>LR824612.2:2002500-12002500 GCA_902829305.4 Spodoptera exigua
TGAATATTCTTTATTTAATTGTTATGTTTTCGGCTTACTCACGTAATAATTTCACGAGATACTCGACTAGTTTCAAGCCATGCTAGAGGCCCATATTCATGAGCAGCATTCCGCGACACGCAAGACACGCAACGCAACGACTGTCGCGTTGCTACTGGCTAGAGGCAGCGGCGCGGAATGCTGCTCATGAAAACCTAATAATTAATTTAGAATGTCTCACGAAAGTTATAATAAAAATATTCTTTGTTTATTTAAATATCTATTTGTCGTGGTTGGCAAAAAGATGCTCGCTTCTTATCAACATGAGAGGGTGTAGTTGTAAAACCTGGCCAGTACCCATTTGACTTTTCCAAATTAGACTTAGTTGTATCTCAGAATATTTAGGCTCCACTGACTTATGGTGGGTTTACGTTGGAAATCAAGCATGGTGACTAGTACTCAATCTTTCTCTGTATGAGGGGAGACCTTTACTTAGCATTAGGCACTTATAGACTAATGATATAAATACAGATTTGGCCTGTGCAAAGTTACATTATTGTAGCGACCCGCCCCAGATCAGCATGGATGCCAATGCTGATAAAAAATTTCTTCACCGTTTAAAGGATGTTATTACTTATACATTTCTACTAAAATCCGCATCAAAATCCGTTGCGTAGTTTTAAAGATACCTATAGGGACAGAGGAAGCGACTTTGTTTTATACTATGCAATAACTAGCTTTTGCCCGTGACTTCGCCCGCGTGTTCATGTCTATAACCAAAATAAGAAGTTGTATATCCCAAAGGAACCTTATGTTTTTCAGGGATAAAAAGTAGTCTATGTCCTATTCCGGAGTGTCCTATGCCTGTGCCAAATTCCACGTCCAGCCGTTTTGGCGTGATTGAGCACAAACATCCAAACATCGTAACTTTCGGATTTATATAATATTATTAAGATTATGGCTCTTTATGTTCTCTTTTTTCGAAGCGATGCCTATGATATAATGTGATGAAATGAACACCGTGAGTAAAATAACGCTAGTTGGTGAGTCCCATTAGATAAGGCGATATCGTTGCTAAAATACCTATGTATTTGTAAAATGCCGCGCCTAACAAGGTATTTTACAATATTTGAGTTTATGATACTTAATTGTGACGTCATTGTACATATACCTATGTTGCAAGCCCAAAGGGTTAGGTAAGTAAGTATGTACCTCAAAGTAAATCAGATTCGGGTAACCACTTAAAAATCCTTTCCATCACTAAAATAATGACAAAAAACAATATAGGATTATTTTAAGTTTTTCTTTTTTAGCAACTTTATCGTGGCGTTGCACGTTACTTCAAATCAATATACCACAGATACATTTTACGTAAAAAAATAAACAATAGCTGTCATTAGATATTTAAAATTCGATATTCAAGTTTTCCTAAATGATATGAAAAAAAATGTCGTCAGCCCTGTTATATATACAGAAGCGCAACAATGTCTTTTAATTATACTATAACTGATGATGCAATGAAAAAAGCCAAAAATAGCCTAACCCGGGGGTCGTATCTGCGATCATTTGACTAACGAGGCATTGATTAATTATTTTTTTAATTGGTTAGACAATGATGTAACTCAGTTGATATATTTCACACTGCGACCTCTTAACCTTGGAAGATGTACCCACGTACATAATTATAACAAAAAAAAGTATAATAAATGAAGAAATATAACAATTGTATAGCATCATCAAAATAACTACAAAGTTAATTTAAAAAAACCATAGAGTTCCGTAATATTGACAGTAGGGAAACAAACATATTATTATGGCAATACGGTAGTTTCCAAGTAGTCAAATTCAATACTTTTATCCAAAAGGCAAAAACAATACTTTTCTATGAAATTTGTATTAAAAACTGAGTTATGGCGCTATAAAATTTTTGCGTCAAATTGCTTACTTTGCTTTTAGCTAATTTATTAATAATTAGCTAAAAAATGTAAAACTTAGTGTATCGATCGATCGATGAATAAAAGTATAGTTATTTTTCAATATTGTATTGTATTGAAACGTCGAATTAATTTATTTTTGACCTAGGAAACTACCCGATTCTTTTCTTAGGTTATAGACATACTCGTGTGGTGTATCATTTCTCTATAGTCTATTGGTTTTGGTAATCAACTAAATTTATCAATTTTGGCATGCCTTTTTAAGTAAAAAGTTGTCTAAAAATTATGTTATGTAAAAATTTTCTCAATTAGGTATTTACATAACATAACATCGATTTACTATTAATATACTATTCAAATAATCTTCGTATGTTTTTGATACGACTTCTTTGATATAAAAAGACATACTTACTAAGTTTGTTTATCTTTAATGAACCACCTAACCATAATTAATGTATGACACCGATTGACTTCTGGTTCGACAAAGTAAAATATTTCAGACTTTAGTTACAGGTTAGGTACTCACAAGTATTCTAAAAACCAGATACATATGTACCTACTAAACAGGTAGATACAGTACATTTCCAAAACAGATTAGTTATTTAAAATAATATTTTTTAATGTTATGTAGGTAAGTATTTAAAACAAGATGAATGTGATGATAAAAGAAGAACATTTCTCAGAATTTCTGTTATTATAATAAAAAACAAAAATAACGAGAATTTGTTATTTTATTGTTAATAACAAAAATTCTGGGAATTGTCATCAACTGATTTGTCCCGAGGTACGAGGCGTAGGGAGCGTCAGACTCTTAGGGTGCAGTTCCATTGAGACGGCGCGGAGCAGAGCAAAGAAAAGCTGAGAATCACATGGCTGGAAATTCACATCTCTTAGAGATGCCACTTGCTTTCAAGCCTGTGATTGGTGAATCGCAGCACAGCTCTTCTTCGCTCTGCTCCGCTACGCCTCAATGGAACTGCACCCTTTTTGACTAAAAACGAGCCCGGCCCGTTTCTTCTCCTGATCCAGGCCGGGCCCAACGGTACATTATTGCGTTTACACCGCAACCCCAACGGTACATTATTGCGCTTACACCGCAACCCCAACTGAACATACAGGTATGTTCAGGGTTTATTTTCATTATTTATGTTGAACCTGACTAGTGACTATATCTTTTGCAAATGCATGTTACCTAATTAAAATCTTTTTCGTCAGTGATGGTGTTAGCAGTAAGGTGATATTTTTTTTTATGTTATATGACGACAAACGAACACACGTATTACCTGATGGTAAGCAATGAGCGCCGTCTATGGATACCTGCAACTACAGAGGAGATATGTGAGCGTTGCCGATCTTTTGAGGATTAGGGATTATGGGAGGGGAAGGATTAGGCCTCCGGAACCTCACTCACACGTCGAAACACAACGCTGTAGTGGTTTCACGCCGGTTGACCGTGAGACCGTGGTATCACTCAGGTCGAGTCGACCCATTCGTTCCGAAGCATAACTCTCCCACACTTATTAATTAATTGCAACAGATTCAACAGACAGATTTTGCCTAAACATCGGGGGATTAAAAAAAAATCCAAATCCGTCCAGGCGTCTTCGAGTTATCGATGAACATACATAAAAAATATGAAATAAAAGATCCCGACAAATTGTGAACCTCCTCCTTTTTTTGAAGTCATTTCAAAAGGCAAGTAATGTACAAGAATTTTCGTCGTATAAAGTCTAAAAACAAAAATGTCATTGACCTTCAACAGACACATCGATCGAGGTCCACTTATTAAAAATTAAGTATGTTATGAAAACATTCGGGTTTTTTCAGCAATTAGGTACCAAGCATTACGCAGTAAGGCGATATCAAATGATATGCGTGCTACTCCGTGATATTGCTGCACTACTTTATATCTACTTAATAGTATTAAAAACAAGCATTTTTATTTCATTTTTTCTAGATGGATGGATGGTATTTACTCGTACGTAAAAACTGGATTGATCAATGTATCTGAAGGAAAATTGACAAAGAGATTGAACTGCAATAACACATAACTGGCTACTATCAGTCGAATACTGCGGGTAAATCCGATAGCAGAAATTATTAGTCGGCAAACGTGCAGACGGATTACCTGATGGTAAGAAATCAGCGCCGCCAATGGATATCCGCAACAACGGAGAAGTTATGAGTACTACCTACCTTTTTGGGATTAAGGTTTTGGAGATTTAGGGATTGGGGTAGGGAAAGGATTTTGTCTGCGGTAATCTCAATCACATGGCGAAACACGCTGTGGTGGTTTCACGCCAGTTTTCTGTGAGGTCTTTATATTATTTGGGTCGACCCAACCCATTCCCGAAGCTTGGCTCTTCCACACTTGTGTTGTTAAATTCAGGACACAATTTATACTCGGGCGCTAAATATTTTGCTATCGAAAGCTCTGCAACAGAAAATTAATTCACCTGCAGGTAGTCTTCATGCATAGCATTTACTTCCTTGAACAAGAACTATTCTAAAAAACATAACTTCTCTCGCTTAGGACGAGAAGAAGTGTCAGATTCTTACTAATTAAAACCCTCCAGTACCTAATTGCACTTAACTTGCAACCCCAGCTCGCCATAGGCCCTGTTGAGCCCCATCTCTGGTAGTCTATTGCCCACTCCGGACGCCCGAATCTGGTTCTGGTCGAGTACCCTTGCTCGCTGACCGCAGATTCGCGACATGCACCTAGTTTGTTTACTTGACTTTAATATTTTGTAGGAACTATGTAACACATGTAAGTGTGCTTAGTTTAAAATTTGATTGCACTCGCTACGTACATAAATTCCAGAGAAAGAAAATAAGGTTCCATAGATGGAACCTATTAATGGAAAGAGTCGTAACTTTGTAACCTAGCACAGCCCGTAAAGTTAGAAAATGTGTTCAGAGAGGAACCCTAGCAACAAAAACAATATTCTAAAATAGGGCAACGTCTTGCAAACTTCGATAACAAGATAATGACGCGAGCAAATCAATTCTAGAACCTTCTAGGTCGGGTCAACTTCAGTTCGGAGTGGTGTCATTGGTCGTAACGTAAGGCTATTTATCAAAGGCTGTGTCACAAATGAATAATGGCCGAGATAAGCTATCACGTACATCGTGCGATGCTTGTAATAACAATAAGACAATGACAGTCGACCCTTCAGCAAATGGTGCAGATCGCCACGTGTATTGCGTATGATGCAGCTCCACTTCTACATACGCAAGATGAATAGTCTATAAATACTTTCGTTTCCCAAATATATTTTTTTTGTGATCGTAAATCATTTCGTCAATTGACTTCACTCATCCAGGGTGAGGCGAGAGGCCTTTTCCTGCTCTAGGCGCAGGTCTGTGGTACATTATTAAGATGGAATCGCAGCCCCGCCTTAAAATAAAAATAAGTACATGTCTTATTAATGCAAAGAGAAGAAATAAGAGTGATTGAAACAGCTTTTCAGGAGTAATGAATAATAGGTAAGTACCTACTTATCCTAGATTGTATATTTATGTCCTAGATTGTAGTTGTGTACCAAGAAAACGACAAACGATGATACTCGTTACTGTCACAAAAACGTCAAACCTATGAGGCTTCTCCTTCTGTTTTCAGAGTAATTCTTACGAATTCATTATTCTGTGAGCACTATCACCAGTTTTTCAAGGGAAAGTCTGTCCAAAGATGCGAGCACCTTCACCTACAGGCAAATTTATGAGTTTTCTGCGACTTCGTACCTACTGGTATTGAAATAATTCTTCCTTTACTTTAAATGTTCCTAAATTCATTTGGTTTTGGCTTTTTTGAGGGTATAAATTATCAAATTGAAGTAATTTTTTAGCCCAGGCTGGGACAAGGGTCTTACTGACTAAAACGACCCCATTCCTTCACCAGATCAAGGCTGGGACGTGGTACGGATTTAATTAACGCTCTCAACTTGAACTAATGCACACTATTTAGAATGTATCTTAGGTACCTACGAGCACTAATACTATAGTAGCAGTAGCAGATAACAGATATTTATTTCGTCGCCAAGGACTTTTAGGTCATCTAATTGAAATTCACTTTTTTTTTTAATAGGAGACACAAACGACCGCACTCATCACCTGAGTCGGCCATTGACACTTGCAGCCCCAGAGAAGCCAGTTCAGTCAGTTTTGAAGGTCCTATCGGGTTGTTGTCAAATTAAATTTACCTATATATTCGTTTTCTTTTCCTCCTCCCATTCAAAGGATCAACTGACTTCGTAAGCCGTCCGCCATCTTTTGCATAGCCGGGCAATGCCGCAAAACACGTGTTAACACACACACATAGAACTAAGATAGACAAGCGCACACTACATGCGTACTGTCCCAGTGTTTCCTAAAAGCATTGCTCAACTAATTCTCTAAACAAAATAGTTGCCAATCAGTTATCGAGTTTAGTATCGGTATCAGTAACAATAATACAGCGTGAGGCATGTAAACACAGGCACGTGTTAGGGTGTGTCTCACTGACCCATGCAACGCTTTTTATAAACACCACAACTATGACAATTGCCTGACGTAAGCCACTGATAACGCAGTCCAACTCTAGTAGAACAACTTGTTACAAATAATACAAATTACCTATCTATTTATTTCCATCACGACACGGGCGTGAAGTAAAAGTCAAAGTCAAAATCATTTATTTATTTATTTGTTCCAACTAAACTTTAAGTGGGTTGTTTTAAAACGTTAAAATATAATAATAAATCTGTCAGTTAGTTCGACAGTGAAGCTTGATAAAAAGGCAGATTACAGATAGAGTTCCGAACTATTTGAAAGTAGCCTCTTTTCTAAACACAAATTCCTATTAACCAAATCTCACAATGTCTCAAAAACAAGAAGGATATGCTAAACTTGCTGTAAGTGGGCACGTGTAACGATGCATGATGAACAATACAGAGTTACCATGGGCGGACGGGACTTCTGTACTTTTTTTCCAATGTGGCAGCAGATAGCACAGTGCGTACTTGCCGCGTTGCCGTCAGATAAGGCACTTTTGGAATTTTCTTACAAAACGATTTACGTGAATGTTGTTGTCTTTTATCACAGTAGATATTGTTTTGCTGACAATTACGTAGGTATGGGTGCGTTACACTCTAGCTTACGTAGGTCTCTATGATTAAGTAATATAAGCTTCTTATGTACTTAGGTGCATATTATGTAACATATACTGTTTCCGTAGCGTCCTTTGATTCAATGTTATCATTTAGACGTGGTAGATACTTAAACTCTAAAACACAACTCGCCTCGTTTACCTTTATTATTAAGGCCGTGGCCTGCAAGTTCACCTTAATATAGTCGGAAAGGTGTTTTTACTAGTTGTTACTACGTGTAAAAATCTCGTAGACAGGCCTACGCCGTAGCTGGAACTTAGTTGGATACGTAGCAATGGCTACAGCTAGAGAAATAGTGAACTATGTAGGTATGTATTATAAGCAAACTATAGGTACTGTAGATCTAATTTCTCTAAAGGGCAATTTTTACACTTATGGCTGAGTGTAAAAAAAGATTATAAGTTAATTCTGATTCTAATCACCTAATTAGCTAAGTAATACTTTAAACTTAGATATCAGAGACTGATTACACAATCATACTTAGCCACAGTAGGTACATAAACCTCAACAAAAAAAAACATATCAGAAATATGATTGAAATCAGTTTTTACCAATTAATAAGTAGATAAGCCAAAATTACTCAATGTAATTTACGATAAATTGCCTATCATAAAATAAAATAAAGCGTAATAAATGTAAAAAAATCCGGCATCGCGTAGCGTGCTAATCATTATCAGAATAATGAATTAACATAAGTCACGAAGGAGGCAGTCATTATAAGTATGTCCATATTAAGATAATTGAAACAAAACTCGTTTGCGGAGGTTATCTCGCACTATTGACGTTACTTTTAAAGCATTTGTTCTTATTCAGAGGCGTTTCAGAGGTCAGTTACCCGATACGATTGTATAGATATGATTTTATTTATTGCGGCAATAAATTGTAATTCTTATAATATTGGATTCTTTAATTACGTTAATAAGGTCTTGGCCCCTGTGAGCGCGAATGTGGTAATTAAGAATTGTAATTTGGACGAGTTTACGCGTAGTGTAAGTTTCTACTTATGTAGGTAAGGTATGGAATTAGTACTATCTACTTACTTTTCTATCAGCTATTTTTTATTTAAGGACTTTTTTGTGAGGGGAAAATCATCAAATGACTGCTCCCGCCCAGGGGGGGCCGGAAGATAGTGTCAGACTCTTACTGACTAAAAACCCCCCTGCTCCCTGGACCGAGGTCGCGGTGCGTCATTGCACTTACCCCGCCACCCCGGTTGAACATCAACCCTATAGGGCCCCGTCTGTGGTGGTCTATTGGCTCTTTGAGGCGCGCGCGGAACGCTACGCGCCGTACGCTCGGGTCTGGTTCTGCTCGGGCGGCGAGCTACCCTTACTCGCCGACCGCATACCCGCGCTTACGGTAGCCGGAGATCGTCCCTTGATCCCCGACGCCCGTAGTGTTGCCTGTTTCGGCGGCAGAGGCGTGAGGAGGAGGTTGCTCCCTCACGCGGGCCGCCTCCCTCTTTGCGAGCATAACTGCTTCTTATTTAAGGCCTAATGGTTTTGCTGAGGTATTAAGGAATCTAGTACTTAGTTAAATTATTCATCCTCAAACATTATTGATTGAATATCAATCTTCTTTTATTTCGTTGCGGGATCCAAGACAGTCATTAATGTCCTTGGGATGCACCGGACTTCAGTGTTACGGTTCTTGTTGATTCTATTTAATGGACCTAGATCCTGGCTTACAAGAGTTGCAGCAATTTCGGGAGGTAATGGTGTTGCAACTTGATCCAAAAAAAGATAGGTTATGGCCTGGCACTCGCTACAGTGGGTATCGATGCGAGCATGGCTGGCCCTAGGGCGGTGCAGCTGCAGTGGACGCCAACATGCTGAAGCCGCCAAAACGATCCGAAAAAAGAAAGAAATGACATTCTACCAAGACTTTTGTGCCAGTTTGTATTCCTGCCAGCTATTGAATAAAGGATTTTATTTGAGTGCATGTGATTCATTACTTCTTGAGACGAGATATCTTGAACGCCTTACAGCTTCTTCGGGTAACTTACGGGAGTTTTCTTGTTGGAAATCCTCTACATTGGCGAATTAGCCTACTTTGCGTTTGTTGTCTATAGCCAATCATAGCGGTCAAAAGGCGCGCAGCTAGGGACGCCTGTTTCAGTCGGGGTAGCGGGGCAAGCGCAATAAGGCACCATGGCCTCGGCCTAGAGCAGGAAAAGGAAAAAAAGGTTTTTAGTAGTAAGAGTCTGCCATTCCCTCTCGCCCACAAGTCCGCCCAACCCTAGGCGAGAGAAGTAATTTGATGACTCTCCCCTTACAAAAAGAAAAAAATTAAAGCGGAGCAGAGTATGCTCGACATCAGCTCTTCTCACTTATGCTAGTGCCATACCTACTCCATAAAGCGGAGCGGTCCAGTGTCAGCCTACCCGCTCACAGTCAGACCACGCAAATATCTAAAGCGCATTGACGTAAGCCTATTGTCGCATGACGAGCTAAAAATAAAGTCTTAATGGAAAATAACCATAACTATAATATTTATGTTTATATATCAGTAGCAGTGATCCGATATTATATCTGAGACGACCTCTAGAGAAATAATGATAACGAAGTGGATATCCATGAATTGAATTCGCAGAAGTTGGTGCTTACAAGTGTAGAGTTGTAGGTACGGTCTGCCTAGCCATCGACATGCGCAGCGCCCGTGCGTGCATCTATTGTTTGGAATCTGATATCGTCAGCAACTACGCAATAGGAAAAGGGAAACAGACCTCAAGAGATTACGAAACAATAAATCAAGTAACGTTAGTAAACTTCCTGGTTATCGCTCTGGTCAAACAAATTGTTATATTTGATATGCATCACTTACACAACAATAATATTTGTCACTCAGGAAGTTGTGCTACACTCCCGCCAGATGGCAGGACCCACCGCTAGGTGTAATAAGAATTGCGTAAAATAAAACGTACAAAATGAAATTCTTAATAATAATTTATTGCAGACACAAACTGTTCAGTTCAGTGACCCCGCCGAACTGAATTTGGTGTACCACCCACATTTGCGATCAATTATAAAATTACCTAACATTATGTACAAGTAAACTAAGAACTTATGAAAATAAAATAAATAACCAATTTCTTCTAATAACTGAGTTACGAGCAAGATTACAGCTATTACGTCGTCCAAACTGTGCACACAGTATGCGACTCCCCTCCACTCTCAGCGGACGGTTTTATCTAAATTCAACCTTATGAATGGACAAATTATTAATTAACTGCAATTTAGCACAATTCTTGGGCAAAAATAATGCCATATTTGTTCTAAGTTGAAAAGCATAAATCTATTTCTTTTATTGGTTTGAATTTCAAGTGTTTGTAGAACATACAACTCCATAGTAATCAAAACAGAGCAAGGGAATCGCATACTTTGTGTTTAGCAGTAGCGCAGATTGAAGCTGACTGACTGACTGACACTGTACATTCTTCTTGCTTTAAACAGATATGTGGGCAGTTAAAATCACGTACAGATTTTCCATCGCATGTAATTAAACTTGAGTATTAAAATATAAAAATTGTTAAAATTTTCATTTCATTCCTCAGTGGCCAGCCAGCAATCGTGCGCTACGTAACGATACAACATAAACAAACAAAAAAACAATTTGTTTTACATTGTGTTTATAAAATACGAGATCATTGTTTCATGTGTAAAATATATATAGCGTTATAATTTTGCTCGGAACTTTGCGAGACCCGGCGACATTACAATAACTTAATTTTTTTACTATTTATCTGAAAAAAGGATATAACAGAAATCGGTTGCTAAATCTGATGAAACTCTATTAGAAAAAATCCAATTAAGCCCGCTCGTCTTTAAATTTGCTTTTACTCACAAACTTAAATCAAGTTCAACATGAAATTCAAAAGTTTTGCACAACTAACAACATTTACAATTTCATTAAAAAACTATAACTTCTAAGTACAGACGCCAGATCATAGTTCTACTGTGAAGTAACGTTATCCTATTTTCAACCTATACCTATCGTAATAAAGTATAAAATATTTGAATAACCGTTAATTGTCGAGCCTCGCTTTGTACCGCCCCGAGCAATATGAACACAGCTGGTGTGATTCATGACAGAATATATATCAAATTATAGAAAAATATACCTAAAGTACATTTGAGAACAAATTGTTATGAAACACGGACTCTAGAGGTGATTAAAAACCTCCTTGGTTTGACACTTCTATGTCAATGGACCCCAACAGTCCCGTATAACCAAAATCTGCAAAGAGGAACTCCTTGTTAAAAAATAAATAATTTATTGATATAAATCACATTATTGCTTATATCTCTGCAATTTTGATTACACGCGACCGTGCAGTTACTATAAGTTTATCTCGTCAATGATAAATAACAATAAGTTAACAACAAATGCTGTAATTGCACTACTCTTCTAATGTTTAGGCAGATACCGAAGTAAACATACAAATATTTGTGAAACGAAATAATTAATAATAAATCCCTCCAATAAAAATGTCATAGACGCGTCTCAAACGCTTTAATTTTGGTAACATGTGCTTCCCGTATCCAGTCTGTTTTCAACTAAAAGCTGTATCAAGTTTATATACATACAAAATAAATGTATCTTAGTAATTTTCGTAATCTTGTAACAACTCCAAATTGAAAACAACCATAAGTATTGTATTTATTATCACAGTTCGAGTGCGAGAGAGAGAGCCTACATTTCATGTAGTGTCCCTTTCGCACTGCGACTTGAGAATACAATGGCCACGATTACCTGTCAGAACACACATTGTAATCAATCACCTCACACCTTATGTAAAAAAAAACGGAATAATACGTAGTAACAATACAAAAAGTAATAATAATAAATTAAATGTAATTAAATTGATATTTACATAAATTATTCTAAATAACGTAAATGTTTAAAATACTTTTACAATGAGTTATTAGTATCACCCTTAGGGTATGTCCATTTGACTAAATCTTCATAAAGTTACTTGTTACAGCCCGCGACTGACGGCCATGGCTGCTCTGCACCGGCACGGCGCTCCAATATCTTTGTTATTTTTAAACAAACTATTAATAATAACTACCTGTTTTTGAGCGCTACCTCTAACGGGTATATAAAGTAATTCAGTCGTTGTTAAATACTTATGTATCACTCAATATCAACTAGATTAAATTTCAAGTAATTGGTTAAAATATGTTACAATTATTATCTTTAACCTACTTTTCATTGTTATAAAAAAATAACGGCGCATTGGTCAGATGCAGAGAGCCATAACTGCAGCCACAAAGCTTATAGAATGGAAGCATAGTGAAATTAATTAAATATATGTAAGTAGAAAAAAATATAAGTGTAGCGGGGTACCTATACCGAAATGCCCTTTATTAATTTGACTATTTAATTACATAGGTTGACGCACCATACGTTATACACGCGCACTAAATGTATGTCACAACCAGAGCCCGCCTGCGCGGGAGAAAGCTACGTCATGTAACACAAGTCGCCTGCTACAGCTGTGTCCGAGATAGTTCCGCTATATCGTCGAGCAGGGGAGTGTTCAATATGAGCCCCGCTGCTCAGTCTATAAGGCACAAAAACAAACTCGGCGTACGATCACGCACTGTAAACATTTCGTGGGTCCTCTAGGAGTCCTGCTCACGCTGAAGTAATGGTCTACAACGTCTGGTGCGCCACACTCCTCACCTCGAAACGCTCTCCGCCACACCAGTCCTCCCCGAAATGTACACGCTTGGTCCTGTATTTACAACAATTACAATAAATTCAAATTGAACTAGATATTTACAAGCAGCTCGAGGAGAGCCGCGACGCTGTGGATCGTTATAAGAAAGGTCGGGGGCTAGGCCTCGGTGGCGACGGGCTCGCGCGCGTGGTGGATCTTGACGTGCTTGTTGTGGTTGGACTTGTTGCTGGAGGTCTTGCCGCAGACGGCGCAGGCGAAGGGGCGCGCGCCGCTGTGGACCTTCATGTGCTCGGCCAGGTAGTACGAGCGGTGGAACGACTTGCCGCACTCCGCCACCTTGCACACGAACTTCTTGGCGCTCTCGTGCTCGCGGACGTGGCGCTGGCAGTTGTACTTGCGGATGAACTGGCAGCCGCAGTAGTTGCACGTGTACGGCCGCACCGACTTGTGCGCGTTCATGTGCGAGATGTACTCCGACTGCCGGATGAAGGCGCCCTTGCACAGCGTGCACTTGAACGGCTTGGCCGACCGGGACATGTGGGTCCAGCGGTGCAGCTTCAGGTTCCACTTCGTCGTGAACGACTTGTTGCAGATGATGCACACGAAGGGCCGCTGGCCGCTGTGCGTCTGCAGGTGCGTCCGCAGATTGGATCTCAGGTACACCTGTAATGTACGCGAACATTCCGTGTGAAAATATATTTGGAACGAGCCTAAACCGCTAGAGTGGAGAGGAAGAGACGTACCTGTTTGCAGACGGGGCACTGCACGTTCTCGTGCTTGCCCTGCAGGCGCTCTGCGAGGAAGTACTGGTTGTGTGCGCGACGCACGTGGCGCGTGAGGGAGGCGGCGTGCACGAACTTGTCGCTGCAGTAGTCGCAGGCGCGCGGCCGCTCGGCGTGCGTCTCCTGGTGCCAGCGCAGCTTGGCGCGCGAGTGCAGCACGAGCCCGCACTGGCACACGAAGTCGCGCACCTTGCCGCGCTTCTGCAGGTGGTGCCGGTCCCTGACACACGCACGCTCTTACATTCTTCCGAATAATAAATTTTAACTATATACCTATATGCATTCACTTCAATTTAATATTGAAATCGACCTTATTGGAAAATAATCTCTAAATAATATACTCTTGACAAAAATTATTCTTGAGAAATGAAAATCATCAATTAGCTTCTCTCGCCTGAGGTATTACGAGTCTCAGACTTACTGACTAAAAACCCCCAGAACTTTATTGCGGTTGGCCTCTAGAAACGTTCAGTTGCCATTTTACGTATATTTTGTATAACCATCGACTTGTCGAGATGCCCATAGCAACAATACGACTTGATGAACTTCTAAGCTACGATTTTTTTAAACAGTTTTTGTTTTAGCGTGTATTTAAGCATAGCTCCGAAGGCTATTGTTATTGCGTAGCAGAGAAGGGGCGGGCAGTACCTGTGTTGCACCATGTTGGAGTACCGACGGAAGGTGTCGTCGCAGAGCGTGCACTTGATGGGCGCGCGGCCCGTGTGCACGTTGTGGTGCTCCATCAACTTCTGCCGCGTCAGGAACCGCTTCTCGCACACCTCGCATCTGGGGGAGCGGGCCGCAACATTCGCATTACTCGAACCAACCATAGGCACTTGAGTCATGATAAAAATACAAAAAGGGCACCAACCACACTTACTTATAATTCTTAATTCCTAAATGTGTCTTTATATGCAGTGCGAGGTTCGCTCGCCTGAAGAAACATTTCCCACACGTGAGGCACTCGAGCGGATGTATTTTGAGATGTTCGTGGAATGCTGTCTCCGTAACTTGGTCCACTTTACAAGTGGGACAGACGTAGTCTTTCCGTTTTCTTTTTACTTCTTGTTTGATGAGACGGTCCACTTCTATCTTAGGCTTGGCTTCTTCCACTTGAATATTCTCGTACACTTGCAGAATTGAGGTCGATATTGATTCTTTAGAGTCGATCGGCGTTAGGGGGTTATCTGGAATGTGAAAAATAATAATTTAACTTCAAAAAATCTGGTCGAACTATAAAAATTAATGCAGAAAGAAACTACAAACAGAGGGTAGACCTTCACAGCGCTCGATTAGAGCTAGCTCTACTTAGTCGGAGAAGATAGACTTACTAGTGTCATCAGGCTTCTCCTCCTTCATGATGGTCCTGGCAGTGACAAGGCGGCTGTAGGAGGCGGGCGCGGCATGGGGCGCGGCGTGCATCAGCGCCTTATGGGCGCGCAGCTCCTTGAGCGTGGCGGCGCCGACGCCGCAGGTCGCGCAGCGGTGGCGCCGCGGCCGCGCCCCGCTGCCACCGGGCCGCGCAGCCCGCGCCCCGCGCCCGCCTCGCGCTCCGCGCGTCGCCCCCTCACCCGCCGCCCTACTCGCACCCACCGCCGCCGGTGACGTCGTCGCCGCCGGTACGTCCTCGTCACTGCAAACATTGTCCCTTCGTATTAGACAACAATAAAAATAAATAAGTAACCCACCGAAACGAAGGATTTCATCTATACTAATTTTATAAAGCTGTAGAGTTTGTTTACTTGAACGCGCTAAGCTCCGAAACTACTGGGTCGATTTGAACAATTATTTCGTGTTTGTTAGTCCATTTATCGAGGAAGACTACAGGCTATAAATATCAGTCTACGATATATATATGGAGCTGAGCTGCGGGTGAAACCTCGGGACAGTAGCTAGTTTAAGTATAAAATTCAACTTTGTAAATCTATACTAATATTATAAAGAGGTAAAAATTTTATGTTTGTATGTAGGGGGTAATCCTTGAAACCGCTGGTCGGATTGCCAAAATTCTTTCACTGATGGATAGCTACAATGTTCCTGAGTGCTATAGGCTATAAAACATAACGCTATGATTAAATTGAGCCGAGCAGCGGGTGAAATTAGCTAGTAATCATATAAAATATGTCTAAACGAGTTCTACAAGATTGAAACATTATTCTAATTTACTTTAATAGAACTACAAAATTTTAAGAGATGTGTGTAACTTACATTACTAACATGGGCTCCTTGTCATTAGCGTCCACGTCCGAGCCGTCGGATGCCGAGGCCCAGCTCTCTCTGGCGATCAGGTCATACGGCTCCGAGGGCGTCACCTCGGAATACATCTGGGAATACCAAGCCACAACTAAAAAAACGTAATTCTACCTTCAATAACCTTTAACCAAAAATAGAGTAGGTACTTCTTCCTTTTTTCCCTTTTCAAATTCTCTCACGAACTTAGGTTATTATATGACATAGTTAATAGTTCATAACCACACATTTTTTTTGATCAGGCATATTTATAGTAATATGTATGATAAAAAATGATTTATGTAACTCTCTACTAATATAAAAATGTCAAATATTTAGACAAATCACTAAATAAAACTTGGCATAAATTAAGTTGATGGCTAGTTGTACTGAATGTTTACATAAGTAGTGGGCGACTTACCCCGCTCCAGGGCGACTCCATGTCCCCATTGCTCTCCTGTCCGCTGAGCTCGCCGCGCGGCGGCATGCGCTCGTCGGCGCAGATGTTGAGCGGCGCGTCGCTGTCGCTGCGGCCCTCGCTGAGCACGTCGGCCTTGCTGTCCGGCTCGCAGCCGTCCACCTCGACGTCGGCCTGCACGTCTCTAGCACCTAGCTCGGAATAATCTATCCCGTTACTCTCTGCTATCTTGTAACTCTCGTGTATAAAGTTGGGCAGCACAAACTCGTCGTCTTTCTGCGACGGCTCGCCCCACAGGTACATACCATCTTTACCGCCGTCCTTAAACGACGCCGCCTCGCGCTCGGCATCAAACGCTTCGACGCGATCTGGAGTAAAGTAATCCGCATAAATATTGTCCCCAAAATAATTTTCGTTCATCATATTGACAAATTGTTTGTTCTTTGATGTTCCTTCAAGATTTAGTAACTCTCGATCATTAGCTTCCTCGTTAAAATCCTCATTGGACATATTGCCGTAGTTAATAACATTAATCGGTCGCAATGAGTCTATTGAATTTAGCATACGGTCGGAGGGAGTCAACGTCTCGTTACTAAACCCTCCTTCATTACTCGAGTTTATTTCCTCTTTCACCTGTATGAGGTCCATGTTGCCACCAAACTCAGACTGATTTAGACTACCAGCTTCCACTTGTTCAATATCCATAGATTGTTCCTCTGTATCAGCATCAAAGTCATTGTTTTCATCACCCTCCTTAATTTCTTCAACAGATATTGTTTGCAACAGGTGACTCTTTTCTTTGTATTCTGTCTTTTCAGTTTGGTGCATTTTATTCATAGTAAATTTTTCAGGGGTTCTGTCAGATGATGACGAAGCAACTGTGTCTCTATGCTCAGTTTTCTTCGAAAGACTCACAGGAAAGTTCTTGGCATTCTTAATTTGCAAAACTTTCTTGTGCTTCTTAACAAAAATATTGTTCAGTCTTAGTGTGTTGTGCCTGTATGGCTTCTGGGGAAGTTGAATCTTCTTTTCTGGAAGAGCTAGATTACTATGGCTAACTTGATTAGTCCCTGGCTTGGGAGATATTGAGGTTCTGTCTGTAGAATTTTCACCATTTTCTGACAACTCACTACATGGCGATATTGAAGGTTTTTCATTGCATATTAAATCTGGCACAGGACAGCTATCTGAAAAGTCTGTGTCCAACTTGTTATCTACAGAACTTTTACTTGGGTTACCAACATTTTTTATCACAGAAAATGTATGAGATGCCATACTGTCTCCACTAGACATTGAAGGCTGGGTGTCATCAGAAGACATTTGGTTGTTATCTTCCAAATCTGGGAGAATCTTTTCAGGACTATCTACTCGTTCCACAGGATAGTCAGACTCATTAGGACCAGTTAGATCCATGACAGTGTTTACCATATTCTTGTGATGTTGTACAGGAACTTCAACTTTGATGTTACTCAAAATCTTTAAGCCTTTAGTACTGCCTGACATTTCGGACTTGGGATCAAGATTGTCTGATGACCTGTCAGTGCTCTCAGCAGGACTTTTTGCAACTGGCTGAGACATGGTAGAACTAGGATCCTCACAAATATTGTCAGAAGCAGGGGCCACCAGTGGGCCTACCTCAATAATAAGTGTTTTAGGATCATTCATATTCTGAACAGACTTGTCCATTGATATGCTTGGCATCATAGCCCCAGTCTCATTATACATGGAAGTGGGGCATGCCTTGTTCATCATTTGTTGAGGTGTTGTGTACATACATGAAGTGTTTCCAAACTGATCTACAACCATCACATTCTGGTACATAGAGGTAGCCTGAGACAAATTAGTCACATTCTCATTTCCAAGTAAAGTAGGCATTGTAGTTATGAAAGGCTTACCATCTATATTGTGCACCATTTCTCTATAGATAATTTGTGAGTTTTGGGTAACAACAGTAGTCCCTGGAGTGAATGCACCAGTACAAGACATTTGGTTGAGTGGATTACTACCTAGGGGAGGTGGAACTGTTTTGGTATCAATCTGCAACTGTGGGTTTGGTACACCTCCTGTCATGATCATATTGTTTTGCACATTCTTCTGCACAAATGTAGGTGGTGATGGCACCATTACCATAGGTTTGACTCCTGGGCCTATATATTGCACACCACCCATGTTGGTCTTAAGTAGAATGTTATTAGGTTTTGGTAGAATTTTGACAAGGTCACCTGTTTTTCTACTCGCTGTTGGTAAAAGTTTCATATTGGGAGCAGCCATAGTTGGCACATTGTAAGGAAATATATTGTTGCTATTGTCCATTGCACTATATTCAGCACTTCGAGAAAACTTGATCTCTCTGTCTTCTTGTTGATCTGGATAGTAAACAAACTGCTGGTCAAAGTCTGAAACTGGTGGAGATTGAAAAGGCTGCTGGAGTTTGTCTGCTTTTAAAAGAAACGGATTGTTCCCATGTTGTCCTACACTACTGCCAGCCATACCATGGTTCTCAAAGCCCATATCCAGCATCCTTATATCAGGTGTACCATTCCTAGATGTACTTGATAGTGGTGTTGATTTAGAAGTTCTGCTTGGTGTTCTACGCCAATAACGATCATGCTCAGTGCTCCGTGATGCAGTCCACTTGGCACTGTCATCTGTAGCAGGAGTCCGTGACCTGCTTCTGAAAGATCGTTCAGAATGTGCAGGTGTAGAAGTTCTACTACCATAGTTGGAGCTTTTAGAGTTTGATGCTATACTACACAAAGCTTTTATAACTTGGTCTTTGGGATGTGTATCCAAATGGGACTCCAGGGTGATCCCATTATGAAGGAACAGCGTGCATACGGGACACTGCACCGCGAGCTGATCCATGTTGCCGTCGGGGGCTGTTCACACGGTGACAAAAGCAATGGCGACACGGCCCCGCAGCGCAACGTTGCGTTCGTATCAATACAATGTCGTCACAGCACGCGCACTTAGTCCGCAGAGGCAGGCCGCACAATGTCCGTGACGCGCATATCTACTATTCACACATAAGGCTCTCGCTCGACCCACAACAATACATATCTTCGTTGCACGTCGTCTCCTTATCGATCTGTCAGACAAAATACTCTGTATAAATATACGACATTAAGTCCACAACATCACATTTACAAACTTGTTCAACGTGCAAACAGAGGACAAAAGAAAACAAAACCCCGAGATAAAGGCCATTGAGACATAAAAAAGTCGAGCATTATGTACAATGAAGAATGAACTGGATAACGATTTTCTGTCCGAAACACACGAAAGGTACTCACCTAATATATTTTTTGTCATGTATAGTCCATGACATCGATTACTCTAAATAGATCCGTTAATTATTTACGACTAAGCTAAATCTAAAAATATTTCCAAATAGTCAGACATATTGCAGACGTCTTGTTCACGTTCACACACAAACTTTTATATTCCGATACACGAACCCGAACATCAATATGCGCTCGTGGCGATGTGCTATAATCGAATTTCTATACATTTTTCTCTTTTAGACGAAATACTGCTAACGTTGTATGCGTTGAACGGAATTTGTTCATGATATTAACCATAGAGAATTAAAACTGGAATGGTTTTTGTTTCTTGTACTCATTTCTAATATTATGTTATTAAATTATTAGACTGGATTTAACTATATTTTTTCCAAAAAATCTATTATTAGTACTTGTTAATAATTTTTTGGTGTAGAAAAATTACACCCAAAAATAAAAAAAAATACTCAATTACTTTACTTATTTTATCGTTTTTGATGAGACATTGAACTGGAACGCGCTAAATAGGTCAATGACTTTAGGGTAGTTACATGTCCTTTCTGGAGAAGGTCCATGCCCTCTAGAGTGACATCCAGAAATCAATATCCAAAAATCGATTTTGATCTTTAATTCTAACTGAATTCAATGCCTTTCTATTTAAAATGATTTATTATGAATATGAGAAACTGCATATCAGTAGTTTAACTCTGTTTCATAAATATTTCTATATCAAGATGTAATAATGCTTTAAACCCGTAAAACCTAATTTTACTATTGGTTTACTAATGAGGGAGCTATCAATACGGTCAAGGCAAGGCTTAAATAAAAAATAATCAATAGTAATTAATAAGAACTATGAAGGTGATTCGTCGAGGTCACAAACGAACGATGCAACCCTGAACAGAAAAGATAAGAGATCCAAATCCAAAATTATTTATCGTCAAATTCACCCCATCTAAAGACAAGCTAAAGACCTGTAAGACCCATCACAATGACCTGTGTGGCCATAATTTTCATTGACACAGCTGAAAAAATGACATTGACATAACATTTATGTGACATTTCCTTCCTTGCGTCCTCTTCAATATTAATCACTATCACTACTTTTTATAACTGCTGCTAATTACTATAATAGTCATCGAATGTAAATTATTTTGGATCTTTGATGACTTGGGAATCAAGTTCACATATCAAACCATTATTTTTAGTTTCAACGTGAACGTGGTCAAGATAAAAATAATAAAATACAACTATAAAATAAGTCTAGTAGTCGGTAGTAAAATGTCTTACAACTTCGAAGAATTAACTTACAGCGGTGTGTATTCAATTAATTCTAATTTTGTCTGCTACTTGGCCACGGTATTTAATTTTAAAGAAACATTTATTTCATAACGTTACCTAATTTATTTAAACTAATATAATTAAGGCGAATTTGTTCCCTTAAGCAACTTTTAGTATGAAAACATAACTGTGGTTTTGTATTTTGTAATGAATAATATAAATAATGACTACGTATTATAAAGTATTGTGTTTCAAATTGAAATAGTGAGCAGACATAATGTATATTGTATTTATTCAATATCTTAATGCAACCTATCACAAACAGAAATTTTCTTTTCCAGAAGCTAAAGACTTGTTTCGTCAATGGAGAGAGAACAATGAACGTAGGAGTGAAGATGTAATAGAGCTATGGACTACAGTATTCAGTGATGACTTGAGCAAACTTGGCAATGAGAGTGAGTAGTCTGTTACTTGTCATGTTTAAAAAACAACTATGCAGAAAAAATTATCTACTCTCGCGCCGGATTTACCCGCTGCTCAGCTCTATTTGATCGTGATATGATGTTTTATAGCCTATAGCACTCAGGAACATTGTAGCTATCTGTCAGTGAAAGAATTTGGCAATCCAACCAGTGGTTCTAAAGATTAACCCCTACATACAAACTTACAAATTTTACCTCTTTATAATATTAGACAAGCTATATTAAACAAAGTGTTTGAATGCCAAGTTTTAAAAATCCATCAAAACATTGACAATACATTATTATGTGTATCAGTATTTTGTATTACATTTGATTTAGTGGAATCATTTTGGATCATATTTCATGCACCTATGATAAAGAAAAGCTAAATGTATGTGCTAAGAACATGGTTTACAAGTAAAATGGGAGAAATCTTTATTTTTATTTTATTTTATTATAATAGGTTCACCAACAATTGAATTGAATTGAAATTGTGTAAACACACAATTTCAATTATGAACTTTATGAACAAAATGCTTAACAAAAATATTACCTAATCTTCATCATTTTCATCAGCCTATAAGTGAATTCTGCTATTCAAAAGCTGCATGCTGAGTCTTGCATGGAGAATGAATGTGCCACTATGCTTGATCAAGGCAGATTGGCGATTTTAATGTTTGATTTCGTTACAATTTTCCTATATATTATAACTGTGGTCTCTAAATAATTTTAGAAACAAGAAATAAATCACAAATGTCATGTCACATTAGTGCTTGCCAGGGAGAAACCAGGTTTTGCCAGTCTTCTACTTTACGAAGAAAAATTACAAAGGTACAAATTATTAATTTTGTAATACTATCTCTAATTTTCAGAGCATCTGGTATTGGAACAAGTCATTTATGCTGCCCTGGACTGCCATGCATATGGAGTGGCTACCATGTGTATCTACATACTGTCTAATGAATTCCCAGGAAGCATGCGCGTCATGAGGCACAAGGCAGCTCTCCTAGAAGCTAAGGAACAGTTAGTACTTTTTGTGTTAAACAGCTTATTCAAGAGTGTTCTGACTAGATAACTCAACTTGTTTCAAGATACACAACATGGCAAAAATTGCCCAGTTTACTTATTACCAGTGCTACAATGCCAGTTCTAATCTTAAATAAGTTTTAACACATGGTTTGCCAGAATGTAGAATTGTAAGCGAGACACAACATATTTTCTATTGTGTCTCACTAGCGGACGAGAGGTTTAAAGGCCAAGAAAATGTGTTTTAGCTTGTGATACTTCCTGCATATCATTATGTTGAATACAGTCATGTTTCATAGACAAAATGGAATCAATCATTCACCATTTCTTTCATTCATCATCAGCCTATGTAACTGTCCACTGCTGAGCAATGGCTGAGTCAGCATAATTGATATTGGCAAACTTATAATTAGAACATTACCTAGTACTTAACTATTTGAGGGCACTTGAAAAACAATCTACAGTTATAATGTTTAAAAAAAATAATGTTTCCAGGTATGATGAAGCTCTAGAAGTGTTGGACGGTATTATAAAGGCCGATGAGACCAACTCGGCGGCCAGGAAGCGGCGTGTCGCCATTCTAAAGGCACAGGGCCTCATCACTGAAGCTATCAAGGAACTTGTTGACTACCTCAAGAAGTAAGACTACATATTATAATTAGAATAGCTACTCCTGCACTATTTGAACATGATGCTGAGCCTACTGTCAACTTGACTGGTCTTGTGTGTTGTTATTCTAACTTCTCAATAATTTTAATGATTTATTTATTTATTAAGAATATTTACATATATAACATTACAGCTTACGCCATTAAGTTGTATTGTTAATTTTATATAAATATTATTATATAGGTACTTAAAAAAAAACTAATTAGGATTAAATACAAGAAAAACAATATAAATTTAAAAAACAAAATAAAACTACTTAATACAACTGAATAACAAGATTGGTGATTGGACTTAAACTAAAAAAAAACATTATAGTTTAACACATCCAGTGCCCCCGACGCGTATGTGCGTTTCCTTACGCTACTTTACTTACGCCTTCGACGCACCTGTGCGTTCAATACATTAATGTATAGAACGCACAGGTGCGTCGAGGGCACACAAAGTAGCGTAAGGAAACGCACATACGCGTCGGGGGCACTGGATGTGTTAACTACCTATCATCCATCCTCTCACAATATCTAAGACATTCACGACACAGATCTATCCATCTCATTGCAAACAAATCACAATCTGGCGCTAACATCAGGAGAGAATTGAGCATGGTGAGAACTTGGACCAGCGGAGAATTTGAATGGGCCACCGTACGTGACTCTGGTACGGCCAATAAGGCATGATGTCTTAATCTTTGTTCGCACATAGACTTGAAAAGGGACCTAACTTTATCCATATCTGGGATAAACGAGACATTCTATACATAATATATTAGCACTGTGTTTCATCGTGTGATACTGCCAGTTCCTAATCCCTAAAAGGCTGGCAATGTATTCATAATACCTCAGGTGGTGTGTAAGCGAAACACGATTGTATTACTTTGTCATTATTATGTATAACACACACACACACTTTTGTCCCGTGTTTTATGAAAATAAATTATATACTTACTAATCTTGTGAGTGTTCATAGACGACACGTATTCTGTTTACCATCAGTACATATTTGTATGTTTCTTTGTCATAAAAAAAATCTTTATGTCTTCAGATTCATGTCTGACGTGGAGGCGTGGCAGGAGTTGTGTTCGCTGTACCTCCAGGTGCAAGAGTACTCGCGCGCCGCCTTCTGCGCCGAGGAGCTCATCCTGCACCAGCCCCACAACCATCTGATGCACCAGCGACTAGCTGACATCAGGTACACTATGGTAAGTGTAGATATTGATGATAGACATGATTACAACTAGTCAAATGAATACTTTGTTTGAAATGTTTAAAACTAAGCCTACATCACTTTTAGTTTTGAATGAGATGGCTTATTTGTACTGATATCACTTTTTGCGTCAAATATAATTGACGCTGCGTTTATTTCTTTTCAATAAGGAAAAAAAATCGAATAATGAGAGTATCATTATTTTTAGTTATTTTGTCATGTTGTAAACACGCTTATAAATTATTTCCACAAGTATATCAAGATTTTTAAATCTTATGAGGCCAATATTATTTTATTTTACATCCTAAATGTTATTATGGAGAAATCTAAAGATTAGTTACTGTTAACTTCGCATTAATGACGATGTTACCTCTAATATTGGAAGCATCCATAGACTGAAGTTAGTCCAGCGGCTTGCAGGCTTTTTTCCTACATAAATTTGAAATACTATGGATTTAAAAGTGGTCTCAATTATTGATTTTCTATTTATTTCTTGTACCACACAAAGTTTTACCACATAAACTTTAAGTTTTTTGTATGTCTAGCTACCTAATTACTTTTTATTGAAGTATTTTTTTAATACTTTAGTTTCGTGTTATTTGCAGGGTGGTGTGGAAAACATGGAATTAGCTAAGACATATTATTGCCAAGCTTTGAAGCTCAACCCAGAGAACATGAGGGCTTTGCTTGGACTGTTCTTGGTAAGTTTAAATCTGAACTAATTATTTTTTTATATTATCTTTGTACAACAATTCCAATCCCCCTCCTAATATAATCCCTAACCCTCAAAGATCCCGCAATGCACTCGTAACTCCAAAGATTGCTTACCATCGGGTATTAGCAGATCAGACTGCCGACCTATCATTTAAAAAAATTCGTTCGGCACTTTTTGTTGGTACCTCCGTAATTTTGCCAGTCGCTGTGTGTACTGTACTAATACTAACAGACAAGAAAGATTTATCAAGAAAGAAATAAAGTAGTCTTCAAGAAGTATTTTTTCCATCCATCCATGGACTACTCTCACAATTCTTTGGGGAATTGCATTATAAGATTTGGAACACTATTCCTTCTCAGTCTTGAGTATATTATACTTCCAGAACCCTTGAGTCTAACAGCCAGAGCTAGGACTTAGCAACGACGAAAGATTTTTTATATAAATAAATTAATGTTTTTACAGGTAACAAACAACCTACTGAACCATTACAAGTCAGCCGGCAACAGTTCTAAACGCAAGGAGGTTTGGAAGCTGTGTCAATGGGCGCAGTCTTCAGCTGCGCGCCGCCAACGAGCCGCCCGGGCCCTCCCACCTACTCCTGACCTCTCACAAATGATGCTTGCACTCGCCATCACTGAATAACCACATTCTATACCTATTATAAAGAAAAAGGATTAATATATAATAATTCCAGTGATGGGCAATCAGACAGAAGTTGCAGAAAATAGACTAGAAAAAGGATCAATATTATTCCCAATACAATTTTATTCGAAAGGGTATAATGAAATTCTAATTGGACAATAGTGGGGAAACTATGGCACATAGTTTTTGATTTGAAATTCGCACTCAATACCAATAAGATATCTGTGTAGCTACTAAAAGAGACTATACCTATACATGTTTTTTTTTTCGTCTGGTAGCTTAACTTTCAAATATAACAACACGACCTTGAAAACTTCAAGAAACAAACATTCTTCTTCTTAAAAGACCGGCAACGCGCCTGTGATGCTTCTGGTGTCCATATGCGGCGCAGATCACTACCATCAGGTAAAAGGCTGACTAATTTGCCTAGTTAACACTCGTTCGTCGTTGTACTCAATAAAAAATTGGTGACCGAGTTTAGGTCACCCGACTAGCTAATATATATTTTATTATATACTTAATATATAATAACTTAATAACTTAACTTAATATAATATATTTATTATATTTTTAATTCGAGATTATTTTCGATGATGAAAACATTATTTTAGCCCACTTAAAACCCTTTTTAAATTTGCCCACTCATTAAAAAGGTTTGCCCACCACTCCTATAGGTAATTTGTATAATAATATTATAGAAAAAGATGTGATTGTATTGTCACTAGAGTAATTGTCTATAGTCAACGTTTGTTTATTATTTTATATACATAATTACTATAAATATTGCACTGGTTATTTGTAAAATATTATTTACTGCCTGTAAATAATGTTTCAAGAAAAGTGATATCGTAAAGAACTATTGTTGTCTCACTCAGACACGTTCATATTAACGTCACTGACGTCACTTGTTGGCATCCTTTTTCTGTTTTTAGGTTCCTCTTGGACTGAACAAACGATAGACTCTTTTGTAGAATGGTATATGTATGAACTTTCGGATTGAATGCTATTAATGAATTAACATTGTATATTGTATACCTAGTATAAATTATACTAATATTTTAGACAATGTTAATAATAGTTAACGGTTTTGTCCTCAAAGCAATTGTAACTCTTTATTACTTTGTTGTTTATTAGCAGTGCTATATTTACCATCAAGTGATCCTTCAGCTTGCACCTCCTGAAACGTTCAAATAGGTCAGCAACGCACTCGTAACTCCTCTGTTGTTGCGGCCGTCCATGGGCGGCGCTGATTGCTTACCATCAGGTAATCCGTCTGCTCGTTTGCCGACCTATATCATAAAAAAGAAACAGTCCAACAATTTATTTCAATATAAGACACGAATGTCAAACCTAATGAGAAGTTATTTATTTCGTTCCAAATTCAACAAAACTTCTAAGGAAAAGAACGAGCAAAAAAATACCATCGTTATTTCTTGTAATCGTTATCACAATTAAATTATTAGGTAGTTACGTTACAGAGTTTAAAACATATAATTATGGGGGTATTAACGCGAAAAGTAATTATTTAAATACATTGCAAGTCTTCTTGCTCTTCTTACTATCGTGAAAGCTTCTTTAGTCTGCTTTCGACCACGACCTGTGCAACTAGGGCGAAACGTCAAGCCTTCAAAGGTATTTAAATAATTAATTTTCGCGTTAATACCCGTGTAATTATTATTAAGTATGTCGTAAACATGAAACGCGTAAGTTTAAAAGTTTGTAGGTACATTACAAAGTTGGTTCAATTATGTGACAGCCATGTAACAATAGTATTCAGGCAGATAAATCTATACTATCCAAACTAATATTATAAATGCGAAAGTAACTCTGTCTGTGTGTCTTTTCTTAAACAACTGAACCGATTTCTATGAAATTTGGTACAGAAATATTTTGGACTCGAAAAAGGACATAGGATAGTTTTTATACCAAAAATCTGCAGGAAGTCACTATTTCACGCGAACGCAGTCGCGGGCAAGAGCTAGTAAAATTGTATAGGGACAATTTTATTAAGCATTCATCTGATATGTAGGCCAAAAACCTTGGAGAAGAAAAAAGATAACAAATGTTTGTTTCCGTTATTATTTATTAATTTTATTACACAAAGATGACAAGGTACCATTTTTTGTGTATAATATGATGATAGGTATATCTAAGTAAATCAAATGTTTTATTACTATCAAAAGCATGGTGTATGGAATGTTTTTGGTTGTGTCTATGTTGGGTATAAGTAATTATTATTTAATTTAAATAAATATTATGTTACCGACAATTCTTTGTTTTTTTTTTAACTTTTTTCTTATACCTTCTTGATATTATTGCAGAATGTTCTGGTTAACTTTTGATTAAAATTTCTTAAGTGGGTATATCTAAAAACAAGACTTATACTTACAATTGCCAATCAGTAATACATTTTCGCCTTTCAAATAAAATCATTTCAGTTTTAAAAAAGATGTGCTTGTGTACTTTGTTTTTGTATTTGAGGCAAACACATATTATCATATGCTATAATTACAACAATTCAAATATAAAACTATGATACTTAAAATTAAAAATTCAGTGGTTCCGATCAAGGAATAGCAAATATCTGCTGGGTATCTACGTAATCTACGTAACCTTTTAGTCAAAAACAATAAGAATATAATAATATGAATTTGCATTGATACATATAAAAGTAAAACGTCATTAAATAAAATAGGACTAATTACTCGGACAAATTGAATTAACACGCATCATTAAAGTTAAGTTTTACGATATTTTTAACAAAAAAAATAATACCTACCTATTTTTACACGATTGCCCAAAAAAGGAGTGTTTTATTAATTAAGTACTTACGAACTTACAAATAATCTACCTTCCTAGAAAGATATGGAAAAAACTTATTACCCTATTCAAAGTTCCAACATAAATTCGGTTCGGCTTCAAAAGTTCGGGAATCAACAATAAAATCAACTGGTTTTAGTTAAAATCTGTATTTTAATTAACACTTAATTAAATTGTACATTACTTAACATAGTCACAGG
Organism: Spodoptera exigua; assembly: GCA_902829305.4. Taxonomy (NCBI): domain Eukaryota; kingdom Metazoa; phylum Arthropoda; class Insecta; order Lepidoptera; family Noctuidae; genus Spodoptera; species Spodoptera exigua. The sequence continues at coordinate 2,030,971 of LR824612.2, forward strand.
TAACTTTCACGTGAAAATACTGAATGATTCAACAGATTGTTAAGACAACGACCAAAATCATTCAACAATGTACCTAAATCTTTTTTCTTTTTACTATTATTTTTTTTCTAAAATCAAGAATCATCCAAAGATATTTAGTCGTAAGCCAGTACTGGTCCCAAAACTTGGAAAAGGTCGGGACTAAGAAGGTATCATGTTTCACATGAGGTCATTATATTTAGTGGTCTCCATCTTCCTGGCGAGGTAAGCTGCGACCTCTTCCGCCCTTTTCTCTTTCCTCTCTCGCCTCGTCGTCTCGCCCATAGTAAAGTACTTTTCCCTGCAAATAAATGAAATTCCAGTTACCTACCCTACATTTTTCCCTAAAAATTAGATATTGTATTTTTTTTCTTTTCGTCCAACTATAGAATCAAATATTCCTCGAAATTCGATCTAACGATCGGTTTTGAGTAAATCGGAAAAGACAAGTCTTTGTTCTATAATAAGGTAGGTAGGTACCTAAGTGGGTATGTAAATAAAACTTAAAAAATAATGACTTTTACGCTTATATGGGGTCTTTGTTTTATGTTATGCTGTGAGTAAATAAAAAAATATACATTCAATCATAACTTTGATTAAAGAAAAGAACTTGGCTCCACGTGGATATTCTTCTACGAAATTGCAACATTAACTTTAAACCTACGTTAAAATCCGAATTGGATTACAAAACTCTGAGAAATATATAATCTAAATTGTATTGTTTAGAAACTCGTTGACCCCACAAAACATTGCAACGGATTTGTGAAACTTAGATTAAGATAAATAGAAAAAACAAACTGCGGTAACCAAGATGACATGAAGAGAAAGACATACTGTTATTACCTATAACTTCTCAATTTTAAAAGTAGATTAACATTACTTTTATTATTACTTTCAACCTTCATAAGACAAAACCTACATACCTGAGCAACTACACTTCATTTTACGATATGGAGGGTACATTACCTAAAATTATGAACTCCAGCGTTAGGATCTAGCGGCATGTTGGGCACGTCATCTAGTACTTTCTCGTAGGTGAGCAATCTCCTCGCTGCCAACTTGGACAGCACCTGCTCCGAGTTGGCCACCAGCTTCAGGCAGGGATGAGATGGTAACTGTGCCTCCTGGTACTCCTCCCTGGAGAGATTATTTAGTAAAAAAAACTGTAGAGTGCAGGATCACCCATACGGTCACGGTTGCGGGGTAGGCGCAATGTGGCACCGCGGCCTCGGCCTAAAGCAAGAGAAGGAACAGGGAGGTTTTAGTCAGTAAGAATCTGACACTTTCTCTCGCCTTACCCTGGACGGGAGAAGTCATTTGATGAATTCCCCTGACAAAAAACCCATAAGGTACTTAAACAAATATTTAAATCACAAATAGGTAATCGAACAAACAATCATAGACACTAACGTCACTTTTTTAATCTTTATTAGTAAAACAGGGATTTAATCAAACAATTAATATAATAAAAAAAAATATACTTGTAAACATAATTATGAGACATACAATAAAAGTTTTACGGAATTCATCTATGGAATAAGAGTCATCTTCTTTTCAAGACTAGTCTATACAAATCTTTTTTTAACCTGCTCTGATTACGGGTAGGCTAAACCTACCCGCTAGATATCATAGAAGGCTGTTACATAGGCCGATTTCAAGTAGACAACAAACATTATATTCTACTAGCTACTCTCGCGCGGTTTCACCCGCTGCTCAGCTCCATTTGATCTTAGCGTGATGTTTTATAGCCTATAGCACTCAGGAACATAGTAGCTACCTATCAGTGAAACAATTTTGGCAATCCGACCAGCGGTTCCAAAGATTACCCCCTACATACAAACTTACAAAATTAGAAATTTTACCTCTTTATAATATTAGTATAGATATCGAAAGATTTTCTTTCCGCTTCGTTACAAACACATTTAAACAAAACATGGATTGGCACTTTGCACAATTTTTGGATTTAAATTTACCCTACCGTCATGTCACTTTGGTTCAGAAATCCTTTGGTATCCATTAACTCAAATATGGTTCGGAGCGGACAACACTTACGTTTAGTTTAATCTAGGTACTTGTGCTTTTGTGACTCATCAGCACTCTCGATCGCCCGAATTAGGGACACTAACAGCCTCATGCTGCCATACCACCCAACCCATCGCAACTTAGTGAACGATTTTTTTTTTATGTAATTGGTCGGCAAACGAGCAGACGAATCAGCGCCGCCCATTGACACCCGCAACGGAGGATTTACGAGTGCGTTGCCGACCTTTTAGGAATTAGGGATTGAGAAGGGATTGGGGGCGGGGAAGGATTGGGCCTCCGGCAACCCACTCACACGGCGAAAAACAACGCTGTGGTTGTTTCACGCCGGTCTTCTGTGAGACCGTGGTATCACTCCGGTCGAGCTGACCCATTCGTGCCGAAGCATGGCTCTCCCACACTTATTCGTGCCGAAGCATGGGAATGATGAATCGTGTTACCGACATACATAGGCATCTCTGCCAACCCTTAAAGGGTAGGTAAAGCATGACGATATTTTATGCTAGTCCAATCAAAATAGGTCCACGGTAAAAGAAATTTTCGTTATAAAAATATTTCCGAACAAAGGAAATTTTATTAGTTTTCAGATGTAGGTAGATTCTATCTAACAGAAACTCCTTACTATTTCTTTTTATTTATAAGAATAAGAAACAGGATATATTTTCTGTAGAACAAATATTAGCCCTAAGTATAAAATCCCTAAAAATTACAAAACGATACAACGAAAACAGCTAAATAGTTTTTTATTTCAGAATATCATTTAGGTTACCCTCATATTTAAACTTAAAATAGTCAAGTAAATGACAAAGCGTATTAATTAGATTGAGACAATAGTGAGGCTATAAAAACAAATATAGAGGGTTACCTGAGATTGACGTAACATAAATACAAACCAATTTGTTTGTTTTCGAATTATTTCTTTGTCATTCTGTATTTAGTTTTATGAAAATCTAGTTTCTGTCGCGCGGTTTCACTCGCTGCTCGTCTCCTACAAATCGTAGCGTGGTATTTTATAGCCTCAAGTCTTCCTCGATAAATGTACTAACAAACACAAAAATAATTATTTCATTCCAACCAGTAGTTCTGGAGATAAGAGCGTTCAAACAAACTTTCCAGCTTTATCATATTTATATGAAAAATATTAGGTATACGAGTACAGTTGGTACAGACAAAAGTTTTATACAGTTTTCTTTTGATTAGATTTTTTATGAGATAAGTAGATCGCCCATGATTGACACCCGCAACATCTAAGCAGTTACAAATGCGTTGCCGGCCTTTTCGAGATAAGGGTTTCAGACATTTAAGGAATGGGACGGGATGAGGGGAGGGGAGGGATAGGACTTCCGGTAACCTCACTCACACAACAAAACACAATGCTGTGGTTGTTTCACGCCGGTTATTTGTTAGGCCGTGGTATCACTCCGGTCGAGCCCACCGTACAGTACCGAAATGTAGCTCTAAGTCTGAAACTCCCTCTAGGCTTACAGCACACAGATCCAACTCAAAAAAATATGCAAAGCAGTTTTTAACCTTGACTTAACTAAACTAGGAGCCACCACAAATAAATTATATAATAATGTTTTGTATATGCTCATGCTGTTTCATTCAACAGTCTATTTTCATTTGTTACTCGAAAAGATATACACATATGTATAAATATCAGAACTTTGGGAAACTATGCAAGTATTTCGACACATTTCAATCAAAATTCATCATTTCGTGGGTGGAATGGAAAAATGTGATTGCGAAATTTTTAAATCACCCTCGTATCGTTTTGAATTCAACAGCAATGGAACATTCCACAATATCTATTGTATATTACAGTTTTTAATTACCTACCCGCATAAGGTAACGTATTTTCAATAATAGTGGTGGGTAATCTTAACAATATTATATAAACCTAGTTCTTATATCGGTCGTTAACGATGACATCAAAGATAAGGCAGTTTTTACTAGCTTTTATTCCAATGTATGCATATATCCACTTATGTTTTCGTATGTATTCATGTTTATGAAGCGAGATCTTTTGAATCACATGTTTATGAAGCGAGAACTTTTGAATCACATATTTTCAACCGAGACTGAAGTTTTGCATTTTGCACGTTCAGTTAATATGGCCGTACCGAAGCTTTCCTCAAAATGCATTAGAATTTATCATCAGGTATTGTCATCATCAGGCTATAAAACTCGAGTAGAATAAAAGCCTCTTCTAACATGGAGAAGGTGTGAGCATTAATCACCACTCTTACTCAAGGGAGATTGGCTGATGTGCTCGGCTATCAAGACAACAACGTCAATATTACCTACGTATTAATTGCATTTATTAATACGGTATAATGCCAATAGGTCAAAGTTAATACCGATATTAAAAGTATACTTTTATCCTACATTTCCTATGGAGACCATGAGATGTCAACATATCATCGCATCATAATGATATTACGTCAATTCAATAGCATACTTCTGAAAAATTTACAACAAACAACAACATCAGTCAATTGCATTCTTCAAGAACGATTATATTTTAATAACCAATTGTACGTTTTGAAAAGTACATACAATGAAATTAATAAGAATTTATTTTGAGCTAGAAAACTATCTAATCCGGGACATAACTTGGCGACATTATTCAACAGCATTTATTTATGCCTTACGGGACAGTTGATAAATACCTTCAGACTATAAAAATAACACAAAGAAGTTATAACATGTACATAATCAGTTTTTTTATTTAGATCTGTAGTAGGCTAGTACTGTGGTAGGCCAGGCATATGGCCGCTATCACGTCTGGTGGTAAGCAATAGTATACAATAAGTGTGGGAGAGCCATGCTTCGGCACGAATGGGTCGGCTCGACCGGAGCGATACCACGACCTCCCAGAAAACCCGCGTGAAACAACTCAAGCGTTTTGTTTCGCCGTGTGAGTGAGGTTACCGGAGGCCCAATCCTTCCCCTCCCCCAATCCCTAAATCTCCAAATCCCCTACCGCTAAAAGGTTGGCAACCCACCCGTTGGCACCAACTCCTCTGTTGTTGCGGGTGTCAATGGGCGGCGCTGCTTGATTGCTTACTATCAGGTAATCCGTCTGATCGTTTGCTGACTTATAACATAAGTAAAAAAGAAATGATGCGACCTACAATGGAGCACGCCTACTCATAAGGAAAATACGGGCCTTTCGGGGAAAACATGGACTCCACTCCTTAGCAGTTCTAATAATAAAACTGGAGGCGAACTTATTCGTACGTGTGGGTGGGATATCCTCCACAAAGCGAATGGCCGTATAAAGTAGATACCTCTACCCGCATCAGACAAAAAAAAAGTGGCCTTACAAGATTTCAAATTAGTAAGCAGTAGTAGAAACGCTAACAAATGTTTAATAATAATAATGTTTATTTAGTAGGTATCTAGCTTAAAATAAAAAAACATAGGTAGGTACATTACAACATGGAATGCCCTTTTAAGCAATAAATATGCTTGTGTTAGGACATCCCGCTCCTCCACAAGTTCACAATTAACTACTACGTACAAATGTATTAGATTATGACGATGTAATGTCATTAATAAATTTAGATAATTGACAGCTAAGTTTTTTTAGACGACAAACCGACAGACTTGCTGTGACTCAAAGTTGAACTTACTATCATTTAGTTTTACGTTCAAAAGTTGAAATTTGAAATAAATCATTTGACTTTGACTGTTTTAGTTAACTATTGCTATAGAAAACAATAAAAATACGTCTTTGGACCTTAGATTTTAAAGAATTACGGTTTGCTTAAAGGGCCAAAGAATAAGCAATACAAAAGAAAGCAGAAAAGCAGTACCTCGTTAAAAATAAAGTTTTTTTACTGTATAAGGTATAAAGGTATATGAATAAAAGGTCAATGACTGTTATGCTTGGGCCACACTTACGGGAAATGCCAATAATTATCGCGATAATTGGTGATACAATACAATGAAAAATTAACCTTAAGTCATTTGCTTAGTGATCAAATTACACCTACAATTAACTTTCATTACTACGATAAATAATGGCATTTCCCGTTAGTGTGGCCCAAGCATAACAGATTGTTTACTCGTTTTTGATCGTGATTCTGATATTTAAATTTAAATATATTGTTTGTTTGAAAGCGCTAATCTCAGGAAGTATTTGTTCGAATAGTTTTTTTTTGTTTTTGTTCGAATGTCTATTTATTGAGGAAGATTATAAACTGTATAACATCACGCTAGAAACAGAACGAGCTGAGCAACAGGAAAGCCGCTGGCAGAAAGTCAGTTTTCAATTAATTTTGTATCATCAGCACCATCATCACCGACATCATCAGCCCATTTCCATCCATTCCAGCTCTCGATATTTAGTATATGTCACAATAACAAAACACACACGCACACCTATAATTCTTCTATTATGTGAAGAATTACCACGATTGAAAAGTTAAAAATCGTTAAATTCATATGAATTTTGCATGAAACAACACGTTGTGACGTCATATTTTCTTACGTCAAATAATATATAGTACATTTTCTATACTAATATTATAAAGAGGTAAAATTTGTAAGTTAGTATGTCTTTGGAACCACTGGTCGGATTGCCAAAATCTTTCACTGATAGATAGCTACACTGTTCCTGAGTGCTATAGGCTATAACACATCATGCTACGATCAAATGGAGCCGAGCAGCGGCTGAAACCGCGTAAAAAAATAAAAAATTAAGTATACTTACTTATATTAGATTAAAAATGAACAAATGATAACATTGTTTTCTAAATAAAAATAAAATATTTTTCAGTGAAATAACTATCGAATGTAAACCTGTATCGGCCTTATCCAAAAAACAAGGTTTTTCTAAACTATGCCATTTATTGTATTTCAAATTCAAGGTAGATTAAGAATAAAATTCAAAATACAAAACATGAGTCAAAAGCCTACACTACTACTAAATCTTTTTTTTGTAATAAGGGTTAAAAGTTGCAGTATCATATTAATAAAACTTACCTAACCAGCGGATACCAGCAGACTAGCCGCCGGCCCATCTCAAGATGTGTAGCGGCAAAGTTGAGGAGGTCACTGTAGATGTGGCCCAGCCCGTACTCCACTTTGGAAGGCACATGGTTCACCATATGCTCCTCAGATAACTTGTAGTTATCTCTCTCTATTCCTATCTTCTCAGTCGGTTCTCTAACGCCGTAGGGTGCTGGAAATTAGAACAATCTTAATAATAGCCCGGTCAGTGAGTTGGCGAGTCTCCGCCTGCCATTTTTACATGTATACATTACATTAGTTTGGCAGGTGCCATAGTCCTTCCATAGTTCCCATCACACCAGCCCATAGCAACCCACACCCATAGCCTTATCCCTTGTTTTCATTATCCGCAATAGTCCTACACTAATCAGGGACTGTCCTTGGGTGCATTTCCATAGTGCATACAAAGATAGTCGCCGGTTTGGGTCAAGATTCAAGTTGTCTAAAGGCCCTCTGCCCCTCGTACGCCTTCCAAATGACCGGAATTGTTGTCCCGTGATTGGTAAAGAGATATTTAATCATAACAATTATGTAAGTTACATAACGTACCCAGGTTTCTAAAGTGAAATAAAATGAGTTCCAACTTTGCAAGGTGCGTTTTCCTGAGCAGTGACTATGCCAATCACCGACTTGCCCAAACAATAGATGCATTAATATAATACATAGTAGTGAAGGAAGAAAACGTGACAAATTGTGGCAGCTTTTAAAAATAAAAATAAATATCTCACGCAATTGATTACGACAAGATGGGCTTTAAACCAAATAGGCACTTACGGTCAGTAATAATAGCGTCGAATTTTAAGTCCGATCTCCAATTGTGTAGTGAGAAATCACTAACAACCACATCTAAGTACCTAGATTCGGTTCCATACTGTCTCATGTTCCCCCGTATACTCTCTTCTTTCGTACGGATCTGAAATTATTAGTGAATTAGATAAAAAAAACAATTTGATCAGTAAGTATATATTAAACATTAAGCTGCGCCATATTGTAAAATATTTGTTGAAAATACAATAATAAAACAGGAAAAAATATAAAAAGAATCCCTATAAATGATTAGGTAGTCTCCTCTGTAAAAAGCCAATTCTTTTAGAATTTTCGATACAACAATAATATTATATTTAAAAATACGTAGGTACAAGTTTTACCATTACATTCATTAATTCACCAAACACCCATTGTTCTTCTATTGTGTCTCTACTACAATTGAAAGGTTATTAACGAAACTTAAATAAATAAATTTACACATTTATCGCACAAATAAAAAAAAACATTCAATTTGACTATTGGGGAACTACCTAATTATTATCAAGAGTAGTCAAATATTTAATTTTACAAGAGATGTAATATTGAAAAAGCACCTTAACCTTCGCAACACATACTTTGTTACCTTTTGGCCGACGCGAGTGGGGCGTGTCCTCGCGTGAAGCATCATGTAGTCGATGTCGGAGCCCCACACATACGCTACAAATATATACACACAACTTAGGCAAAATAATTAGGAACACATATATGATATTTCAGTTGAATTTTCTCTTTGAAACGACAAACCGTACACACGCCTACACATCAAGCAATGCATAACCAGTATAAACTGAACCGCTGAACGTTGAATGTGCTGAAAGATCATTCGTTCGTTATGTCAATCACAAGGCAAAGCGAGCCAAATCCTGCCCCTCCCCAATCCCATAATCTCCAAATCCCTAATCACCGAAGGGTTGGCAACGCACTCGTAACTACTCTGGCGTTGCAGGGGTTAAACCTTTTAGTAGTCGTTACCAGGAAGAGTAACAAACAGCCATCTATCTCTCATATAAAAAAAAAACTTTGGCGGTCCTATTATTAAATGGAAAAAACAACATTTCTACCTCCAAAATGTGCCGCTGCGACAAGAAGAGACCCTGAACCGACGAAGGGATCCAGTACCATATCACCGAGCTTCACTTGAGCCTGGTTAGCCATGATGATGGCCAGCTGCGCATCCATGCTGGTGTTCCCAATAAACTGCCGCTTCTTCAACGAATGGACCTGGATCAGGTCACGTTGACCATCTGCTATCTGCATGTCAGAAAGCCAAGTCATAGCAGATATTTAAAATTCTTAATACATAGTCTCTGGTTTCTTTACACAACCAACATCATACATTGATCTTGATTTTATTTCTACACTTACATGTATGTATATTGTCCTGCCTGTCTCCCATTTTAATTTTACCCCTTTTGAAAATACGTCAGTCTAGGACCGACTCTCCTGGCTGTTCGATAAACACATTTCGTCCATCCATTCTTTCAATATTCCTTTCCTATTTTTGTCACTAAATCTTTAATTCAATCAACTTTAAATCCCTAGTTAAGCTATTTTTTTACTTAATCTTTAAATTTTACCCCAAATATACTTCCCATCTTCAGCATTAAGTCTACTTTCATCTAGCAATTAAACATCATCATTTGCTATAAATGTCATCACACACAATCCAATCCGCGGATATCGCACGATCTCCGGGGAGGCGGTGAACCTCCTTGCCGGATCACCGCCGTGGGATCTGGAAGCAAAGACACTCTCGCGCGTCTACAGTTTGCGCGCGTCGCCGGGGCGTTGATCCTCTGCCGCGCCAGATTTGTGTGTGGCGGAATGAGTTCCGGCGAGATCTTATGGCAGAGTGGAAGCAGGAATGGTTTTTAGTCAGTAAGAGTCTGACACTCCCAAAGTCCCAACCCCGGGCGGGAAAAGCCATTTGATGATTTTCCATTCACAAAAAAAATCACACACAATTCAGAGAAAATTGTTGATATGACAAATTGGATTGAATTAACTAAAGATCATCACAATGATCATAATAGCTGTATGAAAAATAAAACTTGTCTTACCCATTTCCCAAAGAAGACATCATAGGGCTCTTCTGGAACATCATTTGGATCAACACCATAAAATTCCAAATAGGCTAGGGTCACATCTGGATTTTTTAACTTTACCGGACCTTCTAATGGTAAATAGCTGAATGTCTAAAAAAGTAATAAATAATGATTTTAATACAGATTATTAATATCTAGCCATAGCATATATTTTAGTTACAGCAACTTTCAATCTAGTTTTGTTTATTTCTTACCAAGCTTTTATACAGATAGACAACATAAAAATTATTGTACATAAGGTGAACTTAAATGCCATAATAATATGGTATTCTTTATCAATCAGTATTACTTTGAACTTGAAAGCAACATGCTTGATAACCTCGTTTAAGTTATTATAATTTATTAAAATAGAAGCAAGTATAAAATAATACTTACTTCAATTTTTGAAACCTTCTCCTGCATAGAGAAATGCTTGCAAAAAGTCTCAACTTCGATCTTAAAGGATTTCTTAAGAGGACAACTTGATTCTATCAATTCTTTAGGGCACAAACAAGTACTGCTTACTCCATCATTATCTTTTTCCCCTGCAACCCAACTACCTGTCGAATTTTTCAACGAATTCTTCAAGTTCACGTGTAATTGTGACACAGTTTTAGCTCTAGCCCACAACTCTATACAGTTTTTCAAAAGTACTGACCGAGAAGCAATCTTTCTGACACAGTCTTCTGAAGGCAATTCCACAATACAATACGGCTTCTGAACGCATGGTTTTTCTACATACCTTATCGGAATGTTTAGTAACGATATAATACTTTGCATTTCCTGAAATACACAAACAATAACTTGTAGTGAGGTTCACGTTTTCATTCAAAAGTATCATATCAGGCCTTTTGATGTTTACAAAACTTACAGCATGACGAAAATCGATGTGTTCGTGAGCAAACCACATTAAATATCTTCTCCACATTTTAGATTCGATTTGCATAGTTTCTTGTCGAAAATAACATTTAAAATAAAAATTTAAAAATCTAATTTCAATAACATAACCTCTAAGCATAAACAACGTTGTGTTTGTTGTGTACGTTTCATTGATAGTAAATTGACACTGACAGAGAGTTCAGAAACGAAGGAAGAGGAACATTTTACTCTAGCGATACATAACAATATATATTTCCGCGCAGTCATAGGAGTCTCGTCGGTAGGTATTTGCAGACTATATAATTCATCCATTTTTTTTTTGTTTCGTGTTGGAAAATCCTCGTGGAGACCCATCGCCCTCGGGGAAGGGCGAAGGGTACTTTATTTTTTCTTCACTTACTGACTAAAAACCTACCCGGTGTTCCTCCACTTACCCATGTGTCGGAGGGGCGGGTATCGCCGAAGCATTCGTCGCAACCCCCCGATGGGTATTGGCCCGCCAGATGGTAAGACGGGCCTCGTCACCCACTGCGGCCGTCACCCTGACCGCAGGACTCCACTATGAGGCGAGAGCGAAACACGGCGCCGCCGCCTCGAGGCCTGCTGCTGGTCACTCCACCAAGGTATGCAGCGCCGTATCGTCGCGGCAATCACCACAATGGTGGCACTGAGACGTCTGCTCCCGACCTATGCAACACAGGTACTTCCCAAAACACCCTTGTCCGGTAAGCACCTGCGTCAGCCGGAAGCTGAGGGCGCCGTGGCTCCTATTGAGCAACTCCTCTAGAACGGGCCTTACCGCCGCTATAGCGGCGTGCCCCGCCGTGGGTTGCGCTAAACGCGTCTGCCACTCCGCCACTAAGGCCTGGCGGAGTTCTTCCCTGCGTGCCTCAACCTGTCGAGGCACCAGGCGTTCGCCCCCCTCGAGTGCCTCCGCGCGCCACCAATAGAGCGACGCGAGAAGTTTTGCGTCATAGTCCCACCCAGGGAGGGGATCCGGCTAGGAGGCTCGCTGCCTCAATGGAGATCGTACAGTACCCCCTTATTATCCTGACGGCCATCGCGCGCTGTGGCCTTCGCAGCGCGGCGATGTTGCGGGCCGTCAGGGCGTCCGCCCATACTGGCGCGGCGTATAAAGCCATCGACCGTACGCCCCCATGTAGAGCCTCCGGCAGGAGGAGATAGGCCCCCCTGGTTGGGGAGCAAGCGCGACAGCGCAGCAGCGGCGCCCATCAACTGGGTGGCGAGCTGTGTAAAGTGCAGCCCGAAATTCCACCGACTGTCGAGAACGAGTCCGAGGTACTTCATCGTGGACTCAACAGCGATGGAAACCCCTCCTACTATGATGCTGGATCCTTGAGGCGGCTTCATCCTCGGCCCATGAAAACACAGGGCCTCCGATTTGTGCAATGCCACCTCTAAGCCCAGCCGCCGGATCCTACCCACGACGTGCGCGACACCAGCAGTCGCGCGTATGGCTGCCTGCCGGTACGACTTTCCACGCGCTGTAACTAGAGTATCGTCGGCGTAACAAATGACGCCGACGCCGTGGAGTAGCGCACCGCGCAGAGCCCAGTCGTAACCAACGTTCCACAAGAGCGGACCCAACACCGAACCCTGCGGAACGCCGCACCATATAATTCCTCCATGGGCAGTCCCGATATTGATCACGATAACATTTTGTTACTAAATTGAAATTAGGTACTGAAATCCTAAATTGAATTTGAACCTCATTTATAATAAAATAAATTATTACAAAATTTGAACAACGACTGATATGTTATAGTAAATAATGAGTTAGTACAGGTTTTTTCTACTGAACATATCTTATTTATACAGTAAAAACCATAATTAGGAACTATGACACACTACACCAAGCCAAGACGTATAAAGGCATTAGTAGAAGTGTAGAAGTAGTATACATCTGTGCCTACAATCAGGTAATCCTTCCCGTTGTGTTCCCCCGTTGTATATCAATATCAATGCCATAAACCTCAGTTACACAAGTGTGAAGTAAGGATTATATGAATTATCACTAATATAACAAAAATTGGTCGTAAGTTTTGGATTGTTAGGAACGAATTACGCTATTCTTAGATGTGAGTTAGAGAAATGACTTCTTTTATGCCACTCTTTAACTTGATCTATTCATTCGTATATACAATGAATTTGAATGTATATCACAAAAGCCAAATGCAAGTGATAGTCTTGGGTGCACCACACAACCTTACTGCGCCCCTATTGGCAAAGAGTAGGTAGGTAGCTAGGTAATATTATTAAGTACTTATTAAGAAACCTGCTGGTATCGAATGACACAATTGGGTAGAAATTGGATAGAAACCCACATTGTATTATATTACTCTATACTTATGTGACGGACCGGAGATGCAAGATTTATTTATTTATTAAGAATATTTACGTACTTATACAACATTACAGCTTACGCCATAAAAAACCACTACAGCCTTCGAAGCCTACAGGTGTCCTCAGCGACGAGGTCATTTAAATAATTAAGTAGTTTTATTTAACCAGGCTGAGGGCCTTAACTTAGATGTCACCGCAGCGAATAGTCCAAATTATGTTAAACTTCTCAGACAGTCGAAGGTAGATTGCTGAACTTCCGGTAGCCGTGTAAAAAATATTATCCTATAAGTCCCTACTTACTTTTTATACTATTTGGGTACCTAATGGTAAACTGCACACTATGTAGTCTGTCTCTAAACATTATTTTTCGTCCCATTATTGTAACCTCAGATTTAATTAGGGTAGGTGGGTAGGTAGAAAATGTCTAGCACCTACAGTATTCGACGATACACACTTCAAATCAGCTTTGGGAAATTCTATTTATTTAGACTATTTGATAAATTTTTGTGTGTAGGTACGTTATGTGTTATTTGTATTTTTAATTAGAGGAGATTGCTTTTTGCGGCTCATAAACATGAGCAGGTATAACTGGCGACTTGGCCAAATTAACCAAACTTAATTTTAGTTATTTCAAGCAGAGAAATACAAAAAACCTATTTAGTCAAACTACAGAGAACATTCTTAAATAATATATTGTTATGGTGGGGAGGACTCGCGACTTCGACCAAAAAGCCATGTGAAGCCAGGCGACCCAACAGAACATAGGTTATTTGAGGGTATAATGAAAGACCTTCTAGAGTAGCAGTCATCCATTTTACTTAAACAATTAATTAATTACAATACATTACATTACATACATCACTGCTGCCATAACTCGACATTGTCATTGTTGTCAACTAAGGCAATTTTATTCTGTAGAGAAAGAATACCCCTCTTTAATAGATCATCCTGCAGCCACATCTTAGTTCTTTCCTCTTGACCCTTGGTATACCGGAGCATAGATCTACACCGGCAGTCAAAAGGGTAATGATCCCCAATCCCCGTCATAACCGACAGACGGCGCATGTAGGCTAAACATTTGACAACGTTAGCGTTCCCGCGCTCGATGAGGCGCCGCTACACTATTTACACGCGCAATGTTTTACCGAATCCTTCGTAAAAACCAGACAATGAGTCTATGGGTTCGGAGGTTTATGCACCTGATAACTAGGGCTAAGTCTATAAAGGGGAACATCTGGTATTTCACTATCTGCCAACAGAAGGCTGGTAAGCATGGGATGAGCTTCAAAGAGGGTTGGCTATTCTGCTGTCCGCTCAGCTTCTTGCTTGTCTATTAGCCTTTGCTGGTACATTTCAGCTAGAAAATCTTCATAGGCCGCTTTGACAGCACCTGTAGTCGGAACATAATGGCCATCGGTATGCTCAACTACTACAGGGGACCTAAATAAGTTGATAAGGGATTCACTCATTTCTGCAAATAAAAAAGAAATTTTATTAACATTTTATTAATCCCTATTATATTGATGAAATCAAAGTTTAAATGTTTTAGTTACCTTTAGGTATGGTAGAATCTCCTTCTCCATACACATGTAAAGATGGCAAGTTAATGATTTGGTCATAGAATCCCTTATGAACAAGACTTTCAGAGCAGAAACCTGATATAATCATAGCAAATTTGAATTTGAATGGCAATACTGAAACAAAGAGAGGGTAAACATGATTTCACTAAATTGTATACAAACATTTTACCGACAAAAGTTAAAACATTATTATCTTTAGCTTAGTTAAAACACTTACATTCTTTCTGTTGCATCGAAGCTAGTATACCCACAAGACAGGCTCCTTGTGAGAAGCCCATCAACCCATCAAATGGGCCATGTTCTACAACTGCTAGCCTTATTGCCTCTAATGTTTGTTCAAATCCTATAGCTGGACCACCAAGGCATTTCCCACTATAGGTATTGTCCTCAGCGTTAAACCACCATGACCTGGCGGTATCTGTGGATGTGTAAAAAAATACCTTATTAAAACATTTTATTTCCAATTATTTACTTTCTTGCAAACTGGTTCCTGTTTCATGTGTGATCATCGTGAGAGCATGATGTTCTCAATTACAAATACCCACACACATTATACCTGGATCCAGAAATACTTATAATTATTTGTGAGTAAGAAATCTTCCATCTGAGAATTGAACCCACATGTCCCGGAGGCAGATATTCACCTAGCTTATGCACAAACTGAAGTAAATGACAGAAAATTGAATAACAATACTATAACATAATAACGAAAGAAGGTAGTTTGAAAATCTTAAGAATTTTCCATTCAAGCAAATATTGGTGTTTATTCAAAAAGGAAAGATGGGTATTGATTGACAACACAAAAAACAAACATGACAAAAGTTTAAAAGTTTGTGTAAATTACCTTCATCACCCCTTCCTGTAGAATCGCCAACAACATGTGGAGCTGACATAAACACAAGGTACGCATACTTGTCAACAAGTTTACGGAAAGCACCCAATTTAGCTTTAAATTTCTTTGCATTTTGCATGTAGCCATGCAAGCACAGAATTTTTAACTTCAGCGGATCAATTTTCTTATTCTTTTGTTCTGTGCACTGCGATGTTGATGGGTTACTAGTTGACGCAGATTCATTTAAAGTTAAATTTGATGGTGCTTGGCTTGAACCTGAAGCAGAAGGTATTTGGCTCGATGTTGAAGTCGATGGTGTTTCGCTTAAAGTTGAACCCGACGGGATTTGGCTTACAGCTGAGCCCGATGGGGTTTCGCTTGAAGTTGAAGCTGACGGCGTGTCGCTTGACGTTGAAGCTGATGGTATGGCGCTTGAATTTGAAGCCGACGCCGCCGGTGAGTGATTGGAAGTAGTGGAAGCGACAGGAGTGTGATTTAATTGAGGATCACTTGTACTGTTTTCGGACTCGGACATTTTGCCTTATTTTGATTACGTTAATCACATTTACACAATTTCATATACCTATAGTTATTTATTCCCAGAGCAACACCGAAGGTTATTATATTCATATAATAAGAAATATTCTTATTTCCTATTCGACAACAGATGTTACAGGCTACTCTACTTATTATAAAAATGACAGCCGGGAAGCACCACGTTTTGGTATTTATATACGGATACGGTATGATCTGGAATGCCCCCTAAAATTTGTTTTTAATGGAACGTTCATTTAAATGACAGACAGGCTGTCTAGTAAGGAGAAAATAGAATCGACTACCTACACTCGGATAAAACACTTAATGAATTCATTAATTATTAATGTTTTTGTATTATGTATAATATCAAAAACTCCTAATCTCATACCTACGTATAAAGTAGTAGAAAACTAAAAAATAAGGTAATGAGACACTGATGTGTAAAGTGAGGTCAAAAATAAAATGCCTATATTTTTGTGTTAGTAGAAGCGTAAATAAAAAAAACTGATTAAATTTGATAATGTACAATGTGTATGTAAATGTGTAATCAAGCATACGCTTACAAGAAGAATGATTTTCACTTGCATTTTTAATTCATCTGGAAACAATCGTTATTAATATTTATTTTATTTCAAATTTTGCAATTCAGCTCTTAATCTGTTGTTGATTGGAAATACCGAAATATATAAGATAGTATAGTTTGTTTTTGCTTTTTCTGGATTTATTCTAATTATTTATGCATTCTCCGTGGAGATAGCAAACCTCCTTACCAGATCAACGCTAAGCTTTTTAAGCCGAAGGCGCTCGCGCTCGTATTATGTTTTAATGCTGTGGCCTGGCAATGGGGAGAAACTCTGCTACCGCTGAAGATTAATGCGTTGCGGGATGAGCTTTAGCGCTGCTAGCTTTTTTTATTAAAACTTTCGTGAGACATTCTAAATTATTTATTATGTTTTCGGCTTACTCACGTAATAATTTGACGAGATACTCGACTAGTTTCAAGCCATGCTAGAGGCCCATATTCATGAGCAGCATTCCGCGACACGCGACTCGGCGACCGTCGCGCTGCTACTGCTAGCTACTGCTAGCTACTAGCTTTTTATGGCGAAATGAAAACAACGATTATCTTAATGCACGAGGGAATAATCTTCAATCGTGCGACTATCTCCGGCCACTGTAAGCGCGAGCCTAAAGACGACGAACAAGGTTACCTCGCCACTCGATCAGAATCAGACGCGAGCATAGCGTAAGCATAACCTGCTACTACAGTAGGGATATAATAGAGCTGATGTCCAGCCGAGGTCAATGAATGTACCGCAGGTTTAAGTGCCATGTACCGCGGCCCGGCTCAGAGCAGGAAAAGAAATAAAGTGGTTTTAAGTAATTTAAATTAAAAGTCTTTCACAGACCACCTAGGGCAATTAGAGAACACAATTTGATGATTTTTTACCGTTCAAAAATTGTCATGTGAAGGAAACTTTACAGTAGAGGACTTCGGCTGTTTTATACTTTTACTAAGCAGTGGCGACCCCACGGACCTGACACCCGGGAAGTGTCTTGTTTTTCATCTCCGGTTAGTCCTCGTGACCAGCTGGTGTGAACACTGATGAGGAACAAGTCGTCTTACCTCATTCTTGCCTTAATTGGCTCACTTGAGTGGAGATTCGCAACAGTAGGTGTTGAAGGACTCGGGAGAAGGAGGTATGTCAATAAGATGCTATGAGCAGACTTGACCGTACTTCCGGAATTGCTCTGATAGCCGTGAGATGCCTCTCTTTCCCCAAGCAGTTCAACGTATGTTGCCCCCGTGTCGCTACATGCTAGCAATTTATTGAGTTTGCCAGTCACCCCTTATCCGTATTTATAAATATTGGTCGGGGATAGGGGCTGCGGTATTTCCATAGTTGTCGTCCATAGCAATCCATACCCAAAACTCGATCAATTTTCACCACTTTTCACAATAGTCCTGCATCAACCGGGGATTGTCATTGGGTGCACATTCATAGTCCGCACAGGGGTAATTGCCGGTTGATGTTCATTTCATAATAATAAAGTTGTTCTAAGTGCCTTCGCGAGTTGGTTTCGGACGCTCGTCCGTCTCCCAAAGGTCCGGGACGCTGTGGTCTTATAAATGGAAGAGAAAATAAAAAAAACATTTATCACGTAGGTAACATACGTGTCCATATTCCATGAATAATTAACAAATATTCCTCAAATTTCTTAATAATGGAAGTCACTTCTTATAAAAATAAGAATTACTTAACAGTTGTTTTTGGTAATCGACTAATTTTTTGTAAAATGATTTATACAGCACTAGTTACTGACACTAAATGTAACACCTTGGCTTAAAGAACTCGTATCCAGGCCATAAACTCCAAAAAAAAAAAAAAAAAAAATGTAACACCACATATTTTTGGCGCCAAAAGCTAAGCAAACGTCAGATTGTTTTGTTACACTGAAAATTGAAAACTTGGATAGTCTTGGTTTGTGGTGTTAATATTGACCGTAGCAAGTAGGTTTAATCAATTATAAAATGGAAGAAGGCGATTTTGATCAACGTTTAAGAGATTTACAGAGAGAATATCTTGAGTTCTTGGACGATGAGGTAAGATTCGAACTAACCTTAATGTTTTGAACCGGTGTTAAAGTTCTTTGTCTTTTTTAATCGTTGTTTGATAAACTTTAAGGAAGATCAAGGGATTTATATGGAAAAGGTGAAGCAAATGATAGCTGATAAATCGCAGCGGTTAGTTGTCAGCGTTAATGATCTTCGGCGTAAAAACCCAGAGCGTGCTCGTAATTTGCTTGACAATGCCTTTGAAGAACAGATAGCATTCCAAAAAGCTCTTAAAGAATATGTTTCTTCTATTGACCCTACGTACGCGAAGATTCAAGAGGAATTTTTTGTCGCATTTAACGGTAGCTTCGGCAACAAACATGTTACACCTAGGAGTTTGACATCAAGGTATGTTTTGTAAATATTTACAGTCTATTATTTTGGTTGTAGTTGAAAAGCATATTTTGATATACAATAATTTTCAACTAGTGATGGGCAACTCGAGTTATCTAACTCGGGCAACTCGAGTCAGACCGTGAGCGAGTCAGCCCGAGTTAATATTTCTGCAACTCGGGTTGAACCGAAGAGCGCGCGCGGTGGCGAGCGGGGCGGGTAGGTTGCCAGCCCGCCGCGCGCCGCTCGGCTCGACTCGACGCCGCCGCCCGCTCGCCGCCTAGCCCGCGATTCGCTAGGCCCGAACGACACCGAGCGAGCCCGAGTCAGCACGAACAACGAAACGTAGTCGCGTCGACCGAGCCGCGAGCCGCGAGTGAAAGAGATAGTTCTCGTCTTCGGCGAACAAATGACAGAGTTTTAACACAAAAGAATAGATATTTGTTTTGTTTACGTTTTTGTTATTACTACTTAGTTCGTAATTTATTGTTTTGTTGCGGTATTATTAGTTTATTAAGTTTTGTTTGTCTGATTAATAACTTTAGAATGGCTCCGGGAAACAGGAAAAGTGTGGCGTGGGAGTTTTTTTCGAAAATAGACAATAATACTAAAGTACAATGCAATTTGTGTTCTAGTCAATACAAATTTAGTGGAAATACGAGTACCTTAGTGAACCACCTAAAAAAAACACATTATACAATATAGTGAAGCTGTTGGCCCAATCTTACAACTTTCAATAACATTAAAGTCTGACAAACTTATTTTATTTGACTATCATTAGCATGGACTCGACCCCACACAGCCCGTCGGGCTCGACAAGCAAACTAGCAACCCGCAGAACGATGCACCGAGTCGAGCGTTTACTGACTCGAACGGACAACCCGGACAACGCGACGTATCTTATGGCAGATCGGGTCGAGTCAACTCGAGTTGCAGCCCGAGTTGGTTATCAGGTCAACTCGAGTTACTCGAGTTATCAAAAAGACGACTCGGCCCATCAGTATTTTCAACTTTCCAGGTACTTGGGTAACTTAATATGCGTGGAAGGTATTGTGACTAGGGTATCCCTTGTGCGACCTAAGGTAGTTCGCAGTGTGCACTATTGTCCAGCCACAAAGAAGGTTATGGAGAGAAAATATACTGATCTGACTTCTTTTGAAGCCTTTCCCACCTCAGCAATATACCCAACTAAGGTAAGTGGAACATAAAATTTACATAACTGATTCATTAATGTGTATAATTCTGCCAAGTCTGTGAACTTAGTTTTAATTACTAGTCCATGTCGGTAGAGTTTTGTTACCTTTAAGTTACTTTTAAAAATTAATGTACACACATTATTTTTTCTTTCAGGATGATGAAGGCAATCCCTTGGAGACAGAGTATGGTCTCTCTCGCTACAAGGATCATCAAACTTTGACAGTCCAGGAGATGCCAGAGCGGGCTCCTGCTGGTCAATTACCCAGGAGTGTGGACATCATTTGTGATGATGACTTAGTTGACAAGTGCAAGCCTGGAGACAGAGTACAGATTGTAGGCAACTACCGCTGTTTGCCCAACAAACAGGGCAGTTTTACAGCTGGAACTTTCAGGTTAATAATAACTGTGATTCATGTTTTCTTTTCTGACCAGACCCTTACTTTCAGCATAAATTTAGCATGCTCAAAACTTTTTAACTAATGAGAATCTTACTCATATTGATTTAAAAGTGTAATTATTTAATTCAAGTTAGATTCTGGCAAAAACTAAAGTAGACATTGTCTAATTGATCTAACTAATTAAGTTTAAATATCTTTACACTTTATTAGTTGCTGAAAATGTCTTCTTTTATCTTTTATATGAAGTAATCAATCAATATAAGAAATAATCAGCCTAAATCACCTTAAATTATACTATAATTAATTGTATTATATATTTACAGGACGATTCTAATAGCAAACAATGTAACACAAATAAACAAGGATATGAACATGAATATTACTTTAGAGGATGTAAAGCTCTGCAAGAGGTTAGCCAAGCGCGGAAGTACAGATATGTTTGAATTGCTCTCCAAGTCATTGGCACCCTCTATACATGGACATGATTATATTAAAAAGGCTATACTCTGCTTACTTCTGGGTGGTATGGAGAAAATTCTGCCTAATGGCACTAGACTTCGAGGGTGAGTTTTATCGATAATTTATACATGGAAGTTATATGATTGCTACTGATTTCAGAATACACTTAATTATTGGGAGGCTTTCCGTAGAATGATAATGAATGATAGTTGATAAAATAATTTCTAGAATATAAAAATGATTTACATCTACACAGTGACATCAACATTCTTCTAATCGGCGACCCATCAGTGGCGAAATCCCAGCTACTTCGTTACGTGCTACAGACGGCGCCGCGTGCCATCACTACTACTGGTCGAGGGTCTTCTGGAGTAGGTCTTACTGCTGCAGTCACCACTGACCCTGAGACTGGAGATCGCAGGTTGGTTCCGGATAATATTATTTTGTTAATATGGATTTATTTGTAACTGTTTGGCGAGATACTCGTCTAGTTTCAAGTAACGCTAGTGGCTTACATTCATGATCTCTGTGACTAACTCCGTGTAGTCAACTTTATTTGTATGATTATTTTGCTTAAAATACTATTAGGTCAATGTTATGTACTTTGTGTTTAGACTGGAAGCAGGTGCCATGGTGTTAGCAGACCGCGGCGTGGTGTGTATCGACGAGTTCGACAAGATGTCGGATATAGACCGTACAGCCATCCACGAGGTCATGGAGCAGGGTCGCGTTACCATCGCCAAGGCGGGGGTACACGCTACACTCAATGCGCGATGCTCCGTGCTCGCCGCCGCCAACCCTGTCTATGGAAGGGTGAGTAGCTCTTATACTTCTTAAGATAGTTCAGTGAAAAGCTGCTATGTTGACAGCAAAAGAACACAACAAAGAAACACTTTCTAGCATGAGCTAAACATAGATATTATGGTAAACTATTCTTATGTAGGTAGGAGAAATAAGGCGCATAGTTCAGGATTGTTACAAGCCATGCTCATGCTATGTGACAAAAGCAACATTTTTTTTTTATGCGATAGGATGTCAAATGAGTAGACGGATTATCTGGTGGTAAGCAATCAGTGCCGCACATGGACACCCGCAACAACGGAGGAGTTTCGAGTATGTTGTCGACCTTTTGGGATTAGGGTTTTGAAGATCTAGGGATTGGGGAAGAATAACATAACTTCTGCTTTATGGGTCTTGTAGATGTATTTATATGTTCAACTATAACTATGTCTTTGTGTTGTTTGTCAGCTGGTAGAATAACAAAATATTTTTCCTTCAGTACGACCAGTACAAGACGCCAATGGAGAACATAGGTCTGCAGGATTCACTGCTCTCACGTTTCGATTTACTGTTTGTGATGCTGGACATCGCGGACGCAGACCATGACAACATGATATCGGAACACGTGCTGAGAATGCATCGATACAGGTAAATATCAATGACATTTACTTATTTCAGAGCATAGAATTATACAAGGGCAAGACAGATCTGGCTCTGATGGCAATCGGCTTCGCCAGTAAAGACTTGCAACTCGGATGAATTAGAAGCTGGTCTTTTAGGGATTTGGGGATTGTGTATGAGGTCTTTGGTCTTTAGGAAATACAATTGGGTCTTTAGGAAATTCACTGTAACGGCAAAACGCATCGCAAAATTTCTCTCCGTTACACGTTTTATGGCGAGCAGATGGTCCACCTGATGGTAAGCTTATCGATATCCAAAACAGCACTGGGTTTTCAAGTGTTGTGGCTTTGTGTGTGAGCAATAACATAAGCGTTCTTTAAACCGGGTTTTTCGTAGTACACTCTTCAAAATTACAAACCGAAATATAATATTTTTCCTGAAATAAGGGGAAGTGATATGAAGTTTTCAGTTTAAAACGACCATAATACCATTTTCTAAATGAAAACTTTATAAAAGTATTGTTCACACAATATTATTTTTATTATTGTCAAAGCAATTTATCCTTTAAATGTACACAAGTTGAATGTTGAATGTGTTTCAGAAACCCCAAAGAACAAGATGGTGAAGTACTACCAATGGGCTCCACAGTAGAGATGCTTTCTACTGAAAATCCAGATAATGATGAAGCTGAGGTAACTTTTATTTCCAAACAATATTTTATTTTTAGTAATAGTACAACTATGTCTTTAAAAACTTTTTTCTTTTCTCTAATCAAATAGAGAAAATAGTTACTAAGCTATTGACCTTTTCAACTCTTTTCGTCTTTGATTAATTTGTACTATCTTTGCTAGATTTAAAAGGCTTTTTAGTCTAAGATGTACTTTTTATATTTTTATAGGAAACAAATGCATCAATATATGAGAAGTACGATCCCCTTTTACACGGGAATACTCGTAGCAAGAAGGAGCAGTACCTGAACACAAAGTTTATGCGCAAGTTCATACATATCTCGCGGCTTATGAAGCCCAAGCTCACACAGGAAGCGTCCGACGCCATTGCTGATGAATACGCCCGACTCAGGAACCAGGATATGATGGACAGTGACGTTGCTAGGGTGCGAAAAACTACTCTTTATCAATTGATGATTTTATCAAAATCAATTTATATCCATCCAATTTCTATTAGTGAATAAGGCTTGCTATAATGTCTATTATAACAACTTAGCTTTTGTTACGATAGACAATGTTAGCTGACTACACGCTTTTAAACCTAAAACAGATAAAAAGTACATGATATCTAGAAAAAAAAAAACAGATTAGTTTATAAAAGTTATGAAGGATATTTTTATTTTTAGGTATCAAAAAAAATAATAATTTTATTGCGCGCAATGTAAAGCAAACGGGCTTCGTGTCATTGTGTGCGTAGGTTCACAGCTTAGCATTTAAACGCTGTGATAAGTACGTAGGGCGACGTTTTACTTCGCAACAACAAAACAATTCTGTAAAATAAAAACCTACTGAGATGCACGATGTTTTTTGTCGCGGCGGGTCTGCAATTATTTATTACGTACATTACTGTTCGTAACTTCAAATACATAATTTATTTAGAAAAATTGAAAATTCAGGTAATGTTTGTTTGGAAAAAGTTTTGTAATAATACGTAGAATTCGATCGCGCAAAAAAATTTAAAATGCGTCTTTGACCTTCAATATCTCGAGAACCGAGATAGTTTAATCGAGAGAGTCCCAGCTATGGTCTTAAAGAAAAAATTATCCAAATAATGGGTAGAATACGTGGCTTTCGGCTTCGTTAAGTGTTGTAAGCCCAAGTGTTGTAACACCCTGTATTGTAAGACATACTAAATTGTCATACAAACCTAAGTTTAATTGACATGCTGAACTAAGGTTTATACGTGTGCAGTTTTCACGTCGCCGCGACGTTTGCACACGGCAGGTTGCTGGTTGGTTGGATGACTTAAAACTACTGGATGGAAAGCACTACTTTCCTCAGTCAATTCACATGAGTAAGTAACGTTATTCTAAATAGAAATTGTATTACGTTTTGTAGACGCAACCGGTAACAGCCCGTACTCTAGAGACGCTGATCCGTCTGTCGACGGCGCACGCCAAGTGTCGCCTGAGCTCACAGATCACGCAGGACGACGCCCACGCTGCCATCGAGCTAGTGCAGTTCGCCTACTTCAAGAAGGTAAGACAATTTCAAAATTAATTTAGAAAAAATAATTTTAAAATAAATGACATTACAGTTGCATAAATGCGTGCTTTGGGAGTGTGATATTGTGTAGTGTGATTCGTGCGAGCTCTTATAATGTATAATTTTCTCATATTCTAAGTAAGTTTATTATATACTAGCGGCCCGCCCCCCCGCTTCGCACGGGTCCAACTGTTTCACTATCGAAGTGTCACTTTTTCCTAATCTTCCCCTCTACTTTTGATAAGAACCTTCTCCTGACAATAACAAACACAACAAAAAAAGAATTAGCAAAATTGGTCCAGGCATTGTTGAGTTATGCGCTTACCAACACATTTTGCGATCCATTTTTATATATAAAAGAAGAAGTAATTTACGAATAACTTTTCGAAGGTTTCGAAGAAGTCATAAATCGTTTACAATGAGAATTAATAGCTTGACAATCATTATGTAACAATCGTTTTTAAGCACAGCACATCTTAAATTTGATCTCTGAATGCAACGAAAAGGAATTATTTATCAATTTAACATTGTTCTAACTGCCACAGGAACCGTTCAAAAAACGAATATATCTATTTAAATTTTAATGTTTAATACAAAGCTATGCAATACCACGAAGTTTGAAATATTGCCCAGTGTGTAGCATAGGCTTAAATTTTGTATGATAAAGAGTAATACAGCAATATTGAAATGTGTCGTCAGGTATTAACAAAGGAGAAGCGTCGTAAGCGCCGCGTGTCAGAGGATGAAGGCGCCGCTTCTGATGGAGAACAACCAGCACCACCGCGCGCCAAGAAGTCCAGAAAAACGGTAAATATACCTTTTTAGAGCACAACACATTTTTTTTATGTCATAGGTCGGCGAACAGGCAGCATATCGAGGTTCGAGGATGAGAGGGTGGAGGGTACAAATATTTAAATTATCCCAATTCAAATCAATCAATTCAGCCGTTGTATCCAATTAGAAATCTGTTTCCTTTCAGGCCGGTGCTCAAGGAGAGGATCCTTACACGTTCTCATCAGACGAAGAGGCGGAGCCAGTACTGCGGGCCGCGCGCTCCTCACAGCCAGAACCTACGCAACGAACCACCAGATCGTCACAGAAAACTATCGATACTAACAGGTTAGTTTAAAATTTGTATTACTCGTTTGTTTCGACCAAAAATGAATAACTATACATTTAACTTCTCGTCTTATCACATTGAGATGAAAGTTGTCGGGTAATCATTAACTCATACCTAGTATACAGGAGCAGTAGGTCCTATGTGTGTCTTAGGGTGTTTTGTGGCACACGTAAATGTAATACTAACTTTTACAAGAGGCCTTTATCTTATAACATTATTTATAGTTATAATTATAATAGTAGCTGACCCAGTAAACTCAGTACTGCCTCGAAGTTAACTAAAGTTTTATACAAACAGCATTTCTAAATGTACAATACTAAATGAAATAAACATTTTTCCTTCCAGATTAACGCAATTCAAATCAGCGCTACACCAGTTGTTCAAAGAGGAACGAGCGAACTCGTTGCCTTTGTCTCGCGTCACGTCATTCGTCAATGAGAAGTACTCTCACGAAACGTTCGACGATGGTGAGATTATGGCCGCCCTGGACAAGATGACGCAGGATAATCAAGTAATGATGGCTGACGATATCGTTTTCTTGATCTAAAGGTCACTATGATATATAGATCTGTATGTAAACTTAGTGTTATGTTGATTGAACTCAATGATGATTATTGTCACGTTGCGTAAGCGCATATTGATAATAAGGTTTGTTAACTGTTTTGTTTCAATTTGTGTAGATTTCGCTCAGTTTCGTCTAGCAAACTTGCATTTTTACCACTAGTAGAGATGCGTTGATTATTTCTAATAACTTTTAACCTAAAGCCTTCCCCGATAAATGGTCTATTTAACACAAAAATATTTTTTTCAATTCGAACCAAGTAATTGATGGGATTAGCGCGTTCAAATAAACAAACAAACTCTTCAGCTTTATAATATTAGTATTGATATTTTGTTACTGTTCGTAGTGCAGGATTGAATAGAATGAATCTGCCAAATATTGGGTTTGATACATTTAAAGCAAGTATTCCTATTCGGTTAAACCTAATTTCAGCCCATCTCGAGTAACTAGTAAAGTTTGCTTGGACTGGACATAAATATGCCACACATCTCTCTGGTTTTTTATTATTAGTTTTTTTTTTGTTTCGTAGTCTTGTGTACAGTTACTACTTATTAGAATTAGTTAAACTTTGAATCAGTGATACATAATCTCCATCTTCTAAATTTATTTCAACAACCTAGCCTATTATTTTGTGCCTGTATCATCAATAGATCCTACATACTGTGCATCACTAAGAACAATTCCCGCCCATAATTAGGACAATTATTTTGTATTATCATTATCATAATATTTGTCATGTTACTGTTACATAATGTTAGAATTAAGTGCCTTTTGTACCTACCTAATTATATAATTCATAAATCAAGGTAAATAATGATTTACAATCCAATAAAACAATTGATTTTTACAAACAATATTAAGTTATTTATTTTTACACAATAATTAAAACCTAGCTGGTTAGATGTATTGTTTATTTCCTTCCTTTCTTTCCTTTGCCTTTATTGAATCCACCTCCTTTGCCAGACTTATTTACTTTCCCTCCAAAAACTTTTTTCTGTTTATTAAAAGGTCTCTGTCTATCATTTCCATCTCTCTGGAACTTTCTGCCCCCTTTTTTATCATTTTGGAACTTCCTGCCGCCTGCCTTGTCATTCTGGAAGTTTCTGCCGCCTCCCTTATTGCCCTGGAAGTTTCTGCCGTCTTTTTGGTTTCCATTGAAGGGCCTCTTTCCATCTTGTTTCTTCTGCGGATTGTTTATTTCCTGACTCTTCTGGAATTTCTTTTGTATTTTCTTATCTAATCTCATCTTTTTGAATCCTCGAGGTCCTTCTTCGTCGCCTTTCCGTTTTTTAGTTGTGTCACGTGTGAAAAGATCTAGAAATTAAAACATAATAGTCAAAAAACCTGCCAGTTCATATCAATTGCCCCCTGGAAATGGTTGAAAGTAAATTACGTGGTTGCTAAAAATATACGTGGCGATAATGGTGTCAAAATGAAAATAATTATCAATTTACTTTAGAATTTTCGCGTGTATGATATATGTGAGACTTCCAGCGTATAGAAGATGTTGAAATTTTCGAAAGTTTTCCAGAACATATACATTTTGCAACGCATACAAAATGACTGATACATTTTTTAAAATGATAACAAATGAAGGTAGAAGAAGTATTGACCTTTTTCTGGTTCGACGCCGACCTCCTGCCTGTAGTAGTCTGCGTCATCGTCCTCATCATCTTGCTCCATGTCGGCGTGCTGTGACTCTGCATTCGCTAGCTCCATTAACCTGCACGATTTCAAACTTGTTAAAATACAAAAATACTTCCAATATGAGTAAGTATGTCTCGGTCATACGCATGTGATATTTTGGAATTAAGTACACCAAACAGAAGTTGGCTTCCAACCGGTAGCTTGACACTGCACCGCTGTAGATAATTATATAAAACCGATTTTCGGTGGTAAGGGATTAAAACGCTAACGCAGTCAACAGGGCATGTAAAAAAACAGGTCACGTAAACTTGAGTAGACTGCACAAAGTTCGACGCATCGGTTGTCGAGCAATGCTGCTCGTAAATATTTAAGCCCCCATCGTGGCTTGAGATAAGTCGAGTTATGTCGTCAAACAGTACAGTCGTTGCACAGCAACTAACTATATTTTAATCTGGTTTCGCAAATACGATATGCTATTATTTTATTAGCTGGTGACAAAACAAACATGAAAAAGCGACTGACCTCTGACTTTCCGTCATTTCTTTCTTCTTCTTCATGCCCTCCAGCGCCTTCTGTTTGAGAGATTCCTTCTCTTGCTCTTTCCGCTTGACGTTCTCCTCTTGTTGTGCCTTTCGTTTCTCTTTCAGTCGTCTGTAATTTTATAAAAATGTTTAGTAGTATTGAAGGACATACGCAGTACTTACAGTAATAAGGTAGTTTAGCCAACTAGTCGAATTCAATACTTTTATCCAAATGTCAAAAACGATACTTTTCTATGAAACTGGTATGAAAAACTGAGTTATAACGTCATAGTATTTTTGCGTCAAATAGCTAACTTAATTATCTTAATAATTAATTACCTATAAAATAACTAAAACTTAGTGTATCGATCGATCGATGAATAAAAGAATTTTTTAATATTTTATTGTATTGAAACGTCGAATTAATTTATTTTTGACCTAGGAAACTACCCAATTATTTTTTAACAACATTTTTGATCTACAGTCATCGAATAGTTCTAATTGTTTGTATATAACGAACCTCTTTTCTTCTCTCCTCTTTTTGATCAATGCCTTTTCTTCATCTGTCTTCTCTATAAGGTTATGATATAGTACCTCACCATCCATTAAACCATCTTCTACCTGAATAAAAAAAACACATGAATATATCATCGTGTGTGAAGAAAAAACTGGACACCGCGAACGTGTAGAGTCTACATTGTCTTGTTGGTGGAGTAATCGCAAGTGAGGCGGAGCATCGTGTTCGTCGTGGAGCAATTTATTTATTTTTATATAAAATTTTTGTCCCTCATTAGAATTTTCTCCTGTGTCGTGGGTGCATTTAGAAACATACAAATTCACATACACACGCCACTCAGACCCGAAACAATAATTTGTCGATCACACAGTGATGAGTGGTGCGGGAATCGAACCCGCTACACGTTACACAGCAGCCAGTTGTTGTGCACAAGTGAACATCACTTAATTAATAGTTGTGACAATCTAAACTATATGGGCTTTGGAGAATGAAGGACTATATTATACACCAAGTATTCAAGGCGCTACTCATCAGTTACCAACGAAAGATAAAATAGGTATATCTCGATTTTGCGGCAATAGTAAGATTAGTATTCCATCAACTTTTAAAATACACTATTCAAAAGTACAATTAGAAAAATAATGAAAAAATTGTAACCTTGACAAGTTGGAAAGATATCCTAGGACCTAATTCGAACAGTCTGATAGCGGACTTTGACTCGGCAGCGGCACCTCTCGACGCCAAGTTCTGTGGAAGCACCACCTGGGAGTTGGGATCGTCTTCGAATTCACTTTCTGATAACATACCAGCTCTGGGAAAAAAACAAAAAACATAGTTATTACAATCACAATGCACCTCTGTATGATTTATGGTTTACTTGAAATAAATGTTTTTGTCTTCAGATTACAGTAAGATTTTATGACAATAGAATAGTAGGTAGTTTACATTTAATAAGTGCACCTTTTCCCCTTCAAAGATTATACTGTATTCATAAAAATGACAAGAAGGCACTAAAGTAAAGTATAAAAAATTAAATACTCACTTGTCGAAAAATTCTGACATGTCCTTACAACGATTTAAGTTGGGAATTTTCCCTTGCACCATCTGTAATTAGAAAAAAAATACATACAAATAAAATGTCAACAGTCAACTAGGTCTGGGGTTGCGGGGTAAGCGCAATGAGGCACTGCGACCTCGGCCCAGAGCAGGAGAAGGAACAGGGGAGTTTTTAGTCAGTAAGAGTCTGACACTCCCTCCAGCCCGGCCCTGGGCAGGAGGAGTCATTTGATGATTATACTCTCACAAAAAAAAACAGTCAACTAGGTTGAAGGCAATATTGTTTTAGTTGGAGTAGAAAAAAAAATATCCGAAGAACCACAAACATATCAAGCATATAAATTATAGCTATTAATGAAGTTAATGTGATAAGAAAAAAATAAATTAATTTACCTTTTTAGTTCCCTTGTTGAGACCTACTGGAGTAGCTCGGATGGCGTAGTGTCGCATTTCAACAAGTTGTGTAGAAGGATTGTAGTTCATCAGTACGCAACGACGGATGTTCTTTAACTTTACCTGAAATAAAAATAAATAAGTTGAAAAATACGCACTTATTAAAGAAAGAAAGCTCAGCTAAGAGAAATTGAATGTTTTCTGTTCATTGGTTCCATAATTTCTATAATAATCATTCATATATGATATCATTGTCAAATTCATTGTCCTGATCATCTGCATATAATTTTGTCTCCATAATCGTTATAATTGAGCCACAACCTACAATTAAGTAGGTTGTGGTACAATTATTAGAAATTTGTTGCTTTAGAAAAAGGCAAGCTGTATGTTAGTAACAGGGATCTAAAATAAAAAAAAAAATGTAAAATCTGAATCATGTGTTTGTAAGCGCAAATTTCGAGAAAAGTTGAAACCATTTCTCTAACAAAATTCTTCTTGTGTTTGTTTCCGCAAAAACTAATTGAAAATTTAAGTGGAAAATCGGGTATTTGCGTTTTTTTATTCTATTCGCCGTTCGGCGTAAGTAAGATAGTTGGACATCCCTGCGAAGCTGGAGAGGGTCGCAAGTGGTAATTTATTTCATTCAGATTGGGTTACAAGTTTTTATGTCAGTTGTGGTGAGAAAAATGTAATACTTACTGTGGTAATATTAATGGTGGGGAATATGTTCTGGAACATGGTGGCCATGAGTTTCATGTGCATGCCCTCCCCGGAGAAGCTGTTCAGCACAATGAGTGGAGCGTGTTGGAAGGCGCGCATCATTACGTATTGCTTGCGCATTGATGATATCACGTCACGGGCTAAAGTGTACTGCGGACATGTTTTGCTAGTTTTACACATCCTATTTCATACATTGATGTCTGTTTCTACTTAACATAAAATTATTTTAATTTAATTTAAATAAAGTTTGGCAAAATATAGTCCAAAAAACCATACAGCGTCTTACACATTGACTTGTGAAACTTTTGCATTTAATTTTCATTAATATTTCTTTTATAATAATTACTTACAATTTAACATGAGAGAAATGATTATGGTTAGGAAAAAGTTAAGTTTTTTGCTAACAAAAGAAAGAAAGAAATATGTGTAGTTTCTTACACTGTGTATTCGGAAAGTGAGAGTAGGTCCACGAGGCAGCCTAGCCATACGCATGTAAGAGCCAATATCTGTCTCTGTGAACACCATCATGTGAGAGACATGCAGGTACCCCGACACTGAGACAAAATCCTTAATTGTGTTCTTTTTCCTTTCCTGAAAAAATAAAGATTAGATGAATATTATTTTGAAAATTTTATTCTTTCTGGTATATCACAAAAATGGAAAAATGGTTTATTCAATTATAAACAAAGTTTGTTCAATAGTATTGTTCCTTTTAAGTGTGAAAACACTTGACAATTTAGTACAACTGAAGCCACATTATGGAATTTTGATCATTGTAGTGGTTTAACTAAATTTAACATAGATCTTTTATGGATATTAAAACTATTGGTGATGTTATTCCGAGGTTTTACAATAATGTCTATAGATAAATTTCACAGAAACACGGCAAAAATGTGCATATTTCACAACATAGAAAAAATATATGAAAAAAAATCAAACCTTTAATTGTGAAGCTGTAAACGGTTCCATAAGCTTTCTGAAATCCTTCATGAGGTCGATGAGGTCCTTGCTGCATTGTCCGCGATGAATCACGAAGGAATGAGGAGCTTTTACCAAATGCTCTGGCTCCAGGGACTCTTTAGAAGATGGATTCTTCTTCACACATTTTCCTTTACGTTTACCCATTGTAAATACTTAATAAACTAACGTATAAGGGATGTAACTGTAGTCTTAGACACTTTATTAATTAATATATTTTTTCTTTTTGTCCAGTCAGCTTCCGACTTATATCAATAATATATCCACGAGATTTTGTTTACTTTTGAGGTTAGAACAGGACATGCATGAAGTTTTTGACATTGACAGTTAATTAAATGTCATTCCCTCCAGTTCTGAAACGCTAAATAAAAAACTGCAGAAAAATGTTGGAGGAAAAAGAAGATAGAAACGTCATCGTCGTCGTGTGGCGGGAAATTTATCTAACTAAGCTATTGTACAATGCTTGTGTAGAGCAGAGTATATTATGTAATGCAGTCTTTCGCTAGCTGGGTTGGTTAAACGCCCCTCCGCTTATTCTTAAATCTCTAACCTCCAAAATACCAGCAACATTTGTCACCCGTACTTGCCTTCCATCAGGTGATCCTAACATTTGTTAGCTCATTCCATAAAAAATACCCAAGACAATATGGCGGGAAGCCATCAGCGGGAATTGTGCGTAATATACATTGTTTTGCATACTTTACCCAGAAGCTCTCACGAGATGCTCATTCATTTTTGAATAACCCCATATTAGTGGTCGTGGTGGCCCGGAGGTTAAGGAGCCCGCTTCTCATGCATGAGGTTGTGGATTCGAAGCCTGGCAAGAGTATTAATATGACTTTTTCCGAGTGTACTTTCTATGATTATTTAGACACCACTCGTGAGGAAACGTGGACTTATAATTTCTAAATATAACTTTAAAATCGCCAATCCGCATTGACAAGCGTGGTGATTAATGCTCAAACCTTCTCCGTGTGAGAAGAAGCCTTTGCTCATAAGTGCCACGTAAAGGCTGATGATGCTTAGCAGTCGCGCTAACAACTCACCATGAAACATTAGATTGTGGAGCAAGGAAGTACCTACTTAGTTATTTCTATGATAAAAACATGCAATTTTTTAATGGTACAATTGGAAAATATTTATTATCGTTTCATATTTAAATCCCCTTCTTCTCAGTACAACTGCGAAGGTTTATTTAAAAAAGCCCAACTGACACGGCACGCAATTTATTCCCCACGGGATAGGTTGAACAATACCGGTAGAATGGTCCGGGAAACGGGGACACCGGACCAACAAAGCAGGTAAGAAAAAAGGGAATAAAAATAAAACGCGTCACAACAAATCAAAACAGCTTTATTTCCTGCTGGTTCATCTGTGGGTTCTTGAAACTACGCTAGGTATCTTTGTCTAAGTCTCATTATGTATTTCAAGCGGTTTTGTTCATTATTTACTTAGTACTTGGTATACAAAACCTCTCCGTTTTGAGACCTTAGATTACAATAGCTTAAATGTTAAATGAATAAATACATAATTTCAAATGTGTTCTTGCTGTGTACGTAACATTGCAAGGTTAGTACCAGCACAGTAAACAAAGTTGAGTAATATGAGACATAACAGCTAACCACACTATAGTTTCATACACCTTGAACTCGACTAGTTCACCAACTATATCCCCACTACCACGGGTTACTCGCACACTACAAATTCGATAGAGAGAAAGCATATGGTACAAAACATTGACTTATCACGACACGTAATTACTCAAGTAAACTCATGGTAGTGGTTCCGAATCACATAAGAATGGTTTTGAATTCTCTATCTTATTTTAAGTGCAATTAGGTGCAATATCGTACCCACCAACTATCCTATTTTGGGTATGAATTTAAAAAACAAAGTGTATTTGGTAGCAAGTCTGACTCACAAAAATTTAGTTTGTTATTATCTAGCTATGCACCGAAAGCGGCTTGCCTGTCAGTGGGCCGCGGACGGGTCGCTGGCCGCACCGGCGCGCCGACACCGTATATAATGGATGAACCCCAACCAAAATATACAAAATATCTTACATTAATAAAGGTGCAATAGAAAATTACATAAAAATAGAGAAAACATTGTTTCGTTGAGAGGAACTAGAAACATTATTCAAATTCATTTGCGATACGTTATTTTTTTTAATATAAATCACAATAAAGAATGTTGCAGAGAAACAAAGATTACTTTTGTAATTATGAAATATAAAAAGCCCCTATTTTACCCCTATTAAATTAGCTACTATCTATAGTCCATTCTATACTATCTCAGTTAAATACCGTATCATTAATTTTATTTAAAATCATATTTATAATGTGTACACATGAACGTGACCAAAACTAAAGTAACACTGATAAACTGTGCGAGAGCGTGGGCCGACCCGGACCAGTGCTGACGCAACCTCAATGACCAACATGTCGTGTTGCCATAGTATTCCAAAATTAATAAAAACCTAGCAGTAATAAATATTAGCCGTAACAAATTGCATTACTATGTAATAAAATTAAAAATTATAAAATCCACATACAAAATCAGATGTCACGAGATCAGATTGCTTCGAAGCGCATCAGCGAGTTTTCCAGTATTACTTTATGTTTCAAACAAACTGCTTATTAAACGACAATAGAATATGTTTATTTGCAGCGCACGTGGTAACGTAAGCTTACAAGTAATCTAGCAATACGATTGCAACATTAATCAAAATATAGTATATACGCCACGAGGCCGCAAGTAAACACACTCGCACACCGACGCCCCATACATAATGCTATCGTGAACGATGCGTGTAATGTTAGGGTACCCTTCCATATATGACAAAAAGGTACAAGTCGAAGCGTCAAGCTTTAAAATCATAGGTTCGCGGAGTTAGTAACATAGATCGTTTAAACATTTATCAACTAGTTAAGTGCGAAAAATTATAGGCACAAACTTTCTAACATTCATTTTTATAATTGAGATACCATTTAATTTTATATTTCCCGCTTTAAGTTCAAATGGTGCGATGTCATGGCCTAGGTAGTCTATCGAAGCCACAATAGATGATGAATGATTAATATCAATTGTGCCAATAAGTATATGTCCGCACCGCGCGAGGTTCTCTGCTCTTGTTTATTGGGTAGAGATGTACCGGCTGACATAATGTTACACCAGTATATAGTTAAAATAAATACTATTAGCACTAAAACCTAAGTTTCAATTGAGCTAACTTAATCGATGTAATTCATTCGTAATCCTGTAATGTTCCATGCGCTTCAAGTTCTGAACGTTGGATATAATGTAGACTAGTTGACTAATACTCGACTACCGATACATCCCTGAATGAATGTCGTCGCAGAGTGCCACCAGATAGCGACACAGTGCGCCATACCCGCGCGCGCGACGCGTCGCTGAAGTCCTCAACTATATGTAACAAAACTAGTATGAACCACTTACAAATGTGCAACCACTGAGTCGTCGTGGTTGAATTTTCGCAATAAACTACAAAAAGCTACACTCCCTTCGTACAAAGCATCACAAAAATACTACAAAGAAACGTGTAGACGTAACAGAATATGTTAAAATCGAGCAAAATGATCGATAAATTAATAACAAAATATGTTATATGCAAAAAAATATAATTAAGTTGTCGCTCGCGGGCGATGGTGGAGCCCCCGGGCGAGTTAGTTCAGTCGAATGAACTAGGTATATTACAAAATTGTTGTGATGCCAAGTTGGTGCTCGCATCAGTTTCGTCCAAACCACAGCTGAGTTGTTTAGTGTTGATCCATCTGGAAAATTATAATATTCATTTTAATACTTTCCGCTCTTACCCCTGACATTTTCAAACACAAAAAGCTTTTGAACTTAAATGTTGAAGTTTCAATTTTTGGCACTAATGTCTCATAACACTATAACTTAGTACATACTTGTTCCTGGCCATTAGTCTCCTGTGATTTCATCACGTCAGGCAAGTCCGGTGGAGAAGAGTAAGGAGTCAGATCCAGTGCCTCAAACTCGCCATTTTCCTTCCTGTGAAAGCAACAAATACATTTTACCATTATTATCTGTTAGTATGCTGATTATAGCTCTGTTAAAGTACTATGTTTGCTTTATTTTGTTTTATCCACCTATATAGTTTAGTTCTAGATTTTTGGTGACTGGGAAAATTATAAAGTAACTTCGCCTGTCCTGTGTGGAGAGTGTCAGGCTTTTACTGAATAAAACTACCCCGTTCCTGCTCCGGAACGAGGCCGCAGTATTGCTTGCTACTGCTTGCATCCACAACCCCGGAAATCGGCACAAAAATCAAATCAAATTTTTTTGTCGTGTTGAATAGACCTTAGATTTCAATATTTCGAAAATTAGGCCAAATTTTCGAAATATTGAAATCAACTGCGCAGGGGTACACAACATTCTTACCTACACAAATCTGACGAACCTCCTTTTTATACATTAAAGACAATGAGACTTGTGCAATAGAGGAAAAACCTGTCTTTCATGGCAATATTTTATAGTAAAGTAAGAAATAGGTCCCCAACAGACCCAAAGACTGGAAATTATTATGAGTTTCGACCAAAGAGTATGAGGTAATTAAAAAATAATTTATGCTACTTTAAATTAGTGGCATAGCAACGGATCACAATCCATGACGCTGACGCCTTTTTAATATTATAATTGTTACGACTTCTGTAATAAGCTGATTTTCGACAAAAAATGCGCGCGTGTTTGATCATTTTATATAAAATTATAAATATTCAGTAAGGTTATGGGTATACGAGTACATATACTTGGGCCTGTTAGTTTCTTTCGATAACAGGCAGGAGAAGGAAATAGATCGCCGTATTGAGAACGCCTGGAAAAGCTACTGGTCCATAAAGCATTAATATGAAAAGGGGTCCTTCCCCTTCCACTCAAGATTAAGTCCACTCAAAATTAGTCGACATCTGTATCTTGCCTGTTCTAACTTACGGTGCGCAAACTTGTTCTCTCACCGAGTGTCAGAAGTCCAGGCAAAGGGTTTGCCAAAGCGCAATGGAACGTAGCCTGTTGGGCATAAAACGGACCGATTGCATACGAAATACCGTGATACGTTCCAAAACAGGAGTCGCTGATGTGGGCCAAAATGCGGCAAAATTAAAATGGGACTGGGCCGGACACGTCAGCCGAATGCATCCGGGAGAAGGGCCACTATTGTCACCCAGTGGACACCTCAGGGTGGAGTACGCAGGCGGGGTAGGCCCCGGAAATTATGGCGGTACGATCTAGACGCCTATTGTTGAGACTGGTGGACACGGTCGAAAGATCGGATGGTCTGGGAGCGAGATGGGGAGATCTTTGCCCACCAGTGGGACATTACAGGTACAAAAAAAGGTTATGGTCGTTTGTCGCAACGAACACTAAGTTTTTGATACTACATGGTTTTTTTGTAAGAGGAATATCAACAAATGACTACCCGCCCAGGATCGGGAGCGAGAGTCAGACTAAAAAACACCCCCGTTCCTTCTCTTGCTCTAGGCCGAGGCCGCGGTGCCTCATTGCTTTTACCCCCCAACCCCGGCTTCAGCCCTTATGCGGTGGTCTATTGGCTCATCGAGGAACGCTAAGAGCCTTGCGCTCGAGTCAAACTACATGGGTACAATTCTAATAAATCAAAGATCAAAACGGTTGCAAACTGCAAACATTTTTGAATGGAATTAATCCGACTGTGCTATAGAGTCGTTTTAATAAATTTTGCTTAGTCAAGACCAAAGGCACAAGTTGCACAACGTCAGTTACATAAATGACATATCAGTAAACTAATCGACCAGTTCATTAAAATACAATTATTATTATTGAATATTCTTATTATGTACCCATTAAGACCAAGTAAAAAAGCTGCTTATTTTGCTTAGCAGTAAGAGCTATTATCGCGGCGCAAACTAATGAACTTCTTTCGTGCCAAGCCTTAACAACCTATATGAAAAATGCAATGGAATCATTCTAGGTAACACTTTCATTTTATGGCGTGTTCAGGTCGTGTAGTAATAAGTGCAGTGTTGGCTCGAAATCGATATGGTGTCAAGGCAATAAGACCAATGTCATTTTATTTATTTAACCGTATACTGCAGGGTCACACCTAGTTTTAAGTGCAAACTTTGTAGTCACGTGAAATAATCGTATAGTAACGTTATGAAGTATGTAAGAATATAAGTCTTCGTCACAACTCACAAGCCCTCAGAGCTATTTGTCCCTTGGAGTTGGACTGTGTACTTAGTACATTTTCTTTTCGCGAATATTTTTTATTTAAATAACGATTGCGCTAAATGTGAGGCTTTTAAGCCAAAAGCATTTCACATCATATGTTTTATTGCTCATTTTTAAAAACTTCTACTAACTGCATTTTGGCGCCTATGCACGTGTTTAAATTGCCTTAAGGATTATTCAGAACCAATTGCCTTTTATTATAATATACGTGAACAAATACAGAGATCGATTGGGATTTTTTTCAACAATTGTCTAGAGGGAAGAATTGATATTCCGGTTTGGGTTATTAGTTCGGCAGTTCAGCCTCCATTTTCCATTTGGTGACTGTTCTTTGAGCGCACATTGTAACCTGTGTGTGCTACTTGCAAAAGTGTTGTAGGTATGTTGTATTTCCATATTGTACTGTTGATTAGTAAAAAAAGTTACAGATTGGGTAGCAAATGTGCAGAAGGATCACACTAGACGTGTAACAAGTCATTGGCGGTCCTTTGAACAACCAGATGAAACACCTGATGGGAAGCGATCAGCGTCGCCAATGCACACCAGAAAACACCGGTCTCGCGGGCCAGACATTTTAGAACACTTTTCCTGAAGATTTGAAGATTATGAAGATTAGATCTTCGAAACATGATTCAAATCAAATGACCAAGACTTTTTTTATGGAATAGGAGGCAAACGAGCAGACAGGTCACCTGATGGTAAGTGATCGGCACCGCTAATGGAGACGTGTAACACCAGGAGAGTCCTGCAAGACAGGCGTGTTACCAACCTTTTAAGAAGGAGTACGCTCGTTTCTTGAAGGTTTGACGGTCGTATCGGTTCGGGAATAACGACGCACAGATTAATAATATCTTAAAATATGTGAAGCCATCTATTTGACAGTAATTATATAAAACTTTTATTGAAAAACCGTTTTTTGTAATTATTATAGAAGTTATGTGGCATTACTGAGACAAAATGTGCAGTCTGTTCAATCACAGTGACTCCAGAAAGTTTACTGAACTGACAACCTTTCGGGCATTTAATATAACATAAGTAACAAATTCCTAAAAAAAATTAAATAGCAATATTTGTGTGACAATCATACTGTCTCTATCCACTAGAGTTTAAACTTTAAAGCATTCAGGGTAAAAAAAGGTTGAACTAAGTATTGTTATGTACAAGCATTTGACCTTCACCTAACATTTCAATTACACAGTGAACTATCCACATCTATTCTAGCAAGTCATACTTTTACGTAAATGGTACAGTCAGCTGCTAATTGATGAAGACAATATCTTTTCACCTACAGCTTTAACAATGAGATGCTTCTTTATAGTAAATATCGTCAGCAATTTGCTTTATTAGCACAATCTTAATTTACTATTTGAGTCTCTACTAACTGTCCACTTAAACTGGTGTGGTTCTTTCCTCAAAAGACCACTACAGAATGAACTTGCACGGTTCTCTCACATTATGTTATTTTACATTGTCTGGACTTGAAAAGAGACTGACCTCTGAGTTTGTTTCGGCATTTCTTCTCAGAGTAGTCAGATAGGAAATGCCGGCTTCATCGAGTTTTTCACATATAATTTGACGTGTAAAAGTGCCGTTTTATGGCCTATTTGCAAAAATAAATTCATTGTTTCATTGTATTATAGTATTGAGTTTAGCCCATTCATGGGGTAAGTATTACTTGATGTTAAATATATAAAATTCTGTCAGCAAAATTTATGTTGTTACTGATGTATAAGGACAGTTGCCAAGCCTATAAATGATAGGCTGGTCCTTTAAAAATATGGATAGTAATATAATTGAGTAAAAAGTGAGAGAAATACAACCCCCTTTTTTAAGGGAGGGAGACCATGCTACTACATTATCAAGATGCACCCCTCAAAATGGTAATAAATTAATTTTATTTCAAAGACCTCATGTATTAGACTTATATTTAAACTGTTGATATCAGATTGTGTGTATACCTTAAAGCCAATCCAATTGGTGCTGGACACTGAGCTTTGGCTGTAGCTGATGTCAGCCCATATTCAGCCAGGGTCTTGTCATCCTCCATCAGCTGACTATCCTTGTTGAACAGCATCTGACATACAGGTGTCACTTTCAAGATACCTGGTGATTTAGATAACAATATCATTAATACAATCTATAATGATGATACAATAATTAATAAATGTGGTGTAATTTTTGAATGTCCCTATTTAAAGGTATTTGGTTTTTCATCACTCAGCAAAACTGAAGCTACATTTTCCATGATATTTTATCATTCATTATTTATAGTATATATTTAAAAATTATGAATACTTTCTGCCCTTTTTTATTCTATTAACCAATGTATTGTATTTATAATGTGTTAAAAATAATATGAGTAATCTAACACCAAATAACTGTATAAACATTCTGTAAACTGTGTGCCTGTAATTTAAAGCAGTAATAACAACATAAATCTGGCAAGGTAATGTTCCTCATATCTTTAATACCACTCATTTGGCAATACATGACTAATTCTTGTGATTACAGCTGACTGAATATAGCTGAAATAGTTTTATTTTGTCAAATGATGTTTGTAACTGTGTTAAAAGCATTGTAAATATAGTTTCCATGAAAACATAGAAGGCTACAATAGTTGCATGGTATTTTTTACTGAATGTTTATAGAGCATGTCCTTTAGTTTTTTGTATGATAACCTATAAACTATTAAAAACCCTTTGGGCTATCTTTAGATAAGTTAGCTTTTACTATTATTATGATCATTAATGAATGGTTAAAAGTGCAGAGAACAAAGGAGTAAACAAACACTGTAAACCTGTCCCACAATAAAACTTTATGCTGCAAAGAAACTTTTGTTGATTTGTGTTTATTGAGAGGCTTAGTTATCTTGCTTTGTATTGATTACATTGACACTGTAATCACTGTCCAAAGTCTAAATCCACAATAATAGTGCACTTCCTAGGAAACAGTATTCACTTTCTCCGTGTATTTATCCACTATTACTGGCAGTGAATTATGTTAACACTTTTTTTTATTTGATAATAAACATACATTTATTACTTGTTATCGTAACACGCCTGGATAGCAAAAGGAGTCATATTTTCCGGTGGAAAATGTAGCAGTTGAATACATTCCCCGCACATTAAACATTCACGAACAATGAAGAATAACACAAGGCTTAACAACAAAAGCTGCGCTGCGCGCCCGACATTGTATCCCGACTATAAATAGAATTTTCTCATATCGCGATAAACGCACCCACCTTCTATCATTTTCTTCAATTCTAAGACAGTTGTCGTGTCCTTCGCGTCAGTGAAGATGGTTAATTTTTTTCGCCTAATCATTAGAAAGACATCCTGAAAACAAATTCCATTTTTGAGGTTACATCTTTCAAGCAAATATCGCACGTCAATTTAACACTGATTACACAATTTTTAGATCACAGTTACAGACACATTTATGCTTCTGGAAACTTACCATTTTTCGTATATATTTATTTTATATTAACTATTTATTTTTAGGAAAAAACTCTCCAAGGCGTACCTACGAAACGAAATTATAACGAAATGACAACTGCAAGATCCACAGATTACTAACTTCATAGAACGCGCTGTGTTGCGATGCGAGGCCAATGAGCAAATCGATTCTGTGCACGACGATATAACGTTATTAATTTTGAATTTTATTAAGTTGCAGTAGGTAAATGTTAAAAAAAGGACTAAATTTAAAGGTTTTACTTTTACGTTTAATGGATGCCGTTAAAACATAGTACCTATATCATTTTGTTTGCGTTATATTAAAACAAAGGTTATACGATTATTCACAACCCAGACGGGCCAAAAATACAAAGGAATCCGCCTACGGATTAAAAATGAGCCACATATATTGCAGTTTTTGAACCCCTTAACACTGACAAGTTAGTGATGGTTCCTCGTTAGCAGCAATTATTTATTTATTTCATAATAGGTACCTACCAAAATTATCAATCTGTTAGAAACATTGTCCACCCTGGGCGGCTGGGCCGGTCCGAGCCAACACAGTGCCTTGTGTAGAACATACGAGTTGCTTTTCTCAGGAACCATTTTTTAAATTATATTACAACTTATTTTTTAAACGACTTTAAAAAAGAAAGGTGGCTTAACTCGTATGAATTTGGTTTAATATTTTTTTTTAGTTTTTCTTAGACGATTGAGTATATAATCCAATAATTTAATAAATATTAATAATAATTCAAATGTTCCCCAAACGGTCCAGCTTTGTTCCTTCGCCATGCTCTGTAATGCCGTATGAAAACATGGGTCGAATAGATGTTCCACTATAGTCTCATTGGAATGGGTCAAGTTAGTGTCCAGTCATGTAGCTAGATCCGAAATGGATGGGATAGAATAGAACAATGGATCGATTTAATTTGACCCAGCTGTACGGGGAGAAGCTACAAGGATACCGAATGCTGCTAATAACTAGACCAGACCTGCTCATTGCAATTCTGATTCCATTTGGTGCTCTGATCACTGTCTGGTGAAATCTACTGCTTGACGCTCCACACCCGATCCTTTTTCTACTGAAAGAAAGCAATGACAGACAACACCATTGATTAGAGATGATGGAGTGAATTTGACCTCTGGTAACCTCATTAGTCCTCACGTAGCGAAATACAACGTAAACATTGTTTCACGTTTGTTTCCTGTGAGGCTGTGGTAATACTCCAGTCAAGCAGTTCCATTCCTGCCGAAAGTTGCCATGGTCGCAATACAATTCAGCAAATTGTGGTGGGGATCTTTTTTGCATCCTATTATTGGCAGCATGATTTAATCTCTTTTAATGGTTTGTCAATCCTTGCGAATGCCGGTAGCA
Source organism: Spodoptera exigua (assembly GCA_902829305.4). NCBI lineage: Eukaryota > Metazoa > Arthropoda > Insecta > Lepidoptera > Noctuidae > Spodoptera > Spodoptera exigua. Next base: position 2,074,348 of record LR824612.2, read on the forward strand.
GATGGGCTCAGGTACTATAGCATGTGTCTGCCAAGATAAGTAAAAAGGCTGATGGAAGGCTCGATTTAGCCACGTTATTTATTTATTATTGCTTAACAGGTACAATTTACATTATAAAAAGTATAAAATGTCCAACAAAACTGTATACACAGTTTGTCTGTTGGATCAGATTTCAAAAACTAACTTAATAGAACCTATAGTAAGTCAATAGGACTTACTATAAGTTCTATTAAGTTAAGTTTACAATAATAAAGACCACAACGTTACCACAGTAGTCATAAAACTCATCTTCAGTCGTCCCTTACTTCCATCACTGCCGAAGTCTAACGAGACGCTGGCACACACCACAATAGAGAAAGCTAATGTTTGTTTCTGGATATGCGAAAACCTCGCATCTAGATGATGGTGATGTGGTAGTTTACTTCTTTCTCTTAGACTTCCATCGCTGCCGAAGTCTGAAACTGTTCTACTTATCCTCCATTGAAAAGGGAGCAATTGCTGAACCAAGCACTTGATAAGGGCCGATGGGGCCCTGTGTCCGCCTATGTATGTCGAAGAACATATTATTATTTCAAGGAACCAAAGTAAGGTGAAAGCCCCAAGGAGCAGACCGGAAATAGGTAGTAAGCTATAATTCCCTTAATAAGTGAAGAGGATAAGACCTTTGTGCTACATAGTTTAGCTTTAGATACTATAAATATTACAATAATACAACTTTTTTCTTTAACTATTCTTCTTCTTCTAATAATTACTTCTCGCCTCGGGTTTTTATATTTTACTTACTCTTTCATAATCCTTTAATCGAGTCGAGAAGTCTATGAATTTGTATGAAAAGACCTTTGAACCAGATTGGTCAATGCCTACCACTACAGATTATCAAACTTTAAAGTCTTTTAGGCGTCAGTTTCAGGTTCGTTCAAAAGCACTGAATTTTAATATCAAGTAATAATTTGATTATTGTTATATTTAGGTTTAACGAACATATTTAGAAAATTAATGAGTAACACGGCTCATGGTAGAACTGAATTATATTTATTTAATGAGTAATAACGTTGAATTTAAAATTGACTTAGTAAATAAAGATTTGTTACTAAAAGTTTGTCTTGTTTTCGAACGTGTTAGCATTTTTAGCTTCGCACTTTGCGAAATGAAGGAATAAATAAATATTGTTTGGTGTGTTTTTGAGATAGAAGTTCTATTGCAATGTCATTTTTGTACTTAAATAAAACTCTTCGCGTCATTCTTGTGATGTAAATATTTATAAAAAACTCAGTGTAAACTTTAAGTTCTGGGATAACCTCTGATAAGTTTTAACAATATGAACCCGCAAGTTTGTACGAATTGCCGCAATGAAAAGCCTGTAAATGCGACTGATAACCGGCTGGTAACTGAGAGTTGTGGTCATGTGAAATGTATGGACTGTTTACTGCATGAGAAGACTGGGTGCCAAGCTTGCCTTAGGGAGAAATCGAGCCATAAATTTGAAGAAACTTTGAACGAAAGTTTAGACGAAGAATTTGCGGAGGATAGTCCACCGCCTGGGTCTGACAAGTGTTATGATGAACTGGATAAGGAGTTACAGTGTGAAGTCTATGATGAGTTCTACAATAAAAAGAAATTGGAAACGTCACACATTAAAGTGGAAACTGGTAAGATGCACAACTTTTTTGAAAATTATCCATATTGGTTGGAATGTCAAAAGGCTACTTTGTTTGTAAACAATGTAAGATGCTAAGATGATATGTTTACTTTTAAAATAAATGCTTTTAATCCATTTCATTGGTTTCAGATGCAAATGGAAAAATGTTTGTTTGTACGGTGTGCAAGAAGAAATTCCATGCTCGTAGTCAAGTGGCATACCATGCATACTGCAATGGACAGCGGAAACCATACCAATGCCCAGAATGCAACAAGGTATCACACTAATATTACAATATATAATATTATTAGTAGATTACATGGTTGGCGCAGTAGCTGGGCTACTGACTGTCAATGTTAAATATGTAGTGTTTTCAATTCCCCTACAGAACAACTCTTTATATGACCAATGCATTTCTTCCAGGTCTGGATGTCATGTGTATGTTTGTAATCACACCTACAGTATGTGGGGCAACACTTATTAACCTTTAGTAGTATTAAGTATCATTCAGATAATTGTTTAGTACCTATTGGCCATTATTATCACTATAATCTATCCCTAAAATAGATTTATTTATTGTACTTTACAAAAGAGTCCAAGACTAATAATAAAAAAAAAATTCAAACAATATGTTGACAGAACAAAGTATATTACAAGACTCCACACCTAGTTACATAATAAAAAAAATTGATGCAAATAACTATAGAATATTGAGACTGTAAGGATAGGAATAGTACTGATAAGTATCATATTATCAAACTCATAGTGAATTTGATGCTTAATAATTTACTATAAAAAAAGTGTGGGAGAGCCATGATTTGGGATGAATGCGTCAGGTCAACCAGAATGATATCTGGCCTCAGAGAAAACTGGTGTGAAACAACCATTGCATTCTCTTTTGCTGTGTGAGTGACGTTACCAGAAGCCCAATCCATCCCATCCCCCAATAGCTAAATCTCCAAAATGTCGGTAACCCACTAGTAACTCCTCCATTGAGGCTTTTGAGAATTGGAGACGGGGATGGGGTCTTCGTGGTTTATACTTGTAGCTACAGTCATGTTGATCATCCCATTTGTACCGAGCCAGCCCAGTCCAGCCCATTTGTACCGAGGCTTATACAAAATAATTATTATCTTGTATGTTTCAGACGTTCGCAATAATGTCGCATTACAAGTACCATATGCGTGTACACCGCAATGAGCGCACGTACTCATGTGACGTTTGTGGCGAAGGATTCTTCCAGATGTCCAAGTTGCAGAGACATAAGCTGAAGCATACTAGTGAGTTGACTATATCATTAATTTACAGCTTAACATAATAAAACGTACACGTTACCTTACATATACCTACCTACCGTGGCACTTTGACAACGTGTGACTACGCCTTTTTTGTCGAATTCTGGTAATAGTTTAGAAGTTACGAGGCAACAGTTAACCATACATACATACATAGCCTGTCAAAATCATAACCCTCCTTTGACTTTGCCATAGTCGGGTAAAAATATAGCTTTTATTAAAGGATATCAGAGGCAGGCAAGCAAAACACTAAAACAATATCCCAATACTTATGTGTTGTTCTTGCCTGGTTAATCTCTCAGAGACTGGTTGCAATTTTAGGATCCAAAGCATGAATTCTTCTATGTAGTTCCATCCCAATCAAGGATTGTATTCTCAATAAATTGCCAAGTTAATTATTTTATTATTATTACTAATTAGGGGCTTGCCCTAATTACGCATGAGTGCAATACTGACCCCTTAAATTCTCCACTAATGGATGTTATTAGGTACACATATAAACCTTTCTCTTCAATCACGCTATCTATAAAAACCCCATCAAAATACGTTGCGTAGTTTTAAAGATTTATGCATACATAGAGATATAGGGATAGAGAAAGCGACTTTGTTCTATACCTACTATGTAGTGTTTTTTACTTTTATTTACAGAGGAAAAGAAGTTTGCGTGCAACCAATGCAACAAGGCGTTCAACAACCTCTCGTCTTTACGTAAACATGGCCTCACGCACACTGACGAGCGCCCGTATTCGTGCCCGACTTGCGGGACACGGTTCCGAGATAGTTCCAATCTGAGGAAACATATGCGGAAACACGGTAAGACATTTCTCATTTCTTGTTTAGATTTCTATAGCAAATCTAAAATAACGTTCTTAAATGTTTTTGGAGGCAGTTCAATTGTCACACTATATCAGATCATAATTAATCAGTAAGTCCTTCTTATTCTGTGTTCCTTTGTACACCACAAAGGACAGAATACGAGGTGCATATTTGAATACTTTCAACACCCAGGTCCCGGGCCGCGGGCCAAGCGCAGTGAGGTACCGAGGCTGAGGAATTGGGGATTTTTAGTTAGTCTGTCGGTTCCTTTCGCCATACCCGTAGCGATAGGAGTTTGATTTGATGATTTAGCCTTCTTAAAAAGGGCCTCGTAAATCGTAAAAGATCGGTCGATTATTTTTATTTTAAACTAGATGACTCGGCAAACTTCGTCTAGCCTCAAATATAACTAAATTATAATATATATATTTTTTATTTAGTGTCATTTTCTTACTTTTCAAAACTTCCCTGTATGTTTCAAGACCACAATAGGCCATGTTGGTTTGGCCTTTCTCGAGTTTTATCTATACAATATTATAAAGAGGTAAAATTTATGTTTTGAGGTAAAGTTATGTTTGTAAGTTTGTAAGTAGGGGGTAATCTTTGGAACCGCAGGTCGGATTGCCAAAATTCTTTCACTGATAGATAGCTACGATGTTCCTGAGTGCTGAGGCTATAAAACATCACGCTACGATTAAATGGAGCCAAGCAGCGGGTGAAACTGCGCGAGACTAGCTAGTCGAGAATAACGAACAGCGATTCACTTGTACTTATAGAGTATTGTAATTTTATCAACATGTATATGTTGATGTAGCTTCTAGAAAATAGATGAAAGTGTTTTTCGACGTTATTCATGCTAGTATGTCGTAGAAAGGAAGTGCGCTTGCGGGGGATGGGGCGGGTGCGTGCGCGCGGGCTGCCCGGGCGCGGCGGGGCGCAGCGCCTCGCGCCGCTCCTTCCAGTGCCCGCGCTGTCCGCGAGCTTTCCACTCCGGGAAGGACATGCGACGACACGCCGCCGTCCATACAGGTACGATAAATTCACGTTATTGACACACATTTATATATAATTCTGCTGTACGTGTTAAACTCCTCCTAAACAGCTTGACCGATTTAAATGAATTTATCTGTATGCGTTAGTGTGGCGCCCTAGATGGTTTAGATTCACAAATCAGCCCGAGATGGCGCTGGTTGCTTAAAAAAGCATGTGATCTTGGACCCGGCCTTATCGATTTTGCTGAATGTGGGGGTTTTCGGGGCGAGACCTCTTGTCTAACTATATTATTATAAATATTTTTGTAATGTGTCATTCACTAAAAGACACAATTTTAGTTTGAACATTAATATTTGTTTCAGATTCCAAACCCTTCCGCTGCAAAGTGTGTAGCCGCCGCTTCAGAAGGAAAGATAACCTCGAGCGCCATATCCGCAACACGCACCCGGAGTACGTGCCTGCAACTGCTGTGGATTGCGACGAGACCATCCTTAAGCAGATTCAAGCCAACGGACAAACTAAACTTGATGACTACCAAAAGGACGAGAAGACAAAACTGGAGATCATGAACCCACTTCCACCTCTACCAGAGGAACTGATGCAAAAACATATGCATGAGAGCGACAAGACCCAGGCGAAAGCTGACGAAGAGAATACGATAGATACGTCGTACATTTTGGTCGCTAACAACGCAAGGCAAAGTGTGATCGTTGGCAATAAAACAGCTAACGTCGAAAAAGCCGCAGCTAATTCCCCCGAGCAATGCGAATATGTTCACAAAATCAGAAAAGCTTCAATAATACCTTTACCGCCGATTGATGTGCGGAAGATGATAGAACTGGAGGAACAAACTAATTTAAATAACTTGGATCTGGGTGCTCCACCTAAAGACAAGAAGACTTTGTACGAGAAGATTTTGTATGGGGACAGAGATAAGAAAGACAGTGAGGAACCAAGTGTCGATTCGGGCCCTGAAGTGCACTGGAGAAGGAAGTTGAAACAATCTGTTTCTATAGGTAAGACCATCAACCCCTATATAATGATAGTTGATATCAAGACTTGATGATCAAACAATCTGACCTAGCAACACGGTAGTTTCCAACTAGTCAAATTCGATACTTTTATCCAAAGGTCAAAAACGATATTTGTATGAAAAACTAATTTAAGACGTCATAACATTTTTGCGTCAAATAGCTAACTCATTTCTTAATAATTCGCTTAAAAAATCATCATAAAAAATCTAAACTTAGTGTATTGATCGATCGATGAATGAAAGTATAGTTATTTTTTAATATTTTATTGTATTGAAACACCGAATAAATTTATTTTTGATCTAGGAAACTACCCAATCGTACTACAAATAAACTAGGCGGCATTTTAATGGAAAATATGTTTTTCTTTTGCAGATATATAATGAAGGCTGAGTTGAAGCAGGGTTGGCGGGAAAAGCAGTTATTATGGTAGTATACAATCAATTTTATATGTATTTAATGCATATTAAGATGATATTTTAGGATCAAAAGTACATTTTTATTACTTTGTTCTTTTCATGTTCTTCCATAGCATTTTTTATTCCTTTTTATTTTCGTGGTAGTGTACGCTATTGTCAAATGATTATGTTCTGTAGGGCAAGCAGTCAATGTTACTAATACTAGGTTATAAGTGCGTCCAAGACGCGTTAGGTTAGGCTAGGTAACACTACAATTCATATTATTTGCTAAAATTACGAAATTATCCATTTATTATATGATATCAGATTTTAACAAGTTATACGAAATGTTTTTTAAGTATATTGAAATTATTATGAATTTCTATTTTCCGGTAGAGGACCAATAAATATTGTTTTTTTCTTTATTTTTGATCTCTATAGTTTGGTTTTAACAATGAATTGTTTTTAAAGGAAATGTTGGGAATGATATCGAGGGGCAAGAGACTGATTGTAACGTGGGTAGAAAGGAAGATTATTTACATTTTTTACTTGAAATTGAGTATTGCATATAAAGCAACTGCAAAATCTTTGAACTATACTTTTTAATCGTAATAACTTGTGCAATGAAATTCTATTTTAACGATATCATTACAAAATGCTCATATTGGTCTACCAAAAACTATATTATGTATGTGATAAAAATCTGTTATTTAGAGTCTGGAACTTTGAACAAAATATAAATAAATGAAATATATAATATTAGTTTTTAAAATGTCGACTGAAGATCATGATCTCTGATGTAAGTTGATCTCACGTATTTTAAGTTGATGTTTAACATTTATTGTCAGGTATCATGTTGCATAAACTCGTTCACTTTCCCCTATGTACCAATACGAATAATAAAAAAAAAAGAATAAACAATCATGGCGGCTTCGATTTTACCGCCAAAAAGTTAAAACGAATTAAAACTTGAAAGATTCTGTCTATAATCTGTTGTAATAATAATCTAAACGAAACTAAGGTTGTGATGTATGTTTTGTACATACTTTTCACTAGCAATAATAGATGAATAACAGAATAACATTTATTTATCGGAGAATACGGTAGTTTCTAACTAGTCAAATCCAAAAGGCAAAAACAATAATTTTATATGAAATAGCACACTGTAACATTATCTTGATTTATATTAAAAATGTAAAGGTATACCGTAATTATTAAATAATTATTAATTATTGAACGTATAATAAATTTAAAATGTTTTTTAAGGTCATTTTTTTTTCTGTGGAAACTACCCAATTAAGTCATTGTTTAGTTAATACTCAATTTTCATGTGTGTTATGCATTTTATAGGTACATTTCCGTATTGTTATTTGGTATAGAATCCAATTTCATGTTTTGGTGTTTTCAGACAATCATATTAATCAAGCCTGTGATCAACTATTGTATACTGCAGGAAGGTTCCCTTAAAATAAATTAATGTTAAATTGTGTAAAAATGTGTAGCTAGATAGGCAATAAGTGAACGAGCCGCATTACCAATACCAGAGTGTAATAACGAGCCGATTAGTCATTCATTGATATAAAACTGATCGTCATTGTAACATGGAATGCGTATTTTATACTATCCGTATTTGTATTTTGCTACATTTTATATAAATATTTGTACTTTACGTGAATTTAGAGACAAATAAATGCATTGAAATGACGTGATGAATGTTTTATTGTTATTTATTAGTTGTGATCGCTACCTGAATGTATTGCCAATTGAAACAATATTCTTGGATTGCAGCCAATTTTTTCTTGTAGCGCATTAGGGAAAACGACAGAGACGGATTTTGGTAGTATGTTATAATTTTTCAAAAGTAAGGTAATTAACATTTATTATTTGGATTCGTAGCATTTTTTATCAGGTATCTACATGTCTTTAGAACATGTACCTAACTAGAAATTGTAAATTGTAACTTTTCGTTGTGATATAATAAAGCTTTTGGAATCTGTAGTTTGATAATTCGCATTTATAAATATTCTAATTATAATGTATGCCATCAACATGGTTAAATAACAACTGGTATCTTAAATCACGGGTTCATTGCAATTCGCATGATATTATTTCTTTTTATTCTATAAACTTCAAAGTACATCCCTGGTAAGTAGTTCAATAGATAAATCACAGGGAAGGGTGTTATGTAACTTCGGCAAACCCGTTATATTTGTATTTCACAGTCAATGTTACTACTGACGTCCGAATTCTCTGCTATGGACATAGTCGCCGATATACAAGACTTGTACAAAGATAATAAATGGAGGGAAATAGTGGCTCGGTACCATGACCACCCGGAGAGAAATAAGGTCTTGTGGGTGTACCCTAGTGAAGAAAACTTTATTTTTGTGAAGGATTGCTTGGCGGAGTTGCTTTGTGATAGGATTGTGAGCATTGGCTGCGGCAGCGGACTTCTTGAGTGGATGATCACTGAAGCTACTGGTAAACTTACATTTGTTTTTTCTTACCTACCTACCTCCTTTCTTGTAATTTCACAAAAACGCGTAAAAAGTTACTTTGTATTTTGTACTTGGCTATTGGATGTTAATAATTAATAACTTAGCAAGATTAAATCTTTATTAAACCATGTTAATAGTGCGCTGTCCATGACACAATGCACATAATTGCATTCCTAACATTGCAGGCGTGCCGGTATCGGGCATAGAAGTAGACGGGGCGTGGTGGAGCTGCAAGTACGCCCCGCCAAACTTCATTCCACTACACATCACGCCCACTGACATAGACAAGGAGACAATATCTATAATTCAGAGAAACAAAAATGCTGCTCTACTCTTCTGTTACTTCAACAACCGAAAAGCTTTTGACGACTACCTAAAGTATTACAACGGCAACGTCCTGATCATCATCGGCCCCCACGAGAAAGGGGTCCATACAGACCCTAAACCGTTCAATGACGTCACTGATACTTGGACCATTTACAAGTACCAAGAAATAAGAAACAGCGGGGACTTCATTGTAGTGTATAAAAAACAAAATGTATAACACATTCCATTTAATAAATAAATATTTACAATAATTAATATTAACAGTCTTTTAAAAAAATGTCTCGGACTTTGGAAATATTAGAATTGATGGAGTCTGGCCGAGACGTTAAACGTAAAATGTACAACAACGATATACTTGTTAGGCAAAACTCCCTATAATAAAGGACATATACATACGATATTTTTAAATTTTACTTACAGGCCTATAGTTATTTACAAAAATGTCTAGTTGGTCGAGGGGTCGCAAATGCGATATAATAGGGTTTTTCAATTGAATACCAATTTTAGGTATAAATATATTGTCTCATTTTACGCACACCGTCGAATCATTCTAGAACATTCTTAAATTGATTAGTCTACAATATACACTTATGTATGTATAGCTACACATTCAGATACATTACACCTAATACATATATTTATATGTACAATAGTATGACAATATTGCCTAACAAGTAACAGGAGGTATAAACTACATCACAGAGGGGAACGTTCATAAGAGCAAATATAAATCTCATTAATTTTTCATGAGTTCAATATTTTTTACATTTATTTTGTTAGTGGTGAGTCGCACCGTGGTATTCATGATGGGGTCCATTACACTTTGAGTGCACCCTTGATTCTCATTGGCAGAGCTTAGATTCCCTTCACTAGCAGAGTCCAGTAAGTCCTTTTGGTTAATACTTGGCACCTCACTGACCATCCTGTTGATATCGTCTTGTTGGAAGCCAGGATCGCTGTCCAAGAAGTGGAAGTCATTGTGTGGGTACAACCCTTCCAAATTGTAGTATATGTCTAGCCGCGGCAGAAGCTTGTTGTCGTCCGAGTTGTCATCGATCTCTATCACGTCATTCTGATCATCCGATATCGGCTGCAGACTAACGCCAGTTAGATCCATGAGCCCGGACGTGTACTTCTCTCCTGCGCACAAGTTGTCCAGGAAGAAGTTGTCCATCGACGTTATAGCAGGAGGGTTTGGCGCTTCATTGTTGATCGCCAAGTTATAGAAAGAATCTGACTTTACTTCGTTCTTGATTTCGCTCATGTTCTTATGTATTTCTTCAAGCGGCGGTGACGCCTTATATTCGCGGTTTATAGCAGAATTGTTCAGAAGATTAGCATTACACATTCTTTCCAAACTTGGTGACTGAGTATTTTGTTTTATCGTGCTCTCTAGTTTGATGTAGCTGGGGTCATTCGTTTGGATCTTCTGCGGCGGCGGAAGCATCGTCATGGCGTTCACATTAATTTGCTGGTTGAAGGAGAATATTTGTGGGTTGCTGTTCATTTCGTTATCGACTGGCGTAGTCACTGCATCCGCTATCATCGGCTCCTGCGGATACACCATAATATCTCTCGGAGACTGACTCAGTGACGGCTGAGGTTGCAGCTGCATGAACTGCGTAGTGATCAGATTATTGAATGTGACGGGACTGGCCAACCCAAACCTCTCATTATCCTCCAGTCTCCTGAACGCCATCTTCTGCTGTGAGTGAAACATGTTCTCTTGATCTGGGCCTTTCAGGATTAGATTACTCTTCACTGATATTTTTGGTTTCTTTCTCGGTACTCCTTCCGGATCCATTGATATATTGACAGGAGAGTTGCTGGACGAAGGTACTGGCAAGATCTGCGTTGGCTTTATGATGCCTGTTACTTTAGCCCCGGGCAGGGATATCTTGTCACTAGGCTTCAACGTTATATTGTTCCGCAACGATATTAGGGGAGCGGGAGGCAATCTAATGGGAAAGTTGGCCATTATGTTGTTATTTATACTGTTTGGTATGGAACAATGATTTGAAGTATGAGGGTTGTTATTGTTTTGCAGAAGGTTTTGTTCCATTGACGCAGAAGTGTTTAGGAATCCGTGTAGATTTGAGGGGTTCCCATCGTAGTTAAGCAGCGGGTGCTGCGCTTGGAACTGATGCCTTTCCATCATTGTATCGCTGGAGCTTTCGGAAAGGAGGCAGTCGGAGTTGTTGTCCTCCTTGCTGAGGTCGGTGACCATTAGCTGCGCGTTGAAGTCAGACTGTTGAGTGTTGTTGCTTGTCGTACTACAGAAATTCTTCACGTAGTTTTGCGGCAAGTTCTCCGTGTAGTTGTCACAGTCGTACACTTCTATTGGTATTTCATTGACAGGTTTCGGGCACACTTCTACAGGCTCAGGGTTGATGGTGGGGTTATCGTTAGGTTTCTCTGCTTCGCTAGGTGGTATTGTCCAAGTTGGTTTGACTTTGTTCATTTCTATGAGTACTTGAATGCCTTCTTTATCGGAGTGTGTGGTGAGATGTTGGAAGTATTTATCTTTGCTGATGCACTTGAACGGGCAGTAAGGGCACCGATGCACGTCACTGTCGGTGACGTTAGGATGCTTGGAGATCATGTGTGAGGTGAACAGTGTTGACTGTATGGCTGTATACGGGCAATGCTTACATTTGTACACATTTTCCTTTGAATGCTGTTTCTTATGTCGGCGCAGGCCGTTGTGGTCAGCAGACCTGTAGTTGCATTGGTCACACTGATAAGGCTTATCACCTGAAAAGCGGCGGAATTAAATTAGATTTATTGGTAAAATGGTGTTCAGCATCACGCCAACTCACAAAAGTGGCGAAAATTTATTTTGTGATGACGAAATGGCTTCTTGCTTTAATGATACAAGTTTTTAAAGTGCAATGAAAGTGTTCAGTGCCTATGCCTATGTTCCACAAAAGTATTTATGTTCATTGAAAGATTCAAAACAAGACAACTAAATTCAACAAAAACCCTTTAGGACTAGATAGACATGAATAAAATTTAAGATACATACCGGTATGTGACCTTAAATGCTGTTTGAGTTGTTCCTTCCTAGCTGTGGAGTAATCACAGACCTCACACTTGAATGGCTTGATCTTATCATGGACCTCGGCAACATGGGACCTTAGCCTGCGTTCATTGGAGAACTGGCGCTGGCAGATGGAGCAGCATAATGGAGTCTTAGACTCTTTGTGTATGAGCTTATGCTTGGAAAGTTGATTGGAATTCTTGAAAGCTTTTGAGCAAATGGGACCTGTAAGAGTTGGATGATATTATTGTAATCAGATAGAGAAATAGTTAATCAAGTAGTGAGTGAAAGGGTTATGCTATGGTATGAGTAAAAAAACTAGGAAATTAAACTTATTTTATCTTGATTTTATAAAAATACATATCTTTATTTAATAAAAAATATTTAATAAATATAATTTAATAATTTTATTTATTTCTTTATTTTTATAAAGATACATTACATATCTTTATTTAAAATCAAGATTCAAGATTTATCAGTTTATTTTGTTAACTAAAGATAGTGAAGACAATAAAATCTACAAAAGCAGCATCACAAATTGATGAAAATAATAGTAATCAAATATGATGCTAATGTTAAATTTATTCAAAGATGTTTGCATCTAATAAACAGTAACAGAGTAAGTAATAAAATATGCTAAGTACTTACATATGAAGTCTTTCAGCTTTTTGTGACAATTCATGTGTACATTATAAAGCCTGTATCTATTGTATGTTTTGAATCCACATACATCGCAGGTTGGCAGCTCCATATCAACTTCATGGACCTTCCACAAGTGGGTGTGCAGCATATCTACACCGGGAAACACCTTGGAACACTCTGGACAAACTAATTTACCATTCTGATGACACTGTCTGTGATATGCAAGAGTCTGATCCTCCTTCAAACAAGTCCTACATCCATTCACTAAGCACATGGTTCCAGTCTTCTTTTGCACATCCATGTTATTTGGCTTCACTTCCTCTGTAACTTTGTCAGCTTTGAGCAATAATGGAATGTGAGATAAATCTTTAGTTTGTGTTGGTGACAGAGTTGCATCAATGGGACTTGAGCCTGGTGGTATTGATGCTATCAAGTCAGGAGGTGCTGTGCTCACCGGTATCATATTACAGGACTGACTCACTGATCCTGCATCAGTTACACTCACATACTGAGGTGTCTCATTGGTATAAACTATATTTATACTAGCCTCCTGTATTATCTCTTTAGGATCAACCTTTTCAAAGTTTGGAGTACTCATTTTATGTAATTCATCAACTGATATAAATGCCACCCCTTTAGGCAAGTTGTTGTTGATATTAACAGCATCAGGGACTATTTCTATGACTTGAGGTATCTTTATATCTGCAATATTTTGTGCAGGGTTGCCAACTTGTCCTGTATCAGACACTTCTGCATTTGTGCTTTCTGTTTTTAGTTTGGCATTTTTGAGAGCAATTTGAACTAGGCTTTTGACCATTTTCTTAACGTCTCTGAAGCCCATTTTGTGATGATTACGTAGGTGTGTCCTCAGAGTCTCCTCAGCGTCAAAGATACTTGTGCAGCCCGGACAAGGGATTTGAATGTTATCTGCAAGGCCATTTCTTTTGGCTAATTCTGGATGAACAGTGAACAGGTGGAACTTTATATCATCCTCTGCAAGAGCCATGTAAGGACAGGCTTCACATTTGAAGAACGGAGTCGATCCTACTGACTTTTCTTCATAAGACATGACCTTCTCCTTAGGCATGGGTTTTACTTCGTTTAATCTTTGATTTGGCATGTTATTTACACTCATTAGGAAGCAATTACTCGACATGATTCACGACACAAATATCACTTTAACTATATTAAAATTTCATTTTAATGATACAAATAAAAGCAAAACAATGCTTTCTAAAACAGCTGTAACCATGCGATGTGATGACTACCATTGTGATGGTTTTGAACTCTCAGCTGCTTGAATAAAGAAGACGAGATTTCGAAATGCTTAATTTACTACGGTTGATTTACAGAAATTAAATAATTTATTAATTATATTACATTGTCTTACTGTTCTGAGTTTTTTTATTTGCTCAATCATTGACAGGATACATTGACAGAATTAAAGAAACATCAATATAACATCATGTTTTATCTGTGACATCAGATGGACAGACTAGAATTTAAGTATATACAAACTGAATAATAATTTTATTGCAGTAACAAAGAAATAAAAAAGAAAAATTAAGAATATAAGTATTATTCAGTTACCGTATGTTTTGGCAAGAAAGCGTATCAAAAAGTTTAATTAATAAGAACACAAAATTACCAACAGTTTAAGATTATGATACATTTTGACGTTTTTACTTTTTTTCTTACTTTTTGTCGATGGCCGGCAAATTGACTGACGTATCCCTTTGATGTCAGTGTTTAGCACCGTGTCGTGTAATTCCAAAAAGAAAAGAAAAATACAGCAAGATGAGTGTGAGTACATAATTATTTTAAAATATTTTACATTGTGCAGTTATATTTGGATTCGTAGTGAGAATTTTAATTGTTTTTCTAGTTGGAAATTGAATCGATGGTGCGCTACACGTCGCCGATCAACCCGGCAGTTTTCCCGCATCTCACTCTTCTCCTCCTCGGTATCGGAATTTTCTTCACTGCGTGGTTCTTTGTTTACGAAGTGACCAGTACTAAAGTGTCGAGGGATCTATTCAAAGAGTTGTTATTGTCGCTGGTCGCCTCCCTATTTTCCGGCTTCGGTATTCTCTTCTTACTACTGTGGGTGGGAATCTACGTGTGATATTTTAAAGAGAGTTAGTTTGTAAGCTATGTACATCATTCCGAGAGTGTGTCACGAAATTGGTTCTGTGCAATCTAATGATTGTTTATATTCATAAATTTTATATTTAAGAAAACAAGTGTTTTACTTATCTTAGAGTTTATTATTGCCTATTTTATTGCTAATTAACAATTCTTAGTTTAGTTAGCAACTTAAAAAGATTTGTTTAACCTCAACAATAGTGAAATAAAATCATTGTTAAATAACCTAATTCAATAAATACTTAAATAAGTGCATAAACATTACAAACTTGTTTTCTATTTAATAAATGGATTCTTACAAGAGGATACAATAAAATGTTTTTATAGTTCATAAACAATAGTTACAGAATGAAGTTATAAACAAAACACTTGTCTACTTCCATTGAAATGTTTATGAAGCTAAGAAATTGACTGATAAATAAAACAGTAACATATACATAATTGAAACAAAAAGCACATTTGATAATATTATTAAAAAAAAATAGGTTTTTTGTAATACTTTATCCCAATCGTCATTCTTTGGAGTAACGTTGCTATTTTCTTTAGATAATAAAATAAATCATAATGTGATAACAATTTCAATGTTGGCAGTTATAAAAAAACAGGTCTTTCATAGGTATTTGAGATTTTATATTTTTACATGTGCGCAAGGGTAGTTCTCCCCTGGAACCACATTGCACTACCATGTGTCGCTTTGGAGCAAAGTCAAAGTCAAAATCATTTATTCCAACAAATAGGTACTTTTGATACATCAAAATAGAAAAGTTATCTGTCAGTCTGTTCGTCAGTGAAGCTAGATGCTCATTCCAAATTGTTGATTCGAATGGAGACGAACAAGCAAGAAATTCCACCGTTACTCTTTTTAAAACATATTTCTTTTACAATTTCACTAATATTACATTTAGTATACATTAATTTACAATACGGCCGTTGTATCTTGGCGAGTCTGAAGTTAGCCGAGTAGCTGCGCAGTACACAATTTTGTTCCTAAAAGATCCATTGCGCAGACAAACGGCTAACTTCAGACTCGCCAAGATACGTCGGCCGTACTGTACCCTTATGTGAGAACAATGCAGAGACTAGTTCTAAAAAAAAGAATAAATGATGGGATCTATCATTAAATTTTAATCTTTTGTCGTGTCGAACATGGCGCTCACATATGAGATCAGAAATGAATCTTTAGAGATTAATGAGTGCTTCTATATAAACTCTTTGGATATATAAATTGAGGAGTCATGAGACATTAGACCACAACAGACGGGCCACATAGGGCTGACGCTCAGCCGGATTGGCAGTGTAATAACGAACTGCGGCTCCGGCCCGGAGCAAAGACAAGGAACAGGGTGGTTTTTAGTCAGCAAGAGTTTCTCCCTCACCCCACCCAAGGCGAGAAAAGGAGAAACTCGACAACAGAATTGATGATAACACTTAAAAAAATTAAAATTAATTATAACTTAAAAAAAGAGCTACCTTATTCAACTGTACATTATGAACACAGTATACTTATTTATAAAGCATACTTCACTATTTTTCCATAAAACGAAAAACCAAGTCTGTTATGATTTCATGAGAGCTGAGACCATACGGGGATTAAAAGGCATGAAGCTAGTTCCACGATACTATCTTCAAGTTTCAGTATTCTCATTAGGAGGGTCGTTGGCTTGTTCGGTGAGGTTGTGTTGTTCTCTCTCTCGGCGGAACGCGTCATCCAGTAGCACGGTGTGGTGCATGCGACGCGACGCTAGTGCCTCGACGCGGTCGTACAATGTCGGGTTGGACAACACGAAGCGGCTATTGGGATAAAACGGCACTATTGTTAAAAAATATTAACGTTCCTACCCACTATACAATGATATATACATTATTTATGGAATAAGAGGTAAAATGCTATATAGACATCGATTTTATTAGTGATCGATGTGTATAGATCACCGCCGCCCGCGCGTTGTCGGCCATTTTAAAAAGGAGTACGTTTCGTGTATGTCGCGTCGGTTCGGAAATACCGTCCCCGAAATATTACCTACTTAGTCCAAAATTTTGCTGTGCTAGGCTGAAAGTACAGCTAGTAGTCGTTGAGTTTCTAACCGTCTTTATTATGGGGATGAAATTTTTTTCGCGTGGGTCAGTTTATCAGAGTTATCAGAGGAGTCAACGATTCGAACTTCTATATTCTTTAGAATAGGTACGGTCCAGAGAGTGAAGCTGGTACGAAACCCCTCCCCACAGAGAAGAACACAGTATGCCATGTGAAGCCAAACTTGCGCCTTATAAATACATTATATATATACAATAGTTTGATAATGTGAGGGAGAATTTACCTCCATGTACCTAAATACGTGGTAAATTGGAAAAACAGGCGCATAACAATGACAATGTCTCACAAATCAACCTTACTTGAAGTCTGGTGCATCAAGCCGGTACAGCTGAGTGATCTCGACGGCGACCACAGTGGCTATGCGTTTGCTGTCCTTCATCAGTAACGCCACTTCCCCGAAATGGTGACCGTCCTCCAAGTGACACACCTTTGAATAGGAGTTTTACTGTAGGTAATGAATGTGAACTAACTGATAAAAAGTTTGGAGATATATAAATCACCTCAACTCCCTTCAAAGAATACACAGCTACAGTTCCAGTGGCTATGAAGTACATGCAGTCGCCGATATCGCCAGCGCGGACCACTAGGTCGTTAGACAGGTAGACTTCGGGGCGCAGACAGCCCAGCACTGTGCCCACCACACTCGCTGACACGTCCTCGAACAACTTCACCTTGTGGACTAACGTGCGACACGTGTGCAGCTTAATTTCGTCACGTAACTCCTCTATAATAGGAAAAATCATTAAACATTTTTTTGTGAACTGAGGATTTCTTTAGGATCGTGGAAAAAGATCTACGTAGAACGGGACTCAACTGCACCATTAATCACTACAGTAGCTCAAGGCGGATTGGTGATTTTAAACTTAGTTATAATAAGTCCAGGTTTTTCCATGATGTTTCCTTTCACCGTTTGTAAGTTGTGTCTGTCACTTAAAAAGTAGGTCGGCACCGTAGACACAGAAAAGAGGTACATATAACTCAGAAAAAGTCACATTGATACTTGTCAGGTTTCGAAACCGCACCCTGAGAAGCCGGCCTACTACAACCGGCTTAAGCAAAGCATGTAATCAACTATGAAACAATTTTACCCGAAAGACAGTCGAGATCAGACTCTTCCTTAAAGTACCTCTCCTGATATCTGTACTGGTAGAATGCACGCACGCGCCTCTTAAGGGAAGGCGGGAACTGTCTATATTTCATGTACTCCTGGTAAATGAAAACAGAAGTAAATAGTCCTAGTAGTAACTGCTAAATTAAGTACCCATACTTTAACGATCAAAAGAGATTAAATAAAAGAAACTAAAAGAACCTTTATATTTTATAAATGGTAAGTAGAAGTTAGAACTTAAGTTTAGTAGTAACTTACCTCTACTTGATTCATAAGTCCCTGGTACCGCATACTAGATCCAAAGATTGTGAGATAACTTTTTATCAGGTAAACTAGGAAACAGTAACAGATTTTTTAAAAATGTATACGTACTACCAGCGTCGGCTAATAATATGAGAGTTACTCAGTATTACAAGTAGGTAGATAACTATCGGGGTCGCGTGTCTACAGGCTCCTAGGTGGAGGTTCCAGCAGCATCGAACAGGAGTTGGAACGAGGTGATTTTTGTTACTTTGTCTGCTAAAAACACTAACCCGTCTCAACTAGGGCGGCAATAGTCATTTAATAATAGTTTACATTCCAAAATTTCAAATTGCATTTTCCTAATTGTATAACTCTAATAATTTTAGATATTTTGAACACTTTAAAACTTATCATAGTACTTACCTAACGTAAACACCATAAACATGGCAGCGTAGACAATTATTACTGAATGAATCAAGATTTCGTCTGGTTCCGTTGAGCGAAACAAGGTAAATCCGGTACCTGAAAATAATAATACATATCATTCAGTTATTAAGATTGATTTGGCATTCAATTCAATTTTCGAAAAGAAATAGTATCTTAGTAAAGTAAAGAGCAAGCTAGAGGATGAGAATAAGATTGAAAATTGTCTTACCTGCTCCAAAGACAAAACAAGATATTGCAAAATATAATAGGTAGGTAGGATCTACAGTAAGAATGTAATTAAGGTGCGTACCAAAGAAGGCGGATAGAGCGATTATAATAGCTTTATTGAATCGGGTGGTCAGGTCGTATCCCATTAAGTCTTTCTTGCCGGGGCCTGTACGCATGTAGTAGTTGTAATGTGTTGGCATCTCACCCGACCCTGTAACGGAATTTAGAATTAAGGCAACGACCAGTAAGCACGATTCATCGGGACGTAGGGCGGTCAGGCACTCCCGATCGCCCGGTTTAGGGACACTAACAGACCAACAGCGATCATACTTGGGTATAAGCGGAAGAAACATGTAATCAAGATAAGGGAGGGAAAGCGGCCTCTCCTGGCACAAGTGTTTTCATACTTAAATGGAGAGGTTAACCTCAATTTTGTTTAACCTATTTAGTTATTATGTTTTCGGCTTACTCACGTAATAATTTGACGAGATACTCGACTAGTTTCAAGCCATGCTAGAGGCCCATATTCATGAGTAGCATTCCGCGACACGCGACGCGGCGATTATCGCGCTGCTACTAGCTATTCGAGTCTACGGCCCAACGCGCCCTCTGCCTATTTCTAATGCCTATTATTACGCGAGTAAGCCGAAAACATAATGATGAATATCGCACGAAATTTACATATAATAAAAACATACTTAGTTGTTTAATATTTTCATTCTCATTTTATTTCTCACTGTCACTCTCACTCTCACTCTCATTTTCATTCGCATTCTTATTTTTATTTATCATTTAATGTTAAGTACATTTTTGTTCATTCGTTGAGATTTTTCGACTTAGTGCACGATGAATCATGCCGTCTGATACACCTAACGTTAATGCTGATGCCATATAATTTGGGATACAAAAGGCCGAGATATCAAAAGTGACTTGGAGTCAAAAAGAAATTATTGCTACTATGTCTTCGTTTTCGTCTCTCCTATTAGAATCACATTATTTTCTTTTGGTATAATGTTGTGTATAGTTACATCTTTCCTAAACATTATGCGCATATTTAACATATTCTGCAGCACAGTTTTAAACGATTCCTAAGGTTTATTGAAGATAACTGCTTACGTGATTAACTGAGAAAAGTTCTATTATTTCCTAGTCAGAACGGGACTAAGTATTTTCTATAATAAATTTCGTATTTCACACGATAGTTACAGGTAGGGAAAATCATTAAAAGACCTCTCTCGCCCAGGAAAGGCGAGAGAGAGAGTATCGAACTATTACTGACTAAACCCCCCCTGTTCCTTCTCCTGCTCTGAGCCGAGGCCGCAGTGACTCATTGCGCTTAACCCGCAACCCCGGCTGAACATCAGCCCTATAGGGCCCCGTCTGTGGTGGTCTATTGGTTCTTTGAGGCACGCGAGGAACGCTACGCGCCGTGCGCTTTCCAAAATATTATTGAGGTTATAAAATAAGCAGTAGAACCACTGACAGTAGTATACGATGACAGCGGGGCAGTACATGAGGCAGCTGCACCAATGTGAGGACAGCACAAACATCACGGACAGACGGACCAGACCATGCACGATGTACGACTCCGTAAACAACTGAGGACAAAACACGTGACAACATTAAAACTAGGTACACTTTTAGCCAACATTTAGCTACATTAGGCATCTACAGCGTCTAGTTACCCATAGCGACATATAAATGAAATCTACAAATACCTATTATTCTAATCTCAAAAGTTAATATTGCGAAATTACTTTTGAATCCGCGGTGAAATCATGTTTATTTAAAGTTTCGTATTCTCAAATGGAGTGAAATCTACATTGGCGCCACCATGTGAATAACGAAGTGAAAGGAAATAAAACAAGTGACTATTTATTTTGACGTTTGTGTACAGGCGAGATGAAAAGAAAAGTGGTGTGTGACTTTTGAGATGAGATTAACCATTTACAGAATAGCAATACTATACTAATAAAGACCAGAAGTCGTATTACGATCTCTTAATTCCAGTCAATTTACACCTTAAAATGAACTGCCTTGTTTATCCGTATTATGACGTCTTATTGCCAGTCAGTTAGCAGTCACGTGACACTTGACCGATTTCTGCACGTATATTGGCTGGCAAACCCGTATTATGACCGCCAAACTGAAATTTCTTAGCTTGCTCAAATGTCAAAAATTGTGTCAAACAAACCAGTCAGTTTACGCCGGTGTCGAGTAGCTTTTACTGAATTGTTTTAAGTTTTTATCACATAATGTTTACTACAACATTAAATATGTGTGATGAGTTAATAATCTTCGAGTTTCTTGAAAGTGATGCGTCACAAGATAACCACCAAACAAACATTCAGAGGACGCGTCTTCGAGATCTTAGTGACCGTTTTGCGATTGGAGATGTTGAATTTATTAAGCGATACAGGCTTAATAAACAATTAGTCCACAACTTATGCGATGAACTGCGACCTCATGCAGCTACTGGGTCTACAAGGTCGTCGGATTTACCAATTGAAAGAAAGGTTGGTAATTTTAGAGTTTGTTCAAATTATAATAGATTTAGCCATTACTTAGTCTTAGATTCTGTATCTTGGGTATGTGTACTGTTAATGAAATCAATAAACTTACAAATTAATTATTCTTTCAGGTGTTAATTGCATTATCATTTTATGCTACGGGGTCGTATCAACGCCCTGTTGGTGATATATCTGCACACTCTGTAGCGCAGCCTACAGTGTCCGTGGTGATAAAGCAGATTACGAAATTATTGAATTCACCTCATATTCAAGCAAAGTATATAAAATAAATGGACTTCATTAGTTAAAAAACCCTTATTATAACAAAAAACTTTTATTTTTGCCGGGTGAGCTGTTATCACCTATCCTACCTACCATTACTTAGGTTCAGAAATGTAGCGTATGTCAAAAATTTATGTTGTGAGACAGTGCTGTATTTTCATATTTATGACATTGTACTTACGCATACAATACATAATTCGTTTTTGAACTCATTCTTAATCTCGATTCTGTTAGGAAATTACATTATATAATATATTACATTCAATTTTCAAAAACCGTAATATACCAGTAACCCTTTTAAGATGTTTTCGAACGCAATCTTTCAAGACGGTGCAAACCAACCACAGACAATCATCCAGGATGAAACCAGTCAGAAAAACGTACGTCATAATACGAAAAAGAACCATGCAGTTTACGGCCTTAAACTGACCTGCCAGGAAACAAACTGGATTTTAAAAAGGTTGTAATACGCGCCCTGGTCCCCCTTATTACAAAACAAGATTTATGTTTAGTCCAGGTTTAAACCATTGAGTCAGGTTTTGAATTTTGAATCTTATTGCCATCACACCTTCAATTCGAAATACAAAAACTGGCTCAATGGTTTAGTCCTAGACTAAAGTAAAACCTTGTTTTGTAGGTAATAAGGCCATTTTTGGCTAGCAAGTGGCTGCCGCGCAACGTGTGGGGGTCCGATTTCCGCACGGAACAACTATTTGTGTGATGCACAAATTGTTTTTCTGGTATGTGAATTTGCATGTTTGTAAACGCACCAAATTTTTTTTTATAAGCGTGACTGCGAAATTGTAGTTCTAAACTTATGTAAAACGACATACCTTCAAAAAAATCTTCAGATCAATAGCCACTTCATAAATTTTGGGGGTTCTGAGTAGAGCCATTATATGTGCTATCAGCTGCAACCGATTGCTAGCTTTCAGGTAAGTGACGACGTAGACTGCTGGCAGGCTGGATGCCAGATCCACAATGAACCATCGACGAAGGTAGTGGCTGAGAGAAATTTGTTATCTTGTAGTTCTTATATAAACCAGAGCAAAAGCATTAAGGATAGTTTAAAATTAATACAAAGTTTGCATATAGCAGAAACTACAGTGAAATTCATAGTTGCATATATTATCAATGTTTTATAGACAAGATTATAAGGCAAGAAGTTAGATTAGCTGGAAGCTGTAGGTACAGTCAGGGGTCAAAAATGCAATTGCACTCTACCAATTTTAAAATGACCAAAATATCTTTGTAGAATAGAGTCAATGGTTGAGGACTGCTTTAATTTATAGCATAGCATCTAAATTATTGAATAAACTGGCTGTGAACCATTGAACTTTTACTACTTACTAGAAGATGGATTTCTTGTTCATAACGATGTAGAAATTACTTTTGTTTAAATATCCCGTATTGAGCTTGATCAAGATGTCGATAAGACAGACGAGCTGCAGGCCTACCATCAACAGATCTAACCAATGTATCTCCGGGTCGTCGATTGGCTGTAGGATAAAAAACAGCCGAAAACTCGATACGACAATGTGCATTAGATTTACCATCATCATCACCGACATCCAAACTAGGCTGAAATAAGAAAATTCATTTTTGAGACACCAGTTACGCTATGATCAGTGGAATCAGCTAAGTGTGGGAGAGCCATGGTTAGGTACGAATGGTTCGGCTCAACCGGAAAGATATCACGGCCTCACAGAAAATCGGCGTGAGACAATCACAGCGTTGTGTTTCGCCGTGTGAGTGAGATTACCGGAGGCCTAATCATTCCCCTCCTACAACAACACTCCTAAAATCTAATTCCCAAAAGACCGGCAAGGCATTTGTAACTCCTGTGGCGTTACGGGTGTCCATGGGTGGCGCTGATTGCTTACCATCAGGAAGTTCGTAGGTACGTTCGTTTGCCGACCTATAACATAAAACGTCTGTTCAGGGCACAGACCAGCTCTTAGTGACTAGTAGGTAGCAGTTTTAGGAATACACAAGAGAGAATACACAATTTAATTACGTGCTTTGAAACTGTCTACCTCCTTCTTGTACAATAATGTCGCAGTGACGTAGTTGTTTACCATTTTGCTCTATCTAACATCATCTAATTATTAACAGATTCCTTGGCCACATCTAATTAATGATTAAAACAGCCTACATACAATAATATCTGTTGATTTGCACCTGAACAAACTAAGAGGGTGTATAACGTTTCCTTCTTCCTCCAGCAGTTGTCTCTGTCGTTCGGCGACCACAGCTGGGTAGCTTCGGAAATACTCGTAGGTCACCGGATGGTGTTTGGAGAGCTGCGCCGTCTTACGTAAAGTACGATACATGCGCCCGAGTAGCGTGGTCTTTTTGGGGAGCATACTGTCGGAACCTTGAAGGGGATTTATCGTTTTTATGGGTCATACTTTGCATGTAAAGATACCAGTGGCACTACCAGTACCACGGACGTAACTATCTTATGTTCTTTTCTTACATCTACAGCAACAGCAACAGTTGCTTAGTAATAATTACTACTGAAACAATTTATATTTTTATGTGAAAGTGCGAAATCGTTAAATGACATCAACCACTACACCAGTGTCAGATTCTTTTCTTACTCCCTAGCCGGAGTCATTGCGTAGGTATATTAGTAGCTATTTTTGTCCACGACCCAGAACCCTGAAATGGTTGGCAAAGAATTTTGCAACTCCTGTGGTATTTGCAGTCATATGTTTAGTAGGCCAATAGACGGCCAGATTGCAACACTATTGTTTTTTTTTTGAGGTAAAAAAATCATCATTTTTTGAGGGACTTTTCCCGCCCTGGGTGGGACGGATAAGGAGTGTCCAACTTTTGCTGATTAAAACCACCCCTTTCTTTATTACGCTTGCACCTGCAACTGGCTGAACATATTTCTATGTGTTGGTGGTCTAATGAAATTTCGGCGCGCACGCGGAACGCGACGCGCCTTACACTCGGAGGAGTGGGTAGAACTCTGTTGTTGTTGTTGTCGGTGTGTTACACGTGTCAAGTCATCTGATTGGTTGTTGATAATTCAGTCAACCAATCAGATGACTTGACAAGAGATTAAATTGATTTTAACATTGATCGGACTTTCGGAAACCGGGTGCGAGTGTGGGAAAGTCTAAGTCTTTTTAAGTGTGGGAGAGCCATGCTTCGGCACGAATGGATCGGCTCAACCGGAGTGATACCACGGCCTCATAGAAAACCGGCGGGAAACAACTACAGCATTGTGTTTCGCCGTGTGAGTGAGGTTACCGAAAGCACATCCTTCCCCTCCCCCAGGCCCTCCCCAATCCCTAAATCTCGAAATCCCTATTCTCCAAAAATTCCGCAAAGCACTCGTAACTCCTCTGTTGTTGCGAGTGTTCATGGGCGTTGTTGATTGCTTACCATCAGGTAATCCGCCTGCTCGTTTGCCGACCTATTACAAAAAAAAAAAATTAAAGTACGTTTCCTGGGGCCCATTAATTAAGTTTGCCAGTCACCCCCTGGCTCCTGCTTGTTTATCCGTATGTATCAATATTGGTCAGGGGCAGGGGCCATAGTATTTTCATAGTTATCATATCCATCAGACCATAGCATGAGCAACCCATACCTAATAACCCTTTCAATTATTACTACAATAGTCGCAATAGTCGCAATAGTCCTGCATCAACCGGGGATTATGCTTGGGTGCACTTTCATAGTATATACAGGGATAATTGCCGGCTGATGTCCCACTTTATTTATATAAAAGTTGTTCAACGGGCCTCTGCGAGTTGTGTTAGCAGAGAGTCCGGGATCCTGTGATCCCGTGAAAGGATACGAACTAAATTTATTATCTGCTTACCAAGATTTAAAACACAGTTATGTTTCTTGTGAGGCATTTTTCTAGTAATGCTGTTTCGGAAATAATCTTGAAAGAGCATGGTTTATCTATCTACTTCGAACTTGTTATTAAACAGTAAGTAAACTTAAGCTTTTTATTAAACCTCACTTATCTCCTTAATATTATTTTATCTTTTAGGCAACGCGCAACAGAATAAGTATTAAATGTACTCTGTGGTTATCAATGTATTTTTTACTTTTTTTCCTTCAATGACAACTAGTCTATATATAGACAACCTATCTTTATAAAGTTTCATGGAGGTTAGACAGAAGAAGAACAATCGCTACCAGCTAAAGCATTAGCCCGCTTGTCCCTGAAATTTTGTAGAATTAATTGTTTATTTTTGTATGTATCTACGAAGTTCGAGAGATGATCTCTGGCCACAGTAAGCGCGGATCTGCGAACGGAGTAAGGGTAGCTCGCCGCCCGATCAGAACCAGGCCCAAGCGTACTGCGCGCGCCTAAAAGAGTCAATAGACCCCCACAGACGGGGCCCTATAGGGCTGATGTTCAGCCGGAGTTGCGGGGTAAGCGCAATGAGGCACCGCGACTTCGGCCCAGAGCAGGAGAAGGAACGGGGGGGTTTTTAATCAGTAAGTCTTACACTCCCTCCCGCCCTAACCTGGGCGGGAGAAGTCCTTTGATGATTTGACCAACAATTTTTTTGTATATAAGTGCAAGTTGATTCGATTCTTGTCTCCCTCTCTAACCTCCATGTTAAGTTCGGTGTGTGACATTATAGTTTTTGGTGACATGATGTGTTAAAAATTATTTATGTCGATTCTTCTTTTTAAAGTATCTTCGTAGCATTGTCTCTTTGGCTTAGATATTAATCAAACCTCTATATCTTTGATTTGTTGATACATAAAGGTTTTTTTAAAAGTATTCCTAATTATTCTTTAAGAAATAAGCTGAAAAAAACTGAAACAGCCGGTGTCTGTGTTCCCCAAAGGGTATACCCAACTTACAGAAAACAGAAAAAGTCAACCTGAGTGTCGCTTATGGGTAGGCCTGTTCCATCGTAGGTCGCATCATCGCTTACCACCAGGCATTATGAAATAAAAAAGAAACTTTAGGTAAAAACATCTACCGGTAGTTTGTCTCCGCATCCGGCACACAGATTATCTAATAAAGACATCCGGCTGGCAGAGAATCTGATGTAAAAAATTCTCGTACAAAATTCATAGACAAGTAAGTTATAGTTTTTAACATTTCGATGATTGTATTTGATTTGATTCTCAAAGGTGATGTGCTTGAGTGCAACAATTATAGAGGAATAAAGCTAATGTCGTATACCATGAAAGTATGGGAGAAAGTTATTGAACGGCGGCCGAGAGAAGAGAGTGACATTTCACAGAACCAATTCGGTTTTATGCCTGGTCGTAGTACAACGGCTTTGATTATTAAGTACAACGGATGCCATATTTGCTATACGCCAGTTGTGCGAAAAATATAGAGGTGCACATAAAAACTTGCACATGGTATTCGTTGACCTCGAAAAGGCATACAACCGGGTACCTCGTGAGGTTCTGTGGTGGGCCCTTTAGGAGAAAGGTGTGCCTGGGAAGTATGTGCAGTTGATCCGATCAATGTATAGTCGCTGCAGTACACAAGTCCGGTCTGCAGCGGGCCCCACTAACAAGTTCAATGTGTCCGTCAGTTTATACCAAGGGTCGGCTCGCAGCCCTTACCTCTTCCTAATAATAATGGACGTTCTGACGTCGGACATTCAGGAAGAGGCGCCCTGGTGTATGCTGTTTGCCGATGATATTGTGCTGGTTGCCGAGAGTGCCCTAGAGGCCCAGAGCAGATTGGAGGTGTGGTGGCAAAGACTGGAGAGTGTTGGCCTAAAACAGAGTACCTGTTCTGCGATTTTGGCGGTCTCTCTAGTCCTGTGCCCATAGCTCTCGCCGGAACGCCCATACCAACCTGTTCCGATTTTCGGTACCTTGGGTCGCTTATCCAAGGAAATGGTGAGATAGACCGAGACGTGGCACATCGGATCAACTCAGGATGGATGAAATGGCGACAGGTCACTTGAATAACTTGCGACCCACGGATGCCCCTCAGGTTGAAGAGTAAAATCTACAAGTCAGTGATAAGGCCTGTCCTACTGTATGGGTCAGAATGTTAAGCTCTGAAAAAGACGGATGAAAAGCGATTGCATGTAGCAGAGATGGGAATGCTGAGATGGATGTGTGGTGTGACGAGAATGGATAATGTGAGAAATGAGTATATTAGAGGAAGTTTGAAATTGACGCCAGTGACTGAAAAGTTAAAAGGGAACCGTTTGTCTTGGTATGGCCACGTGAAAAGGAGGGATGAAGCGCATGTTACAAAAAAGCCATGAGAATTAATGTGGATGGCTGGAGAGGGAGAGGGAGACCAAAGAAAATATGGATGGATTGTGTGAGAAGTGATATGGAAGACAGAGGAGTTAGCGATAGCGTGACGGGTGACAGGACAGAATGGAAGAAAAAAACATATTGCGCCGACCCCAAATAAAACGGGACAAGGCCAGGAAGATGATGATGATGATGATGATTGTATTTGATTAGTTTAGGTAGTCGACTGCGTTACATTATTAAAGCTAAGCGTGGTGTTCCCGGTCACCCGGACTCAGAACTGGGTAGTTCTGACCGGGTTAAACTTCGGGGATCCGACGAAAACCGCTGTTTTCAACATGTTATAGACGTTGGTACAGATAAAATAGGGGTAAAATGAAAACATTAATCAAATATATATTAAATGTTTTTATTGCTATAAAAAATATTACACTTATAGGTACTTTACGAGTATATTATTTTGTACAATATATTGATATTAATGTACATTTTGTTAGATTTATAAATAAATGTATAATAGACTATGCAACTTATAAAGGTATAATAATTTATCTTCTAAACTGGGAGTTCGCGAACTCGGGGCTGAAGGGGGTTGAGTTCGAGCCGAAGTTGTTTTCTTGGTTCGCTATATGACGAGGTGAAAAATTCTGAAAAACAACATTTATTACCAATAAGCTTGTTAGCTAAAAACAGTGAAAAAGAAATGGCAGAGTTTATTATGTTTCGGTACAATGGGTCGGCTCGATCGGAGAGATCACTGCCTCTCAGAAAACCTTCGTGAAAGAACTACAGCGTTGTGTTTCGCCGTGTCAGTGAGGTTACTGGAGGCCCAATCCTTCTTCTCCTTCCAATCCCCTTCCAATCCAAATTTTTGAAACAATGATACCCCACTGTAACTCTTTTGGTGTTGCGGTTGTCTATGGGCGGCGCCGATCGCTTACCATAAGTCGGTAAACGAACAGACGGATTACCTGGTGGTAAGCAATCAACGCCACCCATGGACGCACGTAATACGAAAGGATAAGGAAGGATAAGAAGTATGTAATACAAGTGCGTTGCCGGCTTCTTGTGGGTTATTAAAGGATTTAAGGAAGGTTTACTCTGGTATCACTGTGTTCAAGCCAGGTAATTCGTGCCGAAGCATGGCTCTCCCACACTTAATAATCACATATTATGCTATGATTTATTGTCATATTTAAATTAAATTGGTTGAAATAAAATATTATATTTAGATAGATGTTTTATGTGTTCCCCCTTCCATGTTTTATGTCAAGCAATTTTATTTGACTACCAGCGGTCCGCCCCCGCTTCGCACAGGCCCAATCGCTAACAACAAGAGGGTAACTTTTCCCAATTTCCCCTCGACTTTTCTTATATTTTCTTGAACTGATAATAACATATACAACAACAAAAGGATTGGACAAGTTGGCTGTTGATGAGTTATGCGTGCACCAACACATTTTGCAATATTTTTTTTTATATTAAAGATTAGGTACCTACTTAATTATTGTCATATTTACAATTATAAAACCATTTTGAAAAAACATTTTGATCAAAAAGCTGCTGCTTTTTTTTTGCGTTTATCTTATCGAATGTATTGTAGATATTTATATCACAGCTTACCGGATTCGCAGCCTCGTTTGTGGGCGGGAAGTAGTCGTCTCTGAACTGCGGTAAATCTTCAATTCCGATCAGATCCGAGTCATTGGACATTTCGCTGTAAGATATACAGAAACATTTTATTCATCAAGTAGTTATAGCCTGCAAAATTGAGGCCAGTTAAAGTTTTAAAATGGTCTGGCCCTTTCAGATACTTTTTTTAACAAATCGTAGTCCCGCACTAGGGTTATCTCCTGTGTTATAAGTGCATTTACGAAACAAAAAACTTATTATTCATACCCAGACCCGAAGCAATAATTTGTTGATCACACACCGTGTTGTTCCGTGTACGCTTGCTCAAGGTAAGTAGTATATGTATCGTATGTAGTTAATTTAATAAATAAGAAATACAACCAACTAGCTTAATTAGGCATTTAACCAACGGCCTAAAAGACCCGCCGTGTGATTGTATGACTGAATTTTTAGTTCAGGCTGTAAGTTGAAGGGGATTGTCATGAAAACCGAGTTGCTACCAGGATGGTATTTGTGAGACCTGCGACCCGTACAGAAAATAAATCACCATCGCAAATAAATAGCTACTATTGATTGAACAGCTATTTTAACCAGTAGGTTGCGACGTATCTATTATTAATTATTATTCAAAAATAATATATATATATAAAGAAGTATACCTAATCGAGTCAAAGTCAGGTGCTTTGATATTCTCGTTCCAGATAGGATTGGAACCCTCTACCGCGTGTTTGTTGGTGTTTGGCGCGGCGACTGCAGCGTGGTTGAGGTCAGAGTCCATGGTCTGATCCTGGTTGGTCGTTGAAAGGGCTTCGATGCGCCGATTTAGTCTGATAACACAAATTCATTTGATGAATAAGAATAATTAATTACTATTGTATTATAAGGTACGATGGAACTACCATGTACGTACCTATGTACTATCAGTGTCATAAGTGCATGGAGGATTCCAAATCAAAATCGTTTGTACGGCGTTTCATCGCCGTAATTAAATATACCATTGACGACATAGATGGCGCTAGTATACTAGTGGTATTGAAAAATATACATTTATAGTTTTTATCAGATACAAAGTTATTAACTTAATAATTTTTTACACAAATTAATCCTACGATATTCCAAACCTTTTTAAAGCAAAGCACGCAATAACTAGGATTCGAACTCGGTAGCATAAAATTTACCGATGCCACTAGCCATTAGGCCATTGCGTAACCTTGAAGTAGATTGAAATTATCCTACTCTTTATTATATTGAAGTTGTTTAGCAACTTTAACCCGATCATAAATCTCAAAACAGTTGAGGGTAATTTAATATTAACTGTATAAAAATTAAACCTTTTTGTTCAATCATTACATTCTTTACTATCTTTGAGTGAGTTCAGTTCCGATTTGTTTAACAAGTTTTTAATATTTATTTTTATCATGAGTTTGCGTTCAAATGTTAATATGGCTACGAGGGCCCAAATAATAGCATTGCATAATCAAAGCTTAAATTATACTGGAATTTCGAGAGAAACTGGCTTAAACGTAAGTATTCTTTTAAAATGACCGTTCGTTATTTATTTTATTATCCATGGTTATCGATACATGAAAATAATAAATAATACACGTCCCTTACAGGTAAAGACTGCCACTTTATGGATATCTAAAGCTGTTTCAAGAAGAGTGTTCATTGGAGCACCGTAGTGGATCTGGCAGAAGACGTGATATTGACTCAGACCAGCTTCAACTTATGGGGCAAGGTTATGAGGAAAACTTCTGGAGCATTGTCATCTTCAGTGATGCAAACAGTGAAAACTACATAGATGTGCTGAATGACGCCATGAAGATGTGCTAGTGATAACGTTCGTGCAGGACAATTGTCCTATGTGTAATGTTCCATAATTGTGCAAGTGTTTAGTCAGCATTCAGACATACGGGTTATTCCTTGGCCAGCGAGAAAGGAGAAATAGGATCGATAAAAATGACGGCTACACGAGTTCTTAAAAGAAAAGATATTGTTGACTATAGGATTAAGCAATTACAAGACCGGGGTAGCTATAGTTTATTTAATGGATAAATGTTCAAACTTAATGTTAGTAGGATAAATTTATTGACTACTTTATAACCAGCAACTGTTATTTACAGTAATGCTTTTAATGTTTTACTAAATATGAGAAATAAAAATAAAAGCAATATTAATATCTACAGATGCGATTTCAATATAATTAATTATTTATTTATTATTACTATAAACAATTCGTCCCATATCTAATGACTGCTATATCCCGGTCTTACAAATGTTATTGATTTAAGGTCTAGCTTCAATTTCTTCCTTGTTCTGGAACGAATACTTAAGCTATGACCTTATATACCTTTGTCATAACACGATGCACAAAATGAATCACTTTAGTCAATACTTTAATTAAATTTTATGGGGAGGTAAAATAGTTACAGAAGTAAGGTTGCATATTATATAGAAACGTATTATAACATTGTGTTTAAAACTAACTAATAAATGACTAGCACAAAACAATTTTGATTTAAAATACTTACTATATTAATCTTATGAAAAGTGAATTGAATAATGTGTCAGTTACCTGAAAAGATATTAGGTATACACCTATATAAGAAAGAAATAAATATTATGTTTTAAGAAATAAATGTCTGAAATTATAATGTCACTAAAATAGTTTTATTTGTTATCCTTTATGAGAATTATACTTAGTATTAGTCTTAATCTGTAAGAAAATTATGTTACTTTTACATTAATAGTTAGCACATATTATAAAAGTTATTTATATATATTTATTAATATAATTTATTTCTAAAATAATATATATATTTATTTTTGTTGTCTTTTATAAATATTAAACGTCAAATATTTTATTTATTTATTATTATTATTGATTTTATGTAAAAAAATATAAAAAAAACCATTATTAAAAAACCTGAACTTAAAAATGATATCCCGGAATTGAACCGGAGCCCTTCGACTTTATAATTCTATCATCCTTATTCATCCGAGCTACCGATCGCATTTTTTATGATATTGAAAATGCGGGTTAGTTTATAACTTTTATTATTGTCTATTATTAATTATTGACGCCATCTTTTAGTTGGTTTGCTTGACTTGACTTAGATGGCGCTGTATTAAGTCCTCGGAAATCAGAAAATTAACATAATTTATGTGTTTTTAAAAAAAATATAAACATTACATTACATATTATTGTTTTTTTAATTATTATTTTAACCATTATACATTAAAAATTATAAAAACCTTATTGTGTGCCTCTGCGGTGTAAAGTATTCAAGCTTTGTAGGGTTATTTTCATTTAAAAGCAGCGCCATCTAGTTATCAATGGTAGCGTTATGCAAAACCTGTCAGTCAATAGTCGACCTTAAGCTCTCCATGCATTTTTGTCACCCTTAGTACAAAAAATCCTAAATAAATAAAGGGGGAAAAAATTCAGAATGTAATCACAAAATCCATAAAAAGAACACAGCCTTTTATAAGTAGTCGATTTATGTATGCACAAAAGGAGGTCAAAGAGTGAGGTCTATGAGGATTGAGGGTGCATATTTGTGATGTTTTTGCAGGAAAGCCTTCCCTTCTTGAGATAGATAAAATCGTTTTGACATTATTGAAAGATCGATTTATTTGTTACTGTCTTCGTTTTTGGTTCTTAATTTTTACTCAAAGTTTATTAACTCTTTGACCCAGGGACTTTGCCAGAAGTTTATTCCAAATAATGTTGGTTAAAACACACGATAAACTTTGACAATTATATATCTTAGTACAATAAAACTATTTGTAAATACTGCATCCGTTTTTAAAGTCAATCAATCAGTGATTTTACTAGACGTGGTACTCACGTTCGGTTCCTGATGAAGAAAGCGATGACGAGAGAGAGGCAGATGACGGCGAGGAAGGCCGCTATACCCGCGAGGATGTAGACCGCCAGGGCATACTCCCCTCCGGGCAGTACCGTTGTTCCTCCCGCCGCCAAATCCAGTAATGACAACTCCTGAGTTCTCAACACTTCCTGGATATCACGTATTCGGTTGATATCCGTAAACAATCTAAGGACATGAAATTCATTAATAATTCTCTTTTTAATTTTTGCTGTCTATATTTGTGAAGAGTTCAAAGTAAATCCTTTATTTAAAAAAATAACCAAAAATTCATTCAAAAAGGTCTTATAGTTACAATTTACTATAATCACGACCATATGCTTAAGTCTATCCCGATCCAATGATACAAGTATGTCCTGGCAACTTATTTGTACAAAATTACTGTCAATAAATACATTGATTTCATTTTATTAACTTGTTTATATATAAATTACACTGCACCTAGGTATTTGACGGTCGGCAGACCATTAAATGGATCAGAATAACAATAGCAGTGGCTTACTCGTCAATATATTCGACTGGCACCGGCAGATTGTCTCGTATGAAGTGAGCCTGGACTTCTGTGAATCCTTCTCGTATCACGCCGTTAGCCTCGGTAGCCGGCAGCACGCTGTCTATGTTACACGTCATACCGAAGCCGGTGGAGAGGGTTTGAGCGACCTGGTGCATATAATAGTAATTTGTAATTTTTAGTAATTTGATTTGAATTGATTTAATTTAATTTTGTGTTTTCGTGGTTCATGTTATTTTATTTTTATCCTAATCTTGATTCACGTTATTAAGTTGATATTTTTATTTAAATTTTAATGTTTTAGTAATTTTTCTTAGTTTAATGTTTATGTTTACATACGCTAAGTGATGTGTACATCTGTTAAAGATATACATATAAGAACTCTTTCTCAGTTATAAAATTAAGAAAACGATATTATGTATATTGTTGATGTACCTTATTAAATAAATAAATAAATAATAATAGTGTGTGAAAATAATAGTGTGGGTCAAAAACAAAGCTTTACTCCTATGTGAAAAAGCTGTGCCTCTAGTGCCAGGAAAGGCTAGTAACCTGGTATACTTACGAAATCCCTTCTCGCGTTAACTTCAGCCTCCGAGTTGTAGAACAGGAAGGCTACTCTAACGCGCGTTGATATCATGAAGATTGTCACTTCAGCTCGATCACTCGCTCCCTCTACAACACAAGTACTTAGTTTTAAATAAATCCTTTTCAAAATTTCTCCTACATTCTCAATCCCCAAGTCCCTTTTTTTTTCTTCAAAAGTTTTCTTTATTTCTACTCTCTCCACTATAATTATTTATTTCAATACATCTTTAAATTCCAAACAACCCCAATCCTTAAATCTACAAGTTACTTATCCCCAAAAGGTCGGCTACGCATTCTTAACTCCTCTGTTAATAGGAGTGTTCATGGCGGCGCTGATTGCTTACCATCAGGTAATTCGTTTGCTCGATTCCTACTACATAAAAAACAAAAAGGCTAGCAGCCGTAAACGCACTTGTATTAAATCCTTTAGTATTACAAGTATCCATATGCGGATCCGATTGCTTACCATCAGGTAACTCTTCAGCTCGTTTGCCGAAGAATCCCATAAAAGAATATAAAATGCGATCTTGGATTCGAAAATGATACTCATTCGTCGGAAAAGTCTCTCACATCAAAGAATTACTTACCTGTATCGGTAGCCACCACTTCGAAATGGAAATTGCCATGCATGGCTGATGTTGGCT
This sequence comes from Spodoptera exigua, assembly GCA_902829305.4. NCBI lineage: Eukaryota > Metazoa > Arthropoda > Insecta > Lepidoptera > Noctuidae > Spodoptera > Spodoptera exigua. Next base: position 2,109,551 of record LR824612.2, read on the forward strand.
GGAAGTTCAGCGATATCACTCCGGTCTCAGAGTTGATGTTGAAGGCATCCCCCTCCACATTCTGCAAGGACTCGTCCACTACCATGGTTTGCCAGTCTATTGAGAACGTTATGGGATGCCCTTCTGAGTGTGTTGCCTGCAAATTATTGCCGATTCATAAATGTTTACATTTCAATAAAAGAACATAAGTAATATTAAGTGTGGGAGAGCCAAGCTTCGCCACGAGTAGGTCGGCTCGACCGGTGTGATACCACGGCTTCACAGAAAACCGGAGTGAAACAACCACAGCGTTGTGTTTCGCCGTATGAGTTAGGTTACCGGAGGCCGATTGCCTTTGGTGTTGCAGGTGTAAATGGGCGGCCATGATTGCTTACCATCAGCTAATCCTTCTGCTCGTTTGTTGAACTATAGTATAAAAAAAGGATCCTTTTGAAGTTTTTTAAGTAGGCTTAACTATCAATGAAGAAGAATTTTGAGAATCCGACCAGCAGTTCTAAAGATTACCTCCTGCATGCGAACTTACAAATTTCGTAATATTAGTACAATAAGTAAGTAAGATTCCAGTAACGATTTTACTTTTATAATTCTTTTTTTTTCGTTGTTAAGGATCGAGTCTATTTGATCACAACAAAAATATCCATACTAGTTTGAAACGAATTATATTCATTCATAGAAAGAAACCTGCTATTTATTTAATTGTGATTGTTTTTAATTTTTGCCGTAAAACAATAGTTCAGTCCGAATAGTGGGGGGATGGGAGGAGGGGGTATTTTTAGGATGATACCAACCGACAGATAAACGAGTTCCCTGTTTATATTATCTGTGTTTAAGATGCCTGCTGTGTAAAGTTCTCTGCTGAAGACCGGTCTAGGGTTGGCTTCTCGTACCTGAAAATATTATTTGATACTTCAAATTGCGTGTCAATACATTGTAAGGGTTACTTTAAAAATTACGATAAGATTTATTAATGAACCCTTAAAATGCTCAACGTAAAACTAAGATTTTCCAAATCAGCAACAAGTAATGAAAATTGATTAATTTTGTTGGCTCCACGCTCATGAATAAGAGTCCCGCTGTGACTTGAAACTAGTAGAGCATTCCTCAGTTTGTTCTCGTAAGTCGTTATCTTCAATAAGTTGTATACATAATGAAAATTTGAAAATTTTCCTCTTGTGATTATTCAACGTGGAAACTAGCAGCACGAGAATTGTTGTTAAACGTTGCAACAGAAATGCTACTGACGTTGATGGTGACGGTGAGAAGTGAGGATGGCATGGCGTTGGTGACTCCAGGAGTGTTGGCAGCGGCCACCACTATTCTGTGCTGGTCGCGTTCGCTGCGGTCCAGCTCCTTCACCAAATAGATCTCGTTAGTTTCCGGGTCTACAGCGAAGTGGCCATCATCGTTACCGTCTGTAAAGGAATTAACAAAACTACATTATTGGACAAAGCCTCTCACCGCCATTTTTTTATGTTCATCATCATTATCGTAAGCCCAATGCTGAGCAAAGGCCTCATTTTACGCGAGAAGGTTTGAGCATTAATCACGCCGCTTATCCAAAGGCGGATTGGTGATTTAAAAATTATAATTAGAAATCATAAGTCCAGGTTTCTTCACTGTATGCCAGTGACGTCTAAAAATAAACATAGAAAGTACATATAGCTGGATGAAATCACATCGGTACTTGCCAGGTTTTGAACCCGCGCCCTCATGCATGAGAAGTGGGCGCCTTAACCTCCAGGCTTTTTTAATGTTATCAGACGTCAAACAAGCTAATGGGTTACAGGCACTTTTGATCGTCAAACAAAGCTTAAAGATAAAAAGGGTCAGTCTGTTCGTCAGTCCTTTTAGTGAAGCTGCTTGCTCGTTCCAAAGTGTAGATTCCAATGAATACAAAAAGGCTAGAAACTCCATGGTTGCTCTTTTAAATCATTTTCATATACAGATTCTTTGGTACATTATTAAGTTCTTAGAACAGTTTAACACTACTTTTGTTTTGCTCTTCTACTTCTGATTGCTTAGCATTGCTTAGCTAAGATCTTTTTCTTAAGATCCGAGTACTGTGGCTGCAGGAAGTGGATTACCTGATAACGAGACTAAGGTCTAAGCTTAGAATACAGAACAAACCAGAAGGCGTCATCGCGCTTCAAACAGAAGCAACTAAAACCATTCTCAACTAGAATAGTATGAAATTTCTACGATTAGTCAATTTTGGCACGTGGCATGTCGTGACGTATTTACGAGTATCAATTTTAATTTCATTATGCCGTCTTGTGTTATTACTACGAGAAAAAATGCGACTGGAATTACGAAAAAAGTGGATAAGATTACATTTCATCTGCAAGCATCGACTGTAATAGTATATTTAATTAATTATTGAATTTTTTTTATCGATTTATTTTTCTATGAAAATGATGCGGCCATTTTGTGAGTGTTGTCATTTTTGGTGAAAATTTTACCCACTTATTTATTTGTTGTGGGTTATATTTTTGTCCATTATGGAGCCTATGTCATATTAGTTTCCCTGACAAAAAAATAAATACAAATCATACAAAGGGAACGGTTAGATTAATTTTGGAAACCATCTAGCCAGAGCATAGTTTGCTCAATTCACTTTGAAGAGATATATTTATGACAAAGGTGGTTTGAAAACAGCATATCCTACTAAGATATATCTATACTAATTATAATGCTGAAGAGTTTGTTTGTTTGTTTGCTAGAATGCGCTAATCTCAGGAACTAAGTAAAGTAAGTAGACTTCTAATCTTTAGTTCCGAGTATAAAGACAATACCATATAAAAAACTAAACCAGCAAAAGGGAACGCAATAAAACCTTTGTACTTATTGAAGCTTTATTTGTTGTGTATAGTAGGTGTAACTAAAATAAACAAATCCAGAAATCGTCAACGTTATGATACCTCTATGAAATGTGTGAACAACTAGTCTGTTGCATTTATCGTCAGTTTACCTATTTTGTTGGGTTTACTCGTATCTTACCCTCCTGTTGTAAAATTACCCCAAACCAAGGGAATTGTTCCACTGTCGGCACGCGCACTACGCGGGTGGGAAGTGCGGCTGGCGGGGGGATTGACGTATTGTTTTTGGACACATTTGACGACATGTAATTATGAGTAATATGAGTGAACGCGGATTCTGGTTTGTTCTGTATTCTGAGGGTCTAAGAAAAGAGTTGCTTCGTGTTAATAATTCGCAAAAAGTACAAACGTGACTCACCAGTGATACTGTAGTAGACGTCATGGCAGTCTACCGTGCACTCGTAGTTTTTGGGGTCCACAGCTTCGGGCAGCTGGATCCTCTCAGCCATACCAGCATCCTTTTCTGTAGGTAACAACATTTTTAAATTAGGAACGTTTTAAGTTTAGGTCACGTGTTATTGTTGTTAACGTCACCGAAAAACAATTGAAAAAGTTTGTAATAAGAAGTGGGAGAGAGAGGTTGTATCACCATCTCTTTGCACGCGTATGCCAAATAAGGGGTACTTTATCTTAAGTAATATCACTTGTCAGATGTCACGGTGTCAGATGAAAATAATTAATCTTTTTATTTTTCCCGGTGGTAAGTAAAAATGCAGCCTAGGATGGAGTATGTTTGCCCATAAGCAATTAATTGTCTCGGTCTACATTTTATTTATAACAAGTGACCCATCCCGACTTCGAACGGGTACAATATTGATTAAAGGATGCTATTATACACATAAACTTTGCTCTTTAATGATTAAATCACTCTATTTATTAAAACACCGCATCAAAATCCGTTGCGTATTTTTAAAGATGAAGTATACTTAGGTTATAGTGACAAAAAAGCGTTTTTGTTTCATAACATGTAGTGAAATCCAACTGAAAAAAATGATCAGGAATTATCAATAGGTTGGTTGCTATTATTGGCTATGTGCGCAACGGTGGCGACGCGTAGCGTTTACAACATTTGCGGATGCTGTCAAATAATAATAAAAACCGACAGCTGATCATCCGCATTTGTTTCCAATTTCTGCCGTGTTGCGCGCTGCGGTCGTTATCTGTCCGTCACTACTCGCTTTGCACATAGCCAATAAGGGGTTCGTAACATAACCATAGATGCCTATCGTAGTAGACATTTCATTAATTTCGTGGTTCAATATTTAACAATGTCATTAAACTTACCTAAGAAACGGATAGTGACTGTGTTTTCCGAGAACACGGGTTCTCCCTGTGTCAACACAAACACCACAGTGACAGCGCAGTCGGTGAACCTGGGCCCTGGCTCCGTACCGCCATCAGTAGCTCGGATAACCAACTACAAAAATATAAAAAGAAAATATTACGCTTCGTTAAAGAATACTTGATTTGGATGGCCCTTTCTCATAGAATATAGCTAATGAAGAAGCTTAATGTAGTCTTTCTTTCACCTGTGGATTTGATTCAAAATTTTTAAGTATCCATACAACTTCTTACTAGTGGTTGAGAAAGTATGGCATTGCAAAGATGAACATAGGTATCATACAAAGTGTTTTAAATGAGCCTGCATCAGAAATAGTAACAAGCTTGTGCCGCAGTCAGCAAGCACCGACCTTCGTCATTATTAATAGACTTGCTATAAGTATTGTATGTTAATATATGAGGAACAATGGGTTTAAAATTTTAATAGCAAACACCCTAAATAAATGTAAATAAAAAAAACTTCTTACTAGAGTCGGAACACTACTATAACGACCACCAGTGTCTTTTTATACTCAGTACTTTAACTTAGCTTCTGACCTGCTACGTCGTAGCAGGACAGAAGCTACGCACGTAGCCGTGGATTACGTAGCCGTAGAGCTGAATCATTTAGTTTTATGTCCCGTTTCACACACTCTGAATAGCGAATATCTACATCATATAAAATGGAACAAAGAACTAGAACTATGTGCCAGTTTGAATAGGGTGCGTTATAAAAGTGATTAAACAAGCCCTTCATAAATTATATTTCTTGTTTATGATGTCCGTACTTCGGCACGAATGGGCCGGCTCGACTGAAGTGATACCACGGCCTCACAGAAAACCGGCGTAAAACACTTACGTTGTGTTTTGCCGTGACGGATGTTATCAGAGGCCCAATCCTTCCCCCCACATCCTCAATCTCTAAATGCCCTATCCTTATAAATGCTAATAACCCACAAGAGGCCGGAAACGCACTTGTAGTAACTCCTTTGGTTCCTCCATTATGAGTGTCTATGGGCGGCGCTGATTGCTTACCATCGGGTAATCCGTCAGCTCGTTTGCCGACTTATGACAAAATAAAGACATTGAATAATATACCGCACCTCATACTGCTGGACGCCATCGGGCAAAGCTTGCTTCAGCGTGAGCATCGCTGAATTGTCACCATCATTCACCACATGGAAGTACTGCTCTGCTTCATCTGGTGAAGTATAAAAGAGATTACAATAATTAAAAAAAACTTTATTTACCCTCTCAATAGTGGTTTCTTTTTTTATGTCATAGGTCGGCAAACGAGCAGACGGATTACCTGATGGTAAGCAATCGGCGCCGCTCATGGACACTCGCAACGAAGGATTTACGAGTGCGTTGCCGACTTTTTAGGGATTAGGGTTTTGGAGATAAGGGATTGGGGTAACCTCACTCACACGGCGAAACATAGCGCTTTGGTTATTTTACGTCTGACAATTCGAGACACAACAGAAGAATAATAAGGTCGCGAACATCGGCGTTTGCTTGTGGTCTGATGAATTAAAATCAATAAAAACAGATTCAATTGAAGCCGCTTGAAATTTTTCGATTGCCGTGTTTGTTGTACCTACCTAAGATATGAAATGATAAGGTTCTTACCGTTTCCAACTATAGAGAAAGTTACTTCGCCTGCGTGTAATCCATCTTCATCGGTGGCAGAGAGGCGGTCGAGGAACTCTCCGCTCGCGATATTTGCCAGAGCCAGCATACCATTGACTATAGCACGCTCCTGCGGATCAAATAAAAAGTGTTTGGAATTATAATGCTGCCCAAATACACAATTATATACTCCTAATCAGTCAATTCCGTACAGTTCGCCTCGGGGATCAAATCAATTGGGTAGTTTCCAAGGTCAACTATAAATTAATTCTTCGTAATTTCTATACAATAAATAAAATATTAAAAAATAACTATACAACTTTAATACATCAATCTGTCGGTACATAAAATTTTTGATACTTGTGAGCAAATTTTTAAGTAATAATTGGGAGTTTTACATTTTCCTAAGTACCTACTATCGTTTTTGACATTTGGATAAAAGTATCGCAGTTGTTACTCCTATGGTGTCGGAAGGAGGTGTACCTACACACCAGGCACTTAATTCGTCAACGCGATTGCCACCTAATAACTTACCCTGGCAAGCCTGATTTTTGAGTTAGCTGTTGGGAAGACAAACTCTGGTGAATGGAAGTTGTATGGTCTGACGGTTAGTTGATACGTCTCGTATGAACTGAGGCTCGGGACACCGTGGTCAAACGCCTGAAAAATAAACATTTTATTCGTGAATCATATATCTATAATGTACCTAATCATTATAGGATAAGATTGAAAATCTCTTAAAGATTTATTATGTTTGTTTTTTTTATTTAATTTAATTTTATGCAACGTGAAGTGTTAAATCTTTGGAATAATTTGAAATTGTAAGTTAAAATAAACCTTAAGTTATAACTTTATAGCTACAGTGTTATTATTCTTTTTTTTAAGCTAGATAAGTATATTCGTGTTTCGTAGAAAGTTTCTGTAATATCGCGGCACCTAAAACAATGTACGCTAATAATAAAAAAACAAAAAAGTAAAACCTTCTTGTAACAAAACACTCTTTAGTTAAAAAGATTGACTAGTCTAGTAGTTGGATGCTTTGAAGTTGCCTTATGTATATATTATGCATAAAAGCTAATACATTTTCAATGATGAAAATGGTGACAAATACAGGTTTATAACACCTATAGGTAGCGAAAAAATACAAAGTTAAGTTTTAAATTTTGGTATCTATTTATACTTATAATAAATTTGTGGAGAGTTCAATTCTGTAGATTTAATATATTTTCAAATAAGTACCAGGGGTGTGATTCTGTAAGACTTCATTCTAAACTTCGAATCTGAATCCGCGGTGAGTTTCTTGATTGGCATTCTAAAACTCGATTCCTAACTCGAATCTATGCTAGCGCTACACTTGCGAGTGTGTTTACGAGTTGAACTAAATTGACCGCAACATTTTGACAGATAAAGTATGAGATAACGTTGAAAATCGTATTCTATAATGTAATTGCCCCGTCACTTCGACGCTCACTTCAAACTAGAACAAGATTCAAAATGTCAAATTAAAAGTATCTATTTTACGAGTGAAAATGGAAGAAATAATAGTTAGATAGTGTTCAAATTAAGTTTTGAAAGTAACAAAGTGAATAAGTGCTTACCTATTAAAACGATAACGATGGCAAGAATGTTTTTGGTAAAATCTTTGTTAGAAGAAGCTCATGCTTTAGATAAACAAGAAATGCATCGACAATCTAGCACCATTCGAAGTTTGTGTTTATTAACCTGAGATGACGACTATGTGAGCGTGTATGTGCAATGGAGCTGATTGACCAACTGAAGGATGAGGTACTGCCTTTGATAAAACCCACAAAACGGCGAGGCAAAGGACTTTGGTATGGTATAGTTCATAATATGTATTACCTGGTTAGTTATGCCCCTACTTCAGAATATATAAGTCTAATTACTAGGTTTTATTTATATTTGATTGGTCGGAAACGGATTACCTGATGGAAAGGATTCAGCGCCGCCAATGGATACCCGCAACAACAGAGGGATTACGAGTGCGTTGCCGACCTTTTGGGGATTATGGATTTGGAGATTTTGACACACATTCACACGGCGAAACACAACGCTATGGTTGTTTCACGCCAGTTTTCTGTGAAGCCGTGGTATCACTCCGGTCGAGCCGACCCATTCGTGCCGAAACATGGCCTTCGCACACTTAAAATAGTATAAGTACTAGATAGTCATTCAATTTTTTTCAGGTGATTCAGGATATGCTCAACGTGCCTACTTTATGACACCATTAGTGGTGCTGAAGCCAATTCCCCAGAAGCATTTTAAAATAATATACATGCATATTACTGCTCGCAATTTTGAAGAGAGGACAATTAGAGACGAAATTATGTACAATTGCTGATGTTCAAAGGAGGCAAACTAGGAATTTGCCATCTAATACAGGTTTAAATCTAGGACGTAGGCAAAATATAGTGCCTCAAAGAGCCAATAGACCACCACAGACGGAGCCCTACAGGGCTGATGTTCAGCCACGGTGGAGGGGCAAGCGCAATGAGGTGCCACGGTCACGGCCTAAAGCAGGAGAAGGAACGGGGGGTTTTAGTCAGTAAGAGTCTGACACTATCTCGCCTTACCCTGGGCGGGAGAAGTGATATGATGATTTTCCCCTGACAAAAAAATATGATTATGATTTTATTTAATTTTATTTTGATTTTAATTCAATTAGGGTCTTGTATGATTTTATTTTTTCCACATTTTTTTATGCGTGTGATTTATTTGTTTTATTACATTTTTTTCTTTTAATTTAGCCTTACGAGCCTAATTGTTAGACCCTAGTTAATTTATTGTATCCCATAATTGTTTGAATATACAATTGAGTTAAAATCAAATAAATAAATAGTGATATGTGAGGATGGGTCTTTAACTAATAAAACTGCTAGTACTCGTTAAAATTGTTTAATTTAAATATAAAAAAAAAAATTTGGTTGAAACGTCTTAAACACTAAAACACAACTTCGTTGTTACACCCTATCTCGATGCATGGCCTCTGCCAATGCTCACAATCCATTCCAGATTGAAACTACAGATCCAGCTAAAATTTAATCATTCCCTAGACTTCTCTTCAGAAATGCTTGCAAGATCTGCGCATTTGATATTTGTAAATTCTTCCAATTGATTTGAAATCGTCTACTCTTCCACCTTCAGGAATCTCTCTGTGATGTTGGAGAATTCCGTTCGCCGTTGTGATGTTGGAGGAGCAGCAACTGAAGATGTGTGACGTGATACTGAAAAGAGAACACCGATTAATATGTGCATTGATAAAAACTCTTTAACAAATTGCAGCTTTTCGCTGTCGTTTGTTCCAAAAATTAAGTTCTTTCTTCAACCTCTGATAGCTCAACTTCATCTTCCACCACACCAGTCCTGTCCTGCGCCTAGCTGCTAAGCTTCTTATGGCGCTTTTTTCTCAGACCAATACTACAAGCAGACATTTATATTAATAAAGGAGTTATTAAAAAAAGCCTTACTTTTTATTATTATTAATAGTCAATGTAAAATTAAAATAAGATAAGTTATATAACCAAGGAGCACGCCAAGATTCATCGCTATTTTAAGTGGCTTGCATTAAGGAATATTAAATGGTTTTAACATGCCAAAGTAAGCACTACTTACTTCACCTTGGTCCTCTGTTTATAAGTTTTGAAAGTGCCATCTATACCATACAGGCACACGGCTAGTTCCTTCCACTAGCGCCGATTTCGCTCTCTGGCACCTTGAGTTCTCAAGAAACCCTTCGCCAGCCAGGTAAAACCTGTGATGACGACGGGTGTGAGGAACGTATCTCATTTGGACTGAAACATTATTGTTTGATTAGAAAACAAAATAAACACTCTATAATAAATATTATTTTTAAACTTTACAACCAGTAATAAAACTTACTTCATGTTTATGATCTCAATTTTTATCGGCAAACACGGAACAGAAAAAATATACGAATAAACCAAACGTGGACAAAATAATACAAAGCAAATGACAAAGAGTTTGTCAACAATGAATGAAGACATTATCCGTCAGTTTTTTTTTGGTAAACGAAGCACAGATTATATTCATCGCCTGAATTTACAGTTTTCTGTTTATTTTGTAATAATTTGCTGCCTAAAATTCCTTAAAATAAGAAATTTCAATTTATACGTCATAATATCTAAAATTCTGTGTCAAAAACTTGTTAAAATAAAAACCGATAAATCTCGACTTACATTTTGTGTAGTGTGGTACTACACTAGTACAGTATTGGCCGATTCGGAGCTCACTCCACTTCGCAAGTGCCTAGGTGATGCTTACAGAATGCAAAATCAACGCCATTTTGAACCTTATGCGAAGTGAGAGAGAATGTCGACTTGACATGCGAGTTCGTGTTAGAATTTTATAGAATCGACGTGCAGGGGTTGATAAGTGATCGATACTGATGCCAAAAATGCAATCAGTAAAATTTTTGTCTGTCTGTCTGTCTGTATGTTCCTTATAGAAACAAAAACTACTCGACAGATTTTAACGAAACTTGGTACAATTATTCTTTATACTCCTGGACAGGTTATAGAATACTTTTCATCACGCTACAAATAATAGGAGCAGAGCAGTGAAGGGAAATATTGGGGAAATGGGAGAAGTTACTCCCTTTTTTAAGTTTCCGTCGCGTGTGTAGCCATAACGGTTAAAGTTACATAGAAATTATGTATGCGAAAATGTTTAACTTAAAATTATCTAAAAAAATTGTTTTACAGTATATTTCTATCTTTCATGGTTAACTCACAGTAGCACGTGTAACTCCTGATAGCTTAGCAGTTCGGATAATAAGCCATCGCGTCGTCGCATGTGAACACCGAATCATGCTATAAGGATTATTTTTGTGTAACAGTTGCCGCGCTCGATGCGACGCGGTATAAAATATAATATAATAGGTTTTATGAAATATTTCTAATACTAACCTATTTTAACTAAAATTCGCGGGTTACTCACGTGTAAATGTTGAGAAAAGCTCTACTAGTCTCTCTATCAGTAGGCTGCGCGACGTCGCCGCGTCCGCGCACGCTGCTCATGAGGAAGAACCCCTCTGTGGTTCGAAATTAGTAGAGCTTTTCTCAACATTTACACGTGAGTAACCCGCGAATTTTAGTTAATTTAGTATGTCTCACGATAGTTATTATAAAAACTAACCTATTAAGTTAGATTCGTCATTTGTACCATTCTATCTAAGAACGGTTGGACAGCGGAGACTTAGTAAGCAATAGGGTATTTACCCATTGGAGATGTACCCATAAAAACGCGATGACGACAAATTTTATGTATACTTCGATTTTGTTCTATTGCTATAGGCTGCTTTTTATCAACATAGCACGCGGGCGAAGCCGCTGGCGGAAGCTAGTAACTTAATAAAAACGTAATTAAAACTGCATCTATAGGCTGATGATGATGGCATGATGATGATGATGATGATGATGGTGGTGATGGCAAGCAAAATCAGGTCTGTCACTGTTCGCTCAATTGCAAAAAGTACAATGTAACCAACATCTTTTACACGTCAGACGTAATTAACACATTCAGTGCCCCCGACGCGTATGTGCGTTTCCTCGCACGCACTTACGCGTCGGGGGCACTGAATGTGTTAAGAACTCGTGGACAAATGTTTTACGACTCTTATGTAAGTACCTACAATGTTATTTTGGAATACTTACATGTATTTCGACATCGTACGTGCCCCAGTATCCTCTAAGGTCCATCGTAGTCTCCAGCTCTCCAACAAATTTCCATTCTTCGAAATCATTAATTGTTATAATCTTGAATGGATCTTGGGGAAGTTCTACGTTCCTATTGGTCAATTTGATTGATTGGATAGCGTATTCGACACGAGAATTGTCATTGAACGGTTCGTCTCTGTCATGTGCGTGGATCTCGGGCGGAATACGACGACCCTGAAAATTAATAGTTTTTATTTAATTATAATATTAGGATTTCACTTATTTTGTATAATTATCTTTGTTCGTTCGGTTCCTTGCACGGGGCCACAAGAACCCGGACCTTTGGAAGGCGTATGAGAGGCCGAAGCCAACTCGTTGAACAATTATCCTTGAGTGCATTATGGAAATGCACGCAACTACAATGACCAGATGATGCAGGACTATTGTGAAACAACAGGGCAACATACGTGGAGCTGTTTCGAAAATCCCATGACTATCAGAGCAATCCCGGAAGTACGGTCAAGACCCCTACCAGCACCTTACTGAGATACATCCTTCCCCCGAGTCTCGTTCAACTCCTACTCTTGCGAATCTCAACTCAAGCTAGCCTATTAAGGTAAGAATGAGGTAGAAGGGCTTGTTCATCACCAGTGTTCACTCCAGTTTGTCACGAAGACTAACCGGAGATGAAGAATAAGACACGGGAGTCAGGTCCGTGGGGCCACCACTGCCCAACAGCTCGCCACTGCCCAACAGCTCGCCACAAGCTGCCTTGTAGATGTATTATTATTAGAAAGAAAGACAAAAAAACCATTTATTAACGCAAAAGCAACAAAACAAACAAGTAAAACTAACGATGACACAAACATATAAACATTTAAATACGCTGCAGTTGCGTTACCCTGCGAAAAAGGGACAGCGCTTAGCATATATGCTGTGCCTCGCGCACGCTGAAAACCAGCGCTGTTGTCTCATATTATTATATTATTATTTGTTCTAAAGATGTTTCGAGCATATTTACATTATAATAAACTGTGGGATTGAAGTCGTTATTATTACCTGTAGTTCACCCTCAGAAACGGTCCAGAATTCGCCAACAGAAGGTGGTAGTTCCGGCTTATTGTCATTTACATCAAGCAATATAATACGCACTTCCGTGGAGATCGTATTCTGATTGCCATCTAAAAAAAAACATGGATTATAAGCAAATGTATTGTTTAGAGGTTGCTTTAAAAAGTAGGATGTTTTTATAGCCATGGTCACATTGATATTTGTCTATCGCGTCGACGCTATCATTAAAATGTGGTCTTATTTATACTGGGATTTTCTCCTGCATCGTGAGTTTTGGATCTACGACATGTTGCCCAGCCACTGCACTGCAGCTATCTATACTAATATTATAAAGAGGTCAAATTTGTAAGTTTGTATGTAGGGGGTAATCTTTGGAAACACTGGTCGGATTGTAAAAAATCACTGATACATAGCTACAATGTTCGTGAGTGCTATAGGCTATAAAACATCACGCTACGATTAAATGGAGCCAAGCAGCAGGAGAAACCGCGCGGGAGTAGCTAGTTTTTTCCATATTCTCAATTGATGTTAAGCAGGCGTCAATTTTACAATCGACATCGTGACACAACACTTGCTTATATCGCTATAATAAAGCTCATGTTGATCTTGACAGTCAGCATTAGCTATAGGCGTGACTGTAAGTACAACCAACCTGAAAACTGCATGCTTTGCGAAATGAAAGCTTATTTTCTATGACATACTGAGTACCATTTTACCACGTCCATTGTAATGATTGTACGCGAATGTATAGAACAGATACAATAACGCATGAATTACATTTATTTTTTAACGTAGCCAACAACTGACATTCTGCTTTATATAACAATAGTTCGTTGTATAATTACTTACATCATCCCACTTAATACCATTTGTTTACCGTAGACATGATTTGTTTAAAGTAATAAACGTTTAAAAAGCGATGTACACTTCAAATTAAAACCACGATTAAAACCTTATTAGTTCAATAATGATTATAATGTCGGGCATACCTCCAGCGCCTTCCAAGTTGTCAACGATTGTGAAGATGATTCTATGCTCCGGTTCTTCGCCATCCCTGTCCAAGACTTCACTAGTTGTGAAGTGTACTCTCAGGATGCCAGTGTCAGGGTCCACTGCGAAGAAGTTCTCTAGCCTATGGTTGAATGCGTAGTTGATTCTGTACGTCACGACGTTGTTCGGCCCTGCAAAGGTCATAAAATCTTTAGTGTTTTTGGTTCGAAGACCCTGATTCGTCGATATCTGGTTGGATACTGAATACGATTGAAATAATAGTTAATATTCAATTGTGACGTTTCAAATTGTACTGTGTCATAGTATAAGTGATGAATGGTATTTGCAATGTGTATCCTTTATCAAGAAATTTCGGGTTAAGCTTACGATCCCTGTCCAGGTCGCTGGCTATGATCTTGGTGATTTCGGTGCCATTAATTGTATCCTCGGGAATCCGAATTTCAGTAGGAAATTGGTCAGTTTCCGCGTGTGGGATTTTGTTGTTCGTATCTGTTATCTGGATCGCTATCTGTAAATATAAAGATCGCTTTAATTCTTCTTGATGATCTCTATGTTTCGTTTTATACAAGATGTAACAGAATCAACTACAGACTTTGTAGCTCCTTGGTGAGGGTGTCACATTAAGATTATTTATTTAGTAAGTAGTACTGTTAAGAAAAACGTCACGTCGAGTTTTCTATTATTTCCATTATTATTATTTTTTTGTTGTGAAAATTTTACTAATTTAAAATGAACTTGATTAGAGTTACTGGTCATCTCACCTCTCCCTCGGTTTTCCAGAACATTGGGTCGTCCGGACATTGTGTGAAGAATTCGTCAAGAGAGCACTTGTCACTGGCGATGACCTTGTAATACAGATGGAAGCGTGGTGGAATGTCTGCATCAATTGCTTGCCCCTTGTTGACGGTCAGCTGACCGGTGATGTAGTCGATCGCCACCAGGTCGTCTGGTGTATCTTTTATGGGGCTAAGGTAAGAAATAACATACATATGTAGTTGTGTTTATTGGTAACTAGCAGACCGCCCCTGCTTCGCACGCATGTCTTACTACCTCGGTGTCAGTAATTTGTTTTGCAAGTGCACTGCTACGGCGCAGAAAGGGTTGTTGATTTCCGCTATTCTCCTTTATTTTTGCAAAGTATTCTTGCGTAAGAACCTTCTCCTTACAATAACGAACAAAACAAAAAAAGAATTAGCAAAGTTGGTCCAGGCGTTGTTAAGTAAGCTTACCAATAAATTTTGCGATTCATTTTTATATATATAAGATGTGGGTAAAGTTAATGTCAAATCTCTAATAATAAAAATAACATGTTCCTTTGTTTTTTGTACAGGAGGCAAACGTGCCAACGGTATATATCTGATGGTAAGCTACCAGTGCCACTCATGGGCACTTACAAAACCAAAGGAGTTGTGAGGTCGTTCTCGGCCTTTTGTGGGTTGGAGCATGATTTTTTGAGGATGTTGATCCTCCACCAAGGAGGAGGATTAGGCTTTCGGCAACCTCATTCAATTACCGAAATACAATGCATGTGCCGTTTCGCGCCAGTTTGCTGAGAGGCTAGTGCAAGCCGTTCGAGCCGGCCTATTCGAGGCTAAGCATGACTCTCATCATATTACTTTGGTATCGTTGTAGAGCATATCTTTTAGAGAAATGTAAATTCATATTGAAGAGAAATTAAGTACTTATAATGGTATGCTTTACTGTATCAGACCTTACCGTATATTAAGCTTATGGAATGGGATATCAGAAATATGAACTATAATTATAGTTTAATAACAAATCTCGGAATCGATTAAGGTTTAATATTTAACTATTTAAACAGGCAGACAGTTAAAACAAAAATTCAATGGAACTTGTAAAATATGATAAAGTATTAAATATGATAAAGTGTATTGTATATACTGACGTCATGGTGTAACGGACGCGGTTGTAGAGAGGGCCGTCGATATCAGTGGCCTGCAGTGAACCGATGACGACACCTTGGTCGGCCATCTCGCGCACTCGCAGTGTTTGCTCCAGCGTGCCCGCCACCCATAATGGCCGGTTGTCATTCATGTCAATTATTGTCACTGTCAACATTGCTGCAACCAATATTTTTTAATTTGTTGAATTTGGCTTTGCTTTAGTTTACATAAAGTGACCAGCTTGAATAGACTGCTCGGCGTTTGATGTACATTTTTACTTAATTCTCACGAGTGCTGGCTTTTCAATGGAAACTTTTAGTAAGGAAATTCATTAACACTGGTCTAATTGGACGAAGCCATTTAGGCTAGTGACTCTCGTATTACATACATTCTTGCCAATTTATAGAATGTTATGCTAGTATCATATTGTAGTCAATTTTATACAGAGTAGGCACATGCGGTAGTTGTCAAGAAGTCAAATTCAATACTTTTATGGAAATGTCAAAAATGATCGCAACTACAGCATGCTTATTAAGTAGTTAAAATTAGTTTGAAAAAACGAACATTACGTATTATTTAACAAACAATTATTTTTTTAATCCTCTTTTGTATCTAAGTGTAATCAAATTTTTAAATTTAATAAAATTTTACCCCACACTAGCATTTTCTTCTGTGTCGTGGGTGCGTTTACAAACATACAATTCCACATACAAATCACACCCAGGCCCGGGTGTGATTTGAACAACAATTTGTGGATCACACAAAGAGTTGTTCCTTGCGGGAATCGCGACACGTTGCGCGGCAGCCAGTTGCCCAGACACCGCGCCAACCGTGCAGTCAATTTAACCTCCATCTACGTTCATATTTTCACCAACCTTCATCATAGTCGTCCCCTATGACGGTGTTGCGATCTATGACCCTAACAACGAGGTACAGAACTTCAAACTCCTCGTAATCGATCGTCACGCCGTCTCTGATCTCACGTGCCACCAAGTGTCCCTCAGCGTACCCGCGATTGTCAGCATCTGGGTACACCGTCAGGATTTCTACGCAACTGAAATGTAATTAGTAGATACAGACCAATATTTTAAAGAAAATAAATATAAAATTGCTAGAACAAATGTTTATACAATTATTACAATATAAACAATTATTAGTAATACAGGTGCTTGTCCCGTATTGAATGCACTCAATGTTAGACTTAAGTTATTGCAGTGGAACGCACAAAGTTTGAGGCCTAAAATTAAAACTTTTGAAAACACATTATTAACAACTAAAATTCATATATGTATAATATCCGAGACCTGGCTTGAACCAGACAGTCATTTAAAAATAGGTAGTTACAATATTTTTAGACAAGACCGGGACGATTCATATGGAGGAGTCGCGATTGTAGTACATAACTCCATTAAAGCACAAATCACCAATTTTAGATTACGTAATCGAAGCATTGAAGTACTCCATATTAAATTATTTAACTGTAGTTTTTTGGAAAATATCATAGGAGTATATTGTCCACCTAATATTAACACTGCAGATGAGGATTGGAAAATGTTATTTTCTAGTTGGCCTAATAAAACTTTTATAGGAGGAGATTTTAATGGACATCACACAAACTGGTCATACAAATGTGATAGCAGGGGTTTACAGATTCATGATGCAGCGGATGAATGGCATTACGTGTCCCTTAATACTGGAGATAACACTAGACTTAAATTAGTTTCAAATCAGTTACAAAAAAGTTCGCCTGATATTTCATTTGCGTCATCAGACATTGCATTACGGTTTAACTGGAGTGTTCTAAATGAAAACCTAGGAAGCGACCACTTATTGATTCTTGTTACCACAGAATTATCATTTCAAAATTTAATAAAATCAAAACGTAATTTTAAAAAGAGTGATTGGCGAAAGTATTCAGATATAATTTCAAGTAGTAGTAACATTGATAGTGTAACCGGTAACACGCAACAAAGGTATGATAAAATTATAGAATTGATAAATTTAGCGTCCCAAGAATCAATACCAAATATTAAGATCTGTGAAGTCCCTTCTACAAAGTTTGTTCCAAAATCATACTGGTCTTCTGAGCTATCTAGGGCGGTAGCAGAGCGTAGATTGGCATTGGCTCAACTTAGAAAGAACCCTACCCCCACTAATTTCATAATTCTTAAACAAAAGGTTGCTAGGGCACAGAGATTAATACGTAGGGCAAGCGCTGAGTCTTTTCGACAGTTCTGCGACAGTCTGGGCGAGATGGTATCCAGTAGCGAGTTATGGAACAAAATGAGATGGCTCAAAGGATATCGAAGTAATAGAATTTGTTTGGGTACGGAGAGGGCTAATGAATTCTTGAGACAATTGACGCCAGATTACGTTGGCTCACCCTGTCCTACTTTTCGTTCAAATAACGTACAGTTGGAAGCCCAGATCTCGGAACAGGAACTATCAAATGTACTGAAGATGAAAGATACCGCCCCCGGAGAGGATGACATTTCATATTCAATGATTTATCACTTTCCAAACAAACACTTAATAGTTGACTTATTTAACAAATGTTTAGCTGATGGTGAGGTTCCCAGACAGTGGCGAAATGTTAGAGTTGTTCCTGTACCGAAACCTGGACGCGATCCAAATAACATCACATCTTTGAGACCTATTTCACTCATTTCTTGTCTTTGCAAAACTTTACATAATATTATAACTAGACGTCTTGAATGGTTTTTTGAAAGTAAGGGTCTATTTTCCAAAAATACAGTAGGATTTAGAAGATCTCAATCATGCCTGGATAATCTTGTACGTTTAGTATCACATATCCAAATAGGGTTTGCCACCAACAAAAAAACTTTAGGTTGTTTTGTTGATATAGATAATGCATATAACAATGTCAACATTTTAGAAGTGGTACGTAAGTTGGACGAAATGGGAGTAGGGTCCTCAATATGCAAATATATATGGGAGTACTTGAGAGAAAGACATTTAGCTGTTTCACAAGCGGAGAGTGATGCTTCGATTACAAGATGGACAGATAGAGGACTAGCCCAAGGAGATCCTATGTCTCCAATCTTGTTTAATATAGCAACTTTTGATATTTTCAAAGACATCATGGGAGTTTATGTATCTCAATACGCCGATGACTTTGTCCTCTATATTTCCGGACAAGATATGAGATTTATGACTACGTCTCTTCAAGAAGCAATAGATTGCTTGTCTCACTTGGTAGGCGTACTGGGCCTGGAATTATCCCCCACAAAAAGCAAAATTTGTTTATTCTCAAAGGGAAGGTCACTACAGCAGATAAATATAAATATTAATAATGTTCGTTTGGAAAGTGTTCCTGTTGTTAAGTATTTAGGATTTTGGCTTGATTCATCTTTGAGATGGCGTAAACAGATAAATGAAATATATGAAAAATGCATGAAATTTTTAAATGTTTTCAAAATATTAGCAGGTTCCTCATGGGGAGTCCACCCAGTGCATTTAAGACGATTGTATATCGCCATCATTCGCAGTCGATTAGATTATGGATGTTTCTTGTTTGATAATAGCGCCAAGACTAACATTTATAAGTTAGACAAAATTCAAAACCAAGCCATGAGGGTAGTTGGCGGTTTTTTGAAAAGTTGCCCAATCCACGCGATGGAATCGGAGTTGTGTCTGCCACCATTGTTCATTCGACGCAAATATTTAGCTGTAAAATTTTGCCTAAAAGCTAAGTCTATCGAAAGTGGTGACACCATAATAATGATATCAAAATTAACATCAATATGCGAACAGGAAATATATTGGCGTAATAAGAAAAAACCGTTGCTAACTATCGCATACAGTGAGATATCTGATCTACCTTTACATCGTTCTAAAATTTTAGAGATGTTCTCATTGTCAACATGGATGGCGAACATAGATATTAAATCTAATATAAACTTAAATATTACAAACATGATAGGACCTAAAAATCTTATACTTCAGGGACACTTCTTCAAAAATCAGTAGAAACTATTGCAGAAAAATATAATGGATTCTATCAGGTATATAGTGATGGGTCTAAAGTCGATAATGCAACAGGAGCAGCATTTTTTGATCCCCAATCTAATACAGCAGCGTGTTTCACATTGAACTGCAGATTTTCCGTTATGGCTGCAGAGTTATGTGCCATTTCAGAGTGTCTATCATATTTAACTTCATGCGAACAGACACAGTTTGTTGTTCTTTGCGATTCAAAAAGCGCTTTGCAACACATAGCTAGGTGCACCACGGGTACAAGAGGCCTACCTGTAGCTTATACAATATTAGAGTCGTACTTAAAGCTAAAGGAAATTGGCAAAACTGTTAAATTCCAATGGATTCCATCACATATAAACCTGATAGGAAACGAAATTGTAGACAAATTGGCAAAAACGGGAACATATGAAGGAACTTCTACCGGTC
Organism: Spodoptera exigua; assembly: GCA_902829305.4. NCBI lineage: Eukaryota > Metazoa > Arthropoda > Insecta > Lepidoptera > Noctuidae > Spodoptera > Spodoptera exigua. Next base: position 2,129,480 of record LR824612.2, read on the forward strand.
ATCTACCTTTCTTTACAGATATACTTGGAGATGTTAAACTTAATTGCAGTGTATTATGGAAAGAGTACTTCGACAAAAGATCTGAAGAGAAGGGTATATGGTACAAGACAATTCAGTCGGAACCTCCAAGAATTCCTTGGTTTACTGAAACACTGATGAATAGACGGTTATTAGTAACAAGCATGCGTCTACGATCTGGGCACATTCCGTTGAATGCATTCGGTCATCTTATGAAAGTTGTTGACACCCCAAACTGTCTTACATGCAAGGTTAGGGAGGATACCTACCACGCTTTGGTGGAGTGTGCTCGGATTGATGCAGAACGCAGAGTATTCGAATTGGAAAATAAATTATGTTTAAGAGATGTAGGTACATGTAATTTGATTTTATCCAAACCTACGTCCAAACTAGCTGTTAAGTTATACTTTTTGTTCCTTAAGTTAATTAAGTTAAGATCATAGAATTAAACATTCTCCCATTTTTGTAAAACTACAAGGTTGGCATAATCGCCCTGCGATTAAAACCTTTTTTTCTAAATAAAGATTAAAAAAAAAAAAAAATGCACTCAAATAAAAAATAGGTATTAAAACAATAAGGTTGAAAATAAATTAGGGCTAGCTTGATGAGTTGGTTTCTGTTCTTTAAGTACAAATGTGCTCTTTATCGGAGATTAATGTAACGTTATAATGGTCGTTAAAGTTTTAACACTAGTCGTACTTATGGTACTCTTCAATGGGGGGTGCATTCATGCCTTGCTTCGTAGCGTACGAGGCGTCCCAATCGATCTCGAAAATTAAATCAGCCGTGGTGTCGGGATCGGACGCTGTTAGTCCTTGGGTTATCAAGTGTCCGTCTTTAACGTTCTCTTCTACACTTGGACTTTGACGAGGCTGAAAAAAAGAAAGGTTTTATTCGCCAGCAAAGAGGTTAAGGTAGGTTATCTATACTTTAATATAAACTCGTGGTATTTGAATAGACTTAAATTATTTCCTGATCTAATGATTAGTACAAATTGAACAATTCTATTGTGTTATATCGTCTATAAAATATCACGATGTGACTAATTATAATATACACTGATTTAACGTTAACAGCTAGTATTTAATTTTATAAGACAGTGTAACTGTTGTTTTACCAGTCGAAGTGTAGGTGGTGTGTTGTTGATGTCTTCTAAATGTATCACCAGCTGTGTTGTAGCCCTGTTTTGAGGTAAACCCAGTGTATCAACAGCTTCAATCTGAAATTAGATGTCGACATTCTTATACATTCGGTCTTGAAAAGCAATTACGCGTTCGCGCAGACGTCGTACACAAATTACGTGAGATGTATTTTTAATTTAATTTTCTCTCCCTTCCCCTCTAGTGAGATGTCGTGACATTTAATTCAACCCCCATCCCCCAATCTTACGTGAGATTTTTACACTGGCTATAAAAATCATGTGTTTTAACATTGGATTTTATTGTCAGACGAAATAAGCTATACTTTGCTGTAAATTGAGAATAAGAGGCCCGGATGAGCATCAACCCTAAAGGGCTCTGTCTGTGGTAGTGGTGGAACGCAACGCGCCGTACGTCGGGTCTGGTTCTGGTCGAGCTACGAGCTACCCTTACTCGCTGTCCGCAGACCCGTGCTAACGATGGCCGGAGATACTCTCTCGATCCCCGACGCCTGGAGTGTCGCCTACTGTGGCGGCTGGGGCGTGAGGAGGTGGATAGATCCCTCACGCGCCTCCTCCTTTGCGAGCATAACTGCTGCGCTACGCACCATGGCCTCGACTAAGACTGGGCGCGAGAGTTCACCGCCGCCGATCACTTCCCTGAGGACACGGCGGTACTCAGCCCAAGCATGGCACACCGCCACCGTATGCTCCACCGTGTCCTTAGGTCGATCCTCACAATGACGATACTCGGGCGTTTCTAACCGCCGGATTCGAACCAAGAACCTACGGTAAGGACGCCGTGGCGTCTCTCAAGCCACTCCTCAAAGACGGTTCTTACCGCTGCTAGAACAGCGTGGCCGGGCACTTATAGGCTGACGATGGGACTTTTTCACAGAAGAATATAAAAAAATTCCTATTCATACCTATTCTACAGTATAGTACTTTTATGGCTGATATTCATATTCGATGGTGATGATGTGGATGTGGTATTGTATTTACCTGTACAAAGATTTCATTCTGTCTGTGGTAATCAAAGCTATCGTTCTTTGTCACGAAGACGTCTCCAGAAAGCATATCAATCGTCAGGAAGTTTCCAGCATTGCCCAATATCCTGTGCCTAAACAACAACAATAGGGTGTCAACAAATTATTTAGGATTATCGACACTAACCAAGCCCAACACACCTGCAATACTGATGATTTATATCTGCTTTGCCAGCCTTTGAGGCTTTTTAGAGGGTAATGAGGTTTGGGGGATTTGCAGATAGCGGAGTTAGGTAGAGAATGGGTCTCCGGTAATCTCAAGCATGCGGCGAAAATTTACAACGCAATCGTTGTCTTTTACTAGTTTGTTGTGAGGACGTGGTATACTCCGGTTTTTTTTCTTTAATAAATCGTTGCCCCACATAAGAATTTTCTTCTGTACCGTGGGTGCGTTTACAAAGTACAAATTCACATACACAAAGTACACAAACCACCAATGCGTGAATCGAACCCGCGACACGCTGCACAGCAGCCAGTTGCCCTGTCACTACGCCAACCGTGCAGTCGGTAATAGATTCAAATCACTAAAAATAAAAGAGTTTTATTTTTATTACTTACTCGACTACGTCACCAATGTCATCGTCTGTAGCCAGGTATGTGCCAACGTGAAAGCCAGCTTTAACTGTCTCGGGAAATGTCGCATCGTAGCTATCTTTCTTAAATCCAGGTAGTTCATCATTCCAATTGATCAGATTTATGTTAATAATCGCTTCTCCAGTGTGTCTGTTATCATCTTTGTCAGTTGCTATTGCCTGTGAAAAAACCAAATTATTTTTAGTTAAGGAAAAGTTGTCATAACATTTAGGTGTTTGTCAATAAGGAAGATTTACTACTATAGCGTCAGTATTGTCGGCTTTTTGGCTACTTCATAACACTACACGCATTTAGTATATGATAAAATAAATTCAAACAGGATTAATTGTTATTATTTTTGATTTAATTAGCCATAATAACATACCCTCAGCTTTATTCCAGGTCTGTAGTTATCGTCTTCATAATCCAACATGTGATGGTGTACTGTACCTATGATAAACTCCTGCTCCTGGTAGCCTTCTGTAGGGGCGATGTAGAAGGCTGTATGAGCATTGTCTGGTTGTATGCTCTCTAAGCGAACTGAGTACTGTGCGTGGGGACCCTTGGTGAAAAAGGAAATCATTATATTATACTGTAGTAGACACCCATTGCGTACAACTAATACTTCAGACTAGCTGGACATGGCTATAGCGAAAAGTGACTGTTACAGTAGTGAAGATGTGAATGCGTGAAACAGTGTTTTGCAGCATAGCATATCGACAGAAAATACACACAGAATTGCCACAAATTAAAAGTTACTTACAATATCGCGGTCATGAAAACCAAAGTTTTCTAAACGCAGTGTCATAGCAGTTTCTTCCTCTATGGAAATGGTGTATTCCTTTTGGAAGGGGACTGGTCTTTGATCATTGATATCGTTAATTATAATCACGACATTTGCTGTGGTCTCGAATGATGGTTTACCTTCTTCGTCATTGTCGCCATACTTATATGCAATTATTGCAACATTGAACATGTCTCTTTTCAGTTCGTCTCTGTCTATAGCAGCTACGTGAAAGATGGCACCTTGTCTGCCTTCCCCTATAGTCTCAATACTGAAGAATTCTTTGTCTGTAAATATATTATTGAAAAGTGTTTAACTTAAAATACTAATTTACTATTTAGTCAGCATTGTCCATACATCCATTTGTCTAGTAAAACCCTGCATACTACGAACATTTATTGCGCTTGGGACATAAGTGCCTTTGCTACGCTACTCGCATGCACATCAATAATTATTCCGTATCGAAGAAGTACCGTTGATTACTAAGTTTTCTGAGTTATATGTTTTCTTACCTCTTTCTTCAGTCTCTATACGATAGAATATAGGTTTATTGATTCCCGTGTCACCATCTACAGCCCTGACTGTGAACGACATCTCTCGTTTCTCATCAAACTGTTGCACGGCAAAAATCTCCATCCACTCAGGGTTTCTGTGTTCCACATTCTCTACTTCAACCATCATGGTGACTGTACGTTTGTTTGGTAACGAGTCCTGTGAATGTAATATTATTTTTTATAAACGTTGCCCCACAATTGGATTTTCTGGGTGCTGTTCCAAACATACAATTTCACATACACATGACACCCAGACTTGGAACAACAGTTTGTGGATCCCACAAAGAGTTGTTCTGTACGGGCATCGAACTCACGATATGTAGCACGGCAACCAGGTGCCCAGCCACAGCACCAACCGTGCAGTCAATAAAAAATACTAGTCTTGAGCCACCGATCAGAAAACGAAGTCTATTGGTATTTTTTCGAAAATACTTTGTAGCAACACGGAGTTTTCGATGATCGCCTTCACTTACAAACGCATCTAGCTGCCCAAAGTAGGCAGTATATATTTGTGTCTATTTCTTCAAAATGTTTTGTAATTGTTGTTTAAAGTCTAACAAATATTTTACTTACCAAAGCCGTAACTCTGAATATGTGTAGAGGATTCGCTTTGTAATCAAGAGACTTTTTCACTTCAAGTACCATATACACCCACATCCACTCGCTTGGGATATTCTCTCTGATCAGTTCGAATGTGAGTTCATCACCTCTATCGCTTTCTATTTCAAATTTCATCACACTTGTACTAATCCTACCATCTGCATCCCTCACGACGTATTTGCACTGTGTAACACCTGGTTCACCAAGTTCCTGAAATGTTTTATTTGATTAATATATTTTTTTTAGAATAAAGTTCTAGGCCGCAGATTTGCTTATCCCCGATTGTGTCATTTGCTTCTTTATATACTCTTATGTACATATAACATGTGGGTTCCTTACCGGTATGCTGCAAGGCTCTAACATCTCAATGACAGGTGTGTTGTCATCGATGTTCACAATATGCAGAGTCACCCTTACAACCAGCGGCTCACCGTCCACTCTGACCTCGAACATGTATAGCTGCATTTCAGGAGTTTCATAGTCCTGCCTGTAAGAATTTAATACAGATTGCATACCATACTATACATACCACCCTCCTAATGCAGTGATAATAAAAAATCACAGTAAAATAGTTTTTACCTGACTGAGCGACGCAGAGAAATATGTTTCTACAATAACTATCATTAAACCGGCATCATCTAGATATTTTTATTTAATGTTGATGTGTTTTATTTTGTGAGGGGAAAATCATGAAGAAAATCATGAAATAGTTTTTCCTAACTCTTACTGAATAACCCCCCCCCCCCCCTCCTGCTCTGGGCCGAGGTCGTGCCTCATTGCGCTTACCCCGCAACCCCGGCTGAACATCAGCCCCATAGGGCCCCGTCTGTGATGGTCTATTGGCTCTATGAGGCGCGCGCGGAACACTATGCGCTATACGCTCGGGTCTGGTTCTGGTCGGGCGGTGAGCTACCCTTACTCGCCGTCCGACGCCCGGATGTCGCCTTCTGCGGCGGCTGGGGCGCGAGGAGGATAGTTTCCTCACGCGCTCCGCCTCTTCCTTTGCGAGTATAACTGCTTCGCAGAAGGAGGAGATAGCTTCCCAGTTCCTCTCGCTATGTGTTGATGTGTAAAAGTGCTGTTTAATGGCCTATTTATAAAAAATAATTTATTGTTTCAAAACTTAACCTTTCTAAGGTTTCACAATGCCAGCTTAAGACCCGATTTCCTACCTGTTGTTTTACTGTGCAAACCCTCTCGCCATTGGATTATGACTGACGTGAAGAAATTAATGCCTCTTTAATTTTTCTTACGCGGTATAGTTTAGAAGTTCTTCAGAATTGGAAACGTTTTGCGTTTCTTATAGGTATTCTCCAGATAACCTCTACCCTACTCTACCGACCCTATTCTACCTAACATACTCTACCTACCCTACTCTACATACCCTACTCTATCTAACCTACTCTACCTACTCTATCCTATCGTATGTTCTTCTCCTGGCTCTAAACTACCTCCATGCCAATTTTCAGCAAAATCGGTTCAGCCGTTCTTGAGTTATAAGTGGTGTAACTAACACGACTTTCTTTTATATATATATAGATATCGATTTGACGCTATAAAATCTTTTAAATCTAGGAGTGTTGCAGAGGCCGTATTGTGTTTTACCTTTGAGTAATAACAAGATGCCAGTCTCCATCATCATCAGGATATCTACGAATGACTGCACCTAGCATGTGGGCTGCACCGAAAATGAACGGCATTCTCACTTCAGGAACGTTGTTACCTAAAAGGAATTGACACAACGATTATTTTACTTAAACGATCTTATTCTTCCTTCCTTATACATTATCATCAATATTCTATTGAATATTTTGTGCAAATTAAAACTGTCATTAGTGTGTTTGGTTTCATTGGGAGTAAACCAGCGACCAAAACCTGTCTGACCTCGATAGTTAAGTTTGGCAATGGCCACGTGCTCTTCGATCTCCTCCTCCATGTAGATAGTCTGGTGACCAATGTTAGGATTGAAGACATCAGGTGAATACTCGTTGAGGCACACTTCTTCGCGATCTTCAGCTGGTAACAGTGGCCGTTGAGCCCATGTCAATCCTATTAAAATATTTGTTTGATTAGAAAATTATTTTACAAGCATATATGTAGATACTGTAAAACAGCGATGGTTTAAAGAAACTGGTGGTATTTAATGAAACAAATCTGTATTTCGCTCGTGAGCGTAGTCGGTTAAGGCTATAAGCTGTATGACTCCTCGTCATCCTGGTCTTTGTGCGATTGCGGGTAAGGTCAAGCACATTGATCACCGCTGTCTTTTGTCTTCTTCCATACTGAAAACCTGGCTTTCTGATGGTGAGTGATGATGACTTGCAAGTAGTCTTTGTTATGCATGCTCACCGTCAAAACTTTGTGGTGGGAAGTCAGGCCTCGGTGGCCTGGGTATTTCAACCATATAGCCACATCGATCTGAAAATATATATCGAAGTTTTAGTATAAAATTAGTAAATCGTATTAGATATACCTACACCTATATGTATACATATGCATTTCAAATTTTACATTCGATCTCCGCTGGTTATTGTTAATCTCGAGTAGTGTAGGGTAGCTCTTGATGCTCTCTCGGGCCGGTGTTCAGCCATATATAGATGTATGTTGCACAATAACATACTGCGGCCCGGCCAAGAGGAGGAACGAAGTAAGTTAATACACAATCCCCGTCGCCCCACCAAAATTGGTTTGATGATTTCTCCTACTTAAAAAAGTTCCTAGTTGTGTGTACATTTAATGGAATGTTACGCGACTATTAAACATTAATGGTCGCCATCCTTGCTGGTACTTATGGCTAGTTTCATAGGTAGATACACTGTTCTTGCGTACACGGTATATATTAATGTCATTCTATAACGAATGCTTAGAATTCAGATATCAATGTAAATAAGTTTCAAGTAATTAATTTTGCACTAACAGCCACTTTGACGTAAGAAGAAAGAAGAAATAAAACTATAGAGGTACCTAATTGGGTTAGTTCCTAAAAAAGAATAAAGTGATAGTCTTTAGCTTGATTTTTAAAAATTACTCAGCGATATGAAAATATTCGTCATTATAAGTAGTTAAATTATAACCTCAAATAATTATTCTTTTTTTGAGATGTCTATTTCTGCAGCTAGCCTGTTATAAAAATAAGATCGTATAAAAATTTACTTGATAGATACTGAGGTTGTAATATAATTTTCCGATGCTCTTGGCTCCAGAGAGACATGTCTTTAGTTAGTATTGGTATTTTGTTATTATTTGGTAGCTTGACGTACTAGCTTATGTATATAACGTACATAATTTGTGTAAATACATATACGTATGGTATACCTTGTTGTCCGGTTGTGGCCGCGGCGAGTAGTAGCAATGTCGCCGTCAGTATTCGCACGTCGACCGCCATCTCATGATCTTATTTCGCTAGTAACGATGATATGAGAAGAATTGGAGTCTGTGGAAATATTTCATGGTTATTTGTGGACTATCTTTCTCAGTTTATATGTATCTATTAAAGACATGAGAGTGAATATGCTGAATGACTTTCAAGCGCCATTATATGCACTTGAAATACCTTCAAAAGCAAAAATTACTTAGTTATTTTCCTGTTTTTTTATGTAAGAACAAAGAAAGAAAGAAAACACATTTATTCGATAAATAGGCACACAAATACAAGTATATAAAAATACATAATAAGTATACAGATATTTATAAATACAACAATAATATAATAAACAAAACAAGAATAATACAAAAAAAAAACGGGTATAAAGTAACATGAAAATGTCACATTGGTACTTATGGCAAGTACCTACGCGACATTTTTTAAGTTCATTAAAATACGAATACCACGATGATACCTATCGTATCTATGCTAAAAGACATCGTTTAGTCTTCTATTACGTCTAATTTAGAGAAATTAAACGTAGTTCTATATTTTTTATTCAAAGTTAGGTAAATGATAAATAATGAACTGGCTGCCGGGCAACGTGTCGCGGTTTCGATTTCCGCTCAACTGTTTGTGTGATCCACAAAGTGTTGTTCCAGGTATAGGTGTGATGTGTATGTGAAATTGTATGTTTGTAAACGCACCCACGACACAGGAGAAAATCCTAGTGTGATGCAACGTTTTTTTTTAAATGTGTTGGTATTATAATAACCGCTACCACGACATAATCTTGTCGGGTTGGTTCGTTTCGGAGGTTATTGAATCTTGAATCCCACTGTACCTAGATATACGTCTATAACCTAATAAAAACATATACAGCGCTCATTATTAAACTTGTGACAATTTATCCAAAATCTGAGAATGCAATATTAACATAAAGCTTTGAAACTCTGTTCCGACTACCGGAATGTGGTTCAAGCGACCTACTACAGCCTAAGCCTGGGGGAGAAAAAGGAACGGCGGAAGTTTCCCACCTAGGGCGGCTAAAACAGACTCCAAACATTTAGTAGAATTTTAGACCACGTAGAAAACAGGGTTGGAATAAGCTTGCGTTATGTTTCGTCTCAGCGTGTGTGTCTCTGAGTGAGGTTACTGGAGGCCCAATCATTCTGACCTATCTTACTAAATCCCAACACATCAAATACCTATCGAACAATTCCCAAAATGCTGGAAACGTCAAAAGTCAAAAATCAAAATCATTTATTTCAATTAAACCACAGTAGGCACTTTTGAACATCAAGCAAAAAAAATAATAAAAGGGTTTGAAGAGCTTTAACTTTAGGCGTGTCAGTCTGTCCGTCTGTCCTCTAGTGAAGCTATTAGCTAATTCCAAAATGTAGATTCCTATGGAGGAAAACGAGCAAGAAACTCCATGGTTACTCTATGTACAACGTATCATATTTATGTATTTGTAACAACTCCAGGCCACGAGGTCTGGTGTCTGTGACGCTGATTGTTACCATCAGAATCCGTTTCTTTTTCTGTGGCCCTAACCTAACGAACGTACCTGCTAAGATGATAAGGTCGTGATTCGTATGCGGCTATCCAAACTTAATATTATGTATGCGGAAGTAACTCTGTCTGTCTGTCTTTTTCTTCACGCCAAAACTACTGAACCCATTTGTGTGAAATTTGGTACAGAAATATTTTGGAACTCGAGAAAGGACATGATAGTTTTTTAATCAAAAATCTGCAGGAAGTCACTATTCCATCCGTACGGAGTCGCGGGCAAAAGCTAGTTTTAAATAAAGCAACTTGCATTCTATGCAAAGGTGTTTTGGATACTAACTTAAACTATTGAATGAGCATTGTCGCCGTGTCATATACAAGGTACATCTTAATTGCTAAATCGAATGAACAGTACCCTAAAATAAAGTGACAACATTACGAACAAACAATTATTTTCGTAATACATGTGATTGTGAAATGTGATGCCATTTAATCATCTTGCGCCCTTTATGCCTGGTCAAGATTCGAAAATCAAATAGGATCATGGAAAGTTATCAAAAGTATTGGTTCTTTTTTGAGCTATGCCTTTTATCTTAAGATAATTGTCTTTTTGTTCCATTCCTCGTAATATCAGACTTTTTTTTACGACCCAATTTTCTTTTTTGATATGTATTACACCTTACTTCTTTGGCTCCTTTGACTTGTTTTCTTTTAGGTATCTAATACGCTTTATGTTACTCAATAATAGTGAGTATTGAAAAAAAAAAGAAAATCGAATATGATTCGTAATTCGAATTTTAAGAATTCTTATCATTCTAAGTTTAAAAAATAATGTTTTGCAATATGTAGTAGCCAGCAATATTGCGATTGGATTCCGGCCATTTTACTTTTATAAGATAGGTCGGCAAACGAGCAGATTTATTACCTGATGGTAATTAAGTGCGTTGAAATTTGGGGATTGGGGAGAGATGGGAGGAGGGGAGGGTATCCAATAACAGCACTCACACGGACACAAAACCATATAAATAAACATAATAATTAATTATTTTGTTTGGCATGTATCTACGACCCGTATAGCTAAGTAATTTGCTACCAATTAAAATAGTGCAGCCACATCTTGTTCTTTTAGAAGAACTTATAAGAACAGTTTTTTATTATTGATGGTCAGTTTTAGTATTGATGGTGGTAATGTGGCAAGCACCTCATGGTAAGCAATCGACGTCGACCATGCACACTACAGAATGGTCATAAGTGTTTTGCCGCCTTTTTTACGGGGTGTTTCTTGGGATTTGACGATTGGGGTCACTGAGGAAAGGACGGTCTCGGCTAATAAGATTTTAATAACTCTGCGTTTATGTATTCAATTAACTAGATTCATGTATTTCAAGGAAATAAAAGTATCATCTATCTATCAGCTGAAGATGTGGCAGTTAGCCAGTGGGTAACCAGTATTAATTTTGCTATAATTTTATATTTATCTGACGAATAATAGACACTCAAAATAGACTGTGAAACCAGCTGTTAATGTCACAATGCTTACTCACCTGTCAATATTCAAGAGTACTTTAACAATGTTCCGAAATGTATGCACTAAACACAAAATCCACAACAAAAACGAGACAAATAAAAGAAGATCTAATAAAATACACTCAAGTACACGTAACTTTGTTTCACTATATTTAATGCGACTATATATTTTTTGTCAAAATCGTCGGATATTGATAAGATTGTGCGATAATTACGTATTTTACATATCGATTAAGGCGAACGATAGCCTCCGATAGCAGATTGCGATTAATATTTGTATCCTGAAAGTATTTAATCTTTCAATGTCTTAACAGGAAAGTTTTTAGGTGTAATAGTCTGATTGCCTTTGTGGACAATTGCTATGTCTTTCTTCATTAGATGTTCAGCCTACTGGAAAACTTCCACGGAACGGTCTGTGTAATGAATTAAATACATTTTAAGTTTGTTGTTATTTTGATACACAAATTTTATCTTTGATATTGCTTCTGTTGCTTGATAATTTGCGATTTATTAATGTGATTAAATACTTTTTTCGTCCAACAATAAGAAATTTAAAGCGTTAAGTATTAAGTACTTCAATTTCGGCATGAATGTCAATCTCAGATGTAAGAACATCAATACGAGTATATTAAAATAAGAAGAACAGTCTCAAGCTGAGTCTCAAAACAGCATCTTCGTCGTTTATTATAAGGTTCTCAATTGTCAACACAAGTACGGTGGAGCATACGATGACGGTGTGCCTTGCTTGGGCTGAGCACTGCAGTATCCTAAAAGAAGAGATTGGTAGTCGCGCTTCGCGTTCGTCAAGGTGTGGAGCGACAGGAACTGAACTTGTCTTTCTACGAAGCAGTCACACTCAAAGGAACTATCCTTCTCCCGCCCAGCCAACGCACGAGCGGGGGAGTTGGGGATCACACGGCGATCTAACATAAATGGGACCCACTAGGGCCGATGTGCAAGCGAGGGTTGCTGGTACTGCAGACCCAGCCCGATGCAGAACAAGGAAGGCGGCAGTTATTGGTTCTCTCCTCTCGTTTGATAATTTTTCCACTACAAAAAACAGTCATTATTTCCTGATCAGCCACTTGAAAGCAACCGGTGTCATGTGGTTTGACCCGATTGAATAAAGGGATAGTAAGTATTAGTTTTTAAATGTAAGAAATTTCTTGTTCCAAGGAACATATTTTTTTTTTTTATGTAATAGCTCGGCAAACGAGCAGACGGATTACCTGATGGTAAGCAATCAGCGCCACCCATGGACACTCGCAACGGAGGAGTTACGAGTGCGTTGCCGACCTTTTAGGGATTAGGGATTTGGAGATTTAGGGATTGAGGAGGGATTGGGGAAGGGGAAGGATTGGGCCTCCGGTAACCTCACTCACATGGCGAAACACAACGCAGTGGTTATTTCACGCCGGTCTTCTGTGAGGCCGTGGTATCACTCCGGTCGAGCCGACCCATTCGTGCCGAAGCATGGCTCTCCCACACTTATGTATTATGTTTTGAGTTGGTATTTTTTGAGACTTGGAAATCATCAAATTACTTCTCGCACCCTGGGCGGGGCAAGAGGAAGTGTCTGACTCTAAATTATAAAAAACACCCAGTTTATTCTTCTGCTCAAGGCCGAGGTCGCGGTACCTCATTGCGATTGGCCCATACGGACCGGGTCACCTTGGCAATTGCATACTTTGTGTATTGGCGTCCTGCGCGCTTGTCACTTGTTTCCTTTTAACCTATCGGTTTCATCTGTGGGTTTCATGATGTTGAAAGGTATATTCTTTGTCATGTTTAGCGATACTAAAGACTACGATGTGCTTAAATCAGAACCTGGCGAAAACACTGACAACTGACGTGTAAAGTGAGAGGGACCTGACGCCGATGCTTATCAAATCACGTTGTATATATCACACTATTAATATCAATTGACGAAACTAAGACGCCACGTACGCACAACTTTGATCTCTGACCCTTTCCAACCACGTGCTTACTGAACCAGTGACGTAGCTCCGTAAGAGCCCATTCAACTATTAATAATAACAATAAGTATATATCCTACTCTTTTTGCTGTGTTGGGGGTATTCAGATGAGAAAAACAAATATGTTGTGCCTGCCTCCAGGCATATAATCAAAATAATATACATAGGCAGGATATTCAAAATTTGAGCCTCAATAAATTTAAAAGTGTAATAAAGGGTACCTAAACTTTAATGTAAATATATATATTTTTTTTGGTGTGAAAGTCATCTAATGACTTCTCTCGTCCAGGGTATGGCGAGACTGCGAGAGGGAGTGTCAGACTCTTACTGACTAAAAACAAGTTCCTTCTCCTGCTTCAGGCCGAAGCGGAAGCTTCTTGCGATTGACACGCGACCCCAGTCAGCATTGGCCATATTGGACACCATCTGAGTTTTAGTATTGTAATTCAACTCTACAGTTTCGATATACAGTAGAAAATCTAAAAAAATTGATAAAGTTTGTCGACCTAGCAATTTAAAGACGCCATCTTTAAATTGTTAATGATTCCTGAAAAGTCCTTCATTTGTCTGAAGGACAATCAGCACAGACATACATCTCGCATTTACTAATCAAATACGTATTTAGGTAGCTGTTCAAAGAGCGTCACAAAAGTCGCAATATTTGTGACCATTTGTGACGTATTTTCTTACACAAGAATTTGCAATTTCTCTTGTTTTGGTAAATAATAATCAAGGAAACGATTTGGTATAATATAATGCGCATTATACTATACTATGGACCGTCGAGAATTATAAGAATCAATTGCTCGCCGTGCATTCATTTTGATTTAGTAAATAGTTTGATAGCCAAATTATGCCAATTTGTTCTATAAAAAGATCTTCTAAATCAATATACAAACATAGAATGCAAAAATGGGGAACATTAAAGAAATAAAATCTTTCGTAAATCCGAGCCAATCATAGAGGGATTCTACAGCCATACATTAGGAGGTAGGAGGATTGTAAACAAGATGTAGTTTAGTTAGTGCCTAAGCTGCCATGGTCACCTGATGGTAAGCAATCAGCGCCAACCATCGAAGAGCTACAGGTGCGTTTAGTAGCTTGTAAGAGATTTGAGGATTGAGGAATGGGGTTGGGGTGGGAAGGATTCTTCTACGGTAACCTCACTCACACGACGAGACGCAACACTGGTTTCACGGAATCCTATGAGATGGTGATATCACACCGGTCGTGCAGGCTTGTTTTTGTGTTATAGATTCCTCAGACCTTGTTTACTTGTATTCTTGTACTTACGGGGAATATCTTGGGAAAATCAAAAGAAAGAAAAAGTCTTTTATTTGACACCGGGCCTCGGACCGGCCCCCCAACGTTTGTTTTGAATTAATGCTACCTATTTACTTTAAATTGCTACCTACCTGTGTTTTGATTTAAAGTGTCTCAAAACAAAAACTCGAAAATGTGAACAGCATATCAATCTAAAGTATTTTATCCTTATCAAGTAAATAAAAAGTAATAAGCGATATTAATAATAAGTGATACAATTTTGTATGATTTACGATTAGTATACAACTATTATATGTATACACACGTATTATATTATACCTATACATACATATATGAACAGTGTTCGACGCTTAAAACCTAAGATAACGGGGCTCCCCGATATTTTGCATTTAAGCTGACAAAAGCATTCTAAAATATATTTGTGTTATCAAAACGTCGATGGGAATGAATCGGTCTTTTCATATTTACCTTAGTTATGGAGGAAGAAGATTAGTAGCCACCATCAGCACCTATAAGGTAGCACGGAATCATCAAGAATTTTAAATGGAACAGCGGCAGCGTCCCAACCGACGACGGTTGTTATTTATTTAAGCTTTTGCACAAATATTTCTGTACAAGTTGGACTTAATGCCATAGGCATTATCTGCCAGTCGAACCTTTGGGTTATGTAGATGTAGAAAGGCGTCAACGGTGGATGCAAAAATATATTAAATACTAGCTTTTGCCCGCGACTCCGTTCGCGTGGAATAGTGATTTCTTGCAGATTTTTTGTATAAAAACTCCTTTTGTATAAAATGTCCTTTCTCGAGTTCTAAATTATGTCTGTGCCAAATTTCACAGAAATCAGTTCAGTAGTTTAGGCGTGAAGAAAAGAAAGACAGACAGAGTTACTTTCGCATTTATAATATTAGTTTGGATATTTTGCTTACTTACATTCAAAAAGAAATAAATATATCGTACGGCACATGCCTTCAAAGACATGTACGTCTCTGACCTCCGTAGTTAATGCCTATATGGCATTAAGAATATTTTAAAGTAATTATTATAAGTTACATATACCTACATAGTTTAGATAGCAAATACTATACACTTGTTCGAAAATTTAAAGTACTACAAACTATAGTATCTCTAATAAAACATTTTAAGTTCTTTCAAAATATTCATTAACTAACTTAGCTTGATGATTTCCATCTCGAAGGGATACAGAAAGGCACTACATATAAGGGTCAATTAACAAAAAATACCTATAGACATATTTACCTACAATAGTTCAACAATTTCTTCTAACCTTAATAATTTTAAAACGTACCTAACCTCTTGTAAATAAATCAATCACGTCTAATGTCAGTGTGTGACCCGCGATAAGGCACAGTTTGGAGCACGGTACGCGGGCCCTGCGCCGGCGCATATATCTCAGTTGAGAGCTGTTCGTCCAAGTATCAACGTACCCTTATCATTACAAGTGAGTTTGTTTTAACTTTCATAGTATTATAACTTTTTTCAATTATGTTTGAGAGAGTAATTACTATTTGTTGTGTTTTTTTTAAACAAAATGGCTTTTTGTTGTCGTCGTCGCGTTTTAAATTAGTTTAGAATAGTTATATAGTGAAATATGTATGTGATATGTACCTACTATTAACCTATTTGGTATCCAGTATGTATTATAATGTGTCTATTAGTTTTCTGCAGTCTAATGATCACGTTTACTCCTTAAAAGATCGTAAACCAAGCGAATAATCTATTGAAATTGCGAATTTCAAATTGTTTGGACTAGCTCACACAGACATGTTAAATAATAATTAAACGAATCTGTTATCAGAAATCAGTTCTGGTTAAAATTTAATATTTACGAGTACATGTTATGCTAATTAACTTTTAACTCATTTCTTTCTACACAATATAAAAACACATAGTTTGTATTCTTTCATTCTGAGCATTACAATAACAAAAGATTGTGAGGGTAATCATTTATTTTTAGCCTTTGTATGAATATCAATAAAATAGAACAAAATGAGACCGACATTTATAATGTTTATAAAGTAAGTTTGCAATAAACATAACATTTACAATAAAATTGACAATATTTTATTATATTGGTCATCCGTCAAGAATGTTGTTGTTTATTGAGATGTTTTCTAACTACTAAGCTAAACTACTAGGTATTAGTGCTAAAATATTGATAACTGAAATGTAAGGGTCTCAACAACTCGGAGTTAACGCACCCACTTCTTATATAAATATGAAGTTGCGTAGTTCGAAACCTGGCTAGTACTAATGTGAGTTAAATGAACAGTCTCAGAATATTTAAATACCACTTTTAAGCTATTAATGCATAATTAAACATGGCTGACCGATGTTGGAAGAAAACATCGTAAGGAAATCTGGTCTTATAATTTCTTATATAGGTATGAAATCACCAATCCGTCTTAAGCAAGCGTATACCTATGATCATTCCTTCTTTGCGCGAGGTGTTTCTTCAGCAGTGGGCACTTAAATACTGATGATTTGATGATTGTGATGTGGGATGATGTGAAAAACCTATGGTAATTCCCATCATAAGTCGAAATTGGAATCAATATTTGCTATAAAATATTTTTGTATCATTTACACAGAAATGTTGGATTGATGTGTGTTTTTCGATCAAGATTATTCATTAATTTTATTGTTTTAAAACGGACTTGGTCGTAGAAATACATCAGTGACTAATAAAAAACACAAAATAAGAACACTTTTATCTGTGTTGACCACACAGTGTTATCTATCTAACTCTCATGTCTACTTTTATAAAGTTAAAGAGTTTGTTTATTTGTAAATTGTATGTTTGCTTGAACGCGCTTTTCTCTGAAAATACTGGTCCGAATTGAACATTTTTCATATTCATATTCATATTTTTTGTTGGATAGTCCATTTGTTGAGGAAGGCTGTAGTAACAGCACACTACTTTAATAGGAGCCGAGCAGTGCCAACCGCTTAGGTGTAGTGAAAAAACGAAAACTGAAATTCAGAGCGCCCCAGGGTCATGAACTGCAACAAACAAAAAAAACAAAATAGTTTCCACTTCCCTCCGCTAATTTAGGACTGTCTCCTTAGGCAGGAGACAGAATGACTTACGCCTTAAATGCATAAAAGAGACTGTACAGGCACGAATCAGTATGGCAAATATATTAATTTAATTTATTTTCTAGTCCTACGGGCCTACCATGACCTTTTATAGCTCCACCCCTCTTTCTCGCCCGGAAGATTGGCGCTTTAACATGACATGGTAGGCCTTCTGATCTCACGGCACCCGCCAGATAGTTCCGCTGACTTAACGCGTGCATTCATGACTGCTTGTGAGCAACCCAAGGGGCAAGGTCCAGATGACCACCATTCCTTCTGATAAGGAAAGTGATGACTCGTGACTTTATCATTATTTATTTTATTATTATTAGAGGCCTACGAATCATGACATTGTTTATTTTCGTGAAATTAGTTTTAGTTTTGCAATTGTTTTTTTTTTAAATCGATTGCGATAAAAGTATTGAGATGGGATTTAAAATATAAAATAATTTTATTGCACTTTTTACGCGGTGGTTGCTAGGCAACGGGTGATAGTTGTATTTATGTTTCAAAAATGGAACGTACCTAGTTCCGGGTTTGGGTTCAAATCAAATCAAATGGACAAAAACAGTATTGTTATAAGTAGATAATTCCTTTGATTTAACGAGTGCATTCATGGCTCCAGTGTGTGTAGGGCGCAAGGTCCGTGTGCACTCTTGAACTAATGATAGTGGATCCATCTCCTCTGATAAGGGATGGGATGAATCATAATCATACATTATTTACCCATTACATTTATAAACCACACGACGTGACACAACGTTATTTTTTTTAAAGGAACGTTTGTTCCGCTCTATTGTTTACTCCTGTGTCGTGAGTGTGTTTACAAAAATATAATTTCACTTACACACACAACAACAATTTGTGGATCACACAAAAAGAATCGAAACCGATACAAGTTGCGCGGCAGCCTGTTGCTCAGCCACCGCGCCAACCGTGCAGTCGAAATGTCATGATTTAAGATTAACTGAAATACCTAAAGAATAATAAGTAAAATAATGACTACGGAACCCTAAAAATGGGCAAATTATGTGGTTAGTTAACTATGTAAATTATGTAGTTAAGTGTAGGTTTAGTATTTTTATTGAAAAAGATATTAGGTAACCCAGTGTATTTAACCCTACTAAATTAATACATGACAGCAGATACATTGTATCTACAATTTTCCATATCTTAGTAGCTTTGCTTAAAGGACATGTACATATGACAGTAAAAGTTTTCACATACTGATTTGTTTTTTGATATTGGCTGTACAAAGTTTGTAGATAACAGAGATTCCGATACCAAAGGGTTGTGAAGTTAAGTAGAAAGTTTTATTTTTTTGTTACATCAAAAAATTAAGTTCATAAAAGTTTCATTTAGTTGGTAAAGTGTGGGAGAACCATGCTTCGGCACGAATGGGTCGGCTCGACCGGAGTGATACCACGGCCTCATAGAAAACCGGCGTGAAACAACCACAGCGTTGCGTTTCGCCGTGTGACTGAGGTTACCGGAGGCCAAATCCTTCCCCTCCCCCTATACCTACTCAATCCCTAAATCTCCAAATCCCTAATCCCTAAAAGGTCGGAAACGCACTCGTAACTCTTCCGTTGCGGGTGTCCATGAGCGGCGCTGATTACATACCATCAGGTAATCCGTCTGCTCATTTACCGAACTATTATATAAAAAAAACAAGTTACATACGGAAGCAGTAGGTATCATCAGATATCGCTGTTTTTTTGTCCCAGGTTTGGTAAGATTTAGGGTTGTCAGAGCCTAGATTCGGCGTTGATATACTTAATTGTGATCTTCGGATGTGCCCCCGAACCTGTTGGTTTCAGCTAAAATCCCCGCTCCTAACCCAGCTATAGGCCTGCACTACGGTAACCGCGATGTAGTCAGTGTATTCCAGCTGTACCATTCTGTACCTCAAAACGTTAAAATATAAATAACTGTGTAAGTTGAAGTCTGTTTGTTTTATAACTGCTGTGTTACTCTCTTACATTAGGGTTTGTCAAGTGTAAATGTAGCAATTGGATTGATGTAATGAGTTAATCAGCAAGATCACCCCTCCTAAAATGGTTCAAAGTTCATAGAAGTGCCACAGCTAGTCCCCTCAATGAATCAGCTCCTCTTAATGGAGATTTTCCTCTACAGGCCTTGCAAATAAGTATTAATAATAGTAATAAAGAGCAAAACATCACGCGATTCCTACTCTCACTCACATGTTCCAGCAATATCACACGTTATTCGTGCAATCAACCGTATTAAGATGTTTACAATCAGACAATCACTAATTACGATATGCAGATACTTGTCTACTTCACAGAGTAACATGAAACCAAAGTTTTCACAATCGTATTTAGTAATGTAGATCTGTATATCATGCACATGTTTAATGACACTTGTCCTTGCGATTGATGACTAATTTAATCATTTCCATTAATAAATATGATCTTATTCTTATTACAGTCATATGTAACATCTCATTACCAATAGACTGGAATTATTTTAAAACTCGCCGATAACCTTTGCAATAAAATAAACATTACCTATCATTATTCTGTAAAGTCCAATCTTAATCGAACAGTTGGTGCCGTGAAAAATCACAAACAACATCTTTTCGTGTAACAAGTTACAAAATTTCAAATAAAAAAATAAAAAATAAAAAGAAAACAATTTGACGTTCGAATGTCATACGAATATACCGCGAAAATTACGGTGACAAAGATGGCGGAAAATGGTGACGTTTATAAAAAAAGTTTTAACGGTACATGTACTTTGGGTGTGAATAAAAGGACGACTGGTTCCATTGCTAGGAAAGCTGAAGCATACTTGAACGCAGTAAAAGAAAGTTTAGGAACACCACCAGGTTTGTTAATTACTTTGCCTGATATGAAAAACATCCAATTTAGATTATTCTAGAACATGATACTTTATTCATGAACATCTTTTTTGTAAGTTAGTAAAACCTATAAATACAATCAACACGGTTGGTTACACACACAACGGTTTCTAGGTATTTTATGGGCTGAAGAAATTGGAACAGATTAACTAAAAATGTGTGCGATACAACACTGTTATCCAAAGTACCTGCACAAATAAAGCGCAAGAATAAATTACCTATATACTTAACTATTAACTAGCTAAACTAAATATTACTACTATTACCTACTTACGTTCAAATTCACAACTTTAAATTTTTTTGGTTCTAAAACCAGTCTGTAGTTTTGTTAAAACAATAAGCACGATAAGATTACAGTAGGTTATTCTTTCAGAGTTATATTTATGTAACATTTTAGCAATAGTACATATATTTTATTGATTTAAAAATATAATAATAGGTCTTTATCTATGAAAAAATTTTAACGAATTTTTTGATTTGAAATGCGATGAAAATGTAACACTAAGCAATAAACAAATGACTACTTTTGGAAAAAGAATCCCATGTTTTTAAAACAAAATTAATTAGCCTTAGCCTAACAAAAACTATTTTGATTTGAAATGGCCAGTACTGCAGAACGGCAATTTCATAGGTAAAGACCTATTATAATAGTATTTGAAATTATAATTATAATTGCGGTTTCGCACGGCTTCGACCGCATCCTGAAGGACTACTTCCTGTACACGAATAAAATATAGCCTATAACATTCAGGAAAGTTGTAGCTATCTATCAGTGGAGGAATTTTGTAAATCCGACCAGGCAGCGGTTCCAAATGTTACCCCTACATACAAACTTAGAAATTTGACCTCTTTATAATATTAACATCGATTAGTCAAAGTACCGAAAAAGTCATGTCAGCAGAGCTACGGTTGATTGCTACGAGTCTACGATGCTACGGCCTACGGGCTACAGACAGACGAACAATACAATACATTTTTTTACGTAATTTTTAACTGTCTCCAAAAATGAATATGGTTTTACTTAGGTTATGCTAATGACTTTGACGAGTTATTTTTTAAACATTTAAAGCTGTTTGTTTTTTTTATTTATTAGTGTCTTTTGAGACTATTTATCTGGATAAGTACCTACATTACTTGCATTGTAATTTAACTTTGATATGTATTTTGACTGTCACGGTGGATTGAGTATTATAAATCTACACTAATATAATAAAGAGGTAAAATTTGTAAGTTTGTATTTTGCGGGTAATTTTTGGAACCGCTCGCTGGTCGGATTGCCAAAATTCTTTCACTGATAAGTAGCTACGATATTCCTGCGTGCTAAAGGCTATAAAACATCACGCTACGAACAAATGGAGCCAAGCAGCGGGTGAAACCGCGCGAGTTTATCTAGTAGGGTCATAGTAGCTTCAGTTTCTGCCTAGCCCTATGGGACCAAGGCGGGTGGGTTTTATTATTGCCGTCCAAACAAAAAAAAGTTTTGCACAAAAACGTTTTACATTCTCAGGGCAATCCCCGATAAAATATTTAAACAAAAGAAATGCATATAGCGATAAGGTCGTGTCTTCATGTTCGGTAGTTGGTAGATATTATCATGTACCGGTGTATTGAACATTGTTCTTTATGTAGGTATATATTAAATTGATAACCTACATTGTTAAAAGTCTGTGAAATTGGTTTTTGTTTCTGCCTCTGACGGAACTGTACCTATAAATAAATAACTGAGATGTAGAACTTGCAAGATTTGATGGACGCTTTAGGGGTTAGTTCAGTCTCGAGAGATGATCTCCGGCCGCTGTAAGCGGCGAGTAAGGGCAACTTGCCGCCCGACTAGAACCAGACCCGAGCGTACGGAGCGTAGCGTTCCGCGCGCGCCACAAAGATCCAATTGACCACCACAGACGGGGCCCTATAGGGCTGATGTTCAGCCGGGGTTGCGGGTTAAGCGCAATGAGTCACCGCGGCCTCGGCCCAGAGCAGAAATAGGAACGGGGGGGGGGAGGGTTAGTCAGTAAGAGTCTGACATTCTCTCTCGCCTTACCCTGGGCGGCAGAAGTCATTTCATGATTTTACCCTGACAAAAAAGGGGACAGTTAACTCTAAGACACGACGCTGCGCGAAAATTTTAAAAGATCTATTCAAAAAAGCAACTTTATATTGCACGCGACGAGGTACACATTCCATGCGTCATGTCTAGCGGCGGACGCTTCACTGTCCTCTTACAATATCGTCTTAGCGTGTCGCGTTCTCCGTGTGAATTGACCCTTAGGCAAGCCATCACCTCATAGGCATCCATTTTTTATGTTTTCCTCTTCCTGACTTTCGCTCCGCGCCTTGTGCGCCTTGTATGGACACACGCGCCTCTTAGGCCTCTCTCCGCAACCAGACACCTTAGATTTTTACCTAGTTTGCCTAATTCTTGGAATAGGTAATATTGTTCTCAGGACTTAGAAGTATTTTCATTTTTAGTGTATGAGCCACTCGTAGATCAGCCATATTAAGGTGTTTTTTTTAAATTGATTGTTTTTTGTAAACAGTGGCAAAAGTTCAGAGACCCAGTATACCGAAGTTGGAGGTAGTGCAGAGGGTGGCTGCTATACCCATCGTGGGATCTGGCATTGAAGTCACCGAGAAAGTTTACCACAAGATCAGGGTAAGGAAATATATAAAACATATGAATTATCTTTACCTGAATCACACGAAAATGATTCGATATATTTTTTTAAAGGAAATGGTGTCCTTTTTGACATTAAACCTTTTTTAAACCAACCTTGTGGCACATTTACGTATGGACGAAAAAAAAAGTATTACCAAATATTTCGAAAATATTAATAATAAATAACGTTATCATTTCCACCAGGAGTCAAACCCGCTGATCCGTTGGTATTTGTCACTGGGTGAGAAGTCTTTGGCAACAGGCGTGCAGTTGGCACTACCAGCAGTTCTCTTGTTTGAGACTCCCATCCATCAGCTCGACAAGTTCCTCTGCATGTCGCTAGATGTCGTTGAGAAGACGGTGCCGTCTATCAATCTACCGCCACAAGCTGTAAGTAACCCTACAGATACAAAAAAGGTTTTACACCATATTATGGATTGGAATGGATTAGGATCAATTTTTGACATACAGTTCTAGTCAAGTTCTGTCAAAAGCAAGATAAAAGGAGTGCTTCGACTACAACCTCCACTTTGAAAAAATTATAGAATTGCCCTGCTCTTAGCAAGCACAATATAAAAGCATTATCTGAATTGGTTTAGCCGTTCATGCGTAATCAATGCCATGACCAAAAGAAATTGGAATAGTTATTTTTAATAAATACAAATTATGTTGCACATTATTAAGAGTCCCTTGCTTGACTTGAAACTAGACGAGACTAGTATGCGTCTTACAAATGTCACCCACAGTTACAAAAAATATTATATGGTTTAAATCCTGGATAAATACAAAAAAGTTAAAGTGTCAACTTGAGTCACCCAGTTAAAACGACAGTTGAACTAACTTTCGATTAAGTAGTGAACGAATTGGAATAAAATAAGATTTTTCTAAGTTAATATTCTTGTTATTATTATTTAACAATTAAGTATGAATTAATTTAAAAAAAAACCTCAACAAAATTGGAACAATGTGGTGTTCAATAAAAAATAGAAAGACGAAACGAAAGTAACTTGCTTGCTTTCCAAGAAAGAGAGAGAAGATTTCTTGTTATTTTTTTATCCGTCTGGCCCCCTTTCGCAACGCACGATAAGGAAGTTCGTTCCAAAACTCGGATTAAAAGATTTCTGGAAGAATCGCACCAAAATAATGCATGTTGTTTAAGTCTTTAAAATTCTTCATAACGTTTATCAGCTCTGCATATCATATCGGAAACATGCAGCCGCAACTATTGGTAGAAACTTCCATTCCACAGCGATAGCTAATCAATGAACGGTGATGATGATTCACGATAAATAATTGCTTTTAAGAAGGACAATTTACATTCTCTAAATACGTAGACAAAATTACTTACAAAAGTAAATTAAGACACAAAGTTATTTTTAATTCAACTAATATGCAGGTACTTATAAGAAGTAATATCTAATAATAATTATATATTGATAATTGATTGATAATAATTATATATATAATAATAATTATTGACTGCACGGTTGGTGCGGTGGCTGGGAAACTGGCTGCCGTGCAACGTGTCGCGGGTTCGATTCCCGCACGGAACGACACTTTGTGTGATCTACAAAATGTTGTTTCGGGCCTGGGTGTCATGTGTATGTGACATTGTATGTTTGTAAAAGCACCCACAACACAGGAGAATATCCTAAAGTGGGGCAAAGTTTAAAAAAAAATATATATATATATATATATATTTTGGAAAATGATGTAAATTGTCTAGTATTGCTAATAGAAGAAAATAACAAATGTCTCGCCATTTCATCTGCAAAGCAAAGGAATTATATTTTTTTATTTCAATATCATCCAGCCTAATTTAGACAATATACAGCCCATAAATCAGAAATCCATTTTTTCCTGTACAAAGCATTAAATGATATGTTTTTAATCTAATTCTTTGTTGTTTCTGGCTTGTTGCTCGCTGACCACGCTGGCGAGATCATTTAGGCATATTTTCTTTTAGGTTGGCAAACGAGCTGACGGATGACCTGATGGTAAGCAAAAGGCGCCGCCCATGGATAAAGGTTTCGGATATTTAAGGATAGGGAAGGGGTGGGGGGAGGGGGAGGGTTTGGGTGGGCCTGTGGTAACCTTACTCACTCGACGACACACAACGCTATGGTTGTTTCACGCCGGTTTTTTTGTAAGGCCGTGGTATACTCCGGTCGTCCCGACTGAAGCTTGGCTCTCCCACACTTGGACAAATTAGGGCAAGTTGTTACATAATAAATGGTTGTATGTCCGGTTAGGTGTGCATTTGTTGATGTTTTCATAACAACGCTGATACAAAAGTTATCATCTCCGGTTTAGGTCATATTGTAATTATCTCGCGGTATTACTTCACAGATTATTTTAAACAAGCCAACCTATACTTAATTAACTATTTAGGTACTTATAAATTGAAGATGTACATTATTGAAATATTGAACATTAAAGTTGGTTTCCGTTTAGGCAAAATTTTTGTGAATTTTTCTATTTTAAAATTCGAACGTTTTCGAACTGCTCTAAATAATATTTTTAATTTTCTTCTTTATTTTAAATATATGCTATAATGCCAGCTCTATCCACCTACCAAACAAATAATAAATTGTAACTAACAAAACTATATTTTATTTTCATTTTATTTCCATCAACTACCCCAATAAGTAACAATGCAATAACATTTTATCATTAATTGTACCGTAACAGATGTACTCCGAGACTCGCCGATTTGTAGTACGTCGCGCAGACTCTGTGAAGCAGCTGGGGACAGCTGTACTGGACTCCCGGGTCACTGCCGTCACCGCCACGGCATTAGACCGTGCGCTGACCACAGCGGACAAATACGTCGACAAGTATCTTCCCCCTGACCAACAAGATGCTTCTGATGGTAAGTGGATATGAAATAGAAGAAGGCAGAAGCTTAATCTCCCTATCCCCAAATCGCAAATTCCGAATCCTCAAATCCCTAACTCTCGACGCACTAGTAATTCTTCTGGTGTTATGGGTGTTTTATGTATACTAATATTATAGAGAAGTAAAATTTGTATAAGTTTGTATTAGGGGGTAACTTTTGGAACTGCTGGTCGGATTTCCAAAACTCTTTCACTGATAAATAGCTACAATATTCCTGAGTACTAAAGGCTATAAAACATCACGCTACGATTAAATGGAGCCGGGCAGCGGGTGAAACCGCGCGAGAGCAGTTAGTGTGATATAAACTAGAGGAACCCACTTGCCTATATTTAATTAGTTCGAAAATTCGAATCGTTTAATTAAAAAAAATCGAAATATTATGCTGAATCTTCATGTAAGTACCTTAAGTATAAACTTGATCCAGGTACCTTTACGGCATGAATTCTAATTTTGAATAAGTATTATACTCGAATATCATAAAAAGTACAAAAATGTAAATTATGTGTTTACCTAGACATATTAAATGACACGTCTAACTAATCTTTCAGCCGATACTTGATAAATTTCGTATCAAAACGTCACGATTTGATTGAGATTATAAGAAATTGCTTTTAAAAATAACAATAAATACCTACAGCAAATGTTTTGTTTTTGCACGTAACACTATATTATTATAGTCTTTATGTTTATAGTCTTTATTTCCAAACATTTTTTATCTGTGTAGAATATTCTAAAAATATTGTATTATTTTAAGGTAATGAATAGACAAACTCCATAAATATGAAACTTACAAGTGTCGATAGTTTTTTTTTTTTCAATTTCAGGCGGACCCTTTTGTTATTCTTTTTTTAAACGCAATAGGACGAAAATAAATATTATTCATTGTTCGTATATTCAGTAAATCCTCTTTTTATCATTCATAATAATGAGCACTTTGTATGATTAGATTAGTACAAACGATACAGAATGAGATCTTAACGATAGCCTCAAAACGATAATATTTTTATTTAATAAGTAGTTTAAGTACCTCATAATTTTCTTTGTTATTAATATTTTTTTTGTTGTCAAAATATTATATTATAATATATTATTTAGGTATTTATTTTCTGGCGTCTAAGTAAATTTGTGCTAATTACTACATAGTATAAAACAGAGTCGCTTTCTCTGTCCCTATATCAATTTAATATCGGCATTGCACCCGTACATAGCCGCAGTAGGTCGCTAGTAGTTGTATTAAAAACGATAATCTAGTTATCATAAATTGTAAAACCATCGTATTAAACCGCTCCGTTTCCAATTCGACGCATTGACAGTCTCCAGACAGTTCTAAACGGTCGGTCGCAAGGTTACACGATAACTCCAGTCTGAACCCTGTCTGGCCGACTTAACGGAAGCACTTATATCACCTATTGTCCTATAAATATACCGTATTCAAAAGCAATAAAGACTACTTTATCGCTTGACACCCTAATTAACGAACCAATTACTGTTACTTTTAACTGATATCTGTGTAGAACTGCTGACAAATTAGATGCGATATCGTATTGGACTCTGCGCCCATTCGGTTGCCGGTATGATTAATTGCAGCTATTACATGTCGTCTGCTTATTTTCGGGACAGTGAACTGAGTAGTACTTGTAGATAATATCTATCACTAGTGGCCCGCACCCTTCGCACGGTTATCCAAACTACCTAATGTTTTGTCAGAGAACCGCCACCAGCTCCAAAAGAGTTTTTATTTCTCGAATCTTCCGGACTATTTTTGTATTTTAATTTATGTTTCAAGAAGGATGACTGGCAGAAAATGATTATAAAATTAAGTCCTCCGTATATGCAATTGTTTATAAAGAATAAATAAGTAAAACATAATTATTAATTACGTTTCACGCGTGATGCTACGAGATATAGCAAGGGAAGTTGGAATCAATTGATATGTATCTACCTACTTTGTTAAGCAAAATCATAAACAGGTATTGGGATATTCAGGTAGATTGTTGACTCATCGATATTTAACTATGTATTTTAGATTATTATCTGGTTTTAAAAGGTCGCCGACACCTATGGTATTTGTCTGTTTGTGAACACACTTAGGACTTTTCATATGTTAATTGTACTGTAGAATAATTTAGTTCCTATAAAATACCATGGGTGTGGGTAGAATCCTAACCTAGTGTCCTTATCATAGTGGTGATCATAGTGACGAGTGCGGATGCAGTGGACAGCGGCGACAGTGGACGCGCACGCGCAGCGCAGGCCGTGCAACATGGCGCCCGTCTTGGAAGGAAGCTGCAGCGCCGCCTCACCAGGCAGGCACTCGCTGAGGCCAAGGCCATCAAGGAACAGATCCATGTCCTCGTTTATGTTGCTGAATTGGTAAGAAAGACCTTACTTGGCTTTAAAATAGCTGACATTTAGCGTTTTGGAGGCCAGTTTCATCGCTGTATGAATGTAAAAAAATTGTACATTATGGTACAAGTGTGTAGTGTTGATGATTACCACTGAGTACATGTGTTGGTATCCTACGACGTTTTTCAACATACTTCTGAATAAAATAATTCTTAAATAAAAAACTTGAAAAGAGAAAATGAGAAGACTTGTGAAAAATGTTTCGTAATGGCGGGAAAAATTAATCAATTATCCTATGCGCGCGCATCGGCCATAGACTAAAAATAAGGTTTACTTTTTTTTGCTTTTCGCGGATAGATAGGATTTTAGCGCAAGTGTGTCTAAGCGAAACCAATAGGTAAGAAGTATAAAAAAACTCTATTACTCACTCGTGAATAAAAGTAATAAAAAGTCACAGTTTGATTATAGTTGTCATTATGTGTGTAATTGCCATTGGATTAGATGAAGAAGTGTGTTGTTGTGTGAGGGAAAGAGAGAGAAACATAGGCTGTTACAACTTTTGGTAGATTCATATAGTTTTACATTCTACGTTCAATAACCATAAGAAAAGAATGCATGCAGGGATTGATAAAATTAAGCTTTTAACTACCTTTAGAGCAGGAATAAGGAGGAGTTTCTTGCTTATTCTTCTCCATCTATCTATAGGACTAATACTGAGACTGACTGACACATTTTATCTTTAAGTTTACTTTGATTTTCAAAGTGCCTGTAACAATGATTTTATAAGTAAAATGGTATAGATAGGATACATAAACAAAATTCGATTTTCAAAAACGGCAAACCTATGCACACATGTATAAATCTTATGATACACATTAAAGTGGGATAGCATGATTCAATAATCGCGAGTGAAAAAGAGACAAATATGAAAAAGTGTGGCTAGTTAGCCACATTTTAATGTATTACTTGCTGAGCGCTTGTAACCTATCTACACCTTTTTACTTATAATAACAATGCTCCGCGGTAACCAAAAATCACAAAAGCCTATATCAAGCCTAATCCCCGATACTAACCCATGTAACTTCTTCCCTCAGGTCGCCACAGATCCAGTCTTGGCCTGGCAGAAGGCTAAAGAGCTATTTGCAGAGCTAAGTCAGCCGGAGCCAGAGAACCAAGCCCGTCCCGCCACGTTGGAGGAACTAGTAGTACTGCTGACCAGAGAGACTGCAAGGAAGATGGTGCATCTTATCCACTACACACACACTGATTTACCCAAGTATGTAAACTTTTTCGTTAGTAAATCCTGGCTTACAGGATTGGCAGCGGTTTTCAGAGGATATCCCAATAAAAAAAAACATTTTCGTTATTATTATTGAATAGTAACTATCGTGGTATATAAGATTATTGACAATAATGACTCACTTACTGACTTACGCCCAGTTTCCGAAAGGCCGATCAATTTTAAAATCAATTTAATCTCTTGTCAAGTCATCTGATTGGTTGACTGAATTATCAACAACCAACCAAATGACTTGACAAGAGATTTAACAGGAGATTAGTTAATTTTAGCGTTGACAAGCCTTTCAGAAACCGGGTGTTACCGGCTAAGCGACGTAGCCACGACGCGCACGCTGTTCATGATTAAGAGCCCCGTTTTGACTTGAAACTAGTAGATCGTGAAGTTTCAATAGATTTTCATTGATGACTTGATGTAGGTAGTTAATATGTGATTGATGCAACATTTCACTTTCCTGTTGTTGCTGTATGGTGTGTCTCTTTTAGGTACGTTTTATATACTCAAAAACATTTGAAACAATTCCTTAGTAAGTAACTATTTCGTTCTAAAAACAACTGCTCAGGACTTGATGTAGTGAACATTACATGACTCGTAGTATGGACGGCGGATAAATCGATGTATCTATTGTGACGAATAATGTTTTTGAAAGAAATTGAAAGATACTATTAATTATATTATCAGTACTATGTATTTTATTAATTGTCTGAGTATTTTTAGAGGAATGTCTGATAAAATAGAACGTATATGTAAGTGTTTCGTTGTTTCAGGAACGTCCGCCAAGGCATGGCACTGATTACGAAAACCTTGAACACCGCTACCGATGCGCTTATGAAGGTAATTTAAACAATACTACCTACATCTTTATGCACAAGACACCACATTTTTCTACGATATGTACGATATTAATGACTATCAGATCAAATAGCCTGTTACATTACCTTTGTTAGACCTAAGTCGATGTGTACATCATCAGCCTAAAAGTGCCCACTGTTGATCAAAGGCCTCTTCTAACACGGAGAAGGTTTGAGCATTAATTACCTCGCTTGCTAAACTTATAATTAGAAATTATTATAAGTCCAGATTTCTTCACGCACGTTGAGAGATGTCTTTTTTCTCTCGTTCTTTTTTATTGGAATTAATTTATCCAATGATTTCTCCGAGTGAATTGGGAGTGTCATAGTACATATTACTATACTGACTTAAAACATCCCGTTTTTCTCCTTCTTCGAGCTTGGCTGCATGACATTGTGCCCAATGCATTATTAACTATACCGGTCTAGTATTAACCGCTATAGTTGTATAATTCGCAGACCATGCCCGTGGAGACAGCGATGTCTGAAGTGAAGGAATGGCGCAGCAAGCTGGAGACACTCCTGCAACACCTGCAAAGTGCTTCTAAGACCTACCTGGTAAGTGCAACCTGTAGTGAGGACTTCATTCAAGGATACAACAGTTCGAATAGTAGCTGAGGACTGCTGTACTTGGGGGCTAAAAGACTTTTTTTAGTTATTTAGATATTCATAAGTATTTAGCGTTGGGGTAGATACATAGGTACTTGAAATTAGGCAGTATTTTTTTTATATAATTGCTCGGCAAACGAGCTGACGGATTACCTGATGGTAAGCAATCAGCACCGCCCATGGACACCCGCAACGGAGGAGTTACGAGTGCGTTGCCGACCTTTTAGGGATTTGGGGATTGAGGAGGGATTGGGGCGGGGAATGATTGGGCCTCCGGTAACCTCACTCACACGGCGAAACACAACGCTGTGGTTGTTTCATGCCGGTCTTCTATGAGGCTGTGGATTCACTCCGGTCGAGCCGACCTATTCGTGCCGAAGCATGGCTCTCCCACACTTACTTTACGTAACCGTACCGTACCGTACGTATTTCGCCATTACCTATGCCGTTTTTTTCTAAAGCGAAGATTACGGTGGTCATTCAAACATTTATCTCTGTCTGTCGTTGTAGATAGTCAAAAAGTGATGCAATTAGCTGAAAACGTTGTGGAAGGCAGATGCCAATATACTAATCATCAAGTAGTTAGTCAACTTCGGCAAGCAAGTTGACAACTAGGCAGACAAAAATACCATCTCAGCAATGAGTGACAAAATATTGGTCTTGGATGACCAAATGCCTCACTAGCGCCAACTGTTAAGCAAAAACGATCTAATAAAATTAAATCTATTCAACAGGAACACCTGGCGATCTTCCTAGCTGGCAACGAAGAACGCGAGAAGATCGCGCCACGGTCAACGTACGAGCAACGAGATGACTTAGCCCTGAACGGCCTCAACTGATTAATTATTACATTATTTTAAATTAGTTATTAAAATCCAGTGCCGAATTGGGCATACACGGGACCCGTAGGAAAGTAGAAGGGCCCTATATCTGATTTAATTTTACAAAAAAGTGTTTTTTAATTTTTATATGGACCCTCTTTTGCACGGTACCCGTGGCATTTGCTACTCTTTTATCTAGTTAATTGGTTTAGCTTGCACTGTTAATTTCTATTGTCTATATAAGGTAAACATGCTCGGGGCCCGTAGCAAAGCAGAGAGGCCCTCGATTATACTTCTTTTAAACAAAAAAATATGCTAAAGCGAAGATTTTTGCCTTACGGGGCTTCCTTTTGCGTGGACCCCGTAGCATTTGCTACTGTTTAAATGTGTTATTTTTTTAATTCGGCACTGGAACTCTTTATTGTCTATGTACCATATTTATAACTGTAGATTATCATCTTCATAAAAAATACGTAATTTTATGTAAGTTTTCCTTAGAGAAGTTACCGAACTTATTTTTCCACAGAGAACTGAAAACATACATAATTATTCTTAGTTTTCCCTTTAAATCCATAATCGATTTGACGAAATCATCTCTAACAAATCGAATATTAATTAAGTAATAATATTTAATCAAATTGATACCGATTATGTTAATTTTAAGTTTAATATACTGATGAAAACAAATTAATTTTAAAATAACTGTAAGTCATTTCATGGGCTTGATGGAAATTTTAAAATAAACGTTAAATTAAATTAATATTTCAACAGTTTTGTAGTTTTTATTCTTATTTCAACAGACTTCATATAAGACTTCTTGAACTTCTTTCATAATTAAAAATGCTGGTGTCATAAACATCTGTGACTTCTATATATCTGTCATATCGACAAGATCTATCAATTTCAATTTTGTATTTTCCTTTAAAATATGATGTAAACTGTATATAAATCATTTCGTTAACAAATTTTCTAAGTAACTGTTATTTTCAAAGTCGAACAATAAACAAAATGCATTGTAATGGTTTATTCAAAGACCCTCCACATGACTATTTTGTAAGTAACATTAAAAGTACACCGTAGGTAGGTATACTCTTTTATAAGTAAGTAACAAGTGGTAGATCATATGGCGTTATATTTCGAAAAACCACTGACCGTTTTATGATCTATTGCGCCATATTAATGTAGGTATCTAATTATGGTCTGATTATGGAGATTGTTCTGGACGGATTCCGAAATCCATCTACGTATGTCAACCCCGAGATCCCTTGTCCCCAGGTTGAACGGATATAATACATGAACTTATAAATTTCAGCCCAAAGATTATTCTGAAGAACTAGGATTGATTGAACCCGATCCAAATGAAGTTCGGCTTTCAGGAAAAGAGTTGAAGACACAAGCGACTTTTTTGATGTTAGCATTTGCTTTAGTGGTGTGGATATTCACATATCTGTTGATGACGACCATTACTATGTGCTTTGACAAAAACTTTCGATCTGCTGAACGTCTTCCCGCAACATTT
Organism: Spodoptera exigua; assembly: GCA_902829305.4. NCBI lineage: Eukaryota > Metazoa > Arthropoda > Insecta > Lepidoptera > Noctuidae > Spodoptera > Spodoptera exigua. The sequence continues at coordinate 2,162,836 of LR824612.2, forward strand.
TTATAATGCCTGATTGTTTCCCAAATAAAAATAAAAATAAAATAAAAAATCATTACAGTTATTTCCTGTAGCTGCTGTGTTATGACATATCGGGAAATAAATTTGCAATTCGTTTTACATGTACGAGATGTTCTTATTTACTTATTCCTATTTCATGTGTGCCACCACCTATACTTCTGGAGCCGTAGGTGGTATTAAATTACTATAATTACTTGTACCTTTTTTCTGGTATCGCCACACACAATATGTTTTGCCTGTGCAGCACTAATGTCATCAAATATTTGATGGCTTAAAGGACTTGTACCCAGGCCATAAACTCCAAAAAAAAAAACAAATATTTGACATTGACACTATTGACACAACGTCGCCATTTGCTTTGCGCGTCAGTTGCAGTTTCTTGTTTGTTGTCGTACAAAATTGTGATTTGAGTATAATAATTATTTATTTCACGGAAGAAGAGTTTCCAAGGCAGGCCATGCCTTCAATAGATGTGCTTCCCCCTCCGGGGATGCCGATGGAGCCGCCGATAGAGGAGCCTCAAGCTCCTTCTGCACCCGTCATTGGCATTATTTATCCTCCGCCAGAAGTGAGGAGTATCCTTTGAAATAATGAATACTACACATTTAATATCATTTCCTTTTTATTATTTTATTATAATAAGTTTAATTTACCATCAAGATCCTATGTTGTACATCATAACCTAAAAATAAAAATTGCTTGTTAATTACACTTTAACAGCAGAAATCAACGTTATTCGAGAATCAATAGACTTAAATGTCGTTAAAATGTTTAAAAATCTAAATTGGTGCTTACGATTGTCTTCTGGCTATCTATAACATCATCTGCTAAAATGAAACATTTATTAAACCGAATTTCAATTTCAGCTACATTCCCGAATACGGCAATTGGAAGAAGTTTGTTTGTTTGATAGGAATGTACAATCTACACAGGTTACGGTTACTTCCTGAATGAATAGGTATCTGTCATTTTTATTAATCTAATTCATTTACAGCCATACACAAAATGATCTCCTTAACCAACCTCCTTAGATATTGTGGACAAAACCGCCAGCTTCGTAGCTCGAAATGGACCCGAGTTTGAGGCCCGTATTCGACAGAATGAACTCGGAAACCCAAAGTTCAATTTCCTCAACTCTGGAGACCCTTACCATGCATACTATCAACACAAGGTTAAAGAAATCAGAGAAGGAAAGGGTAAGTACATCCTTTTTCATAAGTCCTACTAAGTTCGATGTGATATTTCTGTAAAAATTTTTTTAAAGAGTAATGTTTGTGGCTCGTTGTCGTTGCTTGTTTAAAGAGTATTGTTGTGTTTGTCTTGAAACAAGAACTTAACTTTGCTGACAGTTAAAGTTAGATTTTTCATTCAGGATCAATTGAAATAAATGCTTTACTTAACCGTAACTAGTGAAAATTAAAATACTTAATCTTTAATAGGTCCAGACCCAGGTGCACCTGCGATGATGGGTATGCCTGCGATCCATCGACCTGGTCTAGCGCCCGCCACTGCAGCTCGGCAGCAGGAGTTGTTGAAAGCTGCAGCTCCAGCCGAGCCCCCACCACCACGTGACCCTCCACCAGAGTTTGAATTCATTGCAGACCCTCCATCTATCTCTGCACTTGAACTTGATATTGTTAAACTGACTGCACAATTCGTGGCTAGGAATGGGCGTCAGTTCCTTACAGACTTGATGAAGAAGGAAGAAAGGAACCATCAGTTTGATTTTCTTCGCCCGCAACACTCACTGTTTCAGTATTTTACTCGGTTACTGGAGCAGTATACAAAGGTTTTGCTGCCACCAAAAGAACTAGTATCGAAGCTAGCTGCTGAAGTACGAAGTGGAGTGTTGGAGCAAGCTCGCAGCCGAGCTGCCTGGCATTCTCATCAAGCGCGTCGTAAGGCGGCTGATGAAGCCAAAATTGAGAAGGAACGCCTTGCATATGCTTCCATTGATTGGCATGACTTTGTTGTAGTAGAAACTGTTGACTACCCAGCTGGTGAGCCTGGAGAATTTCCACCTCCAACAACACCTTTAGAGGTGGGTGCTAGAGTTCTGGCACAGGAGAGAGGTGAAGACATCACGCATGGAAATGAAGACGACGATACAGAGATGCAGCTGGAATCCGAGTCGGAGTCTGAGACAGATGATGAGTTAGCAGAGATGGAAGACCGCACACAACAACAGCAGCGACCTGATGATAACCGCGTGCAGGATATGGAGGAAGAGAGCTCGTCATCTGATGATGAAGGACCTCCGGAGAGTGGGCCCCGGGCACCCGGAGATGAGGCTCCACTACCGCCACGGCCAGACCGCGTGGTTGTCAAGAAATACGATCCCAAACGAGCTAGACCTCAACCTACTCCTGCTTCAGAAGAATGGCTGGTATCTCCTATTACTGGTGAGAAGATCCCAGCGAATAAAGTGGCTGACCACGTGCGCATTGGTTTGTTAGACCCGCGCTGGTTGGAGCAGCGTGACCGTGCGGCCGCGGAGCGTACTGACAGGGACGAGGCCCTCGCACCTGGAGCTGCCATCGAAGCTTCACTTAAACAGGTAAATAAAATCACATTAGTATACAATAGGACTATAACGTTTATAGTGCTAAATATGTAATTTTGTTTACGCAAAGTTGATTTAAAAAGTTGCTTGATCATTAAGTGCAACACGATTTTTTGTTTTGAAATAAAAGTATTGTGCACTTGTTATTGATCCCTAAAGAAATCACGAAACAATAGTTTTAATTCCCTGTCTTGATGCCTATAGCTTGCTGAGCGTCGTACGGACATCTTCGGTGTGGGTGACGAAGAAACTGCCATCGGTAAGAAGATCGGAGAGGAAGAGCGGAGAAGGGACGACCGGGTCACGTGGGACGGACACACCTCTAGTGTGGAAGCTGCCACAAGAGCTGCGCGGGCGCATATCACACTCGAAGACCAAATTCAACAGATACACAAGGTAACATTTAATATTATATTTGTTTTCCTTTAAATATTAACCTTTTAATCGTGGTTATTCGATACATATCACCGCTTAGCGAATCGCCGGCGTTCACATTGGGTTTGATTAATGCCCCATTTGGCAAAACAGAATTTTTTGTTTGTAGCTATGAAAAAAAATCCAATAACTTTTGCTATTCAGGTCAGGAACATTAAGAAATCACAATGATTTTATTGGAATTTCATTAAGTCATTTCACTAACATTATAATATTATTATTGAACAGGTCAAGGGTCTACTCCCTGATGAAGAAAAGGAGAAGATTGGTCCGAAACCTGTCGGTCCGCCGGGCGTTACCCGCGTGGCCCCGCCCCGGGCGGCCCCAGCGCCTCCGCCCCGGCCGCCGGCCGCGGCGCCCGCGCCCCCGGCCCCGCAGCCTGTACTGCTGCAGCCGCTGCCGTCACTGATGGTGCTGCCGCCGATGGCTCCCCGACCACCGCTTATTCCCACACCTGTTGGAGCTGTCACTGCGGTTGGTCCTGTTGGCGCTGTAGGTTAGTAACTAAAACCTTGCCTTACTATTGTCTTAATAGACAAGATAAATAGCCCATGATAAGTCCACTGCTGGAGTATGTACCATTTTCTACTTTAGCTTCTTTCGTGCGGTTTCACTCGCTGCTCGGCTACTGTAGACCTATATAACCTATAGCACTCAGGAACATTGTGGCTATCTGCTATTGACAGATCTTTTTCAAATCCGACCAACGGTTCCAAAGATTATGCCCTACATAATAACTTATAATTTACAAATTTTACCTCCCTCTAAAAATAGTATAGATATAGTTTTGCTATGAACTCTACACCTAGCAAATCGCATTTTATTAGTTCAGTGAATGTACTATCTACTGATAACTTTTTAATAATATAACTAACAGGGTTTACAACTTCAACAGCTGCCGTGAGCGCTGGCGGGTTCCCATTTGGTGCTGTGGCCCCAGTGGAAGAGGAGGAGGGTCCCGCTGCCAAGAGACCTCGCACTGAGGATGCACTCGAACCCGAGCACTCCTGGATGGCCAGGCACCCTGGACCAGTACCACTGCAGGTCTGTATAGCATCAACCCTCTTACTTTGTATAGCTTTTCCTATGGCTATTGGTTATTATTATTCTGATTTAAACTTAAAAACGCTTTAAAAGTTAAATTATAACTACAATTTTTAAGTCAATAAGTTATAAGTTTTGGACACTGGTGAACATTTATATTATTTAACTATTTCTACGTACAGGTGGCACTACCATCGCTACCCGAGCGTACAGAATGGCGACTGGACGGGCGCGCCCTGCCGCTGAGCGTGGCGCTGTCCACTACCGTGGCCGAGCTCAAGAACATATTGCAGCGCTCCACCAACATGCCCACTGCCAAGCAGAAGCTGCAGTATGAGGTAAGCCGGTCACAATATTATATCTTGTTGTTACTAGTTTATAAGCCAAAAGTAGCGTAGTTCTCCAGCTACGTGAAGGCTTTGGGTTTCGAGACAGTTGGAGCTCAGTAGCATGCAATCCGGTATCTTCCACCTAGTTAAAAACGACACTTTGAATTTTGTATGAACTCGCAACACACGACATTTTATTGTATGGACGTCATAAAACAAACTTATTTCGTAAAAATTGCTAGAAAAAATTAAATTTAAGTATATAGTCAAATCTATGAATTAAAGTATGATTATGTTTTAATAATTCATTGCACTGAACAGTCAAAATAAATATTACATCCGTAAAAGACCGCTAATGCACTAAACTTTATTGTAGCTAGTGTCCATTAGTGGCGCTGATTGCTTACCATCAAATAATTCGTGGGCTCGTTACTAACCGTGCATCATGTTGCAGGGCCTGTTCTTCAAGGATACAAACACGCTAGCATTCTACAACGTCCCGCCTGGAGCCATCCTACATCTGCAAGTTAAGGAGAGAGGTGGACGGAAGAAGTAGACAATTATCATTATATAAATGAACATCATATTTTCTTCTATACCATATTCTTGATTTCAAAATACCATGTTAAATGGGAATAACATGTCGTTTGTTTCAAAGAAAGGGCAAATTTAACTTTATTGTTAAATAAATAAATAAATGAATTTATGACAAGTGTTTTATTTTTTCGGGCGCAACCCTTCATTCCAAATATTCATTCAGCATCCATCCAGTAGTTGCATTGAACCGTCAGTCGTGAAGGGCAGCAGGATCCTAGCCATGGTGCAACGCTAACAACATATACATATTTACGCGAAAAATTATTATTTGAATACCTTGGTAGTCTTGACGTTTCGACCTGGTTGCACAGGTCGTGGTCACAAGCAGACTGAAGACGCCATGTCACAGCTCCCTGCATTCGGGTATGAAGATTCATCGCCCGAATGCAGGGATCTGTGATATCACTACAACAACAATATATGTTGTTAATATGAAACGCGAAAGTTTAAAAGTTAGTATGGTGCAACGCTGGCCGCCTGCAGATAGTTGGGGGTCAGTCATTAGCGTGCTAGCCACAAGTGAAAGGCTGTCCCGCCCTCTGTCGAAAAATCCCATGAATATGCCATCGTTTTGGTTGGCAAGCAGAGTAGAGGGCTCGATGGTTAGCCGTGAGGTGGGACTCAGGCGTTCCTGCGGTTTCTAGGCTGGCCTCCCACTAAATGTGGTGCGCGTCTAGGAGTTGTCTGTGTGGAAAGCTACTTCACTGCCATCCTCTTAGCAACCTTCCCCCACTCATAATGCCAAAGTGACACTATCGAAACACTTTTCTTTGCTGGCTTTCATTGTGATACCACGTCGATACATTTCCCACCGGATCCTGCCCTAGAGGAATTCGGCGCATGTGGCCATACACGTCTGCAGATTGGGTAGGGATGCGATCATTTTTGCACGCATCCTATCCTTGGCGGTCTTTTGCTTCTCGTCTAGTTATCCATCAGTCTGTACCGTGGTCTGTACGGAACCTTAGTTTAGCTAAGTTTATTCCATTACCTGCTGCGTCGTACGCAGCCTCTCGGTGGTGCCATGGTTCAATGCAAACTGTAGACGCGCTGAGACATTAAAGCACGCAGTAAACCGTGGTTCTTGGCATCCACCCATGCTAACTGGCATGGGAGAATACCAGGAACCGTGAGACTCCAGGACGGTCAATTTAGACTCGTCAGAACAATTCGATAAACGCCAGAGTTCCTCAGGAGCCAGTACTTTCAGCAATGCTCTTTTTGGTACGTCACATTAATGACCTGCTTAGGCCCGGTATCTTTGCGTATGCAGATGACAACACAGTTGTTGAAAAGTAAGTAGGGTAGGTGTGTCCAAAGCGCGGACAAGCGGAACATAAATCCGGTCTCTAAGCAAAATCTATAGTTAAACGTCTACGACAGGAGTGACGCCAGGTTGGTCGAGTTTAACGTTAGCAAAACCTAGGCGTGTCTGTTCTCTGACAAACGGAGTCCATTTCCGCTGACTGGCTGGCACTTTCAGAAATGTGTCCGTTCCGTTGACTGTCTTGAGTTTCTTGGCTTAAGTCTGTCGCCCAGCCTTAACTTCGGCTCCTACATAGAAACATAAGCACAAATAGCTAGTGGGAAGTTAAGCGTCTTGTCAAGGGTTAAAAAGGCGGTACTGCACGCCGCAACAACTGCTTAACTTTTTCCAAGCGCAAGTTTGCCTGTACTATTCTCATCTTTGGAAGGGCTTGGCTAAACACCAGCTAGACACATGAAAGGTATGCCAAGAGGCACAATAATGACGATGCAAACTAGCGTATCACGCCTTCTAGTGGAGGTAGTTGAAGTTGGGTCTCGAACATACGCCGAAAGTTGCAGGCCTTTCGGTATTTTGTCGGATACATTTAAGAGAATGTTCGGGGGAGCTGCACGACTTGGTTCCCGCTAGTACTTTCCATCATAACCTCGTACCGCCAGACAAAACGTCATAGCTTCATGTTGTGATAACCCACAGGCGTGCTCCAACGTGGGTCGCATTATTGCTTACCATCAGGTGTTTTTATTGAGTTATGCTATATGGACATTAAGCCGGTCTAAATGCCTGCCCATAAATTAATAAAAAAATAAGTATTTCGTCATTTCTTAGTATTACGGCTTCAATACTCACAACAGAATAAAACAAATTGATAATAGCAAACGTTTATTTATAAAAATGTATAAAAAATAACAAAAATATCATTATAAGGTAAATAACAAAAGCATTAACAGTTTTAAAACAATTGCAGATTAGTTTTCAATAGCACACCAATGCACTGCTTACAATAAAATTATGCAGTAACATGATTTATTAAATAACTGTAAACACGATTATGCTTATAATATAAAGGAATGTGTATTGGAATATTGCACAGCAAAGCACCATGAGATTGTCAAAAAAAAAATATAAAAATGTCTATATATAAATACATTGCTTATCCCTACGATCACAAACATCAAGATTCTGAAATATTTTAATAAAAAAATCAACAACAATAAAAGTATCAACAAGTGTATGAATAAAATGGAATGTTCAATGATATCATGCCTTGGGTAATGTTAGGTGCACTTTTCACTAATAATGACACCCAAAAAGAATGTTATGAAATACTTCCATGGGCGCCAGCTGTGGGGGGCAAGGGCGCCAAGTGCTTAGCTGAACTATTATACCTCTCTACAATATTGTACACCCTTAGAAACGGACAGAATAGGAGTGACCATTACCTGATATTGGAAAAAGTCGTACTCTCTGTCTACCTATGTTTAACGAATAAATTATTGTGATTCTAATTCTGACTCTATGTCAAATGCCTTCCCGATAAAGACCATGTTTTCCCTGATTGAGGGGTAACGCGATAGAGAACCCAATAAAGGTTTCATCTGAAAGTAATTGCGATGAGCAACACAAAACTTTTGGAAGACTAGGATTGAGGCTCAAATTAATAAGTGTATTGAAATGGAGGAGTCTTGAAATACTTTTACAAATTTTATCTACATTACAATATGTGTAACTTATTAGTAATAATCCTGGCGGCGCCCTTGTTAAGTACCCCATACTTCGGCAGTTAGGAAATTATTATATGTCTCAGCTTATCAATAGCGGAATGTTTAGCACTGGAAATGTTATTATTAACTTAAAAAAATCTAGTAAGTAAGGTTTTATATGAGCATTAAAAATATTAGCTAATAAATGCAACCCTACAGATCCTTTTTTAGTATACAGGCACTTCATTTAGCACCAAGTTAAAATTACTATGTTTTTGTACCCCAAAAGGGGTCAGCAGAGGTTTACATTTTATGTAGCACCTATGTATCGACAGCTTCGAGACCCATGTAATGTAAAATTTGCGTATAAAAACGTGATATGTATATGTGTTATGTTAAGTATGAAGACCAAGCGATGTCTAGCGGTAGCCGTTATTCTGTTCGTGTATTACTCGAGTTTGGGTATAGTTTCAATGATCTGCCTGTAGCGAGCTAGCATTGGAGTGTAGATCTTATCGTGGTCCGGGTATGGAGTCGCCACTGGAGTCACTTTAAGCTCTGAACCTAGAATATTTAAAAGGATATTTCTTTAAAAAAGGGGCGAACAATCATAAGATTTTCGGAACAACATTTTTAAGTTGTAACGAAATATTCGACGTTTTTGTGTATTTCTAGGTTATATTAAGTCTTTACAAAGACCTACATAATAATCGAGCGATCATGGTCGCCTCGTGAAAGAGTTTGAGGAGTGGGGGAGGAAGACCCGTCGTCGTTGAGCCGCTGCGTGTGGTCGTTAACACAAGCCCATATTTATTATACTCACAATATTATAAAGAAAAATGTTTCATTGCTAATTTGTATTGAATAGTCTCTTACAATAAGAAAACTTTACTTCATAAATATAGCAACAAAAAGTGTACTAACCAGGTAAGGCTACGCCAGTCTCCTTGCTCCATACCTCGGCGGCGCGTATGGCTGCTCCCAGCAGCGCAGCGTTAGCGTGCTGATCCTATAACACATATGCATCATCATCAGCCTTATGCTCAAAGCGCATTTAGAATTTATAAGTCTATGTTTCCCTAAAATGTTTTCTACTTCACAGGTTACTGTGGAGACTGTGAAGGAAAGACTAAATTATTTTTTATAGTAAATATGACTTAGAAAAAGGCACATTGCATAGGTGCTTGCCAAGTTAAGTTTAGCACCCTGATGAAGAAGAAGGTGCTCATTTATTATTAAAAAAATAATCTTTATCTATACTAATATTATAAAGAAGTAAAATTTGTAAGTTTGTATGTAGGGGGTAATCTTTGGAACCACTGGGTGGATTTCCAAAATTCTTTCACTGATAGATAGCTACAATGTTCCTGAGTGCTATAGGCTATAAAACATCACGCTACGAATAAATGGAGCCGAGCAGCGGGTGAAACCGCGCGAGAGTAGCTAGTTTGATATATAGATCTAACATAATAGATCTTTATATACTTACCTACGGAGAATAATTGGGACATTGTTTTAGGGAAAAATCATCAAATGACCCCGGAACCCCAGCTGAACATCAGTAATAGGGCCCCGTCTGTGGTGGTCTATTGGCTAGTAACGTCAAGCCTACCGCTAATAAAGCAATCACAAATGAAAATACTTTTGTGACGACATGGCAACGCACAAGATAACAAAGTAGGATATCCCATTACCTGGACGTAGACGGGAGTGTCGAAGACATCGGCGAATATCTGCAGCAGCTCCTTGTTGACTGAAGCACCGCCTGTAGCTATCACACGGGAAGACTTGTCTGAAAACAGAAATAAGTTATTATCAGCTGAATGACATAAAATTATGAAAATTTGACGTTTCAAAAATGGTTCATGGTTTACTTGGATTAAATGATTTTGACTATGACTTTGAATTCCCTCGAGCTTGATGGGTAGCTTGGCTTTACCTATTTTTATTACTTTATTCTAATTGCGCATAATACAAGGCAGAGAATACCCATAAGACTATTATACAATCATGTTACAGTATACTATTTTCTGAATCGTTACCCCATTTTCGATATTATAGGACAATAGCTTTGAGTAGGCCGTGTTTTCATCATGAGCGAAATACTCTATTAAAAATATACTAATATTATATGTATTCACATCCTAAAACTACTATAAGTAAATGTTATAAACGCCAAAGTTGGTGAGTTTGGATGCCAGGATATTTGTTATTCTTTCAGCTAAAACTACTTAATGGATTTTGATAAAAATTTAAACAAAGGTATAATAGATTTTGATAAGTTATAATCTGGAATTACGCTTAGGCTTAATTTTTCTGTTGGCAGCAGCTATTGTAAACTTATCTATATAGGATACAGTAACTTGCCTAGTTTGAAGCCCATGTCCTCAGCATGCGCCCTGCGAGCGAGCGCCTGTCCCTCGAGCAGGGCGCGCGCCTCGAACTGCGGCGCGGCCCGCTCCACGCCGCGCCCCGCCCCGTCCTGCAGCCAGCGTCCCGCGCCCGCGCGGGGGACTATCTCTGCGGTGTCGTAGTATATACCTGCGAAAACAAAGTTTATGGAGATAAAGAGAAAATTTAACACACACATCTGACAGATATTGACTGAAAAAACAAATAATATGGCAGATCTGTTATTACTTATCAGTCATATTACTGAGAGATTCAAAAGTTTTTAAATCTAGGTTGAAATCAGAAATTGATGTAGGTATTTGTTGAACTGGAACCCTTTTGGTAACCAGAATTTCTAAGAGCCCACAAAAGGCCGGCAAAGCAATTGTGTAAACGCTTCTAGTGTGAAGAATGTCCATAGGCGAAGGACATTTTAGAGTGACATGGACATTGATGAGGTGAACCATCTGCTCGTTGACCGACCTATACCATAAAAAAGCACTAGTAACTCACCCATGTATCCCATATTTCCTCTAACAGTAGCACGAAGCAGTTCATTGAAGGCGTCCCAGCTGTTGCCAGCCAATCTGTCGCGGTGGTTCTGTCTGGTGAGGGAACCGTTGGCAAAGCACAGGAGCGCCATGTAGGGCGCGTCGGGAGTCGGGCCCACCAGCACGTGGCCCGCGGGAGGCGCCGCGGGGGCCTGCAGGCCTAGTAGCAGGGTGTCACTCGTGCCCAGGGACAGACCCACCCAACCAGAGCGGAGGCGGAGACCTGACCAACATAATTATGACCTTTATTACAAGATGTGTTTAAAGTTGAATCTTTAATAAATATAAAATTAGGTATTATTTTATTATTGTCGTGTCATCATATTTATCATCATCACATCAGCCACGAGAATATATTTTCTGCCTCTAGTCTTGTGGATTAATCTACCCTAAGAAAGAGATCGAGATAAGGCCGCGCCTTCCACAACATATTATTAATGTGTTAGGGACAGCCAAGCTTCGGCACGAATAGCCTCGACCGGGGTGATACCACGGCCTCACGGAAAACCGGCGTGAAACCACATACATACATATATGAGTGAGGTTACCATAGAAAGACCTCCACCTCGCTCCATCACTTCCCAATCCTTAAATATCCGAAACCCTTATTCCTAAAAGTCCGGCAACGCACTCGTACCTGATTCATTTGGTGTCATGGGGTTTCATGAGCGGCGCAGATTGCTTACCATCAGGTAATCTAGCTGCTCCTTTGCCGTGTTATCACATAAAAAAAGGCTAACAAAACTTAATAAACTGCATATTTCTATTACGCACATTTGGGAACATTCTCTTGGCATAAAGTACCTACATAACAAGATTACCTTAGACACAAAATCTCCATTAGGAATGTTACAAAACAATTTGCCAGATTGTAAATACAGTAATAACTATATGATAAGTTATCTCAGCTGGATAAACTATACATTAAACTGTAGTTACTGCTGTTACTGATAACAGCGTCCTATCTATACCTTGAGAACTGCTGATAACTTTGGCGTTCTTATCTTTTTATAGTTAAGTAATATGAGATTTGTTTACCTGTCTGTTTGTTGCGTGGTTTAAAAAAGATGTTTGCGCTTTGGCTCGTGGTTTAATGTAAGTACGCTATTTAGTTAGATAGATATGTAATTCAGATTCGGCAATTGATACGAGTAAATCTGATAATCATCGCATTTTTTGAAAGTAAATAATTGAATGTTAGTTTTCAAACATAAGCAATAAATTGGGTAGTTTCCTAGGTCAGAAATAAATTAATTCGACGTTTCAATACAATAAAATATTGAAAAATAACTACTTATACTTTCATTCACTAAATTTAAGATATTTTCTATCTATTTTTAAGAAATAAGTAAGCAGTCATACGAATTTCATAGAAAAGTATAGTTTTTGACATATGGATAAAAGTATTGAATTTGACTAGTTGGAAACTACCGTAGTAACAGAATTTTACTAAATAACAGAACTTTTGAATATGTCATAATTTAATTAAGTAAGTATTTAATCTGATACTCAGTACTTTAAAGTCAATAACTAGTACAGTTTAAACAAATTACTTTCACAAAGCTGTAAAGTATTATAAAACTGTAAAGTTTGTTTGTTTGATTTAGGGCTGATTTTTCAATGGTTAGATAAAAGTTACCTGGCGAATAATTATGATGCTGTCGCGTCAGAATGTTTGTACAAGACAGTGATAGCAACAATTTTATTCCTCAGATAACACTGATTTCACTATTGAAAAAATAGCACTTAACGAGCTAATCTCCGTACCTTCTGGTTCGAATTGAACAATTATTTTGGTGCTTATAGGCTATAAAACATGACGCTAAGACCTCAGAAAGTGCCGAGCAGCGAGTGAAACTGCGCGAGAGTAACTAGTCTTCAATACGACTTTACCTGCTAGAGCTGAACAGTTGTCCCCGGTGAAGGCGACCACTTTGCAGTCAGATTTGAACCCGTAGCGGCCCACGAAGTAAGGACTGATAGAGCCTACGACCGTGGCAGTGGGCACTGGGGTACCCAACTTTGTAGAGAGAGATTCATCACCACATGCCTGGAAACAAAGAAAGAATAAAAAAAGTAGTACGAACCGAGAGTAGGGAACCGATACCTACAGCTTACAAGGATTATTATACTTACAAGTTACAACGCCAAAATAGGATTACTTCAGACTAAAGTATTAGTCATTTTAATTTTGAACTTGTTTTTCTTTTTTTTATTATAACTTTCGTGAGACATTCTAAATTATTTATTATGTTTTCGGCTTACTCACGTAATAATTTGACAAGATACTCGACTAGTTTCAAGCCGACACGCGACTCGGCGACTGTCGCGCTGCTACAGTAGCAGTCTCAGACTGTCGCGTGTCGCGGAATGCTGCTCATGAATATGGGCCTCTAGCATGGCTTGAAACTAATCGAGTATCTCGTCAAATTATTACGTGAGAAAGCCGAAAACATAATAAATAATTGTTTTTCTTTACCAAATAAACATTTTTTCTTGAGTAGGATTAATGTATTAGGTACAAAACATTTAATTTTTTTGTGATAAAGAAATTAGATTTAGGTAGGTGATTGTCTAGGCTTAGACCTTTCTGTGTGTGTTAGGTTCTTGATGATAGGAGCTTAAATGAATTACTCGAACACGAACTGTACTTGAGGTTTATTTGCCTTAACTTGGCACTTTACAACAGTTCCTTAACTTTGGTATGACTCTAATTTATATAATACAATACTTAATTCAAAATTCAGGCGTAGACGTCGACGACCCCGGTGCACTCGCTTATATAGGGTACCGGTAGGTACCTACACGGTAAAGTGGGAGGTGGCGGCCGTGGTGGCGGTAGTGCGTCCCGCACCCCGCACTCGTGCGCGTTAACATACTCCCCCCGTTGAAGGTCGCACCTTCAACTTTCCATCCTCAGGCTTCTTAAACTGTTCGTCTTCAGGCTCGAACAAAGGGCACAGGCGATTGATCGCTCGCCGCACTGTGCCACTAGCTGTCCTCACATCCGCTACTCTGGAGACACCATCGTTGCCCATGTGAAGGTCATGTATACGACCGATCTTCCATCTCAAGGGTGGCAAATTGCTTTCCTTGATGATTACCATGTCTCCAATACGTAAATTAATATCGGGTTTACGCCATTTGGTACGGTGCTGAAGCTCACTTATATACTCGTGTTGCCATCTCATCCAGAAATGCTGCCTCATCTGTTCCAATTGTTCATATCTGTTGAGTCGATTACAGTTAGATTCTGTCAATACTGGTGAGGGAAGAGCTATCAAGGGTTTACCAACGAGAAAGTGCCCGGGAGTTAGGGGTTGGAAATCATTGGGGTCGGATGACATAGGACCTAAAGGTCTGGAATTTAGTATCGCTTCTACCTGGCAAAATAAAGTAGAAAGCTCCTCATATGTCAAGTGCCGGTTCCCTAATATTCTTTGTAAATGGAACTTGGCGGATTTTACCCCGGCCTCCCATAACCCTCCAAAATTCGGAGCATAAGGCGGAATAAATGCAAACTTCATGCCTTCATTAGAACAATATTCACTTATTTTATCTTTATTTTCTAACAAATATTTACTAAGTTCATTGCTAGCACCTAAAAAATTGGTCGCATTATCACAACAAATCAAACACGGTTTAGAACGACGAGAAATAAATCTCCTGAGAGACAATAGAAATGCTTCAGTACTTAGGTCGCTCACAACTTCTAAGTGCAGCGCCTTTGTAGTAAAACAAACAAATAAACACATATAACATTTACTTATTTTACAACCGCGACCCTTCCGGTCAGTAATGAAATAGGGCCCAGCCAAATCAACCCCGGTAGTTTCAAAGGGCGTTCCAGGATTCAGTCGCTGCTTAGGTAAGTTGCCCATAATTGGGACTATTGACTTAAATTTAAAGCGCTTACACACTATGCAATTCTTAACTACACTCCTAGCCACCTTTCTTGCATTTACAATCCAATATTTTTCCCTAACCGCTGCTAATAGTAACTGAGGACCTGCATGAAACAACTCATTATGTTTATTTTCAAAGATAAGCCTAGTTAATCTATGTTTATAATCTAAAATTAAAGGATGTTTTCTTTCATACAAAACAGGTGCGTTGCTAAGGCGACCTCCTACACGTATTACATTAAAGTTCGAATCCAAGAAAGGGCTAAGTGATAAAATTCTACTCTTATTATGTAACGGCTTATGACTCAATAAACTATAATATTCGTCCTTAAATGCATCCAGCTGAGCAAACTTTACTAAATACAATAAACTTTCATTCAATTCATCAGCCGTTAAATAATTACAGGTAAGTCTATTTTTTATTTCTTTAGTTTTGCAATTCTTAACAAATCTAAGTATGTAGGCCATTGTACGTTGTACCTTATTTAGTTTAGAATAACGCTCAAATTCAATTAACACGTTGTTGTTTACATTAACATAATTCACTAATGAGCCTACCTGCTTCATTTCTGGTAATGTTAAACTATTTAATTTATGTTCACCCACATTAGGCCAATGACATTCAGCTAAAGATAAGAATTGAGGGCCATTCCACCACATGGTTTGTACTTTATTATTCATCTGATCCACCCCGCGAGAAATATAATCGGCGGGATTGTGTTCGGTTGGTACATATCGCCATTCACAATTCTGAGTTAAGTTATTAATTTTATTTACGCGATTTGCAACAAATACTTTTAATTGTTTAGGCGTATTGCGTGACGTATGCAACCAACCAAGCACAATCATCGAATCAGTCCAGTAAACATAACGAGAAATAGTACATCGCAATGAGTGAGTCACCTTATTTCCTAACTCGGCGGACAACAACGCGCCGCATAACTCGAGCTTAGGAATTGTTAAACCTTTTAGGGGCGCGATCCTAGATTTGGAACAAAGCAACTGTACATGATTATCTCCCCTCCCACTCACAGAACGTACATAAACACATGACCCATACGCACTGGCAGACGCATCACAAAAAATATGAATTTCGATACTCAATGCATCCTTAAGCATCACATGTCTAGGTACTTCTATACAACTAAGGGAATTCATATTTCTTATGAAGTTATACCACAATTTCTTAATTTCATCATCTACGGGATCGTCCCATTCTAATTTACATAACCATAACCTTTGTAAGATTAATTTAGCCTTGACAACGAATATACTTAAAAGACCTAATGGGTCAAATATTTTTGCAATAGAAGACAATATATTACGTTTGGTAATTTTTTCGTGTTTATCTACTTGTACCGAGAATTTAAACATATCAGGTTGAGGTGACCATGTTAACCCTAAAGTACTGGTGACTGTTTTAAATTCTTTAAGTTCTTGTACTTCATTTAATTTATTTTCCACAAACAACTGATTTGCATTTGATCGGAACTTTCGCAAATTAAAACCAGCTGAACTTAAGATTTTAGTAATTGATCTACATATACTATTTAATCCTTCCTCTGTCTGATGACCTGTTAATAAATCGTCCATGAAAAAATCATGTTCAATGATCTTACCAATATCGGGATCTTCACACTCATGTGCTAGTTGCAAAAGGCAACGAGTACTTAAGTATGGCGCCGACGCGGTCCCATAGGTGATTGTATTTAATTTTAAATGTTTTACTGGTTCATGCTCGTTCTCCCTCCATAATATCATTTGCAAATGTCTTTGACTCTCAGAGATTAAAATTTGCCTATACATTTTTTCAATGTCTGAGGTCATTACATAATTATGTTGTCTAAACCTGAGCAAAATACTAAATAAGTCGTCCTGGATTACAGGTCCCACCATTTGTATGTCATTTAACGAATACCCGGTGCTAGATTTTTCTGAGGCATTAAATACAACCCGAAGCTTGGTTGTCTCACTCTTTTCTCGGATAACCGGGTGATGAGGTAAATAACATGCAAACGGGGGTTTGCCGCTTTCAGATAGGTGATTTAACTCTTCATATTCATTTATAAAATCTACATACATATCCTTTATGCCAGGCTGTTTCTTAAACCTTTTTTCCAAATTAATTAAACGCGATTTAGCTTTTACAAAGGTGTCTCCTAGTACAGAAGGCGAAGTATGGAAGGGCATTTTTATACAAAATCTACCATTCTCTGTTCTATACATATTCTTTACAAAGTGTTTTTCACAAAAATCTTCTTCGGTACTACTCGGAATTTTATCTATACTTATAACTTCTTCCACCTTCCAAAATTTCTCCAACTGGTCACTTACACCTCTCGCTAAATTACATTTTGCTTCAATTTTCGGTATACATAATATATCCACGGGACCCGTAACAAGCCAACCCAACTTAGAGCTCTGCAATGTGGGAAGACCCTTACCTAATTTTACTTGTTGACTGGTTACAAGTTCCCAAAACAAATCTGCTCCTATCAATATATCTACCTCAGAGGGCTCATAAAATCTGCTATCTGCTAAATCCACTAATATGTCGCCTGGAATATTCAATTTATCTACATTTACCCTTACACTTGGCAACATATTAGTAATTCTAGGTAAGATCATGCAATTAATTTCTACAGAAAAATTATTATGCATTGACTTTATTACAAAGTTACTACTTTCTACTAATTGCAATTTACTATTACCTATTCCGTTAATATTAAAATTATGATCAATTCGTTTGCAAGACAATCCTAATTTCTTACAAAAACTTTCCGTTACTAATGATAATTGACTTCCAGAATCTAACAATACGCGTGCGACATAATATTTATTCTTATTTTTGCTAAAAACTTTAACAAGCGCGGTCGACAAAAGAACATATTGACTCGCTACAGTTGATAAGGAAACCGGTTCCGCGCTCGGCGGCACATACCGCGTAGGCACAGCGCAGCTCGAGGCGACCGCCAATTCAGTTGGTGGCGGTTCGCATCCAGCGACTACTCCGACGGATGACGTCGAGTGTGACGTAACCTTAGTGACGGCTTGGGTAGAACTCACCTTCGCACTACTGTCTTCCGATTGAGGTCTATTTCTATGCAATAATGCGTTATGTTTATATTTACAAATCTTACAACCAAATGATTTGCAGTTATAGGCCCGGTGGCCTGGTTTAAAACAGTTGATACATAATTTATACTTAGAAACAACATCATTTCTTTCATCTAAACTCATAGAAATAAACCTCGTACATTCAAATAGGCGGTGTTCTTGATTACAAATAACGCAGTTATTATTAAAATTACGGTTGATATGCGGTTGTGAAGAAGCGACAAAAGTAGCGGCCCTCTCAGCTTTAATATTCAATTTACTTGGCCTCGACGCTTCTAGAACATCTGCTCGATCGCGTATAAACTTAAAAAACTCATCGAGGGTAGGAACCTCTCCTAATGAACTTTTGTGTTCCTCCCACCTTCTACTCGTTGCATGATCTAATTTATTCACTGCCAAATGGATAATAATTGTATCCCAATAATCTATGGGTTGGTCTAACGCCTTTAAACCTCTTAAATTTCTTGTTACATCATCAATCATTAAACGTAATGATTTATCAGACTCTTTACTTATGCTTTCTATATTAAATAATGACTTCATGTGATTGCTTATAAGAAGACGCTTATTATTATACCTATCGCATAATAAGTCCCACGCTACACGATAGTTATCAGAACTAAATGTTAAAGATTTTATAATCAAAGCGGAGCTACCCTCTAATGACGATCGCAAGTAATGGAACTTATTTATTGTTTCAATACAATCATTTTTATGAATTAATGCCTCGAAAGTGTCTCTGTACTCTAACCAATGACTATAATTTCCATCGAATGTTGGTAATTTAATTGTGGGTAATTTAATTGAACCAGAAAATGAACTTGCACTTTCGAAACTACCACTCTGCTTCATAGTTGGATGGGCCAGACTTTTCCTTCTAAGGTTGCTTTCTTCTATTTTCTCTAAAATACACTGGCCTTGCGAAATTAATGAATAAAATTGACCTTCAATCTCGGAACGTACTTTCATCTGTTCGTCCGGATTTTCCGATTCAATTTCAATTTCAGATTGTAAGTCATCGAAAGTGGAAAAACATGCTTCTAATTTGGATATTCTTAGCCTTAATTCGGAAATTTGCTGATCCGTTAATTTCTCTAAATTTTCTATATTATCGATGTATGTTTTAAACATCGTCAATCTACCCTTAATGTAGCTCCTCTTCTTGATCGGATCTGCAAGTTTCCTGGAGGCTTGAGACATTTTTAATTATACGACCTACGTTGTGTTAAATGCAGTTGGTTATGAGGAACTTTAACAATATTCTGCCAAATATTCGCAACACACGGCTCAAAGTAGTGGGTAGGAAGGAAAAAATGGAACGGGCTCACCTCGCTATGGAAATTTCCTTTAGCTACTCTTTCTTTCCTGTGTCCTTGTACTTATTCCTTTCCTTTTTGCAATTTCCTTTTGTCTTTCAATTCCTCAATATTCCAAAATCCTGGTCACGGCACCATAATGTCTAGGCTTAGACCTTTCTGTGTGTGTTAGGTTCTTGATGATAGGAGCTTAAATGAATTACTCGAACACGAACTGTACTTGAGGTTTATTTGCCTTAACTTGGCACTTTACAACAGTTCCTTAACTTTGGTATGACTCTAATTTATATAATACAATACTTAATTCAAAATTCAGGCGTAGACGTCGACGACCCCGGTGCACTCGCTTATATAGGGTACCGGTAGGTACCTACACGGTAAAGTGGGAGGTGGCGGCCGTGGTGGCGGTAGTGCGTCCCGCACCCCGCACTCGTGCGCGTTAACAGTGATAAAAAATATTTGTATTTTCAGTATACTTACCTACAATCGAACTAGTAAAAAAAACAAGTAAATTTAAAATCTACTAACCTGCAAACACTTCTCATCCCACTGCATAGTTCGGATATCAAGGAGGTTCATGCCAGAGCCATCAGCAAGGTCTATGGGAGCTATCTTGCCAGCCAGTAGCGAGCAAGCGAAGGACGAAACTAAGGAGATCCTGGCGGCCGCCTGGTACACCCGCGGCCGCTTCCTAAACATCTTACGGATCTGAGGACCTGTGAACCTTTCGTAGGCGCGCGATCCCGTGATCTTTGAGAGCTCCTGAAGAAATTTAAAGTGGTCTCTTAATATACGAAGTAGGTACGGGTAGGTAGGTAGGTACACTACAAGTCTAAAACCTTTGAAAAGAAGGTTGAGTTTCTCAATTCGACCTTATTTTATTTCTTTATAATTATTAGGTAGCACTCGATTGAGATTTCTTATGCATTAAATTAAAGTAAAAAGGTGCTATAAAGGGTTTGCACACAGTAGGTACTCAATATGGTAAATCTCATCAAATCTTATTTAATATTGTAAAGTTCAAATGCCAGAAAAAAAACTAGTTGATTTTTAAAAGCCAATACCTATAAAAAAGTAAATAATGTATAATAGCAGTATTTAGGTACTAAACGGGATTCAGTCACGAAATCTAAGTCGATATCGCGTTGTAATATACATCAAGCTTTACAATTTGCGCAAAAAGAAATGATTTTCTGTCTCTTTCTTTTCTCACCTCTGCTCCTACAGCCTCCTCAAGAGCCTTACAATCTGCAGTAGTGCTGGAATCCATCCACACAGGAGAATCAGACACAAAGGCTGTAGCCAGCTGGGTGTGTAGGAATTCATCTGGAGACAGTTTGCCAAGCTTTGCCTCCGCATCCTTAGACCACCATACTGAGCCATGTTGCTAGGAAATTTATAAAATTTATAGTTTCAAAACTAAAACAGCCTACGCTTATGTTAAAAAAGTCTTTAAACTATGTATATTTATCATAAGATGTGTTTCATTTGCTTAATACTTTTTATATTTAATTGTCTATTATGATAAATTCTTGGAATTATGCTATTGTCTTATTTTCTCAGGGTTTTTAAATTCAACTATTTTATGGCTGACAATTCCACAGCATATCATGTGAAAAATGTTGATGTTAATTAATATAATAACTGCATTTTGACATATGAGTCCCATCTAACAGAATTGTCTCTTTATGCATTCTAGACATCATTCTATCATTTTAACTATAAAAAAAAAACCAAAAAGAGTCCAGTTAAAATTACCTGCCCTGCTCCAGAAACTGCCTCAATGATAGAGAAGTCAACTCCAGCCACAACAAGGCGGTCCATAACCATGTCTAATGCTTTTACCCATAGTAATGGAGGGGCAATCACCTCCCCACGGTCTGTTCCACGTACCACACCTCCGGCCGTCCTAGAAGAACAAAACAAGTGTAAAATTGTACTTGAAAGAATATCTATAAAACCCTATTCACTTATGTTATTTGGTTGATTACAACTCATTAAATATTACTACAGTCATGAATAATGGATTTATTAAATGTTAATAAGTATGTGTGTACAAAAGGCTAACTGGTTTTGTTCATTTTTAAAATAGTCATCAATTATTTATGCTTATTTTATGTGAAAATTGCTGAGGTTGTTGAAGGCATGTTGCTTAAAATAAAGTTGGTTACCTATTTATTTTAGACCAAATGTGAATAATACTTTTAATTAATATTATAAGAATGTCAATTTTTTTAGTGTAAATGTTGAACTTTAAATATGAGATCACCTAAATTCAGGGAGGTCCACATCAAATTCCACATCAGCCTCATGTAGTACACTAAAGTCTTCACCAATAACTATGGCTTTAAGCTGAAACACACATAAATAAGAAAAAAAGTTATAATAAAAGGAGAAAAAAATATTTTTAAATTATTTGAAAATTGTTGGATTTTATTATTTATTTAATAGCTTATTCACAAAATTAAGTACATTGTACTTAATTGGACTTGATGCTACAGGCCTTGTCAGACGACCAATTCAGATTTTTGTTTGGTGCAGAGCGGAGAGTTGATTTGTGCAAGAAGTAATCGAAACCAAGTATACCAATATAATAAATACAAGTATAGTATACTATTATGATTTTTTTAATTTTGAGTGATATTTTATTTTGTATTTAAATTAAAAAATTAGGTACTTGATTGGTTGCATTTTAATAGTTAGGTAGGTACATATTTTCTGAATATATTTTTAATAAATTATTTTTAATGTACTTATATTTTTTATTTAAATTACCTAATGTATTATTTCAATTGTTTAATTTACGTGAAATGCTCGTTCATTTGTTTACTTTTCAGTCAAATAAAAACCACCAATCAATGACGAGATATAAAATAACCAACTTGATTAATTAAAATGTTATCACCAATGACGTATTTTATACATCATTGGTTATCACCTTGTTTATCTAATTTTACTGAATTAATTAGCGTATATATAAAATGGGTGAGGCAAAGACATTATCTGATAAAGACACTTAGAACAATACAAACTACACGACATTCAAAAATAGTTTAAAAAGTTTACATACCCTTTGTGTACTAAAATCAAATCCCAAAAAAGTTCTTTTTCTTGAATCCTCAGTCATTTTTATATTTTGACAGCACGGCCGGACAGTGACACAGCTCTGCGTTGCGTTCAGGAACGCGATATCGACTTAGCTTTCGTGACTGAATGCCGTTTTGTTAAATTCCGTCGCGATTTCACGATATCATTATAGTATTTTATTAGTCTCAGCACACAAATTAATCGCTTAGTCGTATGTTTGTTACAATTCGATAAAGAAGCGTCAGTAGTATCGCCCACTTTTGCTTGTTTTGGTGATCATTATATTATGTGTAGGTACCTTTTTACGTATTGATGTATTTTATATTCTATCTGGCTATATTTTTATTACGATCCATTTTTATCATATATACTTTTTTCAAAGCGCTACAATAAACAGAGCAGTAAAATGATAACTTCAATAGTTTCCAAGTTGCTTTCTTTCTTAATTTATTCAGTCTTTAAATGGCAAAACCCGAAGTCTTCTTTTATTTCTTACAACTATCATATTTTTTTCATAAAATAACTTAGGCATGACCGCCTCCTCATAAACTCGTCGAACAAACGCAAAACTACAATAACTGATATCAAAGCGCATAGAACAACGTTGAATACGAGAATGTAACGAGTTAGAGTTCAAACAATAATATCTTCGATTCGATAAAATTACCGTAGATTAGCAATTAACTACAAATAAAGAAACTTCTACATTAAATGAAAAACCAAAAAAACTTTATATCAGAGGAAAGTACGATTCGTGAACCTGATTTCATATTTTAACAAGCTAAACAGAAGAGCAGCGAAGCACATCAACACACAATAAAACAGTTATGTTGCATTGTTGGCCTTTTTAAGCAAAATGGCTAGTATGAATCATAGCGCGGTGGCCATGGAGGCTTACCTCACAGGTAGGTAGAGCGGGTTCACTGACCTATATAGCTTCACACTAATGACCGGCGTGTGGGTACACATGCTTAATTGAACAAAGCGCCTAATATTAGCTTATGTATATATTTTTTAAATTACCTGGTAGTCAGCTAGGGCTACAGGTAGCTACAGGTCCAAGTAGTCAGCTAGTTTACCTGTAGCCAAAGTAGGTTAACCTTTTTTGTGAGTATAACATAATAGTTGTTAAGCTCCAACTTATGCTTGAACTGGACTGTACTACACTAGTATTCAAAGAATTTTATAATAAGAACTTAAGTAGATACAATTTACCTAATTTACCTTAATTGTTATGCAGTTTGCAGTAAAATCCATTTTATACTTTCATAATTTCAGTTTACCTGCATCGTTAGTTAAATGGTCAAACTGCGGCTGCCGAGCTTCGGGTTTGAATCTCGAGTCGAGCCAAGGATTACTAGAGAAAAAATTTGTAAAAACACGGAGTCTTTGATACGTGGTACCTAATAATATTGTGATATTACGCAAAAGACCCACACTGAATAGCGCCTATGATTTTTAATAACTGCTATTTATTATAGTACCTTGCTATTATTATTTCAATAGGCACTGTTTGTGGGTACATACCTTACATTCTGGCCACAAAATTAATAAAATTCACTAAGTAACCACAAAATTGCTCATTAGGATATATTGTAAAATGAGGTTTTATATCTTTCTTAAAAAAATATCGGTCCAAGTAGTCGCTATTCCAAGTTTAAATTAGTGGTAAAATATTCAATGTGCAAATACTGGCTTGTAAGAACTAACGTGTTAACGTACCCACCCCTCTTAATGCAAACAAGCTTTCATGTGATGTTGTAATACATAGTTATTCCTATACACAGAAAGATATATCTATGTCATACCATTAGAACTTCCTTCTTGCTTCTTATCGCCTCCAGGTAAGAGCCTACTACTGAACAAAAATAAAATAAGTATGAGTTATGACCTTTAATCACCACACTTCCTCAAGCCGAAATAAAAGTTTTAAGTTCAGATATCCTTGCAATATTTTCCTTCAGTCATACATATCTTAATAATTTGAGAGAGTACCTACGTAGTTAACATTTGGGCGTTTTAATCTCCGGGCCACGACGACTATATTCTTTAACCTCCATCACATTGACTGAATGCGTGTTTTTGAAACCGCTTCGAAACAAGTGAAATATCAGCCTTACAAAAAAAAAAAACGATTGCGTTGTGTTTCTTATAAGAGTGAGGTTATCAAAAGCCCGTCCTTTCCCTACTCCTCATACCTAATACCTAATTCAATTTCAATAAATTACTAATAACCTTCTTAAGGCGGCAAAGTAGGAACCTGCTTGTAGCTCTAGTGGTGCGAGTGTCCATTGGCGGCGCCGTTTGCTTACCACCAGGTGATCCATGAGCACGTTTATCGCCTTAACTATACTAAAAAAAAAAACTAATTTTGTTCAAGCTACATTCATTTCAAAGTATATATGTATCTACGATAACATACGTATATATTAATAAGGCAAGTAATCCAATATCGTTAGTGTATCGTCTGTTTTAAAACATAAACACGCATAACTAGCTATAATCTAAGTAGGTTCCTATTCTTACAGGCAGGATGGAGAACAGAGAATATAATTTCCATCTTTTGCAACAAACTACGTTTCTTTAAAAATGTTCCCCAACGTAGCTAACTGACCAAAAAGGTAGCACCCACACATAAATAGACAAACTCACACAGGTTTCCGTGTGTGCTTACAAAGGTGGCATGTAACGAAACTAATCGCATGGAAAACCTACACGGGTGGCGAGGCGCGCTTTCGACGTCTATATTTATCTGTGCCACCCCACTGGGGACTGCTTGGACGCGGTGGGACGAACGTTTACGCCTTTAAACTTCAAATACGTGTCACTTTGCGAACGTTTGATCAAGATAATATTAGTGGAACGCAGCCTTTTGGTGGCGTTCTTTTTTTAAACCGCTGTCAAAATCAAACGATGATGGCGTACCTAACTAAGTTTTTGGGATACGGTTTTGGCCCAAATTCCTTTGTTTTACCTAAATAGCCAATAGCATATACTATAACCTGCTTTCAACATAATCAAATTCAGAATAGAGAAGAAGTTAAAAGTATGTTAGGTACCACGTGTACTTATTATATACTTACAAATGATAACTAACATGTGATCACAGCCTGGGAAAATATAAAAAAAATGTTTGTATGAGATTCCAATAGTACCTGTTTATAGTCTACTTGAAATAAATGACTTT
Organism: Spodoptera exigua; assembly: GCA_902829305.4. NCBI lineage: Eukaryota > Metazoa > Arthropoda > Insecta > Lepidoptera > Noctuidae > Spodoptera > Spodoptera exigua. The sequence continues at coordinate 2,188,346 of LR824612.2, forward strand.
GTTATACCTAATCGATCATAGGAATACCTAACCTACCTTTAAATCTATACTATAACCTACGTTAACGTTATTATACATTTTTTAGGTCCTCCCCTAATAAAACAAAAGGTAAAATGTTAAAAAGATAGGAAAAAGACGTGCAATTTACAAATAGTTGGAGATTATTCAGTATGCTGAACATTTATTTGGCAGCGCTTGTAATCTGCCGTTAGTTCGTGCCAAACGCAACAGGTGGCGCTAATCGAGCGCTGCTCGCGTTATTTCGCGTTCTTTTTTGTTTTTCTCAATTTCCAGCATCTGTGTGCACTATTCAATGTTCACAGAGAACTTTTACTTTGATTTTGAACGCAATTTAAAAAAGGAACTATGATTTTCTTTGTTCTGTAACAATAACTACAATATTTTTTTAAAAGCTAGAATCTTTGTTTCGTACATAGGGCCAGTGCCAATGTTTTTAAGAAATGTAATTGAAAAATAAAGACTAATTCTACTTACCTTCTTGAGTGTTTACACAAGAGTAAATAAAGAAAACTTGCAACTTGCTACGGTGTAGCAACGTCGTAGGCTCGTAGCATACTTTTCACAGACCCGTGCTACGTACGAGCCTTCGAAATCTTACAATTTTATTTCCTAGAAAAAGAAGAACAATCCTATATCTGATCACAAGGTTCTGGCATCCAACTTGTAAAACTAATCAAAGATTGATTGTAAGATAAAACCTTGTATCATCATCATCCGACGCTGACCATTGTTGAACAAAAGCTTCTTCTCACACGAAGTAGGTTTGACCATTAATCACCACATTTATTCTCAAACTATTTCTGGCATTCAAACTTAAATATGAAATTATAAGTCCAGGTTTTCTCATGTTTAAGATGTCTGAACTATCTTATAAAGCACATATAACTCGGGAAAAATACACATTGGTAATTGTCAGGCTGGCGCATTTACACCCAGGTTACCACAGTAATAGAACGAATCTTGTATAAAGTTCTGGATTCAAAAATATGAGATTCCCAATCAGACATGGCTTCACACTTGATCGAAGCAGAACACGGAGTTTTATGACAAACCTAAATCTTTTTAAATGGGCGCTTCTATCCACGTTGTCATCTTCAAGCAAGGAGGTTATTACAAAACATCTTATGAAGAGGAGGTTCAACACTAGAAATAGGCTACTTACTGTATTTTTTTCTGTGTCAAAGGTTAGCAAACGAGCAGACGTATTACCTGATGGTAAGCTTTCAGTGCGGCCTATGGACACTCGTAGCGTATATAGTTAACATCCGATTCAGTCCAGGTTTCCTCACGACGTTTGCCTTCACCGTATGTCAGTGGTGTCTAAATAATCATAGAAACTACATATTATTCGGAAAAAGTCACATTGGTACTTGCCAGGAACCTACACCCTCATGCATGAGAAGCGGGCGGCAGGTAATACGTCTGATTCTGCTCAATCGCCGATCTATCCCATAAAAAACGGCTAAGACTGCCTAGTTTACTGTCCTTGGCTAAGGTTTTAAATAAAATTACGCAAAAGCTTTAAAGAATCAAAAAACTAATGTAAATAATATCACATTATATAGTTATAATTAAAATGTAATAATTTCATCGAAGTAGAAAGTAGAACTGTTAGCACTAACATTCGTCAACTTATAGTGTAGGAACCTTATAAGAAGTTATCTAATTCGGTACCTTACTCCTATAGTTAATAACAAACGTATTTTACAATATATGAACATATTATAGTACTAGCGATCCTCCCCGGCCTTGCACGGGTGCAATGGTCAATTAATTTCTCCTATATCTAATGGATATTATTATACATATAAACCTTCCTCTTCAATCTCTACGGAGTATCTCGCTCGTTCTCGTCGAACAGACTGACAGACTAGGTACTTATGCGTTTCATAATATTCTATTTATGCGTTTCAAAAGTACCTATTTATGGTAAAGTTATTGAATCTCTATCTACAAAAGAAACAAAACATCAAAATCCGTTGCGCTTTTTTAAAGATTTAAGCATACATATAAGCTATAGGGACAGAGAAAGCGACTTTGTTTTATACTATGCAGTGATACCTAAAATGCGGGATTCTATTTATTTAGTTTTTTGACTTCCTTTATTAATATGTATCCACTACTAAATCCAAACGATCCAAGCTTAATATTATAAATGCGAAAGTAACTCTGTCTGTCTGTCTTTTCTTCATGCCTAAACTACTGAACCGATTTCTGTATAATTTAATACAGACATAGTTTGGAACTCGAGAAAGGACATAGGATAGTTTTTATCCCGAAAACTACGCGAGAGTGGGACTTTGTAGGTAAAACCAAAAATGTACAGGAAGTAATTATTCCACGCGAACGAAATCGCGGGCAAAAGCTAGTATAAACATAAATTGAAAAAAAGACGTTCGAAATTGGTATATGAAATGAAGTACCTACTTATTTAAAATAAGTAATTATATGGCGTAATCATTTAGCTTTTTTTGTTCTATAACACTTAATTTATACATTGGTCGGGCAAATATGTGGTCACCATAATGAAAAAGTATCAGTAGCAACCTCCATGACCAACGAAATGACGCAAAATTACTACGAAAACTGCCCTGTTGCCAATTGTATAAGTTGAGAATTACACACTCATCCGATTATCATGTCAAAAACTATCATTGTAAGTTTCATAAGGTACGAAATATTTTACAGTCAGTTCGAACTTGATCCAAGAAAGATAATGCTTAAAGACTAGCCAACCTTACTGACAGTTTACGGACGGACGCTTTCAAAGACACATTTAATCATAATCCTTTTATTATTAGGTATTAATAATTCTAACGATTTTAGTATAACGACATTATGACTTATTCTGATTGGATTTCAAATATCGAGTGTTCGAATCATTGGTTGAAGATGATTTTTAGTAGATTGGTTGAGCGAGCGTGTGTTGATGTGAGCGGAGTGGTACGTCGGAGTGGTACGCGCGAGTGGCGTCTGGGTGTCGGGCCGCGCCGCGAGGATGCTGCGCCTCTTAAAATTGTAAACAAGAGCTTTTTCGATTGGTGGGCGGCACCGCGCAGGCGTCGCACGACGTCTACTTGTAGCGACGTCGTCTTTATTTAATTTTTCAACAATATTTTGATGATTTCGTACAAACTAATATTTTAACTGTTTTTCAAAAAATAAAGTCTCAAAGGTGAAAGCTGTGACTGTCCGGCTTTTAAAAAACAAAAACATCCACGTGTTGAATTATAAACATAAAATGGATACAGCTAGCGCTACACACCGTGTACTAAAGTCAGCTGATTGTGCAGTTTGAATAGCCTAAACAAAAAGCTTTCTAAAAGTATCGTGATGGAATTATATCTACTGGTAAGTAAATACGACGTCAATGGTGATGGACACATTCAACTCGTACATTGAAACTCCATTGTAAACTTCCAATGCACATCATGAAGCGCTCCAACAGTAGGTACAACACCTAAAGAACTGAAAACGTGTTGGCTGTTTGTGTGCATTCACAAAGCGCAGTCATCGGCACAGAGCGATATGTGATATTTGCTAAGAGATGAAAAGCTTCAAAGTAGGCTATTGTAAGTTGAGGAACGCTTCCAGAGATAAGAGTGGAAATCGATTGTGGTGTGCGGTGTTGCCGCCGGCCGCCGGCACGAGGTCGAGGCTGCGTGCGGCGCTGCGCGTGGCGCGGGGCGGGGCGCGGGGGGCGCGGAGCGCGTGCGCGGGCCGGCCGGGGCGCGGGCGGCAGACGCGCCGCGATGGTGGGCCGCGACAGCCGCTCGGAGAGCGCGGCGCGCCCCTGGGCGCCGCGGCATGAGTAGCGCGCCAGCCCGGCCCGGCCCGCGCGCCCGCCATGGCGCAGGCCGCGCCCGCGCCCCATCGCACCCACTCCTTCGCGAAGAAGACCTTCCACAAGCCGACGTACTGCCACCACTGCTCGGACCTGCTGTGGGGCCTCATCGGGCAGGGCTACGGCTGCGAAGGTACGCGTCGCGCATGCGCCCCGTGCGCGTCGATACCGGCTCGGCGCGCGGCCGCCGCCGGCACGACCAGCGCGTTATGCAACCCGGAGCCCGCGACTGGCCCCGGGCGTGTCCGCCCCGGCCCGGCTGCCCGCCCCGATCGATACCGCCCCGGCGCCCGGCGCCCGCCCGGCCTCGCTCCCGGACTATCCTCGCTCGAGTTCACGTGCACACGTCGCGTGCCAGCCCTGTATCGCCTTGCACTTGAAATTTCAAGGACATAGGATGCCACCCCGTGCGTATGGCTCCCCCAAGTAGCTGGTCGTGTTGCACGTGTGGCGCCCCCTGTAGGCTGCCACGGCTGTAAGTTCTAGGGAGGGATGTGCTGGGGAGCCACCAGAGCAGCTGAAAGCTGAGGGTGACGATGGCACAGCGAGTGAGCATTCGGGAGCATATCGATCGATCTGTTTTGTAAGAGGTTTTTTCATAGCGGTGGCGCGGGGCGGGGCGCGGCGCTGCATCCCCCGCTCGTGTATCCCTAGGCTAAGCAACACTATGTGAGCGTGCCCCCGTGCTATGTGAGGTGGTAAGTGACCATTAGCCGCAGGGTGTATGTGTGTGTGTCCTCTACACGACACTCACTTGTTAATTAGCTCCCAGATGAGAAGACATCTTGTTTTTGCGCATTTTGTTTTGGTCCCCTGGAGTTGCTTCATTGAAACATTACGTCTAAGTAAAAATCGATGAACGCTTTCTTCTTGAATCTTACATTGTTAAAGCTTTCACTACGAGTCGGGTTCACTTATGTTCGTTAAGCTACGCGGCCGCGGCACGTGAAACAACTCACGATGAGCTCAAACTTACAGCTTTACGTCTCGTCATTCATAACTTTAGATACTTTAATACATATATTAATTAATTTAATTTTCAGTTAATACAATATGATAGCTAGGTAACTACAACCTAGATCGCGTAAAACCGCAAAACAATCTCATTTAGATTCGTATTTGTACAAATATTTGTAACATACGCCTACTTACTCACTACATAACTTGATATAACAAAATCACAAAATATTCCTGTAACATTTTTTCCTCGTAACATCGAGTGGTACATCACTGTGCGTTGTTACCTATTATTAAGTGCTGTGACTAAACTAACAACAATTTAAAGTCCTCTGTCCTAATACAGTAAGGATAAATTGTATGAAAGATAATGTAAGAATGGAGTAATAATTTGGAAGTTAGTGTTGTAATGTAATACAAGTTGTAATTTGACATCTTTGAGTACGTAGCTCGTGGCTCGTGTAGCGTATCGATCTCAACCTCTTCACGACATGTCCCATCGGGATTGGGCAAAGAGAAGGCGTCGGATATATTCTACGCTGCGTAACACTCTTATATGTATAGAACTGTTCTCAATAATCATTCCTAAATCTACTCTATATTTATTTTATTTAGGGTTGATTTTTCAATGGTTAAATAAAAGCTACCTGAGCAATAATTATGATGCTGTCGCGTCACAATGTTTGTATAAGACAGTGACAGCAACAATTTTATTCCTCAGATAACATTTTATCTGGCTATTGAAAAATCAACCCTGAGCCAAATAGTCGATTATGTAATTCGATTGTTTTCTATGTTACGTTATCACGGTGACAATCACTTATTAAATGTGAACTAAATAGATGAAAGAACGATATTTTTTTTTGGTTTTTTTTTTTTGTATTTCAAGCAAAAGCAAAACTATTGTTTTCATGTAAACCGAAACAATGTAATTGAATTTATTTGAGTTGTGTAGATAATTCGCTAAGTTCTCATATTATGTTCAGTCTGTTATTAATCGGCTAATGTAAAATGAAAGGTTTTGCCTAACATCGGACTTCGAATTCCTTCAAATTTTATAAAACTAAAGCCTGAATTTTCTAACTAGATCTCTTCTTTCAAAAATCTTATACATTAATAAGCTAATTTATAAAAAAACATTGCCGTTTGTTGCCTTTAACTTTTTATCTTAACTTCTTGACTTCGATATTTAAAAATATAAGCAAAATTTGTTGATTGAAGTAAACAATCTTATAAACCATTATATTGAACCTTGGTTTGAAGTAACTAAAACCTTATTTCCACGAGCCTCCTTGATTGATGCAAGGACAATTTTAAATCGTTTAAAAATTTTTGTATAAGTAACTAGCGGACCGCCCTGCTTCGCACGGGTAGGTATCCGACTACCGCGTCAGTCATTTGTTCTTTTTTGCAAAAGGATTGTTAATTCCCGATATTCCCCTTTACTTTTCTAAAGTTTTCTTTCGTTAGAATCTTCACACAAAAATAACGAACATACAAAAAAAGATTCAGGAAAATTGGTCCAGTCGTTATTGAGTTATGCGCTTACCAACACATTTCGCGATTCATTTTTATATTATAGATTACAAGAACTTATTTTACACGGGACTTTAACAAATTTCTTAGTAAAAATGTCTAAAATGTTGTTTCTTATAAAAATAATTTACCTTCGAAATTGATGGTGAAACCATCGAGAGGAAACCTAACTTATGATTTCCAATTATAAGTATAAGCAAGCGTGGTGATTAATGCGTACCTTCTTGATGCGAGAAGAAGATTTTTTTAAGTAGTGGGCACATATAGGCTGATGATAAGATAGCATTGTAGAAAATGTAGCTAGCGGGTAAATAGGTCCTCCATTTCCATAAAAATAATTTTCACTGAAAATGACAAAAATGATTAGCGCGTACCTCTTGTATGGAGAAAACCTATAAGTTTTTTTTATTATGGTTAGAAACGTTACGCACACTTAATCAAGTTAATTGTTTCTCGAAAAAAGTTTAGGAAAATTTTTTTTTTAACGGCAGTATCACCATTTTCACACTGCACCAATTATTTTTCTAATTCTTCCGATAACTTATTTCCTAGTAGACATTATTAAAACTAAAACGAAAATATAAAATGTGCGAAATAACAAAATTTCATAAATGATGGCCATGTTTGGCGCCGGAGGATATTCATTAAATATTATCTGTCCTAACAAACTACATATATCATAGTTTTAAAGAAGAAAGAACTTAAGGAAAGACGTAGAACTTTTAAACTAAGATAAAAAAAAATTGTATATAACATACACCACTGGTAACCTCTGCAATTCGAATATAAAATATTTTTTAAAAAGAACGCTAATCATTCTGTATTACGGTGTTATATTAAATAATAGATACTTACTTATAGAACCGTGCATAGTAAAGTCTCCAGTAAGGCGTTATTGTACCCAAATGTAATAAGATTGGTTTTCTAACTAGTAGAGATGGGCCTGTAAACTGTCCTACCGCTAGACAATGGCTTCTTCTCAAACGGAGAAGGATCTCGAGCCTACAATCAGGTATTTTATTATAATATGTGAATCTTTGTGAGAATGTGTGTGACGTATATTTGTTAATCTGTAACACAAAAATGCCTGGACCGATTGGGTTGAAATTTGGTATGTATATAGGTAGGTGATATCAAGAATTAACACATAAGCTGTTTTTTAAAAACATATCATGCGGGCAAAGCCGCGTACGGAAGCTAATCTGTAATAAATTATTTCGGATTTTCAATGCAATAAATTGTCAAATTTCTGACATTTCAATAAAGTTACTTGAATTATTTTATAGTTAGATTGTTTCCTCGCGACATTTCCTTCGGCGTACCGTCCCTAAATTAAAAAAAGAACATTGCTTTGTTTTATTTGGCAGTTCGAAGCCTTCTTCTCTATAAGGTTAAGTGCCGGTCTTACTTAGTTGTCATCATGATTTTGGTTATGAACTTCGCAAAATAAAAACATTAAGATAAAATTCCGTTTCCCGCGATGCCGTTTGCGTGTTAGAGTCACTTCCTGCAGAGTTTTGGTATAAAAACTATCCTATGTCCTTTTTCGAGTTCCAAACTATGTCTGTACTAAATTTCACAGACATCGTTCAGTAGTTTAGGCGTAAAGAAAAGACAGACAGACAGAGTTACTTTCCCATTTATAATATTAGTTTGGATAAAAGAAAAAATACTTAACTATTACTATGAAATTATAAGATTTGCTTTGTTTCGATTAAACAGTTTTTTGAACAAATAACAAAATAAATATTTTCAGAAAATCCTTTGACCCGAGATATATCGTATCTAAAAAGGCTCAAAACAAAAAAGTCAATTTAAGAAATGGCCTATTTGTTTGAAAACTTAAAAACTCATGTAACCTAACACAATAATAACAAAACCAGATACAGTAAAATATCCTTCCAACGCGAAAGTTGATAATTATGGATGAACCTACGTTATGTATTATATTTAATATTACGCATATAATATTACACTTTCATATTAAAACATATCTCAATGGAATTTAGCAGAAACAAAGATTTATAGTCTGTGATAGTCCTACGTTGTAACATGTCTGATAGTATTTCCACAGCTAATTCTTCTCGTTATTACTGCTCCTTAAAATCTTCATTTTGGGAATAAAAAGTAAAGTTAATATGTATAAGGTATTTCCGATCGTGAAACCCATTCAATATATTAAGCCCGTAACGTTTCGTAGCAAGGTCCGCGTAGCGCCCGCCGTAGAAAGTAGGCGTAGCGAATTGTAGTAGTTAGCCGTAGCAGGCTACGGCGTAGTATTTTAGGCGTACAATGCACAAAACGATTGTTACATTTTTATATTATTTATAGTTTGTTATATTTATTGGCACTTACTAATTTATGTGAAGCGTTTACTACGGCGTCGTACGTCACTGGCGCAAGGTCCTCGTAAGAATAACTTTAGATTTTCGCATTTGAGGTCATAGTAAATTATACAAATATAACGTTTAGTTTCTATATTTGTAGCGCGTTATAACTGGAATTAGCTTCGAATGATGTCGGTGTTACGTGCGCTACGTTCAGTTCCGTTTTCTCCCTGCGTGTGATGTATTTAATTACGTAAGCTCTTTTTCAAATACGTTATTATTTTATCTAAGTTAATTACATTTCTCAAGATTACTGTCCATACACATAAAATAACATTCTCTATTGATGCCATTTTTCCAATGACATGGCAAAATGACAGCGCATTGTAAAAGCCTGTCTATCTCGCTTACAAACTTATTTTCTTCACAATAGCATATTGTATTACACAGAGCTAAAAGGGCGTCAGAGATACATTGTAACATCACACGTCTGAACAAAAGCCGCAAAGAGCTTGCAGAACAAACTGTCACTGCAACATGCAAGACAGTTTCAAACAAAACCATTGGTCGAACAAAACAACAATAACGTTCATTATGTCGCGTTGACGCGCACTATCTCGACACACGTCGCGCGACAGAGCGGCGCGCGCGAGACAATGCGCGTCCGACCGGCCCACGCCCGCGCACGCCATTGTCTCGAGATAAGGGACGCGGCGCGGCGCGGTGCGACACGACACGACGCGACGTGTGCGAATGGACAAGTTACTGTCGCACCGCGCGGATACACCCTTAGGACATCTCTTTTGAATAACGTGACGTCATTGAAGACGCGTGTATTGTGCACGCTTATCACTTATCAGATGATTATGACGTGCCGGTGTACCGTTACAGCGGCGACGTGCCTTTTGTTCAATGCTATAGAATACAGGCTCGTCCCTAACACGTATAAGTAGCTTATAATGCACGACTAGAGTACAATGAAACCAAATGAATATTGAATTAAATATGTAGGTGCTGAAATATGGATATTACTTTCGTTATTAATGACGACATAGCATGGCTTAAGTTAATACACACTTACATTGGAAAAGATTATAAGTATACCATCAACAATTTTACTTAGAAAATGGCCGAATTTCAACCCTGAAACACCCACAAAGTACAAGTTCCAGTAAATAATTCACAAATAATAGTTGAAAAATCACTAGCAATGACTCCTTCAACGCAGACCTAGCGTTTAACTCCAATTTTTAACTAAACTAATTGCTACCCCGCTCTAATTTAAGCCTTATTGTGTGAAAGCCTTAAGTTGAAATTGCCTTGAGTTAGCAGGTGGGCGTTCAGGAAACACCTCAGTCGATCAGTTTACCATTTGTTTTAATAACGGTTTCCGTGGGCTGTGTGTGACATGCCATGACATTTCTATTTCTGGATACTATTTACATGTAATTAACACAAACATCTAACAATATGGTGGAAAGTTTTTGTACGTCATTTTGGGAATATTAGTCCAATTAGTGTGAAAATGTTATGATTACTTATTACTTACACTGTTGTTAATCTTAAATTAAACTTAAATTACATAATAGTTTTTCTTTGATTACTTCAAAACATGACGTCATGATAACTCAAGTAAGCTACACAAAATCTCCTAAACTAACATTTTTCACATTCAATCAAAGACAAGACCATTGCAGAAACTTCAATAACGGACGCAAAACGCAAGCCTCTTTACTGCAAAAAGAAAAATAAAACATGTTTATTTTTGATTCCACAAAAGCCTATTGACGTTCTAAATATAGAACTCCTTGGTCTTGCAAGCGAGTTTAAAAAATATCGTACTGGCTGGCTGTTGGGTCGGTACCGGGGCTACGCCCGGCGTATGTAGGCCAGCCCTGACGTCACACGGTGATGACCCAGTTCCATTGCCATTGAGAGACGCGCGTCAATGGTGCCCCCCCTGCACCGCGGGCCCCGGCCCGGCCTTCATGCAACCAACAGTGCAGTACCCGCGACAAAGAGCGTGCCAAAAAAAAACTAAATTCGTCAAAAATATGCCCTCAAGTACCTATGTTGGTTTAGGATTCTAAGTATAGAATTTCTAAGACTTCTCACCGAAACTTAATAAATTGAAGACCCAACTAATATTAAAATCTTCAATAAAAATACATTAAACATCTCATATCTTAACAATATCACACTTACAATATTGATGGATCTATTGTTTCAATGGTATAACATGTACTGCGAGCTTAGGGAATACGTAACGACAATAATTCATCGAACTAGGTTACTGAACGGCGAGGCACAAGCGCGCTTTCATTCAGCCCGCACCGCGCATTCAAAATGTATAGTCAAAGGGAGCGCGGAGCGTGGATGCGCGACACCGAAGCACTTGCTGCCTTTGTACGCCATGTAAATGTCGCAGAATCGCGTTTTAATTTGTACTTTGTGTTGCATTTTGCTGCTTTAAGCAGGTCTAGGAGCCAGTGGCTCGTCCTCATTACTACCTTCTCATATTGTGCCAGTTACTCTTTAATGAGGCTGTGTTGTTGCTGCACTGTTTGCTTCAGGTTTATTTATGCTTTCTCTTCAGATTTACATTGTGAATTGAAATAGTTTTGATGTATAATTGTAAATTATGTTTTAGTAAATAGCTCATATATAAAGAAGCTGTGTGAAAAGCTTTTACATTCCAAATCGGTACTTATTTGAAAACGTTTAGTTGAGCAACTTCGGAACTTACTCTTCACAGCATTACATATAATATGTAGCTATTAGAACAATAGTAGTATAGTTAGATACAAAATCCACATCGCCTGCACACTGCACAATAACAAAGAGCTTGCACAATGGGCGAAAACTTTGTTCTCGCTTTGCGCCGGGACACTGGCCGATCTATTATTTACATCCGACGAGAAAGCATTGTCTGTTAGTCAGCGCTATTCAATTATTAATGCAGTTCTGTTGCACTTCGCCTTTTGTCCCGTGTTCCGGCTTAATGATATGAACATAGACGCTTGCGCAGCGACTTCTGAATGGAAGATATTCATTAGTGCAAGTACGGTGAGTGCCGGCCTGAATGAGACTGCTTCTCATTAAAATAAAGTATACGTGTATTTCTTTTCGCTTTAATTAGCAGAGTTATTTTATAATATTTCGCCAGTGCTTGGTGCATTGAAGTAATATGTATGCATACAATGTGTGTACCATAGAACAAGATTTTCATACTGGTTTGGACTAATGTTCTATGTTGAAAATTTGGAACTCTTCTGCAATAGTTGCTATAAAAACAATTCATATTAAATAGTTCTTTGATCAAATAGTTCTTAATTTGATTGAAGAGTTCAGTGGAACGTCATGGCAATTGAATGAAAACCCTCATAATAATCAATTCTGTATTACAATTAAGTAGCAAAAAAATATGATTAATAAATATACTTAATATTCTTTCATTAATTTGATCTATCTACGTAAGAACACAAAACAACAACAAACAACGCAAAAGAACAAAATACCAAAAACAAAAAAACTAAGTCAACGAAATAAAAAAGCAATTACTCTTCCAAAATTTTGCGCTATTAAAATTTGGCAATGGTGCGTATGTAGGTCACATTCGGCACTCACAATAGTTCTATTTATAACAAAGTAAAACTAAAATACACCAGTATTCCTGTACGCACGGACGGAAATAAACCGCATGTGTATGGAATACGGGCTAAGATTTGTCCTACTGGCTGATTGCTTCACTATAACAGCATTAAAAGTTAAACAATATTTGCTGAAGGGGTACTAAATTACACGTGTTGTTAAACTTCGGAAATAAACTCCTTATTAGCAGTGAGATGGATTTAAAAGAAGAGAACTAATTAAAAACTAAATAACTTATTCGTTTTTGTAAATATGTATGTAAGAAATTTGTACATATGTACCAATATTATAAAAAACTGATGTTGTCGCCATTTTCAGTCTAAGAAGAAAAGCCAAAATAATCATAAAAATCGCAGTGTTTTAGTTCATAGTTTTATCACATATAGTATGCGAGTTATATATTATATCAAACTAACAACGAGCATGGCTTAATTTTGTAAGATAGTAAAATGAAATTGTATATCAAAGAAGTTTAATTAATCTACAAAAAGGTTTCTAGTAAAACGAAACAAAACGTTTTCAATAACGAGAGCATGGCCTTTACGCACCTGCAACACAAGTTACAAATGCTTTGCCGACCTTATGTGAGTTGTTATAGGATTGGGAATTGCGGATTTGGAGATAGGATGGGGTAGGAAAGGAGTTAGCTTCCTTTATACTTATTGGTTCCCGAAAAACAACGCAAGAGTTGTTTCACGCGAGTTTTCTGAGGCCATACTTCAGTCGACCCAAAGCTTGGCTCTCCGACACTATGTTAAAAATTTCATAATAGAATTCCAAAGACCTCGTTTCAAGCAGTTGCGTAAACGACTGCGTAGTCAAACATAAAAATGTCTAAAATTACAGAATATGGCTCACGGTATCGGGGCAGTGACGTCATAGCCGAAGTTGTTATGTAGACTTGTGTGACGTCTTTGTTACACTTTGGTCGCTACTACATATACTGATACTATAGGTTTTGGTCATAGTTTTTGGTCGGAGTTATGAGATTAGCACGAATTTATTTTGCCTGACAGAAATGTAGAGGTATTATTTAAAATCAATGTATTTATTTTACAGAGATACATAATATGGCTTTCAAATACCAAATCATAGTTTTACAAACCTTTCTTGAAATTCTTCGATAATAATGGCCAAATAACACACTAAGAGATAGTACCGACCGTACTATAACTGTTCCTTTTTGGAAAGAGTAACGATGGAGTTTCTTGCTCGTTCTTCTCCATTCGAGTCTACAATTTGGGACGAGCACCTAGCTTCACTGACAAGCAGACTGACAGACTACTATTCTATTTTGACGATTTGACGATTCAAAAGTACCTAATTATGGTTTAGTTGGAATTTCATGTTTATTGACTTTGACTTTGACATAATTTACTCAAATTTTTAAAGCATTAGTGCAATGTAGTATTACCAAAGCAAAACATATGTATCGCGTCCCTCGTTCCTCTCTAACGGTACATGTGACGTCACCAGTATACGACCTAATTACTTCAGTTCACAATACACACGTGGACGAAGATGCACATTAACAATTATAAACTCTATTTCTATGTTGTTAAAGACTATGGAATTAAAATGAAATAAAAGATTCCAAGAATTTATTTTCAAGGAATAAAATATACCTACATCTCTCTTACTCTGGGTTTCCAAAGCTGACTATGGAGTTATTAATGTTATAGAGACTGGACTATTAAGGTTGCAAATAGAATAAGGTACCGCATTGTGGTTTTAGCTAGTAACAGTTTGACACTTTTTTTTGCCCCACCCAAGACGAGAAAGAAAGATAATTTTCCACCACAAAAAAGTTCTCTCATAAACCTTTTTAATTTTCAAGCGTGGAGATTTTAACACGAGTTTTTATTTTGTACATAAATCCACAGTCCTGCATTGAACAAATCCCATTGATGTTAAAATATTACGAATTTCATGCAAAAATATCGTATTATATACTACGAGGACGGCGTAGCGCGTCGTAGCAAGGTCCGCGTAGCAACGGCGTAGCGCGTAGCTATTTTTAGACTGATACGTACTTATTGGATTGCCGCGCTCTCAACTTTTATACAAACGAAATATAGTATACTCAAATATCTTTACGCGTACATCTGTTTGTGGGTAAGGCAGATTATTATATGAGTATCTAGAGAGTTAACTTTCATAGAATTGTTATATAATTAATTAGTAAAATATATTTTATCAAAATTGAGTCATTCCTTAAAATTAATACAACCGTAACGTTCAGTGATACCACATTAAAACAAAAACTATCTAATCGAAATCCTGCAATAGATTTACTTACGCGATGTATTGAACGGTCTTCCGCAATATTCATGAATACAGCAATGTTGTCCGTGCACCTCTGACGTCACAACTCAGTGACCTAATAATCTACTAGCATTTCATCGGCGATCGCAGCCAATCTCATGCACAGGAAATTATATTTTATACAAGTTTGATTTGAACTAAACATAATTATTTCATTAATTGGTTGAAGTTTCGATTTATTTCGTGTTTTCTTGAATAAATTATTATTATTAACCTATTTATAATATAACTATTTTGTCTGTTTTAAAATAAAACTGTATGTTCAGTAAGAGTGTTCATGGACCGTTGAAGATTTCCCCAGGGCGGGCGTACTCACAAATTGATTCGGCATTAATTGAAGGAAATTATTCTATTAGCTTTTCATAATATAATAGTCAATGGTTAGTTTACTGTTCCTAGTATGGTTTAAAACTTATGGTAGTGTAAGACCTGGTACTTGTACTTAAAATTTCTGTCTTAAGTACACTGGGT
Organism: Spodoptera exigua; assembly: GCA_902829305.4. NCBI lineage: Eukaryota > Metazoa > Arthropoda > Insecta > Lepidoptera > Noctuidae > Spodoptera > Spodoptera exigua. Next base: position 2,203,478 of record LR824612.2, read on the forward strand.
TTCAGGTCTAATGTTGCAAGCTTACAGCTAAAACTTTTGTGTAACAAATATAATTTGATAAGTACCGCAGCTGATCCAGATTAGTAGAAACGTGAAAGTTTACATATAACAGTTTAAACAGTGTATATTTAGTTAAAATGTGTGTGTGATGATAGGGTTCTCATCTCGATCGGCAGCGTAACCGGGTCGGGCGCTTCGCTCGCTTGGCGCGAACTGTGTCACTTGTGACGTCAGAGGGTACCGCCCGCCGCCGCTCCCCAGCGCGACCACGCTACCACCGACCACCAGCTCGGAATATTATCAATTATTATGACTGATTACTTATGTAGACACTACTCTTAAATGGGTCAACGAACCGCCGTGTGTGATTTTTTTTCTACAAAACACTATCCCGTGCCAAATCTTCAGTTTGGATATTATTTGTTAAAATTTTACGTGGGCTATTGAAAGTTGTGTGTATCAAACTTTTAGAAGTCATCGACTGAAATATCTTCCCTCTATATTATTACCAAGAAGTATTTCCTTTAGTGAAATGGAAAATTACTGAGTCATACAGCTTTACGTTGCTTTCATGGGGTGATTGTTGTAACCTTTATCAATTATATTATCAACGAAATTGTTTCAATGAAATCAAGTGATTCATATTCGTTCGTTGTGATACTCATTTTCATTTTGTGAGTATAGAGCAGCACCTGTCGCCACCTCATCCCACTTGAGTGTCGGTAGTCTCCGGAGCCGTGTGCAGATCCCGATGATCTTATGAACTAGGTATTTTACTACGAACTGATTACTAACTCTTAGTTATTCACAACGTAATTTGTTTTTATTTCTGTTGCTTCATGAAAGAAGGGCCTAATTTGATTCTATTACTGAGTCACGGAAAAAAATTCTTGGAAAGAGTAGCGACTGCTTCGGTTACATGGTTCCAGTAAATCATTAAACTACTTTGAACCAATAGAAAAATAATACAGGTATCTCTATCTACATTTGATTTAGTTTTTTAGGATGCCTATAGAGATCAGTTGTCCATTTATAGGTTTCCATTACATGTATTCTTCGGACCTGTCTAAATAGTAGCAAAACTGCTGTTTTGCGTAGCACATAAGTGCGTACGTCACTGGCGGTAACCGACGGTTATTTTTAACTGTGTTTACTGTCGTAACAGTGTCTATTTCAGAAATTTGGATTACGCGTCGATAGTTTGGAGTTTCGTTAATTTCGAAAAACAAAATGTGCTTCGTAAAGTTTACGATGTTATGTTTTGTCATGGAGAGTAACATGGTGCCGTTAATGAACGCTAAGGAGGCAGCCATTTGTATTGTTTGCTGTAATTTCAACATCTTGCTTGATGCATTATTGTTGTGGGCATTTTAAATTATTTATCGCTCCTGAATCATTATAGAAAACAGTAACTGATTAATAAACAGTCTTCAAATTTAGTTAAGCCTTCTTTATAAATTTCGTTTACGTACGGCCGTACAAAAAACCGAGTATTTGAAAATTGTGTTTACTAAAATTGAACATTACATTATTATTTCTTACAAATTTTTAAATCAAATCAATATTTTTTATTCCAACTACACCATATAGGTACTTCAACGTCAAAATCGAATAGTTATCTGTCAGTCTGTTCGTCAGTGAAGCTAGGTGCTCGTTCCACATTGTAGATTAAAGCTTTCATATCCTCAAATACATGTGTAATTCAAGTAATGTTTATTCAAAACCCAGTAAGAAGGGCCCCACAGTGGCGGCATTCACTTCGGCTGTACGCTGTTGCAACATTAACGGGCAGGCCTGATGTATTGGCTGTAAGAAAGATTTACCGAGCCGACCAGTGCGCGTGACGTCACAAATTGTATTTATCTCAAGGCTCTCCTAGGGCCTACTTCTGTTAAATTATGATCCAGCCGGCCCGCACCTCGTTATTTATTGTACGGCCTTTTTATTTGAGATGTTAACTGTGAAAGAAGTATGGCGGCCTGTCATTAGAACGTATTTGGAACACTGCTACAACGTGTTGCTTGATTTCATAAGTTGTATATGTTTGTTCATTTGTTTTTTTTTATTTTAGATTTAAAAGAAGATGGTATGCCTTTGTATGTTGTGAGTATCTTGTCTTGATGGTTCCTACATAAATCATTCTTTTGCCAAAAAAAAGTAATTTAATTTTGTCAACAAATCTTTTATTGCGTAACGGACTTGTCCTTTAGGCGACCGTACCGAAGCGTAGTTAATACTATTTGGTATTGTTTTAACATTTTTCCCAAATCCGGGTATGAGTAGGTCTTTGGCCCATTTGCATGTTAGTATTGTTGGCGAGTTATCTCCTAAACTAGTGAATGTTTACAGGCGTCAAAGCAGGTGTCGTGTAGTTCCGTGTAGTCACCGTTTGATCTCACCCACGCTGTCATAAACTATTTACGGTACCTTTATGGTCATCTATAATTGTCTATTGTTTATCTATCCATTGATTAAAGAGGTCTGCTTGTTGTACATTCTGCCTAGTTGTTGTTAGGCTCCTTTCATGTACATACTTATACTGGATTTTTTATTGATCGTTGATACGACTTCTTTTGTTAAAACCTACTTGTAAAGAAAAACACATGTAAATGTTGAATGTTTAATTCGTTTATTTTTCATTAGATTTTATTAGAATTCCAATCGTTTAAGTATCGCGTATTCATTATGGATATTCCTACCGTACATCAATTCAATTTTCCTGAGTAATTCCGAAATTTTATGAAACCCAGTCCAGTATAAAGTTCAGATACTAAGACAGTGATATGATAAGACATAGATACGTATGTAGTTAAAATTACAAATTGAAAAGGCTTTTTAGTTTACTTATACCAGTTGTAACGGCAGTATACGACGCACGCCGCCGTATTTCGTGATGAGGTTATCGAACGTAACTAACTAATCTTTATCCAGCAAACAAGATGCAAAGGCACCGAAATTATACAGCCAAAGCTCCCGATGGGGATAGAGCTAAGCCACCCGCGGCTAAGTCAAATTCGAACGGCGAGGTGGAGCGCGATTGGCTTGCGCGCGTGACGTCAATGCCGACCTCCCGCCGCGCCCCGCGCGTCCCGCTCGCCCCCCGAAGGCCGCGCCACTCGCTTCTGAAAAATAATCACGATTTTCGGACGGAACGATTTTTTTTCTTCTTTTCTTCACCACGTACACTGAGACTTCATTGTTTTAATGTTTGTAGGTGAAGGTGTTATCCAATTATTTCTGCGGTGATTTGAAATGTGGCTCGCACGTGTTGGGCCAGTATAAAACATCGCCTGCTATGTACGCGTGTATTGTATAGGTACTTATTCGTATATTCGGTGCTCAGTTACGTAGATCACGTAAGCACGAATGATTAATTCGTAGAATAATGAACGTACGTAGGTACCTTCTACTTTACTTTGTCAGATGAAATTAATTGAAAGCTTCACAAGTTTCATTTTCGTTGGTGTATTTTGTAAAAGTTTTTAAAATTTTGTGACGAAATTTTTACGGAGAACGGTATTTATAAACATTTTAGAAGAAATTAATTTAGGTACTGACGTACTTACCTATAAGAAACGAGACTACGGAGTTTCAAGTCGGCGATTTTAGCAAAATTCTCATGTGGCCTAGATTATTGATTTGTTCATAATGTTATCCTGTGATCCCTGTGAGGAACAGGTCGCGAAACGTAACTATTGATATGTATTGAATTTTAAATTAAAGAATTTGTTGGTATACACAGAGACAGCACTCCTACCTAACAACAACAGCAACAATAAGTCGATATTCTAAAATAGGTAAAATACTAAATTAAAATTGGTCACATAAAATTTCATATCTATTAAATCGAATCGTAATCCAACACGATTGAAAACAGTTTCGACTACCAAAAAGACTGTATTGTTTTGCGACTCGTAAGTCAATACGAGTTGTGGAACAAGTTGTGAGTGTCATGGAGGCCTATAGAACAGCACGCGATACCAACAGGTGGCTTGAATTTTTACGATACATAATTAAGTACCGCCGAACGACCTAAGGACGGAGTGACACCGGTAATGACTGGGTGACAACAACGTGACAATCATGCCTTCCAGTTTAAAGCAAGCATATCATAACCTATTCAATCTAACAGCCGTTCATTTTATTCAATTTCATTGCAGCGTTCATTTGTTTCATTAAGGGCTGATTATTCAATGGTTACATAAAAGTTACCTGGGCAATAATTATGATGCTGTCGCGTCAAAATGTTTGTATAAGACAGTGACAGCAACAATTTTATTCCTCAGATAACATTTATCTGATAATTGAAAAATCAGCCATTAAAAAATGCTTAGTTGAGTATGGTACGTACGTAGGACTGTTGGATACAGTACTACTTATGTAAATTTCATATAATTTACTGTTAGGTACCTATAAAGCTGTTCATAGGTACTAAGCTTTTATTTCGAGCGTTCAATGAAAAACATGTGACAACAGTCTGAGACCATAGAGATATAAGATGGCGGACATCTGTCAAAATACACATTAAAAGTAAATCAAGGTTATGTTTTATGTTTTAGCAACGTCGCGTCGTTCCTCAATGAGGAACAATATTCAATAAATTCCGCCTATAAATACAATAAAGCGCCGAATATGGCGCCAGAATAGCTCGCGTCGCGGCGTGCGTGCACGCATGTTTACAAGCGGCCCCGCTATATATAGACAGTGCCGGCTATTTGTGGTGTCTCTGATTCATTGTGTTAATTAGCCTTATTTCGGACAACGAGGGGTTACGCCGAATAGTTTAAATTTAACAACTCAACTCGAGCTTTTAATAACTACCTACTAGTTTTATTGTTTTGAGCGAGTATTGTTTAGTTCGCACGCAATTATCTGCTGGTGTTTATAAGACTCGTAATCTGAAGTCAGGATAGCAAACTATCGAACTATTAGTTCTAATTCAACAATTTAATAGCTTAAGCTCAGTAAACCTATTCAGTGAAGTAATAAACGGTGCTGTTATAATATCTACGTAGGTACGTTGGTATACAATTATGAATTGGTCCATATGATAAACATTGAACTTCACGAAGATGATCACGACGTTAGGCTATTGCCCTCAGGCTATTTCAGTTCTTGTCTAGTGAGTGTTTACTTTGGCACTACGACTTGCGGTGGGCACACGAACCAGCCTCCAAAAAAGTTCCGTGACTAAGAGTACTTCCAAAGAACTCTCTATTCCATTTTTGGTATTGAGACGAAAAAATCAGCAACGGAAATTTTATTTAAGCTATGACGATATGATCCACTCAAATTACAAACTATGAACAGTTTTGATCATAGACGTAATATTAGAAAGAAGAAATAGATAAAGGAGATGAGAATTAAACAGTTAATCGAGGTCTCGTAAGACTATCAGTATACTCCATACAGCCAAGTAATTAATAAAAAAAAATCTGCTTAGGTATTTTGAATATAGAACGCGTAGTTTTGTAGTGTCACCTCTGGCAAGATGGTGCCGCGCGGGCTGCAGCCGCGTCTGTTCCTCCAAATCCGTGTCTATTCCAGCCGGCCCCGCCCGAGGTTATTTAAATATACCGTGACGTATTAACGTCAGAACTACACCACTAATATGTTTCCTTGATCCCCATCCGGCTGTGCCCTTCCGCGTATAAAAACCCGCTGTAGTTTATTGACAAGCGCACACTATAAATAACTTACTTTGTTTTATGTTTCGCGTACGTTACGGGGTAAAGGTTGTGTTATTTGTTAGCTTCTTATTATTTTTATTTTCGTATCTATTTACAACTTTAACTGTTTTTGAGTAGGGAGTTTAAAATAGACGTAACAATATGGTAAATAATTGTGGTAACTACGTGACCTTTTGAGTTCGTCTCGATATGTATTTGTGTATTAAAAGGTTACATGGCAACAGTCTGTTTGGTTTATTAGTATATTACATTATCTAAAGTGCATGATGTAATAAAATTATGATTCCATTAGGGAATAGTTTATCTATGGTCCCCATATTAACTATCTACCTACAATATTTTCCTTTTTACATGCAAAACCTTTTTTATTAAGGAAATCATTTATATTATGACCTTAACACAATGCATAACGCTCCTTAAAATAAATTATACTTTATAAAAAAAATATGAATGTTACACATCTTTCGTAGGTCATAATCGTAGACCCTAACATGTATGGCAAAAGCAAAATATTATTTTTATAATGGTATGTGTCATGTCGTACACACGCTCTATCCCATACAAACTAAGCGAGACTTCTTAACGTTTAGGTTCCATCATAACGATATCTGAGAAAATCGCTATCCAAAGGGAAATCTACACGTAATCACTATAATTAGATTTTTTTTAAATATAGAATTTCCTTACAAGGACGAACCTACTTGAAGTCGGTAGCAATTTTATATTAATTGCATTACTTGTGGATGTCGGCATGTATGTCAGAAGGATAGATAGATATCTGCAGCAGCAAAAGGCTAAACATCAAAAACGTAAAGCTAGCAAAGTGTAAGAGGTTATCCAACATTCGGCTACTGCCGACGACAATATAAATTGGCAACATCAGTGTCTCCAGTGGGATGGCGGCGAGATGCGAGCATGCGCGCCCCTATCGATCCATGCTTCGAGATGACTTTGCGAGAGGCCCGCGCTCGAGCGCCCCAGCCGTGCATGTCCCGACATTACCGACTATTTTGTCTATGGACGGCGCCACTAGTCATACAAACTCCTTTTGTACTTTTATTCTATTTTTAAATTACGTAAAAAATAAACTATATTCTAAGGTTTGTGCTTGCGTCATCTGCTACGAAGACGAAAGCTTTATTTAAAAATATTAAGATTTTAACGAGTATGAATATTAATCTTGGCTATTATTTAGAGGTAGTGAATTCGTCATAAATTATATTGAAGAGGGAGAACGATTAGAAAGCAATACATTACTGATATCTTGGCAGGCACTTCAAACCTCTTACGTCCGTAACTAGCTATGTAGGTACTTGTGTATCTTCGTTTCATGGTAATCACAATACGCCGTGGAGATTAACTAGCATCTAAACTAATTCAATTAGTGTCGAGATTGGATTCATTGCTTTACATTGCATTCAATATTCCTCCATCTCGCTGTAAATTAATTTACAGTTTAAATACATCTCCTTTGGCACATTTTCACATCTTAACAACCTCAATATTATGGAGGTAAAAACCAAATTTTGAATCGTAGATTTTTTTCTTCTCGTATTCATCTATTCTTACCTACTATCAATTATATCTTGAGATTGCTTAGGTTAATTTAGAAAACAGCAGTACTTATATGATTATAAGGATGGAACTGCAACTTCTGTAAGACAGAATCTACAATAGAACAATAGAACACAATATTCTCAATCAGAAGATATTATTTGAGGAGGCGAAAAAAAACTTGTAACTCTTTTTTGTGTGGGGAAAGCCATCAAATGGCTTCTCCCGCCCAGGACCTGTAGATGCATGTTAAGTATGGATAATGCTATACTTACTATAATTAATTTAATGCCAATGACAGAAGTTAGGAATGTTTGTAAAAAGGGTCAGAGTTTATACAAGAAGTGCATGACGTGGAACCCTACGATACGGGGTCCGTGCGTGGCTCAGGTCCCCACGGTGTCATCATGTGGCATGTCTGAACTTGATCAGTGACGATGCATCGCGTGCCGGCTAATGCGTTCCATCCACTTCATTACCCCAACACTATTAGCTTATGGAATACTTTCATGTTACGACAGATATTTGTTTGTTCCCTTAGCTTAGAGGTCTCCAGCCAACGATATTCTATGTAGTTTATTAATTTCATCTTTATGAGACTTATTTTATGATTCAATTTAGTTATAGTATGATGGTTATTAATATTGAGACACGATAGATTAAAAAAGGTCATATTAAAAAGACCGACTGTGGGCTGTGTAACTTTATTATACTGAATGCTAACGCTACAGTTTAGTACAGATTTTTTTTTGTATGTAGAATACATTGCTAAAAAACAAATGTAGGTACTTGTGCTACATACCGTGATACTCTCATATAGGTAGGTACTGCTGTTGAAACTCAAAACCTAAGTTCTACCAATAAAACTAAACTTTTTTCATCACAAAATGTATCCCCAACACATTCGAAGCAAATTAATGCGAAGGGAATCACCCGATGCTCTTCGCACAGTAACACCGAAGTCGCTAATGGTCACCCATCCAATTTATTACAGCACTAATCGTAATTTACGACATCGAACTAGCGCGGAGACATTATCACCTCACGCTTAGGGAGCGTATGTGACGTCATCTGACATTACAACCTCTCTGTTCACAGTCTGCAACTTCATAGTGCACGAGCGATGCGTGGGGCAAGTGGTGACGCCGTGCTGCGGGGTGGCGCCGAGCCTCATCAAGGTGATATACTTACCTACTTCAAACTATATGTTGCAGTCAGACGCCCCCTGTACCAATATGAACGGATAGCTGATTGTTTATTATTCCCACAGAACCCAGTGGCTCACTGCTGGTCAGAGCCCACACACCACAAACGCAAGTTCTGTACGGTGTGCCGGAAGCGGCTCGATGAATTACCAGCTCTACATTGCATGAGTGAGTACACCCACACATGGATACTGACGAAACTCTTTCATTTTGAGTAATCGTAACATTCCTTTTTATGATAGGTGACACGTTGAGATGCTGGTGTTACGAGTAAATATTATGACTTTTTGATTTGTAGAAACGCTAATTGTGATGATGTACTTTGGTTTGTGTACTGCTAAGACAACAGCACTCGTGTTTGTTTAGCTATCTAGCGCCACATGACTAAAATTCCGACAAACGTAGGCTCAACTGTTTTACTCGATGCATCACAGCTATACGTATGTTTTGCTTGGCTCATAAGCGCGGCCCGTGTACTGACCCGTGTATTTCGTGCAGTATGCGAGTACTACGTGCACGGAGAATGCGTAGACTTCGCTGCAGCCGACTGCAAGGAGAACGCGACCTACTGCGCGGGCAGCGAGCCGCGCCACGTGCACCACTGGCGCGAGGGCAACCTGCCCGCGAACAGCAAATGCTCTGCGTGCCGGCGGGCCTGCTGGTCCGCCGAGTGCCTCACGGGCTACCGCTGCGAGTGGTGCGGCAGTACGGTCAGTATCTCCTCTTGCAGTTCTTGTAGTTTTTGCACGCATTACGTAATAACTGAACGCGAGCTCGTCCCACAGTGCCACGCAGGATGTCGCGCCCTCATACAGGACGATTGCAACTTTGGGATGCTGCAGCCGATCTTCTTACCACCGTCGGCGGTGTCTATCCCGCGCACGGAGGTGCCCATGGAAGCCATCATCGGCGTGCACGTGCGACCGCCGCCTTCGCAGCGGGACTTCGGCTGCCGTAAGTGTCCCACAGACAGTGGCCCCGGCAAACACCGCTTCCCGCCACGTACATGTGCCACGCAATTCGCAGCGAGCTTCCTTAGTATAGGCCTCGCTTGTAAAGTAGTCGGAAGGTTCGCGCTCAGCTGGTCACAGGCACACACGGTCACAGATCTGCTGCTTCAAGATGCAGAGGATCAACACAGGAACTTTTTGCCAAACTATTTTTTGTTATGACTCGCTTTGCTAATGAATTCTTTATCTTACATTGGGTTTGGAAATCATAGCAATAATTTTTCCAAGTTACACTTCTTTTGGCTTGACTCCCTCAGTACACTTTTACCTTGGTCTTTCGACTGTGCACTCGGTTCGAAGTACGTCAGTGAAGGGGTGTGATGATCGTGCGTGGCTGATCGGTGGCGGCACAGTCGCGGTAGGCGGTGTAGGTCGGACGCGACTCGGCGAATCGCTTGGCACATGCGTTGAGCGGCGTGGCGTGAGCGTGTGTGTTGGGGCAGCGCGCGCTGGCGGATGGGCGCCGGCGCGGCTGGTGACGCTGGCGCGGCGCCTGCTGCCCGCCGCCTGCAGCCCGCACGGTGGCGCTTCGCCCCCCTACTCCAGAGGTAACCCGCCCGCGCCCAGCCCCGCGCCCCCACGACCTCCACGCCCCGCGTCTAGCGCACCCGCACCGGCTCCCACAGCTGTACCAACCAGGGACCGTACCAGCAGCACCTGGCGCTCCGCACCGCTCGCCGGATCACTAGACGCGACGCTTGTAGTTTCATTTTCAGAAACCTGTAGAGTAACACGGTTGCCTGGTCGGTACATCTCCATGCATGTTGCTTGACTCAACTCTTACTGCAGTTAAGTCAAGTGGAACGTAAAGGCTTTCACTGTCAGCTTACACCTTCCTTCTAGAAGCTCTACAAACTGTATATATATGTTTAAAACACTAACTCTGTCCTATTCCACACAAGGATGTTTACGGATCAACAAACTGTAACTTATAAAATTTAATCACACTTATCTACAGAACATTTGAAAGGGAACCAGTTTATATTCCACAGCAAGTAGCGCCGTACACATTCTTGGCTCACCGTTGAAGCTGTCTCTCCTTCTCTCTTGGTTTGTGTGTGCATGAGGCGACTGCTTTATAACCGAGTAACACGTACTGCACACCTGCGGCACTCTGTACCTCACTCGATGCCGTCACACGACTCTCTATACCTTCCCTGTTCATGAAACTACAAGACCTCAAAAAGTTTATTGATCTATTTTCCTCTCTCTGTAACACCTTGGAGTCTGATAGCTGCCCATATTACAAAGAAAAGAGGGCACAACGAATGCACTATGAACAATCGTGTTTCAAAAATAACAATGTTGACGGACAGACAATATTCCTACCTACTTATTTCTATTCTGTAAGTGAATGCCCCCTCTGCAATATTTCCACACGGCTTGTATTTCCACAATAGTGTAAATCTTTAGCAGAACTCTCCCGGCGCCCGGCACTAGTCTTGTAGTTGAGTGAAGCCCTGGTATTCCGTGCCCACTCCCTCACATAGCTCAGGGCGGTCAGTCCAAGAATACTCATGATGCAGTATTCCAACGGCACGAAGGTAACAGACGGATATCGCGATATTAACTACATACATTGTGTGTATTTATTTATGCTTAAGTGTCCAACGCTGCTTTGTGTAAGATGTCATTATTAAAACGCGTTCTCAACAAGCAATGTACCATGTATAACATTCTTCTATTAACCCTACAGGCAAAGATGGCCGATATTTTTTTTAATAATGACATCATGATATTAATGTATGTTTTTAAAGTTGTATGATGGTCAGTTTTACAATGTGAATTTTAAAACGAAATCTGTTTTGTATTAAAGTTATAAAGAAAAATAAGTACCTACTTAGGTACTTGTTTCACTTATATTTCCTGATGTGTCATACAACTTAATGTTAGTAGATTAAATAATGACTATTTCATACATCGAGATGCAAGTTACTATTAAACATTTTCACTGAACTATAAAATAACTAAGTATAAAAATGGAATTAATTAAACAACTGTCTCGATGTATGTATAACGTTAATGAACAAATAATAATAATAAACCTATAACATAAATATAAACTATGGTAACACTTGTGGCTGCGATGTTACGCTTACTTAGGAGCGCTGTGTCCTCGACTTTATACAATCCCGAAAACCGCTTCGATACAGATAAACAATAAAACAAAGAAATAAAAAAAACATGACTAAACTAGACAGTACATTACATGCAGTCCCTTAAAATGAGGTTGAAACTAAAGTCTTTACCTCATTCTACGGGCTACATACCTAGCTTCTTGTATGATACGAGAAGCGAAAAGTTTCCTCCACAAATATAAATAATTGGATGGCGACGGGGGTGTGTATGTGAGCGATATGGGTGTTGCAGCTCGCAGCGTCAGCGAGGAGTTCAGTTCCGGCTGCGAGGGCCGTTCGGGCTCCGGCGGCGGCTCCACGGGCGCTCCCGCCGACCAGGACCACCGCCCGGATCACAAACAGCATCGGGACAGGACCCCGGATGATCGAGATGAAGGTAAATAAAGTACACAAGTATGATGGCAATCATCATTTGGCGATCACAATTTCTGTTATTCGAGTATCGATGGTTACTCTGTTCTTCACATTCACTGAAAGCGGAGTAATAGCGATCAATAAATATTAAATTGAGTACTTGAGAAAATGCCTTATTGCATCGTATTATGTTTTTCGGCATCAGAAGTGGTGAAGGTGTACGACGGCGAGGCAGCTTGGTCCCGGCGGCTGTACCGGCCTGTAGTAGTGGGTCGCAACTGGAATGAGCGCGAGCTGGTCGCAGCAGCGCTACGTGCCTTCCACGTGGCGCGCGACCCCGACCTCTTCGAGCTCACCGACGCACTGGCCGGCGACGAGCCCCCGCTTAGGGACCCCACGCCCCTCGCGCATGTTACACGCCTTCCCAACAAGAGACCGGCACTCTTCTTACGATTCAAGTCAGTATTAACTACCCCTTCCTTTAGCTCTTTCAAAGAGCAAGCAACAAACACAACAAAGAAAGTAACAACTATCTCTGCGAGGAGACAAACCTCTCAAGTTTATCAGTATTCCTGCTTAGACAATGAAATAGTGTAATAACAGTCATTAAGGTTTTCTGCACAATTAACAAACAGGATTACGATTCTGAATAGTCTTGTTACATTCTTACACAAATTACTAAGAACACACGTGATTTTATAAGTTAAATGTCTAATAATATTCCTAAGAATTTGAAACTTCTGAAAAAGTTTCGTTACATTTTGTTTGCGTGAATTTCGATTTTCCTGAATGTTTGGTCGGTTTTGTGCAGAGAACCAGAGAGTGGTGGTGGAGAGGTACGAGTGTACCCGGGGCGGGTAGCGGGCGCTGGCGAGACGTTTGTGACGGTCGGCTGTACCGGCGATGACGCCGTGGCCGACCTGATGGCCGCCGCGCTCGAACGGTTTGGACTCGACCCCGCGCGGGCCGTGCATGACTATCGTTGCTCAGAGATATTGCTGGACCGGGGAGGTAAGTGTCCCAGAACATAACAATTTTTAATAACACCTTATAATTTTTTGTCTTTGCCCTACACTAGGATTTTCTCCTGTGTCGTGGACATACACATGACACCCAGACCCGGATCAACTATTTGTGGATCGCAAATGAGTTGTTCCGTGCGGGAATCGAACCTGCGACTCTTTGCGTGGCAGCCAGTTGCCGAGCCACCGCGCCAAGAAAATTGGTCACTATAGGATGATGCAATTAAATGCCAGAACTTTTCGGATAGGCAGAATAGTCATGAGATATAATGGCATAGGAGATGAGTGTTAGGTAGGAGATAAGTAGCGATGTTGTGTGGGCTCGGTAATCACGCGTAGCTTGCAACCGTTGGCCCAGTGTCGGAGCGCGTGCTGGAGGAGGACGAGCGTCCGTGGCGCATCGTGGTGCGGCTGGCGCGCGAGTCCGTGCGCCGCATGGAGCTGGCGCGCTTCTACCTGCAGCCGCGCCGCGACCCGCACGGGCCCACGCTCGCGCTCTTCGTCGCCTCCCTGCCGCCCGGCCTCTCCGAGAGGAACTACGAGAACATCTTGGTCGAGTTCCTGGGTGCCGGTCAGTATCATTCACACTACTTCTTTTATTCTTTAATTTTTCTCCCTTTCTCTCATCTCAAGTTCCTTCCTTCATTCAACATTAATCTTAATTAATATTATAAATCTGAAGAGTTTCTTTGTTTGCTTAAACGCGTTAATCTCCGAAACTACTAGTTCGATTTGAATAAATTCTTTTTGTGTTAGTCCATTTATCGAGGAAGGCTATAGGCTATAAACCATCACGATAAGATCTGTAGCAGTGGGTGAAACCGTCTGAGTGCAACTATTTACATTAAAATTCTTGTATTGGAAGTACAAGAAATATGTGAAGTAATTGAATATAAACATTGCAGATAACAAGTTCACCTCGATCGGCCCGATCTACTACGAGTACGGGTCGATGGTGATCACGTATGAGGACGCGAGCAAAGCGGTGCGCGCGCTTTATGCGCTCAGAGAGGCCAAATATGAAGATAAGCATTTATTGGGTAAGTCACCTATAGCCCGGAAACTGGCAATAGTGTTATAAGTCCAAAAGACATTATTAATGGGTGAAATGTCTTCTCCGACAGTGATGTTGTTGCCGAGCATCGAGCCTTCGATGGTGCCGGCGGGCGTGAAGCCTCTGCTGGTGTTCGTTAACGTTAAGTCTGGAGGCTGTCAAGGCCTCGAGCTCATTTCTTCCTTCCGCAAACTCCTAAACCCCTACCAGGTGTTTGACCTTGAAAATGGAGGTCCGCTGCCTGGGTAAGTGACTTTATAACAAAATGCAATCCAATATCTACGTAGATTACATTTCTGTAACTAGGTCGCGAAAACCACAAGAACATAATCAACATGATATATTTCGTGTGCAGATTGTACGTGTTTCGTCACATTCCCAACTACAAGATCCTAGTGTGCGGTGGCGATGGCACGATCGGCTGGGTGCTGCAGTGTCTCGACAACGTCGGGCAGGACTCGCAGTGCTCCAACCCGCCTTGTGCCATCGTGCCGCTTGGCACTGGTAAGGATTCCATCATTAGTACTGACTAAAGTTACTGGCCAAATATTGGCAAAAACCGACTGACTTATGAAACACAAAAAGAGTAGGAAAGCTATGTAACAACCGCTAACGCAACTTCTTAGACAACTCCAGACATAAAATTGTTGACAAATATCTTCAGGCAACGACTTGGCCCGCACCCTCCGCTGGGGCTCCGGCTACACTGGTTGCGAGGACCCTCTGTCGTTGCTGCGTGACGTCATAGATGCCGAGGAGATCCGCCTCGACCGCTGGACTGTTGTCTTCCACCCCGAGGATAAGCAGGACGAGCCTAAGGAGCTCTCCAAGCAACTACCTGGTCAGTAAACAGGTCCCTAGCAGCAATGATGACCAATGTATCATTGTGACTCATTCCAAAAACACTTTTTTGAAAAGTTGAAATATTATAAATCATCTTTAGAAAATCACCATCATTCATCAGCTTTAAAACTACAAGTAGTGATACATCATAATTGTAAAAAAGTCCAATACCCCCTTTGTGTCCATGATTTAGTTCCCACGTAAAACTGCTATGCCATATCATATCATATCATATCATAATAGTAGTTGTGACTACATTTGTGTGATTCCGCAGCGTCTGTGACCACAGGATCACAGAGCGAGGACAACTCGCAGATCCTCGTGATGAACAACTACTTCGGCATCGGGATAGACGCGGACCTCTGCTTAGATTTCCATAATGCTCGTGAAGAGAATCCTAATAAGTTTAATAGCAGGTGAGCACTACATTTAAAAAAACCGTTCTACCTCTACAAACTAAACGTAATTAGGATAAGCAATCGGCACAGCCCATGAAGAGCAACACCAGAGAAGTCATAAGAACAGGACAGACAACTACTACCGGAGATTTAGGGATTGGGGGAGGTGGTGAAGGATTGGCATCGAACATTTTGTGCATCATTAGGATGTGTATTAAACCACGTATTATGCTTTAGGCTCAGAAACAAAGGTGTGTACGTGAAGATGGGACTCCGGAAGATGGTGGGGCGCAAGATGTGCAAAGATTTGCACAAAGCCATTCGTCTGGAGGTGGACGGCAAGTTAGTCGAACTGCCCCAGCTAGAGGGCATCATCATTTTAAATATACTCAGGTAATTTTATACTTCTATCTATGACATTTTAATAGTTGGTTTTATTTTTAAGCTTTGAGCATACATTAATACTGGATGGAAATGTTATAGTTTACACAACAGTGAAAACAATGACCAATATTGGTAGTTTTGACACATTTTATTGCACATTCATGTGTTTTGTTCTATCCAAACTTCTAACTTTAAATGAAATAATACAGACTTATCAAAAAGAAGTACTGATAATTTGACCTGTATTTCCAGCTGGGGTTCAGGTGCCAATCCATGGGGCCCGGAGAAGGACGATCAGTTCAGCAAGCCCAACCACTGGGATGGCATGCTGGAGATCGTGGGCGTCACCGGCGTCGTACACCTGGGACAGATCCAGTCTGGCTTGCGAGGCGCCATGCGGATAGCGCAAGTACTTATCTGAACAAACTCATCTTTTGTAGGAATTGTAACTAAATATATACAGCAATTTATTGCCATGTCAGTCCATTAAAGGTTGTATCAAAATACCAATGCAGGCACTGGTCTTTTCGAACCTCCATTTACACACCGTCAATGGTCCTGACTGAACATTCGGAACTAACCTATTCCTACCAGCAGACCAGCGCATAAGTTTCTAACCATGTCGTCTGTTCCAGGGTGGCCACATCAAAATCAACCTTAAGAGCGAGATCCCCGTGCAGGTGGACGGCGAGCCGTGGGTGGCGGCGCCTTCCGAGGTGGTGGTGCTCAAGTCTGCGCTCAAGGTAACTACATCCACCACTTACGTACTCCTACTACTAGACAACGAGGGTTGAGACATCGCTCAGTGTGACACGAACCATGCTGTTTCCCTAAGAGTCCATTTCAAGGTCGACGTGTTGAGCCTCATCAGCTCAGTGGGTGCTCCAGAAAGTTTACTAGTGTAAGTCTGGCGACGCAAGCAATCTCCCGCTATTGGGCAAGGATCCCATACACAGCGCGCCACGTATTGTACCGCTCAACTCTCGTTGGTCGTAAGCTCCAGTCAGTGTTTGCATGTGCTCGCTTGCCTGGGCCCGCACACGGCTCCAATTTTAAAGCTTATTTAAAACATTTTAAATACTATTTCTTAAACTTTATTCAAATCAAAAGCTTCATTTGATCAGCTGGATGCTCGGTCTAGGTTCACATTGTCTTCAAATACATTTTATTCATATAAAATGATAAAATTCAATTTAACTTAACCGGTCTCATATTATTCTTACGAGTTGAGTAATAGATGCAGCCGAGCCTAGATGATGAAGCGAAGCTTTGCATAATAAGATGTACCGCCCCGAGTCACGTATCGCCCGAGCACTCAAACTCCACTCAGCACCGATGTTACCACTAGTTATACCGAGCGGCGACGTGGCCTGGCCCCGGCCCACGTCGCCGCTCTAGCCCGAGCCCGCCTCCGGCCGGAAGCCCTACGTACACCTGACATACCGCAGCAACACCGGCACGCGCGGGTAACTACGGTCAGTCGATCGCACGCCAGTTTCCGGCACTCGTACGCTTCGACCGAACTTTGGATCTACCGCTTTGTACATAACGTTAGCGAGGCACGGCTGTAGTAGCACGGCGGCGTCAGGTGTACGTAGCGCGGGGAGCGGGGCGGTGCGGGGCGGTGCGGGGGGCGGGCGGCGCGTGACGTGCGTGTGCTGCAGGCGACCATGCTGAAGAAAACCAAGCGCGGGTCCGCGGGCGCGTCGTCGGCGGCGGGCACCTGACCGCTCGCGCCCCGCCCCGCCGCTGCCAGTCGCGCCCCGTCCGCAGGCCACCATGCTGAAGAAGCGCGGCAAGGTGCGGCGCCGCAACACGGAGCCAAGCATGCCGCGCTCGCCGGAGCGGCCCGAGCGGCCCGAGCGGCTCGAGCGGCCCGAGCGGCCCGAGCGGCCCGAGCGGCCCGAGCGCGCCGAGTTGCGCGAGCGCCCCGAGCGGGCCGAGCGGGCCGCCGACTCCTGAATCTGGCTGAGCGAGCGCCTGATCTAACGCGCCCGCCCGCCCGGGGCTCAGGGCGGGCGCGCGCGGGCGCTCGCTGCGCCGCGTGCCTGGCTGCCACGCGGCTCGCTGTCCGCCGCACCTCTCGTGTATATAAATTTAAAATCAAAATATATAAACATAAATATAAAAAGAATAAAAATACTAGGTGATAGAACAGTTGTTTTATTTAGAAAAAATATTTCACATAATATATATGCAAAAAGAATGTACATTAAATGAATTTAATGAAGACGTATAACATTACAACGTTTTTTCTTTCTATCCTCTGGTACTCACCCCTCAGCCTCAGCTTCTATGCTGTACTCGGCATAAAAAGAGACTTAGCTTTGGACGGAAATATTCCATTAGTCCGCATGCAACATGCATCAAGCAATCAAACGACATCTGACATAGTAATGGAATGGAATGGAAAATCAAAAGATAAATTAATGTTGTAGAACAAGAATGGTCGCTAAGCAATACTTATTCAAATATTATGCAACTTAGCACGGAAGTTCTTTCAAAAGTTCTTGGCCAACGTTCATTCTTACAGAGGCATTTGCCCAGTTGAGACAGTAGTTATATATTTACAAACAATATTAATTCAATGAAAAGGCAAAGAACAATGAAAATGTTTACAAAAGGCAGCATGAAATGACTAGTGATTTACAAGACAATTTTGTTTTACAAATGAACAGTCGGTTCACAAGATGGTAAGCAATCGGCGCCCTCCATGGCCACCCATAGGTGTTACAATAAAATAGTATTGTCGGCCTATTGCGCAATAATGTACTGTAACCTCTGCGTAGAGCAGAAGGCCCACCCAGGGCCAGAGCAGTTATTAGATGGAACTTACCACTTTAAAAAAACTTAGAGAGTTGGATTTTTTTGTGCCAAACACTAGAATTTTTTTCCGTGTTGTGGGTGCGTTTACACACAACTTCACATATACATCACACCCAGACCCAGAACAACAATTAGTGGATCACACAGAGTTGTTCTTCGGGAATCGAAGCCCTGCCGTTGCGCGGCATCCAGTTGCCCAGCCATTGTACCAACCATACAGTCCGATTGGGGATGGGAGGGAAGGATTGGGCCTATAACTTCACTCACAGCGAAACACAACGTAAGCGTTGCTTAAGATAATACCTTTATAAGGATATAGGAGCAACGGGTGATACCCCACTGAAACTGCGCCCGCGCAGTTCTCCCTAACTAATGGGAGGGGTGTTAAAATATTCAAGAATTTCTTCAAATAAAACATCAAAATTGCAATGAATATTTTTATTTTTTTTATCTCATCCTGAGACTTAAGACTAGTACAAAGCACTACCATTCTTAGTTACCGTTACACAAACGTCTATAGACGTCACAAAGTAATTTAGTCTTTAAGACTGTTTCGTTAAAGCTTAAATCATATTAGCAAGCGAAAAATTAATAAAATTCTAGTTGACGAAGCGCCTTATTGGATCGGATGGGGTCGACAGGGGTAAACGTGTACTGAGAATATAACACTGACATTTCACTAGTTACATTATGAGTTCTAGGTAATGTATAAATTATCTTATACTAGCGACCCGCCCCAGCCTCATACGGGTGCAATTCTGATAGAAAATTTCTTTACCCTTTATGCTATTATACATATAAACCTTCCTATACAAACACTCTATCAATTTAAAAAATCCGCATCAAAATCCGTTGCGTAGTTTTGAAGATGTAAGCATACATAGAGATGCAGGGACAGAAAAAGCGACATTGTTTTATACTATATAGTGATATAAAATTCTCGTGTCACAATGTTAATTACGTTACACCTCAGAAACGGCTTCACTGATTTTAACCAAATTCTATATTATATGCATATTCAGTAGTTCTGAGAAAAGGCTACTGGCTATTTTTCACCTGTGTGATAAGGGTTGTTCACAATTAACATTTTTTTTTTTGAAGTAATATATTTGGAAAAACAACGATTGCCGAGTCAGCTAGTATATGGATATAGAAATATGTACAATAGAATTATATGGGTTACAACAAACAAGCGTAGATTAGTTTTAAAAAGTTATTTTGTACTTGATCAGATAGCAATTTTAAGAGCTGTGTGCATAGCGGTAGGTACCTACATTTCTTTAAGAACGGTGAACCAACCTCTTTTATTGTTGTTAAAAAATACTTCTAAGAAGGCAAGCATTTAGCAAGAATTTTATTTTATTTAAGTTAATTAAATTCAAATTAGTTCAAATTTTGCAAAAAATCACAACCAAAACTAATTCAAATTTGAATTTGAATTAAAAACTAAAAAACGTTTATTTTAATGGGGAATTTCACATATTTCATAAAAATATAGATTACAATTTGGACTTGTGTACGCTTCCATTCCCTCTTTATTTCCTCCGTCCCTCACTTCACTTACTCCCTCTTTAATAGTGTTAATTCGTGACACAATAGGGGTGCGCTAACGCCGGCGTTTACTTTTGGTTTGATGACTTAAATGCATCCTAGTCCTGGTAATACACAAGTCATTAAAACATACAAACGGACTACCCATGCCATGCTTCGCTCGGATATCCAACTTCATTTGTTAGCAAACAGCTACGTCACCGAAAGGGTTCTCAATTTCCCCTCTGCCTGTAGGTAATTTTCTTTTCCATAGACCTTCTCCTGACCATAGGAAAAACAGTATAAACATAATCATCGAAATCGGTCTAGCCGCTCATGCGTAATACCGTGACCAATGAAAATTGGGAATCATTATTACATAATTACATAATATAGAATAAATATCATCAGTAGGTAAAGTCAACATTGCACATAAGTCTTAAGCCAATAGATTATTCGTCACATTTTATACATCGATTTAAATTTCCCAAACCACTCGAGTCTTTACAACTAAATCATGAACTTAAATCTTAATGTAATAATAATAATTACCATAGCGACAAAAGTACACATTCTCAGGTATTTAAAGAACACTATGTACTCAATAGAAGGCATTAGAAATCACAACATTCGTGCCCCACAGCATAAGACTGGATTCATCGAAAAAGGTACCTACGTCCCACGACAATAAGACCTACTTTTTCACATCAGTCCATATTTTTTTACAATATTTACAGAGAATAATTTAAAAATGGAATCCAAAACTAATTATTTTTTGTGATAGGAAAATAATCCACATTTTTAATTCGTTTTTGATGCAGATAAAGTCGTATTTCGTGTAAAACCTAAGCTGAAATACTTGGTACAAAGCAACGTAATACGCTAAAAAACTACGCAAAAATGAATCATATATAAAAGGAGCTTAAAGACTTGTGCCTAAGAAGAATCTATTTTAATCCTGAATAATGAAAACACACATATATTTACATAGATATTTAACTGTCTTTATATTTATTTTCTTAATTGTTTAGCAAAAAGGTTGACTTACTGAACTGAATTTATTTTTAATTTCGTGCTGGATTCTTAAGAATCTTATTTTATTTATACATTTAACAATAATAATAAATGTGGACCAAAAATAACCACAATTTTTATCAATTTTTTTCTCGTTATCGATACTATCCACTATACCCCAGTCTATGTACTCCTTTATATACAAATACATGTATTACGCAAAAATTTACATTACATTACTTTGAAGGGTAAATATTAAACACCAACTTCTTTTTGATTTACCTTTTGCAATTTTTTGAGACAATAGTATTACACATTAAATTAAAAATATCTTTATTGCATAAGAAGTAACGTTGAAATTTACAATAACTACTTGAGTTGCAGTCAATTAATTCTAACATGCTTTGCATACTTCTGACCTCAAATAATGGCTTTTGTTGTGCAATCAAGCAATACAAGATCAGATCACACAAAATAACTATTGAATAGAAAGGTAGATAAGGAATATTTGCGCATGACTTACTAAAGACCAGAATCCAGAATTTCCGCAGTGTGACAACCCCGCAGGGTCCGTATTTAATTCTGAAAAGAAAGAATACATTGCTATATGATCAAACTCAATATTCTGCCAATATTCGCCCACAATATTAATGAAAATCTAACGATAATCTATTTCGATGCCAAATTTCATTCAGATCAGTACAGTTATTCAGTAGTTTTTACGTGTTTTGCATGAAAAAACAACAAACTCTGTAAGAATAGAAATCATTTTCATTATATTTTGAGTGTGGGAGAGCCATGCGTCGGCACGAATTGGTCGGCCCGACAGGAGTAATATCACAGCGCCGCAGAAAACCGGCGTGAAACAACTACAGCGTTGTGTTTAGCCGTGTAAGTCCCTAACCGCCAAAACGTCGGCAACGCACTTATAACTCCTCTGTTGTTGCGGGTGTCAATGGGCGGCGCTGCTTGCTCAGCATCAGGTAATCCGTCTGCTCGTTTGCCATCCAATTAGATAAAAAAAATATTGGTAGAATCATATTATTTTAAACTTGCAATACATACATTGTAGCAAGTGGGCAGCGGCGCTTCTGCCTCGGCCATATAGCTGCGCACGCGACTGAAGCGGAAGGGCGGGAACTTGCCCGGCGTCAGCTCGAACTGCGTCCACTGGTCGCGCCGCGTGCACGCCGCGTAGTGCCGCCACTCCATGCGCGAGTTGCGCGCCGAGCGGGAACCCGACAACTCCAACTCCTGACCATTGTTCAATAATGTACTATTGCATCATACCTAGCACCTGGCGCGGATTCGGCGAAGTAAGGGTAGCTCGCCGCCCGACCAGAATCAGACCCGAGCGGACGACGCGTAGCGTTCCGCGCGTGCCTTAAAGAGCCAATAGACCACCACAGACGGGGCCCTATAGGACTGATGTTCAACCGGGGTTGCGGGGTAAGCACAATGAATCACCACGGCTTCGGCCTCGTTTTTAGTCAATATTAGTCTGACACTCTCTCCCGCCTTACCCTGGGCGGGAGAAGTCATTAAATGATTTTCCCCTCACAAAAAAAGGTAAAGTAGGGTAGGTAGTGTAGGGTAAGTAGGTAGGGCAGATAGTGTAGGCAGGTAACTAGCTTGATTAGTGTAGTTAGTCAAATGACGGGAGCAAAACCGCGGGTAACAGCTATTAATTTAATAAAGTCAACAATATTCCGTACGCTAAAATTACTACATCAAAATAGACGCACATAAAAAATAGGTCCTTAAAAGTGCAGAAGTTTATAAAGCTACTCACCACGTGGAAGGTTTGTTCCTGTTGCTGCTCAATCTCCTTGTGTCGGGAACGGAAGCGCGTGTTGGACGCAGCCACAGGCTTCTTCTCCTGGTTCACCCTCTTAACCACTATCACAACCTGCATTCATTCATTTTTTAAGTCAGAAAAGTGAAACTTTGCTTTTGGCACGATTAGCTCGACCCTAGTACCACAGCCATACAGAAAATCGGCTTGAAATAACACACAGCGTTGTTTCGCTGAATAGTTGAGGTTCATCATCATCACCATCAGCCGGTAAGTGCCCACTGCTGAGCAAAGGCCTCTTCTCATACAGAGAAGGTTAGAGCATTAATCACCACGCTTGCTCAATGCGGGTAAGCGATTTCAAACTTATAATTAGAAATTATAAGTCCATGTTTCCTCACGATGTTTTCCTTCACGGTATGTCAGTAGTGTCTAAATAATCATAGAATCATAGAGTTGAGGTTACTAGGTTAAAAGGTCTACTTCTCCTCCATATCCCCCATATGCGGGTAGTGGGAATTTGGGTTTAAAATTAATTCCCACTACTCGCATCCGAATGAGGGTTAGCCTCAAACGGCTACTCTTCTCTTGATGTTGCGACTGAACATGAGTAGCGTTCAAGTATGGACTCTAATTCTAATTACGATAGAAAAAGGGGAACGCCTATAGCAGGAAATGTAAGAATGGGGTTAAATGGCAAACTGTTAAACTTCTTCAACAGAATTTCAACCTTATAGTTTTTGAATATGAATTATAATCTAATAAAAACCTATAAGATTATTGTCAGCCTCGTGTTATTTAATGTCTTATGGAAACATCTTAATCTCAATCCTTTTTTACATATAGTTACTTTTTGTAATATACATTAATATGGCTGGGCAACTGGCTGCAGTGCAACGTGTCGCGGTTTCAATTCTCTCTTTGTGTGATCCAATTTGTTGTTCCGGGTACGGGTGTGATGAGTTTGTGAAATTGTATGTTTCTAAACACACACACGGCACACGAGAAAATCCTTATCTCAATAAATAGATAAAAAAAAACTGCGCATTGTATCTATATAACCAAGAAGTTAGTAATGTAATGTTAAGCGTACCTTTTCTCCAACGACCCGGTAGTGGCCCGGCATGATACCGAGGCCGTGTTTGAACTGACGGTTCTTGAGGTGACTCACGCAGGACTGAGGCTCGTCTGGAGTCGTCCACATCAGCACCGTACCATCCGCGAAAAACCTATCGCAAGATATATCTATTATATATCACATCACACATCGCCAGCCTATAAGTGCCCACTGCTCTCTGCTGCAAAGACCTCTTCTCGTACGGAGAAAATTTGAGCATTAATCACCACATTTGCTCAACGCGGATTGGCGATTTCAAACTTATAATTAGAAATTATAAGTCTAGGTTTCCTCACAATGTTTTCCTTCGTCGTATCTCAGTGGTGTCTAAATAATCATAGAAAGTACCTATAACTCAGAAAAAGCCACATTGGTACTTGCTAGGTTTCGAACCAGCAATCTCATACAAGAGAAGCGGAGGCCTTAATCTCCGGGCCGCCACGACTTTGTGTATTTATGATACAAATAAATAATAAAACTAGCTTCTGCCAGCAGCCACACCCGCAGTAAATACCGTGGTAAAAAGCCTTTCTGTTATTCCACACTATAGTCTATTAATTAGAAAATTTCGTTTAAATACGTTCAGTAATTTTTAAGCTATAAAAAACTTTTATACAGGGTGTAAGGGACAGCCCTCCACAAATTAACAGGGTGCATTCAGCTCCTTATTCTGAATCACATTCCAGTGAAAATTCTTTCAGGAAAATTTTCATTTTTTTTTCGTTTTTTCAGTTCCCACACCTCTATTTCAATGTATAATTACATTCTATGTATGAAAAATAACATTAATGTAAATAACACAGCTAAAACAAAAAAATACGCAATGGTTGTGTGAATTCTCTAAAGAACTACGCATGAAATCAGCTGTTCAATTTCTACCTAGCGCGAGTCGTTTGAACTCACCGCACCGCGGCCACGGCGCAGCGGCTCGGCGCCCCACCGCGCCGATCGCCGCGCCGCGCGCCGTAGGAATAATACCTACGATCCCGTCCAACGTACAGAATAGCTGCGTCCCTTTCTATCGCCCCGCCTACGCGTCTCCCCGTCTCCCCGATTCTTTGCACAATGTTTGCCCGATTGAACCAGTGTTGCCAATTTTTAACTTTTGTTACCTCAGGTAGTAAACGAAAATGTTAGAACTAGCGAAATTTATCTAAAACTTGAGAACTCCTTTGCATTCATAATTACGTTGATGAGATTTTCATTAATCAATTAATGAAAATCTTGTCGCGCACATAAATTGAATAAGAAATAAATAAAGATTAGTCTAGTTTTAATTTTAAAGCATTTACAAATACTACCTAATTTATTAATTGATTGTTCTTTTTAAGCGATTACTGGCTAGTTTTTAAACTACTTACAGATTTTTACATGGCTTCACAATAGCCATAAATTGATAGTCGAGCCAGAAATTAAACACAATCTCCCTGGAATGGAAGCACAGCTTTCTATCACACTGCACTTTTATTATTCTAAATTAACTAAACAATGAAATTAGAATTAAATTGATTTAATCTATTCATTTCTCTACAAAAAATAACAGAATGATAAATTACGACCATGCATAATTTTTTATTTTTTACCCCGAAATTTTGTAATTTTCGTGTAATTGGCAACAACAGATTTATGTTTGTGTGTGTCTCATCACATGCAGTCGCCATTGTGCCTTGCTGCAAGGTAATAATATCTACAAGTATTTCAACTTCATAGAAACGGCCGAAACGCGAACTATACCTACGCGCCCGATGTCGGGACGCGCTCGGGACGCAGACAGACGCGGCTGTACCGCAGTGACGAACGGACGGTGTGTTGTCTTTTATTTAGAAATCAGCTCGAGTACATTATTTAATATGACGAATAGGAAATATTGTGTTGTTAATATGTTTGGTTGCATGAATTCGTCAATAACGCATCCAGACATAAGTTTTTTTTAAATTACCTGGAAACTCTGAAAGGTAAGACTATAAAATAATTTTACTTAGACAGACATTATGTACCTACCTAGGCTCTAGTAGCCTAGTGTGTCTTTATGGATCATTATTTCCAGTTATCTCACGAACACAGATGTTTGAATTTATAAATACCTAATATGAATAAAGTTATTGAGACGAGTGAAATAGGTAGTTATAGGCGGTTCTGGTTCTGAATGAATCACGATACGTTAGGTACCTACCTACTTACGCTTGTGTTAAAACGTTAAAACGGTTCATGTATGTTTTGTTAGTTTGTATAATTCAAAGTAGAGAGTGTGGTATTTTATTATTAATAATATTTGTTCATTTTCTGCGTTTATGAATAATACTAGAAAATATTTAATAACAACAATAAAACAGCTAGACTCATGTAATATTTTGATGTTTGAGGGTTGTGATTTTAGAACATTCGTAGTCAGCTGTTCAGTTCGGCATTAGTGGCCAAAGAAATTTTGTTTGTTTATTTTTAAAGCACTTTATTTGTTTATATAAAAAAAAGGATATTTACAATCACAAAACTAAATGGAAACAGAAAGTAGACAAAGGTAATTAAAATACTGGAGACGAGCAGCCCTAACGCATGTTTACGTACCGCGCGGCTGTAGGTATTTATTTCTTTCAAGCGGCCGAGTTAAAATACTGTATGATATTTATACTGTGCTTGCTGCGATGTTATTGTTTGTGTACCGCGAGCGTGTGTCGGCACGGATCGCTCGCGCATTCGGCTTAAAAGTTTTGTTATAAGTAGTGTTGTTAAGTTTTATTAGTTATGTAGTGTGTGAAGTGTAGTGAAGTTTTGTTGTAGAAATTGTGCGAAATTACTACCTAGGTACGTTTAGGGCGCTTGATTATGGGGAGATGATAATGTGTTGTAGTAGTGTAGGTATCCTGACCGTCGCCATCCATCAGACTCCAGGATAATTACTGGTGACTATCAACGCTTGCTAGAAAACCAGCCCATTGTTCCCAGACAAAAAGGCGCCGGAAGACCAATACCTACGTGGATTTTGGAATTGGTTCGCTAACGTAACGAGACGCTACCACTTACCAGCGCTTTCCTATTTAAACGTAGTTTAGGTAGGTTTGGACCGCAACCGTGGCCAGCACGATCCCCAGACCTAACCCATTTGGACCCCTTTTTGTGGGGTTACGTAAAAGAAAAAGTGTTTGTGAGTGCGTGTGCAAGTGAGTACGAAATGCGAGACCGCATCACAAATGCTTTCCAGAGCCGGAAACCGGAGCGATTCTAAGGTACCTACGCATTTTTATCATTTATCAGTTCATGTTATGATTGTTAGATTTTTTTTTGTAAGTAATGCAGCTATCTTTTAAATAATAATTTATTGTTATTAAAACGTGGCGCGAGCGCGATTATTACATTGTCTTTTGTAAGTAATGCGGCTATCTTTTAAATAATAATTTATTGTTATTAAAACGTGGCGCGAGCGCGACCGTTTGTCTGAACGTAAGGTCGCGGCGCTGCCCATAGTGTAAAGTAATAATACTAAAAGCGCTGCCGTTCGCTGCGTGCGTTTGCGGTGGTAGCGATACATTGCGTGTAAGGTAATGAAACAAATCGGTTTAATTGGATTCCCATAACGTTCCTGAAATAATTTCATGTACCGGTCAACTTAAGACGATATACTGAATCCACCCTATCAGTTTGCGGAAGGCTGTCCCTTACACCCTGTATATATCTTAAAAACTTTAGCGTTAAAAATATTAGTCCAATTACTGTGTCTATTTCAATGCCTATTGTATGCCAGCTATATGTAAAAAATACTTAGCTTAACTAGCGCAGCGTAAAGTATATAATTAAAAAGTTTATATTAACTTAAAATAATTTAAAAAACAGAACCTCAATGATACGCTAACCATTTTTATAATTCTAGCGGGAAACGACAAAAGAGTTTTTTTTTTCTAGACGTAAACGGCATCACTCATATTTATGACAGTAGCATTGTAGATGAAAAAAGTTACCAACAAAAACAGGGTTCAGTATGTAAGCTATCTCTTTTTGCAAAGGAGGTTGTAGTGTGACCATTAGTGCTGTGAACTCCTTTAAGTATTCGCGGCGAGGTGGGAGGCAAGACTTTTGGCGGGACGATGGTCGGTGGCTATTTATCTATAATATATTATGTTTACCTAGGCAATTGATTAAATTGTAACCCAAATATAGTTCCAATCTTCTTATATCACTATCTTACTAACTTACTATCTCACTATCTTACTAACATTATAAATGTGGAAGTTACGATGTTGGGATGTTTCTTACTCAATCGCGCCAAAACAGCTGGACCGATCTGGATCAAATTTGGCATAGGATACACTCCGGAATAGGGGCATAGGCTACTTTTTATCAACATACCTCGCGGGCGAAGCTGAAGGCGGAAGCTAGTATTTTAATATACACTAATGTGTTTTAACTAACCTGATGTACCGATAGTAGTCAATGAGGAACCAGGACTGATAGAACTCGTTCTGGTAGCACTTGTCTCCATGTCGCACGTACGTCGTCTTGCTAATGTAGACCCCATGCAAGTGCACCCGGGGCCGCGCCATGTACATCTGACGCCACGAAATGTAGGGGTGCGGTGCCATGGTGTCGCACTCGACGCCCCATGTACTGGATACATTACAATATTACAATTAGCATCAAAAACTAACGAAAACCTTGAAAAAGCAACTTTATTAAATATGTATAATTCAAGAATGATGGAAAATAAACGATATATTCCTTCTCAGCTACATTATTTTTCCAAAATTGGAGTTTTTAGATAAAAAGACTTACTACATTATGCCCTATCTTTCCCCACACCCAATCCGTCCCCAATTTCCAAATCCCCAATCCCCAAACCTCCGATCCTCAAACCCCCAATACCCAAATCTCCAAAAGGGTAGGTAACACACTCGTAACTCTTTCGTTGTTGCGGGTATCCATGGGCGGCGCTGATTGCTTACCATCAGGTAATCCGTCAGCTCATTTGGCGTCCTATCACCTAAACACTTCAATCAGATAATTACCTAATTTTCTGACTAAGACTAAATCGAATATTATTAATAACTTACTTGACACAAAGCGAGCGCCAAATGGCTGGTTCTCTGGCGGCAACGTACAGTCCACGGCAGACATTGGATACCTGGTCCAGTGAGAAGACATCCAGCTCAGAGCTGACCACCCAGCGAAGTATCTCTATAACCACTTCGTACGGCAGCCAGGAAATGTGGGCGTCCTGTACACAAGAGTTTGCTGGAAGATGATGACAGTTCCATCAACAAAATATTCTGTAGCAAGTCTCTGGTAAACATCGCCAGCTATTCTTATGAACAATCTCATTTTTAACACGCAATAGACCATAGTGGATAAATCGACTAATAGTTCTTATAATTAGTAGTAGTATTCCAGAATACTGAGTGGTGGCGCGGAGGTTAAGGCGGTTGCTTCGCACGAGGTGGAAATCCTGGCAAGTACCAATGTGACATTTTCCAAGTTATATGTAGGTACCCTCTATGATTATTTAGACATTACTGACATTCTGGGCAAACATCGTGAGGAAGCCTTTCTTTGTCAGGGGAAAATCAAATCACATGACCTCTTCCACCCAGGGTAAGGCGAGAGAGAGTGTCAGACTTACTGACTAAAAACCCCCGTTCCTTCTCTTGCTCTGGGCCGAGGCCGCGGTGACTTATTGCGCTTAACCCTGACATCGTGAAGAAGCCTGGACTTATAATTTTTAATTATAAGTTTGAAATCGCCAACCCGCACTGAGCAAGCATGGTGATTAATGCTCTAAACCTTTCTCCGTGTGAGAAGAGGCCTTTGCTCAGTAGTTAAGCACTTATAGGCTGATGGTGTGATGTGATCCCAGAATATAAATGAGCAAAGCGAAATTTCCTACTAATAAATACGAAATACAAAAGATTGATTAGGGCCTCCGGTAACCTTACTAACTTAGCGAAACATCACGGGACTATTGCGCAGGTATTTTGTATGGACGTGGTATCGTGCCGAAGTATGGCTCAAACACATGAATGCACTTATAATATATAGCTTTAGTACACCTACGTAGATACAAAATATCAATTTGTCTAACAAAATACTTTTCTAAGGAAGACTGGCCTACACCTTCGAACAATTTTATTAAACAATAATTAATTATTTTAAAAACAATATTTGACGTGGACGGAACCCTTGCTTTAAGTCCGTCTCGTAAATAACGGACCTCCGAACAAAGAAAAAAATATCGGATTAAGATAGCAGTGAAAAGAGTTTTTACTAAGCAAGAAATCGTTTTAGCCATAGACATGTCAAGATGACAAAATAATAATGCTAAAATAAAATACGTCCATTGCTAAACGACGATTATTGGATGTTTTACAAATAAATGCAATAATTAAAACGTTAAATAAACGTATAGAGTTTTTAGTTATTGATCTGTGTTTTGAAAATTTAGGAGAACACACACAAAAGAAGAAATATTGTTCACAATGGAAAATCGAGTTCATAAAAAGAGACAAAGAAGTGAAAATTGGTTTGAACAAGACAAGGTTAGTATTGTAATAGGGGAAAAAGTAGTATTAAAAATATAAAGCGCCGTAATCCATTATTGAGTTTGCACCCACGGTAGGCCCCGCCGGGGCTGCGGGGTAAGCGCAATGAGGCACCGCGACCTCGGCCCAGAGCAGGAGAAGGAACGGGGTTTTTAGTCAGTAAGAGTCTGACATTCCCAGAAATCATATGATGATTATCCCCTCACCCATAGTAGGCCCCATCACATACATTTATTGTATTAATAACGTCTTTTATTTCTACAGATTCTCTTGACAGAACTGGTAAAAGAAAAAGTTTCCGATATAGAAAATAAAAACACTGATACAAATACGAATACGAAAAAGCAGGCCGCTTGGGGAGACTTACAAAGCAGGTATCTACAAACTTTATTCTGTACTTATTTTTCTTGTTTCGAGACCCTGCGGGCTAGTCCAGATATTAATAATTTATATGAGATAAAATACATTGTTGACATTTGCTACTAGTCAACTGTAGGGGTTGCAGATTAAAACAAACGGGACAGGATTTTTTATAAAATATTTTTTGTAAAGAAATTTTAATCCTCTCGACGCTAAAAATAAAAATGAATGAGTTATTTGGTAGCTTGGAGGCCCTAACCAGATATACTTATTCGTACTCAGACTAACTATGGACGAGACATTAATTATGTTCACCAGCTCTAAAAATAACAAATAAATAAAAATAAAATGTGAATATTTTTTTAATATTAATAATTAATTTTCGTTGCAGTTTTAACAGTATGTGCACGGGCGGTAAACGCACTATATCACAATTGAAATCGCAATGGGGCATTATAAAAATGAACACAAAGAGAATGAAAATGGAGGGGCGGAAGCAAATTATTGCAGAAGGGGGCGACACACTACCGCTAGAGGGCCCTAATAAAGATGATGTCACCAAGCTACCATTCGATTTCATGTTGGAAAAAACTAAAACTAACCACGATGACAATCACCAGGTAAATAAAAACTATTAGTTATTTACATTGAAGAATAATTGTTTTTGATTTTTTTTTCTATTTTCTTTTTTTATTGTAGGTCAAACCTAAACTGGCAGAGAGATCGTCATCAACAGATTCAATTAGATTAGTAATAAATGAGGATGAAATTATGATTGAGGTAAATAATTGTGATAGTATAGATTAAAAAACTAAAAGGACTGCATTAACTAAATATGTATGTTATTTGAAAATGTTCCAGGATATTCCATGTTCTACTCAAAAAGAGGACATGAAAGAAGAAGTACTAAACAAGAAACAAAATGGCAATGAGGTATGAAGATGAGCATTTATTTTGTTACGTTCGTTCTAGTTTGACAATTATCTTTCTTCATATACATGAGTATTCAGTGTGAGAGAGCCATGCTTCGGCGTGATAATGTGTCGGCTCGACCGGAATGAAACCACGGCCTCACAGAATACCGGCGTGAAAGAACATTTACGTTGTGTTTCGCCGTGTGAGTGAGGTTACCGGAGGCTCAATATCCCCTTTCCTCAATCTCCAAGCCGACTAAATTCCTTTAGTATTACGGGTGTCCATGAGCGCCGCCTATAGCTTAAGCCTTTGACTGCCGACAGAAAAACATTGAAGGCAAATCCTCCGCTACCGTAGGTCACCGGTGACCTACGTGGCGGTTAACGTGTTAACCATCAGGTTATCGGCGCGTTTGCCAACATATCCCATAAAAAACTATAGTAAGTTAATCTCGAAGCTCACATTATAAGAGCATACACTATACATTATGCCATTCCGTTTCAGTCCATATCTACAAATACCAGGAAAAAACAGAAACCTTCTGGGAGCAAAGTAAGCTGCAAATATATTTTTTCTAATATTTGTCACAAGTATATGACTAAATAATAAATACCTTCATACTTATTTTAAAATTACAGACTTCTAACACGTGCTCAACAAATATAACGAACCTTGAAATGAAATGTAGAAAAGAGCTACATGCAATACAAATGGAAAACGAAAAGAGGAAATCTAGAAACTTGGACTTGGAAGAAGAGCTATTGAGAGGAAAAATAGATTACTATAAGAAAAAGAGCAGATCACTGCTGGCATAAACTTTGTATTACCTACTATTATTGCCATGTCAATGATCCTAATTAAAGATTACATTCATATTTATACACTTGTGTTCATTGTTTGTTGATATTTGTTCACTAGGAATTTGTGGATTAATAATTTTCATACCTAGTTCTTTTTTTTATTTTTTATTGATTATAGGTTCGCGCTTGACCCTGATGGAAAGTTCTTACTCATTCTATCTATATGTAAGTCACATACCTACAAAATGAGTAAAAATTTTAAAAAGTGGGAAGAGACATTTCTTGACATGCCAGCCCGGCTCGACCGGAGTAAAATAAAGCTTGCGGTGAGTGAGTGAGTGAAGTTCTTAGAGGCCCATCCTTCTCTTCCCTAATCCCAACCTCTAATCCTGATCCCTTAATCCCAATTCGCAAAGCGCCGGCAACCCACGTGTAACTCTTTTGGTGTTGCGGGTGTCCAGTGCGCCTATTGCATACAGGTGATCAACCCGCTCGTTTGCCAACATATTCTATAAAAAGATAAGTGACCCTTAGAACACAGTCATTGGTCACAGCAACAAAGCAAACTATGACTTAATTCATCAAACCACAAGCGAACGCAGGCGTTCGCGCACCAATTGTTCTTCTATTTTGTCTCGAATTGTCACGATTTTTTTTTTATGTAATAGATCGGCAAACGCGCCGACGGATAACCTGATGGTAAGTAATCAGCGCCGCCCATGGACACCCGCAACGGAGGATTTACGAGTGCGTTGCCGACCTTTTAGGGATTAGGGATTTGGGGATTGAGGAGGGATTGGGGGCGGGGAAGGATTGGGCCTTGAAAGGTAAATTGTGTTCTATGTTTATAAGGAAAATATTTCACTTATAATTTAGTGCACGTTATTTGTAAAACGAATAGTATGAAATGCTACGAGAGGAAATGTCAGACTTAATGATTTAAAACTACCGCGCCCCTCCAGGACCTCGCCTTTTAGTGTTCTAAACCTATACCTTGCTCACGTTATCAAATGGAACCATTTCACGAAGTATCTCAAGCATTTTACAAAATTGCATATTCACGACAAATATATTATCAATAAAGTTTATCTAACTAAGACTCACCCTAGTCTCGATCTCAGGTTCGCACAGAGCCCCCTTCGATTCGAGGATCCTCCTAAACTTGCTCGCTAAGCTGCGGTCTTCTCCTTCGATTTCCTCTTCATCGTCTTCAGCATAGACCACCTTTGGTACTCTATCTTCTGTCTCTATCACCTCCTCTGTACAAAAGAGACGAGAGAAAAAACTAAATAATTGTGCTGATTTTAATGACAGTATTTTTTAACTTTTGCTCTTTTTTATTAAGTACTTGCGAGATTTGACGTGCGCAGTCGATAATCAGTTTAAAAGGAATGGTTAAGGATGACATGGCTAAATAAAGTATCCTATCATAGCTATATTGTTGTATTTCATTTGGAGTATTTCTTTTTCTTCTACTTAATTATTTATTTATTCTTAATATCCTCAAACATAATAGATACGCCACAAACTGCCCATGTTAAATTCTTCTTCAGTTAAACTCCATCCAAAGGCTGTCTGGAAGAAATTGCTTTTTAGCGATAAGACCGCCAATTGTACTGTTTTTATGGTTGCTGTTTCCTGTAGTTTTTATTATGGTGTACAATAAAGAGTAATCTATCTATCTACATTTGAAAAAACCAAAGGACTATATAAGTATACCTAATGCGACACGCATTCTTGCTAGCTAGCCCATATTTTCCTCCTAGGCTTTCTAGATCCCTACGCCACTAGAGACTTTATTAGTCAATTTATTTTTCTTAACAATTTGTCGATCTCCTCATTTGGCTTACCTTCAGGTATTTCGGCCTGTAATTCATTATGCAAGCGCTTCTCAACATCGGGCAGTATCTGCAGAGAGTACTTGTAATGCTGGATGGCTTCGTACAGCCTGCCACGGCGCTCCATCTCTATGCCGCTCAGGAACAACTGTTTTGCCTAAATCATCATTTGAAAGGTTAATGTTTTAAGTAGAAAACTGCTAATGTTTTTCCTTGATGAAAGGTGTCGTGGTGGCCCGGAGGTTAAGCAACCCACTTCTCATGAGGGCGTGGGTTCGAAACCTGGCAAATACCAATGTGACTTTTTCCGAGTTATATGTACTTTCTATGATTATTTCGACACCACTGGCATACGGTGAAGGTAAACATCGTGAGGAAACCTGGACTTATAATTTCTAATAATAATTATAAGTTTGAAATCGCCAACCCGCATTGAGCAAGCGTGGTGATTAATGCTCTAACCTTCTCCGTATGAGAAGAGGCTTATAGGCTGATGATGATGAGCATTTTTAATGAAGTAATCATAAACATCAAGCATGGGAGAGCTATGCTTCAGTATGAATGGGAACGGCTCGACCGGACTGATTCTACGGAATCAAAAAAAAATTGGGGGGAACAACGCCTAAGATGGGTTTAGCAGAGCGAGTATCGAAGTCAAAATTCCGCCCTCTCCTTTTTCCCAATTCAGCCAATCCACTGAAATTAAAATGGTAAAAACAAATACAGATAATGGCCATTTCTTTTGTGATATAGGTCGGCATAAAGTATTTGAATAACCTGATGAAAAGCAATCAGCGCCGCCCATGTATACTTATATGGAATTACGATTGCGTTGCCGAGCTTTTAGAGATTAAGGATTTGGAAATTTTCGGTTGAAGGAGGGGGTAGGATTGGGCCTCCAGTTACCTCACTCACACGGTGAAACACAACGCTGTGGTTGTTTCACGCCGGTTTTCTGTGAGGCCGTGGTATCACTCCGGTCGAGTCGACCCATTCGTGCCGAAGCATAGCTCTCCCACACTTAATGCCATAACAAAAAAGGGCTTTCTGCTCTAAAAATACTTATTTTATTATTAATCCACAAAGTACCTTTTCTTCATCAGAGATAGGTTCAGTAAATTGCTTCTGCTTCGGAGGCGTCGTCCTTTTCGGGGTAGCATTGGCCTCCAATTCTCGCTGCCACTGCTGGCGGAAGGCCGCCAGCTCGTCATTGGCATTCTAAACAAAGAAATATTTTTATTAAAGGAAACAGGAGCTGTGACAATTCTTTTAGTTTTGATGTTATATCATATAATAATAATTTATTAACTTAATTATTCGTTAATAATAAAGATATACCTAATAAAAATTATTACCAAACATTTATTGAAAACAA
This sequence comes from Spodoptera exigua, assembly GCA_902829305.4. NCBI lineage: Eukaryota > Metazoa > Arthropoda > Insecta > Lepidoptera > Noctuidae > Spodoptera > Spodoptera exigua. Next base: position 2,239,224 of record LR824612.2, read on the forward strand.
CAAGTAAAGCTTTCCTCAGATAACTCACGAGAGGTTTGTTTTTTAATAAAGACATTCACATGATTAAATCGGTCTTTTCAATACCTACATTTTCTGTGTCTCACTATATTTATGCTATACATGTCTTGTCAAGGTTAACAAACACCAACAATAACCATGACTTGCAACAGTTTTACAGCAACATTTAATGACTATTACTGGATCTGAATAATATCAGTGATAAGAAAAAACAGACTGATACAGAACTGATATTGATTTCTGCTATTTATTCCTGTCATGCTGAGAACTACAGGTATTTTTTGAAATTGTCTTCAGAACTTAATAAAAAAATCATATCAATTGGTGGCAAATAAAGAGTCCCTAATAATATTTAAGTAGATTTGAATAGATTACTGATTACGACAAGACATTATTTTCCATTTTCCTCGACCTACACTATACAGTTTGTATGTCTCGCTCTATGCAGTAATTAGGCTGATTTTTTTATGGTTAGATAAAAGTTATCTACGAAATAATTATGATGCTGTCGCATCAGAATGTTTGTATAAGACAGTGATAGAAACAATTTAATGTGTCAGATAACATGTATCTGACTATTGAAAAATCAGCCCTTATAAATACATAAAAAGACAGACTATAGGCATGTAGTATTTTTTGTGAATTACACAATAAGAGAAATACATGTGTAATAATGCTGCTTATGATAATAATGGTTTTATGTAATTTGAGATAAGCAGCACATTTTGTTTATATGATGACTTCCTTATTAATTTGTTTTGAAGAAGATTTTAGCTAATAACTAGGCTGATACCTAAACAGTTTAACATTATAATTTTTTTTTTTGTTAAAATATATTATTTTACACATTGAGAAATTTTGTGATACCAAGTTTCAATTGGTGGATGGTACATAGCAACATACTTAATTCTAAACAATACCACTTTAATACCAAAAAATGAAACAAAATAAACAAAAAATAAAGATTATTTTACAATTTTTAAAAAGTGTTCTTTTTTAAATAATGTTACAGAACCCATCCCGCATGATATGAAATTAAACTTGCACAGTTTACTTTCTTGTTACATACCTCTTTACTAACCTATCCATTCTTATTTACCAGTTACAACAACATTTATGAAATGATAATGGTTTGATATTAAACTCAGAAGTGTAGGACATAAACTTTAAAAGAAAAATCCAATAAGTATTTTTATGAACCTGTGTCTCATCTTGAACATTTAATTTCTTGAGTGAATCACCAACTTCTAGTACTTCATCTGGTGAAGACGATGAGGGGTCTTCCTGCTCCTCTCCCTCACTGTCTCCTCCTGCTCCACCAACCGATGAACCAGTTGCTGAAACTTGAGCCTAAAAGATAAATCAATTGATAATTACTTGTTAACAATAAGCAGTTCAGGAATGAAGTAGTAAAATTAATCAATGCCAATACTTTTTAGATATTATCTTACTCAAACACCATTATATTTTAAAATATATATAAAAAGTAGGTAAATATAATAAGATTAAGAGATATTAGTTCTGCTAAGTTATAATTTTCTAGACTTAGAGATAGGTAGGTGTCATAATTGTTTATACACCTATATTTCAACCAGATCACATATTTGAAATTAAGCTATTTTAGGTCAGTACGTTATCTAAAGTTTGCCAAAACGTAGTAAACAAATTACAAAAATAAACTAATGCTTACCATTTTTTATTTATCTATCTGTGACCTTTTGAGTGTGGTGTTATACAAGTAGTTACAGTGTGTATAATAATGGCTTGAATACTTTTGCCATATGTTCAATTGAAGAAAATCGCTTGCAATTAAAATGAGTAGGTATAATAATGGTAAGACCGCAGACGAAAGAAATACTTTGCTTTTCTGTCACTAATGTCAATGTCACCTGTTATCAGAGAATAGAGATGATACCTTAGGTATGAATTTATAAATAGTATAAGTGTCTCATGTATAAGTGTATAGTCGACAATCAGTATTCAAGACTCGTTTGCTATTCATGAAAAAATATGAATACCCCATGGAATACCCTTTCTCAACAGCCTCAATGTCACCAAAATAAAAAATAGACATTTTCACTACAGAATCAAGATTATCTTACATTACTCTGTTTTTTTTAGCCACCTAGGCATTAAGTATTTTTAATTCCACAATTAGTGGGTATGATATTCAACAATTTGTTCACTTCAAAAAGAAACCATAACAGTTTCGATTCATTAAAATCGACTAATCCAATTACTTAAATTTTTTTGAGATAGTCTGTATTTCTATCGTATGTTCTGTCAACATTCGTATGACGTCATCCATCAATGATATTGATCATGTCGTCACGTCAGCCAACAATTATTTTGGCTGTATTTTAATTGTATTCAAGGAAAAATATGTAGTAAAGTTATAAATTTATGCCCAAAAGTATTAAACATTCCTTTTTACATTATTGTTGGACTTAGGTTTAAGATTCAAAGATGGTAAGTAACCTCTAATGAGCAATGATTTCCTTAATTTTTCATCCCTGTTTTTTTGTTTGTGAATTCATTTCATCGTAAAAATGTATCTTCAGTTGAGTTTAGAAGAGCCAGATTTAAATTTTTCAGTTTCGGGATATAAATGATATTGAAATTGCTTAAATGTTAAGTTCCGAAATCTTTCTATTTCAGATGCAGTTTATGTTGTTATTCAGCCGGCAAGGCAAGCTAAGACTGCAGAAATGGTACGTGGCGCACCCTGATAAACTGAAGAAGAAGATCACACGTGAACTTATAACTACTGTGCTGGCCAGGAAACCTAAGATGTGTTCATTTTTGGAGTGGAAAGATGTCAAAATAGTTTACAAACGGTACACAACTTTTTGATACTTAAACATATTATATCACTGATAATAATTAGTGGTAACAATTTTGTGTTATTGTGAATGTTATCATGTTAACACATGATGTTTCATCTTCATAAAATAGACATTAATCTACCCTGTTAGATTCTTATTAATAAAAACAAAATGTGATTATGAATTTCACATTTACTTCAACATTTTTATAAGCTAGCTGTATTTAATATGAACCTTTCAATCATGATAATATGAGACACAACAGTAAGACAGTACATGCACAAACACCATCATTTTCTTGGAGTTTGATAAATCAAATGCAAACAAATAAATAACATAGCTGTCAACTTTGTCAACAGATATGCATCTCTGTACTTTTGTTGTGCAATGGAGCAGGAAGACAATGAATTGTTGACCCTTGAGCTGATACATCGCTATGTGGAACTGCTTGACAAGTACTTTGGCAGTGTGAGTATGTTTATTATTTTATGGTAACACTGAACTCTTTGTTGATTGAGTAGAGGTGCAAACTAACTACCTAAATGACCCAACACAGGGTCCTGGTCCAAGTCAATAAAACATGTTGTAATGTCTGATCTTTCAGTCTGCAGTTGCTATTGGAACATTGTGACTTGTTTTAACTGGTGGAAAGTAAATTATTGTGTAATTTCCACACTATTAATCCTTAAATTATAAGGTGTGTTATTATACATTGATGGATTGAATCTCCAGCCATAGAATATCAGCCAGCCATCCAGCAACTCATAAGCAAAACCTTACCAAAAACAAATTCATTAATTAACATACTATTCCTTTTTCCAGGTATGTGAGCTTGATATAATCTTCAACTTTGAGAAGGCATACTTCATTCTGGATGAGCTGGTGCTTGGTGGTGAGCTGCAGGAGACAAGCAAGAAGAATGTCCTGAAAGCCATTGCTGCACAGGATCTACTCCAAGAGGTCAGTAGTCAGGATAATGAGCTTGTCTAATTAATAATATGGGTTATGCAGGTCTTAGATATAATTGAATAGGCAGATTTTTTGTAGCTTTACTGAATGTGCTTTTATGTAAAATTTTCATTTATTATGCTGATGGTAAATGTGGAGCAAAAATAAAAATTATTATTAATATATGCGGCACAATATGTGAATGACAAAAAATCTGCATGTGATGTAATATTCAGAGAGAGATACTAATTCAATATAGACAGGGCCGTACTCAGGATTATGATATAATGTTGCAATATCAGTTAATCATTTTACTTTTGCTACTGTTTATTCTATCTAGGTGTTTGTAAAGTATTTTCATATTTTTGAGGATTACAAAAATGTGTTCTGTTTAACTAATCAAGCTGACTCTATATTCTGATTCATCAATAATTTCTAACAATTACATGTACTATAAGTAATACTAATTATGTAGTTCCTAAAACATTAGTCAATCAGTAATTTATTCAGTTCTTTTAAAATTGTTACCAGTATAAAAAAAAAAAAAATACTAATAGACTACTATCACATCTATATTTAACTTAAAAATTTAGAAAAAAATCTTATTTATTTGAACATAAATTAACGAAACTGCCATAAATTCGAATCATACTAGTCACAATGCATCTAGATGGTTTTATAGTCTTAAAAATTGAATATATAAATAAATATAGGTATATAAAGTGGACCAGTTGATAGGACAGTGGCCTCAGTAGTGCCTTTTGATTATGTATTAGATGTAACACTAATGTACGCGTGTAGGAAGCACTGCCTTTTAGATTAACTTCAAAGAAGCACTAATGTCTAACACATATCAATTTCTAAAGCTATGGTGCAATAACACTATGTTTGTAGAAATAATATTTGTCTGGAAACATATTTGTCCAAAAACATCGAATTTTAATTAAAGAAAATTTCCATAAAATAATGTGGAGCAAATATGCCTTCAGAATGAATACGACATATCATGAAATTTTTAAACACATTTACATGTGTGTCATTTGATAGACAGCTAAATTGAAATATTTAATATTAAAACGAATATTATGAATAGATAGATATGTTAGTGCCTAAACAAAAATATATTTAAAAAGTTGTTTAATAATGTATATTAGTCACTGTAAATGATATTATAACTGAATACTCAGCACTTTAACACATACAGAAATATAAATGTTTTAGATTTTTACAAAACTCAAAGCTAAATGACTAGTCAAATGAGTGATTCAGTCGGCGTTTGGAGAGTTATTTTGCTCAATTACTTTTAACAGAGAGATTGTTATCCTATGTTGCGAATTTGTAGAACAGGTGATTGACGATAGATATTAGAATAATTTTTTGCTCAATACTAGGTACAACATCCTAATACGAGTAACTGTGTATACTCTTCATGGCGCCGCCGGCTGTGATCTCACTCTCTGCTTCTTACTTCTCCTTCCTCTGCACTCTGCTAATTTTCTCCTTTGTTTTCGTGTGAAATGCATGCATTGGTGGCGGTCAGGACCTGAACGATGGATTGTTACACTGATGTGTCGCACAACATTGGAAACTAATTAGTTTACTATTTTAGATATAATATGTATATTTGAAGCTTTTACTGCATGTGCTTTTCTTATTTATATTTATTTAAGTATGATGTAGTTAATTTTATTATTATTTTTCTTATATGTAGTTAGAATCTAGCTTTATTCACTATATTTTGCCACTCTTGCATGGCTACATAGAAGTAACGTAGCTCCATTTACAATCACACACACATACAGAATATAAATCTCAGAGAAACACAAATTATCTCTATTCTAGATCTGTCATGCGATATTATGTACTTGTGAGTAGGGAAAGAGGCGTCATTATAGTTAGTCATAAATAGTTTATCTGTATATCGTTGCTTCATACATATATGTGTAGTTAAAGTTTATTATTACATTGTATCTGGACACTGCTTTACCATGCTTTTCTGTACACGAAACACGGTACCCTCAATTAAAATGTTTACCAACGAGAGAATAGCATAAGTCCTATTGCTCAATCTCTACATTTAGCCGTCATTCTTTCGAGTCATGAATATATTTTTTTCCAAAATCTCTTCGTGTATTATACGTACATACATTGTAAAACAGTGTCGTTTTTGGTAATTGGTTATGGTCTGGCTGTTCATGCATTTACTGTAATGGGTTGTCGAAATACATTATATAAACAAATTAATCTGTTTTCTTGCATGTACCGAGTCCCCGTCCCGAGTTGCCGTAGCACGAGTTAGGAGTAAATTCTTGTGACTGTATAGCCCAGATCTTAGCCTCATATTCTTAGCACACCTTAAACTGTGTATGGTATGATTCTCCCAATAGGTCAAGAAAATTCAAATGTATCGTCCAAGTAAAATGTGAGAATGTATTGTACAGTTTGAATAACTCGTGGTGCGGCATTCCCATGTGTCCGGTGTGGTGTCGTAAAGGTGCTATGTATGTTCGTGGTATTCTAACGCTTCCCCTTGGCGTGGACTAGACGAGTAATTATGTAACAGTTAACAGCATGCTAATATTTCTTACAATTTTGATAACGTATTAACATTAATAACAATTTGAAAGAAATTCTGAGTGCATATTTATAATCTGTGTAAAAGAGACCCCTAATCTAAATAAAAATATATAGGTAAATCTCAACTTACAAAAATGTATAATCGCAAATTAGAGTCCAGCCCTGGTTTTTTTTTATTATTTATCCAATTAAAGAAAGAGAGGAAAGTAGGTAGTTACGAAGTATACAACTGTACACATGGTACGATGTGAACATGAAGTACGTAATTACTGAAGCATCTAGCTTAGCTGCATGTTGACGGCGTGGATTGTGTTAGGACGAGACAGTGGACGCGGCGCTACGGGAGGTGGGGCTCCTCTAGACACGGCGAGCCGGCGACGACGCGCACCCACCCTCTACTTGCAAAACCGACGTTCTAAGACGACGCCCTACCATCTGTCGCCTCGCCTTTACTTAACTATAAAACTCCAAAACACCATTTGCCATAATCATATTTTTAATATCATTATTAAATGTGTACAACATATTAGAATTTTTATAGACTGTCATTATCAGTCGTACATTTTTAGATAGAAATAATGATCTTGTAGATTTTCTACTGTAGTTATTTGGCGACTGATACTTAAGATTGGTTTAAAATTATCATTACATTAACCATTTAAATATATAGGTAAGTATTTTATATAAACGTATTGACGGAATTGTTTCTGCAGGCCAAAGTGGACCAAGACGAAATATTATTTTTTAAATTATTAATCGAATGTATTTAATAGAAGTAAGTTTACTATTTCCGAGTTTCCCTTAAACTAGATGTAAAATTTAAATTCAAATGTTCATTAGACTTAATTTTTGTGTTCGTTGTCTTTATTTTATTGTTTGTTCATATTATTTACGTGGTCTGTTGAACTATTATAATTTTATTGATTGTTGAAAAACGAATTATTATTTAAATAAGTTTAAATTTTATTCTTTGCTTAGGTTATTTTGCAGAGTTTATTTACTTTTGTTTATTGACATGACCTATCGAATTTCATTGTTTATTATTATAAGACGAAACACTATAAATGTGTTTATTAGTTTAATAAGTTTTTCTAGTAAGTAGGTACCTATTAATCAAGTTGAGATTTAAAGTTACTTGATGAAATTGGTGAAATGTATCGAAATTACTATTTGAAAAAAATATTAGCTTATGAGTTTCAATTGCAAACTCATTCGAGGTTTTGTGCTAAAACTACGCATTTCTTTTTTATACAATTTATCGGATATTTATCAAAGATTGAAAGATTTTGTGACGCAGACTTGAATAACATAATCAAGGAGTTATGTGTGCAATAATGTGTATTAATCCCTACTACGATAATGTTTCGTTTCATGATACATATTATGTCTATGTGATAAAATAAAATATTTCTAATAAAATATATTTTACAAGTTATAAACATTTTTACTTTCAAATACCTTTTTCTATAGTAAAGGTACTTCCTAATTAATTTTGGTAAAAAGGTTTTGTTGTTAAAGTGAATATTTGAAAAAGAAAGTGTGGATAACCGAAAAGCGATGGCTCGGTCTAACATGGCCACGAGCGACTCTGGCTCAGTGATACCCCTTGTTGCAGGAGGAGACGCCACAGGGCTTCTTCGACGACCACGGGCTGGGTTAAGCTGGTGCAGAGACCCCGGCACACACCAACAACATACGTAGCGACCACGTACAACATTGTAAACGTCATGGATTTTGATATTAGAACATTGTAATTAACCTCGTTTTGATATTGATGTCATTAGGGCTGCGACTTGCGTGTACATGAATATAAATATGTAAAATATATAACAGATTTATCGTCAAAATAGGGAAGTAGTTGTTGTTTATTGAAATACCTAACTGTTGTACTCCATAGTCATATACCAGGTTAATTACATAAACTATTATGTGGTTATTTTGCGTATTGTATTCCATTTAGAGCTTTTATTTTATAAGTAGGTATTTAATTAAAAATATTTTTTGCACTTGAGAGGTTGTTTACCTAGTACAGTATCAATGGCAACTGCTTATGTACTTAATTTAGTTTAGTGATAATTTTAATGTTGGTAGAACTGCTTCTTTTTATGTACGTAACGTTGGTACATACATAATGTTGGTTATGAATTATGAATATAAGTTTTTCAATATCGTTATGTAACTGTGGTAAATGAATAATAATGGTTCGTGCCAAAAGAAGCATACATAATTATATTTTGGTAAAGTTTCGCTTATAATAAATTGTTATGTATAAATTATAGAGTAGATGAAGTTATGTAAATCTCTTTATTATTACTGAGAATGGTACGCTTGCAATACTAGCCCTCCAGTTTGTAATATTGCTGTAAATGAGACTCGCAGACTGCATGCATAGTTTGTTAGACATGTTTCACACGTACTGCATCGATGGGATGTCGCAACTGGCAAGCGGTACCTCTTACTGGTAGACCGGACAGCCGCCCCGCGCGGTGTTGAAAAGACTGTGCGATTCCAAATCATTTGTATACATTTCTACATTTATAAACTTTACAGTATTTATTACCCTATGTAACACTAAATATCCGTGTAAGCTAACGTCAGACTCTAATCTCATATCACGTATCATATCTACAAATTATCAAGAGGCCTAAGAATCAAACAAATTAATTAACATTCTCTTTGAAACATATTGCGTATTAAATTAATATTTAAGAAATGAAACTGCGTTTTATTTGTATAAAATTATTTTATTAAAATGCGATTAAAAATTCGCTACAATGATATAAAATAGCTTCATTACAATATGTCGCTTATATGCGATAAATAATTGATTATTGAAGACATATCGACAGTCTTTGATTATTATAAATACATTAAATGCGCCATAACAATGTGGGTACAGCCTGTATACCGGCATTGTGGCCGTAACTTAACTAAGGACAAACGCATTGTTATTATTAGCGAGTGTGAATGTTTGGCGACCTCATTCTATATGAGGACAGTTATCGCACGACGCTGAAAATTGCAACCCGCTAAAAATAACTGCGCCTGCGGCTTAAAGTAAAACATAATAATTATTATTAATTATAATAAAAATGAATATAAAGATTTAATTAGAAGTTTCTGTAGACTTGGATTCAGGTGTAGATTTCACTCGGTTGGCGGTGGTAGGGGAGGATTCTTCGGTGTTCTTGGGAGGGGTGGATGTAGCCGATGCAGGGGGCGCAGGCTCTGCCGTTTGGGACTTTTCTTTCTCCTTCTCCTGTTCCTCTTTCTCTTGCTGTTGCTGGTCACTGGTGACCTTCGCAAGATGTAGGGCCGCTAACAAGGCGGTGACATACCGACGTACATCCAGTTCCACACCTGCAACAATGTCAATTGTACATTATAGTCTGACTCGAGAAAAGTAATGTTAGGTTTTCACGGGTTCTCAAAGTTTTCTCAGTAATAGCACGGCGCCTAGAACCGTATTTTGGCAATATCTAGACCCATAGGTCATATTCCAAAGTCTATTATTTCATTGGATTTATAAAACAGCTGGTGAAAGGTAGAGAAGTAGGATTACATGTTTTGTTAATCTCTGCCTACCCTACAAGATGTGACGCAGTAATATATTATCAATGACGTTCACGATAAGATTGACTTCCAATATGATAAAGTCGCTGAAGGTCGATAAAGGTGAATGTTTGAAAGTATACATTTGCATTTATTTGCATATTAAATTAAATGTTACTTGTATTGACAGCTATTGTTTTGGTAATACGTACATTACAATGTTGCGTTGTTATAATAATATAGACGTTTTATTAATATACGATAAGAATAATTTTAATTTGTCTTAAAAAAACGTCCTTCACTAGGATTTTCTCCCATATATTGTGTGCTTATTCACAATATTTCACATCACACGTAAACCCAGTACAACAATGTGTTTTCATAAGGCTGGACACTTTTGCATCATCATACAGTCCACTATACTAATTCCAACTTTACACATAAATGTGCGAATCATGAATCAACTACAAAGTCCATTTCACAAGTACCTAATGTAGTCATCAACTGCAATATTACGTACCTACTCTTCAAAATTTACCTATAAGCTATTTTTAGCTATAGTTACAAACTCAACACAGACCATTAAATGTTGTATCTAAATATCCCTATCAATGGTCAACAACTATAATATAGTTTTATCCTTATGAAGGATAAAACGTATACATACATATCGTTATGCCTTCCATTCGGATAAGCATAGTCAATGGAAATGGAACGCCAAATAATACTATTCTGGCACATCTATTTTATGAGGTAAGGCGGCAGAAGTGCCTACCGAACGCCTGATGGTAAGCGGATCTATATCATGGACACGACCGACATCAGTGGAACTAAAGTTTTTATGAATTAGAGAATTGGAGGTTGGGGAAGGTTTGGGCCTCCAGCACCATAGTACCATGGCTAAACACAACGCTTTAGTTGTTTTAGCTAATGATGATTCTAGATGATCGCCTCATCATTTTCTGTACAATTTAGTTTACAAAAATATTATTCAATTTACCTGAGTTCCTAAGCTCGTTCACTTTGTACGCGAGGTTGGCCCACACTCGGCGCGCTGCGACGGCGCTCAGCCGGCCAACAGTCTGGACAGTATGCAGCGCCGGATCGTTGGACACGGCTACAATTTCATCTACAATTAACAAATCATTACATTCTTCATAAATTGTCAACTTCGCTCTAACTACAAGTTGACATGCACTTACAAGCTAAGATAATATAAACCATGCTTTTAATCTGACCTAAGTAATAAAAAGGCAAATTTTTCACCATTTTTTTTAAGAGATCATATAATAACTAAATTACTTTTCTCGCCTAGGATATAGCGAGGGGGAATGTCAGACTCTTACTGACTAAAACCAAGGTATTAATTGCGCTCGACTCACAACCCCGGCAAAATTTTTTAACCCCAAAGGCACACTTTTGTTCAAAAAACCAACCCAAAAATTGGAGGAAAGTTTAGATACATTTGTATAGGGAACTGGGTCATTACATGTATAAGGAAAAAACTAGTAAGTACCTACATATTAAGAGTATTAACACCAATATTAAAAGAGCTGTGTAATTATTTCAAACTAGCACAATGCTAATCAGCAAAAGACTAAATGCCAAGTTGGAATGTTCAATAAATTGCTTACATAGATACAAATTCCTTTAGTATCTAGCTACTGGCTACTCATGTCTGCCCTTGTAACAATTATACAACAAAATATTGTTGTTTTGTCTCAGTATTAATTAATTCAACACGTTAATGAGCTTCCAAGTCCTGCTTCATATCTCAAGATTAAGATAAAAGATTATCTTCTGAGGGCATTGTACATTAAACCTGTATTTGAGGACTTGAATTCAATATCAGTAGCGAAATACAGACTTATGGCCCTCAATCTGTAGGCCATATGCTTTTTCACTTAAGCCCTCTTTTACAATGTCTGAATAGCTATTGTGTACCAGATAATTCCTAATATTATAAATGTGAAGGTTTGTAAGTATAGATGGATGTATTGGCACAGAAATAGATTATAGTTTGTAATAACACTTGGGCTTTTCATCCGGGTTTGTGTATACATAATAGGTGCGTAATTTGTATGCATTATGTGCCATATAATCTTATCGGGAACCTATATGAAAGTTAAAACGTAAACTTTCATTCTCTTTAACTTTTTTCTGCTACTTTCTTTGCTTACAGCGTTATTAAAATCTATCGTGACAGTATAAATTCAGCAAAAGTATTCCAGCAATTTAGGCATACCTACTAACATATTTTTTTAATCATTAAAAAGTCATAATTTGGTGTCAATTATTAATACCTTGGGATATGGGCAGGAAAGAATTTGATTAGGTTGTAAATTATTTCTTAACTTACTGCTAGATTCCTCCTGAGCTCCGACAGCGGGCAGGTAGTGGTCAAGCAACTGCATGGCGTATGATGCACCAGCATCGACGCTGTGCACTACCTTCTGTCCGTAAGCTGTGGTCAGCAGCGCGTTAGCCTTCGCCCATGATAGCTCTTTGAGGGAGTGGACACGGTTCTCTGCTGCAGTTTTGGCTGTGTATACCTAGGGATGAATTATAATGTTAATTTATATATTGGAGAAAGGTTTATGCGATTGGGGGCAAAGAAGCAGACGGATCATCTGTTGGTAATGAGGCATTTATATTTATTATTTAAGTATCCTATATCCATACTAATACATATTATAAAGCTGAAGCTTTTTGTTTGCATGAACGCGCTAATCTCCAAAACTACTGGTTCGCATTGAAGAATTATTTTGGGTTTGTTAGTACATTTATCGAGGAAGGCTTAAGGCTATAAAACATCACGCAACGATTTGTAGGAGCCGAGCAACGCAACAGCGCGACAGAAGCTAGTAATACATATTAGGAGAAAAGGCATTTCGAAGCGTTTTTCATGTCAAGTGCATTTTCATACATACTGTCAATGATAAAATTTTCGCCAATTGCTATAAGGGTAAGTATTAGGTACTAAATTCAAACCTAATTCAGTAACTCGTTAGTACTTTCATCTATTTAGACGAGCCTCCTGAAACCCCTACCAAGAGATAAAATTTAAGTGTAGGTACCTACTTTGTTAAATGATACCTACGTAAATACTAATGGACCCGGATAGCAGTAGATTGAGTCATTGTATTGTCAATTTATTGTGCACATCTCATAATTTTGTTAAGCTCTTTGTAAACGTACAAAGATGTAAGTTCATTTTCTGCGGCCGATGACATTGCAGCTGTGTATTTATAAAGAAAGAAAGTATTGTGCTATATTTAGCAGGTTTGTATTTTATATGACCTCAAAATGCATGCCAAAGTAAACAAATTTACGAAGTGCTACGCTAATTTTTAGTAGGTATAGGTACTCTATACTGGCATTTAAAAATCTGCATTTTATTAATTCTGGTTGGAAGAATAAAAGTGAAACCTTTACAGAGTCTTAAGTAAAATTTGCCCTTTGTTTTAATAACACAATTATAAATAGCGGGTAAACCGATACTTATCGACAACTAATCTTAAAACTTTGATATTAAGGTATATTATTGCATTAAAAGAATAATTGATTTCACTTTATTATCAGCCTTTCTTTAGCAGCATTATCTACAATAAATAGATCCAAGTTTCTTTGTATTTTCAGGTAATTAATTATTTATTTATCTATGTAAGTAGGTACTTATAACGTATATCCTAAACGTAATGCGGACTTTTAGTCTTGTGACCTTGAATATATAGGTATGTATTTACATTGTGTGTTGACCTACACCTATGTAACAACTTGTGTTATCGTAAGTATAATAACTGTCAATCATCAATGTTAACCTACAGATATGGACGTTGTCCAGCGCTTAGAGTGCTTAGACTATTATAAGTAAATCATCATATGACTTCTCTCGCCTAGAGTAAGGCGAGATGAGTAGACTCCTTACTGATTAAAACAGAGGTACTTTGTCCTACTTCAGACCGAGACTGCGGTACACTTATTGCCCGCACTTGCCCCGCAACCCCGGCTGAACGTGCCTGTGTGCTTAAAAACTAGTAAGTTAGATGCTTTAGTCTTTTCATCATCATTATATTAGCATATCTATCCAGCGGCTTCCTTTTTTTTTATATTGATAAATTGTCAAACAAAGTGCCAGCATTTTCCTGTTCTTAAGTTAGGGCGAGAGAAAGTGAATGCTCTTTCCGACTAAAAACTCGTTTCTTATCCTGCACCGGTTCGGGTTACGGTACAACATTGTATGCCGATAAGGACCTTTGTGTTGTGATGGTAAACCATTTTAATGTATCAAGCAAAAATGTTCACATAGAATTACACAATGGCGTTACAAATATCCAGAATGTATACATTTTCGAGAAAGAAGCATCGAGTTGTATTATAAAAGATGTTTATCGTGACAAGTGGATACGTTCCGGTTCATTGTCCATTCCACCACGTGATAATATGTCGCCAGTCACATTATCTTATCAGTGCACTGTTATACTGTTACCCGTTTTACTTGCTTGTCGCTACGCGTAAATAAAAGACGAATATAAAACTTTATAGGCTAGGAGGCTAGTCGTTTTTTTTTTATTTATGTCTGTTGGACAGCTGCATTCAAGTATTTGTTATTTTATTTTTGCGTAGAGCGTGTGGCCGCGGCTTGTTGCTAGTTTAAGTAGGTACAGGCACAGAATTTTATATTTTTTTCTTTCTCAAATACAATTATTTTATTCGATTAAACCTTCAAATAAACGTTAGCTATACTGACTTACGTTTAGGTTAAGATACCTATGTAGATGGGCAGATAGTCTTTCTCACAATTTACGCAGTTATGCAGTTGAAAAAATGCATATCTACCTACCTACAAATAAAATCGATCGGGAATTTTCCACGATATTGATAAATAGCCATTTGGCGATAGGACCTTTAATAAACATACCTATCTAGATTACATTTTAACGATCGTAATTTTTAATCTGATACCGACTACTGAGAACTTGATACGTAGTTAATACGTCACATAGGTAACGCTTGGTCGCAAGTCATAATAACTTACATCGTGAGTTTCAGGATTGTTGTTTTACCTAGGTCGCTAACCGCGGGCAACCGCTAACATACATAGCTATCGATATACTAATCTAATGATTATAGACATGCCAACCGTACCAAAAACTAGACGGACTAGACTAGACACTATATCTCAGTATTAGGTACCGATTATCATTAACTTTTTTGATGGTGGCAAGTCATCAAATGACTTCCCCCCCCCCCTGGATTGGACTAGTGTGTGTGTTCATTTTCACTGCCTAAAAAACAACCAGTTCCTTCTCCTGCTCTGAGCCTGGATCGCGGTACCGTATATTATTGCGCTTACCCGCAGCTGGGCTCCTAATAATTTTACATGGAATTGTAAGATACTCTAAACTTATTAAGACTAAAGGATTTTGTTGAAGACTTGTGTAAATATTGTCTCTGCTTTTAAAAACGTGTAGTTTTACATTACGATGACTTTTCACCTCCACAGATAAGAAATAAAGCTTACCGAAAAAAAATTTTGTGGAAAGAAGCGTTCGCGTCGTTTATTATTAGATACTTCTAAACAATTCGAATTTTTACTTGAAACTAGACTATCTAGACATTTCACAATTATTCGACATGAGTAAGACATTATTTTGCATGTTTGACTGTATTTCCTATATGTATATACCAAATAAACAAGTCCAGTTAACCAAGCTGTTTGGTATGCAGATGAGTAAAAAAGATTGAGTCAGAACGCAGATGGTATCTACGTAATAGAACCATAACTATCTTTTGTAATTAGATATTGGTCGACTCAATAGCCAGCCAGTAGTCCGTACTATTTTTATTTTTTATGGAATAGGTGGCAAACGAGCAGACGGATCACCTGATGGTAAGCGATCGGCGCCGCCCATGGACATCCGCAACACCAGAGGAGTCACAGGTGCGTTGCCAGCCTTTTAAGAAGGAGTATGCTCGTTTCTTGAAGGTTTGAAGGTCGTATCGGTTCGGGAATACCGCCGCCGGAAGATCATTCCAAAGTTTTGCTGTGCGGGGCAGAAAGTTTCGGATGAATCGCACAGTTGTTGACTGCCAACCATCTATGTGATGGGGATGAATCATTTTCCGAAATACTTACTTATTACTCAATTAAACTAAGTTTATAAGTATATAAACATGTGATATTTTTCTATACCTACCAAAAATTATCAATAACGGTTTAGCTGTTTATGTGTACGGACATAACAAACGCATACATATTTAGGTCATATTAATGCAGATATATATACCTAGCAGCATTTTTTTCATTTTTCTACTACATGTTATGAATATTAAAGAACTGTAAATGCAACAAAAAAGTTTGCATACATAGCACTGGCCACTTACGGTAGATAAATAGATAATAGCCTCCGGTCCCACAAAACCGGTCGCAACTTCCGATCGATGGAAACCGCCGCGCATATTTTGACGAGGGACCATAAACAAAGTGATGATACGATATTATATGTAATAATAATAATATTAACATTGCATTGTATGAGTCCGATATAATATCATGATAAGTATACGTATAGTGTAACATCCTGCTCTTAAGCTGCACTTTGAACCGCGTATCTGATATTGGGGCTTGGGCACTTCCTGAACTAAGATAACTATGCATCCGCGTCCGCCATCGGCATATTCATATTTAACTCGACTTTTAATGCTGATAACGGAAGTCGGTACTACCAATTTATTTTTGGGGTTTTATTTAAATTAGTTCACTGTTTTGTTTCGCTCGTAATAATGTGTAAAGTGTTGCGGGTTCGATTCCCGCACGGAACAACTCTGTGTGATCCACAAATCGTTGTTCCGGGTCTGGGTGTCTTGTGTATGTGAAAATATATGTTTGTGACAGAACCCACGACACAGGAGAATATCCTAATTTGGGGCAACGTTTAAAAAAAAACATAAATGGAATTACAAAAAAGAAGTATCGTATTCGGATAATGAAGGTCGATCTCTAGGCGAAAATGTTTTAAATTTTCGTTAAGGGGTTTTAGCGTATTTAATAATGTTTTGCTCAAGAAAACTAAGAAAAAGTCGACACTGTCGCACGCAGGCACGCATGACGCTAAAGGTTAACGTTAATTAAAGCTAACGACGTACCTGAAGCAAACTAATTATTTCACACAACTACATTTATCATAAAAATGGAAGGTAGAAGGAGAAAAAAGCTTACCTTATTAACATGTGGTGAGATTCTAGAAAGGACTGCTTGTTTGGTGGTCTCTACGATGACCTTGGGCTGTTCTGTGACGATTGGGACGCGGCGCTCCAGCTCGTCAATGACGGCGGCCACCCTGGCGTCTCCAGCAGCAAGGGGCGCTGCCACGTAGGGCGCCGCTGTGTTAGCTGCACGGTATACTCCCGCCTCAGCAGTGGATAGTGCCCATTCAAGCAAGGAGTGGGCTCCTGTATCAATGTAATAGAATATTTTAATGCCTGCCACCCTAATCATTATAGCAATATGGACATAAGTTTATTATGCTAGATGGTCACAATCTTATTGTCAAGCATTCAGTTAGAAATATTCAATATAATTTCATTTAAAATGCTAGTGAAATTAGTGAATATATATCTCTAGTATAATAATTGTGCAAGATAAACACCATCATGAAATAAGATAGTCATACTTTAATAAATAACTACTTAGTTACTTCGGAGCATTAAAGGTACTTCTGAAATAGAACAGTAACTTTTCCAAAAGATTTTCAAAAAGTTTCTAACAGCATAATGTTTTATATAAAATATTACAACACACATATTTTTTTTTATCTATGTCAGTATGTCAACATATTAAACATAAAATGCACTAAGTGCAAGATAATATATTCATATGTAATAAGTACAAAGTAAATAATAATGTCAGCAAGATTATTTGGCTAGTTAACATGTTAACAATTTTCTTTAGTATGTCTACCCACACTTATAAAAAAAGACTTACTTGAAACATTAGGTTCTTAAGAACCCACCCCTAAGATGACCCACTGACTGAAATTTGACTATTTAATTTGATTTTAAAGGCAAAGAGAAGGTATTTCAGACATTTTGAGAGACACATCTTTAAAAATTTAGAACTATAAGTATAAGGTAAATTTGTCACCTTTAACTCTTGTGTAGAATGCTCCGACTTGACCAACGGCAGCCTCAACGGTGGGCAATGCCATGGCCTTCTGCACTGACTGCAGCTGCGGCATCGATGGAGCACTTACTTCTGTAGCCATCTTCAACAACCGTTATAAAGTTACATTTAAATTTTATTAAATACTAAATATTATTTTACTAGACCATTATATGGACTAGAAAAGAAATTATGGTTCTAACTACAACATTCAATTAAGAAAATAATTAAATACAATGCACTTCATAATCAATACTACACCTCGAAGTGTTTTGTCTACCTTCAATTAATATGAAAATTTGCAAACCAAAGTAGCTGATTTCACCAGTAAATAATTAACAAATTAAAACAGACTGTATAAAATATTAGTATTTGAACAGAAATAACCGGCAATAGCACATAGTTGTTAATTTAGTGGTATACAAATAATAAAAATAAAAGTTTTAAAACCTACCTTAGAAATACAAGAAACTTTTTAAATACTTTCTAAAAGTCCGAATAAAAAACGAATAAATTCACGATTATTTATTACTTGTTCAACACAATTCAATCTACTGACTGAAGTGAACTGATCTTTTAATAGAAAATATATACGTGATAAGAGGCTCGTACGTGTGACGAATGAATAATTAAATAAACTTATTTAATTTTATGATTCAACACTTTGTTTGGACTTTGATCTTGATCAGACATAACTAGTGATGGGTGTTCCATTGACATTAAACATAAAGCAACTTGTTAGTTTTAGTCGATTACATGAATTTTACTATTTCAAGTTAGATACAAAATACTTATATTAGATACCACAGGCAAAGTATTTGAAAATGAATTGGCAAAAATAATATCTGCAAAAAATTGACTGAACTTAATTCTTTCGCTATCCGCACGATATAGCTATCATCAGAACTTTGAATAAAAAAAATAAGAAAGAGACCACGCTAGATAGAAAGAAAGAGATGAAATAACTAAACAGTTTTAAGCATGAATCTAATAAGATTTCTGTTTCTTATTTACTGTGAAATACTTGAATTTTGGGAATAGAACAAGTATTTATTCGAATGATTTTTTACTCTGACAGTTTGAAAATTACCTAACTAACATCATAACTTCATCAAACAATATTGGTTGGTCGCCAAATGCCAATGACGAACATTGATCGCAAAATTTGTGGAACGAGGCCAGCACACGTGTAATCATACACAAACATTGGACGAGGAACGTATTCTGATTGGCTGTCAGGCAAGCGGTCTCAGTGGTTTTTGTTTTGGAGATTATTAATTAGCACATATTTGACCATAACAATAGAAAAATGTCGTGGAATAGCGATACTGTTTTAGAATTCTTAGAACTCTACAGAAGGGAGCAACATTTATGGGATCCAAAACATCCGCTGCACAGAAATAGAAGTGAAGTTTCCGAGTCTTGGCTGAGAATACAAGCATCTCTAAGTATACATTGTTCAATTACTGATCTAAAGAAGAAAAAGGAATCATTAATGACGTCCTTTAGAATGCATCTCAGCAAAAAGAAAGTTCAACCAGGATATCGTACGACTTGGTTTGCCTATTCACTAATGGAGAGTTTTCTTGGCGGCAAATATGAATGTGATAGTACAAATCAATTGGAAAATGAGGTAAATGTTTATGGCCAATATAATAATTATTCATTATTTATAATAATATATGTATACCGGTATTTTAACGATATCATTTGTTCATCTTTAACAAAAAGTTTCGTATCTTTGGTAAAGTATTGGACCAAATTGGAACCAATTGCGTAATCCCTTTACCATTTAGTTTGTATATTTGGCAACCAAACTTTGGTACGGCACATAAGCCAATTCTATATTGGATTGGTTTTTAATAATTTATATTTTTGTTTTTAAAGACGTAGGTATAGCTAAGATGTGCCTTTTGTTGTTTACTCTGTATGTATATTCGTGTATGAAAATTAAACTGTAGTCTATACTTATTTATGATATATCTTATTAATTTGATCCCTTGGTACCAAGTCACTAATTGTCTCATCTCAAGCGCGATTGCTGAGCAAGAAGACTAAGGTTTAAACTAATTCTTACTACTTAGAACAACTTTTGGATTTAATATTAGATAATTATTAGATTCACATAGGTACGAATAAAAGTAGGTAGTTACTTTATAATTTAGGTAC
This sequence comes from Spodoptera exigua, assembly GCA_902829305.4. NCBI lineage: Eukaryota > Metazoa > Arthropoda > Insecta > Lepidoptera > Noctuidae > Spodoptera > Spodoptera exigua. Next base: position 2,259,477 of record LR824612.2, read on the forward strand.
CTAGTTACTTCTTATGTAGATAATACTTTTTTAAATAATCATTTAATAGTAATAAACAAAAAATAGTAATAGATATATTTCTGAAATAAAAAAAAATATTTTCTAATTCTTTTTTATCTATATTTTAGCGTGTTCCTACCCAGATCGTTGTAAAAATTAAATAATATAGATGTATAACGGTTTAATATGATTAATAATTAATTAAGACCTTTAATATTTTGTTTCAGTATTTCACAAATACAGGAAACTACTCGACACAGCCAGGGATCCCAGATCATACAAATAACATGAATAGAAATATAAATATAGCTGATAAACACGCAGCAATGGTTCGACAAAATAAACCAGTCTCTCCGTGTCAGAAAACACCTACCAATAAGAATAGTTCAGAATTAAATTATGCTAAAAAACGGATGGACGAAGCAGTAACGTATTTAAAGAATGCATCATCAAGTGGCGTGAAGCATGAAATGGACGAATATGAGTTATACGGTCAGTTATTAGCGAAGAAATTGAGAAAATTAGATGAACATCAACGTGATTTAGCGATGCATGAAATTGATAATGTTATGTTTCGCGCAAAAATGCAGAGCACAACGTCACAGCAAAGGAGTTACTCGACCTCGCCGTCCCCTGTACCTCGGAAGCTGAAATCTCCAATATTTATAGTTACCCAACAAAATCCTACTAACATACAGTACGAAGATGAAAATATTACGTATCAAGAGCAACCACCATCTTAGAGGCAGCTTAATGTTTGTTGAGGATATTTGATTGCAGCTGGTTGCAGCTGAACCGCACGATTTGCAGTGCGCTGAGTAAATGGGGAATGGGATGCGGGTCGTGGAAGACGCAACAGTAGACAGAGATTGTTAATTAGTTATTTAATTATTTAATAAATAGCTTTATTTATTTATTTACTGAACGTTAGAAGTAATACACGAAGTGTGAAAAATGCATAGCAACTAAAAAGGTGAACATATTTAACATAGTTAAATAGCTACTTTTCAATATGTTTTCTTGGATGCGTTAATATTTTTTATGTTAATATTTTCGTTAACTAATTAGCTACATTTTGTTTAGGATTTTTGTTTGAAATAAATGTTGAAATTAAACAGAGTTTCTTCCTATTAAATTTAGTTTTATGTATGTAATCAACGTAGTTGTGATTGTGAAGCCCGCTGCTCATGCATATGGGTGTAGGTTAAAAACCTGGCGATGACGATGTGCCTCTTTCCGAGATGTACTTTCTATGATTACTTAAACACCACTGACATACGCTGAAGGAAAATATCGTGTGGAAACCTGGACTGATAATTTTTAATTGAAGGTTTGAAATCACCAATTCGCTGTGGTGATTACCTAATGCTCCAAACTCTGTGTGAGAATATAGGGCCTAGCTAGCAGTGGACTCTTATGCCCTGATAATGTGCTGTGATGTAATTAATGTAGGACTATTATTTTAAGTAGGTACCTACCTACTGGCTTCTATTAGGTTTATAGCCACAATAGTCATGAATATTTTTTTTTACGTATAATACCTAGTAACATGACAATACAAAAAATTAGTAAAGTTATCTTACAAATTGACTTTCAAATCGTATCGTTATTTCTTTGAACTAGACACGAATTTAAAGAAAGCAAATGTGATAAATACTAACTGTGAATGACCGTGGTAAATGATGTCACTATATAGTATTGTGTGTATAAGGTCTAAGTCCAGATCCTGTAGGCCTTGAACTCTTTCGTCAATACCGTACTTTGGACACAACTAAAGATTATATACGTGGACATTGAAGATTAGTACCTATATACTTCGTAGTCAGTAATACAAATCCAAGAATAGGTCTAACTACACGTCATTTAATAATTAATATACACCAAAAATAATTTTGTTAAATGCATGTGTTCAGTGTAGGTGTTCTTGAATAATTGACGTGGCATTTGCAGCAAAATAGTTTAATATTGTGCAAGCCAATGACAAATTATATTACTTAGTGTTTTTTTATCAATACCCATGGCCCTATTTCACGCATGTTACACGTAAACGGGTCAAAGTTTAAAAGTTCTCAGTAACGACGAGCTGTCAATAGTTGTTTTTAATAGTTTTGTTTATTTTCTGAAGTGTGAACTGATAGAGAGATAAGTTTGAGTATCGGCGTGATTCAAAGCATGATGCACTGGTAGCGTGCTTGGGTCAAAGAGCGCTAATGTTACATAAATAATAATATTTATCGTAACAGTAAGAAAATTCCATCATGCACATGTCAGCTGTTTAGAATAGTGGGTTAGTACCACTCAACTTTGGTCAAACTGAAATAAGAATTTGGAAGCCAACTTCCTAAGTTCTGATCTAAAATGCCACCTGCAAAGCACAACGTATATCACACAATGTACCTGATTTAACACATACTAATAAAACAGGTATCATATAGGTACATAACGTAGTGTTTATATGATCTTTGTATCACATTGCCGGAAGTTATTAGGAGGCGAGACAGAGAAGAAATTATTTTTTGCTGGGCAATAATTAAGTAGGTTGCAATCTGTGGTTGCAATTTAAAGTCAGAAATGTATGAGTACCTCACCATTAAATCTTTTAAGTTCTATAGGTTCTAATGAGAACCTAGAATGACCAAACTGCAGAGGGTTTATTGGTTGGCTGGCTTGCGAATACAACACCATTTCGAAAATTCCCAGGAGGACCTGTGATAAGGGCTAATTATAGGATAGGAACCCTATAACGTTGTGAAATAAAAACAAATTTATGGGAAAATAGGTAACCATAACACATGACAGTGTTATATTGCAGAAATATCTTTAAGTGCCCATAAGGGCTTTATTAAAAAATGGGTGTTTTATCTGGTGAAAGATTTTTTCTGTGGTGACCTTAAACTAACAATAAGTAATTTAGTTAGACCCTGCATAAAAATCGTAGTTATTGTAGGTACCTGTTATTAATTTTATAAATTTATATTTAGAATTGTCAATTTAGTAAAATGACAGCTCGAAGTTAGGATCTTTTTTTTATAGTAGTGATTGGTTCTGAAAATCGACTAACAACGTCAAAATTGTATGTTTTTCTTATGGTCACAGCTGATCAAAGCGTTTCGTAGCTAGATTTATTACAATTTTTAACAGAAAAAATCTTTTGTCTTTTTCTAACTATAGTGATGATTGGTATTCCATCCTGTTGTCATTACCATATGATTTTTCAACACTTTGTTTTGATTCTGGGGAATAACATGTTCGTGCCTAAATAAAATCGTTTGATAAAACATTTTATTTCTGTTGTTTGATTTTAAAATACGCATTTGGATAGAAAATCTAACAATCATGGCCACAATGGTGAAAGAAAAACGTAAAGAAGTAAGTGCAAAATAAATTATAATAGTGTCCTTTGTTTTACTATTTGCGCAGCGAAACATTTTGTTTATTACAAATGTTGCACTTAAAACTTGCAATGTGCATTGCTTTACTGCTACAGTACATTCCATTCCGATGTAAAAATGTTACTGTAATAAAGACGTCGAATGCATCAAGGATTGAAGAAAAAAATATGCAAACATGTTTATTATGTACAAATTAATTCAGAATGAATAATGTCATACCAGGAAATGATTTTTATGAACTTGTTAGATCAGATTAATAACTCTTTGAAAATTAAATGCAATTTTTTTAGCAGTAGATATGAATATCAATAAATTATCTACAATGTCATACTTCGATTATAAACTAAACAATTGTTTTCAGAAAAAGAAATCAAAAGAGAGAAGTAGCACCACCAGAGAACTGTCACCAGTTAACATAGCTCCTCCTACACTTGAGGAGTTGATCTATACTACAGAAAGTTCCTGTGAAGCTGAGTCATCTCAAAATGTTACCATTGAATCTTTCACTGAAGTCACTGCATCAGAACAAACTGAAACCAATAATATAAGTATAGAAATTATAGAAGAAAGTAGTGAAAATATTGAAGAAGTAGGTAGTAAACAAATTAATATAGATACTAATTTAAATAAAGAATGTTTAGAACAATCTCAGAATATTGAAAATAAGAATATACATATCACGAAAACGACAACCACAGAAGTTGAAAAGTCAAGTCTTATAACCAAAGAGTCTACAAATGAGAGTACTTACAAAGAGTTGCAGAGAAAATTGGAATGTATGGCAATACCAAATGAAGTTACAGAACCAATAAGTCCAGAAAGACAAATTGAGCTTATTCACCCTGATGCTTACTTAAGTACTGAGAAACAGAAACCGGAAACTACTTTTGAACAAGTAGAAGATGTGATGCCATCAGCTCCCTGCTTTGAAGAAGTACCCCAAGCTGTGCAACGAGAAGAAGTGTTTGTAGAAACTAAGCCTAAAGTGAAATGCATGCCTCTAGAAGATGCTATAAAGCTCTGTGGAGGAAAAGAGATGGAAGAAGTGAGAGCCATGAGTCAGAGAGAAGAGGAGTTAGTGGAAGCAGGACCTATGAGTGGACCGGAACATCCGCTTGTTGATCTGTTATCTACATTCAGGTTAGTAACTTGATATTATGTAAATTGTTTGTATATTGCTTTATTAAAAAAAAACACCAAGGCAAAGAAGCATAGCAATCTGAAGCCAGAAATAAATATGTTTCAAGTATTTTTTTCAATAAGTAGCTGCAATTGGGCACAAAAGTCTTGAACTTCGTAAGCTGTATATATCTAAAATTTTTCTATATTTTTATGTTCAGATCATCACTAATAGCAGTGGAGCGTGAGCGGGTTAAACTTGCAGCCGGGTTTGCAGAAGAAGAGAAAAGAAGAGCTACTCTTTGGAAGATAGAGAAACGATATGTGAATATATCTGAGAAGTGTCAGTGTGGGCTTAATGTGGACCTTAGAGCTAGTTATGAGTATGCTGAGTTGAACAAGGAGAGGCTGCCTATCGCAAAGATGAGACTTGAGAGCTTGCTGAGGGATGTACAGGAATCTTATTGCCATCATCAGCATGCTGCTCTGCTGGCACATTGTCAGGTATGCTAGCTTAAAACATTTTTTTTATTGCCTTTTCTAGTTCATTTACCAACAATAGTGCAGCGAAGGTGCCGTTTGGTTCTGTAGCTGAGCAATTAGCTAATGTAACAATTATAGTGCAGTTGTTCTGCATGTTAGGTACAAAAATTTATACTATCAAATTTAGGTACTTTGCTTTATTATCTATTCTGTTTCTGTAGTTATAAAACATTTATATTTTACGAGTATGTTTTATCTCCATGACTGCAATGAACTACGCATTTAAGTTTAGAATTGATGTCGATTCACATCAAAGTCCTCTACATCAGTGGTAGATAGTACGAGTATAATTTCTTTTCACTGATTACTCAATAATAGTCCTATTTTGATGAAAATCCACATTTCATGAATGAGAAGGGTTCGAAACCTGGCAAGTACAAATGTGACTTTTCTTTTGGCATCTGTGTTTTTTTTTTTTTTTAGAATAATAGGTCGGCACACGAACAGACGGATTACCTGATGGTAAGCAATCAGCGCCGCCCATGGACACTCGCAACGGAGGAGTTACGAGTGCGTTGCCGACCTTTTAGGGATTAGGGATTTGGAGATTTAGGGATTTAGGAGGGTTTGGGGGAGGGGAAGGATTGGGCCTCCGGTAACCTCACTCACACGGCGAAACACAACGCTGTGGTTATTTCACGCCGGTTTTCTGTGAGGCCGTGGTATCACTCCGGTCGAGCCGACCCATTCGTGCCGAAGTATGGCTCTCCCACACTGTGATACAGGCACTTGCCTAGTATAGAGGCCAGTGTTTTTAGAAATTTATTAATTTTTATTTATTATTTATTTATTTATTAATTTAGTTCATTCAGACACCTTAGATATATTGTGAAAGAAAACATCGTGAAGAAACCTGGGCTTATAATTTCTAATTATAAGTTTGAAATCGCCAATCCGCCTTGAGCAAGCCAAGTGAATAATGCTCAAATCTTTTCCTTGTGAGAAGAGGCCTGTGCTCAGCAGTGGGCATTTTTATAGGCTGATGATGTGTCCAATTGTCATAGGCACTATCCATACCTGTACCTAAAAACGGTGTACTATTTATTATCACAAATACCTAAATTGAGCTACAGTAATGGAACTGGCTTTCTTTTTCCATCTTTATTTAAAAGAGCTTATTTTCAGAACTTTGGAACTGGCTTGATATAATTGATTGGAAGCCACTTTCACACCAACAAGACAGATGTTTATATAAACTAAATTCTCGTTTTCCCAGATTGAGGAGTTAATCTCAGAGACTATACAGAGTAACAAGCTTGTGATACGTGAAGCTCTCTCCCTAATATTGCAAGCGCTACGCCTCAGTGACAACGCACCAGAAGCGCTCGCGTCCGCTTTAAAGCGGTGGGCCACAGCGCTTTCCGCTGCTTTGATCGACAATCGAGATCTGCGACAGCTGTTGTTCCTCATACATAATTTGTTCAAGTAAGTATATTTAAAACCACCACCGCGCCAGCCTTAAAGTCAAAGCTGTCGAAGGTACATTTCAAATATGTACTACTTACTTTAATTAGTGTGTAAGTATCTTATAATATGCATGCTGGATTCACATCTACTAGATGTCAATCAGATAAATTGTTTTAAGTAAGATTGAAAATCAATTTGTAAATTATAATAAAAAAGAAAACTGGTAGGTACCGCCCGATTGAAATAGGACTCGTGCCTACGTTGTGCTCGACAGCTTTCAACCCACACTGGGATCCTAATATGTAATAAGCTGTTTCATTTCACATAGCACATTTCAGTTAATCTAGAAAATTCAATAAAAGTGTTATTTTGTTTTCAGACAGTCTCGCTCCGTACAATGGGCATCACAAGTGATACACGCGCACGTTGACAGTGCCTCCCCCTGGCGGATACTTGCAATACTAGAGCTGTTACTCGTGCGCTCCCGCACTGAAACAGCGCTCGAGTGTATTGAGGGTGAGATTGTTGAGATTCTCTAAAATAGTATTATGTTTATTTGATTTTTTCATGTAATTTGTCGGCAAACGAGCAAAAGTGAAACTCGTAAAAACAAAGGAGTTACTACCAGTTTGTGGCCGGCCTCTTGTCGGCTGTTATAAGTGTGGGGAAACCATGCTTCGGCACATGGTCGGCTCGACCCGAGTGATACCACGACCTCACAGAAAACCGGCGTGAAACAACCACAGCGTTGTGTTTCACCGTGTGTGTGAGGTTACCGGAGGCCCAATCCTTCCGCTCCCCCAATCCTTAAATTTCCAAATCCCTAATCTCTAAAAGCTCGGCAGCGCACTCGTACCTCCTCCGTTGCGCGTGTCCATGTCTTGATTGCTTACCATCAGGTAATCTGTTTGCTCGTTTGCCGACCCACTACATAAAAAAAATATGGATTAAAGGATAGGGGATTTGTAAATTAAGATCGCCTCACCCACACCGCGAAAGAGAACGTATGTGTTGCAGCATGCCAGTTTTTTGTGAGGCCGTGGTATCACTCCGCTCGAGCCGGTCCATTCGTACCGAAGCTTGGCTCTCCCACTTTAATTTGATGTTGGTGTTTTGACTTTCATTCTTTGATTTTACTTTATACATTTAATATTGGTATTTTCAGCTAATTTTCAATAAATAAGTACCTAAGTATGATTTGTCGCAAAAAAAATTAATTTTTTACCTTTACCCTTATAAAATTGTGTTTTATGAGGGTAAAGTGTGTTCAAGGGCAGGAGCCAGAACACGCTTTGATAGCACTTACGTTCTGGAAAGTTTTAGATTTTGTGCCTGATGATGATAATATTGCATAGAGTGTGAGGATGCATGGGAGGAGGTGGACAAGCACGGCGGCGGGGGCGCGGTGAGTGACGGCACACTGCGGGAGCGCGACCTGCTCGCCCTGCTGCGGGCCTTCCCGCTGCGAGACCTGGTCGCTAGGCTCGTGCTGTTCACGCATACTGTGAGTGACATTATACTGATCGTACTAGGAATATGTCCAGTAGATACAAAGAGACGCTACGGAAATATCATTAAAAAAAATTGTTGGATTGGGGAGGGTTTGGGAAAGCAGAAAAAGGATTGGGCCTCCGGTAACCTCATTCACACTATGAAAGAAGGCTGTGGTTGTGTCACGCTGGTTTTCTGTGAGGCCGTGATATCACTTCGGTTGAGACGACCCATTCGTGCCTAAGCATGGCTCTCCTACACAAATTCACGTAACCACTAACCAACCCGAAACAATAGTTTTTGGATCACACAAATATTTTTGTTTAGGTGTGGAAATGGCTCTCGTTATATTTGTGTGTAAATCCAAACTTAATATTATAAATGGTAAAGTAACTCTGTCTGTCTATCTTTTCTTCACGCCTAAACTACTAAACCAATTTCTGTGAAATTTAGTACATAGTTTGGAACTTGAGAAAGGACATAAGACAGAATTTCTATACCAAAAATCTGCAGGAAGTCACTATTCCATGCGGACGGAGTCGCGGGCAAAAGCTAGTTGTAAATATACATTTGTGTGGTAGGATATCCGGCAAGCCCGGCCGCAGGAGTGGGGTGACAGTACGGGGGGGCGCGGCGTACTGCGCGCGTCCGCCGCTATACGCGCGCTTCTGCACGTGCTGGGTCGTGGCGCGCGCGCGCATTCCAACTACGCGCGCCTACTGCACGAACTCAGGCAACTGGCTGCACGAGCCCTGCACGCGCTGGCCTGTCTACATCTTACTTCTAGGTACGAATTTTAACTTATAATTAGTGTGAACTTTTAATTTTAAAACGTTCGCGCTCGACTATATTCAGAGTTACTTTTACTCATCATCATCATCAGCCTATAAGTTGGCGATTTCAAACTTTAATTAGAAATTGTAAGTCTAGGTTTCGTCACCATGTTTTTCTTCTTCGTATGTTAGTAGTGTCTAGATAATCATACATATATATTTCTTCTCAAATCTTCCTTACTTTGAGTCTACACTGATAGTCTATTTTCGTCACAAATAAATAAATCATTCGATCGTGTTTGCAAGTGCAATGACGATGCTTACAATTCCACACGAAAACTATAAATTGCGAAAAGTTTCCTCATGTTCCCATTTGCACTAGAGGTTTATTATTATTAACCACGCCATAAAAGCAGACCAGCGCAGAAAGGTTCTCGAGGGCAGAAAGGTTCTCGAGGCAGAAAGGTTCTCGAGTGGAGACCACGTACCTACAAGCGCAGCGTAGGACGTCCACCCGCAAGGTGGTCAGACGACCTGATTAAGGTCGCAGGAAGCCGCTGGATGCAGGTCGCTTCCAACCGGCCTATCTGGAAGTCAATGGGGGAGGCCTATGTTCAGCAGTGGACTTCCTGTGGCTGATATGGTGATGATGATGACGCCATAAAAACAGGTTCAAAAGGAATGAATACATCTGCAAGTATGTATATAAAATATGTTTTTTATCAAAGTGTTGCATTTTTAACATTATGCTTCGGATGATAAAAACTAAATTGCATTGCGTACAACTGTAAAGTCTTTTGATCAATCTGTTTTTACAGAAACTCAAAAGTAGATCTTATTCCGCAGATTTTGTATTGATATTGGCTTAATACATACACACAACTTCATGATTTCCAGAGCATTCTATAGCCCTGACATAGAAGAGAAGATAACAGCGGAGTTAGAAGCAGCATTCTGTGCTGGTTTCCACCTGTACGAGGCACAGGACCTACATCACTTGCCGGCTACATTGTTGTCTGATGATGCCGCTAAGGAGTATTGTATATCTCTCATTGTGGGACTTCATGGTAAGATGCGTTTTATTACTTGCTTTAACCTTTTAATAGTGGTTATAACAATCAGTCAGGTATCAGTCAATCAATAGGTTTTTTTTATGTAATAAGTCGGCAAACAAGCAGACCGGATTACCTGATGGTAAGCAATCAGCGCCACTTATGCGCTTTGCCGACCTTTTAGGGATTAGGGATTTGGAGATTTAGGGATTGAGGAGAGATTGAGGGAGGGGGAAGGATTGGGCCTCCGGTAACCTCACTCACACGGCGAAACACAACGCTGTGGTTGTTTCACGCCGGTTTTTTGTGAGGCCGTGGTATCACTTCGGTCGAGCCGACACATTCGTGCCGAAGCATTGCTCTTCCACACTTAAAGGTTCGCTTGTGGTTTGATGAATAAAGGAATAAGGGGGGGGGGGGAATCGAAAAGACGGGTCATGATAGTAAGATCAGCGCTGTTTATTAACAACATCAGAAAAGTGACAAGTATGTATATTGCAATTTTTTTATGATGGAGGTTAACTATTTTTGGTAACTAGTTTTGTTTCACGCCCTTTTTCTGTCGCAGTGTATAGATTGATCCAGCTTGTTCGCGTCGAAATACCGTCCTACAACTAGTAAATTATTTAATATCGTTAATAACAATTTTTATTACCAACAGACAAAACTCCGAAACGACTGGATCAGCTTGAAATAGAGTTGCCAGTGTTACCGTGTGAGATGCGCGTGCGCATCATATCGCAGGCCGCCGTTGATCGCGCGGAGGACCACGAGCTCGCCAGGCTAGTCCTTGAATTCTTGTTACAGGTAATAAATTAACTTTCTTTATGGTTTAGGTCGGCAAACTAGTATCAATGGTACTGATTGCTTTCCGTAATCAGCGTCGCCCATAGACATGTAGGTTCAACAGTAAACGAATTGTCGGCCTTATGTTGGTGTTGAAGGATTAAAGTTTTGGAGATTTGGAGATTGGAGATGAAGCAGAAACTTAACTCAAGCGTTGTTTAACTATATTCAGTGTGGCCATGGTATCACCACGGCCGAACTGAGCGTTGAACTTTTTTTTTCATTAAGTCTACGATCTAATAGCACTTAAAAATAGCCAGACAAATGTTTTTATTGCATTATCTGAGGAAACTATAAACTTTTTTCTCTTCACGCTACCTGTCATAGAATCCATATTTTCAAACATATTCTTATACCAAGATAATGAAATAATACATTAAGTAACCATTTGTTATTTGATTTGTTTATGTGTTTGGGTTCCGGTGCCAAATAAACTACTTACCTTTTTTTCTTTGTTTTTTATTTTCAGACTGGTTTGAAGCGTAAATCAATGTCGTGTAAAGTACTATGCGACGCGACTGCGCGGGAGTGCGTGGGCCAGCTACTGGCCACACACGTCTACCTACATACCATAGCTCTACATATACTGGCAGATCTCAGTGTAGGTGAGTGTATACCTTACAGGGGATTTGTCATAATCCCCACGCTTGGCAGGAGAGCTTGGATATGTCAGATAAGTAAAAAAAATATCGTCGATCTTTCTGTATTGTCTATTTTATTGTATCTGTCATTTTCGGTTTGGGTATAACTGTAGTGTTACAGTATAGATTTGTAAACTCAAAATAGGGAGAGGCCTTTGTTTAGCAGAACATAATTATCTTCACGGTTGTTAATAAACAGTTGTTATTCTGTTTGATACGTAATCTCGGCGGAAAAATTTGGAATGTAGAATACCCATTAACTTAAAATGAACCGTATTAATATGTGTTTACAGTCGAGTCTCTAGATCCGTCCTGCGTGAAGACTTTGAGAGTGAACAAATGGCGACCCACCGCGGGGGACGTGAGGGCCCTATTGGACGACTGGTCGAGGCGGTGCCAGAACTTACTGCAACATCTGTTACTGGAAATGGATTATACTCCTTACGTGTAAGTGTGTAACGTTTATTTTCCTATGAATTGTTTTTGTTTCTTATAATGTTTTTTCCTTAGGATCGTAATTTAGTAATGTTTAAGAGAATTTTCGATTTTCTTCACCTCAAGACAACAGCTAATGCGGTATGCGGATGAGACTCTCCTGTAGAAACTAAGGAGGTTACATAGAAATTGATAATATAATATCTAGAACCCCGCAATTTTCAATTATATCAATCGAGCAGCACCCAATTACAACCATCATACAACCAATTAGTAGTTTAGAATTCCACACATGAAGTAGACCTTCGCTTTAAAAATATATAAAAAAATACAGCTTAGACCACCCCTATAGATAATGTAGAATTGTTTTTTAAATGAGGTACAATGACTTAACTGTTTACAGTGGCGTGTCCCTGGAAGTGCAGCTAACCATAGGGGCCTGGCTGTGTGAGTGGGTGAGGACCCGGGGCCCCAGCAGTGGCGGGGGCGCGCCCCCCGAGTGGTGCTGGAGCGTACTCCGGCGCCTTCGCCCCCACCGCACGTCGTGGCGCCTGCCGCCAGACGCGCCCCCGCCAGACACCGACCCGCCAGACTTGTTCTCCACTGCGTACGCTCTCATGTCCTCGTCTTGGGGACATTGTATACCTGTTGTAAGTATATTAGTCATATAAAACTTTTTTTTTTATATAGTTCGGCAAACGAGCCAATGGATTGCCTGATGGTAAGCAACCAGCGCCGCCCATGGACACCAGCAACAACGGACGAGTTACGAGTGCGTTGCCGACCCTTTGGGAGATAAGGGATTGGGGAGGAAAAGAATTGGGCCTCCGCTAACCTCACTCATATGGCGAAACATAATGCTGTGACTTTTTCACGCTGGTTTTCTGTAAGTTCGTGCCGACATCACTCCGGTCGAGCCAGAAAATAATAAAAATTTCAATGTTTTGTGATAGATTTCAATTGAATTTGTATGTATCTATCAAAAATCGAACTAGATAATATAATAGCATGCAATAATTACTCTTAGGGCTGATTTTTCAATGGGTAGATAAAAGTTACGTGGGCAATATTATGATGCTGTCGCGTCAGTATGTTTGTATAAGACAGTGACGGCAATAATTTTATTGCTCATATAACATTTATCTGACTATTGAAAAATCGGTTTCACACAAATATTTTTCTCCAGGTGACTTTGACGAATAAATAATGTAATGTCTCGCTCTCTCCCCTAGATATGTTCGGAGGGCGTGTCAGGCCTGTGTAAGCTGGCGAGCTTCCGGGCCCGTGACGCGGTGCAGTGCCTGGCCGGGGTCATGCTGGTCATGGCGCAGTCGCCAGAGTCGCTCGCATACACGCCCAAGTAAGATGCTACACATTTTTGTACAATACTACTTGACCTGGCAAATTAGCTTAATTTACAGTTTTGTTCCTTGTCCAATAAACAGTATTATTTTATAAACAAGCAAATGTCACGTGATTAGCAAACTGAAGTGGCAGTTGGCAGGCAAGAACCGATGACCGTGGGAGAAGACATGTTATAGAGTGGAGACTGCATTTAGGCAGACGTAATGTAGGGCACCCTCCACTTAGCTACTAGTACGTCTGCCTAGATGTAGTCTCCACTGTAGAACATGTCTCCTGGCAGTGGTTGGATGAGAAGAGCTGTGGCGTGCTTTGAGGAGGCCTATGTCCAGCATGTGGATGACATCAGGCTGGTGATGATGTGACACAAATGATGATGACAAAATGTCACGTAACTTACAGAGCAAATGTATTGGAAACTAGCTTCTATCACGCGGTTTCACTCGCTGCTCAGCTACAAGCCGTCCTCGACAAATGTACTAACAATCACAAAAATAATTATTCAATTCAAACCAGTAGTTTTGGAGATTAGCGCGTTCAAACAAACAAACTCTCCAGCTTTATAATATTAGTAGGTATAGATTACTCTTACTTACTCGATTTTTTAGAATCCCGTTGTAGCTTGAAAGTAGTAGAGCTTTTCTCAGTTGATTTCCGCGAATAAGTGGTTTTTTTAGCGAGACAAACAAACGGGTGTTCATTTTAGATATAGTTAAAGATTCCGGGGTTGCGGGGCAAGCGCAATATGGTACCGCGGCCTCAGCCCGGAGCCGGAGAAGGAACGGGGTGGGTTTTAGTCATTAAGAGTCTTGCACTCTCTCTCTCGAGAAGTGATTTGATGATGTTCCCTCTTAATAAGAATTAGATACACAGAGATAATACTTACTACTACTAGTGGGTAGCTTTGATCCAAACCCAATAAATTAACTCAACTAAATTAACCTATGAAGAACAAATATACTTTTGTTTCTGGGTTATTATTGGTTAAGGGGTTTTGATCAAAGTTACCCCCAAAGTAACCCTAAAGCAGGAAAAGGATAGGGCAGGTTTTTAGTCAGTAAGAGTCTGACACTCCCTCCCACACTTTGGGCGGAAGAAGTAATTAGATAATTTGCCCCTCACAAAAAAGAGTCAAAGTTACCCGAACTTACGGTGCAGTTTGTTTGTTTCCAAGGTTTGCAGAGGTGGTGTCTCTCCTACTGAACTCTGGTCCGTCCCTGATGCAGCGCGCCCTGGGCCGGGGCGGAGTCACCGGCGCTGATTTACTACTGCGACTTATACTGGCGCAGCTTGAAGACAGGTTAGTGTCCCACTATCCTATTCAGAGACATTTAAGCCTGGAGTACACCGTACAATACAATGAGTCTGACACTCCCTCCTGGACGGGAGAAGGCTTTTATGATTCTCATCTCGCAAAAAGTCATTTCTTTGGAAATTAAACATACGTCTTATGTGTAAGTAATTAACGTTAATTTTCCTGTAAATAGTTTTAACGGTGATTTGTAAAAAATGTTTTTTCTTTGGGCTCGTTTCAATGAATGTTTGCCAGACTTCGTGGCAAGGTAAATAATGAGACTGTAGATGGTTAAGGTCTGTTTATTACTTTAATTGCTGGTGCTTATATACTAAGAAGATGCGTGAGATTTTCAGATTTAGCTATCCTAACAAACGTGCAACAATTAACATGTATGTCTTATCTCTATCGTATCTAAGTAATGTAGCGACGTGATAGTGCCGCTACATATACTCCCCCCTTTTAAAAATAATTAACATATAAATTGAAAAAAATTAGTATGTACCTAATTATATAATAACTTAACCTTGCTGATAAATTACATCCTATGCGTAATGTAATGTCATTGTTGCTAATTCGAAGGAAATAAAAACTGCTGCCTTTGTTGTGACGGCGGCGGCAGTCGATGAACTATCCACTGCATTTGTGCTGATTGTTTCTTGCTATTGTTTTCACTCTTCTGTCTAAGGTCTTCAGTATTCCGTAGAGAAGAAGGATGCCAATTGTGATGAGGATTTGTCCAATTGCAATGTTTCTCGTCCACCGTAGCTCTTCCAGGACAAGACTTTTGAGATGGTCGGCTTCATTTTGATTAAGGCAACTGTCGGAGTTATATACGATTTGATCTTTGGAGCTTTGGTTGCCCATTGTTCTCTCGTAGATACTGACGGTATATGATGGTATTTTCAAAATACGGTGAGTATTTAAATGGACTGATTACTTGTGTCAGCAAGTGACGAATCGTACTGTCGGCTTAACCGCCCGTCCTGACTTCGTGATGTACGTGTTCCGCCCGTTGTGATTATTTTCTGAATTTGGCACGTTCGTTCCACTATTGAAGACAAATGCAGGTTTTAATCGGTCTATAGATATTGCTTTTTCATTGTCCCCAATTTTAATGATAAACGTCTTATCTATCCTCTTTGTCACTAGAAATGGTCCTTTAGTGATAATATGATGCTTAATCTTGTGTTTTGGAGTAGTGTGGAGGGAGGCTGGTTTCGTAATATCCCCGTATTCATTTAATAGTTGAGTAATGCGTGGATTCGTCTCAATGTTAATAGTGCGGATTGTTTGCTGCGTCGATTTGATCAGGGTTGCGGGCGTTGTCAGCTCAGTTACCCTATCTATGAGTTTTCGACCAGCTATATCGACTAATAGCTTATAATGCTCTAAAAAATCTGCTCCAATAATCGGTTGTGTTACATCGGCGATGACAAAGTTCCATACAAAGTTTCTTCGTAGCCCGAAAAGAGAGTGTTTTTTCACCATATGTCTTAATTTTTGTACCATTGGCGGCATAAAGTATACATTGTTCATCTTGTATTAGTGAATGTCTCTGTGGCTTGCTAATAACTGAAATATTTGCTCCCGTGTCAATCAAAAATCTCATACCACTTTTTCGGTCGGTAATAGTGAGGCGGTTGGACGGGTGAATAGCACAGAGTTCCGCCGTTGTCCGTGCTTCAATTAGTTTCCCTGTTTCCTTGAGTTGAGATCCTGTTTCCAATCACAAGGTTGAACACACTTTTGTGCATATTTTTTAAATCTTCCATGGTAAAAATAAAAGTGCCTTCTTTCTCTTGAACTTGACTGTGGTAGGAAATGCCGACGATTGGAATAACTTTGAGTGCTGCGTCGATAGTTTTTTTGACCTTGCTGAATTGCATTTAGTTCCAATTGCATTTCTGCTAACTGTGCTAGTATGCATGACATTGTATCGTCGCCAGATTTGTTTCCGTTTACAGCTGACACCTCTGTACGTGTTGAATTTATTAATATCTTGTCCGCGATCTGGCTCATCTTGTTCACATCTATGTCTTCTGTGACTGCTAGAACCGAAGTCACTGATGGTGGCAGAAGCCTCAACCATAGAAGTTTGATGGTTTCGTCGCTGATATTTCCGTTACTCAGGGTCCGCATCTTGCGCAGAAGATGTGATGGTTTCTGGTCGCCGAGATCCATTTCAGACAATAATTTTTGGAGCTGACGTTGGTCTGATTCCTCATAGCAACTGATTAGGCGTTCTTTGATAGCCTTGTACTTTTCTATTGGCGGTGGGCAAGTAATGAGGTCACTAACCTGTATTATTTCTCCTTTTGGCAGTTTTGCAATGACCGTATAGTACTTGTAATCGTCTCCTTGCTTCTGTGGTGCTACTATGGCTTCTAGTTGCTTAAACCATAATCTGGGTTGGTCCCTCCAAAATTCCGGCTGATATCTCCAAGGCTTCTTGTTGGCTGCTGCTTGATTTGCAGGGTGAATGAGTCATGTTGATTGTTCTTCGTCGGGTCACCAATTTGCCAGACTTCGTGGCAAGGTAAATAATGAGACTGTAGATGGTTAAGGTCTGTTTATTACTTTAATTGCTGGTGCTTATATACTAAGAAGATGCGTGAGATTTTCAGATTTAGCTATCCTAACAAACGTGCAACAATTAACATGTATGTCTTATCTCTATCGTATCTAAGTAATGTAGCGACGTGATAGTGCCGCTACAAATGGTTGGTAGAGTGCCGTAGTAGACGACCAGTCAAAAATCAGTGTTTTTTATTAAAATGACACGAAAAGACTCGAGTAGACCGAGTAGACGTAACTGAAGCTACTATATACAGCAGTAATAAGATATCGCGGCCCTGCCAGGAGAAGGAATGAGGAGATTTTTAGTCAGTAATAGTCTGACAGGGAGTGTCATCCTTGTCGCCTTATAGGGTCCAGTCTGTGGTGGTCTATTCTCCCTTGTTTCATTTATTGTAGAGTATAATTGTAGCATTATCTCTTCTCCCCCCAGTAGCGGCGGGCCCGTCGCAGGCGTGGTATGCGCGTGGCTGCAGATACTGTGGGGGCGGGGCCCGGCCGGCGCATGCGCACTGGCCGACGCGGCCGCCGCCGCCACCAGGGACTGGCCACTGCTCGATGCGTACGCCGCCGGCTTGTTGCAGGTCCATACGTTGTTTTAATTTATATAAGAGTTATTTTGATTAATGAAAGACTCGTCTCAACACACGGTGAAAAGTTACGGTAAAATTTAGTAATGTAGTAATGCTATGTATTATATAACATTTATAAGATTATAACAATAAACAGCTGAAGGTTTGTAAAATGGATTTTGTCTTGTATTGTTCAATATAGATAATAATATAGGCAAAAACATCAAGTTACGATTAATACAAGCCTAGCAGCTATTATAATAATATAAAGTAATAATCAAGTGAGATAAATAATAATAATAAGTTTTGACACTTGTACTTGCGCGTTCGTCGGACAACTTAGCAGCGCTAGCTATACTGGTTACAAACTGACACTTGCGTGCCTGTCTTCAGAACGGGTTCACTTAAACTGGTGTGGTTCTTTCCTCAAAAGACCACTACAGAATGAACTTGCACGGTTCTCTCACATTATGTTATTTTACATTGTCTGGACTTGAAAAGAGACTGACCTCTGAGTTTGTTTCGGCATTTCTTCTCAGAGTAGTCAGATAGGAAATGCCGGCTTCATCTAGTTTTTAACATATAATTTGACGTGTAAAAGTGCCGTTTTATGGCCTACTTGCAAAAAAAAAATTCATTGTTTCATTGTTTTATTGACAATTTTATTACGGAACCACTCTTCGAGTGATCTACAAATGTTTGTTCCGGGTCTGGGTGTCATGTGTATATGTAATTGTATGTTTGTAAACGCACCCTCGAAACAGGACAAAGTCCTAGTGTGGGGCAACTTTTTTTTAACGAAATATAGTAATTTGTACACAGGAGGAAAACGCGAAAGAGCACGTGAACCAAGCAGTCCGCAACGCTGGTACTGCGCCGCTACTGTGCGAGTGTATACTGCGGGGGACACACGCGGCCGAGGCGAGGCTCTACGGGGCACTCTGCACCCAGCTACACCTGCAGCGCACTGCTAACCTCAAGATACATGTTGATAATGCTCTGCAGGTATGGGGAATTACATTCGCATGGTAAAGAGAGAGAGATAGAGACAGAGAGAGAGATAGAGATAGAGACAGATAGATAAAGAGATAGAGAAGGAGATAAGAGAAGGAGAAAGAGAAGGCTTGTAAGATGTTAAAGGTGATCCTATAAAATTGTTGCTTCAGAAACTTGGTGCCAAGCTAACATCGGAGGAGCTGGTGATATACCGCGCGGCGACGGCAGTACTAGCGGCGCCTGTCTCCCACCCCGCGCATCTCACTCTGTGGCGGCTACTCATGCATCTCTATCTGCAAACTCCACCTGACTATGGGTGAGTCTATTTATTTCAAAATGAAAGACCCAAAAAATAGGGGTTTGATATGTACTCCACGTTTGGGCAGATTTATAAGATTCAAGTTAAAAGGAGTGCATCTTGGTGGCCCGGAGGTAAGAACGCTGGATTCTCGTGTATGAGGGTACTTAACCTGGCAAGTACGAATGTGACTTTTTCAGAGAGACTTTCTTTCTCAGTATTAGGCACTTATAGACTGATGATGTCAATGTCAAGTTCTTTGTCATTATATATAGTATTTAGTTACAAGTAAATTTAATTGTTATTAAAGATATTCACTGACCCCACAGTCAAACCATTACAACGGTTTTGTGGGGCTTAGCACATAAGATGGCTACCTTTGTGATATAAGATAAATAAATAAATAATAAAAAACAAAAATTATTATACGTCTCATTTTGACATTATAGCATTACTGTATATTTAACCCAGGTCAGTACCAGCAGTAGGACCACTATTCTTCAGCGGCCTAATCAAATCCCGCACGCTTGCCCAATTGAAGCGAAAACTCCAAGAAACGATCACCTACCACCACAATGAAGGCGAAACATTCAAAGTCGAGCACCAATCCATCGATACTAGTGACACACAATCGATATCTCGAGCAGAGAAAGCTAGTCCGTCTAAATTAGAAGATGGACTGCTACCAGCTTTATCGATAATCGATTTAACGGGAGAATCGAGTGAGTCCAGCGATACTGAAGATGAGAGTCGAAGCGAGAAGGAATCGAGTCCGAATAGTGAAGCGGTTGATGCGAAGAGAAATATTTATAATCTGATCGTTTATCATGCTGGGGCTGAAAAGTAAGTTTTTTTTCCTTACTTCTGATCGATATGAAATACGTCTATGAAAATGTTTAATAGGGTATATTTCTAAAAGATCTTAAAGTTCTTAAGTTTTTATCCTTAATCTGGAAGGTTTGCGAAATTAATAACCAACTTCAAAAAAGGATATCCTCAGATTGACATATATGTTTGTTCGCGATTGTCTTCTAATGGCTGAATCGATTTTTTATTCGGTTTCAGAAAAGTATTTGTCACACTTAGGAGCCGGTTTAAATATGTTAATCGACTATTCAGTAGTATAAGAAGTTCTGAGTTTCATTCATATTTTGTCCGCGATTCTCTCGCGACTCTCCGAACCGATTTTAATGCATTTTAGAACTTGTGGCACTCACTTCCAACCTGACAGTATTTTTATTAATTTATTATTATTAAAATACAATGTAAACTTATTACAATACTAGACAGTTATAATTACCCACAAAACTTTAAAAACAAATTGACTGTGGAAATGTACGTAGTAAATACGAATACAAGTTATTTCTTGCGTTTCATTTCTTTGTCTGTCATTAGGATGCTCAACGAATACCTGTCTTGGCTGGAGGAAGGAGAAAAAGTTCGAGCACCGCCACACTTTGCTGATCTAGCCAGGTTCATACCAGAACATGTAAGTCTAATGCGTTTCCATAGACGGGCCCCTACAGGGCTCATGTTCAGCGGGTGAGGAGAGATAGTCAGTTAGAGTGTGACACTCTCCTTCGTCATTTATCCTGGGCGGGATTTCATGACTAGGTGGAAAGTCATTTGATAAGTGTCCCCTGAAAAAAGTCTAAGCACCAAAGTTACATACAATAATAAGAGCCTTACCTACTTTATATCATAAAAAATTCTGTTATATTCTATTCAACACATCCTCTATAAAAACTCACATACCTACTTCCATCAGAATATTATAAAGTAATTAAAATTTCCAGGCTTTAGAAGCAGCGTGGAAGCGCGCAGTGGCCCGGCCAATACCCTGCATAGAAGTGGACAGCTTCCCCCTACCCACGGCACCACCAGCGCAGGACTCCGCCCCTCCACAGACACCGTTTCATGTCGCTGTCAATACTATACTCAAGATTAAAGACAATTCTAGAAGAAGGTATGTTGGAAAAGAATCTGATCATCTTTTCAGGATGCCTGTTTTTACCCTCCATTTTTTATGGTATAGGCCGGCAAACTAGCGATCGGATAACCTGATGGTAAGCAATCAGCGCCACCCATGGACATCCACAATACCAAAGGACTGACGAGAGCGTTGCCGGCCTTTTAGGGATAAGATAGGGGTTTTCGATATTTAGGGATTGGGAATGAATGGGGAAAGGGGAAGGATTGGGCCTCCGGTACCCTCACCCGAAAGCTTGGCTCTCTCACACTTAATCCACTTTTATAAATTTGTAGACGGAAGCGTAAACTGATCAAGTCGCCAGTAGAAGACGTGGACTTCAAAGATGCGCGTACGCTGCTGTCTTTAATAGACAAACATTTGCAAGACATCGAGAGACTTGCCCAGTAAGTATTGAACCACATTATGTATCTCCTTTTCAATATGCAAGTGTACTACTAGACTCCATTTTATATAACTGTATGAAAGATATGGGTCAGCAGATTTACTTCTTTTCATGAATTTGGATTGTAGATTGTATTTTTCTTATATTATACCGCGGCAAACTAGCAGACGGATTACCTGATGGTAAGCAATCAGCGCCGCCCATGGACGCCTACAGTAACAGAAGCCGTCCTTCTGGGGATTACGGATTTGGAGTTTTAGGGATTGGAGATTATGGGATGGGGAGGAGGGCCTTCCGGGAACCTCACCCACATGGTGAGACACAACGCTATGGTTGTATCACGCCGATTTCCTGTGAGGCTGTGGTATCACTCCGATCGAGCAGACCCATTCGTGCCGAAGCATAGCTTTCCTATTAAAATGAGAAGATGAGAAAATCTTTTTCAAATCCCTGAATATTGCCTTAGACTTGTGTACTGCCGTCAGGATATGAAGTAATTAACCATCCTTTGAATTTCTTCAATACATTTTCAACTTTATTGCAATGTTATAAAGTTCAAAATGCTTGCTTTCAAGGCAGTATGTCCCATTTTGTTCTGAAACAGAGAGTGGTGTACGGAGGTGGGTCGTGTATCGTCATTGGACAGTCGGCTGTGGGAGCTGACGAGTGCGCTGCGCGTGCGCCGCGCGTTACCGCCAGTGCGCAAACAGTGCGCTAACAAATGCAAGCATATCACTATTTATATACCGGTATGTACCTGTTTCTTTTTATATATTTTCGTTATAGACTGGGTTGGCAAACCAGCAGACAGATTACCTGATGGTAAGCAATCGGCGCCGCCCATGGACACCAGCAATGCCAAAGAAGTTACAAGTGGATACTTAAGGATTGGAAGGGGTGGGGGGAGGGGAAAGGATTGAGGCTCCAGTAACCTTACTCACACTACGAAACACGACGCTGTGGTTGTTTCACGCCGGTTTTCTGTGACCTCGTGGTATATAACTTCGGTCGAGCAGACACATTCGTGCCGAAGTTTGGCTCTTCCACACTCATTATTACTACATTTTGAGCAGATACTACTACCTGGCGTACAAATATCTTTCTTTTTTATAGAAACATAGAAATTTCAGTTTTTTATAAATGTATCTTATATAGGAACAAGAGTGGTGTATCTCAGTGGACGCAGAGCGTGGTGTGAGAGACAACAGAGTCAGCGCACGCGCAGCCCTGCGCCGATTGGCGCGCGCCCGCCCCCACGCCGCGCGTACCGCCGCCGCGCTTCATACTATCGCTAGGTAGCTATTTCTACAGATCATTCATTTACTTTAAATATTTCTGCTTGGAATATCAGATAAAAAAATGAACCAACTTTAATCTTTGTGTTAGTAATATTTATCTTATAGTTTTTTTTAAACGAGCAGCCATTCACCTTACGTTAAGTGATCGGTTTGATACCGTGCAATATCTCGGCAGTATTCCCCGTAGTATAGGCGATGATCATATTCGGGAGTGTGTGTGTGTGTGTGTGTGTGTGTTTAATATTATATAACTGTAAGTTTTCGTGAAATGAAATGTAAAATGAGTAATAAGTAAATATTGTGTATCTCCGTACAGACGCACGCGCAGTAGCGAGGCGTGCGTGCGCGCGGTGGATCGTGCGTGGCGCTGCGCGGGCGCACCGTCCTGCGCCGCATGCGCGCCCGCCGCCGCGCTACTACACTCCTTCGTACAGCTACTGGCTGACGTAAGCACTATTTTTTTATGTCAAAGGTCGCCAAACGAGCAGACGGATTATCTGATGGTAAGCAATCAGCGACGCTCATAGACACCTGCAACAACGAAGAACTTACGAGAGCGTTGCTGAACTTTTGGAGATAAGGAATTTGGGATTGGATAAATATTGGGGGAGGGGAAGGATTGGGCCTCCGTTATTTCGTCGTGTCAGTGAGGGTATGGTTGTTTCACGCCAGTTTTCAGTAAGGCCGTGGTATCACTAAAGTCGAACCGACCCAATCGTGTCGAAGCATGGCTCTCCCACACTCAACTACACACATATTATACCTACCTACACTTACTACACCTATTATTTAAAAACTTTATACTGATCATTAATGGAATCTCGATACACTGACGTCGTTCAGTAAAGAAAAAACTAGAACCCCAAAAAAAATATCCCGACGAATGGAGAACCTCCTCCTTTTTTGAAGTCGGTTAAAAAGCACTTATTCACGTGCAGTTTATTAATGAACATTGAAAAGTCAAAACATCAAGTTCATTTATTTCACTGAGACCTTTACAGGCACGTTTAAATATCAAACAAACATTCAATTTTAACGGCTTAAGCGATTCGAAAATCTGACCATTTACTACATTAGTGCCATCTGGTGAACAATAACACAATACTCTCCATTAGAACTATATTTTTTTATTATGAAGTCCTAAAATACCTAATTATTTAATTCCAGCGCTGGATATGTCACGACGGGCGTATATGCGCGGACCTATTGTCTTCCTGGGGCAAGCGCGCCAATGGTTCCCTTCAACAGTCCTTATGCGGAGCCCTACTGGCCCCCAGGCGACTGCCCCCGGAGGCCTGGCCCCTTGTCTATACGCAGCTATTGGGCACACAGCTGCCTTCGCATACACTGTTCAGTTATCTCTCCAGGGTAAGTACTTTAGGAGTAGTCTGTATATTTTTTTTGTCAATGAAAAATCATCTAATTATTCTCTCGCCTAGTATTGTCGGACTTTTGCTGACTTAAAACCCCCCATTCCTTCTCCCGATCTGGGCCGAGACTACGGTGCCTAATTCCATTTTCCCTGCAATCCTAACTGAATATCAGCCCTAAAGGACCCCCTCTGAAGTAGTCTGTATGCTGAGTTAAATTATTTGTTTGAGATATTTAAAAGACACGCTACCTTTTCTAGTTCTCCATTTCGAGCAAAGGCTATTTTTTAATTTCCTGTCTTTTTACCTTATTACTTCCTACCATGAGTACTTAATAAATAAAAATAACTTATAGTGACCAGAGGTTTTAGTAATTTTACTAAAATGGTAATTGAGGTTACAAATAACATACGAGAAGGTACCTATTATAAATAAAGTTCACCTTTGGTATAGTAGAAAGTATTGAATCACAAACTGTTATTCTTATTTTTTTTAATAATGGAAGAAAAAGGACAAAGTATTATTTTCTGAAGTAACTAGTTTTGTTAAACCTTAAAGTTCGAAATGAGTCGCTGGTCGGAAACTGCGGACGCTACCCAACGTAGAGAGATGCTGGAGGCTCTACTCCGGGCCGTCCAGCGCTGGGGCCCCACGCCTGCGGCGGAGCACTGCATGCTGGTGGACCTGCTGGGGCTGCACAGCGCGGTGTTGCTGGACGCGCGGGAACTGGGCCAGCATCTCGTCACCTGCGCAGGCGCAGCCGTTGCCAACAAACTACCGGCTGGACACTGGGTGCATCTCATCCGGGCTGTCGATGCTAAGGCCTCCACCGTGCCTTTTGATCAGGTATATATTGTTTATTGATTATTCTTATAATTGTATGTAAGACTTATACATATTTGTGTTTCGTTGATTAAAAGTTCCATTTGAGTCTTAGTATATTTTAAAATCAATGCTCTAATGTTTATACATTATGTTAAAAAATAAATTTGTTGGATCTTATTCTTTAGTGATACCATTTAGCGTCATATACGATTACTTGTTTCACTGTGGTTTGATGAAAGAAATAACTTTTAAAATCGTGGATTTAGTATCGAAGGTGGCAATATTATGATAAAATGTTCGTTTTAAACAGTTGGGTCACGTGCTCCGCGAGTTAGGCGTGGTTTGGTGGGAGGCACGCACGCGCACGCGTACTGCGGCGCAGGCAGCGCCCCCCTCCCTACAGACGCATGCGGCACACGTAGCGCGCCTCCTGCACGCACTACTGCGGGCCTTTGTACACGCTGCACGGACACTCAGCTACGACCCCGACAGAGGTTACTACCTCCCTACACATTTTACTAACGCATTCCTCACATACACTGACTTTTCAATACAAGGCTGTCGCGATGTTTGGGCAACTGGCTGCAATACAACGTGTCGTGAATTCGATTGCCGCAAGTAACAACTCTTGGTGTGATCTACAATTTGTTGCGGGTCTGGGTGTGATGTGTATGTGAAATTGTATTTTCGTAAACACACCCAAGCCAAGTTCAATCGAGAATACGTGACCACGATCCAATCAATGCATTACTTCTCTTGTCTATTTTCAACTTTAATTTTTTAAATCTCTTTTAACAATGCTACTACCAGCTTACAAAAAAATAAATCTCTATAGTACTTATTCAATTTTAAACTTTCTGATCTATGAAAAAAGTCAAATTAAACTTTGGAACACCTTAATTGCATTATCACTTTTATTAATTAGAAATATACATTAAAAAAAATTTGCTCCCCTATATAGTTATGTATGTATAAATCATATTTTTCTGCTTCTCAATATGTATGTGTATATATATGTCCTCAATATGTATGTCCCTGTATGTATTTTTCAACAAAAGAAACAGGAAACTCGATGTAAGAACGCCTCTTTTTGTAGCCTGATTAAAATGGTGATGTTTTACGCACAGTGGCGTGGTACGCATGGTCGGCGCTGCAAGAGTCGTGGGGGGCGTGGGTAACCCCACACCAGGGCGCTCCGCCCCTGCTGCCCTCGACATCGGACCTGGAGGCCTACACGCCCATGCTGAGACACTTCGTGGACTGTGTGCATCAGATCATGCTGGACTGTCCTGGTCAGTGATGTAATATTATGTCTTCTCTTCTCTTCTCTTTTCTCTCTCTCTCTCTCTATGTCTCTCTCTCATCTATTCTGTGGCAATTATATTCGTAAGAATTCAAGTCCCGCTTGGTCAGCAAATGCTCCATATATCCCAATATACCAATCTCCAACCCTCAATTCGCAAATTCATAAGCTCCATGTACTTGACTTGTAACTGCTCCATTGCGGATGACCTTGAACAAAAGTAATGGCTTTCAATCAACATAAAAGTACTTAATTCATCTGCTTGGTTTCTATCTATCCTATTAAAAAGAAGGTTGAACAAAATAACTTAATTAAAAAGAAAACTATAATAAATACTTTAAATTAGTTTTTCAGTTTCATCAGTCAGTATAGCTCATTATTAGTACCTAATTAACTTTTGTCCAGGCACGGAGATCCACCTTCTGCAGCAAATATTCGAGTGGTGCGTGCAGTCTTACGTGGCGGTACAGGGCTCCTCGGGCGCCCCGGGGCCTGTCTCGCAGGAAAGTCGCGTGCAGGCCTCCGCCCTACTCGCCGAGATGGCCAAGCTACCCTGGATGGAGCACCAGTGGTTCTATGGGAAATGTCTGCAGCAAGCTTTACAGGTTTTTTTATGAGGAAATCATAAGTACATTTAAAGTTGGTAACAATTTGTGTGAGATTAATTATGGACCCTGTAGGGCATACACAGCAAAATAAGGCAAACAGGAAAAATACTTCTCTCTCTCTTTATAGGATTCTCTCAGCCAGTTTTTTTAAATAATAATAATAATATTTATTCAGCAAAAAATAAACTTCTACAATAAACCTTACGTTTCGTCGTCGTCTATCGTGTAATAATTGTTTCTAAGTTTGAAGCGAGAGAGAGAGTACCGGACTCCTACTGACGAAATCTACCTCGATCCTCCTTTTGCTCCGAGCTTAGGACGAGGTACAATGTTGCGCTTGCACTCGCAACCATGTTTGAACATCGGCCTTTTTGGTTCTTTGAAACAATACAGATAGGGTTGCGAATAAAGTTGCCATAAGATACCGCGGCCCTGGCTCGGAGCAGGAGAAGAAACGGTGTGGGTTTTTTAGTCAGTAACATCTGACACTTCCTCTCGCAGGGCGGGAATGTCAATTGTAAATCTCATTGAATTTATCCACATCTGATATTAAACAGCTTACTTGTACTTTTTAGTATATAATAAATTCGGGTATAAAAAGTAAATTAGATTAGTCCTTTGCTATTACATTATGGACTGTAGGTACTATTTTCCATATTAATACTGAAAATAATAGTAAATATCAAAAAACGACGTAGTATTGTTCACCATAGCATATACCTTTTTTATATAAATTGTACCCAGATATCAAGAAGTACAGAGCGGGAACTGACGTCGTGGTGCTGCAGTACATGGGGCGGCGCGCGCGCAGACACGCTGCTGCGCGGCTGCGAGCCCGCGCTACTGGCGCCCCATCTAGCGCAACTACTGTACCTCTTCACGGGGACGGTACTGCCACACCCGCCACAGGTAACTAATTACATCAACATATTGCCCATTCAAAAATAAATTTGTGTAAGAGAGGATTCCCTTTCCCATATAGGGTATACCGATGGCGAAGTAAAGAAGCTCTGACGTCATGCGTGGACAACGTTGTCCGCTCAGGGATTCATATTTTAGCCAATAGACGCTAAGACCACCACAGATGAGGCCCTATAGGGCTGATGTTTGAAACAAGTCACCGCGGCCTCGGCCTTAAGCAGGAGAAGGAACGGATGGGGGGTTTAGTCAATAAGAGCGTTACTCCCTTCGCCCCACCGAGGACGGGAGAAGTCATTTGATGATTATCTCTTCACAAAAATTATATATTATACTAGAATTAATATTTCAGATGAAGCTGATATGGTCATGCTTTGTAGACACGTCGATTCTATGAATCGGTTTGATCACAGATGTCTACATAACTATGTATAATTTATTATGAAAATTGGTTTTTCTGAATCTTACTTCCTCTTGCTTTTTTACTATGAATTTGTATCGTCAGATTTTAGAAGAAGCGTGCAAGTTACCTTGGAGTCGGCTCCCGGAGCCGGCCCTCGACGAGGCGTTGGACCGCTTCTTCATGGTACATCATAACCCTGCGCTTCCCTACCACGACCTGCCTCAATTCAAGTAAGTAATCTCTTTTATTATTATGTTTTGTTTGTGACCTTTGCGTTTCATATTGTGTAAATGTTCGAATTATTTTCTATAAACAGCGTTAAATATTTTCTTAATTGTGTTATTTAACAAACTAAAGAAAATATCCAACTTGGAGCGCCCCTTACAATGTATGTTATTAATTTTGTACACTTAATAAATATTGCTCTTGACCCGTCGTTCAGAATAGACTTCCAAGTAATGATTCTATTTTCTTGGTAGAAGAAAAGCTCCAATAAGAAAAATAGTTTTTTGATTATGGAACAATGTCCATACATGGTTATACCTTAAAGTTAACATACATAATTATAATTATACTTATATTAGATTGATCCTGGTATCCTGCGAGCTATCCCCCCTGCAGCCCGCGGCAGTAGACACCCTCTCCCGACAGAAGCGAGCTCGCGGCGTGTCGCAGTGGGTGCGCGCCGCTTGCGCACCTACGCTAGCTGCGCATGTCACTGCGCAATCTGCGCAACTACTGTGCATCATTGAGATGTTAGGTACGTTGTAAATACAAACATTAATATGCTACCGGTACTAATCTCTAGGGGTTCCGACGAAATTTTACCTGGGATCATTTGGTACATATCTTTAATCGAGCTACCCAGCAATGCACTTCTAACTTTTTTAGGTCCTTGCTTTATGGAAAAGAGTTCGTTATGTAATGTTTATATCCAAATTTTAAAACAAGTTCCACAACTGATCTCTAAGATATTGTTCACACAAGAAGCTTACACACTCGCTTCAACTCGGCTCTTATATCCTACAAATATTATGAATGTGAAAGTTTGTGAGAATGTATGGATGTATGTTTGTTATATTTCACGCAAAAACGAATGGGTCGATTTGGTTTGAAATTTGGTATGTAGATAGGTTGACAATTGGATTAACACATTGCCACGGGCGGAAGCTAGTCTATACTAATATTATAAAGAGTTTGTATGTTTGTAAGTTTGTATGTTTGTAAGTTTGTATGTTTGTAAGTTTGTATGTTTGTAAGTTTGTATGTTTGTAAGTTTGTATGTTTGTAAGTTTGTATGTTTGTAACTTTGTATGTTTGTAACTTTGTATGTTTGTAACTTTGTATGTTTGTAAGTTTGTATGTTTGTAACTTTGTATGTTCGTAAGTTTGTATGTTTGTAACTTTGTATGTTTGTAAGTTTGTATGTTTGTTACTTTGTATGTTTGTAAGTTTGTATGTTTGTAACTTTGTATGTTTGTAACTTTGTATGTTTGTAACTTTGTATGTTTGTATGTTTGTAACTTTGTATGTTTGTAACTTTGTATGTTTGTAACTTTGTATGTTTGTAACTTTGTATGTAGGGGGTAATCATTGGAACCGCTGATCGGATTGCCAAAATTCTTTCACTGATAGATAGCTACAATATTCCTGAGTGCTATAGGCTATAAAACATCACGCTTCGATTAAATAGAGCCGAGCAGCGGGTGAAACCGCGCGAGAGTAGCTAGTATAAAATACAAGTAAAATATCTTTCGATTCCAGCGCCACATTTAGAAGAGTCGGACGGTGAACTGGAGGATTTGATGTCTCGTGCCGTCGTCATCATGTGCATAGAGCCCGCCGCTACTTCTGCATTACCGGTAAATCATTTAACTATAGTATTGTAAACATTATAAAGCATATACTACGAATAATCTGCTTAGTTATTATCATAGGTAGATTGGTATGGTATGGAACAAATGATTGATTTAGTACCTACAGAAGCAGTCGACTACAAGGTTCCAAAAAAAAAAATGCATCATCATCAGCCTATAAGTGCCCGCTACTGAGCAAAGGCTTTTTCTCACACGGAGAAGAATAACCTCACTCACACGGTGACGCACAACGCTGTGGTTGTTTCATGAGGGTTTTCTATAAGGCCGTGGTATAACTCCGGTCGAGCCGACACATTAGTTTTTTTATGTGATAGGACGGGAAATGAGCGGGCCTCTTACCTAATGTTAAGCAATAAGTGCCGTCTATGGATAGCCGCAACAACGGAGAGGTTCCGAGTGTGTTGCCAAACTTAAGGGATTAGGAATTTGGAGATTTTAGAATTAGGGAAGCCGATTCGTGTGGGAGTGTGGGAGAGCCATGCTTCGGCACGAATGGGTCGGCTCGACCGGAGTGATACTACGGCCTCACAGAAAACCGGCGTGAAATAACCACAGCGTTGTGTTTCGCCGTGTGAGTGAGGTTACCGGAGGCCCAATCCTTCCCCTCCCCCAATCCCTCCTCAATCCATAAATCTCCAAATCCCTAATCCCTAAAAGTTCGGCAACGCACTCGTAACTCTTCCTTTGCGAGTGTCCATGGGCGGCGCTGATTGCTTACCATCAGGTAATCCGTCAGCTCGTTTGTCGACCTATTACATAAAAAAAAACGTGCCGAAGTTTGTCTCTCCCACACTGTTTAGTATTTAAGATTGATCCTAGCACCTACATATGGTAGTCTAATTTATAGTTGGGTTTCTCTAGGTGTGGGTATCGTGGCTGGGCACGGCGTCCCCCCGCAGTGTCCGCGCGAGTATATCGGCGACGGCGACGCTGACTGCCTTCGAATACTTCGCCGTGCTCGCCGACGCCGCCGTACGGGCCATGTTACTCTGTACTGGTGAGATATGTCGTATGATCGCAGTCTTTACAAGCCGAGAACGGTAAACATCAATACACACAACACAATTCAAGACACTTCTCAATAATAATAATTCCTAAATAAAAAACTTCGAAAGAGAAAGCGAGACGAGTTGTTAAAAATATTTCGTAATGGCGGGAAAAATTAACAGTCCTATGCGCGCGTATCGGCCATACACTAAAAATGATGTTTCTTTTCTTGGGCTTTTCACGGATAGCATTTAAGTGCAAGTGTAAGCGTAACTCAAGCAATCATTTTAAAAAATACATTATATTTCTCTGTATGTGAGTTATAAAAAAGTCACAGTTTAATAATAGGTGTCATTACGTGCCTAATTGCCGTGGGATTCGAAGCCACTGCATGAGGAACTGTGTTAAAAACATATTTATTATTAGTATTAAAGTTTTATTTTGCCATCATTGGTTAAGAACTCTTTTGTGTAGTAATTATTTTTTTTAGTGGAACTCAAGAAATAGTAATATAAAAGGGTTAAATTGACATAAGTAATTTCCTGTTATACATTAAAATAAGAGGGTTGCCCTTCTCACACCATAGAGAACCGTTTATGGCCGTATGCGTAATAACGTACCACAGCTCAGCTCGGAGCAGGAAAAGAAACCGCGCGGATTTTAGTCTGTAAGAGTCTGATACTCCCTCTCATCCCACCCAGGGTCATTTGATGATCCCTCCCCCCTCTTGAGAGGAGTTCAAAAAGGGTAACGGTGAATCTGGGTTACTAGA
The DNA here is from genome assembly GCA_902829305.4 of Spodoptera exigua. Lineage (NCBI taxonomy): Eukaryota > Metazoa > Arthropoda > Insecta > Lepidoptera > Noctuidae > Spodoptera > Spodoptera exigua. The sequence goes on from LR824612.2 coordinate 2,291,011, forward strand.
ATTCGAGGGGTGAACATACACAGAAGAGGTGTGAATAGATACTAGGAAAATTCGCCAATATCTATTCACATCTCAAATTGGGTAGTTTCGTAGGTCAAAAATAAATTAATTCGACGTTTCAATATAATAAAATATTGAAGAAGTCGGTAAAAATAACTATATTTTTATTCATCGATCGATAGATACACTAATTATTAGGAATAAGTAAGCTATTTGACGCAAACATTTTATGACGTCATAACTCAGTTTTTCATACAAATTTCATAGAAAAGTGTAGTTTTTGACGTTTGGATAAAAGTATTGAATTTGACTAGTTGGAAACTACCGTATTCTATTCACCCCGTTTTACGGTAATAATAGTGTGGTGTAATTGAATCATCCTCAGAGCCAGAAGGCTGGGATGAGATACGGTCCCGCTGGCAGTCGTCCCCATGGCGCGAGGGGGCGGCGCTGGCGCAGCGCGCGCGCCTGCACGCCGCGTACGCATGCGCACTCACACATGCGCACGCGCCGCGCGCACTGCACGCCTTGCTTACTGCATTACTCACCGCCGACATACACTTGTAAGTTTATAGATTTTGATTGGTGTTTTTTTGTAGGATAATATTTGGATGAGACCAATCGAATGAACATTGAGCTTAGTGGCGTGCAACTGGAGAGGCCTATGTCCAGCAGAGGACGAATTCAGGCTGATGATGTTTTTGTATTTTGGAATCTACATCCATATAGTATTTTTTTGGATATAGGTGTTCACAACAATCGATTTATCGCCGGAGCAGTTACACCGCTTTATGTGACGTCAACAGTGGGTCGCCGGCCATATTGGTTCGGACCGTGCCCGCCGCCGCCGTTCGTAACACGCGCTTAAAATTATACCAAAGCCTATTAAAATCTTAACAATCAAGTATTTTATTGAAATCGACCTAGTCTAGAACACTAGCGCCCCTGGAGCTTGGCATTCACCCAGTGGGTGTAATTTAAACATGTGTTTGAGTGATCACAAGACGCACCCATACTTTAATTAAAAACTGTTTTTTTTTAAACAGCGTAGACAACGAACCAATAATAGCAGTGTGGATATGCTACGCGTGCCGTATAGCTGTCTCGCTCCCGCAGCAGAGCGACGAGGAGCGCGAAAGCTGCGCGTGCGCACGCTCCCTCCTAGCGCGCTGGGCCGAGGCGCCGCGCCGGTCTATACTCAGGGTCGTCACTATGCATGCTGATACTGATAAACCTACTGCACTGTGAGTATTATATTTACTACCTCAATGATTCTAACTTTGTGTCGACATTAATTACTTTAATTAGCTTATTTTCTCTTTATTTTACAACATAAAAATATACAGGAATGCTTGGGATACAATGTACAATGAAACTTATCGCTAAATGCGATTTCTTACAGACAAACTTTGGATGGAGTCAGCAATTAGGATCAGAATTCATGCTGTTATTGAAAGAATCGATTATGTTAATAATATTTTGGCCGTTCGGAAATAAGAACCCGAAATAGCAAACAATAAATTTAAATAAAATAGGCTAGATGTTAATTTCTAATGCTTGTAAACACATTTCTAAAATATCTTAGATTAAAAGTGCATATTACAATAATTATCATTGTTAGCCGGTAGACGTCCATTGACTCCTCAGAAGATATCATTGGCTTACCATGTGGGAAGCTTGGCGAGATATAGCACTCGCTGAATATTTGACATTGACATTTAACATCTATAAAACATCGAATTGTTCGACAGTGAACTTAGAATTTCTTTCTATTTCAGCCACCGCGTACTTTGTCGCTACGCTCTATGCGTGCTGACCCCAGACGAAAATACCCGTCGCAACTTTGAAACCGCCTGCAGTACCACGTTGGGCGCCAACAGTGACGTCATCACATGGGCGTCCACCCCTCAACTAACCAAGTTAGTAAGACTCGCCATCAGACTGTGGCCCAAGTATGAAAAGTACTTTCAACACGAAATGGAATTGGCGGCCAAAGAAAATATAGTAAGTGTTTAAAAAGACTGTTTTTTTTATAAGTAGTGTACATATTAAAAATAAAAATTTATGAGCCGTCGTGTATGCTGGGCAGTTGAGTTTGCTCTTTATGGCACTTGAAATAAGGTGTATAATATAATGTCGTTTAAATATGGAACGAAGTAGTTTGCGCAACAAGTCTGTTTGTTATGTATTAAAAATAAACTTTGAAGTTTTGATAAAACATATCGATTGTTATAAGAAATGATTTTAAAAGATTACACCGCGATCTTGTTGCGTATATACGGTTCCACTATGAATGTAAACGGTAAATAGCGCCTGAATAGAGCCAGCCAATCAAATTACTAAAATCGTATTAATGAATTTGTCTTAGGAATTTGTACCGTATGAATTCGACTTAAGCGCTAAATTCTAATGCGATAGTTCAATTGTTTTTCTTCCAAGTAAGTGCAAGTAAAGAAAAAAAAATAGTTGTAAGGGGTTGTAATAAGTATTACGAAAAATGCTTATTTCCTAAAATGTTTTATATGTAAATTAATCCGATTTTTATTACATCGAATTCTTACCATAAAACTGTATGTAATTTATAGTATAATTTTGCTAAGCCTTGCCAAAATTTAGGATATAATTTTTTTATATAATAAATGTTGCGCAAGTCTCGTGAACTTGCGCTAAATTGCGCACAGTCGTAGCTCAATGCGCATCGCTTAAGATTAACAGGTACACCTTTAGAATATTTTAAATAATACTCCTAAGTCGATCTAGTTCGAAATTGGTATTATAATAGTTAGGTATATTGCAATGTTTATCATTTTTGTGACTGAATGTGTTAAAAAGTGAAAACCTCTATGGTGTCGTTAGATGAATAGAAATGAAATGAAACGCATCATAGCATATGACTGATAAAAATAATTTTAGAATTTTATTAGATTTTAATTTGTTAGAAAGACTTGTGTTCGTTTTTTAAAATAATAGTTAGTAGTGAGTATCCATTCCTTAATTAATGTATTAACGTAAAAGTATGTACCTATTTGATTTTTACATTCAATCCTTATTGTTTTCATTGTTTATAAAACTGTTTCAAAAATGTATATGTTATATTGCTTGTTGATTGTTTCTTGCATGTGTACTAGTCAAATGTAATGACAAAAATATTGATGAGCCACCAAATGTTTTTTTTATATTAATAATAAATAATAAATTTTATAATATTGTAATTGATTTTTTATCGTTACCCGTATGAATTTAGGTTTAGTATATTATTTTAATAAATATCTATCTCAGGTAATTAAAATGGGTTGGCCGTATGGAAGAGATGGTGAACACACGAAAAAATTAGAACATTATAAACATTTTACGATTATTCTAGAGCTAGTAGCTAGTTTTAGAAAGGAGTTTTGTGCTCTTGAAAGAGTTGTTCGTGAAGGTTTCTTTCTCGTTCTTCTTCATTCAAATCTGCATTTTGGAACGAGCTTCACCGATGAACAGACTGGCAGAATAGACATATGTACCATATATTATGATTTTTCAAAAGTATTCTTTTTATTGTTTAGTGAGTATTGTTTTCATATTAGGATAAAATAAAAAAGGGAAAATCAAATCATTTAATTCAAATAGACCACCAAATTAATGCGCTTCTGAACGTCAAACAAAAAAAGCAAATATCAAAAAATGATGTTTAATATTTTGTCATTGTCTCTCTACACTTTTGACATTGTCTGAACTAACGGACTAAATAAATACTCGCGTCTATAGTCGCGAAGCAATAAGGCATTATTATAATGATTATATTTAAAAGCACTAGCTGTTTTGAAAGGTGATGCGTATGTATACGTACGTTTTGGAGATTTAATAAATATTTTTAAAATAATTAATTGTCAACGCTTTTATCACATTTTCTGGGAGTATATTCATTCTGTGGCCACCCTTGTGTGTACTTTTAAGAATGTTCTCCATAGTTTTTATGAGTGTCTTCTGTTTCGGCTTTCATTAAGAAAATACTTGTAGTATCGCTTTCAACAATTGTTTTTTTCATGTTGGTCATTTCTCCCATACGGCTACGACTTATCCTATATGATATGCAGTTGTTGTTCATGACAGATTTAATCATTCTTGTTGAATATTTAAATATATTTAAGTGTGGGAGAGCCATGCTTCGGCACGAATGGGTCGGCTCGACCGGAGTGATACCACGGCCTCACAGAAAACCGGCGTGAAATAACCACTGCGTTGTGTTTCGCCGTGTGAGTGAGGTTACCGGAGGCCCAATACTTCCCCTTCCCCATTCCCTCCTCAATCCCTAAATCTCCAAATCCCTAATCTCTTAAAGGTCGGCAACGCACTCGTAGCTCCTCCGTTGCGAGTGTCCCTGGGCGGCGCTGATTGCTTACCATCAGGTAATCCGTCTGCTCGTTTGCCGACCTATTACATATAAAAAATAAACATAAAAAAATAAACTTATATGGTTTCGTCATTTTAATATTTCGACAATACCTCATTGTAAAATTAATCCTGGTCAAGTTAGTAAATATATATCGTAAAATCAATTTAAAAACGCAATATTTTTCATAATAAAGCTTGTGGCGGATTCATTGCTCAAAAACTATGTTTTCAAATGAAACCATATATACGTTAGCTTAAAATAAATATAATTTTCAAATAAATTAGGTGTTTTATTACAATACTAAATAGATTAAGTGCTAAAATCGTATGTAATAAATAATAAATTACATATATAATTATATTGTTGTAAAACAGGTCGGTTGTTACAAAAGAAGGTACCTAATTTTAATTCTCAAGCCTAGCTTAGGAGCTTGAACAGCACCATTTTCGTTATAATTCATATATTTTTATAAATAAAAAACCAACTCTATCCGATTTTATTAATTGATCATAGCTAAAATCTATTCAAATTGATTTTTGAATTAATTCATCAAATCCCAAGCGAACGCCGGCGTTCATGCAGTTATTGTCCTTCTATTGTTTCTCGAGTTACCAAGATTGAAAGGTCAAAATGAAAACTTAATAAAATAAATAACTTTTCAGTTCTTTAAATATTTTACTTAACACTATTTTCAGAAATAATTCAGCAAATTTTACTGATTATCATTTATATCGTGATATCAATAGTATAAAGATCAATGTCCACTCGTGACAGATGTTATCCTTCATTTATTGATAACGTTGACTATTACACGTGTTCACAAGTACATTCTTAAGTACTATTTGTTGGAACATCTGTTCCAATCTTGGAATTATAATATGTGACTTGTGACTGGATTCTTAACAAGACTTTTGAAAAAGATAAATGGTAGGTAATTTTCACATTTATGTTTGTTCTTTCCTTTCACGGGACCACAGGGTCCCGGACCTTTGGAAGGCATACGAGGAGCCGAAGCCAACTCGCAGAGGCCCGTTGAACAATTTTAATCTAAATGTGATGGGACATCAGCCGGCAATTATCCCTGTATGCACTATAAAAGTGCACCCAAGGATAATCCCCGGTTGATGCAGGACTATTGCGAAATGTGGTAATAATTGCAAGGTTATGCATTTTTATGTGATAAGCCGGTAAATGCGCGGACCAATGCCGATATGGTTATATCCTCTATGGAGCAGACTAATTCCCTGATGGTAAGCAATCGGCGCCTCCGAATGTACACCCGCAACACCACAAGAGTTTTGGAGATTTAGGGATTGGAGCAGGAGCAGATGGATTGGGCCTACGGTAACCTCACTCAGACGGCGATACACAACGTCTAATTATAAGAACGCTTTACAGTAAAAATAAATTCAGTAGGCGGCCATCTTGCACAAACTAAGCAATTTGTTACACAAAACTTTCGTATACTTTTTTATTATTTAGAATAAAATAAATTAAACATTCTTTGAGCAGTATTTCACTTATCTAAACAATTATTTTATTTACACTAGACTTAATGAAAATTCGACTTTATCTCTTTCGTAATTCACAGTACCTATATCAAGCTATCCTCAACTTTCTTTCTTAATAATTAACCTTTTTGGAAATTCATAGAGTCGAAAATCAATTACAGGTAATATTTGACAGCTTAAATTGCATCCTACCTAAATAATAGTCTTCTTTTAGAACCTTTTTCCATGGTAATGTATGACCAGTCCTAGAATGGCGGACGCGGTGGCAATGCCGCTGGCTTGCGGCACGCTGAGCTTGCTTCCCCATAACCAGCCAGGTGGCAACCAGCTCACAGCATGTATGGTGTCCAGGAGGAACTTCGTCGTGGTCAGGGAAGCTTGCGTGAACCTCGCAGGTGCACATTTCGTTCGGTCCGGTGATCTTAAAGCTTCTGAAGACGCGTTGAGAGCACGGATTGACCTGGGATGTGTAAATGTTTTAAATTTAATTTCGTTCTTTTTTAGACTGTTTTGGTGTACTAACGTTTTTTTGGTTTACAAATTTAAATAAGTTTTGAAATTAAAACTCTACTGAAGGTTTTTGGATAAAATGGCAGGATTTTAAATAGAGTAATATTGATTTTATGTTAATTACCTACTCCTATAATTGGGTGTCTAGATATTTAATAATAACAGTTTTGAAGTGTTTAATAGAAAAGAAACAATTGAATGTTAGATAAGTACATAGCGCTACTGAATAACATAAATAGAAATCCGGAATGTCTATAACGTTTCTGAATGCCTTTATAGCGGCATACATACATACCTACCTACATTCTATGGCATAACCACCACACCTCATACCTATTACCAGATTACCTTTACCGTACCTCCTTGAAGAACCAGATTACCTTTACCATACCTCCGTGAACAACAAACCAATACCAACGTTTTTGACTTTCTGTGATCAGAAACAGTGAAACAGGCCGCCTTGAAAAAGGCGTTGCAAACGTTTTAGACTTCTGACAGAAACTCGTCTTGAAAAAGACGCTTGTAACGTTTTAGACTTCTGCTGACAGAAACTCGTCTTGAAAAAGACGTTTTAAAACGTTTTTGACTTCTGCTCAGAAACGAAATATAATGAGCAAGCAAATAAGCAGGCAAGCAAGCAGAAGCGAAGCCCGAAGAACACGGAGGCACGAAGTTGCGGTCCACGGCACGGACACGTCTGTCGTCGTCGGCGGCACCGGAGCGAAAGGACGCGTCTCGCGGCACGCGCCCTATTATAGCCTCGCGCTGTGCTCGCGACATCACGACGAACGGCGACCGCGACGGCGCATGCGCGCAGCCGCTCTGTCGAGCCTTGCGACGAACGCGCGCTGCTATTGGTAGATGACATATACCTATGTGTGATAGCGTGTAAGATAGCCATAAGACATGTAAATATTAGTAGAGACATTGTGCCGAATAAATCATTCCAAACCACGACAGCCTCGAGTTAATTACAAGAAGAAACCCTGCTCTCACTCCAAAATTGGTGACCCTCCTGAAGAAAAAGAACACACAATAATATCAAGACGGCAAATCCCTGCAAGTCAGAAGAATCATGGCAAACAGCGAAGAATTCAGCGACGCCCACAGCGTGACGACAGTGAAGACCGACGTGGCGACAATATCCCTGCCCGCAAGATTGCCACCATTTTGGCGCCAAAATCCGCGCCTATGGTTTGCGCAATTCGAGGCAGCTGTCGCCGCCAGCAAAATAGGAGAAGAGCAGAAATTCAACCTCGTCGTACCATTGCTCGGCAACAACGACCTTGAACAGATCGCCGACATCATCTTAAGCCCCCCAGCAACCGGCAAGTACAGCACACTGAAAGAACGGCTGATCTCCACGTATCAAGAGTCTGACCATCGCCAGCTACAGAAACTGCTGAGTGGTCTCGAGCTCGGCGACCAAAAACCGAGCCAGCTACTCCGCAAGATGCGTGACCTCAGCGGCAAACTCCTGTCCGACGAGGCACTTAAAGTAATGTGGCTGAATCAACTACCAGCTCAAATACGCGCCGTACTCTCCGTCAACACAGAGTCATCACTCGAGATGCTAGCCGCTATGGCTGACAAAATGATGGAGCACTTCGAGCCAGCTTCCATCAACGCAGTCTCCACAACAACAGCGTGTCAAGACAACTTACACATCGCCTTACTGTCAAAACAAATAGAAAAGCTGTCCCTTGAAATCGCCGAACTCCGTACCAACCAGCAAAACCACCGTCATTCCCCGCGCTTTTCACACCGCAACCGATCACGCTCCCATTCAAGATCCAGACAGCACGCGCATAATAACATCAAGCCTGGCGACCCAGATTGGGTGTGTCGCTACCATTACCGATTCGGCGACCAAGCACGCAAATGCGAATCGCCGTGTTCAAAAAAGCGGGAAAACTAGAAAGTACATCGACGTTGGCGGGCGTCGATGTAAACCAAACCAGCCGCCGACTTTGTATCATAGACATCAACCTTCGAGAAAAATTTCTTGTAGACACGGGAGCAGACATATCAGTCCTATCAGCAAGAAACAAAAAACATATCAAGCCGGCGAAGACCTCATACAAACTGTTCGCGGCCAACGGCACCGAGATTCGTACCTACGGAGAGCGCACACTCGAGCTCAACCTAGGCCTACGAAGACGATTCAGGTGGACATTCGTCGTGGCCGACGTGAACACGTCTATACTGGGCGCAGACTTCCTAGTACATCACCAACTACTAGTCGACCTGCATCAAAGAAAACTCATAGACCGCATCACAGAACTTAGTGTTAACGCGATCAAGATCAACGGCACCGAGCAAGAAACCGTCTACATGGTCAACCGCGATCACGCTTACCACGACCTACTGAAGAAATATCCCGATGTTCTGCGACCTATGTCATTGAAGACGCCTGTGAAACATGACGTCACTCACCATATCGAGACAACCGGACCGCCTATATACTCACGAGCGCGACCCCTACCGCCCGACAGATACAAGGCAGCAAAACTTGAATTCGAGCGCATGATCGAGATGGGTATCTGCCGACCCTCTAACAGTCCTTGGGCGAGTCCACTGCACGTCGTCAAGAAGAAAGACGGTTCACTTCGAGTCTGCGGCGACTACAGAAGACTAAACGCTGTTACAGTACCTGATCGCTACCCTATACCTCGAATACAAGATTTTACCTACCAACTTCACGGTAAGAAAATATTCTCTAAACTCGACCTCAAGATGGCATACTTCTGGATTCCCATCGCTAAAGAAGACGCACAGAAAACAGCAATCATACTCCGTTTGGCCTCTTCGAATTCAACTGCATGACATTCGGCCTAAGAAACTCAGGACAAACCTTCCAAAGATTTATGCACGAAGTACTACGAGGACTCGACGACATAGTGTTTTGTTTCGTCGACGATCTACTTGTGCACTCGAGAAATCAAGACGAACATCGACGCCACATCGAAATGGTACTCGAGCGCTTAAATACCTACGGCGTCAGTCTCAACATCGATAAGTGCGAGTTCGACAAACAAAACATCGAATTTCTTGGGTACGAAGTCTCACCAGAAGGAATCAAACCCACTCAAGACCGAATACAAGCAATAGTCAACTACCCAAAACCACAAACTATTCAAGACCTAAGAAGATTCCTCGGCATGATTAACTTTTACCGCAGCTGCTTACCCCATCAAGCCGAATACCAACATGAATTAAATAAATACCTACATAACACCAAGAAGAAAGACAAGACTCCGATAACGTGGACGCCAGAAGCAGAGCTAGCCTTCGAGAAATGTCGACAAAGCATCCTCGACGCTACTACTCTCACGCACCCGATACATAACGCGCCGCTACGCTTATATACCGACGCCTCAAACTCAAGCATCGGCGCCGTACTGCAACAACAAGTAGACAACGTGTGGAAACCTCTAGCATTTTTCTCAAAAACAATGAGCGAGACTCAGCGACGTTACAGTGTGTACGATCGCGAATTATTAGCGATGTACATTTCTGTCAAACACCTTCGTAGGTTAATAGAAGGCAACGACCTTACGATATATACCGACCACAAACCTCTCACCTATGCACTAACAAGATCACCGAGTACCAGCGACACATCACGAAGAGAACGACAACTTCACTTCATTAGCCAGTTTTGTTCAAATATTAAGTACGTACACGGTGATAACAACGAAGCGGCCGACGCCTTATCACGCATAGAAGAGATCGACCTATCTCAAACTTCCATCGACTACAATCAACTCGCTCAAGACCAGGAAAACGACTCAGAACTACAGAGATACATGTCACATCCAAACCTACAGTTCACCAGTATTTCGCTACCCGGAGGTCAACGTCCGCTTATCTGTGAAACATCGACAGGCAACATTCGTCCATATTTACCCGCGAAATATCGTTTTGTCGCATTCAAAGCGCAACACGACTTAAGTCACCCAGGCGTCCGTACTACTAGAAAAATAATATCTACGAAGTTCTTCTGGCCGAACATGAACAAAGAAGTCGGAACATGGGCACGAACATGCATCGGTTGTCAGCGAGCGAAAGTACAGCGGCACACTATCAGCCCGCTCGGCGAGTTCGGAAAATCCCAGCGTTTCGAACATATTCACGTCGACATCGTGGGACCACTGCCGCCATCAAATGACTACCGATATCTAGTCACCATGATTGACCGCTGCACAAAATGGCCTGAAGCTATACCCGTACGCGACATCACCGCGGACACGATCGCCAAGGCTATCTACGACGGTTGGATATCGAGATTTGGTTGCCCGCTACGACTTACGACCGACCAAGGGAGACAGTTCGAGTCGTCACTGTTTAAGGCGCTGATGAAGAAATGTGGAATAAACAGAATACGCACTACTGCTTTCCACCCTCAAGCAAACGGACAAGTCGAGCGCTGGCACCGTACTCTAAAGTCAGCACTCATGGCGAGATGCGCGCGCACAAACTGGAGCGACGAGTTATCAACTGTGCTACTCGGCCTACGTACAGCATTACGACAAGACAACGAAGTCAGCCCGGCACTCATGACCTACGGTTCAACACTCCGCGTACCATCTGATTTCTTCGTGCCTACTCAGCCGAACATCGATGACGCCGAATTTGTCCGTCAGCTGACCGAAACGATGTCAACAATATCGCCGAACAGCAAGCCACACTCAAACTCCACAAGGTCATTTGTACACAAAGACCTTGCTACGTGTACACATGTTTTCGTGCGCAATGACACCGTGCGCAGCCCACTGGTACCTCCCTACGACGGCCCCTACAAAGTACTTCGGCGCGACAGCAAACATTTCACCATTCAAATGTATCCACGTACTGCAGTTATTTCAATAGACAGACTCAAACCAGCATATCTACTCAACGAAGACGACACCATATCAACATCAGTTACGCGCCAACAACAAGACAAGATACCTACAACGACTTCGCGCCAACAGCAAGACTATGTACCTACTGCATCTGCGCGCGAACAAACATCGATCTATCTACCTACAACTACAAGTAACGACGCACGGACAGTGTCCTTCACCCCACCCCGCGACGCCTACGTCACCCGCACCGGCCGTACAGTGAAACCAAACGTACGCTTCGCTTAGGGGGGAGTGATATAGCGGCATACATACATACCTACCTACATTCTATGGCATAACCACCACACCTCATACCTATTACCAGATTACCTTTACCGTACCTCCTTGAAGAACCAGATTACCTTTACCATACCTCCGTGAACAACAAACCAATACCAACGTTTTTGACTTTCTGTGATCAGAAACAGTGAAACAGGCCGCCTTGAAAAAGGCGTTGCAAACGTTTTAGACTTCTGACAGAAACTCGTCTTGAAAAAGACGCTTGTAACGTTTTAGACTTCTGCTGACAGAAACTCGTCTTGAAAAAGACGTTTTAAAACGTTTTTGACTTCTGCTCAGAAACGAAATATAATGAGCAAGCAAATAAGCAGGCAAGCAAGCAGAAGCGAAGCCCGAAGAACACGGAGGCACGAAGTTGCGGTCCACGGCACGGACACGTCTGTCGTCGTCGGCGGCACCGGAGCGAAAGGACGCGTCTCGCGGCACGCGCCCTATTATAGCCTCGCGCTGTGCTCGCGACATCACGACGAACGGCGACCGCGACGGCGCATGCGCGCAGCCGCTCTGTCGAGCCTTGCGACGAACGCGCGCTGCTATTGGTAGATGACATATACCTATGTGTGATAGCGTGTAAGATAGCCATAAGACATGTAAATATTAGTAGAGACATTGTGCCGAATAAATCATTCCAAACCACGACAGCCTCGAGTTAATTACAAGAAGAAACCCTGCTCTCACTCCTAAACCTTCAATGAATAAATACATAGCGTAGGTAGTAAACAATAAAAGCAAAAATGTGGAAGCTAAACTCTTTATTGAATTGTCATGATCTGCTCGAAGTGTATAAAATTACTGTCATTGTAAAGGCTCACTGAGACAAATTATACTTAATCACCTAGCTTTACTTCTCCGGCAGAACAACTATCTATAGGTATGGGGTAATAAAATGTGTCATACAAAAATAGATAGTTCTTAGTGCCTTAACCATAAGAAAAATAGTATCAAATTAGGTACAGAACAAGTAAGTTCTTTTGCAACTTTTTAAATCTTGCTCTAACGAACCTGAGGAAGCCGACAAATGCCGACAGAGACCAGAACAGTTTGTGTGCCGTCCGAATCTTGAACTCCGTGTCTTTGGACACGTGGAGCATGCCTGTGTCTATGAGGAACGATAGCTTCTCAGCCTGTAGGTAAGCCAGGGTAAACGCACTGCCCGCTACGCCCAAGGTACCCCAAAATGAACCGTCCTGAAAAACAAAATCTTTTGAGATTTGGTCCTTACAGGGGCAAAAACATTTTGTTACTCCTCGCAGCTTCTGTTCAAAGAGTACCTAATTAGTTTTAGGTACCTACTCTTTTTTCTAACGAATTTGGTTTAAAAATTACGCTTCAACAGACTCGATTGGCAGTTAATGTCAGGCGAGTACAATTATTTAATTTTAAAAGAACTTCGAGTGATCTAAAAGTTTTCAAAAAATGACATTCGCGTCCGTTTTTCATGAATGAGGGTGTTGAATTATTGAATTAATTCAATTTGATGTTTGGTTCGAAACCTGGCATGTATGTGAATTTTGCCTACTTACGAGTATGTGCTTTCTATGATTATTTAGACTTAATTATAAATTTGAAATCGACAAACCTTCTCCGTGAGAGAAGAGGCCTTTGCTCATCACTGGGCACTTAAAGGCTAATGGTCTATGTAGGTATAAATGACTTACTTTCTTTCCTAATCCGTAAGCGAGTGCTGTTTTGAGAGCTAAAGCGTCGTCGAAGAGTCGCAGGCAGGCGCGAGCGGCAGCCAGGCGAGCGCTCGCCGACAGCAGGTCCTGGCGCTTGGCTGTAGATCCCCATAGCTTGAGAGCGTAGCACGCTAGATTTACTACCTAGAGAGTAGAACAAATAAACAATGACTAGTACTAATTAAACATTGCTATCCTCATTATTCATACATAAGATATTGATCGATTTTATTCAATTTTTATTTTATTTGTTTACAAATTGTATATGGAAGTTCTTTAAAAGTAGGTCGGTAAGTAAATTTATCAACGCATGTAGCTAGGAACTTATGTACCTACTGACAGATAGATATTTACCAATAAATACGCTGTAAACTATTTGATGACTGTATGAAGATACTTCTAGTGATTTACAAAACGATAAATAAAAAAAAACGTTCCAAAAGTGTCAAAGTCGATGGGTGAAGATGTGGTAATGTGAAGAACAAACACACTCGTATAATAGCTCGCAGTTTGAATATTTGCAGTGGATCTCGCAATCGCAATAGGTTCTAAAAATCACTTATTTTTTGTTTCTTAAAGGTACAAATTCTGGAATAAAATGTACCAGTCTTATCCATAACTGATTCAATGGAATCACACAGACTAATAAAACATGAAATAAACAAAAAAAAAAAAAAAAAATATCTTACTTTAAAATAAATATGACAACATATATAAATAAATATAAGTCATTCATAAACTGCAAACCTAAGTGCAATCATAGATTAATTTATTTACCAATATTATAAAAAAGTAAACACGTGATATTGATAAATTAAGTATGCTTATCTTTACTAGTAAACAGGTAGATACCTACCTATAGGTAAAATTAAATTATTATATGTTTTAAAGTTCACTTACCTTATCCCTGTTGGCGTGCGCCTGCAACAGATCTGCCAGTTCGTTCACAGCCATGACACTCTAATTACCACCTCAATAACTACAGCTCTCCGATAATCCACGATAACACTGATGTAATGAACCTCAATGTTTTTCCCAAAAAACGTCTACTACTGTTATGTAAGCAATCAATTCGATAGCCAAACGTGGCTATCTGCACATGACATTGTAATCTTTGTGAATTAGATATGAAAACAGATATTTACTCTACCTTAACTGAATAGAACAGGTACGAAGTGTATGGTTGTGTGTATGATTACTGGGCCTTTATGAACTAGACTTATCTATGATTAGTAAAATAAACACATGATGTATTACAATGGTATTAATTTTATAATAATGGTATCTATTCCCTCTGTTAAAACAATATTAATGGATGCCTTTGTCCTACGAGAAAAGGCAGAAACTAGGTACTGTGAGCTACCTACTATGATCCTTGTGCAAGTAAAGTCTGAAATGTATACAGTTTGACGCTTAAGTATTATTCACCGACTATCCCAATATATCCTTATCCAATATATCCTTTCCAATTTTGATCGAGATGTAGGTACATCTCGATGAGCGTAGTTGAGTGTATCTACACTTTTATTTCTATAGGTAGGTAATGAGTTTTATTATTTATTATATAAACAGTTTTGGAGGTATGAAGAACAGGGTGGAAAGTCCCTCATCCTCCATTGAAAAGGGAGGATCCTCCAACCAGGCGAGGTGTTCGTGCCTGGTGGGCTACTGCCCTGTAGAATCTTGCTCGTGATTGGTGCTGTTGTTTATGTAGTGCGCTAGATGTCGCTACATCACTCCCCTCCGAGACCGGAGGTCGTTATCTGGTTGAGACGTCTGTGAGATGCTTGTCGAGCCAGTTGATGGTTTCAGTGCGTCGAATCTGTCTGCGAAGATGCCCCAGTGAGTCGGGTGGTGCAGTGCTGAAGAGTGGCTAGCTGCTGCGTCGACCAGGAGAGGGAGTACGTCTCTGCTAGCTGACCGGCCGGTGCAGTACGCTGTGCCGAAGATTCTGATGAGGCTGTAGGTGCTGAAGAGTGGCTAGCTGCTGCGTCGACCAGGAGAGGGAGTACGTCTCTGCTTGCTGACCGGCCGGTGCAGTATGCTGTGCCGAAGTTGCTGATGAGGCTGTAGGTGCTGACCAGGGATGCGCGTTGGCTGCATGCTGTTGGTCAGGGAACCCGTTGTAGCCGTGGAAGCTGGCTGACAGTAGACTCGCTGCTTGAAAGCTCGAGGAAGTGATGACGTCATGGCTATGAAGTAGTTGCACGAAGGCTGCGTTGATGTTCATGCTCGGGGTCACCAGTTTGGAGGTATGAGGAACAGGGTGGTAAGTTCCTCATCCTCCATTGAAAAGGGAGGATCCTCCGACCAGGCGAGGTGTTCGTGCCTGGTGGGCTACTGCCCTGTAGAATCTTGCTCGTGATTGGTGCTGTTGTTTATGTAGTGCGCTAGATGTCGCTACACAGTGTTTGTTAAACTTAATAAAGTTTTATTATGTATATAACAGTTCGTTTTTTTATTAAGTTAATGTTGCCCTGTTATCTCGTACCGGCTGGACTCTTTGTGTATTCTCTTTGACTCTTTGGCACTGCGTAGGGATGTAGCCTCGATATGTATTCTCTATCGCGTTTATCACGGGGAGCGTTCTGAGGAATTGTTTGGTTTGATCCCCACCGCATCTTTTCGCCATCATCCCACACAAAAACTTTTTCATCCCCATCACATAGATGGTTGGCAGTCAACAACTGTGCGATTCACCCGTAACTTTCTGCCCCGCCAAGCAAAACTTTGGAATGATCTTCCGGCGGCGGTATTCCCGAACCGATACGACCTTCAAACCTTCAAGAAACGAGCGTACCTACCTACTCCTTCTTAAAATGCCGGCAACGCACCTCCTCTGGTGGTGCGGATGTCCATGGGCGGCGCTGATCGCTTACCATCAGGTGATCCGTCTGCTCGCTTGCCTCCTATTCCATAGAAAAAAAAGTCCAAGTTAAGATACCCACTAATATTGTCATTATAACAAATTTTATATACCTACCTATAGGTAATCTACAAAATATTCATACAATAAATTAAAATGTATTGTCCGATTATCATAATTTTCGGGATCGACCTCGGTCTTACGATAATCAGAGTTCTACTATTAACTTTTTTCAATTGCTATAAGGCAGTACTCGCACATAACTAAGTTGAAGTAAGTAATACCAGGCTTTCAGACATAATGAAGAGTATTTTCTAAGGGTTAATAGTGCTGGAAAATAAGATTATCATATAAGATTATTACATTTAGCATAACTGTTATATCAATTGTTATCAATCGCATTTTAATTGATCTAGTTATCACAAAATATTGACATAAAAAATTAACATACTTTTTCTGTAATTTATTTACTTCAATGGTTAGCTATCACAAGTTCTTTAACCACATCTTATCTACAAACTAGATTGGAAAACTTCATTATATGAGGAGATAAATATGATAATGAATTGGTCATAAATAATTTGTCAAATAAAACAGAATACTAGTTTCAAAGTTGTATAATATATTATATATTTTTATATTTATTTAACATTAGGTATAGACTATAGAAACATAGGTACCTATGCTAGTTTACACAGCTGCAGAAAGGCAGTGTGATAATTTTGTGCAGATATAGTTTACTTAATTAAGTACATTTTTGAATTATATTTTTTAATATATTTGTCTTTAGCGATTTTATGTTTGTATGGGAACTTAAAATTGTTTCTTCCTCTGTTTCTCATTCTAAAATATTTTTCGAAAAATGCAACTGTGTGTAATTCTATTTACAACTGAATAAACATTGTCTACCTACTCCATTCTTATGTTTCATAGCTAGATGTTAAGCTATAGATAAACAATTCTAATCAAATAAGTTTTAACATTGTTACAACAATACAATTAACATTTTCATGACTTTACTTTTCTACGTCTTTTCCTCTAGCACCTGCCAGATCTGGCAGATAAGATTATGGTTTTTAGGTTTTTAAGGCCTGTTCTCCACGGAGTAGGTTTGAGCACCACGCTTGTTCAAGGCGGATTAGCAAACTTTATGGTTAGAAATATTAAGTCCACGTTTCCTCACGATGTTTTCCTTCTTCTTATCTCAGTGGTGTCTAAATAATCATAGAAAGTAGGTACATATAACTCGGAAAAGTCACATTGGCAACCACTGCCGTCGGAACGTTTGACGGAATGCTGACCAGAACGTCTGATATGCTCTTGTTATTTTCCTGCTCAAGTTTCTCAACATATTTAGCGTGAAAATCCCAAGAAGCGTATTTCAAATATAAAATATATAATTTCATACCACATTTTTGGCACTTAGGTATTTATATTGTGATATAAAAATCAAATTGTGGATTTTTTTAAATCATTTTATTAATATCCCACGCAACCTTGTTGCGTTAGATATCACATTTTACTAAAGTTTTACCCACTTTTATTGGCAAGTGTTGCAAACATCGGCAAGTCTTATTTATTGTTGCCATATAATAATAAAGCCTTTAATTTGGGAATTTTCGATAAATAATATCAATGAATTCTTTATACAATGAGCTGACGTGAATAAATTGAGAGTTCAATCATTTAATTATATATTTAATATTTACATGAACATTTGTTAGTATTTTATGCACATATTTTTGTTAACTCACATTGTACCTAAACATTTAGGTTTCTTCACAACAGTATTTTGTAAACTAAATAAAATTAATATAAAAGCATAATATACAGTATTCACAACTAGGTTGTACCTGCCAACCATAAATAATTATAATTCAAGTTTCATGTACCAAATGTTGTAACTTCTTATTGGTAACACTGAAAACCGTCTTTATTAATGACGTAATAAAAACGTTACCAGCAACCGGGAGTATATTCACAATTTCGATGTAAAAATCTATAATTATTTCAATAGCCGTTTCTTCGCGAAGTACATGGCGATACCTATGACGGATGATGTGGTTGCTATGGCTGCCACTTTCGTTGATCCAATCTTTTCTCCCCAAAGCCAGCCTTCTGGTAGACAGCTGATAGCATGAGTGATGTCCAGGCATAATTTTCCTGCTACTATGCTTTCTAGAATGAGTCTAACATCTAAGTGCTTTTTGGCATCAGCACCGCCATTTTCTGACGCTTTTTGTAAACAATCCCGACTCCACCATAATCTTCTTATGGAGCTTGATGTTCTAAAAAGAAAAAAATAATTTGAATGGTATTTCTGTTCATTTGTTTTCTTAGCCGAGTGCTAAAAATCAGCAAATTAAAAATGTATATACGATTGCAAAAAGGAAGGACGATTTGCATTTAAAAAAGATTTTATTTTATGGATTGGCCAGCAAACGAGCCGACGCATCACCTTATGGTTAGCAATCGGTACCGCCCATGGACACTCGTTGAACCTGGGCAGTTACAAGTGCGTTGCCCACCTTTTGTGGGTTATTAGGGATTTAAGATTGCATGGGGTAAGAATTTGGCCACACGGTAAGAGACCTAGTAAGTGTCGCATCACGCCAGTATTCTATAAGGTGCGTATAATCACTTCCGTCGAGTCGGCTCATTAGTGCAGTGCACAGCACTCCCACGAAAAAAAAAAAGAAACTGAACATACACAGTATCTCCTTTTTAAAAATCGAAACGCTAGCCGAGATTATACAGAGACAAGAAAACTAAAGGTATTGCATCCGGACGATTTATTATATATCAATTCTTGTTGCTTATCTATTTCTGATTTCGAAAAATGTGCACTTTTATCGATGTGTGTGAGTGATACGATTGGGTGTAATGATTGCAATAAATGTATCTATCTTTAGTAAAAGATAGTAATACCTTTGTATGTACAATTTACAATCAAAGTTTGTGAGTGACATATAAAAAAAAATTAAATCAGGAATTGTAAGAGACCCTAAGAAATGATACTACGGCCTCACAGATAACCTGCGATAAACGACTTGTGTGTTCGCCAAGTGAGATTCCTTTCCTTACCCCCGATCCATCCCCCAATCCTCAAACACCTTATCCTCCGGAGAGAATACGATTGTCACAATTGGATTCATTGTCAGTGACTTATAGGGGCAAATGCCAGCATCATGGCCACTCGATAATTGTTTTTTATGGCATAGTTCAACAAATAAAAATTCGAATTTCGAATCTGTTGGTAAGGGTGATTCTCCAAAAAACCTTAACTTTTATTTAACAAGTCATTATCCTCCCAGGTTTTTAAGCATCTTAGTAATTTATTTTATACAAAATTTTTAATCGGTTGCTTGTAAGCAGTGGTGAGATTTAATTTAATAAAATAATTATCTGTGTTTTAATCAGCAGACTCGTTAATTTTCGGCTGAGGATAATGACATTATTAATTTTTTTTTTAATTGATGTGAAGAATCACCCTAACACTAGAGCCGCTAGTTGCCGCAAAACCAAAGGATTTCCGAAAAAGATAATTTTGGGAGGTACAGTGAATTTAGGAATGACGATAACCTAACTAGCATTGAATACTTACTGTATTAGTGATATAAGCAGACTAGCAGCCCACAGCATTGTGCTGAAAGTTTCCAGTTTGTAAGCAGTTTTGTCTGATAGTTTGAGAACCCCCACTTCATACAGCCAGCACGCCTTCTCCACGGGTAAGAATGCCTGGTCTACCATATTGGCTACAACTCCTAGTATAGCTGCTGCTCTTGTAGTTTCCTGTGAGGAGGAAGTATGTTATGAATTATCTACATTTTTCTAAGTCTTTTGTTTATGGTTGAATATGGGGCAGATAAGAATTTTTCAGTTTGAATATCATTTTATTTTTTATTTCTGATTTTATAGGATATGCGAAATAATAAACGGTTGATACCTACATGTTTACCTAAACCATAGTTGTATGTGTGCCTGATCATGGGGATATCATCGAAGAGTCGCAGCATCATCCTGGCGTTGGACAGTCGAGAGCCAGCTGACTGCCATGGCTTCTCGTCTTGAACACATCCATATAGTTTGCATGCATAACAAGCTAGACGGACCACCTAAACAAACAATATAATGCGACATTAATTAAATGAAAAGCCAGTTATGGATTAGTACATTTTAACTTAAGAAAACATTTCATGTAGTTTTAAAATAAAATGGTAGTTGGTTATGGATATTTCATGAGTATTTAGATTAGTATAGCTTTTAATTGACCCTCAGCACTGAGGAAACCGAAGCGAGGAGGGAGCTTTGTATTGATATGAGCCTTGAAACAAGCAGCAGATCACCTGGTGGTTAACAACCAGCACTGCCATGGACGCCCAAGACACCCTCTTAAGGTTGTTGGGGAATTGAGGATACAGTATTGAGGATTAAGGACAGATAGTATAGAGGATAGTGGATAGTGTATAATGGATAGGGGATAGGGGATGGGGATAGGGGATAGGGAATAGGGGACTGGAGATAAGGGATAGGGGATAGAGGATAAAGGATAGAGGATATGTATATGGGATAGGGGATAGGTATATGGGATAGGGGATAGGGGATAGGGGATAGGGGATAGGGGATAGGGGATAGGGGACAGGCAATAGGGGATAGGGGATAGGGGAAAGATAAAATGCAGATGCAGAAAATTAAGAATGGCAGATTGAAGGTTCAGGATTGATAATTGAGGGTTCATCATCATCATCAGCCTGATGTAGTACACGGCTGAGCATAGGCCTCCCCAATTGCATGCCACTGAGCTTGATGTTTAGCTTCTCATTAAGGGTTGCCAATTGCTAATTACAGATTGAGGAATGAAGATTAAGATCAGAAGAGGTGCATTGCAGATTAAGGTTATTATAATCCTTATCTTGATTAAGGAATAGAGATACAATAATGAAGATTAAAGATTGAAGTAAAAGGATTAAACATTGCAAATAGAGGATTGAGGATTGCAGAATGATGTTTTAAATTGAGTACCTATAGCAGATTGAGATTTGAGGAATGCTGATTCAGGATTAAACAAGGAAAAGACTTGGCCTCCAGTAACCGCACTCACACAGTCACACAGTGAATAATACAAAAGTTGTTTCACATGAGTTTTCTGTGAGGCTCAAGTGATATGAAATCACTCCGGTCACACCGACCCATAAGTAAGAAAGCATCACTC
Organism: Spodoptera exigua; assembly: GCA_902829305.4. Classification (NCBI taxonomy): domain Eukaryota; kingdom Metazoa; phylum Arthropoda; class Insecta; order Lepidoptera; family Noctuidae; genus Spodoptera; species Spodoptera exigua. Next base: position 2,312,356 of record LR824612.2, read on the forward strand.
TCCAACAAGGAGGAGAATGAAATGGCATGTTGGAAAAATTTTAATTTAAAAATGTATGAAATAATTTTAGAATTAGAAGATTTGTCAGTTTTGAATTCCTAGTATTAGAATTAAATTATTAATGAACTTCAAATTTAAATTCATGTTTGCTTCCTTATAATGTTATTTACATATTATTTGCCATTTGAATATTTAATAGTAACATGCTTGAGCAGTTTGTATAAAAGTAATAAACTACTGTTGTATGTTGAATGGATATATGATTTTGTAAGTCCAGTGTGAGATTGAAGATTGGAAACTATTAATACCTGAATATATTGTTATATTAATTAAACAGTTTTTTTTATTTGGAAAAAAATAAGCCCCCTTTCATGTGTTTGGTAAGAAATACAAATATAACCCAAAAATATTTTAAATACCACATTCACAAAACAATAAATGACACGAATTTTAAAATGGAATGTAGATAAAAAATATCTTTATTATGAAATAAAAAGATCATAAAATTACAATGTAATTAGGCTGATAATTCGAGTCAGAGGTCAGCTCTTTACCGCTAATTATACAAATTGAGAGAAGTTAATAAAAGTTGTAAGAGTCTGTCTATCTTGTGCTAGTATGACCAGTGTAAGTACCAAGTAAATACCAAGGCCGTCATGTTTCCGCATACCGTACCTTGTCTCTCCCATTGTAACTGTCCAAAAGATCGCAAACATCGTCCACCATCGAAGACATTTCACTAAAACCGCACAATTTTTTATCAAAATTTCAAGTTATACGAAACTGATCAATTATCTTGATGGAATGGACAGTCCGACTTCGCGCACTATCGCAAAACTTGCGGAAGCGTGCGCCTAAGTAGATTTACACTTGATAACTATTACATTTCTCCAATCTATTAGATTGTTAGCGTTTCGCAACCTTGAGACTCCGGTTCCACTACGTTTTCGAAAGTGTCCAACTGTCCAATAGTCTGTCAAGTACAGCTGACGATGACATTTGTGACTTATAGTCCGGACATTTTATCGTGACGTTTAGTTATACACTTTAATAATCGATTGTGTGAATGTTATTGATTGTTTTTGTAGTTAAAATCCAATTTTACAGTGGTGTATAATTCCTACTTCTAGGACTAAGAGCAAGGATGTTAGGAAGGAATATAATAAATAATGGTGTGTTCAAGCAATAACTATGTAAGTAAAATAATATCGAGTGTCAATGTCAAACAAGAGTCAAATGTCAAAGTCAAAACATCACTCAGAGTAGTGCAGCTGCAGAGTATGTTATTTGGTAAACATTGTGAAAATATTGCATTTAACTTGTGAATTGTAATGAAACTAGCACAACAAGCACGATGAACGTATTTCCAATAACCGATATCCCGGAGTTCTCGAAGAAGCGGCGCATTGTAGTGGTAGGCATTATTGGCAAATCGCCGTATCGGTACCCAAACAAAGCAACCCCACTTATACCCAACGTACAAACTGCAGAGGTAAGTTTTATTAACCAAAAACATTTTTAATAATATCCAAGACATTCCAAATTTAATCTTTATTTTAGAGGCATTGAGAATGAGAAAACTAGTTGGTTTGTTCAAAGATTTAAGAATACCCACTTACCAATTAATATAAAAAAATCTGTTTATGTAATTGAAGTGGTAGTAAATACTCTTAAAACACTGACCAACAAAATTGCGTGCTAACCATATAACATTTTTGTAAAACATTGTCACCAGAATGGAATAGAATGTCACTGGGATGAACGTCGCTCCATTCTCTACCTACACGCTGTGACATACCTTGACACGAAAAGACTGACAACCCTTGCAGCTTCTCTGAATGAAGAAGAGTCTGAAAGTGCAGATCAGGAGGCTGATTCTGCAAACTGGTTGGTGGCCTCAGGAGAGCTGGCTGTGGAGTCCTGCAAAGCTATAGCTCTGCTGTTCCACTTGTGTCATATAGTTGTGTTATCTTCCCCAACATCAGTGTTTGACCTTGGATATCTGCAGCTGTTTAAGGCTATTGATGCTTACAGGTAAGATTTAAATGAACATTATTCTTTTTCACATGCTGTACCAAATTTTTTAAAGTACCATTTGTGCCATGTTTGTGCATAGATTTTTAATAGATATCATTCTCAAATTTACAAACATACAAACTTCCATATTTTACGTCTTTATAATATTAGTATAGATATAAGATGTGCACATTTAGAATAAAAATAAATTTATACTTAGTCAAAATGAAATTTACACTATTCCTAGTCACTTTATAATTTAGCTACATTGGTATACAATTACATATTTTCTCTTGAATGGAATGTTTTAAATGCAGTGATATAAATAAAGGGTGGCAATGAGAGCAAAATCCAATGAGACAGCTTACGAGGATCCCAAAGTTAGAGAAATAGTCTATACCTTTTTAAAAACTTTTCTAACTTACTTGCAGAACAGAACAAATTGGCCGCAGTACAGAAGCCCTACTCAATATAAAAGCGACGGGTGCATGGAAGTCACATGGGCGATGTTGTTGCCCTCGCCTACTGTTCCACTTCCGTCGCGCCCCGAATCCTCTGAAGAAGGTACCGGCAGCACTGAAGAGATTAGAACATGCTGTTGAGGATCAATTGTACTTTATACTTAGGAAGGCGCGGATTATTACAAATGTTTGGTGAGCTCTTACTTGTTTGTTATTGACTTATTCCATGTGTGAAGCTTTACGATGTATGATGCCGAAACAAACGCTTAAATGCCAAGCCAGGCTGCGCAACTGGCTACCACGCAACGGGTTCGATTCCCGCACGGAACAACTCTTTGTGTGAGCCACAAATTGTTGTTCGAGGTCTCTGTGTGATGTGTGTGTGTAATTGTATGTTAGTAAATGCACCCACGATACAGCCTAGTGTGGGGCATCATAATTTTTTCGAAATAAAAATAATTTTATTGGTTTTATATTAAGTACAAGGCATTTCCTTAACCAAATGAAGCAACCGAATAGTAATCATCCACTATATATTTTCAGTGCCAAATCCCTGTTCGCAATACCAAAGAACGAAGAGTTTGTATACATTATCGGTGACGAAGAGAGTCACAGCGCTCGAGACGTGAGCGCATTAGTCCGTGGTTTGGTGGCGCGATGCAATTCAGTGCCAGATACTCCGACACCACGCCGATCCTTCCGCCAGTTCCTACAGACACATATAGACATGGCCTTTGGAGACGGTTTCGATGATAACGTCGGAAAATATGCTATGAGTACGTCCTTCTTCGAGGTATGTTGTTTTTTCAAAATTAGATAATATTAGCGACCCGTCCCAGCTCCACACGGGTGCCATACTAATACTAAAACTATTCACTTATTAATTGAGATAATACATTCAGTCAACAAAGTATCGGGAATAAATGTTTTTTTTATGGTTCCAAATTCGAATTTTAATTTTTTTTGTTGTTGTTAGATTGGCATAACTGTTTTCCATTTTGGCGCGGAATTTGAGTTGCACCTGTTATTTATATTAAAAACAGTGCTGTTTTTAGTTTTATTTCATAATGGACAAAAACATCGAACAAAGAGTTTGTCTTAAATTTTGCATCGCCGATGAAATTTCGTATTCGGAAGCACTCAAAATGTTATAGAAGGCTTACGGTGAATCGACTTTATCAAAAACACGTGCTTATGAGTGGTACAAAGCGTTCAAAAGCGGTCGAGATGTGATGGAAGATTTGCCTCGTTCTGGTAGGCCATCAACGTCTGCAACTGAAGTTAACATCGCAAAAGTGAAGGAAATAGTGACTGAAAATTCTCATTCAAGTTTGAGAGAGATGGCCGCCGAACTTTCTGTATCTCACGAGTCGATCCGTACCATTTTAACAAATAATTTGGGTATGAAACGTGTTGCCGCTCGGCTAGTCCCAAAAGACCTGAATTTTCTTCAAAAACTAAATCGCATGAAAGTCGCTGAGGACATGCTAGAACGAGTCAATACCGACCCAACATTCATGAAACGCATTGTTACTGGTGACGAGACGTGGGTTTACGAGTTTGACATGCAAACTAGTCAACAAGCTTCGGAATGGCGCCTTCCAACTGAACCAAAACCGAAAAAACCACGTCAAAGTCTATCAAAAGTCAAAGTCATGTTGACTGTTTTCTTTGACTATCGCGGTGTTGTGCATTCAGAATTCTTGCCCGAAGGTCAAACGGTAAATAAAGAATATTATTTGAGCGTTATGCGGCGTTTAAGAGAACAAATTCAACGAAAAAGGCCAGAAATGTGGAAAGAAAATTCTTGGATTTTGCATCACGATAATGCGCCTTCGCACAAGGCCATCATTGTAAACGATTTTTTGTCCAAACACTCAACAAACACCATCGAGCAGCCACCATATTCACCAGATATGGCTCCAGCCGACTTCTTTCTTTTTCCCACACTCAAATTACCCCTTCGTGGCACCCGTTTTCAATCGTTAGAAGACATAAAGGAGAATTCGCGGCGAGCACTGAACTCAATTCCGGAAACAGCGTTTAAAAAAAGTTTCGATGATTGGATTATTCGTTGGCGTAAGTGTATCGTTTCTGAAGGAGCATACTTTGAAGGTGATAAAATAAATTTAGATGAATAACAAACATTTTGTGTATTATTGACTTTTTCCCGGTACTTTCTTGACAGAGTAGTATTTGAAACCCGTCCCAGATTCATATGGGTGAAAAACTGATACTTAAATTCTTCACTATTAAATTGAGGAAAGAGCGGAATGTTTTAAAAAACAGTTAACCGTGGTTTTAAACTCTTAAAGATTCATATAGGACCAGATAGCAAATTTGTTTTATAGGTTCTAAGCAGTGACAAGCAAAATGATTACAGTCATTTCGCATAAAGCAAAAAGATAAACAACATTGTGTGTTCCAGTTGCCGAGTGCGCCAGCGTGGCGTGAAGCTGCGCAGGCGCTGTGCGGGGTGTACCTGGCCCCGGTTGCGCGCGCGCAGGACGAGCCCGCCTCGTCAGCGCTGTACGACGCACTCGCTACTGACGTACGATTCTCACAGGCACGCTGTGCTAAGGTAAATAAATAAAATAATTTATTTCCCAAAAAATATTACTAAGTTTGCCTTAATTACTAGCTAGTAGATAACAATGGTTCAGATAACAATAGCATCCGCTGCCGAACTAGGTTTATTTTTGTCAGGAGAAAATCATCAAATGGCTTTTCCGGTAAGGCGAGAGAGATAGTCAGACTTAAACTCCCCTCTCCTGCTCTGGGCCGAGGCCGCGGTGACTCATTGCGCTTAACCCGCAACCCCTGCTGTGCCGAACTAGGTTAGGACCTGAATTTCAGCAAACGGCGCTATTAACTCTTAATACTGTTGTTCATTACAGTAAATATTGTGATTTTTGAATTTTTTTTTATTTACTAGTACCTACGGCAAACGAGCTATCTAATTACCTGATGGTTGTTGATGGAAGCAATCAGCACCGCCCATGGACACCAGCAACGTCGCATGAGTCACGAGTCGGTTGGGCTTTAGGGTATTACGGTTTTGGGGATTTAGGGATTGGGGAATAGGGAGGATTAGACCTCCAGTAACCTCACTCACACGGCGAAACAAAATGCTGTAGTTGCTTTCGGCCGGTTTTCTGTGAGGCCGTGGTATGCCGAAGCTTGGCTCTCCCACACTTTAATCTCAATCATGACGAAAGATAACACTAATGTTGTTTCACGCCGGTTTTCTGTGTGGCTGGGGAATCAAACCTATCAATTTTCAGCCTAGAATGCACACACCATACATTTCTTGAAAACCGAGTGCTTTGTATAAATCTTCTCGATATTATTTAGATAAGCCAACATTTCTTTTTTAATTTCCAGGTGCTACCTATAGCACAGGCGTCATACGCGGAAGGATTACCTGCACATTACTCCAGCCAACATCATGCACATAAGGTTGTCAATCTATTAAACTAAACATTTTGATTCTATTCATTCAAGGTCATTTCAGGCAAGTTGTCGTTGTGGTAAGAGGTTAAGCCCGCTTTTCATGAATGATGGTGCAGGTTCGAAGCCCGCCAAACACCAATGTGTTTTTTTTTTAGTTATACGTCATCTCTGTGATTATTTAGAGACATTACTATTAATTGGAAAACATCGTGAGGAAACCTGGGATATATAATTTCTAATTATAAGTTTGATATTGCCAATCCGCCTTGAGCAAGGGTGCTGCTCAAACCTCCGTGTGTTAGCATTTATAGGCTGATGATGTGATGTAAAAGGTCATTTTCCGAAACCTCTTATAATTGGTTAGTTTCCTAAGTCAACAATAAATTTATTTATCAATACTTTTCTTCATCGATACCCAATTTTTTTTTAAGAAAAGTAAGTTATTTGTTCTATTAATACAATCGTTATAATTCGGATTTTCATAGAAAACACAGACGACTCAACTCAAGGTTAGGCAGTGATACTGCATAAGAGCCGGCCCCGCCCCTTTCTGTTTCTCACTCTGCCGCCGAGAATCAAAGCGAAACAACAACATTGTCAATTTTGACGTGTCATTAAACGAGCCAATGAAAACTAGACTACCTCTCGCCGCAACCCGCTACCTTTTAGCGATTTTGTTTTAATAGTGAAGTACTGTTTACGCGTGATCTTTCGGTGGAGTCGTCTGTGATAGGAAAGTATCGTTTTCACTTATGTTGATAACTACCGTATTAACAGTGGTATTGTATAGGTAAGTGTAGCGCTGGGCGTGTTAGACAGCATGGCGCGGGGCCCGCTGTCCCGCGGGGCCCGCGCGCGTCTCAGCGCCGCCTGCGCCGCCATCTGGCGCACGCGCAGTCTGTGCGAGGCACTCTCTCTTACCGGACACGTCTGCATCGAGCCCGAGCAGTGAGTCTACCAATGTTTATTTATTTATTTTGTCTTAAAAAGCAGATTGATGGATCTTAGAAGTTTTGGATGTCATATCCTACTAACATTATAAATGTGAATGTTTGTGAGAATGTATAAATGTATAGATGTATGTTTGTAATTTTTTTCCGCAAAAACGGCTAGACTGGTTTGTTTCTGTGTGTTTGGTTCTGCTTGGTTTGTAGATAAGTGGATTAACACGTAGCTTGCCTTTTATCAACATACTACGCGGGCGAAGCCGCGTTCGGAAGCTATAATTTTATTATTGTAGATATGACATCCAAAGCGCTTACAAAATTAATTTTCAGTTGATTTATAGCTGTATTACACAGCATGTATTATCGTTACAATAGATTTCTACACAATTAGCATCCACATATGCTGACAAACTTTGACGTTTATAATATATCTAAGTAGTATATCACCTGCGCACGCGCAGCCTATGTAGTACCACCATAGTAAGTTGCCCCCGGTTGGTGTATCAGTGACAGTAGCAAGGAGCACTCGTCGGGCGTGCGCTACATATCAGCGTGTAACTGCGGGCGCTGCAAGTGGTCCCGCGAGGACCCGTACTCGCTGCGCCGCGCCAACTGCACCTTCTACGCCGAGGCCGCCGAAGAGTGCGGGGTCTGCCCCACTCTGCAGACCATCGAATTCCCCGTTTTCCAACCTTCCACACCCTCCTACAAGTAAGTAACACACAACTAAGTTCATTTATTTGTGAGAGGAAAATCATCAAATTACTTCTCTCGAGCGTCGGACTCTTACTAACTAAACGCCTCCCTGTTCTTTCTTTTGCTCGAGGCAGAGGCCCCACAAACTCTGATTTAACGAAGTCATAAGCTTCAACGCGTCTTTTTTTGTAATTGAAATGACATAGTTGTAGTTAGCTAGTTAGCTTTTCTAAATGTAACTACTATTTGTTAGAGTCGTTTATGGAAAACAGCTAGAAAAGAATAACGAATACCTGACAGAAATGCGATAAATAACGTATTCAAATTTTTTCTTCAATAGTATAAAAAAAAGATCTGAAATAGAGTTAAAATACTAATCATTCTAGTATTAAAAAGTACATTTCGTTTCGTTATCTGCAGAGCGGCGGCGTTGAAGGAAGCGGAGGAAGCGGCGGAGCGCGCGTTGTCGCGGCGTTCGCCGGCGGGGTCGGGCGTGTCGCCCGCGTCCGCGGCGTCGGCCGACAACAACTGGTCCGCGCCCGACGCGCTGTCGCCCGGCTCCGCGCGCGACGACGACGACGACGACAAGTCGCACGACTCGGACCGATACGTCGTGCCCGTTAGAGGCGATGCTGCGACTGGTAATTACTACTCAAACTCATTCCTACTGTTTATCTCAAACTTAATTTGTATTGTGATCTTGCGCAAAAAAAGGTTTTTGCGCTAAATTGTTTGTGTGAATAAATTACGCAACCCATCTATCAGTAAATATTAATCTGCTTTTTAACAGAGTTGTATTTATATGGATGGAATGTACCTGTAAAAGTACCGAAACTAAGAACTTTCTTTCCACAAATCTGGTCTATACCGAATTTGATGTCCTAAATTACACACGCCGATCAAATAATATTTAACATAGAATTCCGACTGTACAACATCGCGACTTTTGATCGACTTTGGGGTGGCTTTTTCGGTTTTGTTTTTCCTACTACTCAAAAGTTTGTGGACTTATTTACATGTCAAATTCGTCGCCAGTTACAATGCGTTTCATGAATGTTGGTACGAAACTGATTTGTTCTATCATGTACTCAGCAACTCTCATGCGATTATGTTTTTGAAAAAAATTCTGGTCTTTTGGGACTATGCGTGCTACATGTTTCATACCCAAATGATTAGTTAAAATAGTCTCGTAGACTCGTAAGTTATAGAAGATTCGGTGGCTATCTCTCTTAAACTTGAATGGGAATAATCAGCTACTATATTCTTTATTACTCGTGCGCGATAACATGGCACCTGGCGTGAATCAATCACGTTTAAAGAACTGAGTTTAATTTTTTTGTTTTTAATTTTATTTTAGTTTTGTGAATGTTAATACTTATTTTACGCTATTGAGTTTCTCGTAATGTGCTTTACGATATTTTGAATGCAACCAAACAAACAATTTTTGTGGATTCAATGTTCCAACTGTTTTTGACCCAGGTGCCATGTTATCGCGCACGAGTTATACCTGTGCTATGTTAACTTCAGTTCCATAGTTTGATAGCCATCACAGCTTGACCGATTTTAAATGCTTTGTGTAAGTGATAAGCATATGTTTTTGATAAAGTCGATCCACCGTTAGCCTTCTGTAACAATTTCAATGACTCCGAACGAGAAATTACATTTGAAATTTTTCTCTAGATTGCCATATTGGTTTTATGGAAAACATTGTTTTATTTGAGCACCAAAATCGGATCCTTGTATATGTCCCCCGTTGAAAATAACACCCTGTATATTATATAATATATTGCGTACTTAAGATATCAAGGATGTTGCCACGTATAGTAAAGAGGGTATTTGGTAATTGTCAGAGAAGACAATGAGTCGGCAGCCATCGACGACGGAGTACCTGCCAGGCATGCTGCACTCGCAGAGCCCGGCGGGGCTGCTGCCTGCGTTCGCGAGCTGGTCGCTGGTGTGCCTGGGCGCGTCCAGCCTGTACTCGCACGCGCTGGGGCTGCCCGAGCATCTACAGCCCGGCTTCCTGCCACACACCAACTATCTGCTGCCCTGGGACTGCGCCGTGCGGTACTCTACCCTCTGCTCTTAACCATTCATCTATTATACTAGTATTTCTTACTAGCACAACTGGCGAAATCCACAACAAATAATAATTATTATTTAAAGATACTTAATGTGGTCCGCAATTTGTTATGTTGTTAATATTTGATAAGAAAAACTAAACATTGATTTATTTTAGGAAGAATGACTTAAGTCTCAAAGGCTTTGACTGCACAGTAGTCCGTTATTCTGGTCTATTTTACGATATGATATACGCAGCCGTTGGTGATATTTTTCATTTATAAACGTACCTAGGACACAGGAATAAAAACTATTGTAGGGAATATAAAAGAAAAAGCCACATTTGACTAGCAGGAATAATCTGCTGCCAGATTAACAAATTATTAACAAACATTACAAGATGTATACTTAATTTTAGTAATTGCTTAAAGACCGGCAACACGCCTGTGACCTCTCTGGTGTTGCGGGTGTCTTATACTTACCATCAGGTAATCCATATGCCTGTTTGTCTCCTATTCCATAAAATAATGGTTTTGCGATGCGCTGCAGGTTGGAGTCAATGAGTGGGTGGCGGGTATCAGGCCCGTCTCGTGGCCGCGGAAAGATTGCACCGCACCATCACCTCACGGTCAAGATATTCATCGGATTCGAGTACGAGTGCCCTAGGGGTCACAGGTATACTTTGAACATTTTTCTTTTATTCATCTCTTCTTATACCTGTTTGAACATTGTTCTTGGCGCGAATGTATAGTTTAAGTGTGGACTCTGTTTTGGATTAAGTGTTGATTAGGTGATTGTATTTAATTATTTTTTTATATATCTGTTCGTTTCCCAAATAAAATGTGTAAATAATTAATCTTTGAAGCTTTTCTCGTTCAATTTAATATATTTTGTTTATGATTGTTTTCTTTTTGGTCATTTTGATTTTCGGTTCGACCATAATCGATAGTGGCGCCATTTGTTATTGAATAGTTTACCAGCATGTTTACCTAATCTTGAATGAGAAGTTTCTTTAAAAGATTTTTATGAAAAACTGTCATAAAATCACTTATCTAGTTAATAATTTAACAGTTTAGAGAATGTTAATGTGCTGGTGTTTTTACATGTACTTCTTTCCTTCGTAGATTGTTTGATGATAATACACAGTGTCGTTAGCTTGGTTTAAGAATATGTATGAAGAGTTTTCAGCTGTCACGAAGTCAAGTCAACCCCTAAATCTCTAAATCTCCAAAAGGTAGCTCACTCGTAACTTCTCTGTGGTGCGGATGTCTATGGCGACACTGATCGAGCAAAAAATAATGAGCACAATGTATGGTCGGTGACAGGTTCATGATGTCATCCCCGGAGACGATGGTGTCGGGCGGCGGGGGCGCGCTGGGGCGCGAGGCGGGCGCGGCGGGGGCGCGGCTGGCGGGCGCGGCCATGCCGGTGTACGCGGCCTGCGTGTGCCGCGCCGCGCCCGCGCCCGCGCCCGCCGCGCCTGCGCACGCGCAGCTCATGCGCCTGCACGTCGTCACGCCTAAGGCGCCCGTACACGTCACACTACACCCCAAGGTACTCACTGCGCTCCACATTACAATCAATAAATTGACATTTGTATGAATTATCTGTCAGTTATTTATCGGATAATTCTTTAAGAATGGTGAAATAAAGCTACGTTTCCTTAAGCATACAAAAATGAGGTAACTTTAGCCTCATCTCTTTTGCTGTAATTCTAAAACCTGCATTAAGAAAAGGCGGCGCATCAAGCATTGGTCTTAGATTTCAACATTAATTTATTATGAGAGATGCACGACGAATGGACGAATTGTTACATTTTGAATATATGCATCTGACTTTGTAAGTGAAATAAAAAACGTAATAGTATAAATATATAACAAATTCCAGGTCCAACCAGTACCAGGAGGACCGATCTTCGTGCCGCAACCAGTGGGCTCTCCGCCCATCAAACTGTCAGCCTCAGCATACTGGGTGCTGCGGTTCCCATACATGTACTCGGACGAGAGGGGCTGCCTCCCGCGGCCTAGGCCCGGAGTCCCCCACCAATCGGGCACCATCATCACCCCACTCTTCGGCCTACAGGACTAACAAATCCCCTGGGCCCAGAAGACCCCGAAAAAACTCTCCAAGACAGCCAAACGAAGAGCGCAACGTATGAGACAAGCAAACCAACAGAACGACACCAAAAAAGGCTTGTAAAATCAATTTTGGACCTTAAGACTTTTTAATAGAGTTCATAGTGGCATTTATGTTACGCTAGTGCGTTTATGACATATCGATCAGTGTTAGTTGATAGAGAAAAATCAAAGAAATTCAAATCCAATTTACTAGTTGTTGACGTACCATTCAGCGAGAGATAAATGTTGTCTAAAATTATTAAAAATCTTAAATTTTCAAAAAAAAAAACTAATATTCTCAAAAAAAAGTAATTAAATTAAATAATAGAGTCAATCTGTGTGATAATGTAGCTGTGTGTCTTCAATAGTTTTGTGATTCAAATAAAAATTAGAATCAGACTAACATATCTTGACCTGTCTTTATTAGCCGTTTCACAGAAAGAGAGGGATAAACATATACAAGATAATGGTGTATGACAAAGATAGTGATAAAAGACTTGTGATGCACTTCAGATTACTACTATAACTCATACTTTTGAATACAATGGGGTGACTCTGATTTTCTAATATGGCTCTTTTCAACGAAGAAATAAAGTCACTTTTCCCGTGTATTTTTGTTAGATAAACTAAAACAGGACATGTCTGTTTAAGTGTTGTGAGTTCTGTGTCTTTCTAAAACCAATTAAATTATGTTTAAATGTTTGTAATATTAATAACAATGATCATATAAATAATTCTCTTTACCCAATGATTAGATGTCTACAGTTAGAAAATAAATGAATAAAAAAAATATGAAAATCCAATTGTAATTTGATCATAAGTCGTTGTCTATGTTATTCCTGGCTATGTGTATAAGACACAGCCATAAAATGAGGAAAAAAAACAAACATTTAAATAAAGTACTTTATTTCATAAATTTTACATATGAACACAAAAATTGAAGAACAGTATAAATGTCACAATGCCAGTGCTAAATAAACCTTATAAAAATCACTCTACGGTCTAAATTACACAAAACGACCACGTCTTTCATTATACCGTCAGAATGAGAACCAATATCGAATGTATAAAACCTTATTTATATTAAACTAGTCATAAAACGGAAGAATCTTATTTTTTATTTAAATATATGTAAAAGTGTCTAGTATTATATTAAATAAATCAAAAACAATATAATTTTAATTTTAAATGTGTTTATCCTAACAAGCTTTTTTGAGTGTCGTTGCGAAAGAATGTAATGGTTGCGCCAGGATTATAAAATTACTATGATTCGGGAAGATTACATCAAATAAAGAAATATATAACAACGCCATCTATCGTTTTAGATGGTGAACTATTATTAGCTTTACATGTATGCGATGAAAAGGAATGACTGAAATATATATAATTGAATTTCGAATTATTATATTATTTTTTAATCCCGCTCTTTTTTGTGTTTAAAGCAGCGGGCCTTAAGCTAATATTGTGAATTGATGACGTGACTATTTTTATAGAATAGTCCTAAATATTATTTAAGTATTCCACTTAGTAAAACATTGTTCTGCATTTAAAATACAAAAAAAAAAACTGATGATAATAATGTTATTTTTTGCCAGAATTTATATTTGAAATAAATATTTTTGTCTCGGAAATTGTAGTTTTATTCCATCTACATTATATAAGCTAATTTTATTTACGTAAGGTAATTTGTACTAATTCAAAAAAAACCTAAATTAATTTTAAACTGAAAAAATATAAAGAGTTAAAAATATTAGGGATAAGAACATTTAATTAAAGTATATGCATACTTATTTTTATTTAAAAATTAACCTAAACCCAATTTCCTGTGATTGACTCGTTTTAAAACTGCTACAAACTTAAATAAATTCCACATGATAGAAGAATAATTAATTATCCATGTAACGATCATGTTATTGTTTTAAAAATAAACTTGCATAAATAATTAATTGTATTACATTTGACTTCACCAGACATGCGCATGACGTAGTAAACCACGTGCACCGGGCGCCATATTGCGCGCGCAAATCGGTTCCAGATACAAACAGTCCTAACAACAATACAGAAAATTATTTTTATATTTTCTTGTAGAATTAAGTAAGAGGAATAAATTTGAGTATAATTTAAAATTAAATTTAGAATTTTTTGGATCGGAATTGAATAAAAAGTATAAGTATTGTGGGCGTGGCTTGTGATGTCAGAGAGTGGGTGGTAGGGGCAGAGGTGGGGTGGGTACGGCTTCCTGCTTCGAGGCGCGCGATCTCGGAATCAGTCGTCTGTGCGCCGTCGTCGCGCAAACAACCTGGCCTGGAACTCTGTTCGACGCGCCCTAGACTACATCGGAACTTTGAAACTTTTTAGCGGCACATATGCCGCTTCTACACCAGGTAAGTTTTTTTATTCTCAAGGTATAATTCTGTTCTTTTTTTAAATTTTTCTTTGTACGCTTTGATGAAATTATTGAACGTTTCTAAAAATATTTGACCCGGCCTGGTCGGTTTCGTATTTTATTTAGCCTGGGTCACCCACTTCAGTTCTCGATCCTGAACTTTCTTCGCCATGTACAATATAATAATGTACTAGCTGCCAATTGGGGTCATTTACTTTATTGCCCAAATATTAGTTCTACCCTCGTCAATGAAATGAAATAAAATAAAATCCGTTGTATTTAAAATTTTACGTTGGAGTCGATGTGACAACTACCCTCATTTTATTTTTTTTGTCGCATCAATCGGCTAGCAATTTTGTAAATCAAGGATCTAAGAATGTGCTTTTCTGATTTTGATTCTTGCTACCGTTAATACAGTTCTGTAACTGGCAAAGAATTACTAGGCGATAATTTTTAGGTACATTTCGATCCAAAGAGCCCGACCTTAAGCCTAATTTTTTTGCGGTCTGCATTCTGACCTTATGACTGATAAGAGTATTTGTATGCACCGCCTACCTACATTTTTGCACAAGTTTTTTTGCCTTAGGACACAAGCCGGGGCGGTGGCGGCTCTGAGGAGCACCGTACCCTGGCTGACTTCCTGGGTCTCGACCCCACGTCACTTTCTGAGCCCGCATCAACGCCAGTCGTCCATCGCAATAGTGTGAGTACATCTTTATATTCCTTCATATCTGTTAATTGTTTAAAAAACGAAATTGAGGATTTTATGCAACTTTTGTGTTTTTAATGTTAAGTGCAATATTTTTTATTACTTTCGAATATGGTTTTTAGTTTTATTTCAAGGATTTTTTCTCCTTTTGAAACTTAACACAGGGATTTTAAAGAAACCGATACTTCTACAATTCGTATTCATATTTTATTAGGGTCATTTTCATAATTTAGCGCGGGAATTTGGTCATTGGGAATCCTTAGGGAGTTTTCTTCTATTGTTTAAGTTATTTTTATGTACCCTCACTTTTGTTGCATGCTGTGCTCCTCAGTACCGACAGTTTCGACAGCGTTATTTTGACTATGTGAGTAAAAGTATCTACCGCTTACGCTTTTGATTTTTGTAGGCAGAGTATATAGGAATATAGACGTAACAAATCAAAGATAACATATTTTGCAACTACCCTCATCCGTATGACTCTTCCCAAATTCAAGGCCAATGTTTGGGAATTACTTCTACCCACACAATTGAACCCGACATTAGTTTTTATATGCTTAATGTTTTATGAACGCGCATAACTGCCAATTTTTAAGAATGGAACAAGAGCGCAGCGGCCCCACGTTGGGCGCCAAGACGCTTGTATGCTAGTATCGCAACATGCATCACATTGTTATATTCATGCAGCGCCAAAAGCTTAAATCAAATATTAAGTACAGAGCACTCCGTAGGTTTTATTGTCTGTTCATAATGTACCGTACGACATCCGGTTTGATGCCAGTTAATGTTAGCCGAGATTGGTGCCAACAGTGGCCCGTATTAATGGGCCGGCCGTGCCAAATAATGCGGCCCGGATCGCTTGGGTTACTGCACTTGCATTAGCCGGCATCCGAGGATTCCCTATCTCACCCCGTCTATATGAGATGCGTACATTTTATGGCTTGCTTAATCGCTTCTATGAACTATACACAATTTAGAACTGATTTACATCCCCATTTGTCTGCAGTCTTATTTGACCTTACTCTTCCAGATTCATGAACTATTTGCAAGCCAACGTCTATATTAATGTTTAGGTTCTCCCCTATAGACTATCGATTTCTCCATGAATATTTCATTACCCACTTTAAGCGAAATTTTGAGAAGTTTAAAACTATTTTCACTTCCCGTTATTTATTGGTTGCGACGTGAATACATGCTGAATCTTCTCCATTTAGTAATGTACTATTCGGGGCTGTGCGGGGGATAACGGACTCGAGTATTGAATATTTCCACCTCTATTATTTTATCGATTCTGGTCAAATGCATTATTGTGATTAGAGCAGATATGTATTTGGGAAATGGTCATTTCTTTTCCGAGCATTTCAGTTGTAATTGACCATATTATTTACGTACGGTATTCCGTTTACTAGAACTATGATCGTAAAGTTTGAAGTACTTTTGAAATCAATGTTCAAAAAGTTTTTATGCGGATAAGCGGTAACAAAAATATGCAATTCAGTTTTGTTTAGTTTTAATTCTTAGGCAAGGCTTAAAGTAATCGTCTCGTGACATTGTTTCCTGGCAAGAGGCGCGCGTCACAACATACCCTCCAACATTGTGGAGCAAGTTAGCAATCGCGCACTTGGCAGGCGTCTGGCGGGTATCGCCGGCTATTGGCATGCATCTGGCAATATAATATTATTTGTGTAGGCTCATGCCAAGGCGTTTAATCGGCTCGCGCTCGCGATCCGGAAAACTATCTTGGATACAGATACCCGCTCTTTCATGCTTATTAGCTTTGCCCACTTGCTGCTTTTGACTGCTTCCAAGTTATCTAATATTCTTACAGACTTTGATATTACCTATCGCGGTTATCGTTGCAATAACCAAACGATTCTATTTTGATCCTATATCGATACCTTTAAGTGAAGTCGCAGATAAAATTGTCCACGTAAAGTTACGATTCACTTACGAATAAAGCAAAGCTTTTAGTTGGTCTATTGAATAAGTTGGTAGTAAAACATGGAAACTTGTTGGGAACACATCGGAAACAAATCTTATTTTATGGGATATCCGATGCTGCGGTCCTCGTATATTATACGGTTACGCAGCATTGGGTGTTTCGGGGATTGTATTTAATAATTTATATCATAACCCGGACGTTTGTTTTCTATAGTTTAAGCAAAAAGGTTGGAATAATCCTTTGAGTTTTCTGCCTAAGTTTAGTGCTCTGAAGTGGCTCTAGAGCACTGAATTGGGTTGAACAAATAGATTCGTGTGCTTGCTTCATTAATGACTAGACAGCAAAGTACTTGAGTAAATTTTGCCGGCCCTCTGAGTATTTGTTACGTTCGTTACAAATTGAAACTATGTATGTAAATGGCATTTATAGTATACGAATATAATTTAAGCACGCAGTCGCATTCGAAATAAAATAATTTTCGACGAGTGCGTGAGCCTTGCCCAAGTTGAGTGCTTTGAAGTGCCTCTAGTCATTGTGTGCTTAGTGTAGAACACTTCATCCGTAGATTCATTACTATTACCTATGTAGCGGTAAAGTTTGCGAGAGAAAAAATAATTTTGACAATATTATGTAATAGCCTTCGAAATTATATCGCTTCTGACAACTAAGTTCAAGAAGTTCGCTACAGGGCCATTAGTGAAATTTTGTACTTGCGCAGGAGTGTGGAGGTGACAATGGTTGGCGTTGGGAGGAGGAGCCTAGCAGCCCGGAGGCTGCGCAGACGCCGCGAGCGCTCGTACCGCCCGCCTGCTTCCCTCCAAGACATCCCACTGCATTTACTAGTTACAGGTAAGTAAAGACCAAATTTTTCTTCAAATAATCTAAAAATAAAAACAAATTAATCCTTAAGTTATTGTGAGGTGTTGTTAAGATATTTTGTGCTTACAGATTTCGTAGCAAAAATATTCTTCTCAGAATAAGTTTCAAAAAATTCCGAAATGACAAACTCGGAGGTGGTAGCTTCAAAAAAAAACAATTTTATAATGTAACACTAAACAGCCGCACACGTCCGCGTTAAAAGCGCAATTTTTCTTTGGTAACAATGTTACGGGTAGCGGCGTGCATTAATACTAATTAAAAACTTGCGTACCTTAATGCGTCGCGTGGGTGAACGTTCTAAGTAGCCCGAGTGTACTTTAATGAAGTAATTAGAACTAAGTACGCTTGTTTCAGTGAAAGCGCGCAGCCTGGCAGTCTTTGGTCCGAGGAGTGCGCCTCCGAAAAAGGCATTACTGATCTAGTTGCCTCCTTAGTAAGTACTCTTTTCGTTTGTACTTTGGTCTAGTAGCGTCTTGCACTTTTAAGTAAGATAGGCTATTTTCGATGTTCAGGTATTTAAGAATAATTTTAACTACCAATTTTGCATCACTTAAAATAGAAATAGTCTGGAAATCTAGAATTGTTTTAAACTTTTCTTCTGGGAAATGCGCACATCTTAACTTTCGTGAGACATAAAAGAGGGTTATCAGAGTAAAAAATTTATTGGAACTACAAAAAACATAGTAGTACAAAATAATACGTAATATTTTTTGCAAAAATGGTTAATTACTGTAATGTTTAACAGACTTCTAGATAAGTATATTTCCAGTGGTACTGTAAGTGCATGTTTCAGAAGGCCCTGGCGATGCCCTCCGCGTCGGTGTCGCTGCCGCCGGCGCAGTTCGGCTGTGATCGACTGGACCGTTTGGACAGATTGGAAGGCATCGACAGAGACGAAACTTGGAACGAGCAAAACTCGAGGGAACACCGCGCTTCCATGCTGCCGAGGCGAGCTTCCTTTTGTAAGTATCTAGTTTATTCTGTAGTCTGTATATTAGGGTGTTCTTTTTGTCCTTGTATACCATAGAACTGCAGTGGTTGTGGCAGAAAATGCGCAGTTTTGTATTTTCAGGATCGCCGAAACCGTGCCGTCGGAGCACAGAAAAACCACCCCGGGTTTTAAGTAGTTTTAACCCTGTAAAAGTGACTCCTTCTCGCCCAGCACAGAGTGGCAACACTAGGATACCAAATTTCAGAATAGGGTTAATAGGGATCAAATCTAGTTGTATTGATGGTCTTCATCCCTATCTATATTTGCTTGGCGAGCTTATAGCCAAAGTATACTTGTGGCTATATGCTCGGTCGAAGACAATAGATTTTAATCATCTCTATATTAGACTAGCCGCGGACTAGTTTTCCGAATTAGGTTTTTAGACCAGAAAGTCTGTTTCGGAAACCTGAATTTCTGACATTAAAATGTTTAACAGGCGCACTTAGATAATTTTCTTCAGAAAACCTAACGTTGGATTCGTTGCGTACTTTCCTAACAGTCCGGTAAGAATGTCAGTCGTATTTAATATCCATCTCCGCTTATTTTCTCCATTACTATTCCTGGTATCTGCCTTTCTAGAAGACAATAGCAATATCATCCAGAACTTTGTTCCCAGGTGGAGTGGTGTGGTCCCGCAATGGGAGCGAGGTGTTGCGTTGGGGGGGCAAGCTACCCCCGCGCTGTGTCGACCCCAGCGGAGGGTTCAGCTCCAAGGTGTTCCTAGGGGGTCTCCCATGGGATATTAATGAAGCCTCGCTCATGCAAACGTTGAAGCACTTTCAACCAATACGGTAAATGGCCATTTTGCTATTGTAGGATTGTACAGGTTATTAACTAATAGAGAATTAAAAGTTTACTCGGATACTTACATTATAGTTTCAATATAAAATGAATTGCTGTTCGTTAGTTTTGAGAACGGCTGGTCTTTTTTGGATAGTTTTGGCCTTATAATATTCGTAAGTCCAGGGAAAGTTTAAAAGATCAGAACACATAGTTATATTGAGGCGGTGCGGAATTTGCCGTGTTAGCTAGTTCTAGTTTCAATAATTCCTTTATTTTGCAGTGTGGAATGGCCAGGTCGCGATGGACCCCCAGCCCCGGGTGGGTCAGGCAATGCCCCGGGCAACGGTTGCCCGCGCGGGTTTGCGTACGTTATATTCGAGAGCGAGCGCCGCGTGAGGGCGCTGTTGGCCGCTAGCCGTCGGGATGGGAATGACTGGTACTACCGCATCGGATCTCGCAAGACTCGTAGCAAGGAGGTAATTAATTCATTCCCATTTCTTCTGAGGGTTTATAGTGTAAAATTTTAGATATCTTTTGAGGATTTATAGAAAAAATTTGAAGGCGTTCCGAAAAATAAAATTTTGCGGAAATGGAGTCCTTAGGTTATTGTATGGTTAAATAAACATTTCCTATTGATCTTTACCTAAGTGCTGTTACATCTCTAATTGAAAATTTGAGTAGCATATTGTCCAGTTGGATTAAAAAACCAACTTGGTGACAAAAACATAAGTTCTGAATATTATAAAGTATATCTGAAACACAAGTTTTTATCATTAAATTTTACTTCGTTATACAAAAATTTGTCTCATCTTCAATTTGCATCTGCGAAGAAACTTTTATTTTGGGTGTTTTTGTCCATGGATTTGACACTGTTTGTTCCGAACAGTACCTAATAGTTCATAATAAACTAAACATAAACTTTGTGTTGACATTTCGTAAGCTTAATAGAAAAGAGGCTTAACTCAAAAAAGGTGCCAGAATTTTAAAAATTATGCTTCAATAAGGTTCGATTTAAAAATACCGAGTTCTGTTCTTGTTTAACATGCGATTTGTAAAGTATTATCAATGGGTGCAGGTGCAAGTGATCCCGTGGGCGCTGTCGGACTCGAACTGGGTGTCCGGGGGCTCGGTCCGGCTGGAGCCGGCGCGGACGGTGTTCGTGGGCGCGCTGCATGGGATGCTGTCCGCCTCCGCGCTCGCTACCATCATGAACGATCTCTTCTCCGGAGTTGTTTACGCAGGTAACTTGGAAGTTATTACGATGCCTTTATGACGTAACAATATGTTAAATTATTAAAATACCTCATCAGGTGTAGTTTATTATACGGACCTTGTAGAATCTAAAATACAGAAGACAGATTTAATAATGTTACTTCAATAACTTTTCATCTGAGGGGAGAAAAATAGGTTTTAGATAAGTGAAATTCAACACTTTTATGTACCTACGATTTCCGTGCGTTTCGGCGTTTTTACCATACCTATTACTGGAAACAACTATAGCAGCTACCACATAGGTCCCATTACAATAACAATACAAAATATTCCGTGGTTTTTGGTGACTGGGCTTCTTTCAGTTGTACAGTCTTTTCTGTGCCTTTAAAGCTTAAGTCATTCTGTCTCGTGCATTAAATTTACCGAGGGAAGAAGAAATTTCGTTTTTTTCTTTTCGTTGCGGTATCCAAGACAGTCATTCATGTCCCTGGGACGCGCCGGACTTCAGTGTTCCTGTGTTTTCATGGTTGTATCTACTGCAGATCCTGACTTACAGGAGTTGCGGCGGGGTTGTCCCGATACAAAAAATGTTAAAAGAAACGATTACTGTTTTTATTAAATTTCAATGTCGTGATTACAGGAATAGACACAGACAAGTACAAGTACCCGATCGGCTCGGGTCGTGTTACCTTCAACAACGTGCGCTCCTACGTTCGCGCGATCTCCGCCGCGTATGTGCAAATACACACCGACAAGTTCACCAAGAAGGTATGTATCATGTTCTATTAAGATGAGAACGCTTGCGTGTTGTGCTATTTTGAACCTTATACCCCTTATTATAAAATACGATTTATCTTATTTCCATCGTTGTCAGGTTTTGTATTTTGAATCTTATTCTCGCCCACCTTCAATTTGAAATACAAAAACTGGTTCAATAGCTTAGATCTAGACTAAAGTAAAACCTTGCTCTGTAATAAGGCAGTATAGGTTTATGGCTTTTGGTTTATTTTGTTACATTTCGTAGATAAAATCCAAAATGGCCGTCCGTCTATGCTAGTGTACATATGTCTGTATCAGTGTTTTTATCCGGAAATTGAAGAAATACGATAAATGTATTTACAATTTTGTTTCTATGGTACTATTGAGTGCCTAATGGAGTTTGCTTTGCGTTAAGGCAATCGACCAATGAGCTATGAGTTAATCAACCAATCAGAGGGCCTACCATGACGATGGTGTATAGCTCCATCCCTCTTTCTCGCCCGGAAGATTGATTTTTAACACGTAATGGTAGGCCTACAGAAGTCCTAACTCAACGGTAATATTTGGATCGCGATCGCGAACTTTTAGACCACTTCCACATTAGGAATATCCGTGTCGTTTAATCTGCTTTTATTTTGTATCAAGAATATAACAAGATAATTTTGTACCCAGTATATGACCGTTTTCTATGTGTAAATGTTGTTGCAGGTACAAGTAAACCCATACTTGGAGGATTCCATGTGTTCTGTGTGCAATCTGCAGCAGGGGCCCTACTTCTGTCGCGAGCCAACTTGCTTCGGGTATGTAGACAAACTCAAAATCAGTTATTCCAACTAAACCATCATCATCATCATCATCTTCCTGCCCTTGTCCCGTTTTATTTGGGGTCGGCGCAATATGTTTTTTTCTTCCATTCTGTCCTGTCACTCGTCACGCTATCGCTAACTCCTCTGTCTTCCATATTACTTCTCACACAATCCATCCATATTTTCTTTGGTCTCCCTCTCCCTCTCCATCCATCCACATTTATACTCATGACTTTTTTGTAACATGCTTTTCATCCCTCCTTTTCACATGGCCATACCAAGACAAACGGTTCCCTTATTCCAACTAAACCATAAATAGGTAATTTTAAAACTACAAAATAGAATAAGTAGTAGTTTGTCTGTACGTCAGTGAAGCTAGGTGCTTGTTCCAAATTGTAGAGACGTGTTGAGGCAATTGATTAAGTGACGATGACCTCATAATGTAGAATTTATGTTCACTTATTTGTTGGCAAATATACATCGAAATTGCAAATATACAAGAAAGTTTGAACCCCTGTTTTTTGTAAAGGCCAGTGTTATTCTTTGTTTGGGACCTTCACTTCAACAATGATATACTTAGTTTTTTTTAAATAGAAAACTTCTTTATTTTATTCCGATGAAAAGTTTTTAACTTAAAAGATTGGACAACTAGAACTTTTAAGATAAAGATAAATTTATTCCTAAATAT
Source organism: Spodoptera exigua (assembly GCA_902829305.4). Lineage (NCBI taxonomy): Eukaryota > Metazoa > Arthropoda > Insecta > Lepidoptera > Noctuidae > Spodoptera > Spodoptera exigua. The sequence continues at coordinate 2,335,259 of LR824612.2, forward strand.
GGGTACAATACAGGGGATGTTTTACTACATGACTGAATATTGCCTATTTCTTTCTAGTTACTTCTGCCGATCTTGTTGGTCATGGCAGCACTCCACGGACGACCATAAGCCGTTGATGCGTAACTCCAAGAGTGCCAGCCCTCGCGCCGTCCCGCCCTCGCAGGACAATAGCAACGATCATCACAACTACAATGGCATCTTTGGCCATGCTAACGAAAGTGAGTACTTCATTTATTACATTATTCGTGTAGTTCATACAAGGTGTATATGAAGTCTATAATATGTTCTAATTTTTCGCTAAAATGATTTTTTTTGCCGACCTCCTGACTCCTGAAAATATTTATCTAGCCGTCGGTAGTTACTAACAATGCATTAGTTTTAGCTCAGGTTTTTAGTCCAGTTTTTCTTGATCAAAATTATTGATTAGATTTTTCCGAAATCATTATGGTCCTTTTGTGTTTGTTTTGTGATTATTTAAATCCCATTATTTTACTTGTATACAATCCCAATTATTACAAAATAAGATTTGTCTAGTCTAGGTTTAAACCATTGAGTCAGGTTTTGTTATGAATTTTATTCTCGCCTACCTTATTTATTTATTTAACCTTTATGCACAACGTACATAGGTGGGCTTAATGCCAACAAGCATTCTTGCTAGCCAACCTTTGGGTGATGCAGTAAGAATATGGTCGGTGCAAAAAAGTACAAGAGTTAACTTAAAATAAAAGTAATTAATTAAAATGCATAATACAATGAATATAATATAATTTGAAATAAAAAACTGGCTCAATGGTTTATCTAATTTAATTATTTTAGTTTAGACCTAGACTAAAGTCAAATCTTGTTTTGTAATATGTTTAACATGAATATTATTTGCAGGCACACCGTCTCCCGCGACGAGCGGTACGAGCGGCACGAGCGGTACGAGCGAGGAGCCGGGCAGCGGCGGCAGTGGGCTGAGCGAGGAGGCCGAGGGCGGCGGGGACGACGCGCCCGGGGGCGCAGTCTCCACGTGGCTCAACTAGTCCTCGCGCCGCAGCCCTGCAGTACCCGCACTACGCCACCGACCTGCAGTAGCTGCCGGGCCCCAGCTGTTGTCGACCCGCTATTAAGTTCGGCGCTTCGCCAACATTCTTGCTTGTTTGTTGATTCTTTACGGTAAGATACTCGAATGCTTCGATAACCTCCATTTTTATTACAGTATTTTAATTCAAATACCTTTTAAAAATGTTAATATCGTTATACAAAAATGAACTTAATTTCGTGTTACATTAAATTTATAATAACTTGATAAATTTGACTAAATTTGAACTCCATTGTGAGCGTTATTTTACATTCGAGTTCTTATCGACAGCTCAATTATTGATCTCAATTGTTGCATTTGATTGTTAATTGTTTATTTTTTATATTTACTTTTTGTTACATAGACTGGTTTATTTGTTTAGACTAAGTCTAAACTTAATGCTTAATTATTTGGATATTATTGTATCCCTTTGAACGCCACGGTGGGGTATAACCAACAAATAAGTTTTTGTCGATATGAACTATCGAATAAAACTCCTAATTTGTCAGTTAAACCCCACCGTGTCGGATTTAGTTTACCATTTATCACGTACTGATTATTTTTCCATTATACAAGTAACGGTATGCCGTTACAACTAGATGATAATTTTATCAAACAATTTGATATATTGTTGTAATACGCTAACAGCGTAGAAATGTTCCTTAGAAAAATTTTACGTATGTGCCTATTAGAATTAGGTGATTTTAATCAATTTTTAACGTGCCTCCTAGTAAGCCCTGTAGTAGCGATTTTAAACTTTTTAAAATGGGCTTTTAAAATGTATAATCATGGTTTTAATATACTAGGATGTTTAATACGATATGTTGATTTTATGTGAATCGCTTGTTTGATTTTTAACTATACAAAATATACTTATTATTGCAAATTACTTTGTATTATTTCGTAGCCCCCTCTAAACCCTTTTATTACACACATGGGATTGATGGGACTTAATTTTTCTGGGAATATATTAATACCGAATTGTCCAGACTTGAATTATTTACTATACATTAGACATACCTACGTTTATTTATGCATTACATTTACTTGAAAATGATTACTTTACACAAAAATCACAAAAACTCGCAAAATGACAGCACTCCGTAGGTATGTCTACCTGTTTCTTACCTTATTAAGAACCTAGTTTGAATTCGCAACAAGCTCATTACTTTCACTAAGAATTGAAAATAAATCAGTATTTTGCAACATTTAAAGGCGTTTACACCGTACAGGTTTTTATATAAAACTTTCAAAATAAGTAACGCAACAAGGTCTAAATTAAGTACATTTTCAAAATATTCTTTAACCAATCAGAGGCATAAAGATGGTAACATTTCGATCACAATGTGATGCATGTAAAGGTCACTTTTATCTGGTCCTAGATAGATATGAAGCCACATAGACGGGTCGTGTCACGCAAAAGGCTCTTTGTAGTATGTAGAGCAGTCAATTTACAACAATTCCATTAAACAGTTTAAAACAATGAGCACAGCACTAACATTTGCCGCCTGCTGGGGTTGCGTAATTATGTACCGCGGTCCAGACTCGGACCAGGAGAAGTAACGGGTTGGTTTTAAGTCAGTAAGGGTGCAGTGCACTGTGCCGCGATTCACCAATCACAGGGCTTGAAATCCACACTCGAGATAGATCCATATTAGAGATGTGGATTTCAAGCCATGTGATTGGTGAATCGCGGCACAGTTCTTCTCCGGTCCGCCTCAATGGAACTGCACCCTAAGAGTAACGCTCCCTCTCGCCCAACGTAGGGCGGCAAAAGTACTTACATGATTAGCGCCTTAAAAAACATGGTATTTTACATTCGTAAATAAGTAAGGATTTGAATCATGATTGGTATGTAAACATGTATATTTCAAAAAAAATCGGCACCTTATAAGATTGGTTTTGTATTATAGCTTATGTAAAAAACAATGATTACACCCATAAGTAGATACATAACAATTATGTTGTTGACGTGTAATGGTTAATATGTAAAAATCTATGCTTAATTAAAATCTTTGCCTATTTCTTCAATTCCACTCTGTCATGTTTTTGATGATAAATAGCTCGTCAGTTATTCTATATTTGAGTCAATATTCCTCTTCAAGCCCTTTCACGTGGTTTACTTCCTTTTGCCCGTTGGAGTTATTGCACAGAGTACTAATGTCAACTTACGGGGCTTGTAAAGCTAACATCTATCATGCTCTTCCTATGTGTATACCTAGTAAATCTTCTTTATCTAGAGAAATTTGCTAGTTGAAGTCGGAATATGGCCGTGACATGAAATGAACCCTATTTATAAAACCTCGATTTTTACGTGATGATTTTTTTTATTGAAAATAACGAATTTGAGAAAAGCTCTACTAGTTAGCGGCGAAACGCACGATGCTTATGAATAAAAGTCCCTTTTGTCACTTAAAACTCGTAAAGCTTTACTGAGTTGACCCACGTGAGTAAGTCGTTATTTCAATACATTTATTATGCTTTGCGATAGTTATTCAAGAGCAGAGCGATAATCTGTTGGTACGCAATCACTGTCTTTATAGCCAATCGCAACTCCAGAGAGTTTGATAAGTACGTTGCGTTATGTTAGGAGCTTAGAGGATTGAGGACGTTGGGGATATACTAAAAACGAAAAAAGAATTAGCGAAATCATAGAAATTATAACTTTAATTTCTGAGTGGTTGAGGTGCCTTGCATTTTTATTTCTGGGTGATTAAGGTGCCTTTATTTCTGTTTGTAAATTGTTCAAGTGCTTTAAATTTCTATTTCTGAATGGTTGAGTTGGCTTTCATGTCTATTTCTGAATGGTTAAAGTGCCTTTCACTTTTTATTTCTGTTAAAGTGATGTGCCTTTCATTTGTATTTCTTTCTTTGTGTTTATTTTTGGAGTGCGTAGATTACTCCAGTCAGGATACGCGAAAAATAAAACAATCTTATTCAATTTAAATAAGGTATATAATGGATTGTAAGTAGCTTTTGTTGACTAGTCGAAGCTCATGCTCATGTCGGAAGTGTTGGTAGCGTCGGCAGGTGGCGTTACAGGCACGGCTGGAGGGGAGATGTTCACGGCTGGGAACGGGAACTGAGGGATTTCTTCTTCTGCAAAAATATAAAACAAGATATCGGTGTAAGAAATACTTGAATAACATATTAATTTAGACTAGGATTTAAAAAGGTTAGTTTTGTCAAATCGATTATATTTAAGTACTCGTTCTGAAAGAGAATTGACTTCGTCTTTACATTACGAGGATGTTCGTCTAGTTTCGAGTTCAAACGGAGCCTATCATCATGAAATTTTAGTATATACTTTGATCAATGATGTCAGTTTGCTGCATGAACATAATACAACTGCAGTAATCTGTTAGGTACCTATATGTTTAATATATCTATGAGGTTTGATGAGATATATGTATACAGGGTGTAAAAAGACACTTAAAGAAGCCGAAAGCCACGTATTCTACCCATTATTTGGATCATTTTTATCTTGAAGACCATAGCTGGGACTCCACGGGTTCTCGAGATATTGAAGGTCAAAGATGCATTTTTAAATTATGTTTTTTTTGCGCAATCGAATTCTAAGTATTATTACAAAACTTTTTTCCAAACAAACATTATCTGAATTTTCGATTTTTCTAAATAAATTACGCATTTGAAGTTACGAACAGTAATGTACGTAATAAATAAATGCAGACCCGCACAAAAAACATCGTGCATCTCAGTAGGATTTTTATTTTACAGAATTGTTTTGTTGTTGTTGCGAAGTAAAACGTCGACCTACGTACTTATCATAGCGTTTTCGTGCTAAGCTGTGAACCCACGCACACAATGACACACACATACGTACATTGCGCGCAATAAAATTATTATTATTTTTGATACCTAAAAATAAAAGTCGTTTCCCAGTGATAATTTTAGCGTAAAGCTACTTAGAACTGCAATATGCGTAGTTAACGGCTTCGTTAAGTGTCTTTTTACACCCTGTATATTACATTAAATACAATAACAACCTATATGGGCTTTGTTTATACCATCAACACAAACATTTCACGTAAATAAACAATGAGAAATAATACATACCAGTGAGTTGGGCATCAAGTCTGTCGACGATGGCATCGAGTAGTGCCAACGCGACGACATCGTCGGGGTCGTGCGCGAGCGCGGCGTGCAGCAGCGCGGCGGCGTCCCGCTCGCGGCCCAGCAGCGCCTGGCACAGCCCCATCGCGCACAGCGTGCCCGCCCGCGCCGGCCGCAGCGCCAGCGCGCGCCCGTGCCAGCCCAGCGCCTCGCGCGGCCGGCCCAGCGCGCGGCATGCGTGCCCCAGCGCGTCCAGGGTCGCCGCCCACCGGGGACTTACCTAGTCATACAGACTTCGCATATAAACATTGTCGCAATGTTATATAGATCCACATTTATTCGATGTTTTATGATTACATACTTCATTGCGTCAAAACAATATTGTTTAAATTATAAATGTAAATGTGATTAATGTGAAACCGGCTGCATGCTGCAAAAGATGTGATTACGAATTGCAAATGTAGAGGCGTTGTAACTTGTAGCACGTTTTATTCTCGTAAGATACAACTCTGTGTGTCACCCGCAAATTGTTACTCCGAGAGTACATCATGTATAAATCGAATATTTTTAAACGCAGTCACGACACATGAGAAAATTATAGTGTAAAATATATTACTCTGAACTTGCGCATTTATATTTATATTGCGCAAAAGATTGGCGCAAAGTTGCGCATCGGTTATTTTGTTTCATAAACTTTTATAATATATGAATACGATGATGCAGGAATGCTAATAAATAATTAAAGCTTCTAAATCTATGAATGGAAAGCATGAAGGTATAGATGTATAGAGACCTCCTGGTCGCTGGCGGGGCTGACGGCATCGAGCGCAAGCAGGAAGAGTGCCCGGGCGGCGCGGTAGTCCCCGCTGGCGAAGGCGGCGGCGCCCGCCTCGTGCGCGACGTGTCCGTCCCGCGCCACGGCCACCACGCGGGACCACTTCGCCTTCTCGCCCCCCTCACTCTCTTCCGCCGCCTGAAAACATACTTACTTATTAATTTATTCATTCTAAAACATTTCTATCACGCGTATCAAAGAGCAAACAGGTCATCACAGATGGAACCTAATAGACTAATGTTCAGCAGATGAAAGCGCAACCATGCACGAACGGGTTAAAAAAAACCAAAACTTATAGTTAAGTTTAAACAATAAAAGTAAGTAAGTGTAAGTTAGCCGATGGTTCTGAGACTGCTCTACATTCCAGTTGATTTACCATCCCATCGGCTTCAGCATTTATTTATTATGTTTATTATAGTTTTATTAACTTATACATAGTGAAATTGGCTATCACGATAAAAGCGATAGATATTTGACTTTTTCGAAATTTTGAAAAGTCACCTTTGTTTGAAGTTTTATTTCATAACACATCCTATCATCAGCCTTTAAGTGCCCACTGCTGAGCAAAGACCTTCCTCACACGGAGAAGGTTTGACCATTCATTACCACGCTTGCTCAAGGCGGATTGGCGATTCAAACTTATTATTGACAATTAATTTCCAGGTTTCCTCTCGATGTTTTCTTTCACCATATGTCAGTGGTGTCTTAATAATTACAGAAAGTACATGTAACTCAGAAAAAGACACATGGAGTTTCTTGCTCGTTCTTCTCCATTCGAATCTACAATTTGGAACGAGCACCTAGCTTCACTGACGAACAGACTGACAGACTACTATTCTATTTTGACGTTTCAAAAGTACCTATTTATAGTTTAGTTGGAATAATTTGACACATTGGTAGTTGCCAGAAGAACCCTTGGCCAGCTGGCGCCTTATCCCCGGCTAGCTCGACAATAAACCCATAATCCTAGTTCAAGTGTAGGTATATAAAACTGACCTTGACCTTTGCATTGCTGTGCAGCGTGGCGGCCCTGGTGAGGAACCGCTCGCACATCGTAAAGTTGTTCAGCAGGGAGCACTCCACCCCCACGTACAGGGGGGGCAGGTGGCAACCCGACATCAACTGGCTCGCCTTCAAAATAATATTACACCTTATATTAAACTACATAAAGGTTCAAAGAAAATATTCTTCATACACAATAGAAAAATACGTGAAGATATTTTTGAAACTCAGTAACGACGGGTGCTTTTTTAAGTGATGGGTCTGTAAACGAGAAGGCGGGTTACCTGATGGTAAGCAACCAACCCACCCATGGAGTTACGAATGCCTTGCTAACCTTTCGAGGATTAGGGTTTAAGGGATAAAGAGATTGGGAAGGGATGAGGAAAGCGTAAGAACTGGGCCTCCAGTACTTTTAAAATTCAAGGTTCATAAAACATTAGGCCTGATCCAGATACTATGAAGTATGGGAAAGCCATGCTTCGGCACAAATGGGTTGGTTAGACCAGAGTGATACCACGGCCTCACAGAAAACAGGCGTGAAACAACCACAGCGTTGTGATTCGCTGTGTGAGTGAAGTTACTTCCCCATTCTCCCCCCCCCCCCAATCACTCAATCTCCGTAATCCTAATCCAATCACAAAAGGTCGCAACGCGCTCGTAACTCCTCTGTTTTTAAAGGTGTCCGTTGGCAGCGCTGATTGCTTACCATCAGGTAAACGGTATTACCTTAGGTTAAAGTTTAAGCGCATATTCAGGCTACAAAATGGAAAATATTTTGTGTTTTATGGGACATAGAATGACAAAAAGCAGACATACAAATGGATGATCCTGTTTGTCTGTATAATCGTATGATAAGTTATAGGTAGCTTGCTCTGGTTGAAAGTTTTAAGTATATGGTAAAGCAAATGGTACCACCTTTTGTGACTATTGGACCTACGGAACCTATTGAGCCTATCTTATAGTAATGATCGAGTGTCCTTTCATAGACCAGCATCATGAAGCTACCAAAAACAATTAAAACTACGTAAATAGAATTTGAATTTTAATACTAAGACAATAAGGTTGATAGTTACCTTGAAGTAGGCGGCCATGGCCTGGTCGTGCTCGTTGTCTGCGGCGAAGCTGTGTCCGTAGGCGAGCCATACACAGCCCGCGCTCGGCTCCAAGCTCTTCGCCTTGCTCAGGTAGCGACGCGCTAACTCACTCTTACCTGGGACACAATAACATTCTATTTATACCTACTAATATTATAAAGAGGTAAAATTTGTAACTTGTATGTTTGTATGTAGGGGATAATCATTGGAACCACTGGTAGGATTTCCAAAATTCATTCACTAACAGACAGACATCAGAGTGCTATAGGCTATAAATTATACTTGATTTACGTTTGTTAGTCGAGCTATCGCTTAAAATGCTGCTGTTTTTAAAATACCGGGATATATTAGAGCATTTATTATTCTTCACTAACATAGTGACTGAAGGCATAGATATCAAGCGCTATTCTATATACAATTGAATTACTGTTTGTTAGTCTCGCTAAAACTCGAGAACGGTTGGTTCGATTTGGCTAATTTTGATCTTGAAGTATTTGTAGAAGTCCAGGGAATGTTTACAAGGTCAGAAGGAATTATTTAATTCCGAGGCGGTACGGAGTTCGATAGAGGTCAACTAGTGTACTTACAAATAAATAAAAAATGAAAAAATCTCACCTATAAGATAATAATAGCAGCCCACGGCGTACCAGGAGGTCCACGCATGAGGGTAGGCGTCCACCAGGGAGTGCGCGAACGCGAACAGTTCTGAACTACGCTTCAGCTCAACCAGGCACGCCGCGCGGACCTGTGACAAACATACAATCAGTACAATAAGAGCGAAGCGGCACACATAGAAAATTGCAAGGTAAAAATCACTGATGACGTCACAAACCCGATTTAATCACGTACTCTATAATTTTTAACCCCGGCGAAAAAAGAGGGGTGCTGTAAAAAAATAACAAAAATACATGGCATTGGACGACCATAAAAATAGAGGATACTTATTAAAAAATTTAGAGCGGCCTCCAAACGCGACGTATTTTTATTATTTAAGTAGTTTTGCCTAAGAGTAACTAGAGTATTTTTATGGAATGTAAGAGAACAGCGCCCTCAGCAACATCCAAGTGCGTAACAAATCCTTTGTGGCAGCTACAGTAATTGGCACATGTCGTGGTGGCCCGGAGGTTAAGGGCCTTTTATGCATGAGGGTGTGAGTTCGAAACCTGGCAAGTACCATTGCGACATTTTCTGAGTTATATGTACTTCCTATGATTATTTAGACACCACTGACATACGGTGAAGGTAAACATCGGGAGGAAACCTGGACTTATAATTTCTAATTATAAGTTTGAAATCGCCAACCCGCATTGAGCAAGCGTGGTGATTAATGCTCTAACCTTCTCCATATCAGAAGAGGCCTTTGCTCAGCAGTGGTTACATGATGATGATGATGACAGTAATTGGACATACTGAAATTATCGCCATCTGGCGAGCAGAAAGACAGTAGCCCCATTGTGTTTCCAATGGATGGTGGTGGAATTGAGGAAGGTACACATTTACTTGACAGGGAATATGGCGCGTAGCGTTCCGCGCGCGCCTCTAAGAGCCAATAGACCACCACAGACGGGGCCCTAAAGGGCTGATGTTCAGCCGGGGTTGCTGGGTAAGGGCAATGAAGCACCGCGACCTCGGCACAGAGCAGGAGAAGGAACAGGGGGGTTTTTAGTCAGTAAGAGTCTGACACTCCCTCGCGCCCTGCCCTGGGCGGGAGAAGTCATTTGATGATTTTCTCCTCACAAAAAAAAAAAAAAAACAAAAAAAAGGGTATTGTTGCACTTACGCATGTAACAGTATAAAAATTGTTAAAGTTTGATGCTGTAGCAGCTTTTATCTGCTATATTTATACATATTATGTATTTCTTTTGTGTTATGCGACGAAAACTAACTTATTCAGTACACTGGTGGTTGTGCTTTTACATCTACTTAATAGAAAACAAGACTTTTCATCAAATGACATTTTCATGGGCATATCTCCAAAGCGCGCAACGTACGTCGCGATTTTTGTCTTACGATGACGTTACACGGATCGAGCGCCGTGCCCGTCAACGCTCACGTTACGCGTTATGTCTAAAATGCTCTAAGTTGAAAACTAATTGACGTATCGAAATAATTATTGCACACTATTAATTTTCTACGGAGAAATAATTAGTGAGCATTCCCCATTTATTATGCTAAGAAGACCGGGTGGGTGTGGGATACCCTTATAACCCTCCACTAATGTCACCAATCCCACGGGTGGCGTAATTCTAGAATTCTATTCTACTAAGGACACATGCAATACATTTTCTCGTCTCATAAAACTCAATAGTCTTTCGACTAAGAGTTTGTATAAAAAAATATTATAAGTATAACTTATAATTTTCATACATGTGAAGATGTTCAGTACGGACCGGGATCTAACCAAGCGGCGGTAACGAAACCATAGCGCGATTCAGCGAAACGAGGGAATTGTACAACGCCATCTATCGAGCACAGTGGCAATTTTTCAACACACGTTAATTACTTACGAAGACCATGTACGGAAGGATTATTGAATAATAGATGAAGTAAAATATTCTTAATATCAAATTATACTAAATACTCATAATTACCTATGCGCATAAATGTTAATATATAAAATATTTATTGTGTTTGCGAATTTTCTGGAGACGTTCTCATAAAAGCAAAATTAGCGAGGTAAAATTGGGAAATATTCACGTTTTTGTCTTAAGCTGGCCCTAATAGTATATATTATTATTATATAGATTTGCTGTTCGTTAGTCTAGCTAAAACTCGAGAAAGGCGGGACCACAATACGAAACACACTGTAGTTCGTTCCATAATACGGTGGTTTCCAACTAGTCAAATTCAATACTTTTATCCAAATGTCAAAAACGATACTTTTCTATGAAAATTGTATGAAACATTGAATTATGACGTCATAGCATTTTTGCGTCAAATATCTTACTTATTTTTAAAAAATTAGATAAAAAATATCTAAAACTTAGTGTATCGATCGATCGATGAATAAAAGTATAGTTATTTTTCAATATTTTATCGTATTAAAACGTCAACGTAATTTATTTTTGACCTAGGAAACTACCCAATTAGAGACAACGATTTGTTATTTCGAGTGTTGCGTGTTTTTTCCATTTCATAAACAGTGAAGTCCCGCGACCAGTATTAACAGAAAGACCGAAAATCATTTGTAAAACTATTAACTATTAGCATTGATATGATATAATTATTTTACAAGAAACTATGGTCAGCTTTGGCATTTCCTCACAGCAATTTGACAGATGGAATATCAAGTTGATAATTAATAATTTAAGCCTAGAAATACGTTGGTATTCGTTTCTATAATTATAAAAATAATGTCTGTCAGTCAGATTGTAATATCGCTCCCATCCGATCTCTGATCTCTTCATATTGCTCCGAGTTCATTTATTTGTGATAATCTTTAAGTCCTTTTTTAGCTTCACATATTAACAACTAGGTACAGTTATTATACTTTAAAAACCTCCCTAACTCTTTTTTGTTTCCTCAGGGTAATTTATAAAAAAAAAAAAACGGTATCGGTATTTTAAAATACCGTCCTCGGGTCCATCACTATGTTAAAAAATCTGGCCACATTATTTTGTAGTTTGACATTTGCAGTTGTCAAATTGGTGTCTCTAATTATGGAATGAACTATATGTAGGTCTTGAAATATTCCTGGATACATCTGTTTAAAGGTCAGATAACAGTTATATTTGAGGCGGTACAAAGTTTACCGAATCAGCTATTTTAATAAAAAGATATATTTTTTTAACGGTACTTGTGTTGACCAAGAAATTTGAGTACGAGGCTTTTGGTCCTAGGTGACATTTGAATAAGTTACCTCAACGCAGCACCATGGGTCGACGGTATCCAAAGCGCGCAGGGCTTCGGTCCAGCGACAGGCGGCCGCCAGGCGGCGCGCCCGACTCTGCGCCGCCTCCATCATACGACCGCCAACAGCCTCTGCTTCTGCTGTTATCTAGAGAATCAATATTGTTTGTAGGTATTAGTCGAATATGAATGACTGATGATTTACAGTATTTGACCACAAAAAGTAGTAGTCAAATTTATTACTCATATGTAAATAGCAGAAATAATAATAATTTGTATGGATTAATAGGAGACACATACAGAATGATATTCAAGAATAATATGCCATACTTATTTCTTAAAATAAAATGAAGTTAGTATGTTTGAATTGTTAAATTAATTAATGATAGTATGATTAATTTTCTTTTTTTTTATTCTATTACAATTATTTGAGTTTAAGCGTAATAAGGCTGGCTCATAAGCTAATATGATGATATAATAGTACATTATGGTGCATTGAGGCTCGAGCCGACAGGCGAAGGTCTTAAGGAGCCGAGGACGGTAATCATCAATAAACACGCGTGTATCATATGACATTTTTCAACACACTTCTGAATAAAGTAATAATTAAATAACTTCAAAAGAGAAAACGAGAAGAGTTGTGAAAACTTTTGGTAACGGCGGTAATACTTAACGTTTTCCTATGCGCGCATCGGCCATAGATTAAAGAATGAAGTTACTTTTTGAACTTTTCGCTGTTAGCATTTGAGCCTTGTGTACCTAATTTCCGTGACATTAGAGCCACTTTATGAGGAAGTGTTTTGGAAATAAAGTAAAATAGGCATACAGGGCAGTCGGTGTCGGGCGGCGGCAGCGCGGCGGGGGCGGGCGAGTACCGGTGCAGGCGCTGCCGGTACGCCGCGCGGACCAGCGCGCCCTCCGCCGCGCTCAGCTGCGAGCTGATCGGGAGCGACTCTATCAACTCGCTCTCTGAAATGACCAGCGAGCAATGATTTAAATCATATTACATTACCAACAGTCAACAATAACAATTTCTTTTAAAAACATTGTTCCACACTTTTGATTTTCTCCTGTGTTGTGGTTACATACACATTACACCCAGAACGGAAACACTAATTTGTAGATCGCACAAGGTAATGTTCCGTGCGGGAGTCAAACCCGTAGCATGTTGCACGATATGTCGCAACAGCCGTTTGCCCAGACAACGCGTCAACTGTGCAGTTGATTTTTAATTTTCACAAAAACATGTTTGTACTACTACAAATAACTAGAAGTAAGCTACTTTCCCGCGTCCCACGACCATCTTCATATATAAAAATTTCGTGTCACGTGTTTGTTCGCGATGAACTCGGACTCCTAAACTACTAAACCGATTTTAAATTTGATTTGCATTCCGTGATAGGATAGCTTACATCTTAATTTATAGTCACAACATTATTTACGTTAGGCACAGCAACGCGTGGCTGGGTCTGCTAGTAACGTATATAAAGCCACCTACCCTGGTGCGGAGTGAGCGCATGTTGCTCGAGCAACAAGTCGAGCGCCTCGTAGTGCGCACAGTCGGCGCGCAGCGCGGCCGCCAGCGCGTCGGCCGCCGCCTCGCGCCGCTCCAGCGACACCAGCGCGCGCGCCTGCCATACTAACACCCCCGCCAGGGCGCGCTGCAACAACAACAACACCAGCCTGATTTCATCCACAGCTGGACATAGGCCTCCCCAGTTACACGCGACTGAGTTCGATGTTCAGCTCTTCTCAGTCCCCCTAATTGGAGGGCAGCCTACACTACGTCTGCCTAGATGAGGTCGCCACTCTAGAACACGTCTACTCTAACGGTCACCGGTTCTTCGATAAATATGACCTGCCCACTGCCACTTCAGCTTATGTTTTTTTAGGAAAGGACCTAATCCTTTGGGCTATGTCGATAACTTTAGTTCTCGGATGACCTTGTTTCGCCTCTCCATAGCTCGTTGCGCTACTTTAATTTGGTGAATCATTCACACTGATACAACCACATGCGACTTCAACATTTAGTTTAATATTCCAAATTCAGGCGACAATGGCCCATAGATTAGACTTCTTAAAAACGATCATATACAGGGTGCTAGGAGCTGATTTTGGTGCTCAATTCCAACAAACTTTTCCATGGGACCAATATCGGAATCCCAAAAATAAATTTATTTCCCCATACAAATTACAACAGCTGATTGATAATTTTGCATGGAGAAGTAAAGATTTTGGGATTATCAAGGCTACAAAGAATTGAGTTCCTTACATTATGTGTCTGGTCTGTGTTCCTGGCCTCAAGCAGCATAGGGTCACACTCGTCCATCAAGTTGAGTGCAGTGGCCGGCTCCCGCGCTGCAAGGTATGCACGCATCGCCACGCCCAGGCATAGCAAGTGACGTCTGGGGGTACACAGAAGTATATTATGGAACATTGTCAATGGAGGTGTACACATGTGTGTAACATATTCTAATAAAATTAGTTGTGGTTTCAAACACATTCTATTAGTATTTAGTTATTATCCTTCCATCTATACTGATATTATAAAGGTGTAGAGTTTGTATGTTTGAATGGCCCGGAACTACTGGTTCCAAATGATCAAATCTGTTGGTGTTTTTTAGTCCATTTATCGAGGAAGGCTGTACGCTAAAATATATCATGCTACAATCTGCAGGAGCCCAGCAGCGGGTGAAACCGCAAGAGAGTACATAAAGATCTTCAGATACTCTTCAATAAGAGATGATAAAATTAGACATAGAGAGGCCTTCTCTTATTTATAGAAGGTTCACTGCTAGTTAATGAGGATATTAATACCTATGGAGGCCTCTTGAAGTGACTGCATGTGCAGCTCTGTGAAGTTCACCTCTAGCAAGCATAGCACTAGCCAGGAGCCAGACATCATCGCCACTTGCCGAGTCCAGGCCCCCACCTGCTGCAGCCGCTGCTGCATCTGCCCAAAACAGGGCACTGGTCCATTGACCCTAAAATAATTCGATAAAGATCTGCATAATAAGGTTATAGACTAAAATAAATAAAATTTGATAATACTGTTTTTGAAAATTAATCAAACTGAGATCTTTACATTGATCACATTTTTCTGTTGAATTAGATATTATATTTAGATACCAATTTAATTTGTGTATATTTTACTACCACTTACAAAAGTTGTTGTATTTAGATTAAATGTAATTTTCATTGTCTCACAACATTACATGGAAATGTAACTTTATATTATTTTAATCCTAGAGTGATTAGACTATTAAATTAATTGGTGTATAATGAATATACTACAGAGTTATAAATGTTATTAGTATGTTAATTTGGTAATTGGCAAAAGTATGACAGCAGAAAAGTCCCAATTTCCTTGAAATACTAAAATACTACTCAAATATATAGCTATGACAAATAATGTACGTTTCGCAGAGTTTCATACTTAGCGTTATTAAACATATACAGCATACAGTGCAAGTACGACTTTATAATAGTTTACAAATGACTAAGGTATTAATATAACCTACTCAACTATGTAGATTTACATAAATTAGAAAAAATATGTTTATATTTACCAATTCAGAATACTGTTTGACCAGCGACCGCATCAAATCGATGTTCATGCACCCTTCTATACTACTTCTTCCGATGGACTCAGTTTTATCCATGTCTCTGTCTAAAAGTACTGCACTTTAACACAACACAGAGATTTCAAGTTAACAAGCGTAGAAAGTTTTTAATAACTTAACTAAGTAAGCACTTATGACTAGAATTATAGATTTTAAGAAACTTTTTAATATAAACGTGATAGTTTGTTTATTTTTATTTAATTTAACGAATGTTTTCGTTTATCCCGCCGACTATTAGACGTCAAACAATTTTTTAATAACAATCTTTGCTTTGACAGATTGACTTTGACACAGAGTGACACTAGCTAGTCAAAATTTTACAAAGGTAAGCGACGAAACTCCGATGCAAATCTCTCTCTAGATAGTTCGATAAAATAGTCAATTTTAACAATACGTATTACAAAATGAGTTTTTTAATTATATATATTTTTTACCAATTTAATTATAAAATAAGTAATGTTTCAAACTTTTTGACGATGAACGCATATTTATTTTTGTTCTCAAAAATACGATCAAATTAAAATGATAGTATGGCACTCTATTGCTTACTCTTTCGCACGACAGAAATCAAGGTATAATTTTTGTCTTCATTTTGTGACAAATATACACAATTCAATTTGGTCGCATTTTAGATATCCATGCTGTCAAATGACAGATTTGAATTTTGATGACGGAAAGAAAAAGGTTATACACAGTAAAAGAGGGAATAGGTTGATTTAAGATAAACTTATTTAATAATTGTTATTAAATATTATTCGGGTGTACCTATCTCTCATTTGTGTAGTGTAATTATTGAATCCTAGTTTGAGTTTTGTATACATTCAGATAGTTCAAATAAAGCAACGTGTCCTAGGTTAGGCCGTTGGTGAAACATGTTAGTTTATTTGAAATAACATGACTGAGAGGAAAATGTGCAAGTTCTACAATTTAAACGTACCTGAACGTCGATCTGGGGAAGGTGGCCAGGGTGGTCACGGTGGTGGCGCTACGCAGAACCACGGCAACAATGACGAGGATGACAGGAACTCTGACGAGGCGACGCCGCCTCCCGTACCGGCGCACGAGCACAAGCTCGAGTACTCCTACTGGATGTGGTTCTCGCGGCGTCCTCCCGCGCGCGAGCTGTCCACTTCCCCTTCAGGCTACGTTCAGGTTTGTAGAAGTTCTAGCTGACGTCTACCTGCTATATTTACAGAGAACTTGGCTAAAGTATATGCCATATTACCTACCATTTAACTCACAAGACATATAAACAATAACTTTTCTAAGTAAGTTATTGTTTTAACTACTATACAACTTCCTACAAACTCTAGCGTAATTGTATTAATATGCAAATTGTATGTAATTTACATATGTTTATCAATATGGCACAGTTTGTGGGACTACTTAACTATTTTTAGTACTTTATTTGAAGTAACTATGTAGCTCACTGGTATTCAAAGTTTGTTTTTAATGCATCACTGGGCCAAAAATAACTTTCTACTGTTCTGTTAATAGCATAAACCTTTGTTTGAAACATAAAGCCAGTTAACTATTTCAAAAGAAAAAGTTAACTTATGCCTCCAGTGCAATTGTAAATACAACTACCTACCTCACAATAAATAATTTAAAATAAGCAAACAAAAAAAAAAACTTTTTTATGTTGCAGAGCCATTTACTTAAGATTTAGAAGTACTTAAACTTTTTTTGATAAACCTTCTTTCAAGTTACTAATATTATACAAATTAACCATACTACAATTTGGCTAGCATTTATTAGCATGACCTCAATATTTTGGAGGTAGGACTAACTAGGCTAGAGCCTTAACCAAAATATTATAATTTATGATTATAATACTTTTTTTTATTATTTTTGCTGATGGCTGATTGTAATGTTGGTTCTAGTACCAGACTTGTGTATATATTTTTTAAGTGCTTGTAACAATTAACAACATACAATTATTACATTAATTTATTTCAAGATCTAACAGTATTTTTTTACAGATATTGTCATAAAGTTTTTTGTGGAAAATCACCTACTGATAAAATACTTTTAGGAAATTCTGCAATCAAATCTTAGTAGACATTAATAAATTATAAATAATTTTGAAATGAATATCATCCTCCAAGAATCAATTGTTATTCAGAGTGCTGCTACAGTTTGCATTAAAGTAGGTCAACTAGAGTCTCTCAATTATTTCCCATCTATTCAAGTGTATTGTGTCCTTTTCTGAAGCAACCTACATTCATTCACATGTGCATAATATCATCTTATACTCAATGCAGTTCAGTTTTAAGTATTTAAGAAAGCTACAAACTTTTATATTTCAACAAAAATATATTTACATCAATCTAAATATCATTTAATATGTTTTCCATATCTAATCTAGAATATAAGAGAAAATTAATGTAATTACTTTATAAGTTTACATTTGTATTTTTCCTTTTGTGTTTACCATATGACAAACCAGAAACAAACATTAATGGCTTTATCAGAATTGTTTTGTGTGCATATTAAACCCGCAACTTTGTTTGCGCAGCTGCCAATCGCAAAAAGCGCGCCAACCGTAAAGTTAAATTTCAAATTACAGTGTTCCTGTTTAATAGGTCTGAATGAAATAAAATATTAATTGCATACTCACAGAAATATAATATGAAGGTGTTGAATTCTACTGATAAGTTACTAAGTAAAACAATTAACTTCACTTGTATAATAAATTAAATATAAACTACCTATGTACATATTATGTATGTAGCTTTATAACTTGTACTTGCCAATGTAGCACATTCCATAAAAAAATTTGCTACCTTGGCAAAAACCTAATAGGTAAATATTTTTCTTATAAAGATATATTTTTTATCTGGTCAGTCAGAACTTCTTAATTAGTTTTTTCTTATTAATTATTTTATTTGGTACAGTTTTTTAGTGATTACTGATACTATAAATTAAACTATTTACGATATTAAAAATTCAAGTACCTAATCAATTTTTTGTTGACTATTTGCAGGCGTTACGTCTGGTGGGTCGGGTGGCAAGCGTGGAACAGTGGTGGGGTCTGTACACGCACCTGGCGCGGCCGTCCGAGCTGCCGCCACTGTCCGACCTCCACCTCTTCAAACTGGGCATCAAGCCCATGTGGGAGGACCCCGCCAATATTAATGGAGGGAAATGGGTGAGCATGTATTATGAAACTAGTTTTTAACACATAGAAAAAAAGTTGTTAATTATAATTTTTGAATGGAATCTCTAAGATAATTTTGCGCTTGTCCCAGGTTGTGCGGCTACGTAAAACACAGACGGGCCGAGCGTGGGAGGATTTGTGTATGGCAATGTTGGGCGAGCAGTTCATGGTCGGCCCGGAGCTCTGCGGTGTGGTACTATCCGTACGGTTCCAGGTAAGCTGCTCGGTACTGGACAATCTCCGCCTCGAAAGACATTAAAGAAAATGAGATAAATATAAGTGTAGTAATGCGAGAGCCGTGTTGCAGGACGACCACCTAGCGGTATGGCACCGCACGGCGTCGGACACGGCGATGGCGGCGCGCGTACGAGACGCGCTGCGGCGCATCCTGCAGCTACCCGCCACGGTGCCCATCGAGTACAAGGCGCACGGCGACTGCCTGCGCGCGTCCGCCAGCCGCGCCGCGCCCGACGAGGCGCCGAGCCCGCCCAGCCCCCCGCCCTCCTCCTAGCCGCCGCCCCCGCGCCCCCCTACTGCGGTGTTGAGGGAACATGACAGTATCGCCGTGACCTGTGGTGCACCGAGTAGGCGCCGATAACTTTAGTTTGCCCTGCCGAACCCAAACTGTTCAACGCAAAACGAGACTTGTGACATTACCTTTCTGTAATTGTTAACTATTAAATCAGTACCGATACTAGGAATACTGTTGTTATAGGCTAAAGTTAACCTTCACCCGTACTACACCAGCTAGCAGAGTATGGATAATATGTATTAATTTGTATTATTGATTGAATCTGAGAATGAGATACGACTGCTGCCCGCAAAAGTCTGGCCGGCGGCTCACGGCGGGCCCGCGCTGCCGATGTACATATAGTCAAATTCCGAGTAAATAAAACTAGTTTGTGTACGCGGCGTCGAGCCGTGAGCTCTGGCGCCACACGCTCCCGTTACTGTACAGTGAAGGATTATAATAAAGAATCAGCATTTGTATACTTGACATGTGTTTTTTCTTAACATTGCCATAAAGCATAAGAACTATTGCAGTATTTTTAGATGGCGTCAAGCCAATCGAGGTGAATAGACTTTAAATAAAACATATTGTTTGTCTAGAAAATATATTTTAATACATCAAATTTCAACAGACGTTCACGTTTGTTAATTTAAAATAAAAAATAAATGATAAACATGGCCATTAAGACATTCGTTATTCGACTAAACACGACACGACGTATTGACATCAACGTAATGTCTAAAGAGTGTCTAAACACTGCACAATCTAACTTCTACTAGTTCTTTTACAATCATTTATACTAGAGCTGTGAACACACGAGGAAATTTACAATGGAATTAGGCCTTTACTAACAACATTGAACTGAAGAATGTTTCTCTACAAAGTTATATATCTGTAAGACAATATGCAATTTACATAAGCCATATCAAACAGTCTCACTTGTTCACTCTTGTAAAGAAACAACCGACAGTCCTATAAATTCATCTCATATTGATCTAAGTTTCTGTGAGTGTGTCCACAGCCTAAGACTCTGACATTCAGACGAAAATATCCTATATTAAACTTAGATCTACATTATTTACATTTGGCAACATTACTTAGTCTATGTGTGGTGATATGCACACGGCATAGGTAAATCAAATTCTCTATGATTTCCCATTTTGATATTTCGATTATTATGTTCTAAAATCACATATTTTCAATGATATTTTTTCAGGGGTCTGTTCTTTTGCGTCACTTGGTCGAATTTGTCAACGAAGTGGCACAAGAGAACAAAATCACAGTTTTATTTTTACATATAAAGTGCGTTCGTCAATATTTCAATTTGTTTCCGACGGAGATTACTTTGTAAGTTGAGTTTCTCCTTGGAAACTTGACTAAGTGCAGTTAGCATAACCAGTCCAGTCTATGGCACAACGAGTACTGTATACTTACTTTGCAATGATATTACGACTAGCTCCTATTAAGATTTATCACTCACACGATCAAGTCACGCATTAAGTCCAATCTACATAATTTATTATTCAATTCAATTAAACTATATTCAGCAATTACTAGTCGCGCCACGAGCCCTCCAGTAAACAGTCAATCGATTATCAAACCTTTATATACATTTTAACTTTACTTTTTTATCAAAACGAGTAATGTAAGTGATAAGTCCCAACAGACGCACGACCTAAGACTGATTAGCGCTAAATAACATTAGAATTAAACTTAGCAAATGACATCCACTTACGCGAATACTAACACTAATTTCATTGCTTCAATTTCACATTATAATTTAGCACTTTAGAATGCCTCACAAATCATGAGCCAATAAACTAAGTAAATAAAGCCAATTATACAAATAATACCAGTCTTACTAAATAAGAGGTCCCTGTAATGAGAGTCCGGCAAGATTAGTCAACTAATATATACTTTTATCAATTCCCTTAATTAAATAGGAATATCATTTGTTCTGGCAGTGCAGTGCTGTACCGTAAATGTATATAACACGGAGCAATTTATATTCTGGTCAGTGCAATCGCGTACGTTGTAGACTCAACATTTCCTTCAGACACAGTATACAAGTAACTATCTTCAATCTCCAACTTACATAAACTGCTCTATGTTAATTAACGAAAAAATATAAAATGTTTGATTTAATCTACACACATTAGGGACCTCATAACATTAAAAAAGTTTTCTAAAAATAAAACACGATTATAACAATGTTATGTTCTTAAAAAATAAAATATAACACGAGTATTACATAAAATAGCGTTTAGCCTGGTTAAGCTTCAATTTTGTTAGTACTTAGACCGAATTTACTAAAGAAAACATTGTATAAACAAACATCGACTTTATGATCAGAATAAATAAGATCGAGATTACTAGTCGAACTCAAATAAATAAATATTTCAATTTAAAAGAATGCTGATAAATATTTACATTTATCAGTTCATCGATGTCCGATAAATACGTTGGTTTTAGGGCCTGACAGTACACTACTTCGTAAACAATAATATTGAAGTTATTAATAATATTGTTTGTCTAAATTGCAAGTAGAAGCAGGCCCTATTTATGATAATAATTTGATATAATCCTGTTGTTTATCAGGAACATTAGGTTACTGCGCCGCTAACATTATACAACGCATCAAGTGCCAGGAAGTCCCAACGGTTAAGGAAAGGGAGCGCGAACGACGACAATTACCATACATTAGATCGTGGTAGGATGTTTATGAATAACTCAGTAAGTTGTTTGTGGCAACCAATTTAATGTCTAGCCTGGGTCTACGGGCTCAAATAGATCGCACTTGTTGATCGCTTAGAACAACGTGTGCCTACTGCTATTAAGAACATTTTAACCCCAAAATGTTGGTACATTTTTTTTCATTGACACATCGCATGGTGTTGTACCTATAATGTATTCGCATATCCTGTCGTAATATCTTTACCCTTTTAAATATTCAAAGGCGAGCTGCCCTTAATTAGGCATGTCGGAATCTCATAGATCATTAAAAAGGACGCGTTCTAATTTTGGAATCGACCCGATCGCTACGAGAATAGCATTTGGAAATGAGTTATTACAGTTGCTTTGGAAAAAAGGGCCGTTGTCGGTTATACTAGTCTGGTTCAATCTGTTAACTAAAAGTTGAATAATTCGAATATAGCAACATTTTTAAATTAAATATTTATAATCTGTAACTTGTAGATTCGTCGTTCGGCTTTTAAAGGAACCAAACGAACACAATTTTGTGAATCGTGTCGCAAATAAAGTTTCATACTAAACAGGTTTTGTGGCCGGGTCTAAAATGTGTTTTCCATTTATTACGCAAGATCGCGACACTAGCACAAATTAACTCTCGTTTAGCTAAAGACTAGATGTCTAGGAATCTACAAGGCGGAACAGGGTTTCGGATACAATTACGTAAACGCTAGTAGTGACTTTCCATTTCATTTCAATTCCTATTACTTTGTGCCCATAATTAGTTTATTATCGCAGAAAATATTATTGGACTGTGTGCTTCTTCGTTGATTGATTATTTTAATAATTATGTATTGTGCGCATTGGGGAAAATTGATTTAAAAATGAATTTAATGTAACCCCTGTGATTTTAATTAATAAGTATGATCGTAAGTGCTGCCGATATAGGAAAAAATATCTTAAATAAAGATTGATTTCAGTTGATTATTTCACATTAATGTCGTCGTAAGAATAAATAATAGAGAAACTGCATCACACACATACACAACATAGCATTGAATTCATTGATGCCTACATCCAAATGATTTGAAATTTTATAATACTTGTATTAAACTAGTATGTGTGCATATGTAATGTAGTTTCAGGTGGCACTGTAAAAATAGGCTATATTACAAAAAATACAAAAAGTATTTTATGGTCGTAATAATTTAAAAATAAAATTTAATTTTGGACTGAATATATTAAAGTAGGATTCTTATAGCCATATTTTACAATATATTGTCAATATTACCACCCGTACAGATTGATGAAATAATGAATTAAAAGATAACTATAGAGGACCTCTATGCAGGCATCCATAGAATATTGCGATACCACCTTGAAACACCACCAGCTTCAAGAATACATGATATAATGTATAATTGATTGTCCATTTCATAACATTTGTACTTTACCTTAGACGTACCGGTCACAGCAAACTTTACAACACTTGTAGGTACAGTGAAGGATAAAAAAATATTCACTTTTAACTAACTAAACGATTGTTGTTATCTGTACCTAGTGCGTTGAGTTTAGAACTGTATGAGCGGCAGTTCGACGTAGGTGTGTCGTCAGCAGGGCTGTTGGTCCGCGAGCTCGTGGATGAGGAGGGGCGTGGTGTCCGGCGTCAGGGCCGGCGCCGCCGTCGCGGGCTGTTGCGCGCAGACCCGCTCCAGTACGCACGACGCCGACAGCCGCGCCTCCGCGTCATGATCCCAACATTCCTCCATCGTGTCGCATAGTACCGATAGACCCTGAAGAAACAAATCCATGTAACGTCTGCAATCCTTTGCTGACACTATTCATTACTAACTTACTTACTAGAAAAAAAACCCGCATGTATGTAAAAATATGTCGGAAAGAGTGAATAGGTAGAATTAAAATAAGAATAAACTAGGAGTATCTATACCATCAAAAGAATTATAATCATAAAATGAATCACGAACGGAGGCTTAATAAACTATTCCTTATGAACGATTAAAATTGTACTATTTTTTCAATTAAAGTTGCGCATTTCTTGACTACAATACAAGTACATATCTAAATAAGGCCAGAACTTATAATAAAATAAAACTTACTGGATGATTTCGCCAGTGCGGTGGTATGTGGGGCCTGAGTTTCCTCTGTACGACGGCTTCTTGCATTTCTTCGAGACTGGGATGAGAGCCTACTTCTTCTTCGAGAGGCAAACGGTACTGTCCTGGGAGTTCCGGTGCTGCATCACTGCATCTACAATATTTAATAACGGAGCTTACAATTTGCCCAAGAAGTTGGATTAGGTCCTCATATATAAACTCTATATAATGAGTACCTATATCGAGTGGTATTCTAGTACTTTTACGACACAATATTTTATTTCAATGTTTCAACTTAATAATTGCAATTAATTCCTTAAAGTCTCTATTCTGTTTCTAATTAAACGAATTAACAACATCAGGAATATCGGTCTATAAGTGTCAACTGCCAACCAAAGGTCTATTCAGAAAATAAAGGATAAGCATAAGTTTTTAATCATAGAGCTATGTTGTATGTACGTATTATTATGTTTTGAGTCTTTATACGGGTTTTTAAACAGAATTCTAAGTGCAAAACTACAGAAACTACTGATACAATTTTTCCTTACTGCGCTTTCTTCGCAACAAAAGAACAAATTGCTGCAAAAATATTTGTTCACTCTAAACAAGTGATGAATTTGACCCAATAACACAAATGGAGTGCTTCTAAACTTAGCTCTCTGGCACTCAGAGTCCTAGAAAGTTAAGCAAATAATAAATTCATCGGATAGTTTCCGTTCAGGTAGGTATTAATAGATTTTTATTCGATTTTACGACAGGTCAAGGTACGTATTTCTAGCTTGGATTGGAAAACGAAGGCAGCTAATAAATCTCATGTAGGCTGAGTTATTTCCGGTTGTCTATGTTGGGCAACTGATGAGTCTACCTGATAAAAATTTTAACGATAAAGAGGCGCCAACTTGTCGCATGTCTATGCGACATATGATTTTTTATCATAATGCATTCTTTTTTAAGTTTAATATACAAGTCTGAGCAATTCAACCTTGCATCAGAATCTTAAGCGAATCTGCAAATTAAGTGAGGTTACACAATGAACTCACCTTGACGCGATCTCCCAGAGCACGAGTGCGCAGGCATACATGTCTATCCTTAGGAAGGCGTCCTTTGTGAAGTTGATAGCTCCGTCCAATACTTCGGGTGCCATATACCGTCGAGTTCCAACTTGTCCGTGAGCATCTCCGCATCCTCTACCAGCCACGAATATTAATGCCAGTCCAAAGTCCGCAATACAAGCACTTAGGTCAGCTTTCAGGAGAACGTTCTTAGATTTGAAGTCTCGGTGAGCGACCGCCGGCTTCCCACCTCCTTCTTCGTGTAGGTGAGCGAGCCCACGCGCTACACACGCTGCGATGCGCCAAGCTTCTACCCAAGTCAACGTGTGACCTTTCAGATAGTCGCATAAAGAACCCTGGAGACGAAACATGAGCATCATAGTAAACATTGTACATAATTGAAGTTACGTTAAGAATACATAAGCGAGCTTAGCAGCTACATATACATATATTACTCATTCGTTATTCTAAATATAGTTCCGACTTGTAGAACCTGTCAGGAAATTCTTCCTTACTTCGGACGTATAACTAGATTATCAAGATGCAGACAGATATTTTTAATTTGCTAGTATTGTGGCGACACTGCTTATGTAACTTTTTAATACAAAAGAGATTGTGAAGGGTCTACAATAACATTTCCTACACGTTTAATGAAAATACGTTACTTGTCACAATTGCGTCGTAAGATACATGTATAGTATAAGTTGAATGCAAGGCTTACCTTCTCGTGGTAAGCTGTGACGAGCCAATATTCAGCCTGCAAGTTGTCGCCCTTCTTGTCCACGCCGATGTAATGTAGGATATCTGGATGGTCCATCCTTGCCAACCTGAAGATCTCCTGTTCAGCGAGCCACGACTGTTTGTCTTGTAAGGGGAACACTTTCACTGCGACGTCACGCTGTCCAAGTTTTGCTCTCCATACAGCTCCGAATCGGCCGCGCGCCCTGACCTCGCAGAGGGTGACCTGCCCCACTAGGCCGACGGCCTCGTTTTCCATTCCAGCGCCGGCCGACGGTGGTCTCGATAGCGACGCTTCTCCATTAGCTAGCTCAGCGAATGACGTTCCTTTGCGCTTTCTGTACAGCAGGTAGCAGCCAACCAGGATCGCGAACAATAAGAACAGTGGTGTTAGAGTGTAAGCTATCACTGCTTGTGTATCATCATCAGCGTTGGGGACTGCTGAGGCGGGCACTCTCTCGGGCGGTATTTCAGTTTGGGCTGACATCCCAGCCTCTATACCAGGGAACACTGCGTTTTGATTACACATGTCTCCTTCACAGCAGCAATGGAGGAGCGGGAGCTTGGAGTTGTGGAGCCGGCAGTTGGAGGCCCTGTCTGTGCAGGAGACAGTATCCACGAAACAGCCCTTCACCTTGAGATACGCCTTGTTGGTTTCATTGTCGAACTGCCACAGCACGAAGCAATGGTTGCTTTTATCAGCTTCGACAGGTTGACACTCTTCTTTGATGACATTAGGGACACATGTCGAATTATTGGCAGTGTCGCAAGTGGATGTTTGTGAGCCATTGTAGAATTCACAGTACCTTGTGGTGACTCGACCTTCTTTCGGTCGTGGTGGAAAATTCCCGTCTGAGGGTGGGGCTGCTGTTAGTGACGACACTTGTGTACCTTCAACAAAAGGAATTAGGTAAAATGTGTTTAATGAACTAGTATTATATTCCCTATTTGAAAGTAGGCCATATTACATATACTGAATATTTACCATGAAAAGTTTCATTTGTATTAATAGACAATTCTATGAATGTTGTTTATAAAAATATTTTTGCTATAAACAGCACATTCTTGTGTTACCTGCTGAAACAGCTATATAATAGTGATTTCCACAAATGATAATTGAGCAATAATTTTATGAATTCAATGTCATAGAAATTATTGTCCACTAAGCTATAGGTATTTTTGAGTTGGCAGTTATTTTTGTTTACTTAAAAGTATATTTAGATATGTAATAGAAATAAAATTAACTATTTATCACAATTTAATATTACTTTCTAAATTGATTTCACGGAATACTTATAAATGAGAAATAGGATTAAAAACTGGAGTGTTTTTAAAAAATTAATAGCATAGTGATCTACATACACATTGCATCCAATTCCCTTTTTCGTAAACTTCAATGTTAATAAGTAATGCGAAAAATTGTCATTAGTTAGCTAGATTAAAATTGATAATTTTTTTTTACCACTCTGAGCAGATCCACATAGAATGGCTAGTCTTCATATAAGAATGTTTTATTTGAAAGTTGGGTGTCAAAATTAATGAAGGTCATTGAACCAGCAATATTCTCTCACATTACAATATTATAGTAATCAGACTTTGCAATGTAACACTAGGAAATATGATTAATCTCAGTTTAGTCTATTAATCTAGAAACAAATACAAAATGTAGATAACTGTGATCTGTTATTTACATTAATTACATTGTGAAATTTAATTGCATTCTAGTTATGAGAAGTAATTACTATGGGGAAGTAGATCCTACTATTATAAATGTCATAGTTTGTGAAAATATGTGTAAAAATATGTTTGTTATACTATGACATAAAAACAGCTGGACCCATTTGGTTGAAATTTGATATGTTGATATTTTAATCAACATACCAAGCGAGTCTAGTCATATGATAAATTGAATAGAAATAATATGAAAATGGTGTAAGTTTAGTACAAATCCTATGTTCTTTTTTTAATGTAATATGTAGTTATTATTAAGAGGGATTTAGTTTGTAATTGTGTTCCTGAGTTAATCCTTAGGAAAACAACTATCATGAGTGCTTAATTAATAAGTTTTTCAAGTTTGTACTTTTGACTATTAGCTACAACACTATTGAAGGTAAATTATTTAGTAATATAGGTCACCAAAATCATTCATCAGTGAACTCTACTGCGGTAAACATGGTAATGAAAAAAAAATATTAAGATAAAACTTTTACATTATAGAAACTTTGTAAGTTAATTACAAGTTTAAGTTGAATACTACTTATGGAGATAACAAAACCATTTGACTATTATTTTAATATAAAGAAGAATTATTGTGTACAATTTTGGTATATATATCAACTCTTTCAAAAAAAAAGTTAGGTAAAAGTACTATACAAACTAACATAGGTATTATGTACTATAGTATTGAATTTTAAATGATGTCAAAGGATTTTCCAGTATTAATAGAAATCTATTATGATGCCTTAGACTATTATGAATTGTTTATCAAAGGTCAAACATGTGCAATGTTTCACATATTATTAACCAATAATTATACTAAATAGGTTATACTTCATATGCAGAAAAGTTTATAAATATTTTAACAAATAACTTGTTACATTTCAACTATATTTTAGGTAATGTTTATTAGTAGGTGCTTAGTGTAACCAAACAATAGTATAAACACAGTATTTGTCAACAACATGACTAAAACGATGCATAATTAAAACGCGAGCATATTTCACAAAAAAATAAGATTTTCTGCAAGAGAAACATCAAATCACAAAATTCTATCTTATCAAAGTGCAAACATTAGCTTTGTGAATAGAATGATAAATAGACAGAGGCTTACCTAACATAAGCACCGCGGTCAAGTACAATATCTTCGGAGCCATCATCAGAACCATGGCGCAGGCGGGTACAGCCCTCCGGACCCGACGCGACAATCCAATGTTATTTTTATACGCGGCCCCGACATCAAACGTCTAGTCTATTTAGGAAATTCCGACATAAGTACATGTCAGATAAACAACGCACATCCCAATACGGTCAATTCAAACACATCCACTATAAACAACTACACACTAAACGTTGCAATGTGCACGAAGATCTATTTAAATTAATCCAATAATCTCAATTGCATTGATTTCAATTAGTATTTCCGAAAATAAAGAGCATCACACAAATCCGAGTACAAGGCTTCACTTTTTTGACATTTGTAGTGGTGCACACAAGTGGATTAGTTTACTAATCTAGGTTACACCTTTTTTTCGTTTTCATAAGTTTCTACTTTTATAATTTTGTTTTAATTTTATATTTTTTTCACAAATTGTATAATATTAATAAGTATAATCTATTTCATGAAATATTTACACACAGAAATTAACTGCTACCTACTGTTACAGATAAATCACTTGCAAAAATACCAATTTAAATATTAGAATTCGTTGGAAAAACAAACGTTAGATTATGTTAGAATAAATTTTAGATATTAAATGATTTCAAAATATTGATGGCAGCTATTTTAAAATATCTTTGTTTATTTTTCGGTGTAAAATTTAATTAAAAAAATAAGTGCAAATGCTCAATAATCACATTTATAACTTGAAAGACAACACTAATATTTTCTTTTTGGCAATCCAAATCGTTTGAGTTGACAGTGACCTTTTATTGGTTTGACAAGTGTCATCTGCCATGAAAAGTAAACAATGTTGATGTTGAGCAAAAATGATTAAAAACTTAAAAAATATTTATATAAATGTAATGTGAATCAAAATGTTGTAGGTAATTGAAGATAAGATGTCATTCTTTTATTTATCACCAGTAAAAGGTGACCTACCTTTTCATTTATTAGAAGTTATTCTTTTAAATAGAGTTGAACATTTGAAAACTATTTTGGATGATAAACCCATTATATACAACGAATATGTTGTAGAGGGTAGCATATACGATAATGTAGGACACTTTACATTGTGCGTGATATTGATTTTATGCGAAGACAGGGACTTTACTGAATATATTTTAAAATCCGAATTGAAGTTGTTCGAACGTCGCTTAACTTCATTGTCTGCATATGAACTAAGATCGTTTGCTAAAAAAATACTTAGAAGTATTAAAAAGCAAGACAAAGTACCGAAACGTATTGAATCCCTTCAAATACTGTGTCAACATTTAATGCTCAAGGATGTGGCTCAACATATTTGTTCTGCACATAACAGTGAATGCACTGTTCACAGTATACACTTGAACTTCACACAATGCCTTCGCCTTGTAGCTAGAAGGCAAGTTGAAATCGCAAATGGAGTTGCAACTATCCCTTGTGGAAGATGGATACAATATTTGATAATGCTTTTTAGAGAAAACTTGGTGAACAGAATAAACAATACTAATGTAGCACCACTCAAGAGTGATACTAGAATTATGGAACTACTACATAAAATAAAGAAAGACTATAGTTTATCTAAAGTTAGACCTAATGTATTATTGAGTAAGGATGTGGACTCTGCATCCCAGTTTTTCCCTCCATGCATGCTAAACCTTCACCAAAATCTGAGAAAAAAGCATAGACTATCCCATACACAGAGGTTTCATTACAGTTTATTTTTAAAAGATGTTGGAATGCCAATAGAAGAATCTGTAGAGTTCTGGAGAGCGGAATACAGGCTACATCCAAATGGACAACACAGTTGTTGTCATAACTGGGAAAAAGATGAAAAAAAATATGTCTATGGTATCAGACACATGTATGGCTTAGAAGGATCCCGGAGAAACTATCCCTCAGTCAACTGCAGCACTATTCAAAGCATAGATAATTCCTGCTCTGAAGGAGGTTGTCCTTTCAAATCGTTTGACTACCAAAAAATGGTTCCACTTTTAAAAAATTGCTCTGAGCCAGTGTTGTCACAAATTGTTGAATTAAAAAAGAAAGGGCTGTATACAAATGCTTGCATGTTTTTTATGCAAAATTCTTATTCTAAGTCAGACAGTTGTGATAGTTGTAGCTTTAATTTTACTCCTGTTAAATATTATACTGTAGCATCTAAAAGAAATGAAGTTAAATTGTGATGAATTAGAAATAACTTTATTTTGCCTTTCTATTGTGAGAGATGGCTAAAGTCACTGCTAGGACTATAAAAAAAATATATTTTTATAACTTATAAAAACAATGAATTTGAAATTTTATATGACAATATATTACAATACTATTTGCGGCTATCATGAATATATTATTTGCAAGGTCTGTAACAACAGAAGTACTATTATTACACAATGTATAAGACTTACGACTGATAAATAAAAATATTTTAATGTCACATGTAATCTGACACACAATAAATTCGCTTTAATGACCTCACAAGATGAATGATGATCCTACGAAACAAGCTATTTATTTTGTTACGACTAAAGAATATTAATAAAATATTAACCAACATTGGTGTTTTTATTTGTCTGAGATGTGCAGTCTGTGGTTAAGCATATTAATCTGCTTGTTAGACATGGTACAGTAGCATCTAATAAATATATTTTTTACAAGCTATGATGCTTTTTTTTTGTGAGGGAAAAATCATCAAATGACTTCTCCCGCCCAGGGCCGGGCGAGAGGGAGTGTCAGACTCTTACTGACTTAAAACCCCCCTGTTTCTTCTCCTGCTCTGGGCCGAGGTCACGGTGCCTCATTGCCCTTACCCAGCAACCCCGGCTGAACATCAGCCCTTTAGGGCCCCGTCTGTGGTGGTCTATTGGCTCTTTGAGGCGCGCGCGGAACGCTACGCGCCGTACGCTCGGGCCTGGTTCTGGTCGGGCGGCGAGCTGCCCTTACTCGTCGACCGCAGACCCGCGCTTACGGTGGCCGGAGATCGTCCTTTGATCCCCGATGCCCATAGTGTCGCCAGTTGCGGCGGCTGGGGCGTAAGGAGGAGGATTGCTCACTCACGCGGGCCGCCACTTTCTTTGCGAGCATGACTGCTTCACAAAAGGGGGAAACGGCATCCCAGTTCCTCTCACTCCGCACCATGGCCTCGACTAAGACCGAGCGCTTGAGGTCGCCGCCGCCGATCACTTCCCTGAGGACACGGCGGTGCTCAGCCCAGGCAGGGCATACCGCCACCGTATGCTCCACCGTGTCCTCTAGGTGGTCCTCACAATGACGACACTCGGGCGTTTTCTCCCGCTGGATCCCGAACAGGAACCTATCGAAGCTGCCGTGCCCGGTAAGCACCTGCGTCAGGCGGAAGGTGAGGATGCCGTGGCGTCTCTCAAGCCACTCCTCAAAGAGGGGTCTTACCGCTGCTATAACAGCATGCCCGAACCCTGGGTGTTACCTACCTACCTAATTTTCGCAAGTCCTAAGTAGGTACCTAAATGCCTAAGTACACAGTGTTCGCCATATCAATATACTTACTTAGGTAAGTGGCCACCGTATCAATATATTTAGGTAAGTAACCTATTAAGATTTTTTTTATTTTACCGCATTTAAGTACTTAGGTAAGTTTTTGTGTGATTATAAATTAGGTATCTAAGTATTTATGCAACTTATCATACACGTTTCATATACCTATTATTTAGGTCGATAAATGGGGACATTATCGCTATTATTAGGTAGTCATGACTATTGGAGGAATCCGGAAATTGTCATAGACCTATGTATGTGAGTATATCAGCTTAGGTATAAATGACTGTTTATTCACTAACAACTTCTGGGAAATGTAGGAGAGCCATAATTCGGCACGAATGGGCAGGCTCAACTGAAGCGATACCATGGCCTTATAGAAAACGAGTGTGTAACAACTCTTGATATAAAAACAAATAATATTTTGTGTTTTCCCAAGTGAATAAGGTGACGGATACCACAACTTTCTCTTCACATCATCGGCCTATACGTGTCCCCTACTAAGCAAAGGCCTCTTCTCATACGGAGAAGGTTTCACCACGCTTGCTCAAGGCAGATTGGCGATTTCAAACTTATAATTAGAAAT
Source organism: Spodoptera exigua (assembly GCA_902829305.4). Classification (NCBI taxonomy): domain Eukaryota; kingdom Metazoa; phylum Arthropoda; class Insecta; order Lepidoptera; family Noctuidae; genus Spodoptera; species Spodoptera exigua. Next base: position 2,368,015 of record LR824612.2, read on the forward strand.
TAGGTATAAGTCCATGCTTCCTCACGATATTTTCCTTCACCGTATGTTATCTTGTGGTGCACCTATATCTTTATTCTTTATATGTAGATACCTACCTACTTATATAAAAAAATCGTGTCACGTGTTTGTCCGCGATGGACTCCTAAACTACTAAACCGATTTTAAATTTGATTTGCATTCCGTGTGCATTTTGATCGAACTTGAAAGATAGGAGAGCTTACATCTCAATTTATAGTCACAATATTATTTAACTTAACGCGTGGGTGGGTCTGCAGCTAGTAAAATCATAGATAGTACATGTACAAACAAATATTTTTTTAAAAAGAGTAACGATGGAGTTTCCTGCTCGTTCTTCTCCATTCGAAACTACAATTTGGAACGAGCACCTAGCTTCACTGACGAACAGACTGACAGACTGCTATTCTATTTTGACGTTTCAAAAGTACCTATTTATGGTTTAGTTGGAATAAATGATTTTGATTGATTGACTGATTGATAAATCTCGGAAATATTGACATTGAGACTTGCCAGGTTTCGAACCCGCACTCTCATGCATGAGAAACGGGCGCCTTAACATCCAGGCCACCCGACCACATGACAATTCTCAATTCAATCTAGTTTAACCGGTGTCCATGAGCGCCGCCGATTGTCCAGGTACTTAGATGATACCTACGACTACGACTGCTCGCTTGCCGCCTTACGAATCTCCGACTCGTTAATTAATCCCACTTTTAAACACCACCCTCAAAATTAATCACGTATCTACAAAACGTCTCCGTTATCTAGGCACCCCGTATGTTTTATATGTAAGTAGGTATGCAAACTCAATAACAACTCACTACAAAGAAATGGATTATGACCATACTGTCTAATTACAAAAATCATTCCCCGTAAAAATTAAGTTATTGGTGTTATTAGATTTCGAATATAAAGTTGCCATCTAGACCTTATAACCCAGAAATGTATGGAGGAAGATATAGATTATTTAATGATGCAAGGGCCAAGGCTGAGACACCGTGTGACGGCGCAGCCATCGTCCATCACTTCAGTGCAATCAAACGCATCAATTATTTATAGCTGCGTTGTTACTACGAACACTCGAATCGAGTCGCGAGTACTTCAAAGTAGTTGAAAGTAATTCAACATCTCGCGAATGGACTCGCGAGATATTGAATTACTTTCAACTCGCATCGAATACCGTATCTTCTTTCGCCCATTGTGAGGCGAGCAGGCGAGAGGGAATATCAGACTCTTATTGCTAAAGCTTCCTCGGTTCTTCTGCTCCAGGCCAAGGTTACGATACCTTATTGAGTTTACCCGCAACCCCCGCTGAACATCGGCCACATTTGGCTCCATCTGTTCCCTGTCAGGCCCTCTGGCTCACTTATACACAGTGTGGTCAGTATCAGCTAGACCAAATGTTTCTGCATTCGCGAATCTAAACTGTAGAATATTTTCAAATTTAAAATAAACTTTCTGCCTTAAGTAGGCGTTATGACTACCTCATTAACTACCTACTCATCGTTTTTGGGAGCAGAAGCTTTTGATCAGTAGTAGGACGATAATAATTACAGGCAGATATCTAATGATGTTCTTTTTTGGCAGGAAGAAATCATCAAATGACTTCTCTTGCCCAGGGTAAAACGATAGAGAGTGTCAGACTCTTACTGGCTGAAAACATCCCCGATCCTTCTCCTGCTTTAGGCCGAGACCGCGGTGCCACATCGCGCTTACCCCGCAATTGGCTCTTTGACGCGCACGAAAAGCTACGCGCCGTACGCTCAGGTCTGATTCTGGTCGGGCGGTTCTGCTCTGGTTCTGGTTGTCTAAAACTCGCCGTCCGCAGACGCGGTACCTTACTAGGTACCTACCGACATCGGGAGTCCCTACTCAGTTTAATTTTGTGGCCGATAGACCTCGTTTACTAAAGACTTGATAGGTAGGTAACCATAGATTACTTGGTAGGTAACCAATATTATTTAAGCCGATCGGCACCTACATTCTCTGCAATCTATTTTGTGTGCAACGGTCGTGATATTGATAACAATATTTTTTATTTATGTTGTTATCGTAAAAGCTGCGTGTAAAGTAAATCCTAAGATTATCCTTTTCTGCGGTAAAAGTCCGAAAGATTCAGGCTGTTACTGCTGCATCTGTTACCTACCACAAACCATGCGAATAGAAATAAGGGAGATGGCACAGCGGGGCTCCAACTACTATGATTGTGTTAGTCTTCTGTAAAAAGAAGACGGCTGGTTGGCCCTCTATCCTACTACTTACCAGTTTTCATAGTATAGGTCGACAGAAGTTGCAGCGGTTTTGGGAGGTCGTGGTAGGATTGTCCCACCACGAACTTCCAAAACCGTGTCGGTCGACAAACACGATGACAGATTACTGACATCTGCAAATAATCCACACTGTCCATGTTGACGCTCTACATCAGTGGGCTTATCCTTTGGAGATCAGGGATTTGAAGTTTGGGAAATTGGGACTGAAAACAGTGGATTGGGTCTCGGCGTAGCTCACATCACTCCGGTCGAGCCGACCTCCACGTGCTGAGACATGCGAAGCCGCAGGCTGAAGCTGAAATAAGTAAATCAAGAATAAGTCGAGTAGGACATGTAAGAATATGTTAGGTAACCTACCTATTATATTAACATAAACATAACTTGTTAATTAATAAAAATACGATCAAAATATCACCCTGTAAAAGACAATATTTATCTGCATTAAATTTACTTTATGATGAATTACCTTTTACCTTCTTCTTAGTAAAGAGTCCTTACTAGAATTGCTCTCAAAGATCATGCCAGCCAATCAGTGGCGTAGCTAGGGAGGCAAGGGCCCTGGTGCATAGGGAGAGAATCGGGCTCTCCTCCCCGCTTTCCGCGCAGTTTGAACTTAGTGATATAAAAATGATTGATAGGGAATACCTAAGAATAGGAAACAGTGGGTTGAATCATCCCTAGTAGGCTAAATCCATACGTCGTCTCTATTAAAATCTTTATGTTCAATGGAAGAAAAAGGGAGTAAATAAACAACGACGCACATAACAATATAGAATATTTTTAATTAAAAGAAAAAACGATTTTTAAGAGAATTCCCCGCCCGATTTACAATCTCTTGCGCGCTTTAATGTTTGGAATTCGTCTATAATTTCACTCAATTCCAAGTTTGATGCCGCCTCATTTTCTATTGCAATCAACGATAAATGTCGGAGGCGATCTTGGCCAATGCTGTTTCTTAAATAATGTTTTATAATCTTCAGTTTACTGAAAGATCTTTCTGCTGCCGCGGAAGTAACAGGAATTGTGTGAAACAGTAGCATCGCTGTATACACTTCTGTAAGGTCACATTCGAGCACGCCAAATTTCGTTATAATTTCTTTGCAAAGCTGGCGAATAGACCACGTCTCCATCAATTGAGGGAGGATCAGATGGTATACATTAAGAAATTGGAGCGAAAAAGTGGGTCCAATTATATCACAATATTTCTTCTGAAACTGATCACATTTTTTGAGTAAAAGCGTTTCATTCCAGCTTAGCAGATTTTTTGGAATCATGAAGTCGAACGATTTACAAATTGCACTCATACCTATAAAACGCGCATCTAATTGATTGATTATTATGTCGAGTACCTACACTGTTGAAAATAGTTACTCTAAAGACTTCTTCCTGGTTTTCGAATCGGTGATCAGAAGCCGATTCATCGAAATGCTTTTTAGTTTTTCTTCGTCGCTTTTCTGGGAAGGTAGGATCGATGTCGTATTTTCTTGCGGTTTCGGTGGCCTTGGACTTGAAGGACTCGAAGTCATTTCTATACTTTTTCAATTTATCCGTTATTTCGTCCAAAGCCTTACTCGCTTCGTCCAAAACGATATCACGTTTTTGCAAAACTTTGGAAACATAATTGATATTATTCAATACGCTGTGCATGAATTCACAAAGAAATACCTACAAACTCGAAATTCAGCATTTTTGATTTTATAATCTCTGCTTCACTGCGTTCGTCTTTACTGGAACTCTTCAGCGTTATTTCGGACAATGCTTTGATGATATCGAAAAAAACGAAGTTTGACTGCAGTTATTGAATTAACCCTGCTGGACCATCTTGTTGGATTCAATTTTTTCAAAGTAATTTCTGATTCACCGGTGAATTTCGATAAAAGGTCCCAGCGCTTAATGCTGTTTCCAAAGAAGTTAAATAAGTCTTGAATTGTTGCAAAAACTTCCGAATTTCGACGGAACCTCTAACGGCATCATTTACGATCAAATTCAAATTATGACTGGCGCAATGTACGTACTCTGCGTTTGGCTGAATATCTTTAACTTGTTTTTGCACACCATTATACGCACCACTCATTACACTGGCCACATCATAACCTTGCCCAACACACTTTTTAAAATCAAGACCCTTTTCGGAGAACAACGTAGTAACTTGATTTACCAAATCCGCGCCGCTGTGTTTAATGACTGCGTGAAAACCTAGAAATACCTCTCTTACTTCAATGTCGATTGGTAGTCCATTTTCCGATCTTGATATCACTGCATATCTTACGACAATGCTCAGTTGATCCACTTTTGATATATCCTGCGTTGTATCCATGATGATGGCAAAAAACGGTGACGCCCTAATTCGATCAAACAAATGATTCTCGAGTTTGGTGCCCAAACACTCGATCATTTCATTTTGAATCGTTGCACTCAGGTATCTTGTTGATCCTAAAAACATGGGGGTATTAGAAAACATTAGATTATGATAACATAAATTATAAACACAGTAAACGCGTTGTGTTTCGCCGTGTGAGTGAGGTTACCGGAGGCCCAATCCTTCCCCTTCCCGGACCCTTCCCCAATCCCTCTCTAAAATCTCTAAATCTCCAAATCCCTAATCCCTAAAAGGTCGGCAACGCACTCGTAACTCCTTTGTTGCGGGTATCCATGGGCGGCGCTGATTGCTTACCATCAAGTAATCCGTCAGCTCGTTTGCCGACTTACTACATAAAAAAAATAAAAAAAAACTAGATAATTTCTTACCTTTGGGCATATCCAAAACTTGACGCAAGATGTGGTCGTATCTAGCGACGAGTTGGACAATTGAGAGAAAATTTCCGTGGTTTCCTCTCTCACTCAGATCCTCTCGATGTCCTCTCAAAGCCAAAGAACTCTTCGCAAGAGTAATTATAATATCAAATAATCTGCGAAGAACTTGTCTCCAAAATGATGCTTCTTTGCGAATTTCATCTTCAAGTTCTCTGTCGATGGTGGAACTTTTTTGCCACGCTTCATATACAGCGCACGCCTCCGTGTGTGCTTTCGAGGAACCATGTTGCTTGATTCTGTCTGATAAATGCCTCCAGTCCCGAAATCCATCAGCGAACAACCAACACGGTTGGCAGTAGGCAGCATCCAGCATTTTGGAGTAACATATCCAAAAACGATCAACTGGACCGTATTGTGACGTAGAAACGTAATACGTTTCTGAAAAGCTCCTGTTGTCTTGGTGGGTGTCCTTCGGAAAAGGTCCCGGAGGTTTCAAAGGTCCCTTGTCAAGAATCAGACGTTTTTCGGTATCACTCAGTTTCTTGTTGATATAATTTCCCAAGTCATTTGAAATTTCGAGAACTTTTGAAGATGTAGAAATTGATGATTCCTCTACCGTAGGTTGCACGGAAGCGTCGAGGTAGTCATTTTCAGCAGGGGCATTGATGGTAGTATTTTGAACGATGACTTCGGCACTTTTGAACGATGTTTCGGCTGTTGAAGGAACTGTAGCAGGAAGCGGTTTCGTAAAAAAACTATCTAGCTTAGGCAATTTTTTTTTCCTTTCTTCTCTTTCTTGTCGTTGTTTCCGCTATGCGGTATCGCTACGTTCCTTTTTTCGTTCCATAATTTTTAATTGGTAACTATCGAAATTTTAGAAATCCGGAGTACTCACTGAGATTTTCCTATATTGCTTGTTAATGTTTAGTATAGATTACAGCAAGCTCAACAGAAAAGAACCATAAAACAGCTTGTTTGGTAATAATGTGGTAAAATCAATGTTAATTCATAAGAAGATATTACCGTTTCTATAGTAGCTCGTTTCTCAATTTGGACTTGAGTTTAGGATAACGTTGGTTATATTTTATTGCCGATCGTTGTGCTGCAACCTGTATCGTACATATCTTGTTATCGGATTTTTTTTTTGCGAAAATGAGTATTACCTGAAATTGGTGCCGGATGGATGGATGGATGTACGGAATAGAAATCATAACATTAGTGGTGATACTTGATGAAATAAGGCTGGTAGTAGAGGTATTAATCTCGGCTCGGAGGCTCTCTATATTAATATAGAGAGTAGGGAATTACTAAGTACAACAGTAACAGTCAGCGACACACCTAGCATCAACTACTGTAGTACGTCCCAGACGAAATCGCCGGAAATATCATAAATAAGAACTGATGTAAGGCAAGAGCGAATGAAAACTTCATTAACAAGTTGATGGGCGGAATTTGTGAATTGATCTCACGACCGTCAAGCACGTGAGATGAACCAATGTGCTACGGGCGGACTCATCCAAACTACCATATAACTGAAATAACGACAACAAACAAACAACACTTGCTTATCGAAGACGCTTGGCGCATGTGTTGAAAATGTTAAACAAGGAGTTTAATCATTGGGGGTGTTGATTTAAATTTAAAAAAATATTTTTTTTTTTTCAATTTTTTAATTTTTTTCAAGTTTTCATTTTTTTCAAAGCTGAGGCTAGAGGCCCCCCTGAGCTCGAGGGCCCTGGTGCACGGCACCACCTGGCCCTATGATAGCTACGCCACTGCAGCCAATGACTGCGCAAACTTGCGTCAAATATACCTAAGTCAAATTCTTCACAATAAATAATGATAAGTAATAAAAATAAACACAATATTACTTAAATATACCTACTTATAATAAAATACCTACTATTTGCCAGATTTCATGAGGGAATGCTACGTGTTTGTTTTTTTGTAGTCCGACACTTTTGGAAGCGAGGAGCTCTTAAAATAATGAGCGAGCTTATCAACAGTATCAACAGACGCGCCCCTCGACACCTCTGAGTGATTCTTCAAACTGGCCGTGAGTAGCACCTCCTATCTGGCTCTGTTTTTGATCTATTATCTTCATATTTCATTTACTTATTACTTCCCTTGCTTATTTAAGGCGATAGGTCGTGAATAATGTAGGTACTATGTCCTATTATGGTTGTAAACTTGCATTATGCTGAAATGTTAGGAAGAAGGAGAGCAGGTTTTAGATACTTTTTCTTAGTATTAAGTACATAGTACTAATATAATTAATGAAAAAAGTTCAATGGTTCACAGCCAGTTTATTCAATATTTAGATTCTATGCTAAAAATTAAAGCAGTCCTCAACCATTGACCCTATTCTACAAAGATATTTTTTGGTAATTTTAAAATTGGTAGAGTGCTTTTGGATTTTCGACCCCTGACTGTACATTAAAGTCTAACTAAATATCGATAATAATCAGCGCGTTTAATGAGAGTAAACTTTTTCTAAAATCCTCTTCAAAGTACCTACACGGTGCCCGGCCATTATCTACCCGTTTCTTCATCAGTTAGACTTGTGCTTATCACAATTTTGCCAAAATAGTCGGTGGGTTTTAGTAATTTTATAGTCTATGTGGTGATTCACTAGTCAAATTAATACCTTCTCTTTGATTAGTTTAATCAATAAATCATGTGTGATAATCAGCTTATATCAGGTAGGAATGTCAATGAGGATTTTAGGGGTGTAATCGATTCGATAAAATTAATTTTATCAAATTAGACAGCTCTACCTAAATTACAATCTTGAAAGTCGTGCCTAATATAGGTAAGTAGGTTTCTATGATTTCAATGCAAAACAGTTTTCTATTAAATTTCTTTTAATTAACGTAGAAATGCTTAGTATTTATTGATAAGTATAGGTACTAATCAGTAAACACGTTCCTTAACATGAACACTGCTTGTAGTGGAATTATACTAAGTCCAAATGCTGAACCAATAAATTCGTGACTATGATTACCTTCAACCAATTCAGTTATCTCACATGAAATGTGAAAGCGAATGTTACCTACGTTCATGAAAGAGCAGTCGACTAGTAGTCACGCTGTCGCAAACGAATGCACACACTCAGACCACTTAGGCATATTAGAATTAGAATCATTCCACTTAAAACAAAAATATTCCAAGTTAATAGTCAGGGCCATTAGGCGCGCCACTAATTTCTTACTAGCATTTATAGCGCTGATGCTAAACTAATCGGCAAGTAGCAAGGCGCGTCCGTGACTCGGTCTGCACGTACCGGTAGTAGGCGCTGACACATCTGCTCGTATCACACGGGACTCGGCCGCTGATAACGTGCTTTAGTCGGCACAGGTAGCTCGCGGGTGCGCGCGGCGCCACACAGCTCCGCCATGGCCGCTCGACAGCCCGCCGCTCTGTTCCCGGTCATCTTCAACGGGGAACCCTACGACCTGGACCGCTTCATGCGCGACCACCCTGGCGGAGTCAACACCCTCAAATATTACAAAGACAAGTCCATAGTGCAAGCGATGGCCAAGTACGGACACAGTAACAGTGCGTACCACATGATGAATGACCTGAAAGTGGACAGTGCTCAGTTGAAGGATGTGAACTTGACCGGTGCAGTGAGTGAGAACGGAAGGATCATTACCAAGGAGGAGGACACCAGGGACGTCGAGCAGATCAAGTTTCTGGAGGAACTAGAGGTTTGTTTATGTTTTCAGTAAATCAGTTTTCAGTTTAGGCACATTAGTTTATTTCATATTACTCGTTTTATCTACATCATATTGATTTGAATTATCTGATCTCATTCGTCTCTTAAAGACGTTATCTCGTCTATTAAATTGACCTTCCTATTAATTAGATTACTACAATAATTATGTAGGTACAATAGTCCTATTTCCCAAAATTTTAAACAAAACAAATCAATGCAAAATTTTCTGTTTTATCAAGTAAACGAGTAAGTAAAGACAATACAATAAGTTTCGCAACACCAATTACTTAAAGAACGTGTAAAAAGTCGAGCTTCGTGTTTCAGCGTAAGCTCGTAAAACTAAAACAAATGTATTTTACTGTGAGACAGAATAAAATAAACTTTAATACACTGAAATAACAACTACTTTCGTATAAATGCAGCCATATGCTACCAATAAGCTTATTACTTTATGAAAGGGTTGGCAGAAACAGTGTCAGTTTTGGTGTCAGTTCTTTGTTTAAAAGAATGTGATTTGTCGAGTCATTCAAGAGATGGCGTTATTCATAAAGTAAGACATGTGTCAAGGCCTCACCAAGGCGTGTCTAAGTTCGTTTCAGTGCTTTCATAGTTCGAAAGGTAGTAGGTATAATAAGTATATGTTCGAGTATAACGTATATAACGTCGCACCGTTTTATCCGCAAAGGGGTTGGCAGGCAGAGTTACTAATACACAATGTGGGTTTTAAGTTAGGTATTGGTATGTTTAGAGAGTGTCACATAATAAGTACCTATCTATAGTCGTCTCCGGACTTTGTATTGATATTTCTGAAAAAGTGTCGATAAAATACTTTAAATGTCACGGGAATCGAAAAATAGAAAATTGAGTTTTCTATTTTAAGTAGAATGTACAAAAAATTCTTTATTTAGAAATTTTTAATATATTTAATTGCTTGTACCATAATGTATCATGGAAATTTCAGCGTCAGATATACGAGTATAAGGACAAATAGATTACGGACGGTATTTATGACGCTTTAGTGCACCCATCTTTTTTTTAAATTGGCTTTTTGCAGTCGTAGTCTTATAATTTGTGGTAGATGTTGAAATAAATATTGTCCCTGTAAGTATAGGTAATATGTATATTCCAAAATTCGAAACTGCAAAAAACATAAAACATTTTCATTATGAATGGTGCCAGTTTGAAACTTACGAATCACCAATGTGACATTTTCCGAGTTTTGTATACTTTCCTAGATTTTTAGACATTGCTTACCTATTACATAGGGTGAAGGAAATAATCGTGACGAAAGCTTCTCCACTTGAGAAGAGATCTTTGCTCAGAAGTAAGAATATAGTTGATATTATTTTACGCAGTAATACTTTAATCATTTATCACACTAAGAATAAGGATTACTTATAAATCGTTGGCATTTAGAGTTTAATTTTATTATAGATTACTGCAAGGCATGTAATGTACATGTACAGTAACCGGTACATGGTGGATGTCCCACATATACGTACAAAACGTTTTGGGAACACATTCATTGTCCGTACAGCCAAGGAGTGGAATTCCTTGCCGGAGTCGGTGTTTCCTGATAGTTACAATCCGGGTATCTTTAAGTCAAGAGTGAATAGGTTACTTCTAGGTAAGCGCGCTCCATCGTCGACCGCATCGTCGCTTTCCAACAGGTGAGATAGCGGTCAAGCGCGAACCTATAGTCAATAAAAAAAAAAAAGGCAACTGACAAATAATTTACAGTATTTTTAATAAAGACATATCTACTTATACCTAACTAAAAGTAAAAATTACTAAAATTGGCAATCGTTTACTTTATCACGTATACAAGCGTCGCGTTCGTTATCCTTATCGGCCTATTTGTTATCGATCAGACAAAAATGTATATAATTTATGTTTTCGATAAAACATTTTTGAATGAAATGAATTGAAACAAAGTTTAAGTTATTGAAACAAACATATTCGTGCTAACTGTGCTAGAAAAGGATGGGGATAGAATTGATTATTTTTGTAAACATTGTTGGATAGATAATACGGGATATAAGTACTCGTACAGAATTGAAGGCGATTAAATATTTTTTTGATGGTTAAATTATAATTTCAATTTCAAGCAATGAGCTGAATAACCACTGCAAGCGTAGTGATAAATTTTCATAACTTCTTCGAGTGAGAAAAGGCCTTTACTCAGCAGAAGGAATTTAAAGGCTTTGGTGATAAGCGATAAAAGAAAGAAAGAAAGGAAAATGACAAGAAAATAAAGAAGAAACAAAAAAAGAACTAATTTCATTATAAGAATGAGAGGTAAAATAATATGAAATAGATACTTAATCAAAGTTTGTGAACTACTAGTTTGAATTGAACTATTATTTTGGCGATGGACAGTCTATTTATCGAAAAAGGTATATGTTATAATTTTATAAAATATCACGCAACGATGATTAGCGGCTGAGCAGCAGGTGAAACCGCGCGGGAGTGTTATAATATATAGGTACATAGATGAAGAGTTTGTTTTGTTTGTTTGTTTGTAGATATGCGCTAATTAGCGCAATATTTCCGCCCCGTTACGACCTTCAAACCTTCAAGAAACGCCCTTCGAAAAGAGAGCAACGCGACTGTGACTGCTTTGGGGCGCAAGTCTGCTATTTTCAAAATATTGTCATTCTATTCCATTGCCATTTTGTTAAAAATTAGTAACCTGTTAATTCATAATGGCTAATCATTCGACGGTCAGCGGTGTCATACTAGAATTGTGGCTTTTTTGTGAGGGGATAATTATCGTCATTTGATGATTAGCCCGCCCAGGGTCGGATGGGAGGGAGTGTCAGACTCTTACTGGCTAAAAACGCCCCCGTTCCTTCTCCTCCTCTGGGCCGAGGTCGCAGTGCCTCATTGCGCTTATCCCGCAACCCCAGCTGAATTACAAATGTGGTATGAGCTGTAACGAATTATAAACAATATTAACACAATCATATTGTAATCGCGAATGACTGATTAAAGGAACTGACAAACTTTTATTAATTTACCGCATTATGTCAAATATTTATTTGTCATAATTTAAATTTGTCAAGATTATCATTCTAAAAAATCTTTCAATCCAAATCCAAACTAACATTATAAATGCGAAAGTAACTCTATTTGTAGGTCTGTCTGTCTTTTCTTCACGCCTAAACTACGGAACCTATTTGACACAGGATAGTTTTTAAAACGTAAATCTGCAGGAGGTCACTATTCCACGCAAACAAAGTGGTTGAACGTTGGAAAGTCATAATGACGCCATCTTGTAGTAGATTATCAAACTAGTCAAGATTAACAATTTTAAAATCAATGATCCACTTTTATGACACTATTGTAATACATGTAGACTTGAGTCCCTGGTATGTGTCCATAGCGGGGCTGAGTAGCAGGTGCAATGGCCCGGGAGCAGCTAGTCATTTATACATATTACTGTGAAGCTTAACCTCCGGGCCACAACGCCACTTAAGACAGCATGTAGATATCTACCTATAAGTACCAAACGCAATTAAGGTCAGTACAGTGTTTTTCGTGATTGTGACACTAAAATAAAAACTATGCTTTCTAAATACGGCCATTTTTGTATTTTGAAGTTGAATTCAACAAATATTTATTTTTCCTTTGTTTAAAAACGGAAACCCAATTTTGTCAGTCCATCTAGCGTCTGTCTGTTTGTCACTTGACTGCAGCTCATGAAGAGTGATAATAAGCAGTTGATTTTTGGTCAGATGATATATAGGTACCCAGGTAATTTCCCCATGTCACTATAACATCAAATACAAGTAACGTTAATATTAAAAGGGGCTCTCAAAACAAACTTGTTTATGGTACGGAGCACTCCGTGGATGAGTGGACGTTATGTATGTTAAATATAATCTCAGTCCACCTCTTCGGTCACCAGTCACCACCATCAAGAAAATATTCAGAATCTGCCATCTGCCAAAAAATCTGCTGTCATTGGTGGTCAATTCGTCGACCAATGACAACGGGCGAAGTTGAAATCCGCCCCACGGTTGTCTGGTAATTTTGATTTCAAACAAAAACGTACAGATGCTCTCTCCACTTGACATTTTCTCTATGGTCACCACATACACATACGGCTCAACAGGGCCGATGTTCAGCTGGGGTTGCTAGTCAAGAATAGGTACCGCAGCTTCGGCTTGCAGCAGGAGAGGGGACAGGGAGGTTTTTAATCTGTAAGAGTTTGACCTCCCTTTAGCCTCACCCAGCGCAGGAGAAGTAATTTGATGACTTTCCTTCTCAAAGAAATAAAAAGACACGGATACTTTACTTTTTTCAAAAAATACTTCTGATGATTGCGTTGGAGATTATAATCTGTTTTACTAATAAAATCATTCAATTTTGAATAAGGTGATTGTTTCCATTCACACGTCCAATTCGTTTCAAAAATTCATGATCAATCTACTCTAAGTAGGTAAATTATACTCCGGAAATTGTTAAGTATTTATCGATGTCAATATTATCAAATTAATGCCGTACTTAGCCCTAATATCTGTGATTCACACAAATATAGCAAGGATGCCTAAATAAATACGTGCTGATTAGCGGTCAATATACTAATTTGCATGACTAAAGGATGATAATATAAAAATGACGTAGGTAACAGTAAGATCAACAGTCAGATAACTAATTACATTGTTTTTATCATTGTTGACTAATTAAAGATTTTGATAAGAAAGTCTGGCACTTAATTTAAGTCATTCAATTTATTTATCTATCTCAAGGTTGTAGAGGGAAATCCGTTAATCCATTACAAGAATCAGGTAGGTAATTGGAAGAATGCTGTTTAACTACCTACTTATCATCCATATACCAATAAGTTTCGGTGGACTCAATCTTGCGCGTGAGGGGACTGCATTAGCCAGGGGGCGAGTCGTCGTGGCGGTGTCTCTGGACATTGTCAACGCCTTCAACTCTAGTACTCACTCCAATACCACCGGCTGCCTGCCTATCTCCGTCGTATAGTCGAGGCTTACTTGGCAGACGTCACCGGGGCGTGTGGAACTGGCGAGGGATGTCGCGCGGTGTTCCACAGGGATCATGAGCATAACCCCCACAATTAGGTAGATATTCAAGCCGGATATCAGAATCTAAACTTGTTAATATTGTATAATAATCTGAGAAAGGACATATAACTCGAACAATGTCGGATATTTGCCAGGTTTGGATCCCGTCCCTCTTGCATGAGGAGTGGGCCTTAACATCAGGCCTCATTAACCGAAAAACGTCTACTGCTGAATAAAAGCTTTTGTCTGATAAACCCTCGTCGGGTTTGCTATCATCCCCCCAATCGTAGGCAGTCGCAGGAGACTTGTGGACCAAAATTTTGTTAGAATATTGCTGCCATAAGAATATCCCTCGGATTTTCGTCCAGCTTAGGACATATCCGGTTCAATAGGTAAATTGCACTCCTAAAATAATATTGATTTGAACTGTATACTATAAAAAATGAGCGGATATGGAGAATTGGTAGTCGACGCGTTACGTTAATTGAGCAAAGTGTGAAAGAGCCCATGTTTTGGCGCGAAAGGGCCGACTCGCCTGGAGAATTCGTGAAACGACGCTTACGTTGTGTTTCGCCGTGTGTGTAAAGTTACCGGAGGCCCAATCCTTCCCCCTCTAATCCCTAAATCACCGAAACCCTAATCCCCAAAAGACAGGCAAAGCACTCGTAACTCCTCTGGTGTTGCGATTTATTCCAAGGATTTAAGGATACAAAAACTCTTTCCTGACCACTTCCACGTAACAACAGACGAGCCTATTGTCACAAATGTAAATTGAAGAGCATCTAATACCATTAAAAATATAAATATACTAGCTACTCTCGCGCGGTTTTACCCGCTGCTCGGCTCCCCTTGATTCGTGATGCTTTATAGCCTATGGCACTCGGGAACATAGTAGCTATCAATTAGTGAAAAAATTTTAGAAAACCGACCAGCTGTTCCGAAGATTACTCCTTACATACAAACTTACAAATTTTACCTCTTTATAATATTAGTATAGATGGTATAGATGTAGACTAGGATCTAGATCTAGATCTATCTAGACTAGGATGTCTTTGCACCGAGCGTCAAACACAAGACATGGCGCAAAGTTTTGCACTGGCGAATCTATCTCCGTCAGCCATTGATCATATCACAGAATGCTTATTATTTTCTCAAGATGTTTCATTGAGTTTTTGTTACGTACGATCTCCTACATACGTAAGCAGTTGTACTAACGTTTATTGTTATCAGATCATGCGGCAGTGCTGCTATCAATATGCCTAAGTATGCGTGACTGATAGTCCGGTGTTTGTATCTGGCCTCGTCATATGTATTTATATTTTAAATCTTTATTTTATTTTACAATTTTACGACAACTTACAGCTAGATAAGATTGATACAAAAATTAAATTAAGGCCAATAACAAGTTTTCACTTGTCCTTCCCTGTTTCTTACTAATATAAATGGATGTATTGTTTGATATTCTTTCCAGCAAAAACTAATGTCCTCAAAAAACAATCACAACTCAGTTTTCCCACAGAGCAATGACTTAACGATCTCCCAGTTTAACAGTAAAATTCGTTTTGTCTAAGTATTGCTTTCTGATGGGAAAATATAAAAAAAAGTTGTCTACGTAATATTTTTTTAATTTCTAAGTGAACTATTTGTATTTTTGATTTTCACATTGTTATCATCATTTTATTTTCATAAACAGAGATGCATTGTATTACGATTTGTTTATAAAAAGTACTGAATGGATAAAGATAGATTACAGTCAGAAGTAAGCTACATCTTGTAAATGTAAACACAACCGCTGGCAGAAGTAAGTGTTTGGCAGTTTATTGCAATATTTGCTCTTAGCCACATACATCTTTCTGAACTAGAGTTATATTCATTAGTTTCAGTCAGTACCTACTCAGGCTTTCTCGTTTTCTATTTACCTTTTCGCCATGGTAGACTATAGTTAGGTAGACAACAAACGCAAAAAGGCTAATTGACCAATAATTATCAAAGCCGTCCAGAAAACGCGATAAACATTTTTTTGTCGTCTATACCAACTTCTTAACATTATGTTAGTACTTACCTATCTACTTAAAAAGTTTAGGTACTTACACTACAAAATATTTTTACTGTAAAATGCATGACCTAAAAACAACTAAACAATTGGTGTTATGTCTTCATTACACGTTCAGCAAAGTGTTGTCTTATCTCAGGCACATCACACGATCAAAGAAAGAATCCAAATAATTACCAAAAGATAACAATGGTTCGTTTCTTTGAAGTAAAAAAATCGTTCCATTTTAAAATTCGTCCCAGCGCCATCTTAATTTTTTGACACTTTAATTTTCAACAGACTCTGAATACAAGTATTTTTAGCTTTGACACGAAAGACCCTTACCAATAAGGTGCCTATCGTAAGAGGTTTATACTTACTTACTTAATTTTTTACGTGATTTACTAAAGCACAATATTTCAAGCTCAGTGTGACAACAAAGGCATATTTATTTGATTCTGCCAGTGGCCTTGGCACAAATCTATGTTTTTAATTTATTAATGGATGGGGCAAGCTGTCTGAGGCGTGAGTCAAGCAAAGTAGTTAGTTCTTTATGTTTTGCCACGTAAATAGGCACATTTATGTATGAATGTGGGTAGGTGGGTTTGACTTTGTGTATGCGAATGTATAATGAAAGATTTTTATTTTTTCTGCATAATTCAAAATTCTTTCGCAAGTGAAGTAAAGTGCCTACACTTTGAAGTTATATGTAGCTTCCCTTTGCTCGATAGCCATAATTAGGCACTTAGATTCTTATTTTTGTAGTGGGACGGCAATCCAGCTTGCGTATAACCAATACCGTAGTAATTACAAATGCGCTTTTTTGAGGGATTAGGGATTTGATTATTGTTTATTAGGCTTCCGGTAACGTCACATCAGTTTTCTTTGTAGCCGGGATATTTACTCTGGACTATTTTGAAAATAAGCTGGAGGCCTGGATAATGTCAACAAAATAGTTTTATTGGTCTGTGCTGCCATATTGAATGATATCTTGACGTAAGAAACTGCGTGAATGATAAAGCAGAAATAGTGATCGCAAATAAAATAATTAAAGTATTACAGCTATTGACAAAATAGAATAGGGTCAACTAGACTATCACACGCTTGACGTTATTGATTACTACAATAATACTAAAACAACTATCGTATTGCGCAAATTGTTCTCGCAACACATATAAACTTATTATTACGTCTATTGTCTATGGATATAGAGTGTCTATTTGAATTCGTTTGTTGAGAAAAAATTACTTTTATGAACTCGACTAAATGATGAAAAACTAACTAGGTTTTTTATTTTAGAAGGTACTTTTTGGAGTATCACTTAATGACTTCTCTCGCCCAGGGTGGAGTCAGAGGGAGTGTCAGACTCTTACTGACTAAAAACTACACCGTCCCTTCTCCTGCTCTAGGCCAAGGCCGGTCATTTATTGCGCTTGCCCCCCAACCCCGGCTGCAATAAACCTACAACTTAGCGTAAGCAACGTACGAATGCGTTGTCGACAAATCCGGTTGCGTCATATTTCGGATAATTACACAGTTTAGATAAAGTAAAGATATTCTATAATATTATTAGGGACTTCCTGACTACCTGTTCATTCAGAATAATTTGCTGCGTAACCAAAACCTTTTAATATTATTATTTTTTAGTTATTTGAGTGCATTTGACCTCTATCAAGCCTGATGGAAAGCAATGATGGCGTCTAAGGTGGAAAACGCAAACTCAAAAAATACGCATTGGCTCTTGCCTTGAAAATCCCTCAATCGTCGATCTTTGGGAACATCGACGCGGGGAGAGAATTCCAGATTTTCACATAATGAAGGAGGAGGAATGTCGGCCAGATATGGATGGAGTATTGGAGTCCTTGTCTAGGTAATACTGATTGATTAAGAACAAACCTTTGTTTTTAATGTAACAAAGAGGTAGGTTCTTTGAAAAAATGTTATGGAAACATTCCTACACCCAAACTGCTTTAGATGACTAAGAAACAATATCATTATTGTAGGATATCTAGAAGGATACTAAGCGATAATGTAAGGCCCATGTTAGACACCTTTATACAGCACTGTAGCTTTTGTTTTGCTATATGCTTATGTAAAACGAACCAAACTGTTGACGCCTAGACACACTGACGAACGAAATCTATTCCTATTTAATTTGATGTTTCAAAGTAGCAGTTCAATTACCTGAGGCCCAATCCCTCCCCCTCTGCTCATCCCTTCCCAATCCTTAAATAACCTTAACCCTTATCCGCAACAGGCCAGTAACGTATACTCGTAGCTCCTTGAGTGTTGCGGGTGTCCATGGGCGGATTTCTTACTATCAGGCAATCGGTCTACTCGCCCAACTATTCCAAAATAAGGTTTTTACTTTTTCTTTGATATTCATAATTGATTTTTTTATGTAAGTATAGATAATCTTTAGGAAGTTTTAACACAGAGGTAGTTATTCAGACTATTGAAATATTTAATTGTAAGAGTTGAAAAATTGGTAAGAGATATAGTAGATACCTATGGTAAATGTAAAAAATTTTGGCATTTATTTTTATCTAAATGTTGTCTAAAAATTGTATGTAAAAATGTTTTAATTAGGTATTTATTTAAATCGATGTTTGTTACTTAATACCTAAATTACATTTAATTAATATTTGTATGTAATTTATACGACCTCTTTTATATAAAAAGACATTCCAAGATTGTTTACCCTTAGTAACCGATAGACCATAGCTTCCTTTGCCAACGTATTCGGAGAATTCGTTTTGCAACCCTAGGTTCTCTCACTGTATGTTCCTTACAGGTTCTAAGTATTAATCAAGTAGGTTCTTAAAATTATTACCAGTACAAATGACTTGGTTTCTTAGGATTATAATGCCTACGCATTTGATAAGCTGAACTGAATGCTTGTAACAAAACAATGTAAGTGCTACATTCATCAAACTAGGAGGAAGTAGATAGATAGTAAGAATGATAACGATTGTAAGTACTTTTACATGCACTTATTGCACTAGTTTTTGCTCGCGACTCCGTTCGCGTGGAGAGATGCTATGTGTGATAATGACTATGTCTGTACCAAATTTCACAGAAATCGGTTCAGTAGTTTCGGCGTGAAGAAAAGGCAGACAGACGGACAGACCCACAGACAGAGTTACTTTCGCATTTATTATTTACCTGTCAGAAGTTAAGAAACTTAGATTTTTTAGTTTTTGGAATTCGGTAACGCCTACACAGGCCAGCTGATGTTCTTTAAAATTATAATAAGAGATGTAACGATCTAGTTCATCTTGGCAAAATTTGGAATGCAGTGCTAGAATCTTAGATGGAGAATCTTAAAATAATTTATCACACCGACGACAGGGGCAATAAGAAACCTTTAGAACCTTTTAGTTAGCCTGACCAAGTAATAAGTACTTTTATACAATCCTTACTTCAAAGTTATTATATACAAACATAATAATTTTTTTAAACTGGAGGACAAAAAATTTTTTTTTGTGTTGCAAACTTAATTTTTTTCATGAATAAATCACTTACCCGAGCATATAATTATGTGCAAGCTCGCAGTCAACTTTACATTCCATTTTAATCATCATCATCATCATCATCAGCAGCCTGATTTTGCCAACTGCTGGACATAGGCCTCCCCAATTGCACGCCACTGAGCTCGATGTTCAACTCTTCTGTCTAAATATGTTGTCCTTGAGGTTGACTTCTTTTTCGTACTTTTTGCCTGAACATTAGTGTTACATTGTTCTCACATATGATTGAAAAAGAGTAACCAAGGAGTTTCTTGCTCGTTCTTCTCCATAGGAATCTACACTTTGAAACGAGCAAATAGCTTCACTAGAGGACAGACGGACAGACTGACACGCTTAATTTTAAAGCTCTTTTTATATACTTTTTTCCTTTTTTGCTTGCTTGACGTTCAAAAGTGCCTACTGTGGTCTAATTGAAATAAATGATTTTTGACTTTTTTTTTTGACTTTGACTTTCTGATCCGACAACTTCCAAGTTGGAAATACTATTTGGAATTACCTCAATGGCCTTTCAAACTCCCTATTAAACGTCCTGGTAATAAAAAAGTACCCACATCTAAGTATTATGGAATACGTGGGTACGTAGATGCACACACTTCATTTGCTAACCGCTAAATACCGACGTTATTCATTTCATCAAATTATCGACATATTTCGATGTTGATAACAACTGATAAGTAAGACTATCATAGCAACCGAAATATTGAATAGTACCAACGTATTTTTACTATGTCTTGAATGTCTTGCTTCGGGCCTTCTCCGCATTAATCTATACTAGTATTATAAAGAGGTAAAATTTGTAAGTTTGTATGTAGGGGGTAATCTTTGGAACCGCTGGTCGGATTGCCAAAATTCTTTCACTGGTAGATAGCTACGATGTTCTTGGGTGCTATAGGCTATAAAACATCACGCTATGCTTACATGGAACCGAGCAGCGGGTGAAACCGCGCGAGAATAGCTAGTTTATTGATACAACATCAGCTTATAAGTACTTACTGCTGAGCAAAGGCCTCTCCTCACACAGAGAAGGCTTGAGCACTGATCATCACGCATGGTCAAGACATTTGGATTGGCAACTTTAATATTATTATTAAAAACTTTAAGTCCAGGTTTCCTCATGATGGTTCTCTTCATCGTTTGACAGTGGTGTCGGAAATAACTCAGTAAAAGTCACACTGGTACGGGTACATTCCAGACTATAATGTAGGTAATTTAAAAGGAGAGCCTTTCAAATTTTATAAAATATCCATTCAGTAGTTTTTAACTTTTTACGTGAAAAATAATAGACACCCATCCATCCATACTTACTCTCGCGTTAATAATGTTATTAGAATAAAATGTGGCTTAGATACTGTTTTGAACGGGAGACTTCAACTCTGTTTGCTGTCTGTGTTATATAGTGACCATAGAGTAATAATCCACGTGGTTATATCCTCTTTGATAGTGACACGTCCTGATTGCGTATGAGTGCCAAGCATTCCTTTTAAAAACATCTTATAATTTTTTTTAATACAAGATCTCTAAATCTTCCAATAGATCCAGAATACATTCCTTATAGACATAACAACAATCATTAAATTAACTTTAATGTTTAACTCATGTTCGCGTTTGAAGAACAACTCGACTAGTTTCGACTTCAAGTCACGCTAGGGGCTCATAATTCATGCGCGACACACTTTGCTTCAATCTGTTAATACATCTGTGTTATATGTATGCTGTGGATACTAATTTCGTAAAAGTTTATATCGTCAATTAGATTACCAAAACTCAGTTCTCTATAAAAAAATTACAAAACAAATGATTTCATCCGATTCGAACAACCACACACAATATCAATTTTTTTTTTGCACACACATCACCGCCATTCTGCCAATAATACATGTTCGTTCGCAGTAGGTACCTATAAAAATTTAGTATTTCGCCATATCGTTGCTATTGCTACCATCCGTGCGTCACTGCAGGGCTGCCCACTGAAAATCAGTGCTGGGCGACTTGTATGCCGAGCTTACACTGAGTGGGTAACCCATTTAGCATGGGCATGTTGTAGCGTCTATTTTCTGTTTCATCTGTTTTAATCTTTAACTCATGTTTGTCTTACTTCTTCTTTTTTATATTTTATATATGGTGCGTCGTAGCTGGTGCTGAATAAATGTCTTTTTTTTTCCGTATCATTATAGAGCTAAATAGTTTCTCTTTACATGAGTATCCTAATGTACCTTCCATCACTTTGCGTGGGGGTGGGAGGGAGTATCAGACTCTAACTGACGAAAACAACCCCGCTCCTTCTCCTGCTTCAGACCGGGCGTTTAGCATGCGTCGTAAATTGCAAGAGAGAGGGCCAGAGGGCTATAAAAGGTGTCTAGTTCCATCCCTCTTTCTCGCCCGGAAGATTCACGCTTTATCGTGTCATAGTAGGCCTCTACAGGTCGCGTCATAGACCGCACTAACAAAAACATATAGTAACATTAGGAGCAATGGCGTCAGATGTTAGCTGTCGGCCATCGCTGAAAATCAGCGCTGCGACACTGTCTCGCTTAGTGTCGCTGCATATGCTGAGCGAGGGCCATTTCGCGTGCTTGTGACGCATATTTTTCCTTTTATTACTCTTTTTTATATTGTATTAATGTTTTTTTTTGTTCTTGTGTTTAAACACTTGTTTGTTCTGTGTCTTATGTGCGGCCTAGACGCTAATAAAAACTATTTCTTTTCAATGTATGTCGAACTGTTCGACGCGCCGCGCGACGTGTCAAATGCGTTAACGAGATCTTAGTGATAAGATCCAATCTTGTAGCGCATTTTTTCTCTGGGTTACGTATTTTTTAGGTATTTATCTTTTTTCGTATCTACTTCCGTACATAGTATGATCGTACTTAGATATGTATATTGGGTATTTGAGATTATATAGATTACTATAGATGGGTAGGTTATGTGATACTGATAAAACTATCGTTCCCCTTGATATCATCTGGGGTTTTTATAATATGTAGCTAGTTCGTAGAAAGAATGCTAAAACAATAAGTGAAATGATTACATTATCGATATTCAAATCAAGCTTATTGACAACCGGTAGACCTTAACGCATTAACAATAGTTACCATTTTTACGACTGCATTTAGTGAATAAGCGGTTGAAAAAGTCAGCCTGGCTGGCTCCAGTTATCTCTAATAAAACATTTTTATGTCGTAAAAGTACCTATGTAGGTACTTATTTGAGAAATAAAATAAAAAAAGAATAACGAAAAAACTGTGTGTGTGTGTGTGTGTGTGTGTGTGTGTGTGTGTGTGTGTGTGTGTGTGTGTGTGTGTGTGTGTGTGTGTGTGTTTGTGTGTGTGTGTGTGTGTGTGTGTGTGTGTGTGTGTGTGTGTGTGTGTCTGTGAGTTTGTATCACTCCGGTCGAGCCGACCCATTCGAATGCCTAATGTATATTTTCCTTTGTTCCAGGCGCGGTTAGACTGGTCGAAACCTCTTTTATCACAGTTGGATGCCATCGCCCCTCACTATGATACGTGGGTGAACTCGGCTGTTTACAGGAAGTGCAGGCTCTTCGCCAGCCCCGTGCTGGAGAGTCTCACATACACACCTTGGTACCTGGTGCCCATGTTCTGGGTGCCAATCATATTGTACCTTGGAGTAACACAGTATATAGAGCTGGTTGCTTGTGGAGGTATGTTTTTATTATATAATTAAAACTCAGTTTTATATGTATAAGTACTACCTGTTGCCAGCGACTCCGTTCGCGTGGAATAGTGACTTCCTGCAGATTTTTGATATAAAAACTATAAACAATGAAACAATGAATTTATTTTTGCAAATAAAACGGCCTTAAAACGGCACTTTTACACGTCAATTTATATATGAAAAACTAGATGAAGCCGGCATTTCCTATCTGACTACTCTGAGAAGAAATGCCGAAACAAACTCAGAGGTCAGTCTCTTTTCAAGTCCAGACAATGTAAAAATAACATAATGTGAGAGAACCGTGCAAGTATCCTAAGTCCTTTGCGAGTTCCAAACTATGTCTGTGCCAAATTTCACAGAAATCGGTTCAGTAGTTTAGGCGTGAAGAAAAGACAGACAGACAAAGTTACTTTCGCATTTATTATATTAGTATAGATTTTACTAAGCAGAAACACGTTAGGTACAATAAAAGAATGTTGTGGGCGGTCTTATCACACAAGGCGATTTCTTCCAGTCAACCTTTGGATGGAAATGTATAAAAGAAACATGGGCATGGCTAGTGAAGCCATTCGGTACAATCACATAATAATTCTTATAATTCGTATTATCGTAAGAAATGTTCAATTGGACATTTCTATACTTAACTGTGGCGTATATTTATTATGGGCTCCAGATATAGCTTGAATTTAGTCAAGCGAATGACGGGGATTTTTCCTCTATGGTTATAAAGGCAATATTGTATACTATATTGCCCAATTTTAGTAATGTCTGTATCTGTGTTCAGTCTAAACGTTGGCCTCGATGGACCGAGTTAATTAATTAATTGGACTATTTGATACTAGATACTGATTGTAAATCTTGTTGATTACAATTTTGATTGTATGCTATGCTATTTAATATACTTCATGGTCGTCTATTAATTTTATTACTTTGTTGTGTAATGATATAAATTAAGAACTTCCCATTTATACGTGTCGTGGTGGTCTGGAGGTTCGAAACCTGACAAGTACCAATGTCACTTTTTCCGATTTAACTATGAATAATGTAGGTAATTTCTAAGATTGATTAGACTCCACTGATAAACGGTGAAGGAAGCCATTGTGTGAAGACCAAAAATCATAATTATCTACTAATTATAAGTTTACAATCGCCAATCCGCCTTGAGCAAGCGTGGTGGTTAATGCTCAAACTTTCTTCGTGTGAGAAGTAGTCTTTGCTCAACAGTGAGCGCTTACAGGCTGATGATGTGTAATTTAAGATTCAAATTAAGAACTACCCATAATGTATACCTAGACAGATTAAAATGTCATGTGTCAGCACAGATGATCACGCGTCGTCTGGGCATCTGGATGCTGTGTAACATATAGCATATAGCGGAGACGATTCCCGCACACAACAACTCTTGTTGTGATCCAAAAACTGTTTAGGGTCTGGCCTGAATTGTATATTGTAAACGCACCTACGACACAGGAAAAAATTAAGAAAGGGGCAACCTTCTTTAAAAAGAAACAAATCAGAACCTATGCAATGGGAATTCTGTAGTAAAATAACGAGTTACATAAACAAACTCTTCGCTCTCATCAGAGGCTAAGCAGAAACCATACAGCATTTAAATTATAAACGATAAATTCTAATCACCAAAACACATTGCCTTTGGTTCGTTCTTGGCTCTGTGCAATAAAGAGTATCTGAATACAGTATGAATAGGTACAGTAATTAATGGTATGGTGGTATGGTATCGAAAGTACTGAATGCAGTAATTAATGGTCTATTTATTATTTAAGTTGCCAACATTTTTTAACGTACAACAGACAAGATGTATTACAAATTGCCTTTAATGGTATTTTACTTGACTAATAACATTAGTAGTCACCCTTTTGGCTAATGTCTGGTGACTGGTGGCCTATGGCTTGTTTTATAGGTAGTTAAACTGTTCAGAAGTATCTTTAATGATAGTTATTTAGAACTGTTCTTAAAAATTATAGAGAGCTTTGAATTGAACACTTGAAGTTCATTATTTTGGTTTAATTATAACCTCCAAATCTGATTTTTTTCATATATTTACTCTGCAGCTAATCCGCTATAAAAATAAGATCGTATAGAAGTTTACTAATGGTAAAGACTACAATACATTTTTTCCGATGCTCTTGGCTCCAGGGCCAACACAGAAGAAACGCAGAGCAATGTACTTTGACAAAAATTAAAGAGGGCTCTTTCCCCTCCGGGCCCTCACGATAATTTTAACTTTAAGCAGCTTATAAGGTTGAAAAATTATTCACCAATGTGTTCTATATCTTTCCAGATTCCTGCAAGCAGACGCCGCTCTCAAATATTCAGTATATCTATCACATAGTATTAGGGATTATCTTATGGTCTATCCTGGAGTATAGTCTACACAGATGGGTGTTCCATCTCAATCCAGGATCTTCAGTAACAATGATTAGGTTACATTTTCTCATGCATGGAATGCATCATAAGGTGAGTTCTTAAACATGTTTTTTTTATTGGATTACATACGTATCACCATCATTACAGGAATTCAAACCATTCTAACCCAATACAACAGCGCATGCCAATATTCATAGAATACAATACTGATATTTATAAATATAGGTATTTATAAGGTACTAGTTACTCTCGCACGGTTTCACCCGCTGCTCGGCTCCATTTAATCGTAGCGTGATGTTTTATATCCTATAGCACTCAGGAACATTATAGCTATCTACCAGTGAAAGAATTTTGGCAATCCGATTAGCGGTTCCAAAGATTACCCCCTACATACAAACTTACAAACATACAAACTTACAAATTTTACCTCTTTAGTAGTATAGAAATATAGATTATGTATCTATCTATATAATGTAGGTACTTCTCTCATTTTAAGTGAACTGTTATTTAAGTTCTTATGATAATAAATTTCTTTTAACCTAAACTTAACCTGAGCTCAGTTACAAGTACATCATCATGATGATAACTAGTGTTAATCTAATCCAGATTATAAAACTGGAGGCGAATGCTTCGCGCGTGTAAAATATATTCCTTAAAACGCTTTCTCATACCACAGGTTCCATTCGACGGGCTTCGCCAGGTGTTCCCGCCTATACCAGCGTTTCTTCTGGCCGTCGTGATATACTCAATATTGCAGTTTTTCTTCGATTATTCTTTCATCAAACTTACTGGAGGGCTTATTGGTAAGTGACTAATTTATATGCCTTTTATTTAATTTATTTGTATACGACACATAGGCACACAATAGGAAGACATTATGATTTCAAATACGTGTACGTCCGTGAATCGTACTTGCTCATTAACTATGGGCATTCGGACACGGTATGTTCATTACATTATGTTAAAATTGCCTTGTATCATCATGACTAAGGTTTTATTGTCAATTGGCGGATAACAGTAATTATACAATCATACATATTAGGATTGTAATCGCCTGGCTTAAGATAAACGAATCATCTACATTGTGTACAGAGAATTCTAAGTAGGTACGTAGTTATGTGTTGTGAAATTACTGGTGCATTCGTATATTATTAGACTCCTAATCGAACTGGAATGATGTATGGTGATGAGCAAGCCGGCGGGAGGTCTGCGTCAGACGTTACAATACATTTCTCATTCTCAACCTATTTAGGGTTATGTTCGATATAAATATGTGTAGGTGTTTTAGGAAAAAATGGGAGCAGTTTGTTGGCAAATCGGTGTTGGGCAGTAAAGGGTTGCACGAGTCTCTTACTGTCATGCGTTGGTTGAGAAAATTTTTACGTTAAATTTAATAACTTATTTGAATGACTTTTCTAATGTTCATATCGGCTCTTTTGTAAAAGCTTTTTCCATATAAAGTAGTAATTTTGGCGCCTCAAAGCGAAGTAACGGCTTATTTTCCGTTTCTTATGTTAATCAAGTTATTGTGGTCAATTGTTTATTTTCGGCGACGCTTCTACACCTTGTTTTAATGTTACGTCACATTTTGTCTTGTGTCGTGGATTCAATGGCAACGACTGTTGTTCCGTGCGGGAAGCAAACCCGCAACACGTTGCACGGCAGCCGGTGGTCCAGATACCGCGTCAAATGTGAAGTCAACAATGATTTGAACGCGAATATTTATGGACAACCCTAGTTTGGCAGACGTCAATACGTCTCGTACGTAATAGAAGCGACGTGTTATACATATACGCGAATTGGAACATAATATCTAACGTTATGTGTATCACGTGATTGGGTAATTTGCAATTGAATAGTTTGCGATGCGAATGACGTTTAACTTGAAATAATGACGCCAAGAATAAAAAAAACAATGAATTTAGTTTTGCTTATAGGCCATAAAACAGCACGACACATCAAATTTGTATTTAAAAAAAAGTAGATAAGTTCCCTAACTAAATCACAGTGAAACGCATTGCCAGGTTTCGTTAGTGAGAAACGGGCGCCTTAACCTCCGAGCCACCACTACTATTGCTTATTTGTCTTAGGGATAATATGGTTCCGAGGTACAGTCAGCGCCAAAAGTCGATGAACAGAATCAACTGAACAAAGCACTTGTTTACAATAAAAAGAATATAAATACAGGGCAACATTAAAAATATACTTTGTTAACCTAATTTTGTCTTTACTGCTGTTTAGTGACGTTTGGTACAGTGGTGTACAGCGACTTTAGGAATAGGTACTAGTGCACAGATACTTTTGAAATAGTCGTTTTTAACGATTTTTGTAAATTTCTGGTGCACAAGCTATTTTGTTTACTAGTTGCGACTATAACTTATGGCGTTTTATTGTGAACAGGTGTTTTGTTAAGTTGATTCTATTCATCGACTTTTGGCGCTGACTATTTCCAACTTCATGTCTTTTATAAAACAACCCTTTACCTTGATATGAAGTAGAAAAGTTCTCTTAAATGACATTTAGCACGGTTCCGACAAATAAAAGATTATGGTAATATTCCGATATTACGACTAAGTAGGTTTATCTCTCTATTCGTCACCTTGTGTTTATTTCACGTATAGATAAGATTTTATAGATAATTATTATGTAACTTTATTCATTAAAAATCATATAAAAAGTTATTAGGTGAATATCAAAACTAGAGACCCCTCGAGTCTCTAGTATAGAGGATTTCCGAATTCAGTTTACATGCTTTTTTACAAGTTGGATTTTTTACCGTGAATGCATATAAGTTCTTAAATCTGAATTTTAAAAAATACAGTCGTATTTGAAACAGCAATTATCGAGATTTGTGCTTGACAATTTCGAAACATAATCGGTCAAGAAGTCGGTTGTGTTTGCTTGCAGTCAAATTAGATGCTTTTTGCTAAGCACATATGTTGGTAGATGAAGACGAGGGGATGAGGCATAAATTAATTTAGGCTAATAGGAACATAAGTATTAACAGTCAACCCTACCGCCAACTGTCAGGCCAAGATCAGTTTATAGAAAGATAAAGAATGTGATTTATGTGGAGTATAATTCAAAACCAAAAAAATGGTCTGTTTAATTTATTAGTTGTCAAAGCCGGATTAGCTTTTACTTTTCGAAAACTGTACTTACCTAAAGTCTAGACTTTAAACGTTATGTTTTTTTTTGGTCAAGAGAAAATCATCGGGCGACGAGCTACCCTTACTTGCTGTCCGTAGACTTGATAAACGTTATGCTAAGGTTTAGTCGAGACTCGAGACTGCTTTAGTATTGTTATGATCTTATAATTAATGGTAAATTCTAATCCTCAGTTTAGTAAATCCTTCATTCAAGTGACTGTACTAGATTTTGGCTCTTTATTCGAACGCAACGCACCATTTCAATTTAAAATGCCTGTCAAACATATAGTACATTTGGATTGTACTAAATACTCATATTTCCTTGCCTCTTATCTCTGTTATCTTCGCAGGGTACCTGACGTACGACATGATTCACTACTACGTGCACCATGGCTCGCCCCGTGACGGTACCTATCTCTATGCCATGAAAAGGTACCACTCCAATCATCATTTTATCAACCATGACAAAGGTTAGTATTTTGGTAATCTGTAGTCACTTTTAAGAATATAGGACAACTATTGAAGTATTAGAAAATATTTAGTTTTTATTCGACACTAATTAATTGGTAGGTACAATGTGCTTTATTTATTTTCAATTCACGTCCCAGGGACGCGTCGGACTTCAGCGTTTCGGTATATGGTTGCATTTACTGTAGAATCTGGCTTACAAAGATTAAGCGAGCTTGCCCACCTTAAAAAAATTAACTGAAAATTTTAGGAATATTCCGCTTCGGTTCCGTCCCCGGGTATTTTGCAACCAGACGAGGTAAAGGCATCATTAGTTACTGCGACCCCAGCTCGTAGCAGGAATTCGAAGTTGATGGTTTTTACTCAGTAGGGGCCTGACAGTGTCTCTTCTGTCCCCAAAATGATTTTCGTCTGAGAATTTTCAACTATGATCTTAGGATGATACTATGATTCCAAACCTGTATAGCAGGGAGGGTTGGAAAGCATTACAATGGATGTCCCGAGTTACTTTTAAAAATACACACAATACAATGTGATATATTTGTTGTAAGGTAAAAAAGGAACCTTCTAACACAATTTGAACCAGTTTTATGCAAATAATAGATATGTAAATGGATGGATTTTTTGTATTGGAACATGGTGCCATGATCAAAATATTTGATTTTGTAAGTTCACGCCTTCACCTAACATTCCTTAAAAAAGATAAAAAGTTAAACGTTGAACTACAAATTTTATTTGATGGGTACATTTTGGTGTTACACTTTATTTTATCTGTGACGTCACATCTGATAACTTTATCAATGTGTTTTTGATCTTGGCGTGTAACTTACATGGCTAGATAAATAAATAATAACTTTTTTTAGTGGTATGTGTTTGGAAATACCTGCCTAAGTTACTTTCTTTTATCTATTAGTTTATTTAAATATTTTTTTATTGGCAACACAAAAGGTTTTAGTTATTAGGAGTTTCATCCAAATTTGATATGGATAAAATTAAATAAAAATACCCAATCAATATTTTTTTTTACGGTTTATTATGCTCGACCAATTTCGGGTTACCTTGTAGCTCGAAAATTTTCGAACACTTCTGTAACGTAATAAAATGTACGTGTAGATAAAAATACCTATGTGTGTTTAGCACGTGTGACAGACAATATTGTAAACTTTTAGGATACTGTATTGATTTTAATCTTTTTTTTGTTACAGCCTTCGGCATCAGCAGTAAGGTGTGGGACATAGTTTTTAGAACATTTGTACATGTAAAAAAGTTAGGTTTTAGCTTACATTGGTAGGATTAACTTATAGGATAGCTATGTACAGTGTTTAAATTGTTGATATTCTGCCAAAGTTTATTTAAATTATGAAATCCGCACTATTATTGTGAACCTCCGCTAGAGGGCAGGAGTATTGTTATATTTTATAGATTTTTAATGTGTGTAATATAGGAGAGCGTTTTGTTATAGCGTTGTTGACTTTTATTTTAAATATAATTTAGAATTAGTCGATTTGTAAATAGTGGTGTCTGTGTGTGTCATTAAGATACAGTGTGACATTGGCACACGAGGGACAAACCTATTCAAGGACTCGATTCTGATGCTCAAATTAAACAACTCTCTCCAAGGAAGACCAATATTGAAATCTCAAAAAGTAAAAAGTCTAAGTAGGTACATACAAAATTATCAAGCAGCTTTTGCGATGTGTGTGGGGGAATTTTATATATGAGATATTTGGTCCCATGGAGAAAGTTGTTGTAAATTGAATACCAAATACGGCTCCTTGAATAATTATGTCCTCATTCAAAATGCCCCTCCCCCCCCCCTGTATAATTTTACAGTTTACAGAATGCAAGTAAGAAAATAAAGATTGACTCAGAAAAGAGACAGCAAATTTAGTCACACTAAATTGGTTGGCTAACTCTGTAGCCACCCTATGATTATTGTCCCTCTTTTGGCTTGAATCAACCTTTATTTTCGTACCTGAATATCAAATGCGCTAACAGTAGGTAAATATCTGAATCTGCACATCCCTTTGGAGTACAACAGCCTTGATTTTATTTCCAAAGCTTTCAGAACTATTAGGTATTCGTTGGAGTCTATATTTAGAATGTAAATTAAATATTTTGTCCGTCTTTACATGCATTGACAGTGTAAGTAAAAGTATTGACCTCTCTTAACTGTATCATATGTCAAGGTTACTAGTGACAGTAGAACAATACCTACCTAACTATGGTCTATCGGTTTTGGTAACTAACTTAAGCAATCTTGGTCTGTGATTTTATATTAAAGAGCTCCTATAAAATACATATGTACAAAGATTATTTCATTTTAGTTTATTAGCCAACATCGATTTAGGTATGTAAATAATTAGTTCCCAAAATTTTGACACACAGACAACGTTTAGATTTTTAGAGGTATGAGAGAACAGGGTGGAAAGTTCCTCATCCTCCATAGAAAAGTGAGGATCCTCCGACCAGGTGAGGTGTTCGTGCCTGGCGTGTCGGGATTTTTGTATCGGTTCTAATTGCGATGAGAACTCTTATACCGCGATGTAGAATCTTGCACGTGATTGGTGCTGTTGTTAATGTAGTGCGCTAGATGTCGCTACAGATTAAAGGACATTTTATCTAAAAAAAATGTACCAAGATTGTTTACCTAAAGTTAGGTAACCACCTAAAACGACGATAGAAATAGATGATAGTCTGTTAAACCAATATCAAGTCTGTTTGCTATCGGTACGTTTAGGCAGACTTAGAGCTATGTCGGATCCAAAGCAATGAAAATCAGATCTAGAGAACTCGGATATTGACGAGTCCGTTTCCGATCTACGAAAACTTAATGGAATAATGACTTCTTTAATTACCTTAATTACTGTTATCTAAAAGAACGAAATTGCGGAAGGCGTAAAAAAGATAATTATTTAAGTATACATTACTAAAGGGTAATTACTAAAATACGATATAGCTGAATAATTACTACTATATAGGATAGGTACCCTATAAAATACGATATACCGTGTTATAAAAAACGATATACCTTTTTCCACATACATCGAATCTGAGTTGGTATCAGTGTTCTTTATTTGAAATAATTTGTAATTAGCTGCTTGGCTTGGTAGAAAAAATAATATGTGCCATGTAATGTTTTATTTTGTTGCCATAAAATGAAAAATTATAAAACGCTATTGAGTTTTTATTGAGATATAAGTGGAAATGGTGTAGGCACATAACACTGTTGTGTGCATATACTATAGGTACTTTATTATGTATTTAATTGATACTTTGGAGCGCAAATAAAATACATTGTCTCGCGTTGATGTGCGATCCGACACACAGTTTGATAAAGGATGGGGAATAACAGTAACTATTATGTGTCGATTCCGTACCTAAGTACAGATTTTTTTGTTTCAGTTAAGATCTATTAAAGATGTTTTTAGTAAGGCAGACAAGATCCTGGCTGATCTTGTCTAGAATCGGCATAATTTACAGCCTTACCACATTTTTTTTTCCAGTTTCGCGGCTTTAACATCATAAAAAAAGATTGTATATATAACTACCTAAGTATAAAGCATGACGCAACAAAAATATAGACTAAATTCTTCGTGATTAGGTACCTAATTGTGATGTGTCATAGATTGTTTATCGCATCTAATTACTTTTTTATTACACACGTTTCTATAAGTCTTCAATTTATAGTACCTATGTTGGTTTTATTATTAAGTATTAAAACTACTTAAATACGATTTTAATAGTGTCATTCACTTTATTTTGCATGTTTGTGATCATGTAGGTACCTGATGCAGGTGAAAAGTCAACGAAATATACTTAAAATGAAGCTTATTTTTATACATTTCTATGCAGAATCCTACTAACCCTACTTATGTTATAAAAAAAAATGCCCGCAGTCTGCTTTTTTTTTACTTTTCCGAACTGGTTATGGAAAATGATTAGGTCTAGACAGAATCGAATTCGGTGAGAAGTCCTCTCCAAAATCAAGTTTACAAAATTTTTGTGTTTGGTTAACGACATAATAAATGTCAATAAAAATCTTTGTATATACATATACATACTAGGTACATAATAATACTTATTAATATTTTTGTGTAAAGAACATCTTGCACTTTAGGCTAACGTAATAGAATTTCCTACTTATGCAATATCATTGTGCTTATTGTAATCGTAAAAATAGTTTGACGACCATGATAAGCTGTAGTTTACACTACTTATCGTTTTTCCGTTTTTAAAACAAGGTTAAGTCAATTCTTGGAATTATGGACGGGTGGGATACCTACACAGTGACGTCATATGGAAGTAAAAGCTAATACAGAAAACAAAATGGAAGGTTAGGAACGGATTGGATTATGTTCATGTTAGTCGCAATTTTTGTCGGATCAATACATACTCTTTTCATTGAACTATATACCTACGAAGATTATATTTTAAAGGTTTGATTATGTAGGTACTTGAACAGACTCCATACCTTAATACCAGCGCATGGTATCTGTAAATGTTCTGTGAAAGAATAAGGAGATCATTTGAACATTAACAGTGCCGGCGTTAGGGGCTTGATGGGGCGATGGCCCAGGGCGAAAAATTCTGGGGGCGCCCAGGTCTGAAGTTGAAGTCTCTTGCCTTTCCTGGTGCTAACCCTCAGAATTGTGCTCTACGCTCTGTGCATATGCATATTTTTATTGAGATATTTTTTAATTGTACTTGGGATCAGCAAAAAACTGACGCTTGATATTGCTTCCCTCAAGTGGGCGTCACAATATTTTCGCCAGGGGTGTCAGTGGCCCTTACGCCGGCGCTGAACATTAACATCATTGGCTACATGACATATACTTAAACATAGACATTTTGGAAAAGTCTATTAGGCTTAGGCACTCCTTCAACGTTTCTATTTTTGAGCAGCCGGTCTACCAGTGCAGTCATACTTTCACATGAACCAGGATCTTCTACCGTAGGTAGATACCCGGCAATCAGAACGTGTAAAGACATATTTAGAATGCTTTTTCGCGGTCACCTCGGATCCCAAAAGCGCAAATGCCGTCCCTCCAAAGCTATAAGTCCTTGGGTATATTCTTATTGTGATAGAGTCCACAGAAGTTTGCACATTATTTAATCTTGTATCTCACGCATGTAAAAACTTAGAACGAAATCTAATAACAATAAAAATTGTGAATATTTTAAATAAAAGTTTTGGTTAAGTTTGTATTTTGTTTGGTATTTTCATTTTGTTACTTACAGTACCTATTGTGATGTTTATTTGTCAATTCTCTGAATTCTTTAGCTTAAGGGTTGAGGTGCATCTAATTAGGTATGTACCGCGGCCCCGTCCCGGAGCAGAAGAAGGAGCGGGATGGTTTTTATTGAGTAAGAGGGACATTCCTTTTCGCCCCACCCGGGGTGAAATAGACGGGGGAAGACATTTGACGATTCGGAAACGTCAAACGGTAGATATAAAAGCCGGTTGCGGGGCAAGCGTAATCATCATTCTTGACTTCTCCCGCCCAGGGTTGGGCGGGAGTTAGTGTCAGACTCTTACTGACTAACCCCTCCCCCCTTCTCTTGTTCCTTCTCCTGCTCTGGACCACGGTGCCTCATTGCGCTTACCCCGCAACCCCGCCTGAACATCAGGGTAAATAGGGTCCCGTCTGTGGTGGGTACCGTGCCTATAACATTTTTTATTATACAGTCTACACAGATACTAAAACTTGAATCGACAAAACAGTAACAAGCAACCAAACAATAACAGTAATAAATCTAATTGAACAGTGCCAGTAGGTAATTCGCCTACATTTTCTACTATCAATCGATTTATAATCTTTTACCTACCTACATTTTAATATACGGGTCGTATAGTGTATAGTGTATAGTGAAATTGATAAAAACTCGCCTGTAGTATGTTATTACACTGCAGTGAAGCAACGATTAGAAAATAGATTACTAATTACTATACATATACCATACTTGCTACGTATGTAGGTATAATTGTAGGTACCTACTTAGGTAATCAAATGAATCATACGAAATAAAGGTTGGTAGGTAAGTATTGTGAAAATGCAAGTAATATTCACATAAACATGCTTTATCCTTCCAAACAGTTAACCAAACAAATTTTGCGTAATGTACGTGACATGATAAGATGGTAATAATTGGAATTGTTACAACCAAAATAAATAATCTAATTTACTTTTGAATTAAACTTACAACAAAAAGGGATGCCATTTCTGTTCCATATTTTTATTCACGATGTTGTTCTAATTTCAAATTCAAAGTTCTAATTTCTTTTTCATATTTAATGCCGGCAATCCTATGTTCATTACTCTGAGTGCCAGTTACAATGACAGTGATTACAATATTTCGTGATTACAGATGTGTTTTGCGTGTGTCCGTTTTTTTGTGTTTATTACTAAATACCAGTGGATGTTGCCTCACTGATTGGGATTTGAATTTTTTGACTGATGACTTATTCCCTGATGTGTCCCCCTTACTGGCCAGTACAAGAACTTTCTTAGAAGATTTACTTAAAATAAATAATTATTCTATGGGTGAGTTGTGGCTAATTTTTGTTATTTTAACTTGGCAACATTTTGCCTGAAATAAAATTCCTTGGATTGAACAGTAAAGAAATTTTCGTCATGTGCCTATACTTATATATAAAAAATTACGTGGACTTTTATAATTAAAAGTATTAAGACCTATAATTTAACAACTAGATACATTGTAGCAAAAGCATGGTAAACATGTCAAATAGTAGTGACAGTAATTATAGTGCTGGATTCCCGTTCGTCAGAATTGACGCTACATTCAAAGAAATTTAAAATCGATACTAACAATCGACTTCAAGAACTTTTTACTCGATAGTTAAATTAATTTTAGATATTCTTAGAAACTCCACATAATTTTACACTCTTACATAATTTATGGCTAAAGAAAAAATAATAAATAAGAATTTGTAATTCGAACACAGAAGATGAAGAAGAGTCTCCGATCTCCTCCGAACTTGTAGCCGAGTGCATCCGAAGAGGACGTGAACTCTCCCGAGCGGCAACTCGAAGAAACAACGAGCTAGTTGGCAATGGCGTCAGTCTGGAGGATTCTAGCCCTGCAATGCTCCATTTCTTTTCCGCCAAATTACCTTCGGAAATCAGGAAAGCTTCCGATGTATCTCATGAGATTATTTCCGCTACCAAACTGCTACAGATGAAAATGTGTTCTGGGTATTATGCTACTTTTGACTTTATCTTTATTTGACTTACTTTTAAGATGAGTTAGAAAATGTCCCCTATTGTTCCTCTTATGTGTCTCGAATTGCCACAATTAAGAGGTTAAAACAATACACTTGAAATCCTCCATCCTTTTAACGCCAGACTGTTTTAAAAAGTTTTAGTATAAAGCACTCATATTTTCTTACTTATTCACCAACTTCATTCTCCAATCAGCAGCGTAACTCCAAACACATTTATATCGTTCTTGGAGCACCAGGGCATCCGAATGAAGGACGCTACGTATTGCCAGCAAGTGAAGGTATGCTGCAGCAGCAACAACAAGTACAGGACTATTGATGGCACATGCAACAACAAGGAGCATCCTGAGTGGGGCAGAAGAGGAGCACCATTCACCAGGATCGCAACACCGCGGTATGCTGATGGTGGGTGTGATGAGGAGAACCAATTTACTGTAGTTCTTTATGATTTGTAGGCATTAGTCGTCGTGATTAAGTATTTGAAGTAAGGGTAAGTCCGTTTGCATACGATCTGTGGCAACCGCAAACTCGGGTCAGCGGACGGCGAGTAAGAGTAGCTCGCCGCCCGACCAGAACCAGACCCGAGCGTACGGCGCGTTGCGTTCCGGGCGCGCTTCAAAGAGCCAGTCAGGCCTAGAGCAGGAGAAGGAACCGAGAGGTTTTTAGTCAGCATGAGACCGACACTCTCGTCACACCCTAGGCCAGAGAAGACATTTAATGATTTTCCCCTCACAAAAAAACCGTTCGCATATGATATCGTAATATTGGACTATGTTAGTGGCAAAAACATACCATATGATATTAGGTAATACTTTGTGTACGATTGTTCGAAGATATATATTCTCGTTACATACATTTTAGGTACCCACAAGTGTGTAGGGGTTAAGCGAAAAAAAAAGAAAAGCTGCTGTTTTTACACTTCGTAATGCTATAATAGTTATCATCTTCTCTTTCTTTCTAAACTAAACTTTCCAGGAATATACGCAATGCCAGTAGCAAAGAGTGGCCACCAACTTCCCAATCCTCGCGTCCTTTCCACGAGGCTGTTCCAAGACCAACCAATTGGGAGCCGTGTGCTCAATAATATGAACATGCAGTGGGGACAATTTGTCACACACGACTTGGTGTTCCAAGTTATGGAAGTTACTGGTAACATAGTTATGATTATACTTTAATCTTACCTAAGCTGTAGATGGACTGTTATCAGAAAATTTTGCGATAGCCTTGTGCCATTCCTAGTTTCATTTTGCTAAAGTAAATGTAGACTTTGAATCTTATATCTTGCT
This sequence comes from Spodoptera exigua, assembly GCA_902829305.4. Classification (NCBI taxonomy): domain Eukaryota; kingdom Metazoa; phylum Arthropoda; class Insecta; order Lepidoptera; family Noctuidae; genus Spodoptera; species Spodoptera exigua. Next base: position 2,405,582 of record LR824612.2, read on the forward strand.
CATACTTAGCAATATTTAGAATAAACCCTTTTTAAATCAAAGCTAAAGGCTCAGATCAAAAGATATGTGCTGATGTTGCTCAGATCAATAGATATGTGCTGTTCTTGTTAATTAACAATGACTAACTTTCAGCTTGCTAGCAGTAGTTAATTAATAGAATGTATACTTAGGTACTACTAAAAGTCTTGTCTTTGAAAACGTCAAATAGGTTTATTGAACACCAAAACCCCCATAATTGCTTTCTCACAGACAAAGGTGGGATCCAATGTTGCTTAGGCGAAGGCAAGGGCATACTTCCATCAGAATGGCTGAACGATAAATGTATTCCTATATCGGTGCCTGACGACGACCAGTTCTATAGATGCCATGGTATCAAATGTTTAAACTTCGTTCGAAGCGTCACCACTCCTAGAGATGATTGCAGTTTGGGTCATGCTGAACAGGTAAGTAGAGACTGTTTACAAAAAAAAATAAAAAAAAATTGCCAAACACATTTGGCTTCACAGTTTATTTCTAAAAAAATTATTGAAAATTACGTCTTTATTCGTTTTCTACTGTTTTATTTCCTTGAACAATGTACCCAATTAGCAATTCAATTTTAAACTCATCGTTCCCAATTACCACTTTAGTAAGTGATTTAATTTAGGCACTTTGTCAAGTTGGTTTGCTACTTCCCCAAGCGTAATTACTAAATTAGTCTATATCTATTTTTAAAGTTAATCAAGACCATTTGCAGTCTGGATGGCTATTGAGACATTGAGTAGGTATGCAAAAGAATGTTGTCCTTGAGAATTCAGCAACGTACTTATGTTGTGATTTGGAATAGCAGGTGTCCATCGGGTGTTCCATTTGCTCGTTGACCCCTATATTCATAAAACATGGCTTTTATTAAATGTCTTTCTATGTAAGTCTAAATAATATTGCCACTAAAATACTGGATGAGAACCGATTGCTTTTAAGATGAACACAGTGACCAGTTACCTAGACGGATCGCCAATCTACGGCTCTGACAAAAAATTAGCAGCAAAACTAAGGAGCTGGATAGGTGGGCGACTGCGCCAGGAGTCACGGAAGGACTGTCTCCGAGGATTCTTGCCCAGCGTCAGTGATAAGTTCGCAGTATGTGACTTGAGGAACTCATCGGAACCCTGCTATTTGGCTGGTAATATGAAAACTTTGTACCAATGTGTATTCAGATATGTTCTAACTCGTCTACCTGGACTCATATCGGAAGGGACTTGTATTTTTGTGTGGTTCTAATAAAGTTGAATAATACTAAAATAATTTCGTTATTTACTTTCATTACGTAACTAGGGAAGTTGCCAACTAAAATTAGTAAAACCTCTTCAAATATTTTTAGGTAGATAACAGACTTTCTTTAATCGGTTTAAAAATAAAATCCATTAAAAATAAAATCGAACAAACAACAGAAAAACCTCATAAAATACCTTTTTTTTTGTATTTCAAAGACTATTTCGCCACATTTTTGCGGCTATCCATAATTTATTTCCAGGTGATACCAGAATCAATCAGACACCGACCTTAGCTATGCTTCACACTTTACTTCTGAGGGAACACAATCGGGTAGCAGATATCCTAAGCGACCTGAACCCTTTGTGGAGCGACGAGAAGTTATACCAGGAAGCAAGGAGGATCGTCATAGCTGAGATACAGCATATCACGTACCAAGAGTGGTTGCCTGCTAACTTTGGTATGGAAAATCATCTTGCAATGTAGATTACGAACAATTTTGGAATCTTCCTACAGTTTCTTTAACAGTCCTATGTAAAAAACAACCAGTTCATATACAAATTTGAAAGGTTGAGAACTGCGTCTCAGTCATAAGAATTTTGTTTTTAATTTTAAGAAACATTAAAATCTCTTTACAGAATTACAGCGCAAACTGGTTTTGAATGCAAAAGTGCAGATACTACTTTGCGGGCCGATTATTATTTTGAACTCTGTCTCTTTGTAGGTACACCTAAACTACAATAAAATATTTCCAGGTGAATACTACCTCCACTACTACGGGATATCTCCAACAACGCTGTATACTCGAGACTACAATCCCGATGTGAACCCTGGGATCATTAACAGTTTTGGCGCGGCTGCCTTCCGGTTTCTGCACACTGTCATCACCGATAATATCATGACCTGTCCTAATAGTTACAATGCGGCTTACTTGTACAAGTAAGTTCGAGTGCCTTTTCGCTTACATGATCTCAATAGAGATTCGAAAATATGCTGAACTGTGTGAAATATGATGTAACCTGAATGGCTTATAGTCTAAGCCATTCCAGGACCAAAACCTCTAAGCCTTAGAGGGTATGGCTTAAGTGCCCCCACTGGCCTTCGGATATTCAAACTAATATTCCCTTAAATTAATGATAAAAAAACTAGTAAAAAACTAGTGATTGTATCAATTAATTGCTAACAGCTGTAATTCCATCTTTTTTGGGGCAAAATCGACAATTATCTTGTCTTGCCCTGAGTGGGGCGCAAGGGAGTCAGAATTACTGACTCATTTCTTCTCCTGCACCGTGGCCGTGGTACATTATCAAGCTTGCACCCGTCCTTCGGCTGATAATCGCACGTCTTTGTAACTATGACCCCAAATTTTGTATTTCCAGATTAAGTGACCATTACTTCAACCCGAGTCTTTTGGAATCTTCTCCAGACTCATTTGACGATGTTGTACGAGGGATCATAGCTCAGAATGCAGGGGAATCAGACCCCTATTGTTCAGGGGAGATCACCAACTTGCTGTTTAAATCCCGTAACCGATGGGGAATGGACCTCATAGCTATGGACATACAACGGGGCAGGGACCATGGTATCGCATCGTATAATGACTTAAGGTAGATTTTTTTTCATCACATACACCATCAGCCTATTAGAGGAGCCCACTGCTGAGGAAAGACCTTTTGGCAAATGAAGGTTTCCTAGCGACGTTTTCCTTCACCGATTGTCAGTGGTTTCTAAATGATCATAGAAAGTACAAATAATACGGAAGAGTCACATTGGTACTTGCTACGGTTCGAATCCATGCATGAGAAGCGGGCCTCTTATCCTCCGAGCCACCACGACGAAGAAAAATCAAACGTGGTGATTAAATTAATGCTTTAATGTTTCAGGGAAATTTGCGGTTTACCCAGAGCAAGATGCTTTCAAGACTTAGCGAATGAAATTTCACAAGATGTAAGTTATAAAAACATCGTAATCAAGTAGGTAATTCGTATCATAATCGAACAGAATGCGAGTAAATACAAAACTAAAAAGTCGTTTAAGTCGGTCCTTGCAACTAAGCAAGGACCTTAAGAGACCTTATAACCTACACTAGTAGGGGAGTTGTATCACCATGATTAATATACCTATTACTAACCCTCTTCGTTTTTCAGAGGTGACTATGGACTTAAGCGAAAACATTTCATAATAGAAATTAAAAAGATAAAGCTCCTTTCAAAACCCTTTCCTCAGTAACAATCAAGAGACATACAAAACTTATTGAATTTCAAGTTGTTATATAAGTATTGTGCAAATTAACAGAGATCCTGTGACAGCACAGCCGGAAACAGCGGCGTCACCGCGGCGCCCCCTCTGCTCATGAATTAGAGTCCCATTGTGACTCGAACCTAGTAGAGCTTTTCTCTGTTTAACCACGTGAGAAAGTAAACTTTTGTAAATTCTTTTTCTTCCAGAGGATAAACGCACTTCAGTATTTGTACGAATGCGTAGACGATATAGATTTGTTCGTGGGCGGTGCCATGGAGCGGGACGTGTATGGCTCCATACTTGGCCATACCTTCCAATGTATAGTGGCCGAACAATTCTACAGGACTAGGATATCTGACCGATACTTCTATGATAATGGGGAGATGCCGCATTCTTTTACAAGTGGTAAGTAAATCAGTTTGAGACTTAATGCCGAATATGTAGGATTTGAGTTCGATTGTAGATTATTTCGTACTTTTTCTATACTAGGTATCTTTTTTTGTAAAATGTTACTGGGGTGGCCAAAGCTGTTGGTACAGTATATAACAATATTATCATTTATTTGGAGGGCGCAATGTAAGGATATTATTTAAATTGCATACCATAATTAATACTTACATGTATGCACGAATGGGCCGGTTCGACCGAAGTGATACCGCAGCCTCACAAAATACCGGCGTAAAAAAACACTCACGTTGTGTTTCGCCGAGTGAGCGAGGTTACCAGAGGCCCAATCCCCCTCCCCTCCTCCCAAACTTCATTAAAAAGATCGCAATAAAGAAATATACTAAACCTATCTTCAAATCTTAATAAACATAATAAATTGCTGTACTTTTCAGATCAATTAAAAGAACTAAAGAAGGCATCAATGGCCCGTTTGATCTGCGACAATACAGACAGCGTGTACTACGTACAGAAGAAAGCGTTTGAAGTGGAATCTACGTACAATCCAAAGTATAGATGTGATGATTACAATGCTATACCTTATGTGGATCTTACTGCTTGGAAACAACCCTCGATCTTTGATTAAAGAAGACATAAATAGGTACTTGCGCAACATTGCGCAAAGTTGCGCTAATAGTTTGAGCAAGTTGCGCAGTTCAGCGAAAAGTTGTTATTTTACTTGTGCGATTTTTTGATATTTTTCATATGCTAAAGGAGCTGCTAGCAGGTCGATATCAGTAGATTTTTACAACTTTGTTTACTAGTAAATATTATGAGGAATCTTGTCATATTAGAGTTGGTTAAACTTTTAAGAAGGTAATAGTTTCTTAAGATTCATCTCTTTTTCTAGCTATTGTTAATATCACTCTTACAATTATCAAATAGTGTTATTGTATTATTAAATAAGATGGAAGTTACATGCAGTATTGTTATGCATACCTCTCTGTAAATTTGCCTAATAAGTATTTTATAATACACTTTGTTAAATCGAAATAAAAACAATATAAGTATAGTATATTTGAAACGTTTAATAAAATACGAAAACAAGATATAACATGTGTCATGTATATTATTTTAAACCTTAAAGTATAGTAACAGATAGTAAATTTATTCGATATAGATAAAGTATCACAATTTATAATATAGTTTGGAATTTTTATGAAAAGTTTAGAAGCTATTCATACCCGACTGCTGTTGGAAGAAAGTTAGTTAATGGTTATCAAGTGTGTATGATTAACTTATAAATAAAATATACATTTACATAATTATACATGTATAAAATCATGTACAAGGATGTCGGGGAAGATTTCAAATTAAGAACAGATGGTTTGTATAAAGAATTATATGAAGGAGAAAGGAGTTGATGATAAAATGAGGTCTAATAAGGAAGAATGGAAAAAAGGTTTTATTGTATCGACCTCGAATAACTTGGGATAAGTAAAGTAAGGAAAGGTGAAGAAAGATTGTAGCTTATACAGGGGATATGACTTTAACATATTCAATGTATATTGTTAGATTTATCCTAATAATCAAACATACTTATTATCTATTGATAGTACATAAGAAATTGGATATCAACAAATATTTTTTTTATAAATACAATAAAAAAATGCAGTCGAGTTTTAAGAAATTTTTTATGTAATTTTATACTTACTTATAGCTTAGACCGTTAAAGATTAATATTATTCAACTACAAAGATTTAGAAATATTTTGGCAGGATAGTTATTAACAACCTTCATTTGAAGTCTGATTTTCAGACTTGTTCTCAATAGTAAGAGATTTCAGATAGTATAACTTTGCGAAGCTTTTTAATTGTCTATACATTTGGGTTCGTGTTTATAATCAGGCGAATTTAGTTCTAAGCGAAAAAAGCATGGAGATGTTACTTGCGATTTGATGAATAGATCTGTATTATACGGTACGTTTTCCAAGTTATTTTAGTTGAAGTTCATACATTGGAAGGGCTCAAAAAATACTATTATTTTGTATGTATTAGACACTACACCTAATTAGATACTACAGCGAAAAATCAAATACGTTTCCAGGTATAAGTTGTTCTTGAAATATTATAACGAACAAACTACTGTCAAACATAATTTTCGGAGTTCAATTATGAAGGAGAAACTGGGTTACCGTAATGAGAGCAAAATGGCCCACGATTTGAATATTTGATAAGCGCGCCATCTGTTGTTCAATTGCCTGAATTTGTCTTCAGTGTTGGCTTATAAACAATAGCCCCATCAGAAAACAAAAGTATCATCATAACTCCTACACAACTAAATTGCACTACACCGCTTTATTACGAACAGTTAGCTAAGCAATTCCGACTTTACTACTGTTTCAACTCTATAACAGAACGCTTAAGGTCTATTTTACTATATCAACAAATTCCGGTTACCCTGTTTATCCTTACCGAGAAAGTTGTTAATCTTATTCTGGAAGGTGTTCCATGTGACTGATGTGTTCACAATCTGCGAAAGACCGGCTGGCTTCACCATTCTTTCGAAGAACGGTCTTTTGTAAAGCCTTTGAGCCTCAAGTCTCTGGTCTTCTGTCACCCTGCGATCGTCCAAGTGGTTTAGAGACGGGAACTGGGATATTACGAAAAGTCTGAAATAGTAGAAAATTATTATTATTATAAGTTTGTGGTTTTAAGCCCTAGCTATTCAATCAGAGAGTCGAAATTAGATCAACACGTTTGAACACGTGACTAAGTCATGTCAAGATACGGTATAACTTGGCATAGACTTCTAATAAAAAGCACTTTTTGCACTGAAGGTACCCCCCCCCCCCAAAACCTGAATCTTCAAATCTCCAATCCTGATACCCCTAGAAGCCCACAGGAGATCATCAACCCACTTTAAGTAATAAAGGTCAGCAACGCAGTTCTTATTTCTTTGGTATTAAGAGTGTCTATGGTCAGCGCCGATTGCTTACCATCAGTAATCACTGCTCATTTGCGACTAATCCCATAAAAAAGAAATTGAAAGGTTTTGGCCATTTTAAGATTATCAAGACATTTTAATGATCCCTCACCTGTATTGTAGGTACTCGTAGAAAGTGCCTCCATTGAAATAACTGGGCGCAGCGGGGTTTCCCATCAGGGACAGGTACTGGAGATTAGGACATGACTCCTTCAGCTTACCCACCCATGGGTACAAGGATGCTATCTTACAACGATTCAACCTGCAAAAAAAGCAAAAACAATGCACTTTACTTGTAATGTTATAACTCAACAATGTCTATACTGATTAGGCTAATTTTGGTCTTCAATTATTTGTGTCCAGGGATGGTTTGTATGTAGAGAAAAAAAAATCTTGTAAAAATGTAAAATCGACATCCTGGTATTTTGCACTTGACAACATATTCCAATGTACAAACATTAGAATTGTAGCTCTATTGTTTGATTTGTAAAGTCTAATTTCAAATGATACCAATTAAATCTAGAGTATAAAACCAAAAAAGATTCTTAATTTTAATAGCAATTTAATTTCCATGTCATTAAGAATTTTAATTGGTAGGTATACAAATGCATATGAAAACAAAACAACAACTAGCAAATATGACAACTATCTTAGAACATTGCACTTTTAAGACTATCAGCTTAGATTATAAAGATTGACTTGTAAACTTAATTAGCCTTGTCCTACAAGATAGATAACGGAATTTCTGAATAACATGAAGAACTGAAATAAACTAACAAAACATATATGTATAATTATAATTGTTGAACTGCTTTTGAATAAGTCATATGGGAGGGTCATGTGATCGGCACGAATGAGCCTGCTCGATCTGATACCACGGCCTTACAGAAAACCGGAGAGACATACCTAATGCTTGCGTTGTGTTTTGCTGTATGAGAGTGGTAACCGGAGCCACATTCTACACCCCTAACTACAATCCGCAAATCGCAAAAAGGTCGGCAAAGTTGGATGTAAGTGATCCGTCTTCTCGTTTGCCGACTATGTAATCCAAATAAAATGTAAAAATGTTTGAAATGTAATAACGGAGTCCACGGTACAGGCAGAGCTGTAGAAGTAGCATGTTGATTCGACATGAGACGAGTGTAATATGGAGATTAGCCTAATGCTATCCTATCCTCTAGGTCGATTGTCATGCTCCCTGTTGACTGTTAGGAATAGCTTCAAAGTTTAATTACAAAGATTTTTTTTTATGTTATAGGTCGGCAAACGAGCAGACGGATTACCTGATGGTAAGCAATCAGCGCCGCCCATGGACACCCGCAAAGGAGGAGTAACGAGCGCGTTGCCGACCATTTAGGGATAAGGGATTTGGAGATTTAGGGATTGAGGAGGGATTGGGGGTGGGGAAGGATTGGGACTCCGGTAACCTCACTCATACGGCGAAACACAACGCTGTGATTGTTTCACGCCGGTTTTCTGTGAGGCCGTGGTATCACTGCGGTCGAGCCGACCCATTCGTGCCGAATCATGGCTCTCCCACACTTAAATAGTTCATCTAGAAAAACTAGGTGAACTTATTATGACTTATATACTCTGTATTAACATAATAGTAATTTGTAACTGTTTTACGTCCAAATAAAAAATAAGAATGACTCACCACAACAGCTCTAGTTTTGGCAGCGGAGGCAAGCAACAGTTTTCTGTGAGTGGGTTGTCATCAGCTATCAGTGACGTGAGGCTTTTGAAGTATACCAAAGCATCTAGGTTTCTGGAAATGATAAATTCAGATAAGGATAATTACAACAATCTTGACAAGGTTGCTGCTGGGCAACTGTCTGCAATGCAACATATCATACAAAAATTTTTTTTCCCGGTCTGAGGTGTATATGAAATTATATGTTTATAAAAGCACCAACAATGGGGGAGAAAATCTTAATATAGGGCAAAGTTTTTAAAAAGTTAAAAAAAGACCATGTATCAAAAGATTGGTTAATCTAGATTAAGCGAAAATGATATCCCAGAATCATTTCATCTGGTATTCCACTGCCCTCGCCTTTCCAAAAAGGAGGATATAGGTGTGGAGATAATGTATTCACATTATGTAAATTATTGTGTAGAGAGAAGAGAGAATGATTGAGTATTGTTAAAAAGTTAAGGGTTTCTATTATCGTCATCATCATCATAGCTACAAGAAATCTTTTTTTTAAATGTTGCCCGATTTTCTCATATGTCATGAGTGCGTTAACAAACATACAATGTCACATACACATCACACCCAGACCCTTAACAACAGTTCGTTTGACACAAAGAGGTGTTCCGCGAGGGAACTGAACACGAGTCACGTTGCGCGGCAGCCAGTTGGCCAGACACAGCGCCAACCATGCAGTCAATAAAATTATTCTCACTTACGTAATCTTATTATGACTTATATCCAGGTACTTGATGTGGTCAGAAAACCTTTCCACAATAGTTTTTGGTATTTCATAGAGCCTCTCATATGCTAGGGTTAATCTTCCATTCTCATCCTCATTCTCTGTAGTTGTAACAACAGACCTGAAACATTTCATTTATATTAATAATTAAATTATGTAATAAAAAAAATATATTAAAAAAATAAAAAGAAAAAAATATTCAGGATAAAAAAATATTAAAAATAATACTTAGTTAACTTTAAAAACAAAAATTCTTATTGAATTCATGTTAATGTGACTACTTTAATAAAATATAAGTATACTGTATATTGGAAAATTATGACTCACGTAATAATATCAGGTGGAATTGGAGTTTCCGACATGTCGGTCATAGAGTCAACTAGCGCGTCTCTTGAGACATCCACTGAAATTACTCCTTCATCGGGTGGAGGTTGCACACTGGGGTAACTGAAGCCAACAGCTTATTTATATTAATATACATCAATGGTTACTATTAATAATTATTTCTTAGTTAGTTACGCACAATACGTGATGTGACGTGATACACAATACGTACAGATTGGTACGTTATTAATAACATTTAATTATTTTAATTGTAATGGTACAACGTCGACCGTACTTATTTAAATAAGGAAATTAATAAATTAAATTAAAATTAGAATACTAGGTGACCGTGATAAAATAGACGCACATCTGTTTATTTTTATTAACTTCACTTAAAATTGTATATAAATTGAATATTTTTACATAACATAAAGTTACAAAGTTTTGTTGGCAATGGAAAATCTTGGTTTGGAATATTGCATGTTTAAAGGTAAGAAATATTTTTGATACCTATTTTATTATTTATTTAAAAAATATTCACCTTTTTTATTATATTTCTAATCGGCTTATACTTCGGTTATCTCATATAAATAAATAAATATTGAATACACAAAACAAGACGAAATCTGAGTAAACAAAGATGTGCAGGTGCAGGTGTTGCCTTCATCACCTAAAATCTATCTTTGTTAATTGGTAGAATTTTATAGAAATTCTTATCAGTTTTTTATTTCGGTCATATCCTTAATTTGTTTAAAAACTGAGGAGATGATTATATGACACTAATCAACAGAGAAGGTAGGTCCCTACTTAACTAATCTGTAAATTATTACCTTTATGAATATGAAATTCACATACGTAAGTAAATGTCGGTTACTATTATTTTTTGATTTATAGTTTAATAATAATGCGACTCGATAACATTACGTAATCAAAATCATGCTTATTAATTATTGTACAGTATTTATAATAATAAAATAATACCTATACACGTTAAACTAATCCATATTGTGTATACCTAGTATACTTACCTATTTACGAATGATTGATCATCACCCATTATGCTTAAATGTGAGGAGATTTAAACATAAAAAAATATTTTTCTAGACGACCAATAATTTACAATAATTTTGTAATCATTATAATTTAATTTAACGCAATTACACAATATCACCACAATAAATAAAGCAACAGTTTAACGCGGCCATGTGCATGGTTATCTATCGACTCCGTACACCAATAGCGGAGACAGTGATAAGCAAATAGTTTATTTGTATATAGGTAGGCACGTTGATAAGACCTCGAGGTTCGACATTTGATAATACGGTGAGACTGTGTCTATTAAGTATAGTATATATGTACATAACAAGTCTTATTACATACTATTGGTAATCTCATGTATTGTATCTATGTAGGTATGTACTCGTCTTTGCAGTAAAAGTAAGTTGAGTTTGCAAGTTAACTTCGTCAAGATCATTATTAAAAAATTCAACCTATACGTACGATCGAGTGATGATCGAGATATTCATGCTGGTACATTTGGGGTGAGCACATATTCTTGTACTTAAAGAAAATGGATCTGAATTAAGAAAGTTAAACAAAATTTGTTATTTTTCTATTATACATTCATATTATCTAAATTGATTTTATTTCTTCCAAAAAAAAAAAATCTTACGGCTATAATCAAATATTTGTCAATCAGTAAGTACCTACAGTGCGGTGTGCGCTCGACTATAAACAGAAACTACAATTTCTAGTTTAAGAATTGCGTGGCATTATCTGATAGGCCTCGCTTCTATCGGTACCTATCCAACAATTTATAGCAAACCAGTTGGTAGTTAGGTATTTAATTCTGTAAGTAAATGACCCGGTAGATGAGTTTAGTATCCTACAAATCTGCCAATCTAACTTCACGGGAAAAGATATAAGTAGGTAGTGGCAAAAGCTGCTATTTCAATGCGTTGGAAACCTGGACAAGATGCCAATTTGACGGAAAGATGAAATAAAAAAGAACGCTTGAGAAATATCATCCGTTTGAAGGCGACCGATTCAAACGACGTGCCTGCATTTGTGGCACAGGACTTGTACCTACAGGCTACCCTCTGTCATCTTTGATCTCGTCGAATTTAGCATATTGCTTCAGAACATCACCATGCTTTATGACAAGCATGAAACCATCGAAGAACTATTTTTTGTGATTAATACGGAAAATGTGTCACCGACACCAAGCGTCGTGAATGTGATCACGTGCCTTAGTGCAACTAATGCATCAGCACTCAGCAGTTTCCAGGCCAGCATTTGCGTCGACTCGTGCTAATATGTGTCGATACTGTCGACCATGCACTGCGATTTATACCTTGGATTTCTCCATGCCTCGAATGCAGAGAACGTGAAGTGCCAGTAGATGAATATGGAAACAGATACGGAACCACCTACGGAGCATCAAAAATGGTCAGAATGAAAAGTTGGGCTTCGCTGTTATACAAAAAAAGAAGTCTATTTGAGTTTTTTTGTGTTCTTTGTAATTTGATACAATAAATGCGATACCGCATTTGGAAGACACCTACTACGAAATTCTATACCAGCATCATTTCTCTTCGTGTAGGTACTACTCCTGCGCGATTCCACAAATGTCGAGGCGCTTGCTCTTGCTTGCCGCGGTACGGCTCGGAGCAGGAAACGGAACGAGCGGGGTGATTTATATTTAGTAAGTGGACCGATAGTAACCTAGGCCGGTCAATGTCATTGGATGATTTTCTACCCTCAAAAAGTTGAAGAAGTCAAGAGAAGTAACAATAGTCAATTATAATGGATTAATGGTAGCATTATTTTTAATTATACTAGTAACATTTGTACAGAAACGTCATGTGTCGTCAGACACGTCATAACAACAACAGCTGGTGTTGGCAAAATAAATTTGTGTAAAAAATTCAGCTTTTCAGCTCAGTGAAAAATATATAAAAAATAAATTTGTAAATTAAACATGGATGTAAGTAATTTGACGTTAGTCCTACTTCAAAGATAGTTGTAAAAAGTTATAGTAAATTAAATTCATAACCTGTTTTTAGGAGAGTAATATTCCAATAGACATTAATATTGGTAAACTACAAGATTGGTTGATTAGCCGTCGCCATGTGAGCAAAGAATGGCAGAAAGGTGTCCCGGCTGTAAGGGAAAAGATCAACAATGCACTTCAGGATATGCCTAAACATGATGACATAGCTAGCCTGCTGGCTGGCAGCTACATCAACTATTTCCATTGCTTAAAAATCATTGAAATCTTAAAAGAAACCGAGGCAGACAGTAAAAATCTCTTTGGAAGGTAATAGAACAATGTTCAAGTTAATTTTCTGTTTAAAAGTTAGAAAAAGGTAAGGTAGAATAAGTTGCAATATGTTGTATTGTAGCTGTTTGGATTGGAAATATTTTATTCATAATATAATGAAATATGTAATATAATTTTTACACTTACCACATATCACCTTCTTGACCAACAATAAAGGAAAATTAGTTTCCGCACCTAACTCATTTGCATAACATATTAATTTGTAACTAAACTATTCATATTCTTGTAGGTATGGGTCACAAAGGATGAAGGACTGGCAGGACATAGCCCGTAATTACGAGAGAGACAACCTTTACTTAGCAGAGGCAGCTCAGATCTTAGTGAGGAATATTAATTATGAGATACCGGGACTCAAAAAACAGATTGCTAAAGAAGAACAGTTGCAAGTTGTAAGTGGTATACACTGATACTCAGTCAATACTCACTCAAATACATTGAATTTCTAAATATTTATTTCAAATCTATAGGGTTTTAAGTAAATCTGTAATGTAGTACTATGTAAGCTTGTCTCAAAATAGAGACATTCTTACCAGATTTTTAGTGACAAAAAAAGTTTGTAAAGAACTAAAAACTGCATACATAATAAAAGATAAAATCCAAAACGGCCATTGGAAACTGTATTGATATCAAGACCAAAGGAGTGATAAATCACCAGGGATTGTGGTCAAGCATTATTATCTACTGTAACCTTGGGCAGCATAGTATGGTTTTTTGTCAAAATATTAGTGACAAGTGGTGGTTTTCTATTATTTTTTAATATTTTATTTATTTGAGGAATGAGGATTTTGAGATTAAAGGATATTTGAAACCAATATCTTTTTAGCTTAAAAATACTGTTGTACTTAATGGTTAATACATTGATTTTTACTGTATTTTTGAACTAGTATGTATATGTATTGTAGCCAAAACTAATACCAAAAATACTTTTTACAGGAATGTGGGAAGAAGCACACAGATTTTCTAAAAAATGAAGCTTCCAGTAAGACTGAGTTCTTGACATTGTGCAAACAACTTGGCATTCAAGGAGAAAGGATAAAGAAGGAGCTGGTGGACAGACTGCAGGAGTTGCCAGATATTTATGATAAGGTTGGTTTATTAGTATAACTTAAGAAAATATAGAATAGTAGTAACTGAATAATTTTCAACAAATAAGTGTAATTTAAAAAAAAACATTGACCCTTAGTGTTTTCTCTTGTGTTGTGTATACCTAAAGAATTGTATGCTTGTGCAAACATACAATTTCACGTACATTTCACCCCCAGACCTGTAATAATGATTTGTAAATTGCTCAATGAGTTTTTCCATGCGGGAATGGTGCAATCAAAACATATACATTCATAAAGAAACCCAGTCTATTGAGCGCAAAGGCTCAATTCTGGATCTTGATTGACTACATAAAAAGACATACCTAGGCACCCATTTACAGCGAAATTAATATACAATCTTCATAATCCTTTCAAAAGCCTTTCTCCTTCCTCCTTCATCTGTAGTTGCATGTTTGTGTACCTTTAGTGAGAGCAGTTGATTAGTTTTAACTAAATAAAATAATGTACACGGTCCGTGCACAATGTTATAGAAAAATATTATTAACATTAATGGAATGTTTTCCTTTTGTTAATGCCCCATTAACTGGTCCTAGGATACTATTTACAAGGTGCACAATGTAAGTACAATTGCACTGTTAAATAACTAAGTATTATGTGTAATATTTAGTTCTTTGATAGTCTAGTCAATTATGTAGGAGATGATAAAGTATAGGCTGTTGTAACATTTCTAATTAGTATAACTAATTAGTAAACAACTAGAACTGTAATTTTCTAATATAAATATCATGGTCGACATACTGCCCACCATTGATAATGTAACTCTGGTGCAGTGAGCTGCCCAACTGTGTACTGTGATATGAAAATGAAAGTCCAGTAACCAAGATCCAAGTCTTTTATTCATATTACACAGGCATATGCTTTTAGTGGTGAAGAATAAAACAAAGGCATAAGCTTGTGGATTCTGGAAAGGCTATAGCAGTATTGGTTGATGTTTAGTTAATTACTACATAGTATAGAACAAAGTCGCTTTCTCTGTCCCTAGGTATACTTACGTGTTTAAAACTACAACGGATTTTGATGCTGTTTTTCTAATAGATAGAGTTATTGAAAAAGAGGGTTTTTATATGAATGATAACATCCATAAAATGGAGTGGAGAAATTTAGTATTTAAATTGCACTCAAAGCCGGGTCTTTAGTACTAAAGTACATTGTAATATGGTTAATTTTTGTTTGCAGATAGGAACATCATTGAAGCCATTGCAACCAGGCATCGATTTATACGCAGCATTTGCAAAATACATACTTGGTGACAAAGCGACGGAGGTGTTGCCATTATTGCAATTTGTGGTAGAGCATGGCAACACTACAGTGTACGAGTGGAGTTATGGAGAAGCCCCGCTAAGCGTCGAACCTGACCCTATTCACATTGAAATTGATGATGAAGACCAGGGCGCTGGAGATCAGGTACCTAAATATACATATTTCAATTTTCATTTTTATCTATGTGCGATTCTCGTATGTACTGAATACTCGTTGAACCAGAAATAATGTACAACATAATATTCTGTCAAACAAATGTGACCCGAGTTTTTAATATCTACTTTGACCACTTACAATGGACCTCTATAGTAAATTAGTATTATCCCGGCTCTGATTATCCCTTCAGAACCTCGCTTGCTTGACTTGCACCCCGGGTTAAACATCGGCCCTATTGGGCGCCACCTGTGGTGGTCTATTGGCTCATTGAGGCGCGCGCTGAACGCTACGCGCCATACGCTCTGGTCTGGTTCTGGTCGAGCGAGCTACCCTTGCTCGGCGTTCGATCCCCGATGCCCTTAGCGTACTGTGGCAGCTGGGATGGATAGTTCCCTCACGCGCTCCGCCTCCTCCTTTGCGAGTATCAATTATTATGTACCTAATTTGAATATTCTTATCATCAGATAGACTTCGGTGATGGTGGTGGGATCGACTTCGGTTCACTCGACGCGCCTGCAGAAATAGACTTTGGCGATGGTGATGCCGGCGCTGAGATAGACTGGGGAAACATTGATGCCGCCGTTCCGGAGAATATTGTGAGTAAATCTTAACCTATATTATTCTATAACTATTTTTATGAAAGCACCGGGGGGATGGTACAAACATCAACATTCCGATCATCGCCTTCACAGTCCATCGCAGGGCGTAGGATTTTATAATCAGACCGAATAAATTACAAAAATAACGGACGTCGGCGATCCGTCTCATATGACAGTCACAGCGCTCGCTCTCCACCATAATGCGCACGCAGAACTGTCCGTTTGACGTTCCGCCAGAGTATGATTCATTGTACCCTCGTCCGATGAATTGTGTTAAAACCTCCTTTAAAATTCTAAAAATTGTCTAATTCGAGACGCTTCTGTGTCCGTAGACAAAATGTTCAAAAGAGTTTCATGGGATATTATTGTAATAAAATAATAAATAATAATAATTACATTAATTGCAAAATGGACTGGTAAGCGCATAAGTCAACAACGCCTGAGACCAATTTACCTACGATTATTATTTTGTTGTGTTTGTTATTATCAAGAGAAGTTTCTTATGAAACGTATAGCATTGCTTAGAATTCAGCTTCTGCGACTTGAGCTCTTATAGTAGTTAGATTATCAAAGAGTATAAGAAATAACAAATTAAGTTGTTTTTAATAATCGTTTCGCATTCTTGTAATATTGCAAATTATTGTAAGAGTGAAATATCAATTAATTATTACTAATTTGTTTCATAGTTTCTCATGCGTTGAAAAAACTTAGTATACCGTGGTATCACTCCGGTCGTGTCGACCCATTCGTGCCGAAGCATTATGATGATGAATACCCATTTTTCTTTCAGGACATATCAGCAGACTTAGCCCACGTGTCCCTTGAGGAGTCAGGCATAGTGGTGGAGGAGCAGGGAGTGTGTGGCGGCGTGGCGCGAGGGAAGGATGCCCTCACTCTGCTCGACAACCCTGCTACTAGGAACCAGATCATTGACCAGCTCGTTGAGGTAAACACCACAAAGAAACAAATATCCCGGGATTTCTAGTTTACCTATATTAGTAGTCTAAATATCCGTATATTTTACTAGAGCCAAAAAGGTCTCTAAGAAACTCCTAAAATGTATTTTTCCGGGTCAGTTCTTTTAACCCTATTATTTGAACATTCGAATTGTTTTTTTTTCGGATTAAATTTAAAACATGTATTCATATATTTCAAAACAAAGATTACTCTGGCTCTGGTTACTCTTAACTAACTGTTTTGTAACTTTTTTGTGGTTAAGAGTGTCCATGGGCGGCACCGATTGCCTACCTACCGTAGGTGTAGTATAGTAATCCTATAAAAACCAACCATATCCTTCCCGTCTTACAAAAAAAATGTTGATCTTCCATTAATAGTTTGACCATGATCATTCATTCCCTATCCACAGCTGGAATCATTCCTGAAGATGCGTCTATACGAGACAAACACATCGGGTGACAATCATTCTTTTAGCTTGCTGGAACAGCTTCCCACGGAGAGCACGGCGGCCCTGACCGCCATGTTGGATGCTGTGCAGGTCGCTGCAAGCAAGCTTACCGCGCCCGAGATCAACCATCTGCATAATGTTAAGCATTCTCCCAGGTAAGATAGGATGGTTTTTAGATTTATTTTCATTATCATAACCATAATATAGCTACAAGATGTCGACTTCATTTTGGTTTTCTTTTTTCTTTACTGTAATTATAGATAAAAGGCTACTGGTATTTTGTACCAGTTAAGTAGCGTATTTTAAATCTCTCTTAATGGTGCGGATGTGTCCTTAGACGCCGCTGATCGCTTACGTTTTATCACCGAGCCATTAGAATGCCAAAAAAGACAAACCATTTTGTTGAGACAACACCTAAAACTGCACTAGCGCCATCTATTGAGCACTTAACAGAAGTTGTAGTACAGAATATGAAGTAGCTCACAATAATTCTTTGTCGATAGATATGTAGACGTGTTGACGGCCCAGCTGAAGCAGAAGCTAGCGTTATGTGATAAGTTGTCCCGGCTGGCGGCGCGCGCGGCTGAACAGAGCGCTGCGGCCGGAACCCGCGCCGCCGAGCTCCGCCCCGTGCTCACGCGCATCATTGCCAGGACCAAGGAGCTACAGGCACAGGTACGTCGTACTAACAGGCCATATAGAAATACATGTAGGGCGGCACTCACTGCTTACCATCAGGTAATCCGTCAGCTCGTTTGCCGTACTATGACATAAAAAATTTACATTTACATACGAACGTTTTGTGTTCAAATTCAGAATCAATATTTGTTCTACCATCTCATTTATTCAATAGGGATGGTGATATAACGATAAATGAAGTCGTATGAAATAAAAAGATGAGAAAAATCGCTCGCTTTCTTGCTCTTAGAAACAGTAATCAGCTTACAACTAAACATTATGTACTCGTAGTCACATGAAAAATGCATTGAATAAGCTAAGAAGATATTCAGTGCAACATAATAATATTATTAAACAGGTATTAATACCCGTATCATGAACTGGTGACTGCACGGTTGGTGCGGTGGCTGGGCAACTGGCTGCCGTGCAACGTGTTGCGGGTTCGATTCCCGCACGGAGCAACTATTTGTGTGATCCACAAATTGTTGTTCCGGGTCTAGGTGTGTATGTATGTGAAAATGTGTTTTTAAACGCACTCACGACACTAAAGAAAATCCTGTGGGGCAACGTTATAAAAAAAAATCGCGAAAGTTATAATTTAATATTAATTTTAATACTACCTATAATAATGTGAATAGCACTTTTTTTGAAATTAAATTGTAACAAATTTAATTAAAAAAAAATCAATTTTTAATTTGAATTTTTTTTGAAACTAATTCACTCTTTCACAGATCGAAAGCGAGATTTCGAAGAAATACAAAGGTCGGCCGGTGAATATTATTGGAGGTGTCAAGTTCTTATAGATTCTCTTTAATTGTACATATTGTTGTTTCTGTTTATTATTCTATAAATAAATTATATATATGATTACAGTACATTTTTATACAAATTTTGCCTTTTTATTTCAGTTCTTTATCCCTATAAGATTAGATTCTAGATGTTGTAGATTTTTTTTTGTTCAATACTGTGCCTCATACTAGTACGGTTTTATTTCGGTCTTACGGGTATGTGTGTTCACATTTTATGGGAAGAGACCTACCCCAAAGGGTAAAGAGCATGATCTGGCAATCCGTCTGCTCGTTTGCCGACGTATCACATACAAATATGGATTACCTGGTGGTAAGCAATCGGCGATGCCCATGTCTACACACAACACCCGAGGAGTTGCAATTGCGTTGCCGGTCTTTTGTGGATAAGGAGTTTTGGGATTTAGGGGATGGGAGGTATGGGGGAGGGAATAGGCCTTCGGTAATCTAAGCGAAAAACAACGCTGATGTGGTTTCACGCTGGTTTCCTAAGAGGCCGTGGTGTCACGATGGTCGAAGCATGGCCCTCTCAGACTTCGAACAGAAGATTGTTTTCGTGAATATTTGTCATAAGTACTTAGCTACTTAGTTGATCAACTTCTCATTTTAAACAAATGTACTATGTAATTAAATAAAAATGAGGATTTTACAATATTTATTGACACACACACAGTGGCGGACCAAGACCTAATTTTAATGTGGGCAAGATTTTGTGAGGCCCTTTCCTATGGCGATCTGAAGACGAAAGAAAAAAATTCTAAGGCGCGAGGCCTTGGGCGGTGGCCCACGTCGCCCATGCCTTACGCCGCCTCTGCATACACAATACTCATACTTTATATTTAGATACTTGTACATATTATTTATATTTTTACATACGCATTTAAATAGTTCAATGCTCAAAAACTTCTAATGAGTTATGGCTTGATGTTACAATTTTGTATTTCATTTCATTAAAATAAGGTTTATTTTAGAATAAAGTAAAACATCTCATATGTTGACATTTCGCAGTGGCCGTGTCGGTTTATTAAAGTGGCATTAACAAACTGTTGGTACAGATCGCTCTAAGAGTTCATTAAAATTTCAATAAACACCTTGTTTAAAGCACTTTGCACTTGAAGTAAGGTCAGGTCGCACCAAACTAGGCGCAGTAATTACAGAGATCAAATGTAAAGTTCGAACAAACATTTGTAATGTGACTTGCAGTATTATTTGTAAGTACAATCGGCAAAATTTAAGAGTAACCTAGTCGAAAAAAATTGCCTTTATTTAAAAAAGAACATTGAAAATGCTCTCATGTAGTGGAGGTCCATTGCCTCCATCATATATTTTGTTATTTTCCGATGATCATGTCTACCTGTTTATTCTGACGAACTTCGCTTAGGGACCCTGAGATCCTTTATTCACTAACACTACTTCGGTGGCCACTATCAGCACCTATACAAGGTTGCGGGGTCATACCTTCAGAGCCCCACCATTGTTGATAAAAACGATTTGTAAATCTTAGCCTACATACAAACTACATTTGCTGTCAGTACCGGTGTGTCAATAGTTCACGAGATTCGCACAGTTGTGACATACATACACACAGCTTCCGAAGGCTACTCACAGATAAAATATTTGTGGACGCAAATTTTGTTATTATTTACTGTGTGATGCAAAGAGTTTAAATCGTTGATTATGGTTGCGTAGCTGTAAGTAAGTGCCTACCTATAAAGAGATTTAAACCCTTAAAAAGATTGTGTAATCTGTTTTTTTTTTGAGGAGCGAATATCGTCAAACCATTTTGTGGGGAGGGGTGGGGCAAGAGGGAGTGTCAGACTCTAACTGAGACATTGATTTGTAAAAAATTGTGCTAATAAAAAACATTTTTTTACTGTATGTTTTTTTATAAACAAAATATTAATTGACCAATGAATAATTACTCGTTTTATAAAAAATACAATCACGTCACATTTTAAAACATAGGTACAACAACTATTTATCTGACTTAACTAAAACATACAGAAGTTAATCATTCGCTTCATTGTAAAACCTCATTAGGTATCTAACATAAACTTTTCTACAGGAAAAATGCCTAGTCTTAATTTCTCTACGAAGTAGATGACGTAGCGGTATGCAGCACCATACTATCGTTAAAGAAATGAACGCGCAGATGGCATACGAAGCGCAGTCAGAGACTGTGTTACTGTACCCTAGCAATACCCTGCGTGGGCTGAGCTGCCGCGCCGTGTCCTCAGGGAAGCGGTTAGCGGCGGCTGTTTCTCACGCCCGGTTTTAGTTCAGGCCATAGTGCGGAGTCAGAGGAATTGGTTAACCGTCTCCTCCTTCTGCGAAGCAGTCAGGCAACCTTAAGAGTAGGTGGAGTACGCGAACGACTCTTCTCACGCCATTGCCACCGTCAGGCGTCGTGGATCGCTCGATGATGTCTGGTTAGTAATGGTAGCCCTTCGCCCGACCAGAATCAGACCCGAGTGTCGGCGCATAGCGTTCTAAGGTCATCAAATCACTTTAGTGGGCCCCTCACTAGCGCCTATGTCCAGCCGGAGTTGCGAGTTATTATTATTATACAGATGAATTATGTGTCTAGCGAAATTATGCCGCTATCTGGCTCGGAATAAGAGAAGAAACGAGATGGGTTTTAGTAAGAGACTCTTAGAATTCCACTTTTATTGCATATCCGCTGCGCGTTCGGTTATATGCGGGCGAAAAGGAGTTTGGAAGAAATTGAAACTAAAGGAGGAATTAAAACTGCATATTTTATCTATAAGTAACTAGTTTAACTAAAACTTTAGCCATAGAAATAGACATAAGGGTAATAGTAATAGTACGTAGGGTAAAAGGCGGGGTAGTAATAGTAAGGGAAGAAATACGGCCAGTAGACCACACAAACAGGTTTCTTGTCCTTGTCTGTATCATTGGCGTTGCTTCTTATCATCTGCGTCGAGTTTGGCAGGCAGTTCGGTTTCGCTGGATCAGATCTACACTCGTTTAGTAATATTGTTATAGCTATGTATATTAAGAAGACGTTGAATAACCCGGCCATCTGCAAACAAGTAGGTGTTTTTTTTAAGTTTTAGTGTGCCTACTTACAAATAAAATAAATTCAATATTTCAACGAATTTATTAAGATGGACACATTTAATAGAGACTGGATAACGACCTCAAGTAAACACGTTTTTGAGGGTTGATGGGAAAAATCATCCAATGACTTTTCCCACCCTTGGCGGCGGTCGCATTGCCTCTTATTGGTCACCTCTCGCGCCCGACCTCAGTTCAGGCCATGGTGCGTAGCGTAAGGAACTAGGGGGTCAATAGGCCTAATTGTTTCTTTGCTAAGCAGTCATGTTAGCTAAGTAGGAGTTGTAGGGAACTATCCTCATTACGTCCCAGCCCCTAGAAGATACATAGAATGTTCTTTAATCTACAACTATTAATGAGTTTCGTAACTACTTACATTTTTCAGAAACATATTTGTTGAATACAATTTCAGATATATTTTTATAAGTACCACCACAGCCACGTGAAGCAGATTTAATTTCTATGGACATTATGAAATAACTATGCATAGAGATTGTGGTGTCTTGAAAAAGCGAAATTATCGATGCACTTGCTCTTGACATAGTCAGCTAATTAGGAATTGATTCACCGTGAACTTTTATTGATTATATACTCCGTAATTTTCAATTTGATTTTTAATTTTCATTTGTCAATAGAAATCTCGGATCTGCATAAACTGAGCTGAAGTTAGTAGCTTGTTATCGAATCAATTGAGTGAATTTATTAACGTAATTTTCTGTAAAAATATTAGTGTATTTAATATCGTGGTTGGTATGTCTTTTAAGTGGAATTTTTGATGTGAGTAATAGAATGATATAGAGACGAAACGAAATCAAAGGGGAAAAAATCATAAATCATCCAATGTCTGGACGAACTACCGTCTCACGATAACTGCGGCCAAAGAAAAAACAAACAATGCAATCCAGATATAAAATATGACCTTCTCAGATAAGTAATTTATATATCTACATAGTTACGTGTACCACTTACATAATGTACAATTGTGCGTTGACGCGGTGGCTGGGTAATCAGCTTCATGAAACGTGTCGCGACTTCGATTCCCGTAGCGAACAACTTGAGACCATTAATAGAGACGTAATTTACTTAAACATCTACAAGCAAAGTAAATCTTAGTATCTATAAGCGTATGCGGGCTTCTTAATAGTTAGATAAAGAGTATCTATAAGCTAATAGGATTTATTTCAGTGATTGATTATTTTAACCTTGGATTTGGTGAAATCGTAGTATTGATCTATTTACGAACTTTCTAACACATTGGCTTCAGCCATGTTTTGAATCCATACACTGATGAGTGAGTATTATGGAACTTATCTTATGAGGTTTTTAATTGCTTAGTGTGGACAACGTTTCACGGTTTCGATTCCCACATGGTACTACTCTTTATGAGATCTACAAATGCTTGTTCCCGGGCTGAGATTGGTTTGAAATTCGTGAAGTTTTTAGTTTACTTCTGTAGCATTTATAGATCTTTAGTTTGCTTTTGTTAAAAACAAAAGCAAACTAAAAAAACTGGAGATATTGAGATTTTTCATTTCGTGAAATACATTTTTAATAGCATAGCAGCACTAGCTTTACTGGTTGCAAACTGACACTTGCGTGCCTGTCTTCAGAACGGGTCCACTTAAACTGGTGTGGTTATTTCCTCAAAAGACCACTACAGAATGAACTTGCACGGTTCTCTCACATTATGTTATTTTACATTGTCTGGACTTGAAAAGAGACTGACCTCTGAGTTTGTTTCGGCATTTCTTCTCAGAGTAGTCAGATGGGAAATGCCGGCTTCATGTAGTTTTTCACATATAATTTGACGTGTAAAAGTGCCGTTTTATGCCCTTTTTGCAAAAATAAATTCATTGTTTCATTGTTTCAATAAAATCATCCTTTTAATGCTTTATTTTTTTTGTTTTAAACGACCTGGTAGCATTAGTATAGCCCCATTAAAATTTGTTTCATCTCGATCTGTCTTATTATTTATTAGGACCAGGAAATTATTTGAGTCGTCTTGACATTGTGTATATAAAAACGCGTCGCCTGATGCTGTAGTCACGTCCGTAAGGGTCCATATTGTTCCTCTGCCGCGCTAAATTTGTGCGTGGCTGAATGAGCTCCGGCGAGATCTAATGGCTGAGTGGAAGGAACGACTGTCGCTACCGATGGCCGGGCACGCTGTTATAGCAGCTGTAAGACCCCTCTTTGAGGAGTAGCTTGAGAGACGCCACGACGTCCTCACCTTCCGCCTGACGCAGGTGCTTACCGGGCACGGTAGCTTCGGTAGGTTCCTATTTCGGATCCAGCGGGAGGAAACGCCCCAGTGTCGACATTGTGAAGACTACCTAGAGGACACGGTGGAGCATAAGGTGGCGGTGTGCCCTGTTTGGGCTGAGCACCGCCGTGTCCTCAGGGGCCTTAGTCGAGGCCATGGTTCGAAGCGAGAGGAACTGTACTGTGGAAGCAGTCTTGCTCGCAAAGGAGGGCGCGAAGCGTGTGAGGGAACTATTCACCTCGCGCCCCAGCCGCATTGTTTTTGGTCAATAACAGTCTGAGACTTCCTCTCGCTCCACACAGGGCGAGACATGACATTTGATGATTTCCTCCCCCTCAAAAGAAAGGTATTTTAATTTACTGACTTGCTAAGTGACGGTAATGGATTAGGAATATTAATATTTACCAAGCAGAATTTAACTTATAACGATCAGATAAGTGTACCTATTGTTTCATCTTAAAACATAATCCTATTTACACGTAACCATTCAATCTCAGTGAATTTCTTATCAGACTCAAGTCTCGGACATATCACGTATTTTCACTTCAATAAATCCCTTCTCTTTTGTCTCTTTCGTTTTATATGAAAATGATGGAGATAGCCTATACGTAGACGTATTTTGTATGTTATGATTTTGTGTATAGATATCAGCTGATCATGTAGGGCCGGCTTTATTGACCAATCGCTTGGAAAAGGTAAGGGTTGATATCAAGATCAGTGTTTTATAAATAAATATACTGTTGTTATGTTTCTAATCAGTGATATTTTTGGATCTGTTTCTGTTCCTTTGTCGAGTATGAAGTGGGTGCCAGTTATGTTTAAAATTTGAAAGAATCGTTTGTTATTTTTATTCTGGTAGATATTTTAAGTCTTCTAAGCGTGTGAGCAGGCAAGATTGCTGCCTAATTGTAAAATAAGTAAGGGTCTTTGGATTTGAAAAATATCTCAATACAATAAAATGTAGGTAATTAAAGTAGTATTTATGTGAAAGAGTACCAATTACTTACCCATTCATACTTACACATTTTCGCGGTTATAACATTAGTATGTGACAGGATGTAATCAAACTGCAACCAGCACAATTCCCATTATAAACCTACTGTTTTTTTTTATGCGGTGCGTCGATGTTGAGCAGACTGAGGATTGGATTGCTCAGCAGTGGGCACTTATAGGCTGATGCCTATAAGTGCCCACTGCTGAGCAAAGGCCTCTTCTCATACGAAGAAGGTTAGAGCATTAATCACCACGCTTGCTCAATGCGGGTTGGCGATATCAAACTTATAATTAGAAATTATAAGTCCAGTTTTCCTCACGGTACCACCTTCACCGTATATCAGTACCGAGTGTCTAAATAATCATAGAAAGTAGGTACATATAACTCGGAAAAAGGCACAATGGTACTTGCCAGGTTTCGAACCTATACCCTCATGCTCATGCATGAGAAGCTGGCTCCTTAACTTCCGGGCCACCACGACACTGAGACTAAGAAGACTGGATACCTATAGAAAAACTCATTGTTTTTGGAGCCTTAAAGTGAACTTTGAACCTTGCTAAGTGGCCTGTTATTTATGATGGTAGGACCATCCTAGTACAAACAAATGCACGTAAAACTAGCTCAAGCAGTTCAATTCCTACAATAATTTTACGACTTTATTACAAAATCATAAGGTTGAAATTATTTTAATGTAGGTATTTCGACATTTAGGGGTAGTTTCACTTGCTGTGTAGGTAAAGCGAGCCAGTTCATCGTGGGACACATTTATACATTGTATTGTGTGCTTAATACAATAGTTGAGGTAATCAGCTACAGATGCAAAGATACGCCACTCGTGCGTCCCAACCATTACAATGTAAAAAAAATAAACCAGATTTATGCAATTTTTGGAAAGTATTACAACGATTTTAATCTAATTCTTTTGTGTTTTGTACCTATATGGAGGTACTTATGTAGGTGCGTATATATAGCTACCTGTAATTTGTGTGTGTCAGTAACTACCCATTTGTTACGACATTATTTTAGTTTTGTGTGAAAGTTTCATTTATTTTGTTTGCGTTTTTTGTAGGTACGCAGTTATTGTACCTAAGTGAGTAATCGTCGTTTGCCGACGTGTAGGACTAGGTACTTACTATATTTTTTATGGGATGGGCCTGTAATGGATCTGATAGGTTACTCGATGGTAAGCCATCGGTTTCTACAAGTAACAATAAAACAACCTACGCGTAAGTAATTACAATTTGTTTATTTACAAGTCTTATTTTATATTTATTTTAAATACATTACGATAACTATGGTAACCATTCCACAGGAATGACTTGGTAACTATAGAATAAATTTGTACAATATTGTTATAAAGGAGATTTTACTCAGAAAAAAAAATATAAGCATAAGAATAATATGACCTTAAAGAAGAAAAATAATAATTCAAAATTCATATTTGGAATAACCAGGTACTAAAGTTAAATAAAATGGCTACCGTGGCAATCAAGATAAAGGATTTTTGAAAATCGAACGGCCCTTTTATTTTCTTTCGACTTGAGTTATATTGTTCCTAGAAATAACGATGACAAGGCAGTTTTAAATATCGTGTGACGTCACGATTTGGTACATTTTTACTACGAGGTAACGTTATGCAGTATCTACTAGCTTTCGCCTGGGGCTTCGCATGCGTATAAAAGTAACGTATCAGCAGCGTTTAAAGCGATAAATCAACTAAAATACGCTAATGAAGTATAATTTATAGTCTATATACACCGAAAAATTGTAGTGAAATCTATCCGACCCGTGGTTCTGAAATTATAAGTACTTACAAATTTAACCTCTTTATACTAAAAATATAGATTGTTTATGGTTCTATTGAATTTTATTTTTATTCCCTGCCATCATCCCAATTGCCTTTGACTATAAATAGACGAATAACCCAATATAGCAGAATTAATTACTTAGTCGAGTAAAATTTTTGCTTATGTCATCGGAACATGAGTAGATTTTGCAGCAATCGTATCGGTGAGGATCGACACAGAGCCCGTCTTCGAGGACATCGATATCTTCTCACACACATCGCGAATTGTCTGCAATAAAAAAATGATGTTCATAACAATAATATAAAGGTACGTAAGTCAGTTTTTGGTAAACGGTTGAGCTAACATTACTTTATTTGCCTTAGAAGAAGCGATGATAATTCAAGGCCTGTTAGACCATATACCTCACTAGCGCCATCTAGACATAAAAATAAAGTTGGACGAAGGAAAGACACAAAAACACATAAAGTTATATGACAATGTTTTATGGTCATATTTATATAAAGGTGTATGTGTTGAAGATTATAAGGATTCTTATCTTACCTGTCACACTCACAGAGTCGTCCAGCACAACCATTGATGAACTCATGCTGTGAGTCAAAGTTCTCTAACGCACACAGAGGCTGTCCGTGGTAGCACTTCCAGAAGTAAGGCTGTAAGTACACCGTGTAGAACGGACAGTAAATGTTCTCGTAACATTGATCGTGAAGCTTGCAGCACCTGGACAAAGAAATATACCTACTTATAATGGACTTTTAACAATGACTAATGTACCGGGTAAGTTCGGGTTACTTTGACCCTGCAGGGTAACTTTGATCCAAACCCTTTAACCAATAATAACTGAGAACCAAACATATATTCGTTTTTCATTGGTTCGAAAATTTGGACCTTCCAGGGTCACAGTAACCCGAACTTACGGTATCTAGAAATTTTTGTAGAGATACAAATATCAAACCATTTTCTAGTGGATGAAAAATCATCAGATCACTTCTCTTGCCCCGGGTAGGTGAGGTGGCGTGTCAGACTCTTTCCTCTTTATTATAAGGTTAACTTTAGAATTAATCCACTAACTTCAATTTGATATTCAAAAACGTTTACTATTATTATAAAGAGTAACATTTGTAAGTTTGTATGTTTGTAAGTTTGTATGTAGGGGGTAATCTTTGGAACCGCTGGTCAGATTGCCAAAATTCTTTCACTGATAGATAGCTACAATGTTCCTGAGTGCTAGAGGCTTTAAAACATCACGCTACGATCTAATGGAGCTGAGTAGCAGTAGCGGGTGACAGTATTGTATAAGGCCGTTGCTGACTAAAAACCCTCCTTTCCTTCTCCTGCTCCGGGCCGAGGCCGCGGTTCCTTATAGCGCTTGCCCTGCAACTACGGTTCTTACTTACCCGGTGGCTTGGAGATCACATTTTTAAGTTAAGGTTTACTAGATTGTTTAGACTAAATTGTTCAGAAAAATACATGCATGCAATACATGTAACTATATAAAGGAATAGAATCAGCAGTTTGATCCTGTAAGACTTCATTCTAAACTTCGAATCTGAATCCGCAGTGAGAAGTAGTAGGTACTCTAGCGCTACACTTGCGAGTTGAACTAAATTGATCGCAACATTTTGATAGATAAAGTATGAGATGACGTTAAAAGTGTCATTTTACAATGTAATTTCCCCGTCACTATGACGCTCACTTCGCATTTGAACAAGATTCAAAATAAAAAAATATAGAATTGATATGCAGGAAATTGTAACTGAGGAAAAACATACTAACCTATCAATACCATCAGTAGGTCTCCCTTCCCCAAGGAAGCCGCAGTAGCATCCATAGCCCTTATAAGCAAGAGGATCACAGCCAGTGGCACAGTACAACATGTTGTACAGGTGGAACACTCCGCGCTTGCCACGGTTCTCCGACTTACTCATGTATACTTGGGGATCTATGTTTCTGAAAAAATAGAAGAAAATGTAGAATATTGATAATAACAAGTCTCATGAATAGAACCACTACTTGTCAGTTGTTTCATTTACACGGAAATACATGCACATTCATGGCCACGCTTCACGTCATATCAACTGCTGAGTAAAGGCCTCTTTTCGTACGGAGAAAAATGGTTTGACCATTAATCACCACGTTTGCATAAGGTAGATTGGCAATTTCAAATGTATAGTTAGAAATTATAATTCCAGGTTTCCGCACAATGTTTTACTTCGCCTGTTAGTGGTTTCTAAATAATCACAAAAAGTACATGTAACTCGGAAAAAGTGACATTGGCAGTTGCCAGGTCTAACCCGCGCGAATATGAGAGGCTGCCGCCTTAACCTCCGCGCCACCAAGACAAATGACCACGCTTGTTCGAGTTGAATTGACGATTTCTGTCTCACAAAATGACTAGAAAGTGAGAAATCTACAGTCCTTTTAAGCAGTATGCCTAAAATATCTAATATATCAAGTGTTAGGTATTTATTACCTTCTTTAATTAGTAGTGGAATCCAATATATGAGAAAACTCACCTGACCCCTTTTCTATAATCATCTTCTGGCACAGAGTACCTAAACGGATCCCTAGCAAATCCAACCAGGAGTGGACCGCTAGGATCCTTATAATACGGCCGTTCTTCAATCTCATTACTTCTGGTGTCATTATGGATGAACTTAGGACTATTTGGATGGCTGCTAAAACTACTGACTGCGGTGTATGGCTTGTACACAGTTTGTAACTGCGCGTAGTGTGTATTGTTGAATATTTGGTCGTAAGTTAAGTGTCCTGGCCAATCTGGAAAGAGCGAAAGATTTTTTTAAGTATCTTTATAAGCCGCATTTGGCCTACACAGGTACATGAAGATTTTAAATGTGGGAGAGCTATGCTTCGGCACGATTAGGCCGGCTTGCGTGTAGTGATACCACAGCCTCACAAAAAACCGGTGTGAAACAACCACAGAGTTGTATTTAGCTGTGTGAGTAAGTTTACTAGAAGTTCAATTCTTCCTTCTTGTTAAACGAAAATAAGTGTGCAGAATTTTATTATACTAATGCTTAGCTTAGTCAACTTCTTTGAAGATACGCAGTAAAAAAGTGCTTTTGATATTATATTGATATTTGATGTTTAGTATTCCTATTTAATAATTACAATAGTGACGGATTTTACATAGTGTACAGACACAAAACAACTACGTAAATAGGTCTTATATTTGCATTATCCACCAAACAATGAAAGCAGATCAGAATCCTAGTATTATGGCAAAAATCTATTTTAGTGTTTCACGGCCTGATTGCCATAGGACAATGTATTAATTGAATAGATACGTTTACATAGAAGATATTGTGATATTGATACAATGTACAATTGTTGATGTAGGTAACGAACTGTGAAAATGTATAATTGTGTATATTTTGATCATTCCGCCGGCGCATTGGTCAACTAAATCATATGAATATCATGTCTACAGAATATGGTACTTACTTATTATTTTTATAGAATGGGTAGTTAGTGGAAAAGTGCAGCTGTTTTTGGTATAGTTCAGAAATAAGCTTTTTTACTTAAGTAAGTTTTGTTGTGCTAATTGATACCAAGTGGCGATGTATCGCCTGACGAGGAGAACTAAGGGGAAGGCCTTTGTCCAGCAGTGGCAGTTAAACTTACTTCTCAGTAGGATTAAATATAGGTAGGTAGGTAGGTATACTTTAGTAAATAAATCAGTAAAGAGTTTGTAATACAAAACTACAAATTACAAATTGATGCTATTTATCAATAAGAAGTAAACATCAAAACTATTTTCACGTAATGACCTTTAACCTCACATATTTAAGAGTCATTACACCTTGCCAAATCACTGCTTACAACTAGCAAATTGAAATCATAGTACATCAGACACAAGTTTATCGAAATTAAACCTTATTGTGAGAATGAAAGAGTTGATTAGGGCTTTGGGATCCAATGAAAGGGTTTTTAATGGAGGAATGTGACGCATCATGGTGGTTTACAAAGTGGACTTGATTTAAATCTGAGTTACGGAGGTTTTGAATGTAAAATAAAACATGAATGTCGGTCATTTGAATACCTTATGATTGGACAGCCGTATTTTGTTTTCTTTTATGGGATCAAATTATCCCTTACGGGAATTCGGATAAGCAGTTCTTATATTGCCTCTCTTTATAACTGTTATTATTAGAGGGATTTTGATACCAGGCTAGGACAGGTATGTATGCGTATTACCGGGCTAATTCCTTTTGCGTTGTTCCCATAATTGTATCAGTGGTTCTAAGGTACATAATAGTACTTTTTTTGAGAGAGGAATATCATTGAATGCCTTCTCTTGCGCTGGGTAGTCACTATCGTACTGACTAAAACCACCCCATTCTTTCACCTGCTCCGTGCCGGGGATATTAATGCGCTGGACCCGCAACCCCGGATAAACTGCAGCTCTATTTAATTGTTTTTAATGGTACTTATGAATACTTGGGTCTAATTTTTTTACTACGTCCAAATAGATTACAGTTGACGTGTTGATAGAATTATCTTTATCATATCATGTACAAAATTCACAGTGCTTAGTGGAACATAGGCCTACTTAACATTGCTCTTCCTCATGATAAGGCGGCAAATAGAAGCATAAAACACTAGAGGAGTTGCTATTGCATTGCAGACCTATAAAGGCAAAGGGATTTGAGAATTGAGGATAAGGGCGGGAGGATCGGAAGACTGGTAACCTTAACCGCACGGTTAAATGCAAAGCAACCCAAGATTATGAACCTATTCGTGTCAAAGCGTGGCCATTCTTTACTTAATTCACCTCGGTAGACAAAAATGACATGTTTTTCTTCATGTATTATCAAGTACACTTGACAAGCATGTCAGAAATTAATATCATTACTATTGTTTAAATATTCTATTAAAACGATTATAATCACGTGCGACATGCGAGAATGAATAAATTAATAATTTAAAAGTGTACAAGCAACGATTTAAATAAAATTTACATTTAAAATTGTACCTAATGCTGTTGTTTTGTCATTTAATTACCTACATTGAAATTATGAAGTAAGTGTCCTATTGTAATATAAGTATTGTTTTGTGACCTGACCTTGTACCAAGTATGAGATATTTTCTGTTAATCTAAGATTGAATACAATGTCTAGTAGCGCAACTATTTAGTTTGAAGTGCGAACAATGAAAGACTGCTGTTTTTTTGTCTATTATTTTGACTTTGTATATATTACAAGTTACTATGCAGTATGAATGTCATTTTCTGATTCCTATTTAAAAAAAAACGTTTGAGAAGAAAAAAATGTTAACTTTTGAGCCCTACAGTCCAGTACCAATTATTGTCCATCTGTAATTTCTATGAAAACTTTTTCTGGAAGTGATTTTTATGTTATGTGTCATATATGTATATGATCAGAAAGTCGTTAATTTATTGGTCTAAAAACATAATTGGGGCCAAATTTGTATTTGGGTACATTGTTATAGAGCGCCTTTGGCCAACACCATATGAAATAAAAGGTCTGATGTTATATTTGTATGTGTGTCGTACACGGTAAAAGACTTATAAAGGATGATTCATATGTCAAAGTTACTTAAAAGCGTTCTTTCGAAATAATGTTCCATCGATGTACGAGACGTCGATGAAGTGTTTCTTTGTCGTTTCGTATTGACATTAATGGTTATTTAAAAACATCGTTAACTTAAATTATTAAACTTTACACGTTTTAAAAATGAAATTTATAGCTGTCATTGGTAATTTTGAAATTATTTCTACTGTGTGTATTATTGTATGTTCGTTTCCGTTCACGGGATCATAGGATCCCGGACCTTTGGAAGGCGTACGAGGGGCCGAAGCCAACTCGCAGAGGCCCTTTGAACAGTTTTAATCTAAATGTGATGGGACATCAGCCGGCAATTATCCCTGTTGGCACTATGAAAGTGCACCCAAGGATAATCCCCGGTTGATGCAGGACTATTGCGAATTGTGGTAATAAACGAAAGGGTTATGGGTATGGGTTGCTATGGACTGGTGGATATGATAACTATGGAAATACTATGGTCCCTGCCCCTGACCAATATTGATACATACGGATAAACAGGCAGGGGGTGACTGGCAAACTCAATTAATGGGCCCCCGGAAACGGCCGCTAGTATGTAGCGACACGGAGGCAACATACGTTGAGCTGCTTGGGGAAGGAGAGGCATCCCACGGCTATCAGAGCAATCCCGGAAGTACGGTCAAGACCCCTACCAGCACCTTACTGAGATACATCCTTCCCCCGAGTCTCCTTCAACTCCTACTCTTGCGAATCTCCACTCAAGCCAGCCAATTAAGGCAAGAATGAGGTAGGAAGGCTTGTTCTTCATCAGTATTCACTCCAGCTCGTCACGAGGACTAACCGGAGAGAGAAGAACAAGACACCTCCCGGGAGTCAGGTCCGTGGGGTCGCCACTGCCCAACAGCTCGCCACAAGCTGCCTTGCGGATTTATTGTATGTATTATTATTATATGTATTATTTCTAATTATGTTTCGTTCACGGCCTTTAGTAAAATTTATTACAGACAATCACCCTTTCACAATATTGTTTAAAAACAAAGGAGATTAAAACGATTCCTAATCAGGTAAGTATCGCCCCATTTTTAAAGCTACTGAATGCCATTTTTTTATTGTGTTTAGACAACATCTTTCTCAATTTAGCTAATGTTTTATTGACTAATAATTACGATTATGTGCCAAGGTTCATTGTATATAGGCTTATATAATTATTATATTAGACAGATATGTTTTTGAACAGTCTAGAACTAGTCAAATATGGATCAATTAATGTTGGCTGTGGGCGTTATGAGAGTTCCTTGACATTTTGTAGCAGAATGCAATAATTAGAATACTTCTGATAATTTATTGGGTTTCTAATTTGATATGGAAATAAGGTTGAATTAACATAATTGCTTTATTTGTCACAGAGATAGGTCATTTATTACTATTGCGTAGTACTTAATATTATTATTTGTATACTTATAGGAAGAGATTTCGAAAATAACGTGAATAAGATTTTGAATTTTGAATTGCGAATTCTTCGCTTATTCCAAAGCGGTTAAGTTTTTAAATATGTTAGGGCTGATTTTTCAATGTTTGTTAAAAGTTAGTATCTGGGTGATTATTATGATGCTATCACGTCAGAATGTTTATATAAGACAGTGACAGCAATAATTTTATTCATCAGATAACATTTATCTGACTATTGAAAAATCAACCCTTAGGTACGTAAGTAACAAAGTCTTTGTTTCAGGTCTTTGGTTTATTTAAGAAATTATAATGACAATTAGTTGCTTTTATTTTTTAGTCATATATCCTTAATGTTCTAAGGTCATCCCTTAATACAGTGTGCATAATTAATGACACAATTAGCAGAACGTGATTGCACTGTTAGTTAATCTTCGCATACCCCCTTAAGGGATTAACAGACGTGATGCTTGGCACCAAATTAAGAACTTATTAATGGGATTCGGACATTAATTTGTTTCATTGTCTCGATGTCCATCACCTCAATACATCAATATAAATCATCGGAATACACATAAAAAACTAGTCCAACCTCATTGGTTAAGTTTATGCAATGTCTTGAACAAGTGACCCGGCCAAATCTCGATCATATTCCCATTGTACCGGTTTTTTCTCAGGTCACTTATATAACCGAAGAATGGGCATTTTTGACCGGTGTGTCTGTGTTAAGTTTTGAATATACCGTCCTTATTATATGTAAAATATGTGAGCAGTGTGCTTTTAAGTATGTAGGAGTACCTTACTGGTTGTTTTGTTTACATTTTGTAATCGTATTGTGTGTGCGTGTGCTTACAACTTAAACTTCAAGTAAGTACACAGTTTTGTTTGTTGAGTTAGACAATGTTATTTTAAATAGACTTCAATTATTAAGAAAAAATACATTGGCTTTATAAGTAAATATTGAATTTTAGCAATATTCTAAACGGGTAAGTTCTTTTAAATTAAGGATAGTTTAATTACACATAGGTACTTTATTTTCGCTAAGAAAGTATAATTTTGCGGGCAAGAACATGTTGCCAGTAGCAGAAACATAAAAAAATCTAAGGAGGTAGTAAAATTAACTATTTTCCGGTATTAATAACAACAAGATCAAGTTTAAAATAGTATTTACTTTTTTTATGACGAGCTTCTGTTTAAGACATACGCAACCTCATTAGTGCTCTAAAGATGGTACCTACAATATTGACCCTACTTTTAGTTCTTGACCCAAATGGATTAACTTTGATAAATATTTGGTCACATACTGAGAAATGTGACAATAATTTATTGATCTTATGTTGTTCCAAGGTCACAATATTGCAGTTCAATCGAGTTAATGGGATGAGTCAACGCATTCTACGAAATTATGTTTGTATTGCAAAATGAATATTTCTCGTGTTCTTGAGGGATTTGTAGATGCATATTTTATAAGTAATTGTGATTTGATGGGATTGAGTTGGATTATAGAGATTATTGACAGAAGAAGGTCACATTAGGTATGCTAATTGAAATTTAAAATTAGGGTTGTTTAAAAGCGATGTTAATTCTAATGAAATTTTGCGAGTTCGATATGATTCCTTTTGTTTTTTTTTTGGAAATATTATACTTAGATATATTGGTGCTTTTAGACAAAGATTTAATGACCACTCTAAGTGGCTAAGTTTTTATAGAAATTAAATGTGAAGGTCATATATCACCTCATAATATATTATAAATTAATTTAAACCTTAAGTCTGAATTAAAATATTATGAAAGAAATATTCACAAACACAAACTTAATCCGTTATCAATTCTGTAACACCCAGTTATTACGGTATACACAAATAAATACGTGATTACGAATAATTAACTACTTATTTTAATGAGAAAGCTACATTATCATACTGCATAACAAACTGCAACCCACATAAAGATTTTTGTCACTACAGTCCTTGGTTGTATAATTGCAAAAAGTATTTACGCAAGACAAAAAGTAAGTATCTAGACATTTGATTTCATTATTGCAAACATTTGGCAAGTTAAAAATATTCAGTTACCTGTCCCACGCATTCTTGTTATACTACTAACACTCGGTTTCCGAAAGGCCGATCAATGTTAAAATCAATTTAATCTCTTGTCAAGTCATCTGATTGGTTGACTGAATTATCAACAACCAATCATAGGACTTAGCAAAGAGATTTGACACCTAAGTAGTTAGTTGATTTTAACATTGATCGGGGTTTCGGAAACCGGGCATTAGTACCTATCATACATGTCGGCGCAACAGCAAACCAATCATCATAATAAGAAAAATAATAATGTTTCTAAGTTAAAACTATATCAGTATTGCATTGTGACCTATTCCCTAAATAATAAGATGTTCTATTGGTCAAAACAATTACATTCCATTTCATGTGATTCTTAATTTCTAATATCAAGCTAATTTAGTTGCAAAGTCTCCTTTTGAATATAAACAAATATTGTAATAAAAAATAATAATTTAACTATAAATTAGATGCAGAAATACAATTTTAATAACTAGCTGGACAACAATGAGATTGTAATTTGATATTGTAAACATCCGGTTTAGGTTAATGTTAGATTATCTGTATCTGTAATCATTCAATTTGTTAATAAGGCCTTCCTTAACTTAGAAATAAATGTTGTTATAAAACTATGATTTAAACTATAAGTCTAGAAGCAAAATTATATTTTAATAACAATAGGATGTCATTAAAGATGTTATCCGATATTGGAAACTTCCGGTTATTCGAAATTACTGCAAGCATTCTGTTTACCAAATAAGCTTATCCTTTTTTATAAACGATAAGCTTATTTAAAATGTACAAAGTTGCAGCAATTAACATTAATTAATTTACAATTTATCAAGGTATAATAACTAACATAAAACCTCAAATTGTTTTGTGAAGTTGTGAACTTGTGATTTAATTATTTATGGTTTTTAGAGATGTTTAGGTTATAAATAGCGTAAAAACTGTAACAATTCTCATTATTTAATTTATGATTTATCACAATATAATAGGTCATGTTAAGCCTCTAGTTATTTTGTAAAGTTTCGACGAATATCATTGATTTCCCCTAAAAAGTAGTATGGCTGCCGCAAGAGGGCGCCACATGTGTGTTCCTGGGGGTGTTCGTCGAAGCTAAAACAGGATGCCCGCCCTTTTTCGTTCCTGAGCGGCGGTCCTGAGTAGATGTGTGTTCAGAGGAGGCTCCGGCAAAGAAGTTAAGTACAACCATATTGTTTTTCGGTCTTGCTGATTTGTAATAAAACGCATTGTTCATAGTTTGTATCATTGTGAGTTAATTTAATAACTGAGAGTGTCGTTATTAATGTGATCATTGCAATAAATAAGATTGGTTTGCCGAGTTAGTGTTTTAATTGAGATAATAGATAGGTACCTACCTAATGAATACCAATAGGGGTGATCGTGACGTCGGCCCCACCGAAGTCACGATCGCTGATCAAGATGATTTCCCCGGCTTACCGCCGTTATACATAATCAGTTATTATGTATTATTATGTACATTATATTATAAGACTATAAATAATCATTGCTGAGCAAAGATATTTTTCCTTGGAGCATGGTTTCACCAAACTTGCCCAAGGGAGATTGGCGATTTCAAACTTATAATTAGAAGTTTTAAGTTCAGGTTTTTTCCTTCACCGTTTGTCAATGGTGCCTAAATTGATTAAAAAAATACGTAATATATAGGTAATTTGCAACGTTTTCAACTTAGGCAAGCTAAGCTCCGGGGTTGCAGGGTAAGCGCAATGAGGCAACGCGACCTCGGCCTGCAGGAGAAGGAACTGGGGAGTTTTAGTCATTATGAGTCTGACACTCTCTCTCGAG
The DNA here is from genome assembly GCA_902829305.4 of Spodoptera exigua. Lineage (NCBI taxonomy): Eukaryota > Metazoa > Arthropoda > Insecta > Lepidoptera > Noctuidae > Spodoptera > Spodoptera exigua. The sequence goes on from LR824612.2 coordinate 2,443,577, forward strand.
GGAGAAGTCATTAGATGATTTTTCCATGACAAAAAAAGGCAAGCTAAGCTGGCGCCTTAACCTTAGCGCCACAATGATACTTCAGAGATCAGATTTAATAGTGTTATATATAAGTGAAAGTAATGTTGGTCAAAATACGTAATTCTTCCACACTTCGGTTGGCAACCACTGGTTGACCGCCAAAGAAAGTGGTTTTGTACGTTTCCATTAATCCGCGGCAATTTAAGAAAAGTGTTGATTTTTATTTTATTGTAAGTACTGTTTACCGTTGCTTCGGAGAAATTTTGTTAAAGTTATGCTTGTTGTTTTAATTGTTTTTATGGTGTACAGTAGGTACGCTTTTGGTAGAGAAATGGTTTTTAAAGCGGTTGTAATTGTACTCAATCAAGGTAGGTATCAAGTATGTATCAAGGTATGCGGGCAATTAATATTGAACATTGCATTTTCAACTTATAATACATATAGTTCTAATAGAAATATATAAATTTTAACACTTGATTCATATTATATTTTTTTAAATTATAACCCAATTTTTTTTGTAAATGTCACATATTTTTGGTACTGTTTCATCATTCTCCACTCTCCTCCAGAACGGACTCCAGGGAAAGGAATTTTCAGACAATGTGCACCGTGTCTAGTAGATGTACTGCTTTCTTCATCAGGCCCTTGACTCAACCATATAAAGTTAACCTAAAGGTGTTGGTCGAGGTTTTTAGCTAGCAGGAGGCCGTTGGTAGATACGACTATAGTTCTATAGTAGCTTCCGACACTATTTCCGATGTCGATAAAAAGCTTACCTATATATTAATCCATGGTATATCTGTATAACTTTCAACCATATCCATTTTTGCGTGGAATAACAACAAACATGCATCCATAGGATTGACTAAGGTCGTACACAGTTAACATTTCAACTTGTACCCATTGCCTAATTTAGTTATCGAACCGATATACGAATGTCACTAACAAGCGGTATTAAGAACATTTAGTACTTAAAACGTATTGCAGTTTTAGCGAAACCGTTCGATGTTACAACATGATAATAGTGACATTTTGGTGTTACTGTGGTATACGAACAATTTCTATGATAGTAGAAAGTTGATCTTACTGGCATCATGATGAGTGTGCAGTTTTTAGTGAAACTTTTTGATATCAAAGAAAGCTTATAAATTCCTCTTTTATATAATTAAAGTATTAGTGAATCTGCCTATAGCTGCCGTTGGTACAGCAGTAGAAGAAACCGAGTTCGAGAATTTGCGATTGACACTCAAGTCTGTAATAGCGTACAGCAAAGAGCCACTTGATTACAGGGCCTAATAAAAAGGCGTAATATTCAACCAGGGTCAAGTGCAATGATTATACCGCAGCTTTACTTGGAGTAGGAGAAGGAACGGGGGGTTTTGAGACACTCTCTTTCACCTTACCCTGGGCGGGAGAAGTCATTTGCTGATTATCCCCTGACAAATAGGGCTCAGTAGGGGTGATGTTCAACCAGGGTTATGGGTCAAGTGCAAAAATGTACCGCAGCGCTAGCCTGGAGCAGGAGAATGAACGAGAGAGTTTTCAGTCAGTAAGGTTTTTTTTATGTGATAGGACGGCAAACGAGCAGACGGATTACCTGATGGTAAGCAATCAGCGTCGCCCATGGACACCCGCAACAAAGAAGGAGTTACGAGTGCGTTGCCGACGAGCGGGAGATGAGTAGCAAGAATAAAGTTTATTCCGTTCTAGTTCGAATTCGTTATTAATACATTTCCCGGAATCCTCATCTGAGATACAAATCGTACACTACAATCAATTCTTCACACTATCATGAAAATATATGCCACGACATGTTAATATATGAACAAGGAAAAGACAATAGTTTATTTGATACTTGTTTAGCAAATTATAAGTGCTAAGCAAACATCCCTGTTTATAAATGTCCATCGGCAAGTAATTCATTTTCTAAATATTTGCATTGAAATGACTTATGCAAATGATTGCAAAGGATTCTTCACACAATCTAACAACCTTCTTTAAGTTTAATACTTGTGTTAGTCATTAGTATATGCATTCTATATAAATATGATGTACTACTCATAATAATGTCTTCTATACTATTAGTTGTCAGTGGTTTTGGTCGACCGAAACTTTAAGCTCATAATATGTATGTTTGAAATTGTAAAATGTAACGCCAAGCTAACATCTTGACAGACATATGTCAGCAATTAACTTTTTTATGTCATAGGTTATCAATCTTCTAGTAGGTAATACGGTAGTTTCCAACTAATCAAATTCAATACTTTTATCCAAATGTCAAAAACGGTACTTTTCTATGAAATTTTTATGAATAACTGACATGACGCCATAGTATTTTTGCGTCAAATAGCTTACTCATTTCTTAATAATTGGCTACAAAAAATCTTTAACTAAATGTATCGATCGATTGATGAATAAAAGTATAGTTATTTTTCAATATTTTATAGTATTGAAACATCGAATTAATTTATTTTTTACTTAGGAAACTACTCAATTGTGTGAAATGAAATGAAAAGAAATTAAGTGTGAAAAGAGGACATATGTATAATTAGTTTGCTCCAGCCCTAACTATATTTGCATAAAGGTACGACAAATAAGGTTTCAAATACTTTATTAATAATGCACAAACATACTTACATTAAAACTCTACAGTTATGCGCATGTTGCTACGTTCGTGATTATTCTAAAGATTAACATCCAAGGAACATTGTGATGTTTTTTTTTTTGTTTTGATGACGTGCATTTTATGTCTAACAAATAGCATACGGATGCGAATGTTACAAGTTGATTTATTCAAATGATATAAATTGAATGCAATGCATAATAATTATTATAATCATACAAAGTACATATAACTCGGAAAAGTAACATTGGTACTTGCCAGGTTGAAAATCCACAACCTCATGCATGAGGCGGGCTCCTTAACCTCCGGGCCACCACGACACTATAGTATATTTCAGTTAATTCACACGAGTAAGTTGTTATTTTCAATTAAAAAGTGCTATGATCTTAGGCTTTTAAAAACTATACAGCAAATAATAATAAATCGTTCCTTTTCCCGTGTCTATTCAATTAGCATAAAAATAACATTTGTAACGAAAGAACATTTCTCGTTGACTTAATAAAGAGTTAAGTATCCTATGTAATTCTGATCACATACCACATTATTTTTTAATAAGATTGAATGGTCTTTGTTTCAATAACCATATAAGTTCTTATGATGTATTTCCTTATGTGACCTGTGAAGGAAGTGCAGAGAATTCCATCACAGTAGGTACCCATAGAATAACCATTTTACCATCGTCATGCATTGTAATCATCTATTTATTTGAATCTAAATGGTACATTACTGCGTCGAATAAGTTTAACAAGTATAGGTTATAAATAGCATCAGTGGAATGGTCATATAGCATAGCAAAATTTCTTGGCGAAAAATAAATTATTTTAATTTATTATTAAATCCTTTTTTATTAAATCCTTTATATATATAAGCAAAAAGTTTACAATATATAAACCCACCAAACTGTTAAGACAGTTTGACGGCGGGAATAGCGCTCGTTATTACCTGTGCATACACATATATAAAATGTTAAAAAAATCGAAACAAATCGGGACTTATACACTAATCACAAACAAAACTTAATAGTAATTAAATTAAACTCAAAGAACGAAGAAGTTACCTGCGTGCATTAGCTAACATTTTTGGAGAACTTTGTATTTAACATTTGTAGCAATTTCTTTTTCAGAGAATGTCTGCTTAGTTTGGTGTCAATTTGCCTCAACCAGTCATTATTGTTGTACAACATGGGGATCAAATACTTGTTGGTTCTTGACCCGTATTAGTTTTTTCATTCATTTTCATTTGTGTTTATTCCTTTTCTATTTCTTTTTGTGAGTTGTGAGTGAGACATACTTAATTTATCGAAAATAACAACGTCGCCGCGATACGCACGCAGCCCATGAATAAGCCCGTTGTGACTCGATACTAGTTGAGCCTTTTTCGTTTGATTCGCGTGAATAAGTCGTTTTTTTCAATAAAATAATATAAAGAGGTATTTGTAAGTTTGTATTTAGGGGGTAATCTTTGGAACCGTCGGATTGCCAAAATTCTTTAACTGATAGGTAGCTACAATGTTCCTGAGTGCTATAGGCTATACAACATCACGCTACGATTAAATGGAGCCGAGCAGCGGGTAAAACCGCCCGAGAGTAGCTATTTGTTTTCAATCAATTGAGTTATCATGTGTTCTCATTTCAATACACAATACAATATTATATAATAATTTACAATATTTACAAGAATTCATTTTCTCAATATAGCTGATCTTTTAAAAAGAAGATGTTATAAAAGAATCAAAGTTTAGTATCTTGTTACGGCTTTATCAAGTCAATCGGTATGTAGTAGACGTCTGTTACGAACAATCGCGTAGGAAATGTATTGTGTAATCGAGTTAATGGTAGAATCGATTATTGGACTCGTCGTTCCGTTGCGTTTTCGCGACGCTGCTCGCGGAAAAGTTTACTACACCATTTGACATAATTTTTATGTAATGCCGAAGTACTTTAGTTGAAGTTTCACGGTTAACGCAATTGTGTTATTGTTATTATTACACATTATTGTATTGTTATTTTGAATTCTGTTTCGGTCATTCCCACAATGATGTTTAGCCCTCGACATTTTGAGCAACCTTGCTTTTTTATACGCAATGTCAGAACTGTTTGTCCGTGGTGGACTAAGCTAATGAGCTAGGGACCTCACATTCAAAAGTCGCCCTTATGGCCACCAGACAAATGCGATACAAAACTCTCTTTATTTTTAAAGTACCGAAATTTTGTAAACAAACTTCATTTTACAGAAAGGATTAAAAATTCAATTAATGAAGGGACCCCAACTTCGTCGATCGTGTAAAAGTTGAATAGATTCCTATACTTAATTACGAATTCCAAAAAGGAGTATAGAGTAAATTTGTCATTCAAAAGGTTTTTGTTGCGGTCGACGGTTGGGCGGTCACTGGCTGACCACAATCTTTGTGAAATGGAATAATTTATGTATTTTAAATTTGGAATTGCGGGGGTGCCGTAACATGCCTATAGTAGATATTTAATTTTAAGTTATATCGAAATGTCTTTCATTGATTTTATACATTTTATAGTGAAGCACAATTATAAAGATGGAACTACGAACGAAATCTTTTACTATTAATGAAGGCATGGACAATAAAATATCATACAAATGTACATCATAATCATAGCCCTTTGAAATCTAGATAGCAATACATTCAGGCCCTTACAAGCCTAGTACAATGTATTTCTAGATATACGAGTAAGTATAGATATGTATATAACTAGTCTCAACAAATGTCATTGTTTAACACGCATATGGAAAGGGTTCACTGCATATTTTGCACGTGAAGAGAACAATGCTGTCTATTATTTGGTAATTAACGCTTACCTTTTAGATTAAGAGTCTATTTATAGTACATACAAGCACACACACATATGTAAAAGTAGGTACACCTACATAAAATTTACTCTAGTGTTTGTCTTATAGGACGGAAACGTATTAAGAATCTGACTCCTAGCTAGATATAACGAATATGATGTTTTTTATAGATTAATATTCAGTTTATATTAAAATTCCCTATACTGCCATGATATTGAAATCTAGAACTTTCTTTGAGCCTTTGAAATGGTAAAAACGGGTCTCGGTTTTATCATCATTAGCTGAAATATATATCTAAGTGTATTACCTATTGAAAAAAGGTCTCTTCGTCTTAATGGGGCGTTTGTCATAATTTTGCTAAGTTTTGCATCTTGGAGCGCCATATAGTACGGCCGTCGTATCTTGGCGAGTCTGAAGTTAGCCGATTAGCTGCGCAGTACACAATTTTGTTCCTAAAAGATCCATTGCGCAGACAAACGGCTAACTTCGAACTCGCCAAGATACGTCGGTCGTATAGTATTTGGCGGTGTCACTAAAGCTTTGGGAGAAACTGATCAAATTGCGCTGGCTGATTGTAGCAGTTCTAGCTTCTAGGAGATACACAAGTACTTAAGAGCTCATAGATTCTTTTTCTTCTTCCGTTTTAAATAAGAAACACGCGGTCTGCACGACGCGTTTTTTGCCCTTTTAAAATGTGTTTAAAGCGACGAAATAAATGAACAGGGGACAGAGGGGTTCCAAGAGTCGTATAATTTTATAAGTTCATATCTCTAGTTCAACAACTTTTTTTCTAGTAGGATACTATAACTACGTCTTTTCGACATTTAACTTTTTAAAAGTGGTAATTTAAGACAAGAAAAGATAACTATAGGTGCGCAAACGCCGGCGTTCTTGGGGTTTGATGATTTAAATAAAACGAATATTTATGCAGAGATAAAAAAGATACACCTAAATTACAAGTCGCTAATGTACGAGTATATACCTAATACAATTTGAACATATGTAACATCCTCTCACTGGTTTATAATGTAGTTTGGTTACTTAGATAATATCTATGAGATGATGATTATAAAATATGTAAAGTAATATTTATTCTTTTCTGCATTGTTTCCATTGTCTTTTTATTTTTTATTTTTTTAATACTGTACTTTTTCAAACAGAGATTTGATTGGGATTTTGTCTATGTAGGTTGTTATTATAAACATCCTGGATAAGTCGTGGTAACAGTAGAGTAGAATTTATTACCTTTACGCTTTCTGGAGGCTAAATGCTTCCCAAATCAGGAGTCCTCAAACTCCAATACCCAATTTTTAAAAGGCTAGTAACGCTCTGGTGTTTTTTTTTGTGTCGCAAATACGTGTATGTGGAGCAGATTGCTGACCATCGTAATATGCGTAAAAATTGCTTGTAAATTTAATTTCATTCGATTTCATTCAGATGACAATGAATTTTTTTTTTTTGTTAAACGTGGTGAACTTTGCCCACACTAGGATTTTCTCCCGTGTCGTGGGTGCGGTTACAAACATACAATTTCACATAAACATGAAACCCAGACCCGGAACAACAATTTGTGGATCACACAAAGAGTTCCGTGCGGGAATCGAACCCGCGACACGTTGCACGACAGCCAGTTGCCCAGCCACCATACCAACCTTGCAGTCAATTAACCGAACCTTTTGAGGTTGTTAAAAAAAATTAAGGTAGCCAAAAATATGGACGAAATTCATTAAAGATTTCTTTCATTACTACTTTAGACTACAAACTTAGTTATAAATACATACTACAGACAGGCTAAAATTGAATGTTAAGTACTCATTTTGCACGAGGCATTTCTTGTTTCTCTTTCTACCTATCTTCTATTTGAATTTGGAATAGGTATAATCGTTTTTAAGCGGGAAAGTATAACAAAGCGTTCCGGCCGGATTTATAAATTATTATTTTTTTATTATTATTTACTCACATAAATTTGTTTATGTTAAGTTAAAGACGTCTATGTCGACAATATTTTCATATCAAAACGCAAAAAAAGTAATTCAATTGTTGAGTTCTACTGTTTAAAATAACCTGATTTAATATTAAATTTCTTTTACCTGCTTTACAGAGTACTGATGGCACAAATAACAAAAATAGACCCGCATAAACGCTGCCCAAACTATTTAATTTTCGACACGCACTGATAAAACATGCCACTGTTCTTTGAACACACGTATTTTTGCTGGTTTCCCGCAAATTTAAATTGTTTACCACCATTTTAGTTTTAATTTAAATAGCACACGTAATATTAAAGTCACATCACAGATTATAAATAGGTATTGACAAAAATGTACTGCCACGAATAGAGTTTTATGTTAAAAATGTCTATTTGAATAAAAAATATTACTTAAGACTTAAAAAGAAAAAAGGAATGTAACCTATTTATTCTTTAAAAATATACTCGACACAAACATTTTTTTAAAAATATGACAAAAACTTTTTAAAGTCTGTTAGTGTTCGTAAATAATTCCGTTTTTAAATCTCGCGCTCCAAAAGCGCGGGAAGACGCGCGCGGATCATGCGCGGTGTGCGCTACAATGATCTGTCATTTTTTTCACCGGGCACAGACCTCCCGCTATAATGCCTTCGGATTCAAACCAAACGATCTAAAGTACGTAAGTGTATCATAGCGATCGTGACCAATTTTCTGGTACATATACGGAACTTGTAATTTACGGAAATAAAAGATGTGTAGGTACTTACTATTAGGTTGTTTTGAATATAAAACTGGAAAGTTTTTTTTATAAATACTTTCACTTTCATTGTTTTGAAACGGTTATCGACATAATAATGGTCCTATAAAAAGTACATATTGCACAAACGAAATATTGAAATATAGTGACTTCAAAAGTTATTTAAAATGAGGTTTAAGCGGTTAATGACTCGAGACTTGACATATACAATAATATTATTAATTAACTGTTGTATATTTTTTCTAAGAACTGGATTCATATAGATCCGTAAATAGCTTAAGGATTTATGAACCTGATCGGGTCAATGCTCCAAGTAATAAATTAGACGACATCAATATTTTTAATTCTCCGTTTCTTTTGACAATAAATCTATCTGCGTCAATTCTCTATTGATTTTTAATTAGTTACCTACATGATAAAGCTCTTAAACATACCTACATGTTTTATAGAAATAAATTCTATATTATTTAGCGGAAAATTAATTGATTTAGTTGACACCTTTCTTATTTTCATATGGATACTTAGTAGCAGTCTGTTTAAATTTAAGCGGCCTTGTTACAAAACAAGGTTTTACTTTAGTCTAGGACTAAACCATAGAGCCAGTTTTCGTATTTCGAATTGAAGGTAGATGACAATAAGATTCAAAATTCAAAACCCGACTCAATGGTTTAAACCTGGACGAAAGATAAACCTTGTTTTGTAATAAGAGGGTAAGTGTTTTAAATGGCTGGATCACCAGCAAATTATGTTGGTTATACCTGTTGGTTCCCTACCGAGGAATAAAATTTTTTGGTCGCTAGTTAGAATTGCGACTACTCGATTAACGATAGATTACGATAGGAAACTACCCTTTGATCACGACACATTTTAAATTTGGAATAGAACAATCGAATTCGAGTTCGCTTTTCGAGTCCCACCTATTTTTATTTTTTACTCTTCTTTATCCCAATGGGCTTTGAAAATAAATATAATTCAATGTTCTATAACTAATAGTGGCTTTTAAAATTAAATCGTACACCACTTACAAAAATATTTTGCGGTTTCTCAATCACTATCATTGTACAAATACAATAATACATAACTGTACTACACTTGTATCGATAAATTACCGTTGAAAGCGCCATTATCTGAAGATTAATTTATTTACTGCGGTTTAATGGAACGCGCCGGAAATTTAATAATAATTACCAATAATAATAAATCGATATTCAACGTTTGAGAACACTTAAAAATTATGTCGTGCATAAAAAATTTATTGTTGTCGCCATGTTTGAGGTTGGAAGACGTCAAAAGTAAGAAGATGAATGAAATTTGAATTTTTAAGTTAAGAATAATATCTTATTATTTATGTAAGTTTTTTTTATCTTTAGTCTTCTTACATTTTATTTTTAAATATTACGTTTGGTATATTTGTGAGATAACATTAAAAACATATTTTTAATGGTAAATGGGATTATTACACCTATTCTGCATTTTAATAGGCGTATGGAGTTTTGAACTTGGTTTTTAATAATTAATATTTTTCTTTTGTTAATCTTAACCTTATTTTACAGAAATGCAGCTGGCCACCAAAGTTTTCCTGACATTGCTTATTTTACAATCAGCTTTAATGACGACGATGTGTCTTCCTATTCGTCGTAGTAATCCAAATTGTAATACGGGACCAGACAAAGGTGGCAAGAAGATTATCACATTTCCAGTTTATTATCCAGCGTTCTACTACCCCGCGTTTTATTTTGCACCAGTAATATTATTCGGTTAAATAAATAAATTTGAATTTAGAAATTAGAATTGTACTTAGGACCTTCTTTTGTGTTGAATGAAGAATAGGTATGTGGTTTTTTGTCAGTTTACTTGTTTTATTGGTAATTTTAATACATTACCTGGTCCCAATAATTTTTATTAAACTAATATACAGACCAGGGGTGGGTTAACTATCCTTTTTGGTGTAACTATTATCTTTAGACACCATAGTTATTAATTTATCATGCGGTTATGCTGTTCTAGTTTTTAATGAATACGGATTTGAAATTGTAAATAGAATACGGGCAGTAATTTTTTTTTGCCCACCATGTGGCGTTAATCTACCAAGAGTTCAGTTTGACCAATCTCTGTAGCTGCTTTATAATGTTTTGTGACACAAGCTAATAGGGTAAACTCGTCGCACTTTTCCAAAACAAAAAAACTAAAGTGTGTGCTAAATTATCTATGAATTTTGTTTGAAATACCATGTTGTGATATAAAATTGCATATTTATTTTTTTAGAGTTACACAAAGAACAGCGAATTTCGATGAAGCGATAGTTTTGAAGTATTTCATGGTTTTATTCGTTGAAATAATTTCTTTTTGAGTAAAGGAAACTACGAAATTCCCAGCTGTACTAAAAGATGACAGGTCCGGACTGGCGGTGGTTGAGCAATAAAACTATAGGCATTAAAAAGTTTAACTAAATATTTAAATATTAAATTAGAAAATATGAAATCAAAGAATTTTCATTTTGAAGAATTACCTTAAATTGTGGGTAGGTTTTTAATTTAATATAATAAATATCAATTTAAAATTGTTGCAGTTTCTATTTAAATATATAAATCTATAAATAAATACAATGTTTCTAGCTGTTACGTATTTTATTGATATTAGATTTTCAATGCCTCGCTATAAAATGAATATATATAGTTGATAAGGTTATGTATACAAATTGAATGTGAAATAATGTGACAGGTAAAAAGTATTTCCAAATTCAAATATTTTCATTTGTAGATCACAGGTTTACTTATGTTTAATCCTTTATTAAATCACTTAAACATCGGTACAGATGCTATCATAGTATTTAGTTTAATTTTTCAAATATTGACGTTTAAGCGAAACCATAAGATTAAATGTTTTTTAAAACAATCTATATCCACATAGGTAATGATATAACCTGATTTATTTTAATGTAGGTTAACAAGAATGGGTCGGCTCGACCGGGATGATACCAGATACCACCGCCTCACAGAAAACCGGTGTGAAACAACTTAATCCATCCCCTCTCCCAACCCTCCGAAATCCTAATCTCCAAAAGGCCGGCGAATCACCCTACTAATGTTGCGGGGGCCCATGGGCAGCGCCGACTGCTTACCATCAGGTAACATTAAAGCTGATCCAATGATCCTTGCTTGGCGGACTTATTTGTGATGGTGAAAGACTAGTGATCCAGTGATAATCGGTGCGATGGTTGATCGGTGGTTTCCCTGATAACCCAGTTACGAATCTTTAAATATAATTGTGTAAATGCCTTAATATTACCACTTATGTATGTATATCTTAAACCAAATAAAACTTGTAAAACTGGACTACATCCACTTGTGTGAACTATTACATAAACTTTTAACATTACTTGTTTCATAACAAGATAATTCTTAAGATGTGAGACAAAGATATTTTTTTTACTTTTTACTTATCATAATGTTTAAGAAATTAAAAAAAAGTAAGTATTTAGTTAGCTCTGTATACATACTCGTAGTTATAAAAAAAGATTAAGACAAGAATTTTACCTTCACTTCACGGTAAAAGGTGGTTGTGGATCCCAACGTTAGCCCCTGTTAATCTTATTACATGGGATTCTTAAATATTAAATACGGTATGTTTGTGTTCATTGTGTATGTTGTAGTGGAGTTTGAGGTTAAGCCACCTTTGCATGGGTTAGAGTACAGGTTCGAAATCTTGTAAGTAATAAATTGGCTTTTTTCAAGTTTATTAAAGCGCTCCTGACAAACGGCAAAGGAAAATATCGTGGTGATGTTTGAGTTGGCTAAATCATGAATTTTATTGTCTTACCAAGTCGTATCGTCGTATTGTCTTTCCTTCTCTTGCTCCAGGTCGGGGTACCTCATTGCGCTTGCCTTAGAACCTCGACTAAACATAAGTTCTGTAGGGCTTCATTTGTGGATGTCTATTGGCTCTTTGTATATCCTTAAAATATTAGAAATATGCCTATCCAATACTTTAAATGTATCTATTTTAGTACATAGACTATACCTGCATAAGAACTTCAATATTATTATGGAGTAAAGAAAAAAATATATACCTAACCTTTTTATCAAAAAGCTTCAAATTCTAAAAGTAAGCGTGTAGGCAACATTGAATGTACGAGTATAACAAAGAACCTTCCAAGTTTAAAAAGAGAAAAGTAAAGGTTAAAATTGGATCTCTATGGTTACATGGTAATCAATCATGGATTCCGTCGCTGACCCATTTCTGGGATCAGGTTTGTAACTAAAGCAAAACTTTGCAGTGCAAACTGTTTGCAGGACGATGATGGGTGGTCAAGGACCCTATTTCTGAGAAGAAGGTTGATGTAGATATGATCATATTTCTTTATGTATCGATTACCGTGAAAATTTTATTTCTAATTGTATAATAAGTACACCTTGAGCATATGAACAATTATCATAATATCTTGAACCATCTATAATTGGTTACAAACAAGTTGTTTAAGTGAAAACAAATTGACTGCACAGTTGACGCGGTGGTTGGGCAAGCGCCGTGATCATCGTTTACGTCACCGCGGCCTGGGCCCAGAGCAGGAGAAGGAACAGGGGGGGGGGTTAGTCAGTAAGAGTCTGGTACTCCCTCTCGCCTGACCCTGGGCGGAAGTCATTTAATGATTATCCCCTGATAAAAAAAGGTTTATGTTAAATGTTAAATTGTACATTTGTAAAAAAAACATTAGTGTTAAGCAAATTAAAAATAAATAAATTTCATGGTAATGATTACGACTGGTGGGAATTATACTTTTACAAAATACCATTTATTCCCTTTCAGATGCACCTTCTCATCATACTTCTTCTACCAGCAACAGTACATTGCTACCACCGTGACTACGGGCCAGTCTTCGGTCCTTTTCTTCCAACATATGTAGACTTGGCCACAGAATGTGCAGAGACTGAAACCCACTCCTGCTTAGTGCTGCCAACGAAGAAAATTTGTCGGGAGAAGTTGGGATTATCACTTAATCCTTATGCACCACTCCCTTGGTGGTATTTCTATTGCCAATGGGTGGTGACTCAACCACCAGTGCCCATGACTAAAACTAGCACAGTCCACCCTTTTTATAGGAAGACTTTGGACGCAGTATTGGAGTATAAGAAACGCTTGAAGGAAGGCAATAATTTGTTTAAATAAAAATGAGAAAACTAAATCTTTATTTGCATATGGGTACAGTAAAACTCTCTACAAAATTTGGGATTTTTATGCTATTTTCGGTCCCTAACCGATATCTTCTAACCAAGCATGTGCCTTACGGCGGCGACAGATTCCCCTTAGGAAGGAATAACTCCGGTAACTTTACTCAAACGGCGAAACACAACGTCAGTGTTGTTTGACGCAGATATTGTCTTATGGAGGTCTTATGGAGGGAGGTATCACTCCGGGTCGAGCCGGGCCATTCGCGCCGAAGCATGGCTCTCCCACTCTGTGTGTTGTTTTCAACCATTGACTAATATTAGATATTCTACAGTATCTATACTATATGTATACTATATGTATACCATAATATTATAAAGAGGTAAAATTTGTAAGTTTGTATGTAGGGGGTAATATTTGGAACCACTGGTAGATACCTACAATGTTCCTGAGTGCTATAGGCTATAAAACAACACGCTACGATTAAATGGAGCCGAGCAGCGGGCGAAACCGCTCGAGCTTAGCTAGTAAGTAATAATTTACAATATTCAAAAGTCAAGTTTCCTTATGCACTAGGAACACTATGAAACGATTTTAATATCAATAAATGCAGAGTTGTCAACACACAGCTAGCGCTGAATCGATGCATATTTCTCATCACAATAATGGCCGCATTACTATAAACAAAGACAAATAATACGCCGGCGCCGTTGAGCCTTTTGTACGCCGCATTATAAGTAGGCCTCTGTTTTATTCCAAGTACAGATTGACAACAGAAGGTTAATTTCACACATTTTTCTTCTGGGCCTGTGTGTGTATGTGAAATAGTAAATGTAAATCACGACTCAGGAAAAGAGCCATATGTTTCACAGCGGTTCAGAATAATAAAATATCGCATTGTCAAATAAACAAAATTGTGTCGTTATGTATTTTGTCTGCGTCGAATAGCATTCTGGTTTCTAAAAAATAAGCTTCAAAGTGTTTCCTTTTTGGAATTGTTATATTGTATTCTATTTTGAAATCATTCAAGTAACCAATTAAACGGTATGATCGAGAAAGATGTCTCTTTCAATTTGCTGGTCAACATGTCACAAAATGACTCAGCAAAATGATTTTAACGTTAAAAAAAGAACATTAAAATAGTTTCGCACTTTTTTGATCAGTGTAATTAGTGATTGTGTATTCATATCAATGTTACAATAGGTTGCAAAAGATTTAGAATTTTTATTTAAGACAAGTCATAACCGCCCAATGTCATTATTGAACGAAAAATTAAGACGCTGCTAATACAAAAAAAAAGGAGTGAACCTTCTGAACATACTGTTATTGTGCCTGGGTTGTTGTTACTTGTTACAAGTACGCTATAAATGTAAAAGGTTAAGAAATTATTGTGGTGAGAGCTCTAGCCGGGGGTTTTGTTTGAATCTTTTTCTTTTTGTATTCTTTTCAAAAGTCATAGGTTAACAGCTGTTTCCATTCTGGTCAGTGCACGTTAAACAATAAACATTTTTGAGATATTTTTTTATTCTTAGTGTGGGCAAGGGGTTGATTTGAAAAATATTTGTTTGTTGAAGTTTAGAGATTATTAACTGAATGAAAAATGAATGAAAAGAGATGACTTTTACCCATTTCTTTGGATTATTATTATCCAATTATTAGAATTATTACCCTTTATTTATTATTAGAAATTATTACCCCTGTCGTGGTGGCCTGGAGGTCAAGGCGCCCGCTTCACATGCATGAGGGTGCGGGTTCGAAACCTGGCAACATTCGAAATATGTACTTCCTATGATTATTTAGACACCACTGACATACGGTGAAGGAAAACATCGTGAGGAAACCTGGACTTATAATTACTAATTATAAGTTTGAAATCGCCAATCCGTCTAGAGCAAGCGTGGTGATTATATAGTGCTCAAACCTTCTCCGTGTGAGAAAAGGCCTTTGCTCAGCAGTGGGCACTTATAGGCTGTTGATGTGTGTGTGTGTGATTATTATCCAAATAAATGTGCATTTTTTCGTTATTCTGTTAAAATACATCGAATTGCACTTATGTGATCGTAATATAAATTATTGTTTAGAAACGTTGATAGTAGATAAAATTACTGAACGTTTGCCGACAGCCTCCGCATGCTTCGCCTCTCGCTTTAGAGGCAGTCCTTGGCTATGTTATTATAGGTGAAGCTCCAGTCGTTACTTAGATTTTTTTTGTTAAAACGCTATGTGTTAATAAAAGTCTATGTGTTAGTCCGGGAACCAGCCGTTTTTGCCTGAAGGAATAACAAACATACTTCCATAAATTCTCACAATCTTTTACATTTATAATATTAGTAGGTTAGTAGGTAGAATTTGAAAATTATTAGTGAAACGAATGTTGTCTATACAAATAGGTACACCCTGTAGTGATCCGTATTTTGATGTGCGAGTCTATGACTAGATGGCGTTACTAGGCTCACAATATGCTAATAAATAATCATCTCCGAGAGTAATTTTATTGACAAATTGAGGGTTAGAGAAAAATTATGATACCGCGGGTAAACGGAAAAAGGAGGGCACGGAGACAGAACGGACGATCGCTCGGATGACGACGCAAGTTCGGCTCATGGTCATTGTTCCTTTAGAGTAACGTGATTTAGTAATTTGTCTTGATCATTATCCAAGAAATTCCACGCAGTGCGTATTGTGATTGTGAATTGTGAGCGAGTGAAAGCAGAAACGGGGTAAGTGTTTGCGCCTATTCTACGAAGTTTGAACTGGACAATTAGTTTTTTTTGCAAGGCTGACCGCGCTCATTTGTCCTCAGCTTGCGGAAACGCCCTTATTAACCGGGACCGGATCTTAAGGGTTGAGACCCGACTGAAATATATGTACGCTCCATAGCACGTATTGATTGTCTAATTCGCAACTAAAGACAAGTGAAGACATAGCTGAGTGGCTTAGTAATAAACTGCCGATATCTGGTCTCGAGTTCGAGCCTCACTCATCTCATCTTTTGGCGATGTGTTTTAGATTTTAATTTTGTTTTACTGTGTAATCGGCTTTGGCCATATTGTATTTTTTTTTCTCTTGTATTTATATTTCTTTTCATAATTGTATGTTTTATGGGATAACCAAGTACAGTTATTTAGGTACGTAATCATATTCCGTCCTTTACTTCTGTTTTTTTGTCTTACCGTTAGTTTGCCATTTTGTTGACTATATTGTGTTTGCGTTGGACGAGTTATGTACCTGCTTAAAATTATGAATTAAAAATTTTGTGAGTACCCTACACTTTCTTTGTCTTCTAACATTCAGCACGCCTAGAACCCAGGTCATTACAACCCTTCAAATTGCTTGAAGGTTGCATTATACCTATGTATGTGGATTTTGTTACAAAAGTCGTGAGTGTTCACATACTCACCTATAATGTTTGAAAGCGCTCCCGTGGTCAGGTATTAGTGCAAGGAACATTATTATTTAAAGGTTTTTTTTTTTAAGCTATAGGGTGGCAAACAATCCTCAGACTGTTGACCTCATGGTAAGCAATCAGCGGTCAATGAGGTCGTGGTATTACTCCGATCGAACCAGACCATTCAAGGCTAAGCATGGCTATTCCACACTTAAAATGCAGATAATAATCTACCTTTCTTCTTAATCTAACTCTCAAAAGGCTGGCAAAGCAGCCAATCATATGTCCTAAGTAGGCTATATGTTGAACTTGAACAGGGTATTTTTTATTTTATTTAATAATTTTTGTATACACAGTAAGTTGGACAAGAAAAATAATACAACAATTAGGTACAATTACAATTACAGGGTAATTTAATTAAAAAAAAAAAAAACGAACGAATCGGGGTTATTGATCTACGATTATTTTCTTCCGTTCCAATATACAACAAATACTTACCAAAAATAAATAGAGCGCGTAATCAAGGTCGAGTTGCAAAAAATAATATCGTGTAAGCATTCATATATTTTTTAGGGTGAAGACGCTACCGTGAAAAAAAAAGAAATATTTCTATACAAAACATAATATAACACATTTGCAGTCGCAATAACCTCAAAATTCAGGCGCCATTTTCCCTCCACACACGTACTATTTATATTAAATTTTATTTGTTATCTGTGAAGAAAAATTCTTCTTGTTTTTGGCCAGTGTTCCTACCCACGGTTTAGTTTAAGTTAGGTATAATATTTTATGGTCTTTTTTGAGGTTATTTTTTCTTATTGATGTAAAGGTGTTCCAAATATGATTTAAGTAGGTCGTAATAAAATACTATAAAAAATATGTTTATATATTATTTTACGATTTACCATAATTCCAAATGTCTGCCATAATATTCTTTTTTTTCATTTGAAAGAGAGACTTCATTTAAAAGGGAGTTACAAAAATCGTGAATGTACGTATTCATAATTACACATTTTGTGTACGGTTATACGTTTAATTGCATATTCAAAACGTGCCTTAATTAAATTAAAATTGCAATTTCTAATTTACAAACGATATCGATATTCTGTGGGGCAATTTAAATAAAAACTGTTTAGATATTCATGTGTGAACCAACGGAAAAAATAGTATGGGTATGTTTTTTTTTAATATTTATAGTTCTTTTAGTACCAGTCATTATTGGTAAAATTGAATTGTTTTGATGATATGATCTGTATGATAATAAACGATATTTATTGTATTATTACCTTTTATGTGCTGTTCTAGATTTGTCTATAACCCGATTTTGCCCATGCAGGTGCATTTGAAGCAGACAGACTTCCAAGATATATATTGCCTCGCAAAGTTATAGTACGATCATGGTGTATATAATTTTTCACCGACTAATTATGTAAAATACCCACAAAAATAATAATCACCAACTTTTTCCATAGCTACTTATCATCAGCGCCATCTACATCATGGCAACAGAAAGCCGCCTGGTTCCCACCACGAAAAGAAGAATGATCCGAAGGAACAACGACCCTGTGCTGCCAAAGGTCTTCTTCGATAGGGCCCAGAGTCTTTCGCCCTTGTTTAAGATACCTAACCAAGAATTTTGCTCAGGAATGTCCTTGAAACCGGAAGATCATTACAAAGTCTTGCCTTGGTGGTACCATTATTGTCAGGATTTGCGGGAAAACCTTGTTAAAAATAAGCAAGGGAAAGACCACTTCTCTGCTGCCCACCTGTATATCCTGAATGAGCTGCAGGCCTATAAGAAGAGGATGAAGGCAAAGCAGCTGAAGAAGATGATGTCCTGATAGAAGATTGAAACAAAAATATAGATCATCATGTTGAAGTCACTGATTTGGTTTTTATTTTTAGTTTTTTTTTCATAAGAGAAGGTCTGTATTGTAATAATAATGATTATTCATTTAGACTATGTTATGGAGTCAAAGCAACGTGGGATAGCGGTTAGCTATTTTTTTGGGGGGATTTAATGATCAAATTACTACGCCCATTCTCGGTGGGAAATTATCCATAAATCATTTGATGATTTTCGAAAGGTATTTTCAGACCCTTACTGAGTCAACTTTTTGACGTTTCAAAAGTACCTATTTATGGTTAAGTTGGAATAAATGACTTTGACTTGAGTATAAGGCTAAGAACTCACGGAGCGATTTTGAACCGTGCCCGCCGCGGTAGCGGAACTGCGGTTTTATTTCCAAACTCACGAGACCGGTTATTTGCGCGGTTATACAGCCGCCGCGGTTGCGATCATCGCCCGCAAATGTGGCGGGCGATGATCGCAAGATTGCAAGACGGGCGGTTAAAACAGTTGAGGTCCAGACCACCATGGACACACACCAGAAAAGAGCCGTTGCGTTATATTTACTTCACAGAAGACCCGCCGGCCCCCGCGGTCGCTCGCCAAACGATCGCAAAGCGCGCGGGTGCCACCCGCCGAGGCTGCGGGTAACCGCGGCCCGCGCGATTCTACTAGTTGCCCGCCGGTACAGCGGGAGCCGCATACAACCGCGTACACCGCGGGCGTAAAACGCGTCGTGAAATGTGCTTTAATTTTTTATATAAATATTTGAATTCTATAGAAGCTGCGGGCCCGCAACCGCAGCGGACGCGGGCGAAAATCGCTCCGTGAGTTCTTAGCCTAAACCAACCGCTCGATCACGATCCGGGTAGGTGGCGCTGCGCCGCGCTTAAACTATGCATCTGCAGCGGGTACAGTAAAAGCACAAGTAGAGTTTTTCGAGAGTGTTTGTCACCATTATAAAGCTTTACATTGGAAACAGTCGTGATTCTGATCACTGACTAAGAAATTTGGTACTTGACAGCTTGTCAAATCTATACTTAATATTATAAAGAGGTAAAATTTGTAAGTTTGTATGTAGGGGGTAATCTTTGGAACCGCTGGTCGGATGTCCAAAATTCTTTCACTGATAGATAGCTACAATGTTCCTGAGTGCTATAGGCTATAAAACTTCAAGCTACAATTAAATGGAGCTGAGCAGCGGGTGAAACCGCGCGAGAGTAGCTAGTTCAATACAAATGTCAAATCGTCGATTTTCTTTTAATTTTGTACTAGATTGTGCGTTGTGATGTCACGTTTTGTTTGTGGTAAAATTCATAGTTACATTTTCAAAATTGGCTAGAAAACACTTATAAGAGTATCTACCTAAAAATATTTTTGAATACTTAAGTGCATTAAATATTATTGATGATAAACACAAAAGCGGAAGCAATCAATTATTAACCAAGGAAAGTAATAGTACTACTACATCCAACGATAGATTCCGAAATCTTTACTTTAACATTCGTATTTATAACTACAAACTAATTGTAAGAGTTAGTAACAAGTGGAAAAGAACAAGTGGAAATCAGTGATTGTCGTGGTGGCCCGGAGTTTAAGGCGCCAGCTTCTCATCATCATCATCATTCGCGTGAGTCGTGAGTGCGAAATCTGGCAAGTACCAACGTGACTTTTTCAGAGTCATATGTATGTACTTTCTAAGATTATTAAGACACCACAGCTAAACGGTAAATGAAACCATCGAGAAGAAACCTGGTCTTATAATCTGTAATTATAGGTATGAAATCGGAATTCCGCATTGAGCAAGCGTGGCGATTAATGCTCAAACCTTCCGTGTGAGAAGAGACCTTTGTTCAGCAGTGTACACTTATGGGCTGTATGATGATGTATGACGATGTGGAAAACAACAACTGAATGAAAAACATGTCGATATCATGAAAGCAATGTAATGAGTACATTTCAAGTGCCTACTAGCAGAGTGGCTACTAATAACGTTGATAAGCTTATACTATCGTTTTCATTTTATTATGAACTGATAAGGAACTAAGTAATTGTTATGTACTTCTTTCATTAACACTGCTTTATATACCAGATTATGTGCGGTGATTTTGATCGATGTTAGCTCTAATACTAACCACTGGAGCTGATATTAAGACAGTTTTTTTTTGTGAGGGGAAAATTATTGAATGACTTCTCCCGCCCAGGGTCTGGCTGGAGGAAGAGTCAGACTCTACTAGTCTAGACTAATCAAACCCTACCGTTCCTTATCCTGCTCTAGGCCGAGGTCGCGGTGCTTCATTGCGCTTACCCCGCTACCTCCGATGGCTGATGTTCAGACGGGTTTGCAGATGCAAACGCATTAATTGCGCAACAAATGCTTTAAGTGTGGGAAACCCGCGAGCCGGCACCACAAATATGCCGCCACCACAAATATGCCGCCTCGCTCGAAATGATGATAACCTGAGAGTTGAGCTTCGTCGTGTGAGTGAGGCAGCCGGAGGCCCAACCTTTCCTCTTACCCCATCTCTCCCCAAACCCCTAATCCCCAAAATATCGATAATGCACTTGCAACTTCTCTGGTTTTACGGGATGTTCATGGGTGGGATGGTATTTAGTCAGTAAGTCTGACTCTCATTCTCGAGAGAATTCATAGAAATCAAAGAAATAATACATTTACGCGGGTATTAACACGGAAAGTACTACTAGTAATTATATTATGTTATGCACGAAAGTTTGAAACTTAGTAACACATGAAAGATACAAAAATAAACATGCGTTAATTTTTCCACGACAAATGTAGGAACAGTTTTAAAGTAGGGAAACCCTGTATTTTAGGAGTAACTCGTCTTTTTTTATTGAGGGGAAAGTCATCAAATGACTTCTCCCGCCCATAGTGTCAGACTCTTACTGACTAAAATCCCCCCTGTTCTCCTGCTCTAGGCCGAGGTCGCGGTGCCTCATTGCGCTTACCCCGCAATCCCGGCTGTACATCAGCCCTATAGGGCCCCGTCTGTGGTGGTCAGGTCACTCGTACGGAACAAGTTTTGGACTATTAGATGACACAGTAACAACTGGGTGGAATTATCAATGCACTGGTTTATTTTTTAATTATTGAACTTTCTACAGCTACCCCCTAGTATGTAGGTATTTATGTCTCTACTAATAGGACCCTACAGGACTGAGGGTCAGCCGGGGTTGAGAGTCAAGCAGTGGAGCCTGGAGCAGGAGAAGTAACGGGGAGGTTTTTTAGTCAGTAAGGGTCTAACACTTCCTCTCAGAGGAGAGGAAAAGTTCTTGATGAAATTTTCCCCTCAAAAAATGAATACATATTATATTTCTGTCACAGAGTTTACGAAAGAAAGGCATCAAATGAAAGTACAAAATACAATTCACCTCGATAAGGATGGAGTTAAAGGTGTTTAAAATAAAACATAAAACTTAATATTTGTAAATTTTCCCGTTTTCCGATAACGATTCAAGATAGCATTTTATTGTTTTCACTGCGGCTAAAAAACAAAACACTTTTTGACCTACTTTCTTCTACCGTGACTTAGTTCTACATTCAAATCATTCATGACCTTTGTAAATAGCACTCATCAATAAAATTATTAATTTTATTTTATCAATTTACTCCACGAAATATCGTTTAAACTTTTGAACATTTTTTTAAGAACATCATTGCTCTCTGAAACTGAAAGTTATAAGAAATACATACGTAAATATATAATACAGAGAAAATCAAGAAGAAAATTCTGGGTCATAACTTCCAATAACTAAAGTAAATAAACAGTGTAACTAAGCGAAAAAAGCCAATAACAAATCGATTTTAAAAAATAGTTTGTCATGTTTACAAAAGAACATAATCAACCGATTTCCTTCAAGCCTTAGTGTATGGATAGACTATGTGCAAGCCACTGCATCAATGTGAACTGTGTCAAATAATGGACTTTCTTCAAATTGTGAGTACAAAGAATATATACATAAGTGTTTTTAATTTTTTATCCTAATGTTAGGTAGACAACATTACATAAAATTTAAGCATAACTTAATATTAAACAATAATTGACCTGGCCATCAGGACACACATATTTACTTGTCTAGTGTCTAATAAACGGGCCATCAATTTTGTCTTCCAGTATAGCTAGAGATAGAGATAGAGACAGCGAGAGAGTAAGTGAGAGAGAGAGTAGATTGAGGGGCAATCCTAACAGTATACTGTACAGCCTGCGCCAAATTTTGTGACCGCCCTGAATATAGTCGCGAGTCCGAACTTGCGCATGGTAAAGTCGAGTGGGCAAAATAATCAACCAAAATATATTTTTAATGCTATATTGTGTAACATAGCAATAAAAATAATTTATATTTTTTATTGTTCAGTAACTTATATTATTTGAGCAAATGTAAGTTTTTGTGACATCAATATAGTTTTGACATAGTTTTTTACACGACAATTCCGTTATATTAATATTTAAGTTTATTGCGTATAACATTATATCAAATTTAAAACTCAAAACAAGTAAGTCGATGTATGATAAATGATATAAACCACTTTGTTACAGTTTATACTAACCATATACATGACACAAGTAGCAAGATCAAAATCGAGGTCGAAGAAGTACAAATCGTCATCTTCAGACGAGGACAGTATAGAGAATCTTTTGTACTATAAGGATTGCCAGCGGCAGGGCAAGACGGAGGCTACACCGAAACCAATGCCACTGCGGTACGAGGCTCCGCCACCCACACCACCACCGCCTCCCAGGCAGCCAGACTGTCCATTCCCGAAGATGTGCTGCGCTATGACCTGCGCCAACGAATGCAGCGTTGGTGGGCCCAACCCAACACCAGCTTTCGTGAACAGACAAATGGAACCCTTCAACAACATCCAACCCATCCAACCTTTACAACCGATTCCTCAACAACCTCATCAGCCAGGAATGGGTATTCAACAGCAAATGATACAACGAAGAAAGAAGAAGGTCAAGTTCCAGCCAAACAAAATACAAATGCCACAGCAGACAAGAAGAGACCTTTCAGGCTTCACTAAAGAGAAGATAAAAGGCTTGATCGCCCAGGACAATGATATCAGGAAGATTTTAAAGGATTTGGTCAGGGTCACTATGCAGAAGGTGGACCTGTTAGACATGTTAAACTCGAATAAAAGAGACGATGAAGAGGTCACAGAAATTACATCACCAACTTCTTTGTTTGATTTAGAGGAATACGACGAATGAGGGATTTGTCTGTTCGTGTATATTTATTTTATTAAGTGCTAACATTTAAGATGAATAAAATTTATGATTTGGTATTTCTATTTTAAAAGATTCATTGAATCGCGACTGTAGGTACCTACAGTGGGCCATTATTAAAAAAAAGAAAAAGTTAAAAATCCTTGTACTTTCAATGTAAAATATAATGTTAAAAATTATTTGGAATGTTGTTAGACCAGTTTGAAACTTTTGGAATTCTCACGTGGAATTAGCACAAAAATGGACGACGGTGGAACTTTTGTTAACAATTATCATGCATTATCCTGTGACGAGTCCATTCTGTAATGCGATGTAAATTGCCAACAAAATTTGGGTGAAAGTTGGAATAATTTACAAAATAATTCTAAGCCAGCTGTGCGGAGATGGCTGAGGAGAAAATATTAGTCCACTCGAGTGCCAAGTCACAGTATTTCTTTTAATTTTCTTTTATGTCATAGGTAGCCTCATACGAGCAGACGGATTACTTGATGGTAAGCAATCAGCGCCACCCTTGGACACTCTTAGTACAAAAGGAGTTATTACAAGTGCGTTGCCGATCTCTTGTAAGTTATGAGTGATTTAAGGATAGGGGATTTGAGTATTAAGGGGGGGAGGGAGATTGGGTTGACTTCTAGTATATGGCTCTGTACCTCCTCCTCAGAACTCAGAACCAAAGGAGGGAACACGCATACTATATATTTGACTAGGAGTCACAGTTAGACTTATCTTTTAAGTTTTAAGTACAAGTTATTCTTATGTTAACGCGATTGAAACGTTATCGTATTTAGCACTCTGATTGGTTGGTTAACTTGGAGCGGGCCAATCAGTGCGCCGAACGTCATAAACATGGCGATCTAGCGAACGTAAAGCAAATTCAAACACTGTTTTTTTTTGGAAGCTTTGCCGTAATCTAAATACTAAGCCGGGTTGGTGATCGTAGTTTTAAAGATAAACATTTATCAGAGAGTGCAGCTACTTTCCAGAATTTCTAAATGTAATTAATGTTTTCTACAGTAGCAAAACATAATTGAAACTAAGACTTACAAGAGAAATTAATAATTACAAAGAGTAAATTTCATTTTGTTCCGGTCTGTTCTAGAACATTATTTGCTCACTTTTAACAAAGAAAAGTCATAGACTAGCTTCTGAGCACGTTCGAAGAAAAAAAAACGGAATGCAATTTTTATTGTTCGATTTTTAAATAATACCTACCGTTGAGGTTGGCAATTAAATGAGGTTTGAATTAAAAATAATTGGCACAAAATGTTCGACGAATTTACAAGAGATTTTTTAAGTTGTTGACGAATTTTTTTATTGAATTTACACTGTTTTTTTATTTTTGTTGCTGTTTAGTACTGTGTAGTATTATTATTTGTTCTCTAGGGGTAGATAATCAACTTTAGAATGAGATTCTTGAAATTCGGATGGGATGTTTTTCGTCTACAAAATCAACAAAGCCTAAATGCATACATTCTATTCCAGAAATGTGCTAAAAGCTTGGCTGTACCTAACATATTCTAAGAGTAAGTTTGAACCAACATTTAAGTTACAACTTTGGGAGTGTAACAAGGTGCAAAGCCACCTGAACTCGGCATCGCAGGCCACAGAGAATAAATATGAGTCCCAGGACTTACTTTATCTAGTTTACATACAACCTACACGATTCCACTTTGAGGTAAAGATGCCTGCACATCAAGCTATCCTAAAACAGGCAATAGATTTTGAACCTTATTGCAAAGTAATTAGGCTGAAATTGATAATTGAGAAACATTCTTTTTCCACTTTTTTATGCCACACTGTCGTAACAAAGCCGTAACTTGTCACACTCTTGCAGCGCACTTCTGATGCATTTTTAGACCTTGAAGGAAACTGATAATTAGGTTTTTGATTTGGTCAAAAATGAAAAAAATATAACCACATTTCAATAAGTAGCCAATTTGACGCGTCTCAAAAGGTATTCAATTTAATTTGGCAGTTGTCAAATACCTAATTCAGAGTTTAATTGTTTAAATATCGAACATATTTTATTTATTTATTTATTAGGTCTACCAACAATGTTGTACATCAAAGCATGCAACAACAGTAATTACAATTAGGTTATCTATAAGGTACAATGCAAACATTAGGTACTTACAGGTAAACACCGCATGCCAAAGAGAATAAAAGAGAATCTTAAGACTAAACTAAAATAAATAGAAACTTGAATTTAAAACTAAGATATACTTATGAGCAATATGATGATAAGCTTTTCACACTGGCAAATCTTTTTTAATACAGTGCTTTGCAGCCTATACCTATACGATAGTCCTTTTTTGTGACGGGAAAATAATCAAATGACTTCTCCTGCCCATAATGCCTGTTCCAGGGTGGGGCAAAAGAGAGAGTGTCAGATACTTACTGACTAAAAACGTCCCGTTCCTTTTCCTGCTCTAGGCCGAAGCCGCGGTGTCTTATTACGCTAGCCCCGCAAACCCGGCTGAACATCATCCCTATAGGGCCCCGTCTGTGGTGGTCTATTGGTTATATTTAAAGTGTACTAACTTCTTTAATATATTGTAAAATTCTGGTATTAATATACCTCTCCTTCCAGTAGCGGCGAGTCTCAAGACGAAAGCCTGGTTCCTATACCATAAAGTTTGCAAATGGTGCGTACCTGAATTCTGAACACCTACGCGATACCTGTCAACCAGTTAGTTCATACACTACTAATGTACTAAGGGTGACAAAAATGCATGGAGACCTTAAGGTCGACTATTGACTGACAGGTTTTGCATAACGCTACCATTGATAACTAGATGGCGCTGCTTTTAAATGAAAATAACCCTTCAAAGCTTGAATACTTTACACTGCAGAGGCACACAATAAGGTTTTTAATGGTTAAAATAATAATTAAGAAACAATAATATATTTATATTCAAATACACATGAGTTATGTTAATTTTCTCATTTCCGAGGACTTAATATAGCGCCATCTAAGTCAAGTCAAGCAAACCAATTAAAAGATGGCGTCAATAATTAATAATAGACAATAATAAAAGTTATAAACTAACCCGCATTTTCAATATCATAAAAAATGCGATCGGTAGCTCGGATAAATAAGAATGATAGAATAATGAAGTCAAAGCGCACTGGTTCAATTCCGGGTTATCATTTTTAAATTCAGGTTTTTTAACAATGGTTTTTTTATATTTTTTTATATAAAATCAATAATAATAATATATAAATAAAATATTTGACGTTTAATATTTTTAAAAGATAACAAAAATAAATATATATATTATTTTAGAATAAAATTATATTAATAAATATATATAAATAACTTTTATAATATGTGCTAACTATTAATGTAAAAGTAACATATTTTTCTTACAGATTAAGACTAATACTAAGTTTAATTCTCATAAAGGATAACAAATAAAACTATTTTAGTGACATTATAATTTCAGACATTTATTTCTCAAAACATAATATTTATTTCTTTCTTATATAGTGTATACCCTAACCTAATGACTTTTCAGGTAACTGACACATTATTTATTACACTTTTTATAAGATTAATAAGTATTTTAAATCAAAATAATTGTGTTGTGCTAGTCATTTATTAGTTAGTTTTAAACACAATGTTATAATACGATTCTATATGATATGCAACCTTACTTCTGCAACTATTTTACCTCCCCATAAAATTTAATTAAAGTATTGACTAAAGTGATTCATTTTGTGCATCATGTTATGACAAAGGCTCATAGCTTAAGTATTCGTTCCAGAACAAGGAAGAAATTGAAGCTAGACCTTAAATCAATAACATTTCTAATACCAGGATATAGCATTCACTAGATATGGGACGAATTGTTTATAGTAATTAATAAATAAATAATTTATTATTTTGCAATCAATAGCATCTGTAGATATTAATATTGCTTTTATTTTTATTTCTCATATTTAGTAAAACATTAAAATCATTACTGTATAACAGTTGCTGGTTATAAAGTAGTCAATAAATTTATCCCACTAACATTAAGTTTCAACATTTATCCATTAAATAAATTATAGCTAACCCGGTCTTGTAATTGCTTAATCCTATTGTCAACAATATTTTTTCTTTTAAGAACTAGTGTAGCCGCCATTTTTATCGATCCTATTTCTCCTATCTCGCTGGGCAAGGAATAATCCGTATGTCTGATTGCTGACTAAACACTTGCACAATTATGGAACATTACACATAGCACAATTTTATTGTCCTGCACGAACGTTATCACTAGCACATCTTCATGACGTCTTTCAGCACATCTATGTAGTTTTCACTGTTTGCATCACTGAAGATGACAATTCTCCAGTAATTTCCCTCATAACCTTGCCCCATAAGTTGAAGCTGGTCTGAGTCAATATCACGTCTTCGGCCAGATCCACTACGGTGCTCCAATGAACCCTCTTCTTGAAACAGCTTTAGATATCCATAAAGTGGCAGTCTTTACCTGTAAGGGATGTGTATTATTTATTATTTTCATGTATTGATAACCATGGATAATAAAATAAATAACAAACGGTCATTTTAGAAGAATACTTACGTTTAAGCCAGTTTCTCTAGAAATTCCAGTATAATTTAAGCTTTGATTATGCAATGCTATTATTTGGGCCCTCGTAGCCATATCAATATTTGAACGCAAACTCATAATAAAAATAAATATTAAAAACTTGTTAAACAAATCGTGACTGAACTCACTCAAAGATAGTAAAGAATGTTATGATTGAACCTCAGAATACAGAACAAGATTAAACAAAAAGGTTTAATTTTTAACTAGTTAATATTAAATTACCCTCAACTGTTTTGAGATTTATGATCGGGTTAAAGTTGCTAAACAACTTCAATATAATAAACAGTAGGATAATTTCAATACATTTCAAGGTTACGCAATGGCCTAATGGCTAGTGGCATCGGTTAATTTTATGCTACCGAGTTCGAATCCTGGTTATTGCGTGCTTTGCTTTAAAAAGGTTTGGAATATCGTAGCATTAATTTGTAAAAAAAATTATTAAGTTAATAACTTTGTATCTGATAAAAACTATAAATGTATATTTTTCAATACCACTAGTATACTAGCGCCATCTATGTCATCCATGGTATATAATTAAGGCGATGAAACGCCGTACAAACGATTTTGATTTGGAATCATCCATGCACTTATGACACTGATAGTACCTACACTGAGTGAACATCACTGAGTTCATACAAATAACAAATGACGGTACTCGCCACTCCACATGATAAATGATGACGTCACTGAACTACCACGTCGTTTCCTTTCAGTTTCAGACTACAATAGAACTGTATGTAAGGTAAGGTTTAACAGGATTTTTTTATAAGTGTTGTAATTTTGTCGGGTTCCGTCTTAATAGCATATGATAACAAAAAATGATGCGGCACCTGATATATGTTTGAATTTTTTTTTGTGTTGTACAAAAGTCGAAATGAAATATGTGTAGGTATTAACAATGGTTTGTTTTATCGTTCGGCGTGGAGGAGTGTTTCAGTAGATGGTGATGATGATGTCAATTTTTTCTTTTTCTGGTTAGCTTTGTATTTTATAAATATAAATTAGTACATACAAATAAATATATGTCGCAGAACGAGCTACGCCATCGATGATTCTTTCCAGTCATTTATTACTTGCTAGCTACTCTCGCGCGGTTTCACCCGCTGCTCGGCGCCATTTGATTGTAGCGTGATGTTTTATAGCCTATAGCACTCAGGAACGTTGTAGCTATCTATCAGTGAAAGAATTTTGGAAATCCGACCAGCAGTTCCTATGATAACCCCCTACATACAAACTTACAAACTTAAAAATTGTACCTCTTTATAATATTAGTATAGATGTAGATTGTTCTAATAGTCTATGTTTCTTTCCAGCCATGGACTCTTTGTTTATTAAACGGTTGTCACTTTTTATCCTGAAACGTCTCCATACGAATCGCGTCCACCGTATTTTATCTATTTTCATCCCTTAACCGTAATACTTCCAACTTAATGATAATTTTGTCATTCTAATAAATTCGTCAAGAACAATTTTGGTTTTTTATTTCCCCGCCAAGCAATGGAATATGAGCCATCCCACACTGAATTGCACCACGATGCGACATATGTATATCTAAATTATTGGATCTAACTATTGGATCTGTAAACTACAAATGAAACTGTAATCTGAATAAATTATAAGTGGTAACTATAGGTTAAGTACAATGATAAGACCTCTTTTAAAAACGCAGTACGAACAACATTGAATTATTTGGACTTGTAAAGTGTATTTAATTGTCTGCACTGCATACGACATTCCTTACTTTTTTATATTCTCCAGCATCGGACTCTCACCCTAGCGTTCGTTTCACGTGCGCCTCAAAGAGCCAATAGACCACCAGAGACGGGGCCCTATAGGGCTGATGTTCAGCCGGGGTTGCGGGGTAAGCGCAATGAGGCACCGCTACCTCGTCCCAGAGCAGGAGAAGGAACGGGGGTTTGATATTTCATGAAGTCATTTGATGATTACCTACCTTCCATCAAAAAAATGGCTGATGATGATGATGATGCTGATTGACTTTTTGTTATGTGATAGGTCGGCAAACGAGCATACGGATTACCTGATGGTAAGCAATCAGCGCCGCTTATGGACACCTGCAACAACAGAGGAGTTACGAGTGTGTTGCCGACCTTTCGGGAATTGGTGTTTAAGGGACCTGACTCACACGGCCAAACACAACGTTGTGGGTTGTTTTACGCCTGTTTTCTGTGAGGCAGTGGTATCACTCCGGTTGACCAGACCCATTCGTGCTGAAGCATGACTCTCCCACACTTAAAATTATATAATGTATTTTTCTTCTAACACATATAAAATTATAAGTCTATTTGTGGTATCGAATTGGAGTGCTCCTCGCTCCTAGATGAAAGTTTAGTTGCCTAAAATTAGTACCTAAAACCTAAAATTAGTATACATTGGTACTAGTGTTAGAATTATAGACACGTAATATAATCAATATAACTTAGCATGATTATAATAATTGAATTTAGTTAATTATTTACCAGGAACCAGCGGTTATTATATGTTATAGTACCTAATCCGCTAATGTTAACTACAATGTGGTTATTCCAAGAACTAGCGGTTGAGGCGTAGGAGTTAAACTTTGATTTGTGTTATTGTGCCGACAAACGAACGACAAATTGTTGTTATCTATTATAATATATACTCTTTGTCTATTGGTACCAACGTGTTTTGAGGTTAGACGACTAGTTATTTGAAAAATTCAATAGTTTTCTGATTGTATTAGTATAAATAAAAACATCAAATAAAATGTTTGTCCCGTTATTTTTGCTTGTGGTAAAGTCGAAGGATTCGTTAAGGTCTTAAAACTGCACAAACAACAGCCACCGAAAAACAGGCATCCAGACAAACCGCCTGCAAAGAACCAGGGTTATGTTTTTCGCTTACTTCTTGCATCTACTACAGGATTCTCAGCATCACCCAAAAGCCGGGTTCCAACGGCCTGATTTCTCACAGGCCAGGCCGCGCCGGGACAGGCCGAGAGGCCATGAGAACCGTCGCATCCGATGTGGCCTGCAGTGGCCTGATGCCGCCCGTGACGATCCATCGGAAGTCGGTAAGTTCAAAGGCGCGGCGCGGCCTGGTGCGACGGTGCCTGTCGCAACCTGTCCTTGTCTTCGCGACTTGTCCTTTTTGCTTGCGTTAGCAAATATTCACCGCTGAATAAAACTACAGCCGGCCGCACACGCAGCCAAGCGCTCCGTATCACTGCTCATGTTGGAATGTTAGTCAACAGGCCGACACATGCCGTGGGAACGGTCGGTACAGGCCCTGACAGGTCTACACAGGTGGGGCAGTGCCTGGCGATGCCTTTCGTTTAGCGGGCCGTGGGAATCCACCTAAAGGCTGACTGGTAGAGAATGCTCAATGCGTCAAGTCCGCCTAATATGCAGTCAGGGGTCAAAAATACAATAACACTCTACCAATTTTAAAATGACTAAAATTTGTTTGTAGTAAAAGTCCAATGGTTCACAGCAAGTTTATTCAATAATTTAGATTTTATGATATAAATTAAAGCAGTCCTCAATCATTGACGCTATTCCACAAAGATGTTTTGGTCATTTTAAAATTGTTAGAGTGCAATAGCATTTTTGACCCCTGACTGTACATATCAAATTGTGCATGAAGTAGGTGATAATAATAAATAAATTACGGAAAACAGAAATCGAACGTATCAACTGATGATGATGATGTTGATGTTAAAAGTCTCGTCTAATAAAATATGCATAAAGCTCCGTACAATCTATACTAATATTACAAATGCGAAAGTCTCTCTCTCTCTGTTTGTCTGTCTGTCTTTTCTTCACGCCTAAACTACTAAAATTTGGTACAGACATAGTTTGGAACTCGAGAAAGGACATAGGATAGTTTTATGCCAAAAATCTCAGTAAGTCAGTATTCCACGCGAACGGAGTCGCGGGAAAAAGCTAGTTTTTTTTTTATAATTAGGTACTAAATCGGATAGCTAGAAAAAAAACTCATTTTTTCGGGACGACCTATCGTGAACAAAAACAAAATTCACAAATGCACATACGAAATTCGCCAAGCGATGTAGACTTAAAATCTTAACATTATACGCAATGTATGAATGTGTGTACGTCGACAATAATCTGTATGTTTACAGGATGGAAGGGTAAAAATATAAAAGTAAATTGTAAATTCTCGCCCGCGGCTTCGCCTGTGTGGTCAAAGGAAAAAGTTGTCTATCTAACTCTCCAGCCTTCCAGCACTCTCCAACATAGTTTATTATTAGAATATCTATTGCTCTCCATATATAAAAACCAAGCTATAAAATGTTCCATTGTGGTTTTAAAAATGCGTGACGCCAGACGAGTAATGTTGTCGTGTTGCCTGGCCTTTTCAAGGTAAGGGATTTGGGGATAGCAGGTGGAGGATGAATGGGCCTCTAATCTCATTTACGCGGCGAAACACAACTGTTTCTAGTCGATTCGGCCCATTCGTGCTGAAGCATAGCTCTGCCACTAAGTCGTGCAATTCCACCAAAGAGAAAGAAAGACGAACAAACAAACGCCATGACCACTTTTGTTAGTTGGTGCTATACTTAGAACATTGCCTCTTGTTTTTATTTTTACTTCCAAGTGTAAAGTTATATTTAGCAGCAATTAGGACCTAACAATTATTTTGTACTTAAAGAAGTAGATGTTACGAGTTTCGAAGGGGGTTAGGTTTGTAGGGGTGTTATGAGAACTGCAAGTTGTTGTTTTTTTAAATATAAGTGTTGTATTTTCTTTGTAAGGGATTTGTGCATGTGTGAAGAAGAGGAATAGATTATACATGGCTCTAATAATTCAGGGAAAATCATCATTTATCCATCAGCAGCCTATAAGTGCCCACTGCTGAGCAAAGGCCTCTTCTCACACGGAGAAGGTTAGAGCATTAATCACCACGCTTGCTCAATGCGGATTGGCGATTTCAAACTTATAACTAGAAATTACAAGTCCAGGTTTCCTCACGATGTTTACCTTCACCGTTTGTCAGTAGTGTCTAAATAATCATAGAAAGTACTTATAACTCGGAAAAAGTCACATTGGTACTTGCCAGGTTTCGAACCCACACCCTCATGCATGAGAAGCGGGCGCATTAACTTCTGGGCCACCACCACATTAGGAAAATAGATAATATACAATTTATTTTTTAATCTTTATCACAAATTTGAAAATGGAAGTACAGAATTTTTTCAAGTATTTTTGTATAAGTTTCTTAATTTACTGAAATTGAATAATACAAATACAAGTGCTCAGGCTACAATACATGAAAATTTCAACAAGGCTCAAATGTGGGCGTCGACTTATATACTTTTCTTAGGTGTTTAGGTAATAAACAAGCATACGGATCACCTGATGGTTAACTGTGAGCACTGCAGCTGGACACCTCGATACAACAGAGTTTATGTTGTCAATTTTTAGGAATATGGGGCAGGAGGATTGATGTGGAACGAGGGTGCCGAGGTGAATCTCGGCTAATTTGACACATATGTTATAACACATCCCAAGTATTGTTTCACGGCGGTTTTCTGTGAAGCCATGGTGTCACTTTACTTGAGCTGACTCATTCATGCCGAAGCATGACTTTCCCGCAGTCTCGCTAAACTAATACTTACTTGGTTTCTTTAACTTCAAACACACATTACACTGGACTTCAACTACTCGTAGATGAACAGTAAGCGTAAAAAATAAATTCAAATTCTTAATTAAAATCAGTTACAAAGTTTCATCTCCCTACATCCCTGAGTATCAATAGACCCTGTTTTATTAAATAGAGAATTTATACACACGAGCATATGAACCAATCCTAAACCACAAAAGATTTAATGTATTTTCAACTGTATAACAACATGCTTAAAGTTGAAAATGCACTTGTTAGGAAGGTGTGGGTTGATACGCGGTTGCGTGACCCGAGGGAAGCGGCCACTTGGCAAAAACAAGATCGTACTGATTGGTATGCCTTTTAATGTTAGTAGTTAATTGTTACGTAGTAACATACTTTGGAAATCTACACTTTATTCCTTTTTTGATTTCTTTAATCAGATATAGAAGTTAAAAGCTGCAATCGAGCAGACGTATTACCTGATGGTAGGCAATCAATGCCGTCGTAGCCCCGAGATCGTGGTGGCCCCGAGGTTAAGCGCCCGCTTCTCATGCACGAGGGTGTAGGTTCGAAACCGGGCAAGTACCAATGTGACTTTTTCCTAGTTATATGTACTTTCTATGATTATTTAGACACCACCACACATGCGGTGAAGGTAAACATCGTGAGGAAACCTGGACTTATAATTTCTAATTATAAGTTTGAAATCGCCAACCCGCATTGAGCAAGCGTGGCGATTAATGCTCAAACCTTCTCCATGTGAGAAAAGGCCTTTGCTCAGCAGTGGGCACTTATAGGCTGATAATGATGAGGCAATCAATGCTGCCTATGGACACCCGCAACACCAAAGAAGTTACGAGTGGGTTGCCAGCCTTTTAGGGAAAAGGTTTCGAATATTTAAGGAACAAATCAGGTTGTTTAGTTTTAGAAGCTCACGGAATTTCTTGCTCGTTCTTCTCCATTCGAATCTAAACTTTGCAACTGAATGACAGACTGTTATTATTCTATTTTGAAAATTTTTTCGTTTTACAAGTACCTACCTGTCTATGGTTAAGTTGAAATAAATGATTTAGATTTATACTTTAAGAAAAAATTATCCTACGAATGTTTTAACGCGAAAGCTTTGTAATTGTGTTGGATAAAAGAATGTTTGTTACTCTTTGGTGTAAAAACTAATGAATGAGACTGAACGATATTGGGCAAAGATATAGATTTAGCCTGGAACACCGCATAGTTTACTTTTTATACTGGGACTGTGAAAAAAGCCACTGGCAGGAGCTAGTTTGTAATAAAACTTATGAACAAAAATAAAAAGTGGTGCACATTTACACCGTTTCATGGTTTTTGTAACCTCCTGTTATAGGAATTATGGTCATTAAATGAACATACTGTCTGTGTCTTCAGAATATAGTATAGTGACAGACTTCGTGCTAATTAAGAAATACCAAACAAAATTTAAACCTTTCTTTGCTTGACATGATTAGTGAACCGTGATACTTCTTATCCAACAGAAGAACGGAAATCATGAAAAGACATTATGTGAGAGAAATCTTTTAGAAGTTAGAGGATGAATGTCATCAGGGAGAATCATACTGATTAAAAACTACCCGTTCCTTCTCCTGTTACGGATCGCGGTTGTGTATTTGCAACCTTGCGTTATGTTTCTGTTTCGTTATCGCACGAATATATGATTTTTCACTAACAGAAATAGCGTTTCAGATTCAGATAATGCACGTGTGGGCTTCAACCAATGCTGTGTAATACTTTAAAATTATATACATAAGTACAGTCTCAATCAAGAAGAATTAAGATTACTGTAAGCAGTAAGCAATTTTTTAAAAGCATTTCGATTGAATTTTAGTAACAATCATTAAAAGATTACAATGAAGAACTATATGTATAATAAATAACTTGGTCAGAATGAAATAGCTTTATTCCTTTTTTTTTATTTGCCCCTGTAGTAAGTTTCGTAAATGTTTTTATAAACACACACACACATCACAATCAGTCATGGAGCGACAATTTATGGATCATACAAATAGTTAATCCAAGTGAGAAACAGATCCGCGACACGTTGGACGGCAGCCGGTTGTCCAATCACCGCATTAAGTGTGCAGTTTACTTTTCAATACAAAAAAACAAGAAAAACTAAATACTAATATACTTAAAAAACACAATCCGTAAAAATTTATAAGAAACTGACGATTTTAATAATTGTTACAAGTTACAACCACCTGTTTATTTACATGTATTATTGTTTTCTGGGAATTTAAGACTCCAGCTCTCTTCTTGAGTTACCATTGGTCCCGATAAGAGATAAGTCTGTCACCATACTTTTCAGTGACATTAATGTGTTTTACTTTTTATCGACTCGTTAATTGATATATGTATACACAATCGTACAGCCACGCTGGCGTTTAATAAAAAACATCTGTTTTATTGCTTAAATATTGCACCACAATATATTCTTTTACATTATTATGGGAATAAATTTATTATCTTCAGCTTACAACAACAGGTGAAGTCACGTTACGAAGTACTACGCGCTACGAGTTCGGCTACGCGGCTACGAATGCTTAGTAATCACTACGGCTAGCTATGTGTAAACACATCAACTTTGTAATTAAAATGCTCCTCGAGTGCTTCCTAGTCTAATAAAGTGGTAAAAACTACCCACAATCAACTGATTGCACGTTTTAATAACTGACATCAAGTTTGGGTGTGAGAGAGACGAACGTATACAGCAAATTGCTATCTCCTTCCCCCACTGAGGTTGAAATCTGTGTTGTGAGTGGCCGACGAACGTAGGGCGGGAAAGTAGAGCGAATAATGTGTAGACACGACGTAGTTATACAGTTTATGTTCCTGATTGTATTTTTAAATTTTCTGCTGTTTTTCTTGTGTGATTATATTTTCTTGGCCTCTTTCATAGAGTTGGCTAAAGTCGTTATGGAGTCACCGTAATCTTGATTTTGTGAGTACTTTTTTTAGTGTCTATACTCATCTAACAATCAAGTACTCACACATTGATAAGTAATTTAATCGTTTACATCGTAAAAAATACTTTGATTTATTATTTTCAAACAAACTTAATTATCAAAGACACGAAAGTTCCATTGTTCTTTTGCTTGCACCTATATTTTGTTTTTAATTAATCAAGGTTTAAATATCAAATGTCAATACTAAATTAATTTACTAACCTGATTGATCAAGTTACTAACACCCCAAAAGCTTCAAAACCATGACGCATCCTCATTTCCTACTATTACAATAAGTCTACATTCAGGTTTATCAAAAAAGTTCATACTGCAAACAGTTTTAATATCTGCTTACGTCACTCGTCCCACGCAACCCTAGTCTATGGTTCTAAAGGTCTATGGTCGCCGTTTAAAAGCGCGAGTGTTTCCCGCCCAAGCGCATTCGTTCGCTAAACTTTAGGGGCATATGCCATGCACTGATCATTTGTAAAGTTCAACTAGTGGTGTTTTACGAAGACAAGCCTACACTCAGAAAAGGTAAGGTAACCTTTTTTATTATAATATTACAATTTTTTTTATAACTTTTCAAAGTTAGAACACTATTACATTAAAATTTTTTTTTTGTTTAGAAATTGATTTTAAATATTTTCGCACATTACTTACTAAAAACATTTAAACTGATGTATTATGTTGAGTTATATTATTTGAAGGTTATGGAAAGGATATTTTTTGTGAAATAACTTATATAAAAGTAACTTTTCCGCCATAAAAGTTCACAAAGGTCCTTTGTAAATTGAAAATATGGCTAAAGTTTGCCGGTAGAATACCCGTGGTATACAACTTTTAATATTACTAAAAGTGTTTTGGAATCACGAAGTGTTTTACGAATTTCCTGGTGTTTTGTAGTCGAGTTATAATCAGAATCTATTCAGGAATAATGTGGCAATAATTTAAATACAACTTTCCTATGTTTAAATAGTGAATGTTCTTTTTCGCGATATTGAGTTTCAATATTCTAAATCAAGTCTTGCTTAGAAATTTATTTACCAACCAAAATAACAGAAAAAATATTTAAAAAAACATCATAATTTAAAAAAAATAGTTTGTTCAATCGCAGATTCTAAAAACAATTTATTGATTAAGAAATCCATTACGACCTGTTTTTTGCACGTTAAGTTGAATTTTATTTTTATAACCAAGAAATAAAACGGTTTTTTCCTAAACAAGCATTTTGGATAAAAAGAAAAATAAAAGAAAGATAAGTTTCGAAATGATCTGACCTAACTATCTAAGACCCGCATATGAAGAACTTATCGGTAAATTAAACCTATCTGTAATATACGTAATTTATTTTCTCTTCGAGTTGAGTTTTCAGACGCAAAAAAAAATCAATTTAAATTTTTATTTTTAGAACTTATGATGAAGGGACGTCTTCAGGTATTCACACGCACTTTTAAAAAAAATCAAAAACATTTTAGAGTATCGTGTCACTTAAAAAACAAATAGAAAACTCTTGCTTCTAATAACATACTTATTTCTTAAAATAATAAATTGAAGTCTAATCAAATCAATGAATAAATGTGGCAATCATTTTAATATTTTGATAATTTAGAAAAAATATTTTAAATCCTTAAAACATTTATATGTATATGTATCAGATTGTTGTGATTTAAATGTATTGTCTTATTTATGAGAATGGATACTGCAAGGTTTATAAAAAATATAATTGTTTACAAAATTAAATACTTACATTTAATAACTACCTAAAAAATTATTACTAACCAGCATCTTACAACCTGACAAAAAGTATCATTATGTAAAATATTTAAGAATAAAATCAACCCGGTGTGTTGTAATTAAAAAAATGCCTAAGAATTTTCCGGTCAAGTATTGCTCATTATATGCTTTAAGTAAATTTATGTCTACATTAATACTTAATTCATTTTAAACACACATACGTTAATGGTTGTAACTGAAATATTAATAATATTAAATCGAAATGGAAGTAATTTTATATTTTATGAACAAAGTGTCGCAAGACAATGCGTAAAATTTCGTCAAATATTTTTTTGACATTAATCAATATTATTCCTACTTGGAAAAAACATATGTAAAAATGGAAACGTATGTAAAATTTGAAATCGATTTAGTGGTAACTTTTTTGCACAAAAAAAAATAAAAGTTAACCAATAAACGGGTCAAAAAGGTTGATTTTTTTAATGAACTGGTTCCCTTATTTATATATTTTTATAAAAATAGCATTTAAGAATATATTGTGAATTTGTGAATATGTTACCTTAAAAATACGAATTAGGTACTTTTAAATAGACATTCTTAAAATTTAAAATCCGTATCTTGTAATTATAAATATAAAATGATTTTTAATTTGCAAGGTAACAATTTAACACATTATTATAAAAAAAAACGTCGTCATGTCATATTTGTATAATGGCAAACATTTTCCATACGAATATTTATGACAATGTCACCAAAAAGACTAGAACAGTATTATATTAAAAATTCTTCCTAGACTTGCATTATGACATAACAACGAGAATGCATGCACCGGCCAGCAAATTGGAAGCCTAATATTAATAATGCGCTCATTAGACAACGTGCAACAGTTGGTAGCAAATATGGTCGGTTTTGGTGTAAAATTAAACTATAGAACATTTAGCTTTGTGATTCTTAGCAAAACGTAGACATTTTGTTTTGAAAATAACGGTATATATACCTAATAACATTTTTTCTTCTGAATGAATTACTCAGTGAATGACTTTTTTAATGATACCACATTGAATGAATAATTATAATTGTTATGACTGACTTACTTATATTTGATATCCAAGATTAAGACGCAAAAATATTAATTTAATAACTGCAATACCTACCTGTGTACTTATGGTTAAGGCCTATTTTCTGTTTTTCTTTTGTATTAATTAATTCATAATTTGCATGACGTAAGGCAGATTGCAGTGGAACTCAACTAATTTATATTAAACATCTTATGCTTGTACCTACATTCTTAGCAAATAAAAATTCTTGATTCTCGATGAAGATTCAGATAAGAAGATTCTATATTATATAGACTAAAACTAGCCACTAATGCCTTTCTTATAAATAACCATCCAATAAACTCACGTGGAACATAGTTGATCCAATTTACGATTCCAATTCATTTGGCACCTACATATATGCTATACAGATATTTTGAAACAGTGCCTTAGTCTGTAGGCAACTTTATTTCAATTCAAGTGAAACATACGTTTAAAACCGAAATGGAAAAAATATCATCACTACATTGTATAAAACAAAGTCGATTTCTCAATCCCAATGTGTGCTGAAATCTATAAAACTACGCAACGGATTTTGAAAAGGTTTTTTGATAGATAGAGTGATTGAAGAGGATTGTTTAAGTCTAAATCAACATCCATTAACCTTTTGTCGGCCGGTGTATGAGACACAATAGAAAACACATTTTCACATTTTGTTTCGCATCTATCCGTCCTCTAATACCACGGATTAAAAAGAGGAGAAATTTAGTATGAGCATTGCACCCATGCGAAGCCGGGGTGGGTCGCTAGTGAATTGAAAGAAATTTTGGGAGTGAGAGCTGACTATCGGAGTTCGTCTTTTTTGTACAGTTGTATTTAATTATAAAATAATTTTGCATATAGAATAAAGATTCAAAAATTTTGCATTTAAAAATTTGAAATTAGTATTTCCTAGAACCAATTTTTTCATAGTTTCGTCAGTCAAAAAAATAGAGAAGATATTTATAGTGATCAGCCAGTCAAAACCGTACTCTCTAGTCTTCAATGGCTTAGTCTAAAATTGTTATGATTTATAACAATAGTATTTAATTTATTAATTTATTTATATATTCCGATAAAGCTCTTTCAAATTCTAAACAGATTAAGTGTAAGAACTATTCTTGGTTACAAGTTAATTATTATTCAATGAATCGATTGGCATTTTGTATCTGTTTTATTGATCGACCATGGTACAATGAATTTTAAAGTTTTGGAAAGATATTGAGTGTCTTAAATTAAGGAAAATCGCAATTCGTTTGCTCTGTTTTTATAAAAGAATAACGTGCTTCTCGGTTAGTAGTTTTTTGCCGTTTTAGTTATCTCAATTGCTAACTTAATGGCAATTTCAACTTCAATTCAAAATAATAAAATATAAAATCAAATCAGCGTGTAAGTAACCACAACTGACTAAAGTTATCTTTTCACACAGAGAAGTCCAAACTTATAATTTGAAATAAAAGTGCTGTCTAAATAATATTCTAGAATTAAGAAAATACATATAATTCTGAAAAACATCGGTACTCGCCTTAACCTTGGAGCCACCGTGACGAAATCTATACTAGTATTATACAGAAGTAAAATTTGTAAGTTTGTATGTAGCGGAACAGCTGGTCGGATTTCCAAAGTTCTATCACTGATAGATAGTTACAATGTTCCTGAGTACTATAATTATAATATCACATTTATATTAAAACTTGTTCAACGGGCCCCTGCGAGTTGACTTCGGCTCATCGCACGCCTTCCTTCGTGGTTCTGTGAATGGAAAAAAAACATACAAAAATAATAATATTAATAGTAGGTACGACTTATATAGTTATAAAACATCACCCGTAACATCACGTAAAATGTAATAAACAAATTAACAATTAAAATTTTTAAGTGGGAATTTGTGCCTATATTTATGAGTGCAATATAACATAAGTTCATGTCATATCGCGTTGCAAGTTGCAAGTTTGTATAACAAGTGACGGGCCGCGGCGGGCTATCCCAGCGTGCTAATTACAATTTCTACACACGTAACTAGTCTAGCGAGTTAGATGAAGAAAGTGCTATAGGTATATTTCTTTAACATATTCTCTAAGACTTATTTTTTATGAAAAAGTTGAATAATTTTATTGATCAATGTGCTTTTTATGAATTTTTATAATCAAAATTGTGTTTTAATTATATGTTGTAATCAAAATATGTTCAAACAATTATATATTCTTGTATGTAGAATATTTTTTAAATTATATTTAGCCTATAGGCTTCGTCCATGAATGGAATATCCAACACCAAAAAGTATTTGTTCAATCCGAACCAATAATTCCGGGGCACACAAACTCTTTATAATATTAGTACCTATAGATAGACACACCTACATTTTGTGTTAATCACATTATTGTTTATAAAATAAGCACTATATATTATAATATCATATACTTTAATTAATAATGTTGTTTAAACATTAAGAAGATCAAGACTGAAATACAAGTAAAAAAAGTAAGAATAAAAATAAAAGCAAAATAAAAAACTGTACATTTCCCGCGTCTTGTAAGCTGTCAAGTTAAAAGAAAACTTAATACCAAGTGCTTAGTTTACTATTTTAAACAATAAAGTGTTACAAACTATCGTTATAACACGTCTAAGGAAGAAAGATACATTGCAAGGAATTCTTTGTTCGATATTTAAATGTAGTTTCAAATATATTTTAGCCTTTATTGAGCACTAGCTTGCGCCTGCTACTTTGCACGCGAAAAAGAAAAGCATCCCGGAAATGCTTTTCTTTTTCGCGTTAAATTAAAATTAAAAGCAGCAGCGTTTAATGTGATAGCTCAACCAAAATACGAAATGAAATCGAAAATTTAAATATAATAATTTCATTACGTATATTCCGATAGGTACTAAAACAGTCTACATACCTATGTGGCAAAAATGGAAGGAAATCAATGCAGTACAATAATTCTCCCAATAAACAAAAATACGCGGTACCTATACCATTATATCAATCACATCAACATACATAAGAGTAGTTTTCACTAATCTCAATGATTAGCAGGCGCTTTGGATATTGCATTCAAAAGAATCAGAAAGCGCTACTATGAGTATACTTTATTTTTTGATAAAGGCAATCTAAATACGCTTCTCCTTTCTTAGGTGAAACTGACGAGAATATCAAAATCATACTCCCTAAAAACCACTCGGTTTTATCTCTTGAGAGCTGGGCCGCGATACGGCATTGCTCTTTACCTGAAATCTCAGATGGCCATCAGCCCCAGTAGCTAATATAATCAGTAAGAGTCTGACACTCTCTCTCGCCTTACCCTGGACGGGAGAGCAGTTCGATGATTTTCCCCTGACAAAAAAGAACCTCCTGGTTTTCAGAACCTCAGTCTGCTCCAATAACACCCAGGGAAGATAAGTAGGTAATCAAATGTAGGTATCCTACTTCACTATCTCCACACGACATGAAATCAATACTTAACTTGAAATATTTCAATAATTCCCCACGCTTCGAGTTTCATTGTTTAGATAGGTGCTACAAGTTTCGAAGACGGCCCGTCAAAACTTGAAAGTGATAAATGGCTTGAAATTATAATCATTATAATTGGCAAACGTAATCGATATTAGCTAAATGTTAATGTAATTAATGTTCTAACTAGCGAACGAAAGGTAAGGCTATTTTGGTTAGGGAATAATGTATACTATATTTAATTTTAACTAAATCTTCATGCGAATAGGTTGGCTATTTCTTTTGAATTAACGTCTAAATTTCTATACAACACGGAAATACTGTCAATACAAGTATATATTATATACATATCGTCACGCCATATGTGGAAGAGCCATGCTTAGGCACGTTAGGGTCAGCTCAGTCGGAGTGATACCACAACCTCACAGAAAACCGGCGTGAAATCACAGTGTTGTGTTACGCCGTGTGAATGTGGCTACCCATTTCTTCCCTTCCCGCTATCTCTCCCCAGTCCTGACATATCCAAAATCCTAATCACCAAAAGGCGATAAATCCTTTGTTGTTGCGGGCGTCAATGATAACTTTCAACAACGCAAAGATAATGGAACGCCAAATGGTTCAATTCTGAAATGCTTCTATCACTTCTTTAAGCACGCTTGGCGACT
The DNA here is from genome assembly GCA_902829305.4 of Spodoptera exigua. Classification (NCBI taxonomy): domain Eukaryota; kingdom Metazoa; phylum Arthropoda; class Insecta; order Lepidoptera; family Noctuidae; genus Spodoptera; species Spodoptera exigua. The sequence goes on from LR824612.2 coordinate 2,487,525, forward strand.
TGTATTCATACAAGTGCCAGGAATTCAAAAAAAAGAATGTTAAGGTAGGTCGCCGGTTGACCAGAACCAACCCGAGCGTACGGCGCGTAGCATCACTGAGATTATTACTTTGTTGATTCAAAATGAAGATGCTTAGCTTAGAAGTTATATTATGATACTGAGACCAGCGAAATAGAGAACTGTGCACACTGTGTTGCTCAAAAATCATCAAGTTTTTTGTACCGTCATAGAAAAAAAAACCTAGTAAAAACTCCTTGTCGATCATGTAAAAATAAGTGAATTCCATATAAATAGATTGTCGCGCGTCACTCAACAATATCAGTAAGTACCGCCTCGTCATAAACTGATGAATATTTTTACGACAATATAGTCGTAAAACTGATTGAAAGCATTCTTTCTGTGTATTTTATTTTGTTTCCTTTGTTTCTGCTTTTGCCTCCGTACTGTAGGTGTGCGCGATCCCATGTAAAACCAAAAAACATTCGATTAGAAATTATCTATAACAGCATGAAGGTTAGATTAGGTTAGGACTATCACCGAATCGATAAAATTGTGTAAAAAAAAATTATACACATTACGTTCTATATTCTTATTTGGTTTGTAGTTGGTTTCCGGACGCAAAAATCGTCAAATTTTGTCTTCCGCCCTGGGTGAAGAGAAGGGAGTATGAGTCTCTTACTGACTAAAAACCACCAGGTCCTTCTTTTGCTCTAGGCGGAGGCCGAAATACCTTTTAATGCTACTCTCAACCCTAGAAAAAAAAATTTATAAGTACGGAAAATCATCAAATGAGTTCCCTCACCCTGTGTTACACGAGAGGAAGTGACAGAATTTTATTACCTTAATTTTTTAAAATACAAATAATTAATTCTTATTTACTTATAAAAAAAATTAAATATTTCGTATTTCTTCTCTGGATTTACTCATATTGACACTACGAAAAACTAATTTAAAAATCACACATTTTCCTAATTTGAATTTGGAATTATGGAACGAGGTGTGCATTTTTCGTACCGCGGCAACGCCAAATACAAACTTGTGAATAACTATTTTTTACTCACCAGGTGGCGCCTGTGTGAATCTCTCTTCTTTATTCAAATAAGGAATAACCTATTTTGAATTATGATTCAGTGTTCAAATATTAACAGTGACTGCGATTGGACAAAATGATCTCTTACTAGATAAGCGCCATCTATCGAGCGCGAAACGCATTGAGCATTTTTCTTCGATATACAAGTAAATAACCGTTTCCATATCATAAGAAAAGAAATAAGTCCATGTAAAGTATTTATTATATTTCTAAATCAACATGCAAACATTATTCATTAAAATACAAGCTCGCATGTTGATAAGGTGTTGAATTGTAAAACGGAAAACTTACATTCTCTGGATATAACATTAATTAGATTCTGCATACATTAATAGATTTCATTACGCTCGCATTTTTTCTATTTTATTGTTTGTTATTTTATCAAAATTGCTATTGAGAAAAGACATTTTATAATGTCCAACTTACATTTTATAATGTACAACTCCAGTTTACGGCAGGAATGAACCTCAACTAAGTAGAAATACAATCTTAAATTTAGCGATGTAGGGAGATTGGAGTCAGTGTATACATGTATTACATACCTATTCAGCCCTTACGTAGCACCGACTAGGCAAAAAAAAAGAAAAGAAAATTTATTCAACACCATTCACAATGCACCAATATATTGTGATCATATAAATAATATTAATTAACACAATCATACACAACAACAAAAATCAATAAAATTTGGTGTTACAAAAAGTAAAAAACAAAAAAAAAACATTAAAACCACTTTGACGTGTAAAGATGCCGTTATATGGCCTTTTTTTTTTAAATAAATTCATTGATTCATTGTTAATAGAAAGAGTGATTGCAGATGATGGTTTATATGTCTAATAACATCCATTAAATAGAGAAAAACAAAAGAGTGTCGCTAGTAGACAATAAAAATAGTAATTAATTTAAGACGAAGCAGGTTATATTAGCAGAGTTCCTAATTCAAAATATTTGGCCTAAATGAAGTTGCTGATAATTTATGAAGAGAAAATCGAAGCTTGTTTCTACAACTCATTACTTATTGTTTTTTTTTATTTGAAGTTATAAGAATAACAATTTATTATCTTTATACCATTGAGTAGGAGTAATAACTGACCTTTTTGCAATTAAGTTAAGATAGAGAAACTAACTCTATCAGTTTCTTGGCTAAGTTCTTACATAAATAAACTTGAGTTTTTCAAGAATAATAAAATATAAGATCTTTGTTTTTATCCATAGAGGTGATAAAGACATATTTTTTTACTTAATCGGTATACAATAGGTACTTTAAATCGATGGCGAAATGAAGATAGTCGTTCTGATAAATAGGAATAAGTTGCTCATTTTATCACATGTTATCTAGGTTATTATTTATTTAATCTGCTGAATGACACCTACTGGGATCCTCGATATTTTTGGTGATCAAATTGCTATGCTAAGCGTGGACATAACAAATCCCGTCGAAAGAATAAAACAGATTTGTTCATTCCGATTGGGTAGTTTCCTAGGTCAAAAATAAATTAATTCGATGTTTCAATACAATAAAATATTGAAAAAAAAAACTATACTTTTATTCATCGATCGATCGATACACTAAGTTTTACATATTTTTTAGCTAATTATTAAGACATAAATAAACTATTTGACGCAAAAACACTATGACGTCATAAGTCATATTTTCATAAAAATCTCATAGAAAAGTATAGTTTTTGACATTTGGATAAAAGTATTGAATTTGACGAGTTGGAAACTACCGTATTATGAATTGTAACAACGATCCTGAACTATAACTTACAATATTAATGATTCACCACCGGACACAATACGAAATCATTAGTCGAACTTCACTTGTGATTATTAAACCCTAGTTAAGGAGTTATGACAAAATATTTGAACTCGAAGTGAAGTTTACATTGTTCAATAACAAGTACTCAAGTTGAGTTTACAAAGACTTGAGACGAGAACTTAGCTTTTGTAGATAAGTGGTACGTCCGTTGTCTATTGGGGATGGGCTCGTGTGTAAAACTGCCGCACGTGTACATATGACTTGTGAAAAAGTGTTTTTTTTTTTTTTTTGTTAGGGACTTCTCCCGCCCAGGGTGCAGCCAGTCTTACTGACTAAAAAGCCCCCGTTCCTTCTCCTGCTCTAGGCCGGGACCGCGGTACCTTATTGCGCTTGTCCCGCTAATCTTACAGTTGTAATGTGAACACCAGTTTCTCGAAAAGGATTCGCATATGATTTCGTATAGCATTATATAGTTAAAACTAGCTGACCCGTTATTGGCTATTAAAAAATAAGGGTTGATCGTAGAAGGGTGAAAATTGAGAATTGTATGTATTTTTGTACGTTGTATCATAAAAAAAATTAGGGGTGGACTACCTCTAACATTTAGGGGGATGAAAAATAGATGTTGGCCAATTCTCATAGATACCGGATAAGCACAAAAAGTTTCATCAAAATCGGTCAAGCCTTTCGGAGGAGTATGGCAACGAAAACTGTGACACGAAAATTTTATATATTAGATTATATAAAATTTAAATAACAATGTACTCAATTTACCAATATACAATTACCGCCGAAAGGTCCGAAACCCATCATGTTATAGTCCAAAAACCGAGCATGTCACAAAGTTTGGGCAGCAGGGACGGATTTACGTAAGAACCTTCTGAGGTCAGCCCAGGGCCCCGAAGGACACAGGGCCCCAGCAGTCACCCAAAACAAAAATATATTACATTACAAAAATAAGGATGAGAAATTTGATTTTCGAAAAGTGTCACGAATTTTTTTCAATAAAATCGTGAAGATTAAAAATATTTAAAACAGGAATTCTGTATATTTTTACATAAAAATTACGTTTTGCACCAAAAATTACCTATCAAAATAAGGGTATACACTAATTTTAATGATTTTAAGTATGGGATGAAATTTTTTGTGTATTTTCGATTGCTCTCGATATCCGGTGTATCGACTGAGGCATGAGGAGGGTAGCGCCCTCACGCGCTCTGCCACCTTCTTTGTGAGCATCACAGCTTAACGAAAGGAGGAGACGGCTTCCAAAATACATGGGCAGAGTGTCATTCGATATTTTCATAAACAAATAGTTTTAATTGTATCATTAAACGATTACATAAACAGCATTAGTTGACATGTTGAATGGTCCCCTAAAATTGTTTCAGCCGCGGGCCCCAAAAATTCACGATCCGACCCTGTCGGGCAGCGGTCAAACACGCTCAAGTGTATACACTAACTGCTGTGAACTTAATTAATAACTTAACGCCTTGCTAACTTACCGATCTATTAAGTTACATGTGGTTTGCTTAGATAGAATCGTGTTATAAGTTTCGGTCACGTGGTTTTGTTGTTGCATTTTTCTTTTATGTTGCTTTTGTTTTTTTCACTAATAGGGTTATTGTTTATTATTCAAATCCAATACTAATGTGAAACAAAAATATATTTTTTTATTTTTTATAACTATGTAGGACGTTGTGACATCATATTTTTCTTCTTTAAGTACCAAAAATACTAATATTAAATATGTCGTAAAATAAATGACCGTTCTTTAACGGGTATCTTAAGTTCAAATAATTTATTTTTTAAAGGAAGAACCTAAACTTTCTTATTTCTTGATCATGTTAATTGCTCAATGGTACCTTTAAAGATCTTTTTTTTAGCTTTTGGTTGCTGAAATTTTTGGCGTATTATAAATTATTATTGACAAATTGAAAAATCTCAGTAATACTTATACATTTCCCAGCTGGGAAATAAAATAATTAAATACTTAATAAACGCAAGAAATTTTAAGTAAAAAATATATTTTATTTGGCGTCAATTGGACTGGATTGACTATATTGGATGGACTATATACTACGCAGTAGGTAACTAGATATTTCCTATTCCATAACATATATAAGTGTAGAAGAGCCACGATTCGGCACGAATGTGCCGAATTTCTCAAAGTAATTCTCGTTGTCAAAGAAATCGTACCGTATCCTCGTTCGTCGACGTATCCCATAAAATAAAATATGTTAGTTCGATATTTAAAATACAGTTAATAAATCTACGGCATTGAAATATTTTATGACGGGATTTATCATAAAACTTTCTTACTTGGTTTCCTTAAAATTAATTCTGAAAGATTGAACTTTAAGGGGAATTGATAACATATTTTAGTAAAAGAGATCTTTTGACGGAGTTTGAAAGACGATAGTTATTCTATAAAAATGTTTAATACTTAACGTAGGTGTTGGTTGTATTATGGAAAACTACCTTCCACCCGCGTCGTAAGTTGATAAAAATGCCATGTTTTAATCCAGGATATCATTTTTTTACAAACCAAATCGGTTCAACAGTTTTTGCGTGAAAAAATAACAAATATAAATTAACATTCTTACAAAATGTCACATTTAATTTAAAGATATTAGTACGATCAGACAGAATAAAATAAAACATATATTTGTACTTTCAAATTTTCCGATTTCTACGATAAGATATATATTAATAAAACGTTAGCACATACATGAGAATTAGTGCGACTTATTTCATTTTTTTTTTGATAAATAAATTCGTATCTAAAATATTGAACGTGCAGGTACAGTCAAGTCAAGCACGCTTAGTCACTCACCAAATGTCCGTTTGCCTCTATCGAGTAGTGAAGAGCCACTTCAAATCAACTCGATCCGTGGACACGAAAATTAGTCAAATGCCAATCGAACAGCTTCTCAAATTGAATTGCAACGGCGACTCGCAAATACTGTTACCGAACGCTTGAACAGATGTACAAACGATAAAATCAATTCTACAGCAAAATGCATCGGAGTAGTAGAGAATTCTGAACAGAACGCATGGCCACAAATCACATTGTCGCCGCTGGCCATCGACCATTACATCAAGACCCTTCATCTACCTATCTCTACGAACTAAGTTGATACTTATAGGTTTCTAGGGAGTTCAAGTTATAGTGGACGTGATAACGGTGTCTCCGGACGTCCGGTTATGTGTAACTAAGTTGTTTTCCCGGTGGGAACGCTCTGATTACGTTGTACAGATCGGTTGGCCGGTATTTGTCGGTTTACTGGACGTTACGTGGACGATAGAAATAGGGCTTATGCGTAGGGAGCATTAAGTCTCAAAGATAGTCTGACCTGATTGAAAAAAAACTCGATTATTATCTACCAGGTAGGAAGCAATGCTATTCTTCGAACATAAAACCAAATATGTGAGGAAAATTAAAAAAAAATCTTTTGTGTAATCGTTGAACCATAACAGTAAAAATAACAATTTATTATAAATTATTCATTGTTAAGGTTGAAAAATCAACCGAAACCAGATTAAAATACAGTCGATTATACTCAGTTCATTTTCAAATTAAAATATACCCCTTGACGTATTTGAAAGCGCGTTCCAAAAATAAGGTTTGAATTAACCACACAACTCTATTGCCTATTAATGATATTCGAATGTTATTTGAATATTTAAATTAGTGTTCCTATTTCAAAATGCGCAGATTGTGGAATGGTATGAACAGTAGTGCCATTTTGCATTTTTATTTTGTCTATTGTTCCCTTACGAACCACCACAGATATGACGAAAAGAAAGAAATTGATGAGAGATAAAATACGTGGAATTTAGTATTTAGTTAAAAGTGGGTAGGTACTGTAAGATTTTCAAATTTGTCAAAAGTAAATCCATAATAATGGCATTGCGATTCCCTTTGATTATAATTAGCTACGCATTTATTATTTCCCGAAACCAGAAGCATCAAAGCAAGTATTTCTAAAGATTCCATGGTGTTGCCAACAAATGGAACAAAAGAACCTTCTGTTTTGTAAATAAATAATTGTTTGGGTAAGAATTGATTACCTACTTAAAATTCTACAAGTTGTAAAATACCTAAGTGCGTTTTTATTATGTGGGTACATGTTGTAAGTATACTCTGACATGAGTACCTTTACGTAGGTTATTTTAAAGGTGACAACTCCAAACTCCTAGGTATTAGGAAAACGAGAAGCTCCTTTTAAGGCCAAAAAGAAAATTATATCAAGAAGTTTGTTCCCGTTTACAGGTAGTGAGCAGCTACAATAACCTGACCGCGTATTTGACAATCAAGAATTGATATCACTCTAAGTGGAATGTAAAACACTATTATTCAGCCGAATCTATTTAAAATTCCTAGTGCCGAACCTTAAACTATAAACAACGACTAGAAGAAAAACAGATTTCGTTTTAAGTAAAATTTATAAATAGGTACACCCTGTAAAGGTTAAGTCTAGTAATGAGAACTTTTTTGTTAGAGTACCAAAATGGTTGCGTCAAAAATAGAACTTTTGAAATTATTTAAATTTCTATTTTTTAAGTATTCTATGGTATAGAGAAGCATTCAGTTTGATGGCAAGCATTTAGTGTTGACGATGTATGTCCATAACAGTGGAGTTGTCAGTGCATTGCCGGCCTTTTGTGGTAAGGATCAAATCCTTACCATATAAAGGATCTTAGTTTTAATATAATAATGGAATAAAATTTACGTTGGTTTTGTTTTCTTGTCAGTTTAACCTAGTATACGTAGATTTTGCTGATCGAGTTTCACAAGTTTAGTGTAAAAAAAGGCTAGTACTAAAAAGGGTTGGTAAAAACCAAGGTTGCGAAAGATTTAGCCGGTAATTTTAGTTTTACTTTACCTATATTATAATTAGAGCAAAAATTTGGTGGCAATTCGATAGCCTTTTCTGCTATACATGAGAGTATTACGTTTTATATCTAAATCTACATCTAAACATTTCTTTAATTATTTAAAAAATATGACATTATAAATTTGTAAATATATTTTTAGCACAGATCATCAAATAATTGTTTTCGAACATATTATTTTCGAATAAGGAACATTGATTCCCAAGAATTTGAAATGCGAAACAAATTATTCGATAATTATTAAACAGAATTTATCCTTTTCGTGAAACGAAAACTCGGTCCGATGCGGCCCACTCGCCCGTTGGAATTTCTACTTTTTGAATAATTAATCATCAATTTTTAGCCGTCAATTAAAGCTTTATTTAATTTTTATTTTACACGGTAAAATCAAAATAGCCTTAAAGTAAAACAGGTGTAAGATATTATTTTACGCTTTGAAGATGGATATACAATATCATTGTTTATAATTTTATTCAGCTTTTCTCATTCAAATGTGCAGTCTCATTCAGTGTGAAGTCAAAGCGTAAAACTTATGTCACATAACCTCTCACAGTGAAGTCATCATAGAAATACACTTTCATACTCCACAAAAATAATACTTTTTTATGTGATGGGACCACAAACGATCCGATGGATTACTTGATGGTAAGCAATTGGTGCCGCCTGATGACACCCAAAACAACAGAAGAGTTACGAGTACGTTACCGAGCTTATGGCGATTACGGTATAGGAATGTTTTAACAAACATATAAATTCACAAACACGTCACACTCAGACCCGGAAAATCAATTTGTAGATAACACAAAGAGTTGTACGAAGCGGGAATACAAGCCATTTGACATTTAAATACAATAAAATATTGAAAAACTTTTATTCATAGATCGATCGGTATACTAATTTTTAGATAGTTTTTAGTAAATTTTTAAGAAATAAGTAACGTATACGTGTTTACATAATAAGTAATACGTATAATAAGTAACGTATTTACGTCATAACTCAGTGTTTCATACAAATTTCATAAAAAAAGTATCGTTTTTGACACTTAGATAAAAATATTGAATTTGACTAGTTGGAAAGTACCGTATTGTCTGTAAAATGTTAAGTTGGTTGAGTCCTGTAATTATATATAGTCTATGTTTGTTTCAGAAACAAAAATGGCGCAAATGTTCTTAGCTGTCACCGTCGTTGTGCTGTTGGCGATCTCACACGGCGTCATTGCGAAACGTGAGTACCTACCTACTAAGTTACATTACATATAGGAATGAAATATCAAAATTTTGATATTTAGAAAAGTAGGTATAATGTCTACTTTTCCTATTTTGTAAAAAAAAATGAGTTTTGCTCAGTCCACCTCACTACTAACTGAATGGAGAAGGTTTGAGCATTAATCACCACGCTTGCTCAAGGCGGATTTACGATTTCAAGTTTCCTCACAATGTTTTCCGTCACCGTATGTCAGTGGTGTCTAAATTATCATAGAAAGTACATATACTTTACTCGGAAAAAGTAACATTGATACTTGCTACGTTTCAAACGTGCATCGAAATTCGTGAAAAGCGCGCCTTAACCTCTAAGCCGCCATGACATCTTGAGAATATCATAGACAATCAACCGTAGCAACTAAATAAACAGTAAACAATACACTTCTGCATGGTTACTTCAATGTAGGCCGTACATAAACTTTAAATAAACAATATTGTTTATTCCTACCTCCCGATCACCACTGAAAAGTAAACTTAATTGTTTAACTTCAACCAAAGTTGCCCAACTTATCGAAACTTGCCCCAAATTGCGGCCCAACTCAGAACAAATGAGTAAAAGTCGCGAAGGATGTACTTCCATGATGGATCTCCATAGAAATTGCGTTTATGATAATATTAATGTTGCTAATTGGCTATTAGTTACATTTATGGTACAAATTGTCAAATTTTCCAGACTTTGTAGAAAAGTAAGTTCTTCTCTATACACATATTTTATCTATATTCAAATTAAAAAAACACAATTTCCCTTGGCATCGCGTGTGATCGGCTAGACCGATTAGGTATAATGATTCTTTTTTCAAATGTTTTTGTTATTAACAGAAAAAAATATAAATAAATAGAACTAAAAATTGGGAAATAACGACCCCTTCGAAAGTAATATCGTTGGGACGCAGACTAAGGTTTAAAAAATTATTACGACAATTTAAGCAAAATTACTTATTAAGTGTGCACAGGTTAACGTTTATTTAAAGTTTGTAGACAATTGTCTCTCTCTGTCTCTCTAAACTCTTTTTTCAAATTTGTTGTAGCAAAGATATAGACCTTGATACATAGGTAGGTATATTGCGGATGATTACCAAGATTCTTCATAATTCATATAAATTCGTTTTATTAAATTTCACGATTTTGGTAAGAAGCATAAACATTAATTATCATATTTTTCTAAATGCATCATGGTAAGGGCAATACAAGGTTCTTGGTTAAACCCTTGTCAGATTTTTGGGTTTATTTTTAATTTTTAGGTACATAAAAAATATGAATTTAATTAGCAGCCTCTTTAGTAGTATGTTTCGTAATTAACTGGCTGTTAATACGTAAAAATATGAGTTGAAGCTTTTCACAAAACGAGTAAAAAGTTTTTATTTTTCTTTTTTAGTGACGTCCATATATATTAGAAACATACATGGCCAGTAATTTGTAATTTATGAGGTGTTGTAAACTTTTTATACACTGATAGTAAGTATGTGTTGCTTGTACTGAAACTAAATAAGTAGCTCAGTGAATAGTTTTTATTCCTTTTTCTTGGGAATTTCATGATTTCTGTAGAAACAAATAAAAACAAGCTAAGAAATTTCCAAAATATATGATGAAAAAGTAGTGAAAAGTATGACAGTCATGTATCAACAGGATTGGACCAATTTAATGTTGAAGGGGTGTCGTAAATGAAGCAAGTATCTCATCGTCTATGGTACCCCAGAGACAACCCTGAGGAAATGCTTTTGGCGGGAGAAACATAATTTTGAAAATAAATAATAATGGCAAAAAAATACAAATAGGTGCACTTTACTATCGCAACACATAAATGTGTCTTCTGTTTTTAAAACCACAAGGGAAAAAGAATATGAAAAAAAGTAAAAAGAGCATTTTTTAAATGCTTACATTTTTTCGCAGAAGCTTTCGTTAATAACTGTTTTACTTAAAAAACTTTTTCTAGAAAATAATTTTATAATTGAGCTTACACATAAAATTAACACGTTAGAAGCAACGACATAATTATCTTTTATTTAAAATAGAATTTATTTTCACGTTACATTATTATGAGAAGTGAATCTCCTTTTTTCACGTTATAATAATTTATGTTTAGAATATTATTTTAGGTGTTTTTAAAATAACTTCTCTTTCCTACATTAATTAATTTAAGTGTGGGAGAGGCATGTTTCGGCATGAATGGGTCGGCTAGACCGGAGTGATTCAACTGATTCACAGAAAACCGGCGTGAAATAACACTTATATTGTGTTTCGTCGATTGAGGTTACCGGAGACCCAGTCCATCCAATCCCTCAAACCCAAATCTGCAACAGGCTAGAAATGCAAGAATGCTTAGTATCAGGTGATCCACAGAATATATTATAAAAAGGAAGTTCTTTATTTGTTCTGTGTGGTAATCTGTTCGCTAATATAGGTACCGATCGATCGATCGATATAAAAAACTGTTATACCTTTTCCTTTTTTTCTTTATTGTAAAAAAACGTGGCCCGTGATACTTGGTAATAATTTCTCCATTCGATTGAGCTTTTACGTACATATGAATCTCTGAACCTATTACATCTATACAGATCGCTGAAATAATTTAGAGGAGAGCTAACGTCACTGTGACAATCGTGCAATTAGGAACTACAATCAAAATTTACGTATAAATAAAAAAAAATATAATTAATATAATTTTAGATAACTTGACACATGCCCCATTAGCTTCTACGATTACTACTGTGAATTCACACAAATCACAGTTCCCGCTTGACCGAAACCGCAGGCAACATCAACTCCCAATAGGTACTACCTACCTACTAATAAACCGAAACTAATTTGACGTTTACTAACACTGAGCGACGAAGACGAAATCGATCGACAGTCATTTGTCAAAATTAGTCTGTCACTTTGACAGCACACGTACCTACCTGCGAGTTTGGGGAAAGACAAGTGTGTAAATCATATATAACAAGTTTCTACAAGTTTATAGGCTTACCTTGTAATGTAAGAAGACGGTAATTTTCACATGGGTTGTAGTAATATAGATCTACTAGCTTCTGTCGTGCGGTTTCACTCGCTGATAGATAGATAGATAACACATTTATTCAGCACAAACAATAAAGACACAAATTAATTAAAAAACAAGTGGGTACACAATACAAATTAACAGGAAAATGACACAAAATAGAATCAAACAAAAAAAATATATTTAAATATTACGTATTAGACGGGTAGTTAGTACGAAAGAAAGAACATAAAGAACGAGAAAAGAAGGAGAAAAATAATAATAAAATACGGCGCGGTTCAGTGTGTCTTTAGTCTGCACCGAATGGGAGTCCAGCTCAGCATGTGTCAAGTATATACCTGACGCTGGTATTCTGCTGGATCCCTGCAATGACGCACGGACGTCGAGCAGGCCGAACAATGAACATTAAAGGCGTAATCAGTGCTCAGTGTTTTGTGTTTTTGAGATTAGTGTTTTAGGTTCTGTGTGTGTAGTGTATCAATATGGACTATTGAGGGTGACTAATACTGACTTATAAAACTGTGTCATCATGTAAGCTACATATAATATATATTTCTTTGGACTACGAATGAATCAGAATACGGCGACGGAACACCATCAGGTACCCGCTATAACTATATTATGGACATGTTTGAGATCGTCATACCAAGTTGTTTTTGTGAATCAATAAGGAACTTTCGTAGGTGTGTTCTAAAAGTACCAATTGTTTTTTTATTTCTTATTGGCGGGGGAATATTGTTCCAGCATTTAGTAGCAGCGTACCTAAAACTGCCCCTGAAAGCCGCAGTGCTGTGCGGTTGCGTAGAGAGTTGTTGTGAGCATTGTCTTACTGGGCGTTCTCTCTTACTAGCAATCCAGCTGAGTTTGTTGTACAAATAATAGGGTTCCTTGTACTTTATTATTCCAAAGAGTAGGCAAGCCAAGTGTAACTTGCGGCGAGACTTCATCTTAAGGATGGAGTGTTGATTAAAAAAGGGAGTGACGTGAGTCTACTCTTGGTGGTATTTTGAAGCAGAATCTGGCGCAGGCGTTTTGCACTCTCTGGATCAGACGTTCCGTTCGTGCCAGCAATCGTGGACCATAGACAGTGTCTGCATAGTTAAGGCAAGAAAGCACTAGTGACTCAACCAGCCGCACACGCAAGTCCTCCGACAGAGAGGGCCTACGCTGCTGCGTGGCCTTACAGCCTGCCTCAATAAATGTGCTAATAAACACAAAAAGAATTATTCAATTCAAACCAGTATTTCTGGAGATTATCGCGTTCAAACAAACAAACAAACTTTCCAACTTTATAATATTATATAAGTATGCATATAATAAATATCTTTATATTTGGGATTTCATCACTACATAGTATAAAACAAAGTCGCTTTCTCTGTCCCTATATCCCTACGTAGGTTTAAATCTTTAAAACTATGTATATACTCTTAAATACTAGCAATGGAAATACAATTTCACATACACATTACACCCAGACCCGGAACAACAATTTATGGATCACAAAAAGAGTTATTCCTCGCGAGAATCGATTCCGCGACACGTTACGCGGCAGCCGGTTACCCAGCTATTGCGCCAACCGTGCAGTGAAATTATGAGATTTATAAATGCAAAAGCATTAATACAAGATTCAACGCTAAAAGTTTTTAAAATTAAAACAAAAGTAAAAGCGTTTACAGTCGATTGTTAATCCCACCATATTTTCACCTAAAAAATCAAATTCTTCAACTCACAATTACACCTAAATGCTGCACATAATCACCAACAATCCGAATTCTAAGATCTCCATTCATCAAACGGAAACAATAAGGTTTTTTTTTTTAAAAGAGAAAAAATGCTTGCGGGTGCCATTTCGTTTAGAAGGTCCACTTACAAAAATTTTTTGGACCCTTTAGAACAAACTAAGGACCTCTTGACGAATTTGAAATATTTATAAAACTTCAGTTGTTTAGGGAGTACGCAGGGAGCCTTCTTTAGTTACGGTAAGGTGTCTAAATACGGTTGTTTCCAACTAGTCAAATTCAATACTTTTATCCAAATGTCAAAACGATACTTTTCTATGAAAATTGTATGAAACATTGAATTATGACGTCATAGCATTTTTGCGTCAAATAGCTTACTTATTTTTTTTAAATTAGCTAAAAAATATCTAAAACTTAGTGTATCGATCGATCGATGAATAAAACTATAGTTATTTTTCAATATTTTATCGTATTAAAACGTCGAATTAATTTATTTTTGACCTAGGAAACTACCCAATTATTATATGTCAAAATTCGTCAAACGAGTATACGGATTACCTGATGGTAAGCAATTGGGACCGCTGATAGACACCCGCAATGCCAGGGAGTGCGTTGCCGGCCTTTTGGGGATTAGGCTATTGGAACTTAAGAGGGGGCCACTTGTAAACTGGAAGTTTTACGCCGGTTTTCTGTAGGGACATGGTATCACTCCATTCGAGGCGACCCATTCGTGCCGAAGCTTGGCTATCCCACACTACACTGGATTTTACATAATTATGTATAACAATTGAGGCATAGATATTGTGAAATAGAAGATAAAAAAATATTATTAAAATCCTTTTACACCGTACGTTTACGCATTATTATTCATCATTAATCATCAACTAATAACTCGGCAATAACAAATAATAGCAAATACTGAGAAAATTTTACCAAAATAAATAACATAACATATCCAACCTCTTTGATCCGTACTCCTTACAGAATTCTCAAGCACCTCCCATTGTCTATTAGGCTGAATGCGTGAGCTATCTACATCTCTATAAGTTCGATTTTTCTTAACTGGTATAATGTTTACATGTTAGGCTCTTATGTCAAGGTTTGAAGGATATGTGTGTGTGTGTGTGTGTGTGTGTGTGTGATTATGAGTATGTTAGGTGTCTTTTGGAAGTTACTTCGGGTTTGAGGAAAACGTTCGTAAATCTCTGCACTAGTCATTGATTATGAGAAAAAATGTCGTGGTGGCCCGGAGGTTAAGTCACCCGCTTCTCAAGATTTACATGTACTTTTTAAGATTGTTTAGACACCACTGACATACGGTGAAGGAAAACATCGTGAGCAAACCTAGCCTTATAATTTATTATTATAAGTTTGAAATCGCCAATCCGCCTTGAGCAGGCGTGGTGCATTGCCTCGCAATAAACTCCCTCTTGTAAAAAGTCTTAAAAAGAAGGTCTTATTTTAGCAAAACTCTAAAAATAAAACTACAAATACCTACTAGTAAATTGACCTTTATCATTATTAAAAACTTTTACAAAATATAAAATAGAATTTACCTATTGACATTTATTTTAAAACCTCCTTTCACTAATAAAAGTATTCGTTAAAAAAGGTACCGTCGTATTCTATGGTGGTGTCCCTTTTTAACTTAAATTCAACTTTGCGGTTGAAATTATAAGTTTTATTTCGCTTTGAACATTAATCAGGGTATGTTTTATAAAATAAATATTTTATTCATATTTTTGTTATTTTGAAATTATTCTCTTTTATTTTAGAATGGTTTTGAAAATGGAACGTATAAAATAGTCTTTTTTGTGTAAGTGTGTGAATGAAACTATTTTTTTTTTGAATTTCATTTTGAGAAAGGCACGCTGCTAATAATGATTTGTCCTGCATTACAAGTTGCTCTATTTTGTAACTTTTTTATAGAATTTTCGACCTTATCTCTAAGTTTGGGAGAGCCATGCTTCGGCACGAATGGGTCGGCTCGACCGAAGTGATATCACGGCCTCACAGAAAAGTGGCGTGAAATAACCACAGCGTTGTGTTTCGCTGTGTGAGTGAGGTTACCGGAGGCTCAATCCTTCTCCTCCACCGATTCCTTCCCAATCCCTAAATCTCGAAACCCTAATCCCTAAAAGGTTGGCAACGCACTCGTTACCCCTGGGCAGCGCTGATTGCTTACCATCAGGTAATCCGTCAGCTCGTTTGCCGAAATCTGTCTTACTGTTTTGTCTCGAATTACTACGATATATAAAAGGTTAATCCAACATTAAACCAATGACGCAACACCTACTTATCTGCTTACCCTCCAACATGATAACACTAAACAGGGTTCCAACTAAGCCTAAGTTGATTTTACATAACGTGTTTGTATGTTTGTTTGTGGGTTTATGTATGTATCGATATTGTGTTGATTACTCGTAACTGATTCGAAATGTTGGTTGTATAATTTGCAATTACATAAACGTTTAACTAGATCATTATATATAGATATATATTATAGGGTTTGTGGTATATTGTATGTATGAGGAAAATACAAAACAAGTGTGGGAGAGCCATGCTTCGGCACGAATGGGTCGGCTCGACCGGAGTTATACCACAGCCTCACAGAAAACCGGCGAAACAACACGTGTGTAGCGACATCTATCGCACAACAATAATAACAGCACCAATCACGTGCAAGATTCTACATCATGGTATACGAGTTCTTAACGCAATTAGAACCGATACAAAATCCCGACGACAACTGTCGGACAATTATAGCCCACCAGACATAACACCCGTCTGGTCCGAGGATCCTCCCTTTTCAATGGAGGATGAGGAACTTTCCACCCTGTTCTCTCATACCTCTAAACGTGTGAGTAAGGACACCGGAGGCCTTATCCGTTCCCACTTCCAATCTCACTCCAATCCATAAATCCAAAATACCATTACCTCTACTAAAAGGTTGGTCAACGCATTCATAACTCTTCCGATTGTGCAAGTAATCAGAAGGCTTGTTGTCCGTCCTCTCACATAAAGAAAATTCAAATTCAGGAATGCAGAGCGCTCTGATAAACTTGAACATATCAAATTGCGATTTCCAGTAAGCCATCTAAGCGTTTCTTCAAACCTTCAAGAATCGAGCGTACTCCATAAATTTCCCTGTCTACCTCTTGTTAGATAAAAAGCGTGACGATAAAAAATCACAAACGGGTGGAATTTGTCCAATATTTAATGGATGTTATTATACGTAAGTATAAACTACCCTCATCAAACAGCATCAAAATCTGTTACTCTTTAACATTTAAGCCTATGAATATAGCGATAAAGGGACAGATAAAGCGACTTTATTTTATACTATGTAGTGATAACTGATATACTATACTTTTACCAATACATTCCGTACTAGAATACTAGGAAGGTAAAAATTCTTCACTCAAACTTTGCCGAGTCTACATACTATCAAAAATACGAAGGGAAAATGGTAAAGGAATATGTTCCTGTACTTATAGTCTGGGTTAAAACTCAAACCGGTTCTTTTTGAGTGAGACGTGAGCTCGCCTTTGTGAGTGGCAAGTAAATTGGCACTGAGTCACTCACTCAGTTCTCACGTATGCACTGAATTTAAAGGCTGTTATGCAAAATTTTGTACTTACCTGTAGCCAAAGTGTACAATAAAACACAGTATTTCTTCATCATAAAATATGACAAAGTAATTTTTATTTTGAGAGCCTCATCATCATCATCATCATCGGCCTATAAGAGCTCATTGATGATCAAAGACTTCTTCTCAAACGAAAAACGTTTATGCACATGTTTGTTTAAGGCCTGATATTCAATAGCCAGATAAATGTTATCTGAGGAATAAAATTGTTGCTGTCACTGTCTTAATAACATAATTTTTATTATTTGTCATAATTATTCCCCAGGTAACTTTTATCTAACCATTGAAAAATGAGCTCTAAGGAAAATTGGTAATTTTAAACTTATAATTAAATCATCGTCACTGAATCTATATATAAAAGAAAGTCGTGTTAGTTACTCCACTTATAACTCAAAAACGGCTGAACCGATTTAGCTGAAAATTGGCAGGGAGGTAGTTTAGAGCCAGGAGAAGGACATAGGATAGAGTAGGTAATGTAGGTTAGGTAGAGTAGAGTAGGTTGAGTAGGGTAGGTACAGTAGGGTAGGTAGAGTAGGGTAGGTAGAGTAGGGTAGGTAGAGTAGGGTAGGTAGAGTAGGGTCGGTAGGGTAGGTAGTCAAATGACGGGAGCGACGCCGCGGAAAAGAGCTAGTAGTATATAAAACAAAGTCGCTTTCTTTGTCCTTATATCCCTACGTATGCTTAAAACTTTAAAACTACGCAACGGATTTTGATGCAATTTTTTTTAAATAGAGTTTTAAAGAGAAAATTATATATTATGTATGTATAATAACATCCATTAAATATTGGAGTAATTTAGTATCAGTATTGCATTCGTCCGAAGCCGAGGCGAGTCGCTAGTAGATATTTATTACAGGTAGTATTTTTTATAAACAGCTACCAGTAAAATGAACAGTTCCACTGTTTTGCATATTCAATGAAATGAAATGAAATTGTTAAAGCTAAATAGTTCTTATTGTGTTGAAAAGTTTATTTAGAATACTTTGAGTTCCTGTGCTAATTGGTCTTTTGGGTAATGTACTCTTTTCTTCCGAGTTAGTTTAAACTGTAAGTATTTCATATGTTTATGTTTCCTTTCTAAGGATTAAAGTTTGTTCTCCGTAGGGGATAGATACTGATGTAAACAATTCCCATACAAAATTAACTAAAAATCGCGGGTTACTCACGTGTGTATATTGAGAAAAGCTCTACTAGTTTCGAACCACAGAGGGGTTCTTCCTCATGAGCAGCGTGCGCGGACGCGATTTTTAGTTAATTCCCATACAATAAAAAAATTAACCAATTTTCACCTTCATTTCCTCATTCAGGATACAAATCTAGGAACCCCTAGCTCTCTGGTGCTTCCTCTCAAGTAAGAACTTCAATTCAACTATTATTACTTTATTCTCGCTTTATATTGTTACTTTTTGGCCCGACAATCTACTGACGTTCCCACCCTAAGAGGGGTGGAGTTTTACACTGACAAAACCATTCTGTTCCTTCTCCAAATTTGAGCTGAACCGCGGTAAATCATAACACAACTTTGGATGCCCAATTAAATTCTTGTAGTCTGACTATCTCATATCCTCAGTTAGGACGCGTATTGGGGTATTATTTAATTAATCATGTATTTAGTAATACGCAAGTTTATACGGACACTTATAAATTTTCCTATTATACATAATTATAATAATTGAAAATATACATAATTATAAAAATTGCAATTATACATAATTATAACCTTATGCTTGGCTTATTCTATGGTCACGACACTACAGTGTCGAGTAGGTGTCGGTCGCCGTCCAGTTAGGTGGACAGTGGCTGGCAGTGGTTGGATGAATGTAGTTCCTAAAAAATAACATCAGAGGTTAAGGTGCCCGCTACTCATGCATGAGGAAGTGTGTTTAATTAACCCTCATCATCACCCTAAACTCAACTGTGAAATTGAATATAGAAAAACAATCAGTGCTTTGCAACAATATTTTTTTTTATTTTTTTTTAAAGATTAATACGTAATATTGTAGCAACTACACAACAAACATAAATCCATACTTAAAGTATTGTAAAAGATATGTTCCGCGGAGAGCATGTTAGCTCAACTTCTATGAAGTTCCAAGTCCCTAGTTGTTTAAGAATGCATTTCACGTGCAATAGGTATGAACCTGCACCTCCATACCTAGCTAGAAGGGAATGTTCTTAAGAATTGTTTCTAAATATTCTTTATATTTAGGTTACAATGTTTTTTCCTTTATTTGTGGTACAAAATCGTTCGCGCACTACGATTTTTCTTTTATATAATTTCACATATATGTATGTGCTGAGACTCTCAGAGGCTTTATTGAGGGGGGAAAATCGTTCAATGACTGGAAGTGTTAGACTCTTGTTGACTGACACCTCGTTTCTTTTCCAGTACCAGGCCTAGGCTGCGGCACATAATTGTGCTTAACCAGCAACCTCGGCTATTTTTACCAGACTCCGTCTTACACGAATCTACACCGCTTGTAAGCATTCATCATTTACAAGCAGTTGTTCAACAAGAAATCTAAAAAGATCCAAAATTGTAACAAAGTCGCAATCCTTAAAATAAAACCATTTTGAAACACTATGATCAAACGAATATTATATCAAAATAGAGAAACGTACTAAACTGTTCTTCATAATTTCGTAAAGTCTAGACTAACAAAGCACTGCATTCCTTATAAGGTAGGAGCTTCGTCCATTCATTACAGCGACCCAAGATTGCCTTAGTTTGTCATTCATGGAAATCCGAAGGTAGCTATTAGTAGGTAACCAGCTAACTGTAATGAGAATGCTGACTGGCTAAGGAGGTTGCATATTCTCTTGTACTGCATTTTGTGTGAGCGAATAATTATTAAGGTCTTCTATGATTGACGTTTTCATTAATAATGTGAGTAGTTAGTGGAGCAATTGGGTGCTAGCAGTACTTATGTATATTATATAGTATTTATTACACCATTTTACAGTACCCACGGAGACCAAGTGCGCTGTGTGGTATGAGACTTCTTTAGAAATGTCCTTTAAAATTATTGATTTCACGTTTATGAAGACAAACTGACAAACAGTTAAGTAAATAAAACGTCTTTAGGGTACTTGAAAATATAATTTTCTAATTATAATACGCCTTTGGCAAGCGATGTGTTAAAAAAAAACGAACCAAACCGTCCTCGGCTTCTTAAGACCTGTTGGCTCGGGCCTTAATGCGCCTCTCCGGTAATCAACAACTTTAGACACTTGTACCATAATTAAATTGATATTTGCACACCAACTAACTATCAAATTGTTTAAAGAACGCACTTATTTCAACCAAGAGAAGATAATAACCGTTTTCTAATAGGTACTCGTGACACCAGTCAAAGGAACGAATTAGTTTTGCCAGATAGTCAGATAGACAGACAGACAGATTTAAACCAATGTAATGCAATAATGAAACGGGTGCAGCTAAGTCATTATTCAGTCAATTTGCAATCTTATTACAGCTTCATCACTTGTCTTTATACATGTCATTGTATCGCACTGCTGAGTAAATCCCTCTTCTAATATGAAATCTAAATAAGCATTTACACAAATTTGTTGTAATTAGGTTGACAATTACAATCCTATAATAAGTAGTCCAGGCTTTTACACATTATATTATATTTGAATACATATTAGTGTTACACTGTTCTCACATAATTGAACTAACTCTTTGTAAAAGGAATCTGTATGTGAAACTAATATAAAAAGAGTAACCATGGAGTTTCTTGCTCGTTCTTCTCCATCGGAATCTACACTTTTGAACGAGCAAATAGCTTCACTAAGAGGACTGACCGACAGACTGACACTATATCTTAAAATTTTGTTTGACTTTCAAAAGTGCCTGTAAGGGTCTAATTGAAATAGATGATTTTTGACTTTTTGACTTTATATAATTTTTTCACATTGTCTGGATTTGAAAAGAGAGTGCATTTCTTCTCAGAGTAGTTACATAGGAAATGCCAACTGCATTTTATTACATATAATTTTGACTTGTACAAGTGCTGTTTTATGGCCTATTTACAAAAATAAATTCATTGTTTCATTAAATATATGTTTTCCTTTAGCGTATAGTAGTATAGTCAGTGGTGTCTACTGTCTAATCATACTTTCAGAGCTTATATATTGCTTTCGAGATCGATGCAAGCCAGGGTTGGCATTTTTTTTATAGCAAGACGCCAAACGAGCATTTGGTTTACCTGATGGTCAGCAATCGGTGTCGGCCATAGACACTCGTAAGGCCAAAGGAGTTACTACGAGTACATTGCCAGCCTCTTTTGAGCTATTAGGGATTCAAGGATAGGGGTGTGTCAAAGATTGAGGACAAGGGTGACAGAAGGACTGGGCCTCCGGTAACCTCACTCACACTTTGTAAGTGTTCTGTGAAGCCATGGTATCACTCCTGTTGAGCTAACCCAATCGTGTCAAAGCATGGCTCTCCTACACTCAAAAAGGAAAAGGGTTATAAGAATAATGGATAAAGTTTCGGAAAAAAACCCCAAATATATTATATTACGTGTACCAGTTTTTGTTATACATAGGCACATGTAATATTTTACATACAACTAACTGTTTTATTTTGTTTTCCTTCAATAAAATTGTCATAAATATCTCATATAAGCGATACCTGTAATGATTGCCTCGTAAAGGGAATCGTAATTTCAAATTTATTGACCGGTAACTAGTGTAACAATATGAATGTGCCAGCCATGCTTCGATACGAATGGGCGTTCGTCGAAACCTCACTCACACGACGAAACAAAACGCTGTGGTTGTTTCACGCCGGTTTTCTGTGTGGCCCATTCGAACCGAAGTTTGGCATAGCATATGGGATGTTGGCATAGCCTATGTTACTTCCTAAAAAGCAAGTTATCCAAAGTTGCAACAGTAATACAAAATTGCATATTGCTAACATTGTTCGATAAGCATAAAACATTGCAATTTGATTCTTAGAAATATTTTGTATAAGGTAAATAATAAAACAGCATTAAAAAAGCTTCATAACAAATGAAAGAAAAGTATGTCTGTCAGTTTGTGCACGCATAGTACAAATGCATTGTTCATTGCGCGTGCTTTTTCTATAAACAGAGGTCTTAACCAACCAATCAATGGGGATGATTATTAAATAAAGTATTTTAATGACGGAAAATAATTGTTCCATAGAATAGAGTGCTTTGGTAAAAGCTTAAGTAAAATGACGTAGACCTCAAGAGAAGTAAATACAAACCTTTTTCTATGCGGAAAAATCATTCCTCGTCTTCAATCCCCATATCTCCGACCCTCAAATTCCTCAACAGAAAGAGAGCAACGCTCTCGTTAGTCTGGTGCTAGCTCTAGTCAGGTATTGCTTACCATTAGATGACCCGACTACTCGTTATCTACCTTATAAAAAATTTCAACTACAATATAATTCATAACGGCTAAATGTAGAAATATGTATTTGCTTGTGTTTGCTAAACGATTTATTGATGACGATACAAACAAAATTATACGTTTTATAGTTTCTATAATGTTAAACATTAATATAGTAAAGCATGCTTGCCCAGTCCTACAATTATTTATAAGAAAAAGCCTGAAAAGCACAGAACACAGGCGTTGCATTCTTTTTTGGCTAAGAGGCTCAACTGCATTCTATAAGACGCACTGTAAGTCGGTGCTTGTGGGTGCAAACGTACTTAACAATGTCCCGCGATCTCAGCCCGGAGCAGGTAGGTAAAGCAAAGAGATTGTCTTTAGTCAGTAAGAGTTCGGTTCTCTGCCTCATAGTATTAAAAATACTAACGTTTGACCGCGACTCCGTTCGCGTGGAATAGTAACTTACTGCAGATTTTTGGTATAAAAACTATCCTATGTCGTTTCTCGAAACTATGTCTGTACCAAACATAGAAATAGGTTCAGTAGTTCAGGCGTGAAGAGTAGACAGACAGAGTTACTTTCACATTTATAAATAATATTAGTTTGGATAGTACAGAAGTACTGTATATTCCCTTTAGAACTCGCCGTGATCATGTTATTTTAAGCTCGACTGCAAAATTTGGCACTTTAGTCACTCGTAGAAATATTTTCTTAATCACGGAGCTCAACAGATAAATTGATTATCAATTTGGAAATAATTTTTAACGGCTTAAGAAAGGTTACCGCCCGTCCCTTGGATAATCCCCTAATTTCAGTTCACCAAAGTAGGGATGCGGATGGGGTGATTTTCCCCCTTTATTTTCGTGTTTGTAAACAATACAAGTTCAAAATATTCTATAGCTTGGAGTTTACAATTGTTTTTAAAGTATAACAACCAAACAACCATAGGTTCACCTTATAATTTAAATTTGATTTGATTTTTTTTATTGTAAATAACGATTTACTTACGTGGATTAATTGGAAAAGTCCGACTAGTTTCAAGTTAGAACGGGACTCTTATTCATGAGCATAACGTCACGCTGCCAACTTTTAAAATGATACTTACTTCTTACTATTTCTGAAATTATGTTATCCTATCGGCGTACTATTTGAAAGTTGATAGTGATGTATAGCTTCCGCTCGCTGCTTCGCCCACGTGGTATGTTGATAAAAAGTAGCCTATGTGTGAATCTCGTTTATCACCTATACCTACCTTACAAACTCCAACCAAATCGGTCCAGACGTTTTTGCATAAAAGAATAACAAACATACCTACATCCCAAAAATACAGCATTTATGCTGAGCGCTTTCCCTTTTTCGCAGGGTAACGCAACTGCAGGTATTTAAATGTTTATATGTTTGTGCTTTTGCGTCTTTTGCGTTAATAAATGGTTTTTCTTTTTTTTTCTATCCATACATTCTCACAAACTGTCACATTTATAATATAAGCAGGATACGACACATCATAGGAATTAATAATCGGATCGGAATGGACATCATAACAATGGATCATACTTTTTATAAACCTGAAAACGCGCACCAAAGAATTTGCAGACGCCAGTTTATAATAACTTTGTACAAATAATTTACAACAAAACACAGTTTTGTAGTTCTATTAAGTTACAAAAAGCTGATAATAAATGTACTAGTCACGTGTTTTGTTGAATTCTAATTTGGTGATACTGCGCTTCTGTATGTTATCCAAGTAGTATTTATTATAGCCAGTCTGTTTACAAAACTGCATCGTTCAACGTTTTTACTCGACTATAGCTTATTGAGATGGAATAAATACATAAATACATACCCATATGGGATGAGTATAAATGTGGATATTAATGCTAGTTTTAAAACTTTTGCGTTTATATTTACAAAATGTTACTATATCGCGAAAAATACCTTATTATTTTAATACCTTGGTAGGCTTGACGTTTCGACCTGGTTGCGCAGGTCGTGGTCGCAAGTAGACAGGTTGCAGCAGTCAGTCGTAATTACATTATTAAGGGATCCCGATCCAACCGTTAAAAGTTGCGTAATGTGTTTTTAAAGTGTGGAAGAGCTATGCTTCTTTACAAAGCCGGGGTGAAACAACCAGAGCGCTGTGTTTTGCCTAGTAAGGGGTTGCTGGAAGCCCAATTGGACATTAACATTAATATTGCGATATGTGCCACGTAAACGCTCATAAGTAGGCTAAAACAAATCTTTTGGACTTAGAACCTACATGATGATGAGCATAGATTGACCGGTTTAGCATCATTATCTGGTATCTAGCACAGCCGTGTGTAATCGGATGCAGCCGGATTGCGACCGATCCGGTTATGCAACAGCTTAGCTTACCAGCGACGGATATAGAAGGGCTGTGATAGAAATACACACATGTATTTTAATATTAGTATGTATAGATATTTTAAGGGACAGGTCAGCCATTAAGCACGATTAACACCTGATGATCTTAGCAATCGACAGTAATAGAGAAGTTGGAAGTGCGTACTGCGTTGTCGCCCTTTTGGGGGTCAAGGTTTGAGGATTAGGGGATTTGGTGCTGTCATCAGAGCCCGACACTTCCTCCCGCCCGACCTTGGGCGGGAGAAATCATTCATTACAAATCCTCACAAAAAAAATTGTTCGTGCCGGTTTTCTGTCTTAGTATCTTTTGAAGAGCCGACTCACTTGTGACGAAGTTACGTTCTTTCATACTGTGGCTAATGTGGCTCAAATATCCTTCTTATTATAGACTTCGCAAATCGATATATAGTAAAAAAAGAAATTAATATTTATTTGTTTTCTTTTTGGTTTTACAAAAAGTAAGTAAATTATTACCAAAGAAATAATCAAGTTGTTCTAATAGAGTCGGTGGTTAGTGGTGTAGGTGTTTAAACAACTTAAAAAAAATGTAGGGTAGGTACAAATAATTATAAAAAAAATATAATTATTATGTCATGGGACATAATATTAAATAAAAGAAATTAGTAAATATAATTCTATCTTTGCTTTCTTTAATATATTTGATATTTATTATAATATCAATCAATAACTCAAGTCAAAGTTCAAAGTGAACTTTACGCCTCCAATAATAGAGTTCGTTAGGGTTAATCCGGTGACACCCGGGCCGGGTCCGGTCGGTTACGTCCACACGTGCACCGCGATACGGCTGTCTAGGCGATGTTGCTACACGGGCTTAATTCCATTGCGACCTATTCCTGTAATGGTTGGGCTTTGAGGTGTTGTTTTAGAGACAAAACCTATATTTTATCGGTTTTTTATGTTTTTTTCTATTTATAAGCATTTTCTATTTATAAAAAATAAATAAAAGAGGATGTCCAAAAAAAGAATGATGAAATATGTGTAGAACGATTTTAAGTGTAGGAGATTCTTTTGTTTGGTCTCTAGTTCAATTGAAACCGCTGTATTTATGCGCTTTACCATGCCCTCCCTTTCCAGCACTGAAGTCATTAAATTTCTGTGTGTAAGAATTAGATTTTTAAATTTATCTTTAAAAAAAGAATCGGCAAAATTGGTCCAGGCGTTATTGAGTTATGCGCTTACCAACACATTTCGCGATTCATTTTTGTATTATAGATAATGTAACTGATTTTCTGTCACTTGAAAGCTAATACAATTATTTTAAATTATATTTGTAATAATTAACGATTTAAAAACAGACGAGAAAAAGATCTTTGGAAAACCAACAAATGTGTAATTAGACGTTTTCTAGCTATAGGTATGTTTTTAAAAATAATAAAGAAGCTAACGCGAAGAAGTGGAAAAAATTATACCGACTCTTATTATTTTTTGAAACGTGAGTATGTAGGTAAGCATCTTGGAGTGTAAGATATTATAGAATGGTACTTAAACATAACTATTTATCCCAACTACACAAAGGAACATAACATTATGTGATTTGTTACATGTTTTTTTAATGTACCAGAAATTATAAATGCGCTGTAATAATTAGGTGGTATAGTTATTAAGCACATTTCGACAAGATTATTTAACGATTAGTAGTAATTGCACTGTGATTTGTCTACCCCAATACGTACAGAAACAAATATGCAAATTTTTTTCTATTCGGTCTACCTAGTAGTTTGGGAGCCTATTATTATTAATACAAACAAATAAATAATCAAATCTTTCCTCTTAATAATATTCTAAATTTAAAATTGTAACCATATTACCTATATCACTATTTTATTTCACATTTAAATAAAGCTGCATTTTTATAACCAAAACACTAATCAACACAAAACAAGCTTGAAACATGCCATTCCAAACTGGCAGTTGAATATTTAATTATTAAAAAATATATATATTTGACATTTGAACTTCGACCTAATTCAGCTAATCGATAGTTGTATTATTAAAAAGATTGCTTGGCACCACATTTGTATTTTTTACAATAGACACAATAGTTTTGATACAATTTTAGTGAAGTCTTTGTGTAAAAGGCTTTCGTTTTTACTTGGTATTGCGTTGTTATGACTAATAAGTATTTGATGACGTCATTCGAAATTTATGTAGGCATAAAGTTCATTTTTCTAATATTGTTAAATTCTAACGTCAATTGTAAATTTTTATCTTCACATACAGAATTATTGTTAATTTAACATTGAAAAGAATTGTGATTAATTTTATAAAACATTGATATTGATCAAGAACTACATAAAACTATGTCGCTTTCTCTGTTCTAGTAGATATCCATATGTATGCTTAAATATTTAAAACTAGTGCTACGAAGTTTGCTACGAAACTGCTACGAGTCTTAAGTTAAACAAAAACCGGTAAAATTAAAACAGATTACATTTTAAAGCATATAATTATAAATTATATAAAACACTAGTGGTTTGGTTCTGTGCAAATATCTTGACAGAACAGACTATTGAATACCTAACAAAACAAAAAAAGATAATTAACGACATCACTCCAGCACTTTCAGAGTCTGGCATTTTTTTTATAATATCTGGCATATATGACTAGCTATTCTCGCGCGATTTCACCGGCTGCTCGGCTCTATTTGATCGTGATGTTTTATGGCCTATAGCACTCAGGAACATTGTAGCTACCTATCAGTGAAATAATTTTGGCAATCCGATCAGCGGTTCCAAAGATTACCCCCTATATACAAACTAACAAAAATACAAACTTACAAATTTTACCTCTTTATATTATTAGTATAGATATCGCTTATGTTACAAATAGAAATGATATCTCCCTTGAGGTCAAAAAATCACTATGTAAAATACTAATATACGAAATCTTTTACATTATTATTAGTTATTCAAAAGTTTGACTGTGAAAAATACACATTTATAAAGAAAATTATGTTGGTACATAAAAGTTGTTATTTCAGCCATTAGTCTCGGTAAATTGTACAAGTTTTTATATAAAATCTTCGAAAAAATATATTTCAATAAGAAAAAGTTTTTCCTAAAAAGGCAGTGTTTATTTTGTTTTTAATTCACTTTAGTGTATTTGATGTAGATGTCATTATATATTTTTTTAAATTTGATAGTTCGGCAAATGATCACTTTGTGAAAAAACGGCGTCGCGTCGCCTACGACACAGCCAAGGAGTACTAAAAGGGTTGTCGGCCTTTTGTAGGCTATTAGATATATGGGGATCATTTAAGTTTGAGGGTGGAAGGAGGGGGGAAGGATTGTGCTTTCAGTAACCTTACAGACAGGGTGAAACTTAAGCATAATTGCTGAGCACAATCTTGAAAGTAAAGCCTAGGCTACTGTATACCACCGGTGACCTACTCAGCATTAGTGAAGAAACTCTTTTTCTATAATCATATACTCAAGGAGATATTATAAGACAAAACAGAAAATTATTCAATTTGTTTATAATATAAATGTAATAAGTCAATTTTATTGTCCACAGGTGGGTGTTCTGCCTTTGGTCACTCGTGCTTCGGTGGCCACGGCAAGAGGTCGGGTGACACTTCTGCCATGGATGTAAGTATATACATACATATACATATATGACGATTTCTAAAAGGGTTGAAATAGTATTATGTACTGTTAAATACTATATTTATTAACTATTCAGTAGAATATAAACTAACAGTTTACAACCAAATCGCTTATATCTATACTTATACATTTTCATTATAATTATTACATACATATAGATCGATACAATACAGAAGCGGTACCTATTTTACAAGTAAACTTTCTTTTTGTGAGGGGAAAAATCGTCAAGCGTCATTGCTCACTCAGGGTGAGGCGACAGGAAGTGTCAGACTCTGTGACTAACCCGTTTCTTCTTATGCTGTAGGCCTAGGTAGCCTTAATGCGCTTGCTCCGCAACCCTGGCTGAACATCAGCCCTATTTGTCCTTTTCTGTAATGGAAATACAAGTACACAAAGGACTTGTTTCAAAATATTTTTTTTATGGTATAAGTCGGTAAACGAGCCGACGGATTACCGGATGGTAAGCAATCAGCGCCGCCCATGGACACCCGCAACACTAAAGGAGTTACGAGTGCGTTGCCGGCCTTTTGGGTATAGGGGTTGCGGATAAAAGGATCGGGAAGGTATAGGGGAAGAAGAGGGATTGGGCCTTCGGTAACCTCATTTACACGGCGAAACACAACGTTGTGGTTGTTTCACGCCGGTATTCTGTGTGGCCGTGGTATCACTCTGGTCGAGCCGACCCATTCGTGCCGAAGCTTGGCTCTCCCACACTTATATTTGAATAAACTCTATGCACCAGATGAATTTAAATTTGTATTGTGCCAGAGTAGTCAATCGGTAACTTAAATAAAAATGCTGCAACAACAAGCGATTAATGAGATGTTTTTACAAAGCTTTTTTTATGTAACGAGTAGGTAAACGGTCATCACTTATTTGATGGTAAGCAATCGATGCCGCCCATGGACACTCGCAATCGACTATAGTTTTTGGTTTTCGTAGCGTTAAGGACTTTTTTGTACGCTGACCACATACATATATATTAACTTAACAATATCTAATATATATGTAGATAATTTACTTTTGTAATGCGTTTAAATTGTTCCAAAGAGTAGCAGATCAGACAATACTCCTTGAATTACAATTATAAATTGTAACCACGAAATAACATTAAGGAGTGTCCCAAAAAGAAAGTTAAATAAAACCCTTCATTACAATGTAATATTTTTACACGAAATTAAAACAATAATTAAAATAAATTTACGAATGAAATTAAAATTTTAACACGTTCGTCACCGGTCATTCTGAATGAACAGTACTTACTGAAAGGAAATTGTTAAACATTTCAGGAGCTCTTCTTAAAGTAAAATTGTAAAAGCTTAATTGCATCATAATTATCTTTTCGTAAAATTTATTTTGTACCTCTTATTTTAAATATGGAAGTCATCTATATTAACAAATGTTAATTGATATCAATAAATAAATACTATTATTATAAGTACTAGTTTACTAAGTTATAGGTACTAATATACTAATAAATACTACGTGTTTTTAGCAGAACTTAAGTAAAATAAAAATAAAAATTTGATTCGTGTGGTTATTTTGTAAAGTTTCATAACTTTTTCGGGAGATAAAATAAATTAATCAAATGAAATCAATGAAAATCTTATAGGGCCATATTTCATTAATTTCTTAACATTTTTCGAAACAAAATCGTTACTTAATATTTTAACATCTTTGAGTATAAGTTAAGTAGTTAATAATGCAAATGCATCAAGTCGTCACGTTCATTCTGCGTGTCATAAGAAAGCTACACAATATTAAACTTTATTCCAATATTGATTCAGTTGAGTATCACTTAACGTTTTACATTTGTACTGGAAACTATAAAGAGGAATAGTGAGGGTCCTTCACACCCCTAAATGTACATAGGACCTTATAGTTTTAAGATAATGGAAGGCAAATATTTGAGTATAACATTATGTTTTATAAGACGTTACTGTTCCAAATTCAAGTTAGGGATTCATTTTTTTAAGACTATGGTTCAGTTTCACACATGTGACCGTGTCTGTGAGTCTGTTATGAACTCTTTGATTAAGATTTCAATAACGAATGATATGTTAGATGACTCAATCGCTTAACTGATGAGGGAATCGACAAGTACGGATTTTGTATTAGAATTTTGTCTGATTTCATAATTCAAAAATGTTTTCTGTAGTTATTAAATATTAACTAATTTCACCATCTTTGCAATGATTTCAATCGTGAAGGTTTTCAATATTAGTATACATATGTATATTTCTTGAGAAGGAAAATCATCGAATGTCTTCCTCCTTCCTGTTCTGAGCTGGAGCCGCGGCACATTATTGTGTTTAATAAGTTAAACTTTAAATAAAGGGTTTACTGTTAAGTTTCTATGCACAAAATAAAACACACCAAATAAATGAGTTGAACCCGCCCGGTTCAAGTAAGAGACAATTAAATAAACAGTAATAATTATGTTAAAAGCTTGACAGTTTTACACTTCGTTGGAATTATATAGTTAATAGTAAATGATAGGGCCATTATAATGGCTACCACAAATTAAAATCTCCGTGCCATTGCGTGCCACCGATGGTTAATAAAATTGTTGATGGTCACCACTGAGAGCCGCTAATGACCATTGTTGGCAACACTGGTGCTAGTGACGGCCATATTGATTTTAAGTATCCGCGAATGTGTAGGCCGAATATTGAGTTGTGGTGGAATAAATATAAACGGATAGTGGCTTTGCTACCAAAATTGTTTGCAACATAATTATATACTTTAGTCTATATAGTCTTTTCATTCTACATCACACAACACAAAATTACACCTGTAGTGTAAAGTACACTACAGGTTATATCAGAGTAATTTTACAATTTGTGCTGTCCATTGTTCAGCTTAAGCTGAATCAAGTCGTTATTTCATCAATTTTTGAAAATAGAAGTGTTCCTCGAAAAAAATGGACACTTAGACCTCGAGTACTAGAAGTTAAACGGGTCTTATACTTGAAAAGAGATTTGCAACTGTATAACTCCAAACTGACTATTTGGCTCACATTATAGGCCGAATGGTTCATATATTCGGCGAACGATAAGGGCCGAAAATCCTGCACATCACTAAAAACATATCCATATGGCTAATGCCGGACATAGTAACCTCCATATTTCCTAATTACAAACTCGAGCTGCTTTTAGTGAAACTTTTCTAATTGAGGCATGCCCGTCAAGGGGCTCTTACATTAGACATTACTTTGTTTGAACAATTGTTTTATGTCAAACTTTGTTTTTTGTTTTTCTTGCCTTATTAAATAACCATGTGACGTTTGAACTTTAATTGTTTTGTTTATGTTGTTTTAAGACGGATTAATAGAAAGAGTATTTTTGTACCCTATCTTTAAGGTTCATTTTCGAAGATGTCATTGTAAAGTGTGAGAGAGCTTCGGCATGAATCAACCGGAGTGATATCATAGCCTCACAGGAAACCGATGTACAATAACCACAGCGTTGTGTTTCGCCGTGTAAGTGAGGTTACCTGAGGCATAATCTTTCTTCCCCTCCCCCAATACCTAATTTTTCGAAACCTTAATCCCCAAAAGGCCGGCAAAAGCACACGTCAATCATCTGCTGTTGCGGTTGTCCATAGGCGGCGTCGATTACTTTCCTTACACACATTAAATTAATTATGCAGTTTCACTGGTAGGCTGCTACTAGCTTTCAACGTTGACAATACACATTGGCGGTTCATGTCTTCATAATATTTATATACAACATTTAAAAATCAACTCGACTGCACGGTTAATTTGGTGGCTGCCACGCAACGTGTCTTGAGTTCGATTCTCGCCGGACAACTGTTTGTGTGATCTACAAATTTTTGTTCCTGGTCTGGGTGTGACAGGATAAAATCTTAGTGTGGGCCAACGTTTACTAAAAAAAGAAAAGAAATGTAGGGAGAAAATACGTTGCTACATTTTCACCTTCGATTTTCAACTTACGTAACACATACGCAATCTTTTCAACAAATAGAATTAGGTAACTACAAAGCATTTGACCATTTTACTAAAAGGTGATAGACGCTACCTTCTGAACCAATTACGAAGTGACAAGAATGTGCAGCGTTTTCGTCCTAATTGTGCACCAGTTAGTGAAGGTTCTCTCAATAGACGTACCGATGCAGCGCTCGAAATAACGACAGGGGAGACTGGAGGCACTAACCGGTCTATACTTTAGTGACTACATATATAGTCACAGACAGTCCTTCTTATTGGAACTGTAATTTGTCAAAGGATTTTGAAAAGTATTTTTCTTTACTAGATTCGAAAGTAATTGTCACTGATATTGAACTTGTGTCTGTGTACTCATTTGGGACCTTGTCGCATAGCATAACCAAGCACTCCAATAAATTGACGGCTATGTTTAAAATAATATTGCTAAGCTATAATGAAGTGCGTAAATTATATTTCATACTATTATTATAATAAAAGTGAATTGAAAAATATAAACGATTTTAAAGTAACTTCAATAAACAAAAAATAAATACCATCCGAGATCATCCAAAAACTGCTCATTTGCTGGCAAATAGAAAGGACAATGCCGGCAATGGCTTTGCCCAAATAATAACCAGCCTTTATTAGTATCCGGGGTTGAGGATCCAAGCGCAATAATATACCGCGTATGGGATAGTTTTTAGTCAGTAAGAGTCTGACGCTCTCTCTCACCCCACCCAACGGGAGAAGCCGTTTGATGATTATCCTCTTAAAATAAAAAGCTTCATCATCATCAGCCTATAAGTGCCCACTGCTGAGCAAAGGCCTCTTCTCATACGGAGAAGGTTAGAGATTGATCACCACGCTTGCTCAATGCGGGTTGGCGATTTCAAACTTATAATTAGAAATTATAAGTCCAGGTTTCCTCACCATGTTTGCCTTCACCGTATGTCAGTGGTGTCTAAATAATCATAGAAAGTAGATATAACTCGGAAAAAGTCACATTGGTACTTGCCAAGTTTCAAACCCACGCCCTCATGCATGAGAAGCGGGCGCCTTAACCTGCGGGCCACCACAGACTTAAAAACAAAACGCTTATTAAATTTTAATTTTGGTTATAAATAATGATACATGAAAGCTCATAATACGAAAAATCCCCCAAATCTCCAAGAGTCCACAAAAGGCCGGCAACGCACTTGTATTCATATCACTCCTTTGGTATTGTGAGGGCCCATGGCAGCGCCTTTTGCTTAACATCAGCAAAAAACTTTGTTACTGACTGATTAGATACATGTTTAATCTTCATACCCAGTTGTTATTGCTAATTCTTACATCTCTACTTTTTGTGCAGCAGTTATCAAGTCAGGAACTGATGGTGCGTCACCAGTTGGGGCAGGAGGAGACGCCGCCCCACCCCGTGTACCCCCACTCTGGCTACAACGTGCTACCATCAGGGGACGACATCATCCCCATCAGGGATGGAGGTGAGGATGACAGTACGTAGAGACGATTTAGATTTTTTGTTTATTTTGTGTTTTATTTTTATTTTTGTGTAAGTTTTTTTTTGGCAATGGTACAAACATAAAATATTATTTTATACTGTTACGTTGAAGAAACATGCTAGATGGAGGTTTCGGAATATAAATACTTTTTGATTACTAAATGGGCTTCATTTTAATTCCTTTATACCTTTCTATGCAAAATGTTTTCACTTACATACATTGGAATTCACCAAATAGGTGATGGGCATTTACAGCTTGTAAGTTAGCTTTGTTCTTTGTTTGTTATGTTGTCTGGTGAAATAATTGTAGTTTTTCTAACTAACAGAAAAATTCCCTATGTAATGTTAAAATTATATGTTACGTAAAATTTAAAAGAAAAAGTTTAAGTTTATTTTTTTTACATAAAAACTTTGCCCCACATTAGCATCTTCACCTATGTCGTGGGTGCGGTTACAAACATACAATTTCAAATACACATATCACCCAGAACCGGAACAACAATTTGTGGATCACACAAAGAGTTGTTCCGTGGGGGAATCGAACCTCAACATTGTATAAGCAATGAACTTACAATCTTAATTATATAAAACAGCCATAAACTTCATAGATACAAGACAAGATAGAACATGATAACTACCAAACAACAAATAGCTAGCGATAATGAAAAATATATGCCTATCCATATCTGCAGGTGTCTACGAACATGAAGAAAGTGCGCGTGCCCGAGAGGTAATGAAGATGAAACTCCGAAACATTTTCAAACATTGGGTGAGTTATTTAAAATTACTTAATTAAGGCCTGGAATATCGAAACCTGGAAAGTACTAATGTGACGTATTCCGAGGCATACGTACGTTCTTTCATTATTTAGACACCACTGACATACGGTGAAGGAAAACATCACCGTATGTCATCATGAGGAAACCTGGACTTATAATTTCTTATTATAAGTTTGTGATCGCCAACCCGCATTGAGCAAGCGATTCATACTCAAACCTTCTCCGTACGAGAAGAGAGGCTTTGACTTAACAGTGTGCACTTATAGGCTGATGATGATGTACGATGTGCATGGTTGGGAGACTGACTACTGTGTGATGGTTTCCCTAATACCTAAACCTTATTGGTGTGATCCATTTAGAATTTTATTTTATTTCATCATATAAAAAAAAATAATTTAAAGAAGTTGTTTAACGTAATGAATATGCTGCAACCAAATAATAATATCACATAAAAAGAATTACTTATTTGAGGGATAATTAACCGAATGTGAGGATAATGGATGGAAGAGTGTAGTATTGAGGTTTTTACCGTCTTTTGTTTTTCTTTTTGACATGGACAACTTGTATAGATAGTAATATAATTATACATGAATCACTTATTAAAAATCATAATTTAACATAATGAGGAGTACATAAGAGTTTAGTTATGAGATTTATTATAATATTTGTTTTTTTTTTTCAGATGGACAACTACAGGCGGTCACAGCAAAACCCAGACGACGGTTACTATGTTGAATCCCTATAAATTATATTAAACATATGACATATTAATCAGTCTCTAACAAATCTTTTAAAATACCTACACGAGTACTAAGAATAAACTTGATTTTCAAATAGCAAGTCTAAATTAAACTAAATAAAATATAAAATGAATTAAAAAATACTTAATTAATTACTACAAATCTTGTAATTGTTATAAATAATTTCAGATTTAAAGTGTAGTAAAATTTGTTTTCTTTTAAAAATACGTACCTATATTTGGAAATCAAGTTTATTTCAATATAAATAATAATATTCCATTAACGATCGCGTTTATCTTTTATAGTAGATCCTACTTTATAATTATTATAATATAAAAAAAAATATATCTTGTCAATTAATAATATTTTCACGAAATATAAGAAAAACAAAACGATTAAAATTGTTGATTAATAAATATTTCTACGATCTGTTTCTGGAAAAAGGCTGGAAATCTTTGTTATTTTAATCACAAAATATTGAATTATTAAACTAATAAAAAGTTGTAATAAACTTATTAAATGTTATAAAAAACACCCTTTTATTTATTATTCTTTTTCTAAATTTAATTCTCGTGGTACCTGAAAATAATTTTCATTAAAAAAAATCCTTGTTATTTACTTTCTAATTATAAAAAAAAAAATGTTTGGCTAGCATAAGTTTACCATCGAGATCCGATTATAAATAATTATTAACTTATTATATATTATAATAAACATGTAGAAATTGACTGTCTCTATGAAATAAGAATGTTTTGTGTATTTATTAAATGGTTAGATACGTACAATGTGGCAACGATGTTTTATTTTTATTCCTTTCATAAAATTCCGCCTTCACAAAGTACCTACCCAAAAAATTTGTGTGGCTTATTCATAAACATATAAATGTTCTATATTCAATATACTAATACATTTGCTATCTTAAACAAGCCTAATGTAATTGTGTGTCTGATAACTTAGCCAAACTATTTATTGGCACTTGGCAATTTGATAATACTTTTTATACTTTTCTTGTAAAAGTCTACAACGCATTGAGCGTGGTGATTCAAGATGAACATTTTTGAGAGACGATCTCCGGTCACCGTAAGCGCGTAGGACGACGTGTAATGGTTGCTCGCCGCCCGACCACAACCAGACCTGAGCGGGCAGCGCGTAGCGATCCGCGCGCTTCAAAGAGCCAATAGACCACCACAGACGGGGCCCTATAGGGCTAGTGATCAGCCGGGGTTGCGGGCTAAACGCAATGAGTCACCGCGACCTCGGCCCAGAACAGGAGAAGGAACGGGGGTTTTTATCAGAAAGAGTCTGACACTTTCTCTCGCTCTACCCTGGACGGGAGAGGTCATTTGATAATTTTTCCTGACAAAAAAACAAAAAATAAAAGGTAATAATTTTATATCGAGTCTCGCTGAGTTAAGTACAATTAACTCACAAACAATGTTACATTCAATGTCTAACATTCATGTTTTTAATGCCATGTTCTAGATCAGTCTTTGCATAAATAGGCGATAGATGAAAGCCTCAGTGGAGCCAAAAACGAGGAGTTAGGGAGTGCCAGTCTCTTACTGACTAAAAACACCCTATTTCTTCTCCTTCTCTGGTCCGAATAAGATACTTACCTCATAATATTTTTTTAATATATTCAAGTGGAGGTCGTTTACTTTTTTTTAAGTTTGCGGTAGGGTAAAGAAAATTTGGGAACCTCTATTCTAGACTGTTCTACAACGCAGAACTTTTCGAACAACTGCTCAAAAATTCCATTATTTAACTATAGCTTCGGTAATTGAATAGTTTATATTTTGGTATTGCGTAACAATGAAACTATAATATACTTAATGATATTTTTACAAATATACCAGAAAACGGCTTTTTAACATGTCAAGATTATGTCTGTATAAAAAAAGAAATATTAAGCCGTAGCTTCTCTGACCATGCTACCGAGAAGTCTTGAAATAATCTTTAATAAAAAAAAAAAAAATATAAACAATAGCGAACCCAAAATAAAAAACTGCTCTTATCCTAAATGTAGGTAATGGCAACCATAATATAAGAGATACAAAAACCCTCACTTTGCACCCTTTTATATGAAATTCTCGAGATTTGATGAACAACCACTTATGCTCTGTGGCACATTTACCTTATAAATTTGAAAAATATTTTGTAAGGTGACAAAAGGATGTTGTGGAAGGAGCACTTTAAGAATTCAATGCAGACAGGGATTGAGGAGGATTGGTAATCGTAAAGTCTTAAAATACGTATAAGGTTAGTGAAATTGTAGGTTTTGAAGCTCAAATTACTACTACGGTCTATCGGTTTAGGTAAATAACTAAATGTAAACAATGTAGGCATGTGTTTTTTTATTCAAAAAAAAAGTCTAAAATGTTTACAGTCAGGTATCAATCGATGTGATTTTCCCACAAAACCGGTTTAGCGGTTTGACTGTGGGCGGTGAGCCTCATTGTCTTACATGCACTTAATTTAATATTCTATTCAATTATTTCGTAAAAGTATTTTTTACTTAATGTTAAACAGTCTTATATTACCTATTTTCTTTTTTAATGTCTGCCGGTAGGCTATTGAGTATATATGGTACACGTTTTTTTAAAGTTCTATCGCCAAAGTAATCACGGACCCTGGGAACGTTATATTTACCGGAGTACATAGTTAGCTAATAAACTAAATTTGAATAATCTTTTTATGTATTTTATACGACCTCGATACATACCGAGATTTGTTTACATTTAGGTAACCACCTAAACCTAAAGATCATAAGAAGTTTACTTTTAGAATTTGTAACGATTTGATTTTTCATGAACTAAGTTGTTGTTTTAAATTTAGTATGTCTCACGACATTTGCTACAAATAATAAAAAGTAAAAATAACTTAAACCCAACTACGACCAAAAAGAACGCTGATAAAGTATAAAACAAGATTTTCAGAATACTGAGAGGCGCAGTCACACGTGAAATATTAAATTTATTTTCCTAACCCTTTAACAAAAATCCCTCCTTTTGCTTTGCCGTAGTTGGGTACAAAAGGTTATACTATATATGTACATAGTTTATGTGTCTTAAAGGTAATTTCAATACTGATTTATAAGAATAAAAATTAAACAAAACATTGATTAATAATTAATGGGATAGAATCTTGAGATTTAATAATTTGACTCACTTATAGGTAACATGTTTAATACACATCTGTATATTTTCTTTTATCAACCTAGTTGAGCTGTGAAACTAGTAGAACTTTTCTTAGTTGATCCACGTGAGTCGTTAATTTGAATAAACCCACTGAAAGGCTTTCATCTGAATATACAGACAAACAAATACTTTTAGTAATGAAAACATTACCATCGGTAATGATATAGATTTAAGAAGATGATAAGTAAGGATTAAGTATAAGAGTTGTTAAGTAAGGAGTGTATCTAAGTAACAATAGTCGTGCTTAACTTAATGTTTGGTATAAAACACAATACACAACGATATTAAGCTAAATGAAGGTTTAACATGTGATTCTTCTCTTAAAGATTAAAAGATTAGGAAAATAATGAATGGTATTACAGCTTCATAAATGATTATTTTATTTCGTAAAGTTATTTGTGGCGGTGGAAAATCAACAAATGGCTTCTCCGTCGTGGTGGTGGGGTGGCTGGGCAACTAGCTGCCGTGCAACGTGTTTCGGGTTCGATTCCCGCACGGAAAAAATCTTTGTGTGATCAACAAATTGTTGTTCCGGGTCTGGGTGTCATGTGTATGTGAAAATATATGTTTGTAACCGCACCCACGACACAGGAGAAAATCATAATGTGGGGCAACGTTTTTTTTTTAAAAAAAGAAAATAAACCCTTTTGGAATCCAGCTTCGTGCTGGGGCTATAAGACTAGTTTACCCATCGACCGCTTAGTATTATAAGACGAATATTTTGACTGCCATTTGGCACAGTGACTTGATAATAACTCGCGGTAACGATTACCTCGTTCGAAAAACTCTTTTTGTAACGTCTAAGTGAAATTTTATGTCCTTAAACATATTAACGACAAAGGATTAAATCTTGGTGTAGGGTGATGTAAAAGAGTACGTCGCTAACCGTGTTAAAACTGTTTAATAGTTACTTTAAATGATGGCGCAAATAATCATGTATCATGTCATCTACCATGCATAAAGCTGCATTAAGGCATTAAAATCGTAGTAATATTTTTGTAGTGTAGTTAAAAAGTAATATTTTTGTAGTGTCGTGGTGGCCTGGAGCTTAAGGCGCCCGATCCTCATGCATGAGGGTGTGGGTTTAAAACCTGGCAAGTACCAATGTGACTTTTTCCGAGTTATATGTACTTTCTATGATTATTTAGACACCACTGACATTCGGTGAAGGTAAACATCGTGAGGAAACCTGGACTTATAATTTCTAATTATAAGTTTGCGTGGTGATTAATGCTCTAAGCTTCTCCGTATGAGAAGAGGCCTTTGTTCAGCAGTGGGCACTTATAGGCTGATGATAATGAGGCAGTTAAAAAAAACTAAAAGGATAAAATTATGATATGGTATATTAAAAATTCCTATAAAATACGAATAATTATTTTGTTTACGGTATGTGGGCTAACAGTTATGTAGATCACCTGATGGAAGACAATCGGTGTCGCCGTCGAGGAGTTGTAAGTAGCATCGCCAGCTTTTTGGAGATAAAGTATTTGAGGATTGGGGATATTGAGGGCGGACTCCCCCATGTAAACTGTGGGTCTTCGGTTCACTCCAGGATTGTCTCACGCCGATTTTCTGTGATGTAAATGGCTGTATAAAGCAAATCCTTTCAAAAATTCTTAAGCTAATACAACCTATATCAAAATGTCATACTCGAAGTGTATGTTTGTTTTACATCATCAATTATAAAACTTTTAATTAGGTTTTAAGTCAATAGAAAGAAACAGGTTGGACTTTACATGATAGGATTTATTTCGAGTTTTTGAACTTTTTTGTATCTGATTTATTTTGGATTAGAGTTGTGTATGGTCCAATGAGCTGACGAAAGGACTTCTCATTTAACACAGATATACTACTCTGTCAAGAAAGTACCGGGAAAAAGTCAATAATACACAAAATGTTTGTTATTCATCTAAATTTATTTTATCACCTTCAAAGTATGCTCCTTCAGAAACGATACACTTACCCCAACGAATAATCCAATCATCGAAATTTTTTTTAAACGCTGTTTCCGGAATTGAGTTCAGTGCTCGCCGCGAATTCTCCTTTATGTCTTCTAACGATTGAAAACGGGTGCCACGAAGGGGTAATTTGAGTGTGGGAAAAAGAAAGAAGTCGGCTGGAGCCATATCTGGTGAATATGGTGGCTGCTCGATGGTGTTTGTTGAGTGTTTGGACAAAAAATCGTTTACAACGATGGCCTTGTGCGTAGGCGCATTATCGTGATGCAAAATCCAAGAATTTTCTTTCCACATTTCTGGACTTTTTCGTCGAATTTGTTCTCTTAAACGCCGCATAACGCTCAAATAATATTCTTTATTTACCGTTTGACCTTCGGGCAAGAAAACTGAGTGCACAACACCGCGATAGTCAAAGAAAACAGTCAACATGACTTTGACTTTTGATCGACTTTGACGTGGTTTTTTCGGTTTTGGTTCAGTTGGAAGGCGCCATTCCGAAGCTTGTGGACTAGTTTGCATGTCAAACTCGTAAACCCACGTCTCGTCACCAGTAACAATGCGTTTCATGAATGTTGGGTCGGTATTGACTCGTTCTAGCATGTCCTCAGCGACTTTCATGCGATTTAG
The DNA here is from genome assembly GCA_902829305.4 of Spodoptera exigua. Taxonomy (NCBI): domain Eukaryota; kingdom Metazoa; phylum Arthropoda; class Insecta; order Lepidoptera; family Noctuidae; genus Spodoptera; species Spodoptera exigua. Next base: position 2,529,044 of record LR824612.2, read on the forward strand.
TTTTTGAAGAAAATTCAGGTCTTTTGGGACTAGCCGAGCGGCAACACGTTTCATACCCAAATTATTTGTTAAAATGGTACGGATCGACTCGTGAGATACAGAAAGTTCTGCGGCCATCTCTCTCAAACTTGAATGAGGATTTTCATTCACTATTTCCTTCACTTTTGCGATGTTAACTTCAGTTGCAGACGTTGATGGCCTACCAGAACGAGGCAAATCTTCCATCACATTTCAACCGCTTTTGAACGCTTTGTACCACTCATAAGCACGTGTTTTTGATAAAGTCGATTCACCGTAAGCCTTCTGTAACATTTTGAGTGCTTCCGAACACGAAATTTCATTGGCGATGCAAAATTTAAGACAAACTCTTTGTTCGATGTTTTTGTCCATTATGAAATTCGCAATACACACTAGATATTATAAAACTAAAAACAGCACTGTTTTTAATATAAATAACAGATGCAACTCAAATTCCGCGACAAAATGGAAAACAGTTATGCCAATCTAACAACAACAAAAAAAAATAAAATTCGAATTTGGAACCATAAAAAAAACATTCATTCCCGATACTTTGTTGACTGAATGTACATACATAGTGTTCACTGCTGAGCAAAGGCTTCTTCTCTGTATCAGAAGTTGTAATTATGCATAGTTACAGATAGAACAGTGAGTAAGCGATTGGCTGTTGTACTACGTGTTGCAGGTGCCATTCCTGCATCGGGTAAAAAGTTTTATTAGATTTAATGATTCAAACGACCGTTACGACAATGCCCATATGTATTTAGCACCTCGGAAAGCACGTAAAGGCTTTGACTACGCCGGTAACTAGGCAACTGGCAGCTGTGCAACGTGTTGCTAGTTCGACTCCCGCAAATTATATTTCCGGGTCTGGATGACTTTTGTGTTATGGAACCACGACAAAGAAGAAAATCCTAGTGAGGCTGAGGCAACAAAGAAAAAAGAAAAAAGTCCTTCACCCGATAGACAGATGCCACCACGATCCATGGTTCTCTATCATCATGAATAAATCAATGCTTTTATGTAAGTTCAGAATACGCAGAAATACAGGTTCATATCGTCGGTTTCATATCGTCGTCAAACCTAGTGTGCACTTGAATATACAACTATTGAAAACGAATGAAGCGCATATAATATCATCTAAGCCCATATAGTAGAGGAGCCCAGGATGCTAAATTTGTAGTTACTCAAGCTTCTTAGGAAGCAACTGGATTATGAAGATTCGGTGATAGAAACAAAAATGTCTTACACACGTTTTCTAAAACGCTTGTCAACGCTAAAACTAACTAATCTCCTGTTAAATCTCTTTTCAAGTCATCTGATTGGTTGTTGATAATTCAGTCAACCAATCAGATGACTTGACAAGAAATTAAACTGATTTTAACATTGATCGGCCTTTCGAAAACCGGGTGTAAATGACATTTCATTCCTCCGGTGGGGGAAGACGGGATCGATAGTTTTTCAAAATTGTTAAGTGTAACTTTTGTTTTGGTGCACGAGCTTGACAGATATTAGTAATGTATATTCTCTATGTATCTCAGACAATTAAAATATTTTATGCTGCCGAATTGCATGGTGGAGTTGGCCGACTGAGGGGATAGAAACTGGACCCGTTCAAAACTCTACCACTGTTGTAAACCACGATGAAATTGGCAGATTTTTTAAACGCACTTTCTTTAGCATGAAGTCTACCTGTCGACCCGACGAAAGCGACTGTATTCCATTATTTTTTTTATATTGATCCTCCATTATTTTCAATAAGTATGTTATAGGTATATTGAACAGGTTACTATATATATTTCCCATATGTTAAACTGACGCGCTCGAGTAACTACCGAAAGCCCTTCATGGGCTCCCCTACTAACAGTATACGAGTATCTTAATACAATCAATAGATATAAAAACAATATCGCGGGCCTTCTAAGAGTGCTTATCGAAACTTATCTTCAGTGTTTCCAGAAACTGATTAGCTACAAGTGTTCGTACCTAAATAGTTTTGATTTCAATTAATTTAACAAATTTTGAATGTACTTAAATCAATTGAATCAAATTATTGTTGGATTTCTTGAAGAGTTTAAGATTGTTTTCGAGTTATTTCGAGTAGTGAATGCGCTTGGTGTAGTTTGTTAAGTATCTGATTGTTAAGTGCAGAAATAAGTACGTCATCTTACTGCAATTTGTTAAAATGTTTTTTTTTATAAATGTATATAAATAAATTTATTCAATTAACGACAGTAAACTCTGTTGTAAACTAAACAATATAAAATAACAAATAACACATAATTTAATCAACAAACCAAAAAAAAAACTAAAAAAGTTTTTGTTTTATATAGTTATGTTTTTTCGTAGGTACCTACTTATTGAAAACATTTCGCATACAGATTTTGTATTACAATTAGAAAAATCATATTTGTCTATATAAATTGCAAAGAATCATAAAAATGTTTGTTTATCTTTTATAATTACCTACTATTTTCTCATTTTTATTTAGACATCTGCAACTTAAAGAAAATCATGTTTCACACTTTTTAAGCACGTAACTTTATACAAAAAAAGCAAACCAATAAATAAAACAAAGTACCTACGTAAGTTAAAGTTCGAAACTTTAATTCAAAGAAACGCAATTTGTATATGAATGACAAAGTCAAAAACATTAATTATGATGTTTGTACGTTAAGAAAATGTAGAAATTATAACAATATACACATATAAAAGTTTCAAAACAAAACTTCGGCGCGGTACCGTCACTAAACGTGTGAGAATTTGAATTTATTTTGGAGACGCTTAGAATTGTTAATTATGGATAAGAATGATAATACGCATAGGAGGAATTAAAAGAAAAGTTTATTAAAAATAACGACTTACTCACGTGGATCAACTAAAAAAACGTTTATTTAAAACCACATTCATAAGTGAATTGATAAAGTGCTGAACTAGTTTTAAATAAGTGTGGGAGAGCCATGATTCGCGCGAATGGGTCAGCTCGACCGGAGTGATACCACGGCCTCACAGAAAACGGCGTGTAACAACCACAGCGTTGTTTCGCTGTTTAAGTGAGGTTACCGGAGGCCCTATCCTTTCCCAATCACTAAATCCCCAAAACCTTATCCCCATAATGTCGGTATCGCACTCGTAACTGCTTCGTTGTTGCGGGTGCCCATTGGCGGCGCAACTAAATGTCGACTGCGCGACGACGACATTGAGTTGAGAAACAATTCTACCACACTTAAGATTGCGATATATGAAAATCAGCGCCGCGACACTGTCCCGTATAGGGTCGCTGCATTATGCTGAGCGAGGGCCATTTCGCGTGCATATTTTTCTTCATCCCTCTACTTTTGTTATATTGTTTTACCATGCTTTATGTATTTTTATTTTTATTATTGTTCGTTTTGCGTCATTTATGCGTCCCAGACACGAATAAATACTTTTTGTATGTCAAAAAAAAATATATATATTCATTTAAACATTGTATTAAAATAACGAATTCAGAACCAAATATACAAATTTTCTAAGCAACATGTAAATACATGGAAACCATAGAAAGAAAACAAATCGACAACATGAGGATAATAAAGAAATCCCAGCTTAAGCAAGACTTAGCTAGAACAACGATTACTTCAGTAATTTATTGGCGAAGATTAGGTTTTATTTACTAATAGAACATTTTATTTGTGGTGTCTGATAATGTGGTAGCCAGCCATATTTCCTGATAGTAAGCAATCAGCTCAAGTGGGAGACGTTTGTTTATTTTCGTTTCGAAAACAAGCAGATGGATTATCTGATGGTAAGCAATTGGACAGCTCATAGACATCCACAAATAGGGATTGAGTGATGTTCCACGGTGGTTTCATGAGAAGCCATAGTGTGACTTCGGTCAAACCCCCTTGTTAGTCCAAAATTATGCCTCTGCAACATTTTAAAAACTTTGGTCTTGCTGACTTTGTCCTGCAAAAAATCCTTGATTCTGCTTGGCTGCGTCCTAGGCGATTCTATTGTCATTTGTCTATGTCAACAAAAAAAGAAACATCTTGTTCCAGGTAAAAAATGTGATCAAGCAGTACCACTGGTGTTTATTATACCTATCTACCTAATCAGTTTTTCATCAACAAATTCATAAAATCGATTCTATAACCAAGTGAAAGAATTAAAATTAAAAATTATTCATTTATTAAACATTTAAAATACATGGCAGTACCAACAAACTCAAAATAAAAAAGTTCGATAACTGCAGAAATTAAAAGAGCTTCCAGATTTTTACAATCTAAGACTCAACTCAGTCGTGTTAGCAATTAAAAGTTACATATTACTGAATCGTCGTCACTGGCAGAGTTATTCGCGTTACTTTGTATAAATAAAAATTGTTTTAAAACCTCATTTCTATTGGAATTGGAGTAACTAAATTTTTTAGATTACATTGTAAACCTGAAATAAAATGTTACTAGTGTTTAAAATTAAAAAGTTCTACTTTTTTCTGTGTGGTAACATCTACTTTATCGTAGTCTATATACTATAATGTATTTTAATTTATTATATTGCAACAATATATTAATGTTGTGTGAAACTTAAAATTTTACAAAAAAAATATATTGCTTAAAAAATAAAAAAATCTTCACAAAAAAACGCATCTACTTTATAGAAAGATACAAAACTAAGCTTGTCTTATTCCAACCTGGACTGGACAATGACCAAGGACCATTCGAAACTACATATAATTACTATTATAGACAATTGTGTATTAAAAATTATTTAAGTATTATTTTTAATACAGAAGGTATTAAAAATTATATTTAAATAAATGTAATTATTAATACATGGTAGGAATTATTTTGGGTTCGCCCAAAAATAGTGGATTTGCCACACATAAATCGGTTATTTTTACAACTTATTTATCCCTTAATAAAGGTGCCAGTGAACTGACATCCAAACTTTATTTCTACTATACCTCTAAAATATTATTTACCCGTCACCCATGTGCATATAAAATTTCATTTTAAAACGGACTTTATGAGACACGCTGTCAAATTTCCTCGATAACGTCTAGCGGAGGTGAACCGTGTGCTATTGTAGTTTGACGGGGTTTATATAAATGACGTAAATTAACGTATTAAAAGATTTCCCGTCCCTGGATTTACTTGCTTTTTATATTAAACAGAATGGGGTTTGGGCAACATCCTACCTCACATATTTTTGTTCGAGAGACGATCTCCGGCCACCGACCGAAAGCGCGGGTCTGCGGACGGCGTGTAAGTGTAGCTCGCCGCCCGACCAGAACCAGACCAGAGCGTACGGCGCGTAGCGTTCCGCGCGCGCCTTAAAGAGCCAATAGACCACCACAGACAGGGCCCTATAGGGCTGATGTTCAGACGGGGTAAACGCAATGAGGCACTGTGACCTCGTCCTATAAAGCAGGAGAAGGAACGAGGGGGTTCTTAGTCAGTAAGAGTTTGACACTACCTGCCAGGAACAGTCCTTGGGCAGGAGAAGTGATTCGATGATTTTCCTTTCACAAAAAAAAAAAAAACATATTTTCGTTACAAAAAATGTTTCATGCACGCAAATTTTGTATATAAAGTGGACTTAACCCTTTTGTGAGAGGTGAAAATTAGTGTTTTACGGGAGAAGGAACTCTTACTGACTAAAAACTACATCGTTCCCTTTTGTTCAGAGCCAGGCCGCCATTAGTCATTGCAATTTGCCGTCAAACTTAAAGCCCTGAGGCAAATCAAACCTTTGGGTGATGCAGAAACAGAATAATTATTGAAAAGATTTTTGATATAATCATTATGCTGAATACTTATCGTCTTTGAACAGTATGAGAGTGACTAGTTGTTTGAATGCTGTCATTGAACCGACGAGGCAAGCAAAAGTAGTGCGTATGACTTCCTCGAAGAAAGATGAGATTTGCTCAAAGTGTTCGGATCACATAGATGTTTGGCTGTTTGCAGTCTTGTGCAGCCAACAATTCTGTGATACAAGTGAACCTGAACTTACCTATACTAATAATAGGTCTTTACCCATGAAATTGCCGTTCTGCAGTACTGGCCATTTCAAATCAAAATAGCTTTTGTTAGGCTAAGGCTAATTAATTTTGTTTTAAAAACATGGGATTCTTTTTCCAAAAGTAGTCATTTGTTTATTGATTAGTGTTACATTTACATCGCATTTCAAATAAAAATTTTCGTTGAAATTTTTTCATGCAAAACGGCAATTTCATAGGTAAAGACCTATTATTATAGAGAGGTAAAATTTGTACGTTTGTAAGTTTGTATATAGGGGGTAATCTTTGGAACTGCTTTTCGGATTGCCAAAATTCTTTCACTGATAGGAAGCTACAATATTCCTGATTGGTATAGGTACAAAAACATAAAACATCACGCTACGATTAAATGGAGCCGAGCAGCGGGTGAAACCGCGCGAGAGTAGCTAGTATGTAATAGGTCGACATGGCGGGTGTCCATGGGCGACACTGATTTCTTACCATCAGGTATTGCGTTTGCTCGTTTGTCGACATACCACATAAAAAAATACCACATAAGTACCATAAAATTTAATATTGTTATACCATAATTGTTTTAACATAACATAATTTATTAATTGCTGTATTTTTTATCCATACTTTGAAAACTTAGATTATAACTTTTCAATGTATGTATAAAAAATACATGTATAACAAAAACAAGAAAAAATGGAATGGGGCACTAGTGAAGTGCAGCTACCTACATCGATAGAGATGTCGATAGATGCAAGACTCCAGCATAGCATCGTAACGACACATTCGAATGATTTGAATTGCAGAACACGAACACTCGATCCAACCGCTCAGTTGCAACAAAGATGTAGAATTACCTTTTCTTTGTAAGTTTATTTTTTTTAATTAAATTATGGTTTTGAATACATAATGGTAACTCGTAAATGTAAAAGCAAATTTGTGTTTTTGTTTGGTACACACTTCTGTATGGTAATCTATTCAACCACCTTTTTAATATTAATTAGTTAGGTGCTTCTGATTATGAAAATTAAAATAAATAAATAAATAAAAGCAAGGAACCATCATCGTATCCATAAATATATAATTCAATTAAAAACATCCTCTTAAAATTCTTCTTAAGTACCATATTAGGAGTTCACTTATTTTAGTCTACGATAATTTTACTTTATAAATATGTATTAATCACGTAAAACTTTCAATATATTATTTGAGTACTAGAACTATAGCTAATCTACAACGACGGATTACCTGATGGTAAGCAATCATGATCCAAGGAGTTACAAATACGTTACCTCACTCATACGGCGAAACACAACGTTGTTTCACGCCAGTTTTCTGTGGGGCCGTTGGAATATTCTGGTCGAGTCGGCCCACTTGTGTCTAAGTGTAGGAGAGCTATGCTTCAGCACGAATGGGTCGGCTCGACCAAACTGATACAACGACCTCACAGAAAACCAGCGTAAAACAACACTAACGTTGTGTTTCGGCGTGTGACTGAGGCTACCGGAATTCCAATCGTTTTAACAATAAGAGGCCGGCAATGCACTTCTAGTAACTCCTTTGATATTGCAAATATCCATGAGCGCGGCTGATGACTTACCATCAGGTAATCCGTCAGCTCGCGTACCGACTATGATGCTATGTTTTTATAATAACTATCGTAAGACATACTAAATTAACTAAAATTCGCGGGTTACTCACGTGTAAATATTGAGAAAAGCTCTACTAGTTTCGAACCACAGAAATGCCCAACCACAGTGCGCGTCCGCGCACGCTGCTCATGAGGAAGAACCCCTCTGTGGTTCGAAACTAGTAGAGCTTTTCTCAATATTTACACGTGAGTAACCCGCGATTTTTAGTTAATTGACTATGATGCTATAAAAAATGTGTCCAAGGATGACTCTCCCACACTTAAAAACCTGATAGCAATGGAGAAAATCCGTTTTTTTTCGTTGCTAAATCACCATCATATAATCATATCAAATTGTCCCTTAAACTATCCACATGACATGGGACAAATCACATAACAAGACAAAGATCATTCTACCATGAGTACTGCCATACCCCAAGGGGTTAAAGGCGTGATAATAAGTATCTCACACTCCCATCAACTTTTAACGATGCACTAGGGATCTAACATAGACTATATATGTATGTATGTATACTACTAATACGATAGATTTCCAAGTTTGTTTGTTTATTGCCCTTTTCTGCAAAAGCTACTGAAATTCAAAATCAAAGTAAGTAAGTAGCATTCATTTTAATTACTTGATCCTTAAAAAGACAATCTTAATTGCCCGTCTGTGGGTTCAACCAAAATTCTAATGAAGAAGAAATAGTAAAGAAAGTCTATCGTTACTTCAAAATATCTTTTCAATTGTTAGATATTTCAACACAAACTTTAGCACAGGTATAGATTTTGCAATCTAGATTTTTAGAGCGACAAATTTAAGGAAAATAACGTCTTACTTACGAATTATTATTTACTCTATATTAACTGAGAAAAGCTCAACTAGTTTCAAGTTACAACGGGACTCTTATTCATGAGTAGTGTACGCGTCATGGCGACTTCGCACATCCGCCTCCATTTTTTTATATATGGTATAAGTAATTTAATATTAATATTGTTTAAAGATATTTTGGAGCCACCTATATAAAATTGGAAATGTGAAACGTCGCAAATGTGTTACTGTTCTTTTAAGGATTCGGTAGAGGGGATTTAAACCACCTTTTTTCACCTCGACAATGGCGAGCAAAGCTGCTGACTGGTACTAGTAACAAAATCATACATTTCACGTAAGCTGGACACATCTAGTGCGCATTAATCACAGAGGTGTTCCGTCCACTTGAACAAATTGAATTTTTCATGTGTCCCTAGATTACCCACCTTCTAAACGGGGTGGACGATGAAAGGTATCATTTGATGGCAATTTCCAATGAATTTTCTCTTACAAAATCTTGATTTTTTTCTTGTGAATCGTAGTGCTATTTATAGAAGGTAGTGTCAATGGGTTTTAATGAAGCTGGATTGAGTTCTTGTCTTTAGTGCTCTGTTATTTTTTTTTATGTGATAGTACGGCAAACGAGCAGACGGATTACCTGATGGTAAGTCATCTGCGTTACCCATGGGCACCAGTGAAGTCATCCGACCTTTAAGAAGGAGTAGGTTCGGGAATACTGCCGCCACAAGAACATTCCAAAGTTTTATTCTGCGGGGCAGACGGGTTGACTGCCTAACCACCAATGTGATGGGGATAAAAACGTAATCGCGTGTGACGATGGCGATCAGATACGGCGCGGATCAAACCGACAATTCATCTCCCCGTGATAAAGATGCGATAGAGAACATATTACAGTTTAATTGAAAAAAAAAAATGATGTCGTCATTTATAGCAAAAAGCTACCAACGGATTTGTGCTAGAATTTATTTTTGAAGGGAAGCGATCATTTGGTACTTAATATAATTCGTATTTATGTGGTGGTGGCCCGGAGGTTAAGGCTTCTCAAGTATAAGGAATCGGATCCGAAAGTACCAATGTGACTTTTTCGGCATTATTTGGAGTTTGTATGATTATTTAAAGGCCACTGACATACGGCGAAGTAAAATATGGTGAAGTGACCTGGACGTAAATTTCTAATTATAAAGCGCGCGTAAAGGCAAGCGTGGTGATTTATGCTCAAAATCTTTTCCGTATAAGAAGTTGCCTTTGCTCAGTAATGGGCACTTATAGACTGATGATAATGATTAATTATATCTGCTTAAGATTCGATTCCTAAAAAATCTTCCGTTAAATTATATTACCTATATTCACTTACTTAAAGCGAAATTTAAATACTAAATATTTCCCAATTCCTCCAGTACATCATATACAAAGGAATCCATTTTATTTTAAAAATTCCTCACCATTTTCTAAGTTTCCCAGTAGACAAAGTACCAGGGCGGCATAAAGACAAGTTAGTCGTATCGTTAGTGAGCTCATTTCCTTATTCGCCCGAGTATCAGTCCCGGCGTAAACACCGGAAAATGTAGCGAGCCATGTATACATGTATATGGATACGAACACAGGTAATTGGAATGTGACATTGGATATGTGGGACGGTTTTAAAACACGGTGTTTTAGTTGTATTTTTCTTAAGGTCGATAAACGTGTAGGTACGCGGTCAAAATTTAAGTGTGGGAGAGCCATGCTTCGGCACGAATGGGTCGGCTCGACCGGAGTGATACCACCGCCTCACAGAAAACCGGCGTGAAACAACCACAGCGTTGTGTTTCGCCGCGTGAGTGAGGTTACCGGAGAGCCAATCCTTCCCCTCCCCCAATCCCTCTTCAATCCCTAAATCTCCAAATCCCTTATCCCTAAACGGTCGGCAATGCACTCGTAACTCCTCTGTTGCGCCTCCACGGGCGCCGCTGATTGCTTACCATCAGGTAATCCGTCTGCTCGTTTTCCGACCTATTACATGAAAAAAAAAAAATGCCTGCGGCAAGCAATTGGCGATGCAAATGTACAATCGCAATATCAAAGGAGTTATTAGAGATTTAAGCATATGGGGTTTGGGGGTTGAGAATAGGGGTGGACAAAGGATTGGGCCTCTGCGAATACTATCATCCAAAAATAAGCGTGTTTTAGTCTCTTGAGGGGTGGAAGTCATCAATTGACTTCTCCCGCCCTGGATGGGGCAAAAGGGAGTCAAACTCTTACTGACTAAAAACCAACCCGTTCTTTTCCTCTCTGGGCTGCGGATATTTATAATCTAGTTTAACATAGTGTAAAATCTGTTTTAGTTTTAGAAGAACATAAAACAGTTTCTTGTACCGTTAATAAGAAATGTTCGTTGCTTTTATATTCCTGTGGGTAACACTAACAAGAAATATTGAGACCTATCAGACACAATTTTGTTTGTCGTGTGGATAGAATATATTTTAAGATGGGACAATATTGATGGCGACGGCGACGGTGGTTTTCTCTGTTTTGTCAATTACTCTATTTTGAAAAAGTTTAAAGTTTCAAATAGCCATTATATTGTGTCGTTTCTACCTACCTATAATATTAAATTGAATTCCTAAATAGGGATAAATCCAATTCAGTACATTTTATGAAATATTAAAAACAACAAATTTTCTTTTACTCCTATCAATTTCGTTCGAGATTACTTTATTTGTGACGTCGTATTTTTTTACCTTACCTGTGATAATGATTTACCTTAACTTAGCTCAAAGTAAGCTAAAAATAAAATTATAATCATTTTTAAATTTTTAGAGCATGTTCTTTAATTATTAACAAATGTTGATATTTAATTAAAAGGAACAATTTATTTTTGACAAAGCCATCATCCCTATTACTTCGCATTATGTAATAACAAAGTATTTAGCATGTACTTATGATCATCAAATGACCTCTCAACGCATTGAGTTTGGGCGAAAAGGAGTTTTTAACTCTTACTGACTAAGAACTACCCCGTTCTTTTTTTCTTCCCTCTCCAGGACAAAGCTTCAGTACATTATTGAGCTTGCACCAGCAACTCCGGCTGGACACCTGAGGGTCTTGTCCATAGCAGTGGTGTTCCAATAGCTCTTCAGGGATCGACGCTTAGGTCTGAGTATGTTTGCTCGTCGTTCACAGATCCGGGCATATACATAGTGCACCCGGGCATCGACAAGCGATCCCCGACGCCCGAGACGTCTTCTGGCGGCTGGGACTTTAAGAGGTGACTATGACTAACTTTAAGACTGGTAAATATTATACATAATAGAATATTTTCAGCTACATAAATCTACTTTAATTTACAATAAAAATCAAATAGAAAGCCGTACGGCAACCGCCTGTTTGTCTGTTGCTACCTTAATATACAATTTCACAGGTAAATTCCAGTCACGTATGGAACCTCATAATTAAAACTACAGTTATTTTCAGTTTAACGTGAACTTTTACTGTTTCTCACAAGTGTTCCTGGAAGTTTAATTTTGTGTTTTAACTATTGTCTACACGTTTTAGTGCTAGCAAGATTTATATCCCCAAAAGGGGGAATGTGTATTATTTATCTGAAACAATATAATTTAAAGAAACTCTTTATCAATAGCTGGCAACTTCCACGTGGTTTCAGCTGTTTGTATGTTTGTAAGTTTGTATGTAGGGGGTAATCGTTGAAACCGCTTGTCGGATTGCCAAAATTCTAATTCTTCACTAATAGATAGCTACAGTGTTCCTGAGTGCCATAGGCCATACAACATCACGCTACGATCAAATGGAGCCGAGCAGCGGGTGAAATCGTGAGATAGTAGCTAGTGTTTTATAAATCGCCTGGATAAATGAATCATTAAACAAAAAAATAACTGGTCAATGCAAACCAGTTGTTCTGAAGAATAGACCGTTCAATAACCTTTATTGTTAACAGTAAAAAAAAAATGTCGCCAATCCGACTTGAGCAAGCGTGGTCATAAATTTTCAATCCTATAGGATTGGCTTGCTTGATTTAAGTGTGGGAGAGCCAAGCTTCGGAAAAAATGGGTCGGTTCGACCGGAGTGATACCACGGGCTCACAGAATAGGGGCGTGAAACAACCCAGCGTTGCGTTTCGCCGTGTGAGTGAGGTTACCGGAGGCCCAATCCCTCCCCTTCTCCTATCCCTTCCCGTTCTTTTTATCCGCAACCCTTATCCCCAAAAGGCCGGCAACGCACTCGTAACTCATTTGGTGTTGCGGGTGTCCATGGGCGGCGCCGATTGCTTACCATCAGGCAATCCGCGTGCTCGTTTGCCGACTTATACCATAAAAAAAAAACCTTCTGCTTGTGAGAAGAGGCTTTTAGTCGTCAGTGGGCATTTATAGGTAGCAAACTCAAGTAATATTTGACTGCACGTTTGGTGCAATGGCTGGACAACTTGCTGCTGTGCAACGTGTCGCGGGTTCGAAACTTTCCGCGATTCAGAATTATTGTTTCGGGTCTGGGTATGTGTACCTATGTGAATTTGACACCAAAAACACAGGATGCTCAATCGGGGCGACAAAAACAGATCACTTTTAGGTATATCACTTTGTTCTTTCCTTTCACGGGATTACAGGGTCCCGGACCTTTGGAAGGCATACGAGGAGCCGAAGCCAACTCGCAGAGGCCCGTTGAACAATTTTAATCTAAATGTGATGGGACATCAGCCGGCAATTATCCCTGTATGCACTATAAAAGTGCACCCAAGGACAATCCCCGGTTGATGCAGGACTATTGTAAAATGTGGTAACAATTGATAGGGTTATGGGTATGGGTTGCTATGCACTAGTGGATGAAAACTATGGAAATACTATGGCCCCTGCCCCTGACCAATATTGATACATACGGATAAACAGGCAGGGGGTGACTGGCAAACTCAATTAATGGGCCCCCGGAAACGGCCGCTAGCATGTAGCGACACGGGGGCAACATACGTTGAGCTGCTTGGGGAAGGAGAGGTATCCCACGGCTATCAGAGCAATCCCGGAAGTACGGTCAAGACCCCTACCAGCACCTTACTGAGATACATCCTTCCCCCGAGTCTCCTTCAACTCCTACTCTTGCGAATCTCCACTCAAGCCAGCCAATTAAGGCAAGAATGAGGTAGGAGGGCTTGTTCTTCATCAGTGTTCACTCCAGCTCGTCACGAGGACTAACCGGAGAGAGAAGAACAAGACACCTCCCGGGAGTCAGGTCCGTGGGGTGGCCACTGCCCAACAGCTCGCCACAAGCTGCCTTGCGGATATATATCACTTTTTACCCGACTGCCAAAGAAGGAGGGTAATGTTTTTCGAGTGTATGTAAGTATGTATGTATGTCTTTTCCTTTGTGACCTCCTGTAGCCTAAACGGCTTGATGGATTTTGATGTATGAGGTATCGTTAGATTTGTCTTGATTACGGGAGTGTCATAGGATACATTTTATCCTAAAAGTCCCACGGGATAAAGACATAATAATATTTTTTCTAAATAAAAACAGCTAAAAAGTTATAAATAAAAAAAATATTATTAAAAAAACAAAATACCCGACTGCACACTAAAAAAAGAGTAAAACAAGCCCCACAATACAAATTTACTGAATATAATTTATAAATGTTGATGGAAAGCTTCGCAGGCGGGGACCACCTTGACCGCCACCAACGAAAATTCTGCTAAATGGTGCACAACAGAAATGACTATAAATAAGCCTCTGTTGGTCCCCGCCTGCGATGCTTTCCATCAACATTTATAAATTATATTCAGTAAATTTGTATTGTGGGGCTTGTTTTACTCTTTTTTTAGTGTGCAGTCGGGTATTTTGTTTTTTTAATAATATTTTTTTTATATTATTAGAAAAATAATATTCTTTAGTAATAAAGAAACTAGGAAATGAATATTTTCATCAACAACTCATTGAGAACAAACACTTGGAAGTTGTTTACCAGCAATTAAACGGAATTACAATAGAGATGTCGCCACCGTCGTCGGTGCAGCGACGCGGCAATGGAAAAAAGGGTGATTTATTTGTTTTCTATACAGCTCTCTTCCGTTTCAGAAACTAAGTGAACGTATTGAGTTGTAATTAAATTTTTAATACGTAAAATCATGCCTTTACTTTTCTGAAGATTTAAGTATAGGTGGAAATACAGGGTGTAAAAAGACACTTAACGAAGCCGAAAACCACGTATTCTGCCCATTATTTGGATCATTTTTTTCTTTAAGACCATAGCTGGGGCTCCACAGGTTCTCGAGATATTGAAGGTCAAAAATGAATTTTTAATTTTTATTTTTGCACAATCGATTTCTAGGTATTATTACAAAACTTTTTTCCAAACAAACATTACCTGAATTTCCGATTTTTCTAAATAAATTACGCATTTGAAGTTACGAACAGTAATGTACGTAATAAATAAATACAGACCCGCACAAAAAACATCGTGCATCTCAGTAGGATTTTTATTTTACAGAATTGTTTTGTTGTTGCGAAGTAAAACGTCGACCTACGTACTTATCACAGCGTTTTCATGCTAAGCTGTGAACCTACGCACACAATGACACGAAGCCCGTTTGCTTTACATTGCGCGCAACAATATTTTTTTAAACCTAAAAATAAAAGTCGTTTCCCAGTGATAATTTTAGCGTAAAGCTACTTAGTTAGAACTGCAGTATGCGTAGTTAACGGCTTCGTTAGGTGTTTTTTTTACACCCTGTATACAATGCACCACTAAATAAGTATGTGCACCATATGTATACGTCTTGTGTTATAAGTATGGCACGAATGGATCGGCTCGACCGGAGTGATACCACTTCCTTACAGAAAATCGGCGTGGAACATGTGTAATCTGTGAGCTCGCTTGTTGTGCTGTCACATAAGAAAATATCAGGTGAGGCCTTTTGCAAGACAGAGAGAAGCCTACAAGGCATAAAAAACTAAATGATAACATTGCTTAACAGCGTACTCATGTTCTTGAAGTGAATGTTTATGAGCAGCATCAACATCTTCAAGAGCGTGAAACACGATGCAACGCGGTAAAAAATTCTTAAGAATTAATAAATTAAAAATCTTAATATTCATACGAACACTTTTACAGTAGTGTGATTCTGTAAGACTTAATTCTAAACTTCGAATCTGAATTCGCCGTGAGTAGTAGTACACTAGCGCTACACTTGCGAGTTGAACTAGATTGACAGCAACATTTTGATAGATAAAGTATGAGATGACGTTAAAAGTGGCATTCTAAAATTTTATTTCCCCGTCACTTCGACGCTCATTTCGGACTCGAACAAGATTCAAAATCAAACAAACTTTATAGAATCGACGTGCAGAACTCTTACTCGTCATAAAGTATAGAACACGTATTTTAAGATACACGGCTACATTGTACAGTCTATCCATTGTCCACTCACATAGAAAAATAACCTGTAACCTCACCACTAGTTTATCATAAGTAACTGTCGACAAAAGAATGCAAGATAAATGTACTATTATGAAAATATATGTTTTTCACGGAAACAAGGCGTGAAGAGAGGAATGCCACGTTAACAATGCACATCTAAAATGCTTGCGTGCTGCTTGTATGCTTTTTTGAGGGTTTGAAGTCATCTTATGAATTCGAAAAATGAGAGAGCCACCCATTTTCCTGCTTCGGGCCGGGACATAAGTAGTTTTGTATGTAGTATATGGTTATATAATATGTATTATGTATTAGGTACTTATGTATTATATGTGCATTTTTGCATATTATTATGTTTGTATTTATATTATTATATTATATTCATTTTTTTATGCATTTTAATTAATTACTTTTATTTTAAGTTAGCTCTTGTGCTTTTTTGCACCGACCATATTCTTACTGCATCACCCAAAGGTTGGCTATGTACGTTGTGCATAAAGGTTAAATAAAATAAATAAATAAAATAAGTACACTATTGCGCTTAAAACACCGGCTGCAATATGTGGATGCTTTTTTTGAGAAAGGAGTATCATTAAAAGATTTCTCTAGCCCAGGTTGAGGCGAGAGGGAGTGTCAGACTCTTATTGACTTAAAACATTATTGTACATATTATACGATTGTTCTTTCTGTATATGATTGTTCTTACTTCGCTGTTATTTTCATGGATCTCAGTTATCTGAATAAATAAACTTTATTATTATTTGTATGTCTTTACCAATCACGGGACCACAGGATCCCGGTCATTTGGAAGGCGTACGAGGGGCCGGAGCCAACTGCGCAGAGGCCCTTTAGACAACTTTAATCTAAATGAAATGGGACACTAACCGGCGACTATCCCTGTATGCACTATGGAAATGCACCCAAGGATAGTCTCCGGTTAGTGTAGGACTATTGCGGATAATGGAAACAAGGGATAAGACTATGGGTGTGGGTTGTTATGGACTGGTATGATGGGAACTATGGAAGGACTATGGCACCTGCCGAAACAATGTAATAAATACACGTAAAAATGGCAGGTGGAGACTCGCCAACTCACCGACCGGGCCCCCGGGAATGGTTGCTAGTAATAGCAACAGAGGGACAGCGGAAATGTGAGTGGCTGAAGGGTGAAGAAACTGCCACCAGCTTTCTACTCAGATCATCTGCATCTGCCTAAGCATCCTGCATCACTGGCCCACTCGCCGCTTACGAACAGCTTCCACCCTCCGAGCAGGATCACTACTCTCGCGACTCCACTCTGGACGGCCAATGAAGGCAAGCCAGAGGTGGGAGACCTGTTCCTCGTCATCGTCCACTTCGGCCAGCTAATGAAGGCAAGCCGGAGATGAGGAACGGTGACTTCTCCCTGGAGCAATCGGGATGATGGTAGCCCGCGGGATCGCTAATTCCCGTCACCTCGCCTCAAGGTGCCCTGCGGGCTTATTATTATTATTATTATTAAAACCCCCTGTTCCATTTGTCTGTAGACAACGCTTACGGTTGGTGGCCCGAGATGTGTATCCTGAAAATTAGCATCTTGTGATCCCTTTTTAAATTGAAAAGGTAAATAAACATTAAGAAAGTATTATAAAGAATCAAATAATTTCAACGATATATTGATTTGAAATAATGTGTGACTTCACTATTAAGAATATTTTATACTGAGTAGTGACTCGATGATCTAAGTTTAATTTTAGTGTTGTTTTCTTACAATAAAAAAAATACGTGCCTGATACTTTGTCATGATCTCTCATATTTTTTACCGTTATCA
Organism: Spodoptera exigua; assembly: GCA_902829305.4. NCBI lineage: Eukaryota > Metazoa > Arthropoda > Insecta > Lepidoptera > Noctuidae > Spodoptera > Spodoptera exigua. Next base: position 2,546,722 of record LR824612.2, read on the forward strand.
TTGCTGTTATGTTACAGCCAAATAATAATAAAATACTTAATACTAATAATCCTACAAATGAGAATGAATGCAATAGGCTTGCAAATACTTAGTGGGCTATCATCGTTGTTGTTCTAAATAGGTTTGTTTCTGTCCGTTTATAGCGTGTTTAATTACGGCACGAGGTACAAGCGGATAGCGGTAAGTATTCGCGAATTTGTTTTGGGCCGGGTTGTTAGAAAGTTCTCCTGTAATTTTTTTTTTGTCGATCAAAGTGTTGTTATTATAATAATATTTTCATAGATCAGCCGGTACAAGTTCTCACTTTTTTGCACCACCACTTTCTTTCTCCCGCTGCAGGCCCCGCGTTACGTTTGCGCTTCCCCCGCAATCTCGATTGAACTTTAGTTGTGCCCCCATTAGTGGTGGTATATTAAATCTTTGAGGCAAAATATGTATTTAAAATTTTTCTTTGATTTAAAATTTGCATGCCGATTAAATGGCGGATCATGAAGAACTATGTACCTAGCTATTGTATATTAAGATCTGTACCACTATGTCTCAATCTCGAGCAAATAAAATGAATACTATTATTATTTTATATGTTCCTTTCCACTCGCGGGGTCTTAGGGTCCCGGACTTTTGGAACGCGTATGAGAGGCCGAAGCCAACTAATATAAGTGAAATGGGACATCAGCCGGCAATTATGCCTGTATGCACTGTGAAAGTGCACCCAAGGACAATCCCCGGTTGATGGAGGACTATTGGGATTATTATTATGTATATCTTTACAAATCACGGGATTTATTTATTATTATTAAAGCATGCAGTTAAGTTATTTTTCGCTCGACACACCTCTTCAGAAATCTGTTATTTCATCCCATAATTAATGTATTAATTTTTTTATCAAAATACTCCAGGATTCCGTTTTAACTTTTACTTTCATTTCTATTTGTCACTCTACAGCTTACATTTGTCCCACAGAAAAGTTTTGAAGTAGGCGCAATTATGTACTTACCTACCTGAATCCCTACGAGACTGACCCGACAATGCTTTTAGTGCTAACTTACATTTGTTCATACATAGTTACATAGTTTGGACGAAATAAAGTAGAGAGTTGTTAAAGGAGCGATTTTTTAGATGGCCAGTAATTATTAGCTCTTGAGTCTTAGCTTAGATGTTCTATGATTGAATAGCTAAAGGTTTGATTTAAATAAGTTTTTAATTTGAAAGTAGTTAAATTGTGCACTGTGTGACTAAAGACATAATGTACCAGAAATGATAAAAAAATCTGTTAAAGTGTGAGTAAGTCCTTTTTTTTTTACCTGATGGTAAGCAATCAGCGCCGCCCATGGACACCCGCAACGGAGGATTTACGAGTGCGTTGCCGACCTTTTAGGGATTAGGGATTTGGAGATTTAGGGATTGAGGAGGGATTGGGGGCGGGGAAGGATTGGGCCTCCGGTAACCTCACTCACACGGCGAAACACAACGCTGTGGTTGTTTCACGCCGGTCTTCTGTGAGGTCGTGGTATCACTCCGGTCGAGCCGACCCATTCGTGCCGAAGCATGGCTCTCCCACACTTAACTAACTATTGAGTTTCCAATAATAATTACAGTTTTTAATTTAAATATGTATATCTATCGGTATATACTGTTTACTGTTTCGCTCAAAATGACAGTTATCTTCCAAAATTGTGTCAGTTCTAATAAAGTATGACTTTTCAAAACCTAGCTGGCGACTGGCTGCACGGTTTACGCATAGAACAACTCTTTGTGAGATTCACTTTTTTATTCCGTGTCTGTGTGTGTTGAATATTTGTAAACGCACTCATGACAAAGGAGCCAGAGGGAGACCAAAGAAAAGACAGAGGAGTTAGTGATAGTGGCTGACAGGACAGGACAGAATGGAAGAAAAAGAAAACATATTGCGCCGACCCCAAATAAAACGGGACAAGGGCAGGAAGATGATGATGCACTCATGACACAGGAGAAAATAATAGGGTAGGCCAATGTTGTTAAAAAAAAAATACCTTTCCAACAATCATATTGTTAAAGGATAAAAAAAAACAATATCGAAGATGAATCTGCCTTATATTTTACAGTTTCATTTTATATAATAACACCAACAATTATGAACATTTGCATGACTACTATAATTTACAAATAATTAGATAAACATAGTTTTAAGGGTCTCGATTCCACATTGTATACAAGCATTCATATAGTCGCATTATAAGAAAAAGTATTGCTGGTATTTTAATTTTTGAAATTAGTGACATCTATTGTCGGTTTCATGTAATTATAAGTTTGAATACTATGCATAATGTAGGTATGTCTGGATTGTTCTATTTTATGTTGCATTGGATATTCTTTTAATTTGGTAATTAAATAAAAAAAAAAAATCAAATATTAACATTAATATAATACCGATGTAAATTCAAAAGGGGATTAATTTCGAATATTATTTTGTTTGAATTGTGATTATTGTAATTGGTTGTTTAAAACGGATTAATAAAAACATCTTATACGTTTACAAATGGCACATTTTATCTTAAATTCTAATCTATACAACTATTTGCCAATTGCAACCCAACCTTACAATTGACGTTTTTAAATACATTCGTTAAAATTAGAGTATTAAATAAAAAAAAATATATACGGAAATATTTTCAATTCATAATTATAATTATTATATAATATAATAAGAATTATATAAATATAAGAAAACAAATTTTGAAATTAATAACGTCAGTCAATCTTTGGTATAATTTGTTTTTTGTTTAATTAATTTACTTGTCTTCAGGCGATTCTCTCTGTAACAAAAAATAAATAAAAAAATTAAAACTAGAGAATATTTATTAATATAGTTTTTTTGAAATTCGTTATATTACTTGTCTTATCAGTCATTTAACTTAGAAATTGAGTTTTTGCAACTATCCAGAAAAATTCTTACCATCATTTGCCACATTTTCATCTTAGATAACAGGTCCTCGTCCAGCATGGGCTTAGCTTCCATATTTCGGCTAAAAGGTAGTTCCACAGGCCCGTCGTCATTGTCAAGCCTGAAAGAGATAGGGCAAAATAAATAAACACAATTTGACTGTATTTGACTGTCTGTGGTCTAATGGTAGCAAGTGTGTCGAGCAAGGAGTTCAACTCTTAAGGCGAGCAAAGTATCATTATTTGTTCATTTCTCAAAAAAATCTCAATAGGTACACGATATCTTTCGTCCACCACTATATGATTACTGGCGTATACCTAATTCTATTTTCCCTAAACACGATTAGAACATTATATAACGTGTTACATTATAATAATATTTGTGGTTAAAACGCCTTCCGTATTACATGATATCAAATATTAGTTCCACCCTAAAGTTAAGCAACATCAAGTTAAGCAGGCATAGTTATACGAGTATATAATACTAGTATGAGAACAATGGCGGCTAACTAGGTAGTAAAGTAGTCTAGCCGATGGTAAACTTTTAGCATGCGGTTTTTCAGAGAAACCTTAATAATTCTTATCTAGTTTTTACTTAGTTCACTGTGAACCTCCATGTTTCGTTCGTATGGTAAATTTAAGCTCATTCTTTAATATAAATCGATTGTAGTTTTTTTGTCAGGGGAAAATCATCAAATGACTTTTCCCGCCCAGGATAAGGCGAGAGAGAGTGTCAGGCTCTTACTGGCCTAACCCTCCCCCCCCATTCCTTCTCTTGTTTTGCACTTAAGCCACGGTGCCACATTGCGCTTACCCCGCAGCCCCGGCTGAACATCAGCCCTGTGGGATTGTGGGATGTAAACAAAAGAGCCATCCGAAGATTTGACAAAAAGGATTTGTTTAAAAAAATAGCTTTAGATTGAAAGGACCGGTTGCACCATCTATGCGCAGTTTCTGTACAATACTTACATCAGTTTGCTAGCCGCGTTCGATTCGTCTGGCATGTTCATTTGGAAGATGGCGTCGATGTCGTCATTCTTAGTCAACTGGTTCACGTGATTCTGGAATTCGAAAATAGATGGCGTTGTTATACCTACGTGAAAGTTGCAGTTTGGTGTCCTAATTGTATGCAGTAAAAGTACCATTTATCAGGTTTTTTTACTGTTAGTTCTTAAATTATTATTGTTCACTGTTGCAATACTTGAATTGGCAATTTCTATCACTATCAACAATTTGATATTCTTAAATAATTTACATTTCCAGTTCGGGTCATTTCCAGCCACCTTATCTGAAAGTCATTGAAGGAAGTCTACCTTTGCCAGTACCTGAGGTTCTGTAGCTGACATACATTGATGATGATGATGATGATGATGTTTATTCTCTTACCAGTTCTGCATTGGCAGCCATGCGTCGCAGCAACCTGGTGAGGTACCAATCAGGGGCCGACGCTGGAGGTTTGCCGGACCTCTTGCCATGAGCTGGAAGAAACGAGTTATCATTATTAGCGATTATTTTGTTGTTCTTTGTATAGGATAGGTTTTAAGAAGCCTTTTGTCCGGTGGTGTTAAAAATTTACATTGTATAATGTCACTTATAAATTTCATGCGAATGATCAGCTGTCGGTTTTTATTATTATTATATTTATAAAGTAAAACTATTGAATAAATTGCACTTAAATAATGTCAATAATACAATTTTAATCTTTTGTTTGCGAAGAAAGCTGTAATGCTTACATTGTTATTATTTGACAGCTTCCGCAAATGTAAGGATGAAGTTTCTGTCTTGTTTTTCTCCATTCAAATCTACAATTTGAAACGAGCACCTACATAGTTTACTAACGAACAGCCTGACAGACTACTTTTCTGTTTTGACGTTTCAAAAGTACCTATTTATAGTTTAGTTGGAATAAATGATTTTGACTTTGACTTCGATTTATTTACCAAACCTCTCTTATGTAAAATTTAAAACTCTAGTAATAATTATTAAAGAATTGCTTCTCCTTAAACGTGGCCTATAATTTTAGATATGAGAAAAGTGACTTTCTTTGTACGAAATCATTTGCATAGGTACTTTATCTCTAATCGAAATGTATAGGAAAAGTTTTAAAAGTAAAAAGCCATGGCTGACAAAACTACTTTCTATATTCTAGGCAATATGTGAAATTAAAATATAATTAATTCTACCATATGTCTTGTATTAAAGTAAGCTTGAAATGTCATGTTAAGTTGACAGAAAAGTATGGTTTTTGACATATTTCAATAAAAATATTGAATTTCTCTATTCGAAAACAACCGAATAATAATAATATTATCGTCATCTTCTACGCCGTTCGCCACTTCAATATACATAAACATACTTTCACGCTTGGCAGAAGGTGGTTGCCCACTGAGACCACATCTAAAAACTACAAGCTTATCAGAAAGTATTTCTGCACGGTCTCTGCCTAAGTTACAATTCGTCCCCCAACTCCAAGAAAAAACCAATTCTATTCCTTTCAGTTAGAACCTTCTAGTCCGTAAGCACTATTTACGTTTCAAACTGTATATACTTAAAAATAATTAAAATTCTAAAGATAAACTTTCCATTATTTTCAGTATAGGTATCCGACTAATTCATATTCGTCCCTTATACAGTATGTGTTCGACCAACTTAAATAGGCTCACTGCCTTTTAAAGTTGCTGTACACTAAGCTACAGGTTAGAACAAAAGTCCCCATTTTTATATGTTTACGTGACAAACAAACATACGAATCACCTGGTAGTAAGCAATCAGCATTATGATTCTGTAAGACTTCATTCTAAACTTCGAATCTGAATCCGCTGTGAGTAGTAAGTACACTAGCGCTACACTTGCGAGTTGAACTAAATTGACCGCAACATTTTGATAGATAAAGTATGAGATGATGTTAAAAGTGGCATTCTATAATGTAATTTCCCCGTGACTTCGGCGCTTACTTCACACTCGAACAAGATTCAAAATCAAACAAATTTTTAAAGAATCGACGTGCAGGATATCGATGTCTAAAAAGGGATTGGACATTCGATAAATTCTCTCAAAACGCAGAAACAAACGCAGTGGTTGTTTCACGCTGCTTTTCTGTAAGGGAGTAGTATCATTCCAATCCAGCCAGCCATTAAATTAACTAATTTAAAAATGTATCACATCAAATCATGGCTTGATACAGCTTATATTTTGTAGTTTTAATATGGCATTACATGTTTCTTTGTGCCTTTTATCAATGATAATTACTTAGAGGTTTGCAACGTTTTGGTATTTTGAGCTAACACTTTTGTAAATTTACTTAATTAATAAATGTAAGTCCACGTGAACCAAGTGGGAATTACATATATCAGTGGACGTAGTCTGGTTGATGATGACGATTTGGTTATCATATGGACATTGTTGGATGTCAAACTCTTTTTTTAAATAAACGTTGCCGCACCCTAGGATTTTCTCCTGTGCTGTGGGTGCGTTTACAAACATACAATTTCACATACACGTCGAACACAACAATTTGTGGATCACACAAAGAGTTTTTTCGTGCGGGAAATGAATCCGCGACACATCACGCAACACGCCAACCGAACTATGATTGGCGATGATAATATTCGATCACTTCTTTGTCCTATCTGATCAATAACAAAATACATTTCTAAAGTCAAAACTCTGTCTTCTTATTAACTTGGTACTCTTGATAAGCTAGTTCGTTTCTGTAGCAAGTCCATGTGTGTAACAAGCCTTACTAATTAAAACAGCCCTGACTATGCTCATTATACATGCTGGGATTATAACGTCGACAGGTGACTTCTATTAGAAATTTTACATAATACAGATTATTATAGGCTGTTGTTACTTATATTGTTTTTCGGGTATATCTTGTTGGGTTATCCAGGTAGCATCGTACCAAGTTATGTATTGTAATTTTAATGTAAATAATAAATAAGTTTTATCGTGTGGAGCATAATTTACTTAGTCTCGGTATTTCAATAATTAACGGACGTTCGTCAAAAGCAGGTAAAGAAAATTAATTGTGGAACGGTTTCTACGATTCGAAGTCGGATTACCGTATACAACGATGATTCGTTAAATATGGCAAGCAAGGAACCGGGCGTTAAGAGATTTTTGCTATCGATTTAAAGTAAGTAAAATAATTCTGCACGTCGATTCTATAAAATTCTAACACGAACTCGCATGTCAAGTCGACATTCTCTCTCACTTCGCATAAGGTTCAAAATGGCGTTGATTTTGCATTCTGTAAGCATCACCTAGGCACTTGCGAAGTGGAGTGAGCTCCGAATCGGCCAATACTGTACTAGTGTAGTACCACACTACACAAAATGTAAGTCGAGATTTATCGGTTTTTATTTTAACAAGTTTTTGACACAGAATTTTAGATATTATGACGTATAAATTGAAATTTCTTATTTTAAGGAATTTTAGGCAGCTAATTATTACAAAATAAACAGAATACTGTAAATTCAGGCGATGAATATAATCTGTGCTTCGTTTACCAAAAAGAAACTGACAGATAATGTCTTCATTCATTGTTGACAAACTCTTTGTCATTTGCTTTGTATTATTTTGTCCACGTTTGGTTTATTCGTATATTTTTTCTGTTCCGTGTTTGCCGATAAAAAGAGAGATCATAAACATGAAGTAAGTTTTATTACTGGTTGTAAAGTTCAAAAATAATATTTATTATAGAGTGTTTATTTTGTTTTCTAATCAAACCATAATGTTTCAGTCCAAATGAGATACGTTCCTCACACCCGTCGTCATCACAGGTTTTACCTGGCTGGCGAAGGGTTTCTTGAGAACTCAAGGTGCCAGAGAGCGAAATCGGCGCTAGTGGAAGGAACTAGCCGTGTGCCTGTATGGTATAGATGGCACTTTCAAAACTTATAAACAGAGGACCAAGGTTAAGTAAGTAGTGCTTACTTTGGCATGTTAAAACCATTTAATATTCCTTAATGCAAGCCACTTAAAATAACGATGAATCTTGGCGTGCTCCTTGGTTATATAACTTATCTTATTTTAATTTTACATTGACTATTAATAATAATAAAAAGTAAGGCTTTTTTTAATAACTTCTTTATTAATATAAATGTCTGCTTGTAGTATTGGTCTGAGAAAAAAGCGCCATAAGAAGCTTAGCAGCTAGGCGCAGGACAGGACTGGTGTGGTGGAAGATGAAGTTGAGCTATCAGAGGTTGAAGAAAGAACTTAATTTTTGGAACAAACGACAGCGAAAAGCTGCAATTTGTTAAAGAGTTTTTATCAATGCACATATTAATCGGTGTTCTCTTTTCAGTATCACGTCACACATCTTCAGTTGCTGCTCCTCCAACATCACAACGGCGAACGGAATTCTCCAACATCACAGAGAGATTCCTGAAGGTGGAAGAGTAGACGATTTCAAATCAATTGGAAGAATTTACAAATATCAAATGCGCAGATCTTGCAAGCATTTCTGAAGAGAAGTCTAGGGAATGATTAAATTTTAGCTGGATCTGTAGTTTCAATCTGGAATGGATTGTGAGCATTGGCAGAGGCCATGCATCGAGATAGGGTGTAACAACGAAGTTGTGTTTTAGTGTTTAAGACGTTTCAACCAAATTTTTTTTTATATTTAAATTAAACAATTTTGACGAGTACTAGCAGTTTTATTAGTTAAAGACCCATCCTCACATATCACTATTTATTTATTTGATTTTAACTCAATTGTATATTCAAACAATTATGGGATACAATAAATTAACTAGGGTCTAACAATTAGGCTCGTAAGGCTAAATTAAAAGAAAAAAATGTAATAAAACAATGAAATCACACGCATAAAAAAATGTGGAAAAAATAAAATCATACAAGACCCTAATTGAATTAAAATCAAAATAAAATTAAATAAAATCATAATCATATTTTTTTGTCAGGGGAAAATCATCATATCACTTCTCCCGCCCAGGGTAAGGCGAGATAGTGTCAGACTCTTACTGACTAAAACCCCCCCGTTCCTTCTCCTGCTTTAGGCCGTGACCGTGGCACCTCATTGCGCTTGCCCCGCCACCGTGGCTGAACATCAGCCCTGTAGGGCTCCGTCTGTGGTGGTCTATTGGCTCTTTGAGGCACTATATTTTGCCTACGTCCTAGATTTAAACCTGTATTAGATGGCAAATTCCTAGTTTGCTTCCTTTGAACTTCAGCAATTGTACATAATTTCGTCTCTAATTGTCCTCTCTTCAAAATTGCGAGCAGTAATATGCATGTATGTTATTTTAAAATGCTTCTGGGGAATTGGCTTCAGCACCACTAATGGTGTCATAAAGTAGGCACGTTGAGCATATCCTGAATCACCTGAAAAAAATCGAATGACTATCTAGTACTTATACTATTTTAAGTGTGCGAAGGCCATGTTTCGGCACGAATGGGTCGGCTCGACCGGAGTGATACCACGGCTTCACAGAAAACTGGCGTGAAACAACCATAGCGTTGTGTTTCGCCGTGTGAATGTGTGTCAAAATCTCCAAATCCATAATCCTAAAAAAGGTCGGCAACGCACTCGTAATCCCTCTGTTGTTGCGGGTATCCATTGGCGGCGCTGAATCCTTTCTATCAGGTAATCCGTTTCCGACCAATCACATATAAATAAAACCTAGTAATTAGACTTATATATTCTGAAGTAGGGACATAACTAACCAGGTAATACATGTTATGAACTATACCATCCATTGGCGGCGCTGAATCCTTTCCATCAGGTAATCCGTTTCCGACCAATCAAATATAAATAAAACCTAGTAATTAGACTTATATATTCTGAAGTAGGGACATAACTAACCAGGTAATACATGTTATGAACTATACCATCCATTGGCGGCGCTGAATCCTTTCCATCAGGTAATCCGTTTCCGACCAATCACATATAAATAAAACCTAGTAATTAGACTTATATATTCTGAAGTAGGGACATAACTAACCAGGTAATACATGTTATGAACTATACCATCCATTGGCGGCGCTGAATCCTTTCCATCAGGTAATCCGTTTCCGACCAATCACATATAAATAAAACCTAGTAATTAGACTTATATATTCTGAAGTAGGGACATAACTAACCAGGTAATACATGTTATGAACTATACCATACCAAAGTCCTTTGCCTCGCCGTTTTGTGGGTTTTATCAAAGGCCTCATCCTCCAGTTGGTCAATCAGCTCCATTGCACATACACGCTCACATAGTCGTCATCTCAGGTTAATAAAGACAAACTTCGAATGGTGCTAGATTGTCGACGCATTTCTTGTTTATCTAAAGCATGAGCTTCTTCTAACAAAGATTTTACCAAAAACATTCTTGCCATCGTTATCGTTTTAATAGGTAAGCACTTATTCACATTGTTACTTTCAAAACTTAATTTGAACACTATCTAACTATTATTTCTTCCATTTTCACTCGTAAAATAGATACTTTTAATTTGACATTTTGAATCTTGTTCTAGTTCGAAGTGAGCGTCGAAGTGACGGGACAATTACATTATAGAATACGATTTTCAACGTTATCTCATACTTTATCTGTCAAAATGTTGCGGTCAATTTAGTTCAACTCGTAAACACACTCGCAAGTGTAGCGCTAGCATAGATTCGAGTTAGGAATCGAGTTTTAGAATGCAAATCAAGAAACTCACCGCGGATTCAGATTCGAAGTTTAGAATGAAGTCTTACAGAATCACACCCCTGTTCAGCATTTATCGTCAAGCAAACTTAACGCGTAGGGATTCGAGATTACACTTCAAAACAGTAAATACAATTAAAATTATAAGATTGTACAATAACATTTTAATTTGTCGGTACAGTTGGTGCTGTGGCTAGGCAAATGGCTGCTGTGTAACGCATAATGAGTTCTATTCCCGCAGGGAATAACGCATTGTCTACAAAATATTATTATGGGCCTGGGTGTGATATGTACGTGAAACTGAAAAACATGCAGTAAACGCACCTACGACACAGGAGAAAGTCCTAGTATGAGGCAAAATGTTTTTGTAACAAAAAAAAAAAATGTAGGTATATTAGTAAAAGTGTTTTAAAAAACCTTTCTTATTACAAAAATATTAAAGTTGCTTTTTGCCAAACTATCTTTAGTTCATTCACTAAACTCATTGGAATATGCCAAACCCTTCTGACGGCGACAGACCCAATTCCTGAAGTAGACCTTTCATAGGAGAATGTATGGTCTCCATCGGAAAATATTATATTTCCTTACCAATGTAAGTTTCGCGTTAAGTAATAGAATTTATTTTGGTTTGTTGTCGTTTTTTTTTTTTTTGATACTTACCCATACTACACGCACTACTACAATCATAGTCTGTTAGTCATCCTCGAGTGACGGAAGCAACATAAATATGCTACTTAAAATAATTAATTTATCAAGAGTGAGAGCTATGGATAACCAGATTACATTATTACTAATCACCAAAGTGTTTTCACAACCTCAAATCATTGATCACATGTATGTATGTATCAAATATTTTTTATTTTAGTTGCCACAGAGAATAGTTCACATTTAAAAATAAAATGAAAAACAGTAATAATAGATTTCTTAAGTGTGGGAGAGCCATGCTTTGGCATGAATGGACTAGCTCGACCTGAGTAATACGACGGCCTCACAGAACAATGACGTGAAACAGCCACAATGTTGTATTTCACCGTGTGACTAATCTCGACTTCCCCTATCCCCAAACCCTAAACCGAATCGCGTCAATTGCTTACCATCAGGTAAATCGTCTTTCCGTTTACTGCCGTATCAAATTAAAAAAAGAAAAATACAAAAACTTTCATATGCAACAAAGCCCATCCGATGCAGATCCTAGGAATAATTTGAAACCGCTATAAGTGTCAATAAATGGTAATAATCCTGTACTATCATGGAATGTGGGAGTGGACATCGATATTACGTGTTATAAGCCCACGGATTAAAATAAAAGCAATATTCACGATAGTAGTTTACCGGCAAACGCTATAAAAATGGCCGCCGCCAAAGTATAATGATATTTGATTGAGCCATCGTCGGTTTTAGGTTATTCTTATCAAAGTTGCGTCTATAGTTTAGTCTAGAAGTGAGATTTTGTGTTTTGTGACTCTTCCGCTGTTTTTATGTGTTATGAAATAATGTAAATCTACTACACCGTCGATATGATCGCTTTAAGACTAATTAAAACCAAAAAATATTATTTAGTCGCATAAATTTACTGAAATATATACATATTTGCATGAGGGTGCGGGTTCGAAAACTGGCAAGTACCAATGTAACTGTTTCTGATTACTTATTTTGGACATCATTGACAAACGGTAAAGGAAAACATCGTGAGAAAACCTGAACTTATAATTTCCTGAGCAAACGTGGTGATTAATGTTCAACCCATCACCGTGTGAGAAGATGCCTTTGCTCAGTGCGCACTTATAGGCTGATAGATTAATACAATTGTAACTTAATCTTAAAACTTCTCTACATAATAAGTCATTGAACTCACCTCCCCAGCAGGAATGACCGTAGCTTAGGCAGGATCCTGAAACCACACAAATATTACATTTAAGCTTTTGATAAAGGATTTTTTTTCAAATGTATACAACTTTTTGTATTCAGTTCTCAAAGGTTGTTCAGTCGTACTCATAAAGTACCTAAATACTACAATAAATTTTTCTTTCAGCTGTGTAGGAATTATTTTTCGCTGTTACATGTACCCAAGTCAAGAGCACCCAGCTCCATTGAAGAACAGACTGCCGGACTATTATTCTAGTTTGATGGAATACTGTTTTTGACTTTGATGTTGGCAATCTAATGTGAGAAAGTTTAAGAGTAGTTGGAAAATAGGGCATCCAGATCAGAGATCTGGATACCCTATTTTCCACATTTTAATCTTCTATTCACATATTATTTTAAGATAGCAGGCATGGCAGTAATATTCATAAAAAAGATCATACTTATTGAATATGATAATATGGAATGCTCTCGCTATTGTCCATTGCGCTGCCTTATATACCTAGGTACGTAGTGCAGTGGCTATTTATTACATGTATAAGAATGAGTTAGCAATAAAAAAATGATATTTTGAATTATTTTATTTTAAATATACAATTTTTGATATTTTTATAGTTGATATCTATTCATTACTACATAGGTACACTTATAATTATTTACATAAACTTTTTTAGAAAATTAAACATACATAAGTGGTAAACGGTAACGTCTATACATTTTAAATTATTAAATCTATACTCTTGGTTCGATGTCATCCTGAATTTTGGCAATTAATTCTCTCGTACTGGTATATATATCATCGTATAATATAGTTTTCACAACATGTTGAACACACACATCAGCCTCACAATTACACATCGGCTGTTCGGATTTTTGAAAACTGTCTGTATCATAGATTTCTATTTTTATTATTTTCGTTCCACGAGAAACAGGCTTCTTTATAAATTGATAGAATGTCTGATCTGTTTTTGATCTCTTGCGAGCGAGACCCAGCGTCTTCTGTCCAGTGGTTTGTTGGACTGGTTGATTCATGGGTACAAAATTGAAGAGATCCTCCGAGTCCTGAAATAACAATACAATATTAATTTAAGTTACACTACAAACGTTACGATTGAAATAAAGGCTTATGTGGAAATAATTAATGCTGTGATGCTACTTACTACTATTGTTAATATTAATACATTTTTAAATTGTTAGTGAATGTATTAAAGTAACACTTACCGACATTCCGCAATTATATCAGTCTGATTCAGTCTTCACCATCAGATTCAAAGATGAAATGGATTTCAATTTATTATATCCCCCTTTTATATTTTTAAATTTAATTATTTCTTTTAATACATAGAGTTCAATATCGTATATTTTGTTAGATGTTAATATCTATACAAAAATGGTATGGTGAAATTGAAACCGCAGACATTACGACGCCTAACATTTTATTGTTTATCGAAAATATATATCGACAAAATAATACTACTGTATTTTTGTTCACGGTTATTGTTTTCATACATTTTATTAAAATGATTTGGCAAGCAAAATCATGGTATGTTAATAGTATATCAGCGTTAGCGAATTTGCAACGTAGCTGAATTCTTTTTAAGGAGACGGATCATAACAATTGATCAATATCGACATACAATTATTAAGCCTGGTTTTACCTGCTATTATTATTATAAAGATTAAAAATAAATAGTTTTTTGTTATTAATTTATTTTTTTAATAGCTTAGATGTACCTCTATGCTGGAATAAAACACAAGATTTACTTAATCGATCTGATTATTATTGTAGTAGGTACCTACAATTAGTGAGCATCGACACGTTTTACGTTTTCATACAATTGTTCAACTTCTTCTATATTTCATAAAAACAAATAAGTTATCATAGTAATTGTGAAAAAATTATAAGATAAATACAAGCTTATTTTTACATACCGAAATATGAGATTCTGACTAGTCATATCTCCATTCCTCCACATGTCTAGAAGTTGCATGCGAGCGTGCAAACCGCAGCGTTTGTACCGTCGCCTGACGTCAAAAACATTCAGTAAAAAACAACAATCTTCAAACTTTTTTTCTAAATATGAAATTCCCCTATTGTTTATTTAAGTAAGTATCTATATTCATCATCCGTCTACATTATCTATCTATACATATAATAATCTACACTAATATTATATAGAGGAAAGATTTGTATTTTTGTATGTTTGTAACGAATAAACTCTAAAACTACTTAACCGATTTCGATGAAACTTGGCATACAGATAGACCATAACCCGGAATATGACATAGGATTTTTTATCTCAGTATTAAGTTCCCGTGGGATAATTTAAAACTAACGCGGGCGAAGCCATGGGTAAAAGCCATCTTATATAATAACACTAAGCTTAAAACCTTAACCGCTCAGATTTGTACGCTCGTGTATGCAATTTTTGCAAGTATGCAGTTTTACAAATTTGGATTGAATGATGTGATTTTAGGCCTATAAAAACGCATAGCAAATTAGTCTCCGGTACAATTCCTCTCTGGTACGAATCCTCTCTACAACGGATCAACTCTCCGAGCTCCTGATCAAGCTACCTGTCTAAACACCTATCAAGAATGTAAGTATCTATTCATAATCATTTATCTAACTATTAAATGGTCAGAGCAATGTATTAGTTGATATATTCAAGTATTCGAATGTTGACCGTCAATATTGTGATGCAGGTTCGATTCCTGCACAGATCGAATATGCTACTTTGTGTTGAAAAAAAAATGAAAACTAAGTACCAGTTACATAATTATTTTAATTTATTTCAACTATAACACAATGATAATTATGACTGCTTATGAAAGATTGGACAGTCGAGGGTTCCATTCTCGTAACGTTTCAAGTCTAACTGTGACATACATATAGTTAATCTGATCATTATTTCTTATCTCTGTAGCATAGATAGAATATTCTAGTTTGACGTTAAGACTATGTGTCTGTACCTATACCAAGCATTGTATTTGTTGTTCATCGATTTTTATAATTTTTAATATTAGATTTATACATAGAAATATTTAGAGATATAGCGAAACCTAATCAACATAAACACCTATACATATGTAGAAAATAAAATTATCGATTACAGTGCACTAATAATATATTATTTATACACAGGTCGAAGCTACTCGCCAACGATCTCTTTCTCTCCAGCGACGATTCTGAAGCGGAGGTGAAGCCGAAGGGGAAGTCGGAGGACAAGAAAATGAAGAGAGAGCGATCCGGCAAGTCGAGTGAAGGATCTAGTTCGAAAAAGTCCAAACCAACTATCTCCCCAATTTCTCCGCCAGCATGCGTTACGGCCAATGAATTATTCGGTGACGAAGACGATGACAAGAATGAATGTGTTAAGAGCTCTACCAAAACGGGTAATGTCCCACCTATACATTCTTATTTTACGAAAAGGCTGCGGAAGGGCTATTCTCGGCAAATTAGTGAGACGAAAGAAGGAAAATATTACGTCGAGTTAAAAATATATGATGTCGAAGAAATAAAAAAAATTATGCCGATAAATAGATGGCGGCATGCTATTACTACTATAAAAACTAAACTGGATGAAGATAAGGAGTCTTGGCACCATATAAAAGAGTTCATCTTAGCGACCCAAAAAGATTTTAAAAATTGTCCGCTGTCGTACTTAGGATCCTACGAAACTTAACGATTTAACCTATTGTTAATCAATTTATTATTCCTGTACACATTTTTATATTAGGTACATGATGCATAGTTATATCTCTATATACAATATAATAACATTTATCCCAGCATTAGCTTTAATTCATAGGGTAATTCAATGTATTTTTGGTTATTTCATTATATTTTATAATTATTATCATTGTTTTTTTTCTTTGTTTCACAGCTTCTACACACCTCACTAATAAGTCAAGATCTAGAAAAATAAACTGTGACAAATGTAAAATATTAATTCCAGAAAATCAGTATTCCTATCATATGAGAACTAATATACACAAAGCAAACTGTTTATTGAATACCAAGTTCGCAAATATTCATATTATTGCGACAGCATTCAATAACAGAATAATGACATACAGATTGAATGTCACTCAGGAAGACGAGTACCTCGGTCTAGAGGCGTTCCTGAGTGATCACCAAACCAATATAGCAGAATTGATTACTATGTCACTAAATAAACACAACTGCATAAAAGTTAATTTCGAATTGTTTGCATATTTTATGCTACCAACTTTAGAAGAAAAGCAGCTAAAGTCATTTAATACCAAGTACAATATTATTTATAAAAACACTGATTTGAATGAATTATTAACTAAAGTAATGAATGCATTGAACGAGAAATTAACAGAGTTCCAACACTGTCAATCTGGTTGGACGTTTGTTTCTATGAGTCATCTCGAAATTAATATAAATAAGTATTCACCTATGAGGGGTGGATCTTATATAGATTTACCACCAGCTATTAAACATTCTAGAAGTTGCATTAATATAAAAAATGAAGATGATTGTTGTTTTCTATGGAGTATAGTTGCTGGATTATATCCAGCGAAAAATAACGTGTGCAGAACAAGTTCATATCCTCATTATTCTTCGGTTTTAAATATAGAAGGAATGTCATTCCCACCCACAATGAATGATATTAAACAGTTTGAGAAAAACAATCCAAATATGAGTGTAAATATATATGGTTTGCAAAATAATATTGTAACTGGACCTCTTTATGTATCGAAGCATAAGAGAGAACATCATTTTAATTTACTATATATTGAAAACAATACTGTTGGACACTATTGTTTAATTAAAGATCTTATACGTCTTGTACGACGTCAAGTAACTCATTATAAAGGTAAAGTTTATTTATGTGATGCATGTTTACAATTTTTCAGTAGCGAAACAAGATACAAGTCTCATAACTGTTCTAAGATATTGTCTATTTTGCCTGAAAAAAAATCTATATTGAAATTTAAACATTTTGAGAGGCAGCAGAAAATTAATTTCATCATTTATGCTGACTTCGAATGTATGTTAATTGACTGTAATGAAAGTAACTCTTTAAACACTCGGAAACTAAAGACACATCAACCTTCATGTTTTGCTTATTATATCTGTTGTGCACATAATAATGAATTAAATAAGTATGTCTCATACAGAGGTACAGATTGTGCGGAAGTATTTGTTAAATATTTAATAAGAGACGCTAAACGTATACATAGAATTTTAAGTAATAAAAAGTCTATGACTCCGTTAACAACTGAGCAAGAGATGAATTATCAGAACTCGAATACATGTCACATATGTAAACAACTATTGCTTAATGACAAAGTCCGAGATCATGATCATATTACCTCAGAGTACCGTGGGGCAGCGCACTCCCATTGTAATTTGATGTATAGAGTTTGTTCATTCATTCCTGTCGTCTTTCATAATTTGTCTGGATATGACTCACATTTATTCATTCAAGAGTTAGCAAAGTATGAAGGTACTATTAACATAATACCGAAAACTAAAGAAAAATACCTCTCAATAACGAAAGTAATAAAGACAGAAAAATATAATCATCCTATTCAGATAAAATTTATTGATTCTTTTCAATTTCTTAGTTCTAGCTTAGATGCATTGAGTGATAGTTTATCAGAAAACGATTTTTTAAACTTATCAAGAGAGTTTAGCGATAAAAGAAAATTTGATCTAATGAGAAAAAAGGGTGTTTATCCTTATGATTATATCGATTCTTGGTCCAAATTTGATGAGACGCAACTTCCATCAAAGTATCATTTCTATAACAGTTTGTGTAAGAAGCATATAACTGATGAAGAATATTTACACGCTCAAACAGTTTGGAATGTTTTTAACGTTAAATCTCTTGGTGAATATACAGATTTATACATAAAATGTGATGTGCTTTTACTATGTGACATATTCGAAAAATTTAGAGAAACAAGCTTACAGTACTATAAGTTAGATCCAGCTTATTATGTTACTTCACCGAGCTTAAGCTGGGATGCAATGCTTCTATATACTGACACTGAACTGGAGTTAATAAGTGACTTGCAAATGTATGAGTTATTAGAAAAAGGAATTCGCGGTGGGCTGGCACAGTGTTCTCGACGTCATGCTGAAGCAAATAATAAATACTTACCACATTTTAACGAGTTAGAACCAAGCAGTTATTTAATATACCTTGATTGTAATAATCTGTATGGCTATGCTATGATGAAGAAACTTCCTATCTCAGAATTCAAATTTTTAACTCTCGAAGAAATTAGCAACTTTGATGTAATTACTATCTCTGATGATAATGATTACGGTTATATTTTGGAAGTAGACCTGATTTATCCGAACTATTTACATAACAAACATAAAGATTTACCTTTTGCAGTTGAAAAATTAGTACCACCTTATGGAAAATCAGCAAAATTGATTGCGAATCTTTATGATAAGCATCATTATGTGATTCATTACGTGCACTTAAAAGAGTGTTTAAAAAATGGTCTGATTTTAAAAAAGATTCATTGCATACTTAGCTTTAGACAAGAATGTTTTCTCAAAAATTACATCGATCTCAATACTAGACTTCGTCAAAATTCCAAAACTGCATTTGAAAAGGACTTTTTTAAATTATTGAATAATGCGATTTTCGGAAAAACTATTGAAAATAAGCGCAAGCAAGCTGATGTTAAATTAGTAACAAAATGGAGAGATACCACCAATAAAACAAACAAACATCTTGATGCTGAAAAATTGTTAGCTAAACCAAACTTAAAAAGTGTATCAATATTTTCAGATAATTTTATAGCTGTAGAATTATATCATGAAAAAGTTGTTTTAGATAGACCGATTTATATCGGATTCACAGTTTTGGAATATTCTAAGCAACACTTATACCAGTTTCATTATGATTTTATAAAGAAAAAATATGGAAATAATGCAAAGTTATGCTATACTGATACTGATAGTTTGTTATATTTAATATATACAACTGATTTTTATCAAGATATGCATGATGATCTTACCAAGTTCGATACTAGTAATTTTGCAGTAAATAATCCTTATCGCATACCACAAACTAATGCAAAAGTTCCCGGATTATGGAAACATGAGATGGGTGATGATTTAATTATAGAATTTGTCGGTCTACGAGCTAAATTATATTTTATAAACAGTCTCAAAACTCAAATTAAAAAAGCTAAAGGTGTTTCCAAATCTGTCACAAATAATCTAAAATTGAATGATTACAGCAATGTTCTGTTGACCGATAAAGCGCTAAGATGTAAAATGAATATGATAAAATCAATTAAACATGTTTTATACTCCCAACAAGTAGATAAACAAGTTTTAGATAGAAACGATGATAAAATTCAAGTACTACAAGATCAAATTCACACATTACCCTGGGGTCATTGTGATTCTATGTTTTTAGATTATTCCAGTGATACGTAATCTATAACTATGTACACGTTTAGTATCTATTAATTTTATTAGTGATAATTATAAATAAATTTATGCTACTTTCATGTATGTAATGTGTATAGAAATGATGTATGAATAATTCTTAAGAATAAGTAATGTACTGTAAATGAATATATTACGCTACTATTATGAGTGAATGTATACGCTATGATGAACATTTATAATAAAATGATATTTCTTAAACAAATTGACTTTTATTCAAACGTATTCAACTTCCTAAACGTTATCATCAAATTGTAAGTTCATGCTTATTCTATCATGAGGTTCATGTAGTAACGAGTATATAAGTGTACGTTAGGTGGAAATAAGATTAATATACAATATGAAGTTGATCAAACAACCCATATCTCTCAATGTTAATAATATAAGATTAAGTGACTCTGTTCACCACATCAGACATAGCGCTTTACTGCCAAATACTATTCGCTGTATAATATGTGGCCCATCAAACTGTGGTAAAACGAATGTAATGATCAGTTTGCTGCTGCATGAAAATGGGCTCAAATTTAAAAATCTTTATCTTTACTCTAAAACTTCTTTTCAACCAAAATACCGTTTCTTGATCGAAGTATTAAAAAGGGTACCACAGATTAACTTTTACGAGTTCAATAATAACAACGATGTAATTTCTCCGAGTGAAGCCTTAACAAATTCTATATTTATATTTGATGATGTTGCTTGTGAAAATCAAATAAATATTCGCAATTATTTCTGTATGGGTAGGCATAAACAAATAGATTGTTTCTATTTGTCTCAAACCTATTCTAAAATTCCAAAGCAACTGTTACGTGACAATGTTAATTTTCTTATTATATTCAAACAAGATGATGTAAATTTAAAGCATATTTATGAGGAGCATGTTAGTTCTGATTTACAATGGAAAGAGTTCAGAAATATTTGTCAAACTGTTTGGAGTAAACCTTATAATTTTCTACTGATTAATAAAGAATCGTCATTAAATAATGGAAGGTACAGACAGAATTTTGACATGTTTTTTAAATTTGACTGACTGTTTACATGTGCATATAAGTAATTTCCATGTAAAATCAAATTCAGTATAATTTGTTCCTTAGTTGAATGCAGTTGTTATAATAGATAATTATAACATGGAGAAAAATATTAAAATAGAATTAATGAAGTCTGTAAACTCCATAAAGAATAAAATAAAACAAATGAAGGATCAGGAACACTCAATGAATTTGTCAATTGATAAAATGCTAAAACCTGTCACAGATCCTCTTAAAACCCTAGTTGATTCGAATAAAACAATAGAAAAAACACAAAATTTAGAAAATACACACTCTAATTTTGAAGACATGGAATTGAGTGATATTAATACTAGCTCATCTACAAAGTTTGAAGAATGCTACAATCCAGAACCGAATTCTGTGCAGTTCGTTAAAAAGTCTCCCCAGACGGAATTATTAGAAGATTTAGAAATATCATTAGAGGGTCATGATATCCATGATATTTATGAAGGGGTAAATATACCATTTGGAATAAGAAGTGCAAACAAAAAATTACTAATGGGTAATTCAATAGTTTCATTTTCTAAAATAGATAGTGTGAATGATGATAATGTCATTTTAATTAAAATTGGTGATAAAACCTACAATTTAACCCCTGGTTTAAAAGAACTTTTACTTCGAAGAAAACCAGATTTGAAACTAATATCGAGCAAAGATAAACTTGTCTACAAGGATATGTTGCATTATACAAATGCACATAAGAGAGATTTCAATCCTAATGGACAAATTAGAGGCGATAAAGGTATAAAATATCGTGAAATAATTAGACCATTGTTTTCTGAATCGTTAAACAGTAATATTGTTACTAAATTTGGAGGAAGGTTACCAACGCTAAAGAAATACAAAAATAATACTGACTTAGTATATTGGGATGATCCTAACGAATTGGTTGACAGATTGCAACTATTAATTGCTTCCCAAGATGCTGGTAATACAAACCATGATAATGAAATTTTATCAATAATCGAAGAATTAAAAGAAGCTGATATAATTAAATAATAAATAGTCATAATAATATGATTTTTATTCAGTATAATAGCTGAGTTCAAGACAAGTATACTGAATTGTGAACATGGGCAAAGCTGACGTAGTAAACGAAATTCATAAAAATGCGAGGGTGAACTATCCACGAAGACGTGTTATCATGAAAGATATAGATGACTTGTGGCAAGCAGACTTAATTGATATGCAATCAATTTCAAAAGAAAATAAAAATTACAGATATATTCTTGCCGTTATTGATACATTTTCGAAATATGCTTGGGCCTTTCCTATGAGAAGTAAAACCAAAGAAGATGTGTGTAACTCTTTCAAAACTTTGTTGGATAAAGGGCGTGTTCCTAAAAATCTGCAAACGGATAATGGAACAGAATTTTATAATAACAAATTTCAGAAGCTTATGACATCGTATCATATTAACCATTATTCAACCTTCTCAACAAAAAAGGCTTCAATAGTTGAACGATTTATCAGGACATTGAAATCTAAAGTCTATAAGGAATTTAGTTTAAAAGGCAATTACAATTGGGTAAATAATACCCTCAATGATGTTATTTACAAATACAATCACACTCACCATCGCACTATTAATGAAATCCCTGCTAATGTGGACAATAATAATAAAAAAACGATATTAGAAAGGTATTTAAAGTTGCTAAAAAATGATAATTTAAAAACCAAGTACAAAGTAGGTGATTATGTGCGTATCAGTAAATACAAAGGAACATTTGAAAAAGGTTATACTCCCAACTGGTCAACAGAAATATTTAAAATCCGTAAAATACAAAATACAACTCCTATAACTTACTTAATCGAAGATACTATCAGAGGTCAGCCTATTTTAGGTGCATTTTATACACAAGAACTTCAAAAAACAAAACATCCCAATGTATATCTAGTCGAGAAAGTTCTCAGAAGAAAAGGTAGTAGGGTTTTAGTAAAATGGCTAGGTTTGTCTTCAGCTGAAAGCAGTTGGATTGATAAATCGAATGTTATATTATAAATAAAATAATATTAACAACAAACTCGAATCGCATAACTATTTATTAAATTATTCAAACCGGAACCATCAGTCTTATAATGTGTTTTGGAGAGAGCAGTCTTCTCAATTGGCTTATTAATAATTTACCATTTGAATTACATTTACCAGGATATAATTACTGTGGTCCTGGTACTAAATTAATAAAAAGACTTGCACAAGGAGATAACGGTGTAAATAAGTTGGACGAATATTGCAAAGATCACGATATTGCATATCACAAGTCATCAAACTTAAAGGATCGACATAAGGCTGATTTAATTTTGTTAAAAATGGCAAAACAGCGAGCGGTTGCTTTCGATGCCAGTACAGGCGAAAAACTCGCGGCACGCTTAGTAAGTAAGGCTATGTCGGCAAAAATTAAAACTGGTTCTGGTTTGAGCAAAAAGCGTTCTCCCAAAGTTACATCTGGAAAAGGATTAAAAAGCAAATTAAAAACTGTTATTACAAAAGTAAAAAGACACATAAAAAAATTAAAACCTAAGACCAAGAAAATGGCTATAGAATTAGCTATTGCCGCTACCAGAGAATTAGCTAATGATTCATCGATTAAGCTCCCTCGCGTTATTCCTATTCCAAAAACTGGGGGAGTACTACCTCTGATTCCTATTTTTGCGGGGTTATCAGCGGCGGGAGCTTTAGCAGGCGGTGCAGCTGGTATTGCTAAAACCATAAATGAATTTAAAATGGCTAAAAAGCTGTATGAGGAATCGAGGAGACATAATGAAAAAATGGAAGCTCTATGTATTGGGAAAGGACTACACCTTAAACCACATAAAAGTGGTCTTGGAATTTTCGTATTAAAAGAAAAAAACTAAGATATCGGCTACCCAAACGGGCCTTAACTAACTTTGACATTTTAAAGTATGGAAATAGAATTCCTTATTTTAGAGGTGTCTTTATGAGAGATGAGCTCCCTAAATATCCGTATAAAAAAGAATGTGGAGTTATTAATTTAGATAGTTCTAAAAATCCTGGTTCTCATTGGGTAGCCTATGCAAAATATAATGATTATGTTGAGTATTTCGACAGTTACGGGAATCTTAAGCCACCAAAGGAATTTGTAAAATATGTAGGTTCTAACATTCAATATAATTATGAAAATATACAACGTGATCACCCCTTCAACTGTGGACATCTTTGTTTACACTTCTTAAACAATTTTTGGTCAACGAAGCAATAAAATGAACAGGATCTTTCATAACAGTCCAGTATATAAGCATGTCTACTACGGTTACCATCTCTGGAAATAAATCAGAACTGGTCTCGTATTTTCAACCACCTCTTCATTTATCTGATCAATACGAGTGCGGTTTACTATACTTTTCAGTATTTAATTCAAGACCAGATATTTCAGTTAAAACTAGTAATCTGTCTGTGATCAAAATTGAATGTGATCTTGTGTACGGTTCATACTGCAATGGATTACCAACACATTTTATTCATGAATTTGTATCAGATACTGCTCTAAGTCATGGTTATAAAGAAATACCACAAAACGTTATTTACTTTCCAGTGAACAAAAATATAATTTCATCCATATCTGTTAAAATTGTTGATCAATTTGGTCACTGTATTAACTTCGAAGAAGAATATATTCAGTTACGTCTGCACTTAAGAAAAACAAAATGATAGTATATTATAAAAGCACTCCAGTAAAAATAAATCGGTTTATTTCTTCTGCAACCGCTAAGGCGCAAAGACGTAATACAAAAATTAAGAAACTGACTAAAGCAAATAAAGATTTTCTTAAAGCTCTGGGTTTTAAAGTATGAATATGCTACAGATTACTGAATTACCGCATTTCGACAGTTCGATTGAAAGTTATGAAATCCATTCGTACAATCCCTACAATAACAGCTTTAGAGAAAACGATGAAATCAGAATCCCCATACATCAGCAAGATATATACGTGCTACCATCAGCCAGTTCAATTTACATCGAAGGACAGGCAAGGCTGTTCGGTAAAGATGGGAATCCGATCAAGAAAACTGTTACGTTCACTAATAACCCTGTTATGTCTTTGTTTCAAGACATCAGATACGAAATGAATGGTATCGAAATAGACCGTATTAAAAATTCAGGAATTACGTCAACAATAAAAGCATACATTTCATTAAATGAAGCAGAAAATAAAGTTGCAGCCTTATGGGGTTGGAACTTAGCGGGATTCCAAAATGATGGACATTTTAGTGCTGTGATACCATTGAATAAGATTTTAGGGTTTGCAGAAGATTACAATAAAATTGTGATAAATTGTAAACACGAACTTATTTTGAGTAGAAGCAACTCTAACTTAAATAGTGTTATTCTCACTGATGATGTTGTTAATTTTCAAATAGATATACAAAGAGTCCAATGGAGGGTGCCACATATAAAAGTGTCAGATCGAGAACGACTAACACTTTTAAAACATTTAGAAAGAGATAAACCTATTCAGATGGCTTTTAGAAATTGGGATTTATATGAGTATCCCTTGCTACCTAAAACTACAAAGCATTCTTGGTCAGTTAAAACAGCTTCACAATTGGAAAAGCCTAGATATGTTATATTTTGCTTGCAAACTAATAGGAGAAATAATAGGACTAAAGACAGTTCACTATTCGATCATTGTGAAGTGACCAACGTAACACTCTTTTTGAATTCGCAATATTATCCCTACGAACCTTTGAGTTTAAAGTTTTCTGAGAACAAGTACAGTATATTATATGAAATGTATGTGAAATTTCGTCAGTCGTATTACAACAGTCCTGTTGACCCATTGCTAGATCTAACAGATTTTAAAGAAAAGGCTCCCCTTTTCATCTTAGATTGCTCAAGACAAAACGATAGTTTAAAAACCGGTCCAGTGGACGTGCGGTTAGAAGTTGAATGTTCCACACCAATACCAGATAAGACAACTGCGTATTGTTTGATTATAAACGATCGACTTGTGGAATACAAACCTC
Organism: Spodoptera exigua; assembly: GCA_902829305.4. NCBI lineage: Eukaryota > Metazoa > Arthropoda > Insecta > Lepidoptera > Noctuidae > Spodoptera > Spodoptera exigua. Next base: position 2,572,653 of record LR824612.2, read on the forward strand.
TCAGCAACATTGTGCGCAGATTATCATGATTGCTGTTGTTGATATTCAAGGATTTAGAACAGAAGCAGGTGAATTTATATTAAAAGAAATCGCTATATTGTGTAACAAAAAACTACAAGTGTTTTTAGTTAAGCCACCATTTCCATTTAAAAATTTAACGGAATCTGAAAAGAAGGTAGTTCTTTGGATTCAACGTAACAAAAAGATATACTGGAGTGAAGGATTTGTACCTTATTCCAATTACCAGACTTTGGTTTCCGATATATTAAGAGATAAATGTGTTTATGTTAAAGGTTCAGAAAAAGTTTTATGGTTAAAGCATATTTTAGAAAATAGTAATAGTAATATATTTAATTTAGAAGATAAGGGTTGTTCTAGTTTAGTACATTTATATGATCAATATAAACATTCGCAAGATATGTATAATTGTATTTATCATAACTCTGTATGTGCTTTAAAAAATATATTGTGTTTAAATAAATGGTGCCATGATAATAAAATTTTTATGAAATAAAAAAAAACTTGTTTAATTTTTTATAATATGTTTACTATCTCTCCCAATCCTGTACAATCACGTTTATAAATTGCTTGCAGCATTAAAGCAATGTCATTTTATGTTTATAATTATTAGCATCAAGAACTAGTACCAAATAAATAAAATATGTTTCAAACTGAATATAAACCTCGATATGATATGTATAATGCATACAAAATACGTGAATTATCCTTTAATTATTACTGGGGGACGAATAATTCAAAGAAAAGATTAGTGATGGAAATGGCTGATGCTGGATTCTTTTATTACGGAAATAATCCATATGATAAAGCAGCATGTTTTTCATGTGGAGGCGTTATAGAAGATTGGGAAATTTATGATGATCCTTGGATGCAGCATGCTATAAATTTTCCACAGTGTTTTTATTTGAACGCGGTGAAAGGGGGGGAATATGTCAATAAGTGGCAAAACATCATCAAGAATTGTGTTAGTGAGAAATCTTGCATATATGGAAGCGCATCGAATGAATGATGTCACACAATATACGTCTCATTAATGTAAACAAAGTGCATGAAGCGGTTCGCTATTTTGTTACATATTCGACGACACGTTTGGCTTAATGGTTAAGACCCTGGTCACAACTGAGTGCAATATTATAACACGTTCTTCAACCACAAAGACGAAGTGTCGTGGGTTCAATTCCCACACAGACAAGTTGATATTAGTTCTGGTCTGGTTTTTTGTTTGAGTTTAAATGAAGTTTTCACAATAACATTTAATTTAACCGCTGAATATTATGATCAAGAAACAGATTAAAATAATATGTTAGTAGAAGATTAAAATGTGGAAAATAGGGTATCCAGATCTCTGATCTGGATGCCCTATTTTCTAACTACTTTTAAGCATATCTCAATGTTCCATTCGTTCAAAATTTTGATTTAGAACTTGTTGTAGATTTTTTTTTATGTAATTGGTCGGCAAACGAGCAGACGGGTTGCCTGATGGTAAGCAATCAGCGCCGCCCATGGACACCCGCAACGGAGGAGTTACGAGTGCGTTGCCGACCTTTTAGGGATTAGGGATTTGGAGATTTAGGGATTGAGGAGGGATTGGAGGAGGGGAAGGATTGGGTCTCCGGTAACCTCACTCACACGGTGAAACACAACGCTGTGGTTGTTTCACGCCGGTTTTCTGTGAGGCCGTGGTATCACTCCGGTCGAGCCGACCCATTCGTGCCTAAGCATGGCTCTCCCACTTATCCCCCAATTATCCTATAGCATCATCAAAGTGTGGGAGAGCCCTGTTTCGGCACGAATAGGTCGGCTCGATCTGAGTGATACCACGGCCTCACGGACTACCGCCGTGAAGCAACGCTAACGTTGTGTTTCGCAGTATGATCGAAGTACCGGCAGTCGAATCACCTATCCTATTAAAAACTCACAAGAGGCCGGCAACGCTCTAGTACAAGTAACTCCTTTGGTATTGCGAGTGTCTATGGAGGGCGTCGATTATTTACCATCAAGTGATCCGTAAAAAAATTAAAAAGAAAATTGATCGTATTAAATAACTTTATAAAATGCATAGCAATGTCTCAAATCTGCAGTAAAAATAAAAAAAAACAAAGACATTATAGACTTCTACTACGAAAAAAAATGTGACTAGGCTTCTACTCCACTTTTCCGGCATTAATGTGACTATTGTGTGCCATCCCTAACAGCACTTTGTGTCTTACAAACTAGAGATGCATTAGCTCTGAGTGTCGTGCTAATACGATCATGGGAGAGTCGTTCAATAACTGTATACGTGACCTGGAATAGGTATTTAGGTCATTTAGGACGATGATGACTAGGTTGCCGTTGGAGGTCAATTACATTGTATTCAAGAATTGAGAAGTTCGATGGAATATGAATGCCTGTGTAGCGTCTTGGTATCAGGCAGATAGGTGAAACCTAACAAGTACCAATGTAACTTTTTCCGAGTTATATGTACTTTCTATGATTATTTAGAGACCACTGACACACGGCGAAGGAAAACATTGCGAGGAAACCTGGACTTTATAACATTATAATTATAAGTTTGAAATCGCCAATCCACCTTGAGCAGGCGTGGTGATTATTGCTCAAACTTTCTCCGTGTTAGAAGAGGCCTTTGCTCAGCAGTGGGCACTTATAGGCTGATGATGATGAATGCCTGTTCAGATATTTGTGCATTTGTCTCCTCATTTGGATTTCTTCATGTTAGGTTAAGTTAGGTTAGTTAGTCGTTAGGTATTCAGTTAGGCCATGGTATCATCTTTGCGCTAAAATATGACCCTTCCACACGTAAAAAAACCTATACCTAAGACCTAAACAACAAAGAATGTTACAATCAATTCATATACAGAATCACAGGTACAATTCAATTGGTTGGAAACACGCTGATATATTGTTGAATGCATAAAGATTTCCCCACGGAACCATTGCTAGCTAGGGTTCCCTTTGAACACCATCTCCTCATTGGAAACAATTTGCTCATTCGATTTTACAAAGAGATGCTCATATAAATCACTTTGTTATCCTGTATTTAGATTGGCGTGAAGTCTGTTTATTTTATTGATTAGGAATTGTGTGGTTGAAAAAGGAATCTACACATTGTGTTATTATGAAAGGGATATTTTTTAAGTAGGTATTTAAAGGCGAAGTCATTTCCGTTACTTAATATTCCGCTTAAATTTAAATTTCGAATGGAATGAATTTAAAATTTGTTTTACATTTTTAAGATATTTCGAATTTAAATTTTTAACCGTTAATCATTTATGTATGTTCCTTTAGTTCAAATTTTCCAAATGTACCTATACCTAAAAATATAGAGAAATTTAATAGTGAATTCATAATATAATAATTCTCTTTTATTAAAGACAGAAAAATCTTGTACATCCTGTGTAATAAGAATTGACTCAAGTGCACCATTATTTTAGCCTTCAAAATTCGACTTTTTTTTAAATTTCAAACATCATATTAATAATCAGTAGAACAAAATGTCGTAATTAATTTTTATTTCCTCAAAAATAATGAACATGACATGTAACAAGACATCAATTACGTCTATACAGGGGTTAGATAAATGAATCTAGAACCTTCTAAATTTCTTGACCTTACACTATTATTAGTTTAATACGAATTCCATGTACCTTTAGAAGTAACATGACGAACTTTTGTCTTAATAAACTCTGTTCAGAGGTTACAAGACGTATGTGAAGACAATGGCTATCCTTATTTAACGACCTCCATTTTGTATCTAATAATGACGCAAGACTTTTCGACAAACCCCTTTTGTCGATAGTTCAATCAATTTTCACTTCTATTCCTTGTTCTTAAAGGTGACAATGATTGTAAATGAAAGTTTGTCGGTTAACATTCTGTGTTCACTTTTTTAAAGTTCTATTCAGAGATTTTAATTATTTTTTAATTTGGTATACGTTTCATCGAAAAGAGGCGGTCATTAAAATGAGAATTTAATCAAATGAATTTAAAAATATATTTAAAAAATACCTTCTACATGAACAAAACCATTTTTCTATTTAAGTGTACCACAACAAAGCGTTTTGCATCTACATAACAATTTTAATCTCTCAATTAATTGCAAAATACTACGAATCCAGCCTTGAATATGCGTTTTAAAACTAACTATCGGGGTGAGTGTGAAATAAATGATTCTTAGAACTAAATAAATATATATTATACTCGTATGAGTTCATGGAATTGTGAAAATGGTAATGAAGGAATCAGTATGCAAACGCATGCTTAGTAGCTGCCCAGTAACAGGGACCCATGCCGTGTTTTCCTATAAAACTGTAAAATTGACAATCCACACGTGACTAGTTAACAAGCTCCTAGAATATAGCACAGAGTAGAGAATTAGTGGTAGAGGCAGCAAATTTTAATTTCTTTTTTTGTATTTACAGTAAGTTTTTTCTACTTTGCATGCTATGCATGTTAATGCCTATCTCTATCTGTAAATACTGAGCAAATGTTCAATTATTAAAAGAATCAAAAATGTTACATCCTATTTGTTTTACCGGAATTCTAGAATTATTTTAGAAGTTGATACTATCTATTATTTAAGCTATATACAAAATATTATAGTCATTCTTCCGATATTTAAATAGTTAACGGGCAAAAAACTCAATTAGTTACCAATCTATTTAAAATTCATGGTTTCGCAAATTCAAATTAAGAACACAAGGACCCGACATCTTGTGGTTACAATACAATGTTGCCAGCATAATAAAACCCACTTCAATTTTGTTAGAAAACTTTTGTCTTAAAACAAAGGTGCGATTAATTTTGAATAATGGTCGATTGGCCGTAATTCCTACTCCGATAAAATCATTTGTTCGTATTTAATTATTTATTGGAGAAACGCTCAATTGTTTGCAACGCTTGACACACAAAACTGCCCACATATTTTGTTTAAACACTTCAAATTTTGCAAACTAAAAATAGGGCTTTTAATTTCATTCAAGACAAGTACCTACTTAAAAAAGTATAATTTAGAACACTAGCTATTTTTTCTCTTGCTGTTATATTTTAATTACGACCATTTAAACGAAATTTTTTGATAAAATATATACAATATTGCTTGCCTCATCTTTTCGAGGCATTCATAGCTTGCATAAAACTGCTACAGATTGAAATTTTGATATTAAACCTAGCCTTTACAAAATAGCCAATACCATTCCCAGAAAGTCCCATTTTGGTTCTTTAAAACATTCAGAACACGATGAACCAATGAAATCTCATCCTAATTAACAACAATAACAGTAACATGCATTGGCTTCTAAAATTGATGCATTATATACAGCCAAAGCGCATGCGTACAAAGTTCGTGTATTATTCTTTACGTGGCCTGACATACCTCCGCGTTGACTGCGCCATCCGCCGACTTTCTCTAAAAGGGTCGACGTTTTGCTACCCCTATTGTTAATTCTCTGCTCTGTGGATGAAATAGATTTTATTAGTAGGGCCTCTTTAATGGGTTAAAATCAACATTTTCTTCTTTGGAGTTTCTGACTCCAAAATCTTGTTGTAAACGCGGTGACTTATTGCGTTTTATATAGCAAACTGGCTAAATTAGGCTTGATCTAATAAAAATGAAGGATAATAAAGGAAATTTGGCTTTTTGGTTTCACAAGTTACTGGTTCTTCTACGTTTTCTATTTCAGAATTGAAAGATACGTATATGTTTTTTTTCAATAATTTTATTCCAATATACTTTACTTCAAATAATTTTTCGACGAACATATAATAAACTTAAAATACGGTAAACTTTCAAAGTATAATTGTCTATTGTTATATTGTTAGTCTAATTTTCATTTAATTTTTTTCAATAATTGTTATACGGAAATGAATGTGCAACTAACTCAAATTCTTACAACAATTTTTTTTTTATCACTTTCAAAACGTACTTAGTTAGTTTACCCAACATTTCCAATCACAAATTAATGTCAACAATAAAAGAAATCGAATCATTACAACAAAAAGACACATCGAAAACCTAACTCGAATTTAATTTTTACCCAACCCTGAAACGCCTACAAAATCAACAAACATTTTTTAATCAACGGCTAAACAGCGTTTAAGTTGAAAACTGACATAACTGACACTTATAAGCCTTTGTTATTGTTCGTTGTGATCGGAAATGGGCAGTCGTCCACGTGAAACGTCGCAAATGAGAAAAGCATTCAGAAAATATTGCTTTTAAAACGGTACGACACTATTGGTTGATTAAAATGGGGTGTCTAAATGTGTTGTTTTTATTGGATTTTTATTGTATTGTATTGTATTGTATTGGTTACATGCGGTGTTGCATTGAATTATTTTATGTGAATTGTGGGTTTCATAAAACAGTGTGTGTTCTGTGAAAATAAGTAATACACTGTATGAAAATTGAAAACATTTTAGACGTGAAAATTTATTAGACGTGTATCATTATTTTGTGTTATAAAAAAAAAACAATAAAAGATATTAAAGGAACTGAAGGAATACAGAGAGAAATCTTAAGAAGGTATTTTAAAGATACCCCGAATACAAATGACAAAATAATTATTAAAATGCACTTCTTAGAAGTGGGAAAAAGTGCGAGTCAGCGGACGGTGACCTGATCTATATGGACCTGATATATATGATCTATATGGCCGGAGACCAAAAAAATCCTTGTCTTATTTATGTTTTTTTTATGTAATTGATCGGCAAACGAGCAGACGGATTACCTGATGGTAAGCAATCAGCGCTGCCCATGGACACCCGCAACAGAGGAGTTACGAGTGCGTTGCCGACATTTTAGGAATTTGGAGATTTAGGGATTGAGGGAGGGGAAGGATTGGGCCTCCGGTAACCTCACTTACACGACGAAACACAACGCTGTGGTTGCTTCACGCCGGATTTCTGTGAGGCCGTGGTATCACTCCGGTCGAGCCGACCCATTCGTGCCGAAGCATGGCTCTCCCACATTTATGTAGTCGAAAATGAAGTATCTGTAATTTTAAACTACTCTATATAATATCGTGCACGACCTACCCCAATGCAACATGCACGCCGACATAATATAATAAAGTACTCGCCATTAATTAATGACTGAGTAATAATAATTAATGGGATTACTTGGAAGTTCATAACCTTTGTTACTTACTGATTCGTTTTATTATTTTTAGTTATTGTGCCACTTTGGAAATACTCATATTAGAAAATAGCTATACATACGCGGTTTAGCCACCTGCTTGCCTCCTATCGCTGGTAGCATGATGTTTCATAGTCTATAGCTTTCCTTAACATCTAAATACATTAAGATTTTTTCAATAATGATCAGTAGTTTCTGAGATTGAAGCGTTCAAAATATAGTTCCTCGTTTCAAAAAGACTTATTCCATTTTGAGATTTGTGCTTACTTTTCATAAATCAGTACTTATTTTAATACTACAAAATGAAATGTGCATTATTTTCTGGTTATACTCCGGACACGATTCAAAAAAATGCGGTAATTAATAGTTCAAGATGCAATACATAATACTTATTTTCTAATGATATCGCGGGATACGCCAGGCTTTTTCTTTTTTCGAACGCTAATCCTAGGACCCGGGGTACTAACATACATACACGATAAATATTTTATGACATCCCTGAATATAGGTATCGGTAATAGGTATCTATAATTACATTTAAATAAATTATATGTATAAGGGAGCTACATCTGACAACAAACTGCTTTACAGTTTGGCAGAAGTAATATTCTTTGAATATTTACTGCTACAATGAATAAACGCTTTTTCATTTCATTTTCATTTTTAATTTTTCATTTCATATTCAATATTTTTTTTTATTAAATACAGATACAGATATTTTAACGTTTTGAAAATTCAAAAGTATTATTTTGAACTCTTGGATTCCATACGTGTAATTTTTCGAGAAACTTAAATCTAGAAGCTAGATTTTTTGCTCTAAATTAGATAAAAAAATCCACACAATATTGATCAATTTTAATCATTTTTAGTAGGTACAACATGTTTAAGTTATCAAGTAGTTAATTTTAGTAGTAAATTAATTTGTTTAACATGCTCTAGGTTATTAGTATAGAAACTTTGTAGGCTAAAATTTTTAAAAATGAGGTGAAGTTAAAAATATCCTCTTTTAAAAACACTAGTGAAGTCTAGGAACCTTGGAAAAGTACTGCCACTATCATCATTAGACGGTTCCCAAAGGGGATCTAGGAACGTCTTCTAATTACCCTTTAACACCGATTATACGGTACACGTTTCCATACAAATTTTTGAATACAAAATCATTTGAACTACGTAGTACTACTATGAATCGATTTTTGGTGTGAATACCCTAAAATAGTTTTAACGTCTGTTGTTGGCTGCAAGCTTGTTAATGTAGGTAATGTAAATTCCTGTTTCTGGGCTACATATGTTCTGTGCATGAACCACGACACAGGAGAAAATCCTAGTATCCACACCTTTAATAAAATAAAAATTAAAAACATATAAAATATTCTTAAAAAGTGTGGGAGAACCAAACTTCGGCACGAATAGGTTGAGTGATACCACAGCCTCACAGAAAACCAGTGTGAAACGACCACAGTGTTGTGTCTCGCCGTGTAAGCGAGGTTATTGGAAGCCTAATTCTTGTTGAAAATTTATTGCACTTCAATAATTTTTCAGACTTTGATATATAGCGTATTAGTACAAAGTTTCATTAAAATCAATAATTTCATTAGTGTTAGATACGACCAAAATTTGTATGAAAACCCATTTCACGCAAGCGCTTTTAATAATACCACAGGGAAGCGAAATAGTTCAAATGTATTCTTTTGTTCTTGCAACAAATTAAACATCGCAAGGCTTTCAAAGTAATATGCAAATATTGCAATTAAGTTTTTTTACATTTTTTAAGGGTGAACGACCTTTATTTTGATTGCTACATACATACGTACATAGACATTTCTAGACTCGAGCTTACTAAATCTGAGACATTTTACTCGATTTAATTAACCATTATGACCTCTTTTTTACAATGTTGTGTAACCCTAGTAACCTAAAGAAATGGGTGGCAGCTGCCGTGCAACGTGTCGCGGATTCGCTTCTCACACGGAAAAACTCTTTTTGTGATCCATAATTTTTAAGGCCGCACACACAATGTCATAAACACTGATGTGTATGAGATGATACCCACGACACAGGAGGTAATCCTCTCCTGAGACGAGGAAAAAAAGGATTAAAAATAACAACGATATATGAAATAACAATACATATATGTAGTGTTCTCACATTATTATGTAAAAACTATTTTATATAAAGTCTTGGAATATTTTCCCCAAGATCTTCTAATTACATAAAATAACAAATTCCATGTAATAATATTTATCATTTAACAGTGTTTATTTATTTTGAATAAATTTAATAATTAATATTATTTTCTTACGAAAACAATGCGGAGTTATTTCGAAATGTTCATTCGTATTTATTATTCAGGTTTATTCAAATATCTATTGTAATAGTAAACACAATTCAATTCAATGTAATAATAATTGGTTGGGATTGAATTCAGATCTGAAGACTCTAAATTTTGATTGAAATTATGATCTGTACCTATTAGTAAAATACGTTGTTGTATCATGGCAAGTAAAAAAAGGGCATATTATTCCGAGAGATATGTACTTTCTAATTTTATTTAAACACTATTAAATGTGGGAGAGCCATACTTCGGCATGAATGGGTCGGCTCGACCGGAGTGATACCACGGCCTCACAGAAAACCGGCGTGAAACAACCACAGCGTTGTGTTTCGCCTTGTGAGTGAGGTTACCGGAGGTCCAATCCTTCCCCTCCCCCAATCCCTTAATCTCCAAAACCCGAATCCGTAAGAGGTCGGCAACGCATTCGTAACTCCTCCGATGCGGGTGTCCATGGGCGACGCTGATTGCTTACCAGTCTATCAAATAACAAAAATTAAAAAAAAACCATTGACATAGGTAATACATATGATTATGGTAATGGAAATCATCGCGAGGAAACCTGGACTTATCATTTCTCATTTCCAATTATAAGGGTGGATTCCCCATCCTGTCTTCAACAAGCGTAGTGGTTTATGTTTATTCTTTCTACGTGTGAGAGGAGGCTTGCATGATGATGATGATGATGATGATAATGTTTTTATAATAACTATCGTGAGACATACTAAATTAACTAAAAATTGCGGGTTACTCACGTGTATATATTGAGAAAAGCTCTACTAGTTTCGAACCACAGAGGGGTTCCTCGTCATGAGCAGCGTGCGCGGACGCGGCGACGTCGCGCATCCTACTCGAGTATACACGTGAGTAACCCGCGATTTTTAGTTAATGATGATGATAAGTTGAAAACAGTCATTAAAGACGGTTTTTAAGTCACGAAACGTAAAATCAAGTGATTATGATATGTATGAAACTGTCAAGCCTCGTATCGTAGAAGGTCAAGATTCACTTTGGGTCGCCAAGTCAACGGGCTGAGAAAATACTATAGAAATTGGTCGTTATATCTGACTCCGTACTATTATAAGGATTTCTGGAAACTCGAAAAGATTGAAGAAGAGAGATATAAAGAAAATACAGACAAATTAATATAAATACATAACTGGCTGCCGTGCAACGTATCGTGACCATGGGTTCGATTCCCGCACGTAACAATTGTTTGTATGACCCACAAATTGTTGTTCCGGGTCTGATGTGTATGTGAAATTATATGTTTGTACTCACGACACAGGAGACAATCCAAGTGAAACAAAACCTTTTTTATCCCACGAGGCCAGACATAGACATAAATGTCTATAGTTATCGAATAAACATTACAAACTAAACAAGTATTTGATCAAATCAATAAACCCAAATTGAATCCACTAAGTGTCAATTTTGAAGTTGGTAACTTTGAGAAAAAAAAAGTATGACATAAAATGACAACGTGTCTTTGTAAAAATAAATAGTGTTACTGGATATTTTTTATACGTGTTTGGAATAAAAAGTAGATTTTTTGTTATTTGTCATTCTTGCGAAAAATGTACTTTAAAGTCACGTTTATAAGGTCGAAGTTTATTAAGCTGTATAATATAGTTTTTATGCTATAGGGTGTCAAACTAGCAGACGGATTATCTGTTGGTAAGCATTCGGTGCCGCCCATGGAATGAGTTACGATTGCGTTGTCGGCCTTTTGGAGGTTTCGAGGATTTAAGTGTGGGAGAGCCATGCTTCGGCATGATACTACGGCCTCACAGAAAACCGGCGTGAAACAACCACAGCGTTGTGTTTCGCCGTGTGAGTGAGGTTACCGGAGGCCCAATCCTTCCCCTCCCCAACCCCTCCTCAATCCCTAAATCTCTAAATCTCTAATTCCTAAAAGGTCGGCAACGCACTTGTAACTCCTCCTCTGTTACGAGTGCGGGTGTCCATGGGCGGCGCTGATTGCTTTCGATCAGGTAATCGGTCTGCTCGTTTGCCGAAGTATTACATAAAAAATGTTAGGGATGGGGAAGCGGGCGCTTCTCATGCGAGCGATTTCGAAACCTGGCTAGTACCAAAGTAACTTTTTCTAAGTCTTATTAATTCAAAATTTATATGATTATTTAGTCACATTGACTTAAGTTTTAAAACAACCAATCCGCCTTGAGCAAGCGTGGTGATGAATGCTCAGATCATGGTCTTTGCTCGGCAGTGGGCACTTATAGTCTGATGAAGATGATGACGATGATGTGCATTTATACTGACTTATGACTTTTTTTATACTACACTTTGACTGCACGGTTGGCGCGGTGGCTGGGCAACTGGCCGTCGCGCAACGTGTCTCGGGTTCGATTCCCGAACGGAACAACTCTTTGTGTGATTCACAAATTGTTGTTCCAGGTCTAGATGTGATGTGTATATGGAATTATGTTTGTAAACGCACCCACGGCACAGGTGAAAATCTTAGTGTCGGGCAAAAAAATACCTTTGTTAATCAGACTATGTAACAAAACACTCACTAAGTCATAAACAGGGATTTTGTAAAATATACATACATATGTATATATAAAATGTATGTACATTTGTCAACGGTACTAATAATATGTTACACCCACACCCTGTTTCTGTGGAAGCCATTTGCAAAATGATGGTGAATGAGATTTGTCAAGGAATTCGAAGATAAGCCTTCTTGCATACATTACCTATACGTTACATGGCAGGTATTAACGCTATTCACTAAAATTACGCAATATTGTGGAAAATGTTAAGGAAAAATAAGCTCAATGGTCTTAGTTTTTCATTTCCGTCATCAAAAAATATATTTATTACAAAGAAAGACATTATTTCTTGAATAGAGTACGTAACCATGGAGGTTTACTTTTTTTGTCAGGGGAAAATCATCAAATGACTTCTCCCGCCCAGGGTTAGGCGAGAGAGAGTGTCAGACTCTTAGCACCGCAGCCCAGTCACCGTGTCAACTGATAATGATTGTAATAAAACGTTTATTTTCACCACAATATTTTATACAAGTAAACCATATTAAACTGCTAAATCATCATCATCAGCCCATAAGTGCCCGCTGCTGAGCAAAGGCCTCTTCTCACACGGAGAAGGTTAGAGCATTGATCACCACGGTTGCTCAATGCATGTTGGCGATTTCAAACTTATAATTAGAAATTATAAATCCAGGTTTCCTCACTGCTAGCTGCAACTGTTAAGTAGCAGACCAATAGTAATTAATTTTACCACATAAGACTTTTTAGATCACAAGATAATTGATTGATGATTTGCGGCCGTGTCGTGGAAACCACAGACCTGTCAATATCACATACAAAGCAGATAATTGTCATCATAATCATTATAACACATCATTTAATAATTGATTATCCAATTTTAAACATGTCCTGAGCCCATAATAAGGCCCTTTCTCCGTATGAGAAAAGGCCTTTGCTCAGCAGTAAGCACTTATAGGCTGATGATGATGATGATGATTAGCCCATAATAATGTCTTTTACAAGAGAGGCATATTTATTCCCGAACGGGTTGGCTGCACCGGAGTGATACCATGGTGTCACAGAAAAATTGGCGTGACTATCAAAGCGAACACGAAACAATTCTGTTTAGCCGTGTGTATGAAGTTACTGGAGGCGCAAAACTTTGCTCCTTCCCTCGCTTTTCTCCGACCGCTATCCCCAAAAGCTCAGCAGAAGTCTTTTAACTACTCTGTTCCGATTGCTTAGCATCAGGTGCTATGTCTATCGAGCTATCCCATAAAAACACCAACAAGACTATTAATGAGTTCAGTACCTATGGGGAAAATGGTTATTAGAATTTACCGACGACGTGGAAATTCGATTTGTAAAAATGATTTTTTAGTATAAAACAGAAAAGGGTGTAACTGCATATTAAGTAACATTTTTAGAATATTAAAATTATAGGGAAAAGATTCCGAATTTGTAATTCTATTTTTATCAGTGTAATTATGCCTTCTATTTCTTAAAGGAAAGAGGTGCTCGTACCATATGGGTTATCCAGTTTTCATCGGTCATAATATGAGTTACCATTGTAGGTAATCTTATTGGTATTAATCGGATACTTCTAAAGATATTAAGATATTTAAATAAATAAAATATTGTGCTTTTAATAAGACTTAAAAAAACAGAATAAATCCAGTAGCCAACTAGTTCAACCTATATTTTGAAACAATCACACAGCACACAGTTTTTATAACGACCCGACTGACAGAATGTTCTATTTTTTAATTTTCAAAAGTGTATGTGTGTGGTGATTGCAATAAATTGTATTTTGTCTTTGCAGCCAAACTAATCACAGATTAAGTAAATGTATACATTCATTTTAACCGTCTTCAAAAAAGGAGGAGGTTCTCAATTCACCGCGTATTTTTGTTTTATATGAATTGCAATAATTATATTTTCGGTTTTTTAAAGCATCATTTCATGCAGGTCTTATTTAAATAACAACTCAGTGCAACTGTACAATTTAGTAAATTATAAAATGTATTTATAAACCAGTCCGCCATAATTACTGGCTGTTGGCAAATGTGAGTATAATATCGTGTTTTTAGGTGGGAAAACCGACGATTCTTTAAACATTCTAAATTTAAAATTTAAATTAGCTCTGGTTTTTGTATTCAATTAAGTATTTTTAAGATGGTAATGCAGCAATAAAACTAACGATTAAGAAGGAGTGCAGCCACATATTTTACTTTACAAAATAGTTTATATATAAGGTTTTGAAGTCTGAATAGTGTAAATCTTGTATTAGGTTTCGATGGGCTGGCATGATCGTATTGTGACGAAAAGCCCCTAATATAAAGTTAAATGAAAAAAATGTAATTGCTTTTAAATTTGGATAACTTAATCGTATTAATGAAGAAACCAAGAAAACTGCTCTACTAAGTTAATAACCGAACATAAATAAGGAAATTAAGGAAATTGAAGTGTCTAAGCATAGCTTTTTGAAATACGTACAAAGGAAAACAGCACTTAACTATATGTATAGTTAGGTTCAGTTTAACAAATGACGCGTTTAGCCACTAAGCGCTAGTTGTCAGCACTCAGAGGAGTACAACAGACGTTTTAGTTCTATAGTGCTCAGGGCTTTTACACTGCTGATCATCCATTGTGCTATTTTCAAGCAACTTTTTTTCCATTTGTACGTAAAATATTGTTTTTATGGCTTAAAATTTGGATAAACGCTACAAGTAGTATCAATACACAGACATGTTTTATAATTAAATAACATATAATTCCTATAAAAATAAGATATCATGTTCATGTAAATTTAGTTAATTCAAAAACTTTTTTTACTTTATTAGCTTTAAATCATATATATTAGCTTTAGTTTTAAATAATCTGAATCGGTCGTTGACAGCCGTTTCATAGATTTAAATAGTACAGTAATATGCATTTTTTTATCTATATTTATTTAATAGTTTACCTCTGCCACAAAATCTTAAGTGGTACTTTAAGTGGCATTAGAAAGGGTATACAGCATACACAGCACATCTAAGAATCGTATAAAATCCGTATCTGTCAATAAAGTACCACACAAAACATAGCAACATCTTCGATTAACATTTGAATTCTAACTAGAATTCAGAAATAGACATAAATCTCAACTGGCACTAAAAGTACCAATACAGATTCTACTAAAATTTCAATTAACATTTGGATTTCAATGCAAATATTTGCGTTGTAACATGTTCTGCTAAACAAGGGACCATTAATTCTGGTTTGATTTAGATTTGAATTTGTCGTTGAATATTGATTTTGTGACATACCTGTAGCACATTCTGCAAGACATATGACGAGAAGCAACGCGAACACTTTGGTTACGGTGCTGCGTGTCGAGCTGGCTCTGTTCGATCTGCGATCCATTGCGGTACTTTGACTGGTTGATGCTGTAACAAACAGTATAAATAAATATTTGTATTAAGCTTTCACGCGTTTTAGACGTGAATCCACGAGAAATACAATGGATTTTCTATTATGTGTTCTTATTTAGCAACTTGTGTAGGTAATTGTCATTTGTATTTTTATAATGCTTTTTTAATTATCGTTTGTAATGCAAATGGGAAACACCGTTTTAATCAACTAAAAATCGCGGGTTACTCACGTGTGTATATTGAGAAAAGCTCTACTAGTTTCGAACCACAGAGTGGTTCTTCCTCATGAGCAGCGTGCGCGGACGCGGCGACGTCGCGCAGCCTACTTACAATAAGTACACGTACACGTGAGTAACCCGCGATTTTTAGTTAATTTAGTATGTCTCACGATAGTTATAATAAAAACCGTTTTAATCAATTATTTAATTTGGTTCCTAAGTAAAATATTTCTTTTATGTGGAAACTGACTTATGGAGAGTTGTGATTTTTGTGTTTATTACTTTTTAATTAGTACTAACGAATATTAGGTACATATGTAAAATGAATTTTTATTATGTAATATCATAAATTGCTAGGTAAGGGCTAGGTATGTCATAAACGTTACATCTTTCTATTCAAAGTGTGTTATCGAAAAGGTAAATAAATTACCTTTGTTATAGTAACGTTGCATAACGTTTTAGTCAATTTTGATAATATTGAAAAATATATCCATATTAGAAACATACATAATTATATGGATATAACATAGATATAACATCAACGCGTGAGTGAGGTTACCGGAGGCATAATCCCTCCCCCTCCCCTATCCCTTCCCGATCCTTATATCCCCAACTCCTATCCCCAAAAGGACGGCAACGCACTCGTAACTCCTTTGGTGTTGCGGGTGTCCATGGGCGGCGCCGATTGTTTACCATCAGGTAATCCGTCTGCTCGTTTGCCGACATAAACCATAAAAAATACTGCAAAAAGACACGAGGCACTCCACATCCATAAATGCATTAAACAAAATGTAATTAGGACACATGAACTAAGATCCCATTCGTTGTGCAAGGAAAAGCAAATATTTCGTCTTGATGAAATGTCCACATCGAACGCTATGAGCAACGAGCAACTACAACTTAGAATACAATTAGCATATGAACAACTAAACAATGTAGCATTCTTGTTTATAAATTAAACAGCAAATATCAAACAATTTGTATTGTTTTTGTTTGGAAATCAAAACAGGTCTTGTTTGCAGTCTAGACTGAGTTATTTAGTATTGACTTTGTTTAATTAATTCAATTAGTATCTATTGGGAAATATCAATGACTTTTGACTGAAAACGTTGTTTGATTTGTGATTGCATACTATTTCTAATACTCAGTATTCTAATAAAAGATTACCTTTTTTATATTTATAAAAAATGAATCGTAAATGTGTTGGAACTTCTGAACTGAACTGCACATTATTTTTGTTGTAATGAGATGTTTTTTTTTAGAAATTTTTACGTAATAGAGCTTTTGTAAATTGATAAATAATAAACTATTTGGTGTGAACTACTTAATCACCACATAGTATAAAACAAAGTCGCTTTCTCTGTCTCTATGTGTATCCTTATGTATGCTTAAATCTTTAAAACTACGCAACTAATTGTGATGCAGTTTATTATTTAGAGTGATTGAAAAGGAGGAAGGTTTAAATGTACAATAACATCCATTAGATAGTGAAGAAATTAAGTATCGTAAAAGTGCATTACGAAGCGGGGACAGGTAGTTAGTTATTTTATTAATTATAAAGTTAATATTGTAAGCTGATGTGTAAAAGAATTGTAAAATATAACATAATATCACAATTTCCATAATTAAAAATTAAGGCACAATGTCCAATTTCAAAGCGATTTACTCATTCAATATGATGGTCTTGAATGAGTTAATCTCACTCTAGCACCAATGGAAGCTTCAGAGCAGAAATCCACTATACTTGCCGCGCTTTTTAACCGACTTCAAAAAAAGGAGGAGGTTCTCAATTCGATTGTATTTTTTTTTTTTTTTATTTTTTTTTTTATGTTTGTTACCTCAGAACTCCGTCGTTTATGGACGGATTTGCAAAATTTTTTAATTTTTTTTTCTTTGATTGAAAGGATATGCTTCCAGATTGGTCCCATTCTTTTCAAAATTGAGTTTTGATGATGGGATCCATGAGAAATCGAGGGAACTCCTCAAATATTATAGGCAACTATATAGTAATTTTAATATTTTCATAGAGCACTCAAGCATTTACAGTCAAAAATTAATATTTGATGGGGTGGAACTGGTGAAGAAGATCAGAAATGGGTGATGAAACTTGACACTCGCATAGATATCACAATCAAGGTAGTTCAGCAACTATGAAAATGCACTGTAAACCAATGATCTTAAATAATTATGTTGGAAATGTTATCATCGAACTGATTTAATGATGATTATGGAGCTGGAAGGTAGGCACTGGAACTGCGTACCTAATTAATATATCCTAGCCGTGTTTGGGCTTGTTAGAATTGTTATAAGATGCACTTTGGCTGTAAGGTACTATTGAACTGATGTGATGATGAAGCTGGAAGGTTGGCATGGGGCCTAGTATTGTGTAAGCTTATTAGAGCTGTCAAGAGCAATGGAAAGGGCTATGGTCATAGTTTCGTGCATGTTCGAATCAGAAATGAAGAAATCCGCAGAAGAACCAGCGTCACCGACATAGCCCGAAGAAATGCCAAACTTAAGTGACAGTGGGCACGGCACATTGCTCGTAGAACAGATGGCCGATGGGGCCGAAAGGTTCTAGAGCGGGACCGCACACCTTTGGGGGCGGAGTTTGGCCTAGTATTGGCTATTTTGCATTTGTCCACGTGGACTGCGTTTACACATTAGTGGTGAAATGCGTCATTGTGTTCTTATCGTTTTCCTGGTAATAGGCTAAGATAATTCATTGGCATTTTTAACAAAACAGTCGTTTTAAATGGGTTACAAAACAATAATTGCGTCGTACAAAACAATAATTGTGTTTCTTTTGTGTGCACATATGTAGATAATACTTACTTAAAAAAGGTTCATACATTGAATGACTCATAAATGTATATTTACAATAGCGATGGTCTTTTGTATTTTTACCAACTTGTCTATATATGAATGTTCTTAGTAATAACAAAATAGTATTCTTCATTTAATGGGTTACAATTGATACAAAACAATAATTGCATCGGTCTTTTTTCTATGTACGAATGTATTTAATCATAGATACTAAATTAGATTGCATTTGGTATCTTTGAACTTTATCTGTCTGTTGATGAAAATATCTAGTTTTTTGTTATTTGGCGAGAACTAATATGAATTTATGATAAGATTATTATTTTTTTTTTAACTATAAGTCATAAGTATCTCATGCATCATATCATCTCTCCTCGAGATCAAAACGATTACACAGTAACAATGTACTATGATATGTATTTCTACGTATAAGTATGACATTGGTAACTTTTTCAAAAGAAATGTAGGAACGATATTGACTTCTTTGCCATAACACATTATAATAAAAAAAAACACTAAACGGCTACAAATAAAAAAAAATTTTACAAAATAAAAAAACCGCCTTCAAAAAAAGTCAAGCAATAAAAGTTCCTACACTAAAAAGTAAAAAATAACAATTTGAATTACTGTAAAAAAACTTAGTTTATAGGTAAACTTATTTGACATTAATATTTTGCAAATATTCAAAATTTATTACTTATTTTTGGAGTCGGTGCCAGCCCATGCAAGGAAATACAAATGGGCAACAATCCCTTGAAAAACTACCTCTTACTTAATTATAAAACTACTTAATACCTATTTGCATACTCAAATATAGGTATATTAATTAAGACATAAATACAGATTAGACTTCTCTACAAAAAATGTCCGATTTGCACATTTTTTTTAAATAAAAAATATATACTTACAAAAACATTTTAAGTACATTGAAAATGTTTAAGCATTATGTACGAAAAATGGCACCGGATATTAAAAAGCTAACTAACATTAAGTTTCAACATTAAAATGCTGGCACCGACTCCAAAAATAAGTAATAAATTTTGAATATTTGCAAAATATTAATGTCAAATAAGTTTACCTATAAACTAAGTTTTTTTACAGTAATTCAAATTGTTATTTTTTACTTTTTAGTGTAGGAACTTTTATTGCTTGACTTTTTTTGAAGGCGGTTTTTTTATTTTGTAAAATTTTTTTTTGATTACCAGTTATCTGCGTTCTGACAGTTTGAGTACTTGCGCGACCCACCCAAATGTTCTTTTGATCGGTATTGTTCGTTGGACAACTCAGCAGCACTAGCTATACTGGTTGCAAACTGACACTTGCGTGCCTGTCTTCAGAACGGGTCCACTTAAACTGGTGTGGTTCTATCCTCAAAAGACCACTACAGAATGAATTTGCATGGTTCTCTCACATTATGCTAATTTACATCGTCTGGACTTGAAAAGAGACCTGACCTCTGAGTTTGTTTCGGCATTTCTTCTCAGGGTAGTCAGATAGGAAATGCCGGATTCATCTAGTTTTTCACATATAAATTGACGTGTAAAAGTGCCGTTTTATGGCCTATTAGCAAAAATAAATTAATTGTTTCATTAATTGTTTAAAATACATTATTTTTGAGTCAAATATTTAAATACACGTATGTGCATACAAAATCTTGTATTGTCGATTGTTCCTTTTTACTGCTTCAGGCAAACGTTAACGACTATATCCAATGCGAGGTAAGTTGCCAAGTTGAACAATTAGCGGTAAACCTATCTAATTAGTTCAATCTGAACTACTTGCATCTCCTGGCAAGTTGTGCACTGTTATTATTGTAATCTTACTGCGAAGCTGATTAACTTGGAAAACTATGGTATTTAGTTAAAAATATTGCACACAACTTCAAATGTATGATCATTCCAAATTATATAGCCTTCTTTCTCAACCCGTTTCCAACTTATAAGTTCTATCTACCTACGAAAAAATGTTATCTACAGCTATCTTATATACCTAAATCTATAACTATCTTCATAATATAATGTACAAGCCTACCAAGACCTTAGGCTACGTCATAATTTTCTATAGGTAGGTGTTGAGAAACTCAAAATAAAAAAACATACCTAATAAATTTATACAGTTTACAAAATTTTACTCGAAATTCAGCGGCCATGCAACAAAGAAATTTTAAAATAACTTATTAAAAAATCAATCTATGATATTTCATTTTTTGAAATTTTTCGTCAATAATTGTGCCGACCGATGTAAATTTGTTAATTAATGAATGTACTGATGAAAGTAATTAAGATTAGATTATGACGTGTTATTTACTTTTAAGTGTGGAAGAGCCAAGCTTCGGCACGAATGGGTCGGCTTGACCGGAGTGAAACACAGAATACCGGCGTGAAACAACTACAGCGTTGTATTTCGCTGAGTGAGTGAGGTTACCGGAGGCACATACTGAATATAGGCCTCATCAATGGAATGTGTCTAAGCTTGAGCTCTTTTCATCCAATCATAGCCAGCTACTTTACGAATATAGTCATACTACCTAGTGAGAGGGCGCCACACAACAGTCACCTACAGGTGGTCTCCGCTCTAGAACACGTCTACCTCAACAGTAATTGGTTATTTTTTAAATCCTACTAATATTATAAACACGTAATTTTGTAAAAAATGTAAAAAAAAAAGAATACATAGATAGATGATTCTTACTTTTCCGAGTGAAAAACTTGTGAATTAATTTTAATGACAATTCCCATGGAGAACGATTTTAATCTGGAATTGACGCATAGGCTACTTATGCCTACTTTTGTTATTTGAATCTGTTGGCAGAAACCAAACTATAAATTTAACTCAAAAAAGCCACCCAAAATATTTGTTGTAATGTATAGAATATCAAAAACATTTGCAGAATTATAATATCTTAGAAATGTAAAAGTACGTTATTTAGCTAGCTACATTTAAAATAAAAGAAAAGTTAATAATATTATGCAAATGTACACAATATAAATCTTCATAAGGTAAGCCTTTTAATCGGGGATGTCTCTTGGTAGAAAAATGTAAGAGATCGTAATCGGCGCTAAGCGTCGAGTTCAAAGTATAAGCTAAAGCGATTTACTGAATTTCTAGATTAGACTGAAAGATGTTTAATAATAATTTGTTAAAATAAGTAAGAGAAGGCATCATATTTCTATTGAATTTTGCTTTATCTGATTTATTTTTTATGAATTAAAATACGAAATAAATGTTTTGGATTTTCTCTTATGTCATGGGTGCGTTTACAACCATGCAAATTCACATAACCAAACCACCTAGACCGAAACAACAATTTTTGAATCACACGAAGTGTTGTTCCGTGCGGCAATTGAACCCGCGACATGTGCAGCAGTCAGTTGCCCATGCCCAGCCACTGTGCCAACCACAGAGTAAGTACAAAGTGCCAACCGTGCAGTCTTTTTAATGTTATTGTTTAGACAATCACAGATTGTATATTTATATAAAAAAAATAGACTATTAAGTTCACTTACAAAAATAGAAAACCCGATTAGGCATGTTAACTACCTGAATAATTAGAAACACACAATAGAACGAACCAAACACAAAACAAATTTATTTATTTATCACATAATTCTGTTTATCGCCACCGCCCACAACTTAGCCCACGCTACCTAAGAGGTGCGGTTATCTAAACAATACATTTGCATGTCCCCAGCCAGTGAGACAGCTATATCTTGCAACTAGTGAATACTCCTTTATTTGTAACGTTTAGCTGTTTTTTTTAATGCAACTTGCAACTGTTTTGCTACTGGCAGGTTGCTTCAAATATGAATGCCTTTTGTTAGGTGTTTTGATGTAGGATTTGTATGTCGTAGTCTGTATAATCATATGAGAAACAAATTTGAAATTATTGTTAAGTGTGGTAGAGTCGTGCTTCGATTGTTACATTCTTACGTGTGGAGTGATACCAAGGCCTCAAAGAAAACGGCGTCGTGAAACAAACACAGCGTTGTGGTTTTCCGTGTAAGTAATGTAACTGGACATCCCATCCTTGCCCTCCCCCAATCCCCAAATCTCCAAAATCCTAATCTACAAGAGGTGGGCAATGTATTCGTAACTACTCCAATCGGTAATCCGTCTGCTGGTTTGCCATCATAACACAAAAAGCAAACGAGAATGCACTTCATTTTTTTTTCTATAATTCAATTTAGTACTCGGAAGTTACC
Organism: Spodoptera exigua; assembly: GCA_902829305.4. Classification (NCBI taxonomy): domain Eukaryota; kingdom Metazoa; phylum Arthropoda; class Insecta; order Lepidoptera; family Noctuidae; genus Spodoptera; species Spodoptera exigua. The sequence goes on from LR824612.2 coordinate 2,595,304, forward strand.
TAGTACTTTCTTAGTAATTAAATCAACATTTAATCTTAAAACTTACTGAACAGTGCAAGCTTAAATATTGAATTTAATTTAATAATTAGTAGATTTAAGAAAGAAGTTTTCTTAGGAATTAAGTTTAGTTGGTTGACGTCGATGAGTCGTGGAGACAGTTTTATTGATTTAGGAACTTTTTTAAATATTTATTCTTCTGGTATTAGCTTTAAAGAACCTACTACACATATACCTAAATATGTATGCCACTGGCTGATCAGACGGAAGGCCTAGTATTAAGGAATCGGGGTCGCGAATGGATCGTCGTCATCATCATAAGCCTATAAATGCCCACTGCTAAGCGAAGGCCTCTTCTCATACAGGAAAGGTTAGAGCATTAATCACCACGCTTGCTCAATGCGGGTTGGCGACTTCAAACTTATAATTAGAAATTATAAGTCCAGGTTTCCTCACGATGTTTACTTTCACCGTATGCCAGTGGTGTCTAAATAATCATAGAAAGTACATATAGTATAACTCGGAAAAAGTCACATTGGTACTTGCCAGGTTTCGAACTCACACCCTCATGCATGAGAAATAGACTCCCTCCGGACCACCACGACATTTACGCGAATGAATACTCGTTGGAAAAGTTAAAAAACAAAAACATTTGTTTTAAACTTTCAGTCGAGGTCATACGAGACACAATAGTTAGGCCATACCTAGGTGCGCGAACGCCGGTGTTCGCTGGGGTTTGATAAATTAACAAAACCTTATACTAGTTACAAATAAACCCTTAGTCCGACCGTCAGTGAAGCTAGGAGCGTTTTCTCATCCATTTGTGCAGTGACAGTGAAACTACATGAGAATATTTTTCACGACAGTTTTATGATACCACTGCCACACAGAAACTGCCACACAGAAGTTTGGCAGTGGCATCACTCCGGTCGAGTCGGCCTGTTCGTGCCGAAGTATAGCTCTCCTATGCGAATAAAATGTTTCACTTGCATTTTTTTTCAAATAATAAAATTCATAAGTCATTTTGCCTGTTCGATTGAGTACCAACTGACTTCGCAATATTATTAAGTAAAACTTTATCGCAGGTAACTACCTAGTTAAGTAAACAACAGTTTAACGTTATTGAATTAACGATAAGTTTACCTTAATGGATCATGCATATTTCATTGTTATCATTATATCAATATAGGTACATAACTACTAACGATAATGTTAGATTTCTAAGAAACATTTTTTATTATTATCTATAAGCTGTTATTAAGTTTTTATTTCAACAAAAATGGTCATCTATCGATGTGTTTGGAACTAAAACCGTATTATTGACAGTGGATCGTGTGCCTATTAAACTATTATCACACCTACAGTTTTTAAATTAAATGTGTGGACTTTAAAGTGTGAGAAAGCCAAGCTTCGGCACAAATGGGCCGGCTAGTGACCATGGGCGGCGCCGATTGCTTAGCATCGGGTAACCCACCATCTCATTTGTTTGTATGAAATAAAAATAAAAAAAACCAAATGTATTTTTTATAACCATTTCGGTTCGTTGATGCAAATATTACAACGGAACAACTCTTTGTGGAATCCATACATTTTTGTACCAGTTTAAAGTGTGTGTGAAGTTGTTTGTTTTAACGCACCTACAAAAATAGAAATCTTATTGTGGGTCTACGCTATCCATGGCTTTTTTATCCATGTCTCAGAATACCGACTCATTCACATCATTTACAATTGGATTTAGTGTTACTGATAATTTACCTAGCAATATCATCATCATTATCATCATCATCAGCTTATAAGTGCCCGCTAGTGAGAAAAGGCTTCTTCTCACGCGGCGAAGGCTTGTGCATTACTCACCACGCTTGCTCAAGGCAGATTGAGGATTTCAAACAGGTCTACTCACGATGTTTTCCTTCAGCACATGTCAGTGTCTAAATAAACTTAAAAAAGACATAAAATACGGAAAAGTCGTATTGGTAGCTAGGTGTTGAACCCGCTTCCTCATTTCCAAAGCAACATCAACAATCGAATATTAATTTACAATTAATTAAGTTATAATAAATTATCACGAATCATTAATTACTGACGATCTATCAATACCGGTAAAGTTTCTGAAATTCATTAAACTGAAGACAATTGTGTCATGTCCTTTTATGCGAGCGATTGATGAATATCATAACACATTAATCAGTATTTTATTTATTATGACATCTTGCTATGCTTTAGTTTCGTTGTGAGGCTCTCCTTTCTCAAGTATGGGGTTACGGGGTCTAGATTTTCGACAACGGTATGACACGCGTGGTCAAATAGAAAAATAGGTCTATGTCTATATTTGGATTTTTGGGCGACCTCTTTATCCCAGTTGGACCTACCTAGCTAAATAATTTGACCAAAGTATGTGTAGTGGTCTAAAACTTCAAGGCTGTTGTTCCCATGGTTCAACATAGATATTTGACTTAGTTTTAGTCTTAATCATATTCATATGATCGTATCAATTCCCCAAAAGGTGGGTCTAAAACCACACTTTGGGGAATTGATACGATCAAAGCGTCTTTTCATTTTCATACTATTAGTAATATACTTTGGATTGATAGTTTTAAATATATTTTTTTAGGTTTAGTTTAGTTAGTGAACTATTATTAAATTTTTATGAGAATAAAGTTATTTAACTTCTTTAAACCTAAATGAGTTTTTTTTCAAAAACTGAAACCGATTTCGATGTGTTGAATTTGTTTTTACCGCTAGTTATAACAGTAGGTTGTGGGTGCCAACGCAATGATTTCGGAGGTGAATTACTTAGTATGTAATATTTCTCCTTGTTATTACCGCCGAGGACTCTCGACAAAGACAAAAATATTTTAATCGGAGCTCTGTAATATATAACGAAATCGATAAAAATGGTTTAAATATTAAACAAAAGAGGCTTTTATTAATTAATTTTGTGATTGATGGAATGTTAAAATATGTTATTTTGTTTATATAACGTAGGCATTATGTACCTATACTCAGGTAAGTTAAAAGGTAAATCACCCACGTGCGACTGATCTTTTCAGTGTTTTTTTTTTTTTTTTTTTTTAAGTAACAACTTACTCTCGGTTTTGATTTCACTGCGAAATGTGAAAAAAGAATCAGTTAATTCACGTATGTAAGTAGTTATTATCAATTTATTTAGTATGTCTAAGTTACTATACAAAAAATAATTATTTTATTTATTATTATTTATTATTTATTACCTTCAGAGGCGTGTACAAATCATAAAAATGGAATATGAAAATCTTCCTAATGGTACAAAAAAGTTAATCCTTAGCGCACATATTTTTCTTAATTTTATTCTTCGCTGGAAACCTAGAAAGTACGTACAGTTTTTGGAGTAATAACTATTGTTCTTTCTAAGATTATTTAGGCATCAATGATATACATATGTTCTGTTAATGTAAATAGTGTTGGACAAAAATCTATACTAATATTATAAATGCGAAAGTAACTCTGTCTGTTAGTCTTTTCTTCGCGCCTAAACTACTGAAACGATTTCTGTGAAATTTGGTGCAAACATAGTTTGGAAGTCGAGAAAGGACATAAAATAGTTTTTATACCAAAAGCGGGCAGAAGCTAATAGTCTTATAATTTATTTTGACTAATAGTCTGAAATCGCCAATCCGCTTTGTGTAAGCGTCGTGGTCAATACTTACACCTTCTTTGTATGAGAATAAGCCTTTGAAAAGGCGTTTGATGATGATATCTTTTTAGTTTTGCTTAAATAAATAAAATACATGTACGTATTCTGAAACGTCCATTTTCCGATTTAGATTATTATACAAAATTAACAGAAGCAATTTTTGCTGTTTTTCTTAGATACTTTTGAGGCATTGTATAAACGAATAACATTTTTGCTAAATAGTAAATAATGGACCGGAGCTGTGGCACACTACGGCGTTTGAACTCGAACGGTGCATAGCGTTCCGCGTGCTTCAAAGATCAAATAGACCACCATAGGAGGGGATAGGGCTGATATTCAACCAGGGTTGCGGGGTAAGCGCAATGTGACACTGCGGCCTCGGCCTAAAGCAGGAGAAGACGCGGGGGTGTTTTTAGTCAGTAAGAGTCTGACACTCCCGACTTGACTTTCCCGTGACAAAAAAAAAAACTCGCAGCAACCCCTCATATCATACAAGTACCTTCATTAATTAGTTTGTAATAAAATAAGGTATCAAATATTTATGGTTTATTAACACCGATTAAAGTAAGTTTTTAATAATAAATAATAATATAATTACAATGGAGGGTTTCTTTATTTATTGGTTAAGTTGAACACGACAATGTTTGGAAGTATATAATGGACTGAAAATGGCTTTTTATACTTAATGTTTTAGCTTTTTCAGGTGAGATAAACGCAATTAATTTGGTGGGAAGTTTGCTCCGTCAAAAAAATAATTCTTTCAACTTATTGAACAACATATAAATATTAAAAAAATAATCACACGGTCATCAATAAATTGCATATAAATATTTTTTATTGTATTTTTTTTAGATAATTTAAGAAAAATAATATATTGACTTATAAAAATAAGACGTCATAATGTGCTATGTCATAAAAAATCGTAGATAGATTTCGTTTTTTATTACTTGGTTTTTTAAATTGATTAGTTGGTTATGCTATTATAGCATAGAACATAGAAATAATTGCTTTTGACTCTATCTAGTAGATTAATTAAGATATCGGACATGTATTTTTCTGTTTTAGCAAATAAAAGGAAGATTTCTTCACCTAGCCTGTACACTTTTCTTTCGCATGGTGAAAGCAGATTTAGAATACATATATAAATAAGACACGAACGCTTTTCTTATCGTGGGTGTGAAATCACTAACCGATTTAAAACTTTGGATTAGTCGTTTTAAATTACTTTTATAGAGTTTTCTTCAAAAATGGTTTTATATATTGAATTAGTTTTAGCCGGTAGATATAACAGACGGTTGTGGGTGCTAACGCGATAATATACTTCTGCCTGGCTTGAAGCAAGAGATGATGAGGTCGTTTTAAAACACGAAGAGACTGATACTCCTTCTCGCCCTACCCAGACTGAGTGGAGGACCAAAAAAGACATTTAAATTTAACAGAGACTCTCCAGCAGCGGTCTCTGATTAATCTGAATCCCTTGGACTGCGATTTCCAATCAATGTTTTCGATGGAGATTAAGGCATACCTATATCCACGCTTGAATAATGACTAAAGTCTGGTGTAGTTTAGACAGCTGCAAATAAATAGAACCTGTTTTACTATCTTCATTTCAGGTCCCAATAAAATAATGTGGCACATAATACATACAAACTGTGATCTATATTCAAATATATCCGGGGCATACTTGCTATTAAAAAAAAGACGTGGAATAGGACTTTAGCGTTACAGCATTAGACAAGAAGATGATGTGATTTTTTATTACTAAATAATCAGTATTAATATTTATTTATTTATTTATTTATTTATTTATTATTGCTTAAAAGGTACATTTTACATTATAAAAAGTATAAAATGTCCAACAAAACTGTATACACAGTTTGTCTGTTGGATCAGATTTCAAAAACTTAATAGAACCTATAGTAAGTCAATAGGACTTACTATAGGTATTTCGTTGTTACTATTTGAGGTCTCAACTCGAAATACTAAGAAACAATTAATATTTTGAAAACTAGTATTTGGTTTATATTTATAAACGAAATATTTTTATAGTTTTCCAATAGTTTTGGGTTTATTTAGAAATACATAGCTAGACTTTTGGAGTAATAAACATTTATAAATAGTAGATGAATTTCCACTAAGCAAATATTCATGTCATATATTATGTATAGCCAACTATAGTGAATTTTAGTCTATACTAATATTATAAAGAAGTAAAATTTGTAAGTCTGTATGCAGGGGGTAACCTTTGGAACCGCTGGTCGGATTGCTAAAATTCTTTCACTGATAGATAGCTACAATGTTCCTGAGTGCTATAGGCTCCAATCAAAAGGACCCGAGCAGCGGCTGAAACCGCGCGAGTGTTGCTAGTATTAAATAATAACACAATGTCTGATTATGTTTATAAGAAAGAAAATAAAAGAAAGATTCGTTTATTTCTTATTAAACTTTACTTCTATGACTGTAGAACGTCAATAATTCAGCGATCTCATAATCTGAAAAGGCTAAATGGCGTATATTACTTTTGAAATCAGTTTTTTTTGCATATTATTTGCTATTTTTTCTAAGTAAGTATTATTTCTGGGGGCGACTATTGAAATAGATATTAATTGTTTTGAGTTATTATTATCCTTTATCATACCCATGTTCCAATCACCGGCAATTACCAGTTATATCTTTGTAGAAGTATAAGTTTTGTTGATCACACGTCATCATCAGCTTATAAGTGCTTACTGCTGCGCAAAGGCCTCTTCTCAAACGGAGAAGGTTTGAGCATTAATCACCACGCTTGCTTAAGGCGGATTGCCGATTTCAAACTTATAATTAGAAATCACAAGTTCAGGTTTCCTCCCGTTATTTTCCTTCACCTAACCCCATATTTTTTTGTAATGATAATTCTAGATTCTTAAAAATATGGAGTTGTACAATCACAAATTTAAATTAATATATAGGGTTATATTTCGATGTTTAATTCTTCGAAAATCGATACTGATTTAAATTGTCCTCCTTTAAAGGGTAAGAATAACTGCAGATAAGTCACTATTAACCAGTTATAAACCACTAAGCAATAATTTACTATAAATTTTTTACATTAAATTTAAAAACAAAAATCTGAAACTAAACTATTATTAAACTTCTCATAGAATCAACTGCTTTTAAAACGAGCCATTCATAAGCTTATGGAAAGTTTTTTTTCTAGCATTATTAAACCCGTTCAGAAAGTGTCTCGAAGCCTCTTTGACGTAAATTAAAAGACTGCCGTCTTTAAGAAAACTGTTGCACTTTTCATTCAGATGATGGATAACTACGTTTTTCTTAGTTAAAGTTTTGTAGAAATATGTTAAGGGTTGTTAAGTTTGTTTGTGAGTTTCCTTTTGATATTGAGTTGTAAAAGATGTAATGCGCTTTATTTATTAGTTTTTTTTTTTTATAAAGTTATGCATTGAGCTTTCCCTTTTGCATTTGTAACTGGATACAAGTAATTAATTTACATTTGAAACTATTGGATAGTAACAATTAAAAAATATTTTTTCAAAAAATATAGTTTTAGTAATTCGAATTTTTAGTAAGTAATAAATTATTTTTTTCTTTTTTTCTAAAAAAAGAATTAGATACAAAATTTATTTGCAATAACAAAAATTCAAAAAAATTACACCCTCTATTTCAGACTGATTATTTCAACACCCTTTATAACCAGCGTAAAAAATAGATATACATAAAAAAAAATGTTGCGTACTTACATCTGTCCGTAAGTCCGTCCGCACAGCTAGCGAGAAACAGGTATCTACTCGGCGATACCACATCGCCCTCCCTTATATACCGCAACGGGCTAGCACTCGTAAACGACCGACGCTAGATTAAAAAGTATTATGTGTTTTATAACGACTTGCATGGGACGTCATAACACATTATATTTCTTAGGCTATTGTATTATCGAAATTGGGAGTATGGCTTGAGGTTGAGAAAATGTTTGATAGTGGTTTGTTTTTGATTGGAAAATTACTTAGCGGAACATTTATTAAAAAATTTTAAATTGTATATAAAATAATTTAAATACTAAATTATAATAATTTATAATGTTAATTTCATTTATGCATTCGAATAACAGACGCGTTAGAAAACAACTTTTTAATTTTATTTTTTAACAAAATATATTTTTTGTAGCAATTTATTAATTATATTATGATGCAACCTCTTTTCGTTTCCTTTTCGTATCAAAATTTTGTTAGACATATAAAGCAGTCATGTTTTGTCCATTATTATTATATTTGTCGTGTAACAGTAATGTCTTATGGGCTACTTGTAAAAAAATTGTTTTATTGTTTCATTATTATTATGGAAAAATATATTACTGAATTTCATGAGGCAGAAACTTCTTTAAAAACATCGGTCCCAAGAGATGCACGTTATTTGTATTGATTTTTCCTTAAACCTGACTTCTGTGTTCACTCACAAACAGGAAGCAAGATTTCCTAAATTCTGGGATAACACGGGTTTGGGAATCCGAAAAAGTTGTCGTTGACCGTTGGGTTTTTCAAATCTCGAGTAAACATGTAGGCGTGCTCCATCTTCGGCCACATCATTGCTTAACATCAAGCAAGATATTATAAATTTGAAAAAAGAACATTTTCCCGCTAATGTGATAGCCAATCTATGTTCTAAGTTTTGAAGCTGGAATAACCAAAAAAGATTATTAAGTCTTTTTGATTATTCATAAAATACTTACTAGTATGAATAGATTCTGCAATTATGTTTAGTCTAAGGCAAATTCGTCGTGTTGGTTCAGGAGGTTAAAGCACCTGTTTCCTCCGACTGCGGGTGCGAGTTCGAAACCAAGTTCGAAAGTTCCAATGTTAATGTTCCAAATTTCATATGTGCATTTTCTTTGTGTATTTAGACACTTTTGGCACACGGTGTTGGAAAACAATGTAAGGAAACCTGAACTTAAAAATTCTAATTATAAGTTTGAAATCATCAATCCGCTTTAAGTAAGCGTAGTGAATAATGCTCGGGCAGTGGGTATTTATATGTTACATACATATGTATAGTCATGTCATATATTTGTATGTTGATGTGGTGCTTCCCCGCATGGCATAAGTTCATCTCCTTTTACACGAATCTCCTTTCAAACTCGAAGAATGTATTCCAATTGTTTTTCTTAAAAAGGCACTTTTAAGTTTTAACACTTCAATGTTTAATTGTACGTTAGTCTGTAGTTTGTGAAGGTTATTCTCCTGAAAACATGACGGATGAAAAAAAACCTATTGGGGACGTAAAAAATGAGTTTTCATTACATAGCACAGATAACAATAATAATTCAAAGTTTATCAAAAATTGATTGAGATTCCAAAATTGGTTCATACGTTATTTTTTTTTGTAATTTAGAGAAACGTCGGAGAAGGTTACATTATATATTTATAAGAAAACTATGTATGGTAATATACTAAATTTGGTAGTATTTTAATATGAATAAAAATATTAACGTTTAGATTGAAAATTTTGATTCTAATTGACGAACTGGAGCCGAATGATTACTTAAAAAAATATATGAAAATTTAAAACGTATTAAGTCTTTGATTGGATATTAAAAAAAACGTACAGATATTTTTTTTTTTTGGTAAAACAAAAGAATTCTTAGGGGTCTCGCTACGGCACCACTCATTTTAAAATGTACTGAATCATGACGTCATGCTACACTTAAAATCAACATATCATCGAAAGTATGTGCTTGCATAAGAAAATTAAAAATACGTGGTTTATGTTTTAAATTATTCTACCATCGGGACGTGGAGGCCGGGAGATTATTTCTTTCTAAGTTTATATAAATACCACTGGCAACGGGAAAGGATTCAAATTATTAGTATAAGCAAGCATGTTTATATATAGGTATTGCTCATCCTTTCTTCGTATGAGACGAGGATTTTGCTCAGTTGTGGGCACATATAGACTGTAATAATAATTACCAGATGGACATAAAAAAAAAATTATTCAATATCCTTATTTCCTTAAAAAAAAAGATTTTGTTCCGAAAATTATTTGTTGCTAATCTTACTGCGTTAAAATATTCTGAGTAATGGGGTGAATTCAAATTGAGAATGAAATACATATTGTTGACTTTTTCTATGTTGGTAAAGAGATGGTAAGTGTGTGTCAAGCTAGGACTCGAGTTGGATTCCAAGTTTCCACAAAGTATCGGTTTAAGGATAAGGATTGGTTTTTTTCCTAAATTTCTCAGTTCTTTCTTGGCGTCTGGAGGTTTACTGCACCCAGTTAAAGGTTTACACTGGGTGCAGTAAACCTCCAGACGCCGAGCATCACCATTAACATAAAAATGGAAAAAGAAAGTAAGATCAAATCCAGTTTAAGCCTTGCATAGGAGAAAGACTCAAATAAAACCTATTTTTAGTATGTCACTAGAGATAAACTTTGAACATTCACTTATTATTGGCTACAGTGGGCGGGGTAGCGGTGCGTAGGCGCGTGCCGGCCTACGAGATCTCGTAGCCAATGGCGTAGAGCCTCGTAGCGCGTAGGCCGTAGTAAGGAAACATGTTAAGAATCACAATGCCTCCCCTTTTGTTATCACATTTAGTAACTTTTATACCCAATAGGTGAAGAAATTAAGGTTTTGTGTACAGGTATTGATTTTGAATACATACAGGCATCGCAATTTTATGGTTTTATTCATATTCATTCAACTCAAAGGTTACTGGAGTCGATATTGTTTTTGACGTTCTGATTTGTTTAATGAAATCTTCTATAGTATAATTACATGTGCAACAAAACGAAGCCATCTCTTAGAAAATTACAATGTATGCGATTCGAAAAAGGTATAAAGAATTCGGGTAAATTAAGGAACTTTAATTAAAATTTAAAATAATGCCAAGGCGATAAATCAATCGCATTACAGTTTCCGCCATTACGGCTGACATCACAATCAAATTAAAAAATCTGTTCAATTTTATACAAAACACAACCGCAAAAGTCTGATCGTCGAAAACCGCAGACGGATTCCCGATGGATTAGCGATTCACACACGCTCATTTTCATCGCAAAAGAGTCGGAAGGGTCGAAAATCTTTTTGTGTGTATAAAAAGCAGGCATTGTTCCCAAACTAAGTTTTGGCTCGTGACTTCATTCGCATAATATATCATTCTTTTGCACTTTCTTTGTTGTTCCAATTTTATAGGAATAGTAAATTTTAAGCGTGGGAGAGCCATACTCCAAATGGGTTGGCCCAACAGGAGTGATACCACGGCCTCACAGAATACCGGCGTGAAACAACACTTACGTTATGTTTTTCGTGTGAGTGAGATTATTGGAGGCTCAATCCTTTCCCCCATTCTTAATCCTCAAATCATCTAACCTCAAATTTGTACTCCTTTGGTATTTCAAGTGTCAAAGGGCGGCGCCGATTACTTACCATCAGGTGATAAATACGTACTAACAGGTGATAATACGATGACACGTATGCACTTTTGCCGACCTATCCCTTAAAAAAGTGATTATCTTGAGACATACTAAATTTATTGAAAACTAGCTTAGCCCGCGTGGTATGTTGATAAAAAGTAGCCTATTACATATTCCGAGTGTATCCAACGCCTGTGCCAAATTTCATCCAGATCCGTCCGGTCGTTTTGGCGTGATTGAGTAACAAACATGCGAACATCGCAACTTCCGCATTTATAATATTAGTACTCAAGACTTACTCATGTGAATCGACTGAGAAAAGCTCCACAATTTCAATCCTTGATATTTTTAACTGTCGTCTACAACATTAACTGCGAAAAATTAAAAATACTTGTCCACAATAACATTACTGGCAAAAATCGTTAGCTATCTTTTGATGGATAAGAACGGGATTATTTTATGATGATTAATTATTAATATACAGTTCGTTATAAAATCACTTAAAAACAAGGCTCGCTGAAGTTTGTTATTCAGACTGTCTTTTGTCACCACAAAGTGTTGATTCAAGTTAGGATTGTGTTTGTAAAGGCGTATTTTGTAAATCAGTTGTTATTAAGTATTTATCATGGTCTAACTTTTATTTTGGACATTTCATAATTAGTACTTAGACATTTATAGACTATACTACTATACTATACTAGACTATACTATACTATACTATACTATACTATACTATACTATACTATACTATACTATACTATACTATACTAGACTAGACACAGTCTAGTACTCCCATGTACTCTTCTAAACACATTGAATATTTTTGAGGGTTAAAGTCATCATAATACTTCTCTCACTGGTGCTCAATGGGGCAAGACCGAATGTCCCTCATTACTTTTCCTGCTCCAGGCAGAGGCCGTGCTTATAACCTCTAACCCACTGAACTCAACAATGGTTGAGTGTCAAGCTCCAGGGGCGCTGGTATTCTTGACTGGGTTGGTTGAATGAAAGACTTGTGAATGTTAAGACTGTAATAGGCTCTGGTACAATTTTACTGGCGTGTGTTACGAGCGCGGTCCGAACCAATATGGTCGGCGACCCACTGTTGACGTCACATAAAGTGGTGTAACCAGCCCGGCGTTAAACCGGATGTCGCGAACAACAACCTAAACTTACACTTTCTAAACAAAACTATGATTAGCCTATTTTTATTAGGTCCCTATACACATTTGTTTTTTTAACAACTAACTAAGTAATTAAGAATTTATTCTAACGTAAATAAAATATTAATACCAAGAACAAGAAGTTTTAAATAAAACCTGCATATTAAATAACGATGTGATAAAAAAAGATACGTCAAAGCGATATCTCGATACAGCCTGATTACTTCTTTTCTTCGAAGCCTTTGCTCACATGAGTTTTATTTCCTTTTTTCAAGAAGTTTTTCCATATCCTTTGAGTGTATTTTAAGGATTCCTAGGAGTATAATTATATGGAAAATATATGTTAATTAATTATTTCTTTGCATGGTAAATTATGGTATTATAAATAATGTAAAATGTAGTACTAGTGCTTATTACTTTTCATCTTATATTTTTCATTTTCATATTTTCTTCAATGGGAATTCTTTCTTTATAAGGTGGTTATATTAATTAATTAATACAACGGCATTTTTATATGTTTCGTTTCGTTGTAACACACTTAAAAAAGAATGCTACTAATATTATAAATATGAAAGTCCATACAAAATTTGCTACTCTCACGTAAAATCTACTGAAACTGTTAGAATAAATAGGCGCTGCATTTAGCCTGGTACAACAGGGAAGGTTGCTGCAGTAACCAGTACATTTCAGTTTCAGGAGTGTCATAAATTAGCTTTTTTATGATGTCAGTACTTTTTGTAATACTTAAAGAGGTAATCATAAAAATAACTATTATATTATAGATAACTCTGAAAATACTTGTTCAAATTATTATTTTTTTATTGGACAGTCCATTTATCGATTGAACTATAAGATAGGATCCAAAAAAACCCAAACGTCAAGTATGTATATCATAAATACATAAAACTGCTTTAGATAGAACTTACTAGTTTTCTTATACTCATTCAGTATTGGGGGAAATTGTAACACATCTGAGAACAGGGGTGTGATTCTGTAAGACTTCATTCTAAACTTCGAATCTGAATCCGCGGTGAGTTTCTTGATTGGCATTCTAAAACTCGATTCCTAACTCGAATCTATGCTAGCGCTACACTTGCGAGTGTGTTTACGAGTTGAACTAAATTGACCGCAACATTTTGACAGATAAAGTATGAGATAACGTTGAAAATCGTATTCTATAATGTAATTGCCCCGTCACTTCGACGCTCACTTCGAACTAGAACAAGATTCAAAATGTCAAATTAAAAGTATCTATTTTACGAGTGAAAATGGAAGAAATAATAGTTAGATAGTGTTCAAATTAAGTTTTGAAAGTAACAATGTGAATAAGTGCTTACCTATTAAAACGATAACGATGGCAAGAATGTTTTTGGTAAAATCTTTGTTAGAAGAAGCTCATGCTTTAGATAAACAAGAAATGCGTCGACAATCTAGCACCATTCGAAGTTTGTCTTTATTAACCTGAGATGACGACTATGTGAGCGTGTATGTGCAATGGAGCTGATTGACCAACTGGAGGATGAGGCCTTTGATAAAACCCACAAAACGGCGAGGCAAAGGACTTTGGTATGGTATAGTTCATAACATGTATTACCTGGTTAGTTATGTCCCTACTTCAGAATATATAAGTCTAATTACTAGGTTTTATTTATATGTGATTGGTCGGAAACGGATTACCTGATAGAAAGGATTCAGCGCCGCCAATGGATACCCGCAACAACAGAGGGATTACGAGTGCGTTGCCGACCTTTTGGGGATTATGGATTTGGAGATTTTGACACACATTCACACGGCGAAACACAACGCTATGGTTGTTTCACGCCAGTTTTCTGTGAAGCCGTGGTATCACTCCGGTCGAGCCGACCCATTCGTGCCGAAACATGGCCTTCGCACACTTAAAATAGTATAAGTACTAGATAGTCATTCGATTTTTTTCAGGTGATTCAGGATATGCTCAACGTGCCTACTTTATGACACCATTAGTGGTGCTGAAGCCAATTCCCCAGAAGCATTTTAAAATAACATACATGCATATTACTGCTCGCAATTTTGAAGAGAGGACAATTAGAGACGAAATTATGTTCAATTGCTGAAGTTCAAAGGAAGCAAACTAGGAATTTGCCATCTAATACAGGTTTAAATCTAGGACGTAGGCAAAATATAGTGCCTCAAAGAGCCAATAGACCACCACAGACGGAGCCCTACAGGGCTGATGTTCAGCCACGGTGGCGGGGTAAGCGCAATGAGGTGCCACGGTCACGGCCTAAAGCAGGAGAAGGAACGGGGGGGTTTTAGTCAGTAAGAGTCTGACACTATCTCGCCTTACCCTGGGCGGGAGAAGTGATATGATGATTTTCCCCTGACAAAAAAATATGATTATGATTTTATTTAATTTTATTTTGATTTTAATTCAATTAGGGTCTTGTATGATTTTATTTTTTCCACATTTTTTTATGCGTGTGATTTCATTGTTTTATTACATTTTTTTCTTTTAATTTAGCCTTACGAGCCTAATTGTTAGACCCTAGTTAATTTATTGTATCCCATAATTGTTTGAATATACAATTGAGTTAAAATCAAATAAATAAATAGTGATATGTGAGGATGGGTTTTTAACTAATAAAACTGCTAGTACTCGTTAAAATTGTTTAATTTAAATATAAAAAAAAATTTGGTTGAAACGTCTTAAACACTAAAACACAACTTCGTTGTTACACCCTATCTCGATGCATGGCCTCTGCCAATGCTCACAATCCATTCCAGATTGAAACTACAGATCCAGCTAAAATTTAATCATTCCCTAGACTTCTCTTCAGAAATGCTTGCAAGATCTGCGCATTTGATATTTGTAAATTCTTCCAATTGATTTGAAATCGTCTACTCTTCCACCTTCAGGAATCTCTCTGTGATGTTGGAGAATTCCGTTCGCCGTTGTGATGTTGGAGGAGCAGCAACTGAAGATGTGTGACGTGATACTGAAAAGAGAACACCGATTAATATGTGCATTGATAAAAACTCTTTAACAAATTGCAGCTTTTCGCTGTCGTTTGTTCCAAAAATTAAGTTCTTTCTTCAACCTCTGATAGCTCAACTTCATCTTCCACCACACCAGTCCTGTCCTGCGCCTAGCTGCTAAGCTTCTTATGGCGCTTTTTTCTCAGACCAATACTACAAGCAGACATTTATATTAATAAAGAAGTTATTAAAAAAAGCCTTACTTTTTATTATTATTAATAGTCAATGTAAAATTAAAATAAGATAAGTTATATAACCAAGGAGCACGCCAAGATTCATCGTTATTTTAAGTGGCTTGCATTAAGGAATATTAAATGGTTTTAACATGCCAAAGTAAGCACTACTTACTTCACCTTGGTCCTCTGTTTATAAGTTTTGAAAGTGCCACCTATACCATACAGGCACACGGCTAGTTCCTTCCACTAGCGCCGATTTCGCTCTCTGGCACCTTGAGTTCTCAAGAAACCCTTCGCCAGCCAGGTAAAACCTGTGATGACGACGGGTGTGAGGAACGTATCTCATTTGGACTGAAACATTATGGTTTGATTAGAAAACAAAATAAACACTCTATAATAAATATTATTTTTGAACTTTACAACCAGTAATAAAACTTACTTCATGTTTATGATCTCTCTTTTTATCGGCAAACACGGAACAGAAAAAATATACGAATAAACCAAACGTGGACAAAATAATACAAAGCAAATGACAAAGAGTTTGTCAACAATGAATGAAGACATTATCTGTCAGTTTCTTTTTGGTAAACGAAGCACAGATTATATTCATCGCCTGAATTTACAGTTTTCTGTTTATTTTGTAATAATTAGCTGCCTAAAATTCCTTAAAATAAGAAATTTCAATTTATACGTCATAATATCTAAAATTCTGTGTCAAAAACTTGTTAAAATAAAAACCGATAAATCTCGACTTACATTTTGTGTAGTGTGGTACTACACTAGTACAGTATTGGCCTATTCGGAGCTCACTCCACTTCGCAAGTGCCTAGGTGATGCTTACAGAATGCAAAATCAACGCCATTTTGAACCTTATGCGAAGTGAGAGAGAATGTCGACTTGACATGCGAGTTTGTGTTAGAATTTTATAGAATCGACGTGCAGAGCCTAATTAATCACACATTTACACTCAAGTAATATACACGCTTGTCACCCGGATATCGGTAGCATTTTCGAAAACAAACAACGATATGTTCATTGTTCTTATTGTGCACTGGTAGCATACATCGCGGTGCGTGCCAGTAATTTCATGGGCAACAGCTCTGTGCTGATGAAACATTGGATTTTTTTTGT
Source organism: Spodoptera exigua (assembly GCA_902829305.4). Lineage (NCBI taxonomy): Eukaryota > Metazoa > Arthropoda > Insecta > Lepidoptera > Noctuidae > Spodoptera > Spodoptera exigua. The sequence goes on from LR824612.2 coordinate 2,611,866, forward strand.
GAGGGGAAAATCATCAAATTACTTCTCCCGCCCAGGGCAGGGCGGGAGGGAGTGTCAGACTCTTACTGACTAAAAACCCCCCTGTTCCTTCTCCTGCTCTGGGCCGAGGTCGCGGTGCCTCATTGCGCTTACCCCGCAACCCCGGCTGAACATCAGCCCTATAGGGCCCCGTCTGCGGTGGTCTATTGGCCCTTTGAGGCGCGCGCGGAACGCTACGCACCGTACGCTCGTGCCTGGTTCTGGTTGGGCGGCGAGTTGCTCTTACTCGCCGACCGCAGACCCGCGCTCACGGTGGCCGGAGATCACTGTAACATTGGTAAGGTGCCCATTTTTTCCGTATACTAAAAAAAAAGCTGTACAGTATGTTTGTTTGAACGCGTTATTATACGGAACTGCTACTTCGAAATGAACAATTATTTTTGTGTTTGATTGACCATTTATCGAGGAAGGCTATGAAAATGACGCTACGATATGTAAGAGCCGAGCTGCGGGTGAAACCGCGGGACAGTAGCTAGTTTGGATACCTTGGTAGGCATGACGTTTCAACCCGGTTGCACAGGTCGTGGTCACAAGTAGAAATCATAATTTTCCGCGTTAATACCCGCATAACTATATGTTGTTAATATGAAAAGCGAAAGTTTAAAAGTTAGTAAAGTAGCTAATGTTTTATACGCACTGAAATTGACATTATGTAACTTGAATCCATCCAATCATTTTATATGAGTTGTTGTGACTCTTACTAGAAATCTCCGTTTCTTTCCTCTGCTCCAGGCCGAGTTGCGGGCGGGGTTGGGGGCTCATAATAGTATTTTTGTTTTAAATTCATACAAATGCAACACAAAATCATCAGCATACGGTGTCTCACACGGAGATATTTAACACCACGGTCGTTCAAGACGGATGGGCGATAGAAATAATAAGTTCAGATTTTCTCACAATTTTTTCCTTCACCGTTTCTCAATAGTGTCTAAATCAACATATATTTACGCGGATACTAACGTGGAAAATTATTATTTGAATACCTTGGTAGGCTTCCAGTCTGCTTGAGACCACGACCTGTGCAACCGGGTCGAAACGTCAAGCCTACCAAGGTATTCAAATAATAATTTTCCACGTCATATTACCCGCGTTAATAAATATATGTTGTTAATATGAAACGCGAAAGTTTAAAAGTGCCTAAATCACCTTAGATAGTTCATATAACTTGGAAAAAGTCACGTTTGTAACTTTGTAACTACAACTTATGATAAATAAATAAATATCTAATATGATAAAATAATAAAATATCATGATGACCGCTTCATAAAAACAGTCTTTATACAAATTGAAAATGGTATGGATCTGTGTTATAATAATTACGTGTGACACCAGTCCATAGCAACCCATACCCATAACCTATCCAATTATTACCACATTTCGCAATAGTCTTGCATCAACCGGGGATTATCCTTGTGTGCACTTTCATAGTGTATACAGGGATAATTGCCAGCTGATGTCCCATTTCACTTAAATTAAAGTTGTTCAACGGGCCTCTGCGAGTTGGCTTCGGCCCCTCATACGCCTTCCAAAGATCCGGGATCCTGTGATCCTGTGAACGGAAACGTGTGAACCATACATAAATATGAATCCTTTCTATTTATTAATTACATTACAAGCTTTCACATCACAGTACATAAACACAAACAAAGAGACAAACACAGTTTGAAGGTACATATTGATATTGACTGTAGCTTTACTCTTCAGAAGTTTTGATGTCAAACTCAAAACTACTATGAAATAACACGATTAGCATTCTGACTATTGTTTTGTTGGTTTATAAACTTCCTAGTTAGTAGTATTAGGTATTACACGTTATAACTAGCTTCTGCCTGTGCATTCAGACGCAAAAGAAAAGATCCCAGCACGTCGATTCTATAAAATTTGTTTGATTTTGAATCTTGTTCGAGTGCGAAGTGAGTGTCGAAGTAACGAGGTAATTAAATTTTAGAATGCCACTTTTAACGTCATCTCATACTTTATCTATCAAAATATTGCTGTCAATTTAGTTCAACTCGCAAGAGTAGCGCTAGTGTACTACTACTCACAGCGGAGTCAGATTCGGAGTTTAGAATGAAGTCTTACAGAATTACACCCCAGTCTATTTGAAAGATCGTTTCTTGATGTTGTCCAAGTTCCTCCACACTTTCCAAGGGACATACTGACATGCGATCCAGTTTTTTGTGTATATTTTTTGATGTGCATTTCTTTAAACAAAGTGGTTGTCCAAGAAAATGTCCAGCAACAAGTGTACGGTGTGTAGAGTGCCTCGCGCCTTTAACAGCCTACAAACTACCATGGACGGGGCCGAATAGGACTAATGTACAACCGAATAAGAGAAACAACTTAATCAATTTTAATTCAACTTGACACTCATATGTAATATATGTATTATCATAACCTTATAACTTAATATATTTTCGAAAACGAACATACAATTTAAAGTTTCTAGGCATAGATAAAATCGCGAATCGAGAAATTTGAGGTTATCGTTAGAAAGGGGTAAAAGCCACGTGACTCGCGAGTGATGAATTTAAATGATTGATGAAAGGGAAGAGAAAGACCGATGGAAAGTTGAATAGATTATGGCTGGGGAATAGGGAAGGATGGAAAATAATGATGGGAACACCAGACGACTTGACGTAGTAGGTATACACACTATATATACATAATAATACATATCACGTTTTCATGCCATAATCTAGGTATGACAACGCAAGTCGTAGATCGAGCACTAGCTACTCTTGACAAAAAGTCTAAAGTGCGATTTCTTGGATGAGTCAAGTACCTACATAATCATTATTCAGAATTAAGGTTTTAATAAATTTATTTTGTGTATAGAATGCCTAGTGAAACGGAGCGCACAGAATTCGAGGGGTGAATAAATACTTAAAAAGACTTGCATCATAATCCCTTAATCCCTGAAACTCGTTATCCCTAAAAGGCTGGCAACACACTCCTCTGGTGTAGCAGGTGTACGCGCAGCGCCGATTGCTTACCATCAGGTAATACGTCTGTTCATTTGCCATCTTATCGCAACAAACAGCTCTTTTCTGTATCTATTCACTATTTGAATTATATTCGTTTTACAGTAGTATCAGGGACTTATAAATTTACTCTTGAAGTTGGATCCTAGATTGGTTTAGTTTGGAATTTAGTAGTTTTTCTCAGTTGATAGGTAGTTACTATTGAAAAAACCTCTTGAAGTAGGTAGTAGGTTTCAAGAACTACATATAAGTACGTTTATAAAGTGCATTCAAAATTACAGATTAAAATGGTCCGTCCGCACGCTGTTAGACTTATCAATAAAATATTGGATAGGCGAGTCATTGACCCTAGTTTCCTAAATGCTGAACTGAAACTATTAAAATTTGCGATCCGATTTAAATAGTTTCGATACCTACGTGACATTAATATTATTAGTACTTAAAATATAATTTCAATACTCGGGATGCATATCAATTTTTACTTACGTGGTTTTAATATTAGGTAAACGTTGAAATTACATAAACAGTTTTCCGTAGGCTATTGACCTGGGAATCCCTTTTATATCAGCAGTTTTTACATGAACTTAAAATTTCATAACATTTAGATACATGAAACATACGATGTATTATGTATATATGTATACACAAAAGTATGTAAATTCCAAGTAAAGTACATAAGGCACTTATGTAAGTACTGAGGTACATCACCTTGTAAGGGCGTAGAAAACTATATTTATTTACAAAATTATTTATTACAATTTACATTTTGTTTGTTGTGTTGTGTTGGTTTATCTGAATTTCGACATCGGTGTTCGGAAGCTGAAATTCAGAAATAAATCTTTCGATGATTTTGAAGACCTAAAGAAATCTCTCCTATAAATTAACCCTAAATACCTATCGACAAAAATGAGTATATTTTTTTTTTTTTTGGAATTACCTATTAAATCCATCCGAACTTACGATGAGATTTTAATATAAAAAGAAGTGACATCAACATTTTTATCAATCTTGACATTGTTATTATGATGACTGTGATTATGCTATAGGTATCTACAATAAAAACAACTTAAAAAAAACTATGATAACTCCGCGCAAAGGGATAACTAACGCAAAAATTAAGTGGACAATACCGCCCACGATGGCTTAAATAAAAGCTTAACGGCCAGTATACGGCCACATAACTCGATGGTGGTAAAACAAAATGGCGATTACTATTCAAATAAGTATTTCAGCCTATTTCTTTTGACGCCATGTATTTTGTACGAGTATACAAATAAAAAAAAATATTACAAAAGAAACGTATTTGATTTTATGGAATAGGGACGAAAGAGAAAGAGAGAGAGATAGAGAGAGAAAGAAAGAGAGAGAAATTATCTGAAGCAAAAAAAGGTGAAAACTTTTTTACCCTCATTTATGGGACGTCTTTGTTAATGATGATGATTTTGTTTGTTTCTTGATTTTTAATGATGATGATGGACTATGAAGTGATCATTGTCCTCCATCCATTAGTTCAGACCCTCAGAGGAATTACACGGTGGATAGCTTGAAAAACCTACATTCGGAGGTAAGTACTTAAATCAGCCGGAGTCGAGGGTTAAGTACAATAGTGCGCCGCGGCACCGACCTGAAGTAGAAGAAGCCAGGATATCGCCCTATCCAGGGCGAAGGGAAGACACGTAACGATTTTCTCCACTAAAAAGGCACTTAAATAGTCTTAAAGATCAATGATGTTTCCTAAATTCTTGTTATTCTTAGGACATGTATTTATAGAGTTGTTGTATGAAGTTAAAAATCTTAATAAAACATTACTATTGAATCAATGACAAAAAATTGTTATTATAATTAGTTACACTATGCGCATTCGATGTATAAGGCTGCTTTGTGACATCGAAGCCCCAGGGAAAACACCTCGAGGAAAGTCCCCATGTCTTTAAATGAATGTGCGCACAAAAGTTTTTGTTATCCATCAATTCTTGCCCTGGAGGTTAGCTACAACTCGTTCCCTCTTTCAGAGAGAAAGCTCGCCCTTTAGAGGGAATGTCAAGGTATTTTCATGTCATAACATCGGAACTATTACGGTTTGAGATGGCATATTAAATATTAGTAATTTGACAGTCGTACGAAAAGCTTTTGAACATGATTGTATAACAACTGAAGTGAAACATATTTAGTTGATGGATAAAACCGAATTATTCAGTGATTTTAACTTTACAAGGTTTAAAACACAACGGGGCTCTTCGTGTGTGTTTCATTGTGTAGCCCATCAAATCTAATAAAATAAAACGGTGGTCTTTATACCACATACTCAGTAGAAAACAAAAATACTTTTTCTGTCCTTTATTTCTATACCTTCATGTACGCTTAAACCTTTAACACTCGGTTTCCGAAAGGCCGATCAATGTTAAATTCAGTTTAATCTCCTGTCAAGTCATCTGATTGGTTGACTGAATTATCAACAACCAATCAGATGACTTGACAAGAGATTAGTTTATTTTAGCGTTAACAAGCCTTTCAGAAACCGCGTGTTAGACTACCAGACCAATTTTGATGCAGTTTTTAATAGATGGAGTGATTGAAGAGAATAGTTGATATGTATAATAGCATCCATTAAATGGTGGAGAATTTTTCTATCAGCGTTGCAACCGCGCAAAACTTTGGCGTGACGCTTACTAGCGACGCGCCGAGTTTAAAATTAAGTATAAAAATTTAAATAAGTATAAATATTATAAAAATTTTAAATTTTAAATAAATGTCCTAAAAATAAATATCCTTCCTTTTACAAAAACTGTTGAAAACTTGTACAGACCGCGATTTGGGACCAAACAAGTTTGTATACTAACGTCAAATGTACCGTAGTAAAGATAATAAAAATGTCTCCGACCTCAATCCTTTTTTAAAACCTTCCATCATGATACCGTCTCCAATTTTTTAAGAATATTCACTATTTGTGTGCTTTTCCCATTTCACTTCACTTTCCATCAGACAGGTTTGGACACGAAGCTAGATATAATAATAATATACTCTATCCCAAGCAATAAAAGGAACAAAATTCAATACCATCCAAAATATTGAAAACATTTCTATATGAAGTTTTGTATAAATACGATATGCATTTTAGGTAACGACTGACGTACAGACGTATACCTATATACTTTTTTATAGTCAAGGGCGTCAATCAAGCAGTCAGATCATCTGATGACCACCCGTAACACATCAGGACTTAAGTGTGCGTTGCCGGCCTTTTGGGTTGGGGGTTTAATATTATGGATAACAGAAGTGCTGGTGTACGTATCATGTTCGTGAACGGGCGCCGCCTATTGGGACTGGTCATCTCTAGACTGTCTAAATATGTTGTCCTTGAGGTTCACTTCTTTTTCGTACTTTTTGCCTGAACATTAGTGTTACATTGTTCTCACATATCAGAACCGACTAAATGATGTAACAAAGAAATGTATTGTAAAACTGATTGAAAAAGAGTAACCATGGAGTTTCTTGCTCGTTCTTCTCCATAGGAATCTACACTTTGGAACGAGCAAATAGCTTCACTAGAGGACAGACGGACAGACTGACACGCTTAATTTTAAAGCTCATGTTATACACTTTTTTCCTTTTTTGCTTGCTTCACGTTCAAAAGTACCTACTGTGGTCTAATTGAAATAAATGATTTTTGACTTTTTTTTTGAGAAGCGGTAAAATCGGGCATTCTGTGACCTTACTCACACTATAGAATACCACGCGTTTGACTCCGATCGAGTTGGCCCATTCGTGCCGAAGCATTAGGACCATGTCTCTCCCACACTCCGCACATAAATACACAGCTAGCTCTTTCTATTCCTATTTTGTAATTTAAATAATCATTGATATTAAGGATCTTTTATTGGGTTAGCTTCATGATTTTTTGGGCGTGCGCTCCAGAACGAGAGTCGAGTGTACGGCGCGTACCTTTCCGAATGCGCCTCAAAGAGCTAGTAGACTACCACAGATGCGGCCCAACAAGACGGACGTCGGCCAAGGTTGGCAGGCAAGCGCAATAAGTTGGAGCAGTAGAAGGAACGAGGTGGTTTTTAGTAGAGAGAAACATTCAATGATTTCTCCTCACCAAAAAAATGCTATTAGAATTTAAAGGAGAAATTCAACATTTTAAAAACAACTTTAGACTAAACAACTAAGACAAATAAATGAAAATATATAAAGGTCTAATGTATAACATTCATGCATCATCAATAATTTACTTGTATCACATACCAAGGTGTGGCTACTACCGCAATAGTTTCCTATAATGACCATCGCAATCGATTACCGAAGATGAGAACTTATTGAGATCGCAATACCTATAGCCTGTAGTATGGCTGTTATACTTCAAAAGATGTAACTGATGTAAGCAAGTAACAGTTTAAAACATACAGATTATGACATCTAGGTTATCCAAAACTCCATTGCCTAAGCTTCTTGTTTGCCTCATTATGACACACATAAGCACCAAGTTGAAAAATCATCTAATGATTGACCCGGACATCATTGTTTTTATACAACTCTGGCTAGATATCAGCCCTAACGGGCCCCATCTGTGATGGTCTGATGGCTTCTTTTGAAAACCTCTGAGATTCTCTTCACCGTCACCCGCTTACACTAGGCGGAGATCGCCTCTCAATCCCCGACGACTAATGTTTCCTGTGGCGGCTAAGATGTTAGGATGATGTACTTTAAATACATTTTTTTTGTCAGGGGAAAATCATCAAATGACGTCTCCCGCCGGGTTAGGCGAGAGAAAGTGTCAGACTCTTACTGACTAAAAACCCCCCCGTTCCTTCTACTGCTCTGGGCCGAGGCCGCGGTGACTCATTGCGCTTAACCCACAACCCCGACTGAACATCAGCCCTATAGGGCCCCGTCTGTGGTGAGAAAATGTGGAACGATTCACGATTTGGCCATGCTAATCCTCTCTGTATCGTTCCAATTTTAGTATATGTACTGCCGAAGCAAGTACTCCTTTGAAAACCTCTGAGATTCTCTTCTCTTCGCCTCTCAATCGCCTCTCAATCCCCGACGACCAGAGTGTCTCCTGTGGCAGCTAAGATGTTAGGAACATGTACTTTAAATATCTAATCTTAAAAAACCAAAAGCCAAGTTCGCTAGATAAATAATTACAGCTTGTGTCGTTTAATATTATGTCTATCTGACCTTTGCCAGTAACTGATCTAATCAAAACTGCACAACACTAACTCCTGGCTCTCATTTTGGCAATAAAATGAGAGATAAATGGCAGATCAAACACTCTAACGTTATGATGTGCCAATCTATTGGGCATACATACAATTTTACGAGCGCTGTCCATACCCCTAGTGTATGGGTAAAATGTTGCCAGTTTGGAAATATTTTTGGTACAATTTTTTTTAACACATATTAATATCTTGTTGTGTTGTATAAATAAAACACTTGTTTTACTCACAGGAGACAACTCAAGGTAATAAACCTGGGTGTTCAATTGTTCATCGTAGGTCGCATTATCAATTATAGCGGCAAAATATCTGCTCATTCCGAAAAAAAAAAAAACTGTATGAACTGTGTTTTTTAAGGTATTATGGGGTGACAATTATTACAATTTAATTTATCAATACTTATATTATAAAGCGGAAGAATTTGTTTGTTTAAGAGTGCTAATCTCAAGATTTACTGGATCGAATCAAATATCGAACACATTCAAATGGCCACTATATTTTCAATCTTTTTTTCGTTTGCAAATAAAATACCGAAGTCCTCTAAATAATTCTTTAGACTTGGCAACACTGGAACATTAAGCGAATTTACGACTGTTTACAAGAGAAGTGGATAGAGGGCGTTACGAAATATTTGTCACTCGCTGTTAACGGTTTTTGGTACTTAAAGTACCATGGATAGGTCACAGTCGAACAGCAATAAACATGTTATTTGATATTTGTACCTCCTCTAAAAGTAATTATTAAGTTGATTTCATATGTATATTAAAGACATTTAATTCGATTTTTGTGGATGAAAAAAATCAACTGGAAGATAATTCGAACTCTATTTTATATGTCTTTTATGTTTTCCTTACATGTTATTATTAATTTTAGACTTGACTAGCTACTCTCGCCGGGTTTACCCCGCTGCTCGGCCCCATTTGATACGATCAACCGTGCACTCAGGAACATTGTAGCTTCATCAGTGAAAGAATTTTGGCAATCCGACCAGCGGTTCTAAAGATTACCCTCTACATACAAACTTACAAATGTTACCTCTATCTATATTATCCTATCTATATTAGTATAGATTAAATAATATACTTTGATCTGTTTATGGTCAATGGTTAATGGCATAGTGTGTAAATATTTTTATGAGGCTAAAACTTTGGAAATGTTTGTACACATAACAGCGCATTCAGATTTATTCCTACAGAAATAAGGTTCGCTTTTAATATTTTATGAGAGCTAAACTAATCGTACGTCGCATATAGCTCCATCTAGTGTTTATTTTACAAAATCTCTACGAACACTACGTGCTACGAAGTAAAGACTCGTAGCAATTCGTAGCTCGTAAAGTGTAACCACGTTATTGAGTAATGCGCCATCTAGTTGTATCTGTTGAAATTTTACTGTAAATTATGTAAGTCAAACATATTTCAGTATAAGGGAGGGCACATGCTTTTATTTTAAGTATTAAAATACAGATGGCGTTAGTATAACATCAGGTTTTCTTTTTTTGACAGGAGAAAATCGTCAAATAACTTCTCCCGGCTAGGGTGAAGCGAAAGGCAGTGTCAGTCTCTTACTGACTAAAAACCCTCTGTTCTTTCTCCTGCTTTAGGCAGAGGCTGCGGTGCCTCATTGCGCTTACCCGGCAATTCCGGCTACTTAAGGTTTGCATTATATTTACTTAAGAACGTTGATTTAAGGGTTCAGGTTTATTATTGTACATGACTAAGTCGCATGTTTTAAATAGTTTGGAAGGCAGTCAGGTCTCAGTCAATAGTTAACGTAGCTAAATTAATGTTCCTAATATAGGTAACTTGACAGTGAACCTAAAGCCAATCACCGAACAAATACAAGGATATTATAAGTAGAAAGGTGTAGATAGATTACAAGCGCTCAGCATGTGATACATTCAAATGTGGCTAACTAGCCACGCTTTTTCATATTTGTCACTTTTTCACTCGCTATTATTGAATCATGCCATCTCACTTTGACGTCTAAACATACAAATTGTGTGTGTGTGTGTGTATCAGTGTGTCTTTTTTAAAAATCGAATTTTGTTTAGGTAACCTATCTACAACACTTTACTTATAATATCATTGAACAAATATGTAACCGGTTATTGTGAACCTTCCTGCCGTCCTCAATTCTCAAATTCCGAAAATCCAGAGACGAACTTATAACATTTCGATGCTGGAGGGCTCCATACCGCTTGCTTACCATCAGGTAATCAGTCAACTCGTTTGCCGACCAATTGTAAAAAATACCAATGATATGAACATCAACGTAAAATAAATTATACTTATTAAGAAATTATCAACGGCCTTATTACAAAACAAACTTTTTACTTTAGTCTAGGACTAAACCATTAAGCCAGTTTATGTATTTCGAATTGAAGGTAATCCTGGACCAAAGATAAATCTTGTTTTGTAATAAGGGGGTATGTGTCTACACAAAAATAAAAAGAATTTCATATCATTATCTAGATTCTAGAAGAAAATGCATTCACCTTGCATTTGCAATTCTGGCTTGTAGTTTATCATCCTACGTTTTGTTAGTTGTATTAAGTTTGTGCATAGGGTAGTACACACTGGAGTCACTAAATAACGTACTCGATCTGGGGAGACAAAAAAGAGTACTTTTTTGTCGTTACCCTAGAATAGGATTTTCTCCTATGTCGTAAGTGCGTTTAGAATTACATACAATATCGTAATACAATACAATTCGTAATTTTCTGCCCCGCAGTATTCCCGAACTAATACGACCTTCAAACCTTCAAGAAACGAGCGTACTCCCTCTTACAAGTCCGGCAACGCACCTGTGACTCCTCTGGTGTTGCAGAAGGTCCACGGGCGGCGCCGATCTCTTACCATCAGGTGATCCGTCTGCTCATTTGCCTACTATTCCATAAAAAAAATCAAATGCGTATCACAACAAGATTAAAAGACCCGGAACAGTCGTTTATAGATTACACAATAATTTGTTTTACGGTAATCTAAACAGTGACACGTTGCACAGCAGTCAATTGCCCAGCCACTGCGTCAACTGTGCAGTCGATTGCCCTTACTTAGAATTATAATAAAGGTAGACTAGCTAGGGTTTGTACTCGATACACAATATGGAGACACTATGCCCAGCCACCGCGCCAACTGTGCAGTTACGGTTGTCAGACTAATTACTGATTAAAAATCACCGTAATGCCAGAGTGTCTCCTGCGGCAGCTGGGCGTGATGTGGAGCCGCCCGTTTCATTGAGGACACAGTGGTGCTCAGTCCAAGCAGGGACTACCACCATCGTTTTCTCCGGTTGGTCCTCGCAATGACGACATTCAGGCATTTACTCTCGTTGAATTTGAATATTTTTTTATTAGTATAAAGAGAAAGTAACTATTATTTGAATGCTGAAGAAACGTTCGAATTTTCAAATTGACCGTTATCGTTTATAGAATAGGTACTAGCTACTCTCACGCGGTTTTACCCACTGCTCAGCTCCTACAGATCATAACGTAATGTCTTATAGCCTATAGCTTGCCTCGATAAATGGACCAACAAACACAAAAAGAATTGTTCAATTCGAACCAGTAGTTCAAACAAACAAACTCTCCAGCTTTATAACTGTCAACTGTCTAAACAGTTTGGTGGGTCTATATTGTATAAAGTTTTTTGTTAACACCAATAAATGATTTAATTATTATTATTATTAAAAAAAAACATTAGTAGATTTAGATGTCGGCAAACGAGCAGACGGATTACCTGATGGTAAGCAATCAGCGCCGCGCATGGATACCCGCAACGGAGGAGTTACTAGTGCGTTGTCGACCTTTTAGGAATTAGGGATTTGGAGATTTAAGGTTTGAGGAGGGATTGGGGGAGGGGAAGGATTGGACCTCGGGTAACCTCACTCACACGGCGAAACACAAGGCTTTGGTTGTTTCACACCGGTTTTCTGTGAGGCCGTGGTATCTCACGGTCAAGCCAACCCATTCGTGCCGAAGCATGGCTCTCCCACACTTTAATATATATCAAATATTTTTTTAAATAAATTTAGGGGTAACAATGTAAACTCAGCTTAATTCGAGCAAGGAGTCTCATTAAAAATGCATCAGCAGTGACGTGATGCGGTGTCGCGGCAGAATATACTAACAAATATCTTTTGCATGTACACATTGTATATTTACGAAGTGTGTATTTCACAAAATGGTTCACGTTTACTTTAAAAAAAATATGGATTTAATAATATGATTATTTAAAGACATTACTGCAACAAATCGCTTGATCATCTTCTTTGAAATCTCGCCCGTGCTATTCAGGTGATCTGATCACATGGCCACTGTCGAGCAAAGGGGCTTGGTGTTATTTATTTATTTATTTCTTGCAAATGTACACAGTCATAATATAGTAACTAACATTGTGTTAAGGCGTAGCAAATTTGCATAAAACTAAGGAAAGAATCCTTTATGATGAGAGGGTTAAGGGTTATCCTTTATTGAATAGAGTAAAGTATTATTATGATTGTTGGTTTTGACTTGTACCTGATAATGACTCAAAACACAACTAAATTCGAAATTGTTACTCTTACATATATTGCCAACATAATAGGCTACTTAGGCAGTAATTATATATTCCACATTATAGTTGACAAGACTGAGAAGGAATAGCGTTCCAAATCTCATAACGCGATTCCCCAAAAAAATGTGAGATTAGTCAATGGACGACTCTCCGTGCTCAACTTGACAATTTTTCAGAGATAGCTCAAACAACGGAATAGCTAAATGTCTACGACAGATTGCTGTGCTTAGCAGGATACAGAATAAAAAAAAAACATTATAGTTAGCTTCTATTGGCCAAGCGTGATAGTTTGTAGCTTTGCTATACATGGACTATGTTACCTTCATCATTATCATCATCAGCCTATAAATGCTCACTAGTCAGCAAAGGCCTCTTCCCGCACAAAAATTTTTCGAGCACTGATCAACACGCAAGCTGGTTATCAATTTCAAACTATAATTAGAAAATACAACTTGGACACCCTTTACCATTTCAGTTGAGAGTGTCTGAATAATCTTAGACAGTACACATATCTTGGAGAAAGTAATATTTTCTTACCAGGATCGAACCCACACCGTTGTGCATGAAAGCAGGTACATTAATATCCAGGCCACCACAAAATGACAGACATCTTATTATTATTTTCTTTGTACCTGAAATTTTAATGGATTGAAACAAACTATTTGGCTTTATTATATTAATAAAGATTATGCCCATAATCACTTCTCTTCTATGAATAGAATGTGTTAAAATTTCTTAGATATTGTTACATTCGCTTATAGTAGGAAAGATCATTAAAACTGCATTGAGACGGAGCCGCGACCGCAAACTGTCTGAAATTCAGCGCGCTTGCATTTATGACATAAATTGGAACCCAATTTGGTAACTGGTTTAGTTAAATATATTTAACTTCTGATTTTCTCCTCACAATTTTGTATTTGTTAATTTTTATAACTTCGTATTCTTATTTCTACATTCATTTAACTATTAAGTGTATGTGCCCTATTTTAGTAGGGATAAACATCCAACGATTTCCGTCTTGCCCTGGGTATAGAGTGAGAAATAGAGAGTGTCTTTTTCCATTTTTTTTCGCGACACCTTGCGTGGCAGACCGTTTCCCAGCCATCGCACCAACCGTGCAGTCAAGGTTGTTCGACTAATTACCAACTAAAAATGACTCCGATGCCCGAGTGTCTCCTGCAGCAGCTAGGCGTGATGCGGAGCCGATCGTTTCATTGAGGACACAGTGGTGCTCAGTCCAAGCAGGGACTTCCACCACTGTTTTCTCCGGTTAGTCCTCGCAATGACGACATTCAGGTGTTCATCTAGTCCATCATTTGCGTTAGGTGGATGGTGAACTTCTCCAGTCCCTCCGCATTGAATTGTATTACCGTTGCGATAACCTTGATTCCGCATGAGAAGTCTGTCATCAGATCGCGCCGGTGTTCATCGCCAAAGGCATGATATAGCAGTGTTTCGCCGTGGCGACCCGCGTCATCAAGATCTGTTAGTTGTTTCAACTGTAACATTTTTGTCAGAGATTTTTTCTCAACTGAACTGGCTTCTAAAATACGAATTGAAATGTAACTTCTGAAGGGAACTTATAAAGGCATTGTTCAAGCAAATTCGTTTTACGAATAAGTACATGCAAATTTTCGTTCGCTAAAATCTCTTGTCTGATTGGAGGGAGTGTGTTAAGTTGATTTCAGCCGCAAACTTCGAAGAATAGAAGAATTGATTGCATTGAAACACGCAGAGCAATTTCAACCCTACCGCGAATGTATAAAGTTGAATTTTCCTATGAATATTTCATTTTGTCGTACAACCCGATAACAGGCTTTACATTTTTCAGCATTATTGCAAAGAGATAGAGTTTAAAACATGGTACTTTGCCAACGTTCGTAGTAGTTTCAAAGAAATTCAAACCTTGTACTGTAAGTCCGAGAGTTACTTTTTCTAAATTCTATAATGAGTTGTAAGTTTAGTTGAAGTTATTGGCGAGGGACCAACAGAATGGTCGTCGATTCGATTCCGTTCAAGATAAGTGCCGGTTGGACAGTGAGACTAGATATAAATTGGAACTTACCTTACAATGGTCTGGCCAGACAACTCCTAACTGCAATCAGACTCCCAAGGGTTTATTGAAAATCTTGGCAATGCTGCAAGGTTGGATTATATTCATAGATAATGCTGCAGTAGCTGGAATGTATTCGTAGATATTGGTACATTGTTCACAATATATATTGTTGCATATTTGTTATGTATTGTGGGTGAGCCATGCTTCAGCACAAAGGGGCTGGCTTGACCGCTGTAATACCACGACCTCATAGAAAACGGCGTGAAACAACTACAGCGCTGTGTTTCGCCGTGTGATTGAGGTTACAGATGGTCAGTACTTCCTCAGTCTCTCAACTCTTAAATTTCAAAATCCTGTATCCCCAAAAGTCTGGCAACGCACTTGCAGGTCCTCTAGTACTGAGTATGTCCGTGGTCCCTGATTGCTTACCATCAGTTAATCCGTTTGCCACCGTAAAATAAAACCCAAAACTCTCATGCACGAGGATGTGAGTTCGATACCTAGCGAATACCAACGTGACTTTTCCAAGTTATGCTATTCCGAAGTTTATTTAGATACGACTGACAAACTTTTCCGAAACTAAATATCAAATTAAATTATATTTGATATTTTATCATCGCGTGTTCAGCTCCTTCAGCTTAACATCGACGAATCTTATTTACTAACACAACATATCAACAGACAGATAAATAAGTGTAACTAGTCATTCCTTTTTCTTCTAACACCGACCTTTAGGCACCGACTTCCCTAATTAACACCATGTGTATGAATTTTCCCCTTTATCCTGGCTCCCAATGATTAATGTTTGGCTCACAGTGATTAATGAAGGCTTAGTAATTATAGGCCACGGTGGAAAATGTACAACCACGTGTGTTGTTGGCATAATAACATATTTTTGAGCTACGTAATGCATCTACACATTACAGCGGACAGCGAGTGCTTTAAATTGTTGGATTTACAATCTTACTATTTTATAATAGGGTTGAAAATACGATTTGGATAAGCTTGGTATTTCTGTTTTCCGAGTACAATTTCTTACAGCTCGTTTTTGCTTCTTGAGTTTGCGATATTGCTAAGTTCAGGACCAATATATGTAACCCTACTGACCACCCTGCAAGCTATGTATGTAAACCCGTGTTTTCGACAAATAAAATGTCTTGCATCTTGTAGAATCTTTTCGAATTCATATGTCTTTTTATGGGATAAGTGCGAGCATAACGAGCATAACGAGCAGACGGATTCTGATTGTAAGCAATCGACGCCGTTCATGGACAATCGCAACATCAAAAGAGTTACGAGTGCGTTGCCGGTCTTTCGGGGATAAGGGTAACGAATATTTAGGGATTGGGCCTCCGGTAACCTCACCCACACGGCGAAATACAACGCTGTGGTTGTTTCACTCTGGTTTTCTGTGAGGCCATGGTATCACTCTGGTCGAGCCGACCCATTCGTGCTGAAGCTTGGCTCTCCCAGATTTAAAATGATTAATTTTTTTTAAGATCATCATTCTACTTTGTGTGTTTTAATCGGTTTCTCTTTGTGTCATGGGCAATACCTAACACTATACATTTATAGTATAACTAGCTTTTGCCCGCGATTTCGTTCGCGTGGACTTCAGGTTCGTCCCGTCTAGTCTAGTAATAAGTAAGAAATACGGTAACTAAGCACTGCAAAGTCCTAATCATAGGTCTATAGGTAGCTACTGCAGTATGCTCCTATAAACTACATTTAACGATATTTTTCCTTCAGTATAAACATGCAGATTCTTCGCTTTGGAAACGTAAGCGCAAAACATGTGTTTTTTTTACGACCACACATTAGAAACCTCAAAAATTGTAGCCTATGTGTTATTCTGATATATAAGCTATATTGTGGTAAAGTTTTATTCAAATCTATTCAGTAGTTTTTACGTGAAAGAGTAACAAACATCCATACATTCATACTTACAAACTTTCGCCTTTATAAGTATGTAGTAGGATTTATAGTTTATAGTATATAGTATAATTCGCACTAGCTTTATGTAGTATAATTTAAATAAAGCTACTAAACTACATCTTGAAGTCAAACTTAAGCCCAAACTCACAAGAAGTTTTTGAAACATCTTCGAAGGAAAACTGCAAGACAAACGAAGAATTTCTGAACCACTATTAATTCATATTTAAGTTTCGCTCAGCGGATATCCGGACTTTACAGATTGAGAGCACCCTCAATATTTCAGATAGCAAATTGGGCACGCTCGCGTTTCGCGAACGAGCAATTCAAAGTGCTATCCTCGGAATTATTAATAGGATACCATAACATGAATTCAACGGGATAACTGTAACAGGGTGATGACGAGTTAAATGCAGAAAGGAGTTAATGCAAACGCTGAGTTTGTTAAAGTGAGTGAGGTAAAATTTGTAAGTTTGTATGTAGGGGGTAATCTTTGGAACCGCTGGTCGGATTGCCAAAATTTCACTAATAGATAGCTACAATGTTTCTGAGTGCTATAGGCTATAAAGCATTACTTTACGATTAAATGGAGCTGAGCAGCGGGTGAAACCGCGCGAGAGTAGCTTGTATGTAATAATATTGGAAAATGTATGGGGAAATCGAGCTAATAGGTCTCCGGATTACAAACAATCGTTGCCGCTCACTGATACTTGCAACACCAGAGGCTACCAGAAGAGTGAAGCTGGTTCATTCCAGCATATTTTTTGTGGATTTCCCACGTGTATTGTTTTCACATTTTCGACTAGGCTTTTTTCAGTTGCGAAGTCTCTTTTTGCCTAAGAAATTCTGTTTCCTGCGTTAAATATTTACCAAGGGAGTGAAAACTATTTTGTTTTCGTCTCTTCAAATAATATCTTCTGGATTATTTCGTTGCAGGATCCAAAAAAGTTATTCATGTGCCTGAGACGCGCCAGATTTCGGTGTTTTCATTGCGTATTGGGAGGTTGTGGCGGACTTCACACAAAAATACTTACATTTGTGTTTTGTGGAGGTATTATTCACATTATATGGAGATTAAGAAAATGGAAAAAAAACTTAAAACAGTCCGTTATTTGTCTTTTTATAATATAATGTTTTTTTCAATTATGTAATGTGAAAAACTAGAACGCAATAAAACACAGGATCATTGCGTAATTGGATAAAACTTTTTACCTTAACAATAATGGGTTTACCATTATTATATCGATACCTTTGGGTAGAAAAGTCGTATAAACCAAAACCCGACTTTTCAGGAGAACAAAAAAACGATTTTTTTTTTGACAATAAAATTCATATCTTTTTTGTTTTTAAAGTTATAAAAAAATAATCTATGAGAAAAGTTCTTACAATTTGCAAATGAAACCGTTTAAATCATCAAAACCTATCTATCTTCTTTAGTTTTAAAGTTAGCTTGGATTTACGTCTCTGTAAAAACCAATTCATGGTTAATACACCCCATGAAAATGTAATTTAAAAAAACCGTATAGGTCGTATATCCATTTACGATAAGCTTGTGGTCACATTTATTGTCGTAAAAACCAACATATGTAGTTTTATTTGTATTAAAAACCATTTATATTCATGGTTCAATTAAATTCTGACTAATAAACAATCTTGTTACTCTCAGAGTTAGTAGGAACTCAATTAATAAATAAAAATACTCAATAATCCAGTATTAGTTTCCAACTAGTCAAATTCAATACTTTTATCGAAATGTCAAAAACGATACTTTTCTATGAATTTTGTATGGAGATCGCAACATATGACGTCATAATATTTTTGCGTCAAATAGTATACTTATTTCAAAAAATTAGCTAGATAAATTCGAAAATTAAGTATATCGTCAAATCTATGACAAGTCGAAATAATTTATTTTTGACTGAGGAAACTACCCAATTGGTCGATTTAAAAATAAAATAAAACTACCTGAAATACGAAATCAACATTTATTAAGTATTATAACACCTTCTAATCAACATAAAATTTTTAAATTGAAAAATAATTATAACAACTTAAAAGTGACATTAACAAAAAATTACTTAGTCACAAAAAAAAACTAAAATTATTCAAACTTCTTCGATATTGATGTAATAAGGCATTTAATCGTTTGTAGAATTATGACTGGATCATTTTTTGTACATAATTTAAATGTACATAATTCAATAAACTATTGAATTAAGCCTTTGTACTAAGGCTTACTTACTAAGTAATTTGTTGAAATGCAACTTAATAAAAAAACGAACAAGCACTAAACGTAGCTAACTTATGTACTAAAAAGTAACTTATTTAAGTTATAAATTTGTATTCATAATTCGTTTAAAATTGTTTATTTATGAATTGTTACTTTATATTATTTTAATTATTATTATAAAATTATTTTAAAACGAATTATCATTTGAGAAATACTGACAAAAAATAAATTTAGGTGACAAAGAATATATAGGTAATCATTTAATATTATGAAATTACGTAAATACGAACTGTTATTATTCTTTTTCAATCATAATTGAATTATTAAATTAGCTCTTCCTCGTCTTCTTCGTCGGTTAGCGTAAGAGAGTCAGCCACATTGCCATGGGGTAAGTTAATATAATCATGGTGGTACCTTTTTGGTATAATGCCATTATCACATAGACGTTTTAAATCTCTGTATTTTACATCTGATATTTGCAATTTGTTTTTATAAAGTGCAGTTGGGGACATTATCATCACCTCTTCATGTGTATTATTGCTTACACCTTCTTCGGGTAATATCGTACGGCTTTTCGATCTTCCTTTACCTCTACCTTTACCTTTTTCTTTATTGCCAGATTTTTTAAATAATATTACTTTATCAGTTGACGTCTCTTCTTTCATAGAATATTTAATGTACATTACATTTGGATTCTTTTTCTTTAACGTAATAATTCGGATGTTTCTAATTTTCAGGGTTTTACAAGTTTCAGTTGTAAATGTCTCAGCAGTTATTTCATTCCAATTGAGAAAATCTGAATACTCCATTACATTAACATTATAAGGCCTAGGATTTTTTCTCGCAGCCTCAATGTATGACGGCCATTGCGTTGGACTCCAGACAGTAATTTTTTTAACTTCACGTTCAATAGTTGCATGGACTGAGTCCACAGGCATGTAAGTGTGCCCTGGTAAAAGATAATTTATCTGAATCACTTCTAATTGCGTTGATTTCATTAAAAAGTAGTTCAGAACAGATAAGATAGTCTTATTTTTATTCTGACCGGGACAAGAGTCACAATAAAATAAAATATTTTTAATGCCTCTTTCATCTACAGACTTTAAATAGGAATATAGGCATGTAGCGATTTCATTTGCTCCACGCTTTGCATCGCACTCCCCCCACAAATAGCAAAATACCTCTTGTGTGATACTTTCGTATAAAGTAAAATTGAATAATGCATACTTTCTAGAGTAATATAATACTACACTATCACCATATGGAGTATTTAAGACTTTTTGTAAATCAAAAGTGCATACTATAGTGTCACTTTTTAATGATGGCAACCTTTGATGCTGTTCAAATCTTTTATAACTAGCCTGTTTTTCGTTTAAATGTTCCTGAAGAGATTTTTGGTCACTTTCACTAAGCTCTTTGTTATTTTCTGCTTTGACACACAGTATGCACTTATCCTTTTTAGGAACATGGAATGATATATTATACTCATTTTGAAATATACCTCTGAATATAGATTCACTTACAAATTCAATATTTGAACTTTGACATTCTTTTAAATACAGTCTATAAAGATTAGATACGTTTTTTAATTCTTGTGGAAGGTAAACTCTATTTGTTCTCTTTCTATTATAGTGAGATGGGACGGCAGGTAATTTTTCAATGAACTGTTTAACTTGCGTCTTTGCAAAGTCGGAATACTTATTTGAAGTGTTCCGTTGGCGACGGTCTTTTTGAGCCATTTCATTCGCAGAGTTATTTAAAGTATACAACAAAAACTTCTGAGTTATATCTAAGGTGCTGATCAGAAACTTTTGGCATACTTTTTGGTGGTCATCACCGTTATTGACGTAATACTCATAAGTAAGGTTTCTTCTGCTTAAACTTGAATCAGTTCTTTTTCTTGCACAAGGTACAATGTGTGTACTTCGTACCAACCAGTCCTTTCGACGTTGCGAGTCCAAACTCCAGTAAAAATTGAATAAAGTTGCTCGTCTCTCCTCCGTTATATCGTAGCAACCTCTTTTACATTTGTCAGGTTTACAAGGGTTACTTTGCATCTTCTTCTCCTGTACAACCCTTCCTTTTTCAGTTTCATATTCTTTTCCCTTATCCTTTTTAATTTTTCCTAACTTTCTTTTGTTAACTCTTATTATTTTTTTTCTTTTAATTATATCTGTTTCTTGTTTTTTAAATTTCTTCAATTTTTTTTTTTTAGTCTTGGAAGTGTCGTCATCACTTGATTCACTTGTATTTTCTTGAACCCAGTCGTCTGAACTACCTGCAGAATAGTCACCAGTATCGTCATCAGACAAGAAATCTAAAATATTTTTGTGCATGCCACGTACTGGACGCTTTTTAGCTTTTTTAACAGACATACATGGACTTGCAGGGTTAGTGTTCTTTATCGAAGAAGTATCAGTATAAAAGTTAGTTTGTATATTATTATCTGCAGAAGGTGAAACAAGGTCTGCAGCGGCATTGTAACCTGAAGTACTTGCAACGTTAAGGATATTTTGTTCATCAAGAGCGGGTAAAACGGCCTCAGTTTTGTTCATCGAACTTATGTCAGTATTAATGTCAACTGTAGGAGATAAGCCTGAACTTGCAGCATCAACATTGTACAGAGAAGTATCCAGGTGAGTATCTATATAAGCTAGAGTAGACAAATCTGGGTCTGCAGTAGTATCAACATAGTATGGCAAAGGTGTCGCAACATTAAGGTCAGATACATTTACTGGAGCTAGTGTATTTGATTCTGTATCGCTGACAACGTACATCGAAGGTATAACGGCATTAAAGTCAGTATCGACATCCACTGGGGTATTGATCTCATCCACATTGCTCGTGGATAAGGTGACATTCTTATCCGGGGAATTATTTACAATAGTTATAGAAGATGAAGGTAATACATTTTCTTTGTTACTTTTTGTATTTGGCTTTTTAACAATTATATTTGAAATTATGTTAATTTTTTTATTCGTGTCAGCTTTTACAGGACTATTAATCGATATAGCATCATTGTCATGATAAGGATGGGATAGTGAAGACGTATTCTTAGACGTGCTAAAAGAAACTTCACTATTACTGGTGGTTGAATCCATAATTATTGTTTGTGGTTTCTTGGTACGTTTTGCAGGTCGTTCAGAGTCACTGTCTTCTATAACGTCACTATCCGATAAAATACTCTGTTGTGAATGTTGTGATATATTGTGTGGCATATTAACTGCTGGCTCTTCTTGTTGGTTTAAACTGAAAATAAGAAATAAATAAATAGATTTAGGATAATAGCTTAGATAAAAGTTACGTCCTAACTATTCTAACTATCTAACTAATATTATAAATGCGAAAGTAACTCTGTCTGTCTGTCTGTTTTTCTGTTTGTCTTTCCTTCACGCCTTAACTACTAAACCGATTTGGATGAAATTTGGTACAGACATAGTTTGGAACTCGAGAAAGGACATAGAATAGTTTTTATCCCGAAAATCCCGCGGGAACGGGAAGTTACTATTCCACGCGAACGAAGTCGCGGGCAAAAGCTAGTTTACTATAAAGGTTCAAATCAAGCAATAAAATTTATCATGTCGAGCCCTTAAAAATGTTTATTGTATTATTTTAAATTAAGCTTAAGTAAAATAAAATAAAAACACTATCTATCTGGCTACATTTTAGAATTCTTATCGTTATCGTCACCATGGAACCGAAATTTTATGCCATACAATATTGAACTTTATTTTTATAACATTACACGTTGTTTTACTTTGTGGTCGGGCCACAATTTTACTGAGATAAAAGGGTTTTTAAGACATCTCTAAAAAAAAATTAGTTGTAAATGCCGTCTAATATTAGTAGCATATCGTTTGAGGGAATAAAAGAAAATATTTTAAGCGAAGAAGGTCGTAAAAACCATTTCTTGCAAGATGACGAAGATAGTTTATAACTTTTGTTACGTCGTACTTGCTAGTCTATTATAAAATATCATAGCTTGAAGGGTGTATAAACCATTTTCTAGAAATTGTTGAGTCGTAAATGCGGATTTAGCAAACGTTACATGTTAAATTAAAGGAATGAAAGAAAATAATTTTGAACGCAGGGAAGTATAAACAAACTGCAAGCGATCAAGGCCTTTTTAAATCAATAATACTAGGTCGTATATCTTAGTCCATTATGAATAGTAGGTACCAATAACAAAGGTACATAATTATCAATTAGGCAGTAAGTTCACATTTTAAATTTATACTATGTCTTAATTCATTATTTTTCTATTGATAACACGGATTCGTCTACAATAATTTTTACCAAATAAGATAACAGTGTCAAATAAAGTGTGTAGTACTCACGTTTTCAAAGGTTTCAACCGTCGACGTTCGTATATTGCACTAAGCACTTGCCTCCGTCGAAGTAAAGCATCCAGGATTCCTTTTTTAGTGTCACTCTCCATTTACACTATTATTTAGTCACTACAGTACTTATTTGTTGTAATTACAACAAAATTTGAAAACTAAACGTGAGACGAAACGTTCAGTGCGCGAACTCACATCCAAGTAAACAAATACGCCACCCCGCGCCGGTATCTGTCTATCCCGCTCGCTCTTCTGCCGTCGCTGCGCGCCAAATGCGAGCCTTGTGTGTTGGTCGTAAAGTGCTTCTTACAATGAACATGGTTTATACACCAACGTTGCGAACTGCGTTTGGATTTACGACGTATAATTTAAATTATGTTTAGGTAATGCATTTAACACGTTAGGGTGTATAAACCATTTACAATTGACGAATATTTTACGCCCTGAGTTAATATAAATTATGGTCATTACATCACAATAAAACTACAAAAGAAAAACATTTGGCTCTTACATTGAAAATTTCCTTTTTTTAAGAGGCCATGACCGAAAATTTCTGTGTCGTATTAACCATTTTTGTGCGAATTTCGGCATGTCGTATATACAGATCGATAGAGAAAAAAATTCTGAGAAAAATGGTATATATAACTCAATTTGGCCAAAATGGTTTATACGACCTTTCTACCCAAAGGTATCGATATATTTTCTTTTTGTAAAAAAAAAATATTTTTGCATTGACGTACGTATACGTAGGAGCCGTCCATATTGAAATCTGTGTTGGTTTTGAATTCTTTTTATTCGTGCTAGAAATATTCGTAAGTACTTACTTATTCTTTTTATTTCAAATGCAATTTGGGTTTGAAATATACAATTATACATATACATTATAGGTATTGTAAAACAAACTTTAACTAAATGGTTTCTGCTGTTATCCCTAGGAGTATTTGCATAGAATAGGAATTAAATAATGATTTGAATATGTTAACGTCCTCCTGATAAACGTATTTACGCTCAGGCCTAATTACTATTATCGAACTTAACAAGATTAGTCTATCCTTCCCAGCATTTTAATCCAATTCCTAATATTTTTGTCACAGCTAAATGATTTAATTAGCTATCTAACCAATGGCTTGAATTCGAAAGTCGTTTGATTGAATGGCTGAATTTCTCATTAAACCAGTAAGTAGCAGGGTGAAGGAATTGTTATGAAAACCAAGCTGCTACAAGAAAAATAGGTAAAGTTGGGTTAGAACTGTAAACCGCTCAGAAATCGAAACGCAATCGCAAATAAACAGCTAATCAAATTATACTGCGATCAAAGATAAAAGCGCTAATTGATTTATTGAATGGCTATTTTAACAAGTTTGCAGCGACATTGCTACAAAATTCAATTAAAATACATTCAGCCAATTCGGCAAATAATAACAACGCAGATGCGACACAAGAATTCAACAAACCCTTACTTTTATAACCCCAAAAAGGTTCTCGTGTACGGAACCAGCATAACAAAACCTTGGCATTCAATCTCCATGAATGTAAACGCGTTAACGTAATCGTTCTCCTGTCGCTAATCTAATCAGGGAACCCTAAAAACACTCGAGCAATTGTTACTGGGTAATAAAATGGGAATAAAGGGCATTGGGACCGCGATAGTACCGGGACATGGTTAGTTATGGGGTAAACTACGTGATTGTACCTACCGATGAGGCAAATCGTCTTTTGTTTCCGTTTTCCAAAAAAAAAATATATGTGTACTTTTGTTGATCTAATAAATACCACTTACATATTATATTTTATTATATATTATCTCTGGGTCACACACACACACTATAGACATTTGGTATCCTGGTCCTGTAAGAGAAGCCGCTTTCAGAAACTAAAATTACTATACCTACACAATGTAATAAAATTACTACACACAAGATCACTTATTGAATATATAACAATACATAATAATTTACTCACGTTAAGTAATTAATTGAGAAATGTTTTACTACTTTTAAGTCATAACGGGACTTGTATTCATGAGCAGCAGTGCATGCAAGTGTGGGAGAGCCATGCTTCGGCACGAATGGGTCGGCTCGACCGGAGTGATACCACGGCCTCACAGAAAACCGACTGAAAGAACCACAGCGTTGTGTTTCACCGTATAAGTGAGGTTACCGGAGCCCCAATACTATCCCTCCCCCAATCCCTCGCCAATCCTTATATATCTAAATCCCTAATCCCTAAAAGGTCGGTAACGCACTCGTAACTCCTCCGTCGTTGCGTGCGTTGGACATTCGTCCATAGGCGGCGCTGATTGCTTACCAGCAGGTAATCCATATGCTCGTTTGCCTATTACATAAAAAAATATCGCATGTAACGCTGTTGGTTTTCTAAATAAATAAAAAAAAAACAAAATCTGGTACATTGTGGCTTTAAGACTCTAAGAGCCCTTAGTATGGATGAGCATTATCTGTCACTAATAATTGTTATACTGATACTTATAATATTTTTTATGTATTTATTATCACTGGTATGATAATACTAAGTAGTTTAATGGACGCTATGGCGAAGAACAGAAGAGAATTATGAAATCAAGCATACTTTTAAAAAATGCGTTAGAGTGCGCGATAGGCGCGCAAGCTTAAGTGATCAGTCGACTAACCAAGTTACGGGACCTTTAGTTACGGGACCGGGATTCAAAACGGGGCCCTTGTCCCGTTTGGAATTGAAACTGTTTAATGCGAGTAAGAAGTTATTTTAAATAAATTTAATAGCCTTCTTGGTTGTTCCCTTTCTTATAGTTACGAACCGATAAAATACTATTTGAAGAAACTGTTGATTAAACTGTACAATACAATTTTATTTATAACCTATAGCAACACTCTATGTCAATTTAAAACTACATTGTTTATCCTTTATTAAAAGTACTTAACGAAATTGTACTAAGTTCAAAGACCTCATGCTTAACAGCATGACTAAAGAAATTGGACGATTAACCTGTCCACACGAAGTATTGAAATTCGAGTCAGACAAACAAATCACGGTGTTGGTACTATGTTCACTAAGCTATCTATAATTTTTAGATACCGTTTGAAAATCGAACGTGAACTATGGTTCCTTTTACAATTTTAAGACACGAAAATATCTTTTTTTTTATGGAATAAGTCAACAAACGGTCAGACGGATTACCTGATGGATCGAAGCAATTGGCACCGCCCATTGACACCCGCAACATCAAAGGAGTTACGAGTGCGTTGCCGGCATTTTGCGGATAAGGGTTGCGTATATAAGGATTGGGAAGGGATAGGGGAGGGGGACGGATTGGGCCACCGGTAACCTGTCTTACACGGCGAAACACAATGCTGTGGTTGTTTCACGCCGGTATTCTGTGAGGCCGTGGTATCACTCCGGTCGAGCCGACCCATTCGTGCCGAACTTTGGCTCTCCCACATTTAATAATAATGTTCAAAATGGTATTATATTATATAAGTTTATTCACGATACGTCGATTATGTTTTATGTAGTTTTAATAGTATTTGGGATGTCTGAAATTATACTTGTTGAAAAGAGTTAGTTTTATTATATAACTGTTGAAAAATCACACTTAAATAACGAACTTCTATTTTTTTTATTTCATTCTTTTCCTATCACGTGGGTGCTTCAAAAACATAAAATAGCATCCCAGACCCGAAACAACGATTTATGAATTACACAAAGTGTGGTTGATGTTAGTGTGGTTCTGTGTGGGAATCGAACCCACGATACGTTGCAAAGCAGCCTGTTGCCCAGCCAACGCGCCAACCGTGCAGTATAAGTCTGAGATAAGAGCCATAAAGTTGATAACCAAAACATCTTACTTCTTACATAAAACGCATAGAAAAATGACGTTGAAAAAGAATGAAGTAACTTATTCTTTCAAGTGCTTTGTATAAATCTTACATGAATAACATTATAGGCGCAAAAATCGCATCAACCAACATCACATCAAAGTATACCAAACTAAATATACGTATCCAAATGATATTCAACCTTAACATTCTATGGTAAAGTTGAAAACCTTTTCAATATTATTGTAAAATGAGGATACCTGAATGTTCAGCTGTATATGTCTGCCTAGCGAAGTCAGTCTCGCTTTGCTATGCAAACGAAATGTGCGAAGACGTTCATTAGCACATTTTCAATAGCTTTGTGAGCCTTTGTACTGCAGGTACCAGGTGTACCTTCTAGATATAGGAACTTAGATTGAAAGGGTAACAAGATTTTTCTTTGAAATTTGATAATATCTTGGCTTTAATAAACCACAAGCGAAGATATGGATGTAGATCTAGGTTGCGGCTTCAAGTGCAGTAATGTACGTGACTCCGGCCCAAAGCAGAAGGAACGGTGTCAGTCAGTCAGTCAGTAACAGTCCGACTCTCTCTCTCTCTCTCTCTCTCTCTCTCGCCCCATCTAGGGCGGGAGAAACCATTTGACGATTTTCCTATGTAAATAAATACCACGGCCTCACAGAATGCTGGCGTGAAACGACCATGGCGCTGTATTTCACAGTGTGAGTGAAGTTACCAGAGACCCAATAGTTCTTTCCATCTCCCAATCTCTTAATCTCCGAAACCTTAATCCCCAAAAGGACAATAACGCACTCGTAAGTTTTCTGGCGTTACGAGAATCCATGGGCAACACTATCAGGTAGTCACTCTGCTCGGTTGCCCTCCTACGTCCTATCAAATACAAAAACATTGTTCACTTATAATCATCTTCTCCAATCCTATAATAATTTTTGTCAACACTAGGTACCTGAGTGCCACTACAAATGGGGAAATAAAATTCGACGCCCTATCTCTGCCAGCGGAGCGTGAAGTGACAGAGAAATGCCAGTAGCAGCACAAATGCCAACAATTACCGGCGACTGGCACGCCGCCATTCGACGATCGTGCCAAAAC
Organism: Spodoptera exigua; assembly: GCA_902829305.4. Lineage (NCBI taxonomy): Eukaryota > Metazoa > Arthropoda > Insecta > Lepidoptera > Noctuidae > Spodoptera > Spodoptera exigua. The sequence goes on from LR824612.2 coordinate 2,640,147, forward strand.
CTGGCATAACGCTGTTGTTGTCGTTCGACCATTTATTTAGTCCCCTGTTGTAATGCACTTCGATAGGGAAAGTTGTGTTGTGTTTTGGTTGTAAGCTTTGTGTATCGGAGAGATTTAATTTTATTCAATCTTTTTTGGGTTTTTTATGTCATAGTTCGGTAAACGAGCAGACGGATTACCTAGTGGTAAGCAATCAGCGCTGCCCATGGGCACCCTTAATACTAAAGGAGTTAATACAAAGTAGCCAACCTTTATATTTAATTATGAAGTATTTAAATTATGTACAGAGTTAAGGATTGAAGATGGAAGGGACGGATTGAGCCTCCGATAACCTCACTCACACGGCGAACCACAACGTAAGCGTTGCTTCACGCCGGTTTTCTGTGAAGTCGTGGTATTCCAGTCTAGCAGGCCCATTCGAGCAGGAGCTTGACTCTCCTACACTAAGACAGAGGAATGTGAAATTAGTGAATTTCTTAAAAGAACTTATGACGGTTATATAGGTACCTGTAATTCATATAACAATACTAGCTTTTACCCGCGCCTTCGTTCCTGTGATTTGACTACCTAAACTACCATACTTAATTACCTACTTTATTCTACCTAGCCTACACTATCTACGCTACCCTACCTACTTTATCGTACCTACCCTTCCTACTCTGCCATATCCTATGTTCTTCTTCTAATTCTAGACGACATCCCTACTAATTCTCAACGAAATCGGTTCAGCCATTCTTGAGTTATAAACTGTTAGTGACACTGGTTTCTTTCATTCATGTATTGTATAGATTAGACCTATTTTTCATCGTAGAAAATAATCTTTGTATGTACAAACTGTTTGTTACTTATTCCCAAATCATAGGGAGCAGGTGTGTCATTATTTATATACCATCGTCGTCTCCTAAATTATATTTATATGTATATACATTATCTATTAGACTGTACTAACATTAACTTTTGAGGGTTTAGTATTATTGAATTTAGTTGTTATTGGAACTTATTTGTTAACTAGCTACTCCCGCGTGATTTCACCCGCTGCTCGGCTCCCTTTAATTATAGAGTGATGTTTTGTAGCCTATGGCACTCGGCAACACTGTAGCTATCAATTAGTGAAAGAATTTTGAAAATCCGACCAGCGGTACCGAAGATTACCCCCTACATACGAACTTACAAACTTACAAATGTTACCTCTTTATAATATTAGTATAGATTATCTTATTTTTATATAATAATTGTCGTGTGAAATAAAATATGTATTTATTGTAGACAATGATGACGATTCGTCCTGAGCTGCATATTTTTTTTTTTTTGATACGCTGGCAAACGACCAGACGGATTACCTGATGGTCAGCAATAAGCGTCGCCCATGGACACCGCGAGAGGAGTCACTAGTGCGTTGCCGATTTGGGGGTCAGGGTTAGGTATTAGTTGAAGGGAAGGATTGGGCCTCCGGTAACCTCACTCTAACGGCGAAACAACCGCTGTGGTTGTTTCACGCCTGTTTTCTGTGAAGCCGTGGTATCACGGTATCACTCCGGTCGAGCCGACCCATTCGTGCCGAAGCATGGTTCTCCCACACTTGCATGCACTGCTGCTCATGAATACAAGTCCCGTTGTGATTTGAAACTAGTAAAACATTTCTCAATTAATTACTTAACGTTAGTAAATTATTATGTATTGTCATATATTCAATAAGTGATCTTATGTGCAGTAATTTTATTACATTGTACCTATAGTAATTTTAGTTTCTAAAAGCGGCTTCTCTTACAGGACCAGGATACCAAATGTCTATAGTGCTCACATTTTAAACTATCTCTGTGCCAAATTCATTTAGATCCATTTCGTAGCTTTACATTATATTACTACACTACAAATTTTCGGGTTTATAACAAAATTAAGATGGGTATGGTCAAACGTATGGTTTTAGGTACTTGTGTGTATCGAATGTGCTAGATCACTTTATTTTAGAAGAGAACATTTTTATCTCAGGTACCAAAATTACCTAAGTTCTGTTCTGTATTTGAAATAAATATTTTGACTTTAACTATGATGGGATATTCCATTTAAGGTGAGCCGGGGTTGCGGCTGTAAGCTTACTGACGTACCGTGGCCCCGGCCTAAAGCAGGAGAAGGAACTGGATGATTATTAGCCGGTAAGAGTCTCATAATTTGTCCGGACCGTCAGACTGCACAGTTGGTGGACTGGGCAACTGGCTGCCGTTCAACGTGTCGTGCGTTCGATTCCGGCACGGAACAACTATTTGTGTGATCCACAAATTGGTTGTTCCGGGTCTGGGTGTCATGTGTATGTGATATTGTATGTCTGTAACCGCACCCACGACACAGGAGAAAATCCTAGTGTGGGGCAACGTTTTTTAGAAACGAGAAAAAAGAGCGGGAGGGGTATGATATTCGATGGTTTTCCGCGTACAAAAGGTTGTTGATTTTGAACCCTAGTTTTCATATTCGTTATCACTACACACCCACTACACTATAGGTCGTTAAACTAAGTACTAATTAAGATGAAATCACACAAACATTTGGCATAACACTGCATGTTATAATAATAAAACGGCATGCCAAAATCAGTTAACAATTTTCATTTAGGAACATTATGAAAACGGCCACTTTCCCCGTTGGCATCGATGTGGGTGTTCTTTTTTTTGATGAATGAAGTTGGATATTTTAAAATTTATTCTCTGTTGATCTTTATTAAAGGAATTTTAAGTAATACGTTAGACTTACTACAGCAACAGACTAAGAATAATTAAACATAATAAAAGCAGTTTCACATTAAAGCGATGTTAGTAGACACATTTCTTTTTATTTGGTAACACGACAAAATATCTTACTTTTTTTTATGTAGTATATCGGCAAACGAACAGACTGATTACCTGATGGTAAGTAATCAGGGCCGCCCATGGACACCCGCAACTTAGGAGTTACGACATTTTAGGGATTAGGGATTTAGAGATTTAGGGATTGAGGAGGGATTGAGGGTGGGGAAGGATTGGGCCTCCGGTAACCTTACTCGCACGGCGAAACACAACGCTGTGGTTGTTTTACGCCGGTTTTCTGTGAGGCCGTGGTATCACTCCGGTCGAGCCGACCCATTCGTGTCGAAGCATGGCTCTCCCACACTTTACCTGATGGTAAGCAATCCGCGTCGCCTTTATACACCCTCAACAAAAGAGGAGTTACGAGTGCAATAAGCCGTTATTGGGAATTAGGATAGCGGCGATTTGGGGATTGGAGTAGGGTAATTATCAGACTCCGGGTCATCCTTAGCCTTCAATCCTCACTCACACCGGCGAAATACAACGCTGTACCTGTTTCACGTCGGTTTTCTGTGAGATTACAAATTATGTTAGGTATTAGACGTCCGGTAACCTCACTCACACGACGAAATGCAACGCTGAGTTGTTCTTACGCTGGTTTTCTGTAAGGCCGTGGTATCGTTCCAGTCGAACAGACCCATTCGTGCTGAATGCCTTGGCTTTCCCACACATAAATTCTACCGACAGCCTTTGCATAAAACTGCTTTCACGTACTGAATTGTTCGCTGATCATATTATTTATTATTTCTACTATGTAATAATGGTACTTTTCGCATAAAAAGCCTTTAAGCCAAGATTAAAATTTTACATTACACTTCATCGTATTTTTATAACTCAGGAAAAAACAATAAATTACGGTACAATAAAATACTTTTCTTCATTCAACCCGTTACATTTTTATTCGCCCCGTTCATTGTCCACTTGAAATTTATTAACTACTCGTTCACGCAACAAAAACAAATAAACCGAACCATAAACTAGGTACAGTCAGCTAAATTAAAATGTGTACGTGTGTGGGATGACGATGACGCGACAAAATATGGGAGTATCGTGCGATGACGTCACAATATGGCGGCTCTGTGCGTTCGAGGGATGTGTTTAAATGCACGTGTGTACATACATGAGGTTGCGAAAATGTGTCTTCTTTTGTTTTTTGTTTGAGGAAAAGATTTAATGTTTCTGACGCCGTTCAGTTACAACTGTGTACGTGGTTGGTGGATTGCGCCAGCTGTGACTGAGTTTTTCATAGAAAATTTTTTATCTACATAAATTTACCACACAAATGGTTGATTAAGTTGCTAAATATAATCATTTTTTATTTTATACTTGTTAAAATAAGGGTTAAATATCGAACCATTTCTTATATAATGAATACAAATTATAAATAACAATACCAATTTCAAATATTCTATAATCCAGACTCTTAACATCATACATACGTGGATTGTACTTGAAACACTTTAATAGTACTTATTTGACTTCTAAATTTTTTCTAGGCCCACAAACGTTTTATGTTAAGGCCAAGAGCGTCGTTCTGTTGGTACTAAAATAAGATTTTAAGGCCGGCCGTATAAGCTTAGAAAAGATTCCTAAATTCGATCTATAAAAGCAGATAGCGTATACGGATGAAAAGGTCATTAGATTGTCTTACTTTTTGTGAGAAACTTAACTTAAGAAACTTGAACTTTGAAAGTCTCATTGTAGGGTTAATTCTAATATTGCCTTAATAAATTAACTATCAGTAAGTAGAAACCTTTTTGCGCTCTCATAACTCCTTTGGTGTTTTTTTTATTTGTAACAAATGTCGGCAACTGACCTGTGACTCGGCAACGCACCTGTGACTCCTTTGGTGTTGCAGGTGTCCATGGGCGGCGCCGATTGCTTACCATCAGGTGATCCGTCTGCTCGGTTGCCTCCAATACCATAAAAAAGGTCGGCAAATGATCTGATGGATTACGTGATGGTAAGCTATCGACGTTACCCATGGACTCCCGCTACACCAAATACATAAGTTACGAATGCGTTAGCGGCCTTTTGGTAATTAAGGTTTCGGATATAAAAGGATTGGCACAATGACACATCTTTAGCGTTATGTTTTTACGGCGCGTAGCGTTCCGCGCGCGCCTCAAACAGCCAATAGACCACCACAGACGGGGCCCTAAAGGGCTGATGTTCAGTCGGGGTTGCGGGCTAAGCGCAATGAGGTACCGCGACCTCGGCACAGAGCAGGAGAAGGAACAGGGGGGTTTTTAGTCAGTAAGAGTCTGACACTCCCTCCTGCCCGGCCCTGGGCGGGAGAAGTCATCTGATGAGTTTCCCCTCACAAAAAAAAAAGCGTTATGTTTTACTCAGTCAAACACTTCAACGCTGGTGGCTTCCATAAAGTTATTTATTGATTTGTTTGCCACTCTATCCCACAAAAAATGACACCAGTTATTACTATATACCTACATACATATGTACATACTATTCACTTTAAACTTTTGTTTAAATACCATTTGCCACTGTCTTGGAATCTATCTAAGACTACATGACCTTGAATGCTTCTTGCATTACCCGATTTGCGATTACTCACTGCCCCGTTTAGATAAAATCGTAAAGCTGCACACCACTTGTCTAGACTGTTCAAGGTAGCGAGTGAAGTAATGAGGGTTACCTAGTTTTGCTGATCAGACCAAATTGATACAAACCAAATTCATTTTCGTGACAAGTTTTTTTTTTGTAATAAGTCGGCAAACGAGCAGACGGATTACCTGATGGTAAGTAATTAGACGCCCCCAACAACAGAGGAGTTACGGCTGCGCTGCTGATCTTTTGGGGATTAGGGTTTTAGGGATTGGGGGAGGGAAAGGATTGGGCCTCCGGTAACCTCACTCACACGGCGAAACCGTAACTGTACTTTAATAACTATACTTTAATACATCGATCTGTTTAAATTATTAAATTTTCATAATTTCTAGCGTAAATTTGATGAAATAAGTAAGTTATTTGACGTAAAACTAATATGACGTCATAATTTGGAGTTTCATACAAAGTTCATAGAAAAGTGTTGCTTTTGACATTTGGATAAAAGTATTGAATTTGAATAGTTGGAAACAAAAAATCAGCAATCTAAAAAGAAAAGTTTCAGTCGGTAAGAAATAAAAGAAAAGTCAGCAATCAAAAAATCTAAGTTTCAGTCGTTAAGAATCTGTCTTTCTTTCTCGCTCACTCCAAGGTAAGAAAACGAATTAGATAATTTTACCCCGTCAAAAAGGGCGAAAAAGAAACAATCTAAATTAGTCAAAGCAATATTGTAAATTTCAATGAACTACAGTTCTAGTAAACTGTTAACACAGACGGAGAAATATCGAGAAATAAATTGGATCCCCTCCTCCCCCCAGAACTAGTCTTTAAATTAGCCATCAGTTAGTCTGACAAGCAAATTGTACTGTGCATTTGTTTTCAACACTTGGTTTTCCTTGGTACTTAATAACTGCGAGCACGAATTGTTTTTTATGGGACAGCTCGGAAAACAAGTGGATTAATAACATGATGGTAAGCACCTCAAAATAAATTGACAGCAAAAATATAACATTTCTGTCAACCGCAGGGATATTACAAGCCCTCTAATATGTAACAATAGATTATTAAAAACTAATCCCTGGTTTCCGAAAACCAGATCAATGTTAAAATCAATTTAATCTCTTGTCAAGTCATCTGATTGGTTGACTGAATTATCAACAACCAATCATATGACTTGACAAGAGATTACATTGATTTTAACATTGATTGACCTTTCGGAAACCGAGTGTTATAGAAGTTTTTGTAACAGTTCGTACTTTACAAGTCCCGTGTATTGAACTTAATACCAAGTCAGAAGGATAAAATGAAGACTAGCTAAGTACGTTGTTCATGATATAATTGACGATATCCGTCCAGCAGTTGATGGAAATAGGCTAATGATGAAATAATGTTTTTTTTAGCCTTTTTCGCTGGGAATTCACTAGCTTTCCAATATTGTGAGAATTTTATATCACTCAAGTAGTTACGGAGCCCTTTCAACCAAAACAATCCAATCTTTCATCTTTGTAGTATCACTATTATCAGTAAAGAATAATTGATTTCAGCTTATGCAATCGTTTCAACCTTAAAGTCTTAACCAAATAGTAAAAGAAGGAATCCAATTTGAATCCACCGTCTGTCGCTAGTAGATACGTGACCAAGAGTCTGTGGTCGTTCATGACGTCACTCATGTCGATTGGTTGAAAACGAAGTCACGTGACCACTCCGCTCCAATCGGAGCTACGTGCAGTGGGTTTAAAATTCGAACGAATAAATTGGCCGGCTGCAATGACAGTTGATTTAATTTTACGGTCAGTATCTGGTCATATATGGTTCATTTGTTTTTAGGCCTGTTTTTAAGTTTGTCTTGTAGATAAGTACACACATTAATCACGATGTTAGGCTTTTGGAAAAAGCATATAATTCGGTAGATCAATAAGGACAGCCTCTTTACTGAATCAATTTATAATCTGTCTCAGTTTTCTTACCTGCAAACCAAATGGTTTGGTTGTCACTACACATAGGCATTGCTATCACGTTTCAAACTACGACAGGTGTACTTTATGTGATCTATATTCTATCATTCCTCTAAAAATAAGATGGAATATTTCCTTGACTGTATCTCCCTCCCGTGAAAATATGATCGAACCTGAATAAAATCAGTTTGTATGTTGCATAATTTTATGGATAGTTTCGTTCTTATGTAAGATTTGGGGTTATGTGGTCGTTCAGATACAATTTTGTGTTTCGCCGTGGAAGTGAGGTTACTGCAGGCCCATTCCCTTCCCCATCCTTAAATATCCTAAACCTTTATCCCTAAAAGGCCGTCAAGACACTCGACAACAACTCTTTTGATGTTGCGGGTGTCCATGGACGGCACTGATTGCTTACCATCAGGTAATCCGTCTGCTCGATTGCCGACCTAAACCGTAAAGAAATGGGTTTTCAATAAATCTTGAGGGAGATCAATGTCACAATGATTATAAAATGAAACATTTAAGCGCCATATTTGTTAAAGTTTTCAATAATATTATGTAAAATATAGGCTATATTTAAATTGGCAATTGTGTTCCACATTCAAATTTATCTGATCAACGGTCAAAGAGTTTCTAACGCAAGAGTAATACTGATGTTATGTAGGTACATAAGATACATTTATACATAAACCGTCTAGGTAGACATGTTCTAGAGTGTACATCACGTCTAGTCAAACGTAACGTGGACTGGCGATATCTGCAGGGTAGCTGGCAGTGTTTGGATGAGAAGAGCTAAACATCAAAGCTCAGTGGCGTGCATTTGGGGATGTTCAGCAGTGGATTAATATCTTATATATATATAGTAATCGTGACTTAATTATTAGTCCTTAGTTATTGTTTTTGGTATAAAATCTTCTGATCCTTCGAGCCGGATCACAGTTAAAGTATCAAACTTCAGTTGTATTGCTGTTCATCGAGAATAATAAAAAACCTTCGATAATTTTGCTTGCTTCTTGCCGTTGACTCCTCTCTACCTCACCCAAAAGTTGGACTGGCAGAGAATTTCTATGGCATTGTTGACCATGAGAAGAGCTGAACATCGAGCTTAGTGGCGTACAAATGGTATGGAGTTTGTCCAGCAGTGGACGACATCAGGCTGATGATGATGATGATGAAGACTGTATTTAAATAGATACTTGTTGTATATATGGTCATAGTCACTACAATTTTGGCGTCGGGTACCGAAATAAAGTTTTATAAAACCTAAACACATCATTAAAACTACACTTGAAGAAATCTAAAATCAGATTCCAGTTGATGGAAGCTACTGCAGTGTTTTCACCACTAATTGCCCGCTTTATCGACAAAGTAAGTTCCTTCAACCCGTCGTTATAAGAACTAGTGAGGTGCATTAAGTTACTTGTCGATAGATTTGCGATAAGAAGTTGCCAAGTTTATTTAAGTTATTGTAAAAAAAAAAAAATATCAAAATGGGAAATTAAATGTCATAAAAAATGTAAAATAAAAGAGAGAAAAAGATTGTATTTTATTAAAAAAAAAATATTTGTGATTTTTATTAATTAATATTTGCAAGTACTGCAGCTTCTTTACAAAATTAAGTAAGTATTAGTACTTACTTGTTTTTGCTTCTGTGCTTCTTTTTATCAAATTCCATACAGTAGTTTTTACGTGATAGAGAAACAAACATGCATACTTATTTACTTTCGGTTTTATTATAATTGGGTAGTTCGTTATGTCAAAAATAAATTAATTCGACTTTTCAATACAATAAAATATTGAAAAATAAATAATACTTTTATTCATCAATCGATCGATACACTAAGTTTTAGATATTTTGTAGCTGATAGATAATTAATTATTAAGAAATAAGTAAGCTATTTGACGCAAAAAGACTACGACTTCACAACTCAGTTTTTCATACAAATATCATAGAAAAGTAGGTATATTTTTTGACATTTGGATAAAAGTATTGAATTTGAATAGTTGGAAACTACCGTATTGTGTCAATGGGAAAAGCTGGTAAAAAGGAATTACCAATACCATGTTATTATTTATTGTCAAATAAAAAGTTGTATCTATCACATAAAAAAAATATTTCATTGTAATAAAGCACCTATAATATATAATGTAACATCAAAATATTCTCATTTCAACGCATAATTTCGATCAACAACGATGAACATCAAATTTCGAATATGACCCATTAACGTAATATAAGGCTTGACAAAAGCCTTTTATGTATGTAGATGTGCCTATCAAAAATTAAGTTATTTACATTATTTCCCGACAATTTTCTATCACGCGTGTTCAACTGGGAATCGATAGGAAACATGTGATACCATTCACACGATCCGATCGCACCGTACAACACGTCAACTTATTGTTTAAAAAGTCATCGTACCAAATTGTTTATTTTTTATCGTATGAAAAATGCATTGTAATAAGTAACAGGTGAATTGATCTTTTCAAAGAATTGGAAAGTTTATAGAATTCGTTTGTTGTTTATTTGTGTTTCTTTTTTTTCTTTTCTTTTTTTTTCTTTATTTGCGTTGCCCCACATTAGGATTTTCTCCTGTGTCGTGGGTGCGGTTACAAATATACAATTTCACACACACATGACACCCAGACCCGGAACAACAATAGAGTTGTTCCGTGCGGGAATCGAACCCGCGACACGTTGCACGGCAGCCATTTACCCAGCCACCGCACCAACCGTACAGTGAAATTTGTTGAGATTGTTATTATGATTGAACGTATTGTGCATTGACTATTTTGCCACAGGCACACATACCACATCATATCATCAGCCCATAAGTGTCCACTGCTGAGCAAAGGTTTTTTCTAAAGTTATTTTGGTGACAAGGTAGAAAATTAATAGATGGATGAACTGATCGTAAGCAATCGGCGCCGTTCTTGAACACCCGCAACATCCGAAGAATTTTTTTTTGTGAGGAGAATATCTTGAAATGACTTATACGGTAGTCTAGTAGTGGTCGGGCGGCGAGCTACAATTACTCGCCGTCCGCAGACCCGACGCCCGGAGTGTCACCTGCTGCGGCTGCGGCGGCTGGGGCGTGAGGAGTTGATCCCTCACGCGGTCCGCCTCCCTCTTCGTGAGCATAACTGCTTTTGCAAAAGGAGGAGACGGCGTCCTAGGTCTTCTCGCTCCGCACCATAGCCTCGACTAAGCCCGTCGCGAGAGGTCGCAGCCACCGATCACTTATCTAAGGATACGGCGGTGCTCAGCCCAGGCAGGACTCACCGCCACCGTATGCTCTAGGTGGTCCTCACAATGACAACACTTAGGCGTTTCCTCCCGCTGGATGTGAAACAGGAACCTACTGAAGCTGCCGTGCCAGGTAAGCACCTGCGTCAGGCGGAACGTGAAGACACCGTGGCTTCTCTCAAGCCACTCCTCAAAGAGGGGTCCTACCGCTGCTATAGCAGCGTGCCCGGAACACTCGAAGTATTGCAAGTACGTTGTTGTCAGCTATTTCAGGATTACTGATTGGAAGATGGGGAATTGATGATTTGGTAATTGTACCACGTGTAACTTCACTTACTAAGCGAAACCAAATCTTTTAGTACTACAAAAAACAAAATTGTTTGCTGTGTCTCTATATGTATCTATTCGATTATTTTTATGCTTAAATCTTTAAAACTACGTAACGAGTTTGGATGTCGATTTATATGTATTGGAACATCCATAAATATTTGATAAGTTTAATAAAAGCTTCACACCCGTGCGAAGCCAGTACGAGCACTAGTTTTTAAATAAAATGTTGCAAAATTTTTAAATTAATCGCTTTGGCGATAATAAAATGGTTTTGCTAGTAGATTTTACTAATGAGTTTTAGGTATTTATATGTAAAATATAAATGGCTTGTCCTGTCCCTATTATTTGTTACATCTTCTTTGAACTTGTTTTAAATTGTTAGAAAATAAAATAATAATACAATCATTCAATGGATGATTCATTTTTCAATGTATCCTGATGAGACAGCCGACCTTTGTTACGGGTTAAACAGTCGGTGTTGTGAGAAGTAATAGGGTGGAGAACGTTCGAGCATTAATCACCATGCTTGCTTAAGACAGATAGGTCAATTCAAACTTATAATTAGAAGTTATAAGTCCACGTTTCCTTAAATCCTTATGCCAATAGCAGGAGAAGGAAAAGGGTGTTTTAGTCAGTAAGAGACTCTGACACGTCCACTCGTAAGAGGGTCTGGGACGGGAGAAGTTATTTCGTAAAAGTCTCCTGTCCAAAAAAACCTCCTTGCAGTAAATCACTAGACACAAAAATTAATCAATAAAAAAGTTCCACAGCGATGTTGGAGAAAGACACATGTATGTACAAATTACTAAATACAGGTACACATTTATAATACTAGTAACGATCCTAAAAGCTAGGTATCCTAAAAACGTATATTTTAAAGCGTTTCTTAAATTTCGACTGTGGCGTGTACTGTGTGTACTTCAGTGGTTTATTTGAGAGCAAGCCATATGGTGATTGGTGGTCAGATTAAAAAAAAACGTCTTTGATCTTTAAACCGGATCTAGATGAAACATCAAATAGTTTTTAATTTATATAAATTAATACTGATATATGTTTAATTAATAGCATTTTATTATAAGCTTCTGACTGTGGCTTTTCTTATGTGCATGTATGTATTATACTTATGTAAAAATTACAACGGGACATTCGGGACATATATAAGTATTATATTTGTAGGCATTTGCTTTATGGAAAGGAGTAAGTATTTACTCTTTTCCGTGAGCTAGGTGCTTGTGCAAAGCAGTAGTTTATAATAATATGCCACAAATAAACCTGCTTCAATCATAGTTACTGTATATACATCTATCATCTACTAATATTATAAGGAGGTAAAATTTGTAAGTTTGTATGTAGGGGGTAATCTTTGGTACCACGGGTCGGATTGCCAAAATTCTTTCACTGATAGCTACAATGTTCCTGAGTTCTATAGGCTATAAAACATCACGCTAGGTTTAAATGGAGCCGAGCAGCGGGTGATACCGCGCGAGTGTAGCTAGTATCATTATATAAATCTACTTTTTTATGTTTAACTGTATCCTATAATTTATTTTTACTTAGTTCGTTAGATAATATGTATATTTAGTATCAACAAATTTTGATCCGACAGACAAACTATGTGTATAGTTTTGTCGGACATTTTTTTCGTCGTAAAACTACCTATGTACTTAGTTGATCAAAAAAAAAGTATGAAGAAACATATAATGGAGAAAGAACTGATTTAATTTTGATAAAGCGTTTTCTTTTTAGGGTTTTGTACACAAAGGGTAAAATCGAGTACCTTGTAACTTAGAGTCAACTGTACATCCTAAACCAATGTCTACCACAGTTTAGTTTTGGTCAGATGACGTATTTCTGTTGCCGCTTTAACAACAAATACTGGAAACAAAACACAGACAGTCGACGGCTTCCTTCACTGTACGTCAAATTTAAAAAAAAGTCACATTAATTGTACTTGCCAACATTTTTTTTATGTGGTAGCTCGGCAAACTATCCCTCGGAATACCTGATGGTAAGCAATCAGCACTGCCTATGGACGATTTTATGAGTACATTGCCGACCTTTTGGGGTTTAGGGTTCCGAAAATTTAAGAATTGGGAGGGAGAAAGAATGGGGCCTTCGGTAACCTCACTTACACGGCCAAAACACAACGCTGTGGTTGTTACACGCCGGTTTTCTGTGTGGCCGTGGTACCATTCCGATCGACCCATTCGTGCCGAAGAATGACTCTTCCACACTTAATTTATATACTTATTAGACAATATATCGTCGACTAGTATAACACACACACACACACACACACACCAACACACGCTGCTTGTAGTTAAGTGTATATGGCGGAAACATGTGAAGCCTTCCAATTATTGTGTCTGTACACTAACGAGCTGGTTACTTTCAGACAATAAGATTCCTGTCCTTGCGAATACGATTCTTGCCAAGATTCTCTCGACTACTAAATGAGTAGTTTTAATATTAAATTCTGGAATTTATTTCATTTCTTTGCTAGGTGTACTATGTTCATGACTAGTACTGGTTTTGTTTTTATATGTCTGTGACAAATCTATGAATCAAAGTAGGTTTAATATAATTTCCCAATACATGATATGCAACTACTTTTTACCAATTATAATGATGTTTTCAGACCCATGTAATGACTTGCATATTTGATAATTATTGATTAAAAACTATGTTACGTTGGCAGGCCCAAAGATGAAACTCGATACTTCTTGTTTATAATCGCGACCGGTAATCGTGAAAATCAATTAGGAAATCCTGAAAGAAAATATAAAATCATTTCTTCCGTTTTTGAAATTAGATTATACTCTTACTACTAATGAACATATCAATAACAGAAAACAAAAATACTATAACAAATTCTCAAAATTAGGCCACACATGTAATTACCGCATGATTTCCAAAAAGCTTTTGACTTAAATCGGAAATCGCAAGTCATCGTGTCTAATCGTGTGGAAATTTTCATTAAAAGTTCTCTTGGAGCCTAATTTGTGTGTAAATTGAGGGTGCAGAACATTGGAGCTTCGCCGATCAATCGCGAGGCTCCTTATTCTTTGCAACTGCAGCGCGGTACCCCTGTTACAAGTATAGCTGGAGGAACGGGCCCCGGCGTACGGCATTCGACGTCCAGCCGTCACCGCAGCAACCCGCTTACCAGGTACCCACAACTTCTCTCAGCTTCTACGATAACGCTATTTCAAATTTAGAACGCCGAAACCGTTGAATTCAATTCTAATTTCAAATTTACTTTTTATTTATTTTTATGTACAGTATTTCTTTTTTTTTGAATATTTTTATTTTGATTTGTTTAATTTTTTGAAGTGTAATTATCTATTCTTTCGTTTTAAATAAAAATAGTAGTGACGATAAAAGTTTTGAAAGTGAAATACGTGTAGAAAAATTGTAGGAAAGTATTTTCGCGTGTTAACAAGTTTCATATGGGCTTTGTAAGGAGTGGGTGGTTGGGTGTTCGTAAAACTTTGCTCTAAGATCTTAATCTCTTTGGCTGTGGGAATTATACGCGTGTGCCCCATATCGTATAATTAAACCGTGACTCTTACTACTTAAACCTTAAGGTTTTAGTTAGAGAGTAAAATTAATCAGTATATATTTTTTTAATTCTTATTACGCGGCGGGCTGCTTTTCATATATTATGTGCACATATTTCATATTTTGGAAATTTACGCTAAAACTATAGGTATTAAAAAACTTTTCAAGCTGTTTAAAATTTATTTTCGGTTTTGTACTGAATTTTTAATAAACACGCAATACTATTTTACAAATCATACTTGTTGCGTAAGAAGTTTTAAATTTTATTGTAAAAATAATTTAAAAGATAAAAATAAAAAAAACGTTTCAAAAATGTTGTCGATCTCGTATTTGAATTAAAAATTGTTCCATTTATGAAAAAATAATAAAACAAAACGAATAAAAAGTTTCAAATTCGGAATTATTACTTTTTAAACATCGCGTGCGAGTCAAAGTGCGGCGTTCTAAGTTGTAAAATTTTATTCACATGGGACTGAAATTGTAGTAGAAATTTCTTTGTATTGTAGGTACTTTCAGCTATATAGCAATCCGCCCTACATTCCAATGGGCAGGTTACGCAAGACGGCTTTAACTGGAAACAAGGGAATTTCATTGCGTCCAGTTAGAAAACACTTAAAAAACTTTTCTTCGCCTTAAAAGCGAATTATCCGGAAAATAATTCATATACCCGGCCATAAATGTATCGATTTGGGTAAAAATATGGTTTTTATGCGCATAAAAATGTCATAAATTTATGGAAGGGCCACAATCGAATTTGGTCGACCATTTTAAATGTATATAAATATATGGTTCTTATATGAACGCGTAACAGTCATAAATAAATTGGTTTATATATGTACAAAGGGCAAGGTTTAAGAATTATTTTATTATGTTTTGGATTTAGAAGTTATAATTTGGTAATTTTATAAATCACGGTTGCCTTTCAAAAGGTTGATTAAAATCGTTCCATTTTGCGATCAATTATTGATGTTCTTTTATTTTTAAGTTGCTAGGCTGGATCGAAATAGGTACTAAATATAGATGATATTTATGATTTTTTTTTATTATATCATATTTTTTTTTCTTTTTCGATTTGATGGTGTATTAAGTTTTAATCGATCTTTTTTGAATTTTTAAGCTTTTATTTATACGTGAATATTTTATTTATTTTATTCACGTTTATAATTATATTTTACTTTTATATATTTTTCCCTAAAATAAGTGCTTAATATATTTAAACGCAATAGAATATAACTTCATATTTATAAAAACTAATCGATGGTCATAAAATGTTAAAAAAGATTTTAATATTTTTAAATTACGAATAAAATTTATAGACTTTAAATAAAAAACTATTTCTACTTGATCATGAAATTAAAAAATAATTAGATTTTTTTTGATTAATCGATTTTGACTGTTTATAATAAAATATGAGTTTTAAATTAATTAACAAAACGTCTTGATAATATTTCTAATTTAATTTCTCCACCCTTGTTTAAGAGTTTCGCTTACGACCGTCATTCCAACAAGCTCGGCAAAATTGATCTCTTAACTCCAACGATTATAGTATCAAGATAGCTCGACCCTACTATAGACCGGCCATTTTGTCGCAAACAAGATCTTACAGACCTTTCTATCAAGTATCAAGATTACATCTAACGGTTTATTTTTACAGACTTCTTTGTGTAATAGTTTCATCTGTATTATCTTGACCCTTTGTGCTGACATTAAGACCAGACAACCCAAGATGGGCAGCGCTACCTATCTTCAAAATAGGCAGTGACTTAACCATGATCCCCAAGTAATCTGTCAAGCTTGGGGATTATAGTGAAATCCTTCTTAAAAAAGGAACGCTTTATTCAGCTGTGCACATTTTTTAGCTTTGTTTGATGTTAGTGGTAGTTCCAACTACACATTACGAATATTATGCGTATCGGTCACATAACAACGTCACGGAAAATAATTATCTAAGTAGACTTTTAAAACTCAATTTTTAAAATCAGATCTATCGTAATCCAAACAAAGTAATTTAGATCTCAAAAAAAAATTTGTTGCGACGGAGTTTTATACACGTTCTTCTTGATATGAGTCCACATTTTGGATTAGTATTCTATTTTTGACGTATGAAAAGTTTTTATTTATCTGTTTAGTAATTATATGAACAAAGACTTGGACAAAACAATAATTAAAAAGTTAAATACAATAACTATGACTCTCTTTCAGGAATATTTTTTTAAACACTAAAATTGCTTAAGTAGATTTTCAGATTTTAAGTTTGAATTTATTCAAGAACGCGTGTTAATTCACGTAACTGCAATAGGTACTTACGCAACGTAAGAAAATTGAAACATAAAAAAACAAGGTTTGGTGTATTTTTTCCCGTGAAATATCGTTTTCCAAATCTTTCATTTCCAATTTCAATTTTTACGGAACCACCGCTTAATGGGACATACAATTTCAATTTCGTCTTATGGAAAAAGAAAAAAAAATGCCTTGTCCTATATAATTATTTTTTATCCTCCACTGGGATCTGGGGCTTTCTTTTATTGGGGTCCGTATTGAATTTATAATAATGACTGCAGGGTTAATTAGTAAAATGGCGTCCATGTTTTTATAGGGCCTGTAGGTCTAATAGACCTATAAGTAAACTGCCCTTTTTCGTAATGTTTGTTTATTCAGAAATTATGTGTGTCCCTGTTCTTGCCCTTAACAATTTTAAGTTTAATTTGTGAATCAAAACTCATTTTATTTATTTCAATTTAACAACTTAGTTAACACACTTCTGAAATATTATATGTTAGCTTCTAAAGCCGAAATTCGCTTGTGCATATTGAAAAAAAAAATGAGCTAGAAACTTCATGGTTATATACTCCTTTTTAATCAGTGTCTTCATAAACAAGTTT
This sequence comes from Spodoptera exigua, assembly GCA_902829305.4. Lineage (NCBI taxonomy): Eukaryota > Metazoa > Arthropoda > Insecta > Lepidoptera > Noctuidae > Spodoptera > Spodoptera exigua. The sequence continues at coordinate 2,657,524 of LR824612.2, forward strand.
AGTAATAGGTACGTAGTGTTCTAAATAACAAAAGTAGGTGTTAAAGTAAATGTAAACGGGGTAAGCGCAATGAGGGACCGCGACCTCGGCCTAAAGCAGGAGACGGAACAGGGGTGTTTTTTAGTCAGTAAGACTCTGACACTCCCTCTCGCCTCACCCTGGGTGGGAGAAGTAATTTGATTATTTCCCTTACAAAAAAAGTAAATGTAATAAGGATAGATTAAATGTAAATCTGACATTAATAGTAAACGCCATCTTTGGTGGAAGGACAGAGCTCTTGAGCCTCTTTATCTGACAAATTTATCAAAGCGGTATCAGAGCGGATAATACGTCATCGCCGCGCCGTCCGTTATAATATTCGAAAATTTGAAATAAAATTTTCGCCGTTAGCGGGGCAGCTGCCTCCATAATAGTATTTTTATTGGACAGCCGGTGCTTTGGTGCATCGTTTATCGAAAATGAAATTTGCAAAGTAGGTCGTATGGCTATTTGGTTTAAAATGGGTTTTGTTTTGAATAAACTTAGAATAGATGATAAAAATGTAGACAATTGTCTTTAGGATCAGAGTCCTTCTTGTTGCAATAAAAAAAAGGTATTTTGTGGATATAGATATACTATACGTAGTATTTTTTTTAATAAAGAATATTTTATACAGAGTGACAGAGTTTTAAAAAGACTCAAATACGAAGCTATTAAAGCTCCTTGAATGAAATATTGTAAAGAAGTCGTACCATCCGAGAATTCTTCAGAATAAGGTATAAGAGCAAAAGAATCTGTTGACAAACATATTTAATTACGAATAAAAGAAATACGATAACATCTATTAGCACATTCTAGAGGTACAAACAGCGGGTCAAAATCGAACTATCCATTCTGCGTTTCCCAAAATTCGGCACAAATGTACGGAAAAAAACCTACAAAAAAGCACTCAGTATTAGCACGAATTTTGTAATCTCAATTTTTTACAGCTATAACCTAGCCAAAGCTGATCCAAAAATAACTATGGAAACATGAATGTAATATTGAAATTTATTTATTTTCATTCCATTCATCTTTACATTCAGTGCAAAAAATCTCTCGATGGCGAAATGAATTTTACATCTGCATTACATTATTCGATCTACATTCGAGAGGTTTTTTGTAAAATCGATTTCATTTTACGTATTCGATTCTCGGAATTCTGTATCGATAATTGAATCGTAATGCGCCTGTAAAATGAGCACGCGATCGCTCGTTCTTAGTTAGACATTCGTTTTTCTAAGTGTAAAGTTCAAATTAATTTTCAGACAAAGTTTTCTTGGAATCGCTTTCTTTTATTGGAAATGTGTGTTTATGGGGGCAACGTGAGTCCTCGAATTTCACAGGAATACGGAGTAGTCTGTAATACAATTACTTTTCTGTAGTGATGCAATATTTTAAGGTTTTTGTAAGTTATCCATACATGCACATGGGAGTTAGGATTGTGTTAACTGCCACTGCTAAGCAAAGGACTCTTTGGAGCATTAATCACTACGCTTGATCAAGGTGCATGGGCGATTTTAAACTTATAATTAGAAATTATAAGTTAAGGTTTTTCACGATGTTTTCCTTCACCTTACGTTAGCGGTGTCTAGATTATCATAGAGAGTTAAAAGAATTCTGAAAAAGTCACATACATTGGTACTTGCGAGGTTTTAAACCCGCAGTTCCCTCATGCATCAGCCATATGTATATGCTGGTAAGGAACTTCAGCATTTGTCAATATGTTGCAACAATATTCATGTTCATAATAGCTTCACACGCTACGCCCGTCGTGTTTAAGACACCGCTAAGTGCTTCTATTCATACCCAAAAATACTCATTTTCCCACCATAGCCATTAAAAAGGAAGCATATAGGCAATTTATCACGGGGTAAAAAAGGCCCAAGAAAAATATTGGCAGAGTTTGATAAATTTGAGGTTCGTTTTCTGGAATAGCGTTAAAAATATTAAGTCAACCTCCAGGGGATGTAGAAAAGATTGCGAAAGATAAAACATTAGTCAGAGACTTCGTGCTGAATTTATGGACTGTCAAAGAATTCAAAAGGAATTCAGTGAAACGGTGTCGTGTGGGACCGAAAGGAAAGTTGAAAGAGAATGGTCCAATTAAAGCTTGTCAAACAAAAATGTGCTTTAAAGATTCAGTTTTGGAATTGTTTTTTTGGTGACAATTTGGTCTGCGTGGATCAAAGGACTGGTTTAGACTATGACAGTTGAAATTTGTTCTACCATTTTTGAATGGGCCTGCACTTCTTTATTTCGCCTTTTACGTATGTGACAAAGTTGCTACCAATTTACTCCAATTAAAAAACTCGACAAAAATTCACTAGGTGTTTTGTGAATACTAGTGGCATTTGGCAATTTTCTTCTGCATTATCAACACCTGTAATTCTTTTGTCTTTTTTATTAGTTACGTTATTTTTTACTGTCCGTTGAATTTACTCTACTACTAATTAGAACTGATTAATGGCTACATTAATTTGACTTTGTACTATACAAATAAGATTTTCATCCGACTCCCAAAACTTGACCCCAAAAAGGGATTTCAAGACTACGTCTTGACCACCATGATTAATATTAACGTATTCTCTGGGGTGTAAAAGATTCTTGTAATGATTCCAGTGGTCAGTCATTTAAAGATCAAATGCCAAAGAAACTGGTTGGCCAGTCCGACTGTATCTTAACTTTGGCCCCGGGAGAGTTTACAATTGAGTAAATTCAATTATAACACTAGTTCTTCAATTAGATAGGTCAACTCAGAGTTGTATTAAATTTATCAAAATTTGATTTAAATATTTGTAAGTTAAATTAACTACAATTTGTTTGTTTTCAGATCTTATTTGGAAAATCGCTGATCTTATTGGTGAGTCTATTTTTTTTTAATGATTTTTTTTTTGGATTTCTAATTATTGGGTCATTTAGCACGTGTATAATGAAATAGTGTCTCTCTTCTTAGCTTTAAATTAAAATAATAATAGTATATACTTATAAAGATATATATAGTAGTTTTAACCCTTATAAGAGTCCTTTTAAAATAGGTCATACCTTTGCAACTTTTTTATCCGGTTCTCCGCTTCACCTTGTCTTCAGGGAAATTAAAATGGGAAAATTCACAATGAGTAATGTTCATGTAGACATTAATATCCATGGTATATAAAAGCTTTATAAATAGATTATATCATCGTGGAATTCACTAAGGATTTATTTAAGAAAAAAGAAAGAATTAATAATTTCTGCTGTACTGTGACCGAAAATGTTGAATGGCAATTTTTAATAATATTTGAATAGTTAGCTAGAATAAATTAATTTAAATATATTTTTTGAGTTAAAAAAATAATTCATCATAAAACATGAAACAGATCGAAGACAAGCCGACATTTTACTTTCAAAGTTTTCTACAAAAATATACCTACATGTGCACAAAAACAAAAAATTCTTTTTCGCGAAGAAACACTCACATTAACGTCTTATTTACCAAGATGGATACCTTTACACTGGAAAAGAAAATAAGCCAAGAAAATGCTAGCAAAGCAGTTTGGTAGCTACTAACGTTCTAGCCGCGTTTGTGGCTATATTCCGTACCTACTTATGCAAATGGATACCGAGTTATACACCTTATGCTTTCCGGCGTCGCTTACTGTGAATGTTTATGGGTTTTTTGATACCGATGTAAACACTTTGATAAGTGGTTTTTGAGATAAAAGAGAGAGTTATGTTCTAGTGCTGTGTTCAAAGCAATTTTAAGTATAAAGCTACTAAGGTTATTTCAAAAGAATTCCATTTTTGAATCGTCTCATTTTCGAGTTGTTAAAGTATATCAGATAAAATTTTATGTTCTTTTTTCGATTTAGAGCTGATTTTTCAATAGTCAAATAAAATGTTGTCTGAGTAATAAAATTTTTGCTGTCACTGTCTTATACAAACATTCTGACGCGATAGCATGATAATTATTCCCCGGGTAACTTTTATCTTACCATTGAAAAAAAACAGCCCTTAGAATATGTATGTTATTCGATAACCGAACAAAAAAGAATAAAAAGTAAAGAAACACGATACCTAATAGAATTTTCAATCCCCCGAGAAACTCATGCGCTGAAAAGTAACTAAAGTAAGCTAAGAAGAATTTCGTCACTGAAATTGAAAACGTTAATGCTGAAGTGAATTTCAGGCACTTTAGATAATGTTGCAGATTCTTAGAAAACACTTCTCCAATAAAAGCTCTTTCAGTCAAGTACTTTTCACATGTTTAGTGGCGTACATTTGGTTTTAAAATAGCTACAAGTCGAGAAATAAAAAATAAAGCCTTATCGTTTTTAAGTAGGGTTCAATATTGATAGTCATCAATACTAGGAACATAATTAATTTTGTGCCTTTAATGTTCAAGTAAAAAAAATAACATACAAAAGATAAACTTATCACCAAGTACTTAAAGTAAATTTAAAAATAAATGGAATGTATATACGTATATAATTTTTTACCTGTTTATGGATTAAAACCTCCATAGGATTGACCTAAAATAGAAAAAATTTGGGCTCAAGATAAACAAGAACATGAAAATAAAAAAACTACAATATCAGACCAAAAAAATCAAATCCAACTTACAATCTTGAGTTCAGAATTCACTCCTAGGCCAACAATATTACATTCGTGTCGAACAATAAATTATTTATGGTTATTTTTATTCTGGCAATACCGATTACTCTATTCTATATCGGAGTTGCCTTAAGGAGGGTGGGGAAACGTATAATATTATAGTGGACACGTTTTTCTTACATGTAGTTTCTTCTGGCATTCTCATTGAGTCTGACAGGAATGTCAATTGAGGATTACGTGCGAGTTTTCGCAATAAGATGAGTGGATTACAGCCATAATTTTGGTTTGATTGTCCGTGATTAATTTGGATGGTACGAAATGAGTTTAGCCTTCTTTTTCTTCAGTGATTAGACAGAATGTGTCTTATTGACTTTCCAAATCTTATCTGTACTAATATTATATAGGTTTTTTTTTGTGAGGAGAAAATCCTCAAATGACTTCTCCCGCCCAGGGCTGGGCGGGAGGGAGTGTCAGACTCTGACTGACTAAAAACCCCCCTGTTCCTTCTCCTGCTCTGGGCCGATCTCGCGGTGCCTCATTGCGCTTACCCCGCAACCCCGGCTGAACGTCAGCCCTATAGGGCCCCGTCTGTGGTGGTATATTGGATCTTTGAGGCGCGCGCGGAACGCTACGCGCCGTACGCTCGGGCCTGGAATATTATATAAGTAATGTTTCAATGGACAAAGTTTATTTATACTTTACTGTAAAAAGGCGGACTTACTGCCTTGAGCATTTTCTACTAGTCGAGCCTTGAGTAATGCGGAGATAAGCTAATGGCTATTATAATTTACAATTTAATATAATAACTATATATAAGGTACATACACTGCGCAAAATCATACTTTAATTTTATAGAAAAGACTCTTCTATAACCGAGAGAATATCTCTCATCATTAGTAGTTGCTAAAACTAGCCCATAGCAACCACTTTATCAACAAAATCAATCTTAGTGTGTCTAAGAATGGCAATAAATATTCTTTTCCATTAAGTATGGTTGTAATACAAATATTTCTGATGATAAACTTATCTAAAATTTATTTCTAAAATGACAAGGCTAAAATACCCTAAAATATTCAAAATTTCTTTCCACTGAAACGAAGCCAAGCGCTTACTTGGCTAATTCATTGAAATAATTTCGGTTAAAACATTGAATTCGAGAGCAAGTTGATTTATTGCTTGTTTAAGCCAAGAGTTAATTAAAGGGTTCAATTAGCTAGGCTTTTCAAGACTGTAATTAACAAAAATTTGTATTTGAATTTCTACTGAGCCTTTTACTTTCAATATTCATAATACGAATAGTAAGTATTACCCATATAAAAAAGAAAACTACAAAAAATGACATAAAATAAAACGTCACAGAAAAATAAATAAATATAAATCCTTTAAATCCGTTAACTATTGAAACTCTATTCTAAAATAACAAAGCTGAATGCACGAACCATTTTCCCGGTAGAGGCAGAAATAAAAAAAAACAAAACTGTCATGGCCGCTCGTCACGGATTAAACTATAGTGGAAATGAAAAGAGAATAAACATGGACTTCGTTGACAGAGTTATCGTGTCCGGACAAAAGGCTTGGCCTATACCCGGCTATTCCCGGCCACTGCAATATGAAATATCGTCACTTGTCATTCAATATAACCGTGAATCCGAGGTTTATCGCTATCGTATATTTCGTTTTGTTTGCGCTTTTCCGGTCTTTTGTGTGAAAATGTTATGAATTGCTTTTAACGAGGCTTTAAATTGGCCTTCCTAATCAAGGAAGGCCAATTTATAGCCTCGTTGTGGTTTATTTTATATTGGTTTTGAAATTATTGTTTTACTTTTAGACAGATTAGATGTAATATAAATGTTTTATTTATTTATTAAAGCTATTGCACAAACATTACAATATCAACACACGCTCTTGTCTCTGCTTAGTGTTTACACACGTCTTAACACTTACCCCTATTAATAAATAGAAAATGCGACAAATTTTCTGTTATTAAGAATAATAAATTAAACGTTATTTAAAAGTTCACAAACTTAAAAGACCTTCAAAAAGATTATATAATCCTGACAAAAAACAGTTTTATCAACCACTTTCTTGACAAATCAATTAAATTTATGTCGTTAATCGATAAAAAGACTAAAAATTTTGAATTGAAGTTACAAAAAATAAAATATATTAAGAAACAAAAATTAAACTGTCATAAAATTTCAATAAACAATAAATCATCATACGCGTTCCAAACTCAATTCAAAAAAAGACCGTTAATTTTTACCGCGAAGGTAGAACAAAAAAACGGGGCTACCAACATAATATTCGTCATGTACTTCCTGTTATTCCCACCATTTATCTTTCACAAGCGATTAAGTATCCCCTTCATTAGTGTGAGCCTACCTAATCCTATTGTCCACGTCCTTTTTTGGGATCCATTTTTTCTCCATGAATTAAACGGAATGGATTTAAAAAGTAAGTTGAGAAAAACCTTGAAGACTGGATTTGGAATAAGATCTCCAATAGAAGACAGTATTGTGTAATCCTGTTAGTAATAATTTTGATGAATTATTTTGTTTTCAGAATTGTTTTTACACACTTCAATGTCATGTCAATTAAATTTTTAAAAGACGGGTTATAATTTTTAAATGAATTGAAACAAAAACTAAACACTTGCCATATTTATATACGTATAAAATACATATGATTTGAAAGTTTGACTATCCTGGGATGATAGATGATTATGTAGCCCTATAGCTTTCGTTGTCTACGACCTTTCGTAGCCCGTAGCAATCCGCTCGTAGCCCGTAGCGCGGTCCTAAAAATGATACTTGAGTTTATATATTATCTGATATATATGTACCTCCTGTAGTCTTCATAATACAGTGTCTAATAAATAAATAAAAATAAAATACATTTTATAACATTTTATTGCAACTTTTTAAATCGTTGCTTGTCTTAAGGACTTTGTGAACAAGTCTCGTAATACATTCTGTTTTTTTTTTTCAGAAATACTTTTTTCGCTTAACGTAGCTTTCTTTTCTTAAGTACCGTTACTCACTTGTCTCGAGTACTTATCGGGACTTTTCTTTTGTTTAACCTCGAGAACTTTATTTCGTGTCTTGGGGGCCTTAAAGTGACGTTAAGCTTCTAGGCTATACTTCACATTAAATGTATACGTTATGTTACTTGAATGTAAAACTTATAATTTGTGTGTTTGTTTGTCAGTAAAACAAAACGTTTTGACTTTAGTCCAATTACACTTTCAGTATGAATTGAATGAGGTTATTATTTTAATTAATTTACCAACACTGTCTGAATATTTACACTTTAATTTATAGAATCAGGCGTTACTTTGCGGAAATCCATGACATTAAATGTTAGGGAAAATATATAGTTTTAATTCCGCGACAAAAAACCAGGCTTGTTGCAGGATGCAATCCCACTCCTATGCAATCATGCATATGCAAATGTAGCAAGGGTCCCACCCTCCCGCCCACATGCATATGCACACATACACAAAACGGAAAAACATGCCACGCAATCAAACCTATACTCGACACGTGTTTCGCCCCTCCACAGGGCATCCTCAGGAGGTGTTGACTCGACGAGCGCTCGGCTGCGAATGAGCTAGTATGTCAGCTCTCGCCTCTTATATAGTGTCGTGATGACACATAATCGATACAAACGTCTTGACGCCTGTATCGACTATAAAATCGATACAATCGATACAAACGTCATTGTGACGCCTGCATCGACTATGATCTACCTGTAATCACACTTAAAAGAGGGGATGTAATTAAGTTTGTTTGCTCATTCAACAGTGTAAATATACTATTATTATTATGTTTGGAGATTTCTAACTGCTCCAACACACACAACCGGAAATTTTTATTACAAACATGCAGAATTGTATACGTGTTATTGTCGCTCAAGGAATGGCCGGTGTCAATTAAATGTTTAGCGAAATGTGATTTGTCTGGATGGCCATTCCTGTAAGCGGCAATGTGCTCCTTAAATCTAACCTCAAAATTACGGCCTGTCTGACCCACATAGACCCCGTTGCATTCGTTGCAAATTAATTTGTAAATACCGGATTTTTTTGAATTTTGTAATTTATCTTTACCGTTACAAAGATTACGTCAGTTATGATCTGATCGAAAAGTAACGAAAACATTGTGTTTTTTAAGAATATTTGCGATTTTATCGGAAATGGGGCCTATGTAAGACAGACTACCGACATACTTGTTAATTCGTTCGGGGGTACATGCATAAAGTAGTGAGCGAACCCTGTCATTCCGTTTTTTCTGAATAATATTATCGATAACTTGTTTTGAGTACCCGTTTGAAATCGCGATTTGATATAATATTTTAAGCTCTTTGACATAATTATCTGTGGAAAGTGGGACTGACATTAAACGATGGACATAACTGCGGAAGGCTGCTAGTTTGTGTTGTGATGGGTGACAAGAAGAAGCGGGAATTGTTGTGTCGGTATGAGTGGGTTTACGGTAAATTTATAAATCGAGTTTGTTATTAACTCTAGTGATTGTTAAATCGAGAAAATTGAGGGATTGGTTTGACTCTAATTCTAATTTGAATTTAATTTTGGGGTGGGAAGTGTTAAGTTTATTAACAAAAATATTTAATTGACGAATAGTACCCGTCCAACAGATAATTATGTCGTCTACGTATCTATAATAAAACAGAATGTTGGGCTCGCCCACCACATATTTACATTCAAAGTAGTCCATAAATACTTCCGCCATTAAAGGACTCAATGGTGATCCCATTGCTAACCCCTCTCTTTGGCGAAAATATTCATTATTAAAACGAAAATAATTTTGTTGCATGCAAATACGTGTGAGGTCAAGAATACCACGTATACAATTCTGCATGTTTGTGATAAAAATTTCCGGTTGTGTGTGTTGGAGCAGTTAGAAATCTCCAAACATAATAATAATAGTAATTTTACACTGTTGAATGAGCAAACAAACTTAATTACATCCCCTCTTTTAAGTGTGATTACAGGTAGATCATAGTCGATGCAGGCGTCACAATGACGTTTGTATCGATTGTATCGATTTTATAGTCGATACAGGCGTCAAGACGTTTGTATCGATTATGTGTCATCACGACACTATATAAGAGGCGAGAGCTGACATACTAGCTCATTCGCAGCCGAGCGCTCGTCGAGTCAACACCTCCTGAGGATGCCCTGTGGAGGGGCGAAACACGTGTCGAGTATAGGTTTGATTGCGTGGCATGTTTTTCCGTTTTGTGTATGTGTGCATATGCATGTGGGCGGGAGGGTGGGACCCTTGCTGCATGTGCATATGCATGATTGCATAGGAGTGGGATTGCATCCTGCAACAAGCCTGGTTTTTTGTCGCGGAATTAAAACTATATATTTTCCCTAACATTTAATATTTACACTTTCCTCTTATTACGTAGAAAAATAAAATCGAATGAAATAATCTGGTCATTACGTATTACGCTTTTGTTTGTTTAGCAAATAAAGCAATTTGATTTATGTACTTATTCCATTTTTTGTAGACTATATCTATGGAACACAAACCGTTTTTTTTAAATGGCAACACGAAAACACTGATATTTTGAATAATACAGATGTGTTTCAGGGCATAGCTAAGCCGGGACCATAACTCAAATAATTAATACATGAATTATTATTTATTCCAACAATGTGAACAAAACCGTGGCTACAGAGCTAGTATTAACATAAATCAAGCAATAATAATCACGATTATGAAGTTCAAAAGGCAAAGCCACTGTATAAATATTCATAATCCCTGTCCGGGCATAACTATTCATGGGAGGCAGTAAACGACCTCCATTCGTCCTTTGTACATTTGTACAACCCTAGTTATTTCGAAATATTAAATTAATTGTTAAATAAGTCAAGAGATATCCGAAACTAAGATTTAGTCGATTCCTAGTGATGTACCTTTCACCTGTATAGAAGGGGTTTTTTAAAATGGCATTGGTTAAACTATTACCATGATTGAATCTACAATAAATTATGGCTATGTTTTTTCATGTCTATGTATCAATACGTAGGTAATTACACACAATTGAAAACATAAACACTAGAAACTATTTTTTTTAAATATTTATTGTTTATAACGACTTAGTTACGTTAACTAACTGACATAAGCTCTAATTTACAAGTCACAACAAATGAGCAACAAATGCGCGTCGTCGTTTAGTATTAACCGAATGGAACTTTTTTCAGTTACTTAATGCGAGTAAGCATTTTTTCATTAAATTTAGTATGTTTCAACGATATTGAATGCTGTATTCAAATGAATATGTTTTTTTAATCCATACTAATATTACAAAGCTGGAGAGTTTGTTTGTTTGTTGGACCGCGTTTATCTCCAGAACTACTGGTTCGAATTTGTTAATTTTTTTTGTGTTTGTTAGTCCATTTATCGAGGAAGGTTTTACACTATAAACATCACTCTACGATTTGTAGAAGTTGAACAGCGAGTGAAACCGCGCGACAGAAGCTAGTATAGAATATTAAGAGCATATAACTTTCACGGATTAAATCCTCTTTTTTTAGTCCTTGGAATTTTCACCTCATTTAGTGATGCGGCGTTCTGTGCCTAGATTGTTTTTAATTATTTTTTTTTTGATGTGGATAGAACTCTGAATATTTATAAATACCAATAATACTCTTTTGAGCCTAAACATGTCTACAGAATTTTCGTAACTCCCTGTATAATCTGTGGTCTACTAATTTACATTGCAAATTAGTTACTTGTTTGAAACTGAAGATTTTGGACTGCTAAATAATTCTGTATTGGATTGAGAGTTATTTATTTGTATTGAAAGGGTTTAACTAAGGGGTTCGGTTTAATTATCTTTGCTAAATCACTGGGTCTTTCCTTTTGATGTCTTGAATTTATGATTAAAGATAGTTAATTCTGATTTACATATTATTCTTTTTGTGGTGGCAGACTAGAAGCCGGGTCATTTGGTAGTTAGTCATTGACGCTGTTCATAGACACATAAAAACCAGAGGAGTTATTAGTACATTTGCCCTTCTGGGGTTAGGAACTTCATGATAGGTGGTTTGGGAGTTTTGTGTCGGGCGATTTGGTTCCCAGAAAAGCTCTTACATGGTAAAACAACTCTAAATATGAGTCTGTATTTTTAATCTCTATTATATTTTATTTACTGTGAAAAGCTCTACTAGGGTAGTTTTGTCAATAAATTTTGTATGTCTTACAACAGTTACTATTAAAAAATGACTACTACCATCGGAATGGGATTAATCCGTACTAAACATTTACTTCTTAAAAACTATTAACTTAATAACTAACTTAAAAATTATTTAATAATATTTTATCAAGGTTAAATTTATCTGTAACATCTAGGTAGATTGTATCGTAAGAATAATTTATTTTTTCTCGGATTCTTTTTTTCCTTGGTACACATTAGTAAACATTTCGTGTATTGAGCACGCAATTCCATAATATATTTGTTATGAAGTGTTACAACATTTTCCTTATAGTATGCAGGTACAGTTAAGACCAGCAAAAAGTTAGCGGAGGCTCCATAATTGCGAAAAAATTGTAGAGACAACAAGGCTATTAAATATGGACTTTGTATTTACCTAAAATCAGAACAGCATAAGATACAAAAACAAAACAAGCGCGAGACGAAATTTATTAAAAAGTGATGTACATAAAAATTGGTTCTAATATTTCGACTGCACGGTTGGTGCGGTGGCTGGGCAACTGGCTGCCGTGCAACGTGTCGCGGGTTCGATTCCCGCACGGAACAACTCTTTGTATGACATATCCACAAATTGTTGTTCCGGGTCTGGGTGTCTTGTGTATGTGAAATTGTATGTTTGTAACAGCACCCACGACACAGGAGAAAATCCTAATGTGGGGCAACATTTTAAACAAATGAAAAAAATAAAAAAAAAATATTTTCGTATTCCTAAACTCCAAAAATAAATGAAAGGAACATATTAATACTTTTTTCGAAGAATCAATCAATAGCATGTGTGCGATAACAGTGTCGTGGTCGCCCGGGGGTTACGGCGCCCGCTTCTCATGCATGAGGGCGTGGGTTCGAAACCTGGCAAGTACTAATGTGACTTTTTCCGAGTTATATGTACTTTCTATGATTATTAAGACACCTCTGACATACGGAGGAAACCTGGACTTATAATCTCTAAATATAAGTTTCAAATTGCCAACCCGCATTGAGCAAGCGTGGTGATTAATGCTCAAACCTTCTCCGTGTGAGAAGAGGAATTTGCTCAGCAGTGGGCACTTATGGGCTGATGATGTGATGTGATGTGAATCAATAACATTAACAATATCATCATCAATATTATCAATTAGCCGTAATACCTCCATTGCAAAATAAAGACCTCCTCTCCAACTACTACTACTAAACGACAGCTCGCCACTCTGACAAATTCATCGGTCCACGTCGCGAAAGCATTCGAACACGTAAAAATTACGTTACGTTAATTTCGTAGCTGACTGTACATGTCCACAGAATAGGAAACACGCAACCTAATAATTTCCGTGAAACCGAAAACCATAACTTTCCTTTTACTAAGCAACTCAATTATTTTCTTTGAACACGTAGATTATGTATAGGACAAAAGAAAAAGAAAACTTTCGTCACATAAAACACTATGGTATATGGCATTACGAAAAAAAATGGTTTTTATTAATGGTCGTCATTAAGCATATCATTGGTCCAATTTACAAATTTTGCCTCTTGCATATAATTCAGCGAGAGAAGTAGAAACTATTTTGTTATCGTCTCCTTGAATCCTCACCTCATTTCTTTCTTTGCGGGATCCAAGACATCGAAGATATATATTCCTTGGACCTACAGTGCTGTGGTTTTTTTAAGGTCGTGTCTGCAGAAGATCCTAGCTTACAGGGGTTGTAGTGGTTTGAAAAGAAGCGGCAGGTTGACTTCTGAAAACAAAAAAAAAACAAAGTTTCTAATGATCATTTTCCATAGGAAATGTGCCAAAATAAGTGCGAGAGGAAGATCGTAATTAAGAGCAGTAAAAATATTGAAATCATCAAACAAAGTGAATGTTAAAAACTTAACTCATTTTCGAAATAAATGATGTCTACATAATATATACCTATATTTTCTAGAATATAAGTGAAACCGCCACCAATGCAAACTTGTTTAACTAATTTCATTCCTAATTCAAAGGCTAACACCAATTACTGACAGAAAAAGAAACTAAGTCACACATTCCCCGGTATAATAAACGTAACACAATTATCTAATTGGATAATTCGAAAAAAGAATTTCTTATTTTAAACAAAAGGAGCTGGCTGGTTACATAAGTTAGGTAGACCGTAAATTGCTTCACAAAACTGTTGCTTTTACGAGTTTTGTTTTTTATTTTCTTTCTTTTGTTTTTACTCGGTATTGTTTTCTCGGGTTTTGTTTTAAGTAATATAAAGGCATAACTTTTTTAACGGTACATCACTGGTATGATAGTGGCGACAGTTAAATAAAAACGCTTTTTTTGTTTTTGTGAAATACCTTCTCTGTAAAAACTGTGCCTTCAATTTTATTGTGCTTAATTTTAGGTTCTAGGCTGAGCTTTGTTACAGAAGTAGACCAAAAGTTTATGCTTTTTAAGTATACTACTAACCTATATATAGATTGAGTTCTGATAAAACATTCTCTCAGAAAAAAAAATTGAGAGCCACTTCTTAGATAATAATAAAACATCACGTCTGTCATGTCTCGAGGGCAGAAAAAAGTACAGACAACACACACAGACACATAGTGACAGAGACACAATACATATATAATCTAAAGTAACCTCTTTTTTGTAAGATATTTATTAGGGTCATTTAATAGAGGACTGTCTGCCAAACCATGCGAGGCTGTCCCTTTAGAAAGATAACATTTTGAAACTTTGAAATATGATTGTGAATATAAAATAAATAACAAACGATTTAGAGAGAATTTAAAAGAGGCAGTTCTTTTGAGATTTAAAGAAGACTTTGTGTCCGCTAGACATGCTTCTTAATCTAATTTTAGGCGTGGCTTGGGGTTTAAGCAAATTGCTATCTTACAACTCAGAGTTTTTGAGATCAATTTCCAAGTGAAACATTGTGTTATTTATAAATTTTGAATTAAAAAAATACCATCAGGTTATCTTTGTGCTCGTTTGCCGAACTATACCACAAATAAATCTGTTGAGACTGATGCTTTTAGACAACCTTGTATATTAATTTTAACCTTAAAATACTCGTGTCTATTGTAGTAAATATTTAGCCCTTTCTCTTATATTTCTTTTACTACTTTTGTTGTTTAAAAATGTAATGAAATGTAATAGCAACTCTTTTTATGGAGTTGTAATATAATTTAGAATTAAAAGGCTATTAATGTTTTAATTTATTAATATAAGGAGTTTACTGCCCTATTACCGTTACTCAAAGGTTTTAAATAGGATAATTAAGTTTCAATAGTTATTACTTTCTCAAGATGGCTGAATTTTGAGTTAAAACAAGTTGAATTTTAATTTGAATTTCAAAGCTCTTAGGGAGTACGCTAAATTGAGTTAAATCAACAAGTCGACCAAAATTATCAAATCTTATGAATTGATATCGTCATCATCATTATCAGCCTGTTATCGTCCAATGCTGGACAACACGCTGTGTAGCTCTTCTCATCCAACCACTGCCAGCGACTCTACGGATATTGTCAGTTCACCTAGTTAGAGGACACCCTGCACTACGTTTGCCTAGACGCGGTATCCACTCCAGAATACATACAAATGAATTTATATAACACTAGCTACTCTCGCACGTTTCCACCCGTTGCTCATCTCCATTTGATCGTAGCGTGATGTTTTATAGCCTATAGCACTCAAGAACATTGTAGCTACCTATCAGTGAAAGAATTTTGGCAATCCGACCAGCGGTTCCAAAGATTACCCCCTACATACAAACTTACGAATTTTACCTCTTTATAATATTAGTATAGATTCCGAAATTACGTTACTTACATTTAAAAAAATAATCGAATTGTGATAAAGCGAAGTATTCAAATATTTCGTTCTTAATTATCATTTTTCATACCCATTGTAAAGCTTTGTTGACATAAAAATATTCAGATGTTAATCCGTTTAACTGATGTACAACAGTGACAAAATGGCGCCCAGAATTCAAAGGTACACGTGATAAAAATGAATGTGTAACAATAAATCATTGCTAACAAGGCGACAGCAAATAAATTGTGTAATCCAAATACGTACTGCCTTAATTCGGGTGTCGTGGGGTCTGACCCCCAAATCGGGTTGATAACAATCCGATTCGGACCCCCAATTCGGCGACTGGCAAACTTGTTGTTTTTTCTTTGGTCCCACAGCAGTGAATTATTCATAAGTTTATCTTTTTTTTCGAACGTTGCTTTTGAAGCTTATTTTTTGAATTCGAGAATGTTTGCGATGTACTTTTAGATATGTACGTATGACGTGATGGCATCAGCATCATCATCAGCCTATAGGTGCCCACTGCTGAGCACAGGCCTCTTCTCATACGGAGAAGGTTAGAGCATTAATCACCACGCTTGCTCAATGCGGGTTGGCGATTTCAAACTTATAATTAGAAATTATAAGTCCAGGTTTCCTTACGATGTTTACCTTCACCGTATGTCAGTGGTGTCTAAATAATCATAGAAAGTACATATAACTTGGCAAAAGTCACATCGGTACTTGCCAGGTTTCGAACCCACACCCTCATGCATTAGAAGCGGGCTCCTTAACCTCCGGGCCACCACGACGTGATGGCATAGACCAATTTAATTTTTATTGTAGATTAACAGAAGCATAGATATTAATACTCTTTGAAGTACCAACTAGAGATTGGTAAAAACTTGACAACAGTACAAATACTAATCACATCGAAATAATTCAATTCCAAATCATTGTTGATATTTTATTTTAGTATCATCAATCATTAATTCAAAATATTCATTAAAATTTTTCACAATTTGACTTGTGATCAATTTTGATTAATTAATCAAACATATTGAAAGGTTCTTTTGATTAGGATTAAATGTGAGAGCCATGCTTCGGCACGAATGAGTCGGCTCGACTAGAGTGATCCCACGGTCCCACAGAAAACCGTCCTGAAACAACGACAGCGTTGTGTATCGCTGTGTGAGTAAGGTTACCAGAGGTCCAATTCTTTCCCTCTACCCATCCCTCCCAATCCCTAAATCTCTAAATTTCTAATCCCTAAAAGGTCGATAACGCACTCGTTACGCCTCTGTCGTTGCGGGTGTCCATGGGCGGCGCTGATTGCTTACCATCAGGTAATCCGTCTGCTCGTTTGGTCTTTTACCACGGATTTGTTCCAGTGCCTTGTTAAACACAACCCTAAAGGTGCTCCCACACAGCAGTTACATAACGTTAGAGACTGACTTTTTTAAACAAATTATAACAAAAGTTATAAATTGTTACAAATTATAATAAATTGTTATTGATGTTATACAACTTCATTTAACAAAATGTTTAACAACTGATTAGAATATGATCTTCCAAATATTCTGTAGCACTGTATTGTTCTGTCGCTTTCAGAATTCGACGCATCCAGTAAGAGCGCCTTTTCTTCTTTTTTTTCAAACAAAAAATAAACGCCAAACCTTTCAGCACTTCATCCATTATTGGTTCACTACCACCTTCCTCGAAAGACAAACCCGAACTGATTGAACATAATATTATACGATGTTGTACAACGAGTTCAACTAATTTGGGAGCGTTTATAACATATAACATTTCTTAACATTTTGTAGAGTATTGTTGCACGCTGTTATAAATGTCACAATGTTGTATAACGTTATATATATAACTGCTGTGTGGGAGCACCTAAATGTACATAACGAATCAAAGAATTTTGCTGTAGCAATACCAACAATAACAAATTCTTCATCCATATCCAGGAAACAATATCTTGAATATATTCTCTCTTTAGATATGTTAATTTTGGGATTATCGACGGTTCAATTGTCACGTTTCCCGCTTCGCCGAGATAACTTTATTTCTAACTCAGGTGTGGAATAGCAAATGTTTCTGTAGCACGTAGGGTTGGCGGCGCCTTGATTTCTATTTGTTGTATTCTTTTTCTTTATCTGTGTCTTTGAATATTTATTGGTATTTTGTATTTATTATTACTAATACTTTATGTTAAAAGCAGTTTTTGACAGTCCTTAGGTAGGTACGGAGTTGTATGTTAGTTTAGGTTAGTTAGGTTTTAGTGTATGGCTGCGAAATAATATGGATTCCCCCACGCACTCGTGCGATGAGACTCGTGGTTTTAGCTGGCAAGAGTCCGGCAAGCTCTTTCCCCAGACAGAAGCAGACCATGAGGATTTCTTCCTGTAAAAATAAAAGGTTAAGTGCCTCGCTCGTCAAGGTAAGAAGCGTTACCGAGTTAGGGGTCTAAGGTCCAATTTTGGGGGTCGAATTAAGTGGCTTTTAGAAATTAGTAATATCACTTATTATTAGTTATTTTATTAATATTACTAGGTTGGTATTGGAGAGGACTGGAGGAAGGGAAAGCATTAGGCTTTTGGTAACCTCACTCACACAGCGCACCGGCCTATTCTAGCCGAAGCATGGCTCTCCCACGCTTGATAATATAAAAATTTGATATTAACATTTACGTATTAACCTCACTGCTTATGATAATAATTAATCTAAATCCATCAGACTATAATTTAATATCTAAGCCAGATGCTGCTAAAATATTTTAATTACCAATCTAATCATCCGGCTTAAGTTAATTTCCTGGAGTTATAATATTTTATTATTTGAAGGTCCTCGGTGTTGCCTAATTAATTCCCGTCAACATCTTAAGTATTTTATATAATCTTCTTTAAGCAGTTAAGCTTACGTTCGACTAACCATTTAGCCAGTTAAATTAATAACTAAATCTTGTGCTTCTTAAAAACCACCTCTTAATTGTATAAAAAACTTTTTATAAATCGCCTTTTCAAACAAGAACTCGATATTTTTGTGACAGTACATTCATAAAAATAAATTACGTTCTAAATTCAAATTTATCTAGTACCTATTAAGTGGCTATTCAGACTGTGACAACAGGGTTCCAAGTTTAAATAAATTTTATTTGTATTTTGCAATTTATTTTAATTCGCAACGACCCTTTCTTAATTTTTATTACTTTTTCTTTTTTTTTTATTTATCATTCTTTACTATTATCCTCAAAATGACGAACGATAAATAGGAAAATAAATATTATAATACATAAATATTATTTATTACTTTTCATTATTTGTTAGTAGGTAAATCAATTATTCAAAGCGAAAGATCATTCGAACGGTTCTCTATTATCGATCCATTCTTATAGATAAACATTAATTTTCACATTTAACTTTTTGTTGCAATACGGGCTACCGTCACTTATTTAATAATTAAAAGCGAAGTAAAATGCTTTTTTAAATTCCAAACTCAAAAATGTTCCGAAACGGACAAACACAGAAAGATTTGATAGTCCAATAGCGCATGAAATTTGCATTTAGATAATGTCACATCAACATCGAATTACAATATCCTAGAGAGCATGCAAGCGAAACAGTGGGCAAACATTTAATCTAACTTCGATATTCCATAGTGTATGGCCATCCATCTATGAAATTTATTCATAACACTACCTTCCATCCGTAGCATTGCCCGTTTCAAGCACAATAGTTAGGTACTTAAGTACTTACATCCGTATTTTTATATATCTTTAATTGCGTTTCTCCTAATGCTAAGCAGTCGGCTACGCCAATGGACACCCGTTATACCAATACGTTCCAAGTGATTTGTTAGGTATTAGGGAACTTTGGAGCACTGCATGCAAATATTACACTGAAAAGGAAGTGGAAATCTTTCCATCTAACTAAAATCAACAAAACTATAAGTTATTGAAAATTACGACCTACGTAAATTAAATGAGAAAGGCTAAGGGAGGAAGACCGCGTGAAGGAGCAATCCTCTTCCTCACGCCCAGCCGCCGCAGTAGTCGACTCTCCGGGCGTCGGAGATCAAGAGACGACCACCGTAAGCGCGGCTCTGCGGACGAAAAGTAAGGGTAGCTCGCCGCCCGACCAGAACCAACAAACAAAACAAACCAACTCAAAGAGCCAAAAGACCACCACAAACGGGGGCCTATAGGGCTGATGTTCTGCCGGGGTTGCGGGTAAGCGCAATAAGGCACCGCGTCCTCGGCTCAGAGCAGGAGAAGGAACGGGGAGATTTTTACTCCTGGGCAGGATAAGTCACTTGATGATATTGCCGTAATAAAAAAAAATAAGATTGAAAAAGTGTTACCTCTGTCGGCTGAGCGACGTTGCTGCGACGCGCATGCTACTGATAAATAAAAGTCCCGTTCTAACTTGAAACTTATCTAGATTTTTATTATAACTTTCATGAGACATTCTAAATTAGTTATTATGTTTTCGGCTTACTCAGGTAATAATTTGACGAGATACTCGACTAGTTTCAAGCCATGCTAGAGGCCCATAGGTATACTACCAACCTCTAACAGCGCGACGGTCGCCGCGTCGCGTGTCGCGGAATGCGGCTCATGAATATGGGAGCATGGCTTGAAACTAGTCGAGTATCTCGTCAAATTATTACGTTTATCTAGCTTTTGTCAGTTAATTCACGTAAGTAGAGGTTATTTTCGATAAATTTTGTATGTTAGTTACTATCAAAAATATCTATCTATCTGTTGGTACTTCACTTCTTAACTGAACTATACGTTTATTGGATGCTTTTCTTTGATGATGATTGTCGATGTTGTTCGTGTATTTACATCATAATATACTCATTTATTAGTCATACAAGGAAAGCGCTTCCTAGTTTCCACTAAAACCAACATGGCGTATGACGTCTATTGTCTTCAAACTGGCCCCCAACAATTCTAAATTCAAATTGCGAAACCGCAAACCCATTCGGCATTCCGCTAACCCTACCTCTGCCGCGGGAATTTTACACGTACGCCAAAGAACGTGTAATTTCTTATGTAAATATTTAATACGGCTCCCGTTTCTCTTTCGTTTTACACATGCGAAAGGTAAACTATGTTTATTTTTGTTTCGTTACATTCATTTTAATATCGACAGTCACGAACGCGTTTTGGGGTTATTTTGTTCTCTGTTTGAAATTGCGTGATTACGATTTCGTAAGGACATTTTTGTTGGTATTAATTTAGTCGTAATTTATTTATAATCATGTTTTAGTTTTTTTTGTAGACTTTTTCGTGTTATAGTTATAAATCAATTTGTTAAAAAAAATGTTGTTTGCCGTCTTATTTTTTATTAACACTTTATTATGTACATAGGTGAATGCAATGGAGGATTTTTGTTGAATAGTATTATCTACTCGGCAACTGCATATGACTTTGATTTAAATTCAAACCGAAATACATTATAATGTTTTATTTACGTCAAATAAAAAGTCTTTCGTTTCAAAATAATCCAATATTAGGTGAAATCTTAGAATACAGGGTGAAATCAATGAATGGACTCTGGTTATGTTTTAATAATTCATTATATGTTATTAAAAAGTGAAATCAATTTCTTTTTGATCTGGGAGTCTGAGTTGCACTTAAAGAATGTACAAACAGTTACTATGAGTAAAAAATATTGAGTCGGTTCTCATTAAAACCATTATCAACTGGTAAATACTGGTAAATACTGCTTTTTCGAGAAAAACAGAAACAGAAACGCCTCTATCCATTTTTCAAGTTTTAATAGCAATATAAAATAGATCGGTCAGTCTATCTGGCTAATTCTAGGTCATCTATATTGCAGCCTGATACTCGGCATTGACCTTATGTCCAGCGGTATTTTAGACCAGACCACTTATATTCTAAAATAGATCTCTATTGGAACGGTCCAGTGTTAGATATATTTAGGCATTTGACCAATAGAAATGGACTAAGGTTTTAAGTCTCCTAACTTATTCGACATTGCACTTTCTGATCTATAATAAAATAAATGTTTGGAAGAGCTCAAGTACAAATGGGAATGTTAAACCAGGTTGATACCACGGTTTCAGAAGAGGTCAGCGTGAAACAATGCTTTGAGTTGAGCCAATACCTACCGTATTGGCTCAACTCAAATCTTCCAAGCAATCAAATTCAATACTTTTATCCAAATGTAAAAATAACGATTATTTTCTATGAAATTTGTATGAAACGCTGAGTTATGACGTCATAGTATTTTAGCGTCAAATAGCTTACTTACTTATTTTTTTCAATTTGTTAATAAATATTTAAAACTTATTGTGTGTATCGATCGATCGATTAATAAAAGTATACTTAGTTATTTTTTAATAATTTATTGTATTGAAACGTCGAATTATTTTTTTTTGACCTATGAAACTACTCAACTGGAGGCCTGTTACCTCCTCCGCTCCTCATCACCTGTCTTTTTCCAGTCGGCCCATCTTCATATCTCTGCACGTGCTTGGCACTTCTTCAGTGTTGCGAGTGCGTCCATGGGTGGCGCCAATTCTTGACTATCAGGTGATTCATTAGATCATATTGCTGCCCCAGGATACACAAAAATGTTTCGTAATACCAAAGGAGTACTAAAAGTGCGTTGCCAGCCACCTGGTGGTGGTTATTCAGGATTTAAGGATAGGGATCCTCTTTGAGGATTGAGGATAGGGAAGGATTGGGCCTCTGGTAAACTCACTCACACGTCAAAACACAGTTTTCAGTTAGGCCGTGGTATCACTCCGGTTGAACCGGCCCATTCGTGCCGAAGCATGGCTCTCCCACACTTCCGATCAATTGTCGATTAATCAAAACATACAGATTTATCTTATGAGCTATTGGAGAAAACCCTTATAAGTTTCAAGTAGCACCGGGGCTCTTATTCATGAGCAGTTTACGCATCGTTGAAATTCAATTAATTTCCTATGTTTAACAATAGAAATATTATTATGCAAAATCACTATGTCGCGTAAAATTTACAACGTAGTTATTAATAAACCAATTTACATTAGTACTTTTTTGTAAAAAGAGAAAAAAAAATCACAATAAAAGGGATTCTGATACTCATCAATAGGGAAACAAAATTTTAAAAAATCAGTCTAAAATAATATTTGTAAAATCTAAAACTAATCATAAAAGAAGTGTATTTACTTTATTAATTATCCTGTAAGAAATAAAATAACTCCCAAGTATTTAGTTAAACAGATAGTTTTTTTTTTGCAAAACCATAAATACCTCTTCTATTATTACCAAAAGACGATAAAAAAATATATTAAAAATTCTTTGGAAACCAGTTTTAACCATTACTATCATTGGTATCAGCCTACCACATTCATACCAATTATCTAGACATCTGATTAAAAAATGTAATTGCAACACTCCATTTCACAAACTTACACACAATGCCAGTTAATTAAATACAAGCTAAAAATAAAAAAAATAATCGACAATCAAATACATCTGGCTCAATACACATACACCTATTTATTTCTGAGCTCTGCAAATTAACGAGAACCATAAATTTCTCATCAACATCACCCAGGGATTTGGAAATTGTGAATTATTCAACGTTCCACGTAAAGATAAGGGCTCATTAACTCCGCTTTATTAAGTATATATGTGTTACGATAATAGTCACTTAGATTTTAATGGCGGAATATATGGTTAGAGTTGGCACGTAAATCTTTGGTTGGAACGATAACAGTTTTACTGACGGGAATTTATTTCCTATTAAACTCAGTTAAACTTTATTGTTTTAATTTATTTTGTGTTGTGAATTTTACTTCCTGCCATAGATAATATCTACACAGTTCATCCGACATATTATGTTGGATGTGCGATAGACAAAAATTGCTACTGAGTGCAGCTCAGCCAACGTCCATAGATATGAAGGAATATGATATAAAGAGTTAGAACGAGTGAAAAAAGTTAGTAGACACGGTGTTAGAAGTAACCACGAAAACGACGGTAACGAGCCGAATAAAATAATAAAATTGTTCTTAGGTATTATTTCAAGAATGAAAGACTGTCTCAGTTCGTAATCGTTCGCAGTTCGTTCGTGTCTAAGTGCAGCTCTGCGGACGGCGAGTAAAGGTAGCTCGCCGCCTGACGAGAACCAGACCCGAGCGTAGGGTGCGTAGCGGTCCGCGCGCGCTCAAATCAAATCAAATCAAATCAAATCAAAAATGTTTATTTGCTAAAATACGGTACAAAAGGTGTTACAGTTTATTTTTTTTCAACGTATTCTGCCGTGTATGGCGTGCAAATCTATTATTAAAATTACACTACCAAGATCCTATCGTCTTATCTTCTAAATAGTCCTTAATACAATAATAATTCTTTGATATCAAAAGTTTAAAAAGCAATTTCTTAAATAATGTCAATGGTAAATCTTGTAGACTATTTGGTAATTTATTATAGATAATTATGGACATACAATATACATTATTCTTAAATAATTTTAAATTTATTCGTGGTAAACGAAGTCTGTCTTTATGTCGTCAAAGAGCTAATAGACGACTATAGACGGGGCCCTATAGAGCTGATGTTCAGCCGGGGTAAGAGCAATGAGGTACCGCGACCTCGGCCCAGAGCAGGAGAAGGAACGGGGGGGGTTTTTAGTCAGTAAGAGTCTGATACTCCCATCCGCCCCATACTGGGCGGAGAAGTCATTTGACGGACGATTTTTCCCTTACAAAAAAATTACTGTGTCTAGATATAATATTAGACATAACATAAGAGGTCGGTTACCGAAAATATTAAAAAATATACTTTATCTAAAGAAATTCAGTTACGCTAAGGTTACACGAGTCCTTCTAGACTACAAATATTTTCTAAAAATGTTTATATTTTATCATGTCAACTACTCTACTTGACAGACACTTTGATCATAGCCTTTACCTTCCATAAATTGGATTTTGTAACCTTCCAGTAAATTTAACGTAAAATATTTTGTGATATTTTGAAGATGTTGAAATCAAAATAAGGGTAAGAAAGCCACGTTTCGCCTAGGTAAGCTATGCTTCAACCCACCTGGCGTGCTCGGAGTAATACGGCTTTAAATAAAACGGCGTGAAGCGATTCTTGCGTTGATTGAGGTTACCAGCGATCTAAACTTTACCCTATCCCTTCTGTTCCCCTTAATCCTTAATTCTCCTAATTTCCTAACCTCTGCAGTACTGGCAACGCACTTGAAACTCCTCTGGTGTTGTAACTATCCGATGCTGATTGCTTTCCATCAGGTCATCCGTGAGCTAATTTTCTGCCCATTCATAATAATAGACAAGCTCTCTAATATTGTTAATATTTAATATTTATGTACTAGTGGACCAAACAATAGCTGTTTCACAGAAGAACGTGCCTGAACAAAGAATTAAAAAAAAAACTATATGGCTGATGCCACGAATGAGGTCACATATTAGACATCAGCTCAAAATACACAAAACTTTTTTAACAAACCTCGTTTTGAAACTTTATAAATCTAACACAAAGGAATAAAGCGATAAGCACGGGGTTATGGCGAGTGACGACCTAGTACAAATAAAGTCTACTAGATAGCCTTACATGAAGGTTGTTCCCATTTTGTGGACAATGCCATCTTAAGTTAGGTCTCAGATTTATAGCTGTCTGCGCCATTAAAACCTTTCGATAAGGGCTCTTGTGTCAAGTTTTGGAGCAAGACATGTATTAAACATGTACATATATGCTTAGAGTTGTAACTATCTGATATGTAGGCATCAAAAATCATAAAGTAGAAAATCCTAAAATAAATATCGAAAGATATGTTTTAATGAGGTAGTAGTTCTACATACGAGTATTACTTCTTGATTGTGAGCAATCGACAACACCCGTGGTTCCAAAGGAGTAACGAGTGCGTTGACGGCGTTTTGGGATAAGGGTTTCGGATATTTAAGGATTGGGAAGCGACGGGGGGAGGAACCATTTAATAATTTTATCTCAATAATAAATCAGTTTATTTCATCTCCAAAGTTTACAACAAGATACAGAGTTGACAAGACAAATTGTCGGAAAATTAGTAATTTGTGGGAGATCTGGAGTCTAAACTAAGCCGAGGCCTGTACTATAGATCTCCAGGCCCCCCATTAAATATCATTATATCAATTGTCAACATGTGACAGACTTTTTATCTGTGATGTGTCTGTGTGTGTGAATGTGTGTATCTGTGTGACTGTGTATGTGTATGTCTGTGAGATGGTGTATACTGTATGGTGTGTACTACTTGTTAGTATTATAATAATGCTCATTTTATGTTTGGACCTCTAGGATTTTTTCAGTTTCGGAGTAACTAGAATCCTCTAGGATAAAAACCTGATTATGAAAAACCTAAGTTATAATGATTTGCTCAAAAGAGTTCCATAACTCTTGATTCACCTTAACTATATGCTGTTCATTTCGATGATAAAACTATCACGTAGAACTGTCTCATACTGCGCCCTCTGCAAGCACGTTTTCTTATAGACGAGATCCCTGAAAACACGTACGTTTACACACGAACAACCGACGACGACTCCCGACGTTATTACTTGCTCTAATTTAAGAGAGAGTGCAGTTCATATGGAGCCGTCATATTAAAAACGAAGATAAATTTAATTGCTGTGCTCTCTGCTAAATTTGAATCTTACTTATAATTTGTGATTACCGACCCTGCCAAACGTGGAGATTGAAGGGTGGAGTCACTGGTTGTCAATGTAAGTATTCGACTTCACTGCGAATCGTAAAGATTGTAGGGTCGAGTCACTGATTGAGAATGATATCATCATCATCATCAGCCTGTAAGTGCCCACTGCTGAGCAAAAGTCTCTTCTCATACGGAGAAGGTTAGAGCATAAATCACCACGCTTGCACAATGCGGGTTGGCGATTACAAACTTATAATTAGAAATTATAAGTCCAGGTTTCCTCACGATGTTTACCTTCACCGTATGTCAGTGGTGTCTTAATAATCATAGAAATTACATATAACTCGGAAAAAGTCACATTGGTACTTGCCAGGTTTCGAACCCACACCCTCATGCATGAGAAGCGGGCTCCGGCCACCACGATATACCCTAAGAGAGTGATATGCCCTAGGGTAAATCGGCCTAAGATTTTTCGCTCTAGATGTGATGACCGTCAGACTTTTACTTACTAAAAACCAATTATTTGTTCCTTCTCCAAGGCTCGGCACATTATTAAGCTTGCTCCCGCATCCTAGACTCTTAAGTCCTTGTGAAGCGATCCAGTAGATTCTAAAACCGACACCACTGAGCATTGTGAATAAGGGAAGGACGTCAGTAGCTACTTATAAAACAAAGAAACCATCATGAACGCTAGAGGCGTACAAACAATCAATAATATTATATCAAAATTATTATACCTACATTAAATAGTTTAAGTTTATCAAGTCTCTCAATAGTACCTATATACTTTTAATTTCAATTTCAATCTGTTTTACCCTTTTTTCTATTCACGTCTTTTTCCTAAAAACAATGTATTTCTTTTTACATAGTAAAAATATCACATGTAAACTATATCGTGACTCAATTTCGAATTCAATTTCTTTTCCCACTATATTCTACCACAACCACTTACGCATTAGATCTATATATACCTACATAGTTTCTTAAAAACCTTACATATCATGCTTGTAGGTACCTAGTTACGAGTGAGTCAACGGCATCAATATCTTGTGTTATTGCAGGCACCATGTGTTACAAATCTATCGAGCCTCACCCATACATGTCCCTAACAACTTTAGGGTACACCCAGAAACTTTTGTTCTAATGAGGAACGAGGATATGGGTTTTTATGTATATGTATAACTAGCTACTCTCGCGCGGTTTCACCCGCTACTTGGCTCCATTTAATCATAGCGTGATGTTTTATAGCCTACTAGCTACTATCGCGCGGTTTCACCCGCTGCTCAGCTCCATTTAATCGTAGCGTGATAGTTTTATAGCCTATAGCACTCAGGAACGTTGTAGCTATCCATCAGTGAAAGAATTTTGGCAATCCGAGCAGCGGTTCCAAAGATTACCCCCTACATACAAACTTACAAACTTACAAATTTTACCTCTTTGTAATATTAGTATAGATTTGTAGTAGCGATGTACATAGTCATTTGTTTTTTAGAAATCTACTACAGCGGTCAATATTCTAAAGGGATACTATTATAGCCCCATTTTTTTTGTCCTTTCATCTCGTCCCAATACAGTAACAAATACAAAATTTGTCAAAATTGGTCCAGGCGTTTTTAAGCTATGCGCTTACTAAACATTTGGGGTTCATTAGATAATCATATTAACTAGTAATTTGTCAAGTTTCTAAGTTAAGAGAGTTGTAAAATTTCAGATCAGCTCGATTTTCGCAACTAGATACTTATTTTTTTACATGATAGGTCGGCAAACGAGCAGACAGATTACCTGATGGTAAGCAATCAGCACCGCACATAGACACCCGCAACAACAGAGAAGTTACAAGTGCGTTGCCGACCTTTTGGGGGTTAGGGATTTGGGAGAGTTAGGGATTGGGGAAGGGAAGGATTGGGCATCCGTTCATTATCTGAACACACTAATATTTAAACATGTAATTCTGTGTATGTTAGTATTATCTATACTAATTTTATCCAAATTGTAATCTAATTTGTATTCGAAACAACTCCCGATAGACTAGTTTCCGATTATAGTATGGCAAGCAACATAAATAAAATAGATATTGGTATTTAGTGATATAGATAGGCGAGTAGTATGGAACGGTTTAATATTCGAACCCTAAAAAATCATTCTAATTTAATATTGAACTCCATTTATAAATCCAATAACAAATCGAACAGGATTGTGATTTAGATTACAATAAAAGTCATTTTTTTCTAAATTTACACATTTTTTTTTAAATTAGAAAGACTAAAAGTAAAAAATTGCATCGTGACATATATATAATATGTACGAAATTAGAAAAATAAAAACAAAATAATGTTAGCACATTGAACGCCATTTTAGAAAATGGTGTCTGACGCTGGCAGGGGACAGCTTATGCTAGCCATCAACAGTTTTTGTTGGCAATCAAAGTTTCTTTTTTTTATTAAGTTAACAATGAAAAGTTCTTTGTACCAACTTATGACTTTTCCTCGCCTAGATGTGGCGAAGAATTTTTGGTTGAAAAACTATCCTATGTCCTTTCTAGAGTTTGAAACTATGTCTGTACCAAATCCACACAAATAGGTTTAGTAGTTCAAGCGTGAAGAAAAGACAGACAGACAGACAGGGTTACTTTCGCATTTATAATATTAGTTTGGATTATGTGGCATAAGTTTGTCTACCAAAAATGTCTCAATAAAACAAAACTGGATATATAAACTTCGTTATCAAAAGATCCGATCTTATTTAACGGTCCTAAGGTCCTAATTTTGGACCTTCATTAGCACAAGTTATGGGGTGGACCCTGAAATAGAGGTATTTAATAGACTCAAGTGATTTAGTATTATATGTTGTTATCATTTGTAAATAATGATTCTATTAGTTTATTAAATACTAGCGACCCCTGTCTTCGAACGGGTGCAATGTTAATACTAAACTCTACTATTTAATGGACGTTATTATACATATAAACCTTCTTCTTCAATCACTTTATCTATTAAAAAACTGCATCGAAATCCGTTGCGAAGTTTTAAAAATTTAAGCATACATAGGGATATAGGGACAGAGAAAGTGGCTGTCGGCGCATTACTATGGCCATGGATCTATGATCTATGATATTGGTAGGAGAAGGCGAGGGTCTATAAAACTCACGGCCGCGCGAACGCCGCCCTTCTTTCTTCACACACACTCGGCTGATCATGTGCAGTCTCCTGTTTCATTGAAAGTAACCCGAAAGAGCTTCAACAGTGACTTTATTTTATACTTAGGTATATAGTGATTTGTCGAACATTATCTGAATCAATTTCGTCAACTGATTAAAACGAGTCCAGACTGTAATTACGTTTTACGATTTGAACACATAATTTCACTTACACATTTGTAAACACCACAAAGGATTGAATCCACAGCAGATTTCACATCAACTGTTCATGATCCAGCTAATTTGCCAATCGTATAATCATAGAGTGTGTGATTATGTTTATATTTATTTTTTTTTTTTTTGAAATAAACAGAAGGCTATGTTTTAATATTATGTAGGTACTTTCCTTCCACTCTGCCAGTGATCAGTTCCTTATTCAAGTTATCATTGTTCTTTCTGGCAGTGTGTCCAATAGACTTCAGAATCAAAGTGGTGCTAGCGCAAAAATGTATTGCGGTCCTGGCCTGGAGCAGAAGATAGAGAGAACGGGATGGTTTATTCAAGAGTCTGAAACTTCATCTCGGCCCAGAAGATATTCGTTAATATTCCACCTTCAGACAAAACTAAACTACATAATAAATGCATCTCTAATACTTATATTAATGTTGATAAGATCTTATTTTAAAAGCAGCTCAAGAAAATTGTAACCAATATTTAAATAGGTACACACATCTCATCAAAGCCCTATAAGTGCGCTCTGCTGAGCAAAGGCCTCTTCTCGCACGGTGAAGGTTTGAACATTAATCACCATGCTTTTTTCGAGGCAAATTGGTGATTTCAAACTTATAATTGGAAACAAGAAAGTCGAGAGTATTCCTTTTACCATTCGTCAGTGGTGTCAAAATCCACTAAGTACACACAGCTTAAAAAAGTTTCGAACCCATGAGAAAACTCATGCATGAGAAACCACCACGACCTAATTCGTTCCTCAAAAAGTAGCCCAAAGAAATTGTAACCATCATTCAAATAGGTACGGTTTTAGACGGCCTAAATCCAGAGACCTAATTTTCGAAATACATCAGGGGTAAAATGAGTCCAATTCTGAAATGTCATTCATTAAGGTTTTATTGGTTTTGTCCATCGTTGGGGTCTCCCGTCCGTCATTGTGATGCGGGTCCGTAGTTAATTCAACCCACTTCCAGCTAATTCCGGTCCAGAATTTATGTTATATGGCAGGTAAGTTAATCATGTAGTCGAGGACTATGAATAGGTTCTGATAGTGAAGATAGCAAACTTCGTTTCGAGAGTCAAGTTTCCAATACTGTGGTTGTATTTTTTTGCATTGTGTTTCGCCATGTGTTAGGTTACTGGAGGCTCTATCTCAAAAAATTCCGAAATCATTATCCCAAACGGTCGGCAACGTACTCATAACTCCTCCGTTGCTGCGGTTATCCATTAACAGCGCTGCCTATTCGCTTACCATCAGGTAATCCGGTAGCTCATTTACCGTCACACCACATAAAAAAACTATTTTGACAAATTATCTATTACCTTCTTTATTTATGTTGATGACAGTTGGCGTGAGGGCTGGGCAACTGGCTGCCGAGCATTGTGTCACGGGTTTCCCCAGCCGATTCCCGCACAGAACAACTCTTTGTGTGATCGACAACTTGTTTTTCCGGGTCTAGTTGTGGTGTGTATGTGAAATTGAATGTTTATAAACGCGCCCACGAAACAGGAGAAAATTCTAGTGTGGGACAACTTTAGTTTATAAAAATGAAAGAAATAATAAATTTCTAATAAAGTTACTTACATAACATTTACCTTTATAAAAAAATAATCAAATAGAAATACAAAACGAAAAATAGATACTTAATGATCGTGTTCTAGTTACGTTTTTGGACAGCTTCCAAAGGCTTGAACATTCGAATGAGGCTCAAAGGACCATTATTTCTACCAATTGGAGTGCTATGCGCTATTGAACAATCGTTTAATAGGAATGTTTATTGTTTATTTGTACGTATTTTTTTAAATATAACAATAGAATAGTTTTATATTTATACTAGATCTAAAAGCTTAAAGTTAGTTAGTTAGTTTACCAAGCGAATGTTACGTTCCTTAGATTTATGAGTACAATGATAGGAGTTATGTAAAGTTGGTTTGGTTTGTTACAAGATTTTAAACTTTCAAACTAATAGAAAACACAGCACAGCACACTTAAGCTTTTGCCCAGTGGTTTTTATTGCATAGGTAATTGGATTTTCGACCATTTTTGTGTACTAAGTTATTATAAAGTTAGTTAGTTAGTTATTATTTAAGCGTGGGAGAGGCAAACTTTGGAACGAATGGGTCGGCTCGACCAGAGTGATACCACGACCTCACAGAGTACCGGCGTGAAACAACCACAGCGTTGTGTTTCGCCGTGTGAGTGAGGTTATCGGAGGCCCAATCCCTCCCCTACCCCTATTCCCAAAAGACCGGCAACGCACTTTTAACTTCTTTGATGTCTTGGGTGTCCATGGGCGGCCTCTCTGAAGCGCGCGCGCGGCGCAACGCACTGCACCATAAACTCGAGTCTGGTTCTGGTCGAACGGCGAGCTTAACCGTTACTATATAAATTAATTAATATTTTTTTCATTGTTACAGATTAACCATGTCCATCTCCGAGTTCCGACGAAAGAAGCTCCTCTACGTCTTTAACGTTTTCTTCGGTAAAGTAATATAAAAGAATGTTCCTTAAAGTTTTAAGAAGGGGGAGGGATTTTTATAGGCCTTGTTAAAACTTTTCTCTTTTTTCAGATGTCAATCAGAGCGGCACGATAGAAAGGAAAGATTTTGAGCTGGCTATTGATGTAAGTTATTCTAAATAGATTTGTGTTTGTAATTTTTTGTTCTGTCATAAGTTTTTATATTAATTTTCGTAATACACAAGGCAAGAATTTTGTCTATAAATGTATTATGTACTCTTTTGAGTAATCTGATGATAGTAAAAAAAATCTCCCTTTAACTTGGCTACTTTATCGCAACTCAGACTCTAACTATAAAAATAAAACTAGCCTACTAGACTAACTGAAAAATTGCTGTGTGCAGTTGTAGACCACCTAAGAAAAAATGGCCAATTTAGAAAAAAAACTGATTCCTCAGAGCATTACGTGTCTCTTTTATTCTCAAATAATCAAAGAAAAACTATTTTCGATTTTCTTACCCACGATTTGAATCGTTTCTCCGTATCGTGATGCCAAATAATCGATTCCTATTGTTTCTCGATTGCCAATACACATTCATTATAGGTTTCGAGATTCAACCAAAGATATTGCTTAGGTACACAGGTGCAAGTGTGTGTGTGTAGTTTACCAAGCGAATGTTACGTTCCTTAGATTTATGAGCACGATGATAGGAGTTATGTACAGTTGGGTTGGCTTGTTACAAGTTTTAAAACTTTCAAACTAATAGAAAACACAGCACAGACATGCATAGGAGACGCATTATAGACTATAGTAAACAAACAAGAGTGACACATTGTTTTTTTTCTATTTCATGCAATAAGTAAGTAGATACTTGAAAATTTTTATTACAATTTCAAATAATATATCACTGTCATTACGCTCTCTTTTAATTGTACGCTGTAGCTACCTTAATATGTTATGCAACTAGCTTGAAACTTAATAATTGTTAACCATACATTTATGTGTTGTAATAACTACTGGTGGTTCTAATAAATATAAATAAATAATATTTGATGAAAAGTATCAATAAAACCTTTCCGTCCACTGCTCAACATAGGCCTCTCCAATAACAATGCCGATGATTATCAAAGATCAAGAAGAATTTTCAGCGCATATTTTTTTGAATGTAGTTACTCAATCCCCTTGTCTGTCATTCTGTTAGTTATTCAAAACTGCTAACATTAATATACAACTTTACAAAATTTATCAACATATTAAAATATACCAAGTAATCTCATTATAAAACCCATCATAACATTGGTGATATTGATATTATATAACCACTGTTCCAATGTTACATCCAATACCAGTTAAAAGCCCAAACAGATACTAACTAGGTCAGACATTTCTATATTTAACTCTATCCGGTTCACCATTTTAAAAAACGTTAAGTGCGCCACCAATGATTGATTGGATTCGATATGAATTTGGCCATAATCGATTAGTTTGGCTTCAATATCGACGGACATATTGATTGGTAGCTTAAGTATGGAGACGTTAATAGCAATAATTTTCACATCATTCATCTCGATATGAACATTAATCAAGCGGTAATCGGTGAGATATGTTGGTTCTGGATAGAGGCATGATACTAATGTTTGTTGGTGCTGTTGCAATATTAACGTTCAGTAGATTATTGTTATTTTTTGGCTTAGCGGCAATTAAACTTTATGCACATTTACTAGTACCTTTTTGGGCTCGATTCTTGTGTCAAAAACAGTATTGTAGGACTTTTCGATTTCCAAACTCTTGGAAATAAATAATTATTAGTATATGAGTAAAGATTTTGGATTTATAGTTGTGTGATTTTTTCCCTTTTTCTAGTAGAGTTGTAGATACAATAATGTTTGCTGTAATATATAATTTATGACTAACACTATTTTGTTTCGTTCTGTAGAAAATCTGCCACCTCCGAGGATGGAAGCCCGGAGACCCCAAGAACACGGAGACACACGAGATCATGATCAAGATCTGGGATGGACTCCGGAAGAGAGCTGACTCCAACAAAGATGGACAGGTAAATTTTACAGATGTTGTTGGTGATGGGCATGAGACAAGACATGTTTCAATGGGAAACGATAAATAAGGTAGTTCTCTAAAAAACACCTAAACTCATACTTAACTTTATGAAAAGCTACCAATTCTCAAAATCTCACAAGTCACAATGCAATCAAACATATCGTTATAAGTAGTATCAATTAAAATGTTAAATACGGGTCACAAACACACAGAAAATTATGAAAGGTAACCGATATAATTTTATGTAGGGATTTTTACTAATTTTCTGCTGTATCAACAAAATTAATTTGCCTTATATTCTTGACTTTGATAAATTCAGTGCCAACTCCAATCTACATTTCTGTTTAAAGGGCAAAAAAAACAAGCGAAAATATTTTAGACACACTTTGTACTGGAAATTTTCTCGAGGCTTTGCAAATACTCAAGAGAATGCTTCGAGCTCGATTATTTTCTTTGCTAGTGCCCATTTTATCCATTTTGAGCTCATCAAAATGGAAAGCAGGCTGCCAAACTAAATGAACGGAATCTCAAGTTAAAATTGTTTTTCTTTGTAAATTGCCTTTTTTATCACTTGTCTGTTAACGGCTTTCTCTAATCCTATTTATGTTTTTGGCCTTGATTTGAGATTGTCTTGTTTGGTGGTTGGTTCTGAAGTTGGCATTATCAATTTTCATTTATTTACTTATCTTGATAATTACATCTATTATTTCATGCAACAAAGGAGCTAATTACTTAAAAAAAGAGTTCTAACATCAAACGCTAAA
Organism: Spodoptera exigua; assembly: GCA_902829305.4. NCBI lineage: Eukaryota > Metazoa > Arthropoda > Insecta > Lepidoptera > Noctuidae > Spodoptera > Spodoptera exigua. Next base: position 2,692,446 of record LR824612.2, read on the forward strand.
TATCAACAAATTAACACAACGCGAACGTTCCGATTATTTTTATTGAAGACATATTATTATTAAAAAGACCATTATGTGATATGCTAGGTTTTAAATGTCATAGCTGTGCACATGCCTTTTATTAAGTTTCGCCACGTCTATACAATACATAGAAAAAAAAAATGTTTCGGCTCATTATGCTTCTTATAAAGTCCCTGAGTATTATATTTTTCTCAATCCATAACATCATTCTAAATTTAAATTATCATTAACAGAACAGTTTTTGTAACGGTAATTGATGGCCTATTATAGTTCTGTTAACAAGAAACCATAATAAAATAGCTAAATATACATCACAGCCTAATCTTTCGAAGAAAAACAGATCTAATGATAAGTTTACGTTATAAACTCCAAGGTCTTGAATATTTTTCCTCATTCTTGACATGTGTTATGTATACATCGCTATTCAGGGAATTCTTTGTTAAATTGTTGCTTTTTAACAAGTATATTGTAATAGATAAAATACATGTAAACACAGTTACTATAAACCAAATATTACTAGTGCTATGCTTAATCATACCTGTACTAATCTGTACTGGTTCCTAGTCTGGCCCTAAGGTTCCATGATTTCTCGTTTATATTAACACAAGTTTAGAGGATAGTATATAAACGTTTGCCTCCCATTAGTATGAAGCAGTGCTCCATAAAAACAAAGTGGCCCCTCGCACAAGGCAGGGCAATATCTTAAAATAACGAAGATCTCTTTATTAAATTTTCTGTTGTTATAGCCTGAACATTCAATTTTCTGAAAAATCTTCAATTTTTTTTTTTTTTTTTTAGTAAAACCTTTTGCTATGATAATTATTCTTTTTCTTTCTGTTTTTCTGATGTAAATTTATATTGGTGTTGTTTTAGAATAATTTAGTTTTTGCCGTCTGTATTAGATGACATTGTGAGGCCAATTGCTAAATCATTTAGAGCATAATTAGCTAGGGAGAAACTAAAAAACAACACAATTTTATTTAATCTGTTCTTGTAACAAATATGTTCATAAAGACTCACGACCTTCAAAATTTCAAAAAAGGAACATAAATAATGACGCTAAAATATTCCAATCATCATTATTAACCCTACATCGCCTGGCTTAAGTCAAAAGTGGCACCGCTTAATTATAAAGCCATTTTTTTCAAGCATTGTTACCCACCTCTAGGTTTTTATTAGGATTTCTGCTTCGTAATTTACTTTTTGTTCTCGTTGGGCCCTTGGATTTTTAAATGAATTGAGTCACGCATCATTTCTGTGTAATCTAAGCTTTGTTTAATGTGATTATGGAATAGGTACGTATTAAATCGAATCTATAATTCTAGGTAGTTTAAACTCCTCTTTGCTCCATCCTTCGCAAGTATTGTTTTTTATTTTGAATGTTTCTCACCTCTATAAAAGAGTTTTGTATGTTATCTTTTTAAATACTTATATAAACGTGGAAGCATATTTTGTTGTTGATAGATAGTCAATCAGATGTCAAGGTCGAACAAGGGATTGTTAGGCATATAATTTATTAAAGCGAATTATAAAAAAGTGTCAGCTTTTAATCATTTACTTGATAACGATACTCAAAGAAAAATACGCGTAACTATTTACCAACCTTAATTCTCAGGAGTTTACAAGCATGATACAATGCTATTCTCACGAAATTATGGAGAATGTAAATGGCTGAACCCATAATTTTGGAGGTCTAAACCCGTAACGGTTTAATATCGAGAGCTGTGAACGATCATAAATCTTGTAATTTTAGCTCGGGCGAAGGGGAACATGATTTACGGGATTCTTATGATGAGTTAGTATTTGATGTAGACACATAAACATTTTAGTTCAACGTGAATTTTAGACGCGATTTTCCTCAAACTGCAAAGACTATGAGCATAGTTATCGAATTAGTGAGAAATATTTTTATTGCAGCTTGTTTTAGATTTGAATTGCTGTTCTGTTTACGTGTAATTTTTACTGTTATTACGTTTAGTTAATGGTCGAGGAAAATGTTAATTGAAAAAGGGTTTACTAATATTAGTTTGTTGGTAGAATATAAATGCTGTAGTTCTGAGTTTGTCTGTTACTGGGGTTCTCAATCTTCTCTTATATTTAAAAATGGATCTCAAAATGTGTTGGTAAGCGCATAACTCAACAACGCCTAGACCAATTTTGATAATTCTTTTTTTGTTATGTGTAGAAAATATTAGAAAAGTAGAGGGGAAGATTAGGAAAAGTGACTCTTTGATAGCGAGATAGTTGGACCCGTGCGAAGCGGGGGCAGGCTAGTTTTATACAAAGTTTTCAGAAGAGTAATTTGCAATCAAGAAAGTTTATCACTAACTTGCAGTTGCCTATTTTGATAAATTATATCAATTCCTTCGAGACTTTTAAGATTTTTATTTAAAAATAGGTCCTGTAAAACTAAAATGTAACATTATAACTTAGCAGAAAATGTCAAAAAGCACTTTTCTTAAAAGAACTTAGCAATAAAGTACTTTATAGTTTGGTAACTTTTTGACGTAAAAAGCTAAAGAAACTTCACACACGACTTAACCCTTTCAAGTCTCGAGAGCATTCTCGAAGTTCATGTGGGTAAACTAATACCATCAATTGTTGTCATTTGTAGGGGTACTTATAACCCACTAAGTTTTGCTAAGGGTTCTGAATTTTGACAGGTTTGGTACCTAATTGCTATTTCTGACGTAACTATAATATGCTAAATATAAACTTCAAGTTAAGTCAACTATTATTTATACATGTATCGGTATCAGCAGTTGATGAATGTAGATAGGACTAATGAGAGGGTACAAAAAATATTTATCAAAGAAATTCTTATCGAAGTACGTATACTTAGAAACATGAGTTTTAAAATTTCAAATTAAGGTGCTTTCACTATTACTCACTTCTACTCACCAAAAATTTGTCAAATGAAGTTATTAATGATCTCAATTCGTTTCTAAAATCTCTACGTCTCTTGGTATCTCTTGGACCTAATCACCAGTAATGAATAAATCTGTACCCATTTTCTTTTGTCCTGGCCATTTCTCAAGTAGATTGGGGTCGGAACTGACTTGTAAATAGATTAGCACTACCGTTGCCAACAAATTGAATTAATTAGGCAACCTCCCTGAAATTGAGTGTACCGATCTGGTATACTATTGTTCGAAGGAATACCTTAATTTTTAGCAGAAATGGCCCAAAATTATAGGGCTATGTTCGTGCTTGATGTGTCGTTAAAAGTAAGTTGTAACTATCAATTATATGGATAAGGTTTCCCACCAAAAAGTGTCATTTGTATACTTCATAGAGGTATTTGTATACCTCTTTGAGTGCGTGGATTCGAATCCCACTTCTGACACCATGTAATATGATTAAAAGACTTGGATCTTGGATACTTGACTTTAATATCACAGTACACAGTCGGGCAGCTCACTGCACCAGAGTTACATTGTCAATGGCCGACACTCTCTCGGCCATTTTATTTATAGTGATATGATGACACTGATATAGACAGGTCTAGTGTGACAATAATTATTATTACTAATTAGAAATGATACAATAGTGACAAAGAGTTGTTTTCTCAAATAAATAAAAAGAGTATTATGGTTTAATTATCTAGAGATTTTGGGTAGCATATAATTGGAGACTTTATGGTTATTACGGGGTATAAAAAATGTGTCTTCAAAATTCACATTTTCAGTCATAACTGCGAAATGTTACTGCGAACAGTAACAAAACAGGTGATTTTTTTTTAATCCTTTCCGTTTCATTTTGAATTAGTCTCATCAGTATTACAAACGCAAAAATGTTTAAGACTGTGGGTGGATTTGATGGATGTCTTTTAACTATTTGACGTAAAAAGTACTACTGAATGACTAACTACTGACAAACTAATCATCAGAAGTGTAATCCTAAAAAATACATTTGGTCTTCTATAATCACCCTTTCTTCACCAGGTTTCCGTGGAAGAATGGACTTCGATGTGGAACGACTACGCCCAGAACCCTTCAGCTGCTCTTAAGTGGCAGCAACTGTATGCTCAGTTCATGTTCCAACTGGAAGACGCCAGTGCTGATGGCACCATCGATAGTGATGAGTTCACTACCGTCTGCTCCTCCTATGGGATCGACCCTCAGGAGTGTAAGGTGGCCTTTACTAAGATGGCTAAGGTAAGTTTCTACTGATATCGCTTTTTGGAAGGTTCTAGAGGATCTGGTAATGATGGAGGGTTATCGTCGTTGTCATCGTCATTGTATGAGCAGCAAGAAGTCCACTGTTCGGTTTAGGGTTATCCCAGTGACTTCTAGAAAAGCCAGTCGGACTTCGGCGTTTTCGGAGTCGGATGATGATTATCCTTAAAAATATCGCCAAAAGCATGAATACATCTTGTTAAATTAAAAGCGTATTTTTAAAGCATAAAACTTAAAAAATATATCTTCAAAATATCTCTTTTCGTCAAAATATCTGGAAATATTAAAAAAATAACAAACAAATTATTAAAAATAATTGAAAGACATTTTGGCCATTATATTTAGGAATATTTTAAACGAATTTAAATTGTGTGTAATTGGTAACGGATATCCCAATTTTCCTTATAAATCATTACAATCATTTTACTTTATGAAATTGGTCTTCGATTTTATGAACGAATAATTCAATAAAAACTCTTTTTGTATCTAGCTATCTATCTGTATTAGTTCGTAAAATATCTTGGTTCCGTCTTACCCTTATAACATCATTGCGGTTCATGACTTAATTGATGTAATGAAGATGTACTAAAGTGCCTTTTCCCTAACCTTTTAGGTTATGTACCTAAAGGTATATATGACAAAAGTTAATTATAGTTTCATTTATTTATATATTTATTATAATAAGGTAGGCTCACAGCTTATGTATACAAATTAGTTAAAAGTATTGGTTATAGGAAGCAGCTGTCTTATACATTAGCCAGCCATTCGTTTCAACCAAATGTTGTGATAAAATGGGTACAGCCAACCTGACATGACTGCACGATTGCAATGGATCATCTGATTGTTACATGGAACAACTATTTGTGTAATAGACATTTTTTCTAGGTCTGGATGTGATTTGTGCGCGATGCACGGCAGATGTAAAAATCTTAATGTGGAACAACGTTAAACCAAAAAAATATTTCTCTAATTTTCTCTAGTCTATTTCCTTAGTTATAATAATTGGACCCTATTACCAAATGCAAATCTTAGCATAACTATTCAGAAACTCAAAAGTAATTTGGCTAACATTTTCTTACGTAAAGTGCCTAGAAAAATGCGGTCGGTGGCAATTTCTAATTAGTTTGCTCAGGGTTTCAAGAGTGGTGCAATAAAGTTCTTGAGGCTGCGGTCATCATAAATCTATATAGCCATTGTCTGACCTTTCTCTGAGCTTCGTTTAATTAGGAAATTTTATCTTACCAGGACAAATAGGAGTCGGGTTTTTCTTTATGTTGCTTTTATCTATCGTGATTTTATTTCCTTGAAAATGTAAGCTTTGTGGAAGACCATTTTTGGCTTGTTATTAGGTGAAGTTGGTTCTAATTTAAATCTCGGTAGGTGCTTCCTGACGTTCTACCTTGATAAATAAAACCTTTGATTGTTTTAGTTCTTATACGTTTTATTCTTTCCTGTGTTTTTCTTATGTAATAGGTAGCACACATTGGCAAACGAGTCGATGCATTACCTGATGGTAAGCAATCTGCGCCGCCTATAGACACCCGCAATAACAGAGGAATTATGAGGACGTTGTCGACCTTTTGGGGATTAGGAATTAGGAGTTTTAGTGATTGGGGCAGGGGAAAATTGGGGCTCCAGTGACCTCAGTCACATGGCGAAACACAACGCTGTGGTTGTTTAACACCGGTTTTCTGTGAAGCCGTGGTGTCACTCCCTGCAATCAATCCCTTCCTGTGTTAGCTGAGAAAAATTGCTTTGTAGAACAATTGACATTCATTTTTTAAATAAAAGCAAATCGAGCAGAAACGTTCTCGTGCATGCTTAAAAATCAGATTTCCCTCGTTTCATCGAAGTATGAATAATGTACATCGATTTATGAAATCGCACAGAACGCTCAATTCAAATTGTATTCCGATTTCCATTACAATTGTCCATTACATTTTATAGTAGTTAAATATTCACACTTTTTACAATAAATTTATTTGATTGGTTTATTTGTCATCCCATTTTTGCATCATTTGAATTTTATTGGTCGCCACTTTTTGTGCCGACCAATGAAATTGGGGTAAAATACAAATTCCTGCTTAATTCGAATTTCGATTGCAGCATTCCTTTGTTTGATTGTCAACAGCGAATTTCGAATTTAACTGTTTACTTTTCATTTATAGAACTGACTTGTTTACGTCTGAGTGAGAATTTATAAGTAGATCAAATGATTTCTCTCTCAACTTTTTTTGATTTTGACATAGTGATGTTTGGATTTTCTGCCATTGACCGTAGTCACGGGTTTTACAAACAATTCATGTGAACGAAATTATTTTTAGGATTCAATTCAAACGTTATTTTTGACGTTGAAATCTAAACAGGATTCAAAAAGATATCACGACAGCAAGCCAGATATTATTTGGATTGTTTGTCAAAAAAATCAACGTGTGTATTTACAAAATGTGTTATTTAACAGGGCAAGAGCAGCGTCTCGTGGGAGGAGTTCCAGGAGCTATGGAAGGAGTACTTCTCCACCGAGGATCCTAACGCTCCCGGCAACTTTATATTTGGCAGAACTAGCTTCTAAGCACAAAGTTCACAGCACGCCACGTGCACCACGAGACAAGAGGAGAAATGAAGATATTTCACAGACAAACCGTCTAACATTCCATGGATTAAAATAGATGTAATCACGACAAGGTTCGGCTTCAACGGGTCTTTCTCACGGCCGCTTTAGTAATCGCAGCGGAGGCTAGGCTATCCCCAGCTTCGGAAGCCCGTACGTGACCCCTTTTATGTGTCAATATCTAACAGCCTTTGATCCATTCACGAGTCGCAACTGAGACCGTGCCAGCTGCTTGTTAAGAAAAGTTCAATGGATAACGAACCTAGTTTAAGTATCGTGACTAGTTTCACAAGAACCTAATAGATATCGCTTGCGGTCACAGTGGACCGATAAAAGATAGGTTTAGTTTGGAGTTTCGTCAAGTACACTCGTCCGTGGATCAGAGGTATCAAAATTTTCATTTTACGTGTGTATGTGTTCAATATAGAAATAATAATAATAATTAAAAATTATAAATAACCTTCATATTTCTCTCTAATAGTGGAACAATTTCAAATTCACTTTTTATTACTAAGGCTCAAGTTTACTAGAACTTTTCAATCTTTAGATACTACTATATTATAATAACAACGAATGAATAATATTCACGCATTATTATATAGCATATCTAGTAGCCATATCTAATGAATCTTGGATTTTCTCGCCGGTTTTATCCGAATTACGACATCTATAACGTTATCTTTTAAAACTATTGTATAGCTTTGTTTTTTAAATTATAAATTACTAATATTGTTGTTACTCTTTCAAAGTGAAGGCCACTACAAAATAATTATTTAATCCAAATTTTACTATGTACTATTGACAACGTGGAAATCGCTGTGTTTGTCTGTAGTGGCCCTTACAAATTGATAGTAATTTTACCGTTGTATTTTATAATTACGTTTCTATTTAAAATGTTTAATATATATTATAATTATAATATGATATATTGATCTAGTCAAATGTTTTGTGCTCTCAGAATCTATGAAATTTCATCTTGTTAAGTCGCTATTATATAGATATAATAGGCAATGATTAAATGTATGTAAATAATTAATTGAGTTTTATTTTACAATTACCTACCACGACACGAATTATTACATTCCACTGTGGAAAATAGCCCTTCCTAATGTCTCTTCTACGGCGCCCGCTTCTCATGGATAAGGGTGCGGTTTCTAACCTGGCATAGAACAATCTGACCTTATCCAAGTTTATATGAACTTTATAAGGTTCCGACATCACTGACATACAGTGAAGGAAGACACATTGTGAAGAAATATGGACTTATACTTTCTAATTATAAGTTCGCGTTCAGCAAGCGTGGTGAGCAATCATGATCAAACTTACTCCGTTTAAAAAGAGGCTTTTGCTCAGCAGTGGACTTGTGTGTTGTAATGTGGTAAATAGAAGGGTCTATAGAGATCCACACAAAAAAATATACTTAGGTAATTTGATACACAAAAACAATAAACACAAATTCTCGATTAAAGAATTCGACGACAATTAAAGTTACAATCATCATCATCATCATCAGCCTATAAGTGCCCACTGCTGAGCAAAGGCCTCTTCTCATACGGAGGAGGTTAGAGCATTAATCACCACGCTTGCTCAATGCGGGTTGGCGATTTCAAACTTATAATTAGAAATAATAAGTCCAGGTTTCCTCACGATGTTTACCTTCACCGTATGTCAGTGGTGTCTAAATAATCATAGAAAGTACATGTAACTCGGATAAAGTCACATTGGTACTTGCCAGGTTTCGAACCCGCACCCTTATGCATGAGAAGCGGGCTCCTTAACCTCCGGGCCACCACGACCACTCCAAAGTTACAATCCAAACTAATATTATATATGCAAAAGTAACTCTGTGTGTCTGTCTTTTCTTTACGGCTAAACTACTGAACCGATTTCTGTGAAATTTGGTACAGACATCGTTTGGAACTTGAGAAATATATAATAGGCTAGTTTTTATACTAAAAAACCGCTTTTCCACGCGAACGGAGTCGCGGGCAAAAGCTAGTTGTAAAGTAAACTAAATTGAAAAAAGTTCACTTTCATTTTATTTTAGTATTGCGTTTAACGTAACATTTGTAAAGATTATAGAGTAAAAGAAAGTTTTCATTTAAAGCAAAAATATATAATCATATTATTATATACCTAAACATTGTATCTAGAATCTAGATCTAGTCTATTCAGACGTCTTGTCTAAAAGCCTACAGACACTGTCACTGGATGGAATTTACGAGACAATCCTGAAATGGTTACAGGCACGAATTATTCAGGAGCGTCCATTATTATTTTCTTGCCACACCAAAACGAACTTTAATAGTAAGAAAATAGGGCAATTAAAATACTGATCACAATTGTTCTTTGATTGGAACATTGCAAGTTCGAATTTCGACTTTCGAGTATGAAGCGTCGAGTACAATACCTGGATTATACAGGGTATTTAAAAGAAGGTTCATTACTTTTTTAATCATTATTATCATCATCAGCCTGATTCCTTCCACTGCTAGACATTGGCCTCCCCAATTGCACGCCACTGAGCTTGATGTTCAGTTCTTCTTATCCAACCACCACCAGCCCACTTGCGGATATCGTCAGTCCACCTAGCAGGAGAGCGCTCTACACTACGATTGCCTATACGCACTTGCTTTTAAGTATCAAAAAAACTAAAAAAGTAAAGTAACTAAAAAATGTTGCACAAGGTCTTTAAAAAAAGTATCATATCACATAAACCACGGACTTTGTACTTACTTCGTAAAAGCCGCTTTATTAAGTGGGGAGAATCATAAAATAACTTCTGCCGCGCTAAATGAGTCGAGACTTCTTAGAGTATCATACTCTTACTATCTAAAAGCCACGGAGTTTCTTTTTCTGTTCTAAGCGAGGCTACGGTAGATTACTGCGCTGGAATCAGACCTTTTTTTGTTTTTTGGGAGGGGAAAATCATCAAATGACTTCTCCCGCCCAGGGCCGGGCGGGAGGGAGTGTCAGACTCTTAATGACTAAAAACCCCCCTGTTCCTTCTCCTGCTCTGGACCGAGGTCGCTGTGCCTCATTGCGCTTTCCCCGCAACCCCGGCTGAACATCAGCCTTATAGGGCCCCGTCTGTGGTGGTCTATTGGCTCTTTGAGGCGCGCGCGGAACGCTACGCGTCGCTGGAATCAGAGCTACGGGCTCTATATGTAGAAGTAAGTATAATATCCTCAATCAATCTTTTATACCTACCTAATCATTTGAAAATTATATTCCATTAAAAGAAAATTCACAATTAAAACAAGGTACAACCAAATGATTTATGAACATACTGTATAGGTTTAAATCGCTCAAAGCCTTATGGTAGGTACTATCCGATGAATGGGAAATGGGCCATCGAAACCGAGACGACATTACGAATGGATAGATGTTTGTGTGTAATGGGAATATATGGGCAGAATGGGAATTTCAATGGGAATCCCACATCCGTTCAAACATTTCAGTGTGTCATTGTAAATTGGATGTCATGGCAAACTTGATAGGGTTGTATCTTATCGCACGATCTCCGGGGAGGCGGCGAACCTCCTTGCCGGATCACCGCCATGGGATCTGGAAGCGAAGGCGCTCGCGCGCGTCTACAGTTTGCGCGCAGACGCGCGTCGCCGGGGCGAGGATCCTCTGCCGCGCCAAATTAGTGCGTGGCGGAATGAGCTCCGGCGAGATCTCATGGCTGAGTGGAAGCAGCGACTGTCGCAACTGAGGGCCGGGCACGCTACTATAGCAGCGGTAAGACCCCTCTTTGAGGAGTGGCTTGAGAGACGCCACGGCGTCCTCACCTTCCGCCTGACGCAGGTGCTTACCGGGCACGGCAGCTTTGGTAGGTTCCTGTTTCGGATCCAGCGGGAGGAAACGCCCGAGTGTCGTCATTGTGAGGATCACCTGGAGGACACGGTGGAGCATACGGTGGCGGAGTGCCCTGCTTGGGCTGAGCACCGCCGTGTTCTCAGGGAAGTGATCGGCGGCGGCGACCTCTCGCGCCCGGCCTTAATCGAGGCCATGGTGCAGCGTGAGAGGAACTGGGAAGCTATCTCCTCCTTCTGCGAAGCAGTTATGCTCGCAAAGGAGGAGGCGGAGCGCGTGAGGGAACTATCCTCCTCGCGCCCCAGCCGCCGCAGAAGGCGACATTCCGGACGTCGGGGATCGAGGGATGATCTCCGGCCACCGTAAGCGCGGGTCTGCGGACGGCGAGCAAGGGTAGCTCGCCGCCCGACCAGAACTGGACCCGAGCGTACGGCGCGTAGCGTTCCGCGCGCGCCTCAAAGAGCCAATAGACCACCACAGTCGGGGCCCTAAAGGGCTGATGTTTAGCCGGGGCTGCGGGGTAAGCGCAATGAGGCACCGCGACCTCGGCCCAGAGCAGGAGAAGGAACGGGGGGTTTTTAGTCAGTAAGAGTCTGACACTCTCTCTCGCCTTACCCTGGGCGGGAGAAGTCATTGGATGATTTTCCCCTGACAAAAAAAAAAAAAAAAAAAAAGGGTTGTATCTTAACCATATTTTTATTAGATTAAATAGTGAACTGAAATTACTGTGTTGTTGATCAAGATGTTGCAAGCCAAGTTAAGAGTTTGATTCTCAGGTCGTGACTACGTTACTTAGGACCATATGACTATATTATGCTCAGTGACTATAAATTTAGAAAACAACATTTTCGTCCAATGTTCAAACTGGGTGGCGAAGAAAGCGCAATGATAAACCGCGGCCTCGGCTTGGAGCAGGAGGAGAAGGAACGGGGCGAGAGATGATTATCCCTCCCCAAAAAAAGATGATTTCCAAAATTTTTGAAAACCGAGTTTTTATTAGTTCTCGATCTCGACATTCTTATGTCAGCAATGCTACTTGCAGCATCTAGACCGAAAATCTTGTCAAGAGTATTTGACAATACGAGTCATCCTAAAAATAATAAATAAAATAAACCTTCTGCATATTATTTACTATGTGGCACTAGTGCTGTAACAGTTACCATGATGACGTGTTCGGAACCGCGAATCAATATCCGAACATATCCGGACCGCGGATATTAGCATATTATCATAAAAATGATTTGTTATGATTACGTTGTAATGTTTGTTTTGAATATTTTTTGTTATACTTTTGAGGTTTTCGCGACGGTTATTGGGTTTTGGGAATGGTAATAAGTTTGTTAAATCAACATTTTAGAATAACTAAATGAACGTTATTATGTATTTAATTTGATATTAATTTTAAAATTCTCGCTAAACTTTGTTGATATTATAATGAAAACAATGTTTATTTAAGGTAGATTACAAAAAAAATATTATATTAAAATCTAGAACAATGTAAGTACAATAGACATTGTACACGTATGAGTGATTTTTTTTTATTTGTAAGTCTTTAAGCATTATATTAAACAACTTTTTTTAGAGGAAAATCATGTACTTAAATGCTTCTCCCGCCTAAGGTGAGGCGGGAGGGAGTGTCAAACTCTTACTGACTAATAACCCCCCGTTCCTTCTCTTGCTTGCTGCGCAGCCCCGGCTGTGGTACATCGCGCTTGCATCCGCAGCGCCAGTCATCATGCGGATAATCTGGGTTACGGATCAAAAATAACTAAATTAGATTATGTAAGAAGAAGGTGTTTCCAAATTAAATATTAAGATGGTTTTCCGTAGTTTCAGCTACACCCATTAAAAACAGACATAAGTTTAACTATAGTAAGTATCTACATTATGTAGATCGTGCAAATATCTCATTTGCCTTCAAACAAACATGGCAGTCAGTTTGCCAACCGCCTGGCATGAACTCGAGCAATGCTACCAACATCACAGTAATGAAGTTTGGTGACTTCATTAGCACGGCATTGCATATCGTCGGATACGGTGCGGCGGATCTATTTAGGTGATAGTAACATCACTAATAAGCAATCGATTTTGGCATTTTGAAATGAGTCGAAACCCCATCCATGATTTTTGTTAGATTTTACGGTTTTCATTGAGCTGTATTGATATTTTTATGGAATAAAAGGGAAACAATCAGACGGATTACCTGATGGTAAGTGATCAGGTCCACTCTGAACACCAGAGGAGTTACGCCAGGGACGACTTCGGTTTTGCTGGCCTTCTAAAAACGAGTATACACGCGTTTCTTTTTGAAAATGTGGCGATAAACATAGAAGCTAGCTAATAAAAATTTACCGATTATTTTACAAATTTCTTGCCTAGAAAATCCCAACTTGCACTATACGGGAATTGCCTACCTAGTTGCATTCAACGAAAAAAACGATGAAAAGAAAAAGGTTAAATAAGAAAGGATAATGATCCTTTCTTATTTAACCTTTTTCTTTTCATCAAAGTAAAGCTATTTGTGCAAAAAGTTTCATTGTTGGTAATAACAACTGTAAGTTGTAATTTATTTACCAATTTCAGTAGCCTACACTATTAAGGCCTATGTCTAATTGATGATGGGAATATACCAATAATAATTACGACACCTGTAGCATCACGTCTTCTTTTGAACTGATCAGACTGCAAGATACTGTCTTTAATAAAATAAACACATTTAAGATACGATATTGTAAAATTGCGTCCGGCCAAGATCAGGGTAGATACTATTTCAAAATTACTTTTAACTTACGGATCCTTCCAATTGTTATACTGTACGTATTTTCTTTCCTTATATCTTGCCCCAAGTCTATTCAATGTCTCACTCGAGTGCAGTATTGTAAGAATAAAGTGCACTTTTGCTTCTCAGATCGGCTAAGGAAACTAATATCGATGATTCTTAACGGTCGAAGTGGTTCTATCTTTATTTTTCGAATTTTAAAGCGTCTACTTGTATTTTTTTTTTTTTTGACTAAACATGCATGATTAGATATTTTATTTAGGGCTGATTTTTCAATAGTCAGATAAATGTTATCTGAGGAATGAAATTGTTGCTGTCACTGTCTTATACAAACATTCTGACGCGACAGCATCATAATTATTTCTTAGATAACTTTTATCGAACCATTGAAAAATCAACCCTCAAGCGATTAATTTGAATATGTTTAAATGTGTCGTTGCCGGATAACACCTATTTGGGAAATATGGTATAATTATTAGAACAACATTCATAAAAAAATTACAAACTCTCCGGTTTCGCACAAGTGCAATGCTAATACTAAATTTCTCTTCTATTCAATGAATGTCATTATACATATTAACCTTCCTCTTCAATGAGTCTATCTATTAAAAAACCGCATCAAAATCCGTTGCGTAGTTTTAAAGATTTAGTATATAGATATAGGAACAGAAAAAGTGACGTTAAACAAAAGTAGGTATATTAAATACCTATATACAAAATCTATTTCAGACGATTAATATTTTAGAGTTTTTTACAAAGTCACTAAACAAATTTCAAAAATGACTCATTTTTCCAACACAGACCGATGAGCAACGAATTCTAATTACACGAAATTTAAAAAACAATTAAGTCAAAAAGTAAAGCTCATACTGACACCTCATTTTACTTTATAACACGAAAAATCCATTTAGACCAATCGATAACTTCACAGAAGCCCATAAAAATGCCAAACAACTATCTATCAATCTTTTAGAACAGTAAAAAACATACAATTGACGATAAAATTACTCGACTGTGTCCGTGCATAGTATTGACTATCAACATGAAATAAAATTCAATTGCTGTAATTTTATAAACGAACGTAGTTTAAGAACGTCCTAAATTCTGGATTAAATATCTATACATATATGTTTTAAAAAGGCCAATGGTAAAATGGTAAACGGCATATCTTTCTTTTGGCACTCAACGATTATAGTTTTTTTATGTGATAGGTCGGCAAACGAGCATAGGGACCTGAAGGTAAGCAATCGGCACTGCCTTAGATGCCTGCCACACCAGATGACTGACTACTGTGTTGCCCTACTGTATTAGGATAAGAATTCCGAAGATTAGGAATTGAAAAAGGAACGGATTGCGTCTGTGGTAACTCATTCACGCGTTTTCTGTGAGGCCATGTCATTCTAGTCAAGCCGGCCTAATTGTGCCGAAGCATGACTCTCCCACACTAGTTTTTATAATAAACAAAATATACTTTGTAAAAGTAATCTAACGTCAAGAGAACATAAAGAAAACGCTTCTACATAACCAACGAAATACACCAAGACAAGAAACAAATACACATAGCAAAAACAGAGCAATGAAAATCTTAATAATTTAATTATAAAATCATTTCACATTTCACGTAAATTTTGCGAGACAACGAAATTAGAACGCCTCGCTTGAATCGAAGAAGCCACGCCTTTGTATCGCACCGTACATTAGATATACGCCTTAGCGGAATTGTACAATTTGTCTTGCAAGGAACGAACAATGTTGTTAGACCTTACCTATTTGTAAGCATGACGCAGTTGATGTGATCGGCGGGGTTATATGCGGTGATTACTTTTGTTTATTAAAACAGTCAGGCGACCTGATTTCGACTTTGTAGTGACGAGCAAGAAAATGCCTTTGAAACTGTAAAGGCAATTTATTTCTTCCTTACCTACATTGTACTTATTTAAAAGAAAATTTTGATTGTTTTGAAGCTAAGCAATCTTGTTGGCGGAATTAGTCAAAAGAATTTTGATTTTGATTTGACTAAGTACCTATAGTTTTTTGTTCGGTGTAGGTTCAAAACTTGGCAATTACAATCCGATTTAGTCTTATTGCAAAGTTATTAAGACAACTCTAAGAAACGGTGAAAGAAAAGACCGTTAAGTCCAGGTTGGACTTGGTAATTTCTAACTTAAAGTATGAAATCACGAAACCGCTTTGAGCAAGCGCGGTTATTAGGTAAGCCTTCTCTTAGATTTTTACTAAGAGAAGGCTTACCTAATAACCGGGACCTTAACTTAGGCAGTGAGCACCTTTATGCTCATAACACTATTAGTTGTACGTATAAAACTCACAAACATCCGTCTATACTTACAATTATTCACGTGTATACCTGTTATATCAGTAAAAATAACTTTGCAATAAATCAATAACATATTATTAAATTCAGGCCTTGCTAGAAACTCACAATTAAGCTAGAAGACCACACACAATCCACTAGGAAACATGGCATGTCTCATGAATCTGAATGCGCCATATGCTAGTAATAACACCGTGTACTCTCGCTACATTGAAATGCTATTTGCTTTAATGCGTACATTCAACAGCTGCAATGTTCTGTAGACATTTGTATAATATGTATAACGAAATATAATCCAATTCTATGCAAATAATGTCGTTGAAACAAAGCTTGTTTGTGTGAGGGAGATTGATAATGTTGAAACAGGCGGCCATGCTTTTTTTCAGTCCTCTGGTTTACCTTATTTATACATATGACCAAAACGCTCATTTGGGTCATATAGCAAATAAACATTATTGTGTCAAAGGTAAAAAAATGCTTAATCATTTCCCTCCCCCATTCCTCCTCTATCTCTACATCTCCGAAAGCTTAACTCCAAAATCCCGGGAACGCAATCGTCACTCCTCTGATATTACGGGTGTCCATGGGTGGCACCGATCGCTTACCATGGCCCTCGAGTCTGCTATTACAATAATGTGAGAATAGTAGATAATTGGTTTCAAAATTGTTGATTTTGACAAGTTTTGGTAATCTACTAACACGATAGCGTCATTATGACTTCTCAATGCCACTTCATCGGAATAATTCTTTAAAACGGTAATCTCGTACTTATTTACAAATGAATATTTGACATAATGCGGTAAATTAATAAGAAATGTCAGTTCCTTTATTCAATGATTTACGTTTAGAGTATTAATGTGCAGTTATTGTTTATAATTCGTTACAAGACATCTCGTACTATAATTCTATTACGACATCGCCAATAATGAAAATGGCTGAATTTTGAATTAACAGATACCTTTAGCAAAATGACAATGGAATCGTGTAGGAATGACAACACTTTGAAAATAATAGACTCCCCAGTAATCCATTCGTCTGATCGTTTGCTGATCTACTACATACAAAAAAGTATTTATCTAACTTATTTATTTCATTTTGAAATGATCGTAATTACAAAACAATATTACTTAAAAAAGGCACCCTTACAAACATTCCATTTGCGTCTGTGATTTTAGACACACCCAGATCCGAAACAACAATCCTTGGATCACACAAAGTTGCTCTGCAATAAAACTATGCAATTAATACCAAATGATCACAAGTAATCAAGAAACAACTTTGAACCTAAATATGTAGAACAAACTAATACAGATAAACTACATCACCTACAACTACAATAGAGCATATTTTCCCGTGACAGGACGGGTAAATAATGACAGATGTCAGCTAGTTACCCTCGGAAAAATATATTATTAAAGGTAGGTGAATGTCATTAGTCAACGTCTCTCTAACTATCGTACAGTAGTATAACAGTTTCTCACTATCTTTGTAAATTGCTATTCTTGATATTGCGAAGATAAATTACGATGAAGACATTTTAATATCAGCCGGGGCGGCAGAGTCCAGCGCAGCCGCTGAAACAGGAGAAGGAACGTGTAGGACTTTAGTCAGTAAGAGTCTGACACACCTTCTTCCTCCACCTAGGTCGACAAAAGTCAGTCTTGAATTACCACACAAAAACGGTAACGCACTTGTGACTCCTCTAGTGCTGCGGGTGTCCATGGGTGGCACCGATCGCTTACCATCAGGTGTTCCGTCTATTGAAAGGTCAATTAAAAGACATCCAAGTGAAAGTGAGATTTGGCTCCGTCCGAATCCAAATTAGGTTGTACTTAGGATTAATTTTCTTTTGTTTTTGGCACTTCTTGTCACAATGGCAACAGAAATATGTCATCGAATTTCCGCCTGGTGGCAGACAAACAGATCCATAAAGTCTTAGTAAAAGAATTCCCGTTACTACGCTTAGAACTAATGTTAAATAGTAGTTTTTCATCTCTCAATCACTAGTCCAACTTTTACAGTCATTAATATAGAAAATCGTAATAATTTCAAATCGAAAAAAATCGAATACAGAAAAAAAATAGGTAGATAATACATCAAAAAAGAACCTTATTTGTAACGACAAAAAACTCAATATCAGCATCAGCAAAGGGCAGCCAATATAAGTTGACAAATGACTATTTGGTACCACATTCTTTGAAAAATTCGTACCTACAGATAAATCATTGAGGATAAAAAGATGACTTATGGAATTCCGAAGGTCTGAAAGGGGATCTTTTCAAGTTTGTTACCTTTCGAAGAAGAAATTTTGTGTAAATGAATTACTTGGATGTGGGAATATGGGTAAGTAAGTGGTTTAGAAGTAGTTTCTTTTGTTGCAGTGATCGGTTCTTTTGTTTTAAGTCGTCGCATTATGAGGAAGAATATTGGATTGTAGTTCCCAGTGTTTTTGAAGGCAATGGATTCAAGAAATGCTTAGTACTTAATTTATTTTGACACCTTATAGTAAGGTATTCGTCTAATTGGTAAGTACGTGAACTCTCACGACTGGCATACCAGTGCCATACTGGTGATTAAGGAGACTCCTAGAATACTCTAGTCATACTGCATGATAATATGGAATACAACCTGAGGAGACTTGTTGTAACTGGAAAATGAACAAAGATGGATAAACAAAATATTGCAGATGTGTATGGATGGCGGCGATTGTTTACTTATGGTGTAGTTTTCTCGTTTACCGACACATTCCAGAAAAAAATTACTCGAACATAACATTGGCTTCATAAAAATATGCACTTACTATATAAAAACAGATGAAAATAGCCAAATACCTTTATAAATATTAAAAAAAAATGCTGGCTCTACCGGACAAATACCTTAACCTCACAAAAACCGCCGTAAAACAACCACAGCGTTGTATTTCGCTGTGTAAGGGAGGTAATCGGAGGCCCAATCCTTCCCCTTCCCCTAATCCCTAAGTCTTCAAAACCTACCCAAAAATTTATTATTGCGAGTGTCCATGGGCGGCGCTGATGGCTTACCATCAGGTAATCCGTCTGCTCGTTTAACGTCAATAAAATAATAAAAAATTGTCTGTAATAATTAACCATTCACCTGATTGGCCGTCGATTAGAAAGTCGATGAATCGTATTGAGACATCATTTATCACATGTCAATTTATATATATTATCACCTTCATGATTTGTCATGACAAACTAATTGGCCTTTTAGGGTCAAAGAATGGTCTTAATTTGTTTAGATCCTGATAATTATTGGTTTGTCTGTTTTATATTATAATTTATAGGACTATGTCTAATATACATATATAGATACCAATGGCCTGAATGGTTAGTCTTTTGATTGAATGGCGAAATTTCAGGCTGTTAGTTGAAGTGTGAAGAATTTGTCATGAAAGCTGAGTTGCTACCAGAATGGTAGATTAGGTGAAGTTAGAACTGTGACCCGCACAAAAATCGATTCACAGTCACAAATAAACAGCTTCGGCTGCAGTCTTTCCGTCCGAATATAATTTAGGTGTCTTCAAGGCTAGAGTGAATATGCTCTTAATAAACTAATGCGCCTTACCATCAACGATTGCATCACTGCTTACCATCAGGTGGGATTGCAGTCAAGCACTAGTTTATTGCAAGTAAAAAATAAAACTGTGATCAAAGTGCTAGCTGATTGATTTGACGGCTATTTTAACCAGCTGTCTCTGACACACGTATATATATATATAGTACATTTACATTGTTCTACACCTAACAAAAAGTACAAGACAAAATAAAAAAAAATGCGTAGAATCAAAGCCACGCCGTTGAAATCTGCTAAAGCCATAATTATGCATATCTTCCTTTCTTCCCTTAAATATAACCATAATGCCTACCACTGCTAAGTTTTTCAACCCTAGAGGATTATCTATTAAGGTGAATCTTTTTTCGTCTTGTTACAAATTTTCTTTTAGGTAAATTCATCAGCTCAATCACCCTATAAATAGTTCCCTGGAGACCCTATTACGCTAGATTGAAGATCCCAATCTGGAAAACTTGAGTTTGTTTTTTTTATGATACAAAGAAAAACTGTTTATTAAAACCCAGGTGTTGAGAAATTATATTGTTTGTATAAATCATGTTTTTTTTCTTTGCTTGCAATTGGCTGTCCCGCGTTTGGCCATCATCTCACGGTGGTTAGCGCTGATGCGATCTACGATAGAGCATGCCTTCACACCACCAATCAATTGAGGAACACAGATTCCTGCAAAGAATTTCACTGTTATTGAAAAGTTACTATCGTATCATGCCACGCTGAACGCATCGCATTTTGTGCCGACCCAAAAATCTCATCTAACACCGAGCCGAGTGTGACTACATCGCCGCAGTTGGGTGCGCTACGTAACCGCGACTCGCATGCTGTTCGTGAATAAGAGTCCGCTTGTGACTTGAAGCGAGTCGAGTATTTTCAATAACTAAAGAATTTTAATTCTTAGTGGTGTTGATGAAAATCAAGAGGCGAATAACTTAGTTAGTGTAGTATATCTGTTACCGGAAATGTATGATACCTAGGAATTATATACAATTACTAGGAAATGTATACAATTCCGAAGCTATTGTTCCAAACATTATTTAATACACACATATCCTGAGAAATGTATACATTTCCTAGCAATTGCATAAAATTCCTATATCGTATTAGGAAATGTACAAAACCATGCTTTCTATGAATAAAATTAATAAAACACGTTGTTAAACTTAGAAACAAATTTATTATTAAGACTCCGGTTGAAACAATTAGGTAACAATCACATCGTAAAATATAATATCTTCTTCCGGCTTACTAACTAAGCTACAAAAACAAAACTATTTACTAAATTTTAAGGCCCATCTAGCACAAAAACTACTTATATTTTCATAAAAAGCTCTATCATTTGGTAACTAATCAGTCGGCGCTAATCAGTAGGCGTATTACTGTTTAATTGATAAATTAAACAGTAATACGCAGTATAAACGCATACGAATGGACATCTTTAAAGTAATACATTTCCGTTAGCTATTTAGGAAATGTATAGATTTACTAGGAAATGTGTGTTATAAAATTTATTTCACACATTTCCGAGCAAATTTAGGATATATATAATTTTCCTGGGAATTGTATACAATGACGGATTACATACATTTCCGTTAACATATCCACCACAGAAAAGTTTCAGTAAAATTAAACTAAATAACCTCTTATCTCTAACCTCGAGTTCAAGGTCATTTTCCTCAAAACCAAGAAACAACGAGAACGTGGCAACAAAAGTACTAAATACTTCTCATAATTTTAATACCCACCATAGCTCTCACCAACATTAAGTAAATGAGGTATATAAATCTTGGCTAACGAGCTAAACCAAATAACATAACGTTTGTCAAGTACTTTATATGGGACTGGCACCATTTGTTATTAACAACTAGCTACTTAAGCGCGCTTTCACCCGCTGCTCGGCGCCCTTTAATCTTAGCGTGATGTTTTATAGCCTATAGCAATCAGGAACATTGTAGCTGCCTATCAGTGAAGGAATTTTGACAATCTGACCAGCAGTTCCAAAGATTACATACAAACTTACAAATTTTACCTCTTTATAATATTAGTTTAGATTACTTGTTTTTTAAAACGATATCATAATACCTATTTTTTTTTCAGGAATAGAAATTTGCTTACAGGACTCTTTTAGTCATAGGTCGTCTGTTGCTTCTTGCATTCTGTTCAACAAGAGAAGTGAAACATTTTTTTAAACCTTAAAAACTCAAATATACCTTACAATTTATTTCGTAGCGAAATCCAAGATTCATGTCCATGGCGGAATGCTCCAGACTTCAGTGTTTCGGTTTTTGTGGTTGATTTGAGGGTAACCAACCTCCTTTTTGAAATGACTTCTCTCGCCCAGGGTATGACAAGAGGGAGTTTCAGACTTACAAACTAAAAACCCCCCAGTCCCCCGTCTCCTCCTACTCAAGGCCGTGGTCGAAGTATCGCCTCCTTAGATGATGATCGACCTGCTCGATTGCCTCGCGTGCCATAAAATTAATCTTAGTCAGAAAAAAAAAATATTTAAATTCTTGTTGTTATCTTGCATTTTTTATAATTGCTTCTGTATTTCCGAACAGGCACCGCTGTTCCCAGTTTCAGCACATATTCGAGTTCAGTATAATAGTCTCATTAAAATAGTTTTCGATTCTCCAAATTAACTGTAGTAACGTGGTACATTTGGCATTGTGCCAGCTGTTTAGCAAGCTCGTCTTCTGCCAAAATGGGATTATTAAAACAACTAGCAAGTGGTAGTTCTTTAAGCCCCCATTTTCCGGGAAAGCCAACATGTAGCAACACAACTAGTTTTATATTTTATTCATGAATACGTTTACAGGCATATTAGTTCCGTATTTACAACAACAAAAGACCTGGAACAATTAATTATTTGTTTATTTTGATGGATAATCATAGAAGCGTTACGAATGGGTCGGATCGTTTGGAGTGATGCCACGGCCTAACAAAAAAACGGCGTGAAACCACCATAGCGAAATGTTTCGCCGTGTTACTGGAGGTCCATTACTTCTCCTCCCGCATGCCACCTCAATCCATAAATTTCCGAAATCGTAACCCCGAAAAGGCCGGCAACGCACTCCTAACTCCTCTGGTGATGCGGATGTCGATGGGCGGCGCCGATTTGCTTATCATCAGGTAAATTGTCTGCTCGTTTGGCGACCTACCTACCGCATTTTAAAAGGGCCAACGATGCAGTAAAATTTTGTGATTTTGTATAATAAAATGTTTTAAAAAAGAGCAAAACAAAATAAAGCCAGCTACCTGATTATAACAAAAACGGAAAAGAAAGTTTACGGTAATAATAAGGGCTAAACACACGCACGTTTGCATGTGGGAGGCACAAACAAAATGTTTACCGGCAGTGTGTCAAGGACCGTACGTGTTATCGATAACTTCGACGCTTTATGAAATTGAAGAATTCAAGGTAACAGGACGAAAGTGCTGTTTTGTTTTTAACCGAGTTCTCAAAAAGAAGGTTTGAGCATGAAACCTTTAAGCCGATAAAATTAAAAAAAAGTTTTGAGAAAAATCTAATAAGTACCTACTAGAAAAATATCTATAACTAATAGAAACAGATACTACGGGAGAAAAGGTAGTTTATACCTATATGTAGCTAGCTAGATATTCCAATTAAATACACTCATTGATTGTTTTAATTATAAAAGAAAAAAAAAACATATTTATTTTTGTGTGTGTTGGATACTTCCAACACCAGGAAAGTAACAAGTGCATTGCTGGTTTTTTGGGGATAAGGGATTCGGAGATTTAAAGATCAGCATAAAATCGGGGGAGATTAAAAAGGATTGGATCTCCGGTCACCTCACTCAAACGGTGAAATACAATGCTGTGGTTGTTTCACATCGGTTTCCAGCGAGGCCGTTGTATCATTCCGTTCGAGCCAACCCATTCGCCGGCTCACTTATACTTGTAATATCATAATTGAAACACCACACCACACAATATTAACAACTACCAACGTTATTATGTGCTCAGTCACAGTAAGTTTGTGTTTGACACAGACCTTTCGTTTCCGTATAACGAAAACATTGGTGCATTAGTAATAAGGGTTGGAAGCCTTTTTGTTATTTAAATAAACCTCTATGTAAGCATTCATAACGTTTCCCATAAATTACTACTTTATACTTGCCCTTTAAGTGCATACATTCATGTAATATGAAGCAAGGGAATGTTTGCAGAAAAATGTTGTTTTAATTTGAAATACTTAAGTGAAGTGGTGTTTTCCGGGTTTCTTTCTTTCTTTGATATGTATACGTTAGTGAGTTTGTTTTTGAAGGTTTGCTTAATTTATAGTTTAAGTACATAAATCTTACCGCCGTGGGATCTGGAAGCGAAGGCGCTCGCGCGCGTCTGCCAAATTAGTGCGTGGCGGAATGAGCTCCGGTGAGATCTCATGGCTGAGTGGAAGCAGCGACTGTCGCAACCGAGGGCCGAGCACGCTACTATAGCAGCGGTAAGACCCCTCTTTATGGAGTGGCTTGAGAGACGCCACGGCGTCCTCACCTTCCGCCTGACGCAGGTGCTTACCGGGCACGGCAGCTTCGGTAGATTCCTGTTTCAGATCCAGCGGGAGGAAACGCCCGAGTGTCGTCATTGTGAGAACCACCTAGAGGACACGGTTAAGCATACGGTGGCGGAGTGCCCTGCATGGGCTAAGCACCGGCGTATCCTCAGGGAAGTGATCGGCGGCGGCGACCTCTCGCACCCGGCCTTAATCGAGGCCATGGTTCATAGCGAGAGGAAGTGGGAAGCTATCTCCTCCTTCTGCGAAGCAGTTATGCTCGCAAAGGAGGAGGCGGAACGCGCGAGGGAACTATCGTCCTCGCGCCCCAGCCACCGGAAGGGGCGACATTCCGGGCGTCGAGTATCGAGAGATGATCTCCGGCCACCGTAAGCGCAGGTTTGCGGACGGTCTCAGTAAGGGTACGGTTCGTAGCGTTCCGCGCGCGCCTCAAAGAGCCAATAGACCACCACAGACGGGGCCCAATAGGGCTGATGTTCAGCCCCGCGGGGTTGCGGGGTGAGCGCAATGAGGCACCGCGACCTCGGCCCAGAGCAGGAGACGGAACGGGGGCGTTTTTAGTCAGTAAGAGCCTGACACTCTCTCTCGCCGTACCCCTCGGGAGAAGTCATTGGATGGTTTTCCCCTGACAAAAAAAAAGTACATAAATCTTTATATCATGTGGTAAGTTTACACACACACAAACTGTCCATCTTTGTTGTCCCAAAAAATAAATAACTTTTTCGTTGTTTCCATAATTACATCATATTGTTTGTTGATTTATCTAAAAATACAAATTTTCTCGCAAAATTAAAAATGTGTGATTTAGAATTGGTATTTTTTTGTAATTTTATAAGAATAAATAAATAATTTGATTACTAAAGAAACTACTCAATTCTCTCAATGGTCACGTGTCTTTCATGGCGCCCGCTGTAAGACTCGCCCTATTTGTGTCAGTCAACTCCAACGTTAGATGAACTTCATTTAGATTTGAGCTAAAGTTTTCTTAAAACACAAATGCAGACTTCTTAGTCACCATTCATCAAACGAAACCGCGCTGGCTTTCTTTTAAAAACCTTTTGGCGGGAAGTAATTATTTCGTGGCGCCATCTTGAATATTACGTCATGTGACGTCATAATATTGACGTTTGTGGGGACTCGCTTTAATTATGAAAATTAAAAGAACCTCCTTGTTTGTCGCCTTGCTAAGGCCACAAGCGAACAATTCATTAGAATGACGTTTACAGAGTTCGTATTAGGTACTACATAGTACAGGATATACAGTATGCTTAAATCTTTAAATCTAGGCAACGGATTTTATAAGTGTTTATTAATAAATAGATATATTGAAGAGGAAGTTTTATATGTGTAATAACATCCATTAAATAGTGGCGACATTTAAAATGTATTTTGTAACCGCGCGAAGCCGGTGCGGAACGCTAGTTCGAATTAAAAACGATCGATAATTTCTAAATGTGAGGTTTCTGAAACTATGTCGAGTTTCGATTAGGATTACATTAAGAATATTGTTTTCTCTGCTATTGTAACAAATAGTGAAAAATGTACCACACCAACTTCTTGTACTTTTTTTTAAAAAAGCTCCATTTAACCGATGTTTATCTAAAATTGATGTCGACTTTTACTTCGCAATAGCTACGAGTAGTGTGTTTAACACCAACATCGAACCTATTATATTTTATTACACAACCCCTTTAAGACCACTTTCCACGACCATAATATAATTTCTTCACTAACCACTTATTTACTATAAAATATATAACATAGCGCAGCACAATTTCTCTGTTTTTTTTCTCATGATCTTCATCATCAGCCGTTATGTGAGACCGAGCGCTGAGCAAAGACCTCTTCTCACACGGAGAAGATTTGAGGGTTAATCATTACGGTCGCTCACGGTGGATCGGCAATTCCAAACCTAGATTTTGTATATCATAGCTTTCTTTTAATATTTTTCTTCAACAATTGTCTGTGGTGTTTTAATGAACTTAAAAAATACATATAACTCGGAAAAGTCATAATAGTGCTAATCCTCATGCATGAGAAGCCGGTGCCGTAACCTTTGGGCCACCACGACGTTACAAAAAACGACATCTATACTTCTATACTAATATCATAAAGAGGTAAAATATGTAAGTTTGTATGTAGGGGGTAATCTTTGGAACCGCTGGTCGGATTTCCAAAATTCTTTCACTGATAGATAGCTACAAAGTCCCTGAGTGCTATAGGCTATAAAACATCACGCTACGATTATATGGAGCCAGGCAGCGAGTGAAACTGCGCTAGAATAGCTAGTTATTTATGTATACATATGTCTAACCCTACCGATTTCCCCAATCCACGTTCCCTCTATAAACTTCTTTAACAAATCTTGTAAACTTCCATCTTTTTAATATAACCAAACCACCTTGATATTCCTTTTCACTCACAATCGGCACTCATGTAAACAAACCATGACACAACCACCACCAAAAATTAACCACACGAAACCTCAACCAACCATTAATTTAATAAACACTATAATCACCAGCCTACTTTCAAAATAATCACAGAATTTCATCAACATTGTTTCGGGAGCCGTTATTTATAACTCAACGTCCTGATAACGTTTTAATTAAAAGTTGTGTGAAAGACCTCATTGAATAAGCGATTTAAATATTGTAAGGGCCAAGTTCGAAGCTTATTAATAAAGCCTGTGCTGGCTTTTGTATCTCGATCGATTGTAGTAGGAGGGAAATTATTTATTCAAAACTTTGTTGAAGGGTAGTGAAATTTATCTATCTGTTTTGTTACAAAGTATGTGGCTGTAATTGTAATCACAACATCGTATAAAATAAAACATAGTCGCTTTCTATCTCTGTCCCTTTTTTTTTAATCTACTTTCATTAGGGTTTTTATCCACATGGATACGTCAACCCCTTGCAGCTTATACTCTATTTTCTCACAAGCATACAAATATTCAAAAAAAAGTCAAATTCATTTATTTCAATTAGACACATGCAGGCACTTTTGGACGCCAAACAAAATTTTAAAAATATAATGTGTCAGTCTGTCGGTCAGTCCTCTTAGTGAAGCTATTTGCTCGTTCCAAAGATATTTTGTCATAATGCAGACTAAGATGCTCTAATTACTAGTAACTAGTAGATATTATGTGTTGCATTCGTCCGTGCGTCACTGCAGGGGTGCCAACTGAAAATCAGTGTTGGGTGCTCCGTGCCCAGCTCTTGCTGAGTTAGCGACCCATTCGGATTGGGCATGTCCGCCAACCCAGGGTTGTATAATTGTACTTTGTTAGGCTGTTTTCACGTTATTGTTTTGATTAATTTTATTTTTATTTTATTTTGTTGTCCTGTTACTTCAAACTTTTATTGTTTTGTTTTTTTTATTGTTGTATTTTTTTTGTCTGTTCTTGGCCTTCATGTCTCGGTCCGAATAAAAACAGTGTTCTTTCTTTCTTTCTTTCAAAAAGTGTAGATTCCGATAGAGAAAAACGAGCAAGAAACTCCTATTATTATTCTAATATGATACTAATTACTATAAACTAAAATTATTGCCTAGGTCTCTGAATTATTCTCTGTACCTTTATACATACTCTTTGAAGAGATTTACATATATATTATAATATAATAATGAAGATAATTTAATATTTATATCTAGTTCTTGATCGCCAGTAACAATGGTTTCCAAGTTATATTATGTACTTTCTAAGAGAATTTAAACCTTATTGACATACAATTAAGAAGAAAATCATCGTGAAGAAACTTAGACTATTCATTTCTGATTATAAGTAAGTTTGTAATCAGCAACCTGCCTTGAGTCAACGTGCGTATTCATGTTCCCAACATTTTTATGGGATAAAAAGCCTTTGGTCACTTACAGGCTGATGATGATATTCGGTTCTCTCACATTATGTTATTTTACATTGTCTGGACTTGAAAAGAGACTGACCTCTGAGTTTGTTTCGGCATTTCTTCTCAGAGTATTCAGATAGGAAATGTCGGCTTCATCTAGTTTTTCACATATGATTTGACGTGTAAAAGTGCCGTTTTATGGCCTATTTGCAAAAATAAATTCATTGTTTCATTGTTTCATTCATTTTATTTATTTATTTATACTTTAATGCACACAGATAAGCAAAGTTACATAAGGCGGACTTAATGCCATATGGCATTCTCTGCCAGTCAACCTTAGTGAAAAATTACCAAAACTGATTTGTCAAAAAAATCTACTTTATATAAAACTATTTCAAACAAAGATCTTCTATAATGTATTTCTAGCCAATTTCTAGTCCCACCTAAACAATTCCCTTGAAAGCCATTTTGTTCCTAAGAAAAAAAAAACAAAAGAGAAATCCAAAATGGCCGACTTTTGTTTGAAACTAGAACAATACAAAGTCGTAACACCAACCAGAGGACAGACGAAACTTAGTAACGTACTTTACACTTTAAATATATTACAGTTTGAAAAGCTAAAATATCCTTGAGCATTGAAAAGGCAATTCCCTCTGAGAATGAAACATACAGCCACTTGAAATTCAGAAAGTCAGAATTCACCAAGTTTGTTCGTAATAGTATTATGGAAATGTGATCAAATTCATAAGTTACGATTGTTCTATTTTTGTCTTAGGTCTACTGTTAGCGAAAATCAAGTTTGATATTTAAAAAAGAGAGAAGTTACAAAATAAAAAAAATACTACTTAAATGGTGCAACTGAAAAGAAACTATTTTTGTGAATTAACTGTGATAAGCTCGACTATTTTCAAGTAAAAAACGGGACTCTTATTTATGAGTAGCGTGCACGTCGCATGTAGCCGTGGTGGCCTGGAGGTTAAGGCGCCCGCTTCTCATGTATGAGGGGTGCAGGTTCGAAACTTCGCAAGTACTAATGTGACTTTTCCTTTATTATATAATTACTATATGTACTTTCGTTGAATATTTAGACACCACTGCTGACATACGGAAAACATCGTGATGAAACCTGAACTCATAATATCTGAAGAAATCGTGGTGATTATTGCTAGACCTTCTTAGTGTGAGAAAAGGCCTTTGCTCAGCAGTGGGCACTTATATGAGTGCACGTTGCAGCGACGCGCGACGTCGCTGATTTGAGTGCGCAGCGTCTAACTTGTCAAGCTTTTGTCACTTCATTCACGAGAAGAAGTCGGTATTTTAAATAAATTGAAAACACTTTTGACTAAGGAATCTCCCAAAATGGTACATCAGCATTATCAATTCTGGTCACTTCTCAGTAACCCTTCAATAAATTTTCTTTGACACGAATTTCCGCATTGCCCTCATCAGTTTTGGCAACATGGTCCTATTCAAATGGCAATTTGTCTTTTCCAACATTCAGTGTGCACATTCATGCCCGAGTTTTTTGTGATCCCCGTGGGATTGGCTGTCCATCCCCGCCCGTGAAAGCCTCACACGTCCTGGGGTATATGTTAATCCCCACAAAGGTCGTTTTGTGTTTTTTGTCCCATTTTGTCCTACTAAGTGCAGGTTGGTTGGCTTACAAAATAAACAACAATGTTTTATTGTATTTCTGGTAAAAAAATGTGTTTGATACGAGAAACTGGTTTTGTACTCCTGTATCACATTTTCTTTTTAAAAAAAATCTCTGCCATTTATTTAATGATAGACTTATTGTAACGAAAAGTCTATTTACACAGATTGTTTTGTGTAATAGGTGTTAATAAGTTTGACGTAACATGAACAACACATAAATGCAGTAAATGGACACGTCTAAAAGATAATTAGGTACTTAATTAGAAATCCGGAATTTCTCTTACCCTTAAATATTTAAATATATATATTTAAATATTTCAAATATATATATTTAAATATATATATTTAAATATTTTAAATATATATATAAAATATATATATATATATATAATATATTTAATTAGAAATATTTTAAAGAACATGAAAAATATTTCAAAGCTTAGTTAAGCTCATTAACGCCTTTGAATTAAGCTAAGTCTCCGAGATTTTTAGCTGTCAGTGTAATTAATTTTACTCGAATCCTTTTAGCTAAAAGGAAATACGTGTTTATTTTAATATTTTCTAGCCTATATGAAATATGTATTTCATTGCATATTTAATTATCACTATACGTTATATTTAACAATCAATATACTGTACACCGTTGGAGCCTACAGTGATGGTGCCCTGATAGGGCTGAGCACCGCCATGTCCTCTGAGAAGTGATCGGCGGCGGCAATCTCTCGCGTACAGCCTTAATCAAGTCTATAGCCAAGGAATGGGGGAGTTTATAGTCAGTAAGAGTATGACACTCTCTCTCTCCATAACTTGGACGAGCCCCAGGTACGTAATTGAATTTTTTTACCTCAAAAAAAGGATACCATACTGTCCCGTACTATACAACTGTAAAAAACTGAGTGACATAGTTACAAACAAAACAGTCTGCCTATCTTTCCTATTATTTTATAATTACACATCATCAAAAGCCTATAAGTGTCCACCACTGAGCAAAGGCCTCTTCTCACACGGAGAAGATTTGAGCACTAATCACCACACGTCTTTCTCAAGGCGGATTGGCGATTACAAACTTCCAAATAGAAATTATCAGTCCAGGTTTCCTCGCGATGTTTTCCTTTACCGCATGTCAGAAGTGTCTAAATAATCATAGAAAGTACTACTCGGAAAACTCACATTGGTTTCGAATGCGCACGAACCGCATGAGAAGCGGGCGTCTTAACCTCAGGGCCATCACGACGACTTAATAATATTAAGACTACTCAAGTTATAATACTAAGTGGAAAAACTTTTGTATAAATCGAATAGGTACAAAACTAGAACTTAGGTAACCTAGGTATCAATAATAGTAGTAAGTGCCTATACCTAGTGCATAAAACAATGTCTTTTATTAGCACGATCGATAACTAGACCACCTTCGCCGGTGCATGAATATTTTATTCAGATTAAAAGTCACATATTAATAGCGTCATATTTCTTTGATTATACATATTTTACTGGTGTGTCAAAATGACCATTATTTGCCTCGTTGGTTGGTTTCAAGTGTGACTGCTAAGTAAAATGGTATCGTCTTCGATTGTCGGATGGGGCAGAGGAGAGCAGTGTGGTTGAGGTCTTTTCATTTTTTTTTTCCAATAATAACACCGAGCGTCATCCAGGGAAGAGGGTGCCTCCACTCCCTCAAACAGGTTAAAAGTGAGTAACTTTAAACATGTAGGAACAACTCTCGTGTATTAGATAATCTCTATGTATCTTCTTCTTTGAGGAACCCCTATGTTGGAGGAAGCTTCTACCTTCAAAAGTATTATTCTATTTTTAAATAGTAACTATCGTAGGACATACTTTTTGCCTAGTATGTTTTATAATAGGTACTATCTGCTCTCGAAACCAAAGGCTCGAAGTTATAGTAACAGCTCTACTAGTTTCGAGGCATAACGGGGCTCTTATTGATGGGCAGCGTGCGTCGCGGAGACGTCATTGCATTGCAGCCATCTTTTCTCACATGAGTAAATCGTAGTTTTCACAAAATTTAGTTTTATAGTGTGTTATAAAAATGTAAGTACAGTTTCTACACGTGCAGCCTGTGGTTCAGATATACTCAGAGGACGCTCAGTGCCTTACGTGTCCAATATAACAACGCATTTAGGAGGTTGTTGGGATTGCCCCGTTTTTGCAGTGCCTTCGGTATGTTTGCGGAAGCCAGGGTAGAAGGCTTCCATGCGGTAATACGCAAACGGCTCGCAGCTTTGCTGAGTACAGTCAGAAGCAGCACTAACAGCATCCTAAAGGTTATTGCGGAAAAACAGGCCTCAAACATCCTGAAAGCATTTTTACGTGCTCAATTTTTGTACTTCATCTTTTTCTTTTGCAGATATGAATAGTTTTTGTATGAATCTTCATTATTTTGTAATTACGTAAGTATGGACATTGATCTGTAATAAAGACTATTATTATATTAAAACATAACACCTCCTTTTTAACACAATTTAAATTGAAAACTATTACTTCGAGCCTATAGTTTCTACCAAGCCAGCCATAATGTATCCAATTACGAGAATTCTAAATGAACTAAACACCTGGACAACTCACACGGTAATTATAACTAACGTTCATTTAAAAGTAAGTGGTACTAATTGGGTTATAAAGCAAAATAAAAAAGCGCTTTAAAGCTACGTTAAGTATGGGATTGTCACGGTTTGCGGGTGCAAGCGCAATACTCGTAATGTACCATGGCTCAAACCTGGAAGAGGAAAAGCAATGACAATATAACCACTCCTCTTTGAGGAAAAGGGACGGATGGTTTTTAGTCAGTAAAAGTCTGACTCGGGAATTAGAAGAGTCTCACTCTGTCCAGGACAAGCGAACTCATTTGATGACATTTATGAAATTCTACATAAATAATATAAATTGATTGTGTCTCTCTTAGATCTTCGCTCTCTATATTGAAACCATAAGCAAAATGCCTTTTATTCGTCGAAGACGAGGGCTAAAGACGCTAGCTAGGGTATAATTATATCCAACAGGTACTATTACTAAGAATTTAAGATAACCTAAAATCTCCAATACTCGTAAGAGACCTAAGCCGGTGTGAGCGTGGTGATGTACCGCGGTCTGACTTGGAGTAGAAGAAGAAACGGATTAGTGTCTGTCAGTAATCGTTAAACACACTCTGTCTCGCCACGCCCAGGCCCATCCTAGGACTGGAGTAATCATCGGCTCCTTTTTCAAAGAAAGAAGGGCTTAAACCCGTATTTGTAGTGAAATAAAATTAATAAGCGCTTTAAAGCTATCGAGCGTGCTGCATGCGACATCGAATTAAAAAGTATGCAGCACAAAAAAAAACAATAAAGTGTTTGAAGTAGTTTTTTTTATCAAATGACTTTTAATTTCTGCTATTACATTTTATAATGGGAAAATGATACTATATTAATGGAAAGAATGTATAGTTGCTTTATTCTATAATATAAAAATGAATGGCTAGTAGAATGCAAATCTCGAGATGGGTTTCACTAATTCTTTTGCTGTGTTTGTTTTTATGAAAACAGATAGATTAGGTACGTGGTGGCCCCTCGGTTAGAGCTCCCGTTTCTCATGCATGAAACTGCGGGTTCCAAACCGGGGAAGCAACTAACTTTTTTTCGAAATTTTACTTTTTAGTGCTTTTAAGTATTTTTTAATTGTATTTAGACACAACTGGCAATCGATGAAGGAGGACTAAGTGGAGGTAGAGGAGGTTGAGAAGGATATCTCCTTATTTGCGAGCAACACCGCTTCGCAAAAATAGGAGATGGCTTCCCAGTTCCTCACGCTCTTCACCCAGGCTTGCGACGAGAGGTCGCAGCCACCTGATCACGATGCGGTGCTCAGTTTAAACAAGGCAAACTACAACCGTAGGGTCTACCATATCTACTAGGTCTAGACTGCTGATGCAGTCCATGCGCTTGACTCCCAACCCTGGCTGAAAATGACAGTAGCTGACACTGACTGGCAAAGCTACTTGGATAAGTAAAGAAAACCTATCGATAAATTCCACAATCAAAACACTAGCAAAAATATCAAAATCAACAATCAATAAAGCTAACAAGAACATGGACACACTTCACAATATCAACCAGCCAACCGTCGATACTTGAACAAACTAAAAAGAGAAAAATAGTGCAAACGTGCCGAATGAAAACTGAAACTGTACGGCGATGTACGTATTCGAAAAGTAGCAACTACCAACAACTTTGACGGTTCGCCTGTGAGCTGACTGCACAAGTAGAGGGCAGGCCAGTCGATATTTGCGCTCGGAATTAATAGGACGTGTCTTCAAACTGGTGTAAACGAGCCAACTTTAACGTTTCCTGAATATTTTCTAGTGTTTTGGATGAGGTTTGGTTGTAAATTTTTCGTTGAACCCTATTTTTGTATCATGTTGGTCTTTATTTTTTGCTAGAAGTGACTGTATTCACTAAATATTAATATAAATCTAGATTATCCACAAATAAGGTACTGACCGCACTTGGGTGGATCCGCAGCGGTTTTTTACCACCACACCATACAAGTGGTTTTGTCTAACTTCAAATTTTCAATATAGTGAAATGATATAAGGCTGATGATACTCATCATAGTTTCACCGTAGTGTGGACGGTGTCTTAAACAATGAAGTCGGTCTTATAAATGATGTCTTCAGATGAGTCATCATTCTGATCAGTGATTCAGATGGTTAAATGTAAGACGATGATTTTTTATGTCATTTGACGGCAAACGAGCCTTCGGATTACCTGATGATAAGCAATCAACGCCGCCCTTGAACATACGTAACAACGGAGCGGTAACTAACATGTTGCCGTCCTTTTGAGGATTAGGGTTTTGGAGATTTAGGGATTGGGGGAGGGGTAGGATGGGACCTCCGGTAGCCTCACTCACACGGAGAAACAATGCTGTGGTTGTTTCACGCCGATTTTCTGTGAGGCCGTGGTAATGCTCCTTAGTATTTTGCTACCAGATACAAAACTTAATATTATGTGCAATTATAATTTCAAACACTTGGCTTAGGAGAAATACAAAAGTCATTAAACATCCTAAATTAAATTGGCAGTAAAAATTAATATAACGAGGACGCCCACTGTCATTTCGGAAAACAAACGAAACTTGACCTTTTTAACTTTTCCAGTAGCGAAACAACTTCTAGTCTATTATCTTATAATTACTTGAAATGCCAAAATTTTGAATAAACCACTCATTACAGCGAGCCTCAGGGAACCCCACAATTCCTTGTACCACAAATTTGAGTAAAATTCAGTTTATTATATTTGGCAAATTGTGAAAGGTAAGGAGAAAAAATGGCGGCCGACTGAGTTACAGAAGCCTTGGGGCTTGAGACTTCTAATCAGAAAGCAGTTTGGAATTCTAAGACAAAATGGTGACCAAGATTTGTCTTACCAAGTTCTGGCTATCTGTGACGGAATAATCAATGGATTTTTTAAATAAAGAATGGCGAATAAATAAGCTGATCAATTGAAGATAGTCAATCAATGTCCTCTATAAAAACCACACCACCCTTTAGCTGACGAACAGACTGATAGGCTTAGAGAGAAACTATTTATTATATTTGACATATCAAAAGTAGCAATTAATCTTTTAGTTTTTTCGGGGGGAAATTTATCAAAAAGCTTCTCCCCCACTGGGGGATCATTTAGAATGTTATTAACTAAACAATACCCCGTTCAGTATTAGAAACCCGCAACACCTAAGGAGTTATAGTTATAATGGCTAAATAGTCACGTGTTCGTAAGTCTGACTACTGCCTTGTCTCCGATTCGACTCAAAACTCGTGCAATATTATTGAAAAAAGCCGTTTAATACTTTAGCAGGAATTCTTCATTATCTTCCTTGAAATCAATTAGTAAAATTATGTAGTCATTTGTCTAATACTCGTAGACCTAGACTCTTATCTTTTGGATCTTCAAGCAGCCCAGTCTGCCTAGTTTGACCTAATTACTGTATATTGCATAACTTTTGGACACAGTGTTAGGTTAATATGTTACCGAATACCGACTGTTCAGAGTTGGGGTCATATTTAACAGTTTACAAGTAACTAAGTTTAGTTTGAAGGATATTAAATTTTGTGTTGTAATATTGTGTTGCATGTAGCTTGGATTTGTTCGAGTTGTATTCAAGACAATGAACCGGTATAGGTATATCAAGTGTGGGAAAGACAAGCTTCGGCGCGAATGGGTCGGCTCGACCGGAGTGATACCACGGCCTCACAGAAAACCAGCGTGAAACAACCATAGCGTTGTTTTTCGCCGTGTGAGTGAGGTTACCGTAGGCCCAATAACTTTCCAATCCTTAAATAACTGCCCAAT
This sequence comes from Spodoptera exigua, assembly GCA_902829305.4. Classification (NCBI taxonomy): domain Eukaryota; kingdom Metazoa; phylum Arthropoda; class Insecta; order Lepidoptera; family Noctuidae; genus Spodoptera; species Spodoptera exigua. The sequence goes on from LR824612.2 coordinate 2,728,156, forward strand.
CCTTAAATAACTGAAACCCTGAAAAAAGGGATAACCCTAAAAGGCTGGCAACGCACTCGTAACTCCTTTGGTATTGCGGGTATCCATTTGCGGCGCTGATTGCTTACCATCAGGTAAAAATTTATATGTTTAGTACGTAATGACATAGCGCGTCGTTTTTTTAACATTTCAATCGAGGTGATTCGTGACGCATTAGATGCGCTTGGGTTTTGATGAATTAATTGATTTGCAGCAGATGAGTTACAAGTGTATTGCCAGCTTTCAGGGGGTATGAGATTTGAGGATTTGGGGATTAGAGATAGACCGAAAACTTAGGCCTCCAGTAATCTCACGCACACGGCGAAACATGTACGTACGTATCATGGCCGCCGTGATATCAGATCGGTCAAGCTGACCCGTTATTTATGTTTTTTAACGTTACCCTACTTAAATTTTTTTTCCTGTGTCGCGGGAAACAAATATATAAGAATATTTTATATTCTTTACGTCTAAACAACTTGAACGGGTTTGAATGACACTATCTAAGCACTCAGATCATTTATTTATTTATTAAATGACTCATGCATCATGACTTGGAATAACAAATAGGTAGGTTTCAAGAGGAACATGTAAAAAAATACTCCCTAGGTATCAACTTAAAATAGTCGTAGATACTTTATCTTACTTTTTAAAGATAATTCAGTTGGTTACGCGACGTCGCCATGTCGCGGACGCTGTTCATGAATAAGAGTCACATTGCGATTTGGTACTAGTAGAGCTTTTCTCAATTATTAATATTAAAAATTGTTATTTTCAATCAATTTAATTTTTAAATTGTTCTTATATTACTGTCTCTGATAATAAGTGCGTTAATTATAAGTCCTGTTCAATGTTCAAGTCTACGAAGAAATCTATATTATTAATATTATTATAAAGCTGAAGAGTTTGTTTGTTTGAACGCGCTAATCTCAGAAACTACTGGTTCGAATTGAAAAAACTTTTTTGCTGAATATATTTTGTATATATAATATATGTAATAACATCACGCTATGATCTGTAGGAGCTGAGCAGTCAGAAAACTCCTCGTTAGAATTCTGTTCGACATTTTCAAATCAAACTTTACACTCGAAACACATTTTTTCTTATAAGAATTTCTCAATTTCTCAAAGAAAACGAAGTTAACTAATATTATATAACATACAACAAAAAAGCAAGAAAAGCGAGGCTAGGAAGGAATTCCGTTTACATAATAATATGAAGAGGCTAAACAAAATTTCATTGGGTCGACCTCGCGTTCCTTCGAGGTTCGACCCGTATAAATATTGTCCGCTCTTGCGAATAAAAATTCTTGAATTGATTTACTTGGAAAGATTTGCTTTAGTCCCCGGAAAACGGTAATAAAGTTTGTTTTTTTGCGGTTTTGTGAAAAATGTGGTTTCTTTATTGCTTAGAAATACATTTTATTTAAGGATAGATGCAAAAGTGCATGGATTTATTCAATTGTTTGGAAAAATAAAGAATAAAGTGCCTTCGACTTTTTGAACTCCAGCGTGTGACAGAAAATAGCAAAGATTTTCATGCATGAGGTCGCGGGTTCGAAGCCTGGCAAGTACCAGTGTGACTTTTCTTAGAGTTATATGTACATACTTTCTATGATTATAAATACACCACTGACATACGGTGAAGGAAAACATCGTGAAGAAACCTGAACTTATAAGTTTGAGTTCATCAATCCGCCTTAAGCGAGCGTGGTGATTAAAGCTCAAACCTTCTCCCTGTGAGAAGAGGCCTTTGCTCAGCAGTGAGCACTTTAAGGCTGATGATGTACACAGATAAATTTGGAGGATACTATCCATAGCAGGTCATCTGGTGTGATGGTAAAAACAATTGGTTATATTTACGTTTAATATACATAATTTTCAGGAAGCCCGCCTCTTTGGAACGATGACGGCGCAATAAGATACTAAGCATCATTTTCTTTGTGATACGAAACATACTAAACTTGTAACACCTCCATTCTTTTTTTATGATAAAAAGTGCTCCATTCTGGTGCCGTGTTGTTTGCGATTGCACCCATTAGGTACCCAGCAAGCAGCAACTCCAAAGTGGCATGACAAACTATGATCAGTCGGCTTGTGACCATAGCAGGTGTAACCCTGCCTAAACGTCAATCAAAAAACGAATAAAAGATACGTGCGCGTTAAATCCACATACATAGAAGTATTAATATGCAACGCGAAAGTTTTAAAGTATAATAAACATCGTCAAGGTCTGCTAACGCCGAATCGCGTTTTGCATCCATAGCAACAAGTACAAAAAATTGACCACAAAATACCGAAAAATACACTTACTCGTTCAAACATTTTTTCAAAGCACTAAAACAGTTTTAATCTTCTATTATACGCGTCATAAAATAAGATAAAAGTCAATTTTCTACGCGATAAAATCTAAAAAGCCATTTTAGGAGCTACAATGGTCGTACTCGTTGAATTGGTTCAAAATTTTATCGAAGTTTATTATTACTTTGTTTCATTAAATTAGTATGCATATTCAACTTGATATAGCCTCCTGGTATCCCATCTTCAGAAATCAAAAAGTGTAATAGAGCCATACTTTGACACTCGGGAGTGTTACCACGGCCTCACAGAAAACAGGCGTCAGACACGTTGTGTTTTGCCGTGTGGGTAAGGTTATCGGAGGCCCAATCCTTCCCCCTCCCAATGCCTAAATCTCCAAAACCTCCAAAACGCTGCTTCACCCTTAAACCAAAAGTTGGCTTTTACGACACCTGAACGTACAAAATGTAATCTTATAAAAAAAATGTTTTTTTATGAATTATCTAATGCATTTAAAAAAATAACGTCTTTATTAGCTTTTAATCGAATAAACCTTTTATTATGACCACTGAATTTCAACATAAGTATTAATATAGTGAGCCTTTGTTTAACAATGCACACCTGCAGGCTGATGATGATAATGATCTATATTAAGTAAAGCGAAGTAATCCCTTATACCTACTATTATAGATACAAATTCTTAAGTAATAAAGGAAAAAAGACCAACTATTCAATACATCTCAGTCCTCGCCATCGACAAAGAGTGCAAGCGTGCTGCTTCATTTACAAGTCAATGCGCCAAATGTCCTGCAGCCAGACTTGTAATGAGTACGAGGTAATAATGTTAGCTGAACTGGAACTACTAGTCTATTGAGATGGAAATAGTTGAAACTTCTAAAAAAAAGGTCGGATAAGATTTTTTTATTAAGAAGGTATTATGCTTGTAAGGAAAGTCATTAGTATTCTTTAAAATATCTATATATACAAAAGTAAGTCGTGTTAGTTACTCCACTTATAACTCAAGAACGGCAGAACCGATTTAGCTGAAAATTGGCAGGGAGGTAGTTTAGAGCCAGGAGAAGGACATAGGATAGAGTAGGTGGAATTGGTTAGGTAGAGTAGGGTAGGTAGAGTAGGGTAGGTAGTGTAGGGTAGGTAGTGTAGGGTAGGTAGAGTAAGGTAGGTAGAGTAGGGTAGGTAGAGTAGGGTAGGGTAGGTAGAGTAGGATAGGTAGAGTAGGGTAGGTAGAGTAGGGTAGGTAGAGTAGGGTAGGTAGAGTAGGGTAGGGTAGGTAGAGTAGGGTAGGTAGAGTAGGGTAGGGTAGGTAGAGTAGGATAGGTAGAGTATGGTAGGGTAGGTAGAGTAGGATAGGTAGAGTAGGGTAGGTAGAGTAGGGTAGATAGTCAAATGACGGGAGCGACGCCGCGGGTAAGAGCTAGTTAATTAATATATTGTCTGCTTTGTGTAATATAAATGCAAAATATGTTCAGCCGAGGTTGCGGGGTAAGGGCAACGAGACACTGCGGCCTCAGCATAAAATAGGAGAAGGAACGGAGGGTTTTTCAGTCAGATAAGAGTCTGACACTTCGTCACGCTCCACCCTAGGTGGGAGAAGTCACTTGATGATTTTCCGCTCACAAGAAAGGGTGGCTGGCATCGGCTGAATGAGAAGAGCTGAACATTAAGCACAGTGGTATGAAATGATGGAGGTCTATGTTCAGCAGTGGAAGGAATCAATTCAATTCAATTCTATTCTTTATTTGCATTCCATATGTTATATAGGTGATATTTTATAAAGTTGACACAATATATTAGAAACAATATGAACACGTTAGGGCACAGCATAAAGAGTTTGGAGAGGTTTATTATACAGTACATATTATGTAGTTTTGTATTATTACTGAAACTGAAGTACACATGTTGTATTCTTACTTATTAAACTTATTAATACTTATCTTAATGTATGTGTGCGTGCGTGTATTTGGGTGTATGTGGATGTGTGTGAGTGAGTGTGTGTGTGTGTGTGTGCATTTGTGAAATTATATGTAAAGGCTTTAGTTTGTATTGGTGTCCATTATTTTTTTATTGACTTATCATCCATGTATTCTTTTATTGTATAATAACATTTAGAGTGTAAAAAGTTCTTTAATTTACATAAAAACGTAGATGTTTTCGTTTCATCTTTGATCGTTTTAGGTAAGTTGTTATATATTTTTATTGACATTATTAGCGGACCGGAAGAATGTATTTTAAGGTGGGATGTAGGTAGATGAATCAGGCTGATGATGATGATAAATGGCATAGAATTCTTGCGAATGTCTTTAACTATGTCGGACGATAAACTGAGTACTACAACACCTAGTTTGTACGCTTCCAGTGCAGCTTAAATCGTTTCCACACAATTTCTACTTGAACAGCAGTTTCTACAACAACTTCAAATTAGTTCAGGAGCAAAACCGTATCTATTTTCAAACTGTTTCGATTTTGCTTCAGTTTATAAGTGAAGCGAAAGCTCGTCAAATTACTCTAAATTGACAGATTTTTTTAGTTGATCTTCAGCTTTGACATATTGATATAGAGTTGAAAATCGATATATTAGGACTCTGTTACAAAAACTAAACAGCAATAGACCATAGACGTTAAGCTATTCCATACAGATACTTTTGTTTTATTCTCAACCTTATCATGGTCCATAAATAAAGTTTAAAATCCAATAAAATTAGACAGTTCATTGCACATCTTCGCCTTTATTAAGTACTTCTTTATTTTAAAATGTGGATAACTGATTTTTAACTTTGTTACAATTAAATAAGATTCTTTATAGTTGGGGTAGCTTAGTATGCTATTTAGTACCTACAGGTTTTAATGAGCATAGGTACAGCACTGCACATTAACATACACAGAACAAGTGTATCCTGGTCTTGGTTACTATGATCTTTCTTCATATTCAACGGTCAGCTTAAACTGGTTCTAATAACTTGTGTGTGTTGACTGAATGCCCTGTAATTTAGTTTACAGCGGAACGTAAACAGTTACAAGTTTGTTAGTATTTTAAAACTTGTGGTTTAGGTGAAAAGGTTCTAAATACAATGTAAGTGCTTATTCTTTTTTAAAGTGAAAATCATATCTTTTTATTCAGAGGGGAATATCATCTATTGACTTCTCTCCTCTAAGTTGAGGTTAGAGGAAGAATCAGTCCCCATATGCAATACCGGGCAGGATTTCAAATTCCATTGTAAAAACTGAAAGTACTTCACATGATGAAAGTACAGATGATGACCAATTATTTGATACTACAAGTGATATACCTACTACTTAGAAATCAGTTAAAAGGAGCCGAAAATCTCATTCCAAAATCGATTCTCGGTAACAGAAGCCAATTTTTTAAGACTTCTCCCGCCCTGGGTGAAGTAAGCAGGAGTTTCAGATCCTTATTGTCTAAAAACCACCCCGTTCCTCCTCTAGTTGTAATATATAATAGAAAATACAGTTTTCTTTTCTGTGTGTACAGCCACATACAGTCTATACAATTATTTGGTATGCTGATTTGAAATAAAATTTTAAGACACGAATGAGGAACTTTTGTTCATCAAAAACTTTACCGCACGGTTGGTGCAGTGGCTGGGCAACTGGCCGCTGTGCAACGTGTCGCGGGTGGATTCCCGCACAGAACAACACTTTGTGTTATCCACAAATTGTTGTTTCGGGTCTGGGTGTGTTGTGTATGTGAATTTGTATGTTTGTAAACGCACCCACAACACAGGAGAAAATCCTAGTGTGGGGCAACGTTTTTTGAAACTAGTAGAGCCTTTCTCAGTTAATTTACGCGAGAAAGTCGTATACCTTACCACAGGAATATTAAAAAATGAAGAGCTTGGGACATGACATCATACCAAATAGCTAGTTTTGAATAAAAATATTCCATTAGTATAAGCAAATACTCGTATATTCCCATACAGCCAAAGCATAAAATGACAAAAATATCCTCACAGACCTCTCACGCTGGAGGACCTTCCAAATTTTTAGCTTCGTCCAAGCGCAGTTTGCAATGCTAATATGCAATTAAATTGTAGAGGGACTGACAAAGTATGCTATCCAGTTTATTCATGATAAAAGAAAATAAGAGTCAGTGTGGATAGCGAAATAAAATTCGCCCGGTTTTATTTCCGCACCGCTTCCTGTCTAATTTGTATGAAAAATCAGAATTTTGAGCTCCCGTAAGGACACTTCGGTTACATTCAATTACTCAGTTTGCTTGTTCAGACATCGCCTTACCCTTTTTTTTCCAAAAGTATTATGGTCTAAGTAGCATCATCAGCCTATAAGTTCCCACTGCTAAGCAAAGGCCTCTTCTCACATGGAAGGTTTGATTCATTAATCACTACGTTTGCTCAAGGCGGATTGGCGATTTCAAACTTTAAGTTTTAAGTCCAGGTTCCCCCTCGGTGTTTTCCTTTACGGTATGTCACTGGTGTCTTAATAATCATAGATAAAATATTTTTAACAAAAGAAAACCTATTAAAAAAGTAAACTAAAAAGCAAAAAATAAATTTACTTTGTTCAAAGTAATACATATGTTCATTAAGTTAAATAGAAAATAATATTTAATAACGATTTCAAACTCAGTTGATAAATAACGGAGATATCGGCGAAAAAACATAAAAAAGCATATATACGGTCGAATTGACAACCATCTTCCTTTTTGGAAGTCGGTCAAAAATACAAATAACTCGGAAATGTTTCATTGGTACTTGTCAGGTTTCAGACCCTAGGCATGAGAAGCGGGCGCCTTAACCTCTTAAATGATACACACACACACATACACACCTAACTAAAATTCTACACTACACGAGCGAAAAAAATCTCATCAAGAAAAGGTACCCATAAAAGATTGTCTACTAACATCTTTTCCTATACAAACCATAGTTCCAGAACCCGTAAACATTCCATCCTTTGATGTCCAAACCTACAAATTTCTTTGTTCCACTCAGATGCGTCCCAAATGGATTTTTTTCGGGACCTCTATACCTTCCACACTTTCATTCATTAAGAGTTTGAGAGCCAAAGAACCGAAAAAAAGTAAAGAAAGTCGTTGTAAATCCTTTGAGCGATAAATGTATTTGATTGGATGGGATAATTAATTTCTTTGGCTGGCTGCTGCAAAAAACGCTTACCTAGTTAGCGTAAACATTGAATTGCTGTTAACGATTTTTCTTTTGATCGCGAAAAATAGATGGAAGTTGGAAGTGTAGTAACGGATGCATGTTTGTTCTGGGATAGGATAGCTGAGATGGGAAGGGTCCACGATCAGATGAATAACTCAGAGAATTACTTACATATACAAGTGCGTTGCTGGTCACTGACATTGAAATACAACGCACACATTGTTTCACACCTATTTTCTGCAAGTTTATTGTGACACAGTGGTTGAATTAGTACGTTTTCTATCGAAGTATTGACACTTCTATGTGTATGCTTTTAGCCTAACGTTTTTCTACTAATATACTATACAAGTAAATAGTCCATAGTCAAAGAAATCACATTTTAATCTAGGCCTGGAGAAACAGGGAGATTTAAAAGCTGGTCATGCACCGAACCTCGGCATTAATCCTAAAATCGTTACTTATCGACTATAATAATATATTGTATGTATTTGGTATTTACAAGAAGCAATCTATAGAACCCTAAAGATAATAGATTTTCATTCAGAATTTTATCGATGCTTATCGTGATTGTTAAAGTTTAGTCGATGCACAGCATTGGCGCTGAATTTATTTCCATCAGCTCCTCCCTAGAATAAAGTATCGATGCAGTTACTATAATGACTTATCTCGACAGTTTCGATCGAAGCAAGTCGTTGTCGCAGTACTTTTATCAATACAGTCGCGACATCTTCAATATTGGATATAAAAAGCAAAATAGAGTTAAAATTGTTGATCGAGTCTTCGGAACGCATCGGGTCTGCAGACGGCAAGCGAGGGTAGCTCGCCACCGGACCAGAACCAGTCCCACGCACATGGGGCTGCAGATGGGGCCCAAGAGGGCTGATGTTCAGCCTGAGTTGCAATTGAAGCACAGTTATGTACCGCGGCCTCGCCCCTGAGCAGGTGAACTGGGTGGTACTTATACAGTAACAGTATTAGGTACCCTCCCTTTTGGGTCGGTCAAAAGCACGACGATAAAAAAATCTTGAAATCGAGTACTGAATCGTAAAGAGATAGGTATAGAGAACCCTTTGTCGTATTTTCAAAACATTCTGGGTCGCCAAAAAATTCAATATTACGTGGTTACCCACTTCACTTAACTGCGGTGGAAAGTTAAGATTACCTAATACTTAAGTTAATAAATACCTACACTTGAATTTTTACTGATTAATTTCGTTGCGAGGTCCGTCCGGAGCTCATGTCTACGGGAGACACCGGAGTTCAATATTTCGGTGTTTTTATGATTATAGATTAACTATAAATCCGGAGTTCCAGGAGGTTCCAGGAGCTTCATGTTTTATAAAGTCGCTTTAGATGGTTCCATATTTTTGCCAACAAAGCCAGCTATTTGTTCCAGAGCGTTGCGTCGCATCGTATATCCTAGCTATCAATTAATGTATATAGATCTACATACGTACGTAATTCAACTTAATTATATTCTAAACCACAGCAATTCCAATAACAGCAGCTAGAAACCAATAAATAATCCCACGATGCGTCTCAAAAAAAACAAATCGCGAAACAAAAAGATCTAAGAGTTTGGAAATCCTCAACTCGGTATTCCGATCACGCACGATGTTAGAAGCGCACATTATACCGATGTGTTTCTGTTGACTCTACACTTGAATAAGAATTGAAACGCGACACTGAATACACATTTATTCTTGTTTATTATAAATGTTACAATTATGCCCTTTTCAAGCCATTGTTGTCTGTAAATCCAAACTAATATTAAAATGCGAAAAAACTACTGAACCGGTTTGTTTCTGTGAAATTTGGTACAGACATATTTTGCAACTGGAGAAAGGACATAGGATAGTTTTTATACTAAAAATCTGCAAGAAATCGCTATTCCACGCGAACGGAGTCGCGAGCAAAAGCTAGTTTTTACTATGTTTAGAAGCTAGTCTACTCTAGCTTTCGCTCTGAGCTTCACACGCATAAAAATTTAACCCTAGATTTAAAAAAAACAGTGTTTAAAGCAATAGCTCAACTCAGGTACACAAATCAATATGATTTATAGCCTGTTTATAGCACCCACGAACATTGTATCTATCTATCAGTGAAAGAATTTTGGAAATCCAACCAGCGGTTGCAAAGATTACCCCCTACATACAAACATTTTACATATTATAAATTATATTATATAAATTTTACATATTATAAATTTTATATTAGTCTTGAACATAAGATTTTTTATAGTTCGACTAGCTACTCTCGCTCGGTTTCACCCGCTGCTTGGCTCTATTTAATCGTAGCGTGAATTTTTAAAGCCTATAGCACTCACGCCATTGTAGCTATCTATCAGTGAAAGAATTTTGGAAATCCGACCACCGGTTCCAAAGATTACCCCCTACATACAAACTTACAAATTTTACCTCTATAATATTAGTATAGACAAATGAAATGATGTATCATCTGATACACACACACAAGAGGCAATTGTGTTGCCGGCCTTTTGGGGTTAGTTAGTTAGGGATTCGAGGAGTTGGCTTCCGTTACCCTTACTCACCCGACAATACACAGAACAAGGATTGTTTAGTTTTACACCAAGCCCAACGTGGAACACCAAACCCCTTATTACAAAACATGATTTATCTTATTCCAGGTTTAAACTATTGAGTCAGGTTTGGATTATTTGAATATTTTCTTTTTTGTTTTTTTTTTTATGCGTTGGCCCACTTTAGTATTTTCTCCTGTGTCGTGGGTCCGTTTACAAACATACAATTTCACATGCACATCACACCCAGACCCGGAACAACAATCTGTGGATCACACAAAGACTTGTTCCGTGCGGGAATCGAACCCGCAACACGTTGCGAGGCAGCCAGTTGCCCAGCCACCGCGCCAATATTATTCTCACCTACCTTCAATTCGAAATACAAAAACCAGCACAATTGTTTAGACGTAGACTGAAGAAAAACTTTTTTTTCTTAATAAGGCCGCAAATGTCCACAGGCAGTTACAATTAAAAAAAAATAAAAATAAATCAGTGTTTGCACTCGTCAAAACGTGACATAAAAACACCATGTTCAGCTGACTCATTCCATCATTTGTTTTGTTTAAAAGGAAAACGTTTCTCTTGTTTATTTTGCTGGATAATCCGGCTCTTAGGGCCAGCTGCGTGCCTACACACAATTGCTTTTTTATTTTTTCCACTATATTTTTCTCTTTCCCCTTTTCCCCTCCATTAAAAAAGGGTTGTTTTGATTCCTATTTGAATGCAGCGGGATGTAAATGGATTAATTTTGACATGAATTTTTGAGGGTTTTCCAAAGGGATTTGGACAATTTTTGGAATATTTAGACCGGCTAGAATCAGGCATATAATCAGTAAAAGTGCGTAATATGGTATTTAACAACAAGTCAAATTCAAAAGCTCTGTATAAGAACAAAACGACACGACTAAATGTCCAAAACTACTGCTCTATCCTATTTTGTACGAGGAACAGACTTCGTTGCAATGACTTTTTATTATAGCATCAAATACTATTAACTTAAAAAAAACGACATTGAAAAATAGGTACAATATTGTTTTTTATATCTCTATGATTATATAAACTTGATATGAGTATGTTATTTTTGTCTGATGAAAACTCTCGATTGTGCCCGGTGTATGCCAATAAATGTGATTTAAAATATAACAAATCTAAAGAAAATTGGCTGTTCAAATGCATATTATATGCAAATTTACCACTTTCTTCGGGGATTAAAAGATGTCTCGACGCATGTGACGTCATCACGACGAAAAAATATCAAAAACTACTTTTAAATCCACCTCTTTTTTACAGGCAACCATAGATAATTGAGTGATACCAAAATTCTACCTACATAATAAATTACACCCGTATTGCAACAAGATAAATGGGTTACATCCACCATCTGTGTCACGGACAACACACCCCTTAACCTTTGAGGGGGGTTCATTTGTCCGTTTGAGTTATTTATCTAGTAGACGCCATCATTGTTTTTACCTTCAGTACTTGTTAGTTACATGTGATAGGGTATATGATCGTAGTTGTTACGTTAACTTATACCAGTATATTTTTGCTCACTAGCAGCCCACCTCTGATGAAGAGCTAGCTATTTCCCAATTTCACCTAATATGCTTTTCTAAAATTTTGTTTCATAATAACTTTTTCGTGACGATAACTAACAACAAAATTAGTTTTGTTTTAAATCATATTTACAACGTTGGCTCATATAAGTAAACATTGTAAATATATGCCGCCCATGGACACCCGCAAGTTTTGCGAGTGCGTTGCCGACCTTTTAAGGATTAGAAATTGGAGATTTAGGGACTGGGAAGCGATTGGGGAAGAGGAAGGATTGGGCCTCTGGTAACCTCATTCACATAGCGAAACACAACGCTGTAGTTACGCCGATTTTCTGCAAGGCCGTGGTATCGCTCCGATCGAGGCGACCCATTCGTGCCGAAGCATGGATCTCCCACTCTTGTAAAAAATTGCGTTTGTTGCTCTCTCACGTAAAGACTACTGAATTGACTTTGATCAACATTGGTACAGAAATAGATTATAGGCTGCAATAATACAAAAGCTATTTTCATCCGTATAACGTAGGCGAAGCCGCTGGCAAAAGCTAGTTATGGATATAAACGCACCCTCGAAACAATGCAGTTGTAGGATGGGACAATCATACCATGTTTGGTTAAAGATAAAACACCACTTTATGGCATGAGAATATACTGTGAAACCGGGTACTGAGTAAAAAAATACTAAACCCTAATGGTATTATATGGAGGCACCGGGGTGTTGGTACAAACGTCAACATCCAGATCATCGTCTTCTCAGTCAGATTTTTTAAATCAACCGAATACACTACAAAAATAACGGACGTCGGCGATCCGTCCTCCACCATAATGCGCACACAGAACTGTATGTTTGACGTTCCGCCAGGGTACGATTAATTGTACCCTCGTCCGATAAATTGTAATAAAACCTCCATCAAAATTATTTTTTTCCGTGAATTTAAATAATCGACGCTCCTTCATATAAGTGAAATGATGTAGATAGATTACTCAAACAACATTCGATTTTCAAAAACGGCACACTGATGCACAAATGAGCAATTCGTATGATTAGACGTCAAAGTGGGATGGCATGATTCAATAACCGCGAGTGAAAAAGAGACAAGTATGAAAGAGTGTGGCTAGTTAGCCACATTTTAATGTATCACTTGCTGAGCGCTTATTACCTATCTACACCTTTTTGCTTATAATATTATTGCTAAACCCATTCTTTAATAAAGCAATACGAAGACCATCCATTAAGAGTAAAATGACCTTGTTCTTTCGATCAGATTTGATTATTACTAGATTAGATTATTGCAGGGATCCAGCAGAATATCAGCGTCTGGTATTACAACTTGACATATGCTGAGTGAGACACCTATTTGGAGCTAAGAGGATGCACACACTGGATTTACTAAAGTATGGCACCAAGCACCAAGATGGCTTGATCACCTACCTTCATTATTAAAAACAAAAAGTTATTTTTGTCTTTATCTTTCGTTTGTTTTTACAATGAAAATTGATAAATTCATTTTTATTGATTTATAAAATTTTTTTGGTCATTGCTTTATCTATCTATCTTTGTATATAAGAATACTCCTTTTATAAGTATTTGAGTCGAAATTCATGTTACATACTTCAGCTCTTGGAACAATATGAAATATGAGCCAGATAATGCCCCATTGGTCTTCCTTTCTCCGCCTCCTAGATGTCGATGACATCTCTTTTAGACGTAACTCGGCCATAAATTATACTCGGACTCTAGAACTTCTATATTTCTAGACTATGACGTCAAAAGAGTGCAATGTAACGGTCATATATTTTATAGGTTTAAACCGAATTCTTTCCTGATTTCCTGAAAATGGTGTTATTTTTCTGGTAAGTATTCTAGTATTGCTCTAATTTTTGGAGGGGGAAAATCATCTAATCATTTCTCCCGCCCTGCTTATTAATATAAGCACGGAAAGTCTGTAACCGAAGCTATATTTAAATTAAAATAAAAACTCCTTAGTGATTTTCGAGTCTGAGCTAAAAAAGAAAGAACTAGGATATAACTAAAAGTCTGGAACGAAAAGATAAAAAAGTCTGCTTCTTAATTATGCAGTATCTTATAGTCAGTTTCAAACTGTAGTACTCTTATCTACTAAGGCAGTACTCAATTTTTATTGCATCTTGTTTTACAGAATCGTGAGCCAAATTGTACAATTTTATTTTCTCTCCCTTTAATGATGAACTGACCTGGATAAAAGTGAATTCAACAGAAGGAAGTTAAAAAGACGAGAAATTCTTGGATGAAGATCATAAAGCCACCAGGGTTAGCTTGAAGGATAACTTGAAAATGCTATACAGATGGGACCCACTACAAGGAGGAAGAAGTCATTGATGATTTTTCCCCATCAATAAATAAAGGATTCCCTAGGTCTAGCTTGTTTTCTACTAACCAGGTCGAAACACGGGATTTCAGATTAATTTCTTATGTGTCACAGGTTTCAGCTTTTAAAATGATATATATGATAATAATAAATGCAGAATGCCCGTTTGTCATCTAATTCTAAAACTGCATTTGATTTATTTATAGTGAAATTACGCTTTGATAAGTAAATTTAATAGGTTTAAGTAGTTTATAAGGTACGATGGGACTGACATATACACGGTATAAAAGTCTCAAAACAAAATAAAGAGAAAAAAAATATCCGTTTGGTGTGTGTATGTAACGATTATCTGTAATAATGGTTAAATGTCTTGTCGGTGATATTATGAGTAAAATGACGAGTTTCATCAAATAAAAGGCATAGAATCAAGTATTGTTTCAATAAATCACATAAAAATGGGCCATGGCGAAAATATCTAAAAAAAAATTGCTCTAGTTCTATGATTATTATCTGCTCTAGTTCCATGATAACATGTCCTTTAATTCCAAACAATAGCTTAGATATGCATAGGAGTATATAGCTATAACTAATATACAGCTCAATTAGTGATCCAATAATGCGGTACCTACAAGACGTGATTGCATCATTAAGAAAGTGATCCACTTTAAGCTTTAATATACAACGCTACCTATATATATTTTGAATGTGTACCTAATAGATATTGTGAGACATACTATTTAAAATGAAGGTAATGACTTTTACGTTAGAGATTTTTTTTTTGATAATTCACGTGTCTTAGTCCTTATTTTCAACCCTATATACTTGACTTGAAACGTCGTGGTGGCCCCGAGGTTAAGGCGCCCACTTCTCATGCATGAGGGTGTGGGTTCGAACCTGGCAAGTACCAATGTGACTTTTCCGAGTTATATGTACTTTCTATAATTATTTAGACATCACTGACATACGGTGAAGGAAAACATCGTGAGGAAACCTGAACTTATAATTTCTAATTATAAGTTTGAAATCGCCAACCCGCATTGAGCAAGCGTGGTGATTAATGCTCAAACCTTCTCCGTGTGAGAAGAGGCCTTTGCTCAGCAGTGGGCACTTATAGGCTGATGATGATATACTTGACTTAAAAGTACTAAGCACTTGGGAGTTTTTAGTTCTATTTAACCACTATTTTTTTAAAAAAAAGCACAGATTGATCTTTGATATGTGATAGGACAGTAAACAAATAGAAAGTTAGAGTTTTTATGGAATAGGAGGCAAACGAGCAGACGGATCACCTGATGGTAAGCGATCGGCGCCGCCCATGGACACCCGCAACACCAGAGGAGTCACAGGCGCATTGCCGGCCTTTTAAGAAGGAGTACGGTCGTTTCCTGATGGTTTGGTTTGGATGGTAAGCAATCGGCGCCGCCCATTGACTCCCTGAACTCCATAGCAATTTCAAGTGCGTAGCCTTCTGGGGGTCGGTAGTAGTTTGAGGATACGAGATTTGCCTCTGTCAACCTCACTCACACGGCGGAACACAATGCAAGCGTAATTTCACGGTGGTTTTCTATGGGTTCTTTAATTTTTTTTCCTCATTATCACACAATTCACAACCTGAGAGAATTGCATGACCATCATGCTGTAGTAACAACGACCGACATCCTGAAAATAGTGGCAAGCAAATGTTAGTGTCCGATACACTCACTCAGGGATGAAAAACGTTGTTGAAACAATAAAATATACTGTTTTATTTTTATTTTTTAATAGTACCTACTAACCATTATGGATCTAATGTTATCTGATTAAATAAATAAATTATTATAAAGAATATTATTTTCCTTTCCATTCACAAGACCACAGGGTCCCGGACCTTTGGAAGGCGTACGAGGGGCCGAAGCCAACCCGCAAAGGCCAAAGGGCCTCTAATATTAAAGTTGTTTCTTAGTGAAATGGGTCAACAAAGTGCACCCAAGGACAATCCCCGGTTGATGCACAACTATTGTGCAAAATGGTAAAAGATTATATGGTTATGAGTGTGGGTGGGTATGGACTGATAGATGATAACTATAGAAATACTATGGCCCCTGCCCCAGACCAATATTTATACATACGGATAAACAAGCATGGTGACTGGCGAACTCAATTAATGGGCCCCCGGAAACGGCCGTTCGCATGTAGCGACACGTTGGCAACTTACGTTGAGCTTCTTGGGGAAGGAGAGGCATCCCACGGCTAACTGAGCAATCCCGGAAGTACGGTCAAGACCCCTACCAGCATCTTACTGATAAACATCCTTCCCCCGAGTCTCCTTCAACTCCTACTCTTGCAAATCTCCACTCAAGCCAGCCAATTAAGGCAAGAATGAGGTAGGAGGGCTTGTTCCTCATCAGTGTTCACCCCAGCTAGCCACAAGGACTAACCGGAGATGAAGAAAAACACACCTCCTAGGAGTCAGGCCCATGGGGTCGCCACTGAACAACAGTACGTCACAAGCTGCCTTGCGACTTGTTATGATGCGATATAGTATCGCAGAGAGTATAGAAGGTTCCTCAAGATGAGCAATTAGCCGTGTATTCTCTGATATCGGTAAACAGGTCCCTCCTCCTCCATCCGCCGTCCTATGCATTGATTTTATCAATCTTGTGGTAGACAAGGGCATTGTCTGATGGTAATTGGTGTACTAGTGATAAGCACAGAATATGCCTGCCTACGTAATCATAAATTTTATGCTTAGTAGACAGGAGTCCTAACTCACAAAAGAATATTCGAATCTTAAACTATGTATATGTCTCAAATAATAAAGTCCAATTTTGAATTACTCTCTTTTATGAGTTAGTTCTGTTTTCTCTAAAATATGCCAAATGCCAATAACATCAAAGGTTACTTTTAAAAACAGTCGTCACTAAATAGTATAAATAAAGTCGCTTTCTCTGTCGCTATATCTTGACGTATGCAGTAGTTGTAAAGATTCAAGCATTTATTACAGAAGTTGTAAAGATTTAAGCAAGCTTTGATGCGGTTTTTTATAGATATAATGATTGAAAAGAAAGGTTTATATGTATAATTTTTAATTGTGCACACATGCCTGAGCCAGGGCTGGTTTATCTTGATATTATTGGGGGAATTAAAATGAGGAAAATAACGTACTTATAGTTTTTTTGAGAGGTGCCAAAGTCAAAATAATTTATTCCAACTAAACCATAACTAGGCACTGAAACTTCAAAATAGAATAAACATGTCAGTCAGTTCTAAAATCATCGTCAAAGGAAAGCTAGGCTCTCTTTCCAAAGTGTGGAATCGAATGAAGAAGAACACAAAGAAACTCGATAGTGACTCCTTTTAAAAAAATATATGTGTTGATTGGCTTCTTTTTTATACCTGATGGTAAGCAATGCGTCGCCGACCTTATTAGGATTAAGGATTTAAACATTTTGGGTTATAGGAAGAATTAGGCTTCCGGTAACCTCACGCACATGGCAAACACAAGGCTGTGGTTGTTTCACGCCGGTTTTCCTTGAGGTCGTGGTATCCGTTCGTGTCGACACGTGGCTCGCTGGAAGCAGTGTGGGACTACTTCACAAATTGTTTATACAACGAGATTACAACAATACATTATTCAGATACTTGTGTATAAATATTTTGCCTTTGACTATATCAATCAATTACAATCTATCATAGCATCATCCTTGTTTCCTGCAGGGGTAGGCAGATTAATGATGAGGGATTAACTTTAAGTGACGGATTACGTGTTAGGTGATATATTATGTAGTTTTAGAGTAAGAAAACTACTGAATCAATACATATTTTTTGCAGTATATTAGAAATACTATAGAGAAACACTGAGAAAACTGTTTTCGCCAACTTAGTTAACGATGTGTTCTAAGCAAATCAAATTTCATTTCATTATTTATTGATCTATTCAATGTTAATTAATATTAATACTATATAATATAAGTATGTTAATTTAAATGTTTGTTTGTTTTAGATTGTGTTGTGTGATTTGGATTTAATTTTTGTCAACTTAGCTTTAATTTTACTTTTTTGGTTCAAAATTGATTAATTATTTTAATAACCGCGCATAATATTATAGTGCATGCTGTGCTTCTCTATAAGTAATGGGGCACTTAGAATTTCTCTCTAACTCATTGTTGAGAAGCCTAAAATAAACAAATAAATAAATAAATAAACGATCTTTTCGCTAGGGTACCGGTTAGTGTCACCATCAGATATTTAAATTAAAACATATTTTTTAAGCAAATAAATTGACTATTAATACAATCATAATTCTACTTTTACTAATTATATTTATTTTTTTATACTTTTTGTACACTGTAGGTACAATGGCGAACTTACGAGTCGAACTTTGGGTGGTTTTGGTGAAGAAATAGAAGTGTAGAAATATATTAATCTTAAACGTTATCTTCGAAGTGACAGGAGTGGTAGGATAGTAAACTGCCAGACATATTACGTGATGGTAAGCAATCAGCTCAGCTCATGGACACCCGCAACAACAGAGGAGTTACTACTGTGTTTTCGAACTTTTGGGAATTTGGGTTTCGAAATTAAGGGGTTGAGGAGGGATGAAAAGGAAAAGGATTGGGCCTTCGCTTATTTAAGGGAATAAATTAAAAAAATAACTTCACTACTTTCAAGTCACAACGGGACTCTTATTCATGAGCACAGTGCGCTCGTGGCTACGTTCGCGCAACCAACTTTATGACTTTACACTAGGAAAACTTTTTTCAGTTTATTCACGTGAGTAAATCGTTATTTTCAATTATTTAAGTATGTATCACAATAAATATATTATATTAATAATATTTCGTTTAAACTAAGTATGTTTCCGAAGCTAAAGTAAATTTCGACAGAGTAATGTCAATATAATTAAAAGCATTAATTCCTTTAACACTAATTAATGAATAAACACTAACCCTGTCACAAAATATGTTTATATTTTACTTAAACCCCTAAAGAAATTTAATACCTAGATTATCTAGTGTCGTAATAAATATTTAAAGTTCAAAATAGTACATAAATTAATTCACTTAATCTTAGTATATTCAAACGGGTCCTAGATCTGAAATAGGGTAGATTAAAGGATATTTTTTGATGAATACGTCTGACCTAGATTTAGTCTAGGGTTTAAGATATTCTAAGTATGATAGTTATTTAATTAAGTACCTAACTCAAAGTTTTGATATATATCTTTGGGTTTTCGATAAGCGAAAATGTTGGAGTTTCTACCTTATTTGAATGTTATCTAGATTGTATTTTCTTGTTATTTAGAAGAGAAGTTATTCATTTAATTTTGTATTTTATCTGTAACTGGCTACTGTCACGCCGTTTTACCCGCTGCTCCTACATATCGTAGCGTGATGTTTTATAACCTATAGCCTTCCTCAATAAATGGACTATCAAACTCAAAAAGAATTGTTCAGTAGTTCCGGAGATTAGCGCATTCAAGTTCAAACAAACAAACTACGCAGCATTATAATATTGTGTATGTTATTTTGATAGGTATACATTGGTACTTACGTTAATATGTTATTTCCATTGAATGTAAATTAAAAAAAAGATAAGTAACAGAAACAAAAACACCCGATTCAGCCTTCACAGGATTTATTGGCATAACTGTTATCGGGGCCCTTCCCCGATAACAGTTATGCCAGAAGGTTCTTTTTGAGGCGGGAAAGTCATCAAAAGACTTCTCTGACTCAGGGTGGGGCGAGAGGGGGGGAGGGGTGTCAGCCTCTTAGTCACTTAAAAACCACATCATTCCACATGGTGGGAGCTTGAAACCTGGACAAGTACCAATATGACTTTATTTAAGTTATATGGCACAGCGTTGTGATTCGCCGTGTGTCGCCCAATCCTTCCCCTCCCCTAATCCCTAAATCTCCAAATTAGCTAATCCCCAAAAGGTTGAGGAGATCGGCAACGCACTCGTAACTCCTCCATTGCGGGTGTCCATGGGCGGCGCTGATTGCTTACCATCAGTTAATCCGTCTGCTCGTTTGCCGACCTATTAAATAAAAAAAAATCCTTAAACGTTCAAATGACATTTTTCCCGACACGAGTATCTATCGAAGATAGTTCCGACACTACTAACAACTTCCTGTATTTCAAGATCATGCTATCCCTTTTCCTCTCTATGGTGAGTGATGAAGACAAAAACAGAAACCCTCTCCTTATCTCAAACGTGTCTTACAACCACATCACAACAAGTTGCTCTCATAATGAGGCCCTTATTGTGGCCGTAGTAAGTAATTTTGTTTTATTATAACTCTTTTTAGTTGCCACTGTAAAATGCACCTTATAAGATGAAAATTAAGTTGATATTACGATAGTGATCTTGGTAGTACGTTTATGTTTTTATTAAAATTCTCCTCTTGTCTGTGTCTCCAAAGCAAAATGCTCCTTTAGGTATTGGAAATTAAGTAGGTTTTCTATTGCATAATCTTAAATGTTTTCTCTGTTATTGTCTCTCTTATTAAGACACAATAGTGTAGACTACTGCACAGTTGGCCACCTCTATTTGTAAATTTCAACTTTATTGCTTACGTAATGTAATTGAAAATTAAACATGCTCTTCTCTGTGTGTGAAGATTATGATGACTTAATTCTCAGTAGATTTTTTTTTGTATTTATTTTTTTATTTCAAATGGCGGCAAACGAAAAGATGCGGGAGACTAAGTGAGGAAAAGCCATAGCTTCGGCACCGTGACCGGAGTGATACCACGGCCTCACAGAAAACCGGCGTGAAACAACCACTGCGTTCTGTTTCGCCGTGTGAGTGAGGTTACCGGAGGCCCAATCCCTCCCCTTCCCCTTTAACTACCCGATCCTTATATCCGCAACCCCTATGCCCAAAAGGCCCGCAACGCACTCGTAACTCCTTTGGTGTTGCGGGTATCCATGGGAGGCCGATTGCTTACCATCAGGTAATCCGTCTGCTCGTTTTCCGACTTATACCATAAAAAAGACGGCTTACCTGATGACAAGCAATCAGCGCCTCGTAATACCAAAGGAGTTACTAAATAGTTTCTACTTCCCTGGCTGAATTTGTATGTAAAATTGACTATTTGTAGGCGCCCCTACGACACAGGAGAACAGCTTAAAATAAAAAAAGAAGGCCATATTCCAGATCTGTAGATGATTATACTGATGACAGATTAGTTCAGCTAAGCGTATTAAATAAAAATCGAAGAATGAAAAGAAGAAAGGCCCAGACTCTTCACAACTTCAAAAATTATCGACGGCATTAAACCCGGACCGATACGACCTTCAAACCTAAGAAGAGCAAGAAATGCGGTACTTCTTCTCTTCTTCTTAAAAAGCAGGCAACTTTACGAAAATTGCCTGCTTTTAATTTCTTCACAATGACACACGCGGAATGCTGCTCATGAATATGGACATCTAGCATGGCTTGAAACTAGTCGAGTATCTCGTCAAATAATTACTTGAGTAAGCCGAAAACATAATAATTAATCTATTATGTCTCACGAAAGTTATAATAAAAATACAATGACATTAATAACAAACTTTTCTTTTCCTTTACATTAATATTGTTATGCTCCTAGTTCTAGAACTATGCTTTAATATTTCTCAGTTAGCTCGCAACTAGCTAAATTAGGTTACTCGTGTAATATTTGTTTGTTTGTGAATGTGACATGAACTGTTGTTTATGGGTTGAAAGTTAAGCACAATGATGAACGACGGCCTCGCCTGGAGCAGGAGATGGATCGAGGTGGGTTTTAGTCATAAAAAGTCTAAAACTCCCTCTTGCCCCACCCAGAAAGAGGGAATCATCCGATTATCCTCAACCAAAAAAATCTGGCCTTACAAGAAATATACGAATCATTAAAAATCGATGTTTAATAATATATCCTACTAACATTATAAAGGTGATAGTTTATGAGAATTTATGGATGTATGTTTGTTATTATTTCACACTAGCTACTCTTGCGCGATTTCACTCGCTGCTCAGCTCTATTTAATCGTAGCGTGATGTTTAGCTAGCGGTTTCCAAAGATACCCCCTAAATACAAACTTTCAAATTTTACCTATTTACAATATTAGTATAGATAAAAACCGCTGGACCAATTTGGTTTAAATTTGGAATGTAGATAGGTGATAGACCTTGGATTAACACATAGACTGATTTTTATAATAATACAATTACAACGCGCTTGGAAGCTAGTTCATTATAATTTAAAGCATACTTCATACTTCAACGTTGTAATTTAAATTTATATATCGACTTAAATTGTATGTAGCATGTTCAATATTTAAGCTATAAAGTCTGCTGTCAAATACAGGGTACTGCTCATACCTAAAAGCTATTAAGTATCGAACCTACAAGACGTGTTAGCAAGCTGCATAATATGTATGTTTAGACTTTGTTAGTAGGTTTAATATTATTATAGGTAATTCCTTAAACAGTTTAAAACATACTCAAAGGTATTAAAAATAATTACCTTTTTGTTTCGCCTCACAAAAAAAGCTTGCCCCCCAAAACCCGGCTGAACATCAGCCCTATAGGGCCTGTCTGGTCTGGTCTGGTCTGGTCCTGGTGGATCAGCGAGTTCATTTTTTTACTCGCTGTCCTTCCGTCTCTCTATCTTAAACTAACATTATTTAGTAGCGAGTTTATTGGTAAAACAATTACCAAAGACTGAGTTCAGTAACTATGAAATGGCTGAGTGAGGTATTAAAAAAGTTATTTTAGCCCACAATCCCCACGGACACCCACAATACCAGAGGAATCACGAGTGCGTTGCCAGCCTTTTGGGTTTCGGAGACATAATAACACGGCGAAACATTATACTGTGTAACATACTGTGGTTATTTCACGTCGTTTTTCTGTGAGGCCCCAGGGTATAGCTCCGGTCGGAACGACCCATTCGTACCCTTAACTAATCCATACTTAAAAAACGTAATTAACGAAATTATTATAAACTTCAGACGGATTTTATGGCATTTTAGACTCCATTCAATGCACACATTCTCCTATAGTTTGTCCTTTTTTCCATAGTTCCAAAGGTAACAAGTAAATAGTTCTACAGTATTTATCTTGCGACACTTAATAAACTCGGCCGACGCTCGTCCTCGAACAGTTTCCAAGTAAACTTCGTCACAACTAGTTTTAGTAAGAAATTCCCTTGTAATCACATTCACTAAGAAAATTAATTTTCATCAAGCCGTCAAGGTATTTATAGAAGGAAACTTTAAGCAATTCAATTACTAACTTTATCATTAACTGCCTAAACGAACTCACTGCTAGACTATGGGGCGCTCAGTAATAAAATATATTTTAAAACAGAAATAGTGCACACATAATGATATAATATAGTAAGTGAACTTGTAAAGTATTTTTTTAAAGATAAAATAAAGCATTAGTCAATATATATTATATTAGTCAATATATATAGTCAATAATTCAAAGTTCCAAGTCAAGTGCAATTGAAAGTTCCTATATAAATTCAAAGTATAGCTACGTGTTAAAATAACTTGTACTATGTTCAATAAACAATATATCAAGTGATTGTGCTGAAACGATTAAGAAATGACCCTAGTGAAAAAGTATAAATGAAAGAATAAGTTATTAAAAAAAAAACTTTAACCGCCAAAAACAACGCTGGACGCAAAAAGTACATTTATCCTCAATATAATATTACTAGCGGCCCGCCCCTGCTTCGCACGCGTCTCCCGCTATCTCGCTTACGATCAAATTGTCCATATTTGCCACACCCCTCTACTTTTCAAGAATTTTCTTTCATAAGAACCATCTCCTGACAATAACAAACACAAAAAAAAAGAATTAGCAAAATTGATCCAGGCGTTGTTGAGTTATGCGCTTACCAACACATTTTGCGATTCATTTTTATACCTATATTTAGATTATTCTAAACGAAAAAAAAAAATGGAAATCTACTCCAGAAACGAATTTGCTATATTTTCACGCTTAACGGATGGGTGTGAGATTGCAGTTTAACAGGTTTAGGCTTATCAGAAAGCCCTAAGGAACACTTTTATTGGATAGGGCAAAAAACGAACAAACGGGTCACCTGGCGGTAAGCAAGTTTTGCCACAAATCGACATCCATAATAACGATGTGTTACAAGAACGTTGCTGCCATTTGAGGGGTTCCAGAATTCATGGGGATAGAGGTATTTGGGGATTAAAGGGAGAATCAGGAGTCCGGTAACCTTACTCATACAGCTGAAGGGAATACAACGTAAACGTCATTCACGCCGGTTTTCTGTACGGCTGATGCCAGTTCAGTCCAGCGGACCCATTCGTGCCGATATGCATGGTTTTCTTTTCACATCGGATCATTAAAAAATATTTCAAAAATGTTACCTTTTACATATCTCATTCTTTTTGAATAAAAAAATAATAATGAAATTGGTTTACTTCTACTTTTTATAAAGTATCTAGGTACAAATATTCTCCAATAGCAAGCAATATTCAATTTCGAAATACAATACTTTCAACCTAACGAGTGTACCTACGCCTATTAACGTCCAGTATTTCAGTTCTTCGACTCCTTAATTAAAAATAGGTGCCTGTAGGAAACTATAATGAAATTTTTGTATCGTTTTTTGGGTCATTTACTGAGACTATATTAAATTTTTATTAGTCATTCGTGCCAAATGACTTTCCCACACTGATACAATTTAATGTCTAGAGTTTTAGTCGGCTATTAAAGCGATTTCTTGAAATAGGATGTCTTTTGTGGTTTTGAGAGTTAAATTACTTTAGTTTTTTATCAAAGACTTTGTTGCCCCACACTAGGATTTTGAAAGAGTTGTTCCGTGCGGGAATCGAACCCGCGACACCTTGCGCGGCAGCTAGCTGCCCAGCCACCGCGCCAACCGTGCAGTCAAGTTGTGAATTGCGCAAGTTCACAGCATTTTTTTTATGTAATAGATCGGCAAACGAGCAGGCGGTTTACCTCATGGTAAGCAATCAGCGCCGCCCATGGGGGTGTCCATGCAACGGAGGAGTTACGAGTGCGTTGCCAACCTCTTAGGGATTAGGGTTTTTTAGATTAAGGGATTGGGGAGGGATCGGGGAATGGGAAGGATTAAGCCTCCGGTAACCACACTCACGGCGAAACACAACGCAGTTGTTGTTTTACGCCAGTTTTCTGTGAGGCCGTGGTATCACACCGTTCGAGCCGACCTATTCGTCTGGCATAACGGAGCATATTGATTGAACATAACAGGGTCAGTCAACAAGTATATTAAAAAAACAAATGAAGTAAGTATCCCATCATACAATCAAATGAGAACGAACTGACAGATAAGACAGTTTCCTTATCCATTTCATTATACTAATGCTAGTCAATTATATTAATGGAAATTGTCAAATGACCGGGTCTTTGGAAGGACAAGGGAATACTTTTTTGACGATCTACATTATAAGATAGGATTAGCGGTAAATGGTTGACGTTGGATCTTGTTTTTGCTTATAATTATTTAGAGTACTGGAGGTTCAGACGCTCGCTCTCCTTCATGAAGGTTTGGTCATGAAGGTTTTAAACCTAGCAAGTACTAATGTGACTTTTTTCGAGTTATATGTAACCTACTTTCTAAGATTATTTATACACCACTGACATACGGTAAAAGAAAACATCGTGAGCAAAACTTATAATAGACTTGTAGGTAATTTATAATTATACCTCATTTTATGAAATTGAAATTGCCAATCCGCCTTCAGCAATCGTGGTGATTAATGATGAAACCTTCTCCGTGCGAAAAGAGATCTTTGCTCAGCAGTGGGCACTTATAGGTTGATGATGAAGGCGATTCAAAGTACCCTACCCTACAATTAAATTGCCAATTACAAATTCAACAAGGAAGTAATAATTAATTAAGTCAAATCAAATTATTCCGGGTACTAATCCCAATTAATCCACATGACAAACCTTCATCTTATTCAAAGAAGCGCTCAGGAAAATGGATTCTATTGCAATCAATTTATTTTCCTTTGCATAAACACATCTCACTAAATTCGCTTGCAGGTATGCGGATTACGTTGAATTCAATTTCAGAGGAAACTTCAGTAATTTGCAGGTAGGTACATATATGTAGGTATGTGCGTAGCTATGTGTACTGAAACGACTTGGTTGTAATCTGTGTAGAAACAGGCTTTGTGCATTAGTAGGTTACTGCAATTTTGTTAATCAGTAGTTTTTTATAGAAATTTAACAATGCATGTGCTATTTATTTAAATATTTTTTGTATTGTTTGCCTTTATTTAAAAAAAAAACATCGAATCTAGTTCGTATTTCACATTCAACATACACAAATCACCCAGACCCGAAACAACAATTTATGTATCACACAAAGTGTTGATCCCTGCGGGAATTGGTCACGCCAGATATTACAAACCATTGATATACCTTCGGTCAAAGAAGACAGCTTGAGGTTCCATCACTTTGTGTAATTTCTAAATTTGGAATCGTCAATATGCTTCGATCAAGCGATTATTAATTATTGTTTATTACTTCTCTAAGTGAGAATGGGTCTCAACGGGCTGGTTGGTGATGATGATTATAATATAATTTATAAAGATTACAAAATAATACAATGATTTTAGCGACACAAACTTACGAACTTAAGCTCTTGGCCTTACAAGTAAACAACAAACTATTTACGCAAATACAATTTCAATGCTCGAAAACAAAGCCAACACAAGTTGGTGCCCATTCTAAATCAGCTTAAACCAATTAGCCGCACAATCACTATACATTTCAAACCACAGACCATTATAAATTCAGAACTGAGCTACTAGAACTAAATATAAATTAATTAAGAAATTTATTTAATCTTTACTTATAATAAGTACAAAGACAATAGATTTTAATGTTTGTTTGTTCGCAGTAAGTAGTCGAAATTATTCGATAGATTTGCAAAATACACCTATTTTTTTGTTATTCTTATTTGTATTTAAAAGCTTTTTATTGTTCTTTTTTAATTGTATATTTTACTAGCTAACCTCGCGCGGTTTGACCCGCTGCTTGGCTCCTACAGATCGCAGCGTGATGCTATATAGCCTACCTCAAAAATGGTCTTTAAAACACTAAAATATTTTATCAATTCGAAGCAATATATTAAAAAAAATCTCCTGTGTCGTGGGTGCGTTTATAAACATACAATTTCACACACACCCAGACCCGGAATAACAATTTGTGGATCACACAAAGAGGTGTTTAATGTCCGATGCATTTTTCTTTCTTTCTTTTTTACATTTTATAACGTAGTTATAGTATGATAGAGGTAAATTTATTAAAGCGTGTTACCTAACCTGCTTAAAAGATAATTTTAAAATTCGAAACAGGCATAGTCGCTGGCAGAGAGCTAGTTGTAGGATAAATAGTGGGTCACCCACGTCACAGGAGATAATCCTAGACAAAGATAAAAAAAAATCACTAACAAAAACATCTAAGCACGTATTGAAGTTGAGACAAGCCAAAAATTTACATTTTCACTAGTAATGCTAAATCTAATTTCAAAGTAGGTACATTTTAAAAAAACATCGCGTAAAACTTAAAACGGCAGTGGATTTTAACAAAGTTATGCAACTTATAAAACTTTACGTATACCTATGCACGGTCTACGTTTTACGTTATAATATGCAGAAAATTAGATTTTATCCTCGCACTAAAATATGCTGAAAATCTTTCGTAAAATATGCATAATTATTACGGGAGACAACTAAAGTACTTTCTCTTTAAATTTTAAATTCCATTTTTGAAATAAATTGTGCAAAACCGATTTTCATATAGATTAATATTAGTATTATTAAGGTAATATTCATGAGTATGGATTGATGTACGTTTCTTAATTTTTAAATTTTGAGTATGCTAAGATAGAATATTATTCTGCAATAAGACATTGGCATTTTCATCCAAATAACGCTTGAAAAGTCGCTGGCAGAAGCTAGTGTTCTTTACACAAGCGAATGTGTGTTTATATGCTAACTTTTAAATATACATTACTGCACCTACTTTTACCGTTATATAGTATTATACCCGAAAAAGGATTAAGACATTATACAGAATTTGTTGCATATTTTCAACAAAGCATACTAACTAACTAGTACAAAGCCCGAGGCTTAGAAAATTCACAAAGGGAACACGTTCACAAGCGTTCCAAAATTTCAAGAACTGTGCATAATCTAACATTTTCTTTTTTAACTATAAAATGGAAAATTGTTTTATCGATGCATCATACTTTCAATAGTCAAAAAGAGGAGACAGGCATGCACCTACATACATTAATACCTACTAATTAAGTGTGGGAGAGCCATGTTTCTGCACGAATGGGACGGTTGGACTGGAGTGATACCACGACCTCGTAGGATATCGGCGTGAAACAACAACAGGGGCAATCACAATAAGGTACCCCAGCCTCGGCCTGGAGCAGGAGAAGGAACAGGAGGGTTAAGAGTCAATAAGAGTCTGACCTCTCGCCTCACCGTCAATCCTTGGATCCCCAAAACCCTTTATCCCCATAATGTCGGCAATTCCTCTGCTGTCCATGGGCGGCGCCGATTGCTTACCATCAGGTAATCCGCCTGCTCGGTTGCCGTAATAGGTATCATATAAAAATACTACCTTCTCTTTCCCAGTTTTATAATTATCACCGACCAGGCACAGTTAATTAGATCGTTTTCTAGGTCGGTTTAAATACTTACATTAAAATATTGAAAAATAACCGTAATATTGTTCTTCAGCGACACTGTCGAAACAGAAAAATTTCGATAATTTTAAGGCAATTTTAAAAAAATAAGTAAGATATTTAATGAAAAATACTATGACGCCATAATGTGGAGTTTCATATGAAAGTATAGTTTTTAACATTTGTATAAAAGTATTTAATTTGACTAGTTAGAAACTACCGTATTTCGAAACATGTGAATAAGCTACACAAAAATATTGGCAAAACGCTACTAGGAAAAAACAGCTTCGAGACTATATGTATATTTGTGGTTAAATAAAAAGGAGTTCACCTAACTTAAGCTCGGTGCAAGTTTAATGAAACTAACCGAGAATAGCCGAACGGCTACGTAAGTTGGATCGAGTTAGCCGCTAGACCAGGCTATAAACCTATATTACAGTTAGAACCAGAAAATGGGGAGCGGAAAAAGATTGTTAAAAACCTTAGGTAGGGAATATGGTAATTCTTTCTTTTAAATATAAAACTTTGCCCCACGCTAGGATTTTTTCCTCTGTCGTGGGTGCGTTTACAAACATACAATTTCACATACACATTACGCCCAGACCCGGAACAACAATTCATGAATCACGCAAGGAGTTTTTCCGTTCGGGAATCGCAACCACAACACCAGCTACCGCGCCAACCGCGCGGGCAATTACCAATTGCCAATGTCTTTTTTAAGAGTATTGTTATTATAATGGTGTCTTTGCGATAGCGTGGTAGAAATGATAACAATAAATAAGTAACACTAAGTACAGTAAGTAGGTTCAGTAACTTTAGATGTGGGAGAGCCATGCTTCGGCGCGCGTGCGAATGGGCCAACCTGTTTCACTATGACTTCAAAGAAAAACCGGCGTAGAACTACAATTACAATATGTTTCGCTTAAAAAATCGTTTTATGTGATTCCGCCGTAGAGCGATATAATATGTCTTAAATAAATATTAATTTCCGTCACTTATAGCACTGGTGATTATTTGTTGTAATGTAAATTTTGGGTCAGTAAAAATATTTGTGTTTGATTTATTTGAGTTTGTAATTATAAACGTACAATGCACACTGCACTGCACTAGTGAGTTTAAACTTTAATTGAATAAAAAAGTAAAATGCTTGTCTACACACCGAATTAGTATCTCAAGGCCGATGAAATAAAAAGACGATAATAATTTAGCTATCTACTTTTGAAGTCCATAAAAATTTCGTTCGCATAAAATAATTTTAAGAGCTTAAAGATAAAATAAAGATACCTAACGATAAAATGTTTCATGACCCAACAGATACGATAGCATGAAAGAAACTGAAAGTTTTTACAACTTAACTCACAAAGACCTAAGGAATCAAAATAAATATGTCATAAAACAACTTTTTTACCTATCCAAAAAATTATATAACTTACATATTTATTCAGAAAATCCTGAAACGTTGTTTTCAGTCAAATCTAAGTTGTTACGGCTTTCATGTTTTTTTCAGATATTTTTATTATAATTCTTTTGTAACAAACGTCCAAGAAAACAGGCTTAGGAATATAAATAAAAGATATTTTCGCTTTGAAATGTGGAATCCGTCAAAGGGAAGAAATAACTAATGCTCCATTACATAATCTCGGTTCATTTTGAAATAAATAGAAAAATCTTACACTGGAGTTTTCTTCTATGTTTTTTTGGCAGCTAGCAGGCTAACGGGCTGGCTATGATCACACCTGATGCCAAGCAATGGGCACCGTTCACGAATACCTGTAACACAAGAGAAGTTGCAAGTGCATTTCTGCTTCTTTAGGGATTTGAGGGTTGGGAGATTTGAGGACTGAGTGCAAGTTCTACACTGAAACAAAGCAAATATTTAGTTTTT
This sequence comes from Spodoptera exigua, assembly GCA_902829305.4. Classification (NCBI taxonomy): domain Eukaryota; kingdom Metazoa; phylum Arthropoda; class Insecta; order Lepidoptera; family Noctuidae; genus Spodoptera; species Spodoptera exigua. The sequence goes on from LR824612.2 coordinate 2,758,648, forward strand.
TGTGTAAATGTCATATTATTTTTTTATAACGGTGCGTGGTCACTGTCAGATGCCTTATGGTTCTTAGTTAGTTCGTACGATATCTGTAGAAATAATATCATATCATCATCAGCCTATAAGTGCCCACTGCTGAGCAAAGGCCTTTTTACACGCAGAAGGTTTGTTCATTAACTTCCACGCTTGGTCAAGGTAGATTTCAAATTTATAATTAGATTTCCCAGTCCAGATTTCCCCAAAATGTTTTAGACCTTCACCGTTTGACAGTGGGGTTGAAATACATTTAAAAAGTACTTATTATGATTTAGACAAAGTCACATTGGTACTTGCCAAATTTCGAAATGCAATTTGCATTTTCATACACGAGGAGGGTGCCTTAACGCCCAGGCTACCACGAGCTTCGAACTCGAGAAAAGGTGGTGATAAATATTGTTGTAAAGTATATACAAAAAAGGTCGTGAATTGAAGTTTAAAACGAAAACACTCAGTTCTCAACACTCCTTCTCGCCATCTGCTCACGTCCAATGCAATAAAACGCTACAACATTTAGTTTTAAAACAACAAATAACGAAAGTTTTTATTTCAAGCGAGAACTCTAGCCGTTTATTAGGAATATTATGACAGTACATAAAGTCTTACTGTGTTTTGGACAGTGTGGTTTTGTAGATAGAGTTCAAAATGTTTGGTCGTGTCATGTTTCCTAACTATTGTTTGAGAGCTTCATTTCGTTGGTTCAGTTTAATTAATAGTTTACCTTGTAGCATAGTACTAACAGAAGGAATTTCTGTACCCAACTTTGTAGTAACATACATTTTGTTAGATATGTCACTTAAAGGACGGATGGTCGATAGGCCCGAAAAGTGTAGGAGAGTCTTCCTTCGGCAGGAATGGGTCGGCTCGACCGGAGTGATACCATGGCCTTACAGAAAACCGGCCTGAAACAACCACAGCGTTGTAATTCGCCGTGTGAGTGAGGTTACCGGAGGCCTAATCCGTCCCCTCCCCCAACCCTTAAATCTCGAAATGCCTAATCCCCAAAGAACACACCCGTAACTTCTCTGTTGTTAAGGGTGTCCATGGGCGGTGCTGATTGCTTACCATCAGGTAAGCCGACTGCTCGTTTGCCGACCGATCACATAAAAAAGTACTCGAGGGACCTCAAAGAAGGTTAAACACACGTATATACTGTGGAAGGTGGTAAGTTGTAAGCGTGCGCTGATTATACCTGAAACCCAAAATGAATAACAATCTTAATGCACATGAGAAATTATACTACTCTGTCAAGAAAGTACCGGGAAAAAGTCAATAATACACAAAATGTTTGTTATTCATCTAAATTTATTTTATCACCTTCAAAGTATGCTCCTTCAGAAACGATACACTTACGCCAACGAATAATCCAATCATCGAAACTTTTTTTAAACGCTGTTTCCGGAATTGAGTTCAGTGCTCGCCGCGAATTCTCCTTTATGTCTTCTAACGATTGAAAACGGGTGCCACGAAGGGGTAATTTGAGTGTGGGAAAAAGAAAGAAGTCGGCTGGAGCCATATCTGGTGAATATGGTGGCTGCTCGATGGTGTTTGTTGAGTGTTTGGACAAAAAATCGTTTGCAATGATGGCCTTGTGCGAAGGCGCATTATCGTGATGCAAAATCCAAGAATTTTCTTTCCACATTTCTGGCCTTTTTCGTCGAATTTGTTCTCTTAAACGCCGCATAACGCTCAAATAATATTCTTTATTTACCGTTTGACCTTCGGGCAAGAATTCTGAGTGCACAACACCGCGATAGTCAAAGAAAACAGTCAACATGACTTTGACTTTTGATCGACTTTGACGTGGTTTTTCGGTTTTGGTTCAGTTGGAAGGCGCCATTCCGAAGCTTGTTGACTAGTTTGCATGTCAAACTCGTAAAACCACGTCTCGTCACCAGTAACAATGCGTTTCATGAATGTTGGGTCGGTATTGACGCGTTCTAGCATGTCCTCAGCGACTTTCATGCGATTTAGTTTTTGAAGAAAATTCAGGTCTTTTGGGACTAGCCGAGCGGAAACACGTTTCATACCCAAATTATTTGTTAAAATGGTACGGATCGACTCGTGAGATACAGAAAGTTCGGCGGCCATCTCTCTCAAACTTGAATGAGGATTTTCAGTCACTATTTCCTTCACTTTTGCGATGTTAACTTCAGTTGCAGACGTTGATGGCCTACCAGAACGAGGCAAATCTTCCATCACATCTCGACCGGTTTTGAACGCTTTGTACCACTCATAAGCACTTGTTTTTGATAAAGTCGATTCACCGTAAGCCTTCTGTAACATTTTGAGTGCCTCCGAACACGAAATTTCATTGGCGATGCAAAATTTAAGACAAACTCTTTGTTCGATGTTTTTGTCCATTATGAAATTCGCAATACACACTAGATATTATAAAACTAAAATTCGAATTTGGAACCATAAAAAAAACATTCCCGATACTTTGTTGACTGAATGTATATCAATCGTATAATATTTGAAAATAAATAATGACATTTAGTCGTAATGGTCCGAGGTTAAGAAGGCCGCTTCTCATGCATGATATAGCGGATGCGAAACCGAAACCCTGCAAGCCAATATTTTTTTCCGATTTATACTTTCCAATATTATTAAGATCTTCAATGGCATTATCGGCAATTTCTCAACTTGACCCAAAGGTGGCAATGCCAAATCGCTTTAAGTCCGCCCTTTGGATCACTTTTTTCTTATATTGTATTAACTTTTTTTATTTCGGCTACATAAAACCCTAAATAAATATAAACGGTGAGAGAAAAAGTCCGCTTGTTAACCTAAATGTGGTAATAGTGTTGTGTTGAATGGTGTATTAATGATCAATCCTTCTCCAATTTACATTTATATGCTGATGATGTTTAAAAAATTCAATTAATCATGAAAAGTTTACTATCCTGACACTTCTGCTAACTCCATTGGGGAATTACAAGCGTGGTTTTACGGGAAAACTCGGCTATGAGAAATACTATAAAAAGTTATGACGTCACAAGTGTTAATGTTGTTTCAGGACTGTTCAGTTTGGTGCAACAACGAATGTGTTGTGTTACACGTTACACGTTACAAAACATTGAACACAAGCCTACGTTTCCTCGCTTTGTTTTGTTTTTATTTTTATCTTTATTTGGTTTTGTAATTGTTATTTGCTTTTTTATTGTCTGTTTCATTTCCTAAAACGTTATGACGATTATTTTTCTAATAACTTATTTTCAGTGGACTCAGAGAGTGTGACGTGGTGTTCCAGAGGTTAAAGCGCATGTTTGAGAGTGAGGGTCTCATGTATGAGGGTTCGAAAAGTGGCAAGTATCAATGTGACTTTTTCCGAGTATCTGTACTTTTTTTGATTATTTAGACCCCGCTGACATACGGTGAAGGAAAATATCGTGAGGAAACCTGGACTTGTAATTTCCAATAATAAGCTTGAAATTGAATTGCCAATCCGCCTTGAGCAAGCGCGGTGCATAACGCTCAAACTTTCTTCGTGTGAGAACAGGCCGTTGCTCACTAGTGGAAACTTATAGGCTGATGATGTTTTCGCAAAGATGTCTCTAAGAGGTGAGGTTCAATGAAAACTCATTTATAGGGAAATATGGTAACAACACGATTGTTACCGCATTTTCCACACACCGTGCACAACGAAGATAGAGAGTAACCGGTGCCTTCCTATCCCGACCTAATGGTTCAAATTCCAAGACTAAGAAATCAAATACAAGACAGCTATAGGTGTCGATTTGTATTTTTTCCAGATAAAAACTCATATCCACCAGCAACAGGTAGTAGGATCGATTGCTTTACATTATTTTTCCACATTTTTACCTGCTTAAATGACCTTTGTAGGATGGCGTTAAAATAACTCAAAATAATATTCGAATTTCAGAATATCTGTCGGTTACTATCAAGTAAGTTTCGTAAAAGTTATGTAAGACCATGCTCCGTTGTTCTAGATCGTGTAGACATGTTTTATCTGTAGTTTCGCTACGTGTTGCTATAAACTGATGCCCGCGAGGTTTATTGCCTTACCTGCCCTGAAATACTAGCGTTTTCAGGCCAGCGCTGTTTTCCCGTTATGTCAGAGTTTATTTTTGGTAATTTTCTTTTAAAAATATTCTTATTATTGAGTGTAAATGTTGATATTGTAACAAGCCAGCAATAACCTACCTGCAGCTCTGTAAGCCTAGATCTACAGCAGATACAACTATGAAAAAACTTAAACATTTAAGTCCAGCTTCTCCTAGGGACATGAATAAAGGTCTTGAATCCCGATACGAAATAAATCAGAACATATTATTTTAGAAAAAACTTAACATTCTCCACTGTCCTCGGTAAATTTAATGCAGGACAATGGTCACCTGAAACACAGGAGGAGTAAGGCTTTAGTGACAAGTGTGTTACCGGCTTTTCGGAGGTTACAGATTTAAGGAAGGAGATTGAGGTCTGACTGAGGAGATTCGCAAGGCGAAACCCAACGCAAGCTTTGTTTCACGCCGTTTTTCTATGAAGCCGTGCTATCATTCTGGTCGAATCAGCCCATTAATAATATTAAAGCACGACTTTCAGTACCAAATCCTAAAACATTCCCCCCACTACGCCAATCCTCTAATTAGTATTATGTCACAAACAGTCGGCAATACAGTTGTATTATTCTTCTGCTTATTTGCACACAAAAACATAAAAAAGCATAAAAATATAAAACACTTTCGTGATAAGATTGTTAAAAAAACAGTAGCGGGACTAATTTACCATACAGAGAAAGTTGCCATCCTACTGCCAAAAGAGCTTATGTTCCAAACTTCAGCAGATCCTATTTCTAACTTAAGTAACAAGGATCATGTATAAGAAGCCTTAGAAAGTTTTAGGAACTACACACACCAATTTCAAGTCCTGAACTTTGAAATTATTAACATAGAGGTTTATTTTATGAAAATGTATATTGTACTTATCTTTACCTGTATTAAAAATGCGATAGATTTTTTTAAGGAAGAAAGGTCTAACCTCATTGTACGGTCTAGGGTCAACAGTGATATTGCCACAACAACAGTGGAACTACCAATCCCAAAATGTGTAAAACTTCTTTGAAATACAAGTTCAGGACCCTAAAAACTTTAGAATCTATGCTAAAAATTAATCGACTTACGGTGCATGCGAGCATAGATACCTTTATACCAATAATATGATGTATGATTATCATTATAGGTTAATTGAACTGCACAATTGATATCTCATTTAAAATAAATATTATTGAAATTTTTGTCTGAAATCATAAACGCTATCAGAGAAAATTACCGCTCACACAAAAGTTAATAACTACTGCACTTCCAAAAAACAACTGCAAAAAGTTTCATTCCTATAAAAAAAATGCAAAGCCCAAAACAGAATTAACACAAACAGTAAGATTGAAACGAGGAAAACATTGATACACACATAATTACTTACAACCCCACATACAATAAAACAGATATTACACGAACAAAAGCTAAAGTAGATCTACCGACAACACTAGAACACTGCAGTTTCTAAAATAAAATCCCTAGAGAAACCAAAATCCGTGCCGGAGCTACGCTTCACGAAGACAATGGCAGTAAAATACCAATTTCCAGACCAAACCGCGCTTTGAAATAAAGCTATAATACAAAATTCAGTGCGCTGAGAAAATTCCCTGGAATTGTTTCAAATGAAGCTGAAGAATTGGTTTCGTTTTAGAGAAAAAAATATCAGGAAATCATTTTTTAACTATAGGTTCAAATTATTAATATGTACAAGTTTTATAGAAGTCGTGTTAACAAACCTCAATGGTGATTTCTAACCTGCCTGCTAAGAAAACACACATTACACAAATAAAATACCACACACTACTACAAAGAAAAATCGGGAGATACATTCAACATGGTGGTCCTTCCAACTTATCAATTTCAACGCTCACGTCACAAAACGTCAAATTACATCAAATATCTCAAATTCTATATATATGTTACTTACTCGAAGAGCGTTATGCAATTAATACATCATCACTTGAAACAACAGCGTACACTCAAACCAAGACAATGTTCATTCTGAGCCCAAAATAATTCACACAATAAGATTCTCAAAGGAAAGATAAACAATAGTCATCCAATATAGTAAACTTTCCAATAACAATGGATGTAGTCACTAGAAAGGGTCCGTTATGTGCTCATTCTTACCCAAATATCAACACAACACAACCTAATCTCAAATAAAATCTCATAACAATCATAACCAGACTATTTAAATATCGGACAAAAGTGTTTAGGTCTCATTTGCTAATCGTCAGTGAACCAAACTAGCCATGTTGTGGAAGCACTCGTTATCCCATTTATATTTTCTAATATTTTTAAGATTCATTAGTTGTTGCCAATGTAACGCTAATAACTTAAACCAGAATCAAACAGAACCGAATCTTAATATAGAAAAGAGACAACTGGAGTTCGACGATTTTACTACAACGGACTTGATTGAAAATATGACGGAAACGATATTCCCTGAACCACTCACATCGGCCCACAATGGATCAGAGGTAAACGAAACTAGCACAGATATATTTGTTGAGATTACAAGTGGCGAAACATTAGATAATGAAAAAGGCAAGATTAAAGTAAGACCCTCCAGAGACAACGCGACAACCACAGAACCAAGTTTTAATAGTGGGGAAATGATTGTGGAAGCAACTGAAAATAATGTGTATTTTAATGACATTTCTTCGATGGACTTAGAATTTGAGAACACTACTGAAGTTATGAGTCGGAAAAAGATGAAGATAGTGAAAAGTTCATCAAGGGATTTAATGAAGAAATGCCGTCACTACAAGAAAGGGAACTCGTTCAATTTATCGAAGATGGCCGATGTTTGGCAAGTTGCGTACTATCAACTGCCAAACAAATTGAAATGTTTTAAACTGCATATAAAGCTGGTGAAGTTTTTGGTAAGTTTTCATATTTTAGCTGAACAACATTTCAACTTCGGTTTTTATCTCAAACATTGTACCAATAGTTACAGATGCAGCATAAAGAGTTACAGATGCGTTGATAGTTTTTTGGGGGTTATTAATAATTTGAGGATTGGGGATTTGGGGATGAGCTCCCTGTGAGCGGAAGGATTGATTAGGCCTACAATAACCTCAATCACCCATCGACACACAACTCAAACTTTATTATTGGTTTTCATTAAGGCATCGTGGAATCACGGAGTCTTCACTTTGGCATGTTTCTTGAATATTGTATGAGCACCTAGCTTCAGTAACGAATTGACTGAACGACTATATTCCATTTTGATGTTACGAAAGTCCCTGTTTATAGTTCGGTTGGGATAAATTACTTTGACATCTCGTCATTTCACTTCACTCCTCTGATAAGTGGAAGTTGATCGAGAAGACTACTAGAACGTAGAGTGTACAATAAAATATTTATATTTACACTTGAATCTATCGTTTGTAATGTTCCATATCAAGTCCAATTCTGTGATGTTGATAAATGGTCATAGCTGACATTCCAAGATTACGTAACAGTAATATATGGAAATCCATTGAATTCAATGGAAATTTGTGATCTGGAATTTATTATCATACTAGACATTCCTCTCGCTTTGTTTGCATTGTTCCTGAGTCCAACATAGAATACTTTTATCTGTAAATACAAGCTACATAAATAACATTTGCGTTCGAATGTGCAGCATAAAAACTAGATATATATTCCAGAAATAATAGACATAACCGAAGGTCTTGAAATTTCTCAAAATATTAGCCTGTCATTTTTAAAATTATGTATAACTAGCTATTCTCGTGCACTCGGGAATATCAGTGAAAGAATTTTGGAAATCCGACCAGCGGTTCCAAAGATTACCCCCTACATACAAACTTACAAATTTTACCTCTTTATAATAGTATAATAGTATAATATAATAATATAATATATACAATAGTATAATAGTATAAATATTCTGCAACTACTACTAATTGGTGTGTATGATGTGTGATTTGATGTGCATTCCTATTATTGAAGTGGACCTCAATCCTATTCTTCTGTTCTCAAAATATAACAAGTTTTTTTTCACAGGAACAACAACGATATGCTTCAATTTTTGGCAATTTTAATGAAACAGTGCAATGGGATAAATGCTTCTTGGAAATAAAGTCCAGTGAAAAAATGGCCGGTGGTTCACGTAGACACTTCCTGCAAGGGACCCAGAGCGACAAAGGCGTTATGGAGAACATTATCATTGATGAAGAACATTGCCGTAAGTGAATTTGAATAATACCTTAGAATAATTGACTTAAATTGAACGTTTACTAGCGGCCCGCCCCCGCTTCGCACGGGTCCAATTATCTCAGTAAAAGGGTATCCATCCCAATTTAGCACTAGACTTTTCAAAAATTATCTTTGAACATTATCCAGATAATAATAAATACAACAAAAATTTTATTGGCAAATTCGGTCCAGGTGTTCTTGCCTTTATAGGCTTACGCTTACTTTAGACTAGACTAACTAAAACCACCCCATACCTTCTCCTTCTCCAAGTCGGGGCTGCAGGCTACATATATTATGAAAAACAAAGAAAGTTTTTGACCATTAAATGATATACAACGATAAAGAAAATTCTTGAACAGTACCTACATCTAGTTTAAGCTAAGTTTTCCATCCAAGTTCTTTTAATTTCTCATTTACATGCGCAATCATCCATAAGTCCTAAGCACTTTAGTAACAAGATTCGGCTTAGGAATACTGGGCGCAGTATGGCCTTCCTAAGCCTAATTATTACTCCAACTTAATTGCATTGCTTCCATCTGCTACTAATGACTAATCCAATCTATGCATTAGGTATTTAATCTAACCCAATCTTAGCGTGTTAAGATAACATCAAATAAGCCACGGCAAACCCTCTTCAGTAAGTAATGCATTTCCTTTAAGACCCCTTCACACGTTAACGGCCAGTTAAATTTAAATGTCGGTAAAATTTTACCACGCGGGCTAAAACAACCCAGTTTTGCTGGTACGATTCATCAAAATGTGCTTTGTGTGCTCATTTAATCTATTATAAATTTCAAACTGCATTTTATGATTTTACGACCTTTGTCTATATAAGCAGATTTCTTAAGCAATTTTTTCACATTCCCATTTTCAATTAGTACCACAGGTGATCTCGCTACGTTTACGCCAGGTTCTGTGCTTTTTAAATGTATAGCGGCCTGAAAAAGAAATCAATGAATTCCAATTTCTAAAAATAGCTACCCGAAAAAGAAAATATTGAATTCGAAATTTCAAAATCGTATCTTAACGTCATTTTGCCAAATTTAATCAGTTCATAACTCAATACCTCTCTTCAAATTCCAGAAAATACAACGTATTTAACTCTTCATCGGGAGAGTGGCGATCAGTGGCTGGTGATAAAGAACCTTCTGGTAATGAGGGACTGTGACACTGGTGACCTCGTGGTCTTTAGCAGAGTACCCTCACGACCAAGGAAACCAGAGATCTTGGAAGCTCTAAGGATCTTTGGGGAGAACAAACCCAACGGCACTATGGCATGTGAAGAAAAATCAGAGAAATCTTGGTTGAGGTATCAAGAAGAAACTACTGAGTTTCGCAATGAAGAAAATTAGAGATTTGGAAGAAGCTGGTTATAAGCTAAGGCCATCTGTCGATAAATTTTAACAAAACTGGTTAACTCCCAATAGAATATTTGATTATAGCTGTCCTTAAACAAATTTTGGCGATAAAACTCTAAATAGAGTAAATTTTAAATATGTTGGCTTCTGATGAATATATTTGTAATTGCTTGATCAATGCTGGTGCACACTTTATCGCTTATTGTAATGTCCACCAAAGTCGACGGGGCACTGGGGTAGCCTCTTCATTTTGGGACAGACAATGTCTCTATAAATTAAGGTTAACGCCATCTTAATTTAGCTACAAGGATTTCCATACATTTTGTGAGAAGCTTTTCAAATGTACTTAGTCTAAGTATTGAATACTTCTGTCTTATTTATTTAAATCTGATTATTGTTAAATAAATTATATTTTTCTTTCTTAATTTCTTTCTCATTTAATAATAAATATAGATAGTAAGTGAGTATGATTTATTTTATTACCGAAATATTCTTTCACAAAGAGAAAGCATGTCATTTAAGTTCTAGTCGCACAATTGAATATAATTTTATGTGATATTTCGGGAAACAAGCACACGGATCTCCTGATGATAAGCAAGGGGCGATGCCCATGGACACTTGTAATACCAAAAGAGTTAGGTACTACAAGTACGTTGGGTACTAAGGGATTTCAGGATTTCAGGTTAGTGGATTGGAGTGCCGAAGCATGGCTCTCCCACACAAAAAATCCAGCGTACAGGGATTGACACGACAGAATCTATCAAAATTAAAAGTAAAGTCCATCGTATATTGTTTTGTATTTTTTTGTTTGACTAGCCTAACATCCGTCAGTTGCTGAGTGAGACAGAAGACTATCGGTCTTTAATTATTAGAAACTTGTTACAATATTTCTCTTTTTTTAATTTTAATAAAAATGTTTTAATATTGTATACTTATTTTAATTCTTTAAAAACTTTTGCTGCTTCGTAGGTTAAGGGTGATGTGCATGTGCTAGTACGAAAAAGGATATTTCTAGTTTGACTCCATTTTTTTTATTTTTTTTATTCGTCTATTCTGTACGCACAGATAATATCTACAGAATGTATGATGGCAGAAAGTAGCGATAAATCAGGCGCCAATAAAATATACAAAATTAATTTTAAATTATAACTAAAATACATGGTGATGTTAAACACTAACATACATACATGGTGTTGTTTTTAATATTGAGAAAGAAGCCGTCATGAAAATGGTTTCTCATATGACATATCCACATTATCTAAACATAAAAGTTCATATGCGAAGTCTGTATGCCAAAGTTATGGGTCTATAGGAATATAAATTATTATTCATAGAACAGAATAGAAATTCTGTGAAATAGAAATGTTAGCTTTATATGGTGTGGCTTTTTGACGGTGTTTAATGCGGTTTTGGAAACGATGGTTTGAATCAAAGTTGGATACAATTTGGAAGTTGATAGAATACCAAATCTTGTTTGGTGATTCTTTACGAAAAAAATACATTTATTCCTGTGCTGGGAACAATTTAGGACTTTTCGTGTCATAAGTCAGAATTTGAAAACCAATGAAATGTATAAACATTTCCCAAACCTTAAACAAACCAACACAAAACTAACGAATCTTGCTAAGCAATAGCACTGAAAAAAATGTAACTTATGACGCAATCTAATTTAAGCACAATGTCTAAGGCAATAGAGTATCAAGTGATAAAATTACCAAAAAATATTTATGTAAATACTAGCCATACTTCATATTCTTGAATTAAATTGGGTATAAAGTATGGAAAACCGATATCCCCACGTTCTACCTTTACTCAATAAATATCGAAATGAAACAGAATAAACAAGAAAATCAACACGATTTAATACGCTGAACAAAAATGTAAATAAAACCGGGGAATCGGCAAACGGACGAGCTTTCTACGTTGATTTTCCAAAACATTTTCCGAACGAAGGTAAGCAAATGATCCTTAAAGGTTTGGGTAAGGCTGCTTCCTCACTTCAGTCTAAACTTTTATTTAACTTTAACATGTTTTGCTTTTTAAATTGTTTATTTGTTACTATAGTGAGTCATACTATATTTCATAAAAATCGTCCTGCACGTCGATTATATAAAATTTGTTTTGAGCGTCGAAGTGACGGGGATATTACATTTTAGAATGCCACGTTTAATGTCATCTCATACTTTATCTATCAAAATGTTGCTGTCAATTTAGTTCAACTCGCAAGTGTAGCGCTAGTGTACTACTACTCACATCGGATTCAGATTCGAAGTTTAGAATGAAGTCTTACAGAATCACACTGTTTCGCCGCATCTCGCTCAATTCATTGTGCGTTATAATATTATGAGGCCGGTTTTGGCTTAAAACTAGTATTAATTTCAATTGAGTAAGTCGTTATTTTTCAGAATAGTTTCAATTTCGTTTTTAACTGTCTACACGGAATAATGAATACATCCATATCCAATGATAAAATTTATATGATTTTCGATAATCTCAATCTATGACTCTCAAATCCTAACTAAGCACTTTTTTTTCTTCTAATAAACACACTATACACCGATAAAAAACAGTGGTATCATATACATTATGGGGTCTCTCCCAGCTCCCACGAAGAATCATTAGTCACCAGGCTTGTTTGAAAATAAAACAGCCTGTCTTCCTCAATGAAACAAAAGAGCAATGTGAATGCAAACACTTTTGATCCTAACGAATTGGGGACGTTAACTCAACAAATAGGATATACGCCAAGCACGAACCGTAAAAATAAGGATTTACGCTCAAAAAGACTGCGATATAAATTGTTCGAAATACAAAACGTGCCCCAACTTAAAGCTTGTATGAAAAGTAGGCCAATTCTGGAGAAAAAAAGGCCAAAAAGGAGGTCTTTTCTAAACCTAACCTTTTTTACAAGTTTGGCTATATAAATAGTTTGGATTCTTTTTAGAGGAACTCGTGCGGAAATTATTTTTTTCTCGCTTTGAAGGTGAAGGTTTAAACGTATTCTTTATCTGTTTGAAGTAAACCAAATTCGTGTGTAGAATTAACATAATAATATTATTTTGTTTGAAAGCTAAGATATATCAATACTGAGGGAGGAAATCATCAATCTTTTTCCCTTCATTGCGAGAGGAACTGGGAAGCTGTCTCCTCCTTCTGCAAAGCAGTTATGCTCGCAAAGGAGCAGAGCAGTTATGCTTGAGGCGGAGCGCGTAGGGGAACTATCCTCCTCGCGCCCCAGCCGCCGCAGAAGGCGACATTCCGGGCGTCGGGGATCGAGAGATGATCTCCGGCCACTGCAAGCATGGGTACACGGTAGGGCGCGTAGCGTTCCGCGCGCGCCTCAAAAGGCCAATAAGGGACCCAATAGGACTGATATTCAGCCGGGGTTGCGGGGTAAGCGCAATGAAGCACCGCGACCTCGGCCCAGAGCAGGAAAAGGAACGGGGGGGAGGGGGGTTTAGACAGTAAGAGTCTGACATTCTCTCTCGCCTTTCCCTGAGCGTTAGAAGTCATTGGATGAGTATACCCTGACAAAAAAAGCCTGCAATCTCGGCACATACTATATTTATAAATATAACTAAGTGCAACCATTGTTCGTAGACTCAATACATAGTACAAAAAAACCGCTTCCCTTCTTTCGCTGTACGTGACAGATTTTTTTCAAATAGGAAGAAATTTAAAAATAGATTTAGGTGTATCATTCATTAAGTAAAAAAAATATAAATTATTTATGTTAACGCGAGCAGATAAGTGGGTGGTATAAAAAAAAACTCCTTTAAGCAAGAAACGGAAAGTGTGGTTTAAGTCAGTACTGACACTATCTTTCGAGAGAAGTCATTTGATGACAATACTAAATAAAATTTTGTGTGGGGAAGCCAAGCTTCGGCGTGAATTGGTTGGCTCGACCGGAGTGATACCACGGCCTCACAGAAAACCGGCGAGAAACAACCGTTGTGTTACGCCGTGTGAGTTTGAGATTTGAGTTTATAAAGTTACCGGAAGCCCTCCCCCCTCAATCCTTTTCCAATCTTTAAATATCCACAAACCTTTTCCCCAAAAGGCCGGCAACGCACTTGTGACTCCTTTGGTGTTGCGGGTGTTCATGGGCGGCGCCGATTGCTTACCATCACGTAATCCGTCTGCTAGTTTGCCGATTTATTCCATTAAGTCGATTACCAAATATTACATCTTTTCTAACTTCATAACTATAATTCATAAACAAGGCTTCACATCATAATCTCACAAAAGATTCTAAACAAAAGCTCTTCATACAAGATAAGGTATATCAACGAAGACACCAGCACATAAAACTATACCAACAACCATAATTCGCAACCTATTTTCCACCGTATTTTTAATACAGTAAGGTTGAAAATGTACAAAAGATGTTCAGGGTTGCTTGATCTGCGGTCTGCGAATATAAAAGACACGTGCAAGACTCCCAATAATCTTTAAAACGGGTTCAACCCTTAAGAGCCTATTCTTAGCTTAGATACCACGCTGTTGTGATCTTGTATACAGGGCGTCACATTAAAAATTGTATTGAATTCGTAAATTATTTTGTATACAAAGGTTTTAATTATTTATAGTGCACTAATAGTCCTCATCATCATCAGCAGCCTATAAGAGCCAACTGCTGAGCAAGGGCCTTTGAGCATTAATCACCACGCTTGCTCAAGGTGGATTGGCATAAGTCTAGGTTTCCTCACGGTGTTAATTAGAAAATATAATACTAATAGTACTCTTACGTAATTATTATTATTGTAAAGCTGATCAGCTTGTTTTTTTGCTTGAGCGCGTTAATCTCCAAAACTGCTGGTTTGCTATACAAACTTTTAAACTTTCGCGTTTCATATTTACATCACATAATTAGGCGGGTATTGACGTGAAAAATAATTATTTAAATACGCTTACGTATTGACATGTGCGATACGACTTTAAAAAAAATGTTTTTTTCTAACACATTGTTCAATTACACCCTGTATATCTTTTGATGTATTCACGAAGTTAGGCTTTTCATCTTTGATATTAAATTTTGGAGACGTGTATTGTATAAGGATTACGCTAGTATTTGGTAGTTTTTTCTAAATAATTGAAAAACTACCTAATGGTTCCCTTATTTTCAATAGTTAATAAGAATTGGTAAAGGTCAATTGTTTGCTTATGTATCTGGAAATATACATTATGTAAAGAGAGTACTGAATATTGAAAGATTCTGGTAAAGATTCTGCCTAAATAATCGTAGAAAAAACATCATACATAGCTCGGAAAACGTAACATTGGTACTTGCCAGGTTTCGAACCCTCATGCTTTAGAAGAGGGTACCTTAACGATTTTATGGTGACTCCACTGGTGCTGGGCTACATTATTGCGGACCGAAGGACTGGTTTCAAAGTTCATAAGACACTTGAAGGAAACTTTTTAAATAGACCGAGAAAAACGACCATGAATCGAGTATAAAGAAAAAGGATTCCGTAGATAGTGTTACTAAAAATACTCTACTAACTACTAAAACTCACAGACTATTCTAATGAAGACCAAGGCGTGTCTGATAGTTTAGCAGTATAACTTACATTCGTTTTTTAAATTCTTCATCATCATCATCATCGTCCATTCAAACCCTAGCAGGTACTCTTTGATCTTGTTCATCAGGTGACAGAGCAGC
Organism: Spodoptera exigua; assembly: GCA_902829305.4. Classification (NCBI taxonomy): domain Eukaryota; kingdom Metazoa; phylum Arthropoda; class Insecta; order Lepidoptera; family Noctuidae; genus Spodoptera; species Spodoptera exigua. The sequence continues at coordinate 2,773,968 of LR824612.2, forward strand.
TCGTTTTCCGCCTTATCCTATAAAAAAACAATTTTATATCAAACTGGGAATTAAAGAATACAGTTAATATCTTTGTAATGATAACAACCACAGCGTTGTATTTTGCTGTGTGAGTGAGGTTACCGGAGGCCCAATCCTTCCCCTCTCCCGATCCCTCCCCAATCCCTAAATCAAAGCCCTAATCCCTAAAAGGTCGGCAACGCACTCGTAACTTCTCCGTTGCGGGTGTCAATGGGTGGCGTGGTTGCTTACCATCAGTTAATAATTTTATGTGATATGTCGGGAAACGAGCAGACGGATTACCTGATAGTAAGCTATCAACGCCGACCATGGACACCCGCCACAATAGAGGCGTTACAAATCCGTTGCAGACCTTTTGCGGATTAGTGATTTGGAGATTTAGGGATTGGGGGAGGGGGAGGATCGGTCCTCCGGTAACCTCACTCACACGGCGAAACACAACGCTGTGGTTATTTCACGTCGGTTTTCCATGAGGCTGTGGAGCCTCCATTCGAGCCGACACATTCGTGCCGAAGCATGGCTCTCCCACAATTAAATCTCTGTCTGTCTTTATTATTAATCTGTCATATGTTTATTTAGTCAAAACATCAGCTTCAGCTTAACAAGCACCCAGAAAAGTAGTGTAAAGAGTAGTAGTAAAGAGCCGGCAAGGCTTTACCTTGCCGGCTCTTTACTACAGAGCTCAGCTCTTTACTACACAGCTCAGCTACAGCTCGGACCCGGTTCCCAAGGAACTCTAAAAAAACAACAATCTTTTTCAACAATAAATCGTTGCAACTAAAGTTTCCTTGTCTCACTTTTTAATATTATAATACTTTTTTAAACTTCGAACAGATGAAGACGATGCACTGTTAAACAGTTTTGTGTTTAACGCGAAAGTTTTTATTGATTTTAAACTTAATCTACGAACTGCTAAGAGTTGAAATTTAAATGGCGGATCAACTTGAGTTCTTTGTTTATAATATAGTTACGAGGTTTATAGTTAAAAAGTTTATAATACTACTTCAACTGATGAATACAGGCGCCATTAAATAATAGCGTTTTACAAGTTAAATTTATTGAGAACTATGGTTTTGTATCACCATGATGATAAGCTATCAGCGCCCATAGACACCCGTAACATCATTGAAGGTATAACTGCGTTGCTGTCTTATGTAGCGGACTAATTTGCGGGCTTTTGATAACCTCAATCACACGAGTAAATTATTTGAACGCAAGCGTTACTACACAGTGACTAAAATCCCACCTGTTCCTGCTCCAGTATCTTGTTGCGCTTACCCCCCACTCCCGGTTGAACCTCAGGCCTTTTGGGTCCCATCTGTAATGGTCTATTGGCGCCGTACGCTCGGTTCTGGTTCTTGTCCGAAAAGACCGGGGCGTTGGTCCACATCTGGGGCGTGGCTTTCGCACGTGAAAAGTCCTCTCATTTTTTTTATGTAATAGGTCGGCAAACGAGGAGTTGAGGATTACCTGATGGTAAGCAATCAACGGCGCCCATGGACACTCGCAACGGAGGGGTTACGAGTGCGTTGCCGACCTTTTAGGGATTAGAGATTTGGAGATTTAAGGATTGAGAAAGGTTTGGGAGAGGGGAAGGATTGGGCCTCCGGTAACCTTACTCACACGGCGAAACACCACGCTGTGGGTATTTCACGCTGTTTTCTGTGAGGCCGTGGTATCACTCCGGTCAAGCCGACCCATTCATGCCGAAGCATGGCTCTCCCACACTTAAACTCATTGTTCGGTTTACTTTATAAATATTTTAAATTAATTCCACATTGTTTAAGTTTATCATGTTCAAACAGACGTTACAAAGAACTTACGAATAACAATACATACGAATGAAATAATATGTAATTATGACCCAATTTTCCATTTTCCGTCCACAAATTTGCGCCTCAATGGACACCAATATATATAGATAACAAATATTGCAAAATTAATGTTCCAGTAACACGATATTCTATAAATAATTCATACTTAGCGAAAAAGAAATGAGAAATGAAATTTTAAAACGATCCTAATACGACACAGAAATGTTCTTTATTTATGAATAATCCCACACTTTTCCTGGTGAATTAAACACGATATTTTTGCATAAAAAATAAGGTAGATGTTTTTTGTTTTAATGCATTTTCGTTTGAATTAAGTTATATATAAAGTAGGCATTAAACCGAATCTTTATTTATCATCATCATCATAACCAGCCCATGAGTGCCCACTGCTGAGCAAAGGCCTCTTCTCACACGGAGAAGGTGTTGAGCATTAATCACCACGCTTCCTCAATGCGGGTTGGCGACTCCAAACTTATAATTAGAAATTATAAGTCCAGCTTTCCTTACGATGTTTACCTTCACCGTTTGTCAGTGGTGTATAAATAATCATAGAAAGTACATATAACTCGGAGAAAGTCACATTGGTACTTGTCAGGTTTTGAATCCACACCCTCATGCATGAGAAGCGGGCTCCTTAACCTCCGGGCCACCACGACCTCTTACCACCACGAATCTTTATTGTTATATGTTAATTTTAATCTGCACATCAAACTACAAATGCACACTACTGAGCAAAGGCCTCTCCATACACGGAGAAAGTTACATTAATAATTTTGCCTTCTTGTCTGTCTGTTTGTTCCGACTAATCTTAAGAACGGCTGGACCGATTTTGACCAGCCTTTTTTTAATAGGTAGCTGATGTCATAACCGGTCACTAAGGCTAGTTTTAACTTAGAAAAGAAAATATTTTTATTGCGATAGAATGAGCTTTTATAATTTTAGACTAGATAGAGATAGCTATTTGTTATGCTTATTAACCCGACATAATAATTCGATTCTCCTTTTAAAAATGCGTTCTGCCTATTCGTTGATTTTTGGTCGACGTAGACTCAAACAAGTACATAGTATAGCATTTGTATCTTTGAAACCGACACAATAGAGTTCGAAACGGGGTGACATGTAAATGATATTAATTTCAAGGATCGTTAAGGGAAACTTCTATCCTTGAAGGCTATAAAGGGCTTTGAGACGAACCTTAAGGAGTAGTTACAGGACACGTAAGTGTTATTAATTTTATAAATGATATATAACTCTGATACTATTATATTGGTGAACGTTACAGTTTGTTAAAAGCGTAGATATGAAGCTATTTTAAATCACTACGAAATAAGGATTTTGTTGTGAATGTGAACAATGCTTTGGCTCGAACGAAGTGATACCATGGCCTCACAGAAGACTGGCATAAAATAACCACAGCGTTATATTTCTAAAATTTATAATTTAAATTAATATGTTACATAGGCACGTAAATTGTTTTATTTTCTTTTTAGTACGTCTTCCTCCAATTGTGCGCCACTGAGCTCGCTCTCGATGTGCAGCTCTTCTCATCCAACCACTGCCAGCCACGTCAGTTCACTTAGCTGAAGGGCACACTACACTTCGTTTCCCAAGAACACGTCTACCCAAACGGTATAGGTTCTTTGACATCTGTGACCTGCTCACTGCCACTTCAGTATGTCAACCCTTTTGTAAAAAAAAAATTTATTCCGTTACACACAAAATGTGTTCGAAGAAACCGGCTTCAACAAGTCGTGTTCAAAACAAACCAATACAATAAAGTATCGGTATTCCTGTACATATAAAAGCAGGCAATGTGACGATCGATTGTGAAGTAATTGGTGCTAATGGCTGCCGGTTCCACCAGCTGGTGCCACGCCGGAGTGCACTCCATATTTACTCAGGGAAATATTAATATCCATATTGGTATTGATCGATTCACTATTATTTTATTCGCTAGCTTTCGTTGGAATGATCAGATGAAAGGAAGCAGAATAAATCAACCTCCACGCTTTTAACTATTTTTATATTAGAACTAGGCCAAATACCGCCAGAGTCTGCGGACGGCGAGTAAGGGTAGCTCGCCGCCCGACCAGAACCAGACCCGAGCTTACGGCGCGTAGCGTTTTGCGCGCGCGTCAAAGAGCCTATAGACCACCACAGACGGGGCCCAATAGGGCTGATTTTCAGCCGGGGTTGCAGGGTAAGCGCAATGAGGCACCGCGACCTCGGCCCAGAACAGGAGAAGGAACGGGGGGCTTTTAGTCAATAAAAGTCTGACACTACCTCTCGCCTTACCCTGGACAGGAGAAGTCATTTGATGATGTTCCCCTCACAAAAAAGGGGTTACCATCGACGACTACTTGAAGGGCACGGTCAAGCTACTAGGGGCCGTGAGCCCTGTTTAGGTTGAACACCGTCGTGCCCTAAGGGAAGCGATCGGGGCAAGGACCTCTCATGACTTAGTCTAGGCCACGTTGAGGAGTGAGAGGAAGCCATCTCTTCTTTCTGCGTTACTGTGTTGTGTCGTGCTCTTGCTATGTCTACGTACGCTAAAAAAGAAGTATTAGCTGTCTCCAAATACAAAAAGCATATCATATAAAAACGCCTCATTGAACAAGCTAGAAAAGCCATCGTCAGTACCTATACTCTTTTACAATATTCCATAATATGATTTTTTTTTCGTTTTGGCAAGTATATAGTCAGGATAGATATAAATAACTTACTCTTAAAAGAATTCTATACCTTAACATAAGAAAATAAGGAGCTTTTAGTACTACAAAAAATAAATATAACGAAACAAAAAGTAAGTAAGTAAATTACAGTGAAAAAAATATGTATTATTCATTTCTTTAAGAGTACTCTTAACCAAATAACTTTCAATTTTGGAAACAAAGAAGGGCAACATTTCTTAGGTTCCGCATCCCCTAAGTGTGTTATAAATTAGTGTTGCTACTTTATTCAAGTTGGAAATAAATGGAAGAAATTTGAAACATATTTAATTCAGACGTTAATTAAAATAATGGGTCCTGCTGACTCTCTAAATTATGACAAGTCACCGTAGGATTGAGAACTTTTTGCTCACTTAATTATGACTGAAATTCGCTCGCCATGTGGATAAGCGATTATTGTGACAACTACATAAATTTTATAAGCACAAAATTTACAACTCTTTCATATCTTGAGCTAAAGTACTTCAATTTTCCTTTTCTTCAATGCAATTCAATCGAAAAATATCGCTGACTATGCCTGCCTGCTTACCAAAGAAATTTAACCAACCGTGAAGATAACAAACACAGTTTTCGAAAACTTCGTCAAAGATTGGCGATAAAGGCCTTTTTTCTGAACTCTGGCAGAATTTCGGAAATTTGCTATCCTATCTTAGTTCCTTTATCAAGAAGTTAAAAAGTTGCTTGAGGATATTATACAAAGTTGTTATTATATTTGTTCATATTTTTCGCTTGTAAACAGGAATCTAGTTTGTTAGGAGTCTTTTTTTTATTTATTTCATGTATAAAACACATTACAGTCAAATATTATTAGCTTAAAAACTAAAGGTTTTGATCTAGATAGTAACGTAACAATAAGTGCATGCAAAATCACAAGTATTAAATACTAAAAAAAGCTCAAAAAGGGACAAAAAGAAACAAGAAGTAAAACCTAAAAAACATAAAGGGACGTGTGTCAACACTGGTGCTTCTCAACAAAAATATGGGTTGATTAAGATCCTTCAGGCACAGTTTCCCGGGCCTGAAGAATTCACACCAAATCGACAACGGAGAATGCCTTTTGTATCTGAGATGAATTTATTAATGCCTAGTCTAGCCCGCTTCTCAAGTAAAGGTGCAAGTTCAAAACATGGCAAGTACGAATATGGCTTTTTCTAAACTAGATGGGCTTTTAACGTAATTTAGTTTCCACTGTCATACGAGGAAGGAAACTTGGATAAATTTCTATTAACCTATAAGGATAAAATCGCCAATCTGCCTTTAACAAGCGTTGTGATTACTGAAAAACCTCTGAATGAGAATAGCCTTTGCTTTTAAGCCAGCGTTAGAGAGCCGACACGAATGGGTCAGCTCAACAGAAGTGAAGTGAACAAAACCGGCGAGAAATACCACAACGTTTTGTTTCACCATTTGAGTGAGGTTACCAGCTTATACCTTATCCATAAATTTACGAAACCCAAATACCCTCTGATGTAGTGGGTGTCTATGGGCGGCGCCGAAGGCTTAGATACCATCAGATAAACCGTCTGCTTGTTAAGTAAAAAACAATCATGATCAAGATGTTACATGCCAACCCAATTTAGCCAGATGCTCACAGTTTCATTAACATTAGACAATCAGGGGATCCTACTGTATGTTTGCATATCCATTATTTTCTCTTGTCCGATCCCATAAAGAGTATCTAAATTTATAATTCGAAATAGGTCACATTGGTACTTGACATGCTTGTCTTTATGCATGTGAAGCAAGTACTTTAACCTATGTTATTATCAGAACCTCCAGTTTGATTATAAGAACCTCGAAGGTGTGGAATTCTTTAGCGGAATCCCTGTTTCCCGAAGGGACCACTGGTTGTCAAGGAACGAGTGAATATGTTGTTTATGGGTAGGTGTGCTCCACCCTAGGTCATATCATTGCTCACCATCAAGCGTAATATCGGCCAAAAGTCTGCCCATTACTAAATAAAATAAAAAACCTACTATTATCTGAGAGAAGTTTAGCATACACCTACTGCAAATACTAACCACTCCTGCGGGACTTGGAAAAAACGAATATTATCTTAAAATTGGTGTATAACATACTACATACAATACTTCTATCAGATCCTTGTCAAGAAATGAAACTTCCTTCGAATATGAATAAATAATATTGATATTTATTGTCACAAACATTTTCAATACGAACTTGGACAGTTCGCATCATCCCGAGGGCCTATGTAATTGATATTACCCATATTTTTCATTTCCCTACAGTAAAAGGTTATTTTTCATTCACTTCATCTGAACTTAATATATTTATCTGTCAATATTTATATTGACTTGTTGATAAATTAAATAAATCAGGCACGCTTGTTTTTTGTTTTTGCCTATGGAGACCTTTTCTGTTGCGGTCGTATTGAGTTTGCTTTCTTGTAATTGTAATGCGAAAAAGCGTAAGCCGTTGTTTTCAATAATTTATATTTTCAATATGTCTCACTCGATGAACATTTAAAAAGTCAGAGTTCGAATTCAGATCCAGTCCGCTAAAACTGACTAATTCTCCTAACATACATCAACAAAACTCGTAACAACAAACCAGCTCACATAAATTGAGCTGTATCCCAGTCCAATGTCCAATGTTACTGTGCAATCAGCCTAATTCAGTTAGTATTCGTTGCTACAGGTAGCGCAGCGCTAATGACTAGAACTCTCTCGACGAATCAGCCAACTTTGTTGTTTGGAATGCGAATCTATTTTAACTAAATTCACCTGTAAATAAACGAATTCTAAAAAAAGTTTTAAAATAAAAATCCAACGCAGAACTGTCCACCCATAAGTTATATAGTTCGACTGGAACAATCATTATAAAGGTCACACGAAGCCACCTTTGTTGAAGATAAGTTTAATTTCTTCTCGCCGAGAGTATGGCGAGAGAGAGAGTGTCAGACTCGCCGCGTCACATTAACCGTTATTTGCAATAAATTCGATAACTATTCGAAATAGTTATTATCTCAAACACAATCCCCTATCCCCCTATTTCCCCATAACTCTAGTCTTTTGAAAGTCCCAGGGGACGCCAACTGGGGTGCGTGCCAGAAGACCTCCCCGTGGTGCACCCTGGGTGCGGGCGACAGTCTCCCTAACGGGATGGAGACAGGGTTGGATTGACTGTCGCCCGCAGCGAACTTCTGGCCGGGCGGAGAACCCGGTCGGGTTCTAGAGGCGACTTGCTCTGTGCTGGCATAGGGCCTGCGCCTCTGTGGGGGCGTTCATCCGCACGATCCTCTGGACCTAGCAGAGAACGTGGCGGAGGAGCAAGGGCGGCGCTCGTTGCGCACTCACCCTGCCAACGAGTAGCATCGGGGCACTAGTTGCGCCCGACTGCACCCGTCGATATCGTAATCCGGGAAGAGATCATGGTCATGTTTTATGACTCGGACCGGGACGAGGGTCTTGGCTTAACCGCCCGGACCGCGAGGAAGACAACCTCTATAAAAAATTCCTCCAATACTAAGTTCTGGTGCGCGGCGATGGTATGTATGGCTGAGGAGTAGCATCAGTCGTGAGCGCACCCCCAGCTAGGGGACCGGTGGACCCCCTGGTTGGGACACAAATGTACACTTACCCAGGGACAGGGGGCTCTCCCTGGGTGGACCTTTTATTTCCCCCATACTCGTGGGACCGATATGGAAGACACAAATATTAAAAAAAATAAAAAATTAGACGTGCAGGAGAAGGCAAGCGAGCACAGCTCGCTTGCATGTGACAGTGAGGGCCGAAATGGCTCCCGGGCTCGTGGAGAAGTGCCCAGCAAATCCCGGTTATGGGCCCCGGGGAGGAAGGAGTCGGATTCGGAGTCCGACTCATCATTGTCTGGTGTCGGCATCGCGCTGCGCCATCATAAAGAGCGGGGCGTTTTTAAACGTCCTAGGTTAGAGGATGGCCGAGAGCCGTCCTCCAACGAGCCGGAGGCCCCAGCCCCTAAAATCCCCACGGCTGCGAGGGGAAGGGGTAAAGGAAAGGGCTCCACTAGGGCAGTAGTTAGTCGCACTGAGCCAGTTGAGCGGCTAGCGGCGGAGGGGAGCGCCCTGGGAAGGGCCGCCCCCTCGGACTCGTCCGAGATTGAAGTGTCCGGCGGCGAGGGCTCTGTAAGCGAAGGCGGCGCTGAGAGCCTTCGCAATGAAGTGAAGGAAGCACTTCGTACGGTGGCTGGCCAGAAAACCCAGGCTGGCAGATACGGAGTGCTTCAACACGCCGAAGCCGCCATTATGTCGGCGGTAGCCCAGCAGAGGTCAACGGGGCGGCAAATGGCTGCTCTGCATAAGGAGCTAGCCGGGATGCGACGGGAACTGTCCCGATTGGTGGCTGCGAACTCGGCCTTGGAGGCTGAACTCCGAGCAGCTAAGGCAGAGCTCGCCACTGCTCGCGGAGGCCGTCCCCAACCGGCGCAGCCAACGGAGGCCGACTTTCTCGGCCTGATGCGGCGAGAGATGGCCGCCTTTCAACAGCGTTTTGACGCTCTGGAGGCTAGGCTCCTCCGACCCCCGCTTGCAGCTGGCTCTTACGCAACAGCAGCAGCAAAGCCTTCAACCAGCTGCGGCGCTCGGGCTGAGGCACCGGCGAAGAAGGGGGCAAAAGCGCCTACGCCGGCGAAAGCGCCGAAGGCGGCACCTGCGGCTCTGACAGCGCAAGCTCCAACTTCAGCTTCGGCGCCGATGAGTCGCAGGCGCAGGGGTGCAGCCGCTAGAGCTCCAGCCAGAGCGGCGCCCACCCCATCGGAGTTGTGTGCCGATGGCGAGTGGCAGGTGGCCGGGGAAGCGAGGAGGGTCGCTAAGGAGGCGAGGAAGCGCCGCAAGAAAGAGCAGCGGCAACGGCGGCAGCAGCGGCGCAAGGAGAAGCGCGCCGCGGCAATGCTCCTCGCCCCCAAATCTTCGGCTGTAGTGATTACACTACAGCCGGATGCGGCTAAAAAGGGGGTGACGTACGGGGACGTACTCAAAAAGTTGAAGGGGGCGGTATCTCCTGCGGAGTTCGGGGCACCCGACGGGTTCGCAGTGAGGGTCACTGCCACTGGAGCCCGTCTCTTAGAGGTCCCCGGCGCGGCCAGCGGGTCGTCCGCTGACGCCCTAGCCGAGAGGCTCAGGACGTGCCTTGCAGCGGACGAGGCTCGCGTGTCCAGGCCCACTAAATGCCTGGAGCTACGTATTATGGGCCTGGACGACTCTGTGACGGAGAATGAGGTGGCGGCCGCTGTCGCCAGGATGGGGGAGTGTCCTGTGGACCAGGTGAAGGCAGGCACCATCCGCCCGGACAGCACGGGGCTGCGGACTGTGGTAGTCAGCTGCCCCGTCACAGCGGCAAAAAAATTGTCGGAGGGCAAAAGACTCCTGGTGGGCTGGGTCTCGGCGCAGGTGAAGCTGCTTGAGCCCCGGCCTCTGAGGTGCTATCGTTGCCTTATTGGTCACCATGTGGGTGCCAAATGCACCTCGGAGGTAGACCGTAGCGACCGCTGCTTCCGCTGCGGTCAGCCCGGTCACAGGGCCGGCACTTGCACCGCACCGCTGCACTGCGTGGTATGTGCGGCGGCTGGTAAGCCGGCCGATCACCGGGTTGGGGGCAAAACCTGCTCCCCCCCCGCCAATCCCAGGGGTAAAATTAGGCCCTCTGCCGCCTCTACCGCCCCCGCCGTTCCCGTCGATACAGACACAGTCGCCACCGCCTCCGCGACTGCTGCTGTCGCCGGTGCCAGAGAGGAGGTCGTGATGGACTGCCAATAATGGCTCCATTACGCCTCCTCCAGGCGAACATCAACCACTGCGCCGCTGCTCAGGATCTCCTGCTCCAGAGCATGGCGCAGTGGTCGATCAATGTTGCTGTGGTCTCCGAGCCGTACTTCGTTCCACCCAGGGAACACTGGTTGTCAGACCTGGACGGCTCGGTGACCATCATCTCGTCGGCCGCCGCCGGTACCCCAACCCCCGAAGGGCCTCAGCGAGGCAGGGGTTGCGTCGCGGCTCGGTTCGGAGAGATCGCCGTGGTGGGCGTGTACTTCTCTCCGAACCGAACTCTCGTCGAGTTCCACAACTCCCTCAGGGAATTAGTCACCGTCGTCGTCGGGTTCCGTCCCCTCCCCGTGCTGGTCCTCGGGGACTTCAATGCCAAGAATTTGGCTCGGGGTTCCCGGCTCACTGATGTCCGGGGAAGGATGGTCGAAGACTGGGCTCTGGAGACAGGCCTGGTCGTGCTGAACCGGGGTTCTGTCCCCACGTGCATACGGATGCGGGGCGAGTCAGTGGTGGACATTTCGTTTGCTAGCCCCGCTCTGTCATCGCGCGTTGGCGACTGGCGCGTCATGGAGGAGGTGGAGACGTTTTCGGACCACCGCTATATACGGTTCGACGTTTCCGCCGAGTCCGCAGACCCGCCAGTCAGACAGGCCCCGTGTGGCCCGCGTTGGGCGCTTAGGCAACTGGACCGGGAGCTTTTCCTGGAAGCCGCAGTCGTGCAGGCCTGGGTGATACCACCGGTCAGGCCTGCCGACGTTAACGAGGAGGCGAGATGGCTCCAGGACGCCATGTCCAGGATGTGCGACGTGGCGATGCCCCGGATCCGGGCGTGCCAACGCAAGCGCCAGGTGTATTGGTGGTCGCAGGAGCTGGCTGCTCTGCGTGGTGAGTGCACCGCAGCGCGACGCCGATACACCAGGCACCGCAGGCTCCGTATCCGCCCTCTGGACGCTGAAACCAGAGAGGCGGAGCTGTACGAGGAGTACAGGGCGGCGAAGGCCACCCTAAGGGTGGAGATCCGGCGGGCCAAAGATCGGGCCCGCGAGGAGATGTTGGAGACTCTGAACAGAGACCCGTGGGGACGCCCCTACCGCATGGTGCGTGATAAGCTCCGCACCTGGGCGCCCCCACTGACTCAGAGTCTCCGGCCGGAGGTCGTGGACGAAATGGTTGGGGCGCTATTCCCCCGACCACAGATGGGTTACACGCCTCCGGCTATGCCCCCGCCCCCTGCGGTGCCCAATGCGGGCTACAACGACGACGACGGTGAATCCGCTCCGGAAGTGACCGAGGTAGATTTGAGGGTGGCGGTGCGCCGGCTGAGCGGCAAGAACACCGCCCCAGGACCTGACGGGCTGCATGCCAAGGTTTGGGTCCTGGCCTCGGAGGCTCTCAGGCCTCGACTAATTGGTCTTTTCAGCGCATGCTTGGAGAGGGGCCAGTTTCCGGTGTCGTGGAAGACGGGTAAACTGGTCCTCGTGAAGAAGCCGGGGCGTCCTGCGGACTCTCCGTCCGCGTACCGGCCCATTGTGCTGCTCGACGAGGTGGGAAAACTGTTCGAGAGGATAATATCAGACCGCCTCGTCGGGCACCTGTCTGGAAGGGGGCCGGATTTAGCGGACGGCCAGTTCGGCTTCCGCAGAGGGCGCTCCACGGTGGACGCCATCATGCGCGTGAGGGACCTCACGACGGGGACTGCGTTGGCCAGGGGGCGAGTCGTCGTGGCGGTGTCTCTGGACATCGCCAACGCCTTCAATTCGTTGCCCTGGAGCTGCATTCTGGAGGCACTCCGGTATCACCGGGTGCCTGCCTATCTCCGTCGTGTAGTCGAGGCTTACTTGACGGACAGATGCGTCATCTACCCCGGTCACCGGGGCGTGTGGAATCGGCGAGAGGTGTCGCGCGGTGTTCCACAGGGATCGGTCCTGGGACCTCTCCTGTGGAACATCGGGTACGATTGGGTGCTACGCACCGACCTCCCGAGCGGCGTCAGCATTGTTTGTTATGCTGACGACACGCTGGTGCTGGCGAATGGGAGGTCACATCAGGCGGCGGCCGACCTGATGTCGCAAGCGGTCGCGACAGTCGTTGCAAGGATCCGGCAGTTGGGACTCGAGGTGGCGCTTCACAAATCCGAGGCCATGTGTTTTTATGGCCGTCGGAACGCGCCACCTCCAGATGGGTCCCAAATAGTGGCAGGAGGAGTTACCATCGGCGTCGAGTCGGCGATGAAGTACCTGGGTCTCGTCCTCGACAGCCGATGGAATTTCACGGAGCATTTTCGTCGTTTGGCTCCTAAGTTGGAACGGTCTGGGGCCGCGCTCAAGCGGATCCTTCCCAACCTCGGGGGGCCAAACGCCTCCTGCCGGAGGTTGTACATGGGGATTGTGCGATCCATGGCCCTCTACGGTGCCCCTGTGTGGGCGCTGGATTTGAAGCGGCGGCCGGCTCGTACGCTGGCCGCGTCCCAGAGGGTCATGGCTATCCGAATAATCCGCGGATATCGCACAATCTCCGGGGAGGCGGCGAACCTCCTTGCCGGATCACCGCCATGGGATCTGGAAGCGAAGGCGCTCGCGCGCGTCTACAGTTTGCGCGCAGACGCGCGTCGCCGGGGCGAGGATCCTCTGCCGCGCCAAATTAGTGCGTGGCGGAATGAGCTCCGGCGAGATCTCATGGCTGAGTGGAAGCAGCGACTGTCGCAACCGAGGGCCGGGCACGCTACTATAGCAGCGGTAAGACCCCTCTTTGAGGAGTGGCTTGAGAGACGCCACGGCGTCCTCACCTTCCGCCTGACGCAGGTGCTTACCGGGCACGGCAGCTTTGGTAGGTTCCTGTTTCAGATCCAGCGGGAGGAAACGCCCGAGTGTCGTCATTGTGAGGATCACCTGGAGGACACGGTGGAGCATACGGTGGCGGAGTGCCCTGCTTGGGCTGAGCACCGCCGTGTTCTCAGGGAAGTGATCGGCGGCAGCGACCTCTCGCGCCCGGCCTTAATCGAGGCCATGGTGCAGCGTGAGAGGAACTGGGAAGCTATCTCCTCCTTCTGCGAAGCAGTAATGCTCGCAAAGGAGGAGGCGGAGCGCGTGAGGGAACTATCCTCCTCGCGCCCCAGCCGCCGCAGAAGGCGACATTCCGGACGTCGGGGATCGAGGGATGATCTCCGGCCACCGTAAGCGCGGGTCTGCGGACGGCGAGTAAGGGTAGCTCGCCGCCCGACCAGAACTGGACCCGAGCGTACGGCGCGAAGCGTTCCGCGCGCGCCTCAAAGAGCCAATAGACCACCACAGTCGGGGCCCTAAAGGGCTGATGTTTAGCCGGGGCTGCGGGGTAAGCGCAATGAGGCACCGCGACCTCGGCCCAGAGCAGGAGAAGAACGGGGGGGTTTTTAGTCAGTAAGAGTCTGACACTCTCTCTCGCCTTACCCTGGGCGGGAGAAGTCATTAGATGATTTTCCCCTGACAAAAAAAAAAAAAAAAAAAAAAGGGGACGCCAACTATTTATTTTTGCCCACAAAAAATAAAACAAACTTATAAAGGTAACTTCTTAATAAGGCAACACACTTCCAAATGGCGAACAATCACCAGATTCTATAGAAAAACCATTTATCAGAGGCGGCCATTTTGAAGTTTTAATGACGTCATTATTGTGTTGAATGAACGACCTGTTACGTTTGATTAGAAAGTTCCTCTGTCTCTTGACTTAACTTGCTGGATTCGTGTTTGAACGTTGAAAACTTGGATTTCGGACGCAAAGTTTCCTTCCAGTGTAAATATCCTCATTAAAAACTTTGAATTAGGATTGATGTTGTGAAATTGGGTTGTGAATTGAAATTGTACTAATTAAATTCATTTTGGTTATGAAGGCTGGACTATGAGACGGCTGAGCGTATTTTAAAATTGATTATTCACACACATACACTCACATTCTACACTGTAACACTCTGACAGTCTTTCATAGTATCATTGTAGTATTGCCGAACTGATACGACCTTCAATGCTTTAAGAAACGTAGCCGACAACGCGCCTGTGACTCCTCTGGTGCTGCAGGTGTCCGGCGCCGATTACTTACCACCAGCACCAGATGACGCGTCTAGCCATTTGCCTCCTGTTCCATAAAAAAAATTGTCACACACAAAATATTGTATTTTTTTGTGTTTAAGTTACTATAATTTTTAAGTATTTTGTACTTTTATGAGGTCTTCATGTGTTATTTTATACAACTGTTTTTACGATGACTCTACGATTGAAACACTAACATAATTTATTAAAGCTCGATTACATGATATCATATTAAGTATTGGTTAAAAACATGCTAAGTCAATAATTGCTTTAAATGTTTTATGTAACAGACAAGAAACTTGGACTGTGTAAATGGGGCCTAAATGTAATATTTGTGAGAAAAATAAAGCCTTAAAATTCTGCCCAAAATATACGTAATTGACACAACCAATAAACGTGATAATACCTGATATGGGGCACAAAACAAAACCTTTTCAGAATAGAACTGTTGTGAACGATGCGTAGACCCAAAAAGTTTCATTGGCTATTAACATTACGGGCCAAAAAGCAGCTAAATATCTTTATACTAATAATTTACAATAAAATACAAATATGGAACAACAATATCCATAAAAACCAACTCATAAAATGCTATTTGCCGTTCAAACGAACATATTTATTGAGTGCTAGCGTTCCAAACAGCTTCGGTACATTTTAGTATCGGTGCCCAGACATTTCACTTTGTTGACTCTTCACCACAGTCCAATCAAGTAATGAAAGGCTTCCAACTCAACTTTTCCTTAGGCTTTGAAAGAAAAATGTTCAAATGTTGAAAGGGTATATTTAGAAGATTTAATCTTCCGTCGTTGAGCACACAATTTAATTTAAACTGCCAAAACGTTTGTGTTAGCTATAAAGAATTGTAGTTTAAAAAATTATATCAATCGCGTGAATTAATCTGAAAAAAGGCCCAAATCACTCCCCAATCCCTTAATCTCCAAAACCCTAATCCCTAAGAGGTCGGCAACGCACTCGTAACTCCTCCGTTGCAGGTGTCCATGGACGGCGCTGATTGCTTACCATCAGGTAATCCGTCTGCTCGTTTGCCGATCTATTACATTAAGAAAAAAATACATGTGCAACGTGTGAGTTGAAGTGATGTCGCGTAGCTAGCGAAAAGCTACTATTCTAAATGGTTGTTTGGACGCTTAATGTAAAGTCCTGTATTCAAGGGTTCATTAAAGTGTCACTTAATGGATTTACCGGTTTCAGAATTTTTTTGTGTTATAACAATTAGCGTCAGCTTTTGGCTCCATGTATTGCATATGGCAAACGCGTCGACTTCGTTAATGGTACAGATAAAAAAAAATCATTCATATTGTTCTGTTATGCGTCTCATCGTTATGTCTGTCAATAGTACAGTATACCAAACACTTATACAAACCTTTTGATACGAGGAAAACCAAACCTAATATTATATTAATACGAAGAAAATGCCAACAAAAATACGTGACACATCGTAGTGAACATATTTATCTACGGCGAAACCTTGCCCTAAGGGCAGATCACACTGTTCGCTAGTTTTGCACACTTTTTATCACATCGCGAAATATAATTTATTTCACAGACTAATTAATACAGCAGAAAGTAATATCTTATCATCTAATCAACATCAATTAAGCATAGGGCCCTTTTTGAGGGAAGACAATTGTAAACTCCCACCCTGGTTCGAGGCAAGAGGCAATGCCAGACTCTTACTGACTAAAAATCACCTCCTCCTGCGCTAAGCCAGGACATAATTGCGCTTACACCTGCAAGTTCTGCAAGCCTGGAGCCTGGAGATTCCACCTTTTATGTATGTATCAATCGTCGTGGTGGCCCGGAGGTTAAGGAACCCGCTTCTCATTCATGAGGGTTCGAAACCTGGCAAGTACGCAATGTGACTTTTTCCAAGTTATGTGTACTTTCTATGATTATTTAGACACCACTGACATACGGTGAAGGTAAACATCGTGAGGAAACCAGAACTTATATTTTCTAATTATAAGTTTGAAATCGCCAACCCGCATTGAGCAAACGTGGTGATTAATGCTCTAGCCTTCTCCGAATGAGAAGAGGCCTTTGCTCAGCAGTGGGCTGGGATGTGGCTGTGGACTTATAGGCTGATGATGATGATGATGAAGATTTTTCTACTGCAATTGTATGTTTTAAATAAATCGACTCCCATATCTTGCCAGTCACAAACTATTTAGTGTATCTTTGACAATTGATAACACTTGAAACAAATTGAAGCAAAACTATAAACACCGATCTTGTTTGTTCACTAGCCAAAGCGAATTTGTTGAATACCTAACAGTGTGACATGTACCTTACTCAGTACCTTCTAAGTAAGAGCAAATGTTGGGGACGGATCGCCATTACTTTTCACCATTTCTGCCAGCGTGACGTCATCATAATTTATGACGGTACACGATCACACTTTTGATGTGGGCAAACATTATAAATACAGCCGCAATTTGACCACATCTGATGATGTATGAGCAAATTCACGCTATAAAGGCACGACGGTAGATTTTTATTTATACGAGATATGAGATATGAATTTGAGTGGGAATTTATTAGTCATCAAATTTTCGACTAAATTTATTATGGTTTGTTGTTAGAAGTGAATGATGAGCATGATCTTTGTGTGAGTTCAAAACGGTAAAATTATTTATTAAAAAATTGGCCCAGTTTAGTGGCAGAGTACATACACTGAATTACTACTACATACAAATGTATTTGACGCTTCAATGATCCAAAGAGGTTTACAAATTTTCACTTTTTGCAATGAGGTTCGTAGAGATTCAATGTCACCCTATATAGTTGGCATGCAAAAATCCGAAATGGCCTTACATAGGTAGTCAGCGCCGTGAAATACGTACTCATTTCAAAGTTATTTTCTTAAAAATAATAAAATTTCAAGTCCACAATTATTCGCATTAGTAATTCGAATTCGTTGTTTCTAACTAGTCAAATTCGAAACTTTTGTTGTAATGCTAAAAACGATACATTTATATAAATTTAGATAATTATTTTCAAAAAGTAAACTAAAAAAAATTTGATATTTATCGTCTAATCAATGAATAAAGGATATTTAAACAATTCCTTGTATAAAGAAGTCAACATAATTGATTTTTAAAATAGCAAGCAAGAAAAACGACAATCATTACTTGTTTTAACATCTGTAGTCTATTAATCGGCCTATTTTAGAATCATTGTTTGAACGATTCTTGGTGAATTTCGGCCTGCGAATTATGACCTGCCCATTTGAGTATTAAAACACTTGGATAACGATAACAATTCGACGAAAGAAAAAGTAATAAAATATCAAGAACATAAATAAAACTGAGTAAAACCAGATCAAGGAGAATACAATGAAACAAAAGATCTGTTGAATGAAACATCAGATATTCGAAAAAGCGATTTGGCAAAAGTTTTATGCTTACACAAGGGCCAACATTTTTCTCCGTCTTTAAAAAGTTCGATATTACTTTGAACAGCGTTTACAACACCGTCTTTTATTCTTTATCAGACTGCAATATGTTTTTAAATTACATTGAGCCTTTAAAAAATATAGATACAAATATTTCTACGCTGGAAAAATACAAACCTTTTTAACTACAGTTAAATGAGGGAAAACCTTGCTTCAGTATAAATGGGTCGGCTCGACCAGGTGTGATACCACGGCCTCACAAAAATCCAGCGTGAAACAGCGCTTGTACTGTGTTGCGCCCTGTGAGTGTGATTACTGGAGGCCCAAATTCCCCTCTACTCGTCCTAAATCCTCAAATGCCTAGTTTCTTAAAGATCGGCAATGCCCTTGAAACTATACTGATGTAACAATGGCCCATGGGCGGTGCAGATTGCTTACCATGACGTGATTCGTCTTTACGTTTGCCGCCCAATCCCAAAAAAAGTGTTCAACCCTTCCAAGTGTTGAGATCATGGCCAGAGATTCAGGTCAGTTCTCCCCACTCCTGCATCTCCTCTCTCCTACCCTTAGCTAAAGAAGACGTAGGAAGACTTTCATGATCAAAACAAAATAGACCGTTTACAAAGACCTCTTACACTAATATTATTATTTTTAACTCTAGTCTTTTCATATTTCTACATCTATCTAAGTGCAGACTTATTAGACTTTTACGATCGGAAAGCTATATTAAATATAATAAAACAAATTTCAACCCGAAATATAGATCAAGTATTGAGCACTTTAATATTATTTGAAGTACTTCAGTAATATTCTTCAGTCAACTCGAATTCCAGAGCCGTAAAACGTTATGTAAAGTTATCGGAAATATCATAATTTGATGAGGTAAGGGTTGCTATACGCTATTGACACAAAAGACGAGAAAAAATTATGTGGGCAATACACTCGCCAATGAGGCTCTTAATACTAAAAACCAAATTCCATAATTACCTCAAAGACCTAATAGACCACCTCAGATGAGACCCAATAGGGCTAATGTTCAGCCGTGTGTTTGAGAATGCAAGCGCAATAGTGTACCGCGGCACCAACCTGGAGTAGGAGAGGAAACGGTTGGTTTTTAGTCAGCAAATCCTCAGAACTGGTCCACTTCAACTGGTGTATTTCTTTTCTCAAAAGACCACTACAGAATGAACTCACACGGTTCTCACACATTTTTTGACCTTGTCTCCATGCATTGGAAAGTCTCCACGTGAAAAGGCACCTCTGAGTTTGTTTCGGCATTTCTCAGAGTATTCAGATAGGAAATGCTGGTGTCATTTAGTTATTCGTATATAATTTTGACGAGTAGCGTTGCCATTTTATGACCTACATACAAAAATTAATTCTTTGTACCATTTATCTAAGAAGACATAAATGAGATTACTCACTGAAAAAAAAAAGAGAAATAAAGAATCGAAAAATCGGGATTATAGGTATAATTATCATATTTTACATTTCTATAGCTTTCAATTTGTCTTGTTGGTTATCGTAACAAAAACCGAGCAATGTATCTTGTTTTCGAGTAAGTCTGGGCAAAGAAGTACTGTCCGTGGCTGGTTCTTTTAATGCTAGTCGATTTTGATTTGATTTTTGATTCAGCTTTCGGTAACTTCATTAACTCAGCGATTCACAAGATTTGCTTCAAATCCAGAACCATCTATTTGTGACAAAGTTTAGGTCTCCCATATAAAATCACAGCATCCGCTCGCTTAGCCATTCATAATTTAACAGCCACTTCTTGACACTTAATGGCTTTAAGTGGTTGAGTTTAATAATTACGTGCACCTTTTGGCTAGGCTTGGCCTACAATAAAAGGTCACATTACTTACATAGATATATGAACACGCACTGAGAAACTAAGTATTGTGCTAAAAGAACTGCCAATGCTAGATCTACATCGTGTATCTAATTAAGGTTTCGTTAGTGTATTTCTCGTTCATACTACACTAGCTTTTGCCGCGACTCCGTTCGCGTGGAATAGTGACTTTCGGCAATTTTTTGGTATAAAAACTATCCTATGTCCCTTCTCGAGCTCCAAACTATGTCTGTACTTACCTAATTTCACAGCGTGAAGAAAAGACAGACAAACAGACAGAGTTTGTTGAGTTGAGAGAGACATTTATAATATTAGTTTCGACTAGCTTTCGCCCACGGCATCGTTCATATATGTTGATCAAAAGCAGCCTTTGGGTGTGCAATCTATGTACATACTAAATTTCAACCAAATCGAACCATTTTTGCGTAACACAGACATACATCTATACATTCTCACGAACTGTCACATTTATAATATAAATAGGTTTTATTCATTTATATCAGGATGTTATTCTGGAAGTTTAGGCTCCCGCTTTACATGCAGTTGTCAGTTTTTATTCGAAACCTTGCATGTGCCAATAGATATGACCTTTTTCGAGCAATGTCTATATATGTGCGAAGAGACAGTTGGCAGTTATAGGCGGATTATGATGATGTGATTTATTTATTTATTTATTAAGGTAATTACAACAGGTAACAATCAAAGCATGGTGATTATAACAGTATATAGGTTGAGTACTGATTGATACCCTAACGTAATCACACAACATGATGTATGTTCTAGAGTTAGCTAAATACAATAAAAAATTGAGATTTTACTATGAAATTTAAAGTAATGCAGTACAGTTTACCAAAATAAGCCCAAATGGATACAGCGATACAATGTGTATGTGTTTACAGTGTTAATGCGCAAACATTTCTCTTATAAACGGCAGCTCGTGAGTCGAAGATGTCAATGCTACTGTTTCCCGATATATCGTTATAAAGACGACACATTCTTATGATAGGGTTATAGTAAGAAGTGTTGTTTTTGTATACATTCAGTAAAAAAGTTTTCGGTGATCGGGCTTTATGTCTGGTGTTAATATCGATGAGAGAAAGCAAAGTGGAAGAATCAATGGTACCATGGAGAATCTTATGAAGATTAATTAAGTCCTGTTGTTTACGACGTACATGAAGGGGCACAATTTTAAATTTAAGTAGACGTTCCGTATAAGTTGTGAGTTTCCTTGTAAGACCATGTCGAAATGAAATCCACTTAACACACCTTTTTTGGACACTTTCAATCCTGTCAGAATGTATTGCGTAGCAGGGCGACCATATCACTGAACTGTACTCCAAAGTGCTTCTGACTAGGCTTTTGTACAGGGTTAAAAAGCTGTATGGATTTTTAAAACCTTTTGTGGTTCTGGCAATGAAGCCGAGGAGTTTTAAAGCTCTGTTCGTTATGTCAGCATAGTGCTCGCGAAATGACAGTTGGTCATCGAATAATACGCCAAGATCCCTAGCAACACACTTACGATTGAGTGATTGATTTTCAATCTTGTAGTCATAGGTGATCTTGATACGTTTTTTGGTGAAAGTGATGACAAAGCATTTATTTATGTTTAAGTACATACGATTAAGATTGCACCAACTTGATATAGATTGAAGATCTTGCTGTAAGGATTATTTTCTTAGATCAAGATAGACAGTATGTAGCCAGCCTTATAAGTCAGAGTTCGCATTTAAAGACGAAATAAGAAGTGCGTGCCTCCAGACTATAACAATACCTAGCATAAAGCATCAGGGCACGTCAGTTTAACAAAATGGCATCATAAATATTCATTACTCTGTATTTTTGTCCACATTCCTTATCGTTGTGAATAAGTCAAGTTCTTGATGTCACTATATTGTTTTCGTCATACTAGTCTTTGTAAGTGGCTTTGCTTGCATTTCGTGTTTTGTAAAATCGTGTGTGTAATTTTTGTGGTATGCTGTTAACCGTGTGGACGAGTTTTACAGTTTGTCAGATCATTTTGAATTTAGAACGTAATTGCAAAAGTATGTCCTTATTATTTTATCGGGAACTTATATGAAGCTGGATAAATAGAACCTAAAATACTCACTTACATGTTGTTCGCGCGCCTGATGGTTTTTTCAGAGCATCAATTTACGCTTATGAAAAGTATAAATTGTGAAGAATTCTGAAAACTACCCCACTTGCTATACTTAACTCTTGTAGTTAGCACCCATTAGAGTTTATTAATTTAAAAACCGTGTTCGACTATTTTTCCTGAAGTCCATCCACATTAACCCTGGTTCCGCACACATGTCATACCCCCATTCTCAAACCTCTCATTTCAGAAACCCTTTGTTATTTAGCAACGAATCGACGATATGTTTGTTTGTTATTCGTTAGACGAAGTTGTTGGCTAATTATAATCAATTGATGACAGGTCCTACATCATGCAAATAAAGACAATCCCTATGTTGGATAATAGCTGGTTTGATCACGAGTTGCTTGGGCGGAGAATCCTCTAATCCAATCTTAGGGAATTTTAATCCGTGTCCCCTATATAGGTAGTTTCAATTTCTCTGTTTCTGTCTCTGTCTGATGTCACAGTCTATTTCAAGTGACCTCCATGTAACACACGGCACCAATAACCAAACAGAATAACGTGTTTTTTGTGTCTTCACGCCACGTACGTTTTCAGATGGCTGCGATAGAACATATAATGTTGTGTGATATTAATATGATGGAAAACGTCCTTTACTTGTTGGCTGTTGAATGCGTCAAGACCCAAGCTGCTTAAGAGGTGCCGACGAATACATTTACAATTAATTTGATAGATGTTGGTTTCCTTCAAAGTATGTTATCGAAGCCTGTCTCGGATGCAGCTATTTTATTTTACAAAATAGTATATAAGGTATTAAACTCTGAATAGTGTGAACCTTGTAATTGGGTTACGATGGGGCTAGCATGGTCGTGATTTTGGTCAAAACAGGACCCTAAATGTTTTGTAGATAAAAAAAAAAATGTGTGATATAAAAAACAAATATAATTAGCCAAACCAGTCAAATTAGTTAGAAAAAATGGGTCGGATTACTTCATCTGCAAATTGTAGTAGCCATCGACCTGTGTCTTGCTCATTATGAGCTTATAGCAAATAGCCTTGATGAAAATTGTGCTTAAGAAGTAGAATTGTTCTCAATACAAGATTAAATAAAATACAGCTTATCATAATAAAGCACGGTTGGCGCAGTGGTTGGGCAACTGGCAGCTGGGCAACCGGCAGCTGTGCAACGTCCTGCTGGATCCAAACAGGAACCTGGAAGGTGAGCGCCAGGTGAGGGAACCGTGGTGTCTCTCAAGCCACTCCTCAAAGACAAAATGTACAGCTTGGTATCTCAAATTCCGAGATTTTCACCTTATGTTGACTAATAACGCATTACGATTAGAACCAAAACCTAAAATCAATAGTGAAGAGAACATCATAACAGAATCGATACAAAAATCGAATCGACTCGATAAAAACATCGTGAAAAAACGATAAAGTTTAATTTGAACTGCTGACCAATAGCAATCGTGGGTAATTAGAGGAAAAACAGAGGGAGGCTGATAAATCGAGCCTCATTAAAAACGTGAGGGCAGACCCGAGTCGTAGCTAATTAACCTGAAACAATTCTTTCAGTGGGGAAAGTCTAATAGGGCGGGATAGCGATGGTATTTTTTACAGTATTTTTTTTCTGTTTTTAATGTTGCTAAGAACCGGAAGATACTAATTTTGCTCATTAATTTCAGCGCCTGTTATTGCGTGTGTAATTGTTTTTCTTTGCAACGGCTTAACCAATTTTGATGGTACTTTTGTGAATACAAATGAAAAGCTAAGCTCGTCTTGCTGTATTCATTTTCAGAAGAAATTATTTTATATGAAGTATTTAATTAATTATATAAAATTAATTAGAACATGTTTGTCATCATTTTCAACAGGATATAAAAAATATGTATCTAAATATCTGTCCGTTGAAGAAATTTTACCATTATTATATTTTATTTACGATTAAATAAAGATTAATAATACCAAAATAATATCCTAAACATAAAATTAAATTTTAAATTTATACGTCCCGGCTTTTCCCCTCCCTAAACATCGAGCGCTGAGTCGGCGCGGCGTCAGCGTAATTCATTATTTGAAAATTGCACTATTGCGGTTTTAAATCCCACATGTTACGGAACAACTGAGTTACTACCAAACTAATTTGAACTTTATACTTTTGTTCAACATAGCCTTTTATTTTTGCACATACCGACACATAGGTAAATTAAGTTGAAAAAAAATTCTATAAATTCTACAGGTTTTTAGTAATTTGGCTGTTGTCTACTCTCTCGCTGTCGCTCTCTTTAGGAGTGTGGAATTGTTTGATTAAACCTGTTATAAAACAAAACAACTGACTGCGAAGTACAAGAGGTTTCGTCCAATTTCTGAGATTGCCAACAAAGTATAAATGTATGTTATGTAGGTACATATATAAACTGTCGCCTACCTACATAGTATTAAACAAAGTCGCTTTCTCTAACCCTATATGTGCCCCATATATGCTTAAATCTTTAAACTACACAATGGTTATTGATGCCGTTTTTTAAAAGGATAGAGTAATTGAATGGAGAAACTTATTATCAGCATAACCCTCGTGGGCCCGAGAAGGGTCGCTATCTATATTATAAAAGCTAAAGTTTGTTAGGTAATAAAAAAAGTAACCACTACTAAATGACAAATAGATTTGTATTAAATTCGTAATGAATATGACAGCAAAACCGCTGGCAAAAGCTTAAAAGACACATAATTAATATGGAATACTGCACATAAAACACATCCCTTCCACAGCACAGGATAGGCACAAAGCCTTTTATTTAAAACGGACCAAATCTATTTTTAAAACACAACATTTTCCTTAATAATAGGTAAAAAAATCACAATATTCGTTTACAAAGAGGTACCCAGCTAATGGCCATAATCAATGCCATTTACAACTCAATTAGCGGGTGTGTTGTAACATGTATGTATTTACTTTTACTTTAGGGGATAGGTTGATATTTGATCGGCCATTTTGAATTCCAAACCCGAAAATACCCGCCTCAATTCGATCTGGAGTTTTGTGGCCAGCGTGCAGGTTTGATAGGCTTAAAACTAAATCTCACATGTTTTAAGTCTAATGTGTACTGAAATTGTCTGTTTTAGTTTTACAATATGATTCAAAGAGTTTGGCTGTTTGCCAGTACAACAAGGTATGCATAGTCCGAAAATTGACAACAGACAAGTAATCGGTCGATGCGTCACCGCTGCAAGAAATCAAAAATATTTTTGTTATGCTATCAAAAATAATTTATCTGACAAATCGACAATTAAAAGAGGCATCATCCATATTAAAGAATTCCTGATGTAAGCTATTTTAGTCTGGTTATTTAATAGGATGGCAGAAAATGCAATAACAGTGCACGGAAATTCTACATCAATTTATTACCCGGATTTTATTTTTAATATTTTTTTTTTTGTGTTTTGGGACTTCTAGAATGGCAATGGTACAACTTATTAAAAATTCAAAATGATTTGTAGTGTATTATATCTGGCCTAATAAACACAAACTCAGTACCTAAATGCCATAGCAATGATAATAAACATCGATATTTTTATACCAAAAACTTCCCTAAGTATTTGAGAATTACCCATAAAATAACCAACAGAAAACTTCCATAAGACTTTCCAAGTCACATGTCGATAATATAAACAAGTAACAACTTAAGCTCCCGTAGATATCGATAACCCACGATCCCGCGGTATCTTCCCATCACTAGCTACGGCCGGCCATGTAACTCATTATTTGAAAACTTTTCTCATCCCGTTCCTATAGGAATGAAGTAATTTTTATTGAAAGAGACATTTACGACTCTGTTCTTATTTATTTAAGATATACCTATATTACAATGTTTGTATCAGAATTTGGATTGTCGATACTAACATAATACGGGAAACTAATAACCTCGGGGTTGTTGGTCAAGCACAACAATGTACCGTGGCCTCGGCCTGGGCAAGCAGAAGGAATGGGGGTGTGGGTTGGTCAGTAAATATCTGCAGAGATTTACTATAAAAGTGAATCGATGATTTTTTCTCCTTGAAAAAAGGGTGCTTATGACGTAAGAATCTGCTTACCCGTATCATAAAATTTATTCATAAAATTTATTGAAATAAATTATTTAAGTGAATTAATTGAAAGAACTGGTTTCAATTCAAGACGACCAGCGTGCTGCTCATGAAGTCCCGTTGTCATTTGAAACTAGTACCTATAGCTTTTCTCACGATACCCTCAAGATATTTCAAGTGAAATCTGTTTTGAAGTATGTTATATGTTTATACTGTTGTGTTTGTTTCCCAAATAGAAATAAAAATACTCACTAGACTACCTTTGAGGATATTAGACGTCAAATAAGCCTTAATAAAAAACTACGCCACAAGCGAGACAAACACACCACCTTTTTTAAAATAAACCAAATACTATTCTTAAAAACTAACCCTAAAAAACAAATTACACATAAATACATTTGATATACACTTTAAATAAAATAAATCTTCCATTTAACCTAAATACTGTCTTACAAATATTGGAATCATCTGTTTGGGGAGAACTTTGAAACTTTCTTTGCGAGATGAATATTAAAACTCAGTTGAAATGGACGTCAGTTGAAATAACTTTTGCTACTGAACTCTTGGACATTTTAATGTCTTTTTGGTGCATCTATCATAATATTGTAGTATTAAAAAGGAAAGAGAGGAGAGGCAGATATAAATAGATGTTTTGCACTTTAAGCTAGGTAACAGTCCCGGCCTTAATCGAGGCCATGGTTCATAGAGACAGGAACTGGGAAGCTATCGCCTCCTTCTGCGAAGCAGTTATGCTCGCAAAGGAGGAGGCGGAGCGCGTGAGGGAACTATCCTCCTCGCGCCCCGCCGCCGCAGAAGGCGACATTCCGGTCGTCGGGGATCAAGAGATGATCTCAGGCAACCATAAGCGCGGGTCTGTGGACGGCGAGTAAGGGTAGCTCGCCGCCCGACTAGAACCAGACCCGAGCGTACGGCGCGTAGCGTTCCGCGCGCGCCTCAAAGAGCCAATAGACCACCACAGACGGGGCCCAATAGGGCTGATGTTCAGCCGGGGTTGCAGGGTAAGCGCAATGAGGCACCGCGACCTCGGCCCAGAGCAGGAGAAGGAACGGGGGGTTTTTAGTCGGTAAGAGTCTGACACTCCCTCCGGTCGGTCCTGGGCGGGAGATCACTTGGGTGATATTCCCCTGACAAAAAAAAAATCTAGGTAACAGTAATATGATCTGTAACGATTGGACTCTTGTTTGAGTCGTATCCCATAATGAGTAAAATGTGCCTTATAGGTTGCTTTTCTATTACCATTGAGTCACATAGTTCATCAGCGCTTAATCCCAGGCCTCAGTTCTGTTATCACGTAAATGACACCCGCAACACCAGACTTTTGAGATTAAGGGAAAGGGTAGGAAATATCGAGATGATTAATACAGCGAAACACTGTAGCAAAACTCTTTTTGGTCTGTAACGTAATGCATTGTTCCTTGTTTCATGGGATTTTTCTGCATTAGAAGCTTTGAAATATGCCTACTGGTTTTTTTTTTTTGGCAGTGGAACATCATCAAATAACCCGCCCATGGTAAGGCGAGAGAGAGTGTCAGACTCTTACTGACTAAAAACCCCCCGTTTCGTCTCCTGTTCTGGGCCAAGGCCGCGGTGACTCATTGCGCTTAACCAGCAACCCTGGCCTTGTGGTTGCAGATACATAATTTGCATAATTTGTTATATAATTAATAAATGTTAATGCTATTGGTCCTCCAAATAATAAATAAATAAATAAAACTGCAGTGATGTCATATTGTCACACACTCTTCACATCTACAAATACAGAAAATGAAAATACAAAAAGATCAGGATTACATTTTCAGCGAATTGAAGAAATTTTATATTCCTTAGAGAATACTTTACAACGATTTCAGGAATATTGCTTTGGGACTTACAGAATTTGATATTGAATGCACCGTGGGTACTGACTGGGTAAAACGAAACGAAACACAATATTTATACGAGATCCAGTTACTTATTTGTACTAAGATTGTACAAAATGTCAGTTTAAGTAAGCAGGTTATATGTATAGTACTGGGAATTTCTTCTTTCGTTTCTCTAGTGAAAACATAGTCTCCTAGTTAACAAGACTTTGAATCTGAAGAAGGGAATCTATGGCTATTAATATGTTCATCATACTTAGGACAGAAACGGGGCGGCAGTGTTCTGATGAACCTGAGTCTTTGATACCTATCTATAATCCGCCCTAATCGCAAAGGCAGCCACCAAGGACATTACATGACCACGACCACTCTGACAAGAGTGTTTGAGATTGTGACTTTCCAAAACCTCTTGTCCCAATTATTGGGACAAGAGGTTTGGTAAGGAATATTGTAGTCTTTCAATCAACTCAACCAACTCCCAAATTCCGTATCTAGCGGGTGCCCATTTAGCCTCGTAACAGGCTGGCTCGACCAGAGTGACACCAGGACCTCAAAAGGAAGTCTGCCGTGAAACATCACTTACATTCTAGTACATCTGAAAAATTGGCTATTACTTAACCATTCTGATTGTTGATCAATCAGAACTAAGTAAGTAACCTAATTAAGTACTAGCCCATTATCAAATCCCAATGCCCATATCTAATTGTGTGACGACTATTACCGCTCTACCTCATAAAAAATTGTCTGCATTGTGATTCTGTAAGACTTAATTCTAAACTTCGAATCTAAATCCGCAGCACTTGCGAGTTGAACTAAATTGATCGAAACATTATGATAGACTAGCTTACGCCAGCGGCTTCGCCCGCGTGCTGTGTCGATAAAAAGCAGCCTATAGCAAAATAAAAAAATCGCAGTATACGTAAAATTTGTTATTAATCGTCTCATTTTTATGGTTCCATCTCCAATAGGTTAAACTAAAAACCCTATTACTTACTAAGTCTCCGGTATCCGTCCGTCCATAGATAGAATGGTACGGATCTAACTCTCAGATCTTTTTTTAGATAATTTTATGTAAAATGTTTCCGTGATACATAATTTCTGTGTAACTTTAACTATTAAGGCTAAACACGCGACGGAAACTTAAAAAAGGACTTCTCCCGTTTTCCTAATATTTCTCTTCACTGCTCTGCTCCTATTGATTCTAGGATGATGAAACGTATCCTTTAACCTGCCCACGAGTATAAAAGATAATTGTACCAAGTTTCGTTGAAATCCGTCCAGTAGTTTTTGTTTCTATAAGGAACATACATACAGACAGACAGACGGGCAAAAATTTTACTGATTGCATTTTTGGCATGAGTATCGATCACTTATAAACCTCTGATAGTTATTTTGAAAATATATTTTATGTACAGAATTGACCTCTCTACAGATTTATTATAAGTATATAGATAAAGTATGAGATGACATTAAAAGCATCATCATCCTTTAATGTAATTTCCCCGTCACTTCGACGCTTAGGTACTTCACATTCGAACAAGATTCAAAATTCAAACAAATTTTATAGAATCGACGTGCTGTTATGGACTGATAATTATTCATATGGCCGTAACATGAACTTTATGAACCGCCAGCGCCAACCCCAAATTGTTCTGTTTCGTTTTCATAAACAAATTACAGATAGACAACTTGGCCAAGACTTCAGGCGTTAAATCCATTAATGAAGCATTAAATTGCTTTTAAACGTGCAGTTTCCTATTCCACTGCTCTGCCCATTAGTGCTGTGTCTAAAGTTGGGAGTTGTACAAACATTCTCGGGCAGTAGCACTCTACACCATCTAGTCTAACATTAACTCCTTTAGCCGTTCGTTGGCCGCATAATGATAGCGAATGTAAATAAATATATTTTATGAAGAATCTTTTTTCTTTTTTTATAGAAAATGTTACCCCACACTAGGATTTTCTCCGGTGTCGTGGGTGCGTTTACAGACATACAATTTCGTATACACATCACACCCAGACCCGTAACAAAACTTTGTGGATCACACAAAGTGCTGTTCCGTGCGGGAATCGAACCCACGACACGTGCCCGGCAGTCAGTTGCCCAGCCACCGCGCCAACCGTGCATTCAAATATAATATCATATGGCTACAATAATAATAATCATATCCACCAGTCCATAGCAAGTCATACCCATAACCCTTTCAAATATTACCACATTTCGCAGTGGTCCTGCATCAACCGGGGATTATCCTTGTGTGCACTTTCATGGTGCATACAGGGATAATTGCCAGCTGATGTCCCATTTCACTTATATTAAAGTTGTTCAACGGGCCTCTGCGAGTTGGCTTCGGCCCCTCATACGCCTTCCAAAGGTCCGGGATCTCCCGTGAAAGGAAACGGACACACAAAATCATATTATATTATTGTAGCGTATACAGTTTATCTTACTAATATTACAAACGCGAAAGTTACGATGTTTGGATGTTTGTTACTCAATTACGCCCAAACGGCTGGACGTATCTGAACGAAATTTAATTCACTCCGGAATTGGACATTTGGCTATTTTTTATCATAATACCACCGTGGCGAAGCAGCGGGCTTAAGCTAGTGTCTTAGAAAGGAATAAATGAGTACGAGTCACAAGTCTAATAAAAAAACAAACCGAGTACACGATAGCTTTCGTGGGACATACCTACTACATTTATTCCAACCTGCTACAGCGCGCGCCGCTGACGCCGGCGCTGCGTGCGCTAAACATTTTGTTAGTCACAATAGTTGGACTTGTTTAGTTGTACCTTGACTGAGTTCACAAGGGCCGTATATTGTGCAATGTTAGTTTGTAATGTACTTTTTTTTTTATAAAAACTTTGCCCCACATTAGGATTTTCTCCTGTGTCGTGGGTGCGTTTACAAACATACAAACACCCCCAGACCCGAAACAACAATCTGTGGATCACACAAAGAGTTGATCCGTGCGGGAATCGAACCCGCGACACGTTGCGCGGCAGCCAGTTACCCAGCCACCGCGCACCGCGCCAACCGTGCAGTCAGCATTTATTGTTTGTAATGATTGTTACATACATTAAGAAACCGCTTTTGTTATTCTTAAGGTATTATTAAGTTCACCAAACTACCGCATTGGGAAACTGTAATAGTAGTTTATAGTTTAAGTTCCTAATGTACCAAAGAATCTGCATGTGAAACTGATTTAAAAAGAGCAACCATGGCGTTTCATGCTCGTTCTTCTCCATCTTAATCTACACTTTAGAACAAGCAAATTGCTTCACTAAGAGGACTAACCGACAGACTGACAGTGTATCTTTAAAACTTTGTTTGACATTCAAAAGAGATTTTAACTTCTTCTTAAGTTTCTCAATAAAAAAAAAGTTTTACTTTCAAGTCACGAAAAGAAGTTCCGCTGTGGTAGTACCTACTGAGTGTTACATTTAATTCTTCTATTTCGTTTTAAGGACTACATATTTGATATGCATAACACTGCAAAACCACTATAACATAATAGGTACATGGACAGTCTTCAGTTTTGTGGGTTACCTAACCAATATTACGTATATGTTAGTGTCAGAACAATGGACTATCGCATTTAGACGGAACCGCAATGGGAATGAACACAATCCGAGCTTTGGGAACACGTCCAAGTCGACGAACACAATATATGTATGCAATATGTGCAATTCAGTAGTAATATAAATATTAAGCGTATGTTACCTAATATATCCAGGTTTATCCGAGAATGAAGCGAATCCGGCGTACGAGCATCCGTAACAGCTTGCGGTCAGTAATCGCCCCGCCAATGGACAACCACAGCACCAGAGGAGGATTAGGGATAGGGAAAGTTTTGCGTCTCCGGTAACCTAACTCATAAGGTGAAACCAGTTATGATATGATCACACGAGGATTAAGCCCATTGCCATATTCCGAGAACAACTTAAGCCTTCACACTGCTACTCAGTTTTAAAAAAAATATTTTTTCTTACCAGCCTTTATTTTTTTATGGTATAAGTCGGCAAACGAGCATACTGATTACCTGATAGTAAGCAATCGGCGCCGCCCATGGACACCCGCAACACCAAAGGAGTTACGAGTGCGTTGCCGGCCTTTTGGGTAATAGGGGTTGCGGATATAAGGATCGGGAAGGGATAGGTAAAGGGGCGGGATTGGGCCTCCGGTAACCCCACTCACGCGGCGAAACACAACGCTGTGGTTGTTTCACGCCAGTATTCTGTGAGGCCGTGGTATCAGTCCAGCTGACCCATTCGTGCCGAAGCTTGGCTCTCCACTTGATTGTTTCATGCCGGCTTCTATTAGACTGTGGTATTATAACTTCGTTCGAGCGATCCATTCATGCCAAAGCATGGGTCCCCCACACAAACAAATAAAACAAAATCCAATCTTATTTCCACTTTCCTAGAAAAAAAGAAGTTCCTTTTCATACAAATCCGAGAGAACTCGTGTCGATCTGAATTCAGACTCATTCAGTGCCGTTCAAACGTAAAAAACTTCAGGGAACTTATTAATTAATTAAATTCAAAGCAAAAGTTCTGCTCTTCAAAAGGGTAGGAAGGCGATGATTGCTTTGGAATACTTTCTGTGACATAATTAATTAGTGACGATTAGTTTAATTTAAAACGATGACCGTCTATAGATGGTTTGCAAAGAACAGACGGATTACTTATTTCATGAGCAGCGTGTGCGTCGAGAACTCGCGCACGCAGTTTCGACACCTGGACTGGGTTTATTTTGAGAGAGAAAAATTATTAAGTTCTCTCCCAGGGTGAGGCAAGACTAAGTTTTTCGAGTAGGTAGGTATTTCTACGAAGGTAACACGGCCTGATTTTGTTGAGTAAGTAAATATTGCAGATGCCCAACCCTTATTTTGACTGAGCCATCAATTCAGGGGTGCCTCTCCTTCCCGGAAACGATTGTGGATTTAAATGGTATCCTGCATGATTTGCAATATATTGGCGTTACAGTGTGTGTTTATTTAGGCTACGAAGTATCGACTTACCATAAGGTGGTCCGTCTGAACTGGGCAAATAAACTATCCCTTTAAAAATGTTCTTGATTAACACTTTAGTAAATTGTAAGAGAGACGAATCTTCCGGAATGAATAGGCGGGCCGACTGTCACTCGGAGTGATAGTGACTACCCCGGCGTCACAGAAAAGCAACGCTAACTTGTGTTTATGTACCGTATGATGTGAGTGAGATCACGAGAGGCCCAAACTCCCTCCCCTTTTCACTCCTCGCTATCCTCAATCCTGTAATCTTCTGTCCTTAATTCCCTAATAACTGAGAAGTCCGTAGACGCGGCACGTGCCCGGCACGGGCCGTACGCACTTGTAACTACCTACTGGTATAACTAGTGTCAATAGGCACAGTCGCATATTGCTTACCATCAGGTAAACCGTTAGATCATTTGAATTTGAAAATAGAACGTAATTTCTATGAACAATACGACATATAATTTTATCAGAAACATATTAATATGAAAGTGGTGGTAACATTACATTAACCAAAACAGCGCATGCAAAATAAAAACAAACTTACATACATACGTTTTATACATGTGTAATATTTCTCTCCCCGGATTTAACTTGCGCAACAAACTGGAGGCAAATAATTCAAAACAGCCAAGAGTAAACGGTTCAACATAAGTTTTAAACATATTTCCTCTCTTGTTTATCTTATTTGGCTGGAATCAGGATCCAGAATACATAAATCCTACTAATATTATATACGCGAGCTGTAACTATGTTGTATGGATTTATGTTTGTCACTCTTTTTCTTAAGAAGTACTGAATGGATTTTAATAGATTATAATTAAAGTCAAAAGCAAAATTATTTGTTCCAACTAAACAATAAATAGATAAGTACTTTTGAAACGTCAAAATAGAATAGAAATGTGTTGGTCTCTTCGTCAGTAAAGCTAGTTGTTTTAGGTATTATATGTACAGTCTAGATTGCTCTTATAGGCTACTTTTTGTTCTGGTACTGTAGAAACTAGTTTTCGTATGTATTTGAATGTCAGAGTGGAGAGTTCAGCGTCAATGACAAATCGGTTGTTCATTTTTTGTGGGACAGGTCTGCTAACTTGCTGATGCATGGATGATCTCCGGCCACCGTAAGCATGGATTTGGAACCCAACAGGGCCGATACTCAGCCGTGGTTGCAGGGCAAGCGCAATTAGGTACCGCAGCCTTGGCCTAGAGCAGGAGAAGGAACGGGGAAGACCCTGACACTCCCTCTCGCCTTACATTGGGCGAGAGAAGGCATACGATGATTTTTCCCCCACAAAAAAAGACGTATCACGTCATGGTAAGCTATCGGTGCCGCCTATGGGCACCTGCAACGCCGAAGAAGTTAAAAGCGCTTTGCTGGCACCAATTTTTTTTTTTTACTTGCAGTAAACTAGTTCTTGACTGCGATCCCACCTGATGGTATGTAGTGATGCAATCGTTGATGGTAAGGCGCACTAGTTTATTAAGAGCCCATTCACTCTAGCCTTATTCTTATATTCTGCAACGCCTGCCTATATTTACTGCATATTCTTTATAACCAGGTTTTCCACTTTTGGACTATACCGCAATGCGTTAAAAAGTTTCGTTCGTAAGGTATTTACATAACGATAGCTATATATCAAGATCGCTTAGTCAGCGTTTCCGAGGAAACGTGTAGGAGCGCATCAAGGAAATATGTTTTACTTTATATCGGTTGCTATTTAAGCCAACTACCTAATGTCATATACAATAAAAAATAAAGTTCGTCACCTGTATTTATAAGCTGTAAGTATTCTATATTGCCAAATATATTTATGCATTACGTATATGTCGCCAACTAGCATAATTAATGGCTGTGTATTTGAGACAGCGATTCCCTTTCTGTGCGGGTCGCAGTTCTCACATAACCTACCATTTCAGTAGCAACTCAATTTTCATAACACCATGTCACTTCAACCTTCACAAAACAACCGGAATGAGAATTTAGCCAAATTGGTAATAAAGTTATTTTTATTTTGATTTTGATATTAAAACCTTTTTCTTTTCCTGCTTCAGGCCGAGGCCGGGGTGCATTATTGCACTATACGGTTAGACCCAGAACCCTGGATAATTAGGCTAGTTAACTGCGAATTGCGATACAGTTGGTAGGTTACATAGAGAAAGATTTATAGGTCTACTTTTCATGGAAAACTGACATGCATAAAGCCAAGAAAAGCCTGTAGTAAGTATTAAAATGTAACGTACTACTTCTTGTTACTCCTCTCCTAAGCTGTTGCGAGTATTCCGACGAGAATCCCAACCACAGGTTGGACAGCAACCCAATGAAATCGAACATTATAAAAGTTCCAAGAAGTTTCTAATCAGAAAACAGAGCAGAAGTTCTACGTTACAATATGTGAACCAAATCTAGTTAAAACAACTTCAATATAATTAAGAAAACGAAGGAATCTTTGTGTAAAGTATGATTAGATTTCCACTGGGCAATAGTAATCTCCGTGTCGCCATTTATATGTACGTTCGTGCTGGTGAGAGGACGTTTCTCACAGTTGGCTGAGATTTCTGCACAGTGCACACTGCAAGCTAAAGTTGAGCAGTTTTCCTACACAGAATAGAATCAGGCGTGATTTTAACAATATGCATTGTAGGCACAGTCTTAAGTATTTGAGAGTCACGCTGGAGCCGGAATCTAACAACAGCTTCACAGAAAATCGACGTGAAACAACCTCAGAGTTGTGTTTCACCGTAGAAGTAAGGTTTTTTTCATGTAATAAGGTCGGCAAACGAGCATACGGATTACCTGATGGTAAGCAATCAGCGGCGCCCATGGACACCCGAGGACCATGGCAACGGAGGAGTTACGAGTGCGTTGCCGACCCATTATGGTTTTAGAGATTTAGGGATTGGGGAGGGATCGGGGGGCGGAAAGGATGGGGCCTCCGCTCCGGTAACATCACTCACACGGCAAAACCGGTTTTCTGTGAGGCCGTGGTATCACTCCGGTCGAGCCGACCCATTCGTGCTCTCCCAGACTTTCAGCTCAATAGCCAACCTTCAGGTTACTCTGTCTCTCGTCGTGTCGTTCACTCGTTTGCCGATCTATTGCGTAAAAAAGTATATAGCGATAAATATTTCTTTAGGTATTTTAAAAGATCATTGTGGCAGTACTTTTTGTCTCTGTTTTGACTGGGTATTACATTTCTTACATAACTTTGTCCTTATAAAATTATATGAATGAAGACCTAGTAATTGCGAAGTTAGCGAGCCGTGTGCTTTACCCCTTAAACGCGACGTCATTAAGTTTTGTTGATACAACCGTACGTGTGGACTTATCCTATTTATTTGCACTGTTTATTTTGTTTACCAAACAGAATACCAATTATATGTATTACGAAATATCATACAACTTCATGACATTTTGTGTACTCATTAAAACATAAACAAAATTCGATATATACTTTGATTATAACATATTAATTTATGACATATTAATAATCAAAGGATATATATTACGAAATCGAAATCTGTTTTGTAATATCACTTGCTTAGTCATTTAAACTATTCTAATTAAATTAGAACCGTACGGCGAGTTTCGTTACGAAAACTTGTCAACGATCTTGGGCTGTTAGAAACTAACTAAACCGATTAGATGTTTCATTTTTTGTTATTATTATATTTGCTTCTAGTAGAATATAATTAAAATAAAGTGAATGGAATTGAACTTGAAAATAAAATCTAATATCATTAAATTATTGAAAGCATAGTAATTGTTTTTATACAATATTATTCGGGCATTTGGGATTCAAGCATTGGGGTGCACATAAGGCCTTTATGCCTTGATAATGGACCGCCCCTCTCTTTTTTAGAGGATAATGTTAATGTTAATGATGACTCACATTTACCGTTTTGCCTTCATTTAATAATATCTAAGTTTAATTTTATACATAAATAATTCACTAAAATAGCACAAATCACACAAACACGTGTGTACCTACCTATTTAAAATAAAATAACAATAGAGAAAAAATACACAGAAGCGTAGGTACAGTCGCACACAAAAATATTTAGGTAGGTACTAAAACTAAGCACTTATGTAAATCATTTCAAATAGGACGACTACCGAGTGTACGAAAGTAGCGTTCCGCGCGCGCCAAAGAGGCTATAGGCCACCACAGACGGGGAACTACAGGGCTAATGTTTAGCCAGGGTTGCGTGGCCAGTAGTAGTGCAGAAACAGACTCTGTTGTTTTTTTTATGTCATAGGTGGGCACAAGCAGGCGGATTACCTGGTGTTAAGCAATCAGCGACACCCATGTAAACTCGCAATACCAAAGTAGTTACTACAAGTGCGTTGGCGACCTCTTGTAGGTTAATAGGGATTTTAGGATAGGGGATTTGAGGATTAAGGATGGCGGGAGGAAGGATTGGGCCTCCGGTAACCTCATCCACACGGCAAAACACAACGTAAGTGTTGTCTCACGACGGTTTTCTGTGAGGCCGTGGTATCACTCTGGTCGAGACGACGCATTTCTGCCGAAGCATGGCTCTCTCACACCGTTCCTGGGTTTACAGTAAGAGTATAAAAATCCCTCCCGCCACACCCAGGACAAGAGAAGTGATTGGGTGATTTTCCATTTACGAAAAAAAAGTACAAAAACTAAACATTTTTATATAAATCATTTCAGATAGTACGGGTCCCAGATGTAGCTACCATAAAACTTATTTTCTACTAAAAAAATAAAAAAGCTTTTGTATTTCGTCGAAATATTATTTTACATGTAAAAAATGGCGCTGTTGTAACAGCTGGTATATTAAATTAGAGTTTAACAGTAATAGGATTAAAGATAAAAATTGTATGAACGTGATGAATTAGTTATTTTATGAACAATTGTTTTTATAAATTTAATATTAAATATTATATTCTGTAAAAATATGATAAGTTTTCTTTATTTTTCATTTGACTACTACCAAGTTTCGCAGAAATCGGTTCAGTAGTTTCGACGTGAAGAAAAGACAGACAGACAGAGTTACTTTCGCATTTATAATATTAGTATAGAAGTAGAGATTAACATACTAAATATTATGAATAAATGTGAAAGTTTGTGAGATTGAATGGATGTATGTTTGTTATCCTTAACGCAGAAACGGCTGTACTAGTTTGGTCGAAATTATGTATGTAGATAGGTAAAACCATAACACATACAATGTTATTATCAACATACCTCTAGGGCGAAGCCGAGGGCTAAAGCTAGTAATTTATATTTCCCGAAAAAGAACCTCCTTCATATGTGTTTTAATATGTTTGTGTAATTCAAAAGCTTAGTTGTCCTATCTTAACAGCATAATCTCATGTCTCATACAAATACGTCTTTGAAATCCGCGACTTCTTTTTTTTGACATGAATTGAAAGGTACGGTACGCGAGTTTGACCCTTATAAACATTCAATGAAGAACTGAATTTAGATAAAACATTGCGCGAAGTCTTCCGTGTTTTGTAAAAGGATTTTTAAAAAAGGTTTTTTAAAAAAGGTTGGTCCCTTTTTTGTAAGGGATACATACAGGGTACATAAATGACCTCATAAATAAAACTTAATAAATTTTTGGACGTGACTGTACTAAGATATGTGGAAAATATTTTGTTTAATCGGGCCATTGGTTACATATGTATAACAAATGAAAAAAAAAATTATTTACCTAATTTATCTATAAGTAGTACACCTAAGAAACGTTAGTACCACCACCACCGCACCTAGTTAGTATCTAGTTTTTTAATCTTAATTTGTAAGTAAGTACGAAAAACCCTGAAACCCCAACTCCATGTCCTCTCTTTCTCCAATCCCCAATCCCCACATCGTCAAACCCCTAACAACCACCAATGCACTGGTACAGATGAGAGGTGATCCTGCCCGTTTACCGCCTAAAAAATCATAAATAAAATATGAACAAAATCTTTACAAATATATAGATAATTGCCTTAAACATGCATAAACATCCGAAAAACAATTTAAAAATAAACGTTTACTGAATTCTAAAATACAAAAAGAAATGCATCGGCCGGGAATCGAACCCGGGCCGCCCGCGTGGCAGGCGAGCATTCTACCACTGAACCACCGATGCTTAGTATAAGAAGGCGAATTTAGTGAATACAATCCTATATAGATAAAGACGACACCTATACCTTTCTCTTTCTTATACCCGTACAGCCAATAGGAAAAACCAAACTCAAGAGTTTAAATTAAGATTATTACAAAGATCAGTGCCCGTCCATGCGCACGCACATAAAGACAGTATATATGTATTACCGTATAGTATTTTAGTAACCCATCGGCTTCGCACGGTTGCAATGCAAAGCTGATACTTTTCCCCACTATTTAATGGATGTTATTATACAAACTAGCTACTCTCGCGGTTTCACCTACAGCTTGGTTCCTACAGATCGTAGCATGATGTTGCCTTCCTCGACAGATGGACTAAAACATACCTATAAAACTATTTGTTCAATTCGAACCAGTAGGTAGTTCCGGAGATTAGCGATTATTATTCAACAACAAACAAACAAATTCTACAGCTTTATAACATTAGTATAAGTATATAAACTTTTCATTTTAATCACTTTACCCACCTATTAAAAAAACCGCATCAAAATCCGTGGCGTAGTTTTGAAGATTTAAGCAAACATAGGAATATAGTGACAAAAAATACGATTTTTTCTCCATTTTTTTTTTGTCATTCATTGGGTAATTCACATTAATAGATTTCAGGAGGACAAAAATACAAAATGTGGTAAGAAGACACCGTATATTATTTTTTCTTTTTTATTAAAGATAATAATCCCCAAAAGGAGTGTCAGGCTGTTACTAGAAAAGCATTCGTTCCTTCTCCTACTCTGGATTGTGGCCCCAGTACATCATTGTGCACGGCCGTAACCTCGGAAGCCATAGTTAGATATGTGGCAAGGCATGAATTGACAAAATATCTATCAAATCAAATGGAGTGAGTGTCTCCCTAATTCTAACCTTAACCTACGTGAATTTGATAAATGGATGAAAATAAAATGGACGTCTTCCGGCTTTGGATTCCCAAACGGAATTAAATCCACGTTTCCATTCCAAATGGACGACGTCCGCGGCCGACTGTCAATTGTATCAATGTCAAAAACGTGCGCCACACAATTTAAAAGTCGTTCGCAAAGTCTGTGAATAGACAAAACCGCGTCCATTTTTTTACGATTATTGTTTCAGTTTGTGTTTTGCGTTGACGGGTGGAATACTAGAATTAAAACTATTTTATTTGCAAATATGTGTAGGTAAATTCGCACAAAAATATAAATTGCGCCCTTGTATTGAAATAACCTGTTTATCACGAACGTAAAGAGAAAATATTAGTGTTAGGTACCTACACTGTTCTTACATAATCGAGCCAAATGTTTGCATAAGGAAACTGTACCTATGTGAATCTGATTTAAAAAGAATAACCATGGAGTTTCTTGATCGTTCTTCTCCATCGGAATCTACACTTTGGAACGAGCATATAGCTTCTCTAAGAGGACTGACCGACAGACTGACACTACCGTTATCTTTAAAATTTTGTTTGACGTTTAATAAATAGTGCCTGTAAGGGTCTAATAGGGTATTTTACACTATGTAAGGAAAAATAGAAAAATGTTTGTTCATAATAGATTTCGAAAAATGTAAACAAGAAACGTCGATATTTATTCATAAAATTGTAATTTAAATTTTATAATTCCATTTTAAAAATCGTCTTTTCTAATCTGTTTTTCAAATGTCTAAAACGCCATCCGCCATATTGGATTCCGCCGTGACGTCATTCCGATAGTAATCAATCTACTGAAAATAAGTTGTGCGCTGTTATTTTGATAAATTTACGAGTTATTAACACGAAAATTCAAAATCATAAATAAAAAACAGATTTTAGGGCGATTTTCGGTTTTAAAAAAAAATATAAAAATTTCTAGATACTAGTTCATTACGATCTCAGGATTAATTTAAAACAGTTTTTAAAAAATGGTGTAATACCCTATTGGAATCCTAATAATGATTTTTAACTTTGAAAACGGCTTCGTTGGCTTTAGGATCCTAAAGCCAAAATATTTTCTAATATTTTATAAATATACGCACTGTTGTGCACTTTAAAAATATTGGTTTGGTAGCATGCAATATGTAATGTGACGGTGAGTAACATCATTCAAAAGGAAGTTAGCCCGTGTGTTTGAATTGAAGTATTTACCTTCAGATGGATTTTTATGGCTACCTTTGCGTAGACTAACCCTCTTACTCTAAGCCAAACTATTCCCCTAATAAAATTTATTGCGATCCTTTTAAGACTGATTTGGAATAGATACTTAAGTAGGTACAATTAATAACAGTCAATACATAATACCTACGAACGCACAAAATAATTCGACATGCTCTTTAAATTTAATTAAATCCTCAACAACAGATTGTACATTGAACAGATATTAAATTTTTCATTGTAACGAAATGATAAACTTTTTTAATAAAACTCCTTGAAACAGGTATTAAAATGAGGACTGAAGCAAAACATGTTTATTTTTTTAATTAAATACTTATGATTTTCCCGCTAACGTCGCGTCCTCGCGTGGCAGCCATTTTAGAAGTATAGGTAGATGCGCCATGTTGAATTGACAGTTCAATATACATAAGTATTTCTTCATTTAAATAGGTACCTAATAACAATACTTTATTTATTTTTGTTTGTCATAATTACAAAACCTGTGAAAGTGGAAACATAAAATATTGATCATTATGTATTTAAAATATAGATTATTTGTATATTGTGGCGGCAATAGCAATATATCATAATTATTTTATTTGCAGGAAATTTATATTATTTTCTCACGTTTCCTTTAGGAGCAACTTCTCCTCCAAATTTTTGCATTTTATCTGCGGCATCGCAATAGTTTAATAATTAAACGTATTTAGATAGGTACTTAGTAACTCAGTTTCCCTATAGGCAGTCACCTCAGAGAAATAAGTATAACATACCAAAATCGAAGAAAAGCCGCAACATGTCTTCGGCGACGTGTATTGTGTAACACATAAAAACAAATTCTAACAAATATTCCCATGGCAATAATGAAAAACAGAGTTCCACTAAAAACCCAATTTCCCTTTACCCTCCGGGGATAATTTATGGTAAAAACTAAGGGGGAATAAAACAGCGCCATCTGGGGTCGTTTTATGACTTCGCACTTGTTTTGCGATCCCTGCATTATAGTTTTAGTTGCCATAAAATATTACGGTTAGATCATTGGCTATTTGTATACCTGGTGGTTGGTTTATGGATCATTTGGTTGAACCGTTCGGAGTATACAGCTTGAGTACCAATTTATTTAAATAACGAACGTTTGCAAGATGTACCTACAATTGTAATTATAGGTTGAGTAATAGGATGTTGAAAATAAATAAACAATAAAATACATCACGTACGTAACTTGAAATTTAGAATTATCTTACCTGGTTTTACAATTTCAAAAGCGAATAAGTATATTTATTTGAGGGGAAACCATTATCATATAGGTCCCTTCTCCCAACGTTGATGGCAAGGTGGACGGCGAGCAAGGGTAGTTCACCGACCGACCAGAACCAAACACGAACTTGCCTTGAGAAAAAGCCCATTCTTAGAAATGGACACTACCTAATACAT
Source organism: Spodoptera exigua (assembly GCA_902829305.4). NCBI lineage: Eukaryota > Metazoa > Arthropoda > Insecta > Lepidoptera > Noctuidae > Spodoptera > Spodoptera exigua. The sequence continues at coordinate 2,816,407 of LR824612.2, forward strand.
AATAGGCATAAGAGGACAATGATACAGATTTTTATCAAAAATAAACTGAAAAGTTTGAAGACCTTTATTGCAATTTATCTAAAGTAATGTCATAGAGGTATAACTTGTAAGTTTCTATATAGGGAGTAATCTTTGGAACAGCTGGTCGGAAATACAAAATGCTTTATCTGCATTTAAAAAAATATAGGAGGACTAGCAGCGTGTGAAACCGCTGCAGTTCTTTATATGCAAGATAATACAGGAAATCGTCCGTAACATTAGATATATACGGCTTGATGTTTCTTAGTTTTTGCAGAAACTTACATCTCCCTGACGCAGCTACAAACAGATGACGGCAAAAACTTGCAGGAAGGTTTCCATCAGCAGAAAATTTTATACCGCTCTTTATAATGTCTTACGGAGTGCGGCAAAAGATAATATAAATGTTAGTGAAAATGTTTTGAAGACAGATATTTTATCTTGTTTTTTCAAACACAATTATTATTCTGAGTGGGTATTGCTGTTTGCTTGTCGGACAAATTCAAAACAATTTGTCATGTGTTAAGACGCGTTAAAGTTAATTGTACTTATAGCTGTTTTTGGTCATATTTTTTGTTGGCCTCAGGGTAAGGCGCCCGTTTCTCATACTTGAGGCTGTATGTTCAAAATCTGGCAACTACCAATGTGACCTTTTTCGAGTTATATGACTTTTGTTTAGACGCCCAAAACATCTCGAGGTAGCCTGTACTTCTAATTTCAAATTCATTATCATCATCATCATCAGCCTATAAGTGCCCACTGCTGAGCAAAGGTCTCTTCTCACACGGAGAAGGTTTGAGCATTAATCACCACGCTTGCTCAATGCGGGTTGGCGATTTCAAATCTTATAATTAGAAATTATAATTCCAGGTTTCCTCACGATGTTTACCTTCAGGGTATGTCAGTGGTGTCTAAATAATCCTAGAAAGTATATAAGACTCTGAAATAGTCACATCGGTACTTGCCAGGTTTCGAACCCGGGCCACCACGACGACACGAAATTTCAAATTACAAGTTTGATAATAAATGCTCAAGCCCTTCTCCGTGTGAGAAAAAGCGTTTACTCAGCAGTGGGCACTTGTAAGCAGTTGATGTCTGATTTCATCTTTTTCCAGTCCATTATTAGTCTATAAGGTACTTTCCGAAGATTTATGATATCTTAAAAAACAAAAACTATCACAAAAAGCAAGCGTAAAGCAAAGACAGAAAGAAAAGATACCCACATCAAAATTATCATTAAATTATTATAAAATGATAAAAGGGAATAATGAAAGCGCAATTATCGGCAGACTCTGGGCTTTTGAGCAATTTAAAAAGCAATTTACTGAGTCTTGATTTAAAGATAGAAAAATCTGATGACTCATTCGTGCGAATGTTTAATTCATTTAGATTTATTTCATATCTTTAGTTTAGAAGAGAATTATAATATCCATCTCTAGTAGATTACGGGTTGATTTTTCAATGGGTAGTTAAAAGTTATCTAGGGAATAATTATGATACTTTCGCATCAGAATGTTTGTATAAAACAGTGACAGCAACAATTTTAATTCTCAGATAAAATTTATATGGCTATTGAAATATCAGCCCTAATTTTATTTAATGAAATTGATTGTAATTCCTATTGTTGTTGTACAGCTGTTACGTACGGGTTCATCCACATTGTTTATGGCAAAAGTGTTCTTTTTTTGAGGAGTAAATACTATCAAATTGCTTCTCTCGCCTATAGTCTGGCGAGAGGGAGTGTCAGGCTCTTGCTGACTAAAAACATCTCCGTTTCTTTCCTGCTCAAGGATGAGGACGCGGTACGGTTTATTTCTTTTTTAAAAAAAACGTTGGACAAACATACAATTTCACATACACATCACGCCCAGACCCCACACAACAATTTGTGGATCAAACAAAGAGTTGTTCCGTGCGGAAATCGAACTCGCGGCACGTTTCGCTGCAGCCAATTGCCCAGCCACCGCGCCAGCCGTGCAGTATTATTATTGCGCTTGCCTCGCAATCCCGACTGAAAAGTGCGTATAGTATTGAGATATAATATACCAGTGCTCCAGCCCAGAGCAGAAATGGTGTAATTCTTAATCACTTAGGTTCTGACACTTCCTCTTAACCAACCCCGAGCCGGAAACCAGAGATGCCATTTAAGGAATCACCTCCCCCCCCTCTCAAAAAGGTACCTACGAGTTAGGATAATGGAAAGGAGAAGGTTAAAGTGCTGGCATATAAACATATCTAACAATTTCTATTTATTTTACTATGGGTTAAAAGTATGATCACAATTCAATAAAATAAAATGTATAGTTCTGTACCTAAATGCTGTTGGAAACTTTACAGTTATTGCGAACGATGCAAAATGAACGCTTTATTAAATTTTAAAACAATGAACTGCCATTAAATGAAATGTAAATCAATGATACAATGTTGCTTTTAAATGCTGGCATTAATTAATAAATTTGTTTTATTAATATTGCTTTTATAAGCTGAAATACCATTTAAGCAAATTAAATATGCACGGACTGTTATAAATTGAATTCAAATATTATTATACATACTAATGGAAATTTCATTTCAAAATAATTTTTAAATCTAACAACATTATTATAAAATTACATACCAAAAGAAAAAAAACAAATATTCAAATTTCGAAAAACAAATTCGAAATTCATAACGTTATTTTATTTGAATTCGGAACGCAAACTGCTATTCCGACCCGACCTCATTATGTCTGGGCTTGATGTAAAAAATATTCACGAACGAAATATCGTTCGTACGAGCTTAAATCGTACATTTTGAAAATGTACCTGGATTGAAATGAATGTTTTTTGAATGAACGAGTATATGAATATTGAAGGGGACTTTAGAATGCTGTAAATAGAACTTCAGGCAGGCTTCAGGTCAATGGAAATCACATTAAACCAACGAAGGCAAACATTAAAATTGAATTTGTACTGGGGCCGGGCGCGAAACAAATGTTTGAGCGAAATCTTTTTTGTCGCTTCTTAGAAGGTATACTGAAAAATATGTTTTGAGTTTTACTTTATTTATGAGCTACTGTGTTACTAGTCATAAAAAAGCAAACCTTTTCAAACATTTTGTTTAAACAGGTATCTGTATAATAAGCAATGACGTATTATATATAGACACGTCATGAACCAACATCGCGGCGCTTAAAAACGGCGAAAATACAAGATAACTACTTCTACGACTAAAGAAAGGGAAAGCAAATATGACATCGTATAGTGGAATGCCTTTGCTAGAGGGAGATAAATATACATCTTCAGTTATGCCGACGGCACGTGACTATACCTTCATGCGCCGGCCGCCACAAGATGGCGGGCACCGGCGTCGAAAAAAATAAAATAAAAATAGGTTGTTTGGTGAACTTACGCATGAAATGACACATTTTTGTATTTAACTTTTAGAGTATAATTTGTACATCCTCTGAACACACACGACGGCATGCTTTCTTTAGTTTCGCACAGGTTTACACACACGATATAAATTATAACAAACGTAGCGTCGCGCGGGAGGTTGGTGCGTGACTAAGCGCGATGTTGTCAAATTGCCTTCATTTCATGTTGCCATTTTAGAGCGCGGACAACGTATCTATAGATTTATACATCATTGATAATAAGCGTGTTTTTCACCAGCTTCAGTGACATACTGTGACCAACATTGGAGAAAGGAATCGTCAACAGTTTTCGTTGTAAACATAACTTTACGCAATAAACTCGTCGGAAACTACGTGACCTACTCTCTTCGCACTTCAACCTGAACAATATCTTTCTGATAAATGTATAGAATCGTACAATTACCTTCAGGTAATTCGTCTGCTCGTTTGCCGAACTATAACTACCATAAAAAAAGAAAGCATAGATTTTTTTTACAGGCTTAAAGAATTTATTTCAGATATTTTACATTTTTTAAAATAAATGCATCTTTTAATCACTAAAAACATAGTTCACTTTCATTTCTTGCTCATTTGTGTGAATGCTATTTATTTATTTTATTTATTCATTCGATCATGTATTATTGATTTTACAAGGCAAAAGTTATGACATTCAAAACGCTTACAAGATAATTTCTAGTCAATGAAATTAAAGCTTAACTACCTTCGTGGTATGTTGATAAAAAGCCTATCTACATTCCTACCAAATTTCAGCTAAATCGGTGCAGCCGTTTTTGTTAAAGAATAACCAATAACAAACATACATCCATACATTGTTATAAAGTTTCACATTGATAATATTGGATAGCAGGGAGTAGGTTCGTAGGATACTTACATATGTATATAATTACTATCGAATGTCTAATATTCCGTGACATATAATGCGACCGAAATATAATATTATTTATTTATTTATTTAACACTATGTAAGTACATAAAAAATACAAAAGCGGACTTAATGCCCGTAGGCAGAGAATGCCTTCGGGCATTAAGTCCGCTTTTCACCAGTCAACCGCTAGGGTGATGCAGAGAAGTGTACAATAGGTTCTTAACAAGCACACAAATGATTAAAAAGCATAGGCACATAAGGCAACATATACGTATAATACAAAAACATACATGAATACAGTAGATATAACCTACAAATACACTTATAACATATAAATAATACATAAATAATAATATTAAATATGGGCAGAATAGATTACGAATATACACAAGAAACAATAACAACAATACACTAATGAGTAATATTACCGATACAAATTCAAATAAAATTGTGAAGATATAAGAAGAAAGATTGCATTTAGTTGTGTCTGTGTTGACAGCGCTGTGTGACACATGGCTCCTTCCGGGACGGGCAGAGTTCCAACGTCAGGACATGTCGTGTTTCGTTTAAATAAAAGAAACTTTTAAAGGTTTTACGTAGATAATAAGTTCATGTATTTGAAGTTTGGAACGTATACCTATAGGACGATACGAAAAGACTAAAAGACTACAAAAAGACGTATCTAGGTACCCACACTTGTATTTTTTGCTAGGTCGTAGGTGCGTACATATGTATATTTTTATTTGCAGTTCAGACCCAGACCCGGAACAACTTGTGGATAACACAAAGAGTTGTTCCGTGTGGAAATCGAAACTGCGACACTTGCAGCTAGTTGTCCAGCCAGCGCGCCAACCGTGTAGTTAATTTAATGTTTTATTATTTTTTAAGTAGAACAAATATAAAGGTTTGTCAAGTACTTACCTCCAGGGTTCTGCTGGGGTTGTGGGCTAAACCCGGGGCCCCTACTCCTGATATTACGGCCCTAAATAAGGATTGCTCGTCTAAAAGTTGAAATCGGCGACAAAATCTGTCATGAGTATGGTGACGAAAAAGAAGCATAAAAAGCCCAAGGTGGGAATTCAAAGTCAAAGTCAAAATAATTTATTTCAATCAGACCACATTAGGCACTTTTGAACGTCAAGCAAAAAAAAGGAAAAAAGTATTTCATGAGCTTTAACATTAAGCGTGTCAGTCTGTCCGTCTGTCGTCTAGTAAAGCTATTTGCTCGTTCCGAAGTGTAGATTCCGATGGAGAAGAATTGTGTTAACACATATTTTATTGTTGGTTGTTCATGCTTTGATACGAAGTTAACCGAAGTGATACCACCGTCTCAAAAACACCGGCGTGAAATAATCACAGCATTGGTTTCTTCATGACAATGAGTTACCGGAGGCCCTATCCTTCCCTACTCCAACCGAGAGGTTGGAGAACCCCAAAATAGACAGGTCACGCACTTGTAGATAACTCTTTTCGTTTTGCAGGTATCCATGGGCAGCGCTGATTGCTTTTGCCACTCTTTAATAATATGTATACCTAACAAGTTTACTTTTAGTAAGTCCCCAAAGGATAATAATTGTCGAAGGTTATTTTTAAAATACTTACCAAATATTAGCTTCCGTTCCAGAATTCACCCGCCTAGCATGTTGTGAAAAAGCTACCTACCATGTGTTATCAATTTCAATGAAACCGGTCCAGCCGTTTTCGCTTGAAATAATGACAAAGATACATCCATACATTCTCGCAAACTTTTACATTTATAATATAGTAGGATTCATTGGCTCCTTTTACTAAACGCAGGATATGAAGATACTTAACGAATGGAATGATTTTAATTTATCTGCCACCCATTTCAGGTTGCCTTATCTTCTGTTTAACTAGTTGAGACCAGATAAAACTAGTTTATTCTGAAAACGGGTTTGGTTCCGACAGTTTAAAACTGCATTTCATTTTTGTCCCAAAGTCCGCATAACAGTTTGGTTAGAAAGAGACAAAAAAGTCTATGCCCGTCTCCTCTCGTCCAGTCCTAAGCTCCCAAATAAAAAAATACCTGAAAAGTACATCAAATAAATGACTTCACTTTATCTACATGTTTTTCAAAGCGAAATATGAAATCGGAAAGTATTATTTAACGAGAAGAAGCTAAGCTAACAATACGGTAGCTTCCAACAAATCAAATACCTACAAACTTTTATCCAAATGTCAAAAACGATAATTTTCTACGTAATTTGTATGAAACTCCAAATTATGGCGTATATATTTGCTTCAAAGAGCTTATACAGATAGGCACTTACCTATTTCCTCTTATTTCTTAAAAATCTGCTAAAAACATTGAAAATGTAGGGTATTTATGAATAAAAGTATATTCAGTTTTCAATATTGGAACGTGGAATTCATTTATTACTTTATTAGTGACCTAAGAAACTACCCAATTTTTAGCCAACTCAGGTCAGTTGTTCTGACGGTCCTACAAATGGTGTAAAACAGTTTGTTACAGATATTTACTATAAGCATATTTCATAAAAGTATGCCTTTAGAATGATAAGAATATAAAAATAACTATATTATACTATTATCTTATATTCAATTAACGACCAAATTAATTTTGATTAAATAGAAGAAACAATGATTAAAAACATGCTTTATCGTTATAATTCTTCATAAATATAGATAAGAAAAATAGTATAATCAATAAAAATGTTAAACAAATCATTTTACGAAACAAAAAGAACTTGCATCGGCCGGGAATCGAACCCGGGCCGCCCGCGTGGCAGGCGAGCATTCTACCACTGAACCACCGATGCTTGCATACTTGGATCGAAATAGCTATTTAAATAATACTTACATTATATAACCAATGAAGATGAGTAGAAATATATTCCTTTCACTGATAATATTTTTATTCAGCAGCTCAGTTTCATTTAAGCGTAGCGTGCTTTCAAATTTTACCTCTTTATAATATTAGTATATAAGTATAGATGACACTATATGTACGTATAACACTTCCTTTTTTCCGCTCTATCTATTAAAAAACCGTATCAAAATCCATTGCGTAGTTTTAAAGAACTCAGCGTACATCAGGATATAGGGACAGAGAAAGCGACTGTGGGTTATACCATGTGGTGATAAGTACCTAAGTCATGTAACATGTTAAAGTCAAATACTTAGTATTAGTTAGAATCGCTTTTCTTGACGTGGGTATAACATACCCATGCTTCCTATTAGGTTACTTAAGATTAATTAAGAGTATAACCAAGAGCAACAAGCACAGAGTTGTGTCTTATAATTCTAAAATTTCAACTGCTATCTCCAAACCGCCTGATGAACGTGGAGATTATAGAAATTATCTCTATTTTTCATTAAATATAAGAAGGTGGTAGACTGGTGGTCCAAAGTAGTGTAAGTTTGTGAGAATGTATGGACTTATGTTTGTAATTCTTTAACGCAAAAACGGCTCGACCGATTTTGTTGAAGATTGGTATGTACTTAGATAGTTGATACCCTTTTGTTTTTTTTTTGTCGAGGGAAAATCATCAAATGACCTCTCCCGCCCCGGGAAGGCGAGAGAGAGTGTCAGACTCTTACTGACTAAAAACCCCCCATTCCTTCTCCTGCTCTGCGCTTAACCCACAACCCCGGCTCGACCACCACAGCCTAATAGGGTGTGGTGGTCTATTGGCTCTTTAAGGCACGCGCAGAACGCTACGCGCCGTCCGCTCGGGTAGATGATACCCTGGATTAAGACATACTTACATAGGCTGCTTTTTTAATTAACATACCACGTGTGTGGAGCCGCGATCGGAACCAAGTCATTTATAAAACAGCTTAGGCAGTTAAATTTATGGCTTACTTATTAATATAGGTAGTTGGCTGCAAAATACATATGCATACAAATAATACCTAAAGTTTCATACGTAATAGAAATAAATCTTAAACAATAATCTTTTCAACATAACACATAATCTCTACAACCAAAAGACCAGATAAAACAGTCAAGAAAATACATATATCTAGTACCTAATAATACATACCTAGTCTCTCTTAAATCTCCATTCTTGGTTCGTTTCTATAATCCCCTCTACAATATCCTAAGCCATGCCTAGCACACAAGACTAGCTTGAAATCTAGGTTTCAGCTCGTGTGTACTCGCTTTAGTGCTTCGAAGCAAACAGTAAGGCATATGTGGACTAGACTACAGGTCCGATTTACTTTTGTCAAACAGATTTGAAGTCACATAGTATACTTATATATACCTAATAGTCTGTTATAATTTAAACTCAAACCTTCTCCGTGTGAGAAGAGGCCTTTGCTCAGTAATGGGCACTTAAAGGCTGATGATGATGATGATCATGACAATGATTTCAAATGCGTTTCCAAGCATACAATTTTATTTCACATACATACGCCCAGACCCAAATGCTTTCTTGTATAAAATGCCTCAAGTCAAAAAGGTTTTTGCCAACTGAACCATATACGTACCGGCCATTTTGAAACATCAATAATAATTAGGTAGATATAGGAGGTCGATATGAGGTCATGGTGGCTCCGAGGTTATGGCGCCCGCTTCTCAAGCATGAGGGTTTGGGTTCAAAACCTGGCAAGTTGTACCAATGTGACTTTTTCCGAGTTATACCTACGTACTTTCTATGATTATTTAGACACTACTGACATACGGTGAAGGTAAACACCGTGAGGAAACCTAGACTTATAATTTCTTATTATGAGTTTGAAATCGACAACCCGCATTGAGCAAGCGTGGTGATTAATACTCTAACTTTCTCTGTGTGAGAAGAGGCCTTTGCTCAGCAGTGGGCTCATATAGGTCGATGATGATGATGATGATGAGATATTGGAAGATACCTCGCATATACGCGCGTTTGCCCACTCCTTAAGAAAAATTACAAAATACAGTTTTAAAATACCTACTGCAGCGACTTAATACATAAGTGGCAAACCAAAATGTCTCTGCCCGACCTCAAAGGATTTACCAGCTCAGACGGGCTTGAATTATAATTCCACGAGGCTTAAGGATTTGTTGCCACTTTTTGATACGTCTTTCAAATAATTTTAACGAAATCCCACATTATCCATACGATTTTCTCACCGCATAAAGAGGCTACGAAGTTATTTTCAGATGTCTTTCAAGTCAAATGTTAATTTCAAATCAAATCAAATCAAATCAAATTCTTTATTTCAAATAGACCAAAAAAGGCACTTTTGAACGTCAAGCAAAAAAGATATCATAAGGTTTAACTTTATGTGTCAGTCTGTCCGTCTGTCCTCTAGTGAAGCTATTCGCTCGTTCCAAAGTGTAGATTCCTATGGAGAAGAACGAGCAAGAAACTCCATGGTTACTCTTTTTCAATCACTTTTTACAATACATTGTTACATAATTTAGATAGCTCCATTATGTGAGAACAGTGTAACACTAGTGTTTAACCAAAGTATCCGAAAAAGAAATAACCCTCAGGGACAGCAACTTTAGACAGTCTCGAGTTGACCAGTCCCAATAGGCGGCGTCCGTTCACGAACATGACACGTACACCAGCACCGCCCAACTCAACCATATTATAGGGAACCGAGCGGTCCAGTGCCCGTGCCACCGCCAATGAGACTCCTGAGTGAGCATGACAACTCCCAACTGACACAAGTACCAATATACTATAAGTCTATAAGTCTAACTCAATTATAATAAGTTACAGGGCTCTCACATTTACAAAAATCCAGTTTATCAACAATCAACAACATGGTGAATAATTTAATAATTGAGATCAAAATTCCTCTTAACCTTAACAATTTTTATCCTGTGCAGTCAAACCAGCCACCCTCCAAGCATTTTTATCTTCTATATAATCATTTAGTTTGTAGTATGCTTTCCTACATAATACTTTCTTTATACATAATTTAAATTTACTTTCATTAAGATTTTGTATTTCAGTTGGGATTTTATTATAACATTTAACACATAATCCCATGAACGACTTATGCACTTTTGCTAATCTAAATAAAGGCTGACTTAATCTATTTCTATGTCTAGTAAGATAGTCATGCTTGTCAGATACTTTTACAAATAGCTGTAGGTTTTTCCTAACATACATAATGTTTTCATAAATATATTGACATGGTACGGTCATAATGTTGATCTCCTTAAACTTTTCTCTGAGAGATTCGCGACGACCTAAGTTATAGATAGCTCTGACTGCACGCTTTTGTAGATATTTGTTCAACTCATTTGAATATTTAAGGGTGACTCGTGGTCTGGAGAGATTATAGCCTGGCTGGATAGGCACATCCAGCCAGGGTTGCGATGGATGATGAATGGGGGTACCAGATGGGACCCAAGAGGGCCGATGTTCAGCAGAGGTTGCAGGAACAAGCGCATTAATACCTACACCGCGGTCCAGATCGACACAGGAGAAGGAACGGGATGTTTTTAATCAGTAGCAGTTTGACACCCACCCTCGACCCATACAGGACGGAGAAGTCATTGGATTATCCGCCTTCCAAAAAAGGGATAAACAATTTGGTTAGGTTTGTCCGTGGGTTTGCCAAAGTATTTTCTACTAGCTATTCTCGCGCGGTTTCACCCGCTGCTCGACTCCATTTGGTCGTAGCGTGATGTATTATAGCCTCAGGAACATTGTAGCTATCCATCAGTGAAAGAATTTTGGCAATCCGACCAACGGTTCCAAAGATTACCCCCTACATATAAACTTACAAACTTACAAATTTTACCCCTTTATAATATAGGTATAGATAAACTCTGCACCGCTAGTTCTGGAAGTTGCAGATGTAATAAGACTACGGTATCCCTTTGCCATCATACAGGTCTTAAGCATGTTTGTTATTTTTAGTTGAGTGACTTGAGTGGCGTGTTAAAATACTAATTTGCGAATGTGTACGACTAGTAGAAATTGTACCTTAATCGCTATAACACAAGAGCTAAACTAAAGCTCCTTATCTATTTAAAAAATGGACGTTTCGTAAAGCTACCTATGTAGGTACTGTACCACAGAGATATACAAAAATTACAATGTCGAGCAAAATAAACAACAACTCTGCATCTAATCTCGTTGTTGACAGGTCAGTGCACAAAGTAATTACGCTTCGCACTTCATAGTGACAGACAGTATAATGCAGTGTAGTGCAAAAAAGTAGGTATATAACAACCTACAATACACAGCGTTAAAAGACATGTTCCATGTTTTATGTTTTTAAGTGTGGGAGAGCCATGTTTCCGCACGAATGGGTCGACTCAACCGCAGTGATACCACGGCCTCACAGAAACCCGGTGAAAAGCTTTGTGTTGCGCCGTGTGAGGGAGGTTACCGAAGGCTCAATCCCAAAATCTCTAATCCACAAAAGGTCGGCAACGCGCTCGTAACTCCTCCGTTTTTGCGAGGGTCTATGGACGGCGCTGATTGCTTACAATGACTGCCCATCAGGTATTCCGTTTAGACGTTCGTGGACCCATCACATAAAAAAATATGGGATATAGACATGGAAGACCTGATAGTAAGCAATCAGCGCTTCTCATGAACGCTCGTAAAATCAGAAAAACACTACGCTTTGAGCGGGGTGGCTTTTAGTCAGTAAGAGACTGACGCTCCCTCTTGCATTGGCATTTAATAATTATTCCCTTTAAAAAAGCTGTAGATATAGAGCCAAATAAGCCAAAATATTATTTAAAAAAGGAACAGCTATTGTCCAGTCAAATTTAATACAATGCAACGTGCAAAAAGCAACGATGCGTGACAGCGACTCGGAAGTTTCTGTTTACAGTTCCCTACAGACAGACAGAGTTGTGAACAATATTTTGTAAAGAAGAAACCCCAGCATATCAAAGTATACCTAACAGAAACTTTCTTTTCAACCTTTTACCCTTTTACAATAATGTTCAAAATCAAACGAAGAAAACGTTAGTTTTGATTGGCTTCATGTATTTTGTATCTTGTAAGCTACAAATGAAGAAATACTATTGTTCTTACTCCGTGTACTAGCCTATAAAGAAAGTATCTACTTGATGACGAATTTCTTCTAAATATTTACAATTTTATGTTGTTGTGATAAAGTTTAATATCGCTTGGGGATTTGTATCAGATTGGCTTTAAGAACTTGAGGCGAAATAACTGAAAAAACTGCACAGAAATCAAGCAGTATGTTTTTTTTATATGATAGGACGGCAAACCTACAGACCGATTACCTGATGGCAAGCAATCGGCGCCGCCCATGGACAAACGCAACATAAAAGGAGCTACGAGTGCGTACGGCCTTTTAGGGATAAGGGTTTCGGATATTTCAGGATTGGGAAGGGATGGAAGGGGAAGGATTAGGCTTTTTGAAACCTCACTCACACGGTGAAAGACAATGATGTGGTTGTTTCACGCCGGTTTTGTGTGAGGCCGTGGTATCACTCCGGTAGAGCCGACCCATTCATGCCGAAGTTAGGCTCTTCTACTCTTCCGTGTACGAATTACGGGTTTATCAGAGGTCATTGCCGTCTTATCATTATGAAATGTGTAGTCAGGGTCGGCCTTAGGTTCCAAGCAGTGCAGTTGGACTGCACGGTTGGTGCGGTGGCTGGACAACTGGCTGCCGTGCAACATGTCGCGGGTTCGATTCCCGCACGGAACAACTTTTTCTGTGATCCACAAATTGTTGTTCCGGGTCTGGATGTCTTGTGTTTGTGGATTTTGTATGTTTGCAAAACGCACCCATGACACAGGAGAAAATGCTAATGAGGGGCAACGTTTTTAAAAAAAAGAAAAAGTGCAACCGCCCTGGGTGTCTATCTATCACGGTGTGGGCGCCATTACGGTCCAAAAATTGAGACAGAAGACTGGGCCTTTTGGTTTTTTTTTAATTCGTTGGAGAAGGTGCTAGTCAAATTAAAAAGTGTGCTAGTACTGACACAATTATGTAGTTATTTGTTATTTACTTTCCTATTTCTTTCTACCTTGTGTTGTTATATTTAATACAAATAATTTATAATTAATCTACGTATGATGAAATCTTAAAAATACCCTATTTTAAAATTACACCATTCTTACATTATGTAAATTCATTGTAATGTATTATATAAAATTAATTAATTCCGTTGTTAAATGATCATTCTTCATATTAGAGACTTTGTTGTTTTATCACATCTTCTTTCTTCTTTCTTCTCTATCTGACTCAAACTTACCCAAACCAAACTTAAAAAAATCCAAACAATGTCAGCTTGTCACACAACTGACAAGATGTTTAAGAGCATCTATACTTGATTAGAACCAGTAGGAGATTTGATAACGGCTAAACAAACAAGCGTTATCCTTCTAACCCTATTCCCTATTTTACGAGGGGTTTCTAAAACAAACTTATCTATCAATTCCATCTCAAACTGACTATAAAACTTCGAAGCGTTATCAAAATCAAAACTTCCACCAAGTATACATACATATGTACAAGTACTATCGGTGAAATTTATCGTGACTTACATGAATTGTCTAGTTGGAGGAGTATTTTAATGAGTCTTGCACACGAAGCATGTTATATTATCAATGTTTTTATTTATTCAGACTCTCGATGGATATAGGTATTTAAATTTATTGAAAATATTGACTTAATCGCGTGAAATTGCTGAAAAAAGCTCTATAAGTTACAAGTCCCAAAATTACTCTTAGTATTCATGAGCAGCGTGAGCGTCGCGGTGACGTCGACGATATATTATGTAGGTATTATTTTTCACGACAGTTACGTTGTTATCAAAAATATTGAAAGAAATCTCATTCTTCGGTCTATCTTACGATTAATAGAGCTATGTTATATAATAACCTTATCTAGCTGTTTGTAGAAATAGTTCAATATAATTTATTTAATTGCACACGTCAGTTCAAACTTCCGCGTCATGAGGATAACCATTACTGAAAGTTCGACATCCTAAAAGTTTGATATTAGACCTAACTAATTAATAGTAATCTTAACATATCGTAGTATCTTTTTTTAACGTTTCCCATACTAGGATTTTCCCCTTTGTCATGGGTGCGTCTACAGGCATACAATTTCACACATCATACCCAGATCATACCCAGACCCAGAAAAACAATTTGTTAATCACACAAAAAGTTATTCCGTGCAGGAATCGAACCCGCGACACGTTGCACGGCAGCCAACACCGCCAACCGTGCAGTCTTTGATAGAGAGTTTAACCTATATGCTCTGAAACCGGGTTTATGAGAATGTTTTTACACTAAGTGCTTAACTAATTTTGTCGATTGTACAACAGGCAAAACATGTTATATACCGCCCATATATGTAGTTCGAACAAGTTCGCGCTGCGGCTAAAGTTCGGAACTTCGGTAAAACTAAAATGAGGGCGTAAATTCAGTGACGCTAATAACAAACTACTCTTAAATTCAACCAGCATTTTTGTTCGTAATTAAATTTAGAAGGGCTTTTAGATTTTATCTTTTATTCGTAGTGGTATAGGAGTGAAATTTCAGTGATATTGATATTTGATATTGAGTGGATAGACTGAATGTGCTTAGTTTCAATAGATTTTATTTTATAGAGTCTACAGCAAAAATAATACAGCAGTTTCCAATCACTCAAATTCAATACCTCTAATAAACTGTCAAAAATAATCATTTTTTATGATAGCAACATTAGTATGACGACATTGTACTTAAGGTAAGAACTTTTCCTTACGTTCAAACTATAACTGAGTGTAGGTTATCATAATATTTGAAGAATGAAATCATCATTACATTCGATTAATTCGAAAAGTAAAAAATGGAGAAGGATTCTGTAGGTACTCTCGACCGAATCATTTTGAACCTTATGACTGGTTACTATTGTATGAAACTCCATAATAAAAATAATTGAATACATAATACTAGATACATCAAGTTAAACATAAAAGAAATCTACATAAAAAGGAAAATCATTTTTATTTCCGACTCTCGCCGTTTGAAAGACACTTCCTTCCCTAACATTTACTTTCCAAGATCGTACACATCGTACTAAAATGCATTTCGCAAACAGATCTGCATCTTCTACAGACACTGTAAGTTCCCAAACCAACGTTCTATACTCAACATTCGACCTTTTTCCTTTTGAAATAAAGAGCAAAATCTCTTGTTGAATGAAAATGTACGCATTAAAGATTCTAAGTTCACCTATTCGTCTGGATGGAAGCTGTTCACAAAATGACGTTACCGTGTATTGCAAATAAATAAGGGAATAGTTTAATAGGTTTCAAACTGTGGTGTGACTGATGTGTACTTAAGTAGAAACTAACGAATGACTAGTTATTATTACGCCTAATTAAATGCAGAGATCTCTTCTCACACACATTTTTAGGGTTTAGGGTAAGATCATCAAATGACTTCTCCCGCCCAGGGTCGGACGGGAGGGAGTGTCAGACTCTTACAGACTAAAACCCCCCCGTTCCTTCTACTGCTCTTGGCCGAGTTCGTGGTGGCTCATTGCGCCTACCATGCAACCTTGGCTGAACATCACGCCAATAGGGCCCCGTCTGTAGTGGTCTATTGGCTCTTTGAGGCGCGCGCGGAACGCTACGCGCCATACGCTCGGGATTCCGCGGCACCTGGCATACAAGATGAAGAACGGAGTCGTTTTTGAGTGAAGCGAAGTGACAGTGCCAAAAATGTGTGTCATAACCGGCGTTGCAACATGAGGTTCCCTCCCTAACAGATGCTTAACGTCGCCACCACAGTGGTTGTACTTAGTTACAGTTTTATTGCATACACCACGAAACAAAAAAAAAACAGTTCTGTTCTTTCTGTCCCGTGGCATATACGCTTCGGACTTACATGCACTACTCGGTAAGAACAAGGTTAAAAACATCGAGGAAACTTAACGTACCTACATATATGCTACAGCGACCGTTATAGAACGTATTGAAGAATAAATTCAAATACTAAAGCTTATAAAAGCGCCATCTATGGTCCGTTCGGAAACTAAACCTAAGTAGAAGAGGATAGCAATAATAATGACGAGGACGCTAAAACTGCAGCACATTCAACGATGCCATCAGATATAGTTATTATATACGGCAGCAGATCAACCTAACCCAAGCCTTTAAAATATATAGACAACTTTACACTTTAGTTATAAGGTCGAAAATCGATTGAAGTTTCGCAGATTGGAATACCTTTATGTGCTTATGTACTTAATAAAGATTATGGCTGCAATCCACAGCCACGTTTCTAGATATATTGAAGTGGAATATTTAGTTTATACTGCCATATAATAAAGACGAAGAAATTAGAAATACTAGAGGAAGGATAAAATATACTGTAAATGACTTAGATTCCGCAGATGTTAGCACATTTGTATAGTACTTATATAGAAAGTATATCTAGGTATACTCCTATGTTTAATACTAGGTTTAGCATCGTTTAAACCTCCACCTAGATTAAAAAAATTAGTTCTGCACGAATGGGTGGGCTCGACCGGAGTAATACCACGGCCTCACAGAAAACCGGCGTGAAACAATCACAGGGTTATGTTTCGCCGTGTGGGTAAGGTTACCGGAGGCCCAATTTTTCCCCTCCCCCAATCCCTCCTCAGTCCCTAAAACTCCAAATCCTAATTCCTAATAGGTCAGCAACGCACTCGTAACTCCTCCGTTGCGAGTGTCCATGGCCGGCGCTGATTGCTTACCATCAGGTAATTAGCCTGCTCGTTTACAGACCTAATACATAAAAAAAAAAAAAAAATGCAAATTGGTTTTGTTTTCTGTCACTAAGGTTACCTAGTTTAAGGTAATACTCAGTTATAGTAGTCATTTAAATTTAAGAAATAAAGACATAAAAACATTTATCAAGACCGTTCAAATCAAATAACAAAAGAATTCCTAACTTCAACAACATACCTACATTAAACTCAAGCTACTCAAATTTAAAAAAAAAAACCTAACTAAACGAGTTTAACTAACAAATTATAAATCGATTCTCCCAATCTTAACGAGTAAGAAAGAAACTATATTTTAGCTGTCTCATTATAGATAGGTACGGCTGGAAAACTCTGGAAAGCATTAGCACAAGTTTGTGGAAGTACAAGGGGAGGAAAGTTCTAGAATTAAACCCTCGCTGGGGTAGTGACGGGACGAAAATTCTGTGATATATTTTATCTAGGTCGCAATAAATTATTTTTAAGTAAGAATTGTGATCTTGGAGATCCATTGGCGTCATATAGTTTTAGGCAAAGAGATTTTACAATATTATATTTTTTTATGGAAGAGGAGGCACACCAGCTATCTCTTCACCTGATGGTAACTGAACTGCGCCGCCCATGGACACCTGCTGCACCAGAAGAGCCACGGGTACGTTGCGGGCCTAAGGAGGTACGCTTATGGAATGACTTCTATCAAGTATATCACACAGGTAACATCAGAGGAGTTACAAGTAAGTTGCCGACGGTTGTCTAAACATCAATCACACAAGCTTTTAAAGTTTACTATTGAACTGCTCTGGCTGCTGCTATTCGGATCTCACATTATTCTCGCGGAAAGAGTTAAGGGTGGTGAAAAAGAACACACTCTATTCGCCTTACTTGAAGAGGTATTTAATAAGCGACAATTTTATGCGACACTGTTTTGGAAGCAGTGAGAATCGTCCTCTTTCATATCATTGGTAAACTAATAACTGCATTCAGGCAATGAGGCCTGGATATGATACCGCAACGTATACTAGGAAACAGTGTAAATAGCGTATGTTATCGTGGCGCAGTTCATTTCGCGAATTTCCAATCAAAATATCGCTCTTGCATGTTATTTCCGAACATAGTTTGTGGACACAGATATAGAGTGCTAATGCTAGATACGGCACAGACTGGTAGGTAGATTACGCTACTTCAATTTACAAAAATAAGTTGGCCTTCAAACGATTTTTTCAACAATTGATAGGCATAATTCTACCTTTGACGCGTTAATCAATTTGTGACCCAAAACTATACCACTAATACGACATAAGTAACTTATTTAGGTAATTTTTATTTTAAAACAGACAGCAATCGCCGCCCAGCCCCAGTACCAGTCCCGAGTTTACAAAGCGTAGCACTTTGCCAAAAGATCACCACATGGGGCTCAACGGGGCCAGTGTTCAGCCAGGGTTGTGCGTTAAGCACAATAAGGTATCGTGGCTTCTCGCCCTGGAGCCGGGTTTTTTTAGTCAGTAAGAACTCCCTCGCGCCTTACATTGGGCGAGAGAAATTAATTTGATGATTTTCCGTCCTCAAAACACGGCACGAAGGACTATTAATTGTTTTGATTTAAATAAATACAATGGATCAATTACGCTAGTAGTTCTTTTAGCTGATCTCCTTAGAGGATTGGGATATAAAACAATTTGTATTGGATAAGACTGGTTTCAATCTCTGTAACTGATTTATACTAAAACTACCTAACTAAAGTCATATATCAAGGGAAGGCAAAGTCCGAAAATCCCAAAAACTAATATAAAGTTACCGTCCGGCAACAAAATAAATTTATGAAGATATGATATCTTCATAAATTTATTTTGAAAGAGAAGAAGGAATAATTTAAAATTCTCAAATTTTTTATTTGTTTAACCTATACGTTTGCACTATCCAGTAGATATAAATCTGCAGTGACTGCAAGCTGAACCGGATTGTGGTGTCCACGCCATGTAAATTGAGCCCCGTAATGATGTGGCTGGATAATTGAGGATATCATCGATGTTCAGCTCGTTCAGTGCGCCAGATATACTGGGATTATATCCAACTACGAGTGATTTTTGCCAGGGAATTGTGTACTTTCATAGCATAGAACGCCATTTTTTATGTGATAGGGCGGCAAATGAGCAGCCCTATTGTCTGCTGGTTAGCAAATCACTGCCATAGAAACCCGCAACGACGGATGATTTTCGAGTTAGTTGCCGTACCAAATTTTTGGGGATTAGGATTTTGGAGATTTTAGGATTAGGGAGGGATTGGGCCTCCGAAACACAACGCTGTGATTGTTTCAAGCCGGCTTTGTGTGAAGCCGTGCTATCATTACTCCAATCATATACATTTTAATTAATGTTTACCATTTCAAATTATACTATTATTAAAATAAAATAAAATTAATACATGTCATTCCAGCTACGCTGAAAAATTGCGCTTTGTACAGCATTATTGTAATACTCATAGATGGAGCAGAATTAATGGTCTGAAAACACAAGGCAAATCGTTAGTGCTTTTCTGATAATTCTTACGCTTTCGAACAAAAACTGCACGTCATTAGGATTCCATTAACGGTAGCCTATACTTTTCAGGATGGAGAGAAAGAAAGAAAGAAATGCGTTTATTCGGTGTAAGACATGAACGCCAGGAACAAAATACACATATAAACATTTTACCGTTTAAAAACAAAAAAAAATCAATCAAAGAGACGAATAATAATGGTAAATCATACTACTCAGGGTTGGCAGACATTCCTAATCCGATTAGGTCACCAAATCAGCAAAAGCTAAGAGAGCTAGAACAATAAGCACCCAAGACTGATTTTCAGTTGGCACCACGTTGGCACCCCTGCATTGACGCACGGACGCAAGCAACACACTATAATTTTTATCCAAGGATAAGTAGAATTTACGCGTTTAATCTATTGTATTATTCACATATGTGTGTGTAGACAATAAAATTGGTTAAATAAATGTTGTCCAATAACAATACATTTATCGTTGATAAATATGCACATTTTCTATGTTGAAGGAGATAAAACATACCTGGGTGATTCTTTAAAACCGAGGGAATTCGACTCATTGGTATGGCTTAATTTTTTTTGTACAATATAATCTCAGTAAGGATATTAATTTGTCCGGGTAACTAAATGTAAAAACATATGTCAAAGGCACTCATTTGCACCTAGTGGCTTACGATTTAGAGCGTGCTGATTAATTGATCAGCCAGATGAATTATGAAAAAGGCAGAATAATGAGATTTTGCGCCAGATTAATTTGTATCATGCAGATAAATGATAATGTCACTTAATTTTTAATAAGTAGGTTTTATTAATTAAACTTTCATAATCACAGTTGCAATTTAAAAATAACAAAAAAATAATTTAAACATTAAGTAAGTTAAGTATTACCTAAATCACAATTTTGACAGTCGCCTTTCGTTTCGAAGAAAATTCTCACAATCACTTTAAAATATAATCATGTAATCTTAGTCCTATTAATCTTTGTCATACGTCTGCGCGTCTAACGCGTAGTAATGCTCTTAAAAAGGTAATAAATGCAAAAAAATCAGCCTTCATTTTCAATTGAGGAAACTTAAAATAATCTTCATTATAGACATAATCTTCATTATTAACAAAACTCTTAATAACATACAACAGAAACAGCAAAGATCTTGATTTTAAACTAAACCCCAAACTTAACCACTAATAATAAAAACAGTAAAATCTTCGTTGAAAAGAAAACACTTAATAATAATGATAGTCATGAGAATCAAAATCAGTCCTAATTTAAAAGAGGTTTCACTAACATGAGATCAAAGAATCGAATCTAAGAATATTTCTACCTAGATATCAAAAAATATTTAAATCTTCGTCATCAGAGTCTAATAGATACGGATTGACATTTTCTAAATCAATACTAAAATGTTGGTTTCCATCCCTTGAAAAAGTTATCTCCGAAATATTATCGAATGCATCTCCTGTACATTCAATAAATCGATCTGCTCTATCAATCCCTTCTCCTTTAGTTTCATTTTTTTTCATCACTGTTGATTCTTTTCCAATGGCACCTTGTGTATTATGTATTCCTAATTTACTCTTACTATGTGAGCAGTTCCGTATTTTATCAATCTCTGACAAATTACTCTCTTCTTTATTTGCTGTTTTGTTAGGCGTCCCGCTAATATCTTGGTGTTCATTCGTTTTATTACTCATTGTCCAAAAAGATTCACCAATTTCTCTCAGTTGTCTTGTTGAATTAGCTAACGGTGTGACTGGCAAGTTATGAGGAACTTCTTCAAAGCGATAAAACCCAAGATGGTTCATATGGTTGCAACAAATGGTTTTGTATAGGCATTCTGGATCAACGCAGCTCAATTTCCGAACGGCTATCACTGGTGATTCTAAGTTCCATACTATTTGGTGCATTTTCATGCACCCTGAAAAAGCTTTAACTTTTTGTGGAAAAAGTAAGTCCTTCTCACTAACATTATACTCAGAAACAGTTCGCAATATAGTTTTTTTTAAGTTATGCTTCATAATATTTAAAAAATCATCCAGATCTTTTATGTCTTGACCTTGAGAAACAGCTCGATCTGCTGTTCTTTTAATTATTGCTCCTACTCCATCGGGGGCACCTTTTCCGTGGCCAGACTCACTATAGTTCCATGTAATGGTTCTGATTGAGCTCAAGTATATATGTAAATAAGAAATCAAATGAAAAACTTTTTTGTTTCGGTACTGGCTAGATGGAGAATCAGATATAAAATGAACAGTATGAATGCCTGTCTTTGTTTCACCTATAAATTCAAGAATAGGTACTATGTGGGCCCATACTGCTGATATGTCATGACGAAGGCACTCACTCACCGTACAAAATGATTGTACTTGCTGTATCTTCTCATCGTCTAGGTAATATATAACCGAAGTGTGTAAAGTTAACTGTTTACGGCTACCACCAAAATGGTATGACTGAATTTCATTATTACATTTGACTGCATAATTCTCACTGTAATCAATATGGATAATACACTCACCCTCTTGAAGATGTTCTTTTAAATGTTTGAAAGCCTTTTGCTGAGCAACTATATTTCCACAATGTATAAGATACTGATCCAGTGTTGATTCCAATTTTTCAATACACTTTTTAGGCTCTTCTCGTTTTTTCAATTTCTCAGTTGTTCTTATTTTTCTAGCTGTCCCTTGTATTGTGTGTTCTTTAGTTTCCCACTGCCAGTACGTAATTTCGATTGAATTATCAAATTCCTGATAACATACAGCCTTATTTTTGCATGCTGAACAGGTTCTATGCAAGCAATTAACATTATACACGTCGCAACATATCAAAGATAGAAAATCTTGAGACGTTTTAGTTGTTAGTATCTTACGCTGATACAATCCTTGAATGATTAAAGCCATATTAGTGTGCAATTTGCATAAACAAGTGTCTCGTGATCGAATATCAGGCAGAAGAACCCAAAAAGGCCTCATCTTACAGAATGCTGAATAGCTAATAGTATAAGAAGAAGTTTTTAGAAACTTTTCATGCAGGTTAACAAGAGTGTCGCTAATGTACCGCTTTTGCTTACGAACTTTGTTTCTTGTTATACATTCCTTTTTTCCAGAGCAAAACCGACTATTTTCGTCGTCTTCAAAAAATACTTCGATTTCTTTTCGCAGAACTTCAGGAATAGTTTTTAAGCTATGGATTTGTGTTTGTTTTACCTTTTGTTTCATTCTACTATTTCTTCTATTTCGATCGGTCAGAACTGGGGATATCTCCTTTATTTTTGCTGGCATTATTCTTTGTATTTGTTTTTTATAACGTTCATTTTGTCGCTTCATTTTTAGTATGATTTGTTTGAGATGATTTATTTCTTTATCTTTATTGTATCTGATACGTCTCACGGCAGAAGAGACAGGTGAAGAACAGACAGGCGATTTTCTACAAAATGAATTAACCTCTAAATTAGGGAATAACCTACAGCTCTGTTCACTATTGCTACGCGTAATTCTAGATGGTCCTGGTACTGGTGACTCTAGTTCTATGTTTATTGACTGGTCATGTAAAGGTGATTCTTGAATGGGGTTTTGGATCCCTACCAGTTCAGCATCTGACAAATTATTGGGACTTTGTGGTGGAGTGTTTTGTTCAAGTAAAGCTATTGTTCTTTTTTCTTGCTTCTTTTTTAGATAATAAGTCTTAAAGTTTGTTCTCCATCTCTTTCTCTGTAGTCGTTGTTCCCTTGGAGGCATTTCATTTATTGGAAGCTGTTTCTTTTGTTCCTTTCTACGTATGTAGCTTTTTCTATTCTTTTCTTGTTTTTCTGCCCATAACTCTGCATTATTTTTTATGTTATCGTATCTCTTCTTCTCTGCGAGCCTCTTTTTTCGAAGTCTTTCTTCTCTAGTTTGTTTCTTTGGTTTTGCCATCGTGATTCCTAGATCTAAAACTATAGATCTGAAACAAGAAAATGGGGTTTTATTATAAAAATGAAAAGTGGGTAGGTAAAATCTAGTCTAACTTAAGATATGAACAAAAATCATAAACTGCCACTTTCGCGCTCAGTCTACATTGGTGTGCCACTATATAGTCGGATGTCAGTTACCAAAGTTGCGTGTAATAAACTTTGGTCTATCACTATATATATTAACACAATAAAGTTATTTTTTTCATTAAGGAATTCATAACTAAGTTCGTGTGAGGTTCGCCCATGAAAAGAAATCTAATTCATCTGGACATCTAAATTCATCTGGCCTTAAGAGCCAGATAAAGCCAGACTAATGCGAGCCAGATAAATTAGGAAATCGAAGATAATTAAACTCTGCTCTTTTATTTATAAAATTACAAAATAAATAGTGTAATAAATGTAAAATAAACAACGTGATAACACACTTTGGTTTTATATCAAAACATAAGGACATATGCACAATTCATAAATTAAGACAGATTAATTATGCTGCTCACCTTACAATCGCCAGACGACAGGCTTCGATCGCACTTTTTCGCCAAATACACGCGACGGACGACCACTGAACGCCACGGATCGGCAATGACTGGCGCAGCCAATCACGAGTCGATTTTATTAAATGAAATACTTGATGTTTACGTTGAATTCATGCGTGGCAAAACTGCGCCAGACGAATTATCATTTTAGTCGGGGACAATTTTTAAAGTATTACTATTACGAGAATATACAAGTATCTTGAATTTAAGTATGATAATACTAAGAAATAAATATTCAAATATCGATAGAACTTACAATTATTTTTTTATTTCGACAATTGGTGACAGGAAACAAAATTATTTAACAAAAACCGACATTGGGACACAGCAGATTAATTAGAATTGACTGTTATCTGCAAACTTATTTAATATTAGTTTAAATAAATCGCAATAATGATATAAGGCCACGATAGATAATAACTATTTACATAACACCTGCAAAGGATATTTCAGCCGGACATTACTTTCTTATGTTCTTCAATGAAAATATTGTCAAAACTGTGGTTCAAAGAATCACCCACCTACTTACGAATTTATACAACTTGGTATTTCTAATTCGAACCATATGTCATTGTACTGATTTTTTTTATGTGATAGGATGGCAAACGATCATTCTGATTACCTGATGGTAAGCAAAATAAGTTCGTGGTTCGGTTAAGGAGCCTGCTTCTCATGCATGAGGGTGAGGTTTCGAAACCTGGCAAGTACCAATGTCACGATTTCCGAGTTATATGTACTTTCTATGATTATTTAGACACCACTGACATATGGTGAAGGTAAACATCGTTAGGAAACCTGGACTTATAATTTCTAATTAAAAGTTTGAAATCGCCAACCCACATTAAGCAAGCGTGGTGATTAATGCTCTAACTTTCTCCGTATGAGAAAAGGCCTTTGCTCAGCAGCGGACACTTATAGGCTGATGATGATGAAGCATAAGCGTCGTTCATGGACATCCGCAACAACGGTGGAGTTACGAGGTTGTAGCCAACCTTTTGGGGATTTAGGAATCGGGTTGGGACTGGGGGACGGTAAAGATTGGGCCTCCAGTAACTCCACTTACACGGCGAAAGACAACGCTGTGACTGGTTCACGCCAATTTTCAGTAAACCCGTG
This sequence comes from Spodoptera exigua, assembly GCA_902829305.4. NCBI lineage: Eukaryota > Metazoa > Arthropoda > Insecta > Lepidoptera > Noctuidae > Spodoptera > Spodoptera exigua. The sequence goes on from LR824612.2 coordinate 2,841,512, forward strand.
GTATCACTCCCGTCGAGCCGACGCATTTACAAGCATGGCTCTCCCAAACTTGACAATATCAATAATTGAGAGTTGACCACTTTCTTGAAATACATAGATATACAGATAGCAGTATGTCAATCTACACCAATCTAACAAACTTTAATAGACTTCAAAGAAATTTGATAAAGTCCATAATCCGTTGTACAGTTCATAGCAGCTTGATGTACTGGCCTTCGCAAATAACAAAGTCCATTCTCGTCATACCAATATAGGAAATCGAAATTGAAAAATACAAAACGATACAAATGTAAACATTTTGTAGCTTCGAAAGATTCTTTAAAAGAAACATTTTCAATTTGCCTCGAATAACAAAACAAGCTCAGCACAGGTAAGTTTGCGAAGGAAATATTTTCTAAAGCATTCTATTTCCTTGTAACATTTATATTTGCATTCTTGCCGGAGCGATTTTAGATTGCCTAAGGTTTTTCAAACTAAGTCTTGGAATGGACGAATTGTATTCTATTCTGGACGATTGATCCATCTATTGTGGAATAACAGATAATTGGAAACCGAGAGGTTATTTTTATTGCGCTTACGGTACCCCGCAGCTCCGACTGAACATCAGCCCTATAGGGCCCCGTCTGTGGTGGTCTATTGGCTCTTTGAGGCACGCACGGAACGCTATGCGCCGCACGCTCGGGAAGAAGGTTGGATATTGATTTAAAAGGCGGATGGATGAAACATTATTCTGTGACAGATAGGATAAAAAGTTTGTGATAAGTCTCCGACTATTTAGGTAACATAAAAATATAAGTTTAAGACAAAGATTATGACTTTCTCTCCCGAGTGTAATTTATCAGTTAATAATTATTGATGACTTTCAAAGTAAATCGTCTGCTGCTTACTTGTATTGTATTTCGTGCGTATCTGGATACTTTCTCGATGAGTGAAACAGACATATTTTCTCCTTTTTTCGTTCCCAATCCTCAAACTTCTGAAACCTTAATGTCCAAATTCCACTAAAAAAGGCTGGCAACGCACTTGCGCTTGCGCTATGTTACAGGAGTCCATAGATGGCGCCGCATGCTTACCATCATATATACTATACCATACACTTGCGCATATGCCATTAACAATAAACGTGTTACGTGCAAATTAAAAACTCTGTGGTTCTAAATGCTCCCAAATTCTTGGGTTCCGTCAAGTTCTTCTTCACATTAAATGTCTATGGTGACCTTGAAACCGAGGTGTAACATGATGATGGACATGTTTTTCATTAAACTAGGTTATTGTCAGTACAAACCAAAGGATCGCTTGATAATTCTCCTCAGAAAAAACATATCGCTGTTATTCAGGTATACTGTTTAATTTGGATTTAACGGTTTTGGTCACAAGCAGACTTCTTGCCAGGTGTAACGCTGCCGAAACGTCAAGCAAAAAACAAATAAAAAAAAAAGAATTTTGCAAATCGGTTCAGGCGTCTTCGAGTAATCGGTGTACATACATAAAAAAAAATACGCGTCGAATTGAGAACCTCCTCCTTTTTTTAAGTCGGTTAAAAGCAGTAAAGTATTAATATGCAACGCGCAAGCTTAAAGTATAATATTTCAGGTAACCACAAGTCTCACCTCATTGCAAATTTCAGAAAACTTTACTTGTATTCCGTACAGGATTCATGCATCGTCGTGTAGGTACAATAAATTGAGGTTTTAGCGGAAGCTTGCTTGAGATATGTTGCGGAGAATTAGTTGCTTTAATACGTAAGCTTGTAATTAGTTTGTTAGAGAACTGAAGTCTCACGTAATTAGAAGGTGGAACAGCTGACATTTAGGTCGGATGTCATCAAAGATTGCATTGCACTCCGTTAAAGTCATTCACTCGGTAAAACATAACTTTAAGGATGCAGTTTTACTTCAGTCAAACCGGCCCATTTTTGACGAAGCAGTAAAAGTTAAATAGTGGAAGTTACCATAATGCTCGCCAGATGGCGTTTATCTACAAAGGTCAGTTGGTCCAATGATATTTTTAGGAGGAAATATCAATGACTTTTCTCGTCCAGGGTATGGCGAGAGGGAGTGTCAGATACATACTGACTAAACCCCTCCCCCCTATGAGAAGGATCATGCACGAGGCCGACACGGTAGCTATACCCTATTAATAAAAAAATACGTGGTAAAAACGATATCTGTCATTGAAACATTAGTAGTTCTTCAATTTACAAGTGCTTTAAAATGTCATCGAAAGACTTTTTTATGTGTAAGCATAGGCAATCAGAATCAGCTCCTCTCATTGGTATCACTCCGGACGAGCCCCACACTAATTTTAGTAACAGCTCTTTATTAACTGCAGATTAGTTAGTAAACGCTGCGAAAAGAGTTCATCGTCAAATTCACTTCAGGTTAAATGCCATAAAACCCCAAAACCATTCCAGTAAGAGCATCGTTTGAAAACTAGATAAAAGACTAGCACATGAAAAGTAAGTAACTTCAATTGAATTATTTAAAATATTCATTTTGAAACCGTGTCCTGGCAGCATTCCAAGGGAAGGAAATGAATTGATAACATTACGCTGACGTGGCACGAATACCTCTGCTCAACCCCCTGAATAAATGTACTTTTTAAAACTCTTGCCAAATGATATGTTTTTATCATGTTGCATTAAACTTGCAATCTGGTAATGTTGTTTTGGGAAATGTGAATAGAAATTTATTTGCAAAGCAAATCGGTAGATAGATCTGGAGATCAAGAACAGTGGTTTTTTCTTGTGAGGGGTCAAAGTCAAAGTCAAATTCTTCTCCCGCCCGGGGCGGTAATTAAGGATTGGGTATTAAGGATTTGGAGATTTTGTAAATGGGGAGGTATTGGAGGAGGGAAAGGATTGGGCCTCCGGTAATCTCTTTCATAAGGTGAAACACAACGATGTGATTATTTCACGCCAGTTTTTTGCGAGGCGTGGTATCCTGGACGCTCCGACCCATTCGTGCCGAAGCAAGGTTCTCCCACACTCAAAAAATATTGTTCATGTTTATATCATAGGGACAGGGGGTAAAGTTCTCTAATATAGGAATAAGGAGGACCTTCTGATCAGATGATAGGCGAGGTAATCATGTCTGGTGTGCCACTGCCGTGAGGAGGTTAGTTCCCTCACGTGCTCCGCCTCCTTCATGAGCATTCATTCTTTTGAGGCTTCCCAGTTCCTCTCTGTAACATTGCCTCGACTAAGGCCGGTCTTCCTTTTCATGTTATGTCGCGCGAGACTTGTTCGGGGTAAGATTAGTGTCGTCATTTGTGACTATCTAATGTCGATCTTCTATTTGGGTTTCCAGAGATATGTTTTAATCCAAACTTCCAAACTAATATTATAAATGCGAAAGTAACTCTGTCTGTCTGTCTGTCTTTTCTTCACGCCTAAACTGCTGAACCGATTTCTGTGAGGTACAGACATAGTTTAGAGCTCGAGAACGGACATAGGATAGTTTTTATACCAAAAATCTGCAGGAAGTCACTATTACATTGTTATTATTTATTAAATATAACATCAGTATTCCTGCGGTCCAAATAATGGTTCAGGTTGAATGTTTCATATTTAATAATAGATAAAATATGTAGGTTATGAAAATTCGCCGACCACCACATTTATAGGTAGACCAACTTATGAGAGGAGGAATAAATAAATAATCGTATATCAATACGCATTATTTAATCTCGTAATAAATAACCCATTTACTTGACCATTTTATTTGTAACGATTTATGTGACCACAGGAATACATTCATCATTCGAAACCAATATTATACAGCGACTTATTTTATTTTATTATTCTGAATTATTTATGGTTTTCAAAATACAATTTGGGTATTTATTTTTTCATTAAACTTTATGCGTTATTTTTTATGAAATTCTTTATTTCACATCAAAGATCCGAACATACGCGCTTTTTGATTGATATGGACATCAGACATTTCAACTAGTAGGTACGTTAAATGTTAGGGAAAATATTTAGTTTTAATTCCGCGACAAAAATCCAGGCTTGTTGCAGGATGCAATCCCACTCCTATGCAATCATGCATATGCACATGCAGCAAGGGTCCCACCCTCCCGCCCACATGCATATGCACACATACACAAAACGGAAAAACATGCCACGCAATCAAACCTATACTCGACACGTGTTTCGCCCCTCCACAGGGCATCCTCAGGAGATGTTGACTCGACGAGCGCTCGGCTGCGAATTTCGCAGCCGGGACCCTTGCTGCATGTGCATATGCATGATTGCATAGGAGTGGGATTGCATCCTGCAACAAGCCTGGATTTTTGTCGCGGAATTAAAACTAAATATTTTCCCTAACATTTAATGTCATGGATTTCCGCAAAGTAACGCCTGATTCTATAAATTATAGTAGGTACGTTTTCTACCAGACGAGCCTTGTGACATGGAGATAAGGTTGGTGCAAGAAACAACCAATTATATATGTAGGTAGGTCCTAGGTAGTAAAGCAAGATGGTTTTAAAATTATTTAATTACATTATTAACACATATATATATGCTTATAACAGTATCTGGTACCTTACCTAAGTGTTTTTTTACTTGGAAAATTAGTATGCTTATACCTCGATTACTACGAATACTGTTGAAATATTAAACATAAAATCTGTATCGTTACTTTATTGTAGTTTCCGAACATATAAAAAGATTCCTATTGTTGTCACATGTGGCGCTAGTGTTCTCTGTAAAAAACTTTACCGGTTAATAAACGTATTGTTTAAATTTTCATCTCGTTATTATTCAACAAATACGTAGATACTTTCTCATAGTAGGAATTTCAACATTAACCAAATCAAAGTTATTTCCAAGTATTTTAGCGTCGCACATTATGACTAACTTAGAAAACTTTAACTTCACGGGGGCCCAAAACTTTCCCTCCCCAAACCCTAATCCACAAAAGGTCGCCAACGTACTAGTAACTCCTTCGTAGTTGCCGGTATCCATGGGCGGCACTATTTGCTTACCAACAGTTAATCAGCTTGTTTGACGTCCTATCACAAAAGTCTTTAAAAGATTCACTTGAATAACGGATCAATTAACATTTCTTTTATTAAAATTGCAAAGAAGACCATATAGCTTAGGTACCTAACTACTACACACATTCACAATTCATTGTAGATACACAAAATTTCACAATCGCCGTATACATCAAAATATGATAATGCTGAGTTATGAAACCTTATTAAAATTCCACTTCCCTATACGCATCCCTTCGCTTATAATCCTCGCCTTTCAGAGGAAATCCTTTTCCCATTATCCTCTGAAGTCTTTGGGAAGTCGGGACGATGCCTGTGAGTAAAAGTAAACAGTTTTTTTTTTATCAGAGATCACAATTCAATTTTGGTTGGTGATAGTGGTTGGGAGTGAAGATGTGGAAGTACAGTGAGCGAATACAATTTAAGAATTCTTTAGTTCTGTAATGGGATAATATGAATTGAAACAAAATGCAAACAAAATACGACGAACTTCAAGATAAACATACAGTACCTTGATGACCGAGTAAAATAAAAAGACTCCTACCTACAATATTGATTTATCACCCTATAAACCTCCCGTATACCTAAATTAACTATGAAAATCGTTGCAGCCGTTTCCGAGATTATACAAATTTGTTCGTTTAAAGATAAATAGAAGGTTAGTCAGGCAATCAGTCAGGGAAGTCAATAAAACAAGATACATTTTGCATGATTCTAGTATCAATCCCAGGTTAGGGTGCTTGAATTGAATGACACACTTTTATAATACTATTTTTATTTACTTCAGTTAACTGTATTGAGAATTTTTTGCAGATACTTACATCTTTTTTAAGGAATTAAGTCACCGACAAAGAAAAACATGAAAATCCTGTAAGTTATTAGGAAAGGACAGAATTTAATCGAAGTGCCGCCACAAAGCAACGAGAGGAGTTCCCGTGGTCGCGGTCGCCGATATACAGCATACATTATTCAATAAGTCACAGTGTGGGAGGGCCAGTCAACTGGCGATTTGTAGAAAATCGTATTAAGAATAACGCTTTTACAATTTATCAGCTGAACTAGCGAATACCATGGCGCCCCAAAACTAATATCTTTTGAATTTTTCAGCCTACGCTGGGTCTCAAGTCCACAAAAATATCAAGGCCAAAATTCGCCAAATCGGTCCAGCGGTTCTCAAGTTTTAGCGGGATTCCAGACTGATATTCATGTCCCTAAGAATAAAGTTTTCCGGTGTTTAATGGCTGTATCTATTGTAGATCCCAGTTTACTGGAGTTGCAACGGTTTTGGTAGGGTATTCGTTACAGGTTGACTTGTTTATTAATTGATTAATTTATTTAAATAGAACGACATAATCCAATTCCACTATTTAAAGATCAATAGAAACAAATAATACAATAAATTAATTAAACATGCACTTTACTCAATTCAGTCACGCATTCTTCTAACAAAACTTCAAACACTCTGATAGCATCGTCTTCCAGTCATCCACAAACACATCGAGATCAATGTTTGAGTTCAGGAGAGCGTTAATAGCCGCTAATGTAATGTACAATGCATTAAAAAAATCGAAGGAACTGAATAGTAGGTACACACACTTCTGCAGTACCATAAATCTGATTTGATGATGACATTAGAAGGTGGCTGGTGGAACCTTAGAATGATTTCCAGTAAACAAAATTAGTTTCAGCTAATTTGTTAAGATCAAATGCCTTAGGCTCCTTTACTTCTTAATTACTGGACCGAATTGAGTGCGCTTCTTTTCAATAAATAACGTTTGGTTTATCGCGATTAATGTTGGTTTGCTTTACGAAAATCCGGTCAATAGCTCATGAGCCAAGCGTTTGTGTTTCTTCAAGAAGACATAGCTACTTTCTTAATATTTGTACTTACAGTATCACATCTAATAAACGAGCAGGTGGATTTCATTAAGAGAGTTTTCGTCAAGGTCATTTTCCATTGAGATCCCTATTATTAAGGCAATAAGATTATTTGGAGGTATGACAGGCTAGATGTCTTTAGTTGTTTATTGATATTTATCTTTTACACGTCGACTTCGAAGCCCCACTCAAAAGGTAGTACAGGACCCGAACTCTTGGCCCCGAACCCGAGCAATAGCATGGTGAATAGTCATTCCAATTTAGCTGAGGCGAACTAGTTCAACAACTTTCAGTAATGGCTGACTCAGATTTCTATTAGCTAGAGAATCACGTACTGTTTGTGTATGGTACCGACGGCTTCATTAATAGACGGGACCAAATTGGGGACTAATGAATTAGAATGGTATGGGACCAATTGGACCAATGGGAGTTTTTCTTTAGTCAAGCCAAAAAATTAAGGTTGTGAGTCTAAACCATTGAACCAGTTTTTGTATTTCGAATTTAAGGTAGGTGAAAATAAGATTCAATATTCAAAACCTGACTCAATGGTTTAAACCTAGTCTAAAAATAAATCTGGTCTTTGTCATAAGGTGGTTTGTGTTTTGTTTTGAAGGATTTTCTCTTACTGGGTAAGAGTATGATATATTTCGTTTTAAGGCATAGATTGGCAAACGAGCAGCCGTGTTACCTGATGGTAAGCAATCAGCGCCGCCTTAGGACTTTTGCACTCATAATACAAAAACAATTTCAACACGAGCGGTACCGGTCTCTTGTGCGCCTAAAATATGATAGTATAAAAAGTACGTGTAAGTACAGTTTTGCGCAAGAATTTATTTGTAGAATGTATTGTGTCATGTGTGTGTGTTTTTTATCTTTTACATTTTGGTCAGTACAGCGTCACAAAAGTTAAAACTAGATTATTATTTTATATGCAAATGACATACCGGCTAGTGCTGAAAATCAGCGCCGTGACAGCATTCAGCTGAGCTCTTGCTTTTTGCGTTGTGACGTTGCTTTTTTATTTATTTTCAACTGTTTTTTTATCGTCGTATATTTGTATTCCCTGTAAGTACATGTATTTCTGAGTAGGCATATATAGGTCGTTCTTTTTTCTAATGTCATATTAGTCACATTGACCAGAAGACATAAATTAAAATTAAAGCTCTAAAAAATTGTGAATGTAATTTTCTTGCTCGTTCTTCCCTATTCGAATGTGCACTATGGAACGAGCACTACTACGACTAATATAATAATATTCTACTTTGACGTTTCAAAAGTATCTGTTTATGGTTTAGTTAGCATATGACTTTGACTTTGATGACGTATTGATTTATTGATAAGTTCCCAGAGTAGCCATTATATATAATGTCGTAGGGTCAATAAGCTTAGCCAAGTAAAGACAATCTTTTGATGACGACTTACCACGAATCTAGACTATGTACCTATTCCACTTAGAAATTGACATGTTTGCTTTTGACATACATAAGTATACATAACAAATACCAACAGCAGAATATACAAGTCATACCAATTCTGAAAACCTCTTAAATATCAATAATATAATTTTACTAACGTTTAGCTGTCACAGATGTTACTAAATTCGCCAAAGTTTAGTTTGAATATCAAAGCATTTGAACTCCATTTAAACAGGCAACTTAATCTAAAATTGTTTAGGTTAGAAGACATAAATACAGCACCTTATGTTGTCGACACAACACGAGATGACGAGAACATTCAAACCCGTCTAAGCGTCTGACAAAAAGGATTTGTGCAAATTCGTACCTTCACTTGAAAGAGAACACTTCATTTGAGAACGCGTTTTTGTATCAAAAGAAAACCTTTACAGACTGAAAAATATGAAACATTTAAAACGCTAGATAGAAAACAAAAGAGAAAATGTATTACAAAAGGTTTGAACAGGCGACCCATTTTCGTAACGAATTTTCAAAGAGACACCCCCTGTGTCTAAATCCGCGCTTAGAGTGTGTTCACATGTGACGGGCTGTTCTAGACGATTTATTTCGTGAACTGATTTGTGAGGTAGACCAGTTTTATCCTAAACTTTTAGTAAAATTTTATTATGCTTCAAAAAACTTTGAGTCCATCTCGGAAATAGCTTTAATGATTTTGATAAGACTTCTAAAGTTTTTTTATGGAATAGGAGGCAAACGAGCAGACGGATCGCTTAATACATTAGAATAATACTAACAAAAATAAGAGTTACCCACTTATTGAAACTGAATAGTTTTACAAATTTCTTCAAAACTATACCAAAGAATTAAAAAAATGCGTTACCACCGTTTACTTAAGATTTTGCTTATAACCTCAGAATATAAATCTAATAGAATTAATAAAGCCATTTAGGTAGGCCAGCAAGCTATTTTTAGACGTTACTTACTAATCAAATAGTCTTTCTTACAACTGTAAAGCTTGAAGTGTCTGAATGTTTGAAATGCCAGACTATGAAATAATGAATAGTAGATACTGTTTGAATCGCTGACGGGGACACAAGAACTAGTATAAAAACTTCTAACATTTTCTCAACTAGGTTAAGACAGTCTTTTTCTTCTAATTAAACTTTCGCGTAACACTCTCTTCCTCATCAAGTTGAAATTGTACTCATGCAATTTTCTTTAGAATTTTTTACTTTTGAGCTAGTCGTGGTGGCCCGAACGTTATGGCGCCCGCTCATACGTAAAAGTGGGCTCGAAACCTGGCAAGTCCTAATATGACTTTTTTCAAGTTATTTGTGCTTTTTAAGTTCATTAAGGCACCACAGACCTTATGGTAAAGGAAAACGTCGCGAGGAAAACAGGACTTACAATTTCCAATCATAAGTTTGAAATCGCGAATCCGCCTTGCGGAGATTAATGCTCAGACCTTCTCCGTGTAAGAAAAGGCCTTTACTCAGCAATGGACACTTATAAGGCTGATGTTGTTAATCATTGTAGCAACAAAGAGACAAGAAATTGTCAAATCTTTGGTATAGGGCCTGAAAATTTCGATTTTGACAAATCCTTATATAATTCGGATAAAACCAGTAGGTACTGTGTCTAAAAGCAGTCGTTTATCCTAAGCCAAAGAAAATGCCTACTATATGTTACTATCAGCTTTGTAAACCGTCATGCCGATAATTAGAATTCTATCCAATACTTAGCATTAATGACTATCATTGACGTTCCATACAAGCCGGGACTAAAAGATGTAAGTGCTCTCCAAGGCACAGAGGCATCTCAAGATACGGTTAACGCCTGAGCAGCGGTTACATACCAAAATCAATACGCTTAAGTTACGTGAATAGGAGATTCTGGAAATTCTATTTGACAATTTGCTAAATTAATTACCATTATCGTCCTAACCATATACAATAGATATTCTGCAAGTACCTTAATGAAACATTTTTTAAACGAGACGCAATAATGAACCGGATCCCGTCTTGAAATAGAAGAAGGAACGGAACGGGGTGATTTTCAGTTAGTAAGACCTATCGCCCCACCCAAAATGGAGGGGCCACATGATCATTTCCCTTCAAAAAAACGCTTTTGACAGTATCGATCTTCTTCTATCGGTGTGATCGGCTAACGAGCTGGCGAATAACCTGATGGTAAGCAATCAGCGCTGTCCATGGATATCCGCAACAATGGAGGAGTTACGACTGCGTTACCGACCTTTGGGGATTAGGGTTTTAGGGGGATTTGAGGACGGAAAGGATTGGGCCTCCGGTTACCTCACCCACACAGCGAAACACATCGCTGTGGTTAATTCACGCAGGTTCTCTGTGAGGCTGTGGTATCAGTCCGGTCGAGCCGACCCATTTGTGCGGAAGCATGGCTCACCTACACTTAAAGATTACTTACTTTTGTAACCGGTCCTATTAATGATCCTCATCTCCAATAGGACTGCCACATCCATGTCTAAGTTACTAATATAAAGTGTCTACCACAGATTAAAATAGTACTTACCCACTTATATGGAAAAAAATAAAGATTTCTGAATCGTTAATCTGAACACATCTTTATAAGTGTCTTGAGGCGTCCCACGATAAGTATGCAGGAACGTGCCACACTTCGCGTTAAGACATTTAGGTGGGAAACGAGCGTTCTACAACTCCTTTAGTGGTGACGTCATACCGTGTTAGTTTCTATATGATAGTTTAGAACTGCTGTTGCAGCTTAGTTTGTGATTTAGGAGTGTTGGAGTCGTGTTTATGTTTTGTTGTAGTAGAAGAATACGCGGTTATACGAGATTTTTTAAGTTGTTTGGACGAAAAATGTGATTTTAATTCAGCTTTAGTGCATAGGTATTTAAATAGCTCCTGAGCACCTCGAGGCAAGAATATGATTGTATTTGCTATGTCTAAGTTTTAGGAGTGCCAGCGTTAAATCTTGACTGCACGGTTGGCGCGGTGGATGGTCAACTGACCACACTCTTTGTGTGTTCCACAAATAGTTGTTCCGGGTCTGGGTGTGATGTGTAAATGAAATTGTATGTTTGTAAAAGCACCCTAGACACAGGAGAATATGCAACGGGCAACGCCTTTTAACACTTTTTATTTTTATAAACATAAATATTACTGCAGCCTTTTTAAGAATCCGGTCAAATTTGCTGGTTATCAAGCGCTGTGACAGCGGATCAACTCTTACAGAAGTTGGAACGGGATATTTTTTAGTGACTAATCACTAAGTACTTGACTGAACCATTCTATGATTGTCCAGAGAGAAAAAAAATAAGCATAGCAGGCATTAGGTATGTTTGTCCACTATAATATGAGTTATACTTAGCAACGAGGCAAAAATAATAATTTAATAATATTCTTATCTCTCTTAAGCCGGTAGCTTATCACAATGTTTGAGCAAACAATTTTTTTTGCTGTTATACATTTCAATAGGTAGGTACAATAATGTAACACTGGGAAATTACGCCTTTTTTAATTAAATTCTTATCGTGGCACTAATTATATTTACAGACAGAAGACCAAGCTGATCGAATCTGTCTTTGTTTTATAGGTTTTGAGTTTTATGCGTCGGTAATATAGTCGGAAATGTATTGATCTGAGGTTCAATCTGTTGTACTGGTATTGCTGAAGCTACTTCAAACACCTTCAGAAAACAAGCAAAAAAAGACTTTGATTTAGTAAAAACTATTTTGATTTAGGCAAATAGTGACTTAATGCAAAACAATTGACTGTTCATTAATTAATTTTAATTAAAAAAGCATGTCGACAGTTGCACCAACAATCTCTTTCAAGAACGATTCTCAACACACATCTATATGACACATCACACATCACACATAGATATCTATCAATATCGTCTTAAAATTAGGAACAAGGTCATATCAATTTAAAAAGTATATATTAAATTGCTCATCTTCACTTTCACTTCATATATACATTACCTACATAGTTTGTGACGAGTAATTTTAAGAAACATGCATAAGCATCGGTGGTTCAGTGGTAGAATGCTCGCCTGCCACGCGGGCGGCCCGGGTTCGATTCCCGGCCGATGCAATCTCTTTTTTCGAATTTTTGTATATGTTTCTGATTTTTTTGCTATTTTTTTAGTTTTTTCTTAATTTTTAGTTACATATTTTAGTGGTTTCGTTGTATGGTTGCATTTACAATAATCGATCTAAGATTTTTTTTCGGAGTATACATATTAAATATGGTATCGAATTATATACCTACATAAATTTTAATTAGACTGATACCTCGAAAAGTATCTGCAGATGTCTCAAAAGAGTTTATTTGAGTAATGCAGTAGAACAAAACCTCGACCGTTGAGCCACGACTAGAGAAGTCTCGCAAATTATTATAAATTGTCTGACAGTGTGACCTAGTTCGCGACTACGAACTCCGATCTGATACATGTTCCACTATTTTAGTAAGTATAGCAAAAAGAAATTACTTACAGAACATCCATTTGCTGATACAACGTATTAGATCATTTAATATAGATGCTAAGCTTCACCGACGAACATACTGACAGACTACTATTCTATTGTAACGTTTCAAAACTACCTACTTATTTATGGTTTAGTTGGAATAAATGATTTTGACTTTGACGTCAATAAAATAACCAATAAAACCTATTTCGTTCGAAATTCGATTTTCTTTTTTTTTCTTTTATGTAGCCAGTAAGCGTTTTTCTTGTATGGCCTTAGTAAGTATTTTATTTTCTGTTGTTTTTTTTTAGTTACCTAGATATTTATATTTATACCTTATTTTTTTCTGTTGACCACGCGAACGATGCTAAACGTAAAAATATAAATTTTAAACTTACTTCCCCTTATTACAACTAGCTTCCGCCTTCGGCTTCGCCCGCGTTCTATATTCATAAAAAATTTTCTTTGTGTTCGTTATGTGTGAATCTATGTTCAGAAGTGTATCCTATGCCTCTGCCAAATTTCATCCAGATCCGTCCAGCCATTTTGGCGTAATTGTGTAAAAACATCCAAACATCGTAACTTTCGTATTTATAATATTAGTAAGGTTAGAAGACTAGGTTTAAACCATTGAGTCTGGTTTTTTATTTTTAATCTTCACTTCACTTTAAAATACGAAAACTGGCTCAATGGCTTAAATCTAGACTAAAAAAAACTTGTTTTGGCTGACTAAGTCTGTTAGGTAAAAAAGGAAAAACAAATGAAAACTACACTCTTAATAGAACCGACAATCAAATCCACATTTTCGATGAAAAAAAAGCCCGTACCTAATATTTTCTAATACATCCTAATACAAGTAATATCGCTACGTTCCTAACACAAGATAATAAAGTAAAGAATGACGCAACGACGACATTATTGTGAGACGCGACGTGACCGACTATTTATTTATTAAAGGGATCAATACTGGCTGTATATAAATGCTAGACTTGTATTGTTAGCCGCGGGGCTCAAATTTATTTCTTCGTGGCATATGTTGCCCTGGTACTTGGATCCTTGTTGTTCCTTATGGACTTAGGACTGGTATAATTGGGATAGTGATGAATATAGTTCTTTAGTATAGTGATGATGTAAATTCTGTCAACTCGACTCGTGAGAGTCAGTATCTTGCAATCCTACCACCTCGAAACCCTCAAAGAGAAGAGAATCGCATTCCCTATCTACATTATTTAATTACATTAAAAATTGTTTGTTTTTGCATGATATGGATATTTATGTTGGAGTTCAAAATGTTCAAATGTGTGCAACATTTGTAGATACTTTAAGCTACTATTCCGGACGCTCGTATTCCTAACTATATGTATATATAATTAATAAATATGTTTTATTATTTGTTTTAAGTACATTATTAATATCCGGTCTATTATGTGTAACTGTGACATCTGTCTGAACGGGTTCATGTGGGTGATACATGAATTTTGCGGTTTCGGTTTCTTTGACTTGTGGTTGAGTGAGTTGTTCCTTCCAAAACAAGCTGGTTATTTCTATACCGGTGTAGTATTATTAATGTAGCATATAATATAATTTGTGAATAATTTAGTAAAGGAAATCCCAAATGACATTAATTTCGTGAAAGCTGTTATCCATGTTGCCCTGGTATCTCGCTTCGTTGGTTTGATCAAATTCGAGAGTTTTTTATTCAAACTGCATAGTGATTCGATAAAGCACGGACTAAAAATATCAATATTAGCTGCAGGTAGGATTTGTTTTTATTGTTTTGTTGATTATTCCGTCCTGGTACGCGTGCTGGGTACAGTCAATTTTGATATTTTTTCAAAGAACCTACATCCTATTTTTCTTTATTTTTGTCTGGGATATCTTTCTTTTATAAACGGGCATTTAAGTGTTGAGCTTACTAACGTAATCTGTGGTTGAGCGCCAACCATAGACGACATTTGTTCGCATAGACAAATTTTGAAAACTAACAATTGTAACTACCGGAACGCTTGAATAAAAGTACTATAGGTATAGGTACTGATTTTGTATTATCTGTACAATATACTATGTATAGTGACGATGCGTTCACAAGTAGTAATGAGTTCTCCAGCCGACAACTATTTATCACTCGTCACTGTAACATAAATACATTACATACATACTTTATTGCACACATGCATATGTACAAAGGGCATGCTACTGTAATTATAGACTGTTCAATGGGCGTTCTCATCACTGAGTTTTTATGGGTGTGGGAAACTCATGCTGCGGCACGAATGGGTCGGCGCGACCGGAGTGAAACCACGGCCTCACAGAAAACTGACGTGAAACAATACAGCGTTGCGTTTCCCCAATTCTTCCTCTCCCCTTTCCTTAAATCGCTAAAACTTCTATCTCCATACAATTGTATTTTTTCTGGTGTAGCATCAAGGAATCCGTACGCATGCTTCACCGTATCGAACAAAAACAGGGTAATTTCTTCCAGACAAAATTTGGCAGAAATATAATTGTTTTTTCTTTAAACGTTTTCCCTCTCTTAGATATCCTCCTCTGTCGAGCATAGGTACTTACAAACATAAATTTTACATAGTGTCGCTATGTAATATTCGAATTCAAACAACAATTTGAGGATCACCCAATGAGTTGTTCCAGTGTGGATATTTCCAGTCTAGTGTACAATAAATAAAATATAAATGTAAATAAACATAAATAAAATACACAATATACTACCATCATTATACTTAGCCTACTAGATTAAAATGAATTTATTCATTAGATTCTAACATTGTGGGATCTGATGTGGTAAAATTAAATAAATGTATAAATTCTAACTAAAAATGTATAAAAACCATAACGAATTTTGTAAAAAGTACAAAAAGAAAACTGCATCGGCCGGGAATCGAACCCGGGCCGCCCGCGTGGCAGGCGAGCATTCTACCACTGAACCACCGATGCTTATGAGTGATTGTCAAAATTACTAATCACACTCTATTAATAAAATAATATACAGTAAATGTAAATAAAAAGATGTAATTTTTCTAATCGTTACAAATAGGGTCAGCGGAATCATTGCTATTTTTTTCAAAGTATACAAAATAATTAGCGATTTGTTAGGCTTGCTGGATTCGCTCGCGTCATAAGACCTACCTGCGAGTTATAAGGGCCGGTGTGTAATAAGGGCCACTTTCACAAAAGCGCACTTCCAATTGTCTTATTAGATTCCAAATACACACACATGTGAAGAATCAATAGGAAGGCTTGAAAACGCAAGCGCATCATCGCGCGATCCGCCATCTTCTCAGTAGAAACTGTCCAAAGAATCGGTCTACGAGCTTGGATAGCAAAATTTTCTCCTAAAAACATTAAGATTTCTCATAAATTAATATACACTGATTGTTTTTTGTGAATCTGGTTGTTTCACTTAGTACACATTGACCGATGTAAAGCTATTGTCTTTTTGATGATTTTTATTAACTTTACTTATTAATTATTAAAATAGGTACCTACCATTGTCTAATGAAGGCCATACAGAAGTCACGTAAAAAAGGGCGGCCCTTATTAAACATATTCATCATCATCATCATCAGCCTATAAGTGCCCACTCCTGAACAAAGGCCTCTTCTCATACTGAGAAGGTTAGAGCATTAATCACCACGCTTGCTCCACCGTAAGTTTGTTGTTTTTTAGTCAACATTTTATATTATAGATAGAGTATCGGATATTTTTGTTAAACTATGTAAAAAGTTTATTCCGTATTTGTTTAATTTCATTTTTTGTGACTTTTTCTTCTTAATTTTGTGAAAGAAATTAGACTTCTGTACCTATGTCAAATAACAAAATTGGCTATAGGGAACTTAAATAATTTCTGTGTTTAGTTAACCGGCTTTCCTTAATAGACTACCTACATAAGGGCCAAAGGGAAGGTTATTAAAACTTAAAAAATTGAACATACCTAATTAGCACAAAGAAAAAAAATTTGTTTCTAACCGGCGGTCCTTAATATACTACTACATATGTTTATAAAAGGGCCAAAGGAAGGGTTTATTAAAAAAAAAATATAGTTAACACAACAAAGAAAAAATGTTTTGATAAGGTACTTATATGAAGAATAAATACACATTCTCTTGATTACATTTTTTTGTTATTTAATATACCGATATAAGTAACTTTTTATTAAGGTGGCCCTTGTTTACCGTAAGTACCTAACTTGCAAATTACTTATTCTACAGGATCCCGTTGCCGACCGGTAATGTCCTAATAATCAAAATAAATACGTTTAGTAAAATGTCGAAAACGATACTTCGAAATCACAACTAAGCCAGCACATTTGCTGACTGATCCTCTTCTTGAGCAAAGGCATCTTCTCACACAGAGAAGGTTTGTGATGTCTAAATAAACTGAGAAGGCAAACGAGCACTTGGATCACCTGGTGGTAAGGGATCAGCGCTGCCCATGGATACCCGCAACACCAAAGGAGTCACAGGCACGTTGAGTCTTTTTAGAAGGAGTACACGCTTTTCTTGAAGTTGGATCGTATCGGTTCCGATAAAAATAAATTAAAAACAAACTTATATACATAATTGCATTCGTATAGAAACGTGTTATTTGCAAAGAAGCGCAAGGTCATATCCGATCGAGGTGAAAGGTAGTCCGACGCCATCTTCACTTTTACTTTCAAATATTATAGTTTTTATTTAAACAGATTTGTATGTTCATCATTCTACAACAAGCATCGGTGGTTCAGTGGTAGAATGCTCGCCTGCCACGCGGGCGGCCCGGGTTCGATTCCCGGCCGATGCAATGTTCGTTTTGCCTTTTGAAATTTTCTTATTTTTTTGTAATGTTAATTTCAAAATTATATTTCGGTCTAAAAGAAGACCAGCGAGGGTGTTTTGCCTAATAATGAGAATGAAAATGTATTAAAAAAAATATTTGTAATTGTCTTCCCTAAAAGGATAATAGGAAAATATTTCCGAAAGTTCGAGTTGAATGCCAACAGAAGGATCCGTACGAATATAAATGTGGATATTATATGTATTTAATTTGTGATTTTTTTGCCCTCCTTTATGTTTTCTCCTGTATCGTGTGTGCATTTACAAACATACAAATTCACATACACACCACACCCAGACCCGGAACAACAGTAGCTTCACTACCGCGCCACCCATGAAGTCACCTATTCTTAATTTAAATTTATTTTCTTTTCAGTTTTACATCTATACTAATATTATAAAAAGGTTGTAAGTTTGTATGTAGGGGATAATCTTTGGAACCGCTGGTCGAATTGCCAATATTTTTTTACTGATAGATAGCTACAATGTTCGTGACTGCTATAGGCAATACAACATCAAGCTACGATCAAACGGAGCTGAGCAGCGGGTGAAACCACGCGAGAGTAGCTAGTATATTATATTTGCCTCAACACAAGTTAAGCCTCTACCGAAAATACAATAACAACAGAAGGTGGCAGGTCACAGCTGAACTATAAGCCTAAGGTTAGCCAGATTTGATAGAATGTCAATATTTTGTCAAAAGCCACAATGCAGTCTCGATACACTATGTACTGAAGCAATATTCTGAACAGTGAATAGGCTCTTAATAAACTAGTGCGCCTTACCATCAACGATTGCATCACTGCTTACCATCAGGTAGGATCGCAGTCAAGCACTAGTTTATAGAAAGTAAAAAAAAAAAATAGCCTTTCTGTGATTGACTGTTAAGGATGCCTCAAGGCATTACGTTCGCCAATCAATAAGAATATTGTGTAAAGAAGATGGTAAAATAGGTAAAAGTTTTGATTTACAGTGTCAGACTTAAAAATATCCTGTTTAACTCTTTTTCTTCGCCAGTCCAAGGTAAGGTACAAGCTTCGGCACGAATGGGTCGGCTCGACCGGAGTGATACGATAGCCTCACAGAAAATCGATGAAAACGACTACAACGTTGGGTTTCGCCGTGTGAGTGAGGTTACCGGAAGCTCAACCCGTCCCCATCCACATCACTTCCCAATCCTTAAATATCCGAAACCCTTATCCCCAAAAAGCCGGCAACGCACTCGTAACTCCTTTAGTGTCGCAGGTGTAGTACATGTTTGTACAAAGTCAAAGTCAGATCAATCAATTCAATTAGAACATCAATATAGGCACTTTTGAAAATCAAAGATTTAAAGATAAAAAACTCAGTGTCAGTCAGTCTGCTTAGTAACCTATTCGCTGTAAGAGTAAGAACTTGTAGCGGCTATCCATATATCTTCAGGACTTTTTTCGAAGTGTCATCGAATGACTTCTCATGCCCTGGGGGTCTACTCTTATTCTACGAAAAACGAACTTTCGATCGAAACTTCGCGTGTTTCCTACCACGGTTTCAATTCGTTCCGAAATTTCGTTCGAACGAAGACGTTTGACATTTAGAACCTACTCTAATCCTTATTAGCCCCGAACGAACTTTTGAATTTGACAGACGATTTTTCGGATTTTTTACTTCAAATTGACAAAACCAAAAGTGGAGGTCTACTCTCTTTCTTCGAAACGAAACTTTCGGAAACGAACGAAACTCGAACGAAAGAACGTTGACGACCCTACTCTATTTTATTTTCGGACACGCATGCGAAGTTCGATCCAGAGATAATTTTCGTGAACGAATGTAATTGTGTAGGTTCTTTATAATGTGATTTCTGGTAAATTACGGTTTTTACTTAAAGTTAAAATTACAAATTCTCGGGCTGTTTCTTTAAATTCCACATTATGTATGTGGTTTGTAAAACTATTACTTATAATATTCCACGCAGAAAATAAAAATATATTTATTTTTGATGGAATTGTAATTTGTCGTGTAATTTAACATCGTTACTTTATAAAACACTCTTTTACAGACATTTATAACCGACTAATTTAAAGAGTACTATTTCATGCCAAGAAAGGGTTGTTAGGTATGACGACCAAAAATGGCTGTATTCGGACCGTGCACGACATGTGTCAAAAAATTAATGTCAACAGATTGTTTATTTTTATCAACACGAGTTAATAAAATATACTATAAAAGACAATAAATATATGTGGAGAAAGGAATTTTATTGAATTGTATAAAAAATGGATAATATTATAAAAACAGGTTTGAGTGTTATAAACACACAATGATTTTCCTACCCCAGACTGTGCTAAAATGTAAAATTGGTGTTAGCAGAACATGTGAGGGATGTGGAAGAACAAAGAATTAATACGAATAATAATATGGCTGTGCGTTAATATTGATTGTGAAGTGGTGGAAGAAGACTGTGTGACAAAGCGAGTCTAAGCTAAATGTCCAATTATCTACATTTGAAAAGAAAACTGTCGTTGAATTTGATAAAAATGTATGCAATGTTAATTACTTAATATTTTTATAAAATAATGTAATAGAGTTAAAACAAAGCCATTCATATTACACTCATGTTCAGTTACAAATGTATGTAACTGGGATGACAATGTGTGATATTTTTATTTTGAGCAGTATATGGTAAATAATGCTCGTTTATGTTAACTTCATATAAGTACTTTAATGTGTTAGAGTAACGATATTGTTTTAATGTTATATAAAATGCTAATAAGTTGTTATTAGAAAATTGAAATTTATTTTAAAAGGGTAATAAGTTTTTAATTTTTGTTTAATAAGTGCAGAACTTTAGGAAATAAAAACCAGTTATTTTTTTAAGTGTGTTTTTATTTACTTGCCCTTTTTTACATATTTGTGCCGCGATCGGTTTCTTTACCCTTTCCACCCACTTCGCACGTTCTGAATAATCGAAGTACATGCAAACATATCATAAAAAACATACAAATTATGAGTTTTTGTTTGAAAACTTTTCTAAAAGTTAGTTTCTCACAGCTCCTCAAATAATAGGAGACTGTCCTACAAACTCTAAGTCCGGAATTTGACTTAGGTATATTAAGTAGATTGCGGGGGTAGCGCCGGTTCCTTCTACGCTCTACACGTTCTTCACGTAAAAGAGCTTCGATTTAGAGCATTCTTGTAGCCATTTCAAACAATTTTCATACAAAATCCACACTAAACGAAAATTAAAAGGTAACACTTTTGGTTTCGTCAATTTGAAGTAAAAAATCCGAAAAATCGTCTGTCAAATTCAAAAGTTCGTTCGGAGCTAATAAGGATTAGAGTAGGTTCTAAATGTCAAACGTCTTCGTTCGAATGAAATTTCGGAACGAATTGAAACCGTGGTAGGAAACACGCGAAGTTTCGATCGAAAGTTCGTTTTTCGTAGAATAAGAGTAGACCCCGTGTTACCTTTTAATTTTCGTTTAGTGTGGATTTTGAATGAAAATTGTTTGAAATGGCTACAAGAATGCTCTAAATCGAAGCTCTTTTACGTGAAGAACGTGTAGAGCGTAGAAGGAACCGGCGCTGCCTGCGCAATCTACTTAATATACCTAAGTCAAATTCCGGACTTAGAGTTTGTAGGACAGCCGCCTATTATTTGAGGAGCTGTGAGAAACTAACTTTTAGAAAAGTTTTCAAACAAAAAATTTAATAATAATTTCTTGTTATGATTACTTTGCATGTACTTCGATTATTCGGAACGTGCGAAGTTGGTGGAAAGGGTAAAGAAACCGATCGCGGCACAAATATGTAAAAAAGGGCAAGTAAATAAAAACACACTTAAAAAAAATAACTGATTTTTATTTCCTAAAGTTCTGCACTTATTAAACAAAAATTAAAAACCTATTATCCTTTTAAAATAAATTTCAATTTTCTAATAGAACAAATATAACAAGGAGTATTATTTTAAACAACTTATTAGCATTTTATATAGGTAACATTAAAACAATATCGTTACTGTAACACATCAAAGTACTTATATGAAGTTAACAGAAATGAGCATTATTTACCATATACTGCTCAAAATAAAAATATCACACATTGTCATTCTAGTTACATACATTTGTAACTGAACATGAGTGTAATATGAATGGCTTTGTTTTAACTCTATTACATTATTTTATAAAAATATTAAGTAATTAACATTGCATACATTTTTATCAAATTCAACGACAGTTTTCTTTTTAAATGTAGATAATTGGACATTTAGCTTCGACTCGCTTTGTCACACAGTCTTCTTCCACCACTTCACAATCAATATTAACGCACAGCCATATTATTATTCGCATTAATTCTTTTCTCTTCCCTGCTCTTCCACATCCCTCACATGTTCTGCTAACACCAATTTTACATTTTAGCACAGTCTGGGGTTGGAAAATGATTGTGTGTTTATAACACTCAAAACCTGTTTTTATAATAATATCCATTTTTTATACAATTCAATAAAATTCCTTTCTCCACATATATTTATTGTCTTTTATAGTATATTTTATTAACTCGTGTTGATAAAAATAAACAATCTGTTGACATTAATCTTTTGACACATGTCGTGAACGGTCCTAATACAGCCATTTTTGGTCGTCATACATAACAACCCTTTCTTGGCATGAAATAGTACTCTTTAAATTAGTCGGTTATAAATGTCTGTAAAAGAGTGTTTTATAAAGTAACGATGATAAATTACACGATAAATTACAATTCCGTCAAAAATAAATATATTTTTATTTTCTGCGTGGAATATTATAAGTAATAGTTTTACAAACCACATACATAATGTGGAATTTAAAGAAACAGCTAGAGAATTTGTAATTTTAACTTTAAGTAAAAACCGTAATTTACCACAAATCACATTATAAAGAACCTACACAATTACATTCGTTCACGAAAATTATCTCTGGATCGAACTTCGCATGCGTGTCCGAAAATAAAACAGAGTAGGGTCGTCAACGTTCTTTCGTTCGAGTTTCGTCCGTTTCCGAAAGTTTCGTTTCGAAGAAAGAGAGTAGACCTCCTGAGTAGAGCGACGGCGTTGGACGTGTCAAACACTTACTGCCTAAAAACCAATCCGTTCCTTGCGTTTGCAGAAATAATCACGGATGATCTTAAAACATGTGATACTAATATTATAAAGAGGTGTAAGTTTGTATGTAGGGTTTGTAGGTAGGTTTGTATCTTTGGAACCACTGGTCGGATTTCCAAATTGTTTCACTTATTGATAACTACAAAGTTTCCTAGTGCTATAGGCTATAAAACATCACGCTACAATCAAATTGAGCTGAGCAGCGAGTGAAACCGCGCGGTTGTAGCTAGTCGGATATATATCCTTGGGAGAGGGAACCCTAAAAATGTAAATGACTGCGGTAACCATTAAAATTATAATTTTAATTAATTTCTTTTCTCGTAATTTCTTATTTGGAGAAAAATATGATAATTTGGGACATTTACACAGTCCATTAAATACATTATTCAACTTATAATCGTTGGCCTTCCTTAGTCCTTGAGACTATTTGTTTTTTTTTTTTCAGGACGCTTCAAAAACAACAACAACATTAGGAACCACGGCTCGACTTCTAAGCTTCCTTTACAAAAGAGGAGTTAGCCATAATCTCAACGTTGACAAGTGACTCGTTCTTCTTCATGGAAATCTACACTTTGGAACGATCCAATAGCTTCACTAAGAAGATTGATCGACAGACTGACATTTTTTATCTTTACTCTTTCTTTTGAGAGGGGAAATGACTTTACACTACCTTTCACCCGACCCTGGGCGGGAGTGTTAGACTCTTACTGACTAAAACACCCCTGTTCCTTCTCCTGCTCTGGGCCGAGACTTCGGTGCCTCTTGCACGTGCCCCGCAACCCCAGCTAAATGAGTTGGTGATTTATTAGGCCGCCAGTTTGCATCTTACCAATGCCGATCACTGATAAATGAGAAGTCTTTTAGTCAATTCTTACTACAGAGGCAAGAGTTGGGACTTGGACTAGCCTTTCAGATAGAAATTTTGATATTCGTATTAAATAGGTGCAGCGAGCAGCAAAATACAGATGGTTCCGTTTGTTGGTCGAGTTAAAAATCATTTCGAGGAGATTAAATATGTAAAGAAAGTCTTATGGTGATACTTAATATGATAATGACTATAAATTAATCTCGATAGTAGGCTGCGTAAAAATGACTTAAACAAAAAAAATCAAAAACAGTTAAAAATGCATTGCATCGGGCGGGAATCGAACCCGGGCCGCCCGCGTGGCAGGCGAGCATTCTACCACTGAACCACCGATGCCTATACATGATGTTTGAAAGTACTAATCAATATAAATGCAAATGTAGTAGAGTACGGTTAGCAGAAACATTCACTATTTACGTAATGCAGTAGAAATATGCAACTATTGATCATATAATACGTGACGATTTATTTCAATAATGAAATGTACATCTACCGTATAATGAGATTTCAAATCAAGAAACCTGGACTTTGGGCGGCAATGTATACTTACTTTAGAATAATATTCAACTTTAGAGTTATCAAAAATCGGGGTCACGGGTGATGTGAGCCATATACTGCTTAACCCCAGAATAGGGCAAGAGTTACAACGTGGTGGTTTTTGGTCAGTAAGAGATTGATGCTCCACTCAAACTCTTTTTTTCTGAAGGTGGAAACCTTCAGAAAAAAGGAGTTTCTTGCAGTTGGCCACCGTTTTTCCAGGCACTATCTAGTGGCCTGATGGTACAAGGGCGGATCCACCGTTGTGGGCACGATGGGCATGCCCACAACCTTAATACACTAAACTTGTGATTGAAATAGGTTTGGATCGAAACTGACTATAAGAAATTAGAAGAAATCGTGTCCGACTTCTTCCTAAGTTTATTTAAATTCCTAAGGCCAAAGTCCTGATGCTCAGAAAAAAGGTAATCTAATTCATAAACTCATAACCGATTTGCATGATTGTTAATGAGCATGTTCAGACTCCGACTCGTACTTAGCCGTTTTTCTAGTAGCTGTGACCACAACCTTTTTTGAAGGCTGGATCCGCGCTTGTGATGGTAAGGGATGATGCAACCTATGATGGATCAGGCTTACACCAAAAAGTAACCACTACACTCGGCTCTTGAAGACATCCAGGCTAAACCCTTCGGAGAACCCTGGCTGCAGCAAAGAAATCCATTCCATGGCGGTTCTGATTAAAAATCTAATATTAAATATTCATTCATTATTATCTTACTGTAAGGTGTCTGTTACTGTATCTCAGTAATGTGTTTATTAGCTCCCAACTATTTTATAATAAGTATTTAAAAACAACAAGGGTAGAATACAAAGCAAAAGTGAATACTGCATCGGCCGGGAATCGAACCCGGGCCGCCCGCGTGGCAGGCGAGCATTCTACCACTGAACCACCGATGCTTATACCTACACTTTGAAAGTAGTCATCAAATGCAAGTACGGATAGAAGAACCATTCACTTTTACGTAATATTACAAAATCAGACTAAAGCACGTATAATGAGTAAGAATTTTATAAAAAAAAACAGTCTTTGAAACGTGGCTTTTAACTTCATTAGTCGAGTGCTCATAAGTTCAACTGCAATACAAAGAATCTCAGGATGAATAAAAAAACTCAAATACCTAGGTATTTGAGTTTTTTTATGTAATAGGTCGGCAAACAAGCAGACAGACAACCTGATGGTAAGTAATCAGCGCCGCCCATGGACACCCTCAATGGAGGAGTTACGAGTGCGTTGCCGACATTTTAGGGATTTGGAGATTAAGGTATTGAGGAGGGATTGGGGGAGGGGAATGATTGGGCCTGACTTAGGAAAACAAATGATTAGACTCCCTTGGATTATAATTTTTTTACAATAGAAACTACAAAGAGGGCCGATGGGTATCGGTCGGGTGGTTGGGAGTTTCAGGCAACGGGAAATTATGTTCTATACATATAGCCAGGCTCAAAGCTGGAGTTAGAACGGGATGGTTTTTAGGGAGTATGAGTCTGATACTCCCTCAATACTCACTTACAGCAGAGAGAAGCTATAAAGGACAAGTAGTGCTCAAAAAAATAAAACGTTTTCAAGTGATATTTTTTACTCAATTAAGGCAAAACATTCTTGCCATACCTATCTTGGATGGAATCCTTAAAATTGAAACGGTCTTAGTCAAAGTATAATTACGAGATTAGAGGTTTAAGATTTTGTCTAACATAGGTTTAATACCTAATAAGTATATTACTTTCGTTAATCGGTTATTGTTCAGATCAATCAATAAAGCTGCCAATAGTTGACAAATAGAGGCAATAGAATACAAGAGAGATGTATTGTTTTCTATAGATGGACCTCTTCAGAATCAATGCTTTCAAAAACCATATTACCGTTTTTAGGGTTCCGTACCTCAAAAGGAAAAAACGGAACCCTTATAGGATCACTTTGTTGTCCGTCTGTCCGTCCGTCCGTCCGTCAAGACTCTTTTTCTCAGGAACGCGTGGAGGTATGAAATTTATATCAATTACTTAGGTCTACTGTCCCTTGAAGCTGTGAAAAAATCAAACTTCTAAGCCAACGCAATCAAAAGATACAGCCGTTTATGGCGCAAAAATCAAAACCTACAGGGATTATTCCCGTGAACTCAGAATCTCGAAATTTGGTACGAAGCAACGTCTTATAGCATAGATAAAGGAAAAATAACGTAAACCATAAATTTTTAGTTACATCACATAATATATTTTTTTTAATAATTTTAAACTTATTGTACGGAACCCTCGGTGCGCGAGACCGACTCGCACTTGGCCGGTTTTTTTTTATTACTGTCACCTACTGTAACTCACTGCAATTTGAGTAACAATGTAATGGATTTCAAAATGAAACAAGTAAGTATAAAATCGAAAAAGAAGTCCCTAGAAAGCAAACTCCCATAGTAATGAACAGGACGGCTGATAGTCACACTGCATGTCACCGTACTGTCATGTCACCGCAGTGAGCGCACTTTAATATATTTCCTAGTAATTGTATATAATTCCTAGGTTTCATACGTTTCCGGTAACATATATACCTTCATTGTCAAAAATCATCAGGCTGCAATTTCCACCACACGTGGGATTAAGATTTTTTCTTTTGTGACCGGTAAATCATCTGTTTTCTTCTCTCGGAGTCTCTCCCAGGATCGGAAGGGAAGGAGTGTCAGACTCTTACCGATTGAAAAACCTCCGTACCTTCTCCTGCTCTAGGCTGAGGCCGCCGTACCTCATTTCGCTTACCCCGCAACCCAGGCTGGATTAGAATAAAACAATGTATTACCATATGAAGCTATGTATTACCATTTACCATTGCAAAGGTGTTGTGCTTAGTTTTTTAAGGTTAAGGTGCTTAACCTTAAAAACTAAGTCCGTTGACTTGAGACGGGTGCAAAAAATGGTGATTTCACAAAAGTGAATGTACAAAATTACACATCCGCGGTCTCGTTGATGCGCAAGAGTCATCATCATCATCAAGAAATGTAGGTACGTCGTGCTTTATTGAACGTACTGCTTCATTAACATGTGTATTTTTGAAAAAAGTTGTACGAGCATCGGTGGTTCAGTGGTAGAATGCTCGCCTGCCACGCGGGCGGCCCGGGTTCGATTCCCGGCCGATGCAGATAATATTTTTGCTTCATAGTTTACTTATTTATTAATATTTCTCAGTTTTTATTAGGGGTCTTTCCTAGGTAGGAATGTACAGAAACGGGGTAATAGGCGTCAGACGATAGACGTCTGAAATTTGTCTATTTCTTTTTAATACTAGCTTCTGCCTGCGGCTTCGCTCGCGTTAACAAGTATTAAGTCAAACTAATACATTGACATCCTCAGTAGTGGTGATTCGCTGGTTCTGGCGCACGCGAGAGAACCCTGCGTCATCGTCGAAATCTAAAATCTAAGTTGCACCAAACCTAAATAATAATAAAAAAAAAAACAAAAAATAAGTATGTTATGCCAACCTAGGTTTTGGCATGCTCTGATCACGTCTCTTTATTCCGTTTTAGCGTAGGATGCGTGGTTCTGGAGTTATACAAATCACTTAACTGTTATCTCATTCATATCCGGTGGTTCTGAACCCTCATTAACGTCCCATTGTTCGCCTATCGTTACATTATCTATTATACTTCGAACACTCTCATTACGGTTGCTTTGGCGTTCTTATCTATTACTCATTGTCAACCCTTATTACGGTTGATTTGGCGTTATTACCTATTACTCATTATTAACCTCATTATGTCTGATTTTCTATATCATCAATAAAACACAATCATTCATTTTTATTTCGAAATTTTATTACTTTTTTTTTTACAAAATATGAGTGGAACATCTCATCCACTAAATTATCATTGTACAGCGTGTTTCCTGTAAATATATTCGTAAAACTATGCATTGAACATCCCTGAAACTTAATTAGCAAATACATTAAGCAATATTCGCCACAAACCGAAGTCCAATCATTCTGAATCCTATCAACATTCCAGTCCCACCTCTTACAATTCCTTTTCAAAAACTGAAGATGATATCGCTCAGGTGTTCGTCCATATGAATCAAAATATTGGCCGATACCATTTGTATCGAAATGTATGGCTACCCAGTGTGACCCTGGTTTATCATCCGCATCCAAATTGCATATTACCTATATACGTTGGTACATGTGTGTACATAGGCAGTCTATTAGCAGCATACACATTATTTTCTAGACTGGAATGAATATATTTCATATGTTTTTGTAATTCTAGTGTATATGTCGTAGGATAATTTGATACTTCGAATCTTCGCGGAAATCCTAGGGGTTTTGCGAAAACGCGGATAATTAGACATAGGCGAAAAATTATCAAATTTTACTGGACAAAGTCAGGATTTTTGCTAAAATACTCGTTACTATACTAAGATTTGATGTGCTCAACACTGTTTGGCTACAATTTTGCTGGCTGACTTTTAATTGGTTCTAAAAAAAGTATAAAAATCAATATAGTGATTTTCCTTTCTCACCTATTCTAAACTTTCATAACTCTATGATACAATACTTGAAGTTAATCATCGGCAAACTAGGAACCAATTAGAAGTCAGCCAGCAAAATTGTAGCCAATCAGTGTTGAGCACATCAAATCTTACTATAGTAACGAGTATTTTCGCAAAAATCCTGACTTTGTCCAGTAAGATTTGATAATTTTTCACCTATGTCTAATTATCCGCGTTTTCGCAAAACCCCTAGGATTTCCGCGAAGATTCGAAGTATCAAATTATCCTACGACATATACACTAGAATTACAAAAACATATGAAAATGATTCATTCCAGTCTAGAAAATATTTTTTATGCTGCTAATAGACTACCTATGTATACACATTTAAAAACGTATATAATAAGCAATTTGGATGCGGATGATAAACCAGGGTCACACTGGGTAGCCGTACATATCGATACAAATGGTATCATATGGACGAACACCTGAGCGATATCATCTTCAGTTTTTGAAAAGGATTTTTAAGAGGTGGGACTGGAATGTTGATAGGATTCAGAATGATTGGACTTCGGTTTGTGGCTAATATTGCTTATAATGTATTTGCTATTTAAGTTTCAGGGATGTTCAATGCATAGTTTTACGAACATATTTACAGGAAACACGCTGTACAATGATAATTTAGTGGATGAGATGTTCCACTCATACTTTGTAAAAAAAAAGTAATAAAATTTCGAAATAAAAATGAATGATTGTGTTTTATTGATGATATAGAAAATCAGACATAATAAGGTTAAGAATGAGTAATAGGTAATAACGCCAAATCAACCGTAATGAGAGTGTTCGAAGCACAATAGATAATGTAACGATAGGCGAACAATGGAACGTTAATGAGGGTTCAGAACCACCGGATATGAATGAGATAACAGTGATTTGTATAACTCCAGAACCACGCATCCTACGCTAAAACGGACTGCACAAACGTGATCAGAGCATGCCAAAACCTAGGATGGCATACCAAACTTTTTTTTTTTGTTTTTTTTTATTATTATTTAGGTTTGGTGCAACTTAGATTTTAGATTTCGACGATGACGCAGGGTTCTGACGCGTGCGCCAGAACCAGCGAATCACCACTACTGAGGATGTCAATGTATTAGTTCGACTTAATACTCGTTAACGCGAGCGAAGCCGCGGGCAGAAGCTAGTATTAAAAAGAAATAGACAAATTTCAGACGTCTATCGTCTGACGCCTATAACCCAGTTTCTGTACATTCCTACATAGGAAAGACCCCTAATAAAAACTGAGAAATATTAATAAATAAGTTAACTATGAAGCAAAAATATTATCTGCATCGGCCGGGAATCGAACCCGGGCCGCCCGCGTGGCAGGCGAGCATTCTACCACTGAACCACCGATGCTTGTACTAATCTTTTCAAAAATACACACATGTTAATGAAGCACTACGTTCAATACAACATGTACTACATATTATTGTTGATGAAGATGACTCTTGCGCATCAACGAGACGGCAGTTGTGTAATTTTGTACATTCATTTTTGTGAAATCATCGTTTTTTTGCGTCCATTTCAAGTCAATGGTCTTAGTTTATTAAGATGCTTATCTGCAGTGGTAAATGGGCATACATAGTTTTATTCTTATCCAGCCGTGGTTGCGTGGCCTTGGTCTAGAGCAGGAGAAGGAACGGGGGGTATTTTAGTCAGTATGAGTCTGAAACTCCCTCTCGACTGACCCTGGGCGGGAGAAGTCCTAACATGATGTGTGTTAGAAATTGGAGTGTGATTTTGAGTTTTGTCAGCAAGACTTTTATCAGTAAGTTAAATGCAATGAAAGTATATTAAAGTGCGCTCACTGGGGTGACGTGACAATACCACGGATAGAAAAAGCTGTTTTTTCTTCTCCATGGACCATGAATACCAAGGCAAGAGAGTGTATCAGTCGCACGATAAGTAAAAACTATCCCGTTCTTGGTCCAAACCGGGCCGCGGTTTGGCCGCTAACTAGGTATGCAGAAATTGGTTCATTATTTGACTCTTACGTCGTATTTACTAAACCTGAGATCCTTTGCAGGGCAGTTGAACTTGTGACCTATCGATCAATGATCAGTTTCAAATACTGTTTTTTTTTATAACATTCTTACTCATTATACGTGCTTTAGTCTGTTTTAGTAATATTACGTAAAAGTGAATGGTTCTACTATCCGTACTTGCATTTGTATTGATGGCTATTTTAAAGTTTAGGTATAAGCATCGGTGGTTCAGTGGTAGAATGCTCGCCTGCCACGCGGGCGGCCCGGGTTCGATTCCCGGCCGATGCAGTATTCACTTTTGCATTGTATTTTTAAATACTTATTATAAAATAGTTGGGAGCTATAATATATACCTACATTACTGAGATTCAGTAACAGACTCCTTACAGTAAGATAATAATGAATGCATATTTAATTTTATATTTTTTATCAGAACCGCCAAAGAATGGATTTCTTTGCTGGAGCCAGGGTTCTCCGAAGGGTTTAGCCTGGATGTCATCAAGACCCGACTGTAAAGATTACTTTTAGATGTAAGCGTGATCCATCATAGGTTGCATCATCCCTTACCATCAGGCCACTAGATAGTGACTGGCAAAACGGTAGCCAACTGCAAGAAACTCTTTTTTTCTGAAGGTGGAAAGTGGAGCATCAATCTCTTTCTGACCAAAAACCACCACGTTTTAACTCTTGCCCTATTCTGGGGTTAAGCTGTTAAGCAGTATATGGCTCACATCACCCGTGACCCCGATTTTTGATAACTCTAAAGTTGTAGTATTATTCTAAAGTAAGTATACATTGTCGCCCAAAGTCCAGGTCCAGTTCTTGATTCGAAATCTCATTACACGGTAGATGTACAATGCCTATTTCATTAATAAAATAAATCGTCACGTATTATATGTGCAATAGTTGCATATTTCTACTGCATTACGTAAATAGTGAATGTTTCTGCTAACCGTACTCTACTACACTTGCATGTATATTGATTAGTACTTTCGAATTATAGATGTAAGCATCGGTGGTTCAGTGGTAGAATGCTCGCCTGCCACGCGGGCGGCCCGGGTTCGATTCCCGGCCGATGCAAGTTTATTTTTTATCAGAACGTTTTATTTATTCGTAGTCTTTTTGTTTTTTTTTTGTTCGGAAATGTCATTGTTACTATCGAGATTATGTTATAGTCATTATCATACTATCAGCCACAAAACTTCCATTATAGATTTAAGTGTTCGTTCCAAAGTGTAGATTTCCATGGAGAAGAAAGAGTCACTTGTCACCCTTTAGATTATAGCTAATTCCTCTTTTGTAAAGGAAGCCTGGAAGTCCAGGCGTGGTTCCTTTTGTTGTTGTTGTTTTTGAAGCGTCCTGAAAAAAAAAAAAAAACAGTCTCAAGGACTAAGGAAGGCCATTTGATTATAAGTTGTATAATGTATTTAATGGACTGTGTAAATGTCCCAAATTATCATATTTCTCTCCAAATAAGAAATTACGAGAAAAGAAATTAATTAAAATTATAATTTTAATGGTTACCGCAGTCATTTACGTTTTTAGGGTTCCCTCTCCCAAGGATATATATCCGAATAGCTACACCCGCGCGGTTTCACTCGCTGCTCAGCTCAATTTGATTGTGGCGTGATGTTTTATAGCCTATAGCACTAGGAAAGTTTGTAGTTATCAATAAGTGAAAGAATTTTGGAAATCCGACCAGTGGTTCCAAAGATACAAACCTACCTACAAACCCTACATACAAACTTACATCTCTTTATAATATTAGTGTCACATGTTTTAGGATCATCCGTGATTATCTCTGCAAACGCAAGGAACGGATTGGTTTTTAGGCAGTAAGTGTTTGACACGCCCAGTCGCCCTACTCAGGGCATGAGAAGTCATTTGATGACTTACACACTTCAAAAAAAGTTTGATGACTTACACACTTCAAAAAAAGTCCTGATGATATACCTACCTATGGATAGCCGCTACAAGTTCTTACTCTTACAGCCAATGGTTACTAAGAATACTGACTGACACTGAGTTTTTTTATCTTTAAATCTTTGATTTTCAAAAGTGCCTATATTGATGGTCTAATTGAATTGATTGATCTGACTTTGAAAAAACATGTACCACACCTGCGACACTAAAGGAGTTATGAGTGCGAACCTGACTTTGTCCAGTAAGATTTGATAATTTTTCACCTATGTCTAATTATCCGCGTTTTCGCAAAACCCCTAGGATTTCCGCGAAGATTCGAAGTATCAAATTATCCTACGACATATACATTATATTACTGTTATTAGCAGATTGTTACAGTACCAATCTATTCAATGGTTGTCATAGGAATGTTCAATGATAGTGATTTGTAAATATAAAATTGCATTCTTTGTG
This sequence comes from Spodoptera exigua, assembly GCA_902829305.4. Classification (NCBI taxonomy): domain Eukaryota; kingdom Metazoa; phylum Arthropoda; class Insecta; order Lepidoptera; family Noctuidae; genus Spodoptera; species Spodoptera exigua. Next base: position 2,874,536 of record LR824612.2, read on the forward strand.
TTAGTCACAAAACAGGTTCATGCCTGTTGTGATGTGAGATAAGTTTGTTGATTCATAGAGTTTCGTTGCACTTAGGAATGTGGATGGTGTGTGTCATGTTTTAGATAAGAATGGACTATATATGATGGAACAATTGCAGTTCTGCAATCAGTGTATGGTCGTTTGACCACAGTGGATTGTATAAGCAGAAAGTGAAAAAGTAAAAAAATACTTTTTTAACAATGACACTCACTCATTAGTAGACTAGTCATATTAATACAAATTAAGGTTTCTAAAGATGTTTATAAACTAATCATAGATAAACTAATAGATAATCTAATATGTTAACTAATGATATATTCTGATTACTTAAAGTACTCATTAGATTTAAAATGACTTTCCTAATACTTTACTAGACTATAAGTATTGAACATTATTTGAAATTGGGTATCAGTTGCTCTACCAACACTTAACTGTTACTTACTGTGCCACATACTTTCTTCTTTATGATAAAAATGGAAAACTTCAGTGAAATATGCATCAGTGCTTTCTTTTCCGCACCCATTGAAGAGAATATAGAACAATCCAACAGCGAATTCAATCAGGAGCTGTCTAAAGTGTGTCATGAAATGGAGAAGCGTGAACTGTTCCATTCATCGTATGATCAGGAGCTGTCTAAAGTTTGTGATGAAATGGAGAAGCGTGAACTGTTCGATTCATCGTATGATCAGGAGCTGTCTAAAGTTTGTGATGAAATGGAGAAGCGTGAACTGTTCGATTCATCGTATGATCAGGAGCTGTCTAAAGTTTGTGATGAAATGGAGAAGCGTGAACTGTTCGATTCATCGTATGATGATGAGCTGTATAATCAATGTGTAATGGCTGAAACAACGTTAATGTAAGTATTTTAAGTAAGTAGTAAGTATTTTATTATGTTAAGGTAGTATGTAAGTATTAGAAGTACAAACTCAATAAGAAATATTATTGTAGGAATGTTTTATTTTAAGATTTGTCTAATAATTTTCTTTTTTTTGTTACAGTCATCAACAAGTTGGGAGAGGTATCAAACAAGGTATCATTACAAATGAAAATAAGGTTACCAAGAAAGCAAAATTAGATGAAGGAGCTTCTACATCATCAATTGAAACCAATGACGTGGACAACAATAAGGTGGAATGTGATACATGTCATGTTTATATTGCTAAAAGGTATTTAAACAACCATTTGAAAAGCAATACACATAAATATAATCTTTTAAAATTACATAATTCATTACCAAATGTTACAGTCGTTGAAACCGCTTTTGGTAATCGAATTTTAACATATAGAATTAATAGTAAAACACATCAATCGGGACAATATTTTGAAACACCGGAATCGTATTTAAATCCATTAAAAATCGATATCTTATTTTTGATAAATGAATGTATTCAAAAACATACAATTTTGAAAATAAACTTCATATTGCATGCTGATTTCATACAACAAACTAAAAATATTAAAAATACGTTTGATTTTCAAATGTTTAATTACATAATTAGTCAGGGAGATGACTTAAATATTTTTTATTCATCATTAATAGACACAGTAGTCGGTAAAATTTGTCAATTTGAAAAAAAATATAGTGGTTGGAGTCTTAATCAAATTAAATACATAGATATGAATGTTAACAAATTCAACCCCCTACGTGGTAGTTCATATATCAACCTTCCTCAAGATATTAAATTAAAAAAAGCTGTAATCAATGTTAAAAATAATGATAATATGTGTTTCAAATGGGCATTACTCTCTGGTTTATATCCTGCATGTAAAAGTGTAGATCGGGTAGCATCTTACGTAATTCATGGAAATAAACTAAAATTTACTGGTATTTCTTTTCCGGTTAAAATTGCAGATATATCAAAAGTTGAGAAATTAAACAATATTAGTATTAATGTTTTTGGCTTAGAGTATAATAAAGAAAAAAAGTGTAATTCTGTTGTAGGTCCTTTATATTTAACAAAATGTCGTACATCTAATCATATTAACCTACTATATATATCGAATGGTATTAAAAATCATTACTGTTATATTAAAAACTTATCGCGATTAGTTAGTTCACAAATATCAAGACAACATCGTAGAGTTTATATATGTGATTCATGTTTACTTCATTTCCCATCAGAGGAAAGACTTAATAGCCATCGACAATATGATTGCGCTCACATTTATACGGAATTACCAAACGGTGAGGATTCCAAAACGGATTGGTTTGGTAAACCAACCTCAAATAATAAATTAAAATTTGATAAATTCGCGAAAAAGTTGGAAATGCCCTTTGTGATTTATGCAGACTTTGAGGCATTTTTGAATCCAATAGAACCATGTAGTAACGATCCATCTAAGCCTAGTACGATAAATATTCAAAAACATGAAGTGTATAGTTTTGGATATTATATTAAATGTTCATATGATAACAGATTATCAAAATATGAGACGTATAGTGGGTCAAACTGTGCACAAGTGTTTATGAATCGTCTTTGTGAAGATGTGAAAACAATAGTTAAAAAAAATAGTTTCCAAAAATGCCCCGTTCCATTATCAGACGAAGATAAAATTAAAATTTCAAATTCAAACATATGTTATATTTGTGAAACTGAGTTAAATGAAGATCTTTTTTACGATTTTGATTGGCACACTGGCAGTTTTAGGGGTGTTGCACATCAAGTGTGTAGTTCTAAGTACAGAACCCCTCGTCATATCCCAATATTCTTACATAACCTCAGTCACTATGATGCTCATTTCATTGTCCATGCATTAAACTTCGATGATAACAAAGTTAAAGTTATTCCACAAAATAAAGAAAGATACATATCATTTTCAAAACAGTTAACAATAAATAATCAACCGGTAAGTTTAAGATTCGTAGATTCATTGAATTTTTTATCGTGTAGTTTAGATCAACTAGCTAAAAATCTAAATGATGATCAGTTTACAGAACTAAAAAGGAACTATCCTAATAATGAAGACTTTTCACGTTTAAGACGGAAAGGTATTTATCCTTATGAATTTATGTGTAATAGTGATTGCTTGAAACATTCATCACTTCCTGATCAACACCAATTTTATAGTTCACTCACAGATTCAATTATTTCAAATGATGATTATAATCACGCAAAAGATATTTGGCAACATTTTAAGTGTAGTAGTATGTCTGATTATTCCAATTTATATTTAAAAACTGATGTTTTACTTTTGACTGATGTATTTGAAAACTTTAGAAAGCTTTGTATTAAAACTTATGGATTAGATCCTGCTCATTACTATACTGCCCCAGGTTTAAGTTGGGATGCAATGTTAAAATTTACCAAAATAGAATTAGAATTGTTAACGGACTATGACAAAATTGCTTTTTTTAAAGCTGGTATTAGAGGGGGTGTATCTCAGTGTAGCAATCGTTTTGCTAGAGCAAATAATAAATTCATGGAAGATTATGATAGTGAAAAACCTAATTCATACCTAACATATTTTGATGCAAATAGTTTATACGGTTGGGCAATGTCTCAATCTCTTCCTGTTGGTGGTTTCGAATGGATTGATTCTAATACAGATTACAATGTGTCGGATAACTCTGATTTCGGTTATGTTTTAGAAGTTGATTTGGAATATCCTGATGAACTTCATAATTTGCATTCTGACTTTCCGTTGTGTCCTGAAAACATATGTGTGGGTAATACTAAAGAAACTAAATTAGTTCCTAATTTAAATAATAAAAATAAATACATCATTCACTACAGGAATTTAAAACAATGCATTGAAATGGGGATTAAATTAATTAAAGTACATAGAATTTTAAAATTTAAACAGAGTTCTTGGTTAAAGAAATACATAGACTTAAATACTAGTTTGAGAACGTTAGCTACATCAAACTTTGAAAAAGACTTTTTTAAATTAATGAACAATTCTGTCTTCGGTAAGAGTATGGAAAATATTGAAAAAAGAGTAAACGTTAAACTACTAACTCACTGGGATAATCGTGGTAAAGTTTTAGGTGCTCAGGATTGGATTGCAAAACCAGAATTCCACAGTTTATCAATATTTTCAGAACATTTAGTCGCAATACAATTACGGAAAACAAAATTAATTTATGATAAGCCGATTTATTTAGGATTTTGTATTTTAGATATATCTAAGACCCTTATGTATGAATTTCATTACAACTACATGATTAAAAAGTTTCATAATAAAATTAAGTTATTGTACACCGATACCGATAGTTTGATATATCAAATTTTTACAGACAATTTTTATCACTATTTCGATACATCAGATTACCCGGAAAATAATATTTATGGATATCCAAAAATAAATAAAAAAAAGTTGGGTTTTTTTAAAGATGAGAATAATGGTAAAGTAATGAAGGAATTTGTAGGGTTGCGATCAAAAATGTATGCATTAGAAATAGAAGATAAATTTATAGCAAAGACAAAAGGAGTTAACAAAAGTGTTACCAAAAAAATGAATATGGAAAATTACAATCGATTTAAGTCAATCAAAAACACTATTTTTACCCAAAAAATTAATAAAACATCTTTATCATATATTGATACCAAACGATGTATTATGAATAACAACATTGATACATTGGCTTGGGGACATTATAAATTACGTTAAGTGTAATACTTTTTACTTTTATTTCTGTGTTTAGACAGGGTGCAAAAAGACACTTAACGAAGCCGAAAGCCACGTATTCTACCCATTATTTGGATCATTTTTTCTTTAAGACCATAGCTGGGACTCCACGGGTTCTCAAGATATTGAAGGTCAAAGATGCATTTTAATTTCTATTTTTTTGCGCAATCGAATTCTATGTATTATTACAAAACTTTTTTCCAAACAAACGTTACCTGAATTTTCGATTTTTCTAAATAAATTACGCATTTGAAGTTACGAACAGTAATGTACGTAATAAATAAATGCAGACCCGCACAAAAAACATCGTGCATCTCAGTAGGATTTTTATTTTACAGAATTGTTTTATAGTTGTGAAGTAAAACGTCGACCTAAGAACTTATCACAGAGTTTTAATGCTAAGCTGTGAACCTACGCACACAATGACAAAAAGCCCGTTTGCTTTACATTGCGCGCAATAAAATAATATATTTTTTTTTTGATACCTAAAAATAAAAGTCGTTTCCCAGTGATAATTTTAGCGTAAAGCTATTTAGTTATAACTGTAGTATGCGTAGTTAACGGCTTCGTTAAGTGTCTTTTTACACCCTGTATACAAAATTTATACTAATTGTAAAAGAATGATATTACTATAATTTTATATAATAGTTTATTACATATTTAAAATTTATTGTTTGATTGTAAATAATGTAAAATAAATGTAGTTTTTTTTTGTGTGCTTAAATTTGGTGTTGAGTTGATTGTGAAATTCTGATAAGTACTAATTGTGTAAGAAATAGTACACAGATCATTCTGTTCTTCACAAATTACATGTTTTGTATAATTTTAGCAATATATATTAATTTTTACACCAACATATTCATTTTTATTTTATCCCTTTAAAATTCTAGACGTGTGAAATGTTTCATTTTATCCATCCGTTTACTGCTATTGTGGCAGGACCAAGTGGGTGTGGGAAGTCAAATTTTGTAACAAATTTTATAAAATCAGTTAAAGAAATATGTACTTGTGATTTTAATCAGATCACATGGTGTTTTGATGAAATGCAGTCATTATATAATTTATCAAATGTTAACTATCATCAAGGAATTCCAAATCTTAATATGTTTGATGGTGAAAACCCACACCTTATTATTATTGACGATCTAATGAGAGAGTCTGATGGAAGAATTGTGGATATATTTACAAAAGGTAGTCATCACAGGAATCTCAGTGTATTTTATTGAACACAAAATTTATTTCATCAAGGTAAAGGTCAAAGAGACATTGCTTTAAACTCAAGTTATATAATTTATTTTAAAAACCCTCGCGATAAAACTCAAATAAGATATTTAGCACGACAAGTGTCACCAGATAACACAAAATTAATTGAAGACGCCTACAGGGATGCAACTTTAGAAGCGCATGGATATTTAATGATAGATTTAAAACAGAATACAAACGATTTTTGTCGTATCAAGACAAATGTATTCCCATTTAATCGTTACTGCACAGTCTACATCCACCAAAGAGTTTAAATACACCAAGAATTAAACAATTCAAATCATTTGTAAATGATGCATCGTCGACTCGCAACGCATAAACATTTGCTAAACGCTCTGCATTCACTTAAACCAAAATATCAAAGAGCATTACTTAAAACGTGTGATGAAGAAGAAATAAATTGTATTTGTGAATGTATTCATAACGTTTTACAAGGAAAGATACCTCTTAAAGGTCAGATCAAGATAAACAAAAATTGAATAAACACAAAAAAAACTCCGTAAACTGGTACATAAGTGTAAACATAAATTAAGAAAAAAAATTATTATACAAAAAGGAGGGACTTTCTTACCAATAATATTAAGTGCAATATTGAGTAGATTAGTAAGTGGACTAACTAGTTAACATGTTGAAAATGAAAATGCTAAGAAAATTATACTTATTGAACCTGGATTGATTGAAAAATTAAAACAAGAAAATAAGGTTACTAGTAATTTGTCCCAACTAGATATTGAAATGCAAAATATTATGAATAGTAAGATGGAAGACCGAAAGAAGTGGATGTTATATTTACAAATACTACAAAGATACCTTCACTTTACCGAAGAGGATCGTCAACCACTCAGTTTACCAATTTATTCTGATACATCTAATGAAGATTCAAATGGATTGGAATGGTTGGAGTAATATATTTACATCAGCATATCATACTCTATTCTCGGGGACTGGTGTTCACTTCCTAAATGAAGGAAATGCAATCTCACGTGAACAGTATGCCAAAGGTTACTGTCTTTTAGCATTTGATTCAACTCCTGATTAATCAGCAAACTCCCATTGGAATCTCATAAAGCATGGTAGTGTAAGATTAGAAGTACGATTTGAATACTCACTAATACAAACAATTAACTGTATTGTTTATGCTGAGTTTGATAATATTATTGAAATAGATAAAAATAAAAATGTTACTATAGACTATAGTAGTTAGAATTATAATGTGTATTGTGTTTTAGATATATGTGCTACGCTTAATGCATTTTGTGTGTGTAACTAAAGGTAACATTATAAAATTTAATAAAACAAATTGTATGCAATGTACTATTTTTTATTTCTTTATAAACCTTCCCTATTTAATCTTATACAATATAATACTTATAAATTAAGTAGAGAAGAGAGTATCCGAGCATCATCATACGATGCATGTTGATCACAACAGGCATGAACCTGTTTTGTGACTAACGCAAAGAATGCGATTTAATATTTACAAATCACTATCATTGAACATTCCTATGACAACCATTGAATAGATAGACTGTAATAATCTGCTAATAACAGTAATATCATGGATACACAAGAATTACAAAAACATATGAAAAAAATTCATTCCAGTCTAGAAAATAATGTTTATGCTGCTAATAGACTACCTATGTATACACATTTACCAACGTATATAATATGCAATTTGGATGCGGATGATAAACCAGGGTCACACTGGGTAGCCGTACATATCGATACAAATGGTATCGGTCAATATTTTGATTCATATGGACGAACACCTGAGCGATATCATCTTCAGTTTTTGAAAAGGAATTGTAAGAGGTGGGACTGGAATGTTGATAGGATTCAGAATGATTGGACTTCGGTTTGTGGCGAATATTGCTCAATGTATTTGCTATTTAAGTTTCAGGGATGTTCAATGCATAGTTTTACGAACATATTTACAGGAAACACACTGTACAATGATAATTTAGTGGATGAGATGTTCCACTCATATTTTGTAAAAAAAGTAATAAAATTTCGAAATAAAAATGAATGATTGTGTTTTATTGATGATATAGAAAATCAGACATAATGAGGTTAACAATGAGTAATAGGTAATAACGCCAAATAAACCGTAATAAGGGTTGACAATGAGTAATAGATAAGAACGCCAAAGCAACCGTAATGAGAGTGTTCGAAGTACAATAGATAATGTAACGATAGGCGAACAATGGAACGTTAATGAGGGTTCTGCACTGTGATTCTGTAAGACTTCATTCTAAACTTCGAATCTGAATCCGCCGTGAGTAGTAGTACACTAGCGCTACACTTGCGAGTTGAACTAAATTGACAGCAACATTTTGATAGATAAAGCATTCTAAAATTTAATTTCCCCGTCACTTTAACGCTCACTTCGCACCCGAACACGATTCAAAATTAAACAAATTTTATAGAATCGACGTGCAGAACCACCGGATATGAATGAGATAACAGTTAAGTGATTTGCATAACCCCAGAACCACGCATCCTACGCTAAAACGGACTGCAGAAACGTGATCATAGCATGCCAAAACCTAGGATAGCATACCAAATTTTTTTTTGTTTTAATTATTGTTTAGGTTTGGTGCAACTTACATTTTAGATTTCGACGATGACGCAGGGTTCTGACGCGTGCGCCAGAACCAGCGAATCACCACTACTATCCTCCAACATCCCTTATTTTATTTCCATAAGGATTGAACTTATCAAAATCTTATTTAAACGGACGTCTACATCAAAGTAGCCCCAATCTTTAATTTCAGTTTAATCAGTCGATATAATGTAAAGCAAACGGGCTCCGTGACATTGTGTGCATAGGTTCACATCTTAGCATTAAACCGCTGTGATAAGTACGTAGGTCGACGGTTTACTTCGCAACAACAAAACAATTCTGTAAAATAAAAATCCTACTGAGACTGAGATGCACGATGTTTTTTGTGCGGGTCTGCATTTATTTATTAATTACATATTGCGCCGACCCTAAATAAAACGAGACAAGGGCAGGAAGATGATGATGATGATGATGATGATGATGATTACTGTGCGTAACACCAAATGCGTAATTTATTTAGAAAAATCGAAAATTCAGGTAATGTTTGTTTGGAAAAAAGTTTTGTTATAATACTTAGAATTCGATTGCGCAAAAAAAATGCATCTTTGGCCTTCAATATCTCGAGAACCCGTGGATCCCAGCTATGGTCTTAAAGAAAAAAATGATCCAAATAATGGGTAGAATACGTGGCTTTCGGCTTCGTTAAGTTTCTTTTTACACCCTGTATGTATTACGTGAAAAACATCACATTGGTACTTGCCGGGTTTGGACCACGTGTCCTCATGCATGAGAGGCGGGCGCATTAATCAGCGGGCTATCACGTTATTACTATGTTCAACGTTTCAAATACTGTTTATAAAATTCTTGAACTTGTACGTGTTAAAGTCTGTTTTCTGACAATTACGTAATGACTAACCTTTTCTGCTAACCATACTTGCATTTGTATTGATAACTACTTTCAGAGTATAGATATAAGCATCGGTGGTTCAGTGGTAGAATGCTCGCCTGCCACGCGGGCGGCCCGGGTTCGATTCCCGGCCGATGCAAGTTACATTTTTGCTTCTTATTTTAGCTTGATTTCCTGAAATTTTATCTTATATGTATATGCATTTTACTTCATAAAGACTGAGTTAAAAGACAAACAAACAATAGGTAGGTACAGTAACAGTTTCTGTAGATAAAAAATTTTGATACCCCTTCCTTTTCCAGGTGGGCGTGGACAATAATTGAGTATCAGACTCTACTATTAGTTAGTAGAGTCAGGTTTTTCTCGTTCCAAGCGCACCTTGAATAGCCTCCATACCACCTTAGATGGGGCACAATGGGTCCAATATCCAGCCGTGATTTAGGGCATAAGCGCAATGATGTTCAGCGACTCCAGCACAGAGCAGGAGGAGGGAATGTGGCATTGCCCCACTCAGAGCTCTATAAGATTGGATATAATTCCTCACCAAAAAAAACTTTTTCTGATTGAAAACCACCCTTTTTCTTCTGCCTTCTGCCGCAGTATATGGCTAGCCTCGTCCGCGACCCCCTAATTTTGATTACCCTTTTTTGAAGGGGATATCATCAAATGACTTCTTTCGCCCGGTTATGACGAGACCGTGTCACACTCCTCTTGACCAAAGCCCTCCGTTCTTTTTCCTACTCTAGGCCGACGCTGCTCATTACGTTTGACCCGGGACCCCGGCTAAACATCGGCGCAATTTGGCCCTATCTGTGGTGGACTAATGATCTATTTTAATAACACTAAAGTTGAATAATAATCTAAGTGTAATCAGTCATCGTTACACGGTAAATGTACTTGCGCCTATATGATCATTGATTCAAAATCACGTATTTACCATATACGTTATTGATATTTTATAATTACATGCAATAATTGCATTTTTCTACAATATTACGTAAGAAAGTGAATGTTTCTGCAACCGTACACTACTACACTTGCATTTGTATTGATGAAAACATTCAACCGTTATACATAAGCATCGGTGGTTCAGTGGTAGAATGCTCGCCTGCCACGCGGGCGGCCCGGGTTCGATTCCCGGCCGATGCAAGTATTATTTTTAGATTTTGCTATTTTTTTCTCAAAATCCAATGTATTTCTGCATTTTAAATTAACTTTACATTTTACATACTCTTCGCTTTAGATCATAACGTATTTGCGTGGCATTTATTGGAATATCTAGTACCGATTGTAATCTGAATAAATATACTTAGATTGAATAATGTATGTATAATTAAAATAGAACCGTATCTCCGATTTCAAAACAGCGTTACAGCAGTCTTACTGATTTGTATTATTTGATTGCATTGTTAATCGAGTCTATTTCTGATTCTATACTATTCTGAAAATTAACAATAGGAGATCGCTTTGATGGTTCTTAAAGTCCAACTCCATTCAACAGACTGCCACAACATGTCTAATTAGATAATAAAATGACTTTAGCAATTATTCTATTGGTTAATTATAACCATTACATTGGCGACTCCCCTCGGCAGTAGAAGAAGGTAGGGAGGGGGGGGGTTTGTCAGCAAGAGCCAGACTCCCTCTCGCCCCACGGGGTGGGAGAAGTCATAGAATATTATTACCCCCACAAACATAAAAACAGTCTCACACTCATTTCACAGTAAGGTGCGCTTGCGCCTGACCATTTACCTAGTTAAAAATTTAGAAAGAACGAAAGAATGAAAAACCGTTTATTTCACACACAATTTTTTTTCTCATAAAATTGTCATTGATTTTTTTTCAGATGCGTAATTATTATGTTTGTGAAGTGAATGTTTCTGCTAACCGTACTTGCATTTGTATTGATGACTACTTTTAAGGTTTAGGTATAAGCATCGGTGGTTCAGTGGTAGAATGCTCGCCTGCCACGCGGGCGGCCCGGGTTCGATTCCCGGCCGATGCAATAAGTATTTTTTAGTTTTTGTTTAAAAATTAAAGCCAAGTCATAACCAAAACTGTGTGTGTGTTTAGCAAAATGCAATCGTATTTTTTGTAATTCTCATTTGATTGTGGATTCTAAGTATTTTGTAAAGTTGTAAAAGTTGGGGGAGGATTCATTGATTGATTTTCACCCAGAAGAGTTAAAATCTGGTGCCACTTTACTCTTTAAGTACATAATAACTACCGAATCTGGAATCACATCACCACATCACCAACCTATAAGTGGCCACTGCTAAGCAAAGGCCTCTCACACTTAATCGCCACGCTTGTTCCAGGCGGATTTGCTATTTCACGATGTTTTCCTTCACCGCTTGTCAGTGGTATCTAAATAATCATAGAAAGTGTATACATATAATTCGAAAAAATTCACATTGGTACTTTGAATCCGCACTCTCACGCATGAGGAGCGGGTGACATATTATTGTATATTTTTTATTTAACTAACTCTGTAAACAAACTTTAAATTAAAAAATATTGAATATTTAAGAAATATTCAATATGTTTACTGTCTCTTAAAACGCACATGAAAACGAGGTTACCATTGTTATTGTTTTATGTTTATTAAATTTGATATCTAAAAGCTTACATGTTTAATGATTAAAATAAATATTAAAATTATCGCTATAAGTTTTAAATAAGATGTGTTTTGTTTAAATTAGTTGATTTCAATTGTGAATTTAGTTATTTGTCTACAAAATTTGCTTGTCCCTGTTTGGTCAATTTTGGCGGGAAACTATGACTGTTCGGAATAATGTTGTACAATAAGAGATGACACTTTTTGGCGGGTTGGCGTTTAGCTAAGTTAAGTGAATTCTCTCTTTTTATGTAATTGTTCTTTGTATACCTATTGCTGTTAAACATGATTAAAATATATTTTATTATTTATTTACCTACTTTATGTTTATTTCTTTACTTATTCATGAGATTTCAATAATTGAATAATAAATTTAATTGATCTTTTATATACCAAATCTCGCGCGGGCGTCTTAATCTCCGGCCCATCACGTCGTTCAATCGACGAATATGGATTTTAGTTTGATTTTTATAAATACTTAACACATTTATTTTCGAATATCGATAAAAAAACTGTATCAAATGAAGTCGGATAGAAAGAAACTGGCCAATTCACCTCGGAATAGACTTACTTACCTAAATCGATGAGATTGATGACGTTAGAAAAAGGAGTAAATTAAAAAGAAACCGCAACCATGAAGAGATTGATCGATTGAGGTGACGTGAAAGAAGTTTGTACCAAGATGTGAACTTAATCTTGCTGACTGGTTAGAAAAGTAACTTAGAAATGCATTTTCTATTGCCACAGACCGAATCGAATTTTTTTGCGCCAAAATAAAAAATAGCTGTCAATGCCAAAATCATTTATTTCAATTAGACCACAGTTTTGAACGTCAAGAAAATACGATAAAAATTTAAGCACTACAGTCAAATTGTCGCTTAATAAAATTGATCAGAACTAACTTTCTCTATTGTAACTTTTGTGAGACATTCATTATTATGTTTTCGGCTCACTCACGTAATAATTTGACGAGATTCTCGACTAGTTTCAAGCCATGCTAGAGGTCCATATTCATGACACGCGACGCGGCGACTGTCGCGCTGTTACTGGGGGCGACAGTCCGGGTGGGATATGGGCCTCCAGCATGGCTTGAAACTGGTCGAGTATCTCGTCAAATTATTACGTGAGTAAGTTGAAAACATAATAACTAACTTTCTCATTAGATCCTAAACTTTATGTGATACCTGACGAGAACACGGATTACCTGATGGTAAGCAATCGGCACCTGCCCATAGACACTCATAAAACCAAAGAAGTCTTAATACAGACACATAGCTTAAATAAAGAACCCTATAAGACATTTTAAGGTAATAAACTTAAAATAATCCTAATAAATAACTAAAAAAACAGAAACAACCCCAAAATCTCGCCTCTTCTTAAGAAAACAACAATAAATTCAACGAAATCAGCAATAACTTAACCCTTGCCCAGCTTACCGGAATTGGTGAGAGCAAAAAACATGTTCTTTATCCAGATAAAACAGTCTTCCATCTTTATTTGTGGTCGGAAACCTGTGAAACGTATCGGTTGAACATCATTCTTTATTAACGATGCATCGACGGTAAACTAGAATTTATATCTATAATCTTAGAGTAGGTAAATATTATTTTTTTAACTAGCTTCCGCCAGTCGCTCGTGGTATGTTACTAAAACTACCAGAAGCCTATGTGTTAATATGATTGATACCCTATATTCATACCAAATTCCAATTATATTGGTAAAGCCGTTTTTGCCTGAAAGAATAACAAACATACATACATACTTAGTCGGGTCATAAGTTCTGTCAAAACCTTATATTTTTAATTTTCGATTACTGGCCAGAAATTCTTCGACTTATTTTAAAAATAGAACTTTCGCGCTTGTAGAAAATAAAAAAGAAATTATTTTTTATTCATTTTTAAATATGGAGTGGTCGAATAAAGAAGACAGAATCGCGGTTATCGCGTTGCACCGCTGTGGTTACGCGCCAAAAGACATTTTCAATATTCTTCAAAATTTGAAAATAACGTTACGGTTTGTTTATCGTACTATCAAACGATACACCGAAGAGTCAAGCTTCGAAGATCGTAAGAGAAGCGGCCGACCTCGCACAGTTCGGACACATAAGGTCATCAAAGCAGTGAAGGCGCGAATCGAACGAAATCCCGTACGTAAACAAAAAATCCTAGCTCTGCAGATGGGGCTAAGCAGAACCACTGTTAAAAGAGTACTAAATGAAGACCTGGGACTACGAGCTTATCGTAAAAAGACAGGACATTTTTTGAACGAGCGTTTAAAAAAAAATTAGGCTAGACAGATCCCGCGCTTTGCTACGACGGTACGCGGGAAAAAAATACCGCGAAATTCTTTTTTCGGATGAAAAAATTTTTACTATTGAAGAAAGTTTTAACAAACAAAATGATAAGGTGTATGCCCACAGCAGTGAAGAAGCAAGCGCGCGTATTGCGAGGGTCCAGCGTGGGCATTACCCTTCCTCATTCATGGTTTGGCTTGGAGTCTCATATTCAGGCGTAACTGAGGTGTTTTTCTGTGAAAAAGGTGTGAGAACTAGTGCCGAAGTTTATCAAAATACTGTCCTAACAAACATAGTGGAACCTCTTTCTCAGACAATGTTCAGGAACAGGCATTGGATATTCCAACAGGACTCTGCACCGGCTCATAAGGCACGAAGTACGCAAGACTGGTTGATCGCTCGTGGAATTGACTTCATCCGGCATGAAGACTGGCCCTCTTCTAGTCCAGATTTAAACCCACTGGACTACAAGATATGGCAATATTTGGAGGAAAAAGTCTGTGCTAAACCTCACCCGAATTTGGAGTCTCTCCGAGCATCTCTGGTTAAAGCAGCGGCAGACATAGATATGAATGTGGTGCGTGCAGCGATCGATGACTGGCCGCGTAGATTAAGGGCATGTGTTCAAAATGGGGGAGGGCATTTCGAATAATGTAAATAAAATTATATTGTACATTTAATGACCTTTCATTTCATATATAATTTTTAAATAATTGTCAAAAGGCGTATAAGTTATTACATCAAAAGTTTGTGACAGAACTTATGACCCGACTAAGTATAGTACATTCTCATAAACTTTCACATTTTTAATATTAGTAGGATTAATAGGATAGGCTAGAGAAATAATTGGGCTATGAAGTATAGTAAAATTATTGTAAAATATCACCGATTCGACACTTGACAAGTATCAAAATTACTTTTACCGAGTTACAAGTGCTTTTTATAGATATCTAGACACCGCTGACGTACGGTGACAAAAGACATTTTTAGAAAACTTGGACTTGCGTTCGAACAAGCTTGGTGATCCTTCTCCGTTTGAGACGAGGCCTCTGGTCAGCAGTGGACGCTTGTATTTTTTTATTTGGACCATGTTTATGTTTATTCTAAGATAAAAAATTGTCTTCAGGTAAGTCAGTAAAGTCATATATTGGAGTTAAATGCATACATTAATCTTTCAGTATGGTGTGTATTTTTCATGTGGGGGTTTTGAACTTATTATGAATTCACTACTGATTTCCTTCGGGCTTATGGGATTTTTGGTTGACTTGGCAGCAAGCGTCACTGTCAACATGTGGTTTTATGTTCATTCAAGAGAGAGACAAAATATATATTTCTAGATACTCCCGTGCGGTTTCACTCGCTACTCGGCTCCATTTAATTGTAGGGTGATATTTTATATGTATGATATGCCTATAGCAGTCGGGAACATTGTTGCTCTATCAATTAGTGAAATAATTTTGGAAATCCGACCAGCGGTTCCAAAGAAAACCCCCTACATACAAACTTACAAATTTTACCTCTTTATAATATTAGTATAGATTGTAGATAAGTATACATATAGGTAGGTGACTAGAGAATTGCTTGTTTGGCGTCTTTAATCGGAACTATTTAGATCTCTAAAAGACATTTTTATATGATTGTAAATAAAGGTCTGACCTCTACGACCGGAGATAACATAAATTCTCACCGTTTTATAAAACGGCCGGTCACATTATTATGTGTTCTGTTTTACGATCGGGTCGTGACATATTTACTGGCCTATAAATATAAAGTATCCAACTTTTACTTCTTAATCGATTTTCAAAAGCTTTTACAAAATAATAGTGAACGAAAGGACGCGACGCGTTTCTAGAATATTCCAATTTTGTATCGAAAATAACTTTCACACACAGCCATTCATGTCCCTAGGACTTCAGTGTTGAGCTGTTTTCATGGTAACATCAAATTGTAGATCTTGTCTTACAAGAGTTGCAGCGGTTATTGGAGGTAGTTGAAGGCAACAAACAAAGGAGGCTCAATTCCCCATCATCATCATCAGCCTATAAGTGCCCACTGCTGAGCAAAGGCCTCTTCTCATACGGAGAAGGTTAGAGCATTGATCACCACGCTTGCACAATGCGGGTTGGCGATTTCAAACTTATAATTAGATATTATAAGTCCAGGTTTCCTCATGATGTTTATCTTCACCGTATGTCAGTGGTGTCTAAGTAATCATGGAAAGTACATATAACTCGGAAAAGGTCACATTGGTACTTGCCAGGTTTCGATTCCCTATCTCCAATCCCCGAATGTAACTCCTCCTTAATTACAAAAATCCAAAAATCTGAAGTATACACAGTAACTTTATAAGCAAACTAAATGTAAATTAATAAACGAGTTTCTACGACAACATGGCCCATTAGTATAAGTACCTACATAAGAAAACCTCTTTAGTTCGTTCGTTTATTAAAACAAGCCCCGCCGTAGCAAAATGCAATTTATTCGACGGAGTTACAGAGGATCCGTAAACAAAGACAAAGTATAAAGAAGAATACTAGAATACGTTTCATTCCCAATAAACGAGTACAATTTATATATTGAAACAGTATTGTTTGATTTTCAAGATGGCCGCTTCGCTTTTAATAAACGATGTTGCAATGGAAAAAATTCAATAATGTTGAATAATATTTTCATAGTAAAATGTATCGAATGGAAGACGACGTTGACCTTTTTTTGAAAATAAACTTGGAGTTGGATGTTTTTTGTAAAATGGGTAAAATTAATTCGTTGTTGCCACCCTCATAATATATATAAGTACCCGATAACTTTAAATTGCAAATTGTTGTTGACACTCAGTGGCTATCAAAACATTGTTGAACTGGCCGTTTTACTAGTGCGTAATTAATTATGTTTAGTGGTCTGTTAATAGCGCGACGTTCGCTGCGTCGTCTATTCGTTAATATGAGCCCTTAACATTGCTCGAAACTAGTCGAGTTGTCTCGCAATTTATGTGATTAAATAGCCGTTAGAGATAATTAATTGTTTAGTGTGTCTCACTAAAATTATTAATCCTACTAACTACCACGTAAAAATGTATGAATGTATGTTTGTCTTCTATTTAGGTGATATTTTACTTTAAACTTTTGCGTTGCATTTGTTCTATAATCTGTTGCATACTACTGCTTTACTGTACCCTTTTTATTTGTTATTTGCTTGACGTTTCGGCAGGATCAAGCAAAAACCAAATAAAATCGTATACATAGGTGAATATCCCGGATTAACACAGGTTTTTTTTATCAATTTACTACGAAGCTAGTAGACTTATAGTAAACTTATAACGTGGTTCATTGTAATTAGAGACCTGTTTCATACCAGTCTGCATATTGTTTAACAATATCCAAACACAAAATGACCAACAGAATGTCTAAATAATCTAAACATCACCCAGATATCGAATAAAGCAACAGCGGACCCAGTTAGTTTGGAAACCACTTTAAATTCATGTAAATTCAAATAGAACTCTTTATTAGCATATGACCAGATTGGTTAACTCTTCCAGCGTTTCCAAAAATTATTTCCAATCCCCTGAGAACAAGAGATCTGTAACGAGGATATAGATTAGCTAGAACGATATTAATATGTTAAGATAAAACTTTATAGAGACAGGGTGTGGGTTCAAAACCTGGCAAGTACCAATGTGACTTTTTCCGAGTTATATGTAGGTACTTTCTATGATAATTTAGACACCACTGACATACGGTGAAGGGAAACATTGTGAGGAAACCTGGACTTATACTTTCTAATTATAAGTTTGAAATCGCCAACCCGCATTGAGCAAGCGTGGTGATCCAATATAATCCAACCTTCTCCGTATGAGAAGAGGCCTTTGCTCAGCAGTGGGCACTTATAGGCTAATGATGATAAAAGATTAAAATATAGAATAATGTCATTGCAGGACGTTTTTTATTTAAGCTTTTTATCCGACTTCGAATCAAAGAGTAAGTGTGGGGGAGTGCTTCGGCATGAATGGGTCGACTCGACCCGAGTAATACAACGGCCTCACAGAAAATCGGCGTGAAATAATCACAGCGTTGTGTTTCGCCGTGTGATTAAGGTTACCGGAGGCCCAATCTTTCCCCTCTCCCAGCCCCTCCCCAATCCTTTAATCTGAAAATCTCTCATCCTCAAACGGTCGGCAACGCACTCTTTACTCCAGTATTGGTGCGGGTGTCCATGGGCGGCGCTGATGGCTTACCATTAGGTAATTCGTCTGATCGTTTTCTGACCTATCACATAAAAAAAAATAAAAAAAGAAGAGATACACATTTTTTGTCAAATTGCCAATTAATCTTAGGGTCAAAAAAATATTCAGCGAACAATTAGACACACACTGTGTTTCAAATAAATAAAAAAACACTTTGTAGAAACTGGGGATTAAATAACTTTACAAGTAACGACTTTCAACCAACCGAAATACTTATTCAGTAAACGACAATAGTTCAACTTTTTGGGAAAGGCATGGTGCCTATAACATTGGCAAAATTATTGATTTTCGTCGACTATTTCGTACAAATAACCAACAAGAAAGACCTACTAAGTCAATTACCAAGCTAATCTCAAAATACATATAAAAAACACCTACTACATAGTCCACAGCTAATTGCCAAGTAACAAATACAATTAAGTTCTTAGACCGGTCTTTTTCTCTGAAGTCCACGCGATATGGAGTGATAATCTCATTTATTAGTGCCACCTAGCCACTATCCCTGAAGACTGCTCCATTTTATAGCGTATTTTAATACAATTTTCTGGATTAATTATAGTGTACTAACTTTTAGAACGTGACATTCTTTTGGAGGGTGAGGCAAGTGGAACTACTTTAGTGTGCAGGTTTTGGACATTTTAAGCGAATAGTCATGACTTCCTAGCGAGTTCTATCTCCGATACTGGAAGTATGTCTTCGGCAAGATACAGAAAAAGTTTCGAGAAAATCGCATATTTTTTTAAACAAACTAAGCATCTCTGTTGGTTTTTACTCCGGAACCAAATAAAATTTAAGATTTTCTAAACTTGGAAACTATGAGAGATTTTAAATGAGGTTAAGGTGGAAATATTATATTAGTATGTCGTAGCATTTCGCATTCGTTCTGAACCAGTGGAATATCGGCTCCTTACAGTAAATTTATGATTAGGAAAACACACATTTTTTTTTGTGGGGGAAAATTATGGAATGACCTCTTTTCTTGTCATTGAAGTGTGACTCTTACTGACTAAAAACCCCGTTCCTTCTCCTGCTCTGGGCTGAGGCCGCGGTGACTCATTGCGCTTAACCCGCAACCCCGGCTGAACATCAGCCCTATAAGGCCCCGTCTGTGGTGGTCCATTGGCTCTTTAAGGGCGCGCGCGGAACGCTACGCGCCGTACGCACGGGTCTGTTACCCTTACTCGCCGTGCGCAGCTTACAGTGGCCGGAGATCATCTCTCGTAGTAGTATGTTACAGTCGACTTACCCCGCCAAACATTTATAAATGTGAGTAAACTATTCGAATAGCTTCACTAAGAGGACTGATCGACAGACTGACACTGTGTATCTTTAAAGTTGTGTTGACGTTCAAAAGTGCCTGTATGGGTCTAATTGAAATAAATTATTTTGACTTTTGACTTTTGACTTTTGACTTTTGACTTTTGACTTTTGACATTACACATACTTAATAATAAGTGGGGGAAAGCCAAGCTTCGGCAGGAATAGGTCGGCTCGGTTAGCCATACCACGGGCTCACAGGCGTGAAAGAACCACAGCGTTGTGTTTGTGTGAGGTTCCCACACCATCATGCATGAGAAGTGGGTGCCTTAACCTCCGGGCCACCACGACCTTATACTTAATAAATTCGAAAATAACTCTGTCTATCTGTCTTTACTTCACGCCTAAACTACTGAACCTTTTTCTGTGACAGACATAGTTTGGAACTCGAGAAAGGACCCAGGATAGTTTTTATAATAAAAATCTGTAGGAAGACATTATTCCACGCGAACGGTGTCGCAGACAAAAGCTAGTACTCAATACTACAGCCATAATACGAATCTATGCCGGGACCTAGGGGGATCTGTTCTCAATTTCCTCCAATATCCGCTTGTCTGTAGCGACCGGGCGCAATGGGACATCCACCGACTGTTGTTGTCAATATATTTAATCTATGCACTATAATAGCATTGGGAACCTTGGCATAAACGTGTGTGTGAAAGGAAGTAATAAAATCTGTTTATGAATCGTAACTATTGTGAGGCATGCTAAATTTATTGTTAAATAGCGACCCACCCTGACTTCGCTAGGGTAATGCTGACACTAAATTTCACCACAATTAAATTACGGATGTTATTTAAAAGAAGAAAGAAAGAAAAGAAACATGTTAACCTTCTATCTATTAAAAACACATCAAAATGTGTTGCATGGTTTAAAAGATTTAAGCATACATAGATATAGAATACTAGCTACTCTCGCGCGGTTTCATTTGATCGTAGCGTGATGTTTTATAGCCTATAGCACTCACGAATATTGTACCTATCAGTGAAAGAATTTTGGCAATCCGTCCAGCGGTTCCAAAGATTACCCCCTACATACAAACTTACAAATTTTACCTCTTTATAATATTAGTATAGATATAGGGACAAACGTGACTTTGTTTTATAATATTTAGTGATTACGACTTGAGCGCGGGACTTTGTACATGTCGCATTCAATAAAAATTATTATGTGTCTTAAAACTAGTACAACTTTTCTGGATTAATCCACGTCAGTAAGTTGTTATTTGCAATAAATTTTGTAGCAAAATCTATTTTAATTACTTTTCAATCACTGAAGAAGTAAAGATCGAGGCTGACAAGCATGGAGCTAATGATAAACCCTCCTTTTTTTGTCAGGGACAAATCATCCAATGACTTCTCCCGCCCAGGGTAAGGCGAGAGAGAGTGTCAGACTCTTACTGACTAAAAACCCCTCCGTTCCTTCTCCTGCTCGCCGTCCGCAGACCCGCGCTTACGGTGGCCGTGCTGCCCGATGCGTGCCCGATGATAAACCCTCCTACAATGATAATCCCTCTTATAATATTATAATATTATGATAATCGATGATGATGAAGTCCAACCAACACTTCACCAATTTCTTCGGAACGCACTGGCGAAGTGAGTATCAATGTGACTAACAGAAGTACGAGTCATGGAGACAGTTCTAAAATTATATATTATCATTTTTTATGGAATAAATCGGCAAACGACGGATTACCTGATGGTAAGCAATCGGCGCCCCACATGGACACCTGCAACACCAAAAGAGTTACGAGTGCGTTGCCGGCCTTTTGGGGATAAGGGTCGCGTATATCTAAGGATTGGGATGAATAGGAGAGGTAGATTGGGCCTCTAACACAACGCTGTGGTTTCAAGCCGATTTTCTTTGAGGCCAAGGTAACACTCTGGTCGAGCCGACCTATTCGTGCCGAAGCCAAACTCCCACACTTAAATCATTATGTAAATTGTTGAAGCACAAAAATATAATAAATCTACGTAGACATGTTATTATGTTAACATAACAGTATCATATGTTGTTTACTCAACTGTTCTGCCTCTCTGCATAACAATGGGATCGTTTGATTGAACTACAAACTTAATTAAGACATACAATGAAAAAATCTAGGGTTGGTACAAACACAGCGAACAAAACTATTCAATTAAAACTATTCGTATTCCGTACTTTTCCATACTTTCCAAAAAGAATATTGGTGCTATTAATTTTTTTTTAACAGACAACACAAACTATTTTACGAAAAATTCCAAATGTTATTTAATGGGAAAACTTCGGCATTCCACAATAGACATAAAAAAGAACGCTGGAAGCATAAAATATTTCGCGTAGACTACCTAATGATAACTTATTTTATCATGAACAAGATACGAAGAGCGGAAAAATCTTAGGTATTGTAATACCTGGCAAAGTTCCAACTTTAGACTCTAAATGCATACTTACTTTATTATTCCTTTGCGAAAAATGAGCAGTAATATTTACCTTCACAGATAATTTCCATATCCGCTATTTTAGCTTCGGCACGAATGGGTCGGCTCGATACCACGGCCTCACAGAATACCGACGTGAAACAACCCACAGCGTTGTGTTTCGCGTTGTGAGTGAGGTTACCGGAGGCCCAATCCCTACCCCTCCCCAATCCCTTCCCGATCCTTATATCCCCAACCCCTATCCCCGAAAGGTTGGCAACGCACTCGTAACTCCTTTGGTGTTGCGGGTGTCCATGGGCGGCACCGATTGCTTACCATCAGGTAATCCGTCTGCTCGTTTGCCGACTTATACCATTAAAAAAATCTACTTTCTTATTGCTATAGTATATATGTTTGTTTATCTTACATTCCCTGCAACACAGCGAAAGATTAAAGTAGTATGAAAAGCTGGAACAAATAATGTATGGCTGAAAGATTACGTCTGAAAAGAGAGAATTCTGCTTGAGAGACCTCCAGCTAAGTGAACTGATGATATCAGAAAGGTGTCTGTGGTTAGATGAAAAGAGAGCTGAACATTGAGTTCAGTGGCGTGTAATTACAGAGGCCTATGTTCAGTTGTGGATGGAAACATGCTGATAATTATGATAATGATGATGAAGAAAAAGGATTGAATAGCGAAGGAAATTTGTCTAGCTATAAAAGGAAAATTGATAAGAATTAGATAATTAACAGTAGGAGAAGAAGAGGGTGGTTTTTAGTCAGGTACTCCCCGTCTCGCTCCACACCCTGGATGAGATAAGCCATTTAATAATTTCCGCTCACAAAAAAACAAAAAACATACTTACAGGTAAGTAATACACCTTACCCATCTAGCAAGAAGTAGGCGCACGTAGGTGAAACCGCAGTCAAATGGTAGTATCTGAATTCGACGCAAAAAATACCTAACATAACAATTTTTTTCTGTAATCGTTCAGCAAATAATCTAGGCACGATCCAAAGTTAATGTCTTAATATTAAACGCAGTACTTTCTTGTTCGAAAACTATCGTTAGGTTGTAGATTGATATTACAGTTCAGTAGTAATCTCTAAGTTTTTACGACTATTTGGTTTTGTAGGTAACTTGCCTACAGGGAACAACAATCGATCGATTTTTTGCTCGTCCAGGTCTAAATGTAACACTGTTTTTATACACACCATTTGGTCTGAAATACTAACATCTATACTAAATGCGAAAGTAATAAATGCTCTGTCTATCTGTCTTTTCTTCACGCCTTAACTACTGAACCGATTACTGTGAGATTTGGTACAGACATAGGTAGAAACTCGAGAAAGGACATACATAGTATAGTTTTTATACCAAAAATCTGCAGTGTGACACTATTCCACGCGAACGGAGTCGCGGTCAAAAGCCAATGTTAAATATACTCGTATATAAAGTCTTATGAGCATAAGGTTAGATTAATTATATTTGCTCGTCGCCTCATGAGGGGTTTAGTTAAAAAACTAGCAAGTCATTCAGATAAGGTACACTTGATTTACCTACATTATACCTTACTTAAACTTGGTGACAAGTAAATGATACCTCAGACTCTTACTGACTAAAAACCCCCCTGTTCCTACTCCTGCTCTGGGCCGAGGTCGCGGTGTCTCATTGCGCTTACCCCGCAACCCCGGCTGAACATCAGCCCTATAGGGCCCCGTCTGTGGTGGACCTCTGTTGAAGCTAAAGTCCATATCAGGCTTCAGTAATTGCCAAGTGCATTATTATCCATCATCATGAAGTGGATTTGAAGCCCTCAGCCATTGCCATCTTCCAACCAACTACTAGGAGCCACTTTGCGAATACGGTCTCAACGCTTTGCTGGAACCAGCAATTATGGTGTCCACGCTACATTTATCGACGTAACTTATATCTACCCCCACTGTTTGGTCCACTTTATCTCCAGCTTACTCAACTTTTGAATATTGCCACGCAGTCCAGGTATAGTATATAAAAGTGCCTTTTTTATGTAATTGGTCGGCAAACGAGCAGACGAATTACCTGATGGTAAGCAATCAGCGCCGCCCATGGACACCCGCAACAAAGGAGTTACGAGTGCGTTGCCGACCTTTTAGGGATTAGGGATTTGGAGATTTAGGGATTGAGGAGGGATTGGGGGCGGGGAAGGATTGGGCCTCCGGTAACCTCACTCACACGGCGAAACACAACGCTGTGGTTGTTTCACGCCGGTCTTCTGTGAGGCCATGGTATCACTCCGGTCGAGCCGAGTCGACCCATTCGTACCGAAGCATGGTTCTCACACACTTATGCCTTTACATATGTGTGTATATGAAAAAAAAGAAACTAAAACGTTAGTACTTAGTCTGAGCAAACCAAAAAAGCAATACATCTAAGACTATCACGAACTTCTATCTTTTAACTACCTTTCTAAGAAAGTACTAGAACAAAAGGTAAAGATAAAAGTACAACATGTTGGTACAAAATGTAATAAAACATTTTGTAAAGGCAGTTAGGAGATATATCTTGTGAAACACCAGCCATAACTCTTGCGGGATCAAACGCTTTAAAAACCAGTGCGAATTGTGAATTCAATGGGATTAACTTGTTTTGTTGTTTGTTGAAATGTGTTTTTGTTTTACCAGTACGTGTCTTTTGCTGTTGCCTAGAGAGCTATGCAAAGGTTTACCAATAAAACCAGGTTTGTTATTAGGCTAACTTCCACCCGCGGCTTCGCACGTGTATACGAGTGAAAGTTTTGGTTAAAAAACAGCAGCGTTTACAGCGATAGCTTGACTAATACGCAAGTAGATATAATTTATGGCCTATAGCACTCAGGAGCATTGTAGCTAACGATACCTTTAGGTTTAACAATATTGATGAGTGCAACTTACCTATACCGAATTCATGCATAATCATAAACTGCATACTGTCCCTTTTTTGATGGAATCATCAAAATCACTCTCTCTTTCTCTCTATCTCTCTCTGGGTAAGAGATACAGAGTCTAGAGGCAAGGGAGTGTCTGACTCTTATTGACTAAAACATCCGCTTCTTTGTCCTTTCTTTCCTTCCTTCTTACTCCGATCCAGGTCGCGGTACATTAATGCCCTTTCACTCGAGAACCATGAAACTCCATGCTATCCTTGACATAAAATCAATTAAGTACCTGTAAAAAGCCATCAAATTTATTTTCGACTGTTCAGGAAAAGCAAATGTTATTGATAACTTAAATACTTTAAGAAACAATTAATCCTGAAACTAACACAAACGAACAATTCAAAAACACGTTCTCGTAAATCCGAGCATTCTGTAAACACAATCTCTTATCCTCGCGGTACTTCGTCACCGAAGTTCTTTACAATCCCGCCCTAATTCAATCACTACAACATAAATGCTTGGTTTAAACAACGGAATAGTTAATCAAAGTCGTGAAATCCCGGGACGGTCCCAGCACTAGCTACTAGGTATATCGACTGAAGCCGGGACTAATTACAAAGATGTTTTGCACTTTGTACTAGATGGAGCACTTCTTGCTCTATGGGACTTCTTGTTTCCAAAATTGTCCGAAATTGTCTTCGTTCAATGTCGTAGGCGGACGATCGAGCGACGAAGGGAGCGCTTAAAAGTTATTTTAGCAATTGATTCACGATAAATGTTACAGTTCAGTGTGGGAGAGCCAAGCTTCGATACGAATCTTGTCGACTCGACCGGAGTGATACCACGGCCTCACATAAAACCGGCGTGAAATAACCATAGCGTTGTGTTCGCCGTGTGAGTGAGGCTACCGGAGGCCACTCGTAACTCCTCCGTTGCGGGTGTCCATGGGCGGCGCTCATTGCTTTCCATCAGGTAATCCGTCTGCTCGTTTGCCGACCTATTACATAAATAAAAAAAAATATCTCATACAAATTTTGTGCTTTCATAAGTGCAAAGCTTTTAGTTTCGCCATGTTGGTTTGTTGTTGTCTAGGTAGGTACAAGGTAGAATCCT
Source organism: Spodoptera exigua (assembly GCA_902829305.4). Taxonomy (NCBI): domain Eukaryota; kingdom Metazoa; phylum Arthropoda; class Insecta; order Lepidoptera; family Noctuidae; genus Spodoptera; species Spodoptera exigua. The sequence continues at coordinate 2,900,804 of LR824612.2, forward strand.
AAAAAGCATTTCGTAATTCCTAAAGCCTAGGAGATTTTCAGCAATATTTCATAAAAGTATTAGTTTCCATCTAGGCTTTGAAAGCTCGAAAAGCTCCTTTTGAAACGATATCAACGGCTCAAAAGCTGAAACGCCAGCTACAAATGCGAAATTCACGATCAAAAATTCTGATCTTAAAATGTTATAAAATGCCTTTCTACATGCAAATGCTGACTACGCAAGTATTTTCAGCTTTTCTATAGGTTTCTAGACTTCTTTTTATCTCACAATTTTAAGAACACTAGGAGTTTTTCCCTAGTTATAGGTAATTGGTTCCCTAGTTATAAAACATGGGTGTTATATGGAGTCACATGAAAAAAAAAATAGAAATAGTCCAATAAGACTCAGTTCTTATTGGCAATTGCACTTGCGACAGCAAGACTTTACTATTATTTTCGAAATTAGATAGTTAGACAGGTAAACTTTTGTTTTAACTGTTAAAGTAAGTACTCCAATCAAAACTAGACTCTGTGCCTGTTTTTTTTATGCAAAACCATTCATATTGCACGTTATGTCTGTTGACCACTTAGCGGACTATTGTGTTACTCTGTATAAATAGGTACTGAGAATTTTAAATTTTAAAAATGGAACATGCTCCAAATTTGTTTTGTAACTAATAAATGATGTTACTACAAAATGTTCCCTCGCTCACCGAGCAAAAAAATACTAGGAAAAGATAGGCTTATCCAGAAAATCTACTTCCAATATTAAAAACGAAAAGTCGTTGTAAATTTGATTGAATCCAATATTTAGTGTTCCGGTACCATCCGCTAGGTGGCGCCCATTCTGTTCTAGTCACAGAATAGGAAAGCTCTAGTTTACTTTTTGCTTTGATTTTCTCTGACGTTCGGTTAAAATCCAATCACTGTGCCTTTCCAGTACGCTTCGTAGTGAGCTTAGTTTTAAAAAACTTTTCAATTCTGACGCTATGGTAGGTAGGTATCTACCTAAATTCTCATCCATATGTTGTTACTGAGATTAAAAACAAATAGTCCAATTGGTTTCTGTTGGGAGTTATAAAATTGCTTGCTTTTATAACCGATTCTTGTGACATTTCGAACCATGCTTGTTATTAGTAAACCTACGAACATTTATTTATTGATATATTATTACACTTCATGCACTTGAACTAATGCCAAATTCATAGTGAATACAAAAAGTACACTTTAAGACCAGTCAATACTAGCACAGCCATCTATCGACCAAGGTAAAAACTAATGTCAATTTATATTTCCCTTAAACGCGAATTTTAAAGTAAACTGATGCTTTGATCCAAAAAAAAACTTTAATAATAACTAAAAGGCAACTAAAATATACGAAAGGAAAATAAAAAAATAGGTACTACAATCGATACCTATTTTCTTGCCAGTATTGACAAGGACATCTGTTATTTTTAAGCGTAAACTACAACAACTTGATACATTGCAGATAGCTTTATCTATCGAAGATAGATGGCGGTAGCGACTACTTTAAACTTTCAATTATAATAGTGGTAGGTAATATGACACTAAAGTGAGACAATAGTTGCCCCAACGTTTGCTTGGGCTTTGATAAAATAAACTTGTTTGCCCCAAGCAAGCGTGAACTTTTTTGTATGTTATCTACACTTTGAACTCAACATAATATAATAATCAATCTTCATTTTCTCACAAACATTTTAGTAGTTTTGGTCAGTTTTAGAGACAGTTTGTGTATAATGAAAAAAAATACCGTGTGCCTACCTCCAGACTTCATAAAATAAGTGGTTCGTTTAGATGTAAAGGTATAAATACGCTTTTACAATAAAATTCCTAGCGATATAAAAAATTTGAGCCGATTATAAATTTAAAAGTAGGTAGTTATCATAAACGGAAAACTTTACTGACAATCATTTTATAAAATCAAAGACCACCTACTTAAAAGATAATCGGGCTTGGTAATGAGCTGCTGTAATATCTGCACAGGTCATGTTGACATAACTATTAGTAAAAAAAGTTTTTATAATTAAGTGTATACAATTTAATATTATTATCTAATGTGTCATTTAGTTTAGTTTATTTTTTTATTATTAACATTTTTATTGACAATTTTGTAGGTATTTTGGCAATTATTGATCGTGTAAGTAGGTACCTACCGTGAGACACTTTGCCGCGCTTTTTGATTTGCGCGACGAACCCAATGTTCTTTTGATCGGTATTATTCATTGACATAGGAAATATATGGACTTGAAATACCTACGAAAAAAAGGTGCCTACCTACAATCCAAAATGTCGCATAAGATGGCTGCCGTTGCTAGGGTTGTGCCGACTAAGTATTTAACGAGTATCGATACAATTTGAGTAAAAGTTCTACGTAGGTATAGTTTTAGGGATTAGCCAGCTGATTAACGGTATTTTTTATGGGAAATCATCTAATGGCATCTCCGGCCTTTTTCGGGACAGACCGTTACTGACTAAAATCAACTCCTGTTCCTACTTTGCCGTCGGCCTAGCTACAGCCCGGAACCCGGGGTTAACTTGGTCTCTTGATTGGCTAATGATTTTCTCAAGTCGAATTTGTATTCAAATAATTCTACGTAAAGCGTCTTTTAAAAATATTGGACTGTGTTTATGAACAGCGTTTAATGGAATGGTGAAATAGAAAAAGATAGTGTTTGTTAATGTTTATCTTTATATATGTGGAAAACCTGTGGGTATTTGTGAAGTGCTCGCGCACAATTTCGGCGCGTCTGATTAAGCGATGATATCTTCGAAACTACGTTAGCACAAAATAGATATGTAGTGAAGTCAATGTTATTGTATGTATCTCACTTTTTATTATTACGCTTGATGGTCGCACTGGGATCGTCGCCAACGCCGCTCTGTCAATCGCGCCCTTATAATTATAAAACGTGATAATTTGAACTTCTACTTATGTAACTAAAACCAATACCAAAATACTGACGTCTTACTTTAGCGTTACACAAAACTGCGGAAACATCCATTGTTAAAATAGATTATTTAGTATAATATATGTTGAATTTTAAATGGGAGATTATATCGATACTTTTGTGAAATGGTACGTAACTATGCCATATTGACATATTATTGTAAACAACAATTTTTTACTAAAACTGTCTCACAGACAGAAATAAAAGTAAATATATATACTTTGGCAATAGATTAAAGTATCCGTGACATTTTTTTCTATCTATGTGGATTATTCTAAGTAATATTTGATGAAAACTGTTTACTAACCTATACAAAGACAATTGAGGTTGATTTTCGTTCTTTTTTGCACCACACACTGCACAGTACAACACACAGGCATATTGTTTTTTTGTTTCACTATATATATTTGAAGTTTAAAAAAATGGTTCTGCAATAATTTAAAACATAAACAACCGTTTGTCAGGACAACTACCATGAAACTCAGGTACTCTGAGCGCTTAAGATGGCGGACATGGCACTTACCTACAACTTTGCTTATGTCAAAATGATTTGTTTCCATATTAAGCAACAACTTAAATATTGTTGTCCCTTTTGTCTAATACAATTATTGCCTTAGAAAGAGTGAGAAAAAATGATATTTCATAGTTTGTTTCATATTTCCCTCATATTTGTATAAGCATGTATACTTCTATAGTAACACGCCGCCTCTATATATTTTCTATCTCAATGGTATTATTCGTCGGACAACTCAGCAATGCCCGTTAGTGGAACTGGTTGTAAACTGACACTTTCGTACCTCTCTTCAGAAGGGTTTTTTTCTTCAAAAGATTACTACACGACGAACTTGCACGGTTTTTACACATTATATTTTTTTACATTGTCTCCAGTTTAGTAGACAAGCCTCTCGAGTTTGTTTCGGCATTTATATAAGGTGCGTTGGGGTAATACCGGAGGAATTTTTGGATAGTTGGAAGGGTGTTGCAAAAACTTTTTTTTCTCTAATTCGGTACACACCACGTTATTAAAAAATAGTGGAGATTGTTGCTTATTAAACTAAATATAATTATATTTTTAATCTATTTACAAGTATTAGAAACTTTTTGTTTGGTAAACATGTTAAATCAAGCCATATTTTTTTTTACTATAATGACGATTTGGCTTTGAAGGGGCAAGTTCGGACGACGATTAAATACTGTTTCTATTGCTTGGAGCACAAGGTGTATAATAAGAATGCATCCGATCTTTCTTGTTCTTTAAAATAATATCATCCAAACTTACCTAATATGGCAAACATGGATGTACCAAATATTTTTTTGGTTTAAACTGTCCGGTCTTGCCCCAGGTACCGAATTTAGAAGAAATTGAGATTCTCAAAGTTTAGGTTTATACTCAAGGATACTACCAAATAAAATAAGCGTAACGCGTCCTTAAAATATTGGAATGGGAACGCGATGTTGTCAATTGCCTTCATTTCATGTTGTCATTTTAGAGCGCGGACAACGTATCTATAGTTTTATACATCATTGCAAGTACCTATGATTTTAACTACTGTACAAACATGACTTTAGAATATGCTTTATTTTCGTTTGATACACACGTTTGTTCGAAATTTATTTGTTTAAAAGTTTTGTTTTGTGTATTTTTTTTATTCTAGATAAGTAAGAAGTATTTTTTGTGATTTACTTAAAAACGTCCCAGGGGATATGGAACTTAAGTACGTAACTGTAATTGAGATGTTCAGATTTGCGTCAGGAGTCATTACTTTAGAATCGTACCCATACTAAACTACCTAAGTAACAGTACCACGACGGTGTCATAAAAAATTAAAGTTAATTCAACTTTAAATTCAGCAAAAATTCAAGGTCACTTGGTCTTCGAGGGGACTAAGGGGGTTTTTGCACTTTTTTACTGTTTCCTAATATTCGATATGACTGTGACCTGGAGGCTAACCATGACGTTCAAAGTAAGATTGTTTATAACAATATAAATAGAGACAGAGCTAGACAACTTATATAGCTCTTTCTCTTACCCACTTCTTTAGTTTTAATAAATATTTGTCATTATTGAAGTTTAATTGAGATTTTATCTTCACTAAACTGTTTGTAACAACGGGCAATTCCTTGATTGTTAATAAGAATTTCTTAATTATTTACATTGCAGAAATTTGTTTTCATAAAGCACAAAATTATTTCATTCCATGATTGTGACAATTTTATTGTAATATTACAATTTTCTGCTGTCTAACACACTTTTTTCATTACGGTACCTATATGCGAATTCAAAAAACATACCTAAACCTTTTCGTTTCTGGCACTTCTCTTTCCCAACCATAAAATACCCATTCCAATATTTTAAGGACGCGTTACGCTTATTTTATTTGGTAGTATCCTTGAGTATAAACCTAAACTTTGAGAATCTCAATTTCTTCTAAATTCGGTACCTGGGGCAAGACCGGACAGTTTAAACCAAAAAAATATTTGGTACATCCATGTTTGCCATATTAGGTAAGTTTGGATGATATTATTTTAAAGAACAAGAAAGATCGGATGCATTCTTATTATACACCTTGTGCTCCAAGCAATAGAAACAGTATTTAATCGTCGTCCGAACTTGCCCCTTCAAAGCCAAATCGTCATTATAGTAAAAAAAAAATATGGCTTGATTTAACATGTTTACCAAACAAAAAGTATCTAATACTTGTAAATAGATTAAAAATATAATTATATTTAGTTTAATAAGTAACAATCTCCACTATTTTTACCCGACTGCCAAAGAAGGAGGGTAATGTTTTTCGAGTGTATGTAAGTATGTATGTATGTCTTTTCCTTTGTGACCTCCTGTAGCCTAAACGGCTTGATGGATTTTGATGTATGAGGTATCGTTAGATTTGTCTTGATTACGGGAGTGTCATAGGATACATTTTATCCTAAAAGTCCCACGGGATAAAGACATAATAATATTTTTTCTAAATTTCCCTTTAAAAAAATATGTATGCGGTATCATTAGATTCATTTCAATCACGGGAGTAATTAATATAGGATACGTTTTTTCTCAAAATTCCCACGGGAACATGTTAATTCTGCGTCAACGCAAAGCAACTCATGCGTTAGCAAGCAAAAAGATAGGGCGTGGCCTGGCATGCGGCGCGCGGCGCGTACACACTTGCTGGGTTAGCAATAAAAACACTTGACCCAAAAAAGCTGTTGGACCGGCCCCACGACGAATGTTCTTTAACTGAACTTAAACGTTTGCGGGATCTTCAGCAGTAATGACTCACCTAATTCTTTTTCTTCTTCACTACCAACAGTCCAGATTGGCGGTAAATTTATGTTGCGGAGTAACATCACTCGTAATCTAAAGCCAAATGTCGTCGAAATAATTTAAAATGGTACTTACATATACATAGTCTTCTACATCTACAACATTTTCGTTAAATAAAAACAGCTAAAAAGTTATAAATAAAAAAATTATTATTAAAAAAACAAAATACCCAACTGCACACTAAAAAAAGAGTAAAACAAGCCCCACAATACAAATTTACTGAATATAATTTATAAATGTTGATGGAAAGCATCGCAGGCGGGGACCACCTTGACCGCCACCAACGAAAATTCTGCTAAATGGTGCACAACAGAAATGACTATAAATAAGCCTCTGTTGGTCCCCGCCTGCGATGCTTTCCATCAACATTTATAAATTATATTCAGTAAATTTGTATTGTGGGGCTTGTTTTACTCTTTTTTTAGTGTGCAGTCGGGTATTTTGTTTTTTTAATAATAATTTTTTTTAATAACGTGGTGTATACCGAATTAGAGAAAAAAAAGTTTTTGCAACACCCTTCCAACTATCCAAAAATTCGTCCGGTATTACCCCAACGCACCTTACCTACTTAGACGTAACAAATTAGAGTATTGTATAGGAATAGAAGGCGTCACTGTTTACTAGGTACCTACAAAATGTACGAAATCGTGACGACCGTTAATCATTCATTTGATATACCTACATATTCAATATATTGAAAATATTTAGGTATTATGAGGTATTTTTTAAGTAACTTTACGCACAATTTTATTTTAAATGGCAATCGATTGTTCAATCAATCATCATCAATACGACAAAGGCAATAATCAGTGATGTATAAAACTAGCAATATTGGCAAAAATATAAGTGAAATTGCAAATTTCTACCATAGATAAAGTTATATACGGGCAAAAATCATGGTTATAAAATTTTTACCCCTTTCATATGATTCTACCGATTGTTGAAAAAAACAACGTAAAACTACACTGAATAGACAAGGTTGCCATTTTAGGTTGATTTTGTTGCAAGTTCCTTTGCCTAAAAACTACAGATCTAAAAAGTAGACTGGTTTTGCCACATTATATATTTGAAAGGAATGGACCGCAACTGTTGCTCTCACACTTGCACGCACTATGACACCCGTGTGAAAAAGAGATAAAACTAAAGTTGTATAGTTGAGACAACGCTACAGATCTGATACAGGTGGCGACTGTGACGGTATTTCATAAATAAATGTCAAAATAACTCTCTCGATGCCAAGTGAATATTATTGTTTTTACAATGTTATTCCGCGTATTTTCATAAAATGCACCGAGATCGAGTGAATCGCGATTGCGTTAATTATCATTTGGCATAAGAAATAGCATGCCTAACGCGTACCGTCGCGGGTTTTGATAGTTTATCCTAACTCTTGAAAATGTCAAATTGTTTTTTAGTGTTTTGTGTATATTTTTGTTTGAAAAATCGGTTTAGATTGTTGCTATTTAGTGTAAATGAGTGTCGCGTTACTAGCTAGCAAAATTTTTGGGTTTATCGTTGTGTTTGTGCCTTAATATCGCCGTGAAAAGTGTGTTGGTGAGGTTAGTTTTTGTTCCCGCTATTATGTTGTCCCTGATCTTGTATCCTGGCTGCGGTTTGGTGAGTGTTAGCAAGTAATTTTCTATGGAAGGATTTCTAAACGAAGACTTAAACGAATTGCAATATCCAGGTAGTTACGAAGCAAAATCAACGAAGTTTGTTCTGTACTCAAAACAGCAGATTCTTACAACTAAGTCTCATTTTTTGGGCATAGTCTGCATGAAAATGGCTGTCAGAGATGCTTTGAATTAACTTTAAAAGTATGTAATACATTACAGTAATATTGAAAGTAAACATTTGACAATAAAATCTTGAATTTGCTGACTACTTTCACAACAAAAAAAAGCTCAGAGATAATTTTATAAACAACAACAAAAAGTTTTATTATTCAACATATAACATTTTAAGTTTTATTTTTCGTACGGGTTCAAGTCCTGTTTTCTATATCCTAGTAAGGTAAGTCATTTGTAATGAATGTTTAAAGTACAAACTGTGTGTGCGAGTTGAAAATTGTGAAAGTAAGTACATACGATTGGGTTCAACTCCCATTCATAATTTGAACAAATAGGATAAAGTAAGTAAGTAAATTTTATGAATCCTGGGTTCGAAACCCTATATTTATAAGTGATTGTTGAAAATAATATTTGACAAGAAATGTGGCCAATTTATAAACTTTTTGGTTCAAATCCAAAATATTTTTTTAATGCCTTAGATCCTGTACATATATGTTATGTGCCAGTTATTCTGTTGGTACCAGGATTTCTCTATAAATATACTTATGGTTTGTGGTAAGCCAAACCTAGATGGTAAAAAGCGAAGAACTAGTGGGTTAGACTCACTATAATACTGTTTGCAATACTTGTTTCTTTTTCTTCTTTAATGAGGGTAGGGTTCAAGTCCCAAGGGTCATGATTATTATGGGTTAGATTCCCATATAATTTTAAGTGGTACATAATTGAATTGAATTGGAGACTTGGTAGCCATTCATGACAAACAATTCAATAAAATATGTTAACACAAACCCCAAGCAATGGTAAAAGTATGGGTTAGATTCCCATACTGATTGTTATAGTTAATGTCTGGGTTCGAATCCCAATGTTTTGTCCTTTTTAAACAATAATATTATTTAAGTATATGGTTTTGGGTTAAAATCCCAGAGCTTGCATATGCAATTTTACATAAATTTATTTCTGTGTGGGTTAGATTCCCATATGCAGTTGATTATTGTTCTTTTATGGGTCCAAATCCTATAGTATTTTTTTGTTGTGGGCCACATGGCAGTAGTTGAATTTGAGAATGTGGTGTGGGTTAGATTCCCACACTATTTACTGTTCATATTTGAGTTCAAATCTCAAATCATTGTGCAAGTGAGTTTGAAAGGATGAAAACTATTTCTCAAATAGGATTGATGAGACACAAGTTGTCAGGATTAAGTCGCTACATTACCTCTCTTAGATGGGTTTGATATCCCACTTCAAATTATTGGTAAAAAATATTATGTATCTTGGGTTCAATCCCCAGGGAACTGAAAACTGTACTGAGTATGGGTTTGTCAATGTAAAGTTTTGAATAAATGTGTGTGTGTGTGTGGAATATAATTATCTTCATCTAAAAGTGAATTTATAAATTAATGTTAGATTTATTTCTGAGCAGACTTAGGCTTGGGTTCAAATACTTAAACAAGCCATTTTCAAGCATTCATAGTGTAAGAATCTGCATCATTTAGATTTCCTTCATCCTTTAACAATTTTATTGATGACTTTTGATCAAAAATTATTACTTTAATAACCATTATGCCAATTCGTTATAACATTTTTAATGTTATCAACTTCAAATAATTTATTTAAATAAAAAAAAAATGTCTCTATTACAATGAAAAAAAAAACATATTTATGTTACTTTTATTTTATTTTATTTAGTTTGTAAGGAAACTATTGTACATTATTATTTCTTAATAAATAAAGGAAAAATAAAAATCAAGAACCAATACAAGAATTTTGAAATAAAGATATTCGGATTGGTTGGTGTACTTATTTACCTATCCTTCATCCTTATCCTACCTTTGTGTCTACCAGGTATACTGTGTGTGTTCTCTTGGCAGAGGAATGTCATTGCACTTTCTCACAAGAGATCAGACACAAATTTAGAATTAAATGCTGTTTTATTAAACTAAACTTGTTGTTTCATTTCCCCCTGTCCAAGGTATGTAATTAATGTAAAAGGTTTTGCTCACAGTGCCGGCTCAGTTCATTCCGGGGAGGACGGGTGCTGGTCTTCTAATTCTCAACGGGTTCACATTTTACATGAAGAATCACCAAGCGCATGGGAAGAAGCAATGGTATTGTTCGTCAAGAGATGTCCATGGCTGCAGAGCTGATGTCATCACATATAAAGGCGTAGATGGTAGAGATTATATTTCTATATTCCGGGGCAGACACATACATGATCCACCTCGTTTACGACAATGTCACGATGGCAGATTTATTAGAGAAAAATATTTCTTTAACAAACAATCGTTACAGTGATCTTTAATTTTATTTTTGACTCATTTTTTTTTATATTAGTTTTTATAATAAATACAAATTGTGATGTACTTATTGTAACGTGTTATTCTAACGCATGTTTCTGATGTAGGGACCTGCTAGCTGTAGGTAAACAGTACTTTGTGAATATATTAGGAAATACAGTATTCTGGTAAATGTGTGTTGGTTTTATTGACCCGCCTTATAACAGTGTATGTGATTAGCTTAGAAAATTATATACCCGACAGAATTGCCAATAAACTATTAAGTATTATTTAATAGACAAATTGTAAAGATACTATTTGTATATGTGAACAATCAATACTATGTATAAATAGTTGCGGTAACAAATAGTGATGTAATGAAACTCAAGCAATCGTTTTTATTTTGTTTACTAGAATCTGTTGTAGAAAATATTATGTAAATATAGAGAACTAATTTTAATATTGTTTTTAATTTATATATTACAGGTTCCAATTAGGTAACAGTGTACCTGTGTGATGCACTAATAAAAATTCTTCATTATGGCTTTCAATCTTCGAAATTTAATATTTATTTCTGATTTTTTTATTTATTATTCACTAACTTAGCACAAGAGTATTAGATCAAACAAAATATTTTTGTACTGGTAATAAGTTTTGAGGTATTTTCAGGTATTTACTACCTCCCATCACACAGAACTGGCAGTATGGTCTTGATATACAACGATAACAAATATTGGATCAACAACCGATATCAAAACACCATCAACTGGACTTGTAGGGATCGGAAACGACTTGGATGCAACAGCTGTGTGCAAACTACCATTGAAGGGAGATACCTCAAGCATAAAGGTTTCCACAACCATGAAGACAATTACACCAAATACAACTTCAATGATTGATGTCGAGAACCACCTACTTTGGCCAGTGATCACATCTGTTGTCGACTGTTGGTAGTGCTAGCCATCTAATATTCAGTTTGCTTTTATACAATCTATATCTCATTTTCTTAGGTGGTTAATGTAATGTATAACAATATGAATTTAACTACCACCAAAATGTACAGCTCTGCCTCATAGCGAATTTTTGTTAAGTTTCTTTTTACACTAAAATACTAGTCGTTATGGATACTGAATAATTGATCTGTACTATTTTACTATTATTCAAGGTTATAGAGTATTTAAATACTTAAATTTCTAAGTACCTAATATAAATTTTGCGAAAATGTACCTAGATAGTAGGCTTGAAATTTTCCCGCGTTAACTGGTAGACGCCATTTTTTTACTGGCCTCAGTAGTTGCTATATATAACTTCGTATTTATCGTAGATGAATATATTATATGGTGTATGATAAAACTATTATTTATAATGACTAGGGACAAAATATAATACTTTGTCAATCCATGAAGTAAAAATTATTCGTCGTTTTTTTTAATTTTGTCAGCCATATAACTTAGTACCTATGGAAGGGTGGTGTTTTTGGATAAAATTGGTGTAAGTAATGTTTTCCCCTATTTAAGATTTTTATTTAATTTACTAAGGTAGCAATTAAATAGGCATTTATTAAGTATAATTAATAGTAAGAGTAAATAGAAATGCTAGTGACGCTACAACTAACTACGATAGGTCGGACGGCATTTTTTTTAAATACTTAAGTTCTTCTGGTAATGCCCGAATTGGTACAACATTGAAACATTGAAACGTCGTATAAAGTCACTTATAAAATAAGTATAGAGAAGTGACTTAACGATTTTCCATTCCCCGTCATCACCCCTATTTATATATTATATACATAATATGGATAATACGCCACCTAGTGGCCTTTAGAAGCAATCAAGTAATTAGCTCGTTTATATAACAAGAGATGGCGTGAGTAGTTAGTTAGAAAAATAGATGCGTGTGCTCATATGAGCTTGGATTTATATTAACGTATACATACTATTTGTATTTAGATTTTTATAAAATTGTAATTACATAGTTATATCAAGTTATACAATATTACTTAAATTTTTAGAAGAAAAATTGTATCCATGTATGTACGTAATTATTACTAGTACCTACTTGACAACTAAATATCTTAACTAGTCATTAAATGTTTTCTTTCTCAATGAACATGTGTGCCAAATCTTTATTTAAAAAAAAACTTAACATAAATGAATTGTGATTGTTATTCTATTTTTTTTATCTTTCTACTGAAAGTAGATTCCACCTTCTAAAGTGAAAAAGTACTTAATTGTAGGGTACTTTTTATAAAATACTTAGTTATTTTTTTTGTGTACCTTATTTAAAGTCTGTTGAATTATACTCAAAAGACGGTATTCATTCCAGAGTGATTTATTATTTTAAAATACCCTTTTTTTTAGTAAACCGGTGTAGCTTTTGTACTTATGTATCGCATTACTATAATGTTATTTAATTGGTGAAATAAAGACAAACACTGAATCATAGTTCTGTATTATTTTACACATTCGCTGATTTTGGAAAAAGTGACTTGTAAATCTTGTAATTAGTCGAACCTACCTCGTCAATCACTTTCGTGAGGGAGACGTTATATTTTCGAATTTACCTTAGCTTTGCAAAAAAATGTCGAAATCAACAGAATTATCCACACAGCCATGAGCCTGACAAATATTGTTTAAGAAAGGGAAGTTATTATAGGAATAATCAATCATTCAATGATGCTAAATAGAATATAGGTTAGGTAAGATTTTGGTGTTTGATCTTCCTCCATTTTGTCCACGATTGGGAGAAACATCGTCATCATCACCAGCTAAGTAAAGATTAGGCGGTAAATTATCAAAATCCATTTACATTTCTTTCCTTTGTGTCGTCAACTTTTGCCTCTACAGGGACGAAATTGGTGTTCAGCCGGGGTTGCGGGGTAAGCGCAATGAGGCACCGCGACGCAACCTCGGCCCAGAGCAGGAGAAGGAACGGGAGGGTTTTTAGTCAGTAAACTCTCTCTCGCCTTACCCTGGGCGGGAGAAATTGGTATTATTGGTACCGGTTCGTAACTGGTAGAAGCAAAAGTACTGGCACAAATTTTTATGCCTACGTAGTTATGTGTATAATAAAAAATTCTAAGCTCGTTGGTACGTTATCTATAATTAAAACGCGTTGTATTTGATTGGTTTTTGTACTCCTTTCAAACATCCTTACTTTTTTGGCCTGGATTTTGATTCTGACGTCGAGTATCGAGAGAAGAATGAGAGAGTATTCTAGTATCGAGTAGTATTGCCAGTTGGAAATATTGAACTTGTCTATTATCATTACTTTTTTGCTATTGAAGCTTTTTATAAACTAAATGCAACTATTGTTGTACGTAAGTAAATAAATTGAATCAGTATTTTAGTACCCTTAAATACCGCTAATTTTCTTTTCTAGCTCACGCTTGAATTTGCTTGTAGAGAAATTTAGTAGCTTCTTATGAATGGTCGCCTGATGAACGGTTTATATTGCAGCGTCCTGCATTACCCTGGTTGGGGGTAAGTCCTTGATCAGGTACAATCAATACACGTACGGTACCCACTGCAAGTTGAAGCATGGGGATCGATGGAGATGCAACCAGTACGTACAAAATGGGTGTAAGGCCCATCTCGTGTTGGATGAACGCCTAAATGTTCTCAAAAAGAATGATGTCCACCACCATCCTCCGCCTTTTTACGTGCGTAGAGTTGATGGACTGTATTGTAAAGTAGAGAAGAAACCAGATTGGTCACTTATACCAGCTAGCTATTTGAAAGCTGCTTACAAAGAGTACATTAAAAAAGTTTCTGAAGTGACACGTGCACGTTAATAAACAGTGCTAATAAATGCGAGTGATTTTTCGCGTAAACGCGATTGAAACGTCACTACGTTTAGCTCTCTGATTGGTTGGTTAACTTGGAGCGAGCCAATCAGAGCGCCGAACGTCATAAACGTGAAAAATCTCGCACTCTGCTGTCTAAACCTTACTTTATTTTCATTTTTTATACAACTACAAGATTTTTTCGAAAAAGAATTTGCTCTGATAATATTTCAATTCTTTCTCATAAGACTTTATTGCATACTTCTAAATGGTATTTTAATAATGTTATCGTGTTCTATTTTAATGATATAGGTATTTATATTATGCTAATAAATCAATCGAGTAGGCTAACATAATTTATTTGTACTTAGTGTCAAATCCTGTGATCCTTATTATAGTCGGTTTACGTCCAAGTCAGTATTATTGTTATTTATTAGTATGGTCAACCATTAGCCAAAGATTAAAATACAGTTTTTATGATGATCTCTCAATGTTGTCGTTTTTGATATTAGTAAGTAATGAAACTATCTTTTATTGACTTTTCAATAAGTAGAATAAAAATTGTATGTGCTATTTCCATTTGCTACCATGATCTCAGTCCGTCGGTTTGTTTCGACTGACACGTACTTAGCTATTTTTCGAAAAATTGAATCCTTTATTTGTTTGGCTGACATCTTTTTATCATTATTTATTCTTCTGATAAATCTCTATCGTCATGTCACGAGGATTTTCTAAGTCATGTAAAGTTAATTAAGAGCCACGGTCTTATTTTTGTGATACTTAATTAAAAAATCCTTTGTATACGAATTTGGAAATATTATATTAATACTAGTATACAATATCATAATCGTTATAATAAACAATTGTGCATTAATAATAAAACTCGTGTATATTTACATTAAGGACTGTATATCTTAATCGACTTTTATTACATATATGTACTTAGTACCTATTTATATATCCAGTTATTTTTAATTAATTCTATTGTGCAATATTTTATTGATATTAATTAGATCTTAGAATATACCTGGTTATATAGACTGCGTTCGGTGTTCAATATATGCATACCTTATCGACGTTTCAAGTTTTTGTATATTTAAATCGTATCGTAACTTATGGCGGAATGATGAGTAAAGTTAATAGGCTCAATGGGCATAATCATTTTTAAAGAAAAGATTGGGTAGCTTGGCATCAGAGTTTCGTTAGATTTGTATAACAAACCAAATATAAATGATTTGGAACATAAAGACTAAAAGTCACACTAGCGCCATCTACCTAACGCGAATAGGTAAGCACCAACTGCCGCAAAAACAGTTTGAAATGAGAGATTATATTTATGTGTATTTGGTCAGTATTTATTCACTTAAATAAATTACATAGGATGGCTGTACCGTATTAAATGCAATAAATAATATTCAATCTATGAACGTGTCTGATTTAATAGAAATACAGCTTTTATATGTCACTGAGTACATTTAAGCAATAATGTAAAGTTCATTGCTTTATTGAATATTTTTTTATTACACTTTTTTGTTTAGAATAAAATGCACTAGATAATCCAATAAGGCCGAAGAGGTTAAAACGAAAAATAAATATACAAAATAATTTATTTATGTATTTTATGCACTAACTTTATTATACGTACGTACTAGTTTCTCGAAATTGATTAAAATAATGATGTTCTGGAGTGATTGATTGCAATTAGGGATCTAATATTATAGACTAGAAGTCATAAATGCCTTATTCGGTGGACTAAGATGATAATGTAATCCGAGGATCATCCAGATCTGTCTAAAATAATCAAAAAGTCAAATTAGTGTCACCCTTGTAGTCTGACATGGTTGAAAGTATTATTTTCTTGTCTGGAGTTAATTATGATAAATATTGCTCTCGAAGAATGAATAGGACGATGAGGTTATGGAGTTCGTAATAAAATGGTCTCAATTCAAATTAATACAACAGAACAAGACGCTTAGGTGCTGGTATAATTATTCAGTTGACAAAAAAAAATGTTTTCAGTGCTTCTGGTGAAAGGAAGGAATGGAAAGGATTTGCTGATGATGGAAGGCTACACTTACTACCAGCATAAAATTTTAAGGGACGGCTTCCGATGGAGTTGCACTCAGATGGGTTCAAGGTCATGCAGAGGATTTCTACACGTGAACCACGATATGTTTGTACTCAGAGCCTTTACGGAACACACTCATCCTCCACCTTGGAAGGCTCCTAAACACAGTAGGACTAAAGATGTAAGTATGTATTGTATTTATGGACCCTTGACCCTTTCGCATGTGATCATTCAAACAAGTCTACAACGATGTGTATCGCTTTAGATATTTATTATTGCTTTCTTGTCACCTTTGTCATCATCATCATCATCATCAGCTAGAAGATGTCTCCTTCATCAACCATCCACCAAACAAACCATGCATCTCCATCATTATATACCTTCACCGTGACTTGCGAAGGGACTATTTCATATCTGTGGTTGTCGATTTAATATGTCCTGTCTTTGTTTCAGAAAAAGAGTTTTAAGATGGGCAAGAAATTATGGAACCCTTTGCCTTGGAAGATAAGTAGCATCCAGGGTCGAGCAAATTTCTGATAAACGAATGCCTTCAAACGTTGTGTTTGAAAAATATTGTTTGATTAAGTATATTGAATAGTATTAATCATTAATATTAAAAATTCACTATATCTGTTGATATTTCATAATATATTTGCCAATGTTTGTAAACATTAAGATTCTTAATTAGATTGGTTTAGTTTAGCTTTTGGTAAATCTCATATCATTCCAAGTTCTAAATTGTGTTTTATTCAATCGATGTATTAATTTTGATTGTTAATTTAAACGGGTTATTAATAATGCATTTTTAATTATAGGCTATTATTTAATTATGTTTATTTAGCTGGTAATGTTAATAATATTGCTGTCACTAGCCAGAAAATGATAAAGAACCTTTCACAGTCTTTTAATGCCTACAGAACCCAATCCTAAGAAATTGTTTTCGGACCAAATTGTTAATAAAGAATAGTTGAAGTTATCTTTTAATCTTTGAGTATGACTGTAAGTATAAAAGGTACTCAAATTACCTACAATCATGCTGAAAATCAGTTTGTTACACAAGTTATCATCAAAATTGCTCCTATTTGGAATCATCAGATTTTAAAGATTAAATACCGAGAGTACCGGGATAAGTACCCTTGTCGTATTCCAACCTTGTGTTAAAACCGATCTTTAATTCAATGTATTGTTATTGTAAAGCGACATTTAGTTTGTCAACATACAGACTTTAGTAATTAAAAGAATTTATTTGCGACAAAACTTTAATAAGACAGGTACATTATGATCAAAACAATTTCGTTATAATTCAACTTTCGAATAGACATCCCTAATCCCTCAATCCCCCACTACGCAAATTCCTAATCCCCCAAAAGGCCAGCAACGCACTTGGCAGACAGCTGACAGTTCAACTGTCAGGAAGAAATCGGCTCCATTGTAGGTCGCATTATCATTATTTTACCACCAGGCGTGATAGCAGTCAAAAATGTCTGCCCATTTCGTAATGAAAAAACAAGATGGCGCCGATTTATTCCTGTCAGTAGATCTGTCCGCTCTATACCCTTCAAAAAAAACATGGCTGTAAAAATAATGCAATTATGTAAAATAGCAATAGTTGAATGAGAAGTTACACTTATTGTATTTAGTATGAATTGTATTAGGAAAGCCAGAATAGGTATCAATAATAATTATTTTTCTAACATTAATAATAATTGAATGAATTACTTGTCTAAAAAGATAATATGTGATAATTTGATTACTGCGTTTTCAAATTTTTAATAGTTTGATTCAGTAATTTGTTAGTAAGTAGTAAGTTTTATTTTTAAGAAAATATCTTGTTAAAATACGTCATTTTTATTCATTTCACTTAATAATAATACATAATATTGAATTAATTTCGAATAAATTAAACTGTGAATACATAGTACCTAATTGTAATAAAATGTAATCTTAGTTCAGTTCGAAATAATAATTTATGGCTAGTATCAAGAATCTATCTACATTTTCTTACTAAATATAGAATTATGACACATTTTACTTGGAGGTTTTAAGCTAATTCTATTTCTAGTCAGAAAATTTATAGTTAGATAGGGCTTGAGACTAGCTGATTGTAAACTTGCAACCTATCGTGGTTGAACATGGTTGAAATTTGTACGGGTAGAATCCGATCCTTTGTCAGAGGAACTAGGTCAAGAGACCTCTTTTCTTTACCACCAAGAAGCCTATAAACTTCCCCGACAACCCTTGTTCAACACGTATAGTTCTACAACCCTATACCGTTGTACTAAACATGCCTTTTTATGATATTAAGATAGATTATAAAAGTGTAATAATAAATAAATATTATTTTGTATGTCGCTTATTAAAATGAAATTAAAGTAATTCCATTTATTTTGTTGGTTTCAGCTTGTATTTTGGATTCAATAGAAATCCTTGCACTAATTATAAAATTATGATATTAAATACCATGTATTATTACTTGAGAACCCTTTACTATAACTATAAGAATAAATGATTAATGACTTATTCATTTCATATAATATTTATAACCCAGCCAAGTAGGGTTCTATAAGATTATTGTTATATATTTGGTCTCTCTTGATTACAGAGTTATGTATGAAATCGGTAATAAAAATAATTGTTACTGACTAAACTGTTTTTCCTACAGTGGAATTCTACCTACGACCCAGCGGTAGGATCAATTTACGCCTCAACAACTTCACCTTCTACAAACACTTGAAGGCCAGGAGTAACGCTCACCGCTGGAGCTGCACCGCCTATGGCTCCAAATGGAAGTGCAAGGCCCACCTCATAATCACCGACCGCCTCGAAGTCTTAAAAGCCAACATCTTCCACAGCCATCCTCCAAGTCTAAAGAAAGAAATGAAGGGTCCTGTACCGAAACTGATGAAAAAGGAAGGAAAGCAAGATACACAGAATAATAGTAACATCAGTATTGATGAAAATTATCCTGCTTTAACACCATTTCAAAATTATTTAGCTGCTCACAGCGTATTTGGTAGTTATTAGTAATACCTTTTAATGGATGTACCTAATTTTGCAACAGGACTTGCGCAAATTAAAGTCAGAAAATTTGTCTTTTAGTTGGCAGGCTTTATTTTATCATTGATAACTAAACTTTAAATTTGGACTTATTAAATCTATCAAAATATTTGATAGAAACGTAACTTTTCTTGACGATGAGATCTGATGACGACAAATATAATAGCCCTCATTGCCAGCCAACTTTTATCTGCAGTCTCAAAATCTTTCATTTGTTTGTTTTGGTCCAAATATAAGTACCAAACGTGCACATAATCAAGTATCATTATCTTTGTCCCTTGCCTGTCTTAAGACTTAATCTAAATTAGGTTTTAATTCTAATTCAGTAGGGTTTAATTTCACAAGTTTTATTTTAATTATTTGCTTAGCTGATACGTATTTGCTTGCAGCTTTATCAACTATACTGTTCTTAGTATTAAGCAATCATCAATTATGAGATAGTAATTCACAATTAGGTCGTTAAAGTTTTGATCTCTTAAAATCTCCTGTTCGTTAGTTTCGTCTAAATTATTGTGTTTGTTCCTGAGAATGATATAACATTTGCGTTTTATTAAGCTGGTCTACTTGTGTAAATTAATATACGTCTGTTTTTTTTTTTGGAAACTTCTGTTTAGGAAGCTTAGTGGTGACACACCATGTATTTTAATTATGATTATGGAATTTAGCCACCACCATACACAATTATAAGCGTATTACGCATTTTGCGTATAAGTTTTACCATTTTATTTAGTTTGATCTTACAGTTAGTCTTAGTTATAACGAAGGTAGATATTAAGATAGTTGTCAAAAATCATTGAAAAGTGCCTTTTACTAGACGTGTCTTTAAAATTAGTATTAACACCAATGTTTTATGTTAAATCGTTTGATTTTTAGCAACTCGTGTGATATTTGTTTTGCCTTTCGATAACGCATCCAGTATTATATTTGTGATCGATTCAGCATTTGTAGGTTTAAAGCTTAGTAATAGAATATATTCTTGCATTTATCTTTACTTAGGGATCGTAAACTAGAATGAGCACGTATCTCTTATTTGTCTATTTTTATAACATATCCGTAATTTTGATAAGCAGTGTATGAATGTCTAAGAAATATTTTTCCATATAAAGTAAGTAAGTTACTGTACGGGCTTTGTGAAACAATTCTTCCAATGTATCACTGTATTACTTAATAATATATATATTTATCACGTATACGTTATAATGTTAGTTATAGAGGCTGTAAACCACTATTTAACTGGAAAAGTAATGATAATAGAAATAAGTTGAAAGTGATCCAATTTTCGTGGATGAAATTTGATGAAGTGAGAATGGGCGATTTTGGGACAATATCTTTTTTATTTGGCCCATTATGGCAAAATATACTCCATAAACATGGCAATATTGTTAACGAACGATTTCTCCTACAAGAATACTTTAGTAGTTCTGGAATCGATTTAAATGTTATTGGGATTATTTCGGTTATAAAAAACATGTTGATGTTTATCAAACAAACAATTTTATTTAATTCTGCAACAAAGTAACAAAACTCTTAAATAATGTCCTTCAAATACATAGAAATATGTGTAATAATAAACCGGTATAGTCATCTGACGTCACTTGTACTAAAGTCCAATCTAAAATTTCTGATTTCCTTTGTTGCAAGTATTGAGGGTGGGTCCAAAATAGTACCTTGTGGAACCCTAAGACAATCTTCGACTAATGTTTTTATGAGTAGCCCAGAACGAAATAAATAAAAAAATAAAAGTTTAAGTTAAGTATTTAAGATTTATAATTTAAGAAAGAATGTGTCATTTGAACAATTGGTGAGAAAATAATCGTTTTACTTAAGACTGCATGCTTAGAAGTTTTGTGATATTCTGGCATTTTATTTGGATCTCATTTTTATTATTTGAAAAATTCACTGATTCCAAGACTGTAACCTGTGTAAACACTATTGTATACGATTTTAGTAATAGTTTAGGACATTTATTATTTTTGAAATTGTAGATTTCAAACGTACTCATAAGTTACCTATTTAACAAACCCGGAGATAAAACTGAATGTGTAAACGTGTAATAAACTCCAGCATTATAATAAAACATATAAACTATAATCCTTAGACTTAAGTAGAATCTTTACATTTTAACTCTGTAATTTTACAGCAAACACTATTGTATTCTTTCTTAATTTCATTAAATTTTTAAACAATATATATACTATCAATGTTTGGAACGCCTCCCGCAATTCTATTACCAACCAAGTACCTTTCACACATAAAATATCTACAGGTCTTGATCTATATTTTATCTGATGGTAAGTTCTTTTCCTATTCACTGCTATATGATATTTATCGTCCTTTTGGTTTATCACTTTTTGAATTTGTTTCAGATCAATAGAAAGAGAAAAATAGAAGTTTAATCCTCTTGCTCAAGTATTCTCCTTACTGTTGCAGTTGACGATTAATTCTGGTTCTGCTTAGTTTGGTGCCTTCTTATATTTCAGTAGACAAAGAAGTTTTCGATGATGTATGCACTATGCATTTAGCATAAAATAATTTCAGTATTAGTAAATCGATTATATCAGCTACTGAATTTTATTTCTGATCTAGTTTTAAATATCATAGAATAAACATAATACGAGTAGTTGCTGTGCTAAATTTTAATGAAAACTCATCATGGCTAGTACCTAATGTGATGCAATTTCAGTTAACATATTCATGACGACCAGAGGGAAAGAGAGGTTGATATTCAACGACTACACCTACTATAAACAGAGCAGGACAAAATGTGGATTCCGATGGGGCTGTACGAAGAACAGATGGCATAAATGTAAAGCCTACTTACACTTGTCTGATGACATGACAATCGTAAGAAGCAATATGGATCACACACATACACCATTTAGCACTCCAGTAAGAAAGAAACAACGACAAACCGATACAGATGAATGAATAAGGCAGTAGGCTATTAGTTTAAGTTAATATTCGAATTGTACTAAAGTACATTGCTATGTTAAAGCACGAAAATTATATTGCGTTTCCAAAGCTTTGTTTTTGGTGCTAGGACGCACAGTCCTTTAGCTAGGGATAGCTGTTGGCACAATTTTAACCTTACAAAAGATATTCTCTTAGGGTCGAAACCCAAAATCGATCGGCATCCAGAAACTCTAGATCGATCCAGGATTTCGGGGCAGACTCAGGTTTTTCCAGACCTCCTGTAGTCTGTACTAGAAGATCCGTAAATTATCATAATAATCACTATTAGGACACCATTAGTGGTCTTAAATTTTTATTCACCAATTAGCCTTATTTATTTCAAATTCATCATCATTTAAAGTTGAAAAATAATATAGGTAGTTTCGGGGTTCTATATCATTGAAATTTGTCTCTTCCTTGACGCCTTCCTGGATTATTATAGTGTGTATTGAAATAAGTCTGCAATAATGTTATCCATATCAATTTGTGTTGTCCTTTTAAATGTACGTACCACAGCATCTCAAGCTGTTTCTATACTGTGACACTCCTTTAATAAATTGACTTTAAACGTTTTGTCATAAAGTCTAAAGTCTATTGAAGAAATTGGTGTCGCTTGATGTGCTGGTGTGCACACAAGTGATAATTGTTTGTATTAGATAATTCACCAATGTCTTCTTTAAATGTCGTCCGATTAAACTAGAAAATGAAGTGATTTTTAGTCTAAGGTTAACACATAACATACGTAAGTTTAGAGCTTATTCTATAGATGATAACGTTGTTTTTGTGATAACAGTTGTGTTTTGTTCGAAGAGTTGCAATCGAACTGTTGTAAACTGTTTCACCGTCGCATAAAGTTCTCTTTTCCAAATACGATCAGGAAGAAAAAACAGCATGTTTATTAAAACTTGCATTTTTCTATCTCAATTATAAATATTTTTGAATTTTGTATAATACACTACACATTTTGTTGCACAGTTAGCTTCGATATATGGGATTCTATCTATTTTTAAAGGAAACAGTACGCCTCGCTGATGTTAGTATCGTCATCTATGTAGTTTAAAGGCCACGCAAACTTAAGTGTAGAGTTTACTCCCAGAATTCGCCCTAACAGAAACTTCTAAGCAATTTTAAACATTACTGTTTTACCAGTCAGAATGCAAAACATCTTACATTTTGTTGTTTTTTTTAATTCGCAGGAACATTGCAACTATTTGTTTATAATGATCTCAGATTACATTGTAAGTTTTAAATTCTAGTCAATACATGCTAGTCCGTTTTAAAATGAAATTAAATAAATTATTTATTTTTGCTTAAGCACATACATAGTATGATTTTTTTGTATTTCGAGTGTGAGTTCTTTCGTTCAAATTGATGGGAATTGTAACGATAAGTAAAGTACACTTTAGGTTATCAATTCGATTAAATAAAAATACAGCAAAAAGTGCTTTAAGATTTAAGTACCCGATATTGTATGAAAAATAATTGCTAGAATGCTATTAAAAAGTTTAGGTCTTTTGAAATTCCTAATTTGAAATAAATATGATTTCTTTTTGGATTTAAGTTTAATATTATAGTACTTAGGTATATTTTTTAAATTTATCCCTTTTAACGATAAATGGGGATATTTTAAAACATGTATGTACAAAAAAGGTTTATGTTACGCAAAATTGTAAACTTTTTTATTTATTTTTCAAATATAATGTTGCATTTATATTACGGACTTCTTATTTATATGCTTAGTACTAGCTTCTCTCGTTTTTATCAGATGCTTGTCTCCTTTAAGCCTGTCCTAATAGCCTTCCTCGATAAATCGTCTATCCAACTCAAAAAGAAACATTCAATTTAAATAAGTTGTGACGGAGATTAGCGCGTTCAAATAAAAAAACTTTTTTAGGTTTATAATATTATACTATAGACTAGTTTTATTTAGTCTGACGTTTTTAATATTATAAGATAAACGTATTATAGAAGTTTAAAACATAAAAAATAAAAGAAAGGTCTCAGTAATTTATGATTGGCAAAACAGCTGGTGGTTGGTTATGTAAACGCTTGTAAAAAAAACAAATATAGATTAAGATAGACTTATCATGTAAATTCTCCATATGGCTTGCAGTTTTGGGTTCCGCAATTTAATAGTAACCGTTCAATAAACACATAAGTCTCATTGTATTTATTAAATTATGATTCAAATGGTTCCAAGTTATTAGAGCATAATTTTTCTTTATAAATTAATCCTTTAAAATGAAAAATGAAACCTTAGAACATGACTTATAAGTTAAAAGTCACATCTCGTTATTATAACTTATAAGTTTCTTTTCAGTTATAAGTTATAACATTAAGTAAAAGTTGATTCTGATTCACAGCACAATATATTACTCTGGTTCGTGGCTCCAAGCTCCTCCTCATAAACGGGTTTACCTTCAACAAGAGTGGCTACATACGCAATCGAGGATATCGGTACACCTGTTCATGGTACAAGAAGAACTGCAGGGCTTTCGCACATATATCTCCGGATGACGTCATCCTTAAAGCTAATTTAGAACATAATCATTTACCCACACGATATGCTCAGGTTGAAGGTGGAAAATATATTAAATTGTGATTTGCAAGACATAATTTTTGCTCTTTCTTTCTGTTTCTCTCTCTTTCTTCCTTTCCTTGTGTGATTTATTTACTTGTATAATAGAATGATACTTGGAATACACGGTTGAACACATTGCTTAGTTATAAATGTATGCATTAATGCGAATGTTTTTTCTAGGCGCGTGGCAGGCTATTCTGTAACTTCTCTTTTAGAGGAAGTTTCTGACTCTTGTTGTCTTATAACCTCCCTGTTCTTTGTCCTGCTCTAGCCCAGGGTCGAGGTATATGATACACCAACAACCCCAGCTGATTTGTACTGGTAATATTTATTGACTTATCAAACGTAAATTCTTTATGTATGTTAAGTATGACTGTATGAATTTGAATACTAATTTCGCTTAGCCAAAATGTAAAGATTCTTTGTTGTCTCAACCACACCTTTTGTTATATATTCTATAATACACATAATTTGCATGCAGTCTTTAATTATTTTTTTTTTATTTAATTTAGGTATTATATTTTGTAACCTCGTGGTTTTTTGAGGCATATCATCAAATGACTTCGTCCATCCTTAGTGATAGGGAGTGTCAGAATTTTACTGACCAAAACCACAAACCACCAGCAAGCCACGGGATGTTGGCACTAGTGGACCTCATCTTTGGTGGTCTTATGATTTTATGAGGCGCGCTTTGTCTAAACTAGGCGTTGAAAATTGTTATAATCAAGTTACATACAAATGCAGATATGATATTTTTGTCGTAATTTTATAATGAATTAACTGACGCCCGCGTGGTATGTTGATAAAGAGATATTGATAGCCTGTGTCCTATTCTGGTCAGTCCAGCCGTTTTGGCGTGATTGAGTAACAAACATCCAAACATCGTAACTTTCGCATTTATAATATTAGTATAATTATAAGTATATAGTATAAAGGTATAATTATAAGAAGTAAGATAAGGTGAAATATGTGTCATAATTAAATATTGTCATAATTATAAGACAATAGTATTCGAGTATGAAATTAATATGAATCCGGCTTATGATCCACAGCCCAATACATAACCCTGGTTCGTGGTACGAGGCTTCTCCTACTCGACGGATTTTCATTCTTCAAAAGTGGCTTTATTCGAAATGGGGGCTCTCGTTACACCTGTTCAGCTTCCAACAATAAAAGCTGTCGGGCCTTCGCACACATATCTTCGGATGATGTCCTCATCAAAGCTAACTTGGAACATAATCATTTGCCCCCACAATATAAACAGCTCTCCGATGGAAGATATCTCAAATTGTAAACTGGCAGCCGGCCTCAACACCTACCATAGATAGTTTTTTTACAGAACACAATTCTGTTTAACCTTTTTAGGCTTATATTAGTATTGTCTTTTGCAATAATATATATGTATGTATTGGCTAGTAAATAAGGATAATTTTTTGTTATAGTTTATATTTATATGCAGAGTGCTTACATAAAATATTATGTATCATGATCATACTATTTTGTTTAAAAACTGCACTTAGGAATTGTAATATACAATGAAAGTCTTGTAATGTGTCACACTAATAATAAATTATTATAATATACTACAAATCGTCACAAGTCATTAACCGGTGTTTCGAGTTTAATTATTTATAACCATATATTTTGGTAAGAGGGGATTATCAAATTGGAAGTAACTATTGTTATATGAAACTACCCCGCACAACTACATCTAAAATTGCTGATATCAATGATTATTACCAATGTTATTATTTTGCTAAATTAAAAGAGGATTTATAGTTTTGTTACATAACTAATTAGATATTTATAAATTATTAAGTTTTATTTTGTTCTCGTATATGGTCTTAGTTCTTTCTGAGTTTTTTTTTCTCCACGTTGCATGAGAAAAATTAATGACTTCCGAGTGTGACAGGCCCTAAGCCGGCTTAATCCGGACCTTTCGCCTTCCATTCTTAGCGAGTGCCTGCTTACTATAATCTACCTCCCTGCTAAGTTTCACCTTTATTCAGGTCTTCGAGAATCAATGATGAGTGAGTGATCTTTCGCCTTTATACATATATATAATTAATTATAACTGATAATACAATTAATATTGCCCTTTATTTTTCAGCTCATTACATAACTTTAGAGAAAGGAAACAGGCTGCTAATGATTAACGGTTACAGTTTCTCGAAGAACAGTAGGATTGCTAAAGGCGGGATTCGGTACGCCTGTTCCAGTCTACTGACCGAAAAATGCAAAGCGTATGCCCACGTCAGCGTTGATAACGTCATCCTCAAATGCCACACGGAACACAATCACAGTCCAATACAGTACATTAGAACCAGCAACGGGAGATATATAAAAGTTTTTAGTAGTAAAAAATGGTGAAGGAAATACTTGAATATCTTCAAAAATTTTATTTATTTATTTATTTATTTATTCATATTGCACAATGTACATATAATGTCAAGTATAACATACAGCCAGTACAGTACATTACCCTGTGAGGGCGCAGCAATTTAACTTATAACTAGATAATAATACATGTTATATTTTTTATTACATTAGTTATCACTTCTATATCACAAACACTTTTATGCATTGTTATAAAATATAGTGTGGTGGCCCGGAGGTTAAGGCGCCCGCTTCTCATGCATGAGGGTGCGGGTTCGAAACCTGGCAAGTACCAATGTGACTTTTTCCGAGTTATATGTACTTCTATGATTATTTAGACACCACTGACATACGGTGAAGGTAAACATCGTGAGGAAACCTGGACTTATAATTTCTAATTATAAGTTTGAAATCGCCAACCCGCATTGAGCAAGCGTGGTGATTAATGCTCAAACCTTCTCCGCGTGAGAAGAGGCCTTTGCTCAGCAGTGGGCACTTATAGGCTGATGATGATGATGATGATGATAAAATATAGTCCACATTAACTCACTACGTTATTAAAGTTAGCTAAAAATTATTACTAGGTACTTCTTAAAGCTATAACTGTTACCTATACATAATAATAACTATTCAATTCTATAGTGTTACCCATATAATAACTATTACCTATATAATAACCATTTTATATTTATAATTTTACACATGAAAAGTATGAAAACACAAAATCCTTGGACGAAATCAAATATTAGAAAACAAAAGGCAAAAGCATAATAAAATTAAGTGAAAAGCAAAGAACATTAATATCATATAAAATAAATAAATAATTATAAGGTACAAGTTTAAAATAAATTCACCGTAAAACTTAAATTACAATCGAGGAATAATTTTGCAATTATAACTACAATTCTTATCTTCAA
The DNA here is from genome assembly GCA_902829305.4 of Spodoptera exigua. NCBI lineage: Eukaryota > Metazoa > Arthropoda > Insecta > Lepidoptera > Noctuidae > Spodoptera > Spodoptera exigua. The sequence continues at coordinate 2,928,871 of LR824612.2, forward strand.
GGTACTCCTGAATACTATAATAAGATTTTTTAAGTAGTAAGGACTTTATTCTAGATTGAAATATACAGAGAGTTTTGGTTGACCGTATTTCCTCAGGTAACTTGTTATAGATTTGAATGCTGCGGTATTCTGGGCTATTTTTATACATTTGTAGTCTAGGTGCAGGTAAGATTAATTTGTTTTTCCGGCGTTCGTTTTTATTAAAATTAAACATCTTGATATTTTTTTTTACAAAAGTGGCTAGTTCTAGTATATAGATGGACGGCAATGTTAGTATTTTCTCACGTTTAAAATATGGTTTACAGCTATCTCTAGGTTTAATGTTATAAATAATTCGCAGACATTTTTTTTGAGCAATAAAGAGATCTTTAGCATCGACACTGTGGCCCCACATGATGATACCGTAGCGTAGCCACGCATAGGCATATGCGTAGTACGCAGTTAGAGCACATTGTGCGTTGGTATTAGTTTTTAATACATTTAACCCATATGAGAATTGTGACAGTTTTATTTTTGTTGTGTCAACATGTTTTTTCCAATTTAAGTGGGAGTCTAGTGTGATGCCTAAAAGTTTAAATTCCTCTACTTCTTCTATTTTAAGTGCTGGTAACATAATTCAGGTTAATTTTTTGTTTTTGATACGGTTTGAATTGTATGATTTTTGTTTTTTTATTATTAACTTCAAGGTTATGATTTAAGAGCCAAGACTTTATGAGGTTGTAGGTGTTAATTATTTGGGAGTTATATTCTGCACTATTTGGAGGACTTTTAAAGAGAATGGAGATGTCATCAGCAAACAGCACACATAGATGGTCGCATATTTTCGGCAGGTCGTTAATATAGATGAGGAAGAGTATACAGCCTATCACGCTGCCTTGTGGTATAGACCAGTTTGTGGTAAGGGTATCCGACAGGACATTTAAAAATTCACATGTGTCATAATTTATGTAGTCTATCTGCACACATTGTTGTCTGTCAGTAAGATAGGAACTAAGCCATTCCAGTATATCTCCTCTGATACCAACTCCATCCAGCTTTTTCAGTAAAATTGAATGATTTACTTTATCATATGCTTTAGACATATCAAGTAAGAGACCTATGGCATAGTTTTTATCTTTGATATATGTCAGGATTTCCTGTGTGTATTGATAAACGGCTAGTGTGGTTGAACGATTTTCTCGGAATCCAAATTGGTTATTATGTAAAATGTTATATTTTTCTAGAAAATTACTCATCCGTTTAGTAATTACCTTTTCAAATATTTTCGACAATGTAGGTAATAAGGCTATTGGTCTGTATTGGCTAGGATCGGTTAGGTTCCCACCCTTTTTTGGTATAGGTTTAATTTTTGCAATTTTTAATCTAGAAGGAAAAGTTTTTTCTTTAAAAGATTGATTTATAAGATAAGTTATTGGAGGAGTGAGTTCCAAGGCACATGCTTTTATTAATGTTGAGGGTATTTCGTCAATGCCACAACTTTTTCGTAATTTTCATAAATTTATTTCTATTTTTCGTAATTTTCATAAATTTCCTTAGTATTTGTTTTTAATTGCTTTATTTGTTACCATAGTAGACAATAAAAAAATGTAATAAAAAAAATACTCAAATAACAAGTACATACTTGAAGTAGGTACCTAACAATGGCATATCTAATCGATAACAAGTTATATATTCAGTTACCATTTTTACTAACAGCCTGTATATACTTGTACATTACTATGTGTTTGTGTTGTATTGTAATAATAAATGGATAAGTGTGAGTATATATTATGTAATTTAAAAACTAAATATTCTAGAATAAAGGGCAATAGAACAATAAGGGTCAATTTATAGCGTCTCAAAGCGAAATTCCATACTAATCCCATTCAGTTTCATGTACATTCGCTCGTATGTTATTAAAACATCGGAAAATTCTAATAATATTATTTCTCAATCATTTTGATTAAATACTAGAATACTAGTGAATTTTTTTTATGTAATGGGTCGGCAAACGAGCAGACGGATTACCTGATGGTAGGTAAGCAATCAGCGCCGCCCATGGACACCCGCAACGGAGGAGTTACGAGTGCGTTGCCGACCTTTTAGGGATTAGGGAATGACCTCCGGTAACCTCACTCACACGGCGAAACACAACACTGCGGTTGTTTCACGCCGGTTTTCTGTGAGGCCGTGGTATCACTCCGGTCGAGCCGACCCATTCGTGCCGAAGCATGGCTCTCCCACACTTGGCCGAAGAATGCCCAATAGGCTAGATTGTTTGAATGTTATATCTTTACTTACTTATAGTAACTAATGATTTAATGTAAATATTGTGCAATGTTTAGATTCCTATATACATGTAGTGTAAAGACAATGTACATATAGGTATTAAGTCTGGTTTTGACTACAAATAAAAAGCCCTTTTATAAAACGTTTAATTTTCTTATATAAATCTTGTTTTATAACAAGTATACCTGAAAATATGTTTACTTATTGTTTTTTAGTTACACCCCTTTTTTGATGTATAAAAATCATCATCAAATGGGTGGGCGTCAAAGGGTGTCAGACTCTTACTGACTAAAAACCTCCCCGTTCCATTTTCTGCTCCTGTCCTGGCAAATATCCTAGTCCTCTTCAATAGCACTCAAATTACTTACTTGATCCTCAGTTCATTAGCTAGTTAGGAACTTATCATTTGAGCAAATTGATTTTTTTTTTCGAATTCCTGAAATCCAGAGGTGATTATGTCTTATAGTTTGTTGCATAAATGTCGTGGTGGCCTAGAGGTTAAGGAGCCCACTTCTCGTGCATGAGGGTGTGGGTTCGAAACCTGGCAAGTACCAATGTGACTTTTCCCGAGTTTTATGTACTTTCTATGATTATTTAGACACCACTGACATACGGTGAAGGTAAACACCGTAAGGAAACCTGGACTTATAATTTCTAATTATAAGTTTGAAATCGCCAACCCGCATTGAGCAAGCGTGGTGATTAATGCTCTAACCTTCTCCGTATGAGAAGAGGCCTTTGCTCAGCAGTGGGCACTTATAGGCTGATGATGATGATGATTGTTGCATAAAAACTCGTTATAATTGGGTAGCTGCCTAGGTCAAAAATTAATTTATTCGACGTTTCAGTATAATAAAATACTTTTATTAAAAATAACTTTACTTTTATTCATCGATCGATCGATACACTAAGTTTTAGATTTTGTAGCAATTTATTAAGAAATGAAGAAAGCTATTTGACGCAAAAATGTTATGACGTCTTAACTCAGTTTGTCATACAAAATCATAGAAAAGCATAGTTTTGGACGTTTGGATAAAAGTATTGAATTTGACTAGTTGGAAACTACCGCATTATTTTTTACCAATGTTTAAGTTCCACTTGAAATGTTCCGTATTACATAACCAGTTCTGACATTAGATGCGGTCGTCTTCGTCCGAAAAGCTGCAAGTGTTACATCAAGAATGGCAAGCCCACGTTCATTGACCTCCGTAATACTGCACAGTTGCATTATCTTATGTTTATATTCGTTCGTACATTTACCGCAGAATCTGTTTCAACTTGCACAGAACAAGTTTTTTGTGCTTTGTACTGGATTGAGTGCAATGTGTGGGTATACTTCCCTTTTAATTTATAATATCGCATAACTCAAAAACGACTGCTCCAATTTTGCCAAATTCTTTTGTTTTGTATTTATTTTTGTAGGGAGAAGGTTCTTATGAAAGAAAATTTTAGAAAAGTAGAGGGGGAGTTGGGTAATAGGGACCCTTTCATCGTAAGCGAGCTGCTAGTAATACATAAAGAAGTACTGTGTAAGATGTTTTTAACTCGCAGAAAACCGGCGTGAAAAAACCACAGCGTTGTATTTCGCCATGTGAGTGATGGAGGCCCAATCCATCCCCTCCCACAGTCCCTAAATCTCAAAATCCCTAATCCCAAAACGTCGGTAACGCACTCATAACCCCTCTGGTGTCCATGGGCTACTCTGATTGCTTACCACCAGGTAATGCATTTGCTCGTTTGCCGACTTATTACATAAAAAAATGTTTCTAGCCCATTGACAATCGAAGGATTTACCTTCAACATTTTTTTTGGGCAGTTAGACTTAAATATAGTGTAAATCTAAAACATAGCTATTGATGGATACCTACATATGTATATACAATTTACAGCTCATTACATAACGCTGCAGCGAGGTAGTAAGCTGTTAATATTCAACGGGCATAGTTTCTCCACCCATTATACCAGCAAAACCGGTGTTAAGTACTATTACTGTTCCTGTGCTAATGCCAAGAAATGCAGGGCGTACGTCCATGTCAGCGCTGACGACGTCATTATTAAGTACGACATCAATCATATACATGAACCTATCAAGTATTTGCAGTTGCGCAGCGGACGGTATTGTAAGGTACCATAAATAATTCGAAAAAAAAATGTATCTTTTTGCATGTCTACAATGAAATAAAATTCGCGCGAATTAATTTTCGCACCGCGTCCTTCAATGTCTTGTGAAACAAATTGGCGCGAATTTTATTTCGCATTCCAAACAGACATTTAGAATTGTAGAAATTATGTGTACATAGTAATTCGTCGGATAGCTACAAGTTTCCAATTATAGCAATTCGTATCGAAAGACGTCGCGTCCTAAAAAATGCTTATTTATGTCATAAGTTGTAATAAGCTGAAGGTTTTACCACCTTACTCATAGACATTAAATGATATTACTTCAAGTTGTACGATTTTCATCCTAAAATATACACATATGGACTAGATTGAGTATCCACTCAATTGCTCAGAGTACGGCAGTAAATTATATTAAAACTCGGTGACTGCACAATTCTATTGTATTCTATAATTTTGTATAATAACTTTTAAATAATTTGATCTGAGATTTTAAAAGTAATAAATAAATAATTATGGTTCTCAAATTTATTATTGTTTCATTTTCCTACGTCGCACGTCCTAACAATATTTGCTCCACATAAACTATTCTGAATCCAAATGTGTGTTTTAATGTTCACTGAGACATTAAAACAAACAAAAAGTATTGCTATATATTTTTATTCAATTTGCCCACCCTTTTTGTCGGGGAGAATCATCGAAGGAAGGGGAGGAAGTCTCAGACTCTTACTGACTGAAAACCCCCCCGTTCCTTCTCCTGCTTTAGGCCGAGGCCGCAGTGACTTATTGCGCTTGTCCCGCAACCATGGCTAAATTTGCCCACCCTAAAAGATTGGTTGGTTATTGGTTGCTGTATTGATACGACCTTCAAGAAACAAGCGTATTCCATCTTAAAAGTCCGGCAACGCGCCCGTGACTCCTGGTGTGTCAGGTGTCCTTGGGCAGCGCTTAACATGAGGTAAACCGTCTGCTTCTTTGCCTACAACCTATTTCATAAAAAATATATAAATAAAACTAACATCACTTCCCGTATTCCTAGAAAATAATAAAATAATTATATTTAAATTTCAAAGGTAGTTCTTGTGGTAAACGATGAAAGAACAAAACCACAGACTATAAATATTTTATTTTTGCAGATGAGCCACAATTCGTGAAGACATTACAGGGTGCTACACTTTTACTTTTAGACGGGTTTACGTTTAATAAAAATGGCACCATGGTTAGTGGACGTACTCGATACGTATGTTCGAAAACTTCCAAAGGCTGCAAAGCTCGTGTCTTCTTGGATTCTAATAATAAAGTTATTAATTACTTCAATGATCACAACCACGGATGTATTAAATATATTATAACTCGTAATGGATATTTTGTTAAAGTGGATTAAGTAAAAGCGAATTGTTTTAACAAAGTTTTCAAAAACGGAAGATTTTCGATTGGTAAGGTTTTTTATATAATTATGTATTTTTAGTCCGTATATGTTACTGAGCTAATCGTTTTCAACTTTTGTGTTTGATTGTTAGAAAAGGACCAAACTTTTTCGAAAACATTTGCCCTTTGTGTTCGTAATCTTAGCATGTGTTTATTTTGTTCATGTAGGAACATACAACGAATTCAAAACTGATTATTGAATTCAATTAAATAGTTCGAATTCAATTAAAAAAAAATGTTTTTTTTTTTCTTTATTTTTTGTCAAATTTCTTATCCCATGCACCATGACTATTTTACCCCTAATAACATTAAAAATAAAATCAAACATTCCAGAGACTGAATTATGTCGTTGTTCCTTCTTTGATATCTTTTTTTTATTGAAAATACAGACTTAGGTGAATTAACAGAGAAAAGCTCTACTAGTTTCGAGTCTCAACGGGAATCTTATTCATGAGCAGCGTGCCCGTCGCTGCGACGTAACTTGAAACTAGTGGAGGTTTTCTCACTTAACTCATGCGAGTAAATCATTATTTTCAATAAATTTTATATGTCACAATAGTTCTATTCAAAAATTTTTAGGTTTTTATAAAATACTCGAATGTCCTGATCAAAATCTCAATTCCTTTCCCCATTTTACAGATTTACCCCGACTCGTGAAGACAATACAAGGTGCTACAATATTACTTTATGACGGTTATACGTTTTGTAAAAAATTCGTAATGGCCAATGGGAACGTTAGATACATATGCTCAAAAACAATATCCGAAAAATGTAAAGCTTATATCACCTTGGATTCTGATCATAAAATATGTAAATATGATAAAACTCATTGTCATGAACGACCTAAATATATTTTTTCACGTTCTGGACATTTTATCAAAGTGTAAATTCTTCTGTATGCCTCACTGAGTAAATTCTTATACCTTTTTTCGATTATTCTTTTTATTCTTAGTTTTTAATAATAATGTGTTCGTATTCTGTATTTTCTCTACTATTCAGTAATAAGGATCGAATTTCCAACACTCGTACCTTCTTAACCTTCGTGTGTTTGAAGGTATGAGAGAACAGGGTGGAAAGTTCCTCATCCTCCATTGAAAAGAGAGGATCCTTCGACCAGACCGGTGTTCTTTCTGGTGGGCTGTATACTCACTTTAGTGTATACGTTCCCTTTAGAAGGCTCATATGATATTTGCTATCTGTATGTTAGTGATAAATTGTGAATATTTCCTTTAATAATATATTATTGTCACCGATATTTTGAGTTTTATATACGATATCACATTAAGATTTAACCTACATGTTACCCGGCCTGAGGGCTGTAGGAACCTTAGCCTTTTTATATACAAATAAGCAAGAAAAATAATTTAAAATTTAATTTATGGTTTTGTAAGTTGCCTGCTATTTGTATCTTTAAGAATATCGTCGCTTTTATTTCACAAACAGCAAAAAGATTGGACAGATTCAGGCTGAATTTGCAAAATAATGGTAATGCAGTAAACACTACAGTATTATTGGTATACTATGAAAATGTTCAATGCAATTTGAAAACTTAGTTTAGATATAAATATGTTTTTCTAAACTAGTACATTTATAGATGACCATCATAGTCTATTAACGATTTTTATGTGTAATGTCTGGAATCAAAAATTCTTTTGATCCGACTTCCTAAATGATGGTTCTGTGTAAGATCCATATTACCAACTACCCACAATGCAGGGTTAAAAAAATTTGTTTAGGCAGTGAAGAAGATGCAGCGGAACTTCTGACGTCACCAAAAAGTACTTTGTATAATTAGCACAAGAAAAACACAAAAGACCGAAAATGCACTTGCAGTAACTCCTTTGGTATGACGAGTGTCCATGGGCGGTGCTGATTGCTTACCATTAGGTAATCCGTATGCTCGTTTGTCGACCTATGACATGAAAAAGTGATAAAATGCATATTAATGCATGACTGCACGGTTGGTGCAGTGGCTGGGCATCTGGCTGCAGTGCAACGTGTCACGGGTTCGATTCTCGCACGGAACAACACTTTGTGTGATCCAAAAATTGTTGTTTCGGGTCTGGGTGTCATGTGTATGTGACATTGTATGTTTGTAAACGCACTTACAACGCAGGAGAAAATCGTAAAGTGGGGCAACGATTAAAAAAAAGTTAATTCGAATGTAGCTCAAAAAATAATTTTAATGTTTTACAGGTATACCACAGTTTGTGAAGACATTACAAGGTGCTACACTTTTGCTTCTAGACGGGTTTACGTACAGTAAAAGATGTCCCTTGGCCAATGGGAGTATTAGATATTCGTGTTCGAAAGCTTCGGCCGGTAACTGCAGAGTTCGAGTCTTTTTGGATTCTAATAATAAAGTAATAAAGTACATCAACGATCATAATCATGGACGTACAAAGTATATTGTTTCACGATCTGGATTTTATTGTAAAATAAAATGAAAAAAATCTGAGTAACTTTTTTACATTTGTAATTTTTACATGTGCAGCGAATGCTTTTAGATTCTTTTTAGTACTGCAGTGAGGTACTTTATGTCAAATTTAAAGGGTATTCGGGTGGCCGACCGCTTAATAATTACCCAGTAACTATACCTGCTTGACAGTCTTTTTCTTATGAGTAGAGTCGCCCTCTCTTCTTCTTCTATAAAATACTTTGGCTGGACTAGATAGCTTAGTATTTTCTCATATCCTATTCATTTGAAATTAGTTTTGCAATTGGAAATGGAAGATTTCTCAATTACTTGTGCAACAAATGAATGTTTAAGTCAGGGTTTTTGTTAATTTTCCTAAGTGTACTCCGATTCATAGAAACATCGCACAATATTAGACTTCTAGACGGCCACTGATGATAAAATGAAAATTGTAATCTAATTAAAAAACTAGACGCATTTGCCTCCAAACTTTCTAGATTAAACTGTAAAGCTCGAGTCTTCTTAGATTCTGTTAATAAAGGCTAAACACGATAAAAATCACAATCATAAACTCCAAAATATATTATCATTAGTTCATTGCGTCAAAACGAGTTGAAAAAAAGTGAACCAAAAATAAAGGCGGATTTTGTATTTTTTTTTAAATAATTCAATTTAATTTACCTCTCTTTTGTGTTGTGACGTATATCCAATACATACCTCATGTATGCTATAATTAAATTTTAATTTATTAAATATGGCATTTTTATCGATATTTCAAGTCTTATCATTCCATAATTCCTCATTATACCCCAAAAGTCGCTGATTTGCGGCGCAGTTTGCACAAGTAGAAGTATTTTTATTTTTTTATGCTGCAGAATTGCACTGTAACTGCACCATATAAGCATGAATTGCTTTGCTTTTTCTATGTCTATCATTGTTTAAATTGTGTGCCAGAAAGTGCATGATGCAGGACAGTAAATGTTTTCAGAATTAGAATATCGGTCAATATTTTTATTTTTTATTTCCACAGGTATACCACAATTCGTGAAGACATTACAGGGTGCTACACTTTTGCTTCTTGACGGGTTTACGTACAGTAAAAATTGGTGTATGGCCAATGGGTGCACTAGATATGTTTGCTCGAAGGCTTCAGCCGGGAACTGCAAGGCTCGCGTCTTCTTGAATTTGGATAATCAAGTATCTAGGTTCTTGAAGGGCCATAATCACGAACGTCCCAAGTATATTATCACTCGATCCGGACATTATATCAAAGTGAATTGAAGATATTAGCAGCTAGTCTATCGTCATACAAAATAGTACTAGTAGGTAAAAAGAGGAATGTAAAGAATAATAATAGTTGGACGCATTTAGTTGTTCCAAATCCATGATCCAAAAGTACGGAAGCTAATCAATTTTCCATTTAAAATAAAATTACTTTATTTATATTAATGGTATGTTATGTACAACACATAGGTAGAACAAGAAAACATCTTAAAGTTTTCGACTGCTCAAAATAGAAGATTTTTATTGTTTAGTTAACAAATATTATATTTTTAAGTATGTTAGTCACTTTTAAAATTAATTTGTTTTGATCTCAGTTATCAAATATGGTTCCAAAATTTTGATCGATAGCGTACTTACTTATTTGCTTAGTTGGTACTTGAACGATACCTTAGTATTTTATTTGGTTCTTTGATAGTTCAATACTGTAGATCACAGATGGCGTTACGTGTTTATACCTTTTAGCGTTCGGATCACACTGCCCTGTATGTACTATGTACACTCAATCATTTACCTCTTAACTTGATATATTCATTTTGTACCCTTTTCGTATGTGAATAAGGTATCTTTTAGAATGAATTTTCTAGAATTAGCGGTATTTTAACTTACCTACTGTCGTTCTAGTGATAATCTAGTGTGCAATATTAACACATATTACCTGTGAATAAGTTACCAGTCTTAAGCCAAAAAGTAACTGTAGAGATTACTAAGTACCTTAATTCATTAATAGATAACATCTCTGCCAAATATTTTTAAGTGAGGTATTCTTAATAGAAGTAAGGTCTCGTTTACGTACACGCGGGGCTTTGCGCGGCACGTATATTGTTTGTCGTACATTACAGCATCAAGTCTTGTCAACGGCCGTGCAAACACAAACATATGAACATCACGAGCAATGTATGACGAGCTGCACAGTGCACCGCACAACGCGCCGCTTTAACGTAAACGAGGCCTAAGATCGATTGAGAAGAAGAATCGATGATTCTAGTTGTAATTAACTTAGAAACTAGAAGGTATTTAAGTATTGTCGTATTGTACCAAAGGTTCAGTATTTTAATAACATTCGTATTTTAATGTAAGTCAATAGGTTCGACGATTTTAAATAATTAGGGTTGCCAAATCTGTGTATTTAAAGATAAGGCACGGAGAGTTCGGCATAAGAGTTGGGTTAAATGGTCGAGCACACATTACACATAATTCTATATCAAAATGACTTAACGTAAGAGTGAGTCATCGAAATCTAACAAGCCAGACGGCACAGTAAATTATGGCTAGACTGGCAATAAAAAAATCTCAGAACTTATCCGAACGCCTAGCAACCCTACTTTCTATGACAGAATGAATGAAAAAGCGTGTAGTCCAGATCTAACAAGCCATACAGTTCCAGTGCCGTACATTTTGTCTGGGCAGGCAATCAACAAACTTATGTTAGAACTCCTCACTGATAAATAGGATAACCTCAGTCTAGACTTTTTTTTAATTTTATTAGTCAAATTTTCTTTATAGAATTTGTTTTATAAGCAAAGTAATTAGTTAATTTTTAATCTGTGTTACCAATTTTAATTCTATAAGAAATATTCTTTTTATAACTCTTTTTAGTTTAAATGTTAAATTATTTTTTGTTATTTTTAATGTTGTTATTGTTATGCGAACTTTATTTATTAAGTCTTCCTGCGTTCGTATTTTTATTGTTATAGATTCTATTTTCCAACTTTTTTGACGATACTCTCATTTTTTTTGTTTCGTAATAAGTTAGGGTTGGAAATAACACGAAGAAATGAATTTAGCCTATTTGGTACAGCGGTTTTTGAGTTTAACATATCAAGCGATTATTTTTTTCACATAGTTTATGCATTAGTGGTTTGTATTCTTATCGATACAGTGTACTCGTGAATAAATGGAAGTAATCGCTAATTGTTTTTTTTTTTCTTACGACCATTCTTACTTTTCAAACACGTTAGGTACGACGCGAACAGTAATGATACTTATAATACTTAGCTAGTCTTGTATGGTTTTTAACAGGTAAAAATATAATGAGTATCACTACTACCTATTCCTTTTCTTCCTTATTTATTTTAATTTATATAGCTTGACACAACTCATTTTTATATAACACGCTTTGTTTATATTTTATTTCTTGTATATTGTAATTATTATATTATATTTTTAATTTAATTTTTCTCACTTAGTCATATTTACAATGCCACAATACCTAATCAATAAAACTGCCTTTTAAGGACATTTGATTAAGAACTAATTACGGTTTAATTCATTAAATATTTTAGCGAGGTTCGTGAAAACTGAGATGGGGATTGTGTACTTGTTGTTGGAAGGTTACATCTTCAGCAAGAATACGAAGATCAGGCAGGGAGGGACGAGGTATGCTTGTGGGAACCGTCTCTCAAAAAGCTGCCCAGCACACGTACATTTATCGAAGGATAACGAGATACTCAAGTATGATAACAGCCATACTCATCCCCCGCCGTCATACACGTTCTCAAATGGATATTTTATTAAAATTAATTAAGTAAAAAACAAACGAGTGATCGCAAACTCGAGAACAATTCTGTTGTGTCCTTTTTTGAAATTTTCTTAGTGATAACACAGAGTTTGAATGTGATAATCGGGTTATTCTCTATTACCCGGGACTCCTAACATATAGTACACCACTGCTTACACAGCAGAACAAAAGGCGTGTCGTTGTGTGTGTATTTATGTACAAATGTATGTACAAAGTATTTAATTGTTCACTTAATTGAAATTTACTCAGTGGTAACACAGAGTTTGAATATAATAATAGGCTTACACCCGGATTCTGAAAGGCTTGTCAACGCTAAAATTAACTAATCTCCTGTTAAATCTCTTGTCAAGTCATCTGATTGGTTGTTAATAATTCAGTCAACCAATCAGATGACTTGACAAGAAATTAAATTGATTTTAACATTAATTGGCCTTTCGGAAACCGGTGTTATTCTGTTTTACATATACACGTAATACAACACTGGTTATTCCTCAGCACAGAAAAGAGCGTATTGTTATAAATTAATTAAGTAAGTACCTGTGTTTGTTTAAGTCCATCTAATAGTTATAATGAGATATCAACATACAAGAAATAATAAAAGATTTTCCTTTTAATTTGCGAGTACAAAATAATTGAAATAATTTTGTGTAAGTTTTTGATTTAAAAAGTCTTTTAGTGTTATTTGTGCATTTCAATAAAGTACCTTAACTACATCTAAAAAACGTTTATTTTTCTTTCTCGGTTTAATGTGTTTGTTTTTTCATTAATTGAAGCAATACATTATAAAACTAATATTGGCACATATGTGATATTATGTATCTATTGGGGTAAAACTACATTTTGTTTGTTTAAAAAAATAAAAAGGTAATAGTTGCCTAACTAGTTTTTTTTGCCTTTACTGCAAGTTATTGTTATAGTAACTTTTAAACTTTCGCGTGTCATTTTACAGCGGGTATTAACACGAAAAAATAGTTATTTAAATACCTTGGCAGGCTTGACGTTTCGACCTGGTTCTTGGTCGTGGTCGTAAGCAGACTTTAAATGGTTATGATTTCTCGGCTTTTCCAACTAAAAAAATCTCAGTATCTAATAGCTTCTTCTGGTTTTCTGCTTTGGTTTGTGCCAGTTTGTAGTAAAAATCTCACCCTCTATTACGTGGAATTCATAGTTGTTCTCTCATATCGGAACTCATTATGTCGAAACTTATAAATATCGCGTTCAGCCTTCTGATTGATTGGTTGACTTGTAGCGGGCCAATCAAAGAGCCGAACGTCATAAAACGTAAAAGTAGTAGGTATTAATGGATACATACGGATATCAGTGATATTATGGAGTAGATATTGTACATAGTCAAAGATTATAGGTTCGCGCTTGACCGTTATCTCACCTGATGGAAAGCGATGATGCGATCGATCGAACTTAAAGCAAACACCCATTTTAGTAAAAAAATGGTATTTAATTGTGTTTTGTCATATAATTTTATTTCTATCCACAGTTGAAGTTATAGAGCTGGTAAATGGTACAATGCTGATCATGGTTAACGGATACACGTTCCATAGAAATGGCGCAAAGAGACGAGGTGGTATTCGATGGTGTTGCTCAAATAAAAGTAGAGGCTGCACTGCTTATATGGTGGTAGATGAAGACAGAAGCATCGTCGATAGGCTGGCTGGAGAACATAACCATAAAAAACCAAAGTATATTGTTAAAGGGGAATATCAAATGAAGACCTGACCGTTTGGGCTAAGAAAATAAAGAAAAAATTGTGACCAATAAATTATATGAACTTTTTAGTTAGTCTCTAAAGAAACCTATGAATAAGGTTTACGTTATGGTTTCGTTACGACAAAGTCCTTTAGTAATTTAATTGGTTAAAATGATGTTGTTGATTTTTTGCCATTCAAAGTGAATCCGAAAACTCTATTTTTTTTCATAACCTTAAGGTTATATTATTATAAGGCTATTCTTAATGTGTGTTCGAATTTTAAAATGGGATTCTGATATGATGCACCTTAAGTTATTTGAAGATAAACGTGCTTTTTTTCGGAATCAAGCTCTTTAGATTATCAGATAACTTAAATTAAATCATATTAAACATTGAAACACAACACTGTAGTTGTTTCACGCCGGTTTATGGTAGTATGGAAATGGGTAACATATGGGTGAGGTTAATGGAGACCCAATCCTTTAATTAGAGGGGGCCCAATCCCTATATCTCTGAGTTTCTGATCCCCATAAGAGTGATGAGTGATTCGTGAAATCCTTAGTCACTTTTCTTTGGAATACTTAACGTGCTTTCATTTTTTTCGGTTTATGCCTAAAGTAGGTCAGCCTCTTGTCTAATCTAGACTATTGGTACAGGTTGTGTAGTTACTCTCTAGGGTTGCGGTTATGTAGGGTTATGTACACAGCATAGTAGAAGATTGTATTATGTATGCGTACTTCACTTGCGTTTTGTTTTGTAAATTCTTTGTGTTTTACTAGTCTCCCTAGCCTAACTAGATATAATAATTTAATTAGTTTAGTTTAATTTTATATTGTTTTAGTAACCAGGATGGAGCTATACACCTTTTAAAGCTCCATCCCTCTTTCTCGCCCGAAATATTTACGCAATAATACGTCATGGTAGGCCTACTGTTCTTGTTTCAAGCTTTTTTGTGAAGTCACAACATGACTTCTTTTTCCATTACTGTCAGACATCATCTTCCAGTTCTTTTCTTTTTTTTATATATTATCTTAATTCACAGGTATTTATAGAAATAAGTAACGCTTACGTATTTATACAAAGTCAAAGCTCTTGCAATATTGGAAGTTACGAGTTGTTAAATGAATAGTAATTTGTATGTTTTCTGTTATTGTTTGAGGATAAAAGTTGCATAGAAATTATTCTTAATAAAAATAAAATTGTCAAATACGCGGGACGTACGAAATGTTGCTATCGTGGTGTAATTCATTTTTTTTAAATTCTGTATTGACTTTTGGAATATATTTTGTTATAATAAACATGCTTAACTGAACGATTCTTGGTTTTGTATTTGTTTATTGTAAGAGACAACATCCAACCCCAGCCGGAATCGTGAGATCTATGATGCACCTACCGCGGCCCGGCTCGAAGGAGAAGGAACGGGGTGGATTTTAGTCAGTAAGTCTGACGTCTGACACTCCCTCTCGTCCCGCCCATTCATTCGAATCATTGTGTGATATTTCCCCTCAAAAAAGTTCATCATACACTTCATCATCATCATCATAATCATCATCATCAGCCGGAAACCGTCCACTGTTGGACAGGCCTCCCTCTCCCTCTCAATCGTTATAGGTAATGCAATTCAAGTCTCGATTGTATGTTATTAACATTAAAGAATTGATTTAAATTAGTTTATAAATGTTATTTCCAATGTAAAATAGGTAGCAAGAAATTTAATTAAATCCAATATATGTACCTATAACGTATTCGATTATTTTTTACAGGTCGAAAAGTTGTTGGCGGCATTTTCTCGATCAAGGGCAAGAAAGTATTGATCTGTCGAAATTTCGTCTTTATTGAAGTAAAGGAAACAGAGAATACTATACGATGGAAATGTAAGAATTCCGACTGTCCAGCCTTCATATTAATGAATATCTTTGATAATCAAAATAAAATAAGTCAACAGTGTATTCAACATAACCACGAGACTACGGCTTCTTGGGTTGATAATAAAATAAGGTTTAAAATTAATCTTTAAGTATGGTTTGGTACTTCTTGACCGAAACTGCTGTACTGTGCCTTAGGAAGGCTTGGGCTGAGACCTGGAAGGAAAACGTACCCTTCTTCTCCCTCGCATGCCCTCATCAGTCATGTGTAGCCCATTGGCTAATCTGACGGAGATATCCAGCTGTTCCCATCTCTTCGTGTGCATTTCCCATAAGATGATATTGAAAGCTTACAATAACCGGTCTCTCCTTTTATACCGGTGCGCATAAAAGGAGAAGCAAGCAAATATGTAGTAGGATTGGTCAAATTATAGATACTTTAAGTTACATAGTTAGCTTCTACGAAAACTGTCGTAGCCCCATTTTACTTTTTTATTGCGTTAACTCATTCAGTGCCCCCGACGCGTATGTGCGTTTCCTCGCACGCACATACGCGTCGGGGGCACTGAATGTGTTAATATAAAAGTGTTCGGTTATATTATAATATTATTGTTAAGGAAGCAGTTAATACATTTTTTGTGGGCTGTACGCTGTCAGTACGCCTGTATTTTATTACCCTCTAGTTTTTTTTTATTAGTTATGTTTGACAATTCAGATTTTTATATGACAAAATGATGTTTAGATACATTTCTGTTTGTTAAGAATTTCTTCTTTATCGTTTTGTAAGGTTTCTGCATATCTAGCGAACCCAAACTTTCAATCTTCAGTTTACTTAACTTCATAAGTGTCGGAGAGCCAAGCTCCGGCGCAAATAGGTCGGCTCGACCAGATCGTGGCCTCACAGAAAACCGTAAAACAACCACAGTGTTGCGTTCCGCCGTGTAAGAGAGGTTACCGGAGGCCCAATCCTTGGACAGTTTGGGTTAGCTTCTCTCAGTACTGTTTTGACAGTCTTTTATGTTTTTAACTTTAGTATCAAACGAAAGTTAGCCATGATACATGACAAAATACATACCTATGTGGTAGATAAGAATTTTAAATTCTATTGTAAGTGTAACAAATTCCATATTTCATTAAAGTTTGCTCGTTACTTATTACCTTAAGTTTTTGTCGTTGCTTATTTTCTAGTCTAATTATTATGTAAGTATACTGTGTATGCAATAAAGGAGTTATTTTGATAAAAACTTTTTATTATTTTGCCTTATTTGTTTAAAAGGTGGGTAAGTAATAATTTCTGGAGGAGGCCTTACATTCCAAGAGCAGGGTTCTTGAAAAAAAAATACACATTCCTAACTCAAATACTAAAACACTTTTTGTAACTGATACGTAATTTTAATGTTTTTTAATTTTATTTTTTTTAGTAAGACATAAAAGGCTTATTTTTATTTATTATTATTTTACTTAAGTAAATATTTATTTTCTTTTTATCTAAATTTGTAGGTACTTTCTCTCTAAACGTTGGGATTCACTACGGTTAAGTTTTTCTGTAATAGTCCAAGTTCTATCTGCTCTAGTTTTCATTTGGCATTTGTTTACTATCCTTGTTCCAAAGAATAGTAGTTTTGGCTGTTAATTGGTGATGATGAACTTATATTTAAGTTTTGTTAATATTCCAGGTGAATTAATACAATTAGTCAGAGGAGCCAAGCTCTTTAAGTACCAGGGCTTCACATACAGTTTGCACAGTGTATCTAAGCAGGGAAAAACTCGTTACAAATGTTCTTCGGCAATGAAATACAAGTGTAGGGCTTTTGTAGTTGCCGATTCCAATTTGACAGTGGTAGCTGGCGATCTCGACCACAAACATCCAGTCCCCATTTACATCATGCACAAATCCGGAAAATGGATTCTGAATCACCGTTATAACTTCAGATAAACCTGTCAGTGATCAGAAAAACTATAAAGTGTGGGAGAGCCAAGCTTCGGCACGAATGGGTCGGCTCGACCGGAGTGATACCACGGCCTCATAGAAATCCGGCGTGAAACAACCTCAGCGTTGTGTTTCACCGTGCGAGTGAGGTTACCGGAGGCCCAGTCCCCCATACAAGTCAATGTTTAAATATCTGAATCCCTAACCCCAAAAAGGCCGGCAACGCACTCGTACGTAACTCCTTTAATGTTGCGCTTTCCATGGGTGGAGCCGTTGCCGACGTATCCCCTAAAAAAATACCCAAATCCACAAAAGGTTGGGCAACACTCCTGTTACTACCTGTGATTGCTGAACATCAGGAAATCCGTCAACTCTTTTTTGCTAAATTATAATCTACACAATTCTAATATGGTAGTTATAGTACCCTAATTATTAAAATTTGGTATACGTCCTTCTGTTCTTGACATTAAATTTTTCTCTAGAGTAAATGATTTACTTACTTATTTTCAGTCAAAACAGTTAATGTTTTTTGCGGTTATTAAAATAAAAAGTTTAAAGATATGTATACAATTTAATGAGATTATCCTAAGTCACAATTTAATTACTTATAGTATAATTGATAAAATCAAAATGAATACGACTGATTTAAATACCAAAACGGTATTGTAAAATTATTGTTGTGAACTGATTAAAAAATATTTTTTGTTATACCTAATTGAGATTTTTTTTATACCTCTACACTCGTGCAGGATTTGTAATTTCAAGATTCGTTTTTTCAAAATGAAGAGAAAGTAGTTCTTTTGCTTAAGTTTAAGGGTATTGTTTTTTTATTCAAATAATACCTATTAGTTTAATAATAGGTCTTTACCTATGAAATTGCAGTTCTGCATGAAAAAATTTAAACGAATTTTTTGATTTGAAATGCGTTGAAAATGTAACACTAATCAATAAACAAATGACTACTATTGGAAAAAGAATCCCATGTTTTTAAAACAAAATTAATTAGCCTTAGCCTAACAAAAACTATTTTGATTTGAAATGGCCAGTACTGCAAAACGGCAATTACATAGGTAAAGACCTATTATTGTATTGCTAGACATAATTACTAAGAGATATAACAGCAAAGGGAGACTAAAACTAAAATGGACAAACTGTATATGAGATAAAATATGTGTTCAAGCTTTTATACTTAAGCCATTTCACATCTAGAATCATGTATATGAATATACTTTAAACAATAAAAAATAAGCTTAACCACTCTAGATATACGGTTTAAGTTTCCTTTTAACGTAATTTTCAGTGCAACTTATAACAGTTCGGGGTACAAGTAAACCGCAACTAATGAAGGATGGATACACATACTATAAACACATACCTCAGAAATCCGGCGATAGATGGAGCTGTTCAAGAACTTCTAAATGTAAAGCATTTCTATTGGTGAATAAAGAATGGGTGGTTATCAAGAGTTATGAGGAACATTGCCACGACAGGTTAAAGTACCACAAGATGGCTGACGGCACTTACTTTAGATTGTATTAATTTATTTAGTCATCTTGGACTCTTGGACTATTACATACTTTTTACTACTTTACTTTTCTACTATCAAAATTAGGAAAAAATAAATATGTAATGTAAGTAACTTGGTGTTTTTGAAGTAAAGTTTCTTGACTGTATTTTCTTCAATAAATTGATATTCTGCATAAGTTTAGACAGGTGATTTTTAGTCAAGTGGTTCATATATCTTTCTATCTATTTTATTGTTTGTTTTTGTGTTGTGTGTGTGAAAAATAGTGTATGAATAAAATATATCAAATAGTGTTTTGTTAAACTGAGTTTCATTTTGTTGTTTGTTGGCTTGAATCTGTTCTAACTAAATTCTGTCATAATAATATATGTATAATGTCAGTCATAAGATACACTCCCGAAAAGGACATAGGCTACGTTTTATCAACATATCACGCGGGCGAAGCTGCGTACGGAAGCTAGTATTTCATAAAAATATCAAAGTTCTCTTTTGTATGTTTATTCCAGTAAAGAAGATAACTCTGGATAGAAATGGCAAAGAGTATTTAATGGTCGACGGCTACACATTCTACCTTCATAAACTTTTAACCAATGGGACCTCGCGGTGGAGGTGTACGTCTAAAATTCTAAATGTATCTCTTATCTTCTTGTTTCTAAAGAAGATATCGTAACCAAACTAATACAGAACCACCATCACCGCAAACCTAATTATACAAAACTGTCTAATGGAAATCATGTAAAACTGTAGTTAGAATTTAAATAAAACCACAGGTATTAAATATTGCGAATAGACCACCACAGACGGGGCTCTATAGGGCTGATCTTCAGCCGTGGTTGCAGGGTAAGCGCAATGAGGCACCACAGTCTCGGCTTAGAGCAGGGATAAATATGTTTTTTTTTTCAATATACCTAAGTCATTTTTGTCTGTTTGTTCCAGTAAAGAAAATAACTATGAATAGAAATGGCAAACAGTATTTAATGGTCGACGGCTACACATTCCTAGTTCATAAATGTTTAACAAATGGCATAACTCGTTGGAAGTGTACAACATGTACTTCCTACCTCCTAATGTCAAAAGGAGACATGATTACCAAAATAATACACAACCACAATCATCTTAAACCCAAATATATGAAACTGTCCAATGGAAATTATGTAAAACTGTAGTTAGGTTTTTTGCCGCCAATCGGCCTTGAGTAAGCGTGTTGCGTTTGCGTTCTTCTTCGTTTGAGAAAAGGCATTTGCTCAGCAGTGTTTATGGCCTGATGATAAATTGAAAGAAACAAAACAATTATATTAGGTATAAGTAAAAAGTTGTAGATAGGTTACAAGCGCTTAGCAAGTGATACATTAAAATGTGGCTAACTAGCCACACTTTTTTTATTTGTCTCTTTTCACTCGCGATTATTGAATCATGCCATCTCACTTTGACGTCTAAACATACGATTTGTTCATGTGTAACAGTGTCTCGTTTTTGAAAATCGAATGTTGTTTAGGTAACCTATCTACACCATTTTACTTATAATATCATTGGAAACAAATTATTTCGTCCCAAAGTTTAAGTTATAATCATAAATTGTAATAATCTGCTTATTCCCATTGTTTAACTCTGTACCGTTGTGAATTCACATTTTAGAAATAGGAGGAGTTATTTTTAGTTTTCAAAGATTTTTACAAAATTTATAGTTTTTATTTTGTTGCTATTTTCATAAACGAAAATTGTTACTGCTATGATTAATTTCATTCTAATATTTATATATATTTTTTTTGTCGTAAACTAGGTTCCATAAAATATCTGATTGAATTATACACTTAATACTTTGTCGAATAAGCTGTAATTTAATCAATCAAAGATTTACAGGGAATTTTTGTGGTGCTGTTGTCGATTTTAATGTATTTTTAGTGTAAAAATTCACTTGAAACATTCCGACTTTGTTTTATTTAAGTAATATTAACCGAATATTGTTATATCATTTCTGGTCTTCCACTGACCAAGTTGGATGGAAAAATTCTACAATAAAAATTCATTGAAATATATGGTGATGTATGTTTTCTGAAGCCTTACGTAAGTATTTATATGTTATAGCATAGGTCCCCTAATGGTACCCAATGCATGCCGCCCCTTTATAATTGCAGCACCAAAGTGCGTTGTAGGACTTTTTTTTGTAAGAGAAAGGGGTGAAAATCAGTCAGTCCGGTCCGGTCATCACAAGCGGTATTTTATACCGGTGCCACTTTTTTTCTTATAAACTGTATAATAATGGTACTTTTTGGGTGTTGTGCCATTATTCTCACGCTTGGGAGACGTATTGGGAGCGCAATTTGATCCAAAATAATTTTGGTGTTTCACTGAATGGCATTTATAGCATAATGAAATAATGATCATTGTATTGCATTGGCTTTATTCATAAATCACAAGTCATAGTTACAGTAATTTTGCCAAATCCGCTAAGGTTCACCAACCCTACCCTACCCAACGCCTAATGGGCGACGGATTAATATAATCCGTCGCCCATTAGTACTTAAAATCCTATCTTTTTTTATTGAATTATATCTTTTTTTTAATAACTATTGTGGAGCATGCTAAATTTATTAAAAGTAACGGTTTTATCACGTGCACAAATTGAGAAAACCTATTCTAGTACTTGAAACTAGGGATTACTTTTCTTAAGCATTGTCTTTGCTGCAGTATGGTTATGTAGTTTACGCGATTAAGCTGTAATCTCCATAAAAATCTTTTTATAAATCTCGTTTTCTCATTTTCCATTTTATGTAATTGTTTGTTTTTTTCAGTTCAAATGATCGACACGCTTAACGGTAAAACGTGGGCCCTTTTCCGCGATCACCCATACTTCTACAGATACAAGACAAGAAATGGACATAAATGGGTTTGCACCACTTTCCCAAGGTGCAAATCATTCATCTTCCTTGATGACGATAATAATTTACTGGAATACTTATGGAACCATGACCACGTTAACAGACCGATGATCAGATGTCCAAATGGGAAATATATACATTGATTTTGTATGACTGCAAAGAAAGTTCAATGCTGGTTTATTTACTATATTGTATAATAAAGTATACCTAGTTTTTTATGCTTGCCTTTTTGTTTCTATAGTTTTTATTCTGCCAGTCTTTTAAGATCTATTTTTCCATTTATGTATGTACACTTTTTAAAGCTCCCTTATTTTCAATCGCTCCATAACCCTCCTAGCTGTCTTTAACGGATTTTAGTTTACTCAAATCGTAAAGTATTCTGTCGAATTTCCTTCCTTCCTTCCTTCCTTTCCTTTTCCTATTCCTATTGCTATGAACGGAGTAAAAAAATACTGTGAATCGAAACTGTTTTTGTTATTGTAAAAATTAATCATTATTTTGATAGTATCTATCCCCTTTGCTTTTCGAAAATTATTTTGAACATATTACGCCGGATTACGAACACAAAGAAGACGAAGAAGTCGTCCCCGTGCAGCGTGCTTCGCCTTATAAGGAGCTGAAGTCATTTTCTGGGAGTATAACTACTTATTTGAGTGAGCCGTTCCAATTTAGTTAATTTTTTCCGATTTTTTCTTAGTGAATAATCGTCTTTTCCTGTTTATTTCGTTGAGCAAGTACATTTCCCCCTTTACAAGTGCTTTATTGCTAATAGTGCTTTAACGTAGTGTTTATTTCGACGCTTCTTCATATTTGCATAGTTTGTAGCAACATTTGTGCGCGCACGCCACTCAGGTGTTAACGTAACCTTGACCTATCTCGTTATTAAAACCGGTCCCTTTTGTTTGCGCGCAGCTGTTTTTTCTATAAGAAGCTCATTACTGGTATTTATCGCCTTACTGCATTTAAAGTATTTAAACCCGTTTTTTTTTTGCTTTGTTAATTACACTTCAAAATGGCGGACACTTTAAAGACTTTGCTTAGAAAACGTAGTGCATTAAAATCAAAGCTTACGATTTACAGCAACTTTATAAATTTAGTTAAAAGTAGTGCACATATATCTGAGATGCAACGATTAGACCTGCAGGAACGTTTTAATAAGTTCGATTCCTTACATAGTCAATTTGATGAATTGCAGACAGAAATCGAATTGCTTGCCGATGATGCTGAGACTGCGTTCGTGGAGCGTGAGGAGTTTGACCGCCAGTTCTTCAATCTGGTGGCACTCACGCGCAGCCTGCTCGGCTCTTCGGTCAACGGAGCTGGTTCAGAGGCGGGCTTCAAAGATGCTGACTCAGGTGCACATGTTTCCAATAGCTTTGTTCGTTTGCCAAAAATTGATTTGCCTCACTTTGACGGGAACTACCAATGCTGGCTCGAGTTCCGGGACACGTTTACGTCATTGATTCACAGTAACAATAGTATAAGTAACATAAATAAATTTCATTACTTGCGTGCTTCTTTACAAGGAACTGCAGCCTCTTTGATTAAAAATATAGAATTTAGTAGTGATCATTATAAGATTGCTTGGGACTTGTTGTGCGAGCGGTACAACAATGAGTACCTGCTTGTGGCCAATCATTTGCAAGCTTTATTCTTTGATGTTAAATCAATAAATAAAGAATCTAGTGTTTCCATTAGAAATCTTGTTGATGTGATAAATAAAAATATTCGGGCACTAACAAACTTAAAAAGGCCCACTCAGCATTGGGATGACATCATCATTTTTGTCATGGTCAAAAGGCTAGATTTAATCACAAGCCGTGAATGGGAGGAATATAGGAATAACAACATAGTAGGTTATCCAACAACTACTCAATTTTGTTCCTTTCTAAACAGGAAAGCAGACTGGTTGGAATCTGTGGAATGTAATTTTCAGAACAATAATATTGTTGCCTTGAATAGTAACACTAATTCAAATAAACATAATAATAATTCATTTAAACCTAAAAACTCAAATAATAACTCTCACAAAAACAATAATAAATGTCCACTTTGCTCCCAAGCACATACGTTATATAAATGTGAATCTTTTAGAAGCCTATCTATAGAAAATCGCATACAAAAGGCTAAAGACTTAACTGCTTGTCTTAACTGCTTACGCATTGGGCATTCTGCTAATCACTGTAAGTTTTCAAATTGCAGATACTGCAAACTTAAGCACAATACGCTTTTGCATTTAGAAGCTAGTGAAACCAAACCACTTTCTAATCCTCTGCCTTCTGCACTGCTTTCTGTATCGCCAACTACTTCAGATGTTGCGCTTTCAGCTGATTCTATGCAGCTTGCTACTTCTTCGCATGTTTTCCTGTCCACAGCTTTGGTGAACGTGACCAGTGCGACGGGTAAGAAGTACACTGCGCGCCTACTGCTGGACAACGGCAGTACGGCGAACTTTGTCACGCAGAGCTTAGCGGAGAAACTGGGTTTGTCACAACGCGGTATGAGCACCAAGGTAACGGGTATTAATAATCATGTATCCACCAGTACACAGTCTTGTCACCTCTCTATAGAGTCTTTATGCTGTGCCTTTACTGTAGACATCGATTGCCACGTTCTACCTGAGATTACAAAGCTCCTACCATCTTCGTTTGTGAATATTAAACATTTATCCTTTCCTTCAGGCCTTACATTGGCAGACCCGAACTTTAACGTTCCGTCGGCTGTCGACATTCTAGTAGGGGCTGAAGTATTTTGGAATGTCATAGGGTCAAACACGATAGACTTAGGAAAAAATCTACCTAAATTGTGCGAAACTAAATTTGGATGGCTTGTATCTGGTAGTATTTCGCATCAATCTAGTTATCTTTCCTCTGCTTCTACTCACTTTTGCCATCATTCCAGCGTCACTCCCGACTTAACCCAATTTTGGGAGCTTGACCAAGTCTCATCAAAACATTCGCTCTCCCTTGAAGAGAGAATGTGTGAACAACATTTTATAGAAACCACCGTCCGTAAAAGTGATGGCGCGTTTGTTGTTAAAATGCCTTTGAAGGAAGATCCAAGCTCTCTAGGACATTCTTACGTACATGCTAGGAATCGTTTTCTTTCCCTAGAGCGGCGATTTAAGCATGATCCTTCCTTCCACAGTAAATATAATGATTTCTTGCAAGAGTACGAGCGCTTAGGTCATATGACATTAGACACGGGCTGTACTCCTTCACCTGAAAATTCCATAACAAAATATTTCATTCCACATCATGGAGTCATTAGGGATTCTAGCACCACCACTAAACTACGCGTAGTCTTTGACGCATCAGCCCCTACAAGTACGGGAGTGTCGCTTAACGACATTCAGATGGTCGGTCCGGTAGTGCAAGACGATCTGTTTTCTATTTTAACACGTTTTCGTCAGCACAAGTATGTGGTCTCAGGTGACGTGGAGAAGATGTATAGAAGTATCGAGCTCAGTCCAGACCAACGCTCTCTTCAAAAAATTATTTTTCGTTTTAATCCATCAGAACCTCTCAGATCCTACACGCTAAATACAGTGACGTACGGTACTGCGTCTGCTCCCTATTTAGCCACCAAATGTTTGGTAAGTTTGGCCGATAACATTGAGGATAATCGGGTAAAGAGTGCCATACGGCGCGATTTCTACGTCGACGATTATTTAAGTGGGGGGAGCACCATATCTGACACTGTAGACGTAACAAAAGCAATAAGATCAGTTCTTTCATCGGCTAAATTTAATTTACGCAAATGGCGATCAAATAACGTAGAAATTTTAAAACAAATTAATTCAGAAGTAGTACATAACAATGATTCTAATAACACTCTTAAATTTTCTGAGCATGGTCTCAACCCAGCTCAATCTAAAACCCTTGGGCTTAATTGGGTTTGTGACTCTGATTCACTCACTTACACAATAAATATAACGTCTGCTAATAAAGTCACTAAACGTCACATCATCTCTGTTATCAGTCAGATTTTCGACCCACTGGGCCTCGTAGGTCCGTGCGTTGTCGAGGCGAAAATACTAATGCAGCGTCTTTGGCTGAATAAATACGACTGGGATGATGCAGTATCGCTCGAGGTAAGGGACGTTTGGTCTTTGTTTGAGAGCACAATAACGGCGTTAAATCATTTAAAGATTCCTCGTTGGGCTTTGCATGAAGGCTCTATTGCACACGAAGTACATGTTTTTACCGACGCGTCCGAAAAGGCATATGGCGCTTGCGTGTACATTCGGTCATGTAATAGTGTTGGAGCTACAGGTGTACAACTTCTAGTTTCCAGAAACCGTGTTGCGCCCATTAAACCTACTACCATCCCGAGGCTTGAGCTTTGTGGAGCATTGTTAGGTGCAAGGCTGTGTACTAGGGTTCAGGAATCTCTCACCATCCCCATTTCCAAGTGTAGATTCTGGTGTGACTCCACTATAGTTTTGGGTTGGCTCTCTACTCCTTCTAATCAGTTAAAACCTTTTGTTAGAAATAGAGTAAATGAGATACAAGAGAGCACATGTGGTCATACCTGGAGCTACGTACCGTCGAAGGACAACCCGGCTGATCTTGTTTCTCGTGGTCTCCGGGCCGATATTATAAAGGAAACACCTCTGTGGTGGTCTGGACCTTCTTTTTTATTACGCAATGAAAGTGAATGGCCCATAATGCCAAACACTGAGAAGCATGATTTGCCGGAAGTAGTGACTCATTTGAATATTAATAGTAACAATAATTCATAAAATGTTCATCACACAGACGTCACCTCTCATTCATCTTTCATTCATAGCTTGCTATTAAAGTACTCTAGCCTAACTAAAATTCAAAGAATATTTACATATATACAAAGGTTTATTTACAATTTAAAACACAAAAACAATAAGTTGTGTGGCAATCTTTCATTGTTAGAACTAGAAAATTCATTAACTGCAATTATTAAATTCGCACAGCAACAAATGTTCCCTGAAGACTATCAACTTTTAAAAACTAAACAAAAATTGCCACGCAAAAGTAGATTACTTCCTTTGACGCCTTTCATTGATAATTACGGACTTATTCGCGTAGGCGGGAGGCTTGATAACTCCCCCTATGACTTCAACGTGAGGCACCCCATTCTTTTATGTAGTAAGCACATTCTTACCAAACTTATTTTTCAAATGCAACATTTAAAGCTTGCTCATGCTGGTCCACAGCTGTTACTGTCGCATATTCGACAATCTTATTGGCCGCTCGGTGGTAGAAGCTTGTCTAGATTTATTGTGAGTAAATGTCTTAAATGTTACAGGCATAAGGCTCAAAATGTGCAGCCTGTTATGGGTCAACTACCATCATCTAGAACTAATTTTGAGTTTCCTTTCTTAAATTCTTATGTTGACTATGCCGGGCCAGTATTGATTGCCGACCGCAAGGGACGTGGTTGCAAACTAACAAAGGCCTACATGTGCATCTTTGTTTGTTCGGCAGTAAAAGCAGTACATTTGGAGCTCGTCACAGACCTCACCACGGAGGCTTACATGGCCGCACTAAATCGTTTCGTTCATTCCCTCATTTTAATGCACTCGCTGAAGCTGCTGTTAAATCTTGTAAGCACCATCTGAAAAGATTGCTTAGTCTTACACACTTCACTTTTGAGGAACTGTCGACTTGTCTCACTCACATAGAGGCAGTGTTGAATTCACGCCCTCTTACACCTCTCTCTTCTGACCCTAACGATTATTCAGCACTCACACCATCTCATTTCCTAATTGGACGACCACTCTTATCTGTACCATGCTCTCAGGTGACAGATGCCAACATCACGAGCCTGGATCGCTGGAAGAGGATCCAGTACATCAGACAACACTTTTGGGGACGCTTCCATAATGAGTACACTTCTCTGCTGCAGGCCAAATCAAAGTGGTTTCATTCCAGAGGCGAATTGAAACCAGGGTCCTTGGTCCTGATCAAGGACAAGACGACGCCACCGCTGCTCTGGTCCCTGGGTCGGGTCACTAAGACCTATCCCGGCGTCGACGGAGTCACGCGGGTGGCTGAACTGAAGACGAGGAGGGGCACCATTCGTCGTGCCTTCAACTGCATCTGCCCGCTCCCGATCGAAGACTCTTGAAGAACGAGCATCCTTCAACCCGGGGAGTATGTCGGCGCACCTCATCGACCAACCGCGATGGCGACCGAAGGGAGTGCTGCGGAGGCCGGGGCGGGGGGAGCCCCGGCTGGCGAGCCCGCGGCCGCGCTTCCTTCACTTCTCTCTGCGACGCGCTTGACCACGGGCACTTACTTGTTTTCATGTGTTGACCATTGTTAATTTAACGGCATTAAAGCCTATGTTATACAGTCCACTAGCTTTATTTATAAAGTCCCGTTAGGGCTCCTACATAGGTGTTTTGTATTTTTTTATTACTTTTTTAATATTGAATTTGTATTTCAGTTAAACTAATAACAATGGTCAATGGTAAACAGTTGGCTGTGTACCAAGGATATACATTTTACAATCAGTATGCTAAAAAAGGACGTGATTCGCTCAATAGATGGCTCTGTACCAATCAACCAAGATGTAAATGCTATCTTATTTTGAACAAGGCGCTGGAAATCCACGACGGTCAATGTGAACATAGTCATCCGAAAAAGACCCTTTTTAAGAATAAATGTGGAAGATACATTCGTGTTTAAATAAGTTATTAATGCAGTAAGTACTATATTATTATATATACTTATTGGTTATTATTATATATACTTATTGGTTAGCTTGCCTTGAAAAGACGGGTATTCGACGTTCTTTCTTTTTCCTATGAATCAATCTGCACTTCTACAAAGTATAACCTTGAAAGTTTACAAGTCCATCCATCCATCGATGAATAGATGTTTGTTACTCTTTCACGTAAAAACTGCTGAATAGATTTTGATGGAACTTGACACAGAGTTAGATAGGATTAGGGTTACCCGAGCAAAGTTATCAATTATACTCAATACTTTATTGCGTTTCATAGTAATTGATTTTCATTATAATATTTCGCTTCGTTGCCCACGGGTGCAATGCACATATTCCATTTCAATGCACATTTACATTTCTTCACTTTTTAATCGATGTTACAGTTAGACATATAAATATTCCTTTTCAACTACTCTGTTTATTACAAAACCACATCAAAATCTGTAGCGTAGTTTTAAAGATTTAAGCTTAGTGAAGTGACTTTGTTTTATACTATGTAGTCATTCCGATACATATCCGAACCGATACATACCCATAACACCGATACATGTTTTTTTAGTTGAACAAAGATGTAGTACATAATGACCACGGCATTGAATTATTTAAGTGATCTCTAGTAATGCATAGAATGACTAGTATTTGCATCTTAATCATTCATCATTCATTTATAGAATCAACAATTTTTATGGAATACGTTTTCACCGTAAATAGACATAGTACGTGTGTATAAACAGAAAACTTTTTTATGGATCCTTGTCATTCAATATATAAAATTGTCTTTCGAAATAAGTCTCCATTTCGCATGGAATTATTTTAATGAAGCTGTCAATTAACGATGTAGCCTGTTCAATAAAATTAATTTCAATACAAATATGGTTGATTTTTAATTTTGATAGCGATTTGATTAGTATGACATCCAACCGAATCTACCATTCTGGAAGCAACTTGACTTTAATTGTAATTTCTTCACTCCTCAACTAACGGCCTGAACGAAAAAATTAAATCAAACGTAATTCAGGCCATTACATAAATGTCGAATTAAGGTGTAATATTCACTATGCTCAAATCACCTTTTAATAGACTAGTTGATCTATTTTTTCTTTCTTTTTAACTACTAGTTTTTTTTTAAACATAGCCCAGAAAGAAGATATTTTTTCCTGTGTCGTAAGTGCTTTTACAAAAAATGCAATTTCACATACACAAGACACCTAGACCAATGCGGGAATGGAACCCGCGACACGTTGCGTAAATTTAAATTATTTTTCTGCTTACCTTATGAATGTTTTATCAATCTTGACCAATGAAAAAAAAACAATTGTTTTAGCTAAAATAATAACTTTAATCAATGGAAAGAAGAGGCTTCTCTACCAAAGTCACACGTACTTCGTACGCTACGAGACTAAAAATGAAACCCGATGGTCCTGTTCACATTTCCCCAAATGCAAAGCCAGTCTCTATGCCAACAATAACCAGATCGTTACCAAGATGATCGGAGAACACTGTCATGGAACGAAGAAATTGTATGTTAGTGCTACAGGACACTATGTAGTGTACTAGTATTTCTATATTACGTTAAAAAATTGTGACCGGGCGTCGGGGATCAAGGGACGATCCGGCGATCCGGCCACCGTAAGCACGGGTCTGCGGTCGGCGAGTAAGGGCAGCTCGCCGCCCGACCAGAACCAGGCCGGAGCGTACGGCGCGTAGCGTTCCGCGTGCGCCTCAAAGAGCCAATAGACCACCACAGACGGGGCCCTAAAGGGCTGATGTTCAGCCGGGGTTGCGGAGTAAACGCAATGAGGCACTGCGGCCTTGGCCTAAAGCAGGAGAAGGAACGGGGAGGTTTTTAGTCACTAAGAGTCTGACACTCTCGCCTTACCCTGGGCGGGAGAGGTCTTCTCATGATGTTCCCCTGACAAAAAAAGGTAGCCGCTGATTGCCAGTCTCTTCCTATCAGTCAATGTGTATGTTTTTGAGGGAAGCCTAAGATCAGATGTATTAAATTTTGATCAAATTCTTTTTTTTTATTTCAATAAAAATAACTAGATGGCATTTGTTTTTGTTCAACGTTTTAACTGGAATACAATATTATGGATCCTCTCTAATCTTTGTTCAAATAATTTGTACGTTTTAAGTCTATATTTATATTTACGTATTCTATTTTTAATATTATTATATGTCTGTATTTATAAATTATGTTGTGGTATTATAAGTTCTGAAAAACATGAAAAAATGTCCTGAGTATGTAGTTTTATTGCCAAAAAGACGTTCAACACTCCACAGACCCGCCCTTTTTAGTTTAAATTAGAAGTGTGTTCTTACTATAAGAAGCGAATGGGTATCTATTGCTTAAAAACGCAATGGACATAATGCCAGCTCCTTATAAACAAGATTCTGGTAAGGTACTCAATTTAAAATGACTTGGTAAGTTTTTGTGAATTAATTGTAATAAGTTACTCTGTGTTGGTGACCAATAGGGATGATGACAAGATATGAAACTTGCAGTTCTATTAAGTCTCTCATTCATTTAGATAATTAACACATAGATTATATCTGTATGTGTGTAAATATTTAGATTGTAAACTATTTTTTTTTTTTACATTGAAAAACCGTCCTACAAGAACTAATAAAACTTATCTTCATCATCATCATAACTACATACATATCTTCTAAAGACATAAATCTATCATATATATGTACATACGTACTTACAATTAACTTATATGATATTCCCTTAAAAAATACGTGCTCATTTATTCATTTAAAATCTAGACAGTCTACAAAAATATTGGTCATCATACCTATTGCTCATAATATTATATAATTTGATGATAATATTATTTGTTTTAGTGCAATTAATAAAAGTGGAAGATGGCAAAGAGTTTTTGAAATACAACAATTATTATTACACAAAAGTGCCGTATATTAAAAGAAAATGGCGATGTGTTAAAACGAATTCGTGTTATGCCAGTATTAGTATAGATGATGATGGAAGACTAAAGCAGTCTCGGTTCCATGATCATCCACCTAAGGGTTTCCATAAGACTAAAGATGGGCATTACATTTAAAAGGAAAGCTATGTTATAAACATTAAAGAATAAAAAGAAAAGTCATCAATTGACTTCTCCTGCCTTTGGAGTGGGGGGAGGGGTATAGAACCACTTAGTTCGTTCTCCGGAACGACCCGGGGTACATCCACTTGCAATCGCAACCCGGCTATGAAACTTACTCATGGATTTGGATAATTTAACAGCAGTTTCTATCAGCTTACCAAAATATCTTTGTGCTGGTCAGACTTTTAAAAAGTTATGTCAAGTATTTGTGCAATTTCTTTGTGATATTATTTTTCGTAATAATTGTTTTATGTTAAGTTACTTTATGTTTAATATGGCATTAGATGTCTTTTTTCATTATCATTGTTTTAGGTTAAGTTTGGCATCAGATGTCATGATAAATGGCCAAAATGACCAGTACCGAAATGAAATGATTTTATTAATAAAAGATGGCAAATAATATTTTGGTCTTTACGTGTACGTGTACGACTGTAATCATGCCTTCTCTAGATTTTAAACGAAATTAAGAGACTCTGAACATTATAATTCCTGTCTCTAGTGGGTATTTTTATTGTTAAAGTGACGTATATAAAAAATAAAAAATTACCTTCAGTAAATACCTAAATTGTTTTAATTTTTCTTATACCTATATAACATATAAATCACTATCTAACAAACATTTCACAAAATTAATAAAATAAACTTATCTAGCTTGACTATATATTATAATGTATCTTTATTTACTGGAAATAACGGCTTCATCATATACACTAATTGAGAAAAAATCCATCAGTTTCAATTCACTACGGGACTCTTTTTATGAGCCCATGGCGAAGCGATGTCACGCTTGTAATACCCCTAGCTACAATTATTTCCAAAATTTTCTATTGCATGTTTTAATTAAAACTTTTTATTACAATATTTGTAATTGGTCTTTTTATTTTCCAGTAGCTGAGATTATTTACACGGTGGCAGGCAAACAGTATTTACGTTACAAGAATTTCTGCTACTCGAAGAACCACAAGAGCAAGTGGAACTGGCGATGTATACACACGAGGCATTGTTATGCCTCAATCTCCGTAGACAATGCCCTTTACGTATTCAAAGAGTCCAAATCACACACGCATCCCCCCAAAATGTACTACAGAACCCCCGATGGAATGTATGATACTGTTTCAAGAATTTCGTGGGTTGGTAGTAACGAAAATGACTGTGTTTGAAAAATAAATTTTGTGATGATCGTGTTTTGTCTTTTTCGAATTTTACTCGCCTGCTATGTTTTGTCTCTTTCTTTTATTCCGATTGTGGATACCTAGTCCTTGGAGAGTTACCTTGGTAACAGAGAAAGTGTTCTAAAAAATTACTCAGACCGATTCTATGGTAATCAATGTTTACAAATCTTACACCTATGTTATATAGGTGAAAAGAAAATTAAAAGGTTTTGGTATGTTCTCTGCTTTTATTATTTACTAGCCAGCACCTGCTATGCACGGATGTCTACGAGCTACCTCAATGTTAGTCATTTATTTTGTTAGGGACTACCGCAACAGTCAAATATGTTGTTATTTCCCACTAACTGAAAATAACGTTCTTTTAAAATTAAATTCATTAATCGATCTAGCCATTCACGCCTGATGCAATGACTTAGGGAAATTCGAATTCTGGGAGCGTTTAAACCAATAGTACTAGTATACTAACAGACGCTAATCAAAATTTATAGTCTAGCCAGCACTTAGGAACATTGTACCTAGTTATCTATCAGTAAAAGTATTTTAGGAACCCGACCAGGCAGCAGTTCCAAACGGTACCTCCTACATACTAACTTAAAAATGTAACTTTAATATAGGTTGTATAGATTTATATTAATTTATTAATTCTTATTGCAGGGGAGTTTATCACTACGCTCCATGACAAAACTTTATTTAGATACAAAGGTTATTGTTACGCTAGAACTTCTAAGAGCCATATCTGGCGATGCGTTCACACAAGTTACTGTTACAGCAGTTTAATAATCGATGACAAATTCAATGTGGTCAAAGAACCGAAGGAACACTTACATCTGCCAAAAGAATATTTTAAAACTCGAAACGGAAAGTATGCCAGTGTTATGTCTAAAAAGCCGAATCATATGGTAATTAGGCTATAAATATTTAAAATAAATGGAATGGGTTCGAAAAAACTATTATTCGAATTGAGGCTTCATCTACAGCATTCGACTTAACGTGTCTATGATTTTTCCCAATTTCTTTTTTCTTTTTTTTCTTTGTATATTTTTAATAATCGTGTACCTACTAAGGTTTTATTGTCCAGATTCCACAGAGTATGTACTCCTACGACTATTCAAAAAACTTTAATATCTATACAACCTACATATAAGTAATATGCTTAACATTAATTGTATATAAAAATTCAAACGTATTTATTTTATTTATTAAATTTCTTTTTAATTCTGACTTTTATTTTTTTTATTTCGCATGTAGTATTAATTCCTTGTAGTTAAAATTTTTTTTCTATTTTTAATTGTAAGTTTAAAATTTTATTTTGCTAGCAATACTAACGATAATATTTCTTTCAGTGCAACTGATAACGACGGTGCAAAACAGATTGCTGTTGAAATACAAAGGGCATTACTACTCGAAAACTCCTTACTTGAAGAAAAGATGGCGCTGTATCAATACAAACAATTGTTACGTCGGTGTTATTGTGAACAATGATTTCTCTATTAAAAAGGAGCCAAGCGAACATTGTCATCCACCAAAAACCTTCGTTGAGACCGAAGATGGGAAATACAAGCTCATCAAAGATAATGCTAACAAATCAAACGATTATATCGTCTATGAATATTGATGATAAATATATAACAGTCTAATATATTAACTATAGTTGATATTTGTATAATATTTTCTGATTTAAAATGCAATTTAGCTGGCTGCAATTTAGCTCTTTTGACAAGGGTTTTGATTCAATTCGTAATAAAAAGTTAAAAATAATTAAGACTTAAAAGTTAGTTTCGTTAAAAATTGCTTTTTTATATTTAGGTATCAACACTAAAATCTAAATAGCGTCTCTTTGACTATAAACTTTGAACAAGTATAAAAAGGACATTTTTAACACTAGGTGATGAATTTTTAATTTGTTTTGATTAGACTGTTATAATCGTCCATCACAATATCATTTATTGAATATTTTTAGTTGTAATATAACCTTTAAATGTTTAGTTTTTTTTCTTACCTCGTATTCTAAGATAAATTGGTAGTGGGGCATAAATCCTAGGACTTCTTTTTTAAAAAAGAAATGTGTGTTTAGGTTAGTGTAAGTACTACGCTTGCGTTAGAAACATTTGTCAATTTAATGATCAAGACGAATATCATTTAGCAAATTATTATTTAATAAGGAAACAATAATTTTTCAATATGGCTACCTACCTCTTTTTGTTCACCAGATAACTCTAGCTTCGTCCAATAGGAAATGAGCTAAGTGTCCTATAATTAGACGTTCAATATTGACAGCTACATTGATTGGATAAAATGACCTATGGCTTATTTTAAAGGTCTTCTACAAAAATAAATAAAAGGTTTTTATAAAGTTTGTCTGTTTTAAGTATGATTTAGATTCATTAAATACTGTTCCAGAATACATTATGTAAGTATCGGTTGAAATTTAAATTTCTTTACTATTTAAATCAATGATGCTATTATACATAAAACTTTCCTCATCAATCACTCTATTGTAAGACCGCATCAAAATCCGTTGCGCAGTTTTAAAGATTTAAGCACACATAGCGATATAGGGACAGAGAAAGCTATACCCGATACCCAGATGCTGTATTAAATATAAATAGTACATTATCTTGTGCTTTACATTAAAATAATTAATTATTACCAACGGTTTTTTACCTTTATCTGTTTGCTATCATTACAATTTACATACATATGTCTGAGATTATAAGTATGCCTATTTATTTACATGTAGTTTAAATTGAGTAAAATTTTGATATCGTAACCATATCTTGATACATATTTGTACTGTGTACTGTATAGTTCTCGACAGATATAATGTGCCTGTGAACAAGAGGCTATCAACGCTCTTATATTATAGCTCCTTCAGTGGTGTCCATGAGCAGCGCTGATTGCTTACCATCAGGTAATACGCCTGCGCGCTTGCCATCCTATCATATAAAAATATCCGAGACCATAGTT
Organism: Spodoptera exigua; assembly: GCA_902829305.4. Lineage (NCBI taxonomy): Eukaryota > Metazoa > Arthropoda > Insecta > Lepidoptera > Noctuidae > Spodoptera > Spodoptera exigua. The sequence continues at coordinate 2,964,770 of LR824612.2, forward strand.
CCGCAGGTCGATTTTCATTAGATTTCGGTCAAATCGACCTTACGGGATCAAATACAGGTTATATGAGCTCATTTTGATGTCGAGAATTATACAAAATAACTTTTATCTTCAATGAAATGTCTAATAATAATAATATCATTATAAAAACTATGATATTAAAGTATTGTATGTAACGATTTAAGTAGGTACATAGTCTAGGGTTAAAATGTTTAGATTAAAAATCCATTAATTTTGTGTATTTTAGTAGATAAATACGAGTAGCGTAGTTATTTAAAATAATATTATTAGCTATCCGCTTTTGTTTTTAATTTTTAAGTATTTGTTCTTCTAACAAATGTTAGGTTTACTGTAAATTTTTGGCTGGATTTCGAATAAATATGTGTCTTTGTAAACCAAAAACAGTGATTACTGATTCTTATTATAGATAAGTCTTTAATGTTGAAAATATCGTCTCAGTTGACAAAAAATTACAGTAAACCTTAGTCTCTTTTCATTTGGCTAAATTAGTTTAGTTAATGATTGCGCGGCTAACTCAGTTTTTTTATTTTAAATAATAAACTAAAAACATTTCAATTTCTTTCGATTATTTTGAGGAAAATTTTAATAATTAAGTTGGTCCCGCGGTTTTGATTGTATTTTTTCTTTTTTGGTGTAATAAAGTGTTAAGTAACTATTGATGTTTTACTATCGAGCAAGCAGGTAGCTATGCTCGCCTGAAACTTTTTGGGGTTAACTCAACTCAGGTGTGACAATTTTAGAAAAATTCTGTGTATCACAGATAATATGCTTATTTTATTTTCTAAAACTAGGTACTCGTCAAACGCCGGCGTACATTGAATTAAATAATATTAAATAATAACGTTGTACGTTATTTTCAACAAATCTTGTATTCTCATGATAGTTATTACTATTCAAATATTACATTCTGCTGAATATAAAAATATTATATTATGGTGGTGGTGGCCATGTGGTCAAGGCAAAGGAGGTGTAGGTTCGAAACCTGCCAAGTACTAATGTCACTTTTCAAGCATAGGCGCCTTTATTCAGCAGTGGTCACTTATAGCTTGATGATGTGTCGGTAGTTATGAATCTATACTATATTATAATGTTATAAAACTAAAGAGTTTGTTTAAACGCGATAATCTCCAGAACTACCTACTGGTTCGAATTGAATAATGATTTTTGTGTTTATTTAGTACATTTATCTAGGAAGGCACATTTTGTCTATAAAACATCACGCTACGATTTGTAGGAGGCGAGCAGCGAGTGAAGTCGCGGGCAGAAGCTAGTGATTAAAATTCGGTAATAAATAAAAAAACGAAATATCCCACAGCTATAAAAACTTGCTTCTCATGCCCCAAAAAGCGGTATAAAAACTAAATAGCAAGTAAAAAACATGCCGAAAATGCGCTTGCGACTCTTCTGACGTCCATGGGCGACGCCGGTTGCTTACCAGCAGGTGAAGGTGACGTATGCTTGTTTGTTCTATTCATAAAAAAACTGGTTGGAATTGTCAATTTACCAATTACCTTTTTCAGCTCCATATAAAGAAATGCTGCTCAAAAATGGACGGACGTACCTAATGTATGATAATTACACATACACTTTTGGTTTTAAGACAAATATTGGCACTAGGTGGCGTTGTACAAGTACTTCGGATTGCAAAGCCTTTATCGTGATTGGGTTAGACGGTGAACTCATTAAGGCCACGGGTAGCCATGCCCATAAGGCTCCAACATACGTACGCGTTTCCGATGGGACATACACGAGGATTTAATGAAATATCAAAATATGTGTATAAGTCTAAAACCCGGTTTCTGAAAGGCTGATCAACAGTCATCTGTTGGCAACTAGGGGCGTGGTTGAGAGTCAAGCCTAATAATATACTGAGGTCTACAGGTGAATGGATGGGATGGTTTTTAGACAGTAAGATTCGATAGCAAGAAAATTCATTTGATGAATTCCCTCCCACCCCCTTTCAAAAAAGACTTTTACCACAGTTTTTGTTTTTGTTCGTTGCGCGGCAGCCAGTTCTCTGCCACCGCACCAACCGTGAGTCAAGAGTTGTAATAATTATATAAGTATCTTGATTGAGTTTTACCGATAAAGACTGTACAAAAAAAATATTGTATAGAATTGACAAGGCGTTGTTTTTGATGTCGCTTATAAATAACATTATAATAAGCATTTCAACTGAAACAGCTGATTACTTTCTCGCTCGTCGACTGGTGTGCGTGTCACCTTCTTGACTGCATAATGCAATAGCAGAAATATTATGGGAATGCCTCCCATTATGCAATGTTCCAGTGCAAGTTGTGTGAATTAAACGCCACGGCAACTGATGTCACTAAGGGCTGATTTTCAATGGTTTGATAAAAGTTATCTGGGGAATAATTATGATGCTGTCGCGTCAGAACGTTTGTATAAGACAGTGACAGCAACAATTTTATTCCTCAGATAACATTTATCTGACTATTGAAAAATAAGCCCTTAGTTGATTATTTATTTGACAAGCCTTTCAGCAGCTGGGTCTCAGAGTATCTGAATTTTTACTTTTAATTTTAGTACTATACTATTTTTATCTAAAACTATTGATTTCCATTAGTCTTTCATTATCGTCTTTTATTTTAATGATATGTTTTTGTAAACGAGACGTTTTAATACATCTTCATGTTAGATTTTAGTTTAAATATGTATATCTGATTATACGTCAATGTAATCTTATACATAATAAAATATTATTAATAAAATCATTTTTGTTTGTAATAAATATTAATCATGTATAACAAAAAAAATAAACTTTTATATTTTGAAAGACTAGTCTTTCATCATTCTTAAAAATATATCATAAAAACATAATTAAGATATGAGAAAATGTAAAATCTACGGCAGCTTTTTGATCTACATGAATCTTGGTTTATTTTTACAGGAAATTCCGAATGCGAAGGCCCTTGTACCAGATCCTCCCGTGCTAATCGAAAGCTAAAAGCGTACTCGTCTGAAGATGTGGAAAATGCAATCGAAAAAATTCTATCTCAAGCATTAACCATAAAGGCAGCTTCGCAGAAATACAAGGTGCCCGTGACCACATTGAAATTTAAACTCAAAGCTTTAAGACCAAAAAGAAAGACTCCCCTTCTGAAAATGGCGGTCACGAACGAGGAAGACCTAACTTTTAAGAAGCACTTATTACTAATAAATGAAATGGGGATCCCAGTCACTTTCCATGATATCATAGCAGTTGTTAAAGCCTATCTCACGGAGGCAGACAAGGGGATGACTTGCTACCGAAGCAACAATCCTGGGATATTTTGGTGCAAACAATTCTTGCAAAGATATCCTGAAGTCAAAGAAATCATCACGTCCAATCAACAAATTACGAAGGGTAGAATAGTCCCCAATACACCAAGAACAATAAACAACTTTTTCAATCGCTTTGAAGGTGAACTCTACTCTAATTATGTAACGCCAGACAACATCTACACCATGGATGAATGTGGCTTCGGAGTTGACCCAAAGAAAAAGAGTCTTTTATTTAGACGGTCTTCTCGTCACCCTGATCTGGATAAACTGTGTGGAACATCAAACTACTCGGTTGTATTCTGTGGCAACGCCATTGGAGAACTTATAGACCCGTTCTTTATTTTCAAAGAAAGCATACCTACACCCAGTGAGCATCCTTACTATTCATCATCAACCAGTGGCTGGATAGACACGACTGTGTTTGACGACTGGCTGGAAAAGCATTTTGTGCCAACAATAGACGAAAAACATGGAAAGAAAATTGTAATATGTGACAATCTGAGCGCGCATGTCAGCGTGAAAGCGCTACAAATATGTGCGGAGAATAATATCGCTCTAATTTGTCCTTTGGGCAATTCGAGTCATCTGCATCCGTTTGATTTCGAGTTTTACGAAACCATGCAGACAGCTTGGCGTGCGGTGTTATACAGTTGGCGTGGAACACCAACGGGTCAGCTCACTCGCTGGCAGAAGAAATCTCTAGCTAGCGCTGTAAACCTAGGAATACCAAAAGATGTTTTCTGCAAACTTGTAAACCGAGCTATTGAAAACAATGAGTCGAGCTCGGAAAATATAGTTAATGGTTTTGCCAAGTGCGGCATCTACCCTCTGTCACGAGAGGTGGTACTGGAAAGTTTGCTCCAAGAAAAAGGAGTTACAATAGTTCGTTAAAAGGAAAAATCTTATTTATAATTTATTTATTATAGAGCTTATTTTCTTTAGTCCATATAGTTACAAGAAAAACGCTATTTTTATTTGCGCTATCGTACTGTAGTGTAATTTCAGATTTAATAATATTAATGTGCCAATTTGTTTATACAAAGAATATGAACTAGTCATGCATTATATGCAATGCTTATGTTGTAAGAAAGTATATATAAGTAAGTTTATTAACATACAACCTACGTCATCGCGCAAAAGATCTAGGAAAATACTAAATATTTAAGAAAACGAAGGTGATGACTACAAATGAGATTAAAGGAGTGCAAAGTACTTTTTTAAAATTAAGTATTAACATTATTAAATAATGATCTCATTAAATATATATTATTTATTTTGGTCCAATCGTTTTTGACTACAATTATGTTAAGACGATACTCAGAAATCATTAAATGATTAAGATTATTTCGTATATTTTTGCTATGTACTAGATACAATCAGCGATGAAAATTAGACAGACTTTTGGAAAAAAAAATTACTTAGATATCTTTCGAGAAATAAAAAAAATTGGGTAAAAAATGAGGCTGATCTTAATAAGGGTACATATATTTTTAATATGTTATGAGCTTTGCCTAGTCACTATCAAAATTTTATTTTTATATGATGTTTTTATTTGTGAAAATGCTTTTAGTGAATTTTTTGCAAAGGCTTCATAATTTTAGAATATAAGGCTTTGATCTTATTTTGTCTTGGCATGTCCTAGGTACCTGAAATATCTTATTAACTTAATAGGGTTCTAAAGAAAATAGGGTTAGAAATTTTTCTGTTAACGCCTACGCCGCGCAGTACAAAAGAAACTACTGAACGATTTTTAAAGAACAAAAATGATATATTACATTTTCGAAATATTTTACCAATAGAACTCGCCTCCTCCTGTATGTCTAAACAACTCAAAAATTACAATTGTGTATTAAAACTATGATTTATATATTATGTATAATGAATACATAAGCTACAGGCTTCCGCCCCTGGCTTCGCCTGGGTGCTACTGAATTGTGCATACTAAATTTCAACCAAATCAGTCAAGTCATTTTCGCATGAAAGAATAACAAACATACATGTTCTCAAACTTTCACATTTATAATATTAGTAGGAATAAGGATTCTGTAGTAAATAAGTAATTTATTAACAACTAGTTTTTAATGACTTAACATTGTTACCTGCGTCTTTTCAGATTACTTTTCAAGTAACTTATTCTATAAATGTCAGCTACTAAATTTACAATTTTAGTGACATAAGTATAAGAATCATTTTAAGATGATGATGATGGAGTTTTTATACTCCCTGTAGTTTGTACTCCTCGAGGTTTTCACGTCTCTTTTACGATTTGATTGTGTGTTTTGTAGTCTTTTAAATATAAAATATGTGTGTGTCATAAAAAATTGTGTTTCTAACCTGGACTTCAACCTTCACCCTTCTACCTACACGATTCCTTCCTCTCAAAACAGACATTTTTTTTGTGTACAGGTGTTTCTTATATAGTAATAAAAACTTAATCGATTGATGTGGCTCTGTAGTCACGAATATGCAATCTAAAATTGTATCAAAGTTTATGTTTTTATAATATTTTATTGTGTTTATTTATGCTTTTTTTTAAACGGCCCATCCAAAAGGCCGGCAACGCACTCGTTACTCCTCCATTGTTGCGGGTGGCCATGGGCGGTGCTGATTGCTTTCCATCAGGTAATACGTAAGCGCGTATGCGGACCTATCACGTAAAACAAAACTTTCCTAAAATCTTTTTCCATAAAAAGAGGAGAAGGCTCCTGACAATAACAAACAAGAGTTGACTAAATGGTCCTAAGACTTATGAGTAATACGCTTTTTTTGATGGAGGAAAAATCATTAAATCTCTTCTCTCCCTGGGTAAGGCGGGTGGGAGTGTCGGACTCTTACTGACTTTAAACCCCCTGGTACATATGCTTGACCTTCTAACCCGGCTGCTAAGTCATGCAGTTACTAAAGCATTTTGTGATTTATTTTTATACTAGCTTTTGCCCGCGACTCCGTTCGCGTGGAATAGTGACTTACTTCAGATTTTTGGTATAAAAACTATCCTATGTCCGTTCTCGAGTTCCAAATTTCGCAGAAATCGGTTCAGTAGTTCAGGCGTGAAAAAAGACTGACAGACAGACAGAGTTACTTTCGCATTTATAATATTAGTTTGGATATACAAGATGATAGTGATGATGTGTAGCTAATATTCTAATATTTTGCAGAAATCAGAGAGATTGAGTTAATATCTGGCAAGAAATATTGCATGTTGGGAAACTATACTTATACTTACTACTGTGTCACTAAAAATGGCTGGTCGAAATGGAGATGCACCAACACGTCTCAGTGCTACGCTTTCTTCGAAGCTAATGAATCTCAGAGACCGAGGCAACTGATAAAAATGTCTGGTGTACACAATCATGAACCTCCGAGGTATCGACTTACGGCCAGCGGGAAATATATCAAAGTGTAGACTTGTATTATTTATTTTATTTATTGATCAAAAAGGTACATTTTAAGTTTTACGACGTTAAAAAAATGACTGACAAAACTATACACGTAGTTTGTCTGGCGGAGCAAAATTATTGGCTAATATCACAATAACATTTGTAAAAAAATATAGTTTACTTTGTAAGTTAAATATTAAGGAGTAGAATTATAAATGTTATGTATCTCCAGTATTTATTTTATATATAAAATTAGATGAGAAATAAGTGAGTGTTTAATTTTTAATAAAACACGTAATCATATTTATTGTCTTTTTGTAATTCATTGTTAATTAAATATTTATTTGTGCCCATAATTTGTATTCAATCGTAATGTTTTTATTGATTAAGTTTAAGGGTATCTTATCAACGCAAAATAGACAGAAGGTCTTAGTTTTTTTTATAGACAGAAGTCATCAAATGTCTTCTCCCGCCCAGACCGAGAGGGAGGGAGTGTCAGGCTCTTACCGACTAAAACCCCCCCGGAACGCTACGCGCCGTACGCTCGGAGTCTTAGTTTGGGGTTAGGTAAATTATTTGGCATGTCAGGTAAAACTCCTCGGTGACGGCTGTTGTCACTTTAATATTTCTTGCAGCCCTATCGACCGAACTAGATTTTTGAAAGGTAAAATCTTAGCTGAATGTGACGAGACGTTTGCTAATTAAAAACAAATAACACTAACCCAGGCCGCGGTAACTTATTTAGAGTGGACGTCTTAAGATTGGTCTGCGGGTTATCATGTAAAATTAAAATTAATACTAAAACTATTGTTGCAGATTTACATGAGATTGAATTGGTATCTGGAAAAAAATATTACATGTTGAATAACTACGCTTATTCTTATCGATACAATACCAGGTGTGGTGAAAAATGGCGGTGCACGAATACGTCTGATTGCAATGCGTATATCATAGTGAGTGATTATGGAGGAATGTTAAAAGTTTTCGGAACACATAACCATAACCCACGGAAATACAGGGTTACGCGTAATGGAAGATATATTTTATCAAGATGCAAACCATCTGAAGATTATTAATTAATACTTTAATTAGGTACTCCTTCACGGTTCCACCTATTGCTCGGCTCCTATCAATCTTAGAGTGATATTTTATAGCTTATAGCCTTCCTCAATAAATGGACTAACCAACACAAAAAGAATTATTCAATTCGATTCAGTAATTCTGGAGATTAACACCTTCTTACAAACAAACTCTTCAGCGTTGTACTATTACTAGTTTCCGCCTGCGGCTTTAACCGCTTTGATAAAAGGCTATGTGTTAATCCAAAGCATTACCTATCCACATACCAAATTTCAACCAAATCGGTCGAGCCGTTTTTGCGTGAATGAATAACAAACAAGCATTCATAAATTCATACAAAATTTCACATTAATAATATTAGTAGAAGTAGGATAGGATGATCTCTTAATTTTATATACAATTGCTGTAGTTTTACACCATCTGTTTTGATAGGCATAAACATTATTGAAAACCCTGTAATGATTAATTAAGTAAAAAAGTGTTTATTTAAAAATAAATAAATAAATCATACACTTTTTTGGTATTTTTGTGTATTTTTTTACTTAATACACATACCTACAATAGAAATCTGATAAGACAAACGCCAATTAATCAAATCGTTCCTAAACGTAATTGTTACCTTGTATCAATTGATTCTAGCTTCGTCCGCAAACCTTAAAAAGCTCTTAAAAGATTCCTCTTCAATCATTATATTATAAAAATTGCATCATAATCTGTCACGTAGTTTTAAAGTTCTAAGCACACATAATGACAAACTGGAAAGCGTCTTTGTTTTATTCTATGTAGTAGTGATATTTCAACTGATAAAACTTACTTCGATCAAAATGTTTAAGTTGGTATTGGCGAACAGCGATTGTCAAACTTATATTAATAAAGTTTATCTTATGTATAGCACTCGTTTTTATTTATTACCAATCTATGTCCTATTATTTATTTATTTGTTGTATGATTGGCATTCAACTTTACCTAATACCAAACTGGGAAATCGCAGGAGCAGCCACCATCATGACGTCTGAAAATTGCACGATAAAAAAATATCTGCCACCTACCAAGATGCAAATTAACTTATTTTTGTTATAGGTTTGAAACTAATCGAATTGGAATCAGGGAAGAAGTTTTACATGATGGATAACTACACGTACTCCTTTAAAAATTATACAAGGATGGGGGCTAGATGGCGGTGTACAAATACGTCTGATTGCGGCAGATACATCGTAATCAATGAAAAAGGGCAATTAGTAAAGATTTCTGGTACACATTACCATAATCCACCCAACTACCATATTACGGAGGACGGGAAGTATGTCAAGATGGCTCCGTTCAAATTGTAGTTCTCATCATCCCATTTCCACTACTGGAGTAAAATATCTCCAATGGCACACCACTGAGCGTGATCTTCAGTTCTGCGCTCCCAACCACCACCAGCCACTTCGCGGATATAATTATCCACCTACATAGCTGAAAGGCGCCTATTGGCTTAGATGTGGTCCACTCCAGATCGAACGATAAGAAATTATGTGTCTAGATGAATGAAAATATTCATGCACCTGGCATTTCTTAGTTCTTTTTTCAATGTTGTTTTGTGGTATACGTACGTTGTAATGTATATATATTATTTTAAGTACATAATAGTATATTGTAGCCTTTATTACATTTTCTTTAAATAAAATACTAAGAGCAGTTTTTCTTTTTAATTTTATAAGTTGTTTAACCGTAATCCTTGCGATTGCGGTGAAGGTTAATTTAGAAATTAATCCTCAAAAATATTTAATTGAAAAATAGATAGAAAAAATCCGCTGTCATATCATACATGAGTGACCAACAAAGAAGAGACCAGTGGAGAAGATGGAAAAATACTATATGTACTATTATATGATATATAGAAATAAACACAAAATTTACTGAATAAAAGGAGCATGTTATATGTTATATGAATAAATTTAAGCCTAAATAGTTATGTTGCAGATCTTAAAGAAATTGAATTAACATCCGGAAAGAAATTTTACATGTTGGACCGCTATACGTATTCGCTCCGAAGTCAAAATAAGCTTAAGGCAAAATGGCGGTGTACCGGCTATAAAGTTTTTATGATAATTAATTGCTTTAGAGAACTTATAAAGATTTCTGGGACACACAATCGTAATCCTCCTAAATATCATGTCAGGTCTGATAGGAAATACGTCAAGCATCTTTAATTGACAAAAAACAGAACTAACCACCACCTACTGATGAAAAAATATTTCGCGTCGAAAAAATAAATTGTAAAACCAATTCATCAGTACTTTTATCATGATTGAAAACTCACTCACCCCTCATTCGATGGGCCAGACGTTTTATGTGTGTATGTGTGTCGGGTCGATAACTGTTTCATGTATCAATACTAGCTAGGGCAGCCATTGATACTCAAAGTGTAATCCGCATGAGCGCAAGGCGAGTTGCATTCCGCGCGCGACTCAAAAAACCAATAGACCACAAAAGAGCCAATAGGGCTGATGTTCAGCCAGTTTTTTTATGTAATAGACCGGCAAACGAGCTGACGGATTACCTGATGGTAAGCAATCAGCGCCGCCCATGGACACCCGTAACGGAGGAGTTACGAGTGCGTTGCCGACCTCTTAGGGATTAGTGTTTTGGAGATTAAGGGATTGGGGAGGAGGATCGGAGGAGGGGAAGGATTGGGCCTCCGGTAACCTCACTCACACGGCGAAACACAACGCTGTGGTTGTTTCACGCCGGTTTTCTGTGAGGCCGTGGTATCACTCCGGTCGAGCCGACCCATTCGTGCCGAAGCATGGCTCTCCCACACGGCAGTCAAGCGCAGTAAAGAACCACGGTCTCGGCCCAGAGCAGGACAAGAACGGGGGTTTTTAGTCAGTAAGAGTATGACACTACCTTCCGCCCCACCCTGGGCGAGAAAAGCAATTTGATGATTTTCCCCTTACAAAAAAGGGCCCTGGGGGGTTGCCAAGAGTTTTAGGAGCTTAGCAAGTCAAATCATACATTATGATCATTGAATGACGAAAAATAATTAACGGTTTCAAACACTACATTACATTTTGTTTTTGTTATGATATAATAATTAATATTATATTGTAAAAAACTAAATTAAGCCGGCATTGCCTATCTGACTACAACTCTGAGAAGAAAAGCAACTCAGAGGTCCGTCTCTTTTCAAGTCCAGACAATGTAAAAAATAATATAGGTAATGTGAGAGCACCGTGCAAGTTCATTCTGTGTGGTCCGTTAAGGAAAGAACCACGCCAGTTTAAGTGGACCCGTTCTGAAGGCAGGCACGCAAGTGTCAGTGTGCAACCAATGTAGCTAACGGGTGCTGCTAAATGCTGATTACTGTTTTCAAAAAGGTTTGGATACTAAAAAGTTTGACAACCGCCGAGCTACAGTAATGGCGTCAAACATATGTATAAACAGAAGCACATATTATAATCATATATTGATTCATTGCAATTGAAGTTGGCTTGTAAAATTGAGATTGAAATTTGAACTTAACACTCTTTAAAACAAGTCGGATATTGCCTTGAATATCTGATCTATTCTGTACGCTTATGGTGTTCACCTTACTTTGTAGTTTTGATACCGTCTTTTGTTTATTGGACTAATAAATACTATTGTTAACTTTTGTTTAGCATTTTAATTTTGATACTTCATTTCGTATTTATTAAGAATAAGAATCAGGGAAGAAGTTTTACATGATGGATAACTACACGTACTCCTTTAAAAATTACACAAGGATGGGAGCTAGATGGCGGTGTACAAATACGTCTGATTGCGGCAGATACATCGTAATCAACGAAAAAGGGCAATTAGTAAAGATTTAACTTTTGTTTAGCATTTTAATTTTGATACTTCATTTCGTATTTATTAAGTTTAGAATTTATCAATATCTTTCTTATCTTTATCTTATAGAACACAAACACATAGTTTCTCAAAAAAATCACAAAGAAATACTTAAAAGGCTTACAGTACGATCGATCCGAAATGTTTCTAAACAACGTGTTGTCATTAACCTTCCCCTCTTTCTGACTCTATTTAATGACATCTGTTGTACGCAATAGTACTATAAGATGTGACCAGATATCCCAGTTTATAATGGTCCCGGTTTAAATAATCTTCTAAGGAATACTCCGCGCTCGTCACTGAATATACTTTTGTATTCCTTTTTTGCGATATGGTGGTAAACGAGCTCACGCAACGATGGATCTCCAGATGTTAAGCAATAGGCCTGCGAATGGGGCTTCCAATAGCTTCATTTACAGGGAGAATAACAACATTGCTTTTGCTGTCGTAAGTGTAAAAAATCCTTCAAATGTTATAGCATTGAGTAGTTTTTTTGATAATAATGACGTTGTAATATTTAAATACAAGATAATACATTTAATCTTTGTTTTATTTCAATTACAATTTTCGCGTAAAAGATGTTTTTAAGGAGGGAGCGAATTTCTGCTCATTTTCCTACTCGGAATCTCCTAAAGGGTCGCATCCTTTAACATTTTCAACAGAATCTACATTCATTTGATTTGTTTGATTTTGATATTGTATTCGATCCCTCATCAAATGCTATGTCCCATTTCTTTTTTATGTCGATCAAGTTTGACGTACCTAAGGTATTGGAAATCCGATATGATCCTTTTGAATACTGAAACGGTAACGAACCCCGTAATTTTCAGTAACATTTGCCCGTTCCCAAAGAGGGGGGCAGCTTCTAGTCTTCAACGGTTACTCCTACAGTTTGCAGAAATTTCGGAATGAAACTGCTCAATGGAGGTGTACTATGGTGCAGCCAGGGACAGCCAAAAGGTGCACTGCTAAGCTATTTACAAGCATTCAGTATGAGGTTCTAGAATATTCTGGTGACCACAACCATAATAAACCAAAGTTTGTAAAAAGAAATAATGTTCTGGTCAGAGCTTATTGAATATACTCAGAGACTGGACATATGGTTGAAGATTACATTCTACGTGTTCCGAAGAGTCTCCTTTAAGTAGATTATTGTTATTTATACACGAGTAGTTTTTCTATTTATCAGATATATTTTATTGAATCTGTTGTTTTTGTCAAAGAATCTGTTAGTAATACTCGAATATTTTAGTTCTAAGTGTGTTTAAATTAAAATGTTTACCTATTGTGTATTGTTATTAAGTTTTAAATGATATTATGAACTATAAGAAAAAGACTACCAGACTGAAATGTGCCTTAAAGACTTGACGGAGGCGTATAAAATTCACTAGTTTTTAAAGCATCCATGTAATGGATTTATACTACTATGTCGTTAAATAAGTGACTTTTTATTTATATTAAGGTATAAATTATAATATTGTTGAAAAATATTGGTTTAGTTTACGGAGCACGAACGGTGGCCCGTATTTGTCGTGGTGAAGCTGAGCTCGTGTATTGTTTATTATCACAGTCATTATTTTTCAATTTCACAATGCGCGTACTTAACCCCACCACGACAAAATCTGCCATGGTTCGCGCCGAGGAACTTGTTTTAAATACACATCTTATGATACCCATAACTGATTTTCAATAATTGGTACTTAGATGCAACCCTGAAGAACAACACAAAACACTACATCAATTTGTACCTGAAGCATACTAATGAATAATTTCTTCGACAGGGACATTTCTTTGGACGAAAAGGGGTGGGAAGCATCCCCTTCTGGTCCTGTCAGGATACACGTATAGCTACCAGAAACAGAATGCCGATGGAAGGATATCCTGGTACTGCTCCCGGAGGTTGAAAGGCTGCAGAGCTTCAGCGATCAGCTTCGGAACTCGGGCTTATTCTGCTAAACCCCACGATCACCCACCGCCAAAACTACCCGAAACCGTCGGGGTCAAACATTATTATTCAGAAGATGAACAAATTTAATAGTTACTACTGAACAAAATACTGCAATATTTTATGTTGTTTGTCATACAACGATCAGATAGGATTGTAATTTTACAGGCTATGGTATATGTTAAAACATTTTCGCCGATCTGTGAAACCTCAGGTCCTATTATTAGTTAAGGAAGTGCACCTAACCACGTATTAAGAGGATGGTATTATTTCTACTTTTATAAAAATGTTTAAACAATATCAACATTTATATGCATAAATCTGCCAAGTATATTAAAACACAGAGTCAATATTTTCATATTGTCTTTGTCAACGTAACTATAATTATAATTAACGAAGATAGTTTTTTAAAGCTAATAATACAACACACGGGTTTTAAAACAATGAATTCGATCTCAGACGCGCATTTTATATGTATAACACTTAATTTCTTGGACACACACAAAAACAAATAAGACATAAATGTACGCAGTTTAAATAAGTAAGAATGTTTAAACCCCATTATTCATTATATTCAAAGATGCTATTGGTAATAAAGTATAGATTATAAAGATATGTCCATAAGATAATTATAACAATATAAATGCTTAAAAACTTATACGATATTGTAATGGTAGTGGTTTATAATAGATTAGCTGGGTAGAAAAATAAGTGAGTAGTGAGTATTACTTTGCAGAGATCAATATTAACAATATTGTTAAGTTAAAAAAGACTGGAAAGGTTCGTTTAAAAAGTATTTATGAGCACAATGTAAGAAATAGAGCAATGGGTCTAGAATAAAAAAAAATATTTTGTAGAAACTTAATACAGTAGCAAATGTCCGTGAAGAGATGGTAGTGGATTGTTTTGACGATGGAACAGTACAAAGTTCAATACTATATTGGTTTATTGGTAAAACATTATAAAACTAGTAGGACTATAAAAAAAAATGTTCTTTGAATTTGAGTTCAATGATTCTGAACTCTCCAAATATATAACAGTAGCGCAACTTTTAATTGTTGGTTCATCAAAATTCCGATATTTTTTTTATAAAAATTCATTGATCAGCAGAAATACAATTAAATGTTAAACCACAGAAACGTTTTAAGTGAAATCCAAATCGAAGAAACTTTTATTTTTAGCTGCGATAAATATATATTTAGAGTTAGTTGGTTAATTATAGTATATTTACAAAAAAGTTAGGTGATTACAGTGATTATTAATAACCTTTTAGTCTAATAATATATGTTTAATTGGGTGATAATATACAAATAATTACTTAAAAAACATCAATGACTAACTAACCAATTCTTGTTAACCTTAAAATTGTATGTATTCTTCGTTTTGGCTTTTGCCTTTGACATTGTAAATATGCTTTTTTTCTTGATTTTAATTAAAACATGATACATCTATTATTCTTCACATACATTCGGTCATATGAATGGATTTATAATATATTTTAATATTTGTCTGTATAGTTTGCATACTGCTTATACATATTCTTATAAAAATATAAAGGATTGCCTCAGGGCACTATCTTATGTCCCATAAAACTAATAGTTTCTTTACATCGCATTGGGTTATAATGAAAATTAAAAAAACGTTTCAGTATTTCTACCAAAACCATGACGATTATTTATTTTTACAAATTATGTGATTTCTTTGGCTTTAATTGTGTTACGTCATATTAATAAAAAAACCGATGTACTATGCATTTATTTTTAATAAATGCAACATATTCTTTTCATATTTTACTTAAGTTTGCGTATACTTGAAAAATGGTTTGTTTTCGATTTATGTCAAAAATACGAGTATTTATTTTGTTATCTTCAAACTACATCGAAAAAGGAAAATGGTGATAAAATCAATAAACTAAATGTAATAACAAAAATGCCTAATTAACAGTAGATTTAGAGAATGTTTAAAGGAAAATAACATGATAATTATGTAATCGTATTAAGCCTTCAGTGGTGTTTGCGTTTAATAATTTGCCTTATTATATTTGTTCCTAGTACACTATATTTTGCATAGTTTGTACGTTTATTTATTTTCATTGATTATATCGGGGATATCGAATAAATTAATTTTAAACGGTATATTTTTTATTATTTCGTCCATCTTATTTCATTTCTCACGCTGTATGTTTTGCCAAATGTATCAATTTGGAACATTCTGAAATGTCATGATACACCACGAGACGTAAGTATGGAAGAGTCATAACTCTTTGTATATATATATAGGATTATAACAACAAAGCTACTTGAAATGAACTAGCAAAAATATAAAATGCCATCGATGAATAAATTATACAGTAAATTAATCTCGGCAAAGTAAATAACCATATTATTAACTTAAACATAAATACTCATTTATTATTACAAACTTAACATGCAACAACATAGATCAGTCATTTTAATTTTGTTTGTCAAGTAAACAAGGTTTTCTATTAGAAATAAATTCTGTATTTGGTTTTCAGAAATCAAATTCGTAAACTCAGGAAAGAAATATCCAGTATTGGTTGTCAAAAAGCACGTCTACAAAAGAGTGAAATTAAATCGATCTGGAAAAGTGTTTTATAGATGTGTTTTGGTGCACAGAGGATGTAAAGCATCTTGTCTACTCAAAGGAGATGAGATGCAACTAAAGGATGATCACAATCATGAACCGCCTAGCCATAAAACAAAGAATGGAAAATGGATAGTAAATGAAAAGTATTAAAAATAATCTAGAAACTATTTTTTTAATAAATGTTATTGAATTGAAAATGTTTATACCATAGTTTCTATTAATGATAACTTTTCTTTTGAGGAGGGAAGTCATGCAATTGCTTCTCCCGCCTCAGATGGGATGAAAGGGAGGGCAGAGGGACTCTTACTGACTGAATTTTTTCAGCAGCAGCTGCATTATTTGCTGTCATTATTTGCAAATGCATCCGCAACATCAGGTGACCTTATTTAAAGGTTCCTAAGTTACGTTTTTTTGTAGTTTTGGTAAGAATTCTAATAGACAGTACAAACTTAACTGGTTTTATTTTTTCACAGCAAACTACTGCTTTGTCCCGTCAAAGGGCAAAAATCCACTGCTTATGTGTAATAAATATACGTACAACAAGTATTTTCAATCAAAACATACAGGATACATACTCTGGAAGTGTTCCCATAGGGGTAAGGGCTGCAAAGCGACCGTTTATACTTGCAAAGATGGAGTCAAACCGGGTCCAGGGAATCATGCTCACGATCATGCACCTCCCAAGTATCATCAATATCGATACCAATGGAAACTGGATTCGACTTAAAAATGATGAGTACGTTTCTCGTTTTGTTAATGTATTGCCAGCTTGTACTTAAGGTATTTTCTTGTTAGTTTACTAGCTTCAATGTAGCCTTGTTGTTCTTATGTTTTTCACAATTCACTTATGATATGGACAGTATGAGGATAAAATATTTACTTGCGGTCATGACATATATGCAGCCAAATTGTTGAATTAGCCATCCAACCAACTGTCTGAATGACTAGTCGTTTAATTGAATGGCGAAATTGCTCATTCAAGCTGTAAGATCTAAGTAAGATAACCGAATTAAGATAAGATACAGTGTAAGATTTAAGCTTGTGTATTGTTACTTGTTTATATCAGCAAGGTACGTACCTATTGGTACAATTTTCTTTTCGTGTACATATTACGTATGTAGGTGTTAAAGTAGAAATAAAATATTAATTACAATAATTGGTTTACGTGTCTATTATTAATTACTCTTACGGCGGGCTTAACAATGTTTACATAGTTACTATGTGTCAGATAATATGAACTGTGTGCCACATAATTTTATCGAGAACTTCCTTCTATGTCGGTGATGTAACAGGTTTACTGAGATTATTTTGATAAAGTTGTTGTCTTTTGTTTTGATTATGACTGCTACATTGCTAGTACAAATATAGGTTATGGCACGTTTACAAGCTTGCCGAGACTTGGCAAACGTCCACAAGGTCCAAGCCTCAAATACGTCTCAAAAGGTTGTCACAAATTTCCTTTGATGTGTCCAAAATTGCTGACAAGTTCATGCAACCATGCCAAGCAGCCTGTCCCCACGTTTGTGTTTATGGATGCTCGTCGAGACTTGCCAAATGTGTAAACGTTCCATAACTTTTTTCGAATATGATATATGAGAACCGTCAGACAAGATTCTCTTTTTCATCTTCGGTAATAGCGAAACTGATTACGCGACAGCAGTTATGAACCGGTTCGTCACCCTAACTTATGCATTTTTAATTTGGGTAGACTATCCACACGGTTCGTTCGATAGAAACAAAGGGAGTAAAATGGGAGATTCCGAAACAATTTGTTTTTTGTAAAATCAGTGATCAATTATTTTTTGTGTATTGTCATTAGTTTTGAGATGTTATTTAAATATTGTTATAAATAATAACTGTTGTATAGATATAGTATGTATGGTGTGTACAGTTAAATGCTATATTAATTAAAATACTAATTAAAAAAATTGTATTTAATGATAAATGAAACACTATCTACTATTTAATACTTTTCACTATGAATTAATTATAAATATATAAGTAGACACTATATCTTAAAGATATATTATAGGTAAAGTAAATAGCCAAAATATGTTGTGATTATTTTTAATTTTGTATGTGTCCCTTAAATATAATTCGTTTATATTAACGTTAATTAATTTCTGACTAATTATAATAATTGTAATTTATTCTCCATACACTGTTACTTAGTAGGTCACAAATATTGTTTAAAGAACAGAACCCTTATTGTTTAATAAAAAAACCAATTATTATAACATTTTTTTTAATTTTTTCACTCTGCGTTTACAAATGTTTTTTGTTTTTTTTTTTTGACAAAATGCAACGGTTTTTTTTACAGTTTACTTTCGAACTTCAGCTAGAGGTACCCGGCAACTTATAGTAGACGGTTTCCCCTTCATCTGTCGATCTTACTGCCTGCAGCATATTAGGAAAACTTGGAAATGTGCTACACATAGTGGTTGTACGGCAAAAGTACACACCATAGAAGATAATATAGTCAACATATTCAATGATCATAACCATCCAGCGCCATTAAAATGGAATATTCCTTCCCATATGTTTTAAAATAATTGTGTTGCATATGAACAAACAATGGCATAATGCATACTAAAGTAGTAGTTTTATTTATCAATAACTTAACGTATATTTTCGTTTTTAAGGCCATTGTCATCTAAGGGTCATTGTCGCCTGAATACAAATTAAGAAATTAATATAATATAATGTACATGTATACTATTCATCGTATACAAAAACCAGTTTATTGTGCTCTCGCTTTATATCCTCCGCAGATTCGCCGGTCAGTTGAGATACTTTTTCTGATGTGTAAGTAGTGTGTATAGATCTATTTGTAAATAGAATATGAAATTATTTTTATACAAAATAATCGTTTTTTTGTTATTTATGTGGATCATTTTCACAAGCTCTAGGTATTCTTTCTGCTTGTTTTTAAATTATTCATAACATTGATAAAGACCGTCCAAGTACCTATTTATCGTTCTATCTCGTTTCAAAAGTACCAATTTATGGTACTTTTGATTACTTAATCGAACAAATTCGATTTTTTTGACTTTTGACAACTGCAAGTCGGACACGAGCAAGAAATATTACGTACCAACATCACCTTGTGATGGAGTTGCGTATATTTATTTTGTCATAGTTACAATGGAAATTTTTCATTAGACTAAATTTTAATGTCTAGCTATCCCTGTTCTTTCGATACAACTCACTACACGACAGTGGTCTAGGATCCCGTTTTACATTTAAAATGAGCGCAATTGGTAATGAGGACGCACTCAGAGGTTCCATCTTAGGCTTACTTTTTCTTTCTTTTTCATCAATATGGGAGATATGGAACAAGGAGCCAGCTAGTAATCAAACAGTATATTCCAATCACAAGCTAAACTACTACTTCGGGCTACGTGGTAGCTCGGAAGTTAAGGCATCCACTTCTCATGCATGAGGGTGCAGTTTCGACACCTGACAAGTACCAATGTGACTTTCTCCGAGTTATATGTACTTTCTATGACTATTTAGATACCACTGAACTACGGTGAATGCAAACATCGTGAGGAAACCTGGACTAATAATTTCTAATTATACCTAAGTTAGAAATCGCCAACCCTTTTTTAAGCAAGATTGGATGGTTATTGCTCAAAATTTCTCCTTCTGAGAGGAGGCCTTTGTTCAGCAGTGGGTACTTGTAGCCTAATGATGGGAAGAAGCTATACTAATTCAATCGAATTTTCAGACTTCCAATACCCAGTCAAGTTTGCGATATCTCAACGAGGCGGGATTATCATGCATATTGGAAAATATAGTTTTAACAAAAAGACCACTTCTGGATATAGGAACACCTGGTATTGCACGAGCTATTATAATCATCCCCCTTGCAAAGCAAAGGTTCACACCATAGGGAGACAAATCGTGGCCATAGTTGGACACCACTGTCATTAATAACATTGAAGCTATACTTTATAATGTCGAAGTAAACACAATAATGCATCGCCTCCCGGCTCGGAATAGAATAAGGAGGTTTTTAGTCGTAAGAGTCTGACACCCGCACTCCTAAAACCTTGTACATATTCGCTCAATCAAATGTGTTGTTATCTAATATAATTATTTAATTTTGTAGTTTTAGATAGGTATAAATAAAATGTTTTATCGTTATATTTTAAAGAACAATATGAATATTTAATAATAAATGTATAAAAAATAGCAGGAATACGTAGCTTCAGAACTACGACCTCGTGTAAGCTTATTTATTTATTGTATTTTTTTTTAATTTTATGTAGTAAGTACGCCCTAAATAGCAAAGCTTGTATCTCTTTTGATCACTTAAAACACATTAAATGTACCCAAGTTTTACTAAATAAATTAGTTGAGCATTAACAGAAATAATATTGTTGAGTTATTATTTTTTCTCGTTCTATAATTTTCGTCATAAAACTACTTACCGTAATCAACTCGGTATTATCATCATTTCCTCCAATTCAAGAGTCCCTGTTGGGCGCCAATACCAATTATTGTTTTGTACATGCTAATTTTCGGAATAACTGCAAAATGATAATTTTATATTTACAGGATATCGCTACCCGATGACAGGTCAGATATACGTCACAGGCAAAGGAGGTCGGGTCTTAGTACTCCAAGGTTATCGATTTTACAGAGAATATGGGAATGAAACACGAAGCTACTGGCGTTGCTCCAAAAGAGCTTCCCTCGGCTGCAAGTGTAAAGTAAGGCTTATTAATAAGAAAATTGTCATGAGCAATGAACATAACCACGTCAGAACGAAAGACGCGTAAATAATTTAAGAGATTGCATTTTTAAATGCAACTTTGTCGATATTTTTTTTAATCTGCTCAAACGGTTATGTACTCTTAATATTTGTCGATTAAGTTGATGTCTGATGATAAGTTATGCATAGAAAGTAAATTGGGTTTCGGTGTATTACTTAGATCTTCTAGTCGGTGTGGTAGATTTTTTTCATTAGTTTTTGTTGTACATATAATGAAGTTTATATTTGGACATATTTTTGAGCAAATATACCTACGCTGGTCTTTGGAACTCACTCAACCGTATCTGGTCTTACGATTAGGGCGGATAAAACAATTATTGTAGGACTGGAAAAAATCTCAAAATCAAATTATCTTTAATACTATTTACATAAGTTTACGAATTTTACTATAATAGTCTATAAATATTTGTATTAAGATTTCTTAAACTTTATCTATACTAAATTCCGTCAAACAAATTATATTGTGATATGCAAAATTGTTCTTTATAATATAAAATTGTGTATTTTATGAATACTATTATTGTTTTGTAAATAACGTAGGTACAATTGTTCTGGTTGAAATTAGATCAATGTTGTAACATTGAGCCAAACCATGAGCTTGTTTAATCTGATGGCATTAAGTTGTATGTAATCTAAGAGCATTAGTCCAATTTCACCCAAAACAGTACACAATATTGAAATTTCAATTTATATAAAAACGGAAACGTGATTCCCAAAAACACAAAATTATAAAATTAATATTATTGAAAATAAAATCATAGTCTTTTCTTAATAAAATATATTTTGAATATGGTCTCTTGATCTTTTCCCTTTAATCTCTCTAGTTAATAAATAAATAGGGTACTTTTAGTTTGTAGAAAGAAATTTGCATTACACTGTAATTTCCAGTACAATATATTATTATTTTTCAGACTCAGAGAACAAAGGTGTTGAGAATCTCCTAATTAGTAATGTAACGACCGAAGTTCCAGACAATGGATCTGATGATGACGTCATTGAGGTAGTACGAGACGATGCTCCAATTGAAATACTTTCAGATGGAGAAGAATTAGAATTGGAAAAAACTAAGCAAGCACAAAATAGTACAATACAAAATATCGACTTTCTACCACAACCTGTAAATCCAAATGTTAGCGAATCAAATACAGACGAATCTAATACTGAAATAGACGTTAATAAATGCGACGAAACTGAATGCGACCAAGAACTTCGTCCAATAACACATGTAGAAATAACAAGTAATTCTATTCCAAATTGTGATCCTGTAATACAATTAGAAATGCCGTTATTTGAAACTACTATAGATATTATTACTGGGGAAAAACTAAATGATAATAGTTTTGATGACAATGATGAAGAAAATGTCTACGTCAACGTGACAGACGATGTTAATGTTGATGAACAAACTGATGTAAATCAGGAAGAAGTAAATGTCGACACAATTAACGATACTCCTGGTCCTCTTGAAAATAATGTAAAGGATCTTAATGCAGTTAATAATGATAACACTGATGTTCCTAACGACAAACCGAATGAAAACTTAAACGATAATGTTAATACGCAATGTAATTAAATGCTTTCTTTTTTAATAATCGATAATGTTGCGAATAATTTTTCTTCTAGTATTATTTAAACGTAAGAATTAATTTTGTTAACTTTGCTTTTTTAAGAAAAGCGGATACTGTAATTAGAATAATTTATTAATCAATTCGGTTTTAGATGATGTTACGTGTGGTGATAATTATAAGAAGTATATGAAACAATCCCTTCCTGACTGGGTGCATTTAAAACGCTAGTTTACTCTCTAATAATGGCTATAGATAGATCGATCACAAATGTTTATGATAAATTTCTAGTTCATTGTTGCAGTGCTGTCGAATTTTAATACACAGAAAAACAACTTATAAATGTATAGGTACTCAAAATAACACCAATATTAAATAGCAATTAATTTTTATAACGATGTACCTACATATTAGATAAAATAGTAGCGTAATTTGAAAGCAATTGTGTGCTGTTATTGAACATTTATTAGAGACTAGATTGAAATTTTGTTTATCTGAATATATCGTACTTAATTAAAGAAGTGGTATTTATTTAATTCCTTCCAATAATATAATTTCTCTTTGTGATTGTAAAATTTCAATTGCAGGAGGTATGGGCTATTTTTTAACAAAAAGCCGAAGAGGTGCAGTAATACTCTTCCATGAAGGGTACAAGTATCGTCAGGATTACATACATGGTGATAGAATTTCCTGGAGATGTATACGACGGCATCATGGCTGCAAAGGCTCAGCTGCGACTAAAGGCAAGAGACTTTTGAAGGCAAGTGAACACACGCATGATGAGGAGGAAGAAGACAATGAAGATAAAATTGAAGTTATTTGTATTGATGCAGCCTTTAAATAGGATTCTACATTAGTGAATAAAGCACAGTATATTATTTTAAATGTGTAAATATTACACGTTACGTTCCCTGCAATAATTTGATGTCCATTTCACTAAGAAGTTACTACAAAACGTTACTACAAAAGAAGTTAATACAAAATTGTTTACCAAGGCGCAGTTTTGTGGAAAATCGCAAACTAATTATTTATAACAATTTGCATTTCGCTTACAACTACTTCTTTTTTTAAAAAAAGCTTAAGTTTTCTATAAAGTCGGCAAAGGCTACCGATAATGTTGCAGTTCTTATAAGCTACAATAAGTGTCCTAAATCGTACTGTAAGCTTGTCTACCATCGCGATGACACATTAATGTTATAGAACATTTTATTTTATTGTTATTTAGTTTTCTTAAGTGTACATATGTAAAATAATCTATTATAGAAAATTGTTTTATTTATTCATATGGATTTATAATTAAAACAGACATATCATTTGATATTTTGAATAAAAAAGTGATGAAACAACTTGTATTTTATTTATTCCAATAATTATTGAAATTCGCTAATAAACATTGAAATACAATTCAATAATATAACTTTTGATTCAAAAAGAGTTCCTAGTTTAAATATGTGTTCAAAATGCTAAGGGCTTTAAGTGCATTCCTGCATTTTAAATTGTAACTAAACCATTTTTATCATTTATAAATGCCAACTCATTTGGCAAAATACATAGAATTAAGTGGTTGGAAAATCTCTTATTCGACCAGTCAAACCCGATAGATTAACGATATTTGTACTAGAGATCGAATTATGACACAAGCTCAACGTTACATATGCAAAATTGGGCAGTTTCCTTAGACAAAAAAAAACAACGTTTCTTCAATGTACCTAAAAAATTTTTTAAAAAAAAACATAGTTTCATTAATTGATTCTTCGATGTACTTATTTAATTTTTGATACAGTTTAGTTATTTTTATGAATGCCACAACTATTCTACCTATTTGATTGACGCAAAAATGTCAAAGAAATGGCTAGTTTTTGACATTTGAATAAAAGCATCGAATTTGAGTAGTCAGTAATAGTATTATAACTCCAGCAACTTATCTTCCGACAAATAGAAGTAGATAAACTAGTTGTGACTTAAATACACATTTTTCATTTATGTAAAACGGATTTGTTTTCCTAACGTTTAGTTAATATAGAGCGTGAGCTTCATCAAAACTCACATTGTTGTCCATCTCCAATTCCACATCTGTGCTGAATTTAACAGTAGGTATACCTAAGCGTTTTATATTGAGATTGAAATCTTTGACACCTTTGACCTACTTTAAAATAAATGTTCATTATTATTTCTAGGACTGCTAATGGCGGTGTTTCAACAGCATAATGGAAGGAAAGTGCTAATTATAGGAAATAATC
Source organism: Spodoptera exigua (assembly GCA_902829305.4). Taxonomy (NCBI): domain Eukaryota; kingdom Metazoa; phylum Arthropoda; class Insecta; order Lepidoptera; family Noctuidae; genus Spodoptera; species Spodoptera exigua. The sequence goes on from LR824612.2 coordinate 2,989,525, forward strand.
GGTTCTCGAAACACTATATCGGTAAAAACGGCAGGACTCGATGGAGATGCTGCAAGTCCAATAAGAGATGCAATGCTATAGCCTTCACTGAAGGTGCTCACATTGTTAAACTTACTGATAAACATAACCATTAAATATAAATTATTATTGAAATATAATTATACCGAATGATACGTACTTCAATGTTTTCACTTCCAGTTTTCGCCAAGCTTATTTGTTTTGCCAACTCTTAGGCAACAAAAGCACGTTCTCACGCGAAGAAGGTTGGAGCATTAATCACCTCGCTAGCTCAAAGCGGATTGACGATTTCAAACTTAGAATTTATCCGGGTCCAGGGTTCCTCGCGATGTTTTCGTTCAAAGTTTGTTCTTAGTACAAATAACAAATGTCATCGATCCATTGTTTTTACCTAGGTTTTAAATAATTTTAAATGTCGTTACTTTTATGTCCATAGGCAGGCAAACGAGCACACCTAATGGTAAGCAATTAGCGCCGCCCATTAACTCTTAATACTAAATGAGTTTCTACAAGAGCGTTGCCGGCTTCTTGTGAATTATTAGGGATTTAAGAGTAGGTGATTTGAGGATTGAGGATGAGGGAGAAGTAACCTCACTCACACAAAACAACGTAAAGGAATGTGTTACCTGTTTTGAAAATAATAATGTAAGGAAAGTATTTTCTTTATTTGAATATCGATAGAACCCTGTATGTTAATATGTATTAGGTATGTTTGTATAGTAAAGCTGGTTTGGAGTAAAAAGTTCTTCAAGAGGAAAAGGTTATGTATCTTGAATAAAGTCAATCTCTTGAGAAGGTAGATAAGGAGTAGGAACTATAGACAATATCACCATGAAGCCAGCATTATTATCATCTCCCAAGCTCAGATTCCATGATATCAACACAGCAAGAGAACTTAAAAGGACTATGAACGAGGTTAGTATACTTTTCTTTATGAGGAGACAAACACGCAAGAATGCCCTGATGGTAAGTGATCAGCGCTGCCCTTGGACTTCCTTAAAACTATAGGATTCAAAGGCGCATTGCCAGGCTTTTAAGAGGACTGTACGGTTGGCGCGGTGGCTGGGCAACTGGCTGTGGCGAAATTGTATATTTGTCAACACACCCACGACACAGGAGAAAACCCTAGAGGGGGCCAACGTTTTAAAAAAAAAAGGAATATCCTATACTGTAGCTAATGCGCCATCTACCATGTTTAATGTTTACTACATGACATTAATGTTTAGTACTTCTTCCAGGCCACCGTCTGGCAACATTCACGGAGCAGAACGGGCGAAACGTGCTAATGATAGGAAACAATAGATTTATGAGGCATTACATCAGTAGGCGAGGAAGGACAAGGTGGCGATGCTGCAAGTCTTTCAACAAATGCAGGGCCATTGCCATTACTGATGGAAGCTATATTATGAAACTTAACGATCAACATAACCATTAGATCTGTATTAATTTTAATGGGAAACCGTATACGTAACATTTCAATGTCTAGGTTTGTCGATATTTAGTATACTTACAATACGTTTCGAAACGTAAACTGTATATATATAAAAAAAAACGATGGAATCGATTCTACCTATTTTTGTTTATTGAAGACTATATTCATTTTTACGCGTTGTAACTAATCGTCGAGTCGTCGCACCAGATGAATGGGAAGAAAGAAATTAGGGGATAAAATTAAGTAGATCACAGGGTTTTTAAGGTACAACCATATTATCCTCCCCCTCCCTGGGGTGCGAGAGGGGGTCTCTTACTGACTAAACCCCTCCCTGTTCCTTCTCCTGCCCTAAGCCGGAGCCGCGGTATATTATTGGTCAAGGATCATACCAACGGTTGTCTTGACAATATAAAAATTTCAGCGTTATTTTTTTTTTTATTTGTATTAAGTTATTAAGAATTACTCATATGACTAGAAGTCGGATATGTTAATAATGTTATGTAATATATGAAGTTAGATTATCATTTTATCCATCAATGTGTTAAAAATAATTGTGATAAATAATAATAATTATGTTAGGACTATTATTTTTTTTACTTTCATATGTTAACTCTATTTCGAATGTCTTTTTTACTAATGTTTATTATTATTAATTTAAATATATTAATTTAACCGTTTATTCGAATATGTTCTTCGTTACACCGTTTACGTTACAAAGTTTATTTACACCCAGAAATATACGAAATAATTCTTAGATAGCTCTTTTGTGATTTCACTTATAATTTTAATTATTTTAAAAAACCTGCTTACTCGTGATCTTTTACGAGTATATTGAACTATGTGTAAAAATAATGTGATAATTATTTTTAAACACTCTTTAAGAATGAAGTAGGTACAAATTCTCGTAACTCTTTACTTTTTCGAACCTCAAAAGGCTTCATGGAGACACAAGAGTGTGCTTAACTCAATAACTCTACTCCGGTGGCCATCATCATCACCACCGGTTTGTCTTCCTCGCTCCGACCTTCAAAATATCCCTAGTAAAAAATTAATTATACCTACCGAAGTATTTACCTAGTATCCTTTTCTATGTACCGCACATAAATTTCTTCCAGAAAAAGCTTCCTATTGATGCTCGGTTAAGGTTTATATTCCTGAGATTTATTGTAAAGATAAAATGTTATTCCCCTTTAGTTATGATAAGAATTGTTGATCTTGTAATATCTACGTGAGTTTTTATTTTGTTGGGAAATGCTATAACATGTATATTTGTATACAAGACATTTGTATTTGTACACCATTATTGAGCGACTGGTCGTTTGAGCGTGGTGTATTTATGTCATAATATTAGTATTTAAAATTTATTTTTATTGATAATTTTTACCGACTACAATTTTCAATTTTTGTACGTTTGTACTAATGATTTATTTTTTAAATCAATTTCTTTTATAATTTTCTATTTACTTCGATTCGTGTAGCGTCTATGACATTTATTTAGGAACCAACAAACCTAGTACTATGGATATAAATACCAAGTTAGATCTATGGTTAATAAATGTTATACTGTATGCTTTTTAGATACTATTTCTTTTTCCCTAGATACACTATAAAGCATATGTGTACAGGTACTATACGTACTGTTAAAGTAAAGATATATTATAACGTGATTATCAAAAAAAACTTATAATATTTAGGTAATTTTTAATCGCAAGACAGCGTAGCACCCGAGCGTACTCCTTCTTATAAGGCCGGCAACGCACCTGTGACTCCTCTGGTGTTGCGGGTGCCCATGGGCGGCGTTGATCGCTTACCATCCGGTGATCCGTCTGCTCGGCTGCCTCGTATTCCATAAAAAAAAATTTATTACTACTATTTTATTATTCCTCACATTTACACTACAACAATATCACTACTAAATAAAAATAACAATATTTTCGAACAAACATTACTTTTTTTTCCAGATTTAAAAATCACGCTAACGTCTCTTAACGATTCTGGGGCATTGGTTTTATAAGCATCTAGTCAACAAGGTGGGCATGGTTCGCTGGCGATGCCAAAAAAACCGGTCCAAATGCAAAGCAGCCGCTTGGACTATCAAAAATAATATTGTAAGGTTTAAGAAGGATCACAACCATTAATATTTAGATAAATAGGTATATATAATAATAAAATTTATTCATTATTATTCATGTATTTTTATTTCGCTTTTGAAAACGGTTTTCTGGGGGCTTTCTGGGTCGTGTTTGCTATAGGAATAAATCGGTAGATCTTCCAGTCCAACCTACCTTTAAGTTATGTAAAAAGCCTTAAACATGCTTTTATGTAAATTACTGTAGTTATAACTAAGTACTAACACAATTTTATCCATTTCATCCTCAGCTCAAATAATACATGGCAGCCGACACCCCAAGCTATTCTACCAAGGATACGTCTACAGGCCACATAACGCGTACCGGAAGAACAAAGTGCAACTTTGGTATTGCAAGTTCAGAGAAGTAAGAAATTGTAGGGCCACGGTCAAAACTGTGGAAGGCCTTGTGATACACAACGAACAAGCGATCGAACACACATGCCAGTGGCGACGATAGGGATGGTGAATCAAGATGTGTTTATCGTGAGAGATACAAAATTTATTGGAAATAACGACTTACGTGATTCAACTGGGAAAAGCTCGACCAGTTTCAAGTCACAGCGGGACTCTTATTCATGAGCAGCGTGCGCGTCGCGGCGACGTGACTTGATACTAGCAGCTTTTCTCAGTTTAATGACGTGAGTTAATCGTTATTAACAATAAAATTTTAATGATTTTTTCTATGCGTGTGCTTTGTTTGTTTAATTGTTTGAAATATCAAACACGCATTGTATTTTATTACTGAAACCAGTAGTTTCGACGATAGGTATATTGGACGAAAATGAGTGCGAAAAAGACATGAATTTTAGACTATTATCATCACCAGACTGAAAACGACCAGTGCTGGAGTTCCCTCTTAATCCGCCACTCTCTTCCAACGAATATGTATATACGTACCTTTATTTAGATGTAGTATTTTCGCAAATGAGTAATAGAGTTTTACTATTAATTTAATTATAATGGAAACACAATTTAAATTCACAATATTTTACTGCAATATCCAATATCAACATTATACAAAAATATTGAAACAAGAAATGTACTTACGGGCTTACAGAATACGGTACATAATAAAAACATTAATGCTATTATTTAAAGCTTACTTTTAATTTATTATGCATTAAATGCACACTCGTAAAGGACACTTATTAACAAGATCTTAAGGCACTTATTTATTTGATATCGTTCATACAAAAATATTCGAGCATTCCATATCCTACCGACTAAAAATACAATGAAAATATATAAGGAATGATGGGAATTCGTTACTTTTAAGTCTTATCGTTAATCTTAATACTAGATAATTTCTAAGCTCAAGTAAAAAAATTTCCTTTCCAGTGATTATTTGAAAATACAGCAAAAAAATGTTGAAAACAAGAATACTATCTAAATTCAACTGTTTGCAAAATCTAGAATATTGAGAAAAATTTAAGAAACTAAAGTCATTAGTTTCATAGAAAATAAGAAAAAAAATGTTACACAAAAAATATACAGACTTGAATATTTTCAATAAACCTTTAAAAATTCGTAAAGTATCAATATCACACGGCATCATGATTGTGTTCTAAAAATGACCTGACTATAGTCGCATCGTGGGTCGTGATACTTGCTCGGCATCCCAACTGTATTCGCTTGCTACACGTCCATCGAACCTTCTTTCTGTAACACTCGTGTTTTATGAACTTATGTTCCCCCACGTGTACGACAAGATGGCCGCGATTTGACAGCCCGAAACGAACTGTAAATAAAAAAGTTAGGTTAGGAAAAAATAAAAACAAAAAAAGTGTATATGACAAGTGTGATTACTTTATTTTGTATTTGTAAATTACTGTAGCAACTTATATGAATACTATGAATATTGCATGATTGTGAAATGACATAATTAAATTATAATAAAAAAGTAAAACCTCTTTTTTATTTCATTGAAATCCTTTTAGAAGTAATTTAATTAAAATTATATATAGTTATAAAAATAAAGCCTAGTATGTACCAGACAATAATTCGTGATTTTATTTGTTACAGTTGGTCTTATTGGAACTGGTATTGACTCTTTCGCTTCTTACTGCCTCAGCAAGCAGGGGAAGATGGGTATCAACGTCGGTGGCTATAGGTTCCGGTTCAACGGATGCGCCAGGAACGGAAAGATTCGCTGGAGGTGCTCACGGGGACCTTGGTGCAAGGCAGCTCTTCACACGTACCGGGGAAGAATTGTGTACATACAAAGCACCCACAATTGTGGCCCAAAACCGCCTACTTAAAGTAAAGAAAAACTACAAATATCGTGATCTATTTTATTTCTTACTCGAATTTATTGTGACAGGCTCATTTTATAGTAAAACGTTGAAAACGAGTTTTTTTATTGAATACATTTTTGTATTCCAATTCGAATATATTTTTATTATTAAAATGAAAATTCCAAATCTGTATTTTGAAATTTTACATTATATACCTAAAATTACTTATTGTTTTCAAATGAAAAATATAGTACAAAATACCGCATACTGTGTAAACATCACTAAGAAATATAAACAATTATTTTATAAGGGGTGTAAATAAATTTATAAAAAAAAAAACATTTATATATAAGGAGCGTCATTAATTGAGTGAGCCTATTTTTAAATTTCCGTTTGAGGCAGATATCGCGGATTAAGCTTGACCCATGGTTAACATGACCATCATCATAACAATGACCCCTTAAATCTCACGAAAGATAGAAATATATTTATTATAAAAATCTATCCATTCCATTCTTTTAAACTTAAATTGTTTTCGATTTCGACACCTCACGTAATTAACGGACGCTACCTACTGATTTAAAGAAAAATAAAAATAAAAATGAAAATAAAGCTCAAATTACAAAACATGGAAATCATATTGTATATAGATGTATTATTTATTTCGTGTAATGTATAGTTACCGTCCTTGGAGGAAATGGGTTATGTTTCGCGGGGCAAAAACATTTTAGTACATAAGTTAGCGTTTAAGAAAATTTTACCTCATAGATAATTAGTCTTAGATTTGTTAGTAGGGTGAACGAGCCAGTACATGTCCTTTTATATATTATATATAATATAAATGTATACAAACGAAAAACATTAAATACCTATATGTGTGTGCATTTTAAAAAGGCACACAAAAATTTTCACCCTTATTGTAATCTGCTCAGAAAAAAACCTGTACCTAAATCAAAAATTTTATAGCACACATGTTTCTGTAAATTTTGACAGTATATCTGGATGTTAAACAGTATTTATAGTTAATAACGCAAAATATTGTATGTATTATTATAAGTTATATTATATTATATATAAGTGACAAATGACAATTTTTACTACACGATATATAAAAATATAAATACAAGAATTTCCTCAATCAATGATTAAAATAAATTTTTAGACAAGAATTTGTTCCGAGGGCATGTTGTATTAGGATCACTATACAGGGTTTGTTGTCTAAGCAATTTATCAATTTCACAGGAAAAATAAATAAAATGTAAATATCACAATCCTTACGGATTCAAAGTTATTTATTAGGATATATATTTTTATGCTGCTGTTTGTAAATTAGATGATAAAATTACCATCCTTCTTGCCAAATCGTAACTTTGAATAACTTTTTAATGTCTCAAATGATTTATAAACATATATAGAACTATATATAAACAATATATTCTGTTCGTTATGTGAAAAGTGACAATAAAGGTTTGGAGAATATCTGAAATGTTGTAAAATCCATATCATTGTTTAATTTGAGTAAGATAAAAAGGTAAAATGAATAATAATTATCAGTAATGTTAATGTAAATATAATTTTAAAAGAATTTAATGTGTGAAAACAAACAGCTATGTAATTGGCTGGCTACCTCTTACCTGTAATAATATACATATATAATTATGTACGTATTAAATATAATGTCTGCATGGTTGTGTGCGTTGAATACCGGTAGTGAATACTTGCCAAATTGTGTAGATGTATCTTGATGTAATTCGATGTTTGCAAGAGAATAAAAACTAGTCATAACTGTTATTTTATTCTATTTTTTTTTTATAACTTAACCATGGTAACTTAGTAAATAGTGCCAAATATAACATAATATCTCTTACATTTATATACTATAAATAGATGCTCCAACCAGGTAGGCATTCGCTTGGTGATTGATGAAATAAACGAACAAAAAAATAAAATAAATAAAAAAACAACAAGTAGTATAATGTACATAAAGAAGTATTAGTGTTAGATTCAATATTGTGCTAATATATTTACTCATAAATGTTAATGGTCAATGCCATATAAAGTTATAGAGAATAAAGTTGGAAAGGCTTGAGAAACTTCTCTTAGCAATACAGCTGTATCTTCCTACTTTGACTATACCACGAATAGTTCATTAAAAGTTCAAGACGAAATTTATCATTAGAAAAATATTTTTGTATAACTATACCAGTTCAAGCCGAAATTAACACTAGAAAAATATAAGGTAATTGTAGTGTCTAACTTTAAATTTTATAGAATACGCACAATAATGAACAAAGGAACACACCACTAGGCGACAGGCATCTGGAAAAAGTCAAAAAGGTAAATTATAAAAACAAAACAAAAATATTAAACAAAAAACAATGATACAACATCAAAAAAATACAGTAACACAACTTATTATTCTAAAATTACAACTCCATAATATTTTGCCCGTGTTTATTTTTAAGCTTTAAAATATGTACACAACTAATATTTTATTTAATACATAAACCTAGAAAAAAACCTGTGCTACCAATAGCCGTTAACAAAAAAACCTTAATTAATACTAGATTCCCAAAAACCTACCTTATTTATATAAAAATAAAACTAGATTTGCATTATTTTATACACAAGACAAAATACTATTTCTTTATTACATTAATCAAAGGAGAATTTTCCTTGTAACAGAACACTTTCTATATTAGAGATAAGTATTTGGGAATAAGATAAAGTACGCGGCAATTGTATGCACAGATAATTAAAATAAATAGATTTCGTTAAAAGAGTTTTAAGAGCAAGGAGGTTGAAAACTATTCTGCCAATAGAAAATTATATAACTTCAAAATTGTTTTATATGAAGGACCCAACATGGCTCAATTTTATTTTTTGCTTATGCAGTTCCATCCACCTACAGCTTAAAGATGTTTAAAAGATGTACATTTTAGTAATATACAAATAGAGAAATGTTGGCAGTACACATGTGAATTTTTAAGAAAATAAATAAGTTTAAAATATTGGTTGAACTTTCCCATACATTGATAGTTAAAAATGTTACATATAAATCGCGGTGCACTTTATATAATATTACAAACATTCTGGTGTTTTATATAATAACATAGTAATAGTATCTATATTTACATGCCGTTTATAAAAAATAGTCTACATTGAAGAAGGCTTTTGATTGAACTGATAGAACAATTCGATCGAAGCGCCATCTAGTGATATCAGAAATTGTAATTTAGAATTGTGATTCTGTTTGTAACATTTATTTCAACTATTGCCCCTTGACTAACAAGACATCTTTTAACTCTTGCCAAAATAATGTTAACAATAACAATTTTGATAATATTGTTAACTTTAAAAACGTACAGGAGAACCAATTTTAAGAAAAACATGGTTCAATTGTAAATGCATTTTACCAATCTATTTAAAAAATATAATGTGCTAAAAGGTACGCATCTAAGTAACTCGAGATGCAAAATAAAATAGGTATAAACTAAAAATATGATGTTTAAAACAATGATAATATGTTTCCATATCTATAAATAACTTTAAAAACTTTGTACACACTGAAAACCAAATAAAAATTAAGCTAACTATATTATGAACAACTATAATTAACTAGAAACTAATATTTAAAATAAAACTATATTTTAATATATATAAAAACGTAGCAGAAAGGTTTTAAACTAAATATACCAACTTAAATAAACCTATGTTCAAACATTACTTTGAGAGTTTTACTGAAGTTTTAGATACAGGGTCATTTCATAAATTTAAAACCTCTAATATCTCTTCTAAAGAGTAATTGTAAGGGGTATTTAAGATGCAACTTCACTTTTTCGCTAATTATTAGTCCACCATTGTCACAACGGTGCCTCCTTCTCATGCATAAGACCTGGCAGTACAAATGTGACTTTTACTAAATTAAATGTTATTTATATTAAATAGAAACCATCGGAAGGGAAACTGAACTTAGATTTTCTAGTTATAAGATTGAAATCCCCAACCTGCCTTGACCAAGCATGTAGATGAGAAGATGTATTTGCTCAGAAGTAGGCACTTACAGGCTGATAAATGATGGTGAAGTTCAAAGAAATGATTTATAAAATAAACCTGCATAAAATAAACTTCAATAAAACCTAAATAAATGCCGTGGATCTACATAAAACCACGCCTCCTGATCCCCAAGGGGTAAGGCAAATTATATACTTAAAGTAAAATAACCTAGAAAAAGGCCAAAGATATAATAATAGCTTCGTATTTTTTTATTAGGGATTTTGATTTACCACTCATGATAACGCTTAGAGGCCATAAGGTATCACCTTAGTTCTCACAAGGTAGCTGAATAATAATGAATAGGTATGTAGATACATTTTTAATGATTGTCTCTGGTTATAAAATCAGGCTATCAAATATTAAGAAATCAACTAATTTGTATTGATAAGTACAATCTTTATGACCACCTGCTAGAAGAAAAGACATATTTATCGGAGTATTTGCCTTCAACAGTTTTCTGTCAGCAGTCAAAGGCTTATCCCTGGCGCGAAGGGCTTTTTGTACACTACATGAGACATTTAAAATTATTAATTAGCATCGTTTGTTACTGTAGATGAAATCAAAAGAATACAGATCACTTCAAGTAAATTAGAAGAAAGACAATCAAAACGATTACGTTACACAATTTAACTAAAATTATCATGCAGTCAAAATAGTGATTTAAGAACATTTCGAACTTTTGTTTCAAAAATGTGGCGACAAATTTATAAATTATGATGCCTAAAACAAGAAGATGGAAGCTATCATTATTAAAATTAGCTAAAATACATGACACTGTACAAAATTTACACATGTTTTATTGAGAACATTAAAAACAGTACCGTGTTAGCTTTGAAGCTTGATTTCTGAATCAAAGTCTTTACTATATATGTATATTTGCTGTCCCTTTGGGAAAAGGCGATGTAAACACCAATTTGACTTGAAACCTTCACACTATCACTTATACAAAAACCCCAGTTAAAAATCCAGACACTTCTTTAAGCAAATCACAAAATGTTTTTTATTAATATATAATTTAACTGGGTGGGAACGGTACCTCAGCAAGTCTCTTCGGTTTCAACGTCTGCACCAGTGATGATTTGATCACCAGAAACAACACCATGTTCTAACTTAAGATGGTTGAGTATACCAGCCATGCTCTTGTCAATATCACTGCACTTCAGACACTTGTACTGGCATATCTTGCAGCTGTAGAAGTCGTTGTCGATCGCTTCGAACACCTTCCACACCCAGCTCTGGTCACCTGGAATATGAATATGCGTGTTTAAGACTAGGTACTCAGGCGGTTTCACCCGCTGCTCGGCTCCTATAGATCGTAGCGTTATGTTTTATAGCTTTAGCCTTCCTCGATAAGAGGACTAACAAACACAAAAAGAATTGTTCGATTGAACCAGTGGTTTCAAATTTAACGTGTTCAAACAAACAAACTCTTTACTTTATAATATTAGTAGGTATAGATAGAAAATGTATTTTGTAGAATTGATTTCTATATATATTGAGGTCATGGATTTTAAAAGAAATCTTTTGTAAATTCGCTTGCTGAAGCCGAAGGTCTTGGGTCTCGATTGAGTCATATGAATTTTTGTTTTTCATTTCAAAACTATGTGTTTTTTGATATAATCGGTCGGTAAACAAGCAGGCATAACACCTGTACTCTAGAGCACCGTAAGCAATCACCAACGCCGATTGCCATCGGCAACACCAGATGAGATATAGGGCCTTATCGCCAGAATTTGAGAATTGGATATTTAGAGATGAGGGGAAAGATTAAAGTAACACTATGGCGTAACAATGTATGCAAATAATTTAAGATAAAATAATCTATTAATAAAAACATATTTAAAAAAAATATATGGAATTATCTATTCCAATATTTTTTATATCCTGAAACAAAAATGTCCGCTTAGCGCAGTAACTTCTCGCCGTCCAATGCGCATTCCTTTGATAAAATGAACTAGAATGCCAAGGTAGGTTTAAAATTCTTTAAAGTTATAATCTATTTATGCTTTTTTATATTATACTGATTAACATTCTCCACGGCCTCGGGGTTTATAATATGTTGTTGTTAATGTTTTAAATTCTCTCCTCCCCGAAAATCCCCACATATCAAATTTCAGCGAAATTGTTAGGACCGTTTCTGAGATCCGTTTTTCAGACAATCAGCGCCATCTGTCGGGCCGATTTGTGAATTAAAACTATCCAGGATGTTACTTAAACGCATACAGAAAAAAACATTTAAAGTTAGAGGAGTTGAATGACATGCACACATCAGAATTATATATATAATGATTTTGAAGCTGTCACTTGATTTGTTTTTTTAAACATTGCCCCAAATTAAATTTTGGTCCTATATCGTAGGTGCGTTTATAAACATATAATTTCACATGTACGTCACACCCAGACCCAGAATAACATGTTGTGGATCACACGAAGCATTGTTCCGTGCGGCAATGGAACCCCACACTTTGCACCATATGATAGCCACTAGGCTAACTGTACGGTCATAAGTGAAATTTATTTTTTGAATACTAAATATCGTGAGACATACTAAATTGATTGAAAATAACGACTTACTAACGTCCATTAATAAAGTAAAACTACTAATTGGCTGCGCGACGTCGCCGCGACGCTACTCATGAATAAGAGTCCCGTTGTGACTTGAAACTAGTAGAGCTTCCCAGTTAATTAACGTAAGTCGTAATTGTGATATTCCACCTCAAAAGCGTATTTATAATTATGAAAATGAACTTACAAGGCATATCGCAGGCAGTCTTATGATGTATCATCTTAAGATGTCGGTTCATATTGCCGGTAGCGTTGCCCCCATGACAGATGTGACGGTCGCAGAGTTTGCAGCGTGCTTGAGTACTGGACACGCGGTCGAAATACGACCAGATCCAGCTACGACGCATCTTCTGTGTTGGGGTCTCTGAAAATTTATATTTATCAATGTATAAATTGTTTTCAACATTTATCAAAGATGTTCGAGGTGTTTCCTCGGAAGTCGACACATCACACGTTAGGTATTTTTGTGAGGGGAAAATCATCAAATGACTTCTCCCGCCCAGGGCCGGGCAGGAGGGAGTGTCAGACTCTTACTGACTAAAAACCCCCCTGTTCCTTCTCCTGCTCTGTGCCGAGGTCGCGGTACCTCATTGCGCTTACCCCGCAACCCCGGCTGACACGTTAGGTATTGCTGTGCAGGAATTGAACCCCAGACTGTGTCACAACAGTTTCCTAGCCACTGTGCCAACAACACACTTGATTATAACATTTTTGTAAGTTAGATTTTGAAACCTTAGAAGAATATGTTGTTTATGAATATCTATCTATAAATTAATAAGCCTATCTGAAGGTCAAAACTTAAACACACTAAGCTACATTGAAAACCAGTTTATAATGATCTCGCTTCTTGTGTTAATTGCGCACATCAACAATCAATTTATACTGGTTTTGCGTGTAATCTGTGTGCTCATACACTATAGACAATATTAAAATCTGAATATTTTCTCACCTGTAGTTATAATTTCTTCAAAGTCTCTATCGCTGGCATATATCTCTTCAGTTTTAATTGCATACGGTGTGTTTGTCTCACTGGTAAGCACAAAACCGCTGTCAACTAAAATTGTATCACTTTTTTCTCTCTTCGTTACCTCACTCTTGAAGACCATTGGATGTCTGGAGCGGACATGTCTATTCATATTGTTAGAATTGCAGCCCTTGATTGAGAGTACTACGTTGCACAATTTACAACGGTAGATAATGTTGCTCAGCTTATCAAAGTACTTCCAAACCCAGCTGCGTTTGCGTGGCCCTGTAATTAAAAAAAACTTATGTTGTATGTGTTTGTACATTGAAAACTGTATGATAGACAAAAGATGTAAAATATACGGTTAATATCTTTTAAAAATATATTTCTATTTTTCTTTAATCAATTTAAACCTAAGATTGCCTGTTATTATTGTTCATAGCACTATTCATTTCTAAGTTGTGTTTTAAGACACATAAACTTATTGCCATTTTGAGAAAATATACATAAATACCACTTCGTACATAATTGCTATCTAATTCTATTGTTTTAATTTAATTTATATTAAATCAGTTCAAATAAGCTTCAAAAAGTAGTAGAAAAAGGATTCAACAATCTAGTCAATCCAGTCCGAAAACTATCTGTTTCAATAAGTATTCAAATAAAATCACCTACTAACCTGCACTTTCACGTCTTGGCTTCTTTTTACGGTCAAGCAATACAAAAGGCAAGTTTGAATCATCAGCTTTTGTTGAAATATCTTCAACTTTCTGTTCAATTGTTTCTGTAGTAGTTTCACAAACTTCACCAAGTATTACAGGCTCATTCTTAGGATCTCCGTCGTCTTTTAACATATTTAAATTCAAGAATTCAATTCTGAAGCCAACGGTAGCCTCTGGGTTATCTTTGTGGAGATCATAAATGTCCTTGTGATCAACCTTCATATGTTCTACTAACTCCATGGACTTCTCATCGACTTTAAGATTGATATCACAAAGATTACATTTCATCTCATTATCTCCCACTTTAACAAAGTATATTGATGTCCATTCCGGGAATTGTTCAGGCTCATCTGTAACCAATTTCAAATATTTTTTAGATTTATCTTGTTATTTTATATGGTAATACAAATACTTATTTTTACTACACCTAACAATAATAAGGAAAATAACACAATGTTTTTATATCATTAAATTTTTTAATTCTCATCTTAAACTAACAACCACAATTCAAATATTTATTGATTTCTAAATAAATACTAGTTTTTAAAGATAATGTATCATTACATTTGGTTTTTGTCATATTATTGCTTAAATCAACAGTAAAATAATAAAATAAAGTTATAAGTTTTTATTAAGTAGCCTTTATTCTTAGTCAACATACAAATAATTTCTTGATTTTTAATAAAAGAAAACATAAATACGAAACAATAACAACATAGTAGCATAGCAGATTACAGAATTTTATAATACTGTACTTTGTCACATAACATAGATTCAAGTTAGTTAGTCAGAAAACATAGGTTTCTTGTGATTATGGAAGTCTCGGACTACTTCGACGCCGTATGTTTGCATATTAATGACAGATATGCAACCTGTTTTCTGTCTAAACGAACATATCCACTGCTCAGCTCCACATTGTAGCCTACTTTTAAAAACGTATGTGTAACCTTTAAACAATATTTGATGACCCTTTTTAGTAGGCACGCACTGCACAAAATCGTCACCTGCAATAATTTCACCTAGTTAATCATAGCTCAACAGGTAATAAGCTTATATTTACACCAATAACGTTTTGCGAAGTATCAAAACAACTGAACATTGCAACGTTCGTTGTCCCCAGCGACCTAACCAAAGAATAAAAATAAATGGCACAAGGCCTATGACATAGCAAGCAAATTATAGTTGAAATTAAATAAAACACACAGAACTTAATAAATTGGAAACTAAAAGATAAACGTGGGAAAACAGTAAAAATAAATGAAATGACGCAACAAAACTGTCAAATCAAAATGACGTTTGTATTTGTTTGACAAGTCGAAGCTTGATACTTACGTTTCGTAACACGTAGAAATAAAAACAATGTGTAAAATCTTAAAGCTAACATACAATCTCTTCTAGTCAGAAAAATACGTCGATTTTGTGATGTTTTAGTATATTACATAGAATATTACACGCTCTACTGAGAAACGAAGTATTAGTTTACCTTGCCAAACTTCACACTTTGCACTTGCAAAGGGTTACCATAACAAAAATAACACTGAACACTTTGGCGTCAACAATGTATCCTATATATCTCACAGAGATGGCGTTAGTTGCGTCATTTTACATTATTTCGATTGAATTATAATTTGGTTTATTACTGACTGAAACTGAATATAATTAAATTATTTCTATTCTTTTCTCATTTTTAAATTTTAAACAAATTAATGTACATGGCGGATTATTTATGAATATTATAAAATATGACTGAAACTTCACAAAACACAAATAGTATTATTTGGTTCTAACGTCGCCAAGTTTTAAGCAAAGATCCATCACAAATGAAATATAATAATCCCGTTGTAAAATTTTATTTAATTAATTAAAGACACAACATTCAAAATAGGAAGTTAATTTTATAAAAAGTTCCTACTTATAAAAAACCAGACACGCTTTGATACGAAAGAAAGAAAATAAAAATATATATTTCCATTTACCACTACTTACATAGAAAAGAATAAACTTAAAAAAAGTTTTCAACAAACCGAATAGAAAACAGTCGACCTTACGCGTTCTCACTGTGTGAAACGATTCATTTTATAATACGTGCCGTCTTCATTTCTAATCATGACAGGTTTATTGTGATTGTGTAATCCTTCGACCACTGGTACCATATTGTCGGCACTATAAAATTTGACTGAAACTGGACATTTGTTTGCTCTAGATGAACAGTACCAGACATCGCAACAATTCGATTGAGGCCCTCGCCAAAAAGTGTAACCATCCATGTAGAGTAACCTCGCACCTCTTGTGGTTGTTATGTAAGAAACTGAAAAATAATGGACATAGGTAAGTCATCAAATTCCGCAACTTGTTATGTAGAAAATTTAATACACGAGCATTAGTTAGGAAAGATGAATCTTATCACACTTGCTACTCACCAACAGATGGCGTTAGTAGTCCCTAATACGTTTCGGTCGGAATCTATAAATATTATTTCCAATACTAATGACCCGTTTCACAATTAGTGAATAGCTACTAAATTTGAATTTAGAACGTAATTTGTATGAACGCAAATATCTAGATGAGAAATAGGTCTTTATTGTATTGAGATTACTTAAATAATTTATCACCATTATATGAAAATATTAAGTAGGTATGATATTTATATGACTGCACGTCATTCGTTTTCATTGAACAACTTGTTTTTACACTCTAATACACTACACGTGTTTTTGAAAATAATGACGTACCTACGTAGACCGTTTGAGCGGCCAAATTCGTATCTTAGAAAAGTGATTACCTACTGTAAACAATCCTTTCATGGCTAATTTATCTATTTTTTTTGTAATACATTTTAGTTTTTTTTATATTTTTTATGAGGTGAAGAGGTTTGAGCCATTGGTGTTCCGGCTAGAGGCAAGTGAAACTCGTGCACCCGTTTTGATTCCGTGCCAGATGACCTGACGTCGCCACGTCTAGGCGTGCTTTCTAAGACGGAGTTAAGAATATATGATTCGATATGTATGTATATTCGTATTTGTCATTGTTTGTCTAATGTTCTTTTGTATTTACAACATCTTAGTTAGAATTTAGAGACTAGACTTATATGATTTACACTATTTACACTAAGAAACTAGTACCATCTGCTAGCTAAGTGATGCTGGGGTTACGACCGCAGTCCGAAATTGGAGAAGGAACTGGATTTTTAGGCAATAAGAATCTGGAACCCCATCTCGCTTCACCCAGGACGGAGAAAATAATGTGATGGTTTATCCCTTCCCAAACAGTAACCTGATTGGAATAATTTTACCTCCTAACCCAAGAGCACAGATCTACCTATGCGAGACACAATATGTTTTCTGCTGTGTCTCATATATCGGCAGACGAGAAGTTAAATCGTTCTAAAACCGCATGTTTAATTAAGTATAGGTACGAACAATTTTGGAACCTGATTGCAGTATCTATCTAAAACCTAGCTCGCTATAGTCAGCCAGAACATAGCCAGGTATAGAGATACAGCCTCGATTTTAAAAGCAATTTTTTTTTAAATTTTTAAGTCAACAACTAAAATATGTAGACCGCAATTCAAAAACGAAGGACAAGTTCACAAGACCCGTGGTTCGTGACTCACTAGAGACTCGATCTGGTATTTTTAGAGACACTGCGTACAAAAGTCAAGGCTGAGAGAATTAATAGCTTATTGTATAGCAAGTGCAAAGTTTAGGAAATAAATTATCTTCTGCAATATAAAAAAAAAACATAAACAACTAAATTTACAAAAGATATGTTGTCAATGAAACTCAACGACAAAGTTTTAAAGCATTTATTTCAAACATTCTAACAGGCACTTTGGAAACGTCAATATCGCGGACTGTCAGCACGGAACGTCACAGAAACGTCGATCGAGCTCTACGCGTAGTTCTAAACTTTTAGTGTTATTACTTTATAGTTCAAAAGAACAACTTACTAAAAAGAGTAGGAATAAATTGCAACTGCAGGTAAATAATAAGGATAAATTTCAAAACTAACAAATGAGAAACTCCTCCTTTTTTGAAGTCGGTTAAATATATAGGCTACTTACATCATCGTGATCTCGAATTTTCGCAATGCGTGCTTTATAAATATTATTAAATTTGAATCTATAATCAAAATAAACAATTTAAAACAACAGGTTGTCGTTTCAAAAACCTATTAAGCCATTTCTTGCCTGCAAGTTTAGACTCGCAATTAAAATTATGCCTAATATTGTAATTTTCGCAAAAAATATAAGCTTGTCTACAGATAATGAAAGGAGTTAACGGTCCTCCATTGTTCCTTAGCTTTATCAGTCTTTTTACTAGTGCTGATTCTTGAGCTTCGTTTAATATCGAATTTCTTCCTGTTTTTTTGTCGATGCAACCTTTGGCAAGGTGGTCAGCTAGTGTTTGCCGAGGAATACCATATAAAGCTGATGCCTGAAGCTTCGTCATTTTCTTATGAAGAACAGCCGACATGGCTCCTCGCAAACTCTCCTCGGTCCACAATGCTTTTTTTATCGGCAGTCTTACCCATGCTGTAATAGAAATCACATATTCTCAATACGAAAGGAAACTAAATGGGTGCTAAATAAAGGTAAGTTTAAAGAAACAAGAATATCACACTAAAATACTGTTCAGAAACAAAGAAGAAGCAATAGAATCGAACAATTCTGAAATTATTATTAGTAGGTACTTATGTTCGGAATCAACTAAGAGTTTTGATATAGGTAACCGTCGTCTTTTAAAGTTCAGAATTTTTAGAAGCCAATACGTCTGTAGATAATTTTTAAGTATAGGATACTTATTTATAATGTAATTGTCATGTAACATGTCTGACGGTGCCACAAAGATGATGAGGCCATGTGAGATCATGGACTGCAATGTGTTGTCCAGACACACTTTCTGCCTCAGACAGCAAAAAGGTACGATTTAGCGGCGGTGGTATTTTCAAACCGATATGACATTCAAACCTTCAAGAAACGTGTATTCTCAAAGATACTAAAGCGCTCGTAACTCCTTTGGTGTTTTGGCGGACTTTGAGCGACGCTGATCACTTACCATCAGGTGATAAGTAAGTTTGATCGCTGCTAATTTGTAAAAAATAAAAAAACCTGCCTGTACTGGCTAATTTAACATCATCATCTTCACCGATATTTATCAAGTCTCGAAGCTGTTCTACTTATTAAGGTATATTTGTACTCTAGCACAAACTCGGAATGGGTTCCCTGTATATTCTTTACATTTTTTCACGTTCCTAAAGATCCATATCTTTAACCAATGTAAAATGTGATTATTTAATCAAATTTCTTACTATTTTATTACATCACGTTTGATCAATTCGGAACGTCAACGTTCTCATTCTCGTGTCTTTTCTCTTCACTGGTAAGCTTTATTGGTAGCAATTTATATATAAAAGGCACAAATTGTTATCTAGAACCAGATCATACAAAGATAAGTTACTTTCGTCCCATTAGGTTAGATAGAAACTAAAACATAATTGGTATCAAAAAACTCTACAAATGCTGCAAGAAGACCTGTAGTATCTAAGAGTGTCGTAAGTGCCAACTAAGGAACTAATCATTTGGCTGGGTCGAGCAGCTGTGCTGTCTGATTAATCTGAACCTGAACTGCGATCTCCAATAGGCTGCCAAGCGAGGGGATAATGTCAAACGCCTTTATGTTGCAGAATTCTAGCAGCGAACTTTTACGTGCTGTTGGTGATAAACATCTTAATAGTTCGTTCGTTCGTTTTATGCACACCAGGTGGCTCCAGCATACCTTTTGTGTTTTAACCAAAAGAAATAGCAAATGAAATACATTATCAGACGTAAAAAATTTTCTCCCCTCCCCACCCACGGTGAGCAAAGTGGTTTTTATTTTGTCCCTCAAAGCCTTGTATCATAATACAATTCAATGTCAATACCTACATCTTATATTATTAATAAAATAGGTCTTATGTGACAAATATAAAATATTATTTGAACATAAGTATTATTATAAGCAGTATTAGTAATTAAACATTTATTTATACATAGCTAAAAATAACTTTATTTAGAAATTTTAAATTACTTATTATATTTGTTCACGATTTCGACTTGCATTTAGTCGGTTTTTTAATAATAACAAAAAGGATTTAAACGCCTTATGGGTTAGCAGCAAAACAGAAAACCGGCGTGAGACAACGACAACTGTGTCTCGCTGTGTGAGTTAGGCTATGGGGATATCCAAATCCTAATCCCATCCCCAATACTCAAATCACGAACAATCAAAAGGCTGGCAACGTAGCTCAATGTTGCGAGTATCCATAGGCGTCGCTGATTGCTTACCATCAGGCAAGGTCTGCCAGTATGCCTATCGACAAAAAACGCAGTGCCCGTAATTAAAGTTAAGTTCATCTGCATAACCTGAACCGCTAAAGACACATCGGAAAGTGTTATCGACCATGTAAGAAAATGTTTCATCATGTATTTCACCTTAATTTAATTTGAGAAGGTTACTGTGTCTACTTTTAGATACTAGACTTGTTATAACATATACTATTGTTATAACATAGACTTATTATACGCCTTGCTGTTGCGGTGACCCGGACGTTAAGGCGCCCATTTCTTATGATCACGGATTCAAAACCTGTTAAGTACCAATGTGAGCTTTTTCGAGTAATATGTCCTTTCGAAGATTGTGACACTGACATTCGGTGAAGGATAATATCGTGATGCTTTTGGCGACTGGACTTCTCCCAGTTATGCAGTCTCTTTTGAGCCTTTCTGGCTTAAGTCATTCTGTCTCCTGCATTAAATTCACTGAGGGAAGGGAAAACTATTTCGTTTTTATTCCCCTCAAATAATATCTTCTGATTTTTCGTTGGATGCTCCGGACTTCAATGGTTCTTTGTTTTCAAGGTTGTGTCTAGGGAAAAACTGGCTTATAGTATAGAAGATGCAGTGGCTTTGACAAGTTACTTTGTTGTCACAATTTTTTTAAATAAAACGCCGCGCCGCTGGGATTTTATACGTGTTGAGGGTGCGTTTACAAATACACAATTACCCGGGACAACGATTTGTGGATCACACAGAGTTATTCCGTTCGAAAATCAAACGTGCATTAAATGAACATCAATAAAACATTGACACTAACCTTTGCATTTAAATTCAAATCATTTACGCATTTTAATGTTGTTATTAGCATTATTAATAAAGAACAAAGTATGACAGTGAGTAGCATATGACGTCTGTTCTATCCAGCCGTGCAGATGGACTTTAGTCTACAACACTGTTACTGTTATCTATGACGCAGTTACGTACGAGATAAAGGAAGTAGGAACACGGACGCCCACGATCTTGAATTTTACTGATAAATCTTTATTCACTTAAAATTAGGTTTATTTTTGCACGTAGAATGTAGATACAGACACCATCAAAGCAACCAACATTTTTGTGACAAATTAATTTATATATTTTTTTTCTTTGGATATAAAACTTAAAATCCATTGTGCAAATGGCTAAAAGGATGAGATTGACCTGCTGGTGTATCCAATATAGGTAAACTGACGGTTTAATGTGGGGAAAGATCATTGAAATCGAGACTACGATATACTGGTTTTTAACTAACCTACAGTGAAGAAATTGGTCTTGAAAAATAAAGAATTCATTATAGTTTTCATACAATTGGTCTCTTTATAAAAACTGATAACTCATGAATCAGTTATTTGATACCAGATTTTAATGTCACATTTTGTGTCTTGATTTAAATTTGCGGAGAGGTTATTCCCCGAATCGTCACTGTTATTAACAACGATGAATTTATTCTTTCCTAGTCATCAAAATAAATAAAATTAATAGATATGTACATTTCGACACTTTTATTTAAGCGTTTTATGAACAAAATAATAAACAAACTTATGCTAATTAGAGGAATTGTTACGTTTCTTTGCGCGCTGTAGGTGTGTTAAAATTCATTACGCAATCACAATAATCACCACACATTACAAGCGGGAATCGAACCGACATCCAAACAAACACTTTTATTTAAACTAGTCAATTTTGAATAGGTTTATAAAAAACCTGTACGATGCCTGTACATCTTAAATTCATTCTCGCAACAGGCGTATCTTTAGGTAACCAATAAGTATATATATATAGTAAAAAAAACTAAAAGTAGGTATGTTATTAATCATATGAGAATTTTATTTATTTAATGAGCCAAAACACTGATATGCTTAGGCGGTCCAAAGTTCAAACAACCTTCAATTCCATTATCAGATCATGTCTACATAAAATTTCCAAGTTTCATGATGACAACAATTTTCGACTGCACGGTTGGCGCCGTGGCTGGACAACTGGCTGCCGTGCAACGTGTCGTGGGTACGGAACAACTCTTTGTCCACAAATTGGTGTTCCAGGTCCGGGTGTCATGTGTATGTGAAATTGTATCTTGGTAACCGCATCCACACGACACAGAAGAAAATCGCAATGTGGGGCGTTTTTTTTTTAAATAAAATCGAGATGTGTTTATTTTATCTTCTTAGATTTTTTACCATTAAAGTTCAATCAAACAATAACTTTACATTTTGAGAGACTACGACAACATTTTCCAGTACAACTCATTTAATATAAACATATTAATTAAATTATAATATAAGGTCACAGTATATGCAAATTCTTATGCAAATAACAATGACGGACTCATAGCACTACCGGTCGTCCTTTTGCGTCCGTTATGCGCGGGCGTAGGAACATAAGTGCGTAGATATATCTATGTATAGAACATTTGTTCTAAATTTGAATATTAATTGTGTCACGCTATAATATAAGCTTAAACTGCGCAATACATCAATTAATACGGTAGTTTCCAACTAGTCAAAATTTGTACTTTTATTCATATGTTATAAACGATAATTTTCTTCTTCTTTTCTTTCTTTAAAAAGTAACGTTTGCTCCGCTTTGAGACTGGTTATGTGATTTGAAAGCCCAATTTTGGCGTATTTTTTCACCTTCAAGCCCACACTGTCGCAAAGTTTCTCAAGCTCCTGGAAATATCAAAATTCATCAAAACCAGTTTAGCTGTTTTGGACTCCTGCCCTACGCTTGCAAGCAACTGGGATAGGAATATGTTGATTGGAAATCTTATGGCCAGTATAGTGATGGTGGTGACGTTGTAGGTCTACAAAAAATGCAAGTTAAACATGACTGCACGGTTGGCACGGTGGCTGGGACACTAACTGTCGCGTAACGTGTCGCGGGTTCTTTGTATGATCCACAAATTGTTGTTCTGGGTCTGGACGGATGTGTGTGTGAAATTGTATTAGTATATACTGTATTAGTATATATATATATTGTATTAGTATTAGTATATATGTAGTATATTTGTAATTGCACCCACGGCGCAGCAGAAAATACTAGAGAGTGGCGTCGTATTAAAAAGTGCAAGTTAAGTAAACTCCACCGTTGTCAACTAGTAAAAAATTCTGAAAAAAATCGTATTCCTCCAGATTTAGGTACCTAATTAAATAAAAAAAAACAAGAAAAGCTAGTGAAAGCACCTAAATATTATCGTAAAAAGTAAATTGCCCCATCACCGTTCACATCTTTACGTTGTTGATAAAGATAAAAAAAAACTCGTTAACATTTGTACTTTGATCAGAGACTCAAGTCCAAGGACGTAAAAACACGTTTACGTAATCAGTACTTACCTTGATCATTGTACAAAACAAATGACACACCTACAAAGCGTATTCTTAATACGAGTTTATTTGTATTTGAGTTTGTTATATTTATATAAACACTATTGGTAGTACATTTTGATTTAAATTGTACCGGTGGTTGAGAATTTCCTTGTTTATTTTGGTCATTAGAACTTTGTATGTAGATGTTATGCTACGCTAAACTATGCGAAATGATATCCTACTAATATTATAAACGCGATTTGTTTAGAAGTAAGTATTTTATCACCAAAAAACTACTGAACGAATTTGAATGAAATTTGTTGGAGTTAATTTACATTCTGAAATGAAATATAGGTTACTGTTTACCTTATAACTAAGGGCAAAGTGAACGGCTTTTTGCTATGAAATTATGACAGCACATTTGGCGGGTGGGAAACAACGGGCTACCGCGCAATGTGTCGGGGTTTCGATTCCCACACGGAACGACTCTTTGTGTGATTTACAAATTGTTGTGCCGAGTCTGGGTGTGATGTGTATGTTTGTTACACCCACGACACAGGAGAAAATCCTAGACAGAGGCAAAAAGGCTTACAAAATTTAGCTGAATATTGATGAAACTATACATGTGTATAGTTTCATCAATATTCAGATACTAGATTCGCGTTATTTGTTGTTCCATTGTCTCTTCTACCCTAACAGGCTCAATGATAAGTAAGATGGGAGTCAATTGAAACTGGTCAGCTCTAAACTGTATTAATTTATTGTCCTTAAGGTTATTTTCTTTTTCTGTCTCTTCGACTGAACGTTAGTGTTTCATAATGGATGAGAAATAGATACTGGTCTTATTAATATAAATAATACCTTAAATTTAGTTGCTGTCTCCAAATAATTTTCTGTTACCTCTATCGAGAATAGCATCCGCTGCACAGTCAATTAACGTGTAGAATCATAGGAAAATACGCTAAAATTTAATACTACATCGAAAGGGGGGAAATCTGATATTGATATCTATTTGAAGAATTGGAATTGTTCAAAGTGGTTGGAGATCCTCAAGATAATCAGAGGCAACTTTGCTTAAGGAGTCACCGAATGTAAACCTGATAAGTAAAAAAAATAAGCGTTAGGTACACCTCGTGTACCTATATGTATAGTTATCAACAAATGAAGTGCGATATTATGTTTTGTAGTGTTTGCAACCTCTGAAAGTACAAAGTACCATACCTACAAATAAAAATCATTTGCTCAAATTGCCTTATTTTATTATTTATTTTTATCTATAGATATAACATTTGTGAGTGCAAAGCGAAGAACGATAAGTGGTTAAGTTGAAGGGTATCCTGATAAAACCAGTTTTAACCGGAAAATCCAAAGAAACCCAGCTAAATTCATATAGAATTAGCTCATATTTAACAAGGAAAAATTCGTGTTGCAACGTAACAACTAATTCGATGGCAACATTAGATTATGCTAACTATACAAAATAAGGACGCGCTTGCTTTCTCACTGATAGCATATATTTTTAAATACCTACATCTAAAAATGGGTTATAATGATATTACCTAAAAGTAGCGCAACATATTTTTCCTCACTTCTAGGAAAATGGCGTATCAAAACGCTTGGATTTTCAGGTTCTAGGGTAAATAAAAAAATCTACCTAATTCTTTGAATTTTGTTAGTTTTATTCGCAAAATACTATAATTATTTTCGATGTTCCTCCGAAATTTGTCAGTTTTAGACATAGAGGCTGTGCCTAGTGCCGGCGTAAGAGCCATGACACCCCGACCGAAATATTGATACGCCCACTTAAGGAAAGCAATATCAAGTATTCGTTTTTGCTGATCCCAAGTAAACTTATATTAGGAATTTCGCCTTACTTTTAGCGTTTACTCAGAGCCAACGAAGCAGAGGTAAAAACAATTGAAAAAAAAACAAGAAAAAGGTACCACAATTGACTGCACGTTTGGTGCGGTGGCTGGGCAACTGGCTGCCGTGCAACGTGTCGCGGGTTCGATTCCCGCACGGAACAACTGTTTGTGTGATCCACAAATTGTTGTCCCGGGTCTGGGTGTCATGTGTATGTAAATTGTATGTTTGTAACCGCACCCACGACACAGGAAAAAATCCTAATGTGGGGCAACGTTTTGTAAAAAAAAGAAAAAAAAAACCTAATACAAAAGAAGGAAAAAAATAGTAAGTAGCTATATCGTTAGACACTCCTCAATAGGGTTTGCGCCGGGAGAGGCAGAAGACTAAAACTACAAACTTTGGTGTTCCCCTGAATTTGTCCCCCTATTGCTTTAGACTCGACGCGTCTACGATATTAGCAGCTGCTGAAATGTATACAGGGAGTACCTAAGGCACGTTACAAGGAATACATAAGGTTTTGTTAAGATTAACTGACTACGCACTGCATAGTAACTGTAGACTGTTATTTCCCGATCCCGGTCTGATGTCAAGCCAGGTTTGTGTTCGCACGCATTATATACCCCGGCCTCGACCTGGAGCAGGAGAAAGGGCTGGTTTTTAGGCAGCAAAAATCTGACACTCGTTCTCACCCCACGGAGGGCGGGAGAAGCCTTATTTTACGCGATAAAAAGGACACATTTCCCATTGAAGGGGAAAAAGCGAACGCTGTTAAATATTTTATATTTTGAATTCATGTTATACTTAATAATAAAGCCACATAATACTTGTCAATCGTAATATCGTGAATCGAATCAATGTGATAATCTAATTCTTCAGGTTTACCTAACTGATGATGACGTCATGAAAACACAAAAGTAGGTCTCTATCCGGTAGCATATGACGTCACAGAAGAGGTTTGATGTAGGTTCACATGATAGGTTCTTCACTATGACGATAAATCATGATTAATAGGTATACCTATTATGGCAGTGCACATATTTACTTTATTAGGTACTACTACTCTCAATGACGAACAATATACCGTTAAAATTCTGCATGAATCACAATTCTGTTCTTATTAAACATCGTCCTTAGCGTAGTCATAAATTTTGAGTACAACTTCGTTAAATTTTGAACTGTATACCGAAGTGTCAGGGCTTAAATTGGGCTTTCGTTTTAGACGTAATTGTTCCTTGTATTTGGTGCCCAAGCGTGACAATATGGTATCAATTGGTATTGATCTCTTTTTATTAATCAATCGATCGACCCGTCTAGCTTTATTGAAACATTTCAAATCTTTACTAGATTTCATTTGGTAGGTATGGCATGGAATCTAAAGTAGGACGGTGTTTTTGTAAAAATAGGTAGTCGCTTAGTTATGAGTCAGGAGCGTTATCTGGCTGTTTAGGCACCAATAATAATGCTATTATCTCATACATCTATTACCTATCTTCAATGATTTATATTAGCAAATACCTATTTTAATGAACCTTGCCATTTAATTTTTAGCAATAAAACTACATAATAAATTAATAGATTTATTTCTATTAGCACCTAGGGATATTTCTTCAGTCTATACTTAAGACAAATAACTACTTAATTTTGTTTCGTATACAAGTACTTCTATTAAGTTATTTCTAACAGCAGTTAACCTCAGAATATATCTACATATCCTAAAAACGGTGGCAGCGCCATCTATTTCTTAAAACTCCTGAATGGTTTGTGGACTTGTGATTTAATTTATTTCATAAAAATAAATTAAATGCTTATACAATTATATCGTTGGTATCTATACGTTAATAAAAACAGAGGTTAGTTATATTATAAGATGTATTTTATTTTTGGTTTACATAAAACTCTTGAAAGGCACGATAATTATAATACAAAATGGAACTTTGATCTTTATAACTAGTTTCTTAACATTTATTTTCATTTAATGAATCTCGTTCACATGTATGTGGCATAATAGGTATGTAAATGTACTTAGCGTATTTTATTTAATTGGGTCAGGCATTCATTATTTTAATAGGAACCTTATTTCAAAACAAATGCAACAGTGATCGTCTAGCAAAGAAAATTGTAGTTGTAGAAAATTTAGCTAATTAATGAAAAGGAAAGTTAAAAATAAGGATGTAAAGCTAATTTCTTGCTTCAAGATCAAATTAAATAAAATACTGTACAGTTTAATACTTGATGAGAGTTATGTACATTCGTCATCGACAAGAAAATGACGTACGCATTACAAACACAATAAATTACGTAACTGTATTTTTTTTCTTATCAAGACAAGCGCTCAGATATTTCAAGCGTGGATTGTAGTTTCGCAAATATGATACGTCTCCAGAGGTTTTGAATTTAATTTGTTTGTATAGACGATGTCCAATATTGATATCAAAATTCATACGCGATGCCCGATTAGCACAGCTAATCTTGAAAATCGATCACGAAAGAGGTTTTCAAAGTCCAGTATATATCAGGTGTTGTTACACGTCATAAATATTTTGTTTGCCTGCGGTAATAAAACTTTAACTCCCATCAAACATCAAAGTTCTTTACTAACAATAATTTGAAATAACATCACAACAGCGAAATGTCCGTTTTGCCCTGACTTTACGATAAGTCAACGTACGTAACAATAGATGGGCGGAACTATGTAGGTCATGAAGGACAGACAGTAAAAAAGTGTCAATAATACATAGCCATTTATAAGAATAATAAACTTTACTGAACTGACTGAAAATGCATGATAAATGTACAATAAAGAATGTACCTAGCAATATTTATGAGACAAATATTGCATAATTTGACATATTGAAAAGACCTTTATATTTGGATAAGCGCCATGTTCCTGGTCTAATAAAAATGTTCATAACAACCATAAGTCGTCTGTTTAGCATATCGGTCACGGCACGGAAGTTCCATTTTACAAATTCAAGGACAATGCGCTAAATTATAGCACATTTATCGAACAGACGTTCATCAAAATATAAAGCACTAAACGCGTCTTATAATGAAAAAAATAGAACGAAACAAATTTCGTACATTAAATATATTAAACTCTAAAAAGACAATATACGTTTGCATTTCAATAAACTCTCAACAATTGTACATAACCTAAGAACATTAGTACTTAATACTTACGCTAAGTTACAATCTAAACTTGACATAAACTTAACATTCCATAGAATACAAATTAAAAATCTCATCTTGTTTGAAATCGAGGCAGTTTGTTCATTTCACAACAAAATAAAGGCAGTAAAACAAATAGTTTGCAAATACTTTTATTGTAATTATACATTGTTTGGGGTATTGCTCTTATCTGGTAAGGGCGGGAGGCTGTACGTTTTTCCATCTGGGGTCATCCAACAAGTTGGGGGATCGTGGTTGTGTCGGCCGATGCTTTCTGTCACTTTACCTGCGTTATTTATCCGTAACTTCGCTGGACAACATCTGCTGAAGAAATACCAACAGTACCACAGCTGACTGCCATATGCCTTCTTATACATAAACCGGAACGTGTGATTCTGATATATGAAGAGTTTCGAATTGCCTCTAGTGTTTATGAATATACCTGAAACCAAAAACAGTATTGTAACACTAATAAAGGATTTGTTACTTACATTAACAGGAAGGAAAATAAAACAATTTCTGTTCTTTTATTATTATAATTCAATTATTGAGCCGATAACAGTTGTGGAAATTTTCTGAGAAGTATAATGTTTAAATATAAACATAACACTTCTTGTAACAAAACACTATTACAAAAATAAAATTTTAACATAACATTATTAATATTTACAAAATGAAATCCATCAAGTCGTAATATAAAAAATTACATAATTTTAAACAAACAGCCACTACAACAAATAGTATAAGTATTCATACTAAAAATAAACTGAACACATTGGACCCAATACATGGCCTTGAGGAACACCAATTTATATCAGGAAAAAAATATATATTCTTTTTAACATTTTTAAAATTGTGAAAGTGTGTGTGTAGTATGTCTATTTTAGTAAAATAATTTTCTACACTATTTCTCTACAATATGCTACATACAAATTGTTACATCTGATAAGAAAGATTACAAAAGAATCATTTGCATTAGTCAAAACAAAACAACATTTTGTATAATGTATTTTTTATGTTCACACAATGTTATTTTGGTCACGGATTTTACACAAAAATAGGAAGTAGAGTAGTCTTTTTTCATCCAGCAGTAGCACCGGTAAATATAAAAATATTATTTCAACATTTAATATAGTTTATGTTTACACAGTAATATTTACGTAGATAATGTTTTATAAGAATATATTTATCAACATCTTGGTTTTTTATTAAGGGGGTAAATTATATGACTTGTTACCCTGGGTGGGGTGACAGGGAGTTTCAAACTTTTACAGACTTAGAACCACCCAAAATTTTTCTCCAGGTACACAGGTCAGGGTATATTTTTGCTCTCAACCCAAAACGCTTGCTGATCTTGGCTAAAGTTAGTGCATCCTACACCATGATCTGGTGTGGCAAATGACTACACAATATTGTTAACTGTCAAAACTGTAGAACAACCTTCAACACAACCTTTACATTTCTTCCTCCCAGAGGGGTATAACAAACAAGAAATGAAACATTGACAGCACACAAGAAAAGACATCACCTAATGGTTAGCAACTGTGCCCCTAATAAAATCCACAAAATCTGATGAGTTACAAATGTGTTGATAGCCTTCAGGGATTTGGGATGGGAAAGGATGATAAGGTGTACAATAAAATCATGTACAAGGTGAAACAATATAAGCTTTGTTTTACGTAGGACCATATCAATTCAGTTTATCCGCAAGCCTTTAAATTGATTGCCCATGCCCATTACTAAACGACATGACATAAAAAAGTTTTGGTTGCACTTAGATAGTTTAGAATTTCAATTTAGTTAAGTTTTTTTGAATGCACAAAATATGTTCTACTGTCACACATAGAAAACAAAGAAACTATAAAAAAAGACAGGATACTGAATAAAAAAGAATAACAATTAAATTGTATTTTATTATTGGATTGGGTGAAACACATAAAATTATTGCTATATTAAAAAAATAATAACAAAAACTTTCAAGTACAACAAATACAAATAGGCTAAAGGAAATTGGATTTTACTGTACAATTATCATAACCTTTAAGAGTATCTATAGAATATGAGAAAATGAATGATTAACATTCTATGTCTCCTTTAAAGTTTGTCTTCACTTATGGTCTTATTTTTTATTAATCTTATGTACAGTTTTAAATAAACCTTTCCAATTAGCTGATTTTTTTTTCTATAGAAAAAATATCATATCAAAATATTTATTAATGTTAAACATTAAGGTCCATGTTAGTTGTAAGTAAGTATTATGTAACACAATACTATATTTTAAAAATTTACATTAACTTTTCACATTTTATAGGTTAGTATCATGTTTCACTTAATAAGTAATAGAATCAAGTTAAACAAATATTTAGTCAATTGACGGATGGTCAAATTAAACTTTAATTGCCGATATCTAAGCAATAAAGGCTGCCTTCTTGCCTAAATTCTAATAAGAATTATGTTTTAACTTTTGTTACCTTCATCATTCATGATTTCATGGTTAAATTTAGTTTCACTGGCAATAAATATATACTTTAAACAACACTGAACACATTTAACAAGTACACAAAAGCACAATTCTTAACTAATCACCCAACAATAAAGTTTGTTTTAAAGTTTTCGAAACTTTTTTAAAACTTTTCAAATGATATCGCGGATGTTCTGAATGTGGTACGCGATATAAGGTGCGAGATACATTCCGCAAACTAATCATAATTCGATATTGAGACTAAAATCAGATAACACGAACTAATTTATTGTTTTCTTTGGTGTGTAACGCTATAAGTACGAAAGAAACGAAGCACGTTTGTCAAAATTATCTGTTGTCACTTTTTTCTGACAATAACGTTTCGTTTCCTAGTAAAAATCAGAAAACTTAAAGTTTCAATTTATAATATACCTACAATTTTTTTGAAAATATTAGTATTCAGTAACATCAAATTTTGATTTTTACAATAATAATTTATACAAATAGTTATATGATGAAATGTTAATGAAAAATATACAAGTACACTA
Organism: Spodoptera exigua; assembly: GCA_902829305.4. Lineage (NCBI taxonomy): Eukaryota > Metazoa > Arthropoda > Insecta > Lepidoptera > Noctuidae > Spodoptera > Spodoptera exigua. The sequence continues at coordinate 3,021,350 of LR824612.2, forward strand.
TTCAACCATTTTTTTTTTAATTTTTCTAAAAAAAGACATAAAAACTAGTAATAGCAACTATTATTATCGTAAATTAAAAATCTTTATAGTATTACTGAGGCATAATTTTTCTCAGGTCACATTTTACATTTGACAGCATCAGCATCAAAATGTTATATGTTATCTGTGAACAGTCATCAGCGTTGGATTTGTGTATGAGCGGTTGCGTCGTATTTCGATTGTTTGTTTTAATTTTGTGGTTATTGAATCAATTAATAAATATTTCTGTTTACAACTTATTTTTCTCAAAATATAGTTTATTCGTGAAAGTGAACGCAGTGACTTTTAAGTTGAGATGTAGTAAACAAAAACAATAGGTTACTTAGGGACCCGCGAATAACTTTAGAACTTTTCACATTAGTAGTTTTTTTATACTTTATAATGGTTTAAATAATTAGTGCTGTAGTTTACAACTTCCAATTGAGATTAAGATAGTGATGAATTATTTTTGTAATCTCTAATACTTACATTAATAAATTATTACAAAAGTACTACATGTTTCATTTTTACACATCATTAAATTAAGCATGTTTAGTCGGAACTTAGAAGTGTTTTCATACGTACAACTTGACAACCATTACTAACATCATTGGGTATTTTCAGTTGCAAACTTCATACCGACAAGAAAAGGTAGTTTATTGCTGGTAAATAAAGGATATGCGTTTCGTCTGAAAAATAAGCTGGCCTATGGAAAGAAACAATGGTACTGCACATCACGTACAAAGACTGGTTGTAATGTGGACATAACAACAGTGGTTCATCGACTAGGACAAGTGATTAAAAGAGTAAGAAATGTCCACAATCACCCTCCACATGGATTTTACCGTCGCAATGATGGTTCTTTTAAGGTTGTATAAGACTGAATTGATGAGACTGAATTTACCTGTAAGACTGTTAGGAGTATAACCATACAGTAAGCTAAATGCATTCTCTCTGGATACATAGTATAGGTCTTTCCAAATTAGAATGTGCATTATGTCTGGAATATTTGTTGTAATTTGGGTTGAAATCATTAAGAGTATAACAAAATATTTTGAAAAATATAGTAATTGTTTTTGCAATTGTATGGCTATACTCTATGTTTTGGCCTTCTCCAAACCATATAAGACTGAAATTTCCCTTTTTTCATACCACTTATATTATACATAATCATGATAAGTCTGATAATTAATTTTCTACCTCAAATACATTTTTAAACTTAGTTTTAGTTTAAGTATAAGTTTTATAAACAATAAATTCTTTATTGTTTTTTACCGTTTTTTACTCATGGTAATTATATTAATGTAATAAAGACAAAAATCTGTGTCTATGGATTGTAGTTTTTAAGTTTTATTTTCATTAAGTATGGCTTATGTTGGTGGGTACTTACTTTGTAGTATAGTTTTTAGACAATAAAGTGTATATGATCATATTCCAGTAGACTGATGAATTACTTAAATAAGACTGATTGTAATACTCACTCTACCTCAAAACCTTTGTAATATTATTAAGATACCTTTTATAAGAATACAAACTTTGTATCTAAGCATGTATTTTATTTCATTTATTTATGTACCTAGTTCAGAGCAGGACCTTTGAAACTGTTAACACATTCAGTAACTGTTTTTAAACTATTGTTCTACCAATATTGTTTATTTTACATTAAAGATTAATTTGAATTTGGGGACAGCTGCATACCATGGTCACCATTACAGTATAAACTCTAGTAAGACCTGACCTAAAGATCTTAGATTTTTTAAATAGAATGCTACACTATGCTCTCATATGCAAACCAAACTGAAAGTCCAAATAAGCGCAAAACGTTTATTAAAAATATTAATTAGGTATTTACAAAACACACTTAATTACTATAATGCACTTATCCATACATAAGTACCAATGTACTAGTATAATTATTATACTTCTAGAAAGGCAACTCGTGAATCATAAAACAAATGTCATTTTGAATAATTTGGCAAAACAATAATTTTATATATTATAAAGCTAGAGTTTGTTTGAACGCGCTAATCTCCGGAACACACTACTAAGTTAGGCCATATAGGAGGAAGCCTATAGGCTATAAAATATTACGCTACGATCTGTAGGAGCAGAGCAGCGAGTGAATCCGCGCGAGAGTAGCTAGTTCAAACATAAGTACATAAATTTTTCTTCAATCGCATCAAAGGATACGCATCTAAATAAATAAATACATATATTAGCAAAAAACTCATTTCGAAACATAATCATAGATCCTAAAACTTATTTATACATAGGATAGAAGTACCTACTTATTTGATTTTAAAAAGGCAAATTGGGTATTGCTTTTTATGTCTTTAGGAAAAAGGGATAATACTATGACATGATCGCAGACAGATTGGTATAAATTAGTGTAAGTTATTGAAGTGAATTGATGTCCAATCTTTTTTGATACACAATTTTGTAGGTCCCGTTAGATTTTTGATATTTCAATTTGATATTGAATTTAAAGCGACTCCGTGAGCAGAAATGCAGTGATTGGGTTTCAGACGGCACGGCGGTATGTTAATTTATGTGGTCATTTATTATCTTTTTTCGCTAGCAGCAGGTAAACGAATCATTAAATATTATCTATGTAGATACCTATTGAATTCATAACTGGTCCAACAATCTTTAAAACTCTTCAGTTACTGACTGACAGACAACGCCGCTGAATATATAAGTAGCTAAAATTTGGCACGTGTGTCCGATGAAGAAGGAGTAGGACTAAAACATATTTTTTGGAAATTCCCCAAGGGGAGAAAAAATTGTTTAAATTGTTTCTGGATGTTTTTGGTTCGAGTACAACGATAGATAGAGAGAAGGGTAAGGTAGTGCTATTTTTTCAACACGAAAATAAAGTAATAAATAATAATAAAGCGAAGCGGCGTGGTTGATATTGGATGCTTATAAATATGCAGCAATGGACGATACTAGACCAATAGCTCTGTCAGTCTGTTATGATTCTTATGATCTTACAGAATTATATTTCTTTCTTTCAATATTTTGGGAAGTGCCCAGGAGGAAAACCGGGCAAGTGATTGTGATTACCTAATTCAGTTATAATAACGTTGTCAACAGTTGTAAGAATATGAGCCCTGCAGCTCTTAACTTTAGAACAATACCACCGCCAACCAGTCTTAAGGGGATACGGAAACCGCGAATACGTATAATTCTTGTATACTATCATGGTTCTGCCTCGTTTCGACGTAACCGCGTAAGCTGAAAGTAACACAAAATTTAGTAATTTTCCTACTAACATAAAACAAATAAATAAAGCTAAAAAAATGGAACATCATTAAAAATAAGCCCCATAATATTTACTTTATTTTATTAAATAGTATATTTGATACACTAATCATAAGATTTAATATTAGATTTAGTTAAAATTACGTCCAGTACCTAAAAACATAGAAAACTAATGTTTATCAATCGGTCTCTATAATTAGTGGTTCCCTAAGGGCTCCGATTAGATGATCTGGCTTAAGATAGTATTTCGGGGGATTATGACAGTGCTCTTCGAAGGCAGAAATGATGTAGTTGTTGTTATCGGTGAAGACACAACCACGGCAGTTCTTGAGAGTGGAGCAAACCCAACGAGATCTGTTGCCCTTGTCGTACTGCTTCCGATATGTAAACTTGCGGAATAAAAGCATCTCCTTGCCTTTTCGGGACGTTATAACCACAGCCGTATCTACAGAAAGAATTACAAGTAAATTAATAAAACCATAGTATATCTAATTCCACAACAAAAATGTTGTTCAAGACATACCACTTTGGTCCGTGTCGACATTTTCGAACCTTGTTGGTCGATGATGATCATGTTCTTCATACGACATCAGGATCTCGTCTTGGTCATTTATAAACAGAAAAGCGGTGCAATGTTTGTTAACGGAGCAATTCCAACGGGTTCCACTCTTGGTTTTATATGCTTGGCGGTATCTATGACCATTGTATTGGAGAACTGTTTTTCCTCTGCGTGACTCTACTAAAAGAGCTACATTATTTGATACTCCATCTACACCTTCTGCAATCGTTTCCTCCTTAGTTTCAATGTCATATTTTTCTTCTAATTCTTCAGCAATATTGGCAGTGTTAGTATCCACGGCTTCGACTCCCTCTAGTGGGCCTTCGACCGGTTCGATTGCCACTGCTTCAATTGCAAGTGCTTCAACTGTGACTCCTTCAACTGGAGACAATACAAATTAACCTTTATCTTTGTACAAAAGAAAATTAAATTAGTAATGATACAAATTGTATTAGGTATTTCTTAACTTCAAAGGTTTTCACACAGATTACCGAGCCATTTTAATTACGCCTTTTATTTAACTAAAAGTTGAAGTATGTATATGAAATGAAACTACGTATTTAAATTTTATTTACTATTTATTAAATCAGGCATTGTAAATTTATTGCAATCAAATTAACAATAAAACAAAAGTTAATTGCCTTCAGGCGCTTACAACATAATAGGCGTCTTTGACGATTGCGTAAAACTTATAAAAAGTTAAAAATACAAAAAGCATACTGCAATGAGATCTTGGATTTGATATTCGAGAAGTTAAATCAACTACTTAGTATAAGGTTTGAAAACTAAAGATCCCTTTTGCATTTGATCTAACTAAGTAAAAATAGTACTTAAAGTAGAATTGAAGCGAATACTGCTTTTAAATGAGGATGCTTAGAAAGAAAGAACGACTAGAAAATATACAGGCAAACGTTGTGAGGAAAGGAAGGAAATAATAATAAGTGAAAAGATCTTTTTAATTCGATTCTCCATATCATTCGTATCAAACTTCTTGCCATAACAAACCCCTTTGTCTCTCATATCGTTCTACTTATAATCTATCATATATATTTTACTAATAATCGTCCTTTATATTCATCCACATTAAACTCAGTACTCAATTAATCATAAGGATTCAAAAAAAAAAGAAAAACACCGTAAAATGTCCTCAACAACTCTTAAGGTTAAAAAATGCCATCTTTGTTTTTGACGTTAAATTATTTTATTTTGGAGCACTTTACAGAATATCGGCTCGTGATTATGATCGTTTGCCGTGAAAACTACTTGGAATCTGTCATTGACATGAATGTACACATCACATTTGCTGTCTGTCGGTTCACTGCAGCACCATCTTGTATGTATTCTTCTTTCTTTCGACACGGAATATTCTTCTTTAAAGGTGTACCCATTGACAATGAGTAAAGTCTTACCCGTAGACAAGGTGACAACTGTAACTGAAGATAAAAAACATGGCAACAAAAGTTTCACAAAAATGAAGCTTAGATCATCTTATAGTGATAATCATGAAGACGTCATTCATTTATAAAAAAAACTCCCCAATATACAATACATCGAATAAGCTTAAAACAAATCGTCCTAATCATCGAATAACTTTATCTTCTAAACTATCTACTAATAACTACCTATTTGCTCTTTTTTATCACTAAGTAATATTAACTTATAGCTAAAATTAAATAAATTATACAAAACGAAATTTATTATTTTAATCATAGAAAGTATAATACTTAATTTGAAAGAAAATCACAGTCACGTCTTAATCTATGACAAGTGCATAGTTTGCTGAAAATTTTGAGTAAAAGTAACTATAAGTAGTTTATCATTTTAATACTTAGGCTAAGAACTCACGGAGCGATTTTCGCCCGCGTCCGCTGCGGTTGCGGGCCCGCAGCTTCTGTAGAATTCAAATATTTATATAAAAAATTAAAGCACATTTCACGACGCGTTTTACGCCCGCGGTGTACGCGGTTGTATGCGGCTCCCGCTGTACCGGCGGGCAACTAGTAGAATCGCGCGGGCCGCGGTTACCCGCAGCCTCGGCGGGTGGCACCCGCGCGCTTTGCGATCGGTTGGCGAGCGACCGCGAGGGCCGGCGGGTCTTCTGTGATGTAAATATAACGCATCATCCGATCATCGCCCGCCACGTTTGCGGGCGATGATCGCAACCGCGGCGGCTGTGTAACCGCGCAAATAACCGGTCTCGTGAGTTTGGAAATAAAACCGCAGTTCTGCTACCGCGGCGGGCACGGTTCAAAATCGCTCCGTGAGTTCTTAGCCTAAGTCGGGTCATAAGTTCTGTCAAAACCTTATATTTTTAATTTTCGATTACTGGCCAGAAATTCTTCGACTTATTTTAAAAATAGAACTTTCGCGCTTGTAGAAAATAAAAAAGAAATTATTTTTTATTCATTTTTAAATATGGAGTGGTCGAATAAAGAAGACAGAATCGCGGTTATCGCGTTGCACCGCTGTGGTTACGCGCCAAAAGACATTTTCAATATTCTTCAAAATTTGAAAATAACGTTACGGTTTGTTTATCGTACTATCAAACGATACACCGAAGAGTCAAGCTTCGAAGATCGTAAGAGAAGCGGCCGACCTCGCACGGTTCGGACACATAAGGTCATCAAAGCAGTGAAGGCGCGAATCGAACGAAATCCCGTACGTAAACAAAAAATCCTAGCTCTGCAGATGGGGCTAAGCAGAACCACTGTTAAAAGAGTACTAAATGAAGACCTGGGACTACGAGCTTATCGTAAAAAGACAGGACATTTTTTGAACGAGCGTTTAAAAAAAATTAGGCTAGACAGATCCCGCGCTTTGCTACGACGGTACGCGGGAAAAAAATACCGCGAAATTCTTTTTTCGGATGAAAAAATTTTTACTATTGAAGAAAGTTTTAACAAACAAAATGATAAGGTGTATGCCCACAGCAGTGAAGAAGCAAGCGCGCGTATTGCGAGGGTCCAGCGTGGGCATTACCCTTCCTCATTCATGGTTTGGCTTGGAGTCTCATATTCAGGCGTAACTGAGGTGTTTTTCTGTGAAAAAGGTGTGAGAACTAGTGCCGAAGTTTATCAAAATACTGTCCTAACAAACATAGTGGAACCTCTTTCTCAGACAATGTTCAGGAACAGGCATTGGATATTCCAACAGGACTCTGCACCGGCTCATAAGGCACGAAGTACGCAAGACTGGTTGATCGCTCGTGGAATTGACTTCATCCGGCATGAAGACTGGCCCTCTTCTAGTCCAGATTTAAACCCACTGGACTACAAGATATGGCAATATTTGGAGGAAAAAGTCTGTGCTAAACCTCACCCGAATTTGGAGTCTCTCCGAGCATCTCTGGTTAAAGCAGCGGCAGACATAGATATGAATGTGGTGCGTGCAGCGATCGATGACTGGCCGCGTAGATTAAGGGCATGTGTTCAAAATGGGGGAGGGCATTTCGAATAATGTAAATAAAATTATATTGTACATTTAATGACCTTTCATTTCATATATAATTTTTAAATAATTGTCAAAAGGCGTATAAGTTATTACATCAAAAGTTTGTGACAGAACTTATGACCCGACTAAGTACATAATCTAAGATATAAACAATTTATTAAGAGCTGATTTTTCAATAGTCAGACAAATGTTATCCGAGGAATAAAATTGTTGCTGTCACTGTCTTATGCGAACATTCTGACGCGACATTATCATATTCTTCCCCAGATAAGTTTTATCTAATCATTGAAAAATCAGCCCTTAATGGTTTGTGACGTATAAGAATAACTTGACGGAATATTCGAAAAGGTAAATAACAATACAAATACCTAATAAATGTAACGAGATTTTATATTTGAGCGCCGTTCTTTCAACAATAATATAAATAAAATCAGTCACTAAATTATTGCAATAACTTCATCCATTTTCATTGCCTACATCATCTATCATGCGACGAACCTTAGTTTAATAATAAAAAGACATTATTATGTACAAAAAACTCATCTTAATTTCACATATCTCCCATTATGAATAAAAAATTTTGGGGCACTATGGTTATGTTCTCTAAAGTAAGATATTATATTATTATGATTGTCGAACTTAATTTTAGCCTTGCATCCCGCTGTGGTTCGCTTCGAGCAGTTCCAATACCTAAAATCTTTTTTGACTTGGTTAAACGTATGGTCTTCTATCAATAGCAAATGTTTTCCACGTCCAGATGGTATAAATTTGAAGTCCAAGTCTGAAAACAGATATTTTGAATTATAAAACGGACGTTAAGTGACTCAAAGGTATCCAAATGGGTATTTAATAGGTTTTCTACTCGTATAAATAGGTTTACGTTTCACGTTTACCCACCTGTGAACATACTATGCATGGAAACCGTATTTTTTTTGTTAAAAGTAGCGTATATGTTTATAACCCTTTAGACCCATCAATAAACCTCATTCCAACCGCCTCGTCCGTAGTTTTTAATTGAAAAGTTACAAAACTCTCAAACTTTCGCAATTATAAATTTAGCAAGATAGAGATAATCGCATCTGGATGCACGAAAGAAGCACTATACGCCATTTTGAAATTTTGTAGCTGCCATTTTAAATTATTTAGGGGGCTGGAAGAGGGTCGTCGGAAACCTTTGTTACCGTATGTTTTGTCGAGATCCCAAATCTACATTCATCTTTTTCGAATAATTTCGAGGTATAACAAAATAAAAAGTAGGTAACCTAATATTGAGTAAACCTTTTCACATGCAGATGATACATTTATTTAAATTTCTCCAGTTAACATTGAATGAATAAAATGCAACAGTTATGTTCTTACTATTACCTATTTGCTACGGATTAATATATGCATGTACTTAAAAAGTATTACGAAAACACCAAGAACCTCAAAATACAGAAAACTATTTAATTTTATCTCTTAATTTAAAGATTTTATTGAGCTTCTCAATATTAAAATTATTTTTATTTGGCAACATTTAGTTTTAGTTCCTACAACTTCGAACAGTTAATCTACTTCGAACACATATTTTAGTCGATATTTTACTACCACAAATAGGTACACGTTAATTTGCTAAAGTACGCCTATTTATTTGGTTACAATTAAGTATACAGTATGTTACATCTTTTAAATAATCGACAAATTTAATTGAAACTTTTTACTAGTACCTAAATGACAAACATTGATGATAAGTGAATAAGTTATACATCAATAACATTAAACCTTTATCCAAATAATGACATAGAATAGCCTCCCGGGGCGAGATTCAATAACTTTTATAATAAACACGTATAATATTTGGCAACATTTAAAACGATGGATATTTTTCATTAGTTACACAGACACAGTATACAGAAATTCTTATATCTTTTTTAAACACCTAATACACATGATGATGAAAACTTTTTAATTGTAGCTTAGGTAACAATTTCCTAAAGTACAAAGGTATTTGAGATAAAGATTGCCTGTGGAAAAAACAAGATTTTTAATAATAATGTGTACATTAAAAATCTAAAAATAATTTGACTAGAAACATCACAGTAAGTTACATTTCAACCGAAAATATAATTGGCATAACTTAAAGCTAGAAAAAAGAAATTTAAGAAATTATAATTAAATTAAGTAAATAGGTACATTTGCTATAATATAATCTGACACATAATAATTTATAGTATTAAATACTAACATTTAAATAGACATTTATAAAGATTGAGATCTTGACAGGTTTTAGTTAAACCTTTAAAAATATGATAATACCTAAGTAGGTAATTACAATTTTTTCCTATTTTAAACTCTCTACTTTATAGGTTGGATATTCATTACGAATTATGTAATTAGCGTCACCTACTCTCTACTTTTTTTTCTTTTACTGATATATTGTTTGTCTGATACTACTGTTATATGAACATTAAGATTTATTTTTCGTTATTCGATCAAAGTTCAGAGAAAACGACGACATAAAGACGTGGATCTACGAGAGACAAAATGAATTTTCTATTGAAACCATAAGGATGAAACAAGCAATGATGTCATCGAAAGAGCTCAAGCTTGCGCCATCTTTAATATACAAGATGCGAGTGCTTCAATACAAAGCATTTGACACAATAGTGTGGATTATTCTTGCAACGATTGCAGTAGCTTGTCACTTTCTGCATCCGAGCATGCCTAGCCTTTTCTGGACCGAAGAACAGAGAACAAAGTTTGACACAGTTCACGCAGTAACCATGCTTGTTGTGGGGTCCGACTGGGCGGATGAGCTGATGTTTCCTATGACGACGCCGTGGTCGCAAACGGAGAATAGGCTGGTTTCTCCAACTCGGTCGGCGTCTATGTCTACGACCCCTTCTCTCTGTGAATAAAACAAACTGTTATTTACCGCTCAAATTAAAGAAATAAGCTTATTCTAGACAAGCCTTACTTATGTTCTAAGTTCAATAGAGACACCAGTTTTGTTTTTCGAAGCAAAATAAAAGCACTGTTCAAATAAAGCAGTAGGTGTGAAGCAAAGAAAAAATAAAAATGAAAACTTACACATTATTTTGGCAAGATTTTATTACTAAATTGTCACTTCAATGTTGCCTTCCAGTTCCTGTAAGCTTGGTTGATTTATTATGATAAATACTATATTATTATTCTTAAGGACAGAACATGATGTTTCTTATAATACAAAAGTATGTTCTGATAAATATTTGACGAAAAAGTTTTTGGATTACTAAAAAAATACTTGTGTGTCTATCTACCTCCTTCAATTTTTGTAGTTTGTATATTTTTCTGCCTAGGAACTAATTTTTGCGGCAAACTTATGATGATAGAAAATTTTATGTAGCCTACATCAAAGTTTTGTCTTTTTGAGCCTTGTTAACTCAAGGTACAGTTATAAAATACTCATTACTACGACGAAGGTAAGCTGCTACTTAATAACTAATTGACTTAATAGCATGTGCGCGAAAACATTGCTAATATTGAGCATGCTAATTTACAGTCCGCTTTACTATTGACGATTGTTCGATGGTCTGGGTTGTCAGCCTAAATGTCTGCTTAAAAGAGCATGCTAAATAAAAGCAAATGCGTCATGTGTTTAAATAGTGTGCTTGCTTTTAATCATGCTCAAAATTAAGACCTATTATGAGCATGTGTAACTGCACCTTAGTACTGAAAATTATCGACGTAAAAATACCTACCTATTACAATAATTGTCTACACACGAATCAAATTCAAAACAGCGAGACATCATTTTATACACAACCTAAATATATAGCCTATAGTTCCACCAAATAGTTATTTATATATGCATGTATGTCGCTAACAACTTACTTATAACAATACAAAGTACCCTGAACATTGTAAAATAGAAAAAATCTTATAAAAACTAACGATATTTTCCTTCTTATACCTAAACACATTGAGATTATTTTAAACGTAGAAAGCTTCAACGTTATCTGAGCATTGTTACAAGAAATTATGGTACAGTTTCTATGTATAGTCCATCTGGAGTTTTTTCATATACAGGGGGTTCATGTGTGTGTTCGTTGGATATGCAAACGAGTTCGTAGTCGTCGTTGACACAGAGACAAACGTTACATTTCCACCTGATTCTTCCCGAACAGAACCAGCGTTCCCCGCCTGTCATTGGTGCAGGGTTTGTGAAGGAATACCCGTTCAGGATGAGGAGTGTTGCACCATTCACCGTGGTCACCACTGTCACTGGAATGGGATAGGCAATTGAATAGAAACTGGGTTAGTTTTATACATTTTAAACTTTTGCTCCTTTTTTTCTTTAATTGAAAAAAAATACTTATTATTAACGATCGAACCGTACCGTACTGTAGTCTTCTATTAAAATTTTGTATTTTTGCCCTTACAATTTCAAAGTACCTATTAGTATTCCATTAATCATGGGAGTACGAATGACGTTTCCTGCCATTTCAGTCTGATCATGTTTTCCACGAAGCAAAAGCGATTGGTCGATTTTTGAATGGTGAGATAAAAGTTATCTGGGGAATAATTATGATGCTGTCGCGTCAGAATGTTTGTATAAGACAGTGATAGCAACAATTTTATTCCTCAAATAACATTTATCTACACTATTGAAAAATCAGCTCAAAGTGATCAAGAAGAGAAAGGAGAATTATAATACCAGTCGTTCACACAATGCATTTATTCTAAAGAAGAAAAGCAAAAAAATCGTATTGTTACATAATAAAAAATAATAATAGCTAATAATATGATTACTTATAGCATTTGTAATGTTTTTTTAGTATTTTAATGTTAGTATACAAAACCACATACTTAAATTATAAATGAAGTAAATACGATATGATTGCCAAATGCGGAAATACAGCAAAATATGAGCAATTTTTGTTTAGAAAAAAAAAAATAGGAATTTATTTAAAAAACACACCTTTAAAACAGTCATATATATACATATGTAATTATGTAATACACACGTAGCTTGTATTGTATACAAAAACTGTTCTGAGGTAGATACGTCATGTAAGTAAATGTAAACTGTAAATGTGTAAAAACACACGTCTTATAAAAAAAGTTCTTAACAAAAAGGAAAAAATATCTTTATACTTAGCACTAAGTAAAATAGTTGCTATTTTTAATGATAATACAATGTAAAAATACGCTTCACAATAATTGGTAATGCAAATTGTAGCTTAAATAATACTATTTAAGATATAAAATATTTTTTTTTTCGTTATTTAGCCATAACTTAGTATGGACAATAAAGTAGCTACCCAAGTACTTTCTTCGCTACTTACTGTCTAAAAAGAATATATTTAACAATAAAGATGGCAATTGTTGGTCAGTCGATGTATCCATTATGACCATGTTAAAAATATTATAATTCTAATAATTAACATCCTTTTATATTCACCGTAGTATTGATTTATTTAAAGAAAATAGTAATTCTACAGCTAAAGTACCTGTAGCATTCATTACTTAGCTAATGTTAGTACCTAAGTGTTACATAGTGTTAGTACCTTAAAGTGTCAAAGCACATCTCGAGAACGGCTGAACTGACATTGAGGATTTTTTATTGTTTCTAAAAAATAAGTAAATTCTTAGAAAAATTTAGGAAAAATTGCGACTCTTTGAGGAAGCTTCCCCTTACGGGTAGTGTGGTTACAATATACATTGAGGACACACCGTTTTTCCAAAAATTTACCATAAAACTAATTACTTCTAACTAAATGTAACCACCATGATAACAATATTATTTTATCATCAATTATGAACGTTTTTAAATTAAAATAAGGGTTATTTAATTCTAAGACAAGTATTCGTCAAAATAAAGATTCCTTAATTTTAAACCTTACACAAAACACAACAAAGTAAAGTTAAGTGCTAAAATACACATGTTTCGGTTTGCTCTCCCTCTCAGGGGGTTTGTGGGTGTGACTGCCTTTACTAGCAACAACGTTGAGGTTATCATCCGTGGTCATTCGAGCTTTGCACTCTTCACTCTTGCTTAAAGTGCATTTCCACACCGTTCCCTTCTTCGATTTTGCACTCCTCGAGTATGTGTAGGATTTGTAGAGTAGTACATACTGGCCTTTCCGCTTTGTTCTTATTAAAACAGGTCCTAAAAAAGGATTTTGAATCGGTTAATACTTAATTAGTAAGTTTTTATTACTTCGGTTACCTAATGTTTATTTATTATTTCCTAGTTTTTTTAACATAACCATTACCAGAAAAACACCATGTACCTATATACCTTTATCTTGAGGGGGTAAAATCATCAAATGACTTCTCCCGCCCTAGTGGGGGAGAATGTCAGACTCGTACTGACTAAAAACCACTCTGTTACTTCTGCTCTGGGTCGGGGCTACCATACATTGTTATGTTTACTCCGCCACTCTTGCTTACCATGTGTACCTTACCAATACCTTTGGATACCAATAAAACCAATACAGAAATGAATAGTTTAATAGGTTCTTTCAAAACATAATACCTTTCACCATTACATCCGGGTTGCGGGACAGCGCAATAAGGTACCGCCTCGGTCTAGAGTAGGGCTCCCTCTCGCCTCACCCTGTGCGAGAGGACTTGAGAGGAGTCATTTTATGATTTTCCCCTCACAAAAACATACGAAAAAACCATTAAATACCTTTACCTAAACCTAGGTAAGTAGCCTGTTACATTTTTTAAATTAAAACTTCAAAATAAGACGAACTACTTTATTATTTAATCAATGATTTTAACATACATCAAACATCACACACACACATATGGGAATTAAATATTTTATTTATAGTCTACGATTAAATGTATTCTAAATTTAAATAAGACGTATACCATAGACACAAATTACACTTACTAATACCTACTACTTACTAATGATTATAATGACTAATGTCCGGTATACACAGGCTTTGTAGCTACGTGCTTTAGTGATTAGTATTGACTTGCACAATTCACAAATACTAAGCACTAATCAACATTAGGACTTAGTATTATTGAGAAGTACCTACTAAGCGCCTATCTACAAAACCCGTGTAAACCGGGCATTAAGTTCAGCTTAATATCAGAGTATTCGATTTATTTATTTTTATTCGAGTAAGTATTACTATATCTAGAAAAAGCACATTTAAACCTACTGTACTACTTAATAATGTCTTAGCAGTTACGGAATAAGAAGACTAGATTAAAATCGAGAAAGAAATCCCTCGCACATTCAATATGATACTTATACAATATACATAATAAATGTCATTTGAGAAGAAAGTTACACGATAAAAATACCCTAAAAAGTTTATGATAAAAAGTAATCAATTAATTTTATTTTGAGAACAAACATTCATGTTTTGCTTGTGCCTACTAAAGACGTAAATAAGCTAAAGCACTATCTTATGTACCAGACATTCGCGACACCAGATGATAGGAGGAGGGGGGACAGCCGGGGTTGCGTGGTAAGCGCAATGAGGCACCGCGACCTCGGCCTAGAGCAGGACAAGGAACAGGGGGGTTTTTAGTCAGTAAGAGTCTGACCTCCGGCCCTGGGCGGGAGAAGTCGTTTGATGATTTTCCCCTCACAAAAAAAGAGGAGGTGGGAAGGGACATGGAGGAGGAGGGGGAGACACTTTTTCGCAAAGTTAGGTACAAAAATTTATAGGTAATACAATACCCGAGACCCGTTATATTTCATCTTATACTTTGCTTTATGATTATGTTCACCAATTATATTCAGTACCATATTATCGAAATCGGTGACCACATTAACTTTACACTTCTTGGAATTTCGGGATGAACAGTACCATTTTACATATGTATCTCTGTGATTCACATAGCTCCTGTTGTATGTGTAATTTTTGTAAACCAATTTCGGTTCACCACGCCACGACTTCGTCACGAATGCTGGAATAAAATCATGATTAGTTTTTATAGAAAAGAGTTAATAAAAATCACTACCTACTCATGCACTATTTATTCGATGATTATTTTTCATAAAAAAGTATTTTACAGAGACATAAGGCAGCTGGCCTACTTCACTGTTTTCATATACCTAGGTACCCACGTAGGTAATATATGCCACATAGTTACCAACTATGTTCTATATTCAAAATTATCGGGCAAAAACATATTGATTGGCTAACCAGACTTTACTTAATAAACAAATTATATTTTCAGGGTAAAAAACAGAACAAATATGTAACTAAAAATAGAAAAAAAGAAATAAAAATAATAAAACAACAATTTTATGCAATTATAACATATTTATTATTTCACAGATAGCAGCTACGTAGGATAATATCACAAATATCGTTTATAACGTTCTTGCTTATAAAAAACCTACTAAAAATACCATTCACTCCCATTCATATTTAGTTCAAATTTAATGACAGTTTCAAATTTTGAAATTTACAATGACTGAATTTCGTCATAATTATGCTTATTACAAAAGCAAACTTTTGTAAGTATGGAAACTCTTTCGCTTAAAAACTTGTGAATGGCACTAAATCAACTTTGGCACAGAGACTATAAGGTAATAAATAACACTTAGGTTACTTTTTTCCTGGTATGGCAGGAGAAGCCACTGCGAAACTAGTTTAGCACTAACTAGCTACAACTACAGCTTTGTGTTACTCCCAAAATCGTTTAAATCCCCAAACTCTTTATCCCCAAAAGGCCGGCAACGCACTTGCAATTTCTCTGTTGCTGTAGGTGTCCATGGGCGGTACAGATTGCTTACCATCAGGTAATCCGTTTCAGGTCACACGAATAAAAGCATTTTAACTATACCTCAGTCTTTTAATTATGACCTAGTATTATTAGGTCAATCGCAATAAAAAGGCGGACAAAATTTTTTTTTCCTATAACAAAAGGCAAAGTGCCAACACACCAATACAACATACCTATACTATCTATAAAAATCTCTAAAAAAAATTAAATGAGATCCTTATTAAAGACACCTTCCAAATGGGTAGATAGTTACACTTACCGACATGTATTTAAAACAAAAAAAAATATTAGTCCTTATCTCTTATTAACACTTTTTTCCAAAAAAGTTGCCAATTGGGTATAAAAGGCAGCAATTATGAAATAAAGTTGTTATAGTTAAGTATTTAAAATAAAACAAAAAATACTCCAATAGTCATTGGTAAAACTAAACAAATTCAACCCTACTATGGTCCTTATCATGGGTACTATAAACAAAAATATCATAAAACCAAAACAAAGTTATCACAATTCTAGGATTTTTGGTACATATTTGCTATGCATTTTATGACCACTTCAAACAAATCAAGATAACATTAATTTATAAAATAATATTGCACATAACCCATTAAAAACATGAATTAATTATTAAAATCTTCAATATAATCACTACCAATATTATTTTCATTTGAAATATTTGCATTTTCAAGTTGTCTTTTGGTTAACCTCAAGTACCTGCCCTCATCATTTACATAGAACACTGGGGGAGGGTGAGTATGGGTACCCTCCAGGACTCGAAACTTGCCCGTATTACTCAAGGTAACCTGGGCCTGACATTTCTTAGAACACCGCGAAGAACAAGTCCATGAAACCGCATGCTTACTCTTACAATTCTTTGCGAAAGTATACTGTTTGAAGACTAGCAACTTATTGCCTTTTTTAGAAGAAATAAAATGAATCTCTGGAACAATGGAATTACATGATTCCGTATTTATTTCTTAGCATGATTTTAAGTTAAAAATGAAACACATTATGAAACAGTATTGAATGATTTATTAAAGAATTACCAACACCTTATATTCTAGTTTGAACTTTGCAAATAACTAACATCAAATGTATTCAATATTTGTGGGTAGTCTGATTTTTGGGGGAGGATGTGTGTGGTCATCATTATATTTTGTAACCCTGAAGGGATGATTGTCTTCATTTGTGGATACATTAGCTTTACAGCCTTTCTTGTGATGGCTGGAGCATGTCCAATAATTACCATACTTCTTGAAGTTCCTCCAAGAGTAAGTATAGCCACGGAAATACAGCATACCCTGTCCTCGTCGATTTTTCGAAGGTATGATAAATGCATCTACAAAAATAATAAATCAATACTATACTTAACATTGGTTTGGTGTTTGGAATCTTATAATTTATCAAGAAAGTTATACATCCAGACTTTACTTCTTCTGCTCACTCCTCTGCCTTCAGGTCTTCCTCTCTACTAAGTATAAAAGCTGAAAGAGATTATTTAGTTCTCTACTGTAAACTTAATTTCAGGGTACCCTCATAGTGTTAGATTCAGAATAACATACCATAACATACAAGTAAAAATCTTTAGAAAAATAAAATCAAGTACAGTTTTCAATATAGTTTATTCTTTACAAAATTAGTTTCACAATCATAGAAATAATCCTCCTTTTTGCAGTTGTGTGAACAAAAATACATGTGAATGTGCATACTTACTCACTTTTTTAAACAAAATTGTAATTATTACCAGTCAAGTCCTACTCCACATTACTCTTATAAGAAGGAACATATGTCATAAATATGGAAAATACTGATGAGAAATAAAAAAACAAATAAATTGCAGTGAAACCTTATAAAAATATTTTTAATGTATCAATTGTAGGATATGTTTAGAATTATTTGTAAAAAGGGATTTAAACCCTAAATTGATTGAATGTAACCTCGGTCCAAGAAAAAAACCAACTAGTAAAATGACTTACCCAATTAATTCTGTCCAACCGTCGAACTTGCCTTCCTGAAGAATACAGAAAAGACTTACCTGAAATAAAATAAAAATACTATGAATACTTATTACAATGTATCATCATCACCATCATCAGCCTGATTTCATCCACTAATAGAAATAGACCCCTGACTGATGGCTCAAATATCCAAAATCCTTATTCCTTACAAGTGTCAGGGTCTATTTCCATCATAAGTGCAAAATGACAAAGTTTGTGAAAATTTTTGGATGCATGTCTATTATCCTTTTAAGCAATAATGTATAAACTGGTTTGGTTGGTGTTACCGGGATTAACACATAGGCTACTTTTTATTAACAACATAGGCAAAATCCAAAGAAGGTTATACATGGCTGTTTTAACCTTGCATGCAAAAATGGCCAAACAAACACTGGCAGTACTGGTAGGTACAGTACAACTTGGTTATGTGTGCATAGTTTAGTATACATTGATGATCACCATTACTTAAGTGTCTTCCACCAGATAAGAGGTCAATAGCCTCATTGTAAAACAGGAATCTATGCTAGGTTTATTTAACCTTTTAAAAGTTTGGTTAGTAACCATTATCATCAACATTACAATTATTGTGAAATCAAAGATGACCTTCACACTAAATTCTTCAAATACTTCAATTTTACGAAATATATAACAATTTCAACTGTAATATTCAAGTAATATGCTTCAAAATGTTCAAGGGAAACAAATGTGATACTTGATACAAAATTTTGTGATAGTTTAGGAGACTTGAGTACAAGTCTCCGAGCAACATAATCATACTATCACATCATATCAGACTTGCAGTTCAGTTTAAGTTAGAAATATTTTTTGTACATTTAAAGTATTACCTAATGATTAGGTTGTGTGGCCAGTGTGCACTAGTTTTGTTCATTTTTGAGTAAATATTTACCTGCCAACAATATCATCCTGAATCAAGTGTTTCCATCGCATTTATTTCACTTCACATAAACACAACACACTTTCACTGAACTAATACCCTATCAAACAAAACTGAAGCTAATGTTTAAAAAATAACAACAAGAAAACTAAAATATAGTAAGAATAGCCATTTGTGCTACATTATCATGCAATTATTATTTTCACGAATGTCAATTTAACAGGCGTGTAAGATACGAATGGATTCGTCAGATTTTGTAACTTCAACATTTTCACGTTTAAATACAGGAATACAACAGAATAGAAAACTTATTGTGAAAAACAAAATAAATAAACAAGAAGCCTTTGAGGTTAACTTCTGAAGCGTCGAAGAATTGTCAAAAGTGACAGTACAAGTTTTTTCCAGAATTTGTAAAAACCGTTTCCCTGTTACAACTATAGGGCGCTCCACATTCGCGCGCAAACGCGCAAATTGCGCGCGAAGGCGTGAATGTGGAGCCGATTCGCATATTTTTCGCGGGTTCACGCCACTTTCGCGCCTTGTTAACCACTTTTTGTCGGTTTCTGGCCCGCGTCAAAGAGCCTGCGAACGCGCGAAAGATGCGTGAACACAACACGACTCCACATTCGCGCTCTACTCGAGGACGAGAACGGTTGTGCTTGTTTATTCAAAAAAAATCCAGTGGTGCAAAATGTCTGATAAAAGTTTTAATTGGACAAACGAATTAGAAAAATCTTTTCTGGAACAGATACAAATGGAACCAGTTTTATGGAATAAAAGTTTGAAAGACTACAAAAACAAACTAAAAAATCATGACGCATGGAAGCGTATTAGCACTATTATGGAAATACCCGTGGATGAACTGAAAACAAAAAAAACTAATTTGTTTTCCAGCTACAGAAATTACAAAAGTAAAATAAAAAAATCGGAAAAATCGGGAGCAGGTGCTGATGACGTGTATAAGCCAATTTGGTTTGGATATAATATTATCGACAGTATGATTGGTGATACAACAATAAATAAAACAACAATCAATACGGTAAGTATATTATACTTTATTCAGATAGTACATGAGTGATGATAATTATCTGCTGAAATAATTGGTGAATTGGTTTCTAATTTCCGTGGCGTTAAGAGGTGGTCTGCGTGGTACATGTCGCAAATCACGAACAGCACATGTCATCTCCACTTCTTGCCTCCACGAGCCAGGTTGCACAAGCATATCGCTGTTGTCATAAATGTCGATAGTTCCGTGTGGTGTATACACATATAAGGATGTACTGCTTCGCCTTAAGAAATTATGTAGTAATATACATGTCATTGTTACGATGGCTGCTTTTTCTGGCTGTAATTGAATTGGTTTCTTAAACACACGGAATTTTGTCACCAATATGCCAAAAGTATTTTCTACCACGACTCGTGCTCTAGATAATGTTTGGTTAAATTTACGTTTTGGAGATCCCATGTCGTAATTTCCTGGATATGGTTTCATAATATACTCAGAAAGGGCAAAAGCTCCATCTCCCAAAAAAAACGTAGGGTATTTCGATATCTGAACCTGGTAGAGGCCGTGGTGTTGGTAAATTTAAATCATTTCTGCACATTTTTTTCCATAAATGAGTATTCATAAAAACACCACCATCGCTTATGCTACCTGGACACCCGATGTCAGCAAAAATGAAATTGTATTGGCTGTCAACTAACGCCAATAATACTATACTATATGTTTTTTTATAATTATAATATTCTGATCCAGAGTTCATTGGACTTTCCAAAACAATATGCTTGCCATCTATGGATCCGACAGCATGAGGAAATTTTGATGAAAATCCACTTTCTATTTGTAGCCATTCCTCTGGACATGACGGTAACTGTAACAACAAAAATAATCAAATAAATTTATTTTCATTTAAGGTAACACAGCCAGAAAATATGGATGATACAGAACAAGAGAATCCTGAAGAAGAGCAGGAAAATCAAAGTCAGAATGATTCACAACAAAGTCAGGATGTTAATACTAATACTACAGCTACACCAACAGTTCGTCGTCGTAAAAATCCTAGCGAACTCACAGAGGCAGGAAAAATGATGAAAGAAGCTCTGGTCACGTTTAAATCTACTATAAAAAGGCATGACAATCAATCCATCAATACAATTCAAGAAGACGACTGCGATTTGTATGGGAGACTTTTGGCCAAAAAGTTGAGAAGATTGTCAGAAGAGAAAAGACTGAGATTGATGCATGACATAGATGGCATGATTTTAAGTTCTCATTATACGGCATCATCAGCATCCTCATCGCCAATACCACCACTATCACCAATACAACCACCGTTACAACAACAATATGTTATTCAATACCAACCAAGACCTGGCACTTCATCATCAACACATTCCGAGCCAATCATTCAATGCCAACCAAGACCTGGCACTTCATCATCAACACATTCCGAGCCAATCATTCATTATTCTCCGATGACCATACAAAATAGTATTACCAATAATCGGAGAAACATAGGCTCAAGTATTATTATACAATCGAATGAAGTGATCCATCCACCAGTTGTTCACATTCCAGATCTAGACACCATTGAAGACGCAAATATTGATATGATCGGTGAGGAAGATAATATTGATATATTACAAAAAGCTTTTATGTCAAGTTAATTGAAGTTCACGATATTTGTATATTCAATAATATTATTAGATTAATTTCGTACTGATTATAATAATTAATATAAGTGATTTTTTATGTACTTACTTTTATTTTATCCTTTAACACTTTATTCAAAGCTCGACAAACTTCAGGTATAATTTGTGAAATCAGTTGCGGGGAAACTTTAAATAAAAAATGAAGGCTTTCGAAGTCATCTCCAGAGGCTAAATATCTCAGTGTTATGGCAAGGCGTATCTTTGCTGGAACAGCTTTCCGTAATTGGGTATCTTGTTTCGCAATCAGTGGTGAAAACCTTGTTTAGTAGGTATTCAAAATCTGCTTTAGACATACGAGTAAACTTTTTAAATTCACGAGAAGATTCAGCAACTAATTCATTTAACTGCTGCTCCATAGTTAGGCTGTAACAAAGAAAGGTATTAAATACAATAAATTTTATGTACCACTGTTTTTACGAAACATTAGCCCAATACTGACCAAAATATTACAAACCTTGTTCTATTACGATGAATACTCGTCATCCACCATCTTCGTTTCCTCCACTTTTTTTTTATTTGTTTTTTACTTTTAATATAGACATAATCATAATATGCAAATGCACACAGCAGTAGGCCTGTCGAAGCAACAACTTCGTCCATATTCGTCGAGCGCGCGAACTATACTGTGAACACAACTGTGAACACTGCAAATGTGGAGCCAAGAAATGTTCACGCGCAATTTGCGCCGCAATTCGCGCCGCGATTCGCGCCCGCGAATCGCGCGTGAATGTAGAGCGCCTATATATTATTAAACATTTTTCACGGCTTCCTTGTGGTAATTTTAGTTTAAAATTAACTCAATAATTTTACCTGAATTAGCAAATATGTTTTAAAAACGGATTTAAGTAGACGAATATTGGCAACAAAACAATTTGCTCTGAAAACTGTCCAGTGAATCTCGCGCTTTTATTTATAAAAAAATCGTATAGGTAGTAAATGAGAAAAATTAAGGGACACGGTTTAAATGAATTTAGCATTACTCTATTATTCACACATATGAAGACAAGGATTTTTGTATTTCCTCAACTTTTCCGTCGACAAAGATAACAACTCGAAGTGTTTTTTAAGTTTTAAAATACCAAATGATTTTTACTTCTAGGGATCGTAGTAAACTGAACCACTTCCAACTACTGTTATAATATAATTAATCTAAATAACGCAGTATTGCTTGATAACAAACTATTATTTTATGAAATAAGAAGCCAACGAGTGGACTTGGAAATCATTCCCTATTGCTGTGCGGGGCAGAAAGTTTGGTACCTGTAGTGGATGCTAAGTCCAGGTAAAGTTTACAAAATTACAAAACCCATTTCTAAAAAAATACTTAGTAATCAATACATACAAATGAAATATTTTTAAATGTAATAATGTTAGTACATTTTTTGTATCAAGATACCAAAAAAACTTCTAAAATTAAGTTTCTCGACGTTCGAATGAAACGCAGTTCAGTTGGTTCGTAAACATTTTGCTTATGTCAAATGTCAAAACAAATATAAAATTATTGTTTATTTATTATTTGTTTTGCTTGTAAAATAAGTTTTACATGCCGTATTCCGTCGCGAATAATATATTAAAGACATTTTTATGAAACAAGTGCTATTGTAAAGGGTCGTTCCCAGTATTTATAACCTCAAAGTGTTTCGTGTTGTATGTACTTAATCGTGAATTAAACTTAAATTTAGTGGAAAATGTGGTGGTGTTGTAGTGTAACAGTGATTTTGGTGAAATTAGTGTCCCTTGACTGCCGTGAGAATGTCCTGGTATCGGTGAGTACGTAGTATTAAGGTTTGAAAGTTGCCACCGTTGTTTTCCCATTTACACCTTTCTTATTTTGGATTAGTAACAAACAATTTCATTCTCTTAAATTTTGGAAGGTTTTGTATGACAACAAATGTAATTTTTGATGTTTTACTTGATGCATTGGTGTTAAACAAATGATAGTTTTCCATTTAGGTTTGTTATCAAACATACTTCAACCAGTGTGTTATACTTTCTAACATTTGTCTTAAACATTTGTTTTTATAAGTTACTTCAAGTAAAAAGTAATAAGGCTGTGGTATGTGTGAATATGAATATTGTTTTTATTCAACAAGTTAGCTAATAACAACAAAGGAGCGGGGTTAGTGGTAGGAATTTATAGATATCTTTTCGTCAAAGAAGGTTGGTAATATAGGAATAGGACTATTCCAAATTCAGTACAGGGTTTTAAAAAATTAGATAGGTAGTAATTGTAAGTACAATTCAATATCGTTTGAGATCATCAATAAAAAATAAAATAAAATTATTGTCTTGAAGTTTACAATGGACTCTATCATGTTAATTTGGGCTGCAGTTTTTTTATTTTAATTTTATATTTTATGTGTGATTATGTGCTTCAATAATATATAAAAATGTTAAGAACATTAATTTGGTTTGTTAATGTTATGTATTTGCAAGGTAAGTTTGTTATAAATGTCTACAAAAAATCTATGTCTAAAAACCACTCCACTCTTACACTGATACTACTATTATTGTGCTTGAATTGACCCATGAATTTTATTTCTTACATAGTTATATTGTTTTGTACTCACAGATGAGTTTTAAAAACACAGATTTAAACAGATTTTCCGTTTTTTTTTTTCAATTGAGTCCAACTGAAATTGTTTTTCATATAGTGTTATGTTTGGTGTATAGCGTAATTAATAAATATATACTTAAATAAAAATATAGCCTAAGCTCTGTTTCATTGTTATTATAATTGTGTTACTTTTTTATACTTATTAAAAATAATAATGTTTTTGACCGTTACTTTTATTTCTTTACCCAAGTCAAGATGATGCCTATATTCTATGCACAAATATGTATGAACAATATTCGGGAGTTGCCATTACGACCTGTCAGTGGCAGTATTAAGTCAACAACATTGAAGAAAAGCAATATTCAAAAAACTTAGTCATTAGTAGTTATATATCTATAGTAAGTTAATTCATAAATTAAAAAAAAACATGATATTTTTATATTTTGTACTGATTCTTAACAACTTTTTCTTATTGACCATACCACAAACTGTAACAAGCAATTTTTTAAGAGTTTAAATGATTTAAATTCTACCGCAGCTAAAAATCAATAAAAAATGATTTTGCCTTTTAAGTAACCTAGGTATTGATTGCAGGTGGAATGCAGTTTATACCGACCCGTAAAGGTTATTTACTTCTTCTAAATGGTTACACCTATTGGAAAGACGCGCGAAACAAGAACGCCATTTATTGGTACTGTTCGAAAAGACGGAAGAAATGTTTGGCATATCTTCGAATGAATCATGAACTGAATTGCGTTCTTTCTGCATCAACTTTTCATAATCATGAGCCAAAGATAATGCGATTTTAGTCTAAAATACTTTCAAATTAATTATTGTAATTATCCTGAGATATATATGTTTTTGTACGGCTTTCTCTCGTAACTGTTCGAGGTAGCACGAATTGATTCAAGCCACGGCCGAAGCCTAAGTACATATTACCAGAGTCGAGTTATTTCTTCGAGTGGTTTATTATGCAAGCCGTGCAATAGGTGTAATTAATTTAGGATCGAAAGGTATTTCTGAACCCTAGCCGTCTTATTACAAAAAAATGCTTTAGTCAAGACTAGTTAATCTTGGTCTAAACCAGTACTAAAGCAAGGTTAAAAATGTGTTCATATTACAAAACTAAGACTAATCGAGGAACAGTTAGTACCGAAGAAAGTTCATGGCTTAAATAATATCCACAGATAAAAAAAAAGAAAAAGTTAGAATATATATTAAAAAGTGCAGCTTGTACTTTAACGCGATGTTTATAAATATGTTGTCGTATTTTTAACACTGCTACCGTGAAATGGAGCGAATTGCAAAAGATGGAAGCGCGCGTCAATTGCTAAAATTTTAAACGTAATTTCGTATTTAGTGAGAGATGGAACAACAAATGAGAAAAATAGGCGATAACTGGAGTTGTCACAAAAAAGTAAATGTTAATATTTTACATCAACTAGGGGCAAATCGGCGGACTAACTTAAACTTTATTTTTTAATAACGATTTATTTAGTCATGGTTTAAACTTAGTACTAATTCTTGTACTAAATTTAGATCGCGTTTTGGAATAAGACGGTAAATGTTCAATGCCGGCGCCATATTAATTTGTGCCAAATTCTGTAAAATCTCGTTACGGTTGTAAAAAGATATTTAATGTACTAATGTTAAGGTGTGTTTTTGTGTGTATCACTACACTGCCATAGTTCCTGCTTTAAAAAATATCGCTTCCCGCGAATTTCAAGTACCTGTTATTGTATACCTTTTTAGGATACTTAATTATTTTAGTCGGTAGGTACTAAGAATTAAATAAGTTATTATAAATTATTTGCCAAAGACTATTTTTTCAAATTTTGAAATGTGTACATAATTTTTATTTATTAAAGTTATACAGAGTGTTGTTTTAACTAGAAAAGATGTTCTCTATAACATTCGATGTGAATTGTACTTAATTTTTATTTATTATATTAAACAGGATGTTGTTTTAACTTGAAAGGGAGGTTTAGAACAATGGAGAAATGTGACGTCACCATTTCAATAGAGATACGTTTTAGTCAAACAAAATACCTCAAGAAACATTTTTATTTTTTTATACGTGTTTATGTAATAACTATCGAAAGCCATACTCAATTTATTAAAAATAAAGACTTCATCAGGTGAATTAACTGAAAAAAGCTCAACTACATAGTATACAAGTTACGTCGGAACTATTATTCATGAGAAGTGCGCGGGACTTTTATCCCGTTTTAATTTGAAACGAGTATAATAAAATTAGGAACTACCTATTCCGTGATCAAAAATAGCTGGTACGTACCTAAAACTCCGCTTTTATGAAAAAGTAATCCGAAACGAGTATTTTTTCCTGACAAGCATCAATTAGCTCATACACACCATTTGTGTGTAAGAACATAATAAAAATCAATTAACATATTAATACATCTTACTAACATAAGTAGGTAATTTAGTTACAAGTATAAAGTTACGTTAAAATTTGAATGTCTAAAACTTAACTGCATTGTGCATTTGTCCAGGCATTCTGATTTTCATTCGTATGTTCATTAATGTGAATGCAATTATAATAATTGAAGTATTTACTAAACCTATCAATTTCAACTGATATTTTATATATCACGAAACATATTATATGGACACTATACCAAGAAATGTAACCCATTGTACTAAGGGTGACAAAAATGCATGGAGAGCTTAAGGTCGACTATTGACTGACAGGTTTTGCATAACGCTACCATATAACTAGATGGCGCTGCTTTTAAATGAAAATAACCCTGCAAAGCTTGAATACTTTACACTGCAGAGGCACACAATAAGGTTTTTAATGGTTAAAATAATAATTAAGAAACAATAATATATTTATATTCAAATACACATAAATTATGTTAATTTTCACATTTCCGAGGACTTAATATAGCGCCATCTAAGTCAAGTCAAGCAAACCAATTAAAAGATGGCGTCAATAATTATTAATAGACAATAATAAAAGTTATAAACTAACCCGCATTTTCGATATCATTAAAAATGCGATCGGTAGCTCGGATAAATAAGAATGATAGTATAATGAAGTCGAAGGGCACCGGTTCAATTCCGGGTTATCATTTTTAAATTCAGGTTTTTTAACAATGGTTTTTTTTATATTTTTTATACATATAAAATCAATAATAATAATATATAAATAAAATATTTGACGTTTAATATTTATAAAAGATAACAAAAATAAAAAAATATATTATTTTACAATAAAATTATATTAATAAATATATATAAATAACTTTTATAATATGTGCTAACTATTAATGTAAAAGTAACATATTTTTCTTACAGATTAAGACTAATACTAAGTTTAATTCTTATAAAGGATAACAAATAAAACTATTTTAGTGACATTATAATTTCAGACATTTATTTCTTAAAACATAATATTTATTTCTTTCTTATATAGTGTATACCTTGACCTAATAACTTTTCAGCTAACTGAACACACTGAACTGACATTATTTATTACACTTTTTATAAGATTAATAAGTATTTTAAATCAAAATTGTGTTGTGCTAGTCATTTATTAGTTAGTTTTAAACACAATGTTATAATACGATTCTATATAATATGCAACCTTACTTCTGCAACTATTTTACCTCCCCATAAAATTTAATTAAAGTATTGACTAACGTGATTCATTTTGTGCATCATGTTATGACAAAGGCTCATAGCTTAAGTATTCGTTCCAGAACAAGGAAGAAATTGAAACTAAACCTTAAATCAATAACATTTCTAAGACCGGGATATAGCATTCACTAGATATGGGACGAATTGTTCATAGTAATTAATAAATAAATAATTTATTATTTTGCAATCAATAGCATCTGTAAATATTAATATTGCTTTTATTTTTATTTCTCATATTAAGTAAAACATTAAAATCATTACTGTATAACAGTCACTGGTTATAAAGTAGTCAATAAATTTATCCTACTAACACTAAGTTTGAACATTTATCCATTAAATAAATTATAGCTACCCCGGTCTTGTAATTGCTTAATCCTATAGTCAACAATGTCTTTTCTTTTAAGAACTAGTGTAGCCGCCATTTTTATCGATCCTATTTCTCCTATCGCGCTGGCCTAGGAATAATCCGTATGTCTGATTGCTGACTAAACACTTGCACAATTAGGGAACATTACACATAGGACAATTGTCCTGCACGAACGTTATCACTAGCACATCTTCATGACGTCTTTCAGCACATCTATGTAGTTTTCACTGTTTGCATCACTGAAGATGACAATGCTCCAGTAATTTTCCTCATAACCTTGCCCCATAAGTTGAAACTGGTCTGAGTCAATATCAAGTCTTCTGCCAGATCCACTACGGTGCTCCAATGAACCCTCTTCTTGAAACAGCTTTTGATATCCATAAAGTGGCAGTCTTTACCTGTAAGGGACGTGTATTATTTATTATTTTCATGTATCGATAACCATGGATAAACCATGGATAAAAAAATAAATAACAAACGGTCATTTATAAGAATACTTACGTTTAAGCCAGTTTCTCTAGAAATTCCAGTATAATTTAAGCTTTGATTATGCAATGCTATTATTTGGGCCCTCGTAGCCATATTAACATTTGAACGCAAATTCATAATAAAAATAAATATTAAAAACTTGTTAAACAAATCGGAACTGAACTCACTCAAAGATAGTAAAGAATGTTATGATTGAACAAAAAGGTTTAATTTTTATACAGTTAATTTTAAATTACCCTCAACTGTTTTGAGATTTATGATCGGGTTATAGTTGCTAAACAACTTCAATATAATAAAGAGTAGGATAATTTCAATACATTTCAAGGTTACGTAATGGCCTAATGGCTAGTGGCATTGGTTAATTTTATGCTACCGAGTTCGAATCCTGGTTATTGCGTGCTTTGCTTTAAAAAGGTTTGGTGGAATATCGTAGCATTAATTTGTATAAAAATTTATTAAGTTAATAACTTTGTATGTGATATAAACTATAAATGTATATTTTTCAATACCGCTAGTATACTAGCGCCATCTATGTCGTCCATGGTATATAATTAAGGCGATGAAACGCCGTACAAACGATTTTGATTTAGAATCATCCATGCACTTATGACACTGATAGTACCTATGCTTACAAATAAATATATTCATTTTCATTTTTTATGTACTACCAAAAATATGTCAAGTATGGAGCTCAAAATCTCAGAATACAGAACAAACCTGTATTCTGAGCTCAAAATGTGTGGAACTAGAACACGAACATAATTAAGATATAGCATTCTTAATTAATGTTAGTCATTGAAACTAGGATTAAAATGAAGACGTTGTTTGACAAACGTGCCAAAAAAAAAAAAAAAATTAAAAATGTGCCCAAGATGCTATAATTTGTAGTTATTCAAGCGCTTTAGGGAACCGTTTCTGCTTACAACGCTTTTGAAGATTTGGTGAAAGAAAGGGCAAAATGTTTGATGACATTTGACATTCATGACATCATTCCTCTGGTGAAGGCAGAGGGAACTGATTGTTATTCGAAATTGTAAAGTGTAGGTAACATTTGTTTCAGCGCACAAGCGTGACAGATGTTTATAGTTTATATACTCATCATATTCATTTCATTATAAAAATACTATCCAAGTATTTTTATAATGAAATGATTTTAATCTGCCGAATTGCCTGGTGGTATTTACCGACCGAGGATAGCAACGAGACCTCTTCTAAACTTAACCACGATAAATCGGCAGATTTTTTAAACGCACTTTCTTTAGCATGCAATCGACCGTTCTTCCCTTAATCTGATAAAAAGACTGCATTTAGTTAATTTTTAAAATTGTTACCCCCCTCTATTTACATTAAGTTTATGATGGGTTTATTCAACAGGTTACTAAATATTCCTCATAATTATGTTAATCTAAAGCGATCGAGTAACTACCGAAATCCTTTCATGGGCTCCTCACTAAAGAAAATACGGGCATTGCAATTAATATTACTATCTATTTATATTATTTTTGGTCGTGAGTCTTGTGATGATGTTTTATGTACCTATTAGTTTACTTGCTAGATCTTAGTAGAGAGTGAGTCTTTAACATTCAATTTGCCGTTGTAGGATGAAAAACTTATTTTATGTTACAATTTAAATAAAGACAATGATTGGCAGAATGGGTTTGTGTTTTTTTTAATCCAGTTTGCCTTGTAATGGGCTCTATGATAATTAAATTTTAATCTGAAGAATTATGCTTCTATATTTTGTGTGTCGAACCGGCCGATTCGTGCCAAAGCGGCACGAATCGGCCGGTTCGACCAGAGTTCCTCAAACGGCCTCTCTGAAAATCGGCGTTAAATATCGGTTTTGTGCTATTATATAAATATACTATTCGTATACATGCCTACACGAGCATTGCAAGCTCAATATAAAGGAAAATCTTCAGCCCATACAACGATCTACTGAAAGATAGTTGGAAGCCGTTCTTTAACATATTTTTATTTCAGATTATGAGTACCAACTTATCCCTGGTCGCAAGAAAAAAGATTTATTGATGTTTAACAAGTACACATACTCTCAACACTCTTCGGGTTCAACATACTATTGTTCCCAAAAATATTTGGGATGCACTGCTGCTTTGAAACTAAGTCATCTTGGTAAAGTGATAATAGTCAGAAGTGACCACACACATGACCCGCCTCGGTACGTGAAATTATCTAGTGGGAAATTCATAAAATTGTAAAAATAAACCTAGGTAATTCTGAAATAAAGACTGTGAAAGTGGCTCAATAGCATATTATAGAGACTGCCTCATTGGTCTAATTATTATTTTTGTTTATTTTGAATAGACTAAGATAATAATGGAAAACCTATCTGAAATAATGAAAAAAATTATATATTAGGTTTTTGGTATCTAACCAGGGTTGAGGGGCAAGCGCAACAAATAAGAATAGATCCGAAATTTCAGATTAAGTCCAGAAAACCACATGGGGTACTTTTTGCCCGAGAGGGCAATGGGATGTGGGATGACTTGCTGGCAGAAGCCCAGTATATTCATAATTGTGTATAACTGACAAATTATCCTACAATTGTTAACCTATTTGATAACAAATTTAGGTTATGTTAAGTGTTGGCCAATAGATCACCTCAAATGGGGTCCATTAGAGCTGATGTTCAGTTGGAGTTGCGGGACATGCGTAATATTGTACTGCGGCATCGGCCTGAAGCAGAAGAAGAAGCGGGGTAGCCTTTAGTCAGTACAAGTCCGACATTCTCGCTACATCCTGGACGAGAGAATTCATTTTTGATGATTTTCCACCCTCAAAAGAAAATATATGTAAGTACATGAAAGAAAATAAAGTATTGTTTTCAATAAATGTGTTTTTATTTCTTTCTCGGTCTAATTTTTATGAAAGTCCATTTTGTAAACCCAAAAAGGTGATTTGAGGACTCAAATCATGATTGATAACATTCAATCATTTGTTGTATCTTGGCTCAATTTCAAGCGAATAAGTAATGTATGGTGTAGTGACTAGTACAAAAACTGTGCAATTTAATATATATACTTTGATTTCTAAATAAAGATTTTGTTTTCAGGTTGTGAATATGAATTCATTCCTACATTAAAAGGTAAAAATCTGCTTATGTATAACCAGTACACGTTTTCGCAAGACCATAACAGTAATAGCTATTATTGTTCTAAGAAGTTAAGCGGATGTCGAGCTTCTGTGAAACTTACAAAAGATGGAGCCATAAGAGAAGCGAACACTACACATAATCATAGTCCGCCAAAATATATGAAAATGGCCAACGGTGAATATGTTAGAATATGTTAACACTTTCATTACCACTGCGATTTTCACGATGATACCTCGGATGCCGTCTACATTTCTCGTATATTTTAGGCCGCTTTCCCACGGACGGTAAAGCTTGCAACGCTTCGACGCGGCGTTTACGTCGCGTCAGCGTGGCGTAAACGCCAAACAAACACAACGTTGACGTCAACGCTAGTAAAACGCCTAGTGAGATAGCGGCCTTACGTGGAACTCGAAATAAATTACGTGGCCTCTGGGCAAGCCGGTGGCACTGAATGTGTTAATTAATAAAAATAAGGTTCGATCTGAATGACATTTCAGCCGATGAATAATCACTTATTGCCTGAATGACTAGCTGTTTGATTGAATGAATGAATGGATTTCTCGGCCAGGCTGTTAGTTGTTCATTAAAGAAACTGTGAAAGGATTGTTATGTAAACAATGTTGCTACCAGAATGTTGTAAGTTTATGCTACAACTGCGACCCGCACAAAACTTGAAACATTGTAGCAAATGAATAGCTACTTACTAAAATTAGACTGCAAATACAGTTTATATATTTCCACTAGAATGTAAAATATTTAATACTAATAATTAGTACTTGAATGTCTTACATTAGTAAATGTACCTACACTTTGTTTTTGATGATTTTATAAAAACTTCCTTTTTATTAAATTATCAAAACACATAACGTTTGCTTGAGTGTATATTTCGGCGGTTTCTTGAAGAATTGTTTCGATGTTTCTTATTAATACATTGCCATAATTAATAAATATAATGTTGTTATGTATAATGAAAAAATCCCTATTTGGTACGATAGCTGGCTACATAAGGAGTAGTTACAATATACCTAATATAATTATAAAACATAATTGCATATAGGTATAATAGGTCTTTACCTATGAAATTGCCGTTTTGCATGAAAAAAATTAAATGAATTTTTTGATTTGACATGCGATGAAAATGTAACACTAATCAATAAACAAATGACTACTTTTGGAAAAACAATCCCATATTTTTAAAACAAAATTATTTAGCCTTAGCCTAACAAAAACTATTTTGATTTGTAATGGGCAGTACTGCAGAATGGCAATTTCATAGGTAAAGACCTTATTATATATGCAATCATGTTTTATAATTATATGGTATACCTATTATAATGATCTTATTTTCATTATGAAAATAATAATAATTTCTGTTCTGTCATTCATGTATATCTTTGGTTTGTTTTGTGATAATAGCGTGCTTTGTGCACCATACAATAAAATTTTTGTTATTTATTTAAGTCAAATATGAAAGTGAAAACTGAATGATGTTTCCATTCTTATTCATTATAAGATATGAAATCAATTGTAAGCATTTTATTTTAAGATAAGGTAATTTGAGTAAATTTTTCTATAAATTCCATTTTTTGTGTAATTTCTATAATTTTCTACTGTGTGTAGTTAATGCCTTCACTGCTACTACGGTCAGTGTTGAAAACGACGCCAGCGGAGGATTTGCTTTCAAATTTTTTTGTCGGCAGTCAGACTTTATTGCGTTTACAAATGGAGTTCAAATGTTTAATTTCCACCAGCTTTTGTTTGTAGGTTTTAATTTAGTTTCTATGTTTTCTTTAACAGGTCTTCTCATTAAAGATCCACGTGTGAAATTTATAGAAACCGTGCGAGGAGCGAGGTTGATGATGCTCAACGGTTTCACGTTTTCGCAAAAGAATCATAAGAAACGTTGGTTTTATTGTTCACGGAAAACTAATAAATGCCAGAGTCGGATTAGGTTGAATAGTGACGGGAGTATCATTTGCGCTCCCGTCGGACATAACCATCCCCCGCCTGAGTTGAAAGAAATGAGTGACGGGCGCTTTTACAAGCTGAAGAAGTAAGATGGAGAGTTTTGTCAATTGATGAGGATGGATCTGTTAGCTATCACGGGAATCGAGATTTTATGTTTCTAGGCTTAAAGTCTAGTGTTCTTTGTTCTCGTCATTCTGTAGATAAAGCACCTAATTTTCTTTTATAATAAATTGAGTCAATTCAGCTGTACCTAAAATAATGGTCCAGTTCTTTGGCCATGCGTTTTTTTTTTGGATATAATCGTTTCCGATTTCCCTTTTTAATATTAATTTTACCTCTTTGTTGCTGTAACTTTTTGTACTACTTATTTTTTTTACTTTTAATTGTTAATCATTTCTGTAGGTAGATATTATTTTGTGACTGATGAGAATCGTAATAAAGACATGTACCTAATTTATTTTTATTAGGAAATATTTAGGTATTTAAGATTTTTTTAATTGTTTTAATTGTGATTAAATGATTTGTTTGAAATCTATCTCAATTTTTCTTACTTTCTTTACATATTCCGACTTAGAGTTACGGATTGAAAACTCAGTCAAAACTAATTTGCACCTTTACTTTACTTTATTCTGTTAGGCCTTTTTAGTTATTTGCTGTCTTTTCAACAGAAATGCCAATTTATCAATAATATTGTCATTGTTTTTTTTACATACGGGATTCGTAAATTAATTAGTATCCCGTAACACCAGTTTAATGATGGATTAGTTTGCCAATAACACTTCCTATCTGCAACTTTGCAGTTTTTTTTAAATACACAGGCAAAACCATATTTGTTCTAGCGATCCACCTTTACTTTTACAGACACAATGCCGCTGAAATTAAAGTTTTTCAATTATAAAGACGAAGACGTATTTAAAGCGAAACACGAGATTAGTACCTATTATCACAAATAAAAAACAAAAGCATTCTATTCCAAAAATCATGGGACCTGCTTCAGTACTAGGGTCCCGAGCGCAAGGCGCGCGCTTCACAGAGCCAGTTGACCACCACAGATGGGCCCAACAATGCCGATGTCCAGCTGGGGTTGTCGATCACGCGCAATAAAGTACCGCGGCCTCGGCCTGGAGTTGCAACGGGATGGTTTTTACTCAGTAAAAGTCTGACTTTCTCTCGCCTCACCTTGGGCGAGAGAAATCATTAGATGATTATCCACCCTCAAAAAAAGTCAATAAAGAAAATTAAATGTAGTTGACATTCTCAAGAAAATTATAGGTATCTGAAGATGATCGATCGAATACCTTAAGACACAAGTTTTTCTCTTTTTTTTTTAAACGACATCCTGATTAGTGTCGTGGAAAATCTGTAAACATTTTAAAAGTCAGGTTACAGATTTTTAGAGATCAGCATGTAGGTATATTTGAAAGTGTTCTTTGTCGCTGAAGGCGCGGCTGATATTTAAGAAGATCCGACAAGGACTATTAATGCACCTGGATGCGGATTTCACATAATCTCTTCTTCCGATTTAGAGCAGATTTTTCAATAGTCAGATATATGTTAGCTGAGGAATAAAATTGTTGCTGTCACTGTCTTATACAAACATTCTGACGCGACAGCATCATATTATTTCCCAGATAACTTTTATCTAACCATTGAAAAATCAGCCCTTACTATTAGTTCTAATTAAGTTGAAAAATATTTATGAAAAAAAAACGATAAAGTTAAAAGGAACGTAACTGTAAACAAAATTAAAATGGAATTGGGCCGGACACGTCAGCTGAATGCATCCGGAGAGATGGGCCACTGTTGTCACCCAGTGGACACCTGAAATGGAGGCCGCAGGCGTGGTAGGCCCCGGCAAAGATGGCGTGACGATCTAGACGCCTATCGTCAAGACTGGTAGACATGGTCGAAGGATCGGGAGGTGTCGAAGCGGGATGGAGAGGCCTTTGCCCAGCAGTGGGACATTAAAGGCTATTAAAAAAACTGTTAACAATGCAACGAATAATGTATCAAAGATGACATCTTTGTGTTTGTCTTCAGTGATAACTGTGAATGATAAGTAGCTAAAGTAGTCCCAATCTTCTTCTACTTTCTATAAGTACACCAATAGCATCAATAGTAGTAGTACCAACCGATATTCCATGCACTTATATATTAAATAAGCACATGGCAAGAAAGAACGAGATAAAAGCGTTAAAAAACACTTGTCCACTGATTTCTTACATGAGATATTAAATAAACCTTATAAATTATTTTCTTTGTTTTGATTAACTTCATTTAAGACTGATTTTTCAATAGTCAGACATATATGTTAGCTGAGGAAT
The DNA here is from genome assembly GCA_902829305.4 of Spodoptera exigua. Taxonomy (NCBI): domain Eukaryota; kingdom Metazoa; phylum Arthropoda; class Insecta; order Lepidoptera; family Noctuidae; genus Spodoptera; species Spodoptera exigua. The sequence goes on from LR824612.2 coordinate 3,057,452, forward strand.
AAAATTGTTGCTGTCACTGTCTTATACAAACATTCTGACGCCACAGCATCATAATTATTCCCCAGGTAACTTTTATCTAACCATTGAAAAATCAGTTCAGCATACTATGACGGGATAAATGCTGTATGGTTTATTCCGTCATAGAATCATTTTAAGTTATTTATTTATGTGCACTAGAATAAAATAAGATAGCCACGCTGAAGTACTTTGGTGATTATATTAAATTAGACCTTAGGACATTCAAGTATCGATACGAACTCTAATGATAACGTTATTAATTTCAGAAATCTCGGACTACAAGTTCATCCAGACAATTCATGGGAAAACTTTGCTGATGGTCAATGGATATACGTACACAGAAAACAATCGTGCAAAGAATACCTACTACTGTTCTAGAAAATACAAAAGCTGCAAGTCAAGCGTGAAATTTGATGAAAAAGGCAAAATTACGAGCGTTAGACTAGACCATAACCACTGTCCTCCAATTTACAAGCCAACCCACAACGGACTTTATTTCAAATGCAGCACTGATCAGCTTCCTTCGATGTATCAAACTGATTTGCCCGTACACTCCATTTTTGGTCCTACAGAACAAACATTACAGAAAAGACTAGCTTAAGATTTTTTACTTTTCTTATTTTTTTTATAAAATAATTAATTAAACGATAGTTATCCGCTAAATTATTGGTTATGGTTAGATGTAGCTAAATATTAAGTGCAGTGTGCAATGGAGAGGACATTGAACAGAAAAGGAGACGATAATGACCAAAATATAAGTAAAAATTGGATCCGATTGACTTAGTAAAATTGTCTTAAAAAGTTGTTCAGAGAGGTCATTGACCTCTAAACCTTAGCCTATCTTAAACTTAAAGTCAAATTTGTTTTATGAAATTGATATCACAAGGAATAAAGAGGAATAAAACTTTTGCCAACATTTTAAGAGCATTAACGTACATTCATATGTAACTAATATATAAAATAAGGTTTGGTAGTAAGATATAATCTTAAATAGGATAAAGTTGTTAAAGGTAATATTTTTAACCCTAGCAATAACTTAAAAATATATTTAAATAATATTGCTACTTTAATTCTATGAATAAAATAATTAGTTTGATTGAGGTTACTAAAACGAAAACGAACATAAAAAGTTATTATAATATTATTATATATACTTATAAATGTTAAGTACTTATATTCGTAATTGAATCGGTAATAACCCTTTCTAATTATATTTGTTGTATAAAAATATACTTATTGTAATATCAAGGAAATTTTGATTACTTTATATTTATAATGTCATTTGAGCAGCTTACTTCGTTTAGGTAGCTGTTTTTCACAAAACTCATTTCTATTTTTACTAGTTTGTTTTGTCAAAACGTTTGTGTATGCTTTGCGAATATGTTGTATCACTGAATTACTATTTCGTTTATAAATAGCTAAGAGCTATTAGGTTAAAATAACATTCATTAAATATATTTAACTATTGATAATTATTATGCGTGTTTATTTTTACCCGACTGCGGCGAAACGAGATTTGGCCTCCGGTAACCATACTTACGTGGCATACTTTATAGAATAAAAGAAAATAACTCTCTTTTATTCTATAAAGTATGCCACGTAAGTATGGTTACCGGAGGCCAAATCTCTTTCTTCCCTATCCCCAATCTTCAAGTCCCCAATCTACAAAAGACCGGCAACACACTCGTAACTCCTAGTGTCATGAATGTCCTTGGGTGGCATGATTGCTTACTAGGTGCTTACCAGGTGATACGTCTGCTCATTTACCATAGACCATCGTGTTTTTGCCATAAAAAAGAGAAAATTATTTGTTCAGATGGTCTATTCAAAAGAATTGTATTACAATGTTGAATAAACATTCAAGAGTTCTCTACACTTTAAACCATCACTTGTTAATTAAGACATGTCAAAAGAAAAACCTACAGTTACAGAAGGAAACACAGTCAGATGACCTTAAATTACATGTTAATTCACTATGTAAATAAATTTATTTTCAGATGTCTCTGAAGGTCGAACGTACGAAATGATCCCGACGAAAAAGGGGAAATATTTGCTAATGTATCAAGGCTACACTTACTCTCAACAGCATCACACCCGGAACTATTATTGTTCTAAAAAAAATTCTGGTTGTAAGGCTCGACTGAAACTGGACTATGATGGAAAGATACTGAGTGGCTTTACCGAACACTTCCACCCCGCCCCTAAGTATATAGTGGCTAAAGGAGACTATATTAAAGTGTAATGAATGGGCTTAAAAGACCTTATTTAAAAACAGTTTTAATTAGTAGAATGCATTACAAAATTGGTTTTGCCGATTGTATTAATAAGGAGAGTCAGTGGGTTTTCTTCCCTGTTTCGTTTCAGATTAGCCAAGTCTCTCCCTTGTATATTTTAAAATAATGACGTGTATGGTTATTTTAAAATTTATTCCTAAAATAAATTCAATTTATTTCATTTATACATTGGAACAGATTTTTTATTTAAAAAAAAAGTCGGCGCTGATCCGAAACAACAACCAATTTTATTTTCTGTTTAATCTAACTCCAAGAAAATTTAAAATTCATCGTCCAACTGGAAGCCAAACCAAGAAAGATTTTTTCCAGGTACTAAATAGGCATTTATGGAATCTTTATTGTGTGCAAAAGGTAATGCTTATTGCTTGATAAACTTACAAAAAAAGGATCCTGTGTGTGACAAAAAGTTACAGAGTGAATAAAAAATAAAAAATTAACTTCATTCTCATTTCAGGTGCATTTGATATTCAAACATATGAAATGATACCGACGAAAAAGGGGAAATTTTTACTAATGTTTCAAGGGTATACCTACTCTCAACAACACCAGACGCGCAATTATTATTGTTCTAAAAAAGATTCAGGATGTAAAGCACGACTAAAACTGGACTGTAATGGAAAGATATTGCCTACATCCTTCATCCAACACTTACATCCCCCACCGAAATATGTCGTAATGCCGAAAGGACAATATGTGAAGTTGTGAGTACGTACGGATTATTTGGAAAATTTCAATGGGATCCAAAATTCATATATGTATAACACTTTTTTGTGGAGAGAATTGAGGAGAATTGATGATTTCGTGCATTCAACAGTTAATAGCTTATGCTTATATATCGAATTACTGCCCTAACAAATGCATCTTACTCGGACACGAAACAGCCATTTATGGGATGGCATAAAAAATGTGGGATATGCTCACTGCATATCCACATTTTTTGTAACCGTCATATTCTAACGGTATTAAACGTTTTTGGAACATGTCCTTTCGGTTAGTTTTTTGGAGATTCGGACTTAGTATAACTACTTGCACAATTCTTCAGACATCGTCTATTATTTTACAATATTAAACTCATGTGCTAATGGCGGAGTCGAATTTCTGAAACCACCCCACCCTTTTTGCGTGTGTTGTAAGATTTATCCGACTAACGACTTACATACTTATCTAAAAGTGATCAGTGGGTCGAGTTATAGCAATTCCCTCTTATGTGCCAATAATTCTGCAGTGTCGTAGGTAGTTGGTGTGGTAATGGTGTTTTGCCAATTTATGATTGTAGACTGTATTATACTTTTTAAGAGATGATTCTGATTAAAATCATTTAGCGCTCATTCAATGTAAGCATTTCCATGATTTGTATTTTATAAAGATGTTTTTGTCCAAACTGCTCTTTTTATTTCAACTTCGTTTTGGTCGTTTGTATAAGACTTAAATTCCGTTCAAATAACTGTGGGTACTTAAGTCAAAGTTTGCCAGTACGGTGCCTAAAATTATTGACATTCTTTCTCCCAGGTTACAAATATCAGTTCATAACGTCACAAATGGGAAAGCAGTTGATCTTGATTGGAGGATATACTTTCTCGAAGACGGTTACTGGAAACATTTGGGTATGTTCCACGAAGAATCCTGCATGCAAGGCGAAACTGAGATTAGACAGTCACCAGAACATTGTTCAGCTTTACAACGAACACCCTCATCGGTCCAGATACCGCTTCATCAATGGAATATATTATCGTGTTTAGCAATATTGATAAGTAATATTAAGCCTTTGAAAAAATATTCTTGAAGCAAATTGCTCCTTGAAACGTAAATAACTGTTGTGAATGTATGTTTTTTTAATGACACTCTCACTACTGGGATGGAAACATATAATATAGCCGGTGCATGATTATACGGTGGCCTTGTTTTTCGCTGCAACTGCATTACCTGTCTAGCCACCAACCTGCCGAGTCTCACCCTGACTCCTTATTTCTATGACGTCTTAAATCGTAGTCTGTACCTATTCCTCTTGTTAGTTTAATACAGTAGCATTACAGTTATTTAGTGCGATATGCCCTGTGCATATATTACGATTGTTTTTTTAGAAAAGTAAAGAAAATACACTCTAAAATGTAAACATTGATCTCTCATACAGGTTACAAATATGAATTCTTTAAATATTTAAATGGGATCCAAAATTCATACATAACACTTTTTTGTTAGGAAAATTGATGATTTCGTGCATTCAACAGTTAATAGCTTATGCTTATATATCGAATTACGGCCCTTATAAATTCATCTTACTCGGACACGAAACAGCCATTTATGGGATGGCATAAAAATGTGGGATATGCTCACTGCATATCCACATTTTTTGTAACCGTGCTAAACGTTTTTGGAACTTTGTCCTTTCGGTCAGTTTTTTGGAGATTTGGACTTAGTATAACTATTTGCACAATTCTTCAGACATCGTCTATTATTTTACAATATTAAACTCATGTGCTAATGGCGGAGTCGAATTTCTGAAACCACCCCACCCTTTTTGCGGGTGTTGTAAGATTTATCCGACTAAAGACTTACATATCTTAAAGTGATCAGTGGGTCGAGTTATAGCAAATCCCTCTTATGTGCCAATAATTCTGCAGTGTCGTAGGTAGTTGGTGTGGTTATGGTGTTTTGCCAATTTATGATTGTAGAGTGTATTATACTTTTTAAGAGATGATTCTGATTAAAATCATTTAGCGCTCATTCACCATTTCATTTTAAAATGTACAATGTGTAAATGTACATGAATTGTATTTTATAAATATATTTTTTCCAAAATGATCGTTTAATTTCTGTTACTTTTTTTGTTTTTATCAGACTTCGATTCCACCAAAAGTGATGTAATTCAAAATTTGCCAGTACGGTGCTTAAAAGCGTTGACATGCTTTCTCCCAGGTCACAAATATCAGTTCATAACGTCACAAATGGGAAAGCAGTTGATCTTGATTGGAGGATATACTTTCTCGAAGCCGGTTACTGGAAACATTTGGGTATGTTCCACGAAGAATCCTGCATGCAAGGCGAAACTGAGATTAGACAGTCACCAGAACATTGTTCAGCTTTACAACGAACACCCTCATCGGTCCAGATACCGCTTCTTCAATGGAATATATTATCGTGTTTAGCAATATTGATTAGTAATATTAAGCTTTGTTTAATGTAAATAACTGTTGTGAATGTATGTTTTTTTAATGACACACTCACTACTGCGATGGAAACGGGCCCATATTGGCCTGCCTTGGAACTTCAGTTGGGGCGAAAAAATAAACTTTCGAGATATTTTGAATAGCTATTAAGGAACTTAGTGTAAAATGTTAATTTCTCATACAGAATTTAAATATGAGTTTGTCAAATCACAAATGACTAAACTAAGTAAAACTTAATTGTTGGGTAGCTTAAACCTTATCAAGATTGAGACCGGGGCCTGTTGGCTATGCTCAACTAGGAAAAATAATTGCAAATTCGCTTTGCGTGAGTGCTCATGTTGGACAACTATCATAAGATTGTAAATCTATCAATGAACATACTCATTATCCAAGATATCAAGTTATTAATTATAAAAGTTACTGTGTACAGTTATATTATTCAGAGTTGAATAAGAATAAAAAATGAGCATTAAATAAACAACTTGACGGTTCATTATTTATTTTAATTCTATTTCGTCATTTAAGTCCAAATATAATTTAAGTCTAAATGTTAAACAAGGTGCATATAGCCGGTGTATAGTTATACGGTAGCCTTGTTTTTCGCTGCAACTGCATTACCTGTCTAGCCACCAACCGGCCGAGTCTCACCCTGACTCCTTATTTCTATGACGTCTTAAATCATAGTCTGTACCTATTCCTCTTGTTAGTTTAATACAGTAGCATTAGGTACAGTTATTTAAGTTATTACGTAAAATATATCCAATATTTTTAGGAAAGGGAAAAAAATACACTACACAATACAATACACCTTGAAAAATGAATCTGAATTCATGCTGTACGCATTGTTTCCTAATAAAATTGTTTGTAGAAATTCGTGTGTTCCTTCTAATCTTAGCATCAAATGGCGGCAATGTGCTGCTTTTTTGTTTTTTAATCTTGACACTCTCATAGGATAGGGAATAGTCTAGCCAGGTAACTGGGATGAGTAATGAAAATCGTACAATGCGTGTATACAAGATTTTTTTATATAAGTTATATAATAGAGTGATTGTTTTTTTTTTCAGAATTTCAGATAGTAACATCGCAAAGGGGAAAGAACTTGATACTTTTCCAAGGATACACATTTTCTCGAGTCACTGATTTGAGGTGGCAGTGTTCTACACATTACCCTGGTTGCAAAGCTATCCTCAGATTAACCAAAGAGAGAACTATACGAGACTTCACGGCCCATAGTCATCCATCAAGAAAATATATAATAACGAAGAATGGACAGTACATTAGATTATAAACAAGTTAGTTTTCTACAGTCTTCGTTAAGAATGGACTTCAAGTAATTTTTCCTGGGTTTATGCCCGAAAGTACTGCAATTATTATGAAGACATATAAGGCCTAGTATTTTATATGTATGATGAAGTGATGAACTGAATGAAAAAATAATTGTAAAATATGGCTAAATAAAATAATAATATAATATGAGTATGTGTCACAGGATTTTTATCGTCAATAAAGTGATTTAACCTACAATTTTTTTTTTGGTGGTATTTTTACAAAACAGCTAGTGTTTAGGATTAACTACCATTTCAACATCTACTTATCCCATATTAATTTTCAGAAATTAATTACGAATGGGTGCTTTCCCAAAAAGGAAAGAAAATGATCATGGTTGACGGGTACACGTATTCAAAGAACAGCCCAAATGGGTGGGTTTGCTCCACTCGAAACGCTTTCTGCAGAGCGAGACTGAGACTTGATTCAGTAGGAAATATTATATATATCGATGATAAACATTCACATTCACCAAAAAATGTATGTAGAATACGCTCTGTACACGAATCAGTTAATATGTAATTTTGATATTGTCTCCTTATACTTGCTCCTAATCAGAAGTCTGTAGCAGAGGAAAGCTGTCAAAAACTTTTGAGAATAGAAAAATGAATTTTGAATCTCTTTATGAATTTACCCAATCTCTAAATCTCCAAAACTCTTATGTGGCCGGGAATGCTGAATAAAAAACTTCTGGTATTGGGGGTATGCATGAGTGGCACCGATTGCTAACTATAAGGTAATGTGAATGCTAGTTAGCAGCTCAATAAAAAAAAATAAAATAGAAAAATGAAAGTAGAAAAGTTGTTACGATTTTCTATTTATAGTAGCTAAAAATAAAGTGCAATTTACGGAAAAATCGCTTATCGATAATGTTGAAATAGATACCCTAAAAGAATAATTTCTAGAAATTAAGCTTAATTAAGATTTTTGTATAATCATCCAATATGACAATAAAATCCATGTCTTTGTAAATTGTCTAGCTGTAAATAAAGATCATTGAAAATTTTACGTTTTTTTGCTTTTTTGCTTATTTTCCAGTTTCCAGTTACAGCGCTGACCGGGGATTTGATGAAAAAGTGAAACTTATTTTCCAGGTAATAGTTCATACAGAAGTTTTAATGCTTAGGCAAACCCAAGGGTCATACAAATATGACCGTTTATTTTTTATAGTTTTCATAAATACATTAAATAATAGTTCTCCTACAAATAAGCTTTAGTTATTTATCCTGATATTAGTTGAAACACTATTGAGTATCTGAACTTTGTTTCAGGTATAAAAAAGTACGAATATACAAAATCACAAAGGGGGAAGGATTTGATTCTCGTGGATGGGTTCACGTATGGTCGGCTTAGTGTCAACTATTGGGGATGTTCTTCAGACAAGAATCATTGCAAAGCGAAAATTAAAATGTTGGCTAATGGTACCCTTCGGTATGTTAATAGCGAACATTGCCATCCACCGAGACTGTATTATAAACATAATGGCGTCATTGTACTAAAAAAGAGAAGAAAATATTATTATTATTAAAATCCGTTCTAGTTCTCGAGTCAATAAGTCTAAGGAGGGATTTTGCCTGAGTGTTCTTCTGCTTTGATAATGGATTGTCTTCTATGGGAAGCCGAACAATCGCCGTCTTCAGGGTTTTATGGTAACAAAATGGTCACATCGTTACGGTCGGGTTATAAGGAACGAGCTTCCCTGCTGGACTTTTTCCACTCGATGTTGACGATAGAATTGTTCTTTAGAGATGGAATAATAAGGTTCCTCCGTGGTCGGCTCCGCTACGTTATTTTTTGTTGTTGCATATAGGTTGCAATATTAATAAAAAGAAATAGGTCGCTTGCAAGTGGGGCCTTCCAGCAACTATCTAAATATTCTCCGTAAATGGTGTGACTGTCTTTATGGTCTCATAGTAAAGATGATATCTTGAACAATGTTGGCAATAGTCTTGCCTTTTTACCTTAATAAGCAAGACCATTTCTTTTTTGTCGTGTATAGTGGTAGATTTGAGGTTATTAACTGTTGTACAAGCAATAATTTAATGTCAAATGAGTACCTACTTTTATCTAGTCATCTAAAATTTTGTGTCTTAAAAGATTGATGTTATATATATAATTATATAATAAGTACATGAAAATGTTTATTCAGCGAGATGTAAAAGGGATAGTCAGTTACTAATGGTGGTGATTAAGAATCTCCTTTAATATGAAGGATTTCATGGTGCCTAGAGACTGACCTTCTGCAGCGTTTTTGCCTTTTAAAATGGAAATTCCTATTTCTCATCACCACCTTTGTCTATCCCTTCAGGGTACAGAGTGCGTGTCTATATGTAGATTTAGTATATTTATATTGGAAAAGATATCAAAGGAATTGTCAGTGACGTAATAATTCAAAGGGGATGTTTTTGAAAACTGCAATTGGGTTCTTGGAATGTAGTCTATATAATAATTCAACAAACTGCCCAGCGCAGATATGTACGTTATTTTCTGACTTCTTCTCCTCGGTTTATGAGCCTCCAACTTATGACCCTAGCACCTGGACACCGCCAGAAACCCTTCACGAGAGTTCTGTATGCATTCCGCACATTTACCTTGCAAAAGATGCCATTCTTAAGGCACTCAACTCATTAGATTTAACTAAAGGAGCGGGCCCGGATGGTTTGCCTCCATCTTTCTTAAAGTACACAGCACAGACCATCTGTGTTCCATTGCACATTATATTTAATAAATGTCTTAGAGAAGGGATTTTCCCAAGCATTTGGAAGAGGGCTTTCATCACGCCTATACATAAAAGCGGTGACAAATGCAATGTTGAAAATTATAGGCCCATATCTATCTTATCCACCTTGTCTAAGCTTTTTGAGAGTTTAGTGCACAGCCACTTGTTACCACAGTTAAATCACCTTATTATACCCGAGCAACATGGTTTTGTTAAATCCAAATCCACCACTACAAATTTAATGAGCTTCACACAATATTTGTTTGAAAACATGGATGTGCGCACGCAGGTTGATGCTGTTTACACTGATTTTCGGAAGGCTTTTGACAAGGTGGACCACAAATTACTACTCGATAAAATTGCTTTCAATGGCATAAGAGGGAATTTACTCAGATGGTTTGCTTCATATATTTTTCACAGGACTCAAAAGGCTGTCGTCAATGGATTCGAGTCTGACTATGTAGTCGTTGGATCGGGCGTGCCGCAGGGTTCGGTCTTGGGTCCTTTGATGTTTATCTTGTTCATAAACGATATAAAACTCTGCATAATCAACTCGAAATTCCTAATGTACGCTGATGACATAAAAATCTACAAGGCTTGTGCGAACTCTCAAGATTGTTTGCTTCTACAGGAGGACTTATGCAGGATTGCACAATACTGTCTAGTAAATAAACTTCATCTCAGTCTTCCAAAATGTCATTACATTTCATTCAGTAAAAACAAAAATAGTATTCACTTCCAATACACCTTGAATGACACACAACTAAAAAAAACTGAGTGCACGCGTGATCTTGGCGTACTTCTTGATTGCAAGTTGCATCTCGACACTCATATTGACAAGATAGTTAGCAAAGCTTTTCAGATGTATGGTTTTGTCATGCGGTCTAGTAAGGATTTCAAAAACCCTTCTACTCTTCTTTTCCTATATAAAACACTGGTCCGTTCACAGTTAGAATACGCGGTACCCATCTGGTCCCCGTATTATGAAAAATATAAGCATGCTATAGAAAAGGTACAGAAAAAATTCCTTCATGCCATGCACTATAAGTACTTCCATGTAAGGATTCCCTATGCAGATTTGTTAAGGCATTATAAGATGTTGAGCTTGGATTCTAGGCGTTTATTGATTATGGTTATGATGCTACACGGCATATGCAATAATAAATTTAACTGTACTGAGTTGTCTAATAGACTATGTTATGTAGTACCTAGAACTGCTATTCGGCGGGAGGTGCGCGCGCCTCGGCTATTCTATACCCCTCGGTGCAGAACTAAGGCCGGGGTACGGGCCCCTATCCGCCGACTCTTAGAAACCTATAACTCACAATTTATTGACTTCGATATTTTTTCGCTGTCCCAACCTAAATTTAAAAGAGTTGTCTCACAATTTCTTGCAAGTCGTACATAAGTACCTACTCTCCGACTCTTGCTCCCCTCGATCTGTCCGTAAGTGTTAACTAATATTCCAATTTAAATTATATCTTTCTTAACATGCGTTCGCTCTTATACTCATATGTTATTACGTGGACAATGGTGTGGGTTATACGTTATTACAACTGTAATGTCACTACTTTATTGTTAATTCTGCAATGTATAACTGTTTTTTGTCCCAAATAAATAAATAAAAAAATAAAATAAAAATAAGTAGTCAGATGATAGGTTATTTTTTTTCGGAATGCTATAATTGGCAGTTTAGGGTGATGAATGGATGTGTGATTGCTTAATTATATTTTATTGTATTGAAATTAATGAATAAATATTTTATTACAGACTATATCAAGTACCCAATTGAAGAAAATATCACATTGTGCCTATAATCTGCTTATATTTTTCAGCAGAGTCTTATCTGTTCCCAGCAGTGGGACCTACTTTGCCTTCTTATCCCAATATTACGTCACTGACGGCAGGTCTGTGATGAATCGTACATATGATACTCAACTTTATTTATTAACTTTTTAGGTATAGATTTGAATATATAGCAAAGTACCTGTATTATTATAAAGTATTATAGAAACTATTTACTGATTATAATTATTATTCGAATGTTAGTATTTTAAAATTGTTATTATTTTATAGAGTATATATTATGTCTAGGTATTTTATACATATAAGTAGTTCTTTTTTTACGAAATATCTAGTTATTATAATTCGGCTGTTCTTATACGGGATTTTTTTAATACTTAGAATAGTTTTGATATACATATCTACGAGTTAAGCTTAAGGACATTTTGGTCCATAGTTTTTCAGGTTTTTAGCAAAGGAATCAAAGTTAATATATTCAGTATTTTAATAATTCTAGTCACGATACCATTTTTGCTCTGTTTCAGATACTTATCCATTTGAATGCTCTTAAGAAGATATTAAAAGTTTTCTCCAGATAATCTTGATTTTGTATCTATTTAACCTTTTGGGTTTGTATTGGGTTTTTGCCTCAGGCAATTTTTTTTAAATAATCTGGAAGTGATGGCACTTCCAGATTAGCTTTGACACGAATGGATCAGCTCAATCGGAGTGATATTACGGCCTCACAGAAAAGCGGCGGGAAATAACCACAGCACTGTGTTTTGCCGTATGGCCGAGGCTTCATCTTACAATGTTACAAACTGCTTGATTTATTTTTGTTTAAAGTAAAGTTATCGATGTCTTGTGCCACAACTGGTGAAATGACTTATGACGCGAGAAAGATATATAGTCAACAAGTATACGTTCGGTAATAAAATAGGCTGCGTTTAGATATGGTTTCACAAAAACAGTATCCGAGTTCTAACCGCGATAGTCAACTACCAAAATCATACATTATTTTAGTAAGTCTCTGGACTCTTATTTAAAGCTCTACTAGTTTCAAGTCATAACGGGACTCTTATTCACTCTAATAGACGTGGTGCTTGACGTGACTTGAAACTTGTAGTTTCTTCAGTTAATTCACGCAATAAATTGATTGTCAACCTAATAATCTTCTTTTTCAGTTGGAAATTCATTGTCGTCATCTGTGCCGTACGCTATAGTAAAGTCACAAAGGGGAAAAGATCACATTCTCGTCGGCAAATATACATTTAGGAATCATACTGGAAACATCTGGATATGTGCTTACAACAAACAGTATCCGAAATGTAAAGCAAGATTAAGATTGAACCAATCGGGAACTATAATTGATATATCGAATGAACATTGTCATCCACCAAAAAATTACGTTATGTTGAATGGAATGTATATTAAGGTCTAAAGATGTTATTTTTCGAAAATGTTTTGTAAAGAATTTGAAGTGTCAAGTATAAGGGTTGCGGGGCAAGCGCAATAAGGCGCCGCGGCCTCGATCTAGAGCAGAAGAGAGAACGGGTGGGTTTTTAGTCAGTAAAAGTCTGATACTTCCTCCCGCCCCGCACTGGGTGGGAAAAGTTAAAAAGATTTTCACCTCACAAAAAAGTCAATATGACTAGCGCCATAGCGTGGGTTCTATATTCTAAATAAACCTGCCAGTCTATCATTACTGCGTGTTTTGTCTCCATCTGGCAACACTGTGAGCCGGTCGTCAAAAAACGACCTCAAGTTTTAATTCAATTTTAAAATTAGTTTTAAGTGATATTTAAGTTTAAAATACGTTTATTTGTGTTAGAATACATACGTTATTATTATAGGCAGTGTGTGCTTTGTGATATTAATAATTAGGGATATTCAGCGAGGAATATTTCAAGACCACAGTAAGCCATGTCGGTACAACTTCTCTCGAGTTTTAGCAAACTAACGGACAGCAATAAAATTGTATATAAGATGTTCTAGGGTCGTCTCTTGTACTTTTTTAAAAAGGTTTATGTGTCAAGTTGCCTGACCATTGACCACTGATGCGCATGGATGCCTCCGTGACCGTAAGAGTTAGTACGTCACTCATGTTTGTAAAAAAATATTAAATAGAAAATTAGAATATTATTACATTATTACACTTTCTCTTATTAAACACATATTATTACACTTTATCTTATTAAACTAGTGACAAATTGTATTATGTTTTAAATAACTAAATAAATCTGGATTTCGTCACAAAATGGCGTTGTGCTTATAAGCAGGTTAATTGTTTTTTCATGACTGTCAAAATCACAAAAGAGCAAGTAACAACAACACAAATTGAGAGACATGTTTCTAGAAAGAAGTAAGTTAAAATATATTTTTTGTTTTTTTCTGCAGCATTCCGGTTTCGTAGCCAGAATATGAGACCGTCCTACTCAATAGTAAAGTCTCAAAGAGGTAGAGACTTAATCCTTGTCGATAATTTTACGTTTTCAAAAGCGATGTCTACAGATTTCGTTTGGGTTTGCTCGTCAAATAAAGGGTCAAGTTGCAAAGCGAGGCTGAAATTGGATGACCTTGGAAACATAATCAAAATCGACAATGTGCACAGTCATCCACCAAGGAAATATGTCAAACTTCCTGATGGACAATACGTGAGGTTACATTAAGCGGTGATAATATGACAGAACCTTTTTTTTATATATGAGTACAAAAAGTAGTGGGCGCAAGAGCTTGATATTCGAGTAAGAAAATAAAAGTAGATATAGTACAGAGAGAGTGGAAAAGGCATTTATTATCTGCGTAGCGAATCGTTTATTGCGTACTAGAGATACTCATTTTGACATTTATGATATATGAAGTAGGTACAACAAATTGTAAAAAAAAAATACTCAATTATTTGTAACTTTAAATAAAATATTACCTATATCTATTAAGAGTTAGTTGGTTGGTTGGTTGGCAGGTTGTAAACATAATTCGACCAGCTTTTATGTCAACTTTAAGTTGATTTAGACAGATACATACTTACCTACTAATTTTAGTTACAATTTAATGGTTGTCTGTATATAACGTATGTTGAATAAAGAGAATTGTCGTTTTCATGAGTTTTATCTTTTTAACACCTTAAGAGGCCTTTTCAAGACACTAATAATGGGCAGACGATGCTTTTATTAAGCCACATTACTGCCACCTCTATATGTCTTTTTATATTTAATTGCCATTAAATTTTCAATTCTATTTTACAGAATATTACAATTCATTTTCATCACCACAGTACGAGATTGTCAAATCGCAAAGGGGCAAAGATCTTTTACTTGTCGATAATTACACATTTACGAAATGTGTATTCTCACCAAACACCTGGACTTGTTCTCAGAGAAGAGGGGCAAGTTGCAAAGCGAGATTACGATTGGATCGACTAGGAAATATTGTTAAAATTAACAATGAACACCCACATCCCCCGAGACAGTTTGTTAAACTTGATAATGGAGAATATATAAGGATAGGATAAGAAATACGCTACCCTTCCCTGTAAGTGTGGGAGAGCCATTTTTCGGCACAAACGGGCCGGCCTCGCATGAAATACCACGACCTCAGAAATAAAGCATAAAGCAACGCTTACCTTGTGGTTTACCGTGTGAGTGAACTTAACAAGAGGGCTGCCTGTCCTGTCCTACCTCCCATACGTAATTCGCATATTCTACCCCCAATAGGCCAGCAAGTCGTTACTCATTTTTGTTGCTGGTGTCACGTGTCTTTGGGCGGTTCCAATTGCTTACTTGAGCTCACCCATAAAGCGTTCAGTAGCAGCAAGTAGAATCATTTTAGGTTTTATAACATAAAACACTACTTACTAGATTTTGCTCAAACAAATTTTCAGCGGAAATTTGTGAGTAATGTTCGTGTAGGTCTGAGGCAGTGAAAAATCGCAGATTTACTATTTTAGACTTCTTTATTAAATTTAAATTACACAGAGACCTCTTATCCGTTCTACAGTTATCGCCATCTTCCTTTTCCCCCTCCATCCTTCCTCTCTCTCACACAAATACGTCGTCTCACTCATGTCTCACTCATGGTTCATATTCTACTACTAAGTTTACATTTTAGAATCCTACATTCGTGATATATATTTTAATATCGTGATGTACTTTAATAGGGAAAATATATAACCATTGCTTCCGCGTCCTTATGTTATGTTGATAAAAATCCTGTGTCCATCCAGAGCACACCAAAATTCAACCAAATTGGTCCAGCTATTTTTGCGTGAAAGGATAACAAAAAAAATCTACATCCATACATTCTTATAGGATTGTAACCTTAATACATATATAGGTATAAAAAAATACTGAATGTCAGTTCTAAGTGTTATTGACCTCCAGAAATTATTGTTATGATATCTAGTTAGTAGATTTTCTTTTAAAATTAACGTTATTAATCGTAAAGTAATTATCCTTGCTGCTACAGAACCCTGACTGCTTTTCTTATCAAGTATTTGTATGTTAGAAATAGGGAATAATGTAAGGCTTACTACGCTATAGTTTAATTTTTTTACTTTACAATTAAATAACATATTTTTAAAGAATTAAAGTTTAATAAATATTTCAATCATAAAAGTGCTATTTTATTTAATTGGCTGTTTAAAAATCTGATCCAATTGATAATAAACTTGTATTTAAAACTGTCTTTATTGGGTATTTAATGCCAAACTCATGTTGGTAGTCCGAACATAAAAAGCCAAGTCGCAATTTCCTTTAACATAACTTTTTACCTTATGCTATTACAATAAAGTTGAAAGTAAATTCTTTGTATTGTTTCTGATATAGTAACCGATTTGTTGTAATCATTACCGACACTTTTAAGACGGTAGTTAGTATTAGAAGAAGTAGAGATTTAGTTATTTGAATTAGAAATCAGAACTAGAAACCGAATCTTAGAAGTTAATTCATAATAATAGTTTCTTTTTAGAATTTTAAGTTATAATTCTTAAAAAACAATTATTAAATATAGCTATAAGTTAGAATAGATTTGCAGTTATTTCATAATAGTTTCTTTCTGTTTTCAGTAACAGAATATGGCGAGTTAAATATACCGTACACAATGGTTAAATCCCAAAGGGGTGGAGATCTCATTCTTATTGACAATTACACATTCTCTCGAGTTGCTAAAATGAACAATTTTGTATGGATTTGCTCGTTAAAACGACCTAATTGCAAAGCAAAAGTACGATTAAACGAGTTTAAAAAAATAATAGAGATTTGTAATGAACACAATCATGCGCCCAGAGACAATAGTTTAAGAAAATATAAAATGCAGTCTGCCACTATGTAAGAATTCGTCGTTAGTATTGAACTCGAGCTAATGAAACTATATGCCTGCCTGTACCTTCACATTCGCTTTGACGAGGCAGGGTACCAGATGTGCTTTTGGAAGGATATGCCTGTAGTGTCTCTCTGTTAGACGACCCGCTGTTTCAGGGGAAAATATCCCTCATCCTAAAAGGGCTCAGGGTATCAAACCTCTGTTATTATAATATCTAGAATATGTGTTATATTTTTTTAGAAAAACAATATTTTCTCTTTAATATAAAATCGATAAAAATTTAGAGTAAATTTTTAGTCAGTTGGTTCCTCGACAATTTTGTCGTGCAAGAAGTATAACAGTAAGGACGCCCTGCTTGTCACAATGGTTTGACGGTTGTCATGAAGTATTCACACAACCCTGAGCCCTTCTGTATTCTGAGCCTGAGCCCCTTCAGTAAACATGCCACGCTTGTATATAAAATAATAACAAAAAAAAACGGTGTCGTCACCGGAATGGCCATCATCATCCGTCGAAAGAGGCCCACTGCTAAAGGAACACTAAATTTCTCCTCGTCAAATTTGTTTTAAGTTTGTTACGCGCAATTTTTTTTCACCGGCCGGTGCGGATACCTACTTTTAAGAGACTCAATGTGTATAGAATTCCAAAATTGATTCGTACGAGTCTTTTTTGGGGACAGCCTCTTAAGTTTATATCAATTACCCACGGGTATACATGTAGGTATATCTATGTATGTAGAATAAAAAAAACTATTGTCTTACTACTATTTGCTTGTAAACTCTCGTGGTCAACTTTTGTGATATACTAATTCCATTACGCTTTACGGCTTACTCAGGTTAGGTCAGGTACTTTCTTATCATTAGTACGGCTTGGAACTAGTGTAGTTGTCTTGTTAAGCGGTTACGTCATTAAATGGTACGGCTTACTCACGTAATTCGTACATGAAATTATTAAATAATTGTTAATAATTAGTATACTTGCTTGTTTTGTAAATGAAAGTTGCTAACAAAAGCATCATTTGTGAGTTTTGAATGAAGAGAGCAATGCGAAATATTTTATATAAGTTATGTTATGTTACACAAGACAGCGATAAAGTTTAATAAATGTCTATAAACATTGAAGTGTTTTTGATATCATCATTAGTGTCTTAATATGAGTAGGTAAAATGTACCAGATAAATTTGGATATAGAACTTTGTGCCACATAAGTACATCAAGAACATTATATAAAAACGCACGATGATTGCCGCTTACCGTAAACGCGGGTGTGCGGAAGACGAGAAAGGATAGTTCTCCGCCCGACCAGAACCACTTCCGAACGAAGGGCGCGTAGCGTTCCACGCGCGCCTTAAAGAGCCATCAGACCAACACTTATGGAGCCCTATAGGGCCAATGTTCAATAAGAGGTTGTTTATTATTTCCCCTACAAAAAAACTTGCAAAAAACATATAAAAGGGCGCAGATGAAGCCTATGTATTATTGATTGTTTTTTTTTTTACTATAAGTTAATTATATCCATGGTTTTATTGCAGATGATGTGTTATTGTCAAGTCCTGCGTACACGGTGATTAAATCCCAAAGAGGCAAAGATTTAATCCTTGTCGACAATTATACGTTTGCAAAAGTTGCGAAGTCTGATCTGATATGGGTGTGCTCGTTGAAAAGACCTTTTTGTAAAGCGAAACTCCGTTTAGACAATTATGGCAACATAGTGCAGCTACATAACAAGCACGATCATTTACCAAAACAATATATGAAAATGAAGAATGGAGAGTATGTACGAGTTGGATAATGTTTTCGTTAGGCCTTGAAAAATTTTGTTCGATTTTGAGCTGGTTTTTCAATTGTCCGATAAATGTTATCTGAGGAATACAATTTTTGCTGTCACTTTCTTATACGAACATTCTTACGCGACAGCATCATAATTATTCCCTAGGTAACTTTTATCTAACCATTGAAAAGTCAGCCCTTAGTCAATTGTTTAGTAGTTGGATTTCATTAAAATTATTTTTATCTAGTAATAAGCATATTTATATGGCTAGCAGTCAAGTGTGGTCTATTTTTTATTATATGTCAATGTTATCCTTTATAGAATGTGTTCTTTATAGATATTAATGACACATGGGTAAATAAATAAATATCCATATTGATTATCCTATCAGTTATTGTTCTCACCTTAATTTTTATTGAATATTTAGAAATTCAGTATATTTTTAGAGCATGTTTCTCTTCAAAGAATATTCGGTAAGTTATAAAGGCTGATTCGTCGAGACGGTTTACCTCATATTACTTATTTAATTTTTTTCTTTTTCTTTACAGAAAAACCATATTATTTAAATATGAGAAGCAAAAAGAAGCTGCTAATGTACCAGGGATATACCTTTAGTCGGTACGCACCTCGATACTTTTATTGTTCGAAAAAGGGATTTGGCTGCAAGGCTGCCCTTGTGCTAGACCACGACGGTTCACTAGTTATTATGAAGAATGCACACAACCATGAACCACCGAATTACACGTGCATCAATGGCATCCATATAAAGATATAATAGAAAAGGTCCCATCACTTAGTTGGGCATCGTCACATCATCAGCCGGAAGAACGTCCTTGTGTAAATAAAAACCTGCAGTGCTATCCTGTAAAATTGTAAATAGTAAATCTCATCTCGGAAATCATCTCGAAAGTCACACACCACTTCGCTTCTCATCTCGCCTGTACACAAACGTCAAAATATTCACTTGTTTTAGTTCTTTTGACTTCGTTATTCACAGGTGGCGCCAATGTAGATTTCAATCCATTTGAGAATACAAACCTTTAAATAAACATGATTTTACCGCGAATTCATAAGTGATTTCGCAAATTAACTTTGGGAATAGCATAGCTGTAGCTGATGACTTAATGGAGTCATCGCCATTTGTATCCATACCTACCAACTGGTATCCTCTCTCATCTATCCATCATATTCCTGATTAATCATATTCCTGATTAATCATATTTCTGGTTTGTTTACAAAACAGATTTTATTGTGGTTTATTTGTATCATTATACCTAAAGTATAAAACAAAGTCGCTTTCGCTGTCCCTATATCCCTATGTATGATTTAATGTTTAAAAGTTCGTAACGGATTTTGATGCGGTTTTATAATAGATAGAGAGATTGAATAGGAAGGTTTATATGTATAATAACATTCATTAAATAGTGTAGAAATTTAGTATCAGCATTGCATCCGTGCTAAGCCGTTACTGGTAGTTTTATAGAAATATAAGCTTATGTGGTAGTAAATGAAAGGAGTTACAGCCTCTTATTAAAAAAATGTATTTGAAATTTTGTGTAAACTACATTTGTACATGTGTTCATATTTTATATTATGTTAAGATTTTTTCGATGTTTTGAATGAATAAATATTAGTGTTACACATAATATAACCGACTAAATGATGTACAAAAATGAATCGTGAAACTGATCGGAAAAGAGTAACCATGGAGGTTCTTGCTCGTTCTTCTCCATAGGAATCTACCCTTTGGAACGAGCAAATAGTTTCACTAGAGGACAGACCGACAGATTGTGACACACAAAGTTGACCTTTTTGACGTTCAAAAGCGCCTCCAGTGGTCTATTTGAAATAAATGATTTGTCTATGACTTTGACTTTTATTTCTTATAATGTATGTTTAAATGGTGAATAGTTGCATCTTAACAATTGCTTTTATTAAAGTACTTACCTGAATGCCTAAAGGCCGTATGCATATCTAATGTAGTGTTAGATGAAGAGCGTCCTTTTCTCAAACAATGACTTCAAAATCAGTAAAGTTAAAATTGCAAAGATTGTTTTTACTTGTGGAGCTGTTGGTTGGTTAAAATTACAAACTTATCACTATAATGAACACGGAACACTTGGTGTAAAAAGTGTAAACGTGAGCGCAATGTTTCTAATGGAAGTCACTGTTATAATGTCATTTTTTTTATTCGCAGGAAACGTCAAGTTTATTCTACTAGGCAATAATAAAACACTGTTAATGGTGGACAATTATACATTTTCTCAGCACAAACACCGTTACTACTACTGCTCGCAAAGGTTTAAGGGTTGTCAAGCTAAGCTTAAACTGGATCAAAATAAAACACAGATTGTCTCTTTGTGTAATGAACATAATCATGATCCTCCTGTTTATAAACAGATGGACAGTGGACTCTATTTTAAAATTTAACATCAAAAACAAAACGTTTATGTTAGGGATACCAAAAAAAGACGTTATTGGTTTTGATTTTGAAAACAGGGACTGGAAAAGTAAAAGCGAGACTTATTGTATTCTTGAGAAACCAGTTTTTAATAATAAAGTTTTGAAATTAAAAGTTCTTTTTTATATTTTTAGGAAACATTATTATTGATTTATAAGTATTTTATTTTCAATCATGTTTACGATACTTACTTTAAAAAATGAAACAAAACGGTTGCAATAAAAAGCAAGATTATTTAAGTACTTGATTATTTTACGAGTAAGTATAAAACTTATTAAATATCTATCTAATAACAATCAAATATTGTTATATAAAACCGCGAGTCTGAATTGATGTAACATCCAATTTGTTTTTCTAGGTCCATATTGTAGCGTCACCGTGAACATTGAAAAATCAGATATGAAAAACTATCCTAAAAAGAAACTGGACAAGTCTAGCCCCGCTTACATAAGACAAAGGCAAATAGCAAATGCAAGAAAACGCGTATATTTGGACAAGCTTACTCCAGAACAGAGGGAAATAAAGAAAGCGAAAGATAGAGAATATTACTACAAGAAGAAGAATACTATGCAACGGAGATCTATTTATGATTTACCAGAAGACAAACAGCTTAAACTTCGAGCTCAGTGGAATAGAAATACAAAAAAATATAGACAAAAATGTATCATTGAACAAAATTTTGACACAGACACCACTGATTAAGATAACTCTGAAGTTTAAAGTATTGTAAAATATGTGCTTTATAATATTATAGCCTTGTATTGTAAGTCTGGTAGAGCCATGCCTCGGCACGAATGGGTCGGCTCGACCGGAATGATACCACGGCCTCACAGAAAACCGGCGTGAAACAACCACAGCGTTGTGTTTCACCGTGTGAGTGAGGTTACCTAAGGCCTAATCCTTCCCCTCCCCAAAACCCTCCTAATTCCCAAAATCTCCAAATCCCTAGTCCCCAAAAGGTCGGCAACACACACGTTTACAATCAGGTAAATCTAGGTAATGTAAGAGGCGCAACTGGTTATGCGACAAAGGCGGAATTTCTTTGGAGGCTAAAGACCTCACCAAGTTACATTTCTTTTATATGTATAAATACATATTTTTTTATGTGATATGTGCAAACGAGCAGACGGATTACCTGTTGGTAAGCAATCGGCGTCGCCCATGGACACCTGCAACAAAGAAGGAGTTACGAGAGCGTTGCCGACCTTTTAAGGATTGGGATTTTGGGGATTTTGGGATTGCGAAGGGATTGGGGTAGGGGAAGGATTGGGCCTCTGGTAACCTTACTCACACGGCGAAACAACGTTGTTGTTGTTTCACGCCGGTTTTCTGACACACATATTTCACATATTTCTGTTATATCTAATATAACACTTAGATTTATGTTATGAAAAATGTATTCCAGAACTTACGTGCATTTAATTATTAATAATTGTAATGTATCTAGGATACTAGGCTGCTGCTTTCGTTAAGGAAAAAATTTGTTAAATTGACATTCCTGTATGAGAGGGGATTTTCACCCTCATAATATGCATGTAAGTATTATCCTTATGTAAAAAGGCTTTTTAGCATTAAGTATTTAATAAATCACTTAAATCATTTTGAATTTATTTTATTTTGAAGATATTACATATATTGATAAAATTACCTCATTGATTGGTCTGTGAATTGACCTATCAGGTGTACTTGGTGTTTCTTATTCTTGAAAAGATAAAGATATTAAAATCTTCGATAACAACAGTAAAATAAAACATGTGCATGTTTTTTTATTTCAGTGAAGTTTATAAAACTGTCAGACAATAGGAGGGTTTTAATGGCTGAAGGGTATACCTTTGCTCAAACTACACCCAGACATTATTATTGTTCCAAAAAGGCAAAAGGATGTAAAGCGAAAATATTTTTAAATAAGGACGAGACTGAAATGATCCTCTACAACAATGAACATAATCACAATGCACCAATATATAAGTTAACTAATAAAGGATTTTATGTAAAGATTGCTGGGTAAAAGTGGTTTTTGTATAGTGTATATTAAACACGAAAATATACTTCAGTGTCGTGCCATGTTTTGACGCGCTGTAAGCGTCGGTACCAAACATTAATGCGAATTCACGGTTGGTGCGGTGACTGGGCAACTGACTGTCGCGCTTAACAATTCTTTCTGTGATTTACAAGTAGTTGTTCCGGGTCTGGATGTCATGTGTATGTGAAATTGTATGTTTAACTCACTGAGAAAAGCATACTGTTGCGCAAGGTTTGAAATATTATAATTATTGTTAGAGACGCACTTGTATCTTGTAAGATATGTCAGTATGTTTCTGGCCTTATCATACCCAACACGAAACATGACAAGATTGTTCGAGTAAGATTGCTCCTTTTTTGTTTTGTTCTTAGAAGTTAAATTCGTAATTTGTAACTTAAAATACTAGAAGAGCTTTTCTCAGTTCTTTGACGTGAGTAAATCGTTATTTTCAATAAATTTAACTATTATGACTCATATTATGTGGCATATAAGTCAGAGAAAAATAAATAACATTGAACTTCGTTATAATAGTTCGTTTATTAATTATTACTTTTTTTTCCTTGTTCTGTTAACACAGTCAGCCTAACTCTGTTTATTCTAACTCGCCCATAGCGTGCCTGCTGGACGAGATTTTGAAGAAATAAGCTGTGCCTTTGTACCTAATTGTTGTATTAATGTTCTTGTCTAACTAATTGTGTTCTCCTCTTTTAGTTTATAATATAATAATAATAGAAATGAGTGCAATGCCCATTATCTTAATAAGACATTGATTTTGTTACAGAATTTAAGTTCATATCGACAGGTTCAAAATATGACTTGCTGATGATAGGAAACTACCTACACATTTTCACAAAAGAATGGTGGAAGAAATTGGTACTGTTCACAAAAGAAAGGAACAAATTGCAAGGCTCGTGTCGCCATGGACGTTCAAAAGGAAATGATATTGTCTTATTCGAATGACCACAATCATGAACCAAAAAAATACGTAATTTCCAAAAGTGGCAAATATCTTTTCGATAGGACAGGTCTTTTCCTAACCTAGTTGTCGATCGAATTTCTATTGTACTAAAGGACTTTGACGGACTTCAGTTATTAAATAAATAAATAATAAAATCAAAATAACGTAATAGTTTTTACTTTATTTTTCTTTTAGTTTATTTTATAATATTAATAAAAATGAGCGTTTTAGCATTGGTAACCTACAATGACCATTGTCTTAATTAGATATTGATTTTGTTACAGAATTTAAGTTCATATCGACAGGTTCAAAATATGACTTGCTGATGATAGGAAACTACACATTTTCACAAAAGAATGGTGGAAGAAATTGGTATTGTTCACAAAGAAGAACACAATGCAAGGCTCGTGTCGCCATGGACGCTAAAAAGGAAATTATATTGTCTTATTTCGGTGACCACAACCATGAACCAAAAAAATACGTAATTTCCAAAAGTGGAAAGTATCTTTTTGATAAAAAGGGTCTTTTCCTAACCTAGTTGTCGATCGAATTTCTATTGTACTGAAGGACTTTGACGGACTTCAGTTATAACTTATAACCTCAGAATACAGAACAAACCAGAATCCGCGTTCACTCATAATTACATGTCGTCAAATGTGTCCAAAAACAATACGTCAATCCCCCCGCCAGCCGCACTTCCACCCGCGTAGTGTTGCCGACAGTGGAACAATTCCCTTGGTTTGGGGTAATTTTACAACAGGAGGGTAAGATACGAGTAAACCCAACAAAATAGGTAAACTTACGATAAATGCAACAGACTAGTTGTTCACACATTTCATAGAAGTATCATAAAAGTTGACGATTTCCGGCTGTGTTAATTTTAGTTACATCTACTATGCACAACAAATAAAATAAAGCTTCAATAAGTACAAAGGTTTTATTGCGTTCCCTTTTGCTGGTTTAGTTATTTTAATATGTTTTTTGACTCGGAACTAAAGATTAGAAGTCTACTTACTTTACTTAGTTCCTGAGATTAGCGCATTCTAGCAAACAAACAAACAAACTCTTCAGCATTATAATTAGTATAGATATGTCTTAGTAGGATATGTTGTTTTCAAACCACCTTTGTCATAAATATATCTCTTCAAAGTGAATTGAGCAAACTATGCTCTGGCTAGATGGTTTCCAAAATTAATCTAACCGTGCCCTTTGTATGATTTATATTTATTTTTTTGTCAGGGAAACTAATATGACATAGGCTCCATAATGGACAAAAATATAACCCACAACAAATAAATAAGTGGGTAAAAGTTTCACCAAGAATGACAACACTCACAAAATGGCCGCATCATTTTCATAGAAAAATAAATCGATAAAAAAATTCAATAATTAATTAAATATACTATTGCAGTCGATGCTTGCAGATGAAATGTAATCTTATCCACTTTTTTCGTAATTCCAGCCGCATTTTTACTCGTAAATACGTCACGACATGCCACGTGCCAAAATTGACTAATCGTAGAAATTTCATACTATTCTAGTTGAGAATGGTTTTCGTTGCTTCTATTTGAAGCGCGATGACGCCTTCTGGTTTGTTCTGTATTCTGAGCTTATAACACATACAGAGAAAACAACACCCAGACATAATGAGACATAAATAAAATACGGCTCAAAATAATAACTGTTGTCAATCTAAAATGTAACGGTTTTTTTTTAAACTTAGAACGGTCAGAGGTTTAAATGTTTGCCAACAACAGAAGAAAAAAAAAAAGAGGTTTAAATATAGGTACTCGACTACAGTAATCGAGTACATCGACTTTAAGAATATTTTAAACATACAAATAAGAATATTTTGTAGATACGCTAGGACGCATCATTTTTGTTTTGAAATTATAGTTTTGAATCGTTTTGTCATTTAATTTGTTTTTAATCGTGGTTCATTTTACATGTAAACGCTAATATCGGAAGTACTAATAAAATTAATGCAGTAGTTTAACCTCTTTTATTTATTTTAGTTATATGCACTGCAAAATATTTCCATCTACCATATTGATGTTGTGTGTGTTCTAATGTGCAAGTTTTTATATTTTGGTACCTTGTATTTTTCTCTCAAATCTGTTTATTGTTATTGTAGATTACATCCTTATACCATCAGGGCAAAAGAACCAGTTGTTAATGCTTGATGGGTTCACCTTCGCACAGATGCACAGCAAAAGACATTGGTACTGCTCCAAGAAAAAGGCTGGCTGCAAAGCCAAGATTAAAATGGATGTTGACCTTGTAACCGTCATCGAATCATACAGGACACACAATCATCAGCCCCCGGAGTATTATGTGACTAAAGCCGGAGAGTATATTTTCTTTAGACATAAATCGAAAGTATTACCCAATAAAAATATACCAACTTAATAAGATCAATAAAGTGACAAAACAGCCTCACAGAAGACCGACGTGGATAAAACACAACTTTGTGTTTCGCCGCTCTCCAAATCCCTAATCGTAAAATCCATACAACACACAAATGGCCGATAATGAATTCGGAAAATTCCTATCGTTATCGCACCCACGGGCGGTACCAATTGCTTACCATCAGGTGACCGGTCTGTTCGTTTGTCGCCATCACATAAAAACATGGCTTACCCAATCGACCTTGAATTATGTTAGTTAAATTACCAAACTATTGTACATGTTAGAACCAGTCAAGGCTGTGTCAAAAGCGCAAAAAAATACGGCAGTCTCTACTCAGAGCAGGAGTTGAAACGGTGTGGTCAGACTCTTATTGAGGAGAAGACCCAGGGGGATGGAGACAATTTACAAAATGAAATAAAAAGTAAGCACATTACTAAAAATGTGAAACTCCTTGGCAAATAATTTGAACTTAGTCATTTTTCTATTCTATCAAAGAATAGTGTCCATGAAGGGTAGCGCAGGCAGTTTGTAAAAATAAGATGTTTTTTTGCAAATCGAATAAAGTGTATTGTTGAACACTGATTATAGCCCTATTAATTTATCAGTGATCGTATTTGTAAGTGATGTAGCTAATCAGTTTTATGTAAGATTGTGTGCAATAAAATATGAAGAAATTACGGTCCTTTGTTATTCTACAAATGCTCCAAAAACTACCAGATGGCACACAAAAGATATTCCACTTCCAGTTAATTTCGAATATTATTCTAGATCCCATATTTATACCAACTGGTTTGAAGAACAAGTTGCTTATGCTTGGAGGGTTCACTTTTGCACAAGTCAGCAAGAGAAACTGGTACTGTTCGCGAAAGAAAATTGGTTGTAAGGCCAAAGTGAAAATGAACCCTGACGGAGTGACAATAACGAATGCTATGAATTTTCATAACCACAAAGCTCCTCAATACGTGATATCAGAATGTGGAGAATATGTCTTCATAAGAACTCGATCTAAGAAGTGATAAAATACGTTTAAATCAATGCAATATAAGAGGTTTTGTTCTTCAAAAAACATTATTGTTTTGTATCTTCAAAGCGCTCGCCATCAGTCAGTATCATGATCTCAACATATTTTTTCGATCATTAAAAAAGCCTTAAATTTCTTATCCGTCACATTTGCGAACTCTGGCCTTGAATATGATTAGAATAATAAACGATGATAAAAATAAATCGTATGTGTCTTTTATTCAATGAACATTTTAAGTGTTTATTTAAGTTTTTATTAACCATCTTTTTCTTTCTTTCTAAGAACTATATTAAGATTGTGTTGTGTAGATGTACTAAGTGTCCTATATTATAAGTATTTTAATTGTGTTGTATGATTTATAATTATTTTCAGACTACACTCTAATACCAGGTCGTTCGAAAAATCCACTGCTGATGTTGAATGGTTTCACGTTTGCTCAGACGGGGAATACACGATATTGGTATTGTACCAAGAGGTATTTTGGATGCAAAGCTAAGATTAATATGGCTGATGATGGGAGAACAATATTGAAAGCTTTAAATGAACATAACCACCAGCGCCCTGCATATCATGTTACGAGGTCTGGTGAATACGTTCTTCTGAGAAATTATACACGTTGGAACCAGGATCCAGTGCTCCAAGGCCATTGGGGAACAGGCCCTATGGGAGACGGTCTTTACTGAATGGTGAACGGTTAGAAGTCCTCTAAATTTATGTAATGTGAGTTTTGTAGTGAGTGTAGTATTCAATAAATGTCGTGTTTTTCGTGGATATTCTTTAAATATATTTATTCTGTAGATGTAGACTAAAGATTTGTGCAATAAATAATATGTTTGTCTAGTTTGTATTTGTACATATTACTTAAAACGGATACGACAACCAATTTCAATAAAAGATTGCAGAACGTTCTGGATGCTATATAGGCCGACTACGCATTTCATTACTTTGGCCTTGGCCTTGGCCTATCGTTTAGCATCCTACAATGCATCTGTTCCTTTGCCGCTCATAGCATTAAAAAACGTAAAACACAGTTATGGTGTCAATAAAATCATCTTCTAATTCTAGAGTATCAGCTCATCACAATATCTACAGGAAAACAACTAGTGTTATACCAGGGTCATACGTTTTCGTTCCGGAGTCCTTTGAGGAGTCACGCCTATTGTTCCAAGTATATGTCGAAGAAATGTCCAGCCCGTCTTAAATTAAACCCTGATGGTACACTCCGTTCTGCCAGCTATACTATGGAGCATAATCACCCACCTCCTACATTGTATAGAAATTCTGAGGGCATGTATTTTGTAAATTAAAAAACTTGAATGTTTTGGAAATATAATGTCCTGTTGCTGTACCTGTCTTGTATACTTATTAAGTCCTTGCCAACATTACTAATAGATACGAAGTGTTTGTTTCGATCGTCATTATAGCTTAACATACGAAAATGATGGCTTCGTAAACTAACTGAGAAAACCTGCTAATTTAAAACAGGATGTGAACAATTTGAGTGGTCAAGACAATAGTTAAATGCAGAGAAATAGGTACTTATTTAACACTAAAATAAGGACAATAAAACACACACCACTCCTGGCTACTATTATTTGTTGACCACCATATGTGGTTTAGTACCTGCTAAATGCAAAAGGTATTGCAATCATCATCATCATCAGCCTGATTTTGTCCACTGCTAGACATAGGCCTTCCCAAAGTTTTGCAATATTATAGTGGCAATTAGATCTCCTAATTTGTTTAGATTCTGTCACTTTCATAACAATGTTCTCAGGGAAACAAATGGTATTATATCATGGTCACACTTCATCTACCCGGACACCTTTGAGAAATAAAAATTATTTTACTTGTTTTAGGGGATTTACGCGCGCGATTTACCTTTTATTCGTTTTTTTGCTTGACGTTTCGGCAGGGTTAACACCTGTCATGGTAATTCTGTAAAACAGTAAGGTATTAATATGAAAAGCGATAGTTTAAAGCATAAAATAAAAAATATTGCGCCGCGTTGTGCCCGCGGTTCTCTTCTGGCCTGGCGGCGAGCTATCCTTGCTGGACGCGCGACTTCCGCGATTACTTTTGACGGAGATCGAAGCTCGGGGCTCCTGCGGCAACTGGGAGGTAAAGAGGGTCGTCTCCAACCACGCTCTGACTTTTTCTTTGCGAAGTTGACTGCTTCCCAAAGACCCCTTCTTTGGGAAGCAATCAACTTCACAAACGACAACTATCGACAACCCAGTTCTTTTGGGTCGCTACATGTCCTATTGGACTGTTCGGCCTAATGCATTCAACGATTCCGCTAACTTCGAAGCGTTTGCTTTTTTATGACAGATTGGTCAAGTGTGAGAGAGGTCAAGTAAAGTGAATCACACCCTAAGATTACCACTTTACAGTTGTTTAATTTTCTTTAAGGTTTATTTATATGTGTAACTTCGGTATAACGAAGAAGGTGAACTCAAACTCAATTTCCTTATTTTTTATGAATTATAATATAGTGAGAGGTGACTGTGATGTGCAGTTAGCTTCGCGTCTTTGTACGTCTTTCAAAGTATCCATAGTCAAACATCGACAGAGTGCGGTTGAAGTGTTAAACTTGACAACTGCAACATTTTTATGTGGTAATTTTGAATACAAACCAAAAAAAAAATGAATATCATTTATCGGTTGCAGAGTACATGGTCGTGCCTCTATCTGGAAAGAAACAAGTGGTGTTGTACCAGAAATACACATACTCGTTCAAAAACACAAAGAAGACTCACGCATATTGCTCAAAATATATAAAGAAGAAATGTCAGGCTCGTCTGACGTTCGATGCAGATAGAAACATGACAGCAGCCTACACGAAGCATAACCATCCACCTCCAATCTTTATCAAGGACGAATTTTCAGGCACATTTAGATACTATACTCCTCAGAATGTGAAACCTGCCAAACAGAATAAGACAATTAGGGGGGAGAAAATTTTGAACTGTACGGATAAAATTATTTGGTGATTTAAAAAAAAATAGGAATTATTGTTAGCATTTTCATGGAAGAGTCAAATTGTTATCGTAATTATGAACCTTTAATTTTAAACTGTTCTTACTGCTAAGCAGGAGGTATTTCATTGATAACTTCACATGCTCAAGGTAGATTGCTTGTAGATTTATCTTGGAGTAGCCATAGTTTAATAAAATTGAGAGGTTCCTATTATATTTCATTTTAATGTACATATTTATGTATACGTCAGTCATTATGTAGTGTCTGTACATAAACTTGAGTTGACCAAGTAATTTGGTATACAGCATAAATACAGAGTTAGTAGGCAGGAATTGTAATGGCCGGACGTACGACGCGTTTCGCGCGCGCCTCAAAGAGCTAATATACCACCACAGACAGGGCTCTATAGGGCTGATGTTCAGTCAGCCGTGGTCGCGAGGTAAGCGCAATAAAGCACCGCGGTTTTGACCTAGAGCAGGAGAAGGAAGGAGGGGGTTTTTAGTCAGTAAGAGTCTGACACTCCCTCTGGCCTCACACTGGGCGGGAAAAGTCATTTGATGATTTACCGGGAAAAGTCATTTTAGATGTTTGTGATCTACCTCTGTACTAAATCTTTATTATTTTATTTTCTGAACTACATACCAAATTACTTATTTGACTGTACATGTGAATAAGAAGAAGGTCATTTTGAAAGTGCCAGATTCGAATATTTAGTTATTTCATTTAAATATGTCAAGTATCCCTGTAAACAGTAGTACCTATACGTAAAAAATAATGTTTTTTTTATTGATTATGTGTTTAAATAGATTAAGTATTTGATACTGGTTAGCTGCAAGCGATTTATTTAAGCATGGTTTTAGATTTAGGTTAACCTGTTTAACATGTTATGTTTTTTAATTTAAGGGTAAAATTACTTCTAGTTACATTGTTATTTTAAATAGCAATAATAGTTAAACAGTTAAACTGTCTCAAATACACATCTATATAATGTTATACGATTGTATTTTTTAATTAATTTGTTTTAATATGTGATTGTAATTAATCTGTTTTAAAATATTGTTCCTGATTTATCTGGGGATTTGTCTGTTCGTTTGTTGCCATACCCCGTAGAAAATATTATTATTTCATGATTTTTAAACCTGTTCCCTAAAAAACATTGTTTTGTTGTAATAAAAACAATATTTACTTGCATAAATAGTATGATTCTTTAAAAATCTATTCTAAGTAAACAACTACAGTAGAAGCGATTATTTTAAATTATGTAAAATATCGATTTTCGTTCAGCGTTGAATATATGAGACACAAATAAAATACATAAAATAAGGCCAAAACTGCAGCTGTTTTTTCTTAAAGCTTTTTAATTGTAAGTTTTATTTCAATGTAGAAATGTACAATTTAAACTGACTCACACGTCTTCATACACAGGGAATGAATTGGAGTTCTTACCTAGCAGTCGTGGAAGGGGCATGATTCTTCTGTATAAAAATTTTACATACTTTCACATGCACACGAAGACCAGGTGGTATTGCTCGAAGAAACTCTCAGGGTGTCATGCCAGGGTCATCACCAGTAAATATGGAGAACTAGTCAAGGTAATGGGTTGGCACAACCATGACCCGCCCAGGATACATCGCTCACCTGAAGGGAAGATCTATCGTTTTAGAATTTAAGTCCTTTTACTGAGTCTGGGTTGAAAATGCTACTGCGTTTGCTAACCAGAAGGTTCTTGTCTGAACCGATTGTTTTTTCGGTTTATTAGGGTTTTTTAAATTAATAAGTAACATATATTTACGAGGGGATTTACGCGGAAAATTATTATTTGAATACCTTGGTAGGCTTGACGTTTCGTATACCTATATGTTTTTAATATGAAACTCGAAAGTTTAAAAGTTTTTTTTAAATTTATGAAATTCCCTTGGATGTTTTTCTATTTCCGACACGTTAAGTGATTTTACAAACTGACGCTAGCTTAGCACCATCTAGTGAAAAACGGTGTTTTGGATAGTGACAATGGCAATTAAACAGTTTCATAAAATTAAGTTAAAAAATCAAATCATTTTTTCAAATAGACCATTACCTATAGGCACTTTTGAATGTCAAATTTACAATATGTGATTCTTAAAAAAAAATGTTTAAAATTGCTATTTTATGTGCATCTATATGCAACTCTGCCTAAGTCTACTGGGATTGTAAAACGTGACTTTATGTTTTGTTTGTTTTTCGTCATTTCGCACACGACTTTGTGTTTTACGGCCCTTTTTATACGTTCCGGTTTCCAAACGGACGGCAAAAGCAAATACATAATTGTCTTCTTTTGTTTTTTTTTGATTTTTAAAGATTTATAATTTTTATTCCACCACCACCTCAAGTTGGCTGTCTGCTGTGTCTGTATTTTCTCTGTCCTGCATCTCTGCTTAGATTAAAATTTTAAATTAATAGAAATTATTAAATTGTTATCTATGAGTTAAAAATCTACGAATCACTCTACGGTATTATTAAAGTTTCTGTGAAATATGCCTTTAACGAATTATAAAAATAAGTGTCTTCAAGTTTGGATTGGATAGTACACAATAGCAACCTATTTAATCTAAGTTCCAACGCGTGCTTCGTCATTGGCTACTTTAGCGCTTACCACCAGGACAATGAGTGAACGCTGAAATAGTAAAAAAAAAAATGTAAAGTAGGTAATTGCTTATTAAGTTTCCGGCTTACTCGCGTAATTATTTGACGAAGAACTCGATTAGTTTCAAGCCATTCTAGCGGCTCATATTCATGAGCAGCATTCCGCGACACGCGACGCGGCGACTGTCGCGCTGCAACTGCAAATAAATAATTACTTGAGTAAGCCGAAAACATAATAATTAATTTAGTATGATATTTCTCACGAAAGTTATAATAAAAATATTGCTAAATACTTGTTCATTAAAGAAATATTGAAGTTTTCAAGTGCCGTAAATAATAATAGGGACGTTATGTGGATATTGTATTGTTAAAGTATTCATTATCAATTGTGTCACCAAAAAGCGTAGTGGTATGTAAAAATGTGTAAAATAACATTATGTTTTAAAATGAGTCTGTATTTTATATTATTAAGTAAAACTGACTGTATTGAGTTGTACATAATAATTTATGTATAAAAATATAATATAACTTCCAAAAACTTTACAAGTTCGTTGACGACTAATTAAGAGATGACGAGAATAAAAAATATAAGAAAATCTCAATTTTTAATGAGAATTTTCAGTGACTAAGTAGTGTGTTCAAAAAGTTATAAAGTTTGTTAATGTTTAACTACTTAATAGAAATATAGAGGCATTATTTTGTTTGTTTGAATTGTTAAAACGGTCAGATTCTCTAGACAAATGGATTTTAAAAGCTTATTGTAAGAGTGACCGTCATGTCTATGTTTGACATAAGTTATACCCATCTACATCCCCGTTTTATATATCGCATATTTAAAAGAAAAATGAACTAACTAATAAAAGCGGTTATTACAAAATTGAACCTTATTATTAGAACATAATTTTCTATACTCGGAATTTTAATTCCATTCCAGATTTGACAATTTCGGTGTTGCAACGTTATGACACGTAATAAATAGTGACCTTGCGAAATTATTCGATGTGATAATCGAATATTTCTGAATCGATTCCTCTCGTTTATAAATTTACTCTCGTAAACTAAGTTTAAATGGTAAATGGTTGTTCCGAGTCTGGGTGTGATGTGTACGTAAATTCCTGGCCCCCAATACTTTCACCTCAAATCCCCTAGTCGTAAATCCCTAACAAACCACAAGAGGCAGGTGAATGCACTCGTAGTAACTCCTTTGGTATTACGAGCGTCTATGGGCGGCGCCGATAATTTACCGTCAGATAATTCGTCGGCTCTTTTGCATACCTATGACCAAAAGAAAACGCGTGCTATGAGAAAAAAGTGTGCTTCTTATCCGATATCCGAAACTATCTAAAAGTTATTAAATGAATATTGTTACGAATATATTTTTACGGGCTGATTTTTCAATAGTCAGATAAATGTTATCTGAGGAATGAGATTGTTGCTGTCACTGTCTTATACAAACATTCTGACGCGACAGCATCATAATTATTCCCCAGGTAACTTTTATCTAACCATTGAAAAATCAGCCCTAAATAGAATATCCGAGTTTCTGAGCGCTACGCTACTCTTTCCGAGCTCTACAACAATTATTACCATAATGCATTGATATTTCTATTTGCTTGTTCAACTAGTGTTTTAATGCAATGTTTCTAAGGAGACTCCATACAGATTATTTACTATAAAAAGTCTTTACTAAGTTATAAAATAGAGATTAAATATTTTTTCATAAAAATTGTGGTTTACGTTATACTAATTTATGTGGTTTTTCCCCAATTTTACTAAAGGTCAACTAGTAGCGAATGAATTATCATCATGGATATCCTTTTCAATAAAACTCATCTATAAGGCTACAAAGATATACTGAATTACATTTACAGTTTGAGTAGGTACGACTGCGTAATTTAGATTTTTGTAAGGGTTGAAATATAATAGCCACTCGCGCAGTTTCACCCGCTGCTCGGCTTCTGATAGTAGCGTGATTTTTATTACCTATAGCACTCAGCGACATTGTAGCTGTTGATCAGTGAAATAATACATACATAGTTACAAATTACAAATTTTGCCTATTTATAATATTATACATTCAGTCAACAAAGTATCGGGAATGAATGTTTTTTTTATGGTTCCAAATTCGAATTTTATTTTTTTTTGTTTTTGTTAGATTGGCATAACTGTTTTCCATTTTGGCGCG
Source organism: Spodoptera exigua (assembly GCA_902829305.4). NCBI lineage: Eukaryota > Metazoa > Arthropoda > Insecta > Lepidoptera > Noctuidae > Spodoptera > Spodoptera exigua. Next base: position 3,092,505 of record LR824612.2, read on the forward strand.
GAATTTGAGTTGCATCTGTTATTTATATTAAAAACAGTTGTTTTTAGTTTTATAATATCTAGTGTGTATTGCGAATTTCATAATGGACAAAAACATCGAACAAAGAGTTTGTCTTAAATTTTGCATCCCCAATGAAGTTTCGTGTTCGGAGGCACTCAAAATGTTACAGAAGGCTTACGGTGAATCGACTTTATCAAAAACACGTGCTTATGAGTGGTACAAAGCGTTCAAAAGCGGTCGAGATGTTAACATCGCAAAAGTGAAGGAAATAGTGACTAAAAATCTTCATTCAAGTTTGAGAGAGATGGCCGCCGAACTTTCTGTATCTCACGAGTCGATCCGTACCATTTTAACAAATAATTTGGGTATGAAAAGTGTTGCCGCTCGGCTAGTCCCAAAAGACCTGAATTTTCTTCAAAAACTAAATCGCATGAAAGTCGCTGAGGACATGCTAGAACGAGTCAATACCGACCCAACATTCATGAAACGCATTGTTACTGGTGACGAGACGTGGGTTTACGAGTTTGACATGAAAACTAGTCAACAAGCTTCGGAATGGCGCCTTCCAACTGAACCAAAACCGAAAAAACCACGTCAAAGTCGATCAAAAGTCAAAGTCATGTTGACTGTTTTCTTTGACTATCGCGGTGTTGTGCACTCAGAATGCTTGCCCGAAGGTCAAACGGTAAAAAAAGAATATTATTTGAGCGTTATGCGGCGTTTAAGAGAACAAACTCGACGAAAAAGGCCAGAAATGTGGAAAGAAAATTCTTGGATTTTGCATCACGATAATGCGCCTTCGCACAAGGCCATCATTGTAAACGATTTTTTTGTCCAAACACTCAACAAACACCATCGAGCAGCCACCATATTCACCAGATATGGCTCCAGCCGACTTCTTTCTTTTTCCCACACTCAAATTACCCCTTCGTGGCACCCGTTTTCAATCGTTAGAAGACATAAAGGAGAATTCGCGGCGAGCACTGAGCTCAATTCCGGAAACAGCGTTTAAAAAAAGTTTCGATGATTGGATTATTCGTTGGCGTAAGTGTATCGTTTCTGAAGGAGCATACTTTGAAGGTGATAAAATAAATTTAGATGAATAACAAACATTTTGTGTATTATTGACTTTTTCCCGGTACTTTCTTGACAGAGTAGTATGATTTTTGATTTATGATGTTTTCTCCCTACTTCGGCAGTATGAAAGGGAATACCTAAATATCACCCTATTGGCATTCCTACCCAGGATTACGGTGTTTGAAAAAAATAATACGCGGCCTTCCAAAAAATAAAATTATGCGACCCTATTGCAGTTGGCATGCAATCCTAATAACTTTATAAAGGACTGAAAGAGAATTTCGATTACAAATTTGCAGCTTAAATGCTTGTGCATCATAAGTTCGTTTAACTAGTATAACATGGAATTATAACCGCAATGTCTGAGTGTCATTCATTTATTTAAAAGGAGTATGTAATTAATTAATATTTATGTACGATGAAACCGGCCAACAAAGAAATTTATATAGCTATCCACTTTTTTTATTTTTATACCTATAAAAATAAATACAATTTCTTTACAATTCAAGATTGTAGTCATTTTTCGTGTTCGGACAAAGATATCCGCTAAAGGCAATGTTGGCCGGTTTCACCGTAATAGGTAGTCAAACGGGTGTACAAACGTACAGTCAGGGGTCAAAAATGCAATTACACATTACCAATTTTAAGATGACTTAAATTTAAAAAGAGGTTACCCACCGCTTATCATTGGGTTTGGAATAAAACTGTTCCGTCAGAATAGTGTAGGAAATCATTAACCGTTTCTGAGTGCAGAAGATCATTTAATGTAATGGAAGTTTATGTTTATGTTAATGAATTTATTAAAAAAGTCTTTATATTTCAAGGTTCCAGTCTGCAATTCATTTCGACAAGATTTGGTGAGAAGTTACTGGTATTTGAGAATAACACATTTTGTCAGAAGATGAGCAAGTCACGTTGGTACTGCACAAATTTTGGATGCGAATTTCAACTGATTGTCGAAAACGAAAAGCATTTTATCGGTTACCGAGGTAAACATAACCATGCAACGGTGGAAAATCGAACTTAGCTAACTCTGTCTAATAAAAAAATAGAGGTAATGTCTTAATTATTCTTTTAATCTGTTATTCAGTAAGTCCAATTATACATTAAACAAATATTTTTTATTGTTATTGATGTTACAAAGATAATATCGCATAGTCTATCGAAATTTTATATTTTTTTTAGTTATGTCAGCTCGTTACAGCTCAATTGATTGAGTTTAAACTTTACGCCTCAGTAGCGCCATCTACAACTTAAGTTAAAAGAGGGGGTGATTTTTCGTCACTTAGAGTCTGACCCTCCATTTCGCCTCAACTAGGGCGGAAGAAGTCATTGGTTGATTTACCCGCTTCAATAAAAGATCAGTCTAGAATTAAATCACAAGTATTGTTTGTTAACACTTAGTGCCTTTGATTTATTTTTTCATGTACCTTGGTGATATAGGTAGGAATATAAAATAAATAAATAGTACGTCTATGTACATACGCTTGTTCATCAAGCTATACCTATATTAGACAAAGAGGTTTTATTGTATATTTTACCGAATTTATTGATAATAACAACTCTATTCACGTGAATGAACTAAGAATAATTCTAGTAATTGATAGCTGTACCCGACGTCGCCGCGACGCGCACGCTGCTCATGAATAAGAGTCCCGTTGTGTCTTGAAACTAGTAGAGCTTTTCTCAGTTCATTCAGTTAAGTGAGTCGTTATTTTCTGGAAAATGTATGTCTCACGATAGCTACTATTAATAATAATTATTTCATCTAAAACTCGTCCAGGGTACTTATTATAATACTATTATTATATCTGTCATATTATTAAAATATTTTTTATTGTTTATATTATAATTGATATCATTTATTATTACTTACTTATTTTTAATGTTGTTAAGTATTAAAAACTTTAAACTAGAAGTTTTTCTATACTTAAAAAAGCATCTAGAACCTGTTATTTACTTAATTGCTTGAATTTTACTGTGGTTATAGGTATATAATTGGGTAATTGGGGTAAAATAAATATTATTTTATTTTTACAGAACAATTACCGGCTTTTCTCCGTTATTACCGTCAATACAGACAGGAAAATCCAGATCGTTTTCCCAATAGACAAGCACCATCTACACCAAGAAATCCAGCGGGAAGAGTTAGTGACATACTTAATTCAATTATTAATAAAAACATATAAATATTCTGTTAAACAAATAATTATCAATATAAAAACACAGTAATTAATATAACATGTAAAATTAATATTTAAGAACTTAAAATAATTCCTATAACATTTCAATATTCAGCGACACAATTAATCTAATATTAATAATTTAAAAACATAAACTATAAAAGTCCTATTTAAAACATTATATCAATAGAAACACAAAATTATTCGCTTCAAAATCATAACTGTAATTTATAAAAACATAATATTATTACAATAAAATTATAATATTCGACCATATCTATGCTAATATACCTATTATAAAGTAGAAAGATTTGATTGTTAGTTTGTTGACTTTGCGCATTAGACTTCAGTATAACTGTAGGCTTACCTTAGTCCCAACAGTAAAAATAATAATACTGTACCTTTTTATATACCTTTTTAAATGTATAGAAGTTCATATTGGCCATGTTTATAATTTACATTTGATCTTGTCTATCGATTAAAATAGTCTCTACATTATTTTGTTTCTTATTCCGATTTTTGAAGGTGCACAAATTAAAAAAAATGTAGATAACCCATTTTAAACCAAAAAAATATGTTCATAAAAACCTATTTTATTTGTACATCAGTCGTCTTCGATTATGGATGTAGTATTTATTATGCACTAGCTTTTGGCCGACTTTATTCGCGCGGAATAGTGACTTCCTGCAGAATTTTGGTTTGAAAACTATCCTATGTCCTTCCTCGAGTTCCAAACTACGTCTGTTCCAAATTTCACACAGATAGGTTTAGTAGTTTAAGCATCAAGAAAAGACACAGACAGACAGAGTTACTTTTGCATTTATAATATTAGTTTGGATTTCGATTAACGCCGGCTCCACACGTTGGCCCTAACGCTTGTTCATTTCATTGTTCTTGTTCATTTCCGTCAGAGCTTATTGGATGTGCCTGATATAGTTCTATAAAATGTGGACGGGTCGCGAATGTTGTCACATATGATCATCAAATCGTCACTCGCCGGCCAAGTACCAACAGTTGCTTCAAATGTTGGAAGAACGGCGCTGGGGCCAACGTGTGGAGCCGTCGTAAAATGTATTTGAAAGTTTTGGTTAGGTTTTGTTTGTTTTTATTACTCTGTGGGCAATTGGGTCATATTAAATGACGTTTATTTGCGACTGATACATATGGCGCATCGCGGTTTAAAAAAGACTCTCTAAACGCTGGCGTTAGGGGACAACGTACAATTATCACACCTACTACCCCACAGGAACTTTTTTTGTGAGTGGATAATTATCATATGGCTTTTCCCGCCCAGGGTGGGATCTGAGGGAGTGTCGAGACTCTTACTGACTAAACCCTCCTCATATTCCTTCTTTTCCATGCCTTTTGCTCCGCCACCCCGGCTGATAGGATCTTAATATTTATAATCTGTAATAACACAAGTAACTTCGGTCCTACAAAGTTGCTGGTTCTAAAACTAAAACAGTTCTGGAGAATGTAACAATGCATAATCTAAATAAATTACTTTCAGGTTACGAGGTGTTGCAACTTCTAGACGGGAAATCGATTTTAATGTACCAGAATTATACATATTCTATGAAAGGTATCAATAAAGCTTATGGTTATTGCTCTAGAAAGAAAACCAGAAACTGCAATGCAAAGTTGAAACTGAGTAAGGACGGCCAAATTGTCGCAGCTTATACTGACCATTGCCATCCACCTCCGAAATATACACAAATGCCTAATGGACTTTTTTTGAAGATCGACAATGGTGATTAATGAAGACTAAAGAAAGAATGTAATGTACTAATGATTGTGGTGAAATGTTTAAAATTTTTGTTACATACATTCCTTTACCACACATTCCTTCCTAAACTAAATTCACGATATTGAGTTAGCTCAACCTTCTACTTTCAACGTTTTTGTATTTGAGTTTTGAATGACAAGCCGTGTAACATCCATGATTTTGAATATTAAAAAATATGTATAATATGAAATATCGTTTTATAATACATAATTCCTAAGGGATAGTGTTGGTTGCCAACGGAGATTAGCGTGAGATTGGAGACTTCAGTTTAGTTTGAATTATAATGTCTTTGCGTAAATAGTTTTTTTTTCATCATAAGAGTTAATCACAGTAAAATAGGTGCGCGTCAACTTAAAGTATTCTTCCTGGACACTCTATCACTATTAATCTTTGTATCTTCTATAAACTATCTTTTTGAAAATGTGGACTGCCAAGTGGACAAGTAGACGTTGTTTGCACGGATTTACCGAAGGCTTTTGACAAAGTGGATCACACCTTGCTTATGGATAAAAATACGATGAGCGGTAGAAGCTACATACATTAATTTTACTCAAATAGTTTGCTTCAGATATTTAACCGAAGCAATATCGGGTTTCACATACTCTGGATACTGCCTGCCATTTTCTATTAGATTCATTTAACTATACCAATATTATAAAGAGGTAAAATTTGTAAGTTTGTATGTAGGGGGTAATCTTTGGTATCGCAGGTCGGATTGCCAAAATTTTTTCACTGTTAGATAGCTACAATGTTCCTGAGTGCTATAGGCTATAAAATATCACGCTACGATTAAAATGGAGCCGAGCACCTGGCGAAACCGGGCGAGAGTAGCTACTAAAACATAATTGTACTAATGTTAGAGTATCGAATGGTGACTTATTGCCGTGAATCTATTATTTTTTTTAAATATATATTAACTTCATTTTACCTTCAGGTGTCGAAGTAATCCAGCTCGCCGACAACGGACCAATGGTTTACATGTACCAGAATTATACGTTTGCGATGCAAGGGGCTCATAAAGAATACGGAACTTGTTCAAGAAGAACCTCTAGGAAATGCAAAGCTAAGTTTAAGTTGAATGAATATGGTGAAATTATTTCTGCTCAGACTTATCACAACCATCCACCCCCTAAATTAGTGAAAACTTCTAATGGACGGTATGTAAAAATTGACTAAAAATATTTTATTGCGTTGTGCGTATTTCAGTTATTTTTGGGACTCGTAATAAAGGATTAAACATAGGTATAAATTTAAATTCTTGTTTTGCATGTTAAGGTAAAAAAGGTACACAGAACTTAAATGTAAAGTAACAGGCACAGCTTAACGGCCTCTTTCAGGCGTTGCAAATTTGTGAACTATCATTGAATTTAAAAATACCTATATTAAATTACATTGACTAAACAAAAACTCTATTTACATGTTTATTGATAGTTTTTAAGTACACGAGTCAGTATAATACAACATGTTATGTAGGGTAGTGTAGCTTGTATTGTATTTGGGTGTTCCCAAAATGTAGTATTTAGTTTGTAGGTGCTTGTGGATGTGAAAATAATATATGTAATAGCTACTCTCGCGCGATTTCACCCGCTGCTCTGCTCCTACAGATCGTAGCGTAATGTTATATAACCTTCCTCGATAAATGGACTAAACTTGAACAGTAGTTCCTTAGATTTGCGCGTTCAAACAAACTCTGCAGCTTTATAATATTAGTTTAGATTAGTGTAGGTTGTTACGTTGGTGTAGCCGCGGTACATTCCTAAAGGTTTGTCGCCTCGATTCCACTGAACAATTGCGTGCACTCAGATGCTGACGCTGTACCTAGTGCCACCCGACACTATTTTACGCGATTGCACCAACATTTCTACTCGTCACATATTCGTCATATAAATTGTCGAACTTAATTAGGCCTGATTGTTCAAGAGTGAGATGAATTTTATCTAAGGAATAAAATTGTTGCTGTCACTGTCTTATACAAACATTCTGACCCGAACAGCATCATAATTATTCCCCAGATAACTTTTTTCTAACCATTGAAAAATTGAGGCAGTTAAATAAAAAGAAACCATACTGTAATTTACATTAGCAATAAAAAAATGCTAACTAAAAAATTATTTTTTTATTTAAAACATTAGACTAATATTGGTAATTTAAATGATTTTAAAATAATGAAAACCGTGTCTTAATTAAAAGTACTGTGTAGGTATTTTATACGAAATTCGGAGCTAGTTTTCATAAAAAAAAATACTCAATAATTTATACGTAAGGACAATTCTTTCAGCTAATTTGAAGTTTTTTGAAGACAACATGGAAAAATGTACATTGGCGTATCTGAACCATAAACAGAAGAAATCGCTTAAGAAGAATCCTGAAATAAATAAAATTTAGGAAGGATAGAAATAAGAAAATAGAATCGTTAAGACCTTTTCACACGCTCCGGTATTTGCGAAGCTACATGGCTAGAATCTTCATGCCGTGTACCCAGCACTGACTGACTCTGACTGACTGGAAATCGGATTGTGTGAAATGGTTCTAATGCGTTCCAGAAAGTTTTGTACAATCTGTCTAAGGTTATACAAATACAGTTTCTATTACTAATTTCATACTATTTGTATTTATTCGTATTTTGTAAGATATTTCCTATTTTGACTTTAGAATGTTAGATTATAAGTAACATTCAGGTTTGGACGAAGCTTTCCTAAAATTTTAAAGTCGCAGATTTTTTTAATATTCTATTTCTATTTGTATATCTGTGTATTTCGATATTGTCAATTCTTATCAATATATCTGTCTCTATATCAGTGTTTAGTATTGTGTATTGGAAGAAATACATCTATATTTCAGCTGTTAAACATGTTTTATTTTTCTATAGTCTGTTGGTTGGCTTGTTCGATAGGATCATGTAGAGTACGTTTCACAACTTAAAAACTAATGATATAATTCTTGTTATTAATACAATATTTTTTTTCAGTAGATTACCACGTTGTCCCGTTAGCAAAAGGCAAGTCAGTTATTATGTACCACAGCTACACATACTCTTACCACGTGAAAGGGAAATCGTTATTGAGATGTTCGCAGAAAGTGAGCGAAAAATGTCGCGCGTTCATCAAGTTGGATAAATATGGCAACATTATGACAGCTGTCACTAATCATACACATTTGCCGCCAATTTGCGAGGTGTCAGGTGATGGCACTTACAGATTTACTAAACATAAGAAAATTTATAATTAGTGTCCTTCTAATATGGTATAAGTAAAATAAATATATTACGGATAGTAATTTTGCCAAATTTGAACCCTGTTTCAATAAGACACTGGCTGTCTAACCAAATCGCGATTTCGCGAGCCATCACAATGTGTCGCAGCCAATTGTCTTATCAGCCATCAAATAAACAGCCTGGCCTTTAATAAACGATATAGCAGTATAATACGGTAGTTTCCAATTAGTCAAATTCAATACTTTTATTCAAATGCCAAAAACGATACTCTTCTGTGAAATTTGTGTGACGTCCATAGTATTTAAGCGTCAAATAGCTAACTTATTTCTAAAAAATATCGGCAGATCGATGAATAAAATTATAGTTATTTTCAATATTTTATGGTATTGAAACTTAATGAAAAAGAAAATATTTTTGACCTAGGTAACTACCCAATTTTGGTAGCTGTTTGTCATGGCGATTCGATTTCGGTGCGAGTCCCAGTTCTAATATAACCTAATTCATCATTTTAATAGCAACTCGCTTATCATGATAAACCCTTCACGAACTTACGAACTGAATTCAATAGAAATTCATCTGTTGCATTCAAATTTTTTAATGGCTGTGACATATTTACATGGCAATTGCATCGCTCTGTTCTTAATTTGCTTGTTGGTGACGAAATCAACTAAAATGTTGCAGGGTTCCGTAAACTTTCTAGTTAAACCATGGTTCCTTCGGTATTCTAGTTTATATTTGACTATTTTCAGACTGTATGTGAAAATCGGAAAACCAATAAATTAATATTTTGTGCCAATACTGTAACGTCTTCGAAATATCTGTAAAATTGTTTATTACTTGGTCATTTTCGACGCAAGCTCTTAAGTGTGCATGAAATACTTGTGGTACAATTAAGCTTTGTCAATGAGATTTTATGTTTTAATGATTTATAAATAAATGCTTCCTATGTGTGCCGATCATTGTTTCATTGTGTTCAAGGTCACAATTTTAACCGATTTTGGGTATTAGATACAGTGCTAATAAAATAAATAAAAAATATTCAAGTAAAAGATAAGATATTGCAATTTATCATAAATATTAAATCAATTTTTTTACTGACTGTTGAGTTCACTGTTGGCATTTATGACCGGCAACGACAGTGGGTAGGTACATAACTCTGTGTGATCCAAAAACTTGCTGTTCTGGCTCTGGGTAATGATTGTAAACGCACCTACTAAACATCACACTGACATTAAAGAAAGAAGGTAAATTTAACAGTGTCATCTATAAAAACACACCAGTATATTTTATGAATCTCAATATTCGTTGGTCACGGTAATCATGCGTGTACAGCTAAACCGATTCGGACGCTGCGCTGGGCTACAAAAGTTTCATAATGAAGGTCAGGAAATAGTAACCATTTCGTTGCCGTGATGGTTTGGCAATAAAACAAATAACTGACACGGGACATTTATGTATTTGCGTGAAGAAGAGATAGGCCGCTACCATTTTTAAACTATAATAATAAAGTTGCTCCACATTTTTCAGATGAGTGCGAGTTGATCACTCTTAACGGCAGGAAAGTTCTTCTATACCAAGGCTACACATTTTCTCAACATGGGGTGTCGCCACGTAACCGCTATTGTTCTAAGAAGCTATCAATGAAGTGCCCAGCAAGTTTGGTAATAGATGCTGAAGGCAACGTAGTAGTTTTTAAGAAAGGTCATAACCATCCACCTCCTCGTATATTGCGAGTGAAATCAGGAATGTATGTCACTTGTGGTGGTTAGTAGGGATACTAATCTACCTTATCTGCATGTCTCATACTAGTGTCACCGCGGTGATTATGGCCTTTGAAGGCTGATGATGTGTGATGTGAATATGGCGATGACCACCTTCTGTTATCTTACTCATTGCAAATCAGTCAAGCCATTAAAGTTAATGATTCGCACTTTTCCAAAATGTTGTTTTATGCATAAGCATAATTCAGATGTTTAATACTTAGTCGGGTCATAAGTTCTGTCACAAACTTTTGATGTAATAACTTATACGCCTTTTGACAATTATTTAAAAATTATATATGAAATGAAAGGTCATTAAATGTACAATATAATTTTATTTACATTATTCGAAATGCCCTCCCCCATTTTGAACACATGCCCTTAATCTACGCGGCCAGTCATCGATCGCTGCACGCACCACATTCATATCTATGTCTGCCGCTGCTTTAACCAGAGATGCTCGGAGAGACTCCAAATTCGGGTGAGGTTTAGCACAGACTTTTTCCTCCAAATATTGCCATATCTTGTAGTCCAGTGGGTTTAAATCTGGACTAGAAGAGGGCCAGTCTTCATGCCGGATGAAGTCAATTCCACGAGCGATCAACCAGTCTTGCGTACTTCGTGCCTTATGAGCCGGTGCAGAGTCCTGTTGGAATATCCAATGCCTGTTCCTGAACATTGTCTGAGAAAGAGGTTCCACTATGTTTGTTAGGACAGTATTTTGATAAACTTCGGCACTAGTTCTCACACCTTTTTCACAGAAAAACACCTCAGTTACGCCTGAATATGAGACTCCAAGCCAAACCATGAATGAGGAAGGGTAATGCCCACGCTGGACCCTCGCAATACGCGCGCTTGCTTCTTCACTGCTGTGGGCATACACCTTATCATTTTGTTTGTTAAAACTTTCTTCAATAGTAAAAATTTTTTCATCCGAAAAAAGAATTTCGCGGTATTTTTTTTCCCGCGTACCGTCGTAGCAAAGCGCGGGATCTGTCTAGCCTAATTTTTTTTAAACGCTCGTTCAAAAAATGTCCTGTCTTTTTACGATAAGCTCGTAGTCCCAGGTCTTCATTTAGTACTCTTTTAACAGTGGTTCTGCTTAGCCCCATCTGCAGAGCTAGGATTTTTTGTTTACGTACGGGATTTCGTTCGATTCGCGCCTTCACTGCTTTGATGACCTTATGTGTCCGAACTGTGCGAGGTCGGCCGCTTCTCTTACGATCTTCGAAGCTTGACTCTTCGGTGTATCGTTTGATAGTACGATAAACAAACCGTAACGTTATTTTCAAATTTTGAAGAATATTGAAAATGTCTTTTGGCGCGTAACCACAGCGGTGCAACGCGATAACCGCGATTCTGTCTTCTTTATTCGACCACTCCATATTTAAAAATGAATAAAAAATAATTTCTTTTTTATTTTCTACAAGCGCGAAAGTTCTATTTTTAAAATAAGTCGAAGAATTTCTGGCCAGTAATCGAAAATTAAAAATATAAGGTTTTGACAGAACTTATGACCCGACTAAGTATATTACTTATATTTTATTGTCAATGAATAAAACTATTTGGTTTTTTTATTGTACAGATGAATTCTAATTTGGTATTCCATGAGATTAAATATGTTATACATTTTCCGTGTCTTGTCTTTTTTTAAGGTATCAAGTGAGTATCATCACGGCACCTGTGTTCTGATTCTGTCTGTTTTCATATATTCGCTTTCATGTTTTTGTTGCGGGTTTTACCCTCAAGCAACAGAAACCAGACAATTTAAAAAAATAAGCATAACAAATTAGGATATTTGTGGTTTTACTCCAAAATTTTCAGCTGAGTCCAAATAGGAAATAGGGAAATGGGATCTCGAGATAAGTATAGTATATAAAACAACAATAGTTATTAGTAGTGATGTTCCGAATATCCGTATCCGTATCCGTATCCGTTATTTTACACGCGGATCTTTTACGGATCTTTTTCAGTTAATCATCAGGTAGAAATAAAAAAAATCCAGCTAGTTTTTTTAAATAATCATATATTTTGCACCTATATATTGCAAACATTTAGATACATAGATTTTTATAATGAGAACAAGTTAAAACTTTACTTTTAGGACAGTGAAATAACTAAAACATAATTATTGTTTTCTATAATTAAATGAATGACACCCGCGCAATGCAAGTCAAAACATGTCGTGTCTGACGTTGCGGCGAGCGAGACGTCAACTATCTTTTCAAGGCCGCGCGCGGCCGGCGACACTAATCTTATGAGAAATTGAAGATCCGTATCCGTATCCGTATCCGCGGATCTTGACACTAAATATCCGTATTCAGATCCGTATCCGCGGATCTTCATTTTTAGCAATCCGGCACATCACTAGTTATTAGTAATTACTGTTTTTTAAAACAAAAATGGTATGGACTTATATCATGCTTTCGGCGTCCTTTTGGTGTCAAAGAATTCATCGGCATCATTAAAACTTCGATACACCTAGAAAGTTATATTTAAGAATATTCTCTTTTTGAAACCCTTTACAAAAGATTGACAGCCTTGCCACTTTTTATATAACTATTTTAAGGAAATATTTTGAACTAAGCAACAAAATTGCAAGCGACAGAATTTCAGGCCACATATATACCTATACATCCCAAAAACGCAATTAATAAACTCTTTAACCTTATTTTTTACTTTTTATTAACAGATACGCGATACGAAGTGATAACTTTGAACGGAAAATCGATAATATTGTACCAGAATCATACATTTTCAAAACAAGGACCTTCATTTAGATACCAGTCTTGTTCGAAGAGAACTCGCATGAACTGCCCGGCCAAACTAATACTTAATGCGGATGGTTCTTTAAAATATTCAAGGACGGACCATAACCACCCTCCACCTAACATTATTAAAACTCTTGCTGGTCATTTCTATAGAATGTAATTCTGAATAGGATAAATGCGTGTTGCCTGATTCACCATCATCACAAATAAACTAAACGTCGACCGGATTCATACTACGGCCTCACAGAAAACCGGCGTAAAACAACCGGACACCCGCAACGACGGAGGAGTTACCTACGAGTTCGTTGCCGACCTTTTGGGGATTAGGGTTTTAGGGATTGGAGGACGGGAAGGATTATGCTTCTGGTAACCTCGCTCACACGGGGAAACACTACGACGCTGTGGTTGCTTCAAGCCGGTTTTCTGTGAGACCGTGGTATCACACTGGTCGAGCCGACCCATTCGTGCCGAAGCATGGCTCTCCTACACTTATGTGTTCTGTAATAATACGCATATTATTTTTATTTTTACATATTATATTATAATTTTTATAATATAAGTATATTCTCTATATTGTGTTTGTTTTATTATACCTTCTATAAGTTTATGTCATATTTGCCGACATCATGCGATATTTCAGCAAGGTAACTTATAGCCTTTTTCGCATTATATGGACAACTTATTTTAATTTTCCTGACTGATTAACAATCCTACAATAAACCTACTTAAAACTCATACTAAAGAATATATAAAAAAATTATTTGAGTTTTATTTACATGCCTACTAAAATTTTATTAATGTTGTAAATGCTATTGTTTCAGATACATACGAAATAATTAAATTTCGAAATAGTGAAGTTATTCTGTACAAGGGATATACGTTTCATAAATCAGGTAGCAACGCTAAAACACGGTATTGTTCTAAAAGAGCCCAGCAATGCAGAGCAAAAATAATTTTGGATGATGATGATACTATTGTCGACCAAGTCAGTGAACATAATCACACACCTCCTAGTCTTTATAAGAGCTCTAATGGATCCTATTGCAAAGTGTGAAGGTTTTAATTCGAATAATATCCTCAATCGACCGCCACAGTCTAAATTTGCAGAAATCATAATCTGCAGAATATCTTAATGCGATGTTAAATCTTTTTTTGTAAACGAGGTTTTATGTAAATGATATTTTTTTCTATCATTCTTATTTTGAAATAAATGACCAATCATTGCAACTGAATAAATATTTTTTTATTTGAAATTTTGTATTTATTCTTCTCTTTAATTGATTGTACCTGCTCTTTGTCAGTTTGCCGTGGTGGTACCTTGTTAATGCTCATTCTTTCTCCATCTAGGAAGATACTTCGTCTGCAAATTACCGCGAGAAGTCTTTGAGAAAATGGCGTTTCACAGGGTATTTGCTTTATTTAAACATTGTTAAATTTAAACTTTTTGTTTTAGGTGAATATCATGTACTTGAAAATTACAAGAATAAAGTGATCCTCTATGAAGGCTTTACATTTGCAAAACGTGGCGGAGAATGTTTCACCTACTACTGTTCTCAGAAAGACAGTAAAAACTGCAAGGCGAAATTAAAACTTAATAAGGATGGAACTTTACAATGGGTTTATAATGACCACACTCATCCCAAACCAAACATATATCGCAGCAAAGATGGGAAATATTATAAATATTGATAGGCATTTTTTTATTTTTTTATGTCAAAGCTTGGCAAACGAGCAGACGGATTACCTGGTGGTTAGCAATCAGCGCGGTCTATGGACACCCACACCAAAGCAGTTACTACAAGTACGTTGCCGGACTCTTGTGGGTTATAAGGGAGTTAACGATAGGGGATTTGAGGATTAAGGATAAGGAGGGAGGATTGGGCCTCCGCTAAACTCACTCACACAGTAAAACACAACGTAAGCTTGTGTTGCTTCACGCTGGTTTTCTGTAAGGCCTTGGTATCACTCCGGTCGAGCCGGCCCATTCTTGCTGAAGCATGGCTCTCCCACACTTGAATTTATTTATTTTTCATATTAAAATTAGTTATTTGATCTCTATAATAATTCGATGTCTAGATTAATTGTATCATAAAATAAATAATGTTTGGTAAACATGTATAAAAAATTGATATTTTTATCGTATTTACGTTACTTTCCATAAAAATTTTAGTGTTAAACATAATTTATCGTTTGTGTGATTTCCCTAAAAGGGCTACATGGTTGTAAAAATGGCCTTATTGTTTCAGGTACTTATGAGATTATAGAATTAGATAAGAAAAAATTGATTCTTCACGACGGTTTCACTTATTCGCAAGGTGGTGGATCCAAATTAAATTATTACTGTTCTCAGAAAGTCAGTAAACATTGCAAAGCAAAGTTAAAACTCAAAGCGGAGGGCTCTTTACGGTGGGTTTATAATATCCATTCCCACCCCAAGTCAATAATAATCCGCGGCAAAGACGGGAAATATTATAGATTGTAAGCTGCGTGACTCCTCGCGATGGGACAGTAGGTACCGGACAAAAAAGTGTTTATAATAAAAACTGTCTTTTCACGTAAAAATTGATTTTCTTTACATAATATGTCGACAAACGTGTTCTATGTGTTTGCGTCTGCATGGCACCAAAAATATATAATAAGCTCCCAAAATTACGGAGGGAACAATATTTGCAAACTCTTAAAAAGACATTAAAACAGTTTTTGGTTAAGAAGGATATATATATTTGTTACATATATATATTTGTTATTATCCATACTTG
This sequence comes from Spodoptera exigua, assembly GCA_902829305.4. Classification (NCBI taxonomy): domain Eukaryota; kingdom Metazoa; phylum Arthropoda; class Insecta; order Lepidoptera; family Noctuidae; genus Spodoptera; species Spodoptera exigua. The sequence goes on from LR824612.2 coordinate 3,108,055, forward strand.
AATTTTTAAAATATTACTTGGATTAATTTAACTGTAATGTAATTGTATTGACATTAATGATTGTACTGATGACTAACTATATGTTGTATTATTTATGTTTGTATTATGATAACTGTAGTAACTATAATGTGGAAAAAATGAAAAATAGAATTGTGATAATTTAATTAGTGACATTTGACATTGTAATCTAAACTCGTCTTTATATTTGTATGCCGAAAGGCAAAACATGTCTGTGCTTTACTATATTTCTTTGTTCCATCTGCATGTAACACATGTTATGACAAATAAAAAAAAAAAAAACGAGCATACGGATTATGGTAAGCAATCGATGCTGCTCATGGACGCCCGGAATACCAGACGGGTTATGAGTGCGTTGCCGGCCTTTGAAAGATTACACACAGCGAAACACAACGCTGTGTTTGATTCACGCTGGTTATGGCAGGCCGTGGTATCATTTCGTTCGAAACCTGGCACGTACCAACGCGACTTTTTCCGAGTTATGTGAACTTTCTATGATTAGTAAAACACCACTGATATACGGCGAAGAAAACCATAGTGAGGAACCAGGACTTATAATTTTTAATTATAAGTTTGAAATCGCCAACCCGTCTTGAGCAAGCGTGGTAATTAATGCCCGTGTAAGAAGAAACCTTTGCCCATCAATGGACACTTATAGGCTGATGATAAGTTGATGTGAATATATGGGAAAGACACTCTTCAGCGAGACTAAGCCTGCTCAACCGGAGTTATAAGTACAACAGACTCACGGGAAATCGGTGTGGTGCTCCTGTTGGTTTTTGCCATGGGTGATGTTTTTCTCCATTGAAATTTGTCATTATTTTTGCTTCATCTCGATTAGAATTATAGGAATATTTTGAGTAGGTACTTATTGACAGTCAAAGGTAAAATAAGACTTAAAATTATTGTATTAGGAGCTATTTGTACCTTTATTAACGTCAATAAATTATTCAGTAATTTTTGGTCTTTTGATTTTTATTTAACTCTGTATTTTGTAGACGTAATATATAGTGTATTTTAAGATTGCAACTTGCACGATTTTGACTATTAATATTAAAGTACATATACTAAGCATAGCTTTTTGTTTCAGGCGAATATGAAATTATAAAGATGCACAATACAAACTTGATCCTGTACGATGGTTACACATTCTCACACCGCGGCAGTTCCTATTACAGAAACTATTACTGTTCCCAGAAGATAAGCAAGAAATGCAAGGCTAAATTGAAAATTGCAAAAGATGGCACTCTGGAATGGGTTTATAATATGCATACTCATGACAGACCTATGATAAATAGGAAAGATGTAAAAAAACCATAATAAGTATTACTTACTTAACACTTATTCGTTTCGCGTTCACTCATTATCTATAATCGAAGCGCATCTAAGTGAAAATGTTATTATTGTTACGTGCCTGACGTCACGTTCCTGACTATGCGGGCTTGGGTTACGGGATTGGATGAAATGAAACACTAATACCGGTTTTCAGACTTTCTATTGCACTTAAGTTACAGCGTCCACGGAGTTAAGTTATAGGCGTTCCTCTCCAGCAGAGTCCGGCCGACTGACACAACTTTGCCGTTCACGCTGACTTAACTCACTTAACTGACTGCACTTCACTATTTCACTCACTTTTCTTCTTTCTCACTTCTTCCTTTTCTTCCGAATCGCTTTAGACTTAGAACTCAACTGCCAGCGGTGAGCCGCAGTTCCACTTATATACCCCCCCGTCAGGTTCTGGAACATTCAATTTCGTTATTCTTTTTGATCGTCATGCCTCCAGAACCTTCCAATAATTTCGTTATTCATTTTTATTTATTCTCCTTCTCGCTCTTTAATTTTTCATTCTTTTCACACAAATAAATTCCAGAAAGTTCGACAAAACTTCCATCAACTAAAAAACTTCATGTTTACGGCGGGACTCGAACTCGGGGTCTCTGTGGTGTAATCCAAACGTCTTACCGATTACACCAACTCGTGTTGACAATTCAGGACGAAATTTACAATCTCTAGGCAACGTTTGACAACCATCCATTGACGTCATGATGTCTAAGAGTTTGAACCACTTTTCCGTCACATTATTATTTTTGACGACATACATAGGTCGGCAAACAAGCAAACGGATTACCTACCTGATGTTAAGCAATCGAAGCCGCCCATGGAAACCCTCAATATCAGAACAAGCAATGTAAACAGCTTTTTGGAGATTTAATATGTTGGGAAGAATTGGCAACCTTAACATACACGTTGAAACATTGTTTCACACCAGTTTTCGGTGAGGTCTTGGTATAAGGTACTTCGGTCGTTAGTTCATCGGTTCCTAGCTTACATAGCAAATTTCACCTTATTTCCGTAGCGTAATACATATATTAGTTTGGATGTTATTAAGACGCCGTCGAATGTGCGCGAATACGCGCGTCGTTGAGCGCGTTTTGGATATAGTGTCGCTTCGATGCGCTTCTTCGCTTTCAAATTAACCTTAAGTAGTTTAATAGGCTTAAAACTAGTTTTACGAAAGTGCGTAATTTTAATTTTACTATATCAATTAATGTGCACATGGTAAAACCAATCAAACTGACCGTCAAATATATGGAAAGATCATTCACAGCGAGATCATGATAAATTGGTTCATTACATCTTGCTGTGTAACCGTGTGTACGTAAGTAGATTTTAGCTTATTAAAATTATATGAATACTCTTAAATAATATAGCAGTGGTGGTGGAATATAGGTAATGTTAGTTAATAGTCGGTTCTCGCCTACATAAGTATCTTAAAGTTGTGTGTAGTGCAATTACTTGGTTCTCAATATCACTTGTTTAAGCTTACATCTGAGGATTTAATAGCTTCTGCCACAGTTTTGCCTGCTTTGTAGAAATAAGAAGTAGCCTATGTATTATTATTCAAACTTTTAAATGTATGTGAAATCTCATTAACTTGAAAGAGTAGCTCACAGATTACAGACATCTACATCCATACATTGACACATATATAGTTAATTTTGCATTTATATTAGATACTAGTAAATAAAGTTATGCATAGAAATACTAGTAGAATACGAAGAGTCTAATGCTAGTTATTTTTACGTTAACGCCATTTTATCGCGATAAGCCCTCTGATTGGTTGGTTAACTTGGAGCTGGCCAATCACAGCGCTCCACGTCAGAAACGTGCCGATCATCATCAGCCTATAAGTGCCCACTGCTGAGCAAAGGCCTCTTCTCATACGGAGAAGGTTAGAGCATTAATCACCACGCTTGCTCAATGCGGGTTGGCGATTTCAAACTTATAATTAGAAATTATAAGTCCAGGTTTCCTCACGATGTTTACCTTCACCGTATGTCAGTGGTGTCTAAATAATTATAGAAAGTACATATAACTCGGAAAAGTCACATTGGTACTTGCCAGGTTTCGAACCCATACGCTCATGCATGAGAAGCGGGCTCCTTAACCTCCGGGCCACCACGACATCTCCCCTCCGGGCCACCACGACATCTCCAACGTGCCGATCGTGCTAACGTAAAACAAACTCCCATTAGGGACTCAGTTCGAGTAATATGATAGTAGTATTTAATAGGATAGGATAGTAAAGTAGGTATAATTGAACACATTAAATAATATTTACTTTAAAAAAATCTATTACCTACATAAATTGAATTGAAGTTATGGATAATTGTGGTCTGTCATTTCTACATAAGTACTCCATTTTTTTTACTCCATTTTATTATATTTTATGTAAGTGATTTTTTTCTATAGTTTTACTGTTTTATTTAAGTACCTAGATGTAAGCCATGTAATCAACGTTTCAAGTAGGAAGCTTATCTGTAAGTGTAGTATTATTGGAATAAATAGAGATGATGAATCTGTCAAAATTCATTATGTTCACTTACCTACAGAGCTATTACACGCCATCAGCCTATAAGGGTGTGGGCAGCACGACCGCTTTAAACTCACCTAATTGTGTGACTTAGATACAGACTTTACCGTGCCTACTGAGCGAAGGCCTCTTCTCAAATGAAGAAGGTTTGAGAAATTAAGTCAACACGTTTGCTCAAGGCGGACTACTTCAAACTTGTACTTCGGTTGGCTACTTCAAACTTGTAGTTAGAAATTATAAAGCTCAGGTTTCCTCACAATGTTTGTCTTCACTGCTTATCAGTGATGTCTGAATAATTACAGGAAATTCATAGGATCGGGGTAAGTATCTTAATGACTACGTTCCATCTCTTTCCCCAAACCAGGGCCGCGGTACCTACATTATTTGATCTCGCGGGTCAGGATGTTGTTGACATTTCCAAAAAAAAAAAGTAATGAAATTGACTGGTTTTCATCATCCCTTTTATTCTATTCTTATTCTTAATGATGACATTTTAAAATTAATTACTAAGTAATAACTAGATTTATTGAAAGGAACGACTTAGTCACGTGAATCAACTACGACTTGCTCTACTAGTTACAAGTCACAACGGGATTCTTACTCGTGAGTTTGTCGCAACAATATTTCGCAGTCAACTGACAGAGCTTTTCTCAGTGACTAAGTAGTTTTTTTAATAAATTTATAATTAATAATCCTTTTATGGTATTGTGTAACCGTAGTATTAAAACTTTTAAGCTTAGTCTTATTTTAATCTTGTTCTTATTGGTGTGGGTAACTTGATAAATAAATTAGTTTTAATGCTATAATTATGGTTTTTCTTACCCTTTTTTCTCCAATATGGTGTGTTATATACACATCATATGATAATTTAATGAATCCGTAACGTTCACTTTGTAAACAATAAGCTTTCTTCCTAACTTCTCCATACAGCATAACAGAACGTGAAGGCCACGATCATTGTGTCAATAATAAAAGGACTTCGAAGTTATTACATTACCAGGTTTTTATGGGTGCGCATGTAATAGTGATGCGATGCTTAGTTTTTTCCATCTTTCTCTACGGGGCGGAAACATGGACGATTCGTCAAAGGGATCGCGGCAGAATAGACGCGCTGGAAATGTGGTGCTGGAGACGACTACTGAGGATAAGCTGGACTGAGCACCGCACCAATGTCTCCATATTAAAAGAGCTCCGCATTAAACGAAGACTTTCTTCGATTGTGCAAGCAAGAACTCTTAAAATGTTTGGCCATAGCACTCGAAGCGAAGACTCAATGGAACGATTGGTGGTGCAAGGGAGAATAGAGGGTTAGCGTCCTCGTGGTCGGTCACCAACTAGATTGACGGACATTTTAAAATCAGTGACATCCGTCTCAACTCTCAATTGTGGAGTGCGCGAGGAATTAGAATTTGCGCTAACAGGCAAAAGTGGAGAGAAATCGCAAAGGCAGCCACCAAGGACATACCATGACCACGAACACTCTGACAAGAGTGTACGATTGAAACGAATGTAATAGGCATGAATGTACAAAATGTAAGAATGAATGTACAGAAAAAATGTAAACAAGTCATTCTAAACGGGAAATATATTTTTCTGTACAAAACTGTACTGTAAGTGGCAATATGGCATTTTTTTTTTTTGGAACAAAGAAATATCAACAGAAATTTTTAGAAAACACGTCATCTATAATATGGATGAACTCGTTTACATTTTTATGGGATGGGGCGGCAAACGAGCTTATAGGTGGGGTTGCCCATGGAGACTTGTAACACCAGAGCTGTATATAACTGCCTGGCTAGTCTTTTGGAGGTAAGGGGTGGTGAAGGTAGTAGGGAGCTTGTGCCTCCGAAAACATCACCCACACTGCGAAACACAAAGCAAAAGTTGTTTCACGGCGTTTTTCCGTGAGGCCCTGGAATCACTGCGTAGCATAATTAAAAAAAAATCGTAGTCGTTAATTACAGTATTAATGTAAAAATTTAGGTGAAATAAATAATGTATTAAGTACTTAACGGCTTTTAATTTTAACAGTAGTTTCTTATTATAGGTTACAGTCTTGTTTGAAGAAGGCATTGTATTTTGTAAGTCTTTTGCATGGGTATAGATTCATTAAACTTCCTACAGATTTTGAAGCGTCGATTTAAGAATGAAGTTAAAGAAATGAGTGATATTTTCAAACTAAATTGTAAACGTTTTCAGGAGTTCACATTGAAAGAATCTGTGTTGGTAAACAAAGGAAACAGTTGATCATGATCAGCAATTATACCTTCGCGAGAACCACCACTGATGATAGGTACTGGAACTGCAGCAAGAAGTATTCTACCAAGTGTCCAGCGAAACTTCGGTTCAGCGATTCTGGAGCGCTACTTCACTATGAACTGGACCACAATCATGAACCACCATCTTATTTTAAAACGAAAGCAGGACATTATGTGAAACTGTCTTAAAACATAGTCCTACATACAATTCTCCATTTTCTTATAATAATTACCTGAAATTTACAGTTTACTCTTTTACGGAGGGAAGCTGGTTAAAAATAGGTGCTCCTCTCCTTGCCTGTTGCAAGTATCTTACTTTTTATTTTCTTAACTATCTTTCTCTATCACTTTACACATCACATTATCAGGCTGTAAGCGCCCACTGCTGAGCAAACGCCTTTTCCCACACGAAGAAGGCATTACGATGTTTTCCTCCACCGTTTGTCAATGGTGTCTAAATACACTTAGAAGTAGATGTAACTTAGAAACATTCATTGTCACATTGGTACTTGCCACGCTTTAAACCTTCACCATAACTCTTTATGATATAAAAAGATCTCTTTCGTGTATTTATCCCATTATTTGTTCATAGTTCACTTTTAGCCACCTCCTTCAATAAACTAGGTAAGTAGGTTTATATAGAGGTAATAGCTGCAATTTATTAGATGGACGATGTTTAAATGTTTTGCCTGTTTTAAATTTTGTGCAGTTTGGATGTCCTTGTGATTTTATCATTGACCAAGAACTAAGTAAACAGATTATGTGTATATAATTAAATTAAGAACAATTAGGAGTAATAATAATCGGATGTTATTTTATCAATCTGGATAAATTGTACAAAATTGTTGGCTTATACTTTTAGGATTTTTGTAGTAATTTGTTCCTACTATAATAGATATTTATTTTCTAAGATTTAGTTTGACTGAGTGACTGTTTTTTATGTCTACATTATGTTGGTGGAATCTCGTTTCTAAATATAAATATTAAGATTCTTTGTCCCTACCAAAGAAGATTTATAAATATGATTGTAAAGAAAACCTTAAGGGTTATTCTTAATTTATTTGATTAGGAATAGTAGTAGTCTGCTGTAGATTACTGTAAGGAGAATGTGTCATCGGATGATAAATATTATAATTATATCAATTGATAAACATACTAATGTAACGTGTTTTATTTCTACTTAGACTTCAATATATTAATAATTAAATTAAACACAAAATACGGACGGATTTTCACAAAAATCGTGCGTGTTTCCAGGTATTCCTAAAGAAAAAGTCCAAATGGATCCAGTCAGGAAACCATTGCCGTCGATCCATAAACATATGTTTATTAGAACTAACCATGGCAGTAGATATTGGCACTGCAGTGGGAAACACGTTAAAAATTGCCCAGCCAGGCTTCGCTCCGAAAAAGCTGGACAGCAGCTACACTATTACGAAGTAGATCTCTACTTACGACGAGAACAGGAGATGTTATAGATTTGCTCTTTTAAAATGCATAATATATTTCTAATTCTCATATTACACTATTAGTTGTGTATATAGTTCTCAGCAACGGCTCTATCGATTTCATATGCATATTCAGTAGATATTAGAATAGGTCGTAACCTATTTTAATTTATAATTTATGTGGCAAAATTACGCTTGTCGAGTCTTCTAGTCATATTATTACAAATGATGGTAATCACGCTGAAAAGAGGTTTTCATTTCTTTACCCTTTCTTTTTTCTTTCAAACACACCTGAAATCTTTAAAAAATTTGTGTATTTTCAGGGATTCATTTCGAAAAAATCCAAGTAGGTGAAGGCAAAAAACCATCGATTTTGCTCCAGAAGCACACGTTTGTCCAAACTACAAGTGCTGTTAAATATTGGCACTGCAGCGGAAAAAATGCAAAGAAATGTCCAGCCAAGCTTCGTTTCGACAAATCTGGAAATCTCATCTATTATGAATTAAATCATACCCACGACCCACCAATTTTGTATAAAACAAAATTCGGTTATTACGTAAGATTTTAAATAGAATAATACCAGTTTTAAATGTAACTAGCGGCTAGCACGACGGTAGGGTTGGTAGGCTTACAACCCCGGCTTCAACCATTTGATTTACTAGCGAACAGCCTCAGCAGCAAAGCAGGTTGCGGGTGCAAGAGCAATATTGTTCTGCTGCTGACATTTCCTCTCGCCTCGGCCTGGGCGGGAGAAGTAGCTTGATTGTTTTCCCCTAACTAAAAAAAAACTTGGATGGGCGGCGTTTGGGAACAGATGCCATGTTTTCTCATCGAAAATCCCAAAGTGCCTGAAGACCAGTTTGCTAAATCAGTGTGTGTTGATGATCTCTAACTTTTGGAATCCTGGATACCTTTTGCGCGACAAAGTCCGACGCGTTGGAAATTCGTCGAAGAATGAAAGTTACCGACATAGCTCGTAAAATCTGTTGGCAATGAGCAGGCCACGTTGCTTGAAGGATGATGATGCCTGGAGTGGCAACCATACTCATTACGTTCGCTCAAAATGTTTTAGATTTTTTTATAAATGTAATGATTTTTTATTTTATTGTTGTGACGAGAATAATCTCTGTCATAATATGCAATTTGTACTTACGTAGTAAAATATAAGAAGATATGGTCTTTGTATTTGAAAATTAAAATATGTATGCATCTATTTGAATAATAACTAAAATAAAAATGCTTAATCTGTTTCAACAAAACAAATGCCATTAAATCTAATAAATCAATTATTCCACTAGTAATGTAGATCTCAGAAAATGACGTTTTTTGACATATTACACAAATAATGATAATAATGTTTCATATTTTTATTTCTTTACCTTTTTTCTTTCTTACAAACACACAGTGTACGATCTGAAATCTTTAAAATTTTGTGTATTTCCAGGGATTCATTTCGAAAAAATCCAAGTGGGTGCAGGTACAAAACCATCGATTCTGCTTCAGAAGCATACATTTGTCCAAACTACAAGCGCTGTTAAATATTGGCACTGCAGCGGAAAATATGCCAATCAATGTCCAGCTAAGCTCCGTTTCGACAACTCTGGGCAGCTCGTCTACTATGAATTGAATCACTCACACGAGCCGCCAACTTTGTATAAAACAAAATTCGGTTATTACGTAAGACTTTAAAACCTGTTCACAACCCCGACTTCAACCATTTGTTTTATTAGCATACAGTCTCATCACCAAAAGGGTTGCTGATGTCCGATTTACTCCTATGCATGGTTGTGGGTGCAAGAGATATATTGTACTGCCGCACGACTCAGAGCAGGAGAAGGAACGGGGGTTTTTAGTCAGTAAGAGACTGACACTACGCTCGTTCAACCCAGGGCAAGAGAAATCATTTGATGGCTTTACTCAAACTTCTGGCCTTTTAGAAAGACTCAGTGACGCTCAGCGTGCAATGGAACGGGCCATGCTCGGGATTTCTTTGTGCGACAAAGTCCGAAATGTGGAAGGTCGCTAAAGAACCAAAGTTACCGACATCACATAACTCGTAAAATCCGGTAGCTGAAGTGGCAATGGACCCGAAAAGTACACAAGTGTCGACCACGGACCGTAGCGTGGGCAAACCTCCCGCTAGGTGGACCGACGTATGTAATTAAATAATAATTAAAATAAAAATGCTTATTTTTTTTGCCACCGAGACAAATGGTAGATTCTAAGTAATCCAATTTCTTGGATCAAAAATCTTCAACAAGTTATGTCAATCTCACAGAATGTTTTGACATACAAATAAAGATAATAACTTTTTAAAGTGTTTATTTCTTAACCACCTCTTTTTCTTTACAACCTTAGTTTCAAACTCACAATTTAAAATTTATCTTAATTACCAGGGATTTATTTCGAAAAAATCCAAGTGGGTGAAGGCAGAAAACCATCGATTATGCTCCGGAAGCATACGTTTGTCCAAACTACGAGTGACGTTAAATATTGGCACTGCAGCGGAAAAAATGCCAATAAATGTCCAGCTAAGCTCCGCTTCGATAACTCTGGGAATCTCATCTACTACGATTTGAACCATACCCACGAACCACCAACTTTGTTTAAAACAAAACAAGGTTGTTATATAAGACTTTAAAATGTTTAAATGTAATTAGCGGCTAGCGCTGGCTAGGCTAGCTAGCTTGCCCTTTCTTCGCACGGGTACACCCAACACCTTTTTTTTTTGCGACCCCGACTCAGAGCAGGAGAATGAACGCGGTAATTTTCAGTCAGAAGTACAAGAGTTTTATACTCCCTCTTGTTCCACCCAGGGCAAGAGAAATCATTTAATAGCTTTTTTTGTGAGGGGAAATCATCAAATGTCTTCTACCGCCCGGGGCCGGGCGAGAGGGAGTGTCAGACTCTTACTGACTAAAACCCCCCCTGTTCCTTCTCCTGCTCTGGGCCGAGGTTGCGGTGCCTCATTGCGCTTACCCCGCAACCCCGGCTGAACATCAGCCCTATAGGGCCCCGTCTGTGGTGGTCTATTAGCTCTTTGAGGCGCGCGTGGAATGCTACGCGCCGTAAGCTCGGGCCTGTTTCTGGTCGGGCGGCGAGCTGCCCTTACTCGCCAAACGCAGACCCACACTTAAGGTGGCTGGAGATCGTTCCTTGCATTTAATGGCTTTAATTATACAAAAAACCTCTCTGCTTTTCCAAATGTGTCTTTTATTGGGATCTTTTTGTGTTCTAATCAAACACAGTGTAAAAATAATGTTCCCTTACCGTTCATGTGTTATGACGGACCAAGGGACATTGGGAATGTAGAAATCAAGATATAATCTACTTGATATTATTATCTATGTTTTTTTAGGTTAAAGTGTATGTATAATGTCTTTTTTTGTAATGGAATAGAAACATTCGCGAATAAACGTGAAGAAAAATTGTCAGTTCATTCACTGTTTGTTCATAATCACAATACGGCATACCGCGGGTTAATTGTGTGTAAATTAATGGAAATAGATCTAAGTGTTGGTTGCTTTGTATTTGTAAACACACCCATGACAGGGATATAAACCTGTATATATGTATACATAAATAATGTCTACATATTTGAGATATTTGGTGTGTTATTTGACGATTGTATGTTTTGTGTATTCTGTGTTTCTGAATAATGACTGGAATAAAAATAATTATGTGAAAATAAAGTGTTATTTTTACCTACAAAGACAATTGTTATGGTAATAAATGTGAATAAATCCACAAAATTATATGAACCTTGTGTCAAACTCAGAAAATGACCCGTATATTCTGTTGGTTTCGACTCACATTAAAATTAAATCAATTGGAGTTTGGGGCTATTTAGTCTACCTATGCCAAAAAATATTTATTTTTTCGATAATACGTATTGGTAAGTTAAGTTAAGCTAGTAATAGCCCTCTTTGCAACGCCTGAAAAAGGCCGTTAAGCTGTGCCTGTCATTTTAATTTAAGATCCTTGTACCTAACTTTACAAGCAAATAAAGAATTTGAATTTGAAAAAATCTAACTGATGGATATCGTATCATCATATCTATTATTTTCCTCGATTCACCTTCTCATAAGTGTATATATATTAAATACAATAATTAGTTGAAAAACATATTATTGTTGCAGGTTTACGCTATAAAATAACACAATTACCGAACGGTAAAACTGTAATGGTGTTTCAAGGTTATACCTTCTCTAACAGCTGGAGATCCAGGTGCTGGTACTGCTCCAAACGGAAGGCCCGTAAATGCATAGCACGAGTCATCATGGATGTTGATGGCAACATTATAAAATATATTGATATACATAATCATTAAGTGTGCATAGTAATAATAACATTGAGGTGAGGGTTAGCCAAGCATCTGCACGAATGGATCGGCTCGGAGTGATACCACGACCACACACAAAACTGGCGTGAAACAATAATTACGTTGTGTTTCGCACTGTGATTGAGATTATCAGAGGTCCAGTCCTTCCTCACCTCCGCTATCAAATCCCTAATAACCCGCAAGAGGCAACGCACTTGTAGATACAAGAGACCATGGGCGGCGCTGATTCCTTACCATCAGGTAATACGTTCTCTGGCTCGTTTGCCGACCTATGACATACAAAAGAACCTTCAGATTGTTAGCTTAAAAGGCATGAAACTAATAAATAAAAGAGAAAAAAAATATCCTAGTTTCATAAATAATTAAAACATACATGTAAATAGGTGTAAAGATATATAGGTATAATAAATGTTGACTTTTACCAAATCAAATTATAGCTTAATTTTTAATAGCTGATGTAAATACTTTCAAATGTAAAGTATTTAGATTTTTATTGTGATGTTTAAAGTTTAAAACTATTTTTTTGTCTGTTACAAAATATATAATTATTAAATATATTTCAATTTAATGTAACTACATAAAATGGCTGTTTGTAGATTCATTGAAGTAATCGCGTAGCGCGCGCATTGTAGTAATACAATGTTTTTAATAAGTTGAACAATTTACAAATTTAAAAAGGATATTGCTATACTTAACTGCTAAACGAATTTCATCCTTATAAAATATACATAAATTCATATTTTCATTTTATTCACTTACTATCTAAGTACATACGGTTGATAAAACTAACTATCTACTTACTATTTAAGTAGATAAAATCAAAATATGGATAGGAAACATTATTTTTAATAGAATTATATATTTTTTACCCGACTGCCAAAGAAGGAGGGTAATGTTTTTCGAGTGTATGTAAGTATGAATGTATGTCTTTTCCTTTGTGACCTCCTGTAGCCTAAACGGCTTGATGGATTTTGATGTATGAGGTATCGTTAGATTTGTCTTGATTACGGGAGTGTCATAGGATACATTTTATCCTAAAAGTCCCACGGGATAAAGACATAATAATATTTTGTCTAAATTTCCCTTTAAAAAAATATGTATACGGTATCATTAGATTCATTTCTATCACGGGAGTAATTAATATAGGATACGTTTTTTCTCAAAATTCCCACGGGAACATGCAGTTTCCAGAATCACCGGTGGTTCTTACTGCTTCCGACAGCCGTCGAACTTAACTGGTGAAACAAATCTGTGGCAATTGTTCAGCTTTTGTGAATTGCCCCAGAATATGAGACAGGCAGGAGACAATACCTTTGTGGACATTCTCAATAATATTCGTGTTGGTGAGTTAACGATGGACCAACTTGAGATCCTGGACAGCCGCAGAATTCCACTAGAGGGTCCATTTGCCGATGGAGAGGCAGTTCGAATTTTCCCTACTACGAAACAAGTCGATGCTTATAATTCAGCCATGACTAAAAAGTTGGGCAAATCGTTAAAGCTCTACCAAATAAACGCTGTTGACATCTCCCTAGAAGCTAAAACCTACGGTCAGTGCCCTCGCAAACAATACATTTCTGACGACCCGAACAAAACAGGGGGCATTCTCGGCACACTAACTATTGGAATTGGATCTCGCGTGATGTTACGCCGCAACATCAATGTAAACCACGGTCTGGTGAACGGTGCTATGGGTATCATAAGAAGAATTGAGTGGCCTTCTCTTCGCAGAGAGCAGTTAGAACCAGGTGAGTTACCGCAGGCAGTATTCGTAGAGTTCGACGATCGTTCTGTTAAGGGCAATGAATTGGGTGTGGGGGTTCGCATAGAGCCCTCCACTGTCGACTTTGATGCGCTTCGCGGACAAGGGAAGATTGAACGTCGGATGCTGCCTTTGATACTTTGTTGGGCTGTAACGGTACACAAACTGCAAGGTACCACCTTGGATCGGGCTGTCGTGGACTATCAAACGTGTTTGCAAAGGGCCAGGCTTATGTAGCCCTAAGCCGTGTTAAAACACTTGCTGGGTTAGCAATAAAAACACTTGACCCAAAAAAGCTGTTGGACCGGCCCCACGACGAATGTTCTTTAACTGAACTTAAACGTTTGCGGGATCTTCAGCAGTAATGACTCACCTAATTCTTTTTCTTCTTCACTACCAACAGTCCAGATTGGCGGTAAATTTATGTTGCGGAGTAACATCACTCGTAATCTAAAGCCAAATGTCGTCGAAATAATTTAAAATGGTACTTACATATACATAGTCTTCTACATCTACAACATTTTCGTTAAATAAAAACAGCTAAAAAGTTATAAATAAAAAAATTATTATTAAAAAAAACAAAATACCCGACTGCACACTAGAAAAAGAGTAAAACAAGCCCCACAATACAAATTTACTGAATATAATTTATAAATGTTGATGGAAAGCATCGCAGGCGGGGACCACCTTGACCGCCACCAACTAAAATTCTGCTAAATGGTGCACAACAGAAATGACTATAAATAAGCCTCTGTTGGTCCCCGCCTGCGATGCTTTCCATCAACATTTATAAATTATATTCAGTAAATTTGTATTGTGGGGCTTGTTTTACTCTTTTTCTAGTGTGCAGTCGGGTATTTTGTTTTTTTAATAATAATTTTTTTATTAAATAAAATGCAGCACTCTTTGGTGCCAAAAATGACTGTTTTATTGTATTTTATATAAAAGATATATGTTTTATATAGATAGGTATTACCTAATACATTTCTAACATAATAAATAAGTGACAAAATAGAAGCCGTTTTACTGAAATAATAATACCTATTGTACCTATATTTTTCGAATACTTTTATATTGAATAAATTATAATTATGATCGAAATATCCTTCGAATGCGTGTTACACAACAAAAGGTATCTTATTATGAAATAATAACATAAAAGTTTTATAGTAAAAATTGAAGTTAGGTACCTAACAATAAAAAAGAGCCATACCTATATTTTTCTTAATAAAAAGTAGTATCTAGCAGATGGTTTATCGATGGGTAATAAAATTGATAAAATTACTAATTGTGTCGTGTTTACTAATATACATATATTTGATTTGAGTATTTTTAAAATAAAAGGTTGTTGAAGTAAGTCCTGTCGTGTTTCAGATAGGTACCTATATCTGGGTATAACAAAATAAATCCTTAACCATAAAATTATACCATTCAAACAGTCCTATTCATAGTGCCTAATAATAGGGCACATTCACTTATTTTTCAAAACATTGTGATTCATAAATGAAATTGTAGCAATCAAAACCGAGTCGTAGTTTAAAGCAAAAGAAAAAATCATTTCAAATTTACCTTTCCAAATAAAAAAAACTATGAATAGTGGCAAAATAAGTATTTTTCAGCATAATATTTATCATTTATAGATGTCCTTATTCAATGCGTGTGCATTAACAACACGCTGAAGAACATTACGCGTGGAACGAAACGTACTGCTATGACAGACGTGTCAGGTGTCAGTTTGACGGGTATTAAATAACAAAAATAAACACATAATTTTAAAGATTTTTTCGAAAACATCGTAAATGCTGTGTTGATTATAGTCTAAGTATGGTCAAGTGCAGTGTTTAATATTTGTGATTACTAAAAAAACCACTTAATGTATAACTTATAACCTAAAATTGTGCGCGGAGTTTCAAAAGTTTTGTAAGTTTATACAGTTCTTCAGATGAATTAATTTGAAGTAATTATAATTTTGCCTATATTAAATAGTGTGTAATAGTAACTTTATTTAATAGTTGCCCTTTTCGCCGATTTTTCGTGGTTTCTACATGTTTTGGTAAGTGCATTGTATGTAAGTTTTGTTATTTAATTTTATTTCTATTTTGTCTGGTTGGTTCCCGTTGTAAGGACATTCGTATGAGTACATATTATAACATTATCATGCAGAACATGGCATAATAATAAATTTATGCTTTAATTGTAGGATTAAAGTTTACAAAGACTGACCTACTTTTTATGTCAGCTGATTCTTAATGTACTTCAAAACTACCCTTTTTTTAAATAAATAATATTTTATGTTAGTTACGTGTATTTAGATAAAGCTTCTTGATTTTATGTAATTAATATCGGTACAAAGGACAATACATACTCTATTTTATTTTGTGTTTTTACTGTGCCATAATTTTGAAGTGATATAATGTTTGTTATATTTTAATTGCTGGTAAATGGGCCTAGAAAAAATATTATAATTTTTTAAATGTACCAACTTTAATACATCTGTAAGGTTAATATAGCTATATATAATTGTATCACATATAACAATGGTTTAATTCTTCGAATACTTTATCAATATTTCAAATATTGAAATAAATATAAAGAACATCAATTTCATTGTTTTATTTATTGTAAATGGATAATTAAAGTTATTTTATGCATATTTTCTAAAACACCTGTTATTATTTACTTTATATTCTTAAATCTTGTATCCCTCTAGTTTAGTTATTTTAATTTTACTTGACAAACATAAGAAGGTAAATGTATTTTGTATTACAGTATTATCTCAATTCTCCTCAAGCCATGTTTTACCGATGAAAAAAGAATTTTATGAAAAACTGAACAAAGTTATTAGCCGTAGAAAAAGTAACAGCGTATACCTCATGGACTCCTTACGGTACAGAGATTTCATCAATGAAGTGAAAGAGGTCAAAAGTAAACAGTCAAAAACCTTCGAAGATTATAAAATGCTTGCGAATTATGATGTTTTATGTGTTAACGGTAGAGAACGGTTAGTTCTACCAAACGAAGTATGCGCTCATCCTAAGTTTTATGTATCAACTGAAGAACTATTTGGTGTACTGCATACTATGCATTTATTATTTGAACATGCTAATAAAGAAGTTATGAAGAAACAGATTAATGTAACATACTGTAACGTTTCTGGAGAGGTTATCAATATCTATTTGGCTTGCTGTAAGAAATGTAATGACAATAAAAAGTGAAATTATTAATAATAATTTTATATTAGGAAAAAGATTAATTTACAAAAATTGTGTTTATATATAATATTCTCCTATCTTCTTTCTTTTTCTAAACTTTAATACTATTAAATAATTTACTTAGTTCATTTTACTTTACTTAGTTCACTTTTTGGCGCTCTAAATATACAAGATAATCTTGTAATATTAAATAAAAACGAAGCTATTTAATGTTTTGCCCAAAAAGTAAAATATATGGCAATAAAATATTTTTCTGTCTTCTTTGTAAATAATTGGATTTTGAAAAACCTCTCCAGGTTTACTAAAAAATTAAATAGCTACTTATATGAAATATTATTTATAATTTATGATAATAAATTTAGCTTTAATAAGTTTGAAGAAATATATGCCTGTTTTGTGGGAAATTAATAGTTTTATTTATTGTCTCCATTGGTATAGTAGATTTGCATTGCATGTTTAAAGATTTAACTTCAAAATTACAGATTTAAGCTATTTATTTTTTGAAACTACAGGAGTAGGCAACTCTAACATTGGGTGTAAAAATTTTTTATTAAGTCCAATTAGATTTATTTAAAATTGTTTTATTTTTTGGTTAGTTAGCATTAATATTCAATCCTGCATATATGTGAAAGGAATCAAGTAAGGTTACTAACAAGGACAATAAAGATTGATTGTACTATATGCTACATAAATAATCTTGGTGGTGTTAATAAAATATCCTCATACGAAGTTTGCTTTCCAGTAAAATTTATGATCTCAAGAGGCGGAGACAGACTGATGAAGCTCGGAGATTTCACATTCACCAGAGTGCAGTTTCAAGGAGAACATTCATACTGGTCTTGTTATACCCACAACTCACACGGTTGTCCGGCCAAAGTTTACACTGAACGAAACAGACTGATGTATGCAAAAAACCTACACAATCATCCGCCAACAGAATTTTTTGTTTGACATTGTCTAAGCCTTAGGATCACCATAATAAAATGTACAGGGAAGCCATCTTGTCTGATTTAGTTAAAATGTTTTTGTCATTGTATTAGGAAACAATAAGTCTGTTGTCATTACTGCCGTTGAGTGAGGACTTTATTGTATGTTACCCTGACAGAACGCACAAGCAGAGTGATGCTAGAGAGTTTTTGCCGTGCAGTAAGACGATTAGGCTGAATAATAGTTAATAAATGATTATATTACATAAACTAGTGATAGATCATTGAGGCTGATCAAACACACAATTGGGCAAGGTGGCCACATGTAGCATAGTTTTAGTTATAGCATAAGTAGTAATATTTTCAATGAACTGTCGAGTCTTTTATGTACCTATTTATTTCTTCGTGGCAGTTCCTTCTCTTTACACTCCGTTTCGTGAATTTAATTAGTATCTATTTTTATCATATCTAAGCCATATCTAATGCAATTTTTTGTAACACTTTTGATAAACTTTTTTAAATGTTCATGGAAACGGGGTGTAGTTTAGTGTTAAACTTTTAAATTATCTTAACTATAAGGTGCTAATTTGTGATAAATATCAACTTTGTGATCTCTATATTATAAATTCTTGCCTATTTTTATCACTAGATGCTGCAGTACAAATATGGTATACGACTTTATGCCATGTATTCTCAGTATTAGTGCACTTGTGTTCCATTGCTCTCTTTTTATGCGAAAATATATTAAAAATTATATTGCGTATTTTTTTTTGAATCCTTCTTACAACTGTTGCCTCTAATATCCGGGTGATGGAAAATTCATCTAAATATTTGGGCCTTATGCTTTACAGCCCGGCAATCTAAAACATAATAACGCCTATTCCAAAATAAATTAGCTTAGTTTACACAACGCTTCAAAAATTACCACTTATATGCTTTTTTTGCTAACGCTTTTTGTGTACTTACAGAAATTATCATGTTCGGTGATGAAGAAGCTTTCATTATTAAATCCCTTAGAGGAAAACCTCTAATTGTGTATCGAAATTATACTTACTGTCGACATTCTTTTCGGAATGGAGTTGTTAGGTGGACTTGTTCCACCCACTCTTATAAATGTTGCAAAGCCGTTGTGAAGACAGCTGGGAAACGTATTATCGAAGTAAAGGGCAGCCACAACCACGATGCATCTGAACTTCAAATTAACCGGGCTAGACCTACGTTCGGGTGGATGGGATTAACAATAATTGATTGATTTTCGTAGCACACTCAATAGATTTTAAGCAAAAGTATTTTGATTAATAGTCTGTTAAAACATAATGTTTTTTTTATCAGGATTACAATTCCAACTGCCTTTAATTAGTTAGCATGAAAATGAGGGTTTTTAGGGATATAATCATATTAGATTAATCAATTTAAGTTACGCTTACCTACCTTTATAAGTGCAACAGTATTACCTATTATGCCAACAAAAGTTATAAAGATCGCCACCTTTTACGCCAAAAGGGTAAAATCGTACAGGATTTTCTTTAAAAACCTAAATTGGTCAAATATAATCCAGAAACATTACAAACCTCTTAATCGTAATTTAGGCATACGAGGTGTTTTTTTTCCGGAAACTAATGTTGTCCCCTATTTCTCTCTAAATAATATATTCTATAAATTATGTTAGGAACTTCATAATGATAAGAAGTAAGTACCCAATTGCAAAAGAATAGCCTTGAACAAAAATTTCAGATAGATATTTGAATCTGACAAATTTATTGATATTGGGAGAAATAATAGGTATCCAGGTATAGGTATTACTAGTCAAATTATTTTTCCAAAGTTATTGGTTTCTACCTCAAAAGTTAGTATTATGATGCTACGTGTGATATTTATATTAATTAATTGTTTGAGTAATGTAATTATCAATTAAAGCAATAACTGTGTTTCCTTATAATCATCTTAGAACTTTTAATATTTTTGTTGAATTGGTTGTGATATTTAAGTAATTATATTCTTGTGTAACTATTAAATTATAATAAGTATTCGGCTTACTAATGGGAACTATTAGAAAAGTATATTAAGTAGGTATACTCAATCCGCGACGTCGCGACGTCGCGCCGTCTGTGGCCGCGTCAACGTGAATAAGCCGTCTTTTAAATTAAAAAATATTTAATTCTCTTGATCTCTTTCTAAGACTTTTGACATTTTAATAATTCATTATTTAATTAAAAATTATCCTTATTATAAAGAAAATCTAAATATGGGTTCGTATGCCTAACAAGTTATACAAATTAGATTTATAGTTTTGGTTTATCTTTACTTATATACCTACTAAGATTTAGTGCGCTAGACTCCATAGACCATAAAAGGAAATAACAAATTTTAAAATCAACTTAATTTTAAGGCTGTTTAATATACCTAATATGTAGGTAGGTCTTGATCTTCTAAATAAGTTTCTACGATAACCTATACGAAAAGTT
This sequence comes from Spodoptera exigua, assembly GCA_902829305.4. Taxonomy (NCBI): domain Eukaryota; kingdom Metazoa; phylum Arthropoda; class Insecta; order Lepidoptera; family Noctuidae; genus Spodoptera; species Spodoptera exigua. The sequence goes on from LR824612.2 coordinate 3,128,360, forward strand.
TTAAAATAGCACGGAACTCTGAAATCTTAGAAAATACCCTTTTTCTTTCTAGAAGGCGTTTTGTTCGGCCTTGCCTTAGTAATAATCATATTATTTGCTTTAGTTAATCGAATGTGATACTTATGCTTTTATTTTTAAAATATGTATTCCAAATACTCGCTAGTCTTTTCGTAAAAGACCAAATAAATACCGAATAAGTATTATTTATGATTTAATACATTAGGTAATTGTTTTTGTATTATAACTTTCATGAGACATTTATTTAAGTAATTAATTATATTTATTGGCCTGCTTTCTGCATTTTCTTGCCAAACAGTTATGTGAGTAAGCCGTTAAACATAATTAATTATATTAGTTATTATTCAAATATAGTCTTAATGATAATTAATATTGTTGTTTTATTACATATTTGGTATTAGGTATATTAACACCCGGTTTCCGAAAAGCCGATCAATGTTAAAATCAATTTAATCTCTTGTCAAGTCATCTGATTGGTTGACTGAATTATCAACAACCAATCAGATGACTTGACAAGAGATTTAACAGGAGATTAGTTAATTTTAGCGTTGACAAGCCTTTCAGAAACCGGGTGTAAGTCATCAAATGAAACATTATAAAAAAGTACCTCTTTTTCTTTTTTTATGGTATAGGCCGGTACACAAGCAGAATGATTACGTGATGGTAAGCAATCGGCGCCGCCCATGTTCAACCGCAACACCAAAGGAGTAGGTACTTTGCCGGCCTTTTAGGGATAAATGTTTCGGATATTTAAGGATTGGAAAGGGAGTTTGTGTGAGGCCGTGGTATCACTCCGGTCGAGCCGACCCATTTGTGACGAAGCTCGTCTCTCCACGCTTGAAATTTTTTTCCCCACGGGAAATGAAAATTGTAACCCATGGTCTCAGCCTCCGCAAGGGTCGCGAGGAGCCAATGGATGCAGGTGGCGAGTTGTCGTTTGATGTGGAGGACTAAGGAGTCTTTGTTCAGCAGGACTTCTTCCGGCTGACGATGAATAGCATGTCTGTTTTAGATTAATTCAAATAAATAATATATTTTTCACGATAAACTATTTGATTCCCTTAATTTTTTTTATGGAATATGAGGCAAACGATAAGCGATCGGCGCCGTCCATGGACACCTGCAACGACAGAGGAGTCACAGGTGCATTGCCGGCCTTAAAAAATACTTCACCAAAAAATACTTGATAGTTATGTGACATGCCCTTATATTTTTTCATTAGGTATCTAACTGACGGAGTAATAGGATTTTTGATTTTCATATCTCGCCATCATATGGTGCCAACATCAAATGTCGGCTGCACTGCTCGAGTGTTGATTGTAGGTTAATGAATAATGAAAAATGAAACGCACAGCTACATATGTGTGGGTGAGCCATGCTGCATGAATGGGCCGGCTCGACCTGAGTGATACCACCGTGTTTTGTTTCACCGTATGAGTTAGGTTATCGAAAGCCTAACACTACCTCTCCCCATCCCTCCCTAATCCCTTAATCCCCAAACGGATTAGGTTGTAGTAAGCAATCGCAAGTGCTTTGCCGTAATCCGCCTGGTCGATGCCGTCGTATCACAAAAAAAAAGCGAAATTGTACAACAAATATTAGCGTCATATTTTAATATTGTAACCCTTGTTTTATTGTTTTCAGTGGCGTTATCATACGAAGTGTCGAAAAACAACAGAATGATAATGATAGTGAATGGATACAAGTTCTCTCTGCATTATTCTAGAAATTGTAAAGAACGATGGCAGTGCACTAGGAGAAGCTACTTTGGATGCAAAGCGGTTTTACACAAAAAGGAGGGAGCAATAACTTACCACAATATTTTACATAATCATGAACCTTGAATCATTTTTTTTGCCATAACTTGAAGAGTAAAATCATCACCTGTATCAGAAAATAAGATTTCTAAAACATTGAAATTAACTTTCTCCATGAAAACCCTTGGGTTATTGCTTTATCAAGGTACATGGTAATGTTTCTTTATTAAATATCAATCAAGAATCTTCACAAGATTGTGCTACTTATTTATCAATCAACAATCTTCGCAAAATAGTGTTTTTACGTGAACTAAGTAAAAGATGCGACATTATTTTATGTGGGTTTTTGTCTGAAGTACTCAATCAGTCCTTTGCAGCTAGTTATTTTTTCCATAAGTGCATAATGATAAAACTTCTTGGTGCTCCATTTTTCAGCTAAGCCGCTAAGCAGTGTGTATATATTGATGCCACTAAATAAATATGTTAATGTTTAAATCTATTGAGCATTGAGTAATATTTTAATTTGCCATTTTATAAATATATTTTTAACTCAATACAAGGAATGGTTACTGAAATAGTGTGTTTATTTCGATGAAGATGAACAGATGAATCCAAGTCTTTTTATTAGGACATAACATTACATTTATAATGACATGTGTATTAGCCTAAATCCCATTTCCTAATCGTACTCCTAGAAATGACATATGAAGTTAGTCGATAATTAACATAATAACGAAGGTTTTCATTATCCTGAAGACTTCGACTGCTGAACAATGGCCTCTAGGTCCGGCACGCTGATCTACAGACCACCTTTTACCAACCAATCCGACGATAAGTTACCAGGCTACGTTTAGAATTTATTAAAAGAATATAAATGTTTAATTTTAATACGCAGGCTAAATTTGACTTATTTCTTTTTTCACAGTAATTTCAAGTTTGCTCGATACGCGAAAACTTTGTCCAGTCTGTGGAGACTTTACCAGCGGTATCCACTACGGAATACACACTTGTGAATCTTGCAAGTCGTTTTTCAAGAGGGCGGTCGCTTTGGAGAAACATGTGTCGTTTACATGCGCGAAAGGGAACCGCAAATGTCGTTTGTCAACATCAAGGAGATCGTGCAAGCTATGCAGATATGAGAAATGTTTAGCTGTTGGCATGCTCCCCACTCTAGTAAGACTGAAAAGGGAAAGAGGAGGGCGTGCCCCTCTTTATTTAAAACCAATTTCGTAATATTTATTATATTTGTACTTACTATTTCTAAAAGGAAAGTTTTATATATTAAATATAATATTATATATTACAATCTCTTGTTGTTAGTGTTAATAATTATAAAATTAATAAAGTTGTTAAAATAAATAAATCTTTTTTCGTAGTAGAATGATTATTTAATATTACTTATACCTAAAGTAGTTGGATATAAAAATATAGTAAGGAAACGTTATTGTAATACAATATTTTAAGTTATGGATAACGAAAATTTCTCTTTTAAAATCACTGCCACTAGTTTTATTAATCAGTTAGATAATCAATCTTGCTGATAGTCTCAAATAAATCTTCATAAAAACTCTTAAAAGTACATTTTACTATACAATAATATTATATTAATTTTATATTGGACAAATATTGTGGATTTATGAAAAGGAATCGATTTTTAAAAACCGAACGCAGCTAAGATAGTTAAAAGTAAAAAGCGACAGATGTGCCTTGAAAACATATGGAATTGTAAATGTTTGAACTGAATCGTGTTAGGACTTAAGACCTACAGTACGGCCGCCGTATCTTGGCGAGTCTGAAGTTAGCCGTTTGTCTGCGCAATGGATCTTTTAGGAACTAAATTGTGTACTGTTCAGCTACTCGGCTAACTTCAGACTCGCCAAGATACGAGTACGTCGGCGGTATTGTACTAAATGTGCCAAGAGAAAATATAATGATTGTGTGACGCCAGATTAAGATTTTTTAAACATTCGGGTCTGTGTAGTTTGTGTATTTGTATGTTTGTTAACGGACCCACGACACAGGATAAAATATGTGTTAAATAATATGTGTGCATACTTGTTTATTTGCTTGTTCCTTCGATCCTTGTACTGATGGAAATTGAATATGAGTAAGATCTTGGTAGAAGGCTATGAAAAACTTATTAATTATTTAACATAAATGTCTTGAATAAAGTCCGTACATTTTTTAACACCCTGTTGTATTAGGTCAATATAAATGGTACAGTCTGCATAGGTATTCGGTTTGCAGATAAGAAAATAAAGATTAAGCTATTAACTTCATTAAACCATACAATTTGTACAGTTTATAGGTATACTAGCGGCCCGCCCCCGCTTCGCACGGGTCCTACTATCTCGCTATCAAAGGGTCACTTTCTTCTAATCTTCCCCTCTACTTTTGTAATATTTTCTTTGATTGAACCTTCTCCTGACAATAATAAACACAACAAAAAAAGAATTAGCACAATTGGTCCAGGCGTTGTTGAGTTATGCGCTTTTTTTTTGTGAGGGGAAAATCATCAAATGAATTCTCCCGCCCAGGGCCGGGCAGGAGGGAGTGTCAGACTCTTACTGACTAAAAACCCCCCTGTTCCTTCTCCTGCTCTCTGCCGAGGTCGCGGTACCTCATTGCGCTTACCCCGCAGCCCCGGCTGAACATCAGCCCTTTAGGGCCCCGTCTGTGGTGGTCGAATGGCTCTTTGAGGCGCGCGCGGAACGCTACGCGCCGTACGCTCGGGCCTGGTTCTGGTCGGGCGGCGAGCTGCCCTTTCTCGCCGACCGCAGGCCCGTGCCTATACGGTGGCCGGAGATCGTCCCTCGATCCCTGACGCCCGTAGTGTCGCCAGTTGCGGCTGCTAGGGCGTGAGGAGGAGGATTGCTCCCTCACGCGGGCCGCCTCTGTCTTTGCGAGCATGACTGCTTCACAAAAGGAGGAGACAGCGTCCCAGTTCCTCTCACTCCGCACCATGGCCTCGACTAAGGCCGGGCGCGAGAGGTCGCCGCCGCCGATCACTTCCCTGAGGATACGGCGGTGCTCAGCCCAGGCAGGACATACCGCTACCGTATGCTCCACCGTATCCTCTAGGTGGTCCTCACAATGACGACAATCGGGCGTTTCCTCCTGCTGGATCCGAAACAGGAACCTACCGAAGCTGCCGTGCCCGGTAAGCACCTGCGTCAGGCGGAAAGTGAGGACGCCGTGGCGTCTCTCAAGCCACTCCTCAAAGAGAGTAATGCGCTTACCAACACATTTTGCGATCCATTTTTATATATAAAGATACTTATACACATATTATTTATATTTATATGGCAACTGTCTCTGTAGGAAAATACTCTTAATTATTTTATCTGTATTTAAAGTAACTGTGCTGACTGTCCCTATAATACATAGTATTTTTTTTTAGCTTGGTGTGTTTATGAGTACATTTTGAGTTTTAAAGATGTGTTTTGAGTAGATTTGCGAATGTTAAATAAAATGTTCTTAAAGTCTGTAATACCTGCGTGTTCATTGATATAGCAATTAATGTGGTGTTATTGGAATTTTAATATATGTAGCATAAAATCAATCAAATATGAATAATTAGATGAGACTTCTTAATACATTTTGTAATTTCCTCAGCGATTATGTAGATATTACGATTAGGTACGTTTTGTAATTCTTATTTTACTTACGAATCCACTATTAATTTATGAAAAAAAACTTACGACTTAATGATAGCAGCTGATAGAGATAAGAAAATTAAAGGTTTTTTTACGTCTAGGACGATATTGAGAAAAATGTTTCGTTGTTGTTTACTTCAAAAAAGATTGTTTGTTTGTGTAGGAAATAATAGGCCTTTGACTTAATCTGAGTTCTAATTACTAGCTTCTCGTCCCGGCTGTACCTGAGAACTCTCGTCATGCTTAGCCTGTAAGACTTAGGGGGCGTCCATAAATTACGTGAGGTATTTTTGTTTATTTTTCTGGCCCTTCCTCCCCCCCTGGTGTGATGTTGTGAGATTTTATTTAACGCCCTCCCCCATCCCCGAATCTCACGTAAGATTTTTCAAAATGTGAATTTCTTACGTAAACGCTTTGGATTCTTACTGTAAAAAGTAAAAAAATCAAATTTGCATCGTCCTTTTATTAGTAAATGATCTTAATCGTACTACGATTACGTGCGTACAATCTGGATTAAATAGATCAAAATAGTTTTTTTTTTTGTTTCAATCAGAAAAAAAATTGCGTGATATTTGCAGAGACCCCCCCTCTCTCCAACGTAGATGAGATTTGACTAGACCCTCTCTCCCCCTTAAACACATCACGTAATTTATTGACGCCCCCTTATTCCACATAAATGTTTTCCGGACAACAACAAACATACTGAAATGATTGTATCAATATTTTTAGTTATGTTCGTAGAAAAAAAACAATATTTGCTTTTTTATAATCAAGTCAGGGAGTGGCCTGGGATGGATAGCTAGTTTGTTTAGAGTTTGTCATAATAATATTTTACGACTAAAACTGCTAGTACGATTTTGATGATGACTTTAATTTGTTTCAAGCCCTTGTAGAATCTAGGAACGAAGACGCTTTTTCATTTTGTTGTTTTGTGCGTAAACAATGCATTTTTTTACCTAATGTTATTTTTATACGTTGTACGTGACTTACAATTTATTAATAAATTATTGTTTTAAATAGTCTATTTTCATTCAAATGGCTTAGTATTACATCGTTGAGACAAGAAAAGTAGGTTGAGGATGAATTCTCTTAGCGTCCATCAAAAATATCTCAAAATTATAGACAGAGAGAGGTCTTTAGCAAAAATTATTAATTTTGGTAATCGTGTATTTTTATATACCTGGTCAATAGATATTTTATTGATTTAAACAAATAAAAATCTGCTCGAAAAATAAAATATTAAATTAACAAAAAACCATTAGATAAGATGAACAATATCTATAATTAATAAATCATACAATTCTCAATTCGTGCAAAGATGAGATTGTGGATTTGGAAAAAACCTTGGATATAAGGAGCTGCATTAGAGATTTCTTTCAAAATATATATTGATACCTCAATTGTAAAAGATCTTGTTCCGAGAGATCATTTTTCTTATAAAAAAAGGTAAAAAAGTAACTCAAAATATATAGGATCTAGTTAAAAAAAAACAGCACCCCTAAAATACTCCCTCTAAGATGTACTATTTGACGATTGTATGTGACAGCAATAGGTTTAAGTAACCTTGACTAAAGTGTGGTCACTTGTAAAACTTCAGAATATTGAAGCTTTACGAGTATTTTAAAAAGAAGTAAGCAAGTATTTTTATTAAAAGGTTTGCAAATATTCTAAAAAGGAAGCACAAACTAATTGCTTTGTTTTTCCACTCTCCATAATTTCGCTCTGTTTGGGACACAAAATTTTATTTGATAGCGAGCATACCAATGACCTGGTGGTAAGCCATCGCCGCCGCCCATGGAATACCAGATGAGTTTTTAGTGCTCTGCACGCCTTTTGTACCATAAAAAGTGTTTTGGGGATTTAGGGATTGGGGAGGGATCGGGGGACGGGAAGGATTGAGCATAACGTCACGTTTCACGTCGGTTTTCTGTGAGGCTGTGGTATCACTGCGGTCGAGCCGACCCATTCGTGCCGAAGCATTGGTCTCTCACATTAAAACGATCTGTTGATTAATATTATACAAATTGATTATTATAATTAATAGTGTTTCTAGTATATTAATCCGTTAAATATCCGTGATAGGTACTAACATACTTTTGAGAGAATTATTAAAATTTCGTTGGTATATACAAACAAAATGAAAAATATATATCTGTCTGTGTTTTTAAATTACTTACAATCCAGATATTATAGCCGGGTTCGAGTGCGTAAGTCATATACTAGGGCTCGGTATGGGTTGAAGCGACCGGGGTGGTTTTAATTGTTTTGAAAACTTGCTAGATTTGTCTTTTATGGTTAAAATGATCTTATAAGTATTACTGGCACTCCTCTTAGCTGAGAAGTCGTATTCAAGTTTATGTTTTTAATATTATTCTATCATCATATCTAGAAATAAGATTATCTAAAGAGCTTAACTTATAAATTTCAGTGCAATACTTCTGTCCAATATGCGGCGATGTTACTTCTGGTCTTCACTACGGAGTCAGGACCTGTGAATCTTGCAAACTCTTCTTCAAAAGAACTGTGCAGCTGGAGAAGGAGAACTCGTACACCTGTGCAGGTGGTAGAGCTTGTGTTGTCACCATTCAAACGAGAGCCTGGTGCAAACTTTGCAGGTTTAATAAATGTTTAAATGCTGGAATGAAAGTTAGTATGGTTCAAAAGGTAAAGAGATTTTATCCAAGCGATCAAAATACAACGAATACATTTTTCAATCCTTTTTAATTTTTTCAATAATACAATTAATGATAAATATATTGTAGTTGTATAAAATTGTGTCCGATTAATTAGATTCGTAACTGACTGAATAAAGAACTAAAACTAATTTGGATCGTTTAGGTAAAAGCTATTATTGAATGTGGTGATTTTATAGCGGAAAAATTAAAAAAATCTTGTTTTAGTTTCATATTTTGAGGCAAATCGTACCTTCCTAAGTAGAAAATAAAAAAGTACAACTTAATTATCTGTAAGAAATTTTCATTTTTTATAAATTATATATATTCTTAATGTACATAGATGTTATGTATACAGTTTTCTTCATTTCAATTACGTCAGAGACGTAGCTCTAGTTGTACATATTTTTCACTGTTATAATACTGTTCGAAGATTATTTAAGACAAATCCTTGTTTTGTGAGCCAAGGAGCTTATAATTACTGTTTTTTTTATCTTAAAACTCAATTGTTTTTAGAACTATTTCGTAGAATGCTATTTATATGTTTAGGAAATCATTTGAATTCATTTTTTATTGAAAATTATATAATATTGTATTTTTTGTATAATTCTCTTCGATAAAATATTATAAGCATCACATTATAAAAGAATATAATGCTTTAACTTTTACTAAGTATATTACATTTTGGCATTTATTTTAGATGTTGTACTTATCGTAATTTTTAAAGAAAGCTGTCATTTTTTTGTCATTGCATTGTTACAGTTATTATACACAGAATCGTAAATTATATTGTTATAGTTATTTATAGTATATGTTGTTAATAGTGATATTAATATATGTTAATCGGTGGTAGTTAATTATTATTTTTGAATGCGTAAACGCATGTTAAGTATGTTGTGCAATCATTTTTAAAGGATTATGTATACTGTATATGTATAATATTATTTTTGATTATAAAATTTTATACAAAGCTAATAGATTTTTGTTTAATTAAAAACTCCTTTTTGAAGGATAATCATCCAATTACTTCTTCCTACGAGGTAAAAACTATTGTCTATTACGTTCCACATCCCACTCCTATCTGGGGCGTCGTACAACGCAATCTTCTCGCATCTTGCACCCGCATCCCTGGTCAGGTTTGTACCCTTATGGGCTACAAATGTGGTGATCAGAATCTCATAAGGCGTTCGCAAAATCCTTTACACTCGTTTAAAATAAAGTTTTATTAAGAAATTGATATTTTCAAAATATACATTATGCATCACCATTTGAAGCAGTTTCTATTTTGAAAAGTTTATGAAAAGTGCACACGTGTACGATTTCTTCGCTAGCGACTTGAAATTAAATAGTGAATATGAAATTACTTAATGAAATTCCTTTTTTAGTTACATTAAAACAACAATACCTACAGTATGTCTAGACAATGCAACGCGATTTTAATATTAGGAGAACATGAGATTTCATCCTGTTTGTAATAAAACAAAATTGAGTCAATATCTCAGAAATTGTTGTATTTCTTTCGTGTCACCTTAGCGTAATTTTTGTATTAAATAACTTTGAAAAAATATAATCCATGCTTTGGAAATAGCAACGATACGTTACAGGACCCTTATTCGGAAAATAAAAATTAAATTTTATTTTACTTCTAAGTAATTAATATCTTTCTTTTCTTTGTTTTCAGAGGGAATACTGCCACGCTACAGTTGGTCGAGACATGGAAACGCAATCATAATATTAGGAGAGCATAGATTTAAGAAGCGGTCCAAACATATCAACCAGAAACACGAAACGCACTGGGTCTGCAACAAATGTGATAAGGGATGCAAGGCTAAACTCACTACTCTGAAAGACGTTATCATCAAAATGTATAATATACACGATCATGGAGGCTTCAGAAAAAGTAAATGATATTTAATTATATTTAAATTTTTTTTTACCCTAGTTTTAAAATTTTAGTTGAAGAAATAGTGTAGGAGATCCTAGAAGCACGAATGGTGGACTCGACCGAACGTCCATAAGCGACGCCTATTGTTTGCCATTAGGTCATCAGATTGCTTGTTCTTGTTGTCATTATATCCCATAAAAAACATTGTATGTGTAAACCTCTGCCTACAAGTCTGTGTATAATGTACCCAGTTAAAAAACGCAGTATCAGTGTACAGTTCAAATAATAAACGCTCCATAATTAATAAGTATTGTCACAGTGGCGCTGTTGTCGTTTAAAAACATCAACATTTCTATGCCTAAAATTAATTCTCTAAAAACCGCAACGTGGCTTTTAAATCTTTTCATATTAAATTTTTATTTATGCGTTTGTTTGTATTTGTGTTGTTTCACTTCATCTGAAAAATAATAATAATTAGTGTAATAATTTCTTGTAACCTATGTTTTTGCTTAGTTGTCCGATTTGTTTGAAAGTTATTTTGTATCGTTAAAAGTTTTTCGCGTTTCAGCGAGAGCGATCTATTGAAGAGTAATTTTTTTGTTTAGATTTTTTTTGGGAAATTCAAGAAAGTAACTGAATTTTCGGCCATCAGAAAAAGCCAATTCACCTTATATTACATGTTAGTTTATTAATTCTTATTGTTTTTCTTTTTCTTAATTCGTGTTTACACAGTCACTCTACACCACTGTTTATTCTAACTCTCCCATAACGGGCCTGCTGGAAGAGATTTCAGAAGAAATAAGCTGTGTCTTTGTACCTAATTGTTGCACCTATATTATTTTAATAAATAAATACATGGGATTAAGATTTTACTCGAGTAGGTGCGAGTTCTTTTTGCTATTTCAATCGCGAACTACGAATTGTATAGCGGAAAAGCAGCAAGCTTACAAAGCGTTGTGAAACTTATGTCGTTGCATGAAAAGTGGGTTTTACATTATATAAAGTGCACATCTGAATCCCATTCGGGGATCGTAAAACGTTCGTTGTCATATTTTGTTTTATCATCTGTACCTAATTGTTAATCACCCATAACATTTTCATTAGGCACAAAAAATGAGGTCTATTATAATATATAATCAAGCAATAAAGGTTATATAAGCAATGAAAAACATTTTTATTTAAATTGCATAATAATTTATTTACTCAAGTGAATGTACATGAGATCACTTAGGCTACAGTTTCAAGTTGTAAGTGACATCCAGTTTTGAATTACGTTTAAAGTTTACTACGAATTATCAAATAGTTTTAGACTTAATAGTTCACTATTTAACAAGTAATTTGTAATAAAATTATTATGAAGACAATTTATACTAAGATGTAAAACATGATTATGGACTGTGTTTTTGAAAAACAATAATTATTAATTTATTAACCTATGTGCCTTTAAAGTTAAGACTTACAAATATTTACAATAAATGTACCACCTACTTACAGTATACTTTATATTAAAAACATGTTGTTTTTTAATATTGTACAACTATACCCTACAGTATAGTCTGTGGAATGTTTCAACGATTGGGTATTTGAAAATTAGCTAGATAAGTGGTAATAAGATTCTTTTTTTGAATTGTCAAAATGATTACTGTTTTTTATAAATTTTCGTGTTTTGACGTAATATTTTCCTGCGTTAAATAGCATACTCAGTAACTTTTAAAGTTTCGCGTTTCATGTAGGTAAACAACATATTATTGAGCGGGTGTTAATGCGAAAAGTAATTATTTAAATACCCTAGAAGGCTTGACCCGTCGACCTGGTTGCACAGGTCGTGGGTGCAAGCAGGTTTTCGCGTTAATACCCGTTTAATAAAATACATTTTTATACTTTGAAAAATACAAATAGAAAGTATATATTATGTAAAATCAAATGTTTGATATTTAATTACATTGGAAAATTGTTTTTTAACTCTATGAGACAATGAGTTTCTTTTTGTAAATCGGTCATGAATCATCACTATTACTCATAATTTACATTGCACATAATATAAAAAATCTTGATGAAACTCATAAAACCACATTATATAAAATGCACATTTAAATAGTATCGCTATTATTAACATACATTCCATTATTAATTTCACAAAACTTACTCATTAAATGTAGGATAATATTTATTATGTATTTAAAGTAATATTTATTATAATTTTGTTACCTTGAACTTGTCCATTGTTATACAAAAATATATGAATATAAAGATAATTTGTATATGTCAACTTGCTTAATTAGCCGTTCAATCAAAGGCCTGAATGACCAAAATTATATTGCATGGCTAAAGATTTGAATACTTGGTTAGTAGGTATAAGTTCTAATATAACAAAACTGCGATCTACAATCTAATTGCATTCAATCATAGACTACCACAAGAATTATACTGCGTGATTTATTAAACTGGCTAGGCCGTTAATGAAATGGCTGATTAAGCTATTTGACAACGACATATACACAGTAAATGAGTAAGTATATAGTTTTAAATTATCATTTCGTAGTTACCTCTTACATTATTTAAAACAACTTAATTATTTTGTTTAAGATTATTAAGAAACTAAAAATCTCAGGCTTACACCAAATGTCTTAAATAAGCTTAATAGATTACTTAGAATAAAATTACTATCTTAGTGATGGAATTTTGTTATCTTTTAAATATTTTTTAATTTAAGTAACATGATAACAATATTTGTAACTTTACAACAGGACGTAACGTTTGATAACTTTAAATTAATTGTTCATGTTCAAACTGTGTAACGGACTTCAAAGAGCGGGTGGCGCTGCGATCGTTTTTAGTCCACAACGCAAAATACAGAGGCTAAAATAGTTTTACAGAGTTCAGTATCTTTGTGTTTTCTCCCCAGTTTAAAATCATGTCTAGTTCTAACAAAGTGTCCTTTTAGTAATACGAAATGTTTGTTCTGTTAGTATTAAAATTGAAATTGTCAATCAACTGTAATTTAAAATTTATTTTTATAATAAATATTGAAACATTTAAACATTGGTTTTTCTTATAAATAAATATTATAACATATTTTTAGTTTTAGTAAGAACATGAGTGTCCTTTTTGAAAATAGGGCTTGTGTAGTCCAAAGCTTACAATATCCGACTTAATATCTATTATTAAAGTAATACAGCGTGGTATATCCTAGTATATACATTAAGAAAGAGAAAAAAGGTTTTTTTTAAAGCAAGCACACAAATCGGTTTTTCTTCGAAATATATAAATCTAAGCTGAAATTCATTTAATTTCATTAAAATTCAAATTTTTATGTGATTACAATATAGTACCTACATTAAAATATTAATTAAACGTCCAAAGTTAATAGTATTCTCTCTCTGTATTATGAGGTCGAACAAACCACATGCGTGGTTTCTCGCACGTCGTCTCACTCTATGCGGGAGGCGACCACGCTATCATTTTTATGAGTATAACAGAGACAAATATATAAAATAGCTTCTTTTTTATGGTATGGGTCGGCAATCAAGTAGACGGATTACCCGATGGTAAGCAATCAGTGCCGCCCTTTTATAGATTTTAGCCCAGACGCACGGTGTCAGGCGCCCGCGCCGCCTAGCTTAGTGCGAGATTAGTACCCGCTGATTAGTAATAATAACAGTGCATACAGGGATGGTTGAATTAATAATATCTTTCAGACATGGCCGCCAGAAAACCGTTAGAAATTTTAATAAAATGTCAATCAATATAAGAATGCATTTACTCAAAAACCACAAACGTTCACATTCATAGTATTAGGTAGTAGAATTGTAGAAAATAGGATAGGATAATAGAAACAAGTAATACGTTTCTTTGTTTAAATAATTATTATAAACTTTCGAGCTATTATTTTGAAGAGGGAGGATGGTTATGCAAGTGGTTGTGTTGAACAATTTGACCGTCAATCGTGGCGAGAATAGCCCTGCAGCCCGTCCTTTGTTTCACGCACCGCCATCTTGCCAGGCTGTTTCCATTCATCCGGTTAAAGCTGTACTTGTACCCATCCATTACGATTTGTTTTATCCCGTGTTTCGTTATGACAACTGAAAAAAAAAAGAAAACATCAGAGGACTTGTATACACGTCTTACGTAAGTTTGTTGCCAGACTTTGTGGAAGTGGAGGAGGATTGGGTCATAAGGCCGCCTGCCTGGAGAGCCGTGGCATCACTCCAATCAAGCAGGTACAATTTAATAGATATGTGCACAAGATAAAAAATATGCCAACTTTAAGTAATTTATTATTTCATTAATTAACAAACTTAAAACTATTTAACACATTCAGTGCCACCTGACTCGCCCGGCGAGTTCAATGTAAGGCCGCTGTCCCACTAGGCGTTTTACTAGCGTTGACGTCAACGTTGTGTTTGAGCAGCGTCGACGCCACGCTGACGTGACGTTAACGCCGCGTCGTCGCGTGGCAAGCATTATCGTCCGTGGGATAGCGGCCTTAAAATGTACGAGAAATGAAGGCGGCGTACGAGATATCATTGTAAAATTCGTAGTGGTAATGAAAGTTTTATTCTTAGGGCGTCTGGTATATATATTAAGGACCATGATTATGAACATTTTTGTGCTTCACAATTTGATTTTGCAACGTGATGACCACAGCTGTGCAGCCCTTCCTTTGTTTAACACACCGCCATCTGCCCAGGCACGTGCCGTTAGTACGGTGGAAACTATACTTGTATCCATCCATGACAATTTGCTTTATCCCCTGATTTGTAACGATCACTGAAAGGTAGTAAAGTAAATAAACATGTATTAAGCAAGAAATTAAACATGTATTATGGCGTGGTGGCACAACCTAGCAAGTAACAATGTGACTTTACCGAGTTATATTTCCTTTCTAAGATCATTTACAGATGGTATAGGTAGACGTTGTGAGCAAACCTAGACTATAATTCCTAATCATAAGTTTGAAATCGCCAATCCGCCTTGAGTAGGTAAACGTGCTCATTCATACCTTCTCCGTGTCAGAAAGGGCATTTGCTCAGCAGTGGGCAATTACAGGCTGTTGATGTGATGCAAGAAATTCCTATTATATCTCCCCTTATGCATACTTTATAATTTTCCCCTTTTAATACTGTCTTTTTTCCCTTCTCATTCCTTTCACACTTCATATACTTATTCTCTTTTATTCCATTCTTTATTTACAATGTATACTTAAGCCTTTTTCTTGAAATTCTTAATATTCCTATTCATTCATCGGATGGTTCGATATTTGAATTCAGTACTTGCTTCGCACAAAGCAAAAATTTTATTAATTATAGTAAGGGCTGATTTTTTAATGGTTAGATAAAAGTTACCTGGGGAACAATTATGATGCTGTCGCGTCAGAATGTTTGTATAAGACGGTGACAGCAACAATTTTATTATCTGACTATTGAAAAATCAGCCTTAAGTAAACTATAAAATATAGGTCTTTTATATTCGATATTGGTGCACCAAAACAATTTGAACAATTTTTTAGAATATTACAAAGAAATAAGAGACAGTTTTTAACCCAAATAAATGGACCATATTTAATGTAATTGAAGCATTTATAATGTACATACATTTTACATACAAGTTAACACGAGAGTGAGATCTTAACAGTACATAATAATCACTAGCCAAATATTGAACCTTGAACCATTACATAGTCAGGATAAAATAACATTTGGACCTGAGTTTCCACAACCATTAATCTACATAATTTTTACAGGGCATATTTTTGAATTGGTACTTTTAGAGGAATAGATTTCCAAAAAGATAAGGTACCTACTTATACTTTTAGTAAACTTATTATTAAATGACTATATACTACATATTTTCGACAGCAGTTTCTGAGTTGAAATAATAATTCGGCACGGAAAACAGAATAATTACCAACTCCATAAATATACCCTGTGTGTCTTATCTACTATAAATAACATATAATACATTCATTAAACATTAGAACATCGTAATAATTATACATTTTAGTTCTACTCAAGTGTCACTTTCAGTGCAAGACTCTTTTTCGGTGACCTTTGAAGTCAATGTCTTTGAGTGCTTCAGGTATATTACAGGTATATTATAAATTACCAATTTTTACATCATGAGTTTTTTACTTCGTAAGGATGGGAAAGGGGATATATTGTGAACATGCTCATGATTAAAGAGTATAGATGCGGGTAAGCGTTAACACAACATGACACTAATTTATCCTCAAATGTATAACCACAACAAATTTAACGAAAAGGAACAATATACAAATCTCAATATGAACATTCACATTAGACAATAAAACTATATTAGTGAGAATTTCAAAATATCTCGGCAATTCGACAAAAGTCCGTTCGAAATTGAACCTGACTTGACGTTTTCTTGTGTAGCATATACTTAAGACATAAGTAATATGTAAATAGTTGTAAGAGAAATGCAATAACTTAAAACTAAGTTTCATTTTTAGCATACGGATGGCAAGGATGGCAGTAGGTAGTATTTATTATATTTATTTATCTTTGAATAGTAACTATCGTGAAACATACTAAATTTAATCAAAATAACGACTTACTCACGCCAAATCATTGAGAAAAGCCCAACTAGTTTCAAGCCCCAGCGGGACGCTTATTCCTGACCAGCGCGGTTACGGTGACGACGCACAGCTAACAGTCAGTTGGCTCTTCTCAGTGATTTACGTGAGTAAGTCGTAATATTCATTTTTTTTTCATCATTACCACCAATTGAACTCTCATTTGTAGAATGTATCAGTATTGAGCTAAAAAACATTTAATTTAAACCAAAGCTAATGGATAAAATAAATAATCGATAACTTTACTTTAAAACTCTGATTCGAATTAAGTTTTTAATATAATGAGATTCTATAATTATAATTAATAGGTTAGTATTTATCCAAATCTTCTGGAGTCTTTTGGAATGAGATTTTTCAACTCGAAGCGTTGTTACTTATATCACATTTATTTTTCCATTAAAATTGTGATTTTTACATAGGAACAAAGTTACTCGGCGTCACTAAATAATAAAATAAAGTAGATCAAAACGACAAACTAAATTAAACTGTTTTAATTTTACAAAGTTTGATGTTTTTCGGTCTACTCTAGACTAGCCTAGACTGATTACGAGCCCCAGCGTATCACGAAACTAATCGAGATACCTCGTCAGGCAACGTAAGTAAGTCTATGGTATTGTTAAAATCCGTTGCATTATTCATTTATTAATAATAAAGATTTGAATTATTAACAAGCTATTATTATTGTGAATAATGTTATTATGGTCGTTGACGTACCTATTTGTCAAACAAAAAGAATATAATGTATCTTGAAAGAAATGATCTAAATAGCATTTTTCATTAACAAACCGATAGAGATCTTGCCTTATATTCAAGGCAAGAAGTAAATAGCAAAAGTATTCAAGTTTCATTATGGATATGACCTTATAAAAACTGCCGAGTTGTATCTTAATATTTCAGAAATAGGCTTTTCGACGATCTAAGCGGTCTAAAATCTGAAAATGCGTTTGTCATACAATACTAAATCCTTAAAAATTAAATTAACGTCTTTAACGTAAAGTAAAACTATACATAGTTGCATGTAAGCAATGTAAATAGACATTCATTTACGAGAAATAAGGAACATTAAATAATAAATTTTGACCATATTCAAAATATTGAGCCATACATTTTTTCTGTTTTTATCTATATTTTATGAATGTAAAAAATCTATTTGAAAAGGCTAGAAACACTAACGAAGAAATGTATAAAAATTAAATGTCAAATCACAGTACTTAGATGGCGCTAGTGTAGCAAAAGGGAGAAAAGAGCTTGTCAGATAAAAAAAACAATAATATACACAAAAAAAACTATTTGAATCACAGTTTAGTTTTGAGATACATACCATAAGTTTCTTTAAAATAAGTTATTTATATATATATATAGGGATAAAAACAGTGTCAAATTCAAATATTACATTACATATAATAGGAACAATTTAGCTTGGGGGATGTGTATGTTTGTTCTGCTTATCGACCATAGTATGTCCTATTGTGACGACGATGGC
Source organism: Spodoptera exigua (assembly GCA_902829305.4). Lineage (NCBI taxonomy): Eukaryota > Metazoa > Arthropoda > Insecta > Lepidoptera > Noctuidae > Spodoptera > Spodoptera exigua. Next base: position 3,146,426 of record LR824612.2, read on the forward strand.
ATGGCAGTCCCGTGACCTGCTTTCCGAACAGAGCCATCGCACCCTAGAGGAGCATACTGAATGGCGAGTGTACCGGTAACCTCGAATCTTCATAATCTTAGCACCAATCTCCGACGTATAGAAAATCGGCCGATCTGCTGTAAAAGAAACCTTAACTTTATATTTGTCCGAGACATTTTTACTGACGAACAATATTTACGCCTTATAATTATGTATCTAATTGATAGAATTTTTGATTCATTAACTACGGAAGTTATTTTAAATCAAAGACTGGTTTTATAATAGTAATGATTTTTATTGCAAAATAATCAGGATTTAAATGAAACTAATTCTTTTATACCGTGAATATTGATTACTAGTTTTAATATCAGCTAGGTGATGCATTCTTTATCTGCAGATTATATGTATGTGGCAATGTAGGTATTTGGCAGTGTCTAGGCAGTGTACTGTACGAATATGTATATTATATAACGATGACCAGCCTCTGCAGTGTGGAGATACTGATGGACCGTCTTTTGGCGAGGCCTATATATTCACCAGAAGACCATCGCGGTCTGTTGATGATGATGATTGCTATGCTTTTTTTGTGAGGGGAAAAATCATCAAATGACTTCTGTCACCCAAGGAAGGTGAGAGGGAGTGACAGACTCTTACTGACTAAAACACCCCGTTTCTTCTCCTGCTCCAGGCTGAGGCTAAGGCATTCGCACCAGCAACCTGTCTGTCTGTTTCTTAAATATATTAAGACTACCTAGCAAATTTAAGTATTGTTAAGTATGATCTTGTGTAAAGGAAAAAAGGAATACCATTTCCATATCACACACACACTCTCACAGACTTTATTTAAACTTATTCGTTTAATTTGTGATTACATATTTCTCAAATAAATACACGAGCACTTTGTTTGCCATTATACTAAGTCAATATATAAATAGAATACTTTACACATTTGTTCTTCATTTATTTATTTTAATTGTCAAAATAAATAAGTAATTTTAAATTATTGAAAGCGTCTACCCCGAATGCTTGTCAACGAGCAAGTGAAATATCACACCACGTAATGTCGCCAATTATAAAAATATCAGTTTTAATGTTGCAAGCATAATAAACAGTTTGCAATTTTATTCAATTACCAAAATGCTGATTACCGTTGGTAACTATTTTTAAGCATAATACATAAATAATACTATTAAGCAGTCTACTAATTATATCTCAAGTCTGCATATCTGTGGTTCTCCACATCAATAGCATAATAATTGCTTGGTACGTATAAATAATAAAACAAAGAAACCTTGAAAAAACATGATGACACAAGTGTGGTTCTGATCATTTTTTAAAACGTTGCCCACACGAAGTTTTTCATAACCACGAGTGTGTTTCACAAAAATTCGACAAAAGAACACCGTGATTCAGATTCAACTCGCAAAAGCATCGGAGCAGTAAAATTTTTGTTGGTTGACTAGAGTAAGGTTCGGTGTTTCATTTGTTTTTTCAAGTTTTCTTTGTTTCCCCTTATGCTACATGTTCAAAGGTGGGTGATTATGCAAGTTGTTAATACGGACTACGCACTCCTTGATAGTGAAGATGACTGCGGTGCATCCTTGACTGACGTTACGGCACCACCACCGAGTTTTTAAACCCTGAGTCCTATGTTTGTAGAACTTGTAACCTCCACATAGGATGATGAGCGCTCCACGTGATGATCGAATGAATTTTGGCTCTGCAACTAGGGAAAATTACCTGAAGTTAGTATGGTGAGTTGCATCTGCATAGGGTAACTAATAAGCGTCAATAGGTTGGCATTTTTTTTTGTGAGGAGAAAATCATCAAATGGCTTCTCCCGCCCAGGGTCGGGCGGGAGGGAGTGTCAGACTCTTACTGACTACAAACCCCCCTGTTCCTACTCCTGCTCTAGGCCAAGGTCGCGGTGCCTCATTGCGCTTACCCCGCAACCCCTGCTGGCATTTATTTACACATGTCTCTGTGGTGTGCGTGTTGATGCCAATAGTTATATAATGGGCCTTTTGTAGCTATATATGCACATATTGGCTATGTGCGCGACAGTGGCGACGCGTAGCGTTTACAACATTTCCGGAAGCTGTCAAATAATAACAATGTAAACATTATAATTTTCTTTGCAAATATAAATAAAACCAAAGATTAAAATATTATTGTTGACATTATTTAAGTGCAATTTATTCATTAGTTTTACTGTAAAATGCATATAATAATAAAAACTGATAGCTGATCATTGTTTCCAATTTCAGCCGTGTTGTGCGCTGCGGTCGTTATCTGTCCGCCACTACTCGCTTTGCACATAGCCAATACCATAATTATGTACATATACCATAAGTAACTAAGTAAGTACCCATAACTAATTAGATATGTTCACCATTAATGTACCTTCATAGAAAATAAAACTTTCAAATTGCATCTTTAATGTTCGCCAGTTTACTCAACGGATTAATTTAATTACATATCAAATTTAAGACTTTAGGCTATCACCTGTTACCACGGATTTTTGAAGGACATAACATTATATATATATATTACTTTTATATTTTGGTAAACTAGTAATGCTACTGCTAATTTAAGGTAGGTAGTAATTTCACCCTTAAAATATATTTATTTTATAAAACTTTTTTTATTAATACAATAAGGAAGATGAAAACGATTGAATCTAAAAACTTCTTAAAATATTTATTAGTGCAATGAAAGAAAATAACAATTTTGTGCAACCCATAATTCATAACTCTTGAAAACAATAAATAAGAGTTATTTTTTTTCGTGTTTTAATTATAAATTACCGCTTATAATACTTATTTATATACAGACATATTTTACATTTAGGGCTGATTTTTTAATAGTCAGAAAAATTTTATATGAGGAATAAAATCGTTGCTGTCACTGTCTTATACAAACATTCTGACGCGTCGGCCCTTAATATTATTAAAACAAATTGAATTGTACATTCCAAATTACTTAAACATATACATTTTCACCTTTCACGTAGAAATCTATGGCGCAATAAATCTATTAACTAATCGAATAATAGACCCACGACATAAGGACTATTTTAGCTTAAAAAAGACGAAGTTGGTAAAAATGACGAGTCCCACTGACACGTGGGTGGTAACGGGGGCTCGTGGTCATGAATATTTTTGATCCTTATTATAATATCCTCGTACGTATATATAACAGCAGTGCATCCTTGATTTTTATGAGTTCCACATAACCACCTCGTCTTCTTGCCGACAAGGCTGTGTTTCAAAAATTTGTATCCGTTTATGAAGATCATCCGGCCACCTCGAGCAGATGTTGCGAAAACTATATCTATAAGAAAGAAAACAAATTACATTTTAATGAGCGGACAATGTTAAAGAGAAAATAATAGAATTATATTGAGATAAACATATACGAATAAATATAAAAAAAAAGTTTGGAGTAATGTTCTGCCCATTTATAATGTCAGAAATGTTTAAGTGCTTAAATGTTAATGGCTTTAAGTGTTATTCTTACTTTGTTCAATACCGAAGAAAAATGCGCTTTGTGCTGTATTTGCACTAAGTTGAAGATTTTTTTAACTTAATTACTTTTTCCTCATTATTCTTTGTGTTTGAAAGGTTTACAGTAAAGAAAATATGAAAAAAGAAAATGCCAGAAATGTGAAAAATTATATTCTGTATTATCTTATTTTAAACACACATTTGTTTTATAGAAAATACAATTAGTCAGCAGACCTTTAGATTTGAAATAGAAACAGTAGGTACCTACTTTAAAATAGCCAAAATAATTATGTCAAAGTACTACATATATTGAACAAATCTGTAAATAAAAGATAGATAATTTATAGGAAGAACAGAAAGACAGAAAGTTAAATAAGACGGCGAAACAAATTTTTTTTTAATAAAAAATACAATCTAGATAACTTATTCAGTTTTTATGTCATATATTGGCACTTGAATTATTATCAACATATTCCTAGAACTATTACAATGTTTATATGAGGAAAATGTATCTGGCCTTTAAGGCTTTATCCTAAGTCTACAGGAGGATGGTTATGTGTTTGAGTAAGTTTAATAATTTTGCCAGTTTCTTGTATAGTATAGAGGGCAGCTCTGCAGCCAAAGCGTCGGTGAGTCCCACAAAACCATCTGTGTAGTACACGATTTCGAGTTTGGCATTGCCGTGTGTATTTGTAACTATTCAGGATAACCATTGGACCGCCTCTCGAGTTCTTCATAAAGATTGCCTCTGAAAAGTCTAATAAAAACAGTTAGATTAGGCAAAAATATGTAAGTACTTGTAAAATTCAATTTAGGTACTAGAGATTGGTGTAGCGATGTGTTTTTTGAAGAAAAGTGGTACTAAAATGAAGGAATAATTTTTATGATTTTGTTTATTGATAAAGGCATTCGAGTTGAATCAGTTTGATTTATTGTTTGTAGACTAGAAAATACGTTAGTTTAAGATTTATGTAGTCCAACTGTCTTGCCATCAACGGCGAACAAATGAAGCATTATAATTTAGTAATGTACAATGCACCCGACGTATCTTGGCGAGTCTGAAGTTAGCCGTTTGTCTGCGCAAAGGACCTTTTAGGAACAAAATTGTGTACTGCGCAGCTAATCGGCTAACTTCAGACTCGCCAAGATACGTCGGCCGCACTGTATTTTATTGATTTATTTATTAAGACTTTTATATTAAAACGGTGTCCTGAAGTACAGACTTGCAGGCTAGTTTAGGCACTAGTATCCCACAGTAAACCGATCAAATAATAGTGTAAAAATAATAAATAACCTGTAAAATATTGTGAAGAAAAATAAAAAAAAATATTAATAAAAAAATATTTTTTATTTGTTTTACTTAACATATTATATAAAAATTATATTATTACGTTATTACATTCATGTTCAAATTAAACACGCAACTAAATTGCCGTCATCTTCATTAAACCCTATGAACTATTTGTAACTATTTCGAATGACACGCACACACAGATATTCATTTACATATTATGATCCACAAACTTTAACATCCTTGTCTATAAAATCACGGTGCCACGTATATCAACGTACTTATCTATTTGTAGGATTGTACATTACTCGACTTATTTCAAGCGACAAATGGACTCATATTCATTTGTAAAATAAATATATTTTAATGTTTCACGATAGTTAGGTATAATAAGAATAAAGTAGCTTAATATGCCTGTTTATCCGTATGTATCAATATTGGTCAGGGGCAGGGGTCATAGTATTTCCATAGTTATCATATCCACCAGTCCATAGCAACCCATATTCATAACCCTATCAATTTTGACCACATTTCACAATAGTCTTGCATCAACCGGGGATTGCCCTTGGGTGCACTTATATAGTGCATACAGGGATAATTGCCGGCTGATGTCCCATCACATTTAGATTAAAACTGTTCAACGGGCCTCTGCGAGTAGGCTTCGGCTCCTCGTACGCCTTCCAAAGGTCCGGGACCCTGTGGTGCCGTGAAAGGATAGAAAGTAGCTTAATTATAGTTAAGTGTATTGGAGGGGGGATGGCAATGGTCGTTATTGTGTCGTACAATGTGATCCTCTATAGTATAGACTACGGCTTTACATTTGCTTGTAACAGTACACGCCCATCGCGTCTTCATCCCGCAGATGCGGTGCTGATAATACTTATACCCTGACAGGATAAGACCCCTTCCTCTTGATGTCATGTAGAACAATGGACCTGGGAAGTTAGAAAAACATTTAATTTTATAAACACAATATCTAATATTATGTAGATAGTACATAATACACTTATTATTTATTTAGTTAGGTACTTAATTAGACATACACACAGGTCAAAAAATAATAATAAGTCCATCTTTTAGAATGCCAGAAAATAGTAGATGCGTATTTTTTCTTTTGCTTCAAAAACTTAAAATAACAAAGTTACAGAGCAGCGAAAGTTCGCGCTACGTCATTATTTCGTATTTTTTACGAAAGAGTGACGTCACGAGCCTGAATTTAAATGTGCTGTATCTTTGTCAATATTATTCGTATGGATAAATAAAAAAATACGCATCGAGTATTTTTGTATAATCTAACTGACGGACTAATTAGAATCTTTTTGTTTTAACCCAAGAGACATCCTTATTATACTAATTAAGGACACGACTATCACACGCATTGCTCACAGTACTCAGACACAGAGACAAGATTTTTTCCATTCATCATCAAAAATATTACAATAGGTACCGTCCACGAGGGCGTTGAGCGCGGCAAGTGCAGTACAGTGCGACAAGCACAAGTGCATCTCATGCACGATCGTGCGAGTTCGAAACCTGGCAAGGACTAATGTGTTATATGTAATTTCTGTGATAATTTAGACATCACTGACATACGGTGACAACATCGTGAGGAAACCTGGACTTACAATTCCTGTTTTTTTTTATGGAATAAGTCGGATCGGCAGACGGATTACCTGATGGTAAGTAATCAGCGCCGCCCATGGACACCCGCAACGGAGGAGTAACGAGTTCGTTGCCGATCTTTTAGTGATTAGTGTTTTGGAGATTTAGGGATTGGGAGGGATCGGGGGAGTGGAAGGATTGGGCCTTTGGTAACCTCACTCACACGGCGAAACACAACGCTGTGGTTGTTTCACGCCGGTTTTCTGTGAGGCCGTGGTATCACTCCGGTGGAGCCGACCCTTTCGTGCTGAAACATGGCTCTCCCACACTTAAACTGAGACCACTGACATACGGTGATAACATCGTGGGGTAACCTGGACTTACGATTCCTAATTATAAGTTTGAAATCGCCAATCCGCCACGAGCAAGCGTAGTGATAAATGCTCAACCCTTTTCCGTGTAAGAAGAGAAAATGTTTGAGGTACTTTGAAGACACTATGACCTATAATAATAAGGGAAGCGAAGGTGTCCTAAACGAGTAAGGTATTCAATTATAAGGTAAATAGCTTCTGTCGCGCGGTTTCACTCGCGGCTTGGCTTCTACAAACCGTACCGTGATATTTTATAGCATAAAACCTTCCTCGATAAACGTACTAACAAACACCAAAACAATTATTCATTTCGAACCAGTAGTTCTGGAGATTAGCGCTTTGAAACAAACAAACAAAGTCTCCAGCTTTATAATATTAGTATAGATATCAAAAATACATAATTTTAGTTGATGTATTAAATCAAAGATCAGAGGCTAAAACGCCTGCTTCTTATGCATGAGGCTTCAAAATCTGGACTGTCTTGACTTCGTCCGACCTGTATGTACTTTCTAAGTATGTCTGAGCACTGACACCACTAACTGTGAAGGAAAACATAATGAGAAAACATGGGCTTATGATTTCTGATTATGACTTTAAAATCGATCCTCCTTGACCAAGCGTGGAGATTATTGCTCAAACCTTTTCCGCGTGTTAGCGAGTCTAAGGATCAGCGTCTATTCCTAAATGAACAAAATGTTTTAGGTCTATCAATAAATTTAGAAACTCAATACTTATGTATTTGATATTAAGCAGTAAAACACATTATACAGTCGGACGGCGAGTAAGGGTAGCGCCCACCCGACCAGAACCAGACCCGAGCGTACGGTGCGTAGCGTTCCGCGCGCGCCTCCAAGAGCCAATAGACCACCACAGACCGGGCCCTATAGGGCTGATGTTCAGCCGGGGTTGCGGGGTAACCGCAATGAGGCACCGCGACCTCGGCCTAAAGCAGAAGAAGGAACTTCCTCTCGCCTCACCCTGGACGGGAGAAATCATTTGAGGATATTCCCATGACATATTGTCTCCCCCTTTGAGGCCTCTATCTTCCTAAGGATGTCTGGATGTGTTAGCAGAAGCCGGACTGCGGCAGCAGAGCCATCGGCTAACAAATAATAATGACGCCTTGAAATACTTTACTAAGTATGAGTAAAAACATCAAACCATTTCACAAACCGCCAAAGTACCTGAAAGGGAAATAAACTAACATTAAAAATAACCAAATCCTTTACAAAAAATATAACATTATTTGTGTAAAAAACTCATAAATGATAATAATATAATTCTTATTAGGTTTCATGAAAAAAGAACTCGTCAATTACTGATAAAACCATAATGCCATTTCGTTAAAAAGTTTTTTTTACAAAAATCACTTAAGTATATTAAAAATATAATATACAATGTTTAGATACAAAAATGTTCCATATACATAAGTTTCATGAATCTTAACATATCTATATCATAACAATTAGGTATATCAGCTACAATACATTCTGTGCTGAAAATATCTCAATTAATTGTACACTTATTGTATAATAAAATACGACTAGAACATAATAATAATTGAAATACCGAAAAAAAGATTTAAAGAGAATCTTAAAAGTAGGTGAGGAAACTGTTTAGGTGTTTTGCAGACAACCGTACGTAACGTACGTAATCCACTGTTTGCATAAAATCGCTTTAGTATAAAAAGTTATACATAATTATAAAACAGAAACAACTGAATAAAAAAGTTGAGGTACGACAAAAATTAGAAAGAGTGAGCGAGGTTGTTTTTGTACTATTAAACCAGAAAATATGGTAAACTTTAGAGGTTTCACATTCTTAGGTTCCTTTAAACCTCGCAGACAGACATAGCTGCCTCCACCAGAGCGGTGCTTTTTTACAACGATGACGTTTACCTAAATACAACTGGTCGCATTACCGTTTGTTATTTTCGGAATTTTGCAGTTTTATAGATAAAAAATAAATCAATTCGACGTTTCTATACAATAAAATATTGAAAAATAACTATACTCTTATTATCGATCAGTCGATATACAAGATTTTCGATATTCATTAGCTAATTTAAAGAAATAAGTAAGCTATTTGACATGAAAGTAGTATGACGTCATTGAACTTGGAGTTTGATAAAATAATTTTAGATTAGAAAAGTATCGTTTTTAAGATTTGGATAAAAGTATTGAATTTGTATGCCGATGCTACGGCGAAACATGCAGAACATATATCAACTATGTATCAAACCGTGGTTCATGCCAATAAAACATTATTATTCTTGACTAGTTAGAAACTACCGTATTACACTATAAGGCCGCTATCCCACTAGACGTTTAACTGGCGTTGACGTCAACGTCGCGTTTGTGCAGCGTTAAAGTAGCGTTTGTTGTATATGTGTAGGCAAGTACATTTATGACAATTTATAAAATTTCGTAAGACTTAAATCTCTACAGGAGTGTGTGTATGCCGCAAATTAGCTCTGTAAACATTATCTTGGTAAGTGTAGAAGGACGCAGGACAATTTTGTGAAAAGTGGTGACTGCAACGCCATCTGATTTTTGGACCTTGAGTTATGTGTTTAGTGTACCGAAACCCGTCTAGAACAACAATCTTGGATCCTTTCTTGGAGTATGAGTAGGCTGCTTCTGGAACAAAAACATCATATTAGAATCGTTTTTATTATGGGGTACCAATCTTTCCCTTGGTAACACAACAGTTGAATGAAGGCTTCCTTCATTCTTTAGCACAGCACAAACACGTCGATAGATTGCAAATCGACAAAATTATAATTTGACGGGACACTTCACCAATAGGACACTTGGCCGATAGAGCTCTGCACATACAGGCCTCCTGGCAGTCCTCAAAAGAACTCTTTTTTCCCAGGAGAAAGTCATCAAATAACTTCTCTCGCCCAGGGTGAGGTGGGAGGATGTACTAGATTCATACTGTCTAAAAACCCCTGTTACTTCTCCTGCTCTAGGCCGAACCAGTGTCTCATTGCGCTTACCCTGCAACCCCGGTTAAGCATCTGCCATATAGGGACCCGTTTGTGGTGGTCTATTGGCTCTTTGAGGCCTCTCAAGAGTCCAGGCGTGACACATTTGATTGATTCGATTAGAAATGAGATACTTAACCTAGTGCTACTTCATTCAGATCAATATAAACGTTGATACTAGGTGTAGGTTTCTTATATAGAGGGTGTTATTTTGAACGAGAGACTATATTCAAGGAGTCGATTATGGTGGTCAATTACAACCCTCTTTTGACTCTAAAATACTGTTTATACAGAATAGGTACAAAACAAATGATTGCAGCCTATCTTGATGTGGCGGATCGTAGTTCAAGGGTGTATAATCCAGGTCCATTTATTTCAACAACCAGGTAAAATTGTAGCAGTTATGGAAAGGGGGTTAAAGATAAAAATATGGAAAAAAGTTCTTGATATTAAGATACTTTATTGATAAACTACCGATATACAAACAGTAGTGAGTACAATAAAATGTTAAGATATAAATATGAACCTAAATTTAATAAATCAGCCATACAATTAATATATGTATATCTTTCGTTTTACAATAACACACAAATATTATATGTTTGTGTGTTATTGTCCACAAAAATGTTTAATTAGGCATCTAAATATGATTACGATACTGCATAAAGTATTAATAATACCTAAGATTATTATTATAAATTGATGGCACATAGTTGCATTGATTTACTTTATAATGACATTGCCTTCAAGATTTTTGTCCTTTTCTTTCTTTTTATAGTGTGTATAAAGAATGTATAAAGCAATTGTAACTATAAAAGTCATCTCAGTTTATAAGCGCAGAAAATCACCTATTCGCGCGATTTCTAAATTGACAAATTAATATTTGAATAACGCAGTGGATGTAATGTTGAATTGTGCCTATAGCAATTGACCGAATATCACCTTAATTCACAATTAGTGAAGCAACCGTAACATAGAATTATTATGCTACATTATATGTACATTCATTTAGCATAAGCTACTACTTCTTAATTTATAAATTGTAGGTTATTTTTTATTTTATTTAGTTAATACTTTACTATGATTAACTCTGTTGTCTTACTTATTGTTATATATTTTGTCTGTAAAATCGCATAATTTTAAGAATGTTGGTTAGCTCGTAACTGGCTCGTAACTTTAAACCACTTTGTATACATAAGCTGTGAGCCTACCTGATTATAATAAATAACATTTATTAAAACCATTTTTAATACGTTAATCTACACTAAACTTATTTCTAACCTACTAAACATTATTTTTATATGTGATAGGTCGGCCAACAAGCGGACTGATTACTTGATTATAAGCAACCGGCGCCATAAGCAACACCAGAGGAGTTACTAGTGCATTGCTCGTCTTTTAATCTTTTGGAGATTCGGAGATTTACAATAAGATGATTATATAACATCGTGTTGTTTAAGAATTGGTTCATATTTGACGAAAACGTTATAATTAATACGTATATTGTGATGATAAACGACTGGTATATATAGATATATAACAATCTACACATTTTCCATTATATACTAAGGTTATTGAAAATAATTACTTTGTTAATGTATGATTTAAACTAAACGTGAGTCCATAACAATCAAGTGCGTAATCCAAAATAGATTCTACCAATGCTTTATACAGTACCTAATTTGAGAGTGTCACTAGGAACCCTATAACTTAAATGATAAAACTTGCCTAATATTACTCTCACTTTACTACAGACAAAATCTATGAGAGAAGACCAGGAAAAGGAACAAACTCACGTGAATTAACTGAGGACAGATCTAGTTACGATCTTGTCGGCAGCGTCGCCTGTTGTCGGCTGCGCGACGTCGCCGAGACTCGCACGTGTCTTTTCTCAATTAAATGAGTGTTTTTTTTTTGTGAGCGGAAAATCATCAAATAGCTTCTCCCGCCCAGGGCCGTGCGGGAGGGAGAGTCAGACTCTTACTGACTAAAAACCCCCCTGTTCCTTCTCCTGCTCTGGGCCGAGGTCGCGGTGCCTCATTGCGCTTACCCCGCAACCCCGGCTAATGTGTGTGCTAAGCAAATGAGTGTTTAGCGTGACAAAATTAATATTAATTTTATTTTATTACCTATTAGAAGCTATTATATATCCACATTTAATCTGTCTAGCTTTCTGGTGACAGACAAACGGAGAACAGACAGATTTGGTATAACAACTTTAAACAATTAATTTATTTATATGCTTATTTAAAAGCAGATCTTACTAATTTTATTGTAATATATATTCAGTTGCATCTGGTTATATCAGTACTGTGTTTATTTTATTAAACGGCTTATGGAAGGCACACTATTATTTTTTAATGTTGGCCACTATTTCTTATTTCTGTTACATTAAAATTTTTATTTTATTTTCGTTAATATTTTAATTTTAATACTGTATTGTAATACTAGTGACACAATATTACACTTTATAATAATTTAACATTAAATATATTTTTTCTACGAATCTAATGTTACAAAAAATAATACTACGCTTTTCTATTGTTTCGTGGGTGCATTCCCAGATAGCAAACACTTCACTATTCACCCAGACAACTACATATTTTTGGATCACACAAAGAGTAGACACTTTTTTAAACCACACTAATATTTTTGTCGTGTTTACAAGCATATAATTTTACTTGCACATCACACCCAGATCCGAAACAACAATTTGTGGATCACACAAAGTTGATACGTGTGGGAATCTCACCCACGACACATACATATGATAACAGGTCTTTACCTATTAAGTTGCCGTTGTGCAGTACTGGCCATTTCAAATCAAAATAATTTTTGTTTGGCTAAGGCTAATTAATTTTGTTTTAAAAACATGGGATTCTTTTTCCAAAAGTAGTCATTTGTTTATTGATTGGTGTTACATTTTCAACGCATTTCAAATAAAAAAAAATCGTTTAAATTTTTTCATGCAAAACGGCAATTTCATAAGTAAAGACCTATTATTATAGTCACTAATTAAATTCACTACATACTAACAATATTTACGTACTTGCAGAATATTTGCTTGTAAAGACATGCTCGAGTTTTTTTTTTATGTAATAGGTCGGCAAACGAGCAGACGGATTACCTGATGGCAAGCAATCAGCGCCGCCCATGGACACTCGCAACGGAGGAGTTACGAGTGCGCTGCCGATCTTTTAGGGATTAGGGATTTGGAGATTTAGGGATTGAGGAGAGATTGGGGGAGGGGAAGGATTGGATTGGAGTTACAAAGTATGCTAACGTACGTGATTATGAGTATTATTCATTTTGACAACTTTGTTGTCCAAGGTGTAGGCTGAAGCTCTGCATCCTTTCGCGTAGTTCGTAGCACAGTACCACCGAGTTTTGGCACCCACATCATAGTGCCTGTAGAATTTGTAACCTCCCACCATCATGATATAGGCACCCCTCTTAGACTGTGTTATGTATGGCACTAAAAACATATTCTTGTATTAATAAATAATTCATAAATTATTTTTTTAACATATCTATAACATTAAATTAATCGCTAAATGTGTTAGTAAGCGCTAATCTCGAGAACGGCTAAACCGAATTCGTCTTACTCAAGAAGATTTAAGAAAAGAACTTGTAAATAACCCCGTTGGCAAACGATATACCTAAGGGTCGCTTTATACGTGGGTGAAAGCAGGGGGTAGTTCACATAAAAAGGAGCAAAACAAAAAGTCACTTGGTTTTGTATTAATTTATTTCAATAAACATGTAACTAAAATATTTTTTTTTTGCCACAAGTTTAAACGTGCGACAGTCATGTCTCGCTTATACACATACACACACTTACATTTATATTTATAGCTACTTTATTATTAAAGAGGTAAAATTTATAAGTTTGTATATATCTTTGGAAGTAGGTGGTCGGTTTTCCAAAATTCTTTCACCGATAGATAGCTAAAACGTTACTAAGCGCTATAAAACAACACCCTACGATTAATAGAAGCCGAGCAACGGCTAAAACCTCGTGGCAGTAGCTAGTTTATTTGTATTTTTCGAGTCCGGATTACCATCTAAAACATTTTACGCATATATTTTGGGATAATGATTATGATTATTATTTATCTTAACAATAGTATTTTCTATTGTAAATATAACAGCTTTGCATCCTTTGCTGTGGTGTGTGGTACAAATCCACCGAGTTTTCATTCCTTTCGATCTATGACGACAAAAACGATAACCTCCTATTAAAATTAAATTTCCACCTGTCCTAGATGTAGAAAATACTGCATCTGCAAAAAAAAAAATGAATTATTCACGTGAGATAACTGAGGAAAGCTCTACTAATTTCAAGTTACAACGGGACTCTTATTCATTAGCACTCGAGCTTGCGTGCCCCATGCGCCCTGGCAAACGCGCGCGCATTTCCATTACGGGTGTACAAAAAAAAAAAAATGAAGAGAAGAAAGGATTGAGTCTCCGGTAACCTCACTTACACACAAATCTGTTGTTTCACGACGGTTATCTGTGAGGCAATCCGGTCGAGACGTCCAATTGCCGTCGTCGTGACGAAGCATGGCTCTCCCACATAAAAAAAGGCTTTCGGACAACCGCTTCATAGATTGAAATATGAACTAAAACATTTGATAGTCAAAGTATGTTATTAAACACACTAAAACATTTAAGTATTTAAGGATAGGGGATTTGAGGATTGAGGATGGGGTTTGGGCCTCTGGTAACGTCACTCGCACGGCGATACACGAAGTAAGTGTTGCTTCACGCCGGTTTTCTGCGAGGCCGTGGTATCACTCCAGTCGAGCTGACACATTCGTGCCGAAGTATGGTTTTCCTACACTTATCAGCAGTCCCTAAATTTCAAATAGCATTAATCTAAATATATAAAACTCAAAGGTGACTGATATAGTGATCTATCAACGCACAGCCCAAACCACTGGTCGGATCGGACTGAAATTTGGCATGCAGGTAGATGTAGATTTTGATGTAGGCATCCGCTAAGAAGGAATTTTGATTAATTCTACCCCCAAGGCGATAAAAAAGGTGATGAAAGTTTGTATGAAACTTTGTCATTTTTAAACCGATCGGGCTGAGACCTTGCACGCATAAAGCTACTATAACGTATGCGTACGTATGTTATACGGGATGCCTTCTTCCCCTTAGAAAGGATTTTGGTAAATTCCACCTCTAATCTCTCCATAATTTTCAACACACGTATTAATAAACATTTAAGTTACGAGCCATTTATTTTTAACATAGTAAATACACACGGTTACACATAAAACAATTATTTGACCAGTCATTAATTGCAGAATAAAAATATTAAGAAACATGTCACTGCCAGCCTCCTTGACCTGAGTATCCGCTAAAGATTTCTTTAGGATTATGATTATGTATATTATATATTTTCACTATCGTATTGTCTATAGTATAAATAGCGGCTTTACACTTTCGGTTGCCGTGTGTGCTACAGAGCCATCTGGTTTTTACACCATTCGCCCGATGACGACAAAAACTGTAACCTCCAACTGTAATGATATTAGTGCCTCTCTTAGACGTAGAAAACACTGCGTCTGAAAAACAAAAATATACATATACATAAATTTACAAAGAATAAAGTCAATCCAAACTAATGTTATAAATGCAAAAGTAACTCTGTCTGTCTGTCTGTCTTTTCTTCACGCCTAAACTACTGAACCGATTTCTGTGAAGTTTGGTACAGACATAGTTTGGAACTTGAGAAAGGACATAGGTTAGTTTTTATACCGATATTTTTATAGGATAGTTTTTATACGTTGCCGATCTGTCGGGGATTAGGGATTTGCAGATTTTGCGATTGGGAACGGACCGTGGGAGGAAAATGATTGGGCCTTCGGTAACCTCATTCACACAGCGAAACACAACCCTATGATTGTTTCAGGCCGGTTTGTATGGCAATGGTATCGATCCGGTCGAGCTAATCAATGTAATATAGAAAATAATGAAACAATTAGTATTTCATAAACAAAAATATACTTTCTATTATCAGACTATGTTCACGACAGGAATTCTACAGTATTATTTAGGATTATGATTATGAATATTATTTATCTTTACTATAGTATTTTCTATGGTAAAGATTACAGCTTTACATCCTTTATTGTGTGTGGCACAATACCATCGGGTCTTGACACCGCTCGATCTATGGCGGAAGAAATTGTAACCCCCAATACTAATCAAATTATTGCCTCTCTTAGATTTAGAATACACTGCACCTGTTGAACAGAACAAAATAATAAACAAACCAGAACTTGAAAGCTAAACAAAAATGTATTGAGTTTAAAAAAAAATGTGTTATCAATTAATAAAATGAATCAATAAAAGAAAATATAATTATACCTAATTATAGATTTTTCGAAAAAAAAAACAACTACAATATGTATATAACTAATTACGTTTGCGGCAGCAAACTGATTGAAAAAAAACCAAAATGAATAAAAATAAATTTATTGAATATAAATAAATATTACAATTTAACCCTAATGAACAATGCTCCACATCTAAGTCGGAATATGGAATGTTATTCTTACAATATTTTATATTTAAATCAATTTACGAAATCGATAGATGCATTAGCAGTTTATGCAGTCGACAGGACGTGGGGCAATGCAGTGTCATCGGTCCTCATAGAATACAACGCTACGTAATTAACTTCAACTAAACTATCAAAAAAATAAAAGAAAAAGAAAAATGCTATAAAAGTTCAAATTCACATGATTTGTTCTATAAATAAGTAGGTGTGTCAGAAAAAAAAACTGTAAAGGAAAAAATCAACATTGTTGTCCATTGCAACTCTACATAGTCTGGCCATAAATACTGTTACAATTAAAAATAAACAAAATATTACATTTGAATTTGGAATCTGTCATTTTTATATAATTTTTCATTGTGTTTTCTTATTTTGGCGCCAATAAATTGTTCAATATTTTGCGATATTAAAATGGAGTGGGGTGATAAAGAGAACCGAATCGCTGTGATTGCATTACACAAAGTGGGTATGGAGCCAAATGCAATTTTTAAAACTCTCCACACGCTTGGCATTAGTCAAATGTTTGTGTACCGGACTATTAATAGGTACAATGAGACCTCCTCTGTTTGTGACAGAAAAAGATCTGTTCGTAGGAAAAAGGTGGTCAAAGCAGTAAGGGAAAGAATTCGAAGAAATCCTGTCCGAAAGCAAAAGATTTTATCTCGGGAGATGAAGATAGCACCTAGAACCATGTCGCGTATTTTAAAAGACGACTTAGGACTTGCAGCCTATAAGAGACGCACTGGACATTTTTTAAATGGTAATTTAAAAATAAATAGGGTGATAAAATATAAACAACTACTGAAGCGGTACGCAAAGAGAGGTCACAGAAAAATAATGTTTACGGATGAGAATTTTTTTACAATTGAGCAACATTTCAACAAACAAAATACCGTATCTATGCTCAAAGCTCTAAGAAAGCTTCTCAATTAGACGACAGAGTGCAACGTGGGCATTATCCGACTTTAGTGATGGTTTGGTGGGGTGTTAGATATGAAGGAGTGACTGAGCCATACTTTTGCAAAAAAGGTATCAAAACATCGGCACAAGTGTATCAAAATACCATTCTTGAGAAGGTAGTTAAGCCCCTTAACAACACCATGTTCAATAACCAACAATGGTCCTTCCAGCAAGACTCGGCGCCGGGTCATAAAGCTCGGTCCACGCAGTCTTGGTTGGAAACGAACGTTTCCGACTTCATCAGAGCTGAAGACTGGCCGTCGTCTAGTCCCGATCTTAATCAGCTGGATTATGATTTATGGTCAGTTTTAGAGGGCTTGCTCTAAACGTCATGATAATTTGGGCTCCCTAAAACAATCCATACGATTGGCAGTGAAGAATTTTCCCATGGAAAGAGTGTGTGCTTCTATTGATAACTGGCCTCAACGTTTAAAGGACTGTATTGCAGCCAATGGAGACCACTTCGAATAAGCTTTTTATGTTTTAAATTGTTTTATATTTATGTATCAAAACTTACATACTGAAAAAGTAACAAATGTTATTTGCAATAGAAAAAATATTTTTTTTTATTTGTTACAGTATTTATGGCTAGACTAGGTATAGTTATAAGCCTGTTCTGCGTTCAATTTGTAATAATGTGTACAATAAAGTATATTTAAATAAACTGTATAGCCATTCAGCCGGTTGGCTGGCTTGAATCTAGTAGAGGTTTTCACAAACAGTTGATCTAAGTAAACAGTATATTTTATCTTAAAACGTAAAAACACGGTTACTGCCAGACTTCTTGAGTTTCTATCGTAGGTTTAGGAGTATGATTATGATTATTATTTATCTTAACTATAATATTTTCCACAGTAAAGATGGCAGCTTTGCATCCCTTGTGATTGTTCGTGCTACAAAACCAGCGGGTTTTAACACCATTCGACCTATGACGACAAAACCGGTACCCTGCTAGAGTAATTACAGAAGTGCCTTTTTTAGTTGTAGAAAATACCGCATCTGTAATAAAAAAATTTTATTATAAGAAATCTTCTACCGTATACAGTCGAATTGACAAACCTTCTCCTTTTGGAAGTCGATTAAAAGGGATCATTATCCTTTTTAAACGATTTAATGAATAATGACTGCACGGTTGGCACGGTGGCTAGGCAACTGGCTGCCGTGCAACGTGTCGCGGGTTCGATTCCCGCACGGAACAACTCTTTGTGTGATCCACAAATTGTTGTTCCGGGTCTGGGTGTGATGTGTTTGTGAATTTGTATGTTTGTAAACGCACCCACGACACAGGAGAAAATCCTAGGGCGGGGCAACGTTTTTTTTACAATAAAAAATATTTTTTATGGTATAGGTCGGTAAAAAAGCAAATGGATTACCTAATGGTATGCAATCAGTGCCGCCCATGGACACCTGCAACACCAAAGGAGTTACGAGTGCGTTGCCGGCCGTCCGCCAAGGGATAAGTGTTTTGGATCCCGTATCCGTTGGGGCACGGATAGGGGATCCTGTGGGGCAATAAATCACAGAACTCAATACTTTAGAAATATTTTTTGAATTAAGAGTTAAGTCATAGCTTAGCTTTGATTGTCTCAGCATCAGCCTATAAGTGCCAACTGCTGAGCAAAGACCTCTTCCCATACGGGAAGGTTAGAGCATTAATCACCACGCTTGCTTAATGCAGGTTGGCAATTTCAAACTTATAATAAGAAATTATAAGTCCAGGTTTCCTCACGATGTTTACCTTCACAGCAAGTCAGTGGTGTCTAAATAATCATAGAAAGTACCTACATATAACTCGGAAAAAGTCATATTGGTCCTTGCCAGGTTTCGAACCCACATGCAGAAGCGGGCTCCTTAACCTCCAGACCACCAATATATTGTATACAAATAATGAATTTTAAATTTAATAAAAGCATGTAAGAAATAATAAGGTAAACTCATAAATTTAGTTGGGATGATAAGTACCTATATATTTGACAACGGTTACAAGACATTCTTCTTGTTTATTAATATTTCAGTAACAGAGAATATACACATTTATTTATTTTCCTAAAAACTTTTTAACACAAGCCTTGTGAACTTAAGCTATTTGGGAATGTGGTTATGACAATTATTTATTTTGACTATTTGATTTTCTATAGTGACGATTGCAGCTTTGCATCCTTGGGGTTGATTCGTGCTACAGTGCCATCGGGTTTTTGTACCATTCGATCTCTGACGACAGAAACGGTATCCTCCAATTGAAATTATACGGCCGCCTCTCTTAGACACAGAAAATACAGGCCCTGTTAAAAAAATAAATCAATAATTATAAGAAAAACGGGCAATTTTAATTTTAACATATAATTTACTCATCTGGCTAAGGTCGCGCGTATCATAGGGCTTAGCTAAATCCGCAGTTCGTTACCTAATGGTAGTACCGGGATGTTTGTTTTAGTTTTCTCGATAAACGGATTATACAAAAAAGCAGTCAGATAGATGCCAAGTAAATGTAAATAAGGAAGGAACGGAGAAAATTATAATTGTCACTAATACTATAAATCAAAATCCATATTTTATAATTTACAAAAAATATCAACATCTTGACACCAATATTATATTATTAAAATCCATATTATATTATTGTATAGACACGTTGTCTACCGACATTTCGGCGCTTAATTGCGTTCCTTTTTTCGATGTGGTTCATTAGCCACATTTCATGTGCCATTTTAGAGTGTGGACAACATATCTATGGTTTTATACATCATTGCTTGAAACTAGTATATTTGATTTAATTAATAATTATGTTTGGGACTATGATTATGTACATTATTGATCTTAACTATCGAATTTTCTATTGTAAAGATAGCAGCTTTGCATCCTTTAGTGTTATTTGTGCTACAACTCCATCGTGTTTTCATCCCAGTCGATCGTTGACGGTAAAATCGGTAACCTCCAACTGTAATCAAATGACGACCTCTCTTAGATGTACAAAACACAGCATCTGTAAGAAAAGAAAAATAAACAATGAGTAAACTTTTTTATGCTATTTGTCAGCAAACAATCATACAGATTACTTGATGGAAAGCAATCAGCATCGCCCATGGACACTCGCCATACCAAAGGAGTAACTACGAGTGCGTTGCTGGTCTTTCGTGTGTTGTAAGGGAATTGGTCCGGTAACTTCAGTCACACGACGAAATACAATGTACAATTATCACAAATAAAGCATTAGGTATATCTTTATTAGTTTAATAAAAAACAGCTATTGTGAGACATACTTTAGTAATTAAATATAACATTTTAATTAATGAAAAATAAAAAGACACAAGTCATCGGATTGGTTGTTGATAATTCAGTCAACCAATAAGATGACTTGGCAAGAGATTAAATTGATTTTAACATTGATCGGCCTTTCGGAAACCGGGTGTAAGTCGTCATTTTCTATAAACAAAAAGTTCCATATATAAGTTAAAACGTTAATGATTATGATTATTATTTGTCTTAACAATCACATTATCTACAGTAAATATTGCAGCTTTGCATCCCTTCAAGCTGTTCGTGCTACATCGCCACCGAGTTTTTTCACCACTCGATCTTTGCCGATAGAAACGGTAACCTCCTAATGTTATTAATTGCCTTCCTTTTTTCGATGTACAAAATACAGCATCTGTTTAACAAAACAAAAAAAAAAGAGTTACAATATAATTTTTCACGTGATATATAAGTAGTAGAGAGGGTCCTTAAAAAAACAGTGACGTCTTCTTATGTCGTGTATGTTTGAGGAAATCATCAAATAACTTCTGTACTCTACTGACTAGAACACCCCGTTCCTTCACCTGGTCCAGGCCGAGGACGCACTGCCTTATTGCGCCCTGCAACCTCGGCTGAAAATCGACATTGTTGGCCCCATCTGTGTTGGTCTTAAAGACCCCTTGTCTTTGAGGCGCACGCGGATCCTTACATAACCCTAGATCTTTTTTGTCATGGATGCGTTTACGAACTTACGAATTACATGCACGACCATATTGAGACCCTAAACAGCAGTTTATGGATAACTGAAAGTCTTCTCCTACGGGACTCGCGACCTGGGGCCCGAGTCTACTATTTTCAAAGTGTTGTAATTCCTCCATTGTCATTTTGCTAATTCAAAATGGCTGATCATTGGCGTTCGGCGATGTCGTAATAAAATTATAGTACGAGATGTCTTGTAACGAATTATAAACAATAAATGCACATTTAATATTCTAAACGTAAATCATTGAATAAAGGAACTGACATTTTTTTATTAATTTACCGCATTATGTCAAATATTCATTTGTCATTATGTACGAGATTACCGTTCTAAAGAATTATTGCAATGAAGTGGCATTGGAAAGGCATAATGACGCTATCGTGTTAGTAGATTACCAAACTTGTCAAAATCAACAATTTTGAAACCAATGTTCTACTATTCTGACATTATTGTAATAGCAGAATCGAGGCCCTGTTACCTTATCAAGTTATTCATTTTAAGCACACGCAGAAACAATAATTTAAAAAATCATCATAGAATACGAAACGCATAAAGAAACAGTAACCAAATATTCTTTCGCATTTGTTATATTTGTCACAACATAAATAATTATAATTCCGCAGACTTCATTTATAATTTTTTTATTTTTAAACTTTTAATCTTGGTTATTCGATACATACTTAATAGAAGAACAATTGGTGCACGAATGCCGCGTTCGCTTGGGATTTGATGAATTAAATAATTACATATAACGGTCAAAACAAAATAAATATCGCCTGCTTCGAAGAACTAAAAAAACTTGTCATACAAACTCAGTCAGTTGGGGCAAGAAAGGAGGGCAAATTATATTTTTTGGTGAAAAAAATAACACATTCATTGGTGGCGTACATGTAAGGAAATAAAATAAAGAAACACCATAATATCTAATAAGAGACTCTATCGTAATAATTTTTGGGATTATGATTATGTATATTGTTGGCCTTAATTATTTTATTTGTTACAGTGAATATTGCAGCTCTGCACCCTTTGGAGTTGTCCGTGCTACAACGCCATCTAGTTTTGATTCCTTTCGACTTGTGCCTACAGAAACGATAACCTCCCACGGTCAGTATATGCGTGCCTCGCTGAGACGTAGAAAATACTGCATCTGTTTTTTAAAAAAAAAACAGAAGTATAAACAATGACTAAGTAACAATAATACCAACCATGCTTGGGGGAAAAATGAAATGAAAGCCAAGTTTTGTTGTGATGCCATTTAATTAACAGTTTTATACACCGAGCGTAAATTGGAGATATAGAAAGAGAAAATGATCTAGAGAGAGAAGAGGATAAAATAATTTACTATACATTTATTGGTTTGCTAAAGAGATAAAATAGATAATCAACTGTCTGTCTACTTCACAATACTATTTAGGACTATGATTATGATTATTATTGACCCTAACTATAGTATTTTCTACAGTAAAAATAACAGCTTTGCACCCCTTAGAGTTGTCTGTGCTACAACTCCATCGGGTTTTTACACCAGTCGACCTTTGACGACAGAATCGGTAACCTCCGAGTGAAATTATATGGCCGCCCCTCTTAGACGTAGAAAATACAGGCCCTGTTAATTAAAAGAGAAAAATATACAATGAGTAAAGACAAAAAAATACGCAATGCACGAGGCTTAACTTTTATAATAGGGTATTTAATATTTTCAATGAAAGGACTATGTAAAAAAGCAATCAGATAGATGCAATATAAATTGGAATAATAAAAATAATCACTATCACTGTCAAATTACACGTTTATTGGTTTACTAAAAATCAAAATAACTTTATGTATCAATGTCAATAGTCAGGTAAATGTTTTCTGAGGAATGAAATTGCTGCTGTCACTGTCTTTAACAAACATCCTGACGCGACAGCATCATAATTATTCCCCAGGTAACTTTTATCTAACCATTGAAAAATCAGCCCTTAGAAAATATTCTACTATTTGGCACTATGATTATGATTATTATTTATCCTGACTATTATATCGTCTATAGTATAAATTACAGCTCGACATCCCTTCGGTTGGTGCGTGCTACACCGCCACCGGGTTTTCGCACTATTCGTTACCTGCTTACAGAAACGATAACCTCCTATTGTTAGCAGATGCTTGCCTTTCAAAGTAGTAGAAAACACTGCATCTATTAACAAAAAAGTAAATTCAACGAGTAGGCAAAGAAATATATCATGGTAGTGAAATTGGGTGCAAAAAATGTGTCACTAATATTTTTTACAACATTTATTGATTTATGCACTAAAAATAAAAAGCTTATATTACTAGTCTAGTCGTACAATAATACTAGGTGATCTGGTACTCTACTATTTGGCACTATGATTATGATTATTATTTATTCTAACTATTGTATTATCTATAGTATAGATTACAGCTCGACATCCCTTCGGTTGGTGCGTGCTACAAATCCATCGGGTTTTTACCCCATTTGTTGTTTGACGACAGAAACGGTAACCTCCAACTGAAATTATATGGCAGCCTTTCTTAGACACACAAAACACTGCATCTGTTAAATAAAAGAGAAAACAAATTACAATATTGTCATGTATTCAAATATTATAAGTTCCAAGAACTGTTTTGGCCTAGAATAAGGGTTTATATCGGAACGAAGTTAATGAACAATAAAATAAAAATAATCTCTAAACAGAAGACGTGTTTTTTATTTCAATGTAATATATTTTAAATTGATTTATAAGTTCTCGATATTATAACAACACACAAGGCAACTTGTGGCAAGCTGTTGGGCAGTGGCGACCCCACGGGCCTGCAATGTAAGGAGCAAATAAGACACGTGTTGCTTGGATGATCGTCTTTAATTAAGTTTTACATTATTATAAAACTTACACTACTTATGGGCAGAGGTGTCACACACACTACACTGTCTATTACTGTCACTGTCGATTGTGTTTAGAATAGACTTGACTCCCGGGAGGTGTCTTGTTGTTCATCTCCGGCTAGTTCTCGTGACTAGCTGGAGTGAACACTGATGAAAAACAACCCCTCCTACCTCATTCTTATCTTAATTGGTTGGATTGAGCGGAGATTCACAAGAGTTGAAGGAGGCTTAAGGGAATGATGTGTATCTCAGTAAGTTGCTGGTAGTTGTCTTGACCGCAGTACTGGGATTGCTCTGATAGCCGTGGGATGCCTCTCCTACCCAAAGCAGCTCAATGTATGTTATGTATGTTGCCCCGTGTCGCTATATGCTAGCGGTTGATTTTAGTTCTATGGTTGGATGAAGTCAATTTGTTTAAATAGTACACTCCAAGAAGTATACCCCTGGTTTTTGCCTCAATTTACGGATCAACGTCTTTGTTTAGCTGTGGCATCATAAACCGTCGAAAATTTAATGTTCATTACATATTTAATTCAATGATGATGTCCTCAGCTGTATAACATTTTTCAAATTTGAACGAGGCAAGCTTAAAATTTGTATCGGTTTAAGAAACATCAGTCAAAGACTCAAATTCAAAGACATTATTGCTGCATCAAAAACGGCAATTTTCGCTTTATTTGGCGCTCGGTATCTTAAATTAAATTTTACAGTATGGTGCTCATAAAGATTTCGTTTTCGAGTTTCGGGGTGTTTTTGCATCAGTGACTGTGCTGGTTAGTGATCTTCACTATAACATCTTCAATGGTATACAAGGTAGCCCGGCAACCTTGCACACTGTGTTGATTGCAATGCCATCTGGTCTTTGCGCCTGTTACGCGGTGGCGATTGAACTTGTATCCATCGTAAATAACCGTACGGCTCCCTGCTTTGGTCCAAAGGAAAATAGGCTCTAAAAGTAATAATAGTTACAATAAATACTGTTCAATTGAAAGTAGTAACATGAACTTAAATAAAACGTTTCTTTTGGAGATCATAAATTGACAAAAATATGTTTCAAAAAAGTCATAAAAATACAAGAAATACAATTTGCTACTAGATAAGATCTCTCATCATTCTTACAGATCAAATGAGTAGTGTGACCCAATTTTTTTGGTCTTTTTGACGATGGTATTATACACATAGCATAATGTTGATGTTTCGGTTTCCAGAAACGTAACCCTATACATATATGTGGGAAAAAAGGATTTAATTTAATAACGAGTAAGAAGTTTTATATGTTGTCATAAGATAGTTGATGGTAACAAAATGACAATGTAAAAGAAGAAAAGGACAAGGCAAATTTGCTCTTGTTGTCAAGTTAGAAGAAAAATATAGTTTATTTGAAGATTTCGCTGCAATTTTCCAAAAGAATCATTCCACATATATATATATATACTTAGTCGGGTCATAAGTTCTGTCACAAACTTTTGATGTAATAACTTATACGCCTTTTGACAATTATTTAAAAATTATATATGAAATGAAAGGTCATTAAATGTACAATATAATTTTATTTACATTATTCGAAATGCCCTCCCCCATTTTGAACACATGCCCTTAATCTACGCGGCCAGTCATCGATCGCTGCACGCACCACATTCATATCTATGTCTGCCGCTGCTTTAACCAGAGATGCTCGGAGAGACTCCAAATTCGGGTGAGGTTTAGCACAGACTTTTTCCTCCAAATATTGCCATATCTTGTAGTCCAGTGGGTTTAAATCTGGACTAGAAGAGGGCCAGTCTTCATGCCGGATGAAGTCAATTCCACGAGCGATCAACCAGTCTTGCGTACTTCGTGCCTTATGAGCCGGTGCAGAGTCCTGTTGGAATATCCAATGCCTGTTCCTGAACATTGTCTGAGAAAGAGGTTCCACTATGTTTGTTAGGACAGTATTTTGATAAACTTCGGCACTAGTTCTCACACCTTTTTCACAGAAAAACACCTCAGTTACGCCTGAATATGAGACTCCAAGCCAAACCATGAATGAGGAAGGGTAATGCCCACGCTGGACCCTCGCAATACGCGCGCTTGCTTCTTCACTGCTGTGGGCATACACCTTATCATTTTGTTTGTTAAAACTTTCTTCAATAGTAAAAATTTTTTCATCCGAAAAAAGAATTTCGCGGTATTTTTTTCCCGCGTACCGTCGTAGCAAAGCGCGGGATCTGTCTAGCCTAATTTTTTTTAAACGCTCGTTCAAAAAATGTCCTGTCTTTTTACGATAAGCTCGTAGTCCCAGGTCTTCATTTAGTACTCTTTTAACAGTGGTTCTGCTTAGCCCCATCTGCAGAGCTAGGATTTTTTGTTTACGTACGGGATTTCGTTCGATTCGCGCCTTCACTGCTTTGATGACCTTATGTGTCCGAACTGTGCGAGGTCGGCCGCTTCTCTTACGATCTTCGAAGCTTGACTCTTCGGTGTATCGTTTGATAGTACGATAAACAAACCGTAACGTTATTTTCAAATTTTGAAGAATATTGAAAATGTCTTTTGGCGCGTAACCACAGCGGTGCAACGCGATAACCGCGATTCTGTCTTCTTTATTCGACCACTCCATATTTAAAAATGAATAAAAAATAATTTCTTTTTTATTTTCTACAAGCGCGAAAGTTCTATTTTTAAAATAAGTCGAAGAATTTCTGGCCAGTAATCGAAAATTAAAAATATAAGGTTTTGACAGAACTTATGACCCGACTAAGTATATATATCAGCTTGCTTGCTTAAATTGCTGGACAAGCGCAAGAAGGTGCCGCGGTGCCACTACCTCTCGCCTCACCCTAATTGTTTTGTTTTTAAAATTGAAAAAGTATGAAAATCTTATTCTGTAGGTACTTCACTGGACATAATTTTGCGTAGAACATATGATCATGAATCGAAATTAAACAGCGAAGTAGTTATATTAATATAAAATACTAGTAAGGGCTAATTTTTCAATAGACAGATAAATGTAATCTAAGAAATAAAATTGTTGCTGTCACTGTCTTATAGAAACATTTTGACGCGACAACATCATAATTATTCCCGAGCTAAGTTTTATTTAACCATTGAAAAATCAGCCCTAATATAAGTATTTCAATGAAAAAATATATACCTACTTAGTAAATAATCCATGAAATAGAGATTCATTTTACCAACATATAAAAAAAATCACTAAACAATTAGGTAACATAAACAGTTAAAAGTGTGAGACAGCAACAAGTTTCGACACGAATAGGTCGGCTGGACCACAGTGATATCACGGCCTCACAGAAAACCGTCGTGAAACAACCAAAGCGTTGTGTTTTGTCGTAAGAGTGAGGTTACCGAAGGCCCAATCCCTCCCCTACCCCCATCCCTTCCCAATCCTTAGATATTCGGCGCTGATTGCACCATCAGGCAAACGTGTCAGTGGTTGTGTTCGCTAATGACTTTAACTAGAATATTGTCAACTGTGTACAAAGCGGCTCGGCAACCTTGATTTGCATTTTTGCTGCAGTGCCATCGAGTCTTCGGTCCATTGTCGCGGTGACGAGTGTACTTGTATCCGTTGTAAACGATCATACGACGTCCTGTTCTTGATTGAATATAGACTGGTTCTGTATTCATTAAAATAATAATTAATTAAAGTTAGTTTTGTATACCAACTAAAGTGAGAATCCAACAGAATATTTATTGAAAATGGCGTACATCTTTTTCTTTTAGTTTTTTTAAATAAAACGTTGCCCCACACTAGGATTTTCTCCTGTGTCGTGGGTGCGTTTACAAACATACACACAACATCCAGACCAGATACAGAGTCGAACCCGTGACACGTTGCACAGCAGTCAGTTGCCCAGCCACCGCGCCAATTGTGTCACATAAATAACATGAGAAAAGCTCTACTAGTTAGAAGTCACAGCTCGCAGCTGACTCAGTCGGCTCCTCCATCCGCCGCCATCTTGTTATGACTTGATACAAGTAGAGATTTTTCAGCCAATTCACGAGAGTAAATCGTTATTTCCAATAAAGTTTGTTTTTTATCTTTCTGTTCCTCTTTTAGCAATGTGGAGACAATAAAATGGTAAATGAATTGGTCGAATCAAAATTTACTAAGCATTATTTCCAAATTGCATCCATTTTGAATTAAATAACCGTGTTAATGTTGCCAGCCTTTTAATCACTTTTCCCATTGAACAGATAGAAATCATTTTTTCAAAGATATTTTTAATTTAACGGTATGTAATTGTCTATATAGTTTACATCTAAGTTAATACTGTATGTAAATATTATTTGCCAATGTTACAGTAATAAATATACCACCTTAAAACAGCTAAAAGAATAGAATATGGAATGGCATGGAAAAAATAATTTAAAAATCAATATATTCACTTAATATTTTATTGTCCAATTCCAAAAAAAAAGAAAATATTATACGTTAAAAATATTACAGATTCACACGTTCATTACATTAAAATGACTACGTAAATACGCAAACACTTTAATATTGTAAAAAATACACACAAAAAATTCAAGCTTCCCCTTTCTTCTAAAATGTCGGCAACGCATTTTTTGCCATTATAGGATAGGTAATCAAGCCCACGATAGCCTCCTAAAATCAACCTTCAAAACTCCAACTCTAGTAATAAGATCTACAGAAAATACAACCATTAAAATACCGAAATAAGTACTGAAGTCCGTTGCGTCCCAAGAAAATGGATAACGGTCTTTGATCACGCAACTAAAGAATAAAAATCGATGATGATTTTAATTCAAGAAAAAGGCTCGCTTTAATTCAACTGTAAGAAATCCAGTCACAAACAAGACGGAAATTTACTAATAAAATGACCCTATTGTTTTAAATTACTACTGACATTACTTATCAATAGAAAACTCATTTATTCGTTTGCCGGCCTATCCCATAAAAGTAATACATTTTTATCGCAAACTAACTAGTTGAAAAAGAATAAAAATCGATGATGATTTTAATTCAAGAAAAAGGCTCGCTTTAATTCAACTGTAAGAAATCCAGTCACAAACAAGACAGAAATTTACTAATAAAATGACCCTATTGTTTTAAATTACTACTGACATTACTTATCAAGACAAAACTCATTTATTCGTTTGCCGGCCTATCCCATAAAAGTAATACATTTTTATCGCAAACTAACTAGTTGAAAAAGAGTATAATACTGTATATTAGGTAACAAAATACACATTAGGTGTGGGAGGGCCAAGCATTGGGACGAATGGGTCGGCTCGACCGGAGTGATACCACGGCCTCACAGAAAACCGGCGTGAAACAACCACAGCGTTCTGTTTCGCCGTGTGAGTGAGGTTACCGGAGGCTCCATATCTTCAATTATGGCTATTAATATTAATATAACGTATATTAGTGGTTGTGTACATTATTAACTTTCACCATACTGTTATCAATGGTGAACAATGCAGCTCGACAGCCTTTAGCATGCTTGTTGCAGTACCATCTTATTTTCACTCCATTTGTGCGATGACGAATGAACTTATAACCATCCAAGAACAGCATGCGACTCCCTGATCGAGTTTCGACGATGATTGGCTCTGCAGAGAATAAAAAAAATAATTTTAATATACTGATTATTTTTAATCTTAAAAAAAACGGCGCTGTACACTAGGATTTTCTCCAGTGTCGTTAAGGTTTTTTTTTAAAGGGAATATGGTCTTCTACTGTTTCTCTCGCCCAGGGTGTGTAAGGGAATGTCAACTCTTGCTGACTAAAAACTAGGCTGTTTTTTCTGCTAATGGTCAGTAAACGAGCAGACATATTTGATGATGGTAAGTAATCGGCGCCGCCCATGGACACCCACGATACCAAAGTTACAAGTGCGTTGCCGGCCTTTTAGGGCCTTTTAGAAATAAGGGTTTCGGATTTTTAAGGATTGAGAAGGGGTGGGGTTGGAGCAGTGATTGGGCATCTGCTCTTCTAGTCCAGCTGCTCTACTAGTTTCAAGTCACAACGGGACTCTTATTCATGAGCATAGTACATAATCGCGCGACTGATCAAAGGTTTTCAAAGTTAATTCATGTTAGTAAAACGTTATTTTTATTATCTCACGTTAGGTACTGTACGAGAATAATCAAGTTGAGTTACCATTGGAATTATAAAAAAGTTATTGTATCAAAGCATTTACTTAATAAAAATAAATACATAGATATGTAGGAATAAGTAATTGGATACGTTATGTATATTAAAAATACGAAATTGTAAAAGTGTAAAAACGAGTGACTAGTTTGGCTAAACGCTAATATAATATAATATGTATAAAGATTTGTATAATTCTTTAAAAATGGACATACACTACACATTCAGAATACAAGCATACTCATTGAAAATATTTTAGGACTAGCTATTCTCGCGCGATTTCACCCGCTGCTCGGCTCCATTTAATCGTAGCGTGATATTTTATGCCTATAGCACTCAGGAACATTGTAGCTATTTATCAGTGAAAGAATTTTGGCAATCCGACCAGCGGTTCCAAAGATTACCCCATACATGCGAACTTACAAATTTTACCTCTTTATAACATTAAATGTTTTACGATTTACCATTACATGCCAGCTTATCAAATCACACTAAAAATAACATATCTATTTTTTAAATTTCAACTTTATCGTTTTTTAAATAAAGATGATATTGTCACTACTAATTTTCCTCTGCCAAATTTATTATATAAAATGTAAATTCCCATCAGGTTGGGAACTGGCAAACTTTTAGGAATCGTGTATATATCTATCTACCATTTTGAAGACTGATCTACCTAGATCAGTCTTCAAAATGGTGTAGCTCCCGCTCAGTTCTCATGCCGGGAAGAAGAAATGTCGCATCAATCCTTCAAGCAATACTTCTCTGTCTTTATCTGTAAATAAGTAGCGAAAATGTTAGTATATTGGAAATAACAATTTACTCGCGTGAAGCAACTAAGAAGAATTAATTTAATTTACTAATTTATCTCAGGTTATTAAAGCAATAAAATTGCAAAAAACCATTCAGATCAAAATAAGCAGCGATACATACAATATATAAAGGCTCAACTAGTTTCGAGATACAATGGAACTCTTATTCACGAGTAGCGTGCGCGTCGCGGACATGACGTCGCGTAGCCGATTGTAAATAAACCGTTATTTACAAAAAAAAAAAATAGTGTCACACTCTTGTTACTATATAAAAATATGTTTAGTTACGTTTAGAGTTAGTTAAGCTACCTATATATATGTCGCAGAGGTGTCACGAATTCAAGAATTTCAAATAATCCCAATATCGAATGATCTGCTTGATTGTTATTTATTTGAAATTAATCTATCCTTTAAAGTTCAGTATTAAGTAATGTTCTAAGTAAGTGAAAAAGAGTAACCATGGAGTTTCTTGCTCGTTCTTCTCCATAGGACACACTTTGTAGCGAGCAAATAGCTTAACTAGGCGGACTGACCGACAAACTGACACTTTATATCTTTAAAATTAAGTTTGACGTTCAAAAGCGCCTGTAAAAGTCTACTTAAAATAATTGATTTATAGTTTTGACTTTCACGTTTAAACATACGGCAATTTTAATGGGTAACAACTCATAATATAGTCATTGCTATTACACAAAAGAAATATAGTAAAATAAAAACGAAAATTGAAGAATGTTGATGAAAATTAAGAAACAAAATTAAAAATTAAAAATAGAGTTTTTATTACAACATTTTATAAGACGCTCGGTTTGTTGCGACATAAAAAATGAAATATAGGCAGGAAATATTGGGAAAATCCTCTGTTCTCATAAATTTAGTTCACTAGGCAAAAAATACGACTCACAATAATATAACAGTAGAGAGTACGGTTGTGTGGTGTCCATAAGCGAGTTTCTTTTCTTTGAGGCGAGAAAATCGTCAATTGACTTTTCTCGACCTGTTGGTATTAGAATGGAATAAATCGGATGGGGCGCGAGGAAATGTCACACTCTTTTAATCATTATCAAATTTGAAATTAATATAAAATTACAATCGAAATACTTCGGGATATGGCTTATTTTTGATATTAGATGTAATATAATATATGTAAACTTTCTTAGTCAAACTTGGATTTTACTAGAAAATCGGCAAATAGGCTATAAATTAAAGTGATCCTTTATTAAATAGGAATTTTAGGTTTTGAATGATTATGTTCCATTATCATTTTGACCATTTCTCCGCATACAGTGTAGAAGAAGGCTGTGCAGCCATGCTTGTGTTGTTCCGAACAAAACCAACGTGTTCTACCAGCCAGCGTGCCTTGATGAGCGTATCTATACCCATCTATGATCATAAAAGGAGCTCCTCTTTGTATACGTCCGTAAATTACATTATCTGTAACAAAAAATATAGATTTTAATATATACTAGCTACTCTCACGCGATTTCACTCGCTGCTCAGCTTCATTTGATCGTAGCGTGATGTTTTATAGCCTATAGCACTCAGGAACATTGTAGCTAGGTATATATCAGTGAAAGAATTTTGGCAATCCAACCAGCGGTTCCAAAGACTACCCCCTACATACAAACTTACAAACTTACAAATTTTACCTCTTTATAATATTAGTGTAGATTAGAAGTCTCGTGTGAGAAAAATGTAAAAAAAAAATATTCTGTTAAGACTTACTTACGTAACTTATTTGCAAGATTACTGGACTAGTTAGTAGGCTTTTTTGCGAGGGAAAAATCATCAAATGACTTTGTGTTACACTCTTACTGACTAAAGCCCCCGTTCCTTCTCCTGCTTTAGACCGAGGCTAGGAGGTTAGTCGGCAACGCTATTTTTCACATATTATTTGGCTCAACAACGACCGCACGCGTTATTTTGACCACGAGGCCTTATATTAAAACAAACGGGTTTAAATTAACTAAAAATCGCGGGTTACTCACGTGTATATATTGAGAAAAGCTCTACTAGTTTCGAACCACAGAGGGGTTCTTCCTCTGTGGTTCGAAACTAGTAGGTTGTAGGGTGGGATTGTAGGCTGCGCGACGTCGCCGCGTCCGCGCACGCTGCTCATGAGGAAGAACCCCTCTGTGGTTCGAAACTAGTAGAGCTTTTCTCAATGTATACACGCGAGTAACCCGCGATTTTTAGTTAATTTAGTATGTCTCACGATAGTTATTATAAAAACAATCGGGTGTAAAAAAATAAGTAAAGTATTTTTTAAATTTTATTTCATTTAATGCAATGATTAAATAATATGTTTGTTTGAAATTTTGACAATTTTATCATCTATAGTGTACAAGGCGGCGTGGCATCTATTTTTGTGGTGTGTAGAACAATACCATCGGGTCTTGAGCCCTATAGTGCGGTGACGCGCAAATCTAAACCCATCTATTATTATAATAGGAGCTCCTCTCTGCGATCGGCTGAAGAAAATCTCTGTAACAAAAAAAATACACTAAAAATGTTGTTCATTTGTTTCGCTTTGAACCTTTATTAAATTGTTTAAATGTTATGTTTTACCGTTGTATAAAGGAAAAAAAACGACCATAATATACATAATTTAAAAAACAATACAGCAGCAGTCTTTTTCGTACTTTTTATTTTACCTTCACTGTGTTGTTAATATTATTTGAAACAATAACATGAACATTTACCATACTTATATAAGTACAGGTGTACGGTAATTAATGAATGGATAACCTTGAAACTACTTTTAGTATACCTATTCAGAAAAAAACAAAACACTGCAATTCTTTGGTTTAAAAACTATCCTATGTCATTTCTCGAGTTCCAAACTATGTCTGTGCCAAATAAATTACAAAAATAGGTTCAGTAGTTTAGGCGTGAAGAATAGACAGACATTCAAATTTATAATATTACTTTCAAATTTATAATTTTAGTTTGGGTTTGGATTTTTGTGTGATGTGCAATTATTTAGTACAAATACAATTTTTTTTTACTTGCAATAATCTAGTGCTTGACTGCGATCCCACCTGATGGTAAGCAGTGATGCAATCGTTGATGGTAAGGCACACTAGTTTATTAAGAAAACACAAAATGGTAGAAACTGTTTATTATTACTAAGGTACTTCATCTGCCAAATAAAAAAATTATTATTAAAAAAACAAAATACCCGACTGCACACTAAAAAAAGAGTAAAACAAGCCCCACAATACAAATTTACTGAATATAATTTATAAATGTTGATGGAAAGCATCGCAGGCGGGGACCAACAGAGGCTTATTTATAGTCATTTCTGTTGTGCACCATTTAGCAGAATTTTCGTTGGTGGCGGTCAAGGTGGTCCCCGCCTGCGATGCTTTCCATCAACATTTATAAATTATATTCAGTAAATTTGTATTGTGGGGCTTGTTTTACTCTTTTTTTAGTGTGCAGTCGGGTATTTTGTTTTTTTAATAATAATTTTTTTATTTAATACTTTTTCCCGTGGGAATTTTGAGAAAAAACGTATCCTATATTAATTACTCCCGTGATTGAAATGAATCTAATGATACCGCATACATATTTTTTTAAAGGGAAATTTAGAAAAAATATTATTATGTCCTTATCCCGTGGGACTTTTAGGATAAAATGTATCCTATGACACTCCCGTAATCAAGACAAATCTAACGATACCTCATACATCAAAATCCATCAAGCCGTTTAGGCTACAGGAGGTCACAAAGGAAAAGACATACATACATACTTACATACACTCGAAAAACATTACCCTCCTTCTTTGGCAGTCGGGTAAAAAGGTGGCAATTCTATGAATACTTCGCACAGACCGAACACCCTCTTAAACTTATCTCCAACCCTACCATCCAATATGATGGTTATGATGGACCTTACGATGTACCTAAAAGGCTAGGTTTTAGTCCACCAATGTTGCTACCGGGCTTCTTGAACAGGAAATTTATTTTAGTCAAACAATGATGACGTGAAAATAAACTGTTATCGAAACGTTAAAGTTTTAATATTAATAGTAGTATATATGTTACCGGAAATGTATGAAACCTAGGAATTA
Organism: Spodoptera exigua; assembly: GCA_902829305.4. Taxonomy (NCBI): domain Eukaryota; kingdom Metazoa; phylum Arthropoda; class Insecta; order Lepidoptera; family Noctuidae; genus Spodoptera; species Spodoptera exigua. The sequence goes on from LR824612.2 coordinate 3,181,599, forward strand.
TATATAATTACTAGGAAATGTATACAATTCCGAAGCTATATAGGAAATGTATAAAATATTGTGCCAAACATTATTTAATACACACATATCCTGGGAAATGTATACATTTCCTAGAAATTGTATAAAATTCCTTTATCGTATTAGGAAATGTATAAAACCATGCTTTCTATGAATAAAATTAATAAAACACGTTGTTAAACTTAGAAACAGATTTATTATTAAGACTCCGGTTGAAACAATTGGGTAACAATCACATCGTAAAATATAATATCTTCTTCCGGCTTACTAACTAAGCTACAAAAACAAAACTATTTACTAAATTTTAAGGCCCATCTAACACAAAAACTACTTAAATTTTCTTATAAAGCTCTATCATTTGGTAACTAATCAGTCTGTCAATTAAACAGTAATACGTCGTATGTAATCCGTCATTGTATACAATTCCTAGGAAATTTAAAAAATTCAGGAATTATATAAATTTCTTAGGAATTGTATACAATGACGGATTACGTACATTTCCGTTAACATATACATACCTATGTTTCAGCTAACTTGATAAATACGCTATTAAAGTAATTGCTCTAGACAGTTTAATAAATGATATTACAATACAGTTTAATATTACTACTACTGCTGTGCAACGTGTCGCGGGTTCGATTCCCACTTTGTGTGATCCACTAATTGTTGTTTCGGGTCTAGTTGTGATGTGTATGTGAATTTTTATGTTTGTAAACGTACACAGGACAGGACACAATCGTAATGTGTAAAAAACAAGTTACGAATTCTGTTTATTTGTGATACCGATACGACTTCTGTGTGGGTCGCAGTTCTAACATAACCTAACCTATAATTTTAGTAGTAAATCAATTTTTAAAACAACTACTTCACACTTCATTAGACACCCAAATGAGCTGTTTAGCCATTCATTCAAACAGGTGGCCAGTCAAGCTGTTAGTTGAATGGCTAATAAATCTGGTTGATTGCGACAATGTATAAAGGCTGCTAAAATAAGAAAGTCTTTTATATGTAATATCTTTTTTTTTATTATCACTAATTTCCTTGTTATACTTTCATAATTATAACAGTATTTAAAAAATAATAACAGACTAACTTTAGACCTTGTCATCTTAATCGCAAGGAATTGAATTGATTGAATAATAACATCATCTTAAAAATTATGTTCCAGTAGTGTAAAATTTTAAAATACTTATGTAATGTGGTGATTTGAGACCTAAACCATATTTAAAGGTCTTGTACAATTTACTTATTGACATTATAATTGGAAAGACTACTAGGAAACGCAATTATTAAAAAAAAATCTAGTAAAATATAACAATTCAATTTAAATTCAGCGGTATCTCAGTTTTTTTTATACACAATAAGGACGAAAATGACAAACAAAAAATATAGAAAAAAAACAGCAGTACACTTTAGAAAAAGATATTAATACTTGTCATAATAATATGTTTTTTTCTTTGTGCGTCCATGTTGTTTGCTTTCCTCCAATATATCCGTTTGAAGGATTGTCACGATCGGCGCGTGCGCCTGTTAGTCCATTAACGATGTCTGATTAAGATTTACATATATTGGTAAATCATCGATTGCGTAACACCACAGAACAAACAAATTAATACATTTAATAAAACAGTAAAAAAGTGTTTACACAAAAACAAAAATGCAAATAAAATAAAAGTAATAACAAGATAACAGAAGCTACTGGAATGTAAAAAAAATCTGACTGTCACAGATTGAATACCATTTTTTGTTGCTTAGCTAATAAGTTTGAAAGTGACCGGAATTACTTGGAATAAAATTACATCAAAAAATTTGAAAAAGAAACATATAAAAGATATATAAAAAAAGAATTTAACCTTCCACAAACATTCGATAAATGTGTCATAATACAATACAGGGCTAATTTAACCACATCAACAATCTCGGAAGACCTAAATGTATTTATATGATTTTTTTTTTCTAAGTAATAGGTCGGCAAACGAGCAGACGGATTACGTGATAGTAAGCAATCAGCGCCGCCCATGGGCACCCACAACAGAAGAGTTACGAGTGCGTTGCGATCCCGATCTTTTGGGGGTTTTAGAGATTTAGGGATTGGGGGAAGGGAAGGATTGGGCCTCCGGTAACCTCACTCACACGGCCAAACACAACGCTGTGGTTGTTTTACGCTGGTTATGTGTGATTATATGTATTTATATTAGCGTTGATTCGCGCTTGTTCTATTTTTGCCACGTTTTCGCTTTCTTAACTCATGATTATGTGAATTTAATATTTTAGTAATTCGATTTTCTTCCGTGTACAAGGCAGCGTTGCATCCTCTCCTATGGTGCGAGGAACAGTACCATCGCGTTTTGTTTCCCGTGTGCCGGTGTCGAGAATATTTGTATCCGTTGAATATTATTACTAGCGCGTCCCTTTGCGACAGACCGTAGGTAACCTCTGTAACAAAGGAATGCATATCAAAATTTATTACTATTTGCGATATTTTCCGATTATAATTGCGAATTTACATTTTTTTTCATTTAGTTTAATGGTTGTTCTCATGTTATTCAAAACGAAAATAAAAATATGAACTTAAATAATTCACTAATTGTTACTATCTGTGGTAAGCAATGTAGTCAGCAGCCACCAAAAAAAAACAAAGCCGTAAAAAAAATGTTTTATCACACTGGCAATATTCACTGTCAAACATTTTATTTATATTAATAACTAGCTACTCTCGCGCGGTTTCACCCGCTGCTCGGCTCCATTCGATCGTAGCGTGAAGTTTTATAGCCTGTAGCACCCAGGAACATTGTAGTTATCGATCAGTGAAAGAATTTTGGCAATCCGACCAGCGGTTCCAAAGATTACCCCTTACATACAAACTCACTAACTTACAAATTTTACCTCATTATACATATATCGATATCGATATATTCTGTTGTACCGTAGCCTCGAGATACGCAGTGAGATGAAGACCGGGAAGAAAGATCAACAGCCCACAAAATATTTATATTCCCGTGTAAGACCCAGCGTTCATTTCTTATGTACGGTTTGTCTAACAATATTGGTAGGGAGAGACACGAGCAGACGGATCGCTTGAAAAGCACTTGGATCTGTTTATGGAAACCAGAAAAAGTTTCAAGAACTTTGCCGGCCTTTTTGAGGAAGGGTTGTACAAACACTTGTCTAGTTTATTTTCATATATTACGATAATAACTGAAGTATTTGTTAAAATGAAGGATTGTTAAACAATATCCCTCCAGCAGACCTTACTAATTTATAAAAAAAATCATTAACGAATTAAATCGTTAACATCGAATCGTACAATTTACGGTTACATTGGTCTCTGTTTTCTGTGATCGGATTCAGACGTGATGATATATATTTATTATCAGCCGCCGCCAGAGGGCAGCACGGGCCGCACGTCTCGCCCGGCCCCTGCTGCCCTCTGGCGGCCGTAGGTGATGTCGATGGTTGATATGTGCATCGACAACAAGTATATGTAGGTATGTAGGTACATAGTATCTGTACTTGTCTTTTAGCAATGTTTTCTTTTACACTAATATGCTACAGTGAACTAAAAACGCCCGATACTAAGAGGAATAAAAAAAATTCAAGGAAATATGAGCAATAAAACTATAAGTGTAACTTTTAAATACGCTTTATTTCCATTTTGATTTACACTATTTGGACGTAGTTTATACAAAATTATGGCACTTGAACACGCAATATAGCTTAGCTAACAGTTTTTTTAATGTAATAGATCTGCAAACGATCTGGCAGATTACCTGATGGTAAGCAAACGGCACCATCCATGGACACCTGAAAGTCCTCAGTTGCAAGTGTCTTTGTGGTTGAGGTGTTTTTGGGAGTAAGGGATTAGAAAGCGATGAGGGGAGGGTAAGTATTATACGGCAAACTCACTCACACGGTTAAAAACACCTTTGGTTTTCTGTGAGGCCTTGGTATTACTTCGGCCCATTCGTGGCAAGGATGGCTCTCCTACACTTAAAATAGTTGCAAAAACGTTGCACCTACCACACAGAATTATCCCCTGTGTAGTGGATGCAATTAAAAAAAATAAAACTAAATCACACAAGTAACAAACTACGATCACAACCTACCTATATAAAAATCACACAATCAAAACAGGGACAAAAAAACAAACAGCAAACCAAACAAATATTATTTGGTGTGAGAATTAAATCCTCGACACAAACTATGTTTTTTTAATACAAACTATCATGGCACGTAGGTACTTAATTTATTAAATATAGTGACTTACTCCCATGAATAAACTGAGAAAAGCTCTACTAGAATAAGTCACATCGGGACTCTTATTCCTCTTCAGACTTTCTATCTTAGGACGCGCACACTGCTCATGAATAAGAGTCCCATTCTGACTTGAAACCAGTCGAGCTTTGCTCAGTTTATTCACGCGAGTAAGTAGTTACTATCAATTTAATATTGTTCATTTTCACCCATAAAAAGGGTATAGGATTCTGGATTTTGTGGGTCATGATTATGACATTGATATTTTTTTACAATTTCTCTACCGATTGTGTGCAAGGCCGCGTGGCATCCTTTCTTGTGGTGAGTTGAACAATACCACCGTGTCTTCGGGCCGCGAACACGGTGACGGGAGTATCTGTATCCATCTACTATGATAATGGGAGCTCCTCTTTGTGACCGTCCTTGGATAATTTCTGTTACAATAAAAAAGGAAATGATTTGTTAGCTGTCTCGGCGAATCCCATATTGACGTATCGACGTATCGTCCGTCACAGTTACTTCTAAGATTCCAGATTTAAATCTGGGTAGGGTTGCATCGTTCACAAGTCATGTTATAGGGCTACCTAGGGTACCTAAATAAAACAATTAATACAAAATGTGTATTTCATAGTTATATATATTTCATAATAACAAATTACCATTGAAATGTTTAAAAGATAAATATTAGGTAAAATTAGATCGAAAATATCTATCCATTCTACGAGTAAAGTGAAAATTTTACAGGGTTTTACACACTCTAAAGACTTTGAACTATTGTTGTATGACTTATTAACAAAATATAATAATATTAGTAGGTATATATTATACCAAAACAAAACAAACCTCATAAATTGCATTGTGCTTTTTAACACTTTTCAACTCTGTTTAGCTCTAGCCGTATGCGGACTGGTGGTAATAATTTAGTGTGAGTGACATTTTCCCTCCTTTTTACTCACAATCATATCAGTGAATATTACGCACACAGAGATCAAAATAATCACCATCAACTGTCATAAACAACACAGCTAGAATATCACGCACAGCTGTTTTTTTTTTAATCATACTCAACTCAACAACACCATTTCCATATGCTCGACATTGGTATATTGATACACTATTATAATATAATTCTCAAAAAATTCGCTTCATGAACACGAAGGGCACGACTCAGGCGCATGCAGCTGACTGTCTCAGTTGCCACGGAATAAATAGACCAAGGTCACAAGGCCCCTACCCCTGCTTCCCGAACCCCGCGTCTTTTTGTCAGCGAAAGTGACCCCTTATCTTATTTTGCGTACAGTTCGTAACGTATAAACTAGAGCGTTTAGTTCAAATATTTTAAGGTTTTATTTAATGGTGTCTTTGCTAAAAGTCGTGGTGGCCCGCAGGTTAAGGCGTCCGGTTCTCATGCATTAGGGTGCGGGTTCGAAACCTGGCAAGTACCAATGTGACTTTTTCAGAATCAAATGTACAAACTATTATTATATAGATACCACTGACATACGGTGAAGGAAAACATCGTGAGGAAACTTGGACTAATAATTTCTAATTATAAGTTTGAAATCGCCAATCCGCCTTAAGCAAGCGTGGTGGTAAATGCTTAAACCTTCTCCGTGTAAGAAGAGGTCTTGGCTCAGTGGGCACTTACAGGCTGATGATGATGATTACTAACAGTTATAGAACAAAAGACGTTTGTTTACGTCCTCCGAGAATGTTGGTGTCATTAAAATAACCCTGAGTAAATAAATTAGAATAGTACAAAAAAACACTCCCATTTTTGTTTTTCAAAATACATATTATTGTATTTTGTTTATTTTATAATCTTATACAAAGCTTTATAAAAAATATTTTAATAAATAACCAGGCTACTAAAATCCCTTCTATCGGCCGAAGCATGGCTCTTCCACAATAACGTATTGTGGCTACATCTATGGTTACATATCTACTGATTCCATACAAAAAAATAACAATACAAAGATACAAACAGGACACACACACACACACTAACACAAATACAAATTAAACTGATAACTTATTTAATTCAAATATTTTAATTTGTATGTATCTAATTAGTTCTGCCAACAGTACGGCCGCCGAATCTTGGGGAGTCTGAAATTAGCCGTTTGTCTGCGCAATGGATCTTTTAGGATCAAACCAAACAAAATTGTGTACTGCGCAGCCACTCGGCTAACTTTAGACCCGCCAAGATACGTTGGCGGTATTGTATTATTGAATCATTAATCTATACCCGTGCCAAATTTCATTCGTTTGCGTTCAGTAGTTTTTAGGTTTGAGAGTAACAAACAAACATCCATAAATTTAGTCATGATTTAGGTGTGATCGTCATGGGGATGATTGTGATTGTTATTAATTTTTACAATGACATCCTCGAAGGTGGTGATTGATGCTCGACATCCTTTTTTGTTATGTAAGGAACAGAACCAGCGACTCTTTGGGCCTATCGTCATCTGATGGTAGAAGTTGAATCCATTTAGCGATATTATTCGAGCTCCCCTCTTGGACGTTGAGTATACAGCCGCTGAAATAAAACACAAAACAGCCTTTTTACCGAAAGTACAAACATTTTTTTTGCAGTTAGTAACTAAATCAAATTTTATTTTATTAGGGTTTTTTTTAATCATATTAAGACTTCTACCGCCTTCGATCGGGCGGTAAAAAGAGTATCAGACTTTTACTAACAAAACTCCATATCGTTCCTTCCACGGTCCATTGTATCGCTTGCACCCACAATCCTAGACCACCACAGACGGGGCCCTAAAGGGCTGATGTTCAGCCGGGGTTGCGGGGTAAGCGCAATGAGGCACCGCGACCTCGGCCCAGAGCAGGAGAAGGAACAGGGGGGTTTTTAGTCAGTAAGAGTCTGACACTCCCTCCCGCCCGGCCCTGGGTGGGAGAAGTCATTTGATTTTCCCCTCACAAAAAAAACCCACAATCCTAGCATTTTATAATGTCATACGATCTACTTTCAGATTATACTAGATACATGCATAGTCATTAGTCATTAACAGCATTGCACAAAAAAAGATGCGGCATGCGTCGCGTTGTTAAAAATAGCAAATAGCTTCACTAGATGACAGACGGACAGACTGACACATATAAAGTTAAAACTTATGATATTATTTTTGCTTGACATTCAAAAGTGCCTTTTGTGGTCTACTTGAAATATATTAATTGAATTTGACTTGAATAATCAACATAATAAATAATATGATACGAGTTGTAATAGAAAAGACTATACTTATACATTTTAGGTCATTTTATTTTGATCATCATAGAATAATTTTTAGCACACATTTCACAATAAAAGGTGATCATCATAGACAATAAATATTTAATGCATTCTTTCTTCAAATAAATACTTAGGAGATCGCTTATTTCCTACTTCTTATACCCATAGGCTAAAAATATCAAAATCCGTTTACAATAGACGGAACTACCGTTAAGCAAGTATCAAGAGAAAATACTAGAAATAATAGTATTGTTAAATTAGATCTCGATAATGAATGACGAACACCATCTATACACAGAATCACCAAAATTGGAACACTCCGACAAAAGCGGCAAACGAGCAGCCGGATTACCTGATGGTAAGCAATCGGCGTCGCCCATAGACACCCGCAACAAAGAACGAGTTACGAGTGCGTTACCGACCTTTTAAGGATTGGGATTTTGGGGATTTAGGGATTGGGAAGGATTGGGTTAGGGGAAGGCTTGGGCCTCCGGTAACCTCACTCATACGGCGAAACACAACGTTGTGGTTGTTTCACGCCGGTTTTCTGTGAGGCCGTGGTATCACTCCGGTCGAGCCGACCCATTCGTGCCGAAGTATGGCTCTCCCACACTTCAAAACTGTTTATCAACTTCACTTCTGTTTATCATCAGAAGGTAGATACGAGAGCTCATTCGCCGACCTACCCCATAAAAATACAGCCTCCACTAACTACCAGAAACACAGCAAACGTCGTTTCCCTTCGGTCGAGTCAGACCATTTAATTTTGCGCTAAATAATGGCCGCCCTACACTTAAATAAAGAAATACAAGTATGTTTGTATCATTAAAACTTTTTCTATTATACTATTTTTTATTACCCCTAATAACTTTGCCTGGATTTGTTAGTATAATTATTAACGTTGGGATGACTGTGTATATTATTGACCTTGACAATTATATCCTCGATAGTGAAGATGAAAGCTCGACATCCCTTGTGGTGATGAGTGGCGCAGTACCAGCGGCTCTTGCCCGCTTTCTTTATTTGATGATAGAAATTAAAACCTCCTAGTGTTATTAGCCTAGCTCCTCTCTTAGTAAACGAGAAAACAGCCGCTGAAAAAAAATATAGCGTACAAGTATTGAGTAAGTATCTACTTTTCTGTAAACTTTTAGCGCTCTCGTTGAATTTATGAAAATCGTAAGAATAGTGGTACATAATCAAATCGTATTTCTTTATAATTTTTAATGTGTATATTAATATCGCACCTAAGTACCTATATTTACGATATAAAATAAAACGAAATTATGTAATCAATAATTTAATGCCAGTTTTTTTTTATTTAATACAAAATGTCTGCTGACAATGGACAAAAAGAAATGTGCATCACACACCTTAACATCAGGAGATCGGTCTGTACTGTGAACATTTAACAAAATATCTGATAAAAAAATTCACGAACATTCATTTAAGAAAACTCAAATTGTGGATTGTTCTTTCCTAATCACGAACAGGATTAATACAGTAACAACCAATGTTGTGATGTCACAAATGTTAACGTGTAAAATGAATCTTATTCTTATTGATAGTAACAAAGCTTTCTACGTAATTATTTGTAAGTACCGTAACTCAATTACTCTTACAAGTACACAGGTACTACATACAATTCAATTCCATACAATCAAATCATATAGGAAGTCATAGATGCGAAAATCCAAAAATTAACATAACAAATACAATCATAACTCCAAAAAAGGCTTAAATTGCTTCAAAGATTTAGTAATCGAGGCGAGCGAATGAGCGCGTTTTAAATTTTGCGTCCATTTCAATCGACCCTAAATACTTTTTTTTATCGAACTATATTATTTAATAGTGATTGTGGCTATTATTGAATTTGACAATATTATCCTCTATGGTGTTTATAGATGCCAGACATTTAGCTTTTGTACACACCCAACGACTTTTAACTCCTATTGTTCGTTGAAGGTAGAAGTTGAATCCATTTATGCCCGGTTCCTATATTTAACGAATCGTCGTTGTATACGCATTACGACCAAATGACATTACGAATAGTTATCTTGACCGTCTACTGACGGTTTAAATATTTATAGTAACACCACAGACACCATAGATCTCCATACAATTCGCTTACCGACATCCGTTAGTTGCAAACCGTCAGTAAGTTGCACGACGAGACGTTTGTTATAGGAACGGTTTTAGCTTACGAGTCGTATATAAAACTACTATTCGTAACTAAAACGGATCGTTTCTCAATTATAGGAACCGGGTATTAGTGTTATCCTCCGAGTTCCCCTCTTAGACGTCGAGAATACAGCTGCTGAAACAAAATAATATACTTATACCAAAAACATTCATAAGATGAATAAAATAACAATTATACGTTTAGAATAACAAATTTATTTATTTAATTATTCATTTATTTATTGGTATACCAACAGCACGCATATTATAAACTATATACTAGAAATAAATATAACAACCAAAGACCAAATAAGCATGCCTATTACAGGTACACACAGCGTTCATACATGGACAACTTAATTATTTAAGAGTGAAAATCTACTAATAATATGATGAATAATATTGACAACATTAAAGAACCAATAATAGCGATCAAACAATCTATCTGTCACCGACATTTAAAACTTATTTTATTATACTAAATTTATTATATTGCAATGTTCATTCGCTTGAAATATGAAATGTACCTAAATAACTTGTGTTTAAATACAATATTTCAGTATTCGCTTCAGTAGTCGCTTGATCCGTAAAAAACAAAAAATAAAATATTTAATGTGAATACTCCCGACTGGCTTTCGTGATTTCGTGATATGTGGAATCTTATGCTTGTTTGGAGACGCATCTTTAAATACACGATAAAATCCTAGTGATAGGCATTTTTTTAAAAAGGAATTAGGAAGCCAAGGCCACATACCCTTCTTTCACTTCTCTCTTCACAAAGCTTTCAGTCCAATACTTGTCGAAAGAGTAAAGTTCCCCAAACATAGAAGAACTTTTGTTATTTGTATTTTTTTGTTATTCATTTTATAGGATATGGCGATAAACGAGCAGGCCAATCGCCTTTTTTTTGCGCGGGAAAAACGTCATATTACTTCTCTCGACTTAGGTGAAACCAAATAAAGTGTCAAACTCACCACTCGGTTGGTGGCAAATGATTTGTCCTTGACCACACTGAAGCTAATTTATCATTAGGCAAATAAAATTAAAAAAAAAATTATTTGGAAAATGTCACCACATATATTTATTGTTTTATAAATGTATAAAAATTTCAAATTTGAAAATTTATGACGATTTTGTTTGATGAGAAACATGAAGGAAGGAGTCAATGAAAGAATCGCTTGACTGTGTGACAGGAAGATGTAAAAAGAGAGTTATTATGATGATGTGTTACCGTCTGAAGGGAGAGATGGGAAACAAACGGGAAATTGAAACATTAAGGTGTGATTAAATTGCTAAAGCACTAAGGATTTTTTAGGGTTCCGTAGCCAAAATGGCAAAAACGGAACCCTTATAGTTTCGTCATGTCCGTCTGTCCGTCTGTCCGTCTGTCCGTCTGTCCGTCTGTCACAGCCGATTTACTCGGAAACTATAAGTACTACAGTGATGAAATTTGATGGGAATATGTGTTGTATGAACCGCTACAAAATTATGACACTAAATAGTAAAAAAAAGAATTGGGGGTGGGGCCCCCCATACATGTAACTGAGGGATGAAAATTTTTTTTTCGATGTACATACCCGTGTGGGGTATCAATGGAAAGGTCTTTTAAAATGATATAAAGTTTTCTAAAAAACATTTTTCTTAAAGTGAACGGTTTTTGAGATATCAGCTCTCAAAGTCGTAAAAAGTATGTCCCCCCCCCTCTATTTTTATAACTACGGGGTATAAAATTCTAAAAAAAATAGAGGTGATGCATGCTAATTAATTCTTTCAACGATTTTTGGTTTGATCAAATTATCTCTTATAGTTTTTGAGATAGGTTGATTTAACTGTAATTTTGGTTAAGTTATTGTGCTTACACTGAAAACGATGGCTGAACCTTATAAGATAGATCAAAAAATATACTACAGTATTGTACACCTTTAAAAATCCGCGATGATATAAAATCTTTATAATGTAGGTACTTTTTACGAGAAATATTAGCTTATTATTAATATTCATACATAAAAGTACAAGGCAAAATATCGGGAGAGTTTAGGCTCCATTCACCAGGTGTATAAATTGACATAATAAGTTTATTATATTTGCTGCTACGGAACCCTTTGTGCGCGAGCCCGACTCGCACTTGGCCGGTTTTTTTTTTATGCTATAGGTCGGCAAACGAGTAGCCTTATTACCTGATGGTAAGCAATTAGCGCCGCCCATGAACACATGCTTTGGGTTTTTGGGTTTCAGAAACTTAAGGATTTGTAAGGAAAAAAGGAATAGCTGGAGGGGCAAAGTTGGGTCCCTCCGGTAGCATCACTTGGACGCGGTGAAACCCAATGCTGTGGTTTAATTGGGCCGGATTTCTGTGAGGCCGTAGTATGACTCCGGTCTCGCCTAGTTGGCTCACATGTGAAATTATTGAGTGGAATGATGAACGATATCTGCAATGTAGCTGCCAGTGGTTGGATGCAGGAGCTGAAGGTTGAGCTCAATAGCTCGCTGATGGAAAAACCAATGGATGCTAATCTACGGATAGCTCACTCATGATGAGTATGAAAACTATTAATTTTGACTATCTCTTGTCCTATGGTAAATAGGGAGGCCTTGCAGCCTTTACTTCTGTGCGTAGCGCAGTACCATCTAGTCTTTTCTCCCGTGGCGTAATGCCGTAGAAATTTGAACCCTTCTACCATTATAATGCGAGCTCCTTTTGAAGAGTGGGTAAAGTACGCTTCTGAAACAATAACAAAAAATAAAATAAACTTTAATTTGTTTTATCAACATTTTTACATCGAGAATGACATTCAGTCCTATCAATTAATTATATAATTTTTCGATGCACCACGGCGGCAAACTCTTTGCTCTACGCGTTATGTTATCTTTATATTCTATATACTAATAAAAGGACCTAAGCTTAGAAGCATTTAATCAACAGCTAACCTATTTAATACCAGACATAATTAAATATTCTGCATCACTAAATAATATAAAACAAAGTCGCTTTTTCCGTCCCTATGTTCCTGTGCTGAAATCTTTAAAACTAGGTACGTGAATTATTTTGATGCGGTTTTTGAATAGATATATTGATAAGAGAGGAAGGTTTATATATATAATAATATCCAATTAGTAGTGGAGAAAATTGAACCCGTGCGAAGCCGGGGAGGGTCGCTAGCTTGTTTTTTTTATTTCGAAATGGGCATGCATTTGGCTGCTATCTCGCCTGATGATAAGCGATGATGCGACCTACGATGGGGCATGCCTAACTACCGATAATCAACCTATTCACTCGGGCCTTGAAGACACCTTCGGGGAACACAGACTCCGGCAAAGAATACCACTTCTTAGCAGTTCAGATAATAAAACGGTGCTTTTATAAATTTCATATTTTATTGAAATGTCATTATTGCCAAACATACAAAAAAGTTAGACAGACATTAAGATTAACTGAAAAATTTGAGCCAAACCAAACAACATTACTTGTAAAGTTTATTCATACTTAGGTTACAAACAAAAAGAAAACGCACAAATGAATATTTTAATACTACTATACTATATATATATGTATGTTATATTATCTTACACATCACTATATAACCTTGTATATTAGTTGCATAGGTCATTGGGCAAATTTATTTCAGAAAAACTAAGCTCTCGCACGCTGTTCTTGAATATGAGCTCCTGGTGTGGTTGTATCTAGTCGAGTTATGTCGCTAAACCTGTGTGGCTTACTCTCTTTACCGAATTAAAAAAAGGAGGAGGTTCTATGTTTGGCTGATTGTTTTTTTAATGTCTTACCAAATTATGAGTCCCAGTGTGACTTGAAACGTATAGAGCTTTTCTAATTTCTCTACACAGAAAAAAAGAAACGTTATTATATTACGAAATGGTAATAAAACTAATTGTATTGTACACGCAGTAACTTAAATACTATGCATAATTTGTCCATTTGGCAAAAAGAGAAAAAAACATATGTATAAAAGGCGTTATAAAAGACTACAATTCAAAAAATTCTTTAATACTACGAGTATAGAACATGTGTTCTGTTACCCATAATTTTAATACTATTTTTAGTAATTTGCAGTGGGCAGGTTGGCCTCTAGCACGCCTGAGAGCAAGCGATGATGCCACCTACACCTACAATGGAGCACGCCTATCCATAAGCAAAAGCAACCCATTCACTTGGGCCTTGAAGAGAATTTTACGTAATCCAGTAACAATCACTTTTGAATACATTTTAAGTTATTTTTCTAGTTTTAAAATGCAAACGAGCATGAGAATTATAAGGTGGTAAGTGATCAGCGCCGCTTATGCATTTGTAGCATCTGTGGTTCCACAAAAGCGTTGCCCTTTTTTTGGAAGGAGTATGCTCTCTTCTTGAAGATTTGAGTAAAAGTTTATCTTGGATGATTATGTACATTGTGAACTTTGACGACATCATTGTTTATTGTGTATAGGACTGCTTTACATCCGAATTTGTAATTGGTGGCACAATACCAACGGGTTTTGATTCCTAAATCCAGATGCCGTCGGAACACGTAGCCTTGTAAACATACGCATCTGGCTCCTCTTCGAGACACGCTGAAGATTGGTTTATCTATAAGAAGAAAATGTATAATAAAATCTATACTCATATTATTAAAAGTTAAAATGTGTAAATTTGTATGTAGGCGGTATTCTTTGGAACCGCTGGACGGATTTGCAAAATTCATAGGCTACCCAGGATACATTACTTTTTATAGATACACGTGCGAAGCAGCGGGTGGACGCTAGTATATTTAAGTATATAATAGCATTTCATTCTCATTTCACATTCAGTGTAAGTGACAGTAACTATAGGTATAATGTTTTAATTTTTGTATCAGTCTTTATTATGTGTGTTTATAATCAAAATAAGGTATATAATATAATAGATTCCTCTTGGCCTGCAGCAGGAGAAGGAACGGGGAGGTTTTTAGTCAGTAAGACTACTAAGAGCTGCACTGTTTTTTTTGATAGAGTAACATCATCAAATAAATTCTGTCACTCACTCCCAAAAGTACAATCATTATGAAACCCTGTCTTAATCCGTTGTAATGTAAACAGCCACCTATTACGTTGAAGAAAAAAATTAAGATACTTACTAATAAGACATGGTCGTTTTTTATTGGTAAACAATTATATTATTATAGTCAATATCAATACAAAACATTATATACAGATCAAAAAATAATACACATACTAAAATAAGTACTAAAACTTATTGATCTAAAATAATTTGTATTTTATTAATATGAATGACGGTGGATATTTCCAAGATAATTACATTCTCTATCATGGATGTACCTATGTTTTTTTTTGTTATTCTGTCACGCAAAATCAGCTGCACCCTGGATTACCACATAAGCTGGTTTTTATCAACATTCCACGCGGGCCAAGCCGCCCAATAATAGTCATAAATTCTATACTAAGATATTTTTTCTTCTTAGAGTTGATTTTTAAATAGTCAGGTAAATGTTATCTGAGGAATAAAATTGTTACTGTCACTGTCTTATATAAACATTCCGACGCGACAGCATCATAATTATTCCCCAGATAACTTTTATCTAACCATTGACAAATCAACCATTAGTACAACGAATTGTCTTGATTAAAAAAATATCTTAAATGAACACAATTTTATTTGAGATCGAATTTATCAATTAATTTTACATTTCCCCTCATATTGTAGTTTTAGATGACGTTTTCTATTACATTCCATTCATATTAAACCACACTATCTTTCTATAGCAATAGTAACAGCTTTTTTTGTATTTTTTATACTTTCACACTTAATGTGCACATATACAAAATGCATCCACTGTTCACCAGTAATATTATGAGCCCCAGGTAATGGGCTGAGATGTTATTGCCATATATTGGGCAGTTTCAGATACCACGCTAATCCCTGGGAAACGACCTTAGAAATCTCTTCCTTCTTAATTTTTGTCGTTTGATTACCTGATGCTAAGCAGTCGGCGTCGCCAACAAAAACCCATCATCGAAGAGATATAAATGAGACGCTGGTTACTTAGGATTAAGAATTTGAAGGCTTTTAGGGTTGAGGGTGGAAATGTGAACATTTGGTCATCCGGTAACCTTATCTATACAGCGAAACACGACGTAAGCGTTGCTTCACAACAATTGACCGTCGTATATCTCCGGCCGAACCAACTCAGTTTTGCCGAAACATGGTTTTCCTACTCATAAAACCTGTACTCCATGTACCGAATTAATGTATTTTTGTCCGAAGTAGTAACGAAACCTATATGGCAACATTTGGATGTTGTCATGGGCGGTGCTGTCTGCTTGTCATCAAATGATCCAAACTCGTTTGCCAAATATCAACCAAATATCATTATATTCTTTCCTAGGTATACCAAAACCTCAAATTATTATCACCATTTTGTAGGTGGGGGGTGATTGTGCTCGGTATAACATCTGACAATCATTTGGTCTATCGTATAAATAGCTGCCTTGCACTTAGAATGTCTTTGCTTAGAGCACTGCCAACGAATCTTGGGTCCTCTCACTTTGTGCCGCGTAAATTTATATCCTCTGAAAGAGAGAAACCGACCCTCTTCGTAAATTATGGAATGATCTGTAAATAAAATAATGTATTATTTAATGTCAAAATTAGCAAAGTTTAGTTTAAATATCATATTTGATGTTTTTTACCAAAAAAACCTTTTTTACTTTGTCCACGGTGTCTGTTGTTGACCACAGAATCCATAGGAGCACAGTGAGTATAAAAGTAAAAAGATTTTAATCATTTTAATGATGTAATGAAATACACATATTAGGATTACGACACATCATAAATAATTAATACTACGTATAAAAAAACACTCGATGTTGTGTGGTTGGGACTAAATTGTATTCTTATAGAAAACCAGTTTCTGCATTTGTTTTTAAACGTTTCCAATTTTTTTTATAAATATGAGTGTTATATAAGAAAGTAACACAAAATGGTAAATCTACTACTATGTAGTGTCTACTACGAATAATATCAACATTTTTTTCTTCTTAACTTAAACAGGCTTTGTCTACAAATCAACTTTAAAAAAGTAAATTATATATGATCGAATTAAAGCATACAGAAAGTATGGTTGCAATAACACACACTTTTTATGGTTGGAAAAGCTCTACTATACCTCATGAGCAGCGTGCGCGGACGCGACGTCGCCGCGTCCGCGCGAAGAACCCCTCTGTGGTTCGAAACTAGTAGAGCTTTTCTCAACATTTACACGTGAGTAACCCGCGAATTTTAGTTAATTTAGTATGTCTCACGATAGTTATTATAAAAACATAGCAAACAGGTTGGAAAATCATTCAATGTCTTTTCTCGCCTTGGGTGAAGGGAAGAAGAGTAAGACTCATGCTGACTAAAAACCAACCCGTTCTGAGGTGGTAGTCTGATAGCTCTTTGAAGGACGCGCGGTACACACGGACCTGGTTCTAGACGTCTGTCTTGCTCGCTTTTCACAGACCCACATTGTGGCCGGAGGTGGTCGCTCGATCCCGTACACTTTTTTTACTCTTATCGTCTCTTGATCCCCAATGCGTCTTCTTCGTCGGCTAGGGCGCCGGGCGTAACAAAATAACTTTTTTATGCAGCTTTGGATAGTATATAAAACATTGAAAATATAAATATATAGTTACAAAATCTACTTGGTAACTTCTACCTAATAAGGTAAGGGTAGGGAAAGACTAGATTTTTTTGGATCGACATGGAAACGCCTTAATTAACAATGACTACATCTAACATAAATACTCTCATCATAATATGATAATTGTGAAGTTAATAACTTTTTTGTTTTTTTTTTAATTGAAGTTAATAACTTCTAGTAACTAGAAGTTGTTAACTTCTTAACTTCTTATTAACTAGAAACTAGTTATTAAAAAAAAGGTTTGGCAAAATCGTCAAGGTGCTCTAAGCAATATATTTTTCTGCACACACATGTATAGTAAAAAAGCAATCCATACACATGGGAGGGCTGCCAGCGCACTCTGTGCATTGCATTGTGGTCCTAACTTTCTTTCTTCTTGTAGAAGAACAATTTCTACAATTCTTCCGCATTGATCTGACCACTTTCCTCTGATCCCCTGTCTTCATAAGCGGAGGAGTGCGACCTAACTTGGTCAGAATATGACTTTTTTGGAAATATATCGTGGAATATTCCTCTGCCATTGCTTTTAGGCGGGTGTTGACTATCGTCTGTTTCTGATTACTAAGACTTGGCTTGCTGTCATCATCATCACTTGTTTCATTAACGCATATCTCCAAACTGTCTTGTGGCGAAATTTCTGCAACCAAAAATATAATGTTTTATTTCCGACCAAAAAAAAAAACACTTCAATTTTATTTGTTACATATTTAATCATTATTTACACTTGATGAGAGTTCGCGCCACTGCAGAATCTTGTATAGCTTAAGCCTCGATAGAATATTTTTACCTTACAAGCCTTTTGACAGGACAAAGCTCTTATGACTTTAGGTCTATACGAGCGACACACGGAACATCGAAACTTCATAATTGAACATTTGAATTACCTACTTAAATGAAACACATTAAGTAAAATGCAATAAATTATTTATTCAAAACACAATATACAATAAGATGAACACATAATTAAGACACTCAAATTGACCAATTATATATTAAATTTAATTGATAATATTAAATATTATATGGATAACATAAGGCATTTTTGTATTTGATGCTGTATGTATTTAATTTTAATTAATTTATAACTATATTTTCAAACACATGAGACAATGACAATAAACCCCTTTGCACATAAACATGTACAAAGTTATCTTTTTTCTTGACCCAAAACGAAGAATCACATGCGTAGGTAGGTATTTAAACAAATGAATTGACATAAAAAAATACATATTGAGATGTAAATAACAGTAAGGTTAATTTGTTGCGCCGTGTGACTGACACTAATGGAGGGTAAATTCACAATACCCGCCACCAATCCCCTAATCAATCTTCAAATCCCTTACCCCCAAAAGGCCGGAACGGCACTTGCAACTTCTCTTTGTGGCACCGACCACTAAACATCACGAGACTCTCTCGTGCCTATTTGTTACCCTAACCCGTGAAAATATCGGCCCAGTAGAATCCGCTAATATACTTCATACTTAGTTAAGAAAAAAAATATTGACGGAGCTTAAAAGGAATCGTATCTAGTTCTAGTGTTCTAATGTGATGCAGTTGGCTATCATAAGTGCATTACTAATACCCAAAACCAATTTCTAAAATAATCTCAATAACTTAATTCTAATTTCCTTCCCATCTCATTCAATTACAGAAAAATGTACAAATATCGTTATCATTCTATCTTTTTTGAGCACAACTTTGTGTTTGCAGAGATGGAACCTAGGATTTGAAGATATTATTATGGACAGGCTACGAATAACCTGGTAGTTAGGAAAAATGGAATAAGTTGGTATGATGTTAATAAAATTTAGTAACTAGTAGATGATAAAATTGGTTGATGAATTGAAACTAATAGCAGGCGCTTCCTGAAGAAGGGTTGCTAGAAAAAAAAAACAACTAAACATGTTACGATTAGCTAAAACCAAGATACAACTTGAGCAAACAATGTAAAAAACAACGCTGAGCGCTCATTTTAAGTGTTTTTTTTGTGAAGTAAAAATTATCAAAAGACTTCTCCCGCCCAGGGTCGGGCGAGAGGGAGTTTCTGTCTTAAAATTCCCCCGTTCCTTCTCCTGCTCTGGGCCGCGGTGACTTATTGCGCTTATCCCGCAATCTCGGCTGTTAAAAGAGTGGCTACAAATACAATCAATTTCCTGCGTAAAAGACACCCATACGTAACGACGCGCAACCAAATTCACTGGTCTCTTTCTTTATAAAAAGGCACTATTCATCTTAGACATATCCTCTTAAACATGATTAATAAAAAAATTGCGGCATGTAAGTTCTTACTTACAATATGGTGAAGGAAAATATCGTGAGGAAATCTGGTCTTATAATTTCTAATTATAAATTTGAAATCGCCAACCCGCCTTTATTAAGCATGGTGCTTAGTGGTCGAAACTTCTCTGTATGTGAAGAGGCCCTTGCTTAGCAGAGGCTAATGATGATGAAATTTTTGCTAGTGATTAATTAGTCCTAATGATTGTGCATATTCTTCGTCCTGCATACCACATTATCTATAGTGCAGAGAGTCGCTCGGCATTTGTAGGAGCAATGTTGAGAGCATCGCCACGTGCTTTTCATGTTTCTGGTGTACTTCAGATGATAAGTATACCCTTGGTACATCAGCATCATGTTACCATGCTTTGACATTAGAAACATTGGCGTGTCATAAGCTGGAAAGAAAATAGATTGATGTTATTTCACAATTTTTCAAATTATATTTTTGAAGTATATTTTATATGTGTAGATAATAATTACAGTGAGGCATTCTTAACTTTAAAGTGCTTTTATTTGTGGCTTTCCGTGATAATGTGTGTTACGTTGTAGTGTGCGCATGACTAAGGGCCTTAGCATGCTTGAAACTAGTCGGAATGATGCGAATAATCTGCATTAACATTATCTAAATTTATTTGAACCTTGAATAAATAATGATTTTCAAATCTTGTTTTTTTGATTCAAGTTATATTTAATCGACAGATATTGTACTTTAAATAAAACACATAAGGTCAGTAAATACGTATACTTATTTAATATCAGCCATAATTTAATCTTTCCATTTATTCTTTCGTAACAAATATAAAAAAAAAACATGTAAACATCAAATAACATTTGAAAGGTACACTATCTTGTACTTGATGCCGAATATAATTTTCTTTGGTTGATTGGAAAGTTTAAGTAGATCCAACTGCCTCCAAAATTCTTGAGTTAAGATGATCAGCGATATTTTGTTAAATTGTGTTTCTTTTCTGCTTCAGAGAAGAATCAGCAATTCACTCGCTATAGTCGCTAAAATAAAATAAAACATTATAATCACAACAAATATAGATAAGGTACTAAAATAAGAATTAACTTTTCTTAGATTCACGACCAATTTAACACATTATCGTCAAAAGCGGATGTATACTAGCGGATGGATACAAAATATCTGCAATTGCTTCCCTAAAACTAAGGTCAATTAGTTATTATTTTCGAATCGGTACAATAATTTCCGATGCCCCATAATGAAAACCATTTGTTTTTATTATTCATCTCAACAGAGGTCGATGCCTTTTAGTTAGCTACCGCTGTAGGATTTGAGATAATAAACAAAATGAGTAACACCTCTTACGGGACAGTAATTATTACTAATCAAACAACCCAGTCTTAGACACTATTAAAACTTGAATATTGATGAGCTTATATAAAAACGTTAGTGGAAAGTTTTATATAAAAACTATCGTTATTTTTGAGGGGGTATACTAATCTAATGATTTCTCCTGCCCGATTCACGACAAACTGACTACTGATTAAAATCTACAAGCCCTTCTCTTGTTCCGGAGCGAGGTCGCGGATTTTTTATAAAAAATATTGTATAAAAACTATCCTACGTCCTTTCTGGAGTTCCAAACTATGTCTGTACCAAATATCACAGAAATCGGTTTAGTAGTTTAAGCGCGAAGAAAAGACAGACAGACAGAGTTACTTTCGCATTTATAATATTAGCTTGGATCAAAAGACACTTACCTACTACTATCATCGTTTCCAACTTCAATAAACTGATAAACTTCTCTTTTATCATCTGATTTTATGTCATGTTTAGAACTTAAATGTTTCCTCAAACTTGACGTAGTGCCACCTCCACAAGAGAGAACATTCTTGCAAAGTTTACATTGAGCGTAATTTTTGTCGCTACTTCTTGAGTAATATTGCCAAACAGAAGAAAGTTTCGTTCGAGTCCTCTTATGTGGGATGTTGGAAAACTCCATATCTGAATTGGAAAAAAGAAAATGAATCAATAATATTCAAGTCAATGAAACACATAAAAAAAATAATCATGCCATTTATTCCCGTGAACTCGCAGCTTTAAAAAGAAAAAAGCCTGGTGAATTTTTATGGGGTGCCACTTTGTCAACTTTTAATATACTTTTCATCATGCTCTATTTAGAGACCTTAAGTCACCGAGTACTTTTCTGGATTTTTACTTTTACTGATCAGACACGTTTCTGCATTGAGTACGTCTAATAAAAATTGAAATACCTAGTATCAAATCTTTTCACCACTACATCTAAATAGCTAGACAGAATAATGTGGAAATTGTTACGTTAATAAATTTATTTTACTTTCACTTCTACTCTGTGCCAGTATAAATAAACTAAGCGGATGAGAATTTAGGAACATTTTTACGTGTTTCAACGGAATCGACTAAAAAATAAAGAAAAACTAAGTTTCTTTTAGGGAATAATTGGTATAACCATTTCTATATTACGGTACTTACTTTCCGCGTCCCCTTTGTTAATACTTTTCTTCTTACTAAGATTCACTTTTATGTCGTGTGTTCTTTCTAAATGGTATCGTAGATTTACAGTGGACCCACATTTTAGAACCTTCCTGCATAGCTTGCATAGGGCATATAGCCTGTTTTCGCTTCTGAGGAAGTTCTCCCACACCGCAGACAACTCTCGCCCTCTGTAGGCTCCTTTAAATTCAGTGAAGGTTATATCTTCAAAGTCTTAAACAAACAAAATAATAAAATAAACATTCGTTTAATTTACATACCAAAATGAAAAATTCGTCCTATGCGTAGGTATTAAGACATTGATAAGTCCAGACAGTTTGTATAAATATCATTATTTATTTACAATGTTACAATTTTTTTAAACTACGAACTAAAATGTATTTAAATTTCAATGTTTAATCGTTTAGTTTTCTGAACAACAACAATACTGTTTTGAAAAGTGCAAATTTGTACCTTTGCAACACTGAGTAAACTACAGGCTGTTTTCATCTTTTATTGATTGGCAGAAACAAAAAAGAAAAAAACTTGTATCCACCAGAGCAAAACCGAAACGCAAGTAATAAAAATACATCCTACTAAAATTATAAATGTATGTTTGTTATTCTTACACGTAATAAACAAATTGAAATTTGGTATGTAAGTCTCTACACACCCTGTGATACTCTGGATTAACACAAAGGCTTTTTATAAACATAGCTCGCGAGCCAATCCGCGGGCGGGAGCTAGTACAAAGAATTTTTGTTTGAAACGCTTATTATTTTCAAGGAGTTCCCTATTTCAGCGTTCATTTAAATGAGTTATCATGAACTTTGTTTATATGAATATTATGTATGGCAGGCAAATGTTTCCAGAGAGGCGACGTAGAATAACCACACTTCAATACTCTGGAACAAAGTTTGCACATAGCGTGACATTTGTCTTTGCTTCTTAGAAAATATTTCCAAACAGACGACGTTTTTCTCTCGTTGCATTTATAAAACTCTTCAAATATTATATCTGTAAAAAAAATATAATCATGCTTTATGTGAATTAAAGTTGAGGAAAAGTTTACATCTTACAGAACACCAGTTTGAAGAATTGATGTAAGCGATATAGCGGCAAACTAGCACAAGGATAACCTGATGGTAAGCAATCAGAGCCGCCTATGAACACCCGCAGCACCTTAGGAGTTACAAATGTGTTGCCGGGCTCTTGTAGAGATAAGAATTTGAGGATTTGAAGAATGGGGACGGAGGATATGATAGTACTTTCTAGAATATAATACTAATATGGACTGCACGGTTGGTACGGTGGCCGGGCAACAGGCTGCCGTGCAACGTGTCGCGGGTTCGATTCCTGCACGGAACAACTCTTTGTGTGATCCACAAATTATTGTTCCGGGTCTGGGTGTCATGTGTATGTAAAATTGTATGTTTGTAACCGCACCCACGACACAGGAGAAAATCCTAGAGTGGGGCAACGTTATTTAAAAAAAAAAATATATAATAGTTCTAGTATATCATACTTTTGCAACACGTAGAAGGTACTTACAAATTTAAAAGTCAGGAACAGTGTTCACGACTGCCTATAAAATAAATGAAATTCGAAATAATACAAAAATGAAAAAGCCACACCTTTATTTATTTTAAGTCAACAAATAAAATTGAAAAAATACATCTTAGATCTAAACTTAATAAGGAAATACATAAGTACAACTATTTTTATTATAGATTAATAAAAACCAGCTTACTTAAAAATAAATATTATTTGTTCGTACGTAATGTTCAGGTAAACCAGTTAATAAGATGTCTCGGATAACCCTATATTATGTTTACTTGTATAGTGTAATCTCAAATGTTTGAATTAATGTATTGGTAAACTTATAATAAAAAAAAATACCAAAACTTAGTTTAGGCCTGTCCTCAGTAACTAAATAATTATAATTCTTGTTTGACAATTACAAGTGGATAGTGTGTAGACGGCCTGTTACGGTAGAAAAGGAAAATAAGGGGGTATATGAAGTGCATCGCCCAAATGCAGGGAGCTGTGACATCGCACCTTCAGTCTGCTTGTGACCACGGCCTGTGCAACCAGGTCGAAACGTCAAGCCTACCAAGGTATTGAAATAATTACTCCTCCCGTTAATAACCACGTAATTATTTGTTAACATTTCAAGTGGCTCTAATAATTATTATGAGATACAGAAAAAACACTATTTAATACTTAAATGTATTATAAAATATGATAACAAGTCCAAATCGCTTGATTTTTATAATTTACCTAAATTGGTAATACTGATAGGTACAAATAAAGGAACAAACAAAAAAGATTTGTATAGAAGAAAATAAAATTAAGAGTACAAAAAAATACACACGCAAACTAAAATTAACTAGAGGTTAATTATAGGTAATTGACCAATCTAAATTTATTGAAAATATCGACGCGTTGCCGACTATCTACGAGACGACGTCGCCTCGACGCGACCGCTTCTTATGTTAATTAGTTCACATGAGAAAATCATTATTTTCAATAAATGTACCTACCTGTAATGCACGATAATTATTCTACAAAAAAATTACGATCAAATAACCGATTTCCTTAACCGTTTAAAAATATATGAAAAAACCCATCACCAAAAGTGCATGCACCTATTTCTAGTTTCTATTTTCGCCATTGACTTGACCCGAGTCAAATTTAAAAATTATTCCAAATGTAAAAATTACCGTTATCTATATTTATAGGTAGGTATTAGCTTGTACGGATCATCAGTTTTGACGTCATATTTTTAAGCGCCAGATAGAATGTTTATTTATTTAAAGTTGAGCAAAAATACTAAAAATGAGTTATATTATATATTATACTGTAAAATTAATGAATGAAAGTGGTTATTTTTTAATTTCTTGATTGACTAATTGTTTTTATTTATTTTTGACTAAGTCAATTTCGACTACTTATAAGCAGACGTAACAAGACGTCGTAGTAAATATTAATGAAGGAAAAAAACCATTTCACATCTCTATTCTTTATAGTGATTACTATGAACTTTTGTTTTTAGAAAAATAATCTTTATTGGTCCTGTTAAATATCACGTTATATTGGCAGCAACAGATGATAAAAGAAAAAATAATATGAACAACAGCTCTGAGCGAGTGAGTTAGAAATCGAATAAAGACAATATGGTTAAGTAATGAGTAAAATTATAAAAAAGAAAAGGCAGTTTGTAATGTGACGATGCCTGATAACTACAGACAACTCTACCTGATAACAAAAATTGAAGAAAGTCTCAAGTTCCTTGGGATACAAAATTACAAAAACAATAAAAACTTCCGTCAATATTACTTATATAGAAAATATTTTGTTGTAATTGTAAACGCTTTATACTCATTAATTAATCTC
Source organism: Spodoptera exigua (assembly GCA_902829305.4). Classification (NCBI taxonomy): domain Eukaryota; kingdom Metazoa; phylum Arthropoda; class Insecta; order Lepidoptera; family Noctuidae; genus Spodoptera; species Spodoptera exigua. The sequence continues at coordinate 3,207,127 of LR824612.2, forward strand.
CAGTGACAATATTTTAAAAAGGTTGACGTTCTTCCACAACTTCCTCCTCAACATTTTCATAAGTCCAATTATTCATAGGTTTATGGTAGTGCTTAAATCTTTTATGGACTATACGGTCTCCTGACGTATGGACCTTAGCTTTGCAGCCTTCCTTATAATGCGTGGAGCATGCCCATGTGGTCACTCGAGTACTATAGGTCCTCAAACGTTGGTAAGAGTAACCATCCACAAGAATGTACTGTTCTCCTTCAGATGAGTACACGTACTTTAAAGTATTTGAACCTGAAAACCAAAACTTAAATTGATTAGATATGACCTTAAATATTATATTAGACTTAAAGAAAATAAAAGGTTAACAAAGACGGAAAATACATACGAAATAAAATTCAACAAGAATCCTAAATGTAATTTATTTAAAAACTCCAACTTTGCCATTTAGAATGGAAAAATTAAATGGTCATATGTGGATTGATATTGACGCATTATCATTATCATACAGAAGGCACATTTTTTTACTACGTGCTACTAAAATCATAGAGTTGTGTGATCTGGGTAATGCCCCCGAAAGAGCATTGCTCGTCGACTACATATCTCGCCCAAGATCCCACAGGGAGTTGCTCTATACGTTTTGGTTTTTGGATAATGTCTGTATTCGATTAAACCTATTTTTTTTAAATGACTATGTATTTATTAATAATTGCAAGTACGTTCTCACGTAGGCCACGTTTTATTGCCACACTTCTAGATCGGTCATAAAACTCTGAAACGCTGTTTCTAAAAGAACTAGTAATTATAGTAAATGTTTCTGTAATGAGTGATGGTTTATAGTCAATTTTTGTCAATGGCCTTTCGTCCAATCAGCTAACGTAATATCTAGGACGACTAGCTTAACAGAAGACAGATAAGGGTATACATATAATTAAAAATGAGTTTTAGTTACTACAAAAGATTCAATTTGACGTTTCATAATGATTATATTTTCCTAGTCTGTACTAGAAATGTATCATCAAGTTCAAAATGCGTAAATCGGTCTACTTTCGTAAAATATATTTATTCGTAATTTTTTGGTTTCGTTTTTCCTTTGGTTGGGTCTTCATATGACCAGTTTCTTTTTGGTTCATGGTTATGATTAAACTTTTTATGTACTATTATATCTTCAAATATATGTAGAGCAGCTTTGCAGCCTCTAGCATGGTTAGTGGAACATATCCACCTTGATTTCATATTGGGGTAAGTTTCTTGACGGTAAAAAGAGTATCCGTCTACCAATATAAGCGTATTCCCCCTCTTTGAGTACACGTATTGAGCCTCAAGTCCTATAAAACGAAAACAAGTTAAATAAATTTCTTATTACAGGGTAAAAACAGCATTGGTCCAAGAATACTGCCTTGAGGAAACTAGACTTTTTTGGTGAATAATTCACAAAAAATGAATTTATTTAAAAGAACAAAAGTTGTTTATTTAAAGTTAATTTTAATAAATATAAGATACAATTGTTATGCAGCAGATATATAGTACATATGTTCTGTTCTGTAACGCTCTCTCTTGCTACTTAGACAAACTGACATATATTGTTGGAATATCTTTTTACAAACATCTTTATTTATAATACCATATTATTTACGTGTTGTCTAAATTCAGTCCAACAATTAGATTTATGTCAATACACAAATATCATCACATTTCAGTTCTAGAAACTACCTATAGCTTAAAATTTATTGCTATTTATCCATAACCACATAAAACAGAAATACATAAGTTTTTATGATAATTATAGGGCGGCCAATCAGCAGATGCATTACCTGATGGTAAGCAATCGACGCACCTTCGATACCAGAGAAGTTACAAGTGCGTTGCCACCCTTTTGGGGATTGTTAGGAATTTGAGGTGTGGGGATTGGGAAGGGAAGGTAGGGGCCAGGGTTTATATATTATTTCTCAGCAAACCAAATAGCATTTTATTCTAGAGATATAGTCAAATGTTTTTTTTATACAATATTAAGTTAACTAAGTATGAATGGAGATTTGACGATTGATGGACAAGCATATGACAATAACACTTCATGTAAACAGAAAAACAAATCTTAATTATGGCTTATTTCGCAATTATTGAATATCCGTTGTGTACAAGATAAATTTGAACGTATTTTGTATAAACTATGTGCATGTATATGAAAGATGTAAAGCTGGAGCTGAAAAGTACAAATATTAATGTTAGCATTTATTATGACCCATCCCTGCTTTGCTAGAATGTTAGCTGCCAATTTCTATAGTAATTTTTTTCTCAGGAAACATTACGAAAAGATGCGACTAACATTATTAGGACATCATTGCTTTTATTATTTTATTACTGCTTGCCTTTATTGGAAAGGGATTTTATTTCACCAGCAATCATGAAGATGAATCGTCTCGTTCACGCTAAGTGAGATGACGATCAGGAAATATAAATAAATGTTCATTTCTTATACAAAAAAAATGAAATGTAGTTTGAAATACTAAAATCGCATAATTGGTTTAGGAGGATGATTATGATGATTGTTATATCTTGTAATGAAATCTTGGTACGTGCAGATGGAAGCTCTGCAGTTTTTCTTTCGGTGCGTAGCACAATGCCACCGACCGCGTTCTTTCGACGAAGTATTCTGACGATGAAAGTAATATCCGCCCATGAGAATCATTTTTCGACCCCATCTAGTTTCCACGAAACTTACAGAATCTGGAAGAAATAGATTTACATTATTTTAATACCTGTATTAATGACAGCTTTATAGTTTCAAAGTTGTATTGTATGCTCAATAAAATATATTTGTTTTACCGCTTACTTAGGTAAATAACTCAACTATATAGTTTCAAGTCACGCTAGGATCTTATAAGCAGTATTGCCCAAAAAATTCTTAAGTAAGTATGCCATATCATGTATGTATATATACCTATCATGTGTTGGTTTTAATGTTTTCTTTCTTTGATTTACATGGCATTTGTGAGGTATATATTAATCATGTTTTTGTACGTCTGCTGGCTAGAGAATACAAGGAAATGTGGCAATCTGAACTTTAATTTCTCCTCTGAAATAAGTTTCAATTGAAAATGTTGAACCACTGTTAATGCTGATGATTTTTGCTATCTGCCACCATACACGAACAGCATAAATAAATGACAAAAAAAAACCAAACGATTGAGTTAGTCCAATTATTTTAATTCAAAATTCATTCTTAAAAATAGAAAACAGTCTGAAAAGTTTTAAAAGCCAAAACCACTGTTATAATAAAATCGTAATAATATTAATTTGACTCTAATTATATATATTAGTAGTATTACAGAAAAAATATTGTTGCTGAAGGTCATATCGACTACAATAATTAATAATATATTTTCTCTAAATTATTAGGAACATTTTCGTTTACTTTTTTATCACAATTTTGTATTTATGCAATAGTTTTTGGCACAATTCGACAAGATTTTGACATAGTGAGGTTAGCTGGTACATTGTGAAGTTTATCTTTATTTTCTAGATATTGCCATTATTGAGATTCAAAGCCTATCTGCTATGAGACTAGAAAATCACATTAAAACCTTAAAAGAAATTTGATGTCAGAATAAGAAAAGAAGCTTATGTTGTAAGTAACAGTAAAGATTAATAGCAAAATACACAATGGCATATATTCATCGCAAGTTTCTATTTCTTTAATACTGTTTATGGTAAAGTTGAAGATAAAGACGGACATGTAAGGTGATTTCAAAGTATGTATATTTCTCTCTACGCTACTATATCTTTACAATTTTATTATAATACGTCGTCGTCGTACGTAGAGTGGTCAGTCTTATGTACTTAAAAGGCCTATTAAAACAGTTCTGCATCTTTATAGAGATGTAAGTCTTAAAATATAGCTTATTCTTTGTCTAATATCACAAGTATGATCGTCATTTTAGTCTTATGTTTAATCTGGCTTTACAATTTTCAATACCAGTTCTTTATAGGTCCATGCACATGTTCATTTTTTTCGTTGAGAATAATGTGTCCGTACGTATGAACATATGCATCACAACCTCGTTTCTTATGTGTCGAACAGCGCCATCTCATTCTGTTCTTGTAAGTATCGTGAACGGAGAAGGTGAAGCCGTCCAGAAGAATCATCCTAGTGCCCATTTTGGAGTACACGTATCTAGCGCCTGAAACAAAAACTTCTATTTAACTTCTTGATTCGAATGTTAGAAGAACAAATCATGCTACCACCACTATTACATAGTGCAAATCCACCACCAATGTTCTATTGAGGCCAAAACTTGGACTGGGAAGCTGGGTAATAGAAGTAAAAAAAAAACTGGTTCAGAAAAAAAAGCAATATTAAACAATTCTTTATGATCCAATTGAATACCTATTTTTAACAAAATTTACACAACAGCATAACATATTTGATCTAAGCATTGTCTTAATTTTAAAAGCATACAAAAAGATTGGTATATGCTCTAAAACGGATTGCCATTTCAGAAGACATTTTTAGTTATTTTTTTAAGTTTCATAGCCAATCAGCACAAAATGTTTGTTTGCTCGTTTCATTTCGTATATCAATTACTTTTTTCAGAAACTCTAAAAATTATACAGTCAAAACTTGGAAAGTTCAGTAAAACGTTTTTTTTTTATGTAATAGGTCGGCAAAAGAGCAATTACCTGATGGTAAGCAATCAGCACCGCCCATGGACACCCGCAACGGAGGAGTTACGAGTGCGTTGCCGGCCTTTTAGGGATTAGGAATTTGGAGATTAAGGGATTGAGGAGGGATTGGGGGAGGGAAAAGATTGGGCTTCCAGTAACCTCACTCACACGGCGAAACACAACGCTGTGGTTACTTCACGCCGGTTTTCTGTGAGGCCGTGGTATCACTCCGGTCGAGCCGACCCATTCGTGCCGAAGCATGGCTCTCCCACTTGTATAAAGATTTTTACACAAAACTTGAAAAAATAAATATTCATTTTGGGGGCTCCCCATTATTATACTAAAACTGAATTCGTATTTTATCAAGTTAACTTTATGAATTTGCGACATCACATGACAGAAAGTGATGGAAACGCCTATGGACATGAATCGACGTGTAGTTACACGTTATGTGAATTTTGTTTATTCTAACTTTTTTATAGACCAGTTAGGCATAGGCTCATGAGTATGTTCATTCCTAACTTTTATAATAATGTCGTCATAAGTGTGGACGGTTGCTTTACACCCTCTCTGATGATGGGAGGCGCATAGCCATCTCGTTCTATTGTTATTGTATTTCTGCTGTTGATAGAATGTGTAGCCTGACAGAAGAATCATTCTATTGCCCTTTCTTGAATACACGTACGTAGCAACTGAAATCAATTTTAAATGTAATAAAACCACGTTTAACCATGACAGATTAAAAAACAAATAAAAGAAATCTCGATACAAAAAGAAAAACTGTTAAGCCAGAATTATTAATTTTAATTCAAATGCGCACAAAACGTTTGACAAAATACTTTTTGGAGGAGGTGATACTTTGTAATAAGACCAAAAGTAATTATTAATAAAAAAATGAATATCAAAACACGAATATTATGTCACTCCATTTATTTCTAGTTATTATCTTAAAGTTCTATTAAGTAGACTTAAGAAAAATATGAATAATTTTTTAATGATTATGATTACAATTGACGTAGATAACGACATCTTGAAGTGTTTGTATGTACGAACGGCAGCCTTTTCTAATTCTTGTGCAGACCCATCTGGCTTTGCTGTTGGCATAAGTTTTCTGATGGTAAAATGTATATCCATTCAATACAAGTAATTTGTTTCCTCTTCTTGAGAACTTATAGGACAATTCTGTAAAAATACGTGAATTTTTTAATACCTTTTTATATTTTTTTTACCATGGACTTACCTACGAATATTTAAATACCTTAGCGGTATTTAGTATAAAAACAAATAAATAAAGTACAAATAAATTAATGTAAGGAAATTAGAGTATAACTGAGTATAACTAAAAGTCTAGATGCGAATCAGGTAAATATAAGAAAGAAGACATTTTACTACTCATAAATGGTATTCTTCTAAAGAAGTCTGTGGAGTTCCGCAGGGTATTGTTTTGGGTCCATGATTGGTTAATTAAATTTCAACATGTCAAACAGATCAGTTCTTTTTTTCGTATAAAATAAAACAACCACATATCATTAAGAAAGCATATAATTAACATTTTTATCTGGCAAAATAAACACGTTACTATTCAAATAACTACATAATAATATATATTTTAAAAACTACTGGGGCCTAAATATGACACTTATTTATACATTTAATATTATTATAGTTAAATATTAACTTCTTTGTTTGGCTGGAAAGGTAGAGGTAGGAGAAAGAATATGGGTGTAGGTATGTGGAGAAGTACTATGAGAAGGTAAATAAGCAACATATTACTTTTAATTAATAAATTCCATATATCAAGTATTTTCAACAGTATTTAATAATATAATTATGTTTAGTCCTTTAAAATATTATAAGATTAAATGTTTAGATACTAAGCTAAACCTATATAAGGTCCTACGAGGTTAATTTCTAATAAAACGAAGCAATTAAACATACTCAAAAGTATCTAGTTAATTATAAAAGAAAACCAGTCCCATATAACTATACAATTTTTTATGCAATTTATGTCAGCAAACTAGCAGACGGAGTACCTGGTGGTTGCCGACCTTTCGGCGGAGTAGGGATTTGGGGATTGGGGGAGGGGAAGAATTGGGTCTCCGGTAACCACACTTACCTGGCGAAGCACAACGCTGTGGTTGTTTCACGCCGGTTTTGTGTGAGGCCATAGTATCACTCGGGTGGAGCCGACCCATTCGTGCCGAAGCATGGCTCTTCCACACTTTACTTAAACTTTTATAAATATGTAAAATACTTTACTTTTCTAAATATGTTAACTTACACTAAATTAATAACACGGACACGTACTTGTTACGTGCAATTAAAAAAACACCAATTTGTTCGTCACAAAATACATGATAGGCTGCAGTACATAGACATAGCAGTCAGATACTATGTAAACCGTTTTTTAGTATCTTTATTATGTAATGAGGCCTAATCATTAATCAATAGAAATCATGTTACAATAAAAACTTAGTCCTTTTTATATATTTACTTTAAAAAACACTAACAATCTAGATTTTTTTTTATACTTTTTCTCTTTATTTAAGGATTTTTATAAGTATATGCCAACTACATCTTAAACTAATTTAACTTACTACAGTAGTTAATTATTCACTTTCTACTCGAATATGCTTAAGACCTTAACAGTAGAGAACCCTAGGTTTAGTTGCCCCATGTATAAGTTCTTCCATTAGGTGTAGGGATCGGTACATCGATTGACGAAGATTGAGGGAAGAAAAAGTCACTAATTTAACGCCGATTCTTTGATCCCGATCAACTATTAGTGTTTCGTCTCGTTAGTTCGATCATTTATCCATGTTTTTTTTTTGTGAAGGGAAAATCATCAAATGACTTCTCCCGCCCAGGGCCGGGGGGATGGAGTGTCAGACTCTTACTGACTAAAAAACTCCCATGTTCCTTCTCCTGCTCTGGGCCGAGGTCGCGGTGCCTCATTGCGCTTACCCCGCAACCCCGGTCATTTTTCCATGTGACAACTAACCTTCGTCTTCCGTATTAGTAGCGTAGCTAGTTATTTATATACCTAGACATTTTTAAAAACAGGGGTAGTTATAAAGTATGAAAAAAATATACTTAGATATAGTCCGTCGAATCAAATCGGATACTTAATGAAAAAAGAATTTGACTCGTAGATTCTATAAGTATTGTTGTAAGGGAAAACCAAACTTGTTACGTCACCGTTAAGTAATAAATTTGCTTAATCGTGACGTCCGCGGTATTTTAAATAATTATATCGCCGAAAGTTGATTTCGTAAACAATACGTGTTTTTTAAGAAACTAAAAGACAGACATAGAAGAAAATCATTTTATAATTAGTTCTACACCTAAAGGAAAAAGGAGAAGCGGGATTTTTATACAAATATCTTATAATATTTATCCAAAACCGAGAACAAAAGTTTTAAACATTTACATTAAATCTACCAAACACCATCTAAGAGTACACGAATTACTTATTCCCTATTTTTATAGATACGAGATTTTCGTATATATTTCGGAGGATGGGTGTGGCTCTCATTCAGACTGATGATGTGATCTTCGTAAGTATGCACAGTTGCCTTGCAGCTACTTTGATTGGAACACCTCCAACGTATCTTGGGACCGTTAGAAGTTGGGTAGTATGTATATCGGTTCAGTTTCAACATTCTTCTCCCTTTCATTGATAGGACGAACCTTGGTCCATTTTCATCATCAGTACCTGTGGACAACATTGATAATTAGTACCAAAAAATATTTTTTGTATCTTTTAACCTAAGTATATAGTATTTATTATAGTCATAATATATAACATAACTTGTGCTAAAGTTCATGGTCACAATAATAAAAAAATAAAGATTATAGGAATGAAACAAACTGGATCTTTTGCATCTGAGCTTTATTTAAACAAATCAAACTATGTTTGACACGTTGTAAATGACCAAAACTTATTAAAGTATAAAGCAAACTAATAAGGACCGTAATGGACGGAATTTGTCAAAAAGACAATAATATAATGACTATATTAATAAAACACATAAAACATATGTTACTAAAAATGGAGGCATTACTAAGCAAAACTACACTTAATAAAAATATATAAAAAGTTTGACTCCTACCTAGTATAAGTCTCCAAAGTAAATAATATCAACAAAAATATGTTCCATGCTAGTCAATAGTCAGATCTTTTTAAAATATCTGTTTGACTATCTACTATATGTATATATATACTCAAATATGTATAATATAGTATGAAAACAACACAAAATGTTGTAAAAAATATAGGTAATAAATCGATTTTAAATTGGTGTAAACATGTTATCTAACGCGATTAACTATCTTTATTAAGAGATATCGCGACCACGAAGCTTGTTTAAAATAAAAAAAAAACAAGTATAAATGAAAAATACCACTTGTACCAAGCACAGTTTTTTCTCTTTTTTTAAATACTATCTGCGTATTAGATTTGCTCAAAGGAAAATGGTGGTTTTTGTCTAACGGATTGTTGTCACAGGAAATATAATGTAGATAATAGATTAACTATACTATGCTAACGAAATATGAACTTTAATTCTTAGCCTTACCGTCACAAATAAACGCTGAGATAACTAGCACGTGGGACAACCGACCCCGATCTTTCCTTCATTAACGCCTACTAATAAACATACAAATTACTCTCGAAAGAACAATAAAATTTTATATCACAATACTTTGCCTAATTAAATGTTTTTCACTAGACTAGAGCGCTCCCGATATTGAACGAAAAATATGTATAAAATTTGAATTAATTTCTAAAAATCATGTTACCGAACCCAACGAGATGTTTGCTCGTACCAATTGTTTTATTTTTATTCATCAACAAATATTATTAACCCTTTTTTGTGAGTGGAAAATCAATCAATGACTTCTTTCACCCAAGGTGAGGCAAAGAGGGTGAGTGCCAGATTCTTACTGGCTAAAAAACCCCCGTTCCTTCTAGGCCGAGGTTGCAGTAACTTATTGCGGTGCTAGACCGTAACCCCGGAACAATTATTATCCTAAATATGCTTTATAGCAAGTTCAATGATATAATATTACAATAAAAATAGGACTTATTTTTGCTTGTTTTTATAATAACTATCGTGAGACATACTAAATTAACTAAAAATCGCGGGTTACTCACGTGCAAATATTGAGAATAGCTCTACTAGTTTCGAACCACAGAGGGGTTCTTCCTCATGAGCAGCGTGCGCGGACGCGGCGACGCCGCGCAGTCAGTAGGCTGCGCGACGTCGCCGCGTCCGCGATTTTTAGTTAATTTATTTTTGCTTGCTCTATCTGAGAATAAAAAACTTCAGTCCAAGTGGTCATGTTGCCCTCTTCTCCCATAGATTTTATTACCTAATGTATAAACCACTGCTTTGCAGTTACTCTGTGTAGAACATTTCCAACATAGTTTGTACGAATGTTTAAGTGTAGTGTAGTATGAGTATCCTCTGTACTTCATAACCCTTTTCCCTCTCATTTGTAGAATATACTCTGGTGCTGAAAATAGAAAAAAAGTTCTCCATTAGCGAAAATATGGCCGTGCACTAGCAATTGTGAAATTAAAATAATAAAACGGTGAGTTTAATTTTATACATTTATTTTTATGGCTTCCATTTACTTATTAACTAAATATAAATACCAAATTAATTGCTGTCTTCAAAAAGTTAAAAACAATTCCAAAGTAAAAAAGTACACAGTAAGTACACTATTTTATTATATTGTATATTGAAGTTGAACAGACTTGAAGTAGGAACATTCCACAACATTTTATCTAAACCGAATCGCGATGATGCGAAGAGTCTGTTTAGATTCATGGCCTTGTTATGAGCAGAATGTATATATTTAGGATACGATGGGACTGACATACCCATAGTGATTATAAATGTCCCTAAATAAATAAAGAATAAAAAAAAATGTATTGTATAATTTTTCAGAGAATATGTCATTTGTAAGTGATGGAACAGATCATTATTATTCAATTTTTATGAAAATCATCTTCATCAGTAGTAACTGTGCTGCTACTGGAAAGGCCCCAGTCTGTAATATTCCTTCCAACCCAAGGTAGGAGTATTAATCAAGATGTGCCATGCCCAAGCGGATAGGCCCTCAAAGTGATTTAGGCGTTATTTTTAAAAGCGTGTGTGACTATGTCTAAGGCTAGAATTAGGTGCGTGATTATGTTTCTCATCGTAGAATTTCAATTCATCATTGACTGTGATGAGGTATGCTCGACATCCATGAGGTACATGCGTGGAACATTTCCATCGTCGCTTCAATGACTTCGATGGGGTCCCATAGTAGGTGTACCCGTTAAACCGGATCAAAGGATTCCCTTTCTGAGATGTTATAAATTCCACTGAGAAATAAAATAAATCAATAAATGTTTTTACATATGAATTAACATTATATTACAAAGGTGCATAGTGTGCGTGTGTGTCATTTTGAACACGTTAATCTCCAGAACTGCTGTTTCAAATTTAACAATATTTTGGTTTAGTTAAATTTGTTAATTGAGAATAGACTACGGCACATCACGCTATAACTAATAGGAGCCAAGTAGCTGGTGAAACCACGAGGAAATAATCGGAAATAAGGTCGGGATGTCATAAGTCATAACAGATGCAAAATATGATCCTAACAGATGGCGCTCTCACATAATACTTTAATAAACGCATAATTTTTAGAATGTTGGTTAGCTCGTAACTGGCTAATGTATATGACATACTGCCTATAACCAATACTTTAAACCACTTGTATACATAAGCTGTGAGCGTACCTTATAATAAATAAATAATATTCAAAAATACGATTTGCAGCCTTAATTAAAACAACATAAGTTTATGAATAAAAATTCAATGTATATTGAAAATGTTTTAATGCTAGTAGGTAGTAATTACATGATTACCGAAAAAATAAAAACTAATATACGAAACTTTTTTTGTTAAAATAAAATAATTTGATGAGAAAAATAATTAATAATATTTCTATCGTACTGAGAAAATAATAATACTTGAACACCAGACCAATTAAAAATAAATATCGTAAGACGAAACTTTGATTGTAAAATAGGGCTTACAAACGTGAACAATTAGAAAATTGCTCGACTTAGTTTTAGATTCCCGGTAAGTATTGAAACTGGTATAGCTATAGCTCGAACGGTTCTGGTGAATAATCGTTATATTTACATTAATACCGAAAATCTTTATAATTAGGTTCATGATTGTGTTCCTCGTTACAATAAGTCAGTTCTTCATTAATTGTGATGATGAAAGCCCGACATCCTTGGGGCACGTGCGTGGAACATCTCCAGCGTTGCTTTGCAGTCTTTGACGGGACACCATAATACGTGTACCCATTATAAAGAATCAAACGATTCCCTTTGTGTGACCTTATAAATTCCACTGTAAAATAAAATGGTAACTGTGTGTAAAAAATTTGTTAAAATTTTTGACGTCATAAAGCGATTTTAGGTGTGGGAAATATTAATTTTTGCTTCACTTAAGATTAAAACAGCGAAAAATGTTTTTTTCGGAGACGGGTCACCGCATCACATAATTATTTGCCTGCCTTTCAGGATTAGGGATTTGGGGTTTAGAGTTGGTTACTTTTAATCGTATTTTTTTAAGTGATAGGTCGGCAAACGAGCAGACCCATTACCTGATGGTAAGCAATCAATGCCGCCCATGGGCACCCGTAACAACAGAAGAGTTACGAGTGAGTCGCCGACCTTTTGGGGATTAGGGAGATTTAAGAATTGGGGTGGGATTTGGGGAGGGGAAGGATTGGGCCTCCGGTAACCTCATTCACACGGCGAAACACAATGCTGTAGTTGTTTCACGCCGATTTTCTATGAGGTGGTGGTATGACTCCGGTCGAGCCGACCTATGGCACTCTCACACTTAACGTAAATATGTATATAAGGGTGACTTCACTATGCCCGGGTTATAGTCAACTTGTAAAAGGTAAGTTAACTTTTAAGAACAAACAAAATCAAAATTATTGAAAAAAGTTTACCTAAGCTTGTTGTTATAAGATTAATTAAGAAGGCAACAAAATGTCAATTACAACATCTTAGTTTTATTTCTGTTACATATTATTTCAATAAACACGTGTACATATTTACATAATATAATATAATACATATATGTGAGTAGTAGAAATTCGTATACAGTGTATAAATAGTATATCATTATTTTATATATTTTGAATACCATAGGAATCAAAGCATTCATTTTGAGCAAAACATCATTTATCAAAATCCATTATAAGTAATCAGGTTTATGCGGTAAATGATACAATTCTGAAGACGGTCTTATTACTGAGAAATTATAAATAAAGAATAATAACAGAAAATCTCTCCTGACATGCTTCCTAGATAAACGTGCTTGCTACGAAGCGTAGCAAATGACTACGAATGCTCGTAGCCTTATGTTTTCGTACAGACTGATCAATAAACTCATTGTCTGAGATCGATACCGATATTTAATTAATTACAATAAATTCATATATTGAGATTTCTACTCCCTTGTCCGAAAAAAAATAAAAGCAATTTTTTTAAGGAGGCCGACTAACTAAAATGAAGCCTACTTGACAGACGTACTTGCAACAACAATTATTGAAGCAATTTAGAGATTAAATTGTTGATACGGTCTCGTAAATAGATCTGAGACGATTTTCTAGGACAGTAAAATTTAGATTTTTGTTGAGAGCGTCTTCAAAAGAGCTCCGAAGTTTTTATGATGTGTTTTGCCAGGGCAACTTGAACTGTATAGGCTTGGAAAGAAGTACTTGGTTGTAGCGACTGAAATAAAAAAGTATTTGTAAAAGCACGAAAAAGGCAAATAGCGCAAAGTATATTGCATTTTCTATTTATGTTGTAAAAATAATACAACGCAAACGTATGAAATGCTTTTATTAACAGAAAAATATATATGAAATTATCTTAAGTTGTGACAGTTAGTAGAAATTGTAAGACAAATTTGGAAATAAATCTGAAACTACTTACATGATAAAATTAATTTGAGCTCAGTGAGTTCAATTGGGGGTGACAGTCTACAGAAAGTATAGTATCGCAGACGAAATTTGATGAAAAGAAATTTGGTCTTTGGAAATTCACACCACTAAAGTTACAAATGCGTTGCCGCAATTGCAGATTTGCATATAAAATTACTTTTTAAAAAGGAGTAAGATTTTGTTAAAGTTTGAAAAAACCTTCTTCCTTCGATTCTTCTTTAAACTTTGATAGCCTTCTATGTTTAAGTTTAAAGGCTAACGCAACTGTTTCCCGAATTACCTCTCCCAGTTTCTGCCAATCTGCCATATACAGGGTGTAAAAAGACACTTAACGAAGCCGTATACTGCAGTTCTAACTAAGTAGCTTTACGCTAAAATTATCCCTGGGAAACTTTTATTTTTACGTATCAAAAAAAATTATAATTTTATTGCGCGCAATGTAAAGCAAACGGGCGTGTCATTGTATGCGTAGGTTCACAGCTTAGCATTAAAACGCTGTGATAAGTACAGTACGTAGGTCGACGTTTTACTTCGCAACAACAAAACAATTCTGTAAAATAAAAATCCTACTGAGATGCACGATGTTTTTTGTGCGGGTCTGCATTTATTTATTACGTACATTACTGTTCGTAACTTTAAATGCGTAATTTATAAAGAAAAATTCAGGTAATGTTTGTTTGGAAAAAAGTTTTGTAATAATACATAGAATTCGGTTGCGCAAAAAAGTAAAAAATAAAAATGCATTTTTGACCTTCAATATCTCGTGAACCCGTATAGTCCCAGCTATGGTCTTAAAGAAAAAAATGATCCAAATTATCGGTAGAATACGTGGCTTTTGGCTTCGTTAAGTGTCTTTTTACACCCTGTATATTATTCATATACTTCTACAAATTTACTTTTGCTTGCTGGGTGCTGGTGTTCACCCACTACTGCCAATAATTCGTCGTGGATAGTTATAACGTGGGCTCGACACCCTGCATGTGATTGAGTTGAGCATCTCCATTTTTTCCGCTCAGATTTCGTCTCCCGTACTGAGTAAGTCCATCCGTTGACTTCGATCATCCTCTTCCCTCTTCGAGATATAACAAAACGTACTGAAATCATCAGATTGTTAGATTGTGCCTAGCTTCACTGACGAACAGACTGAAAGATTACTATTCTATTTTGACGTTTCAAAAGTACCTATTTATGGTTTAGTTGGAATAAATGATTTTGACTTTGACTTTGTGTTTAGATATTATATATTTATTTGTTAATCTCTTATTTTTGAATTGATGGTAAGCAATAAGCGCCGCCCGTGGTCATCAAAGGAGTAACGAGTGCATTGCCGGCCTTTTAGGGATAAAAGTTTCGGATATTTAAGGATTCGGAAGGGGTAGTGGAGGGGGTTGGATACGGCCTCCTGTTATCTCACTCCCACGGCAAAACACAACGCTGTGGTGGTTTCACGCAAGTTTTCTCTGAGGCCGTGATATCACACCGGTCGAGCCGACCCATTCGTGCCGAAGCATGGCTCTCCCACACTTGCGTGTTCACCGGGGATATTGTAGTTTCTTTTTTGATTTGTAAATGATATAGTGTGTTTATAAACGGACCCACGAATCATGAGAAAATCATAGTGTGGGGTAAGGTAAAAAAAAATAAGATAATGGTATGGAACCTTTACAAATAAAAGAAAGAGTTAGTAAAACCCAATATAAATTTAATTATCACATAAAATAACACAATTTAATAATGTATCTTCTAATTGTTATAACAAAAAAGAAAACCAAATTATACTTTTCTTATCATAATCATTATACACGTCAAAAATATATAAAACGATCGCAGTAAAAGAATTGAATTTTTTGTACATTTTCCATAAAAAAATAACTACTATATCATTAAGTATTTAGATAGACATTCTGACCACATTATTTATATTTTTTTAACATCAATATTAGGTAACACACAGCCACCACACACTAGCCCAATCATTATAATCTATATTAATAAAAATAAACTAAAATCAAAATAAACATATGTCCATAACTGCCATACTACGCATGCGTAGCTGCATGTGTAGTTATTTATTTGTAGAGTTTATTACCAGTAAGACAAAGTTTAAATAGAAAAAATATATACATACTCGGCGCGGCCAATGGCAAAATATAAAAAAAAACAACCAAAACAAAGAATGCGCCGATGTTGCCACAGATTCTTTATCGGAGTAACCTTGGACCTCAAAGGCTACTCCGGAACTAAAACATGGAATGTCCAGCATCCCGTTTTCCAAAACAAAATCGCGTCATATGGCTTTTATTTACACCTTATGGTAACTTACTACACATACACGTTCATATAAAAAAAGTTACAGGAAATAATTATTTTGTTCTGTAACATATCGATTATATCAGTAATTACCATTCATAGGTACATAAGCTTATTATATAAATAACAAATACATTAATAATGTAATTGACTTGCGATATCATTTATAACTCTTGAACTCTATTTGTTTGTTTTTATATATACCTATTTACTAATATTACAGTTCATTTGTGAATAATTCGTGGATGGATTATAATTGAGCTATCTATTATAAAAATACACAATGTATACAAGTGTTATATCATTTTTCACTCCAATATTGAGTTGGCTCATGATTGTGTATTTCGGAAAGGCTAACTATTTTATATTCTATTGTTCTGACGGACGCCCTGCAGCCTTTGGAGTGATGCGAGGAACAGTACCAACGAACATCGGATTTTCCTTCATACCGATTACGACAAGAATATTTAAAACCGTTGTAGTACAACTGCCGTTTTCCTCGAGGTGTTGTAAATATTATTAATCCTGGAATGGAAAATTTGATATAATTACTGATAGAGGTTTTAAACAAATGCAACAATATAACTCAGACAACATATAATTGTAGTACATATATATGCCAAACTATACCAGTTAAGGTTCCAGGGAACATTGACAACAGATGGCTAAGCTGAACATCATATGATGTGATGATGGAAAGGATGGAACTAATTTGACAGAAAAGAGTCACGTACACACACATACACTAGAATGTAGGTGTACAACATTAGATGAAGATAAATGAGAACGATAGAAGCATATTAAGAAGTCAATAAATGAAATGATTATATGGGATAGGATGGCACACGTGCAAATGGATCACCTGATGGTAAACAATCAACTCCGGTCATCAACATCAGCAACACCATAGGCACGAGTGCATTGCCGGCCTTTTGAGAGGTAGGGATGTAAAACGTTGAAGTTCAAGTGAACATGGATAGGACTTACACCCGGCTTCCGAAAGGCCGATCAATGTTAAAATCAATTTAATCTCTTGTCAAGTCATCTGATTGGTTGACTGAATTATCAACAACCAATCAGATGACTTGACAAGAGATTTAACAGGAGATTAGTTAATTTTAGCGTCGACAAGCCTTTTAGAAACCGGGTGTTAGACAAATATTGATAACACAGATAGCCACTGCATAAGCCAGCCAAGCACGTATGCACAATATAAACAGTGAAATATATTATAGTTTTTATTTTTTCATACCAATCAAAGGGGCCATGGTTATGTTTTCCATAAACGCTAACTATTTTGAACTTTTTAGTTACAATTCTTGCTGAACATCCGTTAGTATGATGGGTGGCACAATACCAGTGAATGTTTGATTTCCCTTTATCTTTTTTATTACAAAAGTATTTGTAACATTTGTAATAAAGGTTACGATTCCCTTGCGGTGTGGTGCAGATCATCAAGCCTACAAAACGAGATTAGTATTAACAATAGTGTGATGGTAATGAAAATGAAGGCCAATAGAAATAAAACTGCGAAACTTACAGTAAAGCAAAAATAATAAATAATAGTTTATGTTTAATGATTTGGATGTAGTAAAATAGAAAAATAAATAAAACAAAATTAGTTCAGTGACAGTAGCAGCTTTATTTTTAAGTAAAATTTTCACGTGTGTTTAAAAGTTTCAGTGTGACCTAAGCGCCACATGTGCTAACTTAGTCTTTATGCATTTGTAAGAGGTCTCAGATTTGTAAGATAAGATTTTCACTTTTGTGTAGCAGATTTTTTTTCTTTTCATTGAGTAGGGTTTATTTTCGTATCAAGATAAAATAAAGAGAAAATATTCCATGAAAATTTCAAGTTACAAAAAATATAGGTACTAAAGTTTTCTTAATTTTTAATTGCGTGTTGATGCGACATGTATCAGAAAAGTTACTTTTAATTGTCCTAGTTATAAGCCAATTTTCGTTTTCATGGTCACACCTCATAGAAATGAAACAACTTTTACTTTTTTGAATATTTTAATTTTAAAATGTTTGTTA
This sequence comes from Spodoptera exigua, assembly GCA_902829305.4. NCBI lineage: Eukaryota > Metazoa > Arthropoda > Insecta > Lepidoptera > Noctuidae > Spodoptera > Spodoptera exigua. The sequence goes on from LR824612.2 coordinate 3,225,160, forward strand.
TTAAATATTTTACTTTGTATCATATTTACTGAAAAACTTAATTTATAATGCTTACGTTACTGGCACGCTTTGCCTTCTCGATATGATGTTATCCAGATTAGACCCTGAAAAAGAAAAACCAAAATGACCTTCTTGAAACCACCCTAAAAATTATTACTTTTATAACCATTTGCCAATATTTAAATATTTAATTACCTTACTTATAATAACATTCATAAGATTTCGACTGTAAAATGTGGAAATTTCCAATCAGCTAGATTACTGTTTTCATTGTATTTAGCTCTCATTTCTAAATCACTGATAAAATTGCTTATTCCTTATTTTTAGGTCTTTTAGTGCGTCACTTTTGATTCACTGGATTCAATCTTAATAAAAGTTTTTAAACAAAAATACAAGACGACATATTGTTTATAGTATTTTTAACTTTATTCGTTATGCCATACAACATAAAATGTATTAAAATTCAGAGAATTTATGGGTACACATCCATATCTTGATTTATATCGCTAATATTAAGGTTCATTCATGATTGTGAGTCGGCAGTTTGCCGACGATTTGTTCGTCGATCATGTGGACCACCCCATGACAGCCTCCTGTGTGCTTATTACACCTCCATCTTGTTCTCAAACCATAATCCATTTTCTTTTGTACATGAATGTGGAAAGTGAAACCACCAAGGATCATTCGCCGATTTCCTCTTGTAGATACCTCGAAAATTGGTTTATCTGTAAGAAAAACATGTTTTGTATTAATTCACTTTTATAAAGCAAAGCAGCAAATTATAATTAATTTCAAATAAAGAAATTAAGAGTCTGTTAGAAATTACACGAATATTTATTAACACATTAATAACATTGTTATTTATAACTTATATGCACTTGAATAAATAAAAAAATAAACTTTTTTCAAGAAAATCACATTTTTAATATGGGATAGTATTATTTATTCGTCGATTACGTACGTACCAGCGCAACTTTTCTTTTTCGTGCCGATATATGACGTTAGTAGATGTTATTAATATTCAATAATCGCTCTGATTGAATATTTTATCACTAAAATGAGCAAAATCAAAGGCCTTTTTTTATTATTGTTTTTTTAATATATTACTCTGTCATGATTATGTGAGTTCTTTATAATTATTATAGAGTCACCAGAAGTCAGAACAGTTACTTTGCATCCCCGGGAATGGTATTTCGAACATCTCCATACAATTCTCTCGGAATTCATACTTTTCAAACTGTATGTGTACCCTTCGAAACATAATAGTTTACAGCCTCGACGTGCTGTCACATACGTTAGTCCAGATGTTACTGAAACATAAAAAGTCAGATTATATGTGGTAGGTATATATTTATAAACAAACAAACAAAAAGTATTTATTCGCGTCTGGGACGCATAAAAGACACAAAACGAACAATAATAAAAATAAAAATATACATTAGATATAACATATAGATTATATCTGTTATTTTTTATAAACGAGCAAACAGATTACCTGATTGTACAACGACAAAGGAGTTACGAGTGCGCTGCCGACATTTTAGGGATGAGGGATTTCAAGATTGTGGGAATGAGGAGAGATTGGGGGAGGGGGAGGATCGGCCTCCGGTAACATCACTCACACGGCGAAACACAACGCTGAGGTTATATTAGAGTATGTAGTGAAAAGAATAGGTATTTTTATTTTTTAGTTCTATTTCATACCTTCGTTTTATAAAATTGCGACCAGGAGAAATAATAATAAAACACGTTTCGATAAAAATTTATTAGAATTTTTAAGAATCACATTATATATTTTGTATTTTTACATCATTAAGGAAATAAGTAGAAGAACGAAGAATTTAGCAACCTAAACCCTTAAAATATTAATATACATTTAAAAAATCTGATTTAATTAAATCGTAGTAAAGACAAATAGCTAGGTAAGTAATAATACCTAATAGTGTTTGAAGAAAACTATGTAAAACTACAATAATTGACACAATTATTCGAAATATAAAAATGTTTACACCAACTACCACTCTTTAAACGATTCACCATAATTAATAGTAATTCAATTAATTTTCTAATTTATAAATACTATACTTTTTCCATTATTGTATTGAGTTTAGTTTATCTTATATTCAAATATTTAAAGTAACGACTCATGCACGTGAATTAACTGAGAAAACATCAGTTTCACGTCACTAAGGAACATGTCTATCATATTGTATCACACGTTTTTGCTCGCGTCGTGGATAAAAACTAGCCTGTGTGTCAATCCAGAGTTTCAACGATCTTCATACCAAATTTCAAACAAATCGGTCCATCCGTTTTGGCGTGAAATAACAAACATACATCCATCCATACATTTTCACTGTGTTAATAGGATAGGATAGGATAAAAGGATCTTATTCATTTATGGGCAGCGTGCGCATCACAGCAAACTACGCAGATTTGGCTACGATTTTCTCAGTTACCTAATTCACGTGAGTCATTCGTTTTTTTTTTCAATAAATTTAATACATTATGTATCATTGCTTTTTTGTACTATATTAAAGGTTCACAGTAATTCTAGTCATGATAATGTTCGTGTCTCATGTTAACAAATTCGTCGTCAATCGTACAAACTGTTGCAATGCACCTCAATGCACTGTATTTGGAACATCGCCATACTTTTTTTCGACCAATACAAGATTTCAAGCTGTAAGTTCTACCATTGAAGCATAATATTTTGCTGCCACCCCTTCCAACTATGTAGGTAGCCATCATATAATTTCCTGAAATTGAGAGAAAAACTGTCTCAGTAACGACAATTGCGATACATATATTTTTTTGTAAGCGCGGCGGGCATGTCTACATTATGCAAGAATTTTCGTTGCATATTTTATATTCACTTGGCGTCATTTTTTACAATCAGAAGCCTTCAATCTCAACCATAAGTTTTAATAACAAACGTTACGAGGTAATACTGTATTTATAAAAAAACTCTGTAGTTATAATTGATATTTTTGATTTTATTAAGGGCTGTGTTTTCAATAGTTAGATAAAAGTTATCTGACTATTGGAAAATCAACCCTAAAGTCAACATTCCAGGCATTTCACTTAATACGAGTTGGAATCTGGAGCTCTATATTACACATTTTAGGTGAATGACTTTTTATTTAAACAATCAGGTACATCCTTTTGTGGATCTGTTAATGTGGTGTATAAAATAGTGCTAACAAAATTAAAAAAGTCCAAACAATAAATAAACAATGGAATGTCAGGTATACTTTATTGTGTACAAAGTCGAATTATAGACGACATGCGTTTCAAGTCTTATTACTTAACAAAACAATAATTAATAATCGTTATAAATGGTCAAATTTCCGTTGTGCACAATAGGTATATTTTTGTGTATCTTAGGCTTAGCAAAAACATAATTGTTTCCATTATTATAAACATGAATACATACCTACCAACTATTAATACTCGTGTATTTGTCTATTATTTTAATTTTTTCACACAAACAGAATTTAAAGACAGGAGTTATGATTTTTTAGATTCACATAATATTTACATAGGTCACAGGTGAAAACTAAATAAAAATATAACGAAGTGAAGAAAAACTAAAAAAGAAAAGAAAACCACTTTGAAAATGACGTTTCGTAACACACGTGATTTTAATTATTTTACTCAAATGACTGCTGAAAGCATAATATACTACAACATTAATTATGGATACCTACTTTAATAAGTATGTGGTGTCAATTACGTTAAATATGTGATTTCATTTAATTTTTTGTGAAGGGAAAATCATGAAATGACTTCTCCCGCCCAGGGTCGAGTGTTCTCCTGCTCTAAGCCTGCGGTGCGCTTTGCGCTCATTGCGCTTGCTCCGCAAATCCGGCCGAGTTAAATATGTAATGTATTTTCAAAATTATGAATATTTATTGCTATATATTTGCATCTCAGTTTTACACGACTCATGGTGGTTTCCAAAATGCGTAACGACAGCGCCATCTACAGTAACCGAATATGCCTTGCATCCCCGACCTTGGTTGCTGCACCTCCATCTGCATTTGCTGGTATCTGTCGTCGTCTTCTGAGCTGAGAACCGGTACCCATTGATCACCAGCATCTTGTTACCCTTATTAGATTCGATGAAGTGCAAATCGTGTATTATTTCTGCAGCTAAAATGATAAAACACGTTTAGAATATATGTAAGTACAAAAGTCACACAAATATATTTTATTTGACTGCACAGTTGGTGAGGTGGCTGTGCAACTGGTTGCCACGCAATGTGCCGCGATTTCGAATTCCGCACTGTACCACTCTTTGTGTGATTTACAAATCCGGGTCTGGATGTGACCCACGACACAAGAAAAAATACTTATGCGGGGCAACATTGTTAAAAACTAAATAATAAAAACATACATTGCTTGAAGTATCTGTATAAAAAATATATAAGAATCATTTTAAAATAAAACACCAATAAATCACAAAGGATTTATTTTTTAAATTTTTATCACACAAAATGACTAGAATAGATACTATTTTTACGACAAACTACATACCTACACTACACACAAACACGTCGACACATTACAATACAACACACATTTTAATAATAAGTTATTGTTAAAATCATAATTAATTTATTACAAATATTGTTATTTTTGTATTGTATTTGTAGATTTTTTTATTGTTTAATCAGGTACAATTTGGTTTTTTATTTGTATTTTTTAATATTTTCAATAAAATAATATGTATTTGAGATCAAACTGGAATAAAGATTTCTGGTACAACACGGAAGTAAACAAATAACACAGTTAATTCATTATAAATAAAATATAGAGCAGGCAAAAGGGCTTGGTTGCTACAAAATATTTTAACTATTACAAGTTTCTTCATAAAGAGTTGTTCAAACAAACCAACCAGTATCTTGAAATAAACGATACATATTATGTCTGTCCTTTAATATCTTACAAAATTACGTTAAAACACACTGACATAAATTACAACTACGGCAAAGGCAAAATTATCGAAATATTTTGGAATGACATTTTATTTTGAGATCTTTTATCTTGAATGGTTAGTGAAAATAGTCAAAACTATAATTAAAAAGAGGCTAAATAGGTAGTATATAAATATCTATACTTATAAAAACCGCTATTCATAAAACCTACATCTAACTTTAAATGACAAGACACTAAGTTTTACATGTAATAAATTTAAAACTTGTCTAGAATAATTCAAATACGAAACTTTCATTTTTCTTTTCTTTGGCATTAACGAAATTCTGCAATAGGATCAACCATAGGGTTGGAAGATGATACTGACAACTTTTTTTTTGTAAAATACTGTTTTGGCCAGCCGTATGTATAAATGTACATTCGGCCTACCATTGCCTTGTATGGATTCAGGAAGCTATTCCAAGGTACATGGTAATAATTGTTGTTTTTTTTTACTATAGGGTTGATATGGTAACAAAACAAGCAGATGCATCACCCAATAGTTGGGACCAGCAAAAAAGGCGGAAAATTGGGCCTTCATTGGAAAAAAATATATAATAAAAAGTCTTTACAGTGGTTGCGTATTGCGACCAGATTTTTTGTGGACAACTGCAATATTGACAAAGAACAAATGCGTTGCTACGTTTCTAGGGGTTCTGAAGATGCATAAACGCCCAAACAGTCACGATTGGGCATTTGGAATAATATTTTTTATAAATCGTACTACTGAGAGATTAAGGAAATTCGAATAAGTAAATAATGTTAGGTCCCTGAGATAGCTAGGTAATAACTATACTTTAATATCTAAGATACATTAGTAAATAAGTTCCTAACTCTAACACATAAAGCTGATCTTAAAACCCTATCCGAAACAAAATACGCGCGTATGTAAGTATTTTAGGACCGCATCCCTTCAAAATTGAATGAAGCCATAGCTTACAAAATGAATGCGCGCAAATTTTATTTCGCTGTACTCTAAAGCTGTTGCCCTAATACATAAGCAAAGCAGGCCACGCTAACATTGATATATTAATTAAACTTATAGGTATAATATATAATCATGGGTTTGTGTTTTCAAGCGATTACTACTGAACATTTTGGTATTAAATTTCATCCTTAAAAGCGAAAACTACTGAAACCTGACACATCCCTATATACTAATTAAGAATAGATGTATGCTTGTTAAGAATTAATTCACGCGAAAATAGCAGGACCGATTTGTTTGTAATTTGGTCTGTACATAGGTGATACGCTGGTGGTATGGTATGTGATTAGACATAGGCTTTTTATCATCAACATACCGTGCTGGCGAAACCGCGTGCAGAAGGTAGTAAGTAATAAATATATGCTAACACATACATATAAATAGACACACAAACATTGATAAATTCTACGAAGCATTAAGCATTGATGGGTACACATAATCCCATTCTAATGGTTATGATCTCCAAGCCGAGTAAGAACTGTTTCATCGACCGTGATGGCGGTGGCTTTGCAGCGAATATGTTGGCTGCTACAACGCCAACGTTGCTTCTTCGCATCGCTTCGGGACTTCTGCAAACAGTAACGGTATCTCCCCACCACCAATATCGGGTTGCCAACGTTCGATTTAACGATTGTCCAGCTCGTTTCTGAAACAAAATTTCACTGTCAGTACCAAATCTAAGAAAAAATTTCAGTTTTCAACTTGTTCTAAAATTCTACCAAAGCAGCTAAAACTTAACAGAGATCTATAAAATAATTAAAAATACTTTCTTTTTGATTCAGTTAAACTTTTTAATTCCATTTTTAAGTTATATTGTAGGAAAATTACACGTGAAACAAATAGCAATTATTAAACCAGAAATAATTTATTAATTGACTAGAACACAAAATACAAATTAATTATAAAAGTACATATTCAAATAAAAAAATAAGAAATAACCTTGTGGTTATAAAAAATATACCAATGCCTATTTTTTCTCCAAACTCATTTTTCAACCTTCAGTCAAACCATACCTAAAATTATCGCGGACTACTTCGTATTAAAACCACTTACAAATCCGTCTTTAATGATATTCCAATGTTAAGTAAAATTAACTAACCAAAAAAACATGAGATCAGTACAATAGGTACTAAGATACTAATTACTGCATTAAAATTACTATTATATAATATAATATAATTTTAATGCTGTAATTATATTACTGAATTAAAATTATAGTATATATTAAGTAATTATATTATAGTATAATTCTATTTTCGAAAAACAGCAATAAATCTTCAATAAGACTAAATTTCTATAACATCGATATTTTTTATTCTGACTATTTATTTCAAAGAAGAAACATTAATTACGACAATGATATAGACATGTATTATATTTATAACAGCAAATAAGATTTTTTTTTCAAAAAATGGTGGCAATATTATTATAATAATATAATGAACTCTTTGATAAATAATTAGGAACGTATATAGAAAATTCTCGTATTTTTTGACTACAAAGGTAAAAATAAGGATAAAACAAGAGACGTAGTGGCATTTTTTATTAATTAAAAAAAAGGTATATAGATACTTATTTATGGAATCACAAATCCTGGTTCTCTTACTGCCATCTATAACTTCACTGCACAGAAGGGGGCATTATAGCCAGCCCATGCAAAAAATAGCCTAACATCTAGAATGATCAAAACTGGAATGAAATCATCATTTCTCTTGATTTATACCGACAAAGAAGCAGGAAAACTTTGGCATACAACTAACAACTATAGTATTTTTTGTTAAAAATAGTATGTATCATTATCGAATAATATGACACTTCGAACTCATACATATTTTTATATTAATATATATTTATTTATTTATTTATTTATTTAATATCTTTATGCACAAAACAAATGTACAAAGGTGGGCTTAATGCCATGGGCATTCTCTGACAGCCAAACCTATATAATACACAAATATATAAAAAATATGTATTAGATACATATTTTTCAACATTGACTTATGTAAATATAATTCTTAAATAAATAATTTATTATTAAACATTGAAATATTTTTATGAGATCTGTTTACTGACTACGATTAAATTATTTACCTACTTAATGAATGTCAAAATGTCTACTAGTACTAGTGTACTAATCTTTGGCAATATTAAAAACATCAATATAAATAACTATTATATTGTAAGTACACATTTAATTATATCTTCTTAAATAACCTTTTCATAACTGACAGCATATAGAATTGTGCTACAAGTAAAACATGAAATAGATTTTCTTTATTGACTTTCCTTAATTAACATCTATCTATTTGGAACACAGGTGCAAATAAGCAGATAAACCTGTGTAAATGTACCTAATTGTTGTATTATTTTTCTTGTCCAACTTACTGTGTGTACATAAATAATGAAATAAATAAATAAAATAAAAAGTTTGAAACTTGTTCGTCGTTCATTACAGCAGCGGGCGTCATTGCTCACAAATATACAAACTAATGAACATTACTAAGAACCGGCCGACAGGGCGCGGCGCATAGAAAACGCGTGAAGGTTCGTCTCCGTAAACAAAGTCTAAGTGTAAAAAGAAATGTGTTTGACAGACCTTTGATACCACAGACAACTTCTCCTAACTACATATTATAATCTCGTAACTTGCTCACAATCAATCAATCTCATTTCTTGTCCAATATAATCTATGTATATGCCTATAGATTTAGCGACAAGCAATGTTTGCACTATTGAAAATGACAAACATGCCATACATTTTAGCCGTGCTCTATCTACCAATCATTTTACCAGCACCTCAGATTACACTTAGTGTTTGCAAATCTTGAATAAAGGAATGCATACCTAATAATAATTATACACGAATATAATTTAAATAAAATGTAGGACTGGTTTCGAGCCGGCTCGAAACAAGTCGGCCCACGAAAACTGTTCGTGAGGCGTAAATATTAATAAAACACATAAATGACTAGATTTCTTAATATTGGTATTACTGGTATGATTTATTTTGATGATTATGACAACCACTCTGCAATATGACTCTATTGTTTACAGTTAAAGCGGTGGCTTTGCAACGTAGATGTTGGCAGCTGCACCGCCATCTTTGTTTTATTAGATCACTGCGTTTCTTCTGTAAATTGAATCGAAATCCGTCGATTACGAGCATCAAGTTTCCAACATTCGAATGGGCATATTCGCATAACGGGTACTCTGAAACCAAAGTAATAACAGTTAGTCAATGTTCAAAATGTATAAAGTTCTTATTGCTGTAAGATATAATAATCAAGAATCAAATTCAACCGCTTTTCGTGTTCATTTTTTAAATTTTCACAATTTAGAAATAATTTGTATTTGTCATTGTCAAGCTAATACATTATTTTTCTATTCGTTCGAATAGATTGTTGTCTATGCTCTGGCCATCCAGCATCAATCTAAGCCGTAATTATTTGTTTAGGGACACTATTATTAATTTAGGTTATAACCAAACCATTTCAAGCAAAAACGGTTTATAATTTATTTATTTATTATCTGACTAGATTAAGTTACATACACATTATTTGTCACAAAACATTGTGCTATCACATGTAAGACTAGTATGCTTATTATTATTATTGCTAACAACTGCATCCAATACAGGACTAGATTAAATAAGCAGACACATAGATATATGAACCCTGATACCTTAAAATTACTGACAATATGACTGCACGGTTGGTGCGGTGGCTGGGCAACTGGCTGCTGTGCAACGTGTCGCGGGTTCGAGTCCCGCACGGAACAACTCTTTGTTTGATCCACAAATTGTTGTTCCGGGTCTGGGTGTCATGTGTATGTGAAATTGTATGTTTGTAACCGCACCCACGACACAGGAGAAAATCCTAATGTAAGGCAAAGATTTAAAAAAGAATGTAATGTGTTTTTATAACTATTGTGAAACATAGTAAATTATTAAGAACGTACCAATGTAACTGTATGAGAATGTAACTCGACTTGTTTCAAGTATAGCAGAGAGTTCATAATTATGAGTAACAGTGTGGCTTGAAATTATACGAAATAACTCGCAAATAGTTACAAGAGCCAGCCATGTGTCATTATTTTATGGTGTGTTGTAATTAAAACTGTAATGATTTTGAGTGCAACAGCTTGAGGTATTTCAAAGTATTTTTCTTTACCTAATAGTTTCTACACAATTAAAATATTTAGTTTTAAATATTGGTAATGATTGATTTAGATTATTACTACGTACCTACTTTTTATGGTATTGGTCGGCAAACGAGCAGTCCGATTACCTGATGGTAAGCAATCAGCGCTGCCCAAAGGACACCCGCATCATCCAAAGGAGTAATGAGTGCGTTGCCGCCTTTTAGGGATAAATGTTTCGGATATTAAAGGATTGGGAAGGGATGGGGGGGGGGAGAGGGATTGAGCCTCCGGTAGTATGATAATACGCCCAAAAGATATGACTAAAGTTTCAACTATAACTTATAGCTTACTAGTCTATAAAGGAAAATAAGAATAATGACTAGAAATAATAGGTACGTATTAAAATGCCTCTTCTTTGTCTAATGCTAATAATATTTACTTATAATAGTATATCATTATTATATATTTGGAATGTTAACATTATTGCTTTAAGCGTTACATTTCTAGATGATAATGATATTTGAATAAATTCAGGAAATCAGTATTGGTACTTAAAAATATGAATTCTGGTAATTATTCATTTGAACGAGTAAGATTGTTTTACAGTAATCACGATACCTACACTACGTTTTTACCCACGTATGCGTTTTTATTTAATAACCATCCTGAGATATACATAATTTTTTGGAATCCGTATGGCTTTTTGACGTAAGCTAAACGAGAAAAGCTTACAGCTACAAGTCACAACGGGACTCTTCGGGAAGCTACATGCATGCACGCTGCTTAGCCGCTATTTCCAATGTTTAATTTTTTAGTTATGAAAAAGATTGTTGGTTATCATGACCCTGACTTCAAACAAAGGTCAACAAACGAGCGGACAGATTACCTGATGGTAAGCAATCAGCGCCGCTCACCCACAACAATATAGGAGTTACGAGTGCATTGTCGACCTTTTGGAGTGGTATCACTCCGGTCAAGCCGCCCCATTTGTGCCGAAGCGTGGCTCTCCCACACATGTACAATAAAGTATACTTTTCAATGATTATGTTCCGCTCCTAGTATGACGACGGTGTCATTAACAGTCAGAGCGGTGGCTTTGCACCGAGCGTGCTGGCTGCTACATCTCCACCTTTTCTTTATGGCATCACTTCGTTTCTTCTGAAGACAGAAGCGATATCCATCGATAACCAACATTGGATTACCCAGATTTGACTGCACATATTGACAGCGTACATTTTCTAAAAATAAAAATACGAAAGTTAATTATAATTCTATGATATGTCAGTAATTCAACGGTCTGAATAACACCTGAAAGATTGTAGGCTTATTCTTTTTAAACTACTCATCACACCACTGATGAACATGACACCACTGACATCTGGTTAAGGAAAACATTGTGAGTAAACCTTGACTTACAATTCCTGAGTAGTAAGTTTGAAAACTAAAAACCCGCCTTGAGCCTACCTGGTGATTGCTCATTCTTTATCTGCGTAAAAAGAGTATTTTTTTGAACAGAGCCATATTTACTGGCTGATATACCCTGATAAAACGAATGACTACAGTAAGCTGAACAATTCTTGGCAGGTTAACTAGAGGACGAGAAAAAATTACAGTAACGGGAAATTACCATAATCCTTTCGGTTCATTTTTCCTATAATCTTACTAGATTCACTAATATTATAAATGCGAAAGTAACGATGTATAGATAATTCTTATTCAATCACGCCAAAACGGCTGGCCGGATCTGGATGAGATTCGGCACAGGCACAGGCGTAAGGTACGCTCCAGAATAGGACATAGGCTACTTTTTATTAACATACCACTCGGTCGAACCCGCGGGCGGAAGTTAGTATACGCAATAAAAAACAACATGAATGCAAAAATATTTAATTTGATTTAATTTTTCATAATAATAATAAAGAAACATATAATTTAAATTACATTCATGCAAAATTTAAGGCTCTCAACAAATAAAGTAGACAGCCAGTCAAATAATTTATGCATTTTACAAATATTACTTAGCACTTAATGAAAAAAAGGATTCAATTACAAAAACAAACAAAACAGAATAATAGACTACTTAAAATGCTAAACAATTATAAGTAATATCACAAATTGTATTAAATTGAACTTTTAGATTTAAATATATAGGTATTTCATGCATAGATCATTTTTAAATCAAGTTGTCATTTAATTATTATATATTATAATATGTAATACAAAATTAACATAACATGGATGCAAAATCATTTTATTAGATTTAATTTTGTATAATTATAAAAACAAATAAACCCATAACAAGAACATTATTTAAAATTTATTCATGCAAAATAAAAGGCTCTCAACAAATAAAGTAGACAGCCTGTCAAATAATTTATACATATTAAAAATATAATTACTTAGAAGTTAAAGAAAAAGGATTCAATCACAAAAAATTACAGAATAATAGACTACTTGAAATGCTGAATAACTATAAGTAATATCACAAAATGTATATAATCACAGTTTTTTGATTTAAATATAATATCTTTCATGCAGAGATCATTTTTAAATCAAGTTGTCATTTAATTCTACTGGATGTTGGATAAAATTATTTTTAAGAAAGTAATTTGACACTTTATGAATAATAATATCTATAGTTTTCTTGATTTCTTCGGTCATTTATGTCTAACGTGATTATGCCAACCACACGGGCGAATCAATTCATTATATTTTGTTACTGCTCTAGCCTCACACCCTTGGCTGTGAAGACTGCATCGCCATTTTTTTCTAGATTTCCCAAAAGTTTTAGGGTCCAGAGAGTAACGAAAACCATCAATCACCAGTATCTGTTGCCCCGTTGGAGTTTTAACGAAAATTACGCCCAATCCTATAAATAAACAAAAAATAAAAGGTAAATAAAGTTATTTTACGACAACATACTAAAACTAAATGGTACATAAATAAATGTGACAAAAATAATAATAATAAAAACCACAACATTTTATTATACAAAAAATATAATTATTACATTTTTGTTTTTTGTTCTATCCCATGTCGTCATAATGGCGTTCCTGGCGTATAATTAACGCCTAAAAGAGCCAATAGACTACCACAGACGTGGCCCTATAGGCTCCAGCCGGGGTTGCGGGGCAAGCGCAATAAAGCACTGCGGGCCCTGGGGGTTTTTAGTCAAAAAGAGTCTGACACTCCCTCTCGCCTCACTCCTTGCGGAAGAAATCATTTGATGATTTTCCCGTCACAAAAAAGGTATTATGATTAATAGAAATGTACTACTTCGACGTTCTGCGTAAAATCTGCAAGATTGTAGGTTCATTTTTTTTAATCACACATCACAGTACTAATAAACAATGACAGCACCGACATCTGCTTAAAGAAAACATCGTGAGTAAAACTCGATTTATAATTTCTAATCACAAGTTTTTTTAATGGGATAAGTCGGCAAACGAGCAGACGATTACCTGATGGTAAGCAATCGGCGCCGCCCATGGACACCCGCAACACCAAAGGAGTTACGAGTACGTTGCCGGCTTTTTGGGGATAGGGGTTCATCTTGGTGAATGCTTGTTCTTTCTCTGCGTAAGAAGAGTATTTTTTTTCAGCAGAACGATATTTATCGGCTGATATACCTCGTTAAAACTAATGACTAGAGTTATGGCTGATTTTTCAATATTCAGATAAATATTATGTAAAGAATAAAATTGTTGCTGTCACTGTTTTAAACAAACATTCTGACGCGACAGCATCATAATCATTCCCCATGTAACTTTTATCTAACCATTGGAAATCAGCCCTAAGTTGAATAAATCTTCGTAGATTCATTAGAGTAGGAGAAAAAATGACAGTAACCGAAAATTAGGTACCTTAAGTTACCCAGACGGTCCATTTTTCCTATAATATGTAATACAAAAAAAACAACATAACATGGATGCAAAATCATTTTATTAGATTTAATTTTATATATTTATAGAAACAAATAAACCCATAACAAGAGCATTATTTAAAATTTATTCATGCAAAATAAAAGGCTCTCAACAAATAAAGTAGACAGCCTGTCAAATAATTTATACATATTAAAAATATAGTAACTTAGAACTTAATGAAAAAAGGACTCAATCACAAAAAAATACAGAATAATAGACTACTTGAAATGCTGAATAACTACAAGTAATATCACAAAACGTATATAATCACAGTTTTTTGATTTAAATATAATATCTTTCATGCAGAGACCATTTTTAAATCAAGTTGTCATTTAATTGTACTTGATGTTGGATAAAATTATTTTTAAGAAAGTAATTTGACACTTTATGAATAATAATATCTATAGTTTTCTTGATTTCTTCGGTCATTTATGTCTAACGTGATTATGCCAACCACACGGGCGAATCAATTCATTATATTTTGTTACTGCTCTAGCCTCACACCCTTGGCTGTGAAGACTGCATCGCCATTTTTTTCTAGATTTCCCAAAAGTTTTAGGGTCCAGAGAGTAACGAAAACCATCAATCACCAGTATCTGTTGCCCCGTTGGAGTTTTAACGAAAATTACGCCCAATCCTATAAATAAACAAAAAATAAAAGGTAAATAAAGTTATTTTACGACAACATACTAAAACTAAATGGTACATAAATAAATGTGACAAAAATAATAATAATAAAAACCACAACATTTTATTATACAAAAAATATAATTATTACATTTTTGTTTTTTGTTCTATCCCATGTCGTCATAATGGCGTTCCTGGCGTATAATTAACGCCTAAAAGAGCCAATAGACTACCACAGACGTGGCCCTATAGGCTCCAGCCGGGGTTGCGGGGCAAGCGCAATAAAGCACTGCGGGCCCTGGGGGTTTTTAGTCAAAAAGAGTCTGACACTCCCTCTCGCCTCACTCCTTGCGGAAGAAATCATTTGATGATTTTCCCGTCACAAAAAAGGTATTATGATTAATAGAAATGTACTACTTCGACGTTCTGCGTAAAATCTGCAAGATTGTAGGTTCATTTTTTTTAATCACACATCACAGCACTAATAAACAATGACAGCACCGACATCTGCTTAAAGAAAACATCGTGAGTAAAACTCGATTTATAATTTCTAATCACAAGTTTTTTTAATGGGATAAGTCGGCAAACGAGCAGACGATTACCTGATGGTAAGCAATCGGCGCCGCCCATGGACACCCGCAACACCAAAGGAGTTACGAGTACGTTGCCGGCTTTTTGGGGATAGGGGTTCATCTTGGTGAATGCTTGTTCTTTCTCTGCGTAAGAAGAGTATTTTTTTTCAGCAGAACGATATTTATCGGCTGATATACCTCGTTAAAACTAATGACTAGAGTTATGGCTGATTTTTCAATATTCAGATAAATATTATCTAAAGAATAAAATTGTTGCTGTCACTGTTTTAAACAAACATTCTGACGCGACAGCATCATAATCATTCCCCATGTAACTTTTATCTAACCATTGGAAATCAGCCCTAAGTTGAATAAATCTTCGTAGATTCATTAGAGTAGGAGAAAAAATGACAGTAACCGAAAATTAGGTACCTTAAGTTACCCAGACGGTCCATTTTTCCTATAATATGTAATACAAAAAAAACAACATAACATGGATGCAAAATCATTTTATTAGATTTAATTTTATATATTTATAGAAACAAATAAACCCATAACAAGAGCATTATTTAAAATTTATTCATGCAAAATAAAAGAGGCTCTCAACAAATAAAGTAGACAGCCTGTCAAATAATTTATACATATTAAAAATATAGTAACTTAGAACTTAATGAAAAAAGGACTCAATCACAAAAAAATACAGAATAATAGACTACTTGAAATGCTGAATAACTACAAGTAATATCACAAAACGTATATAATCACAGTTTTTTGATTTAAATATAATATCTTTCATGCAGAGACCATTTTTAAATCAAGTTGTCATTTAATTGTACTTGATGTTGGATAAAATTATTTTTAAGAAAGTAATTTGACACTTTATGAATAATAATATCTATAGTTTTCTTGATTTCTTGGGTCATTTTTGTCTAGCGTGATTATGCCAACCACTCAGGCTAATCAATTCATTAAATTTTGTTACAGCTCTAGCCTTACACCCTTGGCTGTGAAGACTGCATCGCCATTTTTTTCTAGATTTCCCAAAACTTTTAGGGACCAGAGAGTAACGAAAACCATCAATCACCAGTATCTGTTGCCCCGTTGGAGTTTTAACGAAAATTACGCCCAATCCTATAAATAAACAAAAAATAAAAGGTAAATAAAGTTATTTTACAACGACATACTAAAACTAAATGGTACATAAATAAATGTGACAAAATAAAAGAATAAAAACCAAAACATTTTATTCTACAAAAAATATAATTATTACATTTTTGTTTTTTGTTCTATCCCATGACGTCATTATGGCGTTCCTATTACATTTGAAAACAATAGCTATACAACAGGTATAATTTACGCCTCAAAGAGCCAATAGACCACCACAGACGGGGCCCTGTAGGCTCCAGCCGGGTTTGCGGGGTAAGCGCAATAAAGCACTGCGTTCTGGGGCCCTCGGGGTTTTTAGTCAAAAAGAGTCTGACACTCCCTCTCGCCTCACTCTTTGCGGAAGAAATCATTTGATGATTTTCCCGTCACAAAAAAAGGTATGATAATTAATAGAAATGTACTACTTCGACGTTCTGCGTAAAATCTGCAAGATTGTAGGTTCATTTTTTTTAAATCACACGTCACATCACTGATTAACAATGACATCACCGACATCTGCTTAAAGAAAACATCATGAGTAAAACTCGATTTATAATTTCTAATCACAAGTTTTTTTTATGGGATAAGTCGGCAAACGAGCAGACGCCTTACCTGATGGTAAGCAATCGGCGCCGCCCATGGACACCCGCAACACCAAAGGAGTTACGAGTACGTTGCCGGCTTTTTGGGGATAGGGGTTCATCTTGGTGAATGCTTGTTCTTTCTCTGCGTAAATAGTTATTTTTTTTAGCAGAGCGATATTTATCGGCTGATATACCCCGTTAAAACTAATGACCAGTAAGGGCTGATTTTTCAATAGTCAGATAAATATTATCTGAGGAATAATATTGTTGCTGACATTGTCTTATACAAACATTCTGACGCGACAGCATCATACTTATTCCCCAGGTTACTTTTATCTAACCATTGGAAAATCAGCCTTAAGTTGAATAAACCTTGGTAGATTCATTAGAGTAGGAGAAAAAATGTCAGTTACCGAAAATTAGGTACCTTAAGTTCCCCAGACGGTCCATTTTTCCTATAATATGTAAAACAAAAAAAAACAACATAACATGGATGCAAAATCATTTTATGAGATTTAAGTTTATATAAATTTAAGAAACAAATAAACCTATAACAAGAGCATTATTTAAAATTAATTCATGCAAAATTAGAGGCTCTCAAAAAATAAAGTAGATAACCTGTCAAATAATTTATACATATTAAAAATATAATTACTTAGAACTTAATGAAAAAAGGACTCAATCACAAAAAATTACAGAATAATAGACTACTTGAAATGCTGAATAACTATAAGTAATATCACAAAATGTATATAATCACAGTTTTTTGATTTAAATATATCCTCCATGCAGAGATCATTAAATTTTTAAATCAAGTTGTCATTTAATTCTACTGGATGTTGGATAAAATTATTTTTAAGAAAGTAATTTGACACTTTATGAATAATAATATCTATAGTTTACTTGATTTCTTGGGTCATTTTTGTCTAACGTGATTATGCCAACCACACAGGCTAATCAATTCATTATATTTTGTTACAGCTCTAGACTCACACCCTTGGCTGTGAAGACTACATCGCCATTTTTTTCTAGATTTCCCAAAACTTTTAGGGACCAGAGAGTAACGAAAACCATCAATCACCAGTATCTGTTGCCCCGTTGGAGTTTTAACGAAAATTACGCCCAATCCTATAAATAAACAGAAAATAAAAGGTAAATAAAGTTATTTTACAACGACATACTAAAACTAAATGGTACATAAATAAATGTGACAAAATAAAAGAATAAAAACCAAAACATTTTATTCTACAAAAAATATAATTATTACATTTTTGTTTTTTGTTCTATCCCATGACGTCATTATGGCGTTCCTATTACATTTGAAAACAATAGCTATACAACAGGTATAATTTACGCCTCAAAGAGCCAATAGACCACCACAGACGGGGCCCTATAGGCTCCAGCCGGGTTTGCGGGGTAAGCGCAATAAAGCACTGCGTTCTGGGGCCCTCGGGGTTTTTAGTCAAAAAGAGTCTGACACTCCCTCTCGCCTCACTCTATGCAGAAGAAATCGTTTGATGATTTTCCCGTCATAAAAAAAGGTATTATAATTAATAGAAATGTACTACTTCGACGTTCTGAGTAAAATCTGAAAGATTCTAGGCTTATTATTCTTAAACCACACATCACACCACTGATGAACATGACACCACTGACATCTGGGTAAGGAAAATATCGTGAGTAACCTCGACTGACAATTTATAAAAATAAAAATTAAATCGCCAACCCGCCTTGAACCATCTTGGTGAATGCTTGTTCTTTCTCTGCGTAAGAAGAGTTATTTTTTCAGCAGAGCGATATTTATCGGCTGGTATACCCCGTTAAAACGAATGACTACAGTAAGGGCTGATTTTTCAATAGTCTTAAAATATTATCGGAGGAATAAAATTGTTGCTGTCACTGTTTTATACAAACACTCTGACGCGACAGCATCATAATTATTCCCTATGTAACTTTCATGTAACCATTGAAAACTGGGCCCAAAGTTAAATAAATCTTGGTAGATTCACTAGAGTAGGAGAAAAATGACAGTAACAGAAAATGACCATAAGTTATCCCGACGGTCCATTTTTCCTATAATATGTAATACAAAAAAAACATCATAACATGGATGCAAAATCATTTTATTAGATTTAATTTTGTATAATTATAGAAACAAATAAACCCATAATACGAGCATTATTTAAAATTTATTCATGCAAAATGAAAGGCTCTCAACAAATAAAGTAGGCAGCCTGTCAAATAATTTATACATATTAAAAATATAATTACTTAGAACTTAATGAAAAAGGACTCAATCACAAAAAATTACAGAATAATAGACTACTTGAAATGCTGAATAACTATAAGTAATATCACAAAATGTATATAATCACAGTTTTTTGATTTAAATATAATATCTTTCATGCAGAGATCATTTTTAAATCAAGTTGTCATTTAATTCTACTGGATGTTGGATAAAATTATTTTTAAGAAAGTAATTTGACACTTTATGAATAATAATATCTATATTCTTCTGGATTTCTTGGGTCATTTTTGTCTAACGTGATTATGCCAACCACACAGGCTAATCAATTCATTATATTTTGTTACAGCTCTAGACTCACACCCTTGGCTGTGAAGACTACATCGCCATTTTTTTCTAGATTTCCCAAAAGTTTTAGGGACCAGAGAGTAACGAAAACCATCAATCACCAGTATCTGTTGCCCCGTTGGAGTTTTAACGAAAATTACGCCCAATCCTATAAATAAACAAAAATAAAAGGTAAATAAAGTTATTTTACGACAACATACTGAAACTAAATGGTACATAAATAAATGTGACAAAAAAATGATATCCAGTGGGACACAAAAAATAATAATAAAATCCACAACATTTTATTACAAAAACATAATTATTACATTTTTGTTTTTTGTTCTATCCCATGACGGCATTATGGCGTTCGGGGTTCGCAATAAAGCACTGCGGTCTCGGGCCCTCGGAGTTTTTAGTCAGAAAGAGTCTGACACTCCCTCTCGCCTCACACTTTGCGGGAAAATCATTTTATAATTTTCCCCTTACAAAAAAGGTTTTATAATTAATAGAAATGTTACTTCGACGTTCTGAATAAAATCGGCAAGATTGTAGGGTCATTCTTTTTAAATCACACATCACATCACTGATGAACAATTACACTAGGTACTGACATCTGCTTAAAGAAAACATCGTGAGTAAAACTCGATTTATAATTTCTAATCATAAGTTTAGGTAAATCACCAACCCACCTTGACCCACCTTGTTGATTTCTGATGCTTTCTCTGCGTAAGAAAAGTTACTTTTTTCAGCAGAGCGATATTTATCGGCTGATATACCCAGTTAAAACTAATGACTAAAGTAAGAGCTGATTTTTCATTAGTCAGATAAATATTATCTAAGGAATAAAATCGTTGCTTTATTCCCCATGTATCTTTTATGTAACCACTGAAAACTCGGCTCAAAGTTGAATAAATCTTGGTAGATTCACAAGAGTAGGAGAAAAAATGACAGTAACAGAAAATTACCATAAGTTATCCCGACGGTCCATTTTTCCTATAATATGTAATAAAAAAAAAACAACATAACATGGATGCAAAATCATTTTATTAGACTTAATTTTATATATTTATAGAAACAAATAAACCCATAACAAGAACATTATTTAAAATTTATTCATGCAAAATAAAAGGCTCTCAACAAATAAAGTAGATAGCCTGTCAAATAATTTATACATATTAAAAATATAATAACTTAGAACCTAATGAAAAAAGGACTCAATCACAAAAAAAAAATACAGAATAATAGACTACTTGAAATGCTGAACAACTACAAGTAATATCACAAAATGTATATAATCACAGTTTTTTGATTTAAATATATCTTTCATGCATAGACCATTTTTAAATCAAGTTGTCATTTAATTGTACTGGATGTTGGATAAAATTATTTTTAAGAAAGTAATTTGACACTTTATGAATAATAATATCTATAGTTTTCTTGATTTCTTGGGTCATTTATGTCTAACGTGATTATGCCAACCACACAGGCTAATCAATTCATTATATTTTGTTACAGCTTTAGCCTCACACCCTTGGCTGTGAAGACTGCATCGCCATTTTTTTCTAGATTTCCCAAAACTTTTAGGGACCAGAGAGTAACGAAAACCATCAATCACCAGTATCTGTTGCCCCGTTGGAGTTTTAACGAAAATTACGCCCAATCCTATAAATAAACAAAAAAATAACGGTAAATAAAATTATTTTACAACGACATACTAAAACTAAATGGTTCATAAATAAATGTGACAAAAAATAAAATAAAAATGATATCCAGTGTGACATAAAAAAATAAAAACCACAACATTTTATCATACAAAAATATAATTATTACCATTGAAAACCCGCGCCAAGTTAAATAAATCTTGGTAGATTCACTAGAATACGAGAAAAAATGACAAAAACTGAAAATTACAATAAGTTATCCCGACGGTCCATTTTTCCTATAATATGTAATAAAAAAAACAACATAACATGAATGCAAAAATAATTTTATGACATTTAATTAATTGTAAATAAAGAAAGAAATAAACCCCTAACAAGAGCATTATTTAAAATTTATTCATGCAAAATTAGAGGCTTTCTACAAGTAACTGTCAAATAATTTAAACTATATAATTATAAAAAAACTTAGCACTTAATGAAAAAAAGGATGCAATTACAAAAAAAAAACATTGCAGAATAATAGACTACTCGAAATGCTGAAAAACTATAATTATATCACAAATTGTATTAAATCGAAGATTTTAGATTTAAAAAAATATTTCATGCATAGATCATTTTTAAATCAAGTTGTCATTTAATTCTACTGGATGTTTGATAAAATTATTTTTAATAAAGTACAACACGGCCGCCGTATCTTGGCGAGTCTGAAGTTAGCCGGTTAACTTCGCAGTACACAATTTTATTCCTAAAAGATCCATTGCGCAGACAAACGGAACGGAAAATTTTACACTTCATGAATAATAATATCTATATTTTTCTTGATTTCTTGGGTCGTTTTTGTCTAACGTGATTATGCCAACCACTCACGCTAATCAATTCATTATATTTTGTTATAGCTCTAGCCTTACATCCTTGGCTGTGAAGACTACATCGCCAATTTCTTCTAGATTTCCCTAAAGTTTTAGTGACTAGGGAGTAACGAAAACCATCAATCACCAGTATCTGATGCCCCGTCGAAGATATTACGAACATTACGTCCAATCCTATAAATAAACAAAAATTAAACGGTAATATAAAGATATTTTACAACAACATACTAAAACTATAAATAAATATTAATAAAAACAAAAAAAGGATAGCGGGATATAAAAAAATTAAAAAACACAATATATAATAAAAATATAATTACTTATAACATTTTTGTTTTTTCTTCTATCCCATGACGTCATCATGGCTTTCCCGTTACATTTGAAAACAATAGGTATTATAATTAACGCCTCAAAGAGCCAATATACCACCACAGACTCTGTAGGGCCAGCCGAGGTTGCGGGGCAAAGCGCAAAAAGCGCAAGGCACCGCGGCCTTGGCCTAGAGTAGGAGAAGGACTCTAAGTCTCTCTAGTCAGTAAGAGTCCGACGCCCCCTTGCCTTCTGCCCCTCTTGCTTTACGCTGTGTAGGACAAGTCATTTGATGATTTTCCTCTCACAAAAAAGGTCTTAAAATTAATAGAAATGTACTAGTTACACATTCAATGCATCTTTATGTTTCCCTTTGTTTAGTGATTATGAACATCTTTGACCTGAATAATTTGACCTTCGACCGTTCTGATGGCGGCCCTACATCTGTATTTCATACGATTGGAACACACCCATCTCGTGATTACACCGGCGTCCCGTCGCTTGTCCTTCATTTCAGTGTATTTATATCCTTCGTAAAGTAGCATTTTATTACCACGATTCGACATTACAAATGTAGCTAAAACAAAAAAAAAGTTAAAAAGCTACAGCTACGCGAGTTATATTTTTCGAAAATTAGATAAAATAAAGTAAATATTATACATATATTAATTCATGTTGAAACTTTCATTTAGCTTTTTTTTGTATTTGGAAAAGATTTTTTAACACCAAATGTAGTCGAATATTGTTATAAATACAAAAAAACTTAATAACGTAATAAAATATGGACTTGACATTAATATTATGATTATCGTATTCCAAACTTAAAATGCAAACTTTAATTATATTATATAATTTAACATATAATTTAACGGTTAATTCATCCCTAAGAATTATACCAAAAATGTCTCTGCTCACAAAAAATAAGGTATTTGTCATAAATTTTTTCCTGGTTATCATGTATTAAGTATAAGTAAACAAAGAATTTAAATATATAAATAGATGAAGGAAAGGATCAAAGCAAAGATGGGTAAGAAATCAAAACTTCTGAAATAAAACATAGGTTTATGATTAATATCTTTATGACGGGGGGTGAATGAAAAAAACTTATTTTGTGGCGACCTCATTTAATTTACAATCATTCGTGATTATGATGATTCTTTACAGAAACAATGACGTCGTCTATTGTATACATGGAAGCTTTACATCCTCTGCAGAAATGAGTGGAACACACCCATCTCTTTTTGACAGACGGCACAGGACCACCGCTTTTCTTGTAGTAGAATTTAAAGCCTTTGTAACTGATCATTGTGTTGCCTTTTCGTGAAGTGACGAAGACAGCTGCAAGAGAATATAGTAATAATAATAATTACAATGTTTCATGAATAGGTACCTGTTGTCAGTTTTTACAACGTTTTGAATAATATAACTTGTAAAAATACATCATTTTCCTGATCTAAAGTTGTTGAACAATGTACCAAGAAAGGAAGAACGTTTTTTTATAAATAATGCCAATTTATTTAGGATATAACACGAGTTTAAAGACATATTACCATTTAATAAAGTAACCGTAACATTAAATGATCATACATGGTCATAACATTTCTGACTTTAATCATGACGTCATTTATTGTGTAGGTACCTATATGTATGTAACCTCTGCAACTTCTGTTGACAAAGAAAGCCTATCTCTTCTTGTTAGTTCACATTCACTGTGGTAAATAAAAGCATAATTCTTCATCTGGTGTGGCGGCGAGCCAAAATGCGCCCCCAATGATTTTTCCGCCAGTGCGTGGCAGGTCTTTCTAGAACCACCGGCACTAGAATAGATTAAATTGCTATAACTTTGTGGGAACATACAGTAATTTTTGAACCCTTAGGTTTGGTTCGCCTCGGGATATGCCAAACAGGAAATGAGAAATAAAGCTGGAAAAGCGGCAGGCTGATATCGCTATAAAAATTGTTTTGAAAGGGAACACCTACAATTTTGACCGCAAGATGAGATATATGTTTGCCTATCTAGATTTTTTGCAAACACTTAAGATAATCGTTTCACACAAGCGAGAGGGACATAGTTTTCTTCGTCGGTACCAGCTGATGTACCGCGGCAGGCCGATATCGGCCTATTACACGGTTGACTGCACGGTAGGCGCGGTGGCTGGCCAACTTGCTGCAGCGCAACGTGTCGCGGGTTCGATTCCCGCACGGAACAACTCTTTGTGTGATCCACAGATTGTTGTTCCGGTCTGGGTGTGATGTGCATGTGAAATTGTATGTTTGTAAACGCACCCACGACACAGGAGAAAACCCCAACGTATTATTTAAAAAAAAAATTACGCAGTGAGCGTGTTTAAAAATATAACCTTACTAACAAATCATAGTACTTATCGCCTTTTAATGAAGTCAAAAGCACGCTGGAAGGACATAGTATCATAAAATATACGAATATCTGAAATGAAGTCTGTTAAAAACTAAGGAGCAGGCCTTTGATCAGCAGTAGACGTTTTCCAGCTAAAGATAATGATGTGTGGCTGATACAAATAACATGCCTTGGTTATTTCTTATGTTGCGGCCCTTGTTGGCTTTAATTTACTGGCGCTAGCGGTAAAAAAAGAAAACCATATAGTTCTCCTGTACGTTCTCCTAAGCCAGGGGAACCATGTATACCCTCAGGTATATCTAGGTAAGGAAATCCCTCGATCATTTCCCAGACACTCCACTTCTTTAGTAAAACTCTTCAACAGCTCATAGGAAAGATCTAGGACACCTCCATATTAATTCCTAAATATGTTTTAACACCTTTACCGTGGAACGCCTAGGATTGTTTGAGTACTACTAGTAAATTGCAAGTTGAACCTGCGTTTGAATAATTTTATCAATAACATTTATTTTAAGCCCTGAAATAATGCCAAGTAATTCAATTATCATAAATGTATTTGTATATCATAGAACTCTTGTGACAAAAATGATGATGATGACACATGTCATCATGACCAAGAAAACAGCATCTTTATTAATATTAACTCTTTTTTTTAAATACAAAATCATTACGTATGTACATTGTTTAATAAATTAGCTGTATCTTAATCTCAACATATCAACGAAACAAATTTATTTTAGAAAAACGTATTCCTTTAATTTATCCTGCATAGGAATCTCAATTGAGGTTATCATAAACAAAGCGAAAACTACATTTAACTTTGGACGGATAAAATGGAAGGATATGACTAGAGAAAGTTAGAAATACTGTGTGATGGACAATAGTAAAAGAAAACGGAGCTTTTAATATATATCTAATAAAGAATGGAAAAAGTGAAAACATTGTTAGACCTGACACAACTGGAAATAAGGGTTGGAAGAAGATTAATCATGATTATGACCATTTTTGACTGAAACGATGATGTCATTTACAGTGTAGATGGTAGCTTTGCATCCTCTGCTGAAATTTGTGGAGCAAACCCATCTCTGTTTGATAGAAGATCTTTTATTGTTTTTCTTGTTGTAGAAGGTGTAATCTTCGTACAGAATCAAAGCCTTGCCTTTTTGTGAAGTAACGAAGACTGCTGCAAGAGGGCAGAATAATCATGATGACTATAATTTTTTAGGACGACTGTTTGCAATCTAGTTAGTAGTTAGTTTGTGGCTAATGAAACAAAAATAATTATAGTTATTCCCCCACCAATATCTTTAGAAATCAGGTAGTTAGAAAGATAATCTGTCAGGAGGTTACAGATCACAAAATGGAATGGAACAAGTACCTGAAAAATGTAGGTAAAATAACTATCGCAAAACATACTAGATTTATTGAAAATAACGCGTTACTCCTGCTTAGCTGAATGTGGCACGCTGCTCATGAATAAGAATCCCGCTGTGACTTGAAACTAGTAGAGCTCTAAATCACGTAAGTAAGTAGTTATTTTCAATAAACCTCAATGATGAAACAAGAATAGAATTTGATTTTTGGTGCAGGATTTTATTTCTATACAATCAGTTTAGCGTACCACATAAACAAATATTTATGCTGAAGAGAATTAATTATAATACATGTACTGACTTTCATTTTTGTGATAAGGATAGAAAGAAGATCATTCGTGGTTATGATCATTGCTGACTTTGACGATGACGTCCTCAATAGTATAGATGACAGCTTTACATCCTTTGCTGTTATGAGTAGAGCAAACCCATCTAGTTTTAATATTAGATCCTTTATGACATTTCTTGTAGAACGTATGACCTTTGTAAGAGATCAGATTGTTACCTCTTTGTGAAGTGACGAAGATAGCTGAAAGATAGTAAACAATCATTCATAATTACAATTATATTATATGTATATATACAGCATTTTTTAATGTAAAAGGTCGGCAAACTAGCAGACGGATTCCCTGATGGTAAGCAATCAGCGCCGCCCATGGATACCCGAAGCAACGAGGAGTTACGAATGCGTTGCCGACCTTTTAGAGATTAGAGTTTTGGAGATTAAGGGATTGAGGAGGGATTGGGGGAGTGGAAGGATTGGGCCTCCGGTAAACAGCTGTATGTGTCCAGACAATTTAGATGTCCTAGAATACATTAATTGTTTCCAACTTGGCAAAAATTGCAAAAATTGTTAAAGAAACTCTTATAAAGGAAATGGAAAAAAGTATTCAATATTTTTTTTATTGTTCGACAGGTAAAAAATATATTATAACATAATTCGAAACGTTTAACAAATCATTAAGTTTAGTTTAAGTTATCATGAAAGTACGCAGTTCAATCAGGTCTTCAAAAAAATGTACTGAAAAAGATTATTTTCATGAAACTCACTCTTTTTGAAGTATAAAGATACAAAAAGATTAAAGTGTTATGCACACAATTCTACGCTCTAAAAACGAATGTTCTTCGAAACACTTCATCAAATCTATTTGATGAAGTGTTTAGAAAAACATTAGTTTTCAGTAATCTTATAAATTGTCAGTGATTTGGTGACAGGGTCCAGGTTAAGCTGGAGTTTCGGGGCAAGCACAATAAGGTACCGCGGCCTCGGCAGGATCAGGAGAAGGATTGGGAGCCATTTCACTCCCTCTCTGGGCGGGGCGCCCAGGACGAAACAAGTATATCAACAATCCTCCTCACAGAAAATAGACAAAATAAAAGTGAAACTTTCATTATTGAGATGAAAAATTGGAAATATTTTATTTTATTTATTGCCGCGTTTAAACCTCTGTTTTATTTATATGTAAATTCGCTTAAAGATATGAAAAGGATTAGGGGGAAATGGAAAATATACTTGATAACTGCACTAATTCCACGCAAATTTAGGGCAAGTGTAGATTGAAGAAGAGATTTATTCGTGATTATGATCATTTTTGACTGTAACAATGATGTTATCAATTGTATAGATGACAGCTTTACATCCTTTGCTGTAGTGAGTAGAACACACCCATCTCTTTTTAATATTAGGTCCTTTATGGTTTTTCTTGTTAGAGAAAGTATACCCTTGGTAACTGATCATATTGTTGCCTTTCTGTGAAGTGACGAACACAGCTGAAAATCATTAATAATTAAAAAAATGTATTATTCTGTAGCGTAGGACGTGTGGTTAACAAATTCACAAATAAAACAAACGCTCATAGAGTTCCAAATATAATTATAATAATTGCTATTAATTTTTAACTAATATGGCAATAACTTTTTAAGAATTTTATAAAAGAGTTATTTGCATTAGTATTTATTCTATTTAAATCAATCATGGGGATGAGTATTTTTTACTCTAACGATGACGTCTTCTATTGTGTAGATGGCAGCTTTGCATCCCCTGCCGAAATGAGTAGAGCAAACCCACCTCTTCTTTACACAAGACCCTGTAGCGTTGGTATTTTTCTTATGGTAGAAGTTATAACCGTCGTAATTGATCATAGTATTACCTCTTCGTGAAGTTATGAAGACAGCTGGAAGAAAATGAAATGATTTTGAAAAAGCGCATTATTCAATAAATTACATATATAAATACAATCTTCAATAAAAACCTCTGTTATAAAAGAATTAATAATTTAAACTTATTAATACACCTACATTAAATAACTTGGGATATGATAGATATATTGATAACTAAATAATAATGGTTGTCCACCTTCAATTTATAAAATTAATAGTTTGCAAAATAATCGAGAATTATAATTTCCAAAGTCTCTTCAAAAAATAGAAATTCAAATATGCTGAACAAATTGATTACTTTTTTAAATATACGGCGGCGAACAAGCGGCCTGTTTAACTAATGGCAAGCAATCGGCGCTATCCAGGGAAATATAAACACAATGTTTGATAAAAGTTTATTTATTTCCGGAAACGACAATATCTACGATCGTACTTAAACTATTAATTACTTAACATTAAATCGTAGTCATAACTCAACAGCTGCCATTTTCTTCTTCTATAAATAATTTTATTTAACAACCGACAAAGGTAACAACAATATCAATTAGGTATCTTCATTTGAGGTTTGTTAACATGTAACACAATATATAATGGTTATATAATAAAAACCAATAAGTCAAAGTTAATGGCTCTACCGTGGATTGTACTCATATTTATTTTAAATTAACATTTAACAAGTTTAAAATTATCTATATTATATTTCACTATATTATAAAAAAACTTTAAAGGTTTACGGAAATTAATAATATTTTCTTATATCGTACCTAGGAATTCCGCAGCCGTGCTTCCAATTACACTAATGAGGTTATAACGGAGATTGTCAGAAGAAAAAAAAATCTCACTAAAGTAATAAATTGAAATTGATAAGAACAAAAACACATTCCATCTTTAAAATTTCAAATCTAGAAATTTCATTCAATCTATTGAGCTATTTGAGGCTTTTATATATAACAAAAAACAAATTCACTATATATATTTACAATCTTATTAGGGATTAGTGTTATTAGTAATTATTTTTATTTAACTTTCAACTGTAATTAAAATCGTTTTATAAATGAGTATGTACATTGTACACAGAAATAATAATATCGTCTACAGTATATAGTCTGGCTTTGCAGCGATGCGACATCCGCTTGGCACATCCCCAACGAAGTCTGGTAGATCCTCGATTTCTGTTACTAATTACAAAAAAATTGCCTCCATATACGATTTTTCTGTTCCCAGTGCGAGTTGGAGCAAATTGCGCCCTCTCTGCGATTGCAAGCACTGAAAAAAAACATATAACTGTAATAGCAACCCTGGAGTTTTACAGCCACACAATAATTTTAACTTATACTTTTTTACTCATCATTATTGATCATAATTCGTTGTTTTCTGTTTAGACTAAAATCAAACTTATGAACCGTAAAAGTTGAGACGTAACATGTTTCGATTTTATTGAGTAGTTAAAAATGAATATTCAATACGATACTATTTCCTATGCTTCATTTATTTTGATGATGTACTTTAAAAAAAACTCCAAAGATTTAAATGGTTATGTTTAGACAAGAAGACATCGGATTTTTGGTTAATATATTTTCCATTAAGAATGTATTTTATGAACATGAACAATTAATAAATACTGATCTAATTTAAGCAAATTCATGCATATAAATATATCGAAACGAATGAGCCTGGAACTCACACAGGGAATCCTTAACTGAGTTTTAGGAACCACAGCATTATTTCTAATTTATAAGCAATAAAATGTTTAAGAAATATCAGGGATAAAAACGCAAAATAATAATAAAAACAATTTATTTTCTTTCATGATTATGTTCATTGTAGATAGCAACAATTTTATTGTCGACTATATGAATACAAGCCTTGCAGTATTTATTTTGTGAGCAAGACCATCTTCTCTTGTCCCTCTTATTGTTGCCTGGTTTCAAATAAAACGTGTAACCACCCACTTTAATATTCGTCTTGCCTTTCCTTGTTTTTACTAGTGTCACTAAAATTACAAAAATAATAAAATAAATAGCTTGAAACATACAATTTTGGGAGAGTTTACCTTGGGAGAGGGAGATCCTATCTGCTTTATACATACAACTTGAATGGACCTTCCCATTAAATATGTAGATGACCTTATTGAAATGTCCAGTCTTTAAATCTTCGAAACTTTGAAAATATAATTTAATATGTTCGCTTCAGCACAAACATTACCATAAATCCATAAAAAGTCCACAAGAATATACTTAACATACTTAAAATATTATAGATGCGAAACTAACTCTGTCCGTTTGTCTGTCTGCCAGTCTGTCTGTCTTTTCTTCATACCTAAACTACTGAACCGATTTCTGTGAAATTTGGTACAGACAGCATTTTATACCAGAAATCACTATTCCATGCGAATAGAGTCGCGGGCAACTGCTAGTACTTAATAGACTTACACTTTTTTTTCTCACAATTAAATTGTTAAACTAAGTTTGTCAATAAAAATGAATGCCAAGAAACGAAAAAAAATGAATGATTTATATTTCATGTCAACTATTTACAAGTTAATTAAAAAGTTAAACAAGAATACATACAAGTAACTTTGGATTGAATTAAGTATGTTTTTTTAATTCTTAAAGTACTTGCTAGAAATTCTCCTTTATGTAGGTATGTATAAGAACAAAACTATATAATTTTTGTTTGGCAATAAAACAAAGACACTGGACAGTATTCGTTTATTAACTTTGAGTTTTGTTCCAACAATAGATGCTTGGCAAAAGATCAAATTAAATACTCTTTTCATATAACAAAATCTACAGTTTTCTATAACTTTTGCACGGGTTATTGTGACTGTATATTTTCCTGTTTTTGTTTTCGTCAAACAGCTTTTTTTTTAATTATTACAGTATTTCATCTACTAAACTAGGCTTTGTGCTCGGATAACTATAATAACAAATTCGATTTTTCTAGATTACAACAAAGATTCTGAATAACCTACCATTAGAATACTTATTTTTCGTTTTATAACACTTAACTATTATAACTATTGTGTAACAAATTAACTATTATGTTAAGGGGTTACTTAGGCGTCCGCCGCATTGTGAATTGCGCAATGATGCACGTCGATTCTATAAAATTTGTTTGATTTCGAATGTTGCTCGAGTGTAAAGTGAGCGTCTAAGTGACGGGGAAATGACATTATAGAATGCCACTTTCAAAGTCATCTCATACTTTATTTATCAAAATGTTGCAGACCATTTCAACTCGCAAGTGTAGCGCTAGTGTACTAACTACTTACTCACAGCGGATTCAGATTCTAAGTTTAGAATGAAGTCTTACAGAAAAACACTGCTGCTCATGAATCTAAGCCGCTTACATGGCTATAAACCAGTGGAGTTCCTCTCAAAGAGTATGTAAATAAGGTGTTATATATTTTAAATATTTATTTTAACTCTTGATGTACTTTCAGAATACAATGGCGAACCTAATGCCCAAAGGCATTCAAAATTATTTTAACTACAGCAATAGATATTTGTACTATATTACACATACGTAATAATTTAGTATAATACTATTTCAATAAAATCAATAACAATTAACACACAATTGACTAGAATTCATTATTGATGAACTGAAACGATTTTACTAACGAAATTAATTATTACCTACTTACTACTGGCCACTTTATACTATTAATTACTTAAAACATGAATATTCACATTTTGAGTTTATTAATTTCTTATTTTATTAAAATAAGTGCGTTAAGGTATCACGCGGTATTACATTAAAAAGTATTTAAACTCTTATATCTTATAAAAATGCTAATTGACCTAATTTATTTTCATTTCAGTGTCATTTTTATACACACACGGAACAGTAATATCAAGGTAATAATATCTACAAGTATTTCAACTTCATAGAAACGGCCGAAACGCGAACTATACCTACGCGCCCGATGTCGGGACGCGCTCGGGACGCAGACAGACGCGGCTGTACCGCAGTGACGAACGGACGGTGTGTTGCCTTTTATTTAGAAATCAGCTCGAGTACATTATTTAATATGACGAATAGGAAATATTGTGCTGTTATTATGTTTGGTTGCATGAATTCGTCAATACCGCATCCAGACATAAGTTTTTTTTGAATTACCTGGAAACTCTGAAAGGTAAGACTATAAAATAATTTTACTTACTAGTAGCCTAGGTAGGTACATAATGTGTGTCTTTATGGATCATTATTTCCAGTTATCTCACGAAAACAGATGTTTGAATTTATAAATAATATGAATAAAGTTATTGAGACGAGTGAAATAGGTAGTTATAGGCGGTTCTGGTTCTGAATGAATACCTTACCTCTACCTACTTACGCTTGTGTTAAAACGGTTCATGAATGGTTTGTTAGTTTGTTTAATTCAAAGTAGAGAGTGTGGTATTTTATTATTAATAATATTTGTTTATTATCTGCGTTTATGAATAATACTAGAAAATATTTAATAACAACAATAAAACAGCTAGACTCATGTAATATTTTGATGTTTGAGGGTTGTGATTTTAGAACATTCGTAGTCAGCTGTTCAGTTCGGCATTAGTGGCCAAAGAAATTTTGTTTGTTTATTTTTAAAGCACTTTATTTGTTTATATAAAAAAAAGGATATTTACAATCACAAAACTAAATGGAAACAGAAAGTAGACAAAGGTAATTAAAATACTGGAGACGAGCAGCCCTAACGCATGTTTACGTACCGCGCGGCTGTAGGTATTTATTTCTTTCAAGCGGCCGAGTTAAAATACTGTATGATATTTATACTGTGGTAATATGTAGGTACTTGACGCTTGATTAATTTGAATTATTATTTTTAACATTGAATTCATGATTTTCATTCACTATAATTGTTCCCAATGGAAAATACTAAGAAGTTTACTCTCGTAAAGTCTTAACCAGTGCATATTCAAAAATGTACTCATAATTTCACTTCATTATTTTTTTAAATCACTATAACTAAGATCATTTGCTATCTTTTTATAAAGACCCGTAATTACCTTTCTTTGACTATATTAAACAAAAACATAACTGTTTAAGACAAAAATGAAAACCAAACATTTTAAAATACATGTTTCTTTTTTGGGTGATTGTGTAAATTGTTTAATTTTATGATATGGTTCTCTATAGTGTAGATTTGAGCTTTACAACCTCTGAAACAATGGCTGGAGCAGACCCATCGCGTCTTCAATCCTCTTGAGGATTTGTGGGTAAAGAGATAGTCATCTACTTTCAACATAGTCCGCCCGGTAGTACTTGACTCTATAAAGTGACAACGACCTAAAAAATAAAATAAATTAAAACACTGTTTTAAAATACTTTAAAATAAATTAAATAAAATTTTTAATTTAACCATTACACTAAATTTAAAAGACGCTTTTAATTTGAGGAAATTTTATTGCTACCAAAAAGCTTATTCTAACTTACAAAAAATATTATTATTAAAGTAACCTAAGTAATTAATTTTATGAAGAGCAGTTTTTTTTAAATATGTATCAAGGCTGATTTTTCAATGGTTAGATAAAGTTTATCTAAAGTATAATCATAATGCTGTCGCGTCAGAATGTTTGTAAAAGACAGTGACAGCAACAACATTTATCTGACTATTGCAAAATCAGCCCTTAATCATGAAATAAGCATTCCAAATTCTATTAAAATAAGTTTACGAGATCATCTTTCAAAATGTCTATAAAACTGGCAACTTTATGAATTTCACGAGCAAGAATTTGATCTAGCAAGGCAATATATGAAACATTTTCTTCACCATCACCTTCCCCATAGTACTGAACTTTAGAATGGATGACTTCTAGACCAACTGGCGTAGAGCGACTTATTTATTAATTTATTATTTATATTTATTTATCTATGTATTATCGTGAAACATACTAAATTTATTGCAAATAACGACTCACTAACGAGCTGTAGGCAAGAAACCTATTGTAACTTTTGGTTTTCTCAATTACTTCACGTGTTAAAGTCATTATTTTCAACGACAATTAATCTTATTTCTACAAAACACCTTACATAAGGTAAACACAGCAAACACACTCTTTATAAATAGACAGCAACAAGATTATGAAAGGTGATAATCTATCACCTACATAGTCCATCACCTGGATGGGAAAAATATTAGACACGCATCTTTTATTCGATTATAAAGAAATATATCATAATACGAAACGAAACAATACTATATTTTCTACTTAAAAATAAGTATAGGAGGCACAAGAGAGTACGGATCACCTGTCTCACACCGGTTACATTGCGCGTTACGGCGCGTTGCGATGTAGTGAATTTACGTTAAAGGGTCGGGCAAAATAAGAGTGGATACTACGGCCGCACATGAAACCGGCGAAAAATAACGCTTACGTTTAATTCGCTGGCTAGTTGAAGTGACCGGTGGCCAAATTTTTTTATTTTGGCCGTAATCTCAAAACCTACCTAACCTAACTCTAAAATCCGTGATCGCAAAAAGGCTGGCATCGCACTTTTAGTAAGTAACTCTTCCATGTCGCGTCGTCTATGTCTATGAAGCACACCGTTTGCCAGCTTGTCTTACCACAAAACAGTTTTGATGTGTAAACTCGTTACATAACGGAACGGCTCAGCACAAAATGGAATATTCAAAATCAATACATATATCATTGAAAGGTTTTTATGCCGTTAAAACAAAAAGAAACGTGTCCAATATTTTTGATCATGTTCCAGGCGGACGCTAAAAAACTAAAATCATTCTTCTACCTTTTATTACAATTGCTACAAATTCAAACGACACACAAACACAGGCTTATCTAACCTTAAATATAACTTAAACCTATAGGTATGTGGTACTACTCGTAGTTCTGAGGATATTACATATAATAAAATAAGCGATAGGTTTCAAATTTGTTCTAAAGAATGCACACGCTGCTCATGAAAGTCCCGTTGTGACATGTAACTCATACCCCCTTATTACAAAACAAGATTTATCTTTAGTCCAGGTTTAAACCATTGAGTCGGGTTTTGAATTTTGAACCTTATTGTCATCTACCTTCAATTCGAAATACAAAAACTGGCTCAATGGTTTAGTCCTAGACTAAAGTAAAACCTTGTTTTTTAATAAGGCCGATAGAGCATAGAAGTGCCCAGCTTTCGTAATGGTCCTAGTGGAACTGAAAGAGACTTTCAACCAAAGACTACTGTCACTGTGTACTTTCAGGCTACTGTAACTGTTTGAAAGAGTAACTTTAATTTCTGACCCTATGACATTCTTGACTGTTTTGAATTCGCTAATAATATTAACTTTTATTAATGAATGGAACAAAAAAATAATGTATTTCTTTCCGTTTGATATAGACCGATAAAAAGATCTCGATTATCCTTTACATGCAAGTCTCTTTTAGCCCCTTTGTCCTCTGACCACCTTGCCTTCATTAGAATCTTCTTCGCCTTATTGTCAATGATTATGTGAATAACTTCCAGTGGATACAATTTGTCCATTGATGCTTACAAGAGTAGCTCTGCATCCCTTCTTGTGGTGCGTGGAACACCGCCATGACACTCTTTCCTTCCGTTTATAATGAGCAAAGTACGTGTACACACCGGACAGGATCAGCCAATGTCCTTTTTTAGATTTCATGAATTTGTACTCTGAAATAGAAATTGTAGTTAGTATTCAGTCATGTATTTGTTAATTTATTAATTACAAACTAAAACTAACTAATAGTTACATAGCGAAGACTACTTTGTACAGTTTACTGATTATCAAATCTGCTGGAGCACTTATTTGCAAAACAAAGAAACGGTACGAAAATCTGTTAATGGCAAGGACGGCAATGTAGTAATGATGTCAATAAAACCAATCACTCAAGAAAGCAGAATTTAATAAATTAAATGAAGAAGTTTCTACGCTTAATATATTTTAAATAACATATTTATTACATAAATAGTAAGATCAAATTGTTTTACTTAAATAAATTTGAGAGTCGAATAATAAAAATTATTGCAGTCTGTGGAAATCCTAGCTAATCCTTCCGAACAACGATGATACCACGGCGGCTTTTAACCGCTTTATATTTTATACTCGAGTGCAGTCAGAACCTTTGAAGTAGAACATAATTAATTATTTTATTCAGTTTTTATGTAAGGACCAATTTCGTTTGTTTTATTAAAACTTTCTGATGTAGCTACTTCATTGACATCAGGCTCGTTTTCCGTGGATTCTTTGTGATTCGAACCATGCCTACTTGTTGTACCATTTCATTCTTTGGTTTAATTCAAATCTATCTTTTTGTTCATTCTCCTTTTTAGTTGTTATGCGTGTTTTTATGTTTCCTTTCCTTAGTCTGGCCCGATTCTTGTTGATCCTTTCCTTTCTTTTCTTCCACAATTCTTCATCATTTCTAATTCGTTCATACCTTCTTTTTTCAGCTTCTCTTTTCTTAAGCAATCTCTCTTCTCTCGTCTGAGATCTTCGTTTTAATTTCAAGAAGATGATTTCATCTGAAAAAGAACATTAGTTATACCAATATTCTATATATAGATGAAGTCAAATTGAGCGTATTTTGTTACTCACTAATTATACGAAATTTAAGAAAATAGCAATAAACTGGGCATGACGTAAATAAATACGGTATAATACTCTTCGTGTAATCCACAAAATGTTGCACCTTCTGACGAAGTGTTGGGAACTGAGAATGTTGGAGATTTAACAAAACAAAAATTATACCCTCTTCGCGGATAGTCGCCTTGCAGCCCTTATTATGATGACTAGAACATTTCCGGCAATTCTTAATTTGTGTGTGGACATTTAATCGTTTATTACAATGAATTGCGCATACCCATAAATATCTGAGCCCAAGGATTTATTTCAAATTATAATCATTTGTTACGACACGCTTTAAAATCTTGAATTAATAATCTTAAAAATATGTACATTGACTTAAAAAGCAGAATAACAAACAAAATTGTTTTTCAACAAATAATAGTTATTTATTTACACGATGTACAATTGTTTTACTATTTATTTACAGTTTCGCAAAAAATAACAAATTACAAGTAATAGTAAGACTATTACTTATGGATAAAAATTACCAGAATTCATTTGCGACGATGTTATTTACTAAACAGACTAGGCCATAACATTAATGATTATGGCAATTTATATTAAAGACTATTTCATGGTCTATTGTGTGGATTCGAGCTTTGCATCCCTTGTTGCAATGTGTCGAGCATCTCCACAATTGTTTTATTCCATTTACTTTTTTTAAACAATAGCTGTACTCCCCTAGCCATAGCATTCTGTTGCCATATCTTGTTATAGTGTAGAAAGCACCTGAAACATACTCGTGTTTTTATTTTAATGAACGTAAAAATTAAAATAAAATTTATTAAAATTATATTGTAAATTGCATTATAATAAAAACAAAATTGTATAAACAAAATCTGTAAAATTTATTTTGTAAGATATTTTATTTTATAAAATAATGTTTGGATGTTTCACGGTTTTTAGGTATTGATGCATATTTTTATGATTGAATTAAGAAATGACAGATCAAAATAAAAATATATTAACTATTAAATGTTCTACACGTACTGTATATCTACAACTACGTAGAGAAACCATTTACACAGAATATTTTTTTTTAAAAAAAAGCTATTCGTATATTGCAAAATTTTATTCTTCCATGTTCATCATTCTTATCAAATACAAAAATATCTCATTTGTTATTAAAAAAAAAATTGTGCCTATTTTCTACTGATCACGTAATCAATGAAGACACTACAATTTTCATAAATACTTAAATAGATATTGAATAATAAAAGCTAGCTCCCGGCATAAAAAAATCTGTAAAAAGGTTAAATTGCACATTTCTTTGACAAACCCTTCGTATTTAATTGATTAAGACCCCCCTGAAAATACAAGCAGTCGTAATGTATAAAGTAATTTTTGGTATGGTTCACCTGTGCAGTAGGTAAGCTTCCACCACGCTTCATCCTATCTATTGGTAAAAGCTGAATCAAAAGCGATCATAGAGACAAACGCGACAAGAGGACTTCATTTACACTAAATAGATCGCGGCCAGCTACATAGTTTCATTAGCCATTCACTTAAGAGTTAGGTCACTAGCCGTTTCATTTAATTTCTCATTTATGCTTTGAACTTAAAGATTTTATCGATACCTTCCGATTGTCATTAAAACTTAATTGCTACCAATTATATAGCCAGTCACCAATCTGGATAAAAAAAATGTCCAGAATTGTATTTGCAGCGATATCATTTACTAAACAGACTAATGGCCTATATGTGTAAAGAAAATGATAATCCTAATGAAAACTTAATGTACATGAGAATTATTGATCCTAACAATTTCATTGAAAATTGTATGTACTGTCGCCCGGCATCGCTTGTGGTTGTGAGTTGAGCACACCCATCTTGCTTTTGGCCCCGACACGTGCTGCTTGCAAAATGTGTAGCCTCCAACCGATATCAAACTTTTACCACGGCGTGACATCACAAATGATGCTGAAAACAAACAAATTAATATACTTAACACAATTTTTCCTTAAAAATATCATTATATTTTTGCATGCCGTACTTCGGCATGAATTAAAATAACAATAAAATACTTGAAATTAGTTTGAATTTAATTATTATTTTAACATTAATAACAAAATTCTTTGTACCCAAAGTTATGATTTGGTTTATCATTGAAAATAATACAAAAATTATTCAAGATACAACATAGTAAGCACAACATACAAAAAAACATTATTTGTGCACACTACTTTTGACACCAACACTTGAATAAGACCTATAAAATGTAAAATAACCATGATAGTGTTTTATGAGGTGCTTTAAATAAATAAATAAATAAATAAATAAATAAATAAATAAATAAATAAATAAATAAATAAATAAATAAATATTTCGAAAACAAAAACAAAGATCGCCTGAGACGTATGTACTAAGGGTGACAAAAATGCATGGAGAGCTTAAGGTCGACTATTGACTGACAGGTTTTGCATAACGCTACCATTGATAACTAGATGGCGCTGGTTTTAAATGAATATAAACCTGCAAAGCTTGAATACTTTATACTGCAGAGGCACACAATAAGGTTTTTAATGGTTAAAATAATAATTAAGAAACAATAATATATTTATATCCAAATACACATAAATTATGTTAATTTCCTCATTTCCGAGGACTTACTATAGCGCCATCTAAGTCAAGTCAAGCAAACCAATTAAAAGATGGCGTCAATAATTAATAATAGACAACAATAAAAGTTATAAACTAACCCGCATTTTCGACGTCATAAAAAATGCGATCGGTAGCTCGGATGAATAAGAATGATTGAATAAAGAAGTCGAAGGGCACCGGTTCAATTCCGGGTTATCATTTTTAAATTCATGGTATAACAATGGTATTTTTTTATTTTTTATATAAAATCAATATTAATAATATATAAATAAAATATTTGACGTTTAATATTTATAAAAGATAACAAAAATAAATAAATATATTATTTTAGAATAAAATTATATTAATAAATATATATAAATAACTTTTATAATATGTGCTAATTATTAATGTAAAAGTAACATATTTTTCTTACAGATTAAGACTAATACTAAGTTTAATTCTCATAAAGGATAACAAATAAAACTATTTTAGTGACATTATAATTTCAGACATTTATTTCTTAAAACATAATATTTATTTCTTTCTTATATAAGTAGTGTATACCCTGACCTAATAACTTTTCATTTAACTGACACATTATTTAATACACTTTTTATAAGATTAATAAGTATTTAAAATCAAAATTGTGTTGTGATAGTCATTTATTAAGTAGTTAGTTTTAAACACAATGTTATAATACGATTCTATATATTAGGCAACCTTACTTCTGCTACTATTTTACCTCCACATAAAATTTAATTTAAGTATTGACTAAAGTGATTCATTTTGTGCATCATGTTATGACAAAGGCTCATAGCTTAAGTATTCGTTCCAGAACAAGGAAGAAATTGAAGCTAGACCTTAAATCAATAACATTTCTAAGACCGGGATATAGCATTCATTAGATATGGGACGAATTGTTTATAGTAAATAATAAATAAATAATTTATTATTTTGCAATCAATAGCATCTGTAGATATTAATATTGCTTTTAAATTTATTTCTCATATTTAGTAAAACATTAAAATCATTACTGTAAATAACAGTTGCTGGTTATAAAGTAGTCAACAAATTTATCCTACTAACACTAAGTTTGAACATTAATCCATTAAATTAATTATAGCTACCCCGGTCTTGTAATTGCTTAATCCTATAGTCAACAATATCTTTTCTTCTAAGAACTAGTGTAGCCGCCATTTTTATCGATCCTATTTCTCCTATCTCGCTGGCCAAGGAATAATCCGTATGTCTGATTGCTGACTAAACACTTGCACAATTATGGATCACATAGGACAATTGTCCTGCACGAACGTTATCACTAGCACATCTTCATGACGTCTTTCAGCACATCTATGTATAGTTTTCACTGTTTGCATCACTGAAGATGACAATGCTCCAGTAATTTTCCTCATAACCTTGCCCCATAAGTTGAAGCTGGTCTGAGTCAATATCACGTCTTCTGCCAGATCCACTACGGTGCTCCAATGAACCCTCTTCTTGAAACAGCTTTAGATATCCATAAAGTGGCAGTCTTTACCTGTAAGGGACGTGTATTATTATTATTTTCATGTATCGATAACCATGGATAATAAAATAAATAACGAACGGTCATTTTAAAAGAATACTTACGTTTAAGCCAGTTTCTCTCGAAATTTCAGTATAATTTAAGCTTTGATTATGCAATGCTATTATTTTGGCCCTCGTAGCCATATCAATATTTGAACGCAAACTCATGATACAAATAAATATTAAAAACTTGTTAAACAAATCGTAACTGAACTCACTCAAAGATAGTAAAGAATGTTATGATTGAACAAAAAGGTTTAATTTTTATACAGTTAATATTAAATTACCCTCAACTGTTTTGAGATTTATGATCGGGTTATAGTTGCTAAACAACTTCAATATAATAAAGAGTAGGATAATTTCAATACATTTCAAGGTTACGTAATGGCCTAATGGCTAGTGGTATCGGTAAATTTTATGCTACCGAGTTCGAATCCTGGTTATTGCGTGCTTTGCTTAAAAAAGGTTTTGACTATCGTAGGATTAATTTGTGTAATTTATTTAGTTAATAACTTTGTATGTGATAAAAACTATAAATGTATATTTTTCAATACCACTAGTATACTAGCGCCATCTATGTCATCCAAGGTATATTATTAAGGCGATGCAACGCCGTACAAACGATTTTGATTTGGAATCCTCCATGCACTTATGACACTGATAGTACCTACATATAATTATATATAACTTGCTTCAACATACCACACGCAGCTGTCCGCGTGGTACGTTGATAAAAAGCAAAGCATGATGAAAGAATAACAAACAACAACAACAATTTCAGTGAGGGAGAGCCATGCTTCGGCACGAATGGGTCGGCTCGACCGGAGTGATACACGGCTTCATAGAAGACCGACGTGAAACAACCACAGCGTTGTGTTTCGCCGTGTGAGTAAGGTTACCGGAGGCCCAATCATTCCCCGCCCCCAATCCCTCCCCAATCCCTAACCCTAAAAGGTCGGCAACGCACTTGTAACTCCTCCGTTGCGGGTGTCCATGGGCGGCGCTGATTGCTTACCATCAGGTAATCCGTCTGCTCGTTTGACGACCAATTACATAAAAAAAAAATATAACAAACATATCTACATCCATACATTGTCACAAACTTGGTAATAGGATAGTAGGAAGTAGGATTTCTTTCACGGCCCGCCTTCTTGTAGTTCATAGGTATGTGCATTACAAATACGGACTATGATGTCGTCGACAGTGTGTACTATGCATTTGCATCCCATTTTCTCGTGGCTAGCACACCGCCATCTTACTTTGCGCGCAGCCTTTCCACTACATCTAAACTTGATCCCGTTCAGAACCAGAATCTTTGAACCTCGCTTACTATATTCGTAAACGGCGACTACATCTGTAAACATAAACAAACAAAAAATACATAATATGGGTTCTCTTCGTAAAATGAAACGTGGA
This sequence comes from Spodoptera exigua, assembly GCA_902829305.4. Taxonomy (NCBI): domain Eukaryota; kingdom Metazoa; phylum Arthropoda; class Insecta; order Lepidoptera; family Noctuidae; genus Spodoptera; species Spodoptera exigua. Next base: position 3,267,605 of record LR824612.2, read on the forward strand.
AAGTTAAGTAAGATAAAAAAAACAATGCGCTATATGACAGTTTTATATATTATTATATGTACACGCATACACTTTTACAACAGCGTAATATTATAGATACTATTACTAACATGAGTTAAATATGGATAATTTATTATTTTTTTGTAAAAATAAAGATTAAGGATTGCAAATACATAAAGCTTTAAACTATTTTCTAAGAATGGTGTGTAGTTGTAAAAGTTACTGTTATACATAAAGTAATCACGTTATGTAAAAACCAAATTAATAAAAAAAACAATGAAAAAACTAATTTATTTCATGATTTATATAAATTAGTAGGAACCAGTTGTATGTTGATTAAGATATCGGACTATAACATCATCGATGGTGTGCACTACAGATTTGCATCGCCATTTTTCGTGGGAAGCACACCGCCACCTTACTTTGCACCCATTCATTCCTTGAAGTCTAAACTTTAAACCATTTACAACTAAAATCTTGGAGCCTCGCTTGCTATATTCGTACTCAGCTACTACACCTGTGGGTACAAAAATATTTAATAATAACAAAACAAAATTCATAAAAAATTATAGGTATTGCAGGAGTATATACTCCAAAACATTTCCAAAAACTTATAAAATAAGATACAAGATAAAAATATATATTTCATACAATTCTAATACGTTGTGATTTCACAAAAAAAAACATAAGTTTGTTGCACTTTCATTTTATTTCAAAAGTAACATAAAATGGATTTCACAATAAAATAAAAATAAAAATAAACAAATCACATATTTTTTCAATCACTTTAAATGGGTATACAATATACAATACAGTTTTGAAAAATTAAAATATAATAATAGTCTATCACACTGTTCGTCAGTGAAGCTGGATGGATAAGAAAGAGCAAGCCACTTCATCATTATCTTTAAAAATACATATAATATGTATATTTTTGCAATCTTATCAATACATTATTTAATACAAATATGCGAAAAAATGCAGAAAACGTATTGTTAAAAGAGAAACAAAAACAAACACAATGCAATTCAGTAAGTGAATAAAAATGAGTCCTCTGGTTTCCAAAAACAGTTAAAATTGTGGTTGACTAGATCCTTGAGAACCAGTGGTATGTTCATTCATATAGCGGACTATAATATCGTCGACAGTGTGCACTATGGACTTACATCGCCATTTTTCATGTGTCGAACATCGCCACCAGACTTTGTTCCCAGTCATTCCGTTACATCGGTACTTTATACCATCAAGTATCAAAATTTTTGTGCCTCGCCTAGTATAGTCAAAGACGGCCATTACGTCTGTGGACATCAACAAGAAAAACTTAATAATGAGTATGTTCAAAGGTATTTAAAAAGGTTTAGGTATGAGAAACGTATTAAGTATAGGCTTAAAAACGCAGAAATTATAATGTATTATGAAAAATTTACCTCTCTTTTCATCTGCTTTCGAACGAATAGTAATAAAATAGGGATAGTTAATGAAATAAACATACAATTTTTTTAGGAAAAATATACTATTTAAAGCAATATGTGCATCTGTGCAATGCGTGATAGCCTAAATGCTATCCGCATTGTAATAAACACAATAAGGTAACAAGTCATCTTAAATAGCTATAGCGTTTTATTATATTTTTGTATAACAAAAGTCGCCGCGACGCGCCCGCTCCTCGTGAATAAGAGTCCCATTGTGACTTGAAACTGGTCGAGCTTGCTAGAACCTAGTTATTTTGAATAAATTCAATTAATATACAATGCAATGTACATAACTTCCATAAAATTCATTTCACGGACTAAATTCTTATGAACCAGTCGTGTGGTTATCATAATAGTGTACTATGATGTCTTCGACCATATGTACTACCGATTTACATCGATACTTCTCGTGGGTAGCGCAGCGCCACCAAATCTTATTCGCAGTCTTTCCGCTGAGTCTGTACTTTATACCATTTAGAACCAAAATCTTAGTACCCCGCTTGGTATATTCGTAATCGGCGACTATACCTGCGGATATAGCAAGAATAATAATTATTTTTACATAAAAAATGAGCAATAAATAGTGTAGTGTATTGTTGTTTTTGTTCTTGTACCTATATATTCGTAATCTATTCTTCCCATGTTTAATTATATTATTTATGTATTATTTATATGTTATATGTGTATTTGTAGGTTATATTTATTGTATTCATATATTATGTTTTTGTATTATATGTATATGTTGCCTTATATGCCTATGCTTTTTAATCATTTGTGTGCTTGTTTAGAACCTATTGTTAACACTTCTCTGCATCACCCGTGAGGTTGACTGGTAGAGAATGCCTTCGGGCATTAAGTCCGCCTTTGTATGTATTTTTTTTATATGTACATAAAGTTTTAAATAAAATAAATAAATCATGTATTGTTTGAATAAACTTTATTCATTTTCACAAGTAAAATGACTAATAGACTTGTCATGAAAAAAAATTGCATGGTATTTATGTGTACCTATTTATTAACGTAAGTTTCGTTTATCAAATTGTAATATCATAAATATTGCTATAAAAATAAATTTTTCTTTAGCTCTTTATTAACAATGTTATGAAACAAAACAAGCACTTTTAAGTAAGACTGGATCCTAAATAAGGGTATAATATTATCCCTTATAAAGACATCTGTTTGTTAAAAACAAAGTTCCATATTACTCAAAGAAGAAGAAAAATCTACCGCACAACACCGCAGCACCGCAAATCTACCGCAGAAGCAGCACCAAACATTAAGGTTCTATCGCGGCATAACAGTTCTTATCGCAATAAGAACTGATAGACCTCATCCTCCCTTTTGAATGAATGATGATGAACTGTTCACCCAGATCTCTCATCCCTCCAAACATGATATTATCATATAAAATATTTTATGTCATGGACCATATTTTGGTGGTGTATTGAAGGTGTGTTCATTACAATATCGGACTATGACGTCATCGATGGTGTGTACTATAGATTTACACCGCCATCTTTCATGGATAGCACAACGCCATCTTGTTTTGCTTCCATTCATCCCGTTGTACCTGAATTTTATTCCGTTTAGGACCAAAACCTTACTGCCGCGCCTGCCATAATCATAAACAGCGACAACTGGAATATAACAAAAGCAAACATACCATAACATACAATATCAAAGTTTTTTTTCGGCCAACGAACATACGGATCACCTGTTTTTATAATAACTGTCGTGAGACATACTAAATTACCTAAAAATACTCACGTGTATATATGTATTGAGAAAAGCTGTACAAGTTTCGAACCGCAGAGGGGTTCTTCCTCTGACTGGTTCAGGAGGCTGCACGACATCACCGCGTCCGCGCACGCTGCTCATGAGGAAGGACCCCTCTGTGTTTCGAAACTAGTAGAGCTTTTCTCAATTTATACACGTGAGTAACTCGCGATTTGTAGTCAAATTACGGATCACCTGTCATAAGTAATTAGCGTCGCCTATGGACACTAGTAACTTTACCTTTTGTTAGCTGTTAGGTGTTAGGTTATTGTTAAGGAGAGGGATAGGGGGATTGAGAATGAGGGTAAAATTGGACCTCCTGTAACCTTATTCGTACAGCAAAACACTAGTCCAATACTCAAAACATTTTTATTGACAAAAATAGTAAAGAATGTGACAGCATACAATTATATGTTGAAAATTTAAAAGTTCTATAAATATCCAAAAATAATACTAATTTATAAAGCTATTTAATAAATTATTTAAATAAAAAATATCACAAATATCATCGAATATAAGTTAAGTTACTTTAGAATTTTTAAATACATATTCAATCAACAGTTTATTGAATAAACGTAGCATCAAAAAATATTTTAGGCATACTTTTTCTAATATAGGAACTTAATTTATTCTCTTTATTCTTTCGCATACAAGTCGTTAGTTTGATTGTGACCACGAAACAATACGAAGGAGTACTCGTCATTAAGCACGTAAAATTGTAAAAAAAGATATCTATCGGCTGAATATTACAGATGAGGCTATCATAAAGTAAAGTTTACGAGACAGGGACATTAAAAATAAAGCACATTGTAGATAATAATAAACTACCACAGCAATGTAATATATAAGTATATATAAGTATGTAATGACACCGTTCACTATTATTTTACACTGTTAAAGAGAAAAAGAAACTTATTTCACCCATGATCACTCCTCCCAGGCGTTGACGTCGATGATCTCCGGCCATCGTAAGCACGGATTTGCAGACGGCGTGCTTTTTGGCAGGCCGAAAAGGGCCAAGTAGAAATGTACTATGAAATCTTACTACTACTGTCACATAATTGGGAAAATGTATTTAAAACTGCACAAACAAGGTCACTTTTACATTGCCGGAACAATAATTGCAACAACTTGTAAGGTTTAGGTCTAACGCAATGGTGCATCACACACAGCCCCGCTCGCAGCAGGAGAAGGAACGGGATGCTTTCTAGTCAGCCTGACAGCCTGGCTAGAAAGAGGGATGGAGCTATAAGAGGTGTATAGCTCCATCCCTCTTTCTCCTACAGAGCGGGAAAAGTAAAAGAAGACAATGTACTCCCCTCAGAAAATATCAATTTAATGATTATGGACATTAAAGGTCCTAATAACGTTCCCCTGAGCAGTGTAAATAGAAGCTCCACAGCCTTTATTGTGGTGGGTGGAACAAGCCCATCTGACGGTTTTATTCTTACTTGACGATTTCATATAATACGTATAGTTTCCTATTGCGAGTAACGGTTTTCCTTTCTGCGATCGTAATACAGCTACCTCTGAAAAGGCAAAAAGTTTATACATAACGTTTAGGAAAGATCAAATGATTCATAAAATATGATTTATCGTTCAAAAATTTTATATACATAGGTGTACTTTCTGATTCTAGCCATTTTGATATTTTATCCTATAAAGCAATTTCAACGTCACCAACCAACTCCAATACTGTTTTTGAATAAAAAAAACATTTTGCCCTCAAAGCATCAGGACCAGACATAACAAAACTTCTTTATTAATGTAAAGTAATATTTATTTTAGAAAAATATAAGAATAAAAAAAAATATCTAATTCGTTGATAAAAATTTTACTAACATAATATACACAATTACGTAAAATTTATCTTAACACCAATAATATTTTTCTATCCGACAATAAGTACAAAAATAAATTCTTCAAAATAACAATAGTCTAAACGAAATTAAAACAACATTGTACATAATACTATTTAATAAAATTATTTCTTCTTATCATAAATTTATTCTATTTATTTATGCTTCAGTTAATTAATTTATTACCTATTAATTAATCTATTATAAATAATTATATACACATATTATTGTATAAAATAGATAACGTTTAACCTCATATCAACCTTTTACTTGCGCAAGCAAATATTTTGATTTGCCACCTGAATGTGAAAAAAATTATATTAGCTTCTATACAAATAGAAAAATGACATTGATGTATGAGATTGACATTGACATTAAAAAAAATGTCAAAACTTATGTCAATCTCATACATTGACTTTTCTGTTCACTAATTCGGAAAAAGCAAATTACGAAAAAGGGTTCATGTATTGTGGTAGCATTACTTTATCTGTACAACAAAAAAGTATCTACACATATCTTGTATCTAATAAATTTAGAAAAGGATGGAAGTATTTATACAAAAAAATTAACATTTACATAAGGAAGGATCTCGTTAAATTTGGTAGAATCTCATAACTAGTTGTATGATAATCCCAGAAGTACACTATTTCATCGTTAATTGTATGGACGACGGCCTTGCATCCATATTTAGCGTGGCTGGTACATCTCCAACGGACCTTTGAAGATACACCTGCACCATTTCTTCTGTATCTATTTCCATTAATCACCATAATTCTGGAGCCTTTCGTGTTGTTTAGAAAAGTCGGTTGGAGATCTGAAATGAATATTTAGTATTAAAATATACTGTTAGATGATAGCAATAGGTACACAATTAGTCTAGTAATAAAAATAGGTTTTATTAGTGGTGTAGAAGATAGGTATAAATATGTATAAATTTGTAATCAAATAATTATCTTTTCGAAAGGTCTACCTTGCTAAAGAGATCGACTTTGAGCTCAGAAATGTTTACAAGATAATACTCGTACAATGACGGTGTTTTTTTTATTGTGAAGAGAAAATTATGTAATTGCTTCGCTAGCCCAGGGTGAGGCGAGAAGAAGTGTCAGGCTTTACAGCACATATGTGGTGGTCTATTGGATTTTTAAGGCGTGCGCGGCACGCTAGTAGAAGTTCGTAGAAGAATCTCGCTCGATAAAATTATTTCGCCAAACTTACTTTAGTTTGGCAGAGTACACAACTTGTGTAATTAAATTTAGTGTTTGGTTTGTAAAAAAAATAAAATAGTCCATTTTTTATAACTATATAATTCGTTTTTGTTGTGTGTATCGTGCCAAGTGCTTATTGTAAAAATATATTAATCATGTATATAAGACACTCGAATTCTTTAAAAAATTTACAATATACATATAGGTATACGTTCCTAGATATTTCGTGCTGGATATGGAGCTTTGATAATGTCGACTAAGAAGGAAGTTAGTGTAAGAATAGAAAACGCGGCAAATTTGTGCTGGAAGTAAAATTGAGATAATACATACTGCGCAAATTTATACACGAAACATCTGGCCATAGTTCATACCGACTAAAATAACAAGTCATATAAATTAATAAAAATGTCTCACCCTATAAACAAGTCCAACTTAACATACAAAAAATAATAACATGTAATAATGAATTATCACAAGAATTCATAAATAAGGATAAAATAGCATAGTTAGTATGAATATATTTTTAAAGACATAATTTTACTATCTAGCGTGCTGATTTGCATAGAGCTTTGTGTTCCTTGGAGCAGTGCGTGAACCAATCTCAGCGATCTTGAGTTCTGTTACCGAATATTTGAATTAAGAATATCGTTGGTGCATTAACATTCTCAAGCCTTTTTGTGACTGAATGTAATCTACTGGAAGATAGAGAATCCTTAATAACAACATAATTTTTGATTCCTATGAATCCCATTCTGAGTATAGATAAGTATAAAAAATAGTAGTAAATACTTCAGCCTAAAATTAAATTAATGAAATATTTAGTTTTCCAGTCAGATAGTATTAAAATAAATAAAAACTAGTTTAAATTAGAATTAGTAAAGATATCACTGCGTCATTTGTTTGTATCAAGGAATTTTAAATCAATATACCGGCAAAAATGTTTGGTTCCGTAAAAAGAAGCAAGACGTGTCTATTTCTTTTGCTAACCTAAAAAGACGAACAGTGTTTAAATACCTTCCTATCAAATTTTATGCGCAAACCAAATAGTACATTAATTATACTCGGAATTTTAGCTTGTTGATGGGCAGCAAATCTTCCGTCTACATTTCAATTGCAGATATAAAATTGATAACAAAGACAAATAACAACCAGACCAAAAAAAATAAATTAACAAAACGCTTGTTAATAAATAAAACAGTCCCCTTCGAGAATCATGGCCATATTTTTCGGCGTAGTGGATATTTGGATTAAAACAAATGTGTTTTTAAAATTGACATTGCTCTTTACCTCGACCACGAAAAATAAGGCCATACCGGATAATGTAATTCTATTATTTAGACATATCAAGCTCATATACAGATAAATTCGTCGTAACGTATTTCTCAAGTGCCTTTGGTGGATGTTTATGATCCAAGAGAGCTAATACTATGACATCATCAACAGTGTGAACTCTTGCTGAACAAGACCTGAGGGAACAGCGCCATCTGGTCTTATGATTGGTCTCGCAGTTTTTGGTGAAAGTATACCCATTTATAAGTAACATCCGACGTCCTCGTTTCGAGAAACTGTACTGAGCTGAAAAACAAATATTATTACCAATTATTTTGACTTGAACTTGCATTATATGTTTAATGGTGCACTGCATAAAACCAAGAACTAAATCGAGTGTTAGTATCGCTCTTTTTTTTCAAGAGGGCAAATCTTCATGACTACACGGTTGGCGCGGTGGCTGGGCAACTGACTGCCGCCCAACGTGTCGCGGGTGTAATTTCCGCACGGAACAACTCTTTGTGTGATCCACAAATTGTTGTTCCGGGTCTAGGTGACATGTGCATGTGAAATTGTATGTTTGTAAAAGCACGCACGACCACGACACAGGAGAAAATGAGCTGAGCGATGCTTTGCCAAATACGATGGAGCGCCTGTTTAAAGTAGTCATTTACTCCAAGACACCCGGGTATAATCTTCTAAAACATAGATTCTGGCAGGCAACTCCTCTACTTTCCAATTTTTAAGAAAACCTTACTTTATCAGTGGACTGTAATAATATTTCTTTTATGTCTATGTTCGTATTAACTAAAACGCTGAATCTTACTATAGGACGTTTACCACCAATGATACATAAAAAGTTTAAAAACACATAACATTTATTAAAATAACACATCCAACTACTCATATCTTGTAGTTATTTTAATCGTTATTAATCAACTAGACTTTCAACATAGAATAGAACCACTAGAACGGTTTTATCACAACAAACACATATTTTATATACATTATGAAATACCTAAAATAAGAATCCTAATGTTTATACTCGTACAATTAAATCGTCCGTCAGTCAGTCCGTCAACGAAGCTAGGTGATCCTAAATGTAGGGTCAAATACGTAAGTTATATTTTATTATATAATTCATACAATATTTACAACTTCTTACAATATTAAACAAATAATAATTACATCACATCACACATCACCTGCCTATGAGAGCTTACTGCTGAGCAAAGTCTACTTCCTACAAGCAGAAGGTTTGACGGGAATAGGTCTATTGCTATATAGGTACTACAATTCCAAGCTCTGTGCTGCTACCGAAAGTTATAAAAACAGAAAAGATCCCATTGATGTTTTCAGATAATTATTCGAACCCAAAATTGTTTCCACGGCATTATTATTCTAATAACTACTTGATGTTTTGACATTCTAACACAATCAAATATTAATACTATAATGTAATCTAGCTACAAGCAATTCGTAAACAATTATTTGTTTGCGAACACATTCATTTATCAAATTCTCTATTTGTACCTATTTGAATGACATTTGAATAGGATGCGAGTGATTCTCCCGTTTTTTCCTTACGTTTCCATTTGTCTCTAAGTAATAGGCTCTGCATCCTCTCTTCGTGCACCGCCATCTTGTCCCGTGAGGCTCTATCTGCTGATAATACTTTTCATTCTTATACATCATCCCAATTTTCCCTCTGCTTGTTACAAAGAAAACTGAAAGAAGAACTCAATTTGTTTTATTTAAACACAGAAATACGAACTTATGTTTTAGCAAAAACATATTTATACAAAAAGTTATATATAAAATACTACCTCACTCGGCGCGCTCCCAACTACGTGTGTTCCTCTCGCGACTAATGTGTGTCTAGAGTTATACTTAAAAATTATACCAAGCCAGCACGGGAATAATGGTCATAATAAAACCCCAAATATTTTAGAAAAATCTTTAAGTACATTTTAAAGAAGCGTTGCTTTTTACAAATTGAAGTAACTAAGCGTATCTACTATAAGGTATTAACTTCTAACATAAATGGATTATTTAAAACAACAATTAATAATATGCAAAGAAAGAAAATTATTGTTGATCTTATAAAACACAGCATCCTGAGTATTTACAACACATAAAAGTAGGATCATATACATCGTACTTGAGTAAGGTTAAATTAAGAAAAAGTTTTAGATCCAGTAAAAAGTTTATAATCTCACAGCATACGGTATGCAGCGCATAGATAAAACCTCTTTAATTGTACTGCATATGCATTTATTTAATATTTTACTTAAGGCAGTGCTAAATACGAATGCTTACTAAGGTTAAGTACAAATTTATGGAGTTAAGACAACACAGTTACAAACAAAGTAAAGCCTGATTCAATTAATCCTTTTTATTTTGTTACTTACTTACTAAGTAGTCCGTATGTATTTACCATTTACTACGAAAAATTTTGGTGGTTCATGGCTATGGATTCCAATGACGTTAACCTCTTTGGTGGTAGAATTTATTGTTATCCGAGCTCTACATCTCTTACTATTAACTGAGGAACATCGCCAGCTGGATGTCTCCTTCGCTTCACTGGTTTTCACCAAGCAGTAGGTAAAATTTTCGTATAAAACCTGATCCCTACCGCACCTTGACTTGATCATTGTTATTCCTGAAAAAGTAATCGCAGTATTTAATTATAAAAAAAATAACTTTTAAGCTATAATCGAACACTGCTAAAATTATTAGTTGCTACATTTTTGTAATAAATAAACAAAATAATTACACAGATATTGCTCTCAGTCTGTTGGTACATCAGACTGTGATCAAATTAAGCATCATCATAAATCGGTTGATGTCTCGTGCTTTTGAACATCAAACTTTTTTTTAAAGAAGACTGCCAAAGCCCCTACGTGTGGCAGTTAGCTAGGGGATTGTAGCTGTACTGCCGACAGAAAACTGTTGAAGGCAAAACCTCCGCTAACGGAGGTCACCGGTGACCCCCATGGCACACACTTCACCAACTAAGTAATACTCTTACCGAAATGTCTAAAATCATATTGTCTGTTGATTCTGTACAAAATACAGACCTGTGACATCAAAATATATCATGCTTATTTTTGAAAATTAAGAAAAGAAGTATATCGTCAAATCAATAAATACAACACGGTTACTTTTTACATATTTTATGGCATAGAAAAGTTGAAATAATTTATTTTTCTCCAAAAAATATTTGATTAAGAGATCCCTGTTGCCTATTACTTGGTCGCTGTTTTAAATCATTTTTTTATGTTATAGATCGGCAAGCGAGCTGAAGGATTACCTGATGGTAAGCAATCAGCGCCGCCCATGGACACTCGTAGTACCAAAGGAATTACTACAAGTGCGTTGCAGGCCTCTTGTGGGTTATTGGGTATTTAAGGATAGGGAATTTGAAGATTGAGGATGAGGGGAAGGGCGACGAATTGGACATCCGATAACATCACTCACGTGGCGAAACACAACGTAACAGTAACATTCGAGATAAAGAAAACAACATAATACACATTGTTATTTAATATAAAGCTTTATGCGATCAGATTATAAATACATGATTGTTATATAAAAATACAATTGCCATTCTATTTTCATGAGTAGGTGTAAAAAAATAGAAGTAGTCTTTTGAAAGAATAAAGTTGACAGGCCGATAAACTGGACACATTATTCTATTCCGATGTTATAAATAGATAAGTACACAAATAAATCAATCTTTTTGCTTTTTTTTGTGTGTGGAAAATCATCAAATGACTTCTCCCGCCCAGGGTCGGGCGGGAGGGAGTGTCAGACTCTTACTGACTAAAAACCCCCCTGTTCCTACTCCTGCTCTGGGCCGAGGTCTGCCTCATTGCGCTTACCCCGCAATCCCGGCTGAATTTTCGATGACCTGCGATTAAAAACTTTGTAATTTGCAATAAAATTAACCTACCATTGAAACGTAATAAGTATTGCTTATTTGAAGGTTGTTTACAGTTGTAATTGACCTTCAGGTTTACTCACTATTTAATGCAACACTGCACGGTTGGTGCTGTGGCTGGGCAACTGGCTGCCATGCAACGTGTCGCAAGCTCGAGTTCTCGAGGTCGAGTTCATTCGTTCGTTTTTTTTAAGAGAGAGAGAGAGAGACAGAGAAAGAGATTGTTAGGGCCAATCTTTCTTTAATTTTATTATAACTTTCGTGAGACATTCTAAATTATTATTGCTACAGTAGCAGCGCGACAGTCGCCGAGTCGCGAGTCGCGGAATGCTGCTCATGAATATGGGCCTCTAGCATGGCTTAAAACTAGTCGAGTATCTCGTCAAATTATTACGTGAGTAAGCCGAAAACATAACAATTAAATATTTGTATAATTCTCACCAGTTATCTGCATCTATCACTATTGTACCTTTATTAATAAAAATAAAACAAATTGCCATTTTTGGCTATGATTTATTGCTATTCGCGTAGCCTAAACATCTAAACTAAACCCAAAATACCAAATGCATCACAAACAAGTGCATTGCCATAATTTTCGACGACCATTCTCCGAAATCAATGAAAATATTATGACACGCAAACGACTAGGTTCAAAATTCGTTTAAAAAGCTAAGCTGAGCTATTCTTAAATTTGATGATCAATCATTAAATATTCTTAATTACTGCAGGAACCTTAATAACTATTTTACATTTTATATTTTTACTTTTATATATTATCCGATATAATCTGACAGTCTACTTTTTATATTGTATATTTTTTATAAATGCATTTTGTAGACGTTTTAGCATTGACATTACTGTGTCTACTAAGTGTCTCTCACAAATTTTTCGAATGCTTCTAATGTACAAGAATTTATTTAAATCACGGCTTTAGGTACAACAACTTAAAACAAAATATAGGTAGCCATTTTAAAAAAATGTTAAGAATGCTCGCCGTGTCCCCTTCACAATGTTATACACCTGTCCTTTTGTTAAGGGTTCCAACAAAAAGGGTCCCTTGGTGCCCTTTTACGAATATAGCAAATATCATCAAAATTGTGAGCTTCAAATCGCTAATATAAATTGTTTGGCAAATTATCCCTACTATGTTTATTAATATTAACACATTGTTAATGAAATTAAATTTATAAAATCATTTTTTTTAATCTGTTAGGTATTATTTTAAAGAGATACTCACAAATTTGGTCTTGACTTATTAATGAAAATGTTGAGATACTAATTTTGTTTTATAATATAACTCTTTAACTACATATCAATATACAATAGGTACACATATACGATTATTTTACATTTGATTAAACAACACGACACAATTAACACTCGCATCTGTCACAAACTCACGGTATCGACTGGTCTTGAGGACAATTCTTCCCCTCGCCCAATCCCTTAATCTCAAAACCCCTAATCCCCAAAAGGTCGGCAGCGCAGTCGTAGCTCCCCTTGCGTTTGCGCTGCGTTGATGCGGGTGTCCCGGCTGATTGCTTACAATCAGTTAATCCGTTGGCTCGTTGGCCGACTTATCACATAAAAAACCATATCTGCAAAGACGCATATTTATTATAATATAATATTACTCAAATACTACACATGTTTATTCGATATGAGGTCGAACAAATCGAACTCTACTCCCCTTGTTTGAGGGTCGCGTGTTCGATGACTAGATTAACATGGCAGACATTAAATAATTTTCATATGAATGAATAACTTGGCACTCAATACAGTTATAGCCTTTACGAACAAAATTTTGAAATACAATCCTCCCTGAAAGAAGTGAATTAAATTTGATAGGCGCTCTAGCCCATCCACTTTATATTTTTAGCCCAATTTTTATGAGATTTGCTGTCGGGCCCGGGCTAAGAGACTCGCGCGCTGGCATCAGTCACGCCTGTCCCGGAGGCCAACCTGGCACCCAATGTGGCGCCCTAGAAGCTTGCCTTAAGGATAATACGGCTCTGTTATGCCATTCTCAAAACTTAATTTGCGAAATCACTTCTGAATCCGCAGTGAAATCATGTTTATTTAAAGTTTCGTATTCTCAAATAGAGTGAAATCTACATTGGCCCCACCATGTGAATAACAAAGCGAAAGGAACTAAAACAAGTGGGTATTTTGACGTTTGTGTACAGGCGAGATGAGATTTACAGAACAGCACTGCCGCTCTCTTTACAACATATTCCTACAATTACTAAATGTGTGATGAAAGTTAAAATTTTCTAATTTCCTAATTGACTCCGTCGGAGTATGGTTGTGTTCTCCTGTGCAGTCGACGACTTCTTTGCGGATCATTCGGACGCGAACGCGGCAATTTTTGCTGATCCTTTGTGAGCAATACCAGGTGCATTGGCCTTCGAAATTTACTCTATTTGTGGAGTAGGTGTAATCGCCAATACTGAGTAAGTAACTTCCCGTCGGCAAAGGTATCAGTGTGTAGCCTGCAAACAAAGAAGCCGAAACATATGTTTTAAAACCTCCACAAAATCCACATATATGAACTTTGCATTTATTAACTATGAAAATTCAGAACACACTGACTGTTATCATACAACGACATACCATACAACAAACCAAAGTACCCCAAAATACCACAATAACTGAGTAGAATAATAACTGAGTTAATTAGATAAATGATGTGCCAAAGCCTTTGTTACTAACTATTAAAAGATAAAAATCACAATAATTTTATCTGAATCGTAATACAATCTTGTACTTTACCACATTATATTATTATATACGAGTACTATACAAAAAATGGTATTAAATAAATCAGACAATGATTGAAAGTCTTTATTGTGCTGAGATCTATTTAAATACTTCTAGTTAAGTTACAGTTTGTGTAACGGACAGTTTACTATGCAATTTAGTCCATTTGTAATGTGTCAGTTAATGTAATAGTTTTTGCATAAAGAAGTGAAAGAAAGCTCGAAAAGCAATTATTTTTTTCTAGCTTTGCACAGCTTCATATTAAACGACACATTTATTTAAACAACATTAATTTATCTATATGTATACATAATACACAGCTACGCATTACAATGAATAAATTCATCTAAATTTAAAATTTATAATAAATAAACATTTAACACTAAGAACGCGTAATATTTTCTACGAATTTTGTACTTTTCATATAATGTTACAGAGAAAGAGATTTATTTCCTCATGCACATAAAAAAAATCTTGTCTAAGTACCTATAATAATTTTATGTAAAAAATAATTTAATAGATATTATAAAAAATAAGAAAGTAAATATGTTCTAAAGAGAATAATAATACTGCAAAACGGGGTAAATGGGTGCAGAAAAGATACGACTGAAGTGAATAGATATTGGGAAATTATCCTAGAACATGTCCACCCTCCTTCTAAGTATCTACATTTCTCGAATTCCATAACCCCTATTTAAGCTCTAATAATTTTTACCTCATAATCCTATATGAATATAGATTTACGCAACAATATTACTCTCGAATGTATTTCTTGATTCAGTAATGATTGTGTTCGCCATCAATGATCATGACACGTCCATCGATGCTGATTACTTTTACTGGGCACGCAAGATTAGGGCGGAACTTGCAATACCAGCGCACGCGCCGGCCGCCGCGCTTCTTACAATAGTACACGAAACCCGCATGTTCCATTATATACTTTTTGCCCACTGGAACAAGACATATTTTTAATTACAAACATATATGTCAACAATCTCTCCATATAATTATAATAAAATGAAATACCATTAAAATATTGTAGTAGTGTTAGGTACAATATCTATAAAATAAAAAAATATATCGAATTTTTAAATATTTATAGAATAAAAAAAATACATTGCATTTCAGTGGTTTTTTGTATTTCTTTCAGTCAATAGTTTCGCCTGACCTGGGTGTGGCGATATAGTGTCGGAGTCTGATATATATGTTACTGATAAAAAACCACCTTCCCCTCACAAAAAAAAAACACCTTTGTTTATCCTGCACCGAGACGGACTGCGATATTTAATTGCAATTGACCCGCAAGTCGTGAATTGAGCGATAGTTTTAGTACGTGTAATACAAAACAAACAGTTTAAGTATGTTTAATACTATATTCTTCAAACTTTTGTCAGTGATAAAAGAAACATGGTAAAATAGAAACGTAAAGACAAAATAACCTTTTTTAACATACTAAATACAATAAAAATTTAGAAAATTTATAGTATATTTATTTTTTATAAACCACAGTGCCCTAGAACCGCTGCAACTCCTGTAAGCTATGAACAACAGATACAACAATGAAAACACTGAAGTCCAACACGCGCTCTCATACTTCTTTATTAGACCGATGCAGGTCAAAAGTTGAATCCAAATACGGTAGTTTCCAACTAGTCGAATTCAATAATTTTATCTAAACGTCAAAAACTATACTTTTCTATGAAATTTGTATGAAAAACTGAGTTATGACGTCATAACATTTTTGCGTCAAATAGCTTAGTTATTACTTAAAAAATAGCTAAAAATATCTAAAATCCAGTGTATCGATCGATCGATGAATGAAAGTATAGTTATTTTTCAATATTTTATTATATTGAAACGTTGAATTAATTTGTTTTTGACCTAGGAAACTACCCAATTGCAGCTCACACACATTGAAGCTTATGTGACTGCAGTGGCATTATTATTTTATTTATTTCTTTCTCATTGTACACAAAAGGATTAAGAAAGGCACATTACTCGGAATAATTACCATATGCCATTTTCCTCCAATAAACTAAACCTATTGTATTATTATTTATGCCATTTTGTAGCACTTGGTGAATGATTATGTTCGAATGTCCCATATAAAATCGTATTGCAGTCGCTCAACACCAGTCTTGCATTGCATCCTCTACCATTGTGCGAGGAGCATCGCCAGTATTGTACACCACTGTTACCCATCCTATGTATGCCATAAGTATAATTATTTAAAATAATCATAGGCTTGTCATTTCGCGTTTTTGTGAATATTATATCTGAAAGCAAAAAACTATATAGTTATAATATAAAATTACGATTATTCGTAGTCGTGTAGATGATGTACCACTTATTCTCGGTCCACCCACTGCGGGCAAAATCATTTGATGATTTTCATGATTTTCAGGGACTCATTATTATTTCTGATGACCATTTGACAGAACACACTATTGATATAGGTACGTCGAAGAAGAAATTAATCTTTAATTATTATAAAGACGCGTATTGTCTTTATAATAATTAAAGATTAATATGTATTGAAAAAAATGCAAATTTAGCGTCGCGCAGTTTTCACTGGTATGACAAGTAAAGCGCCAATTAACCCTTAGAAAATGCAAGTCGATGAAAAGTAAATATAAACGTTTTTCTTGTATATCACTGTTCAAAAACCTTCTTTTCCGTGCTGTGATCGTATTATCTTGTATTATCTTGTATTTAATACATTTAACAAGCACACACGTAATGTCGATAAAAATATACAACAAACTTCCAGAAGTAATAAAGAATGAAATGAAATTAAAAATTCTTGCTAAATAAATGTTATTATAACGTCAACGAATATTTAAATGACAAATAATAAAATGATTAGAATAATAGTTATTAAATAAGACTGAATAAACCTCTCTTCCTCTCTCCTACTTTTACTTTGCTGTGCCCGACAAGGTCCATGATGATCTCATATTTTATAATTTACCACCTAAGAAACACATTGTGGAATGCAATAAATGATTGAGTATTCTATATATTGAAATCTGAAAGAATAGGTATATGTATCTAATTTTTACTGTGGTTTTCCATATCTTGAAAAAAGCATAGCATGAGCTTTTAGAACAATTCCTGAAAGTAATATAATGAATAGACACAGACAGCGTTTCTATTAAAATCAAATATATTATAAGTACACGTTAAAATAACTTAAAGGCTTACAATAAAACTAATTTTAAATGTATAACTTTATTCAGACATAAAATCTTAGAAACGCGTCAACTTGGAACATAATTAATTATAAATACAAATAGATCTAGTAAACAAAAATGACTACTTATTGTGTAAAACAATTAATTCATAATTACATGTAATACTAAAACAGTTAAAGTATTGAAAATACCCTTGTCATATAGTATATTTTGTGTCATAGCTATGATTATATTCCAACCTTTACATTTTTACATTGCTCAGCTAGCCCCGAGTTAAAACTAATCGAGAACATTCTAAAGAATTTAAACTTTATTTTAACTCTTAACAAAGCCTAAAGTACGTTCCATTAACATATTGCATAGGTGCTTTATGTGTGTGGTCATTTTTAACTCGAATGATAACATTTTCAGAGTTTAACATTAAAGAAGCTCTGCAGGCTCTGCTCTTCATTGAAGAACATCTCCATAACGCGCCATTCCTTTTATTCGAGTCACGATAGTACGTGTAACCGTTATTTACTATTAACTGATTGCCTTTCTGTGATCTAATGAACATTACTGAAAATAAAGTAATATTGAGTTAAAACTTAAGTGTGGCAGAGTCATGCTTCGGCACGAATGGGTCGGCTCGACCGGAGTATACTACGGTCTTACAGAAAACCGGCGTGAAACAACCACAGCGTTGTGTTTCGCCGTGTGAGTGAGGTTACCGGAGGCCCAATACTTACCCTCCCCCAATCCCAAAATTTCCAAACTTCTTTGTTGTTGCGGGTGTCCAACGTCAGCGCTGATTGCTTACTATCAGGCAAACCGTACGCTCGTTTGCCGGACTATCACATACAAAAAAATAACATTGACTTGAAATTATCTATTACACCATATTATATCATTTATGTAAAAGCCACAACTAACTCGAAGAGAGTCATATTTGTCGCTACTTGGTGTAGCACTGTTACCATCCGGACCAGCACGACCCTAATTACATCCAAAACGCAAAATAAAATCAACAACAACATAAAAAAAACGTTTAATAACAGTATGCAATAAAAGCAACAAAAGCAACTAAATTTATAACAAATGAATGTAACATAACATAAAGAAAGAAACTTTATAACTGAAAATAATAACAAAAAAACTGATTCGAAGTTTAAACTTAAACTTAAAAATACTTGTCATCGCGTAACTAGAGATCATCAAATAAGGCTATATGACGGACCGCAAAATGGAACATATCTGTGAAAGACATGCATTTTACCACCATAAAAGAGTTGGCAAAAAACGCACTTTAAATCCTTCACGCCTTCTTTTTCAGCACTTTTATAATATTAAACTATTGTATGCACTATTTCAATGAACGTAAGGTAAATAATGCTTTGCAGATAGTGGTGGCAAACACTACCACTTAAAAGTCTAACTGAAGTACTCAGAGCCATTTAATGGTTACCTAACAATCCTTAGCTATTGTTTCCTGAACAATCTTAACTAAAGAAAGTTGAAGTAATTATTAAATGTTTTTGAGGATATTTTCTATTCGTGACATAGTGTATAAACAATCCCAAGTTCTGTTCTACTGACTCGTGTTCACTTGAGACCTTTTACAGATGAAATTTTCTATATTGATGTAAGTTTAAAAAAATCAATATAAGTATTACAATATATAACAGAACGAAAGTCAAGAATCATTGAAATACAGATTTTGTAGACAAGTTTTCGCCTTATCTGGAAAACTTTTGAAACCGGTTATTAATTTTGGCCGTCAATCAGTAATTGTACTTACGAACACTCCAACAAACGAAATAGAATAAAAAATTGTCTATCAGGCAATTCTGAAATATTTTCCATTATTGACACAATACTTTGGGGGTGGGTGAGTATGGTTCAAGTCCGCTTGAATGATATGTTTGAACCGATCTACTTCTAACTTGGCCTTGCATCTTCTGCTATTATGGGAGGAGCAACGCCATCGACCTATCTTCTTTCTCCTACCTTGACTAGCATGCCAATAAGTATAGTCATTTAAAAGAATCAACGTCTTGCCCTTTTGTGACATTATAAACTTAAAGTCTGAAAATTATTTGTAATTTCTTTTAAGTATATGGCCAATCAAAGAGAACCAGTTTGGACAATTACTTTGTAACTACTGACATTTTACTCTACTTTACGTCACAACTTAGTTTGTTAGTTCAAATCCAATCCCAACACTCATACGGACATCTACATTAATTAATCAATAGAATCACAAATTATATTCTTCATTAGAGAAGAATTGTATATTAATTCTAAGCAACATTGACAAACTATAGGACAAATGACTAGGGTAAATACTATCACAACATTATGCAATAATAATATTTTAATTTCTTTAAATAAATAGAAGACATAGAGACATCACCCTCACAACTTAGAGGATGGCTGTGGAAATTATATTTTTTTTATGTTCATCCATAATCGATTCAGCTGTACACCGCTTGCAACTACATTTAACAACGCCAATGGTTCGTGCACTTTCTTCCATTTTGCTTATAAAAGTACTAAACATGTAGTTTTTCTATAAAGTGGAATAGCACTCCACGATCACGATAACGCAAAAAACTTTCTAGTAATAGAAGTAGATACTACGATATTTAAAAAAACTAAATACGATAATAGAATGATCTAAAACGCAGTAACTCAATGCTTTAGAATCTATCTGAATCAATAATGGAAACTGGCTGTCGAAAATATAAACAATTTAGCATTGGTAAAATGCAACTGCATTATTGACCCCTGACTATACAGAATCCATGTAATATACCTACTGTTGAAATAATAATAGCAGTCTATCAAGTCAAGTATTTATTTTCCTATTTACAGCCAAACTTTAATTTTACATTACTTCTGGATGCTGATCTTTATTTAACATTAATCATATTAGCGAGAGAAAGTAAATAAAATCTAGAATTTTATTTTTGATAAAATAAAATCTTAAATTCTAGATTTTATTTACTTTGGTTTTGTTTAATAAGGTAATATTTGTAGATATGTATTTCGCAGCATTACTCGAGGTAAATGCTTGTGTTCTCCTTTAATTGTCACAAGTTCACCATTCGTGTCGATAACTATTGTAGCATTACAACGTTTATTTTTATTCTGCGTGCATTTCCAGTAATGGTGGTCATTGTTTTTCGAATAACGTAAATAGAAGTATGTAAAATCTTTATGCGCTATCAGCTGTGTGCCGCGCTGAGATGAGACGTATCTGATTTCTGAAATGAAAAAAAAAAACATTTTAGATCTTGGCAGTAAAACTACTTAATGTATTTTTTTTGGGCAGTTGTGTAAAAATCAGTATTGGTATTTAAATACACTTTACCTCGCACAAATGGGCCGGCTCAACCGCTGCAATGAAAACCGGTGTAACAAAATGCGTCATGTGGCGAGTTTCGGCGCGTGATTGTAGTTACCGGGGGCCCCATGCCGAATACTCAAATACCCCAATCCTTAAATCTCCAATCGTCAAAATGTCGGTAAAGCCTTAAATGAACACTGAACTTCGAAAAAAAAACTCGATAATCTTACTCACGATGACTCAGTTACAAAAAGGGGAAATACCCAAAAAATATAAAGTCTTCATTATTTTCCCGTGTAGATATATTGTACATATAATATGCATACAAGTATGATTCTTATAATAACAAACTCTGATAGTTATAAGTTATAAATACTGTTTTATTGTTTACACAACATATAATTCAATGGAAAACATAAACGTAAAAATTAACACTTTTATTTAAAATTTAAATATCACATTTATCCCCTAAGGGGTAAGCATGAGAGTACCTAGAGTACCTAGCCAATTAAAACAAAACCATTTTTTAGAAAGTTAAAATATGAAAACTGAACTATATACGAGTATAATATCACACATATACATATATGATCTAACATAATTGTATAATATATTTTTATTTTATTCATCAACCCGTGATATGCCGCGCGGATCCACGCGAGACAATGCTTTTTCTATTGTTTGTCATATACCGACAGACAAGAGGTTATTCCTTTTATTTTAAGCTTTGCAGGTCAGTTTCGAATACTTAGACCCCGCTGACTACCACTTTTTTCACTATGACTTTGTTACTGTGCACACTGACTGATTAATCACACGTATTAGAATTACTAGAGCCAGCCCCCATAGTTATGTACAGGTCAGCTAACAGTCACCCTGCAAATATTTCTCCTCGCAATGTGCACATCTGTTATATCTTCATTGCACTCAACTTAGTGACAAAAAATCACAATCAGCAGCGGTGCCCTAAACTCATACATTATCAATGTATATGTAAATAAATACTATACTATAAAATACTTTATCTAAATAATAATACTATATAAAATGATACACGTATTATCTTTTCAATCACAGTAATATCTGCCTTCAACATTTTAGTAGTTATCCATTCTTCATCCTTGTATCCTATTTAAATTAAATTAAACGTAATTTTGTGACTAGAAATCGACTAGCAAATACATTTAAATACCGTATTATTTTTATTAATAATAGGTAATATATTTATACCGCCGTACTCGTAACTCATTTAATAGTTACTAAACGAATTCTATAGCATTTGTTTTTGGAACAACATCGTCCTCAGGAATAGCTGAGGTAATCATACCATATGTGAATCATATCGCCCACTGCTGAGCAAAGGCCTTTTCTCAAACGAAGAAGGTTTGAGCATTAACTACTACGCTTGTTGAAGTCGGACTAGCGATGATGTTTTCCTTCACCGATTGTCAGTGGTGTCTTAATGAAACCAGACAGAGTTTACTCCGTCTAATTTAATTCGTAATAAGTCACATTAGTAACTCCTTATCAGTTTTCTAACCCTTATGCATAGGAAACTATCTGTGAGAACAGTATCTTCTCAGTCTAGCCTACGATAAATGCAACGATTAGGTATATTAAAATCCAGTCAAGAATAAATACTAGTATAGTAAGTAGTACTTATCTAATGAACAATTATTTATGTCTCACATAAAATAAGTTATATGACTGATCACATATTTACTCTACGTCTATTTAATATAACACGTATATGGGTACACAGAAATCTATACGAATTGTGTTCTTATACTACTCTTATGATAATTATCAAATTATCACCGCTAAACTGCTGAGCCGATTATGACTATAAATTTCGCAAGCCAATTCAAGTATTTTTACCTCCCCTTCAAGTTTCATATTGGAGTTCATTCCAATGTTCTAAAAAATTTTAATTTAAAATTGATTCAGCGGTTTAGACGTCCAATCGTTACCTACATAAATATAGTTACTACATATGTAATTTACAATATCATTAGGTATATTGATACGTTGAAAATACACAGATATGTTTAAAAGATATAATTTAATTTATCCACGTGGTCAAAAACCGATCGGGACATGGATACTAGCATCATTAAGGTAAACGTCCCAACTGCCATTCCCTTTTAAGGGTTTCGCTGCTACTTAACGGGTAAACACGGGGCAGACAGTTTGTTATTTGGTGCAGAAAAACCCACAAATCGTGTCTTTCTGTTGCCAAAAAAAAGGTATACAAAATACATACATAAAGTCCTATAAAACAATCGTTATTTTTTGCTTTTTTATCCACTTACCTTTGTTTTTCAATAATACAGAATAATTCGCGCAAAACCCTACTTGCAGTTGGGCGGTTTTTTCGACCGAAAGTTGGTAGCATCGTATGTCAAATTGTCTCTCTGTGCAAGACAAAAGGAGTACTCAGAAATGTATTTTACTCTTTTCTATAATAGAGTGAATTAACCTGACAGTAAGGTGCGGGGTGGTTGTGAACGTCGTTAGCGCAAATAATGCGGTTTTCACCGTCCAATACGATCTTCGCTTTGCATTTCCTGTAATTGTGGGATGTACAGCGCCAATGATGAGTACCCTTACTTTCGTAGTACGAATGGTGACAGTACGAGAACCCGTTGTGTAGTACCAGGTTTGTTCCCCGACGAGATTTTATAAGTTGCCATTCTGAAACATAATGTTTATGTAAAATTGTACCGAAAACAGTGAAAAAATATGACTGGAACCTACTAGTATTAATACTAAAAAGATTAAAACTTTAATACTACTTGTACTCGTATATAGAAATGTATCAGTATCAAAACAGTTATGTACTTAGGTCCCATTCATTTCAAAATGTATTCACAAAACAACCAAATATTGAATACAACAAAAAAGAAAACTATGTTTTTTAAGAATAAGAATTATTTATTTATTAAACACAAGTATACACATGGCATTAAGTCAAGTAAGTCACAGTTATGCCTATGTTTTGCCTTAACGGGGAACAAAATTTTTTTTTCTCGCTTTTCCTCATAAGTTATATTATTGGTAGCGTTGCAAAATGCTATCCGCAGCCCAAAAAATTAAACCTCATTCTTTAGTCTGGCCGATCAATTAGCAAAACAAAAAGTCAATTTGATAAAAATAGACTATATCAACACCTTGTCTGAAGGAAACTCCGAAATGTTATAGGTAATATTTTTAAATATTTTCAAAAGCCCAAATATGATATATATAGGCTTTTTGAAATTTAATGTTATGTTTTGCTGTAGATCAATTATATATTTTAAACGCTTGAATTTTACACAAAAAAAATTGTAGAAACGGTGAACTTTTGCAATTGTTTAAGGTACTTTTACATAGACATCATTACATTTGACATATTTGGGCCGTTCATGGTTGTGGTTATCGGAAACCATCTTTATTTTATTGTTAATTTCTAACACTAGGAGGGCCTTGCAATTTCGGCCTCTTCGGGAGGAGCATCGGTACATGTTATCGCCAGTTTTCTGCCTCCATCGTTCATAGCAGTAGGCGTAACCATTGTACATGCATAGATTCGTTCCTTGAGATGTTTTTATAAATTCAATTTCTGTAAAAATAAATATGTAGGTACATATTATTGTAGGCATATTACAATATTACTTAAATGATACTCAATTGCATTTAATCACATGTGTTTTCTCGTTACACGAATATTCTTAATTGCACACCATTTTTATCAATATACAGAATAAATAAACGCTTAAATGTAAAAGTGGCCTTATCGATAACAATGGCTGAAATTTATAAGAAAAAACTTCGCGAGGACAGAATCATTATAAATAAACATAAATAACAATAACATGTTTGCATATCGTAATCTACAAATATAAAGAAATAGGTATGTAGTTCACGTACAAGAGGAACGTACATATGAGAAAAATAACCAATATTTAATTTTATTGACTTTAATTTTATTGACGCTATGTAACCAGCTTCCGTACAATTCGTCACGGGTTTGAATCCCAAACGGGGCGAAACAACACTTTGAATGACTCACAAATTGTGTGTGTTTCGGGTGACCTGTTGATTATGTGAAATTGTATGTTTGTAAACCTACAACACAGGAGAAACCATATTGTTGGGCAATGTTTAATTAAAATAAATAGGAATTAGCTCATGATGAAGTTACCTAACAATAAACACTGCACAATTCTATTTCACATTTGTCACAGGAAGTTATCAAGTAACATAATATTTACAAGTATTAAACTTAACATAGTGTTAATGGCTTTTTATTTTAATTGTTGACTTTACATGTAAAATAGTTCGTTAATTGTAAAGTGCTGTAAAGTGAATTGTTATTATTATTATTATTTTCTACTTACTTGATTGTGCTATGTTTATGTTATAAATGTCTCTGACATACTTAAAAATTATCGTATGCCATTATGGCGGGTCATAGTTACCTATGTACAATACCGCCAACGTATCTTGGCGAGTCTGAAGTTAGCCGATTATCTGCGCAGTACACAATTTTGTTCCTAAAAGATCCATTGCGCAGACAAACGTATAACTTCAGACTCGCCAAGATACAGCGGCCGTACTGTACAATCTTTGTAACATGTAACATTTATTTGCTTACCTATGTACCACAATAAAGAATTTTGTATTTAACACTAGTAGGTACCTAACGACACTTGATTAAGATATCTTTATATAAACCCCATTCCTATTAACAAAATGCGGTGGCTCATGATTATGATCATCAGAAACCATTTTTATTGTATTCTGACCGGAAAATACTAATTTCGCCGGGCAACGTCGGCTGATCCGGGAGGAACAGCGCCAGTGATCCGTGCCAAGTTTTTGATTCGATCGATGAAGGCAGTAGGAGTAGCTTTTGTATAGACACAACGTCGTCCCTCGGACTGTTTTTATGAATTCTGGTTCTGCAAACATAAATAATATAATCAATATGATAATACTCAGAGAAAATGAAAAAAACCAAATATGTAGATAAAATACTGTTTATTGTACACATTTAATACATTGTAAATGTTTTTTTTTAGTTTCATTTATCTTTGCATGTGACGTTTACTTTGTTGAACATGAAATTACTCTTGTGAATTAACTGAGAAAAGGTGCAATGCGAGACGTCGCCGCGAAGCGCACGCTGCTTATAAATAAGAGGCCCGTTGTGAATTGAAACTAGTAGAGCTCTTCAGTTAATTCACATGGTAACTCGTTATTTTCAATTTATTTATGTGACCCTTATAAAAAATCAGTTGCATTGAACATAGTTTTTTTATTGTATAAGTCGGCAAACAAGCAGACAGATTACCTGATGGTAAGCAATCGGCACCGCTCATGGACACCCGCAACACCAAAAGAGTTACGAGTGCGATGCCGGCCTTTCGGTTATAGACGGATATAAGGATCGGGAAGGGATAGGGGAAGGGGGAGGATTGGGGTTGTTTCACGCCGGTATTCTGTGAGGCCGTGATATCATTCCAGTTGAGCCGAGCCATTCGTGCCGAAGCTTGGCTCTCCCACACAGTTTGGTGGGTCATGGGTATGTGTTTTAGAAGCCACCTTTATTTTATTGCGTCTGTATAAGATTAGCGTAGCTTTGCAATTTCGAGTCAGTCGGGAGGAACATCGCTAATAGTTAGTGTGTGTTTAGGAGTAAATCGAATAGCTATTGTATAAGCACAAACTAGTTCCTCGACCCATTTTTATAAATTCTAACTATGAAAATAACAAACACATAGGTATTATTATAATTTGGAATGTATCTCAGGGTGCAGTTTCAGTCTTCTAAATCATCAATCTTCATAAACCTTCAAAGGGAGCTTAGCGTTTCGACTTTAAAGACTAGAATCAAAACCAACTCGAACTTTGAACTCTGTTCTTCTGCTATTTATTATATATTGATGTTAAAATTAAAACAATTTTGATATTCTATCTAGTTTTTTATTAAATATATATTATTTACGTCTCAAGTATAAATTCTACGTTCCATTTACATACCTATACCTATATTATATATTGACATGGACACATAAGAAATCTTCATAGGTAGTCAAAAGTAACAGTAAAACATATACAGATAAATAATTAAAACAAAATGAAAGAGAGAACAAAAAAGAGTTTGCATTGTCGCTTTTTAAATAAAACCAGTACCGGAGTACCACAAGTACCACAACCTAGTAAGCACAATTGATTAAGAAACTTTTATATAGACCCCATTAGTTTTAACATAATGGGGTGGATCGTGATTATGATCATCAGAAGCCATTATCATATTTTCATCGCACAGGATTATTCTCGCCCTGCAATTTCGGCTCTGCCGGGACGAACATCGCCAGTGATTTGTACCTTTTTGGAATTCTCGATAGTGGCAATAAGAGTACCCCTTGTATAAGCATAAAGTCCTGCCTTGAATTGTTTTTATAAATTCTAGTTCTGTAAAAAAACATGTACATTTTTAATTGGAATTGATTCAGGGAGGCTAAATTCAATAAAAGTGCGGTTTTTTAATAAAACATGACAAAGAAAATCTTCTAGGAGCTGATTTTTCAATGGTTAGATAAAAGTTAGTTATCTGGGGAATAATTATGATGCTGTCGCGTCAGAATGTTTGTATTAGACAGTGACAGGAACTAGTATCTGACTATTAAAAATTAGCCCTAAAAGAGTTTAGATTCTGAAACAATGGACTAGTTATTATATTCGGATTTCACGTTGAATTATATTATAGTCACATATTTTCACAAAATAGAAACAAAACAATATTGTAATTTTTGATCTTTTTTATTGAAAAACATACCTACAACATACATATATACATATTACCTACACATTATTTTATTTAGAACTATCAAGATTTCTTTTACTAATTAATATTTAAAAATGAAATGAAAATATATAAGTAAAAAAAAATATTTAAAAATATAAAAATCAAGTGTAAAAGTAAATAAAAGAAATTAATACAGAGAGCATTATTATGGTAATGTAATATTTAATACAGGTACAGAAGGTATCAACGTCATGCCTTTATTCTTTTTTCTGAACTTCTGAGAATATAAGAATATATGTACCTATTATAATAGGGAAGTTGACAGTTGTATGTAGGTGGTCATCTTTAGTTACAACATTTGAAAACACTTCCTTTTTTTAAATAAACAAAATTGCGTCGCCCTTGCCTTTTCTCCTCTGTCGTGTGTGCGTTAACAAATATACCATTTCTCGTACACTTCACACTCTAATTTGTAAATCGCATAAAGAATTGTTTCCTGCGAGAATAGAATTCCAGTCGCTCAGCCACTGTCTTAACCGTGCAGTCACAGTCTGACTCTTCAAGTGATAGGAGAGGTATCCGAAATAATACAATTTCATTAAATCATAACCATCAACTCTTTGTTCGATTTCATAACACTTTAAATTTTTTGATTATTTCAATATAAAATTTACATTGAGAGATTTTGTATTGATATCGTGAGATATACCAAATTTATTGAAAGTAACAGGCAAGTCAGCTATGCGACGTTGCCGCGGCGTGCACGCTTCTCGTGAATAAGAATTCCGTTATGATTTTTACGTGGCTTAGGGCTGATTTTTCAATGGTTAGATAAAAGTTACCTGGGGAATAATTATGATGCTGTCGCGTCAGAATGTTTGTATAAGACAGAGAGGGCAACCATTTTAATTCTCAGATAAAATTTATCAAACTATTAAAAATCAGCTCTTAGTGGTTGTTTCCAATAAATTTAAAGATTTTATATTCTAATAAATTTTCCGTTTTTAATAACGAATCTAGGTGGCGGGTGTGAGTGCTGTAACTCACCTTTGACCACGTTTCCCGTGGCATCTACCACTATTTTCGCTTTGCAATTCTTAGAGGTTCGGGAGACACATTTCCACTTCTCAGTGGAAGCAGCAGCGTGCTGAATGCAGTAGGTGTAGCCTTGGTAGATAATCAAACGATGTCCCCGATGAGTGAAAACGTATTGAGCTACTGAAATTTTAAAAAATAATGTCTTACATACCTTATATGTATAAATAATTAAGCAGTTTTCATTTAAGTTGCAGAAAATAGTCTACGCTGGTCGCACAATCGACTTTTGCTCGTTCCATGACCTTCGCACTAAAATCACTCATTCTTCTTTCTTCATACAAGACAGTTATTATGGAATAAGCTTCCCTCGGATATCAGAGCTGCAACCTGCCGAATGCGTTTCGAGCCGAGAGTACGTGAGTACACAAGCAAGAAAATGGTACTTTCCCCACTTCCTTTATAAATTGTTTACATTATATTATTATATAACGTTAAATTATATGTGTGTTTGGTAATAAATACATATTATAAATATTTATAATTTATATTTAATGTTTTAATTAGGTTTATATGAATAACTTTGAATTGATTTACATCTTTACTTCTCATAACTTCCTAAATTGCTTCATATCACCTACCACACATCTGTACTACCGAAAGGGTAACTGGCAGAAAATTCTTCTAGAATTAAGTCCTCCATGCAATTGTGTATAGAGAGGATTACTAACAAAGTGATTAAACAAATAAATTATACCTTTTAAATTCACCACAAAGAGTTACTATTTTCATCATTCTACGACTATACGAAGTATGTACAAAATAAACCTAAATATTAACCATCTATAGGTATCGCCAAAGAAAATTGCATTATCTCAAAGTTATATAAAATTTTATTACATACTTGCAACGAAATAGAAATCCATGACAATCAACTCATTAAAAAAACTTGGATTATATAATAGAGGTAGAAAATTTGATAAACATATACACGTAATAATTACGCGGGTATTAACGCGAAAAAATCTGCTTGCGACCCCGACCTACGCAACAACGTCGAAACGTCAAGCCTACACAAGGTATTTAAATAATTATTTTTCGCGTTAATAACCGCGTAATTATATGTTGTAAACATGAAACGTGAAAGTATAAAAGTTAGTTTGGCATATACACTAATGTATACATATATCATATCCGATAATATTTTCCTGAATTATTAACCACGAACGCTGGTGGGGGATGAGTGTGGTTGAACTCTCCGCTCACCACTTGGCCTCGGTCATTAACCACCACTTTCCCTTTGCACTGCTTGGCGGTCCGCGAAACACAGGACCATTGCACAGTGCCTTTGTTTGATGCGTGGTGAAAACAGTAAGAATAATTCTGGTAAAGAATCAGCCGCTTTCCCAGCCGAGAAGTTATAAACTTGTACTCTGGAAGATAAGATACAAAAAGTGTTGTAGTTTTGAAAACGATAAAACGTTTTGATTCTCAGATTATTTCGACACCACTTGAAATACGGAAAAAGAAAACGTAGTTTTTTTATGTGATAGGGCGGCAAACGAGCATAACGATTAACTGATGGTAAGCAATCAGAGCGGCCCATGGCCACCAGCAACAACAGAGGAGTTATGAGTGCATTGTCAACCTTTTGATTAAGAATTTCATATTTGGAAATTTTGGGATTGGGAAGTGATTGTGGAGAGGTCTTCGTGAGGAAATGTGGTCTGTATAAATTTTATTTGTAAGTTTGAAGTCAAGTATGCTAAGTACTTAATGTCTCCATGTGAGAAGAGGCCTTTGAACATGATGAGTTGATATTAGATACCAGCTAGTCACACCGAACCCTCCCAAAAATAATAATATGTTATTTTTCTAAAATTCAAGTACAAATGTGAATCTTATATTTAAAAATGCAGTCCCGATACATGAACAATTGCGAGTGGGATTTGAAATACTAACACAAAATTCTTTTTATGGATATATTTATTGTTATCTATATATTATATTAGGTGGTTTAAGATCAGTTATACACTTTGGTTTTACATTTGTCGTAACTTCTAAAATATTGTCCGTTGTGAAAAACGAAATGAGGCTGAGGATGGGTATGCTGACCCTCGCTGGCTATCAGTTTATCATTAAAGTCTATGACTATAGCCGCATTACAACGCTTGCTCCGGTTTGAAGTGCACACCCAATAATCCACTTCCTTCGATGCAACGCGACGACGGTAAGAATATGTAAAATTCTGGTATAGAATTATATTCTTCCCTTTCATAGACTTTATATAACAATGCTCTGTAAAACAAAACAAAAACAGCTTTACACAAATTAAATACAAAATGAGTAATATAAAATAATCCATATTTTTTTTCTAAATATATGAGTTAATAAATTCCACTATTGTACGTTCAGTTGTTTTAGAAAACGACTCATAGTAAAAAGGGTTCTACTTTTCAAAACAATTAATAAAAAAGTCATAATGTTACATTTTTTATTCATACACTTCACAATGCTATTAAATTAAGTATTAAATACAGCACAAAATCATTTCAAAGGCGATAAAAGTTTTTGGCAAATGGTAAGCGCTTATAACATTAGGTAGGTACTGAGTCAAATCAAATCAAATCGTTTATTTTGCAGAGTATACAATTAAATTATATATAGGAATTTCCAACACATACTACCTTATTCCTTCATGCCAAAGAAAAATATTTTTAATACATACAAACAATCTAAAATTTAAGCAAAGTAACAAATTACTAAATTATAAAAGAAAAAATATAACATTATTAAAGTCTATCGTCATTTAAAAAAAGCGACGTTTCGTGTACATATGTATACACTGTTTGTTCCTTGAGAGAATAAAACTTGTAAATACACACAGACTTAAGTTATCAAAGCAAAAATACCAAAACAATTTTTGATGCACACTTTTATAAGTAAAGATTTAGCAAATTTTTTTGAGTTCATTGTCTATATTGCATTAAGTCCCCTTATGTCTATCTGTGCTTACCTTGGCGGAACTAGACTAAACACCCTACTAAGGATGCACACCGCGGCCCGAAGCAAGAAATAAAACGAGCCTGTTTCTAATTAGTAAAACGTACGCTACGAATGCAAGACTCTTATGACTGACCGACCGCCGAACTAGGGCGGGAGGAGCTATCCGCTTATTATCAATCTTAAAAGGTTTGAGTGCGCGCGGTTGACACAGTGACTGAGCGACTGGTTGCTGAGTAACGTGGCACGGATTCAATTCCCACACGGAACAACTTTTTTGTGATCCACAAATTGTAGTTTTGAATCTGGGCCACGACACACGAAAAAATCCTAGGAAACGGTATTAAAAAACGGACGGTTAGGTAAGTATTACAGAACTCTGGGTAAGGCAGTAAGCGACTTAGACTCTCAAATACTGTCCACGAACACAACGATATGATGGTGCTTGATGATTATGTTCCAGATTGCAGGAGTCAATCTCATTGTTAGAATTGAGCACTAATCGAGCTTTGCAGTTTTTACTTCGACTGGAAGTGCAGATCCAATGGGCGACCCCTCTCGTCAGCACTGTCCGCTGGCAGAAATAAGCATATGATCTATACAGGATCAGCTGATTTCCTTTCATCGACTTTATATATTTGAAATCTGTAACAAAAAACCTTACATCATGAATTGCGACAAACTTTTCACATTGATCTGAAACTAAAAGCTTTTCATACAAAGAATACCTATTTAACAACAAAGATATTATCGTCATCGACAACAGTCGGATTATGTCCACTGCACTGTCCTGATCCTGACGCTTGGTTTAAAATTCCAATAAAACCAAGTCAGCTTCAAGACATAGTACCTACATACACATGGTCGGGTGGAACAGGTAGGTTTTCTAGGCTTATCATGTTTATTTCGGTATTTTTAGTACCTTGATAATGTAGAAGAAAATAAAACCATAGGTAGGTAGATACTTTATTTTTTGTTTACATTACTTATGTATAATATTTACATTATAATAAATCGCATAGCTTTAATTTTGTTGATAAATTGTTTAGACAAAAGATCTAAGAGTTTTCGATCTGAGTGATACGACGGATTCACGTGAACACAACGCGCCGTGCTTCACGCGAAACGTGAAACTTAATAATTATGTTCATTAAAAAGTATAAGATTTCAACCTCCTTTTCACTTTTATATTTTATAGTAGAATCCACCACTTACATAATACTGAGGTGGATCATGGTTATGTACGAAGCAATCTAATTCAATACGACCTTGATGGTCTAGAACAAGCTTTGCCTTGCACTTTTTACTTTTGGTACTTGAACAAAGCCAGTGGTGTGTTCCTTTCCTCACATAATTGTTTTGGCGCCAATACGAATAATTCTTGTACAATATCAATGTAGTGCCCGTTTTCAATTTAATGTATTTAATGCCTTCTGGAAAACAAAAGATAATATAATCAGCGTTGAATTTCAATATTAAAAAAAAACTAATACATAAAAATGTACGAGAAATTATTAGCAGAAGAAAGAATATACAATGGAATATACTTTTATTTTTTATTTTCTTATTGTATTACTTAAGATAATTTGAAAAAGGAATAAAAACCAAAGGTTTTTATCAAAATAAGAAGGTAACAAAAAAGGTTGTATTATTTGTTGTTATTAAAAAAGGTGTTGTTATTAAAAAATACGAAAGTTGACGTATACGAGCATAGACTTAACATTGAGAAAAATATTACCTACTATTAATTAAACCTATAATATACCAAAAAAGATCTTACATAAATACGCTAATAGGCATATCTTGATTGATTTTTACACAATACTATAAATGTCTTGTCTTGATGGGTTCGATAGCTCGTATATACCAATGTCACTGGCTAAGTTTAGAAAAAACATCGTAAAGACACCTTAACCTATGATTTAAATTTAGGTTGAAATCGCCAACCCGCTTTGGGCAAGCGCGGTGATTAATGCTCATTCCTTTTCTTATTGGGTGGGGGCATTTTCTCAGCATTAGAATCTGTACGAACTACCGCGTGATGAACCTTTATGTACTCTCCATTAAGGCAAAAGTATTGAGGAGGCAGATGATTATGGTCAGTTTGAGCTAACACTATTTCTTGATCTCCATTCAATATGACCTTAGCCTTGCAGTCTCTCTGGGACCGCGAAGTACATATCCACCGTTTGGTTCCTTTCTTATGAGCTGCAGAAGCAAAAGTGTACGTGTAATTGTCCATCAAAATCAATGGCCGACCGTTTACTGATTTTATGAACTTGAAGCCTGAAAAAAATATAAAGATGTTAATCATAAAAAGTGTTACATAACCAGCAATGTATATTTAAACAATTATTTGTTTATTTACCTTAGTAAGATGGTCAATCTGGATGATATTGGACTTACCCAAGCAGACAATGTAAATTTTCAAATGAAATAAACAGTTAACCATAACGTAATGTTACTTTGGTTTTACCCAAAATAAAACTAAAATAGCTGTAATTTCAATTTAATGACAAACATAAACACAAGAAAACACAATGTATTAAAAATCATAGGTACTAAGTAATATTTAATCAAACGATAAAAAAAATCAAAACATTCTAGCTACTTAAATCCCACAGTAAATATTCAAGAACCACAAAATTTTTTCATATTCTTTGCAGTAAAAGACTTAGAAAAAGATGGTCTACATTTATTAGTGTATTGATTCTAAATAATACAGGACAAGATCAGAATACATAAAACGTGGAACGCCAAAATAATAAATATCTTGATTAAGGAAATAGTAACATTAAATGGGGTATTTATCATTTTGTTACGAACCAATTAAGCTCGTTGAAAGTAAAAAAACAAACTGTTAGTTATTTATACAAGGTGTTAATAACAATTGTACCCACAGATGCGGACCGCGGGAGTCGTTACCTTTAGGTGCTAATATGCTATACATCGTGTAGCAACTTTTTGAAATGAAAAATATATTCCTGCGACTTAATTACTGGATATATGCGAATGATATACACTGAGAACTTCTTGAGGTATGCGCAGTTTAATTTATTGTCGTATTGTCATTAACATCTTGTATATATTTATTTAGGAGAAAAGTCAATTAATTACTAAATCTAAAAAAAACATAAACCTCGACATTACCACGACGTTTGATCAAGGGACTTTTATACAAAACGTAGCGTCAATTAATTGTGTTAGTTAATTTTAATGTACTCCCCTTTAAAGCAATGGTATTTGGGAGGCGGGTGATTATGATCAATATCAGCTGTCAATATTTCCTGATGCAAATTGAATATGATCTTAGCTTTGCAGTTTCTCTTGGACTGTGAGGTGCACACCCATCGTTTGGTACCCTTCGTATGGGCTACAGATGCAAAACTGTACGTGTAGTCATCCATCATAATCAGCGGACGACCGTTTTTAGATTTAATAAATTTGAAACCTGCAAAAAGAACATAATTATAATATAAAAGCCTTACTTTAACATTTGCAGCATTAAACACATATAATAAAAAATATAACCCGGAATGTTTTTTTGCAAGAGCAGGTACAGTCAATCTGGGTTAAATTGAATTTACTAGGAAGAACATTCTACATGCATCATCATCATCATCATCATCATCATCATCATCATCATCATCATCATCATCATCATCATATCAGCCACAGGACGTCCACTGCTGAACATAGGCCTCCCCCATTGACTTCCAGATAGGCCGGTTGGAAGCGACCTGTATCCAGCGGCTTCCTGCGACCTTAATCAGGTCGTCTGTCCACCTTGTGGGTGGACATCCTACGCTGCCCTTGCCGGTACGTGGCCTCCACTCGAGAACCTTTCTGCTTTACATGCATGGATTTGAAATATTTTGTTCCATTTTAATCAGAATGAAGACATATTATGGAAAGAAAACTTTATTTTTTGTTCTCGTTTCTTCACATGAACTAAACCAGTTTTAAGTTCCCTGCCTCACAAATGCTATAGTTAATTAACATGTTTTTGTTTATGTACATATTTTTTTAATCTTAAGACAAAATTACAATAGTTTAACATTCAGAAAACATAGGTACATAATAAAAAACAAAATCAAACTTGATTTATGTGTAGATATTTAATAATTATTCAATTAAAAATTGACCTAAAGGTAATAAATAGCATTTAAACATCCAAACATAAAATAAATCCATTCACTTTTGAATGGAAGAATTACGAAAAGATATTTATAAAGTCTGCGTATATGAAAATATACAAAGTAAGGAGTAAAGTCACAAAAAGTGCTAAATACAATTACATTAATGGAGTATTTGTAATTTTGTAACAAACTTACAAAAACATTAACAGAAACTTGATCAGCTGACTTTTATACAAAATATTGACATGATTGCTCGAAGTTTTATTTTTACGGGCAGGCTATTACTGCATAAAAGAACGGTTCCAAAGATCATATTAAAAGCAGATCTTACTCTGCCAAACATCACTTGCGTAAAGACGGATTTCAAGAACAATAGAAGAACTGTAGGTAATCTATGTCATCAGCGGACGACTGACGAAGAACACATATTTTTTTACTTTACAAGTGTTGGAGAGCCATGCTTTGGAACGAATGGATCGGCTCGACCGAAGTGCGTGATACCACGGCATCACAGAAAACCGGGCGTGAAACAACTACAGCGTTGTGCTTCGCAGTGTGAGTGACGTTACCGGAGGCCCAATCCTTTCCCTCCCTCAATCACCCCCAATCCCTAATCGATAAAAGATCGACAATAAACTCGTAACTCCTTTGTTGCGGGTGTCCATAGGCGGCGCTGATTGCTTTCCATCAGGTAATCCGTCTGCTCGTTTGCCGACCTATTTTAAAGAAAAGATTTTTAATTAATTTTTATGTATTCCCCGTTAAAGTAATGGTATTTGTGAGGCGGGTGGTTATGTTCAGCATCAACACTCACAATTTCCTGTTGCGAATTTAAAATAACTTTAGCTTTGCAATTACACTTCGCACGCGATGTACATGTCCACCGATTTGTTCCTTTCGTATGAGCTACGCATGCGAACGTGTACGTGTAATTGTCAAGCAGAATCAATGGGTGGCCTTTTTTCGACTTTATAAACTTGAATCCTGAAAAAATAACATCAAAAGTAAGTATTAGAGCAAACATTGATACTAAAGTAAAATTAATGAATATTTTTGATACTGACACCCGGTTTCTGAAAGGCTAAAATTAACTAACCTCCTCTTAAATGTCTTCTGATTGGTTGTTGATAATTCAGTCAACCAATCAGATGACTTGACAAGAGGTTATTTGATTTTAACATTGATCGGCCTTTCGGAAACCGGGTGTTAGACAAATTTATATGAGATATAAAACTTAGCAAGTCCGTAGAGACAATAGATAGTATGACTATAAGAAAACAAAATATTAAATCTTTTCAATTTAAACATTTTTTTTATTAATATTACACGAAACACAAAAAAAGTCAACTACACATTATACACATTTTACCTCTTTCCATAAGGCATGAAAAGACATTGAAACTTACTCCTGTGAGGAAATTGAGTGAAGGTATATATATGTATATTTTAACGAAAGGCTTATAACATTATGAATATCTATGTACATTAATATTATAAGGAGTTCAAATTTGTAGGGGTTACCCCCTATGCTATGGAACCGCTGGTCCGATTGCTAAAATTCTTTCACTGATAAATAGCTACAATGTTCCTAAGTGCTATAGGCTATAAAACATCACGCTACGATCAAATGGAGTCGAGCAGCGGGTGAAACTGCGCTAGTTGGGAAATATAAAAGTAAACTATTGCTTTATTAGTAATTAACTCTAAAGTACTGTCCATTATGACAGTGGTATTGTGGAGCAGGGTGATTATGTTGTTCGTCAATCATCACTATTTCTTGCTGCGAATTCAATATGACCTTAGCTTTGCAGTTTTTACGGGGCCTTGAGGTACATATCCACCGTTGGGTACCCTTTCCGTGCGAAAACGACGACAAATTGTACGTATAATTGTCAAGTAGAAGTAACGGCTGGCCCCTTTTCGATTTTATAAACTTGATTCCTGAAATTTTTTAAACTGTAGTAGTTTAAATCATTAGTGACAAAATAGATTGATGACACTATGACAAGTTCTATGATGAACTTGTCATGGGGATGCATTCAATAAACCTAGGCAAAATTTTGTTTACTTTTTTTTAAGTATTGGAGAACATCTTAAACTTATCTTTTTATACCTATCAATTCGAACAGACATATCAAAAAAATTTCAGTGGCTACACTGAAATATTGTTGATATGATTTACCAAAATTTAAATTTTTGGTGTGTGTCGTAACTTTGGAGTCTGTTAATTTTGTTTTTGAGTCTGACGTTATCCAAATTATTAAAAAATATAACGTAAATGAAAATAAAACAAGTGCAATTCTTATTTTTATTATATGAATTAAAAACTCATCACAATTGGATACATTACAATAAAAGTTGGTAGTATAGGTACCGTATCATTTTATCAATATCAATACTTTTTATATAGGACCTCATTATTCAATCCTTATATACTGTCCATTAAAAAAATGATATTTGGGAGGCAAATTGTTGTGATCGGAATCAACTGACACGATCTCCTGTTGGGCATTCAATATGATTTTAGCTTTGCATTTATTCTGAACTCTTGATCCACACAACCATCGCTTGGTGCCTCTCGTATTTGACACAGACGCAAAAGTATACGTAAAACTGTTATATAAAATCATTGGCCGGCCCTTTTTTTATTTTATAATCTTGTAACCTGAAAAAAACAAATAGCAATGTAAAGATTATTAAGTACCACTACAAAAAACATTTGAGAAAACTTTGAAAAAAGTGTTACAAACAATGTTTTTTTCACTGACAAACTTAACATAGGCATATTCCTTCGGCATGAACACTGAAGCAGTTTCTAGAAATAATGAGCATTTACTGGCATTTAGGTTAATTACAAAGAAAAGATCGATGAGTCCACAAACAATATAATTTAAATTTGCTACATTGAAGTGAAAAACATTTATACAATTTATATAGAGTTGTACACATCCTACAATGTGTATATAGGTCTAAATTTTGTTAAAATTGACGTTAATTATAACGAAAAATTCAAAATTATGGCAATGTTTTAACTTAGACAAGTGAGGTCATTAGTCTCACTGGTCTCAGGCAAAAACCAATATGAGTGAAACCAATAAGTATATTTAATTTTTTGCACCAGAATTTAGGTATAAGTCAATATAAGTACTATGGAATTACATTTAAACTATAAACTCTATCATTTTTATATTTTTTTGTTTTATTTCTTTTTTTAATATTTTTACATTTATTTCTTGTTTATATTATAGTTTAGTAATTACAATTGATACATATTTGTATGTAATTATGAATAACTACTTAAAAGTAATCATTACTTACTTTGTTCGTGTAAATAATATGTATTACTAATCTATTACTCTAAGTAATGATAGTAAAATTATTAATAAAAATACAATTATATAAATAAATACGTATTAATTAGATTTTTCTTTATTCCCGCATCCCGCTCGAATACAGCACCTACAACTACATTATGACCAATATTATAAAATAAAAGTACTACTCAGGCAATATAAACTTCATTGTCAGGGTAAACTTTCAGGCTAGACTATAGATATAAAAAAAAACAGATAAGTCATCAGAACGAAATTCGAAAATCAAATCCATACTTTGTTACGATTTCTGAGATCAGCTTAAAGATTCGGTTAGAACCATTTTATCAAATAAGAATATAATCTAAAAATGTATAAACTTTTTAACGATAAATATTTCATATATATTATAACTTTAATATCCGTTCTACATCCGCTACTAACTAGGTGTCTTCTAACTAAAATGGCTACACATTTTGATAAGTTTTATCAAGCGCGTCTGATGATAGTCCTAAAAAACCATACTATGAAGCATTTACTTACTTAAATTGTTACAACCGTACTCAGAAACATTTAATCATTACTTCATATAGTAGGTATTCCTTACCAACGATTTTGTTTGTTAAACAATTGCTGAGGAGGTTTAATACCTTAAGGACCATTACATGACCCTATCATGAAACTTAAACCAGTCCTCAGGAATTGTCGTCTTTTAGAACGACGCGACGGTTAGACTGCAATGCTAAAAACTTTTTTGTTTTGCCATAATAATTGAATTATATAGACGATCAATATCTCTAAAAATCTATACTATATTAGTAAATAATTCGTCGATAAAAGGTCATTGAAACTAACACAACTAAACACGCAATTCGCGTTATTACCAATGCTAACTATATAGATAGATAAAAATCTTAAGATACTTCCAACGTACTTTTATCTTAAATACATAGTTTCTATTATACAAATATTACAGATACAACAAGTTAATTCGTTTATACTACTATTGACAACTTACTTTAATTGTAGTCATGAAGTAAAACATCAAAATTTTATAATAAAAGAACAACACTTCTACTGTCAAAAGTATAGCATATATAACTAAATGTATTTTATATATATATATAATATATAAGATAAGAGGGAATTATATAGTTTTAAAACGATAGATCTAACAAAGATAACATACGCTTTCAACACCGATGTAAAAGTTTAACCAATTCTAATATAAACGCCTTTAAGAACAGCATATTTGTAAGGAGTGTGTGTGTGCACCATATTTCCTGTGATATTCCCAGTATTGTCCGTGATCAGCTTGGCCTTGCACTTCTTGCCATTGTGGGAAGAACAACGCCAGTGAGTAGTGCCCTTAGTCGGAGACTGCCAGACAAGACAGTAGGTGTAATGGTTCATCAAAATCATCTGGGTGCCCGTTCTAGACTTCACATACTGTATAGCTGTAACAAAGTAATAAATCAGCATCCATACATCAAAACCTGTTTACCTAAAACTAAGATAACCTCTAAAGTACCTAAAACTAAATGCTAATCATTTTTTATCCTTACGCAGTAGACCGAAGGTTGATAAAAGGTAAAATACCTTGCACCTTATCATACTGTGATTTTTTGTAGACAAGCAGTTATTATTGTGAAGGTTAAATAAATAAAACACATGGCCACCAAACATGTTAGACTCAAGGACAATGAAATAAAATCGTAGATTTATCATGATATTCCATCACAGCCTTACATCACCTGCACAAACTTATTCATAAAACAGAACTAAAAATTAAGATTTCCTTTATTTTAAATAAAATAACAAAATATATAAATCAACAATACATCTATGTGATCATCTTAGGCAGAAAGCTAAGCTTAATATTAAACCTACAGGTGAGATAAATAAGCCTTCTTAAAACATACTTTATTACGAATATATAATTCCTTTACTTAGAGATAAATTTTTGTCTCTTAAGCATGTTTTTAACGACCATTAACTGTAAATATTAAAGCTGGGGCTTATATTAAAATATGTATTGACCTTATCCATGAAGTTTCTGTTCATACATTATTTTGTAAATGAGTTTATAAATTATCTTTGATATTTTTTCTATTTCATATATGTATATGTTTACAATTCTCTCATCTATTAATTGTGATAGACCATGGCATATTAGCATAAAATGTTTCGTATGCATAGTTTTGAAGTTTTAAGAGATATAAAACTTAAAAGTGTTTTTAAAACTTAATTTTATTTAGATAAAATAATTTTCTTGTATAAAAATAATTAAGAAAGCAAAATTTAGAACGACTAATACAGTATATGTAAAAATTAAATCTATTGTGTAAGTATTTATACGTATATGTTCCTACAATTACAGTGCTCATAGAAAATATCTATATTTTTCTATTAGACTAACTAGATAACTAGACATTGCATAATGTGATAACAACATGATATATGTAGAATATTACATACTTTTATATGATAAGAATAAAAATATAATTTAATAAATAAGTATTTTATCAAAGTTATTTTCATATTATTGCTTTGGATTTCAGTACAATGTTACTAAAAATATAATTATTTTTTCTTATAGAATACGTTGTTTATCTAGTGAAAGCATGAGAACAAAGATACGAGAATAGGTGCTAGGTAGCTAGGCGTTAAAATAAATAAATGGTTGGGCATTTAAAATGTAATATAAGATAAAGAAGTCCACATTGCTTGTTTTCAAGGCGATTTGAACCAACAACGCTTGAGAATAGAGTCTAGAATAGACTAAAACTTGATATCAGTGAAATTATTGCCATGATTACTAAAAAACTTAGCTCATTGAGGTTAAAAATTTTGTGTTTTTACATCTTGATGTACTGTCCTTCATGTATACAGTACTCGGCAGGTGGGTGTGTATGTTCATTCTCTAAGCCAACGATTGCAAACTTATCATTTAATTTCAGCTTAGCATTACACCCTCTGCAGTTGTGGGTAGAGCAGTACCAGTGAAAATTCCTCGTCTTCTTACATTGCTTCTTGCAGTAGTAAGTGTAGCCGTTTAACATAACCAGGTGCTTCCCAGAATAACGCGACTTTACAAGAAGTATCACTGAAACAAAATTTTATGTAAGAATCTGATCTTTGCACTTAGATTTAGGCATTGTTTTTTAGCAAGGTCCCTGTTAATATAATGTTTAAATAAATTATAGCAAGTTTTCTAATAAATTAGAAATAAAGCAAAAAAAATATTATTCTTGTTAAAGCAAAAATAATGAAGAATAAAATACATATTAAATCTAAGGTTTGAACAAAAATAAGAAAATATTTTACAAACCTTTGAAAATTTAAGAAAACCATAAATAAATATTACTTACTCTTCTTTTTTATTTTAAAACGTTAATTAAGGTAATAGCACCCATTACGAAGGTATCTTGCATCATTTGAAAGAAACAAAAATAAACATTGGTAGTTACTATTTCTAAAGGTAGAAAAAAAATCTATAGTTAAAAGTGGAATTTAGATTTTGTGTTGCTATTTCTTATTTTGAAGAAATATTTAAATAGTCAGGTCGATTTCACTAATACGGAGGTACAATTTTGATCTGATCCTAATACTGCGGTAGGCGGCTCCTTACACGGAGGGTCAGAAATTATATTCGTTAAAGTCCCATGCAAATTATATTTATTAAATAATTAATTTTATAATATAATAATAAATAATACATATTAATGTGTTAGTAATTAACGTAATTCGTAAGTTTTTCATTTATTGACCATTGATTTTTACTTTACTCACATTCATATTATTTAACAAATATTATTTGTTCAATAAAATAAAAAAAAACTAAACGTTGTAAAAAACAAACAATAAAATAAAAGAAATTAGCGAAAGAGCGGTCTGTACAGAAAAATATTTCCGTACATACCGAAATTGCTTCGCAAATTTTTTCTGTATTGTAATATTGATTCCGAAGTAATTAAAGAATAAATAAAGAGGCATGTTCATTGGTTTTATACGATTAAAAATACAATTATTAAAGAATCAACCAGTTATTTTATTTAAATAATAACTACAACTAATAACAATAAAATCAACAGTTTGTTGAGGTCCAAAAAGATTTAAATTAAAAACGTATTGAAAGATTGAGATTTAAAATTAGTTCTATAACATCATTTTAAATCTCACAATACTAACCGATCTAATATCAAAGTTTACGGAAAAATAAACATTTCCTATTTATTGGTAAAGTTGTCTCCCCAATATCTAGAGCAGAGTCTGCTTGATCTTCAAATATGTATGCTTTCCGATGATGCAATGTCCACTGGTTGCTTGCCTCTTTAAATGATTTTAATGTATTTTGTGATAATCTTCCTTCAAATTGTTTCTTGAACTACTCATTGTTATCTATATTGCTCATCTGTTGATTGTCTTGGTGTTTTTTCACTTTTGACAAAAGTTTATCATAGTCAATATTTTGTTCACCAAACGGGTAAAGTCCGCAGCATTTGAATCCGCCCATTATTGCTTCAGGCTTGAGGCTTCTGTGAAAACATTTTTGTACTTCTCTACAAAAGTCTGTACGCTTAAGCTTCGCATAATTATTTTCAACCCTAAATTCCCTCACAATATCCCGCCAAGTCCCCTTAACGGGCCTGAAAACGGCGACATCAAGAGGCTGCAACACGTGTGTTGAATTTGGGAGCAAAGCAACTAGTACAATTCCTTTTT
Organism: Spodoptera exigua; assembly: GCA_902829305.4. Lineage (NCBI taxonomy): Eukaryota > Metazoa > Arthropoda > Insecta > Lepidoptera > Noctuidae > Spodoptera > Spodoptera exigua. The sequence goes on from LR824612.2 coordinate 3,311,417, forward strand.
CCTTGCAAAAAGTTGTTAAAGGCAGAGATATATGTGAACTATGGCCATCTAAAAATAAAGCAACGGGCAGTGTTATTTCCTGTTGTTGAAGCCATGGGTAAAACACATTTGCAACATATTCATAGAACGAATCCATTGTCATCCAGCCTGATTCTGTGTTACCAAGTCCCCACGACGAAGGAACTGTTGACTTGATATTGTTAGGTAGCCTCTTGTAGGGGAAGAGTACCATTGGCGGAGCTACATTACCATCTGCTGACACATTGACTAAAACGGTCAAACATTCTTTTTCATCATTTGCAACTCGGTTATATTCTCGTTTACTACCCTTTTTTACCAAAACTTGCTTGTCTTTCGGACAAAGAAAAAATCCAGTTTCATCGCAGCTGAATATACGTTTTGGATCTTGAAGAACTTGCAGCAAATCGTTTTCTTTGAAATATGATCGTACCCTATCAAACCACGCTCGCAATGCAACTTCCGTGACTTGGTTTCCACTTGCTGGAAGATTTTGTGCCAGATGTTTTGACACTGTTGGATGTCGTAGTATAAACCCTGAAAACCATCCCCTTCCAGGAACTCCATCTTTAAACGGATTAGGGCGCTGCAGGTTTTCAACTAACTTAGAGACAGTGTGTAATAATTGATTCTTAGTAACTAGAAAGCCACATTTACCAAGGTAATGGATCCAATCAACGATTTGTCTTTCTTCGTTTAGTTTAAGTACTGGTTGCTTACCACAATGTTCATTCTCGTAAATGTCATCTCGTTTATTCCGTAATGTAGTCTCTGGTATATTATACTGTCTCGAGGCTTTGTAAATACTCATACCTTGTCGAATTGATGAAAGTGCTTCAGCCACTTGGGCATTAGTATAACACTTGCGTTTCTTTCTGGCCATAGTATCTATAAAAACAAAAATAATGTAGATTGCATAAATTTCAATAAAACAATTATATAAAAAGTACAGATTCACTTCAACTAAAAAATTATAGTCTTTTCATTGTTTTTAAAGATTTTATTCGAATCTAATTTAAGTTTTATTAATTTTTAATTCATGTATAGATTTGATTACAATGGAAAAATAACTATATTTTATAGTACATTTATAGTTCTTTTTTATTTCTGATTATACTTTATTAGTTTTAAACTAGTTGCAAAACACATAATTATCCGATTAAGAACTAATCTGTAGGCATTATTTTATAGTACTTAGTTACTATCGTGAGACATACAATAATTAAATTAAAAACGTAATACGATAGTCATTTTCTCCTGTATGATTCGATAATCTTGAGGACTTATTCTGGAGGACTTGAAGCTAGTAAAACCTTTATTAGTTAATTCACTTGAGTAAGTCGTTATTTTCAATAAATTTGTAGGAATGCCTCCTTTATACAGTTTTTAATTTAATTATTATACACAAAACATGCACTCTTTGGAATTTATTTAAGTATATAATAACCAATACTAAATAATACTCAGAAACTAAAACTATGGCGCAAGGTTTCGTTGTTAAATAAGCTCAAACCTTCTCTATGTGAGAAGAGGCCTTTGCTCAGCAGTGGGCACTTATGGGCTGATGATGTGATGTGATGTGATGATGAATGTACAGTCACCAACATAAATGTTTGGTCAATTTCGAAACAATTTCGCACGAGTGATCAAGAAATCCGTCATTTTGAAAGAAAATATATATTTTTTACTTATTGCTCTTAATGTCAAAAATCTTTGTTTAGGTAGACAAAACCAAGGTAGTCAAGGGTGAGCGTCACTAATTTTGTTGACTGTAAACTGTAAATAAATTATGTATTATTTTACAGAACTATAAATTAACTAAAAATCGCGGGTTACTCACGTGTATATATTGAGAAAAGCTCTACTAGCTCTCAGTAGGCTGCGCGATGTCGCCGCGTCCGCGCACGCTGCTCATGAGGAAGAACCCCTCTGTGGTTCGAAAGAGTAGTAGTAGTAGAGCTTTTCTCAATATATACACGTGAGTAACCCGCGATTTTTAGTTAATTTAGAACTATAAACATGTAAGTTTACATCTTATTGGATGTTCATCACAACGATGTCATTCAGATAGAAATAACTATAAATACTATTACCTACATATTATAGTTCAATTAAAATCGATTGATCCGTTCATTTGAAACAAAACACCATTTAAGATTAATACTACTGGCTTAATTAAAAATTATAATAGGTTCTAACACACAAACCACACCAAAATATTAAGTACTAAGAATTAAAAGAGCTAATACTTAAGCGGATACTAAATATTTAGAGAAAAATATTTAAATATTCTTTAATAACTACATATGAATGCATGAGGTTATATTTTATTACTTTTCTAAGTGTATTCTAAAGATAAAACCACTTATTTAAGTTAAAGTCTATTTCGAAGGACACATGGTAAACCAGCTGTCCTGTCAGCTGACGATAAGAGATCAGCGCCGGGTACCCTCAACATCAGAAGAATTGCAAACACGTTGCCACCCTTCGGGAATGCAGGAGAGAGGTTCGGGCCTCTGGTAACCGTACTCACACTATTTCTTGGTTTTTTGTAAGGTTGTGGTATCACTCCGCCGTTCTTATCGAAGAACGGCTTCCCCACATAAAAACTTGAATCCAATAAGGAGTTGTTAAATGTTCAAACGGAATATGTTGACAGACCTTACTATAACTACACTAGATTTAGTAGGTACATTGTTATGAATAAAAATTACTTATCAAATTTTAAGTACTTAAGAAATTAGCACATGACTAGATAATAGGTATAATTAATGCAGTAAAAAATATTTAAGTTAAAAGACTTTCAAATTAACTTATTTAGAAAACGAAATTTGCATTGACATTTAAAGTGGGGAGTATCTAAGCGAAAAATTTTAATCAAATTAATACGGAAAATTTCTCGTTAAAGCGCCAAAAAGTAAACGGTTCTGTATATATTTCTGTGTATGTACTAATATACAGTTTTATTGCTTGTTTCTCATGTACTATTATTTTTAAATTCACAATTATGACTACTCCATATTTTACTATTATTAATGATACGTTTATACCTATATAATAAACTAGTGTACGAAGTATAATATCAGATCCATTAAATAGATGTAGGTCTGTATTTCTGTTCCTAATAAGACAGTACCCATTAAAATTTTTAATGTTGCTATAGGTGCATATGAGTCCTTTATGTCTGTCTAATTTTATATTTATTTATCTTTCTGGTATTTACCAGCGGCTATTTAAAACAAATTACGAAATTCAAAACAGACCTTCAATTGCCCAATGTCTAATGAACTTTGGAGCTTAACTATACTTTCAAAATACCAACCGACACTAAATTGTTAATATAATTTTGACATCCGAAAACTGTCATTTTCATATTACAATTTGGAGATCGAAAATGCTAAGTTTTATTTTTACGATTACAATATTAAGATAGTAAATTCTATATTTAAATTTTGACATAAAAGCCGTTGGAGATAATAAAAGATGGCGGCGGGTGAACGTGTTCCAGTTTGGCAGAGACAACAGTCCGGTGTGCTGCTTTCGTATCGTTTGTGATAATGAGCCTCGCCTTACAGAAACCTCCTTTGGTACAGCTCCAAGTATTCGTCTTCACGTTGCTTTTATGACAATAGAATGTATAACCGTTGACCACTGCCAATTCCTTGCCGTCTTTCTTTCTTACAAATTGAAGCACTGAAAAATATTTAACAGGTTTAGTATACTGTTTTGGAAATTATTAAATCTAGAAGAGGATTAAAAAATAAATCTAATGACCATGAGATGTAGTTATACACTAGCCACCTGAACAACAACAGAAGTTGTGGACCAGAATCAGATATTCGGAAAGCGCAAATTCGCATGCAACTAACATTCACTTAAAAAAACAAAGGGTTTAGGATATATGTATATTTTAATGGTAAAAAAGACATTGTCAGAAACAAAAAAAAAACACATTTAGTTATGTATTGTCCTTTATTTTCAATAACTAGCGAAACTTCACATAAAGTCCGTTACGAACAATAAATTTTGGAGCAGCATGTGTATGCTCTAACTTTGCTGATGATATCGTCCGACTATAAGGATCAGCATCGTTGGACAATATTAACCTCGCTTTGCATTTCTGTCCAAAAGTACAACTCCATACTTGCGTCTTCACATTGTATATCCGGCAGTAAAAAGTATAACCGCCCAAAATGGCTAACTGTTTTCCATTCATTTTTCTGGCCCATTGTATCACTGAAAATTGGACATATAAAATAAATTAAATAAAAAGAATAAAACCTAAGACTTACACATTGATTTTGTTAACTTTACTTAGCAGAAAAACTCAAAATTTGTACATAATTTTTATTACAAAAAATAGAATACAATGACTTAAACACGCTAAAGATTATCAATACTCTACTATGGAACGTCAATTTTATACAATTAGTCATGATATATAAACCTTAAGACGTCCTCGGACAGTGCAGAGCCGGCAGCATTTGCCACCACTATGAAAAATGTATGCGGTAAATGCTGTCAGCAGTGTAAGAAGAAGCCATGCATCTCTATAAATAATTCTAGTTATACTTCGAAATCAATGAGACAAAAGACTAAAAGGTGGTTTTTGAAATATTAAAAATGAACAAGAGAGAAATATTTGAAGCAATGTTTACTATTTAGTGCGGAATTTCAAATTTCACTGTACAATTAAAATTGGAAACAAAGAAAGAAACAAGAATTACCAAAAACATTGTAGGTACTTCATTTATAAACAACATAAAAATTGTTTGGTACTTACCAAGTTTGTCGGAAAGCGTGTAATAAATAACATTATACTAATAAACATTTGTGTTTGTCAAACACCCATTGATATAATGGTTACATACATTTCTTCATTCGTTTATAAAAAACACGTTAATTTGGTCGCAAACAAGCATTATTAAGAAAAATGATTGCTGGCACAATATCAATGATCACAATTGTCTGGACCAATCGAAGTGGCACGCTGCCAAAGGCAAGGTAGGAAAAATCAGGTTTATTTTTCTTTAAACATTTGACTTATGAATAAAACTTTATGGTATCCAACAGGCACTAGAAGATAGTTGAAACTCTAATAATGTTTTACGGCTTACTCACGCAGATAATTGGCAAGATATTAGATAAACTTTCACCGCGTCATGTCGGCTATTGCGAGATGCCGCTAATTACTGTGAACGTCTAGTATGAGCTGAAACTCCTAGACTTACCTCGCCAAATAGTTACGTGAGTACGCCGTTATCAATCACACTAAATTGTTATTCTTTCTTTGTTTATCCACAAGTTAGAGTTTCAAATAAAATCCGTTGTTAATCACGTAGGTCGGTCGTACGTGGTTGTGGCTATCTTTCAATGAGATGACATGCCGATACAGAGGGTCCTCCTCATTTGTAGTAGTAATCCTGGATTTACATTTACATCCATAAGTGCAATGCCAAAGTATTGTCTTGGTAAATTTATTTTTCATAAAATACGTGTATCCATCCAAAATTAACACTTCCTTTCCGTTTTGCTTTTTTGTCCACTGTACTGTAAATAAATGAGACAGAGTCATGGGTAAGTCTTTTGTCAATCATTATCTATCTATCTTCTGACTACATTACTTCTTACTACTATTATTAATGCGAAATTTACGATGTTTGGATGTTTGTTACTCTAACACGCCAAAACGGCTGGACGTATCTGGATACACACACACTGGGCACAGGCACAGGAAAGACTAGCACATAGGCTACTTTTTATCAACATATGATGCAAGTACCTACCATATATACTTATAATAAATCTGTAGAGAAACAATAATTCTGTAAATGAAATATATTTCTGATGATATTGATGCAAAAATGCAATCTGTAAAATATTTGGCTGTCTTTCTGTATCTAATACAGATGAAATAAAAAATAATGATAGATATCAGTAGGCTAACACAGAACCTTATACAAACAAAAAATCAAACATGAAATAGGCTAAGAATGAGTGAACCTTTGCGACGCAATGCAGCAAGATAATAATACTGTGAGTACGGGCCGGTTAGTTATTTTACCCTCTCCTTAACCCATCCATAAAATAGTGAAAAATTTTGTATTATATGTAGTAATATGTACCTACCTATACCCGTATAAGTATACCCGTGCGAAGGCGGGTCGCTAGTTTGCAATATTACTTTGACTAATATATTTGAGATAAAAATATTACCTATTAAAACATCATGGTCGTGCAATGACCACTGTGTCTTAAAGAAGTGGGGCGTGTAATCCAAATGTTGCCCGCAACTATAAATAAAATCCATGATATTTACTACAATCCAAACTAATATTATAAATGCGAAAGTAACTCTGTCTGTCTGTCTGTCTTTTCTTCACGCCTAAACTACTGAACCTATTTGTGTGAAATTTGGTACTTTAGAACTCGAGAAAGGAAATAGGAGTTTTAAAACAAAAAATCTGCAGGAAGTCACTATTCCGCGCGAACAAGGTTGCGGGTAAAAGCTAGTTTAACATAAAATCAAGAATGTTGGCTACAGCTTTACATAAAATCCTCGAGCTATTGCATAATTCGGCGGAGGGTGCGCATGAGTTTCTTTAAACGACAGGACTTGACGTTCCAATGGCTTATCTTCATTGGTGGTAACAAGTCGGGATTTACAGCCACGATAGGTACAACCCCAGTTAATAGTATTTGTGCAGTTCTTCTGAATATAAAATGTGTATTGGTTCACAATGATAAGTTCCTTCCCATTTGGCTTTTTTATCCATTGCACTGTAAAAATAAATTAGAATTAATCACGTGAAGAAAGATATTTACATATAGTTTTCATCTTCTCCGTTTATAATATGGAATATATTTTGTTCGCCGTATCCTAAAATTCCATTTACAGTCTTAAGTCAGTACATTTCTCTCCAATTTTATCTCATTAACTATAAACATACTATCAATATGAAAACTAAAAACTCTACAATATAAAATAGAAGTAAAATTTTGTTTAAAGTATTTTTTTAAGACTAATATTTATATTATAGAATAAATTTATTGTGTTTTTTTCCCTACATAAGCTAGACTTTGACATAAAATTCGATGGCTATCACGTAGATAGTGCGTGGTCGGTGAACCTCTTTCAATGAGGTAAAAAGAATAGTAAAAATATCACGATACATAGGTTCAAGTGTTCAACATCCTCGCTTTAAATAAAGATTTTGTATTTTGTATTTGCTTCCGTAAGTACAATGCCAAACTATATTGTCCTTCTGCATTTTACTTTCAGAAAGTATGCGATTCCGAACAAAAACAAAATTTCTTATCCGTTTCTCTTTTTCGTCTAGTGCACTACAAATAAATAAGAACAAATTGAAAAAAAAAACATTTTTATTATCATTTATATTTTAGGGAAAGAAATAGGAGAAAATAAAAAAATAAAATAAAAGTAGAAAGTTAATGGGGAAGTACCAGCCTATTTAGTTGTATATATACAACAAATACATACATACAATACAAAAACATATATAGCATATAAATAATAATATAATAAAACAGCAAAACACTAATGAGTTGGATCTGACAATTTCTCTAGCAAGTATTATTAAAGTTATGTTACATAATACATTTGCAACTAATTTATAAAACCGATGAACAACCAGCCGTCGAGCCAGCAGAAGGCACTCTTTCACAAATCTAACGCGGTCCACCAAAAATCTGTCCCATTCACTACTCAACACCGACAGCTACAGACCATTTCAGTGGTACCTATTTAAGTACTCTATACAATCCTGAATCATTGCAACAGGTTTACATTACGTATATCCAGAATAATGGATAAAGTTTAACAAAAAAGCAAGAACTTGGTGCCAGTCTCACATAAAATAAGAAATCATGCTGTACATAAAATAGTGTAGGTTTGGGTAAAATATGTAAATAAAATCCAGACTCATGTCAACAGATGTTCTTGAAATCCAATTTCTTGAAAACAGGCTTAAAAAAATTGCAAATCTTGACAATCTTACAAAAAATACAAAATCATGTCATAGTTGTACATAACATCCAGAACCTTGGCTACAATTTAACATAGCATCCGTGAACAATTACGTAATTCGGTGGAGAGTGTGCATGTCCTTCTTTCATCGACAATATCTTACGTTGCGATGGCATATCTTCATTGGTAGTAATAAGTCTAGATTTACAGCCAGCAGAAGTACAAGACCAGTTGATAGTAGTCATACTTTTCATGTGACTATAAAACGTGTATTGGTTGAAAATAACAAGTTCTTTTCCATCTCGCTTTTTTACCCACCGTACTGTAAAAGAATGAGTATACACATTTAATAAACAAAGAAAATTATTTTTTAATTTTCAATTTGTCTCAAACCCCGGTTAACCTATTTTTTTAATGATAAACTATTTCCACCCTGACTGTAAGATTGGCATATTTAGTCAATAGAGTACCTAGTAGTCGCTGACTGCGGAGTCCCATAAGCCTCCGAAATCTTTACAGGATGAGTGAAACAATTTTATTTGATAATGATAAGTATGATATATTTCTCTCTAATAAAAAACAACATTCTAATCTTAAAACAAAGAAGATACTGTAATATGGACATTAAATTTAAGCTAGACCGCTCCTTATCTTTCAACACAATAAGGTCGGTCGGATCCGGACCTTCACGATATAGTAGTTTTAGGCAGTAACGTTATTTTTACTGGTATAGTTCGTTAACCGAGTTTGGGCTAAACTTAAACTACATAGTGAAAATATAAAAATTACGTGTAAAGTTAAATAGTACACTGTTTCGATTTACACGTAACTTTTCAGAGAAGAAGGATGCTTATGATATTTTTTTCAAGGTCTTTAGTATACGATCTGATGGCATGTCTGGGTGGAAGAATGCTGCCTGGTTTCATTCTTGGATTTGTAATCAAAGTATGAAACCTTCCTCTTGGTATCACTCTACTGCCAAAGAACGTAAAGTCATGTATAACTCTTCTGCACCTTCTTTTCCAAGCTTCTTCACTCAATATTTAACATTGAATATTTATAAACTCATCTCGGTTTTTCAATTAAAATAAAACCACTTTGTCCTCCCGTTTACACTCAGTTGACATTGTACTTTTGTTTCAAAGTAACTTAATCTGTCGATTACTGATTCGATTTTTTTGTTAATATTTAAACAGCAGCTATTTTGTAATAAAATTAATTTATTTATTAAAAAGATAAACAAGGTTTCTCTAATATAACGTATGGTAAAATAAAATATTCTATTTAATAGAAATGTTTAATAGCAGAACCAGCCAAAAATCAATTTCAGTAATTTTCTAGTAATAACTTATGTATTTTTGATCCAAAAAAGCTAACTACACATTAAAATTATAATGGTCAAAGACATTTTAATGATGACTATACAATTCTTAGAAGTAAATTTAGATTCGAAAACAGTAACTAAGGGCTGGATTAAGCAACCATTAAATAACTCAGAGTGCCGCCTTAAGTCTGATTGGTCTGCTTATAAACAAACACGAAGTTAATAACAAAATAATTGAAACTTAAAATATGATATTAATAATTAATGTACCAAACATCCCATTTTATCTTAACAAAATATTACGTATTTTAATCCCCGTAGGATAAAAGAGAAGTAACTTACAAGGTAACACCAAAAAAATCCCAATTTGAATGTCTTATAAAATAAATTACAATTTTATGTAAATACCATCGTGGATGACGAAAGTTGGGGGTGGATGTGTGTGATGAAGTTTTGCGGATTTCATTACTCGGGACCACGGCTCCAATGCATTAGTCATCACTATCCTCGCCTTGCATCTGTGTGAGTTCGTACAGACCCAGCTTGCAGTCTTAAGGGTTTGTTGTCGACAGTAGAAAGTGTAATGATTGAAAATAGCTATTTCTTTACCATCCTGCTTTTTCACGAATTGCACTAAAACAAAAATGTTAATGTTTAGCAAAGTAAATTAAAAAATGTACAATTACAATAATAGCAATGCATCTTTTTTTTTAGGGCAAATCATCAAATGACTTCTCCCGCCTAGAGTCTGGCGGAACGGAATGCCAGACTCTTACTGACTAGAAACCTCCCCGTTCCTTCTCCTCTTATAGGCCGAGGCCGCGGTGCCTTATTCCGCTTACCCCGGCTAAATATCAGCCCTATAGGGCCCCATTAGTGGTGGTCTATTGGCTCTTTGAGGTGCACGGGTCTGAATAGTGACTTTTTTTAATTACATTCACCAAACACCGTCATTATCTAAGGATAACCATTCATTGATTAATTTAGGAAATACAAAACACTAGCGTGTGTCAAATCTTGCGTGGTATTTTTACAGTGTGAATGACGTTAAGGGAGACCCAATCCCCTCGTCATTAATCTTTAAATACCCTCTCCTCAAACCTCTAAAGGCCAGCAAAGCACTTGTAACTCCTTCGGTGTCCATGAGCGGTGCCGATAGCATACCATCAAGTGATTCGCTACTGATATCCTACTTATAAAAATAAAACAAAATATCACAGTTTTATATTATATTGCTTTGATAACATATCTACTGAACCACCTACTTAAATATAAATTGCGCCTACAAAACAAAGTTTGAGATCGGATGACAATAACTTTTTAATAAATTATTTAATTAAGAAACAAATCTTTGGTGTCATTGACAAGATAATTTATTTTATACTTAAAGTTAATTAGCTATGCTATAAACGAATATTATTTATTTTTATATAAAATGTGTATATAATACACAATATTCTTTTAACTTACTGACTCAGAAGAATAATGCAAATTTTTATTTAACAATTTCAATAAATATTTTAGGATATTATTTTGACCCTCCATTCGGTTTTTTGAAAAGTTTAAATTATAATTATAATATAATTTTACAGAAAAAGTTTGTTTCATAAATAGGCACGGGAAATTTCAGTAATCTTCCTCAAGTTTTAAATTTATAAGAATTTTATTTATGCTGGTTAAATTGCATATAATAAATTACTACCTAAGTACTATTTAATTATTATAAATGCCTGAGATCATTTTGGTTACCAAGACAATAAACAAAGTGGACTTAAAGTTTATTTAGTATTATTAGATATTGATAAGATCTACTGATAAAGATATCCGCGAAAATTTAAAAATAATAAAGAGAAGACGTCTTATAATAATACCCGTCAGATATAGTAAAACATGGTGGCTTATGGTTGTGTTCTAGTCTGTAACTAAGGACTGTGCGGAGAGAATGGTCCTGTTTATTCATCAGCAGCATTCGAGCCTTGCACCTCATTGCATTTGTACAAGTCCAGGTACTTTTAATGGGATTCTGCTTGTGACAGTAGAAAGTATACCCGCCAACGATAGCAAGTTCTTTGCCGTTTATTTTTTTCACCCATTGTATGTTTAACTCTGGAAAAAAGAACAGATTTATAATATGGTGAAAATCAAGCGTATCAGAATATGCTATGTTAAATAACTTACTTTCAATAGATGATGATGGATCTCTGTAGGAAATCATGAAATAATATAACAAACACGTTTAATACACAGAAACTTTATTAAATAACAAGAGAAGACTCAAAAATGCATATTTGTAACATGTATGTATAACTTATGTTTCAGAAACGTAAATAAAGATATATATGTTTAATCATCACTGAAGTACTAAGTATGTAATACATATTGACGTATAAATACCTTATTTTAAGAAATAAACAATTAACAAGATGTGCCACATAAATATTTAAACAATTTAACGACAATATACTTACACTCGTTTTTAAGTATTTTCAATTTAATATTAGCTATGAATATAATTATAATAATAGATTCCTGCTTCGTGTAAAATGTCTGTTCATATGTAATAAATAAATCTATATGTATACTACAATTAATTCTATAAATCACCTTGTAAAGAAAATATAACATTCAGCAATGCAGGAACTGTAATTTAATAATCACATTGTATTTTGTAGTATAAATGATTAAAACATTGACTAGACTTATTCTACTGCTTAGGAAGTTACGACATCCCTCACCAACCATTTTCTTAATTTTAATCTAACCTAACAAATGAACATATGCACATAATAAATATATATATTTTCTTGGTTTCGGGGACAAAAAATCGTAACATGTAAGTTTCTTTCATCAGATGATAAAAATTTACCGAGCCTACCTCGATTATAAAGGAACTTGTTTGAAAATATTTAATTGTGAACATAAATTCAAGATTTAGAACCCTACTACTAAGTAAGTACATATTAACATAACGATTACACTATATAAATATAGTGGTTTGAATTAAACAACTCTTTTGATGTTGGATAGTTTGAACTTTAAAATTGTGTACTAAAAGTTACCGAGCTTTAGGTAAAACCGCACTTGAACAGTATCACAATAAAGTTATATATAATATAACTATATTTTTATGTAATGCAAGACATATAAAAAACATTTCAACTATCTTTTGTACCTGTCTATTTCTCAGACATTGTTTCCCTTAGTTTAATAACTTAGAATTAAAGTAGAATTAAAGTTGTAACTCAACATGGTTTCACTATTAAGTTCTCCTAAATAAACGTTTTCTGAATTCAATATTGTAATTTAAGTTTATTTTTAAGTACTTATTTTCAATCCACACCCTGTCCAGGCATAAACATCTATCATTACAATCATATTTAACAAAACTCTTTGGACTAGTATTCACAAAAAAAAGAAACAAGGAGTTCTTTCACACACAAAGATAAAGTAGAAGCAATTATAAACTGTAGGAACTTTTATTCTAAATTTATTGCACCAACAAACACTTTCGAAGTAAAAAGTTTCAATTTAAACCTTTACAGATAATAATTATAATGTTTATGATTTTTAATATAATAACCATTGGAGATAGAAAAGGAAGGTGGAGTGTGGTTATGGTCGAGTCTGGCTGAAACAACCACTCGATCTGTCACATTCTTCTCACTGGTTATCATGAGTCTGGCTCTGCATTTCCCTGCTTGAGTACAACTCCATGTACTTTTGACCGGATGAAACCTTCGTAAGTAGAAGGTATATCCATTCAGAACGGCCAGAACTTTTCCATTGTCCTTAGCAACCCAGTACACTAAAACATAAATACATTTTAAATTTTTAATATCTGTTAAGTAGATTTATTTTATTTACAATTTTGATACTACCTTTTACTAACATGGTATGGCCTGGAATGATCTAAATAAGACACGTGCCTGGAGTGTTAATCGAAAAATTATTAGAGGCAAATTGAGTAATTTCATAAAAACAGCATAACATTTTCAAACGTCTTTTTTATTTGTAATTTTTAAAACACACACACAAACACACAAGAATAAAATACATTACGAGATCATTTAATTTTAAAATATTATTTTAAACATTCAATTATATATTTGTACGTTTAAATACTTAACTAAATAAAGTTTTAAATATCTTTGAGGTAGGACTAGAATTTTATAAGATCTGTGTATATGAAGATTAAATTATCCTTGTCTAAAATCTTATTCATAAACACATTTATTAAAACACCATGACATACATTAAGACAAAATATTTGGTTTTAAATATAACAGCAATAATTACTAATTACTATAGTAATACATTCATAATTTTCGGAATAACTTATACAACAACAAACCTAACATGAAACGACGGTCAAAATGATTCAAGTTGTTATTCAAATTACTTCTTGCCGAAAATCAATTTTCTTAACATTTTCTTTAGTTCATGACCACTCTCATTTATCACTATAACACTATTAAGTCTCATTAATCAAACTTTTTATAACTGTTTCACGTAAAATAGTAATTTATTTTTGAACCAACAAAGACATCAATTTTGAGTACACGTTAAAATACGCAATGGTCGACACGACGCCACGGGTGTAAATCTACGATAAGCAGTCATTTCTAATGAATGTAGTTAGGCTAAAATTATCCTGGTTAACAAAGAAAATACGTTTATCTGGTATATTCTGATATTTTGAATCTGGTATTCTGGTATAAATATTGAGGGTGTAAGTACCGCCCTAACAATTGAACTCATTTTGAGTGCCTGTCAAACAACCACCTATTTTTACTTAATTGTAATATTATGACTGAAACATTAAACGATTTTTCTAATAACCCTCAAGTACTATTCAATAAATCTATCGTCTAAACCTGCATAAGATACTTACAATAACTAACGTCCAACATCAATTAATTTGATAACACGACTTATTCACGTAACTATGACGTAACGTGACTACGGGTTTATAACTATGAACAATAGGTATTGCCCGGAGATCGACCTGCTTGAGTAAACCGAAACATGTAGTAATGATATTTAATTCTAATGATTACAACTTTACATAAAATCCATTGCTGATACAATACTCTGAAGGTTCATGTTTATGTTCCAATTTCGCTGAGAGTACGATACGTCGCGACGGTTTCACGTGGTTGGTGATTTCCATTCTCGCGTGGCATGTCCCTCCATAAGTGCAGTTCCATATCTTCGTGCTTTTCTTTAAACTCTGCTTACGACAGTAGTAAGTATAACCGTTGACTAGAGCGACTTCCTTTCCATTGACTCGCTTAACGAATTTTACTGAAAGAAAATTGATTTGTTAGTATTGTTATGTATTACATACAAATTCGGCCACTACTTTACAACACAATAAAGTTTGGCATGCTCCATACAACACATGCTTAAATAGAGATATGATTAAGGGTTATAAGTAGTTATGGGGTATAAGTATAACTAACAAACAGCTTGAAGTTTTTCTGATAAGTAGGTATATTTTTATTGCAACTTAGAAATAAAACTAGAGTAATTTTGCCAGCTTTGGTATAATATAATAGTGTAAAATGTAGTTTGAACTAAGATTACAATAATCCATTCCAATCAAACCAATCAAAAGTCTTAGAAATTGTTAAATAACACGTTTACTGCGGCAAGAAAAATCATAATTCTTCATCTGGTGCGGCGGCGGGCCAAAATGCGCCCCCAATGATATTTCCGCCAGTGCGTGGCAGGTCTTTCTAGACCCACCGGCACTAGGATAGATTAAATTGCTATAACTTTGTGGAAACAAATTGTACACGTTTTTTTGTATTGTTAGAACGACCTTGAACCCTCCTCTCCTAACTCCCACTCCTAAGATTTGATTCGCCCCGAGATCTGCCAAACAGGAAATGAGAAATAAAGCAAGAAAAGTGGCAGGCTCATATCGACCTGAACCGCACTAAAAAGTATTTTCAATAGTTATGGGAGAGAGGAAAAAGAGGGGATATCGAAAATAAAACAATTATCGTAAGAGAACTGAAAAATGTTTATTTACTTATGCCTTTCATTGAAGTAAGTTTTCGGTTGCATTTCCTGCAATATTTTTTTTAATTTCTATACTTTTCTTTTTGCTTGGATACTATTCAAGGTTTTTTGCAGTCTGTCGAAGCAGCCTGTACAATTTTTTTGTTCAGCGCTCATCTCAAGGGCATGGTCATTGTAGTTAGGTATTACTTGATTTACTGGAATTATTTGTTTTTTTTTTTTGCTTAATTCCGTGTGATTTATTGACCATTTATGAGTTTTTCGACCTATGTTTGTCGGGGAAAGTTGTTTAGTTTAATTATTAGAATACACCCTTACAATATTTTCGCTTAATATTAAATGACCTTATACAGCGTGTAACGGAAGGGGGATATCAACCCTGAAGGAGGTAAATGTGCTCATGAAACTGAACAACTTTCTCCAAAGAACATAGGTCAAAATCTGAAAAAATGGCCCTCCCTTACAAAATTGACAACCAGCTGATTGATTTACTATTAGTAGGTATGGGAGGTCCAACATTTATTTCATGCTTCTAGAAAAATTAGAATTGTCTTCTCAAAAAGTGGCGTATTGCAGGGACGTAAAACAAAACATTATTTTTTCTTTTTCTTTTATTGCTTGCCATCGTTAATTGTATCGAACGCTACATCAGATCAGTTAAATAGCACAACACTAAATGGCAGGGCGCGCACTCTGTGCGTTATCGGGCCGCCAGCTGCCTGTTGGAAGGGTGGGCCGAAATAGGCCCTCTGCCGCAATCGCGGATGTTTTTCCAACGTCAGTGCGTGGTAGGTCGATAAAAGCCTGCCGTTATGTTTTGGTGGGGACACCTACAATTTTGTCTCTGTCGAATTTTTACACACACCTAAAATAATCGTTTCGCTCAAGCGAGAGGGACATAGTTTTCTTCGTCCGCACCAGCTGAAGTACCGGCCTGTTACGCAGAGAGCGTGGTAACTATAAATACTAAGCCTACTACTTAGAGCGAACTTTATAAATATGTATTCTTATTTGGTCCCAATATCATTAAAATAAAAACTAGTAAGTATAATGTACGGTACCAAACCGGTTTTTTACTTTATAATTCAAACATTAAGTCGAAAATCGTAAGAAACGTTAAAATTTACAGGTAGGTATAGTAGGTTGACCTGCTTGTTACTGAACAGACAGGAAATGAGTCTCAGTAGACCAATTATAAATATGTTATACAAACAATCAACGACACTACGTCAAAACTATAATAGATTAAGTTTACTGTAGCACCTTTTATACTTAAACTATCTGTTTTAACAGATCAATCACAAATTTTAGGACATTTCGTTTCGTAACATAGTTTAATCATACAATTTAACCTACAACACTTAAAATACCTTTTCGAGTGTTGCACTAAAATATTCTACGAACAATTTTAGCTCAAATAGCTATAACTCAGGAACTAATTTTATCTATCTATTTATCTAAGGCCACACAAGAATTCTCTCTATCTATCAACAATTGTACAATATTTTCTGTATATTACGTAAACGTTGACAAAGCCATAACAACCAACAAAAAGCTGCCAACGCACTTGTAATACCTTTGGTGCGGTGTCGATTGCTTTACCATCAGGTCAGCTCGCTTACTGACTTATCTCATAGAAACGCTTAAATACATCAATTTTTTTAAGGAATTCTTAATTAAATTCTAACATAAAATCCATCAGTAATAATGTACGTTGGTGGTGGATGATTGTGTTCCAGCTTAGCAGTAATAACAGACCGCTTCTCAGGGTCGGAGTCACTGCTAGTAATTAGTCTGGCTTTGCAATGCCATCCGCTGGTGCATGTCCAGATTTTCGTCTTCGCATTGTTCTTGTGGCAATAGAATGTGAAACCATTCACCATCGCTAGTTCTTTCCTGTTCTTCTTCATCATCCATTTCACTGGAACTAAATGTGATTAAAGGTTTTTTTTTTATTTAATATGTATGTTAGGATTCTTTATTCCTGTTTCGCGCTATACCCTTTCTGCTAAAATGCTTTCGCATTGAAAGAAAGAAAAAAACCTAATTGGTGGGAGATGAAAGGTCAGGTAAGGACACATAAATTATTATTTAATAGAACATAAAAGTGTGGGTTTAATAAAACAACACTACGTGTTTAGGAATCATCCTAACATTTTATGTAGAAACTAAAATACAATGAGATTCACAAATATTCTTACAACACAATTAAGGCGACATAACAAAAACGACAATAAAAATAAAGAAAGGTCTGTTCTAGTTTACTAACTAATAGAAATAAATAGATACCATACGATAACACCTATCGTCACATAACTAGCTGACAAAAATATTTATCTCATTCTGATAATATATTGAGAAAGATATTATCTTTTATATAAATTTTACAAGTAATATCATAAATTGCATTATATATGTAAATCAAAAAGATTTTCAAGGATACTAGAATAACAAAACGATCCACCACCATTTTAAGTACGCTAAACATCAACAGCGCTAAAAAAAATGTGATAAAAATTAAACTTTATTATAAATAGATAAAGTCTTCATTCTATCTAAACAAATAGACTATATTATAGCCTAAAAATAAATAGGTATATTAATGATTATGCTCTGCACTGTGGCAAACAATAACGTCTCTTATAGTGACGATTTTCGATTTGCATCCACGAGGTTTTCTGATACACGTCCATCGTATCCTCGGTCCTATGCAATTGGTCACTTGATTGTACCGATATGGACCAATTGTTATCACCCAATTACCTCTCTTCGTCTTACTGAATAGAGGTCGTAAACCTGCAAAAAAAATTAAGTTTCAGCAATTTATTACCTATTAAGATAGTTGGACTTTACGATGATGTTTGAAGAGAAAAAGAAAAACGTCGAAGCTGACTCAATTATTTCAGAAGAGAAAAAAATTATACAGAAGAAAAAGTCTTCTAAGAGATCTTATCTAACATTACGGTTCTATCACAAGAATTACTTACTAAAAAAACTCGATGCTTTTTTACATAATAAATGTTTAATTATTTACAATAGGATATCCAACACTCGTGTACATGGGAGAAAATCATCAAATTATTTCTCCCGCCAAGGGTAGGGCGGGAAGGAGGGTTAGACTATTACTGACA
Organism: Spodoptera exigua; assembly: GCA_902829305.4. Taxonomy (NCBI): domain Eukaryota; kingdom Metazoa; phylum Arthropoda; class Insecta; order Lepidoptera; family Noctuidae; genus Spodoptera; species Spodoptera exigua. Next base: position 3,329,904 of record LR824612.2, read on the forward strand.
AATACCCCCTCCCTCCGTTCCTTCTTCTGCTCTGGGCCCAGACTGCAGTGCATAATTGCGCTTACCCCGCAACCCCGGCAGGCACTAGACGGTGACAAATGAACGAATGCATAAGATTTCTCCAGTTCTCTCCACTTCTTCCTAACCTGTAACTATTGTTTAGCACGATAGTTAGTAATTGTTTTTATTTTGCCTTGTTTTTTGTTAGGCTGATATCTTGCTCTTGGACAGTCTTTTTCGTTCTTCTAAATCTCTAATCTATATAATATCTTCTTAGTGTGGAGAGCCATGCTTGGGCACGAATGAGTCGGGCCAGTAATACCATGGCCTCACAGATAACCGGCGTGAAACAATAACAGCGTTGTGTATCGCCGTCTGAGTGAGGTTAACGGAGGTCCAATCCTTCCCCTTTCCCAATCCCTAAATCTCCAAATCCCTATTCCCCAAACGGTCAGCAATGCACTGGTAACTCCTCTGTTGCGGGCGTCTGCTTACCAGCAGGTAATCCGACTTTTGGCCGACACATTACATTAAAAAAAAGAGCTCTAGGACGATTGCTAAGCTTCTTTTGTTGACGTCTGCGTCTCTTTTTCAGAAAGCTGAATTCTTCTTCTACTTGTTCGTTGCATTGTCACTGCACTGTAATAATAGAATTATTATTTTCATCTAAGGCCGCAGCACCACTAGGATTTTAGCCGCATAATTTAGTGAACAAAAACAAAACCAACTGAGTAAGCTAATTACAATACAATTAAATATAGATAATGTGCTGCAAAAATGCAGCAGTTTCGGAGTAGCTAGGTCTGAGCTTTATCCATACACATTTACATAAACATATAAAAATGAAACCCGTTTTCCGTTGTCACGCCATAACTTGAAAACGTCTAGACCAATTTGTCTGATTTCGTAGTTTTCTAATACTCTGAAGAAGGTACTTACGGAAAAAGATATCAAGGAAATCTCTCAGAAAGACGGACAAATGTATAATAAAATATCCCAATAGGATATTTTAAGTACCGCGCGTAACGAATGTCAACGGAATTCAGCATAGACTACATTAAAAGAGCATTGTTTATTCGGAAATGCGGTTACTTAGTTAATTAAATTCTACAAGTACAAGTTTATTATTTTTGAAATAATTTGCCACGGAATACGATACGAAAGATAAATATTATAAAATGTATCGACTTTGACTGTAATATGAATAATACCAGTGATGATTTCATTTTAATGTAAGTATTTTGTAATAATAGAATATGTTTAAGTACCATGATTTACATTTCAGAACGCATATACAAACTTCTCATAACTTATTTAAATAATCTGTGGTAATTTGTGACAAACATAACTGCGCCAACAATAATTTTATTAAAGGATTTGATAAAGTTTGTTTTGTTAAATTTGATTCAAGTTCAAATTGGTATGTCTACGATAGGACCTAAGATAGATCAACTGTCAGCTATACAAAATAAACTAGTGCATCAAAGCTACGCTATGGCGGTACGAAGTTCGCCGGGTCAGCTAATCTATTACATATATAAAAATGCATCGCAAAATTTCTTAGTAAGCGCATAAGTCATAACTCAACAACGCCTGGGCCAATTTTGATCGATTCTTTTTTGTTTTATTATTGTCATGAGAAAATTATAATAAAAAAATCGAAAGTTATAGGTAAACAGCGGGAATGTGCCGCTAGTACTTAATAACTTATACTTACTACATTTTGAATACTTAGTTCTTACACCGCTGTAGTTGTATTTATATTAAATCATACTTTCAAATCATCAAAACTCATTTAATTCAATACCAACTGCCCTCGTATTTTAAAGAACGTCACCGATGTTACTGACACTAGAGTTTACGGATTGTTCTCGAAGTTCTCTGCCCTTTAGTCTATTTTTACACTTATTTATTAAACACTACAAGCACGAATGCTCTTTCGCTGAGCAAAAATAATTATCTTTGTATTTATATATAATATACAATGTGACGTCACAAACATTTGTTGACAACACGAAAGTCGAAATATAGAAGTACTCAGTACGTGATCGCGCCAACAGTCTTAGTACTACTACAACCGTTAATCAGTAATGACGTATTGATCGTATTTCATTCGGAAAATTCGCGATGCGTGCCCTTATACAGATATAAGCAAACTAAATTTTTCCGAAGCATCCTGACCTGTAACTTCCCCTCTACCACCGCACTCCCCCCATGGCCCACTCTACTTATATTTTTAATATTTCTACGTAATTTTATTGGGAATTAATCCTACCTCTTCAGACGTAATTGGATAATTATAGTACAAGGGAGGAAAAAATCGTTAGTACATTGCTCAAGTTCATTTCTTTGGCAAATATAATTTCTTCATAACACCGTTCCTATTTGTTTACAAACCTTACTAAGCAAGTCTCCTTGGTTATCACCTTAAAATTTTCTGTAGCCGTGTTGATACCTCTTGTCTCTTTAAGGAGAGGAAGTATATACATATAACAAATACTTATAGACCAGTTACACTATTTTACTGCAGTTCTACTAGGATTTCACGACCTGATCTTACATAACCTCAAAACTCAAACCAGCTTTAAAAGTTTATGTAAAAGGGGGCGAGCCTTAACTCATACATATGTAGGTCCCAGTTAGCATGCTGGTTAAGCAACAAAACATAAAAAATAAAACATTCTGTTTATAACCACACAACACAAAAGTAGTAATCTAAAATTATCAATTTGGCAATTTTGCTCTTATATCCGTTCCAATTTTAAAATAGATAAGATTTTAAGTAAAAACAAGGAACTCAAGGCAATTATATAATAACATAGTTATATAATAACAAACAATACAAGGGTGCCAACCCGAAACCAGTATCGAGTTTTCACTAAGCCTTATACTGTCGGCACTTCTTTTCATTTTTTTTCTGTTGTAGTTAAATGTTAATTCTTTTTATTTTGAAATTGTTTTTGAATGTTGTTTTGATTTTTGGTTTTTATAATTGATTTGGTGCATCGTGGTGCCGAATAAATGGTTTATCTTTATTTCTTTCTAATGTACTGGTTACCAAAAGGCACAAACGCACAGAATGTATGCGATTGACATCAGCTTCTATTACGATAATATCAATCGTTTAGCTTCTCTACTGCATTCTATAAATTCCCAATAATGGTTTATGAATTAATGATTATGTTCACTCCTATGTTGTATCACAATGTTGTCGACTGTTACCATGAGCGACTTGCATCCTTTCGTTGTCTGATTACATTGCCATCGTATCCTGGAGCCCTTGTACCCACTCACCCGATTATATCGATAGCCACCATATAAGATAATCGGATTACCTCTGTTCGTTACACTAAAAATCGGTTCCATTACTGTAAAAAAAATGATTAATTATTTATACGTCTGACGTCAACAGCTCGTGTTTCAATCTATACTCAGATGTCTGTTGAGACTGAAAACGTAATGACTAGTATTATAAAGGTGTTCGTGAAAATCATGTTAACAAATAGATAAAATATTTAATAAAATATAAAACAAATCAATGATTATGTTCATTTCTTAATCCAATTATGTCATTTCCAATAGTGTACATAACTGATTTGCAGCCCCTCGGTCGTTTTATGCATCTCCAGCGCGTCTTACTGCGATCACTAACTATAGCACTCGCTTGATTGTAGCGATATGGACCGAACATGATGACAGGATTCCCATATTTTGTGGTTGTGAAGATTGCCTCTGTGAACGGTTGAAGATGTAAGCTTTAGAAAGTAGTACCAAACTATGTATATTCACTCAACACAAACCATATATACCTAAACTCTTACATAATATGGTTATTTATATATACATATATAAGTATATTCATACACATTTCTTATTTGTCACTATAACTACTTTTATGCATGTAACAAATTGATAGAAATACCGATCAAAATCAGACCGTGTTATCCATACCATTTATAACTTTATACTTTACAAATAAATAATTTGTTAATTTAATATTCATGACTGTCTCAATACCTGATGATCACTTTTGAATTATTGAAATCGGACATCCCATTAAAAAGATACAATAAAATAACATTAAGATAAATGCGGGTGGCAGCTGCCACGCACCGCATTTATTTTTCGAGTAACTAACTCGACGAGACCATTAAAATTAAAAAAAAAATTGCCTTCCCCTAGGATTTTCTCCTGTGTCGTGGGTGCGTTTACAAACATACAATTTCACCTACTACACACGCACCCAGACCCGCAACAAAAATTTGTGGATCACACACAGAGTTGTTCCGTGCGGGAATCGAACCCAAAGGGAAGTCAAATACATTCATTCAAATTCAGTCGTCGTGGTCACCGTCCGCGGCTGGGGGCGAGGTCCAGCTTTCGCGCGATCCAGAGGCTGGCGTGTGTGTGGAGAGAGTGGTTGCGCTCGCTGCCTGCAGTTGCAGGCGAGGTCTTTGGAGTAGTCGGGCCTCTTGCGGGGCACGATGTGGTTCAAAGTCATTGCGGGAGAAGGAGGTGCACCATTATGAACTAAATAGGACCGTGGCGCGTAAGTATACATTTGTATCTGTAGGTGTAGCTATTTATGTCTGCTAAAAAGCATATACAAAATAAAAATAATTCCGTATACATTTCTGGGGGAAAGGATTAACCAAGCCAAAAAAGCTGCACTTAAAATCGAGATAAAATAAAACAGTACAACATAGTTCACTATTAACATACAAACTATTTATTTATGACACTTAATGCATCGTGGCGAAGGCCACGTATCCACACGTCGTACATAGTGGTTTGATAAATTTTCTATTTTAATTTAATATACGTACATTCACATTAAATCTTACTTTTATAGTAGCTAAGTTATTAAAAGTCCTACAAAAACATTATAATTACAAACCTATAAAAATGCATTGTTTGATTGAGGGTAAGACCAAATTTGTTGTACTAACATCTATCCCACTCATACTAATTTTATACAATACCTTATATGATAAGACCTAATATAGATCGAAATTCCAAGTATGTTTAAAATTAAAAAGTATCAAGGCGTAACCTTCTACTAATAAAGTGACCAATCATGATCAGGCAATTATAGATACTTAACGCCATGCTTATTTTCGAACTATTAATGAAACAGCTGCACGATTACATATATAACCTATACACCTTTATCTTTATATAAAATAGGGCATCAATCGGGCTGACCGATCACCTGATAGTAAGATCCCGCAATGCAAAAAACGTTACATTCATTAATGTGTCGCCGGCCTTTTCAAGGTAAAAGATTTGATTGGGGATGGGGGCAGGATGCGCCTGCTGTAACCTCATTTAGACGGCGAAACGCAAAGCTTGTTGCTTCGCACCCGTTTTCATTAAAAAAAATAAGTATGGGAGAGCCATGCTTCCGCACGAATTTGCAAGCTTGACCTGCACGGCCCCACAAAAAACCGGCGTGAAACAACTACAGTTGTCTTTCGCCTTGTGAGTGAGGTTACCGGGGGCCCAATTTTTCCCATCCACTTATACCTCCCCAATCCTTAAATTCCAAAAAATTGGCGACACATTTTTCTGGAGTCACAGTATCTATGGGCGGCGCCAATGACTTAACGTCGGGTAATCAGTGCTAGTTTGTCGCTGTATTACATAGAATTAAAAAGGCCGTGGTTTCCATCCGGCCAATTCGTGGACCTTCGGAGTACAAAAGCTAAGAGATAATATGTCATGTCAATGATTATGTTCATCTTTATGGCTAACTATAATACTGTCTACGGTGACAATGGTCGACCTGCAGCCATTGGGGTAGCGGGTACAAGTCCATCGGAGTTTAGACCCCTTATATCCGCTAGATCGATTGTATCGATATCTGCCGAACGTGATAACTGGATTACCGTTTTTGGTTGTCCCGAAAACCGGGCCTGAAATTAAAAAGAATAATCTAGGAACAAATAAACAAACTGTGTTACTTCATGCTAAAACTTCGCCTACTATGGTTGCAACATACTTGCATTATTTTGTTCTTCTCGCAAAAAGGTTGAATGTATAGGCAATAGGTGTAGGAATATCGTCTCTTGATATCCTAGCACTTAATATTAAAAGTCTTGATATAGTTTGAAATTACTGTATTCTCTAACTTGATTACAATTACTTGATATTGATGAGAGATGTATGAAGGGTGGGAACGCGCGGTGTACTTGATGACCGAAAACGATCTGAATGCAATTACTTATTTTTATATTATAACAAATTATAGAAATGATGACGCGTGCGTCTCACGCGGTTTCGTAATTATGTCGAGTGTAACTCGTACATGCTCCCAGGCCGGCAAGATGAGGTTAGTGGAATTAGTAATGAGATGGTAATTGATACAAGATGATTTAACAATAAAGACTTAACCTAATGCGGTTAGTGGTTACTCATGATATGACTGATAAGATGACAAGACATTTTATTTTTATTTTTAATCTAAGGTTCCGATAGTGTAAATACCGAACAAAGTATCGGAGATGTACTACTATTTTGTTTTATGATACGGGCACCTGCTTTTTCACTACACTGCACTACACTTGCACACTTTGAGCACTGATTGTCCACTTTGTAAGAGACGGTTTGTAACCCCGCCGCGGCAGTTGTCGCGACTGGCAGCGACTGCTCCTGTGACGCCTCCGCTGCTGCCTGCTGTAATGTCTGTTGTCTGCGTACGCGTACACGTTTCATCACATAAATGATAGCCGTCAATAACATCACTCCTATGATGATATAAATTGCTGCGTAGTGGTGCGCATCATGAGTGGAAACTGTTTGTATTATCGGGGTGTTGTCCTTCATGATATCTATTTGTGCTCTGATTTCTTGTAGTTGTTTATCGGAATGTGTTGTACTGTCTAACTGAACGGATGTGGGAATTGATACGTTAATTATATGGTTTATTGGGGCTATTCTTGGGGCCTCAATCTCAGAACTGATCATGATTTTGCTTGTCCCAGATCTGTGTGCGAATACAAGAAAATCCTCTGATTTAATAATGCAACCTGCATTTACTGATAATAAACCACTGCCAGTCAGCTGGACGGCTGTAATTTGATCTCCGCATAATAGCTTCATATGACACTGTTCACAACAGAAATAAAAATATTCATTTAATTTGTTTATTTCTCTCCATATATTACCACAGGAGCTTGTGGTCGATTTGCAGATCCTTGTTCCGGCTAATCTCTCACATAGGTTCTGGTCATCCTTGATATGATAAATAGGTTTCCTTAAATAACATAAACTTAAGTTTATATTTTGACGCGTACATTGTTTGAGATCACTCTCTGATATTGATATTAGCGCATCTTTCTTGAGATTGATTGCAGCATATTCTGATATTGGTACGACTGTTGTCGTTTGATTACCTTTCAGGTAGGGTATGGGAATGAGCCTGTATATCTCATACATATCCCTTCCAATCAGAGGGATCTTTATTTCAATGATGAGGTATTTCGGCGACATTCTAGTTCGTATTTGCAACAAATTATATACTTCTGCTAAATTGAAGCTGTCGATAGGAGATGATAAATCCCTCGGCAATTGGCCTGATATAATGTTTAGCTCATGCCTTAACTGTTCAGGCCTGAGTAATTGGAAATTAAATCTACCATTGTAAATATTTGTAATTGTATCTAGTAGAGTCACTTGTATATTTCTTAAGCTAAACAGTATGTTATTTGAAATCATAGATGTTTCTATGAAATCTGTAGACAAAGAAAGGTTTTGCATTCCCTCTTTAATTTGATTCAAAGAAGTTTCAATACGATTTAATTTTTGATGGATCAATTTATGATGATGTTCCATGGTATCTTCTGTTCTTTTCAACAAGTTAAATTCTGCTTCAACTACCGACGTCTGATTTTTCCAAAGCTCTGCTAGATGATTTTCATTGACCCTGATAGTATCAATATCCTTTTCATATTTTTGAGCGAATTGATCATCCAAGACCCCAAATAGACTATTCGCTACGTAGCCAATGCCATTTATGAGCCCACGGCGGTGACGTCGCTTACTGTAGGTATTTGTCTGATAATTCATAAGAATGTTGTCATTATGTTGCAATTCTCTGAACCCGTGCCTTAATTGTAATATGATCGCTTTGCAGTGTGATTCCATTTTTATTAATGGACATATTTTTTCTAAATAGTCGATGTACTTTTGTAGCGTCGTATTTCCTTCTTGATAAGGAGTCGTATCGTAGTAGACAACAAGGCGCCAATTGTCTCGTATTAAATGCATATTCGTAATGGAATCAAAATAAATACTGTTATTGTTTTGCAGTAATGTAATATTGTATACGGTTTGTGACGAAGGTGCAATGGCCATGAGAAATAATAATAAAGACATGGCTACTTTTGTAAAACTGCTCGGTTTGGTTTTAGAATGTGGAATCTTTTGTTGAAAGTCTCTTTCTGGATTTTCATCCATTTTATTATTTTCTTGACTTGATGTAAGAATAGAAAGCTTGATAGTAGGTCGCTTGATTAAACCATTTTTTGTTTTGAGAGTAACGACTCTCACATAGTGGTCGCTACCCGGATGGAGTTGTACAACCTTCCCCAGCGCCCAATGGCCAGGAATAACAGTTTTTTGTTTTATTAAACGGTTTTATATAAGATTACTATGTTTTATATGTTTCGGAAGTAAGTATAATAATAAAGTAAAATATCAAGAAGATAATACATGTAGATATTTATTTTCTAAGTACTTGGACACACAATTAACACAATACATATGTATGCATATACTGATTTTATTACAAAACGTTATAATTGTTATTTAATATAATAATGTCAAGTTACTACATATATATATCTACACGAGAAAAATATGGATACGCTAACATACATAATATTTAAATTATTTAAATTACTATGATATTCTCCCCTCAAAAATGTCTTACTAGGATACTCTCCTATATTGCCTTAACCTAATACTATATTTGATAATGAAAATGAATGAATATCAAAATCTTTTATTTCTGCGATTTACGAGAGTATATCGATATTTGTACGAGATTATATCTTATGACGTCATCATATTTTTTCAACAAGTAATCCCTACACTTATTTTTATATAGCAAGTATCGTCAAAACTCCTTAATTTATAAAAAAACACGACTTACGTGATTTATCTGAGAAAAGCTCTAACTAGTTTCTACTCACAACAGGACTCTTAATCATATAAATGATTTTATGGGATAGCTCGGCACACGAACAGCCGGATAACCTGATAGTAAGGACTCCCGCTACTTAAGATGAGTTACAATAGCGTTGCCGACAGGTGTTCGGGATTTAAGAATTTGAGGACTGAGGATGAAGGCGGGAGGGTTGGGCCTCTCACGTCGAAATGCGCCTTTATTTCACGCCGGTATTGTGCGAGCCCTTGGTATCAGTCCGGTAGAACAGGCCCATTCGCGCCGAAACGGCTCTCGCACGCTTATGACACATAAATGTAGATATCAATGATTGTGTTCAGGTTTATGATTGATTACAACATTGTCGAATGTAACAATACTCGACCGACATCCATAAGGGTACCTGTTACAGTACCATCTCACTTTAGCCCCATTACAACCATTGGTTCTGTTGTACCTATAAGTACCAATCATGATCACTGGATTTCCACCTTTCGTCATGCTGAAGACAGGTACTGAAAACAAATAAGCAGTTTTAATACTTATCGCTAACAAAATCGAGATGAGCGGATTTATAAACAATCAGCAAATATAAATAGCAATCATATCAAATTTGAAATTTGAGGCGCGCGCGGAAACCTACGCGCCGTACGCTCGGGTCTGGTTCTGGACGTTAATGAGACGTATAAGTTATAGTAAATTACCTCATAACTTTAAGGATGATTTTATTTACATAAACAATAAACATATAAAATCGCCTTAACACAGTGTATAGGTACATAAAAACATTTTGAAAATGTTTTTCTTTCAACTGATACGTAGGCATTCTTTTTGATTTCATTAATAAAATTATGAAGTTAAGTACTAGCTAAATGATACGATTTTAATCTTTATACATCTACGATATCTTTTATATAGCATATTTCACATTCAAGATAAGAGAACAGAAGATAAGACATTTTATTATTCTTAAAAAATCTTCTGTAGAAAAGCTGTTAAATGCTGGTACAAAAATTAACACAATTTTGCGAACACTTCTACGAAATATGTATTTTAAATGATACAAACTTCTGTTACTGTTATTTATAATAAATAAAAGCAAAGTTAAATAATAATAATGATAAATAATTAACATTAATTTTAAAATATATATAACATACATTTTAGTTAATATTTAAAAACATATTACTATCGTCTATCTGAAGCGTAATAAACAGAGATATAATTTGATGGATTAAGTGAGCAATCAAATTCAATGAGTATGATCTGCTTTATGACGAATAATAACGCTGTCGTAAGTCATGACGCTGGAGCGACATCCATAGGCGTATCTTGTACAATACCACCTTACTTTAGGCCCCTTACTACTAGTGTCCATATTGTATCTGTAAGCCCCAATCATTATCACGGGGACCCCATTTTTCGTTTTACCATAAACAGGTTCTGCAATCAAAGAAAAAGCTAAATTAACTTAAATATTATTAAAATTAATTAAAGAAAAAGCTTTTGAAATGTCAAAATCTCACTGCGTAGTACAGTCAGCGTCAAACATCGGAACAGATAAACAATCAATAGTTTGGATACCATCAAAATGTATTTAAAATGTCAAAATGAGAGAACGAGTCACTTGAAAAAAAAACGAACCGTGATTCTGTTGTACGTATAAGTACCAATTATGATGATATACCTAAGTTCCAATTATGGTGGTCCCTATTTACGCAGTAAGCTAGTGTTTAGGGAGCTGGTCCCAAAACCCTGACGCTTCATGTATCTATAAACATTTTATCTTTCTATATGTGTTCAAATAACAAAAAAATTTTGAAAAAAATTATCAATTGATTTGCACCTTCAGTCATGCTAACACATATGTAAGTAGTTTAGACGGGGCCCTAAAGGGCTGATGTTCAGCCGGGGTGGCGGGGTAAGCGCAATGAGGCACGGCGACCTCGGCCCAGAGCAGGAGAAGGAACAGGGGGGTTTTTAGTCAGTAAGAGTCTGACACTCCCTCCCGCCAGGCCCTGGGCGGTAGAATCATTTGATGATTTTCCCTTCACAAAAAAAAAATGTAAGTAGTTTGAATACTTATCACTAACAAAAGTCAGATGAACGGATTTAGAAACAATCAGCAAATATAAAAAAAACTTCTGTACAAGTTCTGTTTAAAATCGACACAATTTTGCACTGGGACGAAATATTTTAAAGGATACAAAATTTTATTATCACATTTGTTTATATTTAAAAAAGCAAAAGTTCAATAGTTAACATGTTTATCAATTTAAAAGTCGTATTACATAAGGTTTAGTAAATATTTAAAAAAATAGTACCATCGACTATCTGAATCATAATAAATTAGATAGATAATTTGATGGATTAAGTGAGCAATCAAATTCAATGAGTATGATCTGCTTTATGACGAATAATAACGCTGTCGTAAGTCATGACGCTGGAGCGACATCCATAGGCGTATCTTGTACAATACCACCTTACTTTAGGCCCCTTACTACTAGTGTGCATATTGTATCTGTAAGCCCCTATCATCAACACAGGGATACCATTTTTCGTTTCGCCATAGACAGGTTCTACAATCAAAGAAAAGGTGCACTTCAGAAATGTCTAAATCCCACTGTAGTACAGTCAGCATCAAACATCGGAACAGATAAACAATCAATAGTTTAGATAACATCAAAACGTCAAAATAGTAGAACTCGAAAAAATCAATCGAAAACGAAATAGACCATTTGCGCCAAACGTGTGATAAAAAAAAGAAATTTAATTAATAGATTTTTTAATATTACAAAACTAAAGAAATATTTATAAGAATTAATGGTTATGCGTGAGGTCACTACTGACCAAAACATCATTGTAGGTGCAGGCTTTCGCTCGACACCCAGTTATGATGCGTCTACTGCAATACCATCGTGCCTGAGGACCTTTACGGAGTACAGTCTTATTGAACCGATTGTTCCCAATCAGAAGAACAGGATTCCCGTGCTTGGTATTAGCAAAAATTATCTGTGGTTCTGAAAGAAAACGTTAGCAGTTAAAGTTTAAAATGCCTGAAAAATGTCTCCATTATCTAATAGTAAAAACGTTATCTGGGTTGGCCACTACCGGCCATCGCGCAAGGAACCGCGGGCTCGTTCCGAACTCGGGGCAGCTTGACATGTATTGTTATAGTAAATAATAACAAAAATAATATAAAATAATTAAAAAATAATATATAACATTCTAAAAATGTATATTTATTATTTCTATAACACTCGAAAAGATAAGTTTTCAAAATGAAATGCGTTATTAAATAAAACGACTTAAGATCTCAAATTTTCAAATGCGAAAGCATTTGTGCTGTTTAACAAGATAGTTATTCCACTAGTCACATCTACGCATACTTGTCAAGGATCCACGGACAAAAGCACCACACACAGCAGCATCAGCACAGAAAGTGATGGTATCTGACATGATTTAAACACCTTCCTCAGCCGAAAGGTTTACGTTTCTATCTCTAGCTTGAGAAACCAATAATGAGCTAACAAAAGTTCCAATCTGCCATTATGTAAGTCAGTAATTATGCTCATTTTTGAGAAACTATAATATTTTCAACAATAACAAGCGATGCTCGACATTTCTTTGACTTCCGTGCACAAACCCATCGTGCCTTAAGTCCGGTAGAATGAGGAACACGATTGTATCGATATCTTTCAAATATTAGTACTGGGTAACCTGAAATTGAAGTACTGAAAATCACACCTGCAAAACAACAATTTAATAACTATTATGACATAGGTACAATTTGAATACTAAAAGTTTACATTCTATGATGATGATTTTTTTAATATCATTGTCAAAGTAGTATTTATTTAACGAAAAAATATTTTTAGTGACCTACCTATTCGTAAAATATTTTAAAGCTTGAACGGCAGTTCATTTTAAATATACACAAACACATACACCCTGTTTAAAAAGTACTTCAAGCTACGGTTTAAAATCACTTTATTTGAAACCAATCACAAAACAATTTTATTAACCAACAATAAATTATGTTATGTACGAAACATGTCGATAGTTGTTGCGGATCCGTTTCGGTGACAGAGAAGGAACGGAGTGGGTTCGTCAATAAGAGTCACTTTCGCTCGTTTCACCTCTATAAAATTATTGATTATAATATATATTAATTGATGATAATATTATTATAAGAAAAAAAATTAGTACTTCATGCTCAACTTCAAAAAGAGCTATAGTACGTTAAAGTACACCGTCATATGTATTTATTAATTTAGGATCGTGGTTATGTTCATTTTTAAGTCGAATAACTGTTTTGTCTATAGTGATGGCGATCGCTCGACATTTGCTTGTTTTCCTAGCACAAACCCAACGTTTTGCCGGTCCATCACTTCTAGTTGCCAAGTTGTATCGGTAGCCAGCGTGAGTTAACACAGGATAGCCAGATCTCGACGTGCTAAAAATAGCATCTGTAAATAATTAATATATTAATTAATTAAGTATCATTATTTGCCACTAAAAATATATGTTGCCTTCTAAATTACTAAGTCAGTCACAATTAACGAGCATCTAAATAATACTACAATAACCATAATTATTATCTTCTATGTTAAACACTCTCAATACAACCCAGCACGAGAATAATTTCTTAGCATCTAAATTTGTAACACGCACTAACTACAATCTCAAATACATTAAAAATATACGTATTTAGCTAAATTTACAGTCAGCTGATGATTTATTTATTATTGCATATTTCATGTATGAGAGTTAGTTGTCATACTATTGCTCACTGCCATATTCTTAAAACTTGTCTTTGACATTCCTGGTCACTTACCGTGTAAATAATCTCATAGACTCTAATCAAAAAATTATCTGTTTTTGTAAAAAGTATAAGACGGTTGGTGAAAGTTTTTAATGAAAACTTTGATTATATAACCAAGAAGTAATAATACTGATTTATTCAAAACAAAAACTATCGTTACAGGATTGAACTCATTAAAGTGCCTATACAATCTATAGTATGTTTTAATGAGAACATATAAGTCTTTTAATCTTTTAACTTTTATAAAGTGTTAACAATACGACAATAAATAAAAACAATGGCAATAATAGCATAGAACTATTCAATACTATCAAAAACCTTACATGAAAAGTAAAAAATCATACAAACTAAATAGCATCAAAGCGAAAACAAAATAGAACACCATATGGTCGGATTTCTAAAATTCTTTTACTGATAGATAGCTACAATGTTCCTCATAGCAAAACATCACGCTACGACTAAATGGAGCCGAGCATCGGGTGAAACCGCACGAGAGTAGCTAGTAAATAATAAAAATCACTTTTACTAGAATCAGGTATCGATATTTCCCTTAAACCATACCTTTAAGGGACGGACAGATTTTCTTTACAATTTATATTTTACAGGGACTTAATTTCTGGATATTTAAAGAAAATATATTTTATATGTAGACTGAGAACGTCTTCAGGTATGCGCAGTTTAATTTACTGTCGTATTGTCATTAACACCTTGTATGTTCTATGTATGTTAATTTTTTTGCAATATTGAATAATAAAAAAAATATATCATTTCAATATACATATCAACAGCTCCTGATCAGCAGGCTCGTTTGTCTACTATTCCTTAAAAAAAGATGGCTTCTGGATGAACGGCTTGTACTCTTATGATGACAAATTAATTACTAACACTAATGATTATGTTCATGTCGATGACTGACGATGACGTTGTCAAAAGTGAACACTGCAGCCCGACATCCTGTCGACGCCCTGTTGCAGTACCACCGGACCTTGCGTCCCTTACAACTGGTTGCCATGTTGTATCTATACCTTCCCACATTGATAACCAGGTTCCCAGATGGCGTAGTGCTAAACACGGGATCTGGAAAAAAAGTAAGACCATTAAACGCTTGGGTTGTGTTTTCTTGTGTTTGTGAGCTAACACTAGACTGCGTTAGGAGTTAATTATTTCGACATCCTTCAAAACAAGAGTAGACAATTTGCTGTAAGACGTTTGATACATACAAGTGTCGAGTAGCCCTATTATGGCTTCAAACTAGTTTAATTATCTCGCCAAAACGTTCGCGAATTAGCCGTTACACATAGCAATTGATGTAATAAAAAATACCATTCCAACCGTCCTCCCAGATCCCCAATCCTAAAGGCCAGCAATACAACGGTTACTCCTATAAATCTTGAGGATTATATTAAGGTTACCGAAAAATCTAAGTTTTAGGTAAATTTCTTCAAGAAGTGAGAAATAATGTTATGTGATACATTAATCACTCTTATTTTTCAAATATTTTCGGTTGGTTACTATTAAAACAGAGAAAAATTCTGCATAGGCATCATTTATTTTATACGTAGCAAACACTAACTTACAGTAGTTTTAATTGGGGAAAGGAGTGTCACATACAATATGTGCAGTTAATACCCTATTACCCTATTAAGAACCCCTATTATATACCCTTTTAAGAAATAATACGCTGCCTGAATTAATTTTCGTTTATCTTTTTTGATGCATATGTTCTTTATTATGCTGAACAATTATATTATCCACAGTAAATATTGTTGACCGACATCCGCAGGCGTATTTTGTGCAAGTCCAACGTAATTTTTTCCCTTTGTACCCGCTGGCTAAATTGTAACGATACGGGCCAATAGTGATGACTGGGTTCCCGTTCCTTGTCTGACCAAATACTGGTTCTGAAAAACATTTAATTGAATCAACTTTATCAAAACATGCTAAAATCATAAAGGTTCAGGCAATGAACACAATAAAAAATAAATTTCCAAGAATATTAATCAAATTTATTTAAAAAAGAATACAGTCAAATACATGCCACGATTTACAAAAAAAGACATTATAATAGCACACGGCACGTTACACCAATTGCGTTATTGAATAAAATATTTCAACCAATCAGGGTCGACCTAAAACCTGTTACGTACCCGGTAGAATTTTAATAAAAAAGTACGTTTATGTAATATACTTGTTGTACTAATAACCAACATTTATACACATTATAGCTGATAAAAGAATACAACACTGTAAACTAGCAAACGCATGCTAAATTAGCTAATTGTTTTTTATTGCATTAACATTATATCGATCTTGCTAATAACAATTATGTACAAATTGTACTAAAAGGTCGCGTAATGAGGTCATATTGGTTTTAAAAATAACATTTTAAAACACGTATAATTAGCTATAACACTAAAATTTGTCTATTCTAGCTTTAGTGCTTCAAAATCCCTAAAGCATTTTGGTACTCGACCAGTTTCAAGCTATGATCGAAACTCATAATCATGTGCAGCATACGGCGTGTGACCGTGCTCACTTAACTAATTCTAATTAATTTTGTATGATTAGCAATGTTGAGGATCACCCGTCGTAGGTATTATGTATAATGAAACCTTAATTTAAGACTAGAGCACTTCTAACTAGTCTACCTTTATTGTAACTACAATTTTTAATTTGATTAGATAATTATTTGTAATTAATTATCCAAATAAATATGATACCGGAATATTTCATTAAAATAATTATTACCCTTATTTTTAGAACGAATGTAAAAAGTCATTTCATCACTGGATTCAAACATCAGCATCCCAATTAAAATTCTTACAAAACTAACAAAACGTGATTATTGTGATAATGCTCGAAAGCTTGTGCTAACACTAAAAGAGATCAAAAAGAGACCAAAAAATATTAACTAACCTACACGTATGCATTTTCAGGTTCCATCAAAAATCACAAGCTGTCTATCGATAAAACACACACATTCGCCTTAACATACATAATGACAGCAACAACTGCTGTTTCCATCATAATTTCATTACAATTTTTGATTCAGCAAACACTTTTAGACGAGTCTTCAATATAAATATTAATACTGTTACTGTCAACAGTTAAACTCAATTTCATCCGCCGTATCGGTCTCAAGAGATCACCATGGCATTTAACATGTTACCTTTTTAAACGCACAGAGTAAAAAAATATCGCCATTGCCGCCGTGCATCTACCGCCAAATCACCAATTTTGAAAAAAGAATTCATTTTTAGTTTTTGAATATCAAGCAAACAATGAGGTTACATACAACAAACGCAACCTTTTTATAACTTTCATATCATTTTGCGAAGTTTTGTCTTGTAATTTGTGACTTTGGGGTGAGTTTTCGTTCCGGACAAATAAGTACAAACATATGTACTTACTTGTAGCAATGGCGATCAGAAGGCTAACATGCTTTATGTATAGTGCCATCAAGAATGAAGTAGTCCAACCTATCGTGTTCATGGACCAAATGAGGTCTGTGAAGGGTATTGTTTCTTATAGTGAATCTTGCTTTACAGTTGGAGCTTCGGCTGCATCTCCACACGCTGTAGGAGTCTGTCTGCTTATTGCAATAGAAGGTGTAATGATCCACGATAGCGACTGATCTTCCTTTCACATTCCTCGCCCATGTCACTGAAACTAAGAAGAAAACATCTAAATATTGGGCAACAAGAATACGAGGGAAAGTGCTACTAGCCTTATCACTAAACAATGAAACAAAGATAAAAAATATTTAGAAAGTGTATTAGATAGAATTCCAGGTTAATTTGCGAATCTGCTTTTTTTAAAACATTATCAACCAAATCTAAAAGGAATAAGATAAATATCATAACTTAGCCAGGAGTGGTGGATTACTGTTTAATAAAATCGTTTATTTTTCCTTTTAAGCTTTCCGATCAGACGGCATACCTAATGGTAAGCTATCGGCACCGCCATTGATTTATTTTTATTCTTAATACTCCTTGAAATAAACATAGCTGCTTTTATTCTAAAATTTTAAACCTTGATATAAAAACCGTTTTTGAAAATATAATTAGGTGGTGGATGCTGATGGTCCAGATGGCAGGATTTGATGTGTTTTCTATCCTTGGTTATAGTGAAGCGGGCTTTACATTTCTTGGAACCGAAGGTGCATAAGTACATATCGGAAGACTTGGCTCGACCGTCTAGGTAGAAGGTGTAACCTTGGAGTACAGCCACTTCTTTTCCCGTCGGCTTTTTAAACCATTGCACTGTAAATATAAAATTTAAACGGGATTAAAGAAACTTTCAATCAGTTCTTTTTATGTAGGTCTGCCTTTGGCCATTAATTCTAATGGGATTCACGTTTTGTTCTATCTGACATAATTTTTAAAGTACCTACGTCTTCGGAAGCTATTTTATATAGGTACATAGTCAGTCTCAGTCAGTCCATTAGTTTAATAAAAATATTTCATCTATTTAAATGAAACTTCTTAGGCTCGTTTCGTTACGACACAGGCATGGTTACACTGGTTATAAAAAGTTACACAATTTTAAAGAGTTTAATGAAAAAAACTACTGATCTCATTCCTTGCATTTATGTATACCTACCTACTTATTTTCTAATTTAATGTTCCATTTCATTGTTTAATTATATTGCAATTCTAATGTTGTTATAATATTTTTAATATAATTCTAATTATGTTATTGTAATAGATAGTTTCGTTCTGACTCTACTAGGTTATCACTTTATTTTTAAGAATGCTGGTTACCTGTAATTGGCGACTGTATAAGGCCAAAACCTAATGTTTCATTGTTTTATTTAATTTGCTATATACAGAAGCTGTTGGTGTACCTTTTTTAAATAAATAAATAAAATTGAAAAAAAACTAAATGTGTAAAAGTGCTTTCTTGTGTACAGATAATAGCGCAGATTTTAATAAGGTTTCCAAAAAAAGGAAATACTATCGACAGGTTAACAAATTATTATTGTATGTCCCGTCTCTACATAAGAGAGCTTGGCAGACGGGTTGGACTTCGACACGACACGTCTTCATGGATAAAGATGTCTTTAGTATTTTCGATAAGGATAAAATCAGCCAGCAATAAAACTCCAGATCAAAGCGTAAATTTAATGACCAGACAATCAATTTCAAAACAAAACAAAACAAAATCTATAATTAGTCAACGAAATAAATAAATTAATAAGTACAAAACGAGTATTATTTGCATTAGGTACTAGTTCAGTTCCAAATCATTGCAAAAGCAACTATAAACTATGGAAACATTCGCTTCTATGATGATAGGTAAATTCATTACTCCTCCAACACACAATAGAATAATTTAATAAATGCAACACACAACAATATGAGTATATTTAGGTAACATCAATACTAATAGTAAAGCTGTAGATATTTCTTCTTATAACATTAATCTCTTAAAACTTCTAGTAAATAAAATCTTTATATTTGACAGTGATATAAATCTCGACTAAGATCACGTTCCAACGTAGGGGCCGAAGCAAGAAAAAACGAGGCAGATCTAATTAACGATCAAATATTTGCAGATCTAACAATTTGTTTATGCTATGTATCATCAATAGCCTTCTATGCCTATACTAATATGGCTACTATTTATGAATAACATAGATTAAAATCACATATTTTGTTCTTTAAATAACTAATTTCAAGAGACGCACGTATTGTCTTCGTCGTACGATCGCGATCGTCTTGAACCTCATGCATTAAATGTCCAATCTACACCCATAAACCAAGCGGCATTTTAAACTGACACATATTTTCACATAATACTTTACGTAATGAGAGAAATTCCATTCCACTCTTGGACTAATCAAAATTTACATTCGAATAAAAATACCATTTCGTATAATATGCTTCGGTGGTGGATGTTCGTGGACTGTGTAGCAGGATTTCAAAAACTCTCGATCCTTTGTTACAACGAAGCGGGCTTTGCATTTTCTCCCAACAGTGCACGTATAAACATCGGTGGATTTGTTACGACTATCGCATAAAAAAAACGTATATCCTTTCAGCATAGCTATTTCTTTACCCGACTGTCGCCGATACCATTTCACTGTCACTGAAAGAAAATGTTGTCAAATTAGTATAGAATTAATTATTATTGATACTAAATTATGGAAAGAATGACCTTATCCTTCTTATTAATGATGACTGGCACTTTTTGCTTGGTATGAGAAACGAAGACGCAGTTAATCATTGACGGCGGCAGCGAAAATCGAAGCAATGTTACAAAAAGGTGTTATCAATGTTCGTGTGAAAAATAAACAACATAATTTGACATGAACGTAAGTTGTTTATATTATTTACTTTACAATTTACTATATATTACAACTTACTATAATAAATACATTTCTAATAAATAGCTGAACTGTACAGATCATTCAATGAACACAAAAAATAATAAAAAAAAGGTTTTTGGTAGAAGCATATAGTATATAATCACACGTAGCAAGATATGAGCATCAAATATAAACGGAATTTGAATAATGCTAATAGTCTTATCAACAGATAGGTACTTTTATCTGAAATTTTATTCAAAATATTTAACAAGGGCTTGTCCGTCACCTAGGTGATGCACCATTGGAAGACCATGGTTGTGTGTTCCGACGATGTTAGCAACTTCTAGGTTTTCAGTAGTGACGACAACTACCTTACATTTTGCTCTATAACGGGAGCAGTACCACCTCGTTATATTGTTCTTGGTACAATGCTGGCGACTGTAAGTATACCCATTTAAAAGAAGCACCTCTCCTTTGACGGTTTTCAATAACACACCTGCAATACAATTTAGTGGTTTGTTTCATAAATATAGCATATTTCAATCTTCCTTAATGCTTCTTCACTGTGTTTATCAATAAGATTGTAACAGAAAAAAAAATCCAATCTATAAATGGTATATCATTATATTTAGCCAATAGTTTACAAACATATAAAACATATGCAAAATTTTAAATTACATTATAATAAAGGATACAAAATAAGTAAAAAATAATGATAAAATGTCAGTTGTCTGTGACCAATTTTTTTTAAGGCACGGACACTGTTGATTAATTACAAGTGCTTTTAGTGATTGGGAATTTTTCTTAATAATTTATGTAAGCTTTTCCTTCACCAGTATAATATAGGTTTGGGGGAATATGGTTGTGTTCGCCGAGGAGGGTAGTGACGACCAGGTCCAGGGTTGTGAGGACGGCAGCCTTACAGCCGTGGTGGTAGCGCGTGCAGTACCACCTCCATTTCTTATTCCTGGAACACTGCTTACGATTGAAAGTGAACCCGCCAGCATAAAGCATCTCACCCTTGCCGGTTTTTATTATCTCGCCTGTGATAAACAATTAATTCAATAGATTTTTTTAATTTGACATTTTTGTTAATTTTAACTAAAAGTCACACATCACACATGTCTATGGTTTTTAGGGCATTCTGCAGAGTTACAACGAAGTTGGTTTTATGTACTGATCACAAGGGCGGCTGTGAATGTTTTAGTCTGTTTGAGCTCTGACAGCCCGAGGAGGTTCCCAGGCGTCAGAATATCATAATTTATATATATAAATAAACTTAGAAATACATATAGGTATATCACATTTGACTAATCTCACAAAATAATACATATCAGAAAAAAATACACGAAAAAGACTTTAGACAAATCTTCGAAGTTTGAAAAAAATTGCTTATAAGAAAATGTTACAGAACTTAGAAGATCAGATAAGTAACCTCATGGTAAGCAATCGGCGTCGCTCATAAGCACCCACATCACCAGAGCAGTTTCAAATAGACACGTTGCCGCCTTTCCGAGTTTTACAGGATTAGGGATGGGTGACATTTTGTGATATTTTTCTTTAAAAACAATTTATTCATATTTTAAGAACCTATATAAAAATAATTAAATAAGGCAAAGTAATGAGTCAGAATAAGAAAGTGATTCGAGCAATACAAATAAATAAACATGAAACCAAGCAAAAAATAAACGCAATTTTGTTGAAAGTTCTAGAAAACTTGGAACAGGAACAAGGACTGTGAAAAAAAACAAAGATTTTTGTATCAGATCTATACGTGTAATTCTTTATTGAGTACTTATATAAAATAAAACAAAACGACGTGATTGCAATTTAATTACTTAATCACTAGTAAGTTAATTATATTGGAAAATAAAACTAAACTTAAGTAAATAACGTACCAACAAAAATAGTATATATAACACACACAATTCTTAATTTATAGGAAACATACCTAAGTACACACTTAGACGATACATCTGTTTACATAATTCCCATATTTTTTTAAACATCTTTACAAGAATAAGTAGGCATTATTTTAAACCTCTTCACTGTAATCTACGAATGTAGCGATTCTTAGATCCCGTGTTCAATAATAAATGAACAACATGCGTCTATGCACCTGGGCCATAACTCTAACACTGCACTGTCCCACTGTGCAGGGATAAATTCGTATTTGTATAATTATAGAAGGGAGATAATATAATAGTAACTTTTTTGGCATTTTTTTTATACAAAGTTGCAACAAAACGTATCAGGGTGGGTATAATGCCATGGCATTCTTGCATTCGTTTTGATTTTAATATTTGTTATTTTGTTTTTATGTTTTTTCTCTAATAACTTAATTGTTAAAAGTTGTTAGATTCAATTTAAAATAATTATTATGTGTAACGGCTTTCTCGAGTAATTTTTGACGAGATAAGTCGATTAGTTTCTAACCGGGCTAGGTATTCGTCGTTTTCCACTTTTGTTTCTGCCAACTCCTTTTGGCTCAGCCACAGAACAGAATTTTTTTCTACTCCGTGGGCTCAGCCAACTGTTGTCTCGAAACTAGCTTTCTCATTGTCAATACTTATGTGACTATTCGTAAAACATAATAATTAATCGTATTCTTTATAGTTACATTTTGTATCTGTGGCTAAACAAATGTTTTTTGTATTCTTAAACAGATCAGTGGCGATAATAACTTATTTTAGTGCGCGATTGTAATTAATAAGCCTTTAAATGGAATGTCATATACGAAGTGTCTTTATAATTTAAAATAACTATTACACTTATTGTCATTAGTAAATCGTATCATTAATAATATTTTATTTAAGTAATATAACTCATAAGCAACTTATGTAATAAATAATTTCCGAAATTTTCAACTTCAACACATAAATAAATAGGATAACGCTATGTATATGTTGAAGACATGTTTTAATTAAATTAATCTACGCTTGAAGAGAGGGATATTTTCCATATAACCTGGAGGGTCGTGGTCGTGTTCTCCGGTGTAGGCTATGATGAATAAGTCTTCATCAGTGATGATCCTGGCCTTGCATCCATGGTGGTACCTGGTACAGTACCAGCCCCAGTTCCGGTCCCTGGCATTATGTTTCCGGTTGTACAAGTGTCCTGATGCAAGAAGCACCTTATTTTTCCCACTTCGGATTAATGTCGCTGCAAGAAGTATTCACATGTCAGTTCATCTTGTAGAACAAATTGAGAAAATATTAAATATTTCAGTTATTTATTTATTTTTAATTTTATTTATTTAATTATTTTAGACAGTTTTAGAGGATGTACCTGATGTATTATAATTAATAAATAAACGAAAAGGCTGAAGAGGATAGTTACAATGATGGTAATGTGTAACAAGCTACTTGGGGACAGTTTCGTCATTAGAAGCAGATTTATGGGATGCTGCTGTCTATTTCTCGGCGGCTGGTCGCAGTTTTACGACATACCTGGGTCCAAATACGATGCAATGTAAAGAACTGTTGTTATAATACATGATATATTTTATAGATAAAACGATGCAAGGAAAAAGTCAAACTATTAATTAAAATACTGACAATTTAATAGATTTATTTCCAAAATACTCAGATAGTGTTTTTATAATAAAACAACAAGTTTTTCCAAACCTCTAGTCTAGAACCATTTATATGAGAATATAAAACAAAAGCACCATTTAAAACAAAAACAAAAGTGCAAAATATAAAACAAATAAAAGCAATTAGAACAAACAGTAAAAATATTTAATACACACGACCTACGCACTAGAATATTTACAATTATAAACTACGTAATAATAAACTGTTCATTAAAAAAACAATACTTTCCAGATTCATTCAAATTTAAATAAAGATCATCATTTACCTCCTGATATTCATCTAGCTTGGTTGGTCATTTGTTTGCCAAAATGTCAATTATTTTACCCCTGGTTGTTGAAAAACTGCCCAATCTTAATAATGGACTTTCAAATGGTATCTCATAATCATAAGCAACAACTAGAAATGATAGAATTATTTTCCGGCTCAAGATTGATCCTGAGCCCTACGTATAAACCACTTAGCCAACGATGCAGTCAAAATATCAAGATGATATCATAATAATTAATATTATATATTTAATACTTACATCTTCATCAATACTAGAAATTGTTAAATATTTAACAAAATTATAACACAATTTTAAAATGATTCTCTTGACCAGTAATTTTCAAAGCTCCTTTGGTAACATTACATTATTTCTTTAACAACGATTACAAATATTATCTCAAAGTTTTAACGAAACTTACATCAGTAACACGTACTTACGTAGTTGGAATGTGCATTATACATTAAATATTATAAAAATATATTACATTTAGATCAAATCACTGTAATCTTACATTAACATTTAATAATTTAAAATTGTCTGCTTCATAAGTCAACATTTACGAATCTTTTAGAAATATCAATTTTGAAAACAACGAAATGTTGCTCCTTGAGGTCGCTTACAATATTACGTAGACACAAAAAGCTTTAAGTCCAGTATGTCTATACCATAATTATTTGACGTACTCGTCATAAATATTGTAATTTTGATATTATTATTTTTTTCATAAATATTTCAGAACATCTCAAGGCACGTCAAAATTCTTATAAAAGTTCCCCAAACCTCTTAACACATTGAAAGGTGAAAATTTTATTTCACATAGTCCCTATTCTCTTATCAAATACCAATGTTTCTTTGCATTTTGTTTACGAAAAACGTTTAAGTTTAAAACTTTACGAAATATTTTAAATTTCGAATGAATAAATAACAATAAGAAGCAGTCGTAGTGCATGTCGCACGATTCAGTAAACGAGATTATTTCGTTTCAATTCCCGAAGCAAGCAAATATTTCTAGATGAGATTTAAGCATGAGAGTGTAGCCCTGTAGTGGATACGACAATGCCATCAATTGTGACGGCGGATGCTTTACATTTGTGTTTATGCTTCTTAGCGCATGTCCATCTTATTCGATTGCCGACGAGAGATCGCGAATGCCTGAAGAACTTATGTCCTCCGATATAAATATTTGTGGTCTCCCTTGCGCAGAAACGGGCACGAAGGAGCGACGCTACGAATTCTGCAATAAGACAATGAATTGAATTCTGGATCCCAAACGTTACTAAAATATAAAACTATAATTAGAAGTTATAAAGAATTATATACCAGCCTTATATGTATATGTACACCAGTGTGGTAAATTAAAACGACACATAATTTGAGAGTACCTATAATTTGGAGAACATCATCATAGTAGTGACTATAGCTCGCAGAATAAAACTAGTTGTATGTACATATTATTTATAACCCTAAACGAGGTATTTAAAGGTTTGAATTATTCCTGAAAAGAATAAAGCATATTTACAACATTCGATGAACAGTTCTTGTAGTCAAATGCAAAAAAGAGAAGAGTTTCTTCTCTTTGTCTTTTGACTAGCAGCACAAATTTTGTGTATCACTGATACCATTTTGGATTAGAAATAAAAAGAAAATTATGCAAGTAATTTTTCTATATTGTTTCAATTTCCTTCAACAACAGTCTTATCATCATTGTTTTAACAAAAAAATCAGTCTTCACTTGTACTAAATTTAACATAGTATTTTCTTTTACATAACGAAAAACAAAAACAATCGCATAATATTACGAAAAAAATAGCACTTACTTGATTAAAAAAAAACAATAAACTTACAAAATAATTGGTCACTGTTAATCACATCAACATATATGTTTGTCCTCCTCTAAACGCTTTTTGAAAACGATTTGAGAAAAGAACAGAATTGTTACAAAGTAAGTAGTTTCACTCATGATTATGAACGTCATATGAATGAACAACGAGTGAATGAATGGTGGTGGCCGTCGCTCTACATTTGGCCTTCTTCTTGCTGCATCGCCACGATACCTGAGAATTCTTCTTCGCCCGATCTCTGCTATACTTTTGCCCTCGATACAGTAACATTACATTACCTCGAGAATTCTTGACAAATGTTGCTTCTTCTGTGAAATGAATGCAAAAGGTATTAAGTTACAATGACAAATTTAGAATAAGATGAGATGACTTGCAAAATTGCCAACAAGATAGATAATTAGATAACATATTCTGCCACCCATGACGCTATGATGCAGCTGTACTAAGCTCTTTTGTTATCCTAAAACATGTTTCGAGTGCGCAAGGGGAAGATAATAATAATAATATCAAAAGAGCGAATGAATGACAGCTGACAGTAGAAAGGAGAGAGAAAAAAACCATTCACCTTTGTTAAAATGTTAGTATTCACATGTATGTATGTAATTACATATAATGACATATATGATACGTTGAAAAGTTTTCAAAATATTGCTATTTGTGAAATCTAATGACTATATCTGGATGTTAACGAATACAGTTGCACCAACCGTATTTATTTTAACAGGTTGAATAGAAAAGGAATCCCTTCATCCTAATATGAAATAAATAATCCACTCTATGAGAACAACATAAAACTTAAGTACTAGTTGCCTATTTACAATAATTATTGTACAATGTACAATTTTTGCGGTCTGTCTTTACCTTCTTCGGTCTTCTTTTGAGAACTTGGAACGCGTTTTATCATAAAAATACTTACAATAAGTTAATCACAGCGCAATATTTATATAAAGTAAAGGAAATTTTAGGAAGTAAGGGCATGATTGCTATTATATCGAATTATTCATGATTATGCTGACCATTGACGCTGAGTATGATTTTATTCTTAGTTCTAATTGTGACTCGGCATCGTTTTCTCTTTTGATTGCAACGCCATATAATCTCGTTACTACAGTTGATATGTCCCTGGTTGTACTTGCGACCGCGGTACATCATCACTTCATTCCCGATCGTAGTCATTTTAAAACATGGAATTTCTGAAAAAACGTACAATATTATGTCTTATTACTATATATAATAAAAGATAACAAAGGATCCAAGTCTGCCTCTATAATTCCTGACTATTATCCTCACGGAATAAATGTGCGAAAGCATAATTTGTTTATCCTTTTAAAAAATGCCGTTGCCAACATAAGGTTTTATAATTCTCCTGTGTGATCAATACGTTGACAGTCATGCACACATGCGCTCGGACCCAGACCCGGAACAAAAATCTGTACATGACACAAACAGTTGTTCCGTATGGGATGTTGCACGACAGCCACTGCTTCCACCGTGCAGTGCAGTCAAGTATTAAAAAAATTCGAAACTGAAAGATCCCAGCTGCAAGATACATGATATTTAGTCATACCTTTAAACAAAATATCAGAGATTGTAACTAAAAACCATGGACCTTATTGACACGTTTCTTACCACAACACAGTACAGAGATGTCAACTTAGCTGCCACTAATTTGCCGATACTCAGAATAGATTGAAAATAAAATAATAAAAATTATGTAAAAACAAATAAAGTCTCGAAGAAATAAATAACATTGATATTGGTGACCTTTTATTTGATATTCAAGTAGCGCTCAGTCCAATTGACAATTAGTTGGTAAAGATATGGGCGGAAAGTCATTTTTGCGTAAAATAATTGAACAGGAAACAGGTTTACGTATATAAATACTATTATTGGTAGCGATAATGCTAACGGCCCTTCTGATTTTGGACTTACACAAAAAAACAACTCTTTTATCACTATCGTCTGTACTGCATTTGAACACGAACTAACACGTGACTAGCGGTCGAATTTAACACGGTACGTTTTTTCCCCAATGAATTATTTATCATAATCAAATCAATCACGTAATATTTTGGCGAGGTAACTCGACTTATTTCAAGCCAATTATTTTGATACGTCGAATGTTATTTCAATATGTACCACGAAAGTTATAATACATTCCTATATAAGGAATTTTCAGTGGGAGCATGATTGTGGCCCGTGTGTTTTAATACTTTGCAATTGTAGGTGACTACTACTGCCCTGCAGCCTTGGTTTCTCTTGTTACACCTCCAATAGGTTCGTCCGTCCCGATCCCGGCTCTTGTTGAACCGACAGTCGAGGAACAACAGGCTCATATTACCAAACCGATTCTCTACCAACATAATTTCTAGAATATAAATATATTTTTTATTAATGCCACACTTATTTACTCATTACTACAATGTTTAAAATTGAGTTTAAAAAGGTTAGGATTGAATGTATTTTCAAAATAAAATATATCAAGCGAAATACAATAAATATAATGTTGAAATGAAAAAATATACAAAAGGTTTTTTAGACGAGACAAAATAGGAACGTGGTTATAATTTTAGAAAAAAAAAACAGGAATTTATTTTATATTTCAGGCATATATTTATTTTCCGTCGGGCTCTTTGAGACATAAATTACAAGATACAATTAAGAATTTTTTTTACATAACTAAATTTCGTGTCTCTGTCTACATAATAAATATATACCTACGCATATGTACATTCATTGAGATGACTAGGTATTACAAAATTCAATTCAGTATCATAAATTTAATTTTTATCTCATAGTCTTTGCATCGAGACTTATCAACATTGGAAAAGCCTATCTATAACAGTTGCAAATAGTTAGCGACCTTTCGTTACAGAGAATAAGATCTAATCAATATTTACTAAGATTTCACTTATTCTTAGAACTTGACATCAATCAACGGACTTGTATCAACGGATATTTTGCTTGTCTTGGTCTGAGATGAATTATGCTTTTGTTTTTATCTTCACGTGTGTTTAGGTGACGGGGTTTAAAGGGGCAATCTTCCTACTGGGCGAAATGATCATACCAGGCTGATGGCTGAGCTACTGCCCAACAGATATTCGTTGGGATATTCTATGCGTGCTATTTCGATTGCACAGTTGCAAGCTTGCGCGATTTCGCGACGTCATTAGTTAATATTACGTTAAAAGTTAATGATTGTGGAAATTCTTGAATTGCATAACTTCAGTGTTAGTTGTGATAACAGACGCTTTACACCCTTGGTGTTTCTTCTCACAACGCCAGAATATCTTGTCTTTCACCTCCTTGGTCCTGAAGTATTTAACATCTCCTAAAACTAATGTTTGACTCTGCCCTGCCATAACAAAGCTGTGCAGTGCCACTGAAACTAAATGTATAAGTAGTAAGACAAAGTACATAATATTAAATCATCTCGGTAACAAAACATGAAATCAAATATTAAATGAAACAATAAACCGTTATGTAATTATAGATTCATTTATTAACAACACATCATACTCAATGTCATAATTTTAAGATAGTAAAACTTATTATCTAAAATCACAATATAATTTGTACATTTCAGCACAAAAAAAAACAAATAGGGAATTACAAATTATGTAAAAGATAATAAAAAAGTGAGATAAATTTGGTTAAAAAAATATAAATGATAATAAAATTATATTGTTAATTGTCATTTATGATTGTGAACATGCATGGTCCTGATGACATTGTCGTACAGGGTAGTGACAGCTGCCCTGCAACCCAGGCTCTTCCGCTTAGCACACCTCCATTCGACTTTATGTAACGTTTGTCTTTTCTTATGGAACTTATGGTTATTGACCATAAGGAAGCAGCCTCGAGTTGTTTGCACCACAAACTCTAAAATAGAAAGAACATTAATAATATCATCGCACATTTATTCTCGTGATAACCTGAAGGATGCTGTAGTTGACTGAGTCGATCTATTACAATTGATCAAAATACTGATATTTCCAGAAATTTTAAATCAGATCATATATTAAATTGTTATTGACATTAAAAACAATAACATTAAAATTATTTAATTATTAACTTCAGTTTTCAAACCTTGTTTTGAAAACTTTGACTCCGGGGCTTTTTTAGCTTTTTTTCAACAACCAGAAAATTTTACTTAGAAAAAGATATAGCGGACTACACATAATTCAGGTTTATTAACTATGGTAGCTTCAAATCAATATACTTGTACGTTCTAAATGTTTAATTTAAATAGTTATTTACATTTTTAATTATTATACAGGATACCCGTGAACGTCTTATATTAACACTTAAATAACAATTGATCAGATTTTATTTAAAGTTCTGCGAGGAATGCTCTACGTCCAGAGGTCCAGACTACATTTTAATCTCTTATTTTAATTTAATTTATTTATATACATAAATATTGAATTGTCACAACGACGGAAAAACTAATTTAATATGCATATTTCTAACCTGTAGTAAATGCAGGATTGACACAATTTTGATTTAGATAAATCTGATTGCATCAAAAATAAACGAACAGTTGTTACACCTCTAAGTTTTTAAAGAGTAAAAAAACATATTCAATATATACTTAAGCTGTAAAAAAAGTCCAAATCATTTATTTCAAACAGACTACAGTTTTGAACGTCAAGCAAAAAAAAAGAAATAATTTATTTCAAGAGGTTTAACTTTATGCGTGTCAGTCTGTCCGTCTGTCCTCTAGGGAAGCTTTTGTCGTTCCAAAGTGTAAATTCCTATGGAGAAGAACGAGCAAGAAACTTCATGGTTACTCTTTTTCAATCAGTTTTACAATGTTAGGAGAAGGCATTATCACACACAACAGTAATTTTAAGTCCGTCTGTCGTTCTTTCTGTCTACTTATTCAATAGAAGAGGTCGCACTTGTAGTAGCTACATCATGTTACGTCGATAGTGTTTAGTCTGTGTATAGTGTAAATATATAGGTACACCCATGCTTCTGACACACAAGATTCTGAGTTCTACACCAGTCAGAAGCAACAGCCGGTCTTTGGAATTCCAAAAAACATTGTTCTCAGAGTCTACTCATGATTATGATCCTCTCTCTGCCTGATGATAACGTTGTCGATAGTCATCACGAAAGCTTGACAGCCTCTGGTCTTCTTCACACATCTCCATCTAGTCTTCGGACCCTCGTTTTGATGGACAGTATATTTATTTATCCCCATGAACAAGCACCGTTTCCCATACTCCGTTGTTCCGAAAAATGCTGAAAGCAATTTCGATCTGGTTACTTTATTTTAATAGCTTATTATATAAAACATACATAATACATAACATAGTTAATGTTTTTATGTGTCGTTATTTTTATTAAGCTCCGTTCACAGTAATGCCTTATTTAAACTATTTATTATACTGTCACAAGTTAAGAAAACAATATTTAATGTGTATCTTGCCTTTGTAATACGCACACAGATACGTATTGTATGTAACAAAATACACTTTAGTAAAATCACTAAACATCAACTAAATATTTTTATTATAACATTCATGAGACATTCTAAATTACGCGACGCGGCGACTGTCGCGCTGCTACTACAGGCGTGTCGCGGAATGCTGCTGATGAATATGGGGCTCTAGCATGGCTTGAAACTAGTCGATTATCTCGTCAAATTATTACGTGAGTAAGCCGAAATATAATAATTAATCATCTAAATAAATGCTCGACTTAAATACATAAGTTTATGACAAAAGAAAACACATTTAAACAGCATTACTTCATTATAATGTCAATGTACACAGTTATTATGTCTACATCTATAATACTTATATGAACGATTTAAAATTTCTCGTTATATTTTTTTTCCATTTGTTTTATACAACTTTTTGATTTTACAGTAGTGTATAGTATTTTTATAAACAAATGATGATTATGATTAATTTTAACAACTAATATTTGGGTGTGTGATTATGATTATTTTTGATGACTAATATCTTATTGTCCACAGTGATGACTTGTGCTGGACAGTTGAACACCTTCTTCACACATCGCCAAGTGACCCGGCTGCCTTTGCGATCATTTCTCATGTTATACCGGTAGCCTCCAACCAGAATAACCGGTTTACCTTGTTGACTAGTCTCAAAAACTGCACCTATGAATTTGATTACCGTTTTTAATGATTAATTTTGAAATCCAAGAATGCATTTCAACTGCAACTAGCGTATTCTTTGAGTACCCTCAGTTTGAGTGTCCTCGTTAAGACTCTCATTCCACCTGCCAAGAGTAGAAATTATGGCAAACTCCAGGGAAAACTTGCTTATTTTCAGCTGTGAAATCTTTCAGGTCTTATCGATAATGACGCAAGTAATGTAAGTTACATTTCGATTTATTAAAACTCTTTATTATAAAAATGATTACTTATATTTAATGTATAAACTATGCCAGACTGACCCTTCCGATTACAAAGGTAGTTTCTTAAATCAGAAACATTATATGAAGTAAAATAAACAATAATTAACTATTAGGTTTAATTAGGTACTATAACTTTTGTTTACTAAACAAAGAAACATATAATAATCTTTTGAAACTTTAAACTTAAACTTTATTGTATTAACATACTAATATTTTAATTCAAATAAATATCTTTTGTACAATCAACAAAGTCATAAAAGTTCAGAAGATATGATAATATTTAAATTTAAACAAGCATAATTAAGTACCTACCATTATTAAAATTCGTAAGCCTGTAGCGCATTATGCACCTAGCAATTTTCAGGTGATGTCGCACAAAACTTTCCTAATATTAATCATTAACCAGATACAAATAATTTAAATCATCGCAAACACGGATTATCACGCTAAAGTAACATTAAGCTATGTATATGAGCTGTCTTTTATACTTGCTCGTCATGTGCATGCGATACTGGTCATGAATATAAACCTTTACCATGGCTTGAAACTTGTCAAATAATCTCGCCAAACAATTACGTGGATATACCGATAAAGATAAATTTAATAAATGTACTTATTATGTCTCCAGCCACTAATGAGAGTGCATGCGCATTAATGTAACGCAGCCCCGGCCTAAAGCAGGATAAGGAAGGGTTTAGTCAGTAAGAGTCTGACACTCCCTCTCGCCTCATCCTGGGTCATTGAAAGTCATTGAATGATTTTTCCCTCACAAAAAAGGCCCCGGCTCGGAGCAGGTGAGGGAACAGGGTGGTTTCCTATTATCTGGTAGGAGTTTAACATTATCTCTCGCCACATTCTAGGCGGGAGAGTATAGAGGATTAATTTTTAAAAATTATAAAGTCAATGACTTTTTAACCATCTTTTACGTCGGGTAAAAGACGGGTGTTATGAGTTTGACGTGTCTTTTTGTGACATCCTGGAGTCTGATCGGATAAAGTGCTTTCAATTTAGTTTTTTTGTACTAAAGGTGACTTACGTGCGAGTATTCTCAGTTATGTTTGATGAAAATCGGTTGAGCCGTTTAGGGTGTAAGTGGGAAAGGGTAACTGCAAATATACAGAATGGGGTCTCAAATGAAACACTGAAAGGGAATGTTGATTACTTAATCGAGTACTCTTAGCAATATAAAATATCTACAAAAAGTATGAAATAAAAAAATCTAATATTTAAAATCCCCCGACAAAGAAACTAAGATGGGAGAAGGGGAGATGGGGTGGCCATTTGGAGCGGTCCCCCAACGCGACGTTTTATTTATTTTTTTACTTTTTAAAGGGACCTTACTTTATTTTGTCGGTGCTTTATTAATTTTATTTTTATGAATGACATTGGATTATTCAATGATTACTATGTTCTCCTTTAACTTTAACAATCATGGATCCGTAAGTATGGACGGTGGCTCTACAGCCATGGGCCTTCCTTCTGCAGACCCAGTAGGAGTTCTCACCAGCCGTTTTATTCTTGATGTAGACTTCATCTTCCAACAGAAGTTTCACACCTCCTCGCGCAGTCGGTATCATTAACGGTCCTGTCAAATTGATTTTGGATGTCAACTCAATGGTTTTAAATTTATGTGTTAATAAATTATCCAAAAAAGTAACAATTTACAAGACATGTTTATATGTTTTATTTTTGTGAACTTACATAAATATGTTTTATTTTCTGATTCAGCTATTAATCTATGGTGGAACTAAACCGATAATTTTTATTTGTATTAATGATTATTTCCAAATTTGTATTCGTTATTTTCTATTGTACATTATAGTATTAGGCCGCTATCCCACTACACGTTTTACTAGCGTTGACGTCAACGTTACGTTACTTACTGATGATTCGGAATGATTGGTATGTTCTCCTTTCATGCTGACGATGCTCTTGTCAAAGGTAAGAATAGTTGCCTTACAGCCCTGGGCCTTCTGACTGCACACCCAGTACGCTTTGTCTCCACGCTTCTTGTTCCTGTGAAACACATAGTCATCTATAATGAGCTTCGCGCCTCCTCTATCTCCAATTGCCATTATGATCACTGCAAACAAGAAATATTAAAAATAAATTATTTTATTACTAGTATTCAGAGAATGACAAGTAACAGAACAAGTCATAATATAAGTTAAATAACAAAATTATATGCGAACAAATATAAAAAAAAACCAAAAGCGTGTGTGGCATCGAGACTAACCTAAAGATTCTATGAATAAAGGTAGCGTACCTAAACAAAATACTTGATTGGCTGAAATAAAATGTATAAGTAATGAATAAAACTACGATTAAGGATTTCAAGTTGATTTATTGATTAACAAATAGCACAACACTAAGTTCGACAACCAGTTAGACTTTCAATTATTCACACTGTCTGTATTCATACATTAGATCCTAATGTTATCGTACTGTGAACTTTGTTCGCTAAACATGATGATATTACCCGAACCTGTATCAAGTGGAACCTACTTCCCAATGAAAATATCTAAGAAACTAAATGCCAAAACATACAACCAGCACTTCTATGCTAAAATATGAGTAATTATTGAAACCCAACACTGTAGATAGAGTAGTCAATAAAATGAACGTACTGGAAATAGTACAAGACTGAGTAAATTAAATAAAAGGTTTAAGGTTAAGGTTTAAGGTTTAATTTTACAAAAAAACAGAAACACACGTTTACAATTGTATTGGATATAACGACTTACTCATGTGGACTGACTGTGCTAAATATGGCAACGTCACGTCGCATCGAGCACGCTATTCATAAACAAAAGTTCTGTTATGACTTGAAACAAAGGCCCTGCGCAGACGACAAAAAACCCATTTTTTAGTTGCTTTACCCAAATAAGTCATAAAATATATTTAATTAATTTTGCATTTCTCACGATAGTTATTGCAGAAAAACAGAAAAGTTATGTATTTGATCATAATCTCTGTTAGTTTTAAAAGTATTTAACAGATCACATCGTGATTTTATAAATATGAGTATTAGCATTACTAATTTACATACATTTAAGATGTTTCAACATGATGATATTAAAATATAGGTTAAAAGTAGTATTACTTAATGAAATCAGTTGACTAATAACTCAATAATAACTAAATACACAAAGTATACAATATAAAGGTAATAATAAAATAACCCTCTTAAATATTCAAAACGTCGGTTGGTCGTATAGTTTTCGGAAGTAAAACAATACATGAGAGTTCCGTTGTGGTAAGAAACTAGTCGGGCTATCCCGAATAGTACTTAAGTAATTTTAATGCATTTTTTTACTTACTATTTCACAAAACATACAAAGTTTAGCTTTAGTTATGATTATGTCGATTTCTTATATCAATGACATCTTTATCAAAAGTAACAATGAATGCTGGACAAAGCAAGCGTCGTTTCTTCACGCACCTCCAGCTAGCTCTGCGCCCGTTTCTGTCTGATCTCTTATTGTACCTATAGCCCCCGAGTTCAATGACCGGACGACCAAACTTTGATTTCAAAAATACTGGAAGCAATTCCGCATCTGTAAAAGATAATGCATTATTGTTATAATTTTTTGTTATAAAATTTAACGTCACGTACTCTCGTTTATCCCCGAAGGGAGGCTGACGAATTTCGCAGGTTATTATTAGGATAACTACATTAATTTTGGATGGATGAAATTGTAAACCCATTTCAATTTCCTTTACAGCACAGGTAAAAAAACAAGATTTAAAAACAAATCTTTTTATCACTTTATTCAAGATAAAACAAATGCAGAAAAATATGCGATTACCCTTACAAGACATTAAATTTCCATATTAGAATATTAGTGATGTTTGTTAGTATTTATTATAATT
Organism: Spodoptera exigua; assembly: GCA_902829305.4. Taxonomy (NCBI): domain Eukaryota; kingdom Metazoa; phylum Arthropoda; class Insecta; order Lepidoptera; family Noctuidae; genus Spodoptera; species Spodoptera exigua. The sequence continues at coordinate 3,366,176 of LR824612.2, forward strand.
TTAATCTAATTGTATTAGTTGACCAAACGTACTCTCTCACTGTTTTCCACAAATAACTTTAATGTTAAAATTAATCATGATTGTGTGCTCCAGCCGTCTTGACAATGACTCCATCAAAAGTTGTCAACGATGCTGTACATTTAAGAATTCGTTTCTTGACGCAGGCCCACCTAGTCTTTAATCCAATTTCACGATCTTTATGAAAACGAAATTTCCCAACTATAATAACTGGGTTCCCTCTGAGGGATGTACCGAAGCACGGCTCTAGAAATATAAAGTACATATTATACAGAAAATTAACACACAATTAGGGTACGTGATTGAATTACATTAGACCACATAACGCACACCTCTAAAAACAGCCCCTCCCCCCTACCTTTTAATTATACCAAAATATCAATCTTACAGCTCAAAATTATATGGTGGGGCGAGAGGGAGAGTCAAACTCTTACTGACTTACACCACCCCGTCCTTCCTGCTCCAGGCCGAGGTCGCAATATATTGCACACGACGCACAAACCACGTTGAACATCATCCCTTGGACCTCATCTGTGGCCCAGTTGTTGTTGTTGTTGTTACAATAACACCTTGTTGTTTGTGTGATCCACAAATTGTTGTCCCGGTATCCCGATCCCAAATATGTGAAATTGTATGTTTGTAACCGCACCCACGACACAGGAGAAAATACAAGTGTGGGACAATGTTTTTTTAAAAAAAAAACAATAGGAAAATTCGGTGATCTGATCTTTACCAAAAAGTTATCCTGCAAAATTGTAACTTAAATTTGTTGCAATAAAACTCTTTGTTAGTGAAACGCATAAATATAATAATAGTAATCAACCAAAACCAACATTACCTACTATAGGTTGATGCGACGACGGTGTCATGATGTGTTCTAATACTAATGATAAAAAGTGTAGAGGTGCTCAAAGTTATAATTAACCATGTTTGTACCTAACATATACATTTTTATATAAATCCAATATACAGACTGGACAGACATTCGTTACGGGAACAATTTTTTGCTTCGTTAACTACGGTTACATTCCCTTTGTTCTTTGTAAAAGAGAACATTGATAGGACAGCATAAGTGCATAAATTCTACGTTGGTTCGTGCCGATTTAATTAAATTAGTTTTTTATTAATTAAACTAAATAATTGCACAAGTATTTTCATTTACAAAAATCGCTTCAAAATCATTATTTAAACATAATTATTGCAATTAACAAACCATTAAATTGAAATATTTTAATTTCACTCTACAATATAATTATGGCGGCAATTAAACACAAAAACACAAACGAGCAAAGATTCAAAAAACATATAATTTTCTCGCTATTTAAATAAAATTATCTTATTTAAATACAATCCAAAAACACAAAAAAAACAAAACGTGAAGGTAATAAGATTTCACTTCAATAGTTCTTATGAGTATGTTTCTTAATACTGATCTCAATAGGTTGGCCATCAAATGTGACGATAGAAGCTGGACATCGCATGGACTTCCATCTGCTGCAAACCCACCAGGTCCTGTCTCCAGAAGTGGTGCTTTTCGAGTACCGGTACCCATGAAACCATAAAAACGAATTGTCCTCACTATCCTGCAGTCCCTCATTCCCTGTAGAAAAAAGAAATCATTTTTATCTCGACAACAGTTTTGATAAAAAATAATTGTGAGCCAAAAAACTACGCAAACGTAATTCTATCTGTGCATTTTATGTATGTAAGGACTGATATACACAAATGACAAGAAATGTAATAATATTAGACAGTACTGTAAAAGTTCGCGTGAATGTTCAAATAACACGAAACCAAGGATAGATTTTTACATTTTTAGTTCATTAAAATAATCAAAGTTTTGTTGTTGTTGGCTACGTGACGTTGAGCGTCGATCGTGTCGTCACGAGGCCGCAGGCTCCTTGATATCGAGTCCCAGTGTAAATAGGAACCTGTAGGGCTTTGTGCCAAATCCATGCCAGTAAACAGGATATTTCAGTAAAAAGTTTTTTTTGAGAGTTAGGAAAATTATCAAATGATTTATTCTGCTCTGGAATGATCTTGATTAATTACCCCATCGCTGTCATTAATCAATATAAGTAACATACAAATAATAAAAAGCCATGTAAACGTACTTCTTAAAAACAAGCTTCAACGTCTCACGTTTCATCTACATTCACGTAATTCTATACATATAGGAAATAAATTTTCGGCATTGGTTGCTGCAAAAGTACTTCTTGGTCGCAGTTTAACGACATACCCGGGTCTGAATTACTAACTTAAAACACGAATTGAAGATTATTTGAAAGGTATACTTAAAGCATAACAAACACATTTTGTGTGCGTGAATTCGTTTTAAAACCGAAAACTATATTTTTTTCTTAATATCAATTGACAATCAACTACAAAATTAGTAAAATTAAAGCAACTTTAGATACTTCTAAAGATATTGATATCAATTTGCATTTTTTTTAATGGTATACCTACTACAATTCGTTTTTTTATAATCATTTATTAATTAAAGAGTTTATATTGATGCTGCAAATGGTAATGCAGTTTCTCTTGCAACGCAATTTAAATTTGGACACAAGGGAAGGAAAGGAACGGTAAACGATTATCTGATCTCCAATTAACTATGCCTTATACGAGTATACATAAAAAGTAATTGCTATTTGTAAGTCTTGCTAGAACTCCAGGACAGTTGGACTGATTCGGCTTGTTTTCCGTGACATATTCTTGGATATCAGGGGAATATTTAGAGGATTTTGACCCTTTGATATTACTTTACTTTTGAGGTTCACCAAGCCAGCTAGTCTTCCATTTAATTGTGATGAGATAATGAGAATGTAGTTATAATAAAGGATAATAAGACTAGCTAAGGTGGACGCTGCTGCGAGGAAGTCATATACTTCCTAGCATGGATAATTTTATAAAATCAAATATTTTTACCAAAAATCATGTTGAAAAAATGGCATTTATTTTAGAGCAACCTTCGTATATACATCAACTATTATAATATCTACAACAACAACTGGAATTGTAAACAGTATAATCTATATAAAACAAAACAACAATACGAAACCTACAAATATTTCCACAAATCGTTTGCCTTCTAAAACAAAGTAATTCAACAAACAGAAGACAATACAAAAATTTACTAGGTACACAGCTAAAAACCACCTATAAAAGAACTAATGTGTATGGCCAGATTTTTTAAACACTTTGCCATTGAATGATACTAAAGATCCAGAACAATTTTTGGCTGCTCTTTGTGTGCAAATCCACCATACTTTATAACCAGAACGATTGTTGATCCGATACCTGTAACCTTCATAATACAAGTACGATCTACCGTTTTCTTCCGTCCACGTTGCTCCTGAAACATATTATACGTTAAGCAAGTAAACATTATTAAACCTAGTCTTACTTAATAAAAAAACTTATTAATCCTGGTAATAAACTTACTTTCCAGCTTGAGGCACCGCGTCATATGCTTAAAAACTAAACGAACTTTTATAGTAATATTTAAGATTTACATAAAGTAACAACATTAACATTAAAAAGTTTATTCATCAGCACACATGAATATTTACAGACACTTATAATTGAAAAAAAATAATAACATCATCATACACACTACAGACCTAATTGAAAAGTATTTCATATTGGTACGACTGTGAGGATTATTTTACAATTTTATTAAAGATCATAAAACAAATGAAATCATTTAAAAATTCATATGAAATTGTAAACTGCACTGCACTTACAGTTCTAAATTAATCAACGAAACTCTTAAGTAAAATATAAAAAATTCAGACATCTATCAAATACAATTTTGGTACTTTGTTCTTAATCATTTCAATATATTTTTGTTAATCTCTATCACAAATCTTAATATAATCAATTACACTTAGAATCTTTTGAATCAGTTCTACATACCATGTTTTCGTAATACAAAGAAAAACAAACAGTAAAAAGTGTTTTGTATAGAAAACAATGTTTATAATGGTTTCTTACATTATATTACAATCAAATAATTCATTTATAGTGGTAGAAACGCTATAAAAAATGTTGCTCAGGAAAGTATGGAAATAGAATTTTGTTACGGAACCATATTATATTTTTCCAATATTTATGCCAACCCCATAGACTACAGTTTATACCGTTTGGCTAGGCTTGAATCAACTACATGATTTTGAGCACAGCCAAGCCAAGGGTTGCTATGAATCTAACATTAATTATCTATTTATTAAAAAAGTCCTAACTACAATTACAACTGTCCTCGCACCGCCAACGCCATTTACATTATGTTTCATAATTTTCTAAAAACGTAAGTAGTATTTTTTCTGATAAAATTTTTCATAACAAATATTTTTTTTCTGGCAAAATATAAAAAATGTGACTGTACCTAGAAAATCCAAATTTATGTCCTTAAATACTACAGAGAAGATAACGTAATTGTGAACTTACTTAAATGCAAACATACACAAAGCAGTAATTGTGAAAACTATGTAGAAATGACTAGATTCTGATACAAACGGAGCCTATTAATTATGCCTTGTACACGCAGCGTGGCGCGACGTGCAATACGCCGGGCATCTGTCGTACATTGCTCACAGCTTTGTGATTACGAGAGCAATAACGCAGCCCAATGGTGCAATGTACGACGAACGCAGGACTTCACTTACAACGCACTGCCTCTCCGTTAACGAGACTTAATTAATATAAAATTACGAGCTCCCATGATAATAAATCAATCATAAGTCAATTCCATAAAAAAAAACATAATACATTTTTAACAGCACAAAATAAATGCATAGTTATATTGCACATTCGATAATAAAACCAAACAGTGAGTAGATAACGAAGTATTAAAAAACTACTTAGTAGATCGTGTTCGAACCAATTTTAGGTGAAAATTTGAATGGTCGCCTATTTACAGTAGGGCGACATGCGATTCAACACATTGGTAGTGTCTCTTGAGCAAACTATAAAGTTTAGAAAAAAAGGAAGTGTAATTTCTAAGTATGGCGAAACTGAAAATTCATCTCAAATTATCTGTTTCTGAGTGGACATCTGCAAACAGACACATAGACAGGTAGACAAATAGATAGAAAGGCAGACAGATAGATAGACAAGCAAACACATATGACAAATCGATAAGGGTCTTTTGCCATTTAACTTTGGAATCCTAAAATATTATACAGACATGACAATGAATGCAGTGTAAATAAACCTTAAAACTATTTGTTAAAATCAACTCGTGCAGTTGGGTAGCGAAAATTGTTTAAAATAGACCTATTCTCAGCTTAGAAGACCATGAAAAGCTTTCTGCCAAACATTCTTCTCGTGGGAGTGCCGAGGATCAGTCTTGACTAATTTGCCAGCGTCTGTGATGATGGAACCAGTACATTTGAGAGACGATCTCTTGTAGCAAACCCACCAAATTGTAGCCCCTGTCTCCTTATATTTTCGATACCAAAATCCTTTATGCCAGAGATATGTCCTTCCGCAGCAATTTTCGTAGAAAACTGAAAGAAAATAACATTATTGTAGCTGTTATTAAAAATATACTTTATATTACAACTATTTCCAGAGATTATTCTAGTAAATATTTCTAAATTTAATATGTATCTTATAATTTTAAAACACTGTCAAATGATAGCGTTTTCTTTCTGCGTAAACATATATTTATTACTAACGATAAGTTTTCGAAATAATAATTATCATTCATAACAATAATGTCAACGAGTAGCTGCTGATCGACCATGTGAATGTATACCGTTTATCTTTATAACTTCATTTCCGACGGTTACAACACTGGCCTTGCATTTCATTGATTTCCTCTTTTTGCAAACCCAAAAAACTCTTGTGTTCAGCCCCGTATCGTTATTTCTATAAATATAGCCGTCATACATAAAATACTGTGTTCCATTCATACTGCCTGAGAAAACAGCTGTAAAAACAAGTATTTAAAAAAAGTAAATATTACAAAGTGATACGGAAGATTAAAAAAAGGACAAATGAGACTCTTAGAAGATGATACAACACTGTGTTGTAATAAAACAGCACAGTGTTAGGAACAACTTTATTAAATAAATATGTAGTAATTAGAAATACACAATAATATAAAACGTCGATTTTCCACGTGAAAACGTTAATGTTAAGGATGATTGTGTAGATTTTTTACATGTACAATTTGCGTACCGACAGTAATGACCGCGACCCGGCACCCGCGCCAGGCTTTGTTGCACGCCCAGTAGCTCTGCCTACCAGCCGTGTACTTGAAGTTGAATCTGTAGTGGTTTACTTCCAAAGAAGGCTTTCCATGAATCGTGTATGAGAAAACGGGATCCACTGCAGAGAAAACCATTTTTTGTTTTAATTTACATATCATACACTTCGAAAACAACGTTAAAATTACATTATTTGTGATTCCGTATTTTTGAACATAAATTCCTTAACAAAATATTTATCTTATAAAGAAAACTGACAAAAATTTGTGAGCTGACCTCAGATCAGAATGATGGTAAATGAATCAGAAATGTCAGAAAGAAGACCTGTTAACAATCCAAACATTTATAATGTGGTTAGGCCAACTAGGAATACAAATTTGAAGCTTAATAAGGAAGCATTAAGCATGAGAATGCAAGTTTCTCGTTTTGATAATCATTCGGCCGATCGTGGTGACGGATGCCCTGCATCCTCGCCAGGCCTTGTTGCAAATCCAGTATCTGCGGTTGCCACCCATCCTTTTGAGGTTAAACCTGTTTTTGTTAATATTGAGGACCAGCGATCCGTGTTTAGTGTATGAGAACACCGCGGCCTCTGTTGAACAAATAGTTAGTTTAGAACATCGTTTGATGTTCAATGTTGAATCATGATTGTACCTCTAAGATATTGGTATCGTCAGCTACTATAAAAGATTTTTTGAACGAAAACAATTTGACTTTCCCATTGTTTTAATATCTATTCATTTTGGATTTTAGATAAATATAGCTGCCTCTATCTAAATTAAATCTGTAACTTAACATCATACCACTAGTAATGCGCGTTAAAACTAGAACTGAATCTCTACAACAGTAGGCACTTTATTAATATAGATAATACTATTTTACTTAATTTACACTTAGTCTACCAAACTTAATATTTTAACTATAAATCTTAATTATAGTAAAATAATAACAATTTTTAAAGTCCAGAGAAGAAATAAAATTGTGATAATGTCTGATACGAGAGATTCTCATCACTCTCACTGAATTGCAGACTTGAATACGGGCAGAAGTGAAAGATGGAAAAAGGGGCACAAGTCGAAGAGGAAAGAAGGGCATTAGTACTTATTGAAGTGCTACCTTAAATAGCGATATACCAGCTATGACTAACGGCGAACTGAAAGCCGATTGAACAGACGTATCCTAGAATGAAAACTGTGAATGAGCAGATGTATGAGCAGTATTCCAGCCTGTATCACCTCCAGACCTTAAAAGGTTACCAGAATTAGATTCTGGTGCTCGAAGGTCAACATATCTAGAAACTGGTCTCGATTTGCTAATACTATGGTTATGATCATCTCTTATCTTGACGATGACATCCTCAGACGTTATCACAGACGCTCGACACCCCTTGGCCCACTGGTTACAGTACCAGTACGATCTTTTACCTTTAAAGTTCACCAGGTTGAAACTGCTCCCAGCTATTTGCAAGATTCGCTTACCCTTCCATGATTGCCTGAATATAGGACCTATAAAAATAATATGGTCGAGTTGTAGGACTATTATCAATGTGTGTATATGAGAATGAAAAGCGGTGAGCTGTGTAAGATAATGTCAAAGCTACTTATGCATATTATAAGCAAATACATATATGTTATAATGAGTCATATTTGTTAGAAATCTATTAAGCAATTGGGTAGTACCAAACATTTATTATAGCGTGCTGATTACTGTAAAAAATGCCTAATGTACGTATGTAAAAAAGCGAAATGTAAACGCAAGTCATGCAAATAAAACTCATGATGATATTTTGGTATGAATAACCTGTTAAATGATCATTTAATAGACATCAATTTGAAGCAATATTATGGAAAGTATGTATGTAGAGGTACTGAATTCTTAGAAAATATATCTTTAAGTAATTAACCCTTAACTGGCTAACTTGACTATTGAACATTTAATCAAATATTTAAAAAATAATACGAGACCCCCAAACTCACTCGAGCGTAAACATCAAAGGGAAAAGTACAAAAATATCACAAAACAATAAATATAATATTAGGAACCTACAAAAAAAATCAACCTAGGTACTTTCTTATATGAATAGTTTTGGATGACTAGAACGATATCATTATAAGTAATTAAGTAATTTTAACAATAAACGCATATTATAATAAATAATAAAAAAATAAATAAGATCAAATCTTACAACATATTTAGGTGTGCAGTAAATAAGTATAAACATTTCAAAAATTATTATTCATCTGTTAAATAAGTTCTCGCTGTTTGCTAAGGTCACATGAGCAGTAAACTAAGCATAGTTAAGAAACCGAATAAAATAAGCTAATGTTTATACATTTAAATTCTGATGCAATGAATTAATTTTTATTTAAAGAACAGCCCTAATGTCGAATTTCCATTCATTGAAAGCTGTTTTGTAAATTTAAAGTTCTTAGTTTTTAGTACGGGGACAATATTTCAAACATGTTTCGTAAATTGCAAAATGACTCAAATTTTTAGAAAGAAAACTCGTTAGAATCTCACTGATTCGAAGCAATGCAATGGATAAAAAGGGTATGCGCTGAATGTAACAAAAATACAGCAAGAACTTCCCTAAAACTTAATATCAACATTTATCCAAATAAAAAATTTTGTGATTCGTTTTACTCATGATTATAAATAATAAATATCAACGCTCGAATTGAGGGTTAATTACAGTCAATTACATTTAATATTATTAATAAAACATATAGATTGATTCAAAAATACTCTTTTTCCTTGGAAAAAATTGTCATGGAATAGACTTAATAGCTAATGAGAGTCAAAATATCGTGTACTGGTACATCAGGACTGATAAGCAACTATTACTGTTAAGACAATGGTAAATTTTTAAGTACTGTAGACAATTGTATTATTTTTACCAATCACTATTCACTATTTTGAATTGTTGTAACCTAAATATTGAAATGAGAAAATCTATTTTTATCACTTGCTACACAGTTTCAATCGGAATGATAAGAACTTTAAAGACAAGTGGTCTCTGGATAAGCGACTATTTACAGGCGTTGACTAAATTCCAACAAATTGTGAATGATTTGTTGCCAAATACTAAAAGTATTTTGACCAAAGTTCATCAGTCGATTCAATTTATTCAGTACCTACTTTCAAGTCAATCTCCAAGGCCATTTTAAAATGAACATTTCCGAAATACATTCAACTCAATTGGAATTTTGCCAAGAAATACCACTTGTCTAAGCCTTAACATCATATCTGTTAGTGGATTTAATTAAAAGTAACATTAACTATTGTTGTTATATCAATTCTGAAACCCGTTTTACTTGGCAATCTGTTTAATTTGATTTTTGATCAATTTGTGTAGTTTACTTATGAGCACGTCCTGATCTTCGGGTACCACACCGAAGAAAATTTTTTTCTTGCGGTCATAGAGGAGCACGATCATCTTAATATCACAGCCAGGTGGGGGGGAGAGCTTGACACAGCCAACCATGCCCTTCTCAAAGGCAATAGTGAGCTCATCCCGTACTTTACTTGCCCTTATTGCGAATACCACGCCCCGCTTACTTTTAATATAACGTGCTAATCCAATGCTATCGAACGCTTGTTTTGGTATCAAGTGTAGCTGCAAGGCTTTTGGCCAGGCCGCCACCTTCAGATTGTCGACAACTTTCTTAGTAGCTAGTAAGGTGCAGTTGAGCAATGCCAGCGTGTCGCCAGGTGCCTTATTGTGACGCTTCCACTCGATCCCGCCGGTCCAAAACTTAACTATGGAGTCACGCTCATTTTGTGCAGAAGTTGAAGTTCCTGGAGTCACTGAAATAAACATTTTAACTTAGCATTTTCTCCAGTGTCCAATGAATTTTTACTTACTTATAACTAAACTAAAAATTCCCTAACTATTAATAAAACTATTTAGAGGTACAAAGGTCATTTAAAAAAAATTAAACGATGAGAAATTATTATTTAACCCTTTTTATTTTGTTATCATTAGGTACTTGTAGTGATGTCAATTGAAATTAATATTTTCACATACAGCCTTATTAAGTTATAATGAAAATATTTAAAATAAAAAATAATATACAAATTCACTTTGTAAGTTTGTACCTATATTGAATATAAAAATTCTTTGTATCAACAAGAAATCGATCTATAATTACAATAAAAGCGAAATATATGGCAACATGATAAACTGAATCATAGACAAAATAATGTAATTGATGTACGAGTATAACATGCAAATATTAAAAAGTAATATAAATAAATGAGATCACAATAACATTTTCGTAGTTAATTATGCTACGAGTGTGCTACGCCGTAGCTTGTAGTTCGCAGAAAGTTTTCCTAGTCAAATAACACAAACACAAGACTACTCAAGTGAAAAGCAACATCAATGTATAGGGTTGACATGTATTCGATATGCCCAAGTTGATTTTCCCGTCGTCAAGTAAACATTATGTTTGACTTTTGACAAATTATATCAAAGATGTCGTACGTTGATTTAGCGATTCACTTAATTCGTATACTTGTGCTTGATTGATTTGAATGATACTGATTTGCAACGATATCGCTTCATAAAATTTCTCTGACTGTTAATATTTTATTGACTCCTTTGTGAATTTGAAACGTTTGCTAGTGGTTGTGATCGTTTTTAACTCTAATAATATGATCGTCGTATGTGACGATTGACACCCTGCAACCTTGAGGCGCCTTGTTACATACCCAGTAAGTTCTCGCACCACCCTGTAGAGTTCGTTTAAAATTGTACCTTTGTCCATTGACCTGCAGTAAAGGAGTACCTCTTTTTGTGTTCATTATTATTGCCCCTGAAATAACAAATAAGTTAGAAATTATTAATAATAATAAAACAGACTTACATGTTGTTTATGTAAATCATGTAAAAATAAACAACATTTATGTTACTTTAAAAAGTTACTTACCCTTAAATCCCTCGATTGATATCAAAGATAATTGAATTACAAGAAGAAAATAACTTACGAAGTGACGTAAAATAACAATTTAATGTTGTCTTTAAATGTTGATTTAGACATAGATATCAAAATGAAAAAAAAACACAATACATAATAAAATATTCTATTAACACACTTTTCACAAAATATATATAGAAGAACAAAGTTACAATATTACATGTATTAATGTATGTATAATACAAAATAGAATATGTTTAATAAACAAGGAAAATTAAAAAAAAACGTAGATTACAATTATATTAGTTGTAACAACAACGAACTGACATAGCACTCACTAAAGAAATGTGGAAGAACAATTAGATTACGATAATTAAGATAACATTGGTGATGAACGTGATTTCTATTTACTACTTGATATTAACATGAATGCACTTAGAGGACGGTTTATTTAAATGGATTAATTTAATAATGCATGTAGTGATTATTTATGAAAGAATAAAATCTAATGAAGATACTTAATAAAAAATAATAGGTACTCCTTGCGTCGGATTTTAAAACACGTATGTATATAAACATGATGTCAAACCTTGCTTGCTGCATGACTTGCTTAAAAATATATTTAGTAAACAATTTAAGAAAACCCACCAAAACGGTAAAGTTTATCCGGCACACGTAAAGAAAAGCAAGCCTGTGATTTCTTTTAACCAAAAAAATTGTGATATCTTCATTTTCCTTTCGTGAATAAGACATATTTTAGGTTAATTAGTGTAGTTTAAAGCTATTTAATGATTGTGCACACATTTTTGTTTGATGACGATATCTTTGAAGGTTGTGATAGTGGCTCTGCATCCCATGCTGTTCCTACAGCAGATCCATAATGACCTGGCATCAGTGCTGCGATTGTTCCTATAGAACCTGTACTTGCCCATCTGGATCGCTGGCTTACCGTACCGCGTCTGAGTATATATCAGAACTAAAAAGTTTAAATTAAAATAGTCAGAGAATGTAAAGAAAAAGTTGCACTAAATAAAGAATATCTTATCAATTGTCAGCCGAAAGAACGAAATGATAATTATTTTGATGAAAGTCGCGCAAGCGATTGTCTCTCGCAAGCTACTTATGGATAAGAGTCGGGTTGTGACTTGAAACTAGTAGATTTTTTCTTAATTAACGAAAGTTATTTTCAATAACAAATCCATTTTCGTTGTATAGACATATTGGCATGATTTTTATGTACATGTATGTAATGATCACAAACACCCAGAAACTCAAGATCAAGTTAAAAAAATATAATTATTTCCTAAAATAGTCTTCATGTACATATACAAAAATAAACATGCATGAAATTGAAATCACAGCTAGTAAAATAACAACATTTGCAGCTTCGCTTTAATTACACAATCAATAATTATGAGCTCATGTTTGTGTGCACATAATTATTTAAAAAATGTGTTATACTGCTGTCAAACATTATTTGGGACGCTTTGGAACTGAACCGCCTCTTACAACTTAACCACAACGCTTTTCTACGGATGACTTTTGACCGTATTTTAGAATAAAAAAATTACAGTTTTTACACAACTTTGACAATACAAAACCTTTTATTATTGTTGTTTAATATTCAATGTACAAGTTACAAAAATTGGATCATCTATGAATGACAGTGTTCTCCTTTAATTTTAACGATAACGTCATCGTGGGTGGTAAGTTTAGCTCTGCAGCCAGTTGAGGCCGTACTACAATACCAATAGCCAACTGCGCCGCGATTTTGACTGTTCTTATTGAATCTGTATTTTCCATATATGATCACGGGTTTGCCATAGCGTGATTTTGTAAAATATACTGCAACAAACACAAAAAACATATATAACTTTATTATGGTTACTGACCATACCATATTCAATACATAAAACATAAAAATACTTTTTTTAATGGTATAGGTCGGTAAACAAACAGATGGATTACCTGATGGTAAGGATTAGCGCAGCGTATGGACACCCAAGGAGGCAACACCAGAGGAGTTACGAGTGTGTTGCCGGCCTTTTAGTGATAAGGGTATCGGATATTTAAGGGATGGGGAGAGGGACAGGGATTGGGCCTCCAGTAACTTCACTTAAACGGCGAAAAACAACGCAGTGGTTGTTTCATGCCGGTTTTCTGTGTGGCCATGGTATCATTACGGTCTAACCGACCCATTCAAGCGGAAGCTTGGCTCTCCCACACTTATGCAATGCCAATAACTAAAGTTTGCCGCCTTGCATTCCTACCGCTGGCAACACCAGAACAATCAACCAACGACGTTGACAGCGCACCAGCCTCTCACACTGTTTGCTATCGCGCTGCACCAGCTGCGGTGTCTACAACTACTCACCTTCAATATGCGATTGATTAAAAATAACAATATACATACGACAGAATAATTTAAATCTCAAACAATTTTGGGTCTCACAATTGCCACCAATGTGGATTTTCCTATGAAATGTAGGTACGTGTCATACATACCCACATACATAGCTATTGAAACAAAAAAAACGAATCCACTTGAAATTTCTTTGTATTTTGTAAATTCTGTTTATAGTTCAAACCACTTGCATCAGATTTTGATCAGTAGCACAAAAAAAAGTAAATTTATTTATATGACAAAGCAAATTATTCGAGGTACCAACTTTTAAACTTTTGATTTTTATGTTTACAACATATAATTACGCGGGCATATTAACGCTGCCTGTGACATCGCATCTTCAGTCCTGGTTGCGACCACGACGTACGCAACTAGGTCGAAACGTCGGGCCTGCCAAGGTATTTAAATAATTAAAATTATTTATTGCGTTAATACTCGTGTAATTATATCAACAGGAAACAATAATTTAATTTAATTTCTTTCTATATGTTTTACTTGGTCACTGAATTATTTGGTCATGATTATGCTCGTGGCTTACTTTGACGATAACATTGTTGACAGTGACGAGTCCTGCCCGGCAGTGGCCACTGCTCCACTTGCAGCACCGCCACTGACATCTGGACGTCATTGTGGGAAGTCCCACCTTACAACTATACGGCTTGTACCAATTGTACCGGTAGTTATTAAACAGTATCACCGGTTTGCCAAATCTTGAAGTAGCAAACACCGGAGCTGCAAAAATGGATTGAAGTAGCTCAAGAGTCCATAAAGCAGTTATCAAAATCAACTATTACCACTAAAAATTTTAATAAATAAAACAGGTTTGTATCGGAACAAAAAACAATATTATTTAAAACAACTTTGTCATAGCACAGCGTTTTGTTTGTTTACTTAAACTGATATAAAGAATTTGTCACAAAAATAGATTTTTAAATGTTCAACATCACATTCACGGTTTTATAATTACTTAACATGGTTAATTATAATTCAATAGCATATTATTATTAACAACATATCAGGTATAAAAATATATTTTTCTTCCAATGTAAACAGAAACTCAGTTCCTTATAAATGAAAAATATTACCTACCGGAGGTAAAAAGAGTTATTATAATTTGCATTTCGAATAAAATACATAATTGAAAGGCAATTTCATACCCATACTTTAGTATAAAGTCAAAATGGTCAAAATTAGTGGTTGTGGCTATGTTGGAAAGCTATGATGGCCTCGTCGGTGGTGGTCATAGCAGCTGGGCATCCATCGGACCGATACTTTATGCAGACCCACTTTGTTTTAGACTTGTACTGATATCGCCGGTAATATCTATATGGTCCCATCTCTATAACAGGCTTACCAAATTTCGACCAAGTATACTTAGGAGCTGCAACAAAAATATTATTATTTTCGTTATCTTCTAAACCATTGTAGTACTCATTTGTGTCAATCATACACCTACATTGGTATTTTCTATACTATCATGTGAGGGTAGGATTTTTTCTAATCAACTAGCGTCTGCAAGCGGCTTTGTCCGGAATATCAGGAAAAATGCGCGGTTTGGCCTCGGCATGAAGCAGGATGTGCGGCACGGGGTGTATTAAATCAGTAAGAGTCTGGCACTCTCCTTCGCCTCACCCTGGGCGAGAGAGTCATATGATGATTTACCCCCTCAAAAAAGCCTATAGATTTATACCAGACTGAAAAAAGCAAATCCAAATATCGAGTAATTAATTAAGATTAATGATAAACATTGAAAAATATAGAAATGTTTACAGAATGTAGGTAATGTAGTTGATGATTTGAGTAACAATAATAAATAAATCGTTGGAAACACCTAAATAAAATACTAAAATGTAACTTATAATAATTTATTCCCGTTTGGTAACAATTAATGAATAGATGAACATAAATTGTCAAACATTTTCGTTGACCTGAAATTAGTCAGGAGCATGGTTGTGGGTATCCCTCAGTTTAATCAATTGTTCAAACAGCGTCACAGCTGTAGCGCGGCAGGTACGCGAAGTCTGTTTGGTACAAACCCACAGTACCTTGTGCCCTGTCATGTGCCCCATCCTGCCTCTACGAGCACAGAACCTGTATCCCCCGACTATCAAGATAGGGTTGCCGTATTTAGATGTAGCGAATTGTACATCTGAAATGGCAGGAATATCATGAATGTATGTGAAAGAGATAATACCTAGTTGTACCTATAAGTTACAAAAACAGTTTGGTAAATTAAATATTTCTTTAAATTTAATATAATTTATTGTAATTATTGTCACGCAATTATTTCGTCAAATTTAATATTGTTAAATTTGATTTTAATGTGTATGATTATTTCACAATGACATTGAAACTTTGTTTGCTATTCGGAGCAACTCCATATAACCGTTCCTCTTACACGCTATTTAACGATGACTCCCGATCTGAATCACGGCTTTACCGAAAACAAATATTGTGAGCAAAACAAATCTTTCCAGCAAAATAAAACAATGAACTTGTATATGACTTTATTGCTCCATGACTATAAAAAAATCTAAAAATATTTCAACAATATTCACTAATTTTTTCTTTTAAATGATATTGCACTAAGACAAATAAAGTCTCCTATTTTAATTCAGCTTCTAGAAATTATGAATGCGTATGCCCCTTTCCAGAAGTTTTGACGATGACGTCATTTAAGGTCGTAATAGTGGCCCTACAGTTGTAAGCCGAGGACCACTTGCTGCATATCCAGAAATTTCGTGGGCCCCCCTTACTGCGACTGTGTCGGTGAAAACGATGTCTACCGACGTTCAGAACTGGCTTGCCACATCGTGACGTTGAATACCATAGCTCTGAAAAGGTGATTAGTAAGAACAAACTTTAATTTTATCCAATTTTAACCAGTGTTGCCATAACGACATGAAATGTTATTCGATAAAATAAGGTAAATCCAACCCGAAAATTGTTATCACTTTACCAATCTGGCAAAAAATTACTAATATCTTGGTAGTTTTTTTATAGAAAAATTAAAAATATAGTAGATGATTAATTTCTCAGCCAATATAATTATGTATGTCATACTACATTTTCGGTAAAGCTTTATTTAATACTTATTTACATCATTGTAGTTTAGACATCATCACTTGAAACTAAAAGTCTAGTCTGATTACCAGATCTGAATAAAAACAAACACTTATAAGCTATCAATCCAAAAACATTTCATAGTTTACTCGTTCAATAAAAATGTTGTATAAAATATCTTACAATACTTGTCCGTTTAATCCGTCACATAGTTGCCATGGTTACGGTATATCCCTGGTGGATACGTAAGAAAATTGTGCCTTAGCGGAAAATATAATCATCATTTTTTTATAGGATAGGTCGGATACGAGCAGACGGATTACCAATCGGCGCCACCCATTGACACCCGCAACACCAAAGGGGTTATGAGCGCGTTGGCGGCCTAAGGGTTTAAGTTGTTTAAGGGTTTAAGTTGGGCAATAAGGGTTTCGGATATTTAAGGATTGGGAAGAAAGGGAGGGAATGGGCCTCCGATAACCTCACCCACGCGACGAAACACAACGCTGTAGTTGTTTCACGCCGATTTTGTGTGAGGCCGTGGTATCAGTCCGGTCGAACAGACACTCGTACCGATGGTTGGCTCTCAAAATCATTATTATTAAATAGTATCATCGGCATAACATTTAATTTGTATTTAAATAACGTGTTACAACAAAACCTGATGTTCTAAAATATATTTCAGAACTAATTCAATTAACCAATTCCACCGCCAAATATAATATATGAATATAGTTGCCAGAAATATCAAGTATCACAATCTGTACCTCACAATAAATTAATGTACACAGTCAACTAAAAAATCTTCTACTTCATAAAACATTAAAATAAACGAATTATCTCAAGGATGATTGTGTTCATCAATCATCTGAATCACTACGTCATCTAAAGTTTTGATTCGAGATCGGCATCCAGAAGCCTTCCGGAGACACAACCAGAGACCCCTGGGCCCGGTCCTGTAGCAGTTATGCTGATAGTACTTGTACGGACCCTTCTGTAGCATCGGCTTCCCTTGCCTCGATACGGTTCGTACAATTGCTGAAAATATTCATATTTACTTGTAATGTAGTAACAGTACAGAAGGAAATATAAAGTCAATTTTATTATACTTTACCTTCTCAAATGTTTAAATTAAAACTTAAATAAAAACAACGTTAGTTTTTGTATAAATGTTATTAATTTGTACAAGAACTTAATCTTAGGGTATACAAATGTCAATGGTTATTTATTGCTGCACTTAAAGTCGAAATAATACAAACTGAAAAATAAATTAAAAATCTCGCCTAGTCTTTATCGGGAGGAAAATACACGAACGGTAATAATATGTGTAAAATATTTTTTTCGGTTATATTTTTTTCTAATTTATATTATGTCGATAGTAATATAAACAATGTAGGTATGAGGCACAAATAAAACTGTTCATTAATTAAACTTTAAATCCCATTATATAAAATTTAGGCAAGAGTCAAAGAAAAATAATAAGTATTTTTTGCATTATTTACAACTGACATTAAAGTATCTTAAAAATAACGAGATTTAACTATCTCATAATTATTTTGTAATTAAAATAATTATAATGTAAAATAGGTAATTCACGCAACTGTCTGAAGAGGGACTAGATTATTGCAAGACGTCGCAAAATCTGGTCATTTATGTGAGTCCATAGCGTGACTTGAAACTAGTCGAACAATCATTCCGAACAGTAACTTGAGCAAGACTTTAAACATAGTAATCAATTTAATATGTGTCAGGAAAATTATGAAAATTATTTAAATTATATGTATAGCAATCTAAACTGAAATCGTTTACCAAAAAGGATATCAATTTAAATTGGAAGTGTTCGTGTAAACAATGCACTATTGTATGATATTACAATTAATATACCCTTTCGCATTCCAAATTGCTGAGAGTCGTGACCTTTTGAATCACAATATTACATTAATCATATTTGAAGAAATTATAATTACATCGCTCTCGGTACTATTTGACGATATAATTTGATATATGTAATAATATTGGGTAAGATATTCAGTACATCGAAATAAACACATTATTTATTACCTTTTCAACTGAGATTTTTTCGCTCGTGTTTATGCGTCCCGTTAATGCTGATGACTTGATTCTCAAAGGTTTTGATTGAAGACCTGCATCCTATACACCACTTGACACAGACCCACAGCACCTTTGGGTGACCTTCTCGATTGGAACTGTGCTTGTAATATCGGTACTCTCCCATCTGCAGCATCGGCTTGCCTCTTCTCGACTCAATTAATGTTATTTCTGAAAAAATATTCCTATTCATATTTTCTTATGGTAATTAGTTGGTTAGTTGAATATAAAAATATAGAAATAATTATATATTTTTACCGTTACTCTTCTACTTTTTCATCCTAATCATAATTAACCATTTAAAAGCGTGAAAATGTGTCCTTTTCCATTTATTTCGTATACAGCTTAACTACTAAGTATATAACGGTAAGACATTAACACTAAGAGGACCTATTATATAGGATTAATATCTGATTTAATGGTTTAGAACAAAAAATAATGTGTACTCACGTATAGTACTTCGAAAAGTAAAAACGTCATATTGTAATATATTATACCTAATTAGTAAATCTCAAGACAAAATAAAAGTACTCTCAAATAAAATAAGAATATAACAAATTGTACTGATAGATACGATAACTATGAAAATATTGTAGTCCCAGCTTCTGATTATTTTCACGAACAATTCGATGTCGATAATACACGTTGTATCCCAAATAAAAACGAAACCATTTAATAAAAAACAGATGAGCAATAAGATCATTCTTATTATAATATTTTAAACAAAAATATACATATAATTACAGAAATGCATATATTATATAAAAATAAAAAAAAAAAAGCATCATAGGAATAACATATTTATTAAAATTATCAACCCTAGTCTGTAGTCGTAAAATATTAACGCTAATTCGGTAATTTCCATAGTCAAAAATAAGTAATTATGACTTTCCAACACAAAAAATATTAACACTTTCATTGAAAGATTTTGCGATATGCTTATTATACGAATTAGCATAACAATTTGATCGAAAATAACGACTTTATAACGTGTATTAACTGAAAAAGTTCTACTAGTTTCAAATCACAGCGGGACTGTTATTAACGAACACCGTGCGTGTCGCGGCGACGACGTGGCGCAGTCGGTGCATTTCTCACTTAATTTACGTGGGTAAGTCGTTATTTTGATTAAAATTGATATGTCTCACGATAGTCACTATAAAAAAATAAGCATACTATTTGATGCAATAAATACCATGACGTCTCAAAGTCTCAACACACAATTTCTATAATATTCATAGAAAACTCTTTTTTTTAAATTCGTAATAAGTATTGAATTTGGAATTGAATGGAAAGTACCCAATTTCAGCAACAGTAACACAAATAACGAAACATTATAAGTTCAACTAAACTTCTATAATTTACAATTAGCTAATTATGTCCTCACATGTAGCACAATATAAGTACTGTAACGAAAAAAAAAAAGTTTTTTAACTGGCTTTCAGCGTTTTGCGATCAACTCTTTTCAAGGTTTATTTTCATATACAGAAAATATATCTTTATCTATCTTTGGAACCGCTGGTCGAATTGCCAAATTTTTCACTGATAGATAGCTACAAGGTTCCTGAGTGCTATAAAATATCACACTACGATCAAAAGGACCTGAGCAGCGGGAGAAAACGCGCGAGAATAGGTAGTTTAAAATAAAATAAAAATATCAATGATTACTATGAAAGTTTCTAAATTTGACAATTTCAGTTTCCACAGTTGTAATGGAGGCGCGGCAACCACGACACCAATGATCACAACGGAAAACTTTTTTACTGTTGAATTGAGGTCTTCCTTCGTTCTTCAGCATGTATCTGTAGCCGTCCATTTCAATAAAAGGTCTACCATTACGAGTCATATTAAAAGTTGCACCTAAAAGAAGAAAAAAATACAGATCAATATTAAATATGATGATCTATTTTTCGAGTTTAAATCCCACACACAACTTTTTTGAGAATAACTATCATGAGAGACAAAGTTAAGGTCAAAATCATTTAATCCAACTGAACCATAAATAGGTACTTTTTTTTTTTTTGTGAGGGGAAAATCATCAAATGACTTCTCCCGCCCAGGGCCGGGCAGGAGGGAGTGTCAGACTCTTACTGACTAAAAACCCCCCTGTTCCTTCTCCTGCTCTGTGCCGAGGTCGCGGTACCTCATTGCGCTTACCCCGCAACCCCGGCTGAACATCAGCCCTTTAGGGCCCCGTCTGTGGTGGTCTATTGGCTCTTTGAGGCGCGCGCGGAACGCTACGCGCCGTACGCTCGGGCCTGGTTCTGGTCGGGCGGCGAGCTGCCCTTACTCGCCGACCGCAGGCCCGTACTTACGGTGGCCGGAGATCGTCCCTCGATCCCCGACGCCCGTAGTGTCGCCAGTTGCGGCTGCTGGGGCGTGAGGAGGAGGATTGCTCCCTCACGCGGGCCGCCTCTCTCTTTGCGAGCATGACTGCTTCACAAAAGGAGGAGACGGCGTCCCAGTTCCTCTCACTCCGCACCATGGCCTCGACTAAGGCCGGGCGCGAGAGGTCGCCGCCGCCGATCATTCCCTGAGGATACGGCGGTGCTCAGCCCAGGCAGGGCATACCGCTACCGTATGCTCCACCGTATCCTCTAGGTGGTCCTCACAATGACGACACTCGGGCGTTTCCTCCCGCTGAATCCGAAACAGGAACCTACCGAAGCTGCCGTGCCCGGTAAGCACCTGCGTCAGACGGAAGGTGAGGACGCCGTGGCGTCTCTCAAGCCACTCCTCAAAGAGGGGTCTTACCGCTGCTATGGTAGCGTGCCCGGCCATCGGTTGCGACAGTCGTTGTCTCCACTCTGAAATAGGTACTTTTGAAACGTCAAATTAGAATAGTATTCTGTCAGTCTATTCGTCAGTGAAGTTAGGTGCTAGGGGTAACAAATAAGACAATACGCTTTACTTAACTTATATAATTTAAAACGTAATACATTTCATTATATCTATACTTATAATAAAAAAATAATATGAGTAGAACGAAATATAAACAATACAGTTGCTTAACAATTATTCACCTCATAAATTATTTATTAATGTGAATGATTTAGTCTCTTTTTAATAATAATATCGTCAATCGTGAGAATGAATGCTCTGCAGCCCACCGCCCACCGTGTGCACACCCATCTCTTTTTTGGGTTTTTTCCGATGCTGGACTTGTTGTAACTAAACTTGTTGTCTTGGTACTCAATCATTGGGTTCCCTCGTCTAGATATTATGAATACTGGTCTTTCTAAAATAAGCCAAAAAGTTTTCTAAAATAAACCAAACGGTATCTAATACAACATAATAAAATCAAAATAATTAAAAATTTCTAACGATTATATTCTACGAGTACATATTAGAAATATTAACTGATAACATGAAAAAAAATCTGAAAAATGTATAAAAGGTCACTCTTAAGCACCAGACGTGTAAGTGCACATCAAACACAAATATTTTCATAATAGTTTTATAGTAGGTAATAAAATTCATCACGTGGATGATACAATATACATATTTTTAAACGCCAAGGCCAATTTTTGAGCTCAATTATATTAGGTAAAATCCGCCAAATCCGCATTGAGGAAGCGCGGTGATTAAAACTCATTTCTCATCGTGGGACTCATAAAATAATCCGTGCGGAAATTGAACCGGCGACAGGTTGCGTACAAGTCGTTCGCCAGGCCACTGCGCCAACTTCAAAAAGTCATTCAATTGCGGTAGAAAAAGTTAAATAAACCTTTGTTTATATGCTTCAGTAAGAGGACTGACCGACAGACTGACACTATTTTTTTTATTTTATATTTTGTTTGACGTTCAAAAGTGCCTGTAAAGGTCTAATTGGAATAAATGATTTTTGACTTTTTGACTTTTTTGACTTTATTAAACTTTTTGGCATTTTTAGACATACATTGCTTCACAGAAGTTGAAAACAGGTTTTTTTTAAGTTATCTCCTCTAGAATCTTTCTTAAGTTGCCCATTGCCGTCTAGAGAATATTTTACTACCCTAAAAATACTTAAAACTATTAGCAACCAACCATTATTTACCTAAAATTTATTTACATTAAATTAAATTAAATTTGAAACAAATAAGTTTAATGACAAGTGTGTCCATTATTTAATTTGACGATTTCTTCATCAATTGTGACAATTTGTGCTCTGCATCCATTGGCCCATTTTGTGCACAGCCATCTTTTTCTCGGTGAATTTAGTGACTTCGGTTTGTTCAGGCTAAACTTGTAGTGTTGATACAGAATCATTTGGTTGCCTCGACTTGAAGTTATAAATTGAGGATAATCTAAAACACACAAGGCCGTGAGAAACACAAATTTTCAATCAAGTCAACATATATTTTTTGTCTTATAATTCTTGAGGCTTCACAAGGACCAACACGTTGTTTATTACAGATATGCAACATATTAAATTCTTGGATAATGGATCGCGGCTATAAAGAAACAATAAAACCTACTATATAGTATGATAGTACTAACTAACAATCACATTAATAAAAAATAGGAACTTTTTCAAAAAGTGAAATAAAAATCCAGGTTACAAATGAAATGTATTTCATAAACATACATTTACAAAAAAATTACCTAAATCTTTAAAAACTTTCGATAATGTTAACTGAAACGTTTCAAGCTAGTGTACAGTTAAATCGGTGGCGGAACAACACTTTGCGTGATCCACAATTTATATTTCCGGGTCTGGTTTAAATGTGTAGGTATTATGTTTGTGAAACCCACGACATACAAGATAATATCAGTGCAAAGCAACGTTAAAAAATATAGAGTCGCAAATGTTTTTTTAAATAGTTTCACCGCTTACAATTGATTTTTACAAAACTTACAATATCTTTGGTTATATAGTATGATTAAAGTGCAAATGCTCTTATGTACTTACGTACATATAACTGTTGAGGGCTTTTGAAATTTAAATAGTAAATGATGATCATGGATGATTGTGGCAGTCCTTATAGACTACGAGGGCGTCATACATTGTGATAACTTGTGCCTTACAATGGCGTCTCGTGCATGCCCACCTAGCTTTCGGCCCTAAACATCGATAGTATTTATTGAATCGGTGATGCCCGATTATGAGCACAGGTTTACCAAAACGGGATCTTGTGAAAACCAGTCCTAAAAGAAAACAAAAATGAAAAACACAACACTATATAAATATCAAAAATTATACAATAAAATATTGCTACTATAAGACTGCTAGACTACTATAAGGATAACCAATTTTTAAATTATAAAAACAACACGTTATACTGTCTAAAGATTTATTATTGCACATTTATTTAAACAAGAAAACATTCTGATTTTAAACGTAACATTACGCCATCTATTATATAGTTGCACATACCTACATATATGAATATAACATGTAATTTGACTAGTTATGTAATGAGATCAATTTCATAAGATTCAAATCTATAGATATAATAAATAAGACACGAATGCCCAACAATAAGAGCGGACAAAACACCATATTACGCGATTTGCTATTATATATAATTGCACTCATAAAATGTAACATACCAATACATTTTGATTAAATGTTTTAATTGAGTACGAAGTGATAAATCTACTGAGATGTCAATACATGCATACAGATTGACACGAGTGAGC
Source organism: Spodoptera exigua (assembly GCA_902829305.4). Taxonomy (NCBI): domain Eukaryota; kingdom Metazoa; phylum Arthropoda; class Insecta; order Lepidoptera; family Noctuidae; genus Spodoptera; species Spodoptera exigua. The sequence goes on from LR824612.2 coordinate 3,390,523, forward strand.
TAATAAAGCATTACGCCATATATTCCACAGTATTACCCTTGAAATGTAACATACATATTAAAATTTCGCTAGTCATGTGATGAGATTTATGTACGAAGTGACAAATATATTGATTTACCTATATAATGGGGCTCCAATGCCTAAAAACAGGAGTGAGCTAACAATACGCCATATATTCTACGGTTGTAACCTTAAAATGTATTATATAATTCGCTAGTCATGTGATGAGATTTATGTACGAAGTGACAAATATATTGATTTACCTATATAATGGGGCTCCAACGCCCAAAAACAGGAGTGAGCTTACAATACGCCATATATTCCACGGTTGTAACCTTAAAATTTAATATACATTTCGCTAGTCATGTGATGAGATTTATGTACGAAGTGACAAATCTATTAATATCATATATAATGAAAGTCTAATACTCAACGAGAAAAGAGAAATAACAATACAATACGCCATCTGTTCCATAGTTGTACTATCGGAATGTAACATACATATTTTGCTTATTATTAAATGAGATCAATGACACAAAATACAAAACTATTGATTGGTTAGAAGACACCAATGCTCAAAAATAAGAGTGGATTTAACATTACGCCATGTATTTCACAATTGTACCCTTGATATGTAACATACACATTTCACTAGTCATGTAATGAGATTTATGTACGAAGCGACAAATCAATTAATATATGTTTATAATGGGAGTCCAATACCCAATAATAGGAGTGAACTTACATAGCAGTACGCCATAGGTATATTCCAAAGTCGTACCGTTGAATGTAACATGCACATTTAACTAGTCATGTAATGAGATTTGTGTACGAAGTGACAAATCTATTGATATACTTACGTTTATAATGGGACTCCGGTACCCAACAACAAGAATGAGCTGATTAAATATTACGCCATGTATTCCACAGTTCTACCCTTGAAATGTAACATACACATTGTGCTAGTGTTGTAATGAGATTTGTGTACGAAGCGACAAATCTATTAAAATACGTTTATAATAAGACTCCAATACTCAAGAACAGGAGCGAGATAACCATACTCTACGTCATCTATTCCATACTTGTAACCTTGATATGTTTAATTATCATGTATATAATGAGATTTATGTACGAAGCGACAAATCTGTTGTTATACGTATATATTGGGAGTCCAATACCCGACAATAAGAGTGAGCTAGTCATACATTAAGTTGTACCATTGAAATGTAACATACAAATTTCGCTAGTCATATGATGAGATTTATGTACGAAGCAACAATTCTATTGATATCCTTTATAATAGGACTCCAATACCCAACATTATACAGTTGAACACATATAATATACACCGTTTCGCAAGACATCGAATGACAACAATGTTATATAATGTAATAAAAGACGAATATATTAAAAATGTAACACCCATGCCCAATAATGCGGGCAAGCTACTTATATTTATCATATATCGGACACAAGATTAAATTCCGAGCTAATACCTGTGAACATTTTCAGTCAAACTAACATTTACTTTATTTTACTAGTATACGTAGTAAATCGGAATATTTAGAATAAAGTTATCTATCTACGAATATCATTAAATCTATTATAACATGACAAGATAATAACACCCAATAATAGGGGCAACTTACATGCTACTACATAATATCATGTTAACTGACACAATTCTAAATATCACCTACTGTAAATTTTCATTAATAAATACCATATATATTGATATATAATGAAATAATTATGCCCTATAATAGGGGCAAGCTACATTAAATTACTATAATAATAATACCTGACACATATCTACAATTCGAGCTACCTACAATAACAATTTCAGTCACATTAACATTTACTTAATTACTTAATCTTAATAGAATAAAACGACTTTAAACGACATACTGATATTATATGTTTAGATATATGAAGGGATAACATACAGCCTATTAACACTGGTAACAATCCTATATTACATTCTGAGCTACTGCCTATTGACAATTATTAGGAAAAATACTGTGTTCTATATTTAGTATTTATGTTTGAAAATCTATGAATGCAAGTCGATTTTTTTATTATTTAATGGTTATGACCATAGTTATCCCACTTGATTATAACATTGTTGAAAGTTGTGATTCTGGCGCGGCATCCTTGACTAGTTTTCACGCAAGCCCAGTGTGCTTTAGGCCCCTTGCTTCTGTAGTATTTGTTGAAACGATAGCCACCGAGCTCCAACACAGGGTTGCCGTATTTCGAAACAGAAAAACGTGGCACTGAAATAAATTTGAGAAAGTTAGTAATTATTTGGTATGTAAAGCCATTGATGAATAAAAGCTTATCGTAAAAATTACGTACTAGATTTAAATAAGTATAAACTTTTGGGTATTTCATGCAAGTTATGTCAACACAGCCGTTTTTTTTGAAACTTTATTTTTTTCAGCTTTGATATTCTTTTTAAATATTTTATTTCTAAGACACTTACATGTTATTTTCTTTACATAATAAAGTAGCAACACAACGCAAACCTCTTACTCAATATAAAATGTCCAGTCAGTCTGACATGAACATTACAAAGCTACTTACTGAATATAATTTATTTATCTTAACGTTTTTAGGCTTCCAATGTATTCTTTTTAGTGTAAAGTAGTAGTTGGTACAAACGGTAAAATAAGAAAAAAACTAGCTTAAAGAAACAGCAATAATTTAATATAGTTGATCAGTGTGAATACCTTTACAATTTATTAGAATTAAAACATTATTATCGTATTAAAAGCATTGTTAAACCAATGTCGAATGAAAAGTCTCTAGTCTAACATTTGGAAATTAAATAAGTTCAAACTGGACTAATGATTATGAGGCGTTTGTTTGATAATGACGTCATTATAAGTAATAAGGGAAGCTGAACACTTGTAAGCATTAACTTTGACGCACACCCAGCGAGCACGTTCACCTCTACTGCCCGCCCACTTATTGTAACGATACTGGCCGATTATGATCACAGGTTTACCACGCGAAGACGTTGAAAATACTGGCTCTGAAACACCAACTGAGTATTATTTCATTGTAAAACCCAATAAATATCCAGCCAGAATTGTTGGTGTAAGCGCAATAATATGCTGGGGCCCGGCTCGAAGCTGGATAAGGAGTTTTAGTTAGTAAGTGTCTAATACGCCTTCTTGCCCCACCCATGTTTTTGAAAAATAAACAATATAAATGCTGTCCGGATGACGTTCAATCAAGTCATCAAAGAATGAACTGTAACAATATCTGTACAAGTGAGTTAAATGATATCCCCAAGCGTTGTACAAATGTGAGAATTGTGATAAACCTCAGTCTTTGTAGAGCAGTGGACGTCTTCCCGCTGATTATGAAATTATATCAACGTTAAGCTGAAATCCATTAGATACGAGTGCAACATAATAATATGTACACAGGTACCAGGTATAGACATATTACCTACTAGGTATTAACATAATTTATGTCGTGTTAGTATGAACTGTAGAACTATAATTTAATATTAGCAAAACAGACACCACTGCACTCACTTTTGTATTATTACAATAAAATAAAATTGTACATATATGGGAATGTTAAAATATATTTAAAAGTACAGTACACATTAAAAATAAAAAATATAAGTAAGTTTGTAAATATAATATAAATCTTGTACACATAGTTTAAAAACCTCTGTTAGTTTGAAGCTCTTATTACTTGTGATATACATTAGGTATTTTCATTTCATGCATTTTTTAACTATACATTATTTCGAACCCTACCAAGGCCAGTTAGTCATGATTTGCGTGAACGCAGCCAACTCACATGACACCTAGTATCGCAAGAACCTTAAATATAAACATTATTTCATTTAGTATTTTTTAGGACAGTTACATAATGTTAAGAATTATACAGGGTGTAAGGGACAGCCCTCCACAAATTAACAGGGTGCATTCAGCTCCTTATTCTGAATCATATTCCAGTGAAAATTCTTTCAGGAAAATTTTCAATTTTTTTTTCGTTTTTTCAGTTCCTACACCTCTATTTCAATGTATAATTACATTCTATGTATGAAGAATAACATTAATGTAAATAACACAGCTAAAACAAAAAAATACGCAATGGTTGTGTGAATTCTCTAAAGAACTACGCATGAAATCAGCTGTTCAATTTCTACCTAGCGCGAGTCGTTTGAACTCACCGCACCGCGGTCACGGCGCAGCGGCTCGGCGCCCCACCGCGCCGATCGCCGCGCCGCGCGCCGTAGGTATAATACCTACGATCCCGTCCAACGTACAGAATAGCTGCGTCCCTTTCTATCGCCCCGCCTCCGCGTCTCCCCGTCTCCCCGATTCTTTGCACAATGTTTGCCCGATTGAACCAGTGTTGCCAATTTTTAACTTTTGTTACCTCAGGTAGTAAACGAAAATGTTAGAACTAGCGAAATTTATCTAAAACTTGAGAACTCCTTTGCATTCATAATTACGTTGATGAGATTTTCATTAATCAATTAATGAAAATCTTGTCGCGCACATAAATTGAATAAGAAATAAATAAAGATTAGTCTAGTTTTAATTTTAAAGCATTTACAAATACTACCTAATTTATTAATTGATTGTTCTTTTTAAGCGATTACTGGCTACTTTTTAAACTACTTACAGATTTTTACATGGCTTCACAATAGCCATGAATTGATAGTCGAGCCAGAAATTAAACACAATCTCCCTGGAATGGAAGCACAGCTTTCTATCACACTGCACTTTTATTATCCTAAATTAACTAAACAATGAAATTAGAATTAAATTGATTTAATCAATTCATTTCTCTACAAAAAATAACAGAATGATAAATTACGACCATGCATAATTTTTTATTTTTTACCCCGAAATTTTGTAATTTTCGTGTAATTGGCAACAACAGATTTATGTTTGTGTGTGTCTCATCACATGCAGTCGCCATTGTGCCTTGCTGCGATGTTATTGTTTGTGTACCGCGAGCGTGTGTCGGCACGGATCGCTCGCGCATTCGGCTTAAAAGTTTTGTTATAACTTATAAGTAGTGTTGTTAAGTTTTATTAGTTATGTAGTGTGTGAAGTGTAGTGAAGTTTTGTTGTAGAAATTGTGCGAAATTACTACCTAGGCATGTTTAGCGCGCGTGATTATGGGGAGATGATAATGTGTTGTAGTAGTGTAGGTATCCTGACCGTCGCCATCCATCAGACTCCAGGATAATTACTGGTGACTATCAACGCTTGCTAGAAAACCAGCCCATTGTTCCCAGACAAAAAGGCGCCGGAAGACCAATACCTACGTGGATTTTGGAATTGGTTCGCTAACGTAAGGAGACGCTACCACTTACCAGTGCTTTCCTATTTAAACGTAGTTTAGGTAGGTTTGGACCGCAACCGTTGCCAGCACGATCCCCAGACCTAACCCATTTGGACCCCTTTTTGTGGGGTTACGTAAAAGAAAAAGTGTTTGTGAGTGCGTGTGCAAGTGAGTACGAAATGCGAGACCGCATCACAAATGCTTTCCAGAGCCGGAAACCGGAGCGATTCTAAGGTACCTACGCATTTTTCTTTTTTTATCATTTATCAGTTACCATGTTATGATTGTTAGATTTTTTTTTGTAAGTAATGCAGCTATCTTTTAAATAATAATTTATTGTTATTAAAACGTGGCGCGAGCGCGATTATTACATTGTCTTTTGTAAGTAATGCGGCTATCTTTTAAATAATAATTTATTGTTATTAAAACGTGGCGCGAGCGCGACCGTTTGTCTGAACGTAAGGTCGCGGCGCTGCCCATAGTGTAAAGTAATAATACTAAAAGCGCACGCAGCGAAGCGTGCGTTTGCGGTGGTAGCGATACATTGCGTGTAAGGTAATGAAACAAATCGGTTTAATTGGATTCCCATAACGTTCCTGAAATAATTTCATGTACCGGTCAACTTAAGACGATATACTGAATCCACCCTATCAGTTTGCGGAAGGCTGTCCCTTACACCCTGTATTAATGATTATGTGTGTAGTTTTGGCGAACGATTTTATTATTTATAGTTAAAAGCGAAGCGGGGCATCCCAACCGAGTTTTAACACAAGCCCACCGCGCCCTCTCATTCCCATCTCTATAAAATTTTAAATTATAACGATGGCCATTCCATACTATAACGGGTTTCCCACACCTTGATTCACAAAAAATAGGCCCTGAAACAGTCAGAATTTATTAATTATATGAACATTGATTGTTTTTTACATAGCAACATGGCCATGTAGCTAAATATGGGTATTAACTTTCAGAGAGCTGCTTCAGTTACCAGTGCGTGATGTTAGTAGAGGTTAGTAGTTTACAAAATTTCCTTAACAATTATTTCCAAATGGGAGGAAATAAAATGAGCATTCTCTCAGGATATATATCAATGTTTCTTAATGCAAGTCTACTAAGTGCAATCAAGTTATTAATCATTAGTATGTCATATGTCAAACTGTTTAGTTCCAAAAAGGGAGGTCAGTATTTTCAGTAACTATTCAGTAGATATTTAATGGCTCAAAATTGAAAAACGAAAAGCAAAGCTTTGAATGAATTATAATTTATTATTATAAGGTACGAAAGGTTAATTAATTCAATGATTATGATCATTTAAACATTTGACAATATTTTCATTGATGGTAATGATTTTAGCTCGACATCCTTTATGATCTTTGATGCAGATCCAGCGGATTTTTGGACCTCTACTCCCACTCCATTTACTGAACCTGTATCTACCGATCTGTATGACAGGGTTTCCACGACAAGATACTGTGAAAATTGGATCTGAAATGTCTGAAAAACAATCATTAATTGAGACTTACTTTGTTGGAAAAATAATAGGTTGAAAATTCAATACTACACCTACATTTATTTGTTACTTTTATCCGACCCAGGTGAAACTGTAAAGAGCCACCAAATACGATCCTTATCTAGCTATCCCCCAGCTAGACCTTTTAATTGGTTATTATAATAAAGCAGACTATTTAAAGCAAACTGTTTATTAACTAAAATTAATACTTTTACAGTGAATTTAATATTGTTATATTATTATACTTAGGCTGCGTTTCGAGACACAAGATTTATGCATACCTATATCGAGCTCATATAAATAATATAATAATCGAAGAGCATTATATAAACACATATAACATGTTATATATGTTTTGTAAATAACACGACTAGAATAAATAAAGATATTCGAATATAAATTAAAGAAGCACAACGCTTACATAAACCAAAATCACTTATAAATTTCAAAATAAACTTATAATGAGAAATACTTTTTACTCATTATCATATTGCAGATAAAAGCAGAATTTTTCTTTGGCATTTTTACTCCGGTTTTATTTTAAAAACCAATCTAATAAACTTATAAATAGATGGCACTGAACATTGGCATTATTAATTAATTTCTGCAATAAATTCTCCTATAAACTACTCATAGCCTAACAATATCTTCCAATACTCTAAAACTATCCGCTTATTGCTTTATTTAATTGCTTTAAAGCCAAACTATCACTCTCGGAAATATCTCTATCATTATCTGAATAAAATAAACCTGGTTTTATAGTAAAAATACTCTTTGGTCTCAGTTAAATATAAATAGCATAAAGCCAACATCTACCTACTTATTGTAGAACAAAAAATAATAAAATTCTATCATAATTCACAAATAAATAAAACATAAGGCAACCCTAAACAATTTGATTTTGAAAAGTAAATATTGCGACAAATACGTACTTAATTTATTGAAAATACCGACTTACGTGAGTTAATGAGAGTTCCATTGAAACTAGTAGAGCTTTTCTCAGTTAAATCACGTAAGTATGTCGTTAGTGTCAATAAATATGAGATTAAACGTTATGAAAAATAAATATGAGTTATTTTATCTTCGCCAAACGTATGCGATACTTATAAGGCATGTTACCTTACACAGCAGCCAAAATATTACCGTCCTAAATTGTCTACAAAACAATAAATATGAAGCTATTTAAATATTAGACAATTTACGATATTGGATAGGTGGGCCTGAACTTTTTTATCAAATTCACAAACTGCAGGCACTAGCAGCAACAATCTTGCACTTCAAAAAAGCAAAAATATACAAGATCAAATCTACATAGACGTAAAGCAATTGCTTCAAGCTTCCTAATCACAAATGTGTGTGGAAATTCTTAGTTCTAACGATAATGTTGTCCACAGTGGTGATAGTCGCGCGACACCCCTGCTGGTTCTTCACACAGGTCCACCTCACTTGAGCACCCCTGCTGCCGCTCCATTTGTTATACCGGTACTTGCCAACTACTATCACAGGGTTGCCAAACCGAGTTGTTTCAAACTTACACATGTTGAGTAAAGCTGTAAAACAAAATTATGTCAATTAAATAAAAAACTATACAATATACCAACATTTTAAGCTTCTACATAGACTCAGTTTAATAAAAACGCATTTTAATCAATAATAAGTAAAATTCGATTATACATTTCATAGATAAAATATATTCATAGAAAAAAAACAATTAGACATAACAAATAGATATCTAAATTATTCACATCCTATACCTAATTGTACAAAATCTAAGTTATTGGGACGGTATTTGATAATTTTAAATTTCATTTATCACATGTTTGTTTGTTTTTCCATTAAGTGAATTGTAGTTAAAAATCATAGAAAAATCAAATAAAAATAGTTTCGAGATGAATGATGACATTGTTTAAGCAATTGTAAAATAAATGTGTTCAAGAATACGTGTATGGAAGATTACTCTTTGTGTCGACCTAAAAACTACATAGCGTAAAGACACTTCATAAGTGGTTAAGGATTTTGTGATTTCGATAAACCCATACCATAAATAAAGAAATTGACGTAAGTCGGAGTTATTTCACACACCCCTAATCAAGTACACGTATGTAGTAAGTATAAATATTACTTAGTATGTATCAGTGATTGTGTTGGTGTAATATTTTATGAAGATGAAATGTGTTGTTTTCCTGGTCGTGCATCAGCACAACGGTAGTTTTGCATCCGTGACGAGTTTTGATACAAATCCAACGGCTCATATTAGGCTGGCTGCATGTATGTTTTCGGTACCGATAACCGTTACAACAAAGCACCTGACCACCAAACCTTGTCATCTCGAAATAAAAACCTGTTTAATTAAAATATAAATTAATTTATAGAATTGTCGTTATCTTCAAGTAGAAAAATTTATCAAGTCATTTGTTATTGTAACTTTATTTGACAGCAACTTCGCAACTAAAATAAATACAGTACCAATACAAAAATCAAATACTTCATGGATTAATTCATCAATGAATTATTTTTAACACTTTTATACAAACATCATTACTTAAATTAAAGTAAAAATTTACAATACAGTTTATTTAACAGTTCAACTAACAGGTGTTGCAGGTGTTGAATTACTCACGCAATAATACCAACCAAAACAACACTTGGTAAGGTAGCACAAATGTCAGAACGTGACGAGCTAGAAAATAAATAGTAAGACAAAGTGTCTCGCGATCCTTATACATTTACAAAAAAATGTATAGATAGATGTCAAGGTAATAAAAACAGATAAAAATAACGTAACGTTTTATAATGTTGATAAAATTTATAAAAATGCGTGTGTTAGCACAAGCATATTTTTCAAATTAAACACAACATTTTCAGCTTGTAACAAATTTAATGATTATGTTCATGTAAAATTTTAACAATTTCTTCGTCCACCATTACAACTGTGCACTTACAACAAGATCTTATGCAGTACCACCGACTTTGAGGAGGCCTGCTTAAGCAATGCTTTTTGAATCGATAGCCCCCATAACATAGCACCTTGCCACCAAACCTTGATGTATCGAAGTAGAATTCTGGAAAGTAAACGATGAGCATTACTACTTTACCTGTCACCATCACGTGATAGTTTTTTGCCAAAATAAGTCACACGAGATGCCTTTACCTTACCTCACAACCACATTCCAGTAAGTAAATCGATTACAATGATAAAGCCATAGTTTTGGTTGTATTAAATCGGAATTTGGATGTATTTTTCCTTTAAATGAGGGCAGAAAGATGACCTAACCTACAAAAATATCTATACTAATATTATAAAGAGGTAAAATTTGTGAATTTGTATGTTTGTATGTAGGGGGTCATCTTTGGAACCGCTGGTCGGCTTTCCAAAATTCTTTCACTGATGGAGCTACAATGTTCCTGAGTGCTATAGGCTATAAAACATCACGCTACGATTAAATGGAGCTGAGCAGCGGATGAAACTGCGCGAGAGTAGCTAGTAAAAAATAATATTCTGGTAAGCCAAAATGGTAGTGTAGCATCGCAATTGTTAACGTCACTAGAATACCTCCTTCATCGTTTGATGGTCAAAGAGGACGGATGGTATTCTGACAGCCAGCACGACATAATTAATATACCTCACCTCTACAATAAGTTCTAGTTCCGAAAGTAAACGCAAAAGACGCCATAAATAATGCCATACGAAAAATTTTTACTCATAGTAAAGGTGCATCATTGAAACATTGGAGGCTTGTTTGACTCATGCTTTAAGAAGCGGTAAGTTTTTTAGCAGATAACGTGAGATTCCTGGCGTAACATCCTCCACTACAGACGAGGGGGAAACATAAAAAAGGAATCTAGCTTTTTTGGGCGAAAACCGAGGGTGCGTGGTATGTCTACCTGACTAAAACATCCCGGTAGGGACTCTAAGCACTTGTAAAGGACAGTGCGTCTTCTTGTATCCCCGCATTGTGCAAGCGCCTCGAGTTTTGGTGTATACGGCGGCACGTGACCACTTTGACTAAACCATAGGCCGCTACAAGTAAAGTGAGTGGACCTAAAAAATTTCATGCACATAAGATTGTCTTTCAATCAAAAATCTGCAGGAAGTCACGCAAACAAAGTCGCAGGCAAAAGCTAGAAATACGATAAAAGTCGTCACAAAATGAAACCACTAATTATAAACATGGTTTATTTCAAATGGTTGTGTCACTTATAACTAAAATTTGTTCACCAAACAGGATTTAAATCATCTCACAGACAATAACAATACACGTAAACATATCAAGGATGATAAAACCTTAGGATCTAGAAGAAAACTAAAAAATACTTGACAAGTCAGGTCAAACAAATCTTTATACCTATATTAAATTTACCTTATCTTATTAGAAGTAGCACATACATCCTTATACCCTGAAGCAGGCACATTTCAAACGCGTATTGTACATAACTTGTCACCACGGTATAATACGATTACTCATACTGCTTTAAATACTATTATTGTATAACAACCATCGTGACACATACTTAATTAATTACAAATTACGACTGACATGAGTTAAGTGAGAAAAACTCTACCAGTTACTCATCAAACATAATCCGGTTGCGAATCTTATCCTAAACAGTCGACGGTCGACAGCCGACTTATAAGACGTTAATTTCTTTTAAAGACCTGTAACTCGCGGCAAAGACATATCTTAACGTAAATTTATTAATACGACCATATTACAACTTAATCGGGAGAAAAAAATAAACCTAAATAGCACTGCCATTTGAAAAAAAAGACTTTTAAGTATTTCTTTAATTTTGTCCATCGACATACAGTCTAAGTTTCCGCGAGACTATAAATTTTAACTTTTGGTAGTCAACATATATTGACACCACGGTGTAATACGAGTTTTCATATTGTTTCAAACCCTATTTTTGTATATTAACTATTGTGAGACATATTTAATTTATTACAAATAACAACAGAATGAACACTACCAAAAATCTGATTCAACACTCGGTTAATATTATTAGTCATAACTTTTTCCACAATTTTTCGACCGCTTCAATCTATGATGCTGAATAAGAATAAGGCATCTTAGACTACCTATATTAATGCTTTATATTTTACTGATTACTTACATAATATTCAATCTATATTTTAATCGCGCAACATTTTACGTCTCAACTATACATTTTGGAAGGTTTAACTCTGAGACTAATGTAACAAAATTTTAATAAGGCCACACTGTTTGAAGCTCCTTTTATAAAAACGCAACTTTACCGAAGACAAGAACACTTTTAAAATTTGTAATAATCACCATTATTGTACCAGACACAAGATGGTCACTGTTGAGCGTAGGTCTCAACTGAGGATGGGGAAAGAAAGACTCCCCCCAAAAACTGTTTATATAATTTTATAATTATCTCGGAGATACACATTTCAGGTGTGGGAGAGCTATGCTTCGGCATGATTGGGCCTGCTCGGAGTGATACCACGGCCTCACAGAAAACCGGCATGAAGCATCACTAACGATGTGTTTTGCCGTATGAGTGAGGTTATCGGAGGCCCAATTCCCCGCCCATCCTCCATCCTCAAATCCCCTATCCGTTAATCCCTAACAAAGACCGGTAACGCACTTGTAGTTACTCCCTCGGTATAACGAGTATCCATGGGTAGCGCAGATTGCTTACCATCAGGTAATCTGTATGCTCGTTTGCCGACCTATGACGTAAAAAAGATACTAGAAACTATACAAGAAATACAAATATACCAATGTATATTAATATCTTAAACACCCACGGCAATTCTTAATAAGGCATATCGCCTTAGAATTTGACTTGACGACCTAGTTTTCTATTTTAATATTATTCTTACCTATATTTTAATTGGAATGAAAGAAAACTATTAACTTAATAACATTCAATCTCCATACCTTCTAAATTCTGACTGATGATTACAACTACGTAGGTTAACACTACACTACATACATCAATGTTTATTAACTATCGGCCGTAAATCCAGAATATCTGGATTTTGGAGTTTACGATAGAACTACTATAAAACGTAGGTTTGTCAACAGTAGATGCTAATTTACCCATCATAGATTATCGTAAGAAAAGCGCAAAATATTTAATTGTTATTAAAGATACTCACTGACCCCTCAGTCAAACCATTACAACAGTTTTGTGGGGCTTAGCACATAAGAAGGCTACCTTTGTGATATAAGATAAATAAAAAAAATACAATAGGAACCAAAAATCTGTAACTTCTTATACTGTTAAAAATATCAAGATTGCGGAGCTAACGTCTAAATTAACACAAAAAATACGATTTGGAATTGTTGTTGGTAACTGGAACGAACAATATAGATGTCAATCATGATTATGTTCGCCAATAGTTCTCACAATGACATCATTTTTTGTCAAAAATGTAGCCTTACAAGTTTTCTTGCTGCACAACCACCTTCGTCCATTTTTCGAACTCTGTGTCGCCCAGAACTTGTGCTTGCCAACCAGGATCATTGGCTTCCCGAGTCGCGTCTTACCAAATACTGGCACTGAAATAAATTCAAACCAAAAACCTCCTGTTAACGAATGAAAACACACCAACACAACAGTCACAACTAAAACGTTGTGGCTTTATTAAAACTATAATCAAAATAGCCTTTTTATAATGCCATTACAAGTTTCTGACAATCTATCAAAAACTTTCGGATAGATTTTCAGAAAACATCTCAAAGAAATAAAATTAAGACCTTGTTTGTAACAAATGTTTAACAATAGCAAAATAAAAAATAGTAGATCACGGTAGCATTAAAACATATTGTATTCAATCAAAAATTAAAAAGAAGAGGAACAACGACTTTGGCCTTTTTTAAATTATACATTCTTATGCAAACATGCAGACATGACCTAAAGGAAATTAGGTAATAATGCAAGCTGATAAAATTAACATAAAACAATTACAATTCTCATGCATTAACTTAAATAAAAAATATCAATGGCATCCTTGAAAACTAATGAATAGGTACAATTAAAATAACTAAGTAACATAGATTTACTACTGACAAACTCAAAATAAAAAGCTAACTCATCCTTAGTCGAGAAATCTTGTCAAAGTCAAGCACATAATATATATATTATGTGGTCACCATCTGTTCTAACATAGAGCGGGGCTAACTTTTTCTTCACCGGAAAGCGGCGATATATCGACAGGAAAAGTTTGTTTTATCACTGTAGCAGGCTACAATAGAGATCCTGATTACTAACTCACTGGCAGTAGCCGTCACGTATGTAATACTCTGGCTCAATGCTCATGCTCATTGGTTGTTTTCACGATGACGTCATCGAGAGTAAAGATGGTGGCTCGACAACTCGGCACTTTACTAGAACTAGCACATATCCAACGTCGCCGTCGACCGCACTTCGACACATAAGACCGGGTAAACCTATATGGTCCTAATTCTATCATAGGGTTCCCATAACGACTTGCACTGAACACAGGCACTGGAAAATAAAGTAATCAGTTAGCTTCTAATCTAAAATCCTATGCAACTATAAATAAGCCATCAAATAATATGTAACCTCTACATAAAGAAGCGTTACATGAAAACAAAAATACATTAAAACAAACACAGATTCTTCCATTTATTAATAGTCTTGCAACGGCTACACAATGGTTAATAAAATAAAATAGAAATTCGTAACATTCAATTATATTTTTCGTTTCACTTAATTGACATGGTCACCATAAATCTGTAAAGCGTTGGTACTTATTTTATTAAGATACAGTTAGGTAACAAGATAAAAACATATTTACAACAACTTGGCGTACATAGTTTGCATAGTAAACGTTTTATATATATGTATGTAATACTAATTGTCATGGTACACTCGTACAATACAATAGAAAATGTTCTATATAAATTAATCAAATACTTTGTTAGTAAATATATATGGAAATAGCTACTCAACAAATCACTCGTTTTTGTTTAGATCTGATTAAAGTATCATTAAAAATATTTTTTATTAAATTACACTTCACACACAAAATACCGAAATCACGTTGTTCAAAATTAAAAGTGAAACATTACGTATATTTGTACATTTCGAGTAACGCAAAATAGAAAAATAACATTATCTGTTAAAACACTTTACATATTTTGTGAAAAGATATAAAAAGTTATAGATCATAACATTATAAAGCACCTCATTCTTTATCTTTAAGATAAAATATTTAAGAATAATTTATAATTTAGTTTCCCAATTCCAATGGTACAAGTTTAAATACTAGATCAATCGATTTTAATTCAGACATTTTGTGTCGGACTTTTGGAAGCCTAACAAACAAAAATAAAACATTGCACGGCTCGCCAAGTGTGCGACAAGATGTCTTAATCAACAGCGTACTTGTACACAGTTCAAATCAACCAATGGTCATCGTGTCCTTTGTCGGGTTGGCATAATATGTAACTAACAATGAAGATACCGGTTGACCAACCAACATTTGATAAAACGGCATCGGTCGACAAAGGTCAACCATACTCCGCCTCAACCAAAAAAAAAAAACAAACTTCGACAAAGGGCACGACAGTCCCGACGGGAGTGCAAAAGACGCTTTTACTAAGCTGCTGACACGTGTACTATGTATGATTATGGTACAAATTAGCATTGATAATTAAGCCATCATAAGTAGTCATTCTGGCCCTGCACTTCGTCCTCGTTTTCGTAGTACATTGCCACCGAAGTTTGCCATTGCGCCCCACTATCCCGGACCGCGCAAAACGGAAATTGTTCACCACCAGAATCTCTGTACCTCTCTCAGTCAATATTCTGTGAACTGACATAGTTAACATTTGAATTAAAATATAATGTTTCTATTAAGTTATATTATCACAAAACATGTAAGTCGAAAATAAAATTCGGAATTCTTTATTTATTTAAAAAATAAAATATTTTAGGCAGTCATAAAGTCTGCATGGTTGTATTTTTGTTGAAATTTGAAGTTTAAAACAAATAACTCAACAATCGTCACGAAGATCATTAGGTATAATAATAAAACACCACAATCATGTTAATTCTGTATTACAAAATATACATAAATAGTTAATCTATGTGATTATGGATTAAATTACTTCTTAAAATGTGTCCTTCCATAGTAATTATAAAGGCGGAGCACTTTGTTCGACTCCTGGTGGAACACTGCCATCTGATCTTTCTACCATTGGCATACGATTTGGAAAACCGGAACCCGTCAGCCATGAGCATTTGTGTCCCTCTATTCGTTACCATTTCCATGACTGAAATAATTGACCATAAACTTTAAGATGACCTATTTAGGAATATTAATGGCAACAATTTATTTATAATGCCCAAAACCTTCACCATTACATGTAATGTAGGTACACATTGCCCCACAACGTAAAATAAAATATCGATATCAAAATTTCGTTTGTTGGTAAACGACTAAGATCTGACTTCATGTTCTGTGTTACTTAATACTAGTAAACCAAGCGTCGACGGCGATAACCTCAGGTAATGTACCAAATAAAACAACTTGAAAAATGGAATCCATTTACTCAAGGAAGTATGTAATTGATTTTGAAAACCGTCGTGGCGGGTTTAGCAATTTGTTGCCACTATTTTTTGTTCATGAGAGAATTTTAGAGAGCAATCCAACAGCTACTCACATTTTTGTTAGACCAAATCAGAGGAGAAACAAGATAAATAAACACATACAATTAAAATATGCACACTTACTTATCTGAGAATATGATTTCAAGCATTCACATATATATACCTACGGTTTTTGTAAGATCCTTCACTGCCTACCAAGGCGGTTCGAAGTGCCGATACAAACATCACAATACGTATACCCAAATTGTACGAATATTACTAAATTGGTTATTTAGTTCATTTATTTATCCATCAAAGAAATGAAATAGAAAGCAAAGCTTACTTTTCTTTGTTAATACATAGTTACAACCACCTAGATCCTGGTCAATAAATACTTAATTTATGTTACCCTACAAGAATCTACTTCTGCTAGTATCACATGTTCATTAGATTATAACCATATTACACCCTAAAAAGTTGTAATATACGATAGGAATTATTCATTAAAACTAAGTTAGAAACTAAGTAAGAAAGAAATGGAATGTATCACTGTAACGGTCACGTATTTAAATGAGAATTAAAAACTTGTAGTAACACCCAATTATACCAATATGTGTAGTAGTCACGAATTAACTTTGGTTTGTACTTCACAATGTTTAAACCAACCTCTTGTCCTCACATCACTTAAGTTATGGCGCCTGCGCAGTGGTCTCGGTCAGAACACAATCACGAAAGACCACCTGTCTCTCGTGGTTGTGTTCTGAGCAAGATTTCACGATGAAGTTGCCATCAACGGTTACGACAAATGCTCTGCAGCTAGTTCGATGTCTGAGAGAACATCGCCATCTCGTCTTATGGCCACGAGTCGTGTCCTTGGAAAATCGGAAGCCATCCAGAATTATATACCAAATACCCCTGCTAGTTTGTATCACTGAAATAAAAAAAACATTCGACATCAAAAGTATACCAATTCAACATCATATTTTTTTCCACAGCAGTTGTAAAACATTGTGGTATTAATGTTTATCACAGATAGAAACAATATTTGATGAAATAAAACATTTTATTTCCCCCAACAATTACAAATGTACAAAAACTATGCATTATAAAATTATTTAATATTAAAATACACATTTTATATAACATTTGTTACTAAGCTCTAGCGTCTTACTATATTTTCATGTAGATACATGTATGTATATCTAACGTTTTAATAGTTCCATAGTTGTGGTCCTCCATAAATAAATATCACGTTGATAAAGGCAAGGGTATAGATAGAATCAACGCAAATATTCCTGTGCGGTAAACAGATATGTATTCAGTCACAGTTCTTCACAAGTCTTTATTTTCATACTTCCAACAACCAACATACTTTATAAATCCTTTTTAAAAACTCTAACAACACATATCTGAACAGAATACTACAAATATATATTAATAAACCTCAACCAGAACCAACATTTCATATTTTTTATATCCTAATTAAAATAAACTTAACATTCTATAATTCATGATATTTCTTAATTGTGCGACAACAGCTTCAACATTATAACTAATAATACGCAAGAATGCATTTTTAATCTTTAAAAATACGAAAACTATCTTGTACGACATCGCAATAATGTTCCGAAAATATAATTGACAATTAATGATAACCGAAGAAGTACGATCAGATCTTTCACAAAACCACCTTAAGGATTTAGAGATAAGGCATGTCTAGTGGGTTTGTGCGAAGGTCTGAAACGGTTACAATGGCAAGAAAAACTTGCAAGTGCTTAATAAAAAAAAAACTTACTGTCAATTATACTATGAACATTTTATTTACTTAAAAAGACGTGGCACATTAGGACATCTTTCTGTGTTATCCACCACGTATCAATGACAAATCGCTATGAATAATGATGATTATGATTTAAACAGCTCCTCATAATCTGATCTTCGACTGTCGTAAGGAACGCTTTGCATTTGGTTCGGGATCGTACGGAACACTGCCACCTTGTTTTAAGGCCCATTGTTTTTTCCTTGGAAAACCGATACCCTCCAATCAACAGCATTACTGTTCCTCTACTTGTTTTATACCTTGTCACTGTAATAGAAAAAGAAACAAGAAATTATTTGTAAATAAATGGGGTAATTAATTGTGATTTCTTTTACTATTTATTAGGAGGCAGAGCAGGTAAAGAAGAAAAATTTCGATTGAATTAATGTATTAGACAATTACGAAAAATATTATTATTTATTGTCCAATGATCAGTATATGATATTTATAATGATAAATATTTCAAACATATTGAAATAAATTAAGACATTACTTAAAGGTAGATATTACACTTGGTAAAATTGAAATGTAAATAGTTACAAATTAAATAATATCGCACCCTACACCGGTAGTGCAAGAGCGGAGCCCTCCATTGGCTAGTACTCGTAGTCTTTGATTATTAATTAATCAAAGCTCGTAGTATAGATAAGTTGACAAAAAATGTGTTAAAACATATTTCTCTGCAAATGCAATACTCGCCCAATATAAACTTTAAACATCGCCAAATACCCTGTATATTTTTTTATAATATACTGTAACATTAATTAGATGAAAGTTTAAAAAAAGAACTTGACTCACAACGTTTTTTTTTAATCTTTATTTTATGGGACTTTTGAACACAGTTCAAACTCACAACGTTATATACCAACTGTAGGGCGCGCATTCGTCGCTAGGTTTACCAACCTAACGATAATATACATACATTATCCTATTTTAATTTATTTGTGTTGAGTTTACGTATATATTTCACGTTAACTTAATTATGTATGGTATGGTTATGTTGCAAGCTACACCGAACTACAAGTCCACAAGCCATTGTAACGAAAGCTTTACATTTAAAACGTTTTCTTAAAGCACACTGGTATCTCGTCTTCATTCCCACATCCCTTTCCTTGTGAAATCGATGGCCATTCGCCACTAGCATCGGATTCCCTCTTTTATTTGTGATAAATTGAACTGTAACAATGATTGTGACAATGCAAAAAATCCGATTTAAGTAATATCACATACTAAACGTTTAAAATAAATCGGAGTAACTCACCTGTTATATTTTTATTTCCTTTCAATAAACAAGTTTCAAAATGTTAGGCTGAAATTAAACTACTATCAGTTTATACATTTTTGTTTATTTTGACAACGATAACGATTTTTTTTATAACGAGCCCGATGCTCGCAGCGGACCTCAATAATACTAAAACTAAAAGTGTATTCTATTTCATAATAATGACATCAAGCCATTAGTATAGAATAGTCAATATGAAATATTGAGGGCTTTTAAAAACACTTTGATGAAATTATTTATAATTTAACACTGAAGTTTCTGTCTACTTTGATTAATTATCTGAACAACAAGATTGTATTAGGAGATGTAGTATATAACGTCCAAACAATATAAAAATACAGGCAATTAGTGTAAAATCCTACATACTAATTATTTACAAGTCAAAATTTATAACCTAATAACACGAACCGTTTACGATTTCATTTTCTAAACGTAAGTGATTCTTGTCCAAAACTTCCTTACATAATTCCATTTTCATACAGATAACAATGTACGTTGATCACATTTACAAACTAAAAAAACATAATTATAAAAAAATATAATAAATTCAACTGTAATAAAATCAATCCCTTCGATCTGCAAACAATAACCAGTGATTGTAACGTCTGGCTTGTTGAATATTTAAATGGCGGATCATTGAGTACTTGCTGAAATAAACCCAAGTTAAAAAAGCGTGGGAGCGGGTGGCGGGGCGTGGTTATGTCTAAAATTGGTACAAACTATATGAGTATCAATGGTTCGTATAAAAGCTTTACATTTGTAAAGTTTCCTGAAGGCGCACTGCCATCTTGTTTTCGGGCCAAATGTCTTCTCCTTATAAAAACGGACGCCGTTTGCGACAAGCATTGGAGTACCTCTTTTCGATCTAATCATTTTCACTACAAACATAAAATATTTATGTTAGAATTTCTTATAACACCTAAGGAAGTACTAGAGCATACTCGTAGAGGATCCACATCTATCATGCGTGGTATTCAAGTGTATGAACATTAAATAACCGCTATCCACAGGTCTGAAAAGTTGTTACGCTTAATATTAAGGATTTAATAACCAAATACATAATAATAAAATAACTCTCGTGAAGTAAAATAAATTTATTTAAATACTTTGCGCTCATTAAGCTATTCCTATCACAACTGAAATTAGCAACTTAGCGTAAAATACATAATATTAGGTATAGAATAAAAGCAAAACAAGGCAATAAATTAATGATTCTATTTCACTTTTGCACTTAAAAAAGAAAACTTTGGGAGATCAAAATATTTATTCACTTCCAATGGTTCCAACAACATTCCAATCCTTCCATAATTAAAAATTATTACGATTTTACTTACTTATAAAATACATACATATGTACAGTCCAAAAATACTCAGTTATAGATTTTTCATACCACCTTACCACACAACACAATATACAATTTCTCTGACCTTCATCACATTTTTTCCAACATTTATTAATTTAGCAATTTTGTCATAAACTTTACGTTCAAATCTATTCAGGACGACACTTCGACAGTCGAAGGAAAATCACAAGAGATGAAAAAAATATTTGCTTATTAATATACCTTAATTTGTACTGGGTACTGGTTGATTAATTTGCAAAACAACGAATTATTAATTATTGTATCTACTTCATGAACATAAGAATAATATCGAAGAAACAATACATCACATATAGTAGGTACACTAAACAATCTACAAATGAAAAAAGACGACACAAACAATGTACCAACCTAGACAGAATATCACATTTTAATATTAAAACAGTGGATAAAAAATTAGAGCGTTATTATAAGTGCCTTAAGGTATGTTTTTGAATAATGTCGAAAGGAGGCGGTGGTGGCGGAGCCTGATTTCCGAATTCGTCGTGACTGTGTTGCAAATACGTCCTTATGACGGTGTCACCCACAGTGGTGATGGCCGCTTTACACCTCATTCTGGTCTTCTTAGAACAGTGCCAACGTGTCCTGTGGCCTCGCACTTTCTGCTTATAGAAATGTTCACCGGCCACAACCAAGATAGTAGCTCCACGTTCCGTTATCAGTTTTTCCACTAAAATAAATACACACATACTACTTTTACTCACAAGACAAAAACAGACTAGAAGCTTTCTTTCAGTAGATCTACTGTTAAGGAAGACTGTGGCTTTGTAATGAAACTAGTTTATCAAAACACTTTGTTTATTGTCCGTAAGACAAAGTGTATAAACAAAGAAGAAGAATAAAGTTGGTTAGAAGGAGTAACAAATCCCAAGAGTTAGAGTATGACTTCGATACAGTAATGTGGTCAGAAGTTATTGTAACGAAGTCACACACACAATGAAATCAGACATCATGGTTATGGTTACAGTTATACTTAACAATCTGGTTGTAAATTGTAGTAATCGTCGCTTTACATTTTGTTCTAGTCTTAAGAGAACACTGCCATCTAGTTTTCGGTCCTCTAGTGCCAGCTTTTGAGAATTTATGATCTCCTACTAAAAACATCTCAGTTCCTCTATTAGTATACACCAATTGAACTGAAAATGATTGCACACACATTAATACGTAATAACAGTAAAAAAATGTTGAGGTATAGGTGACAAAGTAAAAGACTGAGTAAATATAAAAATATTTAATAATTAATAAAAAATGCAGTTTAACGAGTTGCTTCACTCGTGATAGAACTAATAAACGTATTAAAATATTGTCTTTGACGTGTATTTTATAATTAAAATGAAAACAATCAGTGGTTGTGTTCTAAATAAATTCTTGCAACTGTGTCGTCGACGGTGGTAATAGTTGCCTTGCACTTAGTTCTACTTTTAGTGGCACACTGCCACCTTGTCTTACTCCCCGTCGAAACGCCTTTTGTGAATTTATGCCTGCCAACTAGGAGCATGACTGTACCTCTACTAGTGTATACTTTTTGGACTGAAACATACCATACATTTATTACACAACACGTTATTAAACTATTCTCTTAAGCTATATGATTAGCCAATAGCACGGAAGATGACCGTTCTAATGCAAACAACTTTAGACATTATAATACTAAAACATATTTTAAATTCTCACCAAAATACATCGTAA
Source organism: Spodoptera exigua (assembly GCA_902829305.4). Taxonomy (NCBI): domain Eukaryota; kingdom Metazoa; phylum Arthropoda; class Insecta; order Lepidoptera; family Noctuidae; genus Spodoptera; species Spodoptera exigua. The sequence goes on from LR824612.2 coordinate 3,413,121, forward strand.
TAGCTAATGCATCTATCAGTGATAAGATCTAATTATTTGGCAAAAAAAACACATGAAATACTTACAGAATGATTACCAGGCCTCAGCCACATCTACAACTAATGAAGGACAGGAGCAGTACAATAAAACCACACAATAAAAAGTCATAAATTATACACGTGTAATCTTATCTTATGTAGAAACTATTGAAGATAAACATTACTCATGATTAAATACTGAATAAAAGCATTTCTATTTTATCCACCACCGAAACCTAAGTAATATTTATGTTAGTTACTGGAGTGCGAGAGCTTATTACTGATCGAGTTAGTCAATGCTACAATTCGACTTAAAACTATATTGTAACACTTATCTACTAAAACCCACCCTAAACATATTAAAAATACTGCCTATCTTATATTTCATCGTAGTAAAATTAATTTGATATTATCTTCCACCAAAAAATTAAAAGCCTCAATATGTAAAATTTTGCAACAAGCAACATCTATGTATTGAGAAGCACCTTTTGTCATAATTATTTGATTGAATTCTTTAATGTATGAGCTCCGGCTGCAGAATCACAAAATCTATATTTTACGGCAAATTTAGGATATTTGCCATATCATTTAATAAACATAGAAATTACATGTTGCTTACACATTTCATTGAAGCACGAATCTGGCAGCCGAATCTTAGACTACAAGTATTGCTTCTGCAACCTCAGGGAACGGTAAGTCATGTCTCGACTTTGTTCATCCAATAATGACTTAATACAATGAAAACTCCCGCATCTCGGGAATTAAAACCTTTAGTGTAGATCGACATCTTCATCAGATTTTGATCTGAGATCAAAGCATTAATTAACTTTAGAGCTAGCTTCAACTACACAAACCGATCAGTGTCGAAGTGAACTTTAATATAGAAGTGTATAAATATCGTCAAATTAAAGTAAGTAGGATCATACGTTCACGATAGTGATACAATTTTACTAAGCAACAGCCAAGAAGTTGCGCAGTGACAAAGCTGTCATTTTAAATCCCGAACTGGAATGTACCTAACATTGTATTGAAAAAACACCTATATCTACGTAGTGATGCAATACCTTACGCTCTATTAAAATTATTGCATATTTATTGCAAAAACGAGACATGCCTTAAACTCTGGGCACCTAACAAAGTTGATTCTGATTTTTTTATAATTTAGAACCTATTTGCGCTGGTGTGTGCAAGCGGGTCATGGAACCCCCATACTCTGACGATGGCGTTGTCCATGGTGTGAAGGGATGCCCTGCATCCAGCTTTAGCCTTGACGCACACCCATCTGGTACGGCTGCCGTATTTATTGACTCTGTTAAATCGGTACTGGCCGATCATGATGACTGGATTGCCTCGCTGCGATTGAGCGAAAACAGGGTTCAGATCTGAAAATAATATTTATTTTAGTACCTGATCATGTACCTGATGTCATTGCTATATGTAAGTTGCTATAACTACAAGTAAAAGGTATGTATGTACAGTGTAATAAATAAATAGAACACCATAAAAAACAATTTTATTTGGAAAAATTGGAGTCTGTAGAACAAATCAGTACTTACAGCTAATACGATATTACAGATTTCTAAATAACGTAGACTAAATATTTAGATAATTACGTGTCTTATAAGAATCGTTACAACAATTATTATTTTAGATATTGCCATATAACTTAGAGAACAAGCCTACCTCATAGTTTAAAGATTTCATCCCTCACGAATGTACCTCAAGCTACTTAATAAGTTTGAACAACAAATACACAATCTATATAATCTAAAGCATTCTAAGCTCTCAACATTGAATAATTTTGTAACCATGAGGCTCAACTACGCCTTCTATTCTAGTATTATCTGGTTATCATTATATGGTAAGGCACCTGCCTATGCCAGCCATACCAAAGCAAGGAAAATCAAGATACACAGACATTAAGGTATATTGAAAGACAAAAATAAAATTATAAGATAATTTGCAGCGCGAGCCAGGCTTATGATCGGCTTTAAATATTTATAGTCAGATTTTATGATAAAATATACATATAAATTCACTATCACACATCGCCTAAAACAAACATATCATAATAATAACAATACAAACTACGAGTTATAAAAACCTCTGTAACATGGATTATTTACCAATCCTATAAATATTTGATACACAAAATTGTTGTACTAATTGTACTTTCTACATCCACACCCTACATTAATATAGATGGAATAGCTTTAGAAATCTAGATTTCAAAATATACATAACCAGTGTCTAAAAACCATCCTCCAGGAATGTTATTCTGGCGAAATTGACAATTAATAATACTCAAGTACATTTACACGGGCGTTGTGGCTTGTGAGATAGCTATTCTGCAATCTCATAATTTTCTCGCTCAGACATACGAGATAAACATAATCCATCTTAACTGTAGCTTATTCCAAGTAACACACACGCATTCCAAATTATATACTCTCGCTAAACCAACTGAAATGCGCCACTTACGATCACTGTAAAAATGAATCTCTAAACGTCTGAAATACTTATATAGAACACATGTGTACATATGTAAATTACTATATTTATATATTTAGTTAAAAGAGACAATTGTTGAGAGAGGGACAAAACATTAATTATCAATTAAAATCTTTTTTAAAAACACGCTACTGGAACACACAGTTCCAGTAGCGTGTTTTTAAAAAAGATTTAACATAGGTTCAAAGGACACACACTGCCTGATGGCATCGATGACAGTTGCCCATAACTAAAAAGTCATCACCCTCCCAGAAGGTGTAGCATCATAATAAATTATGAATCGCCATCACATTGATGATAATGATGACGATAGGTAACCACACTGTTAAATTAATTGACAGCAGTGGCACTATGTTAGATGCAATAATTCGAGTTTCACGTGTCACTTTAAATAATATATTGGATTTCTCTATTCTATTTGAGTTAAGTATATTTATTTAGTACTAAGGTCAAAATGCAAATTGTCAGGTAGTTTATCAAAAACTTAATGATTATGTTTGCCAAGTGTTTTGACAATGACGTTGTCCACAGTAGTGATGGCGGCAGTGCATCCATTTTTCTTTTTGATACACGTCCATCGTACTTTGGACCCCCAACACGCATGCTTGTTGAACCGCCAAGGTCCAATCTGAATCACCAAGTTCCCACGTTGAGACAGATCAAATTTCGGCTCTGAAATGTTTGACGATTACAACCTTAATTTAATTTATATCCTGGGTTTAAAGACGCATTATTCCAATTGAACTACCAAAGAAAAAAAAATATAATATTAGTGGTAACATCGCGACGCATAAACGAATCAAAAACAGTTGGTGTGAATAATTTTAATTAAACACTGAATCTTGTTTCACGAAATTACATACAATTTAGATCACATAACAATATAAATATTCAAAAGAAAAAGACAATAGATTAAAAATGGAAGAAGCTCGATAGTTTATACATATTCAAAATAAGGTAAAATCGTCGTTTGGTTTTCGTATTTCCTTTCAGGAACTAATCATAACACAAAAACAGATAAATATTTCCGTAATAACACACCTACCTAAACCTAAACCTATAACCATATGTACAAATGTACAGTCACCTTAGCTATATTTACGCGTTACCATTCAAAACTAATATACAAATTAAATCCTTAGGAGTACATAAATCAATACTAATGATAATAAAGAATTAACAGACTGTAAATTTATGAACAACCGCTAGTTTCGAATCAATGATTGACCTGATGAGGAGGAATAACTAGATCAAATTCTTGAGTCACAATTTAGGTTTAATATTAGTCAACAAAGAAGTAAAATCTTTTGAGTATATTATGTGGTACGGAACATTATACTCAAAATAAGGGTCAACTGACCAGATAACAGAACAATAACGACCAAAACCATCCTAAACCTGTTTATTTACTAATTTTTATTACAATAAACACTATAAAAGCTAAAACAATAATAAAAGATAGTAACTATCGTCAGACATACTACTTACATAGAAACGAGTTTTTCTCGGTTAATTCAGGCAAGTCGATATTTACAATAAATTATATAAAACGTCGCTTTTACTAGAAGTTAGTCGATTATTTTGATCCAACACACTATTCACTTAAGAGCTGATTTTTGAATGGTTACATAAAAGTTACCTGGGGAATAATTATAATGCTGTCGCGTCAGAATGTTTGTATAAGACAGTGACAGCAACAATTTTATTCCTCAGATAACATTTATTTGACTATTGAAAAATCAGCCCTAAGTTGAATTGGTTCATTCTGTCTACTCCTACCAAGGCAGCCGACATTATTATCAGAATCGTAGGCAACCCTTAGACTGGTAATTTGTCGACCCTATAGAAAAAAATTCCGCATAAGATTTCTTCAGCTCGAGTTTCATCGTTGTAGAAAAAAAAATATTTTGAGCAGAATATTTAGATTCAAAGGCCAACGGTGTGTTAATGATTATGCCAGCCATTGAGCTTGACTAGTCTGTCATTTACGGTGACAGCAACACATCGGCAACCATGACTCTTCCTCCCAGTACATTCCCACCAAGTTTTAAACCGACGGCCAAGTTTTCTAACAAACCGATAATTGCCCCAAGTAATTATAGGATTGCCGAATCTTGTGGTCCCAAACATCAGAGGATTCGTAGACAGAGCTAGAAAATACAACCAAATATTTAATTCGTGAATGTCTTAAGAGTAGAGATTAAACAAAAACACAGAAAGTGTCAATCATTTTTTTAATATAACAGACCCAGATTTAGAGAAATATAATTATAAATTGCAAACCGATAGTAAAACATCACATTATATCACAAATATATGTATTTGTTGCAAACAAACGTACAATAATAAATAAACATTTATATTTTTAACAATATTCGATACACGAATGCATTAAAAAAGTAATAACTTTGTACATTGTAACGTCAGATACTAACACCGATTCTATCTTCAACCATAAAAATATATTTTTCTCTAATAATAATTAAATAATATTTATAATTGATCAGTGTGTATGACGCACATTCATTTTAATAATATTCTCGTCCTCGGTGACTACGAAAGAGTTGCAACGCTCCCTAGTTTTGATACATATCCACCTTCTCAACTTGCCTCTGTCCTTCATCAGTTTAAATCGTTGTCCGGATAGCACCAGTACGGGGTTACCACGCGAGCTGGTGGCAAAATAATATTCTTCTGTGCACTCCGACACATCGGAGTTGGAACCTATAATGTGAAAATGTGGCATAAAAATGTTCTAAATTCTCGCTTAAAACCACTCGATTGAAAATACATATAAATAAAAAACACCACCCACATATTATTATAATACATAGTTCGCTGAGTGAGCTTACCTATATCAAGAAACATGTCTTCGGTTTTCCAACAAAATATTTAAATATGTGGAAAGCGTGGCTCAAATTTCATCACGTTCATTTTTTCTTAACAATGTAGGTAATTAATAACGACTACAGAAATCAAACAAGCAAGTTAACATCAAATTATTTTATTTACAAACCCAAGAATATATTAACATTCCTTTTTTTACTCAGACCATGACTTCAAACGTAAATATGTAATTACTACATAATAAATAGGTAAGGACTAATAGACTACAATTTCTAGGCAACACAGGAGAAACGAAAAAAAACTAACAATAAGATGGAAAAATGTGTGCCTGCAATACTAAATTAATGTACTTAGTTATCCCTTACGACATGAAATTTTCGCTCAAAGTCTTACCTTGGTCAGTACCTATGTAATTAATGTTTTATTTTTGTCTGTCCAAAAACTTACGTTACGCCATTCTTTTACAAATATTTTGTATTTAACTTAATAATAAACTAAATCACAGTCACAATAGCAGTACTTCTGCTTCCAAATTCACATCAAAATATCTAAAGGCAACACGATACTTCAAGGATCAGGTGCATGGTTATGATTATTCACAACTGTTATGATTTCGCCCTGGAATGTGGTGATGCGGGCCAGACACCCCAGCTTATTGCACCGATACGACACTTTGCCCGACAAGCCGCGGTAATTTCGAGAATATCTCAATCCTTGATAGATGAGCATAGTAGATCCTTTCGATGTCTTTAAAAATTTTACTGAAACATTTTTAAGTTTAATATTAGAAAATTAGTACATGCTAATGTACCTATAGCATTTATTATATATTTATCATTTCGATAAATCGTAAAAGATCCAATAGATAACATTGCAAATAATATTTTTAACAGTAAAGCTTAGATACAGCATAATATACCTATCTCAAGAATACGGAAAAGTAACAATTTAAAACAAAACGCATATATCGACTTTCCTGTGTGGACAATATTTTATTCAATCACAGAAATAAATCGCAGTAGGTAAATAAAACTTTCGTAATAACTAATAAGACTCGCATAAGTCGTACGTCACACTTTAGTTATGCATAAAAACTTGACTTAAATAATATGAAGAGTAAAATAGTAGCCATAAGTATATTTTCTTAAAAAAGAAATAGTATCTTCAGAAACATAAAGAACACTTTGTTATTTATAGAAAAATAACAGAAAATCAGTTTTCTTTGGTCAAAACGCACGTTCAGTACAAAGGCTTAAAAGTTGTGAGCCTAAGGTCTTACAGTCATACTATTCAACTTGAAGGAGAAACCATCCCTTCTTTTATATAATTAGATAAAAAGAACAGTGCTTTGTTCATCGACGAAGTTGTAATGAAACATCATCAGCCTATAAGGACCCAAGCAAAGGTCTCTGTCATGCGGAGACTTGTTATAAATTAAATATAAGTATTTGTTTCAATATCACAGTTGAAATATCATGTCGTGGTGAAATTATGAAATAAAATTAGCACTAATAGTGCCACCACCATAGTATCAAAAACAGCTCTCATATAACTCATTAATTTTCTGCTGGGAAACCAAGGCATTCACTTGAATGTCCTGTGCCAGAAACTTCGATAACATAAGGGCCTTGTGTCCTGATCCTCCGGTTGCAAGTCTTGGTATGGCAGATCCAGGAGATGACGCCGTCCTTCCCAAGGTAGTTCTTATGAAACTTCTTACCCTCAAACTCAGCCCCCAACTGATATCGTGACGTCGTGAAGAAGGAGACCGTGCCTAAAACTTTTCGGTCATAATGAATGACATATGCATACATGTCTGTCTAAACGACAAAAAATATATAAATACAATATATTTAAAAGTGTAAATGTAAAATAAGAATCCAATTACAATATTTTATTGTACATTTCATTTAACATCGATTCCATCCATATTATATTTATATTATGTGTAAATATCCCTATCACACATACAATTTCTTTAAAATAAGTAAAATATTATACGAGTATCGTATACTACATCGTTTATAAATTAATACTTGTTTATACGAATTATCAACACAACAATCATATTTTGAAATAGGTATTGCACAACCCCACATAACTTTACCAATTTGCATAAAAAAATGAACTATGTATGTTTTACTGGAGAAGGCCTCTGTTCATCAGTGAACGTGATGATGTATTCCATCCTACACGACAGTCTCATTTTCCAGCTCCAGCTCGATGCATCTCACTGAGTGCGTTTTGTCGGAAGTAGCAATAACATGACGTCCCAGTGTTTTGATCCTACGGTTGCAAATGTGTTTGTTATGGCAAATCCAAGAGACCACTCCATCAGTCCCCATGTAATTCTTATAGAACCTTTGACCATTGTATATTACGCCAATCTGCCCAAGACCAGTCGTGTAGTATTCGATTGTTTCTAAAATATTAACATTTTATAAAAAATAGATATTCGTTGCCGCATAGTCATAAGACTATACAAACATATTAAGCTAACAATCATTTGTTAATAAATAAATAAATTTGAGATGCAATGAAGAAACAGAAAAATAAACTAAAAGTGTTCTAAACAAAGTATATATTTTTATCTATATGTTACTTTAAAACAAAAAAAATATCTATACAAAAGTATATACCAAAACACATTCTCCATTTCTAATTATATAAAAATATATTTTGTATAACTTTGTGGTTGTACACGAGTGATAGTAAAGTTTGGGAAGGCCAGACACCTCGTCAAATATACACACTGATCAAGAATAAGGAAAAGTTAAACAGAAGAAGAGTTGAAGACTTGTGACAAACCTATGAGATGACATTTGTGACGACGTGTAGCAGACTAACACCCAGTTTCTGAAAGGCTTGTCAACGCGAAAATTAACTAATCTCCTGTTAAATCTCTTGTCAGGTCATCTGATTGGTTGTAGATAATTCATTCAACCAATCACATGACTTGACAAGAGATTAAATTGACTTTAACATTGATCGGCCTTTCGGAAACCGGGTGTAAGAGTTGACAATTGACGAGTCACAATACGTGAAGACCAATAAAACTATAGTAAACTAAAGTTAGTTGTTACTGATAAAGACGAATATAAAGATAGAATAGTTAATTAAAATAAATTTATATGGTATTTATTTCTGAAAATAGGCTACGAAATAGCACAATAACATAGCTAGATGAAGATTTCCAATCTTACTACTATAAGAACAAAAGCCGAAAAAAATCAGTTGTTTCTTTTAGTTCAAAATAATTGATAAATGATGTTTTCTGCTTCCTACAGGATTGAAGGTTCATGATTGTGTTGATACTTGGTGCCTAATAGAACTTCGTCGATGGTGACGGCAGTTGCTGGACAGCCTCTTTTGGAACACCTCCAGGATAATCTGGTACCTGAAGCGTATTCCTTCCTGTAGCTGTAGCCATCGATGTACAAATTCTTTCCACCCAGTCGGTTAGTTGAGAATCTTACACCTACAGCACAAACCGATATTTTATTTTATTTATAGTTTTTCACTTAGCTTAACGGTAATGATTCGATATATTTCGATAGCTTTTTCTTTTTGGCAAATCTTAAGGTGTGTTACTGTCCAAATGCCATCTATAAGTGTTAAAAAAGCACTATCTGATTTTACAAATAATTTCACTGTTGTTTTTGGTATAATATGTTGTAATTTTGTGTCCATCCATTGATGTATGTACGTTTTTAGTATTTTTAGCTGAAAACGAAACCCATAGGTAATAGTGCCTATCCAGCTGTCTCTTCTACCATACACCTTGAGTGACGGAAGTTTGACTTACATCTTAAAGCCAAGTCTGATTTACTGCCGTGGGATATCTCCCTAATTTTTGTAAAGGAAAAATAATAAAATACAAATATTATTTAAGCACAATATAATTCATAAAGGAGCAGTCTATATTTAAAAAATAGGATTGTATATACAAACGAAATACCTATTAAGTATTAACATGTAGACATTTATAAGTAGAATTAACGTAGATATAATAAGGCTCATAATTATTACTTAGAAAATATCACCGAATTACGTATCGCGTTGAATTATCACTGAAAGCGAAGCTTACAACATTAAATTTTTCAAATATACATAAATTTTAGAGATCAACAAATTCAAGAAACATTTGATTTCCATAACGATCTACTCTATTATTAAGTAAAGGCTTCAGCCAACTGGTACGTGTCGAGACAAAATAAAAAAACTCATCTTAATGCTAAGTCTTAGTTCAAGAGAAAAAGCACCAGATTGTAATGTGAAAAAATACTGGCGTGGGATATAGTATTAGATATGTACACGTACCTACCTACTTGAGCATCATAACTTAAGGAACCAAATGTAAAAATAGCTGCACAGCTAAAACAGATGCAAGTCTAATAATATAATTGACACTGTATTTGTAATTAAATACACTATATCTATATAAGAAACATTTTCCTCTTCAACTAAGGCCTTAGCTATCTACTTTACTAAAGTTCTTTAACAAACACCATGTCCGTAACAACAATAACAACCAGGTCGCGGCACGCAGCAGTTGACGTCAACACTAATGTCATATCATTTATTGCTCATATATTTCCTTAACCTATTTAGGATCCTTTTTCTCCTCAGGGTTAGGAGGTCGCAACCAGAGGTCTGTTTTAGGAAGTATTCTGGGGAAGTTTAGGGCATGAAGAGCTAAAGCTGCTACGGTTGGGGATGTGATAGGAGAGGGAAGGATAGCGGAGGCCAGTCCTGAGAAATTGGACAGGCCTCTGGGACGGAGCTGGACAAATGCGCCGTTGCCGCAGCGCGCATGTGAGGGCGGGGCGTGGTTGTGCTCATCCGCGGACGCGACGAGTTTCCCCGACATGAGCCGCACGCGCGCCCTGCAGCCCATGTGCTTGGAGGAGCAGTAGAAGAACCGGCCCCCTACTTGTGAGTACGTGTAGCCGCGGAGCACGAGGATATATTTTCCCTTCTCCGTGGGAATGAACTGGACGTCTGCAACAGGATCAGATTTAGAAACTAATTCTAAAATCACGTGTTGTATATTTGCAACTCTATATTATTATCACACTGTTCTATAAAAGTTCAGTAAGGAAGAGTGGCTTTATAAAAATAACAGTAATTCATTTTACTCAACTTAAAAAAACATCAAATGATATACTTATATTTCAGTACCGAGAAACATGTAAACCGCATAACCTATTCAAAAAATATCAGAAAATAGGAACAAAAAAGACGATTAGTAAAAGATCAAACTTTGATTTTTATAATTGCTTTATAATCTTTTCAACATAAACAAAGCATTAAGCTTAAAACAATGTATAACATAACAAAATTTTAAATAAGTCGTAGGAAACTCAATTGTAACTAATAACAATAATTAATTATCTAAGAAAATATCTAAAAAGTTTGTAATTAAATAAAGAGTCATAAAGTACGAATATAATAATTATACTGGCTAAAGCATGCTAAATTATATGAAATTGTTAGACTTGGTGTAAATGCACTTAACTAATATCATATCATCATTATTGAAATACTGTTACTGACAAGAATCGTTGTAAAACATATTCATAAAAATAATATCGGTACATGCAGGATCGTGCTGCGATGTATCGATATCATTTTATTTCTTAACATGTTGGTATTTGGTTAGCACTGGCCTGGTGGAAAGCTATTATATAGCCGATAATTGAACACGTCTACCTATAAGCCTATTAACCTAACCTATTCACTAAAAACTTAAAGATACAAAGGTCCTTCTGGAAACACACCCCGACAAGTAAATCAACTGCTTAGCGTTTCATCATTTATTGTATTAACTAAATAAAGTAATACCTATTAAATTGCATTATTATTTCACAACCATAAAAAGTAACTATTTGTGTACTAAGTAAATGTACGTTTGTAGCCTGGCTAGGTACCATGGTATTGTGCATAAATTAATTAATTAACGACCGATTTCAATCGAAAGCCATTAAAATCAGCCGTAAGTATTACTACAGTCACTGACTTTCAAAGTTAAAATAGAGTGTTATAAAAATTGAAGGATTTTTCTGAAAAGAGTTAGCCAATTTAATTATTAAGGGCTGATTTGTCAAAAGTCAGATAAGTGTTATCTGAGGAATAAAATTATTGCTGTCACTGTCTTATACAAACATTCTGACGCGACACCATCAGAATTATCCAGAAGTAATTTATATCTAACCATTAAAAAATATGTATGAACAATCGATAGTCAAATATTCATATCAAATAATTTTCACTACCCGTGGCTTTATAAGCATAAAGTAGGTACTTGCAACTATGTAACTATATAAACAACAAAATCTATACATTATATAAAGCAACATCACTTAATTTAGAATTACTAAAACACTAAAATTAATTATATACGAAAATATGGCATACTACCTCATTACAAAACTCATACCTAAAGTATGTAAATAAATTGAGGAACATAATAATTATATTTACACTTATATTAAAAGCCTGGTTCGCCACCTTCATAAGTCTTTTTTAAATTTGTGTGGCAGATAGTTCATATAAATTACCGTCTATATTCAAATCTATATGGCAGATAGTAATAACGGCTATCCAACAAAACATCAAAGATTGTAAATTTATTTCAATTAATAAATCTCGATTACGATAAATAATGAACCTACTATTATTTAAACATTATTGTCGAGCTATATTCTTTGGTTCCTACAGTTAACTATTATAATATGGCAATATGGCCTTAATATTTTATTATTGTCTTAATAAATATAGCTAATTTGCATCACACTCTGACCCACAACAACCATTCGTGAATCATACAAAGAGTTGTTCTGTGCAGGAATCGAACCGCTCCGAAACCCAGCCTGCTCCGGTGGTTGGAATTCGTCAAGTCTTCGCGCAAGGCGGTTCGTGATCACTCTCGAGAACAGCTTATAGACGTGGCTTAGAAGGGAAATGGGTCGATAATTCTTCAGTAGGGTTTTGTCACCCTTTTTGAAGAACAAGACGACCACACTCCGACTCCACGCCTCTGGAGTTCTCCCTTCAAACAGGACAGCGTTAAATAGCTTTTGCAGCTCCCTGAGTACCGGTTTGCTGCCTGCTTTTAGAAGCTCTGTCGTAACGCCATCCTCTCCAGGGGCTTTTCCATTTTTAAGCTGTCCAAGAGCGATCTCGATTTCGTCAATGCTGACTTCTGGCAGGTCTTCGGTGTAATGGCGTATTAAAGTGGCTCTAGAGTCCTCATTTCCGGGGTCAGGTCGAGATGCATGCGAAGCGTATAACCGGCCGTAGAAGTTTTCTACTTCCGAAAGAACTGCCGGCTTCGAGACAACGACTTCTCCACTTGCTGTGGTCAACTTCGTCAGGTGGCTTCTTCCAAGAGATTGTACGAACACTTTTGGCCCCCGGTTTTGCTCGATCGCTCTCTCGATTGCAAGGGTATTCGAGCACCGGAGATCGTGTCGCACGTGTTTGCTAATCTCTCGGTTTAGAGCCCGCTTCTCTGACGAAGTGACGGGTGGGTTTTCACGTCGTCTCTTCATAAGCCCTAAAGTCTCTTCCGAAAGCTTCGACTTCTTGCCCTTACGCTGCATTTCACAAAATCTCGTACCTTCTTCCCTGAGAACTCGAACCACGTTTTCAAGGTTCCGGTTAACGTCGGTTGTGGTTTCCAGGGCAGCAAATCGGTTCTCCATAATATTGCATAATTATACTTTTTTCAAATTGACCAAACAAAGATTTGGACGGATTCCAATAATCTCTATAAGACATTTCCCCAACAATAACATTTATATAGCGATTAGGAGATATTAATTTAACCCTTATACTTTATCTACATTTTAAAAAGCATAATTTGTATGTACAATGTTAATATGTTTTTAATAAAATAAGTACCTAAGTACACACTTTTTTTTAGAATTCTCACCAAATTATTCAACCGCAAAATTAGAAATAACACAGTAAGTATTGTTACCCAGTTTAGGTACATTTATATATATATTTTTAAAGAATCGGTTCCATTGAGTTATATAACTTCGCTACATAATTAAATGAGTGTAGATGATAAAAAATTGAGTAAACAATAAAATTTAACATTTAAATTCCAAAATTACTCAATCACCGGCAATCTATTCAGTGATTTAGGTACTTTTTAATATTTTACATGTCTTTTATTTAATTTTATAAACAAGATAGTAAAAAGCTTAATTATTATTCTGATGTTCCAGCTATTACGTATATACATATGCTTCTTTTTCTATAATTTAATTATTTATCTTAGAATATATATAGATGAGCGGATTTAGAATGGAATACTGCAGGATACATTAAAGACAAATATTTTAATGAAACTTAGTAAAATAGTTTTAAATTCTATCTCTTGGGTCCTAATAAGTATCAAGTTTCCCTCGAAGACAACACAACGCGTCTTTCTTTTTCATACAAAGCAACATTCAAAACTGGTAGCAATTCAGAAACTATGTACTTATAGATAGGTGAGATATACATAATTTTATGTTATATCTATTATGATTATTATTTATTATTTAATTTAATATTAAAGTTCGTCTCTTTGTAAGTCTTTCTTCTTAATATCCATCAAATGGAAATAATTCGGCCACATTACCGAATTAAACTGAATTTTTACTTCGATGAACGAGTAAATAATATCAAAAATGTCTAAATCTATAATATTACGTAGGGTCTAAAATGTTAATTTTGACAAAGATTATTTATCAAGATAATATCTATACTAAAATCGATGTTTTGCTAGTCTCAAACTAGGCCGATGACCTTTTATGACCAGTTTGGCTATATTTGGTGTTTTCTCAATATTTGCATTAGGCGAGTCTTTTCACAAAGATATTGCCAAAAAAGAAGGCGTTTGTAAGCTAAACGTAATACTTATAAAATTTAGATATAAACTATAAATAATATTGGTCCTTGAATAAAATTACGTTTTCAAATATATCTTCTATAATATAAACAACATTGCAAATTACCCTACATTGATTTAACTAACAAAACTGGACTTCGTTTTTAGGTTTCTATTTTATATCAACAGGGTTTGAGGGTATAACACTACCCACTATATGTTCATTATTGTCTCTTATTATCAACGAGCAGAAAAAGTTTTACAATAACAAGGTGTAACGCACCTGAAAAGACGAAGAACTACACCTACATAACTATAAATAATTCCTACATTTTAAGATTTAACTTCGTATATAACAACGTATTATTATACTTAAGTACAATTATGTATTTATTATGAAAGACTGAGCATTTCATAGTATGCGGAGTATTTTAATATCAAAAAATATAGTAGCTATATATTTAAGCACCAATATAGTTATACACTGCTTGGCATTCATTTAATTTTAACTAAAACTAAGATTTATGTTTGACAAATATCGGTAGATATATGTACAAGTAGATTTAGGAGTTTAGACGTTGACTTAGGCATCGATGGATAAAAACCTTTAACCTTAGTTTTATTTTCTAAGTATAGCGTATTACGATGAATATGAAGTGGCTATTTGTAGCCACGAAACTAAATAACTTGTCTATAGCACATTTGGAAAACTATAACAATGAGCTTTGCACAGAAATTCCAACGGTGCCAAAACTATAGTTACGTGTCCATGGCCTACGGGATCTTGCATTCATTCTTTACCAACCTGGCTGTGGACATAAGAGTAGATAATAAGTGATTAACGTTCTGCTAGCTATGGTTGTGGAACCCATAGGTTTTGACAACTTCTCCTTCGAACGTAGTGACAGTAGCTATGCACTGCAGCCTCCTCTTCTTCCCGCAGACCCATCTTGTTTGTGGCCCTCTGGCTCTCTCCTTAATGAAGTTCTTGCCCTCGTAAATGATCATAGGGTTACCTCGGCGAGACGTGACGTAAAATGGTCCTGCAATGGTGAGTAGATTGGAGAGTTTATGTGTAATAAAGAATTATTTCCTTCTTTTTCCCTTAGGTTAGCAAGAGGAGGTGCGGTCCAGCACCGATTATAATTTCGTAACTAAAGTTGTCTAACTTAAATTTAGTCAGAATACAGAAATACTTATGAGACCTTATTATAAATCGTAGTATTTGAGACTGTGTGCTACGTGGCTAGTGGCTACCTATTATCTTAAGCGAAAACTTGTTACAACAAGACATCGGTATAAGATATTTATTGCCTTCCAGCAAGTGTAATCATTCATTTGAATTCCGTAGTTCATTAATTCATTAACCAAACGCACCAGTCGTAGGTAATATGGCAATATTTATCCCTTGATGTCCCTTTTAATGTTAGTTCGGCATGAACAACAATATAACGGAGGGTCACGGAAATATGGGACGACCTAATTAAGAATGCATCGTATTTAGGACAATTTAAACATCACGTGTCTACGCTATTACACATCGATTGATTGACTCCCCTTGAACCGTAAGTAACCCTAAATGTAAAATAAACAATTTATTAAAAACTACAATGGTATAACTCTTCATTAGGAAAACTAGATTTTCTTTCAAAAAACGAATGGCTCCTTTTACACAGCTTGATATGTGAACTAGTTAAGAACTGACACCGCCATCTGTTGACAAGCAGCTTCATCATCGAATCTCGAAAGAATATTTTTTGAATTTTCCATGTACTCTCGTCTTATTCTTTTATTTTTTATCCCATTATAATAATTTTAATTAAAAGATAAACATAATATACTGTAACTTACTATTTCTGCACTGCTACTTCATAATTGAATAGCAAAAGGAAGTCGGTTAAAAAACACTACCCATCTTCATCTTCGAAAATGTCTAAAGAACTTAAAACGTCTTAACGCGCCAAGGGTTCATTTATAGACTTATAACGCCATCTATAGTGTAACCTTAAGAAATACTGAGAGAAACAGTTGATATTCTTTCTTACTGTTTCGGTCAAGTTCCCACCGCGGCGTACGAGGGCGCTAGTGGGACAAATTCCTTAATATTCCAAGTATGTCCTATATCGGTATCTGTATTTAATATCAAGATTTCCTATTCATATTGGTTGTAAGATGCCTGCATGACAGTGTATAATTACTGAGATTACGTGACCGACATGCGGATTGTAGTTAACGAGAAACAAGTGGAAAAAATGCAGTTTACCGTTAGAGAGATTACCATCATACCTTAATGCTTCACTTAACGACCGTCACAGATGCAGCTCTTAAGTTTCTATAATGGAATTTGGTGAACCGCATCTTTAGCTGACCTGATTTAGACTAAGCTCCAAGAAAATTGTTTATCTTTATTCGTTGGAACAAAAAGTTTGTTACTTTAAAGAATATTAATCTTAGTTTACGTGGACTCATGTTTTAAAACAAATGTGGCGCCTTCTACTTCTAAACACTACCAGATAGATGTTCACTTAGAAATAAATTTACGCATTTTATATCCTAATCAAATTACCGCAAACACAATGAGTTTCTTCTTTCGTGAACCAAGATAAATTGGTGCTCTCGAGCACGACGTTATTGTGGGACCAATTTAGCTTTCAAAAAACTAAGTACAGAGTACCTAAGTCAGGTATGTAATTATGAAAGACAATGTAGGCAAGCAGTATTAGATGATACCCAGGCAGAACAATAAGTAACGGGGCGGCTACCTGGCTTTAATGGCACACGACCATTCTCACGGAACGATACACACGTCTTCACTGTTTCTATGATAAATAATTTATTGTTTTCTTCTGTCTGTACAATGTCAGCATAATAGGAGGCATGATTCTGTAATCCCGTTACATTGCCACCAGGAAACCAGTCAATTCTACACAGAATAATCAGATCATTAGCTTCATACAAATCTCTTATTATTGGATGATAAAATTGTAATCAAAGGCAAATATTCCACCAGTTAACGACTTTGATAGGAAAAGTCACGTTTCCATGTACTCACGTTTACATGTGCGTTTTTGTATATAATGTCATGAGACAAATAAACGTAAAAAATATATTTTAACGAAGAAATAATTCTTTAAAATCCCTAAAAGAACTAAACGATAGACACAAACACCAGTAGTGTCGTTGTACCATAAAATACCTGAAAGAGAATAAATCGCAACATCAATTAACATTGGAGTAACATCAGTCATTGTGCAGAAGAGCCATTAAATAAAGGCAAAGAAAGCGAACTTTGTGGGATACAATACAATAGAACAGGCCGGATATTGATTATTAGAAGCTATCTCATCAATACTCCTTCCTGATAAAGATTAATATTGTTGGTATTTCTGTTTTTTTGTACGTTTCATGTGTAAGAGGTCGTTAGCACTTAATCCTAACGCTATTTCATTGACGTCAATGCAATTAGTCTTCTGCATATTAACTAACTACCACGGCAACCTACAATTAAGGAATATAGAACCAAAAAACACGCTGCAAAAAATACACTATATTAGATAGACTCCTCACATCCGGTTTAATTTCAAAGTAGGTACCTACGCATTAGTAGGTAAAACTGAATCACAAGCAACCGTATAATACAAATGTCTACGAAATCCACTAAGTTCCTACGGTTAGGTAAACCGGTCTATTTAGCAATACTTTTATAAAACATGTCACCAAGGAAAAGGGCACGTGTAGCTCAGAGAGGAACAAACAAAATTAAACAGTTGTGAAATTGTAATACTCCTGAAAATATAAGCAAATTGAAAGCAAGATCCTTTTAAAGCTTGCTACTATTCGTATTTATGAAGTACGGCATTATTAAATGCAGACGGTTGGCATGGTGCCCCCACGCTCCCTAATGTGAACAAAAATATTAGGGCGGAGGCATGCCTAGCAACGAACGCCACCCGAATAACAGTAGGTGTATCTACATCCGTATAATATCAATAGAAGCATCTGCCTCCCCAAGACCTAGGAGTCATAACGGCTCTATTAAACAAACACACAGAGAAACACGGAGGTTGCTTACGCATAATATATTTTATAAATTTTCTTATCTGATCTAACATTAATTAGTGCAGTAACACGCAATCATTTATTCACATTACTCGAGTGTCGCTGGTGACCGTCCACACTTTCGTTTAACTTCACCACAATACATACATGAACACATTACTCGTTCTATGTTCTAGCAAAACATTTGCGTTTAACGCACAAAATTTGTGAAGGGCTGAAATCATACACAATAAAAAATCAATCTACTATCGTAAAGAAAATCATTAAGGTCATTGCTACACTTAGTAATAAACAACACGCGTTCGTTCGAGGAAAACCCAAGATTCGGCGGTACGATGACTCTAGATAGGTACGTACAAACCTTAGTAAACAACTTTAGTACATTAAACTCGAATCAGTGGGCTAAAAATATGTACGTGAAGGCGGATAGGCGGTAACGCGTCATGCATAGAGATCAAAATCGAATTTTTCTTTGGTAGCAAGTCATCAGTGTTGACGTTCAGAAAAAAATGTAATCAAGTTAACATTTCAATTGAACTAAACAAGTGGTCGGCTGTCCAGTTTGTTCACCGTAACGGTACGGAGAATGCCTGTGGTACTTCTTCAGGTATTTACTAGTTGGACGGGCAATAGGGTCATGACGAAATCATTCTGAGCCACTCAACGAGTACTTGGAGAAGCTACGCCATTAAGCTCCACAACTGTACATATAATTGAATACTGTCTGCCCTTATCACAATAATACTCATCTAGTACATTACGGAACGCTTTCTAAAAATTTCTCAGTGAATAGTGATTATCTTGATGTTTGAATACAATCCGTATGAATATACGTAAAACACAGAATGTATCAGTTGCTTACTATCTCTGACAATTGTGTGAAAGATTATTTTACTTAAAGTTTAATTGACTACAAGGAGGTTTGGATTTAATTACAGTGACAGTTGAAAGCAATTTTCGAACATCAGAACATGGTACCTATATCATAAGATTATGTTCTAAACAAATTGATTTCACAAATGTTCTACTGGTTTCGACAAAGTAATCGCTCGTACCCGCTGTACTTAATCAAACTCAAACGGTAAACGGATCGTTGATGATTGTTTGCGCCGCTTGATGCTCTACTCGAGGAGGAAAACTGCGACATATAAGCACAATATTTCGTTCAGTGGCAAACTGTTGGCTAAACAAATGTTTAACTTCCGTGATCTAAGCACGCCGTCCTCTTATTGTTTTGTTGTACCTTTGCATATCTTCATGTTGACTGATCTCTGCGCTCCACATGGAGTTATAACCAACCGTTTGCGATATGCTAATTGTTATTGTAAAATTTGTATGAGCCCTTCTCTACACAACAATACAAGAGATAAAATTCTCTTGCCCAAATTTATTCTGTCTGTTGAATCCTTATAATACAACAGCAAGGGACTGGTTTAAGAACTAACATAAAAAGTACCGCTTTAGAATTCTGTAGGCACATGTGACTGACGAAAAGATACCTTAACTTCCAAATAAAAGTGTTGGAAGCCGGTTCCTTTACCTGCACCTGGCGCTAGAACATTGAAAGAAATCAAAGTATTCCATAAAAACATGTTTTAAATAGAAAAAGCATCAAAAGGCAGGACGTCTAGACGTTTCTTTTTTTAGTTCCCAGAACGAGCAGGTAGGGATTCTGTACAAAGACGTACGGATCGATGCAGCGAGATAGTATTATTACTGGCTAGAAATGGGCTCGGGTTTACAACTTTTATTGTTATTATTTTGAGTCATGCTACGATAAATTTGATTCACTTCAAATTACTTAAGGTTATTATCACTTCGGTAGAGCTACTTTAAGCAACAAATGAAGGCCTAGATGTGTACTAAATCTATACGATCGCTGATTCCGCTTGACATTTTAACTCGTACGTCACGTACATTTATTTTGACTATACTTATCTTGTATTTTATCTTCGGCGCAGGTCATCGCATGACCTTCAAGATTTAGGAGACAAACTGAAACTTAATAGAGTTAAGTTTTGGTTTGTCTCTACTTAACTATTTAAACCCCTAAGACATCCACTCATATATTCCTCATTCATTCAATTATCTATAGCACAAATATCTAAATGATAGTATTCAATTAGCACTAACGTAACGCACGATTTATTGACAGAACGTCCAAGACTTGACTCATTGCTTCACTAATGAAGGATAATGAGATAAAAGATTTGGCATTAAGAGGTATTTGAGATCGATAAGGCAAGGAGCTTATATTAGGCCGCTCAGCGCCCGATTTATGTTTCAATACAAGATACCAACTCACTTACACTAAATAAAGTCGATTGGAATCGTTTCTAGAAACATCGGGATACTGCGAGCATTTCTCTGCACAAGGCCAGAACAATATGAGATGTAACATAGATACATACATATAAGGAAGTGGTGGAGTAATATTTGACCCATATTAAAACACCGGAGTCGATACCTGTTTAAAAAAAATGTAAATAATACGCCATTATATCATTCTATACAGTAAAGCATGTCACTGCTAATGCATAATTTTACGAGCTATTGTGTGATCATCAATGATCCCTGCACGTCTCTATTACAAAGATACGGTGACATTATTGCCACGTGTTCGCTGAATACGGGTGACTAATTCAACGACTTTGGTAATATATATTTTGTGTTGTGGTGGATGTGTACGTTTGGGCGCCAGTCCAATTGTTCCACTGTCGAGTGTAAGAATTAAGCGAAACACCTCTGGACCTTCTACACGAGCAGTACTAAAGGATTCGGGATTTGTTTTGCTTCCTTCTACTATTTACGAAGTACGTGTATCCTGTGCTGTACAACAGTCGGCTTCCTCTCGACGTAATCATGAAACGAGTACCTTACAATAACAAATTAAGTCGTTAGACTAAAGTTCAATGAAGAGCGGACACAGTGAATTAAAACAAGCTGTTTAACAAAATATTTTATTCATAAACCAAACATTTTATTTGCATCACGGTGCTACGAACTCATGTGAGAACACAATTGTTTGATAGGAAGAAGTGCTATAAAAAAATTATGGCCGATTCCTTGTGAATCACCTGCTGGTTGAAATAAAGTATGATTGTTCTTTGGTAACATCTATTTCTATAAACCTACAAGCTTTTATAAAGTACATGATGACGCGAGCACTACAATCTAGTCAATTCAATTGCTCTTTCTTATACTAACTGACCGTGTAAGTCATCATACTAAAAGTTAACGTGCCCCTTTAAAATTTTGTTTTACAACATTTCTTTAAGAGAACTAAATAACTTAAAATACAAAGTGTGGAATGTGCCAGTTAAGACATATTATATCATGGGTGTATCAAACCTACAGTCAAAACCGAGATCCGGTTTAGTACAACTCCAATCTAAGGTTAGAAAATATTTTAAAATATTACAAAACACATGTGTACAGTAACAAACAAAACAAGCTAGGCGGCCATTACGTAACGGATAAAAAACAGGTCCGAAGCCCTGCGTACTACTATAAAATGTTCAGAAATAATTTCATTGATAGCACGACATGCGCAGCTCGCAGTACGTTCGTAAGTACTACATTCGGTTGTACGAATACCGAATACCGACTGTACGTACTAAAAATAGAACGTTGAACTAAGGGCGTGTAGGGACTGAGCTGTGACCTCTCGTCGTATCTTACTCGCGATTAGGGCGCCTGATCGTTACGGAAACATTTTATTTTATAAAATATCAACTAACGTTCACATTTTTAATGCACAGCGCCCCATTTTCACAATTGTATCTTTTCATCAGGTACAGTAATTTGTACTTTGCGGCATGTTACACTAATATAACTAAATTTAAAAAAATAATATAACATAATCATGTTTCTACCTATAGAAATCGATAACAGAAACACAGTACTTATTAACCGATCGACACAATATTGTTTTTATTCAATGATTTGTGGCATCGTCCATGTTGTCTAGTAATCTGTGGTAAGTGTCGCACGGAGCCGAACGCACGTGGTGCCGACATTACGTCACGTAGGCCGTGAAACCACTGCTGACTACGTGGCACTGGCCAGCTACATTACAAATACTAACAAATAAAGCCAACACCTAAATGAATAGAAACGACTAGAATATAGTTTTATTAGAAACGGGCGGATTTAAGAAAGCGTGGGAAAGAGAGGAGAGGCTTACATTCAGAAATAATCGCTGACATGTAACACGTGGCCTTGGTCACATTCATTCTTTATTACAATAAAATTGTGGCTGAAAATTTTACTGAACCTGTTTAATTTTACGATAAAGCGAGTAACAGTTAAAATACAAAACAACAATGACAAATATAGGTGACAAAAAAATAGAACCAATAAAATATTTACAGTCGGATCGTAGGAAAATGTCTCGAAAAAGGCGGGTATCATGATTGTTGTAGGTACTTGGGTTTCCAATTATTTTTTTAGCTTCCAGCATTGATATATTTTATGTCTGGTTTGCTTTCCATCCAAGGATATCGACGACGAATTTATTATTTTTAGATATATACTTGTAAAATTGCACAAGTTCATATGTTATCTCCTCCGTTGACAACGCAATCCTTCAACAAATACAAAAAAACATTTTAACAACTTCTTTTAAAGAAATGAAATAAAGGCCCAAAAGATGATATTTACCTTTATTTTGTTTGCGCTTTTAATAATTACAGTGCCTCATTTCTTAGCTCAATAACATGATTCAAAGAGGTATAATCGAGACTTCTCAGGGTAAGTACTAGAGGAAAATATATCTCAATTGTCTCGTATGATACTGGAGCACTTTCTCTTGGGTCTAAGAATAACTGAAGCTATAAATAAACATGTTTAAGTCCCAAACAGTTTGAACGTTTGCCCTCTGTAATTTCTTTCAACATCCTTCCTTGTTGTTTATAAGAATTCAGGAATTTAAAGCATTCTCTATTATCCTTGTGAGTGCCTGTGAAACGGCATGTTTACGGCTATTCAATTAGCCTTAAGCTCTCACGGCATTTGTATTGGTAAAGATTCTTCTCTAGCGAACCTAAAAGAAATCAACAGGTAATACATTTTTTGTACCTCTCCATAGGTACCCTTTCTCTATTCATTTCAAAGATACTTACAAACACTGCAACTTACATTTGACCAGGACAAAAGCAACACAATGTATTACAGCAATTTACCAAACTCATTCCGATCAATAACGTTTAAAACGTTCATAAGAACTACGTCCCCATATATTATATCCCTGTAAAGTGATGAACTTCTAATGTGTCAAGTTTTTAAACAATAACATTTAAGAATTCTCAGTGTTTACAATATGTTTGTGACATTACCTTTAACAATACGATGTTACAGCTTTCTAACATATAATCAATATTGTACTATAAAGCGTTATAAAATAAATATATATTTACGGAGGTTTTACCCCAATCAACACGTGTACGTAGGTAAACTTCTGTATATGAAATAATAACTTAATAAACTATAAATGAGATTAACACAACATTACTGATATACCAGTTACCTATTACGAAAATGCGGAAACTTGTACAAATTATATAAAATAGGTACTTATCTACGATTAAATTGGACTGTGTACCTATATTTTAGATTTGAAAACAACAAAAACTTGTTTTGAACATATTTTATATGCTGTTTCCATCAAAAGCTAATCCGTTATAGTATTCGCATACCTACGCTACCTACGTAAACTTATTGTGCGTGTTCGTATCACTCATGTACTCACTAGTGTCTAATAAATTAGCTTAAACATAAATGCTGCGTCACGAATATATTTTTTGTACTATGAAAAACCGCAAACACATTTTTTTTTAATTCACACAACATGATGTTCATTAAAATCAAGAGTGCCTGACATATCTGTAGGATGCATGAATAATGTATCGAAAGATTACATTTTAATAGAGATTAATAAGTAGAGGAGGGATGTTGGTTCTGTCGTCGCAGGAGACAATCGCACAGGTGTCTGTTGTGGACAGTGACGTAGCAGGTGGGCGCGTGCAGTATGGACACGCTCCTGTTCCGCCACGCCGGCACTCGGACCCGCACGCACCAAGACTTCGACTCCCACGCTAAAAGCACCAATACATGTCCACTCAACGCTTCAGTACCAGGTGATCGTGCTACGTGCTTGTGCAATTATTTAAACATATTTACGTGGGGAAAAAAACAACTTTTTCTCCAAAACGTATATTTTTACATTATTTTAAACATCTCAAACTCAGTATTTCCACTGAAAATGCACAAAGTCATAATACATACGCAAACATTAATAATTCATACGCACATTTAAAACGTACATATCCAGTTGTTCTATTCTAAAAATACTGAAACACAAAGAAACATCATTTTCTTCAAAAGATTCTTTATAGCGACTATTAACCATAACGGAAACATTAGCGGAAGCGGGGATGTAAAAACGACCTTATTACTACAATGGGATGTTATAATTTGACGGGTATGGTGAGCTAGGGCTGGGAGAGGAGCGGGAAGGGGCACTCGGAGTAAGATTCTGGGGCATTATCGATTGGGGGCACCATCACCAGGATGCGAGTGGCGCCGCGCGCATGTCTGGAGCGTGGCGCGACACCGCGTGGTGGCGCGCCGCGCGCTCGCGTGCTCCCGGGACCTAGCGCAGGCATCGACAACCTACATTCCTCGCCCAGGGCACGCACACACGCGCCACGCACCGGTACGCTTGCGCTAGCTGCTTGCTTCACCCACCATTTCTCATACCTCCTCAGCTTAACTCATCATTTGTCAGGCAACCTATACGCAAGTGTGTGCTACATCATTGGCATAATTGCCACAAACCCGGCCGATGGCCATGCCATGACTACTTAGCATTAATGTAAACAACTAACATAAATTTAAAAACCCGCTCACGTAACCAGATAAACCTAAAACCTGCAGGCCGGACGAATGCAGTCCGGAAAGGTCACCGTACCGTTAGATGCTCATTATAATGTTTCATTAATCGAGAATGAGTTGTTACGTTCCCACAACAAAACTAATAAGCGTAAACATCGGTAAGCAGCGCGTAGTAGAGAGCAGCGATCTATAAATAAATCATAGTAGCATTATGTATCAAAACACGCTACGTCACGGGGTTACTACGCAGCGGTGTTTACTCACGCACCCGCAGCTCCCGCCCGCAGCCGCGTGGGGTGGGTACGGGGTAGTACGTCAAATTAGGGCATACAGGGCGTAACTAGGCTATAGCGCGGGAGATGGAGGGCACGCCCATGCGATTCCCCGAGCCCTGCGGAACTTTCTTCTTTCATAACTTTGTAGGTATTGATCCGTCACAACTGCGCAATTCATGTCCTCTCGAATACATCCGATATTGCAACGATAGTAACGGCCGCGCGTATTATAATATTGTTTGTTTCAATACTTCGCGCGATCGACTTCTACTATTACCGATTCATTATTTTATTTGTTTGTATCGGATGATTTTTTTATCTGACTAATTAAACTGTAATTTAAATAATACACCATTTTGAAAATAATATAGAGTGAAAAAGTTACTGTCTTGTGTCTCAAATATAAGCAACTGCAAAAAAATATTTTATATATTACATATCTAATTCATAATTCAATTCAAATGAATGCAAATAACAATGAGCTACATGTGATTATTGATAAATATACAGTTTAATTAACAAATAAAAACCGCTTCCAAAAAGGAAGATAAAACATTTGTATTAGTGCGGAGCATTGTATACAAACAAAGCGTGGCACATAGCTTGCGTAATATATATTCCTAGGGCCGTACTACGTCAGCCGCCCACGCCACCCCCGGTCACGTTCCACTGCGTAGGCCTAAGGGAAACACTGTTCATTCATTCATACCCTTTAATAAAACTTTCTAGTCTTTTACAGAGTATTTCGTCGCTTCTTAAGTAACTTATATTGTCAAAACACAAATACGCATTGAATGTGAGCTCCGCTCCACATGCTCGACTACGCATCGCTCTCAAAGCACGCTAGACGCATGTCATACATTTATCTATCCGTCGATACTAGCTAACTGATACATCGTACCTACTCATTATTATTATTAGATCCCAATTAAGTCTTAAATTTGTAAAATACAATATCATCCAATTTGTCATAGACACAACTTTGACATTTCAAATATTATAAAAGGTTATCATCGATTAAGTAGTCTAAAAATATACTCTCCATGTAAAAATAAACTGATGAAACCTTTAGGAAAGAAAATATAAGCAACTTAAATTACAAAAGAAGAATTCATTCTAGTTTCTATCGTTTCATGACTTTCAACATAAAATAAAACGATTTCGTAATGAATAATAACGAGTGAATTGAAAATATTAATATTAGGGTTCTACTAAGTATGAGTCGTATGTTTATGTTACTCGTACAGAGTAAGCTGCCATGTGTTCGCATTAGTGTGTTGTATAGAGGACGAAACCATGGCGATGCTATGTATTATATGTATTGACAAGACACTGATCATAAAGTACCGCAGTTTACGTGGTCGTCCACATAGAGAGGCGCTCAGTCACACTTAGGTACAATTGCATTGACACAGACAAATAAAAATTACCTTCAGTTAACATTTTTGAGGTAAAACATATATCTTAGTTAACACAAATATTCAGTTTTAACATTAATAGCTTTCAGTTTTCAACTTTCCAAATATTTGTGTTATTTCTCAAGACGCTTTTGCGAATGCCCTTTAAGGATATTCATAAACAATCACAAAAAAATATTAAAACTTTTACGTTTTTAACATTTTAAGCGTCAGACTGATTACTGGGAAAATATTACAAGAGGATTAAAACATTTTTGATATAATACGACGCAGTCTTCATAGGTCAACAAAACAAAAGGCATCAAAAATGCCTCACTTTTTAAAATGCTAAATCATTTCAATTGATATTCTATTTCAATTGACTTCTAATAAATTCAACGATATGACATGAAACAATCGCTATGCTGGCACAAAAAACAACATTAACTGTTATAAGTAAGTACACAAAAAAAAATACAAAAACCTTTCGTATCTTACATTAGGAACTTCCAATTTACATTAAAAAAATCATACCATAATTGAGACACAGAAAAAATGTATAAAAAAGTTAAAATTATTTGATTAGTAGACAAATAAAAAAAAAAATGTAAAACAAAGTAAAAAAATGAAATGATATCGTACGTATGCGCTACCTATACCGATGGTAGACGTCCTTCTTCCTGACGTACTTGCCGTCGGGGGTGAAGTAATAGCTGGGAGGGCCGTGTATGTGGCGGCCGCGCACCAGGAACAGCACGTCGCCGCCGCCGGCGCGCGCGGGCGCCGTGATCACGTCCGCGCGGCAGCCCGCCATGTCTCTGGACGAGCAGTACCACTGCTTCCTGCCGTGCGCTTGCAAGTTCTTCAGGTAGAACGTGTAGCCGTCGTGTAGCAGCAACGATTTGCCCGTTCTCGAAGGCACGTACACTGCTGGCACTGCGTACATACACATATGTGACCACCGACATTCGGGTGGCGGCGTTCCCTGCCACCGCCAACCGAATGCACCAACCACTCAACTTCCAGGGGCACGGAAATACATAGCCATTCTACGTGCTTCACAAAGTTTTACTCAACGGACAGTTTACTTTGTAAGTGTTAACTACTTTTATTTCTACGACAGGTACAATAACAGACGCAGAAAATGTATAAGATTTAATCATTGTTACACATAAACATTTTTACAAAGAGTAAAGTTATATAAAATAGGAAAATAATAATTTTGAATCGAATTATTCATCAATAGTTTTTGTCAGCCTATAAAGAAACATTTCCTAACAACACGGATAAGTTTAACACGTGTAAAACTTATCCGTGTCTCACTATCGGTCATACTCTAAAACTGAACCCCCAATTACATGTACCGGACTAAAAGATACCTCCGCAACGAAGATTGGATCATTTTAAGATCCCTGAAAGCTGATATCTAATGAACACAGAAAAAAATATATTTTATTATAAATACTATGCTAGTAATCAGATAAGTACCAACACAATGATGTGATATTTTTTAAATAAATTCCTTTAAGGAAACACTTACAATTGCTTTCAGCTCTACAATTTGATATTTACATACAACTTTATCCAAAATACTAAGATCACATACAAACATACATCTACATTGAGATTTCGCAGACCGCGTCGACTACTTACTTAGTAACTACAATATAGTATATTTTTGTTAAAAGTTAAGTAAGTATATTGCTCTAGTGAAGCAGTCATGGGTTCTAAAACGATAACACTGGAAAATTGCGATCTGCAATTTTCATATTAATTATACCATTGTGGCTTACCTCTGAAATAATATCTAATTATACTAAAACTAATAATAATAATAAGACAAGAAACAACATGGCATTTAGGAACGTACTCTATAGAGGACTTCATAAAATGAAGACCGATTAAGAAACCTACGTTTTAAATTTAATAATTAACTGAAATTTTGTGACTGCATATTTAATCCTAGAATAAATTGACTTAAGCTTCATATTGTAACATTTACATAAACAATTCCATTCGAATAAATAAAATTGAAGCTAGAATACTTACTAGCTACAACTTCATAAACATTCTAAACTTAAAACGAATTAATATGTATATCGATATTACAAGTTCCTGACTTTATGATGTCATGTTCGAGTGTAGGTACTACTACTAAAGTACATAACATATCCTAAATTTTACGCAGTTTGCTCATTTGGTTTTATTGCTAATGGTCGATTAGTTTCGAGCTGAAACGGAGTTATCTAGTAAGGGTTAAGGTTAAGACCGAAACTAGGCGTGCGCACTTATAATAAGCCGCATTCAGATAATTTGCAACTCATATACCTTCATACCAAATTTTATAAAATTATAAAGTTTGGTACATACAAGACGATAGAATAATCGCAAGACCTACCCTAGGTCATGAAACCAAACCAAACGGGCCAAAATGAACTTTCGATTTATCCTGCTACGCCTTGTACAGTGTTCCTAATAAATGTAAAAAATTACACAGCATTTGCATTGCTAGTCAGACCGAGTCGTTCGCCGTAGAGGGTGAATATTCGCAGCAGATGCGGCGTCATGTCGCGCACGCGCGGTCTGGTCGGCGGCGGCCGCGCAGCCCGCGGTCAGCGGTCGTGGTTGTGCACTCCGGAGACGTCGATTACCTCGTTGTTGTACGTGCGCAGTGTAGCCGTACATTGGAACTTATTCCTCGCTGCACAGTACCACAGCACCCGCGGGTGATTCCTATACGCGTTATGAGGCCGGTACACGTAACCGTTCAGAGACAGTTTTGGATAGCCAGTCTGCGTCTTTATAACTTTCACTGGAATATGGTAACACTGTTAGTAATCTCACATTCAAATGAATCTATTCTTACCAGAATAGAATATTATAAATTACCTTAAACTCGGCTATAAAGAGATCATTAAAAACAAATAAAACTAAGTTTTCACAAGTAATAACATTTTTTCGTAAAATGAACTAACTGGTTACAATAATTACAACATGTGTATATGTATAAATATAGTTACAACGGTGGGTGGTTTAAGTACATAATTATCTTGTGATAGAAATATCACTTACCAGTCTTGGCGCTAGGAGATGAAATTTAAACTTATATATCACTAGGTTACAAATATAGAACTATTGTGGTGGTAGGAAAACTTTCCATAAGAGAGCTGAACAATGATCCTAAGTAAAAAACAATGTAAAAGTGAAATAAATGGGAGTAGGTACGTCAAATGGTATGGTTGTTGGTTCTGCAGAAGTGTCGGAGTTCCGTGAAGACGAGTCTCTTGCCGACGGTGTGTAGCCGGGCCCCGCAGCCGCGAGCACACACCCAGCGCCGCTTGCTCGCGTAGCAACCATCCAGCTTGTACCAGTACCCCCCAATCTTGAGCAACTCCGCTTCCGTACCGTCCGATACTTGCGGCGATCGTAACACTGCCCAACAATTTATACACAAGCTACAGACTCACACCATTACCAAATTTACATTCTACATGAACTAGTAATGTCAGTACCCAAATACCCATAATATTCTGTTAAGGACAGCATGCATTCGCTTCAGACGATTATTGATTGTTCAGATACGCACTGATTCTTATCCAGTTTAGAGCTTATTCAGCAGCTTGAAACAAATATATGCAACGTTGCCTTGGGGAATACCGGAGGAAAAATAAAAAAACTTTAATTTATCAGTATACGTCTTTTATAAATTATTAACAAAAACAAAAAAATATTAATAACAAATAAAATAAATGTATAATCAGTACAATAATACTAAATACGAAAAAATAACAACTAGATACACTAACTAAAAAGTCAAAATATCCTTTGGCATAGAAAATCAGATCTTTCAAAGGTACTGAGTATCGATGAATAAATTCCAGTCGAGTATTTAAATGATAATAATAAATTGTTACGTGCCTAATAATATTTCGTAAATACATTATTCACCTACTGAAACCTGTTACAGAGTTCTACGTTTCCCCACCCTACTGTACATATCTACAATAATAAGTATATGGTCGTATAAGTATCTAATATAAAAACTATGCTCGTATTACTTTGTTCATAAGCTGGTATAATATTATGTCTACACAGTCTACCTCTACGGCTAAATACAAATCATAAATATTGGAGTATTTCGTAACATCGTGTATCAGTCGTTCCGCACCTACACCGCGGTCAATAAATAGATTTTTTATAAAAAAGCATCAACAAGACGGCTACGCTATCATTAAAGCTATACAGTTTGTATACATAATTTCTAAACATTTTGGTAAGAGAATATTGCACATTCACGTTATACATTGTTTTATATACTTATATCGTGTAGTTACCTAATAAACAGCCGCTAAGGCATAACAAGGCGACCTTAAAGCGTCTACAGCCACCTGTTTTTATTCCAATACTTTCCAAATATGTCGTAGTATAAACACGCTCAAAAATCTATATCAACGTTCAGTTTGATATCACACTAATCCGAAGAGCTCCTCGTACTATTTATAATGGAAGATTTATTGTAACACTGTTTTATTTGTGACATTCATTTGGAGCAGAGAATCTGTTGACAAAGTGAACACAATCACTTTATCCAGAGCAGTATCATAGTTTTACCACACTATAGCTAAACCATTAATAGTATACATAGATAAAGGAATTACATTGACCTTTGGCATCTACATAAAAATAATAAGGCTTCCGAAATCATGAAGGAACAAAACTAGGCTTCAATTCCTTGTTTAGATTTATAACATGAGCTTTATTCTGTTCCTTCATAACATAAAACAGTTAACGACCGGAGGTCACAATACATGTTGTGCCTCGCTTGTAGGGGTGCGACACTCCAAGTGCGCGATCAGTGGGTTGCATCCAAGAGACCGCGGACGAGGAGGTCGCGCCAGGCCTAGAGCAGCATGGCGGCGTGCGGCGCCGGCGGCACCAGAGGCGCGGGCGCCGCGATCACCGCCCCTGCCCGAGGCAGAGGGCTAGCTACTATCTTGTACTTGCCCATGGGATCCACTTGGAAACGCCGCGACTCATGCTTAGCGGGGTTATACGTAGCGGGGTGGTTGTGAGAACCACGAAAGTAGACAAGTCTTCCGTCCCTCAAGCATAAGGCAACTTGGCAACGCTCGGCCTTCTGGTAGGAGCGCGCGCACCTCCAAGTGACCCGGCGAGGGTGCGATCCTCCGTCCTCGTAGAATATGTGACCGTCCGCCACCAGGTGAAGGCCCCCGCGTGCTGATCGGATGTAGAACCATCCTGAAACGACGGCACCGTTAGTCCTTGTTGCGTCGCACCATGTCGTCACTACGTCATAGCTAAGCCACATTTACCCAATGAATAATAACAGAAAAATATTTAAAGTACATGTACCTAATGTATTTAGCGTGAAATACCACGAAGTACTCCGTCACATTGTATTCACAATAACTATCCCCGGACCATTGAGTGCAGGCAACTATTTCAGTCTTTTCTCTGTGACATTCTTTTATTTATGAATAATCTAGAATCTAGATGGCTAAGCATTAAATGGTAGACGTTTCTAGATGGCTATTTAATGTATTCTTTATGTTCATTAATCACGTCTTCTTATCTAGGTGGGTAACTCACAATCTGTAACTTTTTCATTGCGTAATCAGATGTAAGTATTCGTAATTTATGCTGCTACCTGACAAAATGAAGGAGAAAATGAAAAGGCAATGTTAGTTCAGCGCAATATAATCGTTTCTTTGTACCTATACACAAGAGACGCGTCTCTCTTCTACCAGCTACACAGCATAAACATTCTCTGACCGACAACCGCCGCTTATAGTTACCATAAATCCATAATACTTTCACGACTAAACGTAATAATAGTAATAAAATATCTTATCACAATAAAATAATACTTTAAAAATAATACTTCAAGGTTAAGGCTAAGAACTCACGGAGCGATTTTGAACCGTGCCCGCCGCGGTAGCGGAACTGCGGTTTTATTTCCAAACTCACGAGACCGGTTATTTGCGCGGTTACACAGCCGCCGCGGTTGCGATCATCGCCCGCAAACGTGGCGGGCGATGATCGCAACCGCGTTATATTTACTTCACAGAAGACCCGCCGGCCCCCGAGGTCGCTCGCCAACCGATCGCAAAGCGCGCGGGTGCCACCCGCCGAGGCTGCGGGTAACCGCGGCCCGCGCGATTCTACTAGTTGCCCGCCGGTACAGCGGGAGCCGCATACAACGGCGTACACCGCGGGCGTAAAACGCGTCGTGAAATGTGCTTAAATTTTTTATATTAATATTTGAATTCTACAGAAGCTGCGGGCCCGCTACCGCGGCGGGCACGGTTCAAAATCGCTCCGTGAGTTCTTAGCCTAACATAATATTCGTATACATTTCGTACGGTACTTAACATAACTGTGTGGTTAACATTCAGGTTAACTTATTTTTGAGACAACATTCCCGTACATAAGTACGGACAACGGTTTCTATAAACGCTTAAGTACTCAATAATAATCATTAATAATATAAAAAGTGTAAAATAAAAATTGTATAAAATAAATGTTAAAATATTTAGATCTCACTAAAGAACCAACTTACAACTACAACGTATACATGAGTATTATTTATTTAGTCAATTGTTCGATAAATGCAGTTCCTACTTTAACAAGTTGTTACACATTACTTTCCTAATCGTATACATGACATGACTCCGTAACATTCCTTCTATGACCTAAGCGCCCTCTGAGAACATAACCCGACATTCGAATACTCAAACCGAAACCAACCACTTCGGAGACGGGCTCCGATGCCAACAATCGTAATTTTATGTACAAATCCACGAATAAAATTGTAAAAAAATAAATGTAAAAATAATGTATAAAAATACTTAGGATATCATAAGAGAACTATCACTTTGTACAGTACACTACAACTAGACCGCCGCGTTCGGAAGAGCGGGCTGAGACACCTCCGCTAGCTGCCGCACGACACCAGCTCGACATCTCGAGGCCATATCTGGGGGTTATTCTAAGAGAAATTGTGAAACCTTGGTCATGACTACAAAACTACACATATATTTCGAGGAAGTTACACAAACCGAAAGTGAAAAATTCAGTCTCAAATCATTTGAACGCAGACGGTCTTCACTAGAACTTAAAATATATTCGTATACTTTACACAGCGCAAAAATATCTACCAATTAAATGTATCTACTGAATACAGTATATAATATAAGTAATACATCATAATAATCTCTTTGGAGAATAAGATAAGAGAGTAAACGTGCAAACTATAGTTTGCAAATCTCAATTGCGTATACATGTATGTAATCGACAAAGGCGTATTCAATGTTCAAGTCTAGACCACCGGCAGAAAGGCACAAGAGCAATTTGACTTTCCAATCGAAACAATAGCTAATAATTTTAAGTCCACTTTAACACTATATAGGTGGATGAGGATATACTGTTCCTTGGCAATACGATTGCGGGTGGCTCTCCGAACGTGGGCCTAAAATAACCTACATAGTGTTAAACATTAATTAACTCCAGCATTACAACATTCAATAATTCAAACACCTGACCAAATACTTATTAATATTTACTTGTTACACACATTCTCCGTTCGTACCTAACGTTGAGATCAAAATCTGTGCCATTCCCTACTACCTCGTTTTGTTCGCCGGTGGTCGGTTCGATGACAGACAAATTGACTAATCAGATCTAGCCATCGAGATCAAGAATGAGTTGCGCTTAGAACATGGGCGTGAGCGGCGTGGCGCGCACGCCGCACGTGTGCGCGCTGTTCATCTGCACGACGCGCAGGCCGAACGTGTGCACGGCGGCCCGGCAGCGCGGGTTGCGCGAGCACCGCCACCACACCTTGCCGCTGGCCGCGCGACCGTTGAAACAGAAGCGGTGCGCTCCCACCTCTATTGCAGGCTTGCCCCTCTTACTCAAGCAGTAGCGGAATTGTCCCGGGAAGCAGGGAAACGGAAACGGCAAACCCAAGGTCGGCGGGGCCTCAGGGGCGGGAGTGCCTGCAACTAATCACTGCACTGTTAATGTCTGCTGGCGTTCTTATCTCAACTACCTACTGTGTGTGTATTTAAAAATTACCAATAATAATATTAATTAAATAACAAACCAGCTGTAACCTACAGTACCAGAGAGGAAGTTTTGACGGAAAATATATTTAAATGAGAAGGCCGAAGTAAAATTAAAAGTCATTTAATAAAAATAGACATGCCACTCAATTAATTATTGCTCCTAATAAGAGAACCGACATTGTAAATGCAATCCATACAGTAAAAAATTTACGATATAAACGTCACTAGAGACCTTCGAAGTTCTTTTGACAACATTATCAAATTTAGTTAGTTCGACTAGCACCGCTGTACTTTTCAACCAAATACATTGTATAATTTCGAGACTAGAGCAACACGTTTAATAGTATAGTTCTTTTTTTAGTTTAACATAAGAATTACGTTTGTTTCTGACGGTTCTTTTGGGCTTGCGTTTTCTTGTATTGTCGTGGTCATGTTGATTACCGATGGCAATTATTTCATTGTTGCTGGTGACGGCATAGCACTTACAGCCACCATCGGACTTGATACACAGCCAGGAAGTTTTCCCCGCGAACTTTTTCCCATTCTTACGGAACCTCCATCCGTCTATGACCAATACCGGGTTGCCATAGCGAGACACGCTCCATTGCGCTGAAAACACATTTACGCATCCAGTCTAATACTTGGAATCAAAACAAACTGAGATGAAGCGCCAAAATAAAACTAATGCTTACAAAAATATCTTATATTATATTAAAATCAAAATACTCATACTTAATTTTTAAATGAGTATAAATTACAATATATAATTAATTACAATACATTTAAAAAAATACTGTGTGAGATCTTGTAATGAATGTCTGAACGGTTTCTACAAGAGTATAAAACCGGTTATTCCTAACAGTCGTATTACATATCTTAGGTGTCGTAATTCATAATAATTTTAAGGCGAGTGATAAGTATTACAATTTCATTAGCATGAGGAAAACTGTCGGCAATTCCATAGAGTAGGTAGGTCCACGTTTTACAACGCAGTACGTAGAGAGGCGTGTAACACAAGATGATTACGACAAATTAAACGCACGGGTGTTGGTGTGGAACCTACACTACAACAGGGAAACGTGATTAATTAACTGTCGCTTGACCGAAGTGAAAAATAAAGTCATACAGCACATAAATTATAAATTCTACATATTTATGTACATAGTAAAGACATACATAATTCAGAATACAATAACGAGAGATTCAGACTCCTCATTTAGTAATCAAAGAAAAGTTTAAATGATTGACAGTTATATTACTGACAGTTTTCAGAAAACTAGTTTGAAAGGAAACACCTGTATTCAATCAGCTCGTGATTTTTATCAAATTCTTCAATATCGTCATATCTAAAAATCTATGCCTAAATTTGTAAAACGTCTCGTTTAATTAATTAAACGCGTATGAGTATGTGTGAAGAACGAAAGCTATTTGAAATTAATTTTGGAGTGTTAAGATTTACTGTGTATAATAATAAACATTTACAAGCACGTCAGATCAGTCAAAGACAGCAATAAATTCGATACTAAAATGTCTTGATTAATTATTGTGTTATCTAACCACACTCTTATTTATAAAGGAATACATATCATAAAAATTGTAAATATCACGAATTTCTACTACGTCATGATTAATCACAGCCACTGAAGCCACAAGGGTGGTCAATATGGGACCAGAACATTGTCTGCATGCAGCATACCCCCGTGTTCCAATGCCCTACACGACATTTTGGGTTTTACGGCGCTTGCCAAATTATTTGGAATACTTTTTCTACTTAACTAAAGATATTACACAGATTTATAGTTTGCGCAGTTTCATTCGACAGTATTCTCGTCTTGCCTAATCTTGCTTATTAGAGAGTCATTGCATTCTTTTCCTTTACTTTGGATTAGACCAGACGCATTGAAATTATCAGGAGTAAAATTTGGTTTGTGTGTATGATGACCCTTGACGCGCACGAATCGGCCGTCCATTGTAGTCTGGACTCTACAGAGGCAACCCTTGGAGTCTTTATCACGGCATGCCCAGTTCAACTTATCTCGATACTGATTGTTCACCCAAAACTTATTGTTCCGGAATATCAGAACCATTTTTCCAGCTCTGGACGGTAAGAAGAATGCCTCTGTAAAAGTCAATATAGTGTTAACTCTGTGATTAGACTGAAATACTAAATACTACATTTTCAAACCTTCTTAAATAGATAACATAAAATAATAAAACCATCAAAGTAAGATAAGAAAAATAATTTCAACTTTTTATTGATCAAAATAAAATATATAGATACGAATATATACATATATATTCTAACACGTTAATACGTATCATAAAATCAAACATAAAAGGACATATTTTTTAACAATGACAATATTAATATAAAACTGAAATATTCAAAGAGTAATCATTTTCTTCGTAGTCTTACTGTAAAATTTTGGCTTTTCGTGGTTATGTGTATTGTCGTATCGGATAACTTCCCCACGCTTATTGGTGCGCGCTGATGCTCTACAATTAACATTCTTCCTACGTGAACACACCCAGTAGCCTGCAGGCGACTCAGTAAATGAAAACCCATCGAGGACCAAGTTCTTTTTACCCCTGCCAGTCGGTATGTACGCGGCGGTTAACTTGCCTACAAAAACCACAGGTAGGTATCAAATAAAAGTACTAGAAATCTTCTCTCAGAATTATTTACAGAAGAAATCCATAAAATGACGTGATGCCCGAACTATTCAGAATTTTATTCCAGTTAAGTACTACAAATAGTGTGAAATTTTTTTATTAATACCTAACTAGGTAAGTGTAGAGATTATGAAAAAGTAGGTACTTACAACTTTTAAAAATAAAACAAAGGAATTTTGTAAATAACTTCATGAAAATACAAATGGTGGTGAATGATTACGTATTTAAAATACGATTGCAACCTAATGACAAACCATGATTTATTTTATTCCAAAATCTGAGGAAGCTTAGCACAGAAAGTTAAGATGTCATTAATCGTTGACCCATTTCGATGCAATACAGCAAGCACTTTGTAACACAAAATATTGCGTTAAAACACATCATTCATGATCATGCTTATCATAGAATAACACTACATCGGTATCTATGGTATAAATGTTTGCCGGGCACTTCCCACTGGAATGAGAGCACTTCCATCTAGTCTTGCCATTTGGGAAGTCCCTATCCTTGACGAAAGTGAATTGGCCAGTAGATATGACTGGGCCTTGCCGTCGAGATGAACTCCCAAATTTGAACTGCGACATCTCCGACTTGCGACCTGATGAAGGGGTTTATTAAACAACATGCGACTTTGTTACTGATACACAAGCAACTTCAAAACAGGGGGAACAAAAGGCATTAAATGATCAATTCTGTGGTTATTGGAAAATACCTACATACTTCCAGCAGGGTTTATAAAAACAAACAAAATTATATTCAAATATAAACTTTAATGATCTAAATCTTAGGAGTAATACTCTCGATAAAAGTAACGATGTCTTTCAAATCGATATTTATAAAGATAATATCAAAATTACTGTATAATGTATAATATAACTACAAAGAGCACAGCTAAAATTTTCAATAGGGAATGTTCAGTACATCAATTATTTTAATTGACAATATATGTCCCATTGTTATACACAAGGCACTTTTTCTTACAATTTAGGATATAACACACGCCAAATATCAACGAGTAATAAATACTTGAGTTTTACATCTTGACATAAGTACATTAAATATTTAATATTAAAATTTGTATAGTAATGATCGAATGTTATCACAATTCGGCATTGTTAGTGCATGTCAGGTAGGTACAGAGCGTCTTGAAACGTTGGTAGACAACGATTACACCAGTGCCGATGGAAGCATCACTCGATTGCGTGATCGCCTTTTTACAGCTCGACGAGCATTAAAACGTATCAATTAAAACGATAGTGCATAACTAAATATCTATACATTCCGATAAAACATTAACAAGGAAGTAGAGTACTACAGTTCAGTTCATTAGAATACAACACATTTTAAACCTATGGAACACTTTTTTACTTACCAAAGCACCAGAGAAAGCGATAAAGGCGGCAGTACAATGTTATTCATGGAATGGAATCGACGTGGTAATTGACCGTCCAGGACAATACCACACAATCTTAACTGCTATCCTAACACCTATATGCTTATTTATATATAATATTATTGTCTAAATTGCTTGGATATACGTAAATTAAATACACTTCATTCAGTACGAGTAAAGAAAAGTAATGCTGTTTCATACGCAATGACTTCTACAGAGTGTTCATTCTATTTCAGACGACTGCAGCGCAAGAGCATCGAGTGTCGTGACTGGGGCAGTTAGAGAAACCGGAGTGGGACTCGCCTCGAGTCCCTTGCGCGCGTTAGGTCGCCGTGGGGGCAGGCAGAGAGCGCGCGGCGGGTGGTTATGCATGCCCTTCACTGCGACCACGCTGGTGCCCAACATATGTATCCTCGCTTTGCAATTTGTCTTCTTGGAAGTACACCGCCATATCACCTTGTCCCTCAACTTGGACTCCTCACAGAAAGGGAACGTGTTCACCATCATGATCACTTTGCCGCGCCGCGACTTGAGAAACTTAATACCTGTGGGAGAAGCACACGTCAGAGAACTGAAGTAGACCGAAATACAGAGACCCCAAACCGACAACCAGAACGTATACCCAGGTGAATCAGGGGTGTAGCGAAATAAAACCAGCGGTTATTTATAAGTACAATTTAATATGATTTCACAAAAAACATACCCCGTACATGAACTAAAAATCCTATGATATAATGGTATAAGTATAAAATTACACTAATTATTTTAATTATATAAGACTTGTATATGAGTAGTAACACTTTAGGAGTTTTTGAGGTAGATAGATTAAAATAGGAGCGTTCGATGTGCGGTACAAGACGAAGCCGTGGCGGTAGGCTCAACAAACAACACACGGTTATCATGCACTACCTACGAGATTCATAATATTAACAACATGAGCAAACATAGAAACAGCACGTGACTCCATAGTCGAAACATACAAACATCGAAAAACGTTGCAAAAGTTGAGGAGAGCCATGAACGCGAGCTAAATATTGCGTGAATAAAGAAACAATATTTACAGCAAACGATGGTGTGCTCGTCTCCCATTATACATAAAAACTCATAACTCGTATCTTATATAATTGACGTATATTGTCATTGCTCTAAAATATATTATACATATTAAACTTACAATTATTACATGTAATAATTACACTTACCTACTAACTATCGCCACGGTTTCATAAAAACGTATATCGCCCACAGTATTTGGCTTAGTGACAGTAATCAGGTACGATAGAGCGTGCCAAACGATCAACACTGGACAGTGGACGATGAGGTTGCGAGCGTCCTCACAGACTGCAGCCTCACCCGCAGGACTGCAACACCGGTATAGTACTATGCAGTGTTCAAAGTTTGCCACGGTCTATAATAACACTTATAAAAAGTTGACAATATTAAATTCACACACATTAGACCCCGTAGAACTAAGTCATCTAAATAACAATTAAAATTAGTAAAAATTTG
Source organism: Spodoptera exigua (assembly GCA_902829305.4). NCBI lineage: Eukaryota > Metazoa > Arthropoda > Insecta > Lepidoptera > Noctuidae > Spodoptera > Spodoptera exigua. Next base: position 3,453,667 of record LR824612.2, read on the forward strand.
TACTTAAATCAGAGTCATACATACAAAGCGGCTCATCATTCTCATCGCCTTCGTTCTTGAATAAGTTATCTTTCGACGAGCAACAAATGAGTTACAAAACAATAATAAAATATATTCAGACAAGTCTCAAAAAGAGCTTATTAAATTTTAATTAATTTAAAGTCGTTAACAGTGAACGAACGTGTAAACTAAGTAAAGAGGTAGTTGAGTTTCGATATAACTAGAGGTAGTGCGGCGCCCCGGACCCTGCGCGGCGAGCCGCCCCGGCGCGCCAGTTCCTACGCTAATGCTAACCTAAGGCTTACGCTACGACACCTTACTCGAGTAAAGCTTCTGAGTATTCATTCTTGTATAAAATTGTATAATTTAAAATTTAAACTAATATGTAAAACCCGTATAAAAGTGAAGAGGTAGATGATTGAGCTTAAGTACTTTTTAAATCAATCCTAAAGAGCAAAACGCAGCTTGCTCGATCCAAGACAAATGCCTTTCGAATATCTACTGTAAATTCTTAAAGATTAAGGAGGCGGACATCTAAATGTCTAAGTAGCAATAAGTATCTGAAAAGTGTAAATTTTATAATTCTCAAAATAAATTAAGTAATTCTAAGTACAGTCCAGGGGACGTCATATTGCTTAATTTCGAACGAGTTTTCTCTAAATCAGTCACCGACGCGTTGCCAGCGACCACGGCGTGGCCGCCGACCTTACCTTGCACTCGTGTCGACAGCTGACTCGGCTGCGTTCGCATGGCGCACCAACCTGCCCTGCCTGACATGACCAGCTGTGGATATCGCGCAATGTCCGCCTAGCGCTACTGGATGATACTGCATACTGCACGGGTCGTAAACATTAAATCAATCAAACGCTAAAGCGTCTAAACCTGACATCAATACGAGCTGACACCGTTATACATTCAGAAGTTCTTACATATATAACATCCTTACTAGCTCTATTCGATTCGATAAATAGCCCACACCTATACGGATAAGTTTATAGATCTCGACGAGACCGTCTAACCTATTACGACACGACGGACGTGTTCACTCGTATTACTGGTCGTCTGCTGTGTTCCCGTCACTGGTCGTCGTAACATCCAATACACCACAACACCTACTTATATGCTGACATACATTCACATAACCGATACTGAATAACCAACAATAGCCTTCGCTGAATCCTAAGTAAACGACACCTTATCCCCTCATACTTAACTAATCATATTTAAATCTACATCCATTATGCTACATTCGCCAAAAGGCGGTTAGAAAATATCGAATACTCGATTACCATTGTCAAAATCGCTTATAAATTAGTCGTGAACTCGTATTAAAATCGATCGATGTTTGTTACAGAATTTAATCCTCCTCCTTGCATGGGGTGTCAACGAGGAGCGGTTTCGCGGAGTTGGTGTGCTGTGCCGAGGGCGGCAGCGCGTTGGGCGAGGTCTGAGCGGGCGGACCACCAGGAGCGGCGGTGACGGCGGCCGAAGCGTTGGCCGTGGCCGTGGCGTGGGCCGTGGCGGCGTACAGCGCCAGCGCATGCTGCAGCTGCAGCAGCTGGTGGTGCGGGTCGAGCGGCGCGGGCGCGCGGTGCCCCGACTGGTGCGGCGTGCGCACCACGTAGCGCCCGTCCGCGAACCGCCGCACGTTGGGCGGGGCGTGGTTGTGCGCGTAGCGAGAGCGCACGATGCGCTCATGACCTTCCGGGCCCTCCGTGTTTACATCGGCTAGGCAGCGAGATGTGAGTCGCGAGGAACAGTACCATTGCTTTCTTCCGTGGGCCAAGTTATTCTTCAAACGGAAAGTGTAACCACGATGAAGCAGGAGACGCCCTTTGCCGGCACGGATGAAGCGCGCTAAAAAATACACTACTGTTAGTTTGTGGTTTTGAGAAATTTATTAAAACTTATCTATTGTCGGGTTTCCACGTTAAAGGTATGTCTATCCATTTCTGATATTTATAACCTTTGACTTGGAAAACCTAACGTTTTAAAACTAAGCATGCATACTTATATAGTTTACGTTACCCACGATTAGACTAGCAAAAACTCTCTTTAAACAATTGAAATAAAACGACAATCATTTAGGTATATAATTTAATCAATGATATAAATTAAAAATCAGTTTGTGTTCATAGATTTATTTAGCACATTTACACATACAACACATTATCTATTACAGAGATCTTGATTACCTATAACAATATTTATAAAAGTTTTTCCATAGAGTTTCGAACGTGACTTAGAGGCATTCCTTATATTTTTCTCTTTGAGAACCGATAATTTCATGAGCAAGAAAATTTGGCACAGACCTTTGGCATAAGTAGACGATGAGCAAGTTTGTAAAAATTAAGCCGTTTCAAACTAACAACATTGAAAACTTAAAATAGGAAGACTTATTTTAACACTATGCTCACTAGTAAGTACTTATATTTTCTATGAGGTAATTGAATATTTTAAAAGAACAGTAAATAATAGTATACTATTTAAGTTTAGACAACATCCTACACACAATTGTAAATTTCAACATTAATTAATCCTACCCTAATAAAAAACTGAGATCAATGTATAACTAAGTCGTCACATGAGCTTATTATCACAATTTTTGGCAATTAAAACATCTACAAACTACACCTATTGCAAATTCCAACTCAAAAGAAAAAGTCACTTACATACAACACACTACCCATCAAATCTATCCGAGTCTTTCCTACTTTATTATAAAAGATTAAAAAAAAATTACGTTCAGAATCGTTGATGAAAACGAACAATGAGTTCTACGAGTTGAATCATTCAAAACCGTCAGCTACTTTTTCATATGAGGCTAGCAGCGATTCTACACCAAGTTAATATCATACTAATAACGTACTACCCACGCATTCGGGTCAAAATTCTGGAGACGAGGTACTAGTAAGGGAGTGGGAGGCGAGGAGGACGAGGAACCTGAAATTGGAATTGAGACAGTAGTAGTGATTTGCGTAGGATTTATGTTGGGGAGCCGTCGGCCGCACCGGCCGGCGTGGTTGTGCTCTCCGACCAGCTTGTGCAGCGTGCCCTTTTGTGTATAAGCTTTGCAACCACAGCCGCCCATAGTGCAGCGCCAGCGCACTACGCCCGAGCGCATCGTGTGCGCCGCGTAAAAGCTGCGGCCGCGCACCCACAGCCGCGGCCGCCCGCCCGGGCCCACGCACAGGCGCACGAACTTGTTGTCCTCTATCAAACAACCACACAATGTTCAATCAAACGTCTGAATCATTATACAAGCTATCGTCAGCAACATGCAGCAAGCCCAATGTTAGAAACCTCGCAAACTCGCACAAAAATATTAACATTGAAAAATGTGAAAATGGTATATTTTGTAATTTGTTAAGCACAAACAATAACAATTATGGATTGGACAAATATAAAAATAATGTAGCTCTAGACGTACGTATAATTAGTTGAACCCAACATCTATTGTAGCTAAGCTCCAACGCAAAACCATTCATTAACCCTAGGCATAGGTTATTTATTGCTTAATTATTACGCCAAGAGATTTATTGCTAACTCACACAATTTCGTTAGATTTAAAGTAATTTGAGATAAATTGTACATTAACATAATATTTTAATTTTACTTAATATCAATTAAATTACAATAAATAATAGTTACATATACACAATGAGATCAACATTAGGTAATATTTCATGACTAGATGGATTTCTACTTACACAGGCTAAATATACAATGGCCTTTTTGTGCACATTGCTAGAACCAAATACAAGCTAATTTCTTATTTACTATCAGTCCACGAACACCCGCCTTCTTGCTCTCTGTTTTACCCCCAACATGACACTTGGATAATTGTTAATGATACAATGAGTAAGGGAGTACACTCAATAACATATTATTTTAAGAGGAGCACTTGCATTATTAAGATTCGACGAGAACCAATGGTTGGACACCATAATGTGTATAGCTACAATTTAGTTAAGTGCTAACTAGGAGATTAGTGGAAGATACATATATATTTCACTCATCAAGAACAGCCTTTGCTTGAGCAGCGAAGTTTGCATTAGTAAAACCGCGATTCGAGTTTCTTTCCCGATCTCCTTGGACCCCCGTAGGAGGTTCGTGCGAATGTACGTTGCTGAGGGCGAAGATCCTGTCGTGCAGCGTATGTGCGTACGCACGACAGGTCCGCCGCGTACAGCGCCATCGCACCTTATTCTTCTCCGGAAACACTTTTTCCGCGTAAAAGGAGAAACCATCGAGCCGCATATGTCGTCTGCCGCGGTTCGAAATCACGAATTCAACTGCAAAATATCACCAATATGATTATCAGCTGTAATTCCTGTAATTCAGCAGTGTCGTTATATCCATGCACGTTAAAATGCAAACTTATCTCGTTATTTCAATATCATAAAGATTCGACTGGCTGTCCACCACAGCTGCTTTATACACCACATTTATTACAGTTCTTGGAGAAATTTTAAGCGAAAGATAACTAGTAACCAGTAAAAATAACTTAATAGGTATGAAGCTTATAATCTACAATAATCGTGGTTTAGACGCTGTACCAAAATCATCTCACAATTTTTCTTTAAATTAGATAGACATCTGATAGTGGATAGTCAGATTTTTATATCTAATTAATTATTTAAACTGCAATAACACAAATGTATGCTTGCGTTTAGATCAGTTTTGCATCACAAAAAAAAATAAGAAAATATGTAGGTAAGCATGCGCATGTAAATGAAAACAAGAATGATATAATTAATTAATATATATTTTGAAGGCAACATAGGCAAGGTTAATTATTTGCTGCAATAGTTTCGATGAGACTTTCGATGCGTGCATGTTCGTCGATGGCAGGCGCATGACGCTCGTGCGTGTGGCTGCCTGCCCGTGCTACGAGCCTGCCGTCCGTGGTGAGAGCCCTGGCGGGGCAACCTTGCGCGCGGCTCCGGCAGGTCCAGTAGACGCGAGGACCACGACGTTTGCGTGCTACAAATCCGAAGCCGTCGACCAGTAGGGAAGGTGCCCCTCGGCGCGTCACAGTGTAACATACCTGTGCCTCGCCAGTTCCTGTTCCATTCAGTATTAATCCACAACCAAAAAACTCTAAAGTCAATCTGCTTTTAGTGCACATTCCTATAAACTGCTCACCAATAACAATAGCTATGATTGTTTGAACTTAAAAGAAACCATGATTTATTTTCATTTATTTATTGAAATCTTATCAGAATCTTATTATTTGATCACAATGTTCAGAAAAAACTAGAAAATTGATAATCGTTTACAATACTACATGAATTCCAGAAATCCATGAATCATCTATCCTATAATCACATCCATCATGCATTCAAAATGTAACTACATTTACAAATAGGCAGATACGCATTACAGCTAAGAAACTGTACGTAATGTGCGCACAGTTCACGTAATTAAAAAATAATGAAGAAAAATATACTCGTACACATATTACCAATGTATCTATAATAAGTACGACCATTGATTGCAAACGGAATTACGTTTAACGTCAGTAAGGTTGAAACTATAGGTAAACAAACAAAAGACTTGAAGTATGGCATTACAATTTAAATTAGGCCTAATACGGTACTAACGCACACACAAAATGACACATTTAATTTATTGCTTGTATTACAAAACAGTTTTTTAATTGCTTACACGGTAGGGCAGGTAACTACTTCGCCTAATTCATACTTTCGCGATATTTTTGACATGTGATTCTCAACATGATTATGCACAGGGTTAGTTATTCTCAAAATATTGTTTTTAGATGTTATTCTGGCTCGACAGCGTTTGCCATAATCCATACACCTCCAAAAAGTCCGGCCACTACGAACACTATCAGTCACAAATATGTACGGTTCATAGATCAACTGCAAATGACCACTTTTCGTCTGAATAAAATGTAGATCACTCTTTACGTTGCTGTTTAACGCGCCCATCACTGAAAGAAATTGATTTATTAGTATAATTGCAAATACATCAAATATTAATAGTAATATTTAAATATAGATGGAGGGTAATAAAACATGATGATTTCTTTTTATTTTATTTATTGAATAAAAGGTTATCAATGTTGCATAAAGTAACTGTGTATCATTAAAATAAATATCCATAAATCTATGAGAGCAAATTTTTTCAGAAAAAAATAAAATCGTTATTTAATGATCACATGGGCAAGTGTATCATGAATTGGCCAAAAGTTCAAATACTGAACAATATTTAGACACCGAAAGTACAGTAACTGACAGTGATGGCCAGAAGGATGTAACGAGTAACAAATGACGCTCAGCATACGGTGCACCTATTTACCTTATTTTTAAATAAAGAAAAAGTAGATGTAAAACAATCAGAATGATTCAGGTTCTTTAAGTAAATATTTTACCCCTTTTCTGTGAGGGGATAATCATCAAATGACTTTTTAAAGATTTTGTTACTGTGAGATTGGGTTAAAATGATAATAATTAATATCTAAAATTCTACAAGGTTACATATAGCTTTTTTTTTGTGAGGGTAAATCATCAAATGACTTCCCCCGCCCAGGATGAGGAAGTGTCAGACTCTTACTGACTAAAAAGCCTTCCCTGCCTTCTCCTGCTCTAAGCCGAGGTCGCGGTGCCTCCTTGCGCTTACCCCGCAACCCCGGCTGAACATCAGGTATGGCTCCATCTATGGTCTATTGGCTCTTTGAGGCGCGAGCGGAATGCAGCGCGCCGTATGCTTAGGTCTTGTTTTGGTCAGACGACGAGCTACCCTTTCTCGCCGTCCACAGACCCGCGCTTACGGTGGTCAGAGATCGTCTTTCGATCCCAGACGCCCGGAGTGTTGCCTACTGCGGCGACTGGGGCGTAAGGATGAGGAGGATAGCTCCCTCACGCACACCGCCTCCTTCTTTGAGAGTATAACTGCTTCGCAAGAAGAGGAGACTACTTCCCAGTTCCTCTCGCTCCGCACAATGGCCTCGACTAAGGCCGGGATCAAAGAGGTCGCCGCCGCGATCCCTTCCCTAAGGATACGGCGGTGCTCAGCCCAAGCAGGGCACACCGCCACCATATGCTCCACCGTGGTATATAGCTTATATAGCTTAACATATAGACGTCTACTATGTGAGAAAATAGAAAATACATTTCATCTCCCTTTGATCTTTTTTCTGGATCTGGATACACTGGTTTAATCAGTGCCTAGCTAGGGTAGAATGCACTTTAATTGCATACATTACAACAACAAATATACTATTCAGAGCTATTATGCGTCAAAACTGGTTAATGAGGTTTTACAATAATTATGTTAGGCATTTATTATTTTAAAATATAGGATAATGAACACCACAATTGATCAATTAATTAGTAAACCAGTATAATAGGTACCTAAAAAATGAGAAAAAAGCAGAATCTGAAAGTGAATTTTTATTCATTTGAGTTAGGCTTAAACATAAAAGTCACAATGATCAAATGATCATTAATAAAAATAAACTTGGATTAATTAAAACAAACAGCAACAGTTCTATACAGTACAACCTTTAAGTCAACTACTTTTCTCTCTTTTACAATCTAATTATTTTAATTTCATACATTTATGTTGATTGCAAATAATAAAAGCATAGATGCTGTGTGCAAAAAAATATTTAAAAATAGGATCATAGGCACACATTTTGTATAATATTAGCAAGATGACCTGAAAGTTGAAGTAAAAGCATACATAGGTACTACTTATTGTAAAGGGCAGATGAGCAAATTTTTGAGATAATTTTTATTTTAATAAATAACTAACAACCCACACCGTCTTCACTTATGTGTAATGCAATGCGGACACTATTTTTCTTCACTATTTAATGAATGTTATTGGACACACTATGTACAAAAAAACAACAAACTGTTTGTCAGTTTTAAAGATTTAAGCATCACATAGGATATAGGGACAGAGAAAGTGTCTTTGTTTTATACTATCTAGTGATATAAAACTGAAAACACATTTTAATATTTAAAAGTTTGCAATATTAATAGAAATAATGATATTCATATATTGAAAGCACATATTACTGAAACACAAGTAAGAAATGATAAAAGCAATTGTTAAACAACAATACTCACTGGAACTGGCATGATTTATAAGTCATGGTTAATATAGTCAAGAAAAAATGATGATTGTTCAAGGAAGACATAAACACAGAAGCATAATATCATCAATCATACTTACAACCATCATCCCATCTTTTCCTTATTTATAAGATTATTATGTATGAGGCATTATAAATAAATTAATATTTCACTAAAAGGATGCACCCACATGTACGTGTTATACCCACTTTTAGCCACATATAGTGGTACACACTCCATGTATTAAAGTTTAACATATAAGATACATGCCATAGCATAGAAGACAGACCAAGACTCCAAGTTAGCTAAAAATATTAATATTTGGATTAAATCCGAGAGAAGTTACTTGGTTATGTTACTTATGATTTCTCATACAGCGGGGGAAGATCTATAACAAGCATGACCATTGAGTAAGACTGTTGTCGTGAGATGATTCTAGTATTGAAGTATAACTGATCAAGCAGGTATATTTTACACTTTCAACACAGTTTAAATGGATTGAATATTAATTTAATTTTGCATAGTTTTATTACCTAATACAATTATAAAAGACATTGTTTAAGAAAGCGACTGATATACGCACATTGTCAGTTTCTGTCTTTCAAGGCCTTAGCATTGGTAGCTTAATCTATGTTTCCGCTACCTAGTTCCTCACTAGTTTGCACCTACTTTTAAATATCATTGTTTTTATATGTATTTTAATTCATCAAACCATAAGCAAATGCCAGTTTTGATCACCTATTATTCTTCAATTGTATCTCTAATTACCATGATCGAAAAGGAAATAGTACTATTTAAATTAAGAATCATCGTAATAAAATATCTTTTCACATTATTTCTCTCTGCAAAAATAGCATGCATGATGTTTATTTGAATATAGCAATTTAAGACTCATTTGTATTATCAACCACAATATTTGCATGCTTAAATGCAAAATTAGATTAATTTGAAAAAGAAATTTACCATTTTTGATATGAGAATCATGAGTACATCATATCGGCAACTATTCAATGGATTAGTACCAAATAATTAAATGCCTGTTTCTCACAGGTTATTTATGAGCCCCATATGATACAAGGATAAGTTCAATACAGATAGATACTTTCATAGCTCAATACAGTTATTATATTCAAATATTTCAACAATTTTTTTTTTTTTTTTGATATGGCTATTTATAGTTTGTCACAGATGGTAAAAAATTTATTATTAAATTTACTGAACATTTTCATGTTCGGTAAATTTGTCTGATTGAAGGGATACAAGATATACTTATTGACTTACATTTCAGTGTAAGTGTTAGGCTGTTCATTCTTTGCAGAGCATGATTCAATGTATATTAATTGAGATTTTTGTTGCTTTGACTTTAAATTTATACTTTTATGTTTTGAAACTGTTTTCACTTACTCATTTTTGATTTAGAACAAATTCAATTAAATTTATAATATAATATAATGCTGTTATAAGTGTTTATAAGAGGAAAATCAATAGGGTTACATAGGTACTGTTGTCCATACGAATTCAAGAAGAATGTATGTTAAAAATATGCATAAAACGTAAATACAATAATATTTATTGCTCACGTCAACTTCGAATAACGCACATGCATTGAATAAAAGGATCAGTTACACGAGAAATTATCTACTGTATTTTATTTCCGAATAATATTAAAGAAAAATGAACATCTAAACATCGTAAAGTTTTTAGGTTATGTTTACAAGCTGCAGAATAGAGCGTGCAAACAATGTTTATTACTGTTAAAACTATATTACAAATAAGTAAAATACTATAGTAATATCATTTATAACGTTTTGAGTGAATCTATTGATGTTTTAATAAAAACGCAATACCTGATACTCCAGTTGACAACCTGCATTCGTTTACATGTCGTGATACTTTCCCCAATGCCTAAATGTTAGATTAATGATTTGTACGTACCTGCTGTATTTCCAACACATTTTACACAATTTAACACTAAATCACATATTATAATCACTTTACAAAGCACCAAACATTTTGTATCATCACGTAAACACCTCCAAAGGTGGTACTTCATACCAACAATTAACACGAGATTATTATCTAAAACATTATCACTGCAGTCCACCGGTAATAGTCTATTGATAATACACCTGTATAATTAATAGAAATCACAACAAACTTTTATTATTTCCCAAAATAGTAAACAATCCTCGAGTGACACAATTGCTACCATAGATTCCACGGCGTTAAGACGGACAACCACAAATAACGGAATCGCATTCCATGATACGCATAAAACACTACAGCAATGATGTAAAAAAATAAGTGTATTGTAAATTTTGATCGTTCAAATAAATGAAGCGTAAAATAAATATTAATTTAATGAGGAAGTTGATCTTGTAGTTTTTGATTTTGTTATCTTACAATCAACTTATCCACTATTGCCGCCATTTTGCAATTTATATTCCTATTTTATAAATGAAAATAATGTGTATTTAAATGGAAATAAAGTGATAGATAGAACGCTTAATTTCATTTTATTCTTGTTATAGTAGTTTTGTAAGTTGATGTGTGTTTATACTACTATTTTTCAGGCACACACCATTTATTTGTCTTCAATAATGTGCCAATAACTTTGAGATTCGGAACGTAATTAGTGTTTTCCAAACTTCGCAGTTGAAACCTTAGTCTGGATTTTTCGCTGACTACAATACAGTAACAATAAATTAATAGTATTCGAATTTTCTTATCACCAATAAACAACAATACTTGAAGTTAATCTGACATGAAAATCCACACTAGTATTGCCAGTAATAAAAACCTGAGAAGGGTTCATCTATTCAACGTAAGATGGCACTGTAACCAAACCAAATTAATAAAATATCAGTATTTTTTGTCAATCAGTTCAATATCAGACTGAATACACATGTGTAAAAGTTGTGTTCCAAAAAAGCGACTTTTGATATCTTCATTAATAATTATTCTAAAAGAGATAATATAGTTAAAAGCTTTTTTGTGACTTAAGGTATACGTAGCGCCACCTAGTATTCGTTTGCATCCAACATAATTGCATATACATTCAATAGATACTCGTAATAGGCACCACGCTAAACTTATATGGGTTTTTTTCTTGGCTTGGGCTTGGACAGCACCTGATTTTCACTTGTCATTTATAATGATGTAATTTAAATAAAGGATAAGCATTAATGTAGTACCTACCTAATCTGAATTTATACAAATATTAGCTTTTACATACGGCTGCACTTGCGTCACTAAGATTAAGATTATTTTGATTTTAATTTTGTTCGCTTTATATCCTTTTCCATTTTTGGTGAGAGTAATTTTAATACATTATACTCGCCTCTTTGGTCGACTGGTCGCAAGTAAGTACCTATTGCGTCAAGCAAATCGCTTATGGGGTGCCTAAAGGTTTAAAATCGTTGACAGAATTATTGGCAGTTACCTAGTTACTATATAAATCTTTTCTGTTTTAACGAAAACTTCTCGTGTGTGTCAGAATGGCTGGTACCTGTGGCTTTAGTCTATGAGAGTTGATTAAATTCGTCAATTCATCCTATGGTCAGGATCTGTGTGCCCAGTGAATAGCAAAAGACTTGTCCCCCATTACACGGAACTCATAAAATAACTGATGAAAAGTGGGGTATCATGCATGATCAGAGCTTCTGTCAATGGCTTCGTCCGCATACCAGGATTAAAGTTCAGTACCTAGGTATACAATGCGGCCGACGTATCTTGGCGAGTCTGAAGTTAGCCGTTTGTCTGCGCAGTGGATCTTTTAGGAACAAAATTGTGTACTGCGCAGCTAATCGGCTAACTTCAGACTCGCCAAGATACGTCAGCCGCACTGTAGGTACCAGTACGTGATAGATTAACAAGCATCATCCATCTATACTTACAAACTTTCGCGAGCAGGACTGGCGAAACATCACTCAATAGAGCAACAGAATTTGGTCGCTATTTTTCAAATAAAAGCTGGTGTTTCGTAAACGTCGTTTTATACCTTCATCCTAATAGAAAAGTACCTAGTGTAATACTTTAAAATGTTTTAATGACACATAACCTCAAGTATACACGTCTTGTGCACATACAAAACGTGAATACGCGTCAGCTATTCATTCAATCATGATTTCCAACTTTTACTGGAGATGGATACCAGGTCCTCCGTTCCCATCAAATAATACCTAATATAGAATATTTTATGGTGGTAAAGCGTGCCAATCAATGATTATACTTAAAACATGACCGATTAAATAAACTAGAAAGATGTTTCAACACAGCAGGACTTTCTATACAGACGTTTTTGCATGGCCAACAACTTCAGCAAAATGAATTTCAAAATAATTAATAGATAACCAGTTATTCTACAACTGTTTGATTTTAGATGAACATCAGAGGTCATTTTTGAAAGCGGCATTATTCCTGAATCTTCATTAAAAATAACTATATGATACCTAAATGCTTTTATAAATAATTAATAAAAGTCACCAAATTTATATTATTTCTTTTATTTATCGACTCCGTGGTTGTTAACTGTCATTAATCTTAATTATTGATATTATAATATGATAGGTACTCTAATCATTTTATTATTTAGGTACTAGTTTCTGCCAGCGACTTCATCCGCCTGAAATAGTGAGTTCTAGCCAATAGCTAGATTTTTCATGGGGTCGACTAAGGGTGTTTTAATATCGTACGGATTTCATAACGCATGTGGGATTGCCCCGCATGCAGAAATTTCAAGCAGCGTGAAACCCGGTAACCTAAGATTGTTATATGGGGACTGCTGTGCGTTGTAGTTGTGTATAAAGTTGTTAATTCTCAACTATATAATTAATTTATTTAATAAATAGTTCATTTATTTATTTAACTATATACTTCATTTTTTTCACGTACACGGAGGTCCCGTACGTTGCCGCTGCCTAGGATCACGCCCCGAGTCCCGCGTGCAAATTCCACGGATTGCAATAAATACTTCTATAAAAAGGACATTTGCAGGATTTATCCATACGGGGCATGCATGTGTTATGAAATCCGCACGATAATACTATAAAAACACCCAGGCCGGATGTGAGAGGTCGCTGATGCCGATTACATACCTGAGGTCAAGGTGGTGCTCAACCGAAGCAGGGCACACCGACTGGTACCCACACCAGGAAGATTTCTCCCGCCGAATCCGAAACCTACCGAAGCTTTAGGTACCTATTCCGGTAAGCACCTCTGCGTCAGACGGAAAGTGAGGACGCCATGGCATCTCTCTAGCCATTGCTCAAAAAGGGGTCTTACCATTGCTATAAAGCCGCTATCCCACAAAGGGGTTTTACCAGCATAGCGTCAACGTTGAGCAGACGCGACGTTGACGTCACGTTGTTTCGTTTCGTCCGCTGGACGCGAAGTCAACGTCGCGTCTGCGCAACGTTAACATCGCGGTTGTTGGCTACAAGTACAATCAAGGCATCCTGTTCTATCAAATTTAATGTAGTCTTTGACATACACTTGTTGCCAATAAAGATATAATAAAGATTTAAGTGTGGGAGAGCCATGCTTCGGCACGAATGGGTCGGCTCGACCGGAGTGATACCACGGCCTTACAGAAAACCGGCGTGAAACAACCAACAGTGTTGTGTTTCGCCGTGTGAGTAAGGTTACCGGAGGCCCAATCTTTCCCCTTCCCAATCCCTCCCCAGTTCCTAAATCTCCAAATCCCTAATCCCTAAAAGGTCGGCAACGCACTCGTAACTCCTCCGTTGCGGGTGTCCATGGGCAGCGCTGATTGCTTACCATCAGGTAATCTGTCTGCTCGTTTGCCGATATATTACAAAAATATATATGTTACGGCTAAAGGTAGGTGTGAACCTAAACTTAAGATTAGCCGGCTAAACCTAGGTTTATCTTCAACGAAATGTTAATGTTAGTTTGTTCTATCTTTAGCCGGCTAAAATTAGGTGTAGCTGCAGGTCCTTGGCTAAAAATGTAGAAGGAAATGGAAAAGGAAACAATGTAATAATGTTTACTATTTTGACACGAAAACTTTATTAAAAAATAATCACTTTCATTACCCATACTTTTATGTACTATGTAGGTATTCAAAGTAACAATTATTAGGTACAATAGATAAAAATGAAGACGGACTTTATAAATTGGGCAACGAAAACGGTACAATCGAACAGCTTTTTTCACGAAATCAGTTTACAGTTTGTGAACAAAAATTCGTAGATTTGGAAAAAGTGTCATCAGTGAAAATGACTATTCGTCAGCTTGCTAATGAACAGTCAACATCAGGTGGACAAGGCTTTCAAAGATGTCATTGCAAGACAAAATGTGGTAAACGCGCCTATCGAATACATTTTTAGCCGTTTTGTTTCGGTTAATGTGCACATTAACCGGCTAAAGATGGAATATCACGACGAAAACTAACATGTTATCGAACTTTAGCTGCTTCTCGAAGATAAACCTAAGTTTAGCCGGCTAATCTTAAGTTTACGTTCACACCGACCTTTAGCCGTAACATATATACCTATTCTAGCCATAAATACTGTAACAAATAAAAAAAAATATTTTTTCTATTGCAAATAACATTTATTACTTTTACAGTATGTAAGTTTAATACATAAATATAAAACAATTTAAAACATAAAAAGCTTATTCGAAGTGGCCTCCATTGGCTGCAATACAGTCCTTTAAACGTTGAGGCCAGTTATCAATAGAAGCACGCACTCTTTCCATGGGAAAATTCGCGTGCGTTCGTGCAGCGGAATGTTGTTGAATTTAAAGATTTTAATTATGCAGATATTTAGTGTATGACGTCGTATAATTGTGTATGGGTAAAAAAAAATTGTGCACGCAACCATTGTGGAGAAATTCACCAAAAACTGATTCCGCTGGGCGAACGTTGTCCTGGCGGAACTTTTTTTAATCCATAGACTTTAGAAGAAAAGAGATGTATCCAAAAATTAGTGTGTATTTGTGTGTAATTGTGTATGTATAAATAAAACTAGTGCATGCATAAACTTCGGAGAAATTCAAGTTTCCGCTACGCGAACGTTTGGCCATTAGCTAGTTTTCATATAAAGCGCTTACATAGAGAGCTGTAGATTTTACATACGTTGTTTTGAATTTGTGTATATTTGTTTAAAAACAGATTTAGAAAAAATCGTAGGGTTTAAAAGATAAAATATAAACGTAAAATACGCTTATTAGGTCTTAGTTCTTAAAGTATGCACTTTGGGTCTAGATTTTCACGTTTATATAAACCTTGTAAGTGTCTGCAACATGTTGCCAACTATCAATGATGTTCCGTTTGTAATTAAATAGTTATAGGACAAATTTACCATGAATAGATCACTGTTTACAAAGCAGTCAAATATCACGACTTTCTAAATGAATTGCATGGTAAAATGTATGCCAATAATTAGTGTATTCATTCAACTGTTCACATGCAAAATTTCATGTCATTAAATTCAGTAATTAAAGAAAAACAATTATAATACTGACGAAGCATCGAAAACCTACATAACCCGACCAAGTTCGGATGGCTACAAAAAAGCGGCTGTGTAATATATTTAGGTAACATCCCAAAATTTACAGTATAATACCGGTATTGAATTGGTACAGGTGATAACACACTTATTGTTTCGAAATAATTTATAGGTCATTTATTTTTGGACACTACTTTTTTAAATGTATTTGACTATGACAGAAAGTAGGTACTATTTACGTAGGTACTTTATTTAAGTATGCGCTTGAGACTTGAGATATAATCTAATTATATTTAAGACAAATAAAATTCATACAGCTAATTTCTATCGAAGATTTCACGGATCGGGATTCTAACTATAGACCCTTAGGGAAATTAAATATTTACCACAGGTAAGTATGTACTAGGTACTGTTTAGGTAAATATTTATCATATTGTAGCTTATTACACTATTTAATCAATATTTTTTATTACACTATTCAACCAATAGACTATACATGCACGAGCGTGTGTACGATACTGTACCATATTAATAAATGCTATATTGGAAAGTTAAGAACGTTTCTTAGATATATGGCACGGCCGCTTTTTTGTAGCCATCCGAACTTGGTCGGGTTATGTAGGTTTTCGATGCTTCGTCAGTATTATAATTGTTTTTCTTTAATTACTGAATTTAATGACATGAAATTTTGCATGTGAATAGTTGAATGAATACACTAATTATTGGCATACATTTTACCATGCAATTCATTTAGAACGTTGTGATATTTGACTGCTTTGTAAACAGTGATCTATTCATGGTAAATTTGTCCTATAACTATTTAATTACTAACGGAAATTCATTGATACTTGGCGACATGTTGCAGACACTGAAAAGGTTTGTATAAACGTGAAAATCTAGACCCTAAAGTGCATACTTTAAGAACTAAGACCTAATAAGCGTATTTTACGTTTATATTTTTATCTTTTAAACCCTACGATTTTTTCTAAATCTGTTTTTTAAACAAATATGCACAAATTCAAAACAACGTATGTAAAAATCTACAGCTCTATGTAAGCGCTTTATATGAAAACTAGCTAATGGCCAAACGTTCGCGTAGCGGAAACTTGAATTTCTCCGAAGTTTATGCATGCACTAGTTTTATTCATACATACACAATTACACACAAATACACACTAATTTTTGGATACATCTCTTTTCTTCTAAAGTCTATGGATTAAAAAAAGTTCCGCCAGGACAACGTTCGCCCAGCGGAATCAGTTTTTGGTGAATTTCTCCACAATGGTTGCGTGCACAAATTTTTTTTTACCATACACAATTATACGACGTCATACACTAAATAGGTATCTGCATAGTTAAAATCTTTAAATTCAACAACTTTCCGCTGCACGAACGCACGCTTGAGATCTCAGGTGGCTACAGTCAAACATATAATTAAAACGTCAGGATTGAGGAGCCAAAGCAAATGCGTTCCCTTAAAAAAATTACTCTGTTTTACTATTTTACTTCTATACTGCAAAAACAAACACAACACCTGCTAAATGATCAATATATCGAACATATTAATTGATCACTCACATCCAATAGAAATTCACGTCTTGAGTTTCGATTCAGGAGCCACCTATTGTATTTTCGTTCATTTCAGAGCTACAGAAGCTAAATTTTTAGACGGTAGGTAATATGCAAAATTGCTACTAAATGATACATTTTCATAAATATTCATCTATTACTTAAACGAGTTCCAGGTGGCTCCTCAATTCAGACGTTTAGATTGAGGAGCCACTTTTGCATTAAAATAACTAGTGATATATTTGGCTGCTAAATCTAGAATTTGTGCTGCAAAATAAGCTACATTGCTGCTAAATAATGGTGAGATCAGATTTAAAAAATCTGATGTGGCTCCTCAATCCTTACGGACATGTTTACTTTGGCTAAGCTACCAACCTCGCAGGAGTGTTGTATACCTGCCTACCGTTGTTGATAATTATTTTTCACCCAGTCTTACCGCATCTAGGTCGGTACCGCCTTTCAGAACAAAACGACGGTCGAACAGATTTACCCAACAGTAACAAATCAAAACAGGGACTAGGTAGGTGGGTAGCCATCTACTTTGAATAGTAGTAGGTAGTACCTATGTAACAAAAGGCTCGGATTTGCGTAACGTAAAATGGGGTGAATAGAATTAGAGGGGCGAATAGATACTCGCCAACATCTATTCACCCCTTTCGGTGTCCGTTACCCAGGCCAGATGTTGTCGACAATGGTCATTTGAATCTTATAGATAATTAGTTGTGCGGCTTCTGTAATTGTTGCGCACATTTTTAAATTTGTTGCGCTTATAGTTTTTTAATTATTTCCCAAAAACATTTCCTGCTGGCGTAACGTTACCACAGCCAGACCTTTTTATTTCTAATGGGAATATTTAAATAAATATTAGCTATAAAATTAGTTGTCTAGATAAAGTAAATGTTGTGCCTTATTTTGTATTTGTTCTTTCTTCGGTTGCGAAGTTATTCGAGATTTTGCTGCGGTAACGTTTTTGGTTTTGCTAGATCTTTGAAATGGTTAAGCGGATTCTTATCATATTTTGTACACGACTTCCGAGGACTTAGTTTAAATTTGTTGTGCAATAACAAAACCAAAATAATGCATATTTTAAAGGTTTTTTTCATTAAATAGAAAAACACTTCAATTGGCCCAGCACTCTCAATAAGAAGTCTAAAGACTTACTTTAAACGTAATTTTAAAGCTTTTAACTGCCTTCAAATGTATGTGAAGTTTCATTAGTATCCCGTAAGTATTTAACAAGTTATGATGATATTCAGTTCTTCACGAGCACGGCCTTAATGCACGCGGTGTTATTTGGCCACTGGATTGGATATATGAACTGAATGTTATGTCAATAATTAGTTGTTTAGATCAGTTGTATATCAGTAAAATTTCAGCTCAATACATTGGATAATTAATGAGATAATACTATGAAAGTCATTAGGAAGTGAATGACCGTGGTAAGCCGACCAAGTTTAGGTGGTTACGAAAAGCGAAAACGCAGAACATTGTACTATCTTTAAAATGTTTAGTATAATACACCTTACAATTTTTGGTACAGACGCGTACACTGTTTAATAGCTATATAATAATAATATAAAAGAAAACATTATCTTCCAGTTCCACAAAATTATCAAAAATCACCGCTAGAGCATGCCGTTCGGTAGGACGCAGGAGGAGTGGGGTGAAGGGGTAATACATTGTTTGCATAACGCACTCAGTCTTGCCAGAAGGTTACTTTTGTAACCTTTTAGATGATTTTTGAACTGCATTTTGAAATAGAAATGACAAGGACGGGTGATGTTTAATCGGTTGCTAAGCAACACAAGTTTTTATAAGTAAGGAAGTAAAAGTTCAATTGAAATGATTATTTTACCTTTCAATAAAAAATCTTGAATAATCATGTAGTTTTTTTTTAAACTTTTGTACATGTCTGTACTAAATTTATAACACTATCCTACATATTTTAGAAGGTACCATAATGTTCTGCGTTTTTCGCTTTTTCGTAACCACCTAAACTTGGTCGGCTTACCACCGTCATTCACTTCCTAATGACTTTCATAGTATTATCTCATTAAGTATCCAATGTATTGAGCTGAAATTTTACTGATATACAACTGATCTAAACAACTAATTATTGACATAACATTCAGTTCATATATCCAATCCAGTGGCCAAATAACACCGCGTGCATTAAGGCCGTGCTCGTGAAGAACTGAATATCATCATAACTTGTTAAATACTTACGGGATACTAATGAAACTTCACATACATTTGAAGGCAGTTACAAGCTGTAAAATTACGTTTAAAGTAAGTCTTTAGACTTCTTATTGAGAGTGCTGGGGCCAATTGAAGTGTTTTTCTATTTAATGAAAAAACCTTTAAAATATGCATTATTTTGGTTTTGTTATTGCACAACAAATTTAAACTAAGTCCTCGGAAGTCGTGTACAAAATATGATAAGAATCCGCTTAACCATTTCAAAGATCTAGCAAAACCAAAAACGTTACCGCAGCAAAATCTCGAATAACTTCGCAACCGAAGAAAGAACAAATACAAAATAAGGCACAACATTTACTTTATCTAGACAACTAATTTTATAGCTAATATTTATTTAAATATTCCCATTAGAAATAAAAAGGTCTGGCTGTGGTAACGTTACGCCAGCAGGAAATGTTTTTGGGAAATAATTAAAAAACTATAAGCGCAACAAATTTAAAAATGTGCGCAACAATTACAGAAGCCGCACAACTAATTATCTATAAGATTCAAATGACCATTGTCGACAACATCTGGCCTGGGTAACGGACACCCCCTTTCGTGTAACTATCTATTTATACCCCTCAACTTCTATTCACCCAGTTTTATGGTAGTTACCGTTACACGGGGGTAAATGAATAGGCACCTAGATCATGATCGCCTATCTATTCGCCCGTTTAGGTGTCCGTTACCCAGGCCAGATGTTGTCGACAATGGTCATTTGAATCTTATAGATAATTAGTTGTGCGGCTTCTGTAATTGTTGCGCACATTTTTAAATTTGTTGCGCTTATAGTTTTTTAATTATTTCACAAAAACATTTCCTGCTGGCGTAACGTTACCACAGCCAGACCTTTTTCTTTCTAATGGGAATATTTAAATAAATGTTAGCTATAAAATTAGTTGTCTAGATAAAGTAAATGTTGTGCCTTATTTTGTATTTGTTCTTTCTTCGGTTGCGAAGTTATTCGAGATTTTGCTGCGGTAACGTTTTTGGTTTTGCTAGATCTTTGAAATGGTGAAGCGGATTCTTATCATATTTTGTACATGACTTCCGAGGACTTAGTTGAAATTTGTTGTGCAATAACAAAACCAAAATAATGCATATTTTAAAGGTTATTGCATTAAATAGAAAAACACTTCAATTGGCCCCAGCACTCTCAATAAGAAGTCTAAAGACTTACTTTAAACTTAATCTTGAAGCTTGTAACTGCCTTCAAATGTATGTGAAGTTTCATTAGTATCCCGTAAGTATTTAACAAGTTATGATGATATTCAGTTCTTCACGAGCACGATCTTAATGCACGCGGTGTTATTTGGCCACTGGATTGGATATATGAACTGAATGTTATGTCAATGATTAGTTGTTTAGATCGGTTGTATCTCAGTAAAATTTCAGCTCAATACATTGGATAATTAATGAGATAATACTATTAAAGTCATTAGGAAGTGAATGACAGTGGTAAGCCGACGAAGTTTAGGTGGTTACGAAAAAGCGAAAACGCAGAACATTATGGTACCTTCTAAAATATGTAGGATATTGTTATAAATTTAGTACAGACATGTCCAAAAGTTTACGTTTTTAGTTTTAAGTAGACGACGCACTAGGTATTCTTTTAGACTACCGTAAAAACAGACACAATTAAGTCAATAGATGTTTGAACGCCTGTGTTCGCTTGGGGGGGGGGGGATAGAATAGAATATTAGTTGTATTGACCTAAACGATTGTTCCATTATAATATAATAATATTTAATTAAAAGTTAATTCTCCATATTCCGAAAAAACAACTAAAAGTAACCTTTTTATTCGAGTTACCTAAAAGTAACCGATGCAGTTCAAAAATCATCTAAAAGATTACAAAAGTAACCTTCTGGCAAGACTGAGTGCGTTATGCAAACAATGTATTACCCCTTCACCCCACTCCTCCCGCGTCCTACCGAACGGCATGCTCTAGCGGGGATTTTTGATAATTTTGTGGAACTGGAAGATAATGTTTTCTTTTATATTATTATATATAGGTATTTAACAGTGTACGCGTCTGTACCGAAATTGCAAGGTGTATTATACTAAACATTTCAAAAGATAGTACAATGTTCTGCGTTTTCGCTTTTTCGTAACCACCTAAACTTCGTCGGCTTACCACTGTCATTCACTTCCTAATGACTTTAATAGTATTATCTCATTAATTATCCAATGTATTGAGCTGAAATTTTACTGAGATACAACCGATCTAAACAACTAATCATTGACATAACATTCAGTTCATATATCCAATCCAGTGGCCAAATAACACCGCGTGCATTAAGATCGTGCTCGTGAAGAACTGAATATCATCATAACTTGTTAAATACTTACGGGATACTAATGAAACTTCACATACATTTGAAGGCAGTTACAAGCTTCAAGATTAAGTTTAAAGTAAGTCTTTAGACTTCTTATTGAGAGTGCTGGGGCCAATTGAAGTGTTTTTCTATTTAATGCAATAACCTTTAAAATATGCATTATTTTGGTTTTGTTATTGCACAACAAATTTCAACTAAGTCCTCGGAAGTCATGTACAAAATATGATAAGAATCCGCTTCACCATTTCAAAGATCTAGCAAAACCAAAAACGTTACCGCAGCAAAATCTCGAATAACTTCGCAACCGAAGAAAGAACAAATACAAAATAAGGCACAACATTTACTTTATCTAGACAACTAATTTTATAGCTAACATTTATTTAAATATTCCCATTAGAAAGAAAGGTCTGGCTGTGGTAACGTTACGCCAGCAGGAAATGTTTTTGTGAAATAATTAAAAAACTATAAGCGCAACAAATTTAAAAATGTGCGCAACAATTACAGAAGCCGCACAACTAATTATCTATAAGATTCAAATGACCATTGTCGACAACATCTGGCCTGGGTAACGGACACCCCGTTTAGCTGTTACCTTTGAACACATACTAAGCTACCAGTCTCCCAGTTTTACCACGTAGCAACGCAAAACAGGGCGAATAGATACACGAAAGGCATCAGTATATGTTGAATTTCCCTACTACCTATTTACAACTATCTACCACTTCGTGCGTAAGATGTCACTGCGACGCATACTATGACGCAGCAATACCTATACACGAATCATACCTTACAACAGGCTCTCCGGATCTACCTTTTACCTTTACCAACCATTACCACCGATAAGAAATGGGGCTTCTTCATTGTGAGTTATCACAATGCAATAGAGTACCTTTACATTACCAGAAACTAAAACCAGTGTACCTTAACTTTGTACCATACTAGTAGAATTAACCTTACCATAGGGTTTACATTACCTCCCATACATAACAGGATACCATTTACCTTTACAGATAACCTTACCTATAGATTACCTTTGATACCTTTACCACCGTTATATACCTCAGGCTTCGAAAGTTGAAGCCTTACTATACCTTGAACATTACCTGCAACATCTCAAGTTTTAGCTATATACTATTCTAATCTACTTAAACTAAACTTACAAATTTCATTTCTACAACTAAGGACTTATGTGACCATCCTCTTAAGTATTTAAACTTTTGTCAGAAATCAGTGCATCACATAAGTCAGAATGAAGACGGTTAGTTGAAGACAGAAAGTTTGAACTAACCGTCTTTTCAAAAGGAAGTAGCAAACCTACCTTGTGCATCACCTACAGCTCCACCTTCACCACCTCCAGTTATGTTGCCATCGCCTGTCGTAGAGCCATCAAAAGCTGTAACAAATTAATCAAGTTGATAAAGATCCAACGATGACCCCCCCAGTCATTTTCAGTATAACGATAAACCATATTTACCAGTCATTTCCATATTAGAGTCGTCTTCGCCAAAGTTTGTTTCCTCATTGTTCGCGCCATCGTCATCGTCGTCCCACATGCTTTCGTTAACAAATTCAGGTTCCATTTTCGGTGCCACAGCGTTATTTTCATCTTCATCCGGTATCGTCACAAATTCCTCTTTCGCAGATCCAGATGGTCCGGCTTCTAATGGGTCCACGCATTTTCTTTTCGCAGGTCCACTTTGTGAAGATGACGAATTATTTGATGCTATTGATGGCCTATTTGGTCGCTTAACCGCTACTGGAGTGGTGGAGGGCTTAGAATCTAAATCAGTCTCTAACTTAGTCATAACAGATTGCCTTTGTTGTGACGACCTCGGGCCTGGCCTGGAGGTCGGCTTTGGTTTGGATGGCGTGGAACTTTCTTCATTCTGATTTCCGGTCAGACCTTTAACCTGAAGCTGTTCCGCGGTACTAATAAAAGAGGCTAATTCTTCTTGCTTAACATTAACTTCACCTTGGTACATAAACTGTAATAAGTCTCTTAACGCTGAATGACTAACATCTTTTAAAAATACTGAAACAAAAGAAAAGCAATTAGTAAAATTATCCTGAAAACAATTCAAACAAGGTAAAGGGACAATTCGAAAAAAATATTCTTACCTATGGGATGTTGAGTTGGGTTCATTTTGAACATCTCTTGAAAATAAGGAGAACATACTGATAAAACTAATTTGTGTGCCTGCAGTAACCTGCCTTCGGCAGCCAATGTAACATCTACGAGATCTCCACGCGACAGCAGGCCGTGAAAGCCTGCTGACATATTTGCGTGGAAATTGTTCCAGCATAGTGAAAATTGTTCGTCCGACGCCATGATGGCGGCGATCCCGAGTGGAACCTGAAGAGGAAAAAATAAATTAGTATAATGAAGACATAATGAACACATGGTAAAAAATTAATTAGGACAATAATATTTACCTATCCTAAGCTTTGTACTTTATAATTCCGATATTAGAAACATTTGAAAAAAAATAAAAAAATGTTTCTAATGATGCTCTCCACACTCAATCATCCCACGTCCTCCCCGTTTGAGCGCTGTTCACGATATGATGACGCAAACGCGACGTATGCTGTGTCGTCACAGTCGCCTCGTTTGCACGATCGATTGCACGATACTTATTTTTACCATTTTCTATTAAAAAGTAGTAATAATATCAGTTTATTTTCATGGTATAAATCGTGTTTATATTTGCACACACATTATATTAAAAATTATTGCAATATTGTGTGTAATTTAGGTTGAGGTCCTTATAACTGACGATACGAAGAATTTTGGGTGTAGTAGCCAAACAGTACAAAATATACTTTCGCCGACTGTGTTTAAAAAGAAGTATTATGAAATTCAACCTTTGCTGCTGCGACAATAACATTTAACATTTTTATATTTTTTTAAAACTTTGACAATATTATCCGCTGATACACCATTTCTAAAATAGTACCTATTTCAAAAAAAATGTAAGTTACATTTTTTTTATAAATACTTGACTAGACTAGAATGTATCGATGTGTCAGTTAATGACCGACCGAAATTATTACCTAACCGATCCACTTAATCGATAAGCTAAGTATAAACAAAAAATATATACTTAATAAAGCTACATAATATTTTGAATTGCTAACAGTTAATAATTATGTAGGTGCACAATTACAGCCGGTATCTAAGGCAACACTTGTACTTATTTTTATTATTTTTTTACATTCTCATCACTTGACATATTACCTATATTACTTACTGAGTTTCCTATTGATATCACTGTTCATAGATCAAGATCCACACTGACTGTTATGTCCGGTACCTAATTAGAATTTTTATTTACAATTTAAAAACATTACCAAATATTTGATTCAATACTACAATTTCATTTCATACAACACGCAAATATCAAAATAAAGTACACAAAAAATGAAAAGGTGTTATAAAATTCTGTAATATTACAAAAGCTGAGAAATAAACATTCAGTTCTTAGTTGTCATTTACTGGTCTCCCCGCTACATAGAAAGAGATAACAATATTTTTCTCTCCTAATTCTATATAAATTATAAATATAGACTTTATGTACAACTATTACAGTTTATTTTGGTTTGTGCTCCAAACCAGGGTTACCATCACAACAACCGTAAGCAATTTCGTGCAACTCAAACATTATAAAAAAATATTACGTGATTATACATTAATATTACGTAGTATTACGTATATTCTGTTTATAAACAGAATTTGGTTTCCTAGGTCAAAAATAAATTTATTCGACGTTTCAATACGATAAAATATTAAAAAATATCTTTATGTACCTACTTTTATTCATCGATCGATCGATCCACTTAATTTTAGATAAGTACTTACCTATTATTTAGCTAATGTTTAAGAAATAAGTACCTATTTACTCTAAAATCAATGATATTATAAGTCAAATGGTACTAAGTACCTATACATAGGTTATATAAACAACATTCGATTTTCAAAAACGGCCCACTTATGTACACAATGACATGAATAAATCGTATGATACCTACACATTAAAGTGGAATGGCATGATGCACTAATCGCGAGTGAAAAAGAGACAAATATGAAAAAGTGTGGTTAGTTAGCCACATTTTAATGTATCACTTGCTGAGCGCTTGTAACCTAACTACTTACACCTTTTTACTTATAATATCATTGGCTAAAATACTATGACGTCATTACTCAGTTTTTCATAGAAAAGTAAGTATCGTTTTTGACATTTGGATAAAAGTAAGCACTTATTGAATTTCACTAGGTACTTAGAAAATACCGTATTGGTAAATTACTTTTCTCGTCAACACAGATAACAAAACAAAGGTTTGTTTGATAATCTGTGCTAGTCAAACATATATTCATGTGTTCTGACTAAGACATTTTCGTTAAAACGTAGGTATTTAAGTAGGTACTTACTTAGGTTTAACGAAATAGATAAGGGCCTAACCTATTAAAAGGATTAGTAAAAAAAACTTGAGTCGCTTTAAATTGCAATTTTATTTTACTGAAAGAGAGCGTGCTTAATTTGTCCGAATTTTACAATTCCTGCCAAAAGTGTTTGCCAGAAAAAATTGCCTTATCCTACGCAAACGTTACCTACCTAATAAAAAAAAAGTTACCTCTAAATAATTTCATAATAAATACTAATTTAACTAAAACTTTTCCTTCTAATTTCAGTAAAAGTACAAAAAAAACATTCAAACATTTTTTAAATTTAAGTAGGTACCGTAACTCCACTTGAATTAAATAATATCTAATATTGAAAAGAAAACAAAACACGCATTTATATTAGGTAACATTTTGCCAGTGTTGCTATACTTAAGTATTTTGTTTTATGTGATAAATCGTCAAACGACCTGACGGATTACCTACCTGATGGTAAGTAATCGGCGCCGCTCATTGACACCTGCAACACCAAAGGAGTTACGCAGGCATGCCTGTATTTACATAGTAAGTAACCCTAGTTACGAGTGCATTGCCGGCCTTTTGGGGATAAAGGCTGCGGATATAGTAAGAGTCTGACAGTACCCTTCGCCCTTCCCCGAGAGCGGTGGGTCTTCATGAGGATTTTCCAACCCGACACCAAAAAAACACTAGAAGCCATAGATCGTCAGCTAGAAAACTTTGGTACGAAACCTGCGGAAAGTCAATCAATCAACATATAGATACTGAGACATGGAAGGAAAAAAAGATTGGAATGTAGTAGATGTGGAAGTACTAGACATTTCGCCCGTGACAACAACTGCCCTGCAAAAGGAAAGGCTTGCCTCAAATGTGGCATCTTAGGACACTTTAGAGACCAATGTCGAACAAAACAAACCCAGAAGAGGAAATTTAAAGGAGAAGAATCATCGAACAATCAGAGAATAAAGGAAAAAACAGAACAGCGAATAATGCCGAAGAAACTGCAAACATAAGCACGGATGAAAAAAAAGTCGACTACATTTTCAATATCGAAAACGACGCCAAGGTCACATGTAACATAGGCGGTAGCAACGTAGAGATGTTGATAGACTCGGGTTGCAAGCACAATCTTATAACGGACCAAACCTGGAAAAGAATGAAGAAAGATAACGCTCAAGTTACAAATCAAGATCCGAATCCTGACAAAACGTTTGTAGCTTATGGAAGTGCAACACCGCTGAAGCTGTTAGGTTCATTCAAAGCTACGATAAAACTTGCTGGAACATCACAAGACATAACAACATTCTATGTGATTGAAAACGGTACACGTGATCTACTTGGACGTGTGACGGCAACCTCACTGGGAGTACTTCGGATCAATACGGATATTAATCAGGTTGAAACTGAGGCATTTCCAAAATTTAAAGATGTTTTAGTGACCATTCCGATTGATGATTCAGTAAAGCCCGTTGCCCAGCCATATCGGAGGATTCCCATTCCACTTGAAGAAAAAGTGGAGAGGAAACTGAAAGAATTATTGAATAAGGCCATTATAGAAGCCGTGAAAGGTCCTTCTAACTGAATCTCGCCTATCGTCCCAATACTAAAAGAGGGAGGAGACATCCGATTATGTGTCGACATGCGCCGAGCAAATGCAGCTATACAACGTGAAAACCATCCACTGCCGACTATGGAAGAACTGCTGCCAAAAGTCCGAGAAGCCAAAATCTTTAGTAAGCTAGACATACGAGATGCGTTTCATCATATCGAACTTCACCCAGACTCAAGGCATATCACTACGTTTATTTATTTATTTATTTAAACTTTAATGTACACAAAACAAGTGATGGTACATAAGGCGGACATTAATGCCATATGGCATTCTTTCCCAGTCAATTACCAGCAAGGGATTGTATCAATACAAAAGAATGATGTTTGGTATCTCGTGTGCGCCAGAAATTTTTCAAAAAACACTGGTACGAATCCTTTTAGGTTGCGAAGGAGTCATCAACTTCATAGATGACATCTTGACGTTCAGAAAGATGCAGAAGAACACGACTTGAGGCTTAAAAAAGTCATGGCAGTGTTAAAGGAAAACAATGTGATGTTGATGGAAGATAAATGCATTTTTAGAATGAAGAAAGTCCAGTTCCTAGGACATGAACTGTCAGAACAGGGAGTTAAACCACTAGACAAGTACATCTTGGCTATAAAGACTTTCAGAGCCCCGACGAATGTCGCTGAACTGCAGAGTTTTATGGGCTTAGTGAATTATGTGGGAAAATGGATTCCGCATTTAGCTACGGTGACGGAACCCCTCAAGCAACTCTTGCGGAAAAGGACGGGAAGTAACACAGTCGTTCAAGGTGACTGGGGAGATGCCCAAAAGAAAGCATTTGATGATCTCAAGGCAGCACTCATGAAAGTACCCAATTTAGGTTACTACAATAATCCTCATGACAAGACTGTGGTGATAGCAGATGCGAGCCCAGTAGGCCTGGGTGTAGTGTTAGTACAAATTAACAAGGATGGGCCAAGAATAACCGCATTTGGCAATAAAACCCTCAGCAGCTGTGAGCGTCGTTACTGCCAAACAGAAAAAGAGGCCTTAGCCCTAGTTTGGGCAGTCGAACATTTCAACATGTTTCTATATGGCAAGGTATTCGATCTAGTAACGGATCATAAGCCCTTGGAGGTCATTTTTGGTCCGAAAGCAAAACCATGCGCTCGTATTGAAAGGTGGGTGTTAAGGCTGCAATCCTACAATTTTAGTGTGAAATATAGCCCGGGGAAGATCAACATAGCTGATCCACTATCCAGACTCTGTGAGGTAGCAACAAACCCGACAGCTTTATTCAAAGACCATGTTCAAGCTGTCACCGAATTTGCACGACTAGTAGCAATCCCATTGCGAGAAATCACCGAGAGTTCCCTTGCAGATGCAGGGATACAGAAGGTTAGAGAAGGCCTGTACAGTGGAAACTGGGATGACACGGTTAAAGCCTATAAACTTTTCGAAAATGAATTATGCTTTTATGGCGATATTCTACTCAGGGGGACGAAAATTGTAATCCCAACTAAATTGCGCCGTTGCGTTCTGGAAGCTGCACGTGAAGGCCACCCGGGGATGTTGCGATGAAGGGCAGATTAAGAACCAAGGTATGGTGGCCCAAATGCGACAAAGACGCAGAAAACGTATGCAAAGCCTGTAAAGGATGCATACTGGTCTCTGCTCCCAGCGCCCCAAACCCATTAAAAAGACGAGATCTACCTTCAGAACCATGGGTTGACATAGCAATTGACCTCATGGGTCCCTTACCTAGTGGAGATCATATCCTAGTAGTTGTGGATTATTACACCAGATACAAAGAGGTGAAAATATGTAGAACTATAACAACTATAACAATCATCGAAATACTTAAGGATATTTTCAGCAGGCTCGGCAATCCGGTATCGCTTACAGCAGATAACGGGAGACAATTTTCCAGCGAGGACTTTAAGAGGTTCTGTGCAGACAGGAACATACGACTTTATAACACCATCCCCTACTGGCCGCAACAAAACGGAGAAGTAGAGCGCCAGAATAGGGATATTCTAAAACGCCTCAAGATTTCTCAAGTAGAGAAAAAGAACTGGAGGGAAGCTCTTCGTGAGTACATGGCGATGTACGATAGTACACCTCACTCAGTTACGGGAAAAACACCTGCAGAACTGTTCTTTAGACGACAATTTCGAGATAAGCTGCCTATAATTCAGGACTTAACGCATCTCTCGGAGGATCTGGAAATGAGAGATAGAGATAAGGAACTAAAGGAAAAGGGTAAGGAATATGCGGACAGAAAGAGAAGAGCTGCTAGTTGTGAATTAGAAGTTGGCGATAAAGTGTACGTCAAAAACATGACCAAACAAAACAAGCTGAGCCTAAACTATGAACCCGAAACACATACCGTCGAAGCGAACAAAGGTCCCCACCTTTGTTCGCTTCGACGTAAGTCTTCGGAACGATGAAACCGGTCAGCGAATCAGACGTAACGTTGTACACTTGAAACGAGTGGAAGGACAATGGAAGGTGCTAGGTGATGACAGTAATGCGAGTGATGCTGATACAAATAAGGATAGCGATGTTTAAACTATTCATTCATTCAATTGTAGTACTTACCTAAACTGGCGGTATGTTCAAGTGTTGAGAGATCTATATGATGCTGCCACTATGGTCGTTCAAGTACAGAACCAGCAGTCTGAACCTATCCACCTGCATCGGGGCGTAAGACAGGGGGACGTTATTTCCCCCAAACTGTTTACTAATGCTTTGGAGGATATGTTCAAGACGCTGCGCTGGAAAGGCCGGGGCCTAAATATTAACGGCAAGTATCTCTCACACTTGAGATTTGCAGATGACATTGTAATCGTGGCTGAAACCGTGCAGGACTTACAATATATGCTGAACAGCCTGGCTGATTCCTCTGCTCGCATCGGACTCTGGATGAACCTACAAAAAACGAAGGTCATGTTCAATGAACATGTTCTCCCGGAGCCGATCACCATCAATGGATCTCCTCTCGAGGTTGTTCAAGAGTACGTCTACCTCGGGCAAACTATCCAGTTCGGTAGAAACAACTTCGAGAGGGAGGCTCGTAGGAGGATACAGCTTGGCTGGGCAGCGTATAGGAAACTCAGTCGGGTATTCTCGTCAAAGATACCGCAAAGCCTGAAGACAAAAGTCTTCAATGAGTGCGTCCTACCAGTGATGACATACGGAGCCGAGACGTGGACACTTACAGTGCGACTGATCCACCAATTTAAAGTCGCTCAGCGAGCTATGGAAAGGGCTATGCTTGGAGTCTCTCTGAAGGATCGTATTCGAAACGAGGTGATCCGACAGAGAACTAAGGTTATCGACATAGCCCAAAGGATTAGCAAACTTAAGTGGCAGTGGGCAGGTCACATCTGTCGAAGAACCGATGACCGATGGAGTAAACGTGTTCTAGAGTGAAGACCACGTCTAGGCAAACGTAGTGTAGGGCGCCCTCCAGCTAGGTGGACTGACGACATCCGCAGGGTGGCTGGCAGTGGTTGGATGAGAAGAGCTGAACATCGAGCTCAGTGGCGTGCAATTGGGGAGGCCTATGTCCAGCAGTGGACGACAACAGGCTGATGATGATGATGACTTACCTAAATAAAAAAGATACATTTTGGTGATTAGGAAGGTATTTTATTTTAACGTTAACCTGTATTTTATAAACCAAAAACTACAATAAGGGAGGGATGTAGTGTATAGACATTTCTAGTAGTAGGTAATTCTGTCGTCTCGAGCAGCGCACACGCGTAGTCACGGGGCGGGGGTGAATACTACGGGGTAGTGCGAACCGACCGCCGTGGGGAGAAGACGTGGACGCTCGCTGCGAGCCGATATCAGTGCTTATAATCCAATCTATTACGGACTTATATTTAATCTCAGTGGAAGTGTACATTACACCTGGGTTAGCCCTATAAAGATTTAGGCCTGGACGTTCTACTCTAACCAATCATATTCAATTTGTAGATTACGTGAATAGCAGAGTCAAATCAGGTTGCCAAGTCGATGAGCCATCAACTTGGCAACGAGGGCGATAAGGCGATATTTTGATTTAAAAAGGCATTCGACCTAGTTGATAATGATGTTCATATATCAAAATTTGCTTCCATTGGATTTACAACACCAATTCTAAAATTTATGGCCAATTAATTAAAGGACCGCAAGCAGTTTGTTAAAGCAGGAGGGTATATTTCTCAAGAATACTTCACTCGCTCTGGAGTAAGTCAAGAGAGTACCTTGGGTCCTACACAGTTCCTCATAATAATTAATGACTTACCTAAAGTCATCTCAAAGGCAGAATGCCTAATGTTCGCTGATGACCTAAAACTTTAGCTCGCAATAGGTGGGGTTGAAGATTGCGCAGCTCTGCAAAGCGACATTGACGCAGTGGCACAGGCAGTGGTACAATGGAGTGCAAAAAATAATTTGTCTTTTATTAGGTCAAAATGCAAAGTAAGTATTAACTTTTTGTCGGGCTCGCGATTTCGGCTTAATTATGGATGCTAAATTAAATTTCCATGATCACATTATTCAAACATCAATCATCAACAAAGAAATAAATAAATGTTTAGATTTTGTGATGAGAACATCGTATCAGTTTAAAAATATAATAGTATAAAATTATTATACAATGCCTATGTGCTGAGTAAGTTAGAATACAATGCCATCGTTTGGGATCCTCAGGAAAACCTTCATACTATAATGGTGGAAAAAATACAGCGAAAGTTTTCTAGGTATCTCTTCAAACGCCAGTTTGGATACTATCCATTCTTATATCCGTCGATGTTTGTGTTGGGGATGGTAGGCCTGGATACTTTACAATTTAGAAACGAGTTTATGAAAATAATGCACTATTACCTATTAATCGCGAACAAAGTAGACAACCCTACAGTACGAGAGAGCATTTATTTCTATGTACCCAACTAATATATGCGTGGTACTGGCAGGAGTGCAAGGTGCAGGTGCTATCCACCTGAGTGGTCCTCGCGCTAAGCAGATACTCGTAATACTCCCACTGGCAAAGTTATCAAGCTCATCAACTGTTTCCTTCTGAAGAATCCAGGTGCAGATATATTTTTCGATTCGCGAAGTGTTGTAGATAATGATGTTCGATTATTTTTAAATTGGAAATAATAATAAATAATAACTATTTTAAATATACTTACATTTAATTCCTATTTGTATTTTGTAATACCTAACTATATTAAATATAATGTAACAACTACTTATAACTAATAATTCTGTAATACCTTTATTAAATTAATATTGTACTGATTTTTATGACCTATATGTAATATTTATAATGTAAATGTAGTAAGCATATAATAGTAGTGTTAGTACCTATACTATAGATATAAGCTCTGTGGTTGTACTGTTAGCTTATGTTCTACTAAAAAGCTACTAAATAAATAAACAGTGTAATAGTGAATCTAATTAATTTTGATATCTATTTTCAGGTACCGAATATATCTACAAACCCTGTTGGTTCGCATACCAATTCATGGCAGCATTTTTAATGCCAGTAAGTATATACTTACCTACACTTATACTTTGAATACTAAAACGGTAAGTAAAAATCGAATTTACATGCATAAAACTAAATATTTATTTATATGGATTATTTGTTACGATCATATTGGTTTACTTATTTTATTAATTAAATCGATTTTAGGTACCTGCCTAAGTGAGTTCAGATTCTGTAGGTGTTTCCTTAAATACTTCTGTTAACATATGAAGTACAATTCTGTTCTAACTTGCTGGGCATTGCGCGGTGATCTTCTTGCAATACTTGGCAGTTTGCAGTCTATCTTGTTGCCGCCAGTAAAAGTCGTCAAAATAAACCTCAAAGAAGCCTAGTAGGTATGTATACCTATGTGAAGAAGTTTTACTTTTTCGTAGGTAATTGTGTAGTAACACAGGAAATTGTAATTGTTGATACAGTTTCTCAATTTGAATTAATAACCTATGGAAATATTCGAAATAGTTAAGAATGTATTTTCCACTACATCCCGAGATCTGGATAATGGTTTGTTAAATTTCCTTTTCGTTGAACCGATATCATGGTTTCCTGTATAGGCCAATAACATGCGTACTTAGTATAAAAAAGCACCATCGGCTGAAAAACGTAGGGTAAATTAACATCCGACCCTGGCAGTGGACATAGTGAAGGAAAATTATATTCATTAATTATATATAGGTATTTCGTTTCTGTTAATTCTTTGTCATAATAAAGATGTTAAAACATCTAGGTCATGTCTCTGTCTGTTTCCTCCCTTGACTTCCTATATTTTCAAATATAAATAGATAAGTATTGTAAGTACTCTCCTGGCATTAGTGGATAGCCTCCACTAATACCAGGAGAGCAATCCTAAACGTTTTCTTGTTATTTAAATATTCAGTTCCACTATGAGACGGGCTTCCTTTCCTATATGGTTGCCGTCTAATGATCAAATCAAATCAAATCAAAATCATTTATTCCAACTAAACCATAAATAGGTACTTTTGAAACGTCAAACAAAATAGAATAGTAGTCTGTCAGTCTCTTCGTCAGTGAAGCTAGGTGCTCGTTCCAAATTGTAGTTTCGAAATGGAGAAGAACGAGCAAGAAACTCCATCGTTACTCTTTTTTGTTTTACAATTCACCAATAATACATTTTTATACATTACTGTACCCCCATGTGAGAACAATGCAGAGACAAGTTGTTACTAAAAAGGAACAAATGATGGTATCTATCATTGAAATTTTAATCCCTTGTCGTCTCGAACTTGGCGCTCACGTATGCGTTCTCACAATCCAAAAGAACGCTTCTATATAAACTCATTCAAGGTATCATTAATTTTGAGAATTTTAATAACTACTGACTACATATTTGAGTATTGTCCAGTGGAGCCGAACCAACATGCTGCCAGGCAGTCTTATCCTCAATATAATTTGAAAGTTTGTAGTATGCCTGTCTGCACAATTTACACACAACACGTTTAATATAAGTTTTAAATTTTCGTTCATTAAGAAATGAACTCAAGCAATGTGGGAACTTGCTTCTGTATCCTTCTTCATTGTCATCCATCCTTCCGCTGTTGAGCCCTCAACAGTGGGAGGGTGATCTGACACCATAAAAACG
Organism: Spodoptera exigua; assembly: GCA_902829305.4. NCBI lineage: Eukaryota > Metazoa > Arthropoda > Insecta > Lepidoptera > Noctuidae > Spodoptera > Spodoptera exigua. The sequence goes on from LR824612.2 coordinate 3,488,510, forward strand.
TAAATAAATAAGAAACTAAAAAAAGTAGGCCACATATTATTTTTCTCATACTCAAAAGCCTATCACAGCCCACTTCTTCTAATACCAATTTTGTGATTTTGGCGTGATGGTTGACATGTTAAAAATTTACCAGATAAGACTTTTTTATTTTCAGCCATCACAAAGAAATATTGACGAAGCCGGTAATAAACCTGGAGATGGAAAGACAGACTTAGACTGACTTAGTAGACAGTGAAGATAGCAGAGTGTTGAGAGTTTTTATATCCACCAATGAATAATACTTCATTGGTGGATAAAAAAACTCTCAACATGAATAATACTTCATTGGTGGATAAAAAACTCTCAACACTCTTGGACCTACGCCTGCATTTACACAGAAGTCGCGTAGTCGCCCTGCTCCAGACCAACCTGAGCAGCAAAGGGCTGCTGCATTTGCACAGCTTACAAATAAATATATTAAGTCGAGTAAGATCTAAACGACCACCTCCAGCTGAGGAAGATGAATGCGACCTATATGGCAAGCTTCTAGCGAAAAAGCTTCGAGAACTACCAAAAGACGAAAGAAGAAAGAAATTGATGGATTATGTATAAATCGATTATTCTTGAGCTTAAAATACGACGGAGAAGTGTGTTTAGGCCGTATAAATAAAATATGGTACTTTTTAACTTTCAATAGGTGGGATGTATTAATAAAAAATGTATAACAGGTTACAAGTGCACCCGACAATAACACAAGCGTGGTCGCGCCGAACTGTTCGGCGGGAGGCGGCCGTGACAAAGCGTTGCGTGCTTGCGTGTCATAGTCGATTGCTCGCTGTCGCTGTCGAGAGATTCGTTTCCAACTTACGTAAATATGATCACGTGTCTGAGCAGCGATCATTGTTGAAATGGTTGCCTATCCGTCAGCGCAGAGAGCTAAGGGCGCTCACAACTTTATTTACTCTTCTCAACTCTCCCTCTTCCCCTGACTATCTATCTTCATATTTCCAGTACGTGTGCGACAACCATACTAGAAGTCTGCGCTCTTCGCACAATCGACTTTTGCATGTCCCTGCCCACCGCACTAACTATACTCATTCTTCTTTCTTCATACAAGCCATTTCCTTGTGGAATAAGCTTCCCTCGGATATCAGAGCTGCAACCAGCCGGTTGTGTTTCAAGCGTAGGGTGCGTGAGTACATAGGCAAGATGATGGTAGCTTCCCCACTTAGATTATAAATTGTCCTCATTACATGTATTTTTTTTATATTATATTATTTATTTATATTATGTGTATTAGTGTTTATATATGTATGTATTTTATATAATTATGTATATATTATTTTTATGTATTTAACTTAGAATTGATTTACACCTCCACCTCACGTAACTTCCTAAATTGCTGTATATCACCTACTACACATCTCTGCACTACCAAAAGGTTGACTGGCAGAAAATGCTTCTAGCATTAAGTCCTCCGTTATGCAATTGTATATAAAGAATAAATAAATAAATAAATAAAGAGTCAGATATCCGAATGAATGTCAGCCACCCATGTGACTCCGGATCCAACGGGCTGGTGGGAAATAGTCATCTTTGATGAGAGATATATTCCTCGTAAAATTGCGACCCAAAAATGTTGACGCAGGAGCTCTACGTGCTTGACCATCACCGACGGAGCCCTATAGGGCTGATGGGCAGCCGGGGTTACGGGTTAAGCGCAATGAGTCACCGCGGCCTTGGCCGCAGAGCAGAGCAGGAGAAGGAGATCTTAACCTGGGCGGGATAAGTCATTTGATGATTTTACTCTGACCAAAAAAAAAAAATATTGAGCTCTACGTGCTTGTGTCTGGGCCCCGGGCAGATGCATTGGACGGCACTCAGTCACTGCTGGTTGCGGTAGTGCAGCTAATGATCAACCAATTAAGAAATGGAACGTAGTTAGGGCGAGGTGAGGTTAAACGTGTCTGAGGAGAGAGGCGACAAATTAAGGCCTCGAATTTAAGAAGCCTTCAATTTATCTGTGTATTTTTTGTTTCGTCATATAAGTGAGATGAGCTAAGCCTATAAGATTCGCCTAAGGTGATACTTGGGGATTTGACTGTGTTCTTCCATAGCCCACCAAAAATGTGGGAAGTATGGGGAAGCTAGGTAAAAAATAATGTCCTATTCTGCTGCACTGTCACTAATTGAGTTGTGGTTCGTCGCTAAAAAACCTGTGATAACAATAGACGCTCCTACAAAGTTATTGCCATTGTCTAAATCTAAATACACAGAGTGTAAAAAGACACTTAACGAAGCCGAAAGCCACGTATTCTACCCATTATTTGGATCATTTTTTTCTGTTCTCGAGATATTGATGGTCAAAGATGCATTTTTTTTTTTTTGTTCTAAGTATTATTACAAAACTTTTTCCAAAAAAACATTACCTGAATTTTAGATTTTGTAAATAAATTACACATTTGAAGTTACGAACAGTAATGTACGTAATAAATAAATGCAGACCCGCACAAAAAACATCGTGCATCTCAGTAGGATTTTGTATTTTACAGAATTGTTTTGCTGTTGCGAAGTAAAACGTCGACCTACGTACTTATCACAGCGTTTTAATGCTAAGCTGTGAACCTACGCACACAATGACACGAAGCTCGTTTGCTTTACATTGCGCGCAACAATTTTTTTTTGGATACCTACAAATATAAGTCGTTTCCCAGCATCGATCACTAATAAAGTTCTTTATTAGTAGTATGTGTGTATGTTTACGTTTCCCTCTACGATTGATGAACCTATTTAGTGCTGTAACTAATTATCACTAACTAGCTTCCGCCTGCGGCTTCGCCCGCGTGCTGTGTTGATAAAAAGCAGCCTATAGCAACAGATTAAAATCGAAGTATACATACAATTTGTTATTAATCGTCTCATTTCTATGGTTACATCTCCAATGGGTACAAAACCCTATTACTTACCAAGTCTTCGCTATCCGTCTATGTCCGTCCATAGATAGAATGGTAAGGATCTAACTAAGAGGTTAGTATTATAAATATTTGATATAACCTATGTTTTATTATATTTTATACAGGTGGCTTTGAGCGCGTCAACCGTTTCACAAGACAGACAGACAAAAATTTTACTTACCTATCGCATTTTTGGCACCAGTATCGATCACTAATATCACCCCCTAATAGTTATTTTGAAAATATATTTAATGTGCAGAATTGACCTCTCTATAGTTTTATAATAAGTATAGATTACAAATGAATTACTTTAAATGCAAAGCAAACAAATATGCATTTGTGTGACTTTATTAATTGACTACCACGTCCCTTACGGTTACTAATCATGATAAGTCTGTCATAATCTACACCAACATTACTGAATGGGAATTCTGAGTGCATGCGAGGCTCAGGTACCTCATTTGTCCATGATGGGGACAATGGTTTTCCCTGAAAACGTTTGCAAGTTATGGAGGAGTGAACTGACAGGCCAGTGAGTTTCTCGTACCGTATACGACTACGAGTATGAGCGAGTAGTAGCTGTGGAACAGCGTGTAGAAGTATTCTATGAGATAAGTAAAATAAATGATTTTGATGTGATTATTACTATGCAAAAGTACCTAATGGATTATTTTGTTGTCTTGGTGCCGCCCACGCGACATGACATCGACATCGCTGGCCCGAAAAATGGATTTAATGAAATTAATTTGTTCTTTTCTGGAAAGCTTTATTTGTTAAAAGTAATTCATATTCATTAGAAAAGGAATATATTTCAGGTATTTTATTAACTTCAATTTTGCCTAAATTAGCGTCTCAGATGCAAAATAATTAAAATTGTTGGACTCTGAATTACTTTTGTGTGTTTTTTCTACAATAATTGTGTATGAACTGCAATTATGTAGGTATGCTGTTACGCGTGTCAGTTTACTGAAATAAATTGTTGAATAAATTGTTTTCTATCAGTGTGTGTAACAAGGATTTGCGGTTCTGGGATTTAGTTTCTGGCAGGTATTGATGTAGGGTGTTGTAGGCCAGCTGTTGTCACCATTCCTGAGGAAGGTTGGACAATCGCCATATAGGTATGTTGATTTGTAACCAACGGTTTGTATTTCATTGATTCTGTGACTTACAAACTAGTTATTGTGTGGTGATAACTTTATCCACCATATTTTATATTAGTAAAAATGTAGTTATGCCACGTTTTAAGTAATTATTATTATCACTTATTCCGTACAGATCTTTCTTACTTTCAAGTAGGTAAGTATCTGCTGTTTAAACTTCGATTATTTTTTGTTTTTATTTTAGTGATGGCTGAAAACGACTGTATTTTAATTTTTTAAATCTTAAAATGTAATGTGTGCGAATAGCCTACTACATATTTGTGAGGGTGTCGATTCGCACGTTTTGTGCGAGTTAGATTCGCGCTAATCGACTACAGAAAAAATAATATGTTTTAAAGGAGTCGATTCGCACGTTTTGTGCGAGTTAAATTCGTGCGAATCGTCCAATAAGCCCGATAAAACAATCATTGATTCACTCCAAAGGAAGCAGTCTGAAATAAAGTGTGAACTACGGAGAGAGTCCTTTACCTTTTTGTAAAGGCGAACAGCTGTAAGTGCTGCACGAAGTTATATCGTGGAGACGTTATTTAATGTTTTTTGTTATTTTTATATATTTATATATTGCAGGCACATTGTATAATCGACCGTACTACATTATGTCTAGCTGATATAAAAAAAACAATAGTTTGAGAGAGAATTCTGTGGCCCATGCTTATGGTGGCCGGTGATGTGTAGTCCTTCGCCGACGCCCAGAATATCTCCTTCTTTTTTTTTTGTTAACAGGGGAAACCTTCAAAAGGCGCCTAGCTTTTGGGGAGAAAGACTAGGGAGTGTGGGATTTTTACCTCACTAAAACCTTCCCGGTGGGCACCATCAACACCTATAGGTAAGGGACACCGGGACCTCTTGATAGATCAACTCCAGAGCCCCTTTGGTGCAACGCTTGTTATGGCACATCTCTATCGAGAGGTACGTGACCTCTTTAACCGTCAGTGTGCACGGCGGCACGTGACCACTGTGCCACCGTCTTCCCTGAAGTCACTGGGGGGCGCCTAGATTCCCCACTCCGTGACCCCAAAGGTCTGTGGGCCTGTGATTGACAAATACATCCATAATAATAATTCAGTAATAATACAAGGTAGTTTTTTAGTTCAACTAGTCAAATTCAATGCTTTTATCCAAATGTAAAAACCGATCAAGAGCATATCGGGCTACGCTCAGGGTTTCGTAGTTTCCCGTCTGTCACAATAAGTATTTAAGTATCCCCACTGATTCTGACTGTAAACTGATTTCAACAATTCTTATTTTATTTGAAAGATGATACATTTAGGATAGTATGTATACAAACTAAGTTTAAAAAAGTCCTTCCATGTACGGTCAAATTGCAAAATAAGTTTAATTTTTTTTTAACAAAAACTGTTCACCCTATCGAGACCAAAATAATTATTATTGTCGAAGAAAGTTAGTATTTATAAAATTGTAGGTCCGAATTTTGTTTTCATATTTTTAAAACTTATGGTTCAAAAGTTAGAGGGGCAATAATTATAAAGATCTTTTCAACAAATTAAAACCGACATGGATGTTAAAATTTCAACAATAGAGGCATGGTTAACCGTTAAGGAGTTGCTTTAGCTATGGTTCCTCAGACTTAATGACAATCGCGTCCTCTAGGTATAAAGTTCTCATCAAAATACGAGGTCATAGTTGTAAACGCTCGAGAACTTCTCTAGACTGTCTTTCGGTTTTATCGTGGGTTCAACTCAATACGTTCATAGGCTTCAGCAGCAGAAGGAACGGGGCGTTTTCAGTCTGACGCTCTCTCGCCTTATTCTGGACGGGAGAAGTCATTTGATGAATTACTCTTGAGAAAAAAGAAATAATACCTTCATAAAATTTTAATAAATAAAACACAATCACGACATGATTAAACAGACTATTTACAAATTTCGATTCGTTCCCTTTGATTTCCCTAGTATCCGATCATCAGATCCCCAATGCAATGGCAATAGAACAAAGAAAATGTTATATTCTTTAGAATGAAAATGTTATTTATTTAGAAATCTCTTTTTTGGAAATTCAGTGAAAAGTCAGTAAGAGGTAGTCAAAACCCCGTGTTGCGTTTGAGCCAAACAGTGAAATATTCTGATTTATTAGGCTAGATTTTTTATGTTAAATAAGTGCTTTATGCTGGCGTTACTGCTGTTTAATTATATTCGTAATATAATTATACAATTATTTATTGTGTCTGAAGTGCACATCTAAACAGTAGTGCACCTTTACATAAGTGTACGTCATATCGTACTTAAGGTTTTAATGTGCAGCGTAGCTCGTACAAATAGTAATTCGTACTTTGATAATAGGTATTGTAAGTATGGATATCAATCAAACATCAATCACTGTTCGGTAGATATATATTGTTTGGCGCCTCAAAAAACGCGATTTCGATCTTTCTCTGGGAAGTTTCAATGTAAGTAGTGCTACAGCTGTATTAGGTTGGGAGCTTTTTTGGTAGAATTAGAATAATAAACAAGCCAAGACTGGATACAATGCAACATCTACACACAAAGGCCTCACAGAATACCGACGTGAAACAACCACAGCGTTGTGTTTCACCGTGTGAGTGAGGTTACCGGAGGCCCAATCCTTCCCCTCCCCCGATCCCTCCCAATCCCTAAATCTCCAAAACCCTAATCCCTAAAAGGTCGGCAAAGCACTCGTAACTCCTCCGTTGCGGTTGTACATGGGCGGCGCTGATTACTTACCATCAGGTAATCCGTCTGCTCGGTTGCCGACATATTCCATAAAAAAATCTAGACTTATATTTGCATGTAGAATGTAGTGAACGTGCACGGCCGTAATAAATAACTCGTAGATCTATGTTTGTTACGACAAAAAACGCCTTAAAAGTGATTTTACACTTTTAAAAGTAATAAAATAACAAAAATACGTCGCACTGCTGACTGCTTCAAATTTTTTATTATACCTACACTATTGTATAGTCCCCCGGTGTTTTGCTTCGAGGGGAGGTGATGGCTTCCCATCAGGTAATCGGAGCAGGAAAAACGGGGAAGTTAAAAATAAGTAGAAAGGTTTCTGCAAATAAATTCAATACCTACAATATCAGTACCTAGTAGGTATCTAGTGCCTACGCATCATTAGAGAACGAGGAAAACAATGTTATATTTTTTCATTATTTTTGGGAACTTTTATCGGTAAGCAGGATCACAGACAGGATTCAACAAAAATTATCATCGGCTGTTAGGTAGGTATTTTGCAACCCGGTATGACGATTATCATATGTCGTAGGATGTCAAGTTCCGATTGCGAGTGTCAGGGGTTTAGTGATGTATCGGCTTTGGATGTGGTGTGTTGCGCTTGCGTTGACGGCGCTGTGGTTTGCGCCAGCGCAGGCTGTCGTCGGAGGCGCTCCTGCCTCGCCTCCTGAACCTGACGCAGCGGTTGTCTTTACACAGAGGCACGGGTTTAGCGCACGTATTGAAGGAATCAAAGATGATAAACTTGGATATTACAGCTTTTATGGCATCAGGTAACCCTTACTTTTCATAATTTGAAGATGGCTTCTAGGTCTGAAATTCTTTTAATATTTAATAAATACACGTGCTTTCAATGAGCTGTTATGTAGAATGTAATAGCCACTAGCAATTTATTTTATTAATCGGTCGAATAAGGGTGTTCAGGAGATCTCGTGTCGTTGTACTTACTAGAGAGGTGCTCGAACAAAACTAAAACTAAAATGAGACACGTAATTCTTATGCTCTAAAAGTTAAACTAGTGCTACATCTATACTTATATTACAAAGAGGTAAAATTTGTAAGTTTGTATGTAGGGGTGTGTATGTAATCTTTGGAACCGCTGGTCGGATTCCCAAAATTCCTTCACTGATAGATAGCTACAATGTTTCGAGTGCTATAGGCTATAAAACATCACGCTACGATCAAATGGAGCTGAGCAGCGGGTGAAACCGCGCGAGAGTAGATCCTAAACCTAATTGTTAATTTGAGGTAATTATAAAAAATGAGTATAGGTACTTAAACTTATAAAATGACTTTATAGAATAATATTAAACTGAATCAAAACTGATATTAAATCTTTTTGCGTGAATAATTTAGTTTGGCGGATGTTGATAGCAGTTTCCGCCGTTTTCGTGGTCAACAGATAATCCTTTTGTTGAGAATGGTTTGTACCCGTAGTACCTACGCTTTGATTTAGGCCTTCGCTTATAGCCAGTTATTGACACCAATATGTTATAACAACTACAAATTACCACAAATTGTTGTTCCAGGTCTGGGTGTAGTGTGTTTATGTGAAATTGCATGTTTGTAAACACATCCACGATACAGGATAAAATCCTAGTTAGGGGCAACGTTTAGATTCTTTACAAATCATTTCATTATTTTTAGTTTTATCTACAAATTAGGAATTCCTAAATTGTCCTCGGTTGTATAATATCAAATGGGTTTATCTACGTAGTATTTTTAAAAATATACAACTGATGAACAGATATGCGGAACCACCTTTGGGTCCTCAAAGGTTCCAGCGACCCATTCGCCGGTACCTCGCTGGAGAGATGATGGCCAACCGACACTGCTATCCATGCCCACAACCAGACCCTTACCAGCGCAATCGGATGATAGGCCATGAAGATTGCTTGTGTCTGAACGTGTATGCTCCCAAAATGCCTGCTACGGAGGAAGGTACGTCACAACGTCAGAAGTTTTTATTACAACTTTTTTTCTAATAATTCATTACTCTCAACCTCAACTATTTTGTATTTTCATATGGATATATGAAAATATTTATATCCCTTGTATAATAAGCATTAGTACCTAGGTATGCTTTATTTGAGTATCTTAAGATGAGAGATTCATTAAAAGTCCTTTCCCAAATTTGTTAAGCTGACCTGTTATGAAGAAACTCTTGACTAGTTATAGCAAATATTCGTAATTTAAATTAATAATACAACGTGAAATCGTTTGCAGGAAGTCCAGTTGTCTTTTTCATACATGGCGGTAACTACAGAACAGGGTCGACAGCATCTTATGGAGTAAGTTGTTAAATTTACAGAGTAAACTTTAAGTAAGTTAAAAGGGATTCTGTTTGAATAATAACGATATTATTTAAGGGTCAACATCTAGCCCAGAAAGACACAATATTAGTAACAGCGCAATATCGTCTGGGATCACTCGGGTATCTGAGCACAGGACAGAGGGACGCTGGAGGAAATCTTGGGCTTTTTGATTTGCACACTGCCATGGTCTGGGTAAGAGTTAATTATATTAATATTTTAAGAATGTACGTTCCGTTTGCTTTCAAAACGTAAATTAAGTTCTTAATATATATAAAAATCCATGCCACTTTTACATGTAATGTTACTCGATATTGCCTTTACCGATTTGGCTAATTTTGGTCTTGAATAATTCGTGGAAGTAGTTTGTACGACGAGAAAATTAAAAAAAAACTTGATAAAGTGTAAAATCGACATACCTACACGCGGGCGGAGACGCGGGCGACCGCTGGTATATAATATACTAATTCTACTATAACTTAATAAATACAATTTAGTTCGATACATCCTATCTTCATTGTGATTTCAGATCCAGGATTACATTCAATTTTTTGGTGGCGATCCAAAACGAGTGGTCGTAATGGGCCAAGGTTCTGGTGGCAGTGCAGCTTCCCTTATGGCAATGTCACCTGAAGGCCGCAGTGCTACAGGTGTAGCCGCCCTGTCTGGAGCTCCGTTGTCCCCAGGCACGGTTAGACCCGATCCAGCCAAGCACGCTGAAGCTTTAGCTGAACGCACAGGATGCCCCAAGAAACCAGCTGAAAGTCTACTCATATGTTTGAGACAATTACCCGTCGAGAAACTAGTGCAGGTAAATATCCTGTAAATTATGTCCCTAATCAATTGTTGAATTATAGTTAAAATTGTACAATGTACATATTATATTCACAGGCGGATGAGGATATAAATATGGATATGGTGGATACGCAAAGATTTTTGGAAGAGATCTCTGGACGGTCAGGTACACTGATAAAACAAATGTATGTTATATACTCATAAATATACTTTCTGCGAAATACACAAGTGACGTAAATAATGCAGGTGCTGGTGCGAGAGTGGAAGGTGCTGATGACCTTCGAGGTCTACCACCGATTGTAGCTGAATCTCCAGCTGAGGCTCTGGACAAGAAACAGAAACGTGTCCCATTGCTTACTGGTGTTACTTCGGCAGAGACATCGAGGGCTGTATTTGGTAAGCTATTTTGTGTGATAGTGATTTTTATAAATTGGTTTGTCGATTGGTCTGGTTAAACAAGATATAATATATTCAAGGTAACGTTGACGGCACATCCCGGCCAATTTACAGCACCTGTGCGAGTTAATGAGATGATTTCATTTTGTTCCACTAGGAAAATTCAACAAGTTCTTAACGAATCAGCTTCAAACCGTAAAGGACTTTTTAAAGAAGGACTTAATTGGTGGTCTGCAGAACGTGGTGAATGGAGTGGAGGGTCTGATACCTCTGGCTCCTAATGTGCAAACCGTGTTGCCAGTAACCGATTACTACGAGGGCTTGCTTAAACAAGCTACTAATATCGTTGATAGACTCTCTGAAGTTGCTGAGGCCACAGGTAACAAAATCATCGTAATTTTCATAACAGGTTTTCTGAGTAACGAAACAAGTTATTGTAATGCTAAATAATATACAATGGGAATCGTTCATCCCATCACATAGCGGGCTCGGGATGAAAGCATCGTGCTAGCAAAGTGTCAAGAGTAAAAATATTTTCGAAATTCTCAGATTGTCCCTGGTGTATGTTATGTGACATTAGCGCCATTTACATAAAAATACCCTAAACCTTACATAATACACAATATAAATCTCTGCCAGCCAGCTTTACAGCTCTAAAACTTAATTCTGTCTGGCCAGCCACATAGATTAGGTAACGGCCCACAATACGAGATAGCAATAAAGCTCTCTACGGGAACCGGTTGGAATGAATTTATTTAATGCTTTGTTTAGATGCAAGCTGCATATAGTTTGTCGAAAACGCGACCGTTATTATCAAAATCTAAAGTCCACATACTAAAAATGGGCTCAAGCTGTCAAGTCGCGCTCCCTCAATAAGGGGTTGGCTGGCCTTTTTAATATTTTGTTGTTGTACGCAGTCCGCAGGTAGACTTTTTTAACCGACTTCAAAAAAAGGAGGAGGTTCTCAATTCGATTGTATTTTTTTTTTTTTTTTTTTTTTTTATTTTTTTTTTTTATGTTTGTTACCTCAGAACTCCGTCGTTTATGGACGGATTTGCAAAATTTTTTTTATGATTGAAAGGATATGCTTCCAGATTGGTCCCATTCTTTTCAAAATCAAGTTTTGATGATGGGATCCATGAGAAATCGAGGGAACTCCTCAAATATTATAGGCAACTATATAGTAATTTTAATATTTTCATAGAGCACTCAAGCATTTACAGTCAAAAAGTAATGTTTGATGAGGTGGAACTGGTGAAGAAGATCAGAAATGGATGATGAAACTTGACACTCGCATAGATATCACAATCAAGGTAGTTCAGCAACTATGAAAATGCACTGTAAACCAATGATCTTAAATAATTATGTTGGAAATGTTATCATCGAACTGATTTAATGATGATTATGGAGCTGGAAGGTAGGCACTGGAACTGCGTACCTAATTAATATATCCTAGCCGTGTTTGGGCTTGTTAGAATTGTTATAAGATGCACTTTGGCTGTAAGGTACTATTGAACTGATGTGATGATGAAGCTGGAAGGTTGGCATGGGGCCTAGTATTGTGTAAGCTTATTAGAGCTGTCAAGAGCAATGGAAAGGGCTATGCTCATAGTTTCCGTGCATGTTCGAATCAGAAATGAAGAAATCCGCAGAAGAACCAGCGTCACCGACATAGCCCGAAGAAATGCCAAACTTAAGTGACAGTGGGCACGGCACATTGCTCGTAGAACAGATGGCCGATGGGGCCGAAAGGTTCTAGAGCGGGACCGCACACCTTTGGGGGCGGAGTTTGGCCTAGTATTGGCTATTTTGCATTAGTCCACGTGGACTGCGTTTACACATTAGTGGTGAAATGCGTCATTGTGTTCTTATCGTTTTCCTGGTAATAGGCTAAGAGAATTAATTGGCATTTTTAACAAAACAGTCGTTTTAAATGGGTTACAAAACAATAATTGCGTCGTACAAAACAATAATTGTGTTTCTTTTGTGTGCACATATGTAGATAATACTTACTTAAAAAAGGTTCATACATTGAATGAGTCATAAATGTATATTTACAATAGCGATGGTCTTTTATATTTTTACCAACTTGTCTATATATGAATGTTCTTAGTAATAACAAAATAGTATTCTTCATTTAATGGGTTACAATTGATACAAAACAATAATTGCATCGGTCTTTTTTCTATGTACGAATGTATTTAATCATAGATACTAAATTAGATTGCATTTGGTATCTTTGAACTTTATCTGTCTGTTGATGAAAATATCTAGTTTTTTGTTATTTGGCGAGAACTAATATGAATTTATGATAAGATTATTATTTTATTTTAACTATAAGTCATAAGTATCTCATGCATCATATCATCTCTCCTCGAGATCAAAACGATTACACAGTAACAATGTACTATGATATGTATTTCTACGTATAAGTATGACATTGGTAACTTTTTCAAAAGAAATGTAGGAACGATATTGACTTCTTTGCCATAACACATTATAATAAAAAAAAAAAACACTAAACGGCTACAAATAAAAAAAAATTTTACAAAATAAAAAAACCGCCTTCAAAAAAAGTCAAGCAATAAAAGTTCCTACACTAAAAAGTAAAAAATAACAATTTGAATTAACTGTAAAAAAACTTAATTTATAGGTAAACTTATTTGACATTAATATTTTGCAAATATTCAAAATTTATTACTTATTTTTGGAGTCGGTGCCAGCCCATGCAAGGAAATACAAATGGGCAACAATCCCTTGAAAAACTACCTCTTACTTAATTATAAAACTACTTAATACCTATTTGCATACTCAAATATAGGTATATTAATTAAGACATAAATACAGATTAGACTTCTCTACAAAAAATGTCCGATTTGCACATTTTTTTAAATAAAAAATATGTACTTACAAAAACATTTTAAGTACATTGAAAATGTTTAAGCATTATGTACGAAAAATGGCACCGGATATTAAAAACCTAACTAACATTAAGTTTCAACATCAAAATGCTGGCACCGACTCCAAAAATAAGTAATAAATTTTGAATATTTGCAAAATATTAATGTCAAATAAGTTTACCTATAAATTAAGTTTTTTTACAGTTAATTCAAATTGTTATTTTTTACTTTTTAGTGTAGGAACTTTTATTGCTTGACTTTTTTTGAAGGCGGTTTTTTTATTTTGTAAAATTTTTTTTTATTGTTAGAGTCCGTTTCTAGCACAATCTATACTCGGAATTTTAACTCCATTCCAGATTTGACAATTTCAGTGTTGCAACGTTATGACACGTAATAAATAGTGACGTTGCGAAATTATTCGATGTGGAAATCGAATATTTCTGAATCGATTCCTCTCGTTTATAAATTTACTCTCGTAAACTAAGTTTATCAGGAAATAAAATATTTCTGACCCCATAATTTAGTTTTGACAATTAATTAACGATCTGAGACATTTCTTTTGTAATTGTGTGTGAAATTAATAAAAAATGTGATCATGAAGGAACATGACAAATAAAACAGAAATTTTATAAATTGTCGCCGTCATCGCTATCGCTATCGCTGTTACTTTCTGTAACATTTATTATGAATTGTGTCTGTGATTTTTATTGTCAATTAACATTTCTAGCTTACTCATTTATTCCCCTTCTTTGACAACATGGGATACGCATTTAGACCATTCGGTAGCCGTATTTTTTTGAATGCCTTCCTGAAACTGATTCACTGATTGTTTATCGATTTTTGTGTTCATCACTACACTGTTATATGTGGTATCATTATTTCACAAAATGACAGTAGGTCATGTCAAATCAGGAATCGAATTAAAATTCTGACTATACATGTTGCGCTCGAGAGTTGTCAGTTGTGAACAATTAGGTACGGATTATTCGATACTTTAACTACCTAAGCTATTAACAAATAAGTTTTTAGAATCATGAATAAAATTCTTACTGATATTAACGTGACTAAATATTATTCTAAATGTAACAACATTTGTTTAGAGATTGCATCAGATCATCTAAATAGGTAGTCTTGGAGATTAAAGGAATTTAACTGAACAATAATAAATGTAAAAAAATCAATTAATATGTAGGTACATTGAAAGACAACATAAATATAAGATATATATTTATTTAGATATTTAGAATTAAATTTTTTGTTATTTAGTTTTAAAGAAAGCTTAAAGACAAATTACAACAATTAATTAACAGATTACCTATCATCAAAATATTCCCTATTCAATACGACGAGACTGAGATATTTTATCGAATCGCAGTAGTGAGGCCGTTCAATTACAATTATTGATAACCTCCGTAATAAGTAGGTATATACATTTCCTAAAAAATAAACTGTTTTAGATGGCATACAGCGTATATGTTAATTAGCATATCATGGTTTTGTTTTTAGGTGACGCGCTGTTTAATTTCCCTGCTTATCAAAGTGTACAGAAGTGGAGCTCAGGGGGCCATGCGTTCCTCTACAGCTTTGAACATGTTGGGAACCTCTCGAAAGGATGGCATTTCTTGCCTGGAGTTGCTCTTGCCGGTAAATGTGATTCCGACTACGAAATGAAGAGTCGTCATCTCATAAAATAGATTTTATTATTACAAATTCAAATTAAAATACTTATTTCAGAAAAAGATGACGGTGAGATGGAAAAGCTGAAAAAAGTGCAAGGTCCATCTCATGGCGACGAACTAGCATACATCTTTGAGCCTTTGGGTCCTGACGGCAAGTCTATGGGCGATGAGGTCTCCAGTACTGATGCGAGAGTGCGAGACAACTTTGTGGGACTTATTGCCAAATTCGCCCACGGGTCTGATAAAACCGACGATAACAATACACTGTTTGGTTTTGCTGCTAATATTCTACCTAAGAGTAAAGACCAATTTTTGAAAATTGGCGAATCTTTAACCATTGATAAAGACTTTAGGTAGGTTTTAGTACATATGCAAATAGAAGGTATACATACTTCATATATAAATATGTAATATGAAATTCACTACATATTATTATATCGTATTTGTTTATACTGCGAATATATAGGGCAAAAACAAATAATTAAGGCAATTCTTGTTTTTGTTTTACAGATTTTGTCAAATCGGTCTTTGGGGAAATATGGCAGACAGACTGACAGGGGCTCTCTGTAAGAATTTCCTTGGAGACTTGTTGAACTTGTCACAACTGCCCATTGACTTAAAAATACCGCAGCAATTGGGTGGACAGAACAATGGGCCTTTGGGAGGCCTGTTGGGCAACACGGGTACCAGGGCGCCGCAGAGACCGAAGCAGCCACAAAGAACAACGCAGGCTCCCTTCAGACTACCATTTGATTTTTAGATTCATTAAATAGTGACATCAAAATACTCTGTTAACTCTTTTGTTACCGGTGCGTAAAGAAGATGTTCTGCTAATTAAAAAAATCAATAGAAATAAATATACCTACTAAATGAAATTACAAGCATAATTTTTTTTAACACTTAACAATCTTGGTAGGATACCTACTAAAATCAAAAGAAAAACATGTTGGTACATGATTCCAAATGCTGAAATACATTATTGTGGCACATCTAAAGATTATAATATGTTAGTACAATTATGTATATTCGTTTCCTTTCACGGGATCACAGGATCCCGGATCTTTGGAAGGCATACGAGGGTCCGAAACCAACTCGCAGAGGCCCGTTGAACAACTCTAATATAAGCGAAATGGGACATCAGCCGGCAATTATTACTGTATGCACTATGAAAGTGCACCCAAGGACAATCCCGGTTCATGGAGGACTATTGCGAAATGTGGCAATTATTGAAAGGGGTGATATGGACTAGTGGGTACGATAACTATGGAAATACTATGGCCCCTGCCCCTGACCAATATTGATAAATAGGCAGGGGGTCACTGACAAACTGAAATAATGGGCTCCGGAAATGGCTGCTAGCTTGTAGCGACACGGGGGCAACATACGTTGAGCTGCTTGAGGAAGGAGAGGCATCCCACGGCTATCACAGCAATCCCGGAAGTATGGTCAAGACTCCTTCCAGAACCTTACTGAGATACATCCTTCCCCCGAGTTTCCTTCAACTCCTACAATTATGTATGTCTTTACCAATCACGGGACCACAGGGTCCCGGTCATTTGGAAGGCGTACGAGGGGCCGGAGCCAACTGCGCAGAGGCCCTTTAGACAACTTTAATCTAAATGAAATGGGACACAAACCGGCGACTATCCCTGTATGCATTATGGGAATGCACCCAAGGACAGTCCCCGGTTAGTGTAGGACTATTGCAGACAATGGAAACAAAATACAAGGCTATGGGTGTGGGTTGCTATGGGCTAGTAGGATAGGAACTATGAAAGGACTATGGCACCTGCCGAAACAATGTAATTTATACACGTAAAAATGGCAGGCGGAGACTCGCCAACTCACCGACCGGGCCCCCGGGAATGGTTGCTAGTAATAGCAACAGAGGGACAACGGAAATGTGAGTGGCTGAAGGGTGAAGAAACTGCCACCAGCTTTCTACTCAGATCATCTGCATCTGCCTAAGCATCCTGCATCACTGGCCCACTCGCCGCTTACGAACAGCTTCCACCCTCCGAGCAGGATCACTACTCTCGCGACTCCACTCTGGACGGCCAATGAAGGCAAGCCAGAGGTGGGAGACCTGTTCCTCGTCATCGTTCACTCCGACCAGCCAATGAAGGCAAGCCGGAGATAAGGAACGGTGACTCCTCCCTGGAGCAATCGGGATGATGGTAGCCCGCGGGATCGCTAATTCCCGTCACCTCGCCTCAAGGTGCCCTGCGGGCCAATTATGTATATTATTATTAGTATTGGATGTAAGTACTTATCTACCTACTTATTATTCAAGATGATAGAGCTTCTCAGAAAAGTTACAGGTAACGAGAGAAAAACTAATTTCAGAACAGAGTAAGTAAGTATAAAAATCATTCCATATCTCAAAATAATATAATATCTACCCAATTTTTGGTACACCAAACAGCCGAGATAAAACGAAATTCTTGGGTTTTTGTGAACAAAACAAATAATATAAGCCGTATTGATACCTACATTCATACGTCATTTATTTGTGCTTACCATCTTCAGACATCAATTCTAGAAATTGACCTGTGTTATCTCAGTGTTTATTAAAACTAGTGACTTCACTCGTGACTTTGTCCCGTGACTTTCATTCATGTTTATTTCCCCCAAATCCATGTTTTGCTTGACTGCCTAGACGAATCGTGAACTAATTATTCTAACTTCTAAATAACAAAAACAAAGGATCATTAAATCTAAGTAGGTTAATTCAATAATCAATTTGAAACAATATTCAGCTTCCTAAAATACCTTAAAAATAAACATACGGCTAAGATAATGCTTTTAAAAACCTTGAAGTAAGGTTTTGGAGCGTATAATTAGAATGAACAGACGAAAACTTGGATCTTTTGTCTTTATAAAATTATAGATAGAAACTGAGTTTGTAGTCTGAGTCAAAACAGGAAAACCGGTTTATCGCTTGACCATTTAACAGACCTACAAACATGACTACTATTTAAACAGCAGTGTGATTGCATTGGGGATAATATTAAGACGTTAGTAAAATATTCTGTAGTAGTTATTTAATATTGTCTAAAATGCGTCGTGCCTGTTCCATTATTTTGTTCCTTGTGTTCACACAATATTTGATTGAGACTTCCCAGGCGATGCCTGATCCTCAATATAGTTCAGCCGGATCTTCTTGTGGGTCTCACGGTACTGCTGTAAGTACAATTATATTAAGATGTTATTTCGTAAGTACCTATAAACAACCATCCAGATACAATAACCGATCGATTGGTAGATTAGAGTTTGTGTTAATATTAATTTCTCTAGTAAGCATTGCTAGTAAGCAAACCTACAGGTAACTACACCAAATTATAAAGTCCCATTTATAATGAGAGTAAGCTCTGTCGAGCTTACATAATTAAATTAGATTTGTATACATTTTGTTTTCATCGTCAATGTTACATACATTAGGCACTTAGCTTATTACCTGGTTGGTATAAATACGTATGTGCTACAACAACAACACACACACACATTTACATACTTACATATTAAGTAAGTGTGAATGACACACTCATAAAAATGTGATTTGTCCTTTTCTGTAAATTGATTCACATATTTTATTGCATACAATGTGTAGTTATAATAAGCACAACCATACGTTTGTATAACGAGGAAGATCGAGATCTATCCCGACACAAGGATTACTATTTAGGAAGCCTTGGCAAATTAATTGTACAACATATCTATAAGTTATAATTGAACCAACTGTTTGTATAAGGAATCTGTATGTAAAACTGATTTAGAAAGAGTAACCATGGAGTTTCTTGCTCGTTCTTCTCCATCGGATTCTACACTTTGGAACGAGCAAATAGCTTCACTAAGAGGACTGACTGACACTATGCATATCTTAAAATTTTGTTTGAAGTTCAAAAGTGCCTGTAAGGGTCTTATTGGAAAAACGATTTTTGACTTTGACTTTAGTGAACACATTTTTTACAATGATTGAGTATTTAAATTGTCAGTTTTTGGTACCAATAATTATGGAGTAAGTATGTAGGTATACTTATAAGTAATGTTACCTAGGTATACACAGTTTCATACTAGCCGAATGACTTATGTGATACACTTGTATTTTGTAGGTACTTTATGTGTTTTATTCTAGGTATTATGATCTATGCTTGTAAATATTATTCTTCATATCTTTTCCTATTTATTTTACAGTGCACTTCAGACAGTGATTGCTGCGAAAACTCTACATGTCACAGATATGCCAAGAAATGCCAAATTAAATTAAATCTACCTAAACGGTACGATTAGTAGTTTCTTACTTTATTATTTTACCTAATAAATAAATTAATATACCTGCCTACTACGCATTTTTTTTATAAGTAACACATTTATTAAATTTTATACTACTATACTAATATTTAAAATTTGTAAGTTTGTATGTTTGTAAGTTTGTATATATATGGCTATAGAACATCACTCAACGAACAGCAGCGGGTAAAACCGCGCGAGAGTAGCTAGTTATTTATCAAATGGTAAGAGTGAGAGTAGGAGATTCATGCTTCGATATGAACGGGTCAGTTACACTGGAATGATACCATGGTCCTATAGACTACAGGCGTTAAACAAAACTTGTCTGATGTGTTTCACGCACTCCGCTCACCATTCACTGAGTGATCAAGGTTACCAGTGGCCCAAACCTTACCCCTCCTATACTTAATTCCCGAATAAATTGAATGTTACTCAAAAATGCCAAATGACTAAATCCAGAGTCGGCAACGCAGTTGTAACTCCTTTAGTATGTTATTGCGTGTGTCCCTGGGCGGTGTTGATTAATTACTGTCAGGTGATTAGTAGACTCGTTTGCCACTATCTACGTACGTATCGAAAAAAAGCCCGTAAGCAGAACAATCTATATCTATACTATAGAAGTAGAGATATTATAAAGATAGTACTAATACTATAAACAGGAAATATTTGTAAGTTTGTATATAGGGGGTAATCTTTGGAACCTCTGGTCGGATTGCCAAAATTTTTTCACTTATATAATGTGCCTGCCTGATTGCTATAGGCTATAAAACATCACGCTACGATTAATTGGAGCCGAGCAGCGAGTGAAACCGCGCGAGTGTAGCTATTTGACACATAAATGGATAAATATGTATTTATCTATTTTCATTGACTATAATGCTTAAAGTGTTAACTCTGAACATTATAGTTTTATGAATTTTTTTCATACTACTTACCTACGAATACAATACTACGCCTTGCATATATTATCTATACTTATAATAAGTACGTGTGGGGGTTGCGGGGCAAGCCCAATAAGGTATGGTACCGCGGCCTCGCGCTCGGCCTAGAGCCAGCAACGAAACTGGGTGTTCCTAGTCAGGAAGAGTCTGACACTGCCTCTCGTCTCACCCTGGATGAGAGAAGCCATTTAATGATATTCCCCTCTTAAAAAACATATATATATGTATACGTAAATATGTTACTAAGCGTTTTGGCTGTCTTCAGCCATAGGCGCTTAGATCAAATAAAACAGCAGAATAAGCATTGATGCAGAACATTAACAGACTATTACATCTAGATATTCTAATATTATAAGTCTACTACTGGTTCGAATAAAACAATTCTTTTTGTGTTTGTTGGTTATTTTTAGAGGAAGGCTATGAGCTATTAAATTAAAATCTGTAGGAGTTAAGCAGCATGTGAAACCGCGCGGCTGTTATATTTATTATAAAACACACGGTTATTACTTAGTACAGCTGTAAAAGTATCCCTAACGGTGATACTCAAGCTCATTCCGATAAAAGTCTGATAATTTCCACATGGCCCGGTTAAAAATCATTTCAATTGATGAGTCAGGTCAGTCAGTCATTCGTTACGTTTAGTTTCTATATATGATTAATGTTTTACAATCGTTGGCGATATCATTACATTGTTTATTTATTGAATACCGGCCAGCGCATCATTAGTATACCTATCACGTCCTAGATACAGAAGTTTTTAGTAAATAAGTGTACAAGTAGTACCTACCTGGATAGAGGATTGAATACCGATATTTTTCTATAAATAGTTAATTTTAGGTTCCCGGGATTGTGAGTATAACTACCAACCTATTGTTGGTAGGTAATCGAACCACAAAGGGCCATTATCATCATCATCATCATCGGGCCACAAAAACAGTGAATTATATCAACAACGCTATTTTTCTTTATTTTCTTATCAAATGGCCATAACTTAATGCATGTAAATTAATCATTTTAGATAGATCCCGCTCGCGCACGCTACTTATGAATAAGAGTCCCGTTGTGACTTGAAACCAGTAGAGATAATTATGCTGTAGAGATGCATGTTTATATGTAGTAGTATGTTTAAATTGAGTTGAACTTGATAAATTACTTATACTTACAGGTTAATTATGAGTGTACAATTTTATGAAGGAATTCGCATTTATTTCATTAGAATCTCAGCGTGTAGATACGTTAACTAGCTATTTCGCATTTTTTTGCATAAATTTGAATTTCAATCAGTTTCACAACTTATTTCTTTTCCGAACAGCGTAACACTTATATATTTAACCAAAGCATTCGAAAAAGGAAATAACCACAAGGAAACGCCCCGGTGATCGGGGTAGATGATGAATCTATCCGTCAAATAGGTAAGCCTCGACTACACGACGGAGGTAGGCAGGCACCCGGTGCTACCTGAGTGCCTTTATAATGCAGCACCAGGCACCAACGGCAGCGAGTTAAAGGCGTTGGATGTCTATTGACACCGCCACGATGATCCGCCCTCTCGTATCTCTCTCATCTCGTATAAATAAAATAGTTAATATTATTTACTTTGTACTAGGCAAATTTATTTTTTGCTTTTTAGTTTACTTTTTCAAGTAGTCGGTTTTGTTTTGTATGATTTCGTTTTCGTTTTATAAGATTAGAATTTTACAATATACCAATTTGACCTGGCATGAAAATACGCTCTGTTACCAAATTTATTATGCTGCTGTTAGTCCTGTCAGTGACACACGAATGCAGGCGACGATTTCATGTTGATAATATTATCATAGACACTACAATGGTTTAGCATGGCTTCTACATCACACAGCTTAGTAAAAATAGCCGTGCAATAATGTTTATTGATTTTTTATTGTTTGTTTGTTTTTTCCTTTAACGGGACTACAGGGTCCCGGACATTCGGAATACCATCAGCCGGCAATTATCCCTGTATGCACTATAGAAGTGGACCCAAGGACAATCCCCGGCTGATGCAGGACTATTGTGCAAAATGGTAAAAGATTATATGGTTATGGGTGTGGGTGGCTATGGTATGGTATACTGATAGATGATAACAATAGAAATATTATGGCCCCTGTCCCTGACTGACCAATATTGATACATACGTATAGACAGGCAGGGGGTGACTGGCAAACCCAATTAATGAGCCCCCGTAAACGGCCGCTAGCTAGCATGTAACGACACGGAGGCAATATACTTTGAGCTGCTTGGGGAAGCAGAGGCATCTCACGGCTATCAGCTATCAGAGCAATCCCGGAAGTACGGTCAAGACCCCTACCAGCATCTTACTGAGATACATTCTTCCCCCGAGTCTCCTTCAACCCCTACTCTTGTTAATCTTCACTCAACCCAGCCAATTAAGGCAAGAATGAGGTAGGAGGGCTTGTTCCTCATCAGTGTACACACCAGCTAGCCACGAGGACTAACCGGAACTGAAAAACAAGACACCTCCCGGGGAGTCAGGTCCGTGGGGTCCGTGGCCACAAGCTGCGTTGCGGTTACATTTAATATTATTATTATACCTATATCTTTATGGTACAATTATGTTATCAAAGTATAAAGATTCTCTTTATACTATGATGTTATCCTGGTAACAGGCGCAATTACGCGTAATTTTTTTTTGCGTAAATTTCAAGTATATTATTATAAACACGGACCAGGACCGTTTTTTGTGTTTCGTGCTTATATCTAATTCTATAATAGAAGAACGTATAAGTGTGATGTAAAAACTTGCGAATGCTAAAAATGTTTGTTTGAACGCATCCTAAATTGTAACTTGTACCTATGTCAAACGAATGATTCACGCTACGCGCCCTGTGGGTGAGATAATTATTTTTCCATGTAAAGTAGGTCAGATTGTCAACCATTTGCTTTTTAACATAAACACAAGTATTTAGAATAGATAAGTAATCGTTTCCAATGTCAGTGTCCTGTATAACAGTCTATTGGAAAAATGTTGAAGAGGTTAATTGACGAAGTATTTTGTTTTGTGAACCTTTGTCTACAGGTTGTTTAATTTTTATTTATTTATCGTTCCTTTAGTAACTGACTGTAATCTTCCAAATATTGTATAAATTAAGCAATAGGTTCCTAATAAAGAATATGTTTCTATTATCTTTGAGTTTTATAATTATAGAGTTCCGTAGCCCAATGACTAAAATGGAATTCTTCTAAAGGAATTTTTTTTAACCTCGCTCGACCACGCTCGTGACTACTACTACGTACTAAGTACACTTATTTATATTAAATGTAATTTTTATTTCAGACCAGGAGATACATACATAAGTGTTTTTAATTTTTCATCATTATTAGGCAGAAAACACAACTTAATATTTTAATATTTATCAATTGACAAGGATATCAGGACGCATATGTCTACCTGCCCAGTGTAGCATACTATTAGGATTGTCCCTCAATCGACATTCAATTTATTCAATTCAATTTATATTATCTACTAGATATGGAATGCTTTACCAATGTTATACTTACGTATGCTGCAGGGGTTCATAGGTTACAATAATAACAAAGAAACAATGGTACCCCAAACAACGCAATATATAAAAAAGTAGTTATTTCATGGAACTTGCAAGCATGTGCCCATAAAATAATAATTATCCTATATTTTATACGTGGTTAAAGTTTGTGAGAATGTATGTTTCTTATTTTTTCACGCAAAAACGGCTGGACTGAACCGATATGGTTGAAATTTTGTATGTAGATACATGATACCCTGGAATAAAATTCTTTTTATCCCGATCAACAGGGGCGAAACCGTATAAGTAACGATATTTATCGTAAAATGAAGCATGAACAGACGAAGCATAAGTTGGCTGACTTTTAAAGAAAACGCTGCCGAAACTCTTTATGATATAACAAAATGATGTATGGTGTCAAGTCAAAATTATTAATTCCAACTAAACCATAAATAGGTACTTTAAAACGTCAAAATAGAACATCTAAGTCTGTCAGTCTGTTCGTCAGTGAACCTAGGTGCTCGTTCCAAAGTGTAAGTTCGAATTAAGAAGAACGAACAAGAAACACTGTCGTTAGCTTAATGTAATTGTGTAGGTATTTTATAAACAGAAAAGTCCGCGATACCATAATGACTATCTCTTAAGGGTAATATTTAATAAATACCTTGCCAATTAGGCGATTATAAAGCGCTAACTTGCAAAGTTATTTACACAACGGCATGATCACATTATGAAGGTACTTACCTCATGCAAATTAAATAAATACTTTAACAGATAAAGCAAAATCAAATTAACGCGCAATAAAATTAATTTAGTGTCGCCCGTGACCAAGCTGGCCCGGGCAGGTGGGAGTCTATCATCACTGAGTGTGCGACCCTAACACGGACAGACACACGAATTCTTCTAAGCTAAATTCTTTCCTTTATTAGTTATTAGTGAATATAGGTTTATACAATAAGGGAGGACTGGCTAGAGAGACGCTATGACGTCCCCACCTTCCGCCTGACGCAGGTGCTTGTCGGTCGCGGAAGCTTCGGTAGATTCCTGTTTCGAATTCTTATCAATCGATCGGATTAGTCGAGGCCACGGTGCGGAACGAGAGGAACTGGGAAGCCATCTCCTCTTTTTGCGAAGCAGTGATGATCGCAAAGAAAGAGGCGGAGCGCGTGAGGGAACTATCATAGGAGCAGGCGTTATTCCGAGCATCTGGCATCGAATGACGATTTCCAGCCACCGCGGCACTGTAAGCGCGGGTCTGCGAGCAAGAGTCATCGCCCGACCAGATGGTGGGTGACCACAGCACTGACTGCACTGAGTAAACAGACCACCACAGGTGGAATGTTTAGCCGGTAACATGTAGGGCCGATGTTTATCCGGGTTGTGGGTCCAGTGCAGTAAGATACCGTGGTCTCGCCCTAGAGCAGACGAAGAATACTTTTATCCAGGTGCCAAAAACGATACTTTTCTATGAAATTTGTATCATGAAACACTTGAGTTATGACGTCATAGTATTTTTGCGACAAATTGCGTACTTTTTTTTATTAGCTATAATATATCTAAAATTCAGTGTATCGATCGATGAATAAAAGTATACTTATTTTTTATATTTTATTGTATTGAACGTCGAATTAATTTATTTATTACCCAGGAAACTACCCAATTGGGGAGGTTTTTAGTCAGTAAGGAACTCCCTCCTTATCTTATTCTAATAACCTATGGATGGACGGACAGCGAAGACTAAGTAAGTAATAGGGTTCTTACCTTTGGCTGCTTTTTATCAACACAGCAAGCGAGCGAAGCCGCGGGCGGAAGCTAGTTTGTTTATAAGTTTTGTAATATAATATTTTAAATTGCAAGAGGTTCAATTGAAAATAGAAAACGTCCTGTAGCAAATTTATTCTCGTCCGTTATCGCTGGTCAATGCGGGTGCCGTTAATGTGGCTTCATCGGAAACTATATTAACTTCAACCACACAACTTTCGGCAGTATCCAACCTTCTATTATCCACAATGCGTCGCTTTTCCGCCGTGGTACTTTTGGTAGTCCTTACACAAGTAATAACTGCTACTGTTATTGACATTGACAAATCGAATGATGCTGAAGTAACTGGTGACAGTTGTTCCGTCTCTTGTCCAATTTAATTCGTTGCCTGAACCGAAAAAATGCGCAGAACTGGGGGAGCCTGTGAGTATAAAGTATCGATAAAACAGGTGACGATTGTAGGTATTACTTTCCTCAATAATAAACATGCCTTTGCTTTAAATTTACTTTTGCCGTTATGAAAGATAAATAGGTAAATCAGTAGATCCGATAGTGTCTGGATGACACAGTAGATATAGTCTAAACAAACAAAGGAAGACCGGACATGTTTGTATTTATATTTAGCCCTGTAATGGCAGATGATTAATATATTTTTCTTTTTCAGTGTATCTATCACAATGACTGCTGTTCACGTGCCTGCCTGGGTTTTGCCAAGAGATGTGTGACTTGATACCAATAGTATAAATATTCTTTGTTTAGCTTTCAAAATGCTGTATTTATTAAATGTTTTTGTAGTGTTCAAAACAATTGCCTCTGTTATTTATTTTATCGTGTAGGTACTTAACATATTTATAATAAAATAAATAATTTAAAGTATTAATTCTGTACCTACCTAAGTTTGTTTTTATATAATCCTTTTAGGTGGGTTTCGTTATTCTGAATACGCTGAACCCTTTAAAACATAAACCGTAAAGTAACCTCAATATCCGTTAAACTTGTTCCACACAAAAAGGCCATGGAATCCGACTTAGGTACCTAAACAGGAATTCCGATCGAAAACAGAATGTTTTGTTGATAACACTATGATTTTCCCTTTATCGTGTGTGCATGTGTTACATACCTACTTAGATACATATTTACAAATTCACATACAATGATATTTTAGTAATAGTTTATTAGAATATCATTGTTCACATACATACCGGTCACACCCAGACACGGATTAATCAGAATAACAATATCTACCAACAAATAGTTTAATAGGTAGGTACGCAAACGAGTAAGATACATTTCGAGTTCGTTAATCTGGTTTCTTTCCATTCAATATTTTAACATTCACCCAGTTTGGATAGGTACTTACTTACAAAAAACAAAACAAAAACAAGTCGAATACCTAGTTGTTTTTGTTTTTGCATATACCAGTAACTACACTATGTATTTAGAAAGAATAACAAGTAGGTAAATGGATACTCAAAATGAAATAAGCGATAAAACACGCCATACACAAAAACAACGTCCTGTAAACGATGTTTACGACACGTCCGTTATCGGAATCCATGCGGGTGCCGTTAATGCGAATGTCAGGTGACCCTATATCAGCACCCGAACACACAGCTCCGTTAGTATCGTCCTGCATCTAAGCACAATGTGTCGCCTCACGCCCATACTTTTGTTCCTCGCTGTGTCTACTTACGTGACCTGCAGTTTGATCACTGATCGAGTCACGAAGGATATTCCTCTCCCTGATGCAGAATTAGAAGAGAACAATGCACCAGAAGCAACGCCAATTGAAGTGCCACAACCAAACAGTGTCACTGAGAGTGCTGGATGTGCTAAGATTGGAGAATTCGTAAGTTTTAAAAATAACTTTCTTTGTTTTGTTTATGTTGAGTATCGTGAGTGAGATGTGCCAACAATGAGAGAAGCGAATAAGGAAAAACTGTTGAATAGCCTTTATCATGATAATTTATTAACTATGACGGTATGAATGCTTCATCGGGACAAAATTAAGATGGGTAAACAGACCTTGAAAATTTGCGGCTTTTAATAATTTATACACACAACACAAACAATACACTTGCATCTTTATAGTGCTTGCATTGTCCTTGCATAGCATCGGTGCCAACAAAAAAAGCTAAGTAGTATGTTAGTACTATATTGTGTGTACATGTGGGTATATTTACATTAGGTATATTAAATAGTACTTATTTGTGTAGGTAAATATAGTCTTATGTTTTTGTAAGTGGATAAGAATTTTGCAGTTTGTTTATAATATCCTCTTATTATATATATTGTACCTATCAATAACCTCACAGGTGAATCAATAAGTCAATCCGGTAACTGCATCTGCACTGCAAATTTTAAGTTCTTTCCTTGATCTATGCTTGATAATGATAACAAATCTAGGTTTTCATCTACGTGTTTGCTTTTGCAGTGTATCAATCACAAGGATTGCTGCACCAACGCCTGCCTTGGTTATATGAAGAGATGTGTGTCGGCGCGAGAAGTGGAAGAGGAAGAGCAGTTAAGCTAATTTTCGTAATATCTAAGAACCATCGAGGATAAGATCTTGTTTTTATACTTATTTAATTTCCCAAATATGATATCAAAGTGTGTTAATAAATAACTAAATAACGATATTTATTTACTTAAACAGTGATGTTTTTTTACCGAATTCCTAAGTAGTCGGACAAGTCTTAGTCTTCGTGGTAGCCGTAGCTGACCGCTCGCGCTGGCCCATTCTTTTCTAAGGTCGGATTAGTGAGTTTATTATTAGCTTCAACACGAAGTCGATGATAAACATTATCAATGTACTACTTTTGTTTTTACGTGTATTGTTTTAAAACTCAATCATGTTTTTTGCACCAATCGCCGTCTGTTGAGACTAACTAGAACTAGTGTACGATACTACGTTTCTTAGACAATTTTGTTTTACAGGTGTTATTAATACACAAGACAGTTATAACTTAGCAATTTTTATATTAATTATATATATAAGGCAAGAAAAATTTGCGATATATAAAAAAAATCCAAGATTTTACATAAAAATGCACTTCAATCTTACAATATGTATGTAGTTGAAATGAGCGCCATCTCTTAGAAAATCACAAAAGTATTTAAGAAAATAGTTCCATTCAGTTCTCTATTCAGCTTTTCTCGCAGGGTGTAAGGGGTGGTTTAAGTGTGATAGGTCTGGTGGATTTTCTACACATTTCCTCATCAAGCTCATACCCTCAGCGGTGATACTCCATAATTTGGGCTGATTCTTCTTGAAGTCATTGTACCATTTTGTTATCTGTAAAGAAAATTATATACGTATTTAGTAAATAGGATCATTCCCAGTCTAGCCCCCAATGGTCGTAATTTAAGATGATGCGCAAAATTAAAGTTGCAGACTAGAAGAAAAGAAGCATTATTTTATCCTATTCATATGATAAATCCTACTAATTAATACAGATTACAATTGTGAAAGTTTGTTACTCTTTCACGCAAAAAAGGTCAGACCAATTTGGTTGAAATTTGGTATGTATATAGATAGGTGGATTAACACATAGGCCAGCTTTTTATCAACATACCAAGCGGGCGCAGACGCAGTCGGTAGCTTGTACACAATTACCGAAAAAGCGTGTTAAAAAAGTTTACTTACCCTTTTGTACTTGGAAAAGTCGAAATCAGTAACTTCCATAGCCATAGTGGCGTTGATGAGAGGGAAGTCAGCAATGGTGAGGTGGTTGGCAGCTGCGTAGCTGGTACCCTCGCGCTCCAGGTACGTCTCGAACAAGTCTAAGGCACGGTGCACACGCTTCAAGCCTTCGGGAGTGCGTTCGTATTTAAAATAGATCGGCATAATCTGTCGAGAGAAAATTAATTTTTGAACTAATTAAAGTTAACTAACGAGGTGCTTGTTTTCGCAGGGTAAACGTGTATATTCCTATAACGTGATATATTATATGAACTAACTACCTAATTACTCAAGTCCATACCCTGTTTTATGTGATTTATACCTGATAGCAAGCAATCAGCGCCGCCCGGAGAAGTTGCAAGTGTGTTACCGACCTTTTGGGGATAAGATAAGGGCATTCGGGATTCGATTCCCACGGAACCACTCTATGTGTGATCTACAAATAGTTGTCCCGGGTCTGAGTGTGACGTAGGTATAGGTGAAATTTTAAGTTTGTAATGCACCCATGATACAGGTGAACATCTAAAATCATGCCGAATCACATCTTCCACACTTTAATGATCGAACACTCCTCGTACCATTTCGACTGCTGTGCCTTGCGTAAGATAGCAAAAAATGACTCGAATAACATCGGAAACCTCAATCTCAACAATTATACTAAATTGTATGGATAGGTAATTAATTAGGTATCTTATCACTTGTTGGATCGTAATTTTAAACAATGCTTCTTTGCCTTAAACACATTTCTCATTTAAATATCTATTTTAACTTAGTAGTTAGCTTGGGTAGAGACTTACAAAATAGTTTAACAGCTCAGCGTAGTATGTGCTCGAGGTGAACATCAAACGTTGGTTGATAATGGCCCTGGAATTTACAATGTTTAAAATGTTAACGGAAAAACAGAAATTTAAAACCATTTCAACATTATACATATTTTCAGAGATGTTTAAAAGCTATATTATTATTATAGGTATCACCTTGCTTTTGGATCAGTCGGGTACAACGAGTTGTTGGGTTTAAATTTGTCGCAGATGTACTGCATCATAGCGACACTCTCGTTTAGGAAGAACCCATCATCTTCCAACACTGGTAGTTCCTTTTGTGGGTTTTTCTGAAAATTGAAGTCACTTATATTTATCTAAATACGTCGACGATCCTACCCTGTTGTTGGATATGAATATGTATTGTTGCAAATTGTGTAACAGTACCTGGTTGTAGGCGCTACTCGTATAACATTCGTATCTAGGTCGTTAGGCTTAGTCTCGCTACGATACCAGATAATATTACATCTATAAGTGGGTACCTAGGTACACAGATTTCAAGTCTTAGTGTGGGTACTGCTTAGTATAGTTGATTTGGAAAATAAGCATCCTACGTACATACATAAGATTGCTTTTTTTAATTTATAAAGTTCTACGGCTGTTATTTGTAATTCTGTTATTTTAGATTGAGTAGGTCCTTAATCAGAATAGTTAAACATTTCCTGATTATTCAACAAAGGCGACACAAAAATATTCTGCACAAGCCAACCTCGATTCAATGTCAATGTTTTTATAACTTCAATCTAAGCAAGTGCCTATGGATTACAATTTGGACAGCAAGGTCGTTATTGTGTTTTCGGGCTTGCGAGCATCGTGTATCTAGGTACAGTACTTTGTAGGAATGCAAATTGGCGAGCCTCGTATAGGTAGATGAATACAGCTTCATTTATCATTTAGAGAGACAACATTTTGTTTATTCACCCGAGGGATATATCTCACTATTATCTAAATAGGTACCTACTTATCATTCCCTCTTATCACTGTGTAAACTGTTATGAAATATTTCACATTATCCAATCGTCTTATACAAAAGTGACTTGCAGAAAAAATGACACTTTAAAAAAGTGTTATAACTTTTTCGTCGATAACACATTCCATACGAAATTGAATGACAAAATAAACAGTTTAATGTCAAACATACAATAGGCTATTATTCTCCAAAACTTGAAAGTTATGATAGAGCAATACTCCGATCCCTAAACACCTTGATAATTATTATGAAAACCCCACCTTCAAAGGGAGGTGTTTAGCTGTAACTGTAGTTTGGCTAATGCTATGATGCAGAAAGTTTTAATATCGCAGTTTTCTGCCAGTGCTAAAGCATTCACCTTTGCAAATTCCTCAGTCATGTGCTCGCCGTTGTAAAAGCTAACGTTGACGAGCTCGAAGGGTACCCCCAGCGCCTCCAGGGTTTGCCTGCATGAGAGGGAGGGTGGGCCATCCTCCAAGTAGTACAGCTTTAGAACCATTGTGCTGAAATAAATTATTATAAAACTTGTTTTCAATATCCTTAAAGAAAGTAGATAATTTTTTATATTGATCAATAAAATTTCTATGTGTATAAAGATTGAGATGTACCTACAATTAGCAATTATCTAAATATCCTGCCAGATCAATATTCATCTGTCTATAAACAGTGAAGGGGCAAACTAGAGGTATCCGGTTGGAGTTCAAATTGACATCAAGGACAAATTGCGTACGTTAGCATTAAGCTGCAAAACCTAGGTACGTCGAGTTTTGATTCTTATTACATTGAAATACGGTATCCTACATAGCATTAATAAAAGTAAGTACTCTGTTGGAAGTTCTCAAATGACTGGACAAACATTACAGGCTAAAATATTTCCTATTATGTGTCCATATTTCTACCATACCATAAGAAATTAGACTTCCGTAAGTAACACGTAGGTAATTTAACTGCAGTTTGTATTATTCAAATATACTCACAAAAGTTAAGAACGACTAATATTTTTATTATTAATGATTACCTGCAATCCATTAGGTACGTACTTGTGACACATGATTGGAGTGATTAGGTACCACACCATTAATACACCACTCACGACGTTATCCGCTTAGCTTAGCTAATTTATTAGCTTAGCCTCAACGAGCTAAAGCTACTCAAGAAAAAAACATAAAATTTAATTTGTTTATTAAAAACTTATCAATGAGAACACTTTAGTACTAGGGGTTAAGGTACTAAGTATGTCAATACCGATACTCCTAACTAACACTCTTAAGATAAGTAGAGAGAGAGAAAGAGAGAGGGACTACCTTGTTCTACTACTACAATTTTCTTACGAAAACAATAAAAATTTATAGTTAATTACTTAATCAAATATATGTTATAAACCTAAACTAATAATTAAAGTTTATAATTATTAAAAGCGCACATACCAGTTCTGTCAGTAGGTACAGTGGAACCTGTGCGGCGTTTGACACACAAATGAATTGAACGCTTGTGGGAGGGTCGAGAGTCGCAAGACAAAACACAGTCTTTCACTTGTTATGTATTCAATGTTGCTAAAGTGATATATTGCTAGCGGTTAGAAACACTAGCCTACGCGACCTATCTTACTGCGACAACGGCATTAGCTTATCCAATTTTATATACCTGATGGACTCCTGAGTGCTTAAAAACTGATACTGAGAAGCTGGATGTTAAAATTTTAAATCAGACCATACAGAAATTTTGTCTACTTATGTTTATTTTTAAATTTTTTGTCGATAAGATTAGCTTCCCACTGACAATTATATCTACGCTCGGTACAATAATTTGCCGTCATAGTATTGATAACAATTTATTGTGGATTAAGATTTACATACTTACTTAAGGGGCAGCGACACTAACAAATATATTTTACTCATTATTTTTAATCATTCCATCAATAATTTGAATATATTTACTAAAAAATATCTGCATTGTACCTGTTGTAAGTAATTCAGCTTACAATGTGTAAGTAATTAAAGTTAATAAATTAACCAAATAATCTATGAAAATAACCATCTCAATAAAAATAGAGGTTTACATTTTGGAGGGCCCACCTCCTTAAGAATGATCGTGGTCGTGAACAGAAGAGAAAATAATTTAATTTACGTTGGTGTAATTTAACAAAACCACATAATTATAGTTTTGATTGGAGTTAGTAGCCAACCCTGAAATGTCTGTGTGATACACTGTGGAGTGAAGCCAAGTGGCAGGTGCCTTTAATATGATGGCAATGCATTAAGAAGCAAATATATACATATATATATGACTTAATGGACTTATAGGTCTTAATGCTAGAAGCATTTTCTGCCAGTGATCCTTTTGGTAGTGCAGAGATGTATTGGTAGGTGACATTTAGGAAGTTATGGAAAACGGAGTTGGATTAGGTAAGTCCTCCGATATGCAATTGTATATTAAAAGAATAAATACATAAATTATAATAACTATTCTTTCGAAACAAGTGATTTACTTGTTTCTTACATTAAACTTACGTTCTCTATCTGGACTGAACGTCAGCTCCACTGGTCGCGCTGGATGAGTAATTTTGTATATTAAATTATTTAAGAGAAGGTTGATAGTGATTAATGTGGTCGCTGACAATAAAACCTACGCCAATTTGTATGGTTTGTTTCTTGGCGTCTTAGGGTTAACATAACTAACGGCAGCTTTTGTAATGCGCACCGAGGTCTCATGACTTCCTCGACATTGTTATAAATACTAGTAAACACAGTTAAAAGTGACTTACAACCTTTAGTTTTCTCCAAACACAAAATGCGATTAAAGATGCACTATGTTTATGTTTTACTCCCAACTTTATTGTTCAAAAGTATTGCGACGATTCCTGTACAATCTGCTGGAGAGTTTGTAGAAGAAAACCTGCGTGTCCGAGTGCGGCGACAAGACGGGTACGTGTACGACAAGCCCAGTGTATCATTTGACCTGCCGCAGAGGTCTACTCCGGCACCTACTCAAGCACCGAATGTTGACAGGACGCTGACGCAGACTATGTTTTACGCGTATCCAGTGCCGGCCGGCGGTGACAGCGTGAACATTGGACAAACTTCGAAGAGCTCAACTACCACCGCCACTGCTGGATCATCGGGTGGAGGGTACAACTACAGGTCCTCTGCTGCTGGAAGTGCTGCTGGTGGCTACGATTATAGTTCCCAGACATCTGGAACTCAAATCAACACTGGTTCTCAGGTGACTACGGGAACGCAAACTACTGCGACTGGAAAACAAACTGCCTCTAATACTGGTTCTTCTCAATCCAGTTCGGGGTATGCTAACAATGTACCATCGCCCACTCTTTCCCCAACTCTTCAGGGCTCTTCAGATGTCTCCACTAGTGCGCCTAAATATTTACCTCCCACTGACGGCGGTACATCAGGAGCAAGTGCAACAACTGGCGGCAGTGTGAGCATTGGTGGCGTTTCTATTAATTCTGGTTCTGGACGGGGATACGCTGGTAGTACCTCGGGACAAGGCAGTTCAATAGGAGCTCCCTCAGATAAGTACTTGCCACCGTTGGGGACTTTGCCATCTGGTTCATCAGGCACATCGATCGGAGGCACAGTGACTGGGACGACGACGACGACTGGCAGTCAAACAAACGCAGGTGGCCCAGTATCGGTTCCAAGTGCCTCATATTTGCCACCAAACGCGTCGGCATCTCCTGCAGGAGCTCTCAGTCCACAACCAGCACCAGCGCCTCAAGCTAGTTACATACCACCTGCAGGAACTAGTTCCGGAACAGGAACAGTATCACCTCCCGCATCTGGGTACTTACCTCCATCATTTTTTTAGACTAGCGCCTATTAATTACTACTACGCACAAGTAAATAAATATATAAACTTAATCTATTGTATGAACTTAAATGTTTAAATAATCATTTTCAACGTTTGTAAATATAGGTTAATCATTAATCAAAATTATTTAACTGATCTTTAATTAGGTAATTGCCACATTTGTAAAAATATTGTGAAATATTTTTTTGCACTTAGTATACATAATAAAAATATTGCATAATAAATTAGTATTATTTAAAAAATTGCGTCAGACTTTTAATTATTATTAAATCATAAGAGTGACGTAATTTATTTAAAAGTAACTCATAGGTATTTACTGATTTAATGTTGATAAAAGATTTATTTTTTCTTGTCGGCTAACGAGATCCGATTTAAGACATCACAGATTTGACAACCCTGGACAACACCAGAGGAGTTGTTAGCGCGTTGCCGGACCTTTGAGGATTAGGTTTTAGGAGATTTAGCGATTGGGGAGAAATCGGGAGGTACCTACCAGGATAGTCTTTTTTTTTGTCAGGGGAAGATAATCCAATGACTTTTCCCGCCCAGGGAAAGGCGAGAGAGAGTGTCAGACTCTTACTGACTAAAAACCCCCCCGTTCCTTCTCCTGCTCTGGGCCAAGGTCGCGGTGCCTCATTGCGCTTACCCCGCAGTCCCGACTAACCTACCAGGATAGTCTGCAGTAACCTCATTGCACGCGAAACACAACGTTGTGTCACGACAGAAATCTTCAAGTCGTGGTATGGCCGTCACTTCGGTCGAGCATCAAGATTTTTTTAGTGTAGAACACTAAAAAAATCTTGTTTAAGACTAATTATTAGGCTTAGAAAGAGCTATACAAGTATACATATATATATCTAACATGTAACTCTCGAAACTTCCGTGTCAAGTAGTAAGCACCTGAGTCAGGAGGAAGGTCGACGCCATGGCGCCTCTCTAGACACTACTCAAAGAGGAGAAGGGATCTTATCTTACCGGGGTGCAGTCGTATGATTATACGACTACTACGATGAGGACTCGGTGAACTGAAAAATCTGGTGGGATTTAGTCAGTTAACGTCTTATATTTCCTCTCGCTACATTCAGGATGGAGGATTAAACAAAAAATGATAAGTACTCCCCCGCAAAAAAAGCACATTATAAGTCTTGTAACCCACACCGAGGTTTTTTGTTTAAGAAAATAATCAAATGACTTTTTTCACCCAGGTTGGGGCGAGAGGCAGTGTCAGACTCTTACTGATTAACAACACCCCCGTTCATTCTCCTGCCCCAGGCCCCAGGCAACTTATAGCGCAATTGCTCTGCAACGACGCTCCAGTGGTGCATTATGTCTTTCTATCTAATTATTATAGGAGTAGGATGTTCAGTATTCTGTTATAAGAATGTGTAACCATAGTTTACTTAGAATAAACTCCCATATTATTATTTTTTACAAAACAATGAGTATTTAGCTTATATACCTAATAATAGTAATAGTTTATGGTGTACATATAGGCATAAATAAAAATAAATTGTTTATAGATTTTTTTTGTACATTTTACAACCATGTTTTGATTTAATGAAAAAACGAAACGTATACCATCAGTCAGTGAAACGTCAAAGCATGGCGTCAAAGGCACACAAATGTTAAACGTCATAACGTCATACAAAAATAGCATCAAAGATGAAAGTTATTTTTAATATTTCTTAAAAAAACAATTTTGAAGTATTGTACCTTCCTTTGGGATGATCTATTTAGCCAAATGCAGAGTATTACTTTTTGATGGGTATTTTACAATGTGCCTTTATTGTGCGTTTGAATAAAAATTTACATAAGTTATGTTTTTACCAAAGCAAACATTAAAATTTTCTCGAATAGGAAGCAAGGCAAACCTGAGGTAATTATATGTATTACTCCACCAAGTGTATTATCATTTTATTTATATTCCTAAACTTGATTTTAAATACGTATTACGGTTGTTCAAGGTTCATGACCTTACTGGGTTAATTAATATTCTTTGTCCTGTTATTTATATTAAATACAATTTAAATACTAACTAAACGTCAACTAGTGAACATGTGGTGTCTAAATAACATTTTGACTAAATAGTGTTGGTGTAAAGCGTACGATTCGTCGCATGTTTCCAGAAGTGCGGGACTGCGCTCTGCTTCCGACCATGGTGCAACTCGACGTGACGGGTGCTCCTTTATACCCAAGCACGCTCACCTTAAATGACCTACCTAATGAAATACTTATATATATTTTTTCAATGGTGGATTTTGAATCACTATTGGCAGTTGCTAAAGTTTGTATGCGGTGGCAACAACTCTGCTTGACCCCCTGCGTTTGGGATAAAACACGCCTCATAGTATGTATGAAGAACTATGTGAGGATAAGTGAAAATATTGTGCCTTTTGTCGCCAAGTATGTGAAGAATGTTAAACTACAGTATTTCAAGTTGTATTCTCAAGTAAGGGCTTCCTTAATTAGCTACTGCCCTAATCTGACTCATTTAGAAATAAGTATATCTCAAGTAGACAGCTGTATCTTTGATGATCTAGGTTGCTGGCCAAACCTAAAGTTCTTGAGTTTCCGAAACTCACTCATAGTGAAAAATCCTGAAAATGCAAATGGTAATTTTGTTTACCATTTACCTTTTGATAAGTTAAAGAATCTGGAGACCCTTGTTTTGTCGAATTTTGCCCTCACACATGATAGTCTTTACAAGATGTTACAGTGCTCCAATTTGGTCAGTATTAGCATGGAAAAGATGAAGAATATTCCAGCTGATTTCCTTGAGTCTCTACTGAGAACTAAACAAACAACTCTTAGAGCTTTACATATATATGGAGACACTCTGAATGATGATATAATGCGCCACATATCCAATTGTAAAGCATTGCAAGTATTACACATCATGACATGTAAAACTCTCTTTGATTCAAGTTTGTTGCACTTGTATAGATTAAAAAATATGCATTCATTAAAACTACGACACGGCTACTTCTCAACTAGTGCTCTTCTGGCATATTTTACCAATAACACATTTCAAAATCTCACTTACTTAAGTCTCTCTCGCTGTCTCCATGTGACTATGCAAGTAGCAAAAGCCATTAAAACAAGTGCACCCAACCTCCAAGAGCTATCATTCTATCTATGTCCATTTATAATAGCTCCCAACTTTGACAGGTCAGAACTAGAGAAAATGTTTCAAATACAATTGTTACTTGATTGAATTAGTAGTGATTATATTGAAGGCAGCATAGATGTCCGTCCAACTTACATGTATTATTTATTTAAATGTTAACTACACCACTGTGGCTGTATGAAGGCAGCTATCCTCACCAAAGGACAAGCTACTTCATTGTTTTAAATAAATTTCATTAGTAAAGTTGTGAAAATAATACATACATACCATAATAATATTTAATGTGATTTAACATTATATAAATTGGTAAATCATAATAAGTGATGATGATGTTAAATATATCTTTTATATTATGAATAATTATACTAGTAAGTAGGTTGTGTTGTGGTGTATGTATCAACTAATAACTTACATAAAACAATCTTCAGTATTTAAATTAAATAAAAGTATTACATAACTTTTAGATGCATCTACATAGTAGATATATTTGTATTCAAGTTTCAGTGTATTGGTTGTGCATCTGGTCTTAAAATGGTTTTGTCTGATATGATAGAAAGGTATAAGAGAAGCTATGATGACTGAAACTTGAAGTGCAAAAGGTGTAACACCTTCAATTAAATGCATGTTTGTTTTAATTGTCAACTCACAAACACAAAATATTTCAATATACTGGAACAAAAATTTAACTGAATATGTGATGACCTTAGTATGTCTTAATATACATAGCAAAACATTAATTTTCCGCCTTTCTGTTTAGGAATCATAGTCAATTACATAATGAAGTGCCTTAACAGTTTTGCGTATTGATATGAGGAGGTTCCTTCAACAGACAGCGAAAATATTTCCAAAAAATTAGAACTATTTAATGTCCCTTGAAAATATATACAATTTTACATCAACTACATTTAAATGTCATTAATTTTAGTACTTGATCTTTATTTTTGTTTGTAGACTCTTAATGAACCTTTTTGTAATTTTTTAAGTGATTAGTATATATTATACTATACAAAAAAGCGACAAATCGAATATAAAAACATTTCGAATTATCTTTCTAATATTTATTTAATTTAATTATATTTGTTTGTTATAAAAATGTTCTGTGTCATTTTTATTTATAAAACATAATTCTATTTTATTGGTTCAAAATTATTTAATCTACAAATTGTATGTTTACTTATATGAAATGTGATTTTGATAGTAGAAATATTTTGTTTGTGCTGTTTTATTGTGCGCGAATAATAAAATATATTTTGAACAGCATTTATTGTTTTATTGGAATTCATGATATTCAATGCTCTTCAAGACATAGTACCCACATACGCTTAAATGGGTTTCTAACGAGAGTGTTACGTAGACATCATTATAAATGCTTTATTAATTTATTTTTAATTGAACTAAAATAGTTCTTAGATACGTTTATCTTAAATAATGGTGGGATTTTATACCTTATTAAAGGATTACTCCAAAAATACACTTAGCTTGTTAAAGTTTTTAGTTTTAACGTTTAGTCCGAGTATGGCTCACGTACATATGTAATGCTGAATGCAGACGCTTAGTAAATAGCTACGTCAAAATACGCAACTCTACGGTCAGCCTGCCCTGGTACCAGTGACAAATCACGCCTGAATGTAATAAAACTGGCTTCTTAAGTTATTAAGATTATTAATAACTATTGCTAATGATTGTAGATATTGTACCATGTATCAATAACGCCGCTGATAAGCGACTGATAAGATACCACCAATCGAGCCCATCTTTATTACTTGTATTGGAAATTGGCAGAGTATGCCTATTGGATTTATTTATTTATTAATAAACATACCTACATGCATAATTTTACAGCACAAGCCAAAATATTATACAATTAAAAAATGTACAGTTTACTACTTTATACTTATTTAATAGGTATCTTCTTCTTATATATATATATATATATATATATTAAAAAAGTACTAAAAATATAATTACTTAAAACTAATTCGTCAGCTATCCATCTTCTCACAAAATCTTACACATTCACGACATAAATCCGTCCATCTCGCTGCGAACAAATCACATTCTGGTACCGATGCCAAGAGAGCATTGATAATAGTTAATGCTCGAACAAGCGGAGAATTTGCATGCTTTGCGCATTACCACGACAGCCAGTAAGGGGTGCCTACAGGGCCTTAGCTGATGCTTCAGTACTGTGGGCACAAACAACCGTAGCACCTGTGCCACCAGCTCCGGACAGTCAGATTGTCCTCGCAATGTACTGCAAGTTGAGATAATAAGAGAGTAATTTCGTCTCACTGCCAAAGAATTAAAATTTAACATGCCTAATAAAAACTTGGTGGAATATAAGAATGGATAATAGCCAAATATCTTTTTGTACAGATATCTAAGAAATGCTTTTTGCACTTTCTCCAGCAATAAAGCATAAGTACTCTCATGAGGATCCCATACAATAGATGCTGCCTCCAGTTTTGTAAGAACTAGGGCCATGTACACCAGTTGGATAGCTTTCGGGTTATCAAATTCACGCATATTGC
This sequence comes from Spodoptera exigua, assembly GCA_902829305.4. Classification (NCBI taxonomy): domain Eukaryota; kingdom Metazoa; phylum Arthropoda; class Insecta; order Lepidoptera; family Noctuidae; genus Spodoptera; species Spodoptera exigua. The sequence goes on from LR824612.2 coordinate 3,528,871, forward strand.
GGATAATAAAACCTAATCAACGATAAGTCAGTCGTAAGTAATCTCATATGTGCGTAAAAGTTCAGTCGAGGGTCGAAAATTACACCTAAGTCCTTTACGGTGTGGACGCAATTTATGAGCTCTGATCCCAAAAAGTACTCAACGTGCAAAGGCTTAAGTGCTCGACTAAAGGTCATTACATTACACTTCGCAGTATTAAAGTGGAGTTTATTCTCATTACTCCAGTGGTACATGGCATTAATATCACCCTGTAAGGTATCTGTATCCGCTAAATTTTTCACTCCATAAATAAGCTTAAGATCATCAGCATACAATAAACACCTCGCATGCTTAAGGCACGATTCTAGATCGTTCACCATCAATCCAAACAATAAAAGACCCAAAACAGAAACCTGACTAACACCAGAGCGAGTATGATAAAGTGGGGAAACAAAACAACCATGTCTTACATATTGTTGACGATCACGGAGATATCGATTGATAAACACCAAAACCATGAACCAAATACGCTTATGGAATTCTTTAATTAGAAAGTTTTAGATCAGGGCATAAATATACATAGGTACATGTCAGGTAATCTAATATATCTGAAAAAAAAAGTCACAAGTTAAATGTGGAACAAACTTTTTACTTAAAATGCAAAATCATACACGTTTAACATTTTAATTTATTTATTAAAGGTTAAGGTATTTAGATTGGTTTGATAAATATGTTTACTACACGAAGGGTTGTATATTGATCTCTAGCGCGGAGCAGGGGTTGGTGAGCTCGAAGGCAGCCAACACGGCGGGGCTGAGTACGCCCACCTTGCCGATCACCTCGCCACGTAGTACCACGGCCGCACAGCGACCCGGGAAGTACGCAGGGTCTGATAAAATATCAAATATTTCGCATTTGTATTTAGAAAACAAATAAAAAAAATTAGAACAATTTAATCATTTACGATTTCCTTTACCCAACGCACAGTTTCTCAATTTTTAAGTTATTACTTTACACATTTTTCTTTACAATATATACCTAAAAAGAAACAAAAATAGTAGTTACAAGTGACATAACAAAATTAGTTAAACCTATCAAATGTATCAATTCGACACAACAGAGGAACAAAAGGTGCGCGAACGCCGAGTTCGCGTGGGGTTTGATAAATTAAAGGAAACACATCTTTTCTTTAACTACGTATCGATATTTAATTTTTATGGTAAACGAGACCTATTATACCTGGTGGCAAAATCAGCGTCGCGCTGCCTATTGACACTTACAACACCAAAGGAGTTACCTACTACAAGTAAATTGCTGGCCTCTTGTAGGTTATTTGTGATTCAAGGTGTTGCTTGACGCATGTATTCTGTGGGGCCGTGTTATTACTCCGATTGAGCCAGCCCATTCGTGCCGAAGCATGGCTCACTCAAACAAATTCGAAATGTTGCAGTTTCTCTCAACTAATGCCAACGGATGTTGATACACAGAAGGTACAGGTAGCATAACTATAGTACATAATTATACAAACCTTCGCACTGCCTGAGATAGTACCCAGTATCTTTATCCCAGGGCTCCCGCAGCAGCGCCATGACGCGGTCGAGCAGGCCGTGCACGAACTGGAAGCCGGCCGCGCGACCGCAGTGCACCGCGCACAGGCGACGCTCGTTGCGGGCGCCAGTCTCTGTACAATACCCGTTTTTATTATTTTTTGTACTTAGAGGGTAAAGTCATCAAATAACTTCTCTCGCCTAGGGTATGACGAGAGAAGGAGTATCAAACTTACTAAATAAAGACCAACGTTTATTCATGTTATCAAACTAGACGAAACTAGCGCTGCCCATGGACACTAGCTGCAGCAAGATAATGATTGCTTGACATTTAATATTCACCGCTATGCTTAACCAATTCAGACCAGTTCTCGACAGCCGCAAGTCATCAGCATATAGATGGTACGCACACTGAAGTTCGGAAGTTATTAAATTAATGAAGATGGAAATAAAAGAGGAGATAGTACCTACACCGCCTTGAGGAACGCCAGTTTTCAATTTGCACCAATTAGATGAAACCTCATCTAGCTTAATCGATTACTGACGCTCCTGATGATAGGAAGGAAACCATTGCAATGATTTGCTAGAGATCCAAAGATGGGATAAGATTGCCGAAAGGTCGTGACTGACCATATTGAAAGCATTAGAAACATTGGTGCCCTCAATGTCAGCTCTTATTTTACCAGTCACTTAAAGGAGGGTGGAAACCGTGCTGTGCCCAGTCCTGAATCCAGATTATAGAGTACTGATGAGCCCATTCATGTAAATGGAGGACTTTAACTGGACTTTAAGGACTTTGGATAGGAAAGGGAGTACAGATATAGGCCGAAAATGTGAGGAAATAGTAGGAGCAGAGACTTTTGGAAGGACAAAGGAATTACGCCACAGGGATGGGAAAGTTCCGGAAAAAAGGGAATATCTTATGATATGGGTTAAAGCTGGCAGGAGCTGATCAAGATATTAATGATCATATGGCGGGAAATGTCTACTGATGGACATAAGAATCAACAAAAACGTAAGATTTATTCAGTACTTATTTGTCTGTACTTTATTGGAAGATCTCAAAAAATGTGCATCACTAACAAATCCTTTAAATTATGTTTAATTATATTTTATTTAGATTCTAAAATGTAACTAATAACGTCATAAGTATCGTTGACCCAATTCTTTATTATATTCGAAGAATTCTGAAAATAGGGTCAAATGATATTGATTAGATAGTACCTATGTCATTTGTAACGGAGCAGCTAGCACCATAACACTTACACGTTTTAATATAATTATAGGTAAACTTATTAACATAACAATAAAAAAACAACCAATAATGAACTATGCAACAAAAGCTTAAAATCTGAATTGTAACATCTGTCTTTCGACATTAAGGTGCAAGCGTAACGTTCTGATGATGGAATATTGAGGTGGTTTGAACCTTGGAGGTAGCCCACTAATAGACCTAACGAGTTTCGGCATATTACAAATTGTATTATATACTTGCTTCCGTCTGCGGCTTCGCCCGCGTGCTGTGTTGATAAAAAGCAGCCTATAGCTATATAACAAAATCGAAGTTTACATCAAAGTTATTAATCTCATTTTTATGGGAACATCTCCAATGGGTAAATACCCTGTTACTTAGGTACTAAGTCTCCGCTATCCGTCCGTCCATAAGTAGAATGGTACGGATCTAACTAATGGGTAAGTATTACAAATATATCATGAAAGCTATTATATTATATTTTAAGCTATATCGCGTCGAGCGCGGCAACCGATCCACAAAAATATTCCTTTTAGCATGATTCAGTGTTCACATGCGACGGCGCGATGTCTTATTATCCCAACTGCTAAGCTATCAGGAGTTACACGTGCAATTGTGAGTTAACCATAAAATATAGACATATGCTGTAAAACATTTTTTTTAGATCATTTTATGTAAAATATTTGCGTGATACGTTATTTCTATGAAACTTTAACCATTAAGGCTACACACGCGACGGAAACTTAAAAAAGGGAGTAACGTCTGACGTTTTCCCAACATTTCCCTTCACTGCTCTGCTCCTATTATTTGTAGCGTGATGAAAAGTATCCTATAACCAGCCCAGGAGTATAAAGAATAAATGTAGCAAGTTTTGATATAAAATTAAATTAAAAATTTAAAAAAACCCCCGACTTTATAAAAACCAAATGTAATGAACGGAACGAGATATCCATAAACAATTATAATTCCTATCAAAATGGATGGATATGGATATGGATATCAAATGATATCAATATATCCATAAAGCGCCATTTTGTAGAGGCAGCCATCTTGGATTTTAAATTTTTCATACCTAATAGTATTTCACTAGTCAAGCCCTTTCATTTGATATCCATATTGATCAAGTTGTAATAAAAAAATGTAAAGCACCATTTTGTAGAAGCAGCCATCTTGTATTTTAAATTTGTCATATCTAATAGTATCTACTAGTCAAGCCCTTTCATTTGATACCCATATTGATGAAGTTTAAAAAAATATCTAATCTGTCATTTTGTGGCGGCGGCCATTTTATTTTACATTTTTTAATATTTAGTTGCTGTTGCTTTTCGAGGCCGACGTAAATTTTGGCAAACAATCTAAAACAAAGTAGGTAGTCCTGATTGTAGAACTTGACACAGAAACAATTTAAATATTAATTTGCGCTAGATACATAGGTGTGTCCTAGAAATCGTTACAGTAGTGACCTATATTTTATAATGAGCAAAACATTGTGATATTACTTTGTTTCCTTTCTGATATGGCCTGGGTAATGAGGAAACAAGTAAACAGTTTTAATTAAACATGTTCTCCAAATTGTAACCAAGCCTTATCGTAAGTTTTTATTTTTATTATGATGTAGAGTATTTGATTTAAACCCAATTTAAATGTTATTTTATTTTTAATGTTTCATATTATTGTGTAAGTATTATTTTACTTTAGTGAAACAATGAATTTATCTTTGCAATTGGGCCATATCCAACACTTTTACGCCGTAATTTCCGTATCTGACTAGAAAAGACTGTGAGAAGAAATGGCGAAACAAACTCAGAGGTCCACTTACTTTGAAGATACAACAGAAAGAACTTGAACTGTGAAAATACTCATAATTGCTTTTGATGCTGTGGGGACATGTTTCTGTGTGTGGCTGTACTTATTACAATGAATACATAAGTTATTTTGTTTCACAAATACTTCCATTATGTAATACGATAAATAAGCTTTGGTTAGAAAGCTAAGCATAGTCCTACTTTTGTCCATTGAATTTATTTAGATACATATGTAAAGTATATGCATTTAAATGCGGCCGTATCGTAAAGAACGCATTTAGTTTTCAAATAACTCACCAACGTTTTTATCTTGCAGTACAACATCACTGATTTCGAACAATTTCATTGGTAGAGGCATTTTCTTGTTGGCAGCTAACGTTTTGAGCAGGCCTGGTAGTAATAACGTCCGCACGACTTGGAACTCTAAAGTCTTTGGGTTAGAGATGTGAGCTGCTGGCACTTCTTCAATTTTAACACCTAATTTCGTAGCAACATCATCCCGGGAACACTGAAAACAAAATATTTTTTATTATGCTCCTGGTTTGGATGCTAACCAGTAATCATGGGGTTAATCAGTAAGAGTCTGACACTGTATCCCTTTCGCCCCTCCCTGGGCGGGAGAAGTGATCATTTGATGATTTTTCCCCTTAGAGAAAGGCAGAAATTGCAGAAGTGTACAAAAAGACTATATCATAACCAGAAATAGTGTATAAAGTGCTATTGGCTTTACTTAATTTGAGTTTCGGAAGCGGATTGTTTTTTTCGTACGATCTACGTGTACGTAGATACAACAGTAAAACACTATTGCCATTGCTAAATCGGTTGAAGACGAAAGACGGTAGAATTTTCAAACCTTTGTTGCAAGATTCCACTTCACAAATGTCCATACATACATACAAACAAATTAAATTAAAGCTAGTAGAAAGAAGTTTTTCACAAGACTAAGATACTGACCAGTGTGAAGGTGAGTGCCTCGGTGTACCCTGCGTGTGCGCACTCTAGTCGCAGTTGCTCGGTCAGCTTGTTGATTGGGTCCTGCCCACCCGTCGTCACCACCCGCGCTGGCCGCCGGACTATGCGGTTGTAGCTGGGGAAATATTTTCAGAGGGGATTAGTTAGTCGTAATAAAATAACCAACTATGTACTGGAAGTTGTAGTTCTACGAGAGTACATTATACTTTTATTGGCTTACGTAAACGGAATGCAGGGCTCCCTAAAGCTAAGTGTAGTGACATTTTATTATGTTACGGTACAAGTGTGAAGTGTGTGTTTTTGGCATTTTCGCGCAAGTGTAAGCGTAACTCAAATATTAATATAAAAAAAAACTATTACTCACTCGTAATAGTAATGAAAAAGTCTCAGTTTGATACTATTATTCACAAGTGAGTAATAGTTTTTTTTAAATTATTGGTTGACTTACGTTTATACTTGTGCTTAAATGCTAACCAAGAAAAAGAAATATCATTTTTAAGTTTATGGCCGATGCGCGCGCATAGGAGTACCTACTGATTAATTTTTGTCGCCACTACGAAACATTTTTCAAAACTCGTCTCATTTTCTCTTTTGAAGTTTTTTTAAGTATTATTTTATTCAGAAGTGTTTTGAAAAACGTCGTATGATACACGTGTGTATTGATGATTACCATCCACGGCCTTTTAATACCCTCGCCTAGCAGCTCGGGCCTCAATGCCCTCTGCGGTAATCACCAATATTACACACTTATACCATAATGTACTATAATTGAGCTAGTCTGGATTAACAAACAAATAGGATTATTTACCCATAAGCAATAGCGATGTCCTCGTAAAGATCGCATGCGTGTATGACGTCATGCCTGGTGGGAGGCACGCGCACGCGCAATGTGGTACCGTCGTCTTCCGTCGTACTAGACAGGCACATGCGGGAAAGGAGACGCGCTAAGTTTTCTCCATTTTCACTAAAAAAATACAGAAATAAACTTTACATAGAACTTTACTAGACAGCCACAAGACTTTTCTATAGGAATTGTATAATGACTTGCTAAAGTTTCAGTATGTAAGCAAGATATAAATAGGCCGCCTAATCTAAAGGATAGGTCGTTTTATAACTAAAGGAAGCGGGCAAAACGAATGAGACTAAATCTCATAGAAAAAATTACACTTTACATTGTTCTGCTTTTGCCAATCTACATAAAAGTATGAACAACATATATGAAATAATGGACTTCTCCAGAGAGGATAGACAGACCTCTGTCTATCACATGTCATGTCTACACATATTGTCTGTAACACCCACTGTTCGCCAGATATGCTTTAAATCCCTTATCTAGCACAGGTATCGACAGATATCGAGCTCTTTATATCTTGCTTGTCAGCCTTGTTTCTCATTACTCTAAGAATGAGGCTGCTGTTTTTAAACATAAGTATCTTACAATGGTTTTAAAACGAGGAAAGGCAATCTTCAGGACGAATGGTCCGGCTCGACCGGAGTTATACCGCGGCTTCACAGGAAACCTGCGTGAAATAACGCGTAGGTAATTGTATTCCGCCGAAGTCCAATCCCTTCTTAGCACTTGCTTTGATCTTGTAACACTTCCATGGTTACGGGTTTCCACGAGCATCTATGATTATTTAACGTCTAATCAAGTAAGCTAAGTCTGCTCGTTTGCCTCTCTTTCCCATAAAAATACTCGTTTATATAGTGTAAACTTACTTAATGCCAATGTAGTTGTTAGCCTTCTCGACGCTAAGGGTTTCCTCCCGTGTGCACATCTTGGGGTAGAGCTCGTACGCCCCGTCGGGCGCGAACACCTTGCATTGTTCCACCTCGTACTCCTTGCTGCAGTACTTCGAGAACATGCTCACTATCGTGTCTAAGACCACTATCGCCTGTAACGTCGATTTAAGACTGTTAAAATACCTCCATTAGGACCCATTTTTATTACGCTTTTAGTTTCGACGTCCATGGTTTGGACGGAAATCTAGTACATTCACAAATTCATACCACGGGGTAGACAAAACTATTGAAAGCCACCTGATATGATTCTACACTCCCATGCCTTTATTACATTTACGCATTAAGTTAGGTATAGAAGCACGCAAATATTAGCCCCCACACCTGACCTTTTCCTAGAGTCAACTCGATGAGTTCAGCATAATTATGTTGTCCCAGAGAAGGCCCTATGGTGTTTATAAATATCTAAAGTATACATTATATTATATTTACACTAACAAAAAATAAATAAAATAAAAATGTACTTATTCAAAGATAAAAGTAACATATTTGTACACAGTATGTTTATTCATGTCAATGACAAACAGATTTTTTTCCTACACAATCTAGTTTGTCAAAGTGGCTTATGTGAACAAAATGTGAACAAAGTCTTACTCATTGTTTAAAATGTGAGATCAAATGTGAATATGATGCAGATACTTAGAAATATAGTTAGTTTGTATTCCTCTATAGGCACTGACTGACTCATTGATAAAGTGGTCAGTTTTTGAAAACTCCTTAGTGATAGCATGAGGTTTAACTATAACTTTGGCATTACATGGTCACAAGGGAACCATAAGAAACTGATGAATACCTGAAAGTGCCTTGTTACATATTTACCTTAGTGAGATCTGTAGCTGTGCACTCAATGAAAACATTTTTAGTGTCCAAAGTGATCTTGGAGTGGTCTCCATTGATAATGGGTGGCATGGAGAGCACTACCCCATTCTTGTCCTTGATGACCGGGTATACTGGACTGTCCCTGATGATGCCTAAGTACTGCTTCAATTGCGCATGTGACTAGAAAATGAAATACAAAACAATGTCAAACATAAGGCATACTCTCATTACATATTAGACTTGACAGTAAACAGATTGAAATTACATAGGTTTGTCTAGTCCTGGCTGGTTTCTGGTTTATTTGGACATGGTGATAACAGCCTTCTCATGACTGCCTTGATGATCCAAGAATTCACATAAGAATTTTTAAAGATGACTATCCCTTAGGGTTTCAATAAACAATTTCTCAGAAATAAAAAGGAAGTATTGGATTTTTTTAATAAACATGATAATATGTGAATGGAGTCTGCAATTAGTGTTTGGTCACATATTGCAGACTTGACCTCTAATAAATGGGACTTATCATAATATGTAAATGATATTATATGGGTGTTATATTTAGCATATCCATTTGGCAATGCAGATGTGATGGTGTAGGTAAGAAGTTAATTAATTTTACAATAACATTCACATTACTCACAGAATACAACTCCATAAGTTCAGGTGCAGTCATTTCCTTGGCTTGATTGAGTGCCTTGAACTTAATCTCACTAGGTGGTAATGCATCATACACAAAGGGTCCCTGTATGGTGTCCAAGTCATGGGTACCAATGGCTACTAGAGTTCTCTTCCTGCATATATTTTGATGTAACTTGTCCTGTAAGTAAACAAATTAACAATATTTTTTTTAAGGATGATGATGATGATAATGCATTAAGGAACTGAAGTAATAAAGTATAGTGTTTCTATTGATTTAGGAAATAGTGTTTTGTGTTTGTCATTAGAGTTAATTATCTATTTCACTTATCATTATGTTTGTTCGTTTCCTTTCACGGGATCACAGGATCCCGGACCTTTGGAAGGCGTACGAGGAGCCGAAGCCAACTTGCAGAGGCCCGTTGAACAATTTTAATATAAATGTCATGGGACATCAGCCGGCAATTATCCCTGTATGCATTATAAATCACTTATCATTATTATTATCTGAATTCTATATTAAAATCTAACAAGAATACTTTACCTATTAAATATTTAATTGAATAAGAATTATTTTTAACAACATACATTGTTTAAATTATTTACGAATTTAAAAGTATGTTAGTTAACCTTTCAATTGTGGTAATTCATGACATAAATAAAAGAAGAACACTAGGTGCGGGAACGCCGGCGTTCACTTGAGATTTGGTGAATTAATAATAAATATTTTAGCATTTTTATCTCACTTGCAAATCTATGAAACTGTCATATGACTCCTTGGTGAAAGTGATGCCTTTAAGTACAGCAGCTACTGCAAATGGCCTGATTTGTCCTGTTGCAGGTGTTAGGTGTAAAGAGTGACAGTCTTCATACTTTTTCAGAACATAATGTGGAGGGGGTTTCCTGTAAGCATAAAAAAATATGGGTAGTTAAGTATATGCACCTTTTGTTGTATGCTTTTTTTGCTTTTACTCTTTACTAAGAAGGGTTTATATACTATTCATAGGTTAAAACTTGAATAAGTAATACAAGTAGGTATCTATAAATAATATTTATTCAAATTAATCTGATTTTGATACCTTATTTAACTTTATTCAAGTCTAGTCTCATTTATGGTACTTATATTAAACCAATATGATAACAAATGTATTCTAGAATTGTGTAAACAGGCCTCTTATGCATAATCTATACATATAAAAGAAAGTCGTGTTAGTAACTCCACTTATAACTCAAGAAAGGCTGAACTGATTTAGCTGAAAATTGGCAGGGAGGTAGTTTAGAGCCAGGAGAAGGACATAGGATAGGATAGAGTAAGAAGTGTGGGGTATGTAGAGTAGGGTAAGTAGAGTAGGGTAGGTAGAGTAGGGTAGGTAAAATAAGGTAGGTAGAGTAGATTAGGGTTGGTAGAGTCGGGTAGGTAGAGTAGGGTAGGTAGAGTAGAGTAGGTAGAGTAGGGTAGGTGAAGTAGGGTAGGTAGAGTAGGGTTGGTAGAATAGGGTAGGTAGAGTAGAGTAGGTAGAGTCGGGTAGGTAGAGTAGGGTAGGTATGGTAGGTAGAGTAGGTAATGGAGGGTAGGTATTCAAATGACGGGAGCGACGCCGCGGGTAAGAGCTAGTAAGATAATATTAATACAGTTTAAAGTTTTATTATTGATCACAAGTAACATGTTGCAGCCAAATAGTTGAATCAGGCATCCAACCAACAGCCTGAATGACTAATTCTTTGATTGAATAGCTAAATTTTTTATTCTGGCTGCAAGTTGAAGGGTGAAGGTATTGTCATGAAAACTGACTACCTATGAGAAAAAGTTTGGTAAAGTTAAAACTGCAAACTGCACAGAAATTGAATCACCATCAGAAATAAACAGTCACTCAAACTGTACTGCAATCAAGGCTAGATAATTGATAGAATGGCTTTTTTAACCAGTTGTTGGCTATAACAGACACCTACTTGCCCTGGAAAACTAGCAGGCCGTCAACCAATCCCTCCAAGCAGAGGAGATCATATCTATTGGCTGGGATGTCTATTCGGTAGAGGATCTCTTCTGATACTCCTGCACCAACATGTTCACCTTGCTCCTTCATTAACATCTGTTTCTCTGTTGTCTGAAAAACAATTTCAATCTTAAAGATTTCAATTGAAAACAAATAAATACGCAATACATTAACCAAAATAAGAATCATACATATAATTACATATGTATATGTACATATTGGGTATAGAAACATATCATATATAAATAGCAACAAAAACCTTGTGAATTTATAAGGTAAATGGTATTTTAAGGGCCTGAAATTTACTAAAACCTTAGAAATTGTAACTAACTCGTATTAGGAATCAAAAGCCCAATTTAGTTCATAATATTTGTAGGTGCTTAGAATGTGTTTTGCAGGTTAGGTTATATCAGATTAAATAGTTAAACACTTACAACTTCATCCAGTTCCAAGCCAAATTCGAAACAAAGTTCTTGGAATTCATCGTCAGCTGAAACATATCGATTATGAAAAATATTTTAATTCAGAAAAATAGAAGGACTTTAGCCAGAAATTAAAAATTTCATTAATAATTTTGAAGTACTGACTATAAGTTTTCCCAAGTGCGGCAAACAGAGAATCTCGTTTCACAGATATAGTTGGCATTATAAAATTTATAAATAATTATAGTATCAAGTTTATTTATTTTCTCTGAACAGTACAGAGAGAATTTTGATATTTTTCATCAGCTGGCACGCACGTCTAGTTGATTAAAGTGCCAACGTCAGTCAGATCGTAGGTACAATCAGATAAAAAGTTGCATGCCAAATGTTTTTTTATCCTTTTTCCTCTCACAGTTCAAGCATGTATATTCCCCTTTTGTATGCTAAAGAACAATAGTTTTGTTTTTCGTGTTTCGAACTTTCTTGAATAATGTTGCTAACACTGCAATGGCCTGTAACTTTGACATTAATGACAAATCAAATTGTTGAATTTGAAAGAAATAGGTAACTACAAAACGTTAATTTACCATATTAAAACAGTAGTTTATTTGAATATATAAATGGCAACTCCATTTTTGTTTTTGATTTTAATATGCGACGAAATGACGTCATGTTTTTTATATTTTTGTTTGTATAGTTGCGTTGACCTAGGAAAACATCAGATATGGGTACCTACAGAATAATATTAACAAACTCATCAACAAAATTCTTAGAGATTAACATATTAAATGTTGGTAAAATGAAAATATTACTCAATTATTTTGGCCAATTTCAAGAAATGTTGCTAGATAATACTCTGCTGCGTAGCATATTATTAATATAATGACCAAGCATGTGCGTGTGCGCAATAACATTGTTTTTGTTCTGACAAACTAGTAATGAGAAATAAATTTAATATGAAACGTAAATGATAATTTAGTATGCTACACAACATAAATATATCAATCTATACTCTATACTAATATTATAAAGAGGTAAAATTTGTAAGTTTGTCTATAGGGGGTAATCTTTGGAACCGCTGGCTACAATGTTCCTGAGTGCTTATAGGCTATAAAACATCACGGTAAGTTTCGCTGCTCTGTAACTTTGTTAGGTATTTTAAGTTTCAGAAGCAAAAGAAAAAATACCTATCTACTATTTTCTGGCGTTCTAAAAGATGGACTAATTATTAGTTTTTAGTCATCATCCCTACTATGATTAAGATCAGTTGTCGCCTTGCTGGAATGCCATTACTGTTAAAAAAGAATCGATCCAGACATTTTGGAAGGCCGTAAGACTTTCTACCCTATCGGTAAGGTGCTCCAGCACTCCTACTTTTAAAATATATAGGTACTCTAAGTAAAAAAATGATTCAAAAATATCTTATTGGCTAAAACAAATCAGTACTTTCTAATGAAGTGGGTGACGGGTTTGGGAAAGTAGAATATCATACATTTTTGTTTTAGCGTGGTTATTTTGACTGGCTATTTTGTCGTTTCAAAAGTACCTATTTACGGTTTAATTGGAATAAATGATTTTAAATTTAACTTTGGTAAAATTACATAAGTCGTTCATGGGATTCTGTATAAAACAAGATTCCAGGTGAATCAGAACAACTCAAAAAAATAACTTAAATAATGTACCTATAAGAAAAACTTTATGAAGCCCTGTTAAGATCTCTCCAGTGGTGCCAAATTGACGACAGTTATATCGAGTTTCGTAGAGCTAGTTCAAGAACTCAAGTGTGTCGGTCCGAGTACATGATCGAAAAACAAGAGATATACCTCGGCAGAAGTGTGAGGTAAGGAATCGTTATATCTCCTAAACTTTTTATCAAGACAATCAATGAAGACATCCTCAGACTTTAAGAATAGAAAGGATCCACAGCCACCGTAGCCACTTATCTTCAGTTTTCCAACACATCAGGGTCATGGCAAAATCATTGGATGATCTAAGCTCAATGCTCTATGTCCTCTGTCGAGTGTCCCAACAGCAACAGCTTCGAATGAACATGGACAAGATGAAGATCATGTTGAGTGTAAAGGCCTATGTTACGTCCTACCAGATATAGGCCAAGAACCTGTCTATCCTCTAAATTTACGACTAATACTTGGGATATTATTTTCAACTCCGAGAAGGAGGTCAATCGTGAAATCTGACTTGGATGGAGAACTCAAGACGAAAATGTATAATCAGTGTGTGTAACCAGTAATTATGTATGGTACCGAGACCTTAGTGCGAGTAGTCTTTCAGTGTGGACTTATAAGAATGCTCAAGGTCATTAGGTCACTTATGGAACTAGTAAGCTGAAGTGGTGGTAGACAGGGTAATTAGCTCGGATAACCGACACCCTGGGTCAGGAAGATTCTCAAATAAAGAACAGGCAAGCGCAGCGTAGTACTAAAGCACAAGATGGATTGATGACCTAATTAAAGTTGCAGGTAGCTTTAGGAATTATAAGGGAAGGACGTACGTATTACGTTCAGCAGTAGACGACTACACGTCTCGTGTCTGATATAATAAATTTCATTGCTATTTGTTCAGATTAAAGTATCCTAATGTTGATTTTATATTTGTACGCCTGATATGGCAAAACATATTGAAACTGTAAATGATATTGTACGGGTGGTACAATATCATTTACAGTACATATGTTTTTAACACATAAAATTATCTTTATCTGTATTTTCAAAAATCTATTGGGGATATAAGTACTTATATTTTTTAAGGCTGAAGAGTTTGTTTGTACACGCACACGCTAATCACAGGAACTACTGGTTCGAATTGAATAAACCTTTTTGTGATAGATTTTTTGTGGAATTTTTCATTCATTTATTGTGGAATGTTAGGTTAAGATAAATAAGAGCCTAAAATGGATAAAATCACCTGCGAGTAGTCAATGTAATGTCTAAAACTAATTAAAATTACTTCATATTGGAAGAGATTTTCCTTTTAAATTAAATATTAAGAAACTCGACAAGAATTTATTGCTGTGAAATAGAAATCTACCAAAGACGGTCAAATAGATGGTTATATGGTAACACTATAGGTCACGTGATACTAGTCTGGTTTTGCAAACGGTGAGTGGAGTGCCTTGTCATCAGTCCTTTGAGTTTTTGGATGATTTTCTTTGGAATTTTTATTCAAAGTGAGTAATTTTATGAACAAAATCACTTGTACAGCATGTATTTGTTTTATTGTGGTGTTTATTTGTGATTGTGACCCGTGTATTCATATGACGAAATTGTACCTTGTTCCGTGACTAGCTAGTGATATGACGCCATTTTCTTCGTGAATGCCAATTACTAAATTCTTCAACATTTTCTTTGTTTCTGCGCCGTGAAGAGACTGTAGCTGTTTATGATATTGGTCTAGGACTTTAGCTTCATGTTTTGTCCAAGATTTAGCTGTGCACTGGATTGGTTGAAACCTTAAGTGCACTTGTTCATTAGGTACGCATTTTTTTGCATGACACCACCTTGGGAGGCATAGTGTAGTTTCTTCCGTGCTGTAAGTTATAATTACAGTACACAATGTACCTTGAGCTCCAATAATTCTTTTTGTTTCACAATTTTATGTTTTGTTACTACGTACCCTCCTGTATATATATTATTTTTACGTATTTTAGAGTAGCTTAATAAAAGCTGCTCACGAGCCACTACTTCCTGTTCCTAGCTGATGTATAATTTTTTCCTTTGAGGAACATAGTTTTTACAGATTTGATCCTACTGAGTACCCACTGGTACAAATATTTGAAAGTTGAATGGCATAAATTGTAACAATGCACAAGGTGGTGATGACACAATATGTACATTGTTGCTTTTGTGCATGCAGCTTGTTGCAGTTTCCCTAAATGACTTCCATGTTGGAGTGACATGGTAAACATATTCATATGTGATGTAATTTATTTATTGTTTTGCTGTTACTTTAATTTACCATTCTTTACATTATATTAGTTTATTTTTTTTGTTTCTGTGCCTTGAAGATTACTATCATATTTCCATAATGTTTCTTAAGTAAGTTATGATAATAATAGGTTTGTACATTGAGTTTTTTATTTGTTAATATAATTAGCTCCACATGGAGCAGATAAGTTCAGTTTTGACTTTGAGCATTATTTTACACATGAAGTGAAATGTTCAATGTGTGGACATGACACTGATAAGAAAAGAAAACAATAAAAATAACAAAGTGGTGGAAACAAGCACAGCACGCAATATTTTGTAAATGGTCACAGCACTGAAGTGTTTTGATTATGATAAAATTGGCTCTGTGCCAATTGAACAATTTTTTTAATATTGATAAACTATTTAGAGTTGAACATTCTAGAAAATCTATTTGGGATGTTATAAGGCCTATTTAGTTATTATTCACTGAGATGTAGGTAGATGGTGAATGCCATAGACCACATTTAACTTTATAATTTTTGAGTGAGAGTTTTATCTAGAATAAGAAAAATTTTTCTCAGCATAGTTACTAGGATAATAATTATATTTAAATTTGTCGTTGAATAGAATTTTTTTATTTACAGTTAGTTTCATTCATCACATAAACAATAGTTTGTACTGGTCAGATTAAGAGCTTTTCAAAACTGGAGCTCTTACGTCAAATTCCATGGAATAAAGTAAATAATATTATGAGAAGTGTATAATTTGATGTCACAATTAATTCTGATTATAATCTGTTCATACTTTTAAATTAAAAATAGCCAGCTAGTTGGGTAAAAAAAATATTTTTGTTTGTGCTATAGTTTATATAACAATTTTGCTAAATTGATGGTCAAATGTATAAAAATGTATTCAAACCACAAGCATAGATCTGTGGGAGATAAAGTGTTTTATCTCTATGTTAAATTGCTTGATAACTTGCAGCTTACATGTGGCAATTTCTCTACAGCTTTGTTGCATAACTTCTCTGCTGAAAAAGATAACTAAAACATTAATTTCTAATTAGTTGGACTTTGTTAGTTCCAGCTAATTAAACCTTTGGAAATTTATCAAGAAACCTCAAATTATACTGGTTTGTCGTAATTATCATTTATATATCTATTATGATAATGGTTGATTGTGTAAATAGCAAATAAATGAGTAATTTATTGATGTGAGTGAGTTATACTTGTAGATAGAGCCTATTGCAGCTTCAGTAGTTTAGTTTCCTGTTTCTTTTACTCACAAAGTATTTTATCATTAGTGAATCTCATTTGTGTGTATCTTATGATAAATTATCTAGTGAGTTAAGAGAGTAAATTTAGACCTCACATTTACCCACAGAGTAGTAAGCAAATGGAGTGATAATGCACAGGAGAAGGCCACTAACAGCTTCAGAAACACTACAATCATCTTTTGAAAATGTGCTGATTGACCTTTGATCACACAACTACCCCAGTGATCATCCAATGAAAGACATAGCTACTCTCTTTGGACCTAACAAATTGGGTGAGTGGGAATAGAAAAGCATGATATTTATTTAGTGCTCCATTTATTTACTACTCTGTCTCAAGACATTAAGTTTTGATAAAACATCAGTTGGGATGTAATAGTTAATTTTATATTGAAATAATAAGCAGCAGTTTGTCAATCGTTTTGAAAAGGCATGGCACAATAACATCACATACAATGGAAAACATTTTTTCATAAAAGTTTTATTGATTAGAGAATGGACAGTATGAGTATGATTGAACGTTTTTAAGTTACTAAACTTTAAAGGTTTTACACAATACAGTATCCTTCATTGGAATATTTCAACTTCTGCATGAATTTTGACAAATTTCTTAATAAATAGTTTTAAGATATCTTATGATTGTATTTGATCACTGTTTCTTTCTAACTTTATTCATATCTAGGGCAATTTTATCATGTCCAATGAACATAAATATAATCATGGTATCTTGTTTACTATTGTAATAATTCCGTATGAATGTGATGTGGGAGACAGTCTATACCTTTATTTATTTTGAGTAGGGTTTGAAAATGATTCATTTTGATACCAGTTTCTACTATTGTTTGATTTGCTTGGTCAAATTAAAATATAATCTTTGTTTTGTGTTTTTGATTCAAACATAAAACATTTAGACTTTTATTTATTGTAGAGTTTGAGAATTACTTATAGGAAGTGTTAGAGATTGTAGTTTTATCTTGTATTTGTGTACTTGGAACCAATATTGATCATGAGGGCTGGGCGTCAGTTGATGAGAGAAAATTGAGGGCAATTAGTTTTAATAGATAGATTGTGTCGCTTGTCTCAGGTGGTGTAACCATTCATTGTGATGCCGGTGGATGCTGACCTCAACCGCACAGACGTGGTGTCGCCTGGTTGTGAGCTGAAGGGCCTGCGCACTTGGAAAGACATTTGTTTGGTACGAAATTCACTTCAACATCAGGTATGCACTTCCCTTAAGCACAGCTTGGTATAGTTTAATGATTGGGAAGAGAAAGTACCATTCTCTTGCAGTTAATGTTATTTCTGAATCTGAATAATATCTGCAGTCACTGTGGCTTAAACCAAAGTTTGTTGTTATACCTTTTTTTAAAATCTGCCCTTGTTTTCTTCCATTAGCATATGAGTTGCAAAAATCAGAACTATACAATTTTAAACAAAATCTATAAGTAATGCACTCTGCTTCATATTTTGTAAAAAAAATATAGGCTTGTAAGAATTTATGTCACCAAGGTATTATCATTGAGCAGAACTGATTCTATTAATAGACAGTTGTAAATTGGCTGGTGGCTTTGGTTGAATGTACTAGGTATATTACCCACCTTTTGGGTGCCAAATAATCGACATCCAAAACACGATGTAATACTGCCCCGTCCTCAGTAAGAATTCGACTTCAATTCCACGTGTTCTTATTACATTGACTTTACGGGAATTAATTCTGTCGGTCTTTGTCCCTTTGTTGTACACTTGTCTCAGTTATCATGACGAAGTCTTACCTGATAATTATTCACGCTTTGTTTTCATTATACACGATGATGTCGGTATCGGTTGCGTTTTGCTGTACCGAGGGATGAATGTGGTGCGTGTCCCGCACTGATTAGTAGCGGAGCGAGCGGTGGCGCGGGCGGCGGGCGCGTGTGGTCCGCAGAGGTCACCGCCCCGGCCAGGACTAATTCGGGGGAGATCGACGACTTGCTCTGTCGCGGCTTTGTTTGCGTCCGTCGCCTTCGCCCGCCTCACCGACCACTTCGCACGCATGGCTTTGTTTATGTACGCGATCGTCTCTCACGACCTTTTCGCCATTATCATAAAACTGCTTGTCATTGACAAGTGCGCAAAACGGTGTTGGTAAATAATGCTGTGGGGTTATTTTTATTAAATTAGTAATCTTGTTGCGGCTGGTTGAGTGACGCTTAACCATTTACGCAGTTCGGGTTAATAATAGGTTGAACGTCCGATGACATTCAATTTTATTGGTGATTTCACTTTTATCTCAGGTGCATTATACTGCTGATTTTTAATGTCCCGATTTCGACAGTTTCTTCATAAGTAATTATGTTCATAAGGTCGTCAATGGTCAGCTTTGTTTTTTAGAATTCTAGTGCTTGAATAGAACAATAACACCTATAGTTGAACACATAATCCAGCTTTTAGCAGATATTTATTTATTGAGAAAGAGATAATGGGGTCTCAGAAATAAGTAAAATAATGCAGTGCTTCCACTGCATTTTTAGGTTGTATAGGCAAGGAAGAACGTAAATACATCGATTCAGGTAGAAACTACATTACGTACTTACTGTTTAAAATATCAACAAAAAGAAGAATATTGCATTAATAATTATGATAAGACATTAAATTGATTTGGGGAAAGTGTTGACTCATGAACACAATTTCAACACGAATCTGTGAGTCACACATCAACTGGGTAAGCCCAGATACACTACTAGGACTGAAGGACATATAGCGCGACAATTGTTCTTAGCGAGAATTGTGAGGTGTATAAAGCGACAGATTTGATGTGCGTTTCGGGCTGAATGTTTAGTTGGATTGGGCATGACATGTGTTGTGAACGAGAGAGGAGCGACCAGTGGCTTGTTTGTATTGGTGAGTGCGTGCGCGTGTAGAATGGAATGACGCGAATAGTTGCAGGCGGCGGCGGGTGAGCGTGACCGCTACCGCTCTTCGCTCAGTTCTCGCCAGTTCGTCGAGCGCGTCGGAGCTCGTCCCAGCGTGGCCGATACACTCGCTACATGTTACAAATACGGTTTTCAACATCGGGTGCGACTATTGCATCTTATCTTTCAAGATAATTGTGCGAATTAGTGCGCTGCGTTGCCTGAATACGTTTTAATGTGTCAGTGATATAGTTTTTGTGACTCTGAGGCGCTTTCGAGCGTAGTTTCTACGTGGCCATGGGCTCGTGTTCCCACTCGAAGGTAATATAGTTAAGTGTGCGTTGTTTTTGTGTGCGTCTGTGTTTCGAGATGTCTGAGCCTGAGCCTGTGCGCCAGCTAGACGAGGCTGTTTGAAGGCCGCCGCCCCGACCTTGGTGTCAGAAGGTCAACGTCCTCACGTGTTCAAACCTTAATGCAATTTTCGACATGCAACTAAATTGTCTTTCCAATACGAATATTGTAACACCTTTTATAATCCATGACTCGATTTACTTGTTCTATTCGTGTGTAGACAGTGTAATCTGTAGGTATATTGCTGCACTGTGATTGTTCGTTCATCAATGTCGCATCGCACTAACATAGGGTTAGACTTTCCTTTATGGACCGTCGATTTTGGGGTCAAAATGGGGGGAGGGGGGAGGGGGAGGGTGAGGACTACCCCCCAGGCCCATCCCCACCCCGCGGAGCCCTATGGTTACGGAGATATCCATGGTCAAAGTTTGTTAAAATTTTGAGGTTAGGAAAGATTTTTCGGATAGTTTGTATGTATGTATTTATAACTTTAGAATCGTACCGCAGTGGGGAGGATGCCCCCTTCCCCCAGTACCACTCCCATGACAAGGCAACTCACAGTTGCCGAGAAATACGATTTTTTATAACCTTACCTCAAAACACTAAAAGTCACTTAATAGGCAAAGTCTACGCGGGCTCCTACTTCTGGGTGGTTTGCAACATGCAGCAGGCATGGCTTCTGTCACGGCTCCGGCGCTGCGGGGCTCCGGCGGTCCCACGCGAGCTAATCGTCGCAGATGGTTTTACGCCCATCACCGCGGCTTCGGCTTGCTGGCCGGCTTCGCCGGCCAGCCTCAGCCACGGCGATGTGCGTTATAACCACCTGCTCCTCAGCTCGCGGGCCGCCCCGCCCCTCCGCGCCTTCGCGAATTTAAAAAACACTCTCGGGGTAGGGCAGAAAAGAGACCACGTAAAGTCGGTTTCGCAGCAATTCATTTCTGTCACTAACTTTTGTAGCACATTAAAAACATTATGCCAATAAGACAATGTATTAATTATTTCAATATAACCTATATTCAATAGGAATACTCCAATAAAAAAAAAAAAGACGTCAACAACACGCGAAACGTCAGATTTGGCGTGAATTTTTCAATAGACTTTACAATTTTTAAATAATTATATCTCGTAAACCGTGAGTTTCCGCAACATAAAAATTTGTAAAAAGCCTTCTGTTAATGTGTACTATCTACAAAAAAAAAAATGAACGCTCAACTCGACGGTCCATAAAGGAAAGTCTAGCCTAACATAGCTTTAATGAGCTGAATTTATTGAATGGTTGATTTTTTAGAAATGAAAATATGCAATAGTAGTACACAAGTGAATTATATACAATATGCGTTCAAATTGAATAGAAATCCAAAGAGCAATTCCTTTGTTTTTGTATACTGCGTTTCGTTATAAGTTGAAGTTTCTTAACAAGAAAACAATATCTATAAAACACATTTCCTCACATGCGTTATACAAATATAGATCTATTGATACGTACGTACACACATACAATATTAGGTACTTGTAACTGACCACAAAATGATAAACTCGTGATATTGATACTCACAAGTTGCTGAAGTTACCTATCGACTATGTTATATGTTTTGACTGATCCTAGTTCTATCACGACGTGTTTGTGTGTTGGTGTTATCGTCAAGTCAAATTGTTATTGCGCACATTGTGTGTTTAGACGTAGCTACGTTGTCATTATTTCACTTAGATAATCTGATTCAGGGAATTTAACTTTGAACACTTTTTTGTAATATATTTTCACAAACTAAAAGGTAACCACGTACTTAAATCTTTTTCTGGGAATATTGTAAATCCAGGCGTGATTCAGTGTGAATTGCGTTTTTGGGTAAAATCCTAGATCATGAATTATATGTACCTGTTGATGTACAAGTTCAATACGTACGTATGTTACTAGCAGCTCGTAGCAAAGTGTGTAGTGAGCATTGTGTTTCAAACAATGATTGAGCGCGTCCATTGTGTTGAATGTGCGGACGAAAGAGAGAGCGATATACTCGCGATGATTTATGTGAGTTGAGCTCGCAGTGTCACAGCTGCGCTGCGTGTGCGCGATCAGCTGACGCTGCGGCGGCCATCTTGCTGTGCGTGTTCGTTGTTGCCGCGTCATTGTGTAGTTGATGACGCAAAATTCTTCCTTTAAATGCTAATGTCATTGTCCTTCCCGTCCTGGCTATTTGCATTGTCACCTTATTGGTTATTGAACGTACCATTTTGAATGATGAATTCATTTTCTGTGGCGCTTGCTGGCTTGTTCCTTTGTAGTTTAACCACGCGGAACTGCGGAAGATATTGTAAGACCCTGGCTGGTTCTATTTTTGGTCAGAAACGTTTCCGCTAAGATAGATACACACACATTCTACTTGGACACGGACAGATGTTACTTTATATACCTACCTACTGTTTATGCCCGGCAAAACATCGTTGACCTCGATAAAAACGTCATCGTTTCCTTATAATATGTGTTGTTTGTTTTTCTTTATATATTTTTTTAATAACTTTCTAACATTGGTTGGTATGTGAACTTATTTTATAAATATATGTATAAATTCAGGTGGACATTATTGTGACTCTAGGCAACCCTTTTGCTATATTGTCAAGGCAGACCTTTCATTTTATGAACTGCTAGGTTTATCGGGTACTTATAATATGATGGCGGGGAATCAGGCCCTTAATGTATCAGTGGTAAGCATACGCAAATATTTCATCATGATAAAAGGAATCGTATGTGACTAACAAAACGTGAATTTTATTCGGCTAGCCTAGGTGGAATTGTGTACAATAGAAGAGTCATAGTAGTTGCAGTAGTTGGGTGGGAAGGAAGGTAGCTAATACCCGAGACAGCCGGGTTTTCGTCGGATTTTTCTTGAGCTGCACGATTTTTGTGTCTTGTACCGTTACTGTTACCGTTGATCAAGTGGTCAGACCTGTATCTTGTTTCAACCAGACGTAAATTCGAGCAATGTACTTATATATATAACTGAGTCGAGCTTTTATCTGTCGTATGGGGTTAGTGTTGACCTACATAAATATATGTAAATAAATATATGTACTGTTTGTGGGAGATAGCCTGAATATTAGAGGACCACAAATACCAATATAAACTTCTGCTGTTTTAATTCGATGGTTTATTTTTTCATAATAATTATTAATTAAGGGAAGAAAACACTGAATAGGGGTGTTGTGTAGTTACAATCGGGCCAATTGTCCGACTATTCGTTTATTTCTTTGTGATCGGTACCAAGTGGAAAAGTGATGTCTTTAAAGCAAGCGCTGATTGTTTGCTTCAAAGTTTGCTTTGACTGAACTCTGTTTTGACCGATTGCAGCTTCTGCCTTTTGATTTTAGATGATCAAACAGTGAACATCTAATAGATTTAAATATTAGATGTTCACTGTTTGAATATAATATAGAAATCTAGAGATCTTTTGTTAAAAATATATCAAAGAACCAATGCTAAATACTCATATAAGTTGGCTGAAATTGAGTCGGAGCGAAAATTGGAGATGATCCTACTTTTCTCCAATAGCTACACTTTTACGGCGATGACGTCATATGCTTAGTCAACTGGCCATATGTCTCTTTTCTGAACCTACAGCTAGGTACATTTAATAAGTTGCATTAAAATGTATATCGGTTGTTATTATGTCCTTTGATCATGTCTTTAGATGTTTCAAAATTTACATCGATTGTAATAATAACAGCCAGACATACTAAAGCAAAAAGGCTAACTGTAGTTGCTGTGTTTGTTCGAATACCAATTTCCGGTTCTTCACAATCTGGTTTTTCACCATAACTGTACCAGACTGAAAATAATGTGCATTGTATGTACGTAATGGAATAAAGTTATGTCAAACCATAGTTGCAAGACACGCTATTAGGAATACAGGTGACAGAGTTATAAACAGTATGCATTTTCTTCATCCAACGTTACTAACATGCATGCATTCAATTCAGTGGCCGTTGTCAAATTTACGTTTTTTATAATAACATCGTGGATACTATGTTATTCCCCATCTTCACCTACGGGTCCTATCTACATACATGACTTGTTTTTTTTTAAACTGTTCGTGGGTGGTACATTAACGGTTGACTGGTGGTATCATGGCTCAGTAGGAGTGGGGTGTCGCGGGCACATGTGTTGTGACAAGGGTGCAGTGCTGTCGGTGGGATCTAATGTCGTATGTCTAAATGTATGTGTGTGTGTGTGTGTGTGTGTGTGTCGGTGCACCGCGAAGCGGGTCGCGCTCGAATTGCGTAGCGAACACTCGGCAACTGGGTCAGCGGGGCACGGCTCGCCACGGCCCCGCCGACGCTGTCGTCGCGACGTATCTCATACACACACCAACAAACGCGCGCGCCTCATAGCGCCGAAGACAAGATACCTTACTACGTATCTAGCTCTCGGCTCTACAATGACATATTCACAAGAAAAAATAACACATGATTTAAATTGAATTCGTTTGATTGTATTATAATTTGATGTTAAGGTTAGGTAGAGAATCTTGATAACAGGTAGTTTAAACTGAAAGCGTGAATTTGGCAACTGTAAACATGGCCGCTTTATTGCTATAATTGAACATCATGTTTCCTTCTACTAGAATAAGTTGATAGTCGCCTTGGCATACTTAGTATCAATATTACTTAAAGTTGTTAATTGCTGCGTGCAACCCGTCTCTAATTTACCGAGTTATTTTCATACCAAATTAATTGTTGCGATAATTTCAATGCACCATTTTAAGTTGAGACAAAATTTAATCTAGTTTACTTTTTAAATTGCTTTTGTTGTGTACCTGGAAAACCTTTTTTTTATCTTCTTGTGTTATGTTTTAAGGAATTTCTAAAAACATTTATTCATTTATTTGTGTTTTCAAACAACGCAAAACATTGGTTCAATTATAATTTAAAAACCAGAGAATTTATGATACGTGGTTCATAGATGTTTACGTTTCTAAAACACGTTCACGTTGACAAAGTGATCGAATTCCATCGAATTAATTCCTCAGGTAATCAGTTAGTCTTGTCAGCCTTTCTCTGTCACGTACATTGTGGACTTTGAACGTAGTTGCAGTATGCAGTGAATGTGATATGATGCGTCACTACATTAATATATATAATAAAGTGAACGCGGGTGTGCGCGTGCGCCGACGCTTTGCACCCCTGCGTGCAGCCCGGTCGATGACTCCCCAAGTCCCAGGCCCGGTGCTAATGACCTTCCACTCTCAACTCGTTAACATTGTCAATGGCAATTTTTGTACATTGTATGAGGCGTTCAATCTCATCTAGTCGACATAAGTTATAGTTAGTAGTGTATGTAACTTGTCTTACAATGAAGAAGACGTAGGTAATTTCATTCTACGCATATTTTTAATAGGTTAAATCTTCAACTCTTCTTATGATGTATGTTAGCACGTTGCCTGATAAACGGGACTGTTACAGCAAAAAATAAATATTTTCTTCGGCAACCGCTCCTGAGGTTGGTGCAAGAGATTACCGCAATATCGATTTATTTCTTTGTCGATATTGTTGACAAGAGGCATGCAAGTGTTGTTGGTTTAGCGACCTTGGCGTGGGGCGCGGGGCACGCGGGTGATCCGTTTTGCGGGCACGTTCCACTTTAGCGTTAGCTCTCTCTTGTTACGCAAATCTGTCGTTATGCATATTATGTTTGCTTCTACGAAATCATATTCTACGCCTAATTCCACTTTCTACGTGATAATCATGCTTTGTATACTGATACATGCGTTGCCTTGGAGTAAATGTTGCATTTGGTTGTTCCTTGTTTGTAGTATTATCATTTAGGGACGTCTGGACATACCTGTCCATGATGATGATGATGAACTCTTTAATAAAGAGGTGGTTTGGTTGTTACAGGGCCCACTACGATCCTGACATAGAAGGAATTGCAGCTCGTCGACAAGGAAAGCCACTAGCCGCGGACACAAGCCAGAGATAATCAAATCTAAATTGAAACGTTACTAAGTGCAGCATACTTGCCGTTACAATTGTGGAACACTGTGTGTTACGACAAACAAGTGCAATATACTATTAGTGCAATCCTATTTTTGACTACAAACTCGAGTGAAGTGACTTTATTATTGACTTTACTATTAAAGTGAAATTAAATAGTGGAACAATGGAGCGCGAATCGAATCCGATGGAAACGTTGTGCCGCTCAGGGTGCGGATTTTACGGAAATCCCTCAACAGATGGACTCTGCTCAGTATGCTTTAAGGTAAATATCTTAATCTTAGTAGCTTTAAAATCATTAAACATAAAATTCATTGAATCACGTTTATTGTCATAAACTTTTGGAATAATAATTTAAGAGAAGGTTGAATGTCTGGTTTGTATAAACAATATCCAGTCCTTATTCAAAGAATCTCTCATCATCCCTTATGACGAAAGAAAAGTGAAACGAAACTGCGATAACTATCCACAATTTCAACCGGTAACAATTATTTATGAACGTTTTAACGACGTCGACCACGCGTGCTTACTGTTTTTTGGCCGAATAAGTGCTTATTGTACACACATGAACACGTCTATGTCATTGGTGTGCATGAGACAGCATGCAGGTATGCGATGGTCACGTTTTATGCACTGTGGGTGGACGATTAGTAAGTGGCCAGTATGCAATACATTTTTATAACATTGTTTTGTTGACTTTCCAGGAAGCTTTAAAGAAGAAGCAGCAGCCACCAGCGTCGTCCCCGTCGCCCGTGTCTGCGCCCTTCGTGGCGACGCCCTCGACGCCGCTGGCAGCCGCCGCGCCCACCGTGCCCAGCCTGCCCGCCCAGCCACAGACGCATACAGACGTGAGGCCGCACTTATCTTACTATCCTCTATTTACCCCACACGCATCGCTATTTCATTCACGGTTCCTTGTTTCCAATAGGCTTTCCCAAAACATTCACAAAGACATCAACTTCACGCTTTTTATCAGTTCTAAGAACTTCTAGATCAGCCCAAAAACTGTACTTGCTGAGTCATACAATTCACTTCACAGTAAACATACATAAAAGTACTCATTAAAAGCCTTATCATTCTTATATCAACATAAAGAGCAATTAATGAAGATATTGTAAACCTTATGATAGAATTTCATTATTTGGTAATGAGGTAACTAATTGATATCTGTAATTTAGGTTCTAATTTGTGTTTTCTTCAAAGAAAACATAAAAATGTCTCTAAGTGTCAGATTAAGTGACAAATAAAATGCAATAGCCATATAATACATACTTTATCATGAACTATGTTATACAATAACATTAATTTAATGCTACATTTTATATGGTGGTGTTGGATTTTTGTTCCAATTGCATAACAGGTAAGATTGATCACATTAAATGAATGTATATAAATATCGCTTTAGTTGCAAATGTACCTAATCGATACTAACAATAATAATTATTCAAATAATTATTTAAAATTGTTTTAATGCCATAATAAAATGTTCTTGATAAACTTCTTTGTGATATTGCGGTAGAAAAACAAATGATGAACTGTTGTGCTGATATAATTCTTGCCGAACTGATAGCGTTTTAGCTACGTATAGCTGTGATGACATCATTTAAATGATGGCAAATAAAAATGATTCGCCATTTTGAGATGCGACATTTGAATTCATTTATAATAATTGCAGTTGTAAGTTATTTATGTTCGCGCATCGCTATATAGAGTAATGTCAGATTGTGTTATCAAGCTGACGAGTGACACTGCAGTAACACGTGTACGTTGTGTAACGCAGGAGTGTGGAATAGTTTATGTGACGCCGCGCATAAGCAATCAATACCGAAACTTAAGTAAACCTTGTAATTTATTCGTTTTACAATTGTATTCAGGTATGGACAAAATATATAATTGTGTCCATGATGTTGTCGTTTGTGATTGTACCTACGATATCGGCTCTGTTTGCTACCATCTATGTAAAAACTGTTTGCTCGAGAACCAAAAACCACTGGCAGTCGTAATTATTTTTAAAACAAAAACCTACGTCAGGTTGACATTGCGTGAACGGCAGGAAAACCAAAAAATATTGCTTTGACTCAGTTATACAAACATTTTGTTTATATATGATATTTTTTTTACAAAAGCAGTTGTTTGTTGGTTCGTAGCTTTTAAAATGTAATATTTTTGATATGTTTAGTCCCTCGAGTCATTGACTTGAGATGAGGGGCACCTTTACATCGTAACTAAAGTGGTTATTGCTCTGGACGATTAGAATACAAAGAGATAATAACACATTTAATTCATATCTTTGTTGTTTGAAATAAAACAAAAATAGCCACAACAAAAAAATCTTTATTGTGAAATCGGGTGTTCTGTCAACAATGGTGATTTGTAGTCAAAATGCACAACCTGAAGTCTACAAAAAATCTGAATAATGGAAAATGACCCTAGTAAAAAAGAGTCGAAGGGTAAGAGAATATTCAAAAAAGCAATTCGTCGCATTAGTAAATCTAACAATAGTAGCCAGAACTCTGCCTTAGAACAAGGTATTGGAGTGACACGATCCAAAAGCTTCGAGAATAAACGTCTCTCCATAGAGATTAATGACAGTGCACCGCTGCCGACGCCTGACGGCACCAAGGAAAAACCAGATGCCAGCCAGAAGATTAAGCTTGACGACCACGCGCAGAATGAGTCCAATCAGGATCCAATCAAAGTTGCGGCAAAAGTGGGCATAAAAGAGCATAAAGAGGCTCCTTCTGGATCTAATAAGGGCGTAAAATTATCTTCTCCGAAGCTCGAGATTAAAAACCAGCGCCCTTCGGATGCAGAGAGCGGAAAAAAGAACCTTAAAAGGGTTGGTCTTAAGTTGTAATAAATCGATATACGCAGATTGAACACTGGGTCCCGATTGATGTGGGGACTTTTACTCCTGCGTTTAGTCTTGATCTCGATAAATAAGCGAATTGTTTTTATTTTGCAATACTATTACAAGAATCGCTACAAATATTGTCAAAGTTACCGGTATTGCATTTGACCTACTAACAGTCGGGGTTTGCTTTTCAGTAAATTCATTGGCTTACTTCATAATCCTAAGAGTGAAAGATATGCAATCTCAAATTATTAACGTATTTGTGTTAAATTTCAGAAATTGGAAGAGGAGAGTGGAGCAGGCACAAGCGGAGCGAGCACTGGTGCGTCAGACACTGATGCCGACGACAAGGATCCTAGCAAGGACAAAAAGAAAAAGAATAGATGCGCCGTTTGCCGCAAGAAGGTTGGCCTCACAGGTAAAAAAGTGTTCCTTTATTTTATTCAATTTCTCTATTATATCTTTTGAAAATAGTTAAAATTTTTGTAAAAGTTAAGTATTATTTTTATGAAGAAAGTTTCTTAAAAGTGTGTGCTCAACATCCTACATTTAATGAAAGAATTATCGAAAAATGTTGATAATCTGATTAAATGCAATATGTCTTTACGGTTTTATGTCTTACATATTATCTGCTTTACATAACTTTTTGGTTGATTACACGAATTTATATTGGGTGATATAATATATATTATTATATATATATCATAGCCATCTCACCCAATATAGATATATTGGGTGAGATATAAACGGTAGAGAAGTGGCGAGTACATGCATGATGTTGGCTCAGGGTTCGAGTGCCGCTGCGGAGGGCTGTTCTGCGCCGTGCACCGGTACAGCGACAAGCACGAGTGCTCGTTCGACTACCGGGAGCTGGGCGCGCAGGAGATCCGCCGCAACAACCCCGTGGTGGTGTCGCAGAAGATACACAAGATATGAGCCCCTCCGCCTGTCCTAGGACTACACCCTCACCGCACCGCATTACATACGTTTTATGATTTTCTCTAAATAAATATTCGATCGAGTTTGTGTTTCTTATTTGCATTTTGTATGTATTTTCGACTGCAGGTCGACGACGTCGTGCCGTCGTTCGTTCTCTTTGTTTCGTTTATTTTATTTGACGAGAGCTCCTTTGCCTCGCGACTGACACCGTTATTCGGACGAATGCGACAGCGTAGGAAACACAGACTCGATCTACTGTATTTAGATTTATTTGTGGCGAGAGTTTTACTTTTAAATTTTTATTAAAAGTTGTAGATAATGTTCGTTTCGGGTAGGCTTTCAGGATTAATTTTTGAGATAATAAGTAGAGTTTGAATATTGTCCGTTCACCTCCATTGTAAATATTAGATATAATTAATTATAGAAACAAATCCTATATATTGTAAAAAATTAAAACTCCCAAAAAAAACCTACATTGTTATGATTCCAACGGAGAGCGTAGCGCGCTTGACCATATCGACGTAACAATGGTAGTCGGAGCCGACTCAGCCGACCGCGGCCGGGCTCTTCTCTCCGTCGATCGCCTAGTTGTACATTGTAAGGAGTTCGCTGCCGCCGACTTGACTCGTGTTTGTGACAAACATTCGGACCGTGATAAGAGTAGCGAAGCTCCGCAGGCCGCATCTGTGCTAGACAACGATTAGTTCGCGACTGCACTGCGCCGACTCGGGACTGTGAATTAACATCATCTTCAAATTGTTAGTAATGTTATTTTGGTTTGGGAAGTCGTCGCTTTCTTATTTGTCTTAACATTCGGCATAAGTGACTAGTGTTTAGCGAGATTGTGGTGTGTATCGGCTAAGTGAGCGCGACGGCTGCGGGCGGCCGGCCCCGGCCCAGTGCTCGCTGGGTCCGCCCCGGGTTCTATATCCAGCCCCGGCCCCGGCCCAGTGCTCGCTGGGCCCGCTCCGGGTCCTGTATCCAGGCCCCGTCCCCGGCCCAGTGCTCGCTGGGCCCTCCCCGGGTCCTGTATCCAGGCCCCGTCCCCGGCCCAGTGCTCGCTGGGCCCGCCCCGGGTCCTGTATCCAGCCCCGGTCCCGGCCCAGTGCTCGCTGGGCCCGCGTGCGCCATGTTGCCAATGTCCGTGTTACATATACGCCAGCCGCTCCCACGCCGCTCCGCTCTTTGTGTGAAATTTTAAGTAAGCATATGGATAGTTATAAAATATTATAAGTAGTCGACACTTTATATTATTACACATATAAGTAGAAAAAGAATTATTTAGCTTTTTTCTTTTAATCACAATATTATTCAAAATTGTAAGTTGTATTATGTAACTTGTTCATTTAGTGGTGAAGTTGAATCAATAATACCTATGTATCGCTTCGGTCGTTGTCCACAGTAGACTAAATGATTGGTTGGACTTAATTATTTAATGACTTTTGTTGTATATTTTGTTAGGTCATTGATTAATTTTGGTCTTTTCGCTTGAACATAATCAGATAAAGATGATGTTAATGAATGATTTTCCTTCTATCTTGCTGTTTTAATTTAGTTATTCTCTTATTAAAGTCATTAAATTTTCAGGAACATATGTATGTTTTTATTTCAATTAACCCACTAGATAACTTTCATATTAATAACACAATTTTCTTTATTTGAAATTCTTATTTCGAGAGGAACCCGTTTTATCCTAATATGACTGTCGACAAAGTATATTATTATCATCTGTACGCCACAAGGCGAGGCGATCAACCTCTTACTATTCTTCAAGGAAAAAATGTTGATATTGTTGATTGCACCAAATATACGTTTGCTAATAAATTCACTGGGTATGTTTTATTGACCTTGAAACAACCGTGGTCCTCATGAAACAAGAAAAATAATACTTTTTATGAAAAACTAGCAGCTCGTCCCTCCTTCGCACGGGTCTCATCATCATCTCGCTTTTTCTGTCATAAGAACATTGTCCTGACAATAAATAACACACAAAAAAAACAGAATTGGTCCAGGCGTTATTGAGTTATGCGCTTACCAACATATTTTGCGATTCATTATTTATATAGATATAAAGTTGTTACCTAGGTTAGGAGGTAGTTACAAATGAAGTGCTAAATTTTAATAAAAAGATGAACTAGTTAACACCTACAACTAGGTGAAGCCGACTTGGTCCAGCCGCGTGCGTTCGTGCAGCGGAATGTTGTTGAATTTAAAGATTTTAAGTATGCAGATATTTAGTGTATGACGTCGTTTAATTGTGTATGGTAAAAAAAATTTGTGCACGCAACCATTGTGGAGAAATTCACCAAAAACTGATTCCGCTGGGCGAACGTTGTCCTGGCGGAACTTTTTTTAATCCATAGACTTTAGAAGAAAAGAGATGTATCCAAAAATTAGTGTGTATTTGTGTGTAATTGTGTATGTATGAATAAAATTAGTGCATGCATAAACTTCGGAGAAATTCAAGTTTCCGCTACGCGAACGTTTGGCCATTAGCTAGTTTTCATATAAAGCGCTTACATAGAGAGCTGTAGATTTTTACATACGTTGTTTTGAATTTGTTTATATTTGTTTAAAAAACAGATTTAGAAAAAATCGTAGGGTTTAAAAGATAAAAATATAAACGTAAAATACGCTTATTAGGTCTTAGTTCTTAAAGTATGCACTTTGGGGTCTAGATTTTCACGTTTATACAAACCTTGTAAGTGTCTGCAACATGTTGCCAAGTATCAATGATGTTCCGTTAGTAATTAAATAGTTATAGGACAAATTTACCATGAATAGATCACTGTTTACAAAGCAATCAAATAACACGACTTTCTAAATGAATTGCATGGTAAAATGTATGCCAATAATTAGTGTATTCATTCAACTATTCACATGCAAAATTTCATGTCATTAAATTCAGTAATTAAAGAAAAACAATCATAATACTGACGAAGCATCGAAAACCTACATAACCCGACCAAGTTCGGATGGCTACAAAAAAGCGGCCGTGCCATATATCTAAGAAACGTTCTTAACTTTCCAATATAGCATTTATTAATATGGTACAGAATCGTACACAAGCGTTAGGAAAAAATAAAACACAGTATCGTACACACGCTCGTGCATGCCTAGTCTATTGCTTAAATAGTCTTATAAAAAATATTGGTTAAATAGTGTAATAAGCTACAATATGATAAATATTTACCTAAACAGTAGTACATACTTACATGTGGTAAATATTTAATTTCCCTAAGGGGTCTATAGTTAGAATCCTGATCCGTGAAATCTTCAATAGAAATTAGCTGTATGAATTTTATTTGTCTTAAATATAATTAGATTATATCTCAAGTCTCAAGCGCATACTTAAATAAAGTACCTACTTTCTGTCATAGTCAAATACATTTAAAAAAGTAGGTGTCCAAAAATAAATGACCTTTAAATTATTTCGAAACAACAAGTGTGTTATCACCTGTACCAAGTCAATACTGGTATTATACTGTAAATTGTGGGATGTTACCTAAATATATTGCACAGCCGCTTTTTTGTAGCCATCCGAACTTGGTCGGGTTATGTAGGTTTTCGATGCTTCGTCAGTATTATGATTGTTTTTCTTTAATTACTGAATTTAATGACATGAAATTTTGCATGTGAATAATTGAATGAATACACTAATTATTGGCATACATTTTACCATGCAATTCATTTAGAAAGTCGTGTTATTTGACTGCTTTGTAAACAGTGATCTATTCATGGTAAATTTGTCCTATAACTATTTAATTACTAACGGAACATCATTGATACTTGGCAACATGTTGCAGACTCCAATGACAGAATGGCTGGCCACTTTCCTCATAATAGTTGGACCTTTATAGGTACCAATTACACGATGTCTGGTATGAAAAATACAAATCGGGACTAGAACTTGGCATTGCTCAAACTTTATATAATAATCTCTTGGTCCGGTCATCCCGACTCAGACAAATAGGTAGTTCAAAACAGGAACAACGGTCACAAATAGTGATTGGCTGCTGCACGTTACTGACGTAACAAAATTAGGGCGTCAGTACGACCTGTTTTATATAATTATTAAATAGTTTTGAATTTGACTAATTTTTGGAAACTACCCTATTCTGGTAGCGGTTTGTTTCCGAAGACAATTCGATATTTGTTTAGGTCGTAGCTCTAACCGACAGGGCCATATCATCAAATAGCATCTCTCGCGTAAGGTCTGGCGATGGAGTGTCAGACTTACTACTTTACTTACTTATTGCTGTTGCTGAAAGTCCCGGCTATCCTAATTTACTCTTCTGAAAAGCTTATTTATTTAAGCTCCTCATCAAGCTGTGTCTAAAAAAAAGCACTTGTTCTTTCTGTTCCGGGTCGGGGTCGGGATAAAGAATAATGATGTGCCAGTGCAACATTATTGCACTGGCATCTAATGAAATATACTTAATAATGTAACACAGATTATGATTGTGAAAGTGTTTGAAAAAGCACCGAACTATGGAGTTTCATGTTCGTAGGTACTTCTCCATAGGAATCAACACTTGAATTAGCATACAACGGATTGACTCACAGATTGACACTTAAAACTTTTTATATTTAATTTTTTTTGACATTCAAAAGTGCTTATATTAGTCTTATTAAAATATGTATGATTTGACTTTGACCATCTCATTTTATAGATCTTGATAGTGATATGTGTTCCTGTGTGTTGGGGCTATCCACGGAGTAAGAACAAAGAGGAGATGTCATAATAAGATTTCCCTAAGAAACACCGCGTGATATTTTGCGGGGTGAGGGGGTATTAGACTCCGCCCACTTTTTTATTTGCCATCTGCCGGTCTATAGCAATACTACTAGCTCATTCAATTTACTTCTTTTTGTAGTTATGTAACTATTTCACAATAGATGTCACTAACGCAACAGGGTCGTACTTGAATTTACCGGGGAGTTGTTTTAAAAAGTTTTTTGTAAATACATTAATTGCGAATTTTTTTTTATCGAAATAGTAATAAATATCTAAAATATCTATTATTGGTGAATGAGAATCATTCTACAATTATCAAAACCATCTTTTACATTTAAAAGGGGTTATTTCGGTAGGTACGGGCGTAGCCTGAAGCAGAAACTCGTATACAATACAACCAAGAGGCTGATGCCCTGCTGATAACTGGTTCTTTGTGATAACGAGTGTTATTATTAGATATGTTCTGTCTTTTCGTCACGCCTAAACTACTGAACCTATTTGAGTGAAATTTGGTACAGACATAGTTTGGAACTCGAGAAAGGACATAGGATAGTTTTTAAACCCAAAATCTACAGGAATTCACTATTCCACGCGAACAAAGTCGCGGGCAAAAGCTAGTTTCTAAAAATTGTTTTGAAAACTCATGGGCACTTGCATCATTACGTAGCTGAATACACATTATTACTAAAGTTTAGTGTCAATTTTCGTATATATCTCCAAATAACTGATGACTTCAAACAAATTTTTCATCAGCAGGAGTTGATCGAGGAATGACAGGCAATGTTTGACGAAAGCCCCCTGACAGCAATATCAGAGCACCACGAAAAACCCGTTGAGTACCGCGTAAATTTTGCATGGTTCGATTAAATACTTCTATTGATTTTTTATTCGCCATTGTATGTGTCCCATAAAATAATTGACGTTAGTTGCAAAACTTTTGCCATAGCAGAAGTTCTCGAAATATTACAATTTGCACTTTAAATCACCTGTACATTCAATAGCAATGCTAATGAAGAGTGTGCGGTCCTACCACCTTCTAATAATGTAACAGCAATCGTCTTAATTTACATTACGTGTTCGCCGGTTTTACCTCAACAATATTTTGGATCATAAAAACACAAAACAATAACTCAACAATATTTTGGAACAATAACGAACATTACACTTAATTACTTATGGTATGTTAAATGCTATTCCAAAGTTAATAATACCGCCTGATTCTTCATATATAACACATCCTAATGCGAAATGCCATATATAACACATCCTAATTATCTTCACGACTGTCATAGGTACTATTCACCATGAAAAACGAACAAAACCTGCCCTAATGTGACGACATATTTCGAAATAAACGAACAATGGAACGAATGATATGTACGAAGGACAGAGTATGTTGTGGGCATTTCATAGGCTTACCGGCGATACATATCTGAGTTGTATGATCCAAGTCCTGATGCCCTTAATTTGGGGTTGAAATAAAAACCGAAGAGGAACTTTAGAAGTATAAATAAGGTCGTTCAGTTTCAAACACTCAGGCACTAAGATTTAGCACTCACAGCGTGCGGTGAGGTGCGCTAAATTTGAGTGATTCCATTCGCGACTTAAATAAATCAACGATATAAACCTTAAAAAGTAATTGACTCCTAATTACTACCCTGTTTTTATTTATGTTTTACTACTTGACAATAGATGGCTGTCTGTTTATAAAATTATATAAAAGTTACATAAATAATATTTTGGCGATTAAAGGATCTTTAGGAATGCATGTCGATCAAATTACTATACAAACGATCGTTAAAATATAGTAATACTGAACTATGCGTACCTATAAAAATTTTGTTTCTATGATACACAGTGTCGACATCTAGTGTCGCGTAGATTGATAATTGGAAACGCTGACAATAAGAGACTTTGCTAGAACTATTTTAATAAATGACGAATAAAATAACTTATACATAAAAAGTGATGCCATCCATAGCACCGTAACGTTTATCATAGTATTTTTTACAAGATAAAACACAAGACTTCATTTTGTTTTCTTCTGTCACGAGTAAAATGAATATTTTATAGGAGTTGTGCACAGGACGAACGACCACATTACACTGACGTAAGCCACGCCCACATTGATGACGTGAGGGCCGACTTGTGTCACAGGGCCGAGTTGCTTAGGCCGTCTCCTCTTTGTTCTTACTCCGTGGGGCTATCACTCTCAGCTTATCAATCGTTAGTAATATAGGGGACAAAGGCTCGTAGACTCATACGGCCTTATTACAAAACAAGGTTTTACTTTAGTCTAGGACTAAACCATTGAGCCAGTTTTCGTATTTCGAATTGAAGGTAGATGACAATAAGATTCAAAATTCAAAACCCGACTCAATGGTTTAAACCTGGACAAAAGATAAACCTTGTTTTGTAATAAGGGGGGTAGAGTCTAGACAGACGGACTGCAGTTGAAATGCAGTGTGTCTGCGAAGAGTCTAAGGGTGTTGGTATGTCAGATAATTAATTACTATGGGAGCCAGTGTTCTTGGTAGATATTTTATTTTAACAAAAATCACAAGTTCATAAATATTACATAATGACTTATGTAAGTCGTTAGTTATGTTTGAACAATTTTTAAGTTTGATTACAATTTATTACTAAGCAATATCACAACCAGACCACTTACTTATATTTGTACTTTAATCTAACTCTAAAAATGCTAAGTACAAAATAAGGTTATGATTAACTCCTAACTTCAATAGTTGTCATGAAAATAATTACATAATTTTAGTTGTGAATGATATCTAAGTATCACCATGTTACTTAATAAATTCTTTGGAGAACAACTTTACTTGACTAGTCAACATAATGTTACATATTGATCTGTTGTTATGGGTGTACGTATTTATTGCTATGTGGATGTTTTATTAAACGTTGGTAACTTGTTTGATCCATCCACGTACGCTGGATACCCTGGAGAACACTACTAAGGCACCGTTCTTGCATTCGTGGGCATCGTTCTCCACCCATGAAGCGACGCCGATGAGTTTGCCAGTTTCGTCGACCAAGCCGCTACCGCTGTCCCCCTGGTAAAGAAAAAATCAGGGTAATGTACGTAACATTTTATATAAAATTTAGCGCAAACCGGACGAAAATACCTAGTTTGTTACTTACGGTTAGTGTCTACTTTCGCTTGTATCTAAATTGGCCTTGTTTTGCTTTACCTAGCTGAAATATTTTTTAGAGAGTAACTTTATCGCTTTTATAACTTGAGGCCGTTTTTAGTATACTTTATCAAAATCAAAGTGTATTTTTGATAACAACAGCATTTTATAAAAGTACCGTCGAACAACAGCAAGATTGCATTCCCTACAGTCTAGAAAATTTATCAGGCTTGGTATTTCAACGTAGATACGTGATTAATGCGTAATAGGTAAGCACGAAAGTGAAACGTTTCAATCTTAGTGAACTACTAGGACACACACAGGGACACTACCCCATAGGACAAAGGACTTACGTCAAGTAGGCCGTTAAAATACTGATCCAAAATGATTAGGAAAAGGCACATCTAGCTGTAGAGGTGAAGAGTTGTACCTAGGTATATCGCGACTTCTCTCGGGCAAGATGTTAAGTACTTAATGTTCCAAATTTTAATGTGACTGTTTGTGAGATATAGGTACATATTATGGATGTAAGTTTGTTATTTTTTCACGCAAAAACGCCTGGACTGATTTGGTATGTAGATATGTAGGTGATTCCCTGGATTACTAAACTAGTTATCACTTACGTTACAAGCGGAGTCGTACCGCGGTGGGCGTCCTTTGACACACAACATGTCCTTGTTGTTGTACTGCTCCAGGGAAGAGCATACCTCGTCACTCTGTACCGCCAACTCCATTCCATGCATGTCACTACGCATGGTGCCCTGGGAACGAGTAGAAGTATTATCAACTTATGAGACTATTAAAGTGTGATTTTCAAGGTGTACCACCTAGTGTAAAATCATAACTATTTTGTTATTAAAGAAAAATCGGGAGAAGAGCAGGTGGAGGCGTTCTGTCGCTGCCATAACTACCATATTATCGTGAGACGTAGATACTAAAATGAAAATATTGAGTATTTTTCCTTCAAACTACAATCGTTAATAGGATGGTTATAAACATAATCTAGATTAACTTCACGAGAATAAATAAAGAACGATTTTTTCACTACAATAAAGAATAATGGGATGAAATTGGAAGTCATTCTTGTAATTTTTTGTTAAAGATCAAACTTGCAGTGGGTCAAATATTACTGATAGGTACTAAGTAACCTCTGCAATGAAAGTCGCCAATGTAATGGCACTAGAGGTTTCGATATCATACAAGAAAAAAAGACATTGTCACGGTCTATTGAGTATGTAGGGTGCAATTGCAGCAGGTACCTAGGTACCTATCACTTTTAGTGGACTCGTCATTCATCTG
This sequence comes from Spodoptera exigua, assembly GCA_902829305.4. NCBI lineage: Eukaryota > Metazoa > Arthropoda > Insecta > Lepidoptera > Noctuidae > Spodoptera > Spodoptera exigua. Next base: position 3,567,502 of record LR824612.2, read on the forward strand.
TGATGCGATACTGAATACATTACGAGATAGATGTCTTATCTACATTGCCATTTAAGGACTTATGAGATACATTATTTATTTAAGTAGGTAATTTAAATTATAGGTGTGTCGATAAGTACCTACATTTACTTGTTCCTTATTGTATTCTTCGTTTTGTGGTTAAGTAGCACGGCAGCTTGATGACAAATATATCGAACTAGGTAAGTATATGCGTTACGTTCGCTTTTCTTTCTTTTCTTCCGTTCACGAGTTTTTTATACTTAGTAATTAAATTGACAAAATATTACCTACGTGGTTAATTTCAATTACTTACACCGAAGTGATCGGTACCGTAGCCAGCGTATCCAACGTTGAGTCCAACTGGTAAGTTGGGCTGATCGTTCAAGGGAGCAGCGGCCATTGTCTTTCCGTCCAGGGGCAGAGGCTCGTTCAACTCGGCCAGTAAGAAGTCCCACCGGGCAGCAACCTGTTGGTGTTCAAAGAAATAGATTTACTAATTCCTTTTTTAAACCGTAGTTTCACATTAGCATTTTCTGCTGTATCTGAGATGCGTTTACAAATAAATACCTAGGTACTTATACAATTTCATGTAGATAGTAGCTACTCATCACATAGCAGACAGTGAATCAGACAAAGACTGTTTCGACACAACGCGCAGCAGCCGAGTGCTCAATCATAGCGGCAACCATTTACCTAGTCAGTCAAAATCGATTATTAAGTTTGCATTTTTAAGTAAATAATTAGGTATATTTATGAATGTTTGATACCTAATAGTAAAGTATTACAAAGTGGAAGAGTTATTTGTTTGTACCTATCCGCTAATCTCCGAAACTAGGTACTGGTCTGAATTAGACGATAAAACATCACGCAACGGTCAATAGGATTGGAGTAGCCTTCTAATAATTTCTTATATATATAATAACTTCCTTTTATGTGATCCCAAGATTAAATTTTATGTTTAGTTATTTAATTAGGTTCAATGACAAAGTATGCACGTCGTCGTTGCCTACCTGTTTGAGATTGAAGTCGTCAGCGTCGAGCCAGTAAGGTCCCACAGTGAACAGTGGGTGGATGACTTGTCTCTTCACACGACGAGTGATACCACTGTCATTCTCTGTGTTATTTGTACCAGCCAGGATGTAACGCCCACCAGTAAACAGAGTGCTGAAATCAAAAGTGTGTGAAGTTCCTTCTTTTAAAAATATAATTAAGTATAAGGTATTTTGTATTGCAATAGCTCATTTCATCGCCATCGCCGACCGAAGTAAAAAATGCTCGCATTTAAAAAATGTCAACAAAACCAATCCTTTTCTTGATACCAATAGTAACATTATTTAAAATTTGTTTACCGAAACGAATCTAAATTTATTTAAATGTTAGGTTCTTGTTAGTAATTCAGGGACAAATAAATCTAATCGACTAATGCAATTTTGTGGTTCCTATTCGGTGTATGTATCATCGGTTATTGAGTTCCAGTTGAGATCACATTTTTACCCACCCAATTACTCAATGATGTGGTGCTAGGTGGATACCTACACTGAACGAGTCTTTGACTTACGGCTAGTGCAAACCTGCATGCCACTTTATCATCGAATCATCGATCACTAATAAAGAATATTGATCGAAGCATCGAATAAACTTAAAAAAAATAAACGTTTAGGTAAATAAACGGTTTATTGTGTAGATATTGATACTTCTCGTAAGTTCTACACAACTAAACTGTGTAGTCACGGGTGAGGTACATATAAGTATAATCGCCGGCATTGGATTAATTTCCTAAAAATCCTATGGGCTTGAGTAAAGAACTCTCGAGTCAAAGTGCGGCTATTGCATTGCGAGACTGAACAGTCGTGAATTGACATTTTACTCGATATTATAAGCATTATATAAGTATGGTACATGGTAAATTTCTATTCGCTTTGATATGAAACACAACAAAATAGTTGTGCCACTAAACATGTTTACAAGGTAAACTGTGGCTTACCTAGGTAGGTAGGACCTAGGTAGGTAGGTACTTTATAAATAGGTATAAAACCAATGGTATATAAAGCATTTACTACAAATAAAAAAATAATTAATTTTAGTTAAAGAAAACTAATCCCTTATATTTAAACTATTAAATAAAAATAAACATTAGATCCTTTAACCTACAAATTTAAACAGGTCTTTATAAACTTTGGTTTTAGTCGTAAGATTGTTTGGGTAATATAATGTTAGTAATAGCATTTTAAATTTGCTATGTAGGTAGATGAAGCTGAATTGATTATCTCCAATGTCAAAACCTACGCATCTGCAAGGGGTCTACACCAGACGTTGTTGACGTCAATAGGTGGTAACTAATCATAATATGGTTCCTCAAATGTTAAAATTTGGTCACAAACAGTGTCAATGTCGAATAATTATTATAATTTGTAAAACAACTATCGCGACAACCGTATTTACAGGTCAAATAAAAACATTTTTGTATCTGCATATATTATCGTCCAAGATAATGCAACGAGACCTATAACTTCATTTAACCTTATAGCCTTAAGTCTAGGGACCTACTTAGTAAATGGTTTTCAGTATTTAGTAATTCAGAATGACTATTAGTTTATAAAAAAAAATTAAGATATCCAGACATCGATTGACGCTACTTTACTTGATCAATGACAAAAATGAGTCCAGTAGGTATGGTACTAAACTATTTTTAATAAAAATATATGTCCAATGTCATAGTTTCACGTGCCCTATCTGAGGTTATCTGGTGTCACGCTACAGTGATAATTAAATTTAGTGTAAATTAAGGTCCACCCAATGTTATTGGTAAAGACTAAACGCCGTAACGGTCATGCATTTAAAACTACAATTTTGTGATACATATGGGTACTTGAATGTTATATGTACAGTAGGTACAATGTCGTGGGTATCTTTGCGGATTCAAATAATATATTATTATGTGGTGATAATGGAAAATCGACACCACTGCTTAAAAGTATTTAGATGGCAATTAATTTTAACTTAGACCATTTTATTACGAATCTGTGATTTGTATTTCACCTCAACCTATAAGAGCCTGCCTCTTACATCTATATTTAATAAAGGCGATTATATAACTAAGTTGTTGTGCTCTTACACAGAGGATAAGGTTAGGTCTGCAAATTCAATCGCAGAAGAAGGAACCTGACATCTAGGGATCCTACGTCGGAAAGAATATAATAAATACTACGCCTCGGAGCATTGTAACCGAAGTATAAGAAAAAGAAGTGCATAATTGTGCTAAGTATGCTTAACCAATAACTAATTCCTAACAATAAAAGATACTGAGACGTTGGACGACGACGATCAATTTTCTGATTGGTCAAATACTTATCAAAGTCAAAAAAAGTCAAAATTCATTTATTTCAATTAGACCACAGTAGGCACTTTCGAACGTCAAGCAAGCAAAAAAAGAAAAAAGTATATAACATGAGCTTTAAAATTAAGCATGTCAGTCTGTCCGTCTGTCCTCTAGTGAAGCTATTTGCTCGTTCCAAAGTGTAGATTCCTATGGAGAAGAACGAGCAAGAAACTCCATGGTTACTCTTTTTCAATCAGTTTTACAATACATTTCTTTGTTACATCATTTAGTTGGTTCTGATATGTGAGAACAATGTAACACTAATGTTCAGGCAAAAGGTACGAAAAAGAAGTGAACCTCAAGGACAACATATTTAGACAGCCTGGAGATGACCAGTCCCAATAGGCGGCGCCCGTTCACGAACATGACACGTACACCAGCACCGCCCAACTCAACCATATTATAGGGAATTGGGCGATCCAGTGCCCGTGCCACCGCCAATGAGACCTCTAAGTGAGCATGACAGCTCCCAGCCGACACAAGTACCTATATTCTACAAGTCTTACTTAATTATAATAGGTTACAGGGTACTCACATTTACAAAAACTTAGAAGTTCATCAACAATTAACAACATAGTGTACAATTTAATAATTAAAATCAAAAATTCCTCTAAACATCCTGTGGAGTAGGACCAGCTAGCCTCCAAGCATTTTTATCTTGTATATAATCATTTAGTTTGTAGTATGCTAGTTTACATAAATGTTTCTTTATACATAATTTAAATTTGCTTTCATTTAGATTTTGAATTTCAACTGGGATTTTATTATAACATTTAACACAGAAACCCAGAAATGACTTATGCACTTTTGCCAATCTAAATAAAGGCTGACTCAATCTATTCCTATGTCTAGTATGATAATCATGTTTGTCAGATACCTTTACAAATAAGTGTAGGTTTTTCCTAACATACATAATGTTTTCATAAATAAATTGACTCGGTACGGTCAGAATGTTGATCTCCTTAAACTTTTCTCTGAGAGATTCGCGACGACCTAAGTTATATATAGCTCTGACGGCACGCTTTTGCAAGATAAAAATAGACTCAACGTCGGATGCCTGTCCCCACAACAGAATTCCATACGACATGATGCTGTGAAAGTAGCTAAAGTACACTAGTCTTGCCGTGCCTACATCGGTTAGCTGACGGATCTTCCAGACAGCATAAGCTGCAGAGCTCAATCGTCCTGCTAGAGACCTGATGTGGGGCCCCCATTGCAACTTCTCATCTACAGTGATCCCCAGGAAAGTCTCTTTTACAAATTCAAGTTTCTGATCATTTAATAATATATCATCACATACGTTTCTTTTAACATTTGGTAAAATAAATCGAATGCATTTAGTCTTTTTATCATTTAGTAATAAGTTGTTTATTGTAAACCAATTTTGAACCTTCATTAAGGCATTATTAACTTCGTCATATTTGTTTGTTCGTCTATTTATTTTAAAAATCAATTAAGTGTCATCAGCGAATAATACCATATGCGGTTCATTTTGGAACAAATGGGGCAGGTCATTCACATAAACTAAAAATAGAAAAGGACCTAATATTGAGCCCTGCGGTACGCCCATAGATACGCTAGCACCCAGTGAGTTAACTTTGTTGACTTGTACTTTAATTTTTCTTTCTTGAAGGTATGATTTCAATAAATCTAGGGATACCCCCCGAATGCCGTAGTGTTCTAGCTTCAGTAACAGCGTCTCGTGCTCAACACAGTCGAATGCCTTTGAAAGGTCGCAAAATATTCCGATGGCATCCTGTGCTTTTTCCCACGAGTTGAAAACTTGTTTTATAAGTGATACTCCTGCGTCCGTAGTGCAACGTCCTTTGGTGAACCCGTATTGATGGTCATGGAAAATAGAATTCGTGTTAAAGTGACGCAGTATTTGAGTAAGTATCAACTTTTCAAACACTTTACTGAGCACTGGCAAAATAGAGACCGGCCTATAGTTATTGCGTTCTGTACTATCACCTGATTTAAGTAATGGAACTACTTTACGATAAGATAATAATATCTACACTTTTATTAAAAATTAAAGTTAAGTAAGGCGCTATAGTCTCTATAAACGACCTGCACACTCGAACAGACATTCCCCAAAGATCTTCAGTTGACTTTACTTTGATCTCATTGAACGCCTTTATTACTGCCTGGGGGGTTGTGTATTGAAAGCTAAAGTCAGAAGGACATTCTTTGACGTTACCCCTGAGAAGCTCGACAGAAAGAGCTGGAGATGATTTTAACGTTTCCGTAGTTTTAAGAGGAATATTTTTAAAGAATCTTTCGATTTATGGCCATATACTATACATATGTATGGTATATGATCAATATGTTAACTTATACTAGGTACTCGGGGTATAGGTAGTAGTATAAGTATACATTTTGATAATTAAATGAGCTAAATTAATACTATAAAATATTTATTTTATAGATGTTATAAAACTTCTTTAAAGTTTGCATAAACTTGGTATGGTTTAGGAGTGAGTCCCTGAGGACTTATTTCTAACTGCGAGATTTTCATTGCATGTATTTTTTATAAATAAAATAAAGACCTGTGTTGTTACTTTGGTCATTAAGAGATCTAGTCACGTATGTCGATTGTGTTGTTTATCGACAAATGTATTAATAACTGTCTGTATTGTGGTATTCACGGAGTCTACATGACGAACACGGAAAACTCAACCGTTTTGTTATGCATGCGCGTGCGCCGACATACATCTTAATATCGCGTGGGCTGCATTCAACTCAAAGAACCAGTTCAAAACCGGGCTTCACAAAGAATTGCTTTAATTCCATTAAAGTAAGAACCTATAGAAAAAATAAATGCCAAAAGCTAGTGGTTCTTAGGTACCTACTTGCGATTTCTTTTAAGTAGGTACATAACTGAAACTACATAAATATTTTTAATAAAAAAGTATTGGTTTTACTGTAGATATTCCAAATCAGTTCGTGACTGAGGAAACGTTTCCTTAAAAAACCTGATCGCTATCTAGAATATAGGTACCGATTTTAGAAATCCCGATACAGGGACCATTGGCCAAATTTTTTAAGGGAAACTGAATTTATTAAATTGTACATAGGTATGTAGGTATATTATGTGACTTAATGTTTTTTCTTAAGTCGGTAGGTTTCTGTCGTATATCAGTAAAATGATAAGGGCAGGTCATTGTTGCGCAGAATATGGTGAAGGCTACTCAGTCGCAGATACGGTAAATATAGAGGGAAAAGTAAACAGGAAGATTAAAAGCATTATTTAATTTTGTATCATGAATGCAGCAGCATGAATTCTGAGTTAAAATTTGTGTTAGGTTATGTGTCGTAGTACTCGTCACTTTATTTTTTTAAATATACGTACCTAGAAATAACTTTGGCTGTTTTAATATGTAGTAGGTACTACTCCTATCATAGGAGTACCTACATAATGTAGTACTACTTATATGTTTGTTTTTCAGTATATTTATTTACAGTTCTTTATGTATGTATATCATATCCTCTGTATTTGGTCTTCTAACGTGTGTCTAGTGTATTATTACGATGTGATTATGTCGATATACCCACAAAAACCAAAGACTGGGACGGGTATCTAATTTGAATATAAATTGTTTGCTAATTGACCATTACGTTATATCGAGATTTTTTTGGGGATCTTTTATGGTGCTCTCACGATTTGGTGACTTTGCGATTAATGTATTGAGTGCACGGTTGGCGCGGTGGCTGGGCAACTGGCTGCCGTGCGACGTGTCGGGAACAACACTTTGTATGATCCGCAAATTGTTGTTTCGGGTCTGGGTGTATGTGTATGTGAAATTGTTTGTTTGTAAATGCACCCACGACATAAGAGAAAATCCTAGTGCGGGGTAATGTTTGTATAAAAAAATGTGGTATCGTATGAACTTGGTACCTAATCGAGACGATCGTGTTGTGAACTTGTGACCTAAATAAAAGTTGTAATATTTACCAATGACCAGCCGTGAGGATCCATGTTGGACTGATGATGGTACCACCGCAGGTGCCTCCGAACAGCACTGCATGAGGGAACCTCTCATTTACTGGCTGTGGCTCGAGAACACTGGCTTTTGATACCGCCTCCGACTTTGTTGGCACATTGGCTGGAAACAGAAAAATGTCGATAAGTTTTTGTATCCATTTCGTAGTTTGTGGCTTTCAGATGTCATTTTTATCAGAGAATATTTACCTAAAGGGATTTGAAAATAAGCAACTACCACAGATTACAAAGAGGATAAAATAGGTAATTTTACGGTGTTGTCATGTCATGTATTGACATAATTGTTGACCATGAGTTTATAATTCATTGAACATTATCCACCTTGCCATTAAAATACGAATATTCAAACTAATAGATGCGTAGCTCACAGCACAGGAAATTATTAGGTATTTCCCATACGATTGCAATTTGTATTCATAAACAGAAGTAGAACGACGATGAAATTACATCTCTAGTTCGCTCTTGTCTATGCAGAAACTAGTGAAACAAAAACCTCGCATAAAAACCAAACAATAACATGTCCACGAAGTATCGTCTGCTAATGACATCTATTAGGGTAATTGTAATTACCACACACAGGTACATAGCTGCAACTAATTATAACGTTGTCAAGGAATCTTATCTCGTAGAAAAAACCACAAACATTCCCTTCAATTAATAACGATGACGTGGTATTTATAAGTGATCAGAACACGATCGGGGCCATTTGTTACTGATGTTACCACGGTTATGCGTCAGGCCAATTATATCATGTCAGCATTTACCTGTATCCAAATAATTATCATCGTTAACATAAACCGTGCCTTATTTCAGTCTAAATTAAGGACTTTTTTAGATTGGCTATGTGGCATAGTGATGTGCCATGGTAATATCGATGGGAAACTGATTTGGTTTCAGTTGATAGCTCATGAATGCAAGTAAATAACTAAATCAGTTTCATGGCAAAGGTCACTGAAGGTACTGGGTTAATAGTTTCTAAGCGTACCTAACGATTAAGGGAAAACGTTCCGCATCGATTGTATAACATGCGTTGTTAGTGCGTAGGTAATGAGCATAGCGTAGCGTATTAGTGGGCAATTTGATTTTACTGGTGGATCTAAACAAACAGTCATAGAAATCCTTTAAAATACTTGTAACCACAGTGATAGTGTGTGGCTTATAGACCCTACAATACTGTGGAAGTGGATAATATGTTATTTGACTTCTGATTGCCCCTATGAGCAATAAGTGTATCAAACTCTGGTATGAAAACCGTGTTAAAATGGAACATTTACTCGTTCGCCAATGACGTAGTTCTCAATCTATGTGTGTTAAATATTTAAACTGTTATCAGCTAGCTAACTACCGTAGATATTATCCATCCCAAACACGATAAGGCTAAGGATTAGTGCACTTACAAACAAAAAAATTAAATGTTGTGTGTTTTCCCAGGTATTTCCATGTTGACCTACTGATTATTAAGTTTAAAGAAATTGCGATTTTCGATTTAATTGTACAATATTAATTAGTGGAATAAAGAATTTCAGAGCATAGGTCATGAATTTCTTGATTTGAAAACAGAATTTGCAGTTCCCAAGTTCTTAAGTGAACAAGCAAATGACCACGTCAGGTTAATAATATTTATATAGATGTGTACTTTTATATTTATAGATGTATATACAACAACGAATTCAATACCAGTATTCTAGGTTAGTATGAATCAGTGAAGAGGGTATTGTTATATTTGAACTAGTTCATTCATAGGTACCGGTACCTACTATAACTATGCCGAAAGTTGATAAATGACACTCGATGTCGATGTTTACTCACTGGTTTTATTTGATTTTAACGACATACCTAAAGTGACATAAGCAATTTACTAATATTTGGCTGTAAAGCACAAAAGTATCATGTAATATACCCATATCAGGTATTCCCCAAACAAGTAAGTAGTTTAGGGTAAAGTACATGCTGCCCGGCAGTCAATTCCATGTCACAGCGAATCTATGGTCGTCATACGTCCGTTTAAATTCGACCAATAACGAAGCATACATTCGACAATACTTTAATAAACTGTTTTTTATTCTTGTAGATATTTAAGTATACTCAGAGCCAAAGTGTAATCTGTAAAATGAGTAGAGCTAGATATAATAATATATGTTCAGGAGTTCCAAGCTAAATACAATAAGGCAGGATATTTTCTTGATCTTAGTCAGTGATTTTTCTCAGTCACGTAACAATGAGTTGGGGGATTAAAATTGACTATGGATGGTTTCTAGCGCTGTTAGTGTGGACGCTAAGACTAAAATCACTGCGTTGAAATTTTTGCATTATTTCTGTACATGGGATCTCATTGGAAAGATTAAAAACGTCGCAAAAGAGTACCATAAACATTACTGTAATAAAACTAAAGAAATATCTAGGTAGGGATCGTCCTTGCGGTTTGTATTTTCTATGTCTGCCTACACAAGGGACAAAGGTTCAAAGACTTTGTGTAAATATTCATACAAAGTTTTATTATAAAATTCGTGAACACTAGTATAATTAATGTGATATTCATAAAATGAAACAGGTATATTTATTCTGATATAAGATCAATCGATTAAATAGTATTTTTTATTAAAAAAACACAATAAAGACAAAAACTAGCTCGGCGTATTAATTAAAACCAAAGTTTTTTTAAAACCAGTTTACCGATTGACTGATCGTTTTAAGTTTCAGTCATTCACGAATTGTTTTAATAATTTAAATACCTGTTTTTTATTTCGTTTATGTTTGAGTCAATGGTGATCATTTGTCAACGGAAATATTTTAGTTATCAACATTAGGTATGTGTACTGGATCTAACAATCATATTTAATTGCAGTTTTTATGTCCTACTTTACTTTTACTACCGTAATTATTAGAGTTGTCCTCTGCCTAGCTATCTAACTTGTAAACATGCCTAATCGTATGTTTACAATACCTAGACTTTTTATATGGTTTATCCATTCGCTAGGTCTATCGGGACTCGGTCGTTTGGAAGAGAGGAGGCAACTGTAAGACTAAGACAACTACACTCTAAATAAAATGGAATTCACAGCAGCTTAAATTACAATATTTTTATTCATCGATCCAGTAAATTGACCTTTACATTTCTTTTATTTTTGACAGACTCTATAAAGGTCGTATGTAATAATTCCAGGAATTTGTGAAACTGTGTAAGATACGTATAGTTTAATAATCTAGCTACAAGTTCAATGTGACCCTTATAGCAAATATTTTCGATTTTATAGTTTTAAAACAAATTATGAACAGTTCCTTTAACGTTGTTTATCTTTACGGCAATTCTGAAGTTATTATAATCTGTAACGCATTAATTACGTTTACGTATGTCACGCATTAATTTGTACTGTACTGCAATTGAAAGTGAGTGAAATTCAAAAGCATTTTAGCAATTAAATCTAAGGACCACATTGCCATGGACATTCACTCGTATTTCGTTTGATTTTGCACAATTGACAAATATTTGTAAAAGAAATATTATATTTTATTGGCTACCTGCTCAGATTAATTTATTTCGCTTTTGATGAACGTATAAGATGTGAATTAATGACTTATAAGCACCTATTTAGTTTTTTTGCGAGTATAATACTTACAAATTATCATCTATCTTTCATATTTATGTAGTTACAACTTACAATTGGACGTCGAAGTCGAATTTATATTAAGCATTAATTGAATAAATAACAAAACACTATTATTATTACAATACTGCATGTTTCACAAATTGTTATAAAATAACAACACACACACTTTGATTGTCCAATTGTAGTGTAGTCTTAATGGTAAAGAAAAGTACTGATAGGTAATCATAATTGTTTATCGAATTATATCTAAATCTAACAAATAAGGATTTACCGTTTTATCGAACGCTTTTTATTTGTTGAAAATTATCTAGGACAAAAAGGCGGGTTTTATGAAACTGTATTTGTTTATATCATCGAAAAATTCAGTTAAGTAAAAAAGTCCATACCTGCACACCAGAAAATATCTATCTTATTTAATTTACCACTTGATTATTTACGTAACAAACACACAATTTTAGCACATTAATTAAAATATTCAAAAAAAGAGCTTGATTTGTTACACTCACGTGCTTTTGTGATTTTTTGTATGTCGTTTCCTCCCGGCGCGGCGGTCGTGACCGCGAGGAGCGCAAGCGCTGTACACACAATCGACTTGCTTGCGAACATGGTGGCGTTTTGATGCGTACGCGCAGCCGCCGGACTTTATATGAATCGCTAGTTCTTCACGGCCGACCGGGGCCTGACGCAGTGTTATCATTAGTACCTAGCACCATTATGACCGATATCTGTTGTTGTTATGCCTCAAGATTTGGGCTACTGGACCACTGGAGCATTTTTGTTTCAACATTCTATTGGAATATTATTAAGTTAGGTTAGGACTAGGCTTCCTCCTCTAAATAAACATTTAAATCTGGAAAACAATCTTCTTACATAAAAATTGAAAAATTATGTAAGTACTTTTTATTTAAATTGAGGAGTAGTTCATGTAATTATTTACAAATATACAAGAAAACGGTGAGTAGGTATGTTGTTATTTATTTTTCCTTGTAAAACTGGCAAAGATATACGCTTATTTATTAACTTAACACACAGATATTACATATTACTAGTGAAATTATAATATTTTATGACAAGGGTTGAGATATTAGGGCAACGGGCATGACTATGGGCTATAGGCATGACTACGGGATACAGGCGTGACTACGGGATACAGGCGTGACTATTACGGGCTACAGACTTCGGACTACTGGTTACGAACTAAGGGCTACGGGCTACGTATGTTACTTCTATTTTATGAAGGATTAATTATTAGCGTCATAATAACAGATCGGAAACTTGACGTCCGCTGCGGAGTATAGATGTAGTATAGACCTCCCCCAATGACTTTCACGATAAGTGTCAGGTCATTTGTCCACCTTGTTAACAATATATTGACGTTAATCTAATCATCGACCAGTTAACACGTGTTGTTGTTTATGTTTAGTTAATAAGATTTCATGCTATTTTGTGTCTTCTATCGCCCGGGTGTTAGCAGATACTTAAATGTTGCCGTTAATGAAAGAATTTTCTGCACCACTGCTGAAATTTTTTTCAGATGAAAATTTCGTTTTTTATAATAGCATAGAACCTACTAATTAAGTAAGTTAATATATGTGCTTACATAACACTTCTTTAAGTTCAAAACTGCCTATATTCGTCTACTCGAAAAAAAATCGACTTTGACTTTTTGAACGGTAAGTTTTTGTGACTGAAATATGAATTTAGTTCGAAATATGTTTAACTAATAACAATACTACTTAAATAATGTTTAGAGGGCTGTGTAATCGACGCATTGTCTTTGTAATTATAAGTAATAACGCGCTGATAGAGAATTGAGGTTTCTCGTGAATGCATCACTTACGTAGCCTTACTCATAAGGTACACAGGACTTGTTGTTTTTCATGATTTTCCTTTATACTGATTACTTAAGCCATCGGTTTGTTTACCTGAATTAGTTATCTGATTCACAATACTAACGTTTACGTGAGTATCTTTTTAATTAGATCATAACTGGATGCTCGCTATGTCCCGGCTTTTATTTATCGAAAGCAAGATTGAAGGAAACCACAATTTACCTTTCTTGGTATGTATCCCATTAGATTTCAAACATCGGCTGCAACGTAGTGCCTTTAGAGTTACACATAGCAAAAACATTAAAACATAATCAAAGGTGATTGCAGAGCTTAAGGATTTGTTCATTTGTCACACGGTGCAGGCAGATAGATAAATATCCTGTAGTCAGAAATCCAGTGAGCAAGAACTATTTACCTAGATAACAAAGATAAGAACTGTAGACTGCGTTTCTGAAAATCGCGTTATTTCTGTGTTAAAAAACACGAGGCAACATTTTCTTTCATACTCACCAAATGATTGAATTCATTACGGGATGGAAAATAATACGTTTTTATGGTTTCAAAATGACTGGTTTGTCGCTTTTATAGACTGTTGCTTACTCTTCATTTAGTCTCATATGACCATGTCATTAAGCATTTTTTATAATATTTATTCGAGAGGGACAACACCAACATGTTACTAAAATAAAAAAAAAACAAACAAAATAATGCTCTGCTGAATATGGCAATAATGGTGTACATGTCGCAGGGATATGATAAAAACAGGGATTTGGCCAAATCCCTAAGGGATTTGATCAAATCACGGAGGATGTTAAAATAACAACAAGTTTTTATCATTTCCCTAAGCAAATCTAGTGATTTGTCAAATCTCACTAAAGAAATCTAGTGATTTGAACAAATCCATAAATTGGTTCAGTGAAATGACAAAAATAACTTTTGTGATATTTTTAAGGTTTATTTTGTAAGATTACCTACATAACTATAATAATCAGGTGTATCACAATGCAATGTTAATCTCAAAAATCACCACTAGAATATTATTATTCGAAAAAAGATAAACAAAAATTAAAAAAAAATATAAGTACAATAACTTAACGTATCATACGTTAAGTTTAAGTTAAGGCGTCGCGCTCGCACTTGCTTGTCAGTGACCACTGACAAACAAGTGCGAGCGCGACGTTTTAAGAGGTCGGCACATCAGCAGACCGATTACCTGATGGTAAGCAATCAGCGCCGCCCATGGACACCCGCAACCGAGGAGTTACGAGTGCATTGCCGACCTTTTAGGGATTAGGGATTTTTAGATTTAGGGATTGAGGATGGATTGGGGGTGGGGAAGGCTTAGGCCTCCGGTAACCTCATTCACACGGTAAAACACAACGCTGTGGTTGTTTCACGCCGGTTTTCTGTGAGGCTGTGGTATCACTCCGGTCGAGCCGACCCATTCGTGCCGAAGCATGGCTCTTCCACACTTTGTAAACAAGAACTGGACACGTTTTACTATCATTTCACTAAATCAATTTAGGGATTTGTTCAAATCACTAGATTTGCTTAGGGAAATGATAAAAACTTGTTGTTATTTTAACATCCTCCGGGATTTGATCAAATCCCTTAGGGATTTGGCCAAATCCCTGTTTTTATCATATCCCTGCGACATACATAACATTGGCAATTCATTGGCTTAAAAATATTTATTCATTGGCTTAAGTATTACAATCATTTGATTAAGGAGAGAGAAAAGAAAACTAATCGGCACCTAGTTAATTTTCTGTAGTGTATTGGTCAGGAAACCACAAATTTTATGAGCTACTACTAGATAGTGACTAACCTACCTACATACATATAACCTCATCATCCGCGATGATGTAGAAGTCGTAAAACTAAATAACCTATAATAAGGGATCGCTGACGTCATGAAACTGACGAAAATCTTCACCTTGCCATTGCAGTTTGTTTGAATAGATAATACTTAATCGGATGCGGGTATGATGAGTTTTTCATCACGTACAATGTACGGCTATTTATATTTATAGGTAGGTAGTTAGGTACTTATAAATATTTTCTGTTTCTTTGTTACACTATTAGCTTTGTAAAGAAAATCTATCTACTCTTGGAGAATATAAGGGTTTACCTTCGTTCTATTTGTTTCCTTTTTTCTTAAACTGATAAGTATCACGGGAGCCTAAGATGATATTCATTCAAAAATCAACACATTTTTTTTTTATATAATATATCGGCATCGGCAAGCGAGCAGACGGATTACCTGATGGTAAGCAATCAGCGCTGCCCATGGACACCCGCACCCGCAAGGAGGAGTTACGAGTGCGTTGCCGACCTTTTAGGGATTAAGGATTTGTAGATTTAAGGATTGAGGAGGGATTGGGGGTGGGGAAGGATTGGGCCTCCGGTAACCTCACTCACACGGCGAAACACAACGCTGTGGTTGTTTCACGCCAGTTTTTTGTGAGGCCGTGGTATCACTCCGGTTGAACCGACCCATTCGTGCCGAAGCATGGCTCTCCAACACTTCAATGTATTCAATTTTGGTTTGTTGGTTTTATTATAGACTTCAGTGGTTTATGAATGAGTTTGATCAATCAATTAAACTATATATTATTATCAAAATCAAATATAATATCTTAATTTTATCATTTTATGTTGACGTTGTCATGATTAATAGACCGTTCGACTTTGAAGAACCGGATTTTTATACATTTTACTTGTAGATGCTGACAATAATGTTCGTAATGTTTGTATTAACAAGTTATATAGTATATTTATAGTCATAATCCCGTAGCCAGCGTACCTACGTTTATCTCAATGAACCAACGATACCTAGACCACTCCCAGATGGGGTAAGCGCAGTAAGGTACCGCAAACTGGCTCCAGCCTGGAGCAGGTGAAGGAACGGGGTGCGTTTAGTAAGGAAATGTCTAACACTCCCTCTCGCCCTCACCCTGGGTGGAAGAAGCAATTTGAAAATTTTACCCTCACAAAAAAAGTCGGGAAGGTGTCGGGAAGTAGTAAGAAAATGTAGTGTTAGTTCGATCCTCACTGTTCCTTATCTTCCGCTTAATTTAGTTGGCTGACCGGAATAAATACCTAATTATGAGGGACAAGGACAAATCGTAAGTGAATGCTTTTTGTTATACAAATTGTTTTTCTCATCATTACATCAATAAACGATAAAAATGAAAATATATGTATGTGTTATACTGGTGGAATCTGTACTTATTACAGATCAACAGACCTGGTTTCTACATGCCACGGGACGAGAAAATTATTGGATGGTTTCCACAGAAAAATAACGTATTTTGCCATTTCAATACCAGTTAGGTTAGGTACCTACTACATAATTAAAAAATATACATTAATTTGACGAAATAACTTACTTTTTCTAGCAAATTATGACATGATTATGCTATTTGACGTACTTATAAAATGACGTCATAAGTAGTGACCTCGTACAAGATTCGTAGAATATATCATTTTAGACATTTTGATAATACATAGTCAAAAGTCAAATCATTTATTTCAAATATACCAATATATATTGCTTTGGAACGAGAAAGTAATAATGTTAATTATATAATTCCATCGAACACCTGTCTATAGTCATGCGAGTTCGATATTTAAATTTATTAATAACTTCGCATACAAATATTAATATTATTTTAATATTTATATGAATGTAGGAATTATGGACGATTGTGGTAATAATAAATTAATAATTGTAACAAATAGCTGGTGTACATTAGAAATATTTATTATGCCTGTAAGTACACATATTTCAATTAATGAAGACAATAATAAGATTTTTTTTTATAAATATATCCTTATTATAATGGTAAACAAGGATTGTTTTAATTGAAATATTTGTAATAAATAAGCAAAACACTGGGTCTGTTTCACCGTTGCCACCTTCATGTAAGGAGCTGATAAGCTTATGCGGCAGATAGTTATAACAAACCATACCATATTCAAATTTTACCAAGTTGGTAACTATCAAGAATGGTGTCTAATGGGACCATAAATATTGAAAATTTAAAAATCGAATAGCCTGAATAAGTCAGTTGCTGGTAGTATTGACTGTAGAAGAAGAAGTATTTAATCAGATATGTAATATAGAATGCAAATTAGTTCAAACTGTCACAATAGATGGGTGGATTTGAAAAACTGTATTTTTTACAAACAATAAATAAAAAGTAACCTATTTTAACGATATATTTTTACCTCACGTTAAACTTGCATTCGTTGCTAGGAAAAACCTCTGACATCAATAACATTCATCCTTTACAAGTAAACCTGAATTGTTCCGGGTTTTTACGACAATAAATATATGGTTCGAAGATTTTTTATTTTTCTGCTTGACAAGACAAGGACAGGTATGTCCTAAAACTGACTGACTACTAACTGAGAGAAGGACAATTAACTGCGCTCCCGTACCGCCCGTTAAGCGTGGGGTTTTTACCAATTGCTTTAACCAATACTTTTGTTTAAGGAGACTGGAAAAAATCTTTGTTAAATTGAGGTAGAAATAGTTATTAAATAGAAATAGGATTCAGTGGAAAAGCGTGCAAAGAGGCTGATTGGTGATCCAGATTTGGTTGGGCCCAATCTTAAAAGCCTTAAGCACAGGCGCAGAGTAGCCAGCCTTGCGGTTTTCTACAGGATGCATTTTGAAGAGTGTGCGCAGGAATTGCACGATTTGATTCCTCTATCCCAATTTCACCTTCGGACATCCCGACGTACGGCAAGTATCCATCCTTACGTTGTTGAGACACCTGCGGCCCGGACTAAGTGTTTTGCCTCGTCATTTATACCGCGTACATCGATGGATTGGAACAGTTTGCCGGTTGCAGTCTTTCTGTCCGAATACAATTTAGGTGTCTTCAAGGCTAGAGTGAATATGCTCTTAATTAACAAGTGCGCCTTACCATCAACGATTGCATCACTGCTTACCATCAGGTGGGATCGCAGTCAAGCACTAGTTTATTGAAAGTAAAAAAAGTTATAAATGTGATGAGTAAAGAAACTAAGTAGGTGTTATTAGTAGCCGGCCTTTCCTACAGACATTCAGCTCAATTATTATTTCCTATACTTACTTAATTTAATAGCTACCTATAAGAATAATTGACGCGGTTTATCTAAATGCGGGTAAGTACGTGACGTTCGTTAGTATCAATATTATCTGTGACTTTACGAAGTATGCTCGATCGCTCTAGGTTCCCATAATAATACAAATGTTCCTCGTGTTACTTAGTGATATTATATATATTCTAAATAGTTAGTATTTTGTTGTGATGAAACTACGCCATAACATGGTAAATACAGGAAAAATGTATAGTAACAAAAATAATACTTACCCAACTTCTATAGTTCCTTATTCGACGGTCTGCGGTTGTATACCAAATAAGTATATCAAATACTAGCTACTGTCGCGGGGTTCAGCCGTTGCTCGACTTCTATAGTCGTAGCGTGATGTTCTATATGTGTGATGCCCATCGAGTTCTGATCATTGAGTTGGGTCAAGTGTTTTTAGGTTTGTGCCATTTACAAGTGTGGGAGAGCCTTACTTCGGCACGAATGGGTCGGCTCGACCGGAGTGATACCACGGCCTCACAGAAAACCGGCATCAAACAACCACAGCGTTGTGTTTCACCGTGTGTGTCAGGTTACCGGAGGCCTAATCCTTCCCCTCCCCAATATCTAAATCTCCCATATCCCTAGTCCCTAAAAGGTCAGCAACGCACTCGTAACTCCTCTGCTGTTGCGGGTGTCCATGGGTGGCGCTGATTGCTTACCATCAGGTAATCCGTCTGCTCGTTTGCCGACCTATCTCATAAAAAAAAGGATCACAAAATAACTTACAAAAGAATATTATAAGTATGCTGTTGACTAAATTTTATGTAGGTTGAAAGTGACAAGCTGTGAAATGCTATTCTGACGAGCCTGGTAGAATTCATTATTTTAATACACGCTAATCCTTTGCTGCTTTACCCACTGCTCGGGTCATATGTGATGTTTTAATGCCTGTCCTTAGTATTTATCGATAACTACTACACATTCCTTTTAGTGTTAAGAGAAATGTTTTTCAAACAAAACAAAATTTTAAATCTAAAGCTTTATAATAGCTGTACTTTTAAGATTTTAACTATCATTTCTCATGTGTCGTGCTAGCAAGAGAACTTGTGTTCAATTTCTTGTTTAGTAGAATAGTCTCTGGACTTTAAGAATCTCTTAAAATTTTATTTAGTTATATCCATCCATGTAGGTATGTTGCGATAAGTACCTACTACATAAGGACATGCTGTAAATTTTTAACACGACGTAGACGTTGTAAATTTGTATGAATATAGTCACATAAGATTGACAAATAAGCTTATTGTTCTCCGCGTTTTAATTATAGGGAGTCTTAAATTATGTAAATGGCCTAAGATTACCTGACCTGCAATATACGCTATATATTTGCTTGGATCTAACATTATTATGAGGTATTATTATTTTGTTTCAATAAGCTAAAGTAAAATAAGTCGAAGTCAAAGTAGTCACTAAATATTATTTTATGTTATCGTTTTTAAATTTGAAGCTACAAAACGGCAAAGTTAAATTGTGGTGCTTTAAAGTAGGAATTATAAGTACCCAATGTGGGTAGTAGTGTAGTGTACAAAACCGCTGAAACTCGTGTATGTATCGATATATAGTAATCCAAATCTTAAAAATACCAAAACTATAATTTACGGCGTATCTCAGGTACACGAATCACTATCTTGGACCCTGTAAACATTTAAAAGAGAAGATAAATTGATTACGAGTAAAACAAGAGGAAAAAGAACATTTTACATTCAACGTGGACGTTTATTCTGCAATTGATTCATTCCAATAAATATTACGACTGATAAAAATAGTATAAAGAGTGACAAGGCCACGACATCTCATTAAGCAGAGATCTGTCCCTGAAGTAGTTTACAAAAATATTTATTTGACCTCTATCCGTTATCTAGTCTGCCAAAAACGTAAAGAATCTGGGAAATATCGTCAATACATTTTTAACTTTAAATACAAACACTAAAGTTGAAATTGGAGCTTAATTTGGTTGTTGATGACCTTGACGAATCTGATCTTACGATAATGTATTTACGAACAATTATTATGCAAGTACTAGCTACCGTACGCGGCTTCGCCCGCGTTGAATGTTGTTAAAAACCAGCCTCTGTTAACACAGAGGCTGGTTTTTCCATGGGTATCACTTCAATTCTTCTTGTTAATCGGGGTTGGACATAGGCTGTAATTGGCCCTATAGTTACTAAGACAGAGTCTGACACTCTAAACACTACCAAGAGCACTACGGAGAAGGCATTTGATATTTTTCGTATATAGAAAGCTCTGCTCATCACAATACGATTACAATTGTTTAAATTACGATTCTTTAAAAACATTATTTGCATTAACACGACGCATAATGTTTTGCAGCTACACTTTCAGCTACTCAACTTGGAAGGTTTTAGGGTGCATCTATATAATAAAACACAATTGAATTCAAATAAACTTTAATAATCTCTTCAACGTCTACAGCTTGAGAATTTTGATCAATAATCATCAATTACTATGAATAATTCCAAGTGCAAATACGCGCAACGTCTGTTGTCACAAAGTAACCTCGTAAACAATCATACTAATTATGTTATGTAGTATTAAATACTGTCATATTGCTCATTATTATCACCTACAGACGATAACTCTTACAAATTAATGTGAGATTATTTCTTAGTTTCCTACAAAATCAGGAATGTCAACGTCTCTATAGGTACGACTACAAAATTATACAATAACTTAATTAAGAAGGTGATAAATTATTGCGTCTTTAATTTACTAAATTATTTATTTATAAATAATAACACAGGGTGTCGAGTGGCCAGCTGTCCACTCGCGGAGCTACGGATGTGAAGCTTCTCCTCACCGAAGCCATCGCTCCGGCTCCCTACCAACTCGGAAAGCTACGTGCATCTATCTCCGACTGTCACTTCCTTAGCACAGCCTCCATTACTCACAGTGTACACCTAATTAATCCTTAAATAGTTATTTCAACGGCAGACGCCATAACTCGCCTAAATAACTATTCATTAAACGTGACTTCAATAATCATTATCATTCCGTGTAAATAATTGATATTTAGGCAAGTAAACAGTTACAAATTATGCAAGTACCTAGTATTAACATTTCAAATGTTCAACAAACTAATTTGATAGTTAAGACAAAATAACATCTCTATTGTACGAATGTACACTCCATTTTCAAATATATTATGTTCAACCTTTTAAATAAATTATATTGGTCAGCGATGTAGATAAAGTTGTAGCATTACCCATGGACAGGTGGAGTGTACAAGTCGTATAATCTCAATTCATTTAAAAATATTCGTGACTTCTTTTACCTACTGTTTTGTTCTTTTTTGATGTAGTTTCACAGAAAAATAAACTTTGTGATATTGTAAATATGTGCCTTGTTGAAATATCGGACTCCAAAAATATAAATTAAAGTACTGATTACATCTGGTTGCAAAGTATGTCTGGGTACGTGTGCCTGTCAAGGGTGCGCACGCGCAGGCGGAACTGCCGCCATCGCCATTCGGACACGCTCAGGGGACATCGGGAGGGTCTCGTCGACAACCACTAGTAAAAAACCTCAAGTACACTTCGTTTCGTCTAAAACGCTACTTCGTTAATAAATAATTAATAAGAACAAAGAACTTTGACAAAAGTAGAACATTAAAGCCATCAAAAAGATGCGTTAAAAATTTCATCAACAATAAATTATTGTGTATAATTATATTGTATGCATTCGCTTCGTGTTGAACGTTACTCGGCTACTTTTGTCAAATTTCGTAACAATTGTCGTGTATTTATTGCTCGTAGACTACCTAACTACTGTCGCTACGTTTACCACTAGGTCATTAAACTATCAAACTGACTAAGAGAGGTCGTGTAAGAGAATATATCTCAACTTGACTCGCGATGCCTTTGTATAGAAGCGGCAAAGCACACAACACCGAGAATATAAAAATATAGCAACAATTGGTCACAGATACATACGAGGAGCATACTAGTAACAGTATATACTTACAACTCAATAAACTTACGTAGTCAGGGACAAGGATGAAGGAGATATAAATATTTATACATTACAAGATTCAGCACAAGACAATTATTAGTTTCGTGTCCCTTTTTCTTTCGTTTTTTTTTTTTATGTTAAAGAGTTTTTATTCAACATTAAAAATAGCGTTCGAATTTCAAGTTTTTGTAATCTTTCCTTTAATTCTGACAGCAATTTAGTTCCTGGTGCATTTACGTATTTAATTTTATCCTCAAACAACATTTTTAGGATCCACAAAAGTCCAACAGAGAACTTGTTTTAAAGGGCGTTTGTTAACAGGTGGACTAAGATACATAATCTGTAAAGGTTACGGGATAATTAAATGATGTTTTTAACAAATAACGATGCATATGAAATGCTAATTCGTGTGACTAGTCTGTGCAAAAAATACGTCAATATGTAACGCACTAACGTAATTGTTAATGATGCGCTGATATTTTTAATATGTGATGTTGCGAGATCTTGTCGCGGATAAAATAATACTTTGGAAGATTAGAGTTATTAGGAATGTGACTGTTTATCATCTTCTCATATTTATAAACCTAATTTTAATAAGTCAGCGTTTTACTATTTGAATTTTCAAATGGTTTCTTGGTTTAGGACCTTTTTATGAATAATTAATTTTTTCCCAATTTGATATGTTTAACAAATAAATTGACGAAATGTTTAAAATATTGACCTAGGCAAACAGCTGCAATGCTCGTCAAATATTTCAAAATATCTATTACTCATTAATGAATATCATATTTTTAATATAGTTTAAGACGCTACTGGCGTCAACGACACGAACGAACGAATTTCTTATTAGACATTATTTCTAAACCCAAAAGCAGTAATCACAAGTTTGAGAAATTTTCCTATATTATAGGTAATAATAATATAATTTTACTATAAAATTCCGCTAAGTCTCGATCACATTTTTGGCAAATATTCAATGCACTTTACATTGTCAAGGACGAAAAGAAGTTAGCTAAATATTTTTAATTATAAATATTTATTAGAAGTAAGTAGAATTTAGTTAGAAGTACGTAAACAAATATTTAGTTTGAAATAACGGTGTGGGGGTAGCTGAGAGTGGAATGAGTTATCCATATTCCAAAGGTTACCTTTGCAAAACGCACTAAAACTCTAGTGCTGTGTATGGCTCTAGCAGGAGTCAAGTGGCTAATTCTCCATGGAAACGAAGCGGGTGAGGAAATCAAATAATATTCGTAAGCCGGTATACATCCCAGTCTCAGCCACCCTGTCCTGTCTCGTCTACCTCTCAGCAAAGTCACAATCTTCGCGAATTCAAAAGCGATTATGCAAATCCAACTCCTTAAACCTAATCTATAAAATCGTGTTATAATCCAATATAATAATTTAACTATTCTCGTAAGCTTACTAAGATTCTTGAAGTGTTCGTTTCATTAAAATAACTGTTACGTTCGATAACTTATCGCACTAATTATTATAACTATTAATAACTGATCTAGTGTAGTTACCTAGTTATTGTTAAATGGGTACGCCCATCTTGTGGTACATTCGAAGGGTACTCCACTCTCCGTTTCCAATCGTAATGACGTCTCGTTTAATTTAATACTATATCATGTGTAGGCCGCAATATTGTCAACTAACGAGTGCCGACTTCATTTTGGTATCTACGTTTTTTTTATTAGGTATGACGATTGCTTGCCGTTATTTTGTAAAACAGTAAGATGCATGCAGTCAAAATCGTTAAACAATTATATGGAAGATTTTCATGTATTCTGGTATGCTAAAATACTACTTACGTGTTCTCTATTTCAAAATTGCCATATGGTCCGATATAGTTACCCCATACAGTGCAAGACGATGACATAAAACTGCATGTTTGAGGTCGATTAGCAAAACGTATCGCAGCTGCCACGTTTTGCTTTATGCTGAGAAGGCACTTTGGAAATTAGAAATTGATTTATTGCATTAATGGCCTATCTCTAATAGGGCGGCAATCTGACTGTGATACAAAATATGCGACAAGTAAAAAAGAACGTATGTAACCATTTATGGTTAGTTTGAAGCACGATGACAATTTAACAAAAAAGGGGACGCGCTGTCAACTATGACAAATTATAATGCTTCCTTCATAAATGAAATTTCAACTTTTCCATCAACATTATTATAATGTTGTGTAGTAGTACTCTGCTGAAACTAAGTGAGTAAATATTTGTGTTTCATTTTGTATGTTCTTTGCGTTTACGATTAAAATACTAGTGGTCAGCTGTTTTCATATTTTATACTATTTTATGTAGGAAAGATCGTAGTGCTATCATAATTTGTATAGTTGACATCACACACAAATAAAAGGTTTACCTGAAAAATTGCTAAATCTCCTATAATGTTTAGTTATGTTTTGTGAGCATCGTCATAACAGGTGTGGATATGTTAGCATAAATGTCCGACGTTCCTTTTGCCAGTGATGTCACCCTAATAACTATATTAATGGCTAAGCTACAGCTGATTCCATAAGACCAAATGACAACTACATATATTAATAGGAAGAATTCCTGCACACCTTAATTTGGCTTCTAATTGTCTTATCAGATGACCAAGTTTCTAAAACTAATGTGCTTCTGGAACAATTTTCCTTCATGGAAAATGACGCATATTGTTTCACGAAGACATATTTGGAGGACCACGCTTAATAGTTTACCCTTCTAATTTCGACCTTACGCAAGAGTTCGGAAGACTGACTTTTATTCAATTAAAACCGTATTACATTGCAACTTACGACATTTTAAGACTTCCTAATTATTTACTTCGCATCGAAGTTGTAGTAAGTTGAAATGAAAAAAAGCTTGGTATAGGCGTTTCTTCTGTTAAAAGCCAGGTTTCACAGTGATCAATATCAGATCGTACTACCAGTACGTACAGTAAGCGGATGATTATTTTATGTTAAGAAAGTACCTGTTTATGCGTCCAATTCTATTATACAAGTATTTGAGATTTAAGTAGGTATATCTCTGTTCACTTTTGCCAGCATTTTAGTTGTCAAATTGTGAGTCACAGTTTACAGCCTAGATTTTTGTTTCCATTAATAATAAGTAATGAGTTCGGTCTATTTTAATTTCTCGAGTAATAAATCAATAGTTAAATTCTTTTGGTCTTACGGTTCTAAAATGATAGTTGTTTAAGTCCGAACAGCGAGTTAGGAAGCCTTAAGGTAGCGTGCGTGCGTTGAGTAGAAGTGAGTAAAATTGAGTAGACGGAGGCGATGTGTGGACGCGGGTTGGCGCGGCAAAGGACGCGAGTTGATGCGGCGAGGCGTGCGCTGAGCGTCAGAGAGTGCGCAGCGGCGCGCGGCAGTCGACGCGCGACATCCATTCTATGTCACGCGTTGTCACCTGAAAGCAGATTATGCCAGTAATGTAAATATTTCTCCAGGGGAGTACTCAATTATTTGTTTATTTCTTAATTTGCCATAATGATAAGTAGGGCCTGAAAGCGGTAACCCTGGTAGTAGATGTATTATAGTATAAAGTACGTGCTCACCTGGTGCATAGAATAGACCGCGAGCACGACGAGCACGTGCATGATGTTGTGCGAGTTGAGGCAGCGGTCCACCGTGCCCGGGAACCACTTCTCTGGTATATGCATGGCGCCGATCACACCGCCACCCAGAGATACTGCATCCTGCAACATTTCAATGGTTCATAAGCACTAACATCTATAGAAACAATCTATATCTATACTAATTGTGAGAGAGCCATGCTTCGCCACGAATGGGCCAGCTCAATCAGAGTGATGTCACGGTCTGATAGAAAACCAGCGTGAAGCAACATTCACTTTTTGTTTCGCCAATCATCAAACCTCAAATCCCCTAGTAGTGGTATTGTAAGTGTCCATGAGCGGCGCTGATTGCTTACCATCAGACAATTCGTCTGTTTGTTTGTCGACTTATGACATAAGAAAAAAAACCAATATCGCATAACTCGAGTACGGCTGGATCTGAACGAAATTCCAAATGGAATAAATATTTTTTGGGGCATTAATGGGGTAGCAGTCTGTGCAAAATGTTATACTGTATAAAACATTGTATCATGTCGATTGTTACCTGTTGTAATTGCCTTGTAGAACAAAAATAATTTTTTTTCGAAGCTAGAAATAAAAATAATAGTTGAGAATTTAAGATGTAATCGGTTTACTTCTGCAACAGTTTGATGCGTTTTTACCAAAACCATTTTTGATGGCCGGATCTGGGATCGAGATCTTTGGTCTGGCCAAATGTGACTTCTTGTTTGTCGTGAATACAGGTAATTATTCCTACTCAAAAAATCCCGAACTAGAACGATGATACTTCACCGTCTGGTATCTTAAACTAAGGAATAGTTCTAAGCCATTTATTACACCGCTCATATACACATACCTACATATTTTAAAGAAAAACCAAGTCATATGTTTATTCATTTTATATTTATTATGTTATTTGCCTTAAGGAAAACGGTAACACATGAAGAATTATAATAAACTATGACGTCTGTGTTTATTTGAGTTCGAGGAAAATGTATATTTATTTAACTGGATTTATCGAATGCACCATCCAAGAGCCTCATTAAATTAGTTTACAAACAAATAACATCATTGAAAATAATACGGTTATATAAGACTAACATTATGTTAATTTTAGTCGAATGGTCGGTGCCGAGTAGGTTTCATGGATTGTATTTTTTTATGTGATAGGCTCGGAAATGGGCCAACAGATTACGTGGTGGTAAGTAATCGGCGCCGCCCATGGACACCCGCAACACCAGAGGAGATACGAGTGCGTTGCCGCCCTTTTGGGGATAAGGGTTCGGCAATTTAGAGATTGTGATGAAGAGATTGGGGGAGGGGATTGTTTCACACTGACCAGCTTTCTGTAAGACCGTGGTATCACTCCAGTCGATCCGACCTATTCGTACCAAAGCATTGTTCTCCCATATTGGTAGCCAGGTTACGATTCTACATTAGGGATGCTTGAAGAGCTAATAACATCTGACCACATAACAAGGTTGTAAATGATTAACAAGTCCATGTTTAAATAAACTTTAGGAGTCCATAATCTATGAGAAATCCCCTGCTCATTCAAAATAAATAAGCAGCATCAAATATTATTTCCCCAGCAACAAACTACGGCTTTGATGTAATGCCTCTAACTTCATTAATATTAGTTAGCCGAGGGCCGGAGTAAGTTAATTGTGCATCTTCATAACTGAAGCCCTGCAGGGTCGTGTCGGGCACAGTCGGGCACAGTCGGGCAGGTCTCATTTGGACCTAACGAGCTATATAATCGGTTTACGCACACTGATCCTATTACAGCCGAGCTGTCATCATAGAGAATTGTTTTGTTTATTATTTATGGATAATGTGTGCGTATGTCACATTAGTACTGCCTAGTTTATATGTTTGTATTGGAGTGATTCATAGGCTTGTTGTATAACTGTGTTATTTTATGTGGTAAAAGAAATTCGTTGGTTGGTTGATTTTACTCAACCAAGGAAACTTTCGTTTGGGTTTTTTGTAGGTACTGATATTTGTTGATTGCATCAGTGCTACAGGGATGATGTTTGAACATATTTTTCACGATGTGATTTATAATTTTTATAATTTGGGTAAATCATTTTCGTACCTTATCACAACCCCAACTATCTAGGGTCTAAAGTTCGATTATAGAGTTGGACAAAGCGATGTTTGGTTTATGAGCCTCATACTACTTTTGGCAAGTATATCATCAATTTTATTATAATTATAAAGCTGAATAGTTTGTTTCTTTGAACGCTCTCATCTCCGAAATTCAACAGGTTCAAATAGAACAATTCTTTTTTTGTTTGTTAGTCCATTTTTCGAGGAAGGTTATAGCCTATAAATAAAAAAGTCTAAGTCTAAAACATCTCGCTACGATCTGTAGGAACAGAGCAGCGTATGTATACAATTTTATATTATTCTAGCTATAATATAAAATACACATGCGTATTTTAGATAGAACCAGAAGATTTTCGATTTGCTCTTCTCTCTTGGTTTTATTGCTAAAGCTAAGACTCTCGTTACGGATTATGGAGCTGGCTGAGAGCCAGAGAGCGTAATAATCTAGCGGCTGCAAGGGGGTCAACGGATATAGGTGCGCTAGAAAAATACTAAGAGACCTGCGCCTTACCTACATTTGCTAAATGTAGGAGGCTGGAGGCTAGGCTGAGTTAAATCGTTCTTAAATGTACGTATAACTAAATTAGCTACCATTTGTCTTGTGTTTAAGAGTGTTTTATATTATTTGAAAGTGACATAATAGGTTCATGTAATGACGATAAGCAAAGGTGCAGATAGTTGATACCGCCGGTAATCTGCCAAATATGAATGTGACAAATTGTTTAAGGGTACCAAGGGTTCTGTCCTGAAGGTTCAATGAGGTGTCTCTTTAATTATATTTTTTTTTATTATAAATACACGTGTTTGGCGTTGTTCTGTTAAACCTCCGAAGGGTGTTGTACGTTCTATTTCAGGATTTTTTAAATAAATCATAAAAATATGCACATTTTTAGCGTAATTTACATATTTTGCTGTTAGAAGTCCAAACCCGATATGAACTTACCAGACAATTAATAATTGAGAATTTGGATAATTCAATAATCATAATTTCTCGAATAAAAATCAAAACTCATGATCCCTGTAAGCAACCGATCAATGAGGTAATCACGTGCAACCTATGTAAAATGGTACAACTACCTTATTCTGGTCTCATAAGTGACTCACTTTAAAATTCCAAATTGTCACAATTTGTGGGAAATGTTCATTTAATTGCACATATTACGCGTGATAACGAAAATTGAGGAACAAAACCACAAGGAAGTTGTCTATTACCTTATCTGTGGGAATTCTTATCAAACAGGTTCTTCACTCATTAGGCCTGATAACTTTTTAATGTATTGGTAGCATTTACTGTAATAGGTTATAGAGCTGCTAATGATACTTCCCAATTTAAACCGCAATCGCAATTTTCGACTTGTGTTACGACAGCCCGCCGGGGCGCTGGTTTGAAATCTGTTTCAGTTTTAAGTTCCAATGTGTTAAATTTTTTTCTGAATTGTATGTTATTTTTAAATTTATTTAGACCATCACTGATATATTATGAACGAAATCTGCACGGTTGGTGCGGTGGCTGGGCAACTGGCTACCGCCCAACGATTTCGATTCCCCCACGGAACAATTCTTTGAGTGACACACAAATTCATGTTTCGGGTCTGGGTGTGTGTGTAATTGTATTGTATAAACGTACCCACGACGCAGGAGAAAACCCGTAGCGTGGGTCAAAGTTTAGGGAGTTTGAGATCTCTAATCTACCTTGAGCAAGAGCGGTGATTAATACTGAAACTAAAATGTTCTCAGTGTGAGAAGTGATCTGCTCAGCAGTGAGCTGTTTTATTTGCTGAAGAAAGTCGCAGTTCCGAATGACCAGTATAGAAATTTTAAAATTATACATACGTATAACTTTAGATATCTTTGATTCTGATCTTTGATTTCCCTAACAGGCACGCAAATAATTATTAGATCATAAATTAATCAATAAAGATGTGTCAGGATGATATTCCTTTCCCCATCTTTAGCACACCAAAAATGTAGAAGCATTTCTACAATCTCAGTCATAATTAAGCTTATAAAAAATATCTAATGATTTATGAATACAATGTTTATGGAAATAGTTTAAGCCATCCATCTCCCCACACGGCAGCGCACGGCATCCATTACCCGTGGGAACATAATGTGTTACGTAATGTCCACAAAATATTATATTTACCGTATTCCGTTAGGTCACTTTAGCACACATACATACAAATAATACACAACATACATATTTATACATATACGCCGGGTGAAAACGCTTTCTTTCTTAATCCAAAAATAATAAGGTCGGTAGGTTTCTTTACCGATTAATCCTTTGAACTAACTGTAGGGCCCACCCTTATCTAAGTTTTAGTCAGGGAATTTTTCTAGAAAATCGTATTCATTCCAAATACGTGACCAGTAAAAAGTATGCATTTAAAACGCAATGTGCTTCTGAAAGCACCCAAAGAAGTAGGTATATTAAGTATAGCTACAAGCATGTTTTCATTTGGCACACAACACAAACCATTCGGTTGCATTCCAAAAACGCAATATCGTGCAACTCCACTACTTAAAACAAAGGGTAGAACTTCTAAAACTCGTTTTGGATGAGCGATTATTTAGCTTAGAGTCATTTATATAGGTTTCGGCGTACGTACGGGGCCGACGTCATTTGGCTGGCTTCCAGCCCCCATTGTGTCAGTATAGAAAGCTATGGAGGGTTGTAACACGGGCCATGCAACTATGTAATACTACGATAATAATTACTTTGTGTGCCACTGGAACCCCGGTTTATAGGCAAAGGTTATTGTGGAGCGTATTGATTCAACATATTCAATATTTCTTATCGGTTTTTGTTATGGGTAAAGAATGTAAAAAGTTTTAGAAATGTGAACGGGTTGGCTGATAAGTAACTAAGTATTTTGTTTTATGTTTATCTTGTGTAATTTTTTTATTATCGTTTTGCATGTTGCATAGGTTGTTAAAATAAACTTCAAGTTTTTTTTTATGGAATAGGTCGGCAAACGAGCAGACGGATTACCTGATGGTAAGCAATCAGCGCCGCCCATGGACACCCGCAACGGAGGAGTTACGAGTGTGTTGCCGACCTTTTAGGGATTTGAAGATTTAGGGATTGAGGAGGGATTGGGGGAGGGGAAGGCTCCGGTAACCTCACTCACACGGCGAAAAACAACGCTGTGGTTGTTTTACGCCAGTTTTCTGTGAGGCCGTGGTATCACTCCGGTCGAGCCGACCCATTCGTGCCGAAGCATGGCTCTCCCACCCTAAAAAGTGAGCTTTATTGAATTAAAATCTAATGGAACTTAAGTCTGGCTACTGAATTGCGTACGATATCTAAGTAGATACCTAATATCGGATTGTATTTCAGAAATGTCCAATTTAATCAAGAAATTGGATTAGAAAGATGCGCGGTCAGGTGTGCCCTCGAGGTGTGTGGTAATGCCGATTACTATCGAAAAAGGCACTACATCCACGCTTTTTAAATAGGGTAGGTATCGAGGAAATCCTATTAATTGACTGTTAGTATATTGCATTGTTAATACCTAATTATAAAAATATAGACGATAAGATTGTGGAGTCTGACGCAGAAGTGGTCTAATTAGTGTTTTGGAGTAAAATACGTAATGTGTGTCTTATATTTTTTTGTTTACGGTATGATGATCAGTTTGACTTTCTGTGCTGTTTTCTGGTACCCAGTTATCTTTATAATGCTTTAGTAGGTTAGGTGTGAAATAAAAAAATGTTTTACTATTGCCTGTTTTGATTTCAAATAAAATGAGGACTGTATTATACTGGTAAGGGTTTTAGAAGAGGTTCTAGCGAATCTCTTTTCCTTTTTCGTACGTGGCAAGATATATTTTCACCATTGCGTATTTTACTCAAACCTAACCATACCAGGAAAAATAAAATAGGACTATTTACACAATCTGTATAATAGTTGAAAACTGTTTAATAGTTATAAATACCAGGTAAAAGTAGTGTTAAAGGTCCATTAATCGTATTTACACAGTTACAGTAACAGTAAAATGTGTTATTGCAAACAAAGAGACGAAATGACAAGCTATAAACAATTTTATTGTTGTACCAGAATCTCATTATTTTGGGTTTTTCTTTATTGCTGTGTTAGATCAAAGCACAGAGTAAATTTTTAACAGATAAAAATTCGCCGACATGGTATGTTTGGATGTGTATGCTACGGCGACAAATTGGAAATCTGTAATATTGAACAATCAATGTGGCTTATTTATTATTATAATTATATGAGTATGTGATAACACTGTGAAATGATAGAGAAGTTTTCAACCATTTTAACTATATATATTTTTGAAATATGTTAAAAATAACAGATTTTTAATACGTGTAAAGTTAGTATATGATGCTGGCAAGAGTTCTAGGAGTTGTAAAGAGAAAAATAATTATTTTATTTTTCATTATTCCTACCTGCTATGAAAAATATTATAATTATTTTTCATAGCAGGCTACTCTTTGATTGAAGCTTCATTGAAGGATTGTGCGTATATGGATTTTAGTGTATTCTTTGCTTTCAGACACTTTTCGAGTACCTTAACTGTTTGCTGGTCTACTTGGCTATAAAACTATTGTATTAAAAATTTATACATCTTTTGTGTCAAGTCTTTACTAGAAGCGTAAAAAGCATTGAATAAAATGACTCAAGTTGATTGATTGCATGTTTACTGCTTGTCATGGAAATCAATAGACAATTATAATATTGTTACAAACAACGGAAAATATATTCTTTGTTTACTTAGCGACCAGAATACATTACAATTACACTGCAATAATCGCTCTTAATGCAAAGGCATAAGGTCTTCACTAACATACACTACGTTAAGTTTTTCTAAGAACGTTCTTTCGAATGTGTTCACAAAAACGTACACTTCCTTATCAAAAGGATCAGTTTTGTTTACTTTATTCTCTGTCATTCTCCGTGGTTGGTTTCCCTATATAGGTATATTTGAATATTCGGAAAGTTTGATCGAGTTTAGATTTTGAAGTTAAGATAGGTAAAAGGAAAAAAGTAGCAGACATCGAGGTCCACAGATCTTGGACCAATTTATTGTAGAGAAATGAGTTATTTCGGTTACGAACAAAATATTGATTACTATTTTGGCTTCGAAATTTTCAGATAAAGATTTAGATTTATTAATGGTTTATTACAAGCAGTTCATTTCTAAAGTTAATATTGTATATATCTTTCTTTTCTTCCTACATACAATTATTTGATTTTTATTATTACTTTCGTGAGACATACAAAATTAATTATTATGTTTTCCGCTTACTCACGTAATTGTTTGACGAGATACTCGACTAGTTCCAAGCCATGCTAGAGGCCCATATTCATGAGCAGCATTCCGCGACACGCGACGGGGCGATTGTCGCGCTGCTACTGATTTTTTGTTTAAATTGAACTGAATTATTTGATTGTAAATATCTTTAGAAGGCGCGTCACAGAATAATAACAACAAAAATGGCGCTTCAATATTGTGAATCTAGAATTCTAAATATTTGTTTACTAAAATATAGCACTTCTGCATACTCCTTCGTCCTTCAGGTCACAAGGACTGGTGCTGTTGCCAGTACAAGGTTCATTTCTCTTTACTTACAATGAAAAATGTTCTAAACAAAGAATAAAAGCGAATTATTTGTCGTACCGTACGTCCAGAATTTGTTATATAACTGCGAACAGAGCTCCAGCTACATTTATGTCTGAGTGTCTGACATTTATTGCGATGTCTACGTCTTTAGAACGCAACCGAAATTAGTAGCAGATATGTACTTACATATAGTTCTGTTAGTTCAGTTTTTTTCGTTAAGAGTTGTATGTACTGTACATGTATGGGTAGTGTCTTCAGACAATATATGAAATACAATAAAATTATCTATACTTATATTATAAAGAGGTAATTGTATGTAGGGGGTAATCTTTGGAACCGCTAATCGAATATCCAAAAATCTTTCACTGATAGATAGCTACAATGTTTCTGAATGCCAAAGGCTATATTTTATTTGTGTACGAGAACTAGTTCCCCTGGGACGCAGGGGAACGGACGAAGCTGTGGTATACTAAACCATAGGTCAAT
Source organism: Spodoptera exigua (assembly GCA_902829305.4). Lineage (NCBI taxonomy): Eukaryota > Metazoa > Arthropoda > Insecta > Lepidoptera > Noctuidae > Spodoptera > Spodoptera exigua. The sequence goes on from LR824612.2 coordinate 3,601,194, forward strand.
ATTAGTAAGTAAGACTCTTCAAGCCTCGGTAAGGTTATTTTTGTGCTGGTTCATTAGACCGCAAAATTGAGTCCACATTTTATCCCTAATTTCTCAAAACTAACCCATTTATTTACTTTGTTTCAGTTCTATATTCATCAGACATGACATCAAAAAAACTTTAAAACCGATTTTGCTATTAGATACCAATTCCGGCAATACGCGGCACAATAAATTGACGAGAACATAGCACCAGCTGCTTCACGCATTATGAGCATCAATCTATCAACCGACACGGATAAGTCTGACATATTATACATTAGGATAGCTCTTATAATGTTGAACCTGATTACAAGAATGAAAGTACATATATTAGCACAAGAACATTAAGGTACAGCATAGGTACTCTCATAAGTGTAAGTAGCTACTTAGGTCAGGTCAATTTTAATCGGGCTAAGGCAATCGGCAATTTTAAGCTTAAGAATATCCAATCCACCTTAAGCAAGCTTGGTGATTAATGCTTAAACCTCCGTGTGACAAGCGGCCTTTGCTTAGCAGCGTGATGGGAACTTAAGAAAAATTGTTCATGGCCTATAATCAGCTTGCCAGAAGGATGACCTACGTTTTGTCTTCACCAAATTCCATCTTTTTGTTAATTTTTAAATCCCTCTTTAAATGTAAGTACCTATTATAAACAGGTAGCTTTAGGGCATTTTGATATGCTGGTGTCGGTAGTAACATCTGTGTGACGTCACGAGCAGGGTAAAGTGGACGATAAATCTCGAGTGTCAGCAGCAGCCATCTGGACAAGTGCCAGATTTGGAAACATACCTACGAGAGCTGTGTTCCTGGTAATTGCACTCTACATCAGCGGCCAAGAAATTTTACGGCTGATTGGGAATGGAAGTTATTGGTTGAAGTGGGGTTTTTTTTTTTTTTTTTTTTTTTGTGAGGGGAAAATCATCAAATGACTTCTCCCGCCCAGGGCCGGGCAGGAGGGAGTGTCAGACTCTTACTGACTAAAAACCCCCCAGTTCCTTCTCCTGCTCTGTGCCGAGGTCGCGGTACCTTATTGCGCTTACCCCGCAACCCCGGCTGAACATCAGCCCTTTAGGGCCCCGTCTGTGGTGGTCTATTGGCTCTTTGAGGCGCGCGCGGAACGCTACGCGCCGTACGCTCGGGCCTGGTTCTGGTCGGGCGGCGAGCTGCCCTTACTCGCCGACCGCAGGCCCGTACTTACGGTGGCCGGAGATCGTCCCTCGATCCCCGACGCCCGTAGTGTCGCCAGTTGCGGCTGCTGGGGCGTGAGGAGGAGGATTGCTCCCTCACGCGGGCCGCCTCTCTCTTTGCGAGCATGACTGCTTCACAAAAGGAGGAGACGGCGTCCCAGTTCCTCTCACTCCGCACCATGGCCTCGACTAAGGCCGGGCGCGAGAGGTCGCCGCCGCCGATCACTTCCCTGAGGATACGGCGGTGCTCAGCCCAGGCAGGGCATACCGCTACCGTATGCTCCACCGTATCCTCTAGGTGGTCCTCACAATGACGACACTCGGGCGTTTCCTCCCGCTGAATCCGAAACAGGAACCTACCGAAGCTGCCGTGCCCGGTAAGCACCTGCGTCAGACGGAAGGTGAGGACGCCGTGGCGTCTCTCAAGCCACTCCTCAAAGAGGGGTCTTACCGCTGCTATGGTAGCGTGCCCGGCCCTCGGTTGCGACAGTCGTTGTCTCCACTCTGCCATGAGATCTCGCCGGAGCTCATTCCGCCACGCACTAATTTGGCGCGGCAGAGGATCTTCGCCCCGGCGACGCGCGTCTGCGCGCAAACTGTAGACGCGCGCGAGCGCCTTCGCTTCTAGATCCCACGGCGGTGATCCGGCAAGGAGGTTCGCCGCCTCCCCGGAGATCGTGCGATACCCGCGGATTACTCGTATAGCCATGACCCTCTGGGACGCGACCAGCGTACGAGCCGGCCGCCGCTTCAAGTCCGGCGCCCACACAGGGGCACCGTAGAGGGCCATGGATCGCACAATCCCCATATACAACCTCCGGCAGGAGGCGTTTGGCCCCCCGAGGTTGGGAAGGAGCCGCTTGAGCGCGGCCCCAGACCGTTCCAACTTAGGGGCCAAACGACGAAAATGCTCCGTGAAGTTCCATCGGCTGTCGAGGACGAGACCCAGGTACTTCATCGCCGACTCGACGCCGATGGTAACTCCTCCTGCCGTTACTTGGGACCCACCTGGAGGTGGCGCGCTCCGACGGCCATAGAAGCACATGGCCTCGGACTTGTGGAGCGCCACCTCGAGTCCCAACTGCCGGATCCTTGCAACGACTGTCGCAACCGCTTGTGACATCAGGTCGGCCGCCGCCTGATGCGACCTCCCGTTCGCCAGCACCAGCGTGTCGTCAGCATAGCAGACAATGCTGACGCCGCTCGGGAGGTCGGTGCGTAGCACCCAATCGTACCCGATGTTCCACAGGAGAGGTCCCAGGACCGATCCCTGTGGGACACCGCGCGACACCTCTCGCCGATTCCACACGCCCCGGTGACCGGGGTAGATGACACATCTGTCCGTCAAGTAAGCCTCGACTACACGACGGAGATAGGCAGGCACCCGGTGGTACCGGAGTGCCTCCAAAATGCAGCTCCAGGGCAGCGAGTTAAAGGCGTTGGCGATGTCCAGAGACACCGCCACGACGACTCGCCTCCCGGCCAACGCTGTCCCCGTCGTGAGGTCCCTCACGCGCATGATGGCGTCCACCGTGGAGCGCCCTCTGCGGAAGCCGAACTGGCCGTCCGCTAAATCCGGCCCCCTTCCAGACAGGTGCCCGACGAGGCGGTCTGAGATTATCCTCTCGAACAGCTTTCCCACCTCGTCGAGCAGCACAATGGGCCGGTACGCGGACGGAGAGTCCGCAGGACGCCCCGGCTTCTTCACGAGGACCAGTTTACCCGTCTTCCACGACAGCGGAAACTGGCCTCTCTCCAAACATGCGCTGAACAGACCAAGTAGTCGAGGCCTGAGAGCCTCCGAGGCCAGGACCCAGACCTTGGCATGCAGCCCGTCAGGTCCTGGGGCGGTATTCTTGCCGCTCAGCCGGCGCACCGCCACTCTCAAATCTACCTCGGTCACTTCCGGAGCGGATTCGTCGTCGTCGTCGATGTAGCCCGCATTGGGCACCGCAGGGGGCGGGGGCATAGCCGGAGGCGTGTAACCCATCTGTGGTCGGGGGAATAGCGCCCCAACCACTTCGTCCACGACCTCCGGCCGGAGACTCTGAGTCAGTGGGGGCGCCCAGGTGCGGAGCTTATCACGCACCATCCGGTAGGGGCGTCCCCACGGGTCTCTGTTCAGAGTCTCCAACATCTCCTCGCGGGCCCGATCTTTGGCCCGCCGGATCTCCACCCTGAGGGTGGCCTTCGCCGCCCTGTACTCCTCGTATAGTTCCGCCTCTCTGGTTTCGGCGTCCAGAGGGCGGAGACGGAGCCTGCGGTGCCTGGTGTATCGGCGTCGCGCTGCGGTGCACTCACCGCGCAGGTCTGCCAATTCCTGCGACCACCAATACACCTGGCGCTTGCGTTGGCACGGTCGGATCCGGGGCATCGCCACGTCGCACATCCTTGACATGGCGTCCTGGAGCCAACTCGCCTCCTCGTTAATGTCGGCTGGCCTGACCGGTGGTATCACCCAGGCCTGCACGACTGCGGCTTCCAGGAAAAGCTCCCGGTCCAGTTGCCTAAGCGCCCAACGCGGGCCACACGGGGCCTGTCTGACTGGCGGGTCTGCGGACTCGGCGGAGACGTCGAACCGTATATACCGGTGGTCCGAAAACGTCTCCACCTCCTCCATGACGCGCCAGTCAACAACGCGCGATGACAGAGCGGGGCTAGCAAACGAAATGTCCACCACTGACTCGCCCCGCATCCGTACGCACGTGGGGACAGAACCCCGGTTCAGCACGACTAGGCCTGTCTCCAGAGCCCAGTCTTCGACCATCCTTCCCCGGACGTCAGTGAGCCGGGAACCCCAAGCCAAATTCTTGGCATTGAAGTCCCCGAGGACCAACACGGGGAGGGGACGGAACCCGACGACGACGGTGACTAACTCCCTGAGGGAGTTGTGGAACTCGACGAGAGTTCGGTTCGGAGAGAAGTACACGCCCACCACGGCGATCTCTCCGAACCGAGCCGCGACGCAACCCCTGCCTCGCTGAGGCCCTTCGGGGGTTGGGGTACCGGCGGCGGCCGACGAGATGATGGTCACCGAGCCGTCCAGGTCTGACACCCAGTGTTCCCTGGCTGGAACAAAGTACGGCTCGGAGACCACAGCAACATTGATAGACCACTGCGCCATGCTCTGGAGCAGGAGATCCTGAGCAGCGACGCAGTGGTTGATGTTCGCCTGGAGGAGGCGTAATGGAGCCATTATTGGGTATCCATCACGACCTCCTCTCTGACGGCAGCGGCGACAGCAGCAGTCGCAGGGGTGTTGGCGACTGCGGCGGCAGCGGGAGCGACGGTGGGAGCGGTGGAGGTGGCTAAGGGCCTACCTTTGCTCCTGGGCTTGGTGGGGGGGGAGCAGGTTTTGTCCCCAGCCCGGTGATCGGCCGGCTTGCCAGCCGCCGCACATACTACGCAGTGCGGCGGGGCGGTACAAGCGCCGGCCCTGTGACCGGGCTGACCGCAGCGGAAGCAGCGGTCGCTGCGGTCCACCTCTGAGGTGCATTTGGCACCCACATGATGGCCAATGAGGCAGCGGAAGCACCTCAAAGGTCGGGGTTCCAGCAGCTTCACCTGCGCCGAAACCCAGCCCACCAGGAGCCTTTTGCCCTCTGCCAGCTTTTTGGCCGCTGTGACGGGGCAGCTGACTACCACAGTCCGCAGCCCCGTATTGTCCGGGCGGATAGTGCCTGCCTTGACCTGGTCAGCAGGGCACCCCCCCGTCCTGGCGACAGCGGCCGCCACCTCATTCTCCGTCACGGAGTCGTCCAGGCCCATGATGCGTAGCTCCAGGCATTTGGTGGGCCTGGACACGCGAGCTTCGTCCGCCGCAATGCACGCCCTGAGCCTCTCGGCAAGGGCGTCAGCGGACGGGCCGCTGGCCGCGCCGGGGACCTCCAAGAGACGGGCTCCAGTGGCAGTGACCCTCACTGCGAACCCGTCGGGTGCCCCAAACTCCGCGGGAGTTACCGCCCCCTTTAATTTGGCGAGGACCTCGCCATACGTCACCCCCTTTTTCGCCGCGTCCGGCTGTAGTGTGATAACTACAGCCGAAGATTTTGGGGCGAGGAGCATTGCCGCAGCGCGCTTCTCCTTGCGCCGCTGCTGTCGCCGCTGCCGCTGCTCCTTCTTCCGGAGCTTCCTCCTCTCTTTGGCGACCTTCCTCACCTCCCCCGCCACTTGCCACTCGCTACCAGCACGCGACTCAGACGGCGGAGTAGGTGCCGATGCGGCTGGGGCTCCAGCCGCTGCTCCTCTTCGTCTGCGGCTCATCGGCGCAGGAGCCAGCGCCGAGGGAGACTCGGGCGCCCTCGTCGGTGACAAGGCTGGCGGCGCTTTCGCCCCCTTCTTCACCGGTGCGCTGGCTTGTGCCCCACGGCTGGTTGGCGGCTTGGGCTTAGCCGCTGCGGCAGCATACGACCCGGCTGCGAGTGGAGGTCGCAGGAGCCTACCCTCCAGCACGTCGAAACGCTGCTGGAAGGCGGCCATCTCCCGCCGCATAAGGCCGAGAAGGTCGGCCTCCGCTGGCTGCGCAGGTTGGGATCGGACTCCCCGAGCTGCGGCGAGCTCTGTTTTGGCTGCCCGAAGCTCAGCCTCCAGGGCAGTATTGGCAGCCACCAAGCGGGATAGCTCCCGCCGCATTCCAGCCAGCTCTTTTTGCATAGCGGCCATCTGCCGCTCAGCTGAGCCCGGCTGGGATACCGCCGACATAATAGCGGCTTCCGCATGTTTAAGCACTCCATTTCTGCCAGCCTGGGTTTTTTGCCCAGCCAGCATGCGGAGTGCTTCCTTTACTTGTAGGCGGAGGCTCTCAGCGCCGCCTACAGAACCCTCACCACCGGAGGTCTCCATCTCGGAGGAGTCCGAGGGGGCAGCCTTTCCCAGGGCGCTCCCCTCCGCTGCCAGCCGCTCTGCCGGCTCGGATCGGCTCCCAGCCGCCCTTGTGGAGCCCTTCCCCTTGCCCCTACCCCGCGCAGCCATGGGGATTTTGGGGGCTGGGGCCTCCTGCTCGTTGGAAGACGGCTCCAACCTGGGACGTTTAAAAACGCCCCGGTCTTTCTTGTGGCGCAGCGCGATGCTGACGCCAGACAATGATGAGTCGGACTCTGAGTCCGACTCCTTCCTGCTAGAGGCACGTGCACACGATGCATCTAGCGCCTCGGTTATATTCGCAAGCGAGCTGACCTCGCTTGCGTCCTCCTCACCGTTAGGTGGATTTTTATTTTTATTTTTCTTTATAGGCATCTCCATTGAAGTCCCACGAGTATGGGGGAAATAAGAGGTCCGCCCAGGGAGAGCCCCCTGTCCCTGGGTAAGTGTAAATTTGTCTCCCAACTAGGAGGTCCACCGGTCCCCTAGCTGGGGGTGCGCTCACAACTGATCCTACTCCTCAGCCATACATACCCTCGCCGCGCACCAGAACTTAGTATTGGAGGAATTTTTTATAGAGGTTATCTTCCTCGCGGTCCGGGCGGTTAAGCCAAGACCCTCGTCCCGGTCCGAGTCATAAAACATGACCATGATCTCTTCCCGGATTACGATATCGACGGGTGCAGTCGGGCGCAGCTAGTGCCCCGATGCTACTCATTGGCAGGGTGAGTGCACAACGAGCGCCGCCCTTGTTTCTCCGCCCCGCTCTCTGCTAGGTCCAGAGAGTCGTGCGGAGGAACGCCCCCACGGAGGCTTAGACCCTATGACAGCATAGAGCCGGTCGCCTCTAGAACCCGACCGGGTTCTCCGCCCGGCCAGAAGTTCGCTGCGGGCGACAGTCAAACCAACCCTGTCACCATCCCGTTAGGGAGACTGTCGCCCGCACCCAGGGTGCACCACGGGGAGGTCTTCTGGCACGCACCCCTGGTTGAAGTGGGTACGATCGCAATTAGGCCAACGTTTTAAAATTAAGGAGTTAATTAGAAAATGTTTTTCAGAGACTCTTTGCTGATCAATTTGTATAACTTATTGTTCGCTGTTTAATGCGGATTTAAGAGAAACCTACCTAAGGGATGGGTATTTATCACTAAAGCGCATCGTGATACCGAGTATTTTCTACATTCCTCGGTATTGAAATCGAAATTGTACATTCTAAAACTTGCATTTTGACCCGATTTTTTGCATAAGCCCCTTTGTTAAAGCGGAGAAATTATAATAAAATAGGTTCGATCCCCATGATATCTCATAACCGAAATAACTCGCCTATAAAAAAGTGCCGTATAGCTCGATAGATGGCGTTGGGATCGAGTTAAATCGCGATATGGTTTCGTTACACGGCAAATGAGTGTACCTGCAAAAAGACGTGCAGTATAGCGTGCGGGTCGCCGCCCCCAAGGCGGGCTGCGCGCGCGCCGGCCAGCAGCACGCGCATGCAGAACGGAGCCGCGAAGCACAGCCGCCGCTCCCACGGAGACCATGCGCGCATTGCCTGCGTATAACAATAATATTTACGTGCTTATATTAAGAACATATGTACTAAGAATTTCTTTAGATAAAATGAGTTATGTTTCACCTTTAATCACGAATCAAAATTATTTTCCTGAAAAATGGCTTCTCGTAGTGTAAAAACACAAACACATCATATACAAGATTTAATGAAATATTTTATTGGTCACGTTCGTTACCTTATAGAGTCCAAGCAGACTGCCGAGGCTGTAGACAGCGAGTGCGAGGTACCGAAGCGGCGCAGGCGCACAGTACACTGTCGCCGTCACCATCGGGATCGCTCCTGCAGACAAACAGACACCGCTGTTAGAATACGCTTGTCAGATAAGTGTGAGAGAGCCATGTTTCGGCACGAATGGGTCGGCTCGATCGGAGTGATACCACGGCCTCACAGAAAACCAGCGGAAAACAATCTCAGCGTTTTGTTTCGTTGTGTGATTGAGGTTACCGGAGGCCCAATCTTTCCCCTCCCACAGTTCCTCCCTAATCCCTCAATCTCTAAATCACCAATCTCCAAAAGGTCGGCAACGCACTCGTAACTCCTCTGTTGTTGATTGCTTACCATCAGGTAATCTGCCTGCTCGTTTGCAGACCTTTCACATAAAAAAACATTATATTGTAACATAAGAAGGTAAGTATTTACAAGTAAGTTGTTGCACGGAAGTATTTTTTGAAAAAGTGTATTGTTTTAAAATAAGCTGCGTATTATATACCTACGGTATGGGACTGGTAATTCAAAACATTACTACGGTAATCGATTTTATAATTTTTTCTTATATTATAATATATAATAATAAGGTATATATTACATAATATAATTATATTATAATATATAATATAATATATAAAAAATATAATTATAATATATATAAATTATATTAGGCTTATTTTTCAATGGTTAGATATAAGTTATCTGCGGAATAATTATAACGCTGTCGCGTCAGATTGTTTGAATAAGACAGTGACAGCAACAATTTTATTCCTCAGATAACTTTAGCTGACTATTGAAAAATCAACCAGAAATTTTTGTTATTTTTGTTTATTTAGTTGGCATTCGACGTACAAAGTACATGACAGTCGGATAGAGCCGCGGGAGGTATCCGGGCGGAACATTTCCGGGTGGAAAATATCCGACACAATCAAACGTTAGACATTCCACCGCTTTTTACACACAATTTTTCTTTTTCTTGATAGTTTTATATATTTTCGCTGTACAATGTACGAATATACGAAACCGTACTTCGGTTTAATATTTATTGTAATGTGTAGCTTTTGCCCGCGATTTTGTTCGTGAGGAACAGTTACTTCCTGCAGATTTTTGGTTTTACCTTTTTATTTTCCGATCTCGCTGGATTTTTGAGAAGTTCCCACTCCCGCGGAATTTGCGCCTTAAAAACTTTCCTATGACCTTTCTCTAGTTCCAAACTATGTCTGTAATAATAATTTAACTCTAATTTCAAACAAATCAGTTCAGTAGTTTAGGCATGAAGAAGTTTAAGTAATTGTGGTTTAGGTTCTTAATTCTATTAGATAATTTGTGTTCACTGATTTAGACTAAATGATGTACTTGACGAAAAACGTTAGCAAAAATCTACATAAAAGTAATCGTAGTTATTATAAGTACAAAAAATAAAATCTTATTCCGTTTTATTCCAAAAGTAATTTATTTAAGAAAATGTTGTCACGTAGCTTAATTTATACCAACTTCCTTTGCAGCACAATTTACACTGGGAAAATGGTTGAGATAACAAATTGCATTAAGATCCCGACGAGAACCATCCAACAACAAATTAATACTTCTCTCAGTGCACATTAGCATTCTGCTTAATTGAATGCATGTGTTTTTGCTTGGGAAAACAAGTTATATTACTCGTAATAAAAGAATGTAATTGCTCGCAGTAAATTATATTGTGTAGGTACTTACATTTTTGCTTAAAAGAAAATTTCGATATCTATATAAATTAAAGAAAAAGATAAAGAAGATATAGAAGAAAAAGAAAGAAGAGTAGGTAGAGTAGGTTAGGTAGAGTAGGGTAGGTAGAGTAGGGTAGGTAGAGTAGGGTAGGTATAGTAGGGTATGTAGAGTAGGGTAGGTAGAGTTGGGTAGGTAGAGTAGGTTATGTAGAGTAGGGTAGGTAGAGTAGGGTAGGTAGAGTAGGGTATGTAGAGTAGGTTAGGTAGAGTAGGGTAGGTAGAGTAGGGTAGGTAGAGTAGGGTAGGTAGAGTAGGGTAGGTATAGTAGGGTATGTAGAGTAGGGTAGGTAGAGTTGGGTAGGTAGAGTAGGGTAGTTATAGTAGGTTAGGTAAAGTAGGGTAGGTAGAGTAGGGTTAGGTAGAGTAGTGTAGGTAGAGTAGGGTATGTAGAGTAGGTTAGGTAGAGTAGGGTAGGTAGAGTAGGGTAGGTAGAGTAGGGTAGGTATAGTAGGGTATGTAGAGTAGGGTAGGTAGAGTTGGGTAGGTAGAGTAGGGTATGTAGAGTAGGGTAGGTAGAGTAGGGTAGGTAGAGTAGGGTATGTAGAGTAGGTTAGGTAGAGTAGGGTAGGTAGAGTAGGGTAGGTAGAGTAGGGTAGGTAGAGTAGGGTATGTAGAGTAGGGTAGGTAGAGTAGGGTAGGAAGAGTAGGGTATGTAGAGTAGGGTAGTTATAGTAGGTTAGGTAAAGTAGGGTAGGTAGAGTAGGGTTAGGTAGAGTAGTGTAGGTAGAGTAGGGTAGGTAGAGTAGGGTAGGTAGACTAGGGTAGGTAGAATAGGGTAGGTAGAGTAGGGTAGGAATAGTAGGGTAGGTAGAGTAGGGTAGGTAGAGTAGGGTAGGCATAGTAGGGTAGGTAAAGTAGGGTAGGTAGGGTAAGTAGAGTAGGGTAGGTAGTCAAATGACGGGAGCGACGCCGCGGGTAAGAGCTAGTCTGTTATATAATAAAAAAAATATTATTAAAAAAACAAAATACCCGACTGCACACTAAAAAAAGAGTAAAACAAGCCCCACAATACAAATTTACTGAATATAATTTATAAATGTTGATGGAAAGCATCGCAGGCGGGGACCAACAGAGGCTTATTTATAGTCATTTCTGTTGTGCACCATTTAGCAGAATTTTCGTTGGTGGCGGTCAAGGTGGTCCCCGCCTGCGATGCTTTCCATCAACATTTATAAATTATATTCAGTAAATTTGTATTGTGGGGCTTGTTTTACTCTTTTTTTAGTGTGCAGTCGGGTATTTTGTTTTTTTAATAATATTTTTTTTATTTATAACTTTTTAGCTGTTTTTATTTAACGAAAATGTTGTAGATGTAGAAGACTATGTATATGTAAGTACCATTTTAAATTATTTCGACGACATTTGGCTTTAGATTACGAGTGATGTTACTCCGCAACATAAATTTACCGCCAATCTGGACTGTTGGTAGTGAAGAAGAAAAAGAATTAGGTGAGTCATTACTGCTGAAGATCCCGCAAACGTTTAAGTTCAGTTAACGCATGAGTTGCTTTGCGTTGACGCAGAATTAACATGTTCCCGTGGGAATTTTGAGAAAAAACGTATCCTATATTAATTACTCCCGTGATTGAAATGAATCTAATGATACCGCATACATATTTTTTTAAAGGGAAATTTAGAAAAAATATTATTATGTCTTTATCCCGTGGGACTTTTAGGATAAAATGTATCGTATGACACTCCCGTAATCAAGACAAATCTAACGATACCTCATACATCAAAATCCATCAAGCCGTTTAGGCTACAGGAGGTCACAAAGGAAAAGACATACATACATACTTACATACACTCGAAAAACATTACCCTCCTTCTTTGGCAGTCGGGTAAAAATAAGTCGGGTTTCCCTTTCTGACGCTATAACTCCAGAAGGCACGGACCGATTTCCACGGTTTTGCATTCGTTGGAAAGGTCTCGGGCTCCATGCGGTTAATAGCAAAGGAAATTAAAAAAAAATAACAGAAAAGCGGGAATATCATTGTTTCACATACAGAGATAACTTTTTGAAATACATCTGGTGGCGAAACGGAGTTTGCCGGGTTTGCTAGTTTATTATAAAAGTCAAAATAATAAAAAATCCGTTTCATTAAAATAGCTATCCTGAACTTATATGTCTTTAAAATAAATATTTCTGATACTTTTCTTAATCCCTAAAACCCTTGAAAATATGAATAATTTTTATAAAATTACGACCTCAATTGCCCCAAGTAGCCACCGATAAAATTAAGAATGACGAGCAGAACTTACAAGCCATTACATCAGAATCACGATTAGCTATGTAGGTACCTTATGTAACCACATACTGTACGCGTCCGAAAAGTTCTTTGTCAGCTGTCAATCTTGTGATGGATGCGTTTTTAATGATCCTCTTTCCGAAATAAGTTTTATTGTAGTTGTAATAAATCCCTAAATATCCTTATTTTTAGACTCCACTGACGTACCTAGTGTATGGTGAAAAAAACATCTAGACGAAATCTTGATTAATAATTTCTAATCACTACATAGTATTTAAAACAAAGTAGCTTTCTCTTATCCTACCTCCCTATATCTATCTATAAATGCTTAAATCTTTAAAACTAAGCAACGAATTTTGATGTAGCTGACTAATGGTTTATATGTTTAATGACATCTATTAAATAGTAGAGAAATTTAGTATTTGCATTGCATCCGTGCAAAGCTGGAAAGTGTCGCTAGTATGAAATGAGTAACCCCCTTGAACAAGCGTGGTCTGGTAATTAATGATCAGTAGACCTTCTCCGTACGAGAAGAGGATTTATAACAGCTTGGAGTTGTCATGCTTACTGAAAGGTCACACTGGCGGTGGCATGGGCGCTGGATCGCTTAATTCCCTATAATATGGTTGAGTTGGGCGATGCTGGTGTACGTGTCATGCTCGTGAACGAGCGCCGTCAGTTGGGACTGGTCAGCTCCAGACTGTCTATTGTCCTTAAGGTTGCTTTATTTTTATATTTGAATAAATATTAGTGTTACACTGTTCTCACATAATTGAACCAACTGTTTGTAAAAGGAATCTGTATGTGAAACTGATTTAAAAAGAGTAACCATGGAGTTTCTTGCTCGTTCTTCTCCATCGGAATCTACACTTTGGAACGAGCAAATAGCTTCACTAAGAGGACTGACTGACAGACTGACACTATTTTTTATGTTAATTTTTGTTTGACGTTCAAAAGTGCCTGTAAAGGTCTAATTGGAATAAATGATTTTTGACTTTTGACTTTTTTTTGATTTCACTCAACAGTGAGCGTTTATACTTGTAGGCTGATACTTTTGAATTCTTTTTGGTTAGAAACCTCTTCTGTATGCAGATGTTATGAGAAAATAAGACCCTTTGCCAAGTTAAAGCGGCTTTAGTTTAAGTCGCAGTTTTGTGATCGCTCCTCGAATAATGTTTGCTGTTTTGAACTAAAGCCGTGCTGTACTTTTATTGAGAAAAATGCTACTTAGCTAAAGTTTAAATAAAAGTGGATTTTATTCCTGGATGGAGTTTACTGTATTTATGGTAGATAGCTTCTCTCGCGCGGTTTTACCCGCTGCTCCATTTAATCGAAGCGTGATGTTTTATAGCTTATAGCACTCAGGAACATTCTCTCTCTCTCTATAATCTATCAGTGAAAAAATTTTGGAAATCCGACCAGCGTTTCCAAAGATCTCTCTATAATATTCCTCCCTATTCCTCTTTATAATATTAGTATAGTTATAGATAAGATAGATTCTGATTATTGCAGTTGTGAGTATGCTCATAGAATACACATAGGTATAGATAGAGATATATATCACTTGTGTTGCATTGTTTCGTATATAAGTATGTTACGTTATTTATTATAATTTATGCCATATATCACATTCAAAACATTTTGTTATATACAGCGATGTAATATAAAATACAGCTTCTATCCCCTGACTAGATTTTCGTATAAAACGTACATTTTATTACAGTATAAATTGTATGTTGGCTCCGTTAAACAAGGACAGTAATATTTATTGATAGCCGAAACTTTAGTCGGATTACGGATTGTACGCCAAAACGGAAGCTAGGTGATTTACCGAAGAGTTTATTGAAAAGTAATTGTGCATGGGGTAATAATGTGACTAACAAAAAATATTGACTTTAGAACACACTGACCCTCTCCTTTTCTAACGTTGATTAATTATTTATCTAATTAACTTAAGAAATTAACAACATTCGACCCGGTTGCACAGGTCGTGGTCACAAGCAGACTCAAATAAATAACAGGTGATTACAGTCTGCTTGTGACCACGACCTGTGCAACCGGGTCGAAACGTCAAGCCTACCAAGGTATTCAAATTATAATTTTCCGCGTTAATACCCGCGTAAATATAATGTTGTTAAGAAGAAAAGCGAAAGTTTAAAAGTTAGTATAACTTAAGAAATTGACTTTGATTTGTTTATATACTGAACGTCACTGAAGAATGAATTTAATTTAATCTTACACAACACTTCTACTCGTACCACTCACTCAAACACACACTTTATAGTTTAATCTTTTTTATTTTATTTTTTACTTTTCTACATACATTAAAATACACATAACAATAATTGTTTGCTATATTCGCTATATTGCTGGTGAAAACTCTTTTTGTATAACTTTTTATCTTCTTTGTTTACCCCTATAGAATCACTGGTCCCCAAGTCACAAGCAATATAACCTAGTTTGGGAGCCAGGAGATAATACCCAATGTACTTTTTGTTATACCATACTGTTGTACTTGTAATGTATGTAATATTTTTTTACTGGAATAAACATTATTATCATCATCAACCATTTTTACAGTACGTGCCTATATCATGTTCAATGTATCGATCGATTTGAATTTACTTTGAAGAAAAAGATAGAAAAATACCAGTCTACTTGCAAATAATCACCATTTGTGTTGTAGCAAATTACTAGGCTTCTTCACCTGTTACTTACTTTGTTATTGATACTTTTATTTGTTGTAAAATAATAGTTAGAGTTCATTGCAGACTGTATCGATTTTAAATGTATTAGAAATGAATTTTTCACATTCTGTATACATTTCCCAATAATATCAACGTTAACAATCACCTTGTCCAATATTATTGCACAGACACTAGGGAAGAAAACTATCCCATTATTTAGTTTATTTTCAACTCTGTGACAAAGCAACAAAGTCGCGTTTAAAAAGGACACCTGAAAAAAATCATTACGATCAGTTGGCGAAGTGAATGGCCGCCATTTTCTCCTGACTGTGTGTTTTGAGTCCCCTTGTTTGTGGTTATAGAGGGGTGACCCGTGACGCGTCGCCCCGGTATTTCCCACTTAAGGTATTAAGATTAGTCATTCGATATTGGTGGATAAGGTCCAAAATACCTTTATTCAGCACTGGATTAACATCTTTTTCGAGATACCGAAGTCAATGGTGATTTTGCGCATCTGAGTAGGGGAAATGAAGTAAGATTTTAATCATTGGATTGTTGTGATTTTTAGCGAGCTGGTGGTAACTGGATGTTTTTTAAAAAGCTTGCTACCGTCATCTTTGTTTATTACTTGTGTATGAGTAGTTATAATTATACAATATTGCTGATATTCTTATAAGTTTAGGAACCTCATAATTATATCATTCCCAAGATCAAAACACTCATCTGATTTCTCATTCAACAAAGGCAAAATCACTCTCTTTCACATCTACATAACTACGTACAAACATACATTTTCAATTGGCAAATGCGTTCCAGTTTGTGGGCCGTTTGTGAATAGTAGGGTATAGTCTATCTAAAGTATGTTCATAGCTTATCCCTTTAAAGCAACCCGTTCTACAGAGTGGGACAAAAGTAGTACCAATTACGAAGAGTGAGCGAGACAACGATATGCTGTGTAGTTCGAAGAGGGATTTACCAAGTAGGACGTAGTATAGAAAACTCGTGACTTGAAACAAAGACGTGTCATACTTTGATGTATCTTTTGTTCAGAGATGGCGCTCCAGTTAATAGTTGGATCCGTTTTAGCTTAAGGGTACGCTCTGGGAAATGGATGTGCAATGCAAATTGAGTTTTATGTATAAAGTGCCAAATTGAGATTTGGTTGCAATTTTATTTTCCTGAATAGAATTTCTCAATTTACCAATATTCAAGTTTGTGATAAGACCTTGAAAAACAATGGCTTAACTCTTCTTTGTATCTTTCAAGAATTTTTAAGAGAGAGAGAAAAATTTGTTCATATTTCAAATCGCTTACAAATATTTAAAGGGCATTTGTTATGCTTACGTTAGGCTGGTAACAAGAAATATCTCCTAAAGTTGAGACATCCTTATTCCTATAGGACTAAGGATGACAACTGTACTTAATATGGAACTACTTTCTTAGAACCACTCCACCCGTATTTGAGTTGTCTAAAGAGGTTGTGCTAAGGAGTTAGCTACAAACTTTGGCAGACATCGCGAAGTCGTCCATTACAAAACTAAACTAGACATGTTTAAGGAAATAAATGGCATTTAACTAAGTCTGTTTTCTCAGAAATGTGGGGAGAAGCCAAAAGTGAATACTTTATATAACGTGGGGTTTTAAAAATGTTACTAAGGGCTGTTTTTTTAATGTTTAGATAAAAGTTAGCTGGGGAATAATTATGATACTGTCAATTGCTGCAATTGATAAATTACAACAATAGGTTTAGTTTACATAATCAACTTTGCAAGTTTAAAATATTACAACCAACTTTATATGTTTTAATTGAAAGTTTAAAGTTCATTCAAATAACTAGGTTTTTTGTACAAAGATACGAAACTGATGTTACAATTGTTTACTGAAATAAACTTATATTACCCAAGACAGAAATAAAAACTGCGTTAGAGAAGACAAAATATTCACAGTAAACAAGGTAAAATTAATAAAACGGAAATATTTTAGGACATTTACAGTCACCTGGCTCCAGTTTATTTAGGTCTCAAATAACATGAAATGTCTTGTATAATTTCAAATATAATTTTTCAAGACTGAAAAAGTCAACAGAGTTTAGCTAGAGTGCTATATAGTTTATCTAGACCTTTTGTAGTATTACTTGTGTTATCTGTTTTAGTAATAAATTAAAAATATATAACGTTTAAAACATTAGGATCCTAGAATAAGATCAGTTAATGTTATTTAGGGAAAGTTATTGATAACGAAATTTAAGATCCTTTTACAGTTCCATCTTCGAGGGCATCAAACACGATCTGATTTATCGATAAGCTCAAACTTATACCTATTATACGACCTCCTTTCGTTCGGATACCAGGAATCCAGTGGTTTACAACATCCCAACCTGTTGGCTATGTCCACTTTTGTCTGAAGTGCTTTACACTTCAATGGATCTTGAAGTCTTAAGTGGATGATAAGTAATGGGTCATTTAGGAGGAGGAGAGGTTAATTTGCTTGCAAAATATACAAACTTAATATCTTCGGAGTTATCTTACAGGTTCTAAAAATACTGAGTAACTAAATTTTTATTTCATGTATTTATAGACGCAATTCCATGCGATAACAAAAAAATATTTACTACAACGATTTTGTATAAACTTCTCTCTGATATTTTACTATAACGTTGTTCGGTAGTAAAACAGTAGAGAGTAGCGGTAGTATTAAATCTGGACAATAAAGTTTATAGGTATTGTTTGTGGGCCACTGAGCCACTGTGCCACAGTAGAGCAATTGGGCGTAGTAGCGAATGTTTGCGCGGCCGGGATCGAGTAAACTTAAGCAAAATGGTGTTGGAAGTACAAGTTTACGTTACCTACTTTGCTTACTAAATTTGTGGTTGAACGTGACATCCATACCAATAGGAATCCTAACATTGATCCACGTATTTACTTTTTGTCTGTGTTTATTTTCTCTCTGACTTTTACACATTGAGAAGATAAAACTTCCAAAAATATGGATTTAATTTGCATAGAAATGACATTGAGGATTCTGCGGGTTTATGTGTAGCGGGTTATGTGTTTGGGAGAGCCATGCTTCGGCACCAATGGGCCGGCTAGACCGGAGTGATCCCACGGCCTTATAGACTTACGTTGTGTTGCGTTATGTGAGTAGGGTTACTGGAGCCCAATTCTTCCCCGATCCTCATTCCTCATATCCAATCCTTAAATCCCGAATAACCCAAAAAAGGTGCGCAAACACTTGTAGTAACACCTTAAATATTGCGAGTGTTCATGGGCGGCGCCGATAACTTACTATCAGGTAATCCGTGTGATCGTTTGCAGACTTAGGCCATAAAAAATAAAATAAAAATAAAACCTACGTTTATAAGGACACTAGTTATGTCTTTTTAGGTGACATAGTTTGAATCTGTTTAAGGTTTTCACTAGCACATACCAACAATGATGACAAAACACTAAAGCATTAAGAATCAAAATGTTATATAAATATTTAAAAGCGAGTGCGCTCTCAGATAGCAAGTACCTAAGTACTGTTTAATAATAATATTGCAGATGTCGGCGACAGGTTCGGCCCCTGCCCGGTCACCTAAATATTAGATTACGTAAAGTGATGCTGGCAATGTTGCATGTTTGCATATTTTACTCTCAGACGGCTTTAATCTTTATACATGTACATATATAATAAACATGTTCGTGTGTATGTGAAAGGCTATATAATATACATGTATTTGATATATACTAGCACATACATATATACATGGGATGTTTGAATGACCGTGCAATGATAGTAATTGCTGCCTACGAGCATGCATAGTCGTAGGTATGTACCTACGTACGTGTCGTGTAGCCCGCGTGTAGGTACTACGAGCAGAGATTTTTATTTATGGATATGAAGTGTTCGGATTCAAATGAGAATCGTTGCAAGTTTGTACAGTATTCGCCTGGTGATACGTTTGAAATTCCATGCGTGTTAAATACTGATATTTTTTTTTTTTGTGAGGGGAATGTCATCAAATTACTTCTCCTGCCCAGGGTCGGGCGGGAGGGAGTGTCAGACTCTTACTTACTAAAAACCCCCTGTTCCTATTCTCCTGCTCTGGGCCGAGGTCGCGATGCCTAATTGCGCTTACCTCGCAACGTGTTACATATTGTGCTTAGCACATTATAGTGAAGAGAAGTGGGAGCCTGAAATCGCTCAAAATTCAAGAGCAGAGCTGGTTAAAACCAGACATATCAATGTGAATATATGTTTACACTGTAAGTAAGCTCCCGACAAGGGGCGCTTTAGATTAGATATACAGTCAGTCATAACCACGGGTAATGCTCAACTGAGCCCAAACGTCATGCCTACACTGGCCCGGACATAAAGTCGCCCGATACTACCCAACTGTTACGTAATTAGGATAAATCGTTTCGAGGCTGTCTCAAAAATGCTTCAGCTCTGGGTCGGTAGCATTTATTCTGTATTTAATTCTTGTGATAACTTTTGATAGACCAAAATTTCGTAATAAGTTGGTTCTTGATTTTTTTTAGTAAGTGGAAAGATTTTCTCGTTTCAATGTCCGTGGGCGTTGGTAATGATTAGTAATTTTATAATTTATAAGAAACTAGCTTTTCCCCGCGGCGTCCCTCCCATCATTTGACTACCTACCCTACTCTACCTACTCTACCTACTCTACCTACCCTACCCTACCTACCCTACCTACCCTACCTACCCTACCTACCCTACCTACCCTACCTACCCTACCTACCCTACCTACCCTACCTACCCTACCTACCCTACCTACCCTACCTACCCTACCTACCCTACCTACCCTACCTACCCTACCTACCCTACTCTACCTACCCTACCTACCCTACCCTACTCTACCTACCCTACTCTACCTACCCTACTCTACATACCCTACTCTACCTACCCTACCCTACCTACCCTACCTACCCTACCTACCCTACCTACCCTACCTACCCTACCTACCCTACCTACCCTACCTACCCTACTCTACCTACCCTACCTACCCTACCCTACTCTACCTACCCTACTCTACTTACCCTACTCTACATACCCTACTCTACCTACCCTACTCTACCTAACCTACACTACCTACTCTATCCTATCCTATGTCCTTCTCCTGGCTCTAAACTACCTCCCTGCCAATTTTCAGCTAAATCGGTTCAGCCGTTCTTGAGTTATAAGTGAAGTAACTAACACGACTTTCTTTTATATATATAGGTATAGATGTTGTTTGTGTACATTGAGAAAAAAAATATGCACGACTTAACAGGTTCGGTAATAGTTGAAGCACCAACCCTATGTGTCTGCATTTTTATTCAGAGATATTGTTCTACAAGATTAATATTATTATTTCAATGAACTACGATTGGCCATAATTAATATTAAGCTACTCTAAGCATAAAACATTTTGAATAACAGAATATTTTTATTGAACACGTAAATATTTCGCATACACGTACATAGCTACGGGGGTGTACATACACAAAATCAAGCAGAAAGCTGCTGCGGTAGGTTCATCAGTTACTCTTTGAAACATTGACAACATGTTATAATCCACCAAATAAATTCTTATAATCCTTTTAAGTATAATAATTACGTCGGTACAAAATTCGTATACAATACACATATTAAAAACAAATACAAATGAAGGTTCCAAGTCAAATAATTTACCAAAAATAAATAAATCAAATGTCAACCGTCATTCCGTCAAAATGTTGCCAAAAAAAAAAATACTTCGTTTAGTAGCATTATTCAGCTACGGTATACGAACTTCGTTGGTTATTTAATACAAGTATTTTAATGGCAATCAAGCTATTGGTATTCTAAAAAAATGGCTCATGAAATCGAAAATTTCTCCCTGAAAATAATTATGTAAACATCATAGCTTTCATTCATGTAAGTACATATTTATTTTCTTCGGGAAATTTTTTGTTTGAAGCAAGTAACTATATAATACTAGAAACGAGTCGAAACGAGAAGACTCTAGACTAATTTTAGGTCGATGATTAAACTTGGATTACTTAACTACTTAAGCTTATAGTATAAAAATGAGCCAAATATGTTTTTTTGTTGTAACTGTATATGAAGTATAAATATACAGGTACTTATAGTAAAGATACTCTTGGCGTAGGCGTATTAAAATGTATGCATTCTTCTTCTTCCACCTTTATTTCTATACTTTTCCGTGAATCTAGCATACCCACACTATGCACCGCTTTTTATCGGTTCACTTTCCCTTTTCCTTTGCAATGGTACTTACCCTTTTTGTCACCCTACTTTCATTTATCATGACAACTCTGGACCGGAAGCCTTACATAAGCTTCCACACCTTTATTTTTTTAAAGAAAATTCTACAATATTGATAGTACAGTACCTATTTCATTATTTCCACATTTATATAAAAAAACTCAACACATTTACAAAAGCTCACAAAATCCTTATAGTTTATTTATAACTTAACACTTCTCACATCTCAAATGTAAGCTGTGAGCTAAGAACAATCCTTGTTCGCTCAAAAGCGGATTACTATATACCTAATATGAAATGAGACGAGTTTCAATATCAGGGTAAAGTGCATGCAGTCGAGTAGTAGTTTAATAAGGTGCCGTGTACTGAGTTCCGAACCCCTACCATGCGTTTCAATCCATAGTAGAAACTCGATACTCATCAACATTTATCGGAATGACAAGTTTTAGTTCCATAAGTGACCGCTAAATTCAAGGCTCTACTAAATTCGCCATTAAAAAGAGTACCTTGTGTCCAAAAATACTTACACTACGTTGAACTCAAAGACTCATTTATTTATTTATTTAAATAGAACAGCAAAAGCCAATTACACGATTAAAAATAAATTACCCTAAAACATTAAGAAAAAAGAAGAGACAATTCTATAATACACACTCATAGTAGAGGTACAGAGGTACTAATTCTCAGCATTAATGAAAACCGCAGATCTCTGAGCTAAGTATTCGTACTTGCATCTCTGATATGCTCTAGATATTCTCAGCTGTTTGCGTTTCATTTTCCAATTTAATATTATTTGTATTTAGTTTGCAGTGGAATTCTGAGAACAGGGTAGGATTATTAATACGGTTATTTACTCTTTGAAAATGGAGCTAAACTTTATTTTAATGTTTTTATTAGTACAACGTTCATTTATTTTTGATCTATATTTTTTCTGAAGGTGAATATAACACCGGAATATTCCCAATTTCACGCTTTAGACTGAAATTACAAAAACAAACAAGGTAATATGAACACACAGATACAAATTCGACACTCAAAAAGCAATCCATATTTAATTTGTCTTCCTCTCTCTTTACTACGTCCCACAATGATTAAATTTTCACGATTTGTAAAGCTTTTACTGTTTCAATAACGTATGAACATTGAGCGGCTAAAAATAAACGTCACGAGTGCGTGTCACACGAGAGAGACACTCGATAACAACGTTTTATTCTAGACGAACAAATACTAAGCATTGTAGAAACTAGAGATTGATGGGGTACGTACTTTTGTAACTTATTGGATTATCTTCTGTTGGGATCAGCTCTACCTTTTACTTAACAAGAAAAACAAACTTTATTCTAGGATTGTAGTAATTCTTTATCTACTGCGTTCATAGATTTTATTTTATTGACTAAGTGAGTTAAAGCCTTTGCAGTGCCCCTAAGAGTTGAAAATACCTAATGGATCATTCAAGTTCTGAAATGTTCTGTGCTATTAAATGACAAAGCTGGGCATAGTGGATAATTTTCCGACTTTGTAGAAAATTTAAGGCTTTTGTATTTTTATTCTCATCTCCAGAGCAATTCACGGGTCGTCATTCAATTTCATACAAACTCATTCTTAATGCTTTATGCTATTCTCATTTCGAGTGGCCAAAAACTCTCAAGGGTAGGTTACATAAATCGGCTTTGTTAGATTCACAAAAAATCATTACCCGCCATTTAAGTAATTCGGTTAAAAATTGTAAGACATTATTTTTAGATAAGTCACGCAAATACCTTTGAAATGGAATTATGAAGCGGTTTTTTTCCTTTAGTCCCCTGTCAAAATGGGGTAAGAAAATATAAGTGGCTTATAAATGGGACCCACTTTATTTCCGAGGGAGTGACGCCATAATATATTTATTAGCTACGGTATATTTGTACTGTAGCCTTTCGTTATTTAATATGTTTACCCTTTGAAAAGAGGTTAACATACGTCAGGAGTTGGTTAACCACGACAAGGGCTGAGAATATAATCCCACACAATGTACCAAGCATTTTATACACAATCCGCGGTTACTTTTATTTTATTATTTTGTTTTATTTCGGAGACAGGTTTCCATTATTTATCAAATAAAGGAATGCATAAATAATATCACGTCTGCGAGCCTTATTGAATATGTATTTACTTTATGGATGGAAGCTCTCAGCGCTCCAAATATATGATTTGATTGCAGCTCATCTGCGTTGCTTTTAACTTCGGTGTTATTTGATTTTATGTTTGTATTATTGGATTATTTGATGGTAACCAAGCCTATTACATAATTTTATTTCGTAGCTGCAAATATTATGCATATATAACAGTTATAAGTAATCAAAGACCAACAACATAAATAATATATCAATGAAAATTTAAAAACATTATCATAATAAATAATATATAATATCGAGATTTATGTTTAATTATACTGTCAAATTAACGAACAATAACAATCAAGTTAACTACTAAGATCAATTGGATCCCTACCTTTATCTATTATCTGAAACACTAATTAATTCAAAACATTGTTACCTGTTACAATGGGTGTAAGGTAACCCCAATCGGATGCCTGAGACCCCCTATGACCTCCTACCTACATGGTGCTCCGATTTGCATAAGTCGGGAGGGTCCCACACAATATGAATAACTTGGCTCGAGTTATTTATGTATTGTTGCGTATTCAAGCATTATTTCACGACTGACCTGGATTTCGGAGAGAATTGTTTACTGTGAACTGTTTCTTATCTTAGGCACAAGTTGAACGCGATCGCGTCGTTTAGAATTCTTTAGCTCTAGTTTGACTTCAAGGGTTCCATGGAATTAATGAATGAAGTTACTTTACAGGACTTTACTCCTAAAATGCTATAAGTGATAGGATTGTAAGGTGTTATTTGCATGTGATTTTAATTAATGCGTTTTGAGATATAGACTTAATGACTAAATCTATTAAAGGAAAATTTTCATAAAGATTATAACATGCTATTTGTGCTGCCTTCGTAATAAACCATAAGGATAGTAAGACGTACGCTATAAGTTAACATCTTATTTCAACATTTCACAAATTCACAGTTTCGTCTGCGCCGAGTATAGCGTCGTGAAGCGCTATTCATCTCGGCGTAGCTCGTAGCGCTACGGAATTAGTGGGATATTAGTGCTACGCCGCTACATTGCTACGTCGTCGCTACGATCCCTTAATATCTAGATATATGTATATTATACAGGTATCTGAGATATCTCTTGACAATTTGGTTTCACAAAATAGTAATATCTCTTCTATCTACTACATGTTTACTAGTTGTTACATTCATGTTCTTCATCTTTTAACTGCAGAACGTATATATTTTGGTCAAGTTTAGCGAGTACAATTCTTGATTAATAATTCCGATTAACATTAAGAAAAAGATCATATACAAATACTCTATAAATATTTATCGCAATGATAGTTAATATAAAAATCACTTGTGACACAAAATAACACAGTTACAGGTAAATGCATAACGATAGTATAATTTCTAGCTACACAAAACAAGTCTGAAATGTTTTGGGGATCGAGAGTTATGCAATTACTGCTCGCCGCGCCAATGGCTTACAGTTACAAATAGGCTGCATTGGAATCGGATTCAGATGTCAGGCTCGCGATTTGAATGTAAAATGAAGTTCTCTGGATAACATGTAACTCGATTACGTTAGGTTTGTAATGTGTTCGATGTGATGAATACAAAACTGTAGTTTGATCTTTTAAAATAAGTAGTCGGAAGGATGATATGGTATGAAGCCATAATCCATCGATGAGATCTCATTCATCTTCACAACTAACATCAGTCAGAAACAGACAACTAAATCATAGATTAGTATGAGAAACAGACAAGTAAATCATAGAGCTGTGTGAATTTTCCTTAAATTGTTATAAGTATCAAGGCTTTGTATTGTAGTTGTGTTTGTTTGTTACAATGTAAATAAGTATCTACCAGGATTGACCCATATGTGTGTGTAGAATTAGATTTTACAAGGTCTATTTACTAATTAGATAATATTACTTTTTAATTTTCCATTAAAAAGATTGTTACCTCTACGTATTGGTATTTTAGTAACGTAGGTTTGTAAAACTGCAGCCATACAATAGGCTCCAGGTTATCCATACCTAAACCTATCTGAGCACTGTTCATAAAACAATTCAGTAATTATAACATTACATGCATTAAATTCGGGAAATGGAATATTAAATGTGTTGCGCTACACGTTAAAATGCTATTATTATACATTAAATTCAACATTAAGGCAATCTCAAAATAATATTAAATAATAATATCGGTTATATGTCAGTAGGTTACATATATATCGTATACTTACTAATAATAAAGTTAATATAACCTTTCGAGCGTAACTTTATAAAAAAATACGTCTATTTGTAATCTATATTCAAGATTAAATTTAGACTGGGCTCGGCCTCATCCCAGACTAGTCTATATTTACCCAAGGGTGTGAGCGATCAACATTTATTATGTAATAAACAAAAGGGGCGAAAATTGTCTGAAAAGATTACTCGTCGACATATCACGATACCGACATACAGTTTTAATGACGTGACGAAGGTTGCCAACCAAATAATATGGATACCTAAACTCTGAAGAATGAATAACCAACGAACTGTCAATGGTTTTTGTTTATTTTATAATGTATGATTATCAGCTTCTCGTTTTGCATTTTCCCTCGAAGAATGTTCATCATAAGAAATCATTAAGCAAGCAAGTACCTATAAAGCCGTGGTTTGTTATCGTGATCAAGAAGAAAGCATGTGCTAATTTATTTTAATTGCTTTTGTTTCGCATAGTTCTAGAACGTGTGTCCATATACAAAGCCGCAGAGAATTTTAATTCTCTTTAGCTTTGACGCAGAATGAAAAAGGGTAAATTTTTTGTTGAACAGTTTGCGTGAAAAGCTTTTCAAAAAATAAAAATATGCTTTTTGACGTGTATTTGACTCAG
This sequence comes from Spodoptera exigua, assembly GCA_902829305.4. Classification (NCBI taxonomy): domain Eukaryota; kingdom Metazoa; phylum Arthropoda; class Insecta; order Lepidoptera; family Noctuidae; genus Spodoptera; species Spodoptera exigua. The sequence goes on from LR824612.2 coordinate 3,626,975, forward strand.
CTTGATGCATTTGACACCCGGGCGACAATTGGTCGTAGTGCGAACACATTTTTGTTCATATTTATTTCGGTGTTTTTTTTTTCCACGTATTGGAACAGGGTTGCAAACATTATATTTGAATTGAATTGTTAACATTTGAAACTGAATCCGTTCGGTAGAAGTTTCAGAGCAAACTTACGAGTACGTAACTCATTTTCTATTTTCAATTTCAGAGTTTCATTTTACTGTATTCGATATTTATAAACTCGTTGTTCTACTTTCATTATTAAATAGTACTGAATTCACAATAAAAGTTACAATTTTTTTTATACAACTTGTCTAGTTAGCCTGCTTTGCACAGTGTTAAAGTAATAGTAGAATTGATTTTATTTTATATCTCTGTGTTGAACATTAAGTTTTGAGATTGGAGATTAAAAAAGTAAGTCTATCAGGTTTAATAAACACCATATATTATAATGAGTACTATGGAGACTGTTTGGGCTGCAGTAACTGTTGACAGTTTATTAATTAAAACCAATATAGCCAGCTCACTATACAAAGTATTTTATCGATTGCACAATGTTGTATGTAATGCATTTCATTTACATACTGTATTATATAATATACATAAAAATATGAAGATTTGTGCGACCTACGAGTGAGTTCCAGATATTTGACTGCACGTATGATGCTGTAACGTGTCGCAGGTTCGATTCCCGCACGGCATAACTCCTTGTGTGATCCACAAATTGTTGTATCGGGTCTGGTTGTGATGCGTATGTGAAATTGTATGTTTGTAACCCCCCCCCCCCCGCGGTTTAGTAGAAAATACTAATTATAAGAGTGGATGGGGATTTTGTAAAAAAACCAGTATTACTGTTCGTTGCACTTAAACTAAGTAGTATGTTTACGATGGCCGATATTATGAGAAATCCAATCATGTAATGTATATGTTTTGTTCCGTTTGTATTGTTTAGTATTGTTTCTCTTCATGAGCCCGTATAATCCGGAGATGTTAGCGTATGCAAACTGCACGAGGAAAGTTTCGACAAAAGTCAGGTGTTTGGCAGTAAAGTTACAATTAAGAACGTTTACTACGTTTTTATATAAGATTCTTATAATGTACGTAGTATTTTTTTTTTTGATGTGGCTGCTTTTTATTTGTCGCTGATTGTACAGCGAAAAACTAACTACGAAAAATACAATGCTTTGTTTCACCCATCACCAATAATATATAAGATTCAATAAAAATTTAAAAAGGTCATATTTATGAGCTTTATACACGTGGACCATTCAAAATTAAAACCAATTATATATACTAGCATTTGTAGAAGTTTATAAGGTTTTTATTTAGCTCCCAGCTCTACTGTCATGTTCATATTTACTTGGGAATCATAGTCAAATAATTAATTACTACTCTATTCGCCATATTTGTTAAAAATATAATTCAATACCGCTATTATTTTACCGGTAAAGCTTGTATTAAGGTAGGTATGTATTTTTGTGATATGGCTGCAAACAAGCAGTCCTTTTACCTGATGGTAAGCAATCGGGGCCGTCAATGGCCAATGGCAATAACAGAGAAGTTGCAAGGAGAAGAAGAGGATTTGGGGATTTTGAGATTTGGGTCTCCTGTAACCTGTAACACGGCGAAATACAACGGAGAAGATGCTTCATGTCGGTCTTCTGAGAGGCCTTAGTATAACACTCTGTCGAGGTCGAGGCACATTCGTACCAACGCATGGCTCTCCCATCCTGGATAATCAAGGGTAGGAGAGATACACTATCATTTAATTATGAAATGTTTATGTTAAAAACAATATAATGCACTTCACTTGAGAAAAATACTCTCAAAAGAAGTAATCATCGAAAAAAATTTAACAACTTTCCAACGATTTCAATTGTAATCTCCACATTATTTTCCGAGCCATTAAAGGCCATTGAAAACTTAGAATTTGTTCAATGAGATAGCTGTGGCTTGGCAAATCGCCACTCAGCGCATTAAGTAGTCATTTGTTAGACTTTTATATTTTATAACTAAATACTTTAAAATACTTTCAAAATGAGTTCAGTTTGGCGAATTGCGATCATACGACACGACTGATTGAGTTGACAAGTTTCGATTCCTTAGTTGGTAACAGACAGGTCTTTGTAACACGGGACTCATCTGTGAGAACACATAGACATCCCGTCTGCGTACTGTTAAAAATAAAAATTGAAATATGACGTAGTAAAAAAAAAACACATTAGTGACATAAAAATAAAGTAAGTTATCTTCGTATTTTATCGAAATGAGGTAGGTTGTTCGCGATAAATCAGGTTGGTTCCGCTGTTACCTGCGACGTGACAGGTGACCTCAGCCGTGACGACACCACACCCAGACCCGCCACTATTATAGCACCTAGACCTATTTCGATCACGGAATCCAAAAATATCATATGAATAGAACACAAAAAATCCATTGTTTTAGTTGTTTCGTAACTAATGGCTTGGCATTGTTTCTTGAATACCTTATTTTGTATAGTAAACACCTGCGCTAAACACGATGTTTTAGGTAATTACAAAAATGTTACATTTATTTAGAAGTATTAATAAATTTTTTATGGCTATTGCTTTTATAGGTTATGTCTCTGAATATGAACATTAGTTTACACATATTGAACTTTATTTTTTCTCGTAATTCGTAGTGTCGTAGTCAAAGCGTAGTCGCCGCGTAGCACAACGAAGGCACTTCACATCTCCTCGTACCTATTTCGCAAACATAAAAACATCGCGTAGACTTACTCACTCCACAAAAATAATGGGCCTCATCATTTGTATATTCCATTTGTAAAATTAGGTAATTTTTAAAGGAAACTAGATACAGAAACATTGCATGACCAAGGCAAGACTGTTTGAAGGTCGAGGAAAATCTAGTGTAAAGGTTTACTATTTAAATGAATGAAAGTTTAATGTTGTATCACCATGTATTGCTTTAAATGTGGGAGAGCCATGCTTCAAACACGAACGGGTCAGCTCACCCAATCTGATACTACGGCCTTGCAGAAGACAGGCGTGAAACAATTTTTCGCTTAGCATTTAGCGGGGTGATTGAGGCAATCGGAGATCCAATCCTTCCCCCATCCACAAACTCCCAATGCTCGACTCCCTGACAACCCACAAAAGGCGGGCAACGTACTTGTAACGTCTTTAGTGTTGCTCTTATTGCTAGGTCAGGTGACACGCCTGCTAGTTTGCCGACCTATCCAATAAAAACAAACAACAAAAACAGATCAACTGTCTCGTATTATAAAATTAACATTTTATTCTATGATTTTGAATTTAAAACAGTTCATAAACTCACAAAGTTACAACTCGCCGTATTACTTTTAAAATTAATAAACTGAAAATGTAGAACGATTTAAAAAGTTGAAGCGTAAACGTAGCCTTGTGTTACATGTTTTTAATAAACTTAGCCTTATGAAAGGCTGGCCTTGGGTGTAACTAGTAGAACATGAAGGCTTTACCAAGGCCTCGCAGATTATGTTCTTAAGACCTGAGAGATGTTAAAGTTTTAAACGTTTCTTGTTGTAACGGTTCATATTTAATGCCTTTGTTCAGTGGGAAGTCGATTTAGACAAGTTTACTTTAATGACAATTATTGGCATGTATTATCTTTCTCGTAAAATGAATGAGAACCCAAATATTTCTTTGTAAAAGCTCTTACAAATATTGTCACTGTGAAACGTAAATAAGTTTATGCTTTTGTCTTGTTTATTTTTTAGATTTTCTTATATTTTATAAACAAAGTATTGAGATCATTGTTAAATGGAACAAAAATATACCCCACTTTTGTTTATACCAGTCAAGTATAAATATAATGGAAAGTGCCTTTTTCACAATATCTTAATAGCCGCTATGAACCAGGTAGACTTGAATATAGAGCGTAATTTGTATGAATTATGGGCAACATATGTTTATCAGGATTAACCAGGAACTTATGTAGGTGGTGAAACAAACGCTTAGTATAATCAATTAACTTTACCAACCGAAATAGAAAAGTATTTATTTTTGTACTATGGCCACAAACATTGGATCGGTAAATAAACACAAATATGAATTTCAATTAATATTCCGTAATCAAAAAAGTGTGTTGTGTTATTTTGAATACTATAAAGTGATTGCTTCTACTCACCACAAACGTAAATAACAGAATTAATTGAAATATTTAGAAGTGCTTCGAATCGATGTATGTAGTACGCGGAATAACACAAAAATAGCGTTTTATTGAATTATAGGTAGGTGTATAAGTTTAATATTTTTCTTATTTCACAAAAGATTGCAAATTCACCTTTATAGCATAGAAGAAAAGGAATGCTTTAGTATACACTTGAAATTTAATTCACGGTTTATTAATTACCACTTATAAAATTAAACCATTTTCTAGCCTAAAAGAACAGCGTCTTCAGAACAGTTATCACAGAAAATGTGGTGCTAATGTTTTAAGTGTTATTACTTGAAGAAACTTCGAGGAACAGTAATTAGCGGAGTACGTCTATTGTTAGTTCTTACTTCAATTAAACAAAGATATAGGCGTCCACGAGGAGTTTTGATGTGTTTTATGTGTCCTACTTGTCACTATTCTGATGTGAGAATAACTTCAAGTAAACAAGACTTATTTTGTTTGTTTTTAAAGAAAAAAAAATATCCGAACATATTTATTATTATAAGCATTTCCATCTGATGTGTATGCTTAGTTTCTTTTTGTTTGTAACTGTTTTAATCTGCTCCTGTATTCTTTAAGTAGTTAATTTTATTGTTCAAGTCTTCCTATCCGTGATGATAGGTTTGGTTTTTGAATGTGAAAAATGGAAAACAACTTGTAACAAAGACCCAAATATAGGTCAAGGATTTAACAAAATAATGTGACCCTTCTCATTAATGTCTTAAATTTTCAGAAAACTTTGTCAGAGGGTGAAGTGGTGATAATAAGTTTCATGGCACATTGAACAGACTAATGTATTCTGCGATTTCAACTTAATGTATTAATGCAAGAATGGCAATCTTTACAAGTTTTGGTATGGCCAAATTACACTTCAGTAGACACGCTTGATTTGCGAAATTTAACCCTCTTTTTGCGGATTAAAGGCTGATATTAGAATGTATTTAGTAAACACTTAAGAAGTTTGGTGCCTTCCTGTGAATTTTAAAGTATCTATGTTTTTGTGAATAGAAAGGTTTATTATCTATTTCTAAAAAAGTATAATGAGGCATGTAAGGCTTTATATGCTTCTTTTGGTTTACAATACACGTATACAAGTATATTTAAATTTTCAATATATAATAATATACTAAAATATATGATGCGAGCTACTCCCACGCTGTTTCACTCGCTGCTCGGCTCTATTTGATTACAGCGTGTTGTTTTAAAGCCTACAACACTCAGGAACATTGTAGCTATCAATTAGTGAATAAATTTGGGAAATCCAACTAGCGGTTCCAAAGATTAACAACCCCTACATATAAACTTAAAAACTTAAAAATTTTACCTCTTTATAATATGAGTATACTTAGATTCTTATCTAAAATATGTATCTGTTGTGGTTAAAGTAAAGCTATCATTTCCAATAAACTTCATAAATATTAACTCTCACTTTTATATAGTAAAATACATCTACTATTTCATGAAGCGTTTAGCGCAAATCTAAATGCTACCCAGCTGTCATATCTCCGGCGAGTATAATTTGATAACTGCTCTACTAGCTAGTGTCGTATAGATCGCATAATCCTTGGGATTTAACCAAACTGTCCACCTGCGTCTCAAAGACAACTTGATCCGATATTTACTCGCGCTGCAAGATCTTAAGGGATTTCGTCCAGTTCTCGTCTGTGGCTTTATTAAGTATCTTCTTTGTATATTAACCAATTAAATGAAAACTTGCATGAGGAATGATTAAGTAATTTTTTAGAGAAATCTTTAAGTAAAAAAATCTTTTATGGAGATATGTTATAAGAGAGTTTAACATGAAAAGTTTCATCTTTTACGATGCATTACTATTTTTTCACTACCTAAGAACAACCCAGACAAATATTAAAATGATTGAGTACCTACCTAGATACGGTAAATTAGGCTCTACATTGATTGATCGTGTACATTCTCATGAGAAAAGTAGTCTAGACTAGCCTGGGTAATATTTGTTTTATAAAATATTGTTTTCATACTACTATTATATCTTTTAATAGAAAAATTTGTATAGTTAATGTTACGTTGTATTATACTAGGGAAACTAAATTCCCTGGTCGAAGGTCAGTTATGACATTAAAAGTATTTTTTTGTCAACCAGCTAACTAAAAATACTATGATCGAAGCATTTGTAGCTTTGATTGTTATGTTTTTCCTATGATGGAATAGAAATAATTTTCAAAGAAAAAAAAATAATGTACATAATATTGTGTGACTAACAGAGACCAACTCAAGATCTAGTGCACTCTGTCAACTTCAACAACCACGTTGATACTGCACGCCACGAGAATAACAAGCATTTTAAAAGGAATCAAAGAGAAACACAAATACTGCTTCAAATAAAACATTTGTGAAGAAACATCTTAAACGTTTGTGAGACCTGAGCATCGGAGACATACAAAGACTTGCAAAGTGGGTGCTCCTGTCGAGTAGAGGGAGGGGGGAGGAAATCACGTGAAGAGTCTCGATGGAGCCCCCAATGAGGGCCGGCCCTCCACGGCCCGAGTCGAGCTAATATCCGGTATTAAATTAATTAGACAATTTTCAAAAAGGAATGCTGTCTGACATTGTTTTTTTTTTTGTAAGAGATATGGTTGATTTCTCCATTCTTGTTTTTGAACCTTTTTCTTTTGTTTTAAGCTGTACTTGGGATTGTGTTTCTTTCAGTAACAAGAAACCTTATTTTAGCATAAAGTAAAAATAAAAATAAAAATTCAAAAGTAAGAACTTAATAAAATTAATAACGGTGATTCCATCACACTCTGATTGAAAAACCGCATCAATGAATTTGTTTAACGTATTAAAATATCAATAATACTTTAACTGAATGAATGTAGGCTTGTACACGTGAAAAGTAGGTTAGGTCTTAAAATAAACTAAAGCGAGGCTAGACAACTTTTTGAAGAGTTTCAGCATAAAATACCTTTGTATTCTGCCCGTCCACAAAGGCTATTGTAAAAAGGGGTAAAAGTAAAATAGATACCTTTACTTTTTCATATTCAAAACCTGAATAAACCTAGGTTTTTGCACATATTGTCCTTGGCAATATAAAAACTGATATGAATAAACCCAGGTTTATAAAAGCCAGTTTTTGATAGCCTTATGTATTGTAATTTATCACTTTTTTATATTAGCCCAGGGTTGAATTTTGCTTTTTATAACCTGCTCAAGGTTTTTAGGCTAGGTCATGCGTTTTGTGTTTAGATATTTTAATGTTAGGTGTTTATATAATATTATAATGTAAAGAATGTATTGTTGTTTGTCACGAGTCACGTCCGCGTGTGTAACATGACAGTTACCAATTAGGAAGATCCGAATATTTGAATGAAATTAATTATGGCTTATTAATCAAATTCCAATTTTAAAAGTTTCACTTTATTTTTCAAATAACTTGACGCATGGTGGTTGGAGTAGGCTAAACTATTCTTATTATTGATGAAAAATAAATACAGACACATAGTCATAGGTCATGTTTTAATTAAACACTTAATAGTCACTAAAAAAATATAAGAAGTATTAAGAAATACTTAGGTACGTCATGCAGTAGGTATTGTAGAATTTCAATGAAATGTAATGAAACTCATTTTTGTGTCGAATTGTCTTTTTAAAAAACATATCAGTTATTATGACGTATTGTTATCTTTTTAAAAAAGTAATTTTTAACTGAAAAAACAATGTTTACAACTACAGTAAAAATTATGCCTAATTTAATAACACCATTACTGATTGCGCCTTCAAACAACAACATACTTAATTCATTTAGCGAAATTTTGAAACCACCCCTTTCCGTTAACGTAATAAGAGTGAAACAATGCAAAATCTGCCATTTTAAAATGATGCTATTACGAGTATATCTTAATTGCATTTTCTGAGATCGCCGAATCCACCCCTGCCATAAATCTGAGAGCAATAATTTACGCGATAAAATATAATTACCCGAAGCAGTGTAGTGCTGTAGGGTTATCGCTACCACGCAGTTTGAAATCGGATCGTTGTTATAACACTGATATTATGAAACACGCTGTATAGCGGGTTCGGGTTCTCGTATGTTCAGCTATCACATAAGCAAAATGTCCATTCGGCTTTGTTCCTGTTGCCTAGAATTTGAGAGAGAGTTGTCCTTCAATATTTTTCGTTAGGTTATTGTTAGTTTAACAGTTTTAGAAGGACAAAACCTACTCTATACATATATTTACTGTGTCAATACAGTATTGGATACATATATTTATACAGCATGTATTTTTTTAAAGTTGTGACTTTTCACTCGATTAGTTCACGGAGCACCTTTCTTTGTATTACACTGAGTGATATTATTTTATGAATGGTTCCAGCTTAGTAAACCTGAGCTAATCCTCACTCTAGACTCTGACAACCAGGTTTAGAAGAGAATTTTTTCAGCAGAAATAAACCTCACTTTAGGGAAAAAATGTTACACGCTACTAGCTCCCGAATGTATACACGATGTGTAAGTACATGTCTTTATTTATAGGTTACTTCAAATATGTGTAGCTCAGTTGTCGAAATCGTTAGGAATTTAATCGAATTTATTCGTAACAGAACATGTGTATGGAAAATGTAATTTGCCAAACTTCACTTCACGATGTCACGGGAACACACTCTTTCCGAGCGCACAACAGATATACTTAAAAAGGGGTACAAAGTTTGCGCTTAACCTATTAATTCGTTACAAAGGGGTAAAGGGGAATACTGTCAATATATATTAGATTGTAGTAGTATGGCTGTGTATTCATGAAACGTGCTTTTTGTACGACAAAACACGGCTAATCGATCATTAGTGTGCGCTTCAATTCACGGACGGAATATCAATTCGAACAGAATTCATGCAGCGCTCGCTAAAATGTTTCAAAGGATTTCACCATCAATTTGTACGAATAATTAAACCAGCTAGTGTAGTTTAAAAGCATTAAAAGCGAGTCCATTTTGTGGGTAGCTTTAATTGCTAATCTAATATCTGCAGTATAGTGGAGTAGTGCGTGAGTATGCATAAATAAGTACAATGTTATTGGAAAATTTACGCTTTCATATTGTCACGGAATTGATTTAAGTACCTACTAGATAGCTTTGTATCTTATACCTTAGTAAAAAAGTCTAGATATAAATAAAAATATTAATATAAAATAAAAGCCATTCCAGATACCGTTATCAATTAAATCGAGAGTTGTGTGCATTCATTGTTTTCCACACTAGTATAGAGACCGTCTTCCTGTTGTGTGAACACTGTTTATCGACGTGGAAACTCCGCCAACTAGGCCAGGACGCCTCTGCCGCCGTAATGGCCGTGTTCACAGATACTTCGAAAGCCCTCGCCTTCATAATGTATTGTGAACCTCTCTCAGAAAAGGAAACGCCGATATAAATGTTATGCCAACTATTTGAACAAACATTTGGCACTGTGTTCTCATAAAATAAATATTATACTTCAATAGGAAATACGAAAATCAAAGTAAGTACTTCAAATACATTGATTTCCTTTTATTCGAAGCAGACAGCGTGAAATTTATTTTTCGTTACACCAATTTACGATTTCGACAAATTGACTAAAAAGTTATACAGCCTGCGCTACTCGCGAACGAAATGAAAGCAACGTTCTAATTTGTCGGAAACTAAATCTACCATAAATTTGTCAGGAAAGTAACAAACGCAGGCTCGACAGAAAGTAGCCAGATGATCCCGTAGGGTTAAACACTTAATCCTGGATTACGTGCTTATCCTGGCCGCAGTACAGGCAACCTAGAAATATGTTCCTCTTACAATCTTTTGTTCGCGCCTGTATCGGTATAATGGAAAAGGAACGTACATAACTTATCAAGTACAACATCTCGCGCAGTTTAATGGTAGGCATTAAGGTTTATTGTTCAAACTTCTCGGACAAAACGCTTCGTTCATTAAAAGTGAAACTCCCTTATTGGATTGTGAAAAAGTTTCTCGCTTACGCTACAGTACTTAATATTCTTTTCTTAGTTTGTTGGTTTACAATATTCCATCACATTTCTCGAACGTTCTATTTCACAGTCACAAAGAATATTTGTGATGGCACTTCAGTTAAAATAATCTCTTTGTGCGAGTCATTCGCTTTGTCGTCGGAATCTTTTACGTGTTATTTTACTTTTTGCATTTGAAACGTTAAGTGCAGTGAACGAAAAGTACGAGACTTTGACAATAAACTTAATGCAATGGACTAAGTTTTGAGTAGGTGCTCAAGAAATAGGTGACATTGTATTGCTGCCAAAAAAGTTTACGCAATAGCTTTTACGTAGTATATACACATAAGTGTAAGCATTAGGTTACCATTTAGGTTTAAAATTCCCTTTTTATTCATGTTTACTAAAAACATAATATTCCATACCACCATTAAGATTTAATAAACCTGGAAAAATATATAAATAGTTAAATGTATAAAATTTGAATAACAACAGTCGTAGAATTAAAAACATTAACTAAAGATGAGATGGCGCCATCTGGCGAGCTACTCAAGTGGCTGCATAATGTGATGCAAATACGCGACTTTCATTAATAGAGCTAGTGTTTAATTAGCGGCGGCAGAAAGCAGAGCTGTGACTGAAGTAACGAAGAGAGACATTGCATATGCAGGAACAGAAGGACAACTTACTCATAGATCTTTAAAAAAAATAAACCTATGACGCACCTAGAACTTCCTTCTGTATCATGGGTGCGTTTATAACCAGATAATTTCATGCACATGTTGACTCAGGCCCGAATCAACGATTTATAAATTAGACAAAGCATTTTTAATCAGAGCTGTCAAGAACTTTAAATCAAAGGGTCTTTGAAAGATATATGATTCTAAAATAAAAACGTATATTTATTTTCGATGGTAACTAAATAAGTATTAAATAACGGCCATAGATAATGTCTAACCAAAAAATCTGCAACCCCAATCCTGCAAAATTCTAAATTGTCTGCATTTGTTACATACTCAAATTGACGTCATTACCCGTGTCGTGTACCTATATCCCATCCAACATTTATTTTAACCGGTAATAGATTAGAGTTGTATTTATACCGTGTACCTATCAAAAACCTGAACTTTGATGTACATTCTTTGAATCTGTGCAACACGCGTTAAGCCACGGGTTTCTTTGAAATAGACCTTCTGCATATTCTGTTTGATGTTGCATTCCCTTAATAACGTGACCTAGTTAGTGCAGAGCCGGCCCACTGACATTTCGACTGTAACTGATGTTACCAGTCTTTTTTATGAAATCGAGACCGGCCCTATCAACTTGTCACATTTTTTATTTCAATTGCAATTCTTCTGATCCGGATTTATAAATTGAATTCTGAGTGGGTAAAAGTAATAAAAATGGGTTGAAATTTATCCCTGCTAGCTTCTGCCAGCGGCCTCGCCTGTGTTACCCAGATTCAAAATGGCCCATGTGTTATTCTAGACTATAATCTATGTCTGTGCTAATTTTCATCATAATCTATGCAGAAGTTTTTAAGTGAAAGGATAAAAAACACATTCATACATAGGGATGGACTTACAAACTTTCGCGTTTAAATACAAGTAAGATAGTATAAGAAGGGTTTTTAACTGTTAGTCTGTCTTTGAGATAAATCCACTGAGATAATAACAAATAGCTAACAGTGTTAAGCAAGTTGAACTCGCTATATCCTAATGCTTTCAGGTAGGATAAGTGCAAACTTAAGGGTCACAGTCCCTTTTAGGTTACATTATGTGAGAACTTTGTACTTCTATTGTCCTTGAATGAGAAGGTTACAATTACTGTAAAACAGAGACAATGCTAAAAGCAGCAGATTTTCTTTTAAACAGAACACCTTCCAGATTTTAGTTAAAACATTATAAGGAAATATAAACTCCCAGGATTGAATAGCCTTTTACTTTATTATTCATATTCATAACATCAGCTACACGCCCGCTAAACATAGGTCTTCTTGACCTGGTGGCCCTTTTTATGATAATGTGGAGACAGTGAAAGCTTATCCCTGCCCTTATATTTGTTTGGCCATAGTACTTTTGGTGTGTTCCCGAGGCTTTTGTTTAACGTAGCTACTCGCGTCGACCGTGGCCCGTGACATTCCCCTTCCATTTACCCGTCGTTTATCTAACTGCCGTTTGGTCACCGTGTCATAGTTTTATGACATACGACATACATAATTTCACGGTTTCATACCCTCGCAGGAATACAAAGGATATTCCATTGTCACTAGTTACGTTATGAAATGAATAACTGTACTTCGACATCCGAAGTGTGTATTTTTTGAGAGGGGAAATCGAGTTTTCGTATTTGAATATGTAAACAAGTTGTAGTAAACAGTAAGCAATAGATATTTCTTAATAGTATATTAAGAACTTCTTGATACTTAGTATAAAGTTTATAACTATTTTGAGTGGGGTATATCATCAAATGGGGTCTTTCGCTCTGCAAGGGTGGAATGGCGTGACGAACCCTTACTGACGAAAAACCATGTCGTTCCTTCTTCAGCTTCGGTCCAGGGCCGCGTTACATTTTAACCCGCTTTAGGGAAACGGGTATGATGTTCCTTTAAATTAGGAAAATCTAGCTAACTATAACTGTCTGTTGTGAAAAATCTGTTTATTAACCAAAAAATTGGTATCCATCAATGAGTTAAACTATACCCTCAATTGATTAGTACAAATAAATAAATATCAATATTAGAAAAATAAAATCACCAATGAAAGAGTTCGTATAATTAATGATTTCTATACAAAACGTTTGGGGAATATTCCTCCTTTTACCTTTATTAGGAATAATTCAATGAGTTCATACATGTCCTCGTTCATTGTAAAGAAATTACTTCGGATACGGAAGGAGGCGAAGTGGTTTATTTTGGGAAGAAAACGATGCTTTTATGTTGTTATAGTACTGGCTATAATATACCAAATTGAAGATTCTTCATTAATAGGTTGTGTGACGTGTACGTAAGTATATCGTTGGTAAAGTGGTCGCAAGTGTGCGAACTAGGTAATTGATCTCGTAATCAATTACCTACCTAGTTCGCAGAAATTCTGAGTGATAGGATAGTCTCAAATCCTCACCGCAGTGACAAGCTCCGCTCATCCAACATTCATCATAATTTTTGAAAAGGTTTTTTAAAATCAATTTGTCCCAAATGACTGCTTCGGAAATACAAAGCTCATTTTATACATACCTATATATGCTTTAAAAAAACATAACTGTTTTATTGAAAAGCGTTCGTGATACCAGCCTTATTTATTGTTCAGTGGTTCCAACTGAACGATTACTTCTATTTTTATTTTTAGAAAACGCTTTCCCTTGCTTGCAATGCAAGCATGCAACTTTCATTGTGACGTCACTGTCGCCTGACTTACACCCATTGCAGGTCATTAGTATACCTAGGTCTATGTATATTTTTGTTCTATGTAATCATAATACGGTTATAAACACGATATACTGACTTATCACTGGAGAAAGAACCTTAATATCTGAGCAGAAAAGTTGAGTTTTATTGTCATTATCTTTGTGATTGTATTTGTACATGTAAATAAATAAATATGTTACATAGATGATCTTTTTTTAAATGGTGTTGTATATTTTCACCATTGCTAATGAATTGGTTGTAAAATGTGTCGTATTTACTTATATTTTGTTGACAATATTAATTGCTACTAACTTCATATCAAGTTAATGAAATTCAAACAATCATGCAAACATACGAAGAACGCCCTCCATTTTTGAAGTCGATTAAAAAAGTACATAAATAGACTGACTTCGTTCCTATCTGTAGGCAAACATCGTTGTGTATAAAAAGGTAAAGGTATGACAAAATTATTTCTTAAACAAAATAAATTGTGCCCCAAAATAAAACTACGATAAACCGAAGCCGAAGTCAATTCTCGAAGACCTCAATTTGTCGATGTATCTATTTTTCATTCTTGAAATACGAGGAAGGAACACTTTACAATAATGGTCTCTCTGTTAGTATTATGAAAATAAACACAATTCTATCATAAAGTATCATTTTACGGTATTTTATTGCGAATGGCGACTAACATCGACTATTTGCATGTAAAATGACGAAATTGCTATTTCCTGGATATCCTATACTTTCCAATCTGCAAATAACAGTGTTCATATTTATTTATTAATGTTTTACGCTATTCAGACTTCATGCAAAAGTAATGAGTGTACAATATCATTTTCGCAGCAACTTTAAAATATCCAACCGTTATATCGGAATCCGCTCACATTAATTAATGTTACGATACGATTACGATACAAAATAAATGAAACTTTTGACAACAATTTTCTTGTGTATTAATATTTTGAAGTAAGAGAGATTTCAGATGATGATAAAAGAATGAATGACGATGATGAATATCAGAATTAGTAGAAACGTGTTCTCGATGCCTTTGTTGTCGTTTTAGGTATCTGTGTACCCACCATACTATCCATTTAAAGTTATCGAGTTAAAATTTTGTACCATTTGTAAATTTTGATAAAAACTATAATCTAGGAATTTTCCGCAACCTCGCTTTACACTACTTTACACTATACTGAAATGAAAGCACATCATTAATGAGGAATTTTCTGCTGAATAAAACAAAAAAGTGTTAAAAAATGACACTCAAAATAAATGTCGAAGTTTTATTACTTTATTTACACTAGCACTTCAAAAACCTTTTGTTTTAAACTTTGCACAGTTAAACTAGAAGAGAAACATCAATCTAGATCAAAAATCCACCCTTCACCTAATTCAATGCCAATGTTCATCCGGCTTCAATCAAATTACCACCAACCAATAATTAAAGCAAGAACAGCCACAACCCTACAAATTTCCGGTGACTAGCTTCTGTTCATCCGATACTGGAGGTCCTCACGCAAACCCTGACATTGGCCACAGGTAACCTATGAGGTCATGAGGCTCTACAATACATGCAACATGGTCTTATGGTAATTTAACTATCACTTTGTCTATGCAGCTTGTCCAGGTATACTCGCTTTAAAGGATTTTAAACTTTATAGCTATACAATAAAGTCGATAATGTATAAGGGTGACTGAGGATAGTTTGATGTGCTATGTAAATAGAGGTTCTGTTCACACAATGTTGCGAAATACTAGATTATGTAAATTGATGATCTATTATAGTGAACACGTGTATAAGTTAGTTTTGCTAACAAAGTTAATGCGGGAGGAGTTTATGCGTTTCAACTTTGGTTTAGATTTTTTTATAGTGCAACCTGGTTAATTATCCTTTATTGTTTTTTCCTTATAATGTTAATATTTATATACATAAAAGAAAGTCGTGTTAGTTACTCCACTTATAACTCAAAAACGGCTGAACCGATTTTGGCTGATAATTCATAGGGAGGGAGCTAAGAACTGGGAGAAGGACATAGGATAGGATAGAGTAGGTAGTGTAGGTTAGGTAGAGTAGGGTAGGTAGAGTTGGGAAGGTAGAGTAGAGTAGGTAGAGAAGGGTAGGTAGAGTAGGGTAGGTAGAGTAGGGTAGTTAGAGTAGGGTAGGTAGAATAGGGTAGGTAGAGTAGGGTAGTTAGAGTAGGGTAGGTACAGTAAGGTAGGTAGTCAAATGACGGGAGCGACCCCGTGGATAAGAGCTAGTAATTCTATAAAAAAGAATCGGTATCATGAAATATTTAGTTCAACAAAGCAGGTTGTTTAGATAATTTGTCAATGGTGCTAATGTCGCGACAATTATTAGATACGATGTATTTATGTTGGTACTTAGCTCCGTATTACATAACACCACACTTACAACATAATAGATATCGTTAACGGTGTCAACAGATACTCGTTTACTTGATTTATTCAGTAATTATTGCAAATATGTAGTGGTTTCAATAACACTTAAAGTAACATGTACCATAAATAGTATAATTTACTCCTGCGCGGTTTCTACCGCTGCGCGGCTTCATTTAATCGTAGCGTGATGATTCATAGCCTATAGCATTTCTCCATAAATGGAGTAACGAACACAAAAACAATTATTCAATTCGAACCAGTAGTTCCGGAGATTGGGGTGTCCAAATAAACAAACACTACAGCTATATAATATTATATATATAGTATAGATAGAAATAACACTTATTATTCATTTCAAACAGTTAAAAAAGGGGTAGGCAGTGAATCTCACATACAGTGTAAAAACCCTAACATTTTTTTACTCATAATAACTCAGTAGTAAGTAATGGAAGATATCTTAGACTAGCTCGAAGGCAAAACCCATTCAGGACTTACAAAGTAAATAACCTATCTCCCCTTTGTATTTTACATACCTTTTAACGCGAACGCGTTTAATTAGCATTTTAAAATGGAGCTACACTATTTCGTAGCCGTCGCTTTCAACGTAAATTTTCTGTTCGGCTGAAACTACACAGCTGAACCTAAACCTAAATGCTCTTTTATTTTCGTTCTCATTCAGCCAGCGAGTAATGGTTATATGAAAGGTGACGGAAATTGGGCATACGTCTAAGACGTTTTAATATTTACCTACAGAGGCGATTTCGTGATTTCACTGTTCACAGCAAATTCTGTTTACAATATCCTGCGAATGTGAACAAACACTTACTTTCTAATTTCCTCTACTCCAAATGTAACCGATGGCCCAAATCTTCACACGCCACTTGGAACGAACACGGAACAAATTAAGTACTTTAGCCTGTAAGAGGCCCTTGAGAGACTTATTTATTTCAGGCAAATGGAACAAATATTTATTTTTGTCACAGCCTATCGAAGTTTTCCAATTTTTGACGTTCGCTTTTTTCATGTGTGCAAATCCGTATGTAAATACAAAGAGCTAGTTTACACCCGCGAATTTCTCTGCCTAAATTTGACTATAGTTATCGCGCGGGAAATATCTTTGACACTAATCTTGAAGATTATGCTTAAATGAAAGTAGCCTTAGTTACTCCTTATTACAACAGTTACCTACGAATAAAAGTCCGGTGAAAATCGGTCTAGGCATTCCAGAAATTAGGCAAACAGACAACCAAGAGTTGTCAAAAGTGTAATTTTTGTATATGTACTAAATGGCGAATATTTATGTAGAAAAATCGGTTATTCCAATATCAGAAATTCAAAATGTATTTATTTACTTATAGATGTAGACAAGTCTCTAGGGGTTAAACAGAGGTGTTTTCACAGTAAAAGCCATGTCCACTATTATGTTCCAAGTAACTCAGTTCAATAGAATGAAATACGCAGTGCTAACCTAGGCTTTGTGCAAAAATGTCAACAGAAGTAAAAAATCCCTTAAAATCATAACAACCAAAAACTGTTACGTTCTTTCATCTCAAAAGCCTCCGTTTCTATAAATAATTTTCTATTTCTATTTTCGTTTGTTTGTCTATCAAAGTAATTATTTTTGTTATAACCCGCGGCTCGAGACCGGTCCGCGAATTATTTTAATCCAACCGTCTGTAACAGTGTACTTGAAGTGTTCCATAATAATCAATGTTGATTGCGAAGTATTGTGTTGCGTAATTTTGTGCAAATACTCAAGTATTTCGATTAGTTAATTGGCCTTCAGAACACAGGAGCAAAATATTTAACACCAACATAGATACTTCGTTAACCTTTACTATGTATACCTATGTATGTACATTTCATTTGCAACTAACCAGGCTTGAAAACGTTTTTTAAAAACGCCAACTTATCAAGATGAAAGTTCCCTATGTGTTATTCCAGACTATAATTTTTCACTATGAAAGCGTTACAAACATCCATCTATCTATACTTTCACACATTTTCGCATTTATATTATTGGTAGGATAAACTATTTTAAAAAAATGCAGTGACGAACATTTTTTGGTACCTTGGCTCGCTTATCCAAGGAAATGGTGAGATAGACCGAGACGTGGCACATCGGATCAACTCAGGATGGATGAAATGGCGACAGGTCACTGGAACAACTTGCGACCCACGGATGCCCCTCAGGTTGAAGGGTAAAATCTACAAGTCAGTGATAAGGCCTGTCCTACTGTATGGGTCAGAATGTTGGGCTCTGAAAAAGACGGATGAAAAGCGATTGCATGTAGCAGAGATGAGAATGCTGAGATGGATGTGTGGTGTGACGAGATTGGATAAAGTGAGAAATGAGTATATTAGAGGAAGTTTGAAAGTGGCGCCAGTGACTGAAAAGTTGAAAGGGAACCGTTTGTCTTGGTATGGCCATGTGAAAAGGAGGGATGAAAAGCATGTTACAAAAAAAGTCATGAGTATAAATGTGGATGGATGGAGAGGCAGGGGGAGACCAAAGAAAATATGGATGGATTGTGTGAGAAGTGATATGGAAGACAGAGGAGTTAGCGATAGCGTGACGAGTGACAGGACAGAATGGAAGAAAAAAACATATTGCGCCGACCCCAAATAAAACGGGACAAGGGCAGGAAGATGATGATGATGATGCAGTGACGAACATTTGTAGGTGTCGAACACACAATCTTTGGTAAATCTCTTCTATTCAGTTAGCGATCTCAAAAAGATTACGGTACTTGAAAGGCACTTGTCTAGACACTTAAGCACACGGATAAAAGAAGTTTCATTCAATTCCTGTCACATATAGAACCTAGTCCTTTATACTCACATCAAAAGGGCAATAGTCATTAATTTTCCTTTATACTTCTTCACGACTGTAATCTGGTATCGAGATAGTGGCCATGACAGTTCGTGACGTCACACTGATACGGCTCCACAGAACAATAGCAGAATGACTGACAATTCTCCAGTAAAAAGAAATATGAGCTGGGATATTAAATAATGAAATATCAAGCTGATCTTGAGAGGCCATGAGTAGGATTTTCAGTTAAAATCTTTTTGGGAACCCTTAATTGCTTGCGCTCAAAATAGAATTTCGATGATAACCTTCGTAGAGATTACGTTTCAATGTCAGATTTTCTCCAATAGACGCATATTTAAATCAAGAATATGTACAACATTAAGACACGCCTTTCAATATTTTACGTCTACTTCAATGATCTGTAAGTGATATGTTTAACACCAAACATATGCATACCTACATATGACTTTAACTTCAGGGTCGAATAAAGAAATAATTTTGATTCAACATGCACAGACAGACACTATAACATTCAGGTATGTTACAATTTCATCAAAATTATTTCTCTTAAATACTGATAATGACCACATATTTAAAATAATTTTAATATTATTTACTTAAACTTAACCTAGAACAATTCGTCAGCAACAGGTATAATTAACCGCCGCGTAAGCGTAGGCACGTGCCTACAAATACATAGCGGTCTTCACTAAATATAACTTACCAACAAAACTATAATTAACACAGACTACTAACTGATAGTTAGCCGGTAATTGCTTAATAATGTGCCACGTAACGGTGAGGCAGTAAGCCAATAAGCGTAAAATAACATAAACAGAAATATTTACGAAGGGATTGAACGTAACCGCCATTTTGAAATATTAATGGCTGCTGTTTCATATTTACTTCGCACATCGGTACAAAGTCAATTACTTATCAGTTTTTAAATTTATTTTTGGCGTTATAATTCATTCTTTAAAAGGGTGGTAGTTCAAACGTATTTAACTTAAGCTTATCTTCTATATACAGTTACACACCATCTGCTTATTACCATATTACTGAGTGAAATTTTGGATTTGGTGTTTCCAGCATTTAACATAGGAAAATCCAAATTTGCCTTAGGGCGAATGGACCCCATAATCTCTTGTTCAATTGAAAATACAAGTGTAAACAACTTTTCATTTAAATAGAAACGGAGGTTTGTTTTAAATAAAAGCTTTTGATCGAGATAAAGTGAGTCTTTATACAATAAAAACACATATTACAAAGAATTATTCCATTCTGTTTGGCATTGCATAAATAAGTGAATATTTCAACTTATCAATACAGTACAAAGGGCAATAATATGGAAAGAATTTAATTTTGTACACGACAATGGTGCCGGGGTGTCTAGTATATTTTAGAGCCTCAGTCACGTGATGCACTAGGGTTGCACCTGAATATTTTAAACGTATAGGGTGACGTGACATGACCCCTTTAAAAGCGGACAATGGTAGACGGTTTAGTGGAACGATTTACTTTGAATTTTGAAGAAGGCTTTCCTATTTTGCTGGCTTAAAGGCAGTTTTAGTCTGTTAGTAGAAGTTTGTACCCTTTCTCTTTGGTATTGGTATCAGTTGGAATGGGCGTTAAGTTATAAACTAGGGTTGTACCTAAATCATACCTCATTTTATCAATGTACTACTTGAGGTTTTTTACTTGTTATCACTATTTGGATTTTCTCCGCCACTGACCTGTGAATAATACACAGATAAATAATTCAAACGATATTATTGAAAAAATAAGTCGATCATTTTTAATATTGGATATTGTTATTCCATATTCAAAATTTGTGCTTACAGCCAACCCTATACAATTTGTGTCCAGTTGATTACAAAGCTATCAATAAAAATGTAACGTGTTACAGTGTAGGTTAGGTATAGTATCTAAATAAATAGTCTAGTAATCTAGGTAAATTTATGAAGATTTATGACCCAATGTATCAACTTACTACTTCGTCTTATGAAACGTTTGAGCTCAGTTTACGGTCTTTTTATTATACCTAGAGGTAGACTTATACCTCTTCACATGCATTCTGAGTCTCTACGTCTGTAAAACATCGTAAAATATTCATGCATTTCGAAATTACTTTTGATTTTATGTATTTGCTAGTCGTGAGACACCGGTACTGCCCATGTTTTCAACTCATATACTATTTCCATACATGTCATAGATAACATAAGTCTCAAGAACTCTTCAAATCTCTCAATTTTCTCAACGATGAGACAATACGTATTCATTAACCAATGACATTTAGATAAGAAAACCCAAGATTATAAACAATACATTTTTGTAAGAAATATTCTTGGACGTCTCTGGAAAATATTAATAGCTATCTTAAGTGTCAGAAAAAAGAAAAGCTTTTTATAACAATACTCGATCAAAATTAAACTATAATATTTTTTTTAATACTCAATGTCTGTTTGTATTAAATAATCATTATACTTCTTTTGAATTACTGGTATACCAGATATTCTTTGTTCCATTTTATATTTTTCTGAAAACACAATGGTTTAATTTTTGCTTTCATTTTTAACACAATGCTTTTTCAAAAGTAATATTTTTTTTGTAACACGTTATTTGAATCTCAGTTCAGAAAGAAATTAATCTAGAGATAATAAAATTAAAACACAATGTAGCAAATGAAAAACCGAAAACGATTTTTATAACAATACGGTTTTCATAAGAAGTTATTCAATTATTAATAATGAAAGCTTTCAAAACCCGAAGTGTGGTCATAAACTTACTTTTACCAAACTCCTTTAATGGCTGTTGAGGATATGTTATGTTATGTTTGCCTAAAGTTACTCAGACCCTTATTGTAAAGAAACCTAGTTTTGAAAAAGATGAAGTTATTTATTGCATTGTGACTATGAGACTGACAGAGGCATGACGTGAGACATACAAAATATATTGAAAGTAACGACTTAACCGCGTGAATTTACTGAGAAAAGCTCTACTACTTTCAAGATACAACGGGACTCTTATTCATGGTCAGCGTGCGCGTTGCAGCGTTGTCGCGTAACCGACAGATAATTGAGCTAAAGTTAATTTATTTAAAATCACTTTAATCTCTTGTCAAGTCATCTGATTGTTTGACTGAATTATCAACAACCAATCAGATGACTTGACAAGAGATTTAACAAGAGATTAGTTAATTTTTGCGTTGACAAGCCTTTCAAAAACCGGGTGTTAATCACTTAAATAAACTGAGAAAAGTTCTAGTTCAATTTATAACGAGACTTTATTCATTAGTTATGAGATTTTGCCAGTTACGTGTCACGATAGTTATCGTACATAAAAGAGGTGAGGTTCGCGTTGCGTCTCATGTGTGCCGCGGTGTTTCCGTGTTCATTAGTAATTCAGTGAGGCCGACACGTGTGGGCCTACAGTTTGTTGTGAAGTGTACTCCCTTTTCTGTCACGTATTCTGGACCACTGGCTTAGTAATATATCGTACTGAGTTACTATGTAGGACAGATACTATTCTTTGGAGAGTTTTATAAAAAGAAGCTTTTTTTGCTCTTCAATATGTTGTTTTTAATTTTTAAATAGTAAGTATGTGAGACGTTCTAAGTTTATTGAAAATAAATACCTACTTACGTGATATAAATAAAAGAGAAAAGCTCAACAAATTTGTCGGAAACGTCGCCGCGACGTGCACGCTGTTTATGAATAAGAATCCTGTTCTGACTTGAAACTAGTAGAGCTTTACTCAGTTGAACCATGTGACTAAGCCGATACTACAAAATAATATTATTGCGGCAGTAGTAATTAAAATTTAAAGAATACTACTACCTTAGTGTAGCTATAAAATAAAATAAAAATTGTCCACGTAACAACTTTGCACGAATTCAATATATCATTTAAGAGAAATATTGGCAAAAACTGTTAAACAAATATTCGGCCTTCCTTAATATAGCCCGAGGGAGCAACAGTTACAAGTTTCTTATCATTTCTTATACCTGGTACGTTTTTCCAAACTTATGTTATTTATTTTTTGTGAACAAAAGTATTTCCATTTCGATACTATGAATGGAAAAGTTTATCAGTAATTTATTGTTTGTTTCGTGTTATTTAGGGAGGATCGCAACCCTCTGAGGGAACATTAAAGAGTTTTGCTATTTAACGTTTTCACAACTAGTGGAATGAAACTTTAGTTATTTGTAATGACTAAAAAACACAGTATACTTTGCTAAACATTAAACTAGAATTTAATTTAATACTAAGTTCATAGTCACACGATTACTATACTTAAGTTGGTTCCGGGATCGAATCTGCTAACTTTGTTCCGAAAATAACTGAATTCACCATAATCGACTTTTATGGATGGGACAGGAAAATAAATGACATCCAGCTACCTTGAACAAAGGACCGTTAAATACAAGATGTCTTCCTTTCGACCGATCGGACAATTGACACTCGAAAACGTGGAACGTTTTCCGTAAGGTTTTATTGACAATATGGTGGTAATATCATATTATTTGATTTTTTTGTTATTCTTTTAAATTTGTATTGTGAAACCGATAAAATGCATATTAAGCACTTAACTTTTGTTGCAGTTACCAGTTTCTGTAAGAGAAATATCAAACACATAGAAAATAGTGATACAATACAAATCGTCTAAAATTTCCCAAAAATATAAACTACATACGTATACTAGATACTAGATAGGTTATAAATAAACTCTTTAAATAAACAAATACCTTCTTCGTTTCTCCGTGCAGCCTTATGGGATGGTCTATAACTAATGGGCAGTACTGGCTGCGGCGATAACGATATGTTTTACGGCCTCAAGTTGGCCACTTAATAAGTTAGGCAGTTTGCAAAGTAATTAGCGTTCTAGCACAGGGCAGAAGCAACTGATGGGACCACTAAGAGCTGCTGTTAAGTCATTTTCTTTAAGCACAATTTGATGAAATCTTATGAAGCACGAATTTTTATCTAGTTCTGTGTTTAAAAGAGTTTTTTTTCGTGAGTGGAAAATAATCAAATGATTTCTCCCGCCCAGGGTCTAGCGGGAGGGAGTGTTAGACTCTTACTGACTAAAAATCACCCTGTTCCTTCTCCTGCTCTGGGCCGAGGCCGCGCTTGCCCCGCAACCCAAGCTGGTTTTTTAAAAGGTTACATCGAGCATAACCTATTGAAACAAATCATAATAATATATCCAAAGATCTAGGCAAACATTTGCGAAATTAAAACTTTTTGCATAGTTAAAATGCATTTATTTGTTTATAGGTCGCGTTAATCGCTCCGTACCAATTCATGATTCGTATTATGTATATCCGGTTCAAACAGAATGTGAACCGATGTGAAATGGAAATGGGAGGAATATTTTTCGTATTTTGAAATAAATATGGAGATATGTTTAAACGTGGTAGAACCATTGTTTTGAATTTACTAAAACCAAACTGACATCAGTTGAAGTTATTCTGTGTCGCATTTTGTGACAAAATTTAGTTAAGTACCTATGCTTGGTCGGCCATTTTGTTTTAATTTTTTTATGTACCTAATAAACAAATATTTACTAAAACTGTTTTATGCGTAACTTAATTAAAACGAATAACTGAACCTGTTTGAGGCTGCAGCGATATAAAATTAGCAAGTATTTTTAACTTAAAAATGTTTGAACATCAGGTATATATGGGCTGATATCAACACGACACAGCACTTGTAATAAAGGTCAGATCGCAGTAATCCCCGCGGCCGCATTCGAGCACAAATGGTTTCAAACCGATTTGTGTCGCATATGTATCGCAATTAGTCGGATTACACTTAACCACAAGTATTATAGCATACAATACATATGCAACAATTACATTATGTAAGTATATTGCTTTTTATTGTATTTAATAATTTGTACAGACAAATATAATTTACATATGCACATATTTATTTCCCTTTCTCTGTTCAATAAAGAAATTGCTTATGTGAAAATACACAACTCAACCTTCAAAAAGATAGACAGAACCTTATTTAGTTCTTAAACACTTAATACACATTAGTATTTTTTGTGGAAAAGTAATTTGTATTATGCTCAAACTTTGTTATAAATCAAGAACAACAATATCAAGCGATATTCTAAAGTCATGATTAGAAAAAATACAATATTCTACCTCTTGGTATATTTTATCCCGGTTTATCTTGTATGTACGCGTACAAGTTAACAGTAACAATGTATTGTGGTTCACGCATTAACAAACCCGCTTGTTAACTTATAAAATTTAAAATAATATGGAAGGGAAAATATATATTTTTTCTTTTTTTGTTTTTTTGGGTAGGTTTTTTTTGTAACAAATTGTTATTTGTAGCATGAGTGGAAAAGGTTTTCATTTAATGGGCGAGACGTATTTCATTATCATGGGACTATACAAGAATTACCACAAACTTATTTTTTTTTTAAACTAGCTTACGCCCGCGGCCTCAACCGCGTGGTATGTTGATAAAAAGTTGCCTATTTGTTAATCTCGGGTCCCATCCCATCTACATATCCAACCACATTGGTCCAGCCTTTTTTGTGTGACAGAGTAACAAACATACATTCGTATATTCTAACAAACTTTCGCATTTATAGTATTAGTAGGATCTTAGTAGGTAATCTTAATAATCTTATAGTTATGTTAGGTCTGAACTGAAAGAGTTATGGGGTAAGTGTTAATTTACCGCCCCGACTTGGAACAGAAGAGGACGGGGTGGTTTTTAGTCAGAAAGGGTCTAATACTTCCTGAAGCTTCGAGCAGGTCAAGAGTAATTAAACGACGAGTAGCCCAACTTAATAAAAAAAAAATAAGTCTATATTACTATTCATAACTACTGGCTAAGTACAATAATATAGGTTCTTGACAGCTGCTGCTTGAAAAAAAGTAACAATATCGAATGATTATGTATGGTCAAATAAATAAATAGAGTTTTGATAACATTTCTGACTACTGCTCTGGAATACAGGGTTTGATCCTCCCACGGAATAACTTCTTGTGTGAACTACAAGTTGTGGTTCCATGCCTAGTTGTGATGTGTATTCGAACTTGCATTTTTGTTAACTTATAAAAAAAACTTTGTGTGAAGCAACGTTTAAACATCTCGTTTATTATTTTTAATTTTTACTCTCGTTAACGTTGCACCACCCGTGGTATTGACTGGTAGACAGTGTCATTCGGCTTTAAGTTCTTCCTTGTATGGGTGTACATAATATGTTAAATAAATAAATAGAGAATAAAAAAGTTATACTGAACATTACTCGTTTATCAAAGTATTTTGTAAAAGGTAGGCCACCACATACCGCAATCTCTATGAATAATTTAAAATGTGCTATAAAATGAGCCTCGTTGTGGAGATTATACTCTAACGTATGGATGAACGCACATACGATGTTAATGGAATTTACATGTTTATTACACATACTCAGCAAATTTCAACTTTATACCAATAAAAAACTAAGTTGCTTTCAGATTGGCAAAATTACAAATGACATTAAACATATTTACTGGCGTTGGAAATTGAACTGCGCGGTGTAAAGTTAAGGTCTGTAATCCCAAAGCAGCGTGAAATTGAAGTAGTTGATGACATGAGTTTCAGTGATGATGCGTGAATATTTATCCTGATGTGTTTTGGGCTTGTGTTAATACTGTAACGTGTAAAATATTGGCATCAAATATTTGTTCACTGTACCAACCTAGATACATTATCACATTTTTATCGACCCCTGCACACACACAAAACTTGTTCTGAATCAAATAAAGAAACGGTAAACTTGAACTACATAGAAATTTGTGTCTTCTTGAAGGAAAGAAATAAGTGTTATATTTTGATCAGTATCACATTGTGCCAAAAATGTTTATGCTATGCTACACTCGTTCGTAGCTGTCGTAGCCGTCGTAGCTATGTTGTAGCATTTCGTAGCTGCGACGTGCTTCCGTAGACGCGTCCTTTTCCAACCATTCATCAAGCTCGTAATTTTTTACTGAGCTATAGTGAGATACTATTATTACCTTTTTCACGATGTTAAATTTAAAAATAAAACGGATACAGAATAATACAAAGTTCTTTATCTACTTTAAGTTCTTAGAAAAGTGTTATTTTTTTTTCTTTTGGTGAACCAAACTTTGGTACATATCATTTGCGTGTCATTGTTAGGCTAGATTTCTTAGATAGCCTTTACAATAAATCATCGAAATTGGATTCATGATAAGACAGTTTTAACAAGTGAGCTATATCGTATCTATAGCAATCTATATCGGAATTCATTAGGAAAGCTGCGGTTCGGTGAAGCAAATACTGATGCCTCCACAACTCATTAGAACTGCACTGTAGGCTCTGCCGGCCTGCTCTCAAGTGGCGACATCTATCGAGTAACGACGCCCTTCACTTGGCATGCTTCTCCAAGTGTCTCTTTGTATTGCTTGTCTGTGCACTCATTGATTTGGAAAATCTTTCTTTGCTTGATTTCATTAATTATATTTTGTTAAATATTTTAAGCCTGTATTTCTATAAACATTATCCTTTGTCTCCAAAATGTACGATATAATATATGCATTTAAAAAAATATTTTAGCCATTTTAAGATTGCGCCAAGTATTGAAATGTTATCGCAAAATTTTTAGTTATTTTCACAGTCAGGTCATTTGTGTTTATGTACTTACAAACAAACATTCACACACTGATTTCGAATCGTTCAGCATTTTTTTGTAAAACACCATTTATACCATCACCTACTTTCCCCGTATAAAAAACTTTGAATGTAACCCTCCCACCATCTATGTAATAACATTCGCGTGACTCGCTGACTAATTGCGTTACGTGTCTAGAATGAACTAAACACACAACTCTGTAGTCCCTACAAAAGAGACATTCAATCTTTTAAAATTAGCCGCTCAAACAAATGCTTGGAATATAGTTGCCTAACTTTAATTAACCTCAGCCTACCACTTAAGGAAATACATAATAAAAATGACATTTTGTCTTGCAGATCTAAATCTGCGGTTCTATGATTTTCTCGCGTATCGTCGGTGTGTTTACAAACTTACAATTTCACATACACATCACACCCAGACCCGAAACAACAATTTGTGGATCACACAAAGTGTTGCGCCAACTGTGCGTTCGTAATAATTG
Source organism: Spodoptera exigua (assembly GCA_902829305.4). Classification (NCBI taxonomy): domain Eukaryota; kingdom Metazoa; phylum Arthropoda; class Insecta; order Lepidoptera; family Noctuidae; genus Spodoptera; species Spodoptera exigua. The sequence continues at coordinate 3,654,890 of LR824612.2, forward strand.
TCCTTTTGTTGATTAAGTTCTTGGAATTTTTAAATTAAGTACATGATTATTAGCCTTTACTGTTGTAAACTTATAAAAAATTATATTACTATAGCTTAATCTTATTATAACTAAACGTTTAATATACGTATATTGTTCTAAGTTAACGTCGTTCATTTGATATTTTTTTTCAACAATTTGTTTTTCGACAGAGGCCTCCTCCAAAGAGTAGGCAAACTTACTACTATTACTTAAATACTTAACTACTTACGATGTCTTTTTAAAGCATGTTGTGTTATATCAAATCTTTACTCATATTTTAGCGTAATACACGCTCGACGCTGACTAAGCGTTGCGCATCGCGTTGTAAAGCGCTTCAATCGCTTTAAAACTTCGCTTAAAACTTGTCTCCCTAAAGCGCTAAATTGCATTGTAACAAAAAGGTTGACATAGATTCATTGTGAAAGATATTCTTTAACAATCTAGCTTCAGTCTAACTTGAGAAAATGTGTGACAGGCCCCAAGAGAAAGTTGAAAGTTAAATTTGATTAAACAAATGAAGATGTTGTAACACTTGGAGCTGATATTAAAATATTTCGCTTCGTTGCTTCTTCTGTTCTGGCTGAACTTTGTAATGTGATCCTGTTTCTCTTGAATAACTTTGTCTTTCACCTAGAAACGAGACTTTATTTCTGATATTACTAAGAATGGAATAATTGGTTTTATTTTTATTTATAACCCAGTTTTGTATCATTTTGTAATTCATCGCATTATCCCTTATTTTATGGTTAGGTAGAACTAGATGTAGCTCTGTTTAGAATAAACACACACAAAAAGAGCATTATTTTTCAATTAGTTTTAATAATACGTAATAATGTCAATACATATGTATGTAAATCCAAATCCAATTCACAGATTGTTGTTTCGGATCTAGGTGTGTTATGGTTATGATCTTGTATGTTTGCAATAGTACCCACGACACAGAAGAAATTTCTAGAAAGGGTCAACGTTTTATGGAAAATTAAGAAAACACAGTCTTAATAAAAATGTAGACAAATACGTGAGCTGTTACAAGGTAGATAATTTCAATGTGTGTCAAACCGTCTCGGCACACATACAGGCACATACATATACTACTGTTACCGTAGTCAAGTAAAATTTTTAGTAATATTCACTTGGCTGATTTTGGTCTAATTTTCCTGTTCTGTGTGGGTGGCGGTGTCGTTATATTTGCTCTCTCAAGCACGACTAGAACATTTTCTTTTCAATTATATTTTCACACCGTTGTTACACACCAAATTTACATAATAAGCCGTCGCTACTGTATAAAATTACAGACATTACTTTCGAAAAACTAATTTATCTTCCTCATTAAAACAAACTTTTGTGACAAGCTGTCAAATCTGCGTGGAAAAAATAACAAAACTTATTCTTACATTACCACTATTTTTGTCACTTTATTTCTACCTAGCTTCCGCCCGCAGCTTCGCCCACGTGGTATGTTGATAAAAAGCAAACAATGTTAACACATCCAGGAAATCACCTATCTAGTATGTAGACTTATATTTCTTTTTTTTTATTTATATGATAGGTCGACAAACGAGCAGACGCAATACTTGATGGTAAGCAATCAGAGCCGCCCATGGACACACGCAACAACAGTGGAGTAACGAGTGCATTGCCCACCTTTTATGGATTAGGGATTTGGAGATTTAGGCATTGGGGGAGGGGTTTAGGCCTCCGGTAACCTCACTCACACGGCAAAACAAACGCTGTGGTTGTTTCACGCCGGTTTTCTGTGACGGACTTATTATATACTTCAATTTCAACCAAATCGGTGTAGTCGTTTTAGCGGAAAAGAACAACAAACATATTCGTATTTGCGTAAAAGAATTACCTCTTACAAACTTTCACATTTATAATATTAGTAGGACAATAACGAATCAGTGAATAAGACATAATAAATGTGTCAAATCCAGCCACTATCAATATTTGTACGCTAATCATGATTCGAGCCAATAATATTGTGTAGTTGTCATTTCAAGTGACACTCATAGTATACAGGCTGCTTGCTCAAGTGGATGATAAAAGCGTAGGACTGTAACAGCCTGTATCTGACATCCAGTGGGCAGATAGTAACAGGTGGATAAACCTCATGAATAATATTTAATTATATGTTAATGTAAGGTTCGAAAATAAACTTTTTACTTTCGTCTAATGTTATTAGTGAAGTCGGTTGAATATGTATAGTTTGATTAATAATTAGAAAAAAATACTAAATCTTACACATTATTTTACACATAATAATGTGCAATGTACACTCACTGTTTACCAATAGGAGGCGAGCCTAATGCTATGGACACAGTTTCAGATTCCATACTGAGAAAATTTTAAAAATTCGAAAAAGATCCTTATGACACTTTTTGCGACCCTTGGACTCCTTGCTTGGTAATCTCTTAGTAGCCCTCGAGGAGGCAGACAGTAAAGTAGCCTGCACTATTTAATACTAAATTCACTGAATTCACGTAGTGTCATAGTCACACACGAAATCGGGCACATATGTTTGTCTAGCATAATATTCCATTCATGAATATCACCATAACATAGATAACGGATGAACTAAATGATAATGTATAGAGAAACTACAATTATTATGAATTTCCAATATCGGAATAGATATTGAGGTAGATAAGTATAATTTCCATCGGCTGTTTTCGTACCCCACGCTCCAATGAACCTAATATAATAAGACCAAATTCGTATATTCTATTTCTATATTTAGTATCGTTCTCAAATTAGTCCTCCGAAAGTTATCAGTTCCGCGAACCATTCAACTAACTTGTTCATTAACATTTTTCCGATCAAATATTCTGATGAAGATAATCTCGTTCTTGTTCTCTACAAATATAATTTTGTGAATCAATCTCCTTAAAACTGGGTTTGAGTGAATTAATTGAGACAAAGTGTCTAGGGAAATTTACGATTAAATTATGTATATGGATAAGAATTTAGATACCTAATAAACCAAAATTTACTTTTTTTGTGAGGGGAAAATCACCAAATTACTTCTCGGGTGTCAGTGTCAGACTCTTACTGATTAAAAACCCCCACGCTCCTTCTCCTGATCTAGGCCAAGGCCTTGCTGCTTGCGAGGGCGTGGTGCCTTATTGCACTTGCTCCGCAACCCCGAAATTGACAGTACTTAATATACCATTTTCCACTATTTTATGTAAGTAATTCAAGGATCATCATCGATGAAAACTCCAAATACATCGGTTAGCCAACAAAGAGAGACAGACAACTGTGATTTAAGTATGTTTGCTTGTACATCAATAACCCATTATCTCTTTGAACTTGTACAATATAGAACAAAACAACCACTTACCTATGCTTTGACTGACCCATATGCCAAGCATATCGAGCTGCAACAGCCGATGGTACAGCTGTTCCCCGCGCGTGTGGTTCATGAAGAGGTGGTAAAGGAAGGAGCCGCACCAGGGCGCCAAGGCACCAAGGAGGTGGCACATCGATAGGAACCAGGCGCCAGGCCCGCTCCGCCAGGGAAGTAACCCCGGCAGTACGGCCAGTATGTACACGAGGGATACTCCTGGAACAAAAGAAATCATAATTCATCAGTAGGTGCTAAAGACAAGCTAAAGACGTCGCTTAAGTAATATATAAAAATATACAAAGGATATAAAAGAATTAAGTAACTTTATCTTGCACATAATTTTTGACTATCAAAGTAAAAAAAGAAATGGTTCAAACTAACAAAGGCTACGCAATAAATAATATTTAGAACATAGCCGTTCCGTTATGCAAGTAAGTGTAACGTATTTCCCTGATATTCTAGCTAAAATTTAGTGTTCGCTGCACAAATAATTTAGTTTCTCTCAAAATTTACGATGTTACAAAATAGGCAACGGTGACAAAATAACACTTTCTACTATACAATGTTTAATATGAAGAGTTTGTACCAAAATATGTCAATATCACGTCATGCAACGGTTTAACATAATGAAATTACGCTGACATCGAGTTGTCAAGTTAATTGTTCAGTTGACAGGCTCGTTAATATCTTTTTAGGAGCACGCAGTGATATTTTGGTGTTACAAGTCCCTCTTTTGCTGCCAGCCATCATTAATAACAGAAAGTAAACAAAATTAAATCAACATATTTTTATTGAAAAAATATGGAGGACACGGGAAAGACGCTTGATATCCTCCGAAGTGAAAGTATTCTAGAGCTGTCATGTAGAAATAAAAAAAATATCGTTTATTTTGGAAAACGAGACCCAGTTCAACAGTCGCTCTTGACAGCACCAAATAATAAATAGAGTGAAATGTATAAATTTTTTTTCCACGGGAACGGAATACGGAACCTGTTACAAATGCGTACCTACAGACTATATATCAAACTAACTGTCACATTAAAACTGTAAAAATCCGTGACCGTCCTTCAAGTATAATGTGTAGTGACGTCACAGACATCAGTTGTCAAATCGGTAGGTACGGTGTATTGTAATCACGTTGCGTGACACGTAAACAGCTAATTAGTGTTAGCCAGGACAATGATATGACCGATTATATTGTGTGCCTAAACTAGACAAGGACAGACAGACCATCTTTGTCATACATATTTTATGTACCTCCATACACATGTATTTATATGTTTACTTAGTATACGCGTTACATGATTCTAATATTTTTGTGCTACATAGGTAGGTAGGTGGTCAACCGGTCGATTGCTTTCAAATCTGTTGTAATGTAAGATATGGTTCGTAGATGATGATGGCAAACACACGTCCCAAATCCAACTTCTGGCCTTTGGACTATAGCCTCTTTGGTATTGTGTGCAACAGGAAAATTAAAAAAAAAATACCTGACGGTTAATAATGAATTCATAAGGTTTCCAAATTCTTATTTAATAATAATAAATCGTTATTGGATTCCAAATTCGAAAACGAAGACTAGATTTTAGTCAAAGCAAAACGTGACGAAAATATCTCATGTTCTCAATAATGAAAATCATACTAAAGCGTCACATATCTAGAACTGAATACTCCGGATTGTTCTAAGCGTTCTTAGTTATGGAGACAAATAGAATGGTCTGACCTACATTCCTAGATCATTCGGGAGAATCACAACGTACATTCAAGTTCATGTCTGTCTGCATTATGATCACTCTTAGGCACGCTATCGTCACATTTTGCGTTTGTCATCCGACCTCTATGTACTTAGGTATAGGTAATAAGGTTTCTCAGTGATCCCATTAGCACTGCTTGCGGTATTTAACTTATTATAGGAATCTTATAAGTAGATTATAGAATTCAAAGTAGGTATGAATTTTGTTCTGTGTCATCAGTCGAACTCAAGCCTAAGTTACGCCTGGACCCGAAACAGACTGTGTTCCGAAATTGCGTTGCTGTACAAAATTATAATTCAGATATGTTTATTGCATCAGGCTGGCTTTTGCTGAATTTGTCGTTAGACCCGAGCCATCGTGCACGGACCACAGCATTTAGCTGACTATTATCCATTTTTCGATGCGATAACGGTTTTGTATTTGTGATAATTATGTGCAAATAAACAGTTTTTTTTCCGGCTACACTGTTTCTGTCTCTCTCTATTAGACGTGTATTTATGAGATAGCAAGCATTGTTTATGGATTACCAAGTCACTGCGTACGTATATTACGAAACTTGAGACAAATTACTCTGTACTGGCAAACGGCGTTTTACTACAGATTATACTAAAAGCATCGCCTAATGGATTCTAGTTCTGAATTCGAAATGTGTGAATTATGTTCTGAATATACGTACAAGTACTTTAGTTATTCATATGTTGTCTAATATCTTCATATACTAGGCTTACTACTCAATGAAATCCATTAGGATTATTTATCAAAGTCGTTAAATTATGAATTTGGAAATACCACTGAACATAAACGTATTTAAATATATATTAAGTTCCTATATCCCCTAGGTGGGGCAGAGGGCTTCCACAGTAATTTTCCATTTGGACCTATCTTGGGCTATGTGCTTAATTTCGGACCAGGACAGTCCTATCCTCCTTATTTCCGCCGCCACTGTGCGCCGCCACGTTTGCTTAGGACGGCCAACTTTTCGCCTGCCTTGTGGTGTCCACTCTAGAGCTTGTCTTGGTATGTGTGTGGGACCTCTCCTGAGGGTGTGCCCTATCCATGACCACTTTCGGCGTGTAATTTGCTTATCTATTGGCATTTCCCGGCACGCCTCCCACAAGCGTTCGTTCGAGATCTTCTCTGGCCAGAAAATGCCAAGTATCTGCCGAAGGCAGCGGTTGACGAAGACCTGGATTAAGTGAGTGATATCCTTTGTTACCTTCCACGTTTCGCACCCATAGAGTAAGACGGACTTGACGTTAGATCGGAAGATTTTAAGCTTGACTCTACGAGTCAGCTTCTTTGATCGCCATATGGGTCGAAGTTGTGCAAAGGTCGCCCGTGCTTTGGTCACTCTAGCGGCAGAGTCCTCTTCCGCTCCTCCCTCCTTCGACACAATGCTTCCCAGGTAAGCAAACTGTTGTACACACTGGATTGGCTCCATATCAAGAGTGAGGGACTGTTGGTTTTTCCCGGTGCGCATCTCGTGGGTCTTCCTTGAGTTGATTTTAAGGCCAACCTTTGCCGCCTCTAGCCGAAGGTCGTCCAGTTTGGCTTGCATATCAGCATGTTTATGGCTAAGCAGACACAGATCATCAGCATAGTCTAGGTCATCCAGCTGATTGTACAACCCCCATTCTATACCGCGTCTCTTGCCGTCGTTTACTTTCTGCATTACACCATCCAGGACGAGAAGAAAAAGCAGAGGCGAGAGAAGACAGCCTTGCTTGACTCCCGCTTGAACCGATATATCTTCGGAAATTAGACCATCATGAGCAACCCTGCAGGAGTACTTTTTGTACATGGCTTTGAGCAGGTCTCTGATCTTGGGTGGGACTCCGATTTCGTCAAGTCGGTGCCAAATACTGGACCAATGCAGTGTGTCGAACGCTTGTTTAAAGTCGACAAACGTAATATAGATGTCACGTTGCCACTCGGTGGACTCTTCGAGTATGATCCGAAGCGTATTTATTTGGTCCGTACATGAGCGGTTGGGGCGGAATCCAGCCTGTTCCTGCCGCAAAAGTGGCTCAACCACTTTTGCGATCCTGCCGAATAGTATTCTGCTAAGCACTTTAGATGGTACCGAAAGAAGAGTGATACCCCTCCAGTTGCCACATTCACTAAGGTCACCTTTCTTAGGCACTGTGATCAAGACAAACGTATTTAAATAATAACATATATTAAGTTAATCATTCCTTCTAATTTTCCGAAATATTAAACAAAATAAAACGACCCGAAAAAAATCTGAGGCTGAAAAATATCGGGTTCTCTTTTCCGGGCTCAGTTTCAATCTGAATTCAATTAAATAATTCCAAATATGTTTCTTTGTTTAAATTAAATTGGTTTCAAAAATGAACCTCGTCTTTGTTTGTCTAGTTTTCAACACAGATATATAGAATACGGGTTTGTTTGCAGATTTACCGTTATTTACATATTTTTCGTAGGATTTCAGCTCAAGCTATGTTTATGAATCAGCCTACGTTTTGGCACGAGACGGGCCGGCTTAGCTCTCATATTGGATTTTTATAAAAGCTAGCTATACTCGTGTCTTGTTCGGGATTATTTACGTACCTAAACGAAATCTTAAGATTATTTTATATATGATTTGAAAGATTTTGCTATCATTGCTTTTTGACTTAGTTTAAAAAACATAGGACTTTAGTATGTGGTATGACGTCAAGCGAGCTGATGGATTACCTGGTGGTAAGCAATCAATGCCGGCCATTAACACAATGGAGGAGCAAACTGTGTGTTGCCGACCTTTTGGGGATTACGGTTTTGGAGATTTACGGATTGGGGTAGGGAAAACATTGGGCCTCCGGTGCCTGTGAAATACAACGCTGTAGTTTTTTCACGCTCGTTTTAGTTAAATAACTTTTAATACTTGTAAATAATCCCGCTATTGCGATTTACCTAGTGACTTGCTTTCATGGTTTGTCAAAAGTATGGCAAATTCAGAGTTAAGTGCATTTAATTATCTAAATATTATAAACATAATATTGATCGAAACATCTATATAGAAACAAATACATATTATTATAATGATCAGGAAACTTACCAAATAGCAATAATAAAATGTATGTGTATAAATGAAGGACTATACCATACTATCTGTACATAATGTGTTGTATTTTTATATTTGTATATAGCAATACTGGTGTCATCGTAAACGTGACGTGCTTAATAATATAGTGAAAATAATGTTATGCCGTTTTATATGACCTAAAAGTCCTCCGTACGTTAATAAAAATAATATTATCATCCCTAATGAGATATGAAGGGCAAATGGAAGTAGAATATTTCTGTCGGGACCACCTTGTTTAGATATTAAAGGACTAAGTAAATGGAGTAACTAACAAGTAAGAAAGATCACACGAAGTTTTGTATGTATAATTAATAATCTCGAGTCTTAAAGCTTAGAACCTATACACGTAGCATAATAAAGTCTCATGGATCTCGCTACTCTGTAAGACAAATAATCTCATAAGAATAATAGGTGAACATAAAAAAGGTTCCGACGAATTGAGAACACATACCTGTTTGCCCATTTACTCGACTAGTTTCGAGCCACGCTAGGAACTCATGTTCATGAAATTCGGGAGAAACACAACGTAGGTGCATTCAAGTTATCTTTGTTTCTTTCTTATTTATTAACCGACTTCAAAAAAGGAGGAGTTTCCCAATTCGATTGTTTAAAAAACGAGTCCCTCATTATGAGCTTCCCCTGTGTCGTAGGTGCGTTTACAATCATACGTTCCGTGCGGGATCGAACCCGCGACACGTTGCGCGGCAGCCAGTTGCCCAGCTACCGCACCTGCTGTGCAGTCAAAGTTCATGTATTATGATCATGTTTTTCTGGTATTTGATTTGCATTACAACGAAGTATTTTCAAGTCGCAATTTCTGTCTTAATATAGTAACAACTTTGGAGGATGAGGATACCTTTTAACTTTGAGCACACGGGTGAAACCGGTAGCAGAATCTAGTCAATAATAATTAATCTGATTTCACTAGCTTTGTCAAAGTTATTCAACTATATAGCTGGATTTCTCTTGTTTCATGGACAAAGCAATATGGAGCTTTATTTACAGCTTGCCCTAGATCATATCTGAAGTAATTTATGTCACTCATAAATTCAATTCAAAACAATTCAATAAATCATTAAAGGGTAACACTTGAAATATGTACATTAACTATTGCAAGGGTGTTTTGACTGCCTCGGTAATTGAGTGACCGTAAGTTCCTGGACTGATTCCGGGTAGGGCAAAGAGCTATGATTTTTTTAGTAATGAATTTGTCGTATTGTTTCCATTGCGATAATAGCGTTAAATTTCTTCCCTTGTTTTATTTGTGTAATTTTGTAGATAGTTAAAGGTTAAGGTATGATGGGATTGACATATCCTAGCTGGAAAAAATACATTAAGAACAAATATTTAAAAAAATATACAGCAATATCATCACCCTGTCATCACCTACATGGGGCTCACGTTACACTATGTCCCTATCTACATTTTCTCGGATTAAAGGCTCGACTTTACGTTATTTACTAGCTTCGGCAAATGACTTCGCTCGGGTTATTAATTTATGAGTCCAGACTATAATCTATTTTATTTTATATAGTATCTTTGGTAAGACATAAAATAATATCAAAATTAATGACTCACTCGGGTGACTTAATTCAGGAAAGATCTACTAGTTTCAAGAAAGAACGGGACTCTTATTCATGCTGCGCGACGTCGCTGCGCTGCGCCACGCAAGCTGCTTATGAACATCTTGTCTATGATTTAATAAATTTACATTATTATTAATAAATTCTGTACTTTTTACTTGAAAAACTATACATCCATCGATTGTTATAAACAATCCAGCTTATAATATTAGTAAGATACGATGTGTATTCCTTCATATATGGGACAAACATATTTTTCTAAGGTTCATCTGAGGTCGAAGTCTGTGAACGATCGAATTTGTATAAATTGCTTCGCATGCTGATACTGATAGGAAATTGAACGCAATCTGTAGCTCACAGCTGCTCACTTACATCATATTATTATCTAGCTCCCAATTGGGATGCTGATGAGATGTACGTAGTAAATTAATCTGTAGATTGCTAATGTACTCGTGATACATTTGTCTGTAAAACATCTCTCGGTTATCCAAATTTAATTTATTTTTTTCCACCAAACTTTAATAGGCACTCAATACAGTCACTGAGATTTTTATGGATTTTGATTAAGATTGATGGTTAGGTCAACTATACGTTTATACAAAATTTCAGCTCAATCTGCTGAAGATCTGCTCGATCTGCCTCAATATTTATTTCAAGATTCTACCTTTTTCAGCAGTGGGCACTTACCTATAGACTGATGATAGAGAAATATCCGTTAGCACTGTGACAGTAAGGACAGACCGAAAGACTAACAGTTTAATCTTTAAGTTTTTTGACGTTCAAAAGTGCCTGTTGCTGGGGTTGCGGGGTAAGCGCAATGAGGCACCGCGACCTCGGCCCAGAGCAGGAGAAGGGACAGGGGGGTTTTTAGTCAGTAAGAGTCTGACACTCCCTCCCGCCCGGCCATGGGCGGGAGAAGACATTTGATGATTTTCCCCTCACAAAAAAGGGTCTAATTAATTTAAATAAATGATTTTGACTTTGACTTGTACGAATCTCAGTTTCAACATAATTGTAACCACTTTTCACGTAAAATTATACAATACTTTATTTGAATGTTGTTCTAATAAACTGTCGGCAGACCGGAAAATATCAATTCATTCCCGTCAAAGGAAAAAACCTTTTCGATAAAATATGAGAACATTTGTGTTTGATTAATGTCGCCGATGTTATTTCTACGAAACGAATTTTATATTATTGTTCTCTCTTTGAAATTCATCTGTTACAGTTATTTATAGTAGAGACTCAAGTATTCTGTGGTTCCTTTTAAATGAACGAAAGATTTGAAGCGTAATTATTATTATTTACTTTTAAAAAATTAAAGTAAAACTTGATGTTTCCAAACGAATCGCTTAGTGTATAATACTAATAGCCTACTGTAACTCAAATGGCGACCAGCTATTTCCACTTTGTATATAACGGTATGCGATCGAGCCGTTAACGCGTTCGGCCCTGTGATTGGTTGGTGAACTTGGAGCGAGCCAATAAGAGCGCCAAACGTCATAAACGTTCCGATCTGTTACACGTTAAAACAAACTCGTACTAGTCCTTCTGCTTCCACGGGGATCTTATGATAATGTCTGATACATGTCATATGTCTTGTTCAACTCTACCGACGTTCGACTGAAAAACTTCTTAGTCTTCGTAAAAGTGTCCTTGATTATCTTTATTAATATTATTTTCTGACAAAATGTCCTAATCGTACGTGTGTCTACGTGTATAAGTGAGTATAAGCTAAGTACACATTATATATGTGATAAACGTGTACTAAGTAAGTTTGGGTCGGATGTGGGTTTTGCATTTATTGTGAGAATTTTGTTATCTCTGAAATTGGGTTGCCTAACTGTACCTAAACAAAGGACTATTCAGAAATATTAAAATAAGTTTTAAAGTCCGGAATACATAGGTTTCTGTATAACACCTAGGTATTGGGCTGAATTTTATTAGGTCGTTGTAGATTTTACAAAAAAAATATGTGACAGTTCGGCAAACGAGCAGACGGATTACCTGATGGTAAGCAATCAGCGCCACCCATGAACTCCCGCAACAACAGAGCAGTTACGAGTGCGTTGCCGACGTTTTGGGAATTGAGGATTTGTAGATTTAGTGATTGGGGAGGGATTGAGGGAGGGGAAGAATTGGGCCTCTGGTAACCTCACTCACACGGCGAAACACAACGCTGTGGTTGTTTACCGCCGGATTTCTGTGAGGCCGTGGTATCACTCCGGTCGAGTCCATTCATGCCGAAGCATGGCTCTCCAATACTCATAACAGATAAGTTTAGAAAGATTAAAAGAGAACCAATACACGTCAAAAAAACATTGGTTAGATTTATTTGCTTTTTATAAGGAATGTTTTATTTACAAATAACAAACAAAGCCTTTGGATTTCCATCAATACGATTACCTATTGGAGAAAAATCCGGAAATCTGGACGTAATCCGGTAATGACATATTTGAGGCAGGATATGTTATATGTTATGACGTAACGATTGGTTTACTGAAGCCGCCGCGACGCTCGGCAGTGTCATGTTTCTTAGTCACTTCAGATACCCTGATAATATTGATAAGTCGTATATTTTTTGATACCCTAACCCTAAAGTAACTCGTGGTCGTGACATCATGTACTTTTCTACATAAAAGTAGAAAAAAAACATTGTTACGTGACACGTGATTTTCAAATATTGTTAATGGATTATGTTTAATTTCTGATAGCAGCGTGTGTAGTGACCACTAGTTTAGGGTCATATTGTAAATAATTTCGATATAAAATTGGAATTTCTGCCAAATACCCATTGTACTAAATAAGTAATATCTAAAGATGTATATGTAGCTCCAAATAAGATCCAGTCGGCTGCGTGCCGTTGATGTGACGGGCACGCTGTTCATGAACAAGAGTCCTTGAAGTAGAGCTTTCCTCGATAAATTCACGTCAGTAACTAATTCGTTACTTTAAGTAAATATCCAAACAACTCGTAACGTTTTTCTTTCAGCACTGACTAGAAAATCTCAGATTCTCAAAACGTTACCTATACATATATATGTATATATACCTACCTACGTAGCCCTATTACGCTAATAAAAACAAAAATACAAACCATAAACGTAAACAAGTCTGTGTAACACAGGGTGTTCGTAATAATCTTCTTTCTCTTCTTTTACACAGATAATAAACTGAGATATAAACAAAATGGGTATAGTATAAACAAAAGCTTAAAATAACAGGCGACGTCTCCAACTGTCGCAGAAAGAACCCGTAATACTGCTCAACTACATATATATGAAATAAGTAATATTAAACATTGTCCATATTAAACGCTGCACTGTTCCTACATGAAGCATGATATAGTGATGTAATAGGATGTACATAAAGAAAACATTAATGGGTGGGTCCACATAGTTAATGAGTCATAACGTGTTTATGTGCATAAATACTATACATATACAAGATAATTATGTATGGTGGTTTCAGTATTACAAATTACCCTACTAATATTATAGGAACTGGACTGGAACGAAGTTCTCTGCTTGCTCTTTATCGTATAAACTACTGAATGGAATTTGATGCAAATTGGCACATATTGATAGATTAAAGTGAAATATTTCACTAGCTATTCCCACACGGTTTCACTCGCTGCTCGGCTCTGAGTGATTGTAGCTCGATTTAATTGTAGCGTGATGTTTTATAGCCTATAGCAATCAGGAACATTGTAGCTATCAACCAGTGAAAGAATTTTGGCAATCCGACCAGCGGTTCCAAAGTTTACCCCCTACATACAAACTTACAAACATACAAACTTACAAATTTTACCTCTTTATAATATTAGTATAGATGGAAACGGTGAAGAATCTATTTATAACTTCAAACAATTTTTCTTCGTTATAATGATACTGTGGAAACACTAAAAATAAATGAATAATCTTAAAAAGAATGGCATCGAAATACTAAGTTGTTTAGTGAACCGTAGGAAACCTGTGAAAAAAAAGCAACGATTTATTGTTTCCAAATGAATGCGTGTAATGCGAACCTTACTCTATGGTACCGGTAGTCATATTGTTTCGTATATGATACTATACGACGCAATACACCAACTGCGCGTAACTTGTAGGTCTGTATATTTCTCGAGGGAAATAAACGGTTTTACATTTTGTAACTACATATCTGCCAACTCGTAACCGTTACGTTTAATTTTCGACGACGACGGCGACGTCGGTTCGCGAATGTCATCTTTGAACTATTTAAATTGTGAAGTTTAGTAAGAAAATTGCCATTTATTGGTCTTTTTTATAATCGTTATGCATTTAGCTACTATCACGCCTGGTGGAGAGCGATGATACGACCTACGATGCAACCTATTCACTCGGGCCTTTAAGACACCCAGGTACCCTTAAGATACCTTTCGGGAAACACAGGCTTAAGCAAAGAATTCTGCAACTTAAGGTCCTAATTATAAATCTGGTGGCGAACTGCTTCGTGCGTGTGAATGGGATATCCAACGTGAACCGATGACGTTTTGCCGATTGTTTGGTGGTACGTGGGTGGAACGGACTAGGTATCGCATTATACTGCAGTGAAAAACGTACCTAAGTATAGATTTTACCGTCTCATCGTCCGTCAGTACGAATATTATACAAATAAGATTTCAACAATATCGGAATAAAAATTTAATCAAGTAAATAAAATTAAGTAAAAAAAATAAAAATAAATAAATAAAACACCGCTTTGCTAGCATAAAAAACGGACCCCATACAGTTATATCGGGAATATTCTTTATAACCTTCCGTTTTGTTGTTAAGAGTCATGTAATATAATTTAATTACGGATGCCTTTTTTGTTTCCCTTTTATGTTTTATGTCTGATAAACACGAAAGTATCCAGATTTCTGGTCTCTGTGTAATTATGGGGCTTTTCATTTTTTATCCCAGTGACGTACAATGAATTGTAAGCTCGATCTCGAATGATATTCTTCTTGATTGCTTGTATGAAACGTTGAAATGTAGGTTATTATTTTCAACTGTGTATGTAGGACTCTAGGATTTAAGTGTAGGAGAGCCATGCTTTGACTAGAATGAGTCAGGTCGAATAAGTGATTCCATGGTCTCACAGAAAGCCTTCTATGAAACATCCAGCTTTGTCCTTCGCCGTGTGTATGAGTCACTCACACAGAATGTTGCTAAACTCTCGATAGACTCCTGGATCTGTCGATTATATTATATTATATATATTCAATACCTATTCGCCTAGTATCTGTGCTTTCACCGATTGCATCAGAAGCCGAAACTAATATCTTATCCAACATGAAGATCGATATGGAACGCTCCGAAGACTTCAATCACAACTTTTATATCCATAAACAAACTGTGACAATTGTATCCTTCTTAGCACCACAGTAACGTACTTAACTTTAGTATAGAAATTTTTTCAACACGCCATAAGAGTTGAAACTAACAAGATTCTAAAAATGTAAGTATATACTTGATGTTGAAACACGTAATCTAGTGTCCTTAGTCTTCATTAGATCACGGGATAAGAGCCTGTAATAAATTGCTTTATATGTAACTCGGTTTAACCGGCCCGGATCATAGAGGCTTTAAGTAGGTAGGTAAAAGCAAATAAAGCTACCACTTTATTGTTCTTAGATTTTCAACCTAACGTACTTGTAATAAATTGTAAGTCTATTAATAAATATTGACAATTTGTGGCAGGTTGATGTGCTTTGTGTATACATATGTATATTCATAGGGGTATGTTCAAACTTTGCAAAATTCTGCGGGTTTTACGTAGAACTATTGTTTTCAATTTTGTTTGCTGTAACCTTTATTTTAAATCGAATGTTGTTTAAAATAGTTGTGAACGGATTTGTGAATACAACGTTAAAAATGTCAGTAAAAATACTGGCTCATCTCAATCACACAAAAAAAGGAAAAATAAGCTTGTAAATTTTTATTGTCACACAGTTTCCTGTAACGCCCATCATAAATATACACTATGATGGATAAATATAGACACTACTATTAATCGTGTCTACAACATTCAACGCTACTCACAAATATCTTTTCTTCTAAAAACAAAAACCCTAAAAATAGTAAATACACCCTAAATTTTGAATGCAAATTTTAATTGCTACCCTCACTCTAGAGTTTGTAGGTACCGCATTGACCTCTCGAAAATAATTAGAGTTACCCCTGACCACTGTATTCCAAACACATAGCTGCCGCATTCATTCTACAGGCAAAGGGTTCCGTCTGTAATCCAATATTAGAAGTTTGGACGTTACAGTACAGTCGCCCAATAATATAACATTGTTTTCTCTTCTTGTAGCAACTGAGCCACCACTGTTGAATTGTTTTATAAATCCAAGTATTTTATTTATCGCTGGTCTGCGGACAGGGCAGCGCGCGCCCCTCAAGGAGCCAATAGACCACCACAGATGGGGTCTACAGGGCTGATTCTTTGATCTACAGGGCTAACAGCATGTTATATAACGCTGTATGTAGAAATGAACAGTTTGCAGAAAATACTTATTTTGTATTACAATATTTGACCTCTGAGTTTGTTTCGGCATTTCTTCTCAGAGTAGTCAGATAGGAAATGCCGGCTTCATCTAGTTTTTTACATATAAATTGACGTGTAAAATTGCCGTTTTATGGCCTATTTGCAAAAATAAATTCATTGTTTCATTGTTTCAATACTAACATAAACATATGTATATGAGGCAAAGCAAAAAAATGTATGTGATACCTATAGATAAGAACAGGACACCCGCATTAAAGTTAGGTTTTAGATTTTGCGTATAATTTATAATACGCACTGATCCCACAGATGAAACATTATTTAAACAGGTATTCTTCAAAATGTCGTTTATTTATTTCGAATCTCAATAGAAAGTGTATATGTAAATTTAAAAAAAATGCTAACTTTTTCATGGCACAACAGTAAGTAATATTATAATAACATCAGGTTATTCTGCAAGGTTCGTAATTTTTTTTAAGTTTTTACGAGTCCGTCTTAATGAAAGATTACGGTTATTTGTCTAACGTTTATCCTTGACGTCATCTCATTTGGCTACAAGGAAAATAGACAACAATTTTACGTAATTTTCTTTTAAAAAACCAACAAATACCTCAGATATGATTATATTTTTTGTAAATTTGGGCATAACTACTAATTATATTAACTTACTACTTAACTTCTTAATAGTTAATATATTACTTACACATATATATACATATATTTTTATATATATACACGTAATATACCTATATACCTGTAATATACCTATGAACCGAATTCCATCTTGTTTCTTTCCTTAAACAGCAGAAAGGTACACACGTACGTAGGTAAGTAACAGTTTACAAAGTACCTACTATTAACTTTTTTCTATAAAGTAAAACGTATGTAGAAATATTCTATACACAGGTACATATAAAAGCAACAACTGTATAATAGATAGTTACCTACATATAAATGGCAATTTTCTTTTGTGCGAACATTTTGTACCGCGCACCGCGCAGGACGTGTTTCGTATAATTGTGATTGCCTTGCAATTTCCCATAGTTTGCGACACTAGTACAAATATATATATCGATTTCAGAACACTGCTACATCGCCATTATTGTTCTACAACTAACATTTATGTCCGATATTTCCCGGTACGCGGTATAATGGTTTAATTACTATGTCCATGTTGCGACTGCGATTTGTAGATGTGTTTTAGTTGCATATTTTTTTGTTAAATTGTTTTGTTATAAATAGCTGTAATACATTTAATTTGCTGAATGAACTTGTGTTTCCATAATAGGTTTATTTCGTACGATAAAATAAAAATAAAAAAGTTAGTGAATCGTTTCCCTCCACTTCACATTTTGCTTCTTTACCGACAATTAATGAAGGCCTTGCTATAATAAAAGTCTGTTTTCTAAGCACTTCTCTGAATTATTAATAACAAAAAACTGTATTTATGATTTTAATAAGCAAAAATTGCATACTCAGTTACAATCTTATAATTTGTTGGTTATTTTAAAAAACTGTATATATGTGTAGAAAAAATATAATGTTTGGACTAATGAAATATAAATAAAAGAGATTTATGTTATTTTAAACGGAGCCTGACTTTGACTGATACTAATGTAGCGTAACGCTACGTTATTTAAGTGAAGAAAGGTTTCAAATTGATTGATTTTTTTTTCAAAAAAAGAAAATATAAAAAAGTTTAGCATGATGAAATTGAGTGTTGTTATTAAATATAATTTTAAGAGTTACCTTCAAATATGCTTGGGCATCTGCTTGATATTTTAGTTAAGTACTTTATATGGGTAGATAGATACATAGACGGACCTATTATTTTTATTACTCATCGACTTTGTTGTTTTATATCGATTGAAAATTTTCCGAGTTATAAGTAGGTAGGAACTTAGTTTATTTGTATGCTGACATACGGTGAAGGAAAATATCGTGAGGAAAACTGAACTTATGTTTTTTAATTATAGTATGTTTAAAGTCACCTATTCGCCTTGAGCAAGTAGGTGAATTAGTCATGACTGTCCAAAGCTTAGGCTTTTAGCTCAACATTTAGAGCATATACCTAAGATAATGATGTTTTCACAGTATCAGTAAAAGTTACTGTAATGTTGCGAAGTTTAAAATTCGTCAATTCCTATGTTTGCCAAAAGCTCGTTTCCAATTACAATGATACAAAAACAAAATCAGAAACTACGTGCACAGAACTTATTTAGTTGCAAATGCAACATTTTCATCAAGACAGAATGAATAAATAAGGGATTTCAGTAGAAGTTTTACAGTTTAACCACACCGCGCACGATACAAGTAGACAAGTATCTAAATAAACTATTTACTGTTGGCATTTCGTTGAATTCTCTCTATTTAACAATGCATGTAGGTAAACGTCATTCAAAGTTCAAAATAGACATGTTCTGATTCATTCTAGTCGAAAACCAATTAGCTTGTTTCGTTATTATTGGTATTGTTTTGCCGTATCAACAACGGTTTGCTTTATTGCTTATTTCTTATTAATTCAAATCTCTCGTTTATCGAACACTTTTAATAAATTGTCACCGATACATTAATCAATAAAAAAAAATAGGTTCGTTCTAAAGTTTTTAAATCACCATTAAAACGAAGCTCTATTATTTTGAAATGGTATGGTGGAAATATAATTAAGGGTATATTTTATATTGCCTTTATCTTTACCTATTAAATAAAACAAAATAAAAAAAACATATGATTTCCGACTCGCGCCAATTTTTTCGATCGGAAGAACAGATAAATAACATAGGTAACGTAATCCAATTACTTTATCAAAATGTTGCAAGTGTAAAAATTGGAAACTCGTCACATTCGTCACGTTAATAAAAGGCTTCCGTTGAATGGGAATTCAGTTGGAATTTTCATTGAAAAGGGAATATAAAGGACTAGCAATCTGGCTTGGCTTCGCAACGATTTAATTTATAATACGTAGCCATAATACATGGTTTTATTTTTTTACGAAAGGAAAAGTAATCGTGCAGTAAGGTGAGGTGCAGTACTGTGAAATTCGAAAATCATATTTATGTTTTTGTTTCGAAGACACATGTAGTAGTAGTACATGTATTATTCATGTTTGGAATATATATTTGTGACATCTCAGTGGATAATGGCTTGTCCAATTTAAATATAAAACGCGAAAAGTAATTACATATACATAGGTAGGTATTTACTGTTTAACGTTCAAACTATTGAACGAATCTTAATGAAATTTGGGAGAGAAACAGATTGCAGTTTTAATGACATACATATAGGCTCCTTTATACCTTGGCTCGATGAACGAAGCCATACCCGGTTATTACTATCGAATACTTTTAAGTAAACAGGAGAATTTTCCGTTCATTTACTTACTTATAATTAAAATATTTGAGCGACATTCATTCTAAATGAGGTTCTCATATTCAAAAACGTTTTGATCATGCAAACCTCGTTACTAATTGAATGATTGGAAACAATGATTAAATTGTTACCAATGCGGGTATGCCGCGTTGAAATATTTGTTTAATAACCTGTAACGAACCCTAAATAAATTTTAAAAGTTGTTTATTATTGCTGTTAAAATGTTGAGTATTATTAATTTAATACATAAGTAATCAATTATATCATAGTTTTATTTCATCATATATTAAAAAAAATAACAATATGCTTTTAATCCAAATGTAAACTATAATATTATAAATGCGAAAGTAACTCTGTCTGTCTGTTTGTCTGCCTTTTCTTCACGCCTAAACTACTGAACCGATTTGTGTGAAATTTGGTAGAGACATAGTTTGTAAGTCGAGGAATCACATAGAATAGTTTTTATTTCGAAAACCACGCGAGAGCGGGACTATGTGGGTATAACCAAAAATGTGGGAAAGTCACTATTGCACGCAAACGAAGTCGCAGGCAAGAGCTAGTATACGATAAGCGGCAGCGGTAGAATGTTATAATTATATTCATCAAATGACTTCTCCCGCCCAGGGCCGGGCGGGAGGGAGTGTCAGACTCTTACTGACTAAAAACGTCCTGTTCCTTCTCTTGCTCTGGGCCGAGGTTGCGGTGCCTCATTGCGCTTACCCCGCCACCCCGGCTGAACATCAGCCCTTTAGGGCCCCGTCTGTGGTATTGTTGAAGGTTTGATGTTATGATTTGTTAACGGTAATTACTTTGTATTTTTACCTAAAGTTTTACACGTACCTTTCTCATTTGATATTGTATGTACTTATTTATCATGATAGATAGAATACTACATGTACAATTACATCTTATTCATTATAAAAAATATAGTAAAAGTTATATATATATATATAACTTATTATATTATAGTAAAGCGTTTACAATAAAATAAAAGGCTGAAAAGTTTGTTGTAATGCGCGAATCTGCAGAACTACAATTTTGAATTGTTTAGTGTGTTTATGTTTATATAGTCACCGTTACGACTAGACGATCAATATGAGAGTATTTACAATAAAAACCTAATTTTCTCCAGGTAACGACCTTTTGTAATCGGGTACATCGACGTGAATCAAGTATTTCAGATAACTAAAACTAAGTCACGAAATAATCTATCGCTAAGTACCTAACACGAATATTAATCATAAAATAGATTAGCCGAAATCAAGTTAGGCAGTTGGCAACACAAACAATGTGTACCAACATTCAGAATCCGCAATCCGTTGTACTCCAAGGGATATGTTTAATGGATTTGGGTATTGGCGCCAAAGTTGGTGAACTTTGCCCTGTTCGAGAATGTTGGTGAATTATTAATGTTGCAGACGTGAGTCGGCTGTACCAGAGGCAGCGCAGACATGCTACATTTAGAAGATTCGTTTTGAGCTACGGAAGTTGGTGGTATATTTTATCATAATATTTTAAAACACAGGGTTAAAGTGACCTAGATCTTTCTTTTACATGGTTATAATAGTTATCGTTTCACTTATCTTACCATCGAATTTTGGATCCCAATCCAAAAATAAAACGTTATTTATTTGAACAAAGATCACATGTGCCCGGTGTATTTTTTTATTTTTTATTTATTTAATAGGTTGGCAAACGAGCAGACGGATTACTTGATGGTAAGCAATCAGCACCGCCCATGGACACTCGCAACGGAGGAGTTATGAGTGCGTTGCCGACCTTTTAGGGATTAGGGATTTGGAGATTTAGGGATTTAGGAGGGATTGGGGGAGGGGAAGGATTGGGCCGTTTGTAGTTTTATTTTAAATTCCATACTTCTAAATATTATCTATACGTTTAACACAAAAAGTCAATGATACGTATGAAAATAAACTTTATAATAACACAGTTTTAGTCTAGTTTTAATTACCATGAACATAAAAACTAAAAGCTGTCGGAACGGTGTGCTATCAGAATGTATTTGGCTCGTATTAGCTTTCGTATAACCGGCTAAACGGTCCTTACGGCGCTTCCCCGGTTTATTTCCGGCATTACGGTTCAATTCCTGTGTCCACGTTTGCATCCGAAGCGACGTTCGTAACGTTTTAATTGATGTAGTTGGAAAAAAACCAATTAAGATTCGTAAATGGATATTACATAGCTAATTTAAAAGGAGATTTGTTTTTAAATGCTTAGAAGTGGTACCTTAGAAATAGTAAAGATGGCGTTGTTGATTCTTTTGTATGTGATCGTACCTGAACGATGACGACAATGAGACTAAACTTATATTTGTATTTGTTGTATAATATAACAATAAACTAAAGCTTAATTAACCTACTAAGGGTGAACGTCGATTTTGGATGGTAAAAGAATTTTTATATTGACAGTGTAGTGTTAGAGTTTTTTAATTACAAACACACATAAATATATTTATTTCCTTTTTATAATATTAGTGTAGATGCAGAAGTTTATGTAAAATCATCAACTTTCCGTGATAGTCTACTGCATATACAGATAAGGAGACCCAACTGCATTATATGTATAAGATGGGTTACAGTTTCTCACATTTAAGAATAAACTATACATACTTGTGATAAAAATAATTATTCTAGGTACCTACCTACTCATGCTAGTAAAATACATAAATGTTTCCTTGAATTCTGTGAAAGTCAACACACGAACAGTAATAAGTGGTCTATTATACAACGATTTCGCGATGTTAGTTATTCAATTAATCGATTTTATAATTATTTTGCTATCAAAATGTGCAGAGTGATACACAATCCTTCGTAGTCGAGTTCCTTGGATCAACATTAAATATTTATATTACTGTTTCAATGTTTTTTTTTGTAGCCTATTGTGTGTCCCACTGCTGGGCAAAGGCCTCCCCTTTTTCCTTCCAAACTTCCCTGTCTAGAGCGATCTCCGGCCAAGTTTGCCCCGCGAACATGATCAGATCGTCACACCACCTTCGCCGTCGTCGACCTCCTTCAGGTGTCCAGTGAGTGACAACCTTCGCCAAAGTTATCAACCAAAGTTCAATGTATACGAAGATACGAGATAAGTAATAAAATCACGTTTCAAATTACAATTACATAAGAAACAATATAAAATAATTTTGTTAACAAACCTTTTTTAAAGTCGTTAACTGCGTTAAAGTATAAAACATATTTAATTTAAAATTCGTAATTCGAAAACTTTAGTTTGACATCGACACAAGTTTGCAACTTTCCGTATTGTAAAAGGCAAATTCGTAATACAATATGCATGTATTCAGCCGTGTAGTACAACAAGAAACTCAAGATATCTTTGTCCTGCTTGTGAGGCTTTGCGAGGATTTACACCTTTCTAAATCTTGAAGAGCGCCCGAGAGAAAGTCGCTCAAGTTTCGTATAATATGATATAATATGCTAAGCATTAAAATGTTAAACTGTGTTCAGATGTCCCTTACATTGAATTGTGCCAGTACCAATACGGTATTTGACAATTTTCAATACTTTTATTGAAATGTCAAAAACGAAAGTGTTCTATGAATTTGGCATTGAAAACGGAAATGTGACGTCATCATATATTTTGGGACAATTAGCAAATTTTTTTGTATGTTTCCAATAAAAATGTAAAATTAAGTATATCGTCAATCCATCAATGAAATACGATTATTTCTGAATATTTAGGTAATGGTATTGAAATCAATGAGATATTTATTTTTAACCGCAGAAAATACCTAATCAACGTATCTAGGTAAGTATACCTAATCCTTTTCTGACTAAACAGAATAAAAACATCGTTAGCATTAGTAATGATTTAGTCCATGAAGTCACCGGTGGCAAAAATAACCCTCAGTTTGAGTAGATAGTAGTGGTAGGTAGGTCTTTTCCCTCGAATGAGAATTATTATCACGCTATCAGGCAATCAACGAGTTTACTTAATGGCAGTAAGCCCTAGCAAGTTTTAAGGCTGAATAAACATAATGCCCTCACCACTCAACATTGAATTATATACTTTCTAAATGTCATTTTTTTCACACTTCATAAGGAAATATTATTATACAAAATAACTGACTTCGTTAATCTTTAAAATCCTTACTGGCTTAAGCGCGAATGGGTAGGGTTGATCGAAGTGATACCTACCATGGCCTCACAGAAAACCTACGTGAAACAAAGCTCTCTATCGTGTGTTAGTTGAAGGCCTACAACGCAAACGTCAACCTCTTGGTGTTGTGGGAATCGATAAACGATTGCTTACCATCAAGTTTTCCGTCTGTACGACTACCTTGATCCATAATAGTCTTAAACTTTATAAGTATAGCAAATGTAATCAGCGAATTTCAGCGAAGCAAAATCAAAACCCTTGGGGTTTGTATGCTAATTAGAAGGCTATTTGTTTAATAATGAAAAAACCGGGCACAATTACTTAACAACCAACGGTTTCGGAATGCGCCCGTTCCATCTTTCAAAATAAAAATAATGGTTAAACATTTTTGGGTTCCAACATAAAAACTGGTAAAGGAATTTAGAGTTTTCAGCAAGAAAATAGGAATAATCTCCAATATGCAGGCTCGGATTCACAAGATGATCAATAAATATTTAATTTGTAATCCGAACATCTTAAATTATTTAAATAAAAGTTAATACTCCACCTCACTCTCCTTTTATTGCCTGATTCTGGAACTATAGTCTGAACTAAATATATTTTCAATCCTTCAAAATGTTTAGAATATCCCTGGGTCAGCTTAGGTCGTCTGTGACCGCGTTTAAATTATGCAAAAAGAGATACGAATATTTACGTAGGTGTACAGGTAAACGAAGCCGACGCCAAAATCAGCAAATTAATAATAACTAACGTAATAATAAAACGGTTTCATGTTTTTGTGTGAAAATAGATTCTCTACTAATTTTTTTGTAAGTATTTTTTATGTGATTGGTCGACAAGTGCCGCCCATGGACATCCGCAACAACAGAGGAATTACGAGTGTGTTGTAAAGGTTGGCAACCTTTAGGGATACGGGATTTGGAGATTTAGGGATCGAGGAGAGATTGGGGGAGGGGAAGGATTGGGCCTCCAGTAATCTCATTCACACGGCGAAACACAACACTGTGGTTGTTTCAGGCCGTGGTATAACTTCGGTCGAGCTGACCCATTCGTGCCGAAGCATGGCTCTCCCACACTTGTCCCAAGTGGACAATACCTATTCTTCTTCTCAGACATAAATGGAGCAATTTCGTTTGTTGAAATAGTCCGTAGTTCAATTTGAATACGTTGGTAGCTACTTCCTAGAAAAATATGAAAAAACCTTTCTAAGGAAAAAGTAATTAAAAAGGATGAAAAGCAGTACCAACTGAGCGTTATACAATTACTAAATAAATGATTTTCGTTTTATTATTTGAAAGCGGGGATATGACAGGCACTTTCCTCAGCTGGCTCGACTGCCAAAAATTAAACAATTCAAACGGACGGTCGATGGGGAACTGGTAACGTCATTCAATAAAACCGTGTCGAGTTTCCTATGCGAATTACGACTAATGTTCGAAAAAAATACACACAATTCCTTTTAACTAAAATTCGCGGGTTACTCACGTGTAAATGTTGAGAAAAGCTCTACTAGTTTCGAACCACAGAGGGGTTCTTCCTCATGAGCAGCGTGCGCGGACGCGGCGACGTCGCGCAGCCTACTACAGCTTTTCTCAACATTTACACGTGAATAACCCGCGAATTTTAGTTAATTTAGTATGTCTCACGATAGTTATTATAAAAACACAATTCCTTTTATTTCTGCTGGGGCGTGAACGTACAGCCTTCACCCAAAATGGCGATTGTGTAATATTTGGGCCGATGCCAATCCGCGTCCACCTCGCTAATATCGTAGACCGTCCAACAATTTGAAAGGTAAATCTATTGGCCTGATTTTTTTTAAAAGACCGATTATTTTGTTGTTGTTCAGTATAATAATAATTTTATTAACCTACAGTTTTAATGCTATCTCTTTATATTTATACCTACCTACTCTAAAATAGTGTATGTATATAAAACTACTGATATAAACGATCAAAACATAAAAAAACGAAATTCATATTTTTATACATATATTATGTAGAAGATACCTAACTGCCTAGACACACTAAACCGTTGTGACTTGCAACTATAAAGGTTTTCTCAGTTAAATCACGTGATATAGTTGTTATTTCCAATAAACTTTTAAATTATTTAATTACTAACTTAACGTTTTTAGATAGAAGATTTTCCCTCTCGCAATACACTGGGCAATATAAGTAATTGACGATTTTTCCTCAATAAAAACAAATGCGATACTGTCTGTCTCAGTACAGTAATGTTCACTGAATTTCATAGAGATTTTTTGTAGTGAGTTGTAGTCACAAATGTATGTATATACCAATTCAAAATGATATACCTCATCTTAAAACTTTACTAACCAAACTCCCCTTCATATCGTTGATGAAAACAAAACACTGATGTTCATATAATTGACGGAATCCCTCGGAAGATACACCTATTCCGTTTACGACACCCCGGGGATAACTTGGGCTACCCAATTTCGTGTCCAGCTAAAGTAACTTAATACCAGAATGATTAATTTTCATTATAAAATCCAACACGCACCTAACTGGTTTGCCCCTTAAAGTTTTATCATCACTTGGTGAGAACATAATTCCTACACATTCATAACATAAAAATTTGATTGCCGACAGAAAATTGCTGAAGGCAAATCCACCGGACGGACGGAGGAGGTCACCGGTGACACCCATGGCGCTTAACGTGTTAACAAAAATATCATCTATCATAAAAATAAAAAATATCTATCAAGAAAATAATCGTAATAGCGCGATATTCTGATGACGAACACACCACATCGACCAAAACCAGAAATCGAAAATTAGGAAGTAATTTCAGAATATAAACCCAAAACCATATTTCATATTAAATAGCTCATTGACACACACACAAAAAGTTAACATAATGAAGAAATATGTTAAAAGTCTTAAAGATTAAATAATTAATTTTATATTTATTCGGTAATTTTTGAACACAATAATGAAAACTGTGGGTAGAATCCGTTATTTACTTACTGACAAATGTAGTCCAAAACAGGGCCAACCTTGGGCAACAATTACTGTTCATGTAAACCACATAATAATAATAGGCATGTAAACAAAAACTAAAGGACGTAGGTAAGTACATTAACATATTTTTCAGAATACATAATACGGATAATCTGTGCTCAGTTTCTTTCGCTGTTGTTATTAACTTGAATGATTTGGAAATATTTTGTTCATATTCCAATGTCGTTCGTTTTTGTTTATCACATATTTATGATGTGGTTCTACATTTTGAATCATTGTTTTTGCATCTCTCCCTATACCTACATAAGTATTTTATAATGTCTTGTAGTCGATATATCATATTTTTATGAAACATGAGGCAAACAAGCTAAGGGATCAACTGATAGTATCTAAGTGGTCAGAGGCGTCCATATATAGACACTCGCAACAAAAGAGAATTCACAGCTGATTGTCTTAAAAAGAAGTACGCTCGTTTCTTAAAGATTTGAAGATCGTATCAGTTCGAAAATAACACTATCCAAAGATCTTTCCAACGTTTTATTGTGTGGATCAGAAAGTTTCGCGAAATTTACACAGTTTTTGTCTGCCAACCAATGCCAACCATCTATATGATGAGAATGGAAGTATTGCCCCGTGGGTTAGCGGTCAGTAGCGGCAGGGTATACTAAATAAAGATAAAGCTATAAGCACTAAAGCAAAGGATCATGTCTTGTCCGTCCTTATAATTCGAGTACAGGGAAATAAGCTGGGTCTTAATTGTATTTGAATTATGAGAATTAACGTAAATCGTTACAGACAGTTGAATAACAAAGCTACAAATGAAATTAATGGTCTGCCCATGTTAATTAGTTTCGACTAATCAATTTATGAGCGTGCGGTTGGCAGCAATGAGGTTATGATTGGTCATTTTGCAATTCGCTTTGCGGAAATATATTTGTCATTACATACATTACATTTCTTCTGTAAAATAGTTGTGTTAGCTGAATAAATCCTTTTTTTGTATTTATTAGATAAGAAGGAGTTCTCAAGTATAAAATTCGATGAGAGAAGTAATACGTGCTTGCTGTACGGCCTTAGTTCGCCGACGCCTGAGAAAATAGTGCCCCAGAGACCTGTCCGGTTCACTTTTCTTAACTTTCTCGACTATTCTTTTTATTTTCTAAAAAGCCATTCAACTAACACGGTTTCCAGCCATATATCTTTTTGTAGAGTTTATTCTGGACACGTTGCACTAAAACAAAAACGAAACTTTACTTAAAAAAAAAAACATTTATTTTGGTGACTAGCAGACTTAACGATTTCTGTACCTCATCAAAAAATATCCTTGTCAAATATCAGAGAGCTGTTTATAGAACATTTTTATTTTAGTTTTTTCCATTACAATTTATTTTTCCAACGGTTATTTTTTCTTGTTAAAACCTTGGCTGGACTTTCATGACAATTTCATGACCAAAACTAACTAGTTCGTAACCGATTCAGAGTTTTAACGAGACTTATCAATTAAATTAATTTCTATGTATAAGCATGTATATCGACAGCCACTGTTTACGTAAAAATAAGCTGTATACGCCTTGGCGAGTCTAACTGAGCATAATATTTGCATTCAAAAGGATACATTAGGTAAATGTACGTGTGAAGAAGATCAACAAAGAAACTGCATAATCCAAATAGTCACTCTATCCTGGAGCAGTACCTACAGAAATGGCAGAATCATTGTGTTTATTAGTGCATAGCTTTGGCAGAGTAGTCAGGCGCGACGGGCCCACGACCGCAGCGATCCATTCTCTATCTAACTGACATTATTTGTAGACCGCATATGCGGCCACCACTCAATCAAGCTGGATACATAGAATTATGTATATTATATCCGTAGTATGATATAGCAAATTGACTGCACGGCTGGTGAGGTGGCTGGGCAACTGGCTGCTGCGCAACGTGTCGCGGGTTCGATTCCCGTACGGAACAACTCTTTGTGTGTTTCACAAATTGTTGTTCCGGGTCTGGGTGTGATGTGTATGTGGAATTGTATGTTTGTAAACGCACCCACGACACAGGAGAAGCTCCTAGTGTGGAGCAACGTTTTTTTTAACAAAATTTCATTAATGGATACAGCTACAATTAAGTCATAAACTTCAGAGACCTTATTAACAATAATTATCACTACGAATCGACAACAAAACGAACAACAAACGTTTGAACTCCACTTTCCTGTGCCGCTCTCAAAACATGTGCAGTTTTCAATACTTTAGTTTTTAGAACTGCTAAAGTCAGTAATTTCAGAGCTATGCTTCGGCACGAATGGGTGGGCTCGACCGGCGTGAAACAAGACAATGTTGAGTTTCACCGTGTGAGTAAGGTTATCGGAGACCCAATCTTTAACACAACCTACGCAATTTTCAAAAAACCGGTTTTTTACAACTGCCTGTCAGGAGTTAAAAGAAATTACTTTGATATCATCTCAATCCTACAAGGCAGTTTTATTAAGATGATTTCATCTACTTCACTAACAAAACGTGTATCAGTTTACTCAGGAACGACCCCGAAAACACGAGACGTATTCAAACAAAATTCTTAAAGCTGAACAGCATTTCATTTAAAAATAAATGCTTCAGCGCGGCTCTAGCATACATTTGCCTTGAAAGCAACATTTTATAAAGTCAAGTAGCTCATTAACTGGAATACATAAAGAAAAACAAGTTAAAATAGTCAAAGATATGCAGTTTATGAAAGTAAAAGCTTTCAATGTTTCAATGCTAGAAAGGTGGCAGGTCGAGGTCTAGGGAATTGTTGTGCTCAGTAGAAATACTTATTTAAGTTATTTCACACCTACAAATAAATAATACATACAATACATACATACATATACAAAAAAAATGCGAAGCCTTTTTTATGTGTATGACCTAGTCGCCTATTTCGAACTAAACAAAATAATATAATTTGTTAATAAAAAAATTGTTATTTTGTGATAACGCTTATAAAAAATTATAACAACCTTAGTGCCCTATAATTATATTCAATAGACTTTTGTGAATGTGTCTTCTTCTGTGGATTACCGTGGGTTGATGATAATCCTATTAATATTATAAGCGCGAAAGTTTGTAAGTATCGATGGATATTTCTTAGGCTTTGACGTACATCGAACTGAACGGATCGGTATGAAATTTGGCACAGAGATAGATAATAGTCTGGAAACGTAACAAAGAACACGTAGGCTTTCTACCCTGGAACTGTGGGTGAAGATGCTCAAAGAAGTCTAAAATAAAAGTATTAGTTTATTGTTCTATTGTTCTGAGTAGTTCCCTAGTCTGACTTTCAATGCGAACCGACCGTCAACGAAGCATTAAGCTACTTTACAACTTACATTATCTATGCACCCCTAATGATACCGAGTCACTCCACTCAATCATACACAAAGGTAAATTACTCAAACTATGCACAAACAGTAATTTGAATAGTAGAGCAAACATTGGAATTGTAAGGTAATTTTCAAAATGATACCGTGATTACATTTAAATAGAGCTTGTATTGGCTAATCATGTAATCTATTGTCAATAACCTAGGTAGGTAGATCAATTGTTGGCTTTGAAGTTGGTTTAGAGGTTTTAATCCTATTTATTATATTTATATTTTTTAATGTCAAACTTAAAAAAATACTTTTTATAACCATCGATCACTAATACGTTAAATAAGCTGTATGATATTCCTAGTCGAAACAAGCAATAACTAACTTTTTAACTAAAAGGTCCCCTTAAAAAGATATATCTATCCCATATACCATAATCTTCTTTTATCGGTGTATTACCAGCTCAGTGGAAATTGCCAATTCCCACAATTCTTTAAATCCTTGCAATTTCCACAATTTCTTTAAAATCTTTAAAAAAATGTAATCATTGTTCATAAAATCTACGCTTACTTTTGAAATATCAACCCCTTTAAGAGAGCTCTTTACCTAAACTAAAAGCTTTGAGGGGTGCCTAATGACCACGATGCCAGTGCATGGGGTGCCTAGATACAATAGATGACGGGAGTCGATAACTGTACTGCTTGGGCTCACAATGCCCGGGTTTATAACGTGCTCTGACTATAAATCCCATTGACTCGGTTACGGCAAGTGAGTTAAATATAAAGTTGTAACTTTCTTTACATTGTATATTCTAAGCTGGAATTAAGGCCATTCTAGTTTTAAAAAACTCATACTATGTTACTATGTAACAGTTCCGTATGTTTCAACGTTCATGAAATAAATTTACCCCTTAAAGTACTGTTACTAAAGCGTGCTTTCTTCACTAAGCTGACTGGTATTTCTAAATGGCACATAAATTCTGCTACGAAGCCCCGTAGCCCGTAGTCCGTAGCCCGATGCTACGAGAATGCGCTATGTAGCCTATGCTACGGATGCGGAGAGGGGAAAATTTGCAATTTATTATTGTACTCGTACTCAGCCGACCCGCGACCCGCCTGTTACCCACTTAGTAGCACTCACAAAAATATAAAAGCATTCCCTTTTTATTTCATTGCTTATTTGAATTTTCTGTTAATCTATCAATATTTTAGAAAACTACCAAATATGCTATAAAATGACGTATTTACAGATTATGTAAAAAGAAAAACTCTCAATAATGGCGTGGTAAAACAAAAAAAATATGTAATTTGCCACTAAGCCTTTATGTAACCGGGTTCATGTGAGAAACTAGCGTTGCGCGCGAATTCGATGTTCGCGTATATTTCAAGCGTGCACGAATTAATAAAGCGGTACGTTACCATGGGTGAGGATATTAATGGTCTCGTTGTGGAAGTAGAAGAGGCTGCCGACGCAGCCGGCCCAGCTCTGCAACGGGCGGTAGCCGGTCAGCACGTACGGGTTAAACTGCAGATGCTGCGGCATGTCCCGCCAGTGCAGCAGCTGCACGCCGCCAGACTCTTCACTGGCGCTGCTGCTGGCCCGCTTCTCCTCCGGCACACTCTCCCCCGCCACTTCTGCCCCACGCTCCTCATTATCACAGATACGCTCTAACGACTTTTTCCTCTTTTTAGGTCCTTTCCCGTTCACTTCTTGAATTGACATATCGAACATTTTTGTACATGTATCAGGTACACTCTGACCGTCTCTCATCTCCACAGCGAGCTAGCGCGTGTCGCGGGAGGCTGGGAAACGGATCCGTTCCTCACGTTGTGTACCCGCATGGTCCAGCGTCGGCTGAGTGGCAGAGCGCGGAGGTTTGTACAAATATCACAGTTACAGCATTAGTGTGGAGCGTGGGGTGCGAGCGGACGCTGGCGGTGCTACTTTTCTGTTATTCTCTGGTGGGAGAGCGGGCCGCGACGGCGCGGCGACTCGCGGCAGGTCGCGGGCTTGGAGGGCGGGCGCAGCGCGCGCGACTGCCCGGCCGCGCCGCACACCCCGGCTGCTCGCCTCACCCTGCTCCCCGCGCCCCGCACTTTTGCGCACTGCGCAAACCTGATCAGCTGATTCCCGCCAGAAGGTCGGCCCCTTAGCCTGTGCCCATTCCTTGCACTTTCACTCATTGTCCAAATGTTATAGTATTCCCTTTAACACACGCAAATTTATTCATACACGATTTTTTTACTGTAGTTAATAGTTTAGTTTTATTCAAAGCATAGTGCATACATAAATCAAATTCGTAAAATGGGAGTACGAATCGGCAATCGCCGCAAAAAAATATTTTTGCTTGTCTTTTATTTTCTTTCCTACTAAAAGTTCTCTTCTCGTAGAACTAAATTGGACTGATAGATGAGATGAGATAGAGATGTTTATTATTTATAATAAACATCATTGTAACTTAGCTACTTATAAGTAGCTAAGTTCTAACTCTAGTCTGCATTATAAACTAGCGACATCTCTGTTTGAAACATGAAAACGCTAAGATTCGCGGCTACAAACTGCTTAACTATTTTCAGAAATTATATATTAATAACTAAGGAAAGGATTGTGTTAAGTGCAGTACCTTATTATTAAAATGTTGCCTGCAAAACTGGAATCTGTTATCTGTCTGTGTGAAACCTTTTGTCCTTGCAGACGCAGAGGTGTAAATAAATAATGCCATATACTTACCTACATATTATCATCATTTTATTTACATTGTAGTTGTTGTCCATTGGTACTCCGGCGACTCGCCAGTTAAGTTAAAATTTTACAATAATAAGGATTGAACATATTGCCATATAACAGGAAAATGTTCGGAAATATTGAAAAAATCCCAATAATACTTTGCCAGGCCTGAGAATTGAATCCGAATCTCTTTTTTATTATTTTGATCGTCTTAGGAGGGAGTGTAAGACTCTTACTGACAAAAAAAGCAGCCCGTTCCTTCTTCCAGCGCCGCGTTAGATTATTTCGCTCAACCTGCTATTGCACTTGTAATTGCTACTTTAACAACAGGGATTACGTTGGTTTAATACTTTTGTTTTTTATGTGATAGGATGGGAAGCGAGCCGACGGGTTACCTGACGGTAAGCAATCAGCGACGCCCATGGACACCCGCAACAACGGAGGATAAACGAGTGCGTTACCGACCTTTTGGGGATTAGGGATTTGGAGATTTTGGGATTGGGGAAGAAATGGGGGAGGGAAAGGATTAGGCCTCCGGTGAACTCACTCACACGGCGAAACACAACGCTGTGGTTGCGAACGAAGCAGCCTATTTTTTTTATGGGCATGCTTTTTGATAAAATGTAAGAAATTTATACATTTTTTATAGAAACATACATGAATCCTAAAAACATAACACTCCTTTTTTGGCCAGTCGTGTATTAAAATCATTCCAGAGAATTTGACATTAAAAATTCTGCCTCGTCAGGATGCTAGGAGTAGGTATAGTGACGTCTAATGAATAGTACAGACCTAAGTCACTTTGGCTCACTTAGCGACAGAAGAGCGTAGCCACGAATTACATCTCTCTACGTAGTTGCTGGCTCGTCTAGTGATCGGGTAACGTCGCTTATGTAATGTTTAGAGTAGACTGCACATTCAGCCGCCATTTTTAATCAACTAGCTACTGTGGACTTGCCAAAATGCCACGGCCTTATCCATTATTACGAGAGTATAAAGTAAGTAACTAAACAGATTTTTTTGTACATAGATCCATATACTCCGTGTGAATTAGACACACGGTTTTTCTTTCTAGTCTAGGTTTACCATTGAGCCAGTTTTTGTATTTCAAATTGAAGGTACGTGTGAATGAGATTAAGATAAAAATACAAAACCTAACTCAATTATTTAAACCTAGACCAAAACTAAATCTTGTTTTGTAATAAGAGGGTTATTAGTGCAATAATGTTCTAAAACTGATAGAAAATAATAAAAAAAAATTACCGAACTGACGACGAGCCAGTTTTGCTTAAAATGGATTTTATCTCAGAACAGAAAACAACCAACTTGAAAAACAAAAAAGTGTTGTATAATTAAAATTATATTATATTTTTATATTTTAATACCACTCTTACGTACGTGAAGCTAATACTTTTAATATTAATAATAAAACACTATCAATTCTATGTTACATAGGTTTGAAGTCGTTCATCGTCATACGCTCAGCAGTGAGTGAGCGCTCACAGGCTAATGGTGGGATGAGATGTAGTGTGGTATATGTGGATTAGACTAATAGTAATTCTAAATATATGAAAAACGTTAAATAATATTTAAAAAAAAAAATATAAATAAAATTTATCAACATCGTTTCGATGCGACAACATGAACGCTTCTTTTAATACATTATGTTGGTAGCATCTAAATTGGAATTAGTTACAAAACATTTTGCTAGATGGCAGTAAAATCTTGACAACTTCCTGTGCAGTGGAATCTTTTTTATTCTTTTAATTAAAATTCTATCTTATACTTCTTATTAAAAATATTTATAGAGTGAAATGTATTTTATAATTTTTGTTTAAGTTACTCAATAAGTTTTTTACAGTTGATAAACTATTTTAATAATTTATCTTCATACGGAAGAGAAACTTGAATTACGATTTACGCCATCGCGCTGCGTTCAACCAACCAACAAGCATCTGTCTTGGATTCGGATCGATGTTCGGGCCTTTATTGCGAAGAAGCATACTTCAAGGTTCTGCATCGCGAACTTGGAATTGTTTAATTAATTTCACTCAACTACTTTGGTGTAAATTGAAATATATTGGTGAATTGAGGGTAAGTTAAAATAGATATGATTTATTATCAAAGCGTACTTAGGGCTCCAGTGGAGTCGTAGAGAAACCAACATGGCGCCAGCATGTAAAATGTAAATAACTTGTGACATTTATCGTAATGTCTACATGACCAAGGAATTGCATATTATGGTACAGCTCGCCGTGGTTTTTGTACTAGTAATTGCAAATGTAGTATTTTTCATAATTTTTGGCACAATTTTTCGCATTTGTTATTGCAGATACAATACGTTTAGTAGTTGCAGTTGCAAGTGTCGCAGCTGCGATATATTTGGCTAACTAGTATTCTGGAGTCAAGCTTTAGTTGATCGATCTAAAAATATACCTAGGACATCTTGATTGTGACTATG
Organism: Spodoptera exigua; assembly: GCA_902829305.4. Lineage (NCBI taxonomy): Eukaryota > Metazoa > Arthropoda > Insecta > Lepidoptera > Noctuidae > Spodoptera > Spodoptera exigua. Next base: position 3,690,213 of record LR824612.2, read on the forward strand.
TTGTTGATATTAACTACTTTCAAGGCTAATCAACCGATACCCAAAATACGTCAATTGTGGTCGATACTTATTGAGGCTTATCAGTTATCAAAAGAGGTGTGCTTCGAGATACTCTTATAAGGTGTTATTTATTATTTACAGTAGTTGATTAGGCACGAATGAATTAGGTATTTTGCGGACACTTCATCATTTTTAAGCCTTGATTCTAGGTGACAACATATTGTCGATCCACTGTTAGACTTATTTAGCCATCTTACTATCAAACATAAGCTCAGAAATATTGTCAGTTACATTCTGTTCTCTGTCCATGTTGAACATAGCTTTGATCTCAAATCTCAGTCATAAACTTTTCTAGAATATACAATGCTTACTTATTCAAAGTGCATGCCAGTGTGAAGTCAAATTCCACTACGCACCTTTGACATATTGGTCAATGGTTTAAAAAGTTTATGTTTTTCAGCTTAAACCGCTCGGATACGAGTATTGGTATCTTTGTTATGGTAAGTGGAAGTACAAAAAGTACTTTCCTAAAGCATGTCTGTCAAAAATAATGCCGACTGTAATTAGGTTTACAGCATGTATTATTCTTGACAGACACATTTTTAGCATGTTTGGTTTAAATGGAATGGCTTGATGCAATGGTATAAAAGATCTATTAGAGGATCTCCTATGAAAGAATGTTCTAGATATCAAACTATTATAATACTGGTTTGACATGATTGTGGATCTCATATACGGAATCATTTAAACCTGTATTTTTTGTCATGATTATGTGTGAATGTGCATATTCATTTAAATTCTGAAGCAAATCAATAATCTTTCATGGTAGATACTTTGGTGTTGAATGTTTTAATTGAATGTTTACTACTTCTTATAAAACCAATCATCAATACTGGTTCACTGAACCTTCAGGTGATCATTATTCTACAAATCTATATGGTAGACCTATGTTTAACTCATTTAACCTGCCATTATAATTCTCATGCAATAGTAAACATCCAGCGCTCACATAATAACAAAGAAGAAGTCTTTCAGTTTATTTATTTATAATTTTTGCATCCTTCTGACATAATGAGATTAAAAAGACTAAAATAATGTATTAACATTAATACATAGAAACTGCCCTAACTGCCGTGTAAGGCTAAGACAAACAAGCCAATAAATTAAAATACTTAAATAAAATAATATTTAGAATAATGTAAAATAACATACTTAAATCAATTAAAATTTAGTTTCTGATTGTGTACATATAATTTTGTTGTTAGTTACCAATTGATTAACAACAAATAGTATCTGCTTACACAGCAAACAGCAATAGCAGCCATGCTTATTATGGTACAAGCACCCATTTAGTATTCCAGCTGCCAGTAATGTTAACATTTTTAGCGTGGCAGTCCACAGCTTGCTATCAATTGCTGATCTGCCTTTGAAAATGCTAGAAATGCTAATATTTCTACATCTTTGGAATTAATATGAAGAGAGGAGGAAGCATGTAGTGCACCAGATGGCAGTATGAGCAGATCATGCAACATATAACCATAGTAACATAACACTGCAAAAACCTAATAAACACATAATTTAAACATTATTAAAAACTACATGCATACATTTGTCATACTGGTGACATGTGACATGTTGGTAAACTCCTCACTATGCTTTCTAGAATATTGACGATGTTGGTGTATCCTGTTTGCAGATGCCGCGAACTCGTAGGAAGCACTATTCGTCTCACTCCAGATCACGGTCCCGCTCGTACGAGGCGAAACGCCGTCGCCTCGACGATGGATCTACAGAAGGATCTTACAGGAAGCGGAGTCGCAGCAGGGGAGAAAGAGACAGGTTAGTCCATAATTATGTTTTCATTTATAGTATATATAATCATTATATGGAATGTATATATGTAATTATGTACATCATAACTAGTGACTGTGTTTGAATCATATGAAATAGATGTCATAGGGGTCTTAATTTGTAAATTTCTTGTGTGTCTAAATTTTAAAGAGTTGCTATCCAGGACATTGCCGTGCATTCAAAATCAACTGGTAAAAAGTTACATTATATCTGCATAATCTGACACGAAACAGATTTACATAAAACTCAAAAAACCTATTCTTTGTACCAATGCTGCCTATTACACGGACCTATTTTGTGAATTTAAGTTATGATCTTTTAAGGTGAGTGTCAGATTCTTACTGACTATAAACCAGAGGGCCGAGGCTGCAGTGCCTCATTGCGCTTGCCCCGCAACTCTGGCAGGTGATCTCTTAAATCCTGAACAGTCAAATTGTATTAATATAATATCAATAATACCACACATTCTTTTCCCTATGTTATCATGTATTACAACATCTTTAACTGCCTATTATGTATGCTGGACAATAATGGGCTTCCTCTACAAACACCTTTGCTTAAATTCTGCTGGGCAGAAGGTCAGATATCATAGTTCATGAAAAGCCTCTTTTAAATTTGCCACATTAGTGCATAATGTGTGGGTGGCAGAGATGAGCACATATAATGTAACTTTCTTTAACTGACCAGTTTAGTTATGGGTAACAGAAAGGTGATATAATTGCATATTCAAACAAAGGCACAAAGTTCTTTATACTGCCATTTTACAACAGATTGTTTTCATATTGCATTTATCAATTTCAATTTACTCTATAAAAAAGAACTATTGTTGTTGTCCTCAGCCATACATCCTTTACTAATTCAATTATAGTTACTATCATTAGAATTTAAAATTCTTGGGTAGTTTTATATTATTTCATAGACATTAACAGTAACATTGTATCTGAACAACCTAAACGTAACTTATCCAAACCAAACATATTATTAATTGATCACATACTTCCACTAATCTATATGACATATTTTATGTCAGATTAACTTAATTACTAGGCCCATATTTCCAAACCAAACATTTACTGTTATCTAAAATTTGAACCAAAAGTTATCAATTTCAACTAGGTACACAGTATGCAGTAGGTATATTAACCACAATATTTTTTTCGAAGGAATATAATGCAAAGAAAGAATAAATTTTCGGTAATTTAGGCCATATGTAACAATAATGGCGGTCGCACGCGTCTCCACCCGGTTGGATATTTATTATACATTTTCGATATTACACATTTCCAAGATATTTTTATAATTTTCTTTAGGTGCAGACTACCACAACTAGGTTCAAGGTCTTAATTAGCCAAATCGGTAAAGGCGTTGATGAGTTATAACATTACAACGAAGAGTGGCATTGATTTCGATATATATGCGTAGATAACATTTTCTGTCTGACTACTCTGAGAAGAAATGTAGAATCAAATTCATTATATTATACTCTTATTCACATTAACGCGGGAGAGGTTTGCTTTGCATAGGTTTACACGAACATAATACACAGTCAAGCCTCATATTTTTGAAATGCTAATAATAATATAAAGTGCAATAAAAAATGGAAAATTTAAGAAATATATCTTCGCCTTTTCCTCATCAGCAGCAAAATCCGATTGACCGGCCAGCCTTACAAAAATTGGAGGCAAAATTGCAAACTTGAGTAAGATAAATTATGTTTAATAAAGCAAAAAAACACTTGTTATGCTTCAATCCAGACAGTCGTTCTCAAGCGAGGTCATCGCAATTATGGTTATAGTAGCGACATCTATTGGCTCGGTATAGTTCCTCGCAGTAAGCTGAGGCTGATATGTATTCAATTTTGTACGTTACGGCTACTCGTCGCTAGATGGCGATAATAGTTCCAAAACAATATACCTGAGTAACACTATTTTGCGTTGAAATAGTAGTAGTTAGAGTGCCTAGTACATATAAGTTTAGCTTTAACGTGATTGAATTCGCGTTTAGCCCTCTGATTGATTGGTTAACTAGGAGCAGCCTTCATAAACGTGTCGATCGCGCTAACTTAAAGCAAATTCGTACTACGCTCTCCGATGTCTGGAGACCAACTACTTTTTCATGAATTCACGATTTTTCATTGAAAGTTTATCTTTTTAATAGAACACAAAAACGAGAGTGATACAAACCATTAATTCTTCCTAGGACTTAATTAATGTTGAACCTTTGTTGTACCTTGTTGTTGTACCTTTTGCTTAAAAGAACCTACCTACGTACTTCATCAGAGATTTATTTCGTGCCCTATATTTTATACATAAGCAACAGTTACTATACAATTTTACTGCCTGCTTATTGGCTAGAATTGAGCGATTTAGGGCGGCTTGCGCATCGTCGTTAAATACAGTTTAAGAGCGACGTAAACGCATTTAGTCTGCTAATTATATTTAGCGTCTTGCACAACAAAAATTTAGGCACTAATCACGTTTAACGAACTGTCAAAGTTAAATACCCAAAGATGGCTATTTAGCGTCGCTAAATACGTTTAGTAGCAATCGCGCGTCATCATTTTGAGGTTAAAGAAATTTTACGATTATTTTAAGATTATAAAGAGTTCGGTAGGAAGTTTGTAAGATGGATTTGTGGGAATTATATTCTGACGACGATGAGGAGATTATAGAATATATCAACAATAGCACGAGACGCTTCACAAATCACAACAAAACTTTGAGTGACTTGACAGCTCGGTTGACTTGATGTGACAGTTGAAAGCTCGTCGGTCCATTTCACGATTTTTTTTTAAGAAATGCATCCATTTTGCTCTAAATCAAGTGTACAACGCACGAAAACGTAAAAAGGAACGCAAGTAACTGCTTTACCGACTCCCTAACTACGATTAGTTAAATTACTATCCAAACGGACGTGAGCAAGACCTTTTTAATTGTATTTAGGCTAAACATATTTAGCAAGATAAACGCATTTTACTAAATTCTGTTTAGACCACATGTTGCGCAAGCCGCCCTTAATCTTCTGTTTATTTACGCAATAGATTCCGTATTTATTTCTTCTAGTGTAGGCATTAATCATATTTTACTTTTTCATGAAATAAGTAAGCAACATTAAATGTAAAAATATATGTAAGTACTTGTTGTATATATTATGTATTTATAATTTTCCTGTTTTTCGTGTAAATACGAGGTAATTGAAAGCTTAATACCTATGATTAATTGAGTTAATGGCCATTCTATTGCTAAGTTACTGTTTTCCTTATGGACTAAAATGCGCAATCGTAATGGAACCTAGACTTATGAACATACATACGAAGTACTTTTTGCTGTACTCAGATTTACTTCCTTATGTGTATGTAAATCCATAATACACACGTAGATTTGTTGAGTGGAGCCGGAAAGTTCCACTAAAATATAAGCTTTAAAATTGTATAAATACTAAACCTCCATTTGTATCATCATCATCGTCAACAGCATTTGTCAGCCCACTGCCTTAGTTTCGACGTTTTCAGAAAAAGAGGAATTTGTCACAGACTCAACGCTTAGTTACAGTTTACAAAAATCATTAAAGAATGCTGCAGCTGGGTGAATATTAAAAATATATAGTCCCGTAGATTCCCCCGGGAATAGTACATAGGGTATTCTACAATGTGGAGTCACCACACGGCTTCATTGTGATCTAACTGCAGCTTCGACCTTAATGAAATTAGAAAGAAAATTTTAGCATAGTTTGCGGTGTCTTTTGCATCTTCATACTTAAATGTATTTTCAAAAACCCCAGCTACTTCAGCAGCTGACAAAATCCAGTTACAGCTCTTTACTAAAAATCTCGTTTGTCGTTTTGCTGTTAAAGATGACATTGGTGTTTTTGGGAGAACATATGCTTACAATATGTTCATTACCGACCGTACTCTCTAACGGAACTCATCAGATGAATTAGAATGAAATTAAAAAAAAAAAAACTTGGAAACAAGCTTTCACCTAGCTGTTTAACTTATTTAACCACCTTTAGTGTTTACACTTAAATACATTTTTATGGATTCAGAGCAAAGCAATTAAATGCAAAGTAAACGTGTAGGTATACAAAATTTCATCTCAATCGGTTGAAGATATCTGTTAGAAAAAATATTTAGAGCTGCAATATTCCACTTCACAAATACGTAAATTGCAAGCAATGAAAGCTAGAGACAGAAACTTTACGAGAAGTTGACAAGTTAGAAAATCTGTCTTTTTATATCTCAAATAGAATAAACCGAACCAGTCTCCTAACTTCTAACCGGCGCAGCCATACGATTCTTTAAAATTTAATTTTCAAACCAACTTCAATATTCTTAATAACAGCGTTTACGAAATATGCGTATTAAACTCAGTTGATAAAGAGCACATATTCGAATGCAAAAGATGGTATTGAGCTAAACTAACGGTGAGGTCCAGGTAGGTACGGGTTAGTGTACGGTATCTACAGATTAGGGCCCGCTGTCGGGGCATAAGTCATATTGTGGGGAGTCGTGCAAGGTGAGTGAATCGACCCCGCTCCCAAACCACTACTGATCCTTACGGGACTGCGCGCTCTCAAGCCATTTTCATTTAATCTTTCGTCTCTTGTAGTTTGTACAAGGTACCGTACAAAAGGTTAACAGGAAAACTCCGAAAATATTAATTATTTATTACGACGTTGAAATACATTTACGTACCCCAGTTTACTTTTAGTTTTAAAGATCAATGTGTCATCATAATGTTCGGTAAAATAATTATTTGCGAACAGCCACGTCTTTGTTCTCGTGGTCAGCATAAATAAGAAATTATCTCGCCATTGCAATCTTGTTTCTTTATGTGCACGGAGATCATCTCAAGCGTCAGACACAAGACCGCTACAAAATTTATGTCGACGTGGCTATACAACGATAAATAAGTAATTTTACATAGTTACCATAAAAAACGTTGTGTGCAATATCGAGTTTGGCGGCATCTTTTTGTTGGCACTTGTCAAGAGGTGCCAATCAATTACTGCATGATTAAGTATGTAGTTCTTGTTGTACAAATTGGCAGCACAAGCTATGGTACTGCTGTCACACGTGGCTGATTAAAGTAACGGCCTTCATGTGTGTTGTTTCGTGGGAACGCACTTGACTTCATATTCCTTTTTTCTTCATTTGGCCACGCTAACATTGACACTCATTTACCCTATTGACCAAGATTTACTTTGGGAATTATTTCTCACTCGATTTAACGACTAAATATTTCTTTATTTTATTCATTTCAATGTATCATAACCTACTTGGTCAAGTGCTGATTGTAGCTGCCTTTTTCGGCCTTTCAAATTTTCGGTTTGTGATATTTTATGTTTTGCAATAAGTACTTACTTGTTTGTTCCCAAACTTGTTTTATTTTTCACTTTTTTGTAAATGAAATACATACACATACATACCATTGTGACGAAGGCTTCAATGGCCTTTTAACAGAGATGATGTACGTTGGATTAATTCCTATTCAGACCTTAGTCTCGTAATAATAATAATAAAACATTTCCAACACTCTCCACTTGATTACTTGAAAAAAACTGATGTTAACGATTTACAATGTTGACAGTGTTTCAAAACTTCATAGATTTTTCATATTATGTCAAAGCATTTTATTAAGTGACGCCGTCATTTGACATTATATCTACGATGCAAAGACTTTGTCCCTAACTTCTGACCTACTAGGAACTCAGAAAATAGTCAACTATACTCTGAATTCCTTTGCACAATAAATTTCGAAATGTATAAATTCTCCTAACAGAGTTTTCGACATAGCTCTTAAAATCTGGAATATATAGTTGTAATGTAAGTCGGTCGAAGGATTGACAGCCGATGGGTCAAATGCTTGAGTGTCGACCACGGATCGACAACATTGTAAGGGTCCAGAGAGCCGTTGTTTACCAACGTACATCTTCCAGCTGATGATGATTATGATTGATGACGAAATATCGTCAGTTATTAAATAGTAGCATTGTTTTAACTTACGAAGATTATATTAGCGACTAGTGTTATAGGATCGACATACGATGACACGTTCCAGCACTTACAATGTTGTGCCTGAGTGTTACGTTTGAAGTTTATAAACATGAATATTGAACTGTCCATTGTTAATGAACTCTTAAGGCTGTTAGATTAAGTTACGACTTTTGCATGATGTTCGAACATTAACCCACGATACGAACTCTGTCTCTGTTCTGGATTTAAATCCAGACAATAAATTACAATAGATGTCCCTAAATTTAAGAGACGTTCAAATTATTTCTTTATGAACATTCATGTAAAATACATTTATATCAACTGTACTACGCTGTGTGATCACAATCATAAGCGCTTCAATACTCCGCATGATATTTTTATCTACAATTGTAATACCGATGCACGCATATGACTTAACATGTCGATATGTTTTCATTTTCTTGTCTTTCGCAACAATTTTATGCCAAGGACATCTGAAAGGTCGTTTACCAAAACGGTAATCTTTATTTTATCTTTAAGCAAACAATGCTTTGTTTTGGTTTTTACTAAATTAAATTGCATAGTTAATCTCTTTTGTAATTTCTAATTTTATCCCAAACAAGAACGCTAGTTGTTAGAACACTGTGTCTGTATCTAAATTCTAAATATTTTGATCTCATTGTAACGAATAATAGTTTCGAATGACTATTGTTTTTGAAACAGTAGGATTGCTTAATGAGGAAGCTTTTAGACAACATTGTTATTTATTGAAAAGTGCAACATCTCTTAAGCGATTGCGTACACGGTACAAGCACCAATTGATGCAAGAGCTGGTGTTTCGTGTATTATTCAGGTGACAAATGCTGGCAAGGCGCGCGGGGTGGGGGCGAGAGGCGTTGTTCTTGACACAGTAAAACTAGAAGTGCAGTAGGTGCAGCTGCGACCCACGCTGAGCTTTTTGCAAGCTGCTAATACTATCCACAACCGGTCTCGGGAGCTTTAAATGTGCTGCATTCTTGCTATTCGGTAGTATTGTTTGTTTCATATTTCAGTTGTAGGTACTTCAATTTATTACAAAATAAAAAAATCATTGTTATTATAAAACTCGTAGTTTATCGAAGAATTCATGAAAATATACGTATATATGTATAACTTTAACTTTTAATAAAAAAAATTAAAAGTTGTGTTCTATAATAAATTTAAGTAAATGGAATCAGAGGTATCTATTAGGAATTTAAGACAAGTATAGCAATTTTATTATTTTTGATTTCTCCGCGTTCCTGGCTCGGTACGGCACGCGGTGCGCGAGATTTATCTGGCGTGATCTGCGTAGATCTCGGCCAAGAAACGCTTTCCATGTCGCGAGGCGGAACGCCGCCGCTCGCTGTTGCGATTTATGCCTTGTATCGCCACGTCCGATATAATCCGATTGAGGATTTATACCACTTGCCTGTTGTTGCCCGGTCGTTACTCTACAGTCTACAGATTCGACTTCCTAGCCACATTCGGTTCTTTTGTTGCACGCCTAAACACAAACATCACGAAGTCTTTAACGATCGTTCTCTAAATCGTAATCTCCACTTCCTCAACAACATACTTACCTACACATCACCTCTGTCAAGCCATTTTTTGACACAAACACAAGGCAACGCTCATTGTAGAAATATAACGTATTGAATTATGATAGCAAGGTCACATCTCATCATATCCTGTTAATTTAACAATAGCTCACCGAACCAACCGCGCCTCGGCCTCGCGTCGTCTTTACGTTGCGAGGGTTTTATCAGGGTCTTTTCTGTCATGTCGCTGCTACGTCCATTTTTATGAAATTGCCGAAGCAGATGTTTTTCAGTGTCTGGTCATAGAAATTCGGTGCCTTTCGTTTATACCATAGTAGTGTATATTTTTTGTATTATCAGTAGCGTTTTATCGCGATGATAATATAACATAAAAGCACACATGCGTTGTCTTGGTAACGGTATTTCTTCAGCTATGTACTATTATGAATGTTGATGTTGTTAAGTATTTGGACGGTGGTCTTCGATCGGTCAAATCTGACTGGGTTAACGTAATGTCACATTTTCACAGTATTATAATAAAATTAGGTAGAGGAATTTTAGTTACTTAAATAAATGTAATTCTACCAATTTTATCTCTTTTTCTTTCAATAATTTAGATTAAACAGTAAAATAATTTGTGGTTTCAATATGTGGTATTAAATACGGAGTGTTATAAACAGTATTTGAACCGGCTAAGCGGCCGTGTCGTTTACTAATCCTAGAATACAATAAATCACTCGTCTGACCCTACTTGGCGAGTTGGTAAATCATTCTTCACTACGATAGCTACGACTTTGTTTTATACGACACCATGTTTATAGTATCAAACCTTATTTGATATAGACAGTTTAATATGAGAGTCATTGAAGAATAAAACGGCCCGTTACAATAACCTAAAAAGAGTTAGTAAAATTAAGTCCTTCCGTAAAAACCAGACCACAAAACTAAAGTGACGTGTTGCATTGTTGTCGTCGCAACGGACAATACTTGTAAACAATGATACTATTGTCATGTCCGTGGAAATTGGCCCGGATAGTGGGTTTAATGCTCTTTTCAATCAGTTTAGAGAAAATTACGCATGTACTACCCGCGTTACTGCTTGGTGTATTCATAACAATAACAAAAATGTTTATAGGACCTTTCAATTCAGTTTTATTCCACATCCACTAGAAAAAAGTCTGACTGGACATCGTTCACATTAATTTTTACACTGTGTTATATTATTTGTTAAGATCGTTTACGCTATTCGGGTTTTCATACAAACTTTTATGTGCATAAAGCTTGCTATTTTAATGAAACTTGGTTGTCATACCATGTTTCAATATACCTAATTAAGTTTTAGACCTTGATATATTGTGTACGAATACCTACGAATTTCTTTAAAATCAGTTCGGCAATTTCCACACTTACTTTAGAAGTTTTTTTCTTACTAACTCTCTTAATAGTTAGAAATTTGAAGTAGCTGAAATCTGCCAGTGGTAGATAAGATACAGTCGGTAAGACCTACTTATGTGCACAAGTTGAAGAAGTGTTTATACTGCACTGCAGCACGATATGAACCAGGCTGGTTTCGAAGGAGCCGTTAGTCGCGCGCGTTTAGGTGCGGACAGGAGCGCAGGCCAGTCGGTGCAGGATCGATTAGTGAACCGGTCCCCTACAGTACGTTGACTCCTGAGGGCCACTGTCTGTGCCTCCGCACGCGAATTATGCAGTATCGCCATTTTACCACTCTATTTTTACCTTTAAACGCTAGCTGAGAATTTTTCTCGTTGTTACACAGCCTCGCTCCCTATAACAATTGGGTAGTTTTCTAGGTCAAAAATAAATTAATTCGACTGTTCAGTACAATAAAATATTGAAAAATAAATATACTTTTGTTTACCGATCTGTTGATAGGTACTCTAAATTTTCGATATTTTGTAAGAAATAAGTAGGTAAGCTATATGACGCAAAAATACTATGGCGTTATAGTTTGGAGTTTCATACAAATTTAATAGAAAAGTATTTGTCTTTGACATTTGGATAAAAGTGTTGAATTTGACTAGTTGGAAACTACCGTATGTTATGCATTACAAATCTAAGGATTCCAATCAAAATCGAAGGTTCCCCTGAAAATGCGTTCTGGTACATAAACTGACCTCTAATAGGGTTTTTCTTCTAAAGGTGTTCACATTGTTTCCCCACTTGTATATCACATAATTAGCCATATATTTCGATAATGTTCTCTTTGGACAGACAGTTTTAAATAACCTTTATATACTCATAATTTGTGACTTCAATTTTTTTTCAAATGAGCTACCATTATTGTGGCTGTGATTCTGTTCTGCCCCAAATTTCAACATGCTTTATGTATAAATATTTGTTTTTCCCATACTAATGGATGAGGAAGGTACAGTATAAAACGCGACTAGTTTTACTCCGCAGACAATTTAGTCGGCATTTCGTTGTTCTCAACAAGTTGCATGTGGCAATTTTTTCTCGATTACTAGCAGGTGTACGCGCAGTTCTGTCATTTGAGACAATTATAGGAAAATGCTCTTTTTTCGCGCATAAAATATATGGCCAGTGCTCACCGGTTTGATCTACTACCTTTTATCACGAAACAAACTAGTATATGGATACTAGAGAAATCACACTCTAATTAGTTAACCGTAACGTTGATTGTCTAAAATGTGTTTTTTGCATTTCTTGTTGTTCCGACAATATTGCCACGTAATATGTATTTATATGATTACAGGTCAGACTTACGAGTTTTAAAGTATTTGTTATAGTGGTGGATAATCGGAAAAAATACTAAAAGTATAAAAATTACATGGTACGCTTACAAGTAACAACAAAAGAAAGATTAATTCGAATGCATTCGTCATTATTTTCCTGGTACTAAACAAGAAAACCAAGAAGGGTAAACAAGAAGTAGTTGGTGTTGATTAAAAGTGATAAAGCTGTCTGGCATTGTCCTGGTAGTGTAAGGGCTTAGCGGGGGCCGACTGTGCGGGGAGCGGCTCCGGGCATCGAACTCGCGTGGGTCGGGGGTCAGCGGCGCGACACGCGTTCATTAGTGCATTCGTGCGCCCGCGCAGCCCTCCCTCTATATGTTACACTACGTGCACTTGCATGTCAGGTTATTATATCAAAAACACATGCGATTCCATCCTTCAACCATTCTCATAAACTGCTCGTTAATGAAATTAAGCTTTTTATTCGCTTAGCCAATGACCATATATCTGATGTTACTGGTGTCACACTCTAAAAGGTTGTCAGCAGATTATGTTGATAAAGGTCCCATCGGGGAAGTTATACATTTTTATTTTCCGACATGTCAAAATTCGAGCAAAATAATATTAAAGCTGTAAAACTTGGAATATTTCCTTAACTGGTGTCCTTTGATTAATGTTAATATTTGCTTAAACGTGCGATTTACGAACCCGACCTGTTTAATTCGTCATTTCTTTGTCGGGTACGCACCTATTGTTGAACTAAAGGTTTTACGAGGACATAGCGCTTCTCATGGCCGACCGAGTTATTGTTGTTTTCCGCAAGAAATTTTACTTAGCCTTTGTAACTTTATTTTATCACTTATTGTCACTTTGTTCAGTTTATATTATTTAAACATCTCCGGTCAGATCTGTGTAAAGAAAATTTGTTTCGGCTGGCGTCCACAATAAATCATAAACCATTTGTCTGTTGCAAGAATGGATTCGTGTTTTTGCAAATTGATAAAGACACCATTTATCTAATTCGTAGCGGTAGACATATGCAATGAATTGTTGTATGAGTCAATCGTGAAAGTAAACCAGTAAGCATTGTTCCGAGTGGATGCGCGTTGTACTGAGTGCGTGGGCACAGGCAGCGGCGCGAATTAAAGCAGCTCTCTATTCATTACTCATCGTTATTGCTATCGCCATTTAAGAAGACGAAAGCGAGTCTAGGCTTTATCTCATGTTTTACCAAGCTAACTAATTAATTTTATTTTTAAGATAAAAGGGAAGTTTTTTATAACCTCACCACGGTCACTACTCACTACACATGAGTGACTTTTCATAAATTGATTCATGCTCAATGAACGTTTATTTGAGCGTACTAAAGCTTCTGACTTAAATAGTCGTGGTGCATTTATAGGCATGCCATGCATTCGAACACAGATCATGGTTCATTTGCTAGGTTAACGTTTATTATAATAACTTTGAGGATAGTAGTAAAATACAAAATGTAAAGGTATACGTTTAAAAAGTCGCCCGACGTCCGTTTTGAGTTACAATGGTTTATATAAGTGCTCCTCTGCTTACAAATTGCATTAGTGCGTGTCGAACAATACAAAAAAACTGTGCAATATTACATAGTCAAGTTAAGTGCAATCGTGTCGCTTGTATAGATGCTTTAGAATACTTGACAAATAATTATTTTGTTGTTATATTACTTTTGACTAATTTTAATCAGATTACCAGTAAAGTCACATAGACAGTTAACATATTGTAACGGAACGTGATTTGATTCCTATGTATATGTGAAACAAAGGTGTTTACTTTTACTTATATACACAAAAAGTATAATAATGTGATTGTTCATTGTGGTAGATGAGTGTCGTAGAAAGTATCCGACGCGTGCAAGAACGGTAATTGCGACCGTATTGTTATACTTCTACTATTTATAATTATTAGCACTAGTATAATATATTAGAAACACTGTGTTCTAGATTTGATGTAAAGATTCGCTACGTGTATGTTTTACAAATTTGGTAGCGATTATTTCTGTTGTCGAGTTTGTTAAATCGTGTAACGTGACTAGTTGGCAGCGAACAATAACGTATAGTGTAGGAGAGTGCTGAGCAAATGGAGGATGCAAAAGGATTGTATGTAGGTAATTATTATACTTGTGCCTAAAGTTCAAATTCCTGTTCTAAATCTGTTTAAAATTCTTAATTTCATGGTTTGTTCTTATCTGCAGTTTGCATGCAATCCAAACCATAAAAATATATCTTCAAGAAAATTTCATTATTTATCCTTTCAATCGGACTCACTCGAAACACAATAAGTGCGCGACCGGCGTTCGCTTGGAGTTTGATGAATAATATATGATTACACAAGCATACATAAATAATGAAGTTCGAAAAAAAATACTCAAATAACCACAACAATTATTTAAAATTAAACTAAAGAGAATATAATTTTACGCCTGTCTCGTTTGGGTAATATTAATTCAAGTCATATTACGTACGTACCCGTATTACTTTTAGAATAGGCATCTAAAAGTACCTTTCTCTCTCAAAATAACTAACCGTGACATCTTTTCACTTTCGCCATTACCATGTCAATCAAATTCTGAAACAATTTGCAGTTAGCAGTGACTAATTAACTAGACTTTAAAACATTTACATGTTGCATCTGGCTGCATTGTAAAATATCTTTATAGCACAAAACCTGTATTTTGTGGTACCAAGACCTGCGGCGGTCGGTAGGCGTTCAGTGAAAGCTTTTCTATGTGGACTTGTTTCTGCTAACTTGTTAATTAAAATCATTAGTTAATACACTCTCCATTTCGCAGAAATGTAATAAATTTATTTCTAGCTTGCTGTCACAATATTTTTTCGTAATATCCACCTACCTACCTTTTGTTGGTAAAGACAGTTTTCACAAATGCTTTAATTAGCTTTTATTTAATTCAATTCTGCCAATTCGCCTTCGGAAAATTACGCGCATAGTATATTTGTATATATAATACAAATATGGGCAGTAGGTACTGCAATCAATTTTGTACGAATTAAAGATTAACGGTTCTGCTAATTCAATCCAATGTTTAAATCAGTTACATACGACGTACAGAGTATGATAGATAACGCATCTCTATTGTATTCATATGAGTTCCAAACGTTCAAATTTCAATCGTACCAAATGAGACATGCGAATGTTTGTTAAATAGTATGCGTCCTATGTAGTACCCAAAACCGTTATATGTAAGCCTAATAGAACTCGAAGCAAATAGTGATTTATTGTCTCGGCAGGGAACGCGTGGGTGATAACTCGCTTTAACTTAAACATATAGGCCAAACGTACCATGTAGGAACTTAATATTAAAAATTATAATATTATAACATATTTAATATTAAGCACCTACATACATATGATGTGATTGACTGTATTGTACTACTTGACAAAATGTCGAGCTATATTTATTTTAAATTGTCAACAGCGGATGATACATGACCTAAATTTTGCAACTGTTTTTGTAACATCGTATGCAAAAGACTGGCACAATGAGTTCACATAATGTTTTTAAATGTAATGCGATATGAAAAAGATGTAGGGTATTAGAACAAGTGGGAACGCAGACCGACTACAGTTTAATAGGATCGAATTCTGACTCACTTCGAATCGGTAAATGATCACGTTAACCCGAATTGTTAAGAGCTCTCATTGTCTTCAATAGCTTTATTTACTGATTGAAATGGTATTTTATTTGGAAAGTGCCTGATTCTACATCATAAAAAACAATCTGTATGGTGATTTACGAACGTCAGCTTTTACGTTAGCTTGACATTGGCCATCACATGCAAACAAAGCACAAAGAAAAACGCCTACTTGAATATTTAATTGAACTTTGTGTCCAGATATTTTGCATCGCATCATGTAGTTTTATTGGTAATTTATTCAATTCAATGTGGTTGCGTTTATGCGCGGTAAGTAAGTTCGTTAGGCTAGTTTTACTATATAAAGATATATCGTGACGATTCGTTATCGATTATGCAAATCGAATCATTTATTTCCTTTTTCGTAGGAAATAAAAATGCTTATTGTAAACAAAGCTGTCGATGCACTCATCACTGTGTTTACAACACGCATTACAATTAAGTGTGGGTCACGATTGCGGAAGTTCAATACATATTTGAATCATTTTCGTCAAGGACGGACTGGGACGTACGGTATGTGTACGTATTTATTAAGTGCCAGATAAGATTCCTCGTTTTACAACAGTGGACATAATGACAGTGGGACCTTGTCGCGCATCGATATCGGCTGTCCTAAAGGGAAGACAAGTAGGTAAAACAAGGTTTCCGTTTAAGGATTGGCAATGCATCGGCCGCCTACGTATTGTTCAGATATCGACGGAGGCGTAGCACTAAAACATTGCAAACAATCATTCGGTAATTCGGTCGCTCACGGAAGTATTTAACAGGCAGTCGTACCATGTAAATCACATTACTTTTTGGTTATAACTTATGTGGGAACGTTTACTATGTAAACTACACGAACAGGCTGGTTCCTAATTTTTTACATAAATTCATATTTAAAAGATTACCATATACATAACAAAGAAAAAACATTAGCACCACTCACTGACATTTAAACAATGGTCGTTTTATTGACACGCTCAAGTTTTATATTTTATTCATTGACTATTACAAGATTTTAATTTTGATAGTTATGGTGTAATAATTATCATTATGTGGTACGTACGTACGTACGAATATTCGTATTCGCATTCGCGAATAATCGCATGTTTCTGGACATTTGCATTCGCATTCGCAGAAATGATGCGAATATTTTGCGAATGTATTTTGTAATGAAATGCATAAATTATGAAATAATAATGCATAAATTATGCAAAAATATAAAAATAGAATTCATACTTCGGTGGTACTCGCGTGGGGCGCGAACGCCAGCGTTTGCATGGGGATTAAATCACATTCATAAAAAATATTAATTTAATAAAATAGGTGGTAGAACCTCGTGAAAATGTAGACTAATCTTTGGAGAAAGTTTTAGCCTAGAAACATTGCCTGTCATTGAATTGAATGACGAAAACTTTTCACTTTCATCAATTAGCGAAGCGCAAAGGTGTCAGATGTCCTGAGATGAACACAGAGTTCATCTACAGCCATTTTTCTATCAAATTGTTCTCGACATGATGGAATTGCGGCCGTGGGTGGTATTATTTCCTCAGAAAGACGTGCTAAGCTCAGAAAGTTTAATGTTTGGTTTACGCAATCAGATATTTGCGTGTCCCGTAAACTTTGATCACTTTTGTTTTCAAACGTCTTCCGAGGTTTGCCGTGGCCCACTCTCGGTGGCCTTGATTGTTATCCACCCGCGCCATTGCACATTGTCTGCAGTCGTTTGTCATGTGACGTGACATGATTTCCCTTTTATCAAAAGAAATATTTAATCAGTGAAAGTTTCCTCTACGGCAATCTGCGACTAAGATGATGATTTACAACGAGATGGTATTTTAAAGCAATTGACGTTTAGGAAAGTAATGACATTCGTTTAACCTTCTCAACAAAATACACATTTCCGTGTTTCCAATTCTAAAGTAAGTAATGTTTTTCTTGTGAGTCATAATGTGCAGGTGCTAATTAATGATAGCGAGTATAATTATTGCTAAATAGACCTGGGGCAATTCTACCGCCCTCTTTGTAGTGTAGCCTGTGCAGGGTCACCCGCCTAAGATTCAGAAAATTTTGTGATAAATTAGTTAAGTATGCTCACTTTTTCAGTTAAGAAGAAAAAATATTTTTTAATTTGTACATAATGTGAGAATTGATCCACACTTTTGTTTGATGAGTTATCGACAAAGTAGACGTTACTCATTGGAAAGTTACCCGAATCAGTATCGGGTGTAACCACCCACATGTGGATCATTTCTGAGACGCAATACAATTACCGTCTCCTTTCTAATCGCACATCACAAGTGTGACGGTGGCCCCGAATACAAATTATGGGAACAAGCAATTTCTTGTATGAAGGATGGCGGGCGACGGTAATGTGGCTGGCGACACCTACGCGTCTCCACTTCGAAGAATCCAACTGTACGGCGAACCGACTTTCTGCCCCAATTACACGTCTTCATGCTGTACTTACCAGCACGTGGGCATTGAAAATACTTTTCTGAATCTCCCATTCGAGTAACCTTCTTAAAACATACTTATATTTCTATTCGGCGTCCGGATAGATTCTGCTTATCGTCAGTGCCTAATATTATACCCATCATTTACTTAACCGATTATTATGAACTGTAAACCTATGCATAAGGTCAAACTTCTTTACTGATGATCTGAAGTCAGTTTTTATTTTTGTCTGGACTGAAGGTTGTATAGAATGCGTGAGTCACAAACGTGTACAGGATCTTTGTTGTGCTTCCGAGAAGCTCAACGGGTAGGTACGTCTTTGTGGGAAAGGTGTTTTAATGCAGGTCGACGGACTGATTTCTCCTGTTCTGCTTACCGGACGATATAAAAGTTAAAAATAATTATATCATCCAATTGGAAACTTAATATACTTATTAGACATTCCGTTTTATTTATGTGTGTTTTATTTTATTTAATATACGTCAGTATTTTCTACTATAGATTTACCGTGCTGCAATTTTATTAATTATAACTATTCAGGTCCATCATCGGACCACCAGACGTACGGCATTGCGCCACCGGTACATGGTGGATGTCCCACATATACGTACAAAACGTTTTGGGAGCACATTCATCATGCGTACAGCCAAGGAGTGGAATTCCTTGCCGGAGTCGGTGTTTCCTGATAGCTACAATCTGGGTATCTTTAAGTCAAGAGTGAATAGGTTACTTCTAGGTAAGCGCGCTCCATCGTCGACCGCATCGTCGCTTTCCATCAGGTGAGATAGCGGTCAAGCGCGAACCTATAATCAATAAAAAAAAAAAATTCAGAATCAGATATATTAATATAAGATACGATGTGTTTTCATAGATTAATATCTTATTCTAAGCCAAACCCGGGGTTGCGGGGTAAGCGCAATGAGGTACCGCGACCTCGGCACAGAGCAGGAGAAGGAACAGGGGGGTTTTTAGAGTCTGACACTCCCTCCTGCCCGGCCCTGGGCGGGAGAAGTCATTTGATGATTTTCCCCTCACAAAAAAAAACACTTCAAATAAACTGACAAATATTCACAGATATACCCAATATTACAAATATGTAATATGGGAACATATTACATTAAGTATATCTGTAAATATTAAAAGTCCAAGTTTATTTAAAGTGTTTCCTTGCGCGAAATATAAATGTAAGTAAGTATCTATATAATACTTTCAAACCCTGTTAAAATAGGGCTAAAACCCACATTTGACGCATTATTATTTATCGGTTGTAGTCTATTCTATAATTAGTCTCTGTAACTAATGAGTATCCTTTGTTTTCCTATTGCGCACATGTTGTTCGACATGTAAATTGAACATAACTGTACTTACTAGGGCAACGGGAAAAATTTACGGAAAATTTAAAGTCATAAATGGCACAAATACTTAACTGAAAGATGATGAATCAATATCGAGTAATGTTCTGTTATACTCGTACCTGGGTTAGTTGTTTGACCCCAATGATTAATGAAGACCGTTAGTTTTGACTCAGTTATGATTGCGTTATTTTTTGAAATACTTTGCCTCCGACGTACTTTATACAAAACTTACTCTCATTTCAAAGTTAATTTGGCTTAATATACCTTAATAACAGTTCTGATTATACCTAATTACTTATGAAATAATTCCTTACTCACGCTTAAACATGTAGTGCCTTTGAATCCTATAACTCCAGGAAGTCTATTTATGGTCGGTATTTTGATATGTAATTTAGATTGGTGTTTGTTGGATTCAAACTCGTGTCTGCTTGATCAGGTTTCTGCTATAGCTCCATTTATGGTGTCGGATTAATTCGCTGTGGTCATTGCTAGCATCGCGGCACTTAAAACGCTCGACTAATACACATGTTCACGGATTACAACTTGTAAAGGTCATCTATGGGGATGGTAGATTAGCTTATCTACCTTTCTGGCCCTTTACAAAATATATATATTTTGTTACTAGAGAGGGTTCAATGTCTAGAAATCAGATTAAATCAATTGACACTAATTGACAATCAGCCGGGAGTTTCTTACGTTGGGGCCATATTGAGAAAAAGCGACAGCATGACGTTGCGCTTGGCGGCGGCAGATTTTTCTTTCGTTACTTAGTCTAGCCGACCTAGTAATGAACCATTTGGGTCATTGGACCTCGCCGTTTGTCGGCTACTCAGCGCCGCCTCCGGTGCTATTATTTTTTTGCCTCCATTTACGCGCTACCAATTGTACTGAGTGACGTACTCGCTCATAATCACAGGCCGGACAGTGTTTTTACTAATGACACACATATTTAAATTCAATTTTGTATTTTTCTTCTCGCTATGTAACCGAGATTGTTTGATTGAAGGTGCGTACAAACAATGTCGTGTGGGATGGAAGATACCTAACGGTTTCTTAACACGCATTAGTAATCACTTGACTAATAGTATTTACTAGAACATTATGAATAAAAACCAAAATTATCTTGATATTACATATAAAAACCAAAATTAAATTTTTGTTGCGTCAGAATTTTATACCGAATGAAACATCATTAAGAATTTGATGCGGTATCTTTTTCCTTGAATATGCCTCAATCGAAAAATTATATTATTTTGCTTAAATAGATCGATAATCTCGGAACTATTTCTGGCTCACTATTCACAGTTTGCTTACGATAAAGGTCAAACAAATGTTGCAAAGCTTTAAGCCCTAAGGGGAATGAAATCATACAAGCGCATAATCGTTGGCAGTGACACACATCACCACTGAATAAGCAATAATACTCGAGTCTAGGCCATGTTTGTTTCACACATAAATAAATATTAAACGGACCGTGTCACTATATGTAATACTCATTTAATATGTTTACTATGTATCGGTGCTTTTAGAGTAAGCAAATCTTTAAATTAAAACAGTCCCATTATGGCCGTACTGTCCATCATGCCTAATCCGAAATTCAATAACATCAAGGAAACAAGTCAGTTAAATATTTGTTGACTATCTACTCTCTCGAGCATGTTCTCTAAATTTTATACTTCTTAGTAACAAACTTTAGGCAGTAATAGTTTATGCATAAGACGACCGACAGGCTAATAATTCAATTTGTTTTCATTATTAAACTCTCCATGACTTTCTTTGATGACCTGGAAAGGATTGTGCTCATTTAGTTTATGGACCACAAAGCATCTAATCTATTTGAGTAAAATAGGCTCACTGCACGTTTACCACTAAAAATTGAATTGAGAAGTTTTTTTCTATCTTTAGGAACTGATTTATTTTGTTATCATTATTATTTAAAAAGGCGTCGCCCTACACTAGGATTTTCTCCTGTGTAATGGGTGCGTTTACAAACATACAATTTCGCATATACATCACACCCACAACCGGAACAACAATTTGGGGATCACACAAAGAGTTGTTCCGTTCGGTAATCGAACCCGCGGCACGTTGCGCGGCAGCCAGTTGCCCAACCGCCGCACCAACCGTGCAGTCTTAATTCACGATATAAAGGCACTGGAGGCCAACCTATTATTTCAAATTTTTTATGAATTAATTAATTTATTTACTATTCTAACTGCTTATAAGATGGAAATGAGAATCTCGAGCGATACAGATACTCGAAAAAAATGCAGATCGTACTGCATTGTTTTAATAAGATGTAGACATTTTATTAAAACGAGACTAGAAGATTGTGACTTAATCCTAACATTAGATAACTGTAAAATAATAATATTTATATTATACAACCACCAACCGCCTTGTTACCTAACTTGTTTACTTTCCAGTTTTAACTGTTTGATTTCATAATGAAACACACAATAAAAACTAATAAAAAGGATGCCGGAAAAATTATCTATACTAATATTATAAACAGGTAAAGTTTTTAAGTTTGTAAGTTTGAATGTTTGTAAGTTTGTATGTAGGGGGTATCTTTGGAACCTCTGGTCGGATTTCCAAAATTCTTTCACTGATTGATAGCTACAATGTTCCGGAATGCTATAGGCTAAAACATCACGCTAAGATTAAATGGAGCCGAGCAGCGGGTGAAACCGCGCGAGAGTAGCTAGTAATATTATAACTAACTCGAGTTAAACAATGTAAAACTAAGAAATTTCATTTTTTTACTCATAATGTAATGTACATAGGAGTTAAAATATTAATTAAAAGCGTTTATGTCGCGTTCTGTTGTGGATGGTTTATTATCATTAAAATTACTTTAAGCTTAAAGATCTTTATAACCTAATCATTTTTGTGCATCCTGTTTTATTTTATAGTAACAAAACCCATGATGTTCACATCAGTAAATTCTTAATACTCGTAATGTACCCAACCAATACCTAATTAATAGTATATTATTAAACTGGTATTTACATTTTCTTTTTCACTTTGGCCTAAATACATACTAAAAATGTTCAGTTGAAGTGAAGTTATTTCGAAAACAACTTGACCTTCTGTACCCCGGTTGGCTTGATATAACTTTTTTTTTTCATTGAATGTTTTTATCATAACTATCGTAGTATTTTTGACAAGGTTAAAACCGCAGTGTTAGTAATATTTTTTTTTGTTTCAGGTAATTATCAATTATAACGCTTGCAACGAAACGTTTAAGGTGAGATCCCACATGTTCCACAACGCAAGGCCAGGAAATGCAATCAACTACACTACACAAAATACAACACTTTGTACGCTAGCGTTAGATTAATTTTTTTTACAATTGTACATGGTCTATTTAATTACAAACATACTTCATGATAACATTTTGTACTAATACTAAACTGTCTTTGGATACTATAAAAGATGGTTCATTAATTCTATGGCTAGGTTATGCTACTTGTTAGGTAACTTAAAAACACAATAAATTTAACTAAATATTTTACAACTGATTAAAAGTTTCGTTGTTCGTTGGCAACTGTAACATTGTTATAGTAGAATAGTGCAGTCGGTCGGATGCAAGCGTGCACTCGAGCTCGCCAGTCGCTAGTGTATCGGCATCTCGTCGTTGTTGTATCGAAGGTCAGTGCTCCTGCGATTCAGCCCGTACTGCTCTCGCGATAGAGTCACTAGTGGTGGACCGCAGGAGAGAGGCGGCGGCGGCGGTGGGGTCCTCGCAACGGGCCGCCGCGCTTTGCCTCCCTTCAGTCAGTTTAGTCGCAGCGGTGCACGCACACCGCACGCAGTTCTCGCGCTCGCAACGAGAAGGTATGCACGGACCGGCTCCGCCGCCACCGTCGCTATCGAAACGCATTCGCTTCCGGTGGCTGCTCTCCTTCCAACAACTGATTCTACCTCTGTCCTACGCTACGCGGGCGCAATGTTGTGTCACTAAAGCTGGTTTTATTTGCTTTATAAAATATTCTGTGCTCTACGCCATTTGGTTTGCTGCAGCCACCGGACGCGACTGTGTCTTAAAAAGTGAATACTTATTTATCATCAGTGATATCGGTTCAGTGTTATACGAAAACAAATGTGTTGAACTCAATAATAATGATAAAAGTGTCGCTCTATTGTTTTTCCTGGATATCACAACAATTAAGCGCATTAATACATTTATAAACATTGTGTTATTATCTCGTGATATGTATTCAATTACGAGTCCTATTATTGTTTTACAACATAATAATTATAACAACGCCGTTATAACTCATTGAATTTAAAATATGTGAATTATTCAATATCAAAATACACTGTACTGTGTGCCTGTACACAACACCAAAATGTTAGATTATCGGAGTCAGTCCTAACATAATAAACAAAATCAACAGATCTATCTCATAACAAATAATCGTCACGAAACGCTGGATATGTTGCCCCAGAAAAGATGATTGTTTGAACAGCGATACATTGGTTTCAATGCAGCTGGAGTGGAGACAGGCTAGGATGTGTCGGTCGCGGGCCATATGGCAGCAACGCCACTAGCCATATTAGGGACGCTGACCAAGGCGACACTTGTTGCACTTATACGGTATAAATGCTCTACAAAACTGGTGACGTCTTTTCTACCATTTAATATATTACTCCATCACCAAGTTAATGTTCATAAATATTAAAACGGCACTCTCGTTCATTGTTTCTTTATGTTTGATATAATGTGCGTGCGGTCGAACTGATCGACGTATAACTGCATAAAAGATAAGGTAGGACAACGGACAGCCGTTTGCGAGTGCGTTATGCAAGCAGGCTGGTAAGCTGAGCGATGGCGCACGGGGCGGTTCGTTGACCAGTGCGTTGTCCCGCCGCTCCGTCGCGCGCCGCCCACCGCGAAGGTCGCGGCCCACAGCCCACCGACATGTCCACGACTTGCATCGAATACAAATACACGTGAAAATAACACATTAATGTACTAATTGCGCCCTTCTACCGTTATCATTAGTTCAACACTTTTTTTACTCGCAATGTTGTTTACAGGTAGAGTCGATATGTGTTCAGTGTGCTCTGTGCTAAAATATATTTTATTGTGAAGAATAAGTTTTTATGACTGTTGATTGAAATTTTTGATCTCAAAATGGTGACTTCGAGAATACCGGCTTATTCTCTAAGTTCGGAGTTCAACAGGGAGTTCAGAAGTTTCCGCATAACGCGAGCCACACCACGGTCGACTCTGTACGCTCCCGCTATTGTTCCTATACACGAGTACCCGAGGGTTAGCGTGCACGAGCGGCGGGAAGCACTTAAAGCTGCGCTGGCAAAGGCGTGGTCTTCCAAAAGCAGTGAAAAGAAAAAGCACGACACTTGGACCGTGCCTAGTGAACAAAGCAGAGTTGGCATCACTGCGGCCGATTTCACCGGCAAGACACAGTACAAGAACGTCAACGGCGACGTATCGCGTGTTGCACTTGCCAAACACGAATTCGAGAGCAAAGATGCTGAACGAACAGACACTGCCGACAACAGAACTGACATTGGCCAGCCTGCTAGCTTCACATACAGCCGTGTTAATGGAAACGGTATCGATATACAAGAAACACTTAAAAAGGGCTGTGATAAAGGTTTACACAATAAAGATTTAAGTTATAGCGATTACCTAAATAATGTTCCTAAATGTAAAACTAGTTTCGAAAATAATTTCCTCAAACAAAGCCACGAGGAACGCTATAGCAAACGAAATGGCTATGATGCTACAACTAAACGAGTCGATAGAGACATCAACCTGAACAATATCGAATATAGCAGCCTGAATGGCGACACGTACGATTCTTTGAAGTATTCGCGAACTGCGAACGGAACTGAATCAGTACAATATAAAAATTACGGTAAGGTAGACACCGTTAAAAGCAAATTGCTCAGCACAGATAGCCCCAAAAGCGTGACGTCTTGCAACGGAGAGAAATTAAACGGATACGGTGGTTTGGAACGGCGCAGTGCAAAAGAGCAACAGCGGCCTTTGACGAGCGGTCCTAAGGCGATCGTTGAGCAGAGGCTAGCCGAACGTCTCGAGGTTAAGGTAGCTGAATTACCCGCTCTCTACCGGGGTGTAGACTCCTGGACACCGAAATCAGCTGCATTCCAGAAGAACATGCGCGACCACGAGTGGAGTGTTTCGTATGTACCAACATCCAACACAATGTCCCATACTAACATTATCCATACCTTTTATATCACAATATTTAAAATCCCACCTTTTATTTTTTGAGGGGAAAACCTCAGTTCTGCTTGGTTTAGTGTGTTCGTAATGAGTGAACGATCCGAAGTATATACCATGTTAAACACGTTGGAAACCGAGTTTATTCCATGCGCTTATAAATAGGAAAAAAAGCTAGCGGCAGTCAGTAGCTCGAGTGCATCGACTTGATTCTGATCCGGTCTGAGTGCAGCGTAAGCACTTAAGTAGGCTTTTAGATTTCGTATTTGTCAACGATGATATTACTTTAAAACCAATTTAAGCAAAGCACGTATGTATATGACACTTTGTGTCGTACGTCTACGTAACATTTTGCTTTTCTTTCAACGAAACAGTTTGCCAACCGGAAATTAAAATATCGGTTAAGTAGGGACTAGATCAAAAAAACTTTTCCTTTCCTTAAGATGTGTCATCATTTTTATAAAAAAATTTCTTGTCTGTATCACATTCGGCATGCTCGACACTCATTCTTATTTCGCAGACATTATGTTTGTACCGTTACTGTACGGTTTACTGAGAATTCGCTAACTGTATCTATGACAATGTAATTGTTTTTACCAATTTTACTTCTGACCATGACCCCTTTAATATAAAGTACATTATTTTGATACAATTTTATGCTCGTTATAATAAAGTGTGGCAGTGTTGAGGAGTGGTTGTGCAAAATCATTACACAACTCACCGTGACTCACCATCGTTGCGCTTTATTCCATCCTGCAAGCGGTTGCTTAATCTGTTTGCTCATTAACGCCGTTTGGTTACTAACCTATGATTCCTAAAGGAATAGAAAAGTACTTACACTTGTAAAGCAATCTAATGTTGATATTGGATCCACTGTCTGGCGGACTGTGTGACCTTCATTTGCACACGTTTACATAGACGCGTTATTGTTATTTTCAGGTCGAATAACGGTTCTTACACTTGCTCTATTATATCTCGCAAAATGACACATACACTAATCAGTATGTAAATAATCAAATCTGTATTTACATACTATATTTGAAAGTGACATGCACGCATTTAACGTAATAAATAAACACACTACAATTTCGTGGGCGCCAGGCATAGCCATAGCTTAAAAGATTCGTCTCGATAGCGTTCTCAGTGAATGTTTCAAGGTCCTGTCCTGGTTTGTGAGCCTGCAAAGGATTTGTCAACTTGGTAGGCGTTATGACGTAACTAAAACTTATTTTGTTCCTTCCTCCTGTACTCGGAACGATAATACTAAATTATCAGTTAGTATTAATTTAATATTACAAAGAAAGAGAAAGTACACATGTAAAAGATTGAGCTTAAAGCAAAATACATTCAATTGTTGTTATGGTTGAAATTTCTTCTAATCATTTTATATCACAAATCTTTGTACACAAATAATATAATTTCTTACACGTCTAATAAAGCTAATCAAATAATTAACAAGCGTACAGTTTACTTCATTACATAGTTCGAAAGTAACTCAGGTCCGCTAACACAATTTTCAACTTGTATAAATGAGAAAACAAGTAATCAAACTCACATCAAACTGAGAAAATGCTCAATTGCTAATACAAATAAAAATATATATTACATAAAGGTACATCTGTCTACCATTTCTACAATATTTTAAATATATTGAAACAGAAAGGCGAAACTTTAATATTTAAAACTGTACGCACAGTGTAAAAGTTAAGTAATCATTTAATTTCGTAACTGCTTGGTGTCTTGACTTATAATGTTAAAAAACATAGTTTGTGTCCTGCTCACGTTGGTAACATGCCCATAGATTTTATTGAACTTTCATTTTAAACTTTATTACTCAATGTTATTAAAATACGCTTGCATATATATCAACTAAGATACTACTAATATCTACTAAGATTTGCGGCATTATATTTAAGTTATACGGGTACAGTTACATAGTTGACAAAAACACATATTTTTACAATATTAGGTACCTAGTTAGTACAAAAATTAGTTCTTTGGATGTCTTGAGTTGTCTGTTTGGAAGTATACCTACAGAATGATGCTGTCTAACCGTTGATTTTGTAAATTGATGAAAAGGCGAATAAGTAAAATAATGTAATGATAATTATAAAGGATATACGTAGGTGATACAAATCCGCAATTATCGATTTTCATAACGAAGCAACTTTACTTTATCGGCGGTTTGATGTTCTAATTATGGCTAATGGTTTTTGGTTACCCGACCAGGCGAACTACGTACGTAGAATAAATTGAGGCCGTCTTCCTCACGGGGTGTTTGATCACAAAAACTTGGTTTTCCAAATGGTATTTTTTTATGTATAAAGGGAACTTAAATATCAGTTTTCGCGTTTCTCTAGCTCATAAAGACGCGGTTAGTTTCGCTTGTCATTGACCCGACGAAAAGCGGTGCGGGCGGGTGATTAGTCGTGGCTGCAGCGTTGACACGGTTTACAGTAATCGCTCATCCGGTGTAACCTTGTCAGTCCAGAGCCCACTCTGCTGGTACGCTACGATTTGGTTGCATACAAAAATGTATATGGTCGGGACGAGTTCTTCGAGTAAAACAATGTATTGAAAGTCTGAAACAGGCATGTTATACCATGTGCTTCGCTTGTCATTCTGTGGATCCTTGACCGGGTACTTGTTCGTGTCACGTTGCCGACTTCGGCTTTCGATTTCGTAACCGAGCCCGCAGTGTACACCGACCAACCGATCGATTATGGTCATTGTGCCAAAGGCGTTCCACTCTCGCTACGATTTTGCGTGCTCCGTTAGCTCCCTCACTATTGTCGTTTTTGCGGATTTTCTAACCAAATACTGATTTTCTAAAATAAGTCAAGTCACACGGTAAAATAAATATGTCCCAGTGAAACAAAAAGTATTTTCTGAATATAAGACATCGTTGTGTGAATATTGTTGCTAACTTGAACGTTGACCACGGTGGAAATTAATCTTTGCATTCAACACTATTCCTTCGAATTTCTAATACGTTTGTATTTTCTAGATATGGTTCCGCCTCGCAGTAAAGGTACCTGTAACTAAAAGGGCACTGCTAAACATAACTTGAAAGTGCAGGAAATACGTAAGAACCATGTGTAACAAAACCGGCCTTAAAGATAAACTCACTTTCTCACCAGATTTTCTACAAATATTGACAAATATAGTTATAACAAGTCAGCTGGTCGGCGTGGAACCGAAAGTACACATTGTGAGGATATAAACACATAACACGACTCGCGAATTACGACCAAGTTCGCTTTCACCTTTAACAACCACCTCGGATTGTAATTAAAGAGTCCTCGACTACCGGTGTCCAACTAAGAGGAAAGAAAGCCTAATATGGAATTCCACCAATTAAAATTAATGTTAGCAGACGATATTTAATGAGAGAAAAATATTATACTACTAATTAATGAAATAAGTTTGGTGTCAAGACAGTGACGTGTACTGGTAACACAGGTTTTAGAGTTTTATGAAATAGCCGGTTTCCGAGTAGGTTACACATGTGAATGCGTACATTGAGGCTTCGAATCTATAAAGTTAAATCGTTGTCCGGCGAAAGTGAATGTTCCGGTGTTTGTTATTCGCGACGGAGTCCGTGTCGTGTGACGTGAGGCGCTTTGTTGAACATTGATACCACCATTGAGTGCCTTCTTTAAATAAAAGTGACACACGTTGTGCAATCATTCGATATTCACGACGTTAACGATCACAGCTTTAGCAAATTGAGATAGCCAATATATTGTGATAGTTATTTGAAACTATTTAATAGTATTACACCATACGAAGTTACGTAAAATTGGTAAAGTTATAAACAAAATAAAAGAAATAATATTCAAACTTATTATTTCGGACCAAAATACGAAGCCGTACATTTAATAACCATACTGATACAGCTGTCATTGACATTCGGCAATCCGAGCGTTTGACGGCAAAAATATTGACCTTGTTCGTATCCATGTTAAGAATGGAATTTATTTATGAAATGTTCAATCACAAATCTTAAAAAATCTTACAAATAATTTAAAAGCTTTATGACGGACTTAAGAAAATATCACTATCATAATGGACTGTGATAACAACCGATCTCAACTGTTCAAATATGTTCGTTCTTCAAATAAACTATTGAATTAAATACAAATTACACAGCACCTAACCTAGCTCAATTGTGCCATACTAAATCACTTTCGAAATCTGCTTGTACGAAAATAATCTGGGTCAACGAAAATGAAACAAAAAATTAGTAGGTACACAACGATGTCCCGGTTTAAAGAAGCAGTGAAGTTAAATGTACAGTGGGCCGAACTCATTATAGTTAAATAAAACTAGAACTATGTTTAGAATTTCTATTGCCACCATCTGCAAAGTATGCAGAAAGTTGTTAGAATCAGATAATCAAGATGCCTTTGCTACTTGTTTGTTTATCAACCTTATATAATTTATCAGTAGATAAATGGTAGACAGAAACAAAAAATTAACCATAATGAAATTTAAAATAAAGGTCCAACACTTTTGACATTACTTACATTATCTATCTTCTGTTTTAACTTATGTGAACCACCAACTACTAATTTATAGGTACCAATTATATGAAAAACAACAAATTAAATTGACAGCGGTGGTTAACATATGGTCTTAACACAAGATTGCGAAGGCTCGCAGCCTAGAAACAATAAAGTGTTCAAGTTCAACTTGTCGTATGGCGCTAAACAATGTGACATTAAGCTCTAGATATGAACGGTGCCCACGCAGTCCACATCGTCTGCGCCCGCGCTCTTGCTTAAACGACACTCGACACAAGCATAAAGAAATTGAATTTTAGATGATTTCGTGTATCTGATCCATATTGATTGCTTTTCGCAAATTTTACTTATTCATATAGGTGTAATTGCAGTTTGTTGCCACCACTCAACCGACTTTTGTGTTTAATTTAAAGTTGTATTTCTAGAGAGATTACAGGTTAATTACGTTACAACAAGTGAAAAACAAATTAAATCACCCCAAAATGGACATTTTCATGCATTCAGAGCACTTAATTTTCAGTACATACTTTTTGTTTCACCGCGTCCTCTAGATTATATGCATAACTGTAATGAGATTGTCCAGAATTGTAATTAAACGTAACTTCTTACATGAACAAGCGCGACACAAATATTTAACTTTCGCGAGTAGTAACTCTACTACTCGCCGCTAGATGTCTATTAGTGATCTCATCTTTAAAATATAACTTGTAACTTTACGATGTTCAGTCTAGTAACAGTAATCTATTTTCTGCATTATCTTCTGCGTATACATATTTATCTCCACTGCGACTAGGTAAACCAATTACGTACATTTAATTCTATTAGTTGTGCTAGCGTTCGTCGTTCAGTATTCTTATGTTATTTTTAGTTTGGTCTTACTGCTGTTAAGTTTATTTTACCTAGTACAGTATTCATTTACATTTTGTGTTTTATTCTCTATAATGGTCCTTTCGAAAATGGGCGAAAAGAGCGCTAGTTTTACCTTCATTGAAAATAATTTCATAAATAGCCCACAAAGCTTGCGTGTTTGCTGGTAAGTCATAGATAGTTCAAACATATTTAAGTTCGCGAAATTATCTTTCGTAATGTATTGCCATGAATTTATTATAAATTGTGTCGAAGTATACAAACGTCAATCGAGCGCTGATTTCTCATAGACGATGCGATGACATTGTGCCAATGACGTGAGTTTTGATTGTTCGCTTGTTAGGTTGTGACGGCGGGAGGCGGTGTTTTGAAATGAACACTTGATTGTACGCCGCTTTACTTGAGCCGGTATCTTGTTCACGGGCGAGCTGTCAAAGCTGGCAGTGTGTCGGCGACCGCAGCTCGCGCCGGGTCCTCGCGAGCTTACCACTCACGATTGTCACCAAACAGCTGCTCAGACATTCAAACAAACTTTACTACCTACCTAGATCCCCGATTAATATGTGATCGCTTATAGTTACGTTCGAATCAAAAGTGATTAATGTTACAGTGACCTTGACTGTGAAGGCTTAACCGCAGATATTAGGATTTTGTGTTAACGTAATTGTAGGGTGCGGTAATCACAGTATTTATTTTAGATAATTTTCTGTTGGTATTTTATTGAATACGTAATAAGTAAACTACCTATTCACATGTTACCAAACAAATTTAGAGATAGGGCACCGTCAAAGAGTTAGGTACGGGTCAGAGGCGGTGGGCCGCCTTGCGGGCGTTCCTGAGCGCTTGCTGCCTACCGCCACCCGACCATTTCTCACAGCTGATAGATCCACATTCAGCCCATGGAAAACGCTCACCAACGTTAGTAAATCTTCGGCAAAACCTGGCTTTTACACGGACCTTACCTAAACGTTCGTTGCATACATTGCACTGTCATGTCCTACTCACTAACCCTACAGTCCATCGATCGATGATTTCACAGCTCGGAGCACTCGTGGAGGCGGAGAAATGAACGTTCTAAACGGTCACACCACCGGCGTTCGCCAACATCACACAGACGGAGGAGGCACCATCGCGACGAGTCTTCGCCACGTTCCCCCCCTGAACAGGTGAGTCCAACTGTTTCTTTCCTTATATTTATGAGGATGTGCGAAAGGAAAGTGCGACTCGTAAAATCCAATCCTCGCCGATACCTCACACTAATGTCCACCCGTAAACCTGTCTATCCTTTACTTCTAAGACACAATACGCATTGCACCTCGTAAGCAAAGTGCGGAACCAGAATAAAGCGTAAAACGTCAGCGTGCCTGTTTGGGATTACACGCGGGACGGGTTTGGCTTGCGAGTGCGCGTGCGCCTTCGCCCGTGAAGATGTGCGCGAGAGACGGCGACCTCCTCGCGCTTGCGCCCGTTCTATTTGTGTTCGCCTTCGTCACTCGGAACGCCTTCAGTCAGTCGCAAAGCTGAGCCGGCCGCCCGGCGCGTCTCTGCCGCACCGAAATTCTAGTCACCGCGTCGGGCCGCGGGCGGCCTGCCTCGAAGTCATGGCTGCCCAGCCACCGCGCCCTCCTCCTAACAACCTCCTGTTCTGCACTCCTCCACCTGCCCTTCCGCACGTGTTACTACTGCCCAGTGATACTGCATGCAGCAACGGCGATCTTCAACTTGCATCCAGTATTACCAGCCAAACAAACGAAGCCGATGCTTTACACGAAATAAACAACGTGGGTGTGCCCACTTGTGAAGATTTTTACGATGATCAAGTAGAACTTATCGGAAAAGATCAAAACTTAGAATACGAGTTGCCACCTGAAAGCTATTTGCGAAGGACACATAGTTTTGACGTTTCTGAAATTTACGCTGCAAATATCGTTCACGAAATAGACTCCCGCGCATTCCGACATAGACGATCTGAACCTGATTTATCCAAGTATGGATTGTTTGCCGAAGTAACCATGGAATGTACACCAATTCAACCACCTCCCCTAGTGCTCAACAATCCTTTCTATGACGGTTCGTATGCACTGGATTCAAATCAGTTCAATCCAGCTATGGTGATGCTACCTGATAATTATTTAGCTTTTGAAGATTCATTCGTTCCTACTTGGGATTACAAACCCGAGTATCTAATAGATAGAGAATTGAATCCGGAGTTGTACTATGATGGCATACCTTTGATTCCATCAAACGATCCTTGGTCCGTTTATTGCAATGAAAATGCTGCTTTTGAATTTTATGCTCCTAACTATGAAGCACCTTTGACTGGGGAGGGCGTTCATTATACACCCTTAACTGATTTAGACTATGCTATACCACAATATATGAGTTTACCTGTAGTAGAAGAGGCAAAATTACAAAACATAGAGAGCAACATTTGCAGACCAGAAGACTCTGAGCACTCACGTGCTAATGAACAAAGTGACAAAAATAACAACGATGAAGCAAACACACACAATTCTGATATTCCAGTGTCAAATGTCATAGTGAGCAATGTAATTAGTGAAGAACAAATTAGTGCCATTGATTCTTCTGCTAATAGAGAATCAACACACAGTGAGGAATCATTGAATGCAGACATTTCAAACGACGTCACGTCTAGTTTAGCTTTTGTTCCTAGTAGTAAAAGTTCACAAAGACCTGATGATACTGATGACACCAGTGATGATACATCACCGTGTT
This sequence comes from Spodoptera exigua, assembly GCA_902829305.4. Classification (NCBI taxonomy): domain Eukaryota; kingdom Metazoa; phylum Arthropoda; class Insecta; order Lepidoptera; family Noctuidae; genus Spodoptera; species Spodoptera exigua. The sequence continues at coordinate 3,724,143 of LR824612.2, forward strand.
CAACAGATTATCATGAAGCATCTGCACTTGATTTAGTACAAAGTCTCGAAGAGCTTTCTTGTGATAGTAATGATTTTTCCCAAAGTAGAGAAGAAATTTCACCGACGCTTCCAGAATTGCCCAAATTAAGTAACGCTGTGGCTACCGTAGAACATCAAAATGTAACTAATGCTGCAGTTATAACTACTACTACTGCTGCTACTTCGAATTTATCTCTAAGTCAATTGCCTTCCATTCCATTTCACGAACAACCTCCAATACAAATACCTCCAGTAGCTAATAAAGACTCGGAAAATGAGCCCAAAAAAGCCACAGTTAATGTAGAAAAAAACTTGCACAATCTTGAATCTAATAAGAAAGTAGCACTGGTCCATGAACCTCAAACAATTATACCAATAGAGACATCACAGTGTGAAACATCGAGTCAACAATTACCAGAACCGTGTGTCCGTGACCATAATACTAATGACCATGCACTGAAAATAAAACAGCAACCTCCTGTTGTTCCACCCGCGGTGCCCACGTCGTGGTTGGCGCCAAGACCGCAAGTTAGTGGTACTCAAACAAATGTGGTGCATCCGCCTCAGATCCGTATCCAGAACGCAGAAGGCGCTGTAACAGATTTGCAGAAGAATCCCAAAGTTGCCTCCCAGCCGCCCGTGAAATCACAGCAACCAGCAGTGGAGCCGCAGCCTTCGTGCTCCTTCGTAGCACAACAACCCATTCAAAGTTCACAGCTCAAACCGGAGAAACAGTCCAAAGAAGTAGAGGTCAGCCAACATATCTTATACTTTAACAAATCTCAATTATTATTTTCTTGATGTTAAATTAAAACATGTTATATGAAAAGTAACTGCGCCACGCGCTGCCAGCGCTCGTGTATTGAGAGCAATGTGCATCTATTTTAGCATATATTATTAGGTCAAGGATTTAATTTATCACTATCCTCGGAACGCTGTTAAATATGTTTAAAAACCGAACCAAAGGACTTCCTCTTTTAGCCTTAATGACGTTTGTTCTGTATTTAACCACTGCTTTTGCTGTAAAGTGTGTACGCAATTCACATTTACATTTCTTTCAATATCAGTTTTTAATCTTCGCCATTTTTGCATGGATATAAATTGTTTTAGGTTCAAAAATAAACCATAATCAAAGTAATTTCATTTAAGAATGTGTGTATTCTTCTTAACTTAAATAGAATAAAACTATAATGATTTTATGTACCAATGTGTAATAAACAACGTTGTATGATGTTCTAAAATAGTATCAGCAGCTGGCACGATCTATGAGATTCCAAAAGCGATCGATAGATGGCGTTGCGAGTTGTTGTTCTCACACAGAAAACATAGACGACGCATGCGCACAGAAATAGTCACTCGATGATCACCTTCACCTAGGAGAGAGCCGTCATGCATCTAAATCTACAATGATAACACTCGATTTATAGGATTTAGTTCTTATTTGATTATAAAGAATAAGAAGTGTGAATAAACAGGAATTCTTTTATTAAAGTCAAAACATGCTTTGTTCCGTCTTAAGCAAGATTTGCAAGTGTCAATAAAATATTTCCTTTCTTCGCAAACGCGTTTAAAAAATCTATTAATATTGAACAAAATAACGTTGATTTCGATTCCCCATAAATAAAACCTTGTTTTGTTAAGCAACCTAAAACCACGTGTAGTTATAAGTATTCATAATATTATTTAAAGAAAAAAAACATTGAGATACATGACAATAAAGAGTTTGTAGAAATCGTTGCCGACTCACACTTGATACGTTTGCCTAATGAATGCTCATCAAGAGGCGCGCTCGTCAATTGTATTGAATTGAGAAACCAAAACTAAATTGTAGCTTGTTGTATCCGGATCGATGCAGATGACACCGTTGTAGTGGAAAATGTAGAAATAAGCCAAAGACATGTTTGCTTAAATACCAAAACTATTGTGGTGCTATGTTTTATTTAACAGGGAAAAATACTGGCTATTGTTATACTGAGATTATAATTATCAAGTACTATTTTATAGGAAATCTATAGTTTATATAAAGAAAATAATATATTTCCTACATACGCATTATCTAGAAAATAAAGATATAACATTGAAAGGTTTTACCCTTCTGCTTGTTTACGCAAATTTGATAAGAATGCAATAATATTTTCTCATAACATATTACATAATGAACTTCCATCTCGAAGAAATAAATCAAATAATAATAATATAAATAGAAATTGTTTCACTACCTACAAGCTGTTTAATTATATGTTTATAGTAGACATGAGGTTTTTACAGAATTCATAAGTATCTGGTAATTACGATAACTATTATCCCATACATTAAAATACATTTAATCAGTAAGTACGTTATTTAGAAAGATCGTTAATTAGATTTTAATAGTTACACTAAGTAAGTAGTTAATGCTTAGTGGTTGTTAGGGGTCAAGTTCATAAGTTAAGGTAGTGAGGGAATATGCTATCGCGTATCATTAATACAATAGGCCGTGGCGTGTTGGCCGCAACGGGCAAGATATGGTCTGATAAATGAGGTATGCCAGTTGTTTTGCACACCTATCTATTTTGTAATGCCCGATTCCTTCCGGTCGACCTTGCCTATATCGTTCAGGTTGTACTACTACACGTTAAGTGCACGGATTTGCTTCGCCAAATACCAGTTACGATTACTAGCACCTATCCGTCAATTGATTCGACTAACCTCTGTCGTATTGCCAATACTCCTTTGAAACCATTTTCGAAATTGCTTTTTGTTTTTTAATTCATTTGTTAATTTTATTGTTTTAATTTGCTGAGAATAGCTCGCATTTCTATTCTGGCTATAAATAATTGTAAACATAACTACGTGATTAATTAAAATAGTTCCAAATCATAAAAATACCTTTTTGCTGACGTTTTGGATTGTGAATGTCAATATAAAAAAACCTAAAGGTATTAATTAAAATGTACCTTATGTCATATCGTATATTTTCATTATTTGATTGATTTTATCAGTCAGGTCGTTTAGCAAATGCGTCAACCCTACTACGGTCATAGTATGTAGTGATTTGTTATTCATAGTATATTTTTTATCAAAATAATCATCTTTAAAGATAAGGGGCATTGTCCTACAATAGCACAATTAAGTTCAAAACAATTAGAAATAACAAAGTACTTATTTCGTTTGTTTGTTTTGCACGAGTGAAACTATACTTACCAGTGTATTGTTTATTAGTACATACCAAAAATTCCCTTCGTCGTCGTCGGATCTACAACAATGTTAACGAGTGGGACGCGGATCAATCCTGTTTAAACCGATATGAAAAAGCTTGAAATTGTTTGCTCCATTTGTGCATGCCATCTTTAATTAAGCGCCATGGAATAGTGCTTCTCTCGCAGTCAAGCCGCAGTCGCTGAATGGAGTACACATTTGTGTTACATTGTTTTAGTACAATATTTGAATTTGGTTATCTTTTTGATTGTGTCATGTGTACCTATCGTCGGCGAAGCTAAGTGAGACGTGTAGTGGTATCGCGGCGCGCTACCCAGTTGTGTAATAACCGGCCGGTTGGCCACCCGCCCCACGACGCTGGCGGCTCCGTCGCTCGTGTCGTAAACTTACTGTGTTTGCTAGACACGTAGTGCAGTGCAGTGCAGTGGAGTGCACAATGGCAGAATTGTCATTGAAACAAGACCGTGCGCGTCTCCCCTTGCGCTTCGGCTCTTTCTATGAGCTTTACAAGAAGTTTCTCAAGGAGCACGGATGCAAGTGGCATGATGTATCAAAATTGCTTTCTGTGGTCGCAGAAATCCTTTTTGACGTAGATGGTGCTTGTAGTCGACTAGCGGGCAAGGTCAGTCATACAACATCGGCTTGTCGTAGAAATGTCTATCTTCCAACTTAAGTTTACTCTTCAGATTAAAAATCAAATTAAATTAAAGCATCACGTTTACAGCATAGTTTTGTCAAAATAGATGAACAAAATAAAATTCTACCAAAAAATAATAATTGCCAATAAACCCACTTGTTATTTTTTTCATTAACATTGACTACAATAAAATAGGATATAATAACAACAAAGCATTCACATTCAAGTAACATTCATGCCTCCTCGATATTATTTAACCAAGTGTTATCATATTTACGCAGATATGTCATATTTTAGGCTAATGAACTGTACAATGAAATAACTTTATTATATGTATTACTCGCAAAAATTACATAATACATCTGGAAATGTGACCGTTAAACACATTCAAAAATGTTTTGCTTTGCTTGGCCCCACTACTAACAGGATGCCATAATATAATGCGACGGCCGACCCTTTGAGGTCCCTTTTACCTGCACCCTAACAACAAACGAGAAAAACAGCTGTTCGACATTTTTAACAACATTCAGTCTTTAACGTGGCTCCGGTGTGCAATGTTAACTAATAATTCCCATGCGGTAGTAACCATGTACAAAAGTGATGATAACTTTGCTACTTGTAAACATATTGCATCAGTGTTGTTGTTTCTGACCACGACCTATCTGACCGTTCACAAAATGAAAACCTTTTGCTTGCTAAGTGTCTTGGAAAACATCATAAAATTCAATTACCCTGAGTTGATAGACGAGAAGGAATGCACACTGGTATGTCTTATTATAATAAACTTTTCAATGGCAAACGCCCATAAATTGTCGTGAAATACATGCATCGAGTTAGAAAAGTGGCAGATATTGATCTGTAATTAAAAGCAATACGGTAGTTTGTGACGACGTCGACTAATAGTGTTGAAAAATGTTAGTCGCCTAGTGAAAGTAGAAAATTATCACGCAGTGGGCAAATGTACTTATGCTTTGGTTACAGCGAGTGAGCTATTTTACGAGAATGCTATACAATTTATGTTTACAGTGTTGACTTAAATGACAACGTTACTGTGCAGCATTGAATAGCAACTACACATTTTAAAATCGTTTTTATCATGAACCCGCTTGTATTTTAACCAACAAATTATATGTTTATTGATAATTCAGACAAATACAATAAATTATTCTTGGAACCTTCTGGAATCAATCAAGGTTTTAATGCCGTATTATTAGAGAACGCGGATGGGGACAGATATGTTTAACACAATGATAAGTGTGAGAACGCACGTAGCTGGATCGTGCTGCGTTAGTTTATTATCTCAAGTCCGGTAACCCGCATCCGCTCATCTTGTATTCATTCTCAATAGATAAAACATGCTTCGAGACGCTGATTTGATAATTACTAGAAATACAAGATATGGGGTTAGGCCCGGTGATGCGTGTATAAGATAACACTGCGTGTTGGCTGCGCGCGCGTTGTGTTGAGGCTTGTCCACGTCAGACTCGGCCACCGCCGGCATTGTTCACAGCTCACACGCGCTCCACTGACCTGGTTACCTACAGCTTATTGACAGAACTGTCTTGGCTCCACTGCTCACCGTTCAGAGAAAGGTGTGCATCTACGAAACAACGATGCCTTTTTATTTCAAAGCTAATTTAATTTTATAAGTTTGAAGATGTTTACATTTATATATTTAACATGTAATGACGTCTGTAAACATTATTGTTCGGTATATTATTTATTTATTTCTAGATATCTACTTAAAAACTATGCGAAATAAAATGCAGTTTTCAGTAATTGTATTTATTCTAAAAAATTGTTACTATGCCAAAAAAATGACGTGATGAGGAACTAAATAGGACTTAACTGTCATTTAAAAATGGTTCATTAACCTTTGTCCACTTTGTATTCCTATAATAGAAATTCGCAGAATAGGCATAAAATCTACATTTCAATAATACGAAAAAACGTAGTAAAGTGTAATGCGAAGAAATGTGTTCGCGGCGGGCACCTCGGAGTGCGCGGGAGGGCGCTCCCACGGGTTGCCGATATTTTTAGTGCACGACGATTACTTGGCACCGGCGGCCGCACTCGGTTGCGCTAGTGATCTTTCTGAAATTCGTTCGCGCTTAGGTACGCTCTCGATCTCGAGATAGACCCAGTCTTATGTCCGGTGGCGAAGAAGTGGTCGTGTAAAAAGAAAGTCGCGGGAATATATCAATGTGTCTTGATAAAGGTTCTGTCGTGTAAATATGACTATTTTGGACTACTATGTGATATATCCAGGCTAAAGTGGTTCCACTAAAACAGTAAAAAAGAAACAAACAATGGCTAGTTTAAGTACCAGTGCTAGTGGCACGACAAGTCCTCGTCGTCAACGTTATAATAGATCTTCCACCACAAGCGTCACACAGCTACTGTCCGACGGTTACTCCAGTTTTATCAATCGTTTAACTCGTCGTGGACCATCTGAGAAAAGTGAAATTATTTCAGATACAAAACTTAGCACTGCGCGACCGCGATTCGACGAAAAACTCGTTTCAAACAAAAATTCTGCATTAACGAATGTGCGACGGTACGAGAACAATGGCCTCATCTCGCCATACACATCTTTGACGTCCGGTGCGCCAGCGCGGAAGTTGAACGATGACCGTACGTACTCGAGTTACCTGGGCGCGACTAAGTCGCGCGTCGACACATCACCTTTACATACTACCTCCGGGATTAACGCGCTCGGCCGCACTGATTCGTTCCGGAGAGCTCATTTAAAGGATAAATCATCACCGTTCACTAAGCGGTATCCGTTAAAAGAGTCCAACAACAACATTGATGGACTTTTGTTGGGAAGTACGCGTAGCCGTTTGGAAGACAAGTATTCGTCTGTTCTAGATAGGATAGCCGTTCAGAAGAAAGAAAGGGCTAGGAAAGAAAAAGAAGACCGTGATAAGACATTAGAACCTGAACCGTCGCTGTCCCGAGGCCTTATGAGGAGTCTTACGACAGCAGTTTTTGGTGAAAGTTCCTTTAAAAGGAATAATTATTCTCATGAAAAAATTAGAGATAAGACTCCTTTCAGGAATACCGTGGACAGACGATTGTCTTCTAGTCATAAACAAAAGGATGATTTCAAGAATGGATTTGACATTCCATTAAAAGATCGGCATTATGGCAAGGACAGAGATAGTGTATATCGAAGGCATCAAAGAAGGTCACTTAGAGCTGAAAAAAGCGAAAACAACGATAGAAAAATGGGGAAATTGTCTTTGCGTCCAATAGACATAAACATAAACCCCGCTGTTAGAGATTTAGTATCACCTCCCCAGCAAAGCATAAACGACACTTATGGAAAATCAAAAATAACAAAAACTCCTGCAGCTTCTCCGGCTAGAGAGGTGGGACGACAAAAGCAAATATATTTTCCATCGAGTGATGAAGACGATGACAAGACCCCGGTAGGAGACAGGGTGCTCAGTGAGCGAGAAACGAGGCGGAAAGAGATACAGGGACTCATAATGAAGTATGCTCACGTTGATGAGATGTACGGACGTATCGGTGAAAAGGATGTAACCGAGAATACAAATGGAATAGCTGCTCCAAAGAAGGTTGAGCCGTTGGCTGTTGGCGATATAGTGGTCCTGCCGCCTGAACTCCGCGCCCGGCAGCGGCCGCAACGACCTCGCCATCTGATGCGGCACGCGGCCACGCCGCCTGTAAGCACAAGCTAACACATCGCCTGCGCACTGTGTGCCGCTAACATATACCTGGTCCGTGGTTTTCCACATTTATTCACTATTTACATACAAATTATAACTACCGCCAATATAAAAAGTATTAGAAAACAACAAAATAAAAACAGTTGGCTCAGAAGTTTCTTATGAACATTGTGGGTGCGTGTGTTTCACTACAGTTTAGAGCGTACCACATATCGGAAAGAGTAAATGTAAAATATAATCAATCATGAGAGGGTAACATAGAAAAGCTTAGCGCGAGCAACTAATTCACATGGCAGTTGAGTTATACAGAAACAACTAATAAGAACAATGATAGTGCATGTCCTAAATTTCTTTGTGCGTGGTTTAAAAGCTAACATGTGTCTTCTGTGTGTTAAAATATTTTCAAAAACAAAAATTAAAACAAATTGCGTTAGTTCTGTTTCCCGTATATAATAATGTGTTAAATAAAATAATTGTTAGTTAAGAGGTTCGGGTGGACATTTATCCTAAATCACCTGTGTGGATGTAGATTGTGCTAGTGATCGGAATGCAAGTTGTGTGGCATATTCCAATATCCCGGAACGCCCCGGTCCCCTTCCTGGCCGCGCGGTGCTCGGCCGGCTCGGCCCCGCTGCGCCCACCCGTCCGCCCTCTAACAGCATGCCTCCGACACACCATACCAATTGTCGCTTGTCTGACGGGCAACCGTTCCATTGTCTGATTGTTGGGTACAACACTACTCGGGTCGTGCGGATCGTGTGGCGCGCTCTCCGTGCTTGGCGGGCTTGTGCTGGTGTGGCGTGATGTCTGCGCGGCGCGGCTCGGCGGCTTGTGCGGCTCGGCGGTGACCTCGTGCGGCGGCGCGGCGCTGGCGCATGCAGAGCTCCCGGGCACGCTCCTCCGTCAAGGACGACAAGGACGGACATCTGGTCTACTGGCCCGGATATGTCATGGGAGCGAGATGTTCGTGTCCACACCCATAACTTAAACAACTTTTTACACAACACACACACACAAACACACACACACACACACATACACACACATCTGCCCAAATAAACCCATACAAATACAAGTTTTTGACACAAAACAAAAGATTAAACATACATACAAACATTACATACATACATAAAAAAATCAGTACACTTTCAGAATATAACTATAACTTCATACTTGTTACACTATGACTCACACAGAACCATAACACTACTCGGCAGATGGCTGAAAATTCAACAAGAAACGAGTTTTCTCACACATTAACCATCGCCAAGTCCTCGCAGTCAGTGATTCGTGTTTTGAAGATTTCAGACTTAAATTTTTTTGCTTTTTAATTGTATTTTTATACTTTTTGATAAAACTAAACAAGATTACAGAATCCAATTGGATGTGAAATGAGTCATGTTGGAGCCTCGCACGTTGGTTGCCAGTAACTATTTGTTATTTCCTGATACTGAAAAGTTGATGTTCTCAAGAATTGACATCATAATTCTCAGAGTCTGCTAACGTGTATCAGTGAACTAATAGTGAATGGAATACCAATGCCGATTCCATCATGACTTTGTGCCGAGTACATTTGATTAATTATGTTGCCTTGGTTTTATTTCAGACAAAATCATCGATACGCTCGGTGAGGGCACCTTCGGCAAGGTGGTCGAGGTGAAGGACTTGGAATTGTGAGTATCTTTCTTTATAGTTTAACCACGACAACATAACAGTAACTGTAAGTTCTTTCGACTCCTGCGATAGTATCACAGCCACGCTGTACTTGTGACTCGTGTAAAATGTGTAAGTCTCTCACTACATTTGCATATCGCTTTGTATTCTGTATTAAAAAGTGAACCACATTTGTATGTTAATACAAAACATTAAACCAAGCTAACATTTTATATCTGAAGGATCAATTTGTTGAATGAATTGAGTTCTGATTGTGAGGTGATGAGGTGTCGTTCACATTGGCGCCGGATGATGACGCATTGTTTGGCAGGACACGCCTCGCTAGTTATTCATTTCTATTTTCATTTGTTTATAGAAACACCGACAATTTTTAATACTTATTGCCAAATTCCACGTTTTATATCCAGAAATAAAGCATGTCTAATTATACATTACAGGGAGCACAGAATGGCTCTGAAGATAATCAAGAATGTTGAGAAGTACAGAGAGGCTGCAAAACTCGAGATAAATGTATTAGAAAAGTTAGCTGAAGTTGACCCTGATTGTAAAAAGTGAGTGTATGATATTATTATGTGTTATTATTGTGCACAACGTCACATGTTGATAATAGTCGAGGCTGGAGCGGGCGACGCGCGACGTCGGCGAATGTAGCAATATTTGACCTTGCACGTTTATATGCGACGTTACTGCTCCTGGCTGGCTAGTCGCCAAAGAAGAACCCCGATGTCAACTCCTAACACACAAAAATACCGTCTGCGCGCTACACCGGCTTTACATATTATTTGATTCCATGTAATTCATTGTATGACGACATCTTGTACAGGTTATATAAAAAGAACCCCTTTATTTTTAGTGCTAAGTGGAAATTTTTTCTAAACGCTGTATTATTACATTTCAGCTTATGTGTTAAGATGTTGGACTGGTTCGAGTACCACGGACACATGTGCATCGCATTTGAAATGCTCGGCCAGAGTGTATTTGACTTCCTGGTGAGTGTCAAGTTATTATTATCGTTAGTTATGTTGCATATGTAACTGTACAATTGAACAGTCATACGATAAACGTTATTAGAAACAAGTTATAACTTCAATGGTAATGGTTCTCCAACATGCGGGGTTTTTACATTGTCCCGACTTTATTACCCGTCGAGGTTGAGTCATTGATTTTGACAATTTCAATTAAACTTTAATAGAGATAATTTTGACAAATATTTCCTTGGTTTTTGTAAAATTCGACCTTGCTATCAATAATAGCAACTTCTGTATGTACATAAAACACGGTTAACATCGAGGAAATTATTTTACCCATAAACTCTTTGTCCAGTTATAATGACACATTGCACCAATTAAAGCAATATTTTGGTTTTCCTGACCACATTATTGCCTCTTTGTTGACTAGTTCCTATAAGGTAAATTGTGTGTTTATTCTGACTTCAAAACGCGTAATAACTGGTATTTAGTCTATCCCATAAAATTGTTCACATTCCATAAATATAAAATCGGATTTACGCATGACTGCGTCCATTCGCACTCACAATCATATATCTGCATTTCCCGCTGACGTCCTAATTTTTGGTCCAGAGCCAGTGTCTTCACTCAGTTGACACATCCTGGGATAATCGCAATATTATCAATTTACTTTGAGATTCTATACGTAGACAATAATACATCTGTCAATAATTAAAGTTATTTAAATATCGAAACGAACCCTGCGAGTAAACTCACAGGTAAGATGTTTTTTATAAAGATAATATTAACATTTTTTTATGTATTTATAGAAAGACAATAATTACCAGCCGTACCCGCTAGAGCAGGTCCGGCACATCGCGTACCAGCTCATATACAGCGTGCTGTTCCTACATGACAACAAGCTCACACACACTGATCTCAAGCCAGAGAACATTCTCTTCGTCGACAGCGACTACGAAGTCGTCAGCGTGTACAACGCCTCTAAAAAGGTACAAATTCTATATCCATAATATATGTATATGTTATCTAAGGTTTTACACTGTAAAAAGCAATAACCGAATTGAAAAATTAAGTGACAAACACAGTTCACTAATCTGTCGCCCATCAACAAATATGTTAAATATTTTTGCGAGTTGGCAGAGTTCCGCTGACGCATTTACTTTTATTATATGTGTGTATAATAGAATCATAGAACATTCGGCCGGATTCCATATAACAATGCAATAAATAAATGTATTCGATGTTTGTGGGAAACGTGAAAAATGTTAACGATCTCCCAAATGGAACAGTTCGATAGCAGTTGGTGTAGACTTGTAGTTAGGTATAGCGCGTTGAATCAGTACACCACGTGCGATGGCCAAGTAATGACTAATCACTTCTCAATATAGAACACTCGCTATTTTCGTCATTTTCACGAGAATCTCTACTGTTACAGTTTTTAAATTATTGTATTACTGTTCCATGATAATCGATTCAATGTTCATATATATATATACACAGTATCCTGATGTCATTGTATTTTGTTTACAGAAACATGACCTAATGCGTGTGAAGCGAAGTGACGTCCGGCTCATTGACTTCGGAAGCGCCACCTTTGACCATGAGCACCACAGCACTATCGTGTCAACCAGGCACTACAGGGCGCCCGAAGTTATACTAGGTACGGCATCTGTGTACTATGGAAACTTTGCATTCTTTATGTGGTATGAATGTAACAAGAAAATAAACCTAAAATTAATTATTTGATTCGATTTTTGGTCGAGCCAGTAATTTGCTACTTCCTTTGTAATGGGGAGCCAATTTGAAAACTTGAATCAAACACTGGGCACATTGCCAGTTATCATGCTATGACTGATAACTGATGCAATAAAATAAATTTATATACCCCCAAAAATATAAATACAACTCAAGAAGACTTTTAGAGATATGTAGCTACACAATATAATTCCTACATTATTATGTCATACATAGTTATAAAATATATTTTTTTGTGTAACTTGTGATAGAAAATTTATTCCTTTCCAGAACTGGGGTGGTCACAGCCGTGTGATGTTTGGTCTATTGGCTGCATCATGTTCGAGCTCTACCTTGGGATCACACTCTTCCAAACACATGACAATAGAGAACATCTCGCCATGATGGAGAGAATCTTAGGACCTATACCCTACAGGTATGTGTAATATCATGTAAAATGTAAAAGTATACTAGACATTGTCTAGCTTTTTAATAGTTAAACGTCTTTGAGTCTTAATTTATGATTGTTTGTGTTATTATGTCGTCTATAAATTTCAGAACTCGCCAATGTGTCTGCATTCTTAAAACCCAAAGTATGTTGGTTATATTGGTGTGTTTACACTGGCGCTGTGAATACTCTGATGTCTTTGTTTACTCGCGCACCGCTCCACTTTACCCAACTCTGTATAGCCTGTATGCCGAACCGTTTAAATAAACACACCGATTTGTTCCGTACACATGAGTACCGCTTGATATAAATACTTGTCTGGATTTTAAACTAAACCAGAGCAATTATTATCGTCGCATACCGGCCAACCAACAAATTAATTTTAACTATCTTATTTGTGTCGTTTCAGAATGGCGCGCAAAACCAAAACAAAATACTTTTACCACGGCAAATTAGACTGGGACGAGAAATCGTCAGCTGGCAGATACGTCAGAGAAAACTGTAAACCACTAATGGTGAGTAGAACCACAAATAGTAATCACAGCCTAGCTAGCGATGTTTTATTTTATTATCAAACATTATTGTGCAAGTAAATACGTGTTAATATAAACGTAGGTTAGCGATCACGAGAAAGTTGCGTTTCTGTTACCACTATGCGTCTACTTCTACCCACGACCCGTTATCTGATTAAAATTATAATTAAAAATAAAAAGTCACATAGACACACAGTCTGCTCCTAAGTATGTATTGTCTTTGCACGTCGAATATATGTATAATATATTATAAATAATATATCTAGGCCAGTAATTCAAACCTAATACAAACGTGTGGTTTTTACAGAGGTACCTGCAGAGTAACAGCGAAGAATCGCGGCAGTTGTTTGACCTGATCGCGCGCATGCTGGAGTACGAGCCCTCACAACGGATCACGCTACGAGAGGCACTCAAGCATCCTTTCTTCAACAAACTTCCACAGCACCAGAGGCTCGGTTAGTATAACATATTGGCTTGAGCTAAGTTTACATCGTAATAAAAGAAATAAGTCAGAAAAATAACACGATCCTTATCCTGTTTGGTTAAAAACGTACGTTTTCATATCAATATCATATTACAGTCAGGTGTTATACATGAATTTTGATACTACATTAATAATGAAAATTAGTTCTAAACAAGCATATTTAAAAGTGAACACAAATATATTTTATAAAAGAAACTCTTGAACGTTTCGTAACTCATAAAGCTGTAACTTGTGACAAGTGATCTTTTGTTATAGGACACCAGTTTACAAGGCCATCGTTCCTTAGGTCAGGCCTATTTGTCGTTAGATGCTTACTTTTTAAAGCTTTTCTGTATTTACTTATGAAACACATGTTGCGACATGACGTTCATTATGAATTGGTTTTAAATTGTGCTGTTAGTGTGTCGTTGATTTCTTTCGCTTATTTTATTCACTTTTTTTCGTTTTAACTTGCTCTGTTGATTTTTATTTTCTTATATTTGAAATCGGCAATGAATTCATTATGTTAAACTGCGCTACTCACTTCGTCGCATTTGAAAACTTAATACAGCAATAGGTATGAAACTGTTATGTAAAACGAATTATGTGCGAATAAATAATATACATTCATATATTGTTACGTAGTTTCATACACTGTTGCATTCGTATCATGAAGTTCTAATAATGAGTTTAGAAACATAAAAATATTTAAACCATAGACCACCATCTCCTGGCTTATGCCATCACAGACTCATATTTATTAAAATAACTGAAGTCTTTCTAGTTTGCTTGCATGATAATTGTTTTTATTATTGTATATTTATGTTCCAAATAAGAACTTGATGATTGCAAAATATTATATTTTTAATTTATTGTTCCATTTAGCTGCTGCTTAAACATTTTCACTAGAAAACGTAAGTTATGGGAATGTATGTGTTACAGGCAATGACCGGTTGCGATGCAATGGTGAAAGCTCAGCGTCCCGCGAACGGTCGCACTCGCTCAGCAGGTGAGCGGTAGTCGGGCGCCGTGAGGCTCGAGCCGCCGGCGTCTGAGTCCCGGCCCGGTCCCCGGCCGCCCCGCCCGGTCCGGCTCGGCTTGGCCAGGCCCGGCCCGGCCCGGCGGCCCGCAGTACAGCGATAGTCAAAATGGCGCGGCCGCATCGTGCCCGCCGTCCGTGTAAACTTGTACAGTTGTAATGAAGTGATAAGTGATAATTATTTTGTCGAACATTGTAATCTAGGTAATATTTTGTTGTGAATCGGTACTTCTCAATTTGTATTTATAAAGTAACTATTATTCGAAATAAAGACTGTCAGTCTGATTAAACTTGTATTTTTTTTATTCACATTATTAAACAATCTCCATGTACCCACACCGCAAAGGCCACCGCTGGTTGATAGATTGGATAGAAATAAACAAAGAAGTCTCGACTATGTTAACTTTGATAATCTGTGTATGTTGGTATACAGATTTTCACATGACATGACACACTAAGTCGAAATAGAAATAAAAAAATAATTTCTCCATTTTATGTTCAAATTAAAAATAACTTCAAATATAGATAGAATAAACTAAAAGAAGAGAGAATCCGGATTTTTTATAAAACTATCCCCAGTCCCCATGTGTGTTGATGGATGGATTGGGTGGGAGTTACCTTCTGACCTCGAAGCTCTATGAAACCTAGATGTGTTACAACACAAAACTTGACTTTCTGACGAAGGCTTAAGAATCGAGAACCTGGAGTAAGACACAAAATAAACTTCATAGACATAGATAGATAACATAGTACCAATTAACCACTTGAATATCGGTATATAAGACGCACGAAAGGTTAAATTAGGTATTAGAAAATAAATATAAAAAAATATTGACTATACTCGGAATTTTAATTCCAGATTTGAGAATTTCAGTGTTGCAACGTTATGACAAGTACTAAATAGTGACGTTGCGAAATTATTCGATATGGAAATGGAATATTTTAATATACTAAACTAAGTTTATCAGGAACTTAAATATTTCTGAACCGATAATTTAGTTTTAACAATTAATTACCGATCTAAGGCTTTTCTTTTACAATAGTGTGTTAAAATAATAAAAAATGTGATAATGAGGGAACATAACAAATAAAACAGATAGATGTATTATGGTAATCATTTATAACGTATTATAAATTTTCGCCGTCATCGCTATCGCTATATCGCTGTTACTTTCTGTGACATTTATTATGAATTGTGTCTGTGATATTTATTGACAATTAATATCACATCTAGCTCTTACTCATTTTTTCCTCTTCTTTGACAGCATGGGATACGCATTCAGACCATTCGGTAGCGGTAATTTTTTGAATGCCTTCGTGAAACTGATTCACTGATTGTTTATCGATTTTTGTGTTCATCACTACACTGTTAAATGTGGTATCATTATTTCACAAAATGACAGTAAGTCATGTCAAATCTGTAATCGAATTAAAATTCTGACTATAGACGAATATGTAAAGAGGATAATTACTAATCAAATCAGCGGTTCTCGGATAAACAATGTCAATTTGAGACAATTGTTATTGCTTCAGATTCTGTTTCACATAGCTCCACAGCTATGAATAGTTTTATTCGTTATGATTAAACTAGTTCGGACTGATAGAATATAGTCGAATAATACGGCAACATTCTTTTTGACTCTGAAGCTATAGTACAAGTAGAATAACATAGTTATTGACTATTGCTTGTTGATATTATAATCAATCCTAAATAAATCTTGGCAATGATACGAACAATGTGTGTCTAGGTATTTGTTATTCAATAGTTAGTAAACAAACAACAGCAGTATGTTACAATCAATTTATTTCAAAAAATTACATATAAATACCGTACATTTATGGTTTAAGTTTTAACTTATAGGTACTATAATTTTAAAGGAACGTCATGCAATTTATTCTAATTCTAATGTACACATTATAACCGCAAACCGACCTCAATATACATTGCAATAACATAACATGAAAAATACAAAACCTGCTTGATGGCTATAGGCGACCTTAGTTACCAAGCAATAATTTCATTAATAAATAACACTTAAGTACAAAATAAAACTAATTTCAAGGTTGCTTTTGGAATGGTGAATAAATAACAGCATGGGTCGTCACACACACGCAACGTAGTGTACCTACATCGCTGTTA
Source organism: Spodoptera exigua (assembly GCA_902829305.4). Taxonomy (NCBI): domain Eukaryota; kingdom Metazoa; phylum Arthropoda; class Insecta; order Lepidoptera; family Noctuidae; genus Spodoptera; species Spodoptera exigua. The sequence goes on from LR824612.2 coordinate 3,740,692, forward strand.
GAAGTAGTGTAATGTGTAAAGTGAATATTGTAATAATTCACCGCAGAGGCCAGGGCGCGTGTGTCGCGACCCGCGAATAAATATAAACAACATCAGGCGGCACAATAAATGCCTCTTGTATCTCGTAAAATATAATTTCAGTCACTTAAACCGCCATATACGTTAAGTTCACTTAACAAATCCATTAGAACAGCCCGTTGGTCATCAGTACGATCGACTTAACAAAATAAATATTCGAAGCTAGATTCCGAGAACACTGTTAGCGCTTGAAACTATGTAATGGTGTAATGGATTAACTCGTTATTTATCGCAACACTGAGATAGAAGGTATTACCGGGTCTTCGACTGCTAGGACAATGCAGACAAGATGGTATTTACAAAGTAACACTATTGGCGATAAATTCGAGACAAAACATATAGGTACATATATGACACATTACATTCGACGCGTAATATCAGAGGCGTGTGTTGCCAACTCTTTGTTAGGTACTTACTTTATAAACATGTTTTTTAATCTAAGGCAGTTATCCCATCGGTGGCGATGAGCGACATTATAAAATCTCTGTCACTGTCATCTGAATATAACGATGATAGAATGAACATAATTATAATTCCGAATACGAGCATCGTGGTGCAAGTTTTGCTGAGTATGATCATTGATAGCTTTTGTCGCTCAATAACGAGCTAGTGAAGCGACGTCTCGCCTGTTAATTTCATCTCTTATTGTAAGAAATAACTAATAGTCAATCGGGACCTCGCAGAAGATGGAATAACTGTCTTAGGAGAGTCGTAACACTGCGCTGCGACGAATATCTACACGTCGCAAATATACGACGCAATGAGACATACCAAACCGATGGTTAACTTTTACGTCGATGCATTTTAGATGCGACTGGTGCGTCGTTGCAACGTAGTGTTACAGCCTCGTTATAGGTAAGCTAGTTTGAAAATGGCGTCGTACAAGGTGTGTGTTGTGTCCAAGCGCTGTGAGTAGTTCACTAGATCATGTCGACGCGCATGACGTCGTCGCGCGGCCACGTGTACACCGGCGGGACGGCGGACGAGTACCGCACGTCGTACATCTGCGCGCGGATGAATGCCTCCGTGTTCTCTGGCTGCGGGAACACTGACGCCTTGCCTGGAAACAAAATATAGGCAACGTTTATCAGTTAATTGAGTGAAATCAATGTTAAGGATTCTTATGAAGACCCGAACACGCCAAGGTGCGATAAACAAAAATAAATTACAACTTTTAAAAACCCCGGCAAATAGCAAAAAAAACTCTTTAAAAAGTAAAAAAAAATTCCTAACAAAAATACCTCGCGAGGGGTGACCGTAAAAAAATAGTATATCTATAATTAAAAATTTGGAGCGGAAAAGCTTATACTAGCGTATGAAGCGATGATTTTATAGATATTTTATATCATTTTATATTGCTAAGAGCACTCTCAATTAAGTCATTAACAAACATTCCCTTTCAGTGCGCTTTCATTTGGGACCCCAGTCGAGTATATTTGCAGGCCTTCGGTTACCCTGCCCCACTTACACCCCCATAACGTCCAAACGACTCAACCGATTTTCATCAAACATGTCTAAGAACACCCGCACGTAGGTCGCTTTTAATACGAAAAAACTAAATTGAAATCGCTTCATCCGTTCAGGCTCTAAGATGGCACAGACAGACAGACAAACCCCCTCTTTTTACATCGGGGGTTAAAAATAGGCCTTGATGGCACATTTTAGAATGTTCCTAACTTCTTGTTGATTGGCCTAGTCATTACCACGCAGGCGGGAATTTGATTATTATATGTTCCATTTTTAAATACCTCTTATTTGTTTTCGTTCCGTTATTATTATCACCTAAGTACACGTTTAGTTTCTTTAGTTCAACAACCTATGTATTCCTGAGATCGGTATATTTTTAGCCTGGCATGCTTCAGAAACAGAAATTCCAATTTGTCTACACTAATATCGCGCAGGTATTCGAGAAAACGCTTAATAAATGAACTTCATATTTCATTCATTTAATAGAGATGGGAGCTAAAAATAAATTTTATTTGCCGACAGTGTGACGCATGTACAAATTTTATGTCTGCCCACGTTGAAATCTTTATCGGCATAATAGACATATGGTCGGACATTAGACAAATTTAAAATACCTATAATAATAATATAATGACGAGGTCACGCCAAACGCGCCGCGGTCTACATTACGAGATATTTCCGTAAACCTCAACATGCAAACGCTATGATTCATCGACCAGCTAAGAATACAATAGGTACGAAAAGGTAGGTACCTACTCGACGATTGTTTCTTGGAAAATGATTTTAGAACTTTGCTTATGACCAAATTGTTCTAGATTCGTATCAAATTTTGCTTTTTTATTTAAGCAACTTAGCCCTGGAACGTTACAGATTTTGTTGGTCTTCGGATTCTCGTAATATGTAGATAATAAAGATAAATTACCTACTAAACAGAGGCTACTGAACATTTTACCAGTCACATTTTTTACAAATAAATAAAAACAATAGAAGTACCTAGATCCTAAGATAATTTCGTCTTTATGTCTAACAAAATAAGACCGTTACAATTTCAGTATCGACGAACAACGAAATTACCTACACAGCTACATCTTACGCGCCAATGTTTATATAAAATGTTATTTTTGCATTCTTTTATCCGCCTTCGACCTTGTGCGTCACAAACTTACTACTTACCTAAGTACTTATTAAAACGTAAACGCGTCTAAATCAACATTATATTTACGCGGGTATTAACGCGGAAAATTATAATTTGAATACCTTGGTAGGCTTGACGTTTCGACCCGGTTGCACAGGTCGTGGTCACAAGCAGACTCATAATTTTCCGCGTTAATACCCGCGTAAATATAATGTTGTTAAGATGAAACGCGAAAGTTTAAAAGTTAGCGTCTAAATCAAGTCAAGTCAAAATGAGAATGTGAGATTTCTTCTAAAAACTTCAAATCAAAATCTGGTCTAATATTGTAAAGCTGTAGAGTTTTATCTCTCATGATAGGTACTGATGCCATTTTTTATTAGATGAGACATTTATCTAGAAAGGCTACAAACCATCACGCGACGAACAATAATAATAAATAAAAAAACCTCAAATTATTTGGACTAAGTAAATAAATCGACTGACTCAGTCTATCTAGTCAGGTGTAAAAAGAAAAATATTATCCAGATAGGCCGACTTTTTAACAAGTGCTGGGAAGTGATTATCGATAAAATCGCTAAGGCGATTTTGCGCTAGGTTAGCGAAAGTCTAAGAATCCTTTGCTAATTGCTAATATACTTACCTATAATAAATCAGTGAGCAGTGGGTAAAGACAAAACGGCGCAGAAGCACCTAATACCTGAAGTAAAGAAAAGGTATAAGTACTGACCAGTTTGGTAAGCGTGTTCGACGATCTTCTTGGCAATCTTGACGGAGCAGTTCTGAATGTCCTTGAGGGGTGGGTACAGGCTACCCTGGTCCAAGTCCTCTTGACGCACTATCTCTGCCAACGCCTGGTTAAGCAGAATATCAGAGTTAATACACAAATAACAATATTAGGTACCGTAAAACGGGATGAATAGAATTTGAGGGGTGAATGAATGTTGGCAAATTTTTCTAGTATCTATTTAATTCTCGCAAAAAGAGGGTAGTTTGAGCTATAACCTTAATATATGACTGTTTTTATATAAGAAAATGTTTCGTTTCAGGTTAACTTAGTGTTTTATGCTCAAGCTTTCAATTTCCGAGATGACCATTATTTTTTGATTACCAACAAATTATCGATTTTCATATTCTCCTTATTCGAATATTCGTTTTCCGGTATCTATCAGAAGTTGGTATTTTATGCATATTGCTATTTAAGCTGCATTTTCTAAACTTGGTATTATCTACACGTCACGCCTAAGACGTTAGACAAAGATCGAAGAGAAATCGGCGTGAAACAACCACAGCCTTGTGTGTCGTCCTGTGAGTTAGATTACCGGAAGCTCAATCCAATAATTTCCAAATTCCTTATCCCCAAAAAATCGGCAACGCACTCCTAAGTCCTCTATCGTTGCTTCGTCAGGTAATCCTTATATAGATAATTTACTCGTTTGCCGACCTATCACTTAAAATAAATCTGTCTAGCGTGGAGAATAGCAAACTCCCACTTGAAAAAGATAGATCAATCAATGGATTTATAATAAATATGAAGGTATACCTCAGCAGCAAGAAGCATGAAGTCCTCGGAGATGTCGATGATGCCGGCGCAGATGATGCCGAGAGCCAAGCCAGGGAAGATGTAAGAGTTGTTGCCCTGTCCCGGCCGCAGGATGCGACCGTCCTTCGTGCGGTAATCCGGGAATGGGGAACCCGACGCGAAGATCGCACGCTCCTATTCAAATAGTGGATAATTTTCAATACAATAACATAATAATATAAAAAGAAACTGTAAAGAAGAATAAGAAAGAAGTAAGAGAAGAATATGAAACTATTCTGAATGTATTTTTGTATTTATTTTGATCTCCAACAAAAATTACCTACACCTTACATTCTAAATATAGAACATTGTTGTTGTATATTGTAAAGTAGTTATAAAAAGTCAAGGTAATCTCAAAAAAATCTGCAATTTCTATAAAATAGAAGACTAGATCATGATCAAAGAAGAGTCATTCCATTCACAGACAGTGCAGACCATACTTGTAAAGAACGTAGTACGTTTATAACGTGCATAACCTAGGTCTTCAAGGCACGAGTGAACAGCTGACTTAAGGGTAGGCGTGCTCCATCGTAGGTCACATCATCATTAGCCTATAAGTGCCAACTGCTGAGCAATTTCCTCTTCTCCCACGGAGAAGAGGTTTGAGCATTAATTACCACGCTTGCTTAAAGATTGGTGTTTTTAAGCTTATACTTAGAAATTCAGTCTAAAAGTTCAGTAAAAGAATATTATGCACGTACATCGGTGTTAGAGTAGGCGTCGATGGCGGTGCACTCAGCCTTGCTGGTGGGGTTGGAGAGTGCGAAGATGACGGGCCGGTCGTTGATGGCGCCCATCTTGCGAAGGATCGATGGGGTAAATGCTCCACCGATGGCCGCAGCACCTGCAACACAACATGGTATATTACTGACTTACTAGAGCAGGAGAAGGAACGGGGGTTTGGGGGGCTGTTTAAGAGTCTGACATTCCCTCTCACCTCTCAGTTGATGATTTTTCCCTAAAAAGTGTTATGTTAGTATTGTTTGTGAGTTAACAAACAATTTGGAAGTGAAACTTTTTCTATTTTTTGCTCGATCTGTGTCTCCATAAATTCTTATTATTTTTAATTACAATCAATGATTAATGAAATTTCAATAAATGATGTAAGTATTCATCTATATTATCATATTTATCTTTTGGCTGGCGTTCAAAGGTGCCTATAGTAATCTAGTTGAACATTTAAATAAATAATTTGGATTTAACTTTGAATTCGTGGTCCGGGCGAAAAATCATAATTCAATTAACGTGTATCTAAATTTGAGAGTATATTTAACAACCACTGCCTTAACTGTTTTCTGTAATAATCAGTTTTATCAACTTACCAATAAGCACGGAAGGCTTGGCAACATCGACGACCTCTTCTAGAGTGCGAATAGGCGCATGGTCCTTAGCGAACCTCTCTTTATGCTCGTTGACACCTCCCTCGGGTCTGTTCTTTACGATCAGACCCTTGGAGTCTACCATCCAGATGCGAGAGCGAGCCTTCTCATCGGAACAGCCCTCAGCAATCATGGCCATTACACACAAACTGGCGATACCCAAAGATGCCTGGAAATAAAGAATGTTTGCTATAGAAAACATATCGAAAACTGTATTTGAAATCATTATATATATGATTAAGAAGATGTGTATGGAAATCAAATTTGGCTGAATTAGCATTTGTAGTTTTTTCTCCAACAATCTTGACCAAAGATGTCGATACCTCGAATGTCGTCGAGACTAATCAAAGACTTCTCATATTATGCCGACATATTTATTGGTTTTTCCTCACTATCGTCAAGCAGATAATTTCTTCTGATGAACAAAGGCCGAAACCAGTTGCAGACTGCCTTAATACTTTTATGTCTACTGAAAACCCATTTGTATATCAACTACACTCTTGACACCATAACAAAATCGTCGACCAATTTAAGCCGAGGTCTGCCCAACACTTGGATGGCAGTGTCCGTAATCGGGAATTTACTACTGTCAGTTCCAAGAGCTATGTAAGCATACCATTTCCATTTTAATTTGCCGATCTTAAAATAGACCCTATGTCTATATGATACGGATGAAAGAGCATTATCACAAAGTTTATGTAAGGAGATATGTACCTCTCCAGCGCCTTGGAAGACGATGGTGTTCTCGGAAAGTTTCTTCCCAGTGATGCGCAGACTGGCCAGCAGTCCTGCCACTGCCACCGAGGCCGTGCCTTGGATGTCGTCGTTGAACGTGCAGTACCTGAACAAGAACATTCAGAATTCATTCAGCATCTTGAAACAAATCTATAGTGTGTAAATAAAAATTTAAACACAACACATATAATAACAAAAGAGGTACTGCATATTTCTAGAGGAGTTTCTTCCTGCAGACGTACTACAGGAAAAATAATTAAAAACAAAATAATGTATAATCAACAAACAAAATAAAGAGATGAAAGTTTTAACTTAAATTATTGATAATTATATTCGGGCAAAAAGAGTTTACCAGAACAGTCAAGGGGCTTAAAATTGATGATGGAGATTTTCGAAATTGATGACCGCTCTTTGTGGAGCTAGTATTATGAATCTTGTCAAAGTGTAATGCTACTTACTTTCCGCGGTACTTCTCGAGCAGACGGAAGGCGTTAGCGTTACCGAAGTCCTCGAACTGTATGAGACAGTTCTGTCCGTAGCGACGAACGACTGCGTCCATGAACTCGTCGATAAACTCGTCGTACTGAGGGCCTCGCACGCGGCGCTGGCGGAGACCGATGTATAGCGGGTCATCCAACATCGTCTGGTTGTTTGTACCCACGTCTGAAATATATCATTTTTATTATAGTTCTCGAATTATATCTTACTACATTTTTATGTCATAAGGTCTGCAAACGAGCAGATGGGCACTCGTAATACCAAAGGCGACACACAATACGTACTAGACTAGACTACAAGTGCGCTGCCTTGCTGCACAATAGGCTTGCCGGCCTATTGTGGGTTATCAGGGAATTGAAGACTAGGGTGGGTGGTATTCCATCTCATATTTATATCCCATATTCCCTCACATATTATTCACCTTTTACATACCTATATTTTAAATAAAATCACACTTTATAAAACGTGTTATAAAATGTACACGCTTTACTATGAGCCTATATCGTATCTTGAAACTAATCAAGTTAGTTCGGTAAAAAGGGAAAATTATGAGTAAGCCCGCTTGAAATTGGGTGGTTCAGGACTACAGGTTAGGTGAGGCACAGAAAAGTTTTCTTTGTTATCGCGACAAACATCGATCGAAAACTCACACGATAAATAAGTCTTACACTTAGTACAACAGTAACTTACCCAAGGTGATAGGCAAGCACTGATGCGGCTTGATTCCAGCGAGGGCGGTGTATAAGGAAAGCTTGCCGACCGGGATGCCCATACCACAAGCTCCCAAATCTCCCAGACCCAGGATACGTTCGCCGTCAGTTACCACTATAGCTCGGACGTCAGTTTCGGGCCTGGCGATGAAAATAAGATGGTTTTTTTTAATACTACAAATAGTATGTACGAAGTAGTGAATAGAATGGTCTTGTAGGTGAATTTGATTTAAAATGTATTGTATAAACAACAACAAAGGTTAATCACGAATTGTGGCACAATAAAGAAGAGGAGAGAACTGAGGAATGACAAATTATAAAGGACAAGACGACAACGAATATGGAATGAAATATTAAGGCGAAGGCTTAAACAATGGCTACGAATATGGCAGAAAATGGGACAAGAAGTGGACGGAAACAGGCTGATAATAGAACTCTTCCAAAATTAAACTCACCAGTTCTTAAGTATATCATAGATATGCCCCTTATCGTGGATGGTGATGAAGAGTCCCCTGGGGCGTCGGTACACAAGCCCGTACTTCTGGCAGGCCAGACCTACAGTGGGCGTGTACACGATGGGCATCATATCAGCTACATTCTCACCAACGAAGCGGTAGAATAAGTGCTCGTTGCGGTCCTGGAACATATACATATTATTATACTCAAAGTTATTAGTGCTACTTATGAGCAAGGGTTCTTTAAGTTCGAGTGGGCAAGTATTGTTGGGTTTCTGAATTCGTTGCAAAGTTTCGAATTTTGTTATAAGATTCGCACCGTAGGATAATGTAACTGTGACATGCAAATGAATAATAACTTACATATATCTCATTTTTACCTATAGGAAGTCATTTTTGAAAAGGGTCAGCACCAAAGAGATTATAACCACATGTCGTGTTGGTAAAATATGCTCTAAGCTAGAAAACCTTTATCAAAACGTGAAAATAGTTGAATGGCTGCTAACAAGGGTCGTATGCCTGTAACGTGGGTAGTTAGCGCGCAAAACTACTGCAGTTCAACGTGAAGCAAAAGTTTATAATTGGTTTACTTGTTGCAAAGTTGTGCGAACATTGTAGGTGGTGGCACGGCTGTCCGGTCCACAATTTAATATCTTAGGAATTAAGTTATGAAATTGGTTCTTCAACTTGTAGAGTGTATGTAGATGATAGCGTTATTAACTACTAGCTTCCGTACGCGGCTTCGCCCGCGTGGTCTGTTGATAAAAAGTAGCCTATGTTCTGTTCCGGAGTGTATCCTATGCCTGTGCCAAATTTCATCCAGATCCGACCACCCATTTTGGTGTGATAGAGTAACATACATCCAAACATCGTAACTTGCGCATTTATAATGTCATTCTAGAAGTAATTGTGTTAATCGAATAATTATTTTATAAATAATATCTAGTTGATGAGCGATACTCATAAATTGAATCTGAATTCAAAATTTTCCTACTTTAGTTCACGCCATGAGAAATATTTCCATCGTCTCAACTGGTCAACTGTGAGCCAAATTAATTAAAGCACTAATCGAAAACTAAATTGTAATTGCAATGTCATTTACAATAATGTCCGTTAGTGTGTGGGTAGGAAGTCCACCGCTTGTACAACCTTGTATTGACAGGATTTATGCTTTATGGATCCCTTCACTACGGTTTAAGTAACAGACAATTTATAGTTTTGATATGGACAACATTAGAAAATTTAAACACTGTAGTATTGATTGGAAAGTGAAATGGAAGCCACTCACTCCAATATAGGAGGAAATCCTAGTAAGTAAATGTAAAAAAAAGAAAATTCCGATTTCTTTAAATTTCATGCTCAGATACTTGGCCGTCATTACCTAAATAACTACATATACATAGTTATAAAGCTACTAACAATAGATACATTTTTATTATTCCTTAATACAATACTTGATTCTCAATCTCCATTATATTTTAAAATCTTAAACTAACTGCAAAGTACGTGATTGTTACAATTTTCCTACTAAGAAGGTCTGTCAGTCTCTTTGTCTGAAACGTCATGAATATCCCGACCCGGGGAAAGCAAAATATCCTTATTTATTATGGACGAAGCACCGAAATAAATATGGAAAGATGTCTTCCATTCATAAAAGCTCAACGGAATATTTTCGTAGAAAAATGATTTGATAAGAGGTATTTACCCTAACGATATTTCATTGGAAAACTCAAGTAACTAGGTAAAATATAACTTTATTTTTATACGAAGGAAATTAATTTCTTTTAATAAGCTGCAAACTAGGTCCAGATTATATTATTTAAAAAATGTGTGTTGCACACCGGGCACAATACGAGACTTAGTACTACTACTAACTTAAAAACCGAAAAAAGAGTATCAAGTGCTCGTAAGAATACCGATATTGAAATAAACAAGAGCTTCATAACGTGGTAATCATATTTGCGACAAGACTTTTACTTGGTAAAGATGGGCCAAGTCTACTCACTTCTAGATTGACCGGTTGGACCTGCATCGAAAACAGCTCCCATTTTATTTCTGGGAATCATCAAATGACTTCTCCCGCCCAGGAATGGGAGGGAGGTTGTGTCATATTTTTTTTTTTTTTTGCTAGTCTCTAATGTCCCACTTGCAACTGTCACTGCTGGGCAAAGGCCTCCCCCCTTCCCAGCTCGCTTCGACACCTTCCGATGTTTCGACCGTGTCAGACTTTTACTGACAAAAAAACCTCCCATTTCTTTTCCCGCTCTGGGCCGACGCCGTAGTACTTACTGCGCTTAACCCACAACCCCGGCTGAATAATAATAGGGCCCCGTCTGTGGTAGTATATGTGTCCTTAATATTTACTGATATTTAGATATTTTAAATACTCAATAATTAGCACTAATATAACAAAACAAAACTTACCAGTAGTCCCATAAGGTAGATGTATTTGTTGAGGGGGTCCTCATACCGTTCGATGGACAGCTTGCACAACTGAACCTGCTCCTCCTGACTCTTTACTCTGGCTGGGAGCAACCCGTGGATACCCAAGGTCTGACGCTCCTCAATTGTGAACGCCATACCCTGTGGACAATGGAAATTGAACATTAGACGATTAATTTAAGAGTGGAAGTTGCTTAAACTTATAGATCTGATGTTCTCTGAAGCTGATACTTTAATTTTGTAACTATTGTAGTTGGTAATTTTATCTTTAAGAGTAACAATTTGTTTGTATTTGCAAATACATCAACGATACAGGTGAAATAACCTAATGTAGGGAAACGTGTACATAATGGATCAAGATTTATATTAATTTATGTATATGTATATATAAACACAGTTATTTTGGTAGCCTTTGCAGTTTTAAGAGATCTTTGCATTCCATTTCGACTAGCGCACAAATAATTACAGAAGATTTTTCATTCTAGCTAGAAGTCTTCCGTTTATTTGGCGCGATGCCAAGATTCTACCGCGGTGATAAATTAAATTCAAAATTGGTTATCTTCTTCTTCATCCATAGTAATATAGGTACAATATAATAATAAATTCTGTTGTTCAAGTTTACTATGATAATAGATTATACACAATAGTATTGTAAACATGACAATAGTACTTAGTGAAGTAAAATCGATGAGTAGATTACGAACGCCACACTAATGTGGCGTGGAGTACTGCATGACTGCAACATGATACTTAAACCTATTTAATGACAACATTATACTGGTACGCGTTTTGTATATTAAAGATAAATCAGTTTGTTTAATAGTAAATATTCTTAATTACCATTAGCTTAGCCAGGGACGCTGTCCATTAGGACAGCTGGCTAAGCAAGTTTTGGTACCTAGCTAGATTTTTTCTTCGCGACCAGACGTTTTCATATAATTTAAAGCGATTGAAATAAGTATCAAATTATAATCAAGATAAAAAAAATGAATTGTTTAAATTAGCTTTACATTTGATTGTAAACTTTTCGGTCAACCTATTTATTGGGAATGTAGATAGGGACGTGCAATAATTTAATCAGAAAATATCCTGAGAAAGGCAACAGCGTAATATTTCCTTTATTAACTGAATGCGAAATAAATTTCGCAGAATACAACAGTATGCAGTAACTGACATTGTTCAGTACGTGATTGACTACTTCCTTCTTAACTATCGAGTCAACGCTCTGTGGTACTGCGGTGCACCGCAATGGGCATTGCACTGCGCCCACACAAAATGTATATACTTTCATCACTCAAAAGATAATTATTGATAAAATCATAAAGACCAGTTACTAAATAAATGGACAAACGTATCTAGGTATGTAAATATATAAACAAACTCCACAAACGTCGGCCCCCGGAAACGTACGATCGGCTGACAATCAGCTGAGAACTGATGACGTAACGAAGGTGACCGCTTCCAAACGACCTTCGATGCTACACCGCGACTAGTTACAGTAAACTGACTTTAATGTAATCGCCATAAGGTTTAAAGTAGTTTATCTATTGATATTATCGGGTTATATTTTACGATGGGAAAGTTTCCGCTAAATTGTTACGGGTATGACCTATAGTGGACTAGTGCTAGTTTTATTTTGATTTATCACGAGTTAGAAATACGTATAAACAACACAGTATATAACTTCCTTCCTACTCGATTAACTTGGATTTGTCACATTTCTACGGTTTCTTAGCTTCGGAAGTCATAGTTTTTCGAGTATAAACAAGTAGCTATTCCAAATAATATAACGTGAAAACTACAATCATTATTTTCTTGTTTCCACTTTGTTGAAAGGTTAATTTTCTCGAAGCTCGCCCGAGGCATCCGTGACGGAAAACTATTTGTATAAACAAATGGAAACAAAAGCTTCTGAACAAAACTAAATGAAATGAATGAATAGCTCTTAACAAGAAATAAATTAGTTTTGTAAAATTGTTGTCGAGGTGAGGCAGAGATAATTTTCTTTAATAATAAGGTGCATATGAAAGTTATTGCAGTGTCGTATATAAGTCTTATTTCTCTACCGACTACCATAAACGGAATTACTTAGGATCTTTTTGTATTAATGCAATGAAAAAAAAAAAACAATAAAATGTAACATTTTTATCAGGGGAAAATAATTAAATGACTTTTCCCGGCCGGACTAAGTGAGAGGGAGAGTTAGACTCTAGCTGACTAAAACCTGTTCCTTCGGGCAAGAAAATTTACGAAGAGGTCTCCAGTTCAACTAGAGTCGACTGAAGAAACAATGAAAGACTAACATGATATTCATGTTAGGAGATCCTGATATTGTTTATATTGATTAAATGATGATAAGTATTTGCAGTTTGCTATTACATTGTCACTAAGTCAACAGTAACGAGTGTTGCTAAAAGCCGTGCTCAAGCCGTGATAACAAACTCATTTAAGCGAGGAAAACATTGGATATGTTACGAAGTGGTCACGTTTCATAATTTTCTACGTAAACCGAAAAAATAAAACTGTTTCAAATAAAACTATGAAGCATGTTATAGTTATAGCATTTGCTTACAGATTTGACTTTAAAATTTAAGTTGCTTGTGCCAGTGGCTTACTAAAAACGGGTGATACATCAAAACATTCAATATTTCAGAATGTCGAAAAATTATTCTATTTTCTCAATTTTGTAACTAAAATTCAGTTCTCAGAAACTAACAAAGATGACGTAGAAATTTTGATTATTACAACTAAAAAGCCTAGGCGAAATATATTTACCAATACTGAATATTTAGGGTACCTCATTAAGTAACCTTATCGTGCCAACAAAACGCGGGTTCTAAAGTACTCAACCGTTTCATTTAAAAGCAATTATGGAACAAAAGACTACCCTCCCCATTTACACACGTAAAATGAAATGTGTGCTTTGAAATGAAATTAACGTGACGTCACAAGACGCACTGAGTATTTGTAAGAGCTTTGTGAAGAATTTATTACGAATGTCGAGGAACACTCCAATTCAGGACAATTTAAGACCATTAGGGTTGTGCTAACATTTGCTTAGGCCGAGCCTTGATTTGATTTGAATCCTCTTTGTAAATATAAATGTAATCATCAATTCAAATACTATTTGATTAGACGATTCTGAAGAGCTTAAACTTAAAATACAGTAGTGCATGATTTTCTCTGGAACTATTCAACGTTGCAAAAAATGTAGATTATTAAAGCGACTTAATGTCATATTAAAGATTTATCATAAAAGAAAAAAACACGACCTTTTTATTAATCAATATTTTTCTACTACACGTTTCCAACCTTTACAAGGAGTAGAATAATACTTAACCATAATGGTGTTAAAATGCAGGTTGAATATCTCCAGCCTTTTAGAAAAGATTACAGAAACGTCTACTGTCATAAAAAGAGAGTACCTAGAAAGGCTCTTTAAACCTGCTGAGGCAGCACGCCGTAGCAAGACGTGATCTGACTTCCAGATAAAAGGGTCAACACTTGCTGATTTTGTAGAAAGGAAGAAATAGGCAACTTTTAAAACTATCGACTGATCTACATAACATAGCCGAAATATAAATGAATTTAAATTAAATTAATATAATTACATATGGAAAATAAAATTTTATTTATTTTCATATTTTGTTTTTTTTATATTATTTATAAATTTATTTTCTCTGTTATATTTGAATTTAATTTGATTGTTCTTACACTTCACGACCCATACTTGCTTTTATAAATTTCCATTTAAAGGAAGAAATAGCCTAGTACGAGTAAGATTAAGTTGATAAGACCGCCCATTGTAATCACAACAATCTTTTATTGTGGTGTGCAATAGGGTTTATATATATAAATAAATAAGTGAAAAATAAAATATATGTGAACTTGTATCGTCAAGAATAGGTATTTAATAAATCGTATGGATCCAGTGAAAATGGGACTAATGACATAACGTGGCTACGACATCTAGCTATCGTATTGAGAAAAGATGGATGCGACGTTAAGTACTGACGGAGATCGATGTTGAAGTCAACATTAAGTGTAGGTGCTTAACATTTTCCTGCGCATAAAGATCTCAGATAATGTACTGTCGCGTTAAAATTTCATCCTTCTATTTACATTGTTTGTGTATGTCACATTAGATGAATAAGTTACCTATTTATTAGGTCTCATAGAATGTCAAAGATCTGTAATGTAACAAACCCGAGAATCAATAGCAGCAAGACATTCTGGCACCGCGTACAAATCCCTGCGAGGTGTGAGATGCCACCAATCCCTTTCCATTTCTCACTGAGGTCCACTTATGGTCACTAAAGCACCATCACTTTACATCAAGGCCACACTTTACGTCACACAAACCACTTATTCAAAATTACGTCACCGTTCAACGTTCGCAAGAATAATGTTCATTTTTATTGACTTTTTCTTGTTTATCAAGACCATACTTTATAATTAGCTATAACAAGTATTTTTCTGTATTAAACACATGCTGTATTTTCATGGTTATTTTCAATCTATCTCACTTTAAACTCATTTATACGAACATAGCTTTATACTTTATCTATATAGAACGCTTTTCAATTTTCAGCGTCGCTGACGGCCGTCGGCGACTGCATTTGAAGTGGAAGGAAGTCTAATGGCTAGAACAGCCATTATTATTTATTTATTGGGAATGCGGTAGCATTAACGATCAATACTTCAATAACTGTAGATACATCATGTCTATTCTTTACGACGTATGTAAGGAAAATGTAGGGCAAATGTCTCTGACACGTAAGGGTATTATGATTTTCACGTTATGGCTACGACAACCCACTTATTCCGTTTTTAATTTACAAATATTCATGTAGCTATGACTGTTTTATATTATTTACTCAAAAAGTTTATATCAAACAACCACATTTTAAACAAACCTAACATAATTTTATAATGTGATTTATCTAATTAGGTACCTTATCTAAGTGATGGTACGAAATGCAAAAAAATACGCGGATAGGTTATTTATTACAAATTATTTCCTACATATTTTCTTATTTGTATCCAGCCATAACAATATTATTTACGCTTCTAATTTTTTTTTTGCGTACCAGCTTTTCAACCGACTGACTGAATTATGTAAATTTATTTGATTTCATATGAAAAGGATTGTAACGATAAAAGAAAGGTCAAAATTGTGCTTTGTTTAAACGTACTTACAAATTATCTAAACAGAGGCCTAAGTAAAGTTACGTAAGGCAGGTAAAGACAATGTTTTCATAAGGATAGTAGCAGAGGTACACTGCCAGACATGGTAAAACAACTATTATATTAAATTAATACACAACATTACGATATAGAGAGCAGACTGTAATTTGTAAGAAGAACTAACATACAAATATATATGGATTATTGTTCAATGGAATCAATATTTCATCCGTACATGTTTCAATTAACAATAACCTTAGCAACGTGACTAATTACAAATACATTGGAGATTCGACATTTCAACGTCTCAATCCCTCGCGGGCTTAAAGCAAGGTTCAACGGTAACGTTGTCGGAACTCTCATTACTGTCGCCGGATCCGACACGATCGCAAATTGTCCCAATTACATGAGTAATCACCAAATAGCCTTCAACTTGATGTAAAGTGCCGTCGGCGACAAATCTTGGAGCGTTTACGGACCGTATTCGGTAAATCGATTTAGTTTTTATGATGACTGATGTGGTTCCGGATCGTTAGAGGTTTCGTAAATTTGGTGCTAGCTAGCATTGACACTAATTGTCTTGTCAATGGTACGTCTTAGTAATGGATTCAGTTGTAACCAGCTTTGAATTATTACTATTTCGATTATGAAATGATCTGTAGTGACATTCAATTTGATCTTGATAATTGTATATATATAAGATAGAAATTGTATATATAAAAGAGAAGAATAAGAAAAATATTTACAACGGGCTTTATTAACCGTTATGGTAGCATCTTATTTACGGAAAAATAAGATGTTACCATATTTTAAAGACAAATAGAGAAAATCTGATGACTATTTTTGTCCAAAACCTCGTTCTCTGTCCAGTCAGTTTACGGAATAAACACAAATATGAAAATATGAATTTGTAGGAGAAATCCGGCGAGCAATCAGGGGGAGCAAACAACGAGCGGTTATGTTAACAAAATGAATTTTCAGACTAAATAACTCATATTCCTGTGTTGGCTTAACAAGGTACATAAATTTGGAGCTATATACACATGGAGAACGGTAACTGTTGTACTTATGTGTTATTTGTAGGCACAGGTATACCTAAGCAATAAAAGTTACGCGAAGATGTAGGAATACATTTTCGAAAATGAACAATGTAAAAAAAAGGTTAATTAATGTTTTTCTGGTAAGCTCTTTTCTTTTTTGCGTATCTAAGACAGGTGCCACGTTAATGAAAATTGTGCTTGGCTCCCCAAGAAAGATTAATGAAGTCTTAATTAAATTCAATCGTAACTTTTGTTCTGAAACAAATTTTCATTATGTTAAGTGGCTGTAGGTACGTGCTGTTACGAACTCATCTTTGATCTTTATCAAGATTAATTGAGACAATCCACCTCTCGGTTTATTATTTTGTAATATAGTTTGTTTTACAAAAGATCCATTTTAATTTGCTATTAAAGCAGTAGGTATTTAAATAAAGATAATTAGTTTATTGATATCTTAGTATGGGGATAAGCGGCGCGGCTAAATTGACCGTTTTGATGGGACGTAACTGCCAGAGCTATGACAGGGTTTGTCTAAAAGATTACAAATTGCCACGGGGAAAAGTCGGAAATTTTTATTTGACTTATAAAATCCAGACGTTCCGTTTTATATGTACATAAACAACAAATGACTTTCCCGTCGCGTAGATTAATGGCTCATTTTCTTACTCAATTAATCCACAGAGGCCGTCAAGCGAATAGACCTCTTTTTTAGAGTTTATGGCCTAATAAAGTAAGTGAAGTGAAATTTTAAGTTGATATTTCATATATTCGGGGGTTTTGCTCTTGGGAAACATTTGGCTTTTGGTTTGGTTTAATGACAACTTTCTAACATTTTCGTCGTCAACCCTTTTACAATACTTCTGTAGTTTGAAACACTTCTTATACAATGCTATTTCGAAAGGATAAGAGTCAAAATCCAGTAACTGTTTCCCTGTTTTCTATATCTTCACATCATCATCATCAGCCTGTTGTCGTCCACTGCAGGACATAGGCCTCCCCAATTGCACGCCACTGAGCTCGATGTTCAGCTCTTCTCATCCAACTTACTTACTTCTTATCTTCACAACCGAATTAAAATTTACGATACACTTTCACAGCTTAATTTAGTCCTTGACAGCAGACTACAAATATTTACCAGCCAACAAAATGGGTTCTGGTGTAGTCATAGTAAATCGTTTAGCCTGATTACGTTTACCAACGATATCTATAACAGGCACTATAACAACGATAAACGCGCTCAAAGCTCTCGTAATCCTGTGACAAGCGTTCTATGTAGCGTTAGTTATTTTAACATGGAAATAACGAAGTAAACATTATTGTTATAGGTACTTACACGTTGAAGAAAAGTTATTGAAATAACTTGACGTCAATAAACTGACGCCACTGAAATGTTATGAGTTGTGACTTTGTATTTTTTATTTTTGGACTGTTTGTTGTTCTTATAAACATGATTAAATATATTCGAGTAAAGCTGAAATTGTTCTATTAGATAGTTATTGACTTAGGGCTGATTTTACAATAGTCAGATAACTTTTTTCAAACCATTGAAAAATCAGCCCTTATTATTTGTAATATTTTACAGCCATGTAGTTGACATTGTTTTTTAAAATCATTTAAATTGAATTCTAATAGAAGTTTAAATGACGTGTGATGATGTACTTTACTATTGTTATCTAAATAATATTTATTATCCAAAATTCGCCGTGGTTAAGACCTAGTTTTATATACATATATTGACAATTTTTCTTGCTGGCCGAGTCCCAATTGAAAGTATGTCATCGACCCATCTTCTTAGAGGTCAATTTCCTAATATGACATTAAGAACTAACCTAACCTAGTTAGAAGAGTATAAAAAGCTGTAATGTTCTCCTAACTAGTCTAGCGCAAAAACATTGACCTAATGACTAGACCACTATTTAATACTTTTGACAAGTCATGGTCAGTTTTTGCAGCCAAATTGGAGTCAGTGTTCGTAGATCATAATCAGACTTTTTTTTGTTACGTCATTTATTTTATTCGTGTTTTTATGATGTTTTTGAGTTGATTAAAATAATGAAAATTAAAAAGGATTTTAGTTTTAATGAAAGTAGGAATCTAAGTAATACAATATAATATCTATACAGCAGTAACTTATAGGAATTTTGATTAAGGTGTCGTCATCAACCAATTTCTGGCTAATGGTAGAAATAGGATGCGCGAATTAAATTCTCAGAACCCGGAAAACGTAGAAAACATCATGTTATAAGATCCACGTAATATGGTTTATTATATTCGCATCTCATCCCGACCCTACGAAGTACACGAAATGGGGTTTGTAAATATGTATATAAAATACTTTATATTAAAGGTACTTAGTCAGACATAGCTGAAGTAGGTACATTCGTTAGAAATAATTTTAAAATGCATGCGCCGTTGAAATGCTTTCAACGATTACGCGCGCGTTGAAGTTCAGTGACGCAATGTGAGTGTAATTCTATGTACGTGCATTCTACATATGCTTGTGTAGATATCAGCGTTAAAATCAAGAGTAAGGACACTAAACGAAACGGCAGTTAGCAAGTCGCTACTTGGCACAGACTCAATATTCATCGGAATCGACCCTCGCAGCGCTGCATCACTAGTGTAAAGCGCTTTATTCTAGTATAATGTTTATATTTTGTTGACATAGCAATCGAGCACATGTTTAATTGATGTGACGTCACTAATTGCAGTTGTCAGGTGTATATTTATCAACGAAGTATACAAGGTTTTGCATATCAATTACAAAATTGTCGTTTAGTGTAGGAAAGTTTTTCCATCAAGCATTAATTGGACTAAAAATATTAAATTGAATGTTGGAGGGTTTTTACTATCCTTTCGTTGATATGCAGAATCAACTTTTACATTTCTTCCTATGTAGACTATACGGTTTCGTTGGCAACCCTTTTTCCGTTTGAATAGTCTACGCATGGATATGAAACCTTTTTATTGATGCCGCCTCGCGAAGTAGACGAAAAGAAAAAAAAAAGATTTCGGAACATTGGCGGAAACAAAAACAGATGGGCTTTTGATTCTGAATAATATGAAAAGTATTCCTTTTACTTACAATCTTCTCTACAATTTCATATACCAAATTAAGCGTTCCTACATAGTTATCCCATCTTCTATATCTAGTATTTACTATTACGTATACATATCTCTTCTAGTCTTAACAGTTTATGAATAAATCATTAATTTTGGCAAGGCCCAAATTGTTTATTGAGCTAGGTTGGTACATTTGTCACTGTCAGATCTTGATAGTAGATAGTTACTCGCAAATTCTGTATACCTACTTTATAATTAATGTAGGTACCTATAGATAGATACCAATAGATTGAAATCACAGTACAGAGACTATAAAGAGCATATCTCTTAAATTTGTAAATAAATAGGCACATTCATTTCTTAATTATGTAGTGAAAACCTAGAGGGAAATATTTATTCGTTTCGTTGTAATGTTATAACTCAACAATTCCTTTACCGATTTGGCTAATTTTGGTCTTGAATTATTTGTTTAAGTCCAGAGAAGGTTTATACGTAGAAAAAATTGAAATAATTTCGAAATTCACGCGGGTGGAGCCGCGGGCGAACCCTAGTATTTTTATAAGCTAATAGTCTTTACTGTCTTTTGTCTGATGAGAGTTATAACTAATAGAAAAAGATACACGTGGGTCCCTACAATAGCGTATGTAGTTTCATCAGAGTTATGTAGGTGAAGCCAAATGGCATATACAATTCTTTTTGATGCTCAAAGCGGAACCAATTTATAGCGAGGTTTGATTAAAAAGTCCTTTTAGATAGAAACCTCAATTTATTTGGGCAGGGACGTGGAAACTGTTCGCCTGTATTTGCATACTCGCCTCAAAAGGAATTTCTGCATTTCATATTGATTGCACACAGGAAAAACGTTAATCAGTTTAATTCCCTACATCGTTTTCCATACTTTAATGTGTACTAAGAAATAATACAGTTTTACTAGGTAGAAGGCTTAGCTAAATTTATATTTTATTTACAGATTTGGTTTATAAAATATCTCAAAACTACAGACAACATATCACTACAGCATGCCCAATTCTACTAAGATTTGATTAAATCATTCACAGTAACAAAGAACAGTCTAGGACATTTACGAAATTATAAATATTTACTACGTTTTAATTAGTTTCAAAAGTGTTGGAATTATTTCGCTTGCTCTAAATTCCTGACCGTGTCCACTGCGAAGGCCACAGAGTATATTAAAAAATGAACTTTGACAAAGAAAAGCAAAGAAGGTAGAAATAAATATTTATAGAGGTGGAGCGGGATGTCTTTCCTACAAACGACGGTATTTATAAGTAAAATGACCTATATACATCTGTTTGTAGGTACAATTCAGGGTGTCAAAAAACGTTGATTCTAAACCTAGACAAAAGTCTGTCCATATAGCAATAAGTAGAGATATCAAATCAAAGTAAATATGTTGAAAGATTGAGATTCGTTTTATTTAGTTAACATAATCCCTAGGCGAATTGAATTACCTTAAAATACACTCAGCTCTAGTTTTGAATTGGAGCTTCCCAATTTCAGTGCATAATAAAAGACAAGAGAACCACTACGTATAGAATTTCAGCAAAAACGATTGATGGGCAGAGTATTTTTATTTTTTGTATAAGTATTTAACGTATAGATATTTTTATCGTACTCTATACAAATAGAAGACAGCATTTATTCCACTACGAATAGACTTTAACAAAGAGCTTTAAAAATAAGATCAAACGCTGCAGCAATAAATAACAATGCAAGGATACCTATTCACCAGTACGTGTGGGGCGTGCCGGCTAACCTAGGTCTTAGCTCAGGACACCCAGATACGAGCGAGGTTACTAACAATAGCCTGCTGATACAGTAACCTACATTCACACAAAGCGGGGCCAGGAAGCCTGACTCGGTAAAATCATGAATAAATAAAAACTAACGTGGCCGTGTAACGTTAAAACAATGCAACTTAACAAACCCCCAAAGAGGTTAGGTAAACAGAGGTGAACATGTATAATGTACCGTGTGAGCGAGGTTATCGGACACCTTAACCCTTCCCCCCTCTCAACCCTCTCCAATCCTGAAATCTCTGAAACCCTCATCCCCAAAAGGGCGACAATGCATTCGTAACTCCTCTGATGTTGTAGGTGTCTATGGACGGCGCCGATAACCATCAAGTAATCCATCAGTTTCACCTTAAGGCAGAAATGTCCTAACGCATAAAAAAAATGTATTATTTTTCATTCCTGCATCTTACTTTTTATATGTAGTAAGGGTTGAAACCATTGTCTTAAACTATATAAGAGCAAACATTTATCATTGTTAAGTTTTATTTATCATAATATTTTTATGAATGGCTAGACATAATTTCGTTATTTGATAAAACAGGAATTAATAGTTTAATTCCTGTGTTATTCAGATAAAATATAATATTTACGTAAGTGTACAGTAGGTAACTAAAATATAATTCTGATATTACAAAGATGTCTCGTCTCACGTACCTACCTACATAATAAGATTGACATCTTTTGCCTCCAATTACGTATACTAACAATTTTACTTTGTACAAAATAAAATTATTTAAACAAAAGAAAAGCATCGTAATGTTGTGTATTCAAAATTACTTAGATGTTTATACATCGTTCATTCAACTTTAATACAAAAAAGTAAGTAAGTAATTTAATAAACGTTTTCAATTTATTTCGTCAACTAAAAGTCATTGTTAATTTTATTCACACTATTATTAATATGTTAATGAAGATATAACTAGTATTCAGTACAGAATAATGTAACCACACGTTACGAAAACCACAAACATCACAATCAACTTTACGCAAAACCGCGTGTATAGGCAAACCGCGCGTAATTTCGGCCACATTAATAATTTCTGTCCCAAACGTAACGAGAAATCACACAAAGGGACCACTTCACACAGACTGCGTGAAGGTTCCGCCGTTTTCATAGCTTTTATAACACCGTCATAGTAAGTTATCGTGTTACCATGGCAACGCTAAGCCGCCTCACAAACTAAGCAGGGCTTACACGGAGTTACGCGTGGTGTGTGAGGATTATGTGCCGAATGGTTCAATTAGGCGTGACATGCAACCAGCCCTAACTGAATCTACTCACACAACTGTTTACCTTTTCGTTTTTGATGGAACACCTGAGGATTAATTTGGGATTTGTTAATTAATAGCAATTTACCGGGAACTTTCCTTTATTAAGGGCACGTTTAAAAATATATGGGTTGCCCTTTTCAGCTGATAGCTGGCTCTACCAACATGAACATTTAATTAAGTGTAAAACGAATGTAAACAGAATAAGTATATGACATTCTATGACCTAAGGCATTTGTAACTAAGTACTTTAGTAAACTTACGAAGAGAAGCCAGTTTTATTTTCTTTTTTTACATAAAGATTTTCCCCTGTGTCGTGGATAGTAATACATCTTCACATATACATGACGCAAAAATCCAAAACAACAATGAGGTTTACACAAGGAGTTTTTCCGTGCGGGAAACAAACCCGCAACACATTGCACGCCAACCCAGCCACTCAACTGTGTAGTCTAAAAGTGGAAACAGGATTAGTGAGTTCTATACGTATGTTTAACGAATGAATATAAAACTTATAAGAGACAGGCGCACTATAGTCAGATGAAACCTTAAAAATGGCGAATCGTATGTGTATCTAGCAGTTTGTTAAAGGTAAACCGGTAGAATGACATATCAATTATTCTAACTCAGACATTGAACAACTTTTCAGAAGTTTATATGCACTACTTGCAATAAATAGATACCTATGCTACAATTTTGTTGAGTTTCTGTCACTCAATATCTCCTAAAGTACTAAACTGATTAAGATGATATTCTACCTAAATACATGCGCAGAATATATGACCTTGAACTCAACAGGTTGTTTTTGGCTGCTTTCTAACACGGGACAAAGGCTGTTACATCACTGTCTAATCCGACAATATAAGTATTAATTTACCTCCCACGATACAGTATTGTGACTTTTAAATGTGTGCTGAAAGGACCTTTATTGCACAACTTTTATAAAAATACTAGTTTAAACCAGCAATTCAATATTCTACTATTATAAGGAATATATAATAAGGAATACTATAAAGTATTAGTAGTAGTATTTTATACCACGGTCTTACAGAAAATCGGCGTGAAACAACAACAGCGTTGTGTTTTGCCGTGTAAGTGAGGTTACCGGAGGCCCCATTCCTCGCCCTCTCCCTATCCCTTCCCAAACCTTAAAATCAGGAATCCTTAACCCTTAATCATTAGGTAATCCGTGTGGACATTCGCCAATCTATCTCATAAAAATAGTTTATGATGATGATTAAAAAAATAAACGATATTATATTATATGTCGTAGACAACTAGCTTAATTAGTAGTTCGACGAACTGCCAAAATGTATAATGTTGCTTTTTACGACAAAAACTGCTGAACAGAAACGTATCTGAGCGAAATTTCTGCCAGATATATATTTAAGTCTGAATAATACACGGGCAACATATTATGTCCGATTAACAAAGGCAAAGCCTATTTATAAACACTTCAGCAACAAATTCTCTTATCTCAATCCTGAATCAGGCATTAATATGCAGATAACGTAATCCGTTTAGATATGATTTAATGAAATGCAAATTTTTATCTTTCGCCTCGGGAAGTCGGTGTAGTGACCTAAATCGATAGGCGACGTCGAGTCTAGCTAAACAAGAAAATTGTACCTATTCTATGTATAGTTGTGTTCTTTGATGCCAGAAGTTATCTATGATAGTATTTGATTAGACTAATTTTTTTATAAGATTAAAGATTAGGTTATGAAATTTCACCTGGCTTCCAATTTTTACGTTTGAACCGGTACGGAGGGAATTTTGTTGCCAGATTCTATGTTTTTCTGATGTGTTTTCGTATGGTATGGTATCTGGTATAGGTTTATACCAGATGGGAAGGCCAAACGACAGCCCATAGCAAAAAAAAAACTTATTGGTAAAATTACGGATACGTCATACTTATAGCGGGGTTAAGATTGTACTGTTATTAAAATGGATCCATGGAATATAAGACAAACATACTTAATACTTCCCATAAATAAAGATTTTGTTCTAAAATAAAATGAAATTGATAGCAGATAAATCTATATCGGCATTTAACTTTATCATTACGATAAACAAAATGTAACTTATTAATTTGTATTTATGCAAGATTATATTTTTATAAGTGCTTATTAGTTTTTTCAATAAATATTACAGATATTATTTATTTATTCATTTATTTATACGTATTATTGAATTGAATACCATTTTCATTTCATTTCTATTGAAATAACTTTTATGACGGAGTTTTATGATGCCACATAAGCATGACGATCAATATTTCTATCATCATAATTGCGCTATAATTTCTGTGAAAGCAATAACTAATAAAAGTTTATACTACACATTTATTTGCTCCATACAAATATCAATTTAGTAGTTCACCATGCATTATTCCCACTTGTTTTTTTATCTATGTTAGTTAAGAAGGGTGACAAGGAAACAAGGATCTCATTAAGGAAAAACCTCTAACTTTGACCAGGTAATCGTGTTGAATAAATAAAACAAGAAAGGAAAAGCCTTGCGTGGGTGTAAGTATACGTACATTTATCAGGTCCTCTTACGAAGATCCCGAGACAATCAACAAGGTTGAGTTGGCATCCAGAATATTCTCAGAAAAGTTCCGGGAGAAATCTTATAGATTTATATAAACTGCACGGTTGGCGCGGTGGCTGGGCAACTGGCTGCCGCGCAACGTGCCGCGGGTTCGATTCCCGCACGGAACAACTCTTTGTGTGATCCACAGATTGTTGTTCCGGGTCTGGGTGTGATGTGCATGTGAAATTGTATGTTTGTAAACGCACCCACGACACAGGACAAAATCCTAGTGTGGGGCAAGGTTATTTAAAAAAAAAGAAAACTTGTACAACTTTGTTACATTTTCACGCAAAAACAAATGATTTTTCTTTGACAAGTTGTTAAGCCATTTTGCAACCATTTGTTATATAACATTACATACATACTTATTTACTTTATTTATACTTTAGGTAAGTAATGTGCAAATCGCAAGAAGACACGTTTAAGCGAGGTATACAACATCATTTTCTATAGGTAACTCACAAGAATTAGAAGGAAGTAAGTGTAAAAAGGAAAAACATTTGAATGCGTCGATGAAATTCCTTCGTTTACGTAATATTGATAGGCAGTCCCCTTTGCACGCCAGAAAAAAATAGGAATGCCAATATACAGAATTCCTCACATTCAAGAGGAATAAGACAAACAATTTACTGCTAGATTCCGAGAAGAAATAAAACAAATATCTACTGAGAAATAAAGGAATAATAAATACAAATAAAAAGGAATCTCTTTGTTTGATCTCACAACAAGTATACAGAAGCCTTCACCCCAAAAGCCTTTACCTATCAAACAAACATTGCTGTTCTTTGAATTGTAAATGCGTATTTGTTTTTCTAAGACTAGAATGTGAAGTATTTTTCAGAAAAAGAAATAAGTGAGGAAAGGAATGTAATCTGAGATGGCGCCAGTAAACTGTAATGGGATAGGAATGACGTCACAATAATGACGTCACATTCGGTCACATAATACTATTAAGTGAATCACATACAAAGAATTTTACATACAAGAGAAGAGAGGAATTAGTAAACACACTCCATTTACTCGCTTTGGTTGCTTTTATTTGCCAGCGCCAGCGATCTCGCTCGCACTATCTACCAGGGAAATAGCCAATTTCAGGCTATAATCTATTTCTCTATACTTTTCATTCAGATTTGTCCAGTACTTTCTGCATGAATGTGTATCAAACATTCATCTATCCACATATATATTGTTATATTAGTAGGATGTTTAAGACTATGCCATCACATTAGTTAGTACCTAAGCATACATTTTTTACTGATAAAGCACACGATACCTGTGGTACTTTATGTCCTCCAAGTCACTTGAGAGTCATCATAATGGTTATACAATATGTAATCTCAAATGAAC
The DNA here is from genome assembly GCA_902829305.4 of Spodoptera exigua. Lineage (NCBI taxonomy): Eukaryota > Metazoa > Arthropoda > Insecta > Lepidoptera > Noctuidae > Spodoptera > Spodoptera exigua. The sequence continues at coordinate 3,767,488 of LR824612.2, forward strand.
TAATGACGCAAAGCAAAATTTACTTAGTCATACATAGTAATACGGTTAAAAATACACCGTAGATCCTAGTATTTTGGCCGCTAATTATACAAAAACATAAAATCGAAGATGATGAAGCAGTTTCTTGAACGATGAAGTTTATGCATAATTACGTTCCTTGAAACAAAATTAGAATAATCACGAATCCGGGTTTGTTGAGAGAAACTATTTTTAGGAACATATTTTGGTCTGAATTTCATCATTTGTGTAGCATTACGATTTATGTAAGATGCGAATCTACCTAATAGGTTAATATTTGCCTTGTAGCCCGGTAGTAGCTCAATAGATATATACCTAAGCCTCAATGTAGGTACATTTTTAAAATTGTATGTGTATATTTCATATCTAAAAAATAGTTTGAACCACTTTAATTCAAACAATGCTTGCACAAAAGTTGTAGAAGTATGTATGTACCAACATAATATACTTACAAATTCCGGAAACCTAGTGCCAAAATGCGTGTTAGAAACTTGTTTAATCCGAATAGTTCGGCTGATGAAATTATTAGAAATCCAAACGCGGGCGAAATTTATACTGCAGTTTGTAAACTATTCTGCGTAATGATATACGCCCGGTTCCTATAATTGAGAAACGATCCGTTTTAATTACGAATAGTAGTTTTATATACGACTCGTAAGCTAAAACCGTTTCTATAATAAACGTCTCGTCGTGCAACTTACTGACGGTTTGCAACTAACGGATGTCGGTAAGCGAATTGTATGGAGATCTATGGTGTCTGTGGTGTTCCTATAAATATTTTAACCGTCAGTAGACGGTCAAGATAACTATTCGTAATGTCATTTGGTCGTAATGTCATACAACGACGATTCGTTAAATATAGGAACCGGGCATTAATCGTTCTTTATAAATTGTTTTGATGGAAATGTGGACATGTTTTGTTTGCAACACATTTGTCCATTTGTAAAACTGTAATTTTAAAAACTTATATCTAGGACAATAAAGTAATGAAAAGGAAAAATATGCAGATTAATTAGCTACTGAATCTAAACACCCAATTCCCAATAAAAAAAAGTAAGTTCCTAAGGAATTAGGAAGTGACTATTAATTCATCAACCACAAATATATGCAATCAAATTTAGTACATCAGCTGACTTTATAATAAAAATACGTCGCGGTACATTTTAAGGAAAATGTCATAAACTTTATACTATGAAGCTGTTTACAACACTATTATGACAATTTGATATTTTCTTAAGATAAAAACAACATTTGATAATAATCTGAGGTCATCTGTGATGTCTAAAAAGCCCAACACGTGTAACTAGGTCGCATGATTTGATAACTTAATCAAAACAGCTGAAGATCAAACTGTGATATGACGTTAAATCTGACAAGCCATTTTTTCACGCTTCATCATTGCTCTGAAACTTTTTATCTGTATTTTTATTTATAATAGAATTTATAGCAAATTGTCTGCACCTTCAAATAATTATCACGACTATCTGTCTCATGCATTTCTATAAACTGACATGTTTAAACCGAGTGGCTTCCACTTTAATTTAATATCCAGATCGAATGGGACTTATTTTATTTTAAACTTGTTAACTCTCGCGCGATTTCAGCCGTTGCTTCAGATCCCAGCGTGATGTTTTATAGCTTATAGCCTTCCTCGATAAATGGACTAACAAACACAAAAATAATAATGGTTCAATTCGAACCAGTAGTTCCGGAGATTGGCGCGTTCAAACAATCAAACTCTTCAGTTTTATAATATTTATTATTATAGGTAGATAAGGTATAGTTATTTGCCAATTTAAATAAAATTGAACAAATAAATATACCATAAGAAGTCTTCAATAAAAGAGGTAACAAGTAAAATGGAACAGGTGTATTCTGATTGATTTTCCATTCGGTTGTGACAAGGCCAGGGTCAGACACCTACAGCGATTAAATAGTAGTGGAAAATCGTGGCATTTTAATTTAATTAAATAATTAACAGATTAAAAGGTATTTATAAACGCCGGAATGGACAGATATAAATAATATTGTATGTGTACATCAAGTTAGGAATAGTGCCAAGAACAAGACGAAAGATTTATTTGTAAACAATATTTATTAATAAAATAGTTTGTAAATAAAATAGTGTTAATTAAAATATAAGGTCTAAAGCTAGGTAAATAAGAATAATTATTAAAATTATTTTATAAAAAAAATACAACTAACATTGAATTTTGTTAGGGAATAGATGTATTATCAACCTTACCTAATTGAATTTTGACACACACATCGAGTTCAAAGTCAAAAACAAAATCAAAATGACACTATATACCTTAACAACTGATAATAACAACAACGTCGTTCATAAAATAGGCCATAAACCTAGATAGCCGTAATAACAGTAAACAAGTAAATCAGGGTTTAGCAATAGCTTAATTACAGGTAGCTGATAGCTCACGGCAAGGTTCCGATCATGACCAAGCAAATAATGTTGACCTCGACATGACGTGACGTCACGACACACCCACCGACTGAACTTGTGAGACACGGAACGTAATTGGACATTGAAATTGACCCTTAGAACGTCAATTATGTAGATATATTACATCTTGCCTGTACCTGAGAGGTTGTTAAAGTTGATAATTAAAAATAATATTAGATATTCTACCGTATTATAGAGGGTAACTTAATTGTGCAAAGCGTAATTGAAGATTTACGTAGATAGAAATTTATATGTATAATAAACTCAAAAATATTATACCGCTGGTGTATGATTTCTACACCTTGTTGAAGCTTTTAAAATATTTTAAATGTGAAAGTTTCAGGGTATATGTGTAAAACTGCTGGATCGATTTGGTTGTAATTTGATATAGTTTGTTGTAATTGGTATCAGTGATATTAACACATAGACTAATTTTGTTAACATACCACGCGGGCGAAGCCGCAGGCGGTACCTACTATTTGATATAGCACTGAGATTTTAACCAAGCTTTAAGTGTAAGGAGCTTATTTCAATCTAGAAGCCCAAAGGAAACTTTGTGTGTGTATGTTTGATCCGATTTCAACCACACAACAATGGCTACTGCATGTACATCTGTTAAATTTTATAGTAAATGTTATAATAAATAGACCACTCTCAGAAAATGCAATAAGAGCTGCCGTTTTATATTGACCCGAGTCCATTGTGAAACATAAAGCCAGCTCCTCTAAAGCTTTTCTCTAAAGTCTACGGAATAGACATTTACTGAAGAAAATCTTCAAAGAAAACCGTTAAAGCTCCTATTGTACTATAAATTCCCTGTTCTTCAATAAAGTGGAACTAGGTAAGTGTTTGCCCAGCATACATTTTATAGAGTTGGTTAATCTGCCTGATGCTTTATAACGCCTTCACAAAAAATGTGTGTTGTAATATATTATTTTATTTTATTAATAGTAAAGTCATCTCAATATGTTCAGCAATTTTGGTCTTGAAAATAAATAATTTACAAACGTTTTACAGATATACTACGGCAGACGTAAGTTTTAGACAATTGCATTGACATCCTCTCTTGTTAGGTAAGTGGGCAAAGGATCGATATTTAGGTCGTTAGTCCATTTTACATTGTACCTATATTTATATTGCCCATGAACTGTGAAACGACTATTCTACTGATAACAGACATTGCTGTAATCATCACTAGAGTTAAGCAGACTAGACTGAATTTAACGTAGCAGTTATTATTGACTTTTCAATAGTTATATTAGAAGTCCCATATAACATGGATAAACTATTTGTAAACCTCCAGCCAACCTCCATAAGTGCCAAAAACTAAAGAACTTTCTGAGGAGAAAAGATAAGTGTTATTGCGTCATAACACCTACATGTGTACCTACTCATGTTAGTGGCATCGTGTACCTGACTCGATCTCGTAAATCAACTTGGGAAACTCAATAAACTAAGGTCAGGTGAAACTGATTAAGGGGAAATCTCCGGTTGTTACAAGGGATTATCCGCAACTAGTAATTGAGGGTTAAGTTTCTGTTAGCTTAAAGTTCATAGGCGACGATTAATCTCGACGACATTGTGTTTAAATTTTGGGTATAATTTACTGGAGAAACAGAAACAATCTTAGTAGTTGTATGTCAAATAACGAATTATTGCTGCACGTAATGTAAAATAATATATATGTTATGGATTAATCCATAACATATATATTATTTAATTATTGTATATATTGTATTTAATTATTGTATATGACGACACTGTATATAACGAATTATTGCTGCACGTAATGTAAAATAATATATATGTTATGGATTAATCCATAACATATATATTATTTAATTATTGTATATGACTTAAAAAATTGGATCCTTACATTTTAATGCTATTGAAATGGGAATATATGGATGGCTTATTGCCGGGAATTTGCAATTATTAAATGTCCGTGCATGACGAACATTTAATAAATGGAAATTCGAAAACGAATATGAATATTATGGCCATTTTAAGGATTCACTACAAACGCAAGATCGTCGACTAAGTATCCTTATACAAAGGATAATACAAATAGGTTGGAACAATTAACTGAGCAACGAAATCTCATTTGAAATAATTCTGAAATCTAGACATATTACAACATTTAGAAACTAGTTTTAATTGCCAGAGAAATTCCGTTGTAATTAGAAATTTTAATTGCATCGTACACGAGTCTTATTTAAATAGTACTTAGAATTCAGATTCTACGTTCAAACACAGACTGTAATTCAATTAACATACTTTTGATGCAACAATTTATAAATTTATATTAAATAGAATTGTTTATAGCAACAGTCATAATATGAATTTGCAGTTCTAGGGTAAAATAGTTCCTTCCTTTCCTTTTATTTCGTAATGGGCAGGCTGGCATTTGGAATTTATCACACATGGTGGTAACAGATGATGCGATCAACGATGGATTCTAATAGTCTAGTAAAATTTCGGTATTTAGATAGTCATATAGGTACTGTTTGATGTATCGTGGGTTGATTCCACGGAAAAAAATCTTTGTGGGACAAACTGTGTTGTCTGGCTGTGGGTGTCATGTGTATGTAAATGTACAAATTGTGTTTGTGAATCTAGGTAGGCCATAAAAGAAAATACGGGAGGAAAACAAATATTTTTTTCATAAGTAAAAACAGTTTAGGTACATATGTGCCGCATTTCATCAAAAACAGACGTCGTGAACATTTTATATAAATATTTTAGCTATAATTTGTGTAATGGTCACGTTTGAACATCATTTCATAGCTCATACATGACTTGCAATAAATATACTTTGTTAAAACTAGTTTACAATTGTATTCTTACTCATAGGCTCTAATAAATTATGAAGGTTATGTATCCAAACTAATATTATAAATGCGAAAGTAACTCTGTCTGTCTGTCTGTTTTTTCTTCACGCCTAAACTACTGAACCGATTTCAGTGAAATTTGGTACTGACATAGTTTGGAACTCGTGAAAGGACATAGGATAGTTTTATACCAAAAGTCTGAAGTGACTATTCCACGCGACGGAGTCGCAGGCAAAAGCTAGTTGGAAATAACACGTAACGATACAATATGAACTGTAAGAATTTGTCTATTTTTTTAATGTCAATACGTATCTGCCTTCCTACTGTACATTGTATCTATGCCGAAGCTAATCTCAAAACATAATTCGGAGAATAAGGTTCTAGTGATATAAAATTACCGCAATCTCTTGTCTTTCTCTCTTAAACCTAAAAACATTTCTAGGTATCCACGAAAATCAATGCCACCATAAAACTATGATCAATAATATCTCCAACCATACTTCATTCCTATTATTAGATACTGAATTTCAATCAATAACTACTACGTGGTTTCTATAGCAACCATTTTCAAAGCAACTGGTTTTGTGATTCACTGAAAACCACGACAACTATTCAGAATACTTCAGACCCTTTGTGTTTCATGAGGGAATACCATCATATTAATTTACTTTATCCACTGAATTAGGAAATTGTTTAAATAGTTATTCGGTAATTAGATACATATATGTACTGATATAGATCGTGTTTCTTAAAACAGTTCTAAATTATTACTTACTCTTAACAAAATCGCTTACAAACGCTAGCAAAACAGGCATACTCTGCCTCATTAATTTAAATATTTTAAAGTTAGGTAGTCACCCCTTTAGATGAATCAGTGACCCCTTTCAAAGAGCATTAATGGTGTCTGGGGCCGTGCTCTACAATTCCATACAAACGTATAACCAACACTAGTAAACCCCACTCATTTAGCAGCCTGGTAAAATGAAGATATTGTTCCTCAGACCCTTTATGATTAAAAAGTTAAAACAACGAGGTTTTGTGTATTGAAACTTAACATATGATAATAAGGGCCTGTTTGCATTAACACAATTGAATATAAGTAATTGATTTTGCACAAATGAGTCTTGTGCGTTCATTAGACACGTTTTCACTTTAAAAATCACGTCATTGAATTTTAAATCTTATATTATGTAGACTATGCTTTGTTTTTGGAAACAAATATTTGCCAAATGTTTCTATGGTGATAAGATAATGTTTATCTGAATTATGATGCACATCTGAAGATATAAAAATAAACCGTGTTGTTGGCATACACATGCGCGATATTTGGTTTTGTTTTCAGCTTGATTACAGAGCGAGTAGCATCAAAACAGTGAATAAAAATAAGGTACTTATTTTGTTTTCAAATTACTGTTAACTGTAGTATGTTTTTACGTAAGCATATTTTATGAGTGGAAAAACTACGTGTTTTATTTATAACTCGTGTTCTTTAAATCAATACTTTATTGATATCAAGGCAAACAAAATATAACACTTAATCAAATCTGCAATATTGAGCCGGAAGTATGGCAATGTCATGGCGAAATATTTCCTTATTACAATCTGTACTGTATTAGTAACCAAACTATGAAAACAAGGATTTATCTATCAATTGTGTAACACATTTTCTTATGTAACTACAACAAAAAGAACATTATTACTTGTCCTATAAAGGTGTAATTTGTTTGTTAAAACATGATGGTAAATAACTTAGGAATTAGTTGTTTATTCGATACTTACAAATCACAATGATTAATCATAAAGACTACGTGTTTACAAGCCAATTACATCATGCTGCGTATTCAAACTAGCAAACTAGTGTTTCAACATTTTCTGTTAGCACTGTTTTGTTCCCCTAAGTTTGTTGACGTTTCCCGACCACGTGAACTTTGACGCCGGGTGTAAAGTTCAAAACAAATATTTACATGACAATTGCACGGCGGATGTGAGGTGCACCGACATTGACACCTCGTCTATTATCAAAACTAGACCGATGCACTCCGATTATATGTTTTGGCGTAACGGTAAGAACAGAACACTTCCGCCAAGTTACAACCATGACCTAACCAAAAATACGCGGACAACAATGTCATGTTTTGAAAGGATATTTAAATGGGTACGTACCTTGTTGAGTCCCGGGTGCCTGAGGCGGTCCAGGCCAGAGATTTTGCTGGCGGAGGTGGAGTCGCCGGAGCCCCATAGTCCGATACGGTCGCGTTCCATCTCGTACGTACAGATCCCTTCGCTTGTCGCGTACGACTGCTTGACGGCGGCATGCGTACCGCTTGTTTTGTCTCGCTGGGCGGGGGGCGCTGGACTCATCGCGGTCTCGCTCCTGGGAAAGCAGGAAAACGTTTCAGCGATAACGTACTGAACCGCAATGCGGTCTCTTCCGCTTGATAACAGATGGCGCTGGCTCTTGTACCGTAGCGTGGGAATTCGTGGTTTAGGTTTATTTGCCGGGATTGTAGCTCAAGCGCAATAAGATACTGCGGCTCTGGTTCGGAGCAGGAGAAGGAAGATTTTCTAATCAGTAAGAGTCTGATATTATTATTATTTCCTCTCGCCTCAACCTGGGCGAAAGAAGAACACTTGATGATTTTGATTTTCGCCCTCAAAAAGAAGGTTTATTTGTGCATTCTTAGTACATTCAGTATTTTTATGAATATTAAACTATTAATTTAGTATTAAAAGATATAATAATAACCTATTGTAAATCATCATGTTAATTTTACTACGTATACACTATATGTATGTATTACTCAAGTATATAATAAATACGAAAGTGTATAATATGGTATTCTTTCTCGTTACATCGAAGAAAATTTTTGAAGAAGCAAACCCTCTAGTAGAAAGCTAGTATAATTTTCTAGCAGAATTTTAATATTTTTCAAATAATGTCAACAACGTGCCTATACTGTTATCACTGCCTATATTAACCACACGTAGAATATGTTTGATTGGGGTCAGTGACACCGTTTGTAGCTATCTCAGGAAACTGCGGTTGCACTCCTACCTACATACTTTTATTTCTATCTAGTAATCGTGAAGATAGTAGGTATTTGGTAGTTGCTCAATTTTAGTCAAGTTAAAATAGTAGAGTGAACTGGACGCGGCATTGAGCTGGTAAATTCTATTTATTTTCAAACTAATTGTATTTTTTTTCGAATAAAAAAACAATCAAATTTAAATTAACAGTCATCTTACATAAAATAGTTTTTTTACTACCTAATTTAATCGAACACAAAAGACAAAAATCTATATCCTAACTGCAAGTATGTTCGTTTTAAACATACCTTTGAATTGAATTGAATGACTAACAGTCAATGAAATTTTTGATTTCGGGTAGCTACTATTCTATTTTTATGGCGTTCATTGTTTTTTACCTTCAGCTATACACCGGATTTAAAATTTCATTTAATAATTGATATAATCAGAATTTCGGAATTAGCTCCTGTTTCATCACCTAGAGCATACCAATTACGTTCTGCATTCAAATACATTTTGGTACATAAGACTATTAAAACTTTTTTTTTATTCTCATTTTAAGGGCTTTATCGCTGAGCGATAACGTCACCCTGTTACATCAACAAAAATAGTTACTGACTAAAATTGAAATTGAAACTTTATGAAACCGGCCCTTCGATCCGGAACATTCCGATACGAACGGAACTAGGAAGAAAAAAATGCAAAAAAAAAAATCTATTTACGATTTTTAATTATATTGCTACAACGTTTGCATTGGTCGCGTTATACTATATATTATTCTATGAAACGACATTACTAGAGAAACCTGTATACTAACTATATTACAAATTAAAGTACCTTTTCTACCTTATCTTTAAGCATCTCTACGTCACAGGTTCGGGCTACGCAACTTTGCTACGAGGCCTACGAGGCTACAATGCTACGAAGCTCTACGGCCTACCTACGAATTGCGGGACACCACCGACCGTCCGCGTTACAAGGACAGCTCATTATGAAACACTATCTGAAAACAAATTTCTTTGCTTAATAAGTATTATCAAAATATAAAAAAATGCTTTTAATAATTTGTGAATAAAAATCTTTTACTTTCAGAAAGTGTTTCTTTAAGTTTTTTTGATGCCAAATAGGATTTTTTTTATTTGTAATGGTTTAAAGCTAAGTAAAATAGTGTTTCAGTATGTATTTAACGGTGTATGCACATATGACGAATGCACCACTTGCGGGTTGCTCGCGAGATACTCACAGGCGCATGTATAATCAATATAAAATTATGTTTAATCGAGTCATGTATTAATTTATCCGCAATTCCGTGATTTCAATCCTATTTTAATTTGCATTTGTTATCTCACAACATTTTGTTCTAGCCTTAGGTTCTAGCTTTATGTTTTTACAACCACAAATTCTAGTTTTACTCTACATGTACTGTGTCGAAATAAAAGTATTTTGTTACGAATAGTTTACTTTTCTAGGATACGGAGACGATCCAAAAATCTCGCACTGTACACGGTCAGGAAATTGTCGGCAGTCCGGACAAAAGTAGTAAGTACTAAAAAAAATTAAATAAATTCAATAAAATAAACCATGAAGTATTAAAAATCACTCGTTATTCCATGAATAATAAAGACAAAAAATGTTACAAAAATAATTTGATATAAAACACATATTAGAACATACTCACTGGATTTCATATTTAGTTGATTTGGTTACTGTGGCTTTTATTAATATTTAACTTTTTTAACATTTAAATTCACATTGGATAATTTTTCTAAAATGTAATGCTAACCAATCCTTACCGTTTTTTAATTTCTCTTGAAGTATCCAACGCGCCATTCGTTTGACGTGCGTCAATTTGTCCGTGTGACTTTACTTTGCGCGACAAAAATTCCATTTTTGAATTAAACTTTTTTAATGGTGTATTTTAATTACGAACCCAGAAAACAGGTTTTATTATATTAGAAAAATAATATTAATAATAATTTAAATAGAGTTTACGGTGAAATTATAAAACTTTCATTAACACATGATATTTTTTAAATAAATAAGAATGTAACAGATTGTCAAGGAGCTCTAACGAACTCTAAATGACAACTAAAGGTTGGTAAGTAGTGTCACGGAACATAAATGAGTTATCAATATCAATAAGATGATACTGGATCAACTGTTAACCTGCAGCCATCACGCGGCGCATAAATAAATAATCTGAAAGCGCGTGATCGGTGCTTGCTTAGGTATTAACAAAAATGAGCGTTAAATAAATAATAATAAAGTCAATTTTAGAGTAATAGCGTGCTTTAACTTTTAATTAATGTGACACTTACCTGATTTGATTCTGTACTGGTATATTCCCTAGTGGGATTTGTGATTGCCTAGCACAGGGAGCCTGTACGCACTGATCGGAGACCTATTAGCAATAAAGGACTGACTAAGATGACTAGCACTTATAACGGCGATTAAGATTACTTCTACTGATCTCTATTAGTTCTGAATGTTAGTCGTGTGATAAACAGCTGATTCTGTTTTTATCACGAGACGGAGAGGTTGTTTGGTAGACAAGGTTTTTTATTTTTGTGTTAATGTTAGTATCAGAGTGAACTAATGTTTTTACCTATAATATTCTCCGGAAATATAATGAGAGATTTACTAAACACGAATGTGTTATATACAGGCTGTTGTTGAAAAGTAATGACTTAGCAGACCATAACTTATTGTTACAAGTATTTACTAACTTTTTTGTCAATATGAATGCTACTCACCGCGTTCAACTAAACGTTATTATTATAAACTAGCGACCCGACCCGGCTTCGCATGAGGGTTCAATGCTGATACAAAATTTCTTCACTATTTCCTCTTCAATCACTTTATCTTTTAAAAAAACGCTTCACAATCTGTTGTGTAGTTTTAAGCATACCTACATACACGACAGAGAAAGCGACTTTGTTTTTTATTATACCTTAACACTATTGGAACAAGACATATTTTAAATATTGTTAACTAATAAAATCAATATGTGATATCCTATATTACTTTAAGAATGCATAATCTTAGGCATAGTGTTTACATATATTTTATTACGTAGGTATCACGTAGTCACGATCTCATTTACTAGCTTTAAAAACATAACAAAAGTGATGCAACTCGTAATTTTTTTTTGTCATTTCGGAAATGGACAAACTGAAACGCGTGATTATTTGATATAGTCATTGTGATATTTATAGCTCTACAGTTTTATCAGTGTATGTATTGGAGTGACCTGAGTTTGTTATCTCCTTGTTAACGGAAACTCACCGGTGATATTAATTTACAATAGACCTATTGATATTATATTAAATAAATCTTTGTTAAGGATTAATTGACTGATATACAGACAAAATTAGTGAAAACTGGAATCTAGTAGATGTAGATAGCTCTAGAATCAAGAGCTTTTCAGAATAGATTCTGATTAAATTACGCTAACATGTTACTCTAGTTATACAATATACATATTCTGTGTCTGAAATTAAGTCTCTAAATATAGTCTATACTACGTTATTATATCTTCAGTGTTGATTTTTTGCTTGCTCTTAATCAAATTTTATTTCAAAAAGTACACGAATTCTTTGGCATATGTTTAGTATCATACATTAACAATAGTAGCAGTAGTAAAACGCGATAATATGTTTAAAAAAACTACTTCTACTTTAACAACAGCCTGTATTAATGTATGTAGGTGTCACTGACCTTTCTGTTTACATTGAAACTTTGTTATTAAATATTTTGTTACGTAAGTAATTTTGTATTTGTACTTGTTGTCTGTGTCTGAGCAAGAAATATTTTAGTCTATTCAAGACTATTTTTTTTTCGACTTTCACACGTAATTTATATTTGTAAGAATCCCGGTCTTGTCGATAATACTCCTAAAAAGATTGGCGTAATATTTTATGAATTGTCTTATAAATAAATTCAAACATAAAATACTTTTGGATATTATCTATATCATTATTGTAACAACTAAAAGAATTCATAATCTGATCGTAGACCTCTCCAATGGCTTGTCTATCAGCCGGTTGGTAGTGACTTGCAGGTAGCGGTTTCACGCGCTTTATGTGGCTTTCCTAAATTATTATAATTTTCTTTAAGTTAAGCCAATTTTATAATTCCATTTCTTCAGCTTTATTGTTAATGAATCTACAACGTTTCTTTATAATCAAATCTTAAGCAAACAAGTTATTTTAGGAGTCTAATTAAACATAACGTAACACGGCACCAAGAAGGTTTTATCACTACAAACAAACGATAATTCAAAGATTAAAAATAAGTTTTTATAATTAGCTTGAAAAATTTCAATAAGGTTTTAGGTCCACGAAAAAGACGACCAATTTAACGACGATCAGTATATTTAAACTGACTGATTAACTTTTAGTTAAAATTTATTTACACAGAAAATGAAATAACGTTCCATAATTTATGGTCTCAGATTTTTTCCCAAGAACAGAACATGCAGAGAAATACCAATAAAATTCCTTGTGTACCTTACAAGAGGCGAAAGAGTATTTATATTTATTTTTTACAATTTCCAGAAATCGACGATGAGAATATTAGTATTTGGTCCCTTTACATAGTTTTCGCACTTGAGAACTTTTCTCTATTTAGTTTCTTATAATGTAGAGTTCTCGTTACCTAAACTAGTAAAGATTAATTGCAAAAATCTGAACCTCTTCCGGCCTATAAAAAAGGTCAAAAGATTAGTTACAATGTCACTGCAGTAGAACGGATGTCGTTTACAATTTTCTGTCGCGCGATCTGTCATGGCGGACCTGACATGACGTTCGCATGAGCTGCGTGTGCGCATTGCGCAGGTCGATCAAGATCAGGCCAAGGGCAGAAAGCGCATGTTATAGAGCGTGATAGGGCAACACCTATTAGGAGGTTATATCATTGCTAGTTAGAGATTAAATTTTCAATTATTTTAATTTTACCATAATTACAACATAATTTGTTAATCAGTTACATTTAATACGTAATTAAATATTTCAATTATGACTTGCCTTAAAGTCATAATTTAAATATTTACAAACAAAAATTAAACGTTTTTATAAGAACTATCAGCGACTTGCCACCGCTTCCTGCAGAGGCAATGCTGATACTAATTTTTCCACTATGTATTTAATTGATGATATTATACATATCTACTAACACACAAATTACTCTTCAATCACAGTATCTATTAAAAAATGCATCAAAATCCGTTGTGTATTTACAAAGATTTAAGCATAACGTATAGAGAAAGCGGCTTTGTTTTAGATTTATTCTACGTAGTGATGGTGAGTTGAGATCGGAGGTCGTGCAGGTCACTTAATAAATACCGACAGGTATGAGGCGCAAAAATATTTTTTGAAAAATCATATTGTACTTTCCGTTTCCTTTCACGGGATCACAGGATCCCGGTCCTTTGACAACTTTAATCTAAATGAAATGGGACACAAACCGGCGACTATCCCTGTATACACTATGGGAATGCACCCAAGGACAGTCCCCGGTTAGTGTAGGACTATTGCGGATAATGGAAACAAAATACAAGGCTATGGGTGTGGATTGCTATGGGCTAGCAGGATGGGAACTATGGAAGGACTATAGCACCTGCCGAAACAATGTAATTTATACATGTAAAAATGGCAGGTGGAGACTCGCCAACTCACCGACCGGGCCCCCGGGAATGGTTGCTAGTAATAGCAACAGAGGGACAACGGAAATGTGACTGGCTGAAGGGTGAAGAAACTGCCACCAGCTTTCTACTCAGATCATCTTCATCTGCCTAAGCATCCTGCATCACTGGCCCACTCGCCGCTTACGAACAGCTTCCACCCTCCGAGCAGGATCACTACTCTCGCGACTCCACTCTGGACGGCCAATGAAGGCAAGCCAGAGGCGGGAGACCTGTTCCTCGTCATCGTTTACTCCGACCAGCCAATGAAGGCAAGCCAGGAGCAATCAGGATGATGGTAGCCCGCGGGATCGCTAATTCCCGTCACTTCGCCTCAAGGTGCCCTGCGGCATTATTATTGATTTATTTCTTTATTATTTATGTATAAAACACATACAGCACATAAGAAAACCAATACATAAATAGCCTTCTGTCCCTATTTCACCCCTTTAAAAACATAAAGCGTGAGGATAAAGGAATGATGAATGCTATGGGGTAATTTAGAAATGCATAATTATTTAAATGCATAGTAAAAAGATATTATGTACACTAGTTAACAGTTCACACATTTGCTCGAATGGTACCAAATTTTTTTTATTTCCTTTCAATGACTTTTATGTGAATTTGTAATTACAAATTTAGTTGATGTATTTATTTTATTTAAACCTCACTCATGTAAAAATGAAATATGTATATGTATAAAGAATTACCCAACGCGATATCGCTATTCGATAATTATCATAATGAGCACATATGTACATTTTGACTGCATGGTTGATGCTGTGTCCAGGCAACTGGCCGCTGTGTCGAGTTTGATTCCCGCACGGACAACACTTTTTGTGATTTACAAACGGTTGTGTTACTGATCTGTGTAGCTGTGTTTGTCAATTATTTAAAAAAAAACTTTGCCCTACTCTTCGATTTTCTCCTGTGTCGTGGGTGCGGTTACAAACATACAATTTCACATGCACATGACACCCAGACCCGGAACAACAATTTGTGGATCACACAAAGAGTTATTCCGTGAAGGAATCAAACCCGCGACATGTTGCACGACAGCCAGTTGTCCATCTACTGCGCCAACCGTGCAGACAAAAAATTTGTAAGTTTGTAAACGCACTCACAACGAAAATCCTACTGTAATTTATACATTAAAAACATTTTTGGATATCAATTTAATATGTTGATTTTCAGCCAAATTTGCTTAAGTTTTAAAAGATTGAATTAGAATTATGAACATATATGGCCGTATAATTATAATATTTACAGAGGAATTTATCTAAATTATCAGTGGAAAAGTTGGATAATATTAGTGGTTATAAACAAACACACATATTGATGTACAAATGTCTGTTAACAAGGAAGTTATATACATACATATATAATTGAGTACTGTATTTATGTTGATAACTATTATCTAGATGTCTAGTGCATATACGTTTGACCTGACTGGGGCTTATCAATGACAGCTGGGTCATCGGTCACATTTACCTACGTGTGAACATTTTAAAAATTTCGGGTTCTTTTTTTTATATTTAACTTGTAATATGTACTTACGTGTAATGTCGTGATGACCCGGAGGTTTTGAAACCTGACAAGTACCAATGTGACTTTTTCCGAGGTAATATATGTACTTTCTAATATTATTTAGACACCACTGACGCTACGGTGATGGTAAGCGTGATCGTGAGGAAACCTGGACTCATAATTGCTAATTATAAATCGCCAATCCGCATTGAGCAAGCGTGGTGATTAATGCTCAAACCTTCTCCGTGTGAAAAGAGGCCTTTGCTCAGCAGTGGACACTTATAAGCTGATGATGATGATGACATATTAATTATTCATGCCTTGACCGCTATGAATAAGTTACAATAATTATGTATGTAATATATTATTGTTAAAAGCTCCTAGCAAATCGAAATGTAAGATTGGATCTGCCCAGTAAATTAGTTCAAAATCTGGGGTTTCGGTTACAAGCGCAATAATATACCGATCGAGGCCCACGCTCGAAGCACGAGAAGGAGCAGGGTGGTTTGATATCAGTAAGAGTCAGAACACTCCCCCTGGCCCCAATAAGAATAGGAGAAGCCACCGTCTGGTGGTTTTTTAGTTTTTCCGAACTCAAAAAATAGAACAATAAGTTACACAAAACATAGGTAAGACCGGTAGAATGCAACAGCATTCTATTTAGTATTGAAAAGGCTCCGTTTTTCCACATATATGTACGTGCTTAAACTATGAAAACATGTAATATTTTCAGTTCGATAATAACCAGTTATGAAAACATATTGCTTCAAGAAGTTTTTGTATTCCAATGTTACATTTCCATTCTAGAGAAAAACACTTATTAAAACAATTGCAAGCTTTGTCATCGAGTTGTTCAACTTTAATATAAAATAACTTCATTTATCTAAGAATCTTGAAGAATTTGGTAATAGGATAAATTCTTAATCTACGACAAACCACAAAAGGGACGCCAACAGCATCCTACTATGTTTGTAAATATGTATGGAAGAATGAATGTTTGATACTCTTTTCACGTAAAATCTACGGAATGGAATTTGGTTAAACGAAACTGGCACAGACATAGGTAGATTGTTTGGAACAACACATGGGTATTTCACCCAGGTGACACAGGCGAAGCAGCTGGCAACCTAGTAAATTAGTAACATTACCTAGCCGGCTGCAAACTGCATGGAATATAGCATAACCTTCCCATAAAGGAGCGTACTCTAAATAATTGGTGGTTGACCTAACTACGTTCACCAAGCCTTGTAAAGCAAATGGATCATGGTATACCTTCCTCTATAAGAAGGCTTTTTTTTAGAAGTATACACCGGATTCTTAATACTAATGATGATTACTTTAATGTGGTCCGAAATATATTTATTTATTTGAGCGATTGACGTTTTACTGACAATCTAATAGATAGTTAACTTAAATAAACAGACACCCAAAAAGTTGACCCTATCATTGATATTTTCACATATTTATTTTAATAACCCTATACAATTACATTTTTAATAATTACTAAATAAAACAATAAAATAATATTTAAAATTATAAAAATAGGAGCCAGCCGGTAGCGGGAGCAAGGTCCAAGCCACCAGCGGTCAGGCCTCCAGAGACAGAAATCTCCTCACAATACGTGCCGTTACAAGGAGGACTGCCTTCTGTATGAGGCCCTTGATCCATCCGCCTAACGTCAGCCTCTTAAGGTGGTTGTCGAGGCTTTTGGAGACTAACTCATTTGCCGACACAACTATCGGCACAATGATAGCCGAGTCCACACTCCACATGTCAACGACCTCGTGAGCTAAGTCAAGATATTAAGATATCAATTTTACCGATTTAAATTTGTTCTATTATAATTAACTTCTATTTTAATAATGTTGTAATCCAATAAGTATTTTGTGTACAACACAACATTTAATTAGAAAAGAGAAACAGTTGGGACTAATGTAACCGAACACTACATTAGTTTTGCAATTCAGACAAAAAGTAGCCGCCATAATGACAGGCGACGTTGAATGATGAAGCAACTCCTGCGCATCGTGCACCGGTCTGATGACACCGACACTTTTGGTTATGATTTATGTTGTTTGTGACTAGTTTCTTAGTCTTTGAGTAACATACATAAACTAGTAAATTAGGTACTAAAGGAAATAAAAATAATTTAATTCGTCAAATTTATTTGTCAAAGGATTTAAAAGGACTTTCCTACAATGAGAATTATGGAGTGTTAACTTTTATATCATAAGATATAATTAGAGAAGTTTTTTATGGAACAAACGATAACATATCCATTAAAGGCGAAAGACTTAGAATTAGAAAACAGTAACTAGATATTTATTGGCTGAACATGTTAGATACCGTTTAATAAAACTACATGTAATCATAACGCAGTTACACAAATCACTGTGTGGTAAGTGCAGTAATGGTAGTGTACTGAGTTGCACTGCGCAGACGTAGTGACGAAACTACGCAAATTCCTGCGCCTACGCATAATCATACGCATCTAGGAGAGAGTGTTGTACGCCTGTTATAGTAGAAAGTGAAAATATAATATACATTATACTTTGACGTGTTTTCCACACTTATTTTGTTAGGAAAATTGCGAGTTAGAATTTCTATCGTGTGTTCTTAGGAGTGGGGATGTGTATGTGGTTGACACCGGCGTAGTAACGACGTGTTCATTAATGTGTAATGAGTACTAAATGAAAGTTTTAGGTCAGGGTTGTCACGTTGTCAGATTATCGCATGGGAAAGAAAAATCTTTGACATATCACTTGGTAATCTTTGATGCCATCAGTGCCTGAGGTAATTATGGCGTAGGTACAAGGACGTCGGAGTTGAGGTAGCTGAACCAGTTACACATAAAATACTGATTCTTCGTCAGCATAATGATGTGAAACTCTTGTGTATTAAGTATATTTTTACATGACTGCCCAAAAAAAGGAGTGTTTTGTTTTTATTGAAATATCAAAGTACCTACAAAAAGTCATAAACAGTTTGAAGGAAATTACAAAGATTAACAAGCTGTACCTAATCAAAGTTGACCTTCACAACACCGATTATTAAAAACAACATGAAAATATGGAACAAACAACATTAAAATATATTGTTAGTTTGTTACTTTATACAAAGCAATCTTTTATTCTAACGTTGCAGAGTTCGTGAACGGACGCAATATGGGAATTTCGAAATTGTACGCGAATTACAAAATAATGGCTAATGTGAATGAACGGATAAAACTTTTTGCACAATTAGTTATTTTACTCCGTTATTGTGTATTTGGTACATAAATCTTGATAATATGCTATCTTGCAATGGCCGCCGGTTTGTCTGTAAAACACGGAGATAATTCGAGGCCAAATTAAGATATAGTTGATTGTTTCTTGAGTGCAATTATTGCGCTTGTATGTGTTGTGGACTTATAACCTTTAAGTGTCGGTTTGGTTGCCTTGACTAAAAGTTCTAAGAATACAATCGTACATTCTTTTATATCCTGTGTTGTGAGCGGAAGATTTTTAATATTCTATTACATCATACCTACTTTACCAAAATACGTATCGTCATCGTGCTTGTAAGTTTTATTATCCACTCCTTGTCCTTTCTAAGGCACTTATAACAGCGATTGATAAGTACTACAAATCTTTTAAATTTGAAATTATTCTACATCTGAAGGAATCCTTGTTTGTATAAATAAGTACCTTCTCTATAAACAGCATTTTTCCTTAAAAGAAGACTTAATATTTAAAGGTTAGATTTCGATAAAAAAGTTCAGTGATACCACAGAGAACCTAATGCTGTAGGTAACCCTGTGCTAACAGAATGCGCTATGCTAAAAGTAAGTGTAAGTATACATAGTATTACATAGTAAGGTCATAAATCTAGTGACTAACGAAGATGACTAGGCGTAAGTAACGTGGATAATAAAAGTCAATATTACTCAGCGCAAACTGTACCACAATTAGAGACGCAAAATTTAATGAGGAAATGAAACGGCCTTGCGGTGCAGGGAAAAAACCATAATGTAACAAGAAATATTACTGCGAGGCAATTTATGTAAAAATCGAGGCAGTATATAGACCCTGTAGGTACTGTTACAGAGAATTTTAAAATCAAAGAATTTCAATACCCTACATGACTGATACCAATATTGATATTTATCGATATTTATTGGGGAGGCCTATGTCCAGCAGTAGACGACAACAGGCTGATGATGATGATGACCAATATTGATACGAACAAAGGGGAATCTCCTCGAAAATATTAGAATCCTTTTACCTAGAAAACAGTCTTATAACTATGTAATCTCTCAACGTTGCAAGACAATATATTATGTATATATATTATGTAGTTTATGTGTTATGGTTATAGTTGCTATAGGTGTCATGTTCTTTTTATAGGAAAATGACTTGACTTATTCTGAATCACACTATGGCCCAATTTAGAAACGTGTAATCAATCGAATAGTAAAATGGACTTCAAAATTATAGTCGATCGATAGAGTTTGCTACGCACTATGTCCTAAATGATAATATCAGCTAATAGACGTTCGCATGTTGAACATAGACAATACATAATGTAGTGTCTTACAAAGCTGAGAGATTACATAGTTATACGACTGTTTTCGAAGCAAAAGGATTCATTAAAGGATCGCATTCCCCAATGACTAACGCATTCAGATGATTGTAAGTGTGGGAGAGCCATGCTTCGGCACGAATGGGTCGGCTCGACCGGAGTGATACCACGGCCTCACAGAAAACCGGCGTAAAAGAACCACAACGTTGTGTTTCGCCGTGTGAGTGAGGTTACCGGAGGCCTAATACTTTCCCTCCTCCAATCACTCCTCAATCCCTAAAGCTCCAAATCCCTAATCCCTAAAAGGTCGGCAACGCAGTCGTAACTCCTCCGTTGCGGGTGTCCATGGGCGGCGCTGATTGCTTACCAACAGGTAATCCGTCCGCTCGTTTGACGACCATACATAAAAAAAATTGGGAAATACCTGTATCGAGCTTAGTTAAGTTCCATTGGTTTAGTAGGGTTGAAATTTTAATACATCCACTTTTGTGAAGTTTATAAGGCATTGTAATGAAGGTAATTTTTTGAAGATGACTTACGGGAAAAAATGCATACCCATAAAGGTACGTAAGGTCTTTAAGTAACTAGGTAATGAGTTCTACATGACGAAGTCATCTAAATAAAAGTTAAAAAGAAATAAATATTATACAATAAAAATTATAATTATATATATTTACAACACGATGGCCTTAGAATCTATAGTGTTTACGAGGCCAAGGAAAGGTTTCGCTCTGATTATTTGCTTACCAAATGTAACGATGAAGATTCCCAACTCGTTACTGCGCTGATTTAGTGTTATATGGTATGTATTATCGACAAAACATAAATAAGGTCGTTTTAACACTTTTGCATAATGAAAACGAACATATTAGGTCCTTTCATTGCTTTGCACTTAGGCACCCTTTAGGAAGGGAAAATCATTGAACGACTTTTCCCGCCCAGGATTTGGTGGGAAGGAGTGTCAGACTCTTACTGACTAACCCCCTCCCCCCTTCCCCCGTTCCTTCTCCTGCTTTGGGAAGAGGCTGCCGTGCCTACATTGCGCTTGTCCTTGCCCCGCAACCCCGGCTGAGGCACCCTTACCTAGATACACTTTTTGTTCTTTTGCAATCTACAAAGCTGGAAGAATTAGCTTAGATTTTTAGACTCAATTTCAGACTAGATCCAAGGAGACAGATCAATTTGACTGATTTAGAAAACTCGAGTTCATATCCATCATCCGTCATGAATGCAAGAATTCATTTATTCTAACTGTTCATGTGAAAAGGTGATGTTTGTAATAAATAAGCGAAAAATAATAAAAAAGTTTGCTATTAATTCGATGTCTCACAGTACCTATACAGTTAAAAATCGCGTGGTATAAAGGTCTGGTGAATAGATGTGAATATATACAATTTTAAAATTAACGCAGGCGGCTCGCTCAAATCTACAATGGACACGGTAAACTCACAGAAAATCATAAGAAATAAAAATTAACAATGATAATTATATGTAACTATCCATTAAAATATTGACAAAAATTTATAAGTTTATTGTTTTCTGATTATCTACAATTATACATATGTATTTATTAACTTTACTGCTCCAGTTCCTTTAAATGAGCCACCTATGTGATTACCAATATCAAGTGTGGGAGAGCCATGCTTTGGCACGAATGGGTCGGCTCGACCGGAGTGATACCACGGCCTCACAGAAAACCGGCGTGAAATAACCACAGCGTTGTGTTTCGCCGTGTGAGTGAGGTTACCGGAGGCCCAATCCTTCCCCTCCCCCAATCCCTCCTAAATCCTAATCCCTAAAAGGTCGGCAACGCAGTCGTAACTCCTCCGTTGCGAGTGTCCATGGGCGGCGCTGATTGCTTACCACCAGGTAATCCGGCTGCTCGTTTGCCGACCTACTAAATAAAAAAAAAAAATCAAGAACGTCTGTCTGTCTGATATGTAAATTACTGATACAGTACCTTATTAAAAACTCGAAACTTATGTTTCTGAGTTTCTCCTCGGCAGATAGTAAACGTTCCTTGTCTACGTGCATATGTGTTATAAGTAATAGTAATACAAAACTACAATTTTAATATATTTTTTCTAGTGGCATTACTGTGTAGCTATACTTGCAGTAAAGCATTAATTGTTGTTTCTATTATTTTATTTCTATTACCTTATCGTTAACGTATGTTTAACACTTTTAATAGGCTTCTTATAAGTACCTACTTACATAATATCTAGGTTGGATTTGATTTGACTACGAAGAATGGAGTTCAAAGTATTTAATTTATAACATTTTAATATTATGATTTATTGGTTTAATTTGATTCTAAAAACATTTGTCGATACCTAAGTAAAGTTTTATGCATTGAACAATATATTTTTATGATTAATAAATTTAAGAAATGTAAATTATTTAATAGCAGGCACTTGGAGTTTCGCTTAATTACTTACCCTACCTAGACTTACTTATTAATGATATGATGGATACCACATTTGTTACTCGTGTGGGAGCTTCTGTCTACTATTTTACAGATTTGTAGCCTATTCCAGCACATATTGAAGTACCTGCATAATACTTCACTCATTCATAGATGTATGTTGGTCCGAAGGTTAAGGCTTAGTTCTCATATATTAGGGTACCTACAGTTTCAAAACCTGGCCAGCACCTATGTGACTTTCACAGAGTTATATGTACTTTCTATGATTATTTGGACACAACTGACTGATGAAAGGAAACATCGTGAGGAAATCCGGACTTATAAGTTTGAAATAACCAATCCGCCTTGAGTATCTAAGCGTAGTGATTAATGCTTAAACCTTCTCCATGTGAAAAGAGACCTTTGCTCAGCAGTGGGCACTTAAAGGCTGATGATGTGATCTGATGTAAGCAGGAGTGCACCCGATGCACTTTTGTTGTAGATAGTTCATACAAATTACGTACGATATTCGATTGGTACATACCGACTATCCAGACAGTATAAAATACTATTATTTAAACAAAATATTATGCCCGTAAAGCAAAGTTCAGTGTGGATAATAATAAAAACAAATGTATGAAGGTTTCTGTAGATCCTCTCTCTATAAGTCACGTCAACCAAATCCCGTACGTTCCGTAATTCCCGTACGTTTTGTTTCGTTTGTAAAGCGATATCGAACATGGCTAGGAGGCCAGGCCAGGCACTTTAAAGGAATAATATTATTTCATATTTAAACTATGCATTGGCGTTACGTCGTCGGCCATCGTAAATAGAAATCAAATATAATGTTATCGCTTCAGTGATCGAGATAAGATTTCTGACACACATTAAAACAATGCATTACCTATTATGTGTTTTACTCAAAGTGAATACATAATGTAGGGCAGCAGCAATCTAGGTAAGGTCTATTTAAATTAAGCAGACAAATTAATTGAATGTAATCGTATTGTAACTACACACGTTAATTATATCTATGTAAATAGGTTTAAGGAACTGTGTAAGAATCCGCTAAGAGGCCAATACCGCGTTTACAGATTTTATCTTTATCTTAATATAAGGCTAATGGCTAGCAATCGTTGGGCTAAAGAAGAACTCATCAGTCGCGTGCTATTGAGGAAGCGTAGGTAGGAAATCCCAGAGACTTCAGTCCAGTGCTGGACATAGATACCCAGCCCCAACTGATCAATCAAATTCTTGCCAAAATTCCCTATCTAAATTAATTTTATAGATATTGTAGTAGCAGAGGCTCACGTAGGTACGTAATATGTAACATCACTGTTGTGACTCCCGAGTAGGTTTGCGTACCTAATGCTATACACTGAATTCGAAACCTAGATGGACCCCTTTCTCAACAATCGCACTTGACCAGTGAAAAGTGGATTTGTGTTAGTGCTAGTAAAATTAACAGGTAGTGTGCAGTGTAGGTAGATATTAAGGCATGCAATATTAACCTAATCTACATAATATATATATGCTCCCAACGGATTTGCGGAAGAAGTTTCTTCTTAAATTATAATGCTCTGTGGTTGCGGACAAAGCGCAATGACGTACCATGGCCCAGCTCGGAGCAGAAAAAGGAACGGGGAGGTTTTTAGTCAGTATGAGTGGCAATCCGTCCCGCCTCACCCAGGACTGAATAAGATTAGGATTCGATTAGAATCAATTTTTCCCCTCAAAAAAAATATAACTACATTGGTATTTAGTCAAGTACTTACATTAAGTTACCCTTTCATACACAAAACAATTCTACAGTTATTCAAACAATACTCAAAGATTCTGTCATCTCTGAAAAACAAATCATAAATTAAGTCTATGTAGCTTAAGGCTATTATGAACTCAATGAAGGTCGAAGGACTACGCTAGATATAAACAACGGCAAGTATGCAATGCACTACGCAAAAAAGTTAAAAAACAATTTTGTTATTTTTCTTCCGCTTAAACCAGGTGATAGTACTACTATAACATATAGGAGTACTTAGGTAAGTACTAAATACTGAATAGTAATAACATACGTAATTTTTTAAACATTATCTTAACACTTGGAAAATAATTCTTTTTAACTATCCCTAATTAAATTTTATACTTAGAGACTACTTTGATGCAAACTATTTACATTAAACATATTCGTGACACACTGTTAGGTGTTAATTACAAACAAATGTAACTATAACATTAATGAAAAGAGTCATACAAATAAAAATAACTTACTGCCACCGTCGTTTGTCGTTCAGCTTAACAGATGCCGAGTTTCCCATGTTTTGTCGGTATTTCAACAATAGTTCACAATGAATACCGGTGTTTTCGTAAACAACCAGTGTCTGCTATCCATAAAACGCGTCTAACCCACGCAACTACCAGTAACACTATAACCAACGTCAACTTAGAGAGCTGTGGCCGTGACTTTCCCTCGCTAACTATCAGAAACAACGCGTCATTTCCTTTAATTGTTTTAAGAAAATCTCAGACCGCCATCGAAGGAAAATCGGGATGCTTTGTGAAGAGTTCCCGCTTAATTTAGTAATTGCAATCCGATAATAGATGGCGCTATCAGTTGCATTATGGGGTGTTCGTAGATATTTCTATTAGGTAAATACAGAGAAGTTGTTATTGTAAAATGGTGATAACAAATGCTAATTATCGTTATCAATGATTTATATTCTTGATAATTATAAACTTCTATATTTATTTCTCACGTGATAAGTTACTTAGTAGATCTGAGCAGTTTTATCTTTGGTTATCCCTATCGGATGTGCTCGTCGCGTCTTTTACAAGTTATCTTGCTAATATACTTATTGCAGGTTTGATTTGGTCGTATGCGCATGCGCCTATGCTCATTTTCTTTACATAATGGTATGTTTTTATTCCTAGACAGAAGTCTCCAATAGGGTTTACACATTTAGTAATTATCTTAGGTGGTGGTGTTTATTCCCTTGTAAACGCCTTCCGCATTAAAAAGAAGGATTAGATTATTCATGTCTTAACGGTACCTAATTTCTTAATTCTAAATATGAGAATTTAGAAATTTATTTATACTTCGGTTCAAATGGGCCGGCTCGACCGGAGTGATAACACGGCCTAACATGGTCGGCGTGAAGCAAACAACGTTGTGTCTCACCGTGAGTGAGGTTACCGGGGTCCAATTCTCAAAACTCTCAAAACAGTCTTAAACACATGTTTTTAATTACTTATGATTTTTTTTTAAACTTCGTAGTAAGGCATACCTATGAAGTTTTACCTAGTGGCGTTCTCCCGCGCCCGGCCTTTGTTGAGGCCATGGTGCGGAGCGAGAGGGAAGCCTCTTTCTGTGAAGCAGTCATGCTCGCAAAGGAGGAAGGCGTGGGTAAGCTATCCTAGCTCCTCCTCACGTCCCAGCCGCCGCAGTAGCCGACACTCCGGGCGGTGGGGATCGAGAGACGATCTCCGGCCACCGTTAGCGGCGAGTAAGGGTAGCTCGCCGCCCGACCAGAACCAGACCCGAGCGAACGGCGCGTATAGCGCTCCGCGCGCGCCTCAAAAAGCCAGTAGACCACTACAGACGGGGTCCTATTAATAGGGCTGGTGTTCAGCTGAAGCTGAAGACTTCAGCTGAACCCTTGGCAGGCCACGCACCGTCAGTTGGTATTACTAGTGTCCATGGGAGGCGCTGATAACATACAACCAGGTAATCCGTCTAAACAAAAAGAATAATGTTACACAAGCGTACGGCTCGTAGCATTCTGTGCCCCGCGTGCGCCCTTCACAGAGCCAACAGACCAGTATTAGATCCCCACTGCTGGGGAGCCCAACAGGGCTGATGTTCAGTCGGGGTTACGGGGCAGGCGCTATAAGGTACCGCGAACCCTGTCTGAAGTAGAACAAGGAACGAACTGGTTTTTAGGCAATAAAAGTCTAACACTGCCTCTTGCGTCAACCTGGGCGAAAGAAGTTATAAAATGAATTGCCCCTTTCAAAATATAAAATAATAGTCTTCATCGGGTCATTCATAGACTATTTAAGCATATTAAAGCAGTTGAAGTCAATAACAGTTGAGAACTATGTGTGGGAGAGCCATGCTTCGGTAACCTACGAATGGGTCGGCTCGACCGGAGTGATACCACGACCTTACAGAAAACCGGCGTGAAACAACCACAGCGTTGTGTTTCGCCGTGTGAGTAATGTTACCGGAGGCCCAATCCTTCCCCTACCCCGATCCCTCCTTAATCCCTAAATCTCTCAAAACGCTTATCCTTAAAAGGTTGGCAACGCACTCGTAACTCCTCCGTTGTGGGTGTCCATGGGCGGTGCTGATTAACCAGGCAATCCGTCTGCCCGTTTGCCGACATAAGAGAACTGTTTTTTTTTACAGTTTTTGATGGTAATATAATAATGTTATTGTTGATGAAATATTTAACAACAGCTATCATTCTACACAATGATAGGTGATGTGTTGTGAACGGATCATACCTAAAATAAAATCCTATAATATAGAATATTTTTTGGCTACACGCTGTTCAAAAAAAATGTTTTATATGTCCATGGATTCTTTAATAATAATACAAACACAGTTATAATTGTAGCGCGTAATTGCTATGTTAAATTATATAATGAAGCGTTTCCTACCACGGAATAGAAATAACAGATTTCTACATTACTTTCTAGACGAAAAAGAGACATTGACAGATTGTCGAGCGATTGACATTTATTTGATTTTAAGGTTATGTTGTGTGATGTTTTGTAGCACGTAAACAAATTGGAATAATTTCAACTATTATTTTCTTAAAACACCTCAAAAACCATAATGAAGAAAGAAGGTATGGAATAAAACTACTATCTAAATAAGTAGCATCAACAACTTATATATGTATTGGTGAATTTTACATATTTTATGTTCTAACATTTACAGAAGTTCAAGAAATCTTTTTGAAAATATTGAAAGAAGAGGAGGATGTATCGGCAGGAGTCGCTGCCATTAGGACATTGTTATCTGTTATAGAAAATTACAAAGGTAAATAAACAAAAAATGTGATATAGCATATATTTCATTGGCTCTTGCAATTCTTGCATCACTTTGACGACAATTCTATTTCCCAGCTGTATACCATAATACCTTTTGTTTTCTATGCTTAACAATATACATTTACATTATCTACTTCTATCGGTGATAGTTTCTAAGTCAACTGATTGAACCCTATTGAACCAAGATATAAAAGAAGTCTACCATCAGTACTAAAATATTTATCAATTTCCAAGGTCGACAACAATTTACTTGGGTGTTCTATATACTAACAACTGCATTTGTATTATTCAAATTAAGATGGAGAAACTATTATTAGCCACCTTTTTTAATAATCATCAATTAAGTTTCTTTAAATAATTTACAAATAAAAGGGACATGGGTCATAGATGTTTGTGTTTGTCTTATGATTGAGATGTCCCATGATTTAGGTATGTTTTAATATTTATCCTACCAGTGGCAACAGTTAGAGAGCTGGATCTGAACCTGCAGTTAGCAGTAGATGCCATGAAACATTGTGACCAGCCTGTGACTGCCATCTCATCAGGATGTGAGCTGTTCATGAGATTTATTACCTTTGCCAAGCTTGATGTTAAGGTAAGTAGTTTATTAATATTGTTGTGAGTTATTTTATTTTATTATTATATAAACACCCTAGGATTGTCTCCTGTGCCTTGGGTGCATTTACAAACATACAATTTTGTATACACATCACACCCAGATCCAGGACAAACTATAATTTGTTGATCACATAATAAGTTGTTTTGCGCTGGAATGGAAGCCGCCTGTTACATGGCAGCCAGTGGCCGAGCCAGTGCTTTAAGTATATTACAGAGAGACAAAAAGCAAAAATCTGTGAATCATTCAAAAAGTTGTTCCATGCTACACTTGAATCTGGTACTAATTATTGTGCAGTAGTCAATTTCTCACCCACAGTGCCAACCATGCAGACAATGACTTGAAACATGAAGTATTATTCTATCATTTTATATTTTACAGTCCTTTGAAGAGTGTGAACAAATTATGCTGCAAAGAGGTCACATATTCCTCAACACCTTACTGGAGGCTAGAGGGAAGATTGCCAATATAGCAGCACATGCCATAAATGATGGATATGTAAGTATTGAATGTATGTAATATAATGCCAATTGTAAAAAAACTCAGATAATAGATTAAAATAAGTAGATATTTTATTTGTTCTTCACCATACTTAAATTATACCTACATTACATATATAACTAATCTATCTAACAACATATAAATCTAATCTAATAACTTCATCATATGAATGATCAAACTGATCATCTTAATTATTGAAATAAAGTGTTACTGACACTGAATTGCTTTTGTTAATATTTATTTTCCAATACATCATTAATGTGATGTTGCAGAGAATTTTAACACACTCCCGGTCCAGAGTTGTCCTGCAAGCCATGTTACAAGCAGCCAAAGCCAATAAAAGGTTTAAAGTCTATGTGACAATGTCTGGTCCTGACAATAGCGGGTAAGTTTATTTATTATTATATATTTTAATCATAAATTTTGCAACCTTATGTAAATTATTTTTAGTATTAATAATTTATGTTTGATTGTTCAACAGTAAAATTGAGTTGAGTTTAGTAATCCAAAAATTATTGTAGAAGTCAAAAATTTAAATTTGTTTATGTTATATATCGTCAAACTTTTAGACGGATTACCATTAGATAATCCGCATCATTAGGTAAGCAATAGGCGCCGCACCCGCGCACCAGAGGAGTTACGAATGCGTTGCCGGCCTTTTGAGGACATATCCGCCGACGGCGCGGCGGCCTCCGAGATCTATGGATCTCGGAGATAAAGGGATAGAGGAAGGATAGGGGACGACGCATTCATACAGTAACTTGGCTCTCCCACACTTTTTGTTATTAAGTAGTGTACTTTGTGTTGATTAGAATAAAAAAGTCTTAAAAGTATGTATCGCAATAGTAGTAGAAACCAACTCTATATTACCTTAAGGCAGAAACATATACATTTCTTATTATGGTTTGAAACATACTCGTAGGTCGTGTCGTATTGCATGATATCAAATATATAAAACCGATATATGCTTTACACGATTATACATATATATTTATAATAATTAGAGACAACAATTTGACAACAGCAAATGTCAAACTACAAAATAATGTGGCCAGATATATGTTTAACATAGTGATGGGCCCGAGTACGATGTTTTAAATAAAATACCGATACCGTTTTTTTATAAAATACCCTGAGCAAAATAAAACAACGTTGCGGTGATGTTTTTTATAGTTTTGTCGAATTAATAATAATAATTTAAAATAAAAATGCGAAATCCAAGACTGTCTAAAAGAAAAACATTATATTTGAGGAACCTATGCTGAAAGCCGAGCTGTTGGAGATTTCCCGGAAAGAGAAGAGTAATTATGAACGATACGTCGTGGACTGATGGCTGCTAAAAGGGGTCACTATTTTACGGTTGCCTCATTCATCATGCATTGTGATTTTAACCCGACTGAGTTAGTTTGGGCACAGGAAGGTACCAGGGAAAGTAGCTAAAAATAATAAAGCTTTTAAAATGCACGAAGTCCAGAATGTTATGTCGGTCTTTCGGTCAATACCGGTCGCGGGACTTCACTATTTATGAAATGGAAAAAACTTGCAACACTCGAAATGTCAAATAGTTGTCTCTAATTATGGAACGAACTATAAACGTTAGTTTGTTCCCGCTTTAGGTATAATTCGCTAGCTATGTACCATGTTTGAATAAATAATTTTTCTGTCAGTGCACAACTTCAGTGTCGATTTGCACCTCGGGCGAATTAGTTGTTTGCACGTCGAAACACTAGATACCGGTTTTGCGATAAAAAATACTTCGTTCGTTGCCGCCGCGACCGGCCGTCAGGCCTGGTTTTTTCAAATTATGAGTACACCCGTTAACAATGAGTCGAGTGAGGAATGTTGTGATACACCAAGGGAAGGATTAGAGGATATAATACAATTGAATATGGAGGTTATTACACATCAAGAGAAAGGCAGTATAGACTGTGAGGATGACGGAAATTTGGGGA
This sequence comes from Spodoptera exigua, assembly GCA_902829305.4. Lineage (NCBI taxonomy): Eukaryota > Metazoa > Arthropoda > Insecta > Lepidoptera > Noctuidae > Spodoptera > Spodoptera exigua. The sequence goes on from LR824612.2 coordinate 3,798,120, forward strand.
GAAAAAGAGATAGGGAGGATGACTCGTCGGGAAGCTGGACAGTGGTTAACGGACGGGGAAAGAAAGTCGCAAAAAGACAGACATCAATAGATGAGGTTAGGTGCAGCAATGAGGATGAAAAAGTTGAGATATGCATATACAATAACGAGAAGTTTCCGAAACAATTCGCGCTAGCTCGATTATTTAAAACTAATGGTATAATGGGTATATTACATGTGAAATATATGAATCCGTACAAATTAATGGTCACGTTTGACAACGAATCGAATGCCGAAAAAATGATGAATTGCAAAACATTTATCGACATGGGCTGGCGTTCACAAAAATCATGGGAAGTTGCGGTATCATATGGAATAATCAGAGACATAGAATTGGATTTATCAATTGAGGATTTTCTTAATAATGTCTCCTGTGATGTTAAAATTTTGTCAGCTAGACGTCTCAATCGTAGATGTAATGCTAATGAGTGTTCTGATAAAGATAGCAATGCTAATGGATGGACTGCAAGCGAATCTTTGCGTATTTGTTTTAAAGGTGCACATGTACCCTCGCACGTTAATATATTTGGAATGAGAGCCAAGGTCGAGAGATATATATTGCCTGTAACCCAATGTTCTAAATGTTGGAGGTTCGGTCATATTGCAAAGATGTGTAAGTCTACTAAAGTTATTTGTCCTAAATGCGGAGGAAAACACGAGAATTGTGACACAACTTCATTCGTTTGTGTAAATTGTAAGGCTAATCACCTAGCCCTAGATAAGCAATGCCCAATTTATCTAAAAGAAAAAAGACTTCGAGAGTTAATGAACGATTTTAACTGTACGTACCGCAAAGCATTGTTGTTATATGTACCTCCATCTCCTACCCCCTCCTCCCAAGTTAATAACATTACATTAACAGAAAAACATAATGACAATATTTCACAAGAATCCATTAGACCGGTACAAGTCTGTAATGAAAAGATAACGTATGCAGACATAATGAAATCAGCTGTTTCTTTATCCACACAAAAGCAGTCACCGACTTTGCATTCTAAGCCGCAACCTAAACAGAAGCTAGCTCAACATAAAAAACGTAAACAATCGCGTCCGTCCGCGACCGCGGCCGCTGGCGATATGGACTGCGATTCGGAGGCATCATGTACTACGTCATTCACGAGTGAGGAACAAGGGATATCGTCGCTTCCTGACAAACCAAACAAATCAAGTGCTCATCGTAGAACGCCAAGCGATCCCGATACAACGGTTACGTCATTTAGTTACTTAATAGGTAAAATAGTTAATGCACTGATGAATAAAGGTTCGCTAATGAACAAAGTAAACAATGTCGTCAAAATAATAGTTGAATGGTTAATACAAATTATAGTTAAAAACCTGCCAGAAAACTCAATTGTAAGTAAACTTATTAATGGCTTGTCACAATAATTCCCTTCAATTTAATATTTTACAATGGAATGCACAAAGTCTAAGACCGAAATCTAACGTATTTGAACAACTTTTATATACAGATAAAATTCATATTGCCGTTATCAGTGAAACATGGTTTGAGCCCGATAGTCAGATTAACTTTAATGAATACAACATTTTTAGACTTGATCGAGATGATGGTTACGGAGGGGTAGCTTGTATTATACATAATTCAATTAACGCGCAATTATGTAATGTAAATAACTTTAATCCAGGCATTGAACTATTGTGTATTAAATTGTTTAATTGTCAGCATATTGAGTATATAATTGGTATTTATTGCCCTTCAACTGTTCGTACTTTACAAAGGGACTGGGATCATTTGTTCTCGATTGCAAATAGCAAAACTTTAATTTTAGGGGACTTTAATGGCCACCATTCAAACTGGTCATATAAAACCGATCAACGTGGATCTCAGATTTTTGACTCAATGATCGACCATAATTTTATTTCAGCTAATGATGGGAGTCCGACTCGCATAAGATTAGTTAATAACGTATTGCAACAGTCCTCACCGGATATTTCTTTCATTTCCTCGGATTTGACTTTAAATTTTATTTGGAAAGTTACAAATGAATCTTTAGGTAGTGACCACTTAGTTATTAAATTAACCACGAATTTTAATGTTGATAAGCAAACAATTAGGAAAAGGAATTTTAAAAAATCAGACTGGAAAAAGTATACTTCCTCCGTAGAGAACATCCTCCGTGACTCAACCATCCCCACAGACCCACAGTTATGTTATGATTTCTTTGAGGATACTTTACAGATTGCAGCAGATTCCCACATTCCCCAGATTATTATTCCCCAACATATCAGCTCTAAGTTTAAACCTAAAGCATACTGGAGTCCGGATTTATCTAAATCCGTGGCAGTGCGACGTTTGGCTTTAGCAAATTTTAGACGCAACCCAACACCACAAAATTACACATTTCTTCAAGAAAAAATTCAGGAGTCACAGAGGATGACACGCAAAGCAAGAGGTGTTTCCTTCAGGGCTTTTTGCTCTAATATCGATTCATCAACTTCTGCTTGTGATATGTGGCGCAAAATGAGATGGGTAAAGGGCCGTAAATCCAAAGTCCAGCACACAGATTCAAGTTTAGCTGAAAAACTCCTTAATGACCTAACGCCTGATTACGTTTCCCCCCCTGAACCTTGCTTTCAATCATACAACTGTAAACTAGAAGCTTCAATTACTATTCATGAGTTGGAAAATTCTATAAAATCAAAGGATACCGCACCTGGTTGCGATGAAATCTCATTTTCCATGATTAAGAATTTACCTGATATCGGTAAATTATTGTTACTTTCTCTGTACAACACATTCTTCGAATCTGGTTTTGTTCCTACACAGTGGCGTAATATATTAATCATTCCTATCCCCAAACCAGGACGAAATTCCGGTCTGATATCTTCGCTGAGGCCTATTTCGTTGATGTCTTGCCTTTGTAAAATATTTCATAATATCTTGAACAAAAGATTAGAATGGTATCTAGAACGTAAATGTATATTCTCTGATAATACTATAGGTTTTCGTAAGTCTAAGTCAAGTTTGGATAGTCTTAATACCTTGACGACAAAGATTCAACTTGGCTTTACTTCAAATGTTGCCACTGTTGCTTGTTTTATTGATATCAACAACGCTTACAATAATGTTGATACTGTTAGTTTATTGAGTATACTTGATAAACTTGAAGTGGGTCGTAAAATATGTGTATATTTGTGGAGGTTTCTGTCGGAAAGAATGCTTAAAATTATAATTGATAACAAGGAATATTGCAGGTCAACAGGTCGGGGGTTGGCTCAAGGGGACCCACTTTCTCCTCTATTATTTAACATTGCAACTTATAATATCTGTAAAACTATTACGAATGTTGATATATCTCAATATGCTGACGATTTTGTATTATTTAAATCTGGTTCCAATGTCAATGCAGTCGTCTCGGGATTGCAAGTTGCTCTGAACGATTTTAATACTATAGTAAGTAATCTAGGTTTAGAAATATCTACTACTAAGACTAAAGTTTGTATTTTTAAGAGAGGCATATGTAAGCTACCTGTTAATTTGAAGATTAATGGCAGTAATATAGAAGCAGTAAACAATATTAAATATCTGGGGATGTGGTTGGATCAGTCGCTTAGATGGGGAAAACACATCAATGAGTGTGTTCAAAAAGTCTTAAAATTTATAAATATTTTGAAAGTTCTAGCGGGTCCTGGTTGGGGTGTTCACCCTAAACATTTACGTAGGCTATATATCGCAATAATTCGTAGCAGATTAGACTATGGCAGTTTTCTGTACGACTGTAGTTACCAATGTCATTTATCTAAACTAGATAAAGTACAGAATAAAGCTCTTCGTATTATTGGTAGCTTTATTAGAAGCACTCCGATTCACGTGATGGAGAGTGAATTGAGTTTACCACCATTACATATTCGTAGAAAATTTCTAGGAGGCAAGTTCTGCTTAAAATGTATGTCCTTACGCGGGAGTGTTGCTATTAATTTGATCGAAGAATTGTCTTCAAGCATTCAGAATTCTCACTACTGGAGACATAGGAAGCAACCCTTACTGATCTCAATTTATAACGATCTTAAAACTGCTACTGTGCACTCGGCTAAATTGATCGAAATGTTTTCCCTTGAGACATGGGTTAGCAACATCAATGTTGTTAAAACCATTAAAACTAAAATTCCCTCTATATCTAAACCTAAACGGGATTACAATTGTAACCAGTTAAAACAAATTTGCACGCAATTCATAGATGAAGAATTCGCTGATTTTCACAAGGTTTACACAGATGGGTCTAAAACTAAATCTGGTTGTGGGGCTGCTGTTTGGGATCCGCAAATGAACATGTCTGTCAAGCTTGCCATAGACTCTGATATCTCCATTATGCATACCGAGTTAATCGCAATAGCAGAGGCTCTTTCTTATTGTAACTCAATTAACTATGATAAGTTTGTCATCCTAACAGACTCGAAGAGCTCACTGCAACACTTGGCTCGATGCACCTCGTCCGTGCGAGGAGTGCCGATAGCCTACACGATTTTGGATTCTATATTCAGATATGATCAGAACTCAGTTTCAGTAGTCTTACAGTGGATCCCTTCTCACGTTCAAATAGAAGATAACGAAACAGTGGATCTACTAGCTAACCAGGCCGTTTTTGATGGAATTCCCGTGAATGTTTCTCCACTTTTTACTGATTATATCAAAGTAATAAAACAACAATGTTTAGATATGTGGAGTGAATATTTTAACCAGAGATCAATAGAAAAGGGAATATGGTACAAGACCATCCAACCACAACTCCCTCTGTGTAATTGGATTGAACAAAATATAACAAATCGAAAAGATCTAGTTATGGCGTTGAGACTCCGTGCCGGCCATATTCCATCAAAAAAGTTTAGCTTTCTGATGAAAAAGGTTACATCTCCTAACTGTGAGGAATGTGGAGTAGTCGAAGACGTACAACACGTTTTGATGGAATGTGTCCGGAACGAGGCTTTAAGACTTAACTTATTTGGATTTGCATATAATTTCAACGTTGGAGAGTGTAATTCTATCCTGGCTTCGCCTTTTTCAGAAGAGGCAAGAAACCTATATAAACTGGCATTTTTTGTATTGAAGTAGATATGTAATTTATACATCCTTTGTAATTTTAGTTAGTAACTATTTTTGTTGATGTTACAGGGTGACGTTATCGCTCAGCGATAAAGCCCTTAAAACAGAGAATAAAAAAAAAAAAAAAAAAAAAAAAAGTGCACAACTTAAGTGATTTCTTACATAAAATGATTTACCTAATATATAATTTGATTAAAATTCCAGTTTACTTATGCAGAAGCAATTAGAAGAAGCTGGTATAGATGTGACCCTCATTTTGGATGCAGCGGTCGGCTATATTATGGAACAGGTGGACTTGGTCCTGCTGGGTGCTGAGGGGGTCACTGAAAATGGTGGTATTATTAATAAGGTAAATTTCCTCTTTGATCACCTGAACCAACAAATAGCAATGTTACTGTTTTCAAATGCCAAAAATGATTCTTACCTTTAAATTTAAATTGTGGCGTTAGCATTTTTGCGGGATTTATTTCTCCTAAATAGTTAGTAAGAAAAATACTAAAACGAAGCTAAAAGGCTTAAAGCCTACAGTCCATTACCACACACAGTCACGGTGCCACAGCTAGGGTTACCAGGTGGTTGGGGAGTGTCCCGGAATGAAGAAATTCTAGTTTATTTTTTAAAGTTACTATACTTTGGTTGCAAAAGCTATAAGCCAAAAACAATTAACAATACTAAAGTCACATTTAAAAAAGCGTATTTTGGATCTTATTGTCTTATAATCCCATTACAAGATTTTTTTTTTCAATCGTGATTTATGTAATTTACTCATACACCTACTGATTCCGTTCGTGAATGTATAAGTGTCCAGGAAATAAATAGCCGGGATCTGGCGAACCTCGTCATAGCCACCGCTGATGACGATGATCTTTTCCCTCTAACTATTCATTCATTAATTTCTTCATACTTGCTCTTCTGTTAATGATTTTTTTTACTTTCTCTGTAATAAGTCGCCTATCTGTTCGAAAAGAGATAGTTATACGTCGTTTTTTATTTTTTCAGATCGGAACCTACTCATTAGGTATAGCGGCCTATGAACTGAAGAAACCAGTGTTTGTATTGACAGAGAGCTTTAAATTCTCCAGAATATACCCTCTGAATGAGAAAGACTTACCAAATGAGTTCAAATATTTGTCAAGTGTCATAAAGTCTGGTAAAGACCTCTCGAAAGAACACCCCCTAGTTGACTACACGCCCCCTGTATATATTACCCTGCTGTTCACCGATCTAGGAATTTTATCGCCATCGGCAGTTAGTGACGAACTTATGAAGCTGTATTTGTAAATATCTCTGTGTACAATAAACTTAATTTATAACTATTCCAAATTTGTTTCATTTGCAATAGCGAAAGTGAAGACAATTAAAAAAATATGGGTTCGGTACTTCGATGTTTAGAGTGTGGGTGATCTATGAGCCATGCTTCGGCACTAATGGACTGGCTCAACAGAAGGGCTACCTCGGACTCACAGAATACCGGCGTGGAACAACATTTACATTGTTTCGCCGTGTCAGTGAGTTTACCAGAGACCCGCCCAACCCTAACCCATGCTCAATCAATCATCCTCAATATCCTTAATTTCGTAATAACCCACGAGAGGCCGCTACCGCACTTGTAACTCCTTTGGTATTACGAGCATCCATGGGCCGATTGCTTCGCTATAATTTATTATTCGCCTATGGCAAAAAACATAAATTCTGTGAAAAAAAAATACTTTTTTTTTCACAGAATTACAATTTTAATTTACGTTAAGCCAACTAAATCTTACGCGGTACAGTTCACAAGTTCTAGTGCGGCTGGGAATAAGGAAAAATCAAATTCAAAAATGTCTGGCACTTTAATGTTGTACGAAATATATTTACATAGTTTTAATATAGTGTTCAATTAAAATACTAGACTGCCTATACATTTATATCTCACTTTGTGTTAAAATATCAATTAATAATAACATGCAATTATACTAGGCAAGAGATAAACATTACAATACTTAAACTAAATATATTGTTACACTATTCTGTGGAAGCATTAAAGATATCACAAACATGTCCTTTATTGCCAGTAGTTATATCTATCATAATTAAAAACTACTTACATAAATACTCATTTATCAAATGTTCAGAAAGTATGGAAGCCCTATTCAAGGATGGATAATATTTTCTTCTGATTTTGCATATATCCTGAAATTAATAATACATAATTGACTTTATTCATTACTACTCAAATTACAATGTTATAACTCTTTATATACCACCTAGTTATACATAAAACAAGTTGCCCAGGACGGTAGGCTGATTCCAAAAAGGTTTTATATCCACGCCTATCCCGTACCTCAATATTACAATTATTAAAACGTCTACAACGTCTAAATTATATCTATCATTCGATGCTATACTTTACAAAAACAAATTATTTTTCATATAGGTACATAAACTAATTTTATTTATGCTTAACATTGTACTTGAATACAAAATATACGTAGATATGTCAGTCAGAACTGATATAATATGTTGTACTTATATACTATTATTTCCTTCTATCGCTAAAGTACCATTCGTAAGAGATCAACACTTCAATTACTTATAAAGAACACTGTCTAGCTCTTATAAGTATAATACTAGAAGAAACAACAGAGGAAATCTAAAATTTTCTTCCCCACACACTTTATAAAATTAGACCAATGTTTATTTATTCTATAGGCGATTAATGTGGAATTTGTATATTAAACATAGAAAATAGAAAAGATTGCAATGATTTTTCATTTAAAGATTTAAGCTGCAGATATACTTACTGTTAACGTTTTTCTTATGAGGGCAAAATGTTAACAGCACATTTCATTTCAATAGTTACCAACTGTATGATAACTTGCCTTCATAATGTCTATTCTGACATGGCCCCCTCATTATAATAAATTATTAATAAAACCAAATTTTTTCATCGAATTACGCACAGGTACTTTTCGGTGTAGTTAAATTATTTTTAATCTACTACAGACCCCCTGTTATCTCTTCTAGATATCTCAACACATCCATTTATTATACAAAAAGATATAGTCACCACATACAAGTACAGTTTTATTATTTAACACATATCTAACATAAGTATATAACAAACCTTAAAAACTATACAAAATTCAGTTGCCTATTGCGTAGTGGAAAATGAGTAAAGTATATTTATTTTTCATAGATAATTATTTATAATTTTATTATTATGAATGTTTCAAATAACATTTTTTTTTTAATATCGCAACCCTGGTTATGCTAACGCGTAGATTAAGGTTTTCGTTCAGAAGACGTTTTTTTGAAGTCTAGATGGTTTCGAAGTTTTTTTTCAATAATGTGTCCTTTCTTTTTTCATTTTAGATAGGCACTTATTTTTATTAAACTGTTCTTTCAAGTCGGCTGTCGAAATAAATGCGTTTTATCACTAATTGACTATATTAACACAGATAGAAACCTTATCAGTGATATAGTAGACGCAGCTTTGGTTCGTCAAAAATTTCTTACTTCGATGAGACCTAGGGTTGAAAAACAAGATGGCGTACATAAATAGAGCACATGACATTATCCCAACAGTGTTACCTATTGTAAATATTGTCTATAATGGTGTATATCTGGTGGAAGTGTGGTCGCTTTTCAGCCTCGTACTCCCAGCAGCGTAACATTAGAGCGTATACGTCTTCGGAACAGCCTTCGGGCGCTGGCATTCTGTAACCTGGAGAAAACGAATAAAGAGATAAGTAAAAACGGTTTTTTTTATTCCACTCTCGGTATTATAGCTAAAAAGTTAAGGTCATCCTGGAAGAATAGGTGGTCACCATAACCTAAGTACCGACACTTGTTAGTACAGACCTAACGTCTGATGTATGCAAGAGCAACGTTATCTAACGTTTCCCGCTTACCAGCAGGCGAGTACAGTGAAGGTAGCTTATATGTAGCAAACTGTATTATTGCATCATCTTTTTGAAAGGAAGAGGACTCTTCATATTATTATTTTTTTATTTCGTATTACCTGTGTCAATTTTCTCGCGTGCTCGTGAGTTGCTCATGCCTGCGTAAGGAGTATCGCCCTTAGAGAATATCTCCCACATCAGCACGCCGTAACTCCACACGTCACATAGCGATGTGTATTTGCCTGAAAGAAAACAGAAAATAATAGTGAAATAATCAAATATCTAGGTATAAATATATGTAGATACAATTTGAATCCAATCAATATTATCTATTATTATAAGAATGTTCGATTCTCTTTAATGAACGTCCTGAAGCGGATCGTTGCTCATAAATATGAGCTCCTAGCCTGGCTTAAAACTAATCGAGTTACAGTAGTCTCGTGATATAGTATACTTTATTATATATTCTTTTAGTATACTTCAGTAAACTATAACGTAAATATGTAATTTAATATTTCTCACAAGAGTAATAGTGCAAAAAATAAGTTATGAGGTCCTACAACCCTACAAGGTGCTTACAATTCCTAAATAGCGCTATTCATTCATAAATTGGAAACTTACCGAAATTAAGTGCCTCTGGCGCAGTCCACTTAATGGGTATCTGCTTCATGCCTCCCGACACGATATATTCCTCCTCCTCTCTTGACATGCCGAAGTCTGATATCTTGACGATGTTATCGTCTCCCACGAGGCAGTTCCTGGCTGCGAGGTCACGATGGATGCAGTTCTTGGACTCCAGGTAGCGCATTCCACCAGCAGCGTCTCGACACATTGCCAGCAAAGAACGGGAACTCAATGATGATGCTCGCGTACGAAGGAATGTGAGGAGGGAACCACCTGAGAAGAAGAAATAAAGTGTGACGATCACAAAAGTACCTTGATAAGTAGGTACTAAGTAAGTACCAAGGTCTTAATGACTGACTTAGATAACTTAAAACAATTTTATATGTTTTATAATGACTGATATGATTTAATGATTCATCCAATAACGAAAACAATTGTATGTTACTTAAAAAGTATCATAAAAAACCGTTGCGTTTTCGTGCTCAACGTGTCTGAAATAATCTTAACAATGCCGAAGATTCTGGAACGACATTTAGCTTTACGTAATTAAGAACGCAGGCAGATAAACACTATTGCCATCTAAACGGCGAATTCAAAACCTTTCAGTGTTTCAGTGAGACTGTTCGCTTCGCTTCACCTTTAACGAGAAATGCATACCTACTTAGATGTAAGTATCTTTCCCTCAATACCTATTCAACATCATTAGATAAATGAGCATTGGTTCATTACATCCACAGCCCTTATTTAATAACCAATAAACAGCATCAATAACACGTTACTTAATTACAAGCAAATCCTATCAACGGCCACATGTATCTATTCTAAAAGCGAATGAAGGTGGTACTGGTAAGATACATTTCAACGCATGTTTCAAAACAACAAAATGGGTCTGGACTCCCACGCACCCATGCTAGCGGATTTCACAAACATCCTCATGACACACCAAGATAAACTATACTTAGGTGCTGTTGCGTAAATAGTTATTTCTAACTTGGATTAGTCAGTGATACTAAACAGTGGATAACTAACTCCTACAAAAAATAGGTAGGTACCTAGTCAAGCATCTCACTTTGACCACATGAATTTAACATTCAATATGAGGTAAAATAAATGGAAAAATCCAACAAATCTTACGGTAATTACCTACTTAAAACGGTATTAGGTATTTAATCACAACAACATATTGTTGTCCAAAAAGATAAGGCCCTTGCTAAATATATGTGATACAAATTCGAAATGCTACTTCATCAACCATTGATAATATAGGCCACATTTAAACCCGGAACAACGAATTGTAATACACTTAGGTAGTTTTTGTTGTAGGTTGGCCAACCACTTCGCCAACATTCAAGCCATAGGTACCATCATACCCAGCATTCAACCAAAGAAACAGTCAGCTTATTACCAAAAAACTAGGTCAAGAGGAAATTCTGTCCACACACCGTGGAATGTAGACGAAACCAAAGACTTTTAATTTATGCCACTTATGACGCAAGACATTGTAAAAATAAATGCATAGCTATGTATTTTTATAACTCACAGTCAAAAGAGATGACACTCATGTTTATTCAATTTTGGCGACCTACACAACAATATTTGTATAAAATTAGCAAAGGTTATGTATGTGTAATGTGCAACTTCGAAAGAGATTTTAAAATGAAATCTTTCTGGTACTATATATCTACTTATATTTGTGAGGTAGATAGGCGTAAGCAAGTACTTCGTTAGGTCATTACAAAAATGCACCAGACCTGGATGCATGTCAGTAATTCTTAGTACTACGTAGTTAATAGAAAGAAAAGTATGGGTTTTAAAAAACTTCTACATTTTTAAACTAGATCTCTATCTATATCGCGTCATTGACTTCTATAAGCAAAAGCAGGCACATAATATTTACAACAAGCTTGGTGTCTGTGTATCATTTACTGAACCATAAAACGAGATCAACTAACCGAGATAATAAAACTAAAAATTCATGAGACAATGTTCGAAAACACACGTCAATCTGAACTGGTATAAACAACATAAACTTTGTATTAGATACCTGTGTACCTATGAGTCATGTGTCTTTTGATTTTAAATCTGAAATTAAAATCTATCTGAAAGCTTGGTATTAACTAACCATCTTAAACATTTCTTCATTTACGTGCCTTCTAATAGTTTGAGTAATCTATTCCGTACCTGAATAAACACTTTTTTTATGTAGGTAATAGTTCGGCAAACGAGCAGACGGATTACCTGATGGTAAGCAATCAGCGCCGCCCATGGACACCCGCAAAGGAGGAGTTACGAGAGCGTTGCCGATCTTTTAGGGATAAGGGATTTGGAGACTCAGGGATTGAGGAGGGATTGGGGGAAGGGAAGGATTGGGCCTTCGGTAACCTCACTCACACGGCGAAACACAACACTGTGGTTGTTTCACGCCGGTTTTCTGTGAGGCCGTGGTATCACTTCGTTCGAGCCGACCCATTCGTGCCGAATCATGGCTCTACCACACTTTAATTAATTCTTAATATAACTTTATAACAAAAGTCTCACCAGGAACAAGCTCCATGACGATCATGATGGGCTGCTTCTGCACAGCTATGCCTATAAGCCGCACAATATTCGGATGCTGGTACTGCTTGAGGATGCGGCCTTCCTGCAAGAAGGTCCGTTTCTGCTCGTCTGGTAACGCCACTCTGCAGGTCTTTACTGCCACCTCCTGATTTGTACTCTTCAGTCGAGCCTTGTACACGTCCCCGAAGTTACCCTGTTCAAAAGATAGACAATATTAAGTCAAAATTCGTGGAATAATGAAAAGGTATGTAACTAACAAATGCTTAAAGCGAGAGAGCGCCATGTTTCTTCATGAATGGGCCATCTCACCCAGCTTGATATCAATAACTGGCGTGAAACAAACACAGCGTTTTATTTCGTAGCACTACCCAATGGCGTAGGTATGTAATTTACCAAAACGCGTTGGTACGAATTGTTGCTTATCTACAAGAGTTGAAATAAACTATTATTCAATGCATCAAATTTCCTGTGACGCACACAGTAAACTTCATATCGAAAGAATCAAACAGCTATTGTGAACAAACATATACACGTAATGGCATGCACCTTATTGATTGTGTCATAATGTCCGAGAGAACAATAGACCTGATTCCTAGAAGCTTGTAAAGTAACCTAGCTTTTAATTAGTAAAGAAACGCCGAGTAAACGAGCAAGTATATAATATAGACGATGATCAATGTATTTAATACTTTATTTATTAATTAATTAAGTTGAAAACTTATTACAAAATAATAGTCATTACTAAAAGCTTGGTTTCTATTAATTTTTTTGGGTTAATGTGCCTACAACTACTTGAGTTTTCCTTGAATTAAGAAAAGTAAAACTTCAAAGTTTTTCAAATGTTGCATGTCAAGGATATCTTGGGTTTGATACACTGTGTATGTCCGGAAGATAGGAAAAGCTACGTCTTAATTCCTAACACAACGTTACAAAATAACCAGAAGTCCAAAATAACATCTAATCATCAAAATAATCTAGCCAAAAAACAAATGAAAATAAAAGGATATTGAGCTACTATGAAGAAACGTGGTGCAGGTACTATATTATAAATATGAAAGTGTGTCATAGTATGGATGTCATATAGTATGATGTATACGTTTGTTATTCTCTCACGCAAAACCGACTGAACCAATCTGGATGAAATTTGGTATGTAGGAGCCATGAATTGTTTTTTTATCATCGCGTAGTATACGCGGGCCGGAGCTACTGTATGTAGTGATAATACCGATAATCAAACTTACTCGTCCAATCTTGTCCAGTAGTTGTACATCGTCATTGTTCAGTTCCCAGTTCTCCCGCGGCACGGCGCGTCGAAGCAGGGCTCCCGATCGAGCAGTGACGGGTACTCCACTTGTCCTCTGCCACGCTATCAGCTCCGCCACTGAAGGGAACGCTGCTCCTTCAAAACGGTAGTGACCCTAAAAAATAAAAGCATTATTTTGATTACGAAGAAGAAAAGGTTGAGGTTGAAATATCCTTATATTTATGAATTAACACGTCGTCGTCGCTACAAAGCGTTTTTTGGAAATTAATTTTGTGTCTACAGATAGTTAGGTAATTGGTATCCTACCTACAGTATACGTTTCCTTTCTTGAATAGTTAGGTACTTTCTACTGGAATTTGTTAGCTGATTAACACGTAACTATTTTAGAATCTCTTTTGCCAAGTGATACAGCTTCCGTCACTTATGACGCATTCGTTACGTTAATAGATATACGTAATGTATTACAAAATTCTACAACTTATTATTTGTATTGGTAAAAACATATCCCCTCTGGCTTTCGTGCCTTGCGTCTAGCTATGCCATGGATAAGTCTGTATTTGTCTTTTCTCTAATCCTAGAGTTATTAAAATTAATTCAACAATATTCCACAAGTTGTCCTCCTTTTAGTTTCCGCAGAACAACAACAAGGAAGCCGAAATATAAAACTTAATTAATGAATCATTTTAATAGAATATCCTTTAAGTGGAATGGATCACAACTGACCTTATAATGTTCTTAAATTCTCATAAAGTTTATTATTCAATCGTTAAACTGAAGTAACTTCTGAGAATTGTAAAGATTTATTAATTGAAACTATGCTATTTCATTTATGATTCATAAGTCATAAAAAGTATAAGTACTGATTTTTGATTGCACATTAGCTTTCTTAGTATAATTGCCTCCTAGTAACAGTGCAATTTTGCAAAGCTTTATATTCCTATCAATTACCATATATCGATCTAGTTACTATATATTGCGACCCAGTAGACCAGACTTCATAATTATTTAACCTACGCAACTTAACTTATAAAATACACGTGGGCAACCACGTGTATTTTATACCAGCGAATTAAGGATAGCACTGACCAGTAGGTTTTCATACGGAATAGATATTAAGTATTATCCAAAACCTTTACAAATATCGATTCACTAAAATGTTACATAGGTACTTTACATTCAAATCTTTCATAGCAATTGTCAGGTCCGTACGTCTAAGTATACTAGCAAAAAACGTCCCAAATAACAGGTGTAACAAGTAACATTTTTTGTAAGACATTTTTTTGTCCAAACCGCTTAGCGAATCTAGACTGGCCAAGAGCATAGGAATTCGGAAGATCTTAAAAAAGCGGTGGCAACGAGTTATGCTAAGTGAACCGAAGTATATTGTTGAGAAGTTACTAACTACATATATCTTTCTTTGCATTACTAAGATGATGTTACGAAGTTATAATGGCCGTTAAGTTGCTTGTGAAGGTTGGATATCTTTTGAGAAGTCCTTTTTCCAACAATGGACTGAAACTGGCTGAAGGATATGATCATTTTGACAGTTGTACATACCTCAGGTGTCGTCTGCACAATGAAGTGTTTGTGTTGGCCCCAACACACAGACAGCACCAGTTGTCTCGCATGATTCCTCGTAGTTTCCCGCACCAAATAATCTCCATCTGCCCTCAAAAGCCTCACAACCTCTTCTCGTGGTAACACTCCATGGAACCACTCCTGTTCCACCAAAGATCTCTCTGTCTCGCTCACACTCACCTGAGAAAACAGAGATATTAATAAATATATGTAGGTAGGTATAATGAAAGTCGGTGACGATGTCAAGGACGAGATCTTTTAGAAGAAACACCGATGAGTAAGGAAAAGAGTAAATAGTTATGCCTTGCTTTGCTTGACACACTCTGACTGACTCATTTAATTTTTACGATTTTATTTATTTAATTTGATGGCTAATAATATTTGAGTATGATTGACAACTATCAACAAAATTAATTAATTAGCTGTTGTAAACGACTTTACTTCTTTAATAATATCAATAAGCTAAGAAAAAATCTGCTAATTGTTTACAGCCGATTAGTAAACACGATCAAACTCATCAAGAAAAAAAACAACAGCACGCGATGCACATGCACTCACCTACTTAATTACATAATGCGACAAAAACACACGACAAACAAACACGTAACATCCATAAGCTGTAACATACTTCTAGTTCTAACTCTTTCTCAAGTTCAAGTTGTAGCTGCTTCAGTCTCTTCTTCCTACGAGGCACGACGACCGGCGGTGGCAGTTCGCTGTGCGTGATGTACATCGAGAACGGATCCATTACGTCCATTACTCAAACTAATCAGCTTCACAACACCGCAAAACACACCGACACTACTTTACTATCTCTTTTATTTGACCGCACGTTGCGAACGTTACCAGAAACAGGGTGAACTTGACGTAAACCTCACGACTGAAGCGTACACAGTCCACACGTAAACATCGATTCATTTCTGGAACGTCGCAAGCGGCTTCACCTTGATTTTGAAACTGAGTTTTAAGGAGAGCCCGTGCTATTTTCATTTTATTTGAAATCTCATTCCCGACAGAAGTTCGTGCGGTGCACGGTGACGTGAAGTGTTTGCGCTAAAATTAGCACTGACACGTTTTGACTGAGGCTCGTTTCAGAGCGAATTAATCGTGCCATTTCCAGTGGCGTCGTGGAAGATGAAAGCTTCATGCATCGAACTAATTCCATGCCATGCGTGGGTGAGGGATGTCTCGGTTAGTGGCACTCACCACACTGTTAGAACAACTATCGACTACAACGCGGCTCGGTTTCCTCTTTTTGAAGAGCGTTTTGTTGTGAACTCGGCAATGCACATAGATATCCACACGTTTGCGAAAGCGATGCCTCAGGACTCTGATCCTTCTGCGATGTGGTATGATTACCGAGTCAGCAGGGCCCTCACTGCTGCTTCTATACGTCTTGGGTGGTAGCGCCGGACTGGAAGGCGCAGATTTGCGTCGGAACGGCCGCGTGAATAGTTTGAAGAAGGGCTTCGGTGGTATTATCGAGTGGAGATGCAATCTTAGAACGTCTGTCGACGCCTTGGATCCGATTGAGGAGCGATCCTGATAATCGAATTTTATCATTATCAAAGCCAATAACTATTGTTGTCTATAATGAATAGCTAACCAGCACCGCTACATTCTTCTACTCGTCATCAATAAGTATTAAATTATTGTCTACAAAGAAACATGCAGTAAACGTACCTGATGGTCAGGAGAGCTGCCGTCCAGACTGTCAACGCCCACAGTCTCAGCAGATAGATCAGGGCAACCACTGGGTGCTTCTTCACAGCCTAGTTCAGCCAGGGCTGACCGGATCATCTCTGCTTGTTTGGCACATTTGCGTTCCGCTACTCGGAGCTCCAGAAGTTTTATGGGCTCGGAGGTCGTCACTGGTAATGGTGGCGGAGAATGCCTATGAAATGACAAAAAGACAAATTGAATCATATTTTTTACTAAACAGAGAGCATAGGAAGATAAGAGTCGAATGGACATTTACGGATGAGCCAGTGTCTCTTTTCTTGTACATTTCATTAAAGCATTCATCAATTTTATTTTGTTTCCTGTTTACAACTCACCTATCAATACCATTAACTCCATTAGTGAGTCCAGTATTATTATTCTTGCAAACTCCGTTTCCAATGATCTCGGGTCCCTGCAGAGCTGATTGCTTCTCCCGGTTATCTTGTAGCGTGTTCTCCAGTTCTGTCAATTTCTCCTTCAGCCATTCCACCGTCAGATTGTCTACAGTCAACTGGTTTGGTTGCAGTTTTCCACTCGTGTCTTCGACTAGGCTTTCATCGAAGTTAAAGGTGACAGGTGTTGAAGGCGGTGATCTGAAATAGAACATATTTACTGAATTTACAAATCTTTATCTCCCAGTCTATCCTAACGTGAAGTCTCCAAGAGTCTCTCATACCTCGTACAATAAGCGCAGAAAGAATAGGTATGACAAACATTATTTTACCAAACCAATCGAAAATAGTAGTAGCACATCTTTAGTTAACCCAATTTAAGATATAAATAGTTGACTGTATGACATAAAAACAGGTAAGTAACTTATTAGTTGCTCCAATTTAAGCCTCAGATTTTTATGGAATAGGAGGCAAACGAGCAGACGAATCACTTGATGGTAAGTGATCTGCGCCGCTCATGAACACCTGCGGTACCAGAGAAGTCACAGGCGCGTTTTTTTTTTTTTTTTTTTTTTTTTTTTTTTTTCATTGATTATAGGTTCGCGCTGCTAAAAGATGACAAAAACGAGTTTTCATTATTACCTTGTAAATGGGATGAGGTACTTTTTACACACTTTTCTCAACTATCAAGAGGAAAACAACATTAAAAATACTTTTTATAAATTAATATTCGTCCCCGCAGATCTCCACGCGGTTTTAATAATTTACGCATTAGTGTTACTGAGTCATACGAACATCATGTTATACACACCTATTCTAGAATTCATTTCTTTAAGGATTTTTCTTTTACCTTTAGTTCCCTTTTGATTAAATTAAGAGTAATTTATATGTGAAAGTAAATCTCGATCCGAGCAAATATCAAAACGTTTGTAGTTTTCACCGGACAGTCGGCCAAAAAGTCAGGACGCCTTTTTGTGGAGGAAAAATCATCTAATGGACCAGGACCATCTGGGCCATTAGATGGATGGATCTCCATAATTCAGCATTCAACTTTCATTAGAACAACATTATTCGTTTTTAATATAAAAACAGGTAATTAACCAATTGACGGTAACTTAAGGCATTTTCAATATTAAGCAAATGCATACCGTAACGTAAGCGTTGAGACAATCTTAAGTATGACGTCATTATGTGGTTTGGTTGGTAAATTACCGCTTTTGTGGTTTTAGAATCGAATACTTGTTATCGTTTCTCCATTCACCAATATGGGTTTTACAATACCATTGTTCTGGTGAATTACCTGCATTTTTCCAAAATACGAATCGATAGTGCTCATTGTGAATTTCATTTGACGAATGGATAACGTCATTTTAATGTTGGAAGCTAAGTTTTGTCAATGCGTGATTACTTCATCCTTGTTTATCTATAAGAAGGATAAGCGAATTCCTAATTTCCGTGTTTAGGCAGTGAATCCACACACAGGTGTTGAATTTCGAACCGATTACGATTTTTTTGCTTGATGACAAATGGCGTGGGACGGGAAAACCTTTAATATTAATTAGATCAACCATATTAACAATATTTTTTTTAATTTCTCGAGGGTATTATCACTACATAGTATTACAAAGTCGCTTTCTTTGTCCCTATATCCCTATGTATGCTTAAGTAAATCTTTAAAACTGCGCAACGGTATTTTGATGTGTTTTTTTTCATAGATTGATTGAAGAGGAAGAATAAGGTGTATATGTGTCACATCCATTAAGTCAATCCAGTTCAAAGCCTGGCCGGGATGCTAGAATAACATACAAAACTACTTATGAAATATTGTTAAGTTTTGAACGGCCTCAAATAACTCAAACAAGGCCTTTGAAAGTAACGGTAAGTTCCTGACTACCACTGATTCATCGTGCCTTACCTTCAAGCCTTCGACGCATCGCTCATGTTCATTGTCAACGATTACTTTTTAAAAATCGTTCCTAAATTAAAAGTTTAGTCATTAACACGCATTGAATTTGGCATTCACTTTCACGAAATCTTAAATTATTTGTTCGTCATCATTATAACGATGAAAATGTCATTTTTTATTCGGAAGTAGTCCCACATTGACGTCACCTGCCCAGTTGTTGGATTAGTCTTCATAAGAGACGTTGAAGACTGAAGAGATAATGTCCACTACTGAGAATTGCAGTTGGGTTAGTTCAAAAGACAATACTACTTATACACCCATGTCCATGTTATAGTTTTTATTTTGAGTTTTATCATAATTAGGAAGAGGTACGAAAATTAAGTTCTAATCGTATGGCATACGTGTATTAAACATAAGCTATGTGCTTACCTATAGGTATCATATTTTTTATCACAGCATAGTCAGCAAACAATGCTACAACTAGCATTGTAATATAGTAACTACTATTCTAGGAACAAAACTTCAGACTGCAACTGTTTGCGTCTATTTTACACCGTAATTTATGTATGCTATCTATCTGCCTACCTATATATCTATTCACAGTATTACACCAATAAAATATTTATTGTGTAGATTTACCAACCGCGAAACCAACGGATCCCGGTGATTTGGAAGACGTGTGAACTGTGAGGGGCCGAAACCAACATCACAGACGCTCTAGATGAAATAGGACGGGAGGTATAAGGTATTATCGAAAACCGAGAAATTTCACTGCTCAACTATACCTAAGTAAAAAGCCTTAATCTCCACGCTAACCAGGTGGGTTGAACATCGCAGTTTGTAAGATTTCCTGGTCATATGAAAGCGCTAGTAATCTATTGTCTATTAAAAACGAAGTTCCAAAGTCGGCTCTATACACACGGACGGTGACAAATATATTCCACTTTACCGCCACAACACGGCTGCTACGCTACAAAAATTGCCAAGTCGAAAGTATACGGTACCTAGATATCATTTTACTTTCTACCGTGGAGTGGACTGATGATAATTCATGATGCTGCACATTTACCGTTGACCGTTGATTGAAATTCGAGAATGACACGTAAAAATGAAACCTACCTACCTATTACAAAAATATAATTGCGAAATGTTAATAACTCTGATGGGAAATTATTTACATTCATCGTTCCTAGTGTATTCTTCAGTCGTGACCGTCAATTTGCTCTACGATATTAAGTTTTATTGCTATTTAATAGTTACCTACCTATCTACTAGGTATTAGGATGTTTGGTCTAGTTTACAATAAGTTTCAAATTGAATAGTTTCTTTGATTTAATTAAATTGAAATTTTGTATTGGTTTGTATCTATTATTAAGCCGTTTTCTTGCCGCGGGTGTCTAGCTAGACAAGGCTAGTTAAACAGAGACAGAGTATTAAACCTCAGGACAACGCAGACTAGCGGCTCCTTATCTTTTCTATTTAGGGGGCACATCATCAAATGACTTCTCCTATTCTGGGCAGGGTGAAAAGTTGTGGGAGAATGCTCTTGTTGACTTAAAACAAACCCACTCATTCTCCTGCCCCCTTAAATTTTGAACTGTCATGAACTCTTGATAATGTTTAACTTAACTATTTTGAAGTCACCGGTCAGTCAGTTACAGTTGCGTCTCAAAAACACAAATCAAGTAACATATCTCAAAAAGTCGATACCCCAGAATCAAGTTTTTTCTAAAACAAAATAGGGATCAAATTGTGACTACTATGTGTTGATACTTACTTGTACTTCTCAATGAACTCTTTATATTCATCCTGTGGCCTTAGATTCTGTATCGTGGTCTCTATTTTGGTCTGGATCTCCCTGAACTTGTCCGTGCTGAAGTCTGACCTCTGCACAACCTCCAGAAGCACGCCTTTCCTGTAAGAAATAATATTTTCAATATTTCTAGGTTCAACAATTTACATTGAACATCTGAGTCATAAGTTGCACGAATTAAAAACAACTTAGACATAGATATAACCACGTTTAAAAAGAAAATGAGTAAAATAAATCTAAAGAAAAATTATGAACACACAGAACAAGTCTTTGTGTGATCCACAAATTGTTGTTCCGAGTCTGGGTGTGTGTCGCATCCACGACACAGGAGTGAACCTTATGTTGGAATAAATCTAAATAATGCAGTATCCAAGTATGAGACATTATTGGAATACTTACCTATAGTATCAAAACAAAACAAAACAAATTTCATAGGTTTTCGAAACCTTCTGTATTCTGTTGACTATGTTTGTATTAGTATTCTTGCTTCGCTTGTAGTTTTTATTCGTTACAAGTGTTACCTAACACCCTGACTTCGATAATCAGATGAATGACAAGAATACCTACCTAAGTATCTTTGCAATCTAGCATTCTATGTATATTTATTGTTTATCTAAATTGATCATATCTTATATTTATTATCTAAAATGCACAAGTCAGTCAGAAAGCGTTGCATTTCAAACTTTATCGCTTAAATAATCAATTTGTATCAAGAGATTCATCGTATTAACAATTTATCAATAGATTTTTATCTACCATGGAGTGGCAAAACACTTCTGTTTAACTGTCCTTATCAAATAATATAAGCTTAGAATCGTTTATTAATACGCTCTTCATTATGTGCACAAGCAGGAAAATAATTATAGAATCTACATTTAGAGCAATGAGCTCATTAGCCGGTGATAATGAATCCTTTCAAATTGAAATACATAAGATCTAAGCGCACTTATATTAACTAGACTTATTTATGCTAAAGAATGGGACTGTATAAACAGTAAACTTTCTAAACTGAATCGAATATAATATCGAATGTTGATGTTGGAAATCGCAATTAGACTTGTGCCAATAATAATCTAGGTAAATTGTCTCAGAAGAAGGTAAAATGCAATTTTGAATATTAAAACGGATTATTGAAGGTGAAATCGAGAACAATTTTGCAAGAGATAAATGTATGCTGAATTCTGTTAATTGTGTTTCGAACGCTACACGACGATATATGATCATAATTTATTATTTTACTTGATAATCAATTAAGATGACGTAAGTACTTAGATAATTTCTATTATTTGTCTTTAGTATCCCGATTTTTTCAAAAAGGAAACATTGTTTCTTTAGGTACCTACATTTTAAACCTATTACCGTACCACTAAGAGCTGGTAGCACTAAAGTGTTTCTTATGCCATATCACCTGTAAATCTGATTCTATCCAGAAGACGGGTGAATGTTCAAATGAGACTTTTTTTCCTTCTACAGAAAAACTTTAGCCAGCATTAGAATTTTCTTCTCGTTTTCATATCATGTAATATACAATTTACATAATAGTCAAAATCAGACCAGAAACAACAAATTGTGGATCACACCTTTTTTGTAATGTCATAAGTCAACAAACTACTGGGACGGGGTTGGGCCTTCGGTAACCACACTCACACGTCGAAACACAACGTAATGAATTAATCTAGACATTTCACAGATGGCGGTTACCTAGCAAATGCCCTAACCGTGCAGTTATAGCAATCTTACCAAGACGTGGCAGTAGCCTCTCCCTGACGACGCTGCTGGTCCAAGAGTGTCGGTAACGCAGCAGTTCGCAGTGCCCTCTCGCACTCCGTAGCCTCAGCCAGCAGTAACACATACTCATTGTGAGCCCTATGTAACCGTCTGCAAGCCTTGCCGTATTTGTCACGGGTCTCATCCAGCTTCCGACCGCCTCGGCTTGTGGGACCTGGAAAGTATTGAGCGAGATATATGAATTAGGTAGTTTTATAGGTCAAACATATATTAATTCGATGTTTCAATACAATAAAATATTGCAAAAAATAACTATACTTTTATTCATTGATCTGTCGAAACACTAAATTTTAGATAATTATCAGCTAACTATTAAGACATAAGTAAGCTACTTGATCCAAAAATACATCATAACTTGCAGTTTCATACGAATTTGACATTCGGATAAAAATATTGAGTAACACATAGTTGGAAACTACCGTATTGTTATGATTAGAAAAAAAACCACTGCTCTGTGTATTTTACATAAAAATATTGTCTTACATTTAAGGTAGTTCTCCTCGAACTTGGCCCTCATCTGCTTGTAAGACTCGAGGCATTTTTGGTACTCGCTCTGTTTCCTTTGCACTTCCTCTGACAGCTGTGAATAATAAAACATTGTCATTTTACAATATATTGAGACAATTGGGGACATGTATAATAGGTATCATATAATTTCACATCACATAAAGATTCATTAACCATCCAAATAAGTTCAATAAACTTATCAATAGCCTTAAAAATTCTTTAGTGTATAATCATAATTTATTACACAAAACTAAAATCTAGAACGAATATTACATCGAAACAAAAAGAAACATGAGTTTATTCCGGGATTTCACAATCAAGGCCCAGGTGTTTAAGCTGAGCGTTGATAAACCAGTCTGTCTGGATCTCTCTAAAAGGACATGCGTAAACGCAGACAAAAGACTAACCTGTTGAGCAGGAAAATTACGTAGGAAACCATTTATGTTTTCCAAAAGCGAACCAGTTTTTGCATTTCAAGTTATAAAGTTTGATGAAACGCGTCAATATGTTCCCACGTCGATTTATCTGTACATCTATATCGAACTATTAAATAAAGCGATAAATTGCCAATGAAAACAGATGCGCTTGAATAATAAATGAGTGAAGCGGGAGAGGCGCGCGCGCAGGTGTGGGACGAACAAATCATGCTAACAACCAGATTTATTCACCCATCGCGCCCTCGCGTTAGCGCCTTGTGTTGCTGTAGTACTAACATCTATTTGCTCAGATTTAATTACGGCAGAACAAAATATAGCGGTGACTTCAACCGAACTAGAGAGATACAAATGCAAACATACCCACGCTATACATACAACATTAATTGGGAACAACGAAAGTACAAAATCACTATTCAGAAACATAAATATTTATTACTAAAGTCTTATCCGAGTGCAATTTCCCGTGGAATATTGGCGTGTGTATATGTATGGCTTTATAAAGAATCGTTATCGAAGTTTAACCTTCCATAAATGCTCTTAATTGTGAAGAAAACTTCAGTAATGGTTGAAATCCGAAAGTTTTCTCACGACCTTACTCGCTTCATATGTTAGTTAATTAAATAAAGAGTTAACGACACTGGGTAATGTTTTCCTCGGCTATTAGAGCTTGCTTTGTAAGTATCGGCACGTTTTTTACAACAGCCATTAACAATTAAATGCTAATTTCAAATTGCTTCTGCAAAGAGTTGGACAAAAAATTTCTTCCTACTACAAACAAGATTACTATGTACATATACATTTATGTAAATGCATTGTGCGTTATGATGTCATTTATTATGCAACGTTACTGTGGCTGAAATAAATTAAATCAATATGTAATTTACAGCACAAACTCAAGCCTATGATTTTTTGTTGATTAAAGTTAATTAAGTAGCGAAAACCGTTACGACTGCAGACTGCAGTTGAACTGAAATGTAATGGTGTTTTAAATCATGTTTAACTTTATTTTAATCTCAAAAAGGAATTTTATGTATTTTTGGAATATAATCATTTATCATTAATTGCACTTTTTAACGACAATACAGATATCCAAATTTATCAAGCAATCCGTTTTGAAGCTAGATGCGATGATGTAATTATGCTTGAGTCACAAAGGACTTAGAATCTTGCAGTCAATAATTCTAAACTCAAAATAGATAGAGGTAACCCTCATAAACCACGCTTTATGTAATAAAGCTACCAAACAAAAAATAGACGAAAAAACGTATCTTCTTTTAAAATAATACAGGAAGTACAAATTAATAGCGTTATAAACCGCCAGCGAAATCAGTTGCCAAGTCATGTTATATTCGGAAAGAAAATAAAAGCTTTTAATCAAATAATTTATAGATAAATGTTTCGATAAATCACTAAGGTATCATAGTATGGATTACAGCAAAATTATGATAATGCTTTCCAATATTTATTAGGCATTAGCAACTCATGATTCAACGACTGTTGAATGGGTTACAGTTATAGCTAATGGACGCTAAAACAATAATAAGTCAAACAAAGGAGATCTTACCACAAACAATACTGTATGTATACACAAATTCTTCCACAGACACATCTTGTATGTACGTTTGTTTAAAAAAACGGAAACGCATAAACATTGAATATTTTAGTTTTACTTCTTAAACACTTCTTTGATTTATTACAGCTCCAATAGTTAAACTTCGTGTATTTTGTACGCTAACTAATTCTAGTATAATTATACATTATGATCACTTTTGCCTGCTTCAATGATCAACATAGTTATTATTATAGCCCTTTACAACATCAGGACCAACAACGCATCCTTGCGGAACACCCACATAGTTCATGGTGTTATTTTGTAATGTATGCTATTGGCTCTTCTTTAATATTAAAATCATTTTGTGCTTAGTGACATTGATTATAAAATCCATTAAGATCTCAGATACGTGTTCCTTTACAAATAATTCGATCATAAGCACCTTTTAAAAAATATTTTGAAGCCAATTCACGTCAGCGTCCGTCATCGAGGCGTCCGGAAATGTTTGGAATAACAACACCAAGTTAAGTTCTTTTAATGTTTACATTGAATGTTGTTTACCTACCGATGATCAACATTTGTTTTATCGTAAACAATTGCATCACGAATATTCTTGATACATTATTTATATTTCAATAAATTGAATTTAATTACAACTGAATTTGCGTATGTACAAGAGTTGGATAAAAATTATTGCTTTTTTATGTAAATTATTATATTTTCAATGTATCTCTACATGGAAAATGGAACAAATTAATATTATATGGAAAATTCAATTCCACATGTACGAAACGTAAGAAATCGTAACACATTAAAACATCATTAGATGAATCACGTGATTTATAACTGCCTTGGGATATAAAGCATCAAAATTAATTTCGGTTAAATTAAAATCGTATTAAATGTAAAAACCTTGGGTGCTAACGTGCGAATATTTTAAATGAATGCTATCAATCTTATTCAGTGTGAATGAAAAAATAATCGAATCCTTTACCGTAAGCCATTTTTGATTATTAATATATAATTTAAGTAAGTTGTATCGATATCGGAAGACATAACAGCTAGTAAAACCTCTGGCTTGGCGTAAGACAAATAAAAGAAAAGTACTATATCCGGTTGCCATATTTGTATATTTTGATAATCAATGGGAACTTTGGAAACTTTGGGGACATTTGACATAGAAAATCAAATTGAATTTTAGTAATCAAATACTCACACCCGGTTTCCGAAAGGCCAATCAATGTTAAAATCAATTAGTAAAATAAAGTCAGTCAAGTCAGGTGACAAGAGATTTAACAGGAGATTAATTTTAGCGTTGACAAGCCTTTTAGAAACCGTGTGTAAGACTACCATATCGGATGCAAAAATTATTATTAAGTATTTTCCTTGTAAATAAAAAAAATAAGAAACAATTATATCCAATGATACAAGGAGTATTTTGGAACATCTTTGAATGTAATTATTACAAGAATTGAAATCACATGACTTGCATTACCGTTAACGTTGGACAATGAATACGGTAATTCGCACAATATGATTCTCATGCTAATGCTCTCCAGTGAAATAAATCTTCAAAGACATAATGACCGCATGATATAATGTACATGCAAAATACTTCAGTATTCTTGGAAGTTACAATGTCAAAAATAAGTACAATAGTATTTTTGTTTAGCTCAAATGCCAAATGCTTAGGGCTTGTTGGAAACACTGAACAAAACAGGGAACAGTAAGTAGAAAACCATGTTTTTTTTTAATAAAAATGTCAACATAAAAAAAATCAACAAAAGCCATGCACGTCCGAGGACCTAGTACAGCGCCCTGTGGCAAACCACAAACAACGCACTCAGTTCGTTGACTTGAACACTCTCGCTCTCAGTAAATTAACGAAGATTTACTACCATCATTGAAAATGAGTAGTCATAAGGTAAAAATGTTTGTGTTGAAACACAGTAAACTGGTATTTTCTGTGTATAGTAGCATCAAAAGCCATATCCATAATTTAAATACGCAA
Source organism: Spodoptera exigua (assembly GCA_902829305.4). Taxonomy (NCBI): domain Eukaryota; kingdom Metazoa; phylum Arthropoda; class Insecta; order Lepidoptera; family Noctuidae; genus Spodoptera; species Spodoptera exigua. The sequence goes on from LR824612.2 coordinate 3,825,254, forward strand.
CAATAGTTGCTAAGAATCATACCTTCTGCAGATCAACATAATAAAAAATATAATTGCATAAAGACAAATACTTGACGCACGAAGTGTATCGAATAGCTCGAATATCTTGAATCATAGACCAAAATAAAACATTAATATGTTACTTAATAGACATAATGTCTTATGTACATAAAAAGATGGCTGTGCTAGATTAAAAGTGAAATCTTCTCACATGTATTTTAGATGTAAGTAACTAACTGCCAATAGAATTTCGTATAGAGAAAGTAACAATGCAATAAAATTGCAATAGTATTGTGCAAATAAAAACTTGTCAAGTGCTTGAGAACTACGTATTATGGGCAACATAAGTGGTACGGTTAGTAGGTGTCGTGAACAAAAGCAGAAAGTAACAATGTCGCATGCACGGAAGGAGACAAAGTAACGGTTTTCCAAGAACGGTGTCTGCTAACGTAAAACCCTCGTTTTATGTGAACGTTAGTTAGATAAGCAACCTATATTTTTACTTTTACGATAAGCATAAATCTGTACAAGTGTAAATGTAAATGGGCTACCTAACTGTTCATGTAAGGTTACACTTGATTGTTCTAACAGCAAAGTTAGTACCACATAAACGCGTTTTCTTGATAAGAAAGTCAATAGCCAGCACAAAAGCAATGAGGTTATTGTAGTCAAGAGAGAACTTTGTATTACGCCTAGAATTTACCTATTTATTACGATAACTTACTCTAAAAACATGTGGATATTGCAAACTGTTCGGAAGTACAGAATTGGGTCAGGATAGAATTAGCCCCTCGAGAATCCCGTGTGGCGAGCTCAACTCCTGTTACTAAGAGACATTAGCAAGAATGTGTGCTAGATATTAATAAACACGCAACTCCATTGTCTGTGACCCACATACATCAGATGCGGCAACTCACATGCATGCCATTCATTGCCTTTGACTCCACTTGAGGATATCTTTACTTGTGTTGTTGCCCATCGATACACGTCATCGACAATAATCGTTCGAATGCCATATTGACGTCATACAACTCTAAAGGAATTCGAGGTCAACAAAAAATTGTGTGATTGTTGTTCATACATATCATCTCAGGATGTAAATTAAATAAACATATTATTGGAAGTTTTACATTTCTGTTCGCTGTAATATAAATCCCGTGTACGAAGTCACATACATGTTAATATGTACATAAGTGCACATAGTTCTGCTTATCGGTAAGAAAATGTAACATAAACCCTGACAAAATATTGACAAATTGTGGTATTAACTATGTAGGTAATGGCGGCGCATTAGACCAAAGAATGCTTTTATGTATTTGACTTCCGAGAAGCGTCAGCAACAGCAGGTCCCGTGAGAAAATATGTGCATTATTGAGGCGTACCGAATAACAACCAGTATTAATGATTTTCTGTAAACAAATAAGGTAACTGTGTAAAGTAACAGTTTCCATATTTGTCGTCGCAGTGACCTCATTTGAATGAATTGGAAAAGTGTTTTCTTGTTAAATAAATGAAAGAAAAACGACAACATTTTAAAAGATGTATTAGAGGCTTATATTAATTAGGGACTTTTACTTATCGATGTATGTGTAAAAGGATCAAAACATAACACAAAAAATTACTCCACAATAACAAATGCTGCTTTAATAACAGCAAATTGCATATAAACTTTATCAAGGATATCTAAATAGGGCAAGCAGTAATAAATGACGAACAACACAGCCTATTGATAAGTCAATAGAACTAAGACATAGAACCTACAGCAAACGGCCAATAAGCGAGTATTTCATAAGCCTTCGAAGATTTATTTGCTAAGAATCTGTTGAAGAGAAAAGTTTAAAATTAAAACGGTGTGACAAACCCGACTGTACCAACACCAAGCTGTAATGACATTAACCAAGACTCTTTGAGCAACACCGCAGACGGTAGAGAAAGCGTTTTTCGTAGAAACGATAAAACATTATGTACTGTTTTACGTCAACTCTTTAAGGACCGGAGTTAAATAGCTGTCAAAAACAAAGTACCTATGTACTCAAATAAAAGTATTTAACAGAAGTAAGTTTTATTGCGCAATAAAGCCAGATGATGTTATTAAATATATTTTATTTACTTTTTCATTTGTCCTTTTCTAACCTGCCTTGATTGGCTTTAATCAAAATTCTATTTACGTTGTAATAAGTGGTGCGCTTACAATTTATTCCTTTGTTTCGGTATCCTTGATTCTAAAATGTATTTCGTAAGATAAGTATTTAGACACAACTTCTACAAGAGGTAAAAAATATTTCATTGTGCCTAAATTATTATTTGTCTTCAAAATCCAAAGCCTATAATACCCGCCTTACAATAGTTTCCTTTATAAAAATATCCAGCGACAATAACCATAGTTGTTGTCATTGTCGGCGCCAGATTCGTCATATTTACATAATTTATAATATAATCGAATTGTATCTAAATAAATAAATTGAATAATGCCATTTATATTCAATTTTTTAGAATTCATAAACGTTATTACCAATATCACTTCGGTTTTAAACAAATCTGAGGCCAATAGTGGGTCGTATAAAATTTTCATTTTTTATTAACAATAGATATGTACTGAGAAATGTAAAAAGATTAAGATATGTATATTTAAATCCACATACCGACAAAGTAAATAACAGGTATTCTAAACAAAGAATGTGGAACTTTTGTCTTTGACCTTTTAGTGTTTTAACGCCAGCATACTAATTTAATTTCATAGAAAAATGTAATGTTGATAAGATTTAAGACGAGTGGAAATATGTTTTTATAAAAGTATTCCATGAGTAGACAACACTCTCTAAAAAAGTCTCTCAAAGAGACTTTATTATACACGCATTATGGTACAGCGGCGCCGGCCCGGATTATGAGTAGGAACGGGGTGGTTTTTAAAAAGTAGGACTCTGACACTTTCTAAGAAGGGATTTGATAATGTTCCTCTATCAAAAAAAGCCTAAGTACAAAAAAAACTAAACACAAAACTTATTTACTAAATTCTGAATAACTGTTTGAAGGATGATGGATGAGGAAACGTTTGAAAGGATAAAATTATTTTTATGTTATATTGTCTACCTCTTCTGCACATAGCGTGGCCGACATACTGGAACACCAACTTCCATCGAACCATGTCCCATGTCCCCCTCGATCAAAACTAACAAAGCTTTCGGATATAATTATAATAAACATTTTGTAAAGGGTCCTTTTTTATTTGTCACGTGTTCGTGAAACCGTATTCGTGTCATGAGCATCGATGTTATACCAAGCAAGTATAGCAATTATGTGCACCTAATGATATTAAATTAGACTTTTTGAAATTATACCAGAAACAAGATCTTCAATAAGATTGGCATTAAAATTGGTCACATGGTTGCCATGGTTACCGTGTCATGCGTAGAGAAGAATAGTGTCGAGGCATCATTTTGCAACCTACCGCACCGTGGCCAAATACGGTAGTTTCCAACTAGGCAAATTCAATACTTTTATCATTAAATAGCTTACTTATTTCTTAATAATTACCTAAAAAAATTCAAACTTAGTGTACCGATCGATGATGAAAAATGTATAGTTATTTTTCAACATTTTATTGTATTAAAACGTCGAATTAATTTATTTTTGACCTGAGAAACTACCCAATTCCGTTTTCATCGGCTAAAGTGTAAAATTTATATTAAAACATTGATTTTGTGATTAAGAAAAACTGTTGTTGTAATGGATAACCAGACATGCAAGTTATTAATTGCTTTTGTCATTAAGACTAACCCTTCTTCGGATATGTCAATTTTAAAGAGACCTTAAGTAGCCATTTTATTACACATATAAACTTTGATTTTGGTTTGTTAACTGACTCGGTAAGTGCATGAATCATCGTGTCATCCTCTTACTTTTTATCTATCGATTAACGATTCCTTGAACTTGGTTTGACTCAGCCAGGGCCTGTGGTTACTTTTTCTTGGACTTCAAATAGCACAAGATTGGGCATTTTAATGTCTTAATTTATATTGTCAACTGGAACGTGTCATATTTCGAATCTTTATTTACTGATAACTTATCTTTTTAAATCCAATCACAAATTAATGACTGTCTTGTATGTGTCACTGATATCTATCAACGTATCTTTTTCCACGCACATACAAGTACTGATTAGTTCTTTCTTCTAAAATTACTGTTTGACTACTGCTAAATTCTGATCCATCACTAATATTTTGATCCTATTGACGATAAAAATTTGAATCAAAATATGTTTTTGTCTTTTCAATATTAATTTTCCTCTTACCTAATTAATTTATTTTATTGACATATTTATCCTTATCCACTAACAAACATTAAGATAGAAACAGGAATGACTTCGCCAGCAAGAATGTTGATCATATGTTCTGAAACACGTCTTACAACATAGTTTTTAAATTGTATATTGGCTATGAGTCATCACCAGGTCTCCAGGTAATTTCGAATGCAGCGGTTGGATTTGCTTGCATATAGTAAGTGAAGGGATACACGGGAATAACCTTAGGGCTAGTGACGACACTGTGTTTAAAATTCCAAGCCCGTTCTGTGTGCGAACAGGACTCTTGAGACTTGAATGTTTTTGCTAGTCCATAAAGTAATTGAATATGTATTATCAAGTATTAAATTGTTAGTCGGGTTCGTTACTAAATGTTTTTTGACGGCTTTTATTCACCGAAAGTTGCACGAATTACACATAACAAACACTTTCAGTAGGTATACCTCATTCTAATCACGGCATTCCCAAATCGTGCCTTACCTCTCATTAGGTGTTTGCAAATTTTTAGGCATTAAAAACTTCGTGTTTGCAACAAAAAAGCGATAACTTTTTACTGTTGCAATATTTTTAGTTGAGTATATTATATTTGATTATTATGAATAGATGGACATAGGTCGTTGCGTTTCTGAAGACCGAAAGACATTTCCGTTGTTGCTAAAGCACAAAAACTGCATCTGTAGAATGAACGGCAACTTGCAGCTAGGTGTGGCAAGCGGGACGGCTTTCTCTAGTCAGCTGGTCGCCCGCGCCCTGCACGTGCGGTGCGCACGCGCATTGACGTTGACAAGTGTGTGATATGCTCTACATCAGCCGAAACTTTGTCAATACCAAGGCTACGACATGTTGATTTATGACTACTGATTCTAATTGTAATCTAGGTCGGTGTACATGCTAAATATAATGGCGCTAGAAATAAATAGAGGGCAATTTTCAATATACCCACACATTTACAAGTACAGTGCTAAACTACAAATACATAGTACGAATAACAGGACAAGACCAACGCAAAAAATCTTTAAATTCAATCAGAAAAAACTAAAAACAAAAGCTTCATATTAGAATTACCTATTAGTCATAGATCGATTTGAATCTGTATCACAAAATTATTAACATGAACATTACTCATCATTTACCAACTTGATAGATTCATGATAAAGTAGCGACAGTAAGTTATTTATTTACTAGTACAATCATTAGATACGTGACATCGATAAGTTGATAGGAAAGCGATGTTGTCAATGATTGTACCGCGATTTAGTTTCCTAGGAATACCGCTTTCATCTTATTTATATTTGAACAAGACATTTACTGTAACTACCGTAATGTAAGTCATCATAAGATGGCAATAGAGATTTCAAGTCGTTTCAAGCACTTGGGTGAGATGTGGCATGTTATATTCTATAGACGTTATTAGAAATTGAACACGTACTCAATGTTTCCTTATTGGACCTACAGTTTCAGAGATAATCTTGTTAAAATGTATATCCATTTGTTCATTTGTATCATCACCTTGATCTCTTTCTTCTTTCTACAACGTTTTATCAAGTACATCGAGATTTACAGGGACTTTTTCATGTGCAACTGTATGGCAGTATTTCGTTGCGGTTGTGGTAAGTCATACTTCGATAACGTTGAAAAAAGTCCCTTTATCAGGTTTTCGAATTATTCGATTGACATGTGACTATTTTATAAGCTACGAAAGTGTCTCGATAGGTTGTTTTGAGACAATTTTCACGTAATAACCATAAATGTGTTTTGACCTCCCCATCATTCATTTATAGCACTCTTAAACATGTTAAGGAAAATCACACCGCGAATGGGAACAGCTATCGGATTCTAAATCTAAGCACGTATGTTGGTACATTACATCAATGCTACGTGAGGTCTTTTGGAAAACAGTGAAAAATAAACAACTGTCCAATGTAAAGTTTTCCTTGTACTAACAAATTCCTCATTAATATGCAACGGTATTCAGTTCTTCATTGCTTTTGCAAAACCTTAACGGAACCTGTAAGAAGCACTTTGATACCCGTCAGCTAAAGCGCCCAAGCTTAAAACGATCTAAATAATGTTAGAAATGGTCATCACTGGTATTACTTCTGACCATATACCTACATTATTTGACGCTAAAGGGCCAATGGCCAAAGACGTTATTTGATAATGACCAACTTTAAAACTAGCTCGTCTTGACAAATATTCAATAACTCAATTCAACTTCACTAAGTTCAATTAAAACTAACTCCTTGATACTTGTAAATTAAATCTTCTCCACGATGGAATACAAATGTAATTACTACACCAAAGTCAAAGAATTTCTCCTCATCAATGAACATTGCAGTAGTAGTTTTGTTAATTAAGTAAATTGCTCAGCAACAATAGCTTGATTCACAATCATGTTTAGGTTCATTGAAGTGGTACAGCCTCAGGCGAGTTCCCACGGCTCCAGTCTCCGTGCCGGCCCAATTAGTCCAGACCTAACCTAAGCTATACTTAGGTGCCAATTTATTGACGCAAAAAAACAATATTCGATGAACGTTTGCAAGGAATGCTTAGCTTCATTTTAAAGTTGAAATGTTTTTAGTTTATGCTCTTGTATTCAATGTATTAAAGTTTATTATAATTGTTTTCGTATTAATAGATGTTGAATCAAGACTATTAGAATTGAACTTATTTCCTCGAATTATCAAACTAGTAACATCAAACATATGTATCTGGTCCTTCCGCACGAAGACCTAATTTAGCATATATGAATATTCCACCTAAATATTTGCATATTATGTAAGATTTAAAAAAATATTTGTTTTACATAACGGCAGTCGTGCATAAATCTTTATACATTTGCGTACAAGACCAAGATTTTATAACGTTATAATAATAAAAATGTTCGGTATAACTCTGCAAACACACGACATTGCGACTGTTTCATGATTTACGTCATCTGTTGTGATGTTTAAAATCGTAATTAAAAAATATTACGCACATCATGACATGAAAATTAATAATAATGATACAACAACACACAATACGGCCGGGAACACTACATTTTACATTTCAAACACAGCAGACTGAAACGACATGACAGTATTGAAATTTTTAATTCATAACAACACGACCATTCTTCAAATATTTCAAGAACTTATAGAAAAGCTCTCAGATAATTTCATGTTACAAAATATACTTTCATAACTATTTTATTTTATCTTTCTGTTTTTTTCACAATATAAACGTTTTTATCATCAATGGCCTTGCTGACTATGTTAACTATAGGTACATACTATGTAATTTCTCCTTCTGAGTATTTTCTTTCAATTAGGTACAACCAAATAGCATTGAATACAATTTAAATGATCTAGTCTTCAACACAGGAAAATGGAAGACATGAGAAAGAAAAGAAGACATGAACACAATGAATGGAGGACAACAAGAAAAACAAAATTAAGTCGCCCTATTCGAAACTTCCAAAACACCCCAATAGTCTTGAATAGTATTCACATGAGCAGTAGCAATTTATCATTGTCGTATACAGTAAACAATATAGTGAGGACGTTGACTGGTGGAAGCGTACGTGCCTGCACGTCTTTGATGATAACTAATACTGCTAAGCCACTGAACCCTTTGTTTTTAACATGGGTGGCCTGACATTACTACGCCGCATTTTTACGTTTCATCCAAATAATTCGCCCACAGTAACTGTGTGGTTGCAGTGGTTGTAATTAAGTATGGAAAACATTACCCACACGGAAAATCACAAGGATATTGTTAATCTTACATATTTTTATGGATTGTCCCAAATTCTTTATTTAACCTTCATTGACTTGCCTTCATCTGCAGCGACATTATCATGTTTAACAATCAATAAACGTTAAAAATATTACTTCAACGAAAACGTGTAAGCAAACAACATTATCAGAGTTCACATCCGTAGGTGACTTAATAGAAATAACAAAGATAAATATAATTTAAGTACAACGGTAAGTAAACGAGAAAGTTCTTGGTATCGCGCGTGTTGCTACCAAACCGACTCTATTTGCACAGCTATACAAACTGCGTGGTGTTATCGGTATCCAATGTAAGCAGACCTTCTTCGCCTCCCTCTTGAGAGCAATAATGAAGCAATAAATGGTAATTTAGTATTCGACAACGGTCCTCCATAAAATGGTGGGTTTGTATTAAAGGTGATGACGACGGCGTTGCGCCAGCCAAACTACCTAGTTCTTGTGGAAAACATTGTCGCTTCGAACAGGGATATTGTTGTATTCAGATCCGATACACTTGTGCTAACGTTGGTGCATTTGTTTTTAAAATGTTCTCCCCCAAAACTAGCTACGTCTACAGCCTTTTCGGATGCGTCATTTACTCGTTTTCTGTCCAGATTTTTTTGGATTGTGTTCAGTCAGCTTCTCAAATAAAATGCCTGACACTAACGACACCGTATTCTATAGATGAGCCAACAACTTTCCACTAATTATACGCTAAGAAACGTTAGCACAGCTAGTACATGGCTAATGTCGCAGCGACGCACCTTAAATGGGCTCAAGGTGTCGGAAATTCCGTAGATTGTAGTAATTCTTGACATTTACGAACATTGTCTACAAATGAATCTCCTATAAGTAATAGTGTTTTATTTGTCGCACCAACATTTAAGAAACCAACAAAAGTAGGATTTGTTATAAAAAATGAAACTATCAAACTTTATTTGTCTAAAAATAATATTTTCCTAGACCCTAATGATGTCATTCATCGAACGAATTTGTTCTACTTTGGAAATATGTAGACTTGCTAAATTATTAATGAATACATTTTTAAATTCAATATCCGGAAATATAGATATCTGTGCCGGAAATGAAACTAGTCTATTACATCATACGTTAATCCTGCGTTCGATCAAGATGTCATCTATGACCAGGTTTTGTCAATGCCATGTAAATCGTCTCCTATGGTCTTTTATAACATACCTAGTGTTTCACAAAACATATCTGTTTTCTACAATTTTGTCCGTTGTTAATTCCTTTTTAATTTGTCCTCCTACTTAAACTACAACTTTCGATTCGGCGACGCATTCATACATGTCCCTACGCACGTCACGACCTACACTTATGTCTTTATTGAGCAATGGAACATGGTTTAAATAAGTCTATTCGATATTCTTTTCGCCATTACAAATGGTGTAATTACAATTTAGATGCAGTTCACACCTTGTAATGCTCTCATACGTAATTCGCATAACATATTATTACGCAAATTATATTATACTTCTCAAATAAAACATAGACGGCACTTTTACTTTTAATCGATCAGTATTCAGAAAGTCAACTTTCCCTCACTCGTGCTGCGAAGTCAGAGTCAACACGGAAATCTATGTTTACTAAACAAGCTTTCGTTTAGATTTATACAATCATTGATAATGAAGAAGCAAACGCGAGGTGATTGATTGCTGAAGAAATAGAAAACGCTGCGCTAAATACATTCAGATATAAATATGCGTATGGTGATGGTACGGTAGGTAATAGAAAAATATGAAGTATACAATTTGATTTGAAAGGCAGTAAACTTATAAAAGATCGAGCCATGATTCCACGGGAAACGAACAACAACAATAAATATACAATAACAACTGTTAAAGCTAACGAAACACGTTGGAGATCGGCGCGGGCGCCGGCGAGCTTCTAAACTTACGAGTGCTCACAACAAATAAGTGGCTGACACAGACGCACACACGAACACGGGCAGGTCGTGCGCGCCCGCGGCGTTGCGCCCTGCCCAGCCCCGGACACAGGTTTACTCAATGAACAGTTTGCCTCGAGAGATGGGACAACTCGATTCATCCATACTTTTATCGAACTTCTAGCAACTTAATCTGAGAGATCAATATATCACCTTTGAACCCGACGATCTTTCCACAAGGCTGTTTCATTAGAAACAATATTATTACTATCATTTGCTCGCTCTGGGTTTAAATTGCGGTAGACATCCATTTTATTTATTGTAACGTTCTCTGCCAATACAAATATTTCGGTAGATGCGTCATCTATGTATAATGTGGCCACGACAAGGCAACAGACAAGTTCGTTTACGATGGTTTACGATCACTCTAATGTCACTCGCTTTTTCATTTATCGCTCGACTGCGTCACCGACAGAAATATGTAGCAGCGGCGATTCACGAAATTCATCAGACACTATATAAGCAACAAGACTCTGTGTGAAATAAAACAAAAAAAGAAATATTATGGAGCTATACAACAATCGATAGATGTGATATTGATATTCACAACAACACTATGGTTGAGTAGAGTAGACGTTAAGTAGGCGAGATCGTTGCACTGACTAGCGGTGCAGCCTTCCATTTCACTCACACTTAGTATCTAAATCTAGCGGTGCAGTTTTCCCTCTCTTTTGCACACTAAAGCAAGGCTTTAGGGTTGCTTATTGAAAGTGATTCAAAAATTTGTAAACCGAAGTGTTAACAGACTACTAAAGAATAAGACGGGCGTCCTTCAATCAGAGAATTTATGAATACAGCGCGGCTGTAAGCAAGCATAAGTCAAATGGTGAGCGCGGACAGTAACCGCAGAGCGATTTGTTTCTCTGGCTGCAGAAACTACAACGGGTGGTCTCGAGTTGCGATTTCTTCGCCTGGGGACTATATCTGTAATGGTGTTTCTAGTCATAAATACAGGCGCGATAAGTATCGCCCAGGATGGAGCGGGGCGATGGGTGGTCGACGCGAAATTCGGCAGAGCGCTGCCCTCGGGACCGGTTCTGAGAAGGCTCGGCGCGTCGGCGGCGGCGGCGACTATTGTGTCTGCCCTCTGCCACACGCGCCGCTTCATTACCGGCCCTCCAGACTCCCCCTCGCCCCTTCCACCGCACATGTGTTAGTGGTCAACTAACCCAGGCGCCAACGCTTTGTGATATTTATGCGCTGATTTGGATCACTTGCCACTATTCAATTAAAGATAGTTAAACCTTTTTTTAGCAACTTGCTATTAACTTCTTCTCTTCAGAACTTTTGCTAGCATTAGGACTCTTGCAAACATCTTAAGTTTTTATTGTTCATATTTTTTTTTGTGTTTTGGCGGTTTTATAGTTATGGATGAGCATTTATCATACTACACAAGTAACGAAGCAACTAATGTGTAGATAGGTTCTGAATCAAACAATTTTTTTATGCTAATGATATAAATGATGGATATCATGACGTCCTAAGAAAACATCTAACCTTCGTCACAGCTTAACAGGTGATTAAAAAAATAACACGGTAAAATGCATTTGAAACGGCAAACAGTGCCGCGCCGCACCGATAGTCCACAATAGACGAGAAATAATATCGTCCACCTAATCTCTTTTTCGTTAGAGGCGCGCCATATTTCATTCTGGCAGCCATTGTCAATAAGAGGCGAGGTCAGAGGCAAATAGGAGAAAAGAACGTCCACACTTTTGTTTTCTTTTTCGAACACTCAAACAAAATAAACTCTAGTACAGTTGCTTGAACGCACCGCCTTTTAAAATTCGAATTCTAATATCTTTTTTTTTCTATACCATCTTTTCATTAATATATTACGTTGGACGCTGGCTGTCAATTTTGTTTTTTAGTCGACTTTGAGTTAGGTACCTGAACGGAGTACCATTTTACGGTGGGAGCGTATTCTGGTATCGGTGCCATCGTGTGAAATCCATAAAATATAAATAAATTGTTAAACGAACAGAACTAATAACTATTTTTATGTTAACAACAGAAAATGGTTAGTGTCGATCCCTCACTGCGGGGTGGTTGTTGTATTTATTAGATTATTATTGGAATACAAAAGACTTTCAAGTGAGTAGAATGTTTACAAAGTCACTAATTTGAATGTAATTAAATGTAAAAAGTTAACTTGATAATTTATTTTTCAATCTCTAAACATAGGCCAAAGATTGGATGTAAACATCCACGTCGATTTAATAATAACTTTAGATGTAAGAAACGTGCTCAAGGATTTGCAAAAAATCGTCTATTCTGCGAAGCAAAATGGACTGTCTGGATCTAAAAATAAAACAGTACACTCGGTTTTAGGGTAATGTATTTACAAGATACTGAACACGCAGGAGAGAGATACCATAAATACGGACAGAGCTTGTAATCTCACATATTTACATATACTAGTTATAGAGCAAAGCGTTGCCATAGAGCATCTCCTCAATAAGCAATTAGCCCCTCACAATCTCAAAGGAAATTGGCAATTGACCTTTTACTTGAACTCTAAATTGACGCCAGACTGGTATTTATTAAAAGAAGTAATCACTGGAACATAGCACATTTTCATAAGAGAAGCGATTAGTTTTGCTATTGGTGTCGAATAAGTGGCAAAAGAAAAAAACCCGTGTTACGAAAAAGGTAATAAAATATTGAAAACTGAAAACCTAGATATATTATTCATTTCCTATATTACTAAACGAGTGGGGTGTCCATTATAAAATTGTATAACAACATTAACAACAAAGATATTTCTGTAAATCCGTAGACTAGGTAATTGGAATTCGTATTCTCACGGCACTTGAACGCAACCCACTTGTAATAACTTTTATTATATCACACTAATCTTAACGAAAGCAAAAATTCACAACAGCTTTGTTATGTTACGTCATTCGTTACAGTTGTGACCACTTGCCTAATTGTATGGTGATAAACTAGATAACATCCACACAATAAGTTTTAAGCACCGTGTGTATAAAAAGTGAATTTATATCATAATTTACCTACATTTATATTAAAATGTAACCTAGTATTTGGACCAATACGCGAACAAGCAACCAAAACAGAAAATAAAAAGCAATTCAATTAAGCTCGCCAATTAATATGACATTCTGAATCAAAGAACAATTTCATAAGACTATGACATATTTCAAATAGGTTCCAAGAGTTATTATACACTTTTTGACAATTTTGTGATGGGTGATGAATTACATAACGAACTAGATGATGATCAAGACAGTAGGAACAAATGCAAACTTCAGTCTTCCTTGTTCTACTTTTGGCTCTCAAGTTGTCAAATGCCCAGTCAATCCGTCAGACTCATAATGAGATATTGAATGGATTGAGGTCGTCGTCTCTTTGTCTCCGACAAGATCATGACTGACACCATGCCATGTGACTATGTCAGTGTTGCCACCGACAAGCACCCGGGTCATGTTGCAACATGTCTATTAAGTAATTACCAAGCAACAAAGGTGAACGTGGTATTTATCTTTATAACAACAATTCACCATAATGCTCCAACTGTTTCTTTAGAATGCACATTGTCGGGAAGTAAATTTTTAAATGCTATAAGTAATTGTAGAGAGCTATGATTGAAAAAAGTAAGTTTTCTTGGCATTATCGATACATCCAACGTTACACATCAATCCACCATTAATCGGGGTTTTTCTGAGAAAACTAAATCGAGCGAACCATTTTTAGATCTCCAGAAATTAGCAATTCAGATGCTATCAACAACGCTATTCAAGACACCTAATATGGACGTCACAGTATTGCTTAAACATATTCCTAATAGCAGTTAAAATACTGCGCAGTTGAACACAAATGGTCTTCACAACTAATAATTTTGGCCTAATACCCTAACTGCAACGTTGAATTAACATTTCACTGAAGCGAGAAAAAATGAATTACTTGCTTCAGTAACTGCACGCTATAAATAAAGATTTTCAACTTGTTGCTCTGACAGTAAAATGGTAATTGATACTATTATAAATAAAGCAACCAACTGAGATAAATCTGCAGTCCGCAGTGTGAAATTAAAATTTGCAACTAAGTAAGTCACAATGGGCAAATAAAAACGTCCATAAAATACGGAAGACGGCAAAATAAAGTAGGACGATTCGGTTTTGATAAGTTTACATTTATAATGGCGACGGTACTCGCGGTCCACGTGGTCTTGTTCGAGAGAGGTCAGTATGGCTGGATGCGAGGACAGTGCAACGAACTATTTGGAGCGGTGCGACATTTAATTCCAAGAAGCGCGACTCGGCGGCTCGGCTGAGAGCCAGCCGAATGTCGATTGAAAGCACGGACTTTGTTACCCACACGCTAAACCGCCATTTTATTGCATTCGCCCGGTTATTGGCGAAACCGTTGTTCTCAACACTTTATAACAATTTCTTGTACGAACATTTGTATTAATAGCGAACAATCATAATCCCGACACCCAATTATTATATTTGAAGTTTACTCCTTTATGCTCACAAATGTTCTTGCTTTACTCCGAATAAATCAAGATTTTTTACTACGTTTATTTCACCTATTGAATTGACTACGCATGATCAAACCAACCAGTCATGGTTAAGCAAAAATGACGCAATAAGAGACGTAATAACTTTGTTTGCGATAACGTAACATATAAGGCTTTATTGCAGTGTATATAGATTAATGTGCATCGCATGTAGACCGCGACCATCGCTAAATTCCCAGTATCATAACTCTAATGAGCTATTGTCATTTCTGTTCACCTCGTCCGACGTCGCCAACAATTGTCACTCAGAACTTGAGGTCTTTATGACACAGCTTTCAAAATCATTATAGCCATCTTTTCAATGAAACGTTACGTCAACAGTTCTACTTAGATTCTAACTTATCATATACCATCAAACCTTAACACGTTGGCATGATGTCAGATTAATCGCCAAGATATGAATTAGTACAACTGCCAAAACCAAATCAATAAGTAATTAAAGGACTGGAACAGATGCGCCTGTGATATCATACATCAGTTGCGCGCGAGTTTGATCTATTTCTGCTCTGCATCTCGAATTAATATCCGTAATTGATGCGTTCTGCAGCCAGATAATAAATGATGGGGCAGACGCGCAGCCAACAACAACGCGCTTATTATTGACTTGAGCCTAATGAGCTCGAATATAATCAATAACTGCACAAGGACTGCCTGCCTCCGATGTACAATCAACGTGAAGTCATGTCCCATTCAGTTCATAGAATTAATCTTTAATGGATATTCAAAGGGTATTGACATCCCTTATTTACATATTAGCTTTGAAATTATTTGAGTTTTTGACACTTATTCTATTCTTATATATCTTTAGACCAAAACTGTATCGATATTCAGCCCAAACCTATCAAGTTTTTGTCTAAATAATTTATTCGTCCGGACATAAAACAAGTTAAAAACAACGATCAAAAGGCAATTTCACGCAAGATGAAAGAGGCGTTCTAGAGTTACCAATAGTCGGATGCGATTGTCGGCGAGGCAAATAACAGGTCCCAGAGATCGTCTAACGAGCAACCTCCTCCTCGCGAAACTAAAACCGAACCGAGACGGTTATTCTCGGCCAAATTAAAATGGCGGCGTCGTCAACAAAGGCGGGTATAGTGAGTAATTTGCGCCATATCTCTGGACCAAATGAAACAGAATATATTAACACGATAACGATTGCAAATTGCTACTATCCTGATGTTATGATTTCATACCAAACCTCTAGTTATTTAAACGTACATAATAATTATAAATATTCCCGCGACAGCGCGTCGTATGTCGACGTCGATCTTATCTTGTTTAATCAGAAACATTACATTATGTTTGGATGTAGAACTTTGGACGTTAAACCAGGTTAACGGCTGTTTTATTGTCTGCAAACCTGTGCCGACGTAATCAATACGTCTCGTCGGCTATAATAGATCATAATGATCTCAAGACGGGTATTAGAGCGAGCCACCTGAGGTCATCCGGTCCGGCCTCCGCCGCTCACGCATGTTGACAATCCGTTGAAATGATTATCGACAAGCCAAACCCAAGTTATATGAGCATAACAAGGTTTTATTACATACATTTTTATGTTTTAAAATAAATTCCATGGAAATTGCCAGTTATGTAATATTTTTAATCAAGGTACATTTCTAAGCAACTGAAACCATAAGAAATAATGCAGATAAAGATCAGGATACATATATTTCAGTTCACTGGACACGATTATAATCTATTCGATTGAATAATGTAAAGATACAGTAGAAACGAAAAATAAAAAAAAAACATTATTGATAAAATATATCTAGATGACTTCATAATAACCGGCCGTACGCCGCATCGGGGATTCACCATCAACGTGACCGTAGATACTAATAAAAGAGGAATACAATTGATTTAAAAGCTCATTTGTGAGTTTACTTTGTAGCGAGACTGACTCGTAAGTAACAGGGAATACAATAATAGAAACAAATATGAAGAAATATTCTATTATCGGTAGTAATTTGAAGATGGAAATGGAAGCAAATGTCCATCTGTTGACGATTGTAGGCAACAACAATTACATTAAGATAATAAAAAATATGGGAAGTGTCACGATAATCGGAGACGAGTGCAGTATCGACGTTATGGATAACTATGGGAGTGTAGAAATGAGAAGTGCTAGTAATACAGTGAAAATAAACGTGTCTAATTGTGACGATAGTAGGGACGTTGATGGATCTACAGAACTTAAAGAAGTGCCAAACAGAACTGTTATTAAAAACCAAAAAGAGAAAAAGTCCTTTAAAGTAAGTCTCGAGAAATTCATCAGTGTTTATGTAAAGAAAGCGCTAAGACGGAGTAAAAAGTGATTTGTATTATAAACGACCACATCAACGTATTTTGAAGTGTGTAAAGTTCATCAGTATTTACTCCTTATTGAGATATTTTTGAAACAAAAGTGATAACAGAATATTTTGTCCCAAGAGAATAGGCGAAAGTGAATAAACGACTGGATTTCGGTTGTCATCGACTGCTCAAATGAAATCTCATCTCGTTTCGGAATGGGATCAGGTATATTTTAATAAATGAAATCTATACTAATATTATAAAGAGGTAAAATTTGTAAGTTTGTATGTAGGGGGTAATCTTTGGAACCACTGGTTGGATTCCCAAAATTCTTTCACTTATTGATAGCTACAATGTTCCCAAGTGCTATAGGCATCACGGTACCATCAAATGGAGTCGAGCAGCGAGTGAAACCGCGCGAGAATAGCTAGTACTTAATACAGGAAAACGTAAATGTGTGTAGTAGGTAACGTATTGAATTCCTGTCAGGGGAACCACTCGTTCGTGACGTATGGCATGTACATGCCTACGTCCTTTTCCGTAACATGTATTTCCTATGAAGTTAATATTGTCATGTAAGTTAGTCATACCTACATGTGTAGCACCGGTACTTTTTTTAACATTGTCATGTCCATCTAATGTTAGCTTATTATTTATTTCCATTTAATTTTAAGTTTTATTTTTAATTTAAAAACTGTGATATAAGAAAGTAAATTATTGTCAAAGATGTCCTGTTTTATTTTAATTGTTTTATCCAATGTACAATTTCTTATGGCATTAATTTATCTATATTTTCCGAGCAAAGGTGCCATGCGGTAATCTTCTTTTGCATGTAAAGATTATACATATTTTCTAAATCAAATCATTTACTTCCATTAGAGCAGGTCACATTTGGATGTAAAACAATCAAATGTTTAAAAATGAAAATATCTTTACTTGGTCGTGAAATCTTAGTAAAGCTACTGGCTTGTTCCGTAGCGTAAATTCCGCTATAGAATGTGCTGAGTCTATGGTTAATTTTTACCAATAATTTCACAATTTACATACATTACTTAGTGACGACTAGGGTCAGAGTCTAAAGCACAATGACATTATACAACTTTGGCCTATAGCAAAAAAAGTAACCTTTAGTCATTATTAATATTCAAAATGAATACTAATGAATACCTACTAGAATTCACGAAGACTTCCCCGCTCTCAAGATAATTCCCCGTTGATGTTGTGTTGATAATGTTCCTTGACACGATTATTAATTGATTGATGTTTAGTTAGCCTCTAATTAAAGTTTTTATTGTAGGTTTATAGCAAAACCCTCAGAAATTGGGATTTATGCCTTTTTGGGATAAGCTCGCTCCAACCTAACCTAAATGTCTGTTTTTGGAGTAGAGAAATTCATCAAATGACTTCTCCCGCCGAGACTATGACGAGAGGAAGTGTCAGACTCTTATTGAAAAAACCACCCCGTTCCTTCTTCAACTGCAGGTCGAGGCTGCGGTACCTTATTGCGCTTGACCTGCAAGTCCTGCAACTCCGCCAACCTAAATGTACCTACTGTATGCACATGTGCCTCTGCCAAGCTTTTTGTGCCAATAGTGTCAAAATTCCCCGAAGATCAACGAATGTAATGCATAGCATTCTGCTGCATATCATTTTCCTGTTGAATCATCATCAACGGATTACGAAAACTTCGTAAAGTAAACAATTGGATGATGAGAATAAAGTAATTGAGAGATCGGAATTGCTTTCCACTTTTACTAGGAAAGCAGTGGATAACAAGAACAAACGAAAACATCTAAGCGATATAATGTGGTGTGTTGTTAGCTGGACATTTCTGGCAGTCGGCCATCTTGCTATAATTTATTGCCTGCGACTCCATTACATTGACTAAACACTACGACTGGTATGTGGTTAAAATTAGTGCTTATGTAAATTTGTAATGGTCACAACGAAATATAAGTACTTAGAGGCTGATGAACAATGCCATTCCCCTCTTATTACGCATGTCTTTAATACGGTCTTGGCTTCTACTAGTTTCATCTACAGTAAGTTTACCAGGGATTCCTATCTATCTTCTATCTTTATTATTTCAGCCTAGAGATGTCCTACGCCCAGTTGTACTCCATTGTTCTACCTTATTACCCAGTCTTATTAATTAAATTACTACCCGTAAACTTTATGAAACTACTTAATTCATTAAAGATAAAAAATATTATTTCATTAGCATTTTCCTATCACTAAGCACTAAGCAGGTTTATGTTAAGTATTTTTGTAACAAAAACTTGAAAAGTTTCACAGAATAGTACCGTCCAGTCCACCGTCCACGAGACGCGGCAGTGACCTTGATATTTGCACGGTAATGTCATAAGATAATGTTATCTCTGGTAAAAGGAAATACCACTAAATAACCACACTGTTGTTCGGTATTCACACAAACTGGAAACAAAGACTGTCCATTGACTCAGCGCAGCATTGGAATGCAACTTCTTAGATAAAACCTCATTGTTGAGTTTTAATGTTGCAAATACGGTCCATCATTCAACGGAATTTGTGAGTTACGTCGTTTTCGCTGAAGTATGGCAACAATAATTATGAATTACTCAACTTTACCTTCCTTTTTATTAAATGACTTCTTTGACAGTCGATTACTGTCTTTTTTACAAAGAAATAATATCACTGACCCCTGTTTAATAACTTGCGTCAAACATTTAGTGTGAACAGCTGGCCCGATTTTCTGTTTGTCCTACCGCCTTAGACAGAATTACTAATATTACTGAGAAACAAACGCACGCAAACTACCTTGATCTAGTTTTATCTTGACACGAAGAATGTGAGTAAATTCAGTGCGGAAGAAATCATTCACGATCGGAAGTTTAATTGGGAGTGGAATCCAGCCGACTGTGGCCGGAGCGTGGATACTGTATCAAAACACGTCCCTAATTGATCTTCCCTAAACTGGTCCGAGATCACCCACAGCTAGACGCGTCATAATCATGAACCTGCTATCAAAATTAGATAACTGTCATTGAGACTTTCACTGATCGTCGGTTGATTTCACTTTCGCTGCGCACTCAGCCCACTAATGAGACGATTCGACTCTTGCGCAACAATGGGGGCGTCGCAGGCTCCCATCGATTCATATTTGGACCGATCATGACAGTTTAATTTCCGGTCAACTAAGTTATCATTCTTATAATTCCTTCAAAGGCACGTTAGGGTACTCATAACAGCGAAACATAGTTCTTAAATCAAATAGTTTGAAGATCTATACCCAATGTGTTAATAAACACGCTACCCTATATCCTACAGGTTAAACTGTGACCTTTTAATGTAAAGTATTTGCTGCAAATTATTGTACATAACCTATTTATCAAATACGAAACAATCAACTCCAAAGTACCAATAATGTCTTGATCCACAACTCGCTATATCCATACGGTTAGCAATTGCCCATTCAATTTATTTTACAATTTACTCAAATGGTTCCATGGCCGTTTATACCAACTGTTATAAATTGCTTTCGGCGAACACGCCGCTATCCTTTATTTGAGAAAAAAATTTAATCGGTATTTTTTTTGCCC
The DNA here is from genome assembly GCA_902829305.4 of Spodoptera exigua. Taxonomy (NCBI): domain Eukaryota; kingdom Metazoa; phylum Arthropoda; class Insecta; order Lepidoptera; family Noctuidae; genus Spodoptera; species Spodoptera exigua. Next base: position 3,845,694 of record LR824612.2, read on the forward strand.
TAAACAATTATTTTAATTGTAGGCTCATCTAAATATAACTATGACACAATTTTATTTTGTTTTTATGGACGGATCCAGTACTATCTCGTACAAGGCGCACGACTGGATCTGTTTTACATCAAAATATTGTAACACCGTAAAATATTGGCACAAACACAACCTTTAGATGCTGCAAAAAATAAACTGCAAAGATAAATGTTACAAAATAAGTTATTTCCGTAGAATTACTGGTTGAAATCAAACGGATATTTTGCAATACAAGCCAGATACCTAAGTATTTACAGAGGCAAGAAATAAAATGTCATACAGTGATGTTCACACGGCTAATTGTACGTTACACATGTCTAGAAATACTTCGTAATTACGCTGCGTGCTATGAACATGACCTACTTAGGAAAAAATACGCAATTCATATTATACTACATTCATAACATCATTGCAAGTGAATATGTATATGTATTCTTCGACCTCCAAAGCTAACATCGTAAACCAAAACATCCCTAGAACCCATTTTTAATATTTATCCACATCCTGACTCGCACAGTTGACACCATAAGAAAATGAAGTAATAAAATGATAATTTAAAACAGTTCACAACGAGACTCCAATTATAGCATATCTGTGTAATGACCTAATGATGTTGTAGACTGACTGAAATGCAATGATGACTTAAACATTGGTATCATATACATTATGACATTCACCTTCATAGTCTGATGACGCGAATCGACGCGACGAAGGTAAGTAATATGTCACGCCATAAAATTGTAATTTGTTGACAATCCCAGGACGCTTATTAATCAAAGTAAAAATTTTACATAATAATAGGTTGGACTATTGGTTAATCTTCTGACATGTATGCAGACGAATTCATTCCAGTCAAGAAATATACTAACTTTACTCTTGAAGCATTTATTACATCTACTTTAAAAATGAACCGCAATTTAGTGAAAAGCATTCTGTCAGTGCAATTCAAACAAAACTAGGTGAAATTGTGAATTGTTAGCGGTCACTAGGAAAATCAGAGAAGACACGTCGCGATTGTTTTGCCCCAGATTCTGTCGTTTTTATTTGTTTTGTAACGCAGACACGGAAAGACACTAGTTTTCCAATTGAGTCTAAAAGACCTAGCAACAATATCCGGTGCGACGTAGATACGAAGACTGACTTGACTTCTATATTCTCAGCCGGATTTTGTTTCGGATTTCAACATCGACACCGCACACATTAGCTATTCTACGGGTACAATATGACTAATGTCCGGCCTAATACCGCAGAATTAATTAAATGTATAGGTATCAACGTGGGAATGTGGCATAAATGGTCATTTAACATTTCATATGTTATATGACCATTTATACAATACTAGCAATATGGGGTGTTATTCCCTTTCTTATTTTGCAAAACGATTACTTACCTACAAAGAAACTTGTACTTGGTTAACAGAATATTGAGACAACATTATCCTCATACAAAAAGCAATAGTTTTTCAAGTAATGCAAAAATAATGGCCAAAAAGGTGAAACTAAAAAGAAATCAGTCGTGCACGCGCCGCGCGCGGGCGCAGGGCCAATGAACGTTGACAGGTGCCGCGCGACCAATCCCGATACAGAATCTCACTTTACGCGACTCGGTTCAAATCACGAAATTATGTCTACATCCTTCTCTGGTGCATTCGAATACCCACGAGTGAAAGCGAGACGCGGAGGGCAAAGGACCTCTCACCTAACCTGGGCTGCTTTTGCACTGGCTTTGTTTACCGATCAATCTTCTGATCACTAACTTATTTAGAAATTATTAAACCTCAATTGTAATTTATGTGCCATTACTAACATTGAGAACGAAACAGATTTTGTTATTAGTTCTCACAAAAGTTCAAAGTCATCGTTGTAAGCTTTGATCCAAAGGCTTACGTAATCCTTTGTTAGCTGAAAAAGTTCAAGTAGACGGTGATCTGTGAACGGAATTGTAATTCTCCGGGTATCGTCCCACGCATTCCAGGAGGTCGTTACTGTGCGGTCTAATGTCAGTCATTCATTAAAGCGAGTGCATTCCCTAGCATACAAATGTCCTTCCTGTCGCTTCTACCTCCGAGCCATGACACTGGTCGGGTAACTAACTTTCTAACATTTAGTCACACTGACGTTCATTTCGTCCACGCCCAGAAAGAAACCCACAGTTTCTGCGAAAACATAAATCATTTATAGCCAGTAAGCATTGGTAAATAGAGCGCAGCCTAATTTTAAGTTCCAGATAAAATGTTAACAGATGCGTTTAAATGTTGGTGGTATATCGCACGACGCACGGCACGACGGCGCCAATATTGCTTGTTTTATTTACATCTCAAGCAAAAAATTGGCATTAGTCCAAAACCTAAACGAGATGGCGTCCATAATGATATCGGAACATTTCAAAATCCTAATCTCAATAAACAGGTTTATAGTTTAACAAGAACTTAAGCTGCAAAAATACACTTCACAAAACTGGTCCCTCCCTGAGATTCGATCCGGTAAACGTTAGTTCGGAGCGAATAAGAAATCGATTTGTGTTATTGCATCTGGAAATAAGTCGATTCACTCGCATGTTCTCTTGTACAATTTGTTATAGACAATGATCATAGCGGATCATTCATCAATAACGAGTGGTACTAGGCGTTGTCCGTCGTCGTATGAAATCGATTAACCAACATGGAAACTAGCCGTTGTTGGTGGTAAAGTTAATGTCTGTTTGTAAACTGGCCTCGACACGGTTCTTTGCTTTGCACCGTTCTCTAAGACCTAATTGCGAGGATCAGGTACTGGGAGTAGATCAGCGATAGGAAGCGAACGAGGAACTAAGAAGCTAGCCGAACCGGTCGGTAACGGGCCGCGGGTTCCGACTGTTCGGTTCTAGCCATGGCCATTTAGAAAATAAATAAACATAAACACAATATGTGCAACTGCAAACGGTACTATCTGATTATAAACACCGTTGCACACTTATCCACACGAAATAGTACAGTTTTATGTACAATCAATTAAAGTTAAGACAAAACATTGTGTTGGAATTCCATAATTTGCAAAAATTAATATAAGGGTGTGTTTGAGAAAAACTAGCAAACGTGTGTAGATAATTTCCGTACAAGCTATCAGTATCAACGAAAGAAGAACGTGATTGAGTAGTAAGTTAAGAAGCAATAAAATAGAACATGCGTCAGTATTATCGACAGTAGACGTGATCCGATACGGTGATACCACTCGTGATAAGAAAGCTGCGAATTATGGACTTCGGAAAGAGCCTGTTTCCGTTAATATCAAGCTATCCAAACCTACAGAGGCCTTTTTCGAGAATATACGCAAGAAAAGTGAGATATCATGAATTAACCATGTGACCCATGACAATCTAAATTCTGGAAGAGCAATTAAAATGAGCAATAACATATGGAATAAATTAAGGATAATACTTGATACCTTTACAGTATGAACATATTGTAATGCATCAGTACCTAGGTAGGTGGCTTGATGAGCCAAATTGAGTCCGTCTCCAAAACACTAATACATACACAAAATTTATCGAAATATTTTAACGATATTGTCTGCTTTGTTACCTGTGTAAACTGCGAAGAGATTTTTGTATGATCTTCTTGGTAGACTTTCCTTGATTTTCGTCGTTCTGTCATGAGGGTTGTAAGTCTGTCTAGGGCTTTTGATTCGACAGCCTCAGCGTTAGCCCTAATAAGGCGGCTGATATTTTCCCATTCTTCGGTCATGGCTCGCCAGGCAGATGCTATCACAGACCCTGGAACAAAAGGACAAATACTGTTAGTATAAAATGTTACATTTACCTACATGTCACATGTTTTTTTATGAAATAACTATTCATTAAGTTCAACTAAACAAGAATTAAGATAAGTCACTTAATAAGTCTTTTTCTTCATTATTTATGTGGATAATAAGGAGTATATAGGTAAACTTGCCTAATTCGTACCTGCGCCTAAATCGTACCTCGTCTATATCTTGGCATGGGTAATAGTTACCAACGCCTCTGATGGCATAAAATGTCAATAATAGTCGGCCAGATTGCCATATGACAAATAAACACCTGTTACATTGCTCCCGACAAAAATATTGAACGGGTAAGATTTTTCTCACTCTTTTTCACTTTTTGAGTAATTTTTTTGCATACTTCACAAGAACTGTCTTCCAAGTATACCGTTCATAAGTTGTTTAACTGTTTATTATATATTTATACGTATATTTGTGAATATATTTCACATGGTAAAGCCGACTTGTTCGTTGACAGTTTTTTTTGCGGCTAATTTGAAATTCATTAGATACTTGTGCCTAATTCGTACTCGCAGCAACTTCTTAAAACGTACGTACTTACGATTTCGGAAAACAATGTTTAATATCACAGTAAATATTAATTACTTACTTGATTATTTTTTAGTTTGTGTTTTTATTTAATAAAACTAAAAAAGAACATTATTTTATGCAGTAATTGTGAAGTACGGGTACGCTATGAAGTGTGCTATGTGCAAGACGAATTAAAAAAAACTAAACTTTATTTTACTGCGATGACTTTCAAGATTTGGAAAAGACCATCCGCTGTATTAATAAGAATTAGGTAATCTAGGTACATTAAGATAAAAAAGAGTAGAAGATTATTAAGATTGTGATTTTTAAGACTGTAAAACAATGATAGGATCTCAAAGTACGATTTAAGAATATACTGGTACGATTTAAGATCAATGGTCTTAAATCGTACTTTTTTTAGGTTTTTGAAAATTGTTTATTTCTCAGAAGTTTATAAGATTTATGTTATATTTTATCGGAATACTAATAGAACATTAGTTTAATTATAACTACTTAATATAATTAACTGTGTATCATTGTTCATTTTCAAAATTTTCGAGGTTCTCCTTAAGTGGTACGAATTAGGCAAGTTTACCCTAGATAGAACATTTTAGACATCTAAGGCTATGATGATGATAGAACATGCTCCTCCTATTAACTGTCAATGAAGGGGTTTTTTTTATAGAAACGGAGATGGATCACCTGATTGTAAGTGATCAGCGCCACCTATGGATGCCCACACACCAAAGAAGATTCGTTACTAGGCGTATTGTCGACTATTTAAGAAGGAGTATGCTCGTTTGTTAAAAGTTTGAAGGTCTACGATTCCAAGTTATAAGTGCAAGCCCCGCTTGAATAAAAAATTTGATTCAGCAGTAGTAGCACGTACGATTGCTATTATAAGGTGACGATGAAAGAAAATGTTGCATTTATTTACTATATGTATAAAACATATGTAGAACATATCTAGTTGTCTGTCTACAACTTCGGTCACAAATATTTATGTAACGTTGTTAAGTCATAAGATATTATTGGTAACATTTCTGTCTAGACTAGAGGCGTGGCGAACCTGATGACTGATTCCTGGCACAATTTGTCTGAAAGCATTTTGCATGACAGTCGTCCTATATTTGCAATTTGTTTACGTAATCTTTGACACGTTTCAATTACTACTTTACAATATTTGGAATTCTAACCTACACCCACGTGTAGTATATTCGATAACTGCATACTTACTAAACTATTTGAATTAATCTGTTTAACCGTCTTGACGCCATCGACAATTTTATGACGTTCGGGGCTCTGATTGGCTTGTTCCAAGCAACCAACCAATCAGAGGGCTTAATACGGTTACGTTTCGATCGCGTTAGCGTAAAGCAAACTCGCTCTGGGCATTGTGATTTATTATAATTTATAACGCTATGATATAAAAATACTTATTAGCTTGTAAAGAAGAGACTTATTAATTTATTTATCGGAAACAAATCATCAAGACTATTGATAAACCGTTGAATCAAATGCAATACAAGATGTATCATACATTCTTAAGATAAGATTACGTATCGTGCATTATTAACTTAAAAATTACGTATGGTAATATAAACATAATATAATCTTTATTTTACTGTCCACACAACTTCTTACAAACAAATAAAAGTACCAAAAAAAAAAGAATTGAAAGCTGCCAAATAATTCACAAAAGCTACCTGTCCCACGTTGAGGTTTGTCATTTTTTTAAATATGGTTCTTAAAAACAATTCAAAAGCATAATAGTAGGGCCAACCCACATTGGTCTACTTATCTATACTTTATAGTGAGAACAATGGTATCGCCCACTGTGAGTCGTAACACCTACCACTTGGAATATTGATAACAACATAATTATTATGTAACAGCATTCGTAAAAAGAATAATTACACGGTGAAAATTAGTTTTTAGTTGGTGCATTTTTTTTATTTTATTTTTTCTATGGCTTGGCGACCTAAATATACTTTCCTTTAATATAGGTACCTACGAAAATATGTATATCTTTCAGATCCTTAAACTCCTTGGCAATCTAATTTCTGATTCATAAAATGTCTGTTTTAGTTCTTCAGATAGTCATTATTATGCCAAAAACTTTATGACTGTAATTAATTTTAACATTCTGTTAGGGCTGAAATAAGCCTAACAGTAGGTCGGTAGTCAAATATTAGTTCCATTCTTGAGTTGCTTTTTTAAATAGAGAAACTTTCAGTAGTTTAAAAAATATTCTTATGAGATTTGGCATTAAATACAGCTGCCAACTATTAACTAATAATTATGTTTAGATAATTAACTGCAGTCAGGAAATAGCCTAGGTGTTTATTTTGCCGGAAGTAAATAATACCCGTATCATTGGCAAAAATGTTAAATTTAAACACCATTCAAAGGTAAGTAGGAAATTAAAACGTTAGTCTAGCCATCCAATCAGTGGTTCTGGTTTCAGACATCTTTTTTGTGTACCTACATATGTATATATTCGAAAAAAAAACTAGTAGATACATATTTTTATAGACTAAATGGTGTAGTTCAAAAGACCACTACTTACTATGGGTTTTTTTTAATTATGCACCTTCGCTATCAACAATACTATTTTCAAAATACCTTCCTTTTAAAATTCTTATCGGGATTTTATTTACCAGATTCTTTGCAATTTATCTTAGAAACTAGATAACATTAGCCAACAGAACATTCCATTGCAGCTAAAGACTAATGTATTTTTTAATCTAGGTAACTAACATTAATTACGCCTGACTCCTGGCGTTTTTACATTACTTTTCAAAGTATCAGTGAAATGAAGTTTTGGTTTATGTAGTATATTGGTTGGTATAAGTATATTCGGCGGTGCTAATGAGTTAATTCTAGTAAGTGGCGGTGCATTTTACCGTTAAGTTCTTCACACTTGTCCATCTTCTGGCCTTGTGCGGCGGCGGCGGACAATGCGAGGGCGTATTCCCGGTCGCTCTTCATCTTAGCCTGTAGGCTTCGCTTCATGGTCTCCATGAGCCTCAGCTCCGCATCCTGGCGAGCCAGCAACGCCTCGTGCGCGGCGCGCCCCGCTCCGCTCGACGCGTACCCCATTGTAAACAACCCACGTCTACACTAAACTGCACATCACAAACATAAACACAGCACTATTCACATCATACTCCGTTATCACCGGCACAGTGTTTATACGTCACCTCGTAACAAAATTCAATTTATTGGCAACCACAACAGAGAAACGAAAACACGTTAGCCTTTAAATATGGACTTTTAATTTTTTCTAAGTACTAGCACCCGCGTAGCAGTCTAACAGTAAAAGCTAAATAAAAACTTTACAACAAAAAACTTTCGTTAGAAATGTTGAACGATCGAGGTGAGCGCGCTCGAAATATGAGAACGCGCGTCCGCTCGGTAACGTCGTCCGACCTGAATGCCATCTATCGCGAGCACATTACGTCTGGTCGGGCTGCGGGCTGCGGGCTGGTGCCGCGCGCTGTCTGCTGGCTGGCCCAGTCACCCGTCCCGCCGGGGCAGTCGCCGAGGCAATGCTGCGACAACATGATATAACACCCAGACAGTAAATAATGACATGGTAAAATTGCTAGTTCTGTTTTTAAATTCACCAATTCAAAACCGTTTCAATTTTATAAATAGATTTAATATTAACAAGATAGAAAATTAATCGTTAATTTCAATATTTTTGTTTTAATCCCTACAGACATAGACAGAAGAACAATAAGTTCTTCTGTCTATGAAATGTTAATATATTTTATTGCAGAAGTTATGTTTACTTTTGTTATTAATATGATTGTGAGATTATAGGTACATTCACTTTTTTTCGTAATGGGCAGGCATTTGGCCGCCGTCACGCCTTGTGATAAGCTATGATGAGATCAACGACGGAGCACGCCTACCTAAAAGCAACCTATTCCCTCGTACCTTGAAGAAACCCAGCTATACCCTTCGCAAAACAAACACCGCAGACCAGAACTTAACAATACAAATGCCCTTACTCATTAGCTTCTTAGAAAAGTATTGATTTAGACAATAGATTTCTCGAACAAAGCAGAGCCAGTTGCCGATAAATTCCATTGGACTTGAAAAATCATATCGATATTTTTATCTATACCGAAGAATTCAAAAGCTGGTTCTATAATGACGTAAGTGAACCTAAAAATTAAACAGTATGTCGTCAAGTCCCGATTGAATGGGTTTTGTAGCTTATGGGATTTTGTCAGCCATCCTTCATCTTTGGTCTCATTGCTTAATATCAGGAGAGAAAGTTGCTAACAAAATAATAATAATAATATGCCCGCAGGGCACCTTGAGGCGAGGTGACGGGAATTAGCGATCCCGCGGGCTACCATCATCCCGATTGCTCCAGGGAGAAGTCACCGTTCCTCATCTCCGGCTTGCCTTCATTGGCTGGCCGGAGTGGACGATGACGAGGAACAGGTCTCCCACCTCTGGCTTGCCTTCATTGGCCGTCCAGAGTGGAGTCGCGAGAGTAGTGATCCTGCTCGGAGGGTGGAAGCTGTTCGTAAGCGGCGAGTGGGCCAGTGATGCAGGATGCTTAGGCAGATGCAGATGATCTGAGTAGAAAGCTGGTGGCAGTTTCTTCACCCTTCAGCCACTCACATTTCCGTTGTCCCTCTGTTGCTATTACTAGTAACCATTCCCGGGGGCCCGGTCGGTGAGTTGGCGAGTCTCCACCTGCCATTTTTACGTGTATTTATTACATTGTTTCGGCAGGTGCCATAGTCCTTCCATAGTTCCCATCATACCAGTCCATAACAACCCACACCCATAGTCTTATCCCTTGTTTCCATTATCCGCAATAGTCCTACTCTAACCGGAGACTGTCCTTGGGTGCATTTCCATAGTGCATACAGGGATAGTCGCCGGTTAGTGTACCATTTCATTTAGATTAAAGTTGTCTAAAGGGCCTCTGCGCAGTTGGCTCCGGCCCCTCGTACGCCTTCCAAATGACCGGGACCCTGTGGTCCCGTGATTGGTAAAGACATACAAATAATAATATCAGGGCCAAGGGCCATAGTATTTCGACAGTTTTCATCCACTATTGCATAGCAACCCATATACATAACTCTATCAATTTTTACCACATTTCACAACAGCCCTGCATCAACCGGGGATTGTCCTTGTGCCACTTTTATAGTGCATACAGGGATAATTGCCGGCTGATGTCCCATCACATTTATATTAAAACTGTTCAACGGGCCTCTGCAAGTTGGCTTCAGCTCCTCGTACGCCTTCCAAAGGTCCGGGGCCCTGTGGTCCCGTGAATGGAAAGAACATACAAAATAATAATATAACACCCACTTTTTCCCAGTCCCGTCAAATCAAAGAAAATATTCACATTTCGAAAAACCTTCAAAAACCTATCCCATTGTCCTATCTGTCTGCCGTCTCAGGCTCAGGTATTGGATTCGCGACCGAAGCTTATCAGGCCAATAACAATCACTCGATGTATGAGACAAAATTTTAAATTCGTTTAACTAATCTTAATTAACTAAAAATGTTAATATATTTAAGCTAATTATTTTCCGAGTGACTAATAACTTAAAAGTCGACTAAATGTTTGCAACAAATAAAATAACTTGCCAGCAATTAAATATTTTCGCGACTATTATATTAAGTAAGGTTCAAAATTAAGGGTGTTATAAAAACTAAAAACAAGCAGCTGCGTTTGGGTGGCAAATAAACTATACCAGTCAATTGAAATATTAGGCGAGGAGCTATATATTAATGACTTGGCGACTAATAATGTTAGTTAGGGTGGTAAAGATATTACCAACTATTTCGTGCCGTCTAAAAACCCAGTTTCAGGCTTCGCTTTGCGGACAGCTCTAGATGTTAAAAGGAGTATAATAAAAAGGAATAAGCGTTAATTATTAATATTTTTTTATTATAATTTCGTGAAAACGGTGGAAGATGCGATGGTTGGATACGAGTGTAGTGCGGGGTGGCGGGGTGCGTATGGGTGCATATAATGAAACATGGCATACATTTGATGAGTACAAAGAAAAAAACTTTGCGTTCTGGAAAGTTGTACTACCAAAAACAGAATGGAAGAAAGGCATGTGCAACTGCCCTCAATTTTTTTAAATATATGTGTGTAAACATATAATAGGCCTTGCCATAAGGTTGGAACTAGCCACTCCGCCTTTAGAGGCCAAATTGATTCCAATTGGTCAAAAAAGAAAGCGAGGGCGTCCTGCCAAATCTAAACCTGCCCTAATAATACAGTAATATATTTTTTTTTCATTGTGTCTACCTGCATAACTTTTTATTCTGTAAAAAAAACCATTATAAATATTACCCATTCTATTATTTTTTAGAACCTATATTCATTTTACTTAGTCGCTGCATTAAATACATGCCATATATTTATACGACCGCGTTGTGTTTCGCCGTGTGAGTTAGGTTACCGGAGACCCAATCCTTCCCGTCCCCAAATCCCAAAAATCTTCAAAACTCATTCCTCATTTAGGTCTTCAACGAACTCGTAACTCTTCCGTTAACATTGGGTAGCGCTGTTTGCTTACCATCAGGTAAACCGCCTGCTGGTTTGCCGTCGTATCACATAAAAAACTACCAATAGAATATTTCTAAATAGGAGAATCTAATAAATACTGTATCTATTCGTAGATATAGTACGAGTAGAATATGTTTACGACCATCCCTACTGTCCCCACAAGTGCGGCGAGAGCCGACTAAAGGACTATTTATTCAATTGAAAACTTCAACCCTTTAAACTGCGATTTCCAACTCGCTTACCAAGCATTGAGGTGGTTGAGGGTGCAAGTGCAGCAAAAGGAACGAGGTAGTTTTTGGTCTACCTTAGACTTAGGGCAGATTTTTCAATAGTCAGATAAATATTATCTGAGCCATGAAAATTGTTGCTCTCACTGTCTTTTACAAACATTCTGACGCAACGGCATTATAATTATTCAACAGATAACTTTTATCTAACCATGGAAAATTCAGCCGTTAAAAATCTAACACTCCTGTAGCTCGCCCCATCCAGGTAGGGAAAGCCGTTGGATGATTTAACCGCTCAAAAAATCGTGTGAAACGTAGAGGAAGGAGAGAAATGCAGTGGAGGCCCCAAGTAAACTGTTACTACTAAACTAAAAAAAATGGATTGACGTATACACCTTATCATCTTCATGAATAAGAGCAGTCTGTAATAAATTTATGTGTATAGGTACACATTACATGTATTTATTATAATTACATACATTTTCAAAATAGTTTAAATCTTAAAATATCCAATAAAGTAAATAAACAATAGGTAAACAAAAAAACTAATGAGTGAAACAACGAACTCAAACTTGCCTTGACCCAGAACCAGAAATAAGTGGTAAAGTTGATGTCCAGCTCCTAAAACTCCGCATCGGATTTTGATGCGGTTTCTTTTGATACCTATATATATGTATAGGTTTTTTTTTATTTATTTATTTCCAAGGTACTTACTATATATTGTTATAATGTTATTGCCGCACAACGAAAACCTCCCAGGGTTTATCTGTGTGCTGGCGAGCCGTTCATTTAATTGTAGAGTGATTGGTGAAGAGTAAGGTAAATGATAATAATACTCATTAAAAAGTGGAAAAATTTAGTATTAGGATTGCACCCGTGTGAAAAGAGGCCTTTTGCTCAGCAGTGGCTATTTATAGATTGGTGATGATGCTGATGATGGTACCCACCGTACCACGAGGAGGTGGGTGATTCTCCAAAAAACCTTAACTTTTATTTAACAAGTCTTTATCCTCCCAGGTTTTTAAGCATCTTAGTAATTTATTTTATACAATATTTTTAATCGGTTGCTTGTAAGCAGTGGTGAGATTTAATTTAATAAAATAATTATCTGTGTTTAAATCAGCAGACTCGTTAATTTTCGGTTGAGGATAGTGACATTATTAATTATTTTTTAATTGATGTGAAGAATCACCCAGGTGCAAGGAAAAATAAAAGGCAGATCATTTTATTAACAGTTAATATTGCTGCTATCTTTCTACCAAACTAATCAAGATGGTCTTGTTTTGGCAAAATATCACCCAACAAATGCAAATAACTTTACAAAACTTATTCAAATCAGAATAACAAAGAAGTGAAAAGTATGAAAAAAAATAATTTTAGATATACCTATAGGTAAATAAATTAACGCCAAACCTGTATCATGGGGTTAGGCAGAAAACTGACTGATCGAAGACGTTTATTGCGATTCATACAAACATTTTTAGACATATTCCATCCAAATTCCATCACTAGCTACTCTCGCGCGATTTTCTCCTATATACAAACTCACAAATTTTACCTCTTTATAACATTAGTATAGATATACAAACTGGCGTCACCCCCATTCCCAGAAAGTGACCTATCTATCATTCCAGATTTTTTGTTAAGTAAATAAACAGTTTTTCATGACTGGGTAGCTAAAAATCTTGGGTAGGTTCTTCTAAAATGAGTCTCCCTTACTCATGCTCCGTGTTGAGAGACCCAAGCTGAAGCTGAGAGACAAACTAATAATGATAATTTCCCCCTCAAAAAAAGAGAGATGTCGTATGTTTACTTCTGTAACGGCCGATATATTATATATGTCACCATTTATTGTATTGTTCTTAGCCAGAAATTGAGGAATTATTCGCTATCCAAAGATTTTTTTAATGGGTAAGTACTTTAGGTTTTAATTTCAAGCGTCAATGTACCTATTGGTAATAATGGGCGTGCTTAGGGTTACTATATGACAGGCATTTGCCCCATTTGACAGGCATTTTAAAATAAAAATTGTCTGACAATTGAATTAGTAAAACCAATATTGATTTATCAGTAAAATAAAAGTGTATCTTGTGAAGATGTTTATATATTAGAAAAGAAAGAACTACATATAAAAAAACTGCTCTGACAAATATCAGTAAAAAATATCATTCTTCATAAATTATCATGTTTTCGGCTTACCTACTAAGTCATGCTAGAATCATGAATATGGGCCTCTAGCATGGCTTGAAACTAGTCGAGTATCTCGTCAAATTATTACGTGAGTAAGCCGAAAACATAATAATTAATTTAGAATGTCTCACGAAAGTTATAATAAAAATCCTTCTTCATTATTATCTGTTGGCTTTCTACATCGTTTTGCTTTAAACAGGTACCTATACCTATTTCTGAAAATACAGGCATTTTAGATGCCATAGGCAGGTATCCCTCTATTTACATATGGTAACCCTAGGCGTGCTAGACTTTACTAACTACGACCAGGGTGGTCGTGGTTAGTAAAGTCTTAGTAAGGTCTTTCCAATTCTTAATAGGTACTTACTATTCTTACACAAATTTGCATGTAATTGACTATATTACTTCTATTTTCATACTTCATTTTAAATACTTTAGAAGATATATAAAAAAACAACTGTTAATTCATTAACACCATATTTAATAAAGACCATATAAAACAAAGTCACTTTCACCTTGGAGTTTTTAAATCTACGCAACTGAGGTTGATGCGTTTTTAAAAGATTAGTTTATTGATAAGGAAGTTTTTTAAGTAAGTATATTAACATCTAGTAAATCGCGGACTTGCGTATCATTGTAGCTGCACATTAGCATTGGCGGCCGGCGGGTCGTTATTTAACACTTTAACCATATTATATTCGAATCGCACAGTTAGCGCCATCTGCTACACTGCTCAATGACTTATCTATGTCGTGAACAAATGCCAAATTCTGGAACTATAAACCAACAAGTGTGGGTGTGCCAAGCTTCGGCTCGACCGGAGTGATACCACGGCCTCACAGAAAACTAGCGTGAAATAACCACAGCGTTGTGTTTCGCCTTGTGAGTGAGGTTACCGGAGGCCCAATCCTTCCCTCCCCCGAACCGTCCTCAATCCCTAAATCTCCAAATCCCTAATCCCTAAAAGGTCGGCAACACACTCGACAACAACTCCAACTCCTTTGATGTTGCGAGTGTCCATGGGCGGCGCTGATTGCTTACCATCAGGTAATCCGTCTGCTCATTTGCCGACCTATTAAATAAAAAAATAAAAAAAAACAACCACAGCGTTGTGTTTCGCCGTGTAAGTGAGGTTACCAGAGGCCCAAACCTTTCCCTCCCCCGAACCCTCCTCAATCCCTAATCCCTAATCCCTAATCCCTAAAAGGTCGGCAACACACTTGACAACAACTCCTTTGATGTTGCGAGTGTCCATGGGCGGCGCTGATTGCTTACTATCAGGTAATCTGTCTGCTCGTTTGCCAACCATTCAAAAAAAATTCTCACCGATAAACAATAAAATTTACGTGAATGTTTTGTCATTTTTTGTAACTTAGATAAATAGGTGACTTAATTAGAAATGCCCGGAATGAAATCTTTGGAAAGTAATAATTTAAGAACTGTACTATACTTAGACATCCCAGATTTTAAACTAGACGTCTTGGGTGCAAGACGTAATTTAAAGGTTACCTTGAAGCATGCACCTTAAGTTATTTATAGGACTTTTTAATGTGAGTAGGGCTATTGCTTTGAATAGGTACAGAAGAGCGGCGATTAGATGTTGAAACACCTCGAAAATCCCTATTTTCATGGTTTTACCATATTCTAAAAAACCCTTTATTCCAAATCTTAAAAAAAATGCATATTTAAAAAATTTCAAATGTAAGGTATGAGCACTAGCCTTTTGCGCTTTAAGTAATATTTTATTAGATTTTTTGTTTTTGCATGTAATGCATGCATGGTTTTGTCATGTAAATTCAATACACTCACAGCGTAAATAATGATTTATGTTTCTTTCTTTTCATTTTTCTATCAACCTAACTTAAATATAAAATATCAAATCATGAGTCAATATAATATATAATTATTTAATACGTTATTTACATGAGTCATTCAGGAAAAAGTCTACTATTTTTATCCCAATGTTTGTAATAAAATAATAAATTCTATACCTAACAACTGTGCCAGTTGTTATAGAATTTATTTGTTCCCTATTAAAAGAATGATATTTAATTTAAACAAATGATTGATTAAAAAGTTACTTGGCTTTCATTTCATATCTCATATTGAAATTCTAAAAAAAATGTACTATGATTTAACTCTTTTAGCTGAGTACACGTTTAAAATATCGTTTCCCAAAACAAAGATTAACTTGCGTAACTTTGTTATTTTCTAGTAATAAAATAAATTTATTACTTGGCAATACTTGAATGTAAATGTCTGCCAGCAAAAGTCTGCAGTGTTCTGGCAACATCAGACATCAAACCCAGCGGTCAACGCAGAATATGGCCGCTTCAGGTTAGTTCTGTTAATTTTGTCACGTGAAAAAATCTCTAGGTTTTGCCTTATTTTATTATATATCATCAAATTTCATACTTAATTTAGTTTGCATGTGAAACAAATTTGTAATCCAACCCTTATGAAGCCCATATAATGTTATCTAATAATGCTAACGTGTCATCATTTCACCTCTGCGGACGTTTGGATTTACCGCGTGGCCACATTTTTCAATTATCTTATATTTTTTACCTCTTGCTATATTTATTATTCTGATTATTGGTTATAATATTTTCTGAGACGGTTAGGAAAGATGTGAATTATAAAATACTAATTGTCCTTTCATAAGTCCGCCAATAACCGCTTTCCAAAATCGGAGTAGGTCGTTCACTTACTATGCGTCATCATTATTCATTAGCTTGTCCTCTACCTAATTCAGATTTACATCCAGCTGTCACTAATATTTAACGAAATATGTAATGTTTTTTTCTGTGTTACTTTTCCAGGCAAGTCTAAAAAGAAGGCGAAATGGATACCGGCCAGCATTACTGATATCATCGCGGAACCAACGACTATTCCGACAACCCACAATTGGGCAGACTCTGTTGATGAAGAACGTAAGTGCAAATTATCTTCATATCATATACCTATCATAATTTTAAGTCTCTTCGACCCAATGATGACATGTAAAGGGTAAAGGCTGGCCAATGTCAATCTCGTACTTGGGGCGCACTTACTGAGTGCTTGTCACTCTCTTCGCCCCGGGAAGGTCTGAGTAAAGGTCTTTGTGTTTAAAAACATTCTAGCCGGATGCTTCTCTTAAAGGGAAGGCAGGGGAACCAGAAATTACAGTGTAATGTTAAGCCTGTGAAGCCAGGCCTGTGGGGTCAGGTGGAGTTGTAGACATTGTCACTGTTGGAAACCCCTGTGACCAGCAATTTTAGCCCAATCTACGAGATGACTTATGTCACAACTCAATTCAGACTAGTCTCTCATTGGCTTGCTCCCTAATTATTCTGAGGGTCTTTAAAATAATTGTGTTCCATATTTATTATTTTAAATGAAATATCACATAAAGTTAATGTTTGTAACAAATTACCAGACAAAAATTAAGGTACAAAATGGTTCAAAAGTTAGGGCCTTTTTAGCAATGCCCAAATAGCTGCTATGTACCATATACATTTGTATATATTATGCAATTTGGAAACAGGCTGTTTAAGGTACTCAATGTTGTCAATTGTTTATCATGCATATAGAAATATGCATATAGAAATAACTAAGCTTATTGTTGTTCATTTGATTGATTCTTCTACAACATCACAATAATACAACAGAAATGCAGTATTTTGTTTAAGTTGTAGGTATTGACTGTAAATAACAGTAATGCATTATCTTTTAATTACTGTTTAGTTACCAGTAGATAAAAGACAATAACAGCCAAAAGATTCCTGCAGTCATTTATTGACATTTGTAAATATCAATGTGAATACTCAAACATTATTTAATGCATCTTAGCATTTGCAATTGTAACACTTTAAATGATGTACTTACTGAATATTATATGATCATCTTACAGTATTTAAACCAAATACCTGAGCATCATAATAATTTAAAGAAAGTAATAGATTTGAATGTCCAGAATATGATTTTGTCATTATTACTTTTAAGTAGTTGTTAATCGTCTCTTAATGATGTGGGTCATTACATTATCTATAACAAAGGTAATTTCTGAACCAACTTAATTTTTGTGTAATTTAACATTTTATTGATAGTTTAGAAAATACCAAATGGTAGTACCTAAATCAAATTTTGTATAATACTTGAATATTATATAATCGAAGTAAATTTATATTGACTTAGCTGAGAATGCATATGGCGGAGGGTACCAGTCTCGGCCTAGAGCGCCGGTCGTGTTGCCGTCAGCGTCGCGGGCGGCGCGTGGCGGCCTGGCCGTGGACGATGAGTCTATCCCCCGGCGCCCACCGTTTACTGCACACATTTCCAACCTACCGTATGATGTCGACGAAAGTGCGATCACTGAATTGTTCGCGGGACTTAAGGTAATACAACTAAATATTATTAATAATTTTGTATTTAATTGATCCCATTCAAATAAATCAGATGTTGTGAAGCATAATCAATACTTATAAAAATTCTGTAGAGGGGTCCATTCTGTACATCAAATATATTTTCAAAATAACTACCAAGTGATAAGTGATTGTGACTGATGCCAAAAATACAATTAGTAATATATGTTCCTAGAAAGAAAAACTACTCAATGGAATTTAACAAAACTTGATACAATTATTCTTAATACTCCTGGGCAGGTTATAGGATACTTTTCATTGCACTACAAAGAATAGGAGCAGAGCAGTTAAAAAACGGGAGAACGAAAAACGGGAGAAATTACTCCCTTTTTTAAGTTTCCATAGCGGATACTAATAAATGATCCTTTGCACAGGAAGCGTTTATATTTACAATAGTCTATCAAGTAAAAATGCACACTTGATTTGTGTCTTGCATTATCCTACTAAAATCTGCACTGAGTTGAATCGCAAAATTATGTTATCATTGAAGCCCTGTAATAAAATATAATCTCATTATGTTCACTGTTCCATTATTAAGGTATTATTCTTTATGATATCAGTATCATAAGACTTGACAATAAAAACCATGTCATTGAATATCTTGGGTGTGGCCAGGTGTGGTGCCATTTTCAGTAAAACTTAGTGTCACTGTATGTTTAGCATAATATAATAATATGAAACAAAGAACATAAAAACGAGTACAATAACCACTATTGTATGAATTTAATAACTTAGAAAGTAATTCCTTGTAAATTATGTCAACAGCCTTGAACGTTGGACAAAACCAGTTGCTTGAACATACCAGTTTATCATACATACAGCTTTTTAAATACATGTCTTGTTCTTTGATACTGTTACATAAATATTGATGGCAGATCATATTAAATTTTTATTAAAAATAGGCAATATAAAACATTTAGAAGAATAAAATGATCCAGAAACTCATCACCCATCCAACACAATATTAAGATCTGTTTGTGTTGTAATGAGAGTGGATGAACAAACTGAATTCTTTTGAAAATATTGATGATATCTAAAGACTAAAGAAAACATATTGAGTCAACTTCATGTGACTTAATAAACTTAATAACCACACAAATTAGAACAATGTCATTGAATTATTATTCAGGATAGAACTCTATATGTGGTGATTAAAATTTAAAACTGATAATTTTAAATTAATAATCCTGTCTTTTTTACTAGATAACAAATTTGAGACTGCCGCGCGAGGGCGACCGTCTCAAAGGATATGGATGTGTCGACTTTGAAGATAGAGAAGGGCTGATAAATGCCATGAATATTCCTGACCTGGTAAGAATATTATTTACTTGCACATAGTTTTTACCATACTTTTATGGTTGCTGAAATATTTCTCACATTTATTGTCGTTAGAACAAAGGAGTTTGAAGACCCAGCTGTTCTAGAAAGACAAAGGATTTTCGTCTTTCTTTCAACCAAAAAAAAGCTGTTCCCCTTTTTTTTGTTCAAAAGGGACTATTGTGTATGATACCAATTGTAAACTAGTTGTGTTTGTTCATAGACAATTGGGGGCAGGAGAATACGCATAGAGCTGTCGACACAGGACAATGACCGTCGGATGGGAAGGGGTCGCAACGACCGCGACAGGTAAAATACTTTTGTTAGGTACTCACAATTTTTTGTTGCAACAAATGGTCGTTTCTAATTATTGTTTTGCTTGACCATTTTAAATATCTGTTTTCAAAACTATTGCAAAAAGTAGTTATTTTACCTGAATAAAATATATCTGCAGGAAAGCTTCTTAAACTATCATCTGAACTGAATCACATGTAATAGTTTATGGTGCTGATAAAGCACGTGAATATGATACGATTAATGAGAACATTTTTACGAATATACTGACAAATATGGATAACGAAAGTCCCATATATTACTTGAACTTAACTTAAGCTAATTAATTCGATTGGCACTAAATAAATTGTTCTTGCATTAGGGAATATGACCCAGAAAGGACCATGGGTGACTGGCGATCTGGACCACGTGCGATGCCCGAGCCTTCAGGCCGACCGCGCACCGATGAACGACGCATGGATCGTAGTAACATGGACCGTGATCGTGATCGCGAACGTGACTGTAAGTAGTAATACTAGGTAATAAAATTTTTTTTTTTTTTTCATTGAAAATCATATATTACTCGCCCCAACCTGTGTGACATGGCTTCAGTACCTAACCGCAATTACTGCAGGATTTATATATAATAAAGTTCTATCCTGAGTTAAGAATCTGCAAAGATAAAGTTAACATCCAAAACGTGCATAATATATACATACCATTCATTACAATTTACCACGCGATTTACGGTGACGTCACAAAGGCACGCACCTCACCATTATTTATAAATCACAATTTGGTGTATCTATGGTTAACTCTCCATGGCAATATGTATAGAAATTCTCAAATTATTTGTTATTAATGTTTTGGCATGTGTTTGTTACAACCTGAGGGTTATATATCATACCATGTCCATGCCTATGAAAGATTTTTACACTACACAATGATGATGGGTTACTTGATAGATGGAGCTAACTATAATGTCACACTTGGGGCGCACACACAGAGTACAAGTTAGTCGTTGATTTATATATTAATATAGCACAATCGTAATCCACTTTCCATGGCAGCAGTGTCAACTTCTGCATCATCTCGTACATAGTATTTCCTTGCAAACATAGAGCATTAATCAAGTCGCAGCCACCCAGCTCTGCGGGCGCCATGCGCATGCGTTTGGCCTTACCAGCCTGCGCACCGCTCACGTCAGTGTCTGCCACAACTCACGCAGCATTACCCCAACTCACTGGGCCATCGCTTCGTACCGCACCCTACTCGCTGGTACTAGGGAAATCTCACACTGGGTTTGGCACCGCTCTTTAGTAGCATCGACAGCTGACTCGATTAGATCCAACATTGTTTCATGTAAACATCTTATTATTTAAATCAACGGCTTCAGTTACTCAATACGTCTCGGGAAGGTCTGAGTAAAGGTCAAGTGCATTTGGCACTAAACTCTTCAGCAAGGGGTACTGCTTATAGCGGTAGCAGGGTTACCAGAAACTCGGGCTAATGAGCTTTGTCGAAGACTCCACTTGGACGAGATTAGGTTCGCTTTGCCTTTGGAAGTCCCTGTGACCAGCTGTTTTAGTTCAATCTGTGACGTAGCACTGCTATAACTCAATTCAGACTAGTCTTTAGTTTGCTCCGTTTACCAAGTAATTAATTCTGAGTGAATTATATTTTTTATAAGTTAATTATAAACTATTCATTTCTTTACACATTATTTTATCTCTATTGTACATTTTTAGCGAGTGCCGATAACCGCCCCGGCGGATGGCGTGACGGCGACCGTCCAGCTCCGCCCGAGCCTGCAAGAACACCCTACGGTGGACGTGACTCGTTCGGACGCGACCGCTATGGAGAGTAAGTCAAATGCTAAAGTAATCTATTTCATGGAATCTTTATTGTGATTATGCTAAGATAGTCTTCCAGCACATGAAAAAAATAGCGAAATATCAATATTTCGTTATTTATAAGAGTTATATAATTTTATATAACGTGGTGCTAGATCAAAGAGGTTACCTAGACACCGGTTCATGCTCTATGCTAGACTCGGTCGCTTTATACCAACATAATTACATTTTTATGTTTATAAAGCAAGAGTTTTTATGTGGAAATAACTAATAAATTTATATTATGACAGGGGTAGAGAACGCGGTGGTGGGTTCGGAGGTCGTGAGGACCGTCCAGAGCGCAGTGGGTATGGTGGCAGAGACGGATTCCGTACAGCCGAACGTGATGGAGGCGGCTTTGGGTAAGTTCATTAAGAACATACTAGCTTTCCCATTAGCTTCCACATTAGTAAAGTAATAATAAAATATATATTTCATTGGCCTAAAATTTTACTAAATATTATGTGTTGTTCCAACTTGATCAGGGAAAAGTGTAAAATAACGTATGTTTTCCGTATAGAAATAGAGAAGGCAGAGGTTTCGGTGGCAGAAACTTCGGAGATCGTGACCGTGACCGTGATCCGCCACCCCGAGAAGGTATATTTTGTAAAACATAAAAAAACACATTTACTTTAGTTTCCAATCATCAAGACAGGTCAGTAAATAAAGTGTTGTAACATACTAATGACACAGCATCTTTGCTCTGTCTCTTATCAGTCTAATTGCTTCACCAAGTAATTTTCCATACTTCTAGTTATATTGATATCAGTGGCACCTAAATGTTTTTTAATATTTATCAACATATCTAGATGAACAAAATATTTTGTAATTAAATGCATTTTAAATATTGTAAAATTATTTTAATTTGCGTATTTGTTCCAAAATGATCAAATGTGCATATTATGTTTCGATAAGCAAAAGATAAGTAGAGACTTACAGTTTGAAATAAATAGGTGCACTGGAAAATATATATGTAACATATCATCATTTTTACCCAAAATTACTGAATGTCTTATGGCAATATGTAAATATCCTTAAATTTCTCAGATACAAAACCAAGAGAGCGACCAAAGCTCAATTTGCTGCCTCGTACAGTCCCACGCGACCCAGAGGTACCTACTAAGCCGGCTGATGGTGCTGTGGGCGAGAAACTTCCTGAAAAGGCAGCACCAAAGCCTGTGCCTGCTGAAAAAGTTTTTGGTGCCGCAAAGCCAGTTGATACTGCAGCTAAGTAAGTTATCTTATCTAAACCTTTAAATCTTGTTATGGTGATCTTAAATACTATCAGACACATATTTGTACATAATAGTTAACTCCTTTATATAAGACCATTTGATATCCTAAGACATTGTTGTTGATTCTTTTACTCTTACAGAGAGCGTGAAATAGAGGAACGTTTGCGGAAACAGCAAGAGGAAGAAGCCCGGCGTGCTGGGGAAGACAAAGAGCGCTGGGGTCGAAGGGTCAGTAAAATTTACAATACAAAGATAATTGCATGCATTGACTATTTTTTTTTTTACATCTCACCAAAAATATGTTTTTGTTACAGAACGACCATTCTGGTGATCGTCGTCCTGCACCAAAACGAGGTATGTGGATATATAATTAGCTAATATTAATTTTAATTAAATCATTGTTATATTATTTAAAGACTGACTAACTTTAAAATATTTAATTCTATGTAATATCTTGCAGATGATCGTCCAAGAGATTCACGCAACTACAATCGTGAGAAACGCGATTACTCTAAAGAAGACCCACGGGAGTATAACGATCGCGACAGACGGGACTATAGGGACGACAGAGATCGCCATGGCGAGCGTGACGACCGAGACAAGCGAGAACCAGAGCGAGACAGACGTGACTACCGTGACGAACGCGATCGTCGCGATAAAGATGAGCGTCGAGACTCTTCTGGCGATCGACGAGACCGCCGCGATTATTCGCCAGATCGCCGCCCCCGTCGCAATTCTGGTGACAGACGCAGGGATGCCTCTCCAGAACGACGTCGTGATCCTTCCGGCGATAGACGCCGCGACTACTCCGCCACTCGAGATGACGATCGCCGTCCGCCATCGCATGAGCGCAACGGACGTTCGCGTCCCAGTCGCTCGCGCGACAGGCATGACGACACCGATGATAGAACCATGCCCAAGTTAAAAGAGCAGGAGAAACCGGTATGTTATGTTGTTTATTAATTAATTAATCTATGTTTGTTAAATGTTATTATGTGTTATATAGTGTTTAATTTTTGTTACAGAACTTCGTTGCCTCCAACAAGTTTAGTTTCTTAGAAGCCGCCGATGACGGCGGGTCTGATTAGCACGAGCAAAAAGTTTGTGTGCGCGCTACAAATTAGTGTCCATTTTACAGTTGACTCGAGTGTAAAGTGTAAATTTACGAGTATCAAAGTGTCTAACGTGTAGAACAGACTCGATAAAGCACGGAGACAATCTAAAATTGTGCTGATGAAATAGAACTTGATTTGATAGTCACTAGTGCGGTGTGGATATACGTGTATATTAATAGGATTGCTAATGCTCACACTGCTTCGATGCAGGCCCCAGTCTTTGTTGTAGTCTCTAAAATCATAATTTTGCTTTTACTACACTTATCTGGGAAAGATATTTCAGCACAGAATGCTTACAATAAATAAGATACTGCAGCAAAGACTGGGGCTCGTATGTGACCATGTTGTACTGATTTGTGTAAAATTTTCTATGGGTTTGTTATTTACCTACTATATTATAATGTTAATGTGAATGGTTGCAAACAGTAAAGATTTAAGAACTGCATATATTCCATAAAATTTTGATGTGAACAGGTTTAGGTCAGGTGCTGCTCCTTCATGCCTCTATTTTTGTGAATAATTAATATTTCATTATTTTATATTATTCCTTTTTGAAGGAATTTATCTGCAGTTGATTGCATTACAACCATAGGGAATCTGATTTTTCTATATTTTAGAATTTATGTCTTATGTTTAAAATATTTAGTCGATTTAGATTTATTAGAACATTAATTGTATTATTTATCTTTACACTCAAAATTCATTAAAATAATCAAGTAAGATTTAAGCCTCAATATTTCTATTGTGCAAGTATGCATACAGATGTGCCTGCCTTAATCGTGATGAAATACAGTTGTTGATAACTAATGGTACCTATTAAATCTGATTAGGGCTTGGTCACAATATAATTCGATGGTCAAACGTTACGACGTTTTATTTGTAATATGGTGAAATTTGTTTTGAACTAATTGTATATCAATTAATAAAATGATTACCCTTTTTACAATAACAAGCACTTTTATTTGTTTTTTTTTTAAGTTTCTATCTAATGACAAATTCTTGAATACTAAGACAGTAATAAAAATGCAATGGCAGCTATAAAAGCTATCCCATCAAAGTCCGGAGTTGGAGTTTTTAGCCACGCCGAGGGCTCCGTACTTATGTCTTGGAATCTGATAAATATTATCTCATGCAAATATCATTTCTTTCCATTAGATACCTAATTGACGTTTCGTGCTGCTGATACCGCAAATAGTTAATTAATGAAAATCATTCCGGTTCAAAACAATGAAACTGAGGTGTTTTATAAAGAGAGTCAGAAAACTATTAATTGCCGAACGTTCCTATGCATTTTTTTATCAAAGTCAAAGTCAAAATTATTTATTTCAATTAGACCCATACAGGCACTTTTGAACGTCAACACAACTTTAAAGATACAAAGTGTCAGTCTGTCGGTCAGTCCTCTTAGTGAAGCTATTCGCTCGTTCCAAAGTGTAGATTCCGATGGAGAAGAACGAGCAAGAAACTCCATGGTTACTCTTTTAAAATCAGTGTCACATAAACATTCTTTGATACATTATTTAGTTAGTTTGAATATGTGAGAACAGTGTAACGCGTGTATGAATGTAGAAACATAAAAAGAAAATAACCTTAAGGACAATAGACAGTCCGGAGCTGACCAGTCCCAATTGACGGCGCCCGTTCACGAGCATGACACGTACACCAGCATCGCCCAACTCAACCATAATATAGGGAATCGAGCGATCCAGTGACCGTGCCACCGCCAATGTGACCTTTGAGTGAGCATGACAACTCCAAGCTGACATATGGACCGACATTCTGCTAGTCTAACTAATTTTAATAGGTTACAGGGCACTCACATTTACAAATTTATCAATAAAAATAGCACGGTAACAAATTTACAAAATCTAAGAACTTCCGTTCAAGCAAAGATCCACTGGAACATTATTTATATTCGTGTAGGTATATTATCCTGTGGAGCAGGACCAGCCCGTCTCCAAGCATCCTTATCCTCAATATAATCACTCAGTTTGTAATATGCTTTTTTACACAAAGTTTTCTTTACACATAATTTAAAATTTCTTTCATTTAATTGTTGTATTTCGCCTGGGATTTTGTTATAACACTTAACGCTGAATCCCATGAACGACTTGTGTACCTTTGCCAATCTAAATAATGGCTGACACAATCTATCTCTATGTCTAGTTTGGTAATTATGTCTGTCTGATACCTTATCAAATAATATTAAGTGTTTCCTAACATACATTATATTTTCATAAATAAACTGACCGGGCACAGTCATAATATTGATCTCTTTAAATTTATCTCTAAGAGATTCGCGAAGCCTTAGGTTGTAAATTGCTCTGATTGCACGCTTTTGCAAGACAAATATAGACTCAATGTCAGCAGCCTGTCCCCACAACAAGATGCCATACGACATAATGCTATGAAAGTAGCTGAAGTACACCAGTCTTGCAGTGTCCACATCTGTTAGCTGTCGGATCTTCCAGACAGCAAATGCTGCAGAACTCAACCGTCCTGCCAGAGATGTGATATGGGGCCCCCATTGTAGTTTTTCATCTATGGTTACACCCAGAAAAGTAGTCTGCTTTACAAATTCCAATTTCTTGCCGTTTAAAAAAAGTCACATTCGTTACTTTTTACATTTGGTAAACTGAATCGTATACACTTTGTCTTTTTGTCGTTTAGAACTAAATTATTAACTGTAAACCAGTTATGAACCTTCGTAATAGCATTATTTACTTCGTCATAATTATTTGTCCGTCTATTTATTTTAAAAATCAACGATGTTTCATCAGCAAATAATACCATTCCCGGTTCTCGCTGAAATAAATGAGGTAAGTCATTTATGTAGATCAAAAAATAGGAAAGGACCTAATATCGAGCCCTGTGGTACGCCCATAGATATGCTAGCACCCTGAGAATTCACTTTGTTAACCTGTACTTTAAGCTGCCTATCCTGGAGGTATGATTTTAATAAATTGAGTGAAGCCCCTCGAATACCATAGTGTTCCAACTTTAGCAACAGTGTGTATCTACTAGTTATTGCGGTAGCAATAGGTAACTACTCACATGTTAGATTTTCCAGTCCTGTATTCTTGTTCCGCGCGCGCCTCAAAGAGCCAATAGACCACCACAGACGGGGTCCTATAGAGCCGATGTTCAGTTAAGCGCAATGAGGCACCGCGACCCAGAGCAGGAAAAGGAACAGGGGCTTTTAGTCAGCAAGAGTCTGGCACTCCCGCCCGGTCCTGGGCGGGAGTAGTCATTTTGATGATTTTACCCTCACAAAAAAAAGTCGTGTATTCTTGCTTTATGATTCTTGGGAAATTAAATACAGATAATTAAAATTGCTAGATCGAAATTCGTGCCTTTTTGTAATTTCTTAAAAATATTGTGCCACATTTGCATCACATATTAATGAACTAGCGACCCGCTCGGGTGCTATTCTACTATGTACCTACTAGATTTTCCAACGTTTTACTGGATGTAATACATCCTAACTAATATTATTAATGCGAAAGCGACTGTCTGTCTGTCTTTTCTTCACGCCTAAACTACTGAACCTATTGTTTTAAATTTAGTACCTATAGACATAGTTTGTAACTCGAGAAAGGACATAGGATAGTTTTTAAAACAAAAAACTGCAGGAAGTCACTTTTCCACGCGAACATAGTCGGGCAAAAGCTAATATAAATTATCAACCATCCTCTTCAATCACACACTAGTTTTAAAGATTTAGGTACACAAAGTTGGGCATCTGTCTAATGACAGTTTTTTTTTTTTGTTTCGCTTATCTACTCCTTTTTTATGAGAGAAAAATCATCAAATTACCTTTCTCGACCAATGCGAGGCGCGCGCGGATCGCAACGCGCCTTATGCTCTAATCTGGCTCTGGTTCCCTTGCTCGCCGCGCCGTCCGTACCCGCTCTTACGGTGATCATCGTTCGATCCCCGACACCCGGAGTATCGCCTACTAGAGCTGCTGGGGCATGAGGAGGATAGTTTTCTCTCTCCTTTGCAAACATACATAGGTTAACCGCTTTGCAGATAGACTGAGATGACTTCCTCTCGCTCCGCAACATGGACTCGACTGTCTCGATTATCTCTGAAGTCTGAAGGTGTCTCTGAAGGTTTAAGATTGAAACTACCCGACCTATTGAAAAACTTATTATAATTAGCATATTCCTTTTTTGACCCAAGACAGAAATAATCTCTAAATGAACAGTTTGTTCCTATATCCCGCTAGAGACTTCTAATAAACTGAGGTCAATGGTAAAATATTGCGATTTATGGAGTCTATATAGTTATACTTAGCAAAAATTTGAGTAAGAGAAAGCTTAGTCTAGTAAGTAGTTTTATAAACCTTCGAATACTTTTATATTATAAATCTTCGATCGTAAAATTGTCTTGCTACGAAACCCTTCACAGGCGATTGCGAGTCAAACTTATTTTCTTACTGACATTAGACAATATTTTAGTGTAATGTAACAAAATTGGTACTACCAAATTTATCAAACCTCACCACCATCTCTTTGGTATTCCGTGTTCAGAAGAACACGGAATACCAGTATATTCTTATAATATATTCTTATAATGTAAATACACAGACGAGACATTGCGCATTGTTCTGTTACTACATTAGAGAAATCAAGAGGTACTTTGGTAGCCATTTCTTGATAATTTGGCAGTATGTGGGGTAAATTTGCCGTTATCAGCATTTTAGAATGGGGTATCTTAATTATGTAGGGTACCTGTACCTGAGAAAGGCATAGTCACCTTTGGAAAAAACTCGCTAACCTGTCCACTGTACATTGTGCCTTTAGTAGCCTAAGTAGGTTAAATGTGAGGTTAAGGTGTTGCGGTTTTGAGATCACCTTTAGATATATTCAAATAACTAGTACTTACCTGATTACAACACAGGTACCTTCACATTTAAAACATAGATCTTCAGGACTGTAGGTAATAAGTAGTTATAGGATTCAATTAGATACTTACGTAGGGTGTCCGAAACTGTTATGATGGTTATAAAAACGTGGTTGCAGAGTAACATTTCATTCAAACAAGAATTCTACTTCCATCTATGTACCCTTTTGGAATATAAGCTATTATGTTGACACCCCTTCTGTTTGATGGTCTTAATGTTCTTAATATGTTGTAGGAAGTTTGTATCTTTGGGTAGGTACCTATTTGTTTAATTTGAGTTTTTTTTTATGTTATATGTTGACAAACGAGCAATTGGCGCCGCCCATGGTCACTCTTTATACCAAAGCAGTCAGTTACTATAATACAACTGCGTTGCCGGCCTATTGTGAGTTATTATTAGGGATTTGAGGATTGAGATTGAGCCTCCGCCAAAGAGGATAAAACCCGTGGGTTAATTTCTCTATGGCCTCCGGTAACCTTACTCATACGACGAAACACAACGTAAGTGTTGCTTCACGCCGCTGTTCTGTGAGGCCGTAGTATTACACCGGTCGAGTCGGCCCATTCGTGCCGACGCGATGCATGTACTTTGCTGATTTATTTATTTCTTGGAAATAATAAGTGCAATACCTATATACCTTTTTAGGTGGGAAAATCATCAAATGATTTCTCTTCTACATTGAAAAGTGAATTTCTATAACTAGGCTTTTTACTTGATTTGTTACTACACACCATTTATATAGGTACCTAATGCGTTAGATAAGCATGCTGCATATTCCTATATTCCTAAAGGAATTTCTTCAAATGTACCTAATGTCATTTCAGATTTGACAATTCAACTCTTACACCAAAGTGGAAGCGAACCCAGCGAAACCTTTTCGCCTGGGACAAGTTAAGGGTACCTTCTATTACTGACAAGGAGAAGCCAATCCATCCGCGGCTCCACCCTTGGTAGCCCTGACTTCATGATGGACGGAGTAGGGGTTTGTGCCTACATCCTGCTGCTCGTCGAAAGCATGCATAGGCGCAATGCGCCACCATTTTGGTGCTTGCCTAAAGGTGACGGAGGTTTCTCTAAGTTTACCTTTCACGTTTCTCGACGTCCAAGACTCTTCGACACCTGGGCTAATGTGAATTTACAAATCCTTTGTATGTAAGGCATTTTATTTCGAGATTTGGATATCTCTCAACATATTTTAAGCAAGGTGCTCAATTCTCAGATTGCGAATCAAAAATGTTAGGAATTTACCATGATAAGATGTTACATTACGTAGGTATTGGGACTTGAGACTTAAAATTCAGCTTGTTCATTTATATGCATTTCCGACAACTACTTAGGCATGTGAGTCGTTCAAAATTATTTTCAGAATAGTAACTTATTTGGGTACTTACTTACATCTTAAATGAAAATTCAAAGTGAGTTATATTACAACAATTTATTTCAATTACAATTTATAACATACAAGACAAATTTTAATGAAAAAAATAAACTTTAAACCATTCTTTTAACTAATTCATTGTAAATCAATTACAATTAGGTATATTATTTTAAAGTATAAAAGTTTTTTTTTGTATTTTTTAACATTCATAATTACGTTTCATAGACCATAGATTACAACTAATTCAACTGAAGAATTTAACCTACACGCTCTTATTTTAATGTGTAAGAAACATCTAGCATGCATGGCAAGATCTTTATATCCATAATCATAGAAAAAAAATGTAATCTGTGCATTTAGTCAAAAACAATTT
This sequence comes from Spodoptera exigua, assembly GCA_902829305.4. Taxonomy (NCBI): domain Eukaryota; kingdom Metazoa; phylum Arthropoda; class Insecta; order Lepidoptera; family Noctuidae; genus Spodoptera; species Spodoptera exigua. The sequence continues at coordinate 3,875,902 of LR824612.2, forward strand.
GTACTTTAAGCACATCTATGAATATAGATTAACGAACAATGAGACAAGAAACTCAAGTTGCTCAAGACTGAGGACTCCGAAAAATTCAAGATGTCTGCTCTTCATTTGCTCTTCAGAATAGCAGACATCAACTCGTTCTTCAGCCTCTTTGTCATTTCTTCTAGAATGTCAGCTCGAACTCTCAACTTCTTATTTTTCTCTTCTAGTTCATCAGCTAACTGTTCCATCTGTAGCTCCTTGAGTTTCCTGTTCATTCGAGACCGTTTAGATGCTTCATTATTCTTATCTCTTAATTCTCTATATTTATACTCTTGTGTAGAGATAGACGATGAGTTCTCGTCTACACTACACACCGAGGACACTGTGCTCTCCCGTCTTTTAGGAGGGCGTCCTCTTCGCGCCTTTGGTTGACCTTCTAGTGCTAGAATCATGTCCTTGATTGGAACACTTGGTTTCCTTCTTCGGTATTTCCTGGATGGCTGTTCAGAATACGGTGTGTAAGTCTCATCGGATTCATCGCTGTCTTGACGTCTTCTCTTACTTGCAGTCGATTTGACGTCATCATTGTCTGATTCCATGTGAGATTCGCTTTTTGGTGTGATGGGCTCATAGTCGACTTGTGGGGGCGGTGGTGTGTCCAATTCTGTAAATGTCTCCTTTGATGTAGACAGAGAAAGGTCCGTGTAGGACTCCTTCGAGGCGGATAGAGAAGCGTTGTGGGCCGTCCAGTGCTCTTGAGGTTTCTGAAACAACAAAAAATCATATTAAATCAACTGATAGACCAAACACTTTCGTGAAAAACATAGTTCTATCCGACTATGAAAACCAATAGTCTTATTTATAATACCTACCAAGGGCTGTGTGCATTTTTCTTTTTCTAGTTGCTCCACGTAGCTGAGCACTTCAGGAGTGCTGATGGTGTCGAATGGCCAGGCGGGCGCCCGCGCCGACACGTCCACGGACAGCCCCTCGACACGCCTCGGCAGCGCCGGTTCTTCCATTGCCCCCATTAGGTCTTGGTCTTCGTTGATGATGAACTCGGAAATAACCACGTTATTGCTTTCCACCTCTCGTGGGATGACGGATCCAAATTTAAGATCAAGGGAATCTTCTGCATCGATGAAGGGCGCTGTGTTGGGTGGTGGATTGGTGTACATATGATAATATTGGGTGTCATGTGTGTTGGTCAACTCTACCGGATCCCGGACTTGCCACGGATTAGTATCAGCGACCGTCTCAGACGCTAAGTCTCCAATCACCACTGGCAGTCTGCTAATGTCTAAGAATGTTTCCTTAAACTGCACGTTGTTGTTATCTTTATCCCATTCTGGGAAAGTAGGCATGTTGGCGTCATACTGCGGGAACTTTTCGTTCGGCGACAGTGGTTCATGCGGGGAGATGTTATTGTATAAGCCTGCCTGTGGAAACTGGGAGTTAACGTCTAAATTTTCCCAACCTTGCGGTGAGAATTGTGTGTATGGTGTGTCGATCTTAAGTGCCCTTTCTTCAGTATTCTTAGATGAATCTGTTTGAAAAAAATAAAATTTGGTTAATTTTAGGTGAATTATTTTGCTGGGGTGATTTTCATTTGTTTTTATGAAACGTATCGTATATGAAACTTTAAAGTTGGAATTGGGAATTAAAATGTGCTTACCAATGGTCTGTACTACTTCTTCCTTTGCGGGAACGCAGGACAACGGAACCAGATCTTGGAAGAACTCGTAGTCCGTTTCGTGAAACATTGCGCTCTCGAATAGGGGCTCCGATTTCAAGTAAACCTGAAAATAGATTATGTAATGTTAGCACATGTTGTAAATTGTGAGGAGAGACTAAAAATTAACTTATTATTAATAATAGTAATGCATTATATTAGTACTCACGGTTTCTGGTGCCATTCTTACCTCTGCAAAGCTGCTGGTTGTAGCCACTGGCGAAGACGGAGCTGCGGTGTTTGAATATCCGTCGGTAATCACTCCGTTTAGACCGTTTACGCAGTTCTTCTTCTCGGTCTTTAAACGATCTAGCTCTACCACTTTCAAAACAGTTTGAGTATTGAGACTCGTTTGCGAAAAAACCATGTCTTTTGGTGTTCGGATCGTACTGCGTTCCGATATCGTCGCTTCGACTCGGACAGGTGATCTTTTGAGCAACCATTTTGAATAGAACTACAAACAGAAATGATACGACGTAACATAATGTGTGCATACTCATATGAAGCGGGATACAGGGTGTGGTAGGACAACATACAAAGGTAGTGAGGGGAATAGCAAATGATAATTAAGATGATTTTTCTGTTCTTGCCGATGTTTGGAACATCACACTGATGTAATGTTCCATCATCAGAAAGCCAGTTAAATTGTTTTATTTGCACAATGAGATGATCAAATAAGAAGACTTTGGAATAATCAAGATAAAATCTTGTCTAAACAAAGTAATTATGACGTTCTCGACTATGGTCGTGAGAGGAAGGTCGAAGCCTTGAAAATCGAAATACCAATGAAAATGAGTTCAGAGTAGGTATATAAACATTTATATAGATTATTAATGTTATAATGGAGTTGTAAAATAGCATAGAAGGAATGATGATTGCATAAATATTAAAAATATAATAAATATAATTATAAATTAAAAATTCTATAAGGAACAATATATTTTCAGCTGCCGTCGATTATGCAATCAACATAGTGTCACCTGCCCTTAAGATTTTGTCGTTGTACTAGCAATAAGTCATGTTTCATTATTTCGGTTGCTAAGTTTTAGCATTTAACCGAAATATTTCCTGTAGAGCGTTAGTAAAAAATAACAATTATATACAACTTATCTAAATTAAAATTAATTAAGCGTTATCTTATTGTCTCCACTAGAGACTGCGGCTTCGTCTTGAAGCCACAATTATGCCATAATTATAACTTAATTACCTATGCTAGACTAGTTAATTTAGAACTTAAACTATGAATAATTGATAATTAACTATTTTATGACTTATAGCTATTGTAATTAACTAAATATGACTAGTTATAATATTGATAAAGTATACTTTACTGTCCAATTGTTCGAGCTATCGATCGAACGCACTGTAGGTACTTATACGGAACTTGAAACTTTCTCTACCCTCTCTACTTCCTACATGTCTAAGTACCCAACAATTTTAATGGTGCGTTAATTGGAACTTTGTATCCACTTACTATCGCATAATATTAAGAGCAGGCTTAGTGCATATTATTGAACAAACGCCAACAAAAGGAATGAAAAATGGTAAGAAGAATGAACAGTGGAGGATTATTGTGGTGCCAGAAAAATATCGACGCGCCATTATTATGCACCTTAAGGAAAATCGACATCTGTAACTTTTCAAATTAGTAAGCTTTTAGAAAAATTTAAACAATAAAAACTTCTTGTTTTTTTGAAGTGTAGAAGTAATTAATGTCAAAACTTTTATTTTTTTTAATCTTTCAATTCAAGAAAATGAACTTTTCAAATTTTTAAACTTTTGCTTTAGATTAATTTGAGGTAATGGGATCAATTTTTGAAGTCCTTCAGGATTCGATATTTTCGACCGATGGGTCCTGGACCTGTGAACAAAAACTTTAATTTCGAAATAGGGTGAACGCTATTACTTACTTCTTTGAACTCTTCTTGAGCTCCTAATGAAATTTTAACTCTCTAGGCTCCCAACCAACAAACGGTGCCGACTGTATGCCTGGAACAAGTAGAATCAAATTGTTAATATCAGTTTGTTCATCCGTCTTTTATATCTTCCTAAAACTAATCTTGTTCAAAGCGACATTATCACCTTTTATCATAATTGTCGATAAGAACATTATTTTAATGTCGTGAATACTTTAGTATGATAGCAACTTGTCACAAAAAGGTGTCTATTCTTTATCATTTGGGTTGGAAATTGATTGAAGTGAACACCACTTCAATCAAGCTACTTATCTGGCCGACCTTAGAAGAACCATTATGTTATCGTGGGTGGACCGCCTACGGAAAATATTGATCGCATGTGCTTTTTAGTAGGTAGGTACTTACTTAGTTACCTACCTACTCGACAAAATTGGTCACCTTGTAATCAGCCATTGTAATTTAAATATACGATAGAAAAACTTGTTTGTCTCAAGTCTCAAATGAATCCGGCTAAATGTCGAGGATTGGCATATTTCCAACTTATTTGAGGATAAAACTAAGAGAGTGAAAAAATTAAATAGGTCGGAAGAAACAAAGTAGATAGGATGTCGCCTAAGTGATGACCTATAGCTGTATGGTTACAAAAATAGAAACAATGTACTTTATACATCAACATAAAGTAAGTGACAAAAGCCCTTATTAAAAAAAAATTCGACTGCCGCATCCGGCTTTTCCAATTATCTATGACGAACACATTCATAGGTACCCACCATGTACATACGGCATTCAACAGTATTTGTTGAGTTAAATAGATTGTTATTATTTGTGCGCCGTGCTTTAGTTTATTCCTTAAATAATGTCATTAAAACATAAGACACAAACACATTAAATTCAGGGTTAAAAACAAGTCTAAAAGTTGTCCAAAATATGCCAAGGTTATGAGTAGAATTTTATAGGGTCATTAATAATACATTAGAAGTCCGGGTTCTTATCAACTCTACCAAATTGTCGCGCATTTTCTAGAACGATGGTGCGGCGCGAGTGCGATCCAAACGGTACTTAATACGTGATCGCGGGGCTTCTGACAGGTTGAAACACGTTCGCTTGGGAAACAACGCAATACTTTGTCGGCACATCAACTAAGTTCTAATTTAACTTAAATTCCCCAAAACAGGCCTTTCTTGTTTAAATTATCTTTGAAAACGACCTATAGCTCATTTAAGACTCAGTAAAAAAATCATTGCATAAAAGAAAATTATTGCACAATAATTAATGTTGTGACATGAACACTTTTCTTTTAAAAAAATCTTTTCATTAAATATTCAGGAACCTCGATTATCGTAGGTACCTATATTAAACTGACATTATTTACTTATTTTTTTCACTTTTTACAACTTGACACTAACTTTGGACAAAGTCAATTTACAAAAAAAAAAATTTCTAAAACTTACCTCGTTACGAACAAATTTGTAACGCTTCCAGCAATTGAGTTAGAATTCGCGATCCTCACAACAAATGAAGAGGATATAAGGCGAAAACTTTTTAGCGCGTCAACTTCTACAGCTTTGTTGATTGACTTAATGAAATTTGTAAACCAGTAATCGCTACAAGCGACACGTGCACTGCGTGCGAACACAGAAAATGTTGTGCAATGTTCACGGCAGAAACGGCCCATACAGTTTTCCTTGATCCCCACTCCTCAATATTTGCGTTCTAAAAATATCTTTTCTTACACGCTATTGGCCATCTGAAATGACGTCAACTCGCCGAACCAATAGGATAGCACCATTACCACGGTCACGAGACCGAAGCGCTACACGTTATTATCTATAGAAGTATTATAGAAGTATACAATATTGTTGTACGTATAGATATGTTGCTTGTTGGGGAATCACACCGCGCTAAACAAGAGGGATACTGTTTTTTCAATATGACTCATCGTAGCACGAAAGCAAAACAGCTACATAGGTACGGCCTACTGTTTTTTACTTGGAGCATGGAATAACACTAATAATTATTCCATTATGTTATTACACTAATATTGAATATTATCAAAAGGAGACTATATGAAAATCATATCAGCTTATGAAATAAAACAAACTGTATGTAACCAAATCAGGGTAGCAACAAAGATCTATCAATAAGAATGATTTGTGTCGTCATTTCATAGGCATGATTTTATGATTGAGCAGATCACATAACACTTTTTTAAAGTAGGTTTCTACCCCTTAACATAAAATAACAAACCTAGATTATACTTGGAATTTTACCGGATTTCTAAGTGCAGAAGAAAGTCAACCTAAGTAATTAAACTTATTAAAGACGTCGTAGCAGCTCCGCTACATAATAATCCTTGCTGAAATACTGTATTGTACGTAGGTACCTATTATGAAATAGGAAAGGAACACGGAAATAAGCAGAAATTCTTGATCTAAATATTTTTTTAGGTATTTAATCTACCTACCACTGACGGATAAATCATTGTTTAATTAGTATTGTTGTGCCTTTTATTACTTACTACCTATTTAGTTATCCAAGATATAGCTTGTTGTACTAACAAATTAGGGTCAGTTTTAAAATGACAAATTAAAGGTTGGCGATTAAAATAATGTAATAATGTCCAAATAGAATACAAAGTTCAAGCAGAAGTAACAAAAGTTCTAAGAAAATAAAACTTTTGTACTTAAAATATAATTCCAAAAATTGGTTAGAATACAAGGTAAAACGTGACATATTCTCGACTCTACATTAGTGCTCCAATATTATTATGAGGGATTAAATAACAAGAAAATAAACAAGTTGCAACAAGTCCATGTTATAACGCACATGCAAGCACTTCTAGTACCTAACTAGGTACCTACTTGCGTTGTTTTCGCAGGTTAAAAATGACTCATTTGCTCCTGGCATTGAACTAAGTTGAATAACCCCTTTTTTGCTAAAACTGATCTAACTATTATTAGGTACCTAAGATAACAATATTTAAGGACACGTTACAACGCATAGGTATTGAGCGAATACTAACAATTTCTAGGATTTAATCTAAAGCTTTTATTTTTATTTTGGTGCGGTAGCTGCATAAGACTAAGACTGTACCTCTTTACTACCAATCGATAATCTTTATTCCTTATTTATAATAATATCTATAATTTTTAATGATTTTTATTTGCCTCTACTTAAGTGTCTATAAGATATATAAACTGCGGTGTATAGCAGCTGAAATCTGTGTTTAAAAAACCAAAGAAATCATAAAAGATTGACTGAATACATTTTGCAAGCGCTGCGTAGCCGTAGACAGTGTTCGCCCATTTGGGCCTCTAGCTCGTTTTACGTCATCGTGAACGGTTCAGATAAAATAGATAAGGATGATTTGCAATTTTTGCCTTACATACCAAGGTAAGGCAGATAGGTAAAATCAGATATGTAATACATACAGAAAACCTTATTTCACTATCATATTAGGATTATTGGGAAAGCAGTAGTCACTAATAATTTGAAAGTACGGCAAATAATATGAAAAAAAAAACTTTTAATTAAATGTTTAATTATTACATCCCTTAATTTCTGATCCTCCTAATTAAATTATAGAGGACAAAATTCAGTCCAATAATTCCAATAATAAAATGCCTGATGTCATAAATACCTATTGAATTCCATCCATCATGTAATGGAATTTAATATTTTCCGATTCATGTAACTACGTCTGTAAGCTGTGATATGATAGCATAGAGGTGATAACAATAAAGTAAAACCATTTTAGATAATAAATGCTGTAGGAATTACTCTAACGTTTGCTTATTTCGCTAATATACACGCATTCCGCCAATTTTCGTCAGTTTCCTTTTTTGAAAGCTTAATGTATTCTCAATTCTGGGTATTTGTATTACGATCGTGTCCGTCGTTAACCTAGTACGCCCGGTTTCACAACTCGAATGCTTTCACCGCCAAAGCATTTTATGGATTTGAATAGTAATTTACAATTATAGTCATCTTTTTATTTATAATATACCTACTTGCACGTTGCAAATTAGTCTATAAATAATCTTCTCGAGTCAATTGGTGTGTTATCAATAAGACATTAGGTATTTCTAATACGCTCAGTAAACATAGGTGTTCTAAAGATCAACTTAATCAAACAAATTAAGCTGATCATAACTATATAGGTAGGAAGGTCATTTACACAACGAAACTACACAACTGCGTATTACATAATTAATGCTTGATTATGTGGGGATCTGCGTCATCTCCTCTTAGGCTTGACACACACTAGTAATATTAGTGATATATGTACCAAAAATTAAAGTTCGTAAGTACCTACGGTGAGTCTTAAAGTGTAGGACAATAAAATAGGTAGACATTTATCTATCATGTAAATCATATGAAAAAATTACAAAAACACACATAAATATGTATAAAAACTTATTTTGCGTACTGCGCAGATAGAAGATAACATTTAGTCACCGAAATACATAGATGGTGATAACGATAACAGAGAACCAATAGGTTTCATGAGCACTAATAGGTGGGTACCTATTCACAGTATACTGCCATGTTTATCTACACGTGTACCTACCTATAAGTATACGTTAGGTAGCCAGTGCACTTGGGTAGAAACATCGAGAATGATTCAATGAAGTTGCGCCGTCATTCATCAATTTTAATACTTTAAGAGGATGTGAAGTTGACTTTATAAACTCTTTCAAGGGTACAGGGGGATAGTAAAATCAAACAAGATACTTTCCATTCATTATAGTAGACTACTTCAAATATTATTGTAAAGTATCTGTGATGCTAGTGTGGGTTCCAAGAAAGGATCAAAAATATATCTCGTCATTGAAATTAATGACGGCCAGACGTTCATTGAACTTTGTCCGTTTAGGTATCCTAATATGTTTGGTTATAAGAAAAAGGATTTTGTATAATTGCAACTAAGTTTTAATTTACTACTTAATAATATTATCAACATACTATTATTTATATTGTGTTGTTTATAATATAACCAGCTTCTGTCTGTCTGTGATGTTTTATAGCCTAAAGCTTTCCTCGATATATATATGTACTAACAAACACAAATATAATTATTCAATTCGAACCAGCAGTTCTGGAGATTAACGCGTTCAAACAAAAAGACTCCTCGAGCTTTATAATAGTAATAAATAATAAATAGATCGGCCACTTAATATTTAACGTGATGCCACGCTAATGTTGTATCAAAGTATTGCCATAGGCAATAATAGGCCTATAAATAATAGGCTTGCCTATGTGCAGTGATAAGAAAAACATGATATTAGATAAGATTAGAACTTAAGCTTTCGACTGATAACAGCGTTTTATCAACTTGATATTTAAGGGTGAATCGCAAATCACAATTAGTAAACACAAAACAATAGTACTTACATCATTGTTGTTGTATGGCTTCTATTCACTGTTCTAAACTTCTTAACTTTGTATTTTCTCTGACAATAATGTGTGCGGCGCAAAGCGGCCTGCTTGTTCTTCAAAATATTTACTTGCCCGTAACGAATTGTATTCAACAGAATAGTTGATTTTGGGCAGTCCGTATTGATCATGTTAATTAGAAGTATACTTTTCCTTCGCCCTTACAGCTCTCAGTACTTTAAATCAATTTTATTCAAAAGAAAATACACGGACGGCGGTCTTAAGATAAAGACCAAATATTAAAATACGCAAAATATGTTTTTGCAATCACAACTCAGCTTTAACAATGTTCACTGTGATATTTCACACTAGAAATAGAAAAGACGATTATCGTAACTGTATAATAAATTGCTGAGAGTCGTGATACGTGTACTTGTACGAGGTTTTAAAATTGGAATGAATTAAACTGGCGCCAACAGGACATCTCCGCTACTGCAAACTTGTCTGACGCAATAACTACATTCCGTTTCACTAGCATGGCGCCAGCCCTGTAGCAAGACAGTTTTGGAATATTGTTAAATGTTATTTTGGTCCGATTTTTAAATAAAAAGCAACCATCTGACGTTCTATTATAAAAAAACAAACTCATACATTTTCATGTGCTTCCAAAAGGTAACTAGTATCAAACATTTTAGTTCCATCCACGTTTAAAGTTCTGCGTGAACCGATCGCAGATCCACGTTTTTTGACGTCATTATGTTTTGTCGGATTTGCTATCTCTGTCCGATCCATTGTGCTATTTATAATGTGTCTTTGTCATGACGAAAAACATTGTTTACATTGAGTTTCCTTGTAAAATGCATTTTTTCTCACAGAAAATAATGTGACAACAATAGTCTTGTATGATTATAACTTCTGGACATCGTAGCGTTACAATATTTGTCATCCAACCATAATTAGAGATATCATAATAGAATGATGCAATTTCATTGAATATGAAGCGAGATCGCAAAGTGGGTTACGACTTACGAACCTTTCATGATTTTTTTTTATAGTCTAGTACAGTCTTTTACAAGTTTAAATTAATCAAAATATTAACATAAACCACTTATTTTGTGAAATTTATTGTATGTTAATATGTTAAAGTAGACCTTCATACCTTAGTATAATGATGATTGCTAATCTAGAATCTTAATGAAGGCTTTTTTTCCTGCTGTTTTATTTTACTAATTGAAAAATAGATAAATTTAAATAAATGTATCCTTAATCTATTTGCAGTTACTAGCTAATTTAATAACTTTTATATTGTACCACATGAGTAGTAAACTGGACACTAGAATTTTGGTAACCAGTTGCAACTTGATAAAACAAGTGCTTTCATGATATGTATGCTCTTATAGTTTTGCATACAAAATACGATGAAAAACTGAAAGCTTTTATTTTAAAAAATTAATGATCTACTCTGAATTTATAAAATGTTATAAGAACAAAGAATTCTCTTTATAAATTCCTAGGAATGTCCCTATCTAGTCTTACAAATTACGTGTGGCTTAGTATGTTTTTTGCTTCATAATAAATGAAGAAGCACTTGATTGATTTCATGAAATCTTAAAATCAACCATCTATAGTTGTTGTAACCATCCATATAATTATGTTTGTTGGATAGGTGAGCCTTATTCTTGAGTTATACTTATGCGTACTTCACACTTTAGTGTATGTAAATAATATAATGGAACTTCCTTTATTTTATACCTTTAAATATAATATTAAAGTACAATAAAATATATTACTATTTTGTATTACAAAGGAAGCAGAAGGATGTCAATTGTGTCTCCATATTATTATAATAATCTCAACTTATTACTACTATCTAGTGTTTATGTTAGATTTTTCACATTATTGTTTTTGTATTGAGGTCCTATAGCTTTACCAAAGTAATAATTGTTACAAGCTTAGAAACAAATAATCAAACGCACAATATTATTTATATTAGGTATCTGATTTTAGAAAAAACAACTAGGTACTGTTCTGTAAAATTTGTACTCACATGTTTCTTGTTAATTGAATTGAAAATGGAATGAAGATTTTAGAAGGAACTCCCTTCTGCATAAATAATGCAGTGTCTGCGCTTGATATCAGTATCGTCGTATGTTGACTGGTAGGTACCTAAACTGACTGTAAATATCTACATCGCATGCATAAGTAGACATTAAGGAATGATGTATCATTTATAAAAAAATAAACCACAATAAACAAGTTCCCTACAAGGATGAGTCACTATTACGTTTGTGATTTTTGAAAATAATAAATTAAGTACATAGCAAGCAAGCATTACACAATAAAGTATCAAAGCAAAGCAAGCAAATAATGAAACTTTTAAACTCACCACACACCTCAATAGTTAATAAACACACAAATTAATATAAACAAACTTGAAAACGAAATTTTACTTTCACTCGAGTATTTCAAAACGTTCAAAACCAAAACCAACTATATTTTTATTTGCCGCCAAATTGAGAATATTTTTGCCATAGACTATAAAATGAGTTAAAATGAAAATCAGTGAAACATTTTTTATACATAATCATGTTGTTACACAAAAATATATTAAAAATAATTGTTATCGTATTGTACGCAAAATTATTGTATAAAATAACATTAAATATGTATAAGTTTATAAAAAATTGTAACAAGAACAATAGTTAATTACATTTTTATTACTCTGCTTCCTATTTTACATTGGTTCTTATTTTACCTTTGTCCAATGATTTAATTTGGAAATGATTTAAGAAATTGAATTTCAATTAGCTGAGTTCCAAAATGACGATGGTGTGTTACATGAACTATTGTAGCAATCGTCAAAGAGTACGTAACCACTACGTTTAGCAATCGTCTTGGCAGAGCAAACATTAATTTCTAGTTAATAATCCATAATTAATTTCATTATTTACTATAAAAATATAATAAATGCTAAAATGATATAATTGATAATTATAGCAATGTTGAATAGATATAGATAGAATATCGAACAGTCTTATTTATTTTTCCTCCTCTCGTCTACAATCAATTAATTTACATGTGAATTTGGATTAAATTACAAATATTACAATGTTTTTTTAGCTTCGATTTGTTTAGCTACACAGAAAGGTTCAGCTACCACTTTATACATCTGTGGCATTTCGTCCACCACCATAGACAATTATTTATTTACGTCAATTTCATGGGCAAATTTTTTTTAATAGCACTGCTATTTTCATTTCTAATCTGTGGAGTGTGGCTAAATTTTCTTCAATTTCTTTGATAGCAAGTCGTCCAAATGTCGGGATAAAAAGTGAAACAGATTTTTATCACAGCCCAAGCAATTTTTACGAAGAAGATAAAGGATTCAAGTGAAGTTTTAATGCAGTATTTTTAGTGGTTTGTGCAGCAAGTTTCAGTGTAGCTTTTGCTATTTTTCCGAGATGTTTTATTACCACGAAGACTTTGAATCGCAATAATTGTAAATATTTGCCAATTCTGCTATTTGCTGTGTGCGAAATTATAGCCGAAGCAGTGTAAGGTAAAGACTATTGTTTTTTGTAAGCCACCTGACCTTGAATCTGGTCCGATCTAGAAAGGCAAGACATGTATTATGTTGTTCTGTATATAAAAGTTGGCCGTGTATCGCTTGACGCACTCTAATACATAACATATTGTAGATTTATATACCTATTACTAATTAATCCGTTTGCGCTTATGCTCAATTTGATAACAAGTAGTTACGGCCTAAAATGTCCTGTAGAAATAACTTAGGGAATATTCTCCTATGGTTACTGTTGGGTAGCTAATGGAAAGTTTGTTTATGCATTATTCTGAGGCACGTAAACTATCACAGTCTGCTAAACACAGGCAAGGAATGCTGAACCATAACAATTATTGTACATAAGAATTTCATATCCTGCCAGCTTTAATAATATTATTCCAATAATCATTTATTTATTGGTATATAATAATATAATACACAATAATAAGTATATTAAGTTTGAATATAATGTAGTGATTCGATTAGTGCACAAGTCCCAGCCAGTAACGTAGAAATCACAATAACAAGCAGATCGAAAAACAAAATACACTTTAGTTAGAAAAAATATTACACATGTATTTATTATTGGTTTATTTAACTGGAATGAATAGAACATACACATAAAAGACAGTAATAATAAACTGCATGCTTCAACTAATTTAATGCTAAGAGTAGGTGAAATTACTTAGCTACCTATTTTTTCTTATTCAACATAAAAGTTTAAGTTGCCACATTACATAAATAATTACCTTTATGTGTACCTAACAAATAATTGACAGTTATGTTCTTGCTTACATGTCATGTTTAGGATAAAATTGAGTAATAATTCTTTTACTATTTTTATAAGTACCTACCCGAAAAACTTATATGGCACATAGAGCTACTATGTCCAGCTGTCCACACACAGAATGCTTTATGACATTGGATGTGGGTACTCTGCAAAAATGATGTTTTACATTTACAATACACATCATAATCTGAATCAAAATCATTTATTCCAACTAAACTATAAATAGGTACTTTGAAATGACATCTATTATTATAGTCTTTTGAGAATGTCATAATGTGATAATGTTGTTGACCCCTTTGTAAAATAATATTAGCTAAAAATAAATCCTGGTGATTAGAAAACTAATCAATTTATAAGAGATCAAAATTCTTTGACAAATTAAATTGCAATGGACATAAAATTAACATTTGATAAAACTAGAATAACTTTTCACTAAACCTACTTTTATTATTTACATGATGCTCAAATATTTTATTTCTTTATTTTATTAAAAGTTTCAATTAGTACATTTCACATAATTATAAAGCTATTAATAAATATGAAAAACACTGTAATGTAATGAGTTGGTTTCATAGCATTTCAAAAATTTTATACTGTCCAAAATTGGATTACTAATCTTGAAGTTCATGCGTGTACATTATTTATTTCAAATAGTGGCGCAGATAATAAACTTATCTTGATTTTTTACTAAAAACATAAATGTTAATAAGCCCAGTATCTGTGATGCCAGATGGCATATTATTCATTAAAACTAAACGTTAAGCCAAGGATCAAGTCAAATTCAATACTTTTATCCAAATGTCAAAAACGATACTTTTTTATGAAATTTGTATGCAGAGGGTTTGTCATGTTGTCATAAAATTTTTGCGTCAAATAGCTTACTTATTTCTTAATTAGCTATAAAATATCTAAAACTTAGTGTATCAATTTGATCAATAAATAAACGTATAGTTATTTTTCAATATTGTATTGAAACATCGAATTAATTTATATTTGACCTAGGAAACTACCCAATTGTATGCCAGGTTACCATTTGGTGACAAATAAACTAAAACTTCCACTAATTTATTCTTCGTCAATAATTGCATTTGTTGTTTTCCTTTACTTAATTAATACCTATTTATTTTAAAAATAAACATAGGTATATACACTTAATTTGAAAATATTGGCACACATTACTAAATACTTATAACTTACCTGTATAATTATTTATTTATTGGATACCAACAGCATATTACATTTTTATAAACATTACATGATATAAACAATATACTAGTAATAAAAACAACCAAAGACTTATGCTTATTACAGCATACATGTATAATGTGTATTAAAATTAATGCCTATTTTTCTTGGTCATGGCATCACTTGTGAACCAATAGATTTTGATTATCACCTTGCATACAAAATAGTAAGACATTAAATAGCATTGTGGTATTTCAAAAAACATAGGCATACAGTACAGTATATTATATTAATTTCTTCCAGGTGTGGGCCAGGATGACGATGATAGACGGTGTTGGTGATGAAGTTATACAGTTTGTAGCTGTGGTACTAGTCATCATTGTAGCAGCCCTGGCCTGGTGGTCTACCAACGCTCGGCCAGATCGATACCGAACTGTGCTTGTTATGCGCTCCAGAACACTTCATCCGGTCACAGTTAGTATTCGGACAAGTGAGTATCAAGTTTATGCTTCACGTTAAGGAATCAGTGACAAAGGTTCTAAGACTTGTCAATCGTCCTATACATACGTATTAAATAAAAATGTGGTGCTGTGACAGGAATTAAATTTTAATTCTATTCAGAGCAGTTTCAGTAGAATTGCTTGTAGCAAATAAACTTAGATCGAGCACACTTATTGATTTATTGTCTTCAAGTCTTGGATGATGTATTGATATCACTTTATATGTATCTTTTTTATTCAACAATCTTTAGTAAAACAGGTTTTGTGCTTGAGGTTATATGATATTAATTAATATCCTTAGTTTCCAGTTCAAGGGTTAGCGACAAAACCAGTTTTTGCGAACTCGTCTCTCAATTATTACGAAACAACTACGAGTTTACTAGTTCTATGAGATTCTGATAGGCCATTTTGATTAATGTGTGCATTAGTATAACAAAACGCCTTTTTAGTTTTACTCCTCCTGGCTAATAGTTTAACATTATTCACTTTTTGCTAACAATACTTCTTAAGATTTGCCTCAAAAGAAATTAAAATCAAAATGCAAGAATGTCCTGCCCCTCCCCTATGAAACCTAAGTCAAGGCTCGGAATTCACACTTGCACCCGATCCACTAACTTGGCAAATGTCTTCGTCAATTTGAAAACAACTCTCGCACTATTTTGGAAGGCTTAACATTCACGACTGCACTCGCTAAAGCTTTAAAATAATTTTAATTTTAATAAAATAAATTTCCATAAAAGATTTAAAATACATACCAAAAAGATTGCAATACGATAAAAATATAATGATATTGCGAGTGAATTTTGTCGTTGTAAAAGTCGAGTCTATACGCCATTTCTAACATACTTTTTCAACAAAATATATGTGTTATTTGCAGGATCAAATTTAATGATAACAGCAGCACCGACGTCCACGTCTATACAAGCATCCACATCAGATACCGCAAGTGAGTTTGTCATAGTGTTATATTTCTACATAAGTATATGCGTTAGATACAAAATAAAACCGTAAAATAGAATTAGAAAAAATCCTGCAAAACAAGAAGATAGTGTAGGAGAGCAATGCTTCGGCACAAATGGGTCTGCTTGACCGGTGTGATACTACAGAACTTACGGAAAACCGGCATGAAAAAACCACAGTGTCGTGTTTCGCTGTGTAAACCTCTTTAACCCCAATCCCTAAGGGGTCGGCAATGCACTCAGTAATTCCTCTGTTATCCTGGGTGTCATATGAATCAATAAGGAATAAATGTACCAAATTTTTTACCATAATTGTCACTTCTAGGCTTCGTTATAATCGGTGTCTTCTGTCTTAATCCATTGGTTTTAGCGATTTTTGAATATGAGCACCAACATTTTTTTTTGGTGCTCAAAAATAATACCTATATCAACAAATGTTGTCAATGTAATTTGAAATAAAAACTCGCTTTCCTCATCTATTTTAAAATGCAGAAAGTAGCAAAAAACTAGTCTCACTCTCAAGGCCTCATTAATAAATTATTGTTGCTGTGTTAGTCATGTCTTTGATGACTAAACGGATCAAGGTAAATGATATCTCAATGTAGGTATTAATTAACAATTTTATTAATACTATAATTACTAGTTTTTTTTTTGCTGCGTTTCAGTAATAATGTCAGATTTTGAGCGTAACCTAAAAACACAGAGAGAAAGTTCAAGAAGGATGAATGTTAAATACTAAGTTTGTCTATAAATCTCGATTCCGACCTTCCCCTCTTCCCTCGATGGCTCCTCTTACTCAAGGAGTACTCCACAAGAGGTCTGTAGTTTGTTACCCCGGCTTTCATTTTAAGATTTACTTCAAAGGGCAAATGGCATGTCTGGCTTTGATCGGATGACGAGCTACCCTTACGCCGACCGCAGACCCGCACTTACGGTGGCCGGAGATCATCTCTCGATCCCTGACGCCCAGTGTTGCCTACTGCAGCGGCTGAGGCGCGAGGAGGAGGTTAACTAACGCGATCCGCCACTTTCTTTGTGAGCATAGCTGCTTCACAGAAAGTGGAAACGACTTCGCAGTTCCTCTCACTCCGCACCTTGGCCCGGACTTAGTCCAGGCCAGCGAGAGGTCTCCTCCGACAACTACTCTGCGGACACTCTGCCATTCATATCATTCTTATGATTTTTTTTTTATAAATAAAATTATTACGATGCTACATATAACTCACATCTCCACTTGTTCCCTCGGGGAGTAACAGACATGGCGTAGTGTATGTAGATGATGGAATGACAACCAATCTCATAATACAATGACTGAGGATGACGTGTATGTAGGTAATGCGTTTGCGCATTGTAATTCGTGTTTGTTATGCCATTAAGTTGGAATGACTAAGAAATAGATGTGTGGGTGAAGCTACCGGAGGCGAAAACTTTATCACTATCCTTTAAGCCTCGGAATTTCCCCTATCCTCATCTTTATTATTATATATTAGTAGTAAATAGATTATACATATAAAAAGAAACAAACGAACAAAATATAAGTTACATCTTGGAGTGAAATCGCTTCAAAACATGTTCTCAACTGCCATTATGTGTTGCGTTAATTGTATAATTACAATTGATTGTCATAGAAGAACTCTTCAAGCTACTAGTTCTTTTACGAAACTAGCCACTCTCGCGTGGTTTTATCAGCTGCTTGGCTCTTACAGATACGTGTGACGCCTGTATATACCCTGTAGCCTCCCTAGATAACAAATTCGAAAGAATTGTTCTGGAATAACAAACACAAAAATATATAATTGTTCAATTCGAACCAGTATTTCCGGAAATAAGCACGTTCAAACAAACAAACACGAAAAAATTTAAAAGACTAATTTGTTAGTTTATTAAATTCTAAACTTGGTGTTAACCAACAAGGTTACACAGTTTTCAAGTAAAACGGACCCGATTTTTTAAACTACAACGTAAGCGTGTAAGTACACAAGACTTGTAATTAAAAGGTTGCTTACAAGGTAATTCGTCGAGGAAACCGACATTGCCCTTGTAAGGTCAGCTTTATTTAAAATGACCTGACGTTCAATGAAAAATTGCATGGTTTAAATAAAAATTAAGCCGTCTGGTTACCACTGAGTAGAATGTATTCGTTGCCCACCCTTCTCTTTCTGTGGGTTTTGAATGAGCCGGTTACTTGAACCTTTCATACTATGATTTCCAACCTGTCTGTCAGGTGCAGAGATTCTATCAAACCATTTTATGTTTAATAGGTCCAAAGTCCAGCTTGTTTTACAGACTGTTAACGACAAAAACCTATTAAAATGGCAAACGGTCTATTATAATCTTTGTTAAGAGGCATGTCATTGTATCGTTTATTTTGGGTCGTCTCGAAAACTTTTAGTCATGCATTTGCAAAAATATAGTACTTAGAAGTATTTATAAGTATATCGAATATATATATGTAATAATTCCAAAATGTGTGAAATCAATTGAGAACCGAAAAAAAGCCAAAGTACGAGTATAAATCCTGATTAAACCGCATCTCACTATATGTCTGAATTGAAGAAAGACATCGTAATGGACCTAGGCCTAATGTTCAAATCTTCTCCTTTGCTCAGCAGTGGGTTTTTATTGCCCAAACAGGATATAACCACATTGACTAATGATGTGATACATTTTTCAATAGATCCGAGTACTACGGAAGCGACTGAGGAAAACAACGCGCGTGTGATCCCTCTCCAAGAGATGGACAGCATAGTGGACGCAGATATGGCCATGTTGGACAACAACAGACTGCATTTCTACAGAAGAGTCGATTGTGAGTTGGTTTTATATACCTACTTTTGAAAAATATAATGTTTAGATCTTTCTGCGGGTTTCCTTAGTGGTAACTAAGGGAATGCCATCTGGACCTGGATAGAACCTCTCGCTGATAACTCTGAACCTTTTAAACTACAATAACCAACCAACATTTAGCAAATCTTATTGAACTGCATGCTATATGTATAACAGTAATACACAGAAGGCGGATATTGGCTATGGATTGTCTGAAGTAGTTATTCGGTTTTAATCCTTATACACTTGTAAAATAAGGTTGATAATGCATCAACATACATAGTCAAAATGTCCTGAATACATGTTATCTCAATTTTGTGTAAACTGCTCCAAAATGAGGATGGTATTTTATCCATGTTTATGAAAGTAAGGCACATAAAATGCTGACTTTTCATAGCCACAGTGTTATTTTGCTTGTTAGTTGATGTATGTAACTAAGCCAAAAGATATTATGCAGAAAGTCCTTTTAAATATTCTAATTTTGTTAATATCAATTCCCCATATATTTTTTTTCAAATTCACCATCTTTTGAATTATAGTCGCGACAATTTGTTCTTAATTACTCATACGTATGTTTATAGATATATTGTATAAGAGGTAAACCTACACATAACAAGGAAAATCTTGAAAAAACATCAACTCACTCACTCAACACCACCTACACCTTACCTACAATAGTTTTAAATGACCGTGCAAAACTCACCTTGTTAGGTTTTTATACGCATTCCTTATAATTAGTACAGAAAATTTATTATTTTTTATCTGCTTAAGTCGTTTACCGGCTTATATTTAACTACCAATCTCCCGCGACTCCGCTCGTATGGAATTTCATTGATTTATCTTAATGGGGTTCCAGGCGTTTAGGTCGTAGGTACATATTTTATTTCATGTTATTCTCTAAAAAATAAGCTTTCTTATGATACAATATTAACAATTTTACTATCCACAAAATATGCACAATAGCTAAGAGTCATATTACGTGATTCATCGGACAGGGAAGAGGTTAAAAACATGCACAAAACTATAGTGAAATATCCATAATATAATGTTATAGTCATTTTTTTAAATGTCTTTTATCGTTTAAAAAATTACATGAATGAGATAAAATATAAGTAAGAACAGAATAATTGAAATAAAATAATTTTCAAAATTGGTTTAGCAATTTCAGAGCTTATTTAAGTAATGCAAAAATGTATACATACAAACTTTCCTCTTTAAATTATTACTATTGGTGACAAAATGTAATGTATGAATAATATTTATAAAAAGTTATATTCAAATTATTTTTTTACCTACCTAGCATTATTTTTTTGTTTTGTGTAGTTTACAAGCATGTTATTTCTTAAGCCGTTTAATGCCCGAGCAGTTTATTTCCTGTACCTAAGTGGTATGTAACAGGAAGACAGAATTCTAGTTTAGCTAGTTCCAAGGTTTTTCTTACATATGTAAGGAGGTGTTTTGTAGTTAAAAAAAGTGCGAGGTTTATGTCTATCCGTAGATGAAAATTATGATAATAAATTTAAAATGACACTGTTAGTGTAGGTTTCCTTGAGGTTCATTAGAGAGTATAAAAGACTAGCTTCAAATAAAAATGGTAGGTGCCATAAAACGCATTTATTATATTTATTTACAGTTTTTAGCAATTATTAAATAGATTACTGATTTTATATTAATTTATGAGACCCACCATCAAATGATTCAATTGTTTATTTATCAGTATTGTAATTATAGATAACAATTTCATTAATTTATTTGCAAAATATTGTTGATTGAACTTCATAAGGGAACAATTTTATAGCAATCTAGCAGCTTCACAAGGAAACTTTTTCTATATGATCCAGTAAATTAATCTCGTCGTGGTGGCCCGGAGGTTAAGGAGCTCGCTTCTCATACATGAGGGTGTGGGTTCGAAGCCTGGCAAGTACCAATGTGACTTTTTCCGAGTTATATGTACTTTCTATGATTATCAAGACACAATGACATACGGTGAAGGTAAACATCGTGAGGAAACCTGGACTTATAATTTCTAATTATAAGTTTGAAATCGCCAACCCGCATTGAGCAAGCGAGGTGATTAATGCTCTATCCTTCTCCGTATGAGAAGAGGCCTTTGCTCAGCAGTGGGCACTTATAGGCTGATGATGATGATGATGATGATGAAATTAATCTCATTTTTCAACTATACCAACCTTGTCCTAGTAATACCCCATACGACAAAATAATTATCCAATTTGGCCGAGTGGTTCGGGATGTTATGCTCATATACATTTTTATTCACATAGATAGATATTATTTTATTTTAGAATGATTTCAAATGTTTTCTTTTTCGTATTTTTCAGCTGCTAACAACACGCTGAGTGCATCAGAGTCGACTAGTGACGAGGGCGAAGCGCACGAGGAAGTGGAGCCGGCCAGCAACGCTCAGATCAGAGAGATGGACAGCATCGTCAGCGCTATGGAAGCTGACGTCACTGCCGGCTGTGACTTCTTCACACGGGCCAGTGGTAAGGCTAATGCGAATTAATTATGAACATAGGACTTAAAAAGGCACACGGATCACTTGATACATTGATAGTAAGTAAGCTGGCTTAAAGCTGTGAGCGCAACACTCCGTTATTGCAACCATCTTGGTTACTTTGTTAGTTGTAATGTCAAAGACAAATCATTTATTTCAAATAGACCAGCGAAGCCACTTTTGAACGTCAAACAAAAAAAAATAATAAACATAATTTGTAATTGTTGGGCAAGAAATGGAAGTTCGCTCGCGCACTCCGATCGTGTGTGATTTCTTATTAGTTTATAAAATCAAGTACTTTTGAAAAAAATAAACAAAAATTATTTTGACTTTAGTCACAATTAAAAATATTATTTTTAAATCAGCATTAAAAATAAAAAAAACGGTGCTGTGTATATTTATCGCATGTAGGTAGTTCTTCGTTCTTGTTTTTCTGGGATAGAACAGGAAACGAGCTTGTAGATTGTTTTCATTGTAAGCACTCGGCGCCGTCCAGGAACACAAAGGGATTGGGGATATATGATTTTAGTTAACACAGAGAACGTTACGATAAAATTTATTTCCTCTTTCAGAATCAAATCCCTCAACAGTAATCCCGACAGCAGTGAAAAAAGAGGACAATAAAGAAAACACACCATCCACAGCTAATGTAGAGAAACAATCAGGAACTGTGACGGATAACGTACAACCGACAGAGGGCGGTGGCGACGACGCAAGTAACCAAAGGACGGATAGAGAAAGAATATTGATCAAATTGAAATATTTGAACGATACTTTGAAAGAGGTGGACGGATGTCTTGATGAGTTATTGAAGGATTTTAAATGGTAAGAATTTTTTGGCTTTATCTTTTATTTGTTTTGATTAATGACAATTAATAGTGATATCATTACCCACATCACTTGATCTTAATATCATGATCAACCTATGTTATGTTAATTAAGTCGTAGAGAATGAACTTTAGAATGTTAATTCCTTACTGAAAATATACTATATAACTGCTATTAATCCATCAAAACCCAAGCGAACACCTGTCGCACCTGTTGTCTTACTATTGTGTCTCGAATTAAATACTATTGATATTCCAGGCGACATTTCTCCACGGAACTGACAGCTGAATGTCGCGTGCGTTTGATCTTCAACGGACGCGTACTATTGGACGATGCGGCCACGCTGCGAGCCTGTGGGCTACATGACCGGGCCGTGGTTCACTGTCTAGTACATCCTAAACGGGCTGCTAATCAGGTTAGTGTTATAGCTATTATTTTTGTTTATTTATTGTAGATCACATTTTAATGGGTACTTATAACATGAAAACAATGATAGTAATTAAAAAAAAAAACATAATTTAAGAAATCGGCTTTACAGTACAAAAGCGCTCGAACAGTTTTTTTTTCTCTGACAGCCCCGACCTAGAGAGGTGGTGCGCGCCTTAAAATGGCGTAAGATTAGTGTTGCCGGCTTTCGCTTAGTAGGATTTTATTCATATCAGTACTTTTAGGACACAATCTATCTTTTACAGACTATCCCTGGTTGAACTATAAATAGTATTTATTAAGCTATAGAATGCGACGTCAAATAATATAATATGCCTATGCTCTTTAAATCCACATTTTAAATCATTAAATTAACATTTTGACAGTCAGTATTGAATCACACACGCACACAAATGTCCACTGCTGAATGAAGGTCTCTTCTTACATGGATTAGGTTTGAGCACTATTCACCTCACTTGTTTGTCCATATGAGAGACAAAATAAATATGAATACGATAATAGGGAAAAAATTGGCTTACTTAGGTCAAAGTTCGGTACCCAACAGGTTAAGGCTGTATTGGACATTCTTATGACTGCAATAAATGTTATTGTAATTTTAAAGATCTGCTGCCCAATTTTGTTTTCTTTCGCACACTATAAAAAATCTTTTAACGATTGATTGGATTTTTTCATTTCAGCCACATGGTATGTCTGATGAGAGTCCAGTGAACGCGACCCACGAGTTGATCACAGACAGGCCGCAGCCTGAGCGAGCCTGGGACCTAGAGAATATTTTGATGACGCTTGTCTCTGTTGCATTAACCGTTGTCTGGTTCTTCAGGTAAGCCGTATTCACGCATTTTGTACATAATATCCGTTCTGAAAACAACATCTGTAAGGAATCAATTTTTTTTCTATGTCAAGCAAAAAAACCAACTCGACAACCAAATAATTAAGTGCGGAAAAATGCAAGGCAAAAAATGTTATCATGATTGTCTGCAAAGACGTCAACAAACAAGTTATCTCCAATCCAGCGTTCCATAAACCGCCGCAATTAACACTTCTCCAATAAATAAAGTCTGAAATAATGGTGAAGTTTTTGGTCCTCTCAACATGACTAAACTCTGACACACCACTACTTTCAGGTGCGAATATTCAAACTTGTTTACGGCGAGTGCGAGCCTGGCGTTGTTTGGTCTGACAGTGTTCTACAGTGTCGCCATCTTCGGGCTCTACCTGTCCGACACATTCCACTTCGACCGGCGGCCCGCGCACCCCGTGCCCGAAAACTAGGCACTGCTCGGTATTACTCGGTACTAGCAACCGCGACACGTGCCCCACTTGTCTAACATTTGTAAATTATACATATGCCGCCTTTTCTACTACGTTCGTAGCGTTTGGGTTTAAGCG
The DNA here is from genome assembly GCA_902829305.4 of Spodoptera exigua. Classification (NCBI taxonomy): domain Eukaryota; kingdom Metazoa; phylum Arthropoda; class Insecta; order Lepidoptera; family Noctuidae; genus Spodoptera; species Spodoptera exigua. The sequence goes on from LR824612.2 coordinate 3,899,906, forward strand.
TATGTGAGTAGCATCGCGGCCAATTGTCCATGGACAATAAAAACTATTTTCTCGCAGTCTATTTATTTTTAAATATAAGATGACGACATTAGTGTAAGTTGGAGAATAAAAGAGCATTTTAATTATTCGGTCTACTCGTTACGTGTTTGAATTCACGATAAGCATTTATCGTAGAAATAGAAACGAAGGGCTCCCTGCCTTTGTATCAAACATTTTGTATTGTAGAGGAATACAGTTTGTAAGTTAAAGGGGCGCCACTATGCTACTCGCTACAGCTGTTTTAGAGCTCCATATATGGAAGGTCATATCGCTGTATTATCGTTTAAAATTTATCAATACCAAGCGCTTATATTTTAGTTGAATATTATAATTGGCTTAGCAAAACAGTCATGTATATAAAAATGTTAAATAAACATAGTATAATAAATAAACAACTAGAAAAATTATATAATTTGTGAATGTACACGAAATTGTCTGCAATATTAAATATATTATTATTCTATACAAGTTTAAATGTTAATCATAAAATACTTCATACCAAAAGTGTCACGGAAACTAATTCGTTTTTATCGTGTGCATAAGGAGTATGTTATTCAAAATTGATTTTTTTAATGTAAATACAGCTGAAGGAGGTAAGTATGAATTTGTAATTGTGAAATACAGAATCTGATACTTAATTCATTTAATGTTTCATCTTCATACATTGCACAAACGAAACTAAATAAATGGAGACCTAAACGATTTAAGTTCTTTGATTGGTTGGACCGTCCAGACTTGTATCTAAAAAACTGTACAAGCAATTTTACTCAGGTAATCTTGCATTCCAAACATAATCTCTTAATTTTAAAAAGCTGTGATTGCAAATATATTGGCTTAACTATATTAATTTAGTGCACTTGTCAATATGTTTTATTTATCTCAGTCAAAGGCATCTTGTGTTAAAATAACATGGTGTAACTGGTCTCAAAATTGTAAATAAAGCTTAGGTATAAACATTGTTTATATTTATTTAGAAGTAAGTTCGGATCTTTTTGTTTTATTACTCTCATCAACTACACATCAAAATAATATTTTTCTAACTTTATATTTCCTTTCATTCTATCAAACATTTAGTAATCAAGCTTATAAAATTCTAGTTACTTACTATATTATTATATTTGGGTACCTAATCGTTTTTTACGCTAATAAACGTTTTATTGTTATTTACTTTTAAGGACATAGATATATTAAAAGTAAATTTTAATTGAAATATTGTTCTTATTTTTTTATCCTCACTTTTGTACCAAGTTAATTATCTTCTTGCGTTATGACAATTAAGGCCACAAGTTGCAATACCCTTTGGTTGCACGTGCACACACTACGCAAGCCCACTTTGTGAAGTTGTTATCACCTGCCATTTTTGCCCCAAGGCGGAAAATCATCATGGAGCCCGCTCATCTTTTTATGGCTTCCAAGCCCGTCGGAAGACATCAGCTTTTGCTCTTCGGTGCGTCTGCTGTGGATGGGAAGGGGATTCGTGATCTTTTTCTTCCACACCCTAATTTTGTGATACATCATCATAGAAGGACACCACTGCGTTCCATATTGTCCGCACTGCAGATCTATTTTTGAACAAGTCAGCAGATCTATTTCTATCTCTGAAAATCGTCACGCGGTGAACACCACTAGCGTGTGCCACCCCGTTTCCTTTTCACAATAGCCAGAGATGGTACCGATCGCCTTTTTCTTTTTTTGAGGGAAAAATCATCAATCCCGGCCAGGGAGAAGCGGGAGAAGTCAGTTTCCCGTATACGGGAACTTCCCGAAGCACCTGCGTCACACGAAACGACAGCAGTGCCTTCTCCCTAGCCAGCAACTATAGAGTACCCTACTCATCCTATTATATTAAGACCGATTACGCGAATGATGAAGGGTACTTTGTATTTGCTGCATCTAAGGTACCAATACAAGCTTTCTAACACTCCCTCCCTCCCGACTCGGGAGAAGTCCTTGTGATTTTTTTTTTTATGTAATTGGTCGGCAAACGAGCAGACGGATTACCTGATGGTAAGCAATCAGCGCAGCCCATGGACACCCGCAAAGGAGGAGTTACGAGTGCGTTGCCGACCTTTTAGGGATTAGGGATTTGGAGATTTAGGGATTGAGGAGGGATTGGGGGCGGGGAAGGATTGGGCATCCGGTAACCTCACTCACACAGCGAAACACAACGCTGTGGTTGTTTCTCGCCGGTCTTCTGTGAGACCGTGGTATCACTCCGTTCGAGCCGACCCATTCGTGCCGAAGCATGCCTCTCCCACACTTAAATTTGTGATGATTTCCTCAAAAAAAAAGAGGTAAGCAGAACTCGTTAGGGTTCCGTACGCATTGTGAAAACAGAAACCTAGTAAGACTGCTGTCGACCGCCCTAAACGACTACTATACTCGGGAATTTTAATTCCATTCCAGATTTCACAATTTCAGTGTTGCAACGTTATGACACGTAATAAATAGTGACGTTGCGAAATTATTCGATATGGAAATCGAATATTTCTGAAGCGATTCCTCTCGTTTATAAATTTACTCTCGTAAACTAAGTTTATCAGGAAATAAAATATTTCTGAACCGATAATTTAGTTTTGACGATTAATTAACGATCTGAGACTTTTCTTTTGTGATTGTGTGTGAAATTAATAAAAAATGTGATCATGAAGGAACATGACAAATAACAGACATTTTATAAATTGTCGCCGTCATCGCTATCGCTGTTACTTTCTGTAACATTTATTATGAATTGTCTGTGATATTTATTGTCAATTACCTATCTCTAGCTTAGGTACTCATTTTTCCTCTTTTTTGACATGGGATACGCATTTGGACGTGTCCGTTACCCAGGCCAGATGTTGTCGACAATGGTCATTTGAATCTTATAGATAATTAGTTGTGCGGCTTCTGTAATTGTTGCGCACATTTTTAAATTTGTTGCGCTTATAGTTTTTTAATTATTTCACAAAAACATTTCCTGCTGGCGTAACGTTACCACAGCCAGACCTTTTTATTTCTAATGGGAATATTTAAATAAATATTAGCTATAAAATTAGTTGTCTAGATAAAGTAAATGTTGTGCCTTATTTTGTATTTGTTCTTTCTTCGGTTGCGAAGTTATTCGAGATTTTGCTGCGGTAACGGTTTTGGTTTTGCTAGATCTTTGAAATGGTTAAGCGGATTCTTATCATATTTTGTACACGACTTCCGAGGACTTAGTTTAAATTTGTTGCGCAATAACAAAACCAAAATAATGCATATTTTAAAGGTTTTTTCATTAAATAGAAAAACACTTCAATTGGCCCCAGCACTCTCAATAAGAAGTCTAAAGACTTACTTTAAACGTAATTTTAAAGCTTGTAACTGCCTTCAAATGTATGTGAAGTTTCATTAGTATCCCGTAAGTATTTAACAAGTTATGATGATATTCAGTTCTTCACGAGCACGGCCTTAATGCACGCGGTGTTATTTGGCCACTGGATTGGATATATGAACTGAATGTTATGTCAATAATTAGTTGTTTAGATCAGTTGGATATCAGTAAAATTTCAGCTCAATACATTGGATAATTAATGAGATAATACTATGAAAGTCATTAGGAAGTGAATGACCGTGGTAAGCCGACCAAGTTTAGGTGGTTACGAAAAAGCGAAAACGCAGAACATTCAACAGTACCTTCTAAAATATGTAGGATAGTGTTATAAATTTAGTACAGACATGTACAAAAGTTTAAAAAAAAACTACATGATTATTCAAGATTTTTTATTGAAAGGTAAAATAATCATTTCCATTGAACTTTTACTTCCTTACTTAAAAAAACTTGTGTTGCTTAGCAACCGATTAAACATCACCCGTCCTTGTCATTTCTATTTCAAAATGCAGTTCAAAAATCATCTAAAAGGTTACAAAAGTAACCTTCTGGCAAGACTGAGTGCGTTATGCAAACAATGTATTACCCCTTCACCCCACTCCTCCTGCGTCCTACCGAACGGCATGCTCTAGCGGTGATTTTTGATAATTTTGTGGAAATGGAAGATAATGTTTTCTTTTATATTATTATTATATAGGTATTAAACAGTGTACGCGTCTGTACCAAAATTGTAAGGTGTATTATACTAAACATTTCAAAAGATAGTACAATGTTCTGCGTTTTCGCTTTTTCGTAACCACCTAAACTTGGTCGGCTTACCACGGTCATTCACTTCCTAATGACTTTCATAGTATTATCTCATTAATTATCCAATGTATTGAGCTGAAATTTTACTGATATCCAACTGATCTAAACAACTAATTATTGACATAACATTCAGTTCATATATCCAATCCAGTGGCCAAATAACACCGCGTGCATTAAGGCTGTGCTCGTGAAGAACTGAATATCATCATAACTTGTTAAATACTTACGGGATACTAATGAAACTTCACATACATTTGAAGGCAGTTACAAGCTTTAAAATTACGTTTAAAGTAAGTCTTTAGACTTCTTATTGAGAGTGCTGGGGCCAATTGAAGTGTTTTTCTATTTAATGAAAACACCTTTAAAATATGCATTATTTTGGTTTTGTTATTGCACAACAAATTTAAACTAAGTCCTCGAAAGTCGTGTACAAAATATGATAAGAATCCGCTTAACCATTTCAAAGATCTAGCAAAACCAAAAACGTTACCGCAGCAAAATCTCGAATAACTTCGCAACCGAAGAAAGAACAAATACAAAATAAGGCACAACATTTACTTTATCTAGACAACTAATTTTATAGCTAATATTTATTTAAATATTCCCATTAGAAATAAAAAGGTCTGGCTGTGGTAACGTTACGCTAGCAGGAAATGTTTTTGTGAAATAATTAAAAAACTATAAGCGCAACAAATTTAAAAATGTGCGCAACAATTACAGAAGCCGCACAACTAATTATCTATAAGATTCAAATGACCATTGTCGACAACATCTGGCCTGGGTAACGGACACCATTTGGACTATTCGGTAGCCGTAATTTTTTTAATGCCTTCCTGAAACTGATTCACTTATTGTTCATCACTACACTGTTATAAGTGGTATCATTATTTAACAAAATGACAGTGGTCAATGTCAAATCAGGAATCGAATTAAAATTCTGACTACAGACTGGTGTTATTGAATGTTTATGAACAAAGGCCAATAAATAAATTGCCATTGAATTCTTAGAAAATGGAGAGGGTGCCATGGATATAAATAAAATAAAAAATATTTTTAAAATGTTTAATTTTATTAAATGAAGTCCAGTTACATATTTTTGTATAATATATTAAGCAGCTACATCCATCCTAAGGAATGCTTGTGCGCGAGACCTGTGAATAAAAAATATAATTTTTAGCCCTAAACATCTATACATATTGTAGACGTATATAATATAGAAGTGTGACATTATTTTGTTTCTCGCCGGATTGAGGTTTACCGAAAATAGAAGTAACAGTAACCTCACCTAGACAAGAATTCAATATCTCCAAAATACGTTTTCTCGTTAACACTAATAACTTTAACAAGCTATCTCATACGATTTTGGACTACAAATTAACAAAAACAAGATAGTGATTACCTTGTGCTTTACGCGATGATGGCTGCAAAACAGGGGTGACTGAAAAAAAACAACTTCATTAAAAAAAGTCATAGTAACTATAACATCTTTTGAATAAAATGTTTGTTCAGCCATCCAAGGAAGTTTTAAATGCGTGGTAATCAGGGTTGCGCATTCATAAAGCATTGTATCATCATTCAAATTTAGATTTTACTTTACCAATCAAGTGATTTTTTTTATAAATTCGTAATAAATGGCAATAATATTTTGAAGGCAAATATTTAGTATGGAATATTACAGATCACTTTTAGTTCTACGGTCACACAAAACAAGGCGATGTTTAGGAAACTGACTTCACTATTTGGGTGTCATTCCAAAACATGCACAGGATGATTGGTTTATTGCAGAGGGGCTTATTTCAGGCGTTTCGAAAGTTTTGTGATATTTACCTGTTTTGAAGTTCCAACTAAGGCTCGTCGAGTCTTGGTCAGTTAATCTATAAATTGAAAAAAAACGATTAACATTTGAATGAGTCAAAATAAATTGAAATTCACTTGAAATAATACTTACAGACTGAGTGGTGGTTTGAAGAAAGTGTAGATAAGTAAAAAACAATCAAAATTGTAAAGTAAAATTTTATTTGACACTGGCTTTCCATATGAGAATAAAAAAAATCAAATAGAAAGTCAATGGCACGTCCAATGCAACATTTATCGCTTGCGGTGGAGCTGCAACGTGTTGCGGCGGATCCAGGCGGCGCGGCGGGAGCCTCCCTTGGTCTGTGAGAATCTGTGACCTTTGCCGAGACCACGGGAACTGCGGCCAGCGGAGGTAAGACCACGCATCTCGCGGTGCTTGTGGACAGCATTTACTATCCAGTTGATCTTGGGGTCCCTGCGGATCGCCTGAGGAACAAAAACATCTATCAAGTATTTTGTATAGGAAATAAATACTTTATAATTATGCAAAGATTTATCAGATAAAATGGTAGGTGAAGATTCAGCAAAACCTTTCAGATTGGTGCATGACATAAAAGTTCATCATGTTAAAATATAACTAGGAAGCGTTGCCTTATAGTAGCATTTACCTTGTGTGAGGGGTCAACCAAGATGACTTCGAAGTATTTGTATGATGAATCTTGAGCCACCCAGTATGAGTTAAGAACACGCAGACCACCGCAACGGCGACCGACACGCTCCTGTGAATAATAATACAGAAATTAAGATGTGTTCTAGGGATGCATGAATTATAGTACAATAACATTGCAAGCTTTTAAAAAGAAATAGATTTCACGTTGCTATTATTGCTTCTAGGTTTAGGTATAGTAGTATAGTACAAAATTGACACCAGCGTGTTTGGTGGATATATATGAATAACAACAGAACTTAACCTAAAAATGTACACGTTTATGTTGACAGCGATTTACCTCGGCAATAGACTGCAGGTTGCGTGTGGGTTTCAGCTGGTTAACACCCTGACTCTTGGGTTTACCATAAGTGGCACCCTTGGGCACGGGGCGCTTGCGGCCACCACGGCGCACGCGGATTCTGAAGATAACGAAACCTGCAAAAACAGAAAACATAAGCACTCGCAACTTTACGAGAAATCCACGTGTACCAACAAGTTACCGGCAAAATGAAAAGTGAATTACCTTGCTTGGCACGGTAACCCAGTCTCCTAGCCTTGTCGGGCCTGGTAGGCCTAGGGGCGCGATGCATACGAGTCAACTGGCGGTACTGCCATACTCTGACACGCAAGAGGAAACGCATAACATCGCTCAACTTTTTTCTGTATAACTCCTGAATATATCTGTACGCGCCCATCTTGGACAGGTGCCTGTGGCAGACCTAGCAACAAAATCAATACATATTGATCAGAAGTCACATCATCGGTCTGGCCACAAATAGAGCGATTCTACACGCATCATGTATGCCATATCGAAACCACTGAAATATACGAATCAAATTATAAATACACAGAACAATAAAAGATTAGCACTATAGCTTCACTATAACAGAAGGTTAAATTGAAAAATGTTTAATGATATCTTAAATATTTTATGATACAAATACAACGTACGTCTCGCGTACTCCACAGGTAAACCGGAAAAGAAAACTGACAGAAATTATTCACTGGTCTATGACTGGTTACTGAGGCAGAGACAATTTGTCATATTTTTTTTAACTTTAACTACTTCTATATTTAGTTCTTCTTCTTTCTTGGTCATTTTATTTATGTTCGACATTTTATTACTTTAAAGTCAAGTCAAGTACCAAATATCCATATCCACAACAAAGTTATTGAAATAATTTTAAAATTACACATTCTTGTCGTACAATTTGTTCTTGTTTGTCATCTTAGGATTGGGTCTACGGTAACCTTAATCTCACGGCGAAACACGACGCTACTCATTTGGAACACAAAGGAGAAGAAATAACAAATTATTTCATCGCATACAATACAATACTCTTATCAATTGATTTATCAATATTAAATAAATTTTTGTGCGTTCAATTATCGGACAACTATACTACATATACTACTAAAACTACATATATTACTAAAAAAATCATTTAAAAATATTGAATAAATCATGGACATTTATATCATTACGTTTTAACACTTTTAGAATTATTTATGATTCATAATCAAAGCTATTTCAAATTAAAAATAATAATATATATCTCTTCAATTATATATTTTTAATGAACTTTATTTTATCTCGAAAACCTGGTTTATGAAACGCAATGAAATTTCCGGACGAAAACAACGGTTCGTATGTTACGCCGCCATCTTGAAAGCGTTATTGTTGTCATGTTTACGTTGTGTGTGAAAGGTGAAATTTGTGATATTTGATATAAAAATCTGGTAAAACACATTAATTTTCATAATTTTAATGAGTAAATGGATTAAATAATGCGCGTTAATATTGTTATGTGTTTAAAAATAATAAATATCGCCAAAAAAAGTGCTTCAAGATTAGGCGCCAAATTGCTCACAGTCGTTACCAATTATTATAATAAACAGCCCCTATGAGGCCGTTTCGTTTGTTTGCCTTAGTTAGGTCTGCAGCAAACGCAATTAGAGATGCTTAATACATAATAATTTTTCAGAACCAAGTTGATGTAACAACAAGCCGCAGACAGTAAACCATCACTATGTTTTACGCACATTTCGTGCTGGCCAAGAAGGGCCCCTTGGCCAAGATTTGGCTGGCGGCTCATTGGGACAAGAAGCTAACTAAAGCTCATGTATTTGAGACCAATATTGAGAAATCAGTTGATGGTATCTTGAAACCCAAAGTCAAGATGGCTTTGCGTACATCTGGCCATCTGTTGCTGGGTGTAGTGAGAATTTACTCAAGGAAAGCCAAATACTTGCTACAGGATTGTAATGAAGCCTTTGTCAAGATTAAGGTATGTTTATATTGAATGAGTACATTGATAATATGTTTTGTTTGTAAACTAGAATGCATCTGGTGTCATGTAACTTGTTATTCAAGACTAGTTTACAACTCATTATAAGTCTTGATTGCAATTTGTAGATTGATTTTGATATGTATAGTTAACATTAAGTTAAGGTTATGGGTTAATGTTTCTTGCAGATGGCCTTTAGGCCTGGTATGGTGGACTTGCCTGAGGAACACCGTGAAGCTGCTATGAATGCTATCACCTTGCCTGAGGTCTTCCATGACTTTGATACAGCTATGCCTGAATTAAAGTGAGTTTTGTTTTCATTGTTTTGATTACACAAGGACTTCTATAGGAATTATTTGAGGAAACTTTTTATTCATTAAATAAATCCTACTTTTTAATTTTATGGTTTTTTCATATTGTTAGGAGATTATGTATTTACAAGATTGTTAATAGTTTTGTGAAAGCTCCGTAGCATACTTTAATTCTCATCAGTTGTAGGAGTTTCATTTTCTTTGTTATGATTTGCATAATTTTATACTATGGGTTTTATTTTAACTCCCTCATTAAAACATTAGCAATACAATTTAATTTTTGGTTAATTTTTGTGGTATAGCGTGCCATTTATCTTTTGATACAATTTGTCTTTTAGTTGAGTTAGAATGTTTTCAACAATGACTTAACAGGATAGAAATGTTTAGGTAATATACCTTTAAATTTACACAAATCCAATGGATTTATTTGCAATGAAATAGTAATGTTAAACAATCTATGGTCTTATTAAAGCAGTTACGTAGTTCTTGTTACTTATTGAAAAAAATAGATCAAACCATCTATTTTGTTATTTACTAGCTTCTCTCGCACGGTTTCACGTGATGTTTTATAGACTAGCACTTAAGAACATTATAGCTATCTATCAGTGAAAGAATTTTGGCAATCCAACCAGCAGTTCCCAAGATTACCCCCTACATACAAACTTAAAATTTTTACCTCTTTATAATATTAAATAGATTAATTATTATTTTTAACAAGGAACACTAGTTTCAGGCCATACTACCAGCTCATATTCATTAGGGATTCATAAACGCTTGACACACAATGGGGTGTTCACAACTAACTGTCCTCATTATATACTAGCTATAGCTAATGACTTATATTATGATTCTGCAGAGCACATACACATTATATTCTTTATTTTTTGTGCCACAACGAAATATTTGGTGCATGTTGTGACACCTTAAAGTACATTTAACTTCATTATCATGTATTTAAACTTTAGATAGATGTAGGAAATAATGTAACAGCAACTGGTTGTTCAGAATTTTATCATCATCATCAGCCTATAAGTGCCCACTGCTGAGCAAAGGCCTCTTCTCATACGGAGAAGGTTAGAGCATTAATCACCACGCTTGCTCAATGCGGGTTGGCAATTTCAAACTTATAATTAGAAATGATAAGTCCAGAATTTAACAAAATAAAAAATATATCCAAGTATGTGTTTACCTTAAATGGTAATAAGTTAGTGTTTAATCAATTATATTGTATTTAATTTTTTTCCATTTTAGTGAAGTGGACATTGAGGCCCAGTTCTCATTGAATCAGTCAAGAGCTGAAGAAATTACAATGCGCGAGGATTACGGGTCGTTGAACCTCGTGACGCATGACGATGGATTTGGAGACATGGGGTTCGATACCGATAATCCTGATATCATGCGAGAAGCTATTGGCAATGAAGGTGGACTGGAACAGGTGAACTTCATTTACAGAAATTAAATACAAGAGACAGTTTTAGTGCACAAACAGCATACAATAAGTTTATTATTGCTAAATACCATATTTGGTTACTAAACAAATTAATATGGACCTAATAACTAAGAAATTAATTTAATTTATATTCTAGAGTAACCTACTGTTTGCGGATGGGTCGTCCCTGGAACTAGCGGGAAAAGATGGTGGAGTGGGCAGTCTGACGGGTGGAGTTCCGGCTCTCGCGCCGGAGCACCCACGGCGCATGGAGGCAGCCCCACACGCACCTATGGATGATGGCTTCGGTGGAACTATTGGCGATGTTGCGGATTTTGGACGTAAGTGAAAATTTTAAAAAGTTGTAGTTATTTATTTTTTGTACAAAACAAAAGACACAATTTTCTATTAACTAATTTGAATATTGAGAGGTGTTACAGTATTTACCGCCATACACTGAAAGAGTGACCTTTGATGACCCACTTAACTCAATTTCATTAATACTCTTGGTATGCAGTGAACAACATTTTATGGCAAATTTTGTTACACCTTCGGTTGGTTTAATAGTAATTTCTGAAGATTTCCAAAGTAATCTAGTAATAAATATAGCCTATTTTACAGGGTGATAACATAGTTTTGTAATGAAAAAAGAATTATTAAAATCAGTCCAGTACTTTTTGAGTTTATTTGTTACATACAAAATACAGATCTTTCCTCTATAATGTTAGTGTAGATGAGGCACATTTTAGAAGGATAAAATATCTTGATTAATATGTGCACATGTTATACATAGATGCGGGCGGTCTGTTCGAGGGTGACCTATTCGGAGAAGTAACTGGCGGCAGTAGTTCTGCTGCAGCTGCCTCCGGTATGCCTGGTACTTCAGCACAGACACAATCTCTCCAGGTAAAGAAAATATAATACACGAGAACTTCTTGTAGATAAAACATTCATATTACTAAACAGGTTTCTAACGGCCAGACTCATTACACTATCTGCTCATCCATTTCACAAGTAGAGATAATTATGCAACAAAATTATGTTTTTATCACAAAGTGTGAATAAATCTTTTCTTTATTTCATACTAGCTGATCGGACATAGATTTCTGTATATACTGTGTACATATACACAGTATACTTACAGATCAATTTATATAGGACTGAAAATTGTCGTTACATTTTCTCACCAAGCAATTCAGAGAAAGTTTAATCAGTGAAAAATTTATGCATACAACTCGAGAGACTACTTTAGAACTATTTGACCTTCTTCTAGTTATTACACCATAATAATGAGTATTGACGGTTGAAAATCAACATAACAGCCCATAATATATTTTTCTATATGATATATATAATATCCAATTGTGTGAAAAAAATCATACCCATCCATTACCACCATACCCGTCACATCCATCACTACACTTAACAAAATGATGATATTAATAGTTGTTGATATTGATTTAGGAGATATAATTGAAATGAATGGTATAACAGGCTGAGATCGACGCGGCGGGAGTGAACGCTGGTGAAACTGGAGGCGACGTGGCGGCCGCGGACGCGCCGGACTCTGACGATGATATGGGCGACCACTACGATGCCGGCAACTCTCCACAACACAGGTTTGTTTGTTAACTGTAATCCTATTTATATTATGAATGCTGTATGGATGTGTGTTTTTTTTTACTCTTATGCTAAAAAACTTTTAAACATGTGTCAATTAAATTATTTTTTTATGACTAGGGTAGATCCAATCTGATCATCACCACCAATAATATCATAAAATCAGGGGGAATTAGCCATATATTCCTTACAAATTTAGATTGATGAGATTGTTAAGTGTTAAGGAGTGTGTAGAAGTAATTTTGACTGCACCCTTATCGCAGTGCATCTGCATCTGCCTATTGTGCATCGTGTCTCGCGTTCGACACAGAACAACCCTTGATGACGCTTGATGACTATCCAAGTTTTGTGTTGTTTGTAAAAACAATTTGTTTTGTGTTATAGTTGGGGCGGGTCCCCAGCTCGCCCCGAGAGCGTGGCCCCACCAGCGGCGCCCGCGCCTCCTTCGCCGAGCCCACATATACCTATGGTGAGTTATTGATTTTTTTACCAACATTGATATAGTTTAGTATTTAAAACGTAACATAATACCTTTGAAATTGAATTGCTTTTATTAGTTTTGTATAATAACTATTAGTATTTGTTAACATTAATAACATTGTGGAAGTACACTAGAATTGTTTTTCTCTAGTTATGCTTCATGATCCAATAATAAAGTGTAAGAATTTATTGCCGGCAAAAGGCGCTTTTCTATGATCCCTTACCTTTTGACCGCTATGGTCAGCTTACGATGACTCAAACTGCCACTGTCGACCATACGTGACAGGGAACTGCCATTTTCTTGGTACCAAAGATGTTGATAATTTAAATTAAAATGTTATTCGTCAGGATGTAGACACAGTCCCGGAGCCGGCCCCGCGTCCGGCGAGCACGGAGCCGGCGGCGGGCGGCGCGTCCGAGCGTCTGCCCGACAATACCACGTTGCTGCACAACGACGAGGAATCCTTCGCACTCGCCCCCGTCGACGCTACGGTTCTTAAAGGTAATGTGGATTTACTTTTCTTGATCCTACTATACAATATAACTAGTAACATTCATATTTTGCCTTTACAATTGTTAAGTAATTTGACGCACAAGATACAAATAGAATAGATATAGATAGATAAGAAACAGAGAGATGATGAAAATATATAAAACAAAATAAAACCTATAAAAAATACTAGAACCCTTTTGTTTTTATTTAAATATTTTTTTAATGAAGATTTATTTCATACAGGCATAACAAAAACAAAACGTAAACGAAAGCTTATCGTGGACGAAGTGAAGAATATATCTGGTGAGGAAATGAAGAACCAGCTTAGTAACACGTCTGATATCGTTACGACGTTGGACTTGGCACCCCCTACCAGACGTCTCATGCACTGGAAGGAAACCGGTGGCGTCGAGAAACTGTTCACCTTGCCTGCTAGGCCAATACCTTCTAGTGTATTGTTTAAGGTATTTATTGGACCAAAATATTGATTACTCATACTAAATGTATTAATTTAAATACTACATAATAACTCCAGTTATGCTTACACATGTTTTATACATATGTATTATGTTTCATTAACTGAAGATTAAAATATAAAGGTCCTTTAGTTATAGGTATTCAATTAACTATTGTTTATTCGAAGATCAGTCTTTAGCTTTTTAAACGAAACGAACATCATAATTAAATTTGTCGTTTAGAAATATATTATTAACGTAATATTTGAATATTTCAGAAATACCAGCGTAACATGACGCTGCGTAGCGAGGCGGAGGAAGCCGACGCGGCGGCGGCCGCGGCTCGGTCGCCCGACCCGGTCGAACCGGCGCGCCGAGGGGGGCGCAAGAGGAGACACGAGGAGGTTACTAATTTAAAACATATTTTTAAATATTTATTGTAGCAAAAAGCCAATGGCTCATCAAAACCACACCAGGCCGTAATGTAACTTGTGGAGTGTGTCAAGAAAACTGTTTTATTTTTAAGCTGTCGTTTATTGCAACGAAGGAAGATTCCCCGAAAATTGTGGTGTAATGAATCTAAACTCTCATACTATATATATAATAATGATGATAATTAATTGATGTGTCTATATCTTGTATAAGGAGACCAATCTTTTATTAAATATTTGTTTATTGATGAAATAATTTACCCAGACTACAAGCTGGTTTTAACATTTTTTTTTTTAAGTGCGTGTTCAAGCAATAATTGAAATAAATGCTTTGACTTGGATTCTATTGTTTGCAGACGATGCTACCGCCCGAGACACCAGCACCTGCGCCGGCCCCAGAATTGGAACCTCCAACTCCTGTACCTCAGGAATACGAACCTTCAGTCGGTATGTACAGAGCCATAATCATTCACTGCTTTCTCACTGGGCTGTGGTTTGCAAAGCCATTGTACTAAATAGCATGATATTCTACCGTGACTCTGGTGTGGTTACTTTCATACATTATAATGTGAAACCATTTTTATTGATTGAGTCATTCATCGAGTCTGGGTTTTCAACATATCTTTTACCTTCTATCATAATATTTTAATTTTAATTTTATTATAAAAAAATGAGACCATTATCTCTAAAGCTCCCCATGCATTTCTAACTTCAAGAAAACTTTACTTTGATGTACAGCTTTATAACCTAATCATGCATTTTAGACCTTATAAACATACTGACAAGGTCTTTATTACACTAACAAACATTCATAGTGAAGTTTTCTAAATAACTTGTACATTATGCTACCTAACCGCACTCTATTAACAATGGATCATGTGGTGCACGGTTAGAGCCCGAACCTGCGCCGGAACCGACCGTCGAACCACAGACTCCTCGACCGGACGTCGATGTCGACCTTCCTCAGACGCCAGGTATTTACAGGCTTTGTCATATTTTTTATGTTATATTATTTTATTTTGCATTTTAACAAGTTACCAAAATTTGAAAAGAGTGTACATCATATTATACTATTTTTAGTTTTTGTCAAAGATTAGAAGTTAGTAACACTATTATTGTTAAAAGTGGGGGAGTTTCAACTTAATTTCTAGTTAAGTTGAAACCCCCACCCACTGAGCCATACGAATATGAAGCAAAATTAGTATCAATAATGATGATGTACCTAATTATGGAAGTGATGCACTGGCATGAAGCTCAAGCCAACTTTAGTTTGGAATAGTAGTAGTAATGAAGTGTTTTGCCTATGCAGGAGGTATGCTGAGTGCGCTGGGCGGAGGCATGACCCCGAGCGCGCTAGGCGGCCTCACGCCGGGGACTTTACTGCAGGCCGGCCTCACTCCTGCAGGCCTCCCGCATGGAGGGATGACACCTGGTACGTAAACTGCAAAGATATTCCTATAAAGCGAACCTTTTTATCCATGTCAGTTTTGAGCACACATCGTGTACAAATGGTCACATATATTAAATTACTATAAATATTTGTGTATTTGAAATTATTAAAAGCTAAAGGCAATTTGTAGATATAATTTTGTTGATATCAACTAACCAACCATGTGGTCACTATAACAAAATCTTATAATTGAAATGCAGGTGGTTTACAACATGGTGGCATGACCCCAGCTGGCCTGCATCACGGAGACAGTCAGCATGTAGACTTAGGCCTGTCTGCAGGTGGCATGACCCCGGCAGGATTACACCATGGAGGTCAGTATTATATTACTCAATACATTCATTTTACTTCATTTACACTCACTTAAACTTCACATTATCATCATTCTTGCGATACGTAATATACATAATAATTCAAAAAACATACTGTACTTTTGTCATAAAAAACCACTGATATTTCGGAATATCGTGAAACTTTAAAGTTTAAAAAATATCCTTCAAAGAAATATCCTGAGAATTGCTGCAAAAAGTTCAGGAGTTGCTTGTTTGCGGTATATTGTCAAATGTGAATATTGCACAATAGAACCTGGACATCGTATCTGCTGATTCATTACATTTTTCAATACTTTTTTATCTAATTTATTATTGTACGATACTTGTTTATTTGAACATATTTTTTTACTAACCATGCCATAAATTTCAAGGTATGACCCCGGGTCTACTAGAAAGCGGTATGACGCCCGCGGGATTAGTACACGGAGGCCTCACTCCTGCCGGTCTGCACCACGGAGGCATGACGCCAGGTAACAACTTCACTTCATCAGACCACAATCCGTGGCAGATTAAATTTAGAGAGCGCCCTAACAGTTCTAATGATATATATTTTTCCTAACGTTGAAACACACCGACCTTCCTACAACGTCATTGGGAAAGGTCGGGAAAAAGATGCTCTGGTAATTATAAGCTTATGAATTCTACTCGACAGGTGGTTTAGATCACGGCGGTATGACGCCGGCGGGATTACAGCACGGCGGTATGACCCCAGCCGGGCTACAGCATAGTGGCATGACCCCCGCGGGGCTACAACATGGCGGCATGACCCCAGCTGGATTACAACATGGTGGAATGACACCTGGAGGTATGAATATCATTATTCTTTTATTCTATAGAAATAAAAAAATTCACCGAAATGTATGTCTGCACTTAACTTTCCAAGTAACTGGCCAGGATAACAATTTTGATATGTTTCCAATCCTTAGTATCAAGTTTTTATAAGAGTAAAATTCGAAATTCTTATTTCGAAATTCTTATTTACTGGGAACATCGGGAAATTATACTTAACCACTCTTGGCCACTAGTTAAAAAAACGAAAGCCATCAATGAAAGTGGTATTAATGCCTTTATCAACATGACAGGAGTACAACACGGCGCGATTCTCCAGCATGGTCTGGAACAGCTGCCAATGATGCCGCAGCTAGGCGGGGACCAAGTGTCCTCCTTGTTACGTACCTCTCTGCCTACTCCGGCCGCAGACAGAGCGTCTCACGACCTCCCACATACTGTACCTATGGAACCTCTGCTACATGGCCTCGAGGACCATGGCGATTATCAGGTAAACAACTAATTTTGTAAAATCTGAGCTATTTCTTTAGCTGGACATAAACCTGTCAAAATGTCCAAAACCGAAAGAAGTGGACACTGTATACATATTTCTTTCTTATCCTAATGATCTTCTGGTTTATATCGTTCAAGGCAGTCAATGTCCTTGGAACGTGCCGGACGTAATTTTTTCGATATTTCTATGATTAGTATCTAGCTAGCGCGTTTCTAGCGAAAGTAACAGACCGCCTGAACAATTAAATATAGTAATTTGTTAATATTAATCACCATATTTATATTTCTAGAATGGAATGCAAATGACAAACTTGGGTTACGACGACCAACATGGACACAACAGTCCACAACACGATTACGATTTACCTTTAACGCCAGACAACGTAAGTATCATAATCAAATTTTATAACATAATCCAACTGATTCCTCTAAATTGAATATTAAAGAATATCCCAAATGTTGCCATAAAAAAGAAAGATAACATATTTTATTTTATAACTTCCGTGACTTCATACGCGTGACTAAGATAAAATGATTCACATAGAAGAAAGAAGCATAAAATTAACAAATACTTCTATAATATTAATATGGTTTATTTATAAATGTACATTATTACTAGGCGGAAGAGGGTGAACGCGAAGCAGGTGAGACGGACGAGCAGTTCGAGGAGCGAGTGCTGAACCGTCGTGCCGCGCAACTCTTCGCCGTGATGAAACCCAAACTGTCCGTCGGACTACAACTTTCATTCACAGATCTTGCACCAAGACATAATAATAGAAAACAGGTATGTTTCTTTACTACCTACGACCTTATTTTTTATCTGTTAGCCTATTCAACATATATTATATCACAATGATTACAGTGTATGCTTTTTAGTATAATTCATCATTATACCCTTCGTTTTGTTGCAGGTTGCACAGAAATTTTACAGTTTACTTGTGCTCAAAAAACATCAAGTGTTGAAGTTAGACCAACACGAAACATATGGACCTATTACCATATGCAAGGGTAATCAGTTTGAAACTGAAGCGATTTAATATTGTACTAACACATTATTTATAATAGAATGTAATATAAAGAAGATATCAAGACTAGTTCATAAAAAGATTTTTATGGAAGTGAAGAGACGATGTTTAGTTGTAAAGTTATGGACTTCACGGGAAACGCGTTGAGCCAAAAATAATGTGTAAGTTTGATCTTGTAACTCGAATTCATGACAGCATTTTATTCTTTAAATATTGGACCAAATAATATTACGAGTGTTGATCTCACAAAAAATCTAATTGAAATGAGTTTTGATTATGTGAAACAGTAGTTGCTATCGTGAATTCGATTTACTCGTGATGAGCAGTTTCTATTTGGATAATTATGTTTGATAGAAAAGTGTAGGAAAATGCCTTATTTTGTTTTGCTGTAGGCTAAGTGAAATTATTGTGAAGATGTTTTACAAACATTGTTTAAATAGTCAATCATAGAAAGAAATAGTACCTATTGCTGTATTGTTGATTCCTGTTTCCTAAATCATGTATGTATGCATGTTTACTGATGCCGCAACTACGAAAATTATGTTATGCCTGTGACATTTATTTAAAATTGTACCTCTCAAGGAAGTGTAGACATTAAATTTTGTTTATAATAAATATAGCTTGTTGTCCTTCTATTGGGATTAAGAGATTTTAGTGTGTTTATATACCAGATGATGTGAAATATTTAGTGGCAGACTGGAGTGATTGAGAGATAAATTATGTAGGAAAATATAACAAGTGATATCCTCAACACCAAATAAACTTTATAACTGTTTCCCCATGTGTGTTAGAATGAATTTGGTTTTTACATTTCTTTGAGATATTTATCATACTTATTGTGTTATTGTAAAACAAATTGAATGCACACCAAATACCTGAATGATTATGGTTTGAATTCATTTTGTTGCTTTGATATTTTTTGTAAAATTTCTCGATCTATTGCATTATAAATGCCTCAAAAAGTATAGTGACTATTATCATGTACCTATTATTTTTATTTGGACATAACTTCTTAACATTTAAGTGTTTACCTCTGCCAAGTACGAAATTAGTACATTTATTTTCCCTTTATGTTCGGAGGTATTCCCTTAGATATTTTTCATAAAAAATAAACATATTTGCAATAAATTTGTTGATATAAGAAAGAATTTTTATTTCATGTCAAGTTTATTCTTCAGTAGCCAAAAGACGATGAAAAACAATGTACGGGCTGTGGCCCCACCCCACGGACTAACAGATTTGAAACCAAATAGATATTTTATTGACACTGCACTTTACCCTGTTTATTACATAGCACAACATCGAAGTTCTCAATAGGTAGAGTCAAGTCGCTGTGGCCGAAACCGGTCAGGATACATACATATTACTTCAATGACTTCCACCGTAAGTTAGCGGTTTTAAATTAAGTTGGTATTATGGAATATAAAAAAATATCACTTCCACTTTATACTAACTACCAACTTCCGCGCGGTTTCACTCGCTGTTCGAACCCCATTGGTCTAAGCGTTATGATTTATGGTTCATAAGCTCCGATAAATGATATGTACACTAAAATAAATGTTCAATTGAAACCAGTACCTCCGGAGATTAGCGCGTTCAACCTAGCAAATTTTTATAACTGATTGCTGATTATATAGTTGAAAAAAATATATAATTAATTATTGTATGCCTGTGTAATCTTTCTCCAGTGTCTATCGCGACTCTTGGATGAACAGAACATAGCTGCACTTCTTAGTTTTTATTTGTATATAGGTACTAGCTCTTATTGCCGCTAGGTGTACCAAGTTTATTTATATTTTCCATAGAAACTTAACGAGTGGAGAAAATTCTATACTTTTTTAGACAAGAAAAGAACTAAAAGAAATGTTCTCTCTAATCGACTTATACCACTGGTAATATTGTAATCTTACTTGGAGCTGTAGGAATTGAATTCCTCGTCCCAACCATTACCTACTGTTACTACTCGCTAACACATTACATAACAATACGCAAAAGGTGTGATCGCGATTCCCGAAGGTGTAGTCAAAGCCAAATATTATTTCACGAAAGGGTTTCTTGATTTAAAGAATACAAAAAATTTATTTAGCCTAGGTTTGGCAAGAACAGTCATATGCAACATGCACTTCTTAAAAAGTGGGTATGAACCTATAACTTAATCGTTATCTAAACCACCGGATGTCTTCTGTTACATACGCCTACGAACTAAGCTAAATAAGTTGGTAGCTTGGCTCACCAATTGATATTTTCTTGTTAAAGGGCATGACGTCAAGCCGCAGATTCCTTTGTACATTGTGTTTGTTCTCAATGTTGAACACTATTCTCGACAAAGTAAGTGAACCTCTGCTTTACCACTACGGGATTGAGAGGCATGAAATCAATCATAGCCCTATAAATTATTAGTTTCTATCTAGAAAGTAGAATCGATAAGCATTCTAATGTAAATGTACGGTCTATCATAGATAGATAAGTAAAATGTAACAGTTGATCAAATTGTGAACAGTATTGATCGGCATAACCGTTTCAAGTTATGTAACGGGCTTGTTGCAATGCACTCTGAAGAAAATATGGCGTGAACCATAGCCAGATTTTAGATTTGTAAGATTTATTATTATTGTACCATTCATGTAATCATTTAGTTAAATTCGATCGACGAGAAAGTAAATTATCTTAAAAATAATGAAGGATATATTGATACATTTAAAGCGAAAACAAATATGGAAATACACAAAGCGTGAATTTATCACCACTACCTATGAAATATCTGACCACGGTCCAGCCTGGTCAATAGGCTGGCTGCATACGGTCCGTTTACCAATTAGGGATTCAGATTCGGTATTCCATAAGACTGGCGCCTACGTACGTTGTTAAGAAATCAAACGGTAAGTTTTTATTGTTCGGGAAATAAATATAGCGCCCGTTGATCATTTTATATGTAATTTTTTCAGGGTTCTAAATATGTAAACCAACGTTTGGTCGGCCTTACACTTGATTATTATTACCTATCTACTTGTGACCTGAATACCTCGGTAGGCACTAAAAAATAATCATAGACGGTATCTACCTACCTACTTATATGGTCCATCGTACCTAGTAAAGATCTTCCTATCTAGTATCTACTAACTTTAGATCGAAATCGACATTACTGCATTTGATACTCGGTCGTTGTTTGTTCATGTATGTATGGTGGAACGGGTGGTAATAACCCATCAATACCATACGGACGTTGCATTGGTAGATGGATATCGACCTATCAAAAGGCTTACTAGGTACTACTTCTAGTTTCCTATAGGCAACTGCTTCGCCAGATGCATATTGCGCATGTAACTAGGCTAGGTGTATCTTACTGATTTGTTTCTGTTCATTTAAAATCCTGTCCAAATTAGTAACCTGCACGACTTCCAAATTTTGTAAAAAGGAAGATAGGTAGTACTACTTCCTTATGAGTTAGCAGTACATTCCAAAAACTAAATCATCAAGCTTCTAAGAATTCTAAGGTATTGGCTTCTATTATTCAGAGCTGTAAGAGATTAAGGTTACTACTAGCTACTACTATAATAAACGCTCATTTTGGTTTTGTATCATTTAATCGCCCTACAAATGTACAATACAGATGCCGACATTCTTGAACAGGATAAACTCACATTACAAAAATCGATGACAATATCCACGCAAATATACGCAGTCACTGGCAAAACTATAATATTGTCGCCGAACTTTGATATGAGGCTAAAAGTTTAACATGATTCAGAACAGTCTACAATAATCAGGAATAGAAATAACTGTAGCATCCAGAGTTATGATTTACGTACAACATTTTATTTGCTTTCCTTGTATACTACATAATTAAATAAATTGCATTCCTGATGACGCGCACTGGTAAGTGTAACACTTATACACATCAGTCCATGCATCACTATGAGGGTGAGGTTTCCACACATTCGATTCCATGGCCGTCCACTCCAGATAGTAAATCACTGAAACCTCGTCATGTGGGATGGCAGTAGTAGTGTTCTTAAAAGTAAATAGCTTAGAAAGCGAACAACAGCAGGAACGCCATCATAAGACAGAAGAGACCCATAGCCTCAGACAGGGCGAAACCCAAGATGGCGTATGAGAACAGTTGCTGCTTGAGGGAGGGGTTCCTGGCGTAACCGATGATAAGGGAGCCGAACACCGTTCCGATACCCGCACCTGTAATAAAATTATTGCAAGTTTGTATAATCCCATATATAATACATGGTAAGTAACAATAAATACACTACCTATTCCAATTGGAATTAATTTTCTTTATATGTTGTAAGTGAATATATAAACTACTATGGGCAGTACTGTGTTTCAGTCTGCAGTTTCCTTTACACAAATGAATTTATTGTCTCAATGATTGATTAATAAATTTACAAATCATTAAATGGAACATCTCTACTTAGTTCCGGTAGACCTCACTTTTCCACCTCTGCCTAATTCCAGATAATGTAACTGGTGGATAATTTGATGTTTCTTTCATATTGAAATGTATGATATGTGTAAAGCTAGCTTTATGGAAACTCAATTAGCATTAGTGGTACGGAGAAGAATGTTGAAACTAAAAGATTGCTTCTAAACTACCAAAATACTAACTTCTTAAGGACAACTGCATTTAATAAACTCATACATTATCATGCACACTTTATGACATACAAGTGTTATTCCTTGCTCTCCCACATGTAATCAATACACTTTGAACCCCCACTTATGTGCTTACATAAGTAGTGGGTTTGGGTAGCCAAACTTAAGAAAATCAATAAGATGCTTGCGGGTTATGCAATCACTCATGGCAAAATGTAAGTTTACTGGTAAGTTACTACATTAAATGACACTAAATTTTAACAGGGATACCTTGAAGTGCACATGATTAATGCAGTATACTATAAAATACTTTAACTTCCTCAAAAAATTGCGATTAAGACAGTATCAATTAACTTTAGATACATTATCTTGGGAACACTAAAACTTAGTGAGGAACATCAAGATAGAAACAATTGGAATCAAACTGCTTATTAGAAAGTTGCAGAACTAACCGGAGCCGGCTACTCCAACTGTCGCTGCACCAGCACCAATGAATTTGGCAGCAGAGTCAATGTCCTTGGTGACTGCGGTGGTCTGGAAGGACCTCACTGCTGACAGCTGAGCTGGAGCAGTGGGGATTTGTGTGTGTGTGGGGACTACAGCCAGTGTTCGCACGGCGGCTGTGTTGTTGAAGATCTATAACACAAAACAATTTGTCAGAACATTTCATATAACCTCAAAGAGAGTTACACCCTAAAAATCAATACAGCAACAAACTAAAAATAAGACATCATTAATGATTTAGATAATGTCGATTATATGGCGCTTATCCATTCATTAGAAATTGGGTGATAATTCTTGTTACCTAATACTGGAACAGAAGTTGGATTATGTAATGATTTATTCCAACTGTGGGTAGCGCTGCAAGGTGGTAACTTAGTGATAAATAAGGAAATAATTTACTGATATTCTCTCCAATTAACCTATGAGACCGGTAAGTATAAGTTACAAAGCCAAGAAGAAACTTATCAAGGTCAAATAATAAAAACGCCACTGTATAAATTGACAAGTCCCACAGTCGAATTTCAATTATATAAAAATGGAAATAATAAAAAAAAGATAATAATACTTACAGCAGACCTGGCTGCAGGGGCGATCAATCTGGCGGCAGACAGCATTTTGTGATTTATTTAGGTGCGGCGAGCGACAACTGAAAGAAACCGTACGACTAGATGAGTTAGCTACTCGAGACTAGTGAGTCTAAATGCCTACTGATAGACCTAAGTTTATGTGGAAGTCACTTGACAGTTTGACCGACGACCGCAGTATGTTACGTAATTTACGGTGCTACGTAACGGAGACTCGGATACTACAACCTAGACTATCTTGATTATAAAGGCAATTTGGTATCTTCGTGCACAGAATTTGATGGGCAGATCTATGGAATGTTACCTCTAAGCTATTTATTAGATTGTCGAACGAAAATGGCCGAATCGGCGAACGGACTTCAATAGGAATGATGAAGATTTTCTGTGACAACTTACGAGTGCACAAATAAATATTTACACTATCACACACTATATGGTTGAAAACGCAATTGGAAACACTTTTTATTGTATGATGGCTTCAAATTATTACACTTTTTCACGATTAAATATTTCACTAAATTCTGCCGCACTTACCAAAGAACACCGAGAGGGAGGAGACCGGCCTTTGGAATGTTCAATTTCTGAGTGGTCAAGTGAAACAGAACACAAATGCCGCATTGCTATTGGTCGATATTACAGTCAGTTCCGTTCAGTGCTACCAACTGCGGATCAATATGCGCGGATAGAAAAACAAATATGAACCTTTAAAAAATATATTTATATTAAATCAATTATGTACAAAACTAAGTACAGGAAAATTTTTCTACATTTTATGAATTGTTAATTAATTTATCAAATCGAAATTTGGTTTTCGTTGTTAAGTCTTGATAATGGCTACAGGTTAAATGAATACAGTGCTGCCATTGACTAGTGCAATACCATTGTACGACATGGCCGTCTTCATGATAAACATCTGTAAATTTAATGGCTGTGGCATAACATTTCCAAGATTAGCCGACTTAATTGAACACATCGAAGATGTCCATATCGGTAAATATTAAATATTATTCTCTATTATAAGTAATAGTTCTTATTTTAGGCATGTAATGTAATCCATGACCCTCCCAATTTACGTCTTATCAATGTGCCAATGTTGTCACCATTGGAGGGTATTTTTGCGTCAATTATAAATAATGATTGGATCGGCACAGGTTTTCTATTATTATTTAATGGTTTGTTTTAATTCTTTTTAGCCTTTTCATGCATGTGAGAAGTTATTTTAGAATGTTTTTTGTGTTTATCGTAGCTGCTTACGAGTTACCAAAATAATCCTCTCTCGCTGAACAGCTGATCGGGACCAGCTGATCTTAATATTGTGAGTGCCGGCACATCAAATTATAATATTTAATGTTTTTATTTTTCAGATTACGATCCAGCAGTAATAGAACAGAAAGAAGCTTCACAACCAGCATGTATCCCGCTAAGTTACGTTCTAAAGTTTATCTCGGAAGCTTCAAAGCGGGAAAACCAAAACGCAGCCCCCGTTCCCGATGTCCGCCGCCGCCTCTTGTCTGCACCCAAGACACCTTCTGTCCGCAGCAGCACGCCCACTGGTTATTACATTTAATTTTATAATTTATATCATTATTTCAGTGAGTGTTGATTTTTTTACTTAATTTTTTTCATACTTCGGTCTCGCCTGCTCATCTCGGCTACCCACTCACAATTTTGTATTTGGACTTTGGACTTGGTAAACAGTCTTGTAAGAGCTATATATTGCTAAATTTAGTATAAATTCATTATTGAAATTGAATTTAAAGTTTTTAATTATTATTACATTTATAGATATAAGGCTGTTTGCGCTGTTACATTTTTGTCGGATAAAGATTTTGTTACAAAGTTCAATTTGTCGGGTGTTCATTGCTCTGCCACCCTGCAAGTAGACGAAAAGGCAAGGCCATTTTAAACTTATTGACACGTACAAGGGACACCTGGGATCCTACATCAAGAAACCATATGCCCGCATTAAAATTCGTTTATAGTGAATAGACGGGCGTAGCTGGATTCACATTTTATATGTAACATCATACATTAGTGCTCAAATTGAGCTTTAGGCTTATAATAATTCAGCCGGGGTTGCGGGGTAAGCGCAATGAGGTACCGCGACCTCGGCACAGAGC
Organism: Spodoptera exigua; assembly: GCA_902829305.4. Taxonomy (NCBI): domain Eukaryota; kingdom Metazoa; phylum Arthropoda; class Insecta; order Lepidoptera; family Noctuidae; genus Spodoptera; species Spodoptera exigua. Next base: position 3,926,018 of record LR824612.2, read on the forward strand.
AGGAGAAGGAACAGGGGGGTTTTTAGTCAGTAAGAGTCTGACACTCCCTCCTGCCCGGCCCTGGGCGGGAGAAGTCATTTGATGATTTTCCCCTCACAAAAAAAAAAAGGCTTATAATAATGATGATGATCATCTTTGAAATAATTTATTCGTTTATTTTAGGAAGCGAGATGGATGAAGACGAGCTCGTTAGCCCATCTGAAGACAGCAACGACTCGTGGACGACGGCCGAAGAGTACAGCTCAGAGTTCATATTGCGCTACGGCGTCAAGTAAGTTCAGAAACTAAGTTTTTTATATTTTATAAGTAGGTACCACCTTCTTCAAAATAACCTTAAAATACCACCTAAAACTACTTAAGTACCCGAAATACTTCTGATATTCTCGTTATTGGGAACCTGATTAAGTGGCATCTTCAAGTTGGCATTATTTCCTCACCAACCGTTTCCGTTTATTGTGGAAGAGCTTTGGCACAAATGGGCCAGGGCAACCGGATTTAACCGGACTTTTACCACTGTGAGTGAGATGGAACCTTCCCGTGGCCGCACTACGTCGTACTCTGAGAGTTGGGAGCGCTTGAGGCAAGAGCAGTAAACGTTGACGCCCCCTGCCACGTTGAACGTGGACTTCTGCAAGATCAGGGGACTAACACCAACCTCAGTGCGCTTGAGACATAAAAGCCGGCCTTAGTCTTTTTTACTGAGACGCAGTAGGTTTCGTTTCCGTCGGACACATCTTACCTCACATATCCAGGGTTTTTTTTTTGTGAGGGGAAAATCATCAAATGACTTCTCCCGCCCAGGGCCGGGCAGGAGGGAGTGTCAGACTCTTACCCCCGGTTTCCGAAAGGCCGATCAATGTTAAAATCCATTTAATCTCTTGTCAAGTCATCTGATTGGTTGACTGAATTATCAACAACCAATCAAATGACTTGACAAGAGATATAACAGGAGATTAGTTAATTTTAGCGTTGACAAGCCTTTCAGAAACCGGGTGTTACTGACTAAAAACCCGCCTGTTCCTTCTCTTGCTCTGTGCCGAGGTCGCGGTACCTCATTGCGCTTACCCCGCAACCCCGGCTGAACATCAGACCTTTAGGGCCCCGTCACATATCCAGGGTACGGACTGGAGTATATGGGTGCGTGTACGCCAGGGACGATATCAGCTCTCGTCGCCTCAGATATCTCGAAGGGCATGGCTATGTGTACATAGCGACGACCACCCGTACCGCATCAACGCGTGCCTTTATAGATCCCATGGCGGTGATGTGATAGCGAGATTGACAGAGTTGTGAAACATATCCAGATGGCTGTAGATTTTGTGCAGGGGCAGATACCCTTAGCGAAGGTCATCTTCCACGATGATTTTATTTTCACCACGCCCACTGGCTTGGCTCTAGTAGAACTGACCACGCTCCGCATGTCATGACGTCTGCCCACGATTTCCATAGGTTTCCACTGTTGGAACTTCTGCTGACCTCTGATCCGGACGGCTATCACATATCAGTTGATGCTCCTATTAGGTCATCAGAGAATTGCCTCGTCCAGTAAGTCTTGCCAGTAAGGTCGTACATCTTTGGATAGACTCTTTGGCACTGCGTAGACATATAGCCTCGCTAGATGTTCTTTATCGCCTATTCCACGGGGAGTATTTTGATGAATTGTTCGGTTTGATCCCTGCCTTTCAGGAGTTGCAGCCGTTTTGGGAGGTTGCGGCGGTCTTGTCCCATTAAGAAGATGGTTGGCACTCAACGATGATTTACGCGAAACTTTTTTAATCTTACTGCAAAACTCTGAAATGGTCTTTTCGGCGACGGTATTTCCGAACCGATACAAAAATACTTAGAAGACCAGGATGTTTAACCAGTGTGTGTTGCCGGTGATGACGTATTGTACTGAGACGTGGTCCTTAAATTCTGGTCTTCTTGGCAAACTCAGAGTCGCTCAGCACGAGCTGGAACGGGCTATGCTCGGGGTCTCTTTGCGCGACAAAATCCGAAATGTGGAAATTCGCCAAAGAACTAAAGTCACCGACATTGCTCGTAAAATCTGCAGGCTAAAGTGGCAATGGGCAGTCACATCGCTCGATGGACGGACGGCCGATGGGCCCAAAAAGTGTTAGAGTGGCGACCAAGGACTAGAAAATGTAGTGTGGGCAGGCCTCCCCTGCTAGGTGGACCGACGTCATCTTCAGAGTCGCGGGGAGCCAATTGATGCAGGTGGCAACTTGTCGCCCGACGTGGAGGGCTAAGGGGGAGGGAGGCCATTTTTCCTGCAGTGGACGTTTTCCGGCTGATGATAATGATGATGACAAAAATACTTTCATTCCCATCATAATATGGTTGGCAGTCTAAAATTCAAGAATTGTGCGATTTTCGCGAACCATCGGTATTGTCAATTTTGACTGCTGTCCATCCCTCGATGTTTAGGGCATACCCGGACCTCACCAGTTCAATATGTCGGTTACAATATTTAAACGAAACTGTTGTTATGGGTCCCCATTATCTTTCAATTGCCAGTTATCACTATTTATGATAAATTTGATATAACTATAATAATAATGCTTGTCACTTGAACCCAAGTGTTTTTGTTTAGGATGAACGCGAGCGCGTCGTCCGGGGCCCTGGGTCCCGCAGCACAGGAGAAACCGTTCGCCTGTCCGGTGCCCGGATGCAAGAAGAGATACAAGAACGTGAACGGAATCAAGTATCATTCCAAGAATGGACACAAAAAGGATGGCAAGTAAGTATGCGCACTTTTTTATGAAGTATTCTGATGATCTGAAGTAAAACCTTTTTATGTTTAAGTGTAAGCCTGGGATGTTCAAAGCATGGGGTTGAAATAATTGGCCATGTAATTGTTATAAGTTTTTGCAAATCCAATACTCTAGACTTATGATTTCAGTTGACTAAGAAGGGGATATTAAATAGATAATATTTTTTTAGTGGCGTATTATGTACAAATATTTTGCCAGCGTAAAATGTGCTAGTTGTTTAAATGCGTATCGAAACCTTGAAATAGCAATTAGTTCGTGTCTACTGTCTTTTTGCATTATATTTATTAGTTCAATACACGCCATGCATTTTTTGATCTCCTAAAATGTGTGTCACTAGAACATATACCGTCTGAAATTTATCTATCACGTAACGAAACTACCGATGTATTTAATTGCATACGATTCGTAATTAATATGATTTAATACACGCAATCAAATAAGTGATTTCCTTTGAGATATCATTATACGTTTATTACCGACATGAAATGGTTCATGTTTATCTACTTAGGAGGTCTGTTCATAATTTATCAAGGCCGGTATGAAAACCGATGTATTATCTCATTCCAATTGTTTAAATGAAGGGAATTCCATCATTATCAAACGGTTTCCGTTCACTGCTATATACCTATAAGTCTCTCTAAATGCCTCTAATAAATTTAAGGACCCAATATTTTAAATTCGTTGTGTATAATCATTTGGGTCTTTGCACTGTTAATGCACAGGAGACAATATAGTTTAAATGTCCCGATTTGTATATTCTCTTTCGCTCTAAGAATTATACCTACTCTTCATGTAAAATATAATTGAGTTTTTACATAATTTATTATTTCGATAGAAAATACCCAGTACTTACGGTCCCCGACCAGTACAATAAAAAGTTCATAACTGGCCCCAAGAAGCGTCTCACTGCACAAGAGTATTTCTGGAAAAAATGGGTAGATACTAGTCATATTCTGCATTTAATTTTGTAGTTACAACTGTAGGTTCTTACATTTGGATTCTTTGAGCGCGTATATTCATTTCATAAACCGTAGAGTACTTAGAACAATGTATTTACTAGGTATAGCAATATCTACGTAAGTCATAAATCGTTAGCATAATTATTGAAGTAAGTGGGTACGATAACTATTGATAAAATATGTAAATTTATATTGGCCTAGCTGTTTGTGGTCGCTTTATCTAAACGTAATTAGTATGCTATTTGTATAAATGATTAATTTAGAGTGGTCGTAGTAAGTAGGTCGATGCTATTTTCCAGGGTAAAAAAGGGCTACAGATGCCCATGCGGCAAAAGCTACAAAACGGCGCAAGGGCTTAAGAGCCACTCGATCACCCAGCACATCGCGTCTAGTCAGTCGTCGACGTCGGAGCACAAGTTGCACGCGGCCAAGATGACGGGGCTCGTGGTGACCAGCTCGCCTGCCCAGTCGCGGACCCTCAACCTGCTGGATGCGGTGGACGGGAACAAGCTGGTGCGTATCTACGACTCGCTGAAGGGGTCCCTGCCCAAGCACGCGGCCGTGGCCGTGGCGCCGGGCGGCGGGCTGCTGGCGGGCGGCGCGGCCGACAAGCTGCGCCTGGAGCGCGCGCCCAAGCTGGCCGTGCAGGCGGCGCCCCCCTCCCACCCCGCGCACCCCGCCCACCTCGCCTCGCTGTACGGAGCCGACGCGCCCCACTGAGCCCGCCAGCTTCCACTCAACGAATTTAAGTCACTAGTATAGTATACATGCAGTTCCTAAAAAAAGTGAAAAAAAAGTTCATTTTCATTGAATGCGTTAAATAATTTATTAACTGTCGTCATATGAAGGTGTTAACCTGTGTATATCGTTGATTGTGCTTGTGCATGCTTTTAATTTATATTATTACATTTTGCACAAATAATTCCCATCGCACCTTCGTCTACAGAGGTAGAATAATTGTTTCTCAAAGAGATAGGAGAGTTATATTTATTTGTTTTTGTTTGTTTGAGATTTTATGTTGATTAGTGAGTATTTATAAGTTATTGGAACGCTAATTTTATTTACAAGGAGATGCGGTGGAGAGCCTATATTATTTGATTCTGTTTGTTGATCGAACAGTTTTTGTGTTGAGTAGATACCAGCTTGTAAACTATATAGATATGCATATAATATCGTGTCAATGTTGGTCTCCGTAGTAAGTTGCGACGGCTGTGTGACCTGTCATTGTGTACGACAGGTTGTACAAATATGTGATGTAGGTACTGGTCAAGTGTATGAGGATTGGGTTTATGTTATTGCAAGTGTCGTCCCCGCTCGATTATTACCTATATTAAATTTTCTGTGATCTCTACGCGTCGGGGACGATGGTGTGTGTACTGTAACTTGAACGTGAATGTCGTACGTATATCGACATACCTTCGTATCTCTTTGTGCCATTATTTCTAACATGTGTACTTAATCGTATATTTCACGCGAAACGCTTTACGTTCATAATTGTTTTAATATTCACATTGTTAGATTTTTTAAATTAAGATAAAAAGAAAACAAAGAAAAAATAGCGTTCACTTAAGTATCTTTTTGGAATTAGAATAAAAGTCATACTCGTAAATGTGATATGGTATTTAAAAAAAAGTAAAAAAAATTGCTTATAAGCGTCACGTATAAAATACCTAGTTTTTAAGGCTGGCAACGTTTGTTCGTTATATTTGATATGATAAAATGTGCGCTAAATGTGTCTAGGTTTTGGTGCCTTTATTATTTATTCTTGGTTTTGCAGTGCAAGTACTGATCATAGTTTTTTTGGAACATTAGTATAGAGGTGGCGAAATAACAGTTTAAAAAGGAGTACGTGCTTGATGTTAACAGGTACACAGATGGTACCTCCCTACTTTAGAATTTTCACAAAAGGAGCTTAATATTGTAGATGAACTTTGCTACGATTACGTAAATACAGATATATTTATTTTGCTTGACTATTAATACGTAACAATTGATATAACTGTTTTAACATGTTCCTAACGTAAAAATATATAAAATAATATGTCATTTTGCATACTTATATTTATAGGACTACATATAATAAAGACTCAAATGACACGTGCGTAATTGTAGCAAATGCTCTTAAAAACATTTAGTTAGGAACTATCAAAATATATCCTTTCGAATTATTGGTATTATAATGGTTGGATAATGTTAGGAGGAAAACGGTTGAGGTGCTACCAAAATAGTGATTGGGCGTTAACTATGAATGATGTGAAATTCGTATGTATGTATGTATGTATATATGTATAACAGTTCCAAAGCGAAATTATATCTAAAGATTAAGATTAGTATGGTCACGGTGCTTAACGGGTAAAACGTGTGATATTTGGATTATAAAAGTATGTTAGTGCGGCTACCAAAGAAACGACATTTCAAATTATAACTACGATAGCTATTTTCGTATATTTTATCTCAAACACTTAAACACTATTAAATTTTAGTTTGAATTTTAAGATCTTGATGTTTCTCCGCGTATATTTTCTGTTCGCGGTAACTAGATTTGTTTCGAGCCACGACCGGGGCCCATAATCGGGATAAGTGGGTGTTGAGCAACAAACTGTAGTATTCAAATTTTAAAATTGAGCGTATTTCAGTGTTTGAACGTGTTTCACAACCTTGTCTTATGAACGAACGATACGATACATTTTTTTTTGAAAAATTAATCGTTTTAAAATATATTTTTTTGTTTGTTGTGCCTTACTGTTATTCATATTTGGTTTGTTATTTAAGTGCTATGTGCAGGGTGGAAGGGAGTTAAAAAAGCAAATTGTAATCTGTGCTTCAATGCATTACCTAAATAATTTAAAATGTTTGTCTTTTTAGTAAAATAAAACTGAAACATACAAAAAAAATAAAGCCAAAAAATAATGTACTTATTTAACACGTTATAATTGGATCCTTTTACGATGTTATGCGCAATGAAGCTATGGTACGAGATTGCCTTTTCCAACCCTTTCTTAAAATTATAGAATTAAAAATGTCGTTTTCGATTGAGGGTGTTCAAAGAAGTAGTGGGTTTTATAAACTGAATGTGAAGAGGTTTGAAGAAAATAGTATGGAATATTATATTTCATAGTAATATACCTATATATTGCTATTAAGAGTGAGAAAGACAGAGCTTAGATCTTGAAGCGTTCAGTGAAAATACCCATAATTTCTTCAAAATTAAATTTTAACTGTGCACATGAATGTATAAGGCTCAATTTACATTGCCACGAAACGAAAGCTTTGTAACAAAATTGTGCATAGCATATTGAAAATTATGTCAGTTTTGTTAAATTCAATTTCAATAGCAACGGTAGGTACTTGTTGAGATTCCTACATCAATAGCTATGGTACTAAGAACTGTATATTTTGAGCATTCAACATCTGTGTACTCAAGAAAATTTGTGAAATTTGTCTGTTTCTTTTTTTGTTTTATGGCAATGTAAATTTAGCTATAATGTTTAGGCGACTAGGTTTATATTGGCATAGCCTTATCACAGGTTTTGAGTGGTACCAGTCGCTTGAACATTATTCAAAGATATGAATGATAAATATGATCTAGTTGACGTGATATGACTAGGGAAGAAGGCTGCAAATTAGAAGGTTCGCAAAATGATTATATTATTTACTATGCGCTTGCCATCTTGCGGAAGTTTAGTGAACTACTAACGCGCCAGTTCATTCAAATTATTATATTGCTAAGTTAGAATGTAACGATGAGACGTGAATTTGAACTTTACCACTTTTCAATAGGGATCAATTCTTATTGGCTATTTATTATTCATGTTACTAGAAAATTAACTTTGTGCCTGAAGGAATAAAGACCATTTTTTTAAGTCTCATCGGATTTATGTTAGTATAATATGCCATTGTATGAGGCATATATTTAAATGACGTGTGGGGGGAGCAAAGTATCTCATAAAGTTTAAATTTAAAATTATTCGAATCGTTAATTTGCATTGTAACTGATTTCCGTTAATTTGGAAAGCAACCATCAACACTGTTTTCATATTTTTATGAAAATGGCCGAGATAAATTTAACTTAGATTTAGCATACCAATTTTAAATAATATAAATATTATTTATTCTGACTTTGCAAGGTTTCTTATAAGTTTTACTCCACGTTAATCTTACTAGTGTCAACATATTACTACTAAAGTGTAGACAAAATCTGAACACTGGTTTCTGAAATTTGGACAAACATAACTGACTCTTATTTGTATTGAGTTTAAAGTTTAAATTCAGGAAACAGATAAACTCGGTCATATTAAATACTTCCATATAGGTCACAGCTTATATAAGTAATTAAAATAAGAACCCAATTATGGTGAGATGTTTCGATTCCATAGTAGCGTGGTTTTAATATTAATATGTTTATTGTATTATTGTAACATTTGCGTAGAAGCTGACTCTGGCTTCAAATTATTAGCTGTCTGTCTGTAGTATTCGATGTGACGTTAGAAATTACTTTATGTAACCAAAGTATATTTTAATTACTACTCTAAACATCTTAACAAACCTTAGACCAATTTTGAGTCCTGTACCTCAGACATAAGATTTATTTTAATTTAAAATTATGTAACAATTGCAATAGCCTGCAGTTACCGTCGTTCTTATTCTTAATGCAATAGAAGTTAAAATTGATATTAACAAGTGTATTTAAGGTTTTTTGTAGTATGTTTAAAGTTGTATCTATTGAGAGTATAAATTAGTTTTGCACATTTCGTAGATCTAGCGTATTGTAACGCAGTCTAAATGTAATGTGGATTTATTTTACCGTCGGTATATGCTCATTTTATTATAGTTTGAAAGAACATTGTTTAGTCATGTTTTATTTAAGACTGATAGTTGGATTATAGATAATTATTGTCTCCTTAATTTATTTTGTGTGCAAACGTAGAAAGACATTTTGTACTGTGAAGAGGATTTCAGTGTAAGTAAAGAAATAAAAGTTAACCAATAAATATGTACCAAGGAATTGTGCAGACTGTTCATATTTTAACACTATATATGACTAGCTACCCTCGCGCGGTTTAACACGCTGCTCGGTTCCTAAAGACGTTAGCGTGATCTTTTATAGCCTACAGCCTTCCTCAATAAATGGTCTATTAAACCGATAAAGAATTATTCAATTCGAACCAGTAGTTCCTGAGACTAGCGCGTTTAAACAAACAAGTCTTCAGCTTTATACATATAGATTGAGGAGCATCTATACTCAATCTATATGTATATACATATATTTCACAGCATTGAGTATTTATTATTACTTAACGTTATTGAAATTGTTGTCCAAAAGACTTGTTGAACAGTCTGCATATTTCTACAGATGTAACGAGACATCCAATGTCTCTTAAAACTTTATTTATTAAATATATATCTAGTCTCCAAGAGTAACTGAAAGTTGATTATAATCAAAGAGATTGAGATCTGTGTGTGTCAATTAAGAAAGAAAGAAATGACCAATTTTAATGTTGTTGATTATAGGTTGGATAAAAATTTGGAGAAGTTTTGTAATTGTATGGTGTTTGGTACACAGAGAACGCGTGTCGACGATTTCCTCTATGTGATTATTATTTGACAGCTCAAGAAGTTTTCCATTCAATTGTTTTTTTTAATGGTTGTGAATAATGTGTAATAAATGGTCGGTGAAGTCATTTGTCGATTTGAAACTGCAGCGATACCGCCAACCCTAGCCTTAGTAATATAACAGTGATTGGAATTTTGCCTTATTTAGCTTCTACGGTGCAAGCTTCAATTATTTCTGCTTGTCATAAAAAGCTTAAATATTTCATAGTGCTGTTAAATCGATAGTCATCTAGGATAGTGCGGTGTCGCTGCATATCGACTATCGATATCAATGTTCCCATCTCTATATGGCTGTATCAGTGTCGCTTTGATTGTATTTGTATAAAAGCTGGCATAGACTATAGAGTACTGACTATCACCGATAAAAAAAATATATAAACTTGGATGTTAGTATCCTTTGTATTTGCAAATTCGATTGATTTTATTCCAAGTTTGCAGGTTTCCTTTGACATGTTCCAAGGCTTATTGTAAGATCGCGCGATCGATGTCTGTATAACCTATTTAATATTATATTCAAGGTAAATGAAGGTCAAAAGATTGAATATAATTCAAATAGAAACATAAATTATCTTTTTGTATCGATATGGAGATGTAAGTCTGTTATATATCAATAATATGTACTTTCCTACACGCCATGCCGTATGTAATTCTGCCAATGTACTAAATAGTGCGCAATATCATGTACCGCATGATTACTTCCATCGTCTTGATAATAAAAGCAAACAGCAACCATATAAATTGTTTTATTTCAATATAAAATGACATGTTTACAAGCTTATTTTATAAATATAGGTTTTATATTAATATAATTTTATTACAGCGCGTAGACTTGCTGGCTAAATTTATCTTTAGTACCTCGAAAATGAATTTATTGAGCTTTCAGGAGAGCTACATAACCCATCCACGATCTGAAGTTATCGATAAACGTAAAAAAATTAAAAAGATATACTTTGCTTACGATACTTTAACACTAATTACTACGTAACACAAGAATTTAGGAAAAATATAAATCAATAAATTTCAATAGTTTATTGCACAGTTGAAATAAGAAGCCATAATTATTGTTCTTGGAGAAATAAGTTGTATTTTTGTTGCACCTACATAATTAGTGGAACTATAATTTTACGTTATTTTTTTCTTTTAGTTTCATAGTTTTTTGTAATTTATGTTTATTGTCGATACTTTTAGTTCACACTAACATAGTGGGTGGACAGGTCGTGTTTCCCAATGTGCTAGAAAATGAAACCAATTAATATGAATAATTCGTTATTTGGTGTAACAGCTCCTAAAGCACCAGTGGTGCCGGTACCTACTCTAGCGAAGTTTCACTGAACTAAAGGATAATAGCAATGACTTTTTTATTTATAATGGAATAATAATTTCAACCTAATAGTACACTTAAAATGTTCACTTTTTGATAGGTAATCGTTCGAGAAGTGAGGAGATCTTAGCGTGTTTGGTAGTTTCGTTCAATGGGCATTTATTTTGCACAAATAAGAGAGCGCTCTCGTCCTTCTGTTCAAAGGCCACTTCTGCCGCTTCCTCATAGAACCTGCAAAGAGTGAATGTTGGATAAATTTCTTAACTGACTTATTGCGCTTTGGGTGGGGCGAGAGGTACTGTCAGATTCCTACTGACTGCTCATTCCTGTTTTTGCTTTAAGCCAGGTCCTAGTACGTTATGAGTATTGCACCTGTAACTCTGACTGGACACCCTCCCTAAGTCCCCAAAGGCTCCATCTCAGCTATCTACTTCTAATATTACCTATATCTTATTTCGAGGCGAAAACCTATGTTGTCTGGACTACTTTGGACAAATAAGAAGATCCTAGGAAGTCAGTGAAGCAGATAGTTTTTAAACGGCCGTCAAGAAGTCCGAGAGATACCAATATAGGGAAAAAACGTATTACCTACTACGTATTTCGTGTAACTTACCCAGCTTTGACATAATACTTGACTTTGATGTCGTCGCTGCATCGTGGTAAGTATTTGAGAGCTTCATCTTGTTTGCAGTACTTCAGGCAAGCGTCGACGAACGGCTCATATCCAACCGGAGACTTTTTAGACTTCGAGAACCTTTCCAATTCCGCCCAGTCATCCTTGTCAGCTAGTGTTAGGATGCGTAACCACCAGTATCTGTGAATGTTTAGAGTAGGTAAAAGAAGATGTTATGTAGGTAAGAATGTTGATGAATGTTGCCAACAAGTCAAAACTATTTTGTTTTCGAAAAGTTATAAGTTTTATAGAAGTGTGTATTGTACAAAAAAAAAAATGGTAATTGTAGGTTTGTCGAACTAACTACCTAGTTCGACATAGCTAAAAAGGACAATCCATTTTAAGCAACTTTTACTTATTTTTCAAAGCTCAAATAGGCTCTAAGGAGGGCAATACGTGGGGTATACGATACTAGTACAAGTTACTACCAAAATAAACCCTATTTCCAAACTGACCTTCTATCGGGCATTCTGTATTCCGATCTCAGTTTGTCAGCGAGTTTGATCTCTCCTAGTTCAAGAAGGGTTCTGACAGAGTCGTGTAAGGAGAGGCCTACAAAGCTGGTTCCGTATGTCTCCTGTAGGCTCGACTGTTGCTTGCATAGCTTGCGACCGTCTTCACAGATTGAGACCCCTGGGTAATAAAAAATAATCATTCATTTATTGTACCATTATTTGAAACACATAAAGCAAAAAAAATGGTGCAAAGGCGGTCGTTTACAAAGTGATAACAGTGTTTAGTGTTTAGACACCCAATGCAGACATTTTTGTCTTTGACAGTAGTAACTATAATTAAAGATAATTTACAAACGAAAATAAGCCTTAAACACTAATGCCACAAAACTGAATATACAAAGAACCTCACCTAGATCATTCTTGCCCTTCTTATAGCACTCTCTAGCAGATATAAGAGATGCCTCAATGCTCCCAGGGTTGGTTTGCTCGATGGCATCTCGGATGTGCGTCGCGGCTTGACCTTGGAAGTCATCCTCTTGTACATAAACTTGTCGCAATGCTTCCCTATTGTTATTCGCGCAGTACTTTATGTAAAGCGCATGAGCGAGGGAGAAACTGCGTATTGTTAGCTGTGGAGATGGAATAATTATGTTATATATATGTATGGATAATGTGAAATGTGTCATCACCTTCATGTGAGTCCCCGATAAACTGAGAAATTACGTGCTATATTCAAATAAAGTACCGGTAAGCCCAGCTTACTTTGACTCTGGGGGTAACTCTGATCCAAACTTCCTAATTAATGAAAACTAATATACGTTTGGTTCTAGGTTATTTTTGGTTAAGCTTTGAATCAAAATTATCCCCCAGGGGCAAAGTGCCCGAGCGTACGACGCGTAGCGTTCTGTACACGCCTCAAAGAGCCAATAGGTCACTACAGACGGGGCCCTACAGGGCTGATGTTCAGCCTGGGTTGCGGGGCAAGCGCAATAAAGCACCGCAGCCTCGACCCAGGGCAGAAGGAACGGGGGGCTTTTTAGTCCGTAAGAGTCTGACACTCCCTCCCACCCGACCCTGGGCGGGAGAAGTCATTGGACTATTTTCCCGTCACAACAAAAGAGTCAAAGTAACCCAAACTTACGGTACGTATACTATATTGTGCTGGGGACATTGATAATGATTAGCTCAGGGTTAGGAAATTCAGTAATGTTTTACTGCCGTCACCCGTACAGCGGAAAATAGGTAAAGCAGGTGGTGGTGTGGAGGTGGTCTTTCGGCTGGCATATCAGTCGTGTCAGCCGGCCGTCCCACCGGATTAAGGTGTTGAGGCAATAGAGAGTGTAATTCACTACATAGTATAAACCAAATTTGCTTTCTCTGTCCCTATACCCTAAATTATTTAGGGTATAGGGACAAAAAGCTATCGGGAGACTATAGATTATTAGTATAATATTTTTGCTGCTTTATTTCGCTTGTATTGTATTCAGGTTGAAGGAAAAAGTGCTTAAACTGCACAAATCAATATGGCAACATTTTTTTTGTTTTTATTCGACTAATTTATGATCAAAATAATAACCTATACTAATATTATAAAGCTGAAGAGTTTGTTTGTTTGTTTGTTTGAACGCACTAATGTCTGGAACTACTGGTTCGAATTGAACAATTCTTTTTGTGTTCGTTAGTCCATTTATCGAGAAAGGCTATAAAGCTATAAAACATCACGCTACGAGTTGTAGGAGCGGGTGAAACCACCCTATATTATCTAGCAGTACATAAATAAAAAAACCGTACTTACTTCGAATTCTCGTTTGCCCATTTTTTCTTTAAGATGCAGTAGTACGATGTATATCAGATCCGTATCACCGCTCGCTGTGGCTTTCAGTAACGCGGTCGGTCCTTCACCCAACGTCAGGAGCAGAGGTACTTGGAGTTTGCTGTGTGTTTCATATTCTAATATCTGGAAAAATGTAGCAAATATTAACTTTGGGAAACATTGTCGAATGAGTCGATTCGAGTCGTCTGATCGATTACCGATTAGTCGGATTTAAATGTGGAATATTTCAATTTAAAGTTTTCCGAACACTACAGCGACAATTTCAAAATTATTAAGTTCCTATTTTGAAAGTGCATATCTCGAAAAATATGTGAATCAGATGACAGAATACAGTTGACAACTGTTCAGATAATCCTATTCAAAAATGTAGGTATCGTTGTTGAAATGTCTAAAAAATTATATTCTGTCTTGTACCACTCAACATCATGGAATACTCACTTTGATAGCAAGGGCTTTCCTTCCCTTTTCAGCGGCTTTCATAGCGATGGTAGTGTAAGATATACCGGGCACGTTGCGCAGTTTATCGCCAATCTCACGCGCCGCGCTCTCATTGTCCAAGTGCGGTTGAGTGACCTATAAGTGAGAAAGTCATTTATTATAAGCAGGGTCGTATTCGAAACGAGGTGATCCGACAGAGAACTAAAGTTATCGACATAGCCCAAAGGATTAGCAAACTGAAGTGGCAGTTGGTAGGACATCTGTCGAAGAACCGATGACCGCTGGGGTAAACGTGTTCTAGAGTGGAGACCACGTCTAGGCAAACGTAGTGTAGGGCGCCTTCCAGCTAGGTGGACTGACGACATCCGCTGGCAGTGGTTGGATGAGAAGAGCTGAACATCGAGCTCAGTTGTGTGCAATTGGTGAGGCCTATGTCCAGCAGTGAACGACAACAGGCTGATGATGATGAGGGTCGTATTATATCTAAGGCATACTAGATAAGCCTGCCTGCCTGCCTAGGGTGTCAGGTTAAGGAGTACCAACTAAATCCTTCCCCCCATTCCCAATGCTCAAATCCTCTATTCTTACTTGTACTAACTGTTTTGGTATTACGAGTGTCTATGAGCGGCACTGATTGCTTACCATCAGGAAATTCGACGGCTCGCTTGTCGACCTATAACATAAAAAAACCTAGAATTGCTAACTTTTCTAAAAAAAAGATGTTACTTGAAATTGTACCTTATAGCAGGCCCAGTCGGACAGCACCCTAGTCCTTCCATCCTTGAGTTGTAGGTAGGACGCGATGTGCACCGCCAGGCAATGTAAGCGACGCCGTATTAAACGCTCCAGGAGAACTCGCTCGCCTAGATTTGTCATTCTAGAAGCTTTGTTAAGGGTATTAGAGTACTTAAATACGTTTTATATTTCTTGCATTATAATTCACGTGAAACACAATAATTTAGGTATACGGCTTATTCACGTCGAGGCTAATGCACGCCGTGTTGTTGTGGAAATGATGCTCGTTATTTTCTATTGGCCCCTAGCGTAACTTGAAACGAGTCGTGTGATCTTGTCAAACAGTTATGAAACAAACCATGGAATAATGAATTTACTTTTGCAAATAGGGCATAAACGGCACGTTTTACATCAAAATTATAAATCAAAAACTAGATGAAGCCGGCAATTTACTATCTGATTAATCTGAGAAGCAATAACAAAAACTTAGAGGTCTCTTTTCAAGTCCAGACAATGTAAAAAATAATATAATGTGTGAGAACCGTGCAAGTTCATTCTACAACTTCTTCCTTTATTTGAGGAAAGAACCACAGCAGGGTTTTTACCTATTTAATATTTTTTTAAAATTAAATACATTTAGTTTTGGTTTCGTTTAGTAATAAGTTATTAACACCAAAAAAAAAAAAAAATTCTTAAAAAGCACTGTTTACATAATCCATTACTGATTGTCGTCGTCTGAGTTTGAATAATGGTGAAGTATCATCAGCAAACATCACTATCTCATGTTTATCCCTTACAAGGTAACGCCAGTCATTTATACAGATAAGAAAACAGGCCGATAATAGAACCCTGCGGAACACCCATCTTCACGACAGACAGTAAAGTTACGAGAGTAAACTTTAAATTAAAATCTATACTATACATATACATATTATTAATATTAAAAAGCTGAAAAGTTTGTTTGAACGCGTTTATCTCAGGAACTATTGGTTCGAATTGAAAAAGTCCTTTTGTGTTTAATAGACCTTTTATGGGGAAGGCTTTAGGCTATAAAACATCACGCTACGATCTGTAGGAGCCAAGGAGCGGGTGAAACCGCGCGACAGAAGATAGTTAAAGTTAGTTTTTTTGTGAACACTTAGATCGCTAATGAATTCTGTTATATTTTTTTAAATTTACACAAACAGAACAATGAATGTTTTCTAAATAGTCATCATAAGGCAAAGAATCTCTTAGTAGATGGGTATCTTTTTAGTTATCCACCACATCCTAGTAGTTTAATAACCTGATAAAGTTTGAAAAAAGTTTTCTTTTCCAAAAATACACATAGGTAACCTATTTTGAAAGCATTTCAAAAAGGATACTGCACAGAAGTAAGTGGTATGCCAACTTTAGGATCCCGGACAGCGTTCAAGACTCTCAACCATCTGCAGGTCTTCACATAAAGGTCAGTTAACTCAGGGTCCATGATGAAGCACTTGCCGAACTGAGCAGCCCTTATTAACATCTTCTGGACCTCAGGGTTGAACTCAAAGGCAGCTGCCTCTATACAGTTCTGAACTGCCGTTGAGAGATTTGGTTTCACTAGTCTTATGTACTCGTCTGCTCTGTGACTGTGGTTCTGTAATTTAAAGAAATTAATGGAAAATTTAAAAGTAATACCACGGCCTCACAGAATACCGGCGTGAAAAAAACTCACAGCGTTGTGTTTCGCCGTGTGAGTGAGGTTATCGGAGGCCCAATCCCTCCCCTTCCCCTATCCCTTCCCAATCCTTATATCCGCAACCCCCATCCGCAAAAGGCCGGCAACGCACTCGTAACTCCTTTGGTGTTGCGGGTGTCCATGGGCGGCGCCGATTGCTTACCATCAGGTAATCCTTCTGCTCGTTTGCCGACTTATACCATAAAAAAAATATAAATTACAGTTAAAAACCGTTGATATTGAAATACCGGCGTGAAACAACTACAGCGTTTTGTTTTGCCGTGGCAACGCAATCGTGACTACTCTAGTTACGGGTGTCCATGTGCGGCGCCGATCGCTTTCCATCAGGTAATCTATGTTCTCGTTCGCTAACCGATGACATAAAAAATAACAATTGCAAAAGCTTATCTTATTATTTTATATATTAAATTGTTGTTATTCAACCTCCTGATACAAATGTAACTCTTGTCTGCAGTAGATACAACCAAAAAACTAGCAGAATACCAACGGTTTTGTTCAATGTCTTGGTTACCGCAAGTAAATAAAATATTATCATTCAGATTAAATAAAAAGATAATAAAACTTTGGAGGTATGAGGAACAGGGTGGTAAGTTCCTCATCCTCCATTGAAAAGGGAGGATCCTCCGACCAGGCGAGGTGTTCGTGCCTGGTGGGCTACTGCCCAAAGGTTGTTGTCGGGATATCTGTATGGGTGCTAATTGTGTTGATAACTCTTATAGCGCGATGTAGACTCTTGCTCGTGATTGGTGCTGTTGTTTATGTAGTGCGCTAGATGTCGCTACAAAACCTTCGAGTATTTAAAAAGGTAAGTTTTTATTACATTTCGAAATCTCACCTGGAATTGTCGAGAAGCTTCTAGCAAATAAGATTCGGGTGCGACGCTATTTATTCTAAATATCCTTTCGACGACGAATGGCACTTTTTGTATGAGCTCGTGAGTCATTTCGGATACGACTCGTACACACTCGATTTCTTGTATGAGGTGAAAAGGACCATCGTAGGGGTATTGTGATGATTGGCCCTTTGTGGAGCCAAATATAGATAGAGTGTCGTCCCAATGTCCTACAACAGCTTGGGATCCACACCTGGAATATTTGCAATGAATTTTTTAAAAATAATTAGCTCCAACTAAACCATAAATAGGTTCTTTCGAAATGTTAAAATGGTATAATAGTCTGTTATTCTGTTCGTCATTAAAGCTAAATATGAAAGCAGAATTAAGAAAGGAGAAAAACAAAGAAGGAACTGCGTCGATACTCTTTTTAAAAAAACATATACGCGTTTATGACTGATCTTACCTTAATATTTATTGTTTTACTTAATTAGTAACTATTTAATTAGTATTTTTACTAGCTGTAATTACAATTTAGGTTACAGTTTTATTCATTTTCAAATACTTTGTCAGTTACAAAGCAGTTTGTATGGGAAAGAAAATTTCCGATTCTTATAATTTTACTCGCAATTTTCCAATTTTTTCCCCACCTCTTTAAGTGGATGAGGTTACCGTTCCCCTCCCCAAATCCCTAAATCTCTTATCCCCAAAGGCCGGCAACGCACTCGTAGCTTTCTGGTGTTGCGGGTGTCCATGGGCGGCGGCTTACCATCAGGTCATACGTATGCTCATATGCCGTATATCATATAAAAAATACTTCGAAGTCCAGCTTACGTCTATACGACAAATAATCAACTTACAGGTATAAAAACTAATATAAAAGTAAATCTTACTTACCACATCAATTCCTTCGGCTGTTTGATATACCCGGTATCTATTTCCGAATACGTGGTCTTGAAATCAGATGATCCAGTCCATAGGATACCAGAATCAGTGAACAAAGCTACATGCTTGCCGTTTTGCGACGGGACTATAGATAGAATTTGTGTATACGGATTCTTTATATCAGGACGCTAAAAAAATATAACACGTCAAAATGATAATGCTAAAATAATTATATGTAAAAAACGTTCAAAAAGCAAAAGGCCAACGTCACGCAGTGTTCCCAGGCGGTCACCCATCCAAGTACTGACTGCGCCCGATGTTGGTTAACTTCGGTGATCGGACGAGAACCGGTGTTTTCAACATGGTATGGACGTTGACGATTGTTGAATCGAAATTATTGAACTGTAGCTTAGCTGTGACGTCATCGTATGTTTAGTCAATTATGAGATTTTATTTCTAGACTACTGTAAAGCGTACATCAAGTGCGAAAGCAAAAAGTACAATTAATGTAACTTTAGCAGAAAATACAAAAAATAATTAGAAATAATGTATCTGTATAGCTATCATTATTTTTTATTGAAGAAAAGTTATAATAATATTTATATTTTACCATAAGAATAGCTCTAGTTTCGCCTGGTTGACATTTGTATATTTCCTTGTCTCTACATACAATTATTCCAGAACCAATCACACACCAACTTGATATGGCCTCATTTGCTCCTGAAAATAGTAACATACTATGTTATAAATACAAGAAAAAAATATGAAAATTTACAGGCAGCTTTAATCTGCTTTACCAATTGTTTTTATGTACACATTATAGCATGCAATAAAGTATAGTATTTAAAAATACAATACTTACTTGGTAAATCAGGTACAGATCTAACTTTAGGGTCGGAGACATTGCTGATCAAGAACATGCGGTTTGTGGTAGTGATAACAGCTAAACCAACCCCATGAGGACTTGGGAATATACGGGCTTTGTACACCTGGAAATAACGAGTTGAAAATGTTAATTAGGAGTAAGCAAATTATGCTAATAATAGAAGATTAACTTTGATGTCCTAGAGTACAATGTTGCTTGTTTGTTATTTCATACTTTAAACTATTTCTATACTTTATTCAGATCTATTTTAGTAGTTTTTGCGAGAAAAGTAACAAGCATACATACATACACTCATGTTCACAAACTTTCCCATTAATGCTTCAGGACATCTGTTCCAAATAATCATACATACACATATATATATATGACTTGTATCTATCTAGATAAAGACAAAAAATTATCAACATCTCAGTCTTACCTTAGTGTCCCTGACCTCCTGTCCCATATTGAAAGTCCTTTGATATGCCCCGAACATGTCGTAAACTAGTACATCGCCACTTTGTTGTACACACAACAACTGCTCTGTGTCAGACCAGCCCATGTGTACCAGCTCGCCACTATTCCACTGAAAAAAAAACAATAAAATAATACAATAGTGTAAAAAAGAAGCATTTTGATGAATATGTTAATAGTTTCCAATAACTATGGATAGACATTAAGTGATATAATCCAGGTACCTTACAGTATTACAACCCAACAGGTATTAAAATTCTAAACTTTTATTGCAATGATAAAACTTTTTATTACATTTCAACATCAACATTTTAACAAATAATACAAAATTTTAGAAAAAGCCTATTACTAACTATAATTTTAATCAATGTAAGTATGATTATATAATATTATTAGATAATATTTCATATATATTATTAAAAAGTCAGAATAACTTATATAAAGAAACTACCCAATTATTACAGTTTAGATACTTGATGCACTGGGTTTTTTTAATAAATTGGGTGTCATTTCTCCCTCAAACATTCAATGACTAGTTGCCATCAAATCAGTTAAAATCAAAATACAATTCTATTCTATTTTATTTTAGCTTATTATTGGATTCATTAATAATGTGGAAAGTTTGAATAGCACTGGTTACTGGTTTAATAAGCCTGGTATGCCAGGATACAAGTCTACAGTAGATGGTTAAAAGGTTCGAGAACTTACCAAAATCTTAGATATAACATTTCCAACTCCATTATAGATAGTGATTACAGGTTTAGCAGCTCCGGTAATCCTAACAAACTGTTTCCTGTCCCTGACCACAGCCATAGGGCCTCCATACTGAGCTCCACTGACTATCATGTTTTCCAGTCCATCATCCATGGACCAGTTCATGTTGTAAAGATCAAACTTCCTGAAATTTGTTAATAAAGAAACAAATTTAGTGGACAATACAGTTTTCTTATTACACAGTATTAAATACAGATTCCACTGTCTTGGGTTTAAGGTATAGAAAGAAACTAGTTCTTACTTGTGCCGGTGTAAATTTTTACTATACCTAGATATCTTAATCTGTACTCCCAACACATTGATTATAGAGGTTTAGTGTCTATACTTTCAATACTCAATTATTCAATTCTTCATTCTTCAAATTAATACTGCTAGGTGCAAAATACACACAATTTTTATATAAACTCTATTTTCATCCTTACTTAAGGCATAAATTAGAAAGTTTGTTTTTTTCCTCTTTACACTAAACCTCTGAAACTAGTTCTTACTTGTGCCGGTGTAAATTTTTACTATACCTAGATATCTTAATCTGTACTCCCAACACATTGATTATAGAGGTTTAGTGTAAAGAGGAAAAAAACAAACTTTCTAATTTATGCCTTAAGTAAGGATGAAAATAGAGTTTATATAAAAATTGTGTGTATTTTGCACCTAGCAGTATTAATTTGAAGAATGAAGAATTGAATAATTGAGTATTGAAAGGGCCCAAGACTCTTGTCACTTTGCAGATAAATCTCAGATCTATGTTTTTATGATAGAGTACATTATCCTGATGCATTAGTATAGTGATCATAAAAAGCAGTAAGCATGAGGTAAACATTTTTTCTAATAATATTTTACCTGTAATAGGTGTCCAATAAAAACCAATCTGCAGTTAGTAACGCCGACATTTTGTAATATTAATTACACTCCAATTTATTATAGAACACTGTTGATAACAAATTTAGTTGATTGCTATTTTTTCCTGTTTGTTTTTCTACCAATTCATCGTTGTTTACAGATATCAATGATTTGAATTTGAGTGCTGGTGTATATTCCTCGGTACCCTCACAATTAGTTTAACATTTGAAATTGTCTTTTAAAAAGAGGATAACATATCACACAATGCAATTAATATTTTTATTTGCAAAATACAAATTGAATCATTTCTTCGACTCGATGATTATTTGACAGTGACAGATATATCGGATCTCAGTTGACAATGTTTATTTGCTATCTCTTTTTACTAAATAAAGTACAGATCTCCTGTCACCTTTACTCTTACTTTCAAAGTGTTATTAATATAAAATTATTGGCCATGGAACGCGATCATTATCGGACTTGTTATTTTCTGACATTGACAGCTTGAAATTCCATTTCGTTCAGAAAATACGAACCCATCTAGCTACCACTGCTTTTTAATTAATTAATAATTTTCGATTTTTGGTTTAGTTATACTTTAAATTATTTTCGATGGTGGTGAATGTTGATTTAAGAACTAATTCCAAGAGACCTCTCTTCAATAGCCTGTTATTCGACTATGGAGGCAGTAGAGGTTCATTGTTACAAATATTTATTTAATTATAAGTAGGTACTGTTATTGTAAACTTCCAAGCCCTGTTCATTGAATGCTTGTCGAGATGGTCTCCTTTTAAACAATGCGTGATGTCCGAGGATTCGTATCTGCTATATTCTGAAAATAAAATGTATGTAGTTTTGGTATACCTAATGATAACTTGGCAAGTATGCATGGTACTTAAATTCAAATTAGAAATTTTACATCACCAAACCAACGCCAGATATAGACGTATACGTGGAGGTAAATGCAATTAATTTTCATATCTTCTTCGAAGCCTTCGCTCAATAGTGTGGACTTATAGGTTGATGGTGATGTAGTCTCTAGGTACCTATATTAAATACGAAATACACTTGAAAGTGTATCTAGCTCGTACCTTACCTATACATTTATGAAATATATCTCAGAAGTCCTTACCGTCATATGTTATCAAAACTATTCAGAAGAATAACATGCATTTTGCATTAGGGATTCATACATTTTCTCCGTAGCTTCGAGGCGTTGACACTGACATGTGAGTACTCAGCTAGTCGCCGCCGCATTTTCGCATGACTGGTTACGACCGACCATTTTCTCACGCCGCGTCTCGTCCATCCGTGGACTATTAAGTACTGGAAGGAATTTGCATCCATAATGAACGACACTGGCTATCTCTGTCTCACTGTATGGTCAGGGACGAACTGTGGTTATGCAGGGCTTGGTCTATCAAGCACTAGATTGACTTAGGTTACAAGGGGGCCCGTATAAGTAGTTAAATGCATAGCAAAACTTAAAAAGTACGTGAGACGTAATTAGGTGCTTATTATTTACACTATACTAAAGTTTTATTGGAATATTTAGTAATAACGTGCGTAGATTTTTTAAATGGCGTATATTATGTCTTCCTTACTTTTCTATGCTGTGCTTCCTAAAAATATAGTTCTAGTTTCGTCCCTGTATTTGCTATCTACGAAGCGCCTTATACAGACTCTGGGTGTAGCTACTGCATTTTATTTTCTTTGCTATTTTTAACCGACTTTATTGTCTTTGCTTCTGCTGACTAAATGAGATTTACTTTATTTTGTTACTGGTAGGTATTATAAGGATAAATAAAGTATTTCTGATTATGTTTCTGTGGGAATACTTTAGAGTTATAGAAGGCAATTTACTTATATCTAATATACTTTAAAATATTTTGAGGTCAGAAACTATTTACGACATGTGTGCAAGTAAATGAATTTGTAAAGATATAAGTATTATTTTCGCCAGAACACCGTCTAATCTATTCTAAAATTCCTTTAAACCTTCCTAGTTTCTAAGTATACTTAGTACCTACCTAATTAAATGAAAGTAAAACATTGTACATACAAACAGTACCTACTGTGTTGCGTGAAATATTTTCTTTGTTCAGTACTGTCTAATGTCGTGCCGAGCTGTATGCCGAGTTCCTTAGCCACGCGTGAAAGAACTATTAAAAATCGCGAAAGCGTAGCCTCCGCGACCATTACCGGCTTATACTTGCAAGATATTTTTATAATACCTGTTTACTGGCTCTAACCGTCTATTTATACATTAATGCGATTATTTGCAGTCTGATTATTTCATGGTTTACGTTTTTAATATTGTTGTTAGTGATCAAAACGTTAAAGATCAAGATAAATTTATGTGCATTTGTTGTGATGTAAAAGCATCTGTAACATTTCGGTTACCTAATCAAATCTTTTGTAGATTTGTATGAAATCATTCTAATTGTTTGTTTTAAGTAAACAATAAAAGAAAATTACTACCAAGAAATACCACTATCACCTCATTGTAGTCATTTCCTTTTTGTCCAATCTGACGTATGATCTGAGCGTATGATTCGAGATTTCAGCAAAGTCAGCAAAGCTCTGAACAAGTTTCTGCCTAATGGTAAAATATCTTCAGGTGAGTATCTAATTGTTTCAGACTTTTACTAGCGCGAGAGTTAAATGTAAAATGTTTCCTTTTTTTTAAACGTCCTTGAAACTGTATATATAATGTTAGTATACCTTAGAGCCTTTGAGTTTATTTATAAACACGTAGGTAATCCATCAAGAAAATAGTTTTCTTCATTGATATTTCATCAATCAAAATCGACAATGTTGGTACCAAACATCAATCTTATATTGGGATTTGTAAGAAAAAAATAGGATGGCGTTAATACTATTAAAAAATAAATGCGAAGGTGTCAGGCCACGTACCGAATAGATCCATCATGAGCAAACTACGGGACAATAAACAGGCCGGGCTTGGGGACACAGCTTCAAAAAGGTTTTTGAACCTAATAACGCTATATTTTAATGTTATAAAGACCACTTCGTTCAATCAATTTAAGAAGTAAACCAATTGCCGAGTGTCGTTCTATCACATTTTATCAGAGGTAAGTGAAGGTAAGCAAACGCGGTGATTAATGTTCAAACCTTCACCGTGGGAGATGAGGTCTGTGCTCAGCAGTGGGCATTTGTTTTGTAGGCCGATGATACTGCTGAGTGAAGATAATCTTCTTATGGAAATATGGAACTTGCATGAAGAAAATGAAGCTCCGAGAAGTATTGTATAACAATGAAACAATGAAACAATGAATTTATTTTTGCAAATAGGCCATAAAACGGCACTTTTACACGTCAATTTATGTAAAAAACTAGATGAAGCCGAGATTATTTTTTGTCAGGGGAAAATCATCAAATTACTTCTCGCGCCCAGGTTGGGGCAGGAGGGAGTGTCAGACTCTTACTAAATAAGACCTAGGCCGCGGTGCCTTACCCCGCAGCTTTTGGTGGCAGATTATGATAAGCTAAGTTAGAATTGCTGCCATGTAAGTAAGGTAGGTAACAGATGTCTGACAGATTAGAATAGTTTTGCATTTCTCATTATTTTTATTCTTTCAACGGCTATCGTAACAGTCGACTACACATTTGACATACACTGGGCAGTGAAGTATGGTATTCCTCATGATGATCCTTTAGATCATCATGATCAGGCTGTTGTGGATGATGATCAAGAGTTGAATAATTCGTCACATGTGTTATCTACATTTTTAAAGTTCTTTGCAAGGTACTTTAGGGGTTTAGATGAAAACAGATGTCGAATTGGTTTTCATTTTGCGTTTTTCTATCAAGAAGAGTAGGTACCCACTCGTACGTTTCTCACAAATCCCCACTTAATGCTACCCAATACAGTTCGTATAAACAGATTTAACTTTAGCTAAACAAATCTCTTGTTTTATTTAGCGTACTTAGTTTATGGCGTACAGTATATGTAGTTACGTATATATCGTATATTGTAAGTGTGAGGATATTCTTCTTTTTGGATAAAGACAAACTTTCAGTTGGAATGAATGCTTAGGGATGTCTATTGGGTATGTTATTAAATATTTGCTCATAATGAGACAGCCAATGTTGATCATGCTGATGTGATCGCTTTACGGGGGCAATATTTTTTTTTAATAATTAACAAATAAAACCTCATTGGTTGGAACACGTATATCTCTTTTTCTTATGGGCAGAACACAATAGATAATTATGTAACCAACCAAAAACATTAATGTCAAATGGGAGCCAAGTTTAATATTATGATAAATACCTTGGTTGTTAATTGACTACAACGACAAAAGAAGTGAGATTAACACCCAGTTTCTGAAAGGCTTGTCAATTCATTGATCAACTAACACTGTGATTAATTTGACATGCATGTCAAATCAATTTGAGTTTCTGAAACGTTGATCAGAGCATGATTAACTAATCTATGTGAAGGCACCGGGGGGTT
The DNA here is from genome assembly GCA_902829305.4 of Spodoptera exigua. Taxonomy (NCBI): domain Eukaryota; kingdom Metazoa; phylum Arthropoda; class Insecta; order Lepidoptera; family Noctuidae; genus Spodoptera; species Spodoptera exigua. The sequence continues at coordinate 3,951,693 of LR824612.2, forward strand.
GGTACAAACATCAACATCCTGATCATCGTCTTCACAGTCCATCACAGGGCGTAGGATTTTATAATCAGACCGAATAAATTACAAAAATAACGGACGTCGGCGATCCGTCTCCTATGACAGTCACAGCGCTCGCTCTCCAACATAATGCGCACGCAGAACTGCCAGTATGACGTTCCGCCAGAGTACAATTTATGGTACCCTCGTCCGATGAATTGTGATAAAACCTCCTTCAAATTTCAATTGAAATAATCGTCGCTCCGACACGGCCAGACTGACATTCGCTCGTCCTCGAGCGATCCTAGTTATGTGGTAGTTCTGGAACAGAAGAAAGATTCCACGTGTATAGCACGCTGCTCGTTCATCCTGACTAACATGCGCTATCTCAACATCGTCTGGTTACTGTACTCAACATCGATGTAACATTATCATCATTATCAGTTGTACCTACTTCCAAAACAACTTTTCCCAAACCACACTGATACGGCCTCAGCGATTGGTGTGCATGGACCGGATGTATGCGCCTCTACCACCAGCCAACATGCTCCGGCAAGACCACATCATCCCTTCGACCAGCTCACCTCATCACCTGCCTGGGTCAGACTAGTGCGTCCCTTCGACTAGACACCACGTGACATAGACCGGACGTCACTATCCTTCCCAATGATCAGCTACGCCAACTCACAACAGAACTATATTCACAGACACTCACGTTACCCACATGAAACTAGGTACAACCATCAACTGACAATATTTAATTTGTGAACTAACTTGCACATTATAACTACAGTCGTTGGTTCAATCATATGAACACGCAGATAAGGAGCATGATAACCCGTTATAACAAAGAAAAGGAACTTCCTCACCCGTAGATATCTCCAACACGAATTTAGAAGCTCTATGGCAAATGATGACTTCTTCAAATGTTGCACCGCTGATCTTCTTCTCAGCAAGCAGTAGAAACGTGGCATGAAAAACAGATGACTGCATGCCCCTTTTTCATCCGCGTCAGTGACAGGTCGTTCTTTCAGATTATCAGATGGTTTCCCATCAAATCCCACTTCTGATGAAGGCACCGGGGGGTTGGTACAAACATCAACATCCTGATCATCGTCTTCACAGTCCATCACAGGGCGTAGGATTTTATAATCAGACCGAATAAATTACAAAAATAACGGACGTCGGCGATCCGTCTCCTATGACAGTCACAGCGCTCGCTCTCCAACATAATGCGCACGCAGAACTGCCAGTATGACGTTCCGCCAGAGTACAATTTATGGTACCCTCGTCCGATGAATTGTGATAAAACCTCCTTCAAATTTCAATTGAAATAATCGTCGCTCCGACATATGATTATTTTGATTTGACATGCGATTTATTTTTAATTATAGCCACACTGCTCTTTTTTGTTAAATAGTTCATTCTTATCTGTCAAATAAGTTAATATTAAAAAAATTACGGACTGTCATTGATGTCAAACAATTCTGCGAAATTCAAATATTAAAGTTACAATTTAAATAAAATGCTAACTAAACTTGCTTAAAATGGCATAACGAGGGAAGAATTTCATCGAAAGGGAAGGGCATGTTCTTGTAGAACTAATTCAGAAGTAAGTATAAGTATAAACATATATTTTTTACCTATTGCGTTTTATAAACCTATTCGTGTTTAAAAGTATAAAATATCTTTGTTTATACTTCACATCCTGCGCTGCAGCCAAGACTGATGTATAATACGCACCATGTTTTATTACAGATACAAGCACATAATTGATAATCAGTGCACAAATGCTATTTCTACTATTCATAAAAATGAAGCTTGGGAAACCACAACGAATGAATTCTACAGTAATGCAGAAGTGCCTCGAAACCAAAAACAGCTTATCATAGCCTATTGGAATTAAAAAGAACTACGAGACAGAATGTAGCCAATAAAAATGTAAGTTTTTGATCTTAAAATACTTTTATAGTGCCCATACTAGCTAGTCAGAATATTGTAACTATTACCAGATTAGGATATATTAATAAATTGTCCTGATTTCATAAGTAAGTACCTAATCATGTATTAAGAATAATTATTGCAACTTTAATGAAATTTATTTACAGGTAATTTAACTTGCACATCAAGGAAACAATTTAAACATGAGAGGCAGATACTCAGAAACAGAATAATAAGAAGTATAATGAAATAAAGAGTATGTAAATAAAAAAAAGTTAGAATATCGGTTAACTATAAAACAGCATATATTTCAAAATAAAATAAATCATTTGGTTAAGAAATATACATTATTAGCATTTAATTTAAATATAAGTTACTATACTAACTAAATATGTACTTCTTTTTATATTTCCAGTGTTATATTTTATAAAGATTAATTAAACATGTTAATAATATTGTTATTTCTTTGTATTCACCTAACAATACATACCATTAATATTACTTAACAATTAAAATGAGTCAACAATAAAGATGTGCGCACAGAAGTGTTTTTTTATTTATCTCTGACAGAGCACCAATATCTTCTTGAACTATCCTAAGATATACTTGAGAAATATCCTTTCTTGTTCCTGTACAGCTCAGCTTGTGGCTCACTAGTAGACTGTATCTTTACATGTGTGCAGTCAAATGCACCGATCACATTTGGAAAAGAGCTAATTTTGTAGGATTCTGTTTTTATCCTTGTACAATCTTCATGTTTACATGGCATAGTAATCGCTGCAGATTCTTTTGTTATTATTCTACAAGCCGTAGATTTGTGCACTCTCAGCAATCGTAATTTGAAACGCTCATGTGGCATGGTAATAGCTTATTGTCAGTAACACCTTTGGCTCATCTCTGCATCACCCAAGGTTTGACTGGTAGAAAATGCCTTAGGCATTAAGTCCGCCTATGTACCCATTGTGCATGAAGTTTAAATAAATAAATAAAATAAAACACCTATCCAAAGCACTGATAGAATCGTACCTCAAAGTGAACTGTTTAATATTCGGCTCTAACATGTTAACTAGTACCTAACAGCACAAACGCCTTTGTCCGTTGGTTGGTACCGATTCTTAAATTCCTCTTCATTATAGAAATCAAACGGATTCATTCTGCTCTTAAATCTTCATCGCTGCTGGATGTGCTGATACTCATCATGCTACTATCCGAAAGAAACATTATCGTAATCTAAAAACCAGAATCAATGTAAGTTAATCAAGATATCAAATAATTTACACTTACAAAGAAAATTGTATTATTACAAATAAAATTTCGTAATACATATTTAGGTTTAACATACCTTAAAAAAATATACTTATTTGAAGAGAAAATGTAAACTCACGTGAAAAATCAGTTGTATTCGTAAGTTAATTCGCCAACAAGCACCGATTAGTTGACCGAGCTTTTGACAGACGAATAATCTATGATCAAGGCTTGACCAGCGTTTCAGAAACCCAAAATTGCGATAATCATTCGATTCTTGAGTTGATTTGACAGCCATGTCAACTGACATGATGGTCAAATTAGTTGATTAATCATGCTTTATGCAACCCAATTGACACTTGACAAGAGATTTAACAGGAGATTAGTTAATTTTAGCGTTGACAAGCCTTTCAGAAACCGGGCGTAAGGGTGCCAATTTCAATGGTCAGCCCTGAAATTTATTTACAAGTAACAGTATAATATATCGACATATCTTCAATCTAAAAACATAAGATAATGTATTGTAGCCTAAGGCCCTTCCAACCTTCTGACGAATTTATTATGTTCGATCGCTAGTTTCTATCAAACAATGTGACTCCTCTGGTGTTGCAGATGTCCATGGGCGGTGCCGATCGCTTACCATCAGATGTCAGTCTGCTCGTTTGCCTCCTATTCCATAAAAAAACAATCCAAATAATAATATACATGAAAACTAGCCAAGACGTTATTAAGTAAGTACCTACCTTCCATTTGTTCATCAAATTTTGAGTAAATATGATTAAAATAATTTAATGAGTGCCAGCAACATCTATCCATTCAGGCATGACCTAACTAATATGTCGTGAAATTAAGAAAAGAGCGAAAATCGAAAAATAAAAACGTTATAGAGATTAAAACTACTTCATAATATTTGCTTATTTATTTACTCTTTAAAATAAATAGATTGTATATCCTACAATACCTTTCCAAGTAAGGTAACTTAATTTAAGTAAATTCCTCTTCAATTCAAAGTAAATGTAAATAAAGTTGCTGGCTGTAGGCAGACAGATTGGGACTACTTAGGGATCTTGTCAATAACCACATTTTGTTTAGTTTTTTTTTCGTCTAAGTAACTTACTCGGGTATTTTATTTACATTTTACTTATTTATTAGGTACTTTTTGAATAAACTCCTTGAAGTCTTTACCTAGAAAGCAGAGCAGATCATAGTCTTAAATAAAACCTTACCTTGTTTATACTTCTCTGTTGATATTGGTATGTTGTTGTTAATTTTAGACTAAGATATAGCACATAAACCACACGGTGTCCAGTGCGTTTTTAAGTATTTGTGTATGTAACCTTAAATAAATAGTTAGTAATGTTTTAGTGTGTAACACGTTTAAGCTCCTATTTCAACAGTATCCGATATAATTATTATTTGTTTTATTTATTGAGGGACAATTATTGCGATTATGCGGTGCATAGGTCATACAAATTACGTTCTATATTTAAATTTATCTGCTATATAGCGACTGTTACGGTTCAATTATTGAGAATGTGCTTTAAAGTCTTACAAGTAGAAATGTATTTCATTAAGGTCGTCTTAGGTGCTGTTAACTAGCTTGATGGAAACTGGCCACAAAGAACATTTTCGGAACACTTATTGAAAGTATTTTAGTATTGGACTAGCATTTTATTTAATTTAAATAGTATACAGACTATTTATTGTTTTATACATTACTATAGTCTCACTTTTCACGTCCTACGCTTCAAATCGAGGACGAGATTAACACGACATTGTGAATACGGGTCCCGTGTTAAGGGACTCGTTCCACAACTTTCCTAGACCCAAGTATGCAAATAAATCTTCAAGTACCAGTCCAGGGATGTTGTCAAGATCTTGAACATGCCTCGACACGTCTAGCCCCGACATAACACAAGTCTTACCGTCTTATCACCACTTGAGACATGTGATTATGAGATTTATAGCCCTAAAGCTCGTAATGTAGCGTGAACAACTTTAGTTAGCCAAACCTACTTTATTGAGATCGTAAACCGAATTATCTGTCCCTTTACGGTACGTACGACTATTGTAAAATTTTTATAGCATTTCGAGTGAGATAGGGAATACACAATACATGGGCAACTCTAATGTTGTACTTAAAGATGTTTAAAGTAAGTACTTCTTTGTTAAGAAAACGTTTAAGTGTGTAGATTGTGGATTCTTATACGAAAATAAATCGAGTCGAAAAATGTATAATCTTATTGCACCTCCAAAGACTTCCAAAATATGATTGAAAGCCTTCAACGTCGAGTTCTCAGAATAAAACGTGGACGTGTACGAAATTCTCGTACCTCTTACTAGTGATGAATGAAACCTCTCACTCAATGTTTTGCATCGCTAAACAACCCATCAAGGTAATCAAGCAATGCTACAATTCCGGCCGAATAACAACAGATCTGTGCCAGAGCAGCAACAATAACAAGAGCGAGTCATGGCATCGATATGAAGTAACGAAATAGCTTAGAAATGTCAAAGCCTGCCGACTTGGCCGACCTCGCTCCCACTCTCGAAGCAACGGTACTCGTGTCTCGGCAGTCGGCGCCTGCGCCGCCACACGCTCCGAGGTCTGTGCCCTCCTCCCCGACAACTTGCACGCGTCATTGCGCTCGCGCACGCTCCCTCGAACCAACAACAGTTTTAAACGAAATATCACAATTAACGATCGCTCGAAGAGTTCGATCGCGACCTACCAGATCCTCGTGGTGAGTCTCCGAGCGAGACAACTGACAGATTGCGGTACGCAGCCGCCTGTGACCGAACTTTTATCAATACAGCCTTTTACAAGCTCTCAACTCTCCGCGAGTTCAATGTGATTTGTGAAATGTTGCGAATTATGGAAATTTCATGTTTTCATATCGACGTGGTGATTTTTTATCGTGTCTGAGGCGTAAAGTGGAAGTTTGTGAATTATTGAAGGAGGAACACTTTTTCTGGAGTTAAGGTTCAAGGTACCGGGAATAACTTCAAAGGTGAGTCAAACAGTTGAGAATTTAAGCGGAGTCACATTTGAATGTGAATAAGTGTACCAAGAAAACATTGGAATTTCTTAGATATAACAACTTTATCTGTTAAACAACTTCAGACGGGAACACTTGAATAAATGAATACATTTTGCTGATAATGATGGGGAGAACTGTGTGAGACAAGGGTGCTTACTGCTTGATCCTCTTTAACACGAACAAACAATTACATTGTAATAAGTGCAGGATTAATTTGTGTCGTGTCTAGTGCTTCGAGGAAGGAGAACAATATAATTTAAATATAATTTTGGAGAAAATATAAAAATAACTTAATATTGAAGCTTGTTGGCCTTGATCAAGTTGGCCGTGGACGATTTCTCGGTCATCAAGTACCTTTGTAGGACTTACTAACATATACATGTAAAAAGCTTTAATAAAGAATGGCATTCAATTAATTTTTACTAGGAATAAAATAATCCTTAATAGTCTCTGTACACATTATGAAATTCCAATATTTAAGGCTTGCGTCAGCTAGTAGAGCTGGCAATGTCTGAACAAGAAGTAAAAGCTTGACAGATTGATATTAGACTTGTATTAACAAATCTAGATTTGGTTAATACAAGTCTACGTTCGTATCAATAGTTCGTTCAATAGTTTTATTGCTTTTGTCAAACGTAGCTAAGTATTACGTTTTCTTTTCACTCCGAGCCACTCATTATTACACAAACATAAAAGAACGATTTTATTATCAAAAGTTCATTCTACAGTTAATTTTAATTTAATCGACAAGTTTTGTATCTTATTAAATACCTAGGTAATATTTTTAAAACTACCCAACGGATTTTGATGAAGTTTTTTCAATGGATAGAGTGATTGAAGAGGAAGATTTATACGTATAATAACATCCATTAAATAGTAAAGAAATTAAGTATCAACTTTACACCTGTGTGAAGCCGGGGTGTGATTCGCCTTGTCTTTAATACATACAAAACTGTACTTTTTGTACTTGGTAACTTAAAAGTCACAATTGTTTAAACAGTTGAAAAGCGGGCTTTAAGTCTGTTTAACAATATGGTGTTAACTAAGTTGATAGGTACCTACGTATTCTTTGACATATTTTGTTTGGAATATACATACCAAAGTATGTCAAATTTATCAGTCATTCAGATAAACCCTAATATAATGAAATATTTAGAAAAAAAACTTATAACTTTCATTATACTGCTTTAGACCATTGGTTTTATAGAACAAATGGTCAACAAATGGACAAAGGTACGATGTTAGGTGTGAAATATATCTATTAGATAAGTAAAAACGTCTAAAAAACGATACACTAATTTGATTTCATTTTCATAAGCTTAGTTTTTAATATTTTAATCGTATGTACCTATGTATGAAGCTTTTTATGTGACGCAAAAAACATGACTGATTTAGTAATCACTGACTAAATTCATAGAAATATTTAGTTCTTGACATTTCGAAAATTTATATTATTCTCATCATCCCTAGTAGGTAAATCATAAATCTCCTAATTTGATCGATTGTCAAGGGAATTAATTTGTTTGTAACGATTCTAATTAAACCGATTAGGCTGACCAACTTAATACCTTTGCCAAAAGTCAACGACCTCATCATTCAACATAACACATAACGCATAACGTAATTTTTAAACAGGTTTTATGTGATAAACTTATTTTTATTCCTAATAACTAGTTCCTTAGTAACGGTAATGTAGAATTTTTAGATATTTTTTATTATTAATTCACATTATATCCAGTTATTTTATCAAGTATTTTGTTATAAAATAATTCTGTGTCTTTGATGATCGTTTAACGTTTAGCATTTTTATTATCGATAACGTTATTCAAGTCACATAACAGTTATTTAAAATGTTGTTTAATAAGTTTTGTATAATTATATCCTGTTTGGATCGTGACTAATATTTTAACCTTGTCTTTAGTTTGGTGATTGGGTGTATACTTCATGTTTTGTTGGGTTTTTATGTTTCTGGTGCTTTTTAGTGCTTTATTCTTGATTCGATTTAAATTGTACCTAGAACACATCGTGTTAAAGTTGATATTAGGTATATTATAGTAATCAGTGCATTTGGTATGTCATTGCCGTGGTCGTACACAGTCAAAGTCATTATCAATGTATCTATTCATTTCAATTAGATCAGATGTAGGTAAGCATTTTTGGAACATAAAAAAGTGACAGTCGGTAAAGATAGGTTATTATCTTATTTGTAGATCCAGTGAAAAACTCTTTTTCTAGACAAGCGTTCATTTTTTTAATTTTTTTTTTTATAAATATTTTTGCAGTTAATCATGTAGAAAATGCTTTTTAAATTAGAAGAACAAATAATGGTTAAATATTTATAAAATCGTACTTACATAAACTTAAATATATCCTAAGTTTCTTAAAAGAAGGAATATCCTTCTCTTAACTTAGTTCTAAGAGTGTAAGATATTGATCGTCCTAAGATTTGTGTTGTAATTTGTCTTAAACCAAAATATGGGCGCATTTCAGATATTGTTGACCCAGTTCATAGTTAAAGTTAACAGTACCTAATAGTGTAGTAAATTAGGTCAAGTTTTGAACGGATCGCGTGACGAGAAAAGGCGAAATAAGAAAGTACTTGCATAGAAGCTAGTTAGAGTACCCAGTACCTGGTATTCCTTTATATTGGTAAGCAACTAAGAACCGCCATACTAGTCCTAACTAAGTAACAAATTAGAATGTACGGTTGGGTCAGTGGGTAGGCAACTGGCTGTTGCACAACTTGTTGCGGGTTCAATCTCCTCACGGGAACGTATGCTCACGAACGCATCCCCAACTCAAAAGTATTTTTAAGTTGAGGCCTTTCACACATATTCTGCAAAAGCTACGATACAGTACTTATCAGACATCTGAAATTATTGAGCAGTTTTTGAGAACACGAGGTTAAGTAAGGTTACCGCGACAGACAGACTGACTACTTTCTTTCACACTTCGCACCTATATAAACGTATATAGCCACATTCACTTCGCTTCTGTCGCGCGGTTTCATTCGCTGCTCGGCTCCAACAATTCGTAGCTTGATGTTTTATTGCATAAAGCCTTCCTCGATAAATATACTAACAGACATAAAAACAATTATTCAATTCGAAATAGTCCTTGAGATTCGTGCGTTCAAACAAACAAAGTCTCCAGCTTTATAAAATTATAAAATAAAATATATACTATAGATAGATACAAGTATATAAATATTGTTTCTGTGTCTTAGAGGAAAGTTGGAGTATTTATATGAGGGATATTAGTGCTTATCCCAGTAGTAGTTGCTGTAGGAGTTTCTTAATAGTCGTATGTCCTTGAAAAAGGCTAACTTGATCTTAACCGATGCGCTTCCATTATCATGTTTAAGTACCTAAGTACCTATCAATGTAATGGAAGCTACAAAACTTGTCGCTTACTAATAGGCGTGATAGTAGCCAAACACCGTCAGCCCATTGCAAATCCAAACTAATATTATATACGAGAAAGTAACTCTGTCTGTCTGTCTGACAGGCAGAGTTACACGAAATTTAGTACAGACATAGTTTCGAAGTCGAGATAGGATATAGGATAGTTTTTATACTAATAATCTGCAGGAAGTCACTATTCCATGCGGACGGAGTCGCGGGCAACAGCTAGTAAAGAAAAAATAAATTAAAGAAGATGAAGGTTCATTGAAATAGTACTTCACGGATATCAAACAGTGTAATACACACAAAAGTTATGTTTACGAAGTAAAATAAACTTAATTGCACAAAAAAATTGAATAAAATTGTATAATTTTATGAGTCGCAGAGATGCTGAGAAATATGTGCCTCTGTCATCTTATACCTACAATACAATGGAGAGTGCGTTATGTACCTACTCCTATCACAAACACGTTTTATAAAATAGACATAAGCCTTACGATAAAAATCTTACTTTTAAATGAGAAGGTAAGTACCTAAATTAATTTATTTTAAACCAATTTGTTTAATATCTTTTGTTCACCAAAAGTTTTATGTGTCTATCGTTACCTATAGTTCTCGATCTTTCTATTTATTAGTCGAACGATAACGATTACTTACTCTATGTTAAAGTACCTAATATCCAAGAGCGATGCTAATTCCAAGCCGTTACTAAACCATGACCACAGAACCACTGGTCAACTTAAAGCTACTTCTTACAACTCTCACCTAAATAAAACCACATCACTGGTTGACTGGCATACATCTAATTACAACAAGTGCAATCACACTAACGGTATTACCGGTTTTAACTAGATATAAGTGGTTATAACTGGAACGTAGTGGACGCCACTGTCTGTATAATCGCTCTAATAACTATAGCCCTCTATAATTATTAAACTTTTGTATAAAAACAGTGTTCTAGTGATTGGAAATGATTTCAAAGATTTCTCTCCATTTTTGTTGCTAAGCGGATGTTATTAAACTGTCTTGACTGTGTAATTTAAATTCTTTGCTATAATTTTAGGGTTTAGTTTTGAATAGGACCTGTTTATACCTGTTATAATAAGCTATAGAGGAAGTCATAGAATTACCTATGTCAACTTAAAAAATGTATTTTATTTTTGAAACGTCAAACATATCGATAGAAAAAGATGATGTTAAAAAATGCTGAAATTAGGTTTTTAGGCGTTTAAATTAAAATAAAGAAAACGGATTGAGAATACCCTCTTTATATTTTTTGGAGTCGTCGACCCTGAGATTGTGCCAGTCTTTTCAATTTTCTTCTTCTCCAAACCCACAGATTTTTTTTAAATTTACCATATACTATGATTTTTATGCAATATCTCATACACATGATACCCAGACCTGTAGACCTGAAACAACATAATTTGTGACTGACACAAAGAGAATAGAATCCGCGACAAGTTGCGTTGCCCAGCCACTGCGCCAACCGTGCAGTCTAGATGCATGCAATATTTTTATTCTTCTACATATAACAAAGTTCCCTAACTTTCCCTTATATAAGTCCTAGGAATTACAAGTTAATAAACGAATATAAGATAAATAAATAAGTACCTTTGTGAGTAGCTAGTGAAGAAAGTGATTAATTTCAAGCACCCATCTAGTATGACAAGTGCATTGGTCTCCCCTTCAAACGTCTAACGTTATACTCTCGCTTAGGTACTAAGCAATAAAGAAGAAAAGTTACAACAACGCTTTTACTCGCTTTCATGTGAAACTCGTGAGACATTGTGCAAATGTATGTTTGTTTGTTTGTGTGTGCGTTTACGCAAGTAAAACTGTACATGTTTTAAGTGTGAGAGAGCCAGGAATGGACCGAATCGATCGGAGTGATACCTTGGTCTTAAAGCATACTTACTGGCGTGGAACAACACTCACTCTTGCGTTTCGCCATGTGAGTGAGGTTAACGGAGGCCCAATCTTACCTCCACATCCCCAAATTATCTATCTCTAAATCTCTAATACTCCACAAAAGACCAGCAACTTACTTGCAGTAACTATTTTAGCCTTAACAGTCAGGCAACCCGTCTGCTCGTTTGCCGACATTAAAAAGTCTGCCTTTGGCTTCAAATAAGTCCACGTGACAATCCGAACTCTATCTCTGTGTGTAGTTCTATATAATTATATATACGTTAAGTACTTTTTGAGTGAAACAGTAACGAATATACGTTTATACATCATAACAATAAAAAAATTGCCAGCACTTTATTCGCGTGGAATAGTGAGTACCTGCAGTTTTTTGTTTTAAAAATCATCTTATGTCCTTTCTCGGGTTCCAAACTATGTCTGTACCTAATTTTACACAAATACTTAGGTTCAGTAGTATAGGCGTGAAGAAAAGACAGACAAACAGACAGAGTAACTTTCGCATTTATAATATTAGTTGGGATAGCATTTGTGTTGGTTGTTTCTGTTTATGTACTCCCTCTTCTCATATGTTACATTATACAAATTACCTATCGCTAATATCCATTGGTGATCTTAAATTTACGTCAAGTTACTTAGAGTTAACATAGTACATAACTTTTCCAAAAAAATACCAACGTCGTATTTCATATTTAGTGCACTTTTTATAAATTGGATGAGTAGTCTAAAAGACGGATGCGTGTAAATTAGCGCGATCGCATAGCTGCTCACGCATCGGAATCTCGGACAAATGAAAAATAATGTTTTTGCTAAAATACGTGTTTATAGATGTTGATCGTGTTCCGCTTTATAATTTGATCTGTTCAAAGAAGTAGTTTCATTTTGTTTAAGATTTGCGAATAACGTGGCTTGTTTACAGCCATTGCTTTTTTGTTTTCCTACCTATTGAGTACACAGTGCCAATAGCATCATTGAGAACTTACGTGCAGGATATAGCTGTCTTGGTTAATACTTCTTGGTAAAGACTTTGTCTTGTATGTACAACGATTGTCTAGAACCAAGTTTTTAGTAGTTTTTCGGTTAGGACAAAAAATCAAAGTCAAGGTCAAAAATTACTTAATTCAATTTGTTATTTTAACTAATCAACTTACTTATATGGACTTTTCAAAAGTGATATTTACTTATGAAGAATAAAATAGGGGATTTGAGTTCTTTGGGAACGCGTGCAATTTTGGAATTATTATCAGTGTTTAGGTTCGTTTCCTTTTGAAAATAATGTCTGATATATAAAATTGAACTGTAAACCTAATTTACATAGCGTTGTAAATGAAAGACACATGACACATCGGTTGTTGGTATGTACCAATCGTATTTACAAAATATATATAGATAGAAATTACGTGAAGTATTGAATAATCGCGTCTCGCTCTAGTTGTCCTATTCATTCGGTTATTTAACTAAAACAGTATTAAAGTGTTTTAAGTTTTATCTTTATTGCTAATCTCAGTATAAATAACTTCCACTGTCCATTATTACTTCATATTTAATTTTGTTTTTGTATGTTTTAAAGTACGTGAATCCATTTTGTTTTGTAAGAGAGAGAGAGAGAGAGAGAAAATGCCTTTCGAAATTCAAAACAATATCGAACCTTTTATTTTAGTTCTAAGGCAATGACCTTTTTGTTATTAGGTATAGTAAAGTGAAATATATGTATGTACATATATACCTGTCAAAAACTGTTAATAAATGAATATCGTCTGTCTATTAAACCAGGAAACGAAAGTAGGATCCTAAGACTAGGAGAGCTATGTTTTAGTATAAATAGAACAAAAATCGCTTGTATCGTGTTTCGTTTTGAAAGTAATATTACCCCCTAATCCCAATTCTTAGATACTTTAATCTTCAAATCCCTAACATCAACGGACTTGGAATTTTTCTTGGTTTTCGTCGCTTGCTTACAGGAACTTATCTGGTCAACGTGGACGGCGCTGATTGCATCAGGTGAACGGGTTAGTTTGAGGCCCAATCAAATAAAAAAAACATTTGTCAAAACTAATTTGCTAGCAATCGTATTGAATATTAGCGCAAAGGTATACATATTGTTCTTTTTACAAAAAAAAAAAAACTTATATTTTCAATACCGATAGGTAGGTACTTAAAGCCAGAAAAATAAGACAAACAAACAAAGGTAACAGTTTCTACCTATTTATTAACGGTAAAAACCAAACTAGTTGTTATTAAGCATTATTTAATATTTGCGATAATACTAATGATAATAAAAGAATACATGGATATGGACACAACTACATGCCATAAATCAGCCGGGGTTGCGGGGTAAGCGTTATGAGGCACCGCAACCTCGGCCTAGAGCAGGAGAAGGAACAGGGGGGTTTTAAGTCAGTAAGAGTGACACTCCTTCCCGCTCGGCCCGGGGCGGGAGAAGTCATTTGATGATTTTCCTCTCACACAAAAAATGCCATAAATAGTTCGTGTAATAAATAGTTGGTACGTAGGTACTATTATATAGTTTTTCGATTAATTTGGAACACGTAGACGTGAAGGAGAGAGTTTTAAAAACAAGGTGATATAACTGTTGGTTTTATTGTAACTTTTAACTCCATCATGGTGCATTTTATCTCAGATTAGAAAGTTTTTTTACGGTTAATTACCGCGTTGTATGGTCGTGGTACTTGCCTGTACGTTTATATAAGGTACTCGTAGTTGTACTCGACATTGCTCGTGTTAGTTGTCTTAAAAGATTAAATTTTAGGTTCTGTTTTCAAATATTGTACGGCCAAAGAGTTTGTTTTGTTGTTTTAACGCAATTGACTCCGGAACTTCTAGCTCGATTTAAATAGTTATTTTTGGGTTGTATACTCAATTTATCGAGAAATATCACGTTTGAATCAATAGGAGTAGCGGATAGCTAGTACCTATGTTCCGCCTTATATATTTATTACTGCAAAGTTTCAAACAAAGTCGCTTTCTCAGTCCCTACGTCCGGCGGTGTTCGATTCTTGCGTTTCCTTTATGTTATTCACACAATCTTGTTCCTTATATATGCGTGATGTGTAAATTACATTGCTTGATTTAATCGCATTTACAAGACATGACAATATACTAGTCCAGGTTTATTTATTTAAAAGATATTTGACATGAAAAAAATATGCTTTTTCAAGAGAGTCAGTACATTAATGAAGATACACATCTTGATTGTTATCAAGAACACGATGGTGTCTTTCTCGTGACTTTCAAGTCAGTAATGCGCAGAATGACCCCGGCAAACTGTTTAGGACGGTTTCACAAGACTCTCGTATGACTTAATAAAAGTAGTTACAAATCTAGTAAAATAAGATTAGACTAGAATGTTGCAGTATTTGTATATATGTATATATTTATTTCCCATCTAGTACCTATATTTATTGAATATATATATTTAGAACCTAACTTCTCTGCACCACCCTTATGGTTGACTGGTATAGAATGTCTTTTGGCATGAAGTCCGCCTTTATAATTATATAGTTATACATAAAGTTTTAAATAAAAAAAGTAGACAAATCAAAAACTTTTTATTGAAAACTATTTTGATTTAAAGGTCCAATTCACCTTATTCACATACTTAAGTAAAAAGGCTAGGTTGGTTCATAAAAATCACGTTCTATATTCAAATTTAATATCCAGAAATTATGAGGTAGACTCTAAGTAGGTATATACTCATTAGGTACAGTTCCATTAACCACAGATGATAAAATGTACATTACAGTATAAATCATATTATTTTCATTGTCATAATAAAAGATTTATTTCAAGTCTAAAATATGTTTTTGTTGAAACAAATTAGGGTTGTGACTTAGATGTTGGATGTCATGACAAAGATTTGCATTAAAATTTGCATAAAACGAGAAGGCTCTGTTAACATCTGACATAATTTGTATTTTAAAATGTCGTTGCATTTTAAACAGTTTGCTATACAAAAGTTAACATTTTAATTTATTTTGTAATGTTTTTTGCTTTATTTTGACGTGGCCTTAAGATGTACATAGATATGCACCAAGTCTTATGATAGAGATAAATTCTGTTCTATGTTGGGTGATGAGTTTTTACTTAGACAGTCTCTGATTTTTACCATAGTCAAATGGTGATTATCTGCTCCTATTCCACGACATTTTATAGAGACTCAGCCACATTGGTACAAAGAGAAAAATAAATACTTTATCGTTGTAGGAACTTTTAGGCTAGGGTTACGTATCTAAGCATAATCAAATCTAATAATTTATTACTTGTAAACCATAGGTAACAAAGAAATTAAGATCTTATACATTAATACATATATAAATAATTATACAAATATGTGTAGATTAAAATTTAAAACTCAAATTAAAAAATTAAAGGTCAAAAAAGTGCAAGTACTGCGGCCGGTCCAGAGCCGAAGCAGGAGAAGGAACGGGGTGTGGTTTTAGTCAGTAAGAGACTGACACTCCCACTTGCATAACCCAGGGTTAGAGAAAAAATAAGATGACATTCCCGCTCAAAAAAAAGAACTGGTTGTACTTCGAGTACACACCTCTAGCCTGAATTGGGACTTCCATTTGGTATAGTGCGCTATAACAAAGATAAACCTTAAAATTCACTGAAACTTCCAGGACACGATGAGTGCAATGCACACCTTTTGTTTTGTAATCTGTAAATGCACACTAGTTGTTGCTAGTTTATCCACCTTGTTCAATTGTCAAAACATAAATTTTGATTTTTTTTAACTCTATTTATTCAAGTAGTTTTTTAAGTTTTACAAAAATCTACCTATCGATTCCTCGTTTCGATCCAGTGTTCCCCTATTATTTTCTTCTATGAAAAATGTTCCACCGTGCTTGGATTTTCTTGTGTCGTGGATACATTTACAAATATACAATTTGACTTAAACATCACAACAAGACACGCAGTAATATGTAGATCACGTAAAGAGTTATTCCGCGTCGAAATGAAACCCGCGACTCGTTGCATGTGAGGCGGTTGCCCAGCCACCTTATCAACTGTACATCTAATTGTCCGATTTTACGATAAGTAACACGCAAAATTAAGAGTTAAGTGTAGTAAATCTTGACAGGTATGCAAGCATTTTGAACTGAAATCATTTTCAATTAAAAACCATAGGCTCTTCTCGGCACTATCATCATCATGTATCCATTACGCCAGAAGTTTAAAAAAAATAAATGAATAATTACTTAATTTAGTGTAGGAGAGCAATGTTTCCACACTAATGAGCATTAAACCCTAATTCCTAAAAGGCCGGTAACTCATTCCTAATTCCTCTGGTTTCGCAAGTGTTCATGGGCGCTGATTGCTTACCATCAGGTAATCAATGAGCTCGTATCTAGAGACCTATCACGTAAAAGAACCATAGTATTTTGTCCTTACCTGGATTGAAGCGCCAACTATTACGAGATTAGCAACAACTTTGGCTTGAGATCGGATCATAGTTTAAAATTAGGTACTTACCTACTTAAGTTCATACAATTTACTTAAAGTTAATAATTAAGTTTCGCAGTTGTTGTTGACTTCGCTGAAGTACCTACATCACTTTACCTTAGAGGTAGGGAAATGGAATTTATTAAAAGCCACAGTAATTGGTTTAAGGAAATTTGTTTCGAACACTCAGTATATTTTTGAAAACTTTATCTTTTTTCAATGTCGCATTCGGAATTTTGTTATTGACCAACTTGACTATTTAAAAACGAAATTACATATTTATTGAATAACTTAACTTAAGTAAATAGGTATGTATTTTGACGTAAAAAAAAACGATGTCACAATTTCACAACACACCTTCCAGAACAAAATTTGTAAAAAAATTGTGCATTTTGATAATCTGAAAAGAAAAACTCAATTAGACTAGTTAAGTCAAATACCAAAAAATAGATCGTAATTTTAATGTAATATATCTACTTTATTCAATGTAAATTTGTCACGATCAGATATCTAACTTCACTGAAATACTTTTACAACAAAATTGAAAACAAACAACAATTGAATGGTTTTTGACATAGAAAACAAAACATCACAGAATAATACAAAAATGAAAAAGAAAACAAACTGTCTTCCTTTAATTTCCGTTGTCCCTATTTAGTTCTTGTTCTTAGTCGATCGCCCGTCTATTTTTAATGTCGACGTGACTTTGTTGAAGACTTTTTAAGAAATAAGTCAATGAATGTATTTCTTTTGAATACTGGAAAAATATTTTAAAACATCGTATCTTTAAAGAGATCTTTTGATTGAGAATTGAATTGAAAGAGCTTTTTTGGGCGTCCATTTTCGTAATTAAAAAAGAAAAAGAAAGGTATTCGTTATTAAGAAAGGAATTATTGACTTGGCACTCATTCATGATAAGAGGATTGGATCATTTCAACGTCACAGAGGTTGCGAAGCAGATGGTTGAAGCTGGCAGTGTGCCACGCTCCTACAAAGCGTTCCAAATGTTTCAACAGACTGAGAAAGCATAAACCTCTTCTTTCACCATTATTTCCATATTTCTTCGCATTTTTATACTGCCTTCATAAAATCTGTTCAAGATATCGAGAAACCAGTGAAATGACTCAATTTTTGTAGTTTTTTTTACTAGCTAGTTTTCTTCACTACTTCAATTACGTGCTAATAAAAAAGATGGCGGCTTTTCCCGCGTTTTCCGCATTATCCACGCATCGGTTTACAATGACGTGCGTGAACCGATATTGTTCCACTTGTGATTCCACTAGCTTGTATAAGTTGACAGTTTTTTTAGTTTTCTTTTTACAAAAACACTACAGACCTTTTTTGGGTGTACACGTAGCTTCTAAGAGTTACTTAATTGACAAACCTTGTTGGTACTTTAATAATTAATTGCATTGACTTCGTAACTATAAAAATTTAGTTCGTTCATATTTTTTTTGTAATCTCGCACAATAAGTTTATAAATAAGATAAAAACTTGTGATCTATTCATTGTTGTTGTTCAATTTAAGTGCAATATTTATACCTGTGAGAAATTCTAGATTTTCAGTTTAAATTCTGTGTCAATAGTATTTTAGACTTACTAATAGCGTGAGAGACAAACAGTGACCGTGACTTTTAGACAACGAATAAATGTAAATGGTGTCTTATGAATAATGTGGCCAGTATTTATTATGTTAATCCTTTGAATTATATTGAGCAATGTAAATAAATAATTTGAACTTTATTTCATTTTAACATTTTCTGTAAGTAAGAACAAATCGTATGTATCCAACTTACTTACATCTTTGCTCATAAACTGACAACTACGTAATGAGAAACGCTATTTTGAAAATTCCAATGCTATTGTTATACTTAGGTAGGTATGGCCTCCAGAAATAACTTAAGACTTTTGAGTTTATCTATTATTATATGTATATGCACATTGCTCACCAAAAGACTAACCTAACCTAACAATTGCTTGTCCGTGATCATACATTTTGGCGTTGAGAAAAGCACTGACTATTATCGTATTGTACCTAGAGGCGAAATTCTTGCAGAGTGATTGTGTATTCGAACAACAGAAATATTTTCTCACAGACTTCATTATAAAGGCCGTCGAAATATTCAGATTGAAGAATAACACAATTAGTTATATAAAATATATCATTCGAGAATACCGTCTCATTCTCAGACACCGTCTAACTTTGTTTCGTCAACTTTTCGCGATTCTAGATCCTAAAGTTAAGCAAAAACAAAGGGATCAAGTATAAATTCGTTTACATGAATCGGCTTGCAAGTTGACTTTTTTATAGGACTCGATTAAGGTTCTTGTAGGAATAAGTTCTAAAAAGACAAAGAACTGTGGACAAATTGAGGTTAATTCTGAATTTTAAAAGCTTTTAATTTGATTCAAAAGGTCGTTTTAGTAGATTATTATCAGCCTCTTGTTAGGCTCGATGAGGGTCGATTTAATGTTTGAAAAATATTATGCGTGATTGTGGAAATTAGACAAAGCTACTTACTTACTTAGAAAAACTATTGTTTAAATTCTTTTGTGTGTGTGTATGCATTCAGGAATATAGTTTCCATATTTATGTATACTTGCTATAAATAAAAATATTGCTTATATATCATACCTTCTTAGATTTTATGTGATTAAATACTAATATGCTGATGTGTGTTTGGGATACGATGACGATAATGGACCCTTAATAAAGAAAAAATAAAAAGGTACATTAGTCTCATTTTCTTGAAAGCTTCAAGTTTGTATTTTATTTAAGTACCTATACCCAATTATTGTATGAATATTTTAGTACCTATTTTATCAATCAAAAATAAATTATTTTAACTTTTCTATACAATAAAATATCTCAAAATAATCGCACTTTCGTTGATTGTTTTTGCGTTTTAGTATATTTTCGTATTAATATGGCCAAGGTAATTTGTACTTCATTAGACGATTAACCGTAATGATATCTTCAGTAAATATTCCACACAGAAATTATAACAAAAATAGTTTTGCCGGATGAAGTCATTCACGAGCGATCAACCAGTCTTGCGTACTTCGTGCCTTATGAGCCGGTGCAGAGTCCTGTTGGAATATCCAATGCCTGTTCCTGAACATTGTCTGAGAAAGAGGTCCACTATGTTTGTTAGGACAGTATTTTGATAAACTTCGGCACTAGTTCTCACACCTTTTTCACAGAAAAACACCTCAGTTACGCCTGAATATGAGACTCCAAGCCAAACCATGAATGAGGAAGGGTAATGCCCACGCTGGACCCTCGCAATACGCGCGCTTGCTTCTTCACTGCTGTGGGCATACACCTTATCATTTTGTTTGTTAAAACTTTCTTCAATAGTAAAAATTTTTTCATCCGAAAAAAGAATTTCGCGGTATTTTTTTCCCGCGTACCGTCGTAGCAAAGCGCGGGATCTGTCTAGCCTAATTTTTTTAAACGCTCGTTCAAAAAATGTCCTGTCTTTTTACGATAAGCTCGTAGTCCCAGGTCTTCATTTAGTACTCTTTTAACAGTGGTTCTGCTTAGCCCCATCTGCAGAGCTAGGATTTTTTGTTTACGTACGGGATTTCGTTCGATTCGCGCCTTCACTGCTTTGATGACCTTATGTGTCCGAACTGTGCGAGGTCGGCCGCTTCTCTTACGATCTTCGAAGCTTGACTCTTCGGTGTATCGTTTGATAGTACGATAAACAAACCGTAACGTTATTTTCAAATTTGAAGAATATTGAAAATGTCTTTTGGCGCGTAACCACAGCGGTGCAACGCGATAACCGCGATTCTGTCTTCTTTATTCGACCACTCCATATTTAAAATGAATAAAAAAATAATTTCTTTTTTATTTTCTACAAGCGCGAAGTTCTATTTTTAAAATAAGTCGAAGAATTTCTGGCCAGTAATCGAAAATTAAAAATATAAGGTTTTGACAGAACTTATGACCCGACTAATATGTATATACCGTAGGAGACAAACAGGTTATACAGATATTTGAAAGCAGTATAAAATAACACATAATTTTATAGGTACGTATTCACTCATCACCATCATCATCATCATCATCAGCCCATAAGTGCCCACTGCTGAGCAAAGGCCTCTTCTCATACGGAGAAGGTTAGAATCACCACGCTTGCTCAATGCGGGTTGGCGATTTCAAACTTATAATTAGATATTATAAGTCCAGGTTTCCTCACGATGTTTACCTTCACCCTATATCACTGGTGTCTAAATAATCATAGAAAGTACATATAACTCGGAAAAAGTCACATTGGTACTTGCCAGGTTTCGAACCCACACCCTCATGCATGAGAAGCGGGCTCCTTAACCTCCGGGCCACCACGACCACATACATACGTATTCACAATTGGCACACAAAAAAAGATTTTGTTTCAAGTAGGTATTTCTTAGATATCAGTTTCTTTTGTACCAAAGTAATTCAATTTAAGCTCCATAACATTGGTAAGAAGCTGGATTCGTCAGCTCTATAAAGCAGACGAGACAAAGGTATAGAGGATTTAATCATTTTATCTGATACAGTCTTCAAGAAATTTACGAGCAACAAAAGCGATAAAACAGAAGGGTATAACGTGGCTGTGTTTTGGAAAATGGCCGCTCATCTTTTGTTTTCAAGGTTGCGTTCTGAATGTTAGTTAGATAATACTTACGTATGAAAAGAAAGTGAGACTTTTTGTTTTTGTGGGGTGGACATTCATCGAATGACTTATATTTGCAGGGCGAGATGGATTGTCAGTCTTTTACCAACTAAAAACCATACCGTTCTTTCTCCTGCTCTGGGACAGGTAAAGTACAAAGCAAAAACGATGTCGTTAAACATTTTCGACCCTGTAACGGCCTATTGCGTATCTGTCTGATTATATGCGTTATCGTAAAAAAAGACATAATATATTTTTGTAATCATCTTTTAATAACCTAGTCTTAATTGTTATAGATGTGCAGATGTTCTAATAAAAACATTGAATGATACATTCTGTGATTAACAAATAAAAACTAAACTAAGTCTTAATATAAAGATTTTTGTTTCATATTTAGGTACGCCAGCTGCCGTTGGGCCTTGACATATTGCAGCATTGACACTCAAGTGTAAAGTCAAGTCTCACGCTGGCAACACAATGCATAACATTGCAACACTGCGCAATATTGTGCGAAGTTCGACAAACGATTTTCATGTTACAGAATATATTATTATCGACATTTTTTGTCGTTCCTCTTCATACTTAATAAGTACTAGCTATTCAAGTTTATCAATTATCAACTAGGTTTGACCTGTGGCTTTGCTCGCGTCATAATTTTCAATCTTTGCTTTGACAATATGGTCTTATTAACCTTATGATAAACACGGTAGTTATCTGTGTACCTAACTAAAAGCAATGTTTCACAAGTATAAAATTCAGCCTTATATTAGCCATACTACCTCCTCCTACCTCTTCAGTACTTATTTTCAAACCAATGATAATCTTATCTTTTTTTCCTAAAAACTAAAAATTGCAATAACACGTTCGTGGTGCTAAACATACGAAATGTTCAAATGTTGGTTACACCATCCAGTGTAATCTTCAGTCATGGCTCGCTCAACACGAAAACTGTTCTTACAACTACGAGTATTGCAACGATTACACTCTATTGTTTTCTTAAAAACTTTGTTTACATTTTAAAGATCATTTGCATAGAAACTAAGGACTAGAATACGTACAAATATCTACAAGTGTGAAGAACCATGTTTCGACACGAATGGGTCGGCTCGACCGGAGTGATATCATGGCTTGACAGAAAACCGACATGAACCAACCACAGCGTTGTGTTTCGCCGTGTGAGTGTGGATACCCAATAGGCTGCCAATCCTTTCCCTGCCGTCGGCAACGCACTCGTAACTTCTACGTTGTTGCGGGTATCCATGGGTGGCGCTAATTGTTTACCATCACGTAATGCTTCTCCACGTATGCCTTCTCACACACTAGTCTAACATTCGTTGCTGAGTAGTCTGACATTTATTGCAAGTTACCTTTGGGGTTGCTTTCGATCTAGATTACGCTTAGGCAAATGTAGGTCTAGAAAGTAGGCTTTAGGTGAATCAACGAAATCCGGAAAGTTGATATTTTTTGTTGGGGACCATCATTCAGTTGTCTTGTTACATCTCCAGTTCTGTCTAAGGAGTGAGGGAGTATCAGACTATCAAAATTATCCCTTTCTTTCACCAGGCCGTTGTATATTATTACGTGGTAGTAGTAGAATGATCGGTGATGACGTATGGCACCGAGACGTGGTCCATAACTTCTGGCCTTCTTGCTAAACTCAGCGTCGCTCAGCGCGCAATGGAGCGGGCTATGCTGGCGGTCTCTTTGCGCGACAAAATCCGAAATGTGGAAATTCGCCAAAGAACCAAAGTCACCGACATAGCTCGTAAAATCCACAGGCTAAAGTGACAATGGGCAGGCCACGTCGCTCGAAAGACGGACGGTCGATGGGCCCGAAAAGTCCTCGAGTGGCGACCAAGGACCGGAAAATGTAGTGTGGGCAGGCCTCCCGCTAGGTGGACCGACGACATCGTCAGAGTCGCGGGGAGCCAATGGATGCAGGTGGCAACTTGTCGTTCGACGTGGAGAGCTAAGGGGGAGGCCTTTGTCCAGCAGTGGACGTCTTCCGGCTGATGATGATGATGAGTAGTAGAAGAACGTGTCCAAAGATAAACGATAATGGCTTGATGATAAGAAGAATATATATGTATAGTTTCGTATAGGCATCAGGTGAATTCAGAAGAACGTCATACATGAGGAGAATTTCTAAAGTAGGTTTGTTTGTTGATAATATTAATATTGCACAAAATCAAACAATAACCTTCTTGGAGAGGGTGTTCATTTGTTTATTACTTTTCTATTTGACGAAGTTTGTTATTTTCTTTTATTACTTGAATTTGTTATCTATTCCAATTTGTCACAAAACCAATTTTAAAAAGTGAATCGTGAAAATGACAAATAAAATAAAATTCTAGCTTATTTATTCTCAATGAAACGTCTTAGTGCTGGAAAATGTATTGTATGAGAAAAATGAGAGATTATACTCATAAATGACATACGAATCTTATTCTTAGCGTTTGTCGTATTTACGTCAGTTAAGCTTAATTTGTAGGTAGAAGTATTTTAGTTGCGAATATACAACTTCTTAACAATAAGGTTGGGTTTCCTTTGCAGTCATTCAAAGATTTTCAACTAAGTAATGAGCATGTTTTGTAGTGCAAGGATGCTATTATGCTTTAAGTGAATGTGTGTGTTGTTGGAGATGTTTGCTTGGCAAATAATCTAGGTTTATGAAGGAAATAAACAGTGTATTTTAAATAATTTATAGGCTAGGTGTTTCCAGCTGCCGGGGTTGCGGGTTAAGCGCAATGAGTCACCGCGAACTCGGCCCAGAGCATGAGAAGGAATGGGGGGTTTCTAGTCAGTAAGAGTCTGATACTGTCTCCCTTTCTCGAGAAGTCAATTGATGATTATCCCCCGACAAAAAAAAGGATAGCTGGAAACGTCCAGCTATACATTTTAGAAGGTCGAAAATCAAATAAATTTTCTTGCTCTGGGTTGGGCGAGTGGAAGTGTCAGGCTCTTACTGAATAATAACCACTTCGCTCCTTCTTCTGCTCCAAGCCGGGACCGAGATACATTATTGCGCTTGGCTTGCAACCTCGGCTGAACATTAGCTTTATTGGAGCTCATTTGACTATGATCGCTATTCTATCATAAACGGTTAGTCGATATTTTATGGTAATGTTATACATTTCTAGTAGTAATTTAGCATGCTTTGTCAGGAATGGGTCGGCTCGACCGGAATGATACCACGGCCGCACAGAAAACCGACGTGAAACAACCAAAGCT
The DNA here is from genome assembly GCA_902829305.4 of Spodoptera exigua. Taxonomy (NCBI): domain Eukaryota; kingdom Metazoa; phylum Arthropoda; class Insecta; order Lepidoptera; family Noctuidae; genus Spodoptera; species Spodoptera exigua. Next base: position 3,976,608 of record LR824612.2, read on the forward strand.
TTGTGTGAGTTTATCGGAGGCCCAATCCTTCTCCGCCCCCGATCCCTAAGTATCCAAATTACAATCCCCAAAAGGTCAGCAATGCACTCGTAACTCCTTTGTTGTTGTCCATGGGCCAGGCTGATTGCTTACCATCAGGTATTCCATCCGCTTGTTGGCCGATCATACAAAACAGAGCCGACATAAAAAAACCGGAACTAGTAAAATCTATCATAAACAACCCAATTACCCAACACATCAGTGAGATCTTAAACAGTGTTAACTATAATCAAGTATACGGAATGCCGTTATTTCATCAGTCGTCCATTTCCGTCAGATAATGAGCTTATTAACTTAGCTAGGCATCTTAACATCTCCACTACAACTAGACTGGCACTTAGATATTTCCTCACAGACCGTGAAGAGAATTAATTGATGGCCAATGTATAAAAACAAGATTAGTATGGTTTATGACCACAACTTAGCCGTGGAGTGAAATAATTTTCTTATATTTTTATGTGATAAGGCTGTAAATAAGCAGACGGCCTACGGAGTTACGAGTGCATTGGCGGACTTTGGGGATATGAGTTTCGGAAATTTAGGGAGAAATCCTATAATCTAGTCAAAAAGTGGAATGTCATGGGTTTTTGATAATTTTAACGATTTAAAATGTTTAATGTGACTTGTTAACTTCAGTGTAAAAGGCGTCAGGAAATATCAAGCAAATTAAAAATATTTAGGAAGTAAACTATTTGCTAAAATTCAAGTACATTACATTCAGGTACACTACATTTGCAGTACAATAAGAAAATACCACAGCACCCTCATCTGTATCCACGTAGACGAGAGAAAGCTACTTCTAAACAATAAAGTATCAGATAAGCACACTGACAATGATAACAAAGTAAGATTTATAGGAGTACTGAACTTTATCTAAAGGATCCGGAAAGCTACGGGACCGTTACCTTTTTATATTATTTGTCAAGGTTAGGAACGAGGTGAACTCCACGGAGGTTATCGCTAATCGATTGTATTGTCTGTGGTTGGTGCATAGTTTTACTATTCTGTGTTATCTGTGCGACTCAGTTGTCATTTGTTTATGTTTTTTTTCTATATTTTGATTTGTTGTAATGTCTGTTCGAGGGTTTATGGTAGGTTAAATTAAATGCATTGATTTGTAATATAACAGTAATATAGTAATGTTATTAAAAACTTTAATTATTATATTTTAATAAAAGGTAGTCGTTTAATGCCTTGTAATGTGTAATATAGATTTTCAAGAGCAGTAGACCAAAATATCACCCTTTAAAATGATACCTAACCCAGTCAAAATCCAGACCTCAAACACTATAAGATAATTCCATAATTTGCGACTAGTAGACAATAACTTTCGCTAAATATATCAAGACGAAGTTCTTGACAAAGAGCTGAGCAGCCATTATTATTACATCAACCATAATGTTCCGTAAATAATAGTATGTAGGTAATGTTCTCAGTTCGTGAATTATGTTCTTATGTAAGTACTTAATCATAATTTATACGTAAGCTATTATTCTAGTTTTGCGTGTTTCTAGAGATAAGTTTTTTTTTTGTGATGGGAATATCATCAAATGGCTTCAGCCGCCCACGGTCGGGCGGGAGGGAGTGTCAGACCCTTACTGACTAAAAACCCCCCATTCCTTCTCCTGCTCTGGGCCGAGGCCGCGGTGACTCATTGCGCCTATCCCGCAACCCTGGCTGAACATCAGCCTATAGCCTATAGGGTCCCTTCTAGGGACGGCAAGCTACCCTTACTAGCCGTCCGTAGTCTCTCGCTTACGGTGGCCGAAGATCGTCTCTCGTAGACGTAGGGTATGACTACGTTTAATCCGGTAAAAATCATGTTATTTCTTGTCAAAATAAAGCTTCAATGTTTAATTTCAAGCTCCAGTTACTTCAACAATTTTTGAATTTCAAAGCTATGGTTCGATGTTTTAATAATGGTCGGAGCATTATGCATTTAATATCTTCGTTGTGACCTTTCCTTGTTCCATAATTAAGGGTTAAAAGGATATTTTTAAACGATTTTTATCCTTACTGAGTTAGATTTTTATTATTTTGCGATGAAAAGGACTGTAAAAAAAACAAAAAGACTGAATTTGAAGGTTCGTTTAAAGTTACAATTACAGATTGTTAATAAAAAAATAAAGTGGAAATAGAGAGAGGTTACCGTTGTAATGTTTTACGAATCTGTCATAGCATAATCGCATCTGGGGCAATATAAATCGTGGCTGTCACACGGCGTCCCCTCGACACCCGTCGAATAACCTAATGCCGTTTTTACATTCTCCTCATCAAATTAAGAGTCGAGCTTCAAAGAAATATACGAGACAGCAATCTTGCTGAGTATCAAAGTCTTTCGCGCGTCCGTTGGGAAAAATCTTACATTATTTTTGTAAAAATCATTTCCTTTTCGTTGATGACAAAAGCACATGGCACAATAAAGCCGAATGGTCCCCTTTGTGTGAGACAATGGCATGAAATGATGGAATCTGTTGAGATCTCAGTTTCATTTGGTGAGCTTCAATTAATTTAAGTAAGACGTAGCGCCCTGCTGCTGCGGAATTGATATAGGGATATTAAATTCTGTTTTATCTTCCTTCGAGAATCTATGGTTTCATTTGTAGGTAATAAGGAATTGATAGGTCGATGATTTTTTATTGATTGGGACGTTTATATTTTAATTTTCATGTCAAGTCTCAGTTTTATCCCTTTTTTTGTTAGGGAATATCATCAATTGGATTTTCCCGTCCATGGCGAGGCGGAAGGAAGTGTCATACTCTTACTGACTAAAAACGCCCCTGTTCTAGACCTAGGCCGCGGTGCCTCATTGCGCTTACCATACCAGCAACCCCGGCTTCAGTTCTGTACCTGACAACGAGAAAACATTTATATTTATTATGCACCGTACAATCACTAACTTAACAACAAGTAAAAGTCACGTATTAAATAAAGAAATCCAACTTCAAAAATTACAAGAAACAAATGAACACAGTACATAAATTACTCAAACAAACATTCATAAATACAGTACAGCATGCACAAGACTTACGATTTGTCATTACTTATCTTGTCTTAGAGAAAATGCACTAAGTTTAAACACGCAATGTCACGGTATAAAACATTATAATTATGAAAACTAACACAGATGCTTGCAATTTGCATGACTGAGTGCAATCTGTCTTAGATTCTAGTGTTAGTAAAGCACTTTTAATTGTTTCAAAGCTGTATTCAAAGACATTTTATCATTACACAAACTATTGCTTAGTAAGGATTTTGATTCAGAAAACAATTGCTAGTGACTTGGTGAAAAAACCATTAAAATGTATCTAAAACTGTTTAAACATTATTATTCGATCATGTTATTTTTTGAAACACACAACACAACTGATCGTGAGTTACACAGAAATTCAAGAAAAGAAATACAACATTTTAATTGAACTAAACCATGTACACGTAATTTTAAAACTAAAAAATAAATTAAGTATAGTCCCTCAGTTTGACCGTAAGTGAAGCTTTAAGTGGTTGCCAGTTTCAAAATTAGTAATAGGTTCAAATGGAAAATACCGAGCAAGAAACTCTATTTGATTCTAGAATGATTACTTTTTAGGAATAAGGGATAATTCATTTGTAGATATAGATTGATACATACGTCTAGAACTTTAAAATATAGACGCGTTTGGCGATGTAGTGTACAGACGCACTGAAAAACCATGTCAAAATATTTTTTCTGACCACTAATTTTTCAGCAATAACATACTAGTGAATTTGTGAGTATTTTTTAGGAAATCCTATCTATAGATCATAGATAAAAACAAGTAATTAACTTTGCACTTCCGACACGTATACATTACTTAATTATAATTTTACATAACGTGTAAAAGAATTATGTGAGAATCTTGAATAGCTATTATAAAACCGACATATTGTTGTTAAATCATTGCAATTTTTATATAAAATACAGCTATAAAAGTTTATAACAAGTGAATAGCGAAGTAATAAACTGTACAGAGCATTCTAATGAAAGTTCTAAGCGACATTATATAGTTTCCTGAATGAAGGTAAATACCTAATAGATAAACACTTTACATCATGCATCATCAGCCTTTAAGAACCCACTGATGAGCAAAGGCCTCTGCTCACGCGTAGAAGTTTTGAGCATTATGGTTGCTCAAAGCGGATTGAGTTAATTTGATTGGAGTGGTGATTTCAAACATATAATTTAAGTGTGGGAGAGCCATGCTTCGACACAAATGGGTCGGATCGACCGGAGTGATATCACGGCCTCACAGAAAACCAGCGTGAAACAACCACAGCGATGTGTTTCGCAGTGTGAGTGAGGTTACCGGAAGCCCAATCCTTCCCCTTCCCTAATCCCTAAATCGGTAAATCCGGTTGCCGACCTTTTGAGGATTAGCCTCAAAAGGTCGGCAACGCACTCGTAACTCCTTTTTTCTCCGTTTCTCCGTTTCCATGGGAGGCGCTGATTGCTTACCATCAAGTAATCCGTCTGCTCGTTTGCCGATTTGGTACATAAAAAAAAAGAATTAGAAATAGTTCAGGTTTCCCCAAGATATTTTCTTTCATCGAATAGCGGTGGTGTGAAAACAATCATAGGAACTACATACAAAATATTATATATATATAACTCGGAAAAAGTCACATTGGTACTTGCCCGGTTTGGACGCGTGAAGCGAACGAACGAAAACGGAAGCGTGATTTGACACGATTTGACACGACAAATCTTTAAAAATGCCACTAAACAGCATTCTCAATAAGAGCATATTACAACACCGACAGAAATTGTCACCGTGTCCATTTAAGTGAGTGCGATATGGATACTGTCGTAGGTCTGTGCGCCCACGCATACTGGCGTATAAAAAACATGACGCCTGCTTTAACTTGTGTATGCGGATATAAAGGGCTTGGTGTGATTAAAATTTATTTTTATTTTGCGTAACATAATACGTATATACTGATTATTGTAGACCAGCTTAAGTATATTTTATTGACCGACCTTTTACCGATATTTTAGAATTATGTAGATAAATATTGGTCTAATGATAACAATAAAGTGTGTTTATAATGGATAATACTGATTTATGCCGCCCAAAAGGTAGTTTAAAATGTTGGATAGTAATATATTGATTCGTGTCAGCAGTAGACCTCTTCTAGCTGACAACGAATATACCAATAGAAAGTTTCTAATATGTACTCCATTTCTTTATTCTATATATGTATATATTTATATTCAATATATATATTAATATTATAAAGCTGAAGAGTTTGTTTGTTTGAACGTGCTTATCTCCAGAACTTCTGATTCGAATTGAATAATTATTTTTGTGTTGGTTAGTCCATTTATCGAGGAAGGCTATAGGCTAAATCATCAAGCTATAATCTGTAGGAGCAGCGGGTGTAACCGCGCGCTGATAATAAAATTACACTGGTCCAGAAAATAGTGAAAATAATAATAATACCATATTGTCTCTTTTTCCATGTTTCATTACAATATTAACGTAATTTAAAATCCAGGCAAAAGAAACGTGTGAAGTACTGGAGAAACATTCTCTTAATTAAGTTCTATATTAGAGGAATGTTCTAGATTTTTCTTTGTAAGAAAAACAATAATTAAGGGCGCGTCCTGCGAGATGCGACATTTCCCGCCGACTCCCACACGTCTATTATTACATTTTTAATATGAAATGTAATGGTCTTTAGAACAATCTTCTGTTATTATTAAGTTAATATATATAAAAGTGGTTTTGCAAAAAGTGTTAGGTATGTATTTTTTCCGTGGAAGCATTACCTATGCAAGTTTTTCATAAAAATGTATCTAATATGTTAAGTCTCTGGACTTATTCATTCACATGAAAAATGCTTGTTAGGATGTGCAATACGTCTATCAATAATCAGACAAAGTTAATTGATTAGTTGAATTAAACGTCCTAACATTGTCAAGATTTTTCATATACAGACAATTTACATCTAATATGACCACTTTTGTTATTGCTTACTGGTAGTAATGGCGCATTTGATGGAGAATTTTCAATAAAATTGATAGTAAAAAAGTTTATACATCAATAAAACAAAAATATTCCATAGCCTAAAATCTTAATTATCTAAGACATTTAAGCAAATAAATAAAATTAGATGGCAATACTACGCATATATACAATTTTGATAACTTTGATTTTCGAAATAAAAGAAAAGAAACGTTAAAACATAAATGTTCAATTGTCTTTACGTAGCTAGAGACTTTGATAAATGTCCATAATTTAAGATAACCGAATCTCATTCAAAATCCACAATCTTGATGAAGTACTCATACTTAATGCATACCGCTTATTTTTCGAAGACTTATGGTTTTCATTTGAGTTCGATATCTTTTTATTTGAAGATGTAATGTGGGTTCGAGTTATTGCTTATTGAGCAGATTAGATATAGCTGGTGAAAGAATGAAAGATATTAAAATTAATAGAAATAATCGTTACATGTGGGTTTTATACTTTAAATATGGAATAGGTTGTGACTTTAACGTGTTTTTTTTGTTAAGAATCGTCATCGCCCATTGAGATTCGCTAAATGTCCTTGGGAATTAGGGAGGAATGGATTAGGGGGTACAGGAGGAGGAAAAGATTGGGTCTCCGGTCAAGTCACTTATGCGATAAAACATAATGTATTCATTGTCTCACGCCGGTTTTCCATAAGGCAGCAATATCACACTAGTCGAGCCGGCCCATTCGTGCCAAAGCATGGCCCAAATAAAAGAGTAGGGTTAGTCAATAACATCATAGCTATGAATTGGATAGGTCTATCAAACCAAAATAGACTTCATAGAGTATCAAGGAAACGTGATAGAAAATGAAAACGTTAATATGAAGTTTTTGTTTGTCCTTGACGATTTATATTTACGATAGAATAAATAGTCGTCTGTGAGTCTGAAATATTACTATTGTCACAATGAAAATCGACTAAACCCTAATCGACGCTTTTCGATTTTGTATTGTTCGTATAAAAACTATGACGCAATAAAAATCGTCCAACTTTATCGTTAAACGCGTTTGAAAAATGTGTGCAAATGCTTTTTTCCATTTTGTTTGTGGAATTTACAAATAGAGCGAAATAGAGGTCTATTTGCGTGCGTTGATATGTGTGCGACACTATTTTAAATGTAGGCAACATTGTCATGTATTCTATTTGTTGATGTAGGTACTTTGTATTTAGATATGGAGGTTGAAATAATTATGAATTGAATAAATTTTGGATCTTGTGTATCAAATTGTTTTAATAAATTAGAAATGAATTAAAGAAAACTTAAAATAACTTCAAATATCTCGCTTCGAGAGCAAAGAAAACTTGGATAACTTAAACAATTCCAGTTAAATTAAAATAGAATATAATAAAAGCAACTTAGCAAGCATACTTAACAGATATTTAGCATTAAAGTACCAGGGTAGCATAAACCAGAACAATTCAAAGTGAATTCCCGTCTCAGAAGTCGCTCGAGATTCCTCGCGAATTATCCACCACTGGTATTCAGAGATTATAAATTTAATTCGTTCGAGTGGTATTCGAAACCGCAATGATTATAAATAGCTTATCAAAGAATCTCGCAAAGTTTACGTAGCGATATTGGAAAAGTTCTTCTACCGTTCGCGCAATCTGTAAATGTCTGACATCAGTCACAAGTGTTTGACTTAACGACCAGTATTCTTCGGAGTTTCGGGAACTATTCGCTATCAGTTACAGTTACGTACATTATCATTATTATGCAATAACTTTAGGGGTGAAATGTGTACGGGAAAATCGTTAACGAACTCAACTAGTTCTTTTTAGAAGGTTTTTTGAACGAAATCATGCTACCATGTTGTCTTTTTTAAGTATTCTTTTATTGCTTTGATTAAAAAGGTATTTCAGTTTCTTAGTTTGAAGTGGACGCTGCTAAAATTTAGTTGTTTAGTTCGGCTTCTAGTTAATAATTTGACAAAAAAACACAACTACAAGAATTCACATTTCAAATCTCAGTTTCAAAGTAAAATACGTAATCACAAGAATAGTTAGCGGTCAATGGACACGCAATCCGTTAGGACTCAATGTACTGTTGCAATCTTTAGCACATTTACTGTAGCTGGGTTAGTTCTACTGTTCACTGTTCGTGCGTAATGCGTGATGTAGGTACCGTTGTGTAATACTAGGCTTAGAGAAAGATGTTAATACTTCTGTTTTATTGTGAGGTCGTCAGTAAAGAAACGAACTTATCTACTTTCATATTATTTCTTCTGTTTTCAGGTACGTAGCTGGCCAGTAACAGTGGGTCATCTGCTTGGAAAACTAGGTAAAACGTTTTATTGATGTTTACTTACATACTTATAGAATAAAGAAAATATACAGAGAGAACCCCTTTCAACTCCAATATAATTCGTCGTAAGTGTGGAAGAGCCTTGATTCGACACGAATTGGTTCGCTCGACCAGAGTGACACCACGGCCTCACAGAAAACCGACTGAAAATAATCACAGCGTTATGCTTCACGATGTAAGGCGAAGTGTCAGGTTATTGGCGTCTCTACTGATCACTCTACAACTACCTCTATCATTGGATCCTCTATCAACAGTTAGTAGTTTAAAATTTTTTAATCCATATCTACTTACACAACTTTAATAAGTGCGTATATGTACATAGCATGGTACACAAGTCCCTGTTTATATTAACTTTCCTCCCATACAGGTTGGCAACAGTGTCAACTCGACTTTATACTTAGCATATAAAACCGTCAGTAGTACAAACGACATGAAAGACTTGACAAGTCCTTTGTGGCCGCAAAATGTTAACAATTACATTAAAATGGAAACATAAGCACGTTTCACTTGTTTAGTTAACATGTATATACTTTGAGAACATCTCAAACGTTGTTGCCTAATATTATATTAAAATATTAGCGAGTAATGTTGGGCGCTTGTAGGAAAAATTACGCTAGTGTCTTTTCTTTCAGTAGCCTAACCTAGGTCATCTTTATTAGGTGTATTATAAAGAATTTCCTCTTCCGTATTACTATTTGTTATAGAGGTGTTCCCAATTAACACCAATTTGGCTTTTTTTAGTTATATGTATAGGTACGAGAGGTTCTATGAAAAAAGAGTTTTAAATACTTTTTGGTGTGTTGTGTGCGAATGTGATTTTTACACTTTATACGACGGAAAATGTCCGAATTATTGTTAATATATTTGATTTCATAAAATCAGCATCTCAATTTCCATACCTAGTCAAAATCCGGTATTTTTCCAACACCCCACGTTACAATTTGTAGCTATCAAATCTGAACACGATCCAATTACAAAGTTAAATGAAGTATTTCACCTGTTCCGATCAAAGATTTTCTAGAGAAAGTTTACAAGCGTCCTTGTCCCATAAACTGTACCTAGGGCGGGGCTCTATTTGTATGTAGATAAACCACTTTATTTCAAAGAGGGAAAGTCATTTGTGCTGCAAAAGTAAACACGTGGGGGTAAAAGAAAAAAGGCGATTATGCGCAATGATGTTTACGGTGTAAACAGTGTTCGGGCCGCCTCAATCTTTGCTTTGCAAATACTGGCTGAATGGGAATCGACTGGGAGGCTAAAGGCTATACTTTTTTGTAAGTTTTTTATTTTTATTTTAAATGTTTGTCTATTGGAGTTTTCAAAGGACTAGCTTGTTCTATGTTTGAATTTGAAGTTTTACTTAGGGTTAAACAATTTCAACATGTTTTTTTTTGATAAAAAGAACAAGAGATACTTTTTTGATTTATCGAATACCTTATAATGTTAGGTACCTAAATTTATCATTACATTATTTGTTGATAGGTTTTATACCTTTATGTGCATATCAAAGTGAACTTTGTTTTAAAATAACAAGACAATAGCTAGCTATAATTTTCAAGAAAATATTTTCTTTCCAAAGTTTTATATAGACATTTCAAATTTAATCTCTTTGCTTCTCTAAATAAGATTCGTTATAAGTTTGGAACAATTTTCGTAATGACATGAATAAAATATTGCACTATAATTTAACGTTTAAACTTTTACTAATGGTTCTTTCATATTTATGTTTTATATTGTCTTGAAAAAACTTATACATTTAATCACTTTTCTTCGTGTTAATTTTAAACTAAGAATTCAAATTTAGAACACGTTATATTCAGTAAGTGCGTGAATATTTCTACAGGGATTAACCTTAAGAAAATTAAAAACTACTGTTAAAATTTTCCATATACAAATTCGGTACCTACACAAATTTCAAACTACAGATGCATCTTCGGATTCCATCAATTTGTCAAGCACATTCGTTCTGTATTCGACGGAAACATTCCAAAAAGGGATTTTTCACTAGGTGGCGCGTTCTGCCTCTATCTATCAATGTCAAGCTTTGCAGATATTCAACCTTCTTCGTTTTAACACGGAATGATGATTGGTTGCATACGAGAAACTTTTAGCGAATATCTTGAATATATGATAGAATTTCCTAGATTTGGCTGAATGTTAATATCGGTAGCATCAAGCTAATTCAAAGGCAGAGATTTGGTTAAAACTGATTAGTGATGATAAGATATGGAGATTTAATTAATTCGCATGTCACGATAACCTTGTAACCACGTTCTAACCGAGGTTAGTGATAGTTGAAGTACCTAGTTAATGTAACAATGGTAATACTACTGGCAAGCATAAAACATGTGAAAAGATCACATAATAGTTTTTCGCGCGCGATATTATTCTATTTTTAAATGCATTGAAGTTTTTGCCTAACACACGTTCCTATTGCCATGAATTAAAAATAATTCCAAAAGTCGATATAGAAATAAAAATAGACAAATTATACAGGGAGCTATATTAATTAATTTTGGAAGCCTCTACTAGATGCAAAAATACCGGGCACAACAATAACACGATACTTACTTTTTTAAACGTGGAACGAACGCTGTTTTACTTTTTTATTTATTTATTTTTTGTCTTAAAAACTAGTTAGCTGCCTGCATGACCCGTACCTAGTTGCATTTTAATTCACTATTTTGAATTCAGAAAAGCTTGGGTACAAAGGATACCAACATACGCTATGATTTTATAGAGTGTATGACGTCTTTTGTTTGGAGGTAAATGGTTTAATCGAGATATTTCGATAACATTGTCCAGGAGAAACTAGAATTGCGATTTCAACACGATTCTAACACTAACTTGATTTTACAAGCGATTTCACCTTTTATGTCTTATTGGATAAAGGTGTATCTTCCTTAGAACGGAATATGAACTAAGCTAGACTAGCTTTCGGTAATACTATCTGTGTGTTTATTGTTTGTGAAAATGTGTTTGTTCTAGCTACTAACATACACAGCTAACTCGAAAACAGTTAAGGCTTATATAAAGAACGTTTTTAAATTTGTCATATTGTCACTTATTTGGCAATCAAGCTAATAGAGAACCAGTATTCTGAAACAAAAATTATGATGATGAACAGATATTTGAGCGTCGTGGTGGCTCGAAGGTTATGGCCGCCAGTTTGACTTTTTTCGAGTTACTTATATGATTATTTAAACTACACATACGGTGAAGGAAAACATCGTGAGGAAACTTGAGAATTTGAAATCGCCAATCTGAGTAAGCGTGTTGATCAATGTTCATATACCTTCTCCGTGTGAGAAGAAGGTTTAGCTCAGCAGTGGGCACTTATAGGCTTATCAAAATGACTCGCAATCTAGTTTCTATTCTCCCGTTTGCGTCTAACAACTTGAAATGAAATAAATCCCTGTGTACATCCCACTACTTAATTTGACATAGGTTAATTCCCTAAGGTATATCGATCACTCATTTGAACACAAAACTACACAAGATGGTTGCTAGTCGGCTTTCTAATTGATCACCTTTGATGTACTTGTAACGCTTCCCTCGACGGTTGTCAAACTTTTCTTGAATTACCCGACATTATGACTGAGCAATTACGAGTACCTAATCGTTACTAAGAACAGTTTTGAAAATCATCCAATTTTTGGAACTCAAGCGAGTGGTTTCGGTTTCCATTTGCGGTTAGACCAAAGAGCATATCTGTGTTTTGTTTTTCTATCAGCACAGAGTTCGCTTGACATAAGTAGATACTAAAACTGTATAGATTAAGATAATAAATAAATACTTAAATTAACTGTACTAAGATATATTTAATGATATCCTAAATTATTCTTCACTGGAACGCGATTGCAAGCGCAATGATATACCGCATCTTCGGAGCAGGAGAAGGAACAGGGTGGATTTTAGTCAGGAAGAGTGTGACGCTCTTTCTCGTTCCACCCAGGGTAGGCAAAATCATTTGACGATAGTCCCTGATATCTATAGGCGAGGTACCAAAAAATACAACATCTAATGAAACCCTTGACTCCCCTAGTTCAAATACATCAAATAGATTAGGTTTAACTTTCTCTTTTTCAAAGTAGGTTAAAGAAACGTTGATATATTTCCGCAAAGTCTGTTAAAGGAGTCTTTATGTCGTTTCAATTAAATTATGATTAGTTAACACGCTTACAAAATATTACATAATATTAATATAATTATGTACTTAGTATGGATGCCAGGCGCTGCAACGCTGTACATTTGTATGCTATGAATGGTATAAAATTATATAACTTCGGTATTAAAATTGAAGTCACGATCATTGTAATGATGATGGCAGTTTATAGAGGTCAATAACCATCTAGGTGATACATATACTGGCACATAAAACATACATTATTATGTTAGTTTAAGGTCGTGAGAGACGGAAAATATGCTTCTGTACATAACCGAGGGAAGTTTCTATACGAAATGTAAGTAATTTTTTTAAATGTATCATTTTATAGTTTTTTTATGAGATATAGAATTCAATCTTCAAATAGCATATCTACTCATTCATTGAAAAAGGCATGTCCTATAGAAAAATTAAAATCACATGCAGAATACATAACATTTTTGTTCTATTATATAGTGACCACTAAAAATACGTTTGGTACTTGACAACTTAGTAGTCAAATCCAATAATTTTCTCGTAAGCGTTTTTACACGAGAGCTTTGATTTTATCACATTTATTTTTTGCGTCAAGTAGCATACTTTTATTTTGTTACAAAAACACAAAATGTTTATCGTCAAATTAATTAATGGACGATGTATACTTAATAAACAAAGTGAATATTTTTTTATGTGTTAGAAAAATAATTCCGGAATAAGAAATTGTTGACCGACGAAAATTCTCAATCTGCTAGTCAGTGAGAAAGCTTCCTAACCTTACTGAAGTCTGGTCCAGCGATATTAGTTCGTGTTTTTCCACTAGACATATGTATGTAGGTCTTAGCTGAAGGGAAGGAGTTATAATCAAGTTTCTTGCTCCGATTTCTGGCTATTGTAAGTTACTGCTTTGAACTAAAGAAAAGAATGAATGCTCACAAAATATGTTGGATGTATTTGAAATTGGAATCAGGAATTTATTGACTACAGCATCAAATAGTAAAATACATGGATCGTATTTTAAATGCCAGGTTGATTTGATCTTTAAGTTTAGTTATTATAAGGTTCTTGTTGGAAAAAATATCAATTGTTTATTTATGTCTTTTAAAATAAGTAAATCACTCAAAGAAACACAAGTATACAAGACAGTTAAAACGACACGTACGACAATAAATGTCGATTCCGAACATAAATTATTAACCACTGTTTATCTAATCACCAATGTTTGTCATTCGGTCTCCTGTATTAATATCACGGAGAGAAGTAAAAACTATTTCGGTTTTCTTTTCCTCAAATAGTACCTTCTGACATATATTGTTGCGGGATCCAAGACAGTTATTCAACTGTACCTGACTTCAGTGTTCCGTTGCTTTCATGGTTGTATCTACTGTAGATTTTGGCTTACAGGAGTTGCAGTGGTTTTAGAAGGTGGTGGTGGGCTTGTTCCATACAAAAAATAACCAATTAGCGAAATATTCAACCTAACCTTAATGATATATTTTGGAATGATTTCCTCAAATACAATTTCGTCACCAAAACCAAATACATACATGCAATTTATGTAAGTAATAAAAATAATTTTAAAGACTTAATGGAATGGAGATGAAATCTCTGAGCAATATTTCGAACATTTCCGTATTGGGAATTACAAATGTTATGCCGGAATATGGAAAAGTGGTTAGACGCCTACAGGGGTAACGTTCGACGAATCTGAATCAGTTGGCCCACTGAACCGAAACACAATTTGATGCGGAATTGACATACGGAAAACTAGTGGTTTAGTAAACCGTTAGTTATTCGCGGAATAAGGGAGCGGTTTGAGATTTCCATCTTATATACTTATGTACAGCTTTATACAATAAACTTCTTCAAGGTTTTGGTCACTTAAGGACATTACAGTAAAGTTGATATACTATGATTTTCTGTAAGAAAATTTGATTTTCCTTATTTTTTCTTGAGGGTATAATTTTTTAATGGCTTCTCCTTCTCTGGGTTGGAAGAGACGGAGCGTCAGACTCTTACTTAATACCAAACCGTTTCTGCATCCGCAATCCCGTTTGAAGTGTGCTAAGCTGAAATAGACTTACAGTTAAGTATAAACTTTTTCGTAAGTTATCTATGCTCACGTCAGTTATATCAAGTTTCACGAATGTGAAAGTGTCAATAGTATGACTGTCTATGATGCCATTCTACATACCAGGATACTATTAATCCACTTACAATTTTGAACTTAACAAAAAGTATGAAGAGAAGAACGAGGAACTTAATAATCGTAATGTAGAAAAAAAACGCAAAAAGAGTATAAAAATGTTTTCGTACGAAGACTTTCAAACACTTTACACTTGAAATAAATTCAAATATTTAATATAAAAATTCTGTTGAAGGTGCTATTGAACTTTAAAATTTAATAAACATAGCTCATAGTTCATAGTTATTCCATCATATTAAATAAATAAAAGAACATCTGGAATTCCAGTGTCATAGTAAAATAACGGTATGAATTCTAGAAATAAATAAAAAAATGGAGAACTCAATAATTCGGGCGTTCACACACTAGGCGACATTTTTACGGCATTGTACGAACGGTGGCTCGCGTATATTTTACAAATGTGTTAAAAACCGCATCGCGTACTGTTATGACCCCGTGTTTGACCTCTGAGACATTCTTTTGTTTCTTACGATATAATAATATACTGTTATTTTAAGATGTGTTGTTCCTTTCCAAAGTGTGTAGGAACTATACAAGCCTCGATATATGCATGTTTCTAAATGTTTTGATCAAATATAATTTCTAAAAAATACCCTTAAAACTAAGATAATAAGTAGTTTTTCATTAAGATTATGTGTAGGAGTTTAAGATGGAGTTAGTCATGTGTTTTTAAATATAAATCCCTAAATATTAATTCTCATCATCATTGATAAATTAAAAAAAATGTTTTAATAAATTAATGTTTTGATTGAATATTTTTTTGACAACTATGGCCATATGTTATTTAGCTGTTATAATTTAAACCCTTATTACCACCCAAAAATAGACAAAATTACCGTTAAAAAGATTTAAGTTTAAATGCTAGGATCATTAATAGCAAGTTCGTATGCAAAAAAAATTGGCAAATAATGAAAACCTCGGCCTGTCCTAACTAAAATTAAAAAATGAATAATATAATATCATTGTATACAAACAAATAATTATCTTAATATACAGCGGCAGCGATAGAACACATTTTCCCATAAATAGGGCAGTTACAGAAGACGTAAACGGTTTTTAAGCCACATTTCACATGAATATAATGACAACGGCTCTCCTTCGGAAATCCTACGAGCACAATGCGTTCACCCAGACACGGCAGTCGCCATCAATCTCGATCACAATTACCGCGAATGATAGATACATCGCGCCCGTAACGGGAACTTTTATTTTTGGAGTTCCTTTATATCTTTAAGAAAGTTAAGAGAAAAACTTATGGAGGTAGGTAATTATTCTAGTTGAAAGCGTAAGTTTGTTAGAATGCGGTATTTAGTAAAACGATCAAAATACGAAGAAAAATAAGTTAGGACAAAATATGTAACACATACATGCCATTTATATGTGGGAGGATTATATATACTTCGGCTCGAATGGGCCGGGTCGTCCGGAGTGATACAACGGCCTCACTGAAAACCGGCGTGAAAAAAACTCAAATCCCTAACCACCTAAAGGCCGGCAACACATTCGTAACATTTCTGGTGTTACGAAGGAATTATTATGAATGACAACTTATAAGTACATGACTAAAAAACGAACTGAATTTATTCTTACACAAGCTTCCATATTATCTTGATATTATAGTACAAATGTGAATTAAAAAACAAATTTAAAATACTCATCGTAAAATGATTCCACATTCAAATGAAATCATATTTCGAAATTGGATTTCCAAATAAAATCTAAAAAGCAATTAAAATAATAGAAAGCAATTTCTTTTTAAATTCAATACCTACGAGTACTAGTTGTAGTTATTCTTATTTTGAAAATTGTTAAACTTTTAATTCGTCGCTTTGTTGATCCAAGTTCTTTTTTTAAAGATGAGTCAGAAGTTTGAAATAATGCGTATTTAACTTACAAGTGAAACATAAATCTTATTTTTGAGTACGTAAGATTTGATATTAACTTTTGCATGAAAAATATCCGGCAAAATAAACGGATTATATTTTACAAACATCACGAATAGTTCAAAATTTTCGTAACAATAAATTATTGCGATAAGTAACTCAATAACAATAAAGTTTAATCATAGAATACAATGACAATATAACAAATTCGACAATCAGTCGAATTTTTCATTTCTTGATTAAGAACCTTTTGTGTAAGATTCACAACGAATCTCTCAATAAAACGTTAAAATACTTTCTCGGATATCTCTCTTTTATAATAAAAGAGATAACAGCTCTTTCCTCGTTTTTTGTGACGATTTTATCCGCATTTTCCCGACATCTCCTGTTTTCGAATGTCAGTCATTTGTCCGCTCAAGTAGAAAACACTTCAGTGGCAACTTGGTAGGTAATGACAGTTGCATTCAACGGTTCGCGTTGATTTAGAGGTTTTATACAGGCTGAGTCGATAACGTAAATTTTATAGCGAGGTTACAGAATTACTCGATTCCAAAGTTTTTGCCGAATATATTTTTACACGTCGAAGTTAAATGGTATATCTGTACTTAGCAATTTTAATTGCCATTCTTTCTGTTTTTTTATTTAGAGTGCCATTTTTAAATAAACTCAGATGAATGATGATATAACACTACATAATATAAATCAAAATCGCTTTCTCTGTCTCTATGTCCGTATGTATGCAACGGATTTTGATGCAGTTTATTTTAATAGATATAGTGATTGAAGAGTTAGATTTACATTTTATAATAATATCCATTAAATAATGGACACATTTAGTACTAGCATTGCTGCACCACACCCGTGCGAAGCCGGGGCTGGTCGCTAGTATTTTGATAACTGTCAACCTTCTCCTAACCATTTCTTTAGCAAAAATGTTGCTTGTAACACCCTGTATAGTTCGGTTTAACTTTTACTCTTTCATTATTTGTTTTTACTCGACTGCTTCAGGATATGGGGAGGATATTTTCAAGTGTCCTTACAAGGATTTTTATAAAGGAGACATTTGCTCTGTCTATGGAAAGTATACACTATGTAGCAAGTGTCCGAGAGCCTAGTTTCGGCACGAATGGGTCGTCTCGACCGGGGTTACAGAACCACGACTTCGACGCCGCCGAGGCCGGCGACGCATTCGTTACTATAAGCGGCCAGTCGCCCATAAGCGGCGGCGCATAGGATTGCTTACCATCAGCTAATGCGTTTGATCAATAGCCGGATTTAATATCACATACAAAAAACTATAAAGACTAGTAATAGTGTAACATTTAAGCAGTTTTTATAAATTGGGAAGGTAGGTGGGTAGGACAGCGATTCAAATTCAATACATTTTGGGTATTTTCGTAATTGATTGTTTTCTATGTATGAATTTTCTACGGGATTGGGTTTTGCGACGCAATTTTTTTTGTGAAATAAAATTACGTTTTTCTTGTATTACATTTGTAAGTAATACGAGAAAAACCTACACCGGTTGATATAATTATGACTAAAAGTCAAATTTTCGAAAAGTTAGAAAGAAGAATAATCCCTATTGAAGGCAATGGGGATTATTTCTGTCTGCAAATATTATGTAGTTAAGGTTTTTATTCAATTTTAATACAAGTCATGTATAATTTAGATTTCGTTACGCCTTTACCAACAAATATTTAATAGTTGCCTCTAGTTATATAATTTCCTGTATAACTTGTTTTTATTTCATTTGTATTTTTTAATTCGCAAAACTGATGTTGTTATTAAATACTTCTCATAAATGTGATACAGGTCATCACAGGTGTAACATTTTTCCATAAACTTGTAGGTATGCGAACTATCGTTCGAGTTTATTTAACATCCTTATTGACATTTTATACTGGTAGATATATTCTCTTTATAAAATTAAAAAAACAATCATATAGGTATACGGTCTAATTGAGAAATTCCCTCCTTTTTGGAAGTCGGTTATAAAAGGTTTTAAGGTTAGATTTTTAATTATGCCTGGTCTATTTTATGTAATTTCTAAATCAGTTTAACTACTAAAATATAATGTCGCACTGAGCTAAAATAAATTGTATCTTGAAACAGCTCAGTACTAATTGCAGGCGATAAAAACTTTATCGTCCACCTCGATTTGTAGTCAATCAGTTTTATATCTAATTATCTGAAAGTCCTTTGCAAAAGTAAGCTTTTGTTTATCGTAGCGGTAAAGAGAACATTATTATAAAAACATTTTGTCAAAATTATTATGAAACATTTAATATTAGAGAACGTATGTTTTTATTACAGCAAATTAAAATACATAATATGTAACTTTATTGTAAGTAGGGTTATAAAATAATGAAATAATAATTGTTGTGTTGTTTACGTTTTAGTAAGTAGGTACCATATTATTGCTAGATAAATTGAAAAGTTTGTCTTTAAAAGGGTTTTTGATGTACTCGTTTTAAAAGAAATTTTGTATAGCTATATTACTGGCTGGCAAGTACACACAGGCTATTTTTGCCGCTATAACGTGGGCGAGGTCAGAGGCAGAAGTAAGTCAAATATCATGTACATTTCCAGTCTCATGGCACTAAGTACAATCAACATATTAGGCAATAAGCACGGTGTGCTATGTACAGTTAGACAAACAAGGGTCTCGGTCCGGTTTCCGGCTAGGCCCAATAGCGGTAATTGCTCAAACCAGAGACGAGTGCCACAGTTGCCAGTAGGGATGGCAGTAATGGTGTAGTGGACGCGATTGTACCGGATTGATCGATGATCAATTAGCCTTTTAAGTTCAACCTACTAACGGTTTTGTTTGAGTAGTGAGTGCTTGGAAAGGATCATTTACTTTGGTGTTTATACTTCTTTGATATAATTTATTGTAATGTATAAATAATGCGTGATTGCCAAGTTATTGCAAAGTTCGATTGATATACTTATACTTATTCGATTCTGTTGATAGTTACCTATATTATTAGATGAACCTTCATTTCATTTTAAAATTTTATAGACACCTTGCTCGGTATTTGCAATTAGGCGTATGAATGTTTAGCGTTGAGCGACGAATTAAAAGTAATATGCATCTGTCATGAAGTAAAAAGGTAGTGACTTTAAAACCAGATACTTTTTTAAATTTTGCACTTACTGACAACCCTAGGTACGTCCTAGTTGAGCGCAGTTGGCTTTTACTCACTACACTTAGTAGGACATTTTGTTTTCCGTCGTTTTGTAAGGTATTTCGGTCTGACCGTTCTAATTTAAATCATTTCATTTTTTATTTCCATTTCATTTCAGTAAAAGTGTCGTTGCTAACCGGTGTGTGCATTGCGCTCCATCTTGTTTTCAAAAATGGAACGCGTTTAGTACTTATTTTTTGATGATTTGAATTGGTTTTTCGAATATATTATAATACTGTATAATTCTAGAATTATATGTTTGTATTCCACACGTTACGTAAGTGGTAAGTAATATGGCTGTCTGGCAAGAATTTTAAGATTTTAAAAAGGTAATAAAAAGTTGGAGAATATTACAACAATATTAATGTTTCGTTGTAAAGTTGTGTTTCAAATTTAATGAATTTATATTCTGTAACGAAAATAATGCGATTCAAACACTTTAATATAAAACTGTCATGATAACATTTACAGATTATTAAAAGTGACCTAGACGCTGTAATTAAGTTTGGTAAACGTTTCAAAGAAAAAATAAAAACTGAACACAAGATAAACAACTTAATCACACTTCATATAGAGTAGATTTTTCTTTATAGCTTTTCAGACTGTAAATGAACTATTAAGTTATGTATTAAATTATGGAAAATTCTAGAAATTACTAGAACATTCATCATGACGTACAGACGACAGCAAGCGGTCATCTATCTAATTTGTTAAATCGAAATCAAACTTAACATGTTTGTTATAAAGTTTAAATTCTATTAAAAATTTGGATATTTTGATGTGCGTCTGTAGTTCCACAACTTTCTTTTATAAAGATAATTGAGCCGTAAGAACAAAGACTTGGTCTTAAATTGTCATTAATTACTTTTTACTGAAAATGCCCGAATTAATCTGTTATTGCGATATTCTTTTTATTTGGTCGTGAATTACACATTAAAACAAATTATTGGAGCTATTATTAACAATTATCTTTTAATTCTTTGTCTAGATTATATTTTCAGTAAGTTACAAGTAACTTGGTTGAAAATCTGCGAATTGTATGGATACTACCTAAATCTTCCCAGTTTCTACGTATGCATTACCAAGATAAATTTTCTATGAGATAGTCCAGACTACTATCTACCTCTTTGCTAAAACTTATTCCGATGTGTCTATGTGTAGGTTATGTGGGAGGTTCTCACTACCAGGTTAAATTCGATTATTTTATTAAAATTAGAAACTTTTTCTATGGATTTTGCATAAATTGCCACCCAATCGTAATGTTTTAAACGTCAAAAAGCATACTTATTTATGAAATTTGGTAGAATAAAGTATCTATGATAAACTTAACATCGTACAAATCATTGTACCTAAATTTATATTAAATAAAATACACATGCAAATATCATTTCAAGAAATTACTGAAGTCATTCTAATTACCTACATCTCTATCGATACTGTCATTGATAAGTATTATTATATTTTAATAATTGATTGTATGAAAGTCAATATAATATTGTCGTAGAAAACCAGTCAATTTCAATATCTGGCTATGATTTTCCGAATGATATGTGGCCTAATATTTTAGTAGTTACTTATATCTATTTTCCGAAATATTCTCATTTGTCAGAACACAGGATCCGACAGAAACAAAAGAAACCTTCATTCTGATAACATTTGGCCATAGATTCTAATAGCATGTCAGATTCCTTAGCCTTATAAGTATTATTAACTGATGTAAATGTTGGCAGATCGCGGCTTTAATCTTGGAAATCATATAATGCAATAATTACATACCAAATTATGTTTGAGCACCACCTTATTCAAACATAAATAACAACCATACGACCAGGGTCAATGACATTAAAAAATGCCACCGAGTAGGAATCTCAGAGGCATCGCATCCTGCAGTAGGTTACAAAAAACTTAGTGCTTCTAAATTGAGCACAGAGTCTTAACTGTTACAACAGGTATTGCCTCTGGCATTGAAACTGGTCATATGTGATAAAGGCGGGCTGGACCGGTTTGACAGACCTTGCCCTGGTCGGATGACACGGAGAGTGCGACAAGTCATACTTTCGTGCAACTTGCGATTCATAGCCGCCATTTTGGAATCTATCACTCCATTTAATATTTAATCTGTATTTTGTCACTCAAACTTTTTTAAGAAGATGTTTTACTTGCGTAAAGGTTGGTTCTAATAAGTTAAATTTAACAATTGCGTAATTAGAATGGCTTCAATAATTTGTTGAGAAATTATTTGCCTTCGCATATACGATGGGAGCAAACACGGAACCTCGCAATAACCGGTCAATGCAAACAATAGCAGCAAAATCAAACACAATATATTGGCAAACACCAAATGAGGGGAACGGACATCAAACTCGCTTCGAATGTTCAGAATAGACGGATGAACTCCCCCCAAAATATGGTCGCTGTATCCCTACGGCCCTTATTCGAGCACAATCCGAGTGTAACTGTATTACACAGCTTTCGATATTTTTTCCCGGGATTTATTGCCCCAACCAAGGGATTTACAGCTTTGACCGAAATGCTTACCCACAGCATTTTGTTAGCTTTTTATTGCCAATTTGTTACCTTGTGTATATCTTTTAGATTCGCGATTCTACCACAAATTGATCTGTGACGTATTTGATTTATATTTATAATGAAATGTTGATGGCAAAGACACCGGAAGTCAATATACGGAGCGTTTAAAAAAAAATGTTGTCTGAGATTTGTGAGGTTCGTTTCGTTGGGTAACGAGTTCCCTTATTCGCCTCTTCACTGGTGATGTCGTATTTACAACGATAAAAGCTTTTGCCGCCTCCACGTTTAATACGAAAGATAATGGAAAAATAAATGACTCTTTATATCGTAGGATTGTGCAAGATCAAATTGACTTCGGCATAATAACACGACGGAATCGAATCTAATTAGATTTTCATGGTTACTTTTACTGAGAGATGGTGGTTAAATCATAGTTATTTGTAGTACATATAACGTTGCTGACATATATTTAACTAGTTAGGTACAATAGGTACAAAGCTGAACAACTTGAGGTTGTAAAATGTTGAACAACGACCTAGCAAAAATGGCAATATATTTAATAAAAAACTTATTCTCGTGAATTAACTAAGAGACAACGTTTTTTACAAAAAAAACTCACTACTAAGTCATTTAGCTGACTGACGTCATCACGCTGCACACGCTACTCATCAATAAGAGATGTTGTGAATTGAAACTAAAAGAGATTTCCTCAATTAATTTATGCAAGAAGTTTATCTTTATTATCTTTACTAATATTATATTGACGAAATATTTGATTGTTTGTTTATTTGATATTGAATAGCCTAAGCTGGGACACTACTTGATCGATTTGGAAAATTCTTTCACTGTCGGAAAACTACACAACTCTTAGCGAACAAAGGGTATAAACCCCAAATTTGGAGTGTGTATACGTGTAAGATACAATATGAATTACATTAATAATTATAATTTCATTTAAGTAGCACGCATATCGACTAATACACAACAGCCTACTAACACAGCAAACACTAAATAGCTACTTATTTATTAAAGCATACGAGCACATAGTCTACGTAACTGTAGCTACAACAGACTAAATAAAATTGGGTACATCAATACCCACATAGTAATGTTGTAAGAGAAAGTCTCAGGCAATTTAAATGAGACGAATGTAAAAATATCCGTTTCATTGATTGATTGATCATTCGGTGCTCAATGGGTACGCAAACACTCTGAGTACATGGCAATTCAGAATGAGTCACATTTAAAATAAGCGCGTTATAATGTTGGGAGTGGCTGACAAAAAATATATTTTGTTTTCTATATAAAAACGTTGCTCGACACTAAGATATTCTCATATGTCGTGGGTGCGTTTAAAAACCTACAATTTCACATACACATCATACAGAGACCCGGAATAACATTGAATTTGTATGAACACAAAGTGTGGTTCCATGTGGAAATCGAACCCGCGACACGTTACGCGGCCGTCAGTTGCTCAGCCACCGCACCAAACGAAAATGTAGTGATTATTTACCTACGTATCACTACATAATATGAAACAAAGTCGCTTTCTCTGTCCCTATATCGATGTACCTATACATAAATCTTTAAAACTAAACAAATGATATAGATGCGTTTTTTTTAAAGTAGAGTAATTAAAGATTAAGGTTTACATGTACTTATAATAATATCCAGTATATAGTGGAGAAGATTAGTATTTAAATTAATACCAACAAATAAAAAAATAGGTAGCTAAAACATGGTAAGGAAATCAGGACTGTGGGTTGATGTCATGCAAATGGCTCGTATGGATGGTTTAAAGCCTGATAATAGATTGTCGATAGGTGTAGAATAGGAATATTCATTATTCAGTCATACTTTAAGAGTAATAAGCACAAGAATTTTGTATTATTGTTTATTTTGACACCTGAGAAAACTACTCATACCTACTTAGTCTACTGGTATACTGTGTACTACTTGGTATACTGTGTAGTTTTCTCAAGTGTGAGAGATACCACGGCCTTACAGAAAATAACGTAACATTTAAAAATTAACGATATAGTGACGAATCCAATTATTAACACTGCTAGATTTGTTAAAAAGCATATAGCACAACGGTTGTTTTTGTTTAAATTGTAACATTTTTGAAAACTACATTTTTTTAATTTTTAATTTAAATTGATAATGTTCGAAATACGCACAATGGATCTTCTACAATACATTGAAGATTTCTTAAGACGCTTTATTCCTAATTCAAATTCTGATTAATGATTTGATAACACTTACTAGCTGCTCGATTCTTTAACTGTAATGATTATGCAGATTTATTAAAGAATAGCACGGATAGTCCTTAAATAATTTTATACATTATCATAAGAATTTGTATAGATATTGACCCATTAGATTTGGTTTCTTAAAAAAAGAATCTTATCCCAATAACATTTACAGCTTTTTCTTGCTAGCTTTAGTTTGGAATGAACTATATAGTTCTCCATCAAATCCCTTCGGTTCCTATGGGCATCGTAAAACCGAGCTAAGGACGTGTGTGCCAGTATCTGTGTACGAATAAATAAGGTTTACGATCCATATATGTCTGTTGTTTTCTCTTAATTTAAAAATAAAAAGCTGTATACGCAACTTCAATAGGCCGACTCACGCTTCGAAAAATATCAGCGTCGTGAGGAAATTTTTAGTCAGAAAGTTTGCGTTGCTGAGCAAGCGCTATAAGACGGGAGGGGGGAGGGTTTAGTCAGTAAGAATCTGACACATGGGGCGAGAGAAGATATTTGATGTTTTTACTATAGAAAGGGGGTATCGTGTTCTTTGACAAAACCTCGTTCGTATTCTTAACAAAAGGGCAGTTTTCTAAATTACTGTAGCTTTCCATAATTAAGAATTAAGTCCAATAGTGTGACACTAGTTAATTTCATGTTGGGATTTTTATGTATGGTGCCATCTAGTTATCAAAAATCAAGCTAAAAGTTAAAAATGAAACATAAACAGATACAAAGCCTTGTGCATCTTCAATTATAGGAGACCATAACTTGCATTTTAGTACACCATTAAGACAAAGGATAATAACATTGTAACATTACTTATAAAAATTGAAATAGAAATTAAATTAACATATGAACAGAATAAAATCAAATTAAATTGGAATTAAACATTCAATTTTAAACCTCAATTTATAAATTTAAACGTAGAACCTAACATATTACTTTAAGAAAGCTCAGAGTAAAATTCTAAACCGTTAAAGCCTCAGAATAAGAATTTGTCGAACAAACGTCTTGTTAGCATAACGTTTAAATATTTACAACGTTCAGTGTCCACGTTTAATACTAATTGTATACTTTGTTAGTCTATGCAGCGGTGTCCATTATGTAAAATATTTAAATTTCACCGAATATTTTAAGGTTCATATTTCCGACGATTCTGTAGAACATGAAATAAATTTGCGAACCATTGAACTTTTAATTGAACTTTTGCGAACCATTAAACTTCTTTAAATGAGAGGGATTTTAGGCTCTGTCTTTCCATATCCTTGGAATTTTCAATTGTTTTTGTTGTTGTTTCAAGGTGTTTAATCTGTTTAGTTTGAGTGTTTTTCAAGTGTGGGAGAGCCATGCTTCGGCACGAATGGGTCGGCTCGACCGGAGTGATACCACGGCCTCACAGAAAACTGTCGTGAAACAACCACAACGTTGTGTTTCGCCGTGTGAGTGAGGTTACCGGAGGCCCAATCCTTCCCCTAACCCAATCCCTTCCCAATCCCTAAATCCCCAAAATCCCAATCCTTAAAAGGTCGGCAACGCACTCGTAACTCCTTCTTTGTTGCGGGTGTCCATGGGCGACGCCGATTGCTTACCATCAGGTAATCCGATTGATCATTTACCGTCCTATCACATAAAAAAAAAGTTTAAGTTTCGTGTTATTTTGAGGAAGGTGTTAGTGTAAGGTTAAATTTCTTGCGTGATAATGATGACTGTTAGACAACTATGAGTCATTTTTATACTTATTCACTTACTTATGGTGAAAGATTCTGATTATGTCATTAAAAGGCAGGTTTTTTTGCGGGTTCGGCTTTTTACATAAATATTATTATTAAAAACTAAGCTTCTTAACCTCAACCGAACCTCTGAGAATTAATTATGTAATTTCTGGGTGTGTGAGTTATTCAACTCCTAAACACCTGTATCAATGTTGACGAACTTTTTGTTTCGCCTTTCTTCCCTTTCGATCCACAATTTGTTCTTTTATTATGATTATGGCTGTGAAGATTGTAACTAATTAATGCTAGACCCAATTCTAGACCCTTGGCCAATACTAGGTCAAAATCTCATTAATTTTTGCCGAATTCAAAATCTAACTTAACATATGTTGCTACACAATCACACTGGCAGTTAAGACCACTCAAACAACGAGTTAGTTCGGCAGCCGAATTTTTTTTTACTATTTAAATTATATCTCTGCCTACATTATTAACAAGTTTAAACTAGCTGTACTAGCGACCTACATTCAAAGCGATTAGCAAGTAGAAAACAATGGATGGTGGATTAGCAATGTTGATTACAAGAGAAAGAATTACGTGACACCAATGACATAGTGACATTGACATACAGAATTACAGATTGACATGGGTGGTCTAGCTTAGAATACGAAGGAGCAAGTGGTGTTAAGAACATGTGGCTACGCATCAAACTGTGTGTACACATTCAGTTTATTATCCATAATAAATAATAAAAGTTTCTTTTGTTTTTCTTTCCTTCTTTTTTAAAAGAAAGAAGTAAGGAATAATGGTTTCGTATCGTGTGGCTGACTACGTTTAAAACTGTAAATAAAAAAAAGATACTGCAATGAAAATATGTGGAATAGACATAAGGATATTTTTTTTTTAAAAAGAGTAACGAATGGAGTTTCTTGCTCGTTTTTCTTCATTCGTATCTACAATTTGGAATGAGCACCTAGCTTCACTGACGAACAGACTGACAGACTACTTCTCTATTTTGACGTTTCAAAAGTACCTACTTATGGTTTAGTTGGACTAAATGATTTAGACTTTGACTTTGGAAAAACTACTAAAATAATATTACAAAAAGTACTTAAACAACTAAAACAAGATGGCAGCACGCCCATGCTAAAGAGGTGGCCATCTCAGTATAAGTTTGAGTGCCAATGGCACCACACAAGAACCAACGTAAATACAAAAATTATGAATTCAATATAGTTGCATAGTATTTATCAAAAAGACCAAAATTTATAAAACTTGTTTAAATAAATAAAAATAATAATAAAAAACAACTTGTGGTAGTCCAAATAGTAAATAGTGGTAGTAAAGTTATTAATGATTTGAATATTCTTATTTTTTATTTAACGGTCAGTTTATACTGAATTCCGAAGCTCGACATGCAGCTGTGTGTTCTTTAGCTGGCATTGTCCCAACTAGGCTGAGGTCTACTGATGACGAAGTTAATGTTCATGAGGGTTGCCTCTACTCAATATTAGGGTTAGGTACGTAATATTTTAAGCGTTAGCTTAAATTGAAATAAATTTACGTTTTGAATTACGAATTTGACTCACAATACTTAGTTTTACCGTAAGAAAGTACCCAAATAAACAAAACTACAAAAAAATATATAAAATGTTCAAGATTATAATGACGATAATTATTGGTAATTAATATAAGTATGAAAAGTTTCAAGTTGTGAGCGGCGTGTGCGTTGCGGCGAAGTTAACAATTGCCGAAAGTCGGTTGCTTTTCTCAGTTAATTCACGTGGGTACGTTGTTGTTTTCAATATAATCAGTATGTCACACGATAGCAAACTATTCAAAAACAAATGTTTAAAATCAGCTCAGTCTTGCAAGGAATGCAGTCTATTCCAAATAAAATGTAATACGTTTATAACTTATGTTTTATTTATTTGAACCATTTTGTACTGGGAATTGTTCACAAAGCTCATTGCAGTATTGTCTCGGAGACAAATTACTTTTTATATGACGTCCTCTCATGGCACGACTGAGAAGAATTTTTAAAATGTGTTTTTTACGCTTTCTCGTTATAAAATGGGACATTTCGTTTAGTTTTCTCACAATGTATCAAATGGTTTTTTTTTGTTAGGAGGTTTATGTTTTCTGATTGTACGTATCTTTTTGTGAAGTGATACGATTACATCATAGTAAGCTTATGAAATTAGATCATCTATCTAATTTTACGTGTTTAGTCATTAAGTTTAAGTATGTAAGTACATATATTTTTGATATCCAGTGTAGGGTGAATGAATATAAAATGTTCACTCATTAAACACAAATATCAATTTCAAAATCAAAAATATATTATAAACATAAATTTATAAAAACGTATCCCCGTTACAAAATAAAATAGGTACCTACAAAACTCATGACCATATAATTAAAAATAATTAGGTATAAGTATTATGTGAAACGGAATCAATAAATTGCTATTTACCTAGCCCAATTTCCTTACTTAAATAACCATGTTCTTTTAACATGACTACCGCTAAGTTACAGAAGTTTACGGATCAAGGCCGTAACGGTACAGTATCCGCGCTGGTACAGCTGTTGGTGCGCATGCGCGGTAGGGACCGGCTCTTGCGCAGAATTCAACGGTACCGTACTACATTTTTCTTGCGTACTGTCCGACGTTTTGGTATTGGAGGTATGTGATGTTGGTTAAAGATGTCTTTAAGATGTACCTTATACTCTTGGACTTAAGATTTTATTTCAACTGTGACAATATTTTTTTTATTACTTTAAATTGTTGTATCTACAGGCATGTAAGCGATCTTTCGAAGTAGTAAGCAAGGAACGTTTTATATATTCCTTTTTTGAAGTTACTAACATACTTTACCACAGCTCTAATGAAAAACACGTAAAGATAAGTTGTTATGTGCACCTGTATAAATATGTACTCCAAGCCGACTTAAGAATGCTTCAAAAGGCTACCACAGATGGGACCCAATAGAGTTGATGTTCAGCCGGGGTTGCGGTTGCGATCGCAATAATGTAAAGGGGCTCCGACCTGGAACAGGAGAAGGAACGGAATGGTTTTTAATCACTCCTCTCTATCGATCTCACACTCCCTTTCGGTCGAGAGAAAAGCGTCAAAAAAGGCCGGATTCTGGATTTTTGCTTACAATTCACGCTTCTATCTGAGTGGATTGATTAACTAAAGAGTTCGCCGATTTAATAAAGTGATATAATTTTCCATTAAGTAAGACGTACATAACTTGTTCCCAGGATTAGCTTAAACAACGAACAATTCCCGAGAACTTAACAATTAGTCTCCTGCAATCTGCAACAATGCGATTGTTTTAACCTGAAACTTACAATTCTGTTTGCATCCAACTCTTAACAATAGCATTTTAATATTGTTTTACTGCGAATTGCCTTTATTACTGTCGTCTTTTATTTATTTGTTATGATACATTTTGGAAGTGAGTAGTATTTATTTGAATAAATAAAGCTCTTGATTAAACTGTCTGAATTATGTACAATATCCGATTAGTTTCTGCATTTTTTTATGATATACATAGGTCGGCAAATGGGCACACGCTTTACCTAAAAGTAATCGGCGCTGCCGGTGGACAACCGCAACACCAACACAACAATATTAAAAGCATTTTTTTCGTCTTTGTTTTGCCTCATATTGTTTCCCGTATTTTTTTTTTTGCCCAGAAAAATCCGAAAAAATATTCTGCAAGTGCCGTTTACGTACATAATACTCACAGCTATTGTCAAATCAGAGCTCCGACAGGGGCACAGATTACCATATACCATGTATACGTAATCAGGCATATCCGTATAATAAAGTATTCAACACATAGGGCACGCATCGTCCGAAATGAATTTTCGAGTTTTCCGCCTCAACGCTAAGCTAAATGAGACCACCTCCCTACCCAAATAACTCGGGTTCTATCCTTTTAACACTGTGTATTTGAATGGACTAATCGTGTCAAATATAGGCTTTGTATGCGAAACACGATAATCTAAGACGACTTATTAAGGCTTAGGGAGAAACGCAAATTTTGAAAGGTGAAATAGTAGGGACATAACTAGGGTGTATATTTAATCACGATAGGTGGGTCAGAGAGATAATGAATGTATAGTTTTGATGAGAGGTCTCGTTGGCTGGATCTATGTGCACGTGGATACGGTTGGATGGGCTCTCTTCATGTTATTATTACTGCTATGGGTCCTACTTTTGCTGTTCTGTTTTGATTGGGGTTATTATTAAGCATCCTTATGGACGTTGGAATCAGCAAAAACAACGTTTTTCAACGTTAATTAGTAGCACTTTTACGGACCTAAAACTTAATACACATCCATGTTTATTTGTGATCAGCTACTTCTAAATTGATCTTCTAAAGAGATTGACTTCATTTTGAGTTTTTGTCCTCTAATAAGTCTCTATGCTTCTATAGACATTCAATACAACTGTGGCGGGCTCAAAGACTTTATAATTGCACGCGTCTATACGTACAGTGGGATAGGGTAGATCTGTTTGTTCGATGTACCTTTCTAACATCAGGGGTGGCGAATAGAAGCTGAATGGTTAGGTAACTCAAAAAATAATATGTACTTAAATACATTTATGGTTGGTTAAACGACTAGACGGATTACCTGATGGTTAACAATCGGCGCCGTCTTCCATCGAAGCACGAAAGGAAATACAAGTGTATGGTCGGCCTTTTGTAGGTTCTTCATGATTTGCTGTGTTGTTTCTAGAAAGGAGATTAAAGGATTGGGAGAGGAGGGGGATTGAGCTTCCGGTAACCTTACTCACACGGCGAAACACAATGTTAGCGTTGCATCACGCCGATACCTGTAAGGCCATGGTCCGGTCGAGCAGGCCCATTTGCACCGAAACATAGCTCTCCCACACTTACGTATGGGACTGAATCTATACGTTCCAGGCACGAAGGCAGATATATTAAAAGCAACTTTTTTGTGACATGGTTTCCATAGGCGTTGCTTAAAGTAAGAATCCTTATACCATATTTTTGAATCTTGTGAAAACGTAAATCATTATTAAAATTAAAAGACTGAAGCCAGACAGTATCAATCTAGTCAATAGTCACAGCAGGCTTCCATAATTATGTTAAGTCATCATTGAAAACTGGTTCGATCAATTGAAACTTTCAATTACTTTGTTTCAATTAAAGTCGGGCTACAGTTTGTATTGTTAAACAATAAGTTTGTCCTTTAAACACTTTGACAGTTAACTAAGACAAAGGCAATTGTTCAAGGTCATTATATAGACCAGTTTAACAAGAAATTCTTGGTCATTTATTTCATAAAGTTTTGATTGTGTCTGTGTCTGGTTATGTAGGTATAATACTGCCTATCAGGTCTTTTTTTTTGAGTTGGAATATTATCAAATTACGTATTTTGTCTTCGGTGGGGCTAGAATGAATGTTGGATTCTTACTGATTGAAAACCACCTTGTTGCTTCTTCTACTGCAAGAAGGGGGTCGCTTGCCCCCACCACCCCGGCTGAACATCGGCCCTATTGGGTCCTATCTCTAGTGGTCTAATGGCTCTTCCAGTTACATTGTGTGACGTCTTACAATTAGGACGATTTTTGACAATTTATCATGATTGAATATATCGGTCAACTTACATAACCAAGGAAATCTTCTCTACTATATTAATAAGAAATTTAAATGAGACAAATAATACATTTGTTTTAAAACGAGGCCTTTTATGTACTTCCACCGCAAGAGTCACATCCAGATTTAGAACAGAAATCTGCAGATTACACACGAAAATCAAATATAAACTCTATCGTCATCTACATAAAACTGATATCTGCATCTCTATCTTACATTAAATTAAAATGAAAAAAAAAAAAGAAGATTGCAAACAGCCAGCCCTATCCTTGAAGTGAGGTACAAAAGAGAGAAGATGCCTTTGACAGCAGTAAACGATCTATTCGACACAACGCTACGGCTATCTCATTTGATTCTGATCGTGAATAATGCTCTGTGCGTTATGTTTTATTGATGTCCCACTTACAACTGCAGAAACGACGTACATTTGCATTTCTTTTCTTTGATAGGAAATCAAAGATGGATGTGTTTTTCAAGGGTTTTTATGTAAAATGCAATTCGATTTTTTTCTCCCTTAAAGGAATTGTACAAAGGATTTGTAATAAGTCTTGTGTAGGTTCTACTTGAAAAGGTTATATTCAGAGTTTATTCTTTGTTTTATGGGGAAAAATTCAACCAGTCACTCATTTATTTATTTAGTTTCTCATAATGGGTACAATATACCTATGTACAATACAGTAGTTTCCAACTAGTCAAATACAATACTTTTATCCAAATATCAAAAACGATACTTTTCTATGAAAATTTGTATGAAACTCAAAATCACTCAACTCAAATTATGACGTCATAATATTGTTGTGTCAATTAGCTTACTTATGTATTTCTTAAGTTTGTGTATTAAAAGATCGATGAATAAAATTATAGTTATTTTTCAATATTATTGTACGAATTAATTTATTTTTGAACTAGGAATTGTCTTTTCTCATATAAACGATACCTATACATAAGATCTGCGAAGAACATCCAAAATCCTTTATAATCAGTAATTATATAACTTTTCTTAGAGAACATACAATAATTATCTTTTTCCGAACATTACAACGACAACTGTTACATATTCACTTGTTTCCATTAAGAGACAAAATGTAAGTACGAGTAGGTACACGACGCCATCTTTTCTAAATTGATTCTGTCAAAGAATTGAAGGAATATTTAATAAAGTTGGCGGGAATTTGAAACTTTTCTTCGTAGTACTTTGGAGTTGTGTACGATAGGTACACTATGAGAATATGCTAGGTACTTTAGTTAGTTGTAAGGAACGCATTTTTAATTTTTTTGCAATACTTTACGATCAATTTATCGTAATCTATATCGTATACTAAGGAGGTACACTCAAACCTTAAAATATTATAAATGTGAAAGTTTTCGAGAATTTATGGATGTATGTTTGTTATTATTTCACGTGAAAAACTCAATAAAATTTTATTGATAACCCTAGGTTAACATAGGCTGCTGTATATTAAGTCGGGAAGTCAAGAGCAGAAGCTAGTAATCAATAAAAATAACAAAGTTAGAAAACAAATTCCACAACACAATTTATGTGTATCACAAAATTAACCTTCAATCAACATAGTTAGAGTTAGTTTTTAATTACAGGAACGTTAGTTTGAATAAAGCACGCGTGTCGCTGGTATGTATGTGGCTGTGGTTTGTGAGGAAGCAAACTGTTTCCTCTTAACTTTCCACTAACATGCTTAGACAAGTTTGATGCTTGATTGAGTCGAGTTCGTGGGCAAAGGGAGTTCATCCGTTCGGAATATATGCGTCGTAATATTAAGTGGCCCTCTCACAGTACTGTTTTATGGTGCATTGCGTCAGCTCCTGAAATAATAATATCGGTATTATTAAGTCTTTATTGAACCCGTGGTATATCGGAACGTAGATCTAAGCGAGACAGAATATATTTTCTATTGTGTCTTACATATCGGGCGACTAGAGCTTAGGTAAAGCGTAATAAATATAATACCTTTATCATCATCATCATCAGCCTATAAGTGCCAACTGCTGAGCAAAGGAGCTCTTCTCACATGGAGGAGTTGAGTATTAGGTAATCACCACGCTTGCTCAAGGCCGATTGGCGATTTCAAACTTATAATTAGAAATTATAAGTCCAGTTTTCCTCAGGATGTTCCTTCACCGTATGACAGTGGTGTCTTTATTATTATAATCATAGTAAGCACATATAAATCAGAAAAAGTCACATTGTTACGTGCCAGGTACGAACCCTCAGGCATGATAAGCGGGCGCCTTAATCACTTGACCTTACACAGGAATTATATTCCAGTTCAACTTCGTGTAGTAAAGAACTAATGGCACTTAGATAGTTACCCATCTACCCTGCAGTTATCCTAGCTGTAGACCACGGCTTATTTGAAGTTAAAATTTACTGAAATTTAAAAAAATAAACATATCTTTGGTCTCAACATATTTTTTTATCATTGTGTAAGTAGGTATACACAACAACAGTGACGATATTAAAGAAAGAAACGACATCTGAATCCCGTATAAGAACTTCTTTGGTTTTAATATAATCCTTCCATGTTTAGTGTTCACCCTCATTAGTTGGATGTGTAGGCACAATAATGATTCGTGATTGAGTGAACGTACCGCGGAAGTTGTTTCGCGGTTTTACACATATTCCCGCTCCGCAATTAACTGGCAACCACACGATTTAAACTTAGAATAGGAACGTTCTAGAGTTTATTTTGTTTTTAATGGCCAGTGTTAATAATTTTGGCGGTTTTAATGTTAACTTTGGGTGTGCTTTGAATTTTTCATGTCTCTGTGCTTCTTTTTTTCTATTTTTGAAATATTATATTTTTACGTAACTTTAATTATTGTGGTATTTAAATTATTTTGCCTTTCTAAGATACTTTAAACATCAGTATAAGTTCAAAATGTCTGATTTCATTAATTATGACTGCATTTTTTCTATTTGAATACTAATTGAAACAACGACACTAACAATTATGATGCAGTTAGAAAGGAATTGCAATTTTCATGGCAATTAACATCAAAACTTACTTCATAATAAACATAGCTAATTGCTTTCTGAATTAAAATCTCTGAGAGAAATAAATTAAAGTAGTCACTATATTTAAAATAAATTTTCTAGACTAGACTAAAAAACTTTACGGGGCTTATAGCTTACAAAATTCACACGTGAGTTTTATACAAATCCGTTAAGCTTTTAAAACGTTTCAAACAACTGACTCCCACTTTTGATATTTACTGGACGCTTTGCTAAAACAACACTCGTATTTAAGTTGTTGCTATAAATATTTTATATTCTATGTAATGTATTTATATACTCATGTGCATGTTTGCGTTAAAGCAAGAAATGGTGTTCGTAAAAAAATGTTTGATCCTTTGTTAATTTCGTTAGTATTGTGTTGTTAAATAGTTATTAAAAAGCTATTCTTGAGATTATAAAGATCTATTACTTAATTTGCACTATTATTGGATATTGTTAAAGATTCTATAATAAACATTAAGTTTCAAATCACAATTTACAAAAGAGAACTCATTTATAATAACTAAGAAAACATGTAAGTAATATTTTATGCAAGGTGAGTAAATTATTTATGAATTCATTTTGTTGCAGATAAACTACACGGCCACGCTGAATAACAGGTCAGTTCCCGACTAAGTCAGGTAACAAAGAAGTTTTTAATGCGCCGCGCTTTTTATTCTGCGCGACCATTTTTAGCGCGAAAAATTAAGAAAATGTTACGATTGTCTTTGTTTGTGGACCTTTGTCTATTGTTGTTTATTTTTGGTTTATTTGTTTGTTTGCTATTGTAACAGGACTCTAAATAAGATATAATTAAGTTATTTATTACATTTACTTCTAATAAAATATTTGCGCACCGAATGCTCTTCAAAATGTGTTATTTTGAGTGGAGAAATGGAGTAAACTACTCTATTTCATTTTAATAGTGTTCAGACATGTTTTGAGATGTATTGGGTTACTTTAAGTAATTGAACTTTACACTCTGATATACTAGTATAGTAAGTAGGTACTATAAAAATAATAAAATAGTCTAAATAACTTATTTAGACTGCAAATTACAAAATTAACTTTTATAAATTTCATAATTATCACTGAATTCTAACTTTTACCAGCCTGCCAACAAGTCGACAAAAAAGAAGCCTACATTCATTTTAGTCAGACAATTATTTTTCTAACTCTGTACCTATCAAATTTCATCCAGATCAGTTCAGTAGTTTTTGCGCATAAACTTACGAATTTTATTAGATGGATAGGGTAACGAATAGAATAAATGTGTTACCTTAGCTATATACTATCAAATATAGGTATATCACTACATAGTATAAAAGAAAGTCGCTTTCTATGTCCCTTCATCCTTATGTATGCTTAAATCTTGAAAACTACGTAACGGATTTTGATGGGGTTTTGTATATAGTGATCGCAGAGGAAGGTTCATATATTATAATAAAATCCATTAAATATTGCACCCGTGCGAAACCGGGTCGGGTCGCTAGTTATCAATAATTAGAAATACATTTTCTGGTTTCTAATTATTCGAGTTAGCGTTCCAAAATCAGTTGGAATTTATTCTAATGAAGCTTTATTTTAATTCAGTTTATTTCGGTACAGCATAATTATTGTAGCATCGGTATTGTGTGCAGATATTCGGTCTATCCCGCTAATCTGTATATTTGATTATTTATGAATTTAATTAAATGATTTTAGATTTTACAGATTGTCGTGTTTTATTGTTGCCATAGGTTTAAATAAATGTGAAATTGAAAATAAAACTGTACGTTTGGCGCAATGACTGTGGGTGTTGCAATGCAATGCAATGCATTGCTAGTTCGTCTGCGTACGGAAAAAATCTTCTTGTGATTCATGAGATGTTATTTTGTGCCTGTGTGGTGTGTATCTACATGATTTTATATGTATGTAAACACACCCACGACGAAATGGTTAGACACAATACTTGTCTTAAACGTGGTTAAAATTGAAATGCAAGGAAAATAAGCATCATCTGACATCGTGTGTAAATTGACACGTATTTTCCAACAAATGAAATAATTAATTTATTTTAGTATATTTTAATGTACACATGATAAGCAAAGGCACTAAGGTACTATGTATATCAGACATCCGTTGGGCGGCCTCCTCAAATTACTTTCAGATCAGCCGTTGGCTATTAAGTATATTTTAATAATTGTTACTATTTAGTAAGAGGCACAGTAAATAATAATACTAACAGTAGTGGGAAAACAGTTTTGTAATTACAAAATATGTAATGCCTTCATTCCGAGTTATATGTACTTTCTATGCTTTTATTTTGACACCACTGACATACGGTGAAGGTAAACATCGTGAGGTGAAACCTGGACTTATAAATTTCTAATTATAAGTTTGAAATCGCTAACCCGCATTGGGCAAGCGTGGTGATTAATGCTCTAACCTTCTCCGTGTGAGAAGAGGCCTTTGCTCAGCAGTGGGCACTTATAAGCTGATGATGATGATGAATGCCTTCATGTAATTGTTTTATTGCACATTGCTGGGAATAAGCATTTTCTCACATGGAAAAAGAATGAATGAGCTTTAAAATTGATAGGGCACAACCCAAAAATGAGCTTTAGAATTTAGAATTGAGAAGAATTGAGGTCAGTCAGGAGAAGTCATTGGATGACTTTCCCGTTTCAAAGCTTTCTTTTTATATTGAAATCCTTATTTTTTTTAGTACGTTTGTATTTTCGTCAGAAAGGACCATCTTCAAGGTATGATTTTTGTTTTGTCTGGAGATCACAGGAGGCTAGAGAAGTATTAAGACTAAAATTTTTCATTGATTGAGAGAAACTGAAATTAATTTATTAAAAACTTACAAAAATATTTAAACATGTGAAATATCTGCTTTTAAAATGGTGTTTCCTCAAACTGTTGTTAAGTTATCTACATAACTGTTAATGACATCCGCTCATAAAGGGGAAAGTTCGTCGTTGTTTACTTACGAAGCGTCGCGACGCGTCGGTCGCACTCTACTCGTACGCTCTCACGCAATAGTCGGAAATGTGATTGTCGTTTGGGTGGCTATTAATCGGAAGTTAGGCCCGTAATAGACTGGAAATAATAATATGAGGTATACAGTGTGTGTCTTCGCTAATTCAAAGTATTTTTTTTTATGTGATATGTCGGTAAACGAGCAGACGGATTACCAGCCTGATGGTAAGCAATCAGCACCGCCCATGGACACCCGTAACGGAGGAGTTACGAGTGCGTTGCCGACCTTTTAGGGATTAGGGATTTGGAGATTTAGGGATTGAGGAGGGATTGGGGGAGGGGAAGGATTGGGCCTCCGGTAACCTCACTCACACGGCGAAACACAACGCTTTCTTTCGGTTTTCTGTGAGGCCGTGGTATCACTCCGGTCGAGCCGACCCATTCGTGCCGAAGCATGGCTCTCCCACACCTAAAGTTACAAAGTCGAAAAAAATATTTTAAAAACTGTATTGTTAACAAAACGGTGGAACTCTTACAGTGAATTGCATACTTAAGAGATAAGAACTAACTATGAATCACAACAATTACATTTACATCATCTCAATTACATCATTATCTCAATTACATCAATCCAAAATTTAATCCAAACTAATATTATAAATGCGAAAGTAACTCTGTCTGTCTGTCTTTTCATCACGCCTAAACTACTGAACCTATTTGTGTGAAATTTGGTACAGACATTCGAGAAAGGACATAGGATAGTTTTTAACCAAAAATCTGCAGGAAGTCACTATTCCACGCGAATAAAGTCTGGGCAAAAGCTAGTATAGAATAAAAACTAACGAAAAATGTATGGTTTTTAATGTAAACAAAAGCACCTTATAAACTAGCATAGTGAAAAGTGTTTGAAAAAGAGTAACCATGGAGTTTCTTGCTCGTTCTTCTCCATAGGAAACTACACTTTGGAACGAGCAAATAGGTTCACTAGAGGACAGACTAACATATATAAAGTTAAACCTTATATCTAGATAGATATATATCTTTTTTGCTTGACGTTCAAAAGTGCCTGTTGTGGTCTACTTGAAATAAAGAATTTGATTTGATTTGATTAGCACTGTATTATATCTTTGCTTTCCCTTGAAAAGACTCGTTATATATGCTAGGTAGATGCTGTAGGTAGGGGTTGCAAAACACTTTTGTAACTGTACCTTTCTGCAATAAATTCGAGTATTCGTCATGTTACTTATACTCACTCATATACATATTATTATGTGCTAAAATGTTTTTTTTTTTTTTTTTTTTCTTTTTAAAAATCTTTGCCCCACATTAGGATTTTCTCCTGTGTCGTGGGTGCTGTTACAAACATACAATTTCACATACACATGACACCCAGACCCGGAACAACAATTTGTGGATCACACAAAGAGGTGTTCCGTGCGGGAATCGAACCCGCGACACATTGCACGGCAGCCAGTTGGCCAGCCACCGCACCAACCGTGCAGTCAGATGTGTGTGTCAGAATGTTTTGTTTGTTGGTGTTCCTGTGACGTCATACATAATAAACACGCATTACTAAAAATGGTTTGACGTGTAAATAATGAACTTTATTAATATTAGCTGTAAATCACTAATTAATCTGTAGTCATGTTTGATTAACACAATGCGGGTGTAGTGAAAGGCGATATCAGTTTCAATTACCTTATTAAGTATTGTATTTTCGCATATTTTACTGTGAAATCAAATACCCCTATGTTACATTTTACACGATAAATTAATAATACGGTCATAAGGAAAACTACATTTAGGCATATTCTAGGTAAAGCCAGTCAGTTTAATAATTTACTCACTTTTTATCCAAAATTTTTTAGAAATACATCGTCACATCACATCTCCTCACAAACTATACTATCGTCCTTAAGAAAGGAACTATCATAAACAAGTAAGTGTTTTTTTATGACAAAGTCGGCAAACTAGCAGACGGATTACCGATTGCAACAAAAGATGAGTTAAGTGCATTGCCGACCTTTTGGAGATAAGGGATTTGGAGATTTGGGGATTGGGGAGGCATTGGGGCAGGGGAAGGATTGGGCCTCACTCAAATAGCGAAACA
Organism: Spodoptera exigua; assembly: GCA_902829305.4. Taxonomy (NCBI): domain Eukaryota; kingdom Metazoa; phylum Arthropoda; class Insecta; order Lepidoptera; family Noctuidae; genus Spodoptera; species Spodoptera exigua. Next base: position 4,016,634 of record LR824612.2, read on the forward strand.
AAACGCTGTGGTGGTTTCATGCTGGTGTTCTGTGAGGCCGTGGTATCTCTCTGGTCAAGCCGACCCATTCGTGCCGAAGCATGGCTCTGTCACATAAGTGTGGAAGAATCATGCTTCTAACCGAATACCCCTCAACTAAAGTGATACCACGGCCTCGTGAAAAGCTTACGTTGTGTTTCTCTATGTAAGTGCGGCCCAATCCTCGCCTTCTCTTTACTCCAAACCCGAGCTCTAAAAGTCGGCGCTTGTATCGGCACTCCTCTAGTGGTGCGGGTCACCATGACCAGGGCTGATTACTTATCATCCGAGACCAAAGTTTGCCATCTACTCATAAAAATCTCAATTACAAATAGAAAAAATCCATCTTATGTTATCTTCTATGTCTAGACTAGCTAATTAAAACTACTTATAAATTAAAAAAAGTTTGATCTATACCATCTACAAGTAAAATAACAATTTAAAATCGAACAGAACACAAGCTTATGTTATATGTATACTAGTTAATTAAAAGTACTTGAGGTTTTCTAAAACATCTATTTGTAGCAAATGTTTTTGACCTTTTAATATCTTTGTCTTTTCCATTGTATACAGGTGACGCAGCAAACGTTGACACCGCTGAATATTTATTACTTTCATCAAAGTGTTAAATAAATAACAAGTTTTAATGAATTTGTGATTGATTATGCTTCGTCGAAACTTGTGACTGTTCTGTTTATATTATTATTATAATTGGCTTTTGTTGTGTAAGATGTGGTTAAATTAGGAGTTTTGTTAATGTATGTTGACATCTTGTTGTTCTAGAAGCTTTTTACCGTATCCACAAGGATTTTCTTCTTTTTCGAACAAATTCATGTGCACATTGCACCTAGCTTCATAATGTTAACCTTATTATACCTACATAAATGTATACATATAGACCGATTGGTGCAAGGTTCACCAATATTTGAACAAATTGATTATTTTTTTTAATTTTCTGACATTACTAATGCAGTCGTATCTTTTTGTTCTTGTACTCACAGTCAAAATAAGTTTATCGAACCCAAATCCACAACCAATCAACAAAAACACAGACAGTCAAATAGAAAACTAACAAATAATAAAATTCTTAGTAAAATAAATCTTCGAATAAACTTTCCGAGAGGATTTTCATACTGCGTTGACTCCATTAGCATTTTATTATTAGAAATTGCATTGAACGGGATCGCATTTTGCTATTTTATTAATATTATATTCAAATTCTTTAATATCGAAGTAAAAGTTGCATAAAACCGCCCCTGATTGGACATATTGAGTGAATTATTGCTTTAATAATGAATTTAATGAAAACCAAATACACGTTATGCAGTGGTATGACATTTATGATAATCAAAAAATTTGAGTTCGTAAATATCTTCTATACCATTGTGGTTTATTAATTAAGTAATATTCGTTTTGTTGCTGAACATAATTCAAATATTTAAAAAAATATAACAAATTGACATAGTTAACAACTTTTTGGAGCTTGGAATAGTTGGATTTTTTTTTAAATTGTGATTATGGCAATTAAACTGTGTACAAATAATTGAAAATATTTAAAAACCGATCATTCGATTATCATATGTAGCTCGTAATCATAAGATTTTCTTATCTGTACTTGTATTCATCTTATACACTGTTAACTGTTATTTTTTGTTTTAATTTAGGGCTGATTTTTCAACGGTTACCTATATAAAAGTTATCTGGGGAATAATTATGATGCTGTAGCGTCGGAATGTTTGTATAAGACAGTGACAGCAACAATTTTATTCCTCAGATAACATTTGTCTGACTTTAAAAAAATCTGTCGTTCGTTAAAAAAGGGAATCCTACTATCCATCATTATAGACATACTTACTTTGTATTTTTACTGTATGTATCGTTGTTAACTATAGAAATACAATAACTAAATAAGTTAATTAACCACTGAAAATAATTAGATTTATTCAATTTGATTTATGTAGAGTAAATGCGTATTCCAAAATAGCACTCGAAACTGGTCACGGATACGGAATACCGTTTACATAGAAACATATTATAACTCTATTGAGTTCAACATTAATAATTTCCACAGATTACAATAATTCACAACCAGAGTATTCAAACTATTTGGATATCCAGGTTAATATGCGTACTAAGCCAGTCCATACATTTATGGGACCAACGTGATAATAGTCGAGAGTGAATTCCGAATGATCCATATGCGCGGTGGTAACACAATACTTAGATCAATGGAGCGTGGACGCATACAATATCGTCTGTGGACAAAGCGGCCTCTCGGATTGTGTTCCAGGGTTGTTCCAGTAATAGTTATGTCGTAAGTATTTCTTTTTATTGTCGTAGGAAACTAGACAATACGTGTATGATAATACGTACGTGTTTACTGTTTCTACCTATATTTGTTCTTGGTCAAGGTATTCTAACTATATTTGGTTGATATTACTTTGAGCGTAGTACCAGGCTTCTGGTTGACTGTCTTCATATAAACGAACTCCCTATAATTTTTGCTGTGTCATCATCTGCGTTGTTTTGTAACGTTTGAATTATCTTACCTGATTCTGAAAATACTGCTAGTTGAATAACACCTGTACTTTTTTTTCCCGCTTACTAAATGTCAAAAGTATTCGCATAATATTGTTCTAAAATCCATTTCAAACAAGCAAAGGTCATAAGCTATACAGCCTTGCGCGAAACTTTTTATTTTGACAGTTGGTATAAAGGTATATACTTAGTCGGGTCATAAGTTCTGTCACAAACTTTTGATGTAATAACTTATACGCCTTTTGACAATTATTTAAAAATTATATATGAAATGAAAGGTCATTAAATGTACAATATAATTTTATTTACATTATTCGAAATGCCCTCCCCCATTTTGAACACATGCCCTTAATCTACGCGGCCAGTCATCGATCGCTGCACGCACCACATTCATATCTATGTCTGCCGCTGCTTTAACCAGAGATGCTCGGAGAGACTCCAAATTCGGGTGAGGTTTAGCACAGACTTTTTCCTCCAAATATTGCCATATCTTGTAGTCCAGTGGGTTTAAATCTGGACTAGAAGAGGGCCAGTCTTCATGCCGGATGAAGTCAATTCCACGAGCGATCAACCAGTCTTGCGTACTTCGTGCCTTATGAGCCGGTGCAGAGTCCTGTTGGAATATCCAATGCCTGTTCCTGAACATTGTCTGAGAAAGAGGTTCCACTATGTTTGTTAGGACAGTATTTTGATAAACTTCGGCACTAGTTCTCACACCTTTTTCACAGAAAAACACCTCAGTTACGCCTGAATATGAGACTCCAAGCCAAACCATGAATGAGGAAGGGTAATGCCCACGCTGGACCCTCGCAATACGCGCGCTTGCTTCTTCACTGCTGTGGGCATACACCTTATCATTTTGTTTGTTAAAACTTTCTTCAATAGTAAAAATTTTTTCATCCGAAAAAAGAATTTCGCGGTATTTTTTTCCCGCGTACCGTCGTAGCAAAGCGCGGGATCTGTCTAGCCTAATTTTTTTTAAACGCTCGTTCAAAAAATGTCCTGTCTTTTTACGATAAGCTCGTAGTCCCAGGTCTTCATTTAGTACTCTTTTAACAGTGGTTCTGCTTAGCCCCATCTGCAGAGCTAGGATTTTTTGTTTACGTACGGGATTTCGTTCGATTCGCGCCTTCACTGCTTTGATGACCTTATGTGTCCGAACTGTGCGAGGTCGGCCGCTTCTCTTACGATCTTCGAAGCTTGACTCTTCGGTGTATCGTTTGATAGTATGATAAACAAACCGTAACGTTATTTTCAAATTTTGAAGAATATTGAAAATGTCTTTTGGCGCGTAACCACAGCGGTGCAACGCGATAACCGCGATTCTGTCTTCTTTATTCGACCACTCCATATTTAAAAATGAATAAAAAATAATTTCTTTTTTATTTTCTACAAGCGCGAAAGTTCTATTTTTAAAATAAGTCGAAGAATTTCTGGCCAGTAATCGAAAATTAAAAATATAAGGTTTTGACAGAACTTATGACCCGACTAAGTATACCAGTTCAATGTCGTAACACGATTTCAACATGGCTTGAGTACCGGAACTAGGCTCTAGCCTTAAGGCTATCGTGAAATATCTGAATATTCAACATGTACCTTAGTCGTTTACGTTGCAGATCGGATACCAGAAGTCGTCTTCCATAATTGGTAGAACACTACCCTAAACCGCTACAAATTAGTCTAAGAGAAACGAGGTATTTCCTAGAAGATTGTTCGGTTTCATCCATTTATTAATTAACTGTTTTATAAACTTCACATGAGGCCATTCACAAGTCGTGTTTAAGCAAGGTATGTACATTACGCTTGCAACCGACTTTTTTTGAAATAAGAACAAGTTGCAGAAAACAAAAAATAAAAAATCTATTTTTGCTTTATATTTATTGAAAAGTTTACCTGGAATAATTATAGAAACAATACTATTTGATGTTAGATACTACCTTCATATATTAACATAATAGAACCAACTTATTTGCGCTGCGCAAACATACATGTACCTACATAATAATCTTCTGTTCGGAGTTTCCATCGGACAATCAACTGCTTTAACAGCGGTCGGTGTATTTGGTAATATTTGAATATTCCAGTAGTTTGATACACGCTGTTGAATAATGAATACGCTCGAAATATCAGATATTGTAAAGGAGCTTAACACTAGGAAATACAAGTACATTCGAATATAAATGAGAGATGGCATCTGTCAAATGCAAGTTTTTACAGTCTCATCTTGTTATTATCTTTATGTTATCGTCATTTACTTAAGTATATTGTTCTAAGGGTTTCTTGTTGTCCTTTAGAATATATATGTGTGATATTTCAATAAAAAAATCAAAGAAACAATGTTAACCAAAGGAATTGGACATGTAAAGGATTTAAAAGTGTTACAAGGATTTCTAGCGCTTCCATTGTTCTTTTATCGTTAAAAAAAACAAAGGCTTTTTGTTTTTCGCGTTTCTTAAAAGCCATGAAAGCCAAAAAAAAAAAAACATTGATTTTAACATACATTAATGTTATGTCAGACGATTGGTAAAACAGTCTAGGTATTTCTAAAATACCAAATATTCCATTTTGAGACAACCCTTTAAGCGCTGCAAGCTGTTACCCACCCACACGCAAATTGATTTACCTCCTTTATCTCAAGAGTATTTTTTTTTTTTTTTTTTTTTTGTGAGGGGAAAATCATCAAATGACTTCTCCCGCCCAGGGCCGGGCAGGAGGGAGTGTCAGACTCTTACTGACTAAAAACCCCCCTGTTCCTTCTCCTGCTCTGTGCCGAGGTCGCGGTACCTCATTGCGCTTACCCCGCAACCCCGGCTGAACATCAGCCCTTTAGGGCCCCGTCTGTGGTGGTCGAATATCTCAAGAGTATGGCGACCCGATTTGAACTATAGTTGTAATTGGTGTCGGTGAGTACAATAATTGTGAAGTAGCCATATTATCTTAGTAGCTGTAGGTGTATAGATTCTGGTTTGCTATTATTTATACCTAATAGTGTTGAGATAAAGTTGAGATTGAGCAAGCTGCTACACAGTACAATTTTAAACCTAATTTAAACCCATTTTGCTAGTCCTTCTTCTAAGCCCTTTTTGTGGAGGGAAAATCATCAAATCACTTCTTTCACACAGGGTATGGAGAGAGGCAGTGTCAGACTTTTACTGACTAAACCCCCCTTCTCCTGCTCGAGGCCGAAGCCTGTCTTTTGGCAACATATTGAGAATCTGAAGTCACGAGAATTGTAATAAATTAAAAGTGCAAACAGAAGCTGTAATGAACGACTAGTGGTCACACGATGAAGTTGTTGAAAGTTCTGGAACGTTGCAAAGTTGGATTCACAATCATAGAATGTAGTAACCAACTTATTGTTTCTAGTTCAGTTCCGATAGTTGAACCATTACTGCGTAAATTGACCCAGTTCTATTATGGTCTGGAGTTCCAGGAAAAATCACCATCGAGTGTTTTGAGGTTGGGAACAAAGGAACGCGTATATTGGTACTTTCGATGTAAAGCTTATTTATTTAAACAAAATAATATGACGCTTGTTTTTCCCTTTAGATGTAGCTAAATGGAAAAAGTAATACAAACACGACGTGTGCCCATTTTACATTTTCATGTATGTGAGGATGTAGATACGTTCTATTTATATTATTTTGTACGGTGACACAACCGATTTTATTTACTGGACACATTTTAAATTACGGGGATATTGATAGGTGCCATTTTTAATCTTGTTTGATTCCGCTTGTTTTTACCGTTTATAAGACGCAAATCACAATAAATGTTCCATTAAAAAAAGAGGGAAGTCTTTTTTGCTGGGTGAAAATCATCTACTTAATGTCTTTGAGCGTCTGAATATAAAGATGAGCAATAATTATAAAACTAAGAATTTTATAATTGAATTGAAAACCAAACTGACTGTAAGTGATGTAAACAGGCATTTTGACAATTAGATTCTGCCGTCTTCCGAATAATGGAAGTTTAATTAAAGTTTGTACTTGAAGATAAGACTCAGTTAATTGTCGTAACTAAATTTTATCGAAATTGGGGCCAGCGTTGTAGACAAATAAGAGCTATCTGAAATATAATTTTCTATTGTTTTGGCTGAAAGATGGAGTAAACGATCAAAGAAAAGATGGAAAGGAAAATTGGAATGAATGGACAAAATACGAGTTAACTGATATACACGTAACTTGTGAGATTTAAGGTCTGTTTTATATTATTCGAATAGCTTCTATGTTCCATAATTTGAATAAAGAAATATAGACAAATTTGAATATAGAACGTAATTTGTATTGAATATTTGACACAAGTATTTCGATTACTTACAGTAGTTGAAAAAGGCCGTCCATTGATTATTTGAATCGAATCATGATAACTGTTTTATCCATGACAATTCTTAAAAAGAAAAAGGACACTATTTAACCTCAAAATTAAATCCAAAATTTCGTCCAAATATTGAGATTAATAAATATATTATTATCTTTGGTGTACAAATTTATAGTTTTATTACTATGTTATTTCAAATATAAAATTAAACGTAAATTTATTTTTATAGGGCTATTATGAGTACAAAATGAATATAACATAAGTAACGATCTAATTTAAATTAAAGAGATTGTAATCAATGGGTTCTAAAATTCAGATAGACTTTGTTAGTTTAGTTGGAGTTTCTAATACTAAAATAATATTGTGAAAAGATCAGCTCATAGGAGAATAGGTATTATGCACAAGGCACAGCACGATAAATTTTAGTAACACAGATTACAAAACTTTTTTAATCGGATGATATTTTAGTTGGGATTCCATAAAATCACATCATATTACATATCACTGCATGATCTATAGGTATGTGTCCACTGCAGAGTAAAGGTCTCTTCTCACAGGGTTGAATGTAAGGGCATGGTATCACGCTGGTCAAACCGCAACGTACGGACATACGTGCCAAAAAATTGCTTACCCATGTAATTCAACTTCATGCTGGTTTGCAGCTCTATTTTATAAAACATGTTGCGTGGAGAAGGCTTAGGCCAATAGTGGACTTAAACAGGCGATTAATGATGACTTTCGCTGAAGTAATAAGATATATTTTCAAAATAAGTAAAAGTACATTGAAAATATCTAACAGAAAATGTTATAGTAAAAGAAACAATCAAACTAAGTGTGGCTGACGACGCAAAAGATGAACAGAGACAAATCGGTTTACGGTAGATTTGAGCTGCAATCCATTCAACTGTAGCGACCTAACCGACTAGACTGCGTACTAGAATATAATATAACAATATCAATATTGTAGTATTGTACTGTTTTTTTTTTGTGAGGGGAAAATCATCAAATGACTTCTCCCACCCAGGGCCGGGCAGGAGGGAGTGTCAGACTCTTACTGACTAAAAACCCCCCTGTTCCTTCTCCTGCTCTGTGCCGAGGTCGCGGTACCTCATTGCGCTTACCCCGCAACCCCGGCTGAACATCAGCCCTTTAGGGCCCCGTCTGTGGTGGTCGAATGGCTCTTTGAGGCGCGCGCGGAACGCTACGCGCCGTACGCTCGGGCCTGGTTCTGGTCGGGCGGCGAGCTGCCCTTACTCGCCGACCGCAGGCCCGTGCTTACGGTGGCCGGAGATCGTCCCTCGATCCCCGACGCCCGTAGTGTCGCCAGTTGCGGCTGCTGGGGCGTGAGGAGGAGGATTGCTCCCTCACGCGGGCCGCCTCTCTCTTTGCGAGCATGACTGCTTCACAAAAGGAGGAGACGGCGTCCCAGTTCCTCTCACTCCGCACCATGGCCTCGCGAGGCCGGGCGCGAGAGGTCGCCGCCGCCGATCACTTCCCTGAGGATACGGCGGTGGTAGTATTGTACTGTACGATCGCTGTACTAGCTGCTTTGGAAAAAAGGGTGGCTGTCGTATGGAACGCTTGTGATATTTTAAAAATGTTCGGTATCTAATAAAATAATTGTACCTTTAGAATTGTACCTGTATGTGAGGCAAAAAAGCCTCAAAGTCAAAGCATTAAGATCCATGAAAACATTGCACCTATAGATAGTAATGAAACTTGAAAAGAAATAGAACAATTTGCCAGCCACTCCGTCAATGAAGCATTTGTACAGTTAAAAGTGACAAACATGTAAAATATTCATAAGTACCCTGTTTACATGGTTTTGTATTTTTGGGAATACCTAAAACTCTAAAAAAAGCGATATGGTCTATATTTCATTTAAAACTGAACGTTATAAACACATTGTTAATACTTGAAAATAATAGTTACAAATGACCATAAGAGAACTTTAAGTTTTATGTTCAAAAGCAAATTCTGCCAAAATTTACTGTTTCGCCAAAACATCAGCAAATAAAAATAAATCCGCTATAAACTCAACCACTTAGATCGGTAACAGATGTTAAATGGAATCACGAAAAACAAAACACGGTCCCCAAAACAAAGGCACGGCGTAAAACAATGTAAAAACAACATGGCCACCGAATTGGAATATTGACATATTATTGCGTTGAGATGGGGTGATTTTCGTTCGTGGAAATTTTATGTTCGTGCCTTAGAGATTTTTAGGTCTTCAAGACAATCCTCGGAAACTACTTTTAATTATAAACAATGTAGTTTTTTGAGAGGGGAAAATCATCTACTTTCTTTTATCGCTCTGGATTGGCGATAGGGGTGCCAGACTTTTATTTTTTTGGTATCGGGTTGGAAAATCCTCACGGAAACCTATCGCCCTCGGGGAAGGGCGAAAGGTTCTGCTTACTGACTAAAAACTAACCCGGTGTTCCTCCAATTACCCATGTGCCGGAGGGGCGGGTATCGTCGCCGAAGCATTTGTCGCATCCCCCCGACGGGGAGTGTCAGGCTCTTACTGACTAAAAATCAGCCCATTCCTTCTCCTGCTCTGGGCCAGGGCCGAAATGATGTATAATTAGTTTGTGTGACTTCTATGAATTACATTTATAGTTCTTTTTATACATACCTTCATTTGAAGTATGTTGTAGAAAAAGAAAATCATAGAGCATCACCTTGGTGAAATAAAAATTGAACTGTTTTAATATATTTTTATTACGTGGTCAATAAAGAAGAATTTGCTATAAGTGTGTTTTTACAGTATTTTTTTATTAGTAATGGTTCTGAATTTTACTTCGATTCTCATTTTTCAACGCACTGATAACACAAATACCGATGCGTATAACATAAATATCACTCAATTTTTACTACACTCTGTATCTATGAGTATCGCAGGCCTGTCTTTCCCGTCAGCAATACAGTCCCTGCGGGAGACACCGTTCTAAATTGAAAATCGAACGAATCGCACTTGTCGCATGTCGGGAGAATTGCATATGTGGCATTTTGTGCCTTTGCCTACACGGCACATCGTTGTGATAGCACGTACTAGTCGTGTGCGTAGGTTTATGACGTCATCGTTCCAAGTTTGAATGTGAGGAAGGATAAGAATTGGGTTCTTAATACTGGTTTGAACAGGAGACAAAATTGCTGTAAATTTGTTATGAGTCTTAAATTAATGTGAGGTAGACGTATAATTCGTTGCAATTATTTTATTTGTTAGTTTCTCAATGTGTATAAAAAGAGATTATATTTCGATTTTATCGTTAAATTTGGGAATGATATAAAACAATACCTATTACATAATGATTTGATTTAATAGCAAAACAAGGCACTAAGAATAAACAATGGGTAAATAAAAATGTTTTTTAAACAAAACAAGGTTTGGACGGCAAATGTAAATCGCGTTACAATGCCAACGTAATTTACTTTCTGATACAGAAAAAGTTGAGTTTTTTCGCTTTTGTGCCTAAGTGAGCTGTAACCGATTTGACGTAGACTCTTTTTATATTTAAATACAATTTTGACACAAAAATTCGCGAAACGGAAATCAGAATTAAGTTAAAAAGTTTTCTTGGAAATTTGACGAAATATTTTTTGTTTTTTTTTTTTATTGTTCATGTACTATATTTAGGTCTGTTTCTTAATCTTGAACTATATGTGTATACATATAAAGAACAGATTGCATTTTAATTATCTCTCTCTACGGGCTTTGTGGGTAGATAGTAAATATAAATTTGGAACTATTAATATACCAATATACTTACATATACATATGCATGTCAAATTTATATTGTATTTAATAATGTTAAGTAATGTTGAACATAACATTCCTTATTCAATTTTCTTCCAGTTTGCTTAGATGAGAAAATTCTTGTCTTTATTAATCTAACAGATAACAACATTCTACATAAACTACTAATAAAAAGAGCAATTGGAACTTTTCTAATTAGATAGAAAAACTAATTTGATATGCAAAAGGATCGTGACTTAAAACAGCGCATTGCGAAGTAAGATTATCTTTTATATAGAGGGAAACTTCGTTTGCAGGCATTGTGAAAATATTAGTTTGAAAGCCATAGTACAATGTTGTTACAAGGCTTCTTAAAGAAGAAATATTTTCGAGTCTGAAACACAACAAATTAATACTTACCTTTTTTAACGGGCAAAAAATTCAAAAATTTTACCCCGTGGCGGCTTGTCCCATAGGGTTACCTCAAGATGGACGGGGGAGTGAGCCTCGCTATGAAGGCACGTGTTAACATAACGCGCGCTACCTTATCAAACGTATGTATTAAAAATAATCTTAATCTAATAGACAGGTTACAATTGAATAATCACGTTTTATAATTTTTCTATTTAACAAAATTTTATAATACAATTTTGTATTTCGTCATCCACTACGGGATTCATTGAATAAGTCTATAATTGTACCTAATTAGTGTAAATTAAATGTAACTCACAGAAATAGTGTTTCTTGATCTTTAGCTAGGATTTAATATATAACTTGTAACTCGACAGAACATTAAAGATTTCCGATAAGTATTTGTAAAACTATAGGAACCGCTCTAGAAATGGTATTACAAAATCGCTGAAACGTAAAGTTGAAATGTATGACTGAGGACACACAATACACAACTTTCTTTGTTTTTCGTTCTTTATTCAAGGAGAGTTGACTCCTCCACGTTACTGAGACGCAAGTCTGGAAAACGCATGTGACCTTTGCAGATGTATGACATTTGTAATGTGTGAGAAGATTTTTCATCAAGACTTTTAGGAAATTTAGTTTTAAAGATGTTTCGTTGATCAATATATTATTATTATTAATCAAGGTATCGAGTAAGTATAATAAAATACACAGGATTCGCTAATCTGTCAACAAATGTTGATTTTGTGCTTCATTACGTCTTTTTTGATTACCTATTAATTACGTTATATGTTTGTTATACCAAAACCAAGGTTGAGGGGGCAAGCGAAATAATGTACCACGACCCGGCTCCAAGCAGGAGAACAAGTGAGGTGGTTTTTAATCAGAAAGAGTCGGGCAATCCCTCTTATCACAACTATGACGGAAAACACATGTATTGTTTTCTTCACTCAAAAAACAAATAAAAATACAAACAACTTAAAGCAACAATACAGTAACTTCACTGAAGCAAATTGAAAGTGCAGTAAGTGTAAAAATATTGCAGGATAGATAGATGTTAAAGTAGGCGATATTGAATTCTTATCTGGGTGTCATTACGTCGGAACTAGCTGGCTGGCTTGTTGCGGATATTACGATACCGATTGCGATCCGATACATGTACTGCAGGCATGTGAAATACGTGAACTTTATTTACAGAATTTCTATTGTGAACATTTTTGTTATAAGAAAGGAAAGTTGGAGGTTCTTTGATGAGATTAGGTTATGCCAAAAAGTATTTATTTATGAAATTTCATATATAATTTGTGGCTAATAATGATTTTTATACAGTTACGCTAACAGTATGTTAACCAATCATCATCATCAGCCTTTAAGTGCCCACTGCTGAGCAAAGGCCTCTTCTCATACGGAGAAGGTTAGAGCATTAATTACCACGCTTGCTCAATGCGGGTTGGCGATTTCAAACTTATAATTAGTAACTATTAATTATAAGTTCAGGTTTCCTCACGATATTTACCTTCACCGTATGTCAGTAGTGTCTAAATAATCATAGAAAGTACATATAACTCTGAAAAAGTCACATTGTTACTTGCCAGGTTTCGAACCCACACTCTCATGCATGAGAAGCGGGCTCATTAACCTCCGGGCCACCAACATCATTAAAATTTAATTTTGATATTTTGGATCAAAAATTTTCTCAGTTTCACTGAAGCCCTAAGAACTTGACTTTCATATTATTACAGATAAATATTGTAAAAGATACGATGTGAATGTCGAGGTAAAAGTCCTTAAATAAATAAGAAAGAAAAAAAAGATTAAACGGCTCTGTTCGTCTTTAAAAAAAATGGTTAAACACCTCCAAGGTGGACCCTGGTTATACAATTCTACTGTATTTTTTTTACCAAATTTAATTTTATTATTTTCATTTTTATTCTGCCGTTAGTACCTCGTATCGGCACGTATGTATCGCATGATGCCAGCGCAATATTTTCTGTTTGTTTTATTCGCGCTTGTAAAAAGTTTGGCATACTGTTCCTTTTGTAAGATCTTGTATAAGATTTTATCAGTTACGATGCCATTTTGATCGAGTAAGTTGTTGGATAAGTATAGAGCAGCTTATTGTAGATTTAAATAGATTAGAGGAGTTTCAGAGGTAATGCCGCTGCTGCTAATGCGTTTCGAATACTTCCCAATGCAGATTAAGATCTCCAGAGTTTGTTTTAAACATTTCCTTTGAGATTTTCCTATAATTCCAGTATCGGTAGATATCTTAAACAATGTTTGTTAAATAGGGGAATTCAAAATACTGTAGACTCATTTAATATATGACTTTATTTCAGGATTGTTAACACACATATTCTATTTTTATTTTCGTATACGTATTTCTTATGAGAGCAGCTTAAAACAAATGATTCTTTTCTGTTTGTTTGTTATTATATTGTTATCAGCTATTTATTTTGTATGACGACAAGAAGACAATGCTATCTCATTTAATGACCCACGGGAATGGGCGGGGTGGGGCGGCCTCATTTTGGCTTGGGCCAGCCTAAACAAAATCTGCAAAGTAATAATTCTGTTGTGTCAGAAAGGAAATTAAAACAAACGATAATTCTGTCCACAATGATCTCTAAGGTCTCATTATGAATCTCAGTGTGCTGAAAGGCGCTTGCTTGAATACGTTTAAAACGAATATTATGTGCAAATCAGAATTTCAAAATATGTATCATTTTAACCTTGACTAGCAGCCCGTCCCAGCTTAGCACGGGTGCAACGCTGATACCCAATTTCACCACTATTTAATGGAATTATGGAATAAAAGCGCATCAAAATCCGTTGCGTAGTTTGAAAGATTAAAGCATACATACATAGGATATAGGGACAGAGAATGCGACTTCATTTTATATTATGTAGTGGAATAAATAAAATAAAACGTGTATTGTGTTTATCAACTACTGCCAGAAAAAATTTGCCAACTTTCTTCAGTTGCAGATATACCGTATCTAGCCTGTACTATAGATCTATAATTTAAAATGTAATTCGCTTAATTAATGGAAAAAAGCAATGAATGATAACATGTTACCACGGTCGCCTGTGAAACTAGGGTAACAATGGCCACATTATGTTGTATCTTTAGCCAATCATCTTGGTATTGCAACTCCCTAATTGATGTTGGTTCATGTCATGGGTAATCGAGTTCTTAATGAGGATTGTTGTTTGTGTACTGTGATTTGAGTGACAGATTGATTATTGGATGAACAAGGATTGTATGGCAATAGACGATAGTGAAGTGGAATTTGGTAACGGATTGGTCAAGGAGATAGTGACTTAGATATACATAACTTTTTTGTTTAGCTATACCCAGCATTCACGAAGATGTTTATGAAACAAAAGCACATTCTATTTTTTTCTTATTAAATACTTAATTATAAAAATGTTGAAGTACATTTGATGTAGGTCTATTTTGTTTTCAATGATGTTGAAGGAATCGATGTCTACAAACTGTATTTTCTATTCCGTGTCTACCAAAGCCTGTTCTTCTACGCATGTTTTTGGGTTTTTAGTGATTTTTTCCAGTTTGTAACTAAACGTTCTGTAGGTTTTTTTGGTTTCAATTTTTTTTAAAGTTGGAGTTAATGCGTACGTAACTAGTAGGAGTAAAATTTACCTTGAGCTATTTTTAGACCTAGTGAAGTCTACATACTTGTAGAATAATTTCTTAAGCACATGCTGCTAACAAGGAATGGCAGTACCTAATTCGATGGCTCTTTCCGTTCATTCAAATACAATTAGAGAGAGAATAACTTAGGTATTTTTTACTCTTTACTATATGAGTGTTAGGTCTGGGGATACACTATCTTATAAGCCAGTTATGAGTTAGGTAAAATATTTGCCTAAACCTATATTTTGGAGCCTCGTTTCAAGTATATTTTTACAAAAACAGAGCAAAATCTACTCTCAGAATATTACAAAAAGATTTTACTTGCAAACTGCGAAGGGGAAAATTGTTATGAATTTAGTTATTTATATTGTTTAGGGTCGTTTTTAAAGCCGGGGTCAAAGTAAATGATTAAATCCTAAAGCCGTAACAAATTGTGCGAGGGTCAACGGTGGTTATTTGTTATAAAGAAGGGTTTAAACAAAACGCCCCGGTTATTACGTGTTATACTGTTGAAATGTGTTTAATTTCCTTTTTCGTTTATTTAAAGCATCATAACGTCTAATGTGTGTGTGTTTTTTTATGTTTGCCAGTCAGTTGTGACGGGTTTGATTAGATTAGATTGTTTAAAAGTTACTTATAGCTACTTATTGTTTTTTAAAGAAAAAAAAAAATACATTTGTTGTCAGACCCGAAACAACCATTTGTGGATGACACTAAGTGTTGTTCTTGCATGGAATAGAACCTGCGAAAAGTTGTACAGCAGCCAGTTGCTCAGGCACTACGCCAACGATGTAGCCGTTTTATACATTTATGATGATAATATTGTGTAGGTAACTTTGGTAACAACACAAATTTAGACCTCTGTCTGTACCTACTTTTTTATCAACATTTTATTATATACTAACCAGATGATAATAGCACATTAAAAAACTAGAATTTCCGTCTCCGTATGTCAGAGATATCTTAATAAACTTTAAAAGTACATTTAAAAGTCACGTTTGTACCAGCCAGGTTTTCAAACGGCACGGAAACCACGCATGGAGGTAATAAGCTACGGGCCACGACGACATACAAATTATTATTGTCTTTAAATCATTCTAAATGACTTTTAACCTGGATTGTAAAAATTGATTACATATTACTTATACATATAACGATTCACCTCTTGTCAAGACATATAGCAAAATACATTTTATGTCTAAGATTACAGTTTATAGTTAGTAAATTGAATATGGAATATGTTTCCATCTACCAAATATTTATAGTTGTCATGAAGAAACAATACAGATACAATAATTATTATTTAAAAAAAAACTTAGTATCACTTTCACCATACCAATATTATTCGAAGAAACACAAACGTTAAATAATACTCTAAGTATAAAAGCTCATTATTTTCGTTCGTAAAAACGGTTGCGTATCTAAAAGGTCAGTGACCCTTTCCAATATTAATAAAAACACAAAAAGTAGCTATTATACTAGGGTGTTTTCCAGTTGTTTTCAAGTTAGTTATTGGTTAGTGTTTGAAACTAAGATAATATTATACAAAATGCCTCGATAAGACTATTAAAATGTCTCTATGACTTTTCTTTGTGCTAACTTAGATAATTTAGCTAAGTTGATAAAGACTAGTAAGATAACTTGGTAGAAATATTACTTGTTCTTAGATTTATTGTTATTTTTATTTCATTTATCTAAAGATTTAGTAGAAACTTTATCCATGTTTTATGAAGGTTGTAGTTATTTTATTTCTTTGTTATTACTGTAGCTCTTATTTGGTGAAAAATTTAGCGTTTATATACTGATGTTTTTATGGTGTATTGATAAAATGTCTGCTATATAAATACTTTACTGTTGTATGCGCGCTCAGGGTCAATTAATGAATACTTAAGGCTACAAAGTAATAGTTTTCGGAACAAAATCGTTAGATACTTCAGTTTGATTGATTTGACCCACGAACCCATCAAAAAATGTTGATATTATAACTATGTCTAAGATCGGCTAGACATATAGTATGCTTCGTTATGAATGGACTAGCTTGACCAGATTGATGATACCAAAGCCTCGCAGAACACTGGCGTGAAATAACGCAAGTGTGTGAGTCAGGTTACCCGAGGATCAAACTTTTTAACTACCCCCCCCCCCACCTTTCCCAAATTCTACAGAAGTTGCAAGTCTGGTGGAGCAAGCTTGCTCTGCATCGTAGCCTGGACTGAGGCCGGATATCTTCTCCCGGGGTTGCGGGGTAAGCGCAATGAGGCACCGCGACCTCGGCCCAGAGCAGGAGTAGGAACAGGGGGGTTTTTAGTCAGTAAGAGTCTGACACTCCCTCCCGCCCGGCCCTGGGCGGGAGAAGTCATTTGATGATTTTCCCCTCACAAAAAAAACAGTATCTTCTCGTTGAATCAGAATATATGTATATTAGGGTTAAGAGCTTACGGTTAATGACCTCACCATCAAAACAATTAAAATAAATGAAAAAAAGGAAATAAATACTCAATGTATGTACAAAACGTGAAAAACATCTTCACACGTATTATATATAACTATAAGTTATACATATGGGCACTTAAATACAAGTACCTTTACAGCACATAATGTTAGTAGCTATAAAAGTAAGAGGTTTTATGTAAAATCATAACGTTAACATAACAATGTAACGGCGAGCTGAGCGTCTGGGGAAATATGCGGATTAGATCATTTTACACGGTAGATAACTAAGCGAAGGAATGAAGGTAAATATCATGTTTACAGGTCACTTAATTTATTTCTTGCATTGTTGGGAGTAAGGAAACGTTTCAATATGGGATAGAATGAGGTGCACGAGCGATCGATGTAATATTTTAAGACTTGAGGCCTCAAAAATTAGCCCATTACCCCAGCGAGCAGCGCGTCAAGAACCACCACAGATACAGGACCAACTAGGTAAGGCCAGGTTGTTGGAAAAGCCTGAGCGCGACCCTGCTTGGAGCAAGAGAAGGAGCAGGACGGTTTTTAGCCACCAAGAGTCTGATACTCCTACTCGCTTCCATACGGGGTTAGACATAGACGATTTCATATAAAAAAAAGTTACAAAAATCATTCGTTCGTTTGTATCTTGCCTACTATTTTTGGGATATTTTTAAAACTTTATTCCCATGAAGAAAAACAAATTACGTAATTTGTTCAATCAATCATCCGCCCGTGTTACATTTTAATTCACTTTGCACAACTTACACTTTTAATAGTGTTTTAATAATTGCTCTTGGATTAATAAGTCTGTGAGCTAGTAACGTTAACTTTGAGCCTTGTCAAAGTTTTCCTTAACTGTTTCTGTTAACGAGGTTTCACTTAAGTTTATAAAGGAGCACAGGCTAATGGAAAATGTTGATTTTTGTACGACGAAGATAAACTGAGAGGTAGTAAAAGTAAAGCTTGTTTCTCTGTTGAGGTGGAAAATAACTTGTGAGATGAGTTACGCGGTCCTAGGCTTCATAGCTTTATTAATTGATTTTGTTGATGGAAACCTTAAGTAATTTTCTGCAGTTTGAGGTACTAGCGATATCTATGTGGCTTTGTATGTATACGTGTAAGCGTAGTGGATTCTGAATGGCCTACCGGAGACTCTGAGTTCGTGTCTGTTGTATTTGCAGACTTTTGTGTTAACGGTCAAAAAGTTTAATTTTGATTAGTAATTTAAAATCAACAGTTATTCAAAGACAAAGCAGCAAAAATGAATCTATACTAATATTTGTAAATTATGTACCAAAATGTGTAAGTTTGTATGTTTGTAGGTTTGTATGTAGGGGGTAATCCTCGGAACCACGTGTCGGATTTCCAAATTTTTTTCACTGATAGATAGCTACGATGTTCCTGAGTGCTATAGGCTATAAAACATCACGCTACGAGTAAATCGAGCCGAAACCGCGCGAGAGTTAGTCTGTCAATAATTTGTAGACACCTAAAATAGAGAAATCTATTAAGAGATTCGCAGATTCGATGAAGGAAACAGGTTCACCAAAATTATAATTAAATCGAGTTATTAACAGACACTAACATCAATCAAAAACTTTCTCCAAAATCTCAACCGCGATCACAAATCAACGTGTCATCGCCATTCGACAAATGCCGTCATTTTCTTGAGATAGTTTTGAAGAAAAATGTCTCGATTCCACTAGAGTGATCGAGAAATCGGAGTAGCTTGAGGACCTACGATCAATTTCGGAGCTGCAAACGAAAGGGCGAAGGATGGTAAGATATCGGCTACTGATAGGAGATTGCACTCCTGACTCCACCGACAAATAGAATACATAAATCTCACTTCAACTTTGAATAGAATAGCAAATCAATTTCAGTATAAACCAGTTAATTTTACACGTACTTTCTTACTTTATAGTCATATAACTATAATACTATATTGTCATACTTATTCAGATTTAAAATATATATTAAATGAAAGTCAAATGCGTTAAAAACTGAGCAGGAGAAAATTAAATTTGGGGCTGATTTTTCAATAGTCAGATAAAAATCAGCCCTTTTGTTTTACAGATGTAGAAAGAGTGTGCAACATATTTCTGACCTTGTCATTTTGGGTGTGACGTCACTGGCATGTCAATTGTTTTTTATTACAAGAAAATAATGGTAGAAGAAAAATGACTCTTAATTAGAAAGAGAACGTTATATATTTCTGTTCTTGTCATTTTGGGCGTGACGTCATGAACATTATGTCAATTGTTTCTGTAGGTACCGACACGGGTACCGACAACCATGCTGGAAAAGTAAAAAAAGAAAAATAGTTTTAATTTAAAAAGAGGACTCTGCTTATGTTCTTGTAGTTTTATTATGAAAAGCATTTTTATATAACTTATTTCACCTCAAAAACAGCATGACACATACTTACATATTTTTTATTTAAAAACATTTTCAGCCATGACCCGTTGTAAAAAAGAATTCAGTAACGAAAAAGGAAACAAAAATTCAACCTAAATATTACTAACGGTATTGTGTCAACACAGACGACCCGCCATTATGTGCTTGCTCATTTTTATTTAATCCTATTCGGTATGTGTGTTCCAACTGTCCCACGACAAAGGACAGAGTTCTACCATTTCCTTTTTACAGCATTCAGACTGTGGTTCACCGCAACTATGAAAGCTTTACGCGTAGCATCTAAACTGATTTATTTCTAACATAACAATGTCACGGATAAAGGATACAATCACGCAACTGTAACTGCCAATGGGCCAATGCATTTAACCACCCTTGGACGCCAAGTACAAGGGTGGTTAATCGATAATCGTCAGGTACCATGATTAGGCTGTTTGTTTGACCCCTTTAGTAAAAAAAAAATCACATAAACTGGAAGAAGAAGTAAATAGAACGACATATCTAGATTTAATAATATAATGAACCTAAAATTCTTGTCCGACATTAACCTTTCTCATCCTACAGTCAGACGAACAGTAAATTTATTTAATTTGATTAATATTGAGGAAAGAAGCGTTGGTAATTAGTAAACATTGTACGTTTAACCCGTCGCGTGCCGTGGTCATTTGTAACTGTCGCCGGCTCACATTGACATAGTGATTTCGTAAAGTGACTTTGGAATTAGCTTTGAATGGAAAATTGTCAACCCATTGCAGGTTATTTGTCTTTACGTAATAGGTTTACTTTTGTTTATAGAGGCGAATTTGAGTTTGTTCCCTAAAATGTACCTCGGAACGTATTTTGTATTTATGTTTTGCATGAAAGAAAGAAAGAGAAGGAAATAATAACATTTATTCTAAATTCGCACAGGACAGAAAATATATACAAGAACAATTACATTTTAAACATGCAAAAAGAAAAATAAAAAAAAGATTAAATAATAATAAAAGACCTTTGCGAGGTCAAAAAGGCTCCTATCTCAGCATATGCTGCGATTATTCGCCAAAAAGTTAAAATACCGCAGCGCTGGTACTCGTATTCTGATAGGGCCGCGGCATCACCATGCCGCGGTCACACTCAAGGAACACAGAGACAGATTTTACATGACAACAAAAGCCAATGTCTTTAGCTTTATTTTTTTAATTGACCCCTGTCTTTGCATGCGCTTAGAAAAGCGTGGCTTAACCCGTTAACGGTCGGTTTGCACGACTGCGCGAAGCCACAAACTTCACTCTCACGTACTTAAACTTGTAAAAATAAAATAATTGTTCTTTACGTAAAATCGTACGATTTGAAATCTGAACACGGAAGTCGGTTCCGATGTCAATTGAAATTACACGATTACCTAACTACGTATATCGGTGCGAAGTGGCGACGAGCGATTGTTAAATACTTTTTGTTCCTTCTAACGTTTCAGCTTTAATTATCCATGGAGACAGAAGTTCAATTCCATTAATCGTGGTGGCTCGGTTCCCAGTTGGACAGTTCATTTAATCAACTGTGACTTTAAAGATACTGGAGCTAGCCTTGGCTTGAAGTATTATTACACTAATGTTTAAATTTGGTTTCGAACTAGCAAGTTGGTTAAACAGGAAAGATAAGAGATATACGCATGCAAAAGCGCCAAATCGGGCATATGTCTTTATTAAAAACGTGATAACATCATTCATATTATCATTGGCATTGGTCGAAATTATTTCCGACCCGAGTCGCCAAGTCATCCGAAAATATTAACCAAAACCTCAGATAAGGTAACGTTTTCGGCCCGAAGGGGTCCAAGGCGACCCACCTGTCGACTGCAGGGTTAATGGTTATCGGTTTCACATAAATAATTCAAGCATAAAATGTGGTTTGGTGTCAGAAATTAATAAAAGAGATTTGTAACGCCACACATTTTAGGGTTAGGTGTGATCATTATTGTTTTAAATTGTTCGGTGCTTTTCCGTGTATTGTAGATAGGGGTTTATTGATAAATATATGGTTGTCTATTGGACGGCTTTAAATTGTGCGTACATAAAAGGAGTGAATCAACTATACCTAACTTCTTCTTTTGTTAGAAGTAAATGATCTCTTAATCTAAAATTAGGTTTCGTCTAAACCTTCTGTAATTAAGCAGGAAATTGTAAATTTTAAATT
Source organism: Spodoptera exigua (assembly GCA_902829305.4). NCBI lineage: Eukaryota > Metazoa > Arthropoda > Insecta > Lepidoptera > Noctuidae > Spodoptera > Spodoptera exigua. The sequence continues at coordinate 4,038,365 of LR824612.2, forward strand.
ATGTATATATAGGTATGCCACGGTTGAAGGATCGGGAGGTGTGGAAGTGAGATGGGGAGGTCTTTGCCCAGCAGTGGGACATTACAGGCTAGTTAAAAAATAGGTATGCATATATTTTAACGTTATTAATAGGAGAGACAGTAAGAGTATTTTCAAATACGTATGTCAATCACTGTTTTTTTTTGAATCTGATTATCATCAACTATCTTCTCTCTCTCTTTAACAGACTAGAATGTCAGACTGTTGCTGACTTAAAATCATCCTGTTTCTTCTCCTGCTCTGTGTTGGGGCCGCGGGAAATCATTGCATTGGAAACAGGGATCATTATAGATTGTATTATTGCATATTAATTTACTGAACAGTTAGTTCATTCGGATAAATTTATGTTAATTTGATCTGTAGTAATGTTATCAGATCTCACAGAAGTTCTAGAGACTGGGTATCTGGCTGTTCCGCACCGTGTTTATGAATCCCACAAGGAACAACTTATATCTAATTATCATGTGTACATGTGAATTAGTTGTTGATGTTCGTAAACCACACGAGAAAATCCTAGCGCAAGGCAACGTTTCAAAAATAGTAAAATGAAAAGAATGTTTGATCTCCATTACGTTGTATCTAAAAGTTAGTCAGGAATTGCAAACATTAACAAACATCCGGGGTTTAATTAAAATGCAGTGTATGTGCAGTTTTCATCTTGTTTATGTTTGGATTAAGTATATAGTTTATTAACTGTTTTCATATACGATACGCTAACGTTTACTATGCAAAATATTCTTGATACTTGCTTTTGTTGGAACTTTCAGTCAATTTACAAAGGCGTATCCATACTTTACCTTTCCAAGTTTATTTGTTGGTATTTTTGTTTCTATCTTTTTTTTTTATTTACATATTTAATGTTATCTTAAGACGGATAAGATCCAATTACATTATAACAATTAATTATGTATATTGTATTCGACAGATTTGGAAGTAATTGAGGAAAGCTATTAAACCACCACAGATGGGGATAGGCCCGAAGCAGAAGGAACGAGGTGGTTTTTAGCCAGTCAAGAGTCTGACACTCCCTTACTAAAAAGTAATTTATTGACGTTCTCCTACAGAAAGTCAAAGTGAAGACATGTTTTGGATTTTACGACGATGATGATTATTTTTGTTTAAACGTTCCCCGCACTAGGATTTTCTCCTTTGTCTTGGGTGCGTTTACAAACATACAATTTTACTTACACGTCATTATACCCAGAACAGGAACAATAATCTTGTGGATCACACAAAGAGTTGCCCGGCCAATTTGCCAACCGTGCTATAGCACCGTGACGTGCTATGCTCGTATATAGGTAACTAGTGAATTTATATCGAGTAGCTTGAATGATCATTTTAGATCATAAAAATGTTACAATACGGTTTAATATAACACTACATATAAAACAATTAGTCATAGTAATTTACATTTGCGAAAGAATGTATATCGTCTTTTTGACTTATTTAAAAAAAATAGTTGATATCATAACACTCATGGCAATGGAGTCGTAAAATTTTAAGACGATTTGGTTCGCCGTTAAATTTTATATGTGGTGCGTGTGGGGTCAGGTGAGGGTGTGGTTGGGCGGAAGGTTACACAATATACTTTTTTTTTCATAATGTTAGAACAGGAACTGCCAATGTTATAGACGTGTTTACCATGGAGGTTTAAAATGATGTGAGGATCGAACTTGGTGACACTTTGTAGGTTCTATTAAAAGTAGGTATACTATCATTTCCCTCGTCTGGTTGTAGAAGGCAGATCATCTGATGGTAAATAATCGGCGTTGCCGATTGACAATCGCAGCATCGTGAGCTGGGAAGTCTGCGTTGCCGGCCTTTTTGGGTTACCAGTTTGACGATTGGGGATGGGAGGAGGAGGGTTTGAGCTTCCTGTAACCGCACTTACACAGTGAAATACAACGCAAGCGTTTTTACACGCCTTTTTTCCGTGAAGCAGAGTTTGGTCGAGCTAGTCCATTCGAACTGAAGCACGGCTGTCGTACACATAAAACTTGGTCTGGTAAAATCGTGGTGTTATTTGTTACAGATTTGTAAAATATGTTTCTAACTTTAATAGAAATTTCCTAGAAATCGGTTCAGTAGTTTAGGTGTGAAGAAAAGACAGACAGACAGAGTTACTTTCGCATTTATAATATTAATAGTACAGATTGACTTTTATACTATTTAAGTAGCTAAATATAGTGAGTATAAAAATGAAGATGTAGGTATCTATTTGTTTTATAAGCAGTAGCGGGGTAAATCTCTACTGTACTTCTGTCTGTGGGACGTAAACAAAAGAGACCAATCTTCTAAAGAGAACCGACATCAACAATAGTCTTATCTATCTTGCCAATGTTCCACAGTACAGGCAAAGTGTACAGTGCACGACAGGGGCTAACAACCTTTTTACATATTTTGATATAAGGTGGGTTTATGAGGGGGTCTTTTCGGGTCCTAAGTTTAAAGTCCAGTAACGTTATAATAATTGTTGTAGTGTTGCAGCTGTCTTCCTTCCTTAAAATGATTACTGTTTAAATCTGTGGATCACACCTATTAATGATTTTTGCACAACACGTATTTTTTTTTCTTTATTAATTCTACTTAAAAAAAACACAAAGGTTTTCGAAGAGTTTGGAACTGTACCTGGTGATTTGTTAATAATTATGCCATTCATATTTAAATGGTACAATAATACCATAGTTTCATTACGTAAAGCTTTTAGAACAAAGTGAGAGTTAAGTTGGTATACAATATGTAAAGTCCTGGATGCATGATATTGTGACGGAAAAGTGGTTCAAACTCTTTGACATCATGACGTCAATGGATGGTTGTCAAACGGTGCCTAGAGATTGTAAATTTCGTCGTGAATTGTCAACACGAGTTGGTGTAATCGGTAAGGCGTGTGGATTACACCACAGAGACCCCGAGTTCGAGTCCCGCCGTAAACATGAAGTTTTTTAGTTGATAGAAGTTTTGTCGAACTTTCTGGAATTATTTGTGTGAAAGAAATGAAAAATTAAAGAGCGAGAAGGAGAATAAATAAAAATGAATAACGAAATTATTGGAAGGTTCTGGAGGCATGACGATCAAAAAGAATAACGAAATTGAATGTTCCAGAACCTAACCGGGGGTATATAAGCAGAACTAAGGCTCACCGCTGGCAGTTGAGTTCTAAGTCTAAAGCGATTCGGAAGAAAAGGAAGAAGTGAAAAAGGAAGAAAAGTGAGTGAAATAGTGAAGTGCAGTGAAATAGTGAAGTGCAGTGAGTTAAGTGAAAGTCAGCGTGAACTGTGAGCGGCAAACGGAAGCTTGTGTCAGTCGCCCGGACTCTGCTCAAGAGGAACGCCGATAACTTAACTCCGTGGACGCTGTCATTTAAGTGCAATAGAAAGTCTGAAAACCGGTATTAGTGTTTAATTTCATCCAATCCCGTAACCCAAGCCCGCATAGTCAGGAACTTGACGTCAGGCACGTAACATTTGGTGTCAGAAGTGGGATTGGAGAAAAATGCCGCTAGTGCCGCAGGACGTAAGAGGAGTGAGTACCCGTGCTATGTCAGAAGCGCAGCGTGTGAGAGAAGAGGGTGCTGCAGCTCAAACCAGCGATGCAGAAGCCAAGCCTGTGCAGGTGGATCTTCTGCTACAGCTGCAGCAAATGATGGCAGAACAGCTGCGGGAGCTGAAAGAAGATCAAGCGCGCCGCCAAGAAGAGCAAGCGCGCCGCCAAGAAGAGCAAGCACGCTGTCAGGCAGAACAGCTGCGGGAGCTGAAAGAAGATCAAGCGCGCCGCCAAGAAGAGCAAGCGCGCCGCCAAGAAGAGCAAGCGCGCCGCCAAGAAGAGCAAGCACGCTGTCAGTCAGAACAGCTGCGGGAGCTGAAAGAAGATCAAGCTCGTCGCCAAGAGGAGCAAGTGCGTCGCTTGGAAGACATGCATAAAGATTTCACGAAGGGACTGCAAAAGGCTGTCAAACGGGTACAAGAAGTGGAGGAAGGTTTAGGCAAGTTGGAACATCGCGTCATGGCGATAGAGGAGAGATTGGAAGAAGAGATCTCCAAAATCAAGCAGGAAGTGACAAACCCAAGCCCTTTGAAGAGCCGAAGCCGTCTTGCAGCCGTTTTTGACGCCCCAAATGCGGCCTTAAGCGCAACGAAAGGGCTCAAGATTCCCCATTACGACGGAACAACATCCTGGACCGCGTTCAAGCTACAGTTTGAGACACTTATGGAGGCTTATGGTTGGACTCAGAAGGAAGCACAGTCAGCCCTCACCCTGGCCCTCCGTGATCAAGCGCTCTCAGTGCTGGAAGCTATCGGCGCAAGTGGGGATCTCAGCTTTAGTGCCCTCCTCAACGCACTTGAGGCACGTTTTGGAGACAGCCACCTCGAGCACGTATACAGAGCGCAATTAAAAGAGCGTACTCAGCGTGCTAATGAGAGCCTACAGCAATGGTCCGTGGAAATCGAGAAACTTGTGCGTCGAGCTTTCCGGTCGACTCCGTCAATGATTGAAGGCACGCTTCTCCAAGCGTTCATTGACGGTATTCGGGACCCCGAAGTACGAGCTGCTGTTCATCTGGGCCATCACAAGAACATGAAAGAAGCTCTGGCCCATGCATTGGAAGTGGAAGCCGTGCGTGGCAACTCCCGTACCTTACGTCTGCGGGAAATGACGACAACGGAGCAGGTACCTCCACGCCGTCGGAATTTCATGTGCTATGGATGTGGAGAGCGTGGGCACATACGGAGCGACTGTCCGAAGAAGATGAACCGCCAGGACGCGGCGGTCTCAACTTCTGACCAGCAGGGAAACTTAAATCCAGCCAGGGCTGCGGGGTGGGCGCTGGCTGGTAGTGGAACAACCCCAACAATCTACATCAAGCAAACCAACGATGGAAATACTCTGGTGATAGACGGTCAAGTAAATGGGAAAAACAGTCAGCTAACATTAGATACTGGAGTTTCAAGGACGGTGATAAATGTTCGGCTGCTCGAGCAAAACATCAGGAAACACCTTAAACCAATTGTTGGCCTACAAATGAAATCAGCTACCGGCCAGTGCATACCGATAAGTGGAAAACTGCATGTAACAATCAAAATTGGGGAACGTGTTTATCGACATGAGGTTATTGTGGCCAAAATTCTGGATGACTGCATCCTGGGACTTGACTTCCTGCAAGGGCACCAGTGTAACATCGACCTAAAATCTGGAGTTTTACTATGTGGAACTGAGGAAATTCCGATGAAGGGTGGAACCCTGGGAAAAGTTTGCTGTTTAAGAAGAACTGTTCTTGCACCAAAATCACAGACTCTCGTACCAATCGCATTACCTAGGAGAAAGGAAGGAAGTTTACCTCGAAGGTGCGCTGTGATTGATAAATCGGAACACGTAAGCTCATGGCTACCGGCAAGAACTGTCGTGGGGTCATCTGATGTCAACTGCATTCCAGTATTCAACTTCAGTGATTCAAAAATTACGATTGAAGAAGGAGAGCCTGTGGGCGTATTGGAAGAAGTGGCCTGGATAAGAAAATGCTCGGAGAATCTTGTGAAGAAGGACAGTACGGGAATAGACTTTGTAACGAAAATCTTAGACGAAAACAAAAGTCTGACAAAAGTGGAGACTATGAAAGCTAGAAATTTACTTCTTCGATTCTCTGATGTGTTTTCAAGAAGCGATGGTGATATTGGCCGAACTGGTTTGGTGAAGCATAAAATAAACACAGGTGATACAATGCCAATTCGTCAAAGGCCCAGACGCATACCATTCGCTCGTGAGAAAGAGGTTGAAGAAATGATTGACGATATGAGGAAAAATGACGTGATAGAGCCCTCTTCTAGCCCTTGGTGTTCACCTGTCGTGCTTGTTAAGAAGAAAGATGGTTCAACGAGGTTTTGCGTAGACTATCGACGATTGAATGATGTAACCAAGAAGGATAGCTACCCGTTACCAAGAATCGATGACACACTTGACACACTGAGTGGCATGAAATGGTTTTCAACGCTCGATCTGAAAAGCGGCTATTGGCAAGTGGATTTGGATCCCAAGGACAAGGAAAAGACCGCATTCTCAACTGGGAAGGGACTCTGGCAATTTAAGGTGATGCCATTTGGATTATGCAATGCACCGGCAACCTTTGAGCGTTTGATGGAACAGGTGCTGGCGGGACTGCTGGGCGAAACCTGCCTAGTTTACCTCGATGACATCATCATTGTTGGACGGGATTTTGACGATCATCTAAGGAAATTGGAAAAGGTACTCGACAAGCTGCGTGGAGCAAATTTAAAGTTGAGTCCAAAGAAATGCTCTTTCTTCAAGCGCGAAGTGAATTATCTAGGACATGTTATTCCTGAGAGAGGAATTGAGACTGATCCAGCCAAGACTGTCGCTGTTAAGGAATGGCCAACACCTAAAGACAAAACGCAAGTTCGGGCATTTCTTGGATTGTGCTCGTATTATCGGCGGTTTGTGAAAGGATTCTCGGACATTGCCAAGCCTTTGCATCGATTGACAGAGGAGAAACGTGCCTTTATCTGGGACGAGGATTGTGAGCAAGCCTTTCGAGAACTAAAAGAACGGCTTTGTAACACACCAATTCTCGGATACCCCAGCGCGAAAGGAATATTCGTAGTTGATACGGATGCCAGCAATATTGGAATAGGAGGTGTCCTTTCACAACGCGATGGTGAGCAGGAGAAGGTTATTGCTTACTTCAGCAAGTCACTATCCAAGCCGGAGAGGAATTATTGCGTGACCAGGAGGGAATTGCTGGCCGTAGTCAAAACTCTGCACCATTTCAAGAAGTATTTACTGGGACGGAAATTTTTGATCAGAACTGATCACGCTGCTTTGAAATGGCTGCTTCAGTTTAAGGATCCCGAAGGCCAAGTAGCCAGATGGTTGAAACAACTTCAGGAATTTGACTTTGAAATCGAACATCGCGGCGGAAGAATTCATGGCAACGCAGATGCATTATCGAGACGCCCATGCGTGGAAGATTGCAAGCATTGTGCCAAGAAGGAAACTGCTTTTCTTAAGGTGATAAGGACTGATACTGTTGACGAGGCATGGGGAGATGATGCGATGAAATTAGAACATAAAAGAGATGCAGATATTAAACCAATACTGGAGTGGCTACGAAGTGGTAACAAGCCAAGTTGGAGTGACGTCGCCCAATATAGCGCGGTAACGAAAGGTTTATGGGCACAGTGGAAAAGCCTTACGCTGCATAACGGACTTCTGTGCAGGAAATGGGAATCAACAAACGGCAAGGACGAGCATTTGCAATTGGTGGTGCCTCGTTCAAAAATAAGGGATGTATTAAAAGCGTTCCATGATGGATATTCTGGAGGACATTTGGGAATTAGGAGGACTTTGGTGAAGATCAAGGAGAGGTTTTATTGGTTGCATTGCAAATATGACGTCGAAGATTGGTGCCGAAAATGCACTAGTTGTGCAGCTGTCAAGGGTCCACAAACAAGAAACAGAGGGGCGATGAAAATCTACAATGTTGGTATGCCTTGGGAGAGAATAGCCTTAGACATCGCTGGACCATTTCCAATCACTGATTCGGGCAATCGCTACGTTTTAGTGGTTATGGATTATTTTACAAAATGGCCGGAGGTCTTTGCCTTACCGAATCAAGAGGCAGTAACTGTAGCCACGAAGTTGGTAAACGAGGTATTCACCCGATTCGGAGTGCCCTTGGAGATGCACAGTGATCAAGGACGGAACTTTGAATCCCAAGTTTTTCAGGAAACTTGTAAACTTTTGGGAATCCATAAGACTCGAACGACCCCTTATCATCCACAGTCAGATGGAATGGTCGAACGCTTCAACCAAACATTGGAGCGACACTTAGCAAAGGTGGTTGACAGCCATCAGAGAGATTGGGACACTTACATACCTCTCTTCTTGCTTGCCTATCGGACTGCTGTACATGAAAGTACCGCAAAGACGCCTGCATTTGCAAATTTTGGAAGGGAATTGAGATTACCGGCAGATCTTGTATCGGGCTGTCCACCTGGCGACACTCGCACCGAGTTTAACGATTACATAAGCGAGTTAAGGGCAAAAATGTTGGACATTTACGAGCAGATCAGGGAGGCCGGTCTTCAAGCTAGTGATCGCGCAAAGACGCGCTATGATCGACGAGCCAATTCTGTTGGGTTCGAAGAGGGGTCATTGGTCTGGCTTCATAATCCAGTCAGAAGGAAGGGAAAATCTCCGAAGCTGCAACCGAGTTGGGAAGGTCCTTATGAGATAGTCACGAAGATCAATGACATTACTTACAGAATTCGGAAGACTTCAAGGAGCCCTTTGAAAGTTGTCCATATAGACAGGTTGGCGAGGTATTACGGCAGCAACGATGCTCGGGACGAGCGAATCTAAGAGGGGGGCAGTGTGACGGAAAAGTGGTTCAAACTCTTTGACATCATGACGTCAATGGATGGTTGTCAAACGGTGCCTAGAGATTGTAAATTTCGTCGTGAATTGTCAACACGAGTTGGTGTAATCGGTAAGGCGTGTGGATTACACCACAGAGACCCCGAGTTCGAGTCCCGCCGTAAACATGAAGTTTTTTAGTTGATAGAAGTTTTGTCGAACTTTCTGGAATTATTTGTGTGAAAGAAATGAAAAATTAAAGAGCGAGAAGGAGAATAAATAAAAATGAATAACGAAATTATTGGAAGGTTCTGGAGGCATGACGATCAAAAAGAATAACGAAATTCAATGTTCCAGAACCTAACCGGGGGTATATAAGCAGAACTACGGCTCACCGCTGGCAGTTGAGTTCTAAGTCTAAAGCGATTCGGAAGAAAAGGAAGAAGTGAAAAAGGAAGAAAAGTGAGTGAAATAGTGAAGTGCAGTGAAATAGTGAAGTGCAGTGAGTTAAGTGAAAGTCAGCGTGAACTGTGAGCGGCAAACGGAAGCTTGTGTCAGTCGCCCAGACTCTGCTCAAGAGGAACGCCGATAACTTAACTCCGTGGATGCTGTCATTTAAGTGCAATAGAAAGTCTGAAAACCGGTATTAGTGTTTAATTTCATCCAATCCCGTAACCCAAGCCCGCATAGTCAGGAACTTGACGTCAGGCACGTAACAATATCCTAGTTTTTTTAAGGAAAAAAAACACTCCTTATGTAGTGCATCACAAACAAACCTGCACTCTCGAGAATATCTCATTATTTTTAACTAAGGCACACTGGCAACATTTTTGAATAAAAGTAAAAATTAAAGCAATGTAGATATTGTCGTTTTTTAAATCTGTATTTTTTAATTACCTTTATCTCTATAAGTTTCAAGTGCGCCCGTTGACTAAATGGGTTCTGTTTTTGGTTCCTAGTCTGAATGGGTACATGATACCAAAAATTCAAGTAAAAGTAGTTAGAGGATATTTTGAGGGTTTTTGAAGCTATCCAATATCCATATTCCCCTAATCTCACATCTATGATGTTCAAGGGCGGGGCTGATTATTAAACAACAGATTCTGCTCTGGCCCTGGTCCAAGCCAGCTTGGGACTAGTCGCTTCCCTATCTTATAAAACAACAACAGTAAATAAACAATAAACACTTTTTTTGATTATGCTAAAAGTAACTTAACACAGACATATTTGTACCTACACATATTATAGAGCACATATATAGCGACTGCAAAGTTGGCGCGGTGGCTGGGAAACTGGCTGCCGTGCAAGTCTGCGTGCTGCGTACTGCGTGTGGCAGGTTCGAATCTCACACTAGGTCTTGTCCGTGTGAAATTATAGGTATATTTTATTTTTTTTTATTTTTTTTTTTTTTGTGAGGGGAAAATCATCAAATGTCTTCTCCCGCCCAGGGCCGGGCAGGAGGGAGTGTCAGACTCTTACTGACTAAAAACCTGTTCCTTCTCCTGCTCTGTGCCGAGGTCGCGGTACCTCATTGCGCTTACCCCGCAACCCCGGCTGAAAATCAGCCCTTTAGGGCCCCATCTGTGGTGGTCGAATGGCTCTTTGAGGCGCGCGCGGAACGCTACGCGCCGTACGCTCGGGCCTGGTTCTGGTCGGGCGGCGAGCTGCCCTTACTCGCCGACCGCAGGCCCGTGCTTACGGTGGCCGGAGATCGTCCCTCGATCCCCGACGCCCGTAGTGTCGCCAGTTGCGGCTGCTGGGGCGTGAGGAGGAGGATTGCTCCCTCACGCGGGCCGCCTCTCTCTTTGCGAGCATGACTGCTTCACAAAAGGAGGAGACGGCGTCCCAGTTCCTCTCACTCTGCACCATGGCCTCGACTAAGGCCGGGCGCGAGAGGTCGTCGCCGCCGATCACTTCCCTGAGGATACGGCGGTGCTCAGCCCAGGCAGGGCATACCGCTACCGTATGCTCCACCGTATCCTCTAGGTGGTCCTCACAATGACGACACTCGGGCGTTTCCTCCCGCTGAATCCGAAACAGGAACCTACCGAAGCTGCCGTGCCCGGTAAGCACCTGCGTCAGACGGAAGGTGAGGACGCCGTGGCGTCTCCCAAGCCACTCCTCAAAGAGGGGTCTTACCGCTGCTATGGTAGCGTGCCCGGCCCTCGGTTGCGACAGTCGTTGTTTCCACTCTGCCATAAATTATAGGTATATAAAAGCACACTTTTGCTTTTCTATTAAAAAAAAAAAACAAAACAAAATAAATAGTTTAATACATTTGCCACAAATGGCAAATAATAGTAATACATGCTCAACGCAGACTTACAGAAAAAAAATGTTTTGTTATTCCCGTTCCACTATCTGTATCACGCGACAACTACCCAACGTTCACGACCCCTGCTACATCGTCGCATGCACCGAACATTTGGAAAGAAATTGAAATTCGCAACCCCTGTCGGTTTTATTTGCAATCGTCCGTGTGTGGGCTTTCATACGTTGTATTACTGTTTGTTGGGAATTTCTCCATGTGAACTGTCCTTACTTTATTTTTTTATCTGTTTTTTATTTACGAAAATTGCCTTTTCCATGAAGAGTTACTGCTTGTTACTTTTTAAATGAACGCCTCGTTCCAAGTGCTGGCTTATTTTGAGAGTGCTACTTTCGTTTAGTGAATGCTTTTTTGTTAGTATTGTTGCTTGCACTTTTAAAAAAAATTTATCTTTGATAGGTTATTCAGGTTTTTCTTTTGTAAAAGATGTAATATTGAAAACATATTATATATGTATGTACCTGTTGTCAGTTGATCTATGAAATGAATATGAATTACCAATATACTCGTATCGTACTGATCGGATGCAGCATGCCTCATTCCTGTCACTTAACTTACAATGCATAAGGTCGCTATCCCACTACACATTTTACTAGCGTTGACGTCAACATTGCGTTTGCGCAGCGCCGACATAGCGCTGACGCGACGTTGACGCCTCGTCGTCACTTGCCAAGCATAAACGTCCACTAAACACGACGTCAACGTCGCGTCTGCGCAACGTTAACATCGCGTTTGTTGGAAATAGTACAATCACGCCGTCCAAAGACTACGTTTTTGATGGAGCACTATCAAAAATGTAGTCTTTGGCATACACTTGTTGCCAACAAAGGCCTGATAACGTTAGCGTCGCGTTAAGCGAACGCTTGCCACACGACGAGTGCGGCGACGCGGCGTTAAAAACAAAACAAAATTATAAGCGGCGTCGACGCTGCGCAAACACAACGTTGACGTCGACGCAAGTAAAACGCAAAGTGGGATAGCGGCCTAAGTATGTACCATGGTTCTATGATTTAGAGTAAACTTCGGTTCGTAAAATAATTGTATTGTAAACTTATGAACTGGCGTGGTGTTAGGAACAATTACGCTGTGTATGGATATGGATAGGTACAGTTTTTGTGGTATATTGTTATTGTTTGTTGTTAACAATTGTTGTGGCGGACTGGAGGTTAAGGCATCTGCTTCTTATGCTCAGAGCGCGGGCTTCAAACCTGGAATTTTTTCTGCTAAATAACCTCACTATTAATTAAATACTCAAATGTCGTACTCAGAGACATTTAATGTTTACTTAAAGATCCTTAGCATCGATTTTGTTCCGTAAACAATTGCCAAGTACTGGGTTCAACAAACATCGAATGACTCCTAGTACGGCAGTAAATCCGTGACCCACTATTGACTTACGCTAACCGCATTAAAAAATATCGTAAAAGCAGAAAAAAAACATATTAAAGTTTTGTTTAATCCAAGGACTGCCGCAACACAGGCTGACGTAATATGAAAATGAGTTTGAAAGTGCCTACGGGCCAGCATCAGTAAACTTTGATGAAGTTCCACTTGATTTAGATTCATAGCTTTTCTGATGGCATCTGGATTGCTTACTTACGCTTTGATGTTAGTTTTCAACGATGGAAATGATGGTGGTGACTTTTTTCGTTGATGTAAAAGTTGCTGTAGTTTTCAAGGGAGATTCTACTGTACTATGTCAAGTAGCAACGTTGATTTTTTTTGAGGAGGGAAAATATGAAATGACTTCACGCCCCTATGGTATGTTGAGAGGGAGTGTCAGACTCTTATTGACTAAAAACCCCGTGTTCCGTCTTTTGATCCCGGCCGAAGGCTGAGTATAGGTATGAGAGCGTAAAAAATAATTAGCAATTTATAGTAGGTATTGTAGTCAACTATTCTTTTCAACTTATACAATACAAATGCCATACCTCTTTTTCTTGAAGATAATAGTCCTATGAAGGCAATGCAATGTGAAAATATACGTATCTACCTCTTTTAGAATTAAATGTATTCGAAAAACTCTCACCAGACTGAAAAGAATGTCTAAAATCTACGTCTCTCGCACAATATAAATAAAATGCGACCTTCTTAATAATATGCATTCTACTGCTATTTACATAAACCAGATAAATCTCTCGCGCTACCCACATATACAAGAATGTACACTGAAGGATTCGACCCTCGGAGGCATTCGCAAATATGCAATAGACTTTGGCCCCAGAATAAAGTACTAGGGGCATACGTCAGGCACGAGTGTGACCGCTATAGAATAAATCGGTTCGTGGGTAGGGTTGCCAAATTGTATTAATGAGTGTGTACTTTAGTTGGTAGTTTTGTAAATTTTTTTCGTCACACCCGCTCTTGATATGTTAAAACTAAAAAAACAAAAAGAGAAATAGTAACAAATGCTGTTTGGTATTACAGTGTAGATATATTTACATATGTACATATTAGGTAGTATGTTTAAAATATAAATAAACGAGTTTTACAATAAATGTTCCCGTACATTTAGTAGGGTAAGTGTTGTAAGTGCATCATCAATTTTACTGAATAAATTTATAAAATATGAAAGTATTATTTTCTCCAAAAATTTAAATGAAATGTAGTACGATAGAAAACTATATTTTTTAAAGCAGTAGCCCTGCCGATGGAGCGGCGTATGTCTCCATAAAAGCTTTATGTCGCGTGAAGTGGACGTCGGACATTCCAGCGGCCCAGTGTGGACGTCGGTATTACAAGAAAAATGTGTCAGTGGCTACATTCTCGTAAACTGTTAAGGCACCAATGGACACTGTATCATTGCGCTATTGTTGCCTGAATGGAAGCAACGATAGCCTTTCTTTTTTCTTTCTTTTAAATGATTTGTTTAGCCAACGCCTGGCTTCGAGCTCGGAATTTGAAAAAAGAATTATGAGATTGTTTTTTTTTCGAATTGCTTTGGACCGGTGTGATATTGCTTTTTGGGGGTATTCTATTTATGAATTATTATAGCATGGATTCTATAGGTGTGATATTCATGCTCCTATAGAATTAGCCCGTATTTTCAAATAGATATCTATTTAAAAATTAAAGTAAAAAGTATAAATATACTTGTACTTATTACTTTTATTTTCTCGCTCGCCCTAAGTCACATCACATCAAAAAAACCTGTGGTCATTTTCGTGGATGAATTTTGACATTAATCATGACTCACTGAAAGAAAACGTCTTTAATCTTCTTTATAAATGTAATCGCCTTTAAGTGTGGGAGAGCCATGCTTTGACACGAATGAACCGGGTCGTCAGGACTTATACCGAACAGGAACCTTAAATAAGACCGCCGTATAATAACGTTTGTTTCACCGTATGAGTGTAGTTACCGGAGGCTCACTCTCCTGTTCCAAATTTGATTATGAGTTCAACCGCATATATTCTTTATGAAAATATTTTTTTCTTAAATCCGTCTTATCTGCTCTGTGTATTAAAGTACACATGTAGTAAATAACATATATAGTACGTGGTTTGTTAGCTTGCTACCGAACGTGATAGATAAGACCGAGTCGTTACATATTGCTTCGCGAAGATATTGAACACCCTGTGTACCAAGAAACAATTTTAAATCTGAACAACAACAACAAACAATCTGCGAGATTCAATTGTTTTTCGTATGTGGTTGTTTGTTGGAATTGCGTTTGCATGGTATATTGTTGATATAGATCAATAAAATATGTATAGCTCCAATATTTCGCAGATTTGGTCAGTGCTTCATGACAATACATCTTCCCAGCTATTTGTCTTTCATGTTTTTTAATAAGGAGTGAGTTTTTTATTGAGGTAACCTCGACACATCCTCCTCGTGACGTAGATAGATTTCTTGTATGTATCTGCAACTAAATAAATTTGAGGAAATGAGATTCCCCTTCCTTCGCCTTAAAAGCACAACAGAGTTTGACCGCACGGTTGATGCGGTGGCTGGGCAACTGGCTGCCGTGCAACGTGTCGCGGGTTTGATTCCCGCACGGAATAACTCTTTGTGTGATTCACAAATGGTTGTTCCGGGTCTGGGTGTCATGTGCATGTGAAATTGTATGTTTGTAACCGCACCCACGACGTCACAGGAGAAAAGCTTAGTGTGGGGCAACGTTTTTTAAAAAAAGAAAAAAAAGAGTAGAACATCGGGAGAAGTCTAGCCACCAATCATCATGGAAAAAAATCGCCCTACCTGAGAGTTCATAAAATATGTCTATTTCCTGTAATAGGTATTCCAAAAACATTAAAACACAAGCAAACTTGTATTAAAAATTAATTAAACTATTTGGAAGCAAAAATATAATATGTACATAACTAATTAAAGTCACTTCAGTTTACGCCTTTGTAAAATACCAGTCAATAGGATGCGTGTAGGTACTTATTTAACCAGAATCATAGAGACGTCATGAAAGACAATCTTCATAATGAAGAAGAAACTTTTGGAACAAAATTGTGTACCATATCAAGCCAACATAAACTTTATGTTTACTGTCGCAAAGAATAGAAATGTATACCCTCTATAATGTATAGAAATGTATCCCTCTGAAGTGTGAAGCATGGAACAACAATTTACTTGGGGTCTTTTGTTTTATTGTCATATTCTTATCTAATAATGAACATTGTGTATCTTCGGATTATGAACAATTGTTAAACTTAAACAGGATTTGACAGACTTTATCGTGAGCTTATGACGATGAAAAATCATGTTTGAGAGTGGGGTGTTTAATTGGGCGAGTACCAATGTGACTTTGTTAGTGACTAAGTATGTACTTCTTTCTCATAAATAAAAATGAATTGCTGTACGTTGGTCTCGCTAAAACTCGAGAACGGCTGGACCGATTTGAGTAATTTTGGTCTTAAAATATTTTTGGAAGCTCACGGAATGATTAAGAGACTGGTAGAGAGAGGCGCGAATTTCGCCTGGGCAGCTAGATGTAAAATAAATTATACACTGCTGAAATACTAGAAATCTAATATAATCACCATCGTAATAGAAATTTGATGTGGTCAACTTAAATAACATTTTCATTTATTATGAACGATTTTTTGAGCTACTTAGGTAAAAAACGATTGAGTTAAGTACAAACAATTTTTACAGTGCCATTTTGAATGGACAGTAGTTCGTAAATTAAAGAAGAAGGGTAATGTTTTTTGAAAGAAAAAAAATTAAGAGTGAAAAGAACTCTATACTGAATAGAAAATAGAAGAAAAGCAAGAATAAAAAAATGCGGAAAAGAGCAAGAACATTTTACATTGAAAACCTCAATTGATCGACGACGTCCAGAACCTTCCATTACGATTCAAGTAGCAACAGCTGAATGAACGTGAAGCCAATAACACAGTTTGAAATCCCTACAGAATTTGTAGATGGCCAGTATAAATCGGCCGCTGGCCCGTGCAGCGCTGCATCGCTGCAATCTACGGCTGCAGCCGCTCAATAAGCCCGCCCGAAAGGCGAATGACGTGCCCTATCTCTCGGCTTTGGATTTATAGGCGCAGTGATAATCAAAGCTCCAGTTTTTAAAGCGCTGCGAAATTGTTCGAATTTTTTTTTTTAAATTAATGATATTTAAACGGCTGTGGATATGAGTTTATTTGAAATGGCTTATTTGTAGATGTAAAATTTGATTTTGAAAAAAATGGTGGGGTATTATTTCTTTATTAATTTCAATGCTTAAATAAATATTTTAAATCGTAGTGATTTAAATATTTTTTATCTACGTAAATAAGTGTATAAATACCTATGTAGCATTTATTTTAAAACGCCTCGATCGGCTCTTTTATAAATCTCTTTTTAGTAGCTAGCTGTTTTTGAACAGCACTTTTCAAGGAAACAGCTTGATTTACGTGCTCGATCACAGCTTGTTGGTTTTTTCCTATTTTCGCCGAAACGTGAAGAATGGTTTTATGCTTCACACCATGCTAATGGTCTACTTCAAAAAGGAACGGGATTTGAATGAAGATGTAGATGAATGATGGACCTTGCTTTTAGGAGTTTTTAAAGTATTCTGCCAGACAAATAAATGGCCAGTTATAGCGTTCCATTTTTAAATAATTTGAAAAATCAATTCGAAGTGGTTGTTATTTGTTATTTATTTTTTTATCCTGTGTGAACTATACGACAAAAAAATTTAATATTTTTATTTTTTTGTTCACAGGTAAACGTCACTTTTGGAACTTTGTCATTTTCTTGTATGCTATCTCACTAATGTTTCCAAACACAACGAGACTCAAATAACAACAACAATTTACGTAAGTTATTTAGAAACTTGTATTGCACTTGAGCATGAATTGTGTACAAGTTTGAAATTTGTACACACGTAAGTGTGACCACAAACTAGATGCATTACATCAAGTTGTGAGACTTACACGTTAATAACGGCTATCTCGGAATATGTTTGTAGGAAAGTCCCATAGAACTGGGAACACTTTGTCTTAGTACACTCTATGTTTGAACTTTGTACTGAGCGTATAAACTTACGAAGTTCTTAGTAAATTAAATTGAGATAGTTCATAAACAACTGTTGGGAAGACTGATTGCTTCACTGGGCTTCTTCAATTTTCGTGGTCTCCATGAATGGGTAAGGTCTGTTTTAGGTAGAACTAGGTCATAAAGTTAAAGGTTAAGGTAAGAAATAAAGAAATTTTTGTATTCACATTGGTGTTTTACTAATTCTGCTTAAACAACATTAACTATGTTAAGGTAATAATATACTTTACTAAGTATTAAATTGAATTCGAACTGTGTTAGTTTTTAAATGGTCATAAAGAATTTTGGGTGTTTATCATACTCTTGGAAAATGCAACCCATTACCACAAATAATTGATTACAATACATGATTTACTCAAAAATAAATCATTTCTACTTTACAATGCCAAAGTTTCTCACACACTAGTGTTCGTTATGAAATAGTGGGTGCGTTTATAATATAAGTAGCTATACAATTTTACATACACACAACGACACGGAATAACACTGCTCCTTGCGGCATCGAACCCTCGACACATTGCGTAGCAGCCAGCTGCCCAATCATTTCGCCAACCATGCTGCCGTATATAACTGAGCAACTGTCTATATATATATACAATATGTAATAAAAAAATATGTAAATCACACTTTCGCACGAGTTTACGATATCTGACTAAATATTTGTCTTTTTCTAGACAATTTTATTTCAATTGGCTAGCGCCCATATTATATAACGCATGCTTAATAGAAAATAGGCCTATCTCAAAAATAAAAAAGCATTTTAATATTGAAAAAAAATCCTGCTTTTTTGAAGTCGGTAAAAATTATCTTACAATAGTAAGGTTCAATTTTAAAATACCCTCTTTTGTGAACTAGTTCTGTTTTCAATAATATGAGCTTAATTTTTTTCCACTTTAAATAATAAAATCCACACGATTCCGACAAGCGTAACTGGCATAAAAGGAAGGGTTTAAACATCAAATATTCTTCTCTCTTTCTTCAAAAAAGGTAGGAAGAGGTCAATGACACAGTTTCCCTTTGTTCAGTCAGTGTTTCAATTAATCAGTAGGTGCAGTACTCACCGGTGACCCACCTCGTTCCCCAGCGGGTACTCAAATGGACTCCATCGAGTGTCGTTGTTCTGCAAAACAATAGCTCTAAGCAATTGATGAGTCGGCGAGAAGGGTGTCAACCTGTACCCTTGTAGACTCAACGGTATCTACATACATTTTTTTGTTACGTTTTAAAATCACACAGTACTGCCCATAAAAGGAGTGTTTTGTTTTTAGGGTTCATGTTCATATGTATGTGATTTTCTTTTCCTATTCTTCCTTTCTTGCTTTTATTTATTTATGAACTAGTAGATATATTTTTTGTCATTCCCTTTTAAATATTCGTATTATTTTAATACTTTTCAGTTTATATTTTATTTTTAAGTCGATTTATGAAATTCCTATTTTATGCTAAGGATGTCATGTTTTAAATTCCTCTTTATGATCGACGTTCTTTCAAGACTCTTAATTAAAAAAAAAAATTAAAAGAGTTGAATTTCTTTTCAATCGTTTTGTAACGTTTACCATTTTAATACAGTAGCGTAAGATTAATATTTGACCATTATGATTATGATCATGTTTATTTTGATCGAACCAATTTCAGTTGTTTGTTGTAAGATGCTCACATACAGATATGTATGTATGTGACTCATTTCAATACTAACACTACATAAGTATTAATTTGTAAAGTGGATCCATTAAATAACAAATAATAATTGTAATATACATATACGAAGTTCAAGGATCATTTTCATAAAAATAAATTCTATTACTTTGTCGCTACTATAATATTAAGTTAGCTGCCTGATATTTTATTCATCAAAAAACATAGTTAATGTGAATAATAATAATAACATAGATACTCTGATAAGGTTGTAGAAATATACTACTTAATTATTTATTAGAACAAAAGTTGAGTTGATACATTTTTAGAATGGAAATGTGAAGGTTCAGTCAGGTATAGGAACTGATAGTGAAAGACTATTGATTAGAGAAATTAATAATATTTAATTGTACCTATATGTACCTATATTCTCAAGTTTCTAACAAGACTTCCAAACTTTACGCTACTCTACATTTGGTCCCATTCGGAACTCAATCGTGACATTCACATTACAACAGAAAATTACGATAAAATAATATGGGTAAAATATTCATATTTTACAATATATCAGATCAAAGCTAATACATAATGGAAAAGCGAAAAAATCCCTTGTTATTTTCTTGCATACACAATTCTCCTTTGTACAAAAATGTTTGTTTTCTTATCTATGTACCTACAAAACTCGGTGAAAATTCAATATAACGTTGATATACTTAAGAAGGCGTGTTTAATCTTTTATCTAGAAGCAAAAATTTTCAATGAAATAAAGTTAATCTGTTTGTCCAGTAAAAATATTTATTGTGCTGGATAAAAATCTTTTGAGAGGGATTCTCTTGCCATTTTTAATCTTGAAGTAAAAGATAAATACAGATATTGGTTTCTTTTAAGATTTTTTGTCTGTGGAGAGAGCTCTTTGTGGAGTTTGTACATGAAGGGACCTGTATTTTGTTGTATGTACTTTGCATTTGAAGATTTCAGGAAGTTTGTAACGCCAAATCACAAAACATAATCAGCGTAATCACAAACATAATCAGTTCCCATTGCTGAGTATAACACTCAGCAATGGGAACTTATAGGCCTTTTCTCACAAAGATAAGGTTTGGGCACCCATGCTCAAGGCAATATCAAACTTATAATAAAAAATTAGAAGTTCAGGTTTCCTGTGTTTAAATAACTTAAACAAAGTCAGATTGGTATTTGTCAGGTTTCGTCTTTGCGTCCTCATGCGTGGGTGACTAAACCTCCAGGCTACCACGACATCTACTAATAACGACATTCTAACATATAAAAGTTTAGCCAGGGTTGCGGGTTAAGCGCAATGAGTCACCGCGCCCTTGGCCCAGAGCAGGAGAAGGAACGGGGGGGTTTTTAGTCAGTAAGAGTCTGACACTCTCTCGCCTCGCCCTGGGCCGGAGAAGTCATTTGATGATTTTCCTCTGATAAAAAAAGGATACAAAGATTTTTGCTTACTATAAAAAAAAGTTGTTTTAATATGAAGTTAGGATACCAAAGAACCGACTAACAAACAATTCAAAAAAATCTTGTATGTACTACGTAGATCAATTGCAAAAAACATTTTTCGTAGAAAAAAGAAATGTAGGAGCATCGGAATCTTTGATAACTTCCCTTTTGTAATGTATATAGATAAACATATTACTTATAAATGGAGAATTACAACATTAATTTGAACAATGGGAGTTAAAGTCAAAACTTGGTATCTACAAAACAATTATAATAAATTTCCTACATACTGATAAACAAAACGTAACGCGAAACCTTCATAATATATGTGACTTCAGTTGATCATAATTTTCATAATAACAAGTATTCAGAAATGAATATATCAAAATGACAACTTCGGAATGAAAATATTAATTGCAGTAGGTGAATTATGTTTCACGCAGACTTTATACTGTACAAGTATCATTATTGTTAATGACAACATAATTATTTAAAAAAAAAGAGAAATCAAATGTGACGTATCACAACTCAAGTCGCGGCGAAGTCAATCGGCGCGTAAGCTCGAGTAATCAATTAGTATCGAAACCAGTTTTTAATTAATTATAAGAATTTTTTTCTTTGTATGTAATCCTAGCCATAGACTATGAGAAACTAGTCGGGATGGCGGGTCAAGCGCAAAAAGCAGGAGAATAAACGGAGGAGTTCTTAATCAGTAAGAGTCTAATACTCCCTTCTTGGGAGAGAAGACATATGATTCAACCTCTTCAAAAAAAAAACTATGAGAAACAAACACTATTATATCTTATCAAAATATTTAATTACTACCGAATTTTAATAAAATAAATAACAAAACGGTAGCGACACCGCGGCCATTTTGTTTCTCGAATAAAAATTTAAATTAAGAACGTAGATTTTAAACGAATGCTGCGTAGGCTGGAGTGAGTTCAATCAAAGGCCGACCGGCATCCATCACGGTGGTGCGCGCGAACGAATCGATCAAGCTGACATTCTCGAAAATAGCACTGAAACTGCTCGATATATGGTCTGTGGACGTGGTCGTTGTTACTCTGGATATCTTGTAGGGGAATCTTTTAAAACAACTGTGTTTTATTTTCATTGGAAATAGAAATTTGTGCTATTTGACAGACGTGTAGAAAATCTTAAACAACCGTTTACATATGCACATTACTTGTAATTTTTTCACATATTACTTATTTTTAAGTAATTGTCATGTTGTTTTTTTTTGATCTGTCACTTTTATTTGGTACCTAGTTTTTTTATTCAAATGTTCAGAGTGTATGAAATACCAGGATAAAATTCGTTAAGTAATTTTAGAAACACAAATTGGTTAATAGGAACACACAATTTGAATCGTGTTATGTTAGTTTAAAATGGATATTGTTGGTTTTAAACTATAAATCAACGCAATAGTGGCAGTTCAATAAAAGATCGTGTAGTATCCATCAGGTTGGTTCGCCTGTCCTGACTAAATCGATCACGCTGACTGTCGCGCAAATAACTGGCCATACAAACGATACGAAATGCATATACCACTGGATTTTTCGTTTTAAAAATGTGCGAGCACAAAGATTTTTCGAACGCTTTTAGTTTTGCATAGGTCATCGAATACTGTACATGTTAACAGGGTAAACATGTCCAAAAAATTATTGAAACTAAGATAATATTTGTGTGTGTGCGTTTGTTTTTAATCTTGCTTTCTCACGTTGAAGACGAAGCGTTTTAAGTGTTTTTTCTGTATTTGGAAATAGTTGATAGATGTTTTAGAATAGTAAGTATCGTGAGACTCCATATTTATTGTAAATTAGGATTTACTCACGTAAGAAAATCCCTACAAGTTTCAAGTCACATCATAGATCAGTCGGCTGCGCGACATCGCCGCCACACGGCGCGCACGATGCTCATGAATAAGAGTCCCGTTGTGACTTGAAACTAGTCGAGCTTTTCTCAGTTAATTCTGATGAGTAAGTACCTAGTCATTTTCAGCAAATTTTTCAGAACATTGTTTTAGTTCAGAGACAATTACCAAAGAAATGGGTTCATTAAAACCCAAACCAAAAATTTGTAATCTTTGGAACTGCTGGTCGGATTGCCTAAATTCTTTCACTAATAGATAGCTACAATGTTCCTGAGTGCTATAGGCTATAAAATATCACGCTACGATTAAATGGAGCCCAGCAGCGTGTGAAACCGCGCGAGAGAAGCTAGTTCAGTATTAAAATAGCTGTCTCTGTATTAAGTCAATCGTTATATTCTTACCTATATACCTACTAATAACTGCACACTCTCCTAACGCACATTGCAATGTTATTTTCATAGAATTTCATATAAGACATGGAACAGGGAATGTATTATCGTAATGAACCACTGATCTCACTGTAGCTCATACGCCTTTTGAATGCGGGCTTAGAGCACGTCATCACAACACAATACTACGGAATTGTAATGCAGTATTGAAGTCTTGTGTGTGTGAATTTATGATAGATACTTGGTTTAGATCCGAACTAAGTAGGAATTGTTTTGTTCTAATAATATTTATGAGACTGTTATTATTTTACTTATATATCAAATAAGGTTTTAATCTACTCGAAATTAAATAACAACTCGACTTTAAAAAGAGGTGCTATAGTTATAGGTTAAGAACTTGACTGTACTATTAAAACTATTCTCATTAGCCTATAAGCGCTTACTGCTGGAGCAAAGGCCTCTTCTCACACGGAGAAGGTTTGAGCATTAATTACTACGCTTGTCTGTCTTGTGTGATCAGACCCTTACAGGCACTTTTAAACGTCTTCCTTAAGGAGGATTGGCGATTTCAAACTTATAATTAGAAATCAAGCGTGGGAGAGCCATGCTTCGGCACAAATGGGTCGGCTCGACCGGAGTGATACCACGGCCTCACAGAAAACCGGCGTGAAACAACCACAGCGTTGTATTTCGCCGTGTGAGTGAGGTTATCGGAGGCCCAATCCTTTCCCTCCCCCAATCCCTCTTCAATCCCTAAATCTCCAAATCCCTAATCTCTAAAAGATCGGCAACGCACTCGTAACTCCTCCGTTGCGGGTGTCCATGGGCGGCGCTGATGGCTTACCATCAGGTAATCCGTCTGCTAGTTTGCCGAACCTACCTACCTAACCTAACCTACATAAAAAAAATCATAAGTCTAGGTTTCCTCTCGATGTTTTCATTCGCATGTCAGTGGGGTCTAAATAACCATAGAAAGTACATATAATTCAGAAAAAGTTGCTACTTGCCAGGTTTTGAAAGCCGAACCACCCATGAAACCTTAACCTCTGGGCCACCACTACCCGTAATAATTAAAAGACATACATAGAGCTGAGGATTCAAATTTTGTTTTGTAATTTCTAAATGTTTTTCTCTAAATAACTTAAATTATTTGAATGACTTATTTAGGTTTGATATATCAAAACTTTTTATGAGCTATAGATTCTTATACTCGTACCTTACGAAAACATTCTAGTTCTTTAAGAATGTATATGAGCGCAACATAAGTATTTTATTATAAAATTACTTATAGAAGATCGCAGTTCTATCTGTAAGCTATAATTCTAAGAAAAATTACGACCATTTCAACATCGGGAAACAAAGTTTTAACAAGATTAGTCTCGGGAGTCCAGTGAACACAATTTGTAACAAATTACAACTTAACAGCAGTTTGTCTTTATTTCTATCATTTCTGCTTTTTATTATAATAATACAGTATAAAAATAAGGAAGTGAAATTAATTTAAATTTTATGACGGACATAACTTAGAGATGGAATTTGGAATTCGTGATGAGTTTTTCATGGTTTCCGTTTGATCGTTAAGTTGTTGTTAGCGTTTAATAGCTGTCAATATTTTGAGCAATTATTAATTACCTGTGTTAACATTGCATCCTTTCCATTTTTGTAATTCGAGACACAAGAAACTAGAAGAACAAATAGGTGTGTGAACGCCGGCGTTTGCTTGAGGTTTGATGAATTAAAGTTAATTATAACGAATTGTTTATAACACTAGATGTCCCTCCTGTGTTGTGAGTGCGTTGACAAAAATCCGATTCCATAATTGAACAACATTTTTTTGATCATACATCATTACAAAGAGTTAATCCGCGGGGTAAGTACATCAATCGGTTGACCAGCCACAACGTTTTATTGTCTGCATAGTGGATACAGCAATTTTATATCAAGACATCGATTCTAAAGCGAAAAGTACCTAAAAGCTATTTACATTGGTAAAGGTAATTTCTATCTTATGGTAACCAATTAATATTTATTTTACTATTTTTTCGTTACTGAGGACATCTGGCTGTAGAAGGTGCAACGTAAGTTATTTTTGTAGTATAAAAGAGTAAAATATCATTTGTGATCTTTTTTTATGTAATAATTCGGCAAACGAGCAGACAGCTTACCTGATGGTAAGCAATCAGCGCCGCCCATGGACGCCATTTTAGGAATTAGGGATTTCAGATTTAGGGATTGAGGAGGGATTGGGGGCGGGGAAAGGATTGGGTCTCTGGTAACCTCACTCACACGGTGAAACACAACGCTGTAATTGCTTCACGCCGGTCCTCTGTGAGGCCGTGGTATTAAGATCTCTCAATAAATTGTAAGGTATCAAAACAAAGTCGTGGGAAGGATCTACGAGTAGTTTAATATGATTTTAGAATACTGAAAACAACATTTATAAAGGCTTAACAATTAAACAGCATTCGGGCCTATCTTGTTTTCTATGAAAACAGTCTTTATGTATATTTCGAAGTTACATAAAATTTGAATTGTGTTCATTGTCTTAACTAAAACTGGCCTTAATATTTATATGTATAGCTAGCTTCTGCCCTAAACTTTGTCCGCGTCGAAAAGTGAATTGAGGGTAGTTTGTACCTTACTTTAAAAATCATTCGTTATATGATGTCCAAGATTATAAGCTATAGAAGAAAAAAAATTCAAACTAATCTATTAATTCCAATGAAAAGAATGAGAAAATAAAACAATCAAACAGTTCAGTTTTCTTTTCATCGCTCTTCGTCGGCGTAAGTAATCAACGCCGCCTATGGACCCCCGCAATAAGTGTGGAGTTACGAGTGCGTCGCCAACCTTTTGAGGATGTGGAGATTTAGGGATTGGGGGAGGGGAAGGGTTGGGCCTCCGGTAACCTCACTCATGCGGCGAAACACAACTCTGTGGTTGTGTCACGCCGATTTTCTGTGAGGCCGTGGTATCACTCCGGTAGAGCCGACCCATTCGTGTCATGGCTCCGTTGTACATAGCTAGACAAACTTTTTTTACTATTTAATTTTATGTAGAAATTACGAAAATAATTTTCGGAGACTTAGGAATAAGACTGCGAAATTTCTTAGATGCCTACTTACTTAAATATCTATGCAAATATATTTGCTTTCAGTTTCAACTATTATACTCGTAATAAGAAAATCTAGAAAATTTTAACATAAGTTACCTTCAGTGTTGTTAAGTTCTATTTTCGTTGATTGTACAAAGGCGATAGAAAGAAGCATTTGTTTAAAGAGTTTATAGAAACTTCAAAAGTTGATAGTGATTTTGTTAATTTAATTTATCGTGAAAATATATTCAGTGTATTTTAAGGGGAAAAATCATCATATGACTTCTCCCGCCCGGGTTGAGGCGAATGGGAGTGTCAGGCTTTTACTGACTAAAAACCACCCGTTCCTTCTCGTGCTCAAAGCCCATGGCCACAGTACCTTATTGTGGTATTTTTTAAACAATCGGTTGCTACATTTTTTACCATAAAAACCATAAGTTACTTTTTTTATGTAATAGGTCGGCAAACGAGCAGACGCTTTACCTGATGGTAAGCAATCAGCGCCGCCCATGGACACCCGCAACAGAGGAGTTACGAGTGCGTTGCCGACGTTTCCGAGATTTGGGATTGAGGAGGGGGAGGGGAAGGATTGGGCCTCCGGTACCTCATTCACACGGCGAAACACAACGCTGTGGTTGTTTCACGCCGGTATTCTGTGAGGTCGTATTTTTAACATTTTGACAAAAATATCTCTTATAAACTACAAGCATTTATAAGCACTTCAGTATTTATAAGCCCTGTTATGCATGTCTCTGATGTCAGTGACTGTAGGCATTTACATGAGAATAAACGATATATAGTATTATGACGAAGTAGATTGAGAATCCCATGTCGTAGGTAAATTAAATCAATCAGTGGCTTTTAATTTTTTATTTATTTATTACATACTATGCTATCAATGCGATAGTTTAGTGAAACAAAGGCACAATAAATATTAAATTAAAATTAAAAAGATAAAAAGAAAATACACATAACAAATATACATAATACATGCAATCAAACATGCAATCGTAGCTTTATTATATTAATAAATTTTCTTCTACAGATAGTAATAAATTTTTAAACGCTAAAAGGCGCTTCAATTGTTTTTAATGTTTGAACGTAGAAACTATTTATCTGTATAGTTCGTGCTAAACTATAAAACTGCTATTTTAATTTAAGTGCAGTTTTTATTTATCTATCGTTGTACGCTGTCATTATTGCTGCGTCTATTGAGTCTTTGAATTTGAAGAAACAATAGTTTACGCTACTGATCCGCACATTATTTATTTTAAAAATTAAAACCTATAAGATACGTGTTAGTATAGGTTGAACTGAATTCTAGATAAAAAAATCTAATTGCTTTGAATATTTTATCTATAGAAAAAATGCCTATTGAATTTGCTGAAATTTAAAAACGTTTTTTAGTTCCATGCATGTCAAAATAAAGTAACAGTTATAGTAATAGGTGATTGGAAAAAATAACTTCTTAAATAAAATAACCAAGGTATTTTCTAGTATTTCGCATCAAACAAAGACCAAATAAATTCATGTATCCAATACTGTTTGTTCTCGAAAGAATCGAATGTCGAATGGATTGTATAGAATTTATGATATTCTATGTGAAAAATGCATAACGTTTTCAAGTTTTGTCAAATATATCACGTACCGTCTGCGTTCTGGTGACATTCTCCCTTATTTAAATCAGTTTGCATTCAATGTCTTTACTAACATCTGTTGTCTATATCTACATACTCATTTTTTTTATTTAAATTTAGTTAACATAAATCCTACGTTCGAAACCTTCCATATACCAATGTGACTTTTTCCAAGTTATATGTACTTTCTTTAATTATTCAGCTACACCACTGACCAACGGTGAAGGCAACATCGTAAAGACACATGGACTTATAATTGCTAATTATAAGTTTGAATCCAATCCGCCTTGAGTAAGCAAGTTCAACTTAATATTTGCATATTATACATACAATACATGTTATATTGGGTACATATGATATTTACTTTACAGCTTAAAATAAAACAATGAAAATTAAATATACGTAATATATGTACATATATGTACCTACTTATACTAGGCACTAAATTAAAACCAATTTACCAAATATTATAATTTTTACGTCATTTTCCTATTTATCTTGACTTGAGTTTGTTAAGTAATTAATGCTAGTTTGAATAAAGTTACATAGCTGACTGTCCTTTTGTAATAATTAGTATACATATCAAAATAACTACACCCCTAAATGTAGATTAAAATAATCATCTACATAAGTATTCTGATAATATTAAAATGTAAAACTTACACATGTATGCAGGCTCTAAGGCATAATTCGATCGTAAAAGTTAAAGGCATAGCTCGTAGGGTTACTAATGAATGCACTACGGAGGGCTCAGAACATATTATTCTATGAATTTTAATCGTAATGCGTAATTAGAAAAGGTCACAGACTTTGTAAATGTGTAATCAACATTCGTTATGAGAATTTGTGCTCCATATACAAGTTTAAAGCCATAAAAATGACAATTTTATTAAATGCTGCAAATAAGTGAGGGCGAGCCATGCTTCGGCTCAACAGGAGTGTTGCCATGGCCTCACAGAAAACCGTCGTGAAGCAACGCTTACGGTGCATTTCTATGTGTGAGTGAGGTTACCGAAGGCCCAATTCTTTTCCCCTAAAATGTCAGGTCATTAATAACCCACACGAGGACTTGTAGTCACTATCCTTTGGTATTAGGAGTGTTCATGGGTGGCGCTGATTGCTTACCACCAGGTTCGTCTGATCGTTTGCCGACCTATCACATAAAAGAAAGTAAAAAAAAACTATTTGTGTTACGTTCGTAAACATTTGGGTATAAAAACTCAAGTACTATTTAATCACATACTTAGTTAGATAATATTACTGCGTGGTAATAGATTTAATTAGAAATGACGATTGCACACAAAACACTTATAGAGCGAGTGTGATTGCACCATCGTGGTGACTAATGAATAGGTTAATTAATGTTTAATTGGAATACGAAATGCTTCAATAGCGCAGAATGCGGCAGCAAATCCAATATTTGTTCGCCATTAGTGTTGCAACTAATTAACCTGTCGAACACGAAATACAGATTCAACATTATTTGTATTAGAACTATTTAGTTCGCAACCATAGACAAAGTTGAGCGAAAGCAGGCCACATTAAATTAAAGAAAACCACACTGGCCGAATATAAAACTAAAATATTGTTTGTGTAATAGAATTTTTTTTCAAACCAATTTAATTATTTCTCAATATTTTTAGCGGGAACGCTGGGTATTTTATTATTTTTAGGACATTATTTAGTTGCAACAAATCAAATTTTATTTTATAGTTCAATTTTAACAGTGTTGTGAAATGTTACATCAAATCAAATGTGTGTGATGGTGATTTAGTATATATGAGTAAGTGAACGTGATTATGTGAAAAGGTTAATTTTTCTTAACCATTTTTATTATACTTCTTTTGACTTAGTGTAGAGAATTTTAATGGTCGGAATGAGGTGAGACTTATGGCGATTCTATGGACAATCACAATACTGCCGAGTTCCTGCTGCCCTTTACGGGTTGTTAGAGATTTGAGGATTTAATTAAGAGTGAATTTACTTATAAGACGAAACTGGTATCTGGTTGGTACATACACATCATTCGCTCTGAAGCATAACTCTCCCACACTTGAAATTTTACAAATTATTGTGTCCGTGTTGTTTTGATTCCGTTTACTGGATAAGTAGGTATATAGAGTTCAATAATTATAGGTATATGTATAAGCTAACTTTACACTAAGATTTAAGTTTAAATCTTTAAGTAAGACAAAATACCCCTCATGCTTCGTATAGGATGTAAACAAAACGGAACTGTACAGCTGCTCATTCAAATAACAATGTCAGAAGTAAGTTACGTGGTAAGCAATTTCAATGTCCATATACCGTGAAACAAAATTTTCGTAAACAACCAATTATTGTTACACTTGTTATATATACATACTAGCATGTAATTACAAGTTACATTATGTGCGTAAAACTCACATAATAGTTATGAATAGTTATATATTAATGTCGAAGTGATTATTAAGCGTTGTATGGACGTCTGCTAAGAGCATTTTCTTGTAACCTAATGCCATCGGGTCAGTATTGCGGCGTTAATTTTTGTTGTTTTCTTTCTAACATTGGTTGCTATAGTTACGTTGGAAACTACATCGAAGTGCTAGGAAAATTTTTTTTTGTTCTTTTTTAAAACAGCAAAAAGTTTGTGGTGTGTTCTTTTTTCAAAATCACAAAAAATGGATTTTATTTATTGTTATAGATTTTTTTTTCTGTGATTCGTTTGCCGTATTAGGTATCAATATACCCACGCGTCTATTCAACAAATATAATCACAACAACATGTGCACCTATGTACTTAATTAACAAAGTTTTTAATTAAAGTTTACATAAAGTTAAGCCTGTAGTATAAATAATTTAGATTTAGCGTCAGCTGCATGAATATCTAAGTTGGTGGCATGCACACGTGCGTTGGAAAACTGCATTAGGAACTTGGATTCAAAGTAGGCAAAGTTATATAAATTATTTGTAGGTATACCTCGCCAGTTTCTCAAAAGGGGAGAGGACTGGGTCGACCCCACCTATTTGTTGCTATTGTTTTAATGATAACTATTGTGAGACATGTTAAATTAATTGGAAATACCGACTTACGTGAATAAACTGACAAAAGCTCTACTAGTTTCACATTACAGCAGGACTCTTATGCATGAGCAGGGTGCGCGTCGTAGTTGAGCCCGCGAGGCGCGACGTCAATGTTGTCGTTTTCAATATATTCATCCAAAATCAACTTATTTCACATAAGGTAATTCTACTACGAGTAGGAATAAAACTCTTTAATTTTTAATCTCACTATATGCTCTATCTTTTATCTCTTTGAAAATTAAAGATAAATCTACCCCTCGGCGATAAATCTACCTACCTCTTGGTGGTATTGTGATTATCCCTAGAATCCTTAAATTACGATACGTATTTAAGCGTTTCTTTAATTAATTTAGTACTTTTACCATAATCAACTATCTAGCAAACATACATATATCCATAAAACTTTTCCATTTATAACAGTAGTAAGATGCAATGTAGTTGCCTAGTGCAGTGTGCATCTTATAATGAAATCATAGTCTTGCAGTGTCTCAAGCTACCGAAACTTTACTATTACATGCTAATGTGCATCAAATATTAGCCTAATGTAACCATTTGGCGCTGTCCCAACGGATTTGGCTCGGTAACGTCGACTCACTTTATTTGTTGCTAGCAACACTGCACAGTGCTGCCAGCATTAAAATGTTCCTCCCGAGAAAATGGGAATATTCCGAATGGTGTGAAAGTTTTGTAAAGTTTTTAATTTATTGCGAATTGTTCTGTTAGTTAATTCTGTGCGAAATTATTACGGAAGTAAGTACCTACGTACTTTATATTGGGTTAGTTTAAAATACGTCAGCGTGTCGTTTTAAGTTTCAGAAATAAACGCCTATAAATTCCACGCGTCGTAACTCATCGTTTTTTGTACTCTAGAAAGGATATAAAACTTTAAGCAATAAAAATACAAAATCAAAAATTCTTAAATTACTTTAAGCAATAAAGAAGTTGCATTTACATACATATAATATTCAATAAAAATAAAATCAAATCAAAGTTTAGACGCACATAATGTTACCCACGTACGTAGAGAACGCCCTGATTTCAGGGTAAAAACCCGATGTCGACATTGCCGCGGGCGGGTTTGGTAGTTTATTTGTTGCACAGCGACATTTTGTTGCGTTGTGAGTGTTGTGACCCGCAACCTAGCGCATAAGATTTGTTGTCTGTCCGTTATTCTGAATAATGGTCTTTGTTTAGAATAGTTTCGGAGTTAGAAACTAGCGCGGTTTGTGAATAAGACGCTGCGGTTTTACTGTGATTGTTTTATAGATCAGTATATTTTTCAGTTCAAAGTTCGTATAGTATAATTATTGTTGATATTTACTATTAAGTGTTTACTTTTGCTTTAACAAAGTTAAGATCAAATTAAGTCCGTATTCTCACTAACTCAGATCCAAGATTTTGTTTGATTTTAAATAAACAATAGCATTTAATTAATAGATCTGAACTGTAAGCTTATTAGTTCACTCAGTCGTTTGTTTATACAAAACAACTTGAGCGTTGAAATTGTTTTCCAACAAACAGACCGGATCTCCGTTACGGAAGTCAGCGAGTTCTCGATAAATACGTATGTTCTTATTTACAACTACAAGGTACAAGTTTAAAAGTTGAAATATATTTGGATGTATCAAAAACTGTGCTCGGGGAGATGAGAAGCCGATGATGGCAGTGAAGAAGAAGTTCCGAACAAACTATGCTAGTTTCGGACGCGATCGTATAAACTTTTCACATAAATCGAGCTTCGTTAATAATTTACCCATTCGGAATTCGCACGATGATCGTTTTCCAGCTACGGAACACGGTACAATTTTCTCATATTACGTAGAGAGTTCCACTCCTATCTGTGAGACAAATTATTACGGTGTGACACAGAGTCTGACACACTGTGTAATGGGGACGCGCTACACGACAACTCGTTAGCGGTAGAACGAAGTATCGGAAAATTTTATAAGTTATTAATTTATTGTCTGTTGGGAGTTCGACAATGTATGGAATGAGAAAATTTGTTCGAATAACAGACAATGAAAATTATCACAGAATGAAATATTATTCTGATTGTCTCAAGAAAAACAGAATTGGATATCGAAGCGAAAAACAAAGTTAGACAATCCAAGCCAACAAAAGCGATTTTCAAACTTGTAATTGTTGATTTACGTCAAAGTCAAAGTGAACTGAAATTTATGACTAGTTTACCTATTCACATAAAAGGGCAAACCCTTTTTCTTGTTAAGCATCCAATTATCGCTTGCAGTCTAGACAATTTCGAGAAAACTTTGCAGACGATGTAATAAAAAAAGGAATTTTATTGCGAAATATATTGTGGCAATTTCGAACATTTTACGATAAACAAATATGAATGCTTTGACGCTTTCAGTTACACGTCTATGTGGATGACAGGCGGGTTACTGCGACAAATGAAATTTTGATAAAGTCTGAATATTGCTTGTTGACGTTATTAAAAACTACAATAGACGACATTCTGTGAGTTGTTAATGAAAGGAATTGTATTTAAAACAAAAAACCAAATATGAGAATGGTGAATATTACAAAAAGCTTACAAATCGTAATTACTATAGAAATGAGATTAACGAACTAAGAAACAGGATTTTTATAATACAAATTACAGTTCTGGTGCAGTACAATTCGCATTACTGCAATAAATCTAGGTATTTCGACATAGGAAGTCGCTTGAAAAGGAATAAGCCACGTAGATTGAGACCATTCGTATGAGGAAACAAAATTACTACTATTCCGTTTGAACGAACAGCGTACTAGTTTTAGACACACCATATTTGTTGCACAATATTCCATTTTCAGATTCTATTCCGCAGCAGGTATTTGTAACATAAACTAATATCTACCATTAGGTTCTGAGATAAAATGGTGTATTGCAATTATTACTTCGTAGTAAACTTATTTATGGCGCAATCAAAATAAAGTCTGTAATAACACAATGAACAATAACTTAAAAGATTAATCATTTAGATAATTTGTTAAACAAACTGTTCAGTAACCTTGTTTTAATTAAAATGATATTGACACAAATATCTAAAACATTCACTAAAACTAAGTACGCGTAAATACGATGTATTAAAACTCACAAAAGTATGGAAGTCGCTGTCCTATTGTCTTGTTAAAAATGTGTAAGAAACCTTTGTGGTATTTCCTTTGTGGTTCGACATTAATCCTACAGAAATTAATGTGATATCTGTGGACGAAGGAATAAAGGTCCGGCCGTAAATTTCCAAAGACCTTGTTTACGAGAATTTTACTTTTTTTAGTACGTTTTGGTAATAAGCTCCTAAGCTGACCTAAGTTACGATTTGTTTTCTTTATAAATGTGTAATATTCGATACTAGCTGTTCAAAGCCTAAGATTACTATAAGCTTTTAATCTCATAACAGTTTCATTAAGCAGCGGAAATATGGTAGACAAATAATCTAATAAAAAATGTTTTTAAGGCATCAAAATTAATTTATAATAAGGTACTTAATCTTGGAAACTTATTATTTTCTATTTTAAAAGACTGAAATTGAACACACATGTAAAAAAACTATTTTGTCTATTCCCATCGTGTAGCGCGGCATAGTTCTGGTGGTAAATAAATAATGATTTGGTTGGATACGATACTTTTTTTGGTTCCCTCTGTTCATGATTGCATTTACGAAGTTTTAATAGGATAACACCCTAATATAAAAAAAACATTAAAATCAAACATATGGATTTATAAGGCTTTTGCAATAAGCTTAGTGTAATACAACATCACCATTATCTATATAATATCAATTGTAGATATAGTAGAGGCATTTACATCATATTACATTTTAAAAATATTTTGTAGTTTTATATAGAATAGTTGAATAGCTCAACGCATTTATTGAATGTATTTTAATAAAACTGAATAAAATCACCAGAAATACTGAATATTGACTAAATTAATTTCACTGAATAAAGAATACTTTTTTATTGAATATCAACGTTTTGTTTATGGTAATGACCTCCGATGGTTTGATTTCGCGCTCAAATAAAAGCCCAAATATTGAGTTATTGATACATTTATTTTTACTTTTACGAGCTAATTCTTGATATTTTTTTGTACGAATTTATTTGTATGTGCTCATTTTATAAAGAAATAATGTGATTGGCTACAGTAATTTTCTGATTTATGATACGGTTCATTCATAGATAAACAATATCGATGGCGATTACTTTTTATAATATGAAAGATAGAGGTCGATAGAATCAATGTTTT
Source organism: Spodoptera exigua (assembly GCA_902829305.4). NCBI lineage: Eukaryota > Metazoa > Arthropoda > Insecta > Lepidoptera > Noctuidae > Spodoptera > Spodoptera exigua. The sequence continues at coordinate 4,073,005 of LR824612.2, forward strand.
TACGAACAAAATTTTAATCAAAGATTAAAGATGATTGCCAAATACTAAACATTAATCTAAAATCTATACTATTACAGATATTTTGAAAGGTGTTCATATGATTTATTTGTAATACGTCGCTCAACATATTCGTAATATTACTTCAGCTATAATGAAACTAATGAAAATGTTTTCCTTGTTTCAGATCAAAATGCGGCTGCTTCTACTTCTTTTCACTATCCCCTACATAGTGGGTCAACAACAGTGGGTACCCTGTTCGGAGCTAAACGATGATCTTCGCTACCCTTGCCGGTGTAAAGTGCAAGTGGACCGAGCTCTGCAGCTAAGGATCTTAATGAACTGCGATAGGGTTGTGTTCCCTGGAGACTTCCCAAGCTTGCCGTATGGAGCTCCCATTATTTCCTTCAGTCAAAGGTTCGCTGGACAGCAAACTTTGCCGACTCAGGTTTGTATTATTTTATTATTCAGATGTATGATCCTGATCTTGCTATGTCACTGAGTAATGAAACTTTTTGTTGAAGACCTAGTTTAATCACAATATTAAATACTGTCATGTAAAACGTCGCCATACTCTCTGCTACTTCATTACCGCTTAAGATTTCTAGTTAGTGGGTGATTCTTCAAATCAATTAAAAAAAAATTAATAATGTCATTATCCTCAACCGAAAATTAACGAGTCTGCTGATTAAAACACAGATAATTATTTTATTAAATTAAATCTCACCACTGCTTACAAGCAACCGATTAAAAATATTGTATAAAATAAATTACTAAGATGCTTAAAAACCTGGGAGGATAATGACTTGTTAAATAAAAGTTAAGGTTTTTTGGAGAATCACCCTAGTAATTCATTGTGAATTAATACCAAACTAGAAAACAATTATCTGTCATCAAACTAGAAAATAATATATATTACAGGGTATCCAATAGATACTCGTTGAAGGTTATCCAGGTTTATGCACCGACCTCGACACACCTAGACGAGGAAGTAGAGGTTATGTATGAGGACATAAGTAGGGCCATACATACTAATAAAACCTACTTCAATGTTGTTATGGGGGACTTCAACGCGAAACTGGGAACTCGAGGCGATAACGAGCTGAGAGTGGGGCAATTCGGGTATGGGCAACGGAACCACAGGGGACAGAGACTGGCTGAGTTCCTGGAGAAGGAGGACCTCTTTGCGATGAACTCCTTTTTCCAGAAGCCGTCTCACAGGAAATGGACCTGGATGAGCCCGGACGGTTCCACAAAAAATGAGATCGACTTCATCATGACAACAAAGCGACAGATGTTCAATGATGTCTCTGTGATCCATAAAGTAAAAACCGGCAGCGATCACCGACTGGTCAGAGGCACATTGAATATCAATATAAAGCTGGAAAGATCACGTCTAATGAAGTCTACGCTCCGACCTTCAAATGCACATATCGGTTGTCCCGAGAGCTTTCAGATCGAGCTATCGAATCGTTTTGAGTCCCTGGAGAATTGCGAGTCAGTGGACGAGATTAGCAACAGGTTTGTAGAAACTGTCCATGCGGTCGGGTCGAAGTTTTTTAGACCCCGCCGAAAAGACAGACCGCAGAAGCTTACCGATCGCACCCTCAAACTCATGGCAGAACGACGTGCTATGGTACTCCAGACCTCTGCCGATGCTAAAGCACATCGGCAGCTCAATAGACAAATATGGAAGTCCATGCGACACGATATCCGCAACTTTAACGCCAATAGGGTTAAAGAAGCGATAGAGCGGAACCAAGGCTCCAAAGTGTTCGCTAGGGACATGTCTATTGGGCAAACACAGCTGACGAAGCTGAAGGCGGAGGATGGCAGTGTGGCGTCGACGAAGGCCGAAGTTTTGGGTGAGATCGAGAGGTTTTATGGACAGCTATACACATCGGTCACTAGACCTGTTAGCTCAGTCGCCGATCCAAGAGCTAAACTCACCCGACACTATACCGAGGATATCCCGGACATCAGCCTATACGAGATTAGGATGGCCCTCAAGCAGCTCAAGAACAACAAGGCGCCGGGCGAGGACGGAATCACATCAGAGCTTCTGAAAGCGGGCGGAACACCGGTACTGAGAGTCCTTCAGAAGCTCTTCAACTCCGTCATATTCGAAGGAGCAACGCCGGCGGCATGGAGCAGAAGTGTGGTGGTACTATTCTTCAAGAAGGGAGATAACACTCTACTGAAAAATTATAGACCCATCTCACTTCTGAGCCATGTCTACAAGTTATTCTCGAGGGTCATCACAAATCGTCTCACACGTAGGTTCGATGACTTCCAGCCTCCCGAACAAGCCGGTTTCCGGAAAGGCTATAGTACCATAGACCACATCCATACGATGCGGCAAGTTATACAGAAGACCGAGGAGTATAACTTGCCACTATGCTTGGCGTTTGTGGACTATGAGAAGGCTTTTGATTCGATCGAGACTTGGGCTGTGTTAAGATCTCTCCAGCGGTGCCATATTGACTTTCGGTACATCGAGGTTTTGAAGTGCTTATACACAAACGCCACTATGTCGGTCCAAGTACAAAACCAGAGCACTAAGAATATTCCTCTGCAGCGAGGTGTAAGGCAAGGAGACGTCATATCTCCGAAACTGTTTACCGCTGCATTGGAAGACGCTTTCAAGTTCTTGGAATGGAAAGGATCTGGCATCAACATCAACGGCAAGTACATCACTCACCTCCGGTTTGCCGACGACATTGTAGTCATGGCAGAATCGCTGGAGGATCTGAGCACAATGCTCGATGACCTCTGTAGAGTTTCTCAACAGGTAGGGCTCCGAATGAACATGGACAAGACGAAAGTCATGGCAAACGCCCATGTCACGCCCTATCCGATATCAGTTGGAAGTTCTAACCTCGAAATTGTTGACGAATATGTATACCTGGGACAAGTGATCCAGCTAGGTAGGTCCAATTTCGAGAAGGAGGTCAATCGTCGAATCCAACTTGGATGGGCAGCGTTCGGGAAACTACGCAACATCTTCTCGTCCAACTTACCTCAGTGCCTTAAGACGAAAGTCTATAATCAATGTGTGTTACCAGCGATGACCTATGGAACTGAAACGTGGTCTCTTACTGTGGGCCTTATAAAGAAGCTCAAGGTCGCTCAGCGCGCTATGGAGAGGGCTATGCTCGGAGTTTCTTTGCGAGACCGTATAAAAAACGAGGATGTCCGCAAACGAACAAAGGTTTCCGACATAGCCCAGCGGATTAGTAAGTTGAAGTGGCAATGGGCAGGGCACATAGCGCGTAGAACCGACGGCCGCTGGGGCAGAAAGGTTCTCGAGTGGAGGCCACGTACCGGCAAGCGCAGCGTGGGACGTCCACCCGCAAGGTGGACAGACGACCTGATTAAGGTCGCAGGAAGCCGCTGGATGCAGGTCGCTTCCAACCGGCCTATCTGGAAGTCAATGGGGGAGGCCTATGTTCAGCAGTGGACGTCCTGTGGCTGATATGATGATGATGATGATGATGATAGAAAACAATTTGGACGTCAACATGATTAAAAAAATAGATGACCCTTTTCTTCTTCTATGTCTTCTTATCAGATTTCGAAGATGATAAAATGCAAAAAGAATGCTCACGCAATCTTTGTATAAGTACATACGAACCGCAGTCTAATTAAAACTGGATAAGTCAGGACCACGTCGTGTGACCGTTCACGTCGGACTACTAATGTCAGAGCTTGTCCAGATTCTGAAATCAGAACATGTATCTGTTTTAAATTCAAGCCACCTTTGCTGTTTTCAAATGGAACGTTAGTCCAATGGCGCTCTAAATATCTCCCTGGAGATAAAAACAGCTTTGAAATTGTGACCTTTCATTTCCAGAGCACACGATCTGTAAATTGTATTTGCTCTAGCTTGCCTTAACGGATCTGTAATGCATTTTCTGTTAGTGCACTATGAAAGAGTTTCAATTTTGTTTGATTAAACTTTCTTCTTTGGTTAGCATTCACTGTCTGAATACTAATTATTGATATTACTTCGTTTAAATGCAAATGTTTTCTCAAACCTATAATGCATAACCTATATATCCGCCTTTCTAAAATGGTTTATATAGTTTGAAATCAGAAACTATTGTTATTGCAGTTTTGGGCAAGGTAATTGAATTTTTCCCAAAATCCAACCTCATTAAAGCACAATAATGTTCACTTAATACACAAAGTAAATCAGTACAAAGTAGTTGGTATTATCGCGGTATGCGAATGATTTCTATTTGCGAGATCAACATGCGATCGTTCATGATCTGATAACCGCAGCCGCGGGTCGGAACGAGTGGACTGATTGCATGATTTACTGCCGGTAGTATTAGTGTTGATTTTATTTTATGTAAGTACGTGATTGCTGATTTGTTTGTTTGATTTTTTCTTCTAAGTGATTTGTTTTCTCTTTAGATTTATGATTTGGTTTAGATTTAGGAATAGATCAGCCCAGTTTTAATTAGATTTTTATTTATTCAAAAATAATTCTAATTATTGAAAAGAAAAAGAAAATCGTTATACCTGGGACTTTCTGTTTAATATTTATAATCCGTAATTCAATGCGCTAGTCAATAGTCTATATTATAATAATAATCATAGTGATATCTTTATATTTTGTATTTATATGTTTAGAGTTTATTGCAGATAATCGGATAATAAGCTTTGTACCAAGTTCTCAGTTCTAACACGTGAATTAGGTTTATTATCCGTGTTATATACACTCCTACCGCAAAGGAACACATGACGATCAAATACAAAAAAAATCATTAAACAAAAGACCAAAGTCCATTATTAATATTAAAATGTACAATCAATTTGTGGAATCATGCGGCGTTTCCCATTTCAGCGCGTTGTTCGTATTTATCGGCTCATTTGTTTTATCTGACGTGGCTGCTACTATTGTGACGTCAGAAAGCATACGCGCCAAAATTTATACCGATTCATATCTGATCGCATATTGTACTCCAGAAGTGTTCTGGTTAATTTCGATGTGTTAATGATGTATGGTTTGGGAGAACAATTGCCATATTGGACAAGATGATATTATTAATGCTTCGACGTACGAAATTGACCCCAGGTTACTTAATGTACTTTCACCTCATTAGATTCAATGTTGTCTAGGGTATTGAGCGTGGCTAATGGTGGAGCTGAGGTTTATGAGACAAACAATGTATTAATTGTGATTATGTTTTGTCATATACTAAAAGTAGGTCTCGCTTTTTGAGGAAAGAAAGAGAAAAAAGTGTCATTTTAGTTGTCATTAGTCGGCAAACGGGCAGACGGATTACCTGATGGTAAGCAATCAGCGCCGCCCATGGACACCCGCAACGGAGGAGTAACGAGTGCGTTGCCGACCTTTAGGGATTAGGGATTTGGAGATTTAGGGATAGGGGAAAGGTCCGGGGAGGGGAAGGATTGAGCCTCCGGTAACCTCACTCACACGGCGAAACACAACGCTGTGGTTGTTTCACGCCGGTTTTCTGTGAGGCCGTGGTATCACTCCGGTCGAGCCGACCCATTCGTGCCGAAGTATGGCTCTCCCACACTTAAAATGTTTTGTGTGCAATCGTCATTTCTAATTAAAATATTTTAAATTTTTTTCGATATAAGATAACCTAACCACTAATTGATAAACTAAACTACTAAGACTAATCACTTGAAGTTATTTTAATAAACCACGCAGATTTAAAATTAATATGAATATAATGTCTGCTTACAAAAGTAGTTTGTTCCGAACACCGAGTATAGTTTTTGTAAAACTTTACCGGAACGAGGACAACTACGGAATACTTTTTGCATGTCTAATGGCCGATTCTATTATATTAAATAAAGTTCTTGAAAGCATTTTGCAAAAGTTTTCATGAATAATAAGAGGTGTTTTTAAGTAGTCAGTTTTTGTTGAAGTTGTTTTGGTCATATACTCAACATAAGTACCTACTGAATTTTATGTGTTAGTACCTATCATAATATCTTACTGTCACGAACGTGACTTTTAAGAAAGGATTCTCAGTTTCGGATCTTAGATGCAAAGAATAATCAACGATAGATTCTACTAGAATTCTAGAAAATGTAGACTAAACTCATTTTTAATTGAGCCCAATAAATTACTAAAATGTTGTCACATGCGGCATGAGATTTTAATAAGCAACTGCCTGCTGCGCAACGTGTCGCGGGTTCGATTCCCGCACGGAACAACTCTTTGTCTGATCCACAAATTGTTGTTCTGGGACTGGATGTGGTGTGTATGGGAAATTGTTTGCAATTGCACCTACGACACAGGAGAAAATCCAAGTGAGTGGCATCGTTTTAATTAAAAAAACGGCCATGTTATAGGTTCCTAACTATTAGAAAACTATTATAAAGACAGGCTATGAAAACAAACCGCACTGCTATTCCGATCTGCAAATATTGTAATAACGTTTAATTAACTCGTACATCACGAGTATGTCAGTAATTCGATTACGTAGACATCAAACATTTCTAATCGGTACTGTCTGTGGCACGACTGTCTCACTAATTGCCATTGCTAGCTTAATTAGTAATCGCATGAAGTACTGGTTTTCTAGGCGGGAAAATCAGAAAAAGTATAAAAAATAGGCAGTTACATTGGTAAGATATTTGAAATTAACTTCACTTCCTTCCTTAAAAAAATCAGCCAGTTCAGTTTCGTAAAAAACATTTTTTTTTTATTTTATTATTGTGGCAACAGAATTTCTTTATCCGTCCAAATTTCAACTGTCTAGCTGCCATGTTTTATCATAACGTATATTATACGTATAGTGACAGATATGGCGACAGACAGACGGATGGACATCGGAGTTTTTCGCGAGAATGATATTTCTTAATTATATGAATAATTATTTACTTCTGTGTTCATATTAATGAAGCTCGGAGATCGAGCTATTAATTTCTGTATCATATAGCATAGACAATAGTTAGTATTTTTAGATCTTATGTGATTAAATCATATAAAATATTTAACATCTTAATCATTATTCAGGTTTTGTTCAAGTGTGAAAAACATTTTATTAAATAATTATTTTGTGCGTTAGTATTATACTAAATGGTAGATGTTGAAGGAGACGACTACATTGTTTCGATTCAGAAAAATCAGAGTAAATTCTCAAGTTTGAGTTAAGTACTTTGACTATAAAAATATTTGGCTAGCTACGACTATTAAAAGTAAATATAGGTAGTACTTCGCAGTTCAATGTTGGTAAGTTGGTTTGACCGGGCCTTTAAACATTTATTGTGTAGTTATTAACAAATTTATTTGTTTTTAAAAATAGTACTGTGTTAGGTGTTTATAATTAATAATTACGACTAGTTGAAAGCCCGCAATTTATTTCAATGAGACTGTAAATAAAACAAATATAATGAATATGAACCTTCATCCTATTCCATAGTACCGACATGAAGTTTATACTTACGCTATTTGCACTATTTATTAATAAAAAAAAAAAACAAATCTAGCATTAAATACGATTCTAGCGCACTATTCAAAAGGCAAAAACGCTAAATCGAACTCCTACATAATAAACGATGTTGCTCACATACATCTTTATTATTGTTAATTACTTGAAAAGTTTCAACAATTCTAGCCCACTTTTCTTCTTAAGAAAACGCAATTTATATTTTCTTTTCTCAGTTCGTAGACCTATCTGGTGAACTTTATATTCGTATCGATACAGCTTAAGCCTCCCACACAGGATAAATCTGTTTATAATTTGTTTCGAAAGTACCTAAATAACTTCTTTTCAATGGAATTCTGTTTCATATTTTTTTGTAAGACGATAAGTTTCTTATATTTTTGTATTTATCCTAATCTGATACACGTTCGTGTATTTCGGCTTTGATGTTTGATTGAAAGACAAATGGGAATTGGAAGAAAAGTACATCTAAGCATTTAGGATCATATTAGTTTAACTTATTTAGATTTGTGGATCGAGTATGTCTTAAAAGTAATCCCAGCCATCGAAAGACGCAGCAATATATTTTATATTATATTATTTATTTCAGTGACTTAAACTGTGATCTTTAGACTGTTTGCTAAGAGTGCAAAATGTCACAATTTTGGCCCCGTTGTAGGGAATCAGGTTGTGTAGTAAACGCATTTATGTTGATTGTGATGATCTGAGTTGTGAATTGACTGAATTGTTTCGTAACCGGTAGTCCATAAAGTAGATGGGTTATATGGAATTAGATAATTGGCAAACCAATACATATAACGTTATCACATTAATGCTTGAATTTAACTAACGTGGGTAAAATCCTAGGTTGAAAGATTATAATTTATATCCATTTATTTACTCTCACATTTACTTGAAATTCATGCTCATCAATTTGCGATTCACGAAACTTAGTGTTATCAAGAGATATTGTTGATGGGCACTCTGGCGAATTGCAGTCCTTAGATAATATATTCGTGATCATAAGTTGAGAAACTGTTGGACCTTCGGGCGAAGTGCTCTGTCTCAAGATTCGACCGTATTCAAGCTGGAATCAACTTTGCCTTTAACTTTTGAAGTGCGGGCTATGCGCAAGGATGGAGTAGTTTTGTGCTATTTTGAGGTGAAAATATGTTGATTATTCAGTATTGTTAGGAAAGTTAAGGTCTGATAGTTAGTTATCATTTAACGTTTTTTAAAAGACTCAATTTCGTTTTCAAATACCATTTTTCTGATATTCAAAATTGTAATAGTGTTATTTTAACGATTCAGTTTGTCTATTATTGAGACCTAAATCATGGTTCATAGAGAGACAGGGAGGGATAGAAAAGTAAGTAAGAACCAAAAGAAAACAATAAATCCTTCATTAATTTCGAAACCAGTTACTGACAATAACACGTTCCTTTGAGTAAGTTATACGGGGCCGGCAAACAACAGCTGTTACTCTTTTGTTTTTTGAGTAATAGGTTAATATGTGTATGGAAAAGTTATAGCCGTTATTTAGGACAAATATAATAAGTTTTAGAAGGCTGGAATATTATTAAGATTTAGCTAAACCTGCCAATTATATAAAAGAGATAAGTTTAATTGTAAAAGTAGCAGAAATATGTGGTCATGTGTACTTGTATCTAAAACAGTTATACGTGCCGAAACTAAAGAATGTTTTTTAAACCAAAATCGTAATATTTTAAATTCGTCAATTTACATTGATCCTTTTTGTTTTCAGATCTTCTCATCCTATGGTCTTCCCATAAAAGAGTTGGACTTCTCACACAATAGTCTACGAAGGCTACCTGATAGGTTACTGGCTGGCGTCCGAGGGAACATCACTAAGTTGGCCTTAGCTGATAACTTACTTGGAGACAACCTTAACCCCATCTTTTCGACAGCAGAACTTCATAATCTACCGGCTTTGGAAGAACTGGATCTTAGTGGTAACAGCATACGAGGACTAGAAGAAGGTCTTCTAATAGGATGCGACGTTTTGAAGGTGAGAGAAGAATTCTTCGTATTTATTGCCTTATACAGAAGAATAGCGGTTACGCAATGGGGCTCTAGCAATTGAATTTATTAGATTATGAATGGAATTCTATGACGATTTAGTTTATAATTAATATATGTATATACCACCAGTTACTGTTGATCTTCACACCCACATCTTTGTCTTTATCATAATTACTAACGCAATTTGTGTTCACGAGACACGTTTATAACAGGATGTTTAAGGTCTAACCCAAACTACATTTCAAACGCAAACGTAAACTCGAAAGTTTAAGTAAACATTTTCATCCACAGGTCTTACGACTGGACCGCAATAACATGAACCATGTGCCCTCGTCTTCCCTAAACGGACCACAAGCCTTGAAAGTTCTCTCACTCAGAGAAAACAGAATAGGTAAGATTGTATTTTAGTCTTTACTAATGAGGTCTTAAGGCATATATTAAAGAAACTGTTTAACCATTTTCAGTTTATTAACAAGAGAATGAGTTTTGAATTTCAAATAAAGGACCTTTTCTTAGCTGTGACTCGTTTTTGCCGCGTAGTTTTGTTGCGGGTTAATTAAACAATTTTATTTGTGCTTTGTTCTGGTGTAAACTGTGTCGTATAGTTTTGAATTTAATTTCGTTTGTTTATCAAAGTAAGGTCTATAAATTCACTGCAATAGAAGTCAACAATTAATTTGCATCGCGAGAAATAGTTCATGTGGAGAAATTAATTATTTTACTTCTATTAACATACAGTCAGTGAGTTTTGGCATTATTATGGATCTGTGCACGAATTAACACCATTTCAAACACACTCGCATAGATTTAATTAATCAAGCCACATTTGCTAAATGTAATTTCAATTCCAGCACTAATACGACAAGGGTCCTTCGTGTCACAAAAGACGTTCGAAGAAATTGACCTCCACGCAAACATGATATCGACAATCGAAGGTGGCGCTTTTATCGGGCTCGGAGATTTACAGGCTCTTGATCTCGGCCGGAACAGACTCTCGAAGTTCAACAGCGATGTATTTCAAGGAGCTGAGAATTTGGAAAAGTTAGACCTCTCAGAAAACTTTATAACTGACTTCCCAACGGTGGCGATGAAATCATTCGTCGCTTTGAAACACTTGAACCTCTCCAGCAACATGATCACGGTGAGCACCATCCAAGTTTTTATATTATAACTTTGTTCTCGATTGTTATTTCTGTAATGATCTGGAAATCTGATATGGACCTTGTTATTTTTGAACGGTGATATAATTATTTTGAATAACAGCGGAGCGAAACAGCGCTGTTGTAATAAAAATAAATCGTATCTAACAAATGTAACTGGTAAGTTTGAAAAAAAAATATACATTGAAGTGCATATCGAAATGTCAATCAATTGGATCCAATATTTGTATGATCAGTGTTTTTCTTACTACGGCGTAGCTATTTGTGTAGCAGCGCTACGCCGTAGCTCCGAAATTTAACACTTCAATAATTATGATCAACATATCGCTCTCATATTAGAGAGTTATATTTAGTAACATAAGGGCACATATTTAGCATAACCAGTCGATGTAGTCGAATTACTTGAACTTTACCACACCTGTTAGGCTTTATTAACTTATTGAAATTATCCTTGGGTAACGCGACTCGATCGCAGATAGTCAATCTTCCAGAAATTTGCCTAACCCGTAATTTCTCGTTAACAAGTTAATTAACCCCTTTGACACGGAAACTAATATCGGCGTTAATAACTGATTGAACATTCATTCTAGCAATTTTCGACTTAATTGACATAGTAATTGTCAATGTTTCTAAAATTCCATAATTATTGTTTTTGTTTTGATCCTTTGTTTTATGTTCAAGGTTGTTTTCAATTTGGAAGTCGATTGTTTTCGTTTCACAAATTTAAGTTACAAATTTAACTCGTCATGGAGTTTATTGCCAATTCAGTGAAGAATTTAAACTCAATGTAACTTGAGATGAAAATACCTTTGAATCATAAATATCTTTTGACTAGCTGGTGGATAGGTTCTCTATTTATAAGACCTTCTTTTGTTTTATGTTAGGCACAATGAAGGCTCGACTTCATTAAATTCTCATTAGTTATCAACACAGCCTTGGTAAACTTTATTTTCGTTGCAGAATATAGACAACAGTCACTTGAGTACTCTGGTGTCGCTGCAAGTATTGGATCTGAGCAGAAACAATTTGGTCAAACTGGCACCTGGCACGTTTGTAGGACTCACCCAGCTGCGCTATTTGGATGTTGGGGTCAACGCACTTCGTACTGTAAGTACACTCACATAAAATAGTAATACAAGTGGCATAAAATGTCAAGCTTCGATTTTAAATTCATTTCTTTATGTGGAGTTTGTCGCTTTTGTTTTCTGAACGACTATAAAGTATTTAATTATTTTCATTTTATAGTTCTGGAATCCACGAACAAATGCTCTCAAGGTGCAAGGCATATACTTAGATATACGTAAGTAATGAAATCTTTTTCACTTTTCAGGTGGAAGATGATGCTTTCGACGGTCTAACAAGTCTGGAAACACTGCTTCTACGAGACAATAATATCCTGCTCATTCCTGCGACAGCTCTGTCCCGCCTACCTAGCCTCGTCTCAGTACATCTAGGCTACAATAGAGTCACTGCACTATCAAGCGACATACTCAAATCGGTATCGGACAGAGTGACATCACTAGTACTATCAAGAAACGTCATTAGAGAACTACCACCTGGAGCATTCGACCATTTCAAAACTTTACACCATTTAGATCTGTCGGGAAATCTACTGAACTCTATCAGCGCTGAAGTGTTTAGTGGATTAGAACAATCTCTACAATTCCTCTCGCTAAGCCAAAACAGGATACTAGAGTTTGTCGGCGAACCGTTAAAGTTTGTCAGTCTTTGGTTCTTAGACATTTCAGATAACCAAATATCCGAAATACCAGTTGATGCGTTCGAATTTATTCCAAGCTTAACTCATCTTAATCTTAGTCGCAATTCCCATATGAATGTACTGCATCAAAACGTGTTCCAAAATAACCAAGCTTTAATGAGCATTGATTTAAGCAACGTCGGTTTGAAAGCGCTTCCAGTTAATCTGTTTTCCAAGAATTTCAATCTACGGAGGATATATTTGTCAAACAACCTCATAACAGAAGTTTCAGAAAATACATTTAAAAATCTAAGAAATTTAACTCACTTGGACTTGTCTTACAATAATATCGTGAATATTAGAACGCCGTCATTCGTGAACGTAATGTCTATACAGTACTTATCTCTGAAGGGCAACCAGCTGAACGCCTTTAAGGGGGAGTTCTTCAACACCGGAACGAGTCTCGAAGTTATAGATCTTTCTGACAACCAACTCAGTTACTTGTTCCCGTCTTCGTTTAAAATCCACCCACGCTTGAGAGAAATCATACTTACTAACAATAAGTTCAACTTCTTCCCGTCAGAACTTATAAGTACTTTACAATATCTTGAATTAGTGGATTTATCTGGCAATGCTCTCAAGAATGTAGACGAGCTCGATTTTGCCAGACTTCCCAAATTAAGGACTATCTTATTAGGTAGAAATGAACTTGAGTCAATAAGCGAAATGGCTTTTCATAATTCATCACAAATCCAGTATTTGGATTTGTCAAATAATAAAATCGATCGGTTGGGAGATAGACTGTTCGAAGGACTCATTCGTTTAGAAGTATTGAATTTAGGCGGCAACCTCCTTACTGAATTACCGGACAATATTTTCGAGCGATCGAGACTCCACATGCTTGAAAATATTGATTTGAGCAGAAACTTATTCGAGCATCCTCCACTGAGAGCTTTACAAAAGCAATACTTTTTCGTATCGTCGGTAGATTTATCACGTAATCAAATAATCGATATACCGGCTGAAGATAGTGTCATGGTTAATATCAAGAAATTGGACTTGTCTTTCAATCCTTTGTCTGAGAAAACAATTAACAACGTTTTGACTGAACCGAAAACTGTGCGTGACTTAAATCTAGCGGGTACTGGCATCAAAGAATTCGGACAACTTGAGACACCATTTTTACACAAGTTGAACTTATCTTACAACAACATTACCAAGTTATCAGAAAAAACTTTCACTCGAACAACATTATTAGAATCACTGGACCTCTCGCAAAATCAAATTACTGACGTCACCGGGTCACTAGCGCTTTCGTGGCCCAAACTTAAAAATCTTTTGCGACTTAATATTTCTGGGAACCCAATGGTAATGATCATGGACGGAAACTTTGAAAATCTTTCTTCGCTACAAGTTTTAGATATTGGAAATTTAGAAAAATGTACTAGAATTGAGAAAAATGCTTTTAGATCGCTACCTAATTTGGTTGAGCTGAGAGCTTATGGATATCCTAGGTTAGGCTACTTTGATGTTCAAGGGGCACTACAGTATTTATTGGCTTTAGAAAAATTGGATGTTGAAGTGAAAGACACTACTATAGGTGCTGATCAGTTACACTCTATATTGCATCCACGATTGGAAGAGTTAGGTATCAGGGGCTCGAGACTCAAAACAGTGTCCTCCGGTGTACTCGCAGGTTTAAAAGCACCAGCAATCACTGTGAAGTTTAGAAACACTTCTATCACAAGTTTGCCACCCGCGTTGCTCTTCCCGTTGCCTAGATCTTCGCAAATAACTATCGATGTAGCTGGAAGCCAATTGACAACTTTGCAACCGCAGCTTTTAGTGTCTTTAGACGATCGTCGGGCAGATCTTTCAATGTTTGGCTTAGATACTAATCCAATTCGTTGTGATTGTAACGCACGAGCGCTAAGGAGATGGTTGCCAAATGTAGGAGTTAATGATGTTCGATGCGAATCTCCGGATCATTTATCAGGATTTTTGTTAGTAGAGATTGGAGACGATGAATTAACTTGTGAAACACGACGCAGAACAACGCCCACTTCTAGTAGTATTTCCACAACACCTACTCCACGTTTAGTGCGTACTTCTTCGGAGCCAGATATTATTTGGTCAGTGGCGCCATCTCATGATCGTCCCAAAGTGACTGGAGAGCCAAAAGGAGCTCCAGTGGTCGGAGTGGCGACCTCAAACAATGATGATAATCTAATAATTGGAATTGTTGGTGGTGTGGTAGCATTTATAGCAATTTTGATTGTAGTGATTTGTATTGTTCGATTGAGGATGACATCTACCTCGTACCGGGGTGGTCCGCTGGCCAGCAGCCCGACTGCCGGAGGTCCACCAATGTGGGGTCCACCTTGGCCGGGCTATGCTGGCACGCTGCCACCACCGTCGTTGTCCAATGCCACCTTGCCACACAAGGTGCAGTCGGGACCAGGATCAGTAAGATACTTGGCACCACCTCCACCTGCGCCATACTTCATTAGCTTGCCCCCTCATGATGACAAAATATATCGGTAAAACATAATCCAGTAATAATAGGTTAAGGTAAAAGTATAATGTTGTACATATTAGATTTTCTGCGAAACATTGTAACGTGTCTTAAAAGAAATAAAATTGCGCCTCGAACTTGTGCAAAGCTCATAATATCGTTGTAGATATAAATGTTCCCTCTAAGTAAGTAAACTAATTTGAAATGTAACACAATTGTAATAATTTCTATCATAACACGGCTTGGACTAGGTTCAAATGCTAGTCATCACTGACAGACTTTAACGTAGCTTAATCTGAATAATTTAATAATAATAAACGGGTGTGTGCTTGAATGAAATAGGGCAAAATTATATTTCTGTAAAATAGTTATTTATACAGTTAAAATTATTCGATGCGCATAGTCGACCACAATTCATAATTTTGCTTGGATGTGGCGATCCGTTATCGATTTTGCGCATTACTAACATAAGTTTAATTATTTAGTATGTACTGTCTAACCATAATAATATTTCTGAAATAAAATATTATGTAAGAATATAGTGTCGTTGTATTATTTATTCATAACATTTTAAATTATGAAATTTTTTGAAGAGTAGCGTTTCGAGTTTGCTCCCTTGAGTGATCACAGGCGTGCGTGTGGCTTGCTCGCTCGCGCACGCACCGCGCCGCGCGACGCTCAAAGCAAACGGAATTAGGCAAAGCAGCCCCTCCAAGCATGAGTCTCATTAAGTCTCAAAAGAAACGCTTTAAGCCCCGGGGGCACTCTTTGAGAAAACCGCCGACGCCTTGAGAAAACACAATCTTTTAATGTTGTTCTACATTATTAATTATACGGTGGGCGCATTTAATTTCGGATTAATTTATCTAATGGTGGTACACCGCAATATTAAAATCGCGTACCGTGTCATTTTTTCGTCGACGCGTAAATGGGAATAGTAAACAATGTAGCGGGAACGTTTTGTGAACGTATTTCAAAATTGAATTGTGCTGGTCGCGGCGCCGGCTGATTTGATGAACGGCATTTATGTGCATGTATTGTGCCGTCGGAACGCTCGTGCCGCCGCCGTGCGTACTTATATGAAACTGCATTATGTATGTACGTCAAGGCGTGCTAATCTGGGCGTGTCTGCTCGGGCACTGTTGTATGGGGATTTGGTACGCTTAGGGAACATATCCAGTTGATGTTATTGAAATTTATAGATTGTGGTTGAGTTATAAACGATCATTGGGGCACGTATATTCCAATGCTCATTTTAAAATTTTGAAAACGATTCAGTCTAGAAATTGTGATCAATATTTATAATTACAAAATATTGCTATTATAGTCATTCTTTTCAACGTTCCCTTCGGGCCATATGGGCGTTATAGCCATGAATCTTATAATACTTACCTAATTGATTTTATCGCCAGCATATTTCAAAAAAGTTCAGTACTCTGATTTCAGATTTTTTAGAGCATTAATTAATGTAACAAATCGCCCGCACTTGGGCCTGAGATAGTTCTACTAAATTGGCTAAAAGTTAAATACTTTTAAAGTCTAAAATTAATGAGTACTAATAAATAAAGAAAACATATCATGGTTTTATTAACGGGTGGCGCAGTTTTCTACTGATAAAAGATAGGTTGGAGCAAATAATATAATTTGTCGAGGGTAAAAATATATAAAATGTAAAGTATAGCAGAGTGTGATTTCCATTTGTAAATCTTCGAGAAAATACCAGCCTAAAGTTAAATGAGTTAAGCACTACAATCCAATATCACTTGCATAAAACCGATTTAATCCTAGAATGCAACGAAGTATTTTATTGACAGTAGTCGGCCATTTTGCGTCACAGAGGCTACTGTTTACCTACCCTCGTTCATACGGTTATTCAAAAAATTCCAGTAAAAAACTACACGTATTTTTGATGGAATTCAAAATGGCAGCGTTGTTCAAACTCAACGGATTGCAGCTTTCCGACATGGAATTTCAATTTGACATCACTGCCATCGGATTAGGCTATCTATATTTGCATATCGCAAACTGTTGTTACAAAGCTCTTTCAATGCATTATTCAATACACTCTTTTGTTTTACATGTAAACATTTTGGTTGCTTTTGTTAAAGGGATACATATTTTATATGGATTATGTACTAGGTTATCGTTTGCGGTTTCACCTGTGTTGAAGTAAAAAAGATAGCTTTTTCAGCCTCCTATCTACCTTCAGATACAAAAACATGTAAGATCATCAATGCGAGTTAAAAGAGACATAAGTAAACATACATTTGCATTTTTAACATTATTAGTATCAGTAAGTATTTAGTCATTAAGTTGGAAAATTAAAACATATGCTCATTTGCCTTGAGCGAGACTATGTCTGAAATAAAACAAATAAAATACTTTCTTGGAGTTAACAGGCTTCACGATATTTACCATCCAGCTATAAAATACTGAAAAAAAAACAGTACAGTCGATAAAATAGAAGGATTTTATTCAACCCGAAACGTAAGTTACAAAATCGAAAATGGAAAAATGTTTAAAAGTTCCTTCGGTTTCGTTAGAAAATATCTGAATAGATACATTAGAATATATATCATCATTTGAATTAACTATATGTGTGACATAGTAGTCTATTTGGAACTTAAAAGGTGTCGTATGAGATATTATTTCAGGTTAAAGCACTACAGAGTTCTGCTGAGTGCCTCAAATGTTGCTGCAATCACAGTTCGAGGGAAAAACAGAGATATTCCATTACAGGATAGGTAGAATGTTACTTAAATAATGATATGTTAGCACATACTTCACAAGCAAGAATGGCTTTGTTTATTTTTCAATAAATATACTGTTCTTTGTTGAGCACTTTATTATATATACATACTTAGTGAATATAAACAATAACTTAGCTGAGATATAAGGTGACAAAACCAGGAAAGAGACTATTTTGATTCCTGAGTCAATGAGTTTAACATAAGTCGATTTTTATGCAATACTACTTTTGCCCGCGACTCAGTTCGCGTGGGATAGTGACTTCCTGCATATTTTGCGTATAAAAAGTATAAAAACTATCCTATGTCCTGTGTATATGAATTTTACAGAAATCTGTTCAGAATTTTTGGCGTGAAGAAAAAAAAAAGACAGACAGAGAGACAGAGTTACTTTCGAATTTTAAATATTAGTATAGATTAGGCGAACGGCCAGTCAGATCACCTGATGATTAGCGATCAGCTCACCCACGATCGTGATTCTTTTGATAGATTAAAATAAATTAAGTTCTTGGCAAATATGTATCAATTGTATCAAAGGAATGATAAAAAAAGCGAATACAGCTACGAGTAATTTAATCTAGGATCAATTTCAGCACTACTTACGTACCTAATCTCATACAATTGTATAAAATTACACTCCAAGACCATATTGTGTAGGCCTCACAATCTCGATTGTGTAATAAAAGCGTTCGTAATGTCGCAATTTATTAGAAAACGAAGTTTTATGTCGCCATTTTTTACCAAATTATACGTGTCACTGCACGCCATTGCGTGTGATGGAAGTTTCTCGAAGGCGCTACGCTAAATGCCTGTACTCACACGCTTTATAACTTTGGATTCTAAGTATATAATTATGTATATAGATACTTATTTTAAAGCACATTATTGATTTCTATTATTTCATCAATACCCAAGCGATAGCCGGCGTTCGCGAACCTACTGTCTGAAATTACCATGATTAAAAGATTAATTTAATGATTGTCTGGTTTTAAGAATCGGATAAATATCTGTATGTTTTGTATAGTATAATTAACTGTATAGTAGAGATTTTTTCTCAGTTAAGTAGATAGTTCATGTAAGTAAGTCGTTACTTTTCAGTTTGTATTATAAACTTAATTAATAATATTTTCGACAAAACAGTTTAGAGAGACAGAGCGAGGCAATTTGATGTTTCTATTCAAATTAAAACATAAATCACTAAAGCTTCAAGAATATTTTGCAAATTTTTATAATTGATTCCTTGAAGTATCGAATTTAAGGAAAGTTTCAATAAAATTGGTTCAGAATTTCCATGATTTTATATCATCATCATCATCATCATATAAATAAATAATTCTTCTGTACCTACAGAGAATAGAAACATAGTTTGTAAGTAAAATATGTATATGTATTACAAAATGCATCCATTTATTAACTTTATGAAACGATGTGTTTTTTTTTGAAAAAACCTTGCCCCACTTTGAAATTTTCTCCTGTGTTGTGGGTGCGTTTACAAACATACAATGTCACATACACATGACACCCAGACCCGAAACAACAATTTGTGGATCACACAAAGTGTTGTTCCGTGCGGGAATCGAACCCGCGAGAAGTTACACGGCAGCCAGTTGCCCAGCCACCGCACCAACCGTGCAGTCATGAATCAATCAATGAAATCAATGTGTTTGTTTGTTAAAATCGTATTCAGAACATGTGTATTATCTGTGTGTCTGTAAAACAAATATGGCCGAGTAATAATCGTTCAAATTTCACTATACGAGGTGTCACAACGGTTTTTCCCGTTTAGTAAGTTTAGATATTGTAGTGACATTGTATTGAAATGTACTTAACTCACTATTATGTATATTACAAAATATCTCGTCTGTTGAATGAATGTTGTGATGTTGAATATGTAACCTTTCTCATCAATCAATTCACTTCAATAAAGTGAGCCATGCTTCGGCACGAATGGGTCGGCTCGACCGGAGTGATACCACGGCCTCACAGAAAACCGGCGTGAAATAACCACAGCGTCGTGTTTCGCCGTGTGAGTGAGGTTACCGGAGGCCCAATCCTTCCCCTCCCCCAATCCCTCCTCAATCCCTAAATCTCCAAATCCCTAATCCCTAAAAGGTCGGCAAAGCACTCGTAACTACTCCGTTGCGAGTGTCCATGGGTGGCGCTGATTGCTTACCATCAGGATATCCGTCTGCTCGTTTGCCAAACGTTTACATTAAAAAAATCACACGAAATTCTTATAGTATTTTGTTATTTTAGTTGCCACTTGATAATCCCAAGTGAACTAGCTATGTTAAATGTCTAGCAAAAACACACATTCATGTTTGAGATTATTCTGCATTATGGGAGTACAATCATAGATATAACAACAGCGGGCTCTGTGTAAATGACATCTGCCGCTTCTGTGGTCGGTTCGTGATACACAGACTTGTAACACAATATTTTTCGAGTATTTTATCAGTGGTTATCAATGATGGTAAGCGATCGGTGACACCCACAGTGCGTTGCCGGCCTTTTGGGGATAAGGGTTTCGGAAATTTAGGAGTGAGAGAAAGAAGATTTGCGTCTCTTGGATTTTTCTTATTCGAATAAGAATTTGGTAAGTACAACTCTTAGTTGGACTTGATGGAGGATAAAATCAATGATTATTCCATCTTAAAATACTGATCAAAAAATGAACGATGATATTTATGTTAATTCTTGTACTGTTGAATAGGGAGTTTTAATGTCAAAATCAGTTTTAATGTCGTTGACGACTTTTTGTTTTAGTGGTAAGTTTTATTCTTGAGCTTACAAGAGATCGTGTGCCAGGTAAAAAATGTATCTTTACTTTGTAAGACTATAATTTATGATTTTTTGTAATCTAGCTGTACCAGGTATCTTAGACAATTTTTAGGGTTTGCCTTAATGCTTAATTAGTAAAAAGAATGTTCATTAATTTATAGAAGTATTCAGCAGTTAGTTTGTGTGACTAAGCGTTTTTTTACAAGTAGATTATTAGTTAAAAGAATACTCATTTATTTAACTGACGATTCAGCAGCTAATTTGCTTAAATTAACTAAAAGAATGACTGCACGGTTGGTGCAGTGGCTGGGCAACTGGCTGCCGTGCAACGTGTCGCGGGTTCGCTTCCCGTACGGAACAACACTTTGTGAGATCGACAAATTGTTGTTTCGGGTCTGGGTGTCATGTGTATGTGACATTGTATGTTTGTAAACGCACCCACAACACAGGAGAAAATCCTAAAGGAAGAAAGTAAAATCGAAAATTTTTTGTTGTTAAATTTTCACCCAAAAGAAATAAACTTTACTGTGTAAATGTAAAGCTCATAATCAGTTAGTTGAGCGTAACAGCTGTATGTATCACGTGTTAATGGGCGTGCTATTTGTGCCAAATTACGGTTTATGGCCCACATACTTGGTTTGATGCTAAAAAGTTCAGTGTCCGCTGCACTGACAGTTATTAAAATGGTCATTCGTTTGAGTTTGAAGTATGTTTTTTTCTTTATTTTCTTGAAGATATTTAGGTTATTTGTTTTATATCTACTCTTTTCATACCGTTATGTATATCTACTCGATTTGGTTTTATGGTAATATAAATTAATAACTTTTCCCAGGAACTGCACAAGCTGTGTAGTTTCTCTCAGAGATAGCGGAACGTTATGTGGTTACTCTGGACATATTTCTGAAATTTTTGATATGGTTTCATAATAATGAGTGTGAATGGAATCTAGATTCTATTCTAGTCTATTGTTATAATAACTTGTATTATTATTGTTTTCGATATTTATTGTTTTCTAGCTCTCTATAGATACGTATTACGGACATGTGTGATAGCAATGTTATAAGCACAAGAAAAATAATTTTGAATTACTTTCTAAAAATTAAGCAAAATAATGTCTACCTACTAAAATATTAAACAAGAAAGGCCTCGTAATATCAACTGAAAGCTAGTATAAAACATTTAAATTCACACTAAACACAGTTTAGTAACAAACCCGATTCTTTTAAATTAAACAAGTTAAAATTGGTTCCCCGGCGGAAACAAGCTTCAGTTAAAAGCGGCTACAAAGACCGGAGATCTTGTTCCACAAGAACTCTTAAAGGAATCAACGAAAAAGTTAAAATTAAAACTCACTCCTGAAGGTAATAACTGAGGAGTTACATCTACTGAATACTGAAAAAGGCAACCGTTTCCCCTTCAACAATCACTAAATTGTGTGCCACATCAAAGAGCCTGCTTGTGTGTACTAGTGCTATGTAAAGGTCAAGGCCCTAAAAGCCCTCACTAAAAATATTAGCATAATTTTCTAATGGTCTTTTGTCTGCGGTAGGGAGCAACCCTTTTTTCCAGCTTTTGTTCAAGTAATAGTTTGTACTTAGTTCTCCTTTTTCTGTTGACTGATGTCTTATTTCGAAATGAAATATATATTTCGTTTCATTTGTAAAAAACTTGAAATTACTTGCTTGTCAGCCGGCGTGAGTGACATTCTCGGGCGCACTGGATCACAATTATTCTAATATCTAAAGACCGCATATATTTTGACACTAGCTAACCTCGCGCGGTTTCACCCGCTGCTTGGCTCCTACAAATCATAGCGTGATGTTTTATAGACTAAAGCATTCCGATTTTACTAACAATGGCGTTGACTTACAAATACATAAACAAGCCTCCAGTAAACGGTTTTCTGTGAGGCCGTGGTATGGTTCCGGCCGAGCTGACCCCTTGCTGAAGCATAGCTCTCCCACACTTTCCAATACCAAATTCTTTCACCATTCGAAAGCCACATTCACTTTGAGTACCATGGAAAATGTTTTTTGATATAAATTAAAAATACATATTATATCACGAAATAAATATGAATAGTTACTTATTTTATAATTAACACTAACAAAGTTATGATTTCAATAAAAGTAGATTTAGTAATACAATTTTCACGTGAAAATACCTTAAAACCCGAGTAAAATATTTCGGATTCACCAAACCTTATAAAATACGCGTTTAATATATTTCCTAGATATAACCTGTCTGAAGTAAAAGCCAGTTAGACCAGCTCATTCAATATTTTAGGCTCTAGGTGTTACCAAAAGTGATTTGGCTTTCTCAATTTGCACTAAAACGCGCCTATTCACCGTTATACCATAAGAAAATATACGGAGAGGAAAAATTGATGAGTTTTTCAATGTCTATTACATATAAACTGAGAGATCAATCTTTGCTTCATACCACCCGTGACACATTTAACGGAAGTTCATTTTGAGATGATCACAATCTGTCAACACTAAGAGACTCATTTTTAATACGACATTTTTAAATTAAGTTAATTTTGTCTAAATCGGTCATTTATTAGGTAAAGAAGTTGACTGTGCGCTTTTTATACTTAAAATTTATGAATGTTTTTTTTGTGGATAATTTGATTTTGGACTTGTAGATTTTTCTCAAAATAATAAAACCGTTTATAACCTCGTACTAAGAGTTGTTAAATAGTTACTTATCTTAGGCCTGAGCAATTATTTTTGGCTCGGGGTGGTTTTTAACATTAAGACTCTGACACTCATTGTTTAATTGTTTCATACGCTTATATAAATATCAATCTACACACATACTCCGTTGAAAAGTAATGTTACCATATTCGAGACTTCACTTAAAACGTACATGCTCCTAATTAACTTTGAAGTCAGGTATTATGAAACTTACAGGTGTAGTAACAAGTCAAGTTCTTCAGTTAACTGCTAGAACCTAAAGTACAAAGTAAAAATAACTTAACTTAACTTAAATTCTATGGCTAAGTTTCATGTAAACTAGATTGTAGTTGAGGTTTTACTTAGTTTGCTACTTTTGTTGAGTTACGTTAGTTTATGTTAATTGTTAATTAATTTGTCAGTGAGTTGTAAAGATTTTATGTAATAAGTCGGCAAACGTGCAGACGGATTACCTGATGGTAAGCAATCAGCGCCGCCCATGGACACCCGCAACGGAGGAGTTACGAGTGCGTTGCCGACCTTTTAGGGATTAGGGATTTGGATATTTAGGGATTGGGGAAGGGTCCGGGAAGGGGAAGGATTGGGCCTCCGGTAACCTCACTCACACGACGAAACACAATGCTGTGGTTGTTTCCCGCCGATTTTCTGTAAGGCCGTGGTATCACTCCGGTCGAACCGACCCATTCGTGTCAAAGCATGGCTCTCCCACACTTAAAGCATGAAATCTCTTGTTCAATTCCTTAGTATATTTTTTTAAGCGGAAATTATCCACTTTTCCGTTCCGTCCAGGGTGGTGTGATGAGAGGGAATCACAGATTTTTCACTACATAGTAAAAATCAAGTCGATTTTTCTGTCCTTATATCCCTATATACGCTTAAATCTTCTTAAACTACTAAATCTTTTTAAGCTACGTTTTTTCACTAGATAGAGTGATTGAAGACTAAGGTTGATAAATAAAATAAAAAGCATCTATTAAATGTTGGAGGCATTTAGTATCAGCATTGCACTCGTGCGCAGCAGGGGCGAATATCACCACGTTTTCTACTCCAGTAACTGTAGTAGAAACGCAATGACAAGACAATGCGTTTAATTCGCAACCCCGGCTGGGCATCGGCCTCGTGGACCCACTCTGTGGTGGTCTGTTGGCTTCTAGAGCCACGTGCAACACTCTTCTGATTGTGGCCGTGCGGCGTGCTACTCTTGCATCCCATCTACAAAACCTCTTACTTGATGTGAGTTAATAATTCGAAATTATAAGATACAGTAGATGTAGGTGTGGGCATTTTAGCATTGAAAAAAGGTTTGTTAACAAATTATTTTATGTGAATACTTCATGGTAAGCAATCAGCGCCACCCTTGGACACTCAATACATAACATAGATGAGTTACAAGTGCGTTGTCAGCCTCTCAACTGTGGTCGAACCGAACCATCCGTTTAAAATCTTGTCACTCCTACACTTAAAATTTCATTTTTTTTGTGTTTTTCTCGTCAACATTTAGCAATCAAATTGCTTTGTGGTAAGCGGGGATGTAGCCTGGGATTAGCAACCTCTTTACTCGTCTTTCAATAATTGTTTAAAATAATAATGTCGAATATTCTTTTTGAAATAAGAAATATCTTTTCATATACCTAGATCCAATGGAAAAATAGAAAATTTTTAGTAGACTTAGCTCTCAGTTCACTAGTCTGAGTACCGTAGTAAGATTATTGCGCTAGCCGAGCCAACGGTAAGCCAATATCGGTTTCTGAGTAAGCTTGTTCTTCCGCCACTGTACTATTTCCTACAGTATTTTACCTTAGAAAACTAAAACCGTGACAAATATTTTATTTCGTTTCTTTTAGGGTTTAAATTTAAAGGTGGATTTTCGTGTGATCGTGTCTTAAACTTAATACAAACTTAAATATTTTTGTTCATGACTTCGTTCCAATTCAAATTCAAAATCAATTTAACTTCATTATTTTGCTATGAACGACAGTATTTCATCTAAAACAGTTGACATTATGTACTTCGTAACACAGTCGAATTATCGTTAAATTTAATGCGTCCTTCGACATTCAAAAGTAGCATAAGAAAAACTTTAAGCATTCATTCTCCATTGATTCTCAATTCTACATGTTTCCAAGGTCGCATTCCTTACCAAAGCTACATTCACCTCCATAAACATCGTAAACATTTTATTTTACAAGTTTCCAAACTCGTACAGCTAAAGTATAGACATGAATACATTTACTCTTTGTCAGCTCATAAAAATGCTTAGTGAGCTTGTTAAAAAGTTCAACACAGTCAGAATGCAGTGTCCCTTAATGTTACGGGAGCCCCAATTTATGGGAAAACTTGCCCCGTTATAGCGAAGCAATAAATAAACTCCGTTCCCATGTAATTGTACAATTTATTTCGTCGTATTAATACAAAAATATTTTATACACTGTATAAATCAAGTCTGCCAGATAATTTGAGGGTTCACAGGATACAAAAAGTCACATTTTTTCGACGTGATTGTTAGAGATTTACGAGTACTGTGGTGTATTGGAAACTGAGCTACAATTTTCCTCAAATTGCTGTTATTTTTTGGGGTCAAAGGATTCCCCGAAACCTGCTCATACAATTTCAAAGTAAGGATTACACGGATCACTGACTACTTTTGTAAAGTTGTCAAAAATTGTAAGTGAAATGAAAAAACTCACATTTTCAGTAAAACAGGGCTGTCCATTTTCAGAATTATTATTTTTTGTATTTAATTCGATCCGATGTGCATAAGTATTTTATTTTATTTCCATTTTCAAATACATTTTAAAGTAAAATGCAGGGAGACAATAATACCGTTCAAAAACATTTTTAATATTTTTTACTACATACAACAACAATAAACAATACATCACCACAGATACCTGCACGCCAAAATATCACAGAATTACGTCCACACGTGGACATTAATAAAGTAAAACTACGAAAAGTTTATTACAGCATAAAGTTTTGTATCAACACGCGAGAGACTGCATTGAATATGGATGAGACTACAATTATTATACGTTTTAACAACGTGAATTTTACTCTAGCAGCTTCCTGACTAAATGTATGAAATGCCATGTTTTTATCAAATTGATGTATGATTGATGTATTTATGAAATTGATGCTTTTCTTAATCTTAATTTTCAGTACCGATTTTATTAGGTAAAAGAAACAGACTGTTTCTTGAAATGAAAAATAAAACAACAGCTAATTCTAAACAACCTAAAGTAAGTTACAGAGACAATTGTCAATAACAAAGACACAAAAAAGGTACAAAACGCGAAAGTACAGGCAGACAATTAGCCAGAAATATTTCTGCGAAAGTGCGCAGATTTTCAGGGCTTTTGTGTAAACATAAATCGTTTTCTGTCTGTGCTGTCCAGTGCTGAAGCCTTCAATCCATACAGACCTGGCTACCTTTTGTTTTCTCCAATCAACGTGGAAATAAAAAGGAATGTATTCGTTCGTTTTTATTATTGTTTCACTTACGTCCGTCCGACAGTTTGCTCTTGCATTCCAATTAAAGTTTGATGCTGAACGAGTGAAAAACACAAAATCACGTTTTATTTTCTTTTTCCCATTATGCTACAGCTGTCATTGTGAAGTTTTTAATTATAATTGCAGGGCGTGGAATTTTTTAAAGATTTTCATTTAATCATGATCATCATCATCATCATCAGTCTATAAGTGCCCACTGCTGAGCAAAGGCTTCAGCAGTGGCTCTCATACGGAGAAGGTTAGAGCATTAATCACCACGCTTGCTCAATGCGGGTTGGCGATTTCAACCGTATTGTCTTTTTCACCGTATGTCAGTGGTGTTTAAATAATCATAGAAGTCACATTTCGAACCAACACGTGGCTTCTTAAACTCCGGGCCACCACGACTTTTTATTTCATTTAATTAATAACTCATTAAAAAAGATGTGTTTTTAAGATTAATCAATGTGTATTCCTATTATCAATGAGTTCCACTATAAAATTGAGAAGTAGGAAGCAGGTAAAAGGTTATTTTTATACCATAAAGTTTGGGAGAGATATGATTCGGCACGAGTGGACTGGTCAACAATAACGCTTGCGCTTTCAACGTGTGTTATTGGAGGCCCAATTCTCTCCCGTTTCAAATTTCCAAATCCCTGAAATCCTTGACCCTCAAAGAGTCTCCTGTGGAGGTGTTAAGAAATCGGGTGTCAGGTGATGAGTCTACTCCTTTGCCGACATATCCTGCTAAAAATATAGTAAGCGAGAAAATTCAGAAAATAGGACACTCAAAAAAAAAAAAACATGTAATACGAGTATATCATACGGAATATTACAATATTTCTTCCGCCTACATCATCAAGTTTACACACTACACTACACGTTTTCGAGAAATTATTAACAAAATCGAAAGTGAGTAACAAAAATATTATTTTCATAATAAAATAGTTTATTTCTAGATTTGGACCAGTTAGTCTTGATACTTGGCACTTAACGAGCAGTTTTTCCTTGAAAGTTATAAAAGTTATAACAACACGCTAACAGTTTAACTTCAGTACAAAATACAAATACTATTTATTCTGTAACCTCTTAAACTTTTCTTGTAATAAAAACTCATTCGTGTGTTATTTTATCAGTTCATAGAGGGCAATGACTTTTACGGAGAAAAGTTTTTAATAAAGTTACTGCATTTTTTTGTTTCTAAATTAAATTAAAATTAAATATTTTTCAAATATTGCGTTTCACGAAAAATAATTTCATATTTAACAGTGATTGTTTTAAATATTTTCACGATAGAAATTACAACAATTTATGACACAAAAAATCTGTAAAAAATATTGTAACATTTTTTTATGCTCAAGCGATTTTTAAACCGTAAACAGCGTTGTATGTGGACTGTTTGTTTTCTTTCTTTTGTTTACTGAAAAATATTTGTTTCAGTTTAGTGCTTTCTTGCTGCTTTCTGATCGTCTTAATCTTATATATAAAAATGGATCGCAAAATGTGTTGGTAAGCGCATAACTCAACAACGCCTGGACCAATTTTGCTAATTATTTTTTTGTTGTGTTTGTTATTGTCAGGAGAAGGTTCTTAGCAAGAAAATATTAGAAAAGTAGAGGGGAAGATTAGGAAAAAGTGACCCTTTGATAGCGAGATAGTTGGACCCGTGCGAAGCGGGGGCGGGCCGCTAGTCATAAATAAAGTAAATAACAAACTCTGAATGAAACCATTTTTTTAAAGAATAATGACAAATAAAATCCAACGCGATATAGAAAATAAATGATTTTTTCTGAATTTAAATTAAAAACCACAACTTGAATTCGACGGCACACAATTTTACGCTTATTTTATTTTTAAAGTTTTTCAGATAGCTGTAATTAAAAGGGAACTTATGCGGTGGAAACCTCATTAAAATGGGGGTTTTATGAAATACGGTATACAAGATAGAATAATCCCGCGGCATTGAATGAAGGGGTCTCGCTACGAATACTCGGGATATTCAGCGCGCCGACGATTCTATGTCATTTTTGAATTCGTACGAGAAAGGCTGGCATTTTATTACGTCAAAAGACCGTTGAATGCGAGAGTCGGACAGTAGTCTGGCATTTTTTAGCAAGTGTGTGTGCATAAATATCATTCATGCTTTTCAACTCGCGGTATTCAAATGCTCAACTGAAAAAGCAACCTTTGCAAAGTAAATATAACAAGTATTCGTTAAGTAATTGGGTTACACTCTGTTTAATGTTATTTGAAAAAACCGACCCTACAAAATGATCAAAACGAAATTATCCAAACATATTGAAGTATCTATTTCTCAGTAAATCCAAGAATAATGACCTCTAATGTTAACAGCACTCAGATAATAAGAAGTTCAAGAGAAAACGAACATCAGCTAAGTACCTTTTGGCAGCGATTACGAAATACGAAGGAAGATAATAAAAAATCCGTTATATTTTTTGCACGGCGGTAAAGAATATTTTGCGAATTGCTCGCGGAGGCATTTCGCGATTTCAAATTGTACGCATTATGTTCGCGAAAACGTCGCTATCTCTGTTATTACATTCCATCGTAAGCTCCACTCGAATATACTGAAGGAGCATGCCTCGCCGACATATTGCAATATTTGAGAATCAGCGAAATATTGTATTATCATCATTACGGAAGGGATTTGCAAATTGGATTCGAATAAACAAGGGATTGGATAAACAAGGTCATTAACTTACGAAGCGGTGCAAGTTTGTTTTACGTCGGGGCAATCGACACGTTTATGACGTTCGGCGCCCTGATTGGCCCGCTCCAAGTTTACTAACCAATCAGATGGCGAAACGCGGTAATGTTTAGTTCGCGTTAACGTGAAGAAAATTAAACTAGGCTTTTTGTTTTGTTTTTTAGGACTGCAAAGGAGCAGACGGATTACCTAATCGCTAGTCATGGTACCAAAACAGTTACAATTGCGTTGTCGGCAATTTGTACGTTATTACTGATTTAAGGATAGGGGATTTGGGATTTAGTAGGGTGAAGCATGAGGCCTTTGGTAACCTCACTGCGTGGCCACCCAACTACACAACTTAAGTGTTGTTTCATGGGGACTCTGTGACGCCGTGGTATCATCCAGTACAGGTTGGCCTAGAGTTGCTACTCTGACTGAGTTATTGAGACAGGAATTTATGACTATTAAACTAAAGAGTCAGACGGTTAATTAAAATGGATTATTCAAATGTATTAAATTAGACGAGGTCGCATTTAAACTGGTCTTTCTCCGTCTTTACTTGGGTGTGACGTAATTTGGGATCGTGTTCGTAATTGGGCACTCTCGAATTTTGATTTCACTTACTTTTGAGAATCTATTGAAGTGGAAGATATTCTTTAATAAGTTATTTTATCACACCCAATGATTACCGCTTTGAATGACTTTTAAATTATATCGAGGAGACTTTTTTAAGTATAAATATGAAGATCAAGAGAAGTAACGTAACGAAGTAAAGTGGGAGAGCCAAGCTTCGGCACGAATGGGTCGGCTCGACCGGAGTGATACCACGGCCTCACAGAATACCAGCGTGAAACAACCCACAGCGTTGTGTTTCGCCGTGTGAGTGAGGTTACCGGAGGCCCAATCCCTCCCCTCCCCTATCCCTTCCCAATCCTTATATCTGCAACCCCTATCCCCAAAAGGCCGGCAACGCACTCGTAACTCCTTTGGTGTTGCGGGTGACCATGGGCGGCGCCGATTGCTTACCATTAGGTAATCCGTCTGCTCGTTTGCCGACTTATACCTTAAAAAAAAAGTAACTTAATTGGATTTACCCGGTCTACACACATGAACTGTTAAGCCGGGACTTCCTCCCAGGATATTATGATACGAATAATTTCGATATATTTTTACGAGGTGGCCCGGAGGTTATGGGTTATGGCGCCCGCTTCTCATGCGTAAGGCTGCGCGTTCAAAACCTGGCAAGTAACAAGTGATTTTTTCCGAGTCATATGTACTTTCTAAGATTATTTACAGTGAAGGTAAATATCGTGAGGTAACCTGGTCTTGTAATGTCTAATTATATAATAATATAAATATAAAAACCTTTTATTTCATGCAATTTTCAGTTTACATACGTATTTTTAAGAAAGAAAGAAATAATAGTAAAGACGTTAATTACACTTGTTTCCAATTAATTTAGAAATAGTTTAAATATATGTATAGAGGTTTGTTTTGCATGAACCCCTCCTCCTGAAGGTGAAGGCCTCCTCTAAAGAACTCTATGAGTCTCTATCTTGAGCTATTTGCGGTTAATGTCTAATTATAAGTTAGAAATCACCAATCTGCTTTGAGCTAGCGTGGTAATTAATGCTCAAACCTTCTCCGCTTGAGAAGAGGCCTTTGCTCAGCAGTGGGCACTTATATGCTGATGATGACGATAAGGATGATGATATTTTTACGAACTAACGAATTTTTTTATCTATACTAGCTGAACGATTTTGAACATTTACAAAAACTCGAATTTCCTCTTAATTCTTCTACCTATTATTTTTTCTAGTAATTGCCTAAGGAGCTTGTAGCTTTTTGATGATATCGGGAAATGTGACGTCAATGAACTGTGTCATTGTTATGTGAAACTAGACCAACAACGCCGAAGGGACGACTTTAATAGTCCTCAATAACATAATGACGTCATAATAAAAATGGCAGTACGATGTACAATTTTCAAAGTATTTTCCTTTTTTTTCGGTAACGTTATGGTTTCCGTTTAATCGGAGTCCATTTTTATTTCATCATCAGCGTTTAAGCGATGCTCACAACTGAATAAAGGCCTCTTCTCATACGGAGAAGGAGAAACAATATCTAAATACGTGCTAAAGGGAATACCCCAGACTAAAAGACCAATTCTGTAATCAACGATACAGCGCATATCAATCAGTTCATGATTACAACAATGTCGTTTTCTTTGTTCTTATATCCCTATGTATGTACAAATCTTTAAAACTACGCAACGGAGTCTGATATGTTTTGTTTTCAATAGGTAAGTTGAATTACACGGTTTATTTTTATAAATAATTGAACAATTTTATCTTAGACTATTGCGAAGTCAGGGGCTGGTCGTAAGTAAATAATAAGCATGGAACAAATTAAAATATTGGCCACTTTCTTTGATCTTTCTATTCAAAGTTGGTAACATTTGGTTAGCGAAACAAAGACAGAAAAAACGAGAGAAAGAAAAAGAAATTATGCAAAAATATTTGACCGTAGACAAAGTTCATGGCCCCTGAGGACCGAAATCGCCGTTACGGTGGTATTTATGGGACAAGTTGGAACATTTTCAACGCATCCTGTGCACTAAAAGTTGGTTTTCATCGAGAATATGATTGTGGAAGAATAGCTTCATATGATTTTATAGTAAAAGGTTGCCTTCTGGTTGGTTTTTTTTTGTGTTTCATTCCGAAACACTACAAAATATACAAGTAGAATAAACTAATGAAATTTTAATACGCTTGTTTCATAAATTTAATATTTCTTAGTGTACCTACTGACGCATTTTTTTTTCTAATGTGATTGAATTTAATACTAAAATAATATATTTAAATGTCACTGTTTTTGTTATATACCTAGTTCGTAATGTATAATTGAGCAACATATATATGTTAAGGGATTCTTTCTACGAGTACTAAGTTGCCCAAAGAAATAAGTTTATATTTTTGGGAAGAGTAATTCACTAATATCTTAAATGTATAAAAATATACATAGAAATACACAGTACAAGTAATTTGAACGTTCAACCGTAGGTCTTTCTTTCATTTTCATAAAGTTTTGGGGGGTATTAAAGTGGCGGCACTTGAGGGGTTGCCTTGCAATTTGGATCGCCGCCAGCTGTTCTATTACCCTGGCTGGAACCCCTTCATTTTAACTTGTTACACTTTAATAAATGCTTCTATATTTAAAGGTTATATTAAAAAATATATGTTTTTTTTTGTTATATTGTTGGCAATATGTATGCTGCTGTCATGAGAGTCGTGATGTTCTTCTTTTTGTTATTTCGGTTTGGAAGCATAAGAGTTAAAGGCTAGACTACAATCATAGTATTTTAGGAATATAAATTGTTCTATATTTTTTTTACGATGACTGACTGGCTGAAATCTTTTAAACAACAAAATAAATGGTATTTTATTTCTTAGTTACTATAAAGTTTTAGTTTTGCACACATAATTATATAGATAAAATGGAGCTAACGCTAGATTGTATTTGATAACAGTCAAGTTCAGCGAATGTTTTTATGCCAACCAACGGATTTCTTCCTGTATCGTGGTTGTGTTTACAGACATACAATTTCACATACACATAAAATTACGTGCGAGACTCGAGCGCATAACACGATGCACGACAACTGGTCATCCAGCTACCGAGTCAATTGTGCACTCAAAGATACCTATGAAATACGATGTGTGTACTTATTTACAGAAGTAAAACAAAAAAAAGGTCATGACGTCACACAGAAACAAAGGACCCTACTTAATAGGGCTATTATCCAACAGTTTGATTTACTTCCGCAGAGCTTGGTCACGACTGACCGTGCTATTGTCCCATGGGCTTCATGACATCGAGAGATTATAGAGGAAAGCTAAGAGAAATATCTGTGAACTAATTACATCTGCGAGCTATCGATTTGTTGGGCAAGAGGCATTGTAATGTGCTTTGAAAACTCTTGGGATCCATCACGAATTGACGCGTGTTTTTGTTAATAGTGCAGAACTATTTCCTTATTGGATTACTGATTGCGAACGTAATTTTTGATATCCTGGATAAACCTGCAAAGAAAGTTTAAGATGTCGAGGTTGTTTTGAGCAAATAAGTGCGAAGAAATGAAAATATTGATTTAGTCGTCTCGTTTCGATTTTAAGTATAAAAAACACACTTAAAAAAACAGAGTGATTTTTGAATAAACATGAATACTGGGAAAAATAAATACTTATTGAGGCTTAAAAAGTAATACGGTGTAGCCAACTTACAAAAAAACAACTTAGCAAAAAATAATTTAACTTAATTTTAACCGTGCAGAATTTTCAGAACATTCTAGAATAGTTTAAAATATTTTAAATAATTTCTAGAATATTTAACAATGATTATTCCAAAATTGAATTAAACGCACCAATTACAACGAGGTAGGATGAGAATGTGTACGTTCCATAATTAGAATACCAAAGCATTTAAAACTTTTCATTTTATACTCAAAGTTTTAAGCCACGCTAATATAATTTGAAAAGCATTGAATGAAATAAAATTAAGATGTTTAATTTTTATTTTAAGTTTAAAGAATGATTTTTTTTAATTTATAACTTTCTTTGTTGTACATACTTTATAAAATTGTTCCGTGAAGGAATGATTAATTTCAGCTTCTTCTCCCGCCTAGGGTAAGCAGAGTGTCAGACTCTTACTGACTAAACCCCCCCCGTTCCTTCTCCTGCTCTGGGCCGACGACGCGGTGACGCATTTGCTTATTTGTCTCTCTAGAAAAAGGCCTTCGCCTGGTGGTGATTAATAAATCAAGCCTTTGCTCAGCAGTGGGCACATAGGTTGTCGTCATAGGTTGATGATGTAATGTGAATATTTAAACGAAGCTTAACCTAAAAAACATTTCGACATGCTCCTTCGTCCTTACAGGTTTTATTAATATTCTCGACATATTATAATCCAATATGAAAATTGTTCACAGCAAAAAATTTTACATTAAACTTACTTCATACGAAAACGAATAAACATGGATTCCCTGAAGAATGTCGTTTGCAGAAATATGAGGACGGAATTCGAATGGCAATTTCGGAGAGAACAGTAAAGGTATTATATTTTTAATGACGTCACAATACAATACATGTTTGCTACGTCATTAAGTTTCGTGTGTAATTAAACGTCGGAGATTGCAGTTCCATTGTCCCTTATCACGCCATCATCGGGTTTTCGATGCAATTGAACAGAATCTACGATATTGAGATATGTTACTGGCTAGGTTATACAGAAGCTTTAAGGAATTCAAGTTACAGATACCTACAAAAGACTAAACAGATGTTACAAATACGTACTATTTATATGTAAACCTAGGTTAGGTAGTTTTTGTTGCCCGTTCTCTGGCTGGTTTGTTTTAAAAAAAATCTGAGTATTTTAAAATCGTCCTTCGAATTTCTAAATTGGCAAATTAAATCTTAGATGCAAAATATTGAACGTCTGAGTAAACTTCTATTTTTATTGAAAATAACTGCTTAGGTAGCCGCGTGAAATAACTGAGAAATTCTCTACTATTTTCAAGTCACAACGGGACTCTTATTCATAACCAGCGTATATTATGTTTCACGATAGTTTCTTTAAAAAAAAAAGGACTTCTGTTATTTTAAACTAGCTACTCTCGCGCGGTTTTACCCGCTGCTCTTCTCCTACAGATCGTAGCGATCGTTTTATAGCCTATAGCACTCAGAAACATTGTAGCTATACATATATCAGTGAAAGAATTTTGGAAATCCGACCAACGGTTTCAAAGTTTACCCCCTACATAAAAACTTACAAACTTACAAATTTTACCTCTTTATAATATTAGTATAGATGAAAGGATGACTATGAAAACTAGCAGTAGAAGGTACTATTGTACTTATAAACTGAAATCAACCTTCTGCTTTAATCTTATCAATGGCATAGCGTTTTATTAGCATGTAAATTTGCTCATCAATTAAGTTGCTATACGCTCCGTGTTTCGCGTACATTTCATACGAATTT
Organism: Spodoptera exigua; assembly: GCA_902829305.4. Classification (NCBI taxonomy): domain Eukaryota; kingdom Metazoa; phylum Arthropoda; class Insecta; order Lepidoptera; family Noctuidae; genus Spodoptera; species Spodoptera exigua. The sequence continues at coordinate 4,108,296 of LR824612.2, forward strand.
GCATAATGAAATTGGCCTGGTATGCACCGACCTTGCCATCGCTCGTAGTCTGGTAATACAGCTCTATAATAATTTTGATTGACGGGAAGGCAACTTTTATACCCGTAATCGGATGTGAACGAGGTATTTAATATCAGTTTTCAGTGTAAATTTTTCGTAAAATAGCCTTTATGGAGGCAGATAGGATATTTTCGACGGTAAATTTTGCCTTTTCGTTGACTTTGTATTTTGGTTTGCATCGGGTTTGTAAATTCTTACATTGCTTTAGAGAAAATAAAGAGGTAATTCAATATTTTTGTGTTTGATGAGATAAGTCATTTTTATACTACTTATAGTAATTTAGATATTTATGTTGTAATCAAGTGATTATATAATACAATACCTTCATCAGTTGATAAGTCTGTTTGTTGGCCTTCTATTCCATTCCATAAAACAATTTGAAACTATTCGCCAGACAAGGCTCAATAAGATTTAACATAACGTTAAAAATACTGAATAAAAACTTTTAAATAATTTGAAACAAAAAGCAAGAAACCAAAACTGACTTGTTCCAACACATAATATTGAACAGTACCAACCCAATAAATAAATACCAAAGCATTAATTACACAAAAACAAATAAACCGAAACGGATTAAAGTTAAAGGCTAAGCGTACTTAAATAAAACTGGTGATAAAAACATTGAACCCTTTAAATAGCGCGCAAGGGACAGGCCTTGAGCCTATACCTATAGCGCAGCTCCTGGCCACCCCATCATTATCCTTTAAGGATAAATACCGAGGAAAGGGCATTAAAAAAGGGTAATTTGATGGAGTTAATTAAAGGGATGACTTTGTTTGTTTAATTGTAAGAGAATTTATAAAAGCCTTTTGTTATTCGTCTTTGACTTTTTGATTTCGCTAGTTTCTTTTTAAATGTTGGATATTTTTTGTCGTGTCTACGTTTCTCGTTTTGTGGTTGTTGTGACTGACGATGGCTGAATACAAAAATGATTATTTGCTGGTCCAAATTATGATTTTGGAAAAATGATTTTTACTTATTGTTAATAACAAATTTGTCATAATATATAGTAACGGTTTAAAAATTCAAAGCCTAAAATTTAAAGAAAGGTTATCTTCTGTAGCTTTATGTAAATGTGGTGTAATTGGGTAGTTTCTTAGGTCAAAAATAAATTATTTCGACTTTTCTTCACAATAAAATATTGAAAAATAACTATAGTTTTATTCATCGATCGATCGATACACTAAGTTTTAGATTTTATTTAGCTAATTATTAAGAAATAAGTAAGCTATTTGACGCAAAAATGTTATGACGTCGTAACTCAGGTTTCCATACAAATTTCATAGAAAAGTATCGTTTTTGACGTTTGGATAAAATATTGAATTTGACTATAGTCAGACTTTTAATTCGATTCCTGATTTGACATTGACCACTGTCATTTTGTGAAATAATGATACCACATATAACAGTGTAGTGATGAACACAAAAATCGATAAACAATCAGTGAATCAGTTTCAGGAAGGCATTCAAAAAATGACGGCTACCGAATGGTCTAAATGCGTATCTCATGTTGTCAAAATAGGGGAAAAATTAGTAAGCTAGATATGTTAATTGACAATAAAAATCACAGACACAATTTATAATAAATGTTACAGAAAGTAACAGCGATAGCGATAGCGATGACGGCCACAATTTATAAAATTTCTGTTTTATTTGTCATGTTCCTTCATGATCACATTTTTTATTTATTTCACACACAATTACAAAAGAAAAGTCTCAGATCGTTAATTAATTGTCAAAACTAAATTATCGGATCAGAAATATTTTATTTCCTGATAAACTTAGTTTACGAGATTAAATTTATAAACGAGAGGAATCGATTCAGAAATATTCGATTTCCACATCGAATAATTTCGCAACGTCACTATTTAATACGTGTCATAACGTTGCAACACTGAAATTGTCAAATCTGGAATGGAATTAAAAGTCCGAGTATAGTTGGAAACTACCGTATTCTTAAGACACATCTGTGTCCCGTCATTAAACGATTTCTCTCGCCAAGAGTGAGTCGAGAGTTTTACTGAATAAAAACTCCTCAGTTCCTTCTCCTGCTCCAGGCTATTCATTTGTTATTGTATGTTGTTATATATGTGTAATTTATTGCAATTACAATATTTACACTTAACAAACTTGAACTAAGTTTGTAAGTTTGAATCTATTTATATATTTGTTTAAATCAAACAAATCATATGTATATTTCCATGAGGTTAAAAACAATAATAATAATAATATTCAATTGTGTACAATGAAATTTTAATATTAATATTCATATTATACTGCAAAAGTGTTATCGGAAGTTCGCAGTGGGAATTGGTGACGATCCGATTATGTTCTGTCAACTATCGCAACACATTTTATTTACACGGCGGAATGGGTTTATGTAAATGATGCTCCGTTCTGATCGACAACTTGGTGTTTTTTTACTGAATCCATTTTTTATCGTATTGATTTTGAGCTTGCTTGTGGTACTTATAATTATAATGCTGAAGAATGGGTTGGACTAAAAGATAATTGTAAATTTTTATTTAATTGCAGGTTAAATAGGTTAAACAGTTGGATCATCTGATACTAACCTAACATCACTGCCCATGGACACCCACAACACCTAAGAAGTCACAAGTAAGACTAAGTAGCCAAGGAGCTGTGAATCGTTATAGCATGCTAGTCAATTTCTTATGGCATAGGTCGGTAAACGAGCTGACGGATTACCTGATGGTAAGCAATCAGCGCCGTCCACGGATACTCGTAATACCAAATGAGTTACTACAAGTTAGGTCTCTTCGGATGACTATTGTGTTATGGACTTGCTTTACATATGGTGGTTGTCATGATCTCCAAGCTAGAACGGCATAGCGATAGCATGTCTACAAAGGTCAACTTTGCAGCCACTTCCCGATCTCGGGGAAAATCATTAAACGATCTATTTCTCTCCAGAGAGACTATCAGGCAATTAATGACTAAAAACCATCCCGTTCCTATTTCTGGGCCTTTCGGTACATTTTTATGATTTCACCTACTTACTACCTACTTTGAACATTGCGGAAAGAATCTAGGCTGTGGCACACTCTATACTCGACTCTATCGATAATATTGAGTTTGTTGTTAAGCGATAATAGTCAATTTGACTTTTGATTCCTGGTCCGCAAAACCTTTTGCTTATTTGATTTCAAAGATACTTGTATTAGCTACACTAAAGTAATTTAGAAATTAGCTTATAATTTTTGTCCAGATGTTACCTATATCTGTTTGAGCCGGTCGCAAAATCGTCTTTTGTAAAACGAAGTGTAACTGTTAGACAGACAAACAAAACCACCTACTTGTTTATGATTTTATTATCAATGTAAATGTAAAATATTATAAAACAATTAAACTCAATAATTTTATTCCGATATTAAATGCAAATAAAATTACACCTCAATTAAAAGATAAGTCAACATTCATTAATGAGGATTACATCGACGGAGTTAATTTATTTTTACTGAGAATCATTGGCTCGGCGCAGAACTGAGAGGAATGTTGTCAATATTGCGGTGGGGAACTTTATGAAAACTGATGAGTTTTAATGATAGCTGGTTTAAAGACTTTAATTGGTTTGAAGTAATTTTTGAATTGTCGTTTTTTTATGGGATAATATTTCGATTGACAGTATGTAATCAGTGTCGCTCGTGGACTCTAGTAATCTTGTTACCTTTTGTGTTAAATTGTTATTGAATTTTGTGGATTGCTTGGTATTTTAGGATTGGGGATTTGGGGAGTAAGGGTAAGGGGAGGCCGTGGTAATGCTTTGGTCGAGGATGGCTCTGTATTTGTTAATCTTTCATGTCAAAACTGCTGGATACATTTAATTGAAATTTAAAGTTTGGATTAACTCATTCGGTACTTTTTAGTACCTACCCCAATCCGGTTTTGTTACAAGGTGCTGATTTTAATAGTCGCATAAAAGTGGGGGTTTGATATCTGGCAAGAATCGTTGAGAAACCTGAAGAAAACGGTACGATGAAGGAAATATCGTTAGGGAACCTGGGCATATAGTTTCTATTATTTATGAGTTTCAAATTGCCAATCCGCGTTAAGAAAGCGTGTTGATTAATGTTCAATCCTTTTTCAGATGAGAAGAGGCCTTTGCTAAGCAGTCATGGGCAGTTTTAGGCTAATTTTTTGATGTTTCCTGTAATAATATTTAGCTAGTCATGACCACAGTAGATCCCCATCTATACAATTTTAATCACCATGTTCAATCTGCCCACATTTTATGTACCGAACTTTTATCCTATATGTTAATCCACAAATTTTTTCCACCATACTCGACAATATCGGAAAAACTCGTGCCATTAGCATATAACTCGCATCAATCGTGTATACAGGGGGTTGAGAAAGTGCTCTCTCCTGCAACTTATAATAAATCATTTTATCTAACTCATAGAATGACTAATGAGGAAGGGAATATCGTAATATAAATTATTATTATTATTAGCTTGTTTGTTATTATTGTTAATTTGCTACTCTAAGTTGCACGCAGACTGCATACGACTTACCAAATATTACATTTATATGGCAATTATGTCCGTGGTATCTATAGGGGTCTTTGATGGTCAATTGGTGTTGAGTAGTGAGTGATACAATAAATAACTTTAATATCACTTCGACCTAAACAAAGCTACACCCTTTTTTGTGATGGAAAAATAACCACATGACTCTCTCGCCCAGGGTAGGGCGAGAGGGAGTATCAGTCTGTTACTGACTAAAATCCTTCTCTTGCTCCAGGCAGAGGTTGTAGTACTCGTACCTTATTGCGCTTGCCCTGCAACCCCAGCTGACATCGTACACAAATTGTTGTTCCGGGTCTGAGTGTGAAGTGTGTGTCTAAATCTTAGCTTTATGATATTTAATGTTCTAGTTATAGGGTGCGCTTTGGCACGTATTTAATTTTTATTTTACGTATTTAAGTTTCCTGTATTGTTACGTTGCCGATCATTTGGGGATTTAGGGATTGGGATGGATGGTGGAAGGATTGATTTTCCGATAACCTCACTCACAAAACGCTGTAGTCGTTTCACGCCGGTTTTCTCTAAAGCCGTGGTGTCATGCCGATCAAGCCAACACATTTGGCCTGAAACATATTTATATACATATGTACTAGCTTTAATCCCTTGAATATTTCTAAGTTTATGTCAACGTGACTTAGTTGTAATGGCCGTAACTAACCATAAATAAATTATACAGGTATTAATGTTAGCCATTAGCTAAGTAGATTAATTGTAATGTCCTAATGGCTTGCAGTATTGATGTTGACTACTGTTGGTATATACTATTACTGCTCCATGTTTCACCTGCTTTCTTCTTGGTAAAAGCTATTCGGGCGATAATCGAGCAGACTGAATACCTGATGGTAAGCAATCGAGTCTGCCCATGAAAATTGTCCGTTGGTTCGGTTCTGGCCGGACGGCGAGCTGCTCTTGCTCGCTCTCTGAGGACCCGCGCTTAATGTGGCCGGAGATAGCCGCTCCATTCCCGAAGCCGTGGATTCTCTCCTAGTGCACCTGTTGGGGCGTGAGAAGGATAATTTTCTCATGCGCTCCGCTTCTTTCTTTGCGAGTACGTTGACTGCACGGTTGTAGCGGTGGCTGGGCAACTGGTTTTCGCTCAACGTATCGCGGGTTCGATGAAAATGTATGTTTGTAAACGTACCAACGAGACAGGAGAAAAGAGTAGTGTCAGGCAACGTCTTAATGAAAAAAAAAAAGAGCATTACTGCTTCGCAGATAGAGGACACGGCTTCCAGTTCCTCCGAAATTACTGCTTCGAAAAGAAGATTTCTTTTTATTTTGGTTAGTACATTTGTGGAAACATACTATCGATTATAAAACTTTACGCAACAGTAATACCGTGACGCCCCGTGGTAATAGCTAGTATTTAGATATATATTATAGGTATATTAAATTGTTTCCTCACTTTCAAAGTTAAAAACACAAGCAAGTCTGTTCAGTATAGTTCGTTTTCGTACTGAGTAGGTACCTAATAATTTATCAAAAGTCTAGACACTTTAATATTGCGCTTGATGTATCAGGCATATTGACAGCTTTATTATTTATAACATAATATAAATTACGTAGTCGACTTCAAAAAAATATTCAAAAATCGATATTTTGTTCATACGTTTGAACCAAGAATGAATCAGAAAGTAAAGAGTGCCTTCTAGTACGAATCTTACAGTCTTTTTGGAACGTTGCCACACAGTAGGATTTTCTCTTGTGCTATGGGTGTTAACAAACAAAGGACTTAACATACTTTTTACCTTTTGTTTTGTAAGGGGAAATCATCAAATGCCGTCTCCTGCCCAGGGAAGGCGAGAGAGAGTGTCAGACTCTTACTTTCTAAAAACCCCCCGTTCCTTCTCCTGCTCAGGGCCGAGACCGCGGTGACTCATTGCGCTTAACCCGTAACCCCGGCTGAACATCAGCCCTATAGGGCTCCGTCTGTGGTGGTCTATTGACTTTTTGAGGCACGCGCGGAATGCAACGCGCCTTCCGCAGATACTTTTTAACTGGATCAAAAATTTGTGGATCATACTAAGCATAAAGCCGATTACCAAGCCATCTGCGCTAAATACAGCGTACTTAGCCTTCTTTTACTAGCTCTTTAAAAACCTATTAAAATATCAATCGTTGTGTTTCGCCGTGTGATTAAGGTTGTCGGATGCCCAAGCCTTCCCCTCCCCCAATCCCTCTCCAACCATTAATCCCCAAAACCCTTATCCTCAAAAGACGACACACTCGTAACGTGTTGCGGGTGACCTTGGGCGCCGCTGATGGCTTACTATCAGGTTATCTGTCGTCTGCAACTTTGTCCTCCTAGTGTTCTTTAGAGATTTTTTACGCAATAAGGTCTATATCCGAAAGAAATAATTTTATGTTGTGCCAATATACTTTTTAAGTAAATAAATCTACGACGTTTTAGTACGCACTCTAAATTCAAGATGGCGGCGAAAACCATTCGCAAACGAAGTCGTGAGTAAAACGTTGATACGTTATATTTTATAATCCAGCAACTGATACAAAGTTAATGGGGTAGCGCCTCATAAAAACTGTATACGGCTTATGTCCCTGGAAAGCATAAGCTACATAAAATACCAATTTTATAAATCCCCCGGAACGTGTAAGGAATAAAAATAACGGTACGGATCGTCAATTTTATTATAAATGTGATGTTATTAATTATGTTAAAATGAGCGTTATAATGTAGCCTTTATTTCAGTAATGTTTAAAGTGTATATTTATTGTACTCGGTCGCTTTGTGATTTGAATGTAGTACTATTTTTTTACCAGTTATTTTTTTAATTTGTCACAATGTTTTCGGGGCAACACTGTCATTATTGCGCCACATACATGGTGTACAAAACTGCGCTGTACCGAATATTGGGAATAAAATAAAAACCTAGTTATTTATACCTGATCGGCAAATAGAACGAAAACCCACTTTTGTTGGGTAACCTGCACAATATTACAATTTGTAACTAGGATAAGATTGAAATCGCTGACCCGCTTTGAGCAAGCGTGGTGAGTAATGTCATCATTATCCATGTAAGATCATTATTTACATGTAAGAAGCCTTTTCACCGCAGTTGGACACTTATAGGCGATGACGAATTTTCATTACACGTAAAACTATCTTCGTTAGGAACCACTAACATAATGAAAATGACATGCAACCTTCTTCATTTTCCCGTGCCGTAACACAGTGCTGCCATCTGTGGTGGCTGTTCAAAAACCCATAGTGGGTGGTCACGTAGCCGCCATTAATCTGGCAACAGATGCAGCGTCTGGCCCTCTCGGCTCCATTAAGTACCAGCTCTGGACCTTGAGAGGCGTACTCTGAAGTTACTAACATGAGTCAATAATTACATGGTTAATAAACTGGATGTTGATTTAATTATTTCTGTGTGATTGTTTCCATGTTGAAAATATAAATTATCGCTACGCCATAGACTTCATATTATTGTTATAAAATATCAGCGTATATCTCGCATATATTGTTGTAGGTATGTATATCACTAAAGGCCACTAAAGACGTCTGTCCTTGGCGGTTATACGGTTGTTACTGATGGTGAGAGGTGAATGATAAAATAAATAAGGTTAAAATATTACAATAAGCAGTAAGTATGCAATTTTTGCCAGTAAAAATCTTATCATATTACGACACGATATTTATTTTTGTTTTGAGAATTTAAAAATCACGAAACTATTTTATCGTCTTCAGCTTAGAAGTGGTCACTGCTGAGAAAATACATCTTATCACAAAAAGTTTTGAGGGGATCGGATTAGCGAATTCAAACTTTATAATTAGACATGGTAAGTTCAGATTTCCGAACCATATTTTCCTTCACTGTTAGTCAGTGGTATCTAAAACCTAGGAAGTACGTAGAAATCGGAAAAATCATATTGGTGTGTGCAAGGATTTGAGCACCTACACTCATACATTAAAAACATGCGACTTAGATTCTGGCCACCATGACAATAACCCTTCACTTATTATTGTTAATTTGTCTGTATGCCACAATCATACAACCATAATTTTCAGTTTTATCGTTTTACTAGGTAATCTCGTTCGGTTTGACCCACTGCTCGACTCTTACAGATCGTAGCGTAATATTATTATTATAAATAAATGGTCTATAAAACGCAAAAAGCATGTTTCAATTCGAACCAATAGTTCCTGAGATTAGCGCGTTAAAACAAACAAATTCTTCAGCTGTATAGATAAAGATAAAGATTTGTAGTATAGATATGTAATATGTACTTACATAGATAGTTTCCAATATAAATAGTATCAAGACAACTAATCTTGATCCCTCCTAATCTGAGAAAGCCAAACACTTAATTGAACGCTGTATTCGAGAACCCAGATTACTTACTCCTGACAATATCGTGTCAAGTCCTTAAGCGATTTGCACTCAGCTTTCACCGCCATACGAAAACCTCTTTGCACTGAGACAAACATTTGTTTAATTAACTGTACCTTGGTTGAAGTAGTACGTAGACTTAGTGGGGCGTGCTCGTGAGGACACTGGCGCACACAATAGATTAGACGAACATCCTCTATATAGCTAATCTAACTTTAGTTTTAACACTGCACGCCGTAAATGCTTTTGTTCGAGAAGCTTCGATAGTTTTAGCAGTAGGTATACCTACGTGTCTTTTTGAACATGCTGTAGATGTACTAGGAATTGGTTAACATTTATAAGTACAAAATATCAAAAAAAGATCAGATTTTTTTTATTCGCGATATATGTACTTTACCGCTCAATATAATATATTATTACTACTATTTACTAACTTTTTATTTTATAAACAGGCGGATTTGTAGTAGGTTCTATTGTTCTAGACTTCTTTATAGTTACACTAAGACAGTTCATGATAAACGTGACTGTTAAATAAGCAAAAGGACAGTTGATACTAAAAATAAATTAAATACTCATTTTTCATTGAAAATTTCAAATTTGGAATGTGCAATGTGAACGTTCCTTTCATAAAATTCTCCGTAACAAAATGATTACACAGTTTTCATTACATAAAAGAGTTGAGGCTTAGTTGTAGTTCACAATTTAAGGAACTTTGATAGCTCCGGGTATGCGGACGGGACGTCGCTAATAAATCATTTTCCACCATAAAAGAGGAATATTAAATCGAAGGATGCCGGCGAAAATGAACGAATGAAGGGAACGGTCCGATGTGAAAAATTGGGCCGTAAAAAGGCAATCTCAATGCGCCAAGCGATGAATAGTGAGCTATTTTCAATTACCTACGGCTAGTGTTCGTATTGTCTGCGCGAGAAAAATTACTCGCATAATAAAGATTTAAAGTTTTATGATTTTTTTTTCAAAAGTTTAATTGATTGATTCTTTTTGGAATTAAAGCATGACATAAAATCACGGGATCATTTCAGTTACTAATATATAAAAAAAAAACTATTCCATATTCAAATTAAATTTAAAAAGTATTTTCAAATATATTCCGATTGCATTGGACAAACTATGAAAGAAATGCTTTATCTGCATTCCTATAAATCTAATGAAAAGTAAAATGATTCTGAAAACAAACAATAATATTTATTAAAAAATTCTAGCTTATTCCATCACAGTGGCTTAGCTGCGCTCAGCAAATTTGGATAAAATGGACTTAAAACATAATAAAATAAAATTCAATTTTACTTGTGTCAGTCAGTATTTAGCTGAATTAGCGTAGAGCAAAAAGAAAATCTTGGTAGTAACAGACGGTTTTTTGCAAGACTTCTTGCTTAATCGGCTTATTTCGTTTTAACCATTGGGTGCTTGAGACTTTGACTGCACTGTGGGAGTGAGCACGAAATAAGTTGAAAAAAATATTGTAATTATATATAGGATTTGGAATGACTGACTCTTTGTGCTGATTTCTTTCAATTAAGTATCGGTCTGCTCGATGCCGAACCATCACATAAAAAAATCATGTCAAAAAGAACGAACACATTATACTTAAAGTTATAGAGGTTTTCTAAAGCCAAGTGTTGGAGAGTTAAGTTTCAGCACGAATAGATCGGCTCGACCGGTGTGATACCACGCCTACACAGAAAACTGGCGTTAAACAACCACAGCGTTGTGTTTTGCCGTGTGAGTGAGGTTACCGGAGGCCTAATACCTCCCCCTTCCCTATCCCTTCCCAATCTTGAAATATCTGCAACCCTTTTCAACAAAAGACCGGTAACGCACTCGTGACTCCTTTGGTGTTGCCGGTGTCCATGGGCGGCGCGGATTACTTACCATCAGGTAATCCGTCGTTCGCTCGTTTGTTGACATATCTTATAAAAAAATACAAAAAAACAAGATAAACATGACCAAATATTGTTCAGAAGTGAACGTCGTAAAAAACCAATGTGCTAAATGCATTGGTTTGTCTTCCAAAAATAAGGTGACGTACGTGATATCTACTTGGTCCTGTTCTATAGACTGGTGTTAGAAGGAAGGCGATGTACCGAATATTTTAAGACACCGTATCCCTCCAGAGTAATAGGATTAGTCTAGACAAGCTTAAAGCTACCGACTTACAGGATTATGCACAGAGCTGAAGTTCAGACATCCATAGATCTTAAAGTAATTGTAAAGAGTGATGTTGAAATTAATAGTACCGAGAAGTTAGCCTTCATACTAAAAATAATACTTCTAACTTTTTGTAATGAAGACTCAAAGAACGATAGTAGTCTTTATAATATTAATCCATTTTAAGCTTTGATTAAAATTAAAGTTATTAATTACGCTTAAAAGTTACTTTGAAGATAAGTACATTCATACATATTATATCGGACTGTAAGTGTCCACTGCTGAACGAATGTCTCTCCTTACACGGACAACGTTTGAGCATTAATCACCAAGCTTGCTTAAGACGGGGTGCCGATTCCAAAATTATAATTAGAAATTTTATAAGAAGTGCAGGTTTCGTCACATTGTTTGCCTTTACCGTATGTCAGGTCTAAACAATCTTAGAGAGTACTAACATAATGTAGGTAACTCGGAAAAAAGCCACATTGGTGCTTGCCCGTTTTCGGATCCCCATGCATGAAAAACGGTGCCTTAACCTCCGGACTACCACGACAGTTGACAGAGACAATATGAATATGCAAACATCAAATTATCTAATTTAAACATTTTGTTCAGTAAACTAGCAGGATTTTCATTCAAGATAAGTCCCAAGCTCGTCGTTACAAAAACAACCAATTATCAGGATCGATCTAATCGCTTATCCCTGTCTCCCTGTTTGGTCCATTAGTTTCATTAAAATAATTAAAATATTCGCTTTCGGAAGCATTGAATACTCCGATAGCTTCATTCAGAGCTCGCTTTGACTTGAATCTTCGAGAATATTCCAGTTTTTCTCGCATTTCTTGACTCCATTCAATATTCGAGTGTAAAATAGCTGTGCAACTTGTACAAGGAAGGAACTTTCTATCGATTTACATCAACAAGTTAAGTACCATGAAATGTTGACTCTGTAAGTCAGTAGCAATATTTGTAGCTTTTCTTTGAAATATAAAATAGGACGCCAAAATTGGTTTCTGATCTTATATGAAATGAAAGTCGTGTTAGCTAGACTAAGTGCGGGAGAGCCGAGAGACCGGGAGGTTATCGGAGTAGTTGTTGTGGGTGTCCATGGGGGGTGCTGATTGCTTACCATCAGGTAATTCGACTGCTCGTTTGCCGTCCTCTCACATAAAAAACTAAACGACTGCACCGACTTAGATGGAAATTGGCAGTTACTACTACTTTGCCATTTGCCACAAGATACTTACTACTCTTGGGGCAAAGAGTCTTTTTGTCTCAGGCGAGGTTTCGGGGCTAGCTCAATAATGTATCCCGGCCTCGGCCAAGAGCAGGAGTAGGACCCGGACCAGGGGGTTTTTGTCAGTAAGAGTCTGACACTCCCTCTCTCCTCACCCTGGGTGAGAGAAATCATTGGATGATTTTCCACTCACCAAAAATAGGACATTTTGTCTCTTTCGAAGCTATTTTCACAAAGTTAAAGAAAGAAAGAAAGGAAAAGAAACCGAACTTATTTGTATATGGAAATCATTTTTAGTTTAGGAAAGGACTACGTAACAAATTTAGCAAAAACATGCAGAAGGGAACATTTTGTAACTATGTAAGTACAGCGAGTGTTAGAACTCACAAGTAATCTTAGACTAACTGTAAGCTTAATAAATTCACAAACCAAAAAAATACAACAGAATATTAAACAAGTGTATGGCTAAAAAAGTTTTTCGTAATGAAAAATGACGATTTCAAACATTTTTACATTTACATTTCCTACAAGCCTTTTAGGTTCATTTATATTTTCTCTTAAAAATTATATGCCTCTCATTTCCCGCGTCCCAAAGCAAAACCCTATCAGAGAGGCGATCTAAAAACAATATTTCTTTCCAGATACTTAAAAATTAATTTACGTGGGTCGAGTTCAAATAACGTCCTTCAGAAAACTTTCCTGTAATGGCTTCCCCGCCCTCGGAAGGGCGAATACCCTAGGAAAATGTGTACGGAGGACAGAAACCTATATAGATAAATGAAATGATCGCCAGCCCTTACGCGATTTACCAATAAATAAGGATATACGTAGTCCCTACGATAAATTGCCTCATGAGAACTTGTATCGAGCGATATCTCGGAATACACATGTTTTTGTATCCAACATTGGGAATGTCTGACCTCTAAATGTTACGTATATTTTGGATTTATTTTACTTACATAAATAGGGGATGTTATTATTAAAGCTTATGTAATTTATTGGATATTATTTCGTTTTTTTTGAGCTTTATTATTTATATAGAAATATTTCATTCAAAATTAAGTAATTATTAATTATAACACACCCACTTCTCATGCGGATTCTAAATCTGGCAAGCTCCAATGTGATTATTTACAGTTCAATGTATTTTTAAGATTTCTTCAAAGGCCAATCGGCCTTGAGCAAACATGCGTACTGCCAACAAAACCTTCTTCCGTATGAGAAGAGGCTTGTACTCAGCAGTGGATACTCATAGGCTTATGTTGATGATGTGAATGATGATGATTATAGTGACGATCTAAAAGTCATTCGGGGATACGTCGGACATCTTGTGGTTAACATCACAATGATAATGATGTTTTATTCTAAAATAATACATTGTGTGGCTTCATTCATTCATAACAAAGAAACCGGAGGCCCAATCCTTCCCCTCCCCCGATCCCTCACAATCCCTAAATCTCCAAAACCCTAATCCCTAAAAGGTCGGCAACGAACTCGTTACTCCTCCTTTGCGGGTGTCCATGGGCGGCGGTTACTTACCATCAGGTAATCCGTTTGCTCGTTTGCCGACCTATTCCATAAAAAACAAAGATAATGACAATTAGTCGACTCTAGACCAAAGAAGGCAATTAGAAATCATAAAAAGGACACAATTGTCTAAATAACTTTTCAAAAGCGGGACCCAATAAACAAACGGTCTGGATTTTTAAATTAATACTTACAACGAACTCATTTCCTCTAGATAGCTGAGGATTCGTTTAAAACAGGTTTTTGTTTGAAACAATGCTCGCTCCTTTGCTGAAGAGATTTCTCGTTGTACTCTAATGAAAAAGTTTGACGGTCAGCCTCGCGATTGTTCTGTTTTTTCGACTGAACAACTTGTATCTGAGTTTATTTTTTAATTACTTTCAATGTTGATTGGCGATTGTTGAGTTTTTAAGTTTAGGTTTTATGTATTTGTTTTTTTTTCAGTATAGAAAGAATTAGGGGATTGTATTGATTATTGATCTTTCAGGAACGGCAATGAGAGATCACTTAATTATTGAGAACAGTGTGGTGTACTCCACAAGGCCTGGTTGCAGTATTTGAACCTACTCAGGGTAAGGCGAGAGAGTGTCAGATTCTTACTAACTAAACTCCTTCCCCCTGTTCCTTCTCCTGCTCTAAGCTGAGGCCGGCCGTGGTGCCACATTGCACTAACGCCGCAACCGTTGTTGAACATCAGCCCTATAGGGCCTCGTCTGCGGTGGTCTATTGGGTCTATGAAGCGCGCACGGAACGCTACGCGCCTTACGCACGGGTCTGGTTCTGGTCGGGCGGCAAGCTACCCTTGAAGAATAGCACCCTCACGCGGTTCGCCAGATGAGAAATAAATAATGGTCTACTAAATGTATAAAGTAAAAAAAATGGGAGAATAACAGAGAGGAATGCGCATAGGTTATAAGTATGTATAGGTGAGAGTGTGTATCTGTGTGAAGTTAGTCTTTGAAGTTTATCTCTATACGTCAAAATAATCTTAGTACCTACACTATATAGGTACTTTAACCAACGCTCATACTTCAAAAAACTCCCTCGAGAAATACAACCTTATTGCCTACTACTAGGCATCCTAAATGCTTTATACGGCAGCAATTGTCGTTTTACCATTAATATTCCTAGTACACGTCAACTACTGACATCTGGCAGTTCAGCTAATCCCTTCGTAGTTTCTTACAGGGCTCTAGGGATATTCCAACGTGATCTCGATGCTGATTGAGGTCATGTAGTCATGTCTGGACTGTTGCTTATAGCCTTTTTGATGTTTGACTAGTTTCAGATGGTGTATGATTTTTTATGGCTAATGAAAACTCTTTGGTCGTGTTGTTGAGTTTATTTTATTAACATTTTTTTTATTTTGAAATGGCAATGATTCTAACCTTTATGTTCTTGATTAGGTACTAATAAAAAGATCATACATCATACATCATCAGCCTATAAGTGTCCATTGCTGAGCAAAGGCCTCTTCTTACACGGAGGAGTATAGAGCATTTATCACCGCGCTTGCTCAATGCGGATTGGCAATTTCAAAGTTTCCTCACGGTGTTTTCCTTCACCGTATGTCAGTAGTGTATATAATCTAATCACAATAGAAATTAGATATAACTCGGATAAAGTCACATTGGTACTTGTCAGAAGCGGGTGACATATTCTCTGGTCCTCCACGATCTCTATCGCTTACTTCTTCATAATTTGATTGTTAATAAAAAAAGGTTTACCTACAAATAAATTTAACTTTGTTTGTTCTAGAAGAAAATGGGTGTTGTGTTAAAAAATAACAACATAAAACGACATGGAACCGTAAAGTCAATATTAATTAAAAAAGACATAAAAAATTAATCGTCATTTGTCGATGTGTCAGATCAGAACTGATTTATAGAGAGTAGAATGAAAAACATTCAGTCTCCCCGGTTTGCGATGATGTCCTGCCAAAGTTCGTTCATTCATTCATTCAACATGATCCAGAATTATTAATGGTATTATTACCGTTCAGAGAACCGATATTTTGGATTACACTTAATCGGAACGTAGGAAATTGAGTTTTTGTTTGTATTTTTTAATAAATTATGTTTTGTTTCCAATATATGGCTGTAAGTTCACATATTGCCTATACTATATTTGCTTATTATTGATAACTAGTGATCTATCCCTGCTTCACACGGGTGCAATGCGGATACCATTCCGCAATTTAATGGATGTTATTATACATGTAAACCTTTCACTTATTATATTATTATTCTATTCATTACAAAAACCGCAACAAAATCCGTTGCGTAGTAGGAAAGAAAAAGGGACTTTGTTTTATACTTTATAGTGATAACAAATCAAATCTTCTTCATTCGGTATTTGGAACATGCCGACAAAGTTACCAAGTTCATAGTATAAGTACTGTAAGTATCAAGCTTAAGGCCCCGGGCTAATAATTTCAAATCGAGAACTGTTAAAGTTCGACAGTCGGGTTAGGGATCGTGAACATGAGGTACGGGTCTTGTTGGTGGTATTAAGATGGATGCGACCGGTTTAAAAACAATTTGTTGTTTAAGAAAAAAAAACGGGCTTGCGTGGGCAACCCATATTTTTGTAGATTTTTTGTGCCTTCCTAGCGTTTGAACCATACATCAAATGAACAACATATTTAGAATTTTGTTTTGAATCAGGAAACAGTTTTGTTTCGTGTAAGGACTAACCTAAAAACAAGATTTGACAATAATTTAAAATTTTAAACACATATTTGACAAGAATTGTATATTTATTTTCAAGGCATTATGAAAATAACAAAATGTTGTCAATCTATGAACTAGGTAATGGTAAGTCCTTAGGGATGAGCGATTGAATCGATGCGGCACGTTTCTGTGAAGCCTGAACGTTCGACCCCCAGGGAGTGCTCTGTCCGGGTGTAAATAATGCTGATACGATATCTTTCAGCTGTCCTGAAGTTTCATGTAATGTTGCTATCAGGTACTTTTGTTTTATAGATTTAGGACAAGTGAAGGTCGAGTGATATAGACATTTTCACTGTTTGTAGTATGTATATGTATCAAGAACATTAAAGAGAAAAGTGACAGAGGAAATCTGTTACAATTTAACGGCAACGATAGGCATGGACTATTATTACGATTTGTAAAAAGTCTACTTTACAGATAGTCTAAGAACTCTCCTAGGTCTCCCTTAAATATGATTTGTCTAAATTAAAAGATGACTTTGTTTCAAAAGAAAAACTTTCTACTTCCAGTCAAAATTCCTGCAAAGTACCAACGAGAATTCATGACGTCTTACCTAGGTACAGGACATTGAACTGTGTTTCAAATAGATTCTCCTTTTTTGGTTATTATTGTTTTGATTTCTCATTTCCTTTTATATTTCAATTGTTTTTGCCGCACAACAACGACCTCTTGCTTTGAAGTATTGCCAATTTTTAAATAATTCTCGAAAAATCTTTGTGTCTCCTAAAACTTTTCAACCTTTCACGAATAAATTTAAAGACCACTTAATCTTTTCCCATTGCCCAAGATGATTAGGTTAATTCATCTTCCGCATTCTCAAAATGAAAACTTTTTGCTCGAATCCCGAATCGATCCTGAAGCTAAGAGCTCTTGACAGCTCTGTAGAAGGGCGGGCTACATGATAGAGTCAATATACAGATCTGGGTCAGTCCGGTCAACACGCCGTGTTTACTGAGCACTCGCCTTTTGATCATGTTATTTGGATATGGTCACTGACTTCCTTACCTTCTTTTTGGTGCAAAGGGTTGGTGAAAATAAGAATTTTCGTACGAGTTTTTTAGTTTAAATACGTAAATTTTATGTACCATGAAGACTCTCATGGTATTATAAAGAAACTGATTTAAAAATACCAATCCGTATAAAATCGATTGCCTGCTGTATTTATTTACTAAATCACCTTCAATAAAAAATTGAAGAGAATAACTCAATTATAATTAATCAGTTCTAATAACCAAGCAAAGAAGCAGTTGTACAAAATAAAATCGCAAATTAAACTACATGAGTAGGACAGAAATAAGATACTTTTATCAGTAAAAGTCCACATTTTACAAGCAATCGTGTTAAGCCCTACTTACTTGGAAAGAAAAAGCATCCGCATAGAAATATAGCACTCATTCTGTACACCACTTTTTTATTTTAGTAAAAAAGCAACTGCCATTTTGCCGACCGCTCCAGCACTTAAGTAGAGGAATTGAAATAGTACCAACTTTATTCTAGTTTTGTTTTATCATTAAAATTGTTCATTCGAGTAGTTTTTACTTTAGATAGACTCGTTTGTTAGGAGTGTAGAGTCGGAAAGTAGTGTTTGAAATCAATTAATGGAGTTAATACATTTTGGCATTAAGTCATGGAGCATGGACAATCTTACTTAATAAAACAGTATCCATACACATTAAAACTAAGTTCAGATTTGTTGTGTAATTTTGTCTGAAGTCTGTTACATAGCTTTGGATATTCAAAAAGAGTTACAACTGTATTGTCAGGTTTTTGGAGGATATTTGGGGGATAACAAAAATCTTCTACATTTTTGGGAATTTCTGGGTTGGGGATTAGGAATAGGAGAAGAAGAAGAATTAGATCTCTGCTAACCTCAAACACGTGTCGAAACACAACGCAAGCATTGTATCATGCCGGTGTTCTGTGAGGACGTGGTATCACTATGTTCGATTGGTTCCAATGCATGGTTTTCCCACATTTATAAAGCTATCTTGGACTAAAATAAGATGGCCATTTGCCTTTTACGTATTTATAGCTTGTTTGGAACTATTTGAACGAAATCAAAATAATGAATTTTTGGCTAATTTATGATAACGCTTTTATTTTAGAGTTGACAGTCTTCCAATGTTTTCTCCCACACTGGGTGGGGCGAGAGAGAGTATCAGACTCTTTCAGTTTAAAAACTAAAGAATTTGCACTAGTACTAACTTTTAAGTTTTGTTTACTGCTACTTTTATTTGGTTCCCATAAGATTAAATAGACATCATTATTACTCTTATTGTTGTCGAAAGCTACAAACAACGTTATCGATGGTTGCTTATATAGTAGAGGAAAACTTTACTGAACTAAGAAATAAATAAGTATTACTTTTTTGTCGGGGTAAATCGTCGAATGGCTTCGCTTGGCCTGTGTGGAGGGGTAGAGGGAGCGTCAGACTCTTACTGACGAAAAATCACCCCATTCCTTCTACCTACTCCAGGCTGTACATTATCACGCTTGCACTTTAACTTTGCTTAATTGCACTTTAATTTCTGCTTACTGCTGTTTCATTTGCAGAGTGAGTAGGGTTCAATTTTTACACTTAAGTGACTTGCTTGCAGAAATAAGGGGGTTTCTGGTATTTATACGCGACGAGGCTTGTTACAAGTATGTATAAGGTATACAAATCGTGCAATGGGTTGAAAAACTAGTAAAGCTGCTGTTTTCCTCATAGTTTGGTTACGTGATAATAACAACATCATAAAAAACATCTCGAAAAACAAAAGCGCAAAATTTATATTTCAGAAAAATGAACTGCTCACAAAACAAGGCTTAACTGTAAGCCTGCAGGTACTTTTCGGGTACAAACTTTCCTTATTAGGGTCAGGTTTAAAAACAGACAGCAACCGAGGGTTAGGGATGAGTTTGAGTGTTTGAGATACACAACAAGTACGTAGGTACACAGTCAATTTGAGTTGTAACGATTCAAATACTACCTGTTCTTCTAGTTCATTAAAAAAACCCTGTTCTCAATACCTGTTATTAAAATATTTGATATTCTTACATGGTTTCGCTCACTGCTCAGCTCCAATCCGTCGATGTGTAATTTTTTTGAGATAGATCGGGAAACGAGCTGACCTATTACCTAATGGTTAGCAATCAGCGCCGCCCATGAACACCCGCAACAATGGAGGAATTGTCGTGGCCGACCTTTCGGAAATTAGAAATTTGAAGATTTTGGATTGAGGAGGGGTTGGGGGAGGGGAAGGATTGGGACTCCGGTAACCTCACTCAAATGGTGAAACACAACGCTGTGGTTGTTTCACGTGGGCTTTCTGTGAGTGTCATATTTTATAGCCTTCATATGTAATGATGTGTTAAATACAAAAGGAATTGACAAGTAGGTCTGGAGATAAGTGCGTTCAAACAAGAAAACTTGTAACCTATATTAATATTGTATTTGTATTATCATTTTAGTGTATAAAGATATATTTACTCTTTGGTATAGGTGCTCAAACACATAACAGTCTGTAATTTGAGTTGCTCATAATTTATGGCGTGAACAACTATTATCCGAGTAATACCTGTTATTGATATACTTATTAGAACAGTAACAGTTATTGTTCTCTAGTATTTTTGCGATATTTGTAACTTATTCTTGTATTGATAAATACGTCCACGCCTACTTCAAAGGTATACAAAGGTAAACAGAAAGACGATAGGAACGAGTACATCCGATTTCGTGTTGTTGACTGACCTTTGCAGTTCGATTCGGTTTCATCTTACTGTGTCGTATTTACTTTGGTTTTATTTATATTCAAGTAGGTACAGGATTTAAGGGTTGGCGGGGGTCAACGTCCTCTATTATTATTGATGAAGGAGACGGAGTTTCTTTTATTAGTGACCGTATCGACAGTAGGTTATGATGGTGGTGGTGGACAATGGGAAATGCTCAGTCGTATAAATTTATATTTTTTTTAAGTGTAGGAGAGCCAAGCTTCGACACGAATGGGTCGGCTTGACCGGAGTGATACCACGGCCTCACAGAAAACCGGCGTGAAACAACCACAGCGTTGTGTTTCGCCGTGTGAGTGAGGTTACCGAAAGCCCAATCGTTCCCTGCCCCCAATCCCTCCTCAATCCCTAAATCTCCAAATCCCTAATCCCTCAAAGGTCAGCAACGCACTCGTAACTCCTCCGTTGCGGGTGTCCATGGGCGTCGCTGATTGCTTACCATCAGGTAATCCGTCTGCTCGTTTGCCGACCTATTACATAAAAAAAAATCTACTAATATAATAAAGAAAGAAAGGATTGTTTGTAAAAAACATTGCCTAAGAAAACATTTTCGTATCTGGGGTAAAGCTTAGGTATAAACAAATTGAATGAGGGTAGCGGAGCAATCGGAATGATTAACCGCGGCCTCGGCCTAGAGCAGGAGATGGAACAGGGTGTTTTGTAGTTAGTTATATAGTAGTATGACATTCCTCTCGCATCACTCCGTGTGAGAGAAACCATTTCAAAATCTCTCCTCTTATAAAAAGGACCGGATATTCGGACGGCTAGCAAAGCTCGCCGCCCGACCAAAACCAGAACCGAGCGTACCTACGTCCGTAGCGTTCCGCGCGCGTCTAAGAGCCAATAGACCATCATAGGTAAGGTCAAACAGGGCGCAAATAGGTACTGCAGCCTCAGCCAAGTCAATAAGAGTCTCACTCTCACTCGCCTCATCCTGAGTGAGAGTAGTCATTTGATGATTGGCCCTACTCAAAAATAGTACAGGAACAGTAGTTGTAGGTACATTCAATTACGTATTGATTTTATGAAGTCATTGTTTTTGTTACAATTAGTCGCCCTGTAATCAAACATTGGCCTCTATACAGAATCAATTTTTATATTTGCCCCTGCATATGCCTAATAACTGTAGAAAAATGCTAATTTATTAAAAGTAGTATTAGTAAACTTCTCCCGAGAGTGTCGTCAGAGTAAGCAGAGGCAATATGTCACATTCTGAATCCTCAGAGGGACGGAGACGAGAGAAACATTCCACGAAATACTTAGAATCTAAACTAATGACCTTTTCAAACGTTTCTCTTTCGTGATGAATGATGAGTTTCTGTTACTGAGGCATTTATTGAATAAAATATTATAAATGTCGACACGGCTTTTATCATGTAAGTGGTATGCAGTGGCGTATCAAAGACCCTGCATATACTATGTTCCGTATTTTATGCACAATCTGCAGCCACCATTGAAAAATTACTGATAAAACCCAACATCACAATGACCCATACGGGAACCGAACCGTAAACCCCTTGCCCAGCATTCGCATTTCCGACTACCTGATAAACGAGGCAGTCAATCAACATAAATGATTTGTACAGATGTGAACATTGAATCAAATAAAAATACTAACTTAATATGTTGTATATTATTTTCTCTCTAAAGACCAGTTAAGGATCTGTGTACAAGCAATATTCTGTAACGATTGAGGGGGAAATTCAAATTTACCACTATATTCAATGTAGAGGAAAACTCGACCAGAGATTGATGTAGGTATGTTGCCACTCGCTAAATCATATTGTCGACCGAAATGATTTACTGCAGGCAACATTCGACCTTTACATAACTAGTGTTTACAATTTTCACCTCTATCGCATGTTATTTAAGACGATATCTGCGTGAATTATTTCTACAAACACGATGAACTATCACCAGCCCTATACAATGGAGTGGTCTCTAGAGACAATGCGTAAATCGTTGCAGTTCATGGCTATGTCCATAAAGATAGTGTAGTTCGGATACAAAGTTGATAAACAAACGGTCTGTAGTTAAATTTGATGTATGGACTACACACCGACAAGGTTACTTTTACAGCTACAAAAGTAATACGTTGATTTATTTTCAACTCTATCCCTTACAAAATAAAGCAGTACCGTGATGAAAAATGGATTCCGTAAAGTCAAGTTTAGTTTGTAATAGCTGATATCACGAAACCTTGCCTTGGGCGAGGTCGTCACTCAATTTTTTACCAACCCTCGAACAGTTTACTTTTGTTATGAAGATACAAGTTTGCTGTGTTCAAATAATTGAGGGTCTAAATGGGTCCGTCACTTCACTGGAGTTAGATATGGTTCTTGGAAATAACCGTACCAGTGAAGAGCACATCCTAACAAATTGTGAAACATTATTTTAGAGTTGATAATTGGGTAGTTTCCTAGGTTAAAAATAAATTAATTCGTCGTTTCAATACAATAAAATATTGAAGAATAACTATACTTTTATTCATCAATCGATCGATACACTAACTTTTAGATTTTTTTGTAGCTTATTATTAAGAAATAAGTAAGCTATTTGACGCAAAAACGTTATGACGTCATAACTCAGTTTTTTATACAAATTTCATAGAAAAGTATCGTTTTTGAAGTTCAATTTAAACAAAGGAAAAATATTCGGACAATGCTCTTCACGCATATATCACAGAATCGAATATGCGAGTCCGAAACAATTTGAAAAAAGAATAGCCAAGCAACGCTTCAAACGGACAACATGAATAAATCAAGTCGAGCACGCATGCCTTGTATATACTTGAGTCAGTTGCGATTTTACAGCGTTACCTTTGTAAGCCCCGCAACTCGAGCCTTTACGTGACCAAAGCCCTTGTACAAAAATAAATATATGTATTCTTTCTGGGCCAGATCCCAATTTTACGTAGTCTCGTAAAAAAGCCTACATTGACAGCAACCGATCTATAACATCGATACTAAATATTTGTTTTATGAAAGGTTTTTGGGGTACCGTTTCCGAAGGGTAAAAACTATAACCCTATTACTAATATTTTGCTGACCATAATAATATGCCTGTTTGTCAAGAGGTTGTTTTTCAAGAACCGTGTTTTCGCCAGTGAGTGAGGTTACCGGAGACGCAATCCCTATTCTCTCCAATCCCTCAACCCTCAAATGAAATGAAATGAAATCTAAATCAAAATCATTTATCCCAACTTAACCATAAAAAGGTACTTTTGAAACGTCAAAATAGAATAGTAGTCTGTCAGTCTGTTCGTCAGTCCTCAAATCTCAATACCTAAATCTCCCTAATGCCCACAACGCACTCGTAACATCTCTGTTGTTGCGGGTGTCCACGGACGGCGCCGATTGCTTACCATCAGGTAATCTGTCTGTTCGTGTATGTACATAACATCCTGTCACATAAAAAAATCGTGCTAACTGTACACATGATGTATTTCTGATGACGCCATTACTAAAAATTAAAAAAAAAATTACAATAAATACAAAACCCGTCGTGAGCGAGTCTAACTCGAACTTGGGTGATTTTTCAGTACAACCTTCAATGTAGAATGGCTATTACAAAAAAATTTTCGATACGAAATTGATGATAGTAGTTTTCGTATACTCTTCTATTTTAGAGTTCTAATTCAAATTATTTACATTATTTGTTCAATAGTTTTGAAGCGAAGTCGTGATTTGAAATTAAATTCCCCATTGAAAGGTAGGTGCCGAGTGGTATCCGGTTTCTTAATTGCTTGCTTTGTTTACATTTAGATCAAAGGATACTTTAACACGGTTTAATGTTATTCTTGGAAGGAATTGGTTGGAACTTAACTGGTGACTTCAAAACTCGGAGACAGTACATTCTTGTTCCCAAATTCGAATTAAGGATTACATGCCATACGACATCCATTAACCTCTTCGTATAAATAAATTTAAAATAATAATCGTAAACATTTATTATTAAAATGAAATTATATTATTGAAATCTAAAATTAGATTTTATGAAACACGTAATTATATATTTCGTAAAATTTATTCAACTAAGACTTTAGTTTTTGTAATCAAAATAACAATCAAAGTAATCGAAATAATAAAAATTTATTTTTAGTCACACTCGAGTGATATAATATTTTAATATTTAAATTATCATAATTTAGGATTAAGTTTGAATGATAGAATTTATTCATATTGCATTTTATTGCTGAATTTTTTAAGTTTCAAAGTAATTTATTACTTATTATAAGTTACACAATATCAAAATATGTAATTACAAATTTTCAAGCGATAGATTTCAATGAATATTTTTATCATGTAATCCCAATTTAATGATATATTTGTCTAGGTACTAGTTGACACACGTGAGATATTTTTTTTTCACTAGTTATTTTAATATATGTACTTACATACATTGGTGGAATCTCATTCAATCAGAACAAAAGATTGATAGTTGAATTTTATTTTATTTTTAGAATTTTCATTAGAAAAACGACTAGTCAAAATAGATTACTAAAAATAAATTAAATGTATTATTTTAAACGCACAATAAATGAAAACATTTTTGAGAGTTGTTTTCATTTACAGTTGAAAAGGGTATTTAAGCGTGGGACGTCAAATGGCAATATATCGCGGTACGCTATGCAAAATAACGTATATAATATTTTAGGCCTAAATCAGAAGTCGTCATGTGGTTGCCGCTACAAGTCCCTTTTTCCCTACAAGGCTTTGGTCACACAACCAGCGAAGAAACGAAACGATAAGAAGAAAAAGAAAGAGAGCTCGCACATAGTTCCATCTCTTTTCATTGCCAATGATTCGCTTTTCTTTGGGCAGAACTTCATCAAATACTGACATCTCTGCTCCTGCTCCGGGCTTGCTGCAGCCGCCTTATATTATTGCTCTTTCTCCCGCCATTTTTGCTGAGCCTATCGCTGATGTAGGTTTTGTTTTAAGATATGACGACGCTGGCATAATAATTCCAATATCGAATTATATATATATATATCGAAATTGGCACGCGAATAAACGCATATAGCAAATACCAAATAACAACCGGCAGTAGCCTATCAGACACAAACACCCGGTTGGTCGTAGGTCGTAAAAATGGAGGATGAGGAACTTTTCACCCTTTCACCCGGATTACCTGATGGTAGGCAAACGGCGCCACCCGTGGATTCTTACAATAGCAGAAAGTACCAGATCGGTGCCGGTTTTTGTAAGTTAGGGATTGGATCCAAAGAACGGAAAGGTGTAGGAGGATTCGGCCTCCAGTGAACCTTAGTAACTAGTCATTCATACGGTGGAAAATACCTTCATAGCGCAGTTCCTTGTCATGTATTTTGTCTAATTTTTTTTTAGTTTTTGATCAGCAACTATCACGAACTCAATAAATTTATTGAAAAACAATGTCTTACTCACATGAACTGACTTAGAAAAGTAGTCACAAGGAGAATAACTTGATGAGCAGCTCGAACTAGCTTGTAGAGCTTTTCTCTGTTAATTAACATAAATCGTAACTGCTATTCCTTAGTCTATATCTTATAATATAAAAATGAATCGCAAATTGCGTTGGTAAGCGCATAAATCAACAACTCCTGGACCAATTTTGCTAATTCTTGTTTTGTTATGTTTGTTATTGTCAGGAGAAGGTTCTTATTAAAGAATTAAAAAAGTAGAGGGGAAAATTGGAATAAAGTGACCCTTTGATAGCGAGATAGTTCGGCCCGTGCGAAGCGGGGGCAGGCCGCTTTAAAAAATAAAATATTATAATAAATTATATATACTGTGTCACACCCAACTATTAGCCAGGTAAGAAAAGAGATAAAAAGATACGTGCCCGTCTCATTCGCTCGCTTACACGGCAGCGGTGTGACCTACTCCTAATACATGTTCATTTTCAAACACTTTCGGACAGATTCAGCCTCGATTTTCTACACAAAGATAAAATTTATAATAACCCTCTTCATGCTCACAATTAAGGACGATTTTATTTTGTGAAATTCTTCGCTAGAAAGAGGTCTAATGTTTTAATTTGTGTTTCTACTATCTTCGGGCATTTTTGGTCTAGCACAACATTCTTGGTCTAGTTTTTCCTGACCTTTAGTAAATTGAGGCAAGGTCAGATTAGTTCAGACTAGGTTCGGATAACATGTGTTCTCCATTTAGTGGTGAGTATGTAGGTACCTACGCTGACTTTTTCTATAACCAATATCTGAATTTAGTGCTGTTTTTGTCAGTACTTCTGGCCTATGTTGCTAATGCTCAATATATATTTTGTGGTAGGCTATTAAGATGAGTGGAAACTCCTTGATAAATTACATCTATACTGAAAATACTTTACAGTTTATTTAAATAAAACATAAAATCTATTTTTCCAAGGCAACAATATCAAGTCCTCTATTCTAGTGATGCCCTAAAGACGATTCAAGACTCTCAAAACAAAATTTCTAAAAGAAGTTTGAAATAGAGACTTTCTATCAGTTCTAATATTACAGGTGTATTAATATAATGCCACTTTAATACGTTTGAGGCTCGGTTCAGATAACGAAGTTTGTGGAACATAATTGGAGAGTATTAATATCAAGTTCTCGAGTTAAAGTTGGGTTGAACTTTGTTCAGACTAATCGGCTCGTTGCTCCGGTCGACGTCACAGTTACTCCGTCGCCTCTTTAAATTGAGTGCGTGCGTATATTCGGTGTTTACTTGCCTAAGTTATTGACGTAATTTGTTTTTTGTTTTCATTGAAATTACTGGTTGAAATTTGTTTATTACTTAGGTTGGCAAATGAGCAGACATATCACCTGACGTTAAGCATAGACACCTGAAACACCAGAGGAGTTGCAATGCTGTAAAGGAGATAAGGGTTGAAGTTACTGCGTCTACAGTCATTGACAAATTTACGGCTGGATAACAGGCTTCCTCTAAAAACGGGGTTTTAATTTAAGCACGACATCAAGCAGGCATTAAGTGTAAGAAATTACATTGGGGTTTATTAAAACTTCGCGCATAGGAACTAACTGACGAATTACCTAATGGTAAGCATTCTGCGCCGCACATGGACACCTGCAACACCAAAGAAGTTACAAGTGCGACACTGGCTTTACAGGGACAAGGGTTTCGGATATTTAATAATGGGGAAGTGATGGGTTGAGTGGGAGGGATTGGGCATCCAGCCACCTCACTAAAACGGCTAAATTCAACGCGCAATGTAGTTGTTTCATGCCGGTTTTTCATGGTATTACTCAGGACAAGTGAGCAGACCTATTCGTACTGAAACTTGGCTTTCCCTTACTCAGTTTTTTTTAGATTAGTGGGTACTTAGATGAGTTTTGGTCATAATTTGGTTCGTTTGTTTTTCGAATAAAGATAAAATTGTAGTAGTTATAGATAAGTTAACTATATAAAAAAAAGAAACCATTACTTTCCAAAGTTCAATAAGTAATAAGGTCTTCTATAATAAGATTGGGGGAAGCTTAAAGGTCACATTTCTGACCTTTGACATTCAAATGTATTTTGCATCACTGTACGAATGCTTACCTTTTAGCTAATTTCAGACACGTTATATGTACAGTCAGAAGCCGTATGGTGATGGTATACCTTGTAGACAATATTAGTTGTCCACGAAAGTCAAAGTCAAAGTTAAAGTTAAAGTACTTTTTTTTAAATTAGACTATTTCAGGCACTTTGGAATGTCAAACAATGTACTGTTTTTGCGGTCGCAGAGGGATTACATATTTGATGCATTTAAACCTTTGATGGCAATCGGCGCTGCTCATGCGTACCTGCAACTTCGAGGAGTGACAAGTCCATTTGAGAGCTAGGGACTCGAGGATTCTGGATTAGAGAATGGAGTCTGTTATCCGCACAGAGCGAATAACAACGCAAGGTTTGTTTCACACCGGTTTTCTGTGAGGCCGTCTCCGGTTAAGCCAGTGCATTCTCTCTGATGGTTCTTTCATGGGTAAAAACAGTACAGAGGTTGCAGAAAGTTTTGTGTAACAGCAAGCTCTTTGGTGTCGCGGCCTCAGTCCGAAACACGCGAAGGAACGGGGAGGGGGGGGGGTTAGTCAGTAAGGGTCTGACACTTCCGCTCAACGCACCAAGGGTTAGAGAAGATATTTGATGACTTTCCGGTAACGCACCTGTGACTCCTCTGATGTTGCAGGTGCGTTGCCATGGTCGACGCCGATCGCTTACCATCAGGTGATCAGTCTACTAGTTTGCCGCCTATTCCATATAAAAACTTACCTCCCACAAAAAAAGAAACTCTTAATGTTCTTGCCTTATTCCTAAATAATTTGTCTGACTGTACATTATATGTATATACGTACCTATTCTAGAAAATCTTAAACCTTCTTCGATGAGGAGTCTTAGGGAATGTACTAATGAGTTTTCTTGCGACGCACGTAGGTGTTACCGTTTTTCATTCAATATCGATACTGGCAGAAAGTTCTCGAATATAAAACCGTGGCTAGCAGATCAACCTTGTCATTTCTGGCAATACGGTAGTTTCCAACTAGTCAAATTCAATACTTTTATCCAAATGTCAAAAACGATACTTTTCTATGAAATTTGTATGAAAAACTGAGGTATGACGTCATAACAGTTTTGCGTCAAACAGCTTACTTATTTCTGAATAATGAGCTAAAAAAATCTAAAACTTAGTGTATCGATCGATCGATGAATAAAAGTATAGTTATTTTTCAATATTTTATTGTATTAAAACGTCGAATTAATTTATTTTTGACCTAGGACACTACCCTATTCTACATACCTATATTCGAATTTCAACTTCATGCTTTTCATTTAAAGGTCGAAAATTTAATGGCAAAATTGACAGATAGGAGTTTTAACTGACTAATGCTTAATATTCCCAAAGTGTTCCTTATTATGAGTGAATTTTTATTTTAGTTATGCTGTAATGCGGTTTCGTGGCCGAAAAAGGCATTAAATGCAAATTATGAAGTCTGCGCTCGTTTTTTTTCATACCTGAATGTCGTGATGGTATTGAAATTTTCAATTCACATCTGATATTGCGTTTTAGGCATTCGGCCTATTTTTTTGTTTTTTAAGAGTATAAGATGAAGTTCTCTTTGGTACGTTCAACCTTTTTGCTACATTACGTAATTTGTACATCTTCTGTTTAAAAAAATCCAAATCCATCCATAATCAACGGAGTTCTGAGATAACAAACATAAAAAAAATACAATCGAATTGAGAACATCCTCCTTTTTTGAAGTCTGTTTAAAAGAAATTTTAAGTCTATCTAGGTGTCATTGCATTTAATAGTACTTCAACAAATCGATTACACATACACACACACACATTCACTTACTCAAAAACACAACACACATAGTAAAACCAACTATACAGTAAAAGAGCAGTCTAAGTCACACAGCATGTAATGGGTAATACTCTTTACTTTTCTACACGACTTGGGTGCTAAAAGTGCGGGCAAAAAATAAAAATGAACAGAAACAGCTGAAAGGCACGAATGAATACAGAAAAGCAATATTTCTTTTATATCCAAGTCTAAAGTAAAGCATAAGAAGTTCCACCTGACACATATAGTGTAAAATTGAAACTTCTACAGCCAACGCGATCCTTTTCACAAAGGAACTCGATATAAATTGAAAACTGAGAATCGAGAATATTGTGAAAGCACACATCGATATATCTTTGCTACTGTGGCAATGGGAATGTACGTAATTTATATGTAAAGAATGTTAGTTTTCGAAATAATAGTAAGTGTACATTGAATCGTGGTGGCCCTGAGGTTAGGGACAAAACATGACAAGTACCAATGTGACGTGAAGTTTTTCCAAGTTATATGAACTTCCTATTATTGTTTAGACAGCACTGAGATACAGGAAGGAAAACATCGTGAGGAAATCTTAACTTATAATGTCTAATTGTAAATTTGAAATCGCTAATCCGCCTTGAGTTAGCCTGGTGATTAATGCTCAAAACCTTTTCCGTGTGAGAAGAGGCCTTAGCTCAGCAGTGGACACTTATTGGCTGATGATCCAATGTGACTTTTTCCGAGTTATATGTACTTTCTATGATTATTTAGACACCACTGACATACAGGAAAGAAAACATCGTGAGGTAATCTGAACTTATAATTTCTAATTGTAAGTTTGAAATCGCCAATTCGACATGAACAAGCGTCCTAATTAATGCTCAAAACCTTTTCCGTGTCGGAAGAGGCCTTTGCTCAGCAGTGGGCACTTAAAGGCTGATGATGTGCGCTAAGATGCTTTTTATGTGTGTGTATTCGAAGTCTATTTGAAATTACGTTTGAAATTCATTTTGTTTAGATTTATTGTATATGTTTTCTCGCAAAGCAATAATGAACTTACATTTCCAACGTATACCTACGAATACTGAACGACAATGTGTTGAATATTCTTTCATCTCTGTCACACTCTTGACGATTTTACGATTCAGATTTGTTCTAGTCCTCACATTAGACTTTGTGACTAATTTTAAAAACAGTAGAGTTTTTTTTATATTTTTTTATTTTTGTTGCTTTTTTGAAGGAACCATTCGCCGGAACTGCTGGTTCGAAATGAGCAATTCTTTTTGTGTTAGATAGTACATATAATATATTACGGTACGATCAAAAGGAGCAGGTTAGTTTAGCCAGAGTCACAGGTTAGCCGGGGTAAGGCCTATGGTTATGGCCTGAAGGATAGTTACTGTGGCCTCGGTCTCGAGCAGGAGAAGGAACAGGGGTTTTTAGTCAGTAAGAGTCCGATGCTCCCTCTCGACATACCATGGGCGAGAGAAGTCAATTGACGATTTTCCCTCCTCAGAAAAAGGAACAGGGTAACGAGCGTGAAACAGCGTGGGAGTAGCAAATAAGAATAAAAAAATAAAGAGGAAATCCAAAACGTTCCACATTTAAAAATAACTCTGCTACCTTTACAGCAGCAGCTACATTTACATAACATACTTAAACACGATTTAAAAATGGGTCAAATATGTTAAACGTTATCGATTAGCGTCGAACGGGAAGAGTGTGAAGGAACTAATGGATCCTAAAAAATTAGATTGACTGCCACGGACCGGGTGCTAATTGGCAATTAGGTCAAATGTTGGGTTCTGGGCTGGCACAAAGTGCAATCCGAGAGCGTGTGTAGTTGATATCACATTTCGCTTCCTATATATTCACTAAAGAGTTTTAGGTTCAATTTAATTTTTGTTTTATATTTCGTTCAATGAAGGAAAAAAAGCATGACCTCACACTTTACCGGCTACACTTAAAGGCCAGCAACGCGCCTGTGACTCCTCTAGTGCCGCAGGTGTCCATGGGAGGAGCAGATCACTTACCATCAGGTGGTCCGTCTATTCGTTTGCTTCCTATTACTTAAAAAAAACTATACTATCGATGCGTATTCCTAGGCATCATATTCGACTATTTTATAATCTGATATGCAGAATGGCTCTACTTACCTCAACGCATCTCTGACTCATCTGTTTCATTATCATGGTCATTTTTTTTAAAACAAGGGCTCACATTAGGATTTTCTCCTGTGTTTTGGGTGCGGTTACAAATATACAATATCACATCCTGACCCGGAACAACAATTTGTGGATCACGCAAAGAGTTGTTCCGTGCGGGAACCGAACACGATGTACGGCAGCCAGTTGCCCAGCCACCGCACCAACCGTGCAGTCACAGTTAGTATTGAGTGTGTCCATAGGCGATTAGATGATCCTTATACCCGTTTGCCACCTATTCCATAAAATTGATGTGTTTCTTTCCTCAAAATTTACACGCATATTTTTTTATTTGTCTGATCTTTAGAAGCCACTGAACTTTGAGTTTGTTTTGGCATTTCATCAAAGAGTAGTCAGATGGGAAAATTCGGCTTCATTTATACTTTTTTTTTTTAAATATAACGTTTAAATGTGAAAATTCTCTTTTACAGCCTATAGTCAACTGACTATAATTCGGCAAGCTCGTAACTTATACTGTTCTTAAAATGTAGTTACAATAATTCAAGTGTCCGGCTCCAGTGCGCGGTGACGTTGATGGATAGATCCTGAATGTAGATTATTACAAAACGCTGACATTAACACTTAAATGCAGGCAATCTGCTAAGATGGCATTTTGACGTCACTATGCAGTATAAGATAAATTAATCAATTTTATATTTTTTCAGACAATTTAACAATTCTGATAAGTTTTCATATCCAGATTATTGAGTTACTAAGTAAATTATGGTGGTCTCTCACTGTGGGCCTTATACATATAGAAGCTCCAAGGTCGCTCAGCGCGCTAAGGAAAGCTCGGAGTTTCTTTGCCAGACCGAATAAAAAACAAGGATGTCCGCAAACGAACAAAGGTTGCCGACATAGCCCAGCGCTATATATAAGTGGCAGTGGGCAGGGCACATAGCGCGTAGAACTGACGGCTGCTGGGGCAGAAAGGTTCTCGAGTGGCGACCACGTACCGGCAAGCGCAGCAAAGGAGGTGGACAGACGACCTGATTAAGGTCGCAGGAAGCCGCTGGATGCAGGTTGCTTTCAACTGGCCCATCTGGAAGTCAATGGGGGAGGCCTATGTTCAGCAGTGGACGTCCTATGGCTGATGTGATGATGATGGCGATGAAGTGAATTATATTGTTGTGTTTGTTCTATACATTCACGGTATTATAAAGTACCAAATCTCTGGAAGGCGTACGAATACGAAGGGCCGAAATAAACTCGCAGAACGCTGTTGAAATCTATACTTCTATACGTATAATAAAGAGGAAAGATTTAATTTATTTCTTTGAATACAATAGGCTCTGAAAATACTTACCTAACCGATTTGAAAACTTCTGTCGTTGTTAGAAAGCTACACTAATCCCGGTTAACATAGCTCATTAGCTACGTGAGTAAAACTGCGGCACGCAGCTAGTTTTTAATATAAATGGAAATAATATTATTAGGTATTATTAAATAACAGCTGATCGTAAAGGTAACATTAATACAAAACTGCAATACCTATAAACTATAGAAATAAGTAGAACTTACTGCGGCTGATAAATAAAGGTCTGTTCCTACAATGAGGCTTCATTGTATTTAAATATAATTTTTATTTTCCACTAAATCTAAGAAAGAAAGAGAGTTATTTAGAAAGGCGATGTTAAGGCGTATCATGCATAAGTGTTTCTGATTTGACATGTAACCAACGTGACTTTTGTCGAGTAATATGCACTTCTTAGGTTATTTAGATACTGTGAAGGAAACTTTCGTGAATAAACCTGCGCCTATTGAGATCGCCAATCCAGGTTGAGTAGACGTGGTGTATAATGTTCATTACTTCTCCATTTAAGAAGACAACTCTTGGTTTTGGTAATGAGAAAAGGGTCTTTGCTAAGCAGTAGGACTTATAGGCTACTGCAGTATATTAAATTGTAGAAATACGCTGTACTAACTGCAGTTGTCATGTAAGCGTGGCGGTGGTCTTTAAAATAGTGTTTTAAATATTGCATCGTCATCATCAGCCTATAAGTGCCCACTGCTGAGCAAAGGCCTCTCCTTATACGGAGAAGGTTAGAGTATTAATCACCACGCTCAATGCGGGTTGGCGATTTCAAACTTCTTTCACCGCATGTCAGTAGTGTCTGAATAATCATAAAAAGTACATATAACTCGGAAAAAGTCACATTGACACTTGCCAAGTTTCGAACCCAAACTTTCATGCATGAGTAACGGGCTTCTGAACCTCCGAGCCACTACGAAATATTGCATAATTCATTGTAATATAACTTTGTATGATTAAGTCTAGCCAGCAGGATTTTTATCATAGTATCACTTCATAATATATAAAATAAAGTCGACTTCTTAGTTCCTATTTCCCTATGTACGCTTAAATCTTGAAAACTATGCAACGTATTTGGATGAGATTTTTTATAATTATAATAACAAAATGTAGTACAAAGCCGGCGTGTCGCTAGTCTAATATAGAAAAAACCTTCTCAAACAATGATTCCATATAAATAGACATTGTTTGAAGCAAAAATTGGGAAGAAACTATTCCTATTCATATTACGTCATCACTATACACACGACATCTGTCACCCGGCGACCCATCAAATTATGGATACGTTTTATTTATTCACAACTTGCTGTATCATTGATTTCCATTGGTCATGGTTATTTGATTGGTAATAGGCGGTTGAATATAATGGATTTGGTATTGTTTGTTTTGAATTTACAAAGACTTTGCCGTTTTGTCTGCATGGTTGACGATGTGCTCAACGTGTCGCGGTTTCGATTCCCACACGGAACAACTCTTTGTGTGATCTAGAAATTATGGTGACAGGTCTGGGTGTGGTGGGTTTGTGAATTTGTACGTGTACGTGTGTAAACAAACCACGACACAAGAGAAATTTTTTGTATATTTTTGACAGGAAAAAATATATTTGACAGTTTTATCAGACTAAGAACCCGTTTCAAAACGGCTTTATAGTCGCAATGTACCAAATTAATTTGAATACAGAATGCAATTTTTCGGAACGTTTGTGAAACGCCTAAGTAAAATAATTGGATTGTAAGCATCAAATAGGGACATTCAAAAACATTTTCTGTATTCATAAATAATTGTCATTTTACATTTCAAAATAAATGAAATAACCAATTAGTTCGTTTCGTTTTAATAAAACGTTGCCCCACAATAGGATTTTCTCATGTGTCGTAGGTGCATTTACCACACACATATTTACATACATTACATAAACCACCCATCCCTGAAACAATAATTTGTGGATCACACAAAGTGCTATTCAAGGGAACAATGAAACAATGAATTTATTTTTGCAAATAAGCCATAAAACGGCTCTTTTACACGTCAATTTATATGTGAAAAACTAGATGAAGCCGGATTCCGTGCGAGAATCAAAACCGCGACGCGCTGCGCAGCAGCCAGTTACCCAGCCACTACGCCAACCTTGCAATCAATTCGATTAGCATTTCCACCAAAAATATAATTTGTGTTGCTTTGTTGTCGTGTTTAAACCATGCGGGCTGTGACAAGAGTTCCCGTCTCTATCAACTGTTGGCAAATTGTCAATCGGTTTTCCGATTCCCCAGTGCGGTTTGCATGAGAATTGAAACACTGAAACCAACAAACTCTGTAACGATTACTTTTTGAGCGAACGGTCGCCGCAGCACTATTCAAACTTAATCAATTGTGGCTTTCTGGTTTTTACACTGCGCGGAATAGAACAGAAGAGAACTGAAAGAAATAATTGGTTTGAGGCTTTGAGGGCGCAGTTTTGTTATTTGTTTGTGCCGTTCGTTCGCTTATTATTTAATTGATAGCTTGCCCATTACTGTAATGTTCATGAAAAATTGAATGCTTTTTGTTTCTTTTCCTTTTGCTGTTGAGTTTTGCAGGGACAATATTTTTTATTATTTTTAATAAGCTGAACTACTTTATTATAAGTAGAAGTACTTTCTTAAACGAAAAATAAATTAGATTGAATTCAGATATGTCATTTATATGTACTTTCAGTGTAATTAGGAATACTGTTTTGTTTATAGTTTTGACGTTTCAAACGTACTTGACTGTTTATGCTTTAGTTGAAATTAACGATTTTGATTTTTACATTGACATGGTAAATCTTATGTCTATTTCAATTTATACCAAGTGATATCAATTGTGGGATAGCCAAACTTTGGCAAGAATGGGTCGGCTCGCCCGAAGTGATACCACGGCCCACGGAAAAACGGTATGAAACAACCACAGCGTTGTGTTTCGCCGTGTGATTGAGGTTACTGGAGGCCCAATCCCTCCCCCTCCCCCATCCCTTCCCAATCCTAAAATATTCGAAATCTTTATCCCAAAAAGGCCGGCAACGCACTCGTAACTCCTTTGGTGTTGCGGGTGTCCATGGGCGGCGCTGATTGCTTTCATCAGGTAATCCGTCTGCTCGTTTGCCGACCATACCATAAAAAATCTCCACTCCTCAAATAATCTCAACAATTTGATCCAACAATTCAACTATAAGTACGATTACATCTAAATTAATAAAGGCAAAACACGCTTTGATCTATGACAGTCAGCAATTGATACGTCCAATTTACATATGGCGGCCATCAATAATCATGCCCGTCAAACGTCAAAAGGTCCTAGTAATTCACGAGATTGATTAATAAGAACCTTCCCTCAGTTAATTTTGATTTGTACGGATAATCCCGCTGACAATTAATTCGAGATCAATCGTTTCAGAATTAAACAGTGAACTATTAAACGGTGGGATTTTAGTTGATCCGATTCCCGTTTAGGTTATTGATGATTTTTTTGGAAGTTCTACCACAGGAAAATAGTGTTAGTGTGTAAGTCAGTTTTTTTTATTTTTTTATGTGATGTTTCGGCAAACGAGCATACGGATTACCTGATGGTAAGCAATCAGCTTCGCCCATGTACACCCGCAACGACGGAGGAGTTACGAGTGCGTTGTCGACCTTCTGGGGATTTGGGATTTGGAGATTTCGGGAAAGGGAACGGATTGGGGTAGGAGAAGGATTGGGCCTCCGGTAACTTTACTCACATGGCGAAACAAAACTCTTTTGGTTATTTCACACCGGTTTTCTGTCAGGCCGTGGTATTAATCCGGTCGACCCGACCCATTCATGCCGAAGCATGGCTCTCCCACACTTACGAAGCATGGCTCTCCCACACTTAATTGTTACAATTATTGTTTGAATACCCATGCGATTCCATATCCCATATGCGGGAGCTTGTTATTAGCAACTTGTTAAAACTACAGTTTGTTACTACCTATAAGATGTTATTAGTCTGTAAGCCTTCCTTGAAATAAATAAATAAATAATACTGTTAAAGTCACAAGTCGTACCAATATCTATGGTCGGAGTTTCTTCCACCAAAGTTACCGATATAGCTGTTAAAATCTGCAGGAGGAAATGGCAACGGGCAGGCTACATTGTTAAAAAACTGCTCAGTGATGAGCAAGAAAACTGCTCGACAGGCAACGATGGAAGTAGCGTTGGTTGTCTACTAAAGCAACCACATCGTCAAAGATGCGGGGAAATAATGGACTCGGGCTTTCCCTTAATTCTCCACCTCTAATATTCTTAATAAGATGCAGTAAAATAGTTAAGACAGTATTCACCTTTTTACAGTAGCCATAACAGCTATTCTTGACAATTTTTATGTTTTGGTGACACTGTCAATTGGATAAAAGTGAACATTACAAGTATCCTCCACCTAGGGTAGGTTCAGGTATTCAAAATTGATAAGAAATTTGACTTGCTTTTTTTCAACACGTAAAAAAACAAAATTGTAGAGCGGTATCGAATAACATTATGTACACACAGAACACAAAATACAATACATTTATAAAATTTAAGGTGCTACATAATCCTATTGGAATTTCTTCTTGCACACCTATGACAGGAAAAATAATAAACATATACTTAAGACACAGTGTGAATTAAAATAAAATCGTAAAAGAATAATGAACTGAGTAGGAACTTAACCAATAGTTTCATACCTATATATATAATGTAAATAAACCTAAATACATAAGAATAATATCAAATACATAAGAACATTAATCAATCAGAACGAGTTAATTATCCATAATGTCATAGTAGATTAGATATTGTGATATCAGGTATCACTAACAATGATCATTTTACTAGCCACGCAATCTGGCAATCAATCCGTTGTTACGTGATCTAATAAGTTAATGATGTTCATGACGTTGTGTGTATGTTTAATGGTTTCTACGTACTGATGTATTAATCGATTCTTTTGGTAAACATTTCGATGGTTTTGTTTGGACTTTGAGTGTTTTGTTAATGTAATACTATAAATGGGGGGAAGGCTTATTATGTAACAAAAAGAACGACGATTGGACCTTTTTTATTAATAGGATGCTACTCAATTATTACTGGTCCCATCACAAAACCCTGTGGTATGCTTTCTATAAACCAATATGATTGGATCATACAATTTATAAATGTATTAAAAACATTTTTCCAAATAAATATAAAAAATATGACAAAGTATAAAAAATTCTAAACGTAAAACAATATCGAAAAATAAGATATCATCTATATCAAAAGGATATCAGCTGTAACATGACACATGGACGTGTCAAAAGCTTTTCACGGGACAAGATGCGTCTATACGAGTTTCATATATGAGCTTAGAAATATACCTACGTACATCTAGTCAGACATATGCTCCAGACGGAATAATGAATACATGGAAACTTCTCTGTAGCGACATGTAGCTGAAGATATTGCAATCCTTTGATTGTACGCCTCTCATAGTCGTCAAGACGAACATACAGAACTACATATTTCAATCTCAATAGTAATGAAAGCGCCTGTTTCTGTTAAAGGAATATTCAAACCGACGTCATATAGAGCAGCAGAAATTGAATTTACATGCTTAATGCTAAGATTATTTAATTAAAATAGTACTTGCGTGTGTGTTGTGTGAAGGATTCTGTGAGATTTGAATGGACGTTTAGTTACATTCACATCTAGCCATAAAATATATGCCTAAAATATGGAAACATATTTTTGAGGTTTATTTTTCAATATATCTTTTTTCTTTTCTAACTTTATGATGCCAATGTTTGGCATAAATAAAATATAATTGATAGTCTTGACCCAGACGGATAGAGTAATAAAGGAATAATTAAATTGAAATATCGAAGGATAAAACTGAACAGCGTTTATTACGCATTTGTAAACAGATACATCTAGGTACTTAATAGAACCTTCCCGTACCCAATTTTAAGCGAAGGTATAAAACACCGGGCACTAATTAATTCCCTCGAGCTAAGCAATTGATACTTTCTGTATTTTAACTACCAAATTACTTTATGGGTTCATTTTATTACTTAGTGGTCTCATTTCAAAACTTTCATTTTCAGAGAACCATGATTTAATGAATTTACATTTAATTTAGTTAAACATTTTTAAAAATTACGCTTAGAACGAGAACTGCTGCTAACATGATTGTTCTATAAAGGTTGTTGAATATATTCGTTTTCGCATTGTACTTCGCTTAACCTGCTTGGTGACTGGGAATTTTATTAACGACCCTTTTTTCTCTAAGGTTACTTTACTATTACTCAATTTATTAGCTAAAGAATCATTGTTAACTACAAACATCGCCGAAGTGAGCAATAAAATTATGAATCGATACCACCACCCGATGCATCGAATGCAAATGTTAGCGATCCAATTTCCAATCGATTCCATTAATTATTATCGCGATGAAAACGTTGGCTAGCTAATGCTTTTATTCTACTCTAGTTGGTTGTTATTTAGCGTATAATTAACGCAAAATTGCTAGGCAGCTGTTGACAGTTCGTAGTTTTGAATGCTTCGATTATAATAATTGCAATGGCGTGCAGTTGAATTAGTTTAAGTTTTCTAATCAAATTGTGGTATTAGTTTGTGCTATTATTTATTTCTTTTTTTCTCTTTTTGTAGTATTTATAGTCTATCATTATGTTCCTGTTACTTTATGTTCTATGTCATATAGTTCTTATTACTGCCTATTTGGTTTTTATTAGATATAGTAGAATTTAGAAATCTAAATTGTTTCAGTATCTTAGTACCTATTGGTTGAAGGAAGATTCATGGTATAAAGTATATTTTGTTGTATGTAATTATTGAAGAGTGTGTCACCTCTTTGAATTTCTCAACTTTTTTGGATCAATATTATAATCGACCTACATGCCTTTAACAATAACGATGCTTATCCATAATTCAACTTTGGCTCCGTATTAATAGTTAAATCTGTTTATTACTTAATTTTTGCATCTAAGTGAGAATACAATGCAATAATAGTTATAAATTAATAATAAAGTATAATATAATCATTTTTTTTCAATAGAATATACAAAAATATAATTAGTATGATTAAATTTAATTCCAAGTAAAATAGTAAAATGCAACCTATACAAAAGTTTAATTAGAAGTTTCAAATTTCGCACCAGACTATGGGTAAAAGATAAAAAGACGCATAAGGCTGATATTTTAAACTTACTTTTAAAACGTAATTTGTCACTGGAAGCGTGCGTGCTTGCTTATGGATTTATGTAAGATTTCTAATGACTCTCGCTATACCCAAGGCCAGAGAAGTAATTTAATAATTTTCACTCATCAAAAAGGTATATAAATAGGCCCATTATAGGTGTGACCAAGTAATCTCAAAGTCCCTATTTGGAGTAGTCAAGTCTTTCTCTATAAAAGGCGCCTTTTGATGGTATCCTACCATATCATAATTCTGATGATTATTGATATGGAAAAGAAAGCACAAAAATATGCTGAGTAGAGAACTTATACTGCACACAGACTTTTAAAACTTTATTTCTTATATAGTCCCAAAAAGCAAGTTTCTTTTTATAAGCTATCTGAAAAATACTATAACAAACAGAAATAAATATAAGCTACTACAAAACAGCGGATTGGTCAATAAATGTGATCAAATATTAACCAGTACAAGCACATTAATATTTAAAATGGAAAGTGCGAAATCAAATATTGATAACAGTATAAATATTTAAGTAAACAATCATTCGTAATCATACGAAATCTCGTCTAAATTAGAGTAGCCACAAACACAATTAGATTTAAACCGCGGGTATGGTTTGCATCAAAACTAGCGGTAACCACAAAAATCACTGCTACATTGAGCAAAACAGCTCTAACCAACCTCATCGATTGAATGGCTATGATAATTATCAAATGTAATTACTTTGGCCGCAAAATAAACGCTTCAATATTTACCAATCAGATTTTTATAATGAAATTTTATGTATGAGGTTTGATTGTTATGAGTTTTTGGAAGTGTATTACTGTTGTATTTTAGTTTAATATCCTTAATGAAGCAATACAAGAATTAGGTACTCCAGGCCTAGATAAATTTGATCTTATTGAAGCATTGTCGTCCGGGACACCGCAAAAAAATACGTTCTAATTTTTTCCTAGTTTCACTATAAGAGCCCAAAAGGCTTCTTCTCACACAAAGATGGTTTGAGCATTAACCACCACGCTTGCTCAAGGCAGACTGGCGATTCCAAACTTAAGTATAATTAGAAAGTCCAGGTTTCCTCACAAAATATCCCTTCACCTTATGCCAATGGTGTCTAGATAATCATTGAATGTACATTTATCACGAAAAAGTCACATTGGTACTATTCAGGTTTCGAATCCATTCTTTCATACAAGAGAAGCGGGGACGCCTTTACTTCCACCACAACGACAGCTTATCTTTCAACAGTTCCTAGTACAAGTCATTGACCCCAAACATTTACAGGACACTATAACCTTATCGCGAAGTCGAATATAGAGTGACGTCATAACAATGTACGTAATGTGTCTATGACGTGTTTAACAACATTTTACATATCTGGCAAGTGTGATCGACCCCCTAACTACGACATCATCGTTAACCCATGGAACGCGTGATAATGGTACTGAGAGCAATCATGAGATTAATATCTCTGTCTTGTTTGTTTGCATGCTAAATGCTTGCGCGTTTAGTGGTCAGGGGTATTTGTATAGAGCTGTCAGTTTTTGGGTGAGAAGAATATTGTTTGTTATTGCGTAGACTTTAAGTAATTTGACCAATTTTTTCTACTGTAAAGGGTCTAGCACATTATCAACAGAGCTTTCAGGCCGTTTAATGTGTGAACACTAGAGATTTCATAAAGTACATTGGCTATCGTGCTATGATTTGATTTAGTTTATTGTAGATGTCTATATTGTAGTTAGACAACACTAAATATAGCAGTTTTTTTGTTCTTGCCCTCAGCGACCAGAGCTATGGTATGATTTGATGAGGTATGTTTTCAGGCCCACCTTATATTTTTTTATGAGGATGAAAATTAATTGTATTACTTCTCCGGCCCTGGGTGGGGGAGAAGGAGTGTCAGACTCTGACTAAATGGCTAAAAATGATGGCTGTCTAAGATACGATAAAATAAATAGGCCGTATGCCTATTTATTTTATCGTATCTTAGACAAAGCTTAGAAAATGTACTTAAATCAAATATAAAAATGGCTCTGTCTAAGATACGATAAAATAAATAGGCATACGGCCTATTTTATTATTTATCTTTTGGAATACATTTTTCTAGAACTATAAATACGAAAAAAACAACCTAGTGAAATAACATAACTTTATTATTTTTACAACGGGACTACAAAACCTTTTTAAAAAAAATAGAATTAGCATGTACACCTCAAACTTATAATAAAGTAAGGCAAAGTAAAAAGTTAAATAAATGAGCGCTTTGGATCAAAAAGTTAAAAAAGGCACATCTCTTGGTAGCAAAAGTTATATAGAAACTTTTTAAAAATATGTAGGTATACACGAGAGAAGGGTAAAGGCTGACGTGTAAAAAGGCTTTGTAAATGTAAAGTTTGTAAAATTCGTGCTACATGGAAACGTGGTCTGGGTAAACTATGGCGGAACTAAAGTTCTGACGTGCCCGGAATAATTGTTGTTATAAACCGTACATGATGCTTTTTATGGACTTAGTTTTATGTGGGGGTTGTAAAAAGTGGGTTTGCGATATCATTATTAGTTGAGTTTAGTTGAGGTATTGTTTTAAATGTGGTTTTCGAACGGATACAGAGGCGCATCGTGCTTTAAATTCGTCTGGCATGATGAAACATAAGTAACGGTGTGTTTGTATGATGAAAAATTTCAAAATTTGAATGCTATAATTATGACCAATCAGTGATTTGTTTCCAAGATCTTCAGAGTGGTTCTAACAGCTCCATACCGATAAATTTGT
The DNA here is from genome assembly GCA_902829305.4 of Spodoptera exigua. Classification (NCBI taxonomy): domain Eukaryota; kingdom Metazoa; phylum Arthropoda; class Insecta; order Lepidoptera; family Noctuidae; genus Spodoptera; species Spodoptera exigua. The sequence goes on from LR824612.2 coordinate 4,151,474, forward strand.
TACTAACTGAATCTTCGGCCCAATCAAGATATGTTAATAGTCATCTTTGATAGTCAAACTTGTCTCCCAAGTAGTTCTACTACGGTGATCAGCTGCGATATCTGACCATGATTAGGGCTTGTGAGTTCATTAAACTCTGGATCACTGTCTGTCGATCACTGAATAAAAAGAAAAAGAAAGAAAATAAAACATCAACATCATCACACCTTGATACACAATTCTCCATCACAAAATGGGTGACTGTTAGATATAGAATTCCACTAGGATTAGATCCACTAATACCTAGTATATACGACTCCCAAATACTTCTGGATACGGTTTCTGGACGCGACAGATCACACAAAACCCCCTAATACCTAACTAGGAAAACTTTTAACACATTCACAAAATTCAATTACAGATTGTCCATTGTCGTACGCATAGTTTGAAGACAATAATAAAACGAAGTGGGTCCTGATGAATAAACATCAACCAGATTTGATAGCACCCATTAGTTGACAAGTGACAACTTGTTACTGTCATTAAAGTTATCTAACTCGTGGAACATTTAAGACCCTCGTTCATTAGGACAAGGGTTTGCACGATAAAACCGTGGCTACTACTTAAACCAGATCAAACACTTGAGTTGATTTGTACTATTTTATGGGGTAGGACAGCAGACGAGCATACGGATTACCTGATGGTAAGCTATCGGCGCCGCTCATGGACACAATGGTTAATACGAGTGCGTTGCTGGAATCATTAGGGATTTAAAGAAAAGGGGATATTTGGCGATCAAGCTGGTCGATTGGCGCTGATGCATGGCTTTTTCATACTCCCTTTCTTCCGAACGTAGCAATGCCACGTTAAGGTCCTTGAGATATTTTCTATATCATCATATATTTTACATATACATAAGTGCCCACTGCTTATCGAGGGCCTCTTCTCACAAGAAGAAGCAAGCATTAAGCACTGCACATGCTAAAAGTTGGCGATTTCAAACATTAAATGATGAGTCCAGATTTGCTTGCGATGTTTCTTCATCGTATACTAGTGGTGTCTAAATGATCTTAGATAGTAGGTACATATAATGCGAAAAGTCTTAGTAGGTACTAGCCAGGTTCGAACTGGCACCATCATTCCTGTAAAGCTTAACCGATCCACTGTGACATACATTTCAACTTTATAAATTTTTGTTAGTAACCAAGCTGCAGCTGGGCAACCAAAAATTCAAACTACGAGTGTCCTAATGAATCAGGGCTCTTAGGCTCGACAAAATTTTATGCTCTATACAGATGCCAGTAATTCGCTCAAACGAAGCACCCATTCATCGCATACGTTGCCTTGTTTTATAGTACTTCGGATTTCTGGCGTTTTTGTTGGTAATATAACATTGCAGTCTGAAGTTTTGGGTAGGGTGTCTGTCTTTGTTACTCTTTATTGTTGTTCGTAACTTCATCCTGCTCTTTCTGCCCAATTAAATTCACAGTGATAATGCCTCGTGTTTTTGTTTGTCTTTTGTAGATATGTTTTCCTGATAAAGGTGTTGTGGATGATATTATCAGTTGGCAAGTAGTATTTTGTTACATACATATATATGCCATAAAAAAGAATAACATACTTCATGATATAAAAATTAAAGGTAGATAATAAATATATAGACTTTTTGGTTACAGATACTTTTTTAATTTTAGGGAATACACATAGAACCTAGGTGTATTACCTAAGATTATGCTTCACATGCGATTGCAAAACTAAGAAAATGTATCGTTCAATCTATAATATAAAAATGAATCTCAAAATGTATTGGTAACTCAACGACGCCTGGACCAATTTGGCCAATTCTTTTCTTAAGATACAGTTGAAGTCCAAGGATGATTGCCGGGAAAAACCTAAAAATAGCCCTTTTCTTTTTCACATACAAACGTTTTCTAACTAAAACGTAGAATCAATTTGAGTTTTATTGCTAATATAAAGTTCACACTAAATAACAAGCACTCACTGTTATCTAAGAAATGTAGGTGTTTTCCTAACGTGAAAAAATAAATTAGCACTTTTTTACCGCTATACAAAGTTCAAATTCAATCATATTTATCGAAACAGTGTGTGTTATATTAATTTAACAAAATAATTAAATAAAACATCTTATAGTGTTTTTTTTATTCACACCTAATTATTACCAGGGTGACACGGTTCGGTGATTCAGGATATTTTTTTGCTAAGAATAATATACCTATATACAGGTAGGAACAAACACTGCCACATTACAATTTTGTTTGACAAGACGAAGTCTGTCGGTTCAGCTAGTTCAATATAAAACAAACTAATAGCTATCACCAAGCTAAACCCACAACACAAAGCATTCAACAGACAAAACGTTATGTCTTTTTTGTGGTGTGGCCACATGATAGCTCGGTGGGCCACAAGCCACAAGCTACGGTCCGGTGTTGTGAACATAAAAACTCAGCGAGTTGTATATTAAAACCAACGAGCTGCATTTGAAATAGAAATAAAATGTTCCTACAGTGAAACTGTGAGTGCATTTTTTTATATACATAGATAGTTACTATCGTGAGACATATAAAATTATTGATAACTAGCGACCCACTCTAGCATCGCACAGGTGCAATAGCGCTATTTATTGGATATTATTATACATATAACCATTCCTCTTTAATCACTCTATCTATGAAAAAAAACCGTTGCAAAGTTTTAAAGATTTAAGCATATACCTAGTATAGCCATAAATACTGTAACAAATAAAAAAAATATTTTTTCTATTGCAAATAACATTTATTACTTTTACAGTATGTAGGTAAGATTAATACATAAATATAAAACAATTTAAAACATAAAAAGATTATTCGAAGTGGTATCCATTGGCTGCAATACAGTCCTTTAAACGTTGAGGCCAGTTATGTTATGTTATGTATAGGAGAGGAAACGATTTTGTTTTATACTTTGCTATGATAAAGGCATACTCACGTAATATAACTAAGAAAAACTCAACTAGTTTCAAATCAAAACCAGTCGACTTAGTTGCCGCGACGCTTACCCCGTTCATGTTAAGAGTCCCGCTATTAGTTAGACACTCGTAGTATTGACGTCACTACAAATGCGTTACCGGCCACTTGTAGGTTATTCGGGATTTATGGATAGGGGATTTGATGATTGAGGATAGGGGGAGAAGAATTATGTAGGTTACCGGTAACCTCACTCACACTCACACGGTGAAACACGACGGTGTGGTTGTTGCCCGAGCGTACGGCGCGTAGCGTTCCGCGCGCGCCTCAAAGAGCCAATAGACCACCACAGACGAGGCCCTATAGGGCTGATGTTCAGCCTGGGTTGCGGGGTAAGCGCAATGAGGCACCGCGACCTCGGCCCAGAGCAGGAGAAGGAACAGGGGGTTTTTAGTCAGTAAGAGTCTGACAATTCCTCCCGTCCGGCCCTGGGCGGGAGAAGTCATTTGATGATTAACACTTCACAAAAAAAAAAAAATTAGTTGTTTCACGCCGGTTTTCTGTGAGGTTGTGGTATCCGGAACGCGTGGGAGACGCCATGCTTCGGCACGAATGGGTCGGCCATTCGTGCCGAAGCATGGCGTCTCCCACAAAATAGTTTATCCGGACCTTTGAAAAATCTAAAGCTGGCCCTAAAGATTTTTATAAGATAGATATAGAAAGAAGAAATAGGTACCAAAGATTAACTAATTCAAATTATCCTTTGCTAGTCTTGAAGTAACGTAATTATCAATGAAGATATCAAAATGGTTCCTTTAAGAAAATCGCAATTTAATATTAAATAAATCAGATAAATGTGAAACTTAATCAAAGGAACGTTTACTTTGCTTTATCTCGTTTTAGTTAATTTTATTGCGATCTTGTTTCGCTTTTTGTGGCGAATTGTCGTAAGAAATATGATAAATTGAAGCCGTGTTTTAAATGTTTATTTACGAATATAGGCATTTATGTAGGGTTTTCTTTGGGATATGAGGAAAGGTATTTTTAAAGGTTTTTTTTTATTTTTAGATTACAAAATAAAAAAAACTAAATATGCTTAAATTAAAATAAATTTCATTTAAAAAGGCGTGTACAACAAATAATCTTACGCCTAAGTTATGCATAAAATCGGAACCACCATTTTATTGGTCACACAAAGAATTTTTCCGTGTCGGAATCGAAGCTTTTTTACTGCAGTCGAGCCACTGCGGTAGTAGTGCGGTCTTAAAGTTCCCAAACCTTCGCTTTTAATTAAATAGTACCATGGGCTTCGTGCGTTGGACACTATTTATTCATTGGCATGCCACCTACAGTATTATAGTAAACAATATTATCATAAGGAAAACCCAATCATCAACTATAAAAAGTCTATATAAAAATACTTACTTCCACCCGCGTCTTCACACACGTATAAAATTATAAACGTATTCTGGGATTTCATTGATCAGCGTTTACAGCGATAGCTCGACTACAATACTCAAATCAAGTATAATTTATAGCCTATAAGCACTAAAAAACATGAAAATCCGACCAGAGCGGTTACAAAGATTACCGCTACATAAAAACTTAAAAATTTTACCTCTTTATTACGAGTATATTAGTATAGATTCTCACGTGCCGTGGTGGCCCGAAGGTTAAGGAGCCCGCTTCTCATGCATGAGGTTGTGGGTTCGAAACCTGGCAAGTACCATTGTGACTTTTTCCGAGTTACATGTACTTTCTATGATTATTTAGACACCACTGACATACGGTGAAGGTAAACATCATGAGGAAACCTGAACTTATAATTTCTAATTATAAGTTTGAAATCGCCAACCCGCATTGAGCGAGCGTGGTGATTAATGCTTCAAACCTTCTCCGTGTGAGAAGAGGCCTTTGCTCAGCAGTGGGCACTTATGGGCTGATTAGTATAGATACACTTTTTATAGATATATTTTCTAATGTAACAATGTCTAATAATAAATTTATTGTCAAGTACAGAGCCTTCAGTTATTAAGAAACGTTATAACATTAACGATGATGAGATGAGAAAGAACATTAAATGTCGCGTCGCAATTAATTATTTAGGCGTCCTAATTACGAATGTGACAGGTATAATCTTTGTCGCCTGTCTTGTGATATTAGGTTCTGTTGGACAAGATAAGTATGGACAAGAAAAGCCTAAGTCATAACAAATAATCGGCAAGAAATAAATTATATCTGTCTAGATAATATTATATCATGGTCGTGATGCAAAAACCTTACACGTTGGCGAGTTACTATTTTCTAAGATTTCACTTTTTGAGACGGAAAATTCAGCAAACAACTTTTCTCGATCAGGGCGACAAGAGGGAATGCCAGTCTATTCCTGACTAAAAACCACCCGTTTTTTCTGCTCCAGGCCAAGGCCGCAGGATATTATTGCACTTAAACCGCAACCCGGTGGAACATCGGCCCTCTTTGGCCTCGTCTGTTATGGTGTTGGCTATTTGAGACACGCGTAAAACGCTACGCATTGTGAATAAACCTGGATTTATGATTTCCAGCTTATGGTTCCAATCCGCCTTGAGCAAACGTGGTGACTAATGTTTAAACTTTCTATTTGTTCGCAGATACCTTTTTCTAAGCAGATCACGTAGGATGTGATGTAATAAAAATAATTAGGTTATATTACTTGAAACAACGTGCCTCCAATCCTTCCCCTCAGTCCTTCCCCTGTCAGATGTCACCTGCTAAACAAGCGTCTTCCAATGAAAAATAAAGATAAAAAAAAGGTTTTCTATAAAAATAACAGTAATAAGAACGAAACTTCTATCATACAATTTCAAAATCACAAGTAATTATAGAAATTATTATAGAAAAGTCATTGTGCAGTACATACTTAATTGTAAGAAATGGAATTACCAGTATTTTAATTCTTTCTACTTAGAATTCTGAGAAAATTGCAAGGAGCTAATTAATTACTTATCGGTTAATTTTATGTCTGCTCTCTTTGACATTGAAAACTATTTTCAATAAGTTATTAACTATTCTATGATACCTGGGTATAATAAGAATTTCCTTGGAAGTTTACTGATTTTCTTTATTGGTTATTAATAAATGTAGTTATGGAAATATTGATGTCCGCCTTATTGCTTGGAAGAGCACGTTACCACATTTCGATGTTGGCCTTATTTATTACCTTATAAACTATGTAAACCAAGTAATATATTGTGATCGGCTGACGACGTCCGACCGCTGTGGACGGCGAGCAAGAGTAGCCGGTTCCAACAGCCAACTTAATACAGATGGGGCCCAAAAGGACCAGTGTTCAGTCCAGGTTGCATGTCAAGCACAATAAGGTACTCCAGCTTTGGCCTGGCCAGGAGAAGTAAAGAGGTTGTTTTTAGTCAGTGTCTAATAGTAAATATAATAGGCAAAATAAGTCATATCAATACAATACAATTCCATTGTACCCTTACTCTGAAAACGAAAACAAAATTTAAATGTGCACCTCTATATAATGCTCGATTACACATTCAGAAATAAATTTTCCATTAGACGGCACAAAGAAGGCGTCACACCGGACGGACAGGTAAATAGGCGTTTGAGCCGCAGTAGAAAATCGGCGTCTTCCCCCATTCGGCCTCAATAATGGCCTGGACGTACGAAATGTGGCCTCCGAATGTACCAATTTACCCTTTCAATAGCCGGCCGGGTATCTCAGGGTAAAAGAGGCCATTCAATACCTAGTGTACCAGGAAGGACGCGTTATTTTTAAATGAAATGCTAAGGTAACGCCTACGGATTTTTATGTTGACCGTGACATCGCACGGATTTCATTGAGTTGGTAATAACCGTTTTATCATGGTTGTTTTTGAGATGTTTTGCTGTTTCACCAAGGAGAGTGTTATTAATAGATTTGGTGGTAAAATGAATCGTTGTTGTTGAAAAATGTCTGTAGGTTGAGTACGATATTATAAACGCCAAAAGTTTGGATCAATATTTGTTACTCTTTTACGTTAAAGCTACAGAATGGATTTTAATGAAAATTAACACACGGTCTGCACTTCTTGCTAAAGTACGATATACAATATTTAAACATAAATAAAATTCGCACAAAACAACTGCATCCATCATCAAATGCCACGTAAATGGTCGTAATTTATCAAAAGCATTAATTAAATTTAAAATTAAGTATTTATCACAAACGATCCTATACTTTACGTACAAAAATCACGGTTAATACCCAGTAATATTTAATAACAAACACGATATAACTGTTCAAAATTAAACGGCACACAGTAAGGGTTACTCGGCCAACGCCGGGTGCGACTAAAAGCCTGTCAGGGTCACTTTAGCAACCTACTCATCGAGGCTTTGCATACCATTTACGTAAAACTACATCACTAACTATCGACAAACATATATTCCATCTCTAAAACCTCAGTACATTGCTCCCTGACTTCGCCAAACAACAACGTGTATATAAGTAAAACTTCAATGTATTTTGCGCGCCTCGTAAACTTCGGCCTTTGTATGCTCTTCGTGTGTTGTTAGTCTTTAAGCTTTCTTCGCATGAATATTATTTTGAGTACGGCGACCCGACATTTGTAACATCTGTTGCTGGTGAATTTTATATTCTATGGCACGATATTAAAAACTATTACGCTGCCAAGGTATCTTTTGTAAACTCTACGCAAGTTTAACTTGAAAAATTACTCAAAAAAATTAATATTCTTCGCCAATATTTTGCTTGTTTTAAAATCTTGTTTGCAAAATATTATTCAAAAAATAATGAAACAATATTGGTTCCAACGATGTGTCTGACTAACAACTGACTTACGAAAAATTAAGCTGGTAAAATTTTAGGTTGTTCTGAAAAATATTTATGATAATGTCGGTCGGGAGTTAATAATTATGTGCAGGTATTTGTGAAGGGCAGAAAATAATATCAGAATTTTTTGGTATATATTTAAAATATTAGACATCTTACTTCTTACTAATATTATAAACGCGAAAGTTACGATGTTTGGGTGTTTATTACTTAATAACGCCAAAACCACTGGACAGATCTGGATGAAATTTGCCACAGGCGGAATAGGTTCGTTTTACAATAACTTGATAATTACTTCTTTAGTCTAATGAACTGTTACCAAAAATCAAAGAGAAAAAATAATAACAAAAGTTTCACCAACGAAATAAAAATCGTTAGGTCCAAAATTCAAGAACAGTTCCTATTCTGAGAACAAAATTAATTCGACAGAAAGAAAACTTTCTTTCATTAAATTGTTTCAATTCTAACCTAAAAAATGAAGCAACAAAAAGCAAAAAGGTTCATTGTCGGCGAAGATTCGCAACTAATTACATTACTAGTTTTTATCGTAGCACTTTTAATTAAGCAAGTTAAACGTTAAATAAAAGGTGGACAGATGATACTAATTAAAATTCCCGCAACGTGGCGTTGCGGGAATTTTCACACAGCTCCATTATTGTCCTATAATATTTTTGGCCGTCTAATCTATATACATTATCTATTAGCCAAATATAATCATTAGAAGTGAATACATTGTTACCGGTTGACCTAATAAAAAACATATTTAAGTACAAGAATAATGCTCACAAAACGCTTACACGACGTATAAAAACCGCAACTTCACAGTAATAAAAAGCCAAAGGAAAAATCTTAAGTATTAATAGAATATTCTTCTATCTTTCACAATGAACGAATAGTCGATTGAAACTTTAAATATTTGGGAATATTCGTGTTACACAAAAATAGTGACAATTTTTTTAAAAAGAAATAGATTTGGAAAATGGAGGCATATTTTAAGAGATTAATGCTTACATGAATTACAGAAGTTTTCGTTTTTCGTTCGGGGTTGCGGGGTAAGCATCAAGGCAGGTGAAGGAACGGGAAGTCAGTAAGTCTTACAGGCTCTCTCGTCTCGACCTGGACGAAAGAAGTCGTTTGATGGTTTTCCCTTCACAAAACAGGCATAGGTAAATATCCTAATCCTCTCATCCCCTATAACATAAGAAGACAATATTTTTAGAGAACACATGTTAGTTCCATTAAACTAATTAATATTTTTATTAAAAAAAATCATTCACCTGTCTCACCTAGGCAGACGTTTAGGAAAACTCGAAATTCAAGTAAAAATCTTAACTTGTTTAGCAAAGCTGTAATTGCGAGGACTGCCAAGATAAGCTCGTTTCTTTTTAATTTTCCTTCTTGAAATTACTTCAATTCCCGCCTTGAATAAATGAAGACTGCACAACCTACTTTAGACGGTTTTTTTTTAATTTGTTTTATTACCATGAACCAGATCTGTGTAAAGTTCTCGAGAGCTTTTAGTTGCAGGTTTGATTAACTAGCCTTAAGACGGTTAAGAAAAATATCTGGCTAAGTGCTGCTGTGGAAACTTGGACAGTGCTTGTGAAACGTTTTAAAGGAGATAACTTTTTGTGTTACATTTTTAAGTGTAGGAGGGCCGGCTTTCGGCATTACCGTGATACGGGATATGTGATACAAAACGGCGTGATACAACTACAGAATTGTGCATCGCCGTGTGAGAGAGGGTCCAATCCTTCCCCTCCCCTGAAATCATGGTGTATTATTAAGTCCTCATCTTTCTTTTTTTCTTTTTTCACACTGATATTTAATTTGCATCATTGAAAAACCAAATATTAATTTCTCCTTATATGAAATCGACTTGAACCGTATACAGAGCTGTGAAAATTCCCTATTCATAAATATGTACGTATAAAGGTCAAATATATATGTTGCTTATAACTTTTGTCTGCTGTTACAAGACAAAAAAATAAAATTAATATTTCTAGCGTCTTTCAAAATGCAGTATGTTTTTAATATAAGATATCGATTTTCTTCGAATTAAAAAGTAACACCTGTGGTGCTGGCCGTCTGTTTATCATTAATATTCCAAAGCAAATTGAAATGTTAACATGGAATCCTATAGAAAACATTTGTTTGTTTCATTTTATCTTGAATATTAGGTATGATAAATTGCTCTGTTCGTGCAAATGAAACTATAATTATCATCAGCCCACACGGAGAAGGTTAGAGCATTAATCACCACGCTTGCTAAATGCGGGTTGGCGATTTCAAACTTATAATTAGAAATTATAAGTCCAGGTTTCCTCACGATGTTAACCTTCACCGAAATGAAACTATTGGATATCCAAAATAAAAATACATTCGTTACCCGTTTTATAAGTTTTGGATAGGTGTAACATCGGTTTTAGAAGGTTGGGGATTGTTTGGAAAAAAGGCGGAGTCGGAATTTAACGACAAGTTCAACTTGTAACATTATTTTTTATTTTACTTTATTTAAAAATATTCATATAGCATATACTTAGAAATTATTCTATTTGTTTATCCGTATCCAGAACCGAAATATCACAACCGTACATCCTTATTAACTTTCATCGCTATATACCTACATATATTATACAACGTCGCGTGTTTAGTCCCTATATCCCTATGTATGCTTAAATCGGCATGTTTAAAACGCATATTTTTATATCGTATCTACATAATAGAGTTTTTTTTTACATGAACATTGCAGCAGACTAGGATTTTTATTGTCCTGTGGCGTGGGTACAAACATGCAATTTCACATATGTACAAAGAGTTGTTCCGTGTGGGAATCGAACCCGCGACTCGTTGCGAGGCAGCCATTTGCCCAGCCACCGCGCCAACCGTGCAGTCAAGTTTTGGTTTGTATATGTGTGTGTTGTGGTTCTTCTAAGGAGGTAAACGACAAGGTGGAACTCCAAAAATATGTTCGCATTAAATTTTCAGTACCTATCTAATGATTGGTGAGTTCCGATTTTTTGAAGATCAATTTATTCTGTCACCGAAATGAATGATGTTACCGATTAAATGGCAAATAGCCAATTACAGAGCGTGATGGGACAGAGATTGACGGACTGATAATTAATTCATTTTTCATTTTTGTAATTTAAGAAAGTATTTTATTTTTAGGTTTAAATATCTTGAATTTATTTATTTTTTATATGAAGAAAGCGTTCACTGCACTAAGCTTTTGCAACATAAGTTTTTCCGACGTGGGTTTTATGCACTTAAAATACGATAACTCATAATTAAGATTCACTTTTGACAACCAAACTATTATTAAGTAGTATATATGTGTATATTAATACTTGCCAGGTGTCGAAGCTGCAGCTACGTTGTATGAGAAGCAGGCGCCTTAACCTAGGGGCAACTATGACAACGCCGCGTAACCCGCATGTTTAAAAACGTAAAAGGAGGTTGATATTGGTAGATATTTATAAAGCCATTTACGACAAAGAAAGTCAGGTACATATTTTTACTGCATTTTTTGAATAAACCTCCACATATGTGCTTGTGCTTCCTTGTGCATCAAACGGGGCTAGCAGAGATCCAGCTTGTATCAAGCCACTACAGTAGCAGTACTAAGACAATAGAGTACCAAAAAACAATTTTTTTTTGTCCATTCTTTAAATTTTTCAGAATTTTGTTAAGGTAATTTGATTTCTCCTTCATGTGTGAAATGTCGAAGTAATTAAATTCATGTCCGGGAGCTCATTATAACGGAACAATACGTTTCCTGTTAAAAGTAAAATGATATGGATAGGAACTGTTATTTTGGTGAAACAAATAAAATAATACAAAAGCGCCAACTTTTACAAACAAAACTTTATAGTTCGTTTTAAATGTAGTGAAACCTTTTTAGTGTACCTACATACATATTGTTATGTTTATTTAACTTTATTTTTTACACATTAGTGGTTGGTATATGCGAACGAAACGGTTGGAATGGGGTAGATATATTAGGATCACAGGTAGATATATTAGGATCACATTTTAACCTTATATAACCTTGTATAAGAACGTAATACGGGATTTTCCAAGTAGTCAAAATTTCAATAACGACACTTTTCTATAAATTTTGTATGAAACTGCTACATATGTAATATATAACGTAATATATAATAATAGTAATATATAATGTATAACGTCACAATATTTTAACGTCAAACAGCATACTTATTTTAAAAAAGTTCAATAGGAAACATCTAAAATTAAGTAAGTGTATCGTCAAATCAATGAGTGAAAGTAATAATTCGTTGTTATGTATTGAAAAGTTAAATTAATTTTGTAATAAACTACCATAATTATGTTTAATAGTAAAAATAATGGCTTGAATGTAAAACCAATGATATTTTCTTTTAATAAAAAGTTATCTACAAACAAAAACTTTCATACTATTATTATGTTATTCTCTAGTTTCATTTTCATTTTCCCTTCCGTAAAAGTCGGTATTTTCTCTCATTTACGTAGCGTAACCTATTACATGCTATCCAGCGTTTCTGGCTTGGAAGACAGGAAGCTATCAAAGAAAGCTGAGAAGTCAGAATCCGTGTCCCTATTGCTGACATAAAAACTATCTTTGTGCTTATTCCTGTACGGGTAGTAGGTATCTTCGTGCATATATTTTGTATGTTTCTGGCAATTTCCATCTCGCCACATATTTAGATCTGGTCCCTCTATGTGGGTGCATGGCACGGGCATGTTTCTGAAAGGAATAAACAATGCTAATCAGAGTTAAGTTGGTGAAAGTCTTAGTGGGGGAACCATGCTTGCTTTTGGGCTGGATCGACTTGAATGATGGCCCTCACAGGAAACTTGCGGTAAACTACGTTGTGTTTCATAGAGGCCTAATACACACCCTATCTCCTATGCCTATAACCCCATCTACATACCTAATCCTGAAAGTTTGCATTGCATTGTTACACTGTTGATTGCTTAACATCAGACAGTTCCTTTGCTTCTAAGAAATTTCCATTCAATAAAAAAAGCAAAACCTCCTTTCCATTTTAATATTATTTTGATATTCTGTAATCCCGGATCAACTACTTAGGCTATAATCTTATTATTTTGTTATGCTTGAGAGATTAGATTGTCCCAAAACAAATTTTTAATATGCCTCGTATAAATGTTATATTTATCAGATTCGTTGGCAAAATAAATATAAGCAATAGCAGTTTAATATAAAATATATAATTTGATGTACATACCCAGGCTTGACGTTGAGGAAAGCATTTGCCTGAATGTATTTGATACCCTCGGCGTTGTCGCAAGCTAGACGTGCCATACTAGTTCTCCTTATCTCCTCCAGTTGCTCTGTGAATTTCGTATCAATGGGAGGAAAATGTCAAAATGAACTTTAATTAATAAATCATATATCTTGTTGTAGAATAACTTGACGTGTTATTTCTTGAAAATGATTAGCTATAAGTTGGAAATAATACATGTATCGCTTATTCTTTACTAGTTATCAATCAATCAACCATTGCCATGTTCTATGGAGTTAGGTAACTTATTTCCATACACTACGTACGAATTTTAGATTCACTATAATCCACCTTATTATTGAATTAATATTGAATTATTAAATCAAATTTTTGCATGTCAATAATATAGTGAAAAAAGCTAACAAACCAAAGCTGATTTCTGCTGTTTCACATTGGAACATTTTCTGTAAGATATATGATTTTAGTCTCAGCCAGAAACTTACCCAAAGTAAAGCTGTGGAACTGGTCGCCTCTTTCAAACCAGAACCTGTCAGAGAATCTGAAGATCTGCAGCTGTTTCATCATGATGCAGAACAGCGTGGGGCCCACGTGGATACCTTGGAGATGGTTCTCTGACATTATACCAGCTAATAGGTCCACGTCATCGACATTTTCGTACAGTCTCTTTAGGGCTTCCACTTTCTAGAACAATAATAGTCAAATATACATCGATAATTCAAAATGTAAATCATAATCATCATCATCATCATCATCGGCCGGAAGACGTCCACTGTTGGACAAGGCCTCCCCATTAGCTCTCCACGTCGAACGACAAGTTGCCACCTGCATCCATTGGCTCCCCGCGACTCTGACGATGTCGTCGGTCCACCTAGCGGGAGGCCTGCCCACACTACGTTTTCAAATATTTTTTAAATATTCTATATTATATATTGGTAATTTAGTTTGTGGTTTAGACTAGTGATGATCTCGATTAAAAAATAAATGTTTAATAGTTTAAAAAATGTTTGATGATAAAAACGAAAATCCTACTTCTTACTAATATAATAAATGTCAAAGTTTGTGAGAATGTAGAAATGTACCCTGGTATACCACATAGGCTGATTTTTATCAACATACCACGCAGGCGAAGCCATGGGCGGAAGCTATAGTATTATATAAATACGTCAAAAACTCAAACATACATGACATGGGTACTTGAAAGAATGTGCACGAGAACTACATGAAAATTTCTACATCGAAATGTCTTCATCACATTAAAAAGTTAAGCAAAATTTAGTAGCATCGTTAACTATCACATAAACAGCTCCAAAATGCTCGTCTAAGAGTGAAGCAGTGCTTTAGTTAATGTTTAGTCTTAGTAATAAGATATTGCTGCAGACTTGATAAGCAACTTGATATAAGGGAATGCAATTTAATTAAAGAGGAAGCTTTAGTACGCCTTAGCGAAGACTAAGTAACGAAGCTGTAATCTTCAACAAGAGACAAAGAATAACTTTGAATTTCATTGTTATAATAATTTACATGTCGTGGTGACCCGAAGGTTACGGAGCCCGTTTCTCAGGCATGAGGCTTCGAAACCTGGCAAGTACCAATGTGACTTTTTCCGAGTTATATGTACTTTCTATGAAAATTAAGACACCACTGACATACGGTGAAGGTTAAGATCGTAGTTGACATCGTGAAGAAACCTGGACTTATAATTTCTAATTATAAGTTTGAAATCACCAACCCGCATTGAGCAAGCGTGGTGATTAATGCTCAAACAAAATGAGAAGAGGCCTTTGTTCAGCAGTGGGCACTTATAAGCTGATGATGATAATGTTATAATAATTTGGGCGATATCATTATTATTATCGAGATAATTTGAAGTGTGGGAGAGCCATGCGTCGGCACGAATGGGTCGGCTCGACCGGAGTGATACCACGGCCTCACAGAAGACCGGCGTGAAACAATTACAGCGTTGCGTTTCGCCGTGTGAGTGAGGTTACCGGAGGCCCCATACTTCCCCGCCCCCAATCCCTCCTCAATCCCTAAATCTCAAATCCCTAATCCCTAAAAGATCGCTAATGCACTCGTAACTCCTCCGTTACAGGTGTCCATGGGCGGCGCTGATTGTTTACCATCAGGTAATCCGTCTGCTGTATTAAGTTTACCTCGATCTCCATGACATCGATGAAGTCTCTGAACTTTTTAGCTGGTTTCAATCCACACAGGTGCCTGTAGTCGTTGTAACCACGCACCCCCATATCTCTCCCCCTTTGAATATCCAAAGCTGGTAAGTCATGGGCTTTTTGGAGTTTTCCATAGTAATTTTCTGATATCTGTAACGAAATAAAAATACATTGCACTGTCTTAAATTTCTGAAGTGAGAAAAAAAGTACTTCAGATTAATTTTGATTCTATCGGAGTCTGTTTTTAATTATACATTAGTAATTGTTTTGTTTCATGAGGAGGCTAAAATATGCAGTAGTAGTAGTATTAAATTTTATAGTAGACAAGTTACTAGAAATCACAATTCAGACATAGTATCTAATATATAACGGGCAGAAATTTGTAATTTTGTAACTTTATTTATGCCTCCGAAAGTACATCAAACCATCTGATCTGAAGTCTAAACCTTAAACGATTTAAAATGCAGCCTAAACCTAAACAAGAAACCCTTTTCATCGGGTTTTAATATTTATTGAATTCTGGTTAATCTTCAGTTGACATCCGAAATCTGACTTCCCCTTAAATATTACGTTGTACGGTTGTATGTATTTTTTGAATGCATTTTTATTTAGAAAAACGTTAATTAAAAACTATAAAGAAATATTCAAAAATATGGATCAATTCACACTAAGAATAGAATATTTTGTTTAAGATCAACTTACATCTGGATCCTGAATATCGTCAAGTTTGGCGGCGTATTGATGGAACAGACCTCGGTTGAGTTCTTCGAAAATTAGTCCTTTTTCTAGAAGACCTGATCTAAACATGGTTTCGCTGTACGAGTATTCGTCCTTGTATTGGTAGCTTTCAGAGTAGGTTCTTGAAATAAAATGAATAAATTTTAATAAAATCATTACTAAATTTAAAACTGACGATAAAAAGAAAAAATAATTTAAGTACAGTTGTGCAAAGAACAACACCAAAAAAGAAATGACAATCAATTGGTCCTATTTAGACTTCTATGAAAAGAACAACTTTACAAAACTTGACAATAAATTTGCCAAATTCAAAAGTGGTAAGAAATAATGTAATTTAGTTTTTAATAGTAACTATCGTGATACATACTGAATTTATCGAAAGTAACGACTTGTTACCGTGAACTAAGTCGCGAAAGAAACGCTATTCTATTGGCTTGGGCTGCGTGACGTCACCGCGACGCGCACGCTGCTCATGAATGAAAAAACTAGTCGAGCCCTTCACAGTTAATTCACACGAGTAAGTCTTTATTTTCAATGGCAGTTTGGTTTTCGCATTTCTGTTTATTGTTGTAAAGTACTAAAATGTCCGCTTACTTGACCCGTCCTTCAAGGAAAGTGTGGAAGTATCTGACAGCGATGTCGTACTCCGCGTACACGAGGGGCACAGCTTCAGCGTCGTACGTCGTCACATGCTCCACATTTTCTGATATAACTCCGTAGTTCACCATGTTTCTAAAACCTATATTGTACATAAAATAAATATTAAAGTTACAATTTCAATAAAAAAAAGGTCATATTTCCTAAACATTATATTGTTAATATATTTTAAACGTTTCCTCTAATATGATTTTCTCCTGTGACAACATCACGCCCAGACACGGACAACAATTTTTAAATCACCCAAGTTATTCCGTACCGGAATCGAAACCGCAACACGATGCGCCGCAGCCAGTTGTTTTAAATATTCAAACAATATGTTAACAAATTAATTGGTATCCTATTACGATAAAACATTATGTTGTCAATTCAAAAATAATCAGCTTCTATTTTATTTTACAATTTCTTATTTTGAAAACAATTTACTTACGTCACATGACATATTACTGTCTCAAGTTACTTCTGAGACGTAATTTTGTTTTGTCTGTTCACTTACTTTGATCAAAAACCACATTATCGTACACTCTCCTTTGTTTCATATCATTCCTCTTCCATCTTTTCTTTGGTAGAAAGATCAAAGGATTTCATTGTAAAACGCTCGTCACTAATAAATTACGATGGTACAACAATTCAGTACTTTGTTTTACGTTTGTTTTCTATAGATGGAAGGTTTGATAACAAGATGTAATTAACAAAAGCTAATAAACAAAAGCTGAAGTCGAGAAATTCAATTAATTAAAAGTTTATGCCGTTGACAATATTCATGAAGTAAAGAAAACTTCGAGAGAACTGTAAGCTTGAGACTTACCCAATAAAGCAGGTAGCAACTCATACATGAAGATGTTGGAAGCCGTTGCAATGTTGATCTGCCGAGCTACTTTGAACAGACGGTCGTCTTTCCAACAAGGATTTATTTTGTGAAGAGCCCGAGCTAATCTATTGTGTTCCCTCATAAAGAATATCGTTAAAGCCGTCGTTCGAAGGTCGTAATTACCGACTTCTGGGAATCCTGGGAATACAATAAATATTCATTGTGATTAATCAAAACAGCTGTTCATTTCGGAGTCTAAGGAAATTGTGTACATCAAGTAATATACATTTAAATTAGTTTTAGAAAAACGATAGGTAATCAAATTTTGGTATCTATATTTGTACTTACCGAATTTGTAACATATAGTTTCAGTATCATTGTTTTGTAAACAGATTTTTTCTGTCGCATTCGGTATAAGGTTGGTCACCATATTCGTCACCATATCGACCATCGAATTTGCCAATATATTAGCAATCGTATCCACCAGTCCGTCAGCGGTCATATTAATCAACAGATGACTACTCATGTTCATCTGTTTCGTAAAATTTGACATTATATTTGGCATCAAATCAAGCACAATATCGTTGTAATTATCAGGCATAACTTCAGGCATCATGTTAGGCATATTAGGAGCCATACTGCCCAACATGTCAGACGACAAGTTGGCCAATAAATCGGTGGTCATATTAGCAACTGTATAATTTTTATTTATCATTGTCATTGTTAGTTTTATCATCATATCGTCTTTTATATTTGAAATGATATTGTTTTTCATGTCTTGTAACATTTCAGCTGTAATATAAGTTTTGTTGTATGTTATGTTTGCTGGTACATAACGGTTGTTTCTGTTCTCAAGTACCAAAAGGCCATGTTCATATTTTCTTACTTTAGACAGTCCATATGCATCAACTCCGTATATTGTGGAAAGGTCTATCACTGGAGTTTGATAGTTTATCTGAAATTTAATAATTAAGGTCTACAACTGAGAGTCAATGATTGAAACCTAGAGGGAAAAATAATAATATTATGTAGACGGTAGAAATATTTTATTACCGTATTTATTAGTGTTCAAATCTCAATTTAAATACACAATAAATTTAGTTTATTCGCTATACCATGTTAAATAATTCTGTCTGATAGAATTATAAACGGGTTTATAAAAACCACTCAGATAACAACATTATCTTATAAAACTAATGACTGCTTATGTGTTTATCCATATTATTCCATATATGCATGTTTTCAGAGTTGAAAAGGTTGTAAAAACAGCCACTCAGACAGCGACAATACCCCACTCTTCCCCGTGAAGGGAAGCGAACGATCATCGAGGGCTGATGGTAGGTCTACCACCGCCCGCCTCACGCTCAGGGCACCGCGCCACATCTCATCAACGTGACTGGTGAGGACTCACATAGTGTGAAAGTCTCGAGAAGAGCTTACTATAGAAATGATCCTATGAAGTAAGGTCTTAACTGTCGCCGCCGAACCGACGAGGGTCATTCTCTCGCGGAGAATCTTAACACCGCGATTCACAAAATGACGTCACGGCACAGTGACATCTAGTGGCTCGTCGCAAAACTTGTAGGGCAATAATTAATGTTGACAGTTGATTTGTTTTAAATAAAAGTTTCAGTTTTTCCCAAAGAGTAAAGTAATAAAGGAGTAGGTTTTTCCTTTACTTAAGTTTTGAATGATATCACATATTATATATAAGAATACATTATGTACAGCATTGTATGTTTCTTTATAATCGCGTATAATGGTAGCGACATCTGGTTTTTATTTGCTGTAACTGATAAGTATAGATCAATATGGCGTCTCTGATAGCTGCGCAGGCGCTTCGTGACATAAGCGAAGGTGCAGTGTGTTCACGACGATAAGGTCTATATCAGCTTGTTTGGTGAAATAAAACTTTTTAATACGTCTTAACTCAAAGGATATTTATTGCACACTGCCTTCTTTACAATTTCCTTTAGATGAGTGGACTGTATGAACGTAATTTGTGTGTGTGAAGTATGACTGTGTGCGTGAAAGGTTGCCACTAAGTTAATGTGAACTTAATCTATTTAGACATACCGCCCACCAAAGGACGTAGTACTTTATAAACATAAAAAATATCGATCTACAAAACACAAAAAGCATAAATTAAAGATGTAGAACACATCAAAATGTACATTGTGAGTACCTACTTATGTCTAACAGTCGTTGTATAGGTGTGTACCTATTACATTACATTTACATTACAAGTAATACTGGTATGTTCTTAAATGTTATACTTAAAAATAACATGCATAGAAAATATACGTTCAATATTTCAAAATTTTCCGTAACGTTCAAAATTTTAAGTGTTAACGTTTTTACAATGACGAGAGAACTCCGCCCACCGTGACACAAAAAACAACATTTAAGCAACAAAATGCTTATTAACGATTTAGAAAACAAAACCTTGCATAAAAATGTTACAAAGAAGAAATAACATTTGTAGTATAAAAGTTATAATACAATTTGTGTATTTTAGATAACTTACATTTACGGTTCTTGATTATTGGTAATAAGGTACAAGGTTGGTAGGTGTATTGTAACATCATATAATTTAAACATTGTAATAGTAAGTTAGTAAGTAAACAATAAAATTCACTTAGGTAATAAACATAATTTACTAATGGGACGTTTAAATTCGCCATTCTTACATTTAACAGATACAACTCGTGCAATATTGTCTGGCCCTAAATATTTTTTAGTTATTTTCCCTAAAATCCATTTAGCAGGTGGGATATTATCATCTTTTAAAATTACAACATCACCAACTTCGGGTTCAAATTTTTTAGTGTTCCATTTGTATCGCTGATTAAGATTTACCAAGTACTCCCTATACCAACGTTTCCAAAAGTTATTTACTATTTTTTGTGTTAATCTCCATCTATCCAATCCTACAATGTTATGATTAGAATTATCTTCGTCGGGAATACTTATCAACGGTTCACCTATGAGGAAATGTCCGGGTGTTAGAGCTTGAGGTTCGTTAGGATCATCACTCATTACTGTGATTGGTCGAGAATTAAGACAGGCTTCGACCTGTGCCAAAACAGTAGACAATTCCTCATATGTGAGTGTGCTATCTCCAATCACCTTAAATAAATGTGTTTTAACGCTGCGAACTCCAGCCTCCCACAGACCACCAAAATTAGGGGAATGCGGAGGTATGAAGTGCCATGTTGTGTGCTCTAAGCTCAATAACTCCTCAATTTCACGTGGCACAGTTGACTTAGCTCGATCGAACATCTCTCGAAGCTGTCTGTTGGCACCAACAAAATTAGTGCCGTTGTCGCTGTATAAATCTTGACAGTGCCCTCTTCGTGCTGTGAAACGCTTAAATGCTGCAATGAACGCCTTTGATGACAGATCGGTTACTACCTCTAAATGAATGGCTCGAGTAACCATGCAAATAAATAAACAAATATATCCTTTATAGGATTTCGACCCTCTACCGGGTGAAAATCTTACACTAATAGGCCCCATATAATCACAACCAGACGATTTAAAAGGTCTGGTTGGTTTCAACCTAACATCTGGGATTTGACCCATCAGTTGGGTGCTTTTAGACCTAGAATACCTTAAACATTTTACACAGGATCTGTAGTGACTTTTAACTATTTCTTTCGCTCGTAATATCCAATATTTCGTTTTTAAATAGCACAACATAGCTTGTGGTCCACCATGAAAGGTTTTGAGATGAGCATCACTAACTATAAGACTGGTAAGATGGCTCTTAGCAGGCATAACTATGGGATGCTTCGTATCATAAGTTACTTCTGACTCATCAATACGACCACCAACTCTTAGTATCCCATTTTCATCAAAAAGGGGATAAAGAGTGCGAAGCTTACTTTTTTTTGGGACTGAATTCTTCAGCTTTAACTGGTTTATCTCTTCACTAAAATTCTCTCTTTGAACTTGTTTGATACATATAATTAAACTCCTATCTTTCTCTGCCGGTGTAATAATATTCGCATATTGTTTTCGTTTTTCTTTTGGTAATCTTAAATTCTGTAAAACTCTTCTCCAATATGAAATAGCCTTTAAGGTTTTGGCAAGTGATGAAAACATAGTCCAGATGAATTTATTTTCCAATACAGGTAAAGCAGTTAAAGATGTGTGTTTTTCTTCTTCATGAGTGTCCTCGATAATATCTGCGTTATCAAACTCTGTACTTCCTTGTGAAAGCCAAGAAGGCCCTGACCACCATAATGAATGATCAAGTAAATCCTGTGTAGCGATGCCTCTCGAAACACAGTCAGCTGGATTCGAATCAGTTGTAACATGCTTCCATTGTCTGTAGTCTAAAATATTTAGAATTTCTGACACACGATTGCTCACAAAAGTAGTCCAGCGGCTAGACCCTCCTCTCAACCAGGCTAGAACTATTGTTGAGTCGGACCACGCATACAAGTTCTCTTTCGGAATGTTCATTATTTGTGAAACCTCAAATATTAATTTTGCTGCTAGAGCTGCACCGCATAGTTCTAGTCTAGGAATTGATATCTCCTTCTCAATAGGAGCAACTTTGCTTTTTGCTGATACCAAACTCACAAATGTTTCTTTGTTATTATTAATAACACGAATGTATACAGCAGCACCATAGGCTACCCTTGAAGCATCAGCAAATGCATGCAACTCAACCTTTGACCCTGGACTAAAACAATACCATCGTGGTATGTTTATCTTATGTAAATATATCAAACTTTCTCTAAACTGTAACCATTCACTCGTTAAATCTGCAGTCAGTACATCATCCCAATCAAGCTTCAACCTCCATAGTTTTTGAATAAATATTTTTGCTTTGATTATCACGGGCGCAATCCATCCTAACGGGTCGTATAGTCGGGCCACATCTGACAATACTTGCCGTTTAGTAATAGGTTGTTGAATGTCGGGTAAGTCTAGTGAATACTGAAAGCAATCCATATTCTTATTCCATTTTAAGCCTAATACCTTCATGACAGTAGTTGATTTTAATCTTAATGAATCAGCACTGCTGTGATTATCCTCTCCTATATGTGTCAATAAGTCTTGATTATTGCTACTAAATTTTTGCAGTTCGAAGCCACCACTGTTCATCAACTCGTTCATTTCGTTATATATGTGTATAGCCTCTGGTAGTGTCTCACAGCCCGTCAGCAAATCGTCAATATAAAAATCCTTCTTTGCTATGCTTGATGCAGTAGGAAACCTTGCACGTTCTACATCAGCTAACCTTTGAAGGGTTTTCACGGCTAAATAAGGAGCACATGCAGTACCAAAGGTCACACGCAATAATTTAAAATGTTGTAGTGGCTCGTTTGTTTGTGGTCTCCATACAATTCTTTGGAAGTCTGAGTCCTCGGAATCGACTTTTATCATTCTGAACATCTTAATGATATCGGCTACTATGCAAATCCTGTGGCATCTCCAACGCATCAGGATGTGTCTCAAATCCTGTTGTAACTTAGGACCCACCATCAGATTATCATTAAGTGAAAAGTTGTTCAATCCTTTACATGACCCATCAAAAACTACTCGCACTTTTGTGGTGTCTTTATCTTCTCTAACCACAGCGTGGTGCGGGAGATAAACCGCCTTAGGATTATCTATGTCTTCTTTATTTATTGGTATCATGTGATTCATTGCTAGATACTCTTGTAGAACATTGTTATATGTTTCCTTTAAAGTAGGATCATTCTGCAGTCTATTTTCTAAATACTTATATCTTCTTGTAGCTATAACTACTGATTTTCCATATTGACATTCGGGATCTTCTTTATTGAAAGGCAGCTTAACTATAAATCTTCCTTCTTTGTCTCGTGTAGTTGTCCTGTCATAAAATTCTTCACATCGTTGTTCTATGTCTGTCATCTTCTTCTGTATCAAGTTGGGCTCATTTTCCATTTCCCAAAATTTCCTAAGCAGTTCTTCTCCACTTAGGTGTAAATGCATGGTGATTATTCCATTGTTAGCAGAAGTTGAATTTTGGGACACCCTTCCTGATAATACCCAACCCAGGGTAGTGTTTTGTGCCAATAATTTATTGTGACGTATAATACCATCCAATAAAATCTCACTATATACCTCTGCTCCAAGAAGAATATCTATTTTACTAGGTGTGGCGTAACCTGGATCAGCTAGCGGTATTTTATCAAAATGTAGCCATTCAGGTGTATGTAACTTGGTTGAAGGAAG
Source organism: Spodoptera exigua (assembly GCA_902829305.4). NCBI lineage: Eukaryota > Metazoa > Arthropoda > Insecta > Lepidoptera > Noctuidae > Spodoptera > Spodoptera exigua. The sequence goes on from LR824612.2 coordinate 4,175,110, forward strand.
CAATGAGGTGACAGAACGCAAAACGTATGCATTTACTTGGATTGAAACCTCAGGGTTATGACGTGATACCACTCGAAGAGAAACCATGTGCTTCACACTAGTGTGGCCATTACCGCCTATCCCGGAAACTGTACCGCTAACATGGTTACGTGTAAGTCCAAGTAATTGAACAACTGATTCGCTTACAAAAGACGCTTGCGACCCTTGATCTAATAATCCTCTCAACTGTTGTTTTTGTCCATGCTCACTGTATGCCCAAATAGATACAGTAGCTAACAAAACACGACTCGGTTCTAAACCTCTACTCGAAAAATTAGTTGAAATAGATGTACTCACGGATTTGTCCGACTCACTCTGCACCAAAACGTCCTCACTCGTTGATTCACTGCTCACCTCCTTTTCAAAATGTAATAATGAATGGTGTCTCCTGCCACATCGCTTGCAACTCGCTGAATTACGACATTTAATAACTGGATGAGATGGAGAGAAACAATTAAAACACAAGTTATTATTTTTAACATAATCTTGCCTTTCCTTGACACTAAGTTGACTAAATTCCTTGCAATTGTATAAATAGTGTTCACCTTTACACTTAGAACATTTAGTAGTTATATTAGAATTATTCTTTTTACTTTCTATGGACCCATGAAAAGACTTCGACTTTGTGTTGGCATTGTTACGTACCTTATTGGAGTCTATCATCTCCAACGACCTAAATTTCGATTCCAAAAACTCGGATAATTGTGTCCATGTCGGTAAATCGTTACTAAGTACTCCTAACTGATATTCCCACTGCTTAATGGATTCAGGATCTAATTTAGAAACCACTAAATAAATAACAAATGCATCGTTAATTGACTCAGGACTAATACTCATATTACGCAAAGATTGTAAACAAGTTGTAGTTGTATCTAATAAATGCTTAATAGCACTAGGAGATTCGCTAGTAACCGGTTTTTGCGTAAACAATAATCTCATAAGTGCATTACAATTATATCGCTTATTATCATAACGTTTAAGTAACTGTTTCCAAGCCTCGTCATAATTCTCATTAGTTATAGAAAAATTACGTAACAAAATTTCCGGCTCACCTGACAGGTTACTTTTAAGATAATGCAATTTTTGCACTGGAGATAAATTCTTATTAGTATGCACAAGGGAATTAAACATATCATAAAACGACTGCCATTCAACGTATTTACCACTAAACGTAGGTAACTGCACACGTGGTAATTTAACCTCGCACTCACTGACTGTTTTTTCAGCACTTATTTTCGGTGTTACGGACGAAGTTCCACTCAATGACGCGAGGTAGGGCTGCAGGGCTTCTTTCAATGAAGTTTTGTATGATACATATAATTCCTCAAACACCTCATACATATCCTCAGTGAAGTATGTGTCCTGTTTGTCCTTCAAGGTGACCTTGCCTATGAGAGACCTGTGTCCATCTTTAAACGTTATCCACAGCTGCTCCAAATTGTCTAATCTGGTTTCTAAGTAAGGTTTCTTCAACCGATCTTTTGGTGTTTTTTTATAGTTTTTTTCCGACTTCTTTAAGTTATCCAGCACTTCCTTTTGATATGCCAGAAGCGCATCCATGGTGAACAATGTGTAGACGTTGAAACTTGTAAATCCAAACAGTATTGATATAGATTGGAATTATTATTTTGCTAATGATGTATTATTTACTCGCACGATTTAGCAAAGATAATTTCTGGAATACTATTGTTCTCGCGGTGTCGACTGCGCACGCGGTCTCATAAATCCGTCTCGATTTGGACCATATGTTCACGGCGATAAGGTCTATATCAGCTTGTTTGGTGAAATAAAACTTTTTAATACGTCTTAACTCAAAGGATATTTATTGCACACTGCCTTCTTTACAATTTCCTTTAGATGAGTGGACTGTATGAACGTAATTTGTGTGTGTGAAGTATGACTGTGTGCGTGAAAGGTTGCCACTAAGTTAATGTGAACTTAATCTATTTAGACACAGTGTGTGTAAGTTTCTAAACTCTTTTGAAAACTATGTTTTTTCTTTATTTTGAAAACTATTGAAATTAAATCCACAATATTGTACCTATGTTGTTATTACAAGTGCGGAGTAGCGTGGTAGTAAATATATTTTTAATCCAAATTTAAGATTGTGTATTTTTCCATAAATACTTTCAAATCCTAAATCATGAAAACCATTAATGTGGTTTTAATGAAACTTCGTACTTATATGCAAAATAAAAAGGTCTAATTTATAAAGACTAAGTACATTTTGATCAATAACAATATGTACTTGGTTTGAACTTAATAGTACTTATGTATTATACATATGATAACTGTGCCGCGTGCTAGTTCTAAAATAAATTTCTTCTAATCTTTGAAAAAAATTCCTAAAATAATAATTATTTCTACATTTATAGGATAACAATGAAATAAACAAATTATATGTTATAATCTATACTAATATTATAAAGAGGTAAAATTTGTAAGTTTGTATGTAGGGGGTAATCTTTGGAACCGCTGGTCGGATTGCCGAAATTCTTTCACTGATAGGTAGCTACAATGTTCCTGAGTGCTATAGGCAGTATAGGCTATAAAACATCACGCTACGATTAAATGGAGCCTAGCAGCGGGTGAAATCGCGCGAGATTAGCTAGTAATACATACATATAATAATACATATAAAGCAGGATGGTTTTTGTTTCGCTATTAATGCGAAAAATTCCCTACCGAACCCATTCAGTTTAAATATTTTAAACTCAGCTCTGAATCTAATATCTTTCCTTTAGAATCTACCTATTTATTTTTTTATTGAAGCAGTAAAATTTTATTTGATATTGTCTTTATTGAGTATATAATGGCCTTAATAAAAATGGCTGCCGAAAATATAAGAATGAACAGCGAAAAGAAAATAATGATTGAGACGCTTACTTTTGATATTATTTTTTCAATACATATTATTCTTATAGGATTTTTTTTGTTAAGTAATTAATTATATTATATTGTCTACATTGACATAGCTAAAAATATGTTATCTCTATTTAAAATCATTGCAATATCCGCTAAACGGTACATTTTAGTTAATCTATAAAAAAACCATAATGGTGACAGTTGAGAGATCTGATGATAAATTCATCCTATTGACATAATTATTGAATTTATTTAGATGACATCCCTTTTCAAATTTCATTGTTACTAAATGCGAACACTCGTCACTCCGTAATCATAATCATTATCAGCCGGAAGACGTCCACTGCTGGACAAACGACACTACACCTTAGTTGTCCACGTCAAACGACACTCTCTTCGCACTTCATTTAGTACGTTTTAAATACTGCCTTATGTAAGTACTTCACTGTTTCTCATTCAACCGACAAATATTACTACAATATCTTGTACACACATAAATATGCTAGTTACATATTAGAAAGAAAATGATAGAAAGCCAATCTTAATCAAGGGAGAGATTTGAGCACCGTGAACTGACTGCGCCAAGCCACTTAATATTGAAACGCTTACATCAAACAGAAGTTCAAACTGAGATCATTTTCACACGTATCTGAGAACTTATGCAGAACTTTGTAACTTCAAGTGTACTAACCTGTTCAGGAAGTATTATTTCGGGTGTACAGCCGGCGTCTTGGAAAGTTTCCGCTCTAGAGAAGTTTAAGCAGTGAATATCAGTCACTTTAAGATAGGGGTCGTGGTGGGGCACATGTATGGGGATACATCTCGGATCCTTCTCCCCTATCGGGGTACAGCAATATTGCCTTCGCTTGAGGTAGTCAACTGCAAGTAATCGTTTAAAATAATTTGTAGGAATAAGCATGTTAATATTGTTGCATTGTAGAATGTCAATAACAAGCTACCAAGGTACTTCGGTGCATCGAAAGCATTGATCATCCGTCTATTGGTGATCTTTGACTTTGCCCCAAGAAGGTTATATTCTTTTTAATAAGTAAAAGCTAACCTGATTCTCCTCCTAAATTCAAATGTTATTAATTAGTATTAATGCTATTATATTAAAATCTTTTTATTGGTCATACTAACTTTATAAACGCTAAAATATTTAGGCAATAATGGAGGAATGTGGATGGATGGATATTTGTTGCTCATTTACATTCAAACTACTGAACGGATTTTGATTAACATTGAAACAGAGAAAGATATAGTCTAGAATTAGACATCGGCTACTTTTCAACCGGGTAATAAAGGAGCGAAGCAACAGACAGAACTTTGTCTTATACACATAGTTATAAGATCTATACTTACATGGCCCATCCATAGCACTGATATCCCTATGTATGAACTCCATCATGTGGACAGCAGCTACATTGAACGTGAACTTATCTTCGACTCGGCCAGTGGTGTGCAGTTCCGTCCTGACCTTCCGGGCTGATGGTAGCGGCTTGTTGTGTCTGTTCATGCGGATATGACGATCTGGGGATGATAAAACCGATGATAATGGTATGTAGGTTTGTTTGTAAGATCGCTATGCTAGCTGGTGGATGACATTGTTAGGTTAAGCATAGACATCAACCATTAAAGGTGCTGTTTATTTTTTGTTCAAATACTGAGAAAAGTAGATCGAATCTAACATTGGTATAACTTTTTAAAAATTAGAATAGTAGAATGTGAGTCACGGTTTAAGATTGTGAATATTTGGAATGAATATTTTATTATTTACAAAAATAATCTACACTACAAAAATACATTAACTACGTAGGTACTTAATTGACTTCTTAGTCAATTTAGTTGTAGGTAAATCCTATTTTTATAGTTGCCAAGTAATTTAAAAAAAAGCTGTTTGCTGTTATTATCATTTCATTTTTAAGTATCTACCTAAGTGTTTTCGTACCAGTTTTTAAACTTTTTACATAGAAGTTAATAATATAAGTGGACAGCGACAAAACTTTGACAACTTCCTAGGGTAGTCATTCATTTTTTATTTCACCTTTTATAAATGCAAATCAATTTTGTAAAGTACAGGCATTCATTTCTTCATTTTTAGACCAGGAAATAGGCATCCGAGGAACAAATTTTATATTATTATTAACTCAAAAAAGAGGTTAGATATTTTCGCAGAGGCCGCTTCAAAATTTGTTTAAGTATTGATTTAAGCTCGAAAACTGTGGTACCACCAATTAAAATACCTGGAATATTTAATTTCAAAATACTCACATCTATAGGAAACGTGTATGAATGTCACAAAGTTTCAACAAGTAAGTATCACTTACCGTTGGCATAATCTGGCTTTAAGAGTCTCAGATACGGTCCTTTCGCGGATCCCCTGGTTGGGTACTTGTAATTGTTACACGTGCCATCGACCCGGCTGCCTTCATGAGGAGTACATGGCTTCACCTCTATCGAGCATCGCCTAGAAATATCCGAATGGAACAATCATTAAATGACACTTTTAAACGATAGATGATAATTAGCCGAGCTTAATTAATAATCGTTTCTTTTTGAGGGAAAATCATTCTTCTACTTTCTTTCCCACCCTTGGCGGGGCGACAGAGAGACTTCCTACATAATATTGTATCTAACACTTTCAAGGTCAAAATTAATAGCAGATCTTAATTTATTAATAATTACTTTTTTGAGGGGGGAACATCATTTAGTGACCTCTCTCCTGGCGAAAAAATACCCCGTTGCCTTTTTTTTCTGTAACCCTGGCAATTATTAACTTCTAGGTCTATTAAAAATTTTAACTTCTAGGTCTATTAAAAATTTTGACAACTCTAAAATTCATGAGATTAAAAAGTCAAAAATCAATATTCATCCAAAAATATTTGGTTTAGATCCGTACGTGGTCTACGGACAAGAAAATTCAAAAATCCATTCTGTTTACAATGTCAAACGAATAAGTAAGTAATCTGTACCGCCCTTTATTCTCTTTATTATCATGACACTAGAATGTGACGTGACAAAAGCCAAGCATACAATACACTTTCGAGTAGGTATCAACATAATAGTCAAACACATTTTTTTAGGATAGTAAATTACACAATAGGTACTTACTCTGTGGCATTCTTCAATCGCAGCTCCTTAGCTTGAGCAACTTCGACCTTTTTCCCAGAATATCGATCAAAATGTCCGGCTTCCACTCGATAAACCACAGTAAGGATATAAACAATAAAAAAATATTTCATTTTCAACACGACGTCCTCACAATGCCCTTCGTGAAACACTAAACAGGAGCAAACTACAACGTTTTGTAATCCTAAACATGTTTCACAAACTGAATCAATCGATTATTTCTTTCCTGTCGTGAATTTAATAGAGGATGTCGAAAAACAATTCATTACAATCCTTCTTTACAAAATATTCGATATTGAACAATACGGATGTTTACGAACTGTTAATTGGTTTATTATTTTCTAAATGTGAATTACCTGTGACCATTTTCCGATGGCCTATGCATCATTATACTTACATGTATTTCTAATGTTATGTGTATCTTTTCATAATAACTTAAATAAGAAAATAAACTTTATTACTTTCACCATTAATGTGTCTACAAGGATCCCAGTTTTGAAATAGGAATAGGAAATAGGAATAGTTTTTTGTATCATAAATATTCTTATATCTATATATCTGTATATGATAGCATGTACATATATATGTACATTCGTTTTTTGCCGCCAACAACGAGAATCAAGTATGTGTGTGCAAAAAAATACAACGATGCTGTGACTGCACTGTTCCGTGACGCGCCTGTAACAATAAACATATAGTGCATAAAACTCATATTTCAGCAAAGCAATGTGTTAATTCGTAATCAACTATCAACCAATCAAACGTCAGTAAACCTAAAGTTATGTTATCAAATCAAGTAATGATAGTAACATTGAAGTATTACAATAATGAATACTAAGATTTAAAAATAAAAAATCTTAAGCCTATACATATTAATAAACTACATTACACATATCCGACTGGACATTGGCCTCATGGGCCCCATCTGTGGACGGTTGAAACACGATCCTACCAGATGGTCTGGTTCTGTCGGTGACCTACCCATGCACGCCGTACGCAAACCCGCGCTCATGGTGCCCGTGGATTGCTGCACGAACCCCGTCGCTTGGAATGTCTCCTGCGGTGGCTGAAGCTTGATAGTTCCCTCACACATTCTCTCTTCTGACGAGAGCATGGTTATTTTGCAGAAGAAGGCATCCCAGTTCATTCGGCACCATATGGTCAGTTTCACTAAAATCTATTCCCCATGTCTTGTATTACCCACAACTAGATACCACTGTAAAAGCATACGATACATACATTATAAGACAATGAACTGAAGTACATATCTATTCACGTCTTAGAGAGACATACAATACCTTTCATAACAGCTCAACTAAACTTTAGTTCATAACTATGGCAATTTATAAATCCCAATCTAAATATAAATTGAAGAGAATTAATTTAAAAACAAGTCGAGTTTTATTTATATTCGAATGCAGACTCAACCGCGTTGTATCTCTGAGCAAAAAAGTTTTAATGAGTTTCTTTTACTTGGGTTGCAGGTACTGACTGTTCGGTGTAATGAGAGGTCCCTCCCATCTGGGCAAACATTCCCGAGGTTTAGGCGAAGCTAGGGTTGTCGTTTGTTATGTTGATTGAAATATTGCTTCGGTGATCTTTTGATGAGAATGGTAGAGTAAAAGAATTTTGGTTTAAACAGTCCAAGGTATCGCGTCCAAACTGGCGATCGGAAAGTAATTAGGGAAGGTCTATGTTTAGAGGGCGGCTTCTAGCGGAGATGATGATGACAATGACGATAACAAAATACTTATTGTTAAGCAAACGCTCTTGTTTATTCTTACAAAGTTATCTATTCCATATTTAAACTATTTTAAAAGGAAAAAAAAAACTTTTAAATATAAAAATGCTATTATACCCACAGATAGAAAAGAAGTTGGTGTGAGGAATAAACAAATTATTTCATCAACACCTAACAAGTTACCTACCTACATTAATCTGTTTACAATTATGTATATTATCATTAAGTTATATTTAATCTCGCCTCGTTTTTGGAAGTCAATAAAAAATGTATATACAATTAAGCTTTTATTAATCCGGCCTTATCCTAAATCGGAGTCAGGAAAAAGCTGACTCCTACGCCTTGTTCTTTTATAGTTTTTCTTGATTTAATTTTATTAGTTCCCTTTTTCCTTTCTTACCAACGAAATCGTAGTTTAATTTGAATCGTAGTTTCGCCGTGTGAGTCAGGTTACCTGAGGCCCAATCCTTTTCCTCCCCAATCCCTAAATCTCCAAATCCTAAAGGTCGGCATCACACTCATAACTCTCTGTTGTTGAGGGCCGTACTGATTGCTTCTTTAGGTAATCCGTCTGCTCGTTTGCCGACTTATCACAAAAAAAAAATACATCTCGAACAGGGTGGCCTGTTCGTGAGATTTCTTTTGGAATATCTTCAACTCCTGAGATATCTTGTAATATCTTTAACATTCAAATTAATATAATGCCGAGTAATCTAAGTAGAAGAAAATATGGATGAAACAGCTGTGAATAAGTATACCTAGTTGAAACGTAACAAGCCGAAGCAATTTGTTTCTTTGGAATATCTTTAGAAGTGATTTCATTAGTATCTGTATTATATATGGCGCCATTTTAATTTTTATAGCGAGTTGTTCAATTAATGATTTCTTTAAGTTAAATGTCATTAAGTTGTTAAAATGAACAATTATGATATAATTCAGATTTTCTGAATCTTTTTATGATTGCAAAGATAGATAGTTGAAAGGGAACCGTTTGTCTTGGTATGGCCATGTGAAAAGGAGGGATGAAACGCATGTTACAAAAAAAGCCATGAGTATAAATGTGGATGGATGGAGATGGAGAGGGAGACCAAAGAAAATATGGATGGATTGTGTGAGAAGTGATATGGAAGACAGAGGAGTTAGCCATAGCGTGACGAGTGACAGGACAGAATGGAAGAAAAAAACATATTGCACCGACCCCAAATAAAACGGGACAAGGGCAGGAAGACGATGATGAAAGATAGATAGTGTGGGAGAGCTATGTCTTGGTATCGACTCGACTAGAGTCATAACACGGCCTTACAGAAAACGGGCGTGAAATAACGCGTTGTGTTCCGGTAACCACATTCGCACAGCGTTGTGTTTCGCCATGTGAATGAGGTATTTTAGGGGGCCCAAGCTTTCCCCCCCATCTAATCTTTGACTGCACGGTTGGCGCGGTGGCTGGGCAACTGGCTGCCTTGCAACGTGTCGCGGGTTCGATTCCCGCACGGAATAACTCTTTGTGTAATCCACAAATTGTTGTTCCGGGTCCAGATCCGGACACACCCAAGTGTGACGTGTATGTGAATTTGTACGTTTGTTGGCCCACGACACAGGAGAAAATCCAAGCGTAGGGTTTTCTTAAAAAAAAAATGGACGGCAATGCACGTAAGGCTTCTGGTGTTGTGGGTTTCCATGGGTGTTTTTTTTGCTCGCGCGCCCAGGTTAGGGCGGTAGGGAGATTCAGACTCTTACTGACTAAAACCCCCCTGTTCCTTCTCCTGCTATGGCCCGAAGTCGCGGTGCCTCATTGCGCTTACCCCGCCACCCCGGATTGGCAATTTCTTATCATCGGGTAATCCGTATGTTCTTTAAGATACCAATGTTTGTATCTAGTCTTATATGTTGAATGAATGTTTTATGTAGGTATATATGTTTATACATAAAACATTCCTATTTTGCATTTAGTACACAAAACCACACAAAACAATAGTACCTATTATCAAAAAATTTAACTAGAAACAAAAAATCTCATAATAAAAAGAATAACAAACCGAATAAAAAGAATCAAAACGAATTTTTATCAGGTAGTAAGAAATTAGAAATAATGTAACTTGGAATTGGTTGACGCTCAATATAAAGTCAAAGTGAATATACAGGGGCCATTTCATTTATACTGAAAGTCGTCGACAGTTTTCATTCGCCTTTCCTCCCTCATCTGAATTTTTACCTTTGAATACTTTTCGTTTTGTTGATCTCGGTCAAACAAGATCACAAATTGGACTCAAAATGGACTACGAATTCAAATGGAATTTCTTATTAATTTACCCTAGAATTAAATTTGAATGGCGGTAATAATTAAAATTATTTTTGAAATGAGTTCCTTAAAGCACAATGGATTAATCGCTCGTGGCTCTCAAGGGCCAGACTCTTAGGCGTAATGATTCGTTATCTTAAATTGTGAATTTACATAGTAGATAATGTTACGTTTACCTGCATATTATTAAATACCGAACACTACCGTTTTGCGAAATAAGCATCATCCTATACGTTCTTACTGCTGAGCAATTTAGCTTTCTAAAACGGAGAAGCTTTGAGCATTATCATTACTCTTGCCCAAAGCAGATTGACGATTTCAAACTAATAATTAGAAATTATAAGTCCAGATTTATTCACGACATTTTCCTGGTACTTGCCAGGTTTAGACTCAGCACTCTCATGCATGAGAAGTGGGCCTTAGACTCCACCCGACATTTACACAATTTAATTACTTAATCACTATTATTCGTAGCAAAACTATAAACATTTGTAGAAAATATAACTAATCACCTGTATAGGGTTAAGATATAGGACATTGCGTGTCTCGAATACAGTACGTTGTCAGCCGACAGACAGGTAGTAACCCCGTGACGGACAATGCAAATTCAATGACCACTCATGTGGTTGTGTTGGAGTATATTATGTTCGGCCGATTGAATACTGAACCGCTGTTTGCATATACGCTTTGGTATAGATAATATGGATGTGTTTGTTAAATACAGGGTCGAATTAGGCTGGAACGGCCCAAATAATGTTTAAAGTGTGGGGGTGTGAGGAATTTTGTTTATTCAATTATAGGTTACTTTGATTTAGTTGATATAAAATAGATGTGTTGGAGTCCTCCACAGGCTTAGTTAGGAACTTAGGAATGTTACTCTAACTTTTTGACTTTGGATCATAAGTTTAAGTACTTCAAATACGTTCGGCGCGTAGTGTTCCGCGCGCTCCTCAAAGAGTCAATAGACAGCCATCGCAATAAATCACCAGAGCCTCGGCCAACAGCAGGACAAGGAACGGGAGCGTTTTTAGTCAGTAAGAGTTCTGACTCTCCCTATTGCCTTAACCTGGGCGGGAAAAGGCATTTGATGATTTTCCCCTCACAAAAAAAAAACCCTACAAAGCTGGTGTCTCACGTGAGACTTTGCTCTCTATCCTATTACTAATTCTACTACTGATTAATCATGACTTACTAATTAGTAAGTAGGTGTTTCGTTGCTAGAATATTGTAAATAAACTGTAGGTAAATTTGACTAGTGCTGTGAAGACATGCTACAAAATATTTCGAAGTGCATCCAGTTCGTAAATGTTTGCCAATCTTCTATTACTTCTATCACCTCATTTTTCACGAATCAGTAAAAAATAAAAGATAGGGCACACTGCAAAGAAACTGAGCCTAAAACTCTGAAATTTTTGGGTTTATATTAATATTATAAATTTTGTGCCCGATACATTCTGTTCTCTACCCCAGAATTAAGTTGTAACTATGTTTAAAATTAATTTAATATAAACATGCATATCAATTAGGTAATCAAATGCAATAACTCAGTTTAAGGATAAAAGCTATTGATTTAATTAGTAGTCGGTTTTTTTCAGTGTATTGGCTAGCTACAATTATAATAATACTGCTACTATAAAAAACTTCGTGTACATTGCACCTACGGTACAGACAAATTAGAAATTTAATTCGAAGTTAAAATAAGGCAGGAATATATCGACATGCCTATTAATCGTATTATTAACTTTTAAATTCGTATTTCAAAAAGTTAAAATTCGGTATATTTTACATTGTAATTACATAAAATGTTTTCTCGAAAATAGGGTAGGTAATAGGGGGTTTTATTAATCCGATTTAAATTCACATTTTGCATTTGTAAAAAAATATTTTTGAAGTGGAAATAAATAAAATGTTTTTCTGTGTATAAAAATAATCACACATTTCCATAATGGAGTAGTAAACTAATAATAAAATTAATAGTTTTATTCAAAACAATAATCTAATAATAAGTATTATTACCAATGAACGAATATAAATGGAATGGCCAGTACTTTAGAAAATTCTCTAAAAAGATCGTAAAAAAATATTCCTAATTTTTACGCATGGCTACTCCTGTCCGCGGCATTACTTCCAAAGGGAATTAATCTTTATATAAAATTTCGTATTCCTTAAGCCATGTTGACACGATCCGAATACATTTGGGCTGAACGAGTCGGTAATGAGATCCGGTTTTCCTTTTCAACTCATTTAGTATATACCAACTCAGTTTAAGAAAAGTATTTAGGATATTTTTTAAGTAATCTTGTATTATAAGATAATGATTTGTTAGCTATTTGATCATTAGTAATTAATTTTTGTTAACAGTCTTTACGCAGTATGAGTTTTCAAGTCAATATTAAGTTCTAAAAAGTTAATTATTATTACAATTATGAAACGCACACACGCTCTCTTTTAAGAGACTCGAATGAGACTAATGGCTTCAATTCAGTCTATTTAATACAAATATAGTCCCGTATAGGAGGATACTTATGACACCACATAGAAAAATCTTCTATATTTCTTTCCCATACTTTTACAATGTTTAATTTTGGGAAAGTAGTGTCGTGGCCTCGCAGAATACCAGCATGAAACTATCAATTGCCATGCAATTGCATTGTGTTTCACCATTTGAGGTTACTGGAGGCAATATCCTTCCCTCTCCCGTCGTCAATCCACCAATCTTCAAATCTCTAACAACAGTTAAAACATTTAAAATAGCGGCAATGTACTTCAAACTCCGTGGGTTGGTCTTGGACATATTGCAAACCATCAATTAGTAATCAGTCTGCTCCTTTGCCGACCTATTCCAAAAGGCTGCATAGATACAGACACCGTTAAATGAATTCTTCATACTTAATTTTAAATTCACACCATTCGGATTTCCTAAAAACCCATTTAGAGGGTGAGTTCTTTTTTGATCTAATTGGTCGGTTGGATACGTTCAAAATGTAGGTGAATGGAATAAAGTGCAGATCATTGTATTCAACGAGCACTCAAGTAAAGCATGTATTTGATCGGTGTGTAGTGGCTATTCCAGATATGAATCGCTATTGTCTTGGGAGCATTCGTGAGCAACCTGTATAAGGATGGGTGTGTTTTTTATAGTAGATATATATAGACTGGTAGTGATATGGAAAGTCGTAATGAAAATGAAAATGAAATCGATTATTGCATGGAGCATATATATTTCTCGATTCAAACGATTCGAATTGAATTTAATGTTTTCGTAATATAATAATATAGGGGAAGTCGGAGTTGGTTGTTTGACGGGTTAGTTATCTCAGTAGTTATTTCGCAATGATTAGTCTTATAATCGTTAAGGCATACCCTCTTCTTCAATGCAGATTCTATGCTTCCAATTAATGTTTATATTTCGTTTTTTAAGGTACATTTTATGCTCTCTATGACAACTAACCAATGAGACAACAACTACCGGTCCCCTATAAGTAGATGCTCAAGCAAGGTGATAGAACAATTACACATACGGAATTTGTATTGCACTGCAACTGCAACTGCAAACAACTACCAAAAAATGTATCGGTTACAAAATTGCTTTGAACTATGTACATAATTAGCATGCATCGATTAGTGTAGTGTGTTCCAATTAAAAATAACAAACAATCGGTAACTGATAATTTACTCAATGTATGTACCTACAAACAATAGGTACGCGGATACAAAAAAAAAAAACAAAACAATTCTACATTCCTTCCGTACATTTTCTTCACTCTTAGCGAGATAACCATTATACTTAAATTCAATGATGATTTAAATAAATTTCCAAGAAATACTGCTGAAATTAAAGAGCTCCTTAAAAGCCTAACAAAAAATTAAATAGCGACACAATAAATGGTTGGTAGGCATTAGATGTGTCTGTAACATAAATCTTAATCGCCGTCAGTGCGAACGCGGACTAATCTTTAGAGCTTGAGAGAAAAACTGAGTGTAAACCCAGCTTAATCCTAATCTTAGTTGAAATGTTCTGAGGCGGGACTACCATCAGTAAACTGGGTGACTATCATTAAAGTTTTTTTTTTACTTTCTATAAACTAGTGCTTGACTGCGATCCTACCTGATGGTAAGCAGTGATGCAATCGTTGATGGTAAGGCGCACTAGTCTTATGTAGTTCGAAGGTTTTAACATTATGGGTTCTATGTGACGATGTATGAATTCATTCTCTTAGTCATAGTCATAGGTACTGTATTTTGAGGGAGTCATCAAACGATCAGAGTCTTAATGACAAAAAACCACCACATTCCTTCTCTTACTCAGGGTCGGGGCCGCGGTACATAATTAGGCTTTTTTTTGGTCAGGGTAAAATCATCAAATGTCTTCTCCCTCCCAGGGTAAGGCGAGAGCGAGTGTCAGACTCTTACTGACTAAAAACCCCCCTGTTCCTTCTCCTGCTACGGGCCGAGGTCGCGGTGCCTCATTGCGCTTACCCCGCAGCCCCGGCTACACCCGCCCCAGTAGTTCTTAATACTAATGACCCTGTGATCTGATTTTAAATAAGATGCTTATGCTGGGGTTTTTGGTTAGTAAAGCCATCGATTTAGTGTATTTTCAATGACAACGTGGCCTTTTTTTTTAATAAAAATGTGTTATGTATTGATTCGTCTCATATCAAATTAACATTATTGATCAGTTTGCTGCAATTGATCGGCATCTTTTTACATATTATGGTCGACATAATAAGAGTTCAATGACATACATTTACTGAACAATTTGGTTCTGCACAATTAATGCATTCTGCATTACTTAAAAACGTATTAATCTTTAACGGTACAAGCAATTATAAGATTTAATGATTATAATTAAGATCGATTATTGCTTCAATAACACTGTCGTGATTCCAATGCGTGATGCATTGAAACACTGAGCTGTCGTTCTAAAACCGTTTGTGTAGGATCGCGTAACATTTTAATTAGTTTCTAGGTATCAAGCCAATTAGTAGAAATGCAATGTTTTCTTACTATATTTCCATTTCTTTATGGAATTATGTTTGTTATTCTTTCATAATCATCATCATCTTCAGCCTGAATTTATCCACTGCTGGACAAAGGTCTCTCTAATTGCACGCCACTGAGCTCGATGTTCAGCTCTTCTCATCCAACCACTGCCAGTCAGCCCACGTTATAAGTTTTTTTTTTCAACTTTATTATCTTTACAATTTATTGCACAACTTTTGGTTCTGTTTGAGTAGCCACAATTATCGCTGCCCAGCTAGAGGTCGTCTATAACGGTGTTAGAACAAAATTATTCTAATGTTTTTAGATATTCAAATATTTCAATAACGCTATGGCGTCTGTCACACCTAAAAGCCTAATTTATGGAAAAAATACTGTGGTTTTCTATTAGTTAAATCCTTAATTTTTTTTTCAATATATAAGATTTCTTATATCTACTAAACTCATTAGGGTTTAGTTTAGTTGTTTTTTTAGATAAATTACAAAAAATATAATCAAATACTTTCGAAGATATACTGTCACGACGCGACTAGTTTGATATTTTTTTAAGTCTAGCAGATAGAGTAACACAATTTTTGATTTCCAAAACCTGGTATCGTCTTTACAATAGCAGCATACGACAGTTCAATACAATTCAAGACACACATATACACAAGTATACTTAAATCTAGGTCAATCTCTATATTCGCAATACTTCTTTCTCGAATAGAATCGATGTAGATACGTACATCATTGTACGGGTTTATCGATACTAATGCGTCTCGCTCGATTTCATGTGGTCACGGGAAAGAGTAGCTGTTACAAGCTAGGGCTGTCACCGATGTCCTGTTTACGGATATTCCACGACCATTTTCCCCGTTCAATTGCTTGTTTTCAACGATTTATTTTTGTACGTACGTAGTAGTCTGTTTTTAGGAACTGGACGGACTGTTAAATGTTTTATTTGCTTTTGTTTTTTTGGTATTTTGGTTTATGTAATTGTATTATATATATACCTATTAGGATTCCTTTTAATTTTTTGTGACCCTTATGTTATTTGTAACTAGCGGACCGCCCCTGCTTCGCACGGGTAGGTATCCGACTACCCCGTCAGTCGAAAGTCGAAAGCATTGTTAATTCCCGATATTCCCCTTTACTTTTCTAAAGTTTCCTTTCGTAAGAACCTTCACATAAAAATAACGAACGTAACAAAAAAACAATCAGCAAAATTGGTCCAGTCGTTATTGAGTTATGCGCTTACCAACACATTTCGCGATTCATTTTTATATAATAAATTAAATGCGTCTCAATTGTTCTATACCCAATTCAATGTTATTATACTGATATTCAATAAGTTTTTTTGTTAGTGAACTACGACATCGAATTATTGCTATTTCACGATGTTCCCCTTACACCTACCTACTTGATCTAAAATTATCTTTTATAAGAATCCTCATGAAAATATTAAATACACACACAAAAAACGAATGAGCGAATATGTTCGGCGTTCTCGAGATTTGCGCTTAGCAACACATTTAGGGTTTTTTTATGTTATGTATGTACAAGAAAAATGTAGATAACCTTGTTTCAGTTTTATTTTCGTTCGCACTGTTTGTTGTATTTTGTTTCTTTTCATAGAAGTATGTCACACGTCTATATCGAAAATAATCCTCGTTCTCCAAAATCGCATATCAAATTTTGAATTATTATTTTATTTAGTTCAGTTTGTTTGGGTCGAACTCGTCGTTCATCAGTCTCCACACGACACTATCGAATAAAGATGAATAAAAAATAAAGTACAAATAAATTAATTTGTAGGCAGTTTGTACGCAACGTGAAAGTTTTTTCAAAGGAATGAATCGACCCTACACGGAATTAAATTGGTATACCTCTTAAAATTTTTTGCCTATCCAAACATATTAATTGATAGCAGCCCTAGTAATGTCGATGCAATCGAGTGCATCGAGTCCACTTTGCACAGCACTAGTGTAAGTGCGGGTCGCTGCGGACGACGGGAAATAAGAGGATTGTCGGATCTCGCTCGCCGCAACACACACACATACACACATCACTAGCCTATGACTCATGTACTTACGTACGTATCCTAAGAAGTTTTAGTAGCATTTCGTAATGCGAAGCTCTTTAGTTAATTCCCTGGTTTAAGTTCTCAGCGGTTTTCGTCCGGTCTTCCGAATGGTTTCTTAATGCTATTGCATCTTTGCGTGGTTAGAATTTTTTTCGGTATCGTGTTTTGTAACGAATATTATGATGTTGGCAGCATGGCAACTAAGGACTACATAAAAAAACTGTGTTTATTGACAATTATTGGTTTGCAATTAAGTTGCCGGACCTTAAAAAGAGTATCCCGAATAAACTTTGTTTTTTGTCAGGGGAAAATCATCAAATTACTTCTCCCGCCCAGAGTGAGGCAAGAAATAGTGTCAAACTCTTACTGACTAAAAGTCCTTCTCCTGCGTAAGATCCGGAGATACTTGGATAATAAATGAACTGTTGGTTGCTAAATTAGGTACGCTTAATAATGTTTTCTCTTCCTGATATCCGGTTAGTATGTTTTTATTGGGTTATTCATGCGTGCGTTGTAAATTAGAGGTCAGAAGCAGGCCTTATGGGTCTCCAAAAACTCTCTGCCAGTTGACAATAAACCGCATCAAAGCATCGAAATGGTGCTGCACATGCTTTTGCCCGATTTTCGTACTTTAAAATTCCTTGAAGATTGGTATAACAGAGAAAACTTAAAGAGAGAGAGAGCCAGGTAATTATGTAATTATAACTTATTGTATGAGACGCATAACATTCTCAAGACCATACACAAACTTGAAAGCAACAAGGAAACATTATTTTTGATAAATAAATAAATAAATACAACAAACAAACTTACTTTCGCAATTAGTTTTATGCATATACATATGTTGTATGCATTTATTATAGGTGCTTGTATGCATAATTATATGTTTAGACCAATTATTTGACCAATTACCTACAATTGGCCACATTTCATAATTTCGGATGAATTAATCAAATGCTAATTTGGGAAACTTGATAATAAATTATTAGAAATAACAAATTATTTATTGTTATTATTAGTCGTAATTATACGCATAAGCGAATGCCTAATATTTGTCAGAATTATACTCATCGGCTAATTAAATAACCTAAGTGTGTTAGTTTATACAATGTATACTTTGCACTGCATATTTGGTTGTAGCGCAATGTATTTTTTTAACCGACTTCAAAAAAAGGAGGAGGTTCTCAATTCGACGAGTATTTTTTTTTTTTTTTATGTATGTACACCGATTACTCGAAGACGCCTGGACCGATTTGCAAAATTTTTTTTTATTCGATAGGGTATACTTGCCATTTGGTCCCATTGTCATGAGGTCAGGACCTGATGATGGAATCCTGGAGAAACCGAGGGAAACTTTCGAAAATTGTAGGGGCGAGTAGTTTTTTTGTATGATGTTTAAGTAGGCCTTTAACAACACTACAACTTGACGAAGGTCAAAGTCGACCAGATGTTGGAGCTGGAAGACAGTCGAGGGATCTCCTTGACTATTTGGAGCAGTTGCCTTGTGTTTGGGCTTGAATGATTCGTATTGGCGAGCACTTTGGTCGTAACTATCATTAAGGGTCTGATGATGAGAACGAAGGACAGCTCAGGGAACTCCTGAACGGTTTACAGTAACTACTTCGTGTTTGAAGTTAATTCATTTATGTTGATGAAAACTTTGTACCTGTATGGATTATAACAACTGAAGGTCTGCAGTGTACCTGACGATGGAGACCATTGACAGTCGAGGGAATTCCTCAACGATTCATAGCAGCTTCCTTGTGTTTGAGCTTAATTAATTGGTTTTGATAATAACTTTACATCTAGATGGATTGTGACTATCATTAGAGATCAAGACGAAGGACAGTCTAGGGAACTCCTCAACGGTTTACAGTAGCGACCTCGTGTTTGGACTTAATTTGTTAAATTGATAAGAACTTTCCCTCTCCTAGAGAGGTGGCTTGTGACCCAGTAGTGGGAACATTAAAAAGGCTGATGATGATGATGATGATGACAACTTTCCCATTTCTTGGGATCTATATTTTTTTATAGAGCGGCTCCTTTCGCAGGCCTACACATAGCTACTTAAAAATATATATACTATTCAATATGTTAATTTATATTTAAAATGTTACTGTAGTTTACAGAAGAACTTGTAACAGACACTAAAAAGTAAAAAATAAAAAAAACTACGTTTAAAAAAACCGACTTCAAAAACAAAAAAGTGTCAAATAATTAAAATAGATATTTTAATAGCACTCTTACGTACGCGAAGCTAATACTTTTAATATTAATAATAAAACACTATCAATTCTATGTGCATATTATATTCATAGGTTTGAAGTCGGTGCCAAGCCCTAAACAGAATAAAACTAAATGAGAATTAAGACTGTTTAACTGCTAAAGGACGAAATTTCCACAACCAACAACGAACCTACCTACTACTACTTTTAACAACCCACGAGTTACGTTAAGTACGAGAAAACTTTTAGAATTCATATTTCACCCGAATATCTTTCTAAGCTATATATAATTTCGCATGTAACGAAACAATATAGACTTCTGATTCTACGCTAAGGCCATCAATCAAATGCTTATAATATTATGTATTAGGCTTGGCACCGACTTTAAACCTATGAATAGGTAGCACATAGAGTTGATAGTGTTTTATTATTAATATTAAAAGTATTAGCTTCGCGTACGTAAGAGTGCTATTAAAATATCTATTTTAATTATTTGACACTTTTTTTTTCATGATATAAGTCGTCAAACGAGCAGACGGATTACCCGATGGTTAGCAATCGGCGCCGCCAATGCGTTGTCGGACTTTTGGGGATAGGGGTTGCGGGTATAAGGATCGGGAAAGGATAGGCGAAGGGAAGGGATTGAGCCTCCGGTAACCTCACTCACACGGCGAAACACAGCACCGTAGGTTGTTTCACGCCGGTATTCTGTGAGGCCGTGGTATCACTCCGGTCGAACCAACCCATTCGTGCCGAAGCTTTTCCCACATTTATTTATTGTTTTTTTTTAAAAAAAAAAAACGTTATCCGACACAACAAACATACAATTTCACATGTAGATCACACAAAAAGACTTTCCGTGAGGGAAATAAACCGTGACACGTTACTCGGCAGCCAGTGGTCCTGCCACCGGTGCCATGCAATCTATGGCCTGGCAATAGATTCACCTTTATATTTTGTAGAGGTGGATTAAACTTGGTGAGCACCCTAATCATGCAGCTCACAGAGCCACAGCCTATCCTGAGTTTTTTTATAAGATCCGCTCTCTCACTTTACGTGTTGACCCGTTCTAAACGCAACCCAAGGCGCCCCTTGGCAACCAGGCGCCCCAGGCACTACTAAGGTTGCCTCATGGACAATAGCGCTCTGCCAATTTGAATAACAAAAAAATAATTGTAATTACAACAAGTAAGTACTAATAATTATAAAGTACACTTTTATCGAACCTAAAAGGAACAAAATACGAAATGTTGAATAACTTCAAAGCTTATTTTAATTGAAAACAGTTCAAAGCTAACTAAGATTTTACATAAAATAAAATTCCAAGAAACAGTCTTTTTTTTAGTTCCTTAAATTAAATTGACTTAGCTACTATCGTATAGAGCTTACAACCTCTATCCGAGAGTCCAGTTGAATTAACATCATGAGTTTTATTACGAAACAACGAGATCACCCCGATTCCAAAGTCCAGAGTCCGGAGTCCAGAATCCATTCAGTTTTATTGCTTCTCTGTGGTAGCTGGCACCTAGGGGACTATTCATTTAATCGAATAACCGCAACATTGCGTTTATCATGCTGTTTCAGATTAAGATTTTATTAATCTTCAGAGAGCACAACGCCACTTTATCTCCCGGTCTAAGGGAACCTTTGTTTGTTTTTAAACCGTTTTATTTAATAAATCTCAATTTAAAACACATTTCGGTCAAATAATTACGATAATTACGTTGTATTTTAACAGGAGTTGCTTTATGCAATTTGGGGAGATTCATTTTATTGTTTGTTTAACAAATTGTTGTTTACCATCAGTGCAGAATGTTATTTATTTCATTCAAAACCAATAATATCGTGGATTTTGAAGATCAAGGAGTCTACAATGGGAATTGTTTTAAAGTTCTATATATAAATAATCCAATTTAATTAAGAATTTCAGTGCTTACTGCGAGGCGTTTTTGAACACATTTTTTGTTTTATTTTATTAAAGCTTTAATAATTTATTTTTATAATACATAGGTAGACTTAATGCCGAACATGTTGCCTACCGTTTTGTCTTTTAGGTAATGCACAGGAGAGTACACGGTTAAAAAAACTTAAAAGCAAAAATGTATATACCTACATATGTTTATAACACAATACATACATAGTATAAATATATAAATTTGTACCAACATTAGAAGTGTAATAATTCAGTGTGATGACTCAGCAAATTTTTTCAAGCTCACGAACTTTCTGCTTTGATGTTAAACGATCTGACACCAACCAGACATAAAGGTGGGTGCATTTCACCAAAGAATTGCCTGTTTGAAAAACGAACATAGCTTATCAATTTCTTTTTATTATATTTATTTCTGTGGCGTTGTTTTCTTTGATTTTTATTTGTATTGTCGTTGCATTTTTTTTTTGTTTTCTGTGAGGCCGTGTCGTATACTCCGGTCTAACCATTCGTGCCAAAGTATGGGTTTCTCAGACTTAAAAAAATGTGGTTCTGGTTATGCCATTGTTTATTGTGGTTGTATTAACCTGTCATGTATTTTTGTATGTTGCAGGTTTGTCACACACCTAGTGAAATGGAGTTTGACTGCACGTGCAGGACTGGGATAGGAGTCCGTGACTGTACTCCTATCCCAGTCCTACGAACGTTATACCTTGGCCTATGCCAATCTGTCCTCCAATATGCAATAGCCGTTTGGGGTGGAGCAGGGAAAAGTACATTCCTTGAAATAGAAAGAGCTCAAAGATCTGTAATAAAAGTGATGCTTAAGAAACCATTTAGATACTCAACAGACGCACTTTACAACGAATTTCCTGTACTACGTGCACGAAACCTGTACATCCTCAACGCCACACTTCGTGCACACACAGCTGTAAAACATAGACCTGATTACCACATTCTTATCTCTAAACGCATATTATACGTTCCACCTCCCAATGTCACCAGCCTCTTGGCTAGGCGTTGCCCCTTTTACTCGCACATCCGCGTTTACAACAAAATTAGCAAACGCTGCGAGATAAAAGGTTTAAGCACGCAATCCTGTAAGAAGACTGTCCAAAAACTATTGCTCACATTATCCTATAGCGAAATTGAGGAATTGCTAAGCTAATAGTGTAACCCTCCTTTCCATGTCCAAGACTTTTCACATGTCGCACCCACGAATATGCACGCACGCACGCACACACACATACACACACACACACACACACACACACACACACACACACACACACACACACACACACACCCACACACACACACACACACACACACACACACACACACACACACACACACACACACACACACACACACACACACATATTTTTATTATTATTGTTACAATTATTAATCCAGCCAAATAACTTTTGTCCACACTTACGCTAGCAAATGTTTGTTTTTATAATTTATGTTACCATAACTCAGGTCCTCAAGATACAGGCATAGCCTAGTTTGGGGACCACTAATATTAAAATAATGTACCGGCACTCATAGTTACAATAGTTTATAATGTAAGTTACTACGATAAGGACCTAATGTACCTAATTGTAACAAGTGGACTAATAATAAATTTAATAATTTAATTAATTTAATTACGTATTTAGAAGTTGAGATATTTTTTTTACCTATAAAATTATCTAATTGTGATTCCGGATCGCAAAATTATGTATTAGTATGTTTCCATTTGAATTTTAAATGCACTTACGGCATCAATACCAGTGGGATACAATGAAGTAATATGGTTTTAAAAAGGAGGAAGCTTCAATCACAAAGAAACAAAAGAAAACAATACGACATATTGTAGTTAGAATCTGTCTACATACATATACATAAATCTGTCCTTTCTTCACACGTCTATTGTGACTGTGCCATCCTTGTATTGTTCCAGACTCTTCACCTTTGGACTCACAAAGCGATAGTCCTCACTGCAAACGATGTTCTAACGGTATTTCAAAGACGATCTCAATTGTTTCTTTTTCTATGTTGCAGCTTCTCTTTTGTTTTTTCGAACGAGTTATTTATTGGGCGTTCGATGAAGGTGAGATGTGAAAAGGTTTTATTGGCTTTAAAATAATCAATACTAATATTACAAAGAGGTAAAATTTGTAAGTTTGTATGTTGGGGTAATCTCTGGAACCGCTGGTCGGATTGCCAAAATT
The DNA here is from genome assembly GCA_902829305.4 of Spodoptera exigua. Classification (NCBI taxonomy): domain Eukaryota; kingdom Metazoa; phylum Arthropoda; class Insecta; order Lepidoptera; family Noctuidae; genus Spodoptera; species Spodoptera exigua. Next base: position 4,198,626 of record LR824612.2, read on the forward strand.
CTTTCACTGATAGATAGCTACAAGGTTCCTGAGTGCTATAGGCTATAAAACATAACGCTACGATCAAATGGAGCTGAGCAGTGGGTGAAACCGCGCGAGAGTAGCTAGTAGCTCATAACTGTAATGGTATTTAATATAATAGCTATGTATTTTTAGTTCGATATTTCATTTGTTTTGGTATGTATAATTAGTATAACTTGTGACCATGTGTTTATAGGTTATACTGTTTTGATTTTTAAATTGAAGTAAACGTAGAGATAGAATGCATTGCTTACGTTTACCATCCGCTTCCCATGCATTAAGTGTGAGAGCGCCATGCTTCGGCACGAATGGGTGGGCTCGACCGGAGTGATACCACGGCCTCACACAAAAACGTCGTGAAACAACCATAGCGTTGTGTTTCGCCGTGTAAATACCGGAGGTCCAATCCTACCCCTTCCCAAATCCGTCCTCAATCCCTAAATCTCCAAATCCCTAATCCCTAAAAGGTCGGCAACACACTCGTAACTCCTCCGTTGCGGGTGTCCATGGGCGGCGCTGATTGCTTACCATCAGGTAATCCATATGCACGTTTGCCGAGCTATTAAATAAAAAAAAAAACAGACAACACATATAAATAAACAAAAACTACATCACCATCGTACTTTAAATTATTAGTAAATTAATAAATGCTATATATGTATAGTTGCCCTTGGCACTGGAAGCTAACAAGGAATACCATCTATAAGGTTTCAGATTATCTAGTCGCTCTGTAATTTTCGTCTAGTAAATCGGCCTGGACTAAAGACCTTGTGACGTCATCAATCAAAGATAGGTCATTAATTAGCCGTTCTGCGGTCAGATCGCTTAGCTGGCGTGACCTATTATTTTGGTAAATGACCGTGTGATATTATGTGTGGCATATAGGTACCTAGTCATTTGTAGATTGAAGTAAAAAATGTTCATTTTAGATAAATTATTTATTACTGCTACCTACACAATACTTACTACTGTATGATAACATTATGTTTTCTTGTTATAACAATATTTTTTATGTAATTAAGGTGGATGGTTGCTTAGCAGGGTTTGGTAAGTTAAAATGCGTGTTATGCAATCTGCAATTGATACCAGTTTAAGGAAGCATTTAAAACATAAGAAATACACTCGCCTTTATACTATCTAATTTTAATCTACAATTTATAATTAATTGTTTTCAATGTAATGTGTAGAAAACTCTTCATGAGTATTTTCAGAGTTGAAAAGGTTTTAAAAACAGCCACTCAGACGGCGACAGTACCCCACTCTCCCCCGTAAAGGGAAGCGAACGATCATCGAGGGCTGATGGTAGGTCTACCACCGCCCGCCTCACGCTCAGGGCACCGCGCCACATCTCATCAACGTGACTGGTGAGGACTCACATAGTGTGAAAGTCTCGAGAAGAGCTTACTATAGAAATGATCCTATGAAGTAAGGTCTTAACTGTCGCCGCCGAACCGACGAGGGTCATTCTCTCGCGGAGAATCTTAACACCGCGATTCACAAAATGACGTCACGGCACAGTGACATCTAGCGGCGGGCTACAAAATATGTATGCTGCTGTTCAATGTTGCGTGTGGATATTGAATACCCCTCTATTTTACTAACAATGATTTTTCAAATGTTTGTATAGATTTATAGTATGATTTATTCTTACTGATTTTGGCACTAGGTAAACCATATTTTACCCCTTTAGCATCTTGTTAGGGGTATTGCTATCTATATAAAAAAATAAGACCAACGACAATGACCAAAAAATAAATCCGAAAATACCACGAAACAAGACAAAGATGTAAATATCCCGAAATATAAACAGAAATTTAAACAAGTACAAGGGTTCCGGGATATAATTATGACACGATTAAGGAAAATTTCCACATGACTGACTTTCGGGCCCTTTGTAAGACTTACTTGATTGTGTTATAAGCATTTATTTGACCTCAGCGACCCACTCTAATGGCATTCAAAGGGGAAGTAATTTGACTACTACTAAAATTGAATAACGTGCTAAGCGGTTTTGACTGAATATTTTGAGAATTACGTTTGTGTTTCCTTGATGTAGAAAAATAAATTCATGCTTCTCAGAAAAATGCAATGCTTACATTTGAAAGCGAACTCCTGTTTGAATTGTTATTGAATTTTTTTCTCTTCTTTTTTATTCCTCTAATTATTACGACGAGCACCTAACTTCACTGACAGTTTATTCAAATTGTTGTTCCGGGTCTTTTTTTTGTGTGGGATAATCATCAAATGACTTCTCCCGCCCAGGGCCGGGAGGGAGGGAGTGTCAGACTCTTACTGACTAAAAACCCTCCTTCTCCTGCTCTGGGCCGAGGTCGCGGTGTCTCATTGCGCCTACCCCGCAACCCCGGCTGTTGTTCCGGGTCTGGGTGTCATATGTTTGTAACCGCACCCACGATATAAGAGAAAATTCAATTAATTTTATTTCAAAGTACCTAAGTACCTGTTAATTGTTTTGTTGGATAAATGATTTTACTTTGACTTTGATTGGACCGATACAAGAAAGACCTATAAATTCATTAAGAAAAAGGCTAAGTAACAGCGTTTTTATAAAGTCAGTCTTTCTGTTGTTTGGCTTTATAGTGGCGAACTTGACTTTATCGGGTTGAAATAAATTCAGAAACATGAAAATTTATGGAATGCAGTTTATAATGTATGGTTATGTCTTCCACAAGATTTTAATGGTTCATTTATTATTATAAATTACCCAAGAATCTCGGTATCTCCCTGCATAGGATGTGTAGAATAGTAATTAATTGTGTTATGCTTCTGAAATCACTGGCAATGGTCCAGTCTGATACAAATGTTTAAGCATTTATGGTTGGATATCTATTTCATCAACGTTTTAGTCTGAAATTTGAACCTTAAGGTCGTAGAAATAGACGTGTATGTCTTTAATGTAGATTTAAAATATCCTTTGTTTGCTTTGTTGATAAAGTTGAGTGTTGTGTTGTAGAAAGTATTTCGTTTTTTATTTTCTTTTATTAGTAACGATAAGAATTCTCCCTTTTTACTTGGTATTATAGTTACGTAATATGGAATAATGATAGGTACACGTAAAAGTACCGAATGTAAATAGTATCTATAATTCTGTTATGATTTAGCTAGGACTTTATACTTTATTATCATAAAAATAAAGAATAACATTTTATTTCATCGTTTCATCAAATTTATTAAGCATGAAGTTGAAGTAGTCAAGATATAAAAATATTTTTAGGCCGAGCAAAACAAGAGTAATGTTTTGAAACAAAAAAAAATATGCGAGTTACCCCGGTCACTTTCCTCGTAAAAAAGCACAAAGCAGTAATAAAAACTAAATAATGATAAGGGACGGCTGAGAGTACTAGGGCAACAGGATGTTGCAGCAGTTTAAAACATTTGGATTAAAGAAATAATTTTGTCTGCGCACTTGTCATGCCGAATGACGCACTGTAAAAATATCATTGTTCTTATCTTTTTTAGGCGGCTATCCGCGCTTTCGGGTGCTTTGTGAAAAATATGAAGGTCGTAAATAAAACTTTGTTTCGGCCCCCTCATCTCATTATTCTAGCTAAGTAAAAAGTGTTGGGGAAGGGAGGAAAATAGGCAGTTATTTACTAGGGATCAAAATATTCACAATGAACAACAGAAAGTAATGAGCAGATTTTGTTGGTATAGTATAGATATTTGTTTTGTCTGTACCTTTTTTATATGGTAATTGGTTTTGAAATGAATTTATAACCATTTGTAGTCAGATACGTTGTAAATACTCGTCATTTTTTGTTATGTGGGTTTTAGGCTAAAACATGGTTAATGCGAATAATAATAAAATACTTTTAAGTAACTTTAAGAAATCATTGATAAATAAGAATGTTATCCTTGGTTATTATCAGAGCAAAGTTACATTAAACTAGCTACTCGCGCGCGGTTTCCTACAGATCGTAGCGTGATGTTTTATAGCCTATAGCACTCAGGAACATTGTAGCTATCTCAGAGTGTATCTATCAGTGAAAGAATTTTGGAAAGAAAGAGTTTTAATACCTACATACAAACTTACAAACATACAAACTTACAAATTTATCCTATTTAAAATATTAGTATAGATGTAGCAATCATTCAAACCATTATAAAATAGATGGCATTCATTTAAAAACATATTTCATTTGTTTTTATTTCGTATTGCAGCAGGCATTTTGTCACTCTCACACCAGAAGTAAGCAATGATGCAATCTAAGATGGAGTACGCCTAGCCATAAACAAACACTCGCGCATTGAAGACACCCAAGTTAATATTTCATTTCTCCCATTAATTTACAACTTAACTTATATTCAATGAAGTGATATAAATCGGGCTGAAATTGACGGAAAACGGAAAAAATGGCGTGGTATTTTTTCATCTTGGAGAAAAATGAGGGCGTGATACATTGTAGCATCGTAAAAAGCATTACGACATTAAGCAAATGATCGTATATTAGGTTAAATCCAAGAATGATAAGCATCCGTATATTATAATGTTGCCTGTCTGGTCTTTTTGCATGATACATAGCCTTTTGGTGAGAGCGCTGAGAGAAATAGTATCTAGAATGTAAATTATGAGCAGCAAACTTTTTTTTTATTTACACTGTGGATTTTCTTTTTAGTCAGTAGACAAATTGAATACTTTATGTACACCTTATCATACTTCTTTTTATCGGGATAGAAACATTTTTTGTTTTTGGTCGATTACCTGATGGTAAGCAATCAGCGCCGCCCATGGCCACCCGCAACGAAGGAGTGTTGCCGACCTTTGAGGAATTTGGAGATTTAGGGACTGGGGAGGGATTGGGGAAGGGGAAAGGATTGGCCCTCCGGTTACCTCACTCACAAGGCGAAACACAATACTGTGGTTGTTTCACGCCGGTTTTCTGTGAGGCCGTGGTATCATTCTGGTCGAGCCGACCCATTCGTGCCGAAGCTTGGCTCTCCCACACTTTACTTCACATAATGTTTGATAAATGGCAAACAAGAAAATAAATTTTGTGATTGTAAGCGAAGGTACTGCTTCAAGCCGGTTTTCTGGGGAATACGGTTTGTCGGCCGATTCCTGCAGAAGCTTAGTTCATAATAACTCATGTATGCTATATTATAATGTTATAAAGCTGAAGAGTTTGTTTGTTTGTTAGAACGCGCTAATGTCCGAAATTACTGGTTCAAATTGAACAATTCTATTTTTGTTTGATAGTCCATTTATCGAGGAAGGCTATAAATTATCACGTTACTGTTTTTTATTGTAATATTTCTACATAATAATCCTAATATCCTATGAATATTATAAAAAAAAATGTGAACATTTGTGAGAATGTATTGATGTATATTTGTCATTCCTTTACGGAAATACGGTTAGACCGATTTAGTATGTAGATAGGTGATATACTGCATTAACACATAGTCATTTTTATCAACATATACCACCGGGCGTAGCCGCGATCAGAAACCAGTATTCTATACATTTTACAATTGTACTTGCTGTACTTACTTGTGCTATTTGTAATATAAAAATGCTAGAAGTCTAGAACAACAAAATATTTGAAAAACAATAATTCTTCGAAATCATTTGATCTAATAAAGGGACGAATATAAGTCTCAAAGTATATTTTTTATAACACAATACCCTACATAGCAATTATTTTGTTTCGATAGTTACTTTAAAAAATGATTTCTAAGAATTGCCTACTTGAAGACGTAAAAAAACATTCAGCCTAAAAAATTTATGTTACTATGAGTCGATCCGTGTCGTCGGCAAGTTCTAATTTAAGATGACCGGAATATTTTATTAGTCTGAGCTATTTAATAATAGAAACTAATTATTTTAAAAAGACCTACTTTTGAGAATAAAAAAAATGGTAGCTTTATTAAAAATGTGGGCTTAAAGATGTAAAGTTGATGAAATAAAACTATTCATAGCTACTTATTAATTTTGGCTATTTTTGTTTCATACTGATTGTACTAGTTCTCTCTGTACTATAAAGTTTACATATATCGATACATCAATAATATCTATAACCGTCTCTAAATGGAGAATATTAATAATAGCTGGGCAACTGGCTGCCGCACAACATATCACGCGTGTGTCTATCCCGCACGGAACAACTCTTTGTGTGATCCTCAAATTTTTGTCCTGGGTCTGGGTGTATGTAAAATTGTATGTTTAAAAACGGATCCACGACACAGCAGAAAATCCTTATGTAGGGTAAATAATTAAAAAAAAACTTTAGTGGCTTATTATTTGTGTCTATGCGCGTGTATTTACAACTAGCCTCTACCCACGGCTTCGCCCGCGTGGTATTTTAACACATACTATGTGTTATATAGGTAGGTAATTCAAGGTGACACCTATCTGCCAAACAAAAAAGGTATACCAAATTTCAACTAAATCAGTCTAGCTCTTTTAGGATATTATGATATATCATTTATTACTACACTTTATTATTATACTATACTAATTTTATATAACTTCTAAATATATTTTATACTAGCTACTCTCGCGCGGTTTCAGCTGTGTAGCTACCTATCAGTGAAAGATTTTTGGAAATCCGAGCAGCGGTTCCTAAGAATTTCCCCTACATACAAACTTACAAATTTTACCTCTTTGTAATATTAGTGTTGATCTATATACTTATTAAAATTGAAATCATGCCTACTGAATATTAGGTACATCGATGCCTTAAATACGTGAGTCATGTATGTTTTGTTTCTGTAGAATGAGGATTACGTTTTCCCGGATTGTATTCCAGGAAAGGGCTGAAGTAAATGGATTTCCAATTTTGGCATTCTACGTAGCCAGCAGCCCGAAGCCTTGAAGATTTAATTCGTGCTCAGCAAATAACAATCGGCTTTCGTCCTTAAGGCTTCGGCACAAGGCATTTAGTACGTGGTTTTAATTTTACACTGTTACCCAAAATATCCAAAATTACATGTATTGATAACTTACAACATGTATTTATGATGTTTGTAGCAACGCTGAAAAGGTAAATTAGTTTTAAAAGTTTATCATTGAAACTGTCAATCAGATTTCGAATATAACTAAATAAAATTAAGGACTATTATTAATAACATTGTCACATGTGAGATCGAAATACGGAAAGCGATCGGAGAAAAAAAAAGTGGTAAGTACTGTAGGTAGGGTACCTATTGAGCAAAATAAATGGGTTGACCATAGAAGCCTCAATTGTTGTAAACTTATAATTTATATGACTAAAAAGAAATCTTATCCTGAAGCAATAACGATAAAATTCGTCTGGCAAAAAATACTGTTTTGCTCTTAAACAGAAATATCACTAATCACAATCCAATTTATTATTTTCATAACGTCCCTTGAAAAATTGAATTCAATTTCATAACAAAAGATTAAAGATGATTATTAAATATAGAAGGAAATGTCTGGTGAAAGAGTGAGGTTGAGAAATTATTCAGATCAAGCTTGCGTATTGGCCAGCTGTCCTCTTAACAGCACAAAATACCGCTGCATATTAAAATTCTTAAAGTTTTGTGTTTGTCATAAATAAGAGGTCATAGTTTACACTTCATCTTCAACTGTTTTGTACTGAATAAGTTAAGCAAGCTATGTTTCGTCCAGTTAAAGATATTTGAAGAGTTTAAAACATTTGAGGCAATTAGATCTCTCACACTGATTGTAAATAATTTATAATGAAATAAATTTTTACCAATGTTTATAAAACAATTCAGCCGTAACGTTGGACCACCTCTATAGATAAGCTGAAGGTCAAAAAGACAAGCCAAAAAACCTTAGACAATAAACAAAACGGTACGGAATAGTAGAACATGACGACAATCATTAATTTGTACATGAAGAAAACATGATAAGGCGTTAACTATTAGGTACAGTTACATATGTATATCTTTATCTTTATATTATTTATAAGGGTTTTAAAAACAGCCACTCAGACAGCGACAGTACCCCACTCTCCCCCGTGAAGGGAAGCGAACGATCATCGAGGGCTGATGGTAGGTCTACCACCGCCCGCCTCACGCTCAGGGCACCGCGCCACATCTCATCAACGTGACTGGTGAGGACTCACATAGTGTGAAAGTCTCGAGAAGAGCTTACTATAGAAATAATCCTATGAAGTAAGGTCTTAACTGTAGCCGCCGAACCGACGAGGGTCATTCTCTCGCGGAGAATCTTAACACCGCGATTCACAAAATGACGTAACGGCACAGTGACATCTAGCGGCTCACTTTGAAATTAGTATGATGATTATTTGATGACTAACCCGTGCTGATGATGATTAACTGATGCTGTAACGCAGATCTACGCGAGACACAATGCGTTTTCTAATGGGTCTTATATACGCTGTTACATAAAAGTATATAAAAACCACTTGACTCGGCAGTCAAGTGATTAATGTTGAAAATTGACTTTATATTTTTTCAATTACAATTTCATATGTACTAAGTAAGTACTACATCGTTTGTAATTATGTATTTATTTTTGGTGCAATCTAAAACACATCATACAATATATATTTGTATGTCTCCTATAACGCTAGTAGCGACATCTCGATTTATTTGTCTTAACTCAGGTCTAAAGATAAACATGTCGGCCATGACAGCTGCGCATGCGCTGCGTAATATTTCATAACAATTGATAACACCCCAAGAAAAAAAAAGAGCCCCATCTTTCCCCTCTTCCCATCGCCAATCCTCAAATCTCCGATTTCTGCGAGGTCGTGATATCACTTTACTCGAGCCGGCCCATTCATGCTGAATCATGGCTCTCCCACAGCTGAAATGTGTAACCATTAGTTGTATAGATAGTTTCTTCTAACCTTTCATGTTTCATCATTCAAGATCCGTCAACAAAAGACTTATATACCAATCACAAGATAGATTTCGTTAGTACCTATACTGGGATGTTCATTACAACTTCATTTCTGATTTAGGTCATCTATATTATTACTGTTCGTAGTAATAAAAGAAAATTACTAGCGAATATTTGTCGACAATTAATCAATTGTTCTAGATCTTGTATTTGTTCTGTACAATCTAGACGTTGTATAAGGACAGCGATAAAAGAAACATTATGTAATAATGAGGACTAATACTTTGTTATTAGGACTAATACTGAGTTACAATAAGATTATTGAAAAAATAACCCAGACTGAATATAATGAAAAATCAATATTAGTTTTAATAGTAGGTAACAGTTTGGATTTAAAAAAAAGGGACATTTTAAACGGTGTGGACACTTTATTAAAATTAAAATTGGGAAAAATAATACTTTGTGCATTTCCCTATTCAAGTACCTTAACAGACTCCAAAAATAGACATTTAGGTGTACTTAACAGTACACTGCACCAATTGACATGTTGTCATAGTGATAAACTTATATTTTTTGACACTAATAAATTTATTAGTGATTTTAGATTGACAGAGAGAGGCATATCCCTCTCAAAAACATATCGAAGTACACTTGCTATGCTAATAGCATTCAATATTAACTCTGTTATAAAAAATATAACAGATATTAGTTTTAGGGACGAAGCTGTGCTGTCTAGGCTACCTAACAACACAGTGATAGATTTAAACTAGATTTTAAGACAACAGAACATACCATCATATATAATGTTAGGAGTAAGGTATATTCTGGCAAAAAAAAACTCATATCTAATGTTGTTACACAGGCTCAGGGGCAGCACAATTTAATCTTATTTTATATTAATATTCAGGGCTGCTCCTCTAAAATATTTGAAATAGAAATGTTTCTTGAGAAAACACAATTTGATATAGTTTGTTTAGCAGAACATTGGTTGAAAGAGGACCAATTAATATCTTTCAATTTTGAAAATTATACTGTAATAAGTAATTTTAGTAGAAATAATATGTTACACGGCGGGTCCTTAATTTTAGTTAAAAATGGCATTAAGTCCAAAGAAAGGAAAGATATTGTAGCACTGTCAGTTGAACACACTATTGAGTTGTCCTGTGTTGAGCTGGATAGACATGTTGTTGTTTGTGTATATAGACCACCTAATTATCAGAATCTTGCATTGTTTGATTCTGTAATGGAAGATGTTTTGAGAAAAGTATGTTCTAGCCATAAATCAGTACTTGTATGTGGCGATTTTAATATTAATTTATTGGAGAACAATACAAGTGGCATGGAGCTATTAAATTTGTTTGAATCATTTAATTTAAAAAATGTTTTTCTAGAACCGACTAGGATAACACCCTCCACAGCCACATGTATTGATAACATTTTTAGTAACTGCAACTATTTAGAAAAAAAAGTTATAAACAGTTTACCTTCTGACCACAGTGGTCTTGTGGTTACTTACAGCTCTTATTTGCCTCTTCAAAAAATTCAAATAAAGTTTAGACATATAACAAATAAAAATTTAGAGAAACTTAATGATTCATTAGCATCTAAATTAAGTATAGAAAATTTTGATGTAAGTAATCCAAGCAGGTTATACGAAAAATTTTTTACGGTGTTAAATAGGGAATTTCAAGATATTTTGCCAATGAAATATAAAGACGTCTATGCTAAGTTTCAGTTTAGCGATTGGGCTACCGCAGGTATTCGTAAGAGTAGAGATAAACTTTTTGAACTTTATGGCATGAAACCATACAATTGCGACCCTCTTTTTCATCAACATGTAAAATTGTACTCAAAGACATTTAGAATAGTATGCAAAACCGCAAAGCGTCTTTTCATCAGTAATAAAATAAAATCAGCTGAAGATAAGATAAAGGCTACGTGGAAAATAATACAGAATGAGACAGGTAGGAATAAATTAAAACATTCGGCTTTTTGTTTAAACACAGAGAGGGGACAGATTTCGTCAAGCACAGATGTAGCTCAGGAGTTTGAGACTTTTTTTGCTAATATACCTGTCAAAACAACGGCTCATTTAAAATCATCGGCCAGACTATCGGCAACTTTGCTTAGAGAAAATGTTAAATCATGCGAATGCGACTTTAGTTTTCATTATACTAGTCCTTTAGAGATAATAAAGGTTTTTAAAGAAATCAAGGTCAAATCAACTGAGGACCTTTGGGGACTATCCGTGAAAGTCTGCGGATCACTTATCCGAACTTTAGCGCCGTATCTGGTTTTGATTTTCAATAAAAGTATAGATGACGGTGTCTTCCCAAACCTAATGAAATACAGTAAAGTTATTCCATTATTCAAAAATGGTGACACTAAGGAACCAAACAACTATAGGCCTGTGTCTGTTCTGCCGGTTCTTAGCAAAGTGTTCGAAAAGTTAATGCTATCTCGGATGCTTCATCACTTTGATAAACATGCCATCTTCCATCACCAACAATACGGTTTCACTAAGGGTCGTTGTACAACTGACGCCGGTGTCACGTTGATAAAGGAAGTACTCGGTGCTTGGGAGGAAGCACAGGATGCTGTTGGTGTCTTTTGCGACCTCTCAAAAGCGTTCGATTGCGTTGATCATGAAACACTCTTGCTGAAATTAGATCATTACGGGATTAGACATACTGCACTCCGTCTACTAAAATCATATTTAGAGGATAGGCAGCTGAGAGTTCATGTAGGTGGTTATAACTCACAGGGCTCTGAGATAAGAATGGGCGTTCCACAGGGTTCAATATTGGGTCCGTTTCTCTTTTTAGTGTATGTTAATGACTTGCCATTTTTATTTAAAGCTGAGCCAAGTATGGTGCTGTTTGCTGATGATACATCATTAATTTTTAAAATAGGTCGACGTTCTAATAATTTTGACGAAGTAAACAGCTCCATTCATCAAGTTCATAATTGGTTTACAGTCAATAATTTAGCACTTAACGAGAAAAAAACAAAATGTATTAAATTTAGCTTGCCCAACGTACACAGTAATGATTGTAGCATAATTTTAAATGGGCAAAAGTTAGAATTTGTCAACGAGACAGTGTTTCTAGGTATCACACTAGACAATAGACTTCAATGGGGTTCCCACATAAAGACGCTTTCGGGGAGACTAAGCTCTGCTGTTTTTGCAGTTAGACAGATAAGACAGCTCACAGACGTGAACACAGCAAGGCTTGTCTATTTTAGCTATTTTCACAGCATTATGTCATACGGAATTTTGCTGTGGGGTCGAGCTGCGGAAGTAGAATCAATATTTATTCTACAAAAGCGGGCTATCCGAGCGATATATAACTTGCCCCGTCGCGAATCTCTGAGAGAACTATTTAAAACGATAAATATCCTGACGGTGCCTTGTCAGTTTATATATGAAAATATTATGTATGTAAGGAAAAATTTGCAATTATTTGAAAAAAGAAGCGATAGACATAATTTTAATACAAGAGGCAAAGATAGGCTGGCTGTGCCACGATTCCGTCTGTCCAAGGTACAGAAATCCTTTATGGGGTTCTGTGTAAATTGTTACAATAAAATTCCAAGTACTGTATTGAATCTTAACGAACGAAAATTTAAAACTTATATTAAACGTGAATTGTGTAGACAGGCATACTACAAACTTTCAGATTATATTGAGGATAAGAATGCCTGGCAGCATGTTGGTTCGGCTCCACTGGACAATACTCAAATATAGTCAGCAGTTAGGTAAAATTCTCAAAAATAATGCATCCTTAATTTATATATCCAAAAAGTTTATATAGAAGCACTCTTAAAGATTGTGAGTACGCATATGTGAGCGCCATGTTCGAGACGACAAAGGAGTAAAATTTTATGATAGGTCCCCTCATTTGTTCTTTTTTTTAACAACTTGTCTCTGCATTGTTCTCACATAAGGGTACACTAATGTATACTATAAATGTTATATTATTGAAATTGTAAAACAATTTTTTTTAAAAAAAAAGAGTAACGAATGGAGTTTCTTGCTCGTTCTTCTCCATTCGAATCTACAATTTGGAATGAGCACCTAGCTTCACTGACGAACAGACTGACAGACTACTTTTCTATTTTGACGTTTCAAAAGTACCTATTGATGGTTTAATTGGAATAAATGATTTTGACTTTGACTTTGACTTTGTTAGTAAAATTTACTTTTTTATTCAATCGTTAATTTATAAAAAAAACTGTTCGACATGCACTTATTTGTTTATGGATTTAATTAAACAAAAAGTATCTAATTGTTTTGTTAAAGAAATACATTTTCTGTAGACAAATACTTTTCTATCTAGACATAATAATAAAAAAAATACTCAAGAGGTTCGAAACTAACAAGGACATTAATTGAGCATATTTGAAATTAAAAACAAACAAGTTCTATGTTTTTTTGTCTGTAATAACTTGTTACACGAAGAGTAGTGTGAAACTATTGTTTCCATAATTACAGATAATTATGTACCTATATCAATGATTGTTACATATTTTTTTATGACTTATATAGTTAAATGTAAAAACAAGCAATACATTAAAATACAATCGATCCGCACTGTTATCTATTATTATCAAATATTCCGCAGCGCTTGCGCAGCTGTCATGGCCGCCACGATAAACTGTAGACACGAGTTACGGCAAATAATGAAGATGGCGCTACAAGCGTTATAAGAGACATTTTAAATACATATTGATGATGCGGTTTAGATAATAGTATCGGAAATAAATATGTACATAATTAAAACGACGACGTGGCAGTCAAATATGAAATTGTAATTGAAAAAAATAATTCCACATAGTCAATGCACAACATTATTCATCAAATCATCATCATAAAAATTTTGCAGTGAGCCACTAGATGTCACTGTACCGTGACGTCATTTTGTGAATCGCGGTGTTAAGATTCTCCGCGAGAGAATGACCCTCGTCGGTTCGGCGGCGACAGTTAAGACCTTACTTCATAGGATCATTTCTATAGTAAGCTCTTCTCGAGACTTTCACACTATGTGAGTCCTCACCAGTCACGTTGATGAGATGTGGCGCGGTGCCCTGAGCGTGAGGCGGGCGGTGGTAGACCTACCATCAGCCCTCGATGATCGTTCGCTTCCCTTCACGGGGGAGAGTGGGGTACTGTCGCTGTCTGAGTGGCTGTTTTTGAAACCCTTATAAATAATAGAAAAGATATCCTGATATGTAACTGTAATGGCTGACGTCATATCATAATTCTCTGCATGTAAAAATTAATGATTGTCGTCACGTTCTACTATTCCGTACCATTTTGTTTATTGTAAAGTTCGTGGTTTGTCTTTTTGACATTCAGCTTATCTATAGAGGTGGTCTAATGTTACGGCTGAACAGTTTTATAAACATAGGTAAAGTTTTATTTCATTATAAATTATTTACAATCAGTGTGAGAGCTCTAGTTGCCTCAAATGTCTGAAACTCTTTAAATATCTTTCACCATCATGTAGAGTCAGTACCTACTACGGAATTAATGGTATTTTACACATGAAAGATATTACAATGTGCATTAATAAGTTTTATTATAATTGTGAACAATATAAAAAGGTATATTGATTTTTTAAACTGAGAGAAACATATCGAAAATAGGATTTGTAAAAAATATAACAAAAATAATCTTAAATTATATTCTTATAGTCGGTCTCTCATGTCTGAGGATCGTGGTCAGCATCGGGGTAACATCTACAGCAGATGATCCGCCTCCATCGGTTTCGATCCAGCGCATCTCTCACTTCCGCGAAGAACTCGGAGGACGATGAATCTCTCACTTGATCGGTCCATCTGGTTGGTGAACGACAACGCGATCGTTTGCCTTCGGTGTTCCCAACGACAATCAGTTTTCCAGACTTCTATTAATTATTGAATGAAAGGATAATTATTTAAAAATAATTCGGGGTAGTAAATGATTAAATTTTAAAGTCAGTCAGAGCAGGTGTTGTATGCAATAAGTAAAGCTGGTTATTAAAAATATGTTTGATTCAATTCCTAACAATGCAAAAAAGCTAGAGTATGATTAGGACAGTGATTCAGAATATAATATGAAATGTATTCGACATTTCACTAATATTGTTAAGCATAACTTAATTTATAATTAGAGTTTAAAAATACACGGATAAATAAAGCTGCCTCATTAGATTGTAGTAATAAGTATTGCACATATGTACATACATAACATTATATAATTCTACTTTTTAATATTTAATTGACAAAGTACACTATATTTTTTTACATATTAATATGGTACTTATTGTGAACTTAGTTTGTAAGATTAGTAAGGTTTATTATTAAAAAAATTGATCCGACAGACAAACTATATGTATATGTAGTATAGTTTTGTCATACATTTATACGTCGTAAAACTACTTATGGACCTATTTGATCAATAAATAAATAAATAATAACGGAATAGATAAATAGAGAACTCAATCTGGTAACAATTAAATCAGTAATAGCATTGAATGAAGTCGTACATAGTGTGATTTATAAGCAAACCTTTGTGCTGTGCTGTATGGGGCTTAAAATTACTGGATGAGTTTGGAGAAATTACAATGCTACTGTCAAATTTTTCAAAGATAATAAAATTTTGTCTTGTCTATCTATAAATCCCGAAAGATAGTTATATAGCATGCCTTTAAAAGCTGAACAATGATTTAAGATATACATAAACGTAACATTGTAACGATTACAGGTGGGTCTACATATATTAATAAAAAATATATAAAATTAGCCTTTAAGGTTATTTTTAATAAAAAAAAATTATCAATAATACTTGCAGCGCCACGTGGTATTTTTTGACGAATAGTTTGTTTACAACTGTATGATGTGCAGCAACAATAGTTGCGCAAGCGCATCCGATTATAATATTTAATCGAAGCCTCGAAGATATGATAAAATAAAAAAAAATGCAATATTAAGTGACTTTTAAACTTGTATTTTTATTATTATCTAAAAATGTATGTTGTATTATAACAGATAGTTCTGATTGGGTATCTATTTCATAATTGTTATATTCAGAAAATACCACGTGGCATTGCATAAATAACCTAAAATAATACCAAATAAAATGAATTACCGAATCTAACTAAAAATAAATTAAGTTAATATTTGATACTGTTTCGAATACAGGAAATTTATTTCGTTTGTAAACAAACACCAATATTACAAATACGACGTGCAAACTAAAACGAATTATCTCTCCACTAGTTTATGCTAATAAGACTAATTATTTTTAGTACTAGGAAGGAACCGATAGATGTCACTGTGCCGTGACGTCATTTTGTGAATCGCGGTGTTAAGATTCTCCGCGAGACAATGACCCTCGTCGATTCGGTGGCGACAGTTAAGACCTTACTTCATAGGATCATTTCTATAGTAAGCTCTTCTCGAGACTTTCACACTATGTGAGTCCTCACCAGTCACGTTGATGAGATGTGGCGCGGTGCCCTGAGCGTGAGGCGGGCGGTGGTAGACCTACCATCAGCCCTCGATGATCGTTCGCTTCCCTTCACGGGGGAGAGTGGGGTATTGTCGCTGTCTGAGTGGCTGTTTTTAAAACTTTATAAATTAAAAGTTTAATGATGTTTAATTAATGTTTGACGTACCGTTCTACTATTCCATAAGTCCACACCGTTTTAGTGTCTACGATGCAATGCTTATCTTTTTGACACGTCCAACGTTAAGGCTGAATAGTTTTATAAACATTGGTAAAGTTTTATTTCATTATAAATTATTTTCATTTGCAGTGTGAGAGCTCTAACTGCCTCAAATATTTTGAATTCTTTATTTATCTTTATCTCGACAAAGCAAAATTTGCATTCACTATAAAATCAAAACACTTTCAGACAAAGTGTAGACTATAAGAGTTGTGATTTATGACAAACACAAAATTTTAAAGAATTTTAATATGAAGCGGTATTTTGCGATGTTAAGAGGACGACTGGCCACTAAACGGGAGCTTGGTCTGGAGATGGCACGCGAGATGAAATATGGTTCGTGGCGAGCGCGTTGAGACTGCAACGGATGTAAGGGGATGTTTCAAAGTACTCATAAGTTATTCTGTGATAGTAAATTACAAATTTATTAAATAAGTAAGTCTGAGTTCGGTTTGGAATTTGGAAAAACAAAAAAACAGAAAAGACATGTTGCTTGGTGTTTTAGAAAATAATCTGTCCAATGTTTTACCAATTAGCAGAACACAACAGGCATAAAATAAAATTCAAAACAAAACAAAAAAATATTTTGTTTACTTATTAGATTATTTCAAGGAAATTAGTTATCAATTCAATTGTTTGGCGTCTCAATATTGGATGCCATTTAAATAATTATGCATAAATATTACTAGAATTACACTTGATGCAAGAACAGAATCAAAAGATGAAACAGTTACTTACAGTTCAAAAAAGTAAACATTTTATAGGTAACAGAGTAAACTTCAATAATATAGGTATAAAAAATACAATTCTATTAATAGTACAAGCAAAATACAGTAGCTAGGTTACACATAAAACATTACTAAAACATTTAAACAAAATTTCATGTCAGCATAATGATCTACATACCAATATTAATGTATGTTATCTATGCCCATAATTCTGCATAAAATTTTCTCTATTTCTCTGTAGCCACATTTTACGATATTTTGCAGCTAAAATTGCTCAATAAATTACTTTTACAACAGCTCTGGATTTATAAAGGGTCATTTAAAATGTTTATAGTACGTGCTGTGTGGTTTAGTTTCCTAATCATGTGGGTTTGGTAATAAATTTTTTTTAAAATTTATATGGACTCCATAATATATTATTTTTAGTTTAGTATTTAAATATGTTTGAGATATTGTATAAGTGGTACTCAATAAAGCTAATTATGATATTCGTAGTCTTTCTCAGTATATTCCGATTTTGTTTTTCGTTTTTTTCATCTCTGCAATGGAACAAAAGCTACAAATAAATGACTTTTTTGCTCACGTGTCCATCAAATAGCAAAAAAGCAGTTGTGTAAAAATATGGCAAGGGCATTTCATTTTAGAATAACGTTTCAGTAAAAAACTTGGCTTATTGGACGATTCGCACGAATTTAACTCGCACGAAACGTGCGAATTGACTCCTTTAAAACATATTATTTTTTCTGTAGTCGATTCGCACGAATTTCGTTTCTTGGCGTGCGAATCGACACCCTCACAAATATGTAGTAGGCTATTCGCACACATATTGTTTTTACCCGACTGCCAAAGAAGGAGGGTAATGTTTTTCGAGTGTATGTAAGTATGTATGTATGTCTTTTCCTTTGTGACCTCCTGTAGCCTAAACGGCTTGATGGATTTTGATGAATGAGGTATCGTTAGATTTGTCTTGATTACGGGAGTGTCATAGGATACATTTTATCCTAAAAGTCCCACGGGATAAAGACATAATAATATTTTTTCTAAATTTCCCTTTAAAAAAACGACTAAAAAGTTATAAATAAAAAAAATATTATTAAAAAAACAAAATACCCGACTGCACACTAAAAAAAGAGTAAAACAAGCCCCACAATACAAATTTACTGAATATAATTTATAAATGTTGATGGAAAGCATCGCAGGCGGGGACCACCTTGACCGCCACCAACGAAAATTCTGCTAAATGGTGCACAACAGAAATGACTATAAATAAGCCTCTGTTGGTCCCCGCCTGCGATGCTTTCCATCAACATTTATAAATTATATTCAGTAAATTTGTATTGTGGGGCTTGTTTTACTCTTTTTTTAGTGTGCAGTCGGGTATTTTGTTTTTTTAATAATAATTTTTTTTATGAAATGCAGTTAAGATAAAGTACACTTGAGCATAGAAGTAGCAAGGTCAAATATGTTTTACTCGTAATAGATAGAAAATAAAACACAATCTGTAATCAACAATATCTGTATTAAAATTAAAACTAAGTATTCATCTCTCCATAAAGACTTTTGGAAATGAAATAAACAACCGTGCAATGCAATGCAATACGTGCATAAGGAATTATTTTTCAATAGCAGCCATCGCACTTATTTCAAAATCTGTAATGAATTTTTTCCTGTAAAAGGCGAATTTTTCGGTCATGTTTATATTGTTTTGTATTAGTAAAAATGTAGTTATGCCACGTTTTAAGTAATTATTATTATTACTTATTCCATACAGATCTTTCTTACTTTCAAGTAAATCTCTTCTCTGTTCTAATCTGCTGTTCAAACTTCGATTATTTTTGGTTTTTATTTCAGTGATGGCTGAATACGACTGTACTTTAATTTTTTTAAACCTTAAAATGTAATGTGTGCGAATAGCCTACTACATATTTGTGAGGGTGTCGATTCGCACGTCAATAAATGAAATTCGTGCGAATCGACTACAGAAAAAATAATATGTTTTAAAGGAGTCAATTCGCACGTTTCGTGCGAGTTAAATTCGTGCGAATCGTCCAATAAGCCAAAAACTTGAATCAATAATAAAAACATATACGAGAATAAGACCAACATAATCTGTCACTGATACGTCGATTTTATGAATTTATACTAATATTATAAAGAGGTAAAATTTGTAAGTTTGTATGTAGGGGGTAATCTTTGGAACCGCTGGTCGGATTGCCAAAATTCTTTCACTGATAGATAGCTACAATGTTCCTGAGTGCTATAGGCTATAAAACATCACGCTAAATGGAGCCGAGCGAGCACAGCGGGTGGAACCGCGTGAGAGTAGCTAGTATTAAATATAAATGTTAGAAAATAGAGAAAATTTTCATATCCCGGAAAAGAAACAGCAACCTAAAACGCAGTAAACAATCGCACATCAAACAAACACTGAACCCTAACTAAAGTCGAACAAATTTCAATATTCGTTGAACTAAATAATTACCTTGTAGTAGCGTGAAGAACACTAGCTGCAGGCCAGATCAAAGAGTTGCCTGCTTTTGTGACACCAGCCAAGAGCTCTCATCACGAGGCTGGGAATGGTAGGCTACTTAACCTCTTTTACAATAACCGTCTTAAGCTAGTTTTTAAATAGGTTAACTTGTAGCGGAACGTGGCCAGTGGCTTGGTAGTTTTTGTGGAGTTTTTTGTACAGTCAAGTTGGCAGCTAAAATGGTTGGCTAATTAGTGAAGTGTTTTCAAAAGGGTGGGGTAGGCACAATGAATATTCGGTTGGCGCATCCATTTTTAGGCGAGCACTGAGCAAGGGTTTAGTGATCGAAGAATTATACTCCAACTCATCAAACTAAATTTCTTCATTCATTTTTTTTTATTCAATCATTTTTTTAAAAAAATGCCCCCTCCCATGTTATCAGGATGGTGTCGATTTGTTGGGCGTTCAAACAAAATGTTCGGGAGTTGTTTTTAAAGAGGTTGGCAGAGTCATCGCGATCATGACATCAAATAGCATAATATGTATACTTTTACGTAGTATATGTAATTATATTATTGCTGTATGTATAATATAGTATACATATAAACTTATTTATTTATTTCCAGTATAGTCCATATTTTTTATGTAAGTCTATGTATAATATTTCGGACGATGACTTCGTGCACCAAATTAAATCAAATCAAATCAAAATAATTTATTCCAACTAAACCATAAATAGGTACTTTTGAAACGTGAAAATATAATAGTAGTCTGTCAGTGAAGCTAGGTGCTCGTTCCAAATTGTAGTTTCGAATGGAGAAGAACGAGCAAGAAACTCCAGTGTTACTCTTTTTAAAAATTATTATTTGTTTTACAATTCACTAATATATAATACATTTTGTATACATTATTGTACCCCTATGTGAGAACAATGCAAAGACAAGTTGTTAATAAAAAGGAACAAATGATGGGATCTATCATTGAATTTTAATCCTTTGTCGTCTCGAACTCACCTTATAATTTATCTCTGCATCGCCCAAAGGTTTGGCTGTTAGAGAATGCCCATGGCATTAAGCCCACCATCACTAAATAAATTTCTTGTGTATAAAGTTTAAAAAATAAATAAAATTAATCAAATCTTAAAGCTTTTTTAAATCTTTTATTAATACTGGCAGCCTTGGCATGAAGTAGGAGAAGGAACGGGATGGAAATTTCCTTCACCTAAAAAAACAATCACGTGTAATGAGGTAAGCGTTGTCTAAATTGTTAATTAACATTAAAGTGTGTTGTAATGGCTTTTTGACAAAACTTCCCAAATTAATCGGATCTCTTGTTTTTATAATCCCAGGCAATAACAATATGTAGGAATTTTTATATCGTTTTCGGATTGTCAGCGCTTATTTTGTCTGAGCGCGCAATCTACTTGATGGATATATGGATATCACTCCATTGCATCGCTGAGCTGATCACTTCGATCAGTTTTATTGTCATAATTTGATGTCCATTGCAGGTAATCTTATACACACGGCTACACGATGAACTCTCTTGATTAGCAAGCTATACAAAAACAATGTATTATGATGTATGATTGATTTGATTTGATTTGATTTATGATCTTTCCTAAATTCAGTGGTAAGCTTGTACTAGTGATAATACTAGTTACCTATATAAAGTGGTGGGATTTGATTTGGCTGTATTTTTTATTGTTAGTCACTTGTAATTTTCACTAAAAACACAAGTGCGTTAAAAGTGTAGTATGGATAGGATTACGCAAGAATTCCACTGAATACAAACGACATTCTGTTTTCGGTTGTAGTTTTTAGGACGTTTTGGTGATCTTGCATTTTTAAGAATTATTTTAGGAAATTCAAATATCATATACATATATCATCATAGGTCCAACGACCACATTTTCTGTATATAACGATAGTAACGTTCAAAAGAGTTTGTATTTGAAATTACAGTAGTGCTAAATAATGCAGTATTGGTAACCATGTCCGCAGTCTGCATTTAATTTTCTCAGCAATTTTTCAAAATCTTTCATAAAATCCTTTTTCGTGTATAAATGTTTTAATAAACCGACAGACTAATAATACACACTAGCGCTACCGTGTCTAGAATATGAACTATTTACTCGACAAAAACATTTGGTTACAAACAAGTCTTTGTTTAATAACCTGGACGTTTTTAAATTACTTATGAAAGTAGGAAAACGTGTGTCCGGAATTTGTCTGTTCCTAAACTAATATGTACGCTACAAAGTGTCGAGGTTTTATATTTTTGGTTAGAAGAAACTGGGTTTTAGGGGACCGCAATAACTATGCAAATTTTGTTGCGGAAAATACTCTTGGTGTACTTAAAATTGTTTTGGACAAATATTTTTCAGTAGTAGTAAGTATGCTAAAAGGTTTAGTTTAGAGTGTCAGATTCTTACTGACTTAACCATACTGTTCCTTTTGCTTAGGGCTTGGGCAGCGGTAAAGTATGGCCCTGCAATCCCGACTGAACATCAGCCCTGTTAGGCCCCCTTACTGGTGGGACTGCCGACGTCTGGGTGATTTTAAATCCCGGATTGGGCAAAGTAGTTATATTATATTTTCAATAATAACTCAGATTCTGAACCTGATCACGCGGATGACCTGATGGTAAGCAATTGGCGCTCCTATAGGTATTCGAAATACTATAGGATTAGCAAGTGCATTACTGGCTTTTTGGGGATTAAGGACTTGGGGAGAGATGGCCCCCCATCTCTCGCCTTTTATCCAGGGCCAGGTTTTTACCGGTAACTTTATTCATACGGTCAAACATAACGCTATAGTTATTTAACGCCAGTTTTCTGTAAGAGCGTTGTATTACTCCGGTTGCACCAGCCCCTTAGTTAAACACACACTTAAAATAAGAATACGATTAAGTACCTACTGTAAAAATCCTAATTGAATTAAAAAAGACGTTAAAGTTTTTTTCTATAGCAAACATATTAAAAATGGAATTCAATTGCGAAACATACAAAATCAAAAGCATTAGGTCCCAAAAACCGTCTCATAATAGAACAATAACACAAATCGCAGGTAACTTAATTCAATAAAGTCGCCTTAGTATCTCGGGTATAACATAATATTGCCGACTACAGTCCCAACTGAAGGCAGGAACGCTTTTTGCATATTTCATAACAGATTTCATGAGAGACCTTGAAAACGTCGACTGGGTTTGTTTGCTTAAAATATGGAGCCGTAACGTCGAGTAAGCGACATACGAAGTTAAATATTCCATAAATAAAAATTGTAAATGTAATATGCTATGAGCTAGATTGTAGTTTTTTGGGTTCTCTATTCGTGACCGGTGATGGAATTGCAGAGGTTAATGATCGCACCTTTCCAGTGCAGGAGAAAATATATTCTGGTTTCAAAACCTTGATTACACAAACAAAAAGAACTTATTCTTAGCTAAAATGATTATTTTATTGTGATAGGTTAGCAAACGAGCTGACGGATTACATGATGGTAAGCAATCAGCGCTGCCCATGGACACCCGCAACATCAAAGTAGTTGTTGTCAAGTGCGTTGCCGGTCTTTTAGGGATAAATATTTAGGATATTTAAGGATTGGGAAGCGATGGGAGAGGGATTGGGCCACCGGTTACCTCACTCAGACAGCGAAACACAACGATGTGGTTGTTTCACGCCGGTTTTCTGTGAGGCCGTTGTATCACTCCGGTCGAGCCGACCCATTTGCGCCGAAGTTTCGCTCTCCAACACTTAAATATGATAAAAAAAATCCATGATAAGAAAGTGCGACTTTAATGATGATTATTAAGTACTTAAGGGAAAAAATACTGTCTTTTTTCTGTTCTATACAAACGGAACTCAAATTTACAAGGCAACTCACACTTGCCCAACTATATGTAAGCATTGATATTTTTCATGTTTTCTATGAATTGGCAAATGTGATGAGATTGTCAAGAGACCTGTCTCTGAGGTATTGAATCCTGTATAAGCCTAGGTGGCATTTAAATGAATCTTTAAGATACTTTTTATAATATCTTATACAAAAATACGAATAGAATGAAATATATCAATGTCAAATTAAGCCTACATGGAAAGATTGCCAGAAAGGTGTTACTCGGCGTTCGATTCATTCTTATAGGAGAGATACATATTATGCTACTAAATTTATTGAAAATGACAACCGATTTACTATCGACAAATAAAAAAAATCTCTGCTAGTTTCGACTAACAACGGGATTCACACGAGCAGTCGTGGCGACTTCATGCAGCGAACTGATGTTATCCTTAGTATTTATCGTAATATTTTTAAATTAGTTTCTAGCATTGTCCTTACTGAAATTGGCAACTCTTTAACATTTTAAATAAAACTGGTTAAGAGATTTTCAAATATTTTATTAGAGGTTCCATTCTGGAAATAAAGTTTCGTGTATAATAATAATCTACTGACATTTAAAACAGTCGCGATCGTATGGCGCGTTGCGTTTCGCGCACGCCTGAAACAGCCAATACCACTACAGACGGGGCCCTGTTCAGCCGGGTTGCGGGCCAAGCGCAATAAGGTATCGCGCCCTCGGCCTAGAGCAGAAGAGTGTGGGAGAAGTTTTTAGCTGATTTTTCCCTCACAAAAAAGGCGTTTAAAAGCAGTATGCGATTAAAATTTAAAGTATAAAACACCAGATAAATCAACAGAGAATCCTCCTTATAGTTTATGAGTAATAAAATAAGGACATGTTTTACGTTCTGCAAACGATCGTCTCCCCGATAAGTGTACGTGCGATAAATGGCGTCGATAAATACGTCATCCGAGTAGTTTCTCCTAGAGGTCAGATGAGAAGTGAACGATTTCTGAGCTCTAGTATCTGTTATTACTCTTAACCACAAGATGTTGCGATATCGTAATATTTTTCTAAAGTTATTGATACTTTTCTTAGAAGTTTTTCTTTGCCATCTTATGTAGGGTCCGTCTTAAGTCAAGGAAAAATGGTCGTTAATACAAAAGAGTGGTATGAAAATAAATAGGTGTCAATTGATAGAAACCATTTATGCGTTTGGTTGTCTGTAGGACTTAAATTTGGTGCCTTAAACGAGTTTCGCAATTGGCATTTTTGGGGATTCGGGTTTCAAAAATTTAGGGTATTGGAGAGGTGGACGATGAGATGAGCCTCATGTTACTTTACTTATACGATAAAACACAACGCAGTGGTTGTTTGACGCTGGTTTTTCTTTGAGCCTGCGGTGTCAATCAGGTCGAATCGACCCATTCTTGCTGAAATCTTGGCTCTCCCGCAGTTAAAGCAAACAAGTTATTTTATATAATTTTTAATGAATATGACTTATTACTGTAACTGTAACTATTGTTTATCATATACTGACAGACAAGAGGTTAATATTCTACATAGATTGCTGACGACCATGACTTGCACAAAAACTTCATAATAATAATATTCTAATACAATAAACATATGTATAATATTGGCGTGCCACGAGTTTGTCATAGTAACAACGAGTGGATCTACTCGACTCGCTGAAAGATTTATGGTTGTAAGAATTATTTATTAATATTATCACTCGTTATTATTGTATTCATGCTGTTACATTATATTTGCATGCTGTGGCTTCTTATAAGTGGAGAAGCACAAGAAAATATTTTGTTATGTATATTGTCTGGCATTTGAGGTGTTCTCTCTGTTGGGAGTCCAAATAAATAAATATCTAATATTATTATTATATATGCAGTAAACTTAAATAAAATACTGTTTTTCCAATAACGTGTTGTTTTAAAAGCTGGTCAATACCTGCTTGTTTTTTGATGCTGAAGTATATTTTTTAAAGATTTGAAAGTTGAGAGATTTGCCTCCAGTACCCCAAATCACGCGGCAGCGTAGTTTGATACTGGTTTTCTGAAAGGCCGTGGCCACACTTCGGACGATTAAGCCTGACGTAACTCTCCCACACGAAATCATATAAATTAAAGTATTGCTATAAATTATTTTTTTAATAACCATAATTATTATTTTACAAATATAATTTTACTGTAAAAATATAAAATGTCAATTTATAAGCCCCTTAGGAATCGTTTGAAATCGTTTCTTTGTAGTAGAAGCCCTCCAAAAATAGACTTTCTAGATTGGATATTAAAAGCTTAATAAAGTACCTTATTGGATAGCTCTTATAAAAGGAAAAATATTATATACTAGCTTTTGTCCGCGTCTTCGTTCGCATGGAATAGTGACTCCCTGCATATTTTTAAGTTTATAACTATCCTATGCCCTTTCTCGAGTTCCAAACTATGTCTGTACCAAACTTCACAGAAATCGATTCAGTAGTTTAGGCGTGAAGAAAACACAGACAGACAGAGTTACTTTCGCATTTATAATAATTATTAGTTTGGATAAACTCGAAAATATTTGCCTTTCTTGAGGACCACCCGTTGGATACGGTGGAGTGAACATTGACGTGTTCTCACTAGTCCTCAGGGAAGTGATCGCGCGCGCCTCAAAGCCGCGGGCGCCTCAAAGAGCCAACAGACCACCACAGACGGGGCCCTAAAGGGCTGATGTTCAGCCGGGGTTGCAGGGTAAGCGCAATGAGGCACCGCGACCTCGGCACAGAGCAGGAGAAGGAACAGGGGGGTTTTTAGTCAGTAAGAGTCTAACACTCCCTCCTGCCCGGCCCTGGGCGGGAGAAGTCATTTGATGATTTTCCCCTCACAAAAAAAGGGAAGTGATCAGCTGCGGCGACTGACTTCTCGCGGCCAGCTTTGTCGAGGCCATAGCGCGTAGCGAGAGGAACTGGGAAGGCGTCTCCTCCTTATACGAAACAGTAATGCTCGTAAAGAAGTAGGCGGAGAACGTCAAACGTCAACGATCTATCGAGCAACAATCTCCGGAAAGCGTAAGCGGCTCTACCCATTTTGAATGCCGCCAACAAGCTTGTAACTCCCAACCAGGCCGCGTTCAGTTCCGCGCGCGCCTCAAAGAGCCAATAAACCACCACAGACGGGGCCCTATAGGGCTGATGTTCAGCCAGGATTGCGGGATAAGCGCAATGAGGCACTGCGACCTCGGCCCAGAGCAGGAGAAGGAACAGGGGCTTTTTAGTCAGTAAGAGTCTGACACTCGTTTCAGAAGTCATTTGATGATTTTACACTCACAAAAAAAAGCTTGTAACTCCTCTAACGTTGTCCATGTGTAGTGACAATTTGCTTATCATCCAGTGTTCAGCAGGCTCGTTTGCCACTCTAACCCAAAATAAAAATCTAAGGACAGACTTCCAAATTTTTAATCAGCAACCTTGTACAATATACTATAATCTTACCTACTACGCAAAACACGTGTTAATATATGTACATAACACATATACATATACATATATTTACTACCACTATATACGACCGAATGTACACAGAAAATACACACGCGAAGAGATTAATTGCATTAACTGCTAACCGTGAAAATATTTGCAAGATATATAATTATACATTGCTTTATTGTACTGTTTTATACAGTTATACTTTTTTCCTACAGTCATAATATTACAAATAAAACTTCCTTCTTGTGATTTAACTGAGGATTTTTCATCTATGTAGATCTTGATATAATATATTAAAATATGATATAAGCGTGGGAGAACCATGCTTCGACACAAATGGGTCGGCTCGACCGGAGTGATACCACGACCTCACAGGAAGCAAAGCGTTGTGTTTCCCCGTGTGAGTAAGGTTACCGAAGGCCCAATCCTTCCCCTCCCTCAAACCCTGAATACCGTGAACCCTAATTCCCTAAAGTTCGGAAAAGCACTCGTAACTTCTGCATTTTTGCGGGTGTCCACAGGTGGCGCTGATTGCTTACCATCAGATAATCCGTCTGCTCGTTTATCATCCTATCACATATAAATGAATCCCAGTTTTTCTTGGTCACGGTATTATACTTAAACAGCTTGACCGGTCGTTGTTCGGTCAAGTCACTGCTAAGGTCAGGGAAGGGCAAGGTCAGGGATCTTATGATTTTTTTTTAATATTACAGTGGAAATTCAAAAAGTAGCAATATCTTTATTATGTACTAGTACTTAACTTACTTAACTAACTTAACTACTTAAATTTTATGCAAAAGATATGGTCTAGTAAAATATTAAACTGCTATTCAGACTCTCTCAGAAAATTTCTCTTTTTTTTTATAGAACGCACTATGAGTTCGGCATTTCAGTTTTATGCTGCACTAAAACTGGATTTAAATAAATAAATATTTAATCTTTCATTTACATCTTATCACTGATCAAATAGGATTCATATAATTTCCTTACTATATGCAATGATAAGGTTGCGTTTCCACTGAGGCTAATCACAGAAAAGTGTATATCTATGAAGCACGATGGAGAAGAAATGTGAATTTGAAGCCATGTGGAACCACAGCCTTATGTTTGATAACTCTCTGTTTGCATATAATAATTAAACAAGCTGCCTTGCTTATAGGGGAGTGTGTATTCAAAAAGTAATTATTAGGCACACTGCACGTTACGTCGGTAGATATAATAATTATGTTAGTAGGAAATTATTCCAAAATAAATTACATGTACGTATTAATAATGCCTACACTGATGTGGAACTATTGTGTGTAGAAAGTGAAATGCGTTTTTTTTATAAATTATTTTAGTTATTTCTCCTATGTTAAGATTTTATTCAGTTTGGTGAATGTATTTGTATTTTAGAACTGCGATACACATAGCTATATTACCTTTTGGTATCCATTAAACATCCTTCTTAGGGAATCAAAGCCATCTTCTGCGTGTACCGTGTCATCATAATGTACTGCAATCAGTGACTCTATGCTGTAGTCACATAACTTCAAAACAACAATTATATTTTTGCCAAAAGTAATAATTAAAACTAAACATATAATTCGTCTCCAGTGTAGCAGGCACCTTAACATTTAGACTAGGTATGTATGTATATATTGTGTCTTTTGTAGGCGTAGTAGTATCATAATAGTAGCTGAGATTGTGTCATTTTTACCTTTTAAAATGAATGACGAAATGTGTGAGCCTAACAATCAATACATATGTCCAAACAAAATCTCAAATAAACTTGAACAGTGTATTTCTGATATAGCAAAACGAAATGGGTTTGTCAAATATGATATTGAAAAGAAAGAATTTTGCACAAATGGAGGCAGTTATTTGGGACTACTATATGAAATTGATATAAATGGACACACAAATGATGGTGAGAAAGAAATAAATATATTTGTCAAGAGCATTCTCCCAGGTGACATTGATTTGCAAATGTTGTCAGTACGTGATGTTTACGAAACTGAAATGTTCGCTTACAAAATAATTTTCAAAATATTCGATGAACTACAAGAAGAAGCAAATGTACCAGTTGAAGAAAGATACAAAACAGTGAAAAGTTATGAAGAGAGTGACGCAGAAGTGATTTTAATGGAGAATGAAGCAAAAAAAGGATTCAGTACTGGACATAGGATGGACGTCATATCTTGCCAGTTTGCAGAAATGGCAATTGCAGAACTTGCTAAATTCCATTCGCTTTCTTTCGTGCTAAAGGTAAAACGACCATCATTTTTTGAAGAGCTAGAAGTTAAAATGAGGACGTCTCCGTACAATACTGGTGACAAATGGCAAAGCATTGCGCAAAACATGATTAAGATAACATTGGATAATACAGACGAAGGAATCAAGGAAAGAGTTGAGAAGTTTTGCGAAAATATTGGAGATCGAATCACGAGTTGTTATGAGAATGAATCTGTACGTCGAAGTCTGTGCCACGGCGATTATAGGCCTAATAATATACTGGTCAAAAAAGTTGTAAGTATTTATATGACCTGTTTTAATTTATTAATTATTAGCTTTTGTCCGCGTCTTTGTTCGCGTGGTATAGTGGCTTCCAGCAGATGTTTCTTTTTTTTTAGTTCCAACCTATTTCTGTACCAAATTTCATACAAATAGGTCAAGTAGTTTAGGCGTGAAGAAAAGACAAACGACGTCAACGTTTGTAAATTGTCGAAAATAATAAAACTCTTCTTAAGGGATAGGGTGACAAACAAACAGACTGATCATGTGATGGCAAGCAGTCCGTATCTCCTATAATGCTAGAGGAGTTGAAAGTGCTTTGCTGGCCTTCAAGGTGGTAAAGGGTTTAGCGATTGGCAGATCTGAGTATAACCCTCCGGTAACCTGTATCACACGGCAAAACATTTTTCTGTGAGGTGTGTACCGGGTGTGTACCAAAGACTTATTATGACTTGTTTGAAAAAGCCTTAAAATTTTCCTTATTAGGCACTCCATAAAATAAGCCAAGATTGTTTCTTCTACAGAACGAACCATTTGCTGTAGAGATGAAAATGAAATTCGCAGTTATGTAGCCTTGTAAGATAACAGAATGAAAAATGTTTACGAAAACTATGTCACTTAAGCGGAATTTAGATCAAATTAGTACAAACGTGCAATTTTTATCAGTAGTTTTATCTTTGTTATATTTAGATAAGAAAAATCAAGACCAAACGCAAATTTAGATTAAATAGATCTCTCTTATATAAATGCTATTTTTTCCACAGGATGGAGAGATATCCGAATTAATACCAATCGATTATCAAATGATGTATTATGGATGCCCAGTCGTGGACTTTCTATATTTCATCATATGCTGTACTGACAAAGAATTTCGAAAACATCACTTGTTGCACTTGAAAAATTTATACCATGAGGCGATGGCAAGATTTTTGAATTATTTTGATCTGGACGTCAACCGCTTCTATACAAGGGAAGATTTTGAGAAGGACTACGAAGAAAGATTGAATTCTGGACTGGTATTGGCGTTAGTCTTTTTACCTTTTGTATTTGCATCGGAAGATGATGTTCCTGATTTGACAAAAGACGATCGCGACATGGATAAATTTAGTTTGAATGTTGATAAAAGGTACAAAAACAGAATACAAGGAATAATCGAGGATTTCATTGAGTGGGGTGTAATTTAAATTATTTATTGTTTGTCATGTTCTTTTTGCTTAATGATTATGATTTTATATGTATACTTTTTTGATCGTTTACCTAATTCAATCAGTTTTGGGCTGTTTTTTCTAATAAAATAATTTATATGTAGATTAATAAATAATTTATTAGTACCTTAACGTTTATAATCAAACTATCTTTTACTGCACCGTTGGCGTGGTGGCTGGGCAACTGGTTGTCGCGCAACGCGTCGCGGTTTCAATTCACGATGGGTATAACCCTATAACCCTATGAGAGATCTACAAATTTTCATTCCGTGTCTGGGTGTGATGTGTATGTAAAATAGTATGTTTGTACACTTACCCAATTTTGTGAGTAGTTTTTACTTCTCCTTTTTTTCGTAATGATAAAATGTTTAGATAATAGTAAAGGTTGGAACATGCATTAGCATTTTCATTTGTACTAATGTCCTTGTGTCATATTCTAACTACATCCCTTGTGCTGCTGACAGCCTGCAATTGTGTTCAATTTGCAATTGTATTGTGTCTGATTTAATGCTGATTCGAATTCCAATAAGACCAATAATGGATAATTTTATGACCAATAGCTGATTTCAGAACCATTTTTTAGGCTTAACATTTAATTTTATGTTTTACTTGGCATGGCTGCGGGCGTTTGTAGCTATATTTAACCATAATGTTACATGAAACAGAAGGAGGAACAAAGGGTTCGCACTGGCCGAGGGAATAAATTAGACGATTTACTGCCCACTAAAGATATAACATCGTCATCGTCATCATTACCGAGGAAAGGATTGTTCTCACACGGATAAGGTATGAGATTAATCAGCACGCTTGCTCAAGGTGGTTTGACAGGACTTTACAGATCAGGGAGTGTAAATGTTGAAGATAAGAAGTAGGAGATTACTACAATCTGGATTTTAATGTTGCCTTTTTTATAGCCAGCGAGAGTTGGACCAACAATGTAACTTGTAACCATAAGCAAGAGTTATGCCAAATTCTACTTAACGCTTAAAAGAGTAATGACTGTTTCACTATGTATGAATAGCCACTATATTTTTTTATGTTGTTAGTATTTTTTATTTTTTGTGTAGTAAGTAAGTTTTATGTAGTAGCAAGCCGATTACTTGATGGTAGAAAGCGGCGCCGCCCATGGTCGTCCGCAACACCAAAGGAATTACAAGCACGAATGGGTCGACTCGACCACAGTAATATCATATCATATTATAATAACCTCACAGAAAATAGAAAATTGTGTTTTGCCGTGTGGGTGAGATAATCCTTCCCCTCCTCCATACCTTCCCAATGCCTAAATCTCCGAAACTCAAATCTCCAAAAGCTGTTGGGTTGCCTCTGCCGTCTGGTGTGGTGGGTTGTGTCGATTGCTCGTATATCACATAAAAAAAAACCTTTGATTAAGTTCCCGATAAATTTGCATAAATTTGCATCACACAAATTATGTTCTATATTCAAATAAAATGTATGTGTACACAGCGGCTATTCAGATATCGTGAATTAGGCCCTAAGTAATTAAACTTATTTACGACTAGTCTTTGAATCAGGCGACGCTCATTTGTTTGAGGTCAACCAAAATGGAGTTACATTGCTTTGTAAGTAATCTAAAGCTGACTTACTAGGTATTTCTAGTCTAGATTTAAGATATTGTATGGTCAAATGTAATCGGAGCACGGAGCGTACACTTGTATTATAAACTGACTTGGAATAGGATCTGTTTTTAATTCTGACTTGATGAGAAGTTGTATTGTTAACCTCAACATTAGAAGGCTAACCTGAATATATGGAAAGGCTTATAATTTTCAATCTAACAATTTTCACAAACTCTTTACCTCAAGGTCATTTAAATGTTTACTTAACAGTTTTTAACCAGGTATTCTCCGATCCAAATCATTTGTAAGGAATACATTAAAAGTCATTGCACATTGCACATCTCTCAGTAAGGTAGAAAAGTAAAAAGCATTTGTTATGAAAAAACAAGAACATACCTACAGAACACCTATCGGAAAATTCATCCAGTGCAAAATTGTACCACGAATCATGCCAATTTTGAAAAATCCAGCGTGCCGCGTCCTGGTTTTTCGTTCTGTAAATAACGTTATATAGATACAGTGACGGTTTTCTATGTAGATATAACAGCCCTCACACTGAATCCAATTCATAGTTCTTGTGCCATTTGAATAAAAATAGGGCATACATAATCTGGCCACGTACGTAACGACGCGGCTTAAATGTGTGAGCAAGGGTAAGTCTACAGTTGCCAAATATACAGTACCTAGATATCTATAAACTGTTTAGAACATATAGGTATTCTAGTGTAAAAATACTGGTAAGTTATTCGTCAAAGACAGATTAGTCATTTAAATTGTGTAAGAATCGCTTTGATCAACATTGGAACTTACTTTCGTGAAAACAAATTATTATTTAAGTCTTTGTAAAATGTAATAAAACTGGAGCTTGTCTTGACACGCGCTCGCATGTCTAGATGAGACAGCAAAGTCATATTACAGACATAGAAAAAAACATTTTCTTAAACGAAATCCGCCGTTCATGCTGGTATAAACCCCAGAGATTTGCCAGTCATCCTTGTGTCTTACAAACACAATTCTAATAACACAAATCTGGACGCGGTCTTACCCTGTTTCACGGTGGCTACTCTTGGGAATCTCCCTTCGAGACAGCGCAGATTCTATGTAGCGACTACTTGAAACCCGTTCTGCATATTTTATTGCAAGTGTCCCGAAGCTGGGACGTCGCCACGCGCACTGCCCGTTTATATTTTTTTCCTATTCAAACTGAATTTATGACGTATTTAGAGAATTTTTTCTAGCACGTTCGCTGAGAAATGGCTTCATATCTTGAACAACAACATTTTTGCGTCCTTATTGAAGTTCGTGAATGAGGCTGAGATTGGAATCTCAAATGGAGCAAAAGCTCACATATTTTACGGTTATTTATTCACATACAATTGCTTTACGGACCAGCTGAAATATATAGGCGAAAGTTATAAAATTGATAGCGCCTCGCTTACTTATATTGTTGTCGAGTTTACAGGTATTTGCGCAAATAACTTGCCTGTAGATTGATTTGCCACTAAATCGAAAAATCATTTCAAGCGTTTGTAATATTTAGACTATAATGTAGCAACAATTGTTATTATTCTTAAAGAGACAGGTAAGAGTAATTGTGATCACTATCATTTCTAGAAGAAATCATAGTCTGACCCGGGGCTATCGGCCTCTCCGTTGAGTCATCCTTTAGAGGTACATTATTATCGTCATGATAGCATTTTGTCATCTATTCTTGATTTTGGCTTGCGAAGGCTAACGATTAAGTAATCATAATAATCTTACACCAAACGATACCTTACGGCAATAGCAATAAAGAATACTAATGATTACCATCAAAAGAAACGTTATTGACCTAATTTCGGGCAGTATTTCCTCTAATTAAAAGTAAACACACCACTCGGTCTACTGAACCATTTCTTGAACAATCCAGCCCTTTGATTGTGGGTGTTCCACCCTAACTAGGGCCAAATGGTACCTTCATTCATGTCACCGTAATTGCCAATTAGTGCGGTCGATTCTGTTTATCAATGCTGCCCTGTTTTACCAACCACCTATACGCCAGAATACAAATTAGGTTTAAAAATTTATTAATCCCTTCTTTAATGATACTTACACCTAGATTTTTGTAGTATACCTAAGATTAGGTGAATGGAGATCGAAATCAGATACCTCTGTTGTCTTTCGAAAGGGCAAAGAGAGTTTATTTATTATACTGTCTACTTTTTCATCGGCTAACGTAGACGACTTAGTCTTGGTATACTAAATTTATAAAAAAAAAAAACGTTTAGTTGTGGTGTGGCGACAAATTAGTTTATGGTACCTGATGACAAGTAATACCTGACGAGTCTATTGGAGTCTTATGGGTATTAGGGTTTCGGAGAATTTTCGGAGGACTATTAGGGTTTTTGACGTTCAAAAGTGCCTGTATGGGTCTAATTGAAATAAATAATTTTGATTTTGACTTTGACTTTGGAGATGTAGAGATTGGAGTGAGGAAGGATTGGACCTCTGGTAACCTCACTTATATGACGAGACATAACGTCTTTGTTTCAAGCATATTTCTCTATGAGGCCGGTCGATCCGACCCATTGGTGCCCAAACATAGGTCTCCCACACTTGGTAATGCCAAATTCTTTACCCACTTAAAAAGCACAATTACTTTTAGGCCACATTTATTGATATAAACATAGAAAATACTTCAACTAGGTCCCAATTTCAAAAGCATATATTATGCAGAGCTTAAAAAAATATTTTGAAATATTCTATGTAATTTCTACACAGACAGCTGTAGGTACGTTTGAGAATTGAGAAATTTGTTTTCCTCAAAATCAAACACTGTGATTCTAATAACAAAGAAACGCGGAAACAATTGAGAAAATCAGAGAAAGTGCGAACCTTCGTGGCTTAATGCGATATAAGATTTTTATCCTGTGCCTTCCTAGCCGACACTAAACCCATTATGAGACAAAGGAGTTCCGTATAAAGATAAGACGTTTCTCGGAAGCATCGTCATCTGCCACTAATGATAATAGGTCACATTATTTCGGATAAAGGTTCAGACGTGCCGAAAACAGAGAAAACGAAGATATCGAATCTGGCGATAGCAAAATTATTCAGCGTCGGCGTGCGATCGAGTGGTGTTCCGGACTACTGAGAATCAAGGTGAGATTTTAATTAAACTAATATTTGGTTAATTAATTGAAGGTAAAAACTTAATTTTCGTTTTTTCGTGTACATGTAATTATTTGTATCGTTTTATCCGGAAAATGGTGCGCCAAACACAATGTTGTACTTTTCTTATTATATTATTTTTAACTAGCTTTCCGCGGTTCCGCACGCATGTGTATGTTGATAAAAAGCAGTCTTCGTGTTAATGCAGGGTATCACCTACTTTCATAGAAAATTTCAGCCAAATCGATAAAACGGGGTTTCCGTGAAAGAATAACGATCATACATCCATACAATTCTCACAAACTTTCACATTTTTATAAAAGTAGTAGGATAACTAAAACAAAGTAACAAGAAGTTGTTACATTGTCATCCTACGAGGTTAACATGCGGTTTCTGAAAGGCTTGTCAACGCTAAAATTAACTAATCTCCTGTTTTGATTAAATTGATTTTATCATTGATCGGCCTTTCGAAAACCGGGTGTTAATCTTATAAAATTATAGTCTTTCTTATTTCTGAATGTCGCAAGACATTTTTAATTTCAATAATTCTTATTAGCAAAAAAACATTAGAAATAGAAGGAGGTTCTTAAAACTCCTTGTATTTATGCCGACACGTGCAGACCTTACACGCGCAATATACCTCCTTACATGGTTTATTACGTGTGTATGTACTTTTAAATAATAAAAAATGTCACACAATAAACATTTGTATAGCTTCCTATCCCAAATAAAAATCTTTATTTGGTTATTAAAAAAATTGGAATTCTTAAGAATATACCCGAAAATCCTCAATAGGGTGTTGCTTTTATTAGATGTAGATTGGGACTTGCCTAAAAAATCGTGGGATGGTAATAATAGCCTTTGTCTCTTTTCATGGAAAACCGAAGGATATATGAAGCATGATAGAAAATACGTCAATGTAACATCAAACTGGGTTTTCCTTGAACGGATAGGCTGAAGGTGTGATAATAAAACACCCACTTAGGACCAAGTTTGTAATTAGTGGTTTTTAAGTAGGATGGAAGAGGGCGCACTTATTACCACACACAGTATATTTTTAAACTCCTTGGTATTACAGAAATTTCCGAAATCGGTTTTTGTTACACATATATTTTAGAGTAATCTGATTTATTTCATTGCGGATCCAAGACAGTCATTTAAGTCCCTGGGACGCGCCGGACTTCAGTGTTCCGGTGTTTTCATGGTTGTATCTATTGTAGATCCTGGCTTACAGCAGTTGCAGTGGTTTTGGGAGGTCGCAGCGGGCTTTTCCATTTAAAAATATATCTAGGGTTTATTTTTAGAAAATTAGCCTATATCAATATTGATAATAAAAATCGTTAGGTACATTTTAAGTCTGACAGCCAGAACAGAGGCAGCCAAAAACGGTTGTGAAAAATACTTTGTCATAGTAGTCATCCGCAAAAAACCACAGACAGTCATAATAAATTCTTGTAGATATATTGTATTTGCAAATTTAACAAGTGTTTTGTATGCATTTCTGCGTTAACTTTTACCTTTAAACGAGCGGCACTTGTATGTACTATAGGAAAAAAATATATATTTATATACATATTGAGTATTGTTGGAGAGGTTGGAGAAATCCATCTGGCCAGGTTTCGTTTAGAGAAATCAAATAAAAAAAAGTATCAATCAAAAGTGGGTCATCCGGTACTATTGATAACGTATCAAATGACCACTTTAATAAACTCGCAAAAGTCTAAACTGTTTGCCCTATAGAAATAAGTTCACTTTTATCTCCATCCCACGAAGCTAGGGAAACCATTTATAAACACTGACCTGTTTGAATTGTATAAAATGGCTATTCAACATCTCGCTTCGATTATTGAATAGGGAGCGAGTACAATAGAACTAGTCGTACCTCAAGCCGTATTTAATTGAACGTTCGAAATTTATTCAAAAAGATCTCTGACTGGTTTACTGAGATAGACATTTTGGATCAGATATTATAACCGTTTAGTATTGAGCATTCGTACAACGTGGAATGATTTTGTTTAGTTTTAGATGTATTTCAATTAATTATAGTATTTTTTGTACCTAAAAATTTCACCCTGCCTATGTTTAGATCCAGGACATGGTGCAGAGCGAGTCGTTCCTCAGCGGAGCAGTCAAGCTCGCAAAAAAGGTCTTTTTCGGAGGGAAAGATCCTCCAGAAGACATCCGGGCGTTGGGGATAGTGCGACGATCTTCAGCCACAGCTTCATATACAAGAGCAATTATGTACCGCGTCTGGGTTTTGTGCAGGAGAAGAAAGGGGTAAGGTTAGGTTTTATAATAATATAGTAAAATAATAGTCAGTAACAGACTCTTTTTTTATGTAATTAGTCGGCAAAAGAGCAGACGGATGACCTCATGGTAAGCAATCAGCGCCGCCCATGGACACCCGCAACGGAAGAGTTACGAGTGCGTTGCCGACTTTTTAGGGATTAGAGATTTGGAGATTAAGGGATTGAAGAGGGATTGGGGGAGGGGAAGGATTGGGCCTCCGGTAACTTCACTCACACAGCAACATACAACGCTGTGATTGTTTCAGGCCGGTTTTCTGTGAGGCCGTGGTATCACTGCGGTCGAGCCGACCTATTCGTCCCAAAGCATGGCTCTCCCACACTTCTTGTATTGGACTGACTCCTTCTTGCCAAAAATTTGTCAGTGCGGAATAAATCACTGTTTAATTTCCCACCTAAAAACCTACTAAAATTGCGTAGTTTTATAAGTATTTGGATCTTGTACGATCGATATTTCGTTGAGTTTGGAATTGTGCCGAGACTTCGGGATTTCGGTCTGGGCCATCGCAATAGATAAAATTATTACATGAATACATTTAAATTTCTAAAAAGTGGGTGTTAGGTTGTATATGTGCACCTTTATCCTCTTTTTATGTGCACTGATATATACCAAGTTGTAGTTATGTTGATACGATGGGAACAGTACCTACTCAGTGTGTCAGCTCATCATTTCCCCGTAAAGCAATCACGCGGGACCCCATGGGATACTTGGTGTTTGGTCAAGATATATTGTTTGCTCAACACGATTCGGATTCAGGAAATATAGAAATCGTTCCCCTGGGGCCTATGGTAGGCTGCGAGCTTGTATCTGCATGATATATTGACATGGAGATGGATGACTGGAGATGTAAAGAGCTGTTTGAATGTTCATTGGTTGTTTAACTTACCGTGTATGAGGTTTAGCTTCCACTTTTCAGAGAAGATTTTTATTTGGTGAGTCCAAATCTTCAGCTTTTAAGTTTTCACACTAACGTTAATTATAAATATCCAGCGCCATAAGAGCGAGCATGTACGTGACAATCATAAATTGTTTATAGGCGAATGACCTTCAAAACTTTTACCCTATTTCAATTAATATCTCTAAGGTCTGTCGTTCAAGGGAACTTCCAACGGTTTTATGAATATAACTAAACATAAACAAACAGAACTATACAACCAAAGCTGTTTAACTGTACCTTTTAAAATATTTACATAGTTAATTTTTTCTATTCATAATACTCCCAGCAGGCATTTATCCAACAGAAATGTAAGCAGTAATAATAATTTCAACATTCTGGACTGCTACATTGCTATTAAATTTACAAATAAATAGTATGCTAAGCCTTTTTTGTGTTCTCCTGTTTCTACTTCTGCTCTAGGCCGAGGCCACGGTGCCTTATTATGCTGCTGCCGAACAAGCTCAATAAGGCATCACGGCCTCAGCCTCAAAAGGGAAGGGGGGCTTTAGACAGTAAGTGTCTGACACTCCCTCCCGGCCCACCCTGGGCGGGAGAAGTCACTCAATAATTGACCTCTCATAAAAACTACAATGCATTGCATGCATTCTCCTATCTCTTCATTGCACTCAAGTTTGGGAAAAAAGTCGCAGTGACAGAAAATCATAATCAGCGGCGGGCATAAATAACGGAATCTGCACTGTCGAAGTAGAATAAATATTTATAACAATTTTAGTCACCGTATTAACATGTCATTGTGTAGTCATGACACCGCATTGAGTGCCCTTTCCTATATCTTCATTGCACTCAAAATGTCGCAGGGACAAAAACATAATCAGAACTTATAACGGATCAACACGACTATAGAAATAAAATAAATATTGATTATTTCTATTATTGGAGACGCATTTATATTACTGGAGACAGCAAGATCAAGATATTATGTTTTTATAAGCAATAGGGTTGAAAGTATTCGAATCCAGCTGTAGCCGAATCTTTAACATTTTATAAGGCTGTAAACATTCGTATTACCCTTTATCTGTTTCTAATGCATATGTCGTACAGAAGTATTGAAAACCGCAGAACAATTTATTTGAAAGATGTAACCTGTCTCGATGAGTTTAAACATTGGGAGAGAAAATCCTCAATTTTCATTTAATTTCTTTTGTACATACTTTTAACTGAAACAAAAGTATTAAAAATACATTCCATTTGACAATTTGTATTTTGTCAGCTCTAAATAAGGTATCATTAAACTTATAAGTATTTTTGTTTTTTTAGGTAATAAGTATCGGTAGTAGTCGGTAAATGAACAGACGGATTACTTGATGGTAAGCAATCAGCGCCGTCCATGTACAGCCGCAACAGAGGAGTTCCGAGTACGTTGCCAACCTTTTCGGGATTAGGGTTTTGGAGATTTAGGGATTGTGGGGCGGGATTGGGGGAGGGGAAGGATTGGGCCTCCGGTAACTTGGTTGTTTCACGACGGTTTTCTGTGCGGCTGTGGTATCACTCCGGTCCAGTCAACCCATTCGTGCAAAAGCGTGGCTCTCCCACACTTTTATTAAAAATTTATGTTAAAATATTTTTGTTGAAACTAAAATTGTCAAGTTAGTAATAATGTGGGTGGGTATACAAAATTAAACAAATTTAATAATTTAACTCAGGTTCAATAAATAAACTCAGGTAAGGTGAAATATATTTAGCGCGAGACACAGGTAGCTCTTGAAGCCTCTCATGCACAGACAATAATTTACTTAGCAATAATGCTTTGTATTCTATTATCAAAATAACATTTGTTTAGTACCAAATACGATCTTAAAATAACCTTTACAGAGAAATATAAATAGATAAACTTCTCTTACATATTTTGTACAAAACACTCCTAATACGGCCCGGCCCAACTCTTTCAAGGGTTAAATAATATTTTGTTGTTGCCAAAAAAACCCTTTCAGTGTTCAAGTTGCCCACTCCGGGCGATAAAAAAGCAAGTCTCTTGGGCCATTCACGTCACCCCTGAATTTTGGCGGAGACGGACGGCGGGCAATAAAGCTGAATGTTATCTCACTAATTTTTTCCCCTGCCTTGAAAGCTATTCGTTCCCTATATCGAATCTCTCGACTCCCAACGATTATGGCGCAGGTTAACGAAAATTCGTAGACGAAAATCGAAAATTCGCGACGCCACATTCTCGTCAATCGAATG
This sequence comes from Spodoptera exigua, assembly GCA_902829305.4. NCBI lineage: Eukaryota > Metazoa > Arthropoda > Insecta > Lepidoptera > Noctuidae > Spodoptera > Spodoptera exigua. The sequence continues at coordinate 4,239,561 of LR824612.2, forward strand.
TGATGAGCGAAAACGGTTTCGATAGCTGCGATGCCTATCACCCTAACGCAAGCGGTTAAACCCTTACATTTTATGGGTTTAAAAACATTTTTAGTTTTCAGTGGAAACTGTATCGATGGTAGCCAATTTTATTTTATTAGCATTCCAAGTGCGGGTACTTGTGAAAGTTAATCAAGAGGGAACGTGTTTCATGCAATTTGTAAGGCTATTCGACCCTTCATAACAGTCAACAGCGTTCTTAATGACGCTTTCGTTTTAAAAACGAGCTCGGACTAACTAAATATTTGAGTGGGACGTGCGACGGGTGACATCCGAACTAATTGCTACTGAGTTACTTTAGTAATTAACGTATCATTGGAATGCTAATAACTCTTCAGTTAATTATAATGAAAGTATTTAGCTTCCCGGCTTTTTGTTTCAGATACCTAAATTAAAAGTAAAAAAAGAACTGTAATTCCTGTTTCATTTTAATTATTCATGTTAACGACTACATGATTTTTTTCTCTTTCTGTAACTTATGATAAAGCAACAACCCAAGCGTTTATTTGTTAAAAGATCGAAATTATCATAAAATTTAAAAAAAACGTTATTAATTTTTACTTACCTCGTAAACAACCAAAACAAAAGGCCATAAGTTTAGGGGAACTGGCTTTCAAAAAAAAAAAAACACCAAAAAGGTCCTTATTCTACATTCCTAACTTTAAACTTTATTTACATTATATTTAATCGAAAAACTTGGAAAATTGTATAGATATAACTAGGTAAGTTGTACACAGGCTCATGTAGCTGAGAGGCAAAGACATATTGAGTCTAATCACTCCTCCTAGGGCGTAAGTGAATTCATTTTCTCGTGTCAGCTGAAAGAAGGCTTTTACTTTACGACGCTCGATTTTATCTGAAAAGAAATGACTTCAATGATTTGTGGAAATATGGAGGCTTTACCAATTTACTTACGTAGGTACAGAAAAATTTCAGTCGACTGTGAAGTACTTCAGAGTTGAAGTATTATGCATAGGTGTGTCTTCTAAAAGTTGGAGAATGTTTTTTATGAAAACAAGGAGCAGTTATGGTATTAGATTAACTATTTATTATTAGTAACGTGAGTTAAGAGGCGTCAACTTTTGAACATCATCCCCCACTGATTTTCAGCTCTGCTGATTGGAGGCGACCTGTAGCGGCACTATCACGTCGCTACATTACTTAGATACGATAGAGATAAGACATACATGTTAATTGTTGCACGTTTGTTAGGATAGCTAAATCTGAAAATCTCACGCATCTTCTTAGTATATAAGCACCAGCAATTAAAGTAATAAACAGACCTTAACCATCTACAGTCTCATTATTTACCTTGCCACGAAGTATGGCAAATTGGTGACCCGACGAAGAACAATCAACATGACTCATTCACCCTGCAAATCAAGCAGCAGCCAACAAGAAGCCTTGGAGATATTCCGGAATTTTGGAGGGACCAACCCAGATTATGGTTTAAGCAACTAGAAGCCATAGTAGCACCACAGAAGCAAGGAGACGATTACAAGTACTATACGGTCATTGCAAAACTGCCAAAAGAAGAAATAATACAGGTTAGTGACCTCATTACTTGCCCACCGCCAATAGAAAAGTACAAGGCTATCAAGGAACGCCTAATCAGTTGCTATGAGGAATCAGACCAACGTCAGCTCCAAAAATTATTGTCTGAAATGGATCTCGGCGACCAGAAACCATCACATCTTCTGCGCAAGATGCGGACCCTGAGTAACGGAAATATCAGCGACGAAACCATCAAACTTCTATGGTTGAGGCTTCTGCCACCATCAGTGACTTCGGTTCTAGCAGTCACAGAAGACATAGATGTGAACAAGATGAGCCAGATCGCGGACAAGATATTAATAAATTCAACACGTACAGAGGTGTCAGCTGTAAACGGAAACAAATCTGGCGACGATACAATGTCATGCATACTAGCACAGTTAGCAGAAATGCAATTGGAACTAAATGCAATTCAGCAAGGTCAAAAAAACTATCGACGCAGCACTCAAAGTTATTCCAATCGTCGGCATTTCCTACCACAGTCAAGTTCAAGAGAAAGAAGGCACTTTTGTTTTTACCATGGAAGATTTAAAAAATATGCACAAAAGTGTGTTCAACCTTGTGATTGGAAACAGGATCTCAACTCAAGGAAACAGGGAAACTAATTGAAGCACGGACAACGGCGGAACTCTGTGCTATTCACCCGTCCAACCGCCTCACTATTACCGACCGAAAAAGTGGTATGAGATTTTTGATTGACACGGGAGCAAATATTTCAGTTATTAGCAAGCCACAGAGACATTCACTAATACAAGATGAACAATGTATACTTTATGCCGCCAATGGTACAAAAATTAAGACATATGGTGAAAAAACACTCTCTTTAAACTTCGGGCTACGAAGAAACTTTGTATGGAACTTTGTCATCGCCGATGTAACACAACCGATTATTGGAGCAGATTTTTTAGAGCATTATAAGCTATTAGTCGATATAGCTGGTCGAAAACTCATAGATAGGGTAACTGAGCTGACAACGCCCGCAACCCTGATCAAATCGACGCAGCAAACAATCCGCACTATTAACATTGAGACGAATCCACGCATTACTCAACTATTAAATGAATACGAGGATATTACGAAACCAGCCTCCCTCCACACTACTCCAAAACACAAGATTAAGCATCATATTATCACTAAAGGACCACCGGTATCAGCACGTGCAAGACCATTACCTCCTGATAAATATCATATAGCAAAGAAAGAATTTCAGACTATGATGGAGCTTGGCATTTGTCGCCCTTCGGACAGCCCATGGGCTAGTCCTTTGCACATGGTTAAGAAAAAGAACGGTGAATGGAGACCATGTGGAGATTATAGGATGCTCAATAGCGTGACTGTACCGGACAAATATCCACTTCCACGACTAACTGATTTCACTTACATACTAGAAGGGAAGCAAATCTTTTCCAAAATTGATATTCGAAAGGCAGCAGTTTTTATTTCCTTCGAATTAGCAACAATGACATTACATTACGCATAGGATGTAATTTATCAGCAAGGTTAAGTTATTATATAATTAGGTACATACTAATTTTTTTCAATTTATATGTTAATTATTTTTAAAAGGGGGGAGTATATGTAGCGGCTCTATCACGTCGCTACATTACTTAGATACGATAGAGATAAGACATACATGTTAATTGTTGCACGTTTGTTAGGATAGCTAAATCTGAAAATCTCACGCATCTTCTTAGTATATAAGCACCAGCAATTAAAGTAATAAACAGACCTTAACCATCTACAGTCTCATTATTTACCTTGCCACGAAGTATGGCAAAGACCTATTTATCCCTGAACTATACTTTACATAATATATTTGAAGTATACTAGAAATTAACTTAATATTTAATAAATTCTTAAAATAAAAATTCTCTTTTAGTAAATCTTTATTTAATTCAATAAAGAAATATTTAGGTATAACTGTTTTTGCCTTACCTAAAGGTTTGGAATTCACAGCATCATGTAGACACGTCCGTATAGTAGCGACCTGAGCTGAAGTCACTCTTGAGTAGTAGCAAGGGACCACCACCAGACCTGTGTACTTCATACCACGACCAAACAGATATATGATCGTTGACTTGCCGAACTGGAAACAGAATCTTTATGTAATGTCCAAACGCGTTAAAGAGAATGAAATGTTTGAAGAGAATGAAGTCTAAAGGTAAAAAATCATACTTTTAACTATTTTGTATTGGTTGGTGTTTTGGATATGCTTAGGATGTTATGATTTAAGTGTGGTAGAGACATACTTCGGCACGGGTTAGCTCGACCGGAGTGATAACCCGGCTTTAAGAAAACCTGTAAATACTACAGCTTTGTGTTTCGCCGTGTGTGTGAGATTAACGAAAGTCCAATCCTTTCCCTCCTTCAGTCCCTCCCCAATCTCTAAATTTCCAAAATTCTACTCCCCAAAACGTCGGTAACGCACTCGTAACTTCTCCTTTGTTATAAGTGTTCATAGGCGGCGTTAATATTGCTTACCATTATTAGGTGAGCTCGTCTGCCTATCATATAATATAATAAAAAAGCCATTGAACCAAAACATTTATAATGGAAAGTGAAGAAAATAAGTAAGAATTCAAGTTTAAATCCCAAGTACAAAAATACCAACACTAACGAATATTTTGTATTTTTATTCTAATTTCAAATTATTTATTTTTGTTTCACATTGTACTCGCTAAGGATTACGTCACTAATCATATAGAATGTACATTCGTATTAACAAAACGGCATACACCTAACATTATTACTACCAAAAAGACACAAATAATTCTATCCACATATTATAATAGAGGTATCTAACCTCTATAACGTATAGCTGTATACACAAGTTTACACTGCACATAGCATCCAATATAGGGGACAAAAATAACGCCCTATATTTGCTATCGTTTATTAGTACTGTTGCCAAGCCTTCTACTGACCTAGATCATGTTAAAAGGTCGCCACCGAACATCGCTTCGTCTTTTATTTTGGAATGATGATCATAGCTGTGGGGAGCTATGTTTATCATGAAAACCACTGCTCCAGGGATTATCCCTTAGCGGATTTAAGAACAAATATTGACTCCAAACCTTTCACTTTGTCTGGTAGTTATCACTGAGTTTGTTCTCTATTATATGAATAAATAATGCGTGTTAGATATTTGTATTCGTTATTTTTGTGTCTGTATGTAATTGTATTTTGAGTGTCTACTAAGATTTTTTTTATTTAGGATAGGTATTTTAAAATTTTTTTCTCTTGAATTATTATGACATGCAAAGAAGCCGAACAATACTGTCAAGATTAGAAATTAATTTGTTGTAAAGCTTATTATAGAATATAATATAGAATCATTTCGAAATTGTAGTATATTAAAAATCTATGCAGATAGGTTTTACTTACAGTATTGCTGACGGTAACTGTTTGTATAACTTTAACCATCATTTTCAAAAGCATTGTCGTTGACAATCCCGCAGTTAACAGAATTACTATCATCTGAAAATAATATAATTTATATTATATACTAACTTTGTGATTCAATTAAAAAACTATTAAAAATATGTATTTCAAATTCCAATTAGCAAATAATTCTTGGTAAAACTTACCGACAAACTCATAATGGAGTTAAGTTGTTCGGCACACTTGTGAAGCAAATCGTAGACCCGGTGCAAAGAACTAATATCAAGCTGTGCATTGTTCGACAGCGCTTCAACTTTATTCAACTTCCTTCTATAACTATCCGTTCTGGTTTCCGCAGAAAACACCTTCAAAACGTGGGCTTTTATAATGGAAAGTCTGGCGTAAATGGTTCTCAAGAGAACGAAGAACAAGATCTGCTCGCAATCGTGGCTCAGCATCATTATATAAAAGCAGTAGACCGTTCTGTCAATGAAGAACGACAGATAGAAATAACAACCAATGTATTCACACAAACTGTAAAATAGACAACCAGACAACCAGAACAAACTCGCATAACCAGAATCAACGACGTTCAAGTCTTTACTAATGTTCAACATCTCATCAAACTTATCAAGATCCCGAAAAAGACTCCTCAATTTATTTCTGCTTGTGAATAAAGAAATAGTTATGAGCAAAATATATTCAACACAGCACGTATACTTGAACACGAAGTACGTAGCGGATAATTCGTCAGCATTAAACATAATACCCCAGACCAAAATCGGCATGAAAATTGTATGGGCCAAACTCAAGATTAGAACAAATCTGTTGGGATTTAGGAGGTATAATCTGTTGATCCCAAACAGTAATGCAGCACATATTTGGTACTTTATTGCTTGGATCGACGAAACAAGCCTCTTCGGAACAAAATTATTTCGTTTAGGCCGAATTTCGATTGGCGTTACCTTCGAATTTCTATTCGCACTAATCTTAGATTGAGGTAACATTTTCAACAACAATATTTGGTAACAAACGAAATACAAATAGAGAAAATGTCTAATATTTTACGATCATTATTTTAAACTGTATCGATGGAATTGAACACCGATAAAATCTTTAATCCATTTTGATTGATGTCAAACTAATTACCGAATGCTAGAGCAATTTTGTAAAATATTTTCCAAATTGTTCAAATCCTTGAATTATTTATGGGCTACCGTTTCATCGAAATTGTTTTAATTAAAGCAATTTCATTTATGTAACATTGTACCTTTTGTTATTGGGATTCCGATCTTTAATAATCAAAATAATTTTAATGTAAACTCGTGAAATCATTTTGTTTCTCTAATATTTTTTACTTTATCGTCGAATACATGATCCAAGTATACTCTTGTTAGGTATTTATTTCACCTTGACCTTTTGTCGTTAAACAAAAAAATAACTTTTTCAAACACTTTTTATATTAGAAACGCTCATTTTACAACACTTCAAATTATATATCGTTTTTACTTCAAAAACTCAACCAAGCATTAGTGAAACTAATATTTTTTACCGTCGCCATTTTTGTAGTGAGTAAAAAATTTCAAATTCGGTCTTGGAACGTTTTTGATTTATGCCTCTATTTTGTTGGCTACAAAAATATAGTACAATGGTGCTCTTTTGGACATTTGGACGTAATCAAGAGCTATAAGGCACATCTATCATTAAAATGAACTCATGACATTCATGTAACGTGAGATTATTCATACTGAAGCTTTTAGCTGTATACATATTTATAAAGTGTATTCATAAAAGTTTAAGTAAGTAAGTAAGTCTTTGATAACATTAAGGAAATATTTGTAAATGTAAATGTCATATTATTTTAAGAAATTGTAGAACTTTGATGTATTTTGATATGAATTAATTAAGTATCTTTGAAAAATGTGAAGCTTATACGTGTATTAATTTTTCAGGTTTTTGTATCGTCCTACCCTTATATCATACCTAACAAAGTAGCCAATAAAATTCAAAATAAATGGCTAAGGATTTGAAATCAAACAGATCTTGTTCAGTCCGTGGAAAGAATCCTGTAATTCCAGCAGCTAGAAAACTCAATCAACAAAAGAAATTTTTTGATTAAAACACAGCGTTCGAATATTTATAGTCTGTTTAAAAATCTAGATAATATTTAGTTCTGTAAATCCCAGAGCATTCTATAATAAATCACGTTTTGTAAATAATTCCGATATTTCTAACAAATGGTTGTTATAACCATATTCATAGTTCGTGCTCGCGCAATATTTTTCATTGAAAAAATGTTTGCTTAACGAGCGAATAAAATATTACCCCTATATTCTTCGTACATACGCAAACTAAAGCCATGATTGATGAATAAGTTCTAATGCTGCCGTAAAACTATAGCAGTTTAAGTATGGTAGAGCCATACTTTGGCACGAATGGGTCGGCTCGACCCGAGTGATACCACGGCCTCACAGAAAACGACCGATGGTCATTTCCATTCTGACGATAATGGTCGACTTCTTAATAGACATTTGACATAAGAATTAAGAGTTTAAACACTTCAAACTTAAAATTACAAATACCCTTAACCCGTTGAATGACGGTTTATAAGACACAATAGAAAATACATTGTGTCTCGCGTGGATCCACGTTTAAGACATACGAAAGGTTAATTATGGTTATCTAAAAGCAAAAATAAACATTGCTTAAATATCAAATCTGGATTCAACTAGAATTTACACAATTTTGGTTTTGAAAAAAAAACTCTTCTGACATTACTTGATGTGTCGACATAACAAGTAAAAACTAAATACTCTATTTAACTACAACGTCAATATAAAAGAAGCAACAGTTCATGAGTAACCTTGACACCTGTGCCGTCAGAATGGAAAGAGATTGATTGCTCAGAAACCCACAAAGCCTCCAAAGAGGTTATACGTAACTGGGCTTTGTGCAAAGGGACTTAGGATTATAGCCATCTTGTAAAGACAAAACTATCTCACTACTTGTCTTGGAATCCTACAATATGTTAAGTTGTTAAGATGAGACCCTTAAGGTCCATTAGGGTTGCCTGTTTCTCTATTTTCCGGTCTAATTTCTTGGAAATAATTATAGCAGAGATTTTCAGGTCAGTTACTTTAATTGTTTGTTAACTATTTTGGGGTTTACAATTTAAATTATGAATTAGATTTCGCCTTTTCAGATTCGATTATTTTTATAAATAAAAATGAGATGAGAATTTCCTATTAAAAAAGAAGAAATAGGAAAACACAACCCTATTCAAAAAGTTCGCAGAAAATAATGCATTTCCGTTATAACATTCTCCATCATATTTCGCATCCATTCGAATACACAACCTTTCGCAAGAAACGGGTTGAGTCCATTAGCTGGTGTTCCGTCGTAAGTCAATTCATACAAGAGTAATACGAGGAGACTTGTTAAAATGAATATATTACATAAGAATGAAGAACCTTAACTTATTCTACTCTGACGCATAAACACAATTTTTGCATTAAACTTGAAAAAGATTTATCTCCCGACGCATTCTAGTACAATAATGGTTGGGAAAAAGCGATTCCTTGTACCGGAAAGTCTTCGTTGGATGAATAATAAAGAATGTTGAATACATTTAAATATGAATGTAGTTTATTCGCAGTATCGACGTATCGACGCTAAATGCTTGACGAACTGACGGATCGACGTTATTCGATTTATGTGCGGATATTCGCGTCAGAATGTTAAATGGTATGCATTTTTCGGAAGGAAATTGAAAGCACATTGAGTATATACATATTATATGTATGTAAGTGTATAAAAAAAGTCAAATTGTTATGGTTGTTTTTATTTTCAAGTCAGAAATACGTCTATGTATATCGCAGAGAGCTCGTAGGTTACTGTCTGAAGAAATATTGTTTTTATGTGACTAGCTGAGCCGGCGATCTCTGTACCGGCTCGACCTTTTAAACCTTTCCTGGACTTCCACGAATAATTTGAGACCAAAATTATCCAAATAAAAATCCTACTGAGATGCACGATGTTTTTTGTGCGGGTCTGCATTTATTTATTACGTATATTACTGCATTCAAATGCGTAATTTATTAAGAAAAATCGAAAATTCTTGGAAAAAAGTTTTGTAATAATACTCAGAATTCGATTGCATTATGTCGGCAAAATAGATGACGGATTACGGATGGTGGTAATCAATCGGCTACTGACAAAGCAATACTCGCAGCAATCTAGGAGTTACGAGTGCGTTGCCTGCTTTTCGGGAATTAGAGTTTGCGGTATTTAGGGATTGGGGGAGGGAAAGGAGTGGGCCTCTGGTAACCACATTCACACGACGAAACACAACGCAGTAGTTTCACCTTAGTTTTCTGTGAGGTCTTGGTATCACTCTCGTCGAGCCGACTCGTCGTGCCTTAGCTTGGCTTTTCCGCACTGTAATAATCACAACTGATTGTGGAGTGTTTAAAGTGTATTTTTGTATAGACGAAGATAATAATTTTGCTAAAGTAAAGTAACATGAAAATGCCAGTTAAACTAAATTCATGAACGGCGGACCAAAATTAGAATGATTAAGGACTTCAGAAATAAGAAGTTAGAGATTTTTATCTTGTTAGTTTGGAGTCGGAATGGTCGTTAATTGCACTAATCTTTGGACATAAATCAAAATTCTGACAAAGCTAATGAATCCTAATAGTACTGAATGATTATAACCACGATATACTTCACAAAGTATGACAACGCAAAGATTCGTAAAAACCAAATGATTTATTATACAGAAATTCCCTTCCACGAGGAAATTATTATCTTAACGAGCTCTCATTAGCCGTGGTTAGCTTTTGTTTTGCCCGGACTATACTCGCTTTGGATAGGTACTTTTTTTCTCTCTTCGTGTTTTTCTTAATTAAATAATTATGTTATGCTAATCTTAGTTCGTCCTTCTCGAAATAATTGGCCTTAGGGGTACACCCTAATTTCACAGTAAGTATGGGCATGAATTTGCGCCAAAAAATGTTCCGTCTAAAAAATAACATGGACGTACAAAATTTGTGGGGCGAGGAGAACTGCTCAATCTTCTACAATTACACCAACCAAAGCTTTCAAAGGTAATTGAAATAATATTCTTTTGGTTTTCCTTATTTAACTTTTTACCAGGGTGCTGTCGAATAAGCCGTTCTCATCCGCGCATTATCCTGAATTTCCATTTTAAAGCGAACACGGAGCTGAGATTTAAGTGGGGATTCTATATAAGTCCTTTCAAAAGGTGGCTTAAACACCGTCCCGTGATATAAACACACGGGGGCGTTCGTAATTAAAATGGTTTTTCATAGTAGCGGAACGTGCGAGAGAGTTTCCTTGTAGCAAAACGAAATACAAAGCTTTCTGTAACGCACAAATACCATTGGAAAGGCTGCACCATTTCTGAAATTCTGTACCTCTTTGAGAGAGGTTTTTAGGGGCGAAAAAGTCGGGTAATATTAGCTCAGTCAAAAACAGAAATAATATTATATTCGTAAAACGGGATGCCCACGTTTGAGTCTGCCTGTTGTTTACTCGCACATATAATAATATGAGAATGTAAACGTTATGGGAATGTTTCAAGTTATTAGCAAGTATACACATTGTGTTTTTAGTATTCTCCTTTCCTACGAGCAATATTCATACACTCTTGTTTACACTACTCGGAAAGAGATTAAAATAGACTGGATAAACGTAAGATATGATATATATGTTAGCAGTTGTGAAATTGTTTCCTCTTTCTTGAAAATATAATCTATAAATATCTACATGTTTTTAGACAAATTTGAGTAACTGAAAGCATAAATAGACATTGACAAAAGTTGTCGTCTTATATGGCGTGGTGGCCTGGTGGTTAAGTGCTTCTCATACTTGAGGGTGCGAGGTCGACCCTGGGTATCGATGTCAATGTCACTTTTAACAAGTTAGATAAACTTTCTAAGATTTCTAACATGACTACGTGGTTGGTGCAGTAGCTGGGCAACTGGTTGCAATGCAACTTATCACGGGTTAGATTTCGACCTTGAGCAAACTTAGTGATTTATAATGATCAGACACTGCATGTGGGAAGAGACATTTGTTAAGCAGTAAGCAGTTACATGGTGATGATGTATAGAGAATAGAAAAATTGAAAATTAAACGTTTGTAGTAATAACGTTTTTTCAAAACGTCGATGCTAAAATTATCAAACCCACAACTTGACCGTCCTTTATTAAAAAGAAAATGAAATGAAGCGTTTAATATAAAACAGGAAGCACAGTATCAACGAGGTCGCTTTGAGGTCAGCGCGGTAAATCAAAACGACCCCCTTTTATCAACAAGAGATAGCCCAACAAAAAAAAGTAAAGGAAAAATTCACAGCAAATTTAGTTTCTAAGATAAACTTTGTAAATGTAATAGACACCGTTTGGCCATTATCATGTATTTATTAGGAGGTTCTCTCTACAAATAACTGTGAGTGAGGAGATGTGGGTCCGGTCATACCCGGGTCCCGAGGATATTGTGAACCTCAATGGCTGAGTAAATACTGGGTTTCAGTGACTGATTTTCCTTTAGATAAATAAGAGGAAGGGTTATGATACAGGGTTTATAGGTAAAGGTGTATTTTGGTTGATATTGTTTTAATATAGATAGATATACGCACATGTATCTACACGCAATTATAAGTATGTACATAGTTTAGCTGGCACGTGTACGGTACAAAAGACAATATTATTATTTTATAGATAATTTCCATGTTGACAAAATTGGTGGTTAAAGTTCGTGGCTACACTTTGATTGTAGTATTAACTTTCCGCCCTAGAATTATTTTTAAATATTACATAAGCCAACTATACATCAATCCTTAAAACTAACTCGGTATTACATGGCAAAGCCATGTTTCAATCATGCTTAATACCCTATTCCTCTTGTATCCCTCTGGTGTTGTGGGTGTTCATGAAAGGAGTGTGGAAGAGCCATGCTTCAGCACGAATGGGTCGGCTCGACTGGAGTGATACCACGGCCTCACAGAACACCGGCGTGAAACAACCATAGCATTGTGTTTCGCTGTGTGAGTGAGTTCACCAGAGGCCTAATCCCTCCCCAATCCTAAAACCTCCTAACCCCTTATCCCCAAAAGGGCGGCGGACACACTCGTATATCCTCTGTTGTTGCGGATGTCAAAGGGTGGCGTTAATTGCTTGCCATCAGGTAATGCCACCGTTCGTTTGCCGTAGTATCGAGTAAAAAAAAGGACCGTCAGCTCATTTTTCCCAAAAAATGAAGATACTAATCATAAGCAGTATCACTTATATCCCAAATATCTACTAGAAAACGTACAAATATTCAACAAAATGTAAGTTCATCGTATAAGAAGTTTTAGTAAGCGTTTCAGTCAAGTGTTTTAAGCCTTAGTACTTGAAAAGTGTTGGTTATCTCAACAATTAGTCTCGACACATCCCCTACGGGAATTACACACGTAAAAGGAAAGTACATTTCTTTTTAGCCGACTGTACTTTTTCTAGCGTATCCACAATTGTGGAGGATTGCCTTGTTTTTGTTAAGAATTTCTTATTACTCTGGAGAGTGTTTGAAAATTTTGTAGCTGCCGATAAGTAATTGTGCTTTGTTCTTGATGTATCTGAAGTTCTTTGTTTTAGAGAGATTGGATTAGTTTCAATGTTTGTTTGTGAAACTAGCGTGATTTCTCTACTAAAATGCAGCATGAAAAATGAAAATGAAAATCTTTATTCGCAGAGACATGGTAAATACAAAAGGTGGTAAAACAAAATAAGTCACTTAGCATATCTCGCCTTCAGTAGGCATGCGAAAATTAATAACATAAATAAATGTTTAAACTTATACTAAGTAGGTACAGATCTATTTTTTTTTTTATATATGTAATAGGTCGGCAAACGAGCAGACGGATTACCTGATGGTAAGCAATCAGCGCCGCCCATGGACACTCGCAACGCAGGTGTTACGAGTGCGTTGCCGACCTTTAAGAGATTAGGGATTTGGAGATTTAGGGAATGGGGAAGGGGAAGGATTGGGCCTCCGGTAACCTCACTCACACGGCGAAACACAACGCAGTGGTTATTTCACGCCGGTTTTCTGTGAGGCCGTGGTATCACTCCGGTCGAGCCGACCCATTCGTGCCGAAGCATGGCTCTCCCACACTTAAACTTTACTACAATTAATATACTCCTCTATTGTATAGAAGCACTGTTCTTTAAGCCAAGCTTTTACCTTCTTTTTAAATCTTGCTTAAGGTAGCTCTCTAATCACTTTAGGAATTTTGTTATATACCTAATATGAATTACCATCATTCTAATGTTTTTCTTATGTAAAGTACTTCCACATCTTTCATTCTTAATTTTGTAGGATTGTTAGTGTTGCATGTTTAGCATTCAGTAATAATGTCTTCAAATTTTTATTAAATTATATATTTAGTCTAGCGGATCCTCTCCGAAAAACTCCCACATATCAAGTTTCCGAGATCACATGCTTTTTCAAGCAATCAATAAACCACCCAGAGCTTCACTTTAACGCATACAGAAAAAAATATTTAAATCAGTTAAGCCGTTTAGGAGGAGTTCACTTACATACACACACACAGCACAATTATATATATAAAGATTTTCTTAACCGCTTACATAATTATTTAAAAATGAGAACATTTAAACAAACCGTAAGAGCCAATGACCTCAACCGAGGAGAATCTTCGTTAAGTGCCTAGCCCTAGGGAGTAATTAATTAAAAACAACTAAAACTGAGCCGCTTTCCATCGCTAGACTGTTTTCTGAGCGAGTGAATAAATAATATTGCTTCAATGTACTCTAGTTTGGTACTTCTACGTAATATGATTGTGTAAGCGAAATTTCGCCGACAAAGGTTGATTATGTAATAAATATTTTTATAAATATGAATTGTTTTTAGAACGTAATACTATTTTGTTACTGGAGATCTTGTATTGGGATTAGACATAGATACGGCAATGAACCAGTAATCGAACAAAATAATAGAAAGTCAATTTATAGGTTTGACTTACCACCATATACAAGTTCTGTCCGGGGTTGCGGAATGAGCGCAATGAGGCTTCGCGGCCTCGACCTAGAGCAGGAGAAGGGACTTCGGGAGAACTTATTCGATAATTTTCCCCTTACAAAAAGAACCTAAGCTCTGTCATAACTTGTCGAATATTTATTTATTTATTTAAATAGGTTAGCCAACAATTATTACACTGAATATCAATATTATACAAACCTCATATTATTATATCCAGTGTAGCAGAATTATTAAGCTGTCAAGTAAAAGTCTGGTTAAGATACAATCCAAGACAATGAAATCCTTGAAAATCACTGACCCAGAATCAATCTTGCACAGAAATAATATAATTTCAAAGAGGGTTGTTCCAAATATTTGATAAAGTCGCCTTGATCAAAGTCCAAAGGTTATTTATTATAAATATTTAAATTATTTTTTCATAACAATGATTAACGAAATTCATATTATCAAGCAGACAAAAGGTGAACCCAACCTCGACCTACTTCAAAAAGACGGAATAACATAAATAATTAAAAGAAAAAAGTATCATAGAAACTTCGGCTTGCTTTGTAGGTTTTGCTGGTTTCATTTGGTGTCTTGTAAAGATGTGACACACACTCACTCATTGTATTTTTTTTTGTTTACATATATATTAGGAAAGACCAAACAAGCAGACGGATTAGCTGATGATAAGCAATAAACAGCACCCATGGGCACTCGAAAGCACGGAGGAATGACGAGTGCGTTGCAGACCTTTTGGGGATTAGGGTTTGGAAGATTTAGGGATTGGGTAGGGGCAGAAGGGTTGGCCCTACGACAACCTCACTTATACGGCGAAATACAATATTGTGGTTGTTTCAGGCCGGTTTTCTATGAGGCAGTGGTACCACTCCGGTCGAGCCGACACGTTGGTGCCGAAGCATTGTTCTCCCACGTTAGCATTGTATATTAGGCCAAGTTCTATAGATATCGTATCGTATCAATCATGTTTTCTCTTTCGATTCTTCATGTAATAATTTTATTTAAGGAGGATTCATTTTATTAATGTTCTCGGAAATTTTCCTTTGTTCCCCAGCCACTGAAGGTTTCTAGAAATCTCGGATAAGTACTTGACATCTTTATTATAAATTTAACAGTTGGTTTTACATTTTTAAACCAAGATGCTTTCGTGATTCTTGAGTTTACGTTGAGTGACGTATTTTTATTTTCTTTTTACGAAGTTTTACTGCCTAATTAGACAAATAGCCATAAGTGCCACTGTTGAACAAGGGTTATCATAATTCTCAAGACTTTTCTAAAACAGGCGTTTCGGAGGGGGAATCAGCGTTAATTTTCTTTAGGTTGGGGCGAGAGGTAGGGTCTTACTGACTAAAAACTAACCAGTGCCTTCTCCTGTTTTTCTCTCGCTTCTTCCACTCTCGGATTCGTATAGAGTCGGTACATTATTGTTCTAATTCGAAAGTACTTGCTACTAAAGTAATCATCATCACCATTATCATTAGCCTATAAGTGCCCACTGCTGAGCAAAGGCCTCTTCCCACACGGAGAAGGTTTGAGCATCAATCACCACGCTTGCTCATGGCGGATTGGCGATTTCAAACTTATAATTTGACATTAGAAGTCCAGGTCAAACTCATCACGATGTTTTATTTCACCGTATGTCAGTGGTGTCTGCGTAGTCTTAGAAAATACATATATCTAACTGAAACTGAAAATACATATAACGGAAAAAGTCACATTGATACTTTTTAGGTTTAGGTACGACCACGCACCCTCATGAGAAGCGGGCACCTTAACCTCCGAGCCACCAACAACAACTAAACGCTACTTAAAATTCATTCCTAAAATTAATGTTTCAAATGAAAAAGCGACCTTTATTTTCGTGTCGCAGCTAAAGAGGTATGTCAGGGTTAATAAATTTCGCGCCCCAGTGCTGATATGTCCCGTAGTCCATGACTAGCGGCAAGCTGCCAACCAACTGCATGCCAAAATAAGTGCAATGTTACTAGATAAATAGGGATTATTGTGCTCTTGTTTGCCGTTTGGAATCACTGTTATTGTAGACTAAGCTTTTAGGAAATCTTTATTCGACCTTAAATCCTCCGAGTTTGTTTGTGTGATTGTTTTAATTAAAAAAACGTTATCCAAACTTGGATTTTCTCTTGTGGTTGCGTTTAGTAACACAAATTCAGATACAAAAATCAACAATAAGTGGATTACTCAATGTGTTTTTCGTGCAGGAATCTATCCTGTGAAACGTGCAGAACATTTATAATAGTCATTTTGAACACACCATCATCGTGTATAAATTATACCAAAGAAGACACAGTTAATTTAACATAAAACATTATTGTATCAATAGACTTAGAATTATTTAGGTTTCAGTGTAAGTGGTAGAAGAAATTGTAGGTGTGTATTATAGTAATTATTATGTAAATTAAATATATCACATCAGAGAAATAATAGTATATATATATCAAGAAAAACCATTAAAAGCAAATTTTATTATTGTACCATCCTTTCACGGCACCACAGGGTCCCGGAACTTTGGAAGGCGTACGAGGAGCCGAAGCCAACTCGCAGAGGCCCGTTGAACAGTTTTAATCTAAATGTGATGAGACATCAGCCGGCAATTATCCCTGTATGCACTATATAAGTGCACCCAAGGACAATCCCCGGTTGATGCAAGACTATTGTGAAATGTGGTAAAATTTGATAGGGTTATGAATATGGGTTGCTATGGACTGGTGGATATGGTAACTATGGAAATACTATGGCCCCTGCCCCTGACCAATATTGATACATACGGATAAACAGGCAGGGGGTGACTGGCAAACCCAATTAATGGGCCCCGGAAACGGCCGCTAGCATGTAGCGACACGGAGGCAACATACGTTGAGCTGCTTGGGGAAGGAGAGGCATCCCACGGCTATCAGAGCAATCCCGGAAGTACGGTCAAGACCCCTACCAGCACCTTACTGAGATACATCCTTCCCCCGAGTCTCCTTCAACTCCTACTCTTGCGAATCTCCACTCAAACCAGCCAATTAAGGCAAGAATGAGGTAGGAAGGCTTGTTCTTCATCAGTGTTCACTCCAGCTCGTCACGAGGACTAACCGGAGAGAGAAGAACAAGACACCTCCCGGGAGTCAGGTCCGTGGGGTCGCCTCTGCCCAACAGCTCGCCACAAGCTGCCCTGCGGATTTATTATTGTATATTATTATTATAATTCATAAACGAGTTTCTACCGACGTTAAGTGCGAATTTCATTAAAAAAAGTCTTTTTGAAAATGTATTCACAGTCTGTTTCAATTATACCTTAATTGCATTGTCAGCAATTTAATTAAACGTTTATTGTTAGCTCACCGTTGCTATAAGGGCGTTTTCACACAATTTACACTGACGTACTACGGCAAGAAGGTCTGTCTCACTCAGGCTTAATATCGTGAATTCGTGATAAAGTGGAGGCCGCAATAATTTTCACTGATTTACGTTAGACGCTAAATACTTGAGCCTCAAGTATTTGGTATTAGAATTTATTATAATCACTCTACACGAGACATTGGTAAAGATTTGATACTTGTGCTCGTTTTAATAGAGTTTAGTTTCTTATAATGCAAAAGATTTTTGAGTTTAGATCAGTACCATACCATTTTTATCCTGTTGGCGATAGCTTACCCGGTGCACTCACTCAATCAGCAAAATACAAAGCAAGCGATAATTCACGCCGGTTTTATGTGAGGCCGATTTTTTCATTATAATAAGTTTTATTCATATCACATCATCAGCCTATAAGTGCCCACTGCAGAGCAAAGGCCTCTTCTCACACGGAGAAAGTTTGAGCATTTATCACCACGTTTGCTCAATGTAGTTTCCTCACCTTGTTTTCCTTCACCGTTTGTCAGTGGTGTCTAAATAATCATTGAAAGTACATGTAACTGAGAAAAAGATTTGTACTTGGAACATTACTTGTTTTTCGAACTCGCACCTTCATTCATGAAAAGCGGGCGTCGTAAGCTCTAGGCCATCACGTAATTTTTTATTAGTAAGGTATTCCAACAAGTCTTATGAAAGTTTTAAAACGAAAAAATGTAAATGATTTTTTTTTTCAAATCAGAAAACCATCCTGAGCCCCGTTCATTTTAGAAAAACCGTTACTTTTAGCGTAAACTGTAGCAGATACGTTAATTCGGCAAAAAAGGATTCAGCTGGTGGATGTTGTTATCCTAACAGCCTAGCACAAAAACTTTATTCGTTAGGCAATATAAACAAAACCTTGTGCTAGGTACAATTTAGGTCATCGGAATTTGTTTTATAGAAACTATATGGTAGTATCAATATCACTCCAGTTTCCTAAAACGAGAACCAGATTTTTTTCACATTGTTTTAGGGGATAGAAAACGATAAAGTACCGCCCATGAACGTACACAACACCAAAAAGTCATAAGTAAATGCGTTGCCGTATTGTAAAGAGAAAGAGAGAGAGAGTGTTCTTTTTTTGAAAAAAAATATTGTTGTATTCGTTTGTAAATAACGTATACGATGCTAAACAATCAATTTCTAGAGTGAGTCTGAGAGAATCCTCAAAAACATCAACGTCTCTTAATTTCTAAGTAAACATAAGCACCAAAAGACATACATTCGTATACAGGTACAAAAATATTAATAAATTAAAAATTAAAAAAAAAACCCACACAAAATACATAAGCTACCTTTAAAAAGTATATAATACAAAAAAAAAACTTAATTGAAATCGTGTCATCCGTCCAGGAGCTATGATGCCACAAACACACAGACAGACACGTCAAACTTATTAAAGTTTTTGTTTTTTGTGACGTACAAGTCATAACCTTTTATTTGATACCCCACTTGAGCATATTTGCAGACATTCGATTTTTCTTCCCCACTTTAACCCCCCATAATAATATAAGGCCCCCATAAAAGGCTCAATCGATTTTCATCAAACATGTATAAGAACACTCGCCTGTAAACACCTGTAACACAAAAAAACTAAATTGAAATCGGTTCATTCGTTCAGGAGCTATGATGCCACAGACAGAAAGACAGACAGACACGTCACAACTTATAAAACCCCTCTTTTTGGGTCGGGGGTTAAAAAAAAACATCAAGAAATAAACACTGCCATATTAATTTAATATTTAAAAAAAAACATCAGAGCGCAAGTAAACGTGTGCAGTGTGTTCCAACGATAAGCCTCGTCGTCCCGCTCATTTGATTTACTGCGAGACTCGGCAAACAGTTCCCGACTTGCGCGGATAAATTCGCCTTCATGAGTTTTGTGACACAGCTTCACAGGTGTGTCACACGCTTCTTATACACTATTTCTTTAAGGATTCCCGAGCAGACTTCAAGTGGGTAAATTTATTTAGGATTTGTAGTAACACTTTTGGAAGCTTTTTTATAAGTTTTGAGAGCATTGAAAGTGGAGGGGTTTTTAGAAAGCGAAATAAAATCATGTCTACTTGTTATTCTTCTAAGGCTGCTTAATTTTTGATAGTCAGATGTTTTCTTGACTTAAGTTTTGCTTTGCTTGTCGTCAACGGAGTTGGATGTGCAGTTTTTACATATCGCCTATAAAAGTCACGTCACTCACTCACAAGTCACTCTTTTTTGAAGGTTTGATAAGTTTTATTTATGTATAATTGCGGTGACCTTGAGCTTAAAGCGCACGCTTACCATGCGTGAAGACTCGATGCCATGTCCTGGCAAGTACTGATGTACTATCTTTGTTAATTTAGTCACACTTACAGCGAAGGAAAGCATAATTTATAATCGCTTATCCACCTTGAGGTAGTATCAATATGCTCAAATCTTTTCTAAAACACATACAGGCGTATATGGGTCTAGAACACATATTCGATAAACATTCCTGGGCACAACATATGAACTGAGACGATCTCATTTAACCTATAAAGCCTGTAAAAATACGTTTTACTATGTATTTTCAAAATACCTTAACATCTTTTTAAAAATCATTTATTTATATGTATTTTTTTATTATATTTTGTAAAAAATACACACAAGTGCCCTATTTCTATCTACGCTCCTCATCAGCATTTGCGAAGAAAGCAATAAATTTGATTCTTTATTGGTTAAAAATAGCTAAAAATGACCAGAGCGTGGGTATTTGTTGAATCACGATTTGTGTTTGTGAACGCCCACGATACAGGGCAGATGCCTATTGGACCAATACTTTGCAAATAAATAAAAGTTTCGATTCTATTTACATCCTTCTTGCTTCATAACTTCCATTCTTTATGCTTCTAAAAATAAATAACAGTGTCACGGTTCCCGTCACGTGTCATGTTGATTTTATATTGCCGATTATTGGCATTATGTGCACAATTTTTTACCTTATATTTTACAAGATTTACACTTTTATTTCTATTTACACTTTTTTTAGTATATTTTGAAACTTTATTTGTATAAAATGGATGTATACGACGAAATTTATATTCTTGAGAAGATACCACAAGCGGTGCCACGTTTGGACTACTTGAATATACGATGCGGAGCGAGACTCATCGCTATACTGGGAATTGTGAGAATGCCTATTTGATAATTTCGTCTTATCTTGAAACGTAAACGTTGTCTTTAGAACAAAAGGCTCATTTTATGGCGTCTTTGGACTGAAAATCTAGGATAATAGCTAGGCGGGGCTGACGTGAAGCGTAGGTGGAAATGTTTCATGCGTAAGCTCGATTTGGTTTTTGCCTTTGTTCAACTTTTGTTTCGTAAACGTTTCACTTTGTGTCCTTTGGAACAATTCCGAGAAATACATGAATATTCCGGAGCAAAAAGTTGTTGCGGCGTTTTGCAAAGGAATTGTGTTGTTGTGTAACAATTTCCTTAAGTCGTATTAATGACACAGTAGAAATTAACTCTGAAGTTTTGACATGGAAATATGTATGTGGGTAAATGTGTTATTTATGAAGAAGGTTATTAATACACACAATTCTAAGAACCTGTATTTTGGGTTAAACATTTATTGGATACAACAATACAGAACTACATTTTTTTTTAACAAAGAGTTTGAAATTTTGGCTACTATTAATTAATAGGTATGTTTTGTTTATACTAACAAGAAATATGTCACAACTGGTCCAATCCTTTGCAGAACAGGCCTGATGATATGTATGGATGATATGAGAAAACATTAAGAATTGAAAATTTTCAAAGATATTTAATTCGCCAGTTTTCGGTACAAGTTATTGGTTTTCCTAAACGAAAGCTCGCAAATAATCTAGGATATTTACTGTAGATATTACCTCATGCCTGCTTTTAAGGCTCAGTACACACAAATTATCCGATATGCAATACGTGTAAAATATTAATTGGATTCCAGGCTAAGGTTTGGGGTCTGTAGGTACCTGGTTTAATAAATTACAGGTAACCTAAAACCTAGGTATTAAATGAACGTGAATGTTTTATAGATATAGGAAAGGTAAGCTTTATATGTAATAGAAATATTCTTGTACGTAGTTCGTTACTGTGTTGTTATAATGAATGAAATAGTACAGTCCTTTCTTAGCAATACATTTCTAGGTAAGTAAAAGGCTAAGGGCTGATGATGATGATGATGATGAACCAATCCATTATTCCAAGGTCATTTTGAGCTGATAGTTCTTAAAATAATCGTTTATTTATTTTAACCGGTTATCTAAGAGCATCTGTAGTGTTGGCTTCTGGCCCTCGTATGCTTCCCAAATGACTGGGATTCTGTTGTCCTGCCATTGGTAAACATACATACTTATAGTTATACATACATACATATTGATACTTAAAGACATGTTGGGAAAATCGGAAAACATTAAAAAACATTTAAATGTGGGAGAGCCATGCTTCGGCACGAATAGGTCGGCTCGATCGGAGTGATACCACGGCCTCACCGAAAACCGGCGTGAAACAACCACAGCATTGTGTTTCGCCGTGTGAGTAAGGTTACCGGAGGCCCAATCCTTCCCCACCCCCAATCCCTCCTCAATCCCTAAATCTCCAAATCCCTAATCCCTTAAAGGTCGGCAACGCACTCGTAACTCCTCCGTTGCAGGTGTCCATGGGCGGCGCTGATTGCTTACCATCAGGTAATCCGTCTGCTCGTTTGCCGATCTATGACATAAAAAAAAACCAAATGACTAACGAAATAATTTGTTTGGTCTGAATATTTTACAAAGATAGAGTATAATGTTTAGTTTAATAGTTCCGATAAAAAGTTTATTTTGAATACATTTAATTCATAACGTAACGTATACTATAAAGTTACTGTTCATTGAACTATTAACGTTGGACTGTACAATTTAACAGTAAACAACAAATGCATACATACTGTTGTTGATGTTAATATTTTTTTAGAACTCGAGCTATTGGTTTATTAGTAAATGATTATTTTAAACCGAAATAAATAAAAGAGAAAATTTAAATTCAAATGCTCTTTGATATCATTTCCAAGAAGATATCAAAGTATTTTAGATTTTATTTCTAACTCTTTTTGAACTAAAGTCCTTTGTGGCAACAACCCAGCTTTGGAACTGCTTGTGCATACGTTTTAAGTTTTGCTAACTTCAAAGTTGGCTTGCACCAACAATGTATTATGAATTTGAATTTTCGATCTTTTACTGAGTTTGATTTGGCAATACTTATACTAAAACTTATGGCGTATCCTTTTCGACCTTCTATTTGTATAAAAAACTTTGTTTTTAAACGTCTTATCAACATTATTATTTGACATTATCATTAGTTTCATGCCACGCTAAGAGCTCATATTCATGCGATCATATTGAAGGTCCATGCTTTAGCAGGAATGGGCCAGCTTGGTTGGAATGATACCTCGGCCTCTGAGAATACGGCGTGAAACAACGCCTGTGTAATGTTTTGCCTGTAAGATGAGGTTACCGGCTTTTTTTATGTCATAGGACGGCAAACGAGCTGACGGATTAAGTACCTAATGGTAAGCAATCAGCGCAAAAGAGTAACGAGTGCGTTGCCGACCTTTTAGGGATTGAGGTAGGGGAAGGATTGGGCCTCCGGTAACCTCTCACTCACACGGCGAAAAACAAAGTTGTGTTTGTTTCACGCCGGTTTTCTGTGAGGCCGTGGTTCGTTCGGCGACCCGGCCGGACTCTCGATCCTTTCCCCTACCCAATCGCAATTCCCTCCCAATTCCGACTAAAGTACGTTTTCTAAGAACTAACAGCAATTTTTTTGTTCCAGCTATTCGGCGTCACAATGGCAACGGCATTATTAATAAGAGACAGAATAAACTTAACGGCATCTACGTTAATATTAGTTGTGTTCCTGTCAATATTTGTTATCGTCACAATCATGTTTGTCTTGGCCTCTGTCCTGCTTTTAATGGCCGCTCTAGATGTGAGTATTATTGTGTATCATTAAGACTCATTTAATTAATAAGTGTTATGTATTAGTGGTAGCCTTGTCAATATTGTTTTCCACCGTCAATGGAAGGATCGAAATCAAAAGCTTAATTGTATAATATAAGCCGAGTTTAGGATGCTTATATTTAATACGGTAGTTTCCAACTAGTCAAATTAAATACTTTTATCCAAACGTCAAAAACGATAATTTTCTATGAAATTTGTATGAAAAACTTAGCTATGACGTCATAACTTTTTTGCGTCAAATAGCTCACTTATTTCTTAATAATTAGCTAAAAAAATCAAAAAATTAGTATATCGATCAATCGATGAGTAAAAGTATAGTTATTTTTCAATATTTTATTGTATTGAAACGTCGAAATAATTTATTTTTGACCTAGGAAACTACCCAATTATTATATTTAACGGCTTACTCGCGTATTTGGAATTGGAATTTCCTGCTCGTTCTTCTTCATTCGAATCTATACTTTGGAACGAGCATTTAGCTTCATTGACGAACAGACTGGAAGCCTATTATTCTATTTTGACGTATCAAAGGTAAAATTTATGCCTGAAATTTAAAAAAAATGGTCTTTGATTTAACTATATGGCTAAACAAGGGTCTCATAATATAAATAAGCAACACTAAGTGAAACACGATTTGGTAAATGTCACAAGTGAATTTGTTACCCGTTAAAAAAAATACTCACGAAAATAAAAATACAATAGTCCTACCTTTTACTCAAACTGGTATCTAGACCTAAAAATGACTATTATAAATTTTACTCTTTTCAGGAGAATACCGATTTAATGTCCTATTACATTTGGTTGAGTATCGTGTGTCTGTGTATAAAATTAGTGCTTGCAATCCTTATACCACTGCTATTGATAGTCGAGGGGCGATATCCACAAGCTATCGCACTTATATGGATGGTCATCGTAATGATCGTTGGTCTAGGTGAGTTTCATTGATTGAATAATTTCATGGTTAGTGTAGAATAATCTTTATTGTGCCTTTCAACTAAAACTCAAAATGAACAGCCAAATACTAGATTATAGAATAATACTCTTATTATACAAAGGTTTGTTATATTTTCCTTTTCTATTTTATGACTAAATATTAGCATTACACCACTATTCTCTCATGATAATGAATAAAATTTAATAAGGTAACAAAGAATTTGATTCTGAAATTGATTGAAAAAGAGTATCCATGGAGTTTCTTGCTCGTTCTTCTCCATAGGAACCTACACTTTTGAATGAGCAAATAACTTTACTAGAGGGCCACCAACAGACTGACACTTTTTGTATTTTAATCTTTGTTTGATGTTTGAAAATGCCAATAATGGTTTAATTCAAAAATAAAATTTGATTTTGACTTTGACTTTGATTTTGACTTTGACTTTGACTTTAACTTTGACTTTGACTTTGACTTTGACTTTGACTTTGACTTTGACTTTGACTTTGACTTTGACTTTGACTTTGACTTTGACTTTGACTTTGACTTTGACTTTGACTTTGACTTTGACTTGACTTTGACTTTGACTTTGACTTTGACTTTGACTTTGACTTTGACTTTGACTTTGACTTTGACTTTGACTTTGACTTTGACTTTGACTTTGACTTTGACTTTGACTTTGACTTTGACTTTGACTTTGACTTTGACTTTGATTTTGACTTTGACTCTGTCGGTATAATCTTCAAGCTTAACAGTCGGGTTGTCGATCGCAGTTGAGGGTTGAGGAACAAGTTGAAGATTAAGATTAATGCGTAGTCTCTTAGTAACTCTTCCACTAATCCCCGAGCGGCCATCGCTGTTTTCGCTCGATTATAGGCGATAATTCCGATACTAAGGTTATAAATAATTTATATAAACTTATTTTCAAAATTGTATTTATCACTATGTATTATTGATATTATATGGATGGCATGCACAATGGACAGGTTAATGAGTCAATTGACATCAAAAGTAATTCACGAATAAAAATATGATTTGGTTAAATAAAATTAAATGTTGGATTCGTTACTTTAAAAATGAATGAAGAGTGTATAAGATTATTTTCTCTCTCAGTTTCCGTTTTCGCTTCAAATGTGATAACATCAGAGTCCGTATTGGACAATATTTTTTTATTTGCCAGTTACCATTATCCTTATCTTACCCTTTTATTGTGCTTAGCACAAAATTTGGAAGGATTTCGGCCAGTTTTGAGTAGGTATATGTGAGTTATCGTAAATTTAATTGAAAATTTTTAAAGCTGTTTGGAAAAAGTAGGCAGTATTGAGTAGCTATTTTTATGCAACAAAACGACAAAATATAGACTACGCCACGGTGTATGACGATTTTAGTCATAACACAAACACAGTTATTTAGTAGCATTATGTCTACACTTCGGAAAAAAGTTTTGATCTAAAGAAAGTACTTGAAAAGTAATACAAATCCGACTCAAAATCTTTAAGTCTAATTCAGTATCGAATTTGCTTATTTATCCGTCAAATAAATGCTAAAATATCGTTTTATATTCATAATTCGAAATCCTTTTTTGATCTCGTAAATTGAATGGTAGAAATATTTTAATTAACAGTTTAAAAATTCATTCAATTTCGTGTAAACCTAATACCTAATATACAAGGAGATTGTGTAATAAAATGTATTTTATTCGTTTCAGGGTGGACGCACTTTATATCTGTGGTCAGCTCATACAGATTGAGTCTTCTAAGCGTAGGTCAATTATAATATACTGTACATCCAATTTTGTTTTATTTTATGTCCAGAACACATACTAATTGGTAAGTCTGGCTTACGGTAACACAAGAACTTAGTATTAATGTGATCTAACTCTAGAGCACATTAATATTAAGTTCTCCCCATAGTCTTAGATCACCCACCACAGACGGGGCCCTAAAGGGCTGATGTCCATCGGAGTTGCGGGGTAAGCGCAATGAGGCACCGCGACCGCGGCCCAGAGCAGGAAAAGGGACAGGGGGGTTTTTAGTCTGTAAGAATCTGACACTCCCTCCCGCCCGGCCTTGGGCGGGAGAAGGGATTTGATGATGTTCCCCTCACAAAAAAAAAATAGTCCAGTCTTGCCCGATCTCTGGCTCATGTAAATAAACCTAGACCGATAATTTCTAAATTTGAAATCGCCTATCCACTTTTAGCAAAAATGATAGTTAATGCTTTACCTTCTCCCTGTGAGAAGAAGACTACACTGAGCACTTTTAAGCTGGTCATGTGGTGAGAATAAAGAAAAAAATATTACACAAATATTCAGTCTCTGAAAAGTTTTGATAACAATAAATATGTGTAAAATCAACAAGGACGTATTTTCAGACAGAATAACTCTAGCAATGTTGTGATAAGACATGTTATCGACCAGCTCTATCCCCACTCCTGACAGATAGCCACCTTCGTCAAGTGTTTATTGGCCTGAGCTTAGATCTTCAACCGAGGTCCCAAAGTGAAAGAAAGGTTTTGTTTGCTTACGATTTTTTTGAGTTATTTCTTTTTTTTCGTCGAAATGAGTTTTATCATTCATATAAATGCGAAATGTTACTTTTTTATAGAAATTTTAAAAGTCTCATGGTGCAATAGAGAGCTCTTTATTACAAGGGAATCAAATATCGGTTGTATCGTAGGTAAATAACTACATTTAGTAGCTAGCAAATTATGATAGAGATAGATATTGTTACATATACAGATCTCTGTGACTACAAAAAGCCGAAAAAAACATGTGTTGAATCTGCTAAATCATGTTAACCATTACAAATCAAACCTTTCCAGTCACCATTTTGCACAGATTACTTCACCAAAAACAAGGTCCTATATTTTACAACTAGCTACTCTCGCGCGGTTTCACCCGCTGCTTGGCTCCATTGAATCGTAGAGTGATGTTTTATAGCCTATAGCACTCAGGAATATTGTAGCTATCTATCAGTGGAAATCCGTCCAGCGGTTCCAAAGATTACCAACCCCCCCTACATACAAACTTACAAATTTTACCTCTTTATAATATTAGTATAGATAATTATCTTGTACCACACGCAAAGCGCAGTCCACTATGGCATGTGGATTTCCAGGAATCTCGCAGGAGCCAACGCGAGCTTATTTATCCTCTCGTGATTAAAGAGAGCGAGCTCGACCGACTGTATGGTAAACAGGGTGTTTTATTTTCCACTTTATTTAGTTAAATGCTATGTTACGTTGGATGTAGTGCGGTAATGCCCGCGATTTAAGTGCCGTATTTATGCATTGCTGTTTTATTTGAAGATATTGTTGTTTTTTTTTTTGATGTATTTGGTAGATGCATTTGTTCTGATTTATTCGGACCATTGTGAATGTATGGAAGGATAATTTTTATATTGTTCTCAACCAAACTAATCCAAACTAATATGATAAATGCGGAAGTAACTCTGTCTGTCTGTCTGTCTTTTCTTCACGCCTAAACTACTGAACTGATTCCTGTGAAATTTGGTACAGTAATAATTGTGAACTCCAGAAAGGACATAGGATAGTTTTTATACCAAAAATCTGCAGAATTTCACTATACACATCGTTATTGCTTTAACATGTTTTTAACCGACTTCAAAAAAAGGAGGAGGTTCTCAATTCGACGAGTATTTTTTTTTTTTTTTATGTATGTACACCGGTTACTCGAAGACGCCTAGACCGATTTGCAAAATTTTTTTTTTTATTCGATAGGGTATACTTGCCATTTGGTCCCATTGTCATGAAGTCAGGACCTGATGATGGAATCCTGGAGAAACCGAGGAGAACTTTCGAAAATTGTAGGGGCGAGTAGTTTTTTTGTATGATGTTTAAGTAGGCCTTTAACAACACTACAACTTGACGAAGGTCGAAGTCGACCAGATGTTGGAGCTGGAAGACAGTCGAGGGATCTCCTTGACTATTTGGAGCAGTTGCCTTGTGTTTGGGCTTGAATGATTCGTATTGGCGAGCACTTTGCACATCTGTAACTATCATTAAGGGTCTGATGATGAGAACGAAGGACAGCTCAGGGAACTCCTGAACGGTTTACAGTAACTACTTCGTGTTTGAACTTAATTCATTTATGTTGATGAAAACTTTGTACATGTATGGATTATAACAACTGAAGGTCTGCAGTGTACCTGACGATGGAGACCATTGACAGTCGAGGGAATTCCTCAACGATTCATAGCAGCTTCCTTGTGTTTGAGCTTAATTAATTGGGTTTGATAATAACTTTACATCTAGATGGATTGTGACTATCATTAGAGATCAAGACGAAGGACAGTCTAGGGAACTCCTCAACGGTTTACAGTAGCGACCTCGTGTTTGGACTTAATTTGTTTAATTGATAAGAGCTTTCCCTCTCCTAGAGAGGTGGCTTGTGACCCAGTAGTGGGAACATTAAAAAGGCTGATGATGATGATGAGAACTTTCCCATTTCTTGGGATCTATATTTTTTAATAGAGCGGCTCCTTTCGCAGGCCTACACATAGCTACTTAAAAATATATATACTATTCAATATGTTAATTTATATTTAAAATGTTACTGTAGTTTACAGAAGAACTTGTAACAGACACTAAAAAGTAAAAAAAAAAAAAACTACGTTTAAAAAAACCGACTTCAAAAACAAAAAAGTGTCAAATAATTAAAATAGATATTTTAATAGCACTCTTACGTACGCGAAGCTAATACTTTTAATATTAATAATAAAACACTATCAATTCTATGTGCTACCTATTCATAGGTTTGAAGTCGGTGCCAAGCCCTAAACAGAATAAAACTAAATGAGAATTAAGACTGTTTAACTGCTAAAGGACGAAATTTCCACAACCAACAACGAACCTAACTACTACTACTTTTAACAACCCACGAGTTACGTTAAGTACGAGAAAACTTTTAGAATTCATATTTCACCCGAATATCTTTCTAAGCTATATATAATTTCGCATGTAACGAAACAATATAGACTTCTGATTCTACGCTAAGGCCATCAATCAAATGCTTATAATATTATGTATTAGGCTTGGCACCGACTTTAAACCTATGAATAGGTAGCACATAGAATTGATAGTGTTTTATTATTAATATTAAAAGTATTAGCTTCGCGTACGTAAGAGTGCTATTAAAATATCTATTTTAATTATTTGACACTTTTTTGTTTTTGAAGTCGGTTTTTTTAAACGTAGTTTTTTTTTATTTTTAATTATTTGCTTATTATATTCATATATTCTTGTATATGTCTCAAAAACCTTTCATGTTTAATGTCATGCACACCTGTAATTTGTACAATTGCTTGTGCATCCAATTTTTTGATTATTGAGTTTTTTGTAAAACATTGGGTGATTGTATTGTTGGTATGCTTATTTTAAATAAATTAATAAATAAATACCACGGGTACAAAGTTGTGGGCAAAAGCTAGTATCTTATATATGAGATAAATACAGTTATTTTTTGTAAAATTTTGCACAGCATTTGCTAATAGTTATATATAAGCTCCTTTGACCTAAAACATAATAATAATATGACGTAATCTTAACAAAGTAGATATATTTAATTCGTCGTAATTTACCTAGCCTAGGTACTTAATGAAACATGAATTTTCTATAAAAAGACTCTGGGCAACATAAAAAGTCCTAATAATCTAGTCTGTGTTTTAATTATTTGCACATTTTAATGAGTATTAATTATGTTTTTAGCCTGATTTATTAATTATAACTTTACTTAAGCTTCATTAGTCTAGTCTATTAAGGTAACCTTTATTAAAAGTAACCTTGGACTCCTTGGAATTTTTGGTCTTGTATTTTTTATATTTTTGTTGATTTATTAAATAGGTATTCTACTAAATTTGAGGGGTAGGTGAAATTAGTGGCATACATGGGTTTATAGTTATACATATTGCTTTTTGATTCATGTGAATCAATTGTACAAATATATTACGATTCCAAAAATCACGTTCCCTACCTAGACTTGATTTTTAGTTTGCCGAGAAGCTCTTTGGCATTCGGTTACTGGAACTGGAACTATCCGATTGTTATTTGATTTTTGTTGAAAAAAATGAAATAAAATGGAACGAAAGCCACGTCATTCGCTTGTTAATGGAAAAGATTTTTACTGTTCTTTTTTAATGTTTAAAAAAATTTTGCTCCACACTATGACTTTTTCCTATGTCGGGTACGATTGCAAACCTACAGTTTTACATACTCATCAGCACATCACACACAGGCCCGAAACCACATTTTCTGGATTACAAAAAGAGTTGTTCTGTGCAGGAATTCAAACCGCGACACGTTGTGCGGCAGCCCCATGGCCAGCCACCGCGCCAACCGTGCAGTCAATATATGCTCATGATCCTAAATTACCACATTACCAACATATTTTTTTTTTGGTGTCAGAGGAAAATCATCAAGTGACTTCTCCCGTCGTGAGGAAGGTGACAGACCCTTACTGACTAAACCCCCCCCCCCCGTTTCTTCTCGTGCGCTAGGCCAAAGCCGCGGTGCCTCATTGCGTCTACCCCGCAACCCCGGCTAAGCATCAGCCCCATAGGGCCACGTCTGTGGTGGTTTATTGGCCCTTTGAGGCTCAGTACGCTCAGGTCTGGTTCTGGTCGAGCGGCGAGCTAGCGTTGCGCTGTTGCGCGGCAGATAGTTGGCCAGCCCCGCGCGAAACGCGCAGTCAAATATCCTGAAATGAACAAAACAATACCAATAATAAGATTAAAATGTTCTGAAACGTACATATCCCGCAAGAGCTTCGAGGAACTAACCACATTACATACATACAAACTTAAGTATGGCGTAGTAATTAACCAAATGAAGAGATTTATGCATAATGACGACGCTTAATTCACCTCTTAATATCAAAGGGAATGTTAGTTAAATGAGTCGTCAACGATATTAATTACGTTCCATTTCATGATAACAATCTGTTGCGCTGGTATGCCAATAAATTCAGGGGTGTCAACGAAAACATTGATTTGATTTGATTTTGATTGTTTTGTTTCATTTTTGTGATATTGTTTATATGTTAATATAAGTGTGTGAGTAACCAACATTATTGTGGGGGTGTATAGGTACTCCTATATGTGTATTATGTAAATAATGTAAATAAGCTAGGTAGACATTTTTGCCTCGCGAAGACAGATGCAAATAACGGCATGCAATCAACTAATTGTGAGATATTTGTATTTGCTAGTGACAACAAATCATGAATGAAAATTATGATTTGTTGTTGATTAATCTTTTTGAAAAAAGTATAAAAGACTATCAATTGTACTTTGCAATTGTATTAAATTTATTGAAAATTATGACTCCCTATAAGTAACTGGGAATAGCTCTAAAAGTTTCAAGTCCTCCCAAGTAGCGTTTGCGGACGTGGCGACATCACCGTAGGTACTTTACGTGACCAAGACATTATTTTCAGCAAATTTGTAAAAAGTATTTTAAGATTATTAAATAACGGAAGTGACAACCCTACAAACATAGGAAGTAAGCTTGCGTGTAATAAAAGTTATTTGTTTTCATTGATATTCGTATTCATTAGACTGAACTACTCACTATCTTCGAATTAATAGCAAACATTTACATGAAATTCCCTTCTTAGCTTAATATCTTTGTAGATATTATTGTTAATGAGTGTTTATGTAAATATAACAGTATTATAAGAGAAACTCTGTAGATGAGACTTTTGCGGTTATGTAGGGAAGTCAGTCTAAAATATTCATCACATAGATAATAATTTAAATTATCAGAGAAATGGGTATCTGTGTGGGAGAACAATGCTTTGCCACGAATGGGCCGGCTCGACCGGAGTGTACCACGGCTACATAGAATGCCGGCGTGCAGCAAAACTTACGAGGTGTTTCACCGTGTGTGATTGAGGTTATCGTTGGCCCAAAATTGATTACCCAGTTGTCAAGTATCTGTGTGTAATAGTGCTTATAAAGTGTCATAATTTAATGTTATGATTATGATTTGATATAAACTGAAAATGATTGACAAAACCTTCAAATGTTTTAACCCTCTCTGCTTATAGCTTTGCCCGCGTAACCTATCATTCCAGACCATCTCTATCTATCCCTGTTCGATTTCAATCAAAATCCATTCAGTAGTTTTCACGTAAAGGTGTAACAAACATCTACCCATACTTAATAAGTCTCTGCGTTGATATTATAACTACGGTGAAGCGAAGAATACTTTTAATTTGTACCTGTACCTCTATCACTCTAAACTAAACGAAGATTTAAACACAACGTTGTGTTTCGCCTCACTCCACATTATGTTATTCTACGAAATAATTTCCGAATACGGCATAGGATAACATAAGTACATAGTACTCTGTGTTCTGTGATATAAGGTTGTGTACACAGTGATTATATTAAGGGTAAAGCGATAGTAAAGGGACAAAGGTGTAGTTCAAAAATGAATCTTAATTACGTCGATTAGGTTTGCTTTTAAACTATGAGGGACGTCAAAATGGCGTATCGAGTATTGGTACGAATTTAAGTGTCACTTGATTGGAAAGAAAACAAAGTTCGGTACATGTCATACCTAGCATTATATCAAACAGGACAGCAATGAGAACGGATTTTAAGAACACTGTTAATCATGAACGAACTAAAATATTAATACAGTCAGACATACGAAAGGAATCGCATTATTAATACTACAAAATAAAAAAAGGAAAGTAAAATTAAAATTTAACATACATATTTTGTTTGGTTATAACGTATTGCAGCCCCGATTCGGAATAAGAAACGGGTTGGTTGTTAGTCAGTAAGATACTGACACTCACTCTAGCCCCACTCAGGGCAAAAGAACATTAAAAATCATTTCTTAACTAGCTTCTGCCCGCGACTTCGCCCGCGTAGTATGTTGATAAAAGTTGCCTATGCTTATGCCAAATTTCATCCAGATCCGTCCAGCTGTTTCGGCATGATTGAGTAACAAACATCCAAACATCCAAACATCGGAACATTCGCATTTATAATATTAGTATGATATTAAGTATTTAGTCGCCTTTCTACGTGTATTCAAAACTCACCCTTATCGTCCTTACATCTGCATTAGAGGACGTGTTTGCGAATAATTAAATTGTGGCTTGTAAGCTGTGTGAAGGGCGACTGACGACCCTTGAGGAACGGAAACGGGAAAGTCGAGATTGTATCAAGATTGTGTGCGAATTGTCTACGGAGTTTGTTTAGTTTTTGTGTTATTATGTGTAGCTTGCTATCTTTTATTTGTTTAGTCTGCTTCCTTGGTCGAGTGGTTAGACGTACAACTTCGGTATCTCAAGATCGAAGCTCGGGCAAGGAAAAATATTATAGTTTTGTTCTGATTTTTGATGTACGCAGAATGGTCGAAATCACGTTCAAGTGTGAATCATGCTTTGATATGAATGAAATGGCTTGACTGGTTTGATACCACGGCCGCATCGCAACTGGCGCAAAAACGCTTGTTCAGTGTTTTGTTATACCAATAAAGTTTCTGTAGGCCCAATCAAAGAATTATAGAATTATAGAAAGATTATAGAATTTAAGGAGTAGGAGTCTAATGCTTAAAATCGATAACATTCAATAGGCTAGCAAAACACATTAGTTTTCTATGTTAAATGTGTCTATGAGTGGTGCCGATTGCTTATCATCATACATCTTATGATTATGAGGATGGCGCTATACAACTTCAGAAAATCCATTCACTGTCTTCGCATAATCTATTAATTAGGATTTCCAATTCGACATGACATGTAGCTATCTAATATAACAGTAACATCCCAAAATCATGTTATGCCTCAACATTAACGAACGCCAATCAAATTTACGCATAAATTAATTCAATCAATAACTGTCAGTGATGTCCATAGCTTACGCACGGATCGCCAAGTCCGGTGTCGCGTTTAGCAATAATGTTAACGTTATGTTACAGTTTTGATGTTTATTGTAATTGTCACATAATTATTGTACTGAATTATTATTTTATGACACCCTGTGCGGGGGTAGAGAGAGTTTTAGACTCTTAGTCACTAAAAATCCCCCGTTCCATCCCCTCTCCAGGCCAGGACCGTTATACACTATTGCGCTTGACTCGCATTGTACAAGAGGAGTTTTGTTTTTTTGTGAGAAGAAAATCATCAAATGATTTCTCCCGCCCAGGGCCGGGCGGGAGGGAGTGTCAGACTCTCACTGACTAAAACCCTCCCGTTCCTTCTCCTCCTCTGGGCCGAGGTCACGGTGCCTCATTTCGCTTACCCCGCAACACCGGCATTGTACAAGAGGGTACCCCAGCGATTGCCGTACATTCTTAAAATCAACAAATATCACAAAGTTTACTATAAATAGTTATGTTCATGGGCAAATATCTGATAACACTTATTATAATATTTTAAATCGTTAGTTTAATTAGTGTGGGAGAGCCATTATTTGCCACGAATGGATCAGCTCGACCGGAGTGATACCACGGCCACACAGAAAACCAGCGTGAACAACAACCACAGCTTTGTGTTTCGCCGTGTGAGTGAGGCCCAATCCTTCCCCTCCCCAATCCCTAGATCTCCAAATCTCTAATCCCCAAAAGGTCGGCAACGCACTCGTCACTTCGTTGCGGGTGTCCATGGGCGGCGCTGATTGCTTACCATCAGGTAATCCGTCTACTCGTTCCCCGACTTATCACATAAAAAAAGAAATCAACTAACACATTATAAATAAGGCGTTACTGATTTTTGCTACTCTTTCAATTAATAATTGCTCAATGGATCTTAATGAAATTTGGAACAGCTATAGATATTATTATATGTTTACAATTTAGAATATTATTATGTACACATTAACGTTTCGATAGACAGCTATTGTTTAAAATACGTGTAGTCAGATTTAAAATTCTTATGATTTTATCGGAGTGCTTTTGTTGAGTGGGAACTCATATTCAGCCGTATCAATTCTAAGTATTGGTACAAATTCGAACGGTTCGTAACCTTTTATTGAAAGCTCAATGAAAGGCAATAATATATGTTTAGATTTTCTCAGTTCTTTATTCTTCAAAATAATAGTTGTAGGTGAGCAAAGTTATCTCTAAGAAGCATTTCTGCTGACTTTTCTAAGGGTATCATAGTACGGTGCCCCTGATAAGGCGACCATTTTCTTTTTGTGGGGAATCAAACTAATAGTTTCCCCGAGGGCTTATTGTATGTAATAAATTTTATTTCATCTTGACATATCTGCCTTTTCTATTAGTTGCGCTATCGGTCCAGAATTGATTTCCTTTATAAAACAAAAAATCCCCTTTATCTTAATAATCTTCAGGGTTTTATGTACTACCGACAATGAGTAATGGGCTACGGGTCAGTTAAATAGCATTGTTTTGTAAGTCGTTAATTTTAATAGCACCTAACGTTTTTTATAAAATAAAGATTAAAAAAAATCATGCAGGTAGTTAATCATTAAAGGTTTTATTTATTTATTATGCTGTATTGTAATATTCGTCTGCATTCGCTAGAAGTACCTACCTATTAGCTGATTAAAATCTTAAATGAAATTACCCAGCTTTCGAATTGATGATTATGCGTTTTATGTGCTACGAACAATAGCTCTAAATTAATAAGTTTATGTGAAAATAATTTCCTTTGCGAAAACAAATTACCGGTCGTTCCGCAGTTTATCTAGTAGCTCCTGAATCCTTAACATTCACTGCTATAAAATTATTAATAAATTCATAACAAAATTAGGACATCATAAAGCTATTGGCCTTGAGTTCATTACGTTAGCCGTCGGGATTAAACATAGCCGTTAATTCGGCTGTAAAGACAATAAGTAAAGCTGACCTCCGGTCCTTTAAAATGGTCAAATTACCAGCTATCAAAGACCTATCTTCCAAATTCGACCTTTACTCTTTACAATCGAAAGCGGAATAAAATCCGGGGGGCAAGGGGTCAAATGTCATTGGTCGCTTCCATTGTGTGTGTGCGTGTGAAATTGTAATTCTAAAACGTGGTCATTATCCATGCAGTGACCCTGGAAATGGGACAAGCGGAGACAGGGGTCCCTTGACACGAGAGGCAAGATTAGTCCCTCATACAAAGTTTTAAATTAACGTGGCCCGTGGCTGAAGGATAAAATAGTGCGTAATGTGTAGGTTCTTAAGCGACTTGCTCGTTGTTTTATCTTTGTGTTCTCATAATTATTTTACAGGCTTTGTGCTCGCGATGTTGTCTCTCCTGAATAGCTGTAGTTTCAGAATCACGTAGTTTGTTTATCTAAATTATGATTAAGTAAACACTACTCGGTGAATACGCAACATTTCAAATTAACGTTTCTATGTGAATACGCTTGTGTTTCTGTTACCTAAGTTTTATTTGTTTTGTTGTGTATTTTTAGTATTGTATTGTTGTTACCATTTAGTGATTTGAATATTAGAGTTTTTTCAATATTTGTGTCAATTTTCAGCTGAGGAACCTATGGCAAAATATTTACATACCTTGTTTTCTCCTCCTCTACAACTCCATGACCACTACAACCATCGGCCTGCCAATGAATCAATAAAGAAGAAGGGTGACAAACCAGCAGACTGATGACGACGGTAAGCAAACAGCGCCGTCCATGAACTACTCACACTACTAGGAGGAGGTACAAGTGTATTGGGAGGCACAAGAACTGATAACATCATTCACACGAAGAAACACAAAGCAAGTGTTGTTTTCCAAGGGTTTTCTGTGTGATTGTTGTATCACTCCAGTCAAGCTGGCTTGAAGCATGACGAGCACTTAGAAATCTATAAAATTCGTAATCGCAATAAAAGAAGAAATCTCACATAATGGTGTCAATATATTATTGCTTTTAAAATTACGTAGGTATAAAAGTCATTTATGTAAGCATTAAAAATATTCTGTTCACCACGCAAGAGTAAAATGGTATTAACAGCGTAACAAAGTCAACGATGCGAGCACAAAGTACAAATTTTATTACGCAGTAAAATGTGAAATTAAATCAAATAATTTTCGATATAACGCCTACGCAGCCGCCGTAAACCGAAATGTGCAAGCTAAGACCTTTACAAATTCTATTTTTATAATAGGTAGGTACGATAGGTACTGGAAGTCTTGGAATATGGGATTTTTTGATGACACGTAACCTTTACCTTAGTTTACGTTGAAGGTTTTATTTCTTCTGGAATTGTATATTTTTGGGTAAGAAATAATTTTTCCTTTATTTTATCACATTGGAAGTTATTCATCCATGATATTGGTTGACAACATTGCCTGTAAAGGCAGGCGTTGATATTGTAACCACTAAATAGTAGAAAGTTTAACTGTTATATTATAAGAATACCAATTTCAATTATGAAATTAGTAGTATCTTTTTTTTAAAGTAAGTTTTTTGGCTCGAACGGTTCGGCTCGACTGGAGTGATACCATGGCCTCACAGAATAGTGCCGTAAAACAACCACGGCGTTATGTTTCGCCATGTGAGTAAGTTACCGGAGGACCGATGTTTTCCCGTCCAAATCCTCAAAAACCTAAAAACCTTTGGTGTTGTGGGTGTCCAATTGTCCATAGGCAACGTCGATTACTTTCCATGAAGTGATCCGTCTGTTAGTTTGTCCGCCAATTACATAGACATACATAAAATCATTATAACTTCATAGACGAGTCCTACAGCCCTTCTTTTTATGATTTTCGAGAGTAAACTGCGACAATGGAATGTCAAATGCCAACATTACGTATTTAGTTTCATCTACATACATACCTTAGTCAATCTCTTGGTTATAGGTTAAGGGTTTTTTTTGTGAGGGGAAAATCGTCATATGACTTCTCCCGCCCAGGGCCGGGCGGGAGGGAGTGTCAGACTCTTACTGACTAAAAACCCCCCTGTTCCTACTCCTGCTCTGGGCCGAGGTCGCGGTGCCTCATTGCGCTTATTCCGTAACCCCGGCTGAACATCAGACCTTTAGGGCCCCGTCTGTGGTGGTCTATTGGCTCTTTGAGGCGCGCGCGGAACGCTACGCGCCGTACGTTCGGGCCTGGTTCTGGTCGGCCGGCGAGCTGTCCTTACTCGCCGACCGCAGACCCGTGCTTACGGTGGCCGGAGATCCTCCCTTGTTCCCCGACGCCCGTAGTGTCGCGAATTGCGGCGGCTGGGGCGTGAGGAGGAGGATTGCTCCCTAACGCGGGCCGCCTCTCTCTTTGCGAGCATGACTGCTTCACAAAAGGAGGAGACGGCGTCCCAGTTCCTCTCACTCCGCACCATGGCCTCGACTAAGGCCGGGCGCGACAGGTATAGATTAAGGGTAGAGAGTTAAACCGTATTTAATTAAAAGTAAATTTTTGAACTTCTAATAGAAATCATAAGTTTAACGTTGCTTTGAATTCTTTTTTTTTTTTGAATTGAATGTATCTTATGTCTCATTATATCTTTTAAAATTCTCCATAAAATCAGAATAAAAACGGCTACAGTACCTACCTTAAAAATCCTTCAACAAAGAAATACTCGAATGTTAAACAAAAGAAATATTTTAAATCCACTATAAAAACCAAAGCTTAAACTAAATCCTATGCAGATGTGAAAGCGAGTATTTTAAATAAATGTTTTGTATTTATTTAAATAAGTTTTTTATGTTTAAGAGCGTAAGGATGAACGTTACTTGGATTCCTTTATTCTTTTAGTAAAGGTATAAAGCCATTAAGGGAAAGTTAATATGAAAAATATCATAATTGCCTCTTTTTTTAAGTTGGGAAGGCTTTAAATGACTTCTTCCTGACAAAAAACTTCTACCTGTTTTAGACTGAGTTTCAGACTCTTACTGACAAAGTACATAATCACGCTTGAACTCGCAACCCGGCTGACGTCATTGGCGTTAGTGTGGCCCTCGTATGGTGGTCTTATGGTTTTTTGAGGTTGAGGTACGCGCTGGACTCGAGCCGTACGCTCGGGTCTGGATTTGATCGGGCAGAGGGCTACTCCTACTCGCCGTCCACAGACACGCATATTTTATCATATTTGTGTGGTTTAGGACTTAAAAATATATGGATACATTGTCTTTTTTTAGAACGTTTGATACTTCTTTGTTTGCATAATTGGATTCTTGACCACTATTCAAATTCAATACTTTTATTTTTGGTATTGTCAAAATCACGACGTCGGTTGTAGTGGTTTTTTTGCTATCAATAGCGTCTTATATTCTCCCTTTGAGCATTCTAGATGGATTATGGTTTTGTTTTAATAACAAGCTACTTTCGCGGTTGCACCCGCTGCTTAGCTCCTATTGGTCATAGAGTGATTGATGTATTCCTACAGCTTTCTTCAATAAATAGATTATCTAACACAAAAATGATTACTCGAACCGGTAGTTTCAGTGATTAGTGCGTTCGAAAAATAAACATTGTAGCATTCTTCAAGTGACATACACTGACAGTAATTAAAGAAAGATAGTATGAGTAAGATCAGAAAAAATCTTGTGTAAAAACGTTGCCCTACACTAGCATTTTCTCCTGTGTCGTGGGTGCGCTTATAGACATCCAAATTGACATGCGTCATATGCATGTACTTACACCCGAAACAACAATTTGTAGATCACACAAAGTCAAACCCACGACACATTTCACAACTGCCATTCGCCCAGCCAGAGTGCGAACTGTGCATTATTTGCAGAAAATTAAATAATAACCTATATACTATTACAAACGCAGGCAAATCGATCGACAGACGCTGGTATAGCCAAACAATGAAGAATTACGATCATAAAATAACTGTTTAATATTCAAAATTAATGAACACAGCCTTTTACAAAAGGGCCATTGATTTATGCTAATCATAATGGTTTTAATCAAAAATATTTAGTATGCATTGAACAGAAATTAATGTCTATCAAATTATCTTGATGATTTGAATAATAATAATCTTGTCAATATATTTTTAATGTCAGTCAGATGAAGTTGCAGATTGACATTGTGTAATGTAGGTATTAGTAAATAAATAGATATTAGGAAATAGTGTAAGTATGATTGATAGAAAAGTTTTGTTTCGGGGAGTTGAATTATAATCGTGCTGTTGGACGTTGCATTTCATTTATCTCCTCAAATATATTACACATTGATATTTCACAAAATATGTCAAACGCTACATTGACTTTTTTAGGTTTATATATGTAATATGGATACCCCATTATTAAGACTACTATCAGTCAGTCTGTCTATCTATATAGGGCTGACTTGTCTCACGTCACGGTCCCAGCCTGGAACAAGAGAAGGAACGACGGGGTGGCTTTTGGTCAATAAGAGTCTGACATTACGCCCAAAGTAATGTCACAACTTTTTTGCTAAAAAGGTACCCGTACAAAAAACGGAATTAACGAAAATCACTTCAAATATTTAATAACATTGGAGATTTTTTATTTGTAATTATTGTAATAATTTTAAACAAACATTTCTATGTATGCTGTACGTGGAATGAGTATTATTATTATATTCAAAACACGAACACCTGAGATTGAGATCGAAAGTAAGCCGATACTGTCATGAATAAAAACTTTCAATATTATAAGCATTGTATAAAGAAAAATGCAAAGTAATTTCAAATCCCTATGAACGAATCTCATTATTTCTTCGGATAACAAAAATATTTGCAATATTCCGAACAGGCTTCAATAACTCTTAAAAGTTTTCAATTTGTAATGGAAATACGTTTTACCAAAGTTATACCTACGTTATTTTGATATTTTTGCTAAGATTTGTATTTCGTCTTTAGGTAATATAAATTATCATTGGCAATTTCCTTATAATTAATGGATTGGATAACTCATTATGTGGTGTAATATTGCTAAGATACAATCCGATAGTTTCCAACTAGTCAAATTCAATACTTTTATTGAAATGTCAAAAAAGTTTTTTTTCTATTATTTTTTATAAGATCATAGCATATGACGTCAGAATATTTTTACGTCAAATAGCATAATTATAAATGAAAAAAGAAATCTAAAAAAATGAAGTACATCGTGTCATCAATAAAATGAAAGATATATTTTATTATATTATTTGGTTTACTGAAAAGTCAACATGATTTATGATTGCCCCAACAAGACTACCCAATTTAAACGCAGTTAGCTAATTATTACCTTAGAAATAAATATTTCTTAATATCATTATATTACACCAAATTATGTGATTACGTAAGTTTAGAGTCCCATAAAAAAATCACATAACTATTTATGAACTTTTTTATACTCTCACGAAAATCGAATGGATGCGTAATTCGAACTTCATTTTTTTACCGCCATGATATGACGCAATGATGAAGAAGTCCTGTTTATGGCCGAGAAACTTCAATATTTGTCAAGCGCTTTCCCATTGGTTGAAAATAGCACGAAAATGGCATTCATTGCTTCGGGTTCCCATTTTAATATTTGGGGTTTTTTATAAATTATCGTATTGATTAAAATTTGAATTAGGAACGGCTTAAAATTTTTTTGTATTTTTTTTTTATAGCTATGGTTTTTTGGTATGATTTTTTATAGCTATGCTTTTTAATAAAATTATGTAGGTACTATGTTTGATTTTAAATAATTCCGTAAACACAGTTTTACGGATTATTACGTCTGAAATGATACTCATATTCATAATCTAATAAAAATAAATTAGGACCTTATTACGTATTGTTTTTTTATATAAACTATAAATCTTTTTAAATTTGAATGAAATATGTTGCTGTTATTTCAGGAACTTAAGAAAGTAGGCACAGAAAACTACTACATACTTTTATATACATAAAACGATGTTTTATTCTTTTAAAATGTAATGGAATCTGATACTTAACTACCGCAAAAGAATTAAATCAAGTATTAAAAGGCAATTTTTAAATGCGTCCAGTTCCGCTTCACGTGATGTAAATAAAAATTGCCAATACTGTTGGCGATTTTACGATACAAAAAGAATTTTCAACAAAAAACGTTACCGACCACAGCGTACATACGTCGCGCTTATATCTGAAACTCTTTCATTCGATTCGGCCCAAGTGATGTTTTAATTACACGCCCCGCCGGTTACACATTTCGTGTGAATATGTGTTTTATTTCTCCTTGTTTTGCATTAATTACTGGGCTCACGTGCCGTCTCCGGCCCTCCCCTTTCGTGTACAAAAACGAAAAGTTCCTCTCGCATTTTAGTCGGATTTAACAAGACCCCTAGATATTGGAATCCGACGGAATCCGAATTTCCCGACTACAATCGAGCTCCAGCATTTACTGAAGATAGTTTCCTACTTACTTTATAAATGTAGAATGAGGAATTTAGACCGGTTTGTAGATAAGTCTATAGGTTATTTTTTGTATACATAGTACAAGTAGACTTTTTTTGGCAGGGGAAAATCAAATGACTTTTCCCGCCCAGGGTTAAGCGAGAGAGTGTCAGACTCTTACTGACTAAAAACCCCTCGTTCCTTCTCCTGCTCTGGGCCGAGGCTGTGGTGACTCATTGCGCAACCCCGAGTGAAGTACAAGTAGACTAATACAAAAATCTGAAAACACTATCATGAAACTACTTTACTACTACAAAATTTCATATAAACTTGTGGTCCATCTAAATAAAAGCCTAGCTAGTGTATCGATTAGTTGTTTCTGAGCCAAATCCAATATGGCTATCGAGATTATGTTTATTTTGGCGCGGACGGCTCGAATGAGCAGTTTCAGCAGGCCAGGAAATTTACTCTTATTAACATTTGATGATCTACATTTGTAGATGATTTCTGCGGATTATGATAATGATATCAGTATTATGTAAGTAAGTGTATATATATACTCTAGGAAATATTTTTAATTTATAAAATTATACGAACGAAACTTTCCCAGATACTAAACAACAATCTCCCGACGAGAACGCTTCACTTTATAAAATAAAAGCAAAATTCAAGCGTAGGTACTTCTAAAATAAAGTACAGACGGCCGTATATTTTGCTTTAGAAGCGGAGGTCCTGAACATCGCTCATGTAAAACCTTTAAGAACAATACCGTCATAAAACAACGTTAATATTTTAGATAAAGACCTGGTCGTGATTCGGTGTTGTATAAAATAAAAGGCCAATTTCAAGGGCTACGTCGTAAATCAGCACAATCTCAACAAGTGAGGCCTTCTGTCATGATTCTGTCACAACAACAAAAGGTAAGTGTCCCACACAAAAGCTATTGAATGCGGCGACGAAGCGAAACCCCGCGGTGTTAGGGTTGCCATAAGCGGCGCTCCA
The DNA here is from genome assembly GCA_902829305.4 of Spodoptera exigua. Classification (NCBI taxonomy): domain Eukaryota; kingdom Metazoa; phylum Arthropoda; class Insecta; order Lepidoptera; family Noctuidae; genus Spodoptera; species Spodoptera exigua. The sequence goes on from LR824612.2 coordinate 4,283,183, forward strand.
TAAAACTAATTGGCCATTACAGAGGATACAGCCAATCCACTTGTCGTAAAACTGTGATAGAAAGTCATGCTATATGCAGATAACACGCTTCACTTGCATGAATATCCGAAATGTATGTTGAGTTAAGCGTCCAGATGTAAATGCAGGGTTGTCTGTGCACTATTTTATAGTTGTGTCGTTTAACAGACTTATCTGTTGCATTTCTGAACAATTTGGTCAGAATGAATCCCAGATTCTGAAATGACATTTTCGTTGAATTTTCTCTTTCCATTTTATTTAACAACTGGAGAACACACATTTGTTTCCCATATTTATAGCTTACTCTTTTTTTTTATTACTAAAAAAGCCCCACACTGGGATTTTCTCCTGAGTTGTGGGTGCGTTTACAAACATTCAATTTGACATACAAATGACACCCAGACAAGACTGTTCCGTGCGGGAATCGAACCCGCGCCACGTTGCACGGCAGCCAGTTACCCAGCCACCGCACCAACCGTGCAGTCTTACTTGAATTACTATTTTCATGATAACTACTGGATGACCTATAAAAACCTTTACATTTTCGGGAAAAAATATTTAATTTTCATAACGCTATACGCCTGTTACGCTGAATCGATAGCTCTATCAAAACACATAAAATAAAATGCCGGAATAAAAACTGAGTCGCGTGTACATTAGTTCCGCAATCGCAAGGCAGCTTCAGGCAACCCTGTTCGGAGTAAATCGAGCGTAGATGGTATCGCGTTGGCCACGGCCGGGCTGGGTCATTAAAATGAAATTTGCTTCCATATTAGCTAGCTCCGACACGACCGACGCGACAGACGTGGCGTTGCACGACGAAACTCGACGATCGTCGCTAACGTGGTGTGCACATGCTCGCGTAATGTCCGCAATTACGTTTGCTCATTATAAAATTTACTAAAAATCTAACAAGATAGCTGTGTGTGTGGGCAAACTGTATTGGTCGAATTATTTAGTTTTAATTAATGCGGTAGTTACAGTACAATGCACTGTATTGTTAAGTTGGCTTTTGAAAGAAAATATTTATAAACATTTACTGTTTTTAAAATTATAAAATTTCAAGTAAAATATTACTAATGGAAATCGATTAAAATTAAAATAATTTATAATTGTGTTCCTAGTCAATTTTTCGCTTTGCATTGCAAAATATATTTCTGTAACACAATTTTGGTAAAATCGTTCATATTAAATATTCTTTAGTTGTAATTTAATACATATTATTATTGTACTAAACCAACAAGGAAACTTTATCTGAAAATTCAGTTTTTGTCATATTCCACGTATGTATATTCGAATAGAGGTTCGTGGTAACCGCAATACCGGTGTAAACATTGATCAGTTTTCAATATTCAGTTATTCAAATTCAGTGAAAACATTTTCTGTTCAGCTTTATTGCAAATTTCTATCAGATATTTGGTTTTGCAGTAATCCAATACATTTATATTAATAAATCAGGATCAGATTTTGAAAAACTTAGAAAATATAGGTAGTAAATGCTACCAATATTTATATCAATTATTATGTTTTCGGCTTACTCACGTAATAATTTGTCGAGATACTCGACTAGGTTCAAGCCTTGCTAGAGGCCCATATTCATGATTCTAGCATGGCTTGAAACTAGTCGAGTATCTCATCAAATTATTACGTGAGTAAGCCGAAAACATAGTAATTAATTTAGAATGTCTCACGAAAGTTATAATAAAAATATTTATATCCTCTTGTAGTCAAAATTACACTCAATAATTATCTGTTTGTTTTTTTATATGTTTGAATTATATTCTAACCCAACAATGAAAGGATATTTTGTGAGAGTACATACAGCATCAACCCTATTTTGAAGATACATGGTCAGACTTTCTTTACTAGGTAAAGTACCAACCTACAACTTTATTGACACGTTTCTTTTATTATATCGTCGTGATGGTCCTTAACCAGGCGAAAGCGTCTCATGCATGAGGGTGGGGATCGAAACCATGCAAGTGTCAATGTGAAAGTTCTCCGTTATATGTATTTCGTATGATAATTTAGATACCACTGACCTACGTTGAAGGATAACTTTTGAATAAGTCCTAGACTTATAATTAATAACTATAAGTTTGAATCAATGTTCAAATCCTCTCCGTTTGAGAAGAATCTTTTGCCCAACAGCGGACAATAACAGGCTGATGATGATTTGATCCTTGGAAAAAGTTAAACAAAACAGCCTCAAAGACATTCAAAATAGTCTGTAGAGAAATGCAGTTTCTCTACACAGCCGTTTAACTTGAATCCTAACAAGAAAACGAGGCTTTACTTCCCCTTATCTCTTCTTAAGGATTAACAAACTCTGACTAATTTGCACACAATCGTAAGGCTGTGAGTACACTGGATTACATCACTGTCACTTTGATAAACAAGATTTATTATATCTTTGGTTTAACTTTGTTGTGTATAAGAATTTTTTTTGGATTATTCACCAACCAGGAAAAAGATATCATGATTTTTTGAACTTTTGGAAAATTGAATTATTTACTAATTTATTCTAATATTTATATAGAGGTAAAATTTTTAGGTTTCTATGTAGGGGGAAATCTTTGGATTCGCCGATCCAAAATTCTTTCATTTTGTTGTTGAGTTTGTTTTTGAGTTCTATTTTATCCAAACTAATATTATAAATGTGAAATTAACTCTGTCTATCTGTCTGTCATTTCTTCACGCCTAAACTACTGAACCGATATCTGTGAAATTTGGTACAAGCATAGTTTGGAACTTGAGAAAGGACATAGGATAGTTTTTTCACCAAAAATCTGCAGGAAGTCACAATTAGACTACAAGGCTAGTAGGCTATAAAACATCACACCACGACTAAAAGCGCAGTATTGATAAAAAGTATAAATATTTTCTTCAAATTGTTTTTGTTTTCATATTTTGAAGATTTTTAAGTTCGATCTCTTTTTTCTATTAGTTTTCCCCGAATTTCGTCGAAATGGTTCGTCGATGAAAATCAAACAGGACATACGTGTATGTCTGCGGGTATTTCAGTACTTTTGCTGCAAAATCGGATTCACGTTTTTTTTATGCCATAAGTGGACACCCATAAGAGTTGACCATCTGAACATGCTTTTATTTATTTTCCATTCTTTGATGAATGGTCATAATTAAGTGACAATACTAAAGGAATTGTCGTGTAAGTAGTAGTTTAATTAGTAATTTAGTCAAGGACCTGAATGACTATCTGTTTGATTCTTTTTTGTAGACATAATTGCGATCTGTCATACACATTACACCCAGCCTCTTAACAACAATTCGTAGATTACACATAGTGTTGATCCGTGGGGGAATTGAACTTGCGCCACGTTGCACAGGAGCCAATTGTCTTGCCATTGACCAAACTGTACAGTCTATTAACCTGTGATATGCCGCGCGTAATATGAGCGCAGACATACGCGAAATACAATGTTTTTTCTATTGTGTCTCAAATACCGGCAGACAAGAGGTTAAGCAATTTGATGGCTAATTAATCACACTTATTATTAAGTGTGGGAGAGCCATGCTTCGGCACGAATGGGTCGGCTCGGCCGGTGCGATACCACAGCCTGACAGAAAACCGGCGTGAAACGACCACAACGTTGTGTTTCGCCGTGTGAGTGAGGTTACCGGAGGCCCAATCCTTCCCCTACCCTTTCCAATTCCAAAATCCCCAAAATCCCAATCCTTAAAAGGTCGGCAACGCACTCGTAACTCCTTCTTTGTTGCGGGTGTCCTTGGGCGACGCCGATTGCTTACCACGAGGTAATCCGTCTGCTCGTTTGCCGTACTATCACATAAAAAAAAAACTTAAAATACGTAAAAACAACTTGGTAGAAAAAAACATAAAACTAGACTATCAAAGAAATTAAATTTTAATGAACAAAAAACGTTTTTCTCTTGTTTTCACAGAAATAAAATGTCTATTAGGAAGATTAGAATAACAATGAAGTAAAGATATAGCCGGGAAAATTTTCAGTCCGTCTTATTTCAGATTTTGTTTAACTTAGATTGCCTTGTTTGTCCTAGTGAATTTTATGTGTAAGTAATTTGAATAAAATTAAATCGAGTTCTAACTTCAAACGTTTATAAAAATACTTCTCAATTCATGATTATTTTTTTCTATAAATGTAGACCGTGCATTGCATCATTATAACAGAAAAAACTAAAGCTGTCCACAAGAGACCCTCGCTCTTATCAAAATGTAGTCCAGTCTTCAAACCTAAGTTGATTAAACTATCATTATGTTCTTGAGGTCAGACTCATCAGATCTGTGCCTACACTTAAGAGTCCCTTCATTTGAACCCAAATATGATGGATGATATGCGCTATCGCGTCAAATAATCGCATCCTATACACACAACCCTAAATCATTATAGCCGCCCAAGATCATGTAAGTTCAAGCTAAGATTTATGCGTAACGATATATCAATCTACATATTGGATCAACTTTGTTAATTCGACCCTTCAATGCATAACTTTAAGAGTTAAATGGACGGAAAGTTTGAAGTTATTAATAGATCAGATATTTTGGTAAACCTGTTGACTATCATCAGGATCATGGTCGTGTTAACGAGGTCTTGAGTATGATCCTTGGGTCAAATAAAGCCTTCTTGGTTATAAGATACCGAAACTTTTAGTTGTATGTCAGGAATAGGACTGTCTCAGGTGTTGTTATTAGTTGCAGTGACCTCCTTTTACCAACGTAAAAGTATTCCAGGAATTTTAAAAATGGTGATATTTAAAAATGGAATCCAATAAAACTGATTCTATCGTTTTTCACCTTTTCACGCAAAGATAAGGATCATTATCTAGCAGCAGTATGAAAAAAATAACCTTTCGGTCGCCCAAATGCCTGCTAATGAGTATGTGAACATAAAAGCGGTTCGCTTTAACTGAAGAAAATGTCAAGTGTCGGCGAAAATTTTGATAATAACGATCGACGTTTGCCGTAAAAGGATTTGCCTTTCGAAGGTGAGCACCTGACATTAAGATTATCTTTTATGTTACAGTTTCTCAGAAATTCCACACATTTGTTAGGGCACACTTTTATTCGTTTTGATTGTTCTCTTCTAGAATAAAACAAAAGTACAATGACCTTGAACCTTGAACATCCTTAAGCTGTGACTAGAAAGCGTAATTTAAATGTCTCATCAGGTGTAGTTTATTATACGGACCTTGTGGAATGTAGAACAAATTTCCATGCGTTTAGGCGTTTTTGCCATAACTGTTATTGGTAACAACTATAGCAGCTCACATGTAGGTTTTTTTTTTTTTTTTTTCTGTGAGGGGAAAATCATCAAATGACTTCTCCCGCCCAGGGCCGGGCAGGAGGGAGTGTCAGACTCTTACTGACTAAAAACCCCCTGTTCCTTCTCCTGCTCTGTGCCGAGGTCGCGGTACCTTATTGCGCTTACCCCGCAACCCCGGCTGAACATCAGCCCTTTAGGGCCCCGTCTGTGGTGGTCGAATGGCTCTTTGAGGCGCGCGCGGAACGCTACGCGCCGTACGCTCGGGCCTGGTTCTGGTCGGGCGGCGAGCTGCCCTTACTCGCCGACCGCAGGCCCGTACTTACGGTGGCCGGAGATCGTCCCTCGATCCCCGACGCCCGTAGTGTCGCCAGTTGCGGCTGCTGGGGCGTGAGGAGGAGGATTGCTCCCTCACGCGGGCCGCCTCTCTCTTTGCGAGCATGACTGCTTCACAAAAGGAGGAGACGGCGTCCCAGTTCCTCTCACTCCGCACCATGGCCTCGACTAAGGCCGGGCGCGAGAGGTCGCCGCCGCCGATCACTTCCCTGAGGATACGGCGGTGCTCAGCCCAGGCAGGGCATACCGCTACCGTATGCTCCACCGTATCCTCTAGGTGGTCCTCACAATGACGACACTCGGGCGTTTCCTCCCGCTGAATCCGAAACAGGAACCTACCGAAGCTGCCGTGCCCGGTAAGCACCTGCGTCAGGCGGAAGGTGAGGACGCCGTGGCGTCTCTCAAGCCACTCCTCAAAGAGGGGTCTTACCGCTGCTATGGTAGCGTGCCCGGCCCTCGGTTGCGACAGTCGTTGTTTCCACTCTGCCATGAGATCTCGCCGGAGCTCATTCCGCCACGCACTAATTTGGCGCGGCAGAGGATCTTCGCCCCGGCGACGCGCGTCTGCGCGCAAACTGTAGACGCGCGCGAGCGCCTTCGCTTCTAGATCCCACGGCGGTGATCCGGCAAGGAGGTTCGCCGCCTCCCCGGAGATCGTGCGATACCCGCGGATTACTCGAATAGCTATGACCCTCTGGGACGCGACCAGCGTACGAGCCGGCCGCCGCGCCGCTTCAAGGCCGGCGCCCACACAGGGGCACCGTAGAGGGCCATGGATCGCACAATCCCCATATACAACCTCCGGCAGGAGGCGTTTGGCCCCCCGAGGTTGGGAAGGAGCCGCTTGAGCGCGGCCCCAGACCGTTCTAGCTTAGGGGCCAAACGACGAAAATGCTCCGTGAAGTTCCATCGGCTGTCGAGGACGAGACCCAGGTACTTCATCGCCGACTCGACGCCGATGTAGGTCCCATTACAATATTACAATAACAACACAACATTTTTCGTGGTGTTTGGTGACTGGGCTTCTCAGTTGCACAGTCTCTTCTGTGCCTTTAAGGCCCAAGTCATTCTGTCTCCTGTATTAAATTAACCGGGGGAAGTGAAACTATTTCGTTTTTCTCGTCCTCAAAGAATATTTTCTAATTTATTTCGTTGCGGGATCCAAGACAGTCATCCCTGGGTCGCGCTGGACTTGAGTGTTGCGGTGTCTTCATGGTTGTATCTACTGTAGATCCTAGCTTACAAGAGTTGCAGCGGTTTTACGAGGTTGCGGCGGGCTTGTCCCGATAGTCAGCGAGATAGTTAAAGTAACCTACGAGTGACTTAATCGCTTGCCAGGTACAGGGATTATGACACCTTTTCTTGCAAAAAATTTATCTGTCTTTCAACAGCGTACGTCTTCCAGCTGATCATCATGAAAGGATGAATGGATGACATTGAAAAGTTTACGCAAATAAACAAAGTCGAAATGTAACGGTCAAATAATACAAGCACAGTCGAATCTGTTTTTTTATGTAATTGGTCGGCAAACGAGCAGACGGATTACCTGATGGTAAGCAATCAGCGCCGCCCATGGACACCCGCAACGAAGGAGTTACGAGTGCGTTGTCGATCTTTTAGGGATTAGGGATTTGGAGATTTAGGGATTGAGGAGGGATTGGGGGAGGGGAAGGATTGGGCCTCCGGTAACACCACTCACACGGCGAAACAACGCTATGGTTGTTTTACGTCGGTCTTCTGTGAGGCCGTGGTATCACTCCGGTCGAGCCGACCCATTCGTGCCAAACCATGGCTCTCCCACACTTTAAAGTCACACGTTTAAGACTGTAAAAGAGAGCTGAACAATATAGAATTAGCTTAAGTAACATAATTAAGCATGATATTATAAGCTGTAGGTTAACATCGGCCTGAAAAGAGAGATATCAACAACGCAAAAAAAATCGTGATGTGAAAATGGCTCTTATTACGATGCATGGTGAAATTATGTACCGTTTTTTTTTTTTTTTTTTTTTTTTTGTGAGGGGAAAATCATCAAATGACTTCTCCCGCCCAGGGCCGGGCAGGAGGGAGTGTCAGACTCTTACTGACTAAAAACCCCCCCCTGTTCCTTCTCCTGCTCTGTGCCGAGGTCGCGGTACCTTATTGCGCTTACCCCGCAGCCCCGGCTGAACATCAGCCCTTTAGGGCCCCGTCTGTGGTGGTCTATTGGCTCTTTGAGGCGCGCGCGGAACGCTACGCGCCGTACGCTCGGGCCTGGTTCTGGTCGGGCGGCGAGCTGCCCTTACTCGCCGACCGCAGGCCCGTACTTACGGTGGCCGGAGATCGTCCCTCGATCCCCGACGCCCGTAGTGTCGCCAGTTGCGGCTGCTGGGGCGTGAGGAGGAGGATTGCTCCCTCACGCGGGCCGCCTCTCTCTTTGCGAGCATGACTGCTTCACAAAAGGAGGAGACGGCGTCCCAGTTCCTCTCACTCCGCACCATGGCCTCGACTAAGGCCGGGCGCGAGAGGTCGCCGCCGCCGATCACTTCCCTGAGGATACGGCGGTGCTCAGCCCAGGCAGGGCATACCGCTACCGTATGCTCCACCGTATCCTCTAGGTGGTCCTCACAATGACGACACTCGGGCGTTTCCTCCCGCTGAATCCGAAACAGGAACCTACCGAAGCTGCCGTGCCCGGTAAGCACCTGCGTCAGACGGAAGGTGAGGACGCCGTGGCGTCTCTCAAGCCACTCCTCAAAGAGGGGTCTTACCGCTGCTATGGTAGCGTGCCCGGCCCTCGGTTGCGACAGTCGTTGTCTCCACTCTGCCATGAGATCTCGCCGGAGCTCATTCCGCCACGCACTTATTTGGCGCGGCAGAGGATCTTCGCCCCGGCGACGCGCGTCTGCGCGCAAACTGTAGACGCGCGCGAGCGCCTTCGCTTCTAGATCCCACGGCGGTGATCCGGCAAGGAGGTTCGCCGCCTCCCCGGAGATCGTGCGATACCCGCGGATTACTCGTATAGCCATGACCCTCTGGGACGCGACCAGCGTACGAGCCGGCCGCCGCTTCAAGTCCGGCGCCCACACAGGGGCACCGTAGAGGGCCATGGATCGCACAATCCCCATGTACAACCTCCGGCAGGAGGCGTGTGACCCCCCGAGGTTGGGAAGGAGCCGCTTGAGCGCGGCCCCAGACCGTTCCAACTTAGGGGCCAAACGACGAAAATGCTCCGTGAAGTTCCATCGGCTGTCGAGGACGAGACCCAGGTACTTCATCGCCGACTCGACGCCGATGGTAACTCCTCCTGCCGTTACTTGGGACCCACCTGGAGGTGGCGCGCTCCGACGGCCATAGAAGCACATGGCCTCGGACTTGTGGAGCGCCACCTCGAGTCCCAACTGCCGGATCCTTGCAACGACTGTCGCAACCGCTTGTGACATCAGGTCGGCCGCCGCCTGATGCGACCTCCCGTTCGCCAGCACCAGCGTGTCGTCAGCATAGCAGACAATGCTGACGCCGCTCGGGAGGTCGGTGCGTAGCACCCAATCGTACCCGATGTTCCACAGGAGAGGTCCCAGGACCGATCCCTTTGGGACACCGCGCGACACCTCTCGCCTCGCGATTCCACACGCCCCGGTGACCGGGGTAGATGACACATCTGTCCGTCAAGTAAGCCTCGACTACACGACGGAGATAGGCAGGCACCCGGTGGTACCGGAGTGCCTCCAAAATGCAGCTCCAGGGCAGCGAGTTAAAGGCGTTGGCGATGTCCAGAGACACCGCCACGACGACTCGCCTCCCGGCCAACGCTGTCCCCGTCGTGAGGTCCCTCACGCGCATGATGGCGTCCACCGTGGAGCGCCCTCTGCGGAAGCCGAACTGGCCGTCCGCTAAATCCGGCCCCCTTCCAGACAGGTGCCCGACGAGGCGGTCTGAGATTATCCTCTCGAACAGCTTTCCCACCTCGTCGAGCAGCACAATGGGCCGGTACGCGGACGGAGAGTCCGCAGGACGCCCCGGCTTCTTCACGAGGACCAGTTTACCCGTCTTCCACGACAGCGGAAACTGGCCTCTCTCCAAACATGCGCTGAACAGACCAAGTAGTCGAGGCCTGAGAGCCTCCGAGGCCAGGACCCAGACCTTGGCATGCAGCCCGTCAGGTCCTGGGGCGGTATTCTTGCCGCTCAGCCGGCGCACCGCCACTCTCAAATCTACCTCGGTCACTTCCGGAGCGGATTCGTCGTCGTCGTCGATGTAGCCCGCATTGGGCACCGCAGGGGGCGGGGGCATAGCCGGAGGCGTGTAACCCATCTGTGGTCGGGGGAATAGCGCCCCAACCACTTCGTCCACGACCTCCGGCCGGAGACTCTGAGTCAGTGGGGGCGCCCAGGTGCGGAGCTTATCACGCACCATCCGGTAGGGGCGTCCCCACGGGTCTCTGTTCAGAGTCTCCAACATCTCCTCGCGGGCCCGATCTTTGGCCCGCCGGATCTCCACCCTGAGGGTGGCCTTCGCCGCCCTGTACTCCTCGTATAGCTCCGCCTCTCTGGTTTCGGCGTCCAGAGGGCGGAGACGGAGCCTGCGGTGCCTGGTGTATCGGCGTCGCGCTGCGGTGCACTCACCGCGCAGGTCTGCCAATTCCTGCGACCACCAATACACCTGGCGCTTGCGTTGGCACGGTCGGATCCGGGGCATCGCCACGTCGCACATCTTTGACATGGCGTCCTGGAGCCATCTCGCCTCCTCGTTAATGTCGGCTGGCCTGACCGGTGGTATCACCCAGGCCTGCACGACTGCGGCTTCCAGGAAAAGCTCCCGGTCCAGTTGCCTAAGCGCCCAACGCGGGCCACACGGGGCCTGTCTGACTGGCGGGTCTGCGGACTCGGCGGAGACGTCGAACCGTATATACCGGTGGTCCGAAAACGTCTCCACCTCCTCCATGACGCGCCAGTCAACAACGCGCGATGACAGAGCGGGGCTAGCAAACGAAATGTCCACCACTGACTCGCCCCGCATCCGTACGCACGTGGGGACAGAACCCCGGTTCAGCACGACTAGGCCTGTCTCCAGAGCCCAGTCTTCGACCATCCTTCCCCGGACATCAGTGAGCCGGGAACCCCAAGCCAAATTCTTGGCATTGAAGTCCCCGAGGACCAACACGGGGAGGGGACGGAACCCGACGACGACGGTGACTAACTCCCTGAGGGAGTTGTGGAACTCGACGAGAGTTCGGTTCGGAGAGAAGTACACGCCCACCACGGCGATCTCTCCGAACCGAGCCCCGACGCAACCCCTGCCTCGCTGAGGCCCTTCGGGGGTTGGGGTACCGGCGGCGGCCGACGAGATGATGGTCACCGAGCCGTCCAGGTCTGATACCCAGTGTTCCCTGGCTGGAACGAAGTACGGCTCGGAGACCACAGCAACATTAATAGACCACTGCGCCATGCTCTGGAGCAGGAGATCCTGAGCAGCGACGCAGTGGTTGATGTTCGCCTGGAGGAGGCGTAATGGAGCCATTATTGGGTATCCATCACGACCTCCTCTCTGACGGCAGCGGCGACAGCAGCAGTCGCAGGGGTGTTGGCGACTGCGGCGGCAGCGGGAGCGACGGTGGGAGCGGTGGAGGTGGCTAAGGGCCTACCTTTGCTCCTGGGCTTGGTGGGGGGGGAGCAGGTTTTGCCCCCAGCCCGGTGATCGGCCGGCTTGCCAGCCGCCGCACATACTACGCAGTGCGGCGGGGCGGTACAAGCGCCGGCCCTGTGACCGGGCTGTGAGCGGTCCACCTCTGAGGTGCATTTGGCACCCACATGATGGCCAATGAGGCAGCGGAAGCACCTCAAAGGTCGGGGTTCCAGCAGCTTCACCTGCGCCGAAACCCAGCCCACCAGGAGCCTTTTGCCCTCTGCCAGCTTTTTGGCCGCTGTGACGGGGCAGCTGACTACCACAGTCCGCAGCCCCGTATTGTCCGGGCGGATAGTGCCTGCCTTGACCTGGTAAGAAAGAAAGAAATAGAAAGAAATAATTTTATTTGCACAACCTGGACACAGATACAAAAGTAGATAAAAAAAAAAACCAGTAAAAATTAATCAAAACAAAAATAGTAATAAAAAAAAAAAAAAAAAAACAGTGATGTGTGTCTCAGCGTTGGACAAATAGGCCCAGTTCAGCTTCGATGCCAGGCGGTTATTGCCTGGCGCTGGTTTTCAACTGGACCTTCAAGTGATCAGATCACGGATGTAACCAGTCCCTGATAATATATTATAACATTAAAGAATTAAATAAAAGTAAACAGATAAATATAAATGCTAAATTGGTGATAAATAAATATGTGTTGTGTCGTGTGATTTGAGTAGGTGTGTATGTGTGACTGTAGTTGAATATGATAGCGGACAACAAAACTAGGATCGCAATACGAGCGAGTCAAAACCTGTTTCCTTTATCTAACTAAGAGACAATAAATATCAACAGACCGATATTTTGCTCCCCTCGCAACCCAATACGCAACATGCATCCGTGCGCAATGGACTGCTGTTTGATTTTTTAAAATCTAAATTATGGTGGTAGAATGAAAATCCATGGTCATAGAATAATTTCATTAAAATAAGTATTAATTAGTGAAATATTGAGTATACTGCTATGAGAAGGTGTTAGAAAGAAGGTAATAGGGTAAGGTAAGTTTTGTGAAACAATGATATTAATTCTATTATAAATAAATCATACTACTTTCCTACGTATATAAATTGTAATTCTATTTTAGATAAGCCCGCGCCTTATTGTGGAGGCACCCAGCCATCAAAGGTGCAGCACCACATCATCTCGGCCACCTATATTTATAGTAGTAGGGTGAAAACTATTGTGATCCCGACACCGCTTGATCGCTCGGCACCAGTCGCCACGCAAGTAGGCTACATACCACGGGTGAGTTAAGAATATAAACGGTTTTTACACATCTGCAATAGTGACGGTGGTTTGCAGGTATCTTATTATTATTATTTTTATATTTTTATAGGTCTCACCATGCGCGTTGGTACGATTACGGTGCAGCATTGGATGACGCAACAGACACCCTCTAATCGGGAATGCTGAAGACAGACAATTGCCGAATAAGCAGCAGGGAGCCGCGCATGCACATAATATGATAAGTGAGCTAGATGTTTTATTTAAATAATTGATATGTTTTGATTTAGCATGTCTAATTCCCTTTGTGCGTCCACCAGAAACTGCCGTAGGCGTCTTCTAAAAGAATCTATTGTGTTTAGTTCCCTAATAGGCGGTGGCAGATTATTCCAAACTTTTGATGCCGCGTAACGGAAACTGCCTCGAAATGCCGCTGTTCTGTGTGTCTGGGTCGAAAGTTGTTGAGAACATAGTCTCCTCCCGCATTCTCGTCTAGCCGTTACCCAACATAACTTATTGTATAAGTAATCTGGTTTTTGATATTTAATTACACCGTACAGAAGGCAAGCTAAGTGTAATTTGCGTCGCGATTTCATTTTTAAAACATATTTTTTATTAAGAAACGGCGTAACATGAACTCTGGGAGGAATACTATAGCAAAACCGAGCGCAAGCGCTTTGTACTCGTTGTATTAGTTTATCTGTTCGTGCTAGTAGTCGCGGGCCATATACTGTGTCTGCATAATTTAATTTGGACAAGACCTCGAAGCCGCTCGGATAAATAAGGTCTCATTTTATATAAAACCTTAAGGCGGTAAAAACAGTTACGTACCGAGTCCGCTATATGCTTCTCAAAACGAAGACCAGTATCCATTACAAGGCCAAGATTACGCGCCTCATACACTCTATCAATTGGTTCCCCCTTTAATTTTATATTGAATGAATTGGGTAAACTAGCCACTCGCTGTTTCGTACCAAATACAAGATACTTTGATTTTGTTGGGTTCAGACAAAAGCAATTTGCTTCAGACCAGGCGGTGATTCTGTGAAGATCATCATTGATGTCGTTAATGGCATGTTCGTATTCACCTGGTCTGAAGGATATGTAAAGTTGCACGTCGTCGGCATATATATGGAATTTACACTTCTGTAGACATTCAACTATATCCGCGCTATATAAAATAAATAAGATAGGACCCAGTATCGATCCCTGTGGGACACCTCTTTCTACAGAGGTATGGGACGATATATTAGTAGTGCCATCACCTGAACGCAATTCCACAAATTGTTTTCTATTGCTAAGATAGCTGAGAAACCATTGTGTGGCACTTGGGTCAAAACCATAATATTTTAACTTAGTTACTAATAGCGGGATATTTATTGCATCAAATGCCCGTGAAAAATCCAGTAGAACCAGTATAGAACACATTCCTTGGTTTTGTGCCGCCAGTACGTTATCCGTCACATCCAGTAAGGCAGTGGAAGTACTGCGTTGTTTTCGAAAGCCAGACTGTAGATCGGGTAATATATTATTATGTTCCAAATAATCTGTTAACTGACGAGCAACTACCTTTTCCAACACTTTTGACAGACACGGTAAAATACTTATCGGGCGAAGGTCTTTTATTTCTACCGGATTTGAGACTTTCGGTAATGGCCTTACACAAGCAATTTTCCATATGTCAGGAAATGTTGACGTTTCTATGGAGCGGTTTATAATACTTATAATAATATTTAGAGTGAACGGCAAAGTCATATTGAGCATATCCAGGGAAATGCCGTCGTGTCCCTCCGCGTTACTTTTAAGGTTAGAGATAACACGTACAATCTCATTTTGCTCCACGGGAATGAGCGTGAAGGTTGCTTCGCAATATTTATTAGTGGTATAGTGACTCACGAGCGACGGACTTGCCACTGTATTCCCTGGAACTATCAAAAAGGTATTATTTATAATATCTGGATTTGCAAAATGCGATGGAAGCTCCTGTGCAGGTTTACTAGATGTAAGCGTTGTTTTTAAATTTTTTTTCTGGTCAGCAGGGCACCCCCCCGTCCTGGCGACAGCGGCCGCCACCTCATTCTCCGTCACGGAGTCGTCCAGGCCCATGATGCGTAGCTCCAGGCATTTGGTGGGCCTGGACACGCGAGCTTCATCCGCCGCAATGCACGCCCTGAGCCTCTCGGCAAGGGCGTCAGCGGACGGGCCGCTGGCCGCGCCGGGGACCTCCAAGAGACGGGCTCCAGTGGCAGTGACCCTCACTGCGAACCCGTCGGGTGCCCCAAACTCCGCGGGAGTTACCGCCCCCTTCAATTTGGCGAGGACCTCGCCATACGTCACCCCCTTTTTCGCCGCGTCCGGCTGTAGTGTGATAACTACAGCCGAAGATTTTGGGGCGAGGAGCATTGCCGCAGCGCGCTTCTCCTTGCGCCGCTGCTGTCGCCGCTGCCGCTGCTCCTTCTTCCGGAGCTTCCTCCTCTCTTTGGCGACCTTCCTCACCTCCCCCGCCACTTGCCACTCGCTACCAGCACGCGACTCAGACGGCGGAGTAGGTGCCGATGCGGCTGGGGCTCCAGCCGCTGCTCCTCTTCGTCTGCGGCTCATCGGCGCAGGAGCCAGCGCCAAGGGAGACTCGGGCGCCCTCGTCGGTGACAAGGCTGGCGGCGCTTTCGCCCCCTTCTTCACCGGTGCGCTGGCTTGTGCCCCACGGCTGGTTGGCGGCTTGGGCTTAGCCGCTGCGGCAGCATACGACCCGGCTGCGAGTGAAGGTCGCAGGAGCCTACCCTCCAGCACGTCGAAACGCTGCTGGAAGGCGGCCATCTCCCGCCGCATAAGGCCGAGAAGGTCGGCCTCCGCTGGCTGCGCAGGTTGGGATCGGACTCCCCGAGCTGCGGCGAGCTCTGTTTTGGCTGCCCGAAGCTCAGCCTCCAGGGCAGTATTGGCAGCCACCAAGCGGGATAGCTCCCGCCGCATTCCAGCCAGCTCTTTTTGCATAGCGGCCATCTGCCGCTCAGCTGAGCCCGGCTGGGATACCGCCGACATAATAGCGGCTTCCGCATGTTTAAGCACTCCATTTCTGCCAGCCTGGGTTTTTTGCCCAGCCAGCATGCGGAGTGCTTCCTTTACTTGTAGGCGGAGGCTCTCAGCGCCGCCTACAGAACCCTCACCACCGGAGGTCTCCATCTCCGAGGAGTCCGAGGGGGCAGCCTTTCCCAGGGCGCTCCCCTCCGCTGCCAGCCGCTCTGCCGGCTCGGATCGGCTCCCAGCCGCCCTTGTGGAGCCCTTCCCCTTGCCCCTACCCCGCGCAGCCGTGGGCATTTTGGGGGCTGGGGCCTCCTGCTCGTTGGAAGACGGCTCCAACCTGGGACGTTTAAAAACGCCCCGGTCTTTCTTGTGGCGCAGCGCGATGCTGACGCCAGACAATGATGAGTCGGACTCTGAGTCTGACTCCTTCCTGCTAGAGGCACGTGCACACGATGCATCTAGCGCCTCGGTTATATTCGCAAGCGAGCTGACCTCGCTTGCGTCCTCCTCACCGTTAAGTGGATTTTTATTTTTATTTTTCTTTATAGGCATCTCCATTGAAGTCCCACGAGTATGGGGGAAATAAGAGGTCCGCCCAGGGAGAGCCCCCTGTCCCTGGGTAAGTGTAAATTTGTCTCCCAACTAGGAGGTCCACCGGTCCCCTAGCTGGGGGTGCGCTCACGACTGATCCTACTCCTCAGCCATACATACCCTCGCCGCGCACCAGAACTTAGTATTGGAGGAATTTTTTATAGAGGTTATCTTCCTCGCGGTCCGGGCGGTTAAGCCAAGACCCTCGTCCCGGTCCGAGTCATAAAACATGACCATGATCTCTTCCCGGATTACGATATCGACGGGTGCAGTCGGGCGCAGCTAGTGCCCCGATGCTACTCATTGGCAGGGTGAGTGCACAACGAGCGCCGCCCTTGTTTCTCCGCCCCGCTCTCTGCTAGGTCCAGAGAGTCGTGCAGAGGAACGCCCCCACGGAGGCGTGGACCCTATGCCAGCATAGAGCCGGTCGCCTCTAGAACCCGACCGGGTTCTCCGCCCGGCCAGAAGTTCGCTGCGGGCGACAGTCAGTCCAACCCTGTCGCCATCCCGTTAGGGAGACTGTCGCCCGCACCCAGGGTGCACCACGGGGAGGTCTTCTGGCATGCACCCCAAAATTATGTACCGTGGGTCTTTAACATTTGACATAATGGCATAAATCACCTTAAATATCAAAGACATACATTAAAGGTTAATTAGCACTTAACTTTTTATAAATTTATTCTATTCTATAACGAAGTTTAACGTTTAAAATATCTTATTGAAGAAGTTGATATTCATTCAAAAATAAACTTAAAATCAAATAGAATAAAATTTATAATCAAACGACAGAAATAGATAACATTAGGATATCATAATGAGTATCGCACTCACAGAGAGATCGATCACCGAACAGTCGGATTCAGTTACACAAATCATTGCGTACTGCGTAGTTCGGCGTACTGGCGTATCGGCGTATCAGGGGAAAATATCATCTATACGATTCTTTCGATTCATTGCCCATGTTAGTCCGAGATTACATTCGCAAGATCTAGGAGAAATAAACATTTTCGATTTGCTTTTTTATTATTACATTTTCGATTTATGATTTCTTAGAATTGTACACGATAATAGCTCGTTATACTACTACTTGTTTTAACGTAATTATTATTTATTATTACCCGACTGCCAAAGAAGGAGGGTAATGTTTTTCGAGTGTATGTAAGTATGTATGTATGTCTTTTCCTTTGTGACCTCCTGTAGCCTAAACGGCTTGATGGATTTTGATGTATGAGGTATCGTTAGATTTGTCTTGATTACGGGAGTGTCATAGGATACATTTTATCCTAAAAGTCCCACGGGATAAAGACATAATAATATTTTTTCTAAATTTCCCTTTAAAAAAATATGTATGCGGTATCATTAGATTCATTTCAATCACGGGAGTAATTAATATAGGATACGTTTTTTCTCAAAATTCCCACGGGAACATGTTAATTCTGCGTCAACGCAAAGCAACTCATGCGTTAGCAAGCAAAAAGATAGGGCGTGGCCTGGCATGCGGCGCCAAATGTCGTCGAAATAATTTAAAATGGTACTTACATATACATAGTCTTCTACATCTACAACATTTTCGTTAAATAAAAACAGCTAAAAAGTTATAAATAAAAAAATTATTATTAAAAAAACAAAATACCCGACTGCACACTAAAAAAAGAGTAAAACAAGCCCCACAATACAAATTTACTGAATATAATTTATAAATGTTGATGGAAAGCATCGGAGGCGGGGACCACCTTGACCGCCACCAACGAAAATTCTGCTAAATGGTGCACAACAGAAATGACTATAAATAAGCCTCTGTTGGTCCCCGCCTGCGATGCTTTCCATCAACATTTATAAATTATATTCAGTAAATTTGTATTGTGGGGCTTGTTTTACTCTTTTTTTAGTGTGCAGTCGGGTATTTTGTTTTTTTAATAATAATTTTTTTATTTTATTTATTTATTTTAAAACGTTGCTCTACATTAGAATTCTTTCCTGAGTCTTGGGTGCGGTTACAAACATACAAATTTACATCAAAATTACTCAGACCCGGAACAACAATTTGTGGGTCACACAAAGAGTTGTTCCGTGCGGGAATTAAACCCGCGATACGTTGCACGGCAGCCAGTTGCCCAGCCACCGCACCAACCGTGCAGTCGATTAGCAAATTCGTGTATTAGCAAAGACATAAACTTAATTACAAATCTACCTTTTATCTTTTGGGTTACATCATCCGCCTATAATTGGAAGAATCACAGGCTGATGTGGCTCCCATTTGAAAGAATAAACATTTATCACTTCGTTTTGTTCCAGGCGATAAGGTAATTTCAAATTTGAAATTTAATTTATAAATACACACAGGTAGCTTTCAACATGATTGGTATCTATTGAAAAAAATGTTCATTGGTACTTACTCATTCAGTAAAGAAGCAGACCCTGTAACTTCTGGTCCACTGCGAGGCACAAAGCGATATTGTCTAACCATTTTGAAAAGCAAAAATTTTCAATTAGAGCTAACTATTTATATTTGAAAATAAATTCTACGGTAGCTTTTTAAAAGAAACCCAAATTATTTGGCATTTAGTTTGGTGTATTGCTATACAGAATACTTGAATTAGAAAGCGTATTTGATTAGGGACAAATAAGATTAAACTAGGGATCTAGACAAACTTATCGATATTCGGAATCTAAATCAAAATGGGATTGACATTGGGTTTAGAAAGGTCACGTGTTGGCAAAATTCAAACATTAATGACTACAGAAATAGTTTTAGAGTAGTTAACATTTATCTTGTAGCCAGTATGCATGGCGACCTCATACATCATCATAATCACTATCCTAATATTGTCCATAGCTAGGCAAACCACTCCTCACACGGAGAAGGATTGTTCATTATTCACCACGCTTGCACAAATCTAATTTGCTTTATCAATCTGAAAATTTTAATAGGTTTCCTTGAGATGTTTTCACGAGATTCACCATTTTAGCCACCAGCTGAATATGTATATTAAAAAAGTACATTTTATCTGAAAAAAGGTTACATTGATACTTGCCAGGTTTCGAACTCTGAAAACTCCGGGTCACCACGACACGACGCCGACGACCTTATATATTGTGACAGAAAACTCTTTGACATCATGACGTCAATGGATGGTTGTCAAACGTTGCCTAGAGATTGTAAATTTCGTCGTGAATTGTCAACACGAGTTGGTGTAATCGGTAAGGCGTGTGGATTACACCACAGAGACCCCGAGTTCGAGTCCCGCCGTAAACATGAAGTTTTTAGTTGATGGAAGTTTTGTCGAACTTTCTGGAATATTTGAGTGAAAGTAATGAAAAATTAAGGAGCGAGAAGGAGAATAAATAAAAATGAATAACGAAATTATTGGAAGGTTCTGGAGGCATGACGATCAAAAAGAATAACGAAATTGAATGTTCTAGAACCTGACCGGGGGTATATAAGCGGAACTGCGGCTCACCGCTGGCAGTTGAGTTCTAAGTCTAAAGCGATTCGGAAGAAAAGGAAGAAGTGGAAAAGAAGAAAAGTGAGTGAAATAGTGAAGTGCAGTGAAATAGTGAAGTGCAGTCAGTTAAGTGAGTTAAGTCAGCGTGAACGGCAAGTTGTGTCAGTCGGCCGGACTCTGCTAGAGAAGAACGCCGATAACTTAACTCCGTGGACGCTGTAACTTAAGTGCAATAGAAAGTCTGAAAACCGGTATTAGTGTTTCATTTCATCCAATCCCGTAACCCAAGCCCGCATAGTCAGGAACGTGACGTCAGGCACGTAACATTTGGTGTCAGAAGTGGGATTGGAGAAAAATGCCGCTAGTGCCGCAGGACGTAAGAGGAGTGAGTACCCGTGCAATGTCAGAAGCGCAGCGTGTGAGGGAAGAGGGTGCTGCAGCTCAAACCAGCGATGCAGAAGCCAAGCCTGTGCAGGTGGATCTTCTGCTACAGCTGCAGCAAATGATGGCAGAGCAAGCGCGCCGCCAAGAAGAGCAAGCGCGCTGTCAGGCAGAACAGCTGCGGGAGCTGAAAGAAGAGCAAGCGCGCCGCCAAGAAGTGCAAGCGCGCTGTCAGGCAGAACAGCTGCGGGAGCTGAAAGAAGAGCAAGCGCGCCGCCAAGAAGAGCAAGCGCGCCGCCAAGAAGAGCAAGCACGCTGTCAGGCGGAACAGCTACGGGAGCTGAAAGAAGATCAAGCTCGTCGCCAAGAGGATCAAGCTCGCCGCCAAGAGGAGCAAGCGCGTCGCTTGGAAGAGATGCATAAGGATTTCACGAAGGGACTGCAAAAGGCTGTCGAACGGGTACAAGAAGTGGAGGAAGGGTTAGGCAAGTTGGAACATCGCGTCATGGCGATAGAGGAGAGAGTGAAAGAAGAGATCTCCAAAATCAAGCAGGAAGTGACAAGCCCAAGCCCTTTGAAGAGCCGAAGCCGTCTTGCAGCCGTTTTTGACGCCCCAAATGTGGCCTCAAGCGCAACGAAAGGGCTCAAGATTCCCCATTACGACGGAACAACATCCTGGAACGCGTTCAAGCTACAGTTTGAGACACTTATGGAGGCTTATGGTTGGACTCAGAAGGAAGCACAGTCAGCCCTCACCCTGGCCCTCCGTGATCAAGCGCTCTCAGTGCTGGAAGCTATCGGCGCAAGTGGGGATCTCAGCTTAAGTGCCCTCCTCGACGCACTTGAGGCACGTTTTGGAGACAGCCACCTCGAGCACGTGTACAGAGCGCAATTAAAAGAGCGTACTCAGCGTGCTAATGAGAGCCTACAGCAATGGTCCGTGGAAATCGAGAAACTTGTGCGTCGAGCTTTCCGGTCGACTCCGTCAATGATTGAAGGCACGCTTCTCCAAGCGTTCATTGACGGTATTCGGGACCCCGAAGTACGAGCTGCTGTTCATCTGGGCCATCACAAGAACATGAAAGAAGCTCTGGCCCATGCATTGGAAGTGGAAGCTGTGCGTGGTAACTCCCGTACCTTATGTCTGCGGGAAATGACGACTACGGAGCAGGTACCTCCACGCCGTCGGATCTTCATGTGCTATGGATGCGGAGAGCGTGGGCACATGCGGAGCAACTGCCCGAAGAAGGTGAACCGCCAGGACGCGGCGGTCTCAACTTCTGACCAGCAGGGAAACTAATTCCAGCCAGGGCTGCGGGGTGGGCGCTGGCCGGTAGTGGAATAACCCCAACAATCTACATCAAGCAAACTAACGATGGAAATACTCTGGTGATAGACGGTCAAGTAAATGGGAAAAACAGTCAGCTAACATTAGATACTGGAGCTTCAAGGACGGTGATAAATGTTCGGCTGCTCGGGCAAAACATCAGGAAACACGTTAAACCAATTGTTGGCCTACGAATGAAATCAGCTACCGGCCAGTGGATACCGATAAGTGGAAAACTGCACGTAACAATCAAAATTGGGGAACGTGTTTATCGACATGAGGTTATTGTGGCCAAAATTCTGGATGACTGCATCCTGGGACTTGACTTCCTGCAAGGGCACCAGTGTAACATCGACTTAAAATCTGGAGTATTACTATGTGGAACTGAGGAAATTCCGATGAAGGGTGGAACCCTGGGAAAAGTTTGCTGTTTAAGAAGAACTGTTCTTGAACCAAAATCACAGACTCTCGTACCAATCGCATTACCTAGGAGGATTGAAGGAAGTTTACCTCGAAGGTGCGCTGTGATTGATAAATCGGAACACGTAAACTCATGGCTACCGGCAAGGACTGTCGTGGGGTCATCTGATGTCAACCGCATTCCGGTATTCAACTTCAGTGATTCAAACATTACGATTGAAGAAGGAGAGCCTGTGGGCGTTTTGGAAGAAGTGGCCTGGATAAGAAAATGCTCGGAGAATCTTGTGAAGAAGGACAGTACGGGAATAGACTTTGTAACGAAAATCTTAGACGAAAACAAAAGTCTGACAAAAGTGGAGACTATGAAAGCTAGAAATTTACTCCTTCGATTCTCTGATGTGTTTTCAAGAAGCGATGGTGATATTGGCCGAACTGGTTTGGTGAAGCATAAAATAAATACAGGTGATACAATGCCAATTCGTCAAAGGCCCAGACGTATACCATTCGCTCGTGAGAAAGAGGTTGAACAAATGATTGACGATATGAGGAAAAATGACGTGATAGAGCCCTCTTCTAGCCCTTGGTGTTCACCTGTCGTGCTTGTCAAGAAGAAAGATGGTTCAACGAGGTTTTGCGTAGACTATCGACGATTGAATGATGTAACCAAGAAGGATAGCTACCCGTTACCAAGAATCGATGACACACTTGACACACTGAGTGGCATGAAATGGTTTTCAACGCTCGATCTGAAAAGCGGCTATTGGCAGGTGGATTTGGATCCCAAGGACAAGGAAAAGACCGCATTCTCAACTGGGAAGGGACTCTGGCAATTTAAGGTGATGCCATTTGGATTATGCAATGCACCGGCAACCTTTGAGCGTTTGATGGAACAGGTGCTGGCGGGACTGCTGGGCGAAACCTGCCTAGTTTACCTCGATGACATCATCATCGTTGGAAGGGATTTTGACGATCATCTAAGAAAATTGGAAAGGGTACTCGAAAAGCTGCGTGGAGCAAATTTAAAGTTGAGTCCAAAGAAATGCTCTTTCTTTAAGCGCGAAGTGAATTATCTAGGACATGTTATTTCTGAGAGAGGAATTGAGACTGATCCAGCCAAGACTGCCGCTGTTAAGGAATGGCCAACACCTAAAGACAAAACGCAAGTTCGGGCATTTCTTGGATTATGCTCGTATTATCGGCGGTTTGTGAAAGGATTCTCGGACATTGCCAAGCCATTGCATCGATTGACAGAGGAGAAACGTGCCTTTATATGGGACGAGGATTGTGAGCAAGCCTTTCGCGAACTAAAAGAACGGCTTTGTAAAACGCCAATTCTCGGATACCCCAGCGCGAAAGGAATATTCGTAGTTGATACGGACGCCAGTAATATCGGAATAGGAGGTGTCCTTTCACAACGCGATGGTGAGCAGGAGAAGGTTATTGCTTACTTCAGCAAGTCACTATCCAAGCCGGAGAAGAATTATTGCGTGACCAGGAGGGAATTGCTGGCCGTAGTCAAAACTCTGCACCATTTCAAGAAGTATTTACTGGGACGGAAATTTTTGATCAGAACTGATCACGCTGCTTTGAAATGGCTGCTTCAGTTTAAGGATCCCGAAGGCCAAGTAGCCAGATGGTTGGAACAACTTCAGGAATTTGACTTTGAAATCGAACATCGCGGCGGAAGAATTCATGGCAACGCAGATGCATTATCGAGACGCCCATGCGTGGAAGATTGCAAGCATTGTGCCAAGAAGGAAACTGCTTTTCTTAAGGTGATAAGGACTGATACTGTTGACGAGGCATGGGGAGATGATGCGATGAAATTAGAACAGGAAAGAGATGCAGATATCAAACCAATACTGGAGTGGCTACGAAGTGGTAACAAGCCAAGTTGGAGTGACGTCGCCCAATATAGCGCGGTAACGAAAGGTTTATGGGCACAGTGGAAAAGCCTTACGCTGCATAACGGACTTCTGTGCAGGAAATGGGAATCAACAAACGGCAAGGACGAGCATTTGCAATTGGTGGTGCCTCGTTCAAAAATAAGGGATGTATTAAAAGCGTTCCATGATGGATCTTCTGGAGGACATTTGGGAATTAGGAGGACTTTGGTGAAGATCAAGGAGAGGTTTTATTGGTTGCATTGCAAATATGACGTCGAGGATTGGTGCCGGAAATGCACTAGTTGTGCAGCTGTCAAGGGTCCACAAACAAGAAGCAGAGGGGCGATGAAAATCTACAATGTTGGTATGCCTTGGGAGAGAATAGCCTTAGACATCGCTGGACCATTTCCAATCACTGATTCGGGCAATCGCTACGTTTTAGTGGTTATGGATTATTTTACAAAATGGCCGGAGGTCTTTGCCATACCGAATCAAGAGGCAGTAACTGTAGCCACGAAGTTGGTAAACGAGGTATTCACCCGATTCGGAGTGCCCTTGGAGATGCACAGTGATCAAGGACGGAACTTTGAATCCCAAGTTTTTCAGGAAACTTGTAAACTTTTGGGAATCCATAAGACTCGAACGACCCCTTATCATCCACAGTCAGATGGAATGGTCGAACGTTTCAACCAAACATTGGAGCGACACTTAGCAAAGGTGGTTGACAGCCATCAGAGAGATTGGGACACTTACATACCTCTCTTCTTGCTTGCCTATCGGACTGCTGTACATGAAAGTACCGCAAAGACGCCTGCATTTGCAAATTTTGGAAGGGAATTGAGATTACCGGCAGATCTTGTATCGGGCTGTCCACCTGGCGACTCTCGCACCGAGTTTAGCGATTACATAAGCGAGTTAAGGGCAAAAATGTTGGACATTTATGAGCAGATCAGGGAGGCCGGTCTTCAAGCTAGTGATCGCGCAAAGACGCGCTATGATCGACGAGCCAATTCTGTTGGGTTTGAAGAGGGGTCATTGGTCTGGCTTCATAATCCAGTCAGAAGGAAGGGAAAATCTCCAAAGCTGCAACCGAGTTGGGAAGGTCCTTACGAGATAGTCACGAAGATCAATGACATTACTTACAGAATTCGGAAGTCTTCAAGGAGCCCTTTGAAAGTTGTCCATATAGACAGGTTGGCGAGGTATTACGGCAGCAACGATGCTCGGGACGAGCGAATCTAAGAGGGGGGCAGTGTGACAGAAAACTCTTTGACATCATGACGTCAATGGATGGTTGTCAAACGTTGCCTAGAGATTGTAAATTTCGTCGTGAATTGTCAACACGAGTTGGTGTAATCGGTAAGGCGTGTGGATTACACCACAGAGACCCCGAGTTCGAGTCCCGCCGTAAACATGAAGTTTTTTAGTTGATGGAAGTTTTGTCGAACTTTCTGGAATATTTGAGTGAAAGTAATGAAAAATTAAGGAGCGAGAAGGAGAATAAATAAAAATGAATAACGAAATTATTGGAAGGTTCTGGAGGCATGACGATCAAAAAGAATAACGAAATTGAATGTTCTAGAACCTGACCGGGGGTATATAAGCGGAACTGCGGCTCACCGCTGGCAGTTGAGTTCTAAGTCTAAAGCGATTCGGAAGAAAAGGAAGAAGTGGAAAAGAAGAAAAGTGAGTGAAATAGTGAAGTGCAGTGAAATAGTGAAGTGCAGTCAGTTAAGTGAGTTAAGTCAGCGTGAACGGCAAGTTGTGTCAGTCGGCCGGACTCTGCTAGAGAAGAACGCCGATAACTTAACTCCGTGGACGCTGTAACTTAAGTGCAATAGAAAGTCTGAAAACCGGTATTAGTGTTTCATTTCATCCAATCCCGTAACCCAAGCCCGCATAGTCAGGAACGTGACGTCAGGCACGTAACAATATCTAGTTGTTAATACCACTATCGTACAAGTTTGGTAATCAAATGGGCAGCACTTTAAATAGATTTTCTTATCCTGGCTGAGTCAAGAAGGATTATCAGACTCTTACTGAATTAAAAACAACTTGTTTCAACTTCTGCTCCAAGAGGCTGAGGTTTTGTATTGGGTTTTAGTCGTAACCTTACCCACGGTGTTGGTGGGCAGATGCAAGGTCAAATGCAGTAGACTTCATGTTAAAAAATATTATTTATTTTGTAATACTAGTACCTAGTTATACAGATGATACATTTTAGGTATCTTAATTAAAAATATTTATATGAAATTTGTAAATCAACGGTCGCATCCATATCGATCGTATTTAAACTTTAAAATTTGATTATGAATTGTGTTTAACTTTGAATTTTAATAAACTTCTACCTCCATTTTCACTTATTGAAACGTGTCATAAACAAAAAAACCTTGTGCTAAATAGGGCAAATTTCTTACCACTGAAAATTCAGATGTCAGAATAATCCATTCAATTTTTTCTAAACTTGCGGGTTAGACACTATACATTACTTAACTGCACGTATTTGAAAATCAGTTATAAAATACCCACAAAAAAAAATTACAATTTTGATACAAATAAACTGACCACATCATCGATATTGTAAGCGGGGTGGAATCAAACCAGGTGATTTATTATGTAAATAGGTTCAAACCCCATGGGTTTATGGGTTTATTTGATTTCGCCTCTATCCTATCTCAATGGGTGTTTACATCTATATCTATCCTTTTAATGTTACTTGGAAGCTGTGATGTAAATATGTATTCACGTTCTCTATGATAGTTGTCTGTAAGTTTATTTCTATTAACGTTGAATTTGCTTTCATACAAATAATATTCCATTTTTCATTTGGATTTTTGCAACGTTGCTAAAAGGATGATCTACTACGTCGTGAGTGGTTTAGCAAAATATACAAATAGGATTGAACTCAACACTTTGCTTTGCAGTTGGTTATCCAGCCACAGCGCCAACCGCGCAGTTCAATGAAGTCTAAAGAATTTTAAAAATATTTTATTGGCTTCTTTAATTCATCTTCTGACGGGCATAATGGTATCTCCAGAGCATGCTACTTTTTTGAGTTGCGAAAGTTATTAGTTTTATTCTTGGTCCATTTACTTTTTTGGACTGATTTCTATTTAATTAATAACGTATCTACTATACTTAGTTCGACAAAATTAAATCATTATTCGTCCATCAGAGGGCCCTAAATCTGAGCCAGGTTTAGGCATTGCGCCAGATCCTACCTTAGTGAATAATATCAAGGCCAGGCACCGTTCTCGTATTACATACAGTATTAACAAGATTAAAGAGAATCCTTGTAACAGGTGCTACCTATCATCCTGAGTGTTACAAGTCCCTAATATATTATTAATCTGTGGTTTCTCTCACATTTTCAAGACTCATTCTGAAGTAAGATTTTTTCACACTTGTATTGGAAGTGAGCGCAATCTTAATTATATGTGAGTTATACAAACGAAGTTGCTTTCGCATGTGTATCCAAATATAATAATTTATAATAAACTTTCTGTACAACTTTGAGATTTAATAATTACTCAATTCAAGAGGGCATTAAGTAGATAGCTAATTGATAAATCCTTTCTACACTATAAAAAATGTATTATAAATAATATTATTATATAGGTAGTAAAATTTGTAACTTGAAAGTTTTTAAGAGAATTTATGTAGGGGATAATCTTTGGAACTGCTGCCTGGTCGAATATTCTCGGAACTCGAATATTCTTTAACTGATAAATAACTACAATATTTCTGAGTGCTATTAGGCTATAAAACACTACGCGTTAAAGGGCGCCAAGTGGCGTGCAAAAGTGTCTAGTAGTATAAAATATGTATACCTATATAACCCAAGCTTACTTTGGTATAAAGATAGACAAAAAATATTAACTCAGTAAGGACAGTTGCTATTGTATTCCATAATTATAAGGTTTTTAATGAAGCCATATCTTTTGTGAACGTTGGCCGGCCAGCCAAACAATGGTCACTATCCCTGTACTGAATCAATATTTATTTTCGTATCTGCATTTATATTATATACGTACTGGCTACTCTCGCGCGGTTTCATCCGCTGATCGGCTCCATTTAATCGTAGCGTGATGTTTTATAGCCTATAGCACCCAGGTACATTGTAGCGCTCTATCAGTGAAAGAATTTTGGAAATCCGACCAGCGGTTCCAAATATTACCCCCTACATACAAACTTACAAATTTTATCTCTTTATAATATTCGGGTGTCCATGAGCGGCACTGAAATTTTTTTGTTATCCTTTCACGCCAAAACGGCTGGACCGTTTTGGTTGAAAATTGGTATGTAGAAAGGTGATACCCTGGATTCGTTTATAGCCTGCTTTTATAAAGATACCATGCGGACGACGCCGCAGGTGGAAGCTAGTGTTTACATATACCTGAGTAATCTGTTTCTAAGGGCGTTTACGTGTCACGGGTTTCGATACAAGCTTGAAATCTTGGAAATTACTTTGTGGATGTTTCGAATGCAACTTAGAAGTTATGAGTTATTTACAAAAAACTCAAGTAACTAATATTTCGAAGAAGGATTTTATAAAAGCGGGAGAGAGAAAGCATTTTGAGGCTCCGAAGAAGATAAAAATTACGTATAAATGCTCGCTTAATATATTGCGTATGAGTACGAAGATTAATTAAACGTTTATTAGTTCCGTAATTTTGGATTTGAAAGATTGTATTGAAAACCATGCCTTATAAGTGCGCTTATCGTCATCATCATCATCAGTTATTAGCCTCAACTCAAAGTACCCATTGCTGAGCATATGGCCTTGTTTAAATCGGAGAAGGTTTGAGCATTAATCACCACGCTTAGTACTAAAGGCGGATTGGTGAATTCAAACTTAGAATTATAAATTATAAGTTCAGGTTTCCTCACGATGTTTTTCATTCACCGTATGTGAGTGATGTCTAAATAATTACAGAAAGTACTTATAACTCGGAAAAAGTCATATTAGTACTTGCCTGATTTCTGATCCGTACTTTCATGTGACTTTTTTGAGACGCGCTATATTCTTCAATGATTGCTCAAGTAGTAGTTTCGACTCTAAATTAATTGTGTATATATACACATATTATTACGTATACCAGTTATTACAACTGAGTTTTGCGTCACCAAAAATATACAGTGGTCCGTAGCAAAAATCCTTTTTTTTTCTTGGACGATTTACTCGCACAAAGCTCAACCAGTTGATTCTTCCCAGGCAATAAACACGGCTTTTACCCTACAAGCCGGCTTTGCCTTTAAAATATGGGTCAGTAAATTTAACATCGCTTTTAACTGCCAGCTCGCTGATACGTAACCGCGACCTCGTGTCAAAACAATGTTGGGAAGTACAGGCACATGAAGATCGCAATTTAAATCCTGTTTAAAAAAATGATCATTTTATTTTAATTCTTCGAATTTATCTTCCGCTTAGTAATATAAAGGTGACGACTGACTCATTTTACTCAATTGATGGTATTTTGTGACCGTACTTTCTTGTTGCTTTTGCAGACTATTTGCTTTACGTGGTTAGGCTTTTGTTTTGAGACACCCGTATTTATTATACAAGGGGTTATGTTATCTTTCAAGTGGCAGTGCAAATATGAACTTAGTTAATTTGATGAGAAAGTTGGTATTAGAATACCAAGTGTGGAGCGTGAGCTTCGGTGCGAATGGACCGGCTCGTCGAGTGATACCACGGCCTCGTAGAATACCGACATAAAATAACATTCACGCTATGTTTCGCCGTACAAGGGAGACTATCAGAGGCCCAATCCTTCCTCCCAAAATCACCAATCTTCAGTTTCATTATCTACATATAAATATATAAAAGGCCGGCAATGCTCTTGTAGTAATTCCTTTGGCATTACGAGTGTGCATTGGCGGCACAGATTGCTAACAACTAGGTAACTGGTTTTTACGTTTGTCCCACAAAAAATCACATTTTGTTCGAAGTCATCACTATAACTATGATCTCCTTTGTTCACCAATTGCTAATTAAAGGGAAAAATAAAATAAATTCCCAATCTACAAAATCTCTTAACTCTTTGACTCAACAATCATATTTAAAACTTTCGGCATGATCTGAAGTCGTGATTCAGCTACAAAGCAAGCAAGACTGCTGTTATCTTGTAAAATATATGTAATGACTGTACATAAATGTTACTTACTTCACTTACAATTTCGCTTAAGGCCGTCTGCCCTTGTACTCATGTATATAACATGAAATCACCAAATCAGATTTTACCCTCATACATAGACGGACACAGGATCATCTTAATCTACAAAATTAGCCCCAAATCCCCCGGGGTATGACGGGGTAGTTATCTCAGCTATCGACTGCCCAGCAACAAAACCTTATTAATTATTTTATCCAGATTTTATGCTCATTAACAGGGAAAGAGATTATTTACACAGTAAATCTTTAATAATTTTCTTCTTTTAACTTTTTAGCTCTGACGTAACAGCAAAATTATAATTTCTGTCCGTATTTTTAGGCTGAAATTAAGATAAAAGAACAACAGGTCTGGCCTATAATTTTGACAGACGAATTTAACCTTTAAAGTGCCTTAGTTGCTAAATTAACTAAGTTTAGGTAAAAATTTAAATACTTAATGAAAAAATAAATCTTAAGTTTATTTTTGCCACGTTCCTTGTAGAAGGTACTTTATTGTACTGTACTTTATTCTTGTTACCAAGTGCAGATTTTAATGTCGTGGCATCATTATGTGAAAAATAATACTAAACATATGATTCTAACAAGGAAATAGGTACAATCGTAAGACGGTTGTTCGGATCTCTCTCTCTCGAGATGAAGAATGGAAACACCATGCTAAGCAATCCTATTTGATACTGCTCGATCAGATCAATCCCTATATCGCTATGCTTCTATCTTTTAAATTGCGCAACTAGATCTATTTTAACCGACTTCAAAAAAAGGAGGAGGTTCTCAATTCGATTGTATTTTTTTGTTTTTTTTTAATAGATATGCTTAGTGTTTGAATAGACAGCCTTGTAATTATGAAGAGTTGCTTTTGCCCGCGACTCCATTCGCGTCGAATAGTGATTTCCTGCAGATGTTTTATATAAAAATTACCTATCCTATGTCCTTTGTTGAGTTCCAAACTATGTCTATACCAAATTTCACAGAAATCAGTTCAGTAGTTTAGGCGTGAAGAAAAGACAGACAGACAGAGTTACTTTCGCATTTATAATATAGTTTGGAATTAGATAACATCCATGTCATAGTGTTAGCATTGTACCCGTGTCAAGCCGGGGCGGGTCGCTAGTAGAGTAGTACATAAAATAACGTGCTACCACTTGAATGTACTCCCTTAAGAATAGATCGACGTAGTGCTATCAAAAGCCAACAGCGATGGAAAACGAGTAACGAGTGGTTGATAGCCATTTTATCGTCAGCATAAAATATAAACTATGGGAACTTGTCTTACAATGTACTTAAGTTGAGTCTCTTCATAACTTTATAGCTCTATATCGCAAGGCGCATCTTGAAAGTTTTAGAAGCTGTTGTCGTGCCTTTTCTGAGGAGGGAAAGTCATCAATTGACTTCTCTCGCCTAAGATGAGGCGAGAAGGAGTGTCAGACTCTTGCTGATTAAAATCCACCCCGGTCCTTTTTCTGCTCTAAGCTGGAATCGCGCCATTATTGCGCACAATCTGGTCTAGTGGTTCTTTAAGGAGCGCACGAAACTCTAGCACCTTACGCTCAAACTGCTTCTGGCAAGGCGGCTACCTTTCCGTGTTCATGCCGTCATAGCTTTACAAATAATTTTTGACTTTCTTAATTTTTCACAAGAGAAATATATCAAGAGATCTCGGCTATGTGTTTTATGATTTCAGAAAATCACAGTATTAAATCTTTTATTCGTTGATAAAATGTTACCATCAAAATCGACAAAGATAAAAATTACTATTTATGAACAAAGTTATATCAATTTTCACAACACTTTTTTGAATAAAACCAAATTTAAATAGACAAAGCGAGAACGTTCTCTTTTTTCGAAATTGGTTAAATACAACTTTTTTGCAGCATTAAGAAAAAAAAATAGCGTTACATTTCGAATTTCGAATTCGGTTTGAATATTTTCAGTCAGATTGTCATCATTGGCGTTCGGCGCACGTTTGGATATGAAGACGAGCATGCAAAAATACTTTCGGAATTCTACGTAATATGATTTCGCATTGAAATACCTACATATATTTTGAGGCAAGTTCAGTGTGAATTATTATAATTTCGGGCATGGACTGTGGCTTATACGAGTGTAAAATTGTAAAACAAATATTTACAGGTCTTGCACAAATTGTTTATACATCTTATTACAATGCCATAGAGTTTAGAATTTACTGACTGTATAAAATTATACCAGAGAAAATAGAGTAGAGATTTATATTAAAACAAACATGGAACAGATTTTTCAACTTATTTATTTCAATATGTGCACAGTTAACGAGTAGCTTTGAATTATTTATACAACTTATTACATAGTTACTCCATATTCAGGTTAAACATTCTTTTTAATACTAGTTCTGACTTAAATTAGCCAACTAAAATCGATAAGCCTCGAACGGGGATGATTATTTTTGTCACACTGGAAAGGTCAGAGGGGAGGATAAAGAAGCGTCAATACACGAACGTTCACAGTCTCTGGATATTGAGTATACACCAGACAAAATGAGACTTAATTATATTATCTGCCAATAAAATATTTCATTATCTTTATCAAGGGTCTGTGTAATTGGCATTAGTAGACTTTGAATGGAATATCAATTATAATTAGGCCCCTTTATTAATTAATTTCAAATAGTTAGGTACATGTTTTTGGAGTATTTTTAATTACTGTTTTTACTTGTGTGATGGACGTAATACATTTTCTCTTTACGTATGTCGTAATAAAAATCTGAGGTTTGTTATGTTTCATATATGAATCTCTTAGCAAAATGGTGGTATGAAGACAAATCTGCGACGCTTGAGCCAAATTATGTTTTGATTGAAAGTGATTTTTCGTTTCACGTGAAGATAAATTACACGAGCCGTCTGCAGGGAAATTCAAGATGGCGAAAGTTCTAATTTCAAAGCCTTGAGTATTGGAAACTGAAAATTGCTTCTCAAGTTCCTGTAATATAATACACGGCCTACAACAACTCAATCATCCATTTAGATTATTCAGTATTGAAATATGAAAACCCAATGAGATCACCTAGATATTACAAATTAAATTTTCGATTATCAAAATACAATTTTATACAAAATACATTGGAGATTATCACTACGAGTTACAGACTGTATTCCCACATTCTAAAATGATTTATATAAGTAATCCTATACACATATTATATTATCTTTGTCCGTTGAACAATATGAAAAATAAATGGAATCGATGACGTATACTTAGGCTCGATTCACACTACAGAAAGACCATTATTACAAATATCTTGGATCCTAAAAGCAATAATAATAAGTACACACAATCGAAACCGAAAACATATCGGGCAAATACTTGGATAGCCAATAAAATAAGAAATACATAGGTATTATTTTCTTACAACTGATGGGGTACTTATATCTAGAACCATTTATTCCAGTATATGTATTTGTTATGAAACTATATATCTAAATATACATACAAGATAAAAATGCTATTCAGATCATATTTACAGAGCTAATAAACGTTTTTATACGTACATTTATCAACCTAATAACTACATGCAACCTGGAAGCACACAGAAATATAGATAGATATATTTTAATTACAAATTCCTTTATCACACAAATTGTATTTATTAAACCCAGTACACAAGAGCAACCTTTGTGTCCATTACTATTCATACCATTCCATTATGTATCCATACAAATAAAAATTTAACGTAAGAACATTATTATAATCAGTATTATAATCTGTCAGACAATTTAATTTAAAATACAAAATATTATTAATATAAAAGTTTGCACATGTGCACTGAGCTTTAATTTATTTTTCAATAAATAATACATACGCTTAGCCAGGTAAAATATCTATGATCAAACTGTAATGTTTAGGTATAGTCTAGTTTTGAATCAAATGGAATATTTGGGGATACATATGTGAGTTTTCTATGTACAAATTGATATAATTTTAACGCAAAGGTCAGTGGCTACACAATAGAGCATATCTATACATACATATATTGCATCCCTACTAAGTAATCCTGATTTCAATAAATATTTTTAATTTATATTCAACTAATTATGGATATAAAGAAGTTGATCCAAATAAGTAAATTGTGTTCAAACTATTATTTATCCACAATACATTATAATTATAAACTAAGAACTAGGATGTTACAAAAATATTTACCTACTTCCCATATTATGTTCGCTTTCATCTAAATTACATTATGTTTTGAAATTATTTCTGTAACATGCTCTATTGAATAGCGTTCGTTAATTAATACATACTTACAAAATATCATTACCAACATTTTACATTTATACATAATTTTAACGATAATAATACGAAATTAATATTAAGTATTAATTAAATCAAAGTACTCATTTCTTACTTGAGCTCATCAATAATTAAAATTGAAATTCTTCAAATAATATCCAACATACGGTAAAGGAAATAACATATGTTTATAATTTAACGAATATTAAAAGTAATTTACTAGATAACAGTATTTGACCTATTGTCGTTGAAGGTCACTTTACAAAGGGGAGGTTAAAAAATGATTTCTATTGTAACAAATGCTTGTGTAACAAACAAAACGCTTTAGAAACATCATCAAACAAAAAAAAAACACAACACTTGTATGTTAAAAAAGTTCCAATCATTAAATATTTCGTATGCTGATATAAAATTTAAAAATGTTCATATAACCGAATGTAACGCAATATACGAATGAGCGTACAGCATAAAGATGTTGGTTCTATCGCGCCCATCTTCAGGGACATTAAAATGAAATTTGCGCTCGTTCGAAGAAATAATCTGTGAACGACATATCGATGTAGTAACAATGCCTTTCGTTCGTAATGTCTCTTCGTTTACTTACGTAGCTTAGCGATTTATTGTCACCCAATATGAAGCTTGTATTGCGCGCCTAGTACCGCATGGTCCTCTCGTTTGCTACGGTGTGAGATATGTATTGTTTCTATCAACACTATACACATATATTACAGGGTGTGTCACTCCGCCAATCACGTTTTGTTCACGTGATTGGCGTGCACGAACCATCGAGACACTTGAGTCCTGGCTCACAAGTCCCACTGAAACCGCCGCAGTCTTCCCCTAACGTCCTAGCGCATACTTTACAGCATCTGAAAAGAGAAATATGTATTAGATCACATTACATCGCACCTGAATTCCCCGAACGATAATATAGGAGGTCGACACGCTCTTATTTCGTCGAATAAATAAATAATTCAACAAGTTCTAAAGAGACAGGACTATTGAACCGAGCGATATACTCGTCTCTCACGTGATACTTGAAATATCCAAATCGATAATACATAATCTATGTTTTTCGACTCGTGTATCGAAGGTCAATATTGTTTTAAGAACAAGAAAAAGTTTTGTCCTCAGTAACTTTGGTTTGTAGTCAATGTCATGACTGGCAATTTTTATAACAGAAAGAAAATGTCATTTGTATAAAATGACATAGATCTGATTTAATGTGTATTATTATGTAAAAAAATAAGTAGAGAGTATACCAAAAACTAATATAATTGCCAAGAAGAGTAACCGTTGAAAAAAAGTAAACTTCAAAAATTGCTTTTAGATTCTTTGTTTGTATTTATGAATCGCGGTGAGTAAGTTTGCCTTTGGATCTCAGTGATTGCATTAGCCGGCCGACCGGCTTCCCTCCCAATTTTTGACGGTTCACAGACAAACTTCTAAGTTGATCAGCCCTTGGCAAAGTTACCAAAGTTTCCCGGTAAAAGCCAACGGTAATTACCTGAGATAGAAGATTTTGCGTCATAGACTAATTTGGTGGCACAAGATAATATTATGATATATTTTTGGAAACGTAGCGAGTTTTACTTTCATTTTTATTGGTTATTGGAAATTGTTATGAGAAGAAGTGTAATTAAAGGTTGTCGTTTGTAGATAAATGTGATAAGAGGTGCAGGACTTTCTTATCCTTTTAATTTTCTCTTATGATTTAGTCGCATAGTATTATGTTTAGTGTGGGAGAGCCATGCTTTGGCACGAATGGGTCGGCTCGACCGGAGTGATAGCACGGCCTCACAGAAAACTGGCGTAAAACCACCAAAACGTGTTTCGAGGTTACCAGAGGGCCAACCCTTCCCTTTTCCCAATCCCTAAATCTCCAAATCCCTAATTTCTAAAACGTACTCCTCGTAAGTCCTCTGCTGCTGTGGGTGTTCATGGGTAGTGCTGATTGCTTACTATCAGGTAACCCGTATGCTCATTTACCGACAAATCACATATTTCCTTTTAAGTAATATGCTGTGTTGAGCAATCGATGAGATGTTCATGAAACGATTATTGACACATTTTTTTTTTAAGTTTTTGATCGATAGAGAATATTTTAATAGCTACGTACACTGGTAGCTATGTGGTGTAACAAGGTGGGTCTGACCGAATCACAGGACTGACCGATGGACAGGGTTTAAAATAATTCTTGTTATAAGAAGATAACAAGAATTCTTTTAAATTCATCTATATAATATCTATAATATCTAGACATCATATTTTAATTTTGATAATCTTTATAATGCAAGACAACCTTACTAAATCCAAAAAGACATTTTTCTTATTGACCGATTATTAAATAAAATACCTTAATGTTACAATGTACAATACTATTTTATTTTATAAAAATGACCCGTATAATCACTAAAGTCTCTAATAAATGCGCATCTAATATCCTACGAGCCATGAATATTAGGTCAAAGGACCCTAATTTAATTGAATCTATTTTAGTCTCATCTAATTAATTGGACTCTGAGACTTAATTGAAAACTAATGTTGTAGGAGAATCGTCAATTCTCGACAAGAATTAGCAAAAAAGAATTTGTTCTTAACAGAATCTGTGACAGAGGTTTTTTTGTTTTATATTGAATATGTAAAGTCGGATTATGTGATGATAAAATATTAGTGCCTTTAATGGAGCTTTTAACACCAATGGAGTAACATTGTACGCTGCTATTGCCACAAATTGTTGTTCTGGGTCTGGGTGTGATGTTTGTAAACGCAACCACGACACAGGAGAAAATCCTACCACAGACGGGGCCCTATAGGGCTGATGTTCAGCCGGGGTAGCGGGGTAAGCAAAAACCTATTATTCATGACTCTCAAGTGGGAATAACTCACTAAGGACTTTTTAAAAGCGTACTTAGAAAATGAACTTCTTTTATAATAATTATTAAGTATTTCCGTACCACTTAAGAATTAAAAATTTTGTAACAACTGAAATATAAGGGTTCGGAGTCAAAAGGACATGACTTGCCAAGCGATTTTAAATCCAAAAGCTAAAGGTTACCCTCCTAAAGCGCTTTCACTTGGTTACTTAATTAAGTTAAAACATTTATTGGTTACCTATAAAGTTTTAATTAATTTACTTAATACATAATCTAGACAGACGTAGTTGTCTTATATGGTGGTTGGAATATTATATTTTGAAGTTTTTGACGTGTAAGGTTGTATTTATAATATTATCCTACTCTTGTTATAAAAGCCAAGTTTGAATGTGAAAATGAAAATCTCACAGAAAACCGGTGTGCAACTACTACAGCGTTGTTTTTTGCCGTGCGGGTCAGTGATACTGAAGGCTCAATTCTTCCCCTTCCCCAATCCTTGAATTCCCTGAAAAACGTACCTAATCCGCATGGCACACGGAACTCCTCCGGTGTTTCGGATGTCGACAGATGACACCAATTGCTTATCATCAGGTAAGTTAGTCAGGCCTTTGGACCATAGTATCTTTTTAATGATATCTTTATGAGATATATTTGTATCATGTATTTTGTATTCAAAAAATAATTTAAAAAGCAATGAAAATAACATAAAGGGGACGGTTAATAGCAACAAATTCTCACCTGCAGGGATCCCAAACAACGATCCCCATCCCGGGACAGCCACTCGGCTCCAACACCTCGCACTCCCGGGGGTTACACACGCAGTCCCACCCCCTCACCGCCCCGGCTACCACCACCACCGCCACCATCGCCAGCCAGCTACCCCTGCTCATATTGCGCACATTTCACGAGACAGACGCCACTACACTGCTATAGTGTCCGAGGCTCATGGTTGCACATTCAGCTCGACAACCAGGCTGATGAACACGTTGTGCGCATTCTGTAACAAAAGAAAAATAGAGAGTTAAAAAGGATTACTTTTTCAATTAATATTTTAACGGTAAATAATAACGCTGGTGTATATTATTTACATAATACCGTGAAGCCTTAACTTTGTACTAGTTGTGTAGAGTCACAGAGTAAAAAGTTGATAGCGATGTTATGATGACAGCTACTACAGGTCCTCAAATGTTGAAATCAATCTTCTCCTAACTTCATCGCTACAAATTAACTTTTGTTATAGTGCTTCGTGAAATAGGCATTGACTGTTCATACGATTAGTATAGTGCTATAGTAATATAAAGTAAGTAGCTATAGGCTAACTAACTTTTTCTTGACTCTTCTTACTGGTAGTAGAACACTAAGTTAATAACCACTTTCAAAGATTGAGCTATGTATAAATAATTTGCCTATATAGACATTCTGGGAATTGATATCAAAATATGATAACCTTAGTAAAAATAATTAAAACTTAACGAAACTCATCCAAAGTATCGAGAAACGTATAGGGTAGGGTAAGCAAATAGCGAGCGATTTCCTTCAGTCGACTTACTCCCATCTTAATATAATATTACTTCAAACAGATTAAATAACACCAACGCGATAAGCTCGAAACCCCTTTCCATTGAAACAATTTAATTTTGAACACAAATACTTAAATTTCTGAAGCCGTTGAATTAATGAAGATCGAACAAATACCTATTTTACTAAACCAACCTTAGTAAAATAAGTAACTTTTATCTTATCAGTATATTATGTGTACATTTTTTTAACATCTGTTATAACCTAATTCACACACAAAATACAACGTTTTTTTTTATTTATATGATGTGACTTCATACGGTAATATTATAAAAATTACAATCTAGCTTTAATGCTAATAAGTAATTCAATTTTGTCTTAATTTGCTAGGAAAGTATAACTAAGAATGTGTCCATTAACACTTTTCTCTCTATTAAGACACTTTGTTATTGTGTTCTTTGCGGGTAGTACTCACTACTTTAAACTAACACTTCACTATGTTAATTCGAAAGGTATTGTCCTTTTCAGCCTTCTCACTATGTTCGTGTTGTCGAGGAGTGGGCCTTCGTTCATGGGCTTCTGCATACCTTTTAATTATATCTATGACGAGGTCTACTTTCAGGTCCCGATGAAGGTCGTCATTTCGAATGTACCAGGGCGCATAATACAACGTGAGAGTTTTCCTGTTGCTATCAGACCATCACAGATGGGGTTACCTGCGGCTGGTGTCCAGCCGACGTTGCGGTTTCAATCGCTATAACAGGAGAAGGAACAGGCTGGGTTTTATTCGGTAAGACTGTCTGACACTCCCTTTCGCGTCAGCATAGAACAACAAAAGGGCGCAATTAGTAAAAGGGAGGAGTTATATGATGCTATAATACGGTAGTTTCCAACTAGTCAAATTCAATACTTTTGTCCAAATGTCAAAAACGGTACTTTTCTATGAAATCTGTATAATAACTGAGTTTATGTGAGTGATTCATTCTTTTTATTTATTTTTATTTAGAAAACAAACAGTCTCTTACAAACTAATGATTACAATATAATTAACACATACAGACTTTGAGTTCCATAACGTAATATTGTAGTAGAATGCAGGCACCAATTTCAAATATGTAGAATATCAAATAGCAACATAAGCATAAGAATACACAGATATGACGTCATAGTGTATAAATAGCTTACTTATTTCTTAATAAGTAGCTACGAAATATCTAAAACTTAGTGTATCAATCGATCTATGAATAAAAGTATACTTAGTTATTTTTCAATATTTTTATTGTATTAAAGGTCGAATTAATTTATTTTTGACCCAGGAAACTACTCAATTATGGTACATGTGTCCCTTTGTCTAGCCATTTGGGGATTTCCAAAATATATATACTAGCTACTCTCGCGCGGTTTCACCCGCTCTGCTCAGCTTCATTTAATCGTAGCGTGATGTTTATAGCACTCATGAAAATTGTAGCTATCTATCAGTGAAAAAAATTTGGCAATCCGACTAGCGGTTCAGAAGATTACCCCCTACATACAAACTTACAAATTTTACCTCTTTATAATATTAGTATATATAGATGTACGTAAGACAGTAGTAGTCAGTACAGTAGTAGTTTTGTAGCCACAATTTTAAAGGTAAGAAAGAAGGTGCATAAAATTAAATTGACCGATGTGACTTTGTCAGAGTTATATATTTTTACACCATGTTCATATGTGGCGAAGAAAAACATTCCGTGAAAATTGAACTCTAAATTGTATACATTTAAAATCAGTTTGTTTTGAGCCGTCTTTTAATGATCAAATCTTCTACGTGTAAGGAGAGGACCTTTTCTCAGTAGCGGGCACTTATACGTTGGTGATGGCAAAGTAAATTGCTAAGGTACATCCAAAAGTTTCTTCACAGATGTGTATCGAACTTGTATCTTTAATTAAAACAGTGTAGTTTGAAGTTTAACAGTTCTGTGAGCCCATATTAACTTCTATTTGCACTTTGAAAGTTTTCGAATGTAACTTAGTCTATTATTAATGCGTTAGATAGCTTTTGTAATGTATGGCTTTCAAAAAGACGTTTCTAGGCAATTTATCGTGTTAGTTGAGAAGTTGTTACTGATAGTGTTTGAATAACTAGTGCCTGCGTCGGTAGAAGTAGATATTTGAATGGAAATTGGATTATGACTAGCTTAAGATTTTTTTGTTTATTGCTTCAAGTGTTATTGTTTTAGTTGTGTGAATCATTAAACTTTGTTATATTTTATTCTCTATTACGCGGCTTGCTCTCATCACCATATCTATTTAAAGTGGATAAAGGGAAATGTTTATACATAAATATATAAATACGAACTCACTCAGCGAATTTCGTTCCACCTCAAAAAACAAATATTGTTGCACAATATAATCGTAATGACAGTTCTGTACCTTTTTAAGTATTTTATGTAACTAGTACACTGTTGGGATAAACGTATTCGAATGCTGTCCAATGTGACTTTTTCCGAGTTATGTGTACTTTCTATGATTATTTAGAACCACCTGACACGCGGTGAAGGAAAACATCGTGAGGAAACCTGGACTTATAATTTCTAATTATAAGTTTGAAATCGCCAATCTGGCTTGAAAAAACCTGGTGATAAATACTCAAACCTTATCAGTGTGAGAAGAGTTGAGCAATAGTAGCGAGGCCTCCGCCTTTGCTCAGAAGTGAACTCTTATAGGTTGATGATGTGATGTGATATAGAAAAGTTCATACGGAAATGAAAATGTATGTTTTACAAATGTTATATGAATTTAAGAAATCGATGATAATCTAGTAAAAAAGATATTGGTAGGTACGCGTAGGTATAGTTCACGTGTCCCACGATATTTCGTATTCACTTGTAAAAGTAATTTGTAAAATGATTTGTTTAAGTATTTTAATTCCAAGTCGTCTTGTCCCCTTGGACACGTAAGAAAACGTTTGTCCTCAACTGCAAATATTTTCACAATCTTCCCACGCAATGGGAATGTGTTCTTTTGTTTTATTTTACTCAAGACTTTCCGCCCGTGACCTTATTTCTAACTTTTTCTATTAATAAACATTAGGTGAGCTTTTGAAATGAAAAGTTATATATTTTTAGCCCGACGTTAAATCTAATTATGTTTGTTTGAAGAGATTTAGACTGTGGTTGGTTTTTGTTGTTGTAAACGGTAATGTTGATCTAGAGGTGCAAGTTTTCCTTTGTAGGAAAAATATTTTAGATTAAGTCACATTGTATTGTTCATCATCAGCCTATAAGTGCCCACTGCTAAGCAAGGGCCTCTTCTCATACGGAGAAGGTTAGAGCATTAATCACCACGCTTGCTTAATGCGGGTTGGCGATTTCAAAATTATAATATGCAGAAATGGTAAGTCCAGGTTTCCTCATTATGTTTACCTTACCGTATTTCAATGGTGTCTAAATAATCATAGAAAGTATATATAACTCGGAAAAAGTCACATTGGTACTTGCTAGGTTTCGAACCTACACCCTCATGCATGAGAAGCGGATTCCTTAACCTCCGGGCCACCACGACATTTTATTGTTAGTATGACTATAATCCAAATAGCTGCACGTTTGGCGCGGTGGCTCGGCATCCGGCTGCTGCGCAACAAGTCGCGGCTTCGATTAACCCACGAAACAATTCTTTGTGTGGTTTACAAATTATTGTTCCGAGCCTGGGCGTAATGTATATGTAAACTTGTATGTTTGTAAATTCACCCGCGACGCAGGAGTAATACATAACATAGAACAACTTTTTTAT
This sequence comes from Spodoptera exigua, assembly GCA_902829305.4. Classification (NCBI taxonomy): domain Eukaryota; kingdom Metazoa; phylum Arthropoda; class Insecta; order Lepidoptera; family Noctuidae; genus Spodoptera; species Spodoptera exigua. Next base: position 4,325,352 of record LR824612.2, read on the forward strand.
AAAAGTGGCTAGATAAAAAGGTAGCAAATAAAATGATTTTACGATTTTTATCGACATTAGTCATTAGACATTATATCTTAGTATCGGCTCGTTTCTTATTAGTTTGATTTTTATTAGTGGTTCGCTTCTCCGGTTCAATACAAACGAAGCTATTATCAATGGATACCACCCATCGTTATCAGGATTGAGCCATTTGTCTGCAGTGAGCCTCGCCTTCCGATCGAAGGCGACTATCTTCTCTTTGTGTTGAATTGATGGTGTGTTCTTACCTAGCTGTATTGCAGTTACATTTTGTTGAGGATATATTATCGACCTTTTCTTACAAACTATTCTACTAGTTATTAAGCTGCTAGTTGCTGATATTCCTGCTAATTGCTAGTTTGAAAGTAAAATGATTGCAATGACGTATAAATAAAACTATTAAAAACATGCAAGACCGAATCGCTCTACAGATTTGAATTTCAAATTGAAGCAAGCATTTCACTTAAGATCACCCAAATTCAGAATTATTACAGACCCAAGAGCTGAAATCATAACTATTTCAATATTAAACGCCGCCGACTTAACTTAACCGTCCTTATATTTAGAACAATTAAAGTAATTACGGCGAAGGAGATGAATTACTATCGCTGTCTGAAACATCTGCATAATATTACTTCAAAGACAGATTCTCGAATGGAAGTGATAGGCGAGTGAATTTGAATGGGCCTTAGGCCTTGTTGAAAGCCTCTGCCAGCAAGACGAGGGCGGCAGCTGGTATTCATCGGCCGAGTAACTGCCAAACTCATGTACCCATAAAACCAGAATTTACGACCAAAACTATATCAAGAACGATTGAGTTTACTATTACTGCAGTTTGCTTGGGTGAATGTTAATAAATGTGTTAATCTAGGTGTACCGTGTGTGCTTCGTGACGATGTCTACATTCAAATATCGAAGGCATTATTAAAATATGTAATTTGAAAGGAAAATGATGCATTGAACGTTTTCAACGGTCTCGGAATGGGTAAAACTTTTATTTAATTTTGACCTTTTTTTTGCTTAAACCGATCAACGAGAAGCAAAGGTTATGAATGCTACGCGCTTGCTACGAAGTAGTTACGAATTTGCTACGGCGTAGCTGACGTGGCACACTAGAAAAATCTCACGCATTATAAAGAAAAACTATTCAATTGAATGTTGCAATTAATGTTAACTAATACAGGGCTTGTAAGGTATAATTAATTTTAAATAAAACCATAAACTGAAAACAAACGACTAATGCAGTTATGCTTATGTAGTTCGTGCTCATTGTTGATTGCACTGAGCCCGGATGCAGTGAACCGTCATGGAACTAACGCTCTAGCCTCTAACCTCATTTAGTAAGGCAGTCGTGCAATCAATCAAATGTAGCTTTAGTGGTACGACCGTGAGATTTAATAATGTTGTATTAATAAAACAATCAATTTAATTAGTTTTCAATAGTTAATAAAGTTGAGATTTGCGTCTGTCAAGTTTAGAGGGATTAAGAAGAAAGATAAAGAAATACGTAACGCCATGCTTTCTAATCCTAATTCTCAATCCTTAATCCTACAAAGGAGAAATACACAATATACAATGTAATGACCACTTTCTACTTGCTGTATTATACGTCTCCCAAAAAAATTGTGTGCTTGTACCGAGAACAATACTTTTCATACAAAACATTAATGTCATCAATTGATCTTAAAATTTTATAAAAACTGAATTTGAAATCCAATAATTTATTAATACTTCGAGCTACCTAACCTGAGCATATAACCAGCGAGGCAGCCAGTTTTGAAATGACAAACCATTAAAATAATATGAAATACCACCTTCAATGACATCATACAATTTAAATGTACATATTACATCTGAAACTTATGCATGTGCTGATAAATTTCAGCATTACTGCTATTGAAAGTATACTGCAATAGGAATTAATAGGAAATGCTCGTGTGGCTGAAATCAATCAAGCATTGCCTTCGTAACGACATCATTAAGCAGATTACGAATGCGTTCTGTACTGCAAATGTTAGTTTAACAAATACGAATTATGGTATGGTGCTTATGCCTTACTCAAAAGGCAGCGTAGAATTAAAGTGTGGGAGAGCCATGCTTCGGCACGTATGGGTCGGCTCGACCGGTGTGATACCACGGCCTCACAGAAAACCGGCGTGAAACAACCACAGCGTTGTGTTTCGCCGTGTGAGTGAGGTTACCGGAGGCCCAATCCTTCCCCTCCCTCAATCCCTCCCTATTATCCCTAAAAGGTCGGCAACGCACTTGTAACTCCTCCGTTGCGGGTGTCCATGGGCGGCGCTGATTGCTTACCATCAGGTAATCCGTCTGCTCGTTTGCCGACCTATTACATTAAAAAAAAATGTACATATATTTGAAATCAAAACATAAATTATTTTTATATAATTATGTGGTACAGGGGAAAATAACAGGCAAAGCTTAACTGCCTTATTCAGGCGTTCTAAATTTGAGGGGTATCACTAACTTAAAAAATAATTAAATTAAATTACATTTAAGTACTGAACATTTATTTTTTTATCATGTTCATTGATATATTTGGAGAAGAAGGTTTATAATATATTATGTAGGGTATGTTTTTTTTTGTGAGGGGAAAATCATCAAATGGCTTCTCCTCATCAGGGAGTGTCAGACTCTTACTGACTAAAAACCCCACTGTACCTTCTCCTGCTCTGGGCCGAGGTCGCGGTGCCTCATTGCGCTTACCCCGCAACCCCCGGCATGTAGGTTACGGTAAAGTGAATTTGGTTTTCTAAAAATGTAATAGTTAGCTGGTGGGTGCTTGGAGGTGTGTGGATATACTAAGGGGAAGGTATTATCATTAAATTTTATCGATCTATTTTCCTTGAAAGAATTCTTTTTTTTTTAAGTTGCCCCGACTTAGGATTTTCTCCTGTGTTGTGGGTGCGTTTACAAACATACAATTTCACATGTACATCACACCCAGACGCGGAACAACAATCTGTGGATCACACAAAGAGTTGTTCCGTGCGGGAATCGAACCCGCGACACGTTGCGCGGCAGCTAGTTGCCCAGCCACCGCGCCAACCATGCAGTCCAGTCCCGTGCAGTTTATTAAGTTAAAGAATCTTTAATCTTTCTCACTCTTCTCGTAGGTCTGCTAATGGACTACTATCTCTACTATCAGAGACTTTGTAGCAGATATCCCTGATAAACACGAACCTTTTAAACATCCATTTTCAACAAGCTTTGGTCGTTCATCAAGCTTGAAATTATGTGAAATCAGTTTGCTTCGCTTCGTCACCGCCCTAAGCACGTGCTCATGAATATGAGTTCCATTGTGACTTGTAACTAGTAGTTTTTTTTTGTAACTAGCTTCACTGTTGAGTAACTTATAGTCGATCTAGACTGAATTCTATCACAAAGAATAAGACGTCACATTGATGGACCTCATATATTTTTATTGGAAACCCACGATAAGTTAAATTTTCCTATTAAATTTACTGACATTTGACAGTCAGTTATGCAAGAAGTGAACTAAAAACCTAGTTTCACGTAGATCGGGCGAGAAACTCGTTCAAGTTGATTAGCGAAGCTCTAGTATAACACCGTCTAGTTAATTAGTTTGTGGATACCTTAGAAATGGTAATAGGAAATTGTTGCTTTCGAAACGTGTATGTGGCTGTTTAGATTCCCTGATTACGTAACTTGATTAGCGGCGAGGAGTAACGTGTATACTTAATCAGTTCGTCTGGTCTAATTAAATAACAAGTTTATTTTTAACTGTTATGTTAGGTTACATAATCTTGTAATAGTTCAATTTTAGGCAGAATTAAGTTAAATACACAAAAACAGTTATTTTTATATCTATGTGAGAGAGTTATGGTAGTATGGTTCGGTAAAAATAGGTCGGTTTCACCGAGTCATACTACGGCCCCATAGAAAACCAGTGTGAAATAAGGCTTGGGTTATGTGAGTGCAGTTACACAGAAGCCTTATTCTCTCACTGTAACTTTTTTGGTGGAGCGGGTGTCCATGCGGGGCAGTGCTTATCGCCTCCCATTAGAACATCTGTATATTCGTACGCTCGTATAAATGTTTACGTATGTCGTGTCATTATTTAAATTATTTTCCTGTACCTACCTATACCTTCTCATGCATGAGGGTGTAGGTTCGAAACCTGGCAAGTACCAATGTGACTTTTTCCGAAGTTATACGTACTTTCTATGATTATTTAGACACCACTGACATACGGTGAAGGTAAACATCGTGAGGAAAGCTGGACTTATAATTTCTAATTATAAGTTTGAAATCGCCAATCCGCATTGAGCAAGCGTGGTGATTAATGCTCAAACCTTCTCTGTGTGAGAAGAGGCCTTTGCTCAGCAGTGGGCACTTATAGGCTGATGATGATGATGATGACCTATACCTACATAATATTATAAGATTACGATTAAAACTGATTAAAAAAAAAACTCAATCTGTCTCCATTTTAACAAAATATATTTTCAATAATACAGCATTTTGATATTCAAACTTTAACATTCTCAAACAAACTATTAAGAACAGAATTAAGAACACTAATCCATACAGTCTAAGTAGGATTCTAGTTCTTAATCACAAACAAATTAAGTTCAAAATACAATACATTGAAATAGAGAGACATTTCAAAGTTTAAATTAGACACTGCACCTAAACGTATAGAGTATTACGCTTGCAAATGTGTTAAATTATGTGCGATGGGACATTGGAGCTGCGCAGAGCGAGGAATGGCAGCTGCTGACTTATTGTGAAGTTTAATGGAGTTATGCATGTATGTATAATAGCTTCGATGGTGTATTTTGAAAGTCTCCTTACACCAGAAGGTAACCTGAATGATCTCGTATTTATTATGTGACAATATTATAGTACCATCAACTTTTGACTCAGCCGTAAGACAGAACATAAAAAAGAACACGCAGCGTATGTTCTTTTTTATATATTTTTTAATATCTAAACTAATATTATAAATTATAACTTTCGTGAGACATTCTAAATTATTTATTATGTTTTCGGCTTACTCACGTAATAATTTGACGAGATACTCGACTAGTTTCAAGCCATGCTAGAGGCCCATATTCATGAGCAGCATTCCGCAACACGCGACTCGGCGACCGTCGCGCTGCTACTGGCTACTCGAGTATGCGCGCCCAACGCGCCCTCTGCCGTGATTCACTCCGGGAACCGCCAGCGGATCCTTGTCCTTAGGCGAGCGCAGAAGATGTCGTGTGCGACAACCGGCCGGTCAGTTACGACATCTTCTGCGCTCGCCTAAGGACAAGGATCCGCTGGCGGTTCCCGGAGTATACATGATACCGTGCGACTGTGGCTCGAGTGACATCGGGGAAACTCGCCGCAACATCACAACCAGACTAAAAGAACACATACGCAGTGTGAAAAACCGAGACACCCATACATCGGCGGTAGCTGAGCATGCTTGTAGTACGGGCACGGCTCACTTCCTCCGTTTCGACAAGGTCTCAGTACTAGCGAGGGAAAAATACTTCGTACCGCGGAAAGTATTTGAGGCCATCGAAATAAGCCGGCGTGCGAACTTCAACAGAGACGGTGGCTGGGCATTACCACCTGCCTGGAAGCCGAGTCTGAAATCTGCATCAGACTGCACTGTTGCGGGTCTGGAGTGTGACACAGTTAGCGCGGTATGTAACACTGATTTTGCGACGACCCGGGATTCGAACCCAACACCAACGCAGCTGCAGGCGGGCGAGTCTAGCGTGCCAACAGTGTCGCGCGCGCCGTCGCTGCCGACACCACGGCTAGAAGAAAGTGCGCGTGAATCACGACAGAGGGCGCGTTGGGCGCGCAGACTAGCCAGTAGCAGCGCGACGGTCGCCGAGTCGCGTGTCGCGGAATGCTGCTCATGAATATGGGCCTCTAGCATGGCTTGAAACTAGTCGAGTATCTCGTCAAATTATTACGTGAGTAAGCCGAAAACATAATAAATAATATTATAAAGAGGTCAAAGGACATGGCCAAAAAAGTACATTCCACGTACACGAACAAAATTAATACACTGTAAAATACAAATAGAAATATGAATTATTACGTAGTTTTTAGCCTCTCCAGACTTGACAATTATTATAAAAAAAAGTTTAAATTAATGCAACAAAATCAACTTCGTTTGTCAAGTTTCGCCATGATAGTCCATAGAGAAAGATAAATAAAAAGACGTTCCAATTCCAAACCACGTGTCTTAAACTACACTCGTAGAAAACGTGTGATATGATCGACAAATGCATTACATTAGGAACATTTTATTCATACGAAACTGTATTCATTGGTTTTAGTTGCATTTTAAAATATACTCATATTATAATAATGTTATGTTTTATTTATATCCAATTCACCAAAAAAAAAAACTTAAATGAAACGGAACGTGTTTGGCACTTCTGACAGCGTGTTTTTGTTAACCTTGCTAATAATACTGGAGTAACTGTTTTGCGTTTTGGATTTGTTTTGTGGATTACGATGAGGTGTATCAACTGCGGAATAGGCGTACAAAGGCTGCAGAGGCGTCTTATATCCTCGCTTTCTGCACACCATCAAACAAAACTTTCACGTTGGTTAACCAGCTCAAACCCAGGTATGAAGTCGGAATATATAATACTTAGTCTGTTTTTTTTATGTTTTATCATGGTATGCGATTTTAAATAGTGCATTTTTTTTTAGTTGCCTCTGGGGACATTCATTTGTCAACCACGTTTCTTATTATTGTATACTGAGGCTGGTGAACATGAGAGACTACTGGGGCATAACATGGCTTGCCTTGGTTGTGGAACATCGGTTCGAAAAATAAGACACCATAATGTCAGTACGGACTCTCAATTGCTAGCTGGCCTAATATCGCAAAATACTATTAATGTGGTAAGCATTTTGTTTTTTATTCATTGTTTTATATATGTCCTTGTATTTATCTATATTAATCTATAAAAAAAGTACTCATAGTAGGTATGTGTGATTATAATATCTATCTTTCTTCTTCTTTAAAATAGGCATGTTGTAACATAATACTTCTCACTGTACAATAACATAAAACTTGAAAACATGTGTTTATTCTAACTGGGCTTTATTTTCAGACCTCAAGAAGCAACTATGTTTGTCATGTGTGCTGTATGCGGGCAAATAGACAGACAGTGCAGGACTTATCACGAAACTTGTAGGAATTGGGTTCGGACAACAATTCAGTAGCCCCTTATATTCAAGTGGTTAGCCCACCAGAGCCACCACCATTACCACCTGTTTTAAGAAGGCCGCTTCAAATGGAAAGTACTTCCATATTATTACCCAATTATACAGAATATATATTGAAGAAACGTACATTCCATACACAAACATAATAAAATACACTTTATAATAAAAATATAAAAGTAAATTATTACGTAGTTTTATTTTATTTATTCTCCTTAATAAATAAATCATTATTCTTTATACATATTCTTTTGTTTTATTCTATAAATAAATAAAGAAATAATTAAAACGCCATGGTTTTTAAAAGCAAAATCTTATTTCGTGCACTTATGGCCTGTAATCTGACTAAAGGTTTAGTGAAACTATTTTCGTCTTGTTTGTTATAATTACGAGTTCTTCACGTGTTTTATTTTTTGCAATTTAATTTAATAATATTCACGAATGTAAACACCAAAAATCATTGATGTACATTGAATTCAATAACTATGCAAACGCCCATACAAAAGTTGGCCATGTCCTTTGTAAGTTTGTATGTTTGTAAGTTTGTATGTAGTGGGTAATCTTTGGGTTAATAGCTACAATGTTCCTGAGTGCTATAGGCTATAAAACATCACGCTAAGATTTAATGAAGCCGAGCAGCGGGTGAAACCGCGCAAGAGTAGCTAGTTATTAATATTTTCACTATGATTGTTTAATATGTGGTTTTCAGCACTGTGTGTGTCTGTGTGCCAAATAAAAATGTTTCTTTCTTTATTACTTACTTAGTCTGATAAGGGATGATAATAGGATCTTATAACATGCTTTATTCTCCTGATGATGAGACACAAACATAATACACCCACTGCATACTTTTAAATAACGAAATCAAATATTACTCCTAATATCCAGACCATGAAATATAAAAGGGTGCTAGCTACAGCTGAAGATGTGAGTCAAGGATTCAGTCCCAAGGTCAAACAAAGTAAAACTTTAACTAGATCTAGATTGAAGTAGAAATGCGAAACTCAACCACAACTAAAGCTCCACATTTCCTAGCTCTGAGACAAGCATCTCAAAATCCGAACAAATATTTACGAAGTATTGTTTGTTCTACATTTGAAATTCTCTTCCAAGAACAATGGCGGTTAGGTACGTTAAATGACAAAGTAATCCTTGTTATTAGATTTACGTTAAAATATTATATTTTGGTATAACTTACGGGTAATATTTAGGTGTATGTTATCCCAAGAGGTTAAGTAACGTTTTAGGTAACTGTAACTGTCAGTTGAAGGGAATATGAGTTTTCGGTTCTTGGAATATGTATGTCGAGAGCCTAAGTGGGGAAGTTTCGAGGCACTGAAGCAAACGTATAGCGGTTCGGTTAATGAATATTGAAATGCGTTTTGACGATGTTATACACACAAGTTTCTTACTTACTTTCTTTTTATTTTTGATCTTGGGGGCTCTTATTTGATTTTAGTTCTATAAATGAAAAGCGGCTATTTTTAGGGGGGGAAATCATCAAATGACTTTTATCGCTCTGGGTGGGCCGAGAAGGAATATCAGACTCTTACTAACTGAAAATGTTACATTATAGAAGAAGTACAAGAAAGCTCCCGGAACTCCAGCTGAACATCAGCTCTGTAATTTAGTTCCATCTGTGGCGGTCTAATGGTTATTTGAGGCGCGTGCGGAAATCTACGCGACCAACGCTTAAAGTGGTTCCCGATTGGCAGACCCTACCAGGGCAGCACTACACGATTGCGCTTGACGCGACTATGGCATTTTTTTAGAACTCTACGTAGGTACCAATTTCTTAACGTAATCTTGTGTACTACCTACATACATATACTACTGGCGCTACCCGTCTAATTGTCTTGTCTAGCAAGATAACAGTTTGCTAATTGCTAATAATCAGCAAATGACATCAATCAAATTATCTGGGAAATTAACTGTACAGTATAATCAGCTCTAGTGTATTGTGGTATCAGTTTAATAAAGTGTTCTGAGCAAGGAGAGATTGCAAATTATTTTAGCTTAATTATACACAAGTGGTTCGTTCGTTGAGTGTTTGCAAGTGCATGTACTACTGAACAAGACGTCTTTGATTGGATCGGTCGAGCAAAATTCTTTTTTTTGTAAATCGTATTCAGCCCTACCTTACCCAAAATTGTGCATTTATTTATTATAAAAACAATACAAAATTACATTGATTGGGAAACAAATGACTACCAAAAAGAACGCACTTTTTATCGTCGTCATTTCTCTCGTGTCACCAGACTCATTTGATAGGCACATAATTCTAAAACCAAACGTGCGATACCATAAAATGACCTTATGCACAATCACCCTAGCGATAATTATGAAGTCAATGCAAGAAGCTACAAAAGAAAATGCGACATAGTAAAACCTGTACAGCATTTATAGACCAAACGGGTTATCGCGACCGCATTCATGAGTCGTCAATTGAAACTTGAATTCATCGCCATTGACGCCCCGGAGACGGTTTGACATCAAAGACTATGATAAAAAGCATCTACGTTTTTCGGTTTTCAAAAGACACTTTGAACATGACCTGAAGGCTCTTTTTTAATAATGACGAAGCCTTCACATGCTGCCAATATCTTTTCAAACGTGACTATTGTTCGTTCAAACCAAAGAAGTCGTATGAATGTAGTTTGGATTGTCATTGTCAGACATGAGGAGAGCGTGTTAAAAATAGAATTTGATCTATGAGCTTTTCTATTGTTGGCGTTAAAAATATCAAATGACAAACGACTTGGAAAAGTGTTTGTTTGATCGAGAATTTTGTGGAAACCTTTTTAATCGAGTTTATGAGGTCGAAAAGTACTTTGAGGTTCTTTGATGTAAAATGCTAAGGAAAGGCAGTCAGTTATAAGTTTTGAGCAGATTTCAATAAAAACCGGTGTTAGAAAAAAAGCTAGGAACGATAGAACTAGCGAACACTAATTAGTCACTTCATCTTTCTCTTCAATGACTTTTAACTTTTACAAGTATTCAGGCAAGCAAGTAATAATCAATATTAATTTATTAAAATAATATAACTATGTAAATAAGGCTCAATTCGTTCATGTAAATCATTGAGAAAGCGACAAAATATTCTTCAACAATCGTCAATTGTTTCACACATAATCGCAATCCAAAACAATGCCTATATACATAATATGTATATATATACACAATATATTTTATAATACATCACACACGAACACGTAACGTAGAACCTGACAATGGGACCGTTTTGACGTCTTTTGATCATTATTCCCTCGTTACAAAAATTCTTATTATACAAAAAATAATATTGGAAACGTTTCAAATATCAATACCAGGAAAATTCACATTCGTAACCGTTTTATATTTACTTGTAAATGTTTTTTTTTTGCTCAATAAACATTACGAGGATTTTACTGGTATATTGTATAATGAGTTTAAGAAGGATCTCTTTAATTTTGATATTAGTTGTTACCATGGCAACCGATTGTGGAACTGGATACTTATTTAATTCTTGGAAAGTCTTTGTTCCGAAAGTAAAGCTTTATATTGTGAGTATTTATAAGAAACAGTTTTCTTTATTGACAATACTTATATTCTTCTTATTAAGAAGCAATAAATCTGTTTGTAACCGGATTCTTCCTGCCACATGAAAGGTCTTAACAAATATTAAAGAACTAGCTTAATTATTATGTTATCGGTTTAGATACTCACGTAATTGTGCGGCGACTGTCGCGCGACATATTGACCTCTAGCATGGCTTGAAACTAGTCGAGTATCTCGTCAAAACAATTACGTAAGAAAGTCGAAAACATAATAATTAATTTAGTATGTCCTTGCTTGCTTGCGTGCTTTTGCCCACGACTCCGTTCGCGTGTAATAGTGACTTCCTGCAGGTTTTTGGTATAAAAACTATCCTATGTCCTTTCTCGAGTTCCAAACTATGTCTGTACCAAATAAATTGGTTCAGTTGTTTAGGCGCGAAGAAAAGACAGAAAGAATTACCTTATAATATTAGTTTGGATAAAAAACGACGAACTTAAGGCTGGATTATTTGAATACACCAAAGGAAATACTGTCACAATAAGTATAAATGAATATCTACATATCTATATGCATATATACCTCCCAAACCAAAGAACAGGAAGAAGGAACTTATGTATATTATTAAGTACGACATTTTAACGGCCACCTTTTCACCAAACCACCCTTTAAAATGTCACGCGTAACCCGGTTACTTGGCTGTACGTAAGCAGCATTTTAAGTACCTCCACTGGTTGCGTGCGACAGAAAATTTGACGTAGAACGTGCGCCTTTTAAGGCTATAATAGAATTTAATTTATATAAAGACACTTAATCGAGTCAAAACAATATTGGTTGAATTTTGTACTACCAGGTTTGAAAACATCCTTAGGCATTGTTTTCCAAATATCACAAGGTCAGTCTATAAGACAGTGTCCACTGCATAGCGAAAATCTCTTCTCACACGAAAAAAATTAAGCATTGATCACCACGCTTGCTGTAGGCGGATTGGCCAATTTACCATATAATTAGGAACTATAAGTCTAGGTTTCCTCATTATGTGATCCTTCGCTGGTGTCTAAATATACTCAGAAAATATATGTACATATACCTACATATATATAACTTGATCGAAGTTTAGTACAATTGGTACTAGACTTGCTAGGTTTCGTACCGGATTCTCGTGCTTGAGCACGCCATATCCTTCGAGCCACCACGACAACATTGTTTTCCAGCAGAATTTTATTATGGCCTAAACCAGCTGAAATATTCCAAAGCTGGCCTGAGAGCCACGTTTATAAATACATTTTTGAACTGCAATTTATGCAGTTCATATTTATTACAAACCGGAACGATCTGGCATTTTTATCGAATGTGTAGCCCCTAAGTCGATTTCTACTCCACGAAAAATTATAAATAACTATTCTTATTTGCCTTGACTACATAGTTACGTCTACTGTGTATATCAATGAGACAAAACAAGCTCTTCTTTGTAATATATAGCCTAGAAGAAAAAGGTAAGCATTGCTCAAGGCAGTTTGCCGATTTTATTCTTAAATCTAGGAGTTTTAAGTCCATTTCGCCTAGATTTTTTTGCCTTCGCCGTATGTAAGTGATATTTAAGTTATCTCAGATTGTAGAGAAGTAAGTACTTGCTTATGAACCCGCTTCCTTCCCATGCAACTATATATGAAAAAACGAGCAGATATTTTTTTTTTTTTTTGTTATGTTAATATTCCCAATGACAGATAAAATAATGTACTCACGCGTAGATATCCAAGATTCCACAATCAGTATGCGTATAACTGTCGCAAATACGACACAGAATTGTATGCAGAGCGTGCGTCGGTCGTCCCTTGACTAGTAATTTGCTATTATAAGGATGCGTGTCTTGTATCAAAGAAAATTGTACAGTATTTTTGTATGGAGTTAGGTAGAAAATTCATCTGGAAGTTCGTACTTTAAAAGAGTGGTTAATTAACCCACGCAATGTAATTTATTTTATTTATTAGAAAGTTAACTTTTTAAGGTAGATTTTTGACTAAAAAAATATGTTTAATGTTAAATGAACTAATTTCCAAATTTAAAAACGAAACATCATATCCGTAGCATTTATAACATTGATGTTTAATAAAAATTTAATCCACTTAATTTATTGAATGTACAGGGTAAAATAATTATATACCATATCACTTTCTACTATCGGTCTTACTTTTTTTGAGATTTTTTTTTTGTAAGGTAATAGTCATCACATTATTTCTCCCACCACCCCTCCCCTTGGAGGAGCAATGAGGCGGTGTCAGGTTCTTACTAACAAACAACTATCCCGTTTGTCCTTCTGGTCTGAGTCGAGACCGTGGTATATTATTGCGCTTGTACTCGAAATCCCTGGGCTGGATATTGACAGCGATGATGATCGACAGGATTGATTATACGGCGAAACCCAACGCAAGTTTCACGTCGGTATTCTTTCAGGGAGTGGTATCACTTAAGTAGAGCCAGAAAATTCGTGCCGAGGCTCGGCTATCCAAAACAAACTTTTTTTTTATAAGATAAGTCGGCAAAATGATATAAGATAAAAGAAGAGACGGATTACCTGACGGTAAGCAATCGGCCGCTCATGGAAACCCGCAACACTAAAAAAGTTACGAGTGCGTTGCCAGCCTTTTTGGGGATAAGGGTTGCGGATTAAGTATTGGGAAGGGATATGGGTGGGGGAGGAATTGGGCCTCTAGTAATCTCACTCACTCGGCGAAACACAACGCTGTAGTTGTTTCACGTCGGTATTCTGTGAGGCCGTAGTATTACTCCGGTCGAACCGACTTATTGGAAGCAGGCTCTCCCACACTTAAAGACTTAACATATAATCATTAAAATAATTCAAACTCACAGTGCCAATCTATCACCGGCTTAATGTTTAAACTAATGAGCAGCCACAGAGCAAATAAACAGCTATGTAGCTGTGATTAGCACTTTATGACGTGCTATGAATAGTGACCAGGCTGTGACTAGGCTTAATTAACGCTTGACTTGTGTTACAAACTCACGTTTGGTTCAAGCTAATTGTGTTTGCTGTGTTGGTTTTTCACTGAGTAATGCTTGTTGAGAATGACATTTTATACGTTTTAAATTGGGTCTCTTTTAATTATAATACATTCTTATTTTGTCTCTGTTTACAGTATTTATGTACTGAGACATTTTTTTAAAAAAAAACTTTGCTTTAATCTAGGATCTTTCCTGTGTCGTGAGTGCGTTTAAAAACATACACTTGACACCCAGACCCGAAATAACTATTTGTGGATCACACAAAGAGAGAGAGAGAGAGAGAGAGAGAGAGAGAGAGAGAGAGAGAGAGAGCGATAATCAATCAAAAAAAAAAAAATACATATTTTTTATTTCTGCATATTAAAAGCTACAAGGAGTTTAAGTTTCCAGACCAAACAAGTGTTCAGATACATCAGACAAAAACTTATAAATATATTTCTTGATTTGATAATTTAACTCAAAACTATGCTATGCTTTGTAGGCTTACATTTAAAACCCTATTAAAACCATTACTGTTACCACTAACGTACAGCTTAAAGTAAGTTATAAAGCACAACATTTCGTGACCACACTAAACCACTTACAAGGCGAAAAAAATAAAACATAACGAAACAACCAGCCACGTCGCATGCCGCAGTAAACTTAGTTTTATTTCGTTCGCCGGGTTACCGCATTTATTTCAGAAATATTTTATTATTATACATACAAAACAGCTGCGATTACCTGATTCACGTTTTTGATAAGAAAGTTAGGTTTAGTATTGCTAATTGCAATGCAGTCTTGAAAGTATGAACTTAGAAAACAGCAAATTACTGTGGAATTTGATTTTGCAAATACTGCAACTTCCTTTACGTGGTCGAAGGGAAGACGCAGCTCTCGGTCTCTTTATCTTCCTCATCATTGTCATTCTCATAAGCCTACAATTTTCCACTGTTGACCAAATATTTCTTTTCACACGCAAAAGACAGAGAGGTTTGAGCTTTATACACCACGCTTGGACAAGGTCGATTAACGATTTCAAACTTAAAATTAATTGATTAGTTCCAGTATCATTACAGTATATTCCTTTACCATATCTCAATGGTATGCTCCACGGCATCGACCTGGAGTTTGATTCATTCATCCGAACCAGTGCAAAGCTTCACCCAAAAAATAAAAATGAAAAAAATATAGAAAATTAGACCAATATGGTATTATTGTCTTTATAAATTTAAATTAAACCATATCAACTTTCTTTTCTTTTCTTTTTTTTTCCTTTTTTTTAAGAAAAACGTTGCCCTACACTAGGATTTTCTCCTGTGTCGTGGGTTTACAAACAAACAATTTCACATGCACATCACACCCAGATCCTTAACAATATGTGGATCACATAAAGAGTTGTTCTGTGCGGGAATCGAACCCGCGACACGTTGCGCGCCAACCAGTTGCCCAGCCACCGCGCCAACCGTGCAGCCAAGTAACGTTAGTAACTCTCAGATTCTAACGATACTTGTAGAGTTTATCAGCTGAAACTTTAAATTACCAAAAAATAATTAAAATTAAAAGTGAAAATAAAAAAAACGACTACTGTCAAGCCTTCAAAATATTGAATATCATGTTACATTCAATATTGTTTCCACGAACGATATAATCGACTGATGTGTTGTTTATAATGTTTAAATCGAATAAAAATGACGGAATGTTATTCAACCCTTAAATGAATACATATACATAGAAGTGTTTATAAAATACTACCTACTGCCGCACGGTTTCATCCGCTGCTCGGCTCTTATTGGTCGTGGGGTGATGTTTTATAGCCTGTAGTTCGCAGGAACATTGTCAAAAAAGAATTTCGGAAATCCGACCAGGCACATACAAACTTCACTTCTTTAGTATGTATAAATGTTTTAGTCACATCGGATATAATCATGTTCATTCACACCCGTTTTTTATGAGGCTGTATCACTCATGGGTGTGCTAGACATACAAGTTTACAAAAAAAAAATGAAAAAGAAGAAAAAATGAAAATTATTTTTACGGGTTGAGAACTAAAGTTATACAGCTTAGCATTTATGGTATGGCAAAATAAACATGTACACAATATTTCAGCTCGATAGATTGAAAATATTTGCTAGAAAATTCAGTTGCAAGATTTATTTTCACAACTACCTACATACAGTGCAAGTTAAATAAAAACTTGTAAACTTGCAAAATGCTTTTAAAATGGTTCATATTACATAAAATTGTACTGGAATAAGCAAAAAATAACGTAGTTCCTAACACAGTTATGTTGTAAACGTCACATATTTAATTATTCAGAACATTTGTGAATACTAAGTGACGTGTACTGAATGCCAGGACTTTTATAAGCGCTGCAACTAAGCTCAAATTTAAGTTGCTTCCACATGAAACAACTAACACGTTTGCTCGACATCATTGTTTTACAAATACTCCGGTTTTTTTTCAAAGGAAAGTTGTTTGAGTAACATGTTTGTATGTATATTGTGTAACTGAACTTTAGTTAGCCATTTCAGTTGAATTTTTGTTGATTTTGGAATGTTCTCTTTTGTCGTAGTTTGATTGTCATACTTTGATACTGTTTTTTTGTAACTGTGCATGTAGGTACTGACTTTCCTGTTATTTTACTACGATGTATATGTATTGTCTTATTAAAATTATTAAAGTTAAGCTATAATTTCGGTAGCACGGGTGTGTAGACGGCGAGCAAGGATAGCTCATCCCCCAAACAGTACCAGACTTGAGCGAATGGCACGTCCCGTTCCGTCGCGCTTCATAGACCGGTTAGACCATCACACATGGGGCCCAATAGGGTCGATGCTCTGCTAGCGAACAACTTTAAGGAACGGGGAGGCTTTTTCAATGTGTAAGAGTCTGAAACTTCTTTCTGCCCCACCGGCTGGGGCAGTAATGTCACATTTATCCTCACTCAAAAATAAATAAACGCATTTTTTTCTTTTTCTGTAATAGGTCGGCAGACGAGCAGGCCGATTACCTGATGGTGAAAGCAATCAGTGCCGCCCATGGACACCCGCAATGGAGAAGTTACGAGTGCGTTGCCGACCTTTTAGGGATTAGGAATTTGGAGATTTAGGGATTGAGGATTGGGGGAGGGGAAGGATTGGGCCTCCGGTAACCACACTCACACGGCGAAACACAACGCTGTGGTTGTTTCACGCCGGTTTTCTGTGACGCCGTGGTATCACTCTGGTCGAACCGACCCATTCGTGCCGAAGCATGGCACTCTTACACTTAAAATTTGTTATAATTAAAATTTAAATAATGTTAAAAACAAGTGAATGTCGGTTAGAGAAAACCACAAAATACGAGTAAAACCATTTTCATCACACGTACTAAAGCTACGTAGCAAAATTCCTCTCCACAAATTGTAATATTAACAAAATTTAATATGAATATTTAATCGATCAGAACATATTTTAGGCTAGTAATTCCGAGTATTAGTACAGACGACAGAAAACAAAGATGTTAAATATGTACCAAAACATCAGAAGTTCCAGTTAAAGTATGCAAAGCTCCTTAATATTCACCATTGCCAACTTCCTTCGAGCTACAGCAGTCTCTATTGCATTCAAGTTTAAAACCATAATGGCTTGAGTTGAATAGTGTAAAATACAGTTTCTTGGGTCGACGGTATAAATCGACTTAATTTGTAGCGAGTATTTCTACTTGAAACCTTGTCAAAGTGGACTGGCCTTCGTGTAGTACGTAAATGTTCCACGATTATTAACTATACACAGTTTTAATTATAATAATAACAGTATTTATTATTTTAGTCTTGTATAAAATAGCGGAAAATTTGTTTTTATTTATTCTATAAAGGCTAGTATAGTATGTTGTACCAAAATGACTTTTAAAGCGTACACAAAGAATCTATAAATGTGATGATATTTCAAAAGATGAGGTGGAAGGAAGAGGTGAGGTTTTAAGAATATTGGTGAATACAGACAAGATTATTCGGTATCTACTTGCTACACAAATTATACGAGCTTCTCATACATGGAGACGCTGTTGCATAAGAGCGCGTACCAATGTGACTTTTCTCAAATTACATCTACTTTTATGTTTACTTAGACACCACTGACAATCGGCAAAGAGAACAACGTTAGAAACCTGGACAAAAATTTATAATAATAAGTTTAAAATGCCAACCCTTGAACTAACATAGTGAATAATAATCAATGTTTCTCCGTATAAGACTAGGCGTTTTCTTAGCAGTGGACAAATATAGGTTTTTTTTTTTATAATGGGTTTCTGTAACTTGGCAATCTGTGTCAACACAATAAGCCATTCAGATGAGATATCTTGATCCTTGTCTTGTCAGCAGAAGGAAATTCTATGAATCCCTTTCATCTGGTATCACCAAATCTCAAGGTAAGTGTTAGGACACTATAACGTTTCAATCTGGAGTGTGTGATACTTCAACAAATATAGGCTCATGATGATGATGCAATACAAAAAGTAAACAAAATTTTCATGCCAATAAAACCTAACAGAAAACTTCTGTTTTAACAAACAAAGAAAATAAAAAGAAAGCTGCAGAAGAAAGGAACACCCTTGCACCAACTCAACCTACATACATATAAAACCGGCGTCTTACTAAACTAAATTTATTGGCTCACCGATATTGTTCGGTTACATTGAAATGAGACTATTACCCGCTTAATGGTTTTACCAAATTGCTGATAGGCAAACTTGTTTCACAATAAATAGGGGTAATTTGTTACTCGACCCTAACCCAGCGACCTATGAACTTGATCAGTTTACTCTCAGAGCCTACTGAACAGTCTTGAGGGTTGAATAACGGGAGAACGGTACACGCTTCATTTATTTGAAATATCGCCATTTTTTCTTCCTAGAAGCAAAAGGTAGTATTTACTTGTAAGTAATATACAATTTCCGCCTCTTCTGTTTTTTGTCTCGTCAAAAAAGTGAGTTGAAGTCGGAGAGTGTTTGAAGTTTGAGAATTGAATACAATTATGCTTTTCCTTATTTAAGGTCTGAAACCCGTAACCCGAATTCCGGGTACCAACCTATACCAACAAGACAACCATTCCTATTTAAAATATTTTCTTACATAAAAACTTCTTCGTAATTTGAGTAAATCAATCTGAGGAAGTTGGTAATGGAAATTAAATTCTGAGGATCTTTCCCCTTCGGGATCTTATTTAATTTTTAATTAATTTTAAAAGGCACTTGCTGACCTTGGAGGGAAAGTAGGGATTTTGTTGTTATGTAGGTACTTTGTTTAAAAAATGGCGTATTGTTTGCTTTTTACTTTGTTAAATAATGTAATAAATAAATATGGATGCGGTTATATTGACTAGGTACTTATTAGGTTGAAAGTAATTTCTACAAAGATTGGTTGGTATTGTAAGGAAATAACTAAAAACATTATGTAATAATGTATGTATGTACATTATTACATACATGTATGTATGTAATAATGTCTTTATTTTTCTGGTTGTTTTATGAGACCCTTCGCTAAAATGCCTAAAAAACTTACTAAAAATAAAGGACGTCGAATAAAAGTTGCTCCAAAGAAAATGTCTCTTTCCCAAAACCAACTGAATAAATTGTGCATTAACTGCACCGCCAAAGTCTTAAACAGCGCACGTCGTAAACTTAGCATGCAAGTGTTTCAAGTAAAAGTAATTACTAGAAGTGTTTCATTATGTCGCACTAACTACCTTCTGACGTCGGAATACCGCGTTGTTTCGTTTGGCGAACAAATAATTGCCTCCGATCTTCTTTACCACTTAACAAAAGGTTAAGACCTCGCTCCCAACTATGGACCCGAGAGAATACTTTACACGTTCAAGCAACTTGTAAAAACTTGTGAAATATCTCAAACACGGTGAGTTAGGAAGTTTTATCTGGACAATTGCGGACCTTAAGTATCGTCAAAGGACTCATATTCTATATTTAAGGTACCTACATTAGAAAAATTGGCTTTTTTCTTTGAGTCGTGAAAAGTTAATGAAAACGAGGATAAGGATAGGAATTTTTATTTTCTTAAAAAATTCATATATTGAATATCGTGGACAGGGCTATCTTAAATTACATTCAGCGAAATTTCAAAACCGAATATTATTTATCATAATTTAGTCTTTAAAACAAGACCTTATTTCAACCACTATAGGTCTTAAATTACTCTTCGTTTTACATAGTTATTAGTTCTGTATTCATTTATGATTAGCTATACTACTAAATAATTTAAAATATATCTCAGGTGCTCAGAAAGCGTATGTAAATTGTCATAGAATCTAACACCTGCCTAAGGTATGGAGTGTGAATACTGGCATTAATTGGTACCTCTCGCGCGAACGCATCAGTATGCATGAGAACAATTAAAGTCACCAGCGCCTTCATTTATGAGAACAGATGAAAACTAAAGACATATTGTAGGGCTTGGCGGCATAAGGCATAATTTGGCTGGTAATATTTGCTTATTTACTGTGAGCAAGCGTGGTGGTTAACGCTCATACCTTCTTGATGTGAGAAGTGGCCTTTGCTCAGTTTGCTCACTAATATGCTCTTATAGGCTGATGATAGTGATTATTTACCGCGATTGAGA
Organism: Spodoptera exigua; assembly: GCA_902829305.4. Classification (NCBI taxonomy): domain Eukaryota; kingdom Metazoa; phylum Arthropoda; class Insecta; order Lepidoptera; family Noctuidae; genus Spodoptera; species Spodoptera exigua. The sequence goes on from LR824612.2 coordinate 4,345,750, forward strand.
CTAGATTATTTGACATTTTTTGGTCAAAAAAGAGAATAATGAGCACCACACTCAAAAAGTTTATTTTTATTTATTTATTTTCTGTTACTAACAACATTGATGTACATACAATCCAATTCGATAGTGTAGCTATCAGACTCATAAAATATTTAATTATTTTAAAACATGAATTAGTTTTATTACATACAAATTATATATATAAAGAACCGTGTTTGTTATTGTATTGTTTATTTGTTTTGTATTATAATAAACTAACAGCCCACGTATCACTGTCTAGACGTTTGTACTAAAACACCAAATAAAATGTATTCTAGACAATTCCTAGATTTCACAATCGTAAATTCAATTTAATAAAAGTAGAAATCTAGTGTGGACATGTATTACTGTTAATAGTTATAAAAATGTATGATGCAGCCAAATTAGTTGAATTAGTCATCCAACCAACGGCTTGAATTACAAGTTGTTTGATTCAGAAACTAAATTTCACATTCACAGGCGTTAAGTTGAAGGGTGAAGGGATTGCCATGAAAACTGAGTTGCTACCAGAATGGTAACCCACCATTGGGTTTAGCAAGGTTTTTTTTTTTGTGAAGTGAAAATCATCTTATGTCTTCTCCCGCCCAGAACTGGGCGGGAGGGAGTGTCAGTCTCTTACTGGCTAAAAATCCCTGTGTTCCTTCTCCTACTCTGGGCCGAGGTCGCGGTGCCTCATTGCGCTTACCCCGCAACCTAAATGAAAGGTTTAGCAAGGTTGGGCTAGAATTGAAATACTTACCTGGTTAGTACCAATGTTACATTTCCCGAGATATATGTACTTATTAAAATTATTTAGATTCCACTGACATACGGTGAAGGAAAACATCCTGAAGAAATCTGGACTTATGATTTCCAATTGTAAGTTTGGATTCGCCAATCAGCCTTGAGCAAGCGTGGTAATTAATGCTCAAACTTGCTCCGTGTGAAAAGACCTCTTTGCTTAGCATCAGGCAGTTATAGCCTGATGATGACTTATTAACAAAATAAATCTAAATTGTTTGAAACAACAGTTTTCTTGGAAGTCTTGTTGATACGTAATAAGATTACCAGATTACACAATTCCTTATTAATTCGGTGCTGAAGCTGTTTGATGGAGTTTACAACTGTTTTGATGTTCACTGTGTAAAATTGATTGACTCTGTCAAAAGTTTTAATGATGTTTTGTATCGTTGTTTTGTATAATTTCATAGCGTGATTCCGTTGGGGTTCAGTCTTACTACTGCTGAATTTTTTAGAGTTTCAAATCTAAGTACTCAAGCTGCAAATTTCTTCCTCTGAAGTTCGGTTAAGAAAATATTTCTTTAACACAAAAGTGCATACCAGTGATAACTTTTACGGTCATGACTTACACAACAACAATATTTTCTTATAATAACTATCGTGAGACATACTAAATTAACTAAAATTCGCGGGTTACTCACGTGTAAATGATGAGAAAAGCTCTACTAGTTTCGAACCACAGAGGGGTTCTTCCTCATGAGCAGGGATGGTGGCTGGGCATTGCCACCCGCGTGGAAGCCGAGCTTGGAGACTACGTCGGTCCGAAGCGTATCCAGTCTGGAGTGTGACACAGTAAGCGTCATATGTAACACAGACTTTGTGCCGGGCCCGGAATCGAACCCACTACCCGCGCCACTGGTGAACGTACCGTGCGCCTCAACATCGTCACACGCGCCGCCGCCGGAGATGGCAGCAAACGCGCGTGGTATCCGGCAGATGGCGCGTTGGACTCGCCGCTGCGCAACCATCAACAGCGATGCAGGCGCCAACGCTAACCAGTAGGCTGCGCGACGTCGCCGCGTCCGCGCACGCTGCTCATGAGGAAGAACCCCTCTGTGGTTCGAAACTAGTAGAGCTTTTCTCATCATTTACACGTGAGTAACCCGCGAATTTTAGTTAACAATATTTTCTCTGCAAATGATCACTATAAGCATTAAGTAACTAGCAAAAAAGCGATCTATAAAAAATACTCAAAAATATGATGTCTTAATCATTTAACTACATTAGTCACTTAATGTGTAGCAGTCATTAAAAAATTAGCGCGACCGAATTTAATTTATAAAAATAATTATTAATTACATAAAATGCTTCAAACTCGGCGCACACCCAAATCATAACAAAATTAGTTAATACCCAAAATCTAATGACTTATAAAACGACCGTGTAAACGTTTACATTTATGACATTTTATATAGCTACATCACTCCTGGTTGTAAACTCCGTTTGACAGCCCTTAAAATTGTGATAGACTTTATAACCTTCATAACTCAGTGTCACACTCGCCACCAATATTGATTTTAGGGATGTCAAGCAAGGGTTTTTGTCATGTAAATTGTTTTTATTATACTACATGTTTTTACATCTTGCTGATGTAAAATGTCAACTTTATTGGTACCTATGTATTTAAATGTTTGTCGAGAAAACATTGACGAAAAATTATGTACGAGTATGTATGTCATAATTTGAACACTCCCGTTTATACGGATCCACCAGAGGACAGAGTGGCAACACCAGAGAATTTGCAAGTGACTTTTGGAGATAAGAAGTTTTAGGGATATTAGGTTTTGAGAGTATTGGGGGTAGGGGAACGGTTGAGCCACCGGTACCCTCTCACACATAGCGAAAAACAAAAAACAACGCTGTGGTTGTTTCACGCCGGTTTCTTGTAAGGCCGTGTATCACAGGAGTCGGCGCGTTCGTGCCGAAACAAGGCTCTTTCACATTTATAGAACGTACTAAGAACTAGAACTAAGCTGTTCTGCTGTTTAGTTAATCGTTCTTTATTGTATATATACAAATTGGTAACATACAATTTATAACATTTAACAAAAAAATAAAATATATATTCGAAATAAATGGCGATCATATCACATTCTAAGTTCTGTACCTGACCTTTGGATAGACAGGAACCATCAACACTGCTAGGTCGATTTCAGGCAAAAGTTCGTTCTTTATTCGATACGTTATTAATAACGTTGAATACAACATCATACGATTACAGCTAAGCTCGTAAGACTTATGATTGCAAGGCAGATTATAAATTCCATGACATTACTAAAAATATTGTCATTACAAATTGCTGCGCAGACAACCTCTTTATTAACTAGATCTCATAATATCAACGATAACAAACATACTACTTTATACAAGTAATGACTGACTTATTTCAATCTAAAAGACCAAATAAAATTGGAATTAGAATACTACTATTTATCTTACTATATTCTTACTAATATTATAAATGCGAAAGTTACTATGTTTGGATGTTTGTTACTCAATCACGCCGAAACGGCTGGATGGATCTGGATGAAATTTGGCACAGGCATTGGATACACTCTGGAGAAGGACATAGGCTACTTTTTATCAACATGTCACGCGGGCAAAGCCAAGGGCGAAAGCTAGTTAAAATAGAAAATTAAATCAATTTTCACCTACAATAGAAACTTGTAATGTAAGGAAGATGAATAAATAATTAATGGAAAATCCGATAGAATTTAATTACAAACGTACCAGGATATTAGGAATGCAAAGCGTGCTCGATCGCATCGGATTTTATGATCGTTGAGCTGTATCGGAATGGATAAGGTATTTATTATAACAACGTTACTGAAATGATTTTGTCCTCGTATGAATTCTCGTGTTTATCGGGTAATCTTTAAAATTCGTTTTATATTATATTCTTAAAATTTCATGACATTTTTACAACTAAGTATATTTATCACTACAACAAACAAAATACAATTGAATTGAGAACCTCATCCTTTTTTTGAAGTCGGTTAAAAATATAATTGTCATCAGAATTGTATAAAGTTTTTAACAAGCTTACTTATTTCGTGTAATAAAACAGGATAAAAATTACGTTTGCCATTGGTTTTTTTTATAATTGACATTTGCGTTTAATGATAAATTATACAGAAAAACAAGATGGTTAAGGAAAAGAAATCGTCATTGGCAATTAATGAGTCCAAACTAATACATTTTTTTTAAATAATTATGTTGTCGATAATACTTTAATCATAGGAACGCATCTTATGTTTCTTATGATAGAATCTAATTAAGATCCTCCAATCTGTATCTAATTATCTATTACCACACCTCATCAGCATTTCTAACGTCTATAGAGAACACTGATATAATAAATAAAGGCTATTGTTACCTACACAAAAATATTTCATTTAGAAATCGTAGGTATAATCGTTACTAAAATCACTTACAACAATTTGAAAATATCCATCGCGTGGTTGAAAACGATTCAAAGAAAACAATTTTCTGGAACGTTCCAAACTTATTTCTTCTAATCTCTGACCTTGATGCTTGTTTTATCGCAGTTAAGGGAGTGACGTCACTCTTCGGAGCGTATATAACAAGTTTATAATAGCAGATATTTTATTACAATTTATAACTTTATGTAATGTTATTAGAATCCAATTTAAAACAAAACTATAATTTAGAGAGTGTGATTTAAAAATTTAAACATAAAATATTCTTTTGTAGATTAATGTTTTATGTATTTCAAGCACGGCTTTTTAATATGAGGGGGGAAATCATCAAATGACACACTCTTAATGACTAGAACCCTATTCCTTCTCCTGCTTTAGACCGAGACTGCGGTGTCTTATTGCGCTTGCCCCGAAACTCCGGCTTAACTTAAGCCCTGTTGAGCTCCATCTTTGGTGGTCTATTAGCTCTGTAAGGCGCTAAGGCGCACGCGATACGCCATGCACCGTACGTAAAGAGCTGGTTCTAGCCAGGTGATGAGCTACCCTTGCTCTCTCTGCAAACCCATGCTTACGGTGGTCGGAGATCCCGAAATGTCTCCTACTACAGCGGCTGCAGCATGAGGAGAATAATTCCCTCAGACCATCACTGCTTCTCATAAAGAAACCTATTCTGAATGAAAGGGTTAGCTTTAAATGTACGCTTAGAAAATAGATTGAAATTTGCAGTTTAAATGTTCAGGTTTTTAATAGTGCCTCTGCTCAATCTGTCCAATTTGTCACCTCGTTCACCTAGCTCTGCTCGAAAAAACCATCTAGAAGAGAATATATTAAATGTTTAAAGGCAGAGAAATTCTTCTGCTTAGTACTAGCTTTATGCTGAAGGCAGAGAAATTCTCTGCTTTAAATTCTCTTCTCAAGAAATAGGTCACTGTTATTAATTAAACAGTATTAGGTTACCTCTGGTCTAAAGTTCCGTCACCTATCCGTCGACCGTCATTATCTTTAACGATATCTAATGTTCCTGAGGTCCTATAAGGTCATTAAGGCCCCGTAAGCACCTTGAATATTATAGTAGGTACAAAACTTAAGATACGGGACCGTAGCAACCAGATCTTCAAACCGCCCAACACTTTGATCCTCTTCACTGAATAATCTTATTTACATTAGGATTACCAATTAACGAACAGCAAAGAGGTTTTATAATTAAGTTTTAATGGTGTTTAATTTAATTTTATAGCTGCTTCGTTAGTTTAGTTGTTGTGTACTTAATTACTTATTGGTATTCGAATCAAATCAAATAAATAATTTATTATCTATATTTTTCTTTTGTAGATTGTGTTATTTCCAGTGGACTAAACTAGTGTAGACATGTTACTCGGGTTAATAACTTACGTTAGGTTGGAGCTACCAGAAATATTTTGCTTGCTTTGCTATGCTATGCTTCTTGCACCGACCATTGGCTCATCTCTGCATCACCCAAGGTTCGACTGGTAGAAAATGCCTTAGGCATTAAGTCCGCCATGGTGCATGAAGTTTAAATAAATAAAATAAATAAATATTTGGTTTTTTATTATTAAACTCTTTGGATTTCATATTTTTTGTAAATTTAATACCATTGGTCGTTTTACATTTCATTTTTTATAATAGGTATATATCGATACTTTAATGTAGGTTTAGCGCAGTGGGTATTTAATTAGATTTTATCTTTTTTATATAATATTGATACAGGTTTATTAAAAAATTTACTTTTTTTTGGGGATTATACTATCTGAAATCTTCTTCTTTACACATTAAGATACATAAACTTAAATCGTAGTATGTACATTTTTAGAGTATTGATAATCTTCCTACTAGACGCATTGTAATCACAATCTCCTTTACTTTGACCTAACTGCTCTCTGCTGCAGAATCTGACCATACCAATACTAAAGAACCAAAAATTTAAATGAAGAAAGCAACACGTTTAATTTTGTACCTGTTATGATAACATTAATTTCGACTTCTTTTGATATCTCTAAATAAATTTGTCTTTGTGAACCAACCATTATTGTTATTTTATTTTGTTAATTTTAGGCATGTGTTTATTTGGCCGAGTATTGTTTCATCGAACGGTCCGTTTTTGAGAGAGGTCTAAAATAAGCGACCCTGCCCATGAAACAAACCCTCTTTTAAAAGGTAAATACGTTTTAAATATCTACTACCTTTATAAAGCCTCGTAAAATTATAATTTACGTACCCAATCTAGACATATTTTTCTATGTCTGGTCCAGTCACCCACACTATTCATTCAACAACAATTATACTTAATACTCTAGGCATAGTTACTAAATATTTTTTCAAAATCTTGCAAATTGTTTAAAATTGAATTGAAATTCTGTAGCTGAAATGAACCATATAAATTACTGCTTAGAGTTGAAGTTCCTAAAATAAAACTAAATCGTCCCCTAAGCACTTGATGTTACAACGTTCAATCACAAATCAACTTCTGAGAACCGTTCCCAAAATAATCTGGCTTTTACACGTGCAACTGGAACCACTTCGAAATGTATCCTAACAATACATAAGCAAATAAACATTTAGATATAAGCCCTAAGTAGGGTAGAAAGGACTTGTTACAAAGTCACACAACTAAGAACTACCACTTAACGTTACCACAGAACAATAGCGGGAAACTTTCAAACGGTCATGTGCTTAACCTTCAACGAACCACCCAAATATTCCGAACAATCATTCCAAGAGTCGTTTACTTAGAACCTCCATCTAAACAGGCAAAACAATTAAGAAACTAAAGTATTAATGCTAGCGAAGAATAAAAATGTGTGACCAGCACACGCTTAAAAGCTAACCTAAATATTTTGTGCGTTCAACAGCCATAAAGGTCGACAAAGACTCGTTTAATAATAAATCAAGGGAGTTAATCGTAGGCCGTAAGCAACAATGGCCTGTGAGTTGCGTTTTTGACAGTGCCAGGCGGACTTATCTATGAGCAGGGAACGTTAACGTATGCGTTAATGAGGTTGCCGTGGTTGGCTTCACGACGTCTTTGTGTGTAGTTTTAGCAGAGAGACTGTGTAATTAGAGGGGTTCCTCTCCTTTTACTCTGGATAATGTATTGTTTCGTGCTAATTTGTACACTAGTCGAATGTAAAAGGTTTTTCATTTCATGGAAATTGTTTGGGTACTAACATTACATTTGGTTTTCTTGGAAAACTTCTTCTAATGAGATTTGCTAAATAATCAATACTTATCAGCAAACTATTTATTTCTATTTTAATTAATAAAACTTATGCAGATATTTACTTGGTCACGTAAACGGCTACAACAATTTCGATGTAATTTTACGATGATACAAAGATAAAATAGGTTTCATTTTCAGAAAAAAAGATTCCGTGACGAGTTGCTCGGTCAATCAGGTAAGAGTAATCCTTTCATTAATTTACCGCACATAGTATATCTACAGAACATAATAAATATAATACTTATTGAACAAAAAACCTACACTGACCATTCATTTCACTCTACAAACTAAACCATAAATAACTAGTTCAAAGGAATAGTGACTAATATTCGTAAAAGAGCTAAAAATTAAATTCAAAAAACGTACGTGTAAAACGTGCCAGTACCGCATTTCAGACTGACGAATTTCGTGACTGGCTAAAAGTTACCTTCAGCTTTTTTCCCGAGACTAACGTTCTTCGAACTAATTTAACTGCAGATGACGTGGCTTAACGTGCTTTAATATCGACAGAGGTTACTGACATGGCACTATTACAGGTCGTCGACCTCTAAGCAATTTTCAGAGCCAAAATCTATGTACGAACATGATTGAGTTGCGGTTTAGAGTGTATACAAACCACAACATTTGAAATCAAATGGATTATCTTACTAATGTCTCGATATTAGTTGGCAATCACGTCTAAGAGAATATAGACAGGTAAACTATACGTACTTATGTATACAAACAATGTATGTAAGTGGTATTAAAAGTTATGCTGGTTAATCCTTTAGTTTTAAATTTAGAACAGACTAATGATAGTGATGAAACAAACTAATGAGACATGACTCAGTTTTCAATGCCAAAAACCAATTTTCGAACCGTGCCGCTGAGAAAATAATAAGAGTGATTATTAACATCTTTTGACGTATTAAAAACCCAATCATCATTGATTACTCACATTTAACAAAACCAATTAATCCATGGTCGACCAACTATAAAAACAAGTCAACCAACTCACATAAATTCCGTTTTTTTTTTTTTTTTTTTTTTTTTTTTTTATGTAATAGGTCGGCAAACGAGCAGACGGATTACCTGATGGTAAGCAATCAGCGCCGCCCATGGACACTCGCAACGGTGGAGTTACGAGTGCGTTGCCGACCTTTCAGGGATTAGGGATTTGGAGATTTAGGGATTGAGGAGGGATTGGGGAAGGGGAAGGATTGGGCCTCCGGTAACCTCACTCACACGGCGAAACACAACGCAGTGGTTATTTCACGCCGGTTTTCTGTGAGGCCGTGGTATCACTCCGGTCGAGCCGACCCATTCGTGCCGAAGCATGGCTCTCCCACACTGTTTTCATTCGAAAAACCCATAATTAAGTTTTATTCTAAGTTCAAACTTACTAACCACCAATTATAACGTACCTAGAGGAATACGAAATACGAAATCTGTTCCAAATTCATTCGAACGCAATACGAAACAATTTTCCGTATTTTAGAAAATCTAGAACCATCTATGTTCCTGAGGGAACAGATAATAAATTGGAATATTCGAGACAAGCTATTCCTGTGGGGACGGTTGTCATCAGAATCCATATGAAGGTGTATAAGACGGATAACGTGGCCATTGGAATATGTTTCGAAATTGTTTACACGTGTTTACATATGTATTTTGTATACTATGTGATTTAGAGATCAAAATCGCGTGGCATATTTGAAACAAGTAATCAAACCTTTAGGTCTCCTAAGGATATTAGAGACGCATTTGTGTATTTACAAGAAGCTTAGGCTCCAAACACTGGTTTCCACATAAATTGTGATAAACCTAGCTCCATTGACTATTAAGCATGTTGGATATTAATTATGGCTAGTTCTAGATTAAACTAAGCAAGTGTGAGAGAGCCATACTTCGATCAAATGCGCCAGCTCAAATCAAACACAGAAAACCGGCGTGAAACAACAAAAAAGGTACCAGAGGCCTACCTTATCTCTCCCAACCCCCATCGGCAAAACCATTAAAAAAAGCAAGACCTGGACTCCTGCAAAGAAAGACAATCGAAATACCCAAATAATATTTAGTGCGCGACGTCACCACGACGCGAACGCTGCTCATGAATAAGAGTCTCCTTGCGACTTGAAACTAGTAAGGCTTTTCTTAACTTATTCACGTGTGTCGTTATTTTCAATAAATGTATATACCTAATGGTTAAAATATTAATAACATATATTTACGCTTGTATTAACGCGGAAAAGTATTATTTGAATACCTTGGTAGGCTTGACGTTTCGACCTGGTTGCACAGGTCGTGGTCACAAGCAGACTGAAGACAGCTCCCTGCATTCGGGCGATGAATCATCATCTACCCCCTTATTTTCTACCATATTAGGCCGTCTACACACTACACTGACTACATATATCCACAGATGTGTTAACCGATGGTTAAAATATAGCGTTAAATGAAAATAAGACTTATGCTTGCAGATAAAAATAACTATTTCCAATGCCCTGTCTTTTCTTTAAAGTTACTTGGGTCTACTTCGACTGCCTTCAGTGCTCCCTCGCTCATACGTGATCAGTCACTACAGTGTTTTCCATAGCATTTTTTACACAATGCATCCGTCTTCTTTGGGATATTACCCTCTCTCTAAGTTGTTTTAAAATCCATCACTCTTACTGCGTTTGTTGTTAAAGTGCAGATTTTTTCAATTAAAGCGAAGGATAGGAACTTTTAGCTTCTAAAAATTTATAGAAATGCCTCTTTAGTGACTCGTAACTTTATCTACATTCATAAATAAATACATTTTAAAAAAAAACCTCGTAAAAAAACTAAAAGAGAAACCAAGTAGCGCTACATTATTTCCCTATAAAATAAAGCAAGTTTTATGGAGCGCTGAGCGACGTGTCTTTGAGTAGAAAGCGCTTTAATTTAACGTTAGTGGCGCACCAAATACATCCCCAATTTTACAATTACCTCTGTCGAGTCAACAAAAAGGGTTGGCCCACCCCAAAAGTTTTAGTCAACTTGACGTTTATAGCTCAGAACCTACGCCCGTGTTTCAGGATTGTTCCACTTAGTAAAAAGAACTGAAAACTCAACAAGTTATAGATTAATCGTGAAGTTTGTCTTTTACTCTTGTTTGAGTACGAGAAATGGATGGGTTTTCGAAGTTTGGTTACGTTTTAATGTTATTATTAATATTAATTGGTTTGTTCGTAGTTACGTAGGCAAAAGGGATTGGTTACGACCTACAAAACGCGTATTGGCACCACGTTTATTTAAAGCTATCTAGCCGTACTTAGATATATCTAAATACATATATACATATTAACGATTACTAAATTATCTTGTTCCGAAAATAAATAGTTAGTAAGAACTGGAGTATACCTATAACCATTCGTGGTGTCCCAGTGGTTATGGCGCCCGCTTCTCATGCTTGAGAGTGTGGGCACCATTGTGACTTTATCGAGTTATAAGGACTTCCTATAATTAACTAGACACCACTGACATAGGGTGAAGGAAAACATCGTAAGGAAATCTGGACTTATAGTTTCTAATTATAAGTTTGAAATCGCCAATACGCATTGACTAAGCATGGTGAGTAATGCTCAAAGTTTAACACGGAGACAACACTACCCATATTGTCTCCGTGTAAAAGAGACCTTTGCTCAGCAGTGGGCACTTATAGTCTGATGATGATGATAATGATTATATATCCTTAACCTAGGAGTGTTTATACATATGTGTATGTACATAAGGGTCATACATGGCAGCATTCGCTCACATAGACGACTTACTTACTTAAAAATAAAGACAAAAGCTAAACCAACAATAAAAAAAACTAAGAAAATTAGGTGACCTTTAAGAAAGTACAAATTGTTTACTTTTTTCCTTTCAGTCCGCCCACGCCATTTCATTAAGGACGTTATCGAGACGGTATTGTTATATTTTAGATTGTAAACTCTCTTCCTGTCTCAAATATCGATAGTAATTATAATAAATACCCTTCCGATCTAATTTTATTAGGTTATTTTTACTTAAAAATAATCGACACATTTTTATTTTTATTTTATAGTAATTAGACTTTAATTACAATAGCTTTTCAGGTCTATTTTTAACCAAGAAATATGTGATACCCGTAAAAAATATATGACTACCACCTTACAAAATGTGGTGGTTACAACCGCACGATACCACGGACTTTTTTTATCAGGCATAATCACCATAACACTAAGTAAACTTCTCATGCACAGGGTGGAGTGAAAAAAATAAGTACATAAAGAAAATTATAGGTTAGTTTTCAAATTATGACATAGATTTAAAGAAAATTATACATAGATAAGTTTTTCATTGAAGACATCGAAACATAGTACTTACAGTAGTCCTTTAAAAAAAAAACAAATGACTCACGTTTATTTTCGATACTTTTTGACAGTACGGAATACGGAATTAAACTTATAGATTAGTTTTTCATTGAAAACATCGAAACAAAGTACTTAAAGTAGTCCTTTAAAAAAAAACAAATGACTCATGTTTATTTTCGATACTTTTATACAGCATGGAATACGGAATTAATATATATATATATATTCTATTTGATTATGCACTTTCATTAAATAAATAATTGACAAACGCGCTTGAATAAAATAATGAAATTAACAAACTAATGACTCAGTGAATCCTGCATAATTAATTGGTACGAAAATATAACCTCATTATTTAAGTAAATAAATTATGAAAGCATGTAGCAAAACTAAATTTGTTTTGTTCAGTGTTCTATGTGAAAATACTTTTTTAATTATTCAGTTTTCACTGCAAATGTAGGTGTGATCCACTATTATTGTTATCGTTCAAAATGATGAAGCAATTGTTACCATATAGGTATCTATTCTTTACAAAAAAAAATAGATTAATTTAAATCATCATTGAATTTCTTTAAAGAGATTCTTTGATTGGATTTTACATTACAATTAACATTTTAGAACTAGCGTGAGCATACTGATAAACTATTCTATTTTTGACGATTAAAAAGGCCCAGTATGTAATGTATACAAATCCAAATAAATAAATACTTTGTCAAGTATATAAATAACCTAATGACTGTATAGTTACTAAACCATACTAAAATAATAAATACTTACATTAATCTTTTACTTTATTTGATTTACAAGACAACTTGATAACATTGATAGCAAAACCGTTAACATCCGAAACGCGCAAACATCGAATACAAAATTAAAATGTCGATGGAAGAAAAACAATTCCAGGTAAATGATCAACGTTTCATAAACGAGAAAAACAAATTGTGTACATTATGAAAAAATAAATCCAATCAAACGATTCGACATTCCAATCATATTTTCATTCCGATCCTCCTTGTATAATGTGGTATCATCATAAAAATACAGCCAGCATCGCATCATTCAAAACTCAAACGTAGGTAGGTATATATTAAAAAGGAATGAATCTACCCATTTTCTTTTTTTATTAACGAACAAAATAAAGCCGTATACAAATCAGATTACATTTCAAGTTCGTTAAACTTTCATTCGGGGAGGTGCGGCGCGATTGGAATCCTGACTATAAAGCACACTCTAACTGGATCCAGATTTTCGGGATTCTATGTGATAGAAACGTTTGTGATTTTGTTGCGACCGTCCGATCCAATAGTTGCGTTTGGAGTGTGCTTTTTATTTTACGGCTAAAGATTTAAAGGATTTTGTTTTGATTGATTTCGGTATATAAGTTATTGCTGCATTTTATACAGAATAAATAATCTGTTATGTGTATTTCGATAGAATAAATAGTATTGTATTTTACTAGTAGGTGCTACTCGAGAATTTATTTTCTATTGAATCAATCAGACTTTGCCTCAAAGAGCCAATAGACCACCACAGACGGGGCCCTAATAGGGCTGATGTTCAGCCGGGGTTGCGGGGTAAGCGCAATGAGGCACCGCGACCTCGGCCCAGAGCAGGTGAAGGCACAGGGAGTTTTTAGTCAGTAAGAGTCTGACACTCCCTCTCGCCCGGTCCTGGGCGGAAGAAGTCATTTGATGATTTTCCCCTCACAAAAAAAACCCTAATGAAATTCTTTACAATTTTACGTACAGTCTTTACAATTTTAGACTTTACCGATCTAAGATTTTGGTATATAATTCATTGCTATAGTAATTCTGTTATGTGTATTTCAGTAGAATAAGTACCTAGTATTAGATTTTAGTAATACTGCTAAAGAAATTATTGTCTGTAAAGTCAAAACAGACCTTATCCTAAGAAAACTACATACTACTACGTACAGGCTTTACAGACGATTTTAGATGTTATGATTCTAAGAACTTTATAACCTAAAACATACTTAATACCTAGTATATAATACTTAGTACAACTTCATAATCATATTCCTTAATATTGCGCCAACAATAATCGCTATGAAAATACATAATCGACACTGTCCTCACCATTGGATCAGTTTACAACGAGCAATAGCTTCACTAGAAGACTGACCGACAATCTGACTCTTCATCTTTAATTAAATCTTTGTTTGATATTCAAAAGTGTATTTAATGGTCTTATTGAAAAAAAATAACATAATTTATTTAACAATAAAAGAAATAATGATATTTTTTTTTGTAAATATAGGTAATAATAGCAAGTTTTAAAAGCCCAGTTGAAGGTGAACGTACCAAATACTTCATTACGTACTATGATGAATTTTTCATTAATATGCTGGGCTAAAATATCAATTCGTTTAATCATAAAGCCCAATAACATATTTTTTACACGACTGTATCACAAGTTCCTTCAAATAATAAAAACTTCCGTATCATTTCCGAACAATTCGTTCTTGCAATATGATATAGTTCAACAAAATACCAATCAGTGGCCAAATCAAACATTAATTATTAATAAGCAATAATTACAATAAGCTATAATAAGCAATTACCCGAATTAGCTATTTTACCGTTCAGTTACAGCTAACTGAATATTCTAATGAAGTTAATTGTTAGATAAATTATATACTTCATACACACACACACACACAATTTTAATTGGCCCAAATGTGTATAAAATTACTAATTAGAAAACTGACGGATGTGTAGTGTGTACTCCATTATTTAATGTATGAGATAAAACATAATATCAGATTCTGTACTTAGTTGCTCGTTGATTTTGGGAATTTGAGTTTAGGTTCGTTGTTATCCTACTAACATTGTGAATATAAAACTTTTTGACGTATGCATTTTACGATTATAATATTAAATAAGGACATTATAGATAAATAGCTTCTAAAAGCGTCTTTGCCCTGCCATGCCATGGTACCAGTGTAAAATTCAGATCCGTTTAGTAAGTTTTACGTGCTAGAGTTAAATATTCGTCCATTGATACATACAAACTTTCGCGTTTAAATATTAGTAGAATATGTTTAAGGCAGAAAATTAAAAAAAAATGGAACAGGTTTTTGATTTGAGTTGTGACATGGTGCCTTGTTACAACCGTTATGTAGGAATATACTACTAATGTTAATTACAAAAAATACATACAAGTAAATAACACTTGACGCTCCTCATACACGAAGTTGGTGATTCGAAACCTGGCAAATGCCAATGTGACTTTTACACTATTTTCTAGAGAAAACCCCTTCGAAGAAAAACAAAGACTAAAATACAAGATATATTTTGAACTTAATATTTGAATAAAAATAATATCAGAGGTTTTGTTTTTTTACATAATATTATAAATGGTAAAGGTTGTGATAACATCTCCCGTTACATGATCACAACAGTTTTGGACCACCTCTGCCCAGCCCTTACCCATATAGTAAACTTTTCCTTGTTCTCCGGTTCTTTTCCATCTCTGTGGCGCCTAGCTTTTGTTAGGCCACTTCCTAAGGTCCCAAATCCTACTCTACCCACCCACTTCCGCCCAATTTCGATCCTTCCATTCCTGTCTAAAGTGCTTGAGGCTTGTGTTCATAAGCAACTCTCGCATTTTATATTCCAAAACTCCCTATTAAGTCCTTTCCAGTCTGGTTTTAGACCAGGACACAGTACCACAACCGCTCTCCTCAAAGTGACTGGCGATGTGAGGGTTGGTTTGGATGATACTAAGATCACCGTGCTGGTGTTAGTTGATTTTTCCAACGCCTTCAACATGGTCAGTCACGATGTCCTCCTGGCCATCCTGTCCCACCTTATGGTCTCCGATGATAGTCTACAATGGTTTTCTTCCTATCTTCAGGGACGACAGCAACGGGTACAGGTTGGTGATAATTCATCATGCTGGTGCACGTTGGAAACTGGCGTCCCTCAAGGCGGTATACTTTCCCCTCTTCTATTTTCATTGTTTATTAATATGCTTACTACAGAACTTCAATGTCCGTATCATCTGTATGCTGATGACTTGCAATTATACTGTCAAGCTAGCAGAGAGCAGCTGTCTGGTGCTGTTGACAAGCTTAATGTCGATCTGCAGGCCATTAAAAACTGGTCCGATAGGTTTGGGATAGCTGTTAATCCTAGCAAATGCCAGGCGATAGTTATCGGCAGTTCCCGTATGCTAGGTAAGATTGGCAATAGCACGCTACCACCTGTAATTTTTGATAATGCTGTCATACCATTTAGTAGCGATGTTAAGGATCTCGGTCTGCACATTGACAGCACCCTCAGCTGGCGTACGCAGGTTACCAACGTGTGCAAAAAGGTCACAGGATCGCTGCGGTCTCTATATCGCCTTAAAAATTTTCTCCCATCCTTTGTAAAGGCAGCGCTTGTGCAATCTCTTATTTTTCCAATTATTGACTATGGTGATGTTTGTTATTACGACCTGAATGCAGATCTCCTCAATAAGCTTGATCGACTTCTGAATAACTGCATTCGATTTGTTTTCAACCTGCGTAAATATGATCATGTTTCTGCACATCGGCTGCAATTAAAGTGGTTGCCCATACGCCAGCGCAGGGAGCAAAGGGCTCTCACCACTTTATACTCCTTTCTTGTCTCTCCTCTTTCCCCTAGCTATCTATCTTCTTATTTTCAATACACCAGTGCAAACCATACTAAATATCTACGTTCTTCCAATAATCGTCATCTTCAATGTATAAGTCATCACACTGACTTTCTTCACTCTTCTTTCTTTATTCAGTCTGTTATGCTATGGAATGCACTACCCACGGAGATTAGGATGGCAACCAGTCGTTTGTCTTTTAAATCAAGATTGCGTGAGCATCTTCTGAAAAAATTGGCGATTTCAAATCTTTCATAACTTTTATTTTTATATACATATATATATATATTTATATATATTTATTATTCGTGTATTATATAATATACCTGATTTATATATATTTATTTATATAATGATATTGTTTTTTTTTTCGTTATTATATTTATATATGGTATCTAAGTAATGTAAATTGATAAAATTTTGCTATTTATTCTTATGTCACCTGCCACTCTCATCTCTCAATCACCCAAAGGTCGACTGTTAGACAATGCCTAAGGCATTAAGTCCACCTTTACATGTTTTTTGTATAAAGTGTATAAATAAATAAATAAATAAATAAAATAAAAAGGCAACATAGTTAACAATATAACGAATTCAGTAGAAACCATTATTTTCATAACGATGTAAGTAGTTAGTGGGATATCGAAGTTGGCAACATTGCTTTCTATTATTAACAATGAAATTACAGAACTATTTTTTTTAAATAATACAAAGAGAAAATCTTTTTTACTATTAAACTCTTAAAAGAATTTACGAAATCTCTATTTAGTTGCAAATCAATCTCCTTACAAAATTTAAATATAGATAAAAATATAATATTTCTTTTCTTCAACTTTTTAATCTTAGCGCTCTCTAACACGTTGGTATTATAAGAAAATGGCGCCATAAATCAGCAAAAAATACCAGACTCGTGTCATAGATAATAAATTCTCAGTAAATAATGTGTACAGAAACGATAAATAACGAGATTATCACCTAGATTTAGAACAAAATGCAATGAACTCGTAGAAAATATAAATCTTTATTAACCTTAAAATAAATGCCATTAAAATTCAAAAAAGGATTAAAATATTATATGGTTAATGGTACTTGAGACAAAAATGCAATAAGTTTTTTTTTTCTTTTGACATTTTTATTATTTGAGTATTGAGTTCGAATACATGACAGTATTTTTAAACACCGTTATGATAATGCCGTTATATGTTTAAGATTTTTAAACTATCGCCTATTGCACACATGTTTTAGTATTTTAATAGACATTTTTTAGAAAAAAACTACAATTATTACTTGATAAGAAAACGTAAACTCCTTCCTCAAACAGTTCCAGAAACCGAAGGGTACGTTTTTCAAACGTGTAGGTGACTTATCAACGTAAATTCAAGATCGTCAGCTTTTGGCCTAACCACAACGCAGGAATAAATCTTTAACCCTTTTCTGACGACGCAATTTTACGTCACATAACTCAGTAGCAACACAAACGTCATTTCAATTTGAACAGGGTCATGGCTATACGGAATTCAAATAAAGAAATTCTTTTTGCCAACTGAATATTTTGGAAGCCATGAGAAAAGGTCGCCATGTTGCTATTTGTGCGAACGTCATTTAAAAATAGAACGGGCTTTTTGCAATGAAAGTGTTTAAATATGGTAGTAAATTATTATTTATTGTAAATTATTAAAAATTTACTTTGTTTTCAGCGTGTCAAACTTGCTTTTTGATTGAATTCACCTTTTTATTAATGTAAACGTTAAATAAACGTTTCATATTTTAAAAATTATTCTTTTTTTTTCTACATTTATAAATATAAATATTTTTAAATTGCATGTCTACGAGCACAAACCTCAGAGAAATTGAGTCAAAAGGTTTCATTGTTAAGAATTTTATTTCTTAGTCATAAGTACATCATATTGATAAAACACTTATAACTAATATTATGTCCCTGTAAATATACCTCTTACGATAACATATGATGTTCTCTGACAGAAAATAATGAAGCGGTAAGCTCCAAGTTAAGGCATAAGTTACAACTAGGTAACCCACTTAGCTCAGTTTAATATACAGTTTCTCTTGTATTCAGAAATCCCAGAATGATATGCCTCGAGGCTCTGTTACAATTTAGACATTATTAGATATATATTATTCTTACTATATCAAAACAAAACTAGAATATTGTTAAACTTAATAATAATAAAATTATATTAATCCGCAAGGCAGCTTGTGGCGAGCTGTTGGGCAGTGGCGACCCCACGGACCTGACTCCCGGGAGGTGTCTTGTTCTTCTCTCTCCGGTTAGTCCTCGTGACGAGCTGGAGTGAACACTGATGAAGAACAAGCCCTCCTACCTCATTCTTGCCTTAATTGGCTGGCTTGAGTGGAGATTCGCAAGAGTAGGAGTTGAAGAAGACTCGGGGGAAGGATGTATCTCAGTAAGGTGCTGGTAGGGGTCTTGACCGTACTTCCGGGATTGCTCTGATAGCCGTGGGATGCCTCTCCTTCCCCAAGCAGCTCAACGTTTGTTGCCTCCGTGTCGCTACATGCGGCCGTTTCCGGGGGCCCATTAATTGAGTTTGCCAGTCACACCCTGCCTGTTTATCCGTATGTATCAATATTGCTCAGGGGCAGGGGCCATAGTATTTCCATAGTTATCATATCCACCAGTCCATAGCAACCCATATTCATAATCCTATCAATTTTTACCACATTTCACAATAGTCTTGCATCAACCGGGGATTGTCCTTGGGTGCACTTATATAGTGCATACAGGGATAATTGCCGGCTGATGTCCCATCACATTTAGATTAAAACTGTTCAACGGGCCTCTGCGAGTTGGCTTTGGCTCCTCGTACGCCTTCCAAAGGTCCGGGACCCTGTGGTGCCGTGAAAAGATAGAATAAAATTATATTATACTTCTTATATGATATGCGTACTTTTTTGTAGATTTCCTACATAAAGCCTAAGGTCGTAAGGTGTGGCATTATGTAAATTCTATGGTCAGAGCTACCAACATAATAAAATTCAAAATAAGAAAACGTTCTTCACGATCTAATATAGTAAAGAACGTTAGTACATATAATAAGTTTACACTATAGTAGTTCTACGACTACAAGAGATATTTTAAGAATAGTTATTTGAAGAAAATAATTAAATAACTCAAGATCTGTCCAGGCTATGTTGTTGTGTGACTTATTTGATTTCAATATTCTTAATAGTTCACAACTGATACCATACACTCTACAGTACCTACAAACTGTTCTATGAAATGGGTAAAATAAAAAATAAGTTATAAAACTCACGTCACAGGTTATGGATAGAATACACGTACAATTACTGTACTCAATTAACGTATTTTTAGTTTTACAATGGAATCAAAGAATCACTTGGTGCGTCTTTGTGCCACCTACCCAAATGTTCCTATGGTTAGTATTGTTCATCTGACAATCAAGCAACACCGATATTGGTTGAGATGACTGTAAATTTACACCATGCGTACTTCCTGTGAAAACAGACGACTCGTACTACTGTTGTGGTTCTTTTCTCAAAAGTCCATAGAATTGATTTGCACAGTTCTGTTCTCCCACATTTTTCCCCGGATTCTCATAAATTTTCATCAAATTTTCATCGTTGTTTCGACATAGCTCTACGTGCCTTTGGTGTTGGCCCTGGAGCCAAGAGCATTGGAAAATAATGTATTGTAGTGTGTATCATTAGTTAACTTCGATACAATCTTATTTTTATAGCGGACTAGCTGCAGAATATATATATATATATTTCAAAAAAAAAAGGATCAGATTTTGAGTTTGTAATTTAACAACATTAACGATTTTTTAGCATATGTTTTCAGAGTTCTAAGTAATATTTGAGAACCAAACTATTGAAATATCACTGTAGCTATTTTTAGGTTCGTCTAGATGATTACCTCTACAGTTTAATTTTGACGTCAAAGTGGCTGTAAGTTCGAAATTAAAATCATTTGAAACTAATTTACTTTCACACCTGAATTCCTTAGCATTCCTTTTAGAATGAGCTTAATATAAACAGTTTACGCTAGGACAGTGTACCTACCTATGAATAGTATGTTATAAAACGCGTAAAATACTATTAAATGTACATTTTGGAAAACAGCTAGTTCTTGTTACAAAAACATTGACAACATATGTAATAAAATATACCATTCATTATCGTGTATTCGGATACCCTTTATTATACAGGGCCCATTTTGGACATTGTCTTTTTAGTCTCAGAGTCAACCAGGAAATACCGACCTTTTTATAATCAAAATGTTTAGTGGGACTTGGTAACCTATCTGCAAACTAAAAAAAATGTATTTTTTAACAATGTAAACTTTTAGTACCTATATCCTTAACTACTTTCACAGACCTGACAATTGGACTGGAAAGTTCTACTGTCAACATAAAAACCACCCTTTTAATGCTTAAGGATATTTCTTTATAATATGTACGGCGATGTCATGTTCATGAACATTAGAAACTCCATACACAAAAAGGTTAATATTGAGTCCATTTGTATGTAAAATGAAGTCGACTATCCAACGAACAAAATTTTAACTTTATTTTGGTTGTGGTTTAAAACGTGGCTACATCCCACTTGTGGGCCTTGTTGAATATTTCAAATATGCCAAATATGTAATTTCGAGAAGCGGGATGTTCAACCTTTCATGTTAATATTAAAATATGTTAATCATGGCATTACCATGTGGTGCTGTAGTCCTGCAAGCATGCATCTGTGTGTTGTCATGTTTTATGTGTGTATTGGAAAGCTTTTGTAACTTTTCAGTGTGGAATATTATACTATATTTTTGTATATTATCTATTTGGAATAATGACTGCCTGTAGATTTTTGGTATAAAAACTATCCTATGTCCTTTCTCGAGTTCCATACTATGTTTGTGCCAAATTTCACAAAAATCGGTTCACTAGTTTAGGCGTTAAGAAAAGACAGAGCTACCGTCGCATTTATGATGTTAATAGTTTGGATTATCACCTATACTACACGATTGCCATAGTGACTAGTCGACCGGCTGAACACACACGATACACATACACACAGTATTTTTATTTTTGCACAGGGTATTATTGTATATGTAATATTAAAAATTTATCTGAAAATCGTCGGAATTATTAAAAATGGATTAAAACCTTCCCCTCCCCCAATCCCTTCTCAATCCCTAAATCTCCAAATTCCTAATCCCTAAAAGGTCGGCAACGCACTCGTAACTCCTCCGTTGCGAGTGTCCATGGGCGGCGCTGATTGCTTACCATCAGGTAATCCGTCTGCTCGTTTGCCGACATATTACATAAAACAAAAACAAAAAACTACCGGGTTTTCGGGGCAAGTCTACTAATGTACCGCAGTCTTGGTCAAGCTTAGGAGAAGGAACTCAAAACCATCCGTTTTTAGTCAGTAAGAGGCTGACAATCTGAAAAATTCAAGATGATTATTCACCGAATAAAAAAAATTACCAACTAATCGACTTTAAATTGAAAAAGGTACTTGATCTGAAAAAAGGCGAACTCCTTTATTAAGTTTCTTTGAAGATTTTTTAAGAAGCAAATTTTATTTCTTTGAGTTATTTATAAATAATAAAAAAATATGAGTAGGTGACCTCGTGCCTTGACTACAAAGACTTTGATGTTAAATTAGTAAGTATGTACTTAAATATTTGTTTTTTTTTAAGTATATATTAGGTACCTCTATTATGTGTATTAATAGAAAATATTTGAAGTTTTATTGATTCTATTTTATTTTCGACTGTTCTTTAGCTTATTTATGTCACATAATGCGACTAAAATATACGTCTTTATTATCAAATGCCCACCGCTAATCTGCTGTTGAAAGTAAAGAACTCTTTTCACACGGAGGAGGTTTGAGCATACATCTTAAGGTTACATTGGTGAAGCTTCGATTTCGTTTAATTTACAAATCTATTAATAATGTTAATAGAAACGATGTGTCAGTTTCTTCGTGAGTTCACAGTTCATTCACAGGTCCTTATTAATTTTATCTACAAAAAAAGAACAATGAAAAAGTCCTATTTCATCATGATTATCATATGAACAACAAGACAATGCTTAACATATGCCCCAGTGACTTCCAGGTCAGCTGATCAGAAGCAAAGGCTTATTTATCAGTTTGTAAATTGACTTAAATAAACCAATACTCCAAATAATATGTAAAAGCTGTAAATACAAGTCCAAAATTCCATATATTATTATTACTTATGTATAATATCATTCACTTTCACAGTACCCTTAATCGCATCAAATAAATCATTTAAACTTGCCACATTAATATAATTAATTAACCTCATCAAAACGTTTTAAATGGAATCATTGCTCAGAATTAATAACTCGGTACTTTACCATTATGCTAACGACAGACAATTTGAATACATTTTAACTGACTAAGTACAAGAAATACGATGTAAAGTCTACTAAGCTGGCTAAAAGTTACACATTCATACGATGCAAAAGAGCATAGGAAGCACTCATACGAATGAAGAAATAATTCAAATTTTCCCGTCAAAATCAAAATCATCTTCCAATGCTATAATATTGGGATATCAAAATGTATTCAAACGAATTTCTGCGAAGGAATATTTGGAATTGTTTGTGATTATGCGCGGTTTTCGGTTTCAAAATAAGTCTGTGTGCGGTTAGGCTGTTAATTTACAGGCTTATTGAGAATGTCGGATGTAAAAAGAAGATTTTAACTGTGTGTTATCGTTTCTAGTCTATTCTTTCGAAAGGTAACATGTGGTAATCCAAGGGAAAATTCTTCTGGTTGGTTAAATGCATTTTTGAAAGAAAGAAAGAGTAAGAGTAACTCCAATACATTTAGTGGATGAATGTCAGTAGGGATACGTAAAAGACACAACAGAAAATACATTATGGTTCGCGTGGTTCCACATCTAAAACATACGAAAGATTAATTGAATATAACACATGTCATATTATTTTGTAGGTTATAAATAATATTTTATTGCATTCGTGAGTAAATTTGTGTACGTTTTTTGCAACACAAAAATGTGTTGTTTTAATAAAGCGTCCCTACAAAGAGCACAAACAACACTATTCGTCTATTCCTTTGTGTCCATGTTTCACAATGGTCCTGCACTGACCCGGGGTTCCTTGGGTGCACTTCCATAGAAACAAAAGGGATAATTGCTGTTTGGTGACCTATTTTGTTAAGGTTCAAATTGTCAACGAGTTGACTCCTCTTCGACCTTATAAATATAATTATGTAGTCATAATATTTCGTTTTTAACATTTTTCCTAATTAACTTTAAAACTTCGCGTTTCATAATTACAACATATAGCGGGTATTAACGCGAAAATAATTATTTAAATACCCTGGTCGGCTTGACGTTTCGACCTGTTTGCACAGGGTGTGGTTGGTGGCAGATTGAAGACGCGATGTCACAGCTCCCTGCATTTATAAATTATCATATTTAAATAATTATTTTCGCGTTAATACCCGCGTAATTATAGGCTGTAAATATGTCTTGATGAAAAAAAAATTAGTTACTTGCTATACACTTCAGTATTAAGAAAGAAACACATACCTTAATTAAGATTATTTTACACATAATGATATAAAATTTCTTTCAAACTTTTTTTTATTAACCGTACCGAATACAAAACGCAATCGCAAACCTAAATATTACATTTTCAACCTAGCTACATACATACGTTACCAAACACAAATACTTGGTAGTGGAATCGCGCATTATTACTGAGAAATCTATGACCACTGTAATAAGTAACTAAGGTATTATAGCAGACAGCTGAATATGCACCCTGTATCTTGTTCTCTAATAGCTTAAGATTGGGAAATCTAATTTGCCTTAGGTGTTCATGTTGGACAGAAACTAGAAGCATAATGGATTACATTGTTGGACGCTTGAGACTCAGTATCAGGTGAAGTTTGGTTGAGGAATATACACAGAAATTAATTTTAAGCTACCGCTGTTGTTTACCTTATGATCGCAAGAATGTTGTGTAGGTATTTTACGATAAATGTAAAATTCAAAATTAATTGATTCGTGTTTCAATATATATAGGTATTGTTAATTTGATATGGCATCAGTATTGCTGCGTTTGTGTCTGCCGGGTAAACGCCTCAGTTTATTTCAAATATCGTATAAAATGTTTAATTTGATTTTTTTTACTTATGATTGCGTCTAGTTTCCATACTCAGAGATATTTAAACTGAGACGTTCTCCGAAAACAATTAGTGAATTAACATGCTGGGTAAGATATCAAATTAATCAGGACACTTGTACAATTAAATCACGTATGCAACCGAATAAAGGCTTCGCTTTTAGTGAAACAACTGAATATGTTTCGAAAATACAAATGACGAGAGTCGAGATTCAAACATTCAAGCATTTATTTGATTAGTTCTCCTAAAAGATTCAATCCAATTTTATTCATTCCAAAATTAGTAACTTAGGCTTCACTAGACGACTGAGTTTAAGTTTCAAATTCAACAACATATGTTAATTATAATCACCATTATATATCAACATATGTATCTTCTATACATAATAATTATGTACATTTGAAAAGTGTCATGGAACGAACCAATTCGTACGTGACCCAAACACATCGCCATTTTAGTAATTGTAGGTATATACAAGTCTATGCTTATATATTATCAAAAGTAGGTACGTGCTTAAATGTGTCTTACATGTTAATGTAAAAGAAAATTCAAACATATCGAATTACATTAGAACAGTGTTGGGGCCTATGTAAAATCTGCAAATTCGAAGAATGATTTTTTGGTTTTTAAGATAATACCGTTGTAATAAAAATTATGTGTATTTTTTTGTCTATAGATATTTCACATTTTAACATCTAATGTTATTAACGATACGGCGTTTGTTTTGTTTTAGTAAACATTTAATTTTTTTTAAGTTGTTATCTCAACTCAATGTTGAGTTTCGTACATCATGTCGACGATGAAACCCTTAATTATTTAAAAAAAATATAGAAACCAAAGCACTGGTAACCACGCTTATGAAATTCAGACCTGCCAGTTAAATAGAGCCTGACTCGAGATATTCAACTGCTTGTTTGGTAATAGGCAAATAACCGTAATAAGTGACGTTCTGCTGGAAATTGCTATATACAGTCTCAAGAACAAGATTCAAATTTGATTGAGATCGAGGACCACTATCGACGCCCCCGGCCCTTGAAGTCAAGTAAGACATATATTTAAAGACTATTTACTAGAGATTTATGTTGTAAACATAGTTTAGAAATTAAATAAAAGTTACTAAAATAAATTATTTATTATTATTATTTAAATGGTATTAGTTCGAATCAATGCCAATTACCTCTCGTTCTCCGAACGTATTGACTGAGATTCCCCTATAACACGGCTACGCTTTTTCAGAATCGCAGACTCTTCTGGGATAAATGTTTGCACCTATCGATCACTTTTGTATATCGAATTCATAAGAAAAGCCTAGCATTTGTCGAAACTTTGCGTAGGTTATTTACGTGTCGTAATCGATCAAATAAAATTAATGTAATATTTTTGCATAGGTATGTAGAATTATTTAATTGATTTGTCATTTTAAATAGTAACTTATTTCATTGTTATTTAAGGTAAGTTTTATATTTATTTATTAAATTATTTGAGTACACTTAGAAAATCTGATTTTTTTTTCATTAAAAATGTAATTATAAATCCTCTTTTATGGGGCTTTGCTAAGAATAGTCGCCTATTAGTCGCGTATTTAGGAAATAATTGTTTAAAACTGCTATTATAAATTTCTGTACATATTTCTCAGAGCCAA
Organism: Spodoptera exigua; assembly: GCA_902829305.4. Classification (NCBI taxonomy): domain Eukaryota; kingdom Metazoa; phylum Arthropoda; class Insecta; order Lepidoptera; family Noctuidae; genus Spodoptera; species Spodoptera exigua. The sequence goes on from LR824612.2 coordinate 4,372,048, forward strand.
ATAAAAAAAATATAACACATAAAACCTTTGTTAGGACAACGAAGTAGTTATCCATAAATAACAGAAGTTTTATAAGTTACAATATATTTCTTCCCCTAAGTCGTAGAAAATGTAAATATTATTGGATTCGTTCTATTCGATAGGGCACCTGATTTGAATTGAATCTGTTTTTGTGGCACAGGCTCGAGACAGATGCCTAAGGGTATAAACAGGGTAAATAAGATTTTTTTATTAAAATGCTGGTTCGTTAATACGATCCCTTTTAACTTATTTGCCTTATATTTTCGTTCAAACAACAAAAGTATACGGGTTCCTATTAAAATACATTTGGGTATATTATGCACGTGTATTTTTTTTATTTGTAAACATGCTTTTGTCGAAGTGACCTTTGGTATTTTAATTTTAGATACGATGTTTTGGTCGTAATAAGGATACATTACTCGTATAAAGACTACTAATGGAACCAAATCTCTGATAAAAGCTATTTAATTACAATTCAAAATTAGCATTGTATTCAAATTTTTTTTTTCTGACTAGCTTCCGAAATTCGTAGCAACCATATTTTTTGGCAATAAGCTTAGTACACACAGGCCTTCATTAAGTTAATAACGACTTATAAGCTAAGGAATTAAATTAAGTGCAGCACCTCATCATCCCTTGGCACGAGATTTAGACCCAGTAAAGGTCCCTCTACATTATTTACGAGACCTTAACCCCGCCTACTGCGTTACAACCCTAACACTAAAATCAACCCAAATGCGGATCAAAGACAATTCACAATGTTTAATGATACTCATAAAACTTGAGAAAATTAATTACTGAAACCACTTAAATATTATCACTAAGTAGCCTATAATGACACAGTAACTAGATAAAGAAAATACGTCAAATAAAAATTACCTTAATAAAGTTCAATACATCCGTTGTTCACAAATAGGGCTGGCTCACAAAACAAACAGCACACGGTTATATAATGAACGGTCGCGTACTAACACGTTAGGGTCGTAATTTTCCCGAGCAACACGACCACCCCCCACGGCGCACAGAACGATACTGATACACGTCAACGTGAACGCCGGCAAGCTCGCGAAGAACGGTGTGAAATGCGCAAGTCACGCGGGGCTTAACTTATCTACCTACTTTTGAAATTCAAATTGTCATTTACTCGGTCTTATTATACATACAGTATACACGCAAAGTGGGGACCGTCGTTTGGTGAGGATAAATTTCCGCTATGCGGGTCTACGTGTTTTCAGGATTCGACCTCAAAATATCTGTAGTGAGGTAGCTTTAATAAATCACTTGGAACATTTCATTGTACATTTTTTCCGTATGAATACTAGTGCGCTACGTACTCGTTTTGCAAATGGCTAGTTTTCGTAGACACGTAGAGGGCTCGTAGCGCGTAGCGGCGTAGAACAATGTCGTAGCATTACGTAGTCCATTGTGTATTTCTGGACATTTTTGTCTGTTGTACTTTTCAAAAGTATTTTCCACCTACACTTACCTTAATGGCGTTATCGTAATTTATGGGATGACACTTCAATTATATTATAATACTTACTGACTGCATATTCGAAATCCAAACAAAGTGAGTGATAATTATTAATTTATTAGCACAATTAAATTAGTAAATGTTAACCGCACTTGCGTCAATTAATTAATTACTTGAATGTTGTTTATTTGAACTGTCGACATTTTTAATGTAATTAATTAGTATAATATGATTATTTTATCCGCAATAATTTACGTTTGGAAATTCATCAAACTGTAAAATTCTAATTAGGTGGATTCCCTCGCATAGCTAACCGTGAGCGAGTCCCATTTTATAATTAAATGACGTCAAGTTAAATTTGGATCCAAAAATAACTCAAGCTGATATTAAGATTTTTATCATTGTATGCCGCACCAGTGATTGATTTGACCAAGATTAAATTGTTTAATAAATTTGAAAATCTTAAATTAAGGTTCCTGTAAATATTTGACTTCAATAAACCAATCATGAAATATATTATATTTAAAAAAATATAAAAACAAATAATGACCAACATCAATTTTACCGATAGATACTCGGCGCAACCCTGCAACTTCCATCAAATATAAGAAAACACGTCTGAGAAGTCCACGGAAACGTATTTCTTAGATAATTTAATTTTCTTCCCGATATTAAGGCGGTGCTACACTGAGGGTATTAGCAAATTCGGACAAAATTGGCCAACTTTCCTTCCCCAAATAAGTTATTTTATTTTGTTCCCCGAGGTCTGGAAAAAAGGTTTTTATTTATTTATCGCATCAACGAATACTGAAATGGATTTACTGTCTGCACATTTGTGGAATATTCGTGAGGCGCGATGAGTGAATTGAATTTTTATACATCTTGTTCTACTAAGCTTGGTGTAAGATAGATATCGGGTGTGTACCAGGCTTTACTCAGACTCGACTCCTAGTTTTTGCAATAGCTTCTACCTCGAGTGAAAGAAACAAGAAAACTAACTTACGATGTCTTTCCAGTAAAAACTTATTAAAAAATATTGTGCTTTTCCTTAGTATCTTTTCCATTTTTTTTATATGAGCAGAAAGAATGTTGACAAATTAAAGATAAAATCTTGTCTTTGTTAAGTTAAAAAATATAAATTGGTTTCAAAAAAAAATTTCATAACTTTAACAAATAGGTTTCTTTTTACATACAATACGTGATTTCTTGCTAAATTCAAATCTAAAAAAATCTCGGTCTCAAAAGTAGTTTGTACTTTGCACCACAAAGTGCGAATATTATTTAATATCAAAATAGTCAGTACTTACACTTATCATTTAGCTTGAATATTTTGTAAGCACAGTCTCTCTGACAATAAATTTTAGCCTTTGATAACTTTTCTCTAAACATAAGACATTACACTACACCTTCTGATACCAAGTCCGCACACATATGACCAAAGTAATATCGATAAATGAAAACGGTTCTTGGCAAGCAATGTACAATATTTTTTCCCGAGATAAGATACAGACAATAATAGCATTTTGTTTATGTTGACGGCGGCCTAAGCCCCGCGGGATCGTGGGATCGACAAAGCCCCACTGGCTTACAAGAACTATCAAATATCCGAACAAAATATATTGGACTACCTCACCTCCCCCACCTGATACACTTTTACACAAAATAAGGGCGTAAATGTTCTGTACTACAGCTCTTTTTACATCGGCTATCACATAAAACCTCACACTCGAGGCCCATGAGAAATCATGATATTATAATTTATATTACGAAGGTCCTGCCTTGCCCAATTCGGTATGTACCAAGATTTTAATTAGGCTCCTTTTTCTAAAATATGTTAAACTTCTATAAAGGTGTAATTTCATATAGGGTATCGTTTTCATCTTCTGTAAACATTTTGATATACTTAGGTGCTAGGAATATGATATTAATAAAACTAGTATAAACTTAAAATTTTGAACAAATTTGCGAAACTGCCTCAGTTTTTGTGATTTTAATATTAACAAATTACCTGAATTTTATATTCCAAATCGTTGGTTTAGTTTACCAAGACTGCTGCACGTTTTAAAAAAAGTTGAAAAAGACTAAAAATTGCTAAGAAAAAGTAATCCGTTTTAACAATAGCTCTTTTTAGCAGTGACTTTCTACCCTTATCGACCAAAATGCTTCATGAATTTCAATTTCTATTCTAGTTAGAACATTTATGTCTAGTAATGGAAACTCGACCCCGTAGGGTTGTAAGGTCAAAATATGTTTTACTAGACATGAACTACACAGTACCTATGTAACGTTAGTACAAAGTTAATTTGTTGTCCCTGATTTCTTAATTTTAATTTTAATTTTATATTTTAATTTATATATAACTAGCTACGCAGCGTGATGTTTTATAGCCTATAGCACTCAGGAACATTGTAGCTATCTATCAGTGAAGAGAATTTTGGCAATCCGGCCAGCGATTCCGAAGATTACCTAACGATTAAGATCCTACATACAAACTCACAAACTTACAAACTTACAAATTTCACCTCTTGATAATATAAGTATAGATTTTATAAGACTTATCCACTTATAATTTTATAAGACAAAGATATAGGCAATACTTTTGTTCTGCAAGAGCTTTTTTTGTCTAAGAATATCGGCTGATGAGATTGTAAAATCTGCTCAAAAGAACTACTTCTTGCTTCTTGATAAAATCATTAAAATTAATAAATTAAACATCGCATATAAATAAAATTACTCGTTCTATTGTTCTGCACATTGATGATTTTCTCCTCTCAACAAAAAACATGTCTTCTCCCGCTAAAGTCTTCGGCCTGTTAAAGTTTTTGATGCAAAATTGAATCAAATTCTCGTTCGAAAGTGGACATATGTCAGACGTAAGGACTAAATAAACTCTCTTTCTGCCCACACTCCTTTACTTTGATTGTAAACGTATTTGCCTCTGATCTTTGCTAGGACACCCACTCATCACTCAAGTTCTTCTTGCAAATTACATCAATTAGTTTATTGAATAATATGAGTAGAAATACTTCATCTATTTACGGACAGAAGCGGCGAACGCATACTTTTGATTAGTTGCCGACCACTATATAATAGTATTTATTTATTTACCTTTATGCACAACGTACATAGGTGGGCTTAATGCCAACAAGCATTCTTGCTAGCCAACCTTTCGGTGATGCACTGAGAATATGGTCAATGCAAAAAAGTACACGAAGAAAATTAAAATAGTATAGCATTATATTTTCATATAATTATGTAGTGGAAACTGGTTAGTTGGAGTCGGATCTCCTGATGGTAACTCAGCAATACCGCCAGTGTACACTCAAAATACTAGACGTGTAACATGTATGTGGTCAGCCCTTCTTGGAACTTCGATAACCTCACTAACGAGAGAAACACGGCAAGCCTGTCTTATATGCCGAAAATGGCATATAAGACATAAAGTATGTATATGCATAACATACGTGTAACAGTAGAAAGAAGTGCTGTTCAACGTGTCGCTGCTTCGATTCTCACATGAGACAATCTTGTCTGAGTATGTAAATGACACTGTTTACAAAAAAAAAATAGAGATAAGTGTGAAATAAGCTATTCTAAGATTGCTAAAATATCTAAAACTAAGAAAAGCCCACTCAATAACATTTTTCTTACCAACGACAAAATTTAATACACCACTTAGAAAATTTATACAATGTTCAAATTCATAAATTCAAAAGCAAACTAATTTTTACGCTCCCAAAATTATTTAAAAGATACAACGATATTTCTTCCGCAAATTATCATGTAATCCCATCCGAAATTGCGTCACCGTCGCTACTAATCCGCTGACACAAATTGACGTCATTTCCGGGAAGGGCCGAAAAGAAGCTTGATTTTTGAGACGGCAACACCGCGGAGTGTGGTAACATTGGTAATTTCCTGGTCGTCTTAATGTTGGTCGCACCTTTGGCCCAATATCCGCTAGACTTGACTTATTATAGCCGTGACAGATGACTTGTATTAAATTATACCTTACTATAATGTCATTAGGGTCAAATATTACTTGGATGCAGTTTTGGATTGTTTTTGTGTATTAAGAATGAATGAGTGGCGGCAATCACAATTGCCAGGCTAGGAATCCCCGAAATAGACTGTATATAGGATATTTTTTCTTTCTTTTTCTAATTTTTTGTGAATATCTTAATATTAGGCTAGAATTATGACCAGCTGGTGGAAATCGTTCATAACTTATTGCATGTACCTAAACTTATGTTTGCACGTCTATATAAAACAATATATACTTTTTGGCGGATAAAAAAGAATCATATTACACAATAAATATTCAGTAGTGTTCTGTTTTTGGGGGCTGTAAATTATCAAATGACTTCTCCAGTCCAGGGTGAGTGTCAGACTCTTACTGAATAAAACATCTCCGTTCCTTCTCCTGCTAGCTGGGGCCGCGGTACCTCACTGCTCTTGCCCCGCAACCCCGGCTGAACATCGGCCCCTGTCTGTGGTGGTCTATTGGCACAGACACTTCGGGGTGTGCGCAGAGTACTACCCGCCTTATGCTCGGGTCTAGTACTGGTCAGGCGGCGAGCTACCCCTGCTCGCTGTCCGCAGACCCACGTTTACGGTGGCTGGAGATCATCGCTCTATTATAGTTCGATTCAATAGTGATTTTATTGTGTTTTTTATGGCTTGATTACGATTAGAGATTTTATTTTATTTTATTTAGTACATAAAATCTTCCTACCCTCACATTACAGGTTACACAGCCTCACTGTCGTATTGGGAACACCAATACGACAGTGAGGCTTAACCTAGTACAAAATGAACTTAAAGTACTAAAAATAAATTATACAAAAAGAAAAAAAATTAAGTAATAAAAGTAACAACAATAACAAAGAAAGACTTTCGATATATATACATCTTAACCTATGTTTTATAAAACTACTAAATTACCTTACATACTAACTACAAGTAACCTAAGATTAAATCAAATACAACATGAGGAACTATTCACTATCGTAACTTAAAATAAATAATAATGCTCTTGCGAATTCACTCGAAGGAGTTGTAAAAAATTATATCAATCCAATTGTGGAGCTTATTAATGATATGGATTGCGCGAGTCAGTGGTGCTTTAGCGAGAAGTTTGGTCCTCACCGTTGGCACTGCCAATATTGGCGGGCGCCGCCGTCTCCACACGTAGCGGTCTGGTACAGACATATTCAGGTGACGCAGTACTCCCGGGTTATGTTCCTGACCACGGAGCAACTTCACCAAGTAGGCAACTAAGGCAAATTTTCCTCGAACACCGAGCTGATTGTATCCCACCATGACTAGCACAAACAGAGTGGGATACATCAGCGGGTAGAACGGATACACTTAATACAGTTTCCATATTATATTATTATTTATTAGATATTTATAAAATTCTAGGAATAAGTAACTGCTTACTGAATACTAAAACACGCTCTTCAATATTTTTGAAGTTTGTGTATTTTATTTTGTATTGGACCTACCATTCAGTATTACAAAATATTCTTATTGACAATCATGTCTAAAAACATTTTCCACAAGAACCTCTGAAACGAAAATGAGTTGCCATTAAGAAAAGTGTTCTCAAAATAGCTTCTTGAGTTTATTACTGCGAAAATATATATTCCTTTTTTTGTATTATGGCTTCTTTAAATTTCTTGGAAATGTTTGCCAAAGCACGCCGAACAGATTTTCGAAGAAATTATTATTAATAAGGATAGTATCGAGTTACATTGATTTGAAAACTCGTAATTAGTAAAGTATGAAATACCAGGTATCGTTATAATTTAAATACGTCACAAATGTCAGTATACTGAATAATGTTCATAGCTTTCCAGTGGCATTAGGTATTACAAACTTTAATAGAATTTATTACTTCAAAAAGGAATGTTTTGATGCAAAGCTCGACTGAAATTCATACTGTTTATAAATAAAAAAATAATTAAAACATAATGGTAATAATACTTTTCTCGCTTTACAAATTTGAAATCGAGATCTTTATTTTACATAATTAAATGGCGTGTAAATGTAAAATTTACGCTGAAATTTCTGCAGTTTTATGTGATACAACGGTAAACTAGCATCCGTACTACGGGATGCTATGCAATCAGCGCCGGAGTTGCAAGTTCATAACCGACCTTTTTGGAAATTTAGGAGTGATAGGGGCAAGGAAAAAATTAAGCATCCGGTAATCTCACTCACACGTCAAAATACAACGCTTGTTTCACGCCGGTTTTCTGGGCCTTCTTCTACGGTCTTCATTTTATATATTTCTTTTTTACAACCAAAATGATGTCGTGTAGAAACATGGACAATTTCCTTGTGGTCCTTGGGTCCCCGCGTACCTCAGGCACAATATCCGTTCAGTAAAGACCTCTTTAAGACGTGACCGTTGACGGACGCTCATCCGTTACAAAATGCTGAGCGATGATACTACGTAAAAGTATTTTAATTTTGTTGTTCTAAGGAAGGATTTTGGTCGAGCGGTTGCTGGTATACTATATTTTGTTCTACAATAGATATTAAAAGTAGCTTTGCAGTTATTCAATTTGGATCTGTGGCTAATCATTTAGGAAAATGTTATTAACCTTACTAGTGATAATCTCTGTTTACCTAGTTAACATTACAAAAATATTTTGTTATTTTTATGCCAGGATTTAAAAAAATATTATAAATAAATATGCGTCATCAAATTTCAAGATAGTATTTTTTTCTAAGCGTGATAAACAAATTCATAGGAATTAATTGGAAAACGATGCTATAGCTACCCATTTTTAATTGCTCCCAATTTCATAAGTAGAACAGTTTAAAAAAGCCCTTAGCAACCACAGAGCTTCAATATTGTACCTTTTTGGTACAAAAATAATTTAGGTAGCTAAAAAACAAAAAAAAAGAAGTAATTCTCGTTAAGTCTTGCGAAGGCTTTGTCTGGACGGATGGGGCCCGCGCGACGCTGCGGTTATTATCCACCGGGACCGACTCCCGCTATTTTTCAGACAGAATGGACACCTTTTTCTTTAAATAAGATTACTTTTGTTTAACGTTATGTGATTAATTAAGTGTGGAAAGGAAACAGCCGTAGCATTTTCTTGCATTTATAAAGTGCTATCGGACATCATTGGGAAGCAGAGTTATCATGAAGTAAATAATAAACTGCTACATTTAGTATCGGAGCAACCCTTTCGAATATTTATTGAAAACTAGTTTTCGTCGGCGGCTTCGCTTACGTGTTATGTTGATAAAAAGTAGCCTATGTCCTATTTCGAAGTATATCCTATTCCTGTGCCAAATTTCATACGGGTCCGTCCAGCCCGTTTTGGCGTGATTTAATAACAAAAATCAAACATTAAAACATCATAACTTTCGCATTTATAATATTAGTGAGATAGCGACTTCCTAACGTGAATGAACTGATAAAAGCTCTAGTAGTTGCAAGTCACAGCGGGACTCCTATTCCAATATTACTATACCAGTTCGGATAACTTTGATAGAGTGAGGTTTTTTGTAAGGGGAAAGGCACTCGCCCAGAGTAAAAGGGAGTGTCAGACTGAGTGTTAGAATGACTTACTGACTAAAACACCCCCGTTCCTTCTCCGGCCCTAAGCCGTGATTCCTTGTTGCGTTAGCCCCACAACCTCGGCCAATACATAGTTAGTTAGTAGATAGTTCAAATATAAAACCATGCACCATTTCTGATCTAATTTCAACGATATCACAAAAAATGTAAGCAAAATCCAATCCGAACTCGCCATGCTACTAACTAAATAGTTAATCAATAATAATGTACATACACTGCAACTATTTATAGTCAAAAACTAACTAGTTCGGAAGCGTACCGGAACGAAGGTCTAGTAATTAAATTAACTTTTCATATAAACTCGGTCGGGGGTCGGTATCAGTGAAATATTTGACAAGCACCTGTTCCGATAAGTGGTCCAACTTTGTTCAGTTATCCGAGCTGAACTATTAAAACTTACAGAGGTACGTATACAAAATAATGCGATAACTAAATATCCACGGCTTCCGTACATTGGAAACGTTTGGCAAGTTTAAATTGTAGTTTAAAGGTTTTAAATTAATTAACATTGTGTGCACTACAATTGTTCTGGACCTCATCATCAGCCTATAAGTGCCACTGCTGAGCAAAGGCCTCTTCTCTTACGGAGAAGGTTCGTGTTCGAAGGTGAGCATTAATCACCACGCTTGCTCAATGCGGGTTGGTGATTTCAAACTTATAAATAGGAATTATAAGTCCAGGTTTCCTCACGATGTTTACCTTCACCGTATGTCAGTGGTGTCTAAATAATCATAGAAAGTACATATAACTCGGAAAAAGTCACATTTGTACTTGCCAGGTTTCGAATCCACACCCTCATGCATGAGAAGCGGGCTCCTTAACCTCCGGGCCACCACGACATTTTTGGACCTACTTGAAGCATTAAGTGACAAGTTACAAGCAATGTTGCTCTATTGGCTAAGCGAGTAGTGGCGGACAGATAACGACCGCAGCGCGCAACACGGCAGAAATTGGAAACAAAAGAATGCAGACGATCAGCAGTCGGTTTTTATTATTTATTCATTTTACATTAAAACTATTGAATTAATTGCACTTAAATAATGTCAATAATACTATTTTAATCTTTGGTTTTATTTATATGTGCAATGAAAATTATAATGTTTACATTGTTATTATTTGACAGCTTCTGCAAATGTCGTAAACGCTATACGTCGCCACCGTCACGCACATAGCCAATAGCCAAATTAAGTATTGATAAATCGTTGTCCTCATTTTTTACGAAAAGAAACAAAATATGCATGTGAGTTAAATCTCCATATATTTGTTTTAATTCTAAAGCAAACAAGACGAAACAATGATAAGTATCAAAATAAAATACGTGAAATATCTTGTGGTTGTAGCTGTATAGTATCTAGCGTGTAGCACTTTAGCATGAATGTCGAGCAGGGGGGTGTTGGGTTGGATTCCCGGTTCAGGCAAAGTATAGATCTTTTTTCTGGAACAAAAGCGAAAATTTGGTGTTAAAATTTTGTTATGTTTGCTTCTGAATAACCGTTTAGGGAATTCAAGTCATGACATTGTGCAGTCAAAAATAATAGCTGTTTTACTCCACTTCACATACCCTAGATACAAGTGTACTAAGAGTGTACAAGTGAATAAGGCTTATTGGGTCAGTTGAAACTGAATTTCGTTATCAGTATATCATTATGCGTGTATTAGCTGTGGTGAATTTAGCCTCACAATATCATCACGCGTTCATTCCCCGAAGGGACAGGCAGGAGTTATTTGCTGTCCACCTCGTTACTGACATGCCGTAAAAGACTGGACTATGGACCTTCACGAATTTGCATGTGTGTATTTTTTGTATTTTATCGCATAAGCGGACGATTTTTTTTTGTGGAATCGGAGTCAAATGAGCAGAAGGTTTACCTGATTGCACTTAACTGCGCCCATGAACACCAACGAAACCACAGAAATCACAGTTGCGTTGCTGTCCTTTTTAGGTCCTAAAAGGTCCTAAAAGGTTTGAAGGTCATATCTGGTCGGAAATACCGCCACCAAAAGACCATTTCAAGTTTTGCTGTGTGGGGCAGAAAGTATCGCGTAAATCGCACTCTCGTTGACTGCCAACTGCGGCTACCCGTCTATGTGATGGGGATAAAAACTTACTTTTTTGTATGGGACGATGGCGAAAAGATGTGGTGGGAAACCGAACAACTCCTCAGAACACTCCTTGTGATATATGCGACAGCGACATCCTGGTAGCCTGTAGGTGAAGCCGCCCGCTTCTCAGTCAGAATGCGAGTAAACAAAAGTTTTCTTCCTAATAATTTATTATTAGCTTTCGGCCGCGGCTTTGCCCGCGTCCTGGATAGTCATCAAACAAATCGGTCCGTCCGTTTATGCGAGAAAGAATAACAAACATACATCCATATATTCTGCCAAACTTTCACACTTAAAAATATTACTAGGATTACTAGGAGTAGGATAGTAGGATTAGTAGGATTATAGATTGCACTTATAACAAATTTTCCTTAACAGTTGACCCACAAAAAAGGATGTAAGTATTTTACTATGTTATAAGGTAGGTACACAACATCGTCTAGACATGTAGGTAGTAAACAATACCTTTTGTTATAACAATTTCGTATTGTCCAAACCAGAATATTTAAGGACAATACCTACCTACCTACCATTGTTCGACCAAAACAAAATTTACTACAATCACATTAAAAACATAATCTTCTATAAAATAGGATATGTAATGTATTCCAATTTTACTTTTTCAATAGTATTTATTTTATTTTTTGTTGTTACGTGTACGTTTAGTTAATCAAAGCATTAAGTTCCCAGACTACTTGTAAGATTAGTAGAAACGAATTTTCATAGTTTTCAATTACATTTTTATTAAAATCAATATTTTTTTTATATCTGATTTTCTAGGTGATAATTATGTAGTATAAGGCAATGTACATTATATAGCTAGAGCCACTAGGGCAGCCCCGGTCCTAAGCAGGATGCGAAACGCAAACGGGGTCGTGTTTAGTCTGTAAAAGTCTGACACTCTACTACCTAAGTGTGGGAGAAGCTTCGGCAGGAATGGGTCGGCTCGACCGGAGTGATACCACGGCCTCACAGAATACCGGTGTGAAACAACCCAGCGTTGTGTTTCGCCTTGTGAGTGAGGTTACCGGAGGCCCAATCCCTCACCTTCCCCTGTCCCCTCCCGATCCTTTTATCCGCAACCCCTATCCCCAAAAGGCCGGCTACGCACTCGTAACTCATTTGGTGTTGCGGGTGTCCATGGGCGGCGCCGATTGCTTACCATCGGGTAATCCGTCTGCTCGTTTGCCGACTCATACCATAAAAAACTCCCTTTTTCCCCAGCCAGGGCGGGTAAAGTCATTTGAAGAATGTCCACCATCAAAAAAGGTCGTGTAATTAGGCAACGATAATTAAAATACAATCAAATTAATCGTTGCGGGACATCGTTAAATGCACTAATATTAAGTAGACTATAATTACACATTGAATAGAAAACTAAGTTCAAATTAATAAAGGTACAAACGGAGTATATTTGTAAATAATTAATAAACTTCTACTCATATTTCATTAAAATAAAGTAGCACAGTAATTAGTGCTACAGCCTAATAGAACCTATTTAGTTATTTATCTAGGTTATTTGAAAGTAGCATTAGTATTTAAATTGAGACTATCATTCAATAAGTATTCCAACAGACCACCACGTCTGGGACCTAGCAGGGGTGATGCTAAGCCAGGGCTGCTGGTCAATAAACCGCTGCCTTGGCCTAGAGCCGGAGAAATAGCGGGGTATAAAGTTTTAAGTCAGTAAGATACTTTTCCGACACACAAACTGTGTGTATAGTTTTGTCGGAAAAATTTTATACGTTGTAAAACTTAAAATGTACCTGATTGATCAATAAATAAATAATAAATAATACAGTCTGACATTTCCTCTTGCTTCACCCAGGATGAGAGGACCGCTTGAAGATTTCCCCCTCAAAAAAAAATAGCTATTATTAAGTATTCACAAAATGCATGTTCAGAATTATTACTGCCTGGCCAATCACATCACAACATATCGCCGTTAAGCGACAATGAATCGTATTCAAAAAAAGAATTAAATGGAAATGGATTCAGAAAGACTGATTAGTACAAAAAGAATTCTAAAATAACAACAATAAACATGCTTTTCTATTGACTTTATTTAAAAGCCTCACAAGGAAACCTTGTTAGAATATGCCGACAAAACTCCAACAGCTACATAAACTATGACTTATCAAATAATGCAAAATTTGAGGCAGCTCCCGTGTCACGTACGACCGTGTCAACCCCTGGAAGTGTGTTTAGCCGGTTCACAAGCTACGACAAATTTATGCAGAAATGTGCAAGGGTTAAGAAAGTGAAATTCTCCAACGACTACGTGACTTTGCGGGGTACAGTCGGCCCCAAAATCTCTGATATTATAAATGAACCGCTGTTTATACTTACGCCCCTTTTTGCGTGGGTTAATAAGCTCCTTTGAATAAATATTGTGTAATAGTGCGAGAATGATTTGGGTTGCTTTATATTTATATTTTTTTTGTTCTTCATAAAAAAGTATATAAATAGAATTTATCATACCTTCATAAATTTATATTGTAATAATTGATATCAACCTGATTACACAGATTGGGATCAATATAAGATTAAAAATAAAAATTTTCAAGGATTCTTTTCGGTGACGAACAATCAATCTAGACGTTCTATAGTTTAATTTTCTATCCACATAATTTGCTACCCAGATAAGTAGCTTACAATTGTTTGATAAAAAAATGTTCAGAAACATAATTCATAATTATAACTTAACTTATATCATTGTTTGCAATCAGTCAAGATGTTCAATATTCTATGCACCACACAAAGCCAACATAAGCTACAAAAAAAAACAGAAGAAAAACTAACAGCGTAGTTTAAATTAAATGCAAACAAATATTTTAAAACGTTTGTTAAACATTTATGAAGTGAACAAGATAGGAATATTGTTTGTTTTGCAAATGTACTAGCGTTTTTTTTTGTTTGCTTCTAGCTTTGTTTTGTGATTTTATCTGCAGACGAGAATGCTCTCGTTATTTTGTATATACATTTCTACATACATACGTAGGGTAGATAGATTATGTTGATCTTTTATGTATTTTTACTCGAGATTAGTAGTTTGTTTTTAAGTACCAAAATCATTTGTCATCCAAAAAAATTTGTCATCCATAGAAAGGTTAGAATAGTCTGAGTACCTATAAATGCAATTCCTCCACGGTACTGTCCACTTATTAGCTCTTTTCAATTTTAGCATAACGCCTTCTCGGCAAATCAACATAAATACACAATTTGTTTTTTTGCACTTAGAATAAGTAGTTCCTAAAATTAGCGCTTTCAAACTCTTCAGGTTTTTTTGGTGTGGTAGGACGGCAAACGAGCAGGCCAAATTGATGGTAAGCAATCAGCGCCGCCCATGGACACCTGCAACAAAATATGAGTTGCGTATGCGTTGCCGACATTTTGGGGATTAGGGATTTGGAGATTTAGATATTTGGGAGGAATTGGGAATTCCCATGGAACACAACGCCTTGGTTGTTTCACGCCTCTTTTCTAAGCCCGTGGTATATCCGGTCGAGCCGACCCTTTCGTGCCGAAGCATGGCTCTCACACACTTATTATTATAAATTGTAAAAAGTGTAGGCAATGAAGAAGGTATAGAGCATTATTATATTTACTTTGTGAGATGTGTGTCCACACAACCTGTATGTATTTTATACTCCAAATTACTATTCTGTTCGACCTTCGTGCATACCAGGGCTTCTTGATTGGTTGTCTCAACCAATACAACCACCACTTAACCACGGAAACAAAGTTTTGCATTCGTTGTATTTCAAAAATGCAAGCGTTTGGAACGAAGTGGCAGCACTTTGTTCAAAAGGATTCCGTTTACCATTCCTGGAATTTTAGATATCCTTTTTTTCTACTCCGGGTATATTTGAGCAAAGTGTTCCTAGAACTAAAGGTTCGTTACAGGAACACCGTAAAAATGTCCAACCAAAATATATTCCCATTTCTACCTTTTGCTTTTTCAACGCCATAATGTATATTACTTATAATAATTATATTATGAATGTGAAAGTTACCATGTGTGGATATTTGTTACTCAATCACGCCAAAATGGCTGGATGGATCTGGATGAAATAGGACACACTCCGGAATAGGACATAGGCTTTTTATCAACATACCACGTGGTTAAAGACGCGAGCGGGTGCTAGTGAATCATAAGTATGGGACTTCAATCGATTGCAATGAAGATGAAGGAATGGAACAAAGATGTCCTCCTTCATGGACAGTTCATTTTGACGACATTGAAGACAACAATCTGCTTAGAAAACTGTTGAGGAATCAGTTAATCCTATAGTCAGTTCCAAATCATTACAGTGACAGGGAATTAATGTCTTAAAATAAATCAGAATTGTTAATGACAAAATAATATTTTTTTTTATATATGGCTATACAAGAGCACTTTTACACGACAACATTATATACAAAGCTGGGGTTGCGGGGTAAGCACAATGATAGCAGGAGAACGAACAGAAGGGTTTCGGAGTTTTAGTCAGTACAAGTCTGGAAATCTCTCTGGCCTAACCCTGGGCAGGAGAAGTCACAAAAAAAACATATATAAAAAATCTAGAAGAAGCTCGCATTTCCTATCTGACTCTTATGTAAAAAATACCGCAATAAACTCTGTCTGGACTTGATTGTGACATCTGATTTTTTTTATGCTTTTGGTTGGAGTTGTTTAGTTTAGTCTATTACAAAATGCTAAAATGTTGACAAGAAAAAGGGCAGTGTATAAAACTACTAATCATTTTATTTCAAAGAGTTTTTTGTTTCACTGCTACCCACACATACCACTTACTACCACTCATACACACTCACACTACCATATTTGTGTTACGAGGAGGATATCAGCCTAACATATCGCCCACACTATACTCCAATTAAAAAAAAAAAACCTAAAAATAGAATAGGTAGCCATTTCCAAAATCGAATTCCAGAACCCTTTTACTGGCCCAAAAATTCAGCCCGTATTTACAACTATATTCATCGAAATTAAACTCGAATGATCGAGCACTAGCCCCAGGGCTTTCGTTAATTTCATAAATGCAGCTGAAATTATCTTTGTGTGGGAAATTGGAAATGTTTTTGAGTTCAGACATTTATATGACGTACTTTTAATAAAGAGTTACATTGTTAGAGTTATACTGTTGTATTTTCAAGTGGATATTAGAAGGGTCATAATATAACATCAATATTTTGGTCTGTTCTTCAACTATTATATTACAAAATACCTAAATAATATATTCGTTAATGGTTTAAGTGTGGACGAACTATACTTTGCTAAAGCAGTACAGCATATACATCCGAGTTGTTGTCTTATGACTACATATTTATATACGATTAATGATCTGAAATATTTGCTATCGCCTTTACAATACGACCAAAATGGCATGACTACCGAATTTTCACCTTATTAAAAAAACCGTAGCAAAATTATCCAAACAATTAATTCAAACTGAGACAGTAAACTACAGTCATTTATACACAATGCATAAGACCAAATAGTCCACCATAATGAAGACCATATCAAGAAACAAAGTAACAAGAAACATCGTGCGACGTTTTACAGCGTCCGACTGTACCGTACATCTCTCCCGTCGTCACGAGCTCGTAATTCACTCACTGGAACATAACGAGAGCCGTCTTCGTCCAAGGACCCATGAAATTAATTAAATGAAATGCAAAGGATTATTCTGCATGAGTTGCAGCGTCGCGATTATCTAAGCGTCACGTTACACTACTACGCCACGTTCCGTTTTTCCAACTGCTCATACGTGCTTAAGTTACTTTTCTGTCGTTTCCTTGATAGCTATTGTAGTTTCTTTGAGGTACACTATTGTATGTGCAAATGTAGTATCATCTTGAATATATTTTTTTAAAACACTTCCTAAATGAACTGTAAAAAGCTCTACTGATTTCAGGTCACAATGGAACTCTTATTCACGAGTAGCATGTGCGCCGCGGAGGCGAATAACGTGGTCAATAAATTTAATATGTCTCACGATGATTAGATTTTAAAAATATTCATTATTTTTAGGCTACGGATTTACTTAAATCATTTTATCGTTATGTAATTGAAAATTGTCGTTGTATCTCTAACACATAAAAATACAAAAGTTTTAATGGTATTTATTTTTAATAATTGATTCAAGTATAGATGAGAGGTATTAAGAACTTTTTTCCACAAAATGATAAAAACTTTTTGCAAAAACAACCAAAAAGTCCTTTAATATACTCGTAAATAGTAAAAATCACAGTATGATATGAAAAGAATAGACAATATAACTTTTCTATCAGCCCGTTCCGTTCGTAGTATGGTAATGTGACGGCGAAGCGACGACATTATTTCTTAGACAAACTCTTTTTAACTTGTGACGGTAGCTGCATTCAGAATGTGGACGCAAAGTGATTTTATATTCTCTGGTCAACGACTTACTTGTCGGGCGATGTCCTTCAGTAATTTATTTTTTAGTTAAAGATAATTTATTAAGTGTTGTTCTATTATAATTCTCAACACATCCAATATTTGGATCAATTATAATGAATCTTAATTTAACTGTTTTTTAAAGTTTTTTAGTTTTCTCCTGTGTCTTATCTGTATGTCAGACATATATATTAATTCATACATACAAACCACCCAAACTCGAAACAACAATTTGTGGATCACTCAAAGTGTTTTTCCGAGCGAGAATAGAATCCACAACCAGTTGCACAGCAGCCAGATTCCTAGCCACTACCCTAACCCTTCAGTCACCCTTTAAAACCCATGTTGTAAAAGCAACAGATTTGTATACCTATAGATGTTAAAAATAATATTATATTGTATCTATTGGTTGTCATAACAACCTGTCCAATTAATTAAAAACAACATTAGAAACAAAATTTTAAACAATAATTCAAATTCAATTATACAAACTTCCTTAATTAAGAATTAATTAACAAAACGAATATATTATAAAAGCCATTATAACTAAACACATCAAATCTGGACCCTCTCATTGAATTTCGTGCTTGGAGCAATAACGTTATCAATTTATTTGGGACACATGAACACAACCGTAATTTGTATTAAAACTTTTGTATCACACAAATGAAGGTAATTTATGGCGAAAGCAGTTTCCGAACTGTGCCGAACAATTCCGACTAGTTCCGAACTCAGTGATGAAATATAAATGTGGAAAATTGTGAAGTTGTGTTTGTGCGTTGCGTGGCTCTGTCCCTTCAGCGGATCAAGTTGAAAGGGTTTAAGTGTTCCGGTCGAAAGCATTTTAGCTTTTGGATTATGCTAGCCCCTGTATAATTTTGTTGGTAAAATTCTATGTATGAGAACATCGTGCGCCCACTTTAAATGTTGTTAGGAGCTTGTTTGGAAAACTATTAAACGTTGTATACAAATTGTTTCCCTTTTTCTGTTAAACGGTTTATTCGGAAAATCTATTCAGACGAGTTAAAACACGTAAACAACATATTAACTTTATTGTAACTATTTGTCAAACCAATTTAGTTTATACGCAAAAAAGAACAGCGTAGTAACCAAAGGGACACGATCGTTAACCCGAAAAAACCGCTTCCCAGTAATAAACAAGGAACGTTTCGAAGCAGTCCTTAAAACTAAGGCTTAAAAGGTCATAAATCGTGGGTCATCAATTTGCATGCTAATACAGGCTGGGTGTCCGGGACAAGTGAGTGACAGGGTCGAAACTTTACTACCGCCGCCGGCCCATATAAACGATCCCGTGGGTATTAAGACATTTTTCTTTTTTCGCCAATTATTTTAAATTTAGAACCTTCAAAGATTCATTCCAGCCAGGCCCTTATTAAAAAAAGAACTTGAGTGAATAAGTTACGGATCTCGTTTGTGGGCCAATTTATTTTATCTGGGCTTGTCTATGCGCACTTAGAATAAGTGTTGGTCTTAAAGTATTTGAGGCGAGTGATCTTTACTGTTATGTTGATGAGATTTTTAAATGGGTTGAATTAAGTGTACTTTAAGGTCAGTATTGTTCTACTCCATACTACTTGGCGTAGACTTAGATTGTACTGTGAATTGTTAAACTTGTATGTTTTTCTTTTAAATGAATTTCACTTAATTTAAAATACTCAACAAACAAATGCATATTCCTTCGTAGATAGATTTAAATTAAGGGTAGAGTGGAATGACAATGCTTTTCTATATGGTAATAATTTTCATAAAACTTAAAAGCACGAAATCTTAATCTGGAGTGTTTCGATCACAAAATCAATTCATAAACCTTTTAGGCGAAAATGATTAACCTAGTGTAATCTGCCTGAAACAACCTATTTACTTAATTAATATGTTATAAGGTAATAATGTACTTGTTATTATGTATATTCAATGTCAATTCATAAAATTACTTTTCTGCTCAGTGCTTCTAGTGGTATATTTCAATTGTTCTGTCTTTATCAACTGCTGTTTTATATCTCCCAAAAGTCCAACTAGCAAATAATACGCACGACAAAATAAATATTCAAATAAACGATTATCAACGCGCGACCCAATAAATTAAGTAGGTACAAATTCATAAACATATAAAATTTTAAACATACATCGAAAATGTTTATTGTCAATTATTTAGTTAGGTTTATTAGTACAAAGTATATATTGTTATTTGTTTAGCAAAAATCTATTTGTTTAGGCATATGACTAAGTAAATAGAAGGGGATATGTAATGAGAAAACTCAGTGGACTATAACAATATGTTTGTGTATTGACGAGGGAGACTAAGGCTTTCTACATACACTGAGAAAGAATTAGGATTTGGCCCTTTATTATATTATTATACTAGCTCTTACCCGCGGCGTCGCTCCCGTCATTTGACTACCTACCCTTCTCTCTAACTACCTGCCCTACCTACCCTATTCTATCTACACTATTCTACCAACCCTACTCTACCTACCCTACTCTGCCTACCCTACCCTACTCTACTTACCCTACTCTACTTACCCTACTCTGCCTACCCTGCTCTAACTAGGTACCCTACCTACCCTACCCTACTCTACTTACCCTACTCTACTTACCCTACTCTACCTACCCTGCTCTACATACCCTAGTCTACCTAACCCACTCTATCTACCCTACTCTACCTACCCTACTCTACCTACCCTACTCTACCTACCCTACTCTACTTACCCTACTCTACCTACCCTACTCTACCTAGGTTAGTTTAGTTAGTTTAGAACTAATACTACCTACCCTACACTACTTACTCTATCCTTTGTCCTTCTCATTTCTCTAAACTACCTCCCTGCCAGTTTTCACCTAAATCGGTTCAGCCGTTCTTGAGTTATAAGTGGACAGTAACTAAAACGACTTTCTTTTATATACAAGATATACAGCGTCTAAAGGCTCACAATTCAAATGTAATCCTCCACTTGAAAAGAGTATTTATTACTTAACAAGTGAGTTCAAAATCGTAGTCAGGAACCGCTCCTAGTTGGATGGTCCGATGAAGGGTAGCCTAGAAATAGATTATAGATTGAAATAGTAGGTACTAAGCGAAACTGCTGACAGAAGTTAGTAAGTATTAAATAATCTTCATTCAACTCCAAAAGCAAAAACAAAATTCAGTGTTTATTGATTCATATAGTATTAGTTATCGCAACATCTGTAGGGCTGGCGAAAAATGTATGAAATAATGCATAAAATAGTGGGCGCCTCGTACAACCGTCGCTAAGTAATGTTCTCTCACTTCTCGCTAAACGATCGCGCAAAAATGAACAGCATGTACGTTTTATGTTCCTTTTTTTTTCTAAAAATGAATAATTTAAATAAATATGGAGACGAATGTAGGTACAGTCTCCACAGACGTTTCTAGAATTTAAAGGCAGACATCTTTTTTGGAATATCGTGCATTGTGATTGTTGCAGAAATAAGTTTAATGACTGATTTTAAAATATAAAGACCTACTAATCTGTTGAATTTTTCGAACAATTTTGTCTCCTCATTTTTCTGGGTTGAAAAGAAGCCCAACTACCTTTTCTATTCGACTTTGCAACATACCTAATTAGATCCAGCTGAACGCTAGTATCTAGGTAGACTGCCATCTACCTTTCACAACCAGCTAAGAATTCATATTCTGAGTTTATTTATCAAAATTTTATGCTTCTAATCAAATCTATCATGATAAATTTCGGTGGACACAATGGTTGGGCAACTGGCTGATGTCGAGTTCGAATCCCGGGCGGAACAACACTTTGTCTGATCCACAAACTGTTTATTCTAGTCTTGGTGGCTTATGTGTGTGAATTTGTATGCTTATAAACGCAGCCCCGAAAAAAATCGTAGTGTAATAAAAAATAAATTAAAATTAATAAAAAAAGAACATAAAATAATAAAATAAATAAAAAAATAATAATCACAAGACAAACCTTCGCACCAAAACTATTGTTTGCAAACGGCATCCTAAAAAACAAAAATGGACGGAGAAAAAAAAAAGCAGTAACCCTCTCGCGTTATTTACTTTTGTTTGTCAGTATCACGCGTAGCTCTCTTTATATTGTGCACAGCCGTCGTATCTAATAACAGCGAAGTTGCGACTTGATCCGCCAACGCTTTGTTTCAACGAATTTACATTTATATTACTTGGAGTTTTAAGCAATACTAGCAAGTACTATACGTAAATAGTATACGTAGTACTCGAAGTACTACGAGTATGTACGTAAGTAGTATACATACGTAGTACTCGAATGAAAATCTAGCTAGTGTTGTAAGAATTTGTATTTGTAAACAATTAAATTATTTTTTCTTAAATACAAGTTGGTACACACTCTAGTATATTCCTGTCTTTTTTTATGTAATAAATCGGCAAACGAACAGACGGATTACCTGGTAAGTAATCAGCGCCGCCCATGGATACCCGCAACGGAGGAGTTACGAGTGAGTTGCCGAACTTTTAGGGATTAGGGATTTGGAGATTTAGGGATTGGGGGTGGGGAAGGATTAGGCCTCCCGCAACCTCACTCACACGGCGAAACACTACGCTGTGGTTGTTTCACGCCGGTTTTCTGTGAGGCCGTGGTATCACTCCGGTCGAGCCGACTCATACGTGCCGAAGCATGGCTCTCCCACACTTAAACTCTCCCCACTTGTTCCGTAAGTGCGTCATTACTACACATCGCACCTAGACCCAAATCATTTGTCGATCTCACAAAGACCCGGAATTTCGTGCAGCAGTCACCCAGCCACATGGCCAGTGCAAGTCAAATAATATTCCCTACTCGAAGCAGAAGAAGGAACGGAATGGGTTTTAGTCAATAAAATTATCCATTTCAAAAAAAGGAAATCCTTCTTTATAGGAGTAGACAAATAATAAAACAAAATGACTATTGAAAAATAAACGAAAAGCTAAGCACCACAAACAAGTACAAAACACGGCCAAAATCCATCAAATTAATTCGCCAAACCCAATCTAGAATGTTCCACTGCACAACCAAGCTCCAATGCTTAGCACCAAACAGGGGCAACTACGAAATTGGATACATCCATCTGAATTCCATCCATCACGGCATTGTTGACTTTTTAGCCAATAACGTGATTATGCCTTTGAAACTGTACGAAAGGTTCACGATTGAGTGGTCCTTTGCGAATTTCTATCGAGTAAAGTGCTTTGGAAATTTTGGAAAAAAGTTTCTAAGTAGTGTCTTAGTGTTTAATGTTGTATTTTGAACACTAAACATTTTCTATTGAAAGCTATTTTTCTTTGAGATTAGTAGGTACTAATAGGTATGATTGTCAGTGCAAATACATTGTATTTTTATCTTATTGTGAGATATACTATTAGATTTCTTGAAAATATCAATTTACTCACGTGAATTAAGTAAGAAAAGTATTACTAATCAATTGGCTGCGCGACGTCGCGCGTCGCCCGCGCGCTGCTCATGAATAAGAATCCGTGTCTTGAAACAAGTAGAGGTTAAGTAAGTCGTTATTAAATAAATCTAAACTTATATTATACATGCGAAAGTAACTCTGTCTGTCTGTCTGTCTTTTCTTCGCGCCTAAACTACGGAAACTATTTGTGTGTTTTAGTACGGCATAGTTTGGAACTCGAGAAAGGACATAGGATAGTTTTTAAACCAAAAATCTGCTGGAAGTCACTATTCCATGCGAACAAAGTTGTGGACAAAAGCAAGTTAACAACAAATTTAATTATAGTATATCATTAACACAGTAACTACATAAAACAAAGCTTTGAATTTGACTAATGAAGTAGGTATTTAAAAAAACAAATTTCGTTCAATAATATATCATGATACTGTAATATATTCGTAATGTATTCGTTTTTAATCATGTAAATAAGTAAAAAACAAGATCTTTCATTTAAAAAGATCTAGAGAATCAAAGAGATCAAAGTATTGAATGTTAGCCATCTAGAAAGAAAAGCAAACTTACAAATAATGTACGTAAAATATTTATGATTGGATTTGATATAAAAACTTGCGACAACGTAACTAAGGGGAATAGCCTAATAATAGTTTCAAGTTATGTAAAAGTATTAGCAAAGAAGAAATTCGCGAATAGTATTTTTATTTACCAGTAGAACAAAACAGAATTTATTTAAAGAGAAAAGATTCCTCAGACTAAAGGGGATT
Source organism: Spodoptera exigua (assembly GCA_902829305.4). Taxonomy (NCBI): domain Eukaryota; kingdom Metazoa; phylum Arthropoda; class Insecta; order Lepidoptera; family Noctuidae; genus Spodoptera; species Spodoptera exigua. Next base: position 4,395,855 of record LR824612.2, read on the forward strand.
GCGGGGGTCATTTGATGAATTTCCCCCTTCTTAAAGACCCTAAATTTTGGGTCATTTAAGGTAAAAAAGTCCATAAAAAGTTAGTCTGGTCAGAAATATCGGTTTTTAAGTAGATCAAGCGCAATAAGGTTCAGCGACCTTGGTCTGGAGCAGAAAAATTAAAGCGGTGTTTTAGTCAGTAAGAGTCTGACACGCCATACCCTGGACGAGAGAAGCCATTTGATGTTTTTTTTTCTCCTCAATAAAGCGCTACCAGGCTTAAATCCCTCGGTTGATTGAAAATAGTTGATCAAGGATTTTCCGCAATATATAGAAAATTACATAGTATAAGCACTATACTATGTAATTTTGTTAGTATATTAAAATTCTTAGTATAACCTCTAATGTTATTTTTTTACGTTTCGTCATCAAATAGTAATGTCTATTTGATGACGAAACATGTAAAAAAATAACATTAAAGGCTATACGCTACGACATCATAATCTTACATTTTAGTTTGAATTTATCATAGCATCGACTAATTATCGATCGATTTAATTAGAGCTCAATACTTATTCTGGGTTTTATAGATACTTATAGTATGCGAACTAGCAAGCGAAACGTTGGCAATAAACTTTCCAATAAGGATAATGCCCAATTTTTACCTTCTTGCAGTATTTTCTTCACCGTTCACAATCACAGGCATAAACCAGGCTTCAGTCGCCTATAAAATAAAACAAAGTACTTAAATGAGCCCAATGCGATAAAGGTAAACCAAGTACCGTAAAATTAGACGTGTTTTTCTTTTGTGTTCCGTTAAAGAACTATGTATGGGCTTCTTTAGAACCTTTGAAAGAAAATTGTTGTGTTTTGAAACGAGCTCAGAAATCACCTGGTTAGAAGCAATCGACGCCGTGTATGGACGAGTGTCCATAGGTGAGGTGAAACCACACACACATCACCCTCCACCAGCACACTTGCACGATTTAGCAGTGACCTATCTCCTATATAGCTTATCTTTTATTTATTTATGTCGTATCTGTTTTTTTTTTTGTGAGGGCAAAATCATCAAATTACTTTTCCCGCCCAGGGCCGGGCAGGAGGGAGTGTCACTCTTACTGACTAAAAACCCCCCGTTCCTTCTCCTGCTCTGTGCCGAGGTCACGGTGCCTCATTGCGCTTACCCCACAACCCCGGCTGAACATCAGCCCTTAAATTTGTAGTTTTTGTAGTAAATGTCAAATTTACCTATTAGTTAATTTACCTAATAATAATACGCCTGAACAATTTTAAATGTTTGGTTAGGTCACCCTTGGGCTTATGAGTATATTGTTTGTCTATTTGCCATCAATTGACCTATTTTTATAAAAAAAAAATACGACAAGGGATCGAAGTTTTAACATAATTTTACGAAAGCTTAATTTTTATGTAGCCTGATGATATCCATATTTTTGTGGCAAGAAAATTTAAGCTTGAGTGAGCCATACTGCGGTACAAATGAAATACCATAGCCTCACAGAATAGAATAGCGTGAAACAACCAAAGCGTCGTGCTTTGCTTATCCCCTTCTCTATACCCTTCCCAATCTCTAAATATAAAAATCCGTAATCTCCAAAAGATTAGATTGCAATCCATACGCTCGATTGCCGTCCAATTTATATTCATAATAATGTGTGGTGAAAGTTAAAACCCTATTTTTAAATTATAAAAACGTTTCAACTACATATTTCTGCTTACTTCGTACAAACAATAACAGACCTAATAACAATATAATGCTATGTAAACAGGAAAATAGAAAAACAACTGTCGGACGGAAACATCCCAAATACATTTCACTATCAAGAAAATTGAAATCGGTTACTTCAGAGGCTACCGTACAATTCCTTTTTCAAAAGATAGAGAAACACAAAAACTGTTAAATTCAATATACAAACTTTTTTGTAGGTATCTTAAAAAGATACAGGAAATTCTACGGAGCGTTGTAAAATAGTTTTCTTTTTTTCTGTACCCTTTTGAAATGGCAATCAAATTCGGCCGGAGTTTGTTGTGTTTGTTACTTTCCGTGTAGTGTGCAATTTTCGAAATTTATCGAAAATATTTAAAAAACAATCATTGAATAAAAGGAATTTTATTTTATATTTCTATTTTTTAAAGGTACTTACTTTTTGTAAAAGTATTTTTTAAAAGTAAAACGATAGCGCAACAATAAAAAAAAATACAACGATTTCATCTTAAAAACAGAGATTTCGGCATCAACGATTTTCGTCTCCAGATACTGATAATTAGAGTGGTGATTTTATTTATTATGTATTTTTTGTTAAATTATACGATACGGTAGAACAATTTTTGTTTGCTCATACAATTCTATTGAACCTCATAATAAAAACAATCAGAGCCATAGCAACAAACATGTAAGTAACACATAAGTCATCAACCTATTTGAAGTGCAATTTATCCAAATAATGAAATAGATTTCGGCTATGGATAAGCCCTTGAGCATTGTTGGATGAGACTGAGAATCTTGAAGATTCTCAGACACAAGTAACGGAAACAACTCAAGGGCATCTTATCCCGGCTGGGATTGTTATTTATTCCCTTATGATTATATTTCCATTTGCTCCTGAAACAAAAGAATGAGAAATAATAAAGTATAACAAGCGCTTTCTTGGCTGTAACTGAAAAAAAAAACAAGACGTAATAATTCAAGGATTAATGGAGGTTTTTTTCCTTGATATAGAGTTTTTGTTTGTGATCTTATGTTTTTTGATAAAAAAATAGATATCGTTTGAGCACAAAATCGGGATTTTTTCCCAAAGCCTAACAAATCGTGCTCAATGCTTAACTTTATAGATTTTTGAATTTGGAATACTTGATAATGTTTTGCACAGGGTGCAAGTGTGCTGCAGTATTACAGCCCGGCCCAAAGCAGGAGAAGAAACTGAGTGGTTTTTACTCAGTATCACGCTGACACTCTTTTTCGCTCTACCTTGGGCGGGAAAAGTTATTTGGAGACTATAGTCTCGCAAAAAATAAACTAATAGATACAAGTTAAAGTCTTTTTGATTAGGTCAGTTTTATTATATATTAAGCATTGGTTCTAAATCTTTTAATCCTTAAAAGAGTTCTCCTTTTATTTTATGTTAACTTAAAAAAAATCTTGGCCATAGAATTTGTAGATATTATTTGGAAATCAAGATAATAGTATAACACCATTTTTCAGTGTTGAAATAATTATATTTTTTGGCACAATAAGTTAACGTATCAACTTCAGGTACCTACTTTTGCCTATCTACCGACACAATTAACATTTGCATTGATACCTACAGCAACGGAAGTGGTGTTAGTAGGTACCTATTGCTAGCTACAGTAACTAAAAATGTTTCAGTAAATGATAAACGAGTAACATGTCGTCTGTTTGTGACCATGGCAGGCGTGACCCTGTGCGTGTTAGATCCCGGCAACAATAAAGTATCAATATGCCACGCGAAAGTATAATAAACGAGAAACGATTGATAAACAATCACCAAGATTAAGGACCGAATTTTAATATAAAATTATAATCAAAATTTTCACATCTTGCTTATACTTTTTGGAAAAAATACTCCAAAAATGAAATTGGTAATCCTAATATCATTATTGATCACGACATGTTTTATGTGACAAGTATGTGTGTGTTAAAGGGTTACAGTTCTAAACCTATCTTATCCGAGTACGGATGTCCCAAAAGTATTTTTGACACCTCATCTTTTTTTATATCGGCAAACAAACAGGCGGGTACAGATGGTAAGCAATCAGCGCCGCCCATGGCACACCCGCAACAGAGGAGTTATGAGTGCGTTGCCGACCTTTTAGGGATTAGAGATTTGGAGATTGGGGGAAGGGAAGGATTGGGGCTCCGGTAAACTCAATCACACGGCGAAATATAACGCTGTGGTTGTTTCACGCAGGTTTTCTGTGAGGCCGTGGTATTTCGGTTGAGCTTACCCATTCGTGCCGAAGCGTGGTTACCTCTCTAAGATTTGGTTTGGTGATCATTTACTTTTTCGAATAATAACTTGAAGAGTAAGAATTAAAGGTATCAAGTTTTTTGGTGGTTAATATATTATAGCCCCTTTTACAATATTTCGTACACAACAACACTTATTCTGAATGATTTTTATTATATTATCTATAACGTTGTTCAGTTTCCTATGGGGAAATCGAATTATTGGAAATGGATGAGTTTTGTTTCGGGTCATTATCTTTTATGTTCGATGGACGTGATCTTATCGAAGTTAAGAAGGGATTAGTGTATTGGGAGCAATGGAAACTCTAAGGAAATTATACTTATCTACCTATAGGGAATGTTCTAGAAAGAACTGATAAGTAAGCAAAGTATCGTTCACAACTGTGCTTTGCATTGAGACAACAGTTCCGAGGAAAAATAAATTTAGACCATATATTGTAGAAAATATGTGCCATTTTAGATTTTCAGGTACTTATAAGAAGGTGGTTTTCATCATCAGCCTATAAGTGCCCACTGCTAAGCAAAGGCCTCTTCTCATACGGAGAAGGTTAGAGCATTAATCACCACGCTTGCTCAATGCGGGTTGGCGATTTCAAACTTATAATTAGGAATTTAAGTTCAGGTTTCCTCACGATCTTTACCTTCACCGTATGTCAGTGGTGTCTAAATAATCTTAGAAAGTACATATGTATAACTCGGAAGAAGTCACATTGGTACTTGCCAGGTTTCGAACCCAGGCCCCCATGCATGAGAGGCGGGCTCCTTAACCTCCCCGCCACCGACACGCCACCACGACATAAGAAGGTGGTTAAAGAGGCCTTTACAAACACATGTACTATACACGTGTTTTGAGAAACAAATAATGACTATTTAGTTTGATTGAATCAATTACCTTTACTTTCTACATATATTTAAATACGTTTACATTACATTAATATGAAAATGACTGCAACAAAATTCTAAGCGGGGGCGGGTCGCTAGTATAACATATTTCAGACAAAACCCGAAGAGCCATTTAAAAAACCACCATAATACTATCAAAATAAAATCCAATTAAACATAATGATTTAAATTGATTGAGAATCGATTTACTTAAATGCCTTTGTTTAATCGATTGTCCCAATAATTACATCTGTTCCCATCTGGTTCGGTTAATAGGTATCAAATTACAACATTGTTTTCTACTGATTGGATATTCGTTTACATGAAATTATTTATTTTTGGTTCGTTAACTGCAACCGGACGACGATTTTGGTATAAATTGTATCGAATTATTTTCTTTATTAAAGGAATTTGTTCGGTGTTTCTAACTACCGATCTGCTCCGGCTTCGAACGGGTGCAATACTGATACAATTTTTCTCCGTCATTTTATGTGCATATAAATCTTTCTTTTTAATCAGAGTGATTGAAGAGAAAGGTTTTCTCTCTCTAGAATATCTATTTAGTATCAAAATCCGCTGCGTACCTAATCTTAGAGATTAAAGAATACATAGGAATATAGGGACAGAAAAAACGAAAGTTTTAATGAAAATTCAGCAGCCGCTTCGATAAAACATAAATTATTCCAAATTAAAACACACAAAACAATAGCAAACTGTTATAAATTGTAATAATATTTTTAAAATAATCAAACATTGATTTAGATAATTCTTAAGAAAAAATACGTTAATTGGCATAAAAAAAGTATGACGTCACAACGTGCTATTCCATACAAAATTAATCAGACATTTCATACAAAAATACAAAAAAAAAAGTTGAAAATTATTTTATTTATTTATTCTTTATATACAATTGCATATCGGAGGACTTAATGCTAGAAGCATTTTCTGCCAGTCAACCTTTTGGTAGTGCAGAGATGTGTGGTAGGTGATATACAGCAATTTAGGAAGTTACGTGAGGTGGAGGTGTAAATCAATTCTAAGTTACATACATAAAAATAATATATACATATATAAAATACATACATATATAAACACTAATACACATAATATAAATAAATAATATAATATAAAAAAAAAAAATATATATATATATAATGAGGACAATTTATAATCTAAGTGGGGAAACTACCATCATCTTGCCTATGTACTCACGCACCCTACGCTTGAAACACAACCGGCTGGTTGCAGCTCTGATATCCGAGGGAAGCTTATTCCACAAGGAAATGGCTTGTATGAAGAAAGAAGAATGAGTATAGTTAGTGCGGTGGGCAGGGACATGCAAAAGACGATTGTGCGAAGAGCGCAGACTTCTAGTATGGTTGTCGCACACGTACTGGAAATATGAAGATAGATAGTCAGGGGAAGAGGGAGAGTTGAGAAGAGTAAATAAAGTTGTGAGCGCCCTTAGCTCTCTGCGCTGACGGATAGGCAACCATTTCAACAATGATCGCTGCTCAGACACGTGATCATATTTACGTAAGTTGGAAACGAATCGAATGCAGTTATTTAGAAGACGGTCGAGTTTATTGAGGAGATCTGCATTCAGGTCATAGTAACACAAGTCACCATAATCGATGATGGGGAAGATTAAGGTCTGTACAAGCATCGCCTTAGTGCTAGGAGGCAGTAAGTTTCTGTGGCGATACAGAGACCGCAATGATCCTGTAACCTTTTGACTCACACTGGCAACTTGATTCCGCCAACTGAGGGTGCTGTCAATGTGCAAGCCCAAGTCCCTAACACTGTCACTAAACCGGACAGGTGTACCGCTGTAAGTGACTGATGGTAGAGTATTTAAATTAACTTTGGTGATATTATGGTTACTACCTATTACAATTGCCTGGCACTTGTCAGGATTGACTGCGATTCCAAACCGGTTGGACCAGTTCTCGATAGCAGCCAAGTCCCGATTAATTTTCGCTATACACCCGTCCAGCTCAGCCACCGTCCCATGACAGTACACTTGCAGGTCGTCAGCATACAGATGATACGCACACTGAAGATCAAAAGTAATGAGATTAATAAAAACAGAAAATAGAAGAGGAGAAAGTATGCCGCCTTGTGGAACGCCACATTGCAGATTAGTCCAATTCGATGACATATCATCAACCCGTACCATCTGCTGACGCCCACGAAGATAAGAGGAGAACCATTTCAGTGCACCATCAGAGACCGAAATGTGGGACAGGATTGCTAATAGAATATTGTGGCTGACCATGTTAAAGGCGTTGGAGAAGTCAATCAGCACCAGAACCGTTACCTTGGTGTCCTCCAGCCCCGCCCTAACATCGCCAGTCACTTTAAGGAGTGCAGTAACAGTGCTATGACCGGGCCTGAATCCAGATTGCAGTGGGGAAATGAGCGAGTTCCGAAACACAAATTTGGAAAACTGACGATGAACACAGGCCTCGAGCACCTTTGATAGGAAGGGAAGGATAGAGATAGGTCGGAAATGTGAAGGAGCAACAGGATTAGTGACCTTAGGTAGCGGACGAATGTACGCTTTTCGCCACAGGGTCGGGAAAACACAGGAAAACATGGAAAAATTGACGATATGGGAAATCGCCGGTAGGATGTGATCTATGATAGTGATGATCATAAAACGAGAGATATTATCACACCCCACCGCTTTCGATTTTATGGATAGGATAATCTTTCTGATCTCTTCAGGCGCAACTGAAACAAGCTGAAAGGAACCGTCAGTGTCTGCTCGCGTCATACCAGAGATGAAGGACAGTGTCTGTTGTTCAATGATATGGTCTAAGGCATGACCCGAACAAAAGTGACAATTGAGATCTTCTAATGGAACAGAAATAGATACATCAGTTACACGTGATCCGCCAACACCTAGAGTTCCAAGGAATTTCCAGATGTTGGCAGAAGACGCAGAACCGATATTATCGAGAATGTGGCGGCGTTTAGCATTGCGTATCATCTGATTACACCTATTTCGCGCTGTCTTGTAAGCCGCCCAGTGATCATCAGTGCGGTCACGTTTAAATTTTCGGAACATACGATCTCTGCGTCGCATTGCCATACGAATAGCTCGTGTCATCCACGGCGCCGGTGGGCGCTTTAGCTTAACTGCCTTGAGTGGAGCATGGCGATCGTAGAGCTGGACTACAGCGGAGTTAAAGTAGGCCACCTTGTCATCGACAGTATTTGCCTCCATCAGAGGCGCCCAGTCGATGGCAGAAGCCTCACTCTTAAGTCTCTCGCAATCCATACGAGCAAAAGCCCGCCTGCACAGGACCCTAGGCTTGGGTTTAGGAGGTTTCAGGATATAGGAAAGGAAGATCAGATCATGGTGTGAGAATCCAGGCGCATCATGTTGACCGTGAGAGGAAACAAGGGAAGGGTTAGAGGTAAGGATGAGATCGAGCCAGGTATCCTCCCCATTAGTGTTGTGGTGAGAAGCCTTAAGCGGCAAAAGGCAGAGACTAACCGACTCGATCATATCTAGGAGTTTGCGGGTTCGGAGAGAGGTAGGAGCAAGGAGATTGGTATTGAAATCACCCATTATAATGTGATGCGAATACTCTGAACCCAAAGATTCTAATACTGTTTCTAATTCAGTGAAGTAATTGAGGTTAGGAGGACAATAGACTACGCCAATAATGGTTTTAGTCGAGCGGACACCAACCTCAAGAAAAATATATTCCACAGATTGATTTTGAGGAGACATATATAGTATTTTAAAAGGGAAGTCACTGCGAAGATATATGGCAACACCACCCCCCCTCCTGGAGTCACGATCATTACGTATAAGCACGTAACCAGGGAGGGGATAAGTGGTGGAAGGAAGAGATGGTTTGAGCCATGACTCGGATATCAGAACCGCATGTACATTAGTATTATGAAATGCATCATATAGTTCGTGATAATGGCTGGCAATACTTTGGGCATTTATATGACACACATTCAGTAATTTATCTACTGAGTTATCGAAAGTATTTTGTAAGAACTCACCAAGGGTACCACTGCAAGAATAAAAACTATCATCACTGGAAGATGAGGCAGAATTATTAATAGAAATAAATATATCATTATTATCACACATAAAATAAAATAAAGTTTAAATCTATATAAATATGAATATGAATAAATTTAATTAAAATGTATCGTGCTAGACTAAAATTTAAAAAAAAAAAATATAAAAAAAACAAAAATACAAATCTGAGTCTTTGCACCGCCCGCCGGCTGATACTGAGCAAGAATTGATTAATACTAAATTACCAATAACAAAAATAATCAGCATTCCAAAGCACCCGCATACCAAACACAAAAAAGCAGCAGCCAAATGACATACACAAGAAATGGCAACTATACACATAAAAAATAGACACACAAGAAATGGCAACTATACACATAAAAAATGGACAGAACTAACAAAAATCATAATGAAGGAGTTACATTTCTAAACGAAAACTATTTATGAAGTGACTTTGACAGATAGTTGACAGCGAGGAGTGACAGATGAATAAATAATTTGACAACATTCTCAAAACATCGAGGATGTCAAAACTTTAAAATGAGTACAAGTTATAAAAACAAATAAAATAAATTAAACTGAGGGTAGGGGATTGATGAAGGAAGTCACTACTACCTATTTTGATAAATAAATTTTGTTACTGAGCAAAACTAACTAGTGAGAAACTACAATGATGAAATGATAAATTTGAAAATGATTAGGAATGCAACTAATGCCCGGTTCCTATAATTAAGAAACGATCCGTTTTAGTTACGAATAGTAGTTTTATATACGACTCGTAAGCTAAAACCGTTCCTATAATAAACGTCTCGTCGTGCAACTTACTGACGGTTTGCAACTAACGGATGTCGGTAAGCGAATTGTATGGAGATCTATGGTGTCTGTGGTGTTCCTATAAATATTTTAACCGTCAGTAGACGGTCAAGATAACTATTCGTAATGTCATTTGGTCGTAATGCGTATACAACGACGATTCGTTAAATATAGGAACCGGGCATAAGAGATCAACTAGTGAGTATTAAATAGTTATAGTGATGATTAAAATGATGAAAATGAAATATTACGACACAAACGTGAAATGTGGTACATACTGTTTTAACAATCACTTTTTCGCTGGTTTCAGTTGTCTGGCCGCACCGACATCACTCTCCATAGAGGATACGCCTGATGACTTTGGATACTTTTTGAGTAGGACGTCAAGTTCAGCGTCTGTAGTGACTTTGTGCCTAGTTCCGTCAGGCACCTTGACGTGGATGACTCCGTCCTGGGTCCAACATATCCTCATTCCAAAGTGCTGGCGGGCCCTCGCGAATACCGCCTGCCTGGTCCTTGTGAGGAACTCTTTGGCTGATATTGAGGTGCCCCGCAGGCGGGTCTTCGCCCGCCACACAGTGGCCTTAGTTTCAATGGTCGTAAATTTAATTAGAATGGGACGATGATGGTCTTTGCTCATAGCACCGATCCTATGGCAAGTAGCAATAGAACCTGGCTCAACCTTCAATGCCAGCTTGTTATGAAGCACATCCAGGACCACTCCAGCGGTATCTTCTTTATCTGCCTCTGGGACACCCTGGAACACCAGTGCCTTACGACGGTGCCTCATTTCAAGGTGATCAATTTGTTTGGCACTCTCACTCATCTGGACCCGAAGCAGACGGAGTATACTGAAGATAAGCTCCCGGAAAGTGCGGAACTCTTCTGCCACCTTTGCAACAGTGTCCTTACATGGCCCCGCATTCTGGATCTGTGCTTCCACTGCCGCCATCTTCTTGGTTACACTATCCTGAACTGTGTTCAGCACAGAGAGCACCTCACCAAATTCTGCCATATTTGTGAAGTACAGTGAAGTGAAGTAGTGCTTTGATTCAGTGCAATTGATGTAGCCGGCAGGCAGTTGTGTAACTTAATGATAAAGCTACATAAATACACACAAACGTTAGTGGCCCTTATTCAACCCCTTAGTAACAAATTGACAACAAATTTGAAACAAATTAATGATAATTAATAATTTAAATAAAAATTTGCATAAACTTAGTGACTGCCACTTATTTACACCTACCCACGAAACCGAATTATTGAATTTGACTTGTTGAAAATTATCCAACTGGATGTTGGATTTGTAGTATAATCTAGTTTCACCTTGATATAACCAGCTTAGTATTATATCATATAATATATCACAAAATCTTTACAATTGGGTACCTACGTCTTGTGAGTTATTATTTTAAAACATGCGAAATGCCTTGTTATGTACAGCTCTCTGTACTTTCCTTATGAAATGCTAAATAAAAATACCTGTTTTCTACTTTTATGGGGTGAAAACAGCAAATGACTGCTCTGACTGCTCTCACCGTTGGTGGGGCGAGAGAGAGTGGCAGACTGTTTCTGACTAATATTTTCCACGATTAAAAAAGAAGACTGCACGGTTGGTGCGATGGCTGGGCAATCGGCTGCCGTGCAAAGTGTCGCTTTGTGTGATTCACAAATTGTTGTTTTGGGTCTGGGTGTCATGTGTATGTGAAATTGTATATTTGTAACCGCACCCACGATGCAGGAAAAAAACCCAGTGTGGGACAAAGCTTATTAAAAAAAAAAACGCTTTTGAAACATTTCTTAAATTCGTGAAACTGTAGGTAGGTCGGTAGGTTCGAGAATTCAATTGAGCGACAATGGTTGCCATTAAGCAATGACACAATCTTGATTACATTTTAATTCCAATTTCAACTTTATTTTCTCCATTCCTAACTGATTACAAGAGCGCGAGATTTCAATTAACATAAGTGAAGTACTTGAAGGTATTGTTAAAGTTTTACAGCCTTAATGGAAAATTCTTGTTACAATTTATGCCTACACCCAACGCAATAAAAACCATTTTAAATCGTCTGAAAAAATTAAGCGGCTTGATGAGTCAGTTTTAAATGTTCCTCAAGTTTTTGCTTAATTAAACTGCCTTTAAAAACTGTCTGGAGAACTTTAGTGCCGAAAGTTTGAAAGTTTGAGCTGTAACGTCTAGACCGTTTTTCATGACCTAGAGAACTGAAAATGTTTGAAAATTCAAAGGTAAATTTGTGTAATGCGGTGTTATTAGTTGCACGATAGTAATGAAAGGGTTGCGAAAATTGAGTCAATTCATTTAAATTAGAAGGTTCAAAGATATTTTTTCAATGTCACAATTACGGAATGAATATTAACTGAATTTCTGATATTATCTTTTTCGGGCACGTTAGCCAAAGATAAACTGAGAATTATGTAAAAATTAAATATATAACATTCTGCACTATGCTTATTCTACGATGAGATGGATTAGGTGGTTAATAATATTACTTAATTTTTTTTTATTAATATTTATAATGGATTTTGTATGAGAACGCCCTGCAAAGCTGCTCTCAGTCCATTTACTAACAAAACAGTATTTATTCATTCCTTATGAGAAATTAGACTGCAACAACCAATAAATTTTACCCCATATCTTATTATTATTTATCAGTAAAAAAAACAAATACAAAACTACATTATTGATGGAATATCCTTCCATCAGAGGAAATATTTATCCATCACCCGGCAAAATAGGGTCAAACAAACCCAATATTCCATGGTTATTGTTCAAATCACTCTTCCTAACTACCTTAGTGGGGAGACAAGAGTGGTGGGCAAGGTTTGTTAAGGGATAGGAAACATGGTCAGGGTTTCCGTAATAAAATTGATGGATCAAACAGTCACAGTATACATATACATATATATGTATAAAGCTAGATCATATGTAGGTACTGTCCAAGTTTATTAATATGTTTATGTTAAAGGAATCGTGAATAAAACCTGATTTTATCCTAATCCTAATCCTAACTAATATTATAAATACGAAAGTAACACTTTATGTCTGTCTGTCTTTTCTTCACGCCTAAACTACTGAACCGATTTCTGTGAAATTCGGTACAGACTTAGTTTGGAACCAGAGAAAGGACATAGGATAATTTTTAAACCAAAAATCTGCAGGTAGTTATTATTTCACGCGAAAAGTCTCGGGAAAAAGCTAGTAATTGATAATTCTAATTTCAAAATCACTAATTGGGCATTAATGCCTTCTCAGTGGAAGAAACGGTCCTAGCGCAGCAGTAAACACTTATCTATAGGCAGTTGATATGATGTGATGGTGGTGATATCTAACTTTGTCTTGTTCAGAAAGAGATCTCCGATCCTGGTAATCGGTCAAAATAATAGTGTTATTTGTATCAGTTATTCGGAAATTTCTCAGTGCCATATGGACCTCTTCCCATGCATGAGAAGTTTCAAACTTAGCAAGCACTATTGCGACTTTTGCCGTGTTATATGTAGTTTCTAAGCTTATTTATACACTACCAGCTGCTCTCGCGCAGTTTCGTGTAGCGTGATGTTTTATAGCCTATAGCACCCAGGAACATTGTAGCTATCTATCAGTGAAAGAATTTTGGCAATCCGACCAGCGGTCCCAAAGATTACCCCTCACATACAAACTTACAAATTTTATCTCTTTATAATATTTGTATAGATACTAATATACGTCTAAAGAAAAAATCGTAAGGAAACCTAGATTAGCCTAGACTACATTTTGATTATAAGTCTAAAATCGCCTTACAGCCTTGAGTAGGTACCTACGTGGTGATTAATCAAACCTTCTAAGTTTAAGAAGACGCCTGTGCTCAACAGTGGGCGCATGTAGACTGATAATATTGATGAGGATCATCTTCATATTCGAGGATTAAAAACGTGTCATCCTGAATTTTTTTTTTTGTAAATATTAATAAAGTTTATTATCTGATTAAAAATTATTATTTACTATTAAAATCATCATCCTTTCAAAAACACACAATAGCTATCACTATCATTGTGTTTTCGTGCAAATGAAATGGGTAGGTATTAAATGATTGTATTGTATTTTCCAGCAAACAAAATGAATTTAATATATAATTTGCTTCAATAAATAATACAATACATTCAGTTTTTCTTTGTTTTAAAATAAAACAAACCAATAATATAAATATACCATCGCACTATTTCATTACTTTGATTACGTGCGTATGTGTGTGAGAACTATACTTTGGAGCGAATTTACCAGGTCGACCAGAGGAATAGTAACGCCTTACAAAAAAACTGGCCTGAATCGATTGTCACGCAAACAAATAATTACCAAAAATCACCGCACGGTTGGCGTGTGGTGACAACTGGCTGCGGCGCAACGTGTCGCGGGTTCGATTCCCGCACGGAACAACTCTTGGTGTGATCCACAAACTGTTCCGGGTCTTGGCCTGATGTGTATGTGAAATTGTATGTTTGTATACACACCACGACACAGAAGAAAAGCCTAGTGTGGGGCAACGTATATAAAAGAAAAAATGATTTAGTTTTGTATACCAAAAAAAAATTTTTTTTTTTACATCTAGGTACTTACTCGCGTCAGGTAATATAAGGCACCGGCCTCGGCCTAAATCTGGATAAGGAACGGAGAGTTTTTAATCAGTAAGACCCTGTCATTATAAGGAAGAGTCATTTGATGATTTTCTCCTCACAAAAAAGATACGTAGATATAACACATAGCACTCATGTCAGATCAATCCTTTACTTTATTTTCTAGAAAAACAGAAGAGAAATAATGAGTACGAGACGTAGGTCCTTCGTGTACCAACACAACCGTTAGTTCATCACTAATTTTCTATCTTTACGAGCTAACTAAACCTTCCAATTAGTTTACTTGTTTAACAGAACAAATAACACCTCGTATTGGGAGCCATATACTAGTTCAAATTGCTTCAGAATGTTAGGTTGGAGCCACACACTCGAATTTAATGTTAGAGATTGTGTACTGAGTGTATGGTAGTGACTTCTTATGAAATTGATACATTTAGTTAAAGCTGGTGAGTTTTCTTCTTTGGCCGCCATATTACCCGATGAAATAGAAGCAATAGCCGCGGCCCATGGACCCATAACGACAGAGGAGTTAAAAGTACGTTGCCTGCCTTTTGTGGGACTTGTAGGAATTTGAGCTTTGATTGAGAGGATTGCTTGTGAAAAGGAGAGAGAATTATTAGCCTCAGTCCAGTTAACTCACTTGAATGGCGAAACAAACATAATTTAACTTAGCAAGTGTGGTAATTATGATCAAACCTTCTACGTGTGCCAAGAGGCCTTTGCTCGACACTGAACACTCAATACCTGATGATATATATAGTACAGCAACACGATTGCATTATGATTTTTATTTAAGTGATTGCCGACCTAGCAAAAGTATAAATAGACTACCTGACGGTAAGCAATCGGCGTCGCCTCTGGACACCCGCAACACCAGAAGAATTACGAGTGCGTTGCGAGCCTATTGGAGGTTAGGATTTTGGTGATACAGGGACTTCAGCAAGTTATGGGGGGAGGGAAAAGATTCGGCTTCCGGTAACCACACATTCAAATGGCTAAACACAACAATTATTTCACGCCAGTTTTCTATAAGGTCGTGGTATCACTCCGGTCGTGCCGATCCATTGCTGCCGAAGCATGGCTTTCGACATTCGCAAGCGATTTACTTACAGTTGCTCGAGTTGTAGTATAGTGTGGCTACAGCTTTAGTTTCTTCATATGACCCTTCACAGTTCGTGCTTTAATTGTCAACTATAAATTTCAGTGCCTGTCTTATTAAAGGTATGTCTGACAGGTTGATTAAAACTTGCTATGTATGTAGGTACGTACTTTTTAAGGTATTGTTGTAAAATTAGGAATCCTACGTGTGTATTTGTAATTGTATGTTACACTTGATTATATTTGAAGCTCAATATTTAGTAAAAGTATGTATGCTTTAAATCTATATAAATAAAAGAAAGTCGTGTTAGTTACTCCACTTATAACTGAAGAACGGCTGAACCGATTCAGCTGAAAATTGGCAGGGAGGTAGTTTAGAGCCAGGAGAACGACATAGATTAGAGTAGGTAGAGTAGGTTAGGTAGAGTGGGGTAGGTAGAATAGGGTAAGTAGAGTAGTGTAGGTAGAGTAAGGTAGGTAGAGTAGGGTAGGTAGAGTAGGGTAGGTAGAGTAGGGTAGGTAGACTAGGGTAGGTAGAGTAGGGTAGGTAGAGTAGGGTAGGAAGAGTAGGGTAGGTAGAGTAGGGTAGGTAGAGTAGGTTAGGAAGAGTAGGGTAGGAAGAGTAGGGTATGTAGAGTGGGGTAGGTAGAGTAGGGTAGGTATAGTAGGGTAGGTAGGGTAAGTAGAGTAGGGTAGGTAGGGTAGGTAGTCAAATGACGGGAGCGACGCCGCGGGTAGTAAATTATATATTTGTTTTGTTTGTCAATTGTAGCTTTGGATGTTTTTTTTTTATAACAATCGAATTATTTTTTACTGGGTACTTCGGTGCGGTTTCACCCATTGCTATCGGCAAGTGCTGTAGTGTGATGTTTTATAGCATTTCTCGATTAATGGACGTTCCAACACTAAAAGATGTGTTCGAACCAGTAGTTCTGAAGATTAGCGCATTTAAACAAACATAAAAACAGTTTTGTAGCTTCTAAATATTATGATATAGATTATTTTTTGTTACTTTGTACTTATCCCATACTGACGTGTAATATAGTATCTGCAATTGTTTAAAATGAATATATATTAATTTGTATTTCATGAAATACATTGTTTAATGTTCAGCTCTTTTATACTTATAAACAGACACATAAGAAACACGGAAAACCATTTTCCATGACTTCCTTTTCATTTAAATAATCGTGAAATTCGCTTCAAAAATTACACAAAGGAACTGCATCGCTTCCCGTTCGGAAAGGCATTAAGCTATAAATTCATGGAGCTTGACATCTTTACTATTCAATTGGTGGAGTTCTTATTTTACTCACTGATTATTCTAATTTGCTACAAATAGGAATAACTATGATATAAATTATCATCTCTACAAATCGACTTCTTTTTGTTTGATAGGAGGATAAACGGGTAAATTACCTGATGGTGAGCTATTGCCGAAAGTGCGTTACCAGCCTTTTGGGGAACATTTTTTTTAATAAAAATAAACGTTGCCCCACATTAGGATTTTCTCCTGTGTCGTGGGTGCGTTTACAAACATACAATTTCACATGCACATCACACTTAGACCCGGAACAACAATCTGTGGATCACACAAAGAGTTGTTCCGTGCGGGAATCGAAACCGCGACACGTTGCGAGGCAGTCTGTTGCTCAGCTACCGCGCCTACCGTGCAGTCGAATCTATCAACTAAACCCTTTAACAAATTAAATCAGGGGATTCAGGGATCGGAAGGAATGGGGAGGGGAAGGATTGGGCCTCCGGTAACTCTCACTCACAGTCACACGGCGAAACACAACGCTGTAGTTGTTTCACGCCGGTTTACTATACGAACAAACATAAATACAAGGCCGAGGTATTACTCAGGGTGTACCGTCTCATTCATACCGAAGCATAGGTCTCCCACACTTGCTAGTTCTCCGATCCGAATCTTCACTTCGGCACGAGCACCTAGCTTCACTGACGAAAAAATTTACAGACTATTATTCTCTAATGACGTTTCAACAGTACGTACCCGGTGTATTTGGAAAAAATATTTTGAATTTATGGCATGATTTTTGTATCTTTAGGTAGTTAACTATGGACTATGGGATGGATAGGGCACACGCTCCGAAGGGGTCCTGGCCACATACCCAAGCAAGCCTTGGATTGGAATCCCCAAGGGAAAAGAAAGCGTGGCCGTCCACGGCAAACCTGGCGTCGCACCGTACTGGCAGAAGCGACGAGCATCGGTATGACGTGGAGTGAGGTGAAGCGTGAAGCTCAAGACAGATCGCGATGGAGAACTTCAGTGGACGCCCTCTGCCCCATCTAGGGGACACAGGATATTAAGTCAAGTAGGTAGTTAACTGGCTGAATAACAATAATACTAACACTGCAAATGTTTCTTTGACTATGAGTCTGAAGCCGTAGGTAAGGTTTCTTACAAATAAAAATTCCTTATTGACACACCGTTTCTGATTACATCCGTTATCTCAAATCTGAATCGAATACCCATACAATTAAAGGGACTACACAGAACCGTCTACAAGACATGTGATTAAAGGCCACCGTGAGGACAATCACCGATTTGCAAACATATATTAAAACCAATATACTACGAATCTATACTCCTTTTATCCAACCCTTGGAATCCCAAGCGTGCTGTGTTATATTTGAATAATTTTGTCAACAAAATCGTCTACAATTTGTATACCGAATAACTGTGGGATGTCTAAAATGTTTGCCGACCAACCCTCTCCGGGTTTACAGTTGGCCGGTGTCAAACTGATTCGGCAACATGAAGCTACTAGGGAACATTGCGTTGCCGTTGTCAGTTGTGGCTTGGTAACAAGGCTTAGAGACTAGGTACAAAGATTTTATTATAATGTTAAACCTTTTTTCTTTAAATTGTCATTTTTAATACACTTTTCACTGATAACGGTCAAAGCTGACTGAAAGGCCAATTTTCGACCTCCTGCTTACACTACCTATATACTGTAGTGATAACAAATAAACAGTTACATAAAATTTTAATAATATATACAATTCAGATTACATTCTCGACTATGGTAAATATGTTACTACTCATTCGTTTTTCTACAGTAGGTATATATTTTTTAGAAATGTAGTCACAAAGTTAATTTTAAATGAAAATGAAATGTATCCTAAAATATAAGGAAACGCGTTTCTGTCGTCGGAATAATTTATCTGTATATGAATGATGAACAATCATCAATAACTATTATCGCCCTGGCCGTAGTTGCTCTTGCACTCGCAATCCCGGCAGATAATTAAAGGTATCACTTATGCCATTCTTAGTATTAACTATTTAATTTCAACCAACACGTCAAACGATCGACACATCCACCTTAATGACTTCATCAAAAATCTTCCCCGCCACCACGTGAACTTGAAACCGAAACAAAAGTATCTCTGACTAAAGTCTCTTCAACGAATCCCCGTAGTCAGTAACACCGAATTTTATTGTTCCCAATTCAATTCATATAATATAATACATACAACAGAGAGGCGGGAAATGTGCGAAAAACAGCAATCTATTTAATGGCACTAAACGGGGGTCCCTGAAGAGTGAGTGAGATAGCAATATGCCGTGAGTGACGAAGATTTGATTGTTTCCTGAGTGATATATGTTACATGGTTACTGCGATGCCGACTGATACGATCAAAGGGACTTCAAGGAACAACAGACATATATCTAGCGGCTCTAATAGAAAACACAATTCATTGCTTTGAGAATTGTATTTACATAATATATGAATATTTCCTTAAACTTTTTGTTTGCACGGTTCGCCATTTCCCATTGTGCATTTGTGGGTTACGAAATCTGACAAGTACTAATGTGACTTTTTCCGAGTTATATAGTACTTTCTATAATTATTTAGACCCCACTGATTAACCTGAGAAACGTAGTCTTAAATTTCTAACTATACGTTTGAAATCGCCAATCCGCCTTGAGCAATCGTGACGATTAATGCACAAACCTTCTTTGTGTGTAAAGAGGCCTTTGCTCAGCAGTGGGCACTTAAAGGCTGAGAATGGGTAATTTGGTTTATTCTCAAAATTATCAGTCAAAACAATTCAACATATTTTGTTCGTGATGTAAGTAGTTTAAATATTTTACAGAGTATAGTTTTGAGAGGTTTAAATGCATCTACATTCCGTGATAGTTTGAGGAACACGGGTGAGGATATGAGCGGAATTTAGTTAAATTTGGGAGCGAGGCGTACAGCCACATTGAGTTATGATAAAAATGCCTTTGTAATATTACAGGTTAAACTTGTTGGCGTACGATGAGCGTCAAAACATACTCGGTATTACTACAAATAATTTTGAAAGAGCATTAAAATTAGCTTACATTCTTGCAATGAACAGGCACATATCAATAATAACGTTAATCAAATCCTATCCTACAAATACTACTAATATTATAACTGTGAATTGGTGAGAACACAAAGATGTATGTTTGTTATTTATTCACGCAAAAACGGTTGGACCGATTTGATTGAAATCTGGCATGTACAAAGGTGATACACTGACTATTTCTTAATAAACCACGCGGGTGAAGCCGCGGGCGGAAACTTATAAAGAACTAGCTTCCGCTTGTGGTTTCACCCGCATGGTATGCTGATAAAAAGTAGCCTATGTCCTATTCCGGAGTGTATCCTATGCCTGTGCCAAATTTCATCTAGATCCGCTCAGCCGTTTTGGCGTGATTGAGCAACAAACATCCAAACACCCAAACATCGTAACTTTCGCATTTATAATATTAGTAAGAGTAAAATAAATACGATTACAGATCAAACTAACAATTAAACTAATATTACCAAAAGTCAGTGCATTCTCAGTAGACAGTAGCAAGCAAGCGTCAGAACTTCTCACATGATGATAAGCAGGAATATAGTTCCAAACTTCAGCTGACATTCCGACATGTAGCAAATACTTGGAAAACTAAAAACTTGGGTCTTGATGCAAGTTGAGACTTGTTGAATCTCGTGGAATGCTCGTCCATGCAACGTTGAAGAGAAGTCATGATTTTGCATCGAATTATCATAAACGTCGTCGTTATTTTGTATTATGCTGTTTAGTTATGTAAATCACTTTCCTAGTCTTCCAGTTTTATATTCAGTTTTACTGAATAAAATGCAGGTTTACAATTATTATTTATATAGGAAAAACGTTGACTTTTGTTCTTTGTTGGTTGGCAGAAATTAAAGAGTTACAAAGGCATACAATTATTAAGGAATTCTTCCTCTCGGTATATTCTTTTTGATTTTGCGATTGAAATACTACTCGTAAATATGTAACCCCGGCCTGGCTTGAAATTGGTCGAGTTATATTTCCAAACTGTCACTGCCTACTGTACTAAGTCCATACTTTTGCTGTCTTTAATGAATTGCGTTTATTGAATTAATCAGATAATAGTTACAATGGTAAACTTCAAGTATAGAAGCTTTTGGTAATCTTACTTGGACCGGAAAATATACACACTGAAACAAAAGCCAAAGTTTTGGAACTCCGTCCAAAAAAAGGTGAAGAAGCATACAAGTCCTCAACAAAAACAAACAAAAGAGACCTGTCCATTCAGCAACGGTAAATGGCAAACGCATTGTTGCCAGATTTACGATACGCACGATAGTTCGTCCCTTGGCCCAGCGCACGTACAACAACCTCAAAAAGTTCCTTTCTGCAGTGCGGGCAGACTGTTTAAAATTCCACAATTGCGCTGCGTACAATAAATTCAAGTCGAGAGACTCCGGAGCGCAGTAAATTTTGCGCTTATTTTCTACAAATTATTTCAGTTAAGCACTCCGTTTCCTAGACAACAGTGGTTATAAAGCATAGCTTTTCCGCCATTTTCTCGGTCGCAGTTATTTCGGAATTGCTCGAGTTAATCTGTTTTGATGTATGTGAGGATTGTAAACTATGAGGTTATTTATGGCTTCATAAATCGCTATGAAAGTGGTGGAAATTATTCGTTGTTTTCAATGCACTTTAGAATTTCATCTTAGTATATTTTCTATGTTTATCTTCAAGCTTTTTTTAGATATTATGGAGAATTATACAGTATTATACTGCTCGTTATTATAAGATCCTTTTAAACTAAGCATCTACAACTAACCAACATATCTCTGAATTATTTTACATCAGCATAACATGTACGCTGCCACGATGTACACGCCTCCCAAATCCCCAAGGTCCCGAGGTCTTTAACTGTAAATCTTATTACATCAATGATAAACTGCGTAACATCCTACATTAACATAACGACCGAAGTTTAAGGAGGAAGTAATGTCAATATTATACATGTCTTAGGGCCTAGCTGTATACTAAGCAGTGATCGGCGAAGCGAATGAAAAATCACACGTTACAATACTAAATTGGTCATTAGTTATAACATCAAAATAGCACAAATCCTTCTTTGTTTCTATTAAAACAGAGTTTTTTCAAAAAATACCAACACGGTTATTAGATTTCACAATTATTGCAGCTGTTTTAAAAAATCAGTTACCAATTAACATTGACTGCACGGTTGGCGCAGTGGCTGGGTAACTGGCTACCACGCAACGTGTCGCGGGTTCTATTCCCACTATTCTTAGTGTGATCTACAAATTTTTATTCCAGGTCTAGGTGTAATGTGTATGTGAAATTGTATGTTTGTGAACAATACAGGAAAAAATTAAAATGTGTGGCAACGTTGAAAAAAATCGAATGTCGCATAGCAGCTTATATAGTCTTACCTTTAGTGCTGCAGTACATACAAACCTTACACGGGATTATACAACTAACCCGTCGGTTACAACCCGCAACATAATGGTCGTTTCTACCGCCAATTCTTTTCTCGCCGCTGCGCTAATAGCCGAGTTGAGACCCGGTAACTAACTGCGTGAAACTTTAACCGCAATGAAAAAATTACAAGAAATAAAATTTTCCGAGAAACCGATTCCCTTGTTATCTTTAAAAGGCTGAGCGTTCTGCAAAAAAAAGTTATCGGTAAAAGATATTATGTTTCATTAAAAATAATTAAGTCATTAATGGACTTGTTTTTGTTTCATTTCTATCATTTTAAACATAGAAAACAGTTTCGACATGTCGTCGTTTACAGTTTTGCGGTTGACCCGCAACCCTGGCTGATATGTAGGTATACTAAACTCACAAGTACAAGTCACTTAAGTAAAAGTCTAATATTTCTTATTATAACAGGGACATCAAGGTTTCATATTTTTTACAATAACATCTCTTAACCTAAAAAGGTTGACTCTCCGAATTGTTAAGTCTGCATTATAAGTAGAAGATATCTATCATCGCCTACTGGAGTGCGTCCGAAATTAACCTGAGAGAAATATTTTAGTACCTAAATAAATTCAATATTAATAAATTAGATATCTTAATAGTATTTTAGCCAAACCTTTGTGATAGAGACTGCTTTAGTTTATTCCTAAGTTAACTTGCAATGCGATATGCTTAAATCAGGTTACGATGGTACTGACAGAACATCTTGTTAAAAGTTTCTACAACTAAAAAAGATAAAAATACCTAAAACTATGGCTGAACCATTCCGAAACTATCTTTTGTAAGAAAAACACGTTGACACAATATCGGTGCCCTCATGTGGACATACGCTCCAGAGAGTCTGTCAAGATCAAATGCTATCTAATCTTGACAATATTTTTAGGCCAAACCCTTGACCTGACTCCAAACCCCCTTCAGTGGCTCTTAAGAGGACTTATTTAACTTGGGATCGCTGCATTGTGAGTCCAACTACAGAGGTCAGTTTGGGTCCTGAGTTCTTCAATTTAATGTATGTGCATTTTAACATTCAACCGTCCCACTTACTGAAAATGGAGGGCCAAAGGACCCCGAGTACTCGCCTTTAGTATATATTTATGTTATTTTTTTTTGTACGATAGGTCAGTCGCGATTTTATTCAAAGAAACAACATAATATTAAGCGCACTAAAATTTCTATTATGTTATAGTTTTTTAACAATACCTATAATTTAATTACGCATTTAACCGAAACCCTAATTCCAGAAATATCGGCAACGCACTTATAACACTTCTGGTGTTTCAGGTGTCCATGAACTAAGCTTACCATCAGATAATACAAATGCTAGTTGGCCGTCATATCACATACAAAGTCTACATCAAGTAATTATTTAAAAAATAAAAGAAGAAATGATGTGTAAAATAATTATACAGAACATAGGATTAGACTGAACTATTCTAGACGAATTAAAATGATTCGCTGAAATGATTGAATCCGCGTAACTAACAAACGGCTGCACCATACTACGATAATCTTAGTGAGTTTTTAATGAAATAAAAAAGAACACAAGGTAGATTAGAAATAGGATGCACTTATTCTAGGGCCAGGATTCGAAAACATATTTTACTAACACTTCCTTTGTGGAAAGATTTTTCTTGAACGCTATTTACACAGTAGTAAACGCGTTAAGCCAATAATCTGAAAATAAAATGTTCCTTATATCAACACCCGTAAGCGAATAAAATAAGAATCTATATAAATATATAAATATGTTATGTTTTCCATTGCACAAAAGGTTAGTGCAAAATAAAAACAGAGCAATAAATCTTAGCTAGATTGTTATACACAGGTAACATATTGAGTTATACTTATATTGGTACATAGGTAACAGTTTTTATACCAAACAAACGAGCAGTTGGCTTATCAATTTAATTAAAAAAACATCTCATTACTTTACCGTGTACCGGTATGGAAATGATATCGGCATGTTCTTGCTTAAAATTGTGTTCGGCGTATTCACGTGTATAACAGTGATAAATAATATTTTTGTTTCGGGACAAAATGAGCAACAATCTCCACCACCTGACGGACAAAACCCTCCACAACAACAAGAACCAGGTACTACATTAAACATTTAAAAAGCAAACTAAAATTAATAACTCAAACAAAATCTTCTTACATAAAAATCAACTCAATGTAACGTACAATTAATGTTTAATTTTAAGTACAGAATGTACACGTCGTTTGGAATATTTTAATGACATTTAAATAAAAACTTTTTTTATAGAAGCTAAAGAACCAGTAGCCAGCCCACTGGACGAAGGTATGTAGATACTTCTTTTTGGTGGTATGTATGAAGATTTTGTTTCTGTTTAAGTTATATACTGCGACCGACTGCACGGTGGGTACGGTGGCTGGGCAACTGGCTGCCGTGCAACGTGTTGCGGGTTCGATTCCCGCACGGAACAACAATTTGTCGATCACATAAAGAGTTGTTCCGGGTCTGAGTGTCATGTGTATGTGAAATAGTTTGTTTGTAACCGCACCCACAACACAGGAGAAAATCCTAATGTGGGGCAACGTTTTTTTAAAGAAATAAGAAACAAAATAACTATCGTACATAATATGGATATTTACATGAACTTGGCAGAGATACAAGGAAATATATTAAAACTAAAATATTAGAGACCTTTCCGTAGGAAACACGGACTTGATCATTTCCAAATTCGATTTTTTTATTAAGGTGTTTTATTTACTGACAGTAAAATAAAGTAATATTAAGGAATGAAAAAATAATTTTTAACATTAATATCTAACAAATAATACATATTTTTCTCGTAATTTATACCTAATTATATTGAAAGTATTTTTATCTTTTCAGGTGAACAACTTGAGGAACCTATGTACACGACAGAGCCACCACCGCTGGAGCATCACACATTCGTTGCATTAATTGAGTAAACATTATATTTTAAATACATATAAAAATAAAAAAAATATTACCTAATATTTCTTCAAAATGACGATTGCACAATTTGACAACTTTTAGTGTGGTCCATTGTTCAGAGTCTGGGTGTGATGTTTATTTAAAGTTGTAATATACTGTTTGTGAACGCATCCACGACACAAAAGAAAATCATAGTGTGTGGCGATAACAAAAAGGTGAAGTTCAACAATATACTATTTTGAATTTGCCTATAATGAAATCTGATCCAAATATTATTTAATTTCAATTGTTCACGCAATCAACGCAGTAAATTTGTTTGCAGACAAAAAAATAACGATCGATACAGCACGTCGACTCTATAAAATTTGTTTGATTTTTAATCTTGTTCGAGTGTGAAGTGAGCGTCGAAGTGACGGGGAAATTACATTATAGAATGCCACTTTTAACGTCATCTCATACTAACACCTGGTTTCTGAAAGGCTTGTCAACGCTAAAATTAACTAATCACGAGGTTAAATTGATTTTAACATTGATCGGCCTTTCGGAAACCGGGTGTTTATCTATCAAAATGTTGCGGTTAATTTAGTTTAACTCGCAAGTGTAGCGCTAGTGTAATCACGGCGGATTCCGATTCCAAGTTTAGACTTAAGTCTTACAGAATCACAGTGCAGTACAGGGTCAATAGTTATTATTTCCCTAAATTATAATGGTGTTCGTATTTTTTAAACCACACGCCGGCTCAGTCACCACATAATGGTGACTATATCTGCACCGAATTAATTTTTGTTTTTGAATCTGTAAACCAAAAAAGTCTACAAACACTGCAGATGTTTTTTGATGACAAAGTCATGAAATGTCTTCTCTCGCCCAGGATGAGGCGAGGTGTGTCAGACTCTTAGTGACTAAAACCCGTCCGTTCCTTCGCCTGCTCCACGCTGAGGCCACGGCACCATATTGCATGTGTCCCGTAATCTTGTCTAATGGGTTTTGGGGCGCGCGCGGAACGCTAGCCTAACGCTAGTGCTCGATCCTCACGCGATCCGCCTCCTTCTTTGCAAGCATCACTGCTTCGCAGAAGGAGAGTGCAGACTGCACGTTTGTAATACGGCTTACTTGTGATCATACGTCGGGTTCGTTATTCAGTGTAATTTATAACAAAATTATCGTAAACTTTTCGTGAAATAGCCGTATTTTGAATTGATATAGTTTATCTTAACACAGATTCTTTTTATGTAATAGACCCGCAAACTAGCATACGGATTACCTGATGGTAAGCCATCAGCGCCGTCCATGGACACCCGTAACAGAGGAGTTACGAGTGCGTTGCCACCTGTACATTTTGGGGATTCATATTCCTTAGAATTTGGAGATTTAGGGATTGGGGGAGCGGAAGGATTAGGCATCCGGTAACCACACTCACACGGCGAAACACAACGCTGTGGTTGTTTCACGCTGGTTTTTTGTGAGGCCTTGGTATCACTCCGGTTGAGCCGACCCATTCGTGTCGAAGCATGGCTCTTCCACACTTTTATTTTACAAACCCACTAATGAATATATCTCACAAATTAATTCCTATTTTGTGTACTAGGTATAAAAATAAATTATTTGTAATATTTTAGGATAGCTTTCACGGATGGCAGAAAACGTACTTGCACTGGTACTATAATACATAGCTATGTCGTGATTACTGCTGCCCATTGCTTGTAAGTGTTACATTACATTCTCAATTAAAACTATATTTTATGAAAAATTATAAGTTTTATCCCAAACATTTCGAATTTCGACTGCGACGAAAAACAATTCACAAGATTCGCATTCATAAAATTAAGACACTAACTATTTTAACTTTTTAAACTACGCAGTCAATTATACTATTACATTCTAACCCAGATTGTTATTGTTGTTGTAATGTAAACAGATTAATGCCCGGTTTCCGAAAGCCCGATCAATGTTAAAATCAACTAACTAGGTGTCAAATCTCTTGTCAAGTCATCTGATTGGTTGTTCATAATTCAGTCAACCAATCAGATGACTTGACAAGAGATTAAATTGACTCTAACATTGATCGACATTTCGGAAACCGGGTATAAAACTATAGTATTTGAATTATAATAGCCCTTTTGAATATCGAAATTGGCCAGCAACATTATTTAAAGCTATGATTTCCATTTCTTTTTCCTCAGCGTTGACCAAAAAAATGACATTGACACTGAACTGACTGCGTCATTCGTTATTATTGGGACGAAGAAGATGTATGACACTGGCTACGAGAATTATTTACCGATAGAAAGAGTTGTAACACATCCAAAATATAAGGGGTGGACTGCTGACATCGCTTTAGTGTTTACCTTTGCGAGTATGACAGAGGATAAACCTGGCAACATCATACCAATTATTGGAGAAAGTGCTCTGACTCCTGTTGACTCAAATGTCACTATCCTCAGTTGGGGACACTGTAAGGATGATACAGTAAGATTACAGTATTTTAAATAAATGTTCACAGATTTTTTATAATTTTTGGCAGTGTCTAATGCAATAGTCGTCGATCCAAAAATAAGTCATTTGCTCCCGACATATTACAATTAAAGGGCAAATCCTCCGCTAGCGTGGCCCACATGTTGTCCCCCATAGCATTCAACGTAATAAAAATGTTAACAAAATAATAGGGAATCTTATTTTCAACTTACATACAGGGTGTAAAAAGACACTTAACGAAGCCGAAAGCCACCTAATCTACCCATTATTTGGATCATTTTTTTCTTTAAGACCATAGCTGGGACTCCACGGGTTCTCAAGATATTGAAGGTCAAAGATGCATTTTTAATTGTAATTTTTTTTGCGCAATCGAATTTTAAGTATTATTACAAAACTTTTTTCCAAACAAACATTACCTGAATTTTCGATTTTTCTAAATAAATTACGCATTTGAAGTTACGAACAGTAATGTACGTAATAAATAAATGCAGACCCGCACAAAAAACATCGTGCATCTCAGTAGGATTTTTATTTTACAGATTTGTTTTGCTGTTGCGAAGTAAAACGTCGTATCACAGCGTTTTAATGCTAAGCTGTGAACCTACGCACACAATGACACGAAGCCCGTTTGCTTTACATTGCGCGCAATAAAATTATTATTTTTTTGATACCTACAAATAAAAGTCGTTTCCCAGTGATAATTTTAGTGTAAAGCTACTTAGTTAGAACAGCATGCCTAGTTAACGGCTTCGTTAAGTGTCTTTTTACACCCTGTATGTATAATGCATTTTTTTGTTTGACGTTCAAAAGTTCTGTAAAATTGTTTTATTGAAATAAATTATTTGACTTGGACAGGTACTTTACATGTTCATGAAGAGTTCTAATAAACCCACTTGATATCGTACAAATTCTGTTTAGGGGCAAGTTAACACTCGTTCTGCAAAATCAAACAAACATCTCGTAGAAAAAAAACGTATATGCTCTTCTGAAGAAGAAAATCATGTAAGTAGAATTCTTTTTTTCGAGTAATTTTTTTCTATATTTAAATATTTAAAACTTCTTTAATATTCTTCGTGTAATATGTTACTTATTTTACTCATATTCATGAAAAAATCTATATATTTTTGTAAGATTATATTAAGACTTTTGTGTATAATTTTGCGGCTAGGATTCCTGCGAACCAGCATCACCCAAACCACTGAGACAAGGTAGTTCTATGGAACTGGAAGGCAGCGATGAGGTAAGCTTATTAATGTTTTTACATTTTTGGATTCATGCACAAAAAAAATATACCTACGTAAGGTGGACTTGACTGGAATGCATTGACATTCAGACCAGTCTGGCCTTCAAAAAATAATTGAAAATATAAAATCTAAGCAAACGCATTTATTCCTAACATTTAATTAGTTTATTTTATTTGTACTTTTTTAAGTCTTTATACGTAATTCATGTATTTTATTGCTCTATTATTATCAATTTTAAACATTGACATAAATGAAACACACAAGTGAATATATCATATCAATATAAATATCATATAAAAATAGTGTAATGAGATACAGAAACTTGTAATTTTTACAATAAGAGGAAGATGCCTTTTTTTAACAACCGAGCACAAATATAGACATTCTCTCCATATCAATAATGCCGTGGCATCGTGGCCGAAGCAAGGGTACCACACTTAAGACAGAAAATTCTATCATTTCATTATTTAAAAAAACTAGCTGCTGACTACACAAACATGTATTGCCAGGCCAGGCCTGGTGTTCTGTAGCACAGATTCTCCTTCCAACAGACACCAGTCTCTGCTATTATAAACCGAAAAACTATTTTGTGTTGACGACAAAAATAAAGATATTTCTTATTATTTAAATACTAATTTCAAGTTATTTCGGTGTCTCATATTCATAAACATAATTAAGCGTGTTACAACACAGTGAACGCTGTACAACCAAAGAAAAATACTAATAAAATGTTGTTTAATTTAGCAGGACGTAATTCCACAACGATTTCAATTAGGTAAATTGCTATCACGCGATGAGATGAACCCTACCACTATTAAGTCGGGTGCAACGTCCAAACCCGTCCAGAAACAATCCCACGTCACGATGCAGGAATCCTTTGACAAAAGTTCACTCGAAGTCAATAAGGCATCCCTTCGCTTTAGTGAAACAAAAGGGAAAGTAAGTTTTGAATAAATTCACGGTAAGAATGATTGAAACATTTTTTTAATATGTTACGTTTACAATAAAATAGCAAAAATGACAAAGAAAACATTATTTTTAAGTCAAAGTTCAATTATTTATTTCAATAAGACCTTTAAAGGTTGAACGTCAAACAAGCTAATTAAATAGAAGAAGTTAAACATAGTCGGCCTTATTACAAAACAAGGTTTTACTTTAGGACTACACCATCGAGCCAGTTTTCGTATTTCCAATTGAAGGTAGATGACAATAAGATTCAAAATTCAAAATCCGACTCAATGGTTTAAACCTGGACTAAAGATAAACCTTGTTTCGTAATAAGGGCTAAGTGTGTCGATCTGTATCTGTCTAATGGAAGCTATTATATGGTGAAGAACGAGCAAGAAATTCTATATTCAAAAAATTCTGCGTATCAACTACTTATGTATTTTACTACTATTTAGAGAATTATTACATGGCTATACCTACTATAAAATACAGTATAGGTATTCTACTTTTACAATATAAAATATTTTTTAGAAAAGTAAACCATTAAATCCTATACAACCTAATGAAATGGAAGATGGATACCAGCAGAAACAACGGCAATCTCGGCAAAACATGCCGGTTGAACATAATATGGATTACGAGTATGTGGTAAGTCATTTATTAATTGAAAAAGGTTGGAAGACCACAATAAATGGGGCCCGATAAGGCTAATGTTCAGCTAGGGTTGCGGAAAAAGAGTTTTTGTTTCTTACGGAACATTACGGCACATTTTAGTCGGATTAACGTGTGACGTCACAGCTTATTACATTTCATACTGTTTGGCGACATAGCAACCACTCCTAATCATTTATACTCACAGGTACTATATTAACGGCCCACCTATATCACATGTTGCCATGTGTACTTTGGCAATAAATTAATCACATACGGCCTTATTACAAAACAAGGTTTTACTTTAGTCTAGGACTAAACCATTGAGCCAGTTTTCGTATTTCGAATTGAAGGTAGATGAAAATAAGATTCAAAATTCAAAACCCGACTCAATGGTTTAAACCTGGACTAAAGATAAATCTTGTTTTGTAATAAGGGGGATAATGTCCTTATTTTGTTTACTTTTGTGTCTTCGGTGAGTTTTTAGAATTTATTCATTGTTTGACATTGTTGCCGTTGCGTTACCATGTTAACATTTCCTGATATTTTCTACCATAGTATGTGAACATTGTTTTATCTAAGTACCGCTTTCTTGAAAATAAAATAGGCACTATTTATTAGACGGACTATCAAGATTTGTATCCTAATACCTATATCGTAAGATAAATTAAAATATTTATTTTTCTCCTATTACTTTATTTCCCTCGTTTTGAATGTGTTTCTTTTAATAATTATGTGGGCAAAAAAATAAGCTCATTCTTTCATTTCAATTCTTTGTTCTTGATATTCCCTACATGAATTTCAGTATTAAAATAACTGTCATGCTTCAATTGTTTGTAAAAATAACAAAAAAAAACTGCCACAATAGTGCATGTTTTCCAATCACGTAATAAAACTCGATGAGGCGTGAGAAACTTCATAAAATTCGTGATAATAAAACACTACACTAATTGGATCGCTATAGGTATTTTGCACTCGCATTTTTTTTAAGGTTCCACAGACCGAAAAGCTGTTTTTGTAAACACTGTTACTAAGATTTCCTCCTGTGTAAATTGCCTTTACAATTAAATGATTAATTTTTTTTTCAATAGACGTTAATTCAGGACCTTTACACGTCAACATTATACATTATTTGTTATGGTTTGCAGTTCGTTTTCTATATTGATCGAAGCTCTCTAACTACCGTTACGTCAGCAACTCGATTTTAATGAGGATCCCCACCATGATTTAACTTGCGCCCTGAATGAGAAATTCAGCCGTTTAATCAAACGACTAATCTTTCAAATTGTAGGCTTCGACATGCACACAAAATATTACTATTGTTTTTAATTAAGTCTTATAATAAGGTCCTAAACGTTACTTTTGATTTCAGCTACAAGGGGTCCAGGTAAGGGCTAGAGCGAGAAATGATGAATACGTGGATACGAATGGGGTAAAATATATTTTATTACTTTTACAATAATATGAATCAATATTTATATGTCGATTGGCACCGCTAAATACTGCCAAGTATAAAAGTAGAAATATTTATATATAGGGTGACTGCTAATTACTGACCGATTTTTCAAACACGTGATTATTCTCATGATAAAAAGAAATTTTCCAAGGATTTTTTTTCTATGCTCTCTAGTTTTCTTTTCAATGCTAAAACAAAATTACTGTGTACAGTTCAAACGCAACAGCTGATCGGGCGACTCACATCGGGCGCGCAAACTTTGTTATAGACTATTGTAGGTACTTGATAAAAATAAAAGCAATCAGTATTTTTTTATGTAATATGTTATTACCAGATGGTAAGCAATCAGCGCCGCCCATGGACACCGGCAGCAAAGGAGTTATGAGTGCGTTACCGTCTTTTAGGGATTAGGGTTTTGGAGTTTAAAGGATTGGGGAGGGATCGGGAAAGGGGAAAGATTGGGCCTCCGGTAACCTCACTCACACGGCAATACACAACGCTCTGGTTATTTCACGTGCACATTCGTGCCAAAGCTTGGCTTTCTCACACACAAGAGTATAAAATCACGTGTTTAAATATCAGTCACTATTTACCATTTATATACAGGATGTAAAAAGACACTTAACGAAGCCGAAAGCCACGTATTCTACCCATTATTTGGATCTTTTTTTACTTTAAGACCATAGCTGGGACTCCACAGGTTCTCGAGATATTGAAGGTCAAAGATGCATTTATATTTTTTATTTTTTTTGCGCAGTACAATTTCTACGTATTATTACAAACCTTTTTCCAAACAAACATTACCTGAATTTTCGATTTTTCTAAATAAATTACGCATTTGAAGTTACGAACAGTAATGTACGTAATAAATAAATGCAGACCCGCACAAAAAACATCGTGCATCTCAGTAGGATTTTTACTTTACAGAATCATTTTGTTGTTGCGAAGTAAAACGTCGACCTACGTACTTATCACAGCGTTTTAATGCTTAGCCGTGAACCTACGCACACAATGACACGAAGCCCGTTTGCTTTACATTGCGCTCATTAAATTTTTTATAATTTTTTGATACCTAAAAATAAAAGTCGTTTCCCAGTGATAATTTTAGCGTAATTAGTTACTTAGTTAGAATTGCAGTATGCGTAGTTAACGGCTTCGTTAAGTATCCTTTTACACCCTGTATACACAGGTTGCTTTTTTTTAAGTGATAGGTCAAAAAATTTACGGATTATTGATTTGAGTATTCGGAATTTTGCACGGGATATTTGCGATTGCGCCTTTGATTGGCCTCAAACGACGAAATCCTACCTTTTGTTGACCACGGATTTTCTGGAAGCCTGTCTGTGGCTCTCCCAGTTTCAAAGATGATCTCTCACGCTGATGTAAAAAATATCGTAAAATGTTATTTGAAAACTTTTCAAATGTATATATAATAATATAATATAATAAATAATATATAATAATCATCAAACGGCCTCTCAAAAACCGGCGTTGTATCTTTCCATATGATTGAGGTTGCCGGAGGTAGAATCCTTCAATCTCAGAATCATCTCCAAAAGGTTGGCAACGCACTCGTAACTCCTTCGTTGTTGCGGGTGTTCATGGGCGACGCTGATTGCTTTCCATCAGGTAATCTGTATGCTCGTTTCCCGAACTATCGCATAAAAATAGTAAATCAATATAAAGTACATATGTAGTAAGTTAAGTTCAGTTGAGTTATGTATATTATTTTCTTTTTTCTCTTTTCATAATAAAGGTTCCGAGTAGAAAAGTACGACACAATAAGGATATGCAATTTCGACGCAATTTCTCATCGCCGCCGGTAAGTTGTCTTAGAAGTATAAGTACTTTCTCTATAGTGGTAAGTTTTATACAGAAATTATTAATCAAAGCAAATTAAATTAATTAATAAGTATTTAGTGGATCTATAGTAAAAAGAGGTGGTCAACAATTTCAACAGATGTTCAAATTTAGGTCCTTTTGGGCATTAGTAAACACTTATAAACTAATAACAAAAAATATAAAATATTTCAATAACAGGTTTTTTTAAGTTATGTAAATTATGTCTCCATGTTTTACATGTCTTACTTACTTGACTTAGAAAGACGCTCAAATATTTATTATTGTAGTTATTAAATACAAATCATTGATTGAAGTGAAAATCGTCGCCAACAAGCTGGTATACGATTATCATTGAAAATTTACACATACATAGATATCTAGTTTTAAAAAAATCACAAGGAACATTTGTAATTTTGTTTGTTCGTTCTTTGGTACTGTAGTCACATAATATCAAAGCCACGACCGTGTTAAAGAGTGAACACAACTGACAAATATATAGATTTTAATTCCATTATATTACAGAATAACGTTACCAAAGGAAGAAAAGTAATAATGAGAAGAAAACCAAATTCATTTTCAAAAACAAATAAAACAACATTACCAAAATATTTGCGAAGATCAAGTGGTTCTAAGGTTGGTATTTGTTTGAAATATTTTTAAAATACGATTTTTCTTAGTGTTGCCATAATATATTTTCAGCCATGGTTGCTTGGTCCCCAAGGGCAATAGTGTATCATGGCCTCGGCCTGGAGCAAAAGAAAGAATGGGGTGGTTATAAGTCAGTAAGAGTCTGACGGGATTGTCAGACTCTTCTCACACCCAGGGCAAGAGAAGTCATTTGGTGATTTTTCCTCAAGAAAAATGTTTTTCCCAAAAAATCTCAATTGGGTAGTTTCCTAAGTCAAAAATAAATTAATTCGACGTTTCATATACAATAAAATACCTATTGAAAAATAACTATATTTTATTCATCGGTCGATCGATACACTGAATTTTATATATTTTTTTAGCTAATTTTTAAGAAAAATGTAATCTATTTGACGCACAATAACTATGACGTCATAACTCAGCTTTTCATTCAAATTTCATAGAAAAGTATCTTTTTTGACATCTGGATGAAAGTATTGAATTTGACTAGTTGGAAACTACCTTATTTAGTCCTCAATATTTTTTTTACATTTTTCCTTTAAAGTCGCCCTACACAATGAGTTTCTTCTGTGTCGTGCGTTTACAAACATACAATTTCACATACACATTACATTCAGACCCGGAACAACAATTTGTGGATCAATCAAACCCGACAGACGTTGCGCGGCCGCCAGTTGCCCCGACAGCGCGCTAACCGTGCACTTAAAATTGTCAAGATATATCATGTACAAATTTTTTTAAAAATCTGGCTATTGCCAAAAAGCCTTGCAATCGTACGTAAATTGATAACCATTTATTTAATTTCCAGGAAGACAAATTAACAATTGAAACCTTTGGTTTTGTGAACGTTCAGACTTGCAAGAAATTAGTTGATAGAGCTTTGCCAGCCATATACTCTATAAGTAAGTCACCTGTATTGAAACAGAATTTCAGATTCAAATCAGCTTCTTTTTTAATCAGGAATAGCCTCGTTACACAAACTGTTTATAAATATAAAGCAATAAATAATTAGTATGACACTGGTTTTGTTATAATGAGTGTCGAAATGGACGTTTCGACTGGACTGACTCATTTAACTAGTATATGTGAGAGCCGAGAGCCAAGCTTCGACACAAATCGGTCGGCTCGACCGGAGTGACACCACGGCCTCACAGAAAACTGGTAAAAAATAATTACAGAGTTGTGTTTTTGTATATAAGTGAGGTTACTGGAAGACTAGGACTAACTCCTATGGTGTTGCGGGCGTCGTGTCTATGGGTAGTTTCGATTGCTTACTATCAGGTAATCCGTCTGCCCGTCGTATCACATAAAAAAAACCTAAGGAGGTCACGATTAATAAGGTATAATAGGCAAATTTAACTAAAGACCTTTATTCATTCTCTCACATTCATCAAAATTCTACAGCCCAGAATGTTATAACAGAATCTAGGCTACATTAAGCTCCACAATTACTAATCAGAGCAATGCAACGTGTAATATCTAATTATTCAGAGTGTAATTAGATAATTTAATAGATACTCCGTGTTACTGGTTTGTGTTTCAAAGGCTAATAACGCCATACAGATACAGCCAATGAGGGCTTGCGAAAATGACGTGATACTAATGATCTATTTATTAATGTTTTCAGATACGAATGAAGTTGTGTGCTATGCAGCCGAAGAGCACTATATAAGCGATGTAGGTACAATTATTTTATTATGCACTCCTTATTGGTAAATGGTGGGTCTTCTTTTTAATATTCTGAGAGAGCCGGGCTTTGATGCATGAGATACCAAGGCTTTACAGAAGACAAACATGAATTAGTTACTTGCGTTGCACTTCACACTCTAAATTTCCAAAAGATCCTTAAAGCATTATGTTTTCGGCTTACTCACGTAATAATTTGACGAGATACTCGACTAGTTTCAAGCCATGCTAGAAACCCATATTCATGAGCAGCATTCCGCGACACGCGACGGACGGCATGGCTTGAAACTAGTCGAGTATCTCGTCAAATTATTACGTGAGTAAGCCGAAAACATAATAATTAATTTAGAATGTCTCACGAAAGTTATAATAAAGATCCTTAAAACATTGTTTACTTATCTTAACTCTTATGTTATGTATGTCCACGGACTCAATTTCTTAATTAAGTAAAATTATGAAAAGTATTTGATAACTGTTGAATACACCAATTTTACGAACAATTTTCTGTTTGGTCATTGCCAATAAACTCTAAACTCTATACCATTCTATTAAGGATGATTCTGGAGCGCCGGCTATCCGTCAAGGACATTTAGTGGCAGTGACCTTGGGTGGGGTGGAATGTGAAGGAGACCACGTGGCTATCGGGATTAAGATGAATTGCTTCTGTTCTTGGATAGCAGAAAATTTACCGTAAGTTTGATGTTTTGAATTTAGAACCTTCGTATTCCATTTCTTTCATAAATCCTTTTTGCTAGCTAGTATTGCATTAAGTTAGCGGTTCTTTACCGCATTGCGTATTAAACTTTTTTATTATTTATTTGTTTAAGGACCTTTATAATCGCAATGCGTATGTCAGTCCCATCGTACCCTAAATACAAATAACAGCATAATAACCTAAGCAGACTCTTTGCATCATCACTAATAGTGATGATGCAAAGAGTCTGATTAGGTTGAGCCAAAATCTTATGAAAAGTGCCGACTTCAAGTCTGTTCAGAGTATTAACTTTTTCAGAAAAATATACCAGCAGACAAGTACGCTTGTTTCTTGAAGGTTATTACGAGTAAGATTCAAAAAAAAATTAATGCAATCTGATAAAGAGATCACCAGAAACCACCGTTAAACACGACTAGTTACTTGCCAAGGAGTCATTTTATTTAGGCGTGTTTCGAAAAAAATGTTGTACTTGCACGGGTAGTTACTTTCGAACACTGGCTTTGCCAGTGACAAGATTGGATGGATCACTTCTGCAAATGTGAGTGACGTTGATCGCACATTGCCGCCTTCTTTCAAGACTCGATCGGCTCTGGAGTTAATTTAATCGGCTCCAATTGTTCGATTTGAGGATTTATTAGTATTGTTTAGGATTTACTGTAAATGTATGACATTTGTTTATATTTTTTATTATTAAAATTTTGGCTGATTATGTAAGGAGAAGTGCAACCAAAAAAGTTGAGATATTTTTAAAATTCTTTCCTGTACATTTGATTTCTAACTTTAACATTTTGTTCCAAAATTTTTTAAAAGATGGTTGTATGAAAATATTTAGTATTGTATGCGTGTTGATGGACAGTATGTACACAGAAAAATTTAATTTAATCATGTTAAAAACCATAATTACACGACTGTCCAAAAAAAGGAATGTTTTTATGGATATCGTCATAATTATATCTTAATATACAAACATCAAATTCCATTGATATTTTACTCGCATTTGCCAGCCAGATTTGTCATTTTTATAGCCAGATCACACTAAACATCTACATCAAGCAAACCTCATAAAATTGATCCACATTTTTCTTTTATTTCCTTAATGTTAACATTGAAACTCATTATTAAGATCTTATATAATTATAATATATTAATACCGACAAATGGAAAATTTAATAAAAATTCACGACTTTTCCTCATTCATTTGTTTAATTCGTAACTTTCCGGGAAAGAAAATGAAACATGAAACGCGAAAAATGTACAAAATACTTGATCCTTCATGATTTCTGAGAAAAAAGTTTTATTCGAGTATTGCCTTATTTGTTTTACTTAATCTTCTTAACCAATTGGGAATTGGGAGAAACCTATACGAAATTCTTATTTTAAATCACAGTTTGGACAACATTTTTTGTTTTAGTCTTTAAGGATAAAAAGTTTTAAGCTAATTCTTGAAATAAACACGAATCTAGCTGGATACTAGACCGTTATACCTACGAAAACTTTAAGAAACAAAAAAAATACGACACTATGTTAAAAAAAGCCATTTAGCTGCCTTACCGTACTACAAACAGCAATTAATACTTATTATTATTGACCAAACCTATTTGTTTGATCAAGTTTATGTATAAAAGCATTGAAACTAAATATAAAATTATATCATAGAATATAATATAAACTAGAATATTATCTAGTATCTTTAACAACTGCCAGTCCAGTGCTTAGCGAAACACTTAAAATCCAATCCTATTACGCTATCGACTTGCTCTAGAAAACCTCTCAAAAAATAAACTACAAAACACTAACATAAGTAGGTAGGCACCTACATATAGCAGCACATCAACCTACTCTCAAATAGCAACTATCTACAAAAGAATTTCAAACCTACAGTTCTGTAATAAAGTTGAAAGTAATGTGAGGATTTTTCGAGTAGCTTTAAGTGCAGTTTTGCATGTTGCTTATCAAAGCTGTCAATTATGTCGCATTTTGTTGCTGGCGCTATCGTCTCTCTAGTTATTATGCTTAAAAATACGCTACCTGGTAATTCAACATTAATTTCGAAATTAAATTTGGTCATACTATCTAGTTCTTTTTTCGTCTGTGGTTTATTAGGTCGTGCACATATCATATATATTTATCAATGTCATATTTTATATAATTATCAATGTTTTTGTCTGCACGGTTGGCGCAACTGGCTGTTGTGCAACGTGTCGTGGGTTCGATTCCCGCACGGAACAACTCTTTGTGTGATCCACAAATTGTTGTTTCGGGTCTGGGTGTGTTGTGTATGTGAATTTGTATGTTTGTAAACGCACCCACGACACAGGAGAAAAGACCTTGAAAATTTCTTCAAAAGAAGTTCCTGTATAATCACAGTATCCATATCCCATAGTAAATCAATGTCTGTAATGGCGAGCTGTCCATGAGATTTCTCCCCACCACTTTATGCACAAGCTTCAGAGAAGACGATGTCACTTTGCCAATTGTTCAGTCAAATTTCATTCATACTCCCCAATTTTTTATTAATACTTATTACTTTTAATCGTCGTTAACTTGAAAGTAGTTCTAAAATGCATTTTATACTTACAGGGATAAGGAGCTGAATTTGAAATGCTGTAAAAATTGCTGCAGCGGCGGCACAGAAAACAAGGTGTATGCGAGCACACTACCAACAAGAAACAAATATTTGTATAAATAAAACTTTTACAACGTTTGTCTGTTCCTAATTCAAAAATATCTTGTGTCCAAAATTACGTCATATTTTGCGTCGTCAGAGCGTGTTTAAATATCGTAACTAACATATTTATGCAAACATTGACACATGCAATTAATTCTTTTGTTTTAGTGCGCTTTTAGTTCGAAAAAGAACATCAGCCATCGAGCCATCGACCTCGAGACTATAATAATGATGATAATCTTATTTAATGTCTTAGGCGTGCCTCCAAGAGCCAATAGACCACCAAAAAGGCCCAACAGGGATAATGCGCAAGGTTGCGGGGCAAGCACAATAAGGTACCGCGTCCATGGTCGCCCAAAGTTCTCACCTTGAGCGAGAAAAGTCATTTGTCATTTGATGGTTTTTTGAGTCCGTGGGCGTTGAGTCACTGGGCGACATAATATATGGGATTGATAAAATCCTATTAACATTGTAAAGCGTAAGATTTTAAGTACTGATGGATAGATATTTGTTACACTTTTACGTAAAAGTACTGAACAAAATTAATTGTGACTGAAATTTGGCAGACGACAGTTTAAAGTGTGGAACAACACAAAGGCTACTTTCTGGTACTGCGGGCGAAATCGCTAGCAGAAGCTAGTAGCTAATATACCAGACCTGGTGTATAGTAAAATGATAAATTAGCAATACTGATAATCTGTAGTCGTTATATTGGGTATCAGGATAATCTTAATAGGAAATGTACCGTAAAACGGGGTGAATAGAAGTTGAGGGGTAAATAGATACACGAAAGGGGTGAATAGATGTTGGCGAATTTTCCTAGTATCTATTCACCCCTCTTCCGTGTTTATTCACCCCTCGAATTCTATTCACCCCGTTTTACCGTAATACTTCATGCCCGCTTCAGGGAGCCCACACATATGATATAATAGCATCGGTTCATTAATGGTCCATACAAAAGCTATTTCAAAAAATCTAAATCTAAAGGTCCCTACACCAACTACTACTACCAAGTGCTCCCTAAAGACATACTTCCATCACAGCCAATTTATTCTAAGTGCTCATCAGTCATTCCGCTACTACACAAATTTAAACCATGCAAATAAGCTTACAGTGTCCCGCAATAAGATTTATAGCGACAAGTTAATCCATTCGGAATCCGATTTGTCTGTTTAACACCGAATAAAAGCATTTTATAAGAAATAATTCAGGAGCAAAATTCGATGGGTATCGGATTAGTGAAAAGATAAAATGTTACAACATTTAAGAAATACGAAAATAAATAATTATTTTGATTTCGTTCAAGTGCTTGTGTTTTGGTAGCCATTTTATTTGTTAGCATAAATATTTCACTTAATCTCTGAGTTTGATTCTACAAACCCCTTTGACAAATAAGAATAAAATTAAAATGGAAACTGCACACTTTTACACAAATTCTTTGTTTCAAGCGTACGTGTAAATGCATAGTCTCGTTTTAGAATATCACGTACAAGTCGTACGACCAACTCGACAGAGCGGGCGAAGTTCGTGGCGACTACTTGCGTTAACGAGGAACAGGCGGATCATGGCATATCACACGTGATTATTACTCAATAGGTATATAAAATATCCCTAATAACACCTGGTAGATTTTAATCATGGTAGCCAGTCTGATAGCTAGACTAGGCAACGTTATACACGATGCACAAATATATGCGCAAACATAGGTGCACGGTCTTCTTAACACTCTGAATCCGATTTGACGACAGACCCTCACGATCAAAGAGAAGTTAGGGTAGGAAAGTAGGAATACCTCTTTACATGCTTTCCAGGACGTAGATAAAGCACAGCCGAACTTTTTTTGACTTCAGGCGAAAAACGATCGTTTGAATTAGAAAATTCAATATAAATAATTCACGGAATATGAAAATAAATCTCTCATTGACCTTAAATCTTTATTTGATGAATGATGTATTGTTATATTTTTATTTTGTTTTGGACGTACATAAATATATAAAAGCAAGTTTTGGATTTAGTTAATAATCTGCTCTGTACTAAGATTCTAATTTTATTCTCTTTAATTTGGTGTAATAAAAAAACCTTTTTCGAATCCCAATAGCTATTAGGAAAAAACAACAATTTGATATAAAAAATACGTGCCCTTAAAGACCAAAATCCCAAACGTCTAAAAAAATACATAAAGCAAAACATATTTATTTATCAACCTAACTCAAACGTACGAGTATTTGCATAAGTACCGCGCGCTTTATCAGAAAATAAAGGGACCGAACGAAAGTATCACATTTCCTGTGCATCGCTAGGCTTTGATGTCTAGGGACCTATTTCATGTCCCCTATCATTTCCTGTCTAGACCGATACGTTACGAATCGATAGTCGCCATGTTCAGAAACTTTTCTCCAAATGCCTTACACTTGCGAGCAAAAATATGGCTCAGTAATAGAATGCTGTGGGACTGCATGATAGGTGTTGTGGTTGACTGACTAACCACTGTGTTGTGGTGCCGATGGTTGACAGCGTAAAACTTTTTACATTGTTTTCGTATTAAAATATTATAACTAGTCACAGAGGCAAAATTCTATTCCTGTACTTCAGAGATCACGTTAAATATTTTGTCTGACCTATAAAACTTCAATACTTTGCCAACGAGTCTAACCAATGATGTCGTCTCTTGACGAGTTGTCACCTACAGAAAACTGATGTGAAATAATGCTTATTTTTTTATTTGACATGTGAATGAGGTCACCAGAGGCCCAATATGGGGTTTCCTGTTAACAATTGAAAACTGCATGGTTGGCGCGGTGGCTGGCCAACACGCTGTCGGCAAAGCGATGAATCTCCCAGATGATTCTGCTATGGCACATTTACTTCATCACATAATAATATATGTTACATCCGCTTACAAATAGCTGATTCGTCTCATTCCCCGTTACTTAGTAGAAGACGCTAAAACAATTGAAAAACAACCGACTCAACATTCCCCTTGAAAAATAATACCATTACCGTACATCAGTGCGCAAAGATACCCACATAACTTCACCTTCTTTAATAAAATCCTACACGTAAGAAACGAAAACACAGGAGAGAGAACAAGCGGAAAACACCAATAAAATGTAACGACCACGGGAAATCA
Organism: Spodoptera exigua; assembly: GCA_902829305.4. Taxonomy (NCBI): domain Eukaryota; kingdom Metazoa; phylum Arthropoda; class Insecta; order Lepidoptera; family Noctuidae; genus Spodoptera; species Spodoptera exigua. The sequence continues at coordinate 4,438,491 of LR824612.2, forward strand.
CCCTCATTAATACGTGCAGATATCTATAATCCCGGCGCGCTTCTGAATTGGTTTATTCTCTACATCAATCTATTTCTACGTAATCAGGCCGGACCCGAGTCCACTAATTATACTGTAAATACCCGTGCATTAGGTGTATCTCTCACGATCGCAGCTTAACAGATTAGTACACCGACATCAATATAGGGCGATGTACGAAGAGTTGAGCCTCGCTGCTATGTCCCGGCAATTGCTCTGGTAATCCGAGATCATATCCCTGCTCACGACAATACAGCGATTATTATCCGGCCACATTGCTCCGGTATTAAGTTTGGGTCTCGAAACTCGACGATCGATGCGCATTCGCAAAGTAATATCATTTGTTGCAGATGATGAAAGATGTGAAAAAAATGACAAGAAAAAAAATGCTTTTCAGAAGAGTAATCGCCATTTTCTCAATGCTGTTTGTACAAAAGAATTAGGGATTTATTTCAAGATGAACTTCTATTGAACTATCTCCAATGGTATAGAGCAATGATACGAAAATATCTTGCAACGGAGCAAATAAAAGGAATTCAATAGAAACATCCTGTAGATAAGGAAACGCGACGGTGTGCTGTAACAGAACATCTGTACCCTATATCTTTAGTTGGGAACTATCCAGTTGAGGTAGTAGTAGTCTACAAGAAAATACTATGCTGTTGTACAAAATAGAACAAGACTCATACATATATGTATATACATAGGATGACTTAGTTAAAGATCTTACTTCTAACTTTTTATTTGTGATACGGTGGGAAACAAGCAACCATTTAACATCATTCAAATATTATATTAACATTAATATATATAGATGTCAATTTATGTATACAATCTATTTATGAAAAAAATATTATTATTTATAATTATGTACGTCCATTGAATTCATTGAAAGAATAGTTGACTGCACGGTTGGTGCGGTGGCTGGGCAACTGGCTGCCGTGCAACGTGTCGCGGTTCCGATTCCCGCACGGAACAACTCTTTGTGTGATCTACAAATTGTTGTAATGTGTATGTGAAATTGTATGTTTGTAACCGCACCCACGACACAGGACAAAATCCTAGTGTGGGATAACGTTTTAATTAAAAAAAAAAGTTTTACAAATAATTTCATACAACTGAAACCAAGTAAAAGAAATGCTAGATCTATCCAAAATCGAACTTGTATTTTAATAAAACGTAAAATCATTCTATTTCATTTAGTATGTACAAAAAATAATATTTCTACTTGTCATATTTTCGATGTAAATATACATACAAGTCTTGTACCCTACTCTCGATAACGGCAAATAACTTGTCCAGCCTTGAGCGATATCTACTTAAGCCTCGTTCCCAATGCCTTCAACCACAGTTCCTAAGAAAAATATTCAGAAGCAGGTATAGTGCGCCACCTTCGCTTTGACTCTAAAAGGATGGAACTGGAAAATTGTTGAATATTTTCTTATAAGCTACGAAGTGAAGTTTGTGGAAATAGTTTGAGCGTGAACACTTTTATAGCGTAAGCCAGTGCAAAGTTCTTAGGCGTTCGTTAGGCAGGATTCGATATTAAAATAAATTGAAAATCAATGGGAAATAATGTAAAATCATATTAGTTGGACTGTGTGCTACGGCGTAGCTGATGCTTGCTACGATTACTACGCGTTACGTATTCGTAGCTAAATGATAATAAGTATATATATATCAACTCCTTTTCTAAAAATTACACATACTCATATCATTAATTTGAACAAACAAATTGACCATAACGAGACCCTATTACGAAAAACAAAAGCATTTAAGAATATTATCATTTTGATGCTGTAAAATTCACCACAATAGTACCCCTGACATAGCCACTAAAATTTAAAACATGCTCATTTATATTACAATGTTTTCACAGCTTAATCTCTAGGGGTAGTATGCAAATATTTACTATCGAGCCACCAGGGCTAGTTGTTAACATCGTAAGTGTGCGACATAACGAGATAAGCCAACCAGCTATTTGCCAGAAAAATATGGACTGTGCAATGTGTACGTAGCCACGCGTAGCCGAATAAAAATTTAAGTCGTTCTATAAATATAAATATAAAAACTGTTAACGTAATGTATGGACCTATTTTGCAATATTATTTTTAAATTTCCCTTTGTGTGTAACAAACTGAGCTGTAGAAAAACAAAGCTGGTTTGTTAGAATTCAAAGTAGGTACGGTTTATTATTAACTCGATCTTTTTCTTTACGCAAGTCTGCCTTCGACACGAACTAAATCCGTACTCCGACTAAAAAGGGATCAAACGTAAAGTTAACACAACTTATTTAATAAAACCTCCTTTACGTAAACCGAGGAAGCAACAGAACTCCACCGCAGACTACACTATACAACTAGTTGATTAAACAACGCAACTAGTGATGTTTACCGACTTGTTCTAATCGGCCGCCAATAATCGAGTGCAGTGTATACAGTTCAAGGCTTACGCTATGTTCCTTGAAACGTCAGGGCGCAGTTTACCCGTGGCCGAGCCATTAGTTTGCGAGGATGTTTGCACTGCGCCCTCTAATGGGTTCGGTGTACTTGCAATATATAGCCAGGACGGCTTTTATTGCACCCCGAGATTATTTAAACGGCCGCAGGGAGAGCCTCATAATTTGTACGCTCTCCGCCTTAGAGCGCATTCAGTCGGCTATAACGAGATGTTGTGCAGTTATTTTAAGACGTAATTTAGATTCAGTAATTTTTTCTCCTCTTCTTATTTTGGTTTACAGTTAGCTTGGGACTTGTTTAGGTTTTAATAGCCGATTCAAAAAGTCTGGACACAGTTTTGTAGTTAGAAAATCCTTTTAAAATATAACGAGCGAAACTTATAAGTAGCGTCTTAGGAGATGCAAGACCCGTACTAATCCCACTTAAGGAACTACTACGATAATACGTAATTTTCGTCATTACGGAAACTCGACACTAAAGCGACATGGCGGTATAAAAATATCTCATATTAGCACAAAGTTTCCCTATTTAATACAGCCTCGGGGCAAGTTGCGAACTCGCGCCATTTACTTGCTCTTGTATTACCATTCGCGAGACTATACTTCGAAATATGGCTCAAGTTTTATTTAAACGTCACTAGCATACGTACAGCGACCTCTATAGAGATTAGCTCCTTACTAACTTTTAGAATTTGTAGATTATTTCCTGTTCGGAATAAGTTAGTTATTTGAACTTTTTGAAGGACACGTTTCATAATATTTTATTGTCTACAAATTACCAAGTATTAAGAAAGATTATTTTTAAATTAATGATGATGATGTTATGACATTGTCTGCTGTTTCAGTATGGGCCCCTTAAACTTATAGTAGATAATAAAAAAAAGTCTGCTGTTTCGTAAGGTATGTTTTGATAACGATTATTCAAAAATAAATCATGGATAATATTTTAATTGAAAATGAAAACACATAACTTGTTTGTCTGGTGTTCTAATATTAATCCACCAACCCCAAGCGAACGCCGGCGTTCGCGCAGCTATTGTTCTTCTATTTTATCTCGAATTACCACGATGAAAAGTTTAATAAAGAAAATGGTTGCTGATGCCGCAATGTTTTTGCTTAGGTTTTCCTGATTCGAAATAAACCTTCTACGTCCTTTGTAATCCTCTATTGGAGCATTTCAGTTGTCTTGTTAAGTTAAATGGAATTAAGTTGATATTTGTTGAGGTAAGTATGCAGGTGTACCTTACTGTACTTTTAACATTCTCTTTTCAAATATATTCGATAAAATGTCGGTTCTTTACTTGTACTATTCAAATTGTACAAAAACGTGTTTATAGGAGAAGGTAAAATGTAGGTACCTAAAGTAAAACTTTCCACATAGGTAGTTCAATGATGACTTTAGGATACCTTTTTTGAATTTAGAACAGAATACTAGTAATAGTAAGACCTAAAGTCCTTCGACTTTTAAGTCGTGCTTTTTTATGGATTAAGTCGGCAAAGGAGCAGACGGATTACCTGATGGTAAGCAATGGCACCGCCAATGGACACCCGCAACACCAAAGGAGTGTCGAGTGCGTCCGCGGTCTTTTGGGCGATAAGGATTGCGGATATTTAAGGATGAGGAAGGGATATGGGACGGGGCATTGAGGTTCCGATAACCTCACTCACACGGCAAAACACAACGCTGTTGTTGATTCACGCTGGTTTTTTGAGGCCGTGGTTTCACTCTGGTCAAGCTGACTTATTCGTGCCGAAGCTTGGCTCTCCCATACTTCAACCCACTGGTGCTGACAGGTTGAAGCAATCCTAGTTTTATATTGTTTTCTTATATAAGTCAAAACAATAAACACTACTTTCTCTCTTTTGTAAGCAAAAGTCATATCATATCTCTTTGATATCATCTCAACTTTACACTTAAATTGGTCTCAAAACGAGAACTCAAAATCTGCAACAACAACTTTATAACAATTGCCTTTGATGTATTTCTTAACACTTCCATTTTATACTTAAAGGCGTTCTTATATAAACATTTCACTAGAAACCAGTTCGCCGCCGGTCTTAGAAAAACTTTTGAACGAATACAAGGAAAGTCAATTATGGAGAGACACGGTTAGTAAACGTCTGACTGATACGAACATCCCACTCGCGACTTAAATTCGAATTGATAAATCCCACTTTAGAAAATTCGCGATAAAATTAAATGCTACCATTTCATTCCTATCCTATAAAGACTGAGAATCCTTTAAGTTATAAGCTCTAAACTGAGGATTTACGGAAACGCAAAACCAGACAAACTTCTTAAACTTAAACGAAAATACTTTTATTACAGATTGGAAAACTCAAGAGATGTGGCAAGCAAAGAAGGTGAAATGTGTAGTCAGGGTTTTAACATATCTCACGTGTGGGAAAACATTATTTGGCATGAATGGGCCGGCTTTACCGAAGTGATACCACGGCCTCGCAGAAAACAACTACATCTTTGTTTTCCAGCGTGTGCGTGAGGTTTACGGACGCCCAATGATCTTTTTCTTCCATCCTTTTTCAATCCTTACATACCCAAAACTTCTTATCTTCAAAAGGCTGGTAAGGCAGCTGAAACTACTCTGATGTGAAGGGCGTGGATAGCTTACCATCAGGTAATTCCTATTCATATGACATAAAAAGTTGTTAGCAAGGTATCAAAAAGGGGGGCGAAAACAATTATGATAAACATCATACTTCCTATCGTGTAGAAGAGAATAGATAGTATTGCATTATTATGTTCTAAAGTCCACGTAATAGTGACAACGTTACTCGAAATCACTTTAATGAAGGAACCACAAACGAATTCACCGACTAAAAATAGAATTGAACTTTGAATAAAGCGTAAGAAGATTAAATTTCAATTAAAAGCGAGCCACTATCGTGGTCTTCACTGTGGTTAATCTCTCTACGAGTTAAAAGTAACGTTAGAATTAGACAGTTAACCCTACCATTCCCGCCGCGGACACGTTCATTTCCTATCTCCTACCGATAAAATAAATTGATCGCCGGCTTAAAGATCAGCTTAATTACTTTCTATTAAATTCAATTGGCATGTCTGTCTGTGCATTTGACTCGTTTCGTTCTCTGGTTATTCTGGGCGGAATTCCATTCTGGTCCATTGAAGCTTGTCATTAATAATTGGTAAACTGTGTTCGCTTCAATTTTATGCTTCGATGCTCTTTGTGGTCTTCGCATAGCATTATCGTGTTAAATTTAATGAAGGCGTATAATTTGGAATGGCTCAATCATTGAATAAGTTTATCTTTTCATTATTATTAATTGACATAAATGGTCGGGCATTAATTTTATACACGGAGCTGCCTTACGGGTATAATTAGTAAAATGTTTATAGCCATAATTATTGCTAAAGATAATTTTTTGCGTGTCATTTTATACTATCACCTTTAAGAGTTAAATATGAACCAGATACATTGAGGGAGAACACAAACCAATATCAATACCCTTTTCTAAAGCCACCAAAACAACAAAATCAAGTAGTTGCAAAGCTCACTTATCGGTAGCTGTGTCAATACTCAGTAAGCATACAAAACCACTACAGAAAGAAACAAATGTTCTACAGCAGGAGAAAAACAAAACACGGAATTGTAAAAACAAAAGGTAGGTGGAATCAAAATGAACGCGTAGTCGCAGTCACGCGGTAAACGAGAGCAGCATTTAAAATGTCAGGAGTCGCGAGATGCGACACAAGCTCGTTACTCAGTCCCCAATGCAATGCTGTTGCAGAAAAAAACAACATTTATTTGCTTTTAAAGCGACTCGATTACAAAATTCGAAGTTTTCTTTCGAATTAGTATCAGTTGCATTTGTGCTAGTGATGTTTTTTAGTGATTTAATATGTTTAAAGGTGTATTTAATTTTTTATTTTTATTGAGTTTGAAATCATTTGTAACTTAGCTACGAAACTAACGTATTTTAGTCGAAACAAATTTTTTTTTTTCATATTTCATTATGACTCGTTTAAGAACCAAATGATAAAAATGATAATATGCAAAAGCCGCAATGGGCTGGTAATAATAACAAGCATATTAAAATATAAAAATAATAACTTAAAACTGTTCTTCCCTATCTCAGTCCTCAAAGGGATGAAATTTCAATAAAATATATTTGAGAATAGTGTTGCACCAATTTGTCTATGGAATGGCCGAAGGAGATACTATTCACAGTGAAATTCACCTGTGCCTCGAGAGACAATCGATCAATCAATGCATGGATAGAATACATACAATATAGAAATCTTGTTCAAGATGGATAGACACCTTTACATGAAATATGAATACAATATAACCAAAATCTTACGTAACAATTTGGTTAGTTTGGGTTTTGAACAGAAAATATTGATTTATTTTTTGTTAGTAAATTCATTAGTAAATTATTATCAAATAAGTAGATTATCATCATCAGCTGGAAGAGATCCACTGCTGGACAAAGCAGACATTTATAGAATGATAAGCATGTAGATAATGAGGAGAACCTAGCTTCACTGACGAACATATAGACAGACTTGACTTTGACGTTTCAAAAGTACTTACTTATGGTTTAGTCACTATTATTGATCAAAAATTTAGTCTTACTTTGTTTATATGGGGGTATGTAATTTTTGTATAAAAAATACCCTATTTTGTATATTAATTTCATAGTCAGGTGAGTACATACATCTATACTAATACTATAAAGAGGCAAAATTTGTAAGTTTGTATGTTTGTAAGTTTGTATGTAGGGGATAATCTTTAGAACCGCCGGTCGGATTGCCAAAATTATTTCACTGATAGATAGCTACAACGCTCCTGAGTGCTATAGGCTATAAAACATCACGCTACGATCAAATGGAGCTGAGCAGCGGTTGGAACCGCGTGAGAGTAGCTAGTATTATATAATGTAATACCCACTGTTTCTTAGTAGTTTTATGAAACACGCTGCAAAAAGATTGCCCCGCAGCGGACATAGTTTCCAATTGCGAATTGTATTTTCGCAATCAAATCAAAGTAACAAAGTCGGAAGTCATTCAACTTATCGGTTTTGGTAACGGTATTTTTGGAGCTGGCAACCAACATTTAGTTTTAAAATCTCTATAACCACTGGAACAATATAATATATAGCTAACCTGGTTTAAGTCTATCTTTCTTTGACGCTCAAGAAAGCAAGTATTAAGTTATGGTTTGCCGGGGTTGCGGGCTAAGCGCAATGAGTCACCGCGGCCTCGGCCCAGAGCAGGAGAAGGAACGGGGATTTTTAGTGAGTAAGAGTTTGACACTGTCTTTCGTCTTACCCTGGGCGGGAGAAGTCATTTGATGATTTTCCCCTGACAAAAACAAAACCTGGACCGAGAAAATCTACAATCAAACTACAGTTCTTTGCAAAACAGTCCGACCGATTTATAAAACTTGAGACTACATGAAATAATGAAAGTAAAACGATCGGTATACTCTCCGGATATTGAACGAAGGTACCTGTGTCGTTGTGTCTGTATGGCGCAAGGATGTTGCAGATTGCATGCCTCCTACGTCGTATGTGGCATATATACTTCTAGCTTACCTGTGCGCCTGGTACCTACGCATGAGATTTTGCAGTGATTTTAATAGGAATGGAAAGGAAATCGTTAAAATGTATTTTAGTGTAATATACCTACACATTCCTAAAAAGGCATTTGTTACTTATTAATCACATCATCAGCCCACTGCTGAGCAAAGACTTCGTCTTACAAGGCGTAGATTTGAGCATTAATCACCACGTTTGCTCAAGGCGGATTGGGAATTTTAAACTTGTAATTAGAAGTGATAATTCCAGTTCCATTCATTCCAATTTCACGATGTTTTCCTTCACCGTTTGTCAGTGGTTAGACACACATCTCATCTATCTTAATATATAAAAATGAATCGCAAAATGTGTTGGTAAGCGCATACCTCCAATCTGCAGCCTGGACCAATTTTGCTAATTCTTTTTTTGTTGTGTTTGTTATTGTCAGGAGAAGGTTTTTATCAAAGAAAATATTAGAAAAGTAGAGGGGAAGATTAGGAAAAAGTGACCCTTTAATAGCGAGATAGTTGGACCCCTTTTCAATCATAAAGTATAAACAATAAGTTGGAAAAAGTCACATTGGTACTTCCCAGGTTTCGAACCCGCACCCTCATGCATGAGAAGCTGGCGTTTTAACCTCTGGACCACCACGAAGTGTGTAATTAATCATTGGTACTTAATAAATTTCGTTATGTTTTGTACTACAGAAGGTTTTATAGAGCTAAAACGATTGAGAAGAATTTCTTACAAAACGCTAGTAACAAATTGAACTTTATTTTTGATCAGTTTTATCTTTCCAATATTGAAACGGAACACAAAAAGCCGCAATGTCTGTTCCACGAGCTGGCAACGATGGTTAAATAAAACTTGGAAGAAAACAAAGCAGTATTTTTCCGATATCGTAGAAATGCTCACTTAACGAGGGCAAATCTTTTCGTTTTTCTAATTCTTCCGATCGAGAGAGCAACAAGCCGGACGCAGCCTACAAAATTAAAAACACAGTTGTTTAGTTAGCTGGGGGCTCAAACCTTTGGTATATCACAAATTGGAGCGACACAAGCTTCGGGGAATGTTTGTACTGTGACAGTGCAAACAGCTCACACGCGGTGGATAATAAAAATGTAAATTGGCAAAGCAAAGCGCTCTGGAATAGCACGTTCAATGCACGCCGCCGCCGGAGCCGCTCAGTAAATCTATTCATAAATTACCGCAATACCGCTTATCTGCACGCAATATATTTGGATAGGAAACTTTGTAACTTTGCCGTATTCAGATAATTATTAAGCTAACAGCTTACCCTAAATTCGTGTAGAAGTAGATTTTATGGACTAACAGTTATTCAATTTACATAAGTTTTCAATTTAGCAGTGATAACTGGGAGTGTATTTTTCATATACTTAAAAATTTGCCTATCTTTTTACTTAATTGTTAATATAAGTATAAGCTTATAGATAAGGGTTAGTTGCAGGTAAATCATAATAATTTGGGTTGCATAACTCTTTTATATCGCATGTCTGATCATATGTTTTGAAGCTTCTTGTATAAACATGAAATGAAGAAATCTTCTTAAGTAAGGATTTTAAATATAAAACGTACCTAATCCGCTTGCAATACAACTCTTATCAATTACTGCATATCGCATATTAATTGGCTTTAGTCGCGAGAAGCGCAATGCGACATAATTCGCGATACGCAACACCCTGTCTGCATAGAGTCACCGTAACTACAAGTCGACATTTGTGTGACAAAGTTACTTTGAATACACGCGGCGCTCTAGGTAATTTTTCCAGTGTGAGCACCTCAAGTTATCGACTACAATGTAAGTCTACCTTAGGAAATGTAAAGATAGCACATTACCCTAAATTGACATTTTTCTTTTATGAATTTCAACTTTATTTCGTAGTAAGAAAAGTTGGAAATATTTTACACTTTATTTAAATGGTATAGCTTAACATGCTGGCGTTTCTTCATTTAACCCGAAGCTTTTAGGATTCGAAAAGCAAAATGTTATTGTGAAAGCATATTTGGTCTTCATTGGATTGAAAAGGCGACCGCACGAATGAAAGTACCCGTCACAGCGTTTCAAGGAATTTCATTTGATTAGGAACTGTTTTAGATCTATGTAATTTTTATTTGGTATATTCCATTTTTTGGCAGCTTAATATAATATTATGAAAACGATGTTCCTCTTTTTCTATTGGTAAAATATGATGATGATAGAAGAAAAACAGTAATATATTACCTATCTGCAAATGAGAACATGTAAATGAAATATTATCCTTGTACAATAAATATTGGTAAAAACAATACAAATTGTTTTATTAACCTCATGCCAAAACTTTCCTGATAAAAACACCCCGGAGGTATCGACTTTGCAATTTTTTATAAAGTAACATAAACAAAACATCTTGATTCTCGTGTGAGCAAGAAATAAAGCACGAACGAACGACGCAACAAAGTTAATCGTGAAGTTTCACAACAAAAAGATATTGGACCAAGTTTGGTTCCATGCAATATTAGTACGACCAAAAGTTGAGTAAACCAAGTTCTGTAACCTTGCGTTGGGGTACTTATTTATTTATTTTATTATTTTTAACAGGAAAAATGCGTGTTCCTCATTTATTTATTTAACATACACATTTGTGTTTTGGAATCAAATTATTGTTCTTTATTTGAAATATCTTTGTTTGTTCTGCGTTGTACGAATACAAATTGATTTTGTATTTTTTATTAACATTTCGACTTTTTTGTTTTTCTTTTATGTATGTAATGCATAGCCCTGGAAACTCGGTTGGTATAACAATATGATTTGGTTATACGGAAATATAGAAAAAACATATTTCATTCCGCGATATACCTACCTACATAACGTCACGTTCGATTTCCTGAAAAAAACAAAGATTGCATTAGATTTTGGTTTTATCTCTTGGTATTCACTGATTCACAATACGTAACTAATTACCGAATACCAATCCTATAACAAATTTAAATATAGAAAACACCAAACCGTCACAACCTTTAAAGTTTCAAGAAACGAGCTTACATTCATAATTGGGTAGTTTCCTAGGTGAAAAATAAATTAATTCGACGTTGCAATATAATAAAATGTCGAAAAATAACTATACTTTTACTTCATCGATCAATCAATAAACTAAATGTTAAATATTTTTTACCTAATTTTTAAGAAATAAGTAATCTATTTGATGTAAAAATACTATGACGTCATAACTCATACTTTCATAGAAAGTATCGTTTTTGACATTTGGATAAAAGTATTAAATTTTGCTAGTTGGAAACTACCGTAGTGGCCGGTAATTTGCGTTACCTGAGGAGACTTACCTGGGATCTGTCTTCCCGCGTACCAAGAATTCCATTAACAAAAAAAAATAACAAAAATTAATAAACGAACATAATTGACGATCTTTAATAAAAACACTTAAAGATAAATTTAATTGTATAAACATGTGTAGGTAACATTATACATAGATGAAAATGTAGATGGTAAGGAGAAAGTTCTAATGTTTCAACATGTTTTGCCACAGTTGGCGTACAAAATAATAATAGAATTTATAAAAACTATTAAAGAGACAACTAAAGTTAAAAATATGAAACAATCAACTATAATAAGTTATCATTTAAAAAATCCTTGATTAAATAATTACATATTTCACTCCTATTAACAATAAATTACGAACTACCACATCCAGGGAATAAAAAATATGGTTTCGCTTAATATTTTCCTTTGTTTGTTGAAACATAATGGAACATCGGATCAGTACCGATCTGGTAGTCAATCGACCGCCAACGAATGATTTCATAGTTAATTCATTTATTGCGAACTGTGTGAAGGTTTTTTCCAAAAGGTTTATTAATAGGGTTGTAGATTATCATAGTATTTATGAACTACATTAATTTATATGTACTTGTATATTTACGTGTGGGAGGTTTTTAAGTGTGGGAGAGCCATGCTTCGGCACGAATGGGTCGGCTCGACCGGAGTGATACCACGGCCTCACAGAAAACCGGCGTGAAACAACCACAGTGTTGTGTTTCGCCGTGTGAGTGAGATTACCGGAGGCCCAATCCTTCCCCTCCCCCAATCCCTCCTCAATCCCCAAATCTCCAAATCCCTAATCCCTAAAAGGTCGGCAACGCACTCGTAACTCCTTCGTTGCGGGTGTCCATGGGCGGCGCTGATTGCTTACCATCAAGTAATCCGTCTGCTCGTTTGCCGACCCATTACATAAAAAAAAAAAAATTACATACTTATATTTTAAGTTGCTTAAGTTGCTTAAGCTGCCCGCTTCTCATGCATGAGGGTGTGGGTTGGAAAACTTGGAAACCTGGCATGCACCAATGTGACTTTTTTTTAACTTATATGTACTTTCTATGGTTATTTAGACAGGCACCACTGACATACGGTTTTCTAATTATTTCTTACTAGCTGCTCGCCCCTGCTTCGCACGGGTATCCAAACAGTTGGAATTTCCCAATTTCCCTCTCTACTTTTCTAATATTTTCTTTGATAAGAACCTTCTCCTGATAATAACAGACACAACAAAAAAAGAATTATCAAAATTGGTCCAGGCGTTGTTGAGTTATGCGCTTACCAACACATTTTGCGATCCATTTTTATATATAAGAAGATTATAATTGAAGGTAATCGCCAACCGGCATTGAGCAAGCGTGGTGATTAAAGCTCAAGCCTTCTCCGTATGAGAAGAGGCCTTTGCTCAACAGTGGACACTTATAGGCTGATGATGATGACGATTTTAAGTTGTATTCCAAATTAAAATTTTATAGTTACAAGTTTGCTTTTTGTAGCACCTGCCATACTTTTTCTACATACTTTCTCTACACTATTAGTAGTCCGACGCGACGTCCACACTACTCATGAATAAGAGTTCCGTTGTGACTCGAAAATAGTAGAGATTTTCTAAGCTAATTGACGAAGTCGTTATTTTTAAAAGATTTATTAAGTCTCGCGATAGTTGAAATACAAAATTAGATTATTAATTGATAATAGACCTATGAAAGACGACACATTCCCACTATAATTCGTATATAAAATACAAATTGTTGTTGTTTTATTCGTAGTTATATTCATTTTATCATTATTTAAGGAAATTCTTTTTATTTTTTACATGACACATGGATCCTACTAATATTATAGATGTCAAAGTTTGTAAGAATGTATGAATGTATGTTTGTTATTCTTCCACACGAAAACGTCTCGACCAAATTGGTTAAAATTTGATATGTACAGTCAGGGGTCAAAAATGCAATAACACTCTACCAATTTTAAATGACTAAAATTTCTTTGTAGTAAGCATTCTATGGTTCACAGCCAGTTTATTCAATAATTTAGATTCTATGCTATAAATTAAATCAGTCCTCAACCATTGACTCTATTCTACAAAGATATTTTGGTCATTTTAAAATTGGTAGAGTGTAATTGCATTTTTGACCCCTGATTGTACATAAGTGATATACTAGATGAATACATAGGCTACTTTTCATCGACATACCACACGAACGAAGCCTCTGGTAAAAACTAGTATTGAATAAAGGATAAATGAACGACGAACTGTAGCCCTATGGACATATTAATTTAATTGAATGAGAATGACAACAGTGCCTCTGTTTACAATGCATACATGTTGTAAATATTGCATTAATATCTGCTAATTAACATGAAAGTCAAACAATATTCCGTTACCTAGTATTTACATTTTAACATTTTACCAATTTCATTAAGTTTAATATTTCACTCGTATTTTTATATGTTAATTGATTTTTATATTTCATTTTCCGAACACAATCCAATACTTATTTATTTTTATACAAGACACATAATATTTTATGACCTTGTTGTTAACGTATACAAGTATAACTGCCAAATAAGGGGACCCTAGTTTCTGTCTGCATTCTCGGTTCTCGGTTTGCTTTTGTTTTTTTTTTTTTTTGGAAAACTCATTTGTTGTCTGTAGTGATATCAATAAAATTGTTTCTTATGCATAAGACTGCGGATTCCAAACCTGACAAATATACCTATGTCATTTTCTAAGTCATACGTACTTTATAAGTTTCCGTCCTGTCCGTCCCTGATACATGTCTGTCATGTGTATATTAGACATAAAATTTTTAATTTTTAATTTGAGCCAGTAGTTCGTAAGATTAACGCGTTCAAACAAACTCTTCAGCTTTATAATATTATAGTTAGTATAGATTATAATAAAAATAATATTACCTTAATAGTCTATAACATCACTCCCTACCCAATCATTCAAAACTGACCGTACTACGGAGGACGTACTAAGGACTTTTGCAGGAATTCCGACCTAATTCTAATGCCATTAAGAATAGCTTAAAAAAGTTTATTATAGGATTTACTCCTAATTTATCTTTAAAATAAGTTTCGCGGGCCGAAAACTTGGGTCTAAGTATAAAAGCGTGTTATATTTTAGTACTTTATTTTGAACCTAAATCTTAGTCTAGTATGAAAGGTGTTTTATAAAGTTTTAGTTCCCTAACGACCTCTATGTAACCTGTTATTATGTTATAGATGAGTGCAAACAATTTTACGCTGTATTTTAGTATGTATAAGGTACATGTTCCATTCCTTGCTCCTAATGCAGTCAAATGGACTAATTTTTGTAGCCGTGTTAGTAATTATCTTTGTTTGTTCTATTCTTTCACGGCACCACAGGGTCCCGGACCTTTGGAAGGCGTACGAGGAGCTGAAGCCAACTTGCAGAGGCCCGTTGAACAGTTTTAATCTAAATGTGATGGGACATCAGCCGGCTATTATCCCTGTATGCACTATATAAGTGCACCCAAGGACAATCCCCGGTTGATGCAAGACTATTGTGAAATGTGGTAAAAATTGATAGGGTTATGAATATGGGTTGCTATGGACTGGTGGATATGATAACTATGGAAACACTATGGCCCCTGCCCCTGACCAATATTGATACATACGGATAAACAGGCAGGGGGTGACTGGCAAACTCAATTAATGGGCCCCCGGAAACGGCCGCATGTAGCGACACGGAGGCAACAAACGTTGAGCTGCTTGGGGAAGGAGAGGCATCCCACGGCTATTAGAGCAATCCCGGAAGTACGGTCAAGACCCCTACCAGCACCTTACTGAGATACATCCTTCCCCCGAGTATCCTTCAACTCCTACTCTTGCGAATCTCCACTCAAGCCAGCCAATTAAGGCAAGAATGAGGTAGGAGGGCTTGTTCTTCATCAGTGTTCACTCCAGCTCGTCACGAGGACTAACCGGAGAGAGAAGAAGTCAGGTCCGTGGGGTCGCCACTGCCCAACAGCTCGCCACAAGCTGCCTTGCGGATCTTATTATTATTTTATTTTATTTAGCATATAAACATATAAATTACATTTTTAAATATTTCTTAAAAATAAATAATAAAAAACATTTAAAAATATAAAAAATAGTGTCCCACCGGTATCGGGAACTGGGTCCAAGCTACCGGCGGTCAGGGCTCCAGAGAAAGGAACTTCCTGACAATACGAGCCGTGTCCAGGAGTACCACTTTCTGAATCAAGCCCTTGATCCAGCCACCTAACGAGAGCCTCCTAAGATGTTGGTCGAGGCTCTTGGCTATTAAGCCATTGGCTGACACGACTATCGGTACAATGATAGCTGAATCCACTTCCCACATGTCGACAACCTCGCGAGCCAAGTCGATATACTTGATCAGTTTATCTTTCTCGGCTTTCACAAGGTTCTCGTCATGTGGGACGGCTATGTCAACAATCATTGCACGCCTCTCCTTCCGGTCCACCACCACAATATCAGGCTTATTGGCCACAATAGTCCTGTCAGTGATGATAGACCTGTCCCAGTACAAGGTGATATGACCATTATCAAGGACTGGGTCGGGCTCATACCTGTAGTACGGCACTTCCGATTCCACAAGAGAGTATTTCAGAGCAAGCTGCTGATGTATGATCCTGGCTACAAGGTTGTGCCTATGCAAGTACTCGCCGTTAGCTAGACGAGAACAACCAGAGATTATGTGACGAATTGATTCTCCCGGACGGTGACATGCCCGACAGATGTCAACCGTACCGTCCTTCACAATAAATCTCCGGTAGTTATTCGTCATGATAACTTCGTCCATAATTGCACAGACAAACCCTTCGGTTTCCCCAAAGAGGTCACCAAATCGCAGCCAGGCTACGGACGCCACCTGGTCTACATCCGGTCCATGTAGGGCTCGGAAAAAGCGTCCATGAAGCTCCTTGCTCTGCCATACTTCCCTGCGAGCGTTAGTGTCAAGTACGATGGGTTTGCGCCAGTTCTCGATAGCCAGGGAGAGCGGGGTGAGTCCTTTGTCCACTGCCACTACATCTCGATGCATATCCACGTCGGCAGCTAGGAAATATTCCCTGAGACTACATACCTCGCGGTTGTGTAGGGTCTTGGCATTTAAAAAGCCTCGACCCCCACACTTCCGCGGGATATACAGTCTCATCACCGACGACCGCGGATGATGCATTCGGTATGCAGTCAGCATTGTTCGGACTTGCCTATCCAGGGCGTCCAGTTCAGTTTGAGACCATTTGAGTACGCCGAAAGAGTACATCAATACCGGCATGACCCAACCGTTGAAGGCGCGCACTTTGTTTCCACCTGAAAGAAAGCTATTAAATACCTTCTTCAGGCGACCAAAGAAACGCTCCTTCAGCGATTGCTTCATGTCAGTGACATTGATGCCTAAAGCTTCCGACATACCCAAATACTTATAGGTTTCTGTTGGAGAGAGGGACCTCAGGTTTATGGAATCCGTGAGTTGAGTTCCCACAGATTCCACAACCTCCCCTCGTTTTACATGCATGATCGCACATTTGTCCACACCAAACTCCATCCTGATGGCACTACTGAAGGTTTCAGTTAGCTTGAGTAGCTCCATCAGTTGCAGTTTGTTGGGGGCAAAAAGCTTCAAGTCATCCATGTAAAGGAGGTGAGATATAACCTGACCACCTCTCTTCAACCGGTAGCCTAGGCCTGAATTCTCTAGGAGTGTGCTTAGAGGATTCAAGGCTAGGCAGAACCAAAGCGGACTCAAACTATCACCCTGGAATATACCACGCTCGATCCTTACAGGTTCGCTGTTCCTTTGGGTATGTCGACATCCCGGATAGCGAAGGACCGTACTCCATTGCCTCATACAGGACATCAGGAAGGTGCGTAGTATTGTATCAATTTTATACAATTCCAACACCCTCATGAGCCATGTATGAGGAATAGAGTCACAGGCCTTCTTATAATCTATCCAACATGTCGACAGATCCTTTCGGGAACGTCGAACCTGTTGGCTGATGGCCATATCAATGAGGAGTAGCTCCTTAGTACCGCGGGATCCGTTCTTACATCCATTTTGAGCAGTTGACATGATTTTATTTTTGTCAATATGACTATTGATTTTACTTCTCAGTATGGATGTAAGAACTTTATAGACCGTCGGCAGACACGTGATGAGTCTATAATTTTTGGGTTCCGCAGTACTACCTGATTTATGGAGCAGGTAGGTTACTCCTGTCGTTAGAAACTTGGGGAGCGATCCTGACTCTACGGCAGACTGGAATTGAGATGCTAAACGAGCGTGCGCCCTTGTCAACCACTTGATCCAGAAATTGTGCAGTCCATCCGGCCCTGGAGATTTCCAGTTAGGCAACGGACGGACTGCACGAGCAACATCTTGGGGACTGATGTTAATTGTCCCCATTTGTGGTATTGGATCGCACGCGCGTTCGACATCCCGAATCCAGTCACCCTCAGTGTGACTGACAGGCACCGACCAGATGCTGCGCCAGAATGAACACATGGCGTCATCATCTGGGAGGCGTCTATCAGTCACACCATGGTCCGGTCGCTCCCAAGTCCTATACACCCACCTTTCATTACTCCGGAATGTGCGATTCTGGGTATATCGTTCCACCCGTCGCCTGTACCTCCGAATACGGTTTGCCCATGCATATACCTTCTGCTTCAGAAAGTCGATGCGCTCTGTGACGCGGGACATATAGTCTCGGGGGCTGATATCTGTCCCCGAAAATGCCCGTCTCACAAAGCGCATCACTCTGGGGCGGGTATTGCCTTCCCTGAAGCAGATTAATTTGCCGATGAGTGCTCTGGCCCCAGCAATACGACACTCAATCCTGCGCTGCCAGGCCGGTACAGCTGGTTTCGGCCGTGTGGTTACGTCATTAGTAGGGAATTTGACGTGAGCCACACGATATGCCGCTACGGCCGCGCAGTACATTATCGAGTGTGTATCACCGAGGTCTTCGCAGTCATCTAAATAATTAGATAACTGCGAATCCAGTGCAGCCACCAGCGCTCTATTCTTGTTATGCATGGGCAAACGAGGCAAGCGTGGTCTGAGTTCGGGTGATATGTAGCGATATTCCCGAATCGCACATTCCAAAGCACTCCTCAATTCATCAATGCACTGGGTACTTACGTGTGCAACCGTATCAGTACTTTCCTCATCAGCGACGGTACTAACAATACCGTGGCTGGTCAGTGGCAAAGTCGCTGGTACCACAGTCCGCGACGAGGAGGCACTGGCACGGCTACCCATTTCCGTTTGAAGGCGATCAAGCACAGTATCGTCCAGCATACGGTTACGCTGGATGACACGCACCTGATCCGACAGTCGTTGAGCTGATACGTTGACGGCTGGCTCAAGCACCTGAAACAGAGAGAGCATCCGAACACGGTACGCGGTCAGGTTGTTTCCTCCCTCTGTAGCCCCATAGTATGCGCGCATGACGTTTTCATTTATTGCTTGTGTCCATCGCATGCGCTGCACACTTCCGCCGACGGCTGGGACCCTATCAGAAGCCGGTGGGCCTCGAGGTCCTAAGCGGGCCGGCGGCCGGCGTCCTCCCCGGCGACGCGTAGGTGGTGGTGTCGTCGGCGGTGAGTAGTACTCGTCGCTGGAGCTCGACGCAGCTGCCACGGCCGGTGTCACATTACTCCCGGTGGGGCTGGATTCCGGCGGCGGCGAGGCGGAGCTGAGCGACGAGGCCGGAGGTGGTGGGCGTGCACGCCGTGCTGCGGCTCTCGTCAACATGATTGTTTCTTCCGAGTTCTTATGTCATTACCTTTTTTCTCTTTGTCTTATTGTACGGAATTTTCTTCATTTTGTCTGTTTGTGTTGTTGTTTTTGCCAAGGGGTTTTTTTTTATTTAGTTTATTATTGGTATTATATATATTTGTATTTATTATAATTTTATAAATTTTGCAGAGAAAAAATTTGACATTTCATATTGACATCGAGCCATAGAGTCATTAATTTTTATTATTATTATGTAGGTATGTTCCTTTCCACTCACGGGACCACAGGGTCCCGGACTTTTGGAAGGCGTACGAGGGGCCGAAGCCAACTCGCAGAGGCCCTTTGATCAACTTTAATATAAGTGAAATGGGACATCAGCCGGCAGTTATCCCTGTATGCACTATGAAAGTGCACCCAAGGATAATCCCCGGTTGATGGAGGACTATTGCGAAATGTGGTAAAAATTTATAAGGTTATGGGTATGGGTTGCTATGGACTAGTGAATGAAAACTATGGAAATACTATGGCCCCTGCGCCTGACCAATATTGATACATACGGATAAACAGGCAGGGGGTGACTGGCAAACTCAATTAATGGGCCCCCGGAAACGGCCGCTAGCATGTAGCGACACGGGGGCAACATACGTTGAGCTGCTTGGGGAAGGAGAGGCATCCCACGGCTATCAGAGCAATCCCGGAAGAACGGTCAAGACCCCTACCAGCACCTTACTGGGATACATCCTTCCCCCGAGTCTCCTTCAACTCCTACTCTTGCGAATCTCCACTCAAGCCAGCCAATTAAGGCAAGAATGAGGTAGGAGGGCTTGTTCCTCATCAGTGTTCACTCCAGCTAGACACGGGGACTAACCGGAGATGGAGGACAAAACACCTCCCGGGAGTCAGGTCCGTGGGGTCGCCACTGCCCAACAGCTCGCCACAAGCTGCCTTGCGGATTTATTATTATTATTATTTGTATGTCTTTACCAATCACGGGACCACAGGGTCCCGGTCATTTGGAAGGCGTACGAGGGGCCGGAGCCAACTGCGCAGAGGCCCTTTAGACAACTTTAATCTAAATGAAATGGGACACTAACCGGCGACTATCCCTGTATGCACTATGGAAATGCACCCAAGGACAGTCTCCGGTTAGTGTAGGACTATTGCGGATAATGGAAACAAGGGATAAGACTATGGGTGTGGGTTGTTATGGACTGGTATGATGGGAACTATGGAAGGACTATGGCACCTGCCGAAACAATGTAATAAATACACGTAAAAATGGCAGGTGGAGACTCGCCAACTCACCGACCGGGCCCCGGGAATGGTTGCTAGTAATAGCAACAGAGGGACAACGGAAATGTGAGTGGCTGAAGGGTGAAGAAACTGCCACCAGCTTTCTACTCAGATCATCTGCATCTGCCTAAGCATCCTGCATCACTGGCCCACTCGCCGCTTACGAACAGCTTCCACCCTCCGAGCAGGATCACTACTCTCGCGACTCCACTCTGGACGGCCAATGAAGGCAAGCCAGAGGTGGGAGACCTGTTCCTCGTCATCGTCCACTCCGGCCAGCCAATGAAGGCAAGCCGGAGATGAGGAACGGTGACTTCTCCCTGGAGCAATCGGGATGATGGTAGCCCGCGGGATCGCTAATTCCCGTCACCTCGCCTCAAGGTGCCCTGCGGGCTTATTATTATTATTATTTTGTCTTCATTGTGTGAGAAATAAATTATTCGGCGTGAATGACCTCAACTGGTGTGTTATCACGACATCACAGAAATCCTGTGAGTTTTTTTTTGCATACAGATACACAGTAGCATAACAGATACCAACGGAAATTGAATTTAAAATGTCATTGAAAACTAGACACACTTCTGAATAAAATAAAAAAAACTTCAAAAGAGAAACCGAGACGGGTTAAAATGTTTCGTAATGGCTGGAAAAATTAATCAGTGTTCCTATGCGCGCGCATCAGCCATAGACAAAAATTGGGCATTTTTAGGCTGTTCGCGGACAGCATTTTAGCGAAACTCAACCAATCATATAAAAAACTCTATTACTCACTGGTGAATAATAGTAATGAAAAAGTCACAGTTTGATTATAGGTGTCATTATGTGCCTAATTGCCATGGGATAAGAGCCACTCTATGTGTGCTGAAATAATACATTATCTTATGTGTAATGTTAGTGAAAAAAGAAAATGGTGTAAATATTACTTTATTTTGCTTTCAAGATATAGCAACATTTAAACATAAATATCTACACAATTCTTTAAACAGCATTATTTTATTTTGTACATAATATCTCACAATAATACAAAGTCTAAATTCAGTGCACGAAATCTGACCTAATTTCACCTTCAGAAAGCATATTTTCGTTCATTCGAGAAAGGTATTCTTGACCGGGTTATTGATTGTAATTGACCACCAGGCAAAATAATATCTGGCACCTGTTAATATCTGATGAAAATTTCTAAGTTACTGCGGTTTTTTGAGAATCTGCATTAATATTGGTGTTTCTCATTTCCCCTCTTAATGTAAGCACAAAAAGTAATATCATTACAAGAAGCTGACGGATTGCTCTGATGGTACAATCAGTACTGCCCATGAACAACATGGGTGGAGTTCGAATGTCGGTGCCGACGTTTTGGAGATTAGGGATTTGGACATTTTGGGATTGGGGTAGGGGAATTAAAGGGCCTCCGGTAACTCTACTAACGTTGGTTTTATGTGAGGATAGGTATCACTTCGGTCTAGTCGACCCATTAGTGCCGAAGCATGGCTCTCCTACACTTCTTTTTCACTTATTAGTTCTATACTGATTTATTCCAGTAAGTAACAAAACTTATGAGCTATTTTACACTCTAATTTGCATTTGTGCAATTTCTACGTAAACGACTAAAAAACATTTATTATTTATAACAAATTTTCTCGTTTATAATGTTAGTTGGATATCCTAAAGCCAATAGTTTAGCTGAGCCTTAGTATTTAGTTGAAAGAATCCCAAACTTTTGGTAATATCGCTTCACTGAACGGCAAAAGCTCGCTTTGAAATAATGTACGCTGCAAACACTGGTTTTTAGGAAGTTCATCCTGTTCAGGAACTATGTTCATAAATAAACTATCGATAGGGTATTGCGTAATAGGATGTATAAAATAAATTGAATTATAATCGCTACCTCTTTGTTTTGAATTTTATAAAAGATGTATGAATATTTTTGTTATGGACAATGAAATGAAAAATTTTAATAATTTATCATCATATTATTTATTAAATTTTTCTTCGAACTTCTCATTGGATTCTTTTTTCACTGTATTTTAATAATAAGATATTTCTCCTTATTTTATGTTCGATCCTTGATCGAGTGAACTGCGTCTGGATCCCAAGAACTTTAACTGATTTGGTAAGTATTTGGAAATTGATTTTTTTATATGATACTTCCCCCTAATAAGTTAGCAATGTGTCATATAACATGATATTTATCCAGGGTTGCGGATGCAAGACAAATAATGTACCTTCACTCCCACTCGGAGCAGAACTGAACAAAGTGGAATAACTTGAGAGAGGAAAACATTTTTGAGAGAGGAAATAATCAAATGTCTTTTCCCATCCTGGGTCAAAGTTATAAAGAATCTGACATTCTCTCGTGTACACATAAAAACGCCAGACTCTGACAATTACCTCTCTCAAAAATAGCTGAGTATACATAGAATCTATTATATAGGTAAAAAAAATTGGACTCCGTCGTTTTCATATAACCTAAAATTTCAACTTTACAAACACGATCATAATATATTATATGTACTAACGGCTTATAAACAGAGATAAATTAATTTTCATTAGCTATATGACTAAGCTGGTTGATCAAATTTATATTAAAGCAAAGTTTAATTTGAAAAACGTTTACGTGGTTACCGCGGCCCCGTATGATCGTTAAGGACTAATTGCTTCAAATCAACAATTTTGTATTATAATCCAGAATGGATTTTTGTTTACAAACGTTGACGAATTTCGAAGCTTTTATAGGATTAGGCGAAGTGAATTTAATTAAACCAATTTGCATTGATGTGACTTTTTTGTTAATGAAATCATATTTTTGTTTCGTCATGAATAATTTGGGTGTTGAGCTAATATTTTTGCTTTTAATTTGGTTTAGTGAAAATTGAAATTATTGAGGATTTATTTAGGTTTTTTAAATACATTTATATACAATACAACTTCATATTGAAACTACGTGTATCTAGATATTGTATTTTATAATAACTTCATTATATTTTTTCAAAAAGAGTACTTAGAACTAGTTTTAGTTACCTATGCTAAAAATATTTAATTTCCCAAACAACTTTGCAAGCTGTCTTTTATTAAAACTGCAACGTTTATAACAGTTGAATAAATTAATTTTCAGAAGAAAACGGTTAAAATGGTATTCGCTGAACTGGGCCAAAAGCCGTCATAACCAAATGTGTTGCTTGTGGAAACAAGTTCATCCAATTCACGAGATCTTGCGCGCTTACTGCGCCGAACTGCAGTGCTGTATGCATTTTAACGCAAAACCGTTTTGGCCATCTTGCTGAAGAGACGTCATCGTCGCTACTCTATTGCAGGTGAATAATAAATTAGTTGAAATATATGAGTTTTACGATTCAATGTTTCCTGACCTTATGTAAATGACGGCTGATAATATATTTTTATTAACCAGATGTGAAACCTATAAAAAAAATATCTAAAACTAAAAGCGTTTTTGTTTTGTTTACCAAGATAAATAACAAAATCAAACTATAAAAATAGAGCTAACTTTAACAATAAATAAATAAACACTAAACAATTACAAAATTATAGTTTAGGCAGGTTGACTTTCTAAACGGGCAAAGGTTGCTCTTAGGCAAGTTAACTGTTTCGTGCCAAATGAGGCGGCTGCCACCACCACTTATCACCCCCCTCCATGATGACGTTTTTTCACTATTCCTCTAACAATATATCGAGCGTACGGCGCGTAGCGTACTGCGCGCGCCTCAAAGAGCCATTAGACCACCACAGACGAGGCCCTACAGGGCTGATATTCAGCTAGGGTTGTGGGGTTAGCGCACTATAGCACCGCGGTCTCGACCTAAAACAGGAGACAGGACAGGGGGTTTTTAATCAGTAAGAGTCTGGCACGGTCACTCGCTTTACCCTGGGTGGGAGAAGACAACTGATGGTTATCCACTGACAAAAAAACATCTTGTGAGTACAAAACCAAGGATGCCAGGGAAACAACAACGACGAAATTAACAAATTCCAAACAAAAATAGCTACGCAACACACAGCTACAGAAATAAATTTATAGACTACAGTATCAAGATAGATGAGGCCGGTAGCTGTCAATTTGGCAGCTAAACGTCAATCTGACAGCGGGGAAGAGACTGGCCAGCGATCCCTTTTCAATTACTGGCGTAAACTCGCCTTTTTTCTGAAAGCACTGACAGCTATCTGGGGCCTGTTGAAAGGCGAACTTCTCGGAAGATAGTTGGAATTTTCCTTAACATACTCACTTAATATAAGACGGCCATTTTTATTTTCTATTTCCGATAAAACATGTAGAAAACTATTTTTATCTTTTTCTTTATTTGTCTTTTTATTACCTACCTATGTAGGACTACATATACATACATACGTATGCATACATACGGTGTGTTTTATCAAAATCATATTACATCAACATTTCTAAAAGCATAAAATGTGTATATAACCATAAAATGCCCCAGCATCAAAAAATTTCCTCCTTATCCTTCGTGGCGTTATTTTAAAAAAAATCTTAACAATTTGAAATCAAAACCTAATTTAGACATGTAAAAAGGAGTGATTAAAAATTCTCGCAAACATAGTCAAATAGATTTCATCCTGTGAATAAAATTCTATTGATTCCATTAATTTAGATGAGATAAGTAGAGAAAAATATTAGCACATTTTAAATAATTCTTATGTGGGAAAATACTGCAACTATACTAGTAGTAGGATAATCCTACCTAAAAAAAGAATATTTAGACAAACGCTCAAGGAAACCATCGAGAACAATCAAACTTGGACTTTAATTTTCTAATCATAAGTTAGAAATTGGCAATTAACCTTGAGCATGCTTGGTACTAATGTCCAATTCTGCTCCATGTGAGAAAGGACCTTTGTTCAGCAAAATTCAGTTACGCTGATGGTGAAATCCACTGTCGTATAAGATGTTTTTGTCCATTACTACATAAAAACCAATGTTCGAGTGCTTAGCAAAGTTATGAGGGAACTGAATGAATAATGCATTACTATCTGTGAACCTCGGTAGGTAGTGGACCAAAATGTCTTTATCTTGTTTCCAGAACTATTCGATGTTATGATCTTCCTCGGGTAGATAACACAGTGAATTCGTTTTTTGAATTTATAATTTGATACGAATTCTAAAAACTCTTAAAGCAACTATTCCATATTTCACAGTATTCTGCTTACAACCACGATCTGTGCAACAAGATCAAACGTCATCCCTCTAAGGTACTTAAATAATTACTAATATCCTTTTAATAATAGGTTTTTAACTATTTCACAGGTCATAACTTAATTTCTTAAAAAGTTACTTTTACGTTTACTTAGATAATTAAATGTGGGAGAGTTAAGCTTTGGCACAGGTTGGCTCGACCGGAGTGATACAGAAGCCTCACAGAAAACCGGCATGGAACTACCACACAGCGTTGTGTTTCGCCGTGTGAGGTTCTCGGAGACCTCCCCCTCATCATCAATCATTAAATATCCGAAACCCTTATCTTCAAAAGGCCGGCAACGCACTCGTAACTCCTTTGGGGTTGCAGAACCGCATCCTCGTTTGCCGACCTATACCATAAAAAGGTAGGTGTTACACAAAAATTCCTTTGATCTAGAACTGAAGGCAACATAATATAATCCCTAAAAGCAACAAAGTCTCAAATTTATCTAAACTAGATAAATGAGAGACTCATAGACCTAACACAATTAAAGTATTTATTACTCACAATAATATTATAGAACGCCATTATATTTTAAAACCGTTCAAATTCAAGGATCTTCGGAGTTGAGTGTACCTCACAAATTACCTTGTTGGTCTCAATTTTCTATTCCTTTGAAATATTTTCTTACTTGTAAATCAATCTCTTTGGAAATTGTTAATCAAAGTATTATATTACTTTGCCGCATCACACGATACTTACGAAGTTAGAATTTTGTTTTTTTTCAACAAATTTATTTTACCTACGTTTGTTTTTCTTATTTAGATACGTTCTTGGGATTCTATGTCTAGGAAACTTATTAAAAAAATAAGATTAAAATATTGGAGTAAGTTTAAAGGAATCAAATTTTACTCGTGAGAAACTTAGATTAGAAAATTATATTGAACTAGTGAGTTTGGAATGTGAACTATATCTTTTCATTAGCAGAGTTTATAATCGTATTAGAATAATTAAGAAAATCTTCTATCTGATTTTCTACAATAGAATACAGAGCTTGACGTGACCGCTAGGAAAAAATTACCTACACTAAAGTTCACTCAGACCTGGTTTGAAAGTATGTATTTGTTTTTGCGAGTTTTCTTATATTTATTTACTATACTGTATCTATAATTTATTGTACTGAGTACTCAAAATTCTATAAAAAGCAGGCTTACAACTACAGAGTGTCAACAGTATGCGGTCTTATCACAAAGGCTGATTTCTTCTAGACAACTTTTGGATGGATATTTAAAAGTAACCTGGGAATGGGCAGTCTTATGTACCATTAATTGGTAATAAATACTTATAAAATACATACGCAAACATATATACAAACGAGCGCACGTGTTTGTGTATGTGTTCAAATTTAAACTCTTTTAGGTATTTCCGCAGATTTAATGTCATGCAGTCACTGTAAAAATACACTATATTACAGATTTTAAAGAAGCTTTTAATAGATGTATCGAAATTGAAGAATGGGTATTATACACTCGTTTAATTCCAATGAAATTTAACGATATATTAAGTGGTGCAATCTTCCGATGTAGGTTGTTTTTTTATTTGGGATAGGTCGACAAACGTGCACACGGATTACCTGATGGTAAATAATCAGTGCCGCCCATAGAAACGTTGCGGGCCTTATGATAATAAGGTCTTCGGGTATTTTAGGATTGGGAAGGGATGAGGAGAGAGATTGGGACTCTGGCTTTCATTATGCTTATGAAACCTTGAACAGGCATCTTTTGTTTACGTGTTTAGACCTTCAAATGACGCTTAGCTTCTTGGGGTGAAAGGTTAGGGATTGAGGGGTTTCTATCACCTGTATGGTAGGTGTACCTTCAGCAGAGGACCTTGGGTCCTCTTATAGACTTGCTCCCTCCAATAAACTGGACTGCTTATTAGCCAATACTTGATATAATAAATAATATGTCCATTATTATATCAATTATTGACTCATTAGTACTCATTACTTATATCCATTTCTCCTGATAAAAAGGACATGAAATATAACTAGTTAAAAGCGTGCTGTTAGTATTTTTAACAAAGGATATATTTAAATAATGCTGTAAAAACATGTTTCTTAAACTAAACACATTTCGATTAGTGTGCAAGAAGTGTGAAATGCAAGGCGTATGGTTGTTAGTTTCATACGCGGCGTTGGCAGGTCTACCTACTCGACTACTATAAATGTAAATTTCTCTTTCTCCAAAGAATTCCTGGCTGGTTTTCTTCCGAGATAATATGCGCTATCGCCATTAAACTGGTGACTTGTTTAAGTGTAACTTATTTTTAATAGATGTTGTAATATCGCAAGTCTACCCTTTATATTGGATTGAGCAGCAAACATGTCGATGGGTCACCCGAGGGTAAGCAATCGACGCAGCTTTGGATACAACACTAAAGAATTACAAGTCCATTGACGGCCTTTGAACGGAAGAGATGAATTGATCGGCAAACGAGCAGACGGATTACCTGATGGTAAGCAATCAGCGCCGCCCATGGACACCCGCAACGGAGAAGTTACGAGTGCGTTGCCGACCTTTTAGGGAAAAGGGATTTTGGAGATTTAGAAGAAGGATTGGGCCTTCAGTAACCTCACTCACACGGCGAAATACAACGCTGTGGTTGTTTCACGCCGGTCTTCTGTGAGGCCGTGGTATCACTCCGGTCGAGCCGACCCATTCGTGCCGAAGCATGGCTCTCCCACACCAAAATATGAATTGTGAAACTGATTATAACAGAGTAACCCTGGAGTTTCTGGCTCGTTCTTCTCGGTAGGAATCTGTACTTTAGAACGAGAAAATAGCTTCACTTTAGGACGCACTAACAGGCTGACAAGCACAAAGTTGAACTGTTTGATGTTTCTTTGTTTGACGTTTAAATATCCCCATCGTAGTCTATTTGACTTAAAGGAATAGGAATTTAAGGTAATATAAGTATAACAAACTACAATAAAATGTTATTTTTCTTCGTAGCAGGAAGGTGTGTTCCAAAGCATACCTCTACCACATTTAAATATTTTACTTTCAAATCCGAACTACCGGCTGTAAAAAGATGGTTTTTTTTCACGCATCATCTACCTAAACAATTTTCTGAAAATTTCAAATAAATATAGCCACGATTAAGAAACCAAGCCAAGCACAATAAACTTAAAAGGTCATCATGTCACACAAAATTAAAATCTATTTGACCGTGCCTAAACTTTTTTTAATTATAGATGTCAAAATCATAGATATTTTTGATATTAAGAATCAGTATTGTGAAGAAACTTCGTAGACAGGAGACATCCACGTGAAAGATTTTCTACTTTTAAAGAATAATCTAAAAGAAAAGATATATTAAGATAAAAATCCAAATGTTCAAATTCAATTAAAATTCTAGAATGCTTATTATGGTTGCAAAAAACTAAATACTTCACGGAGTTTGCATGCGTTATATTAGACCTCTTTAGAGATGTAACTTTTCGCAATAAAATGATCTATATTTAAAATTGGAATTTTCATTAAAAACATAACATTTATGAACAATGCCACTACAATAAAACCCTAAACCGATTAAAAAACCCACATCAAAATGTTAATCTGACCGTTATCTTTGCTGACAGGACTAATATGTATTATTCTTAATGTCCATCATACCAAAGTGAACGAAATCCATTACACACAAATATTCTGTAAGGGAGGCAACGCCCGAGTTTCGTCATTGCGAGGACCACCCAAAGGACACGGTCGCGGTGTGCCCTGTTTGGACTGAGCACCGCCGTGTCCTCAGGGAAGTGATCGACGGCGGCGACCTCTCGCGCCCGGCCTAAGTCGAGGCCATGGTGTGGAGCGTGAGCAACTGGGACGATGTCTCCTCTTTCTGGGTAGCATTTATGCTCGCAAAGAAGGAGGCGGAGCGTGCGAGGCAGTTATCCTCATCCTCACGCCCCAGCCGCAGCAGTAAGCGACAATACGGGCATCGGGGATCGAAAGACGATCTTTGGCCACCGTAAGCGCCGGTCTGGGGACGGCGAGTAAGCGCAGCTCGCCGCCGACCAGGTCCAAAGGCATTTCAACTTGGTCGCGACCAAAGAGTTTGAAATATAGTAGATTACATATAGTATATAAACTTAGAATTATAGTTCAGTAAAGTTCATTAATACATAAAATAAAACAGATTTTTTAGATTTAGAAAGATTTTGTTTACATTAATAAAAATATTATAACTACAAAAATTATTTTTAATTTAAATTAAACAAGCAAAGAAAATTTAATAAAAACTACAATGATTTGAGCGAGCATTCTATTATTTGAATTTGAAACAAAAACCAGAGATGAGCAAAAGCTATTGCCAGAGACAAGGATTCAGTTAAGGGGGGAAACTAATAATAGAAAGGAAAATAACATTTAAACGCTATTTCCACTGCGATGGTAATTAAAAATAAACAGAGAGAACAGTTATGGCTGCCGGCTTCATGCAATATGACTAACTTATTATAGTTCTTTCAATGCTAACCTTTTAGATAAAAATACCAGGTACAAAAACATACGATAGCCGTAGCAAATATGTGATTGTAGAATCATTCTGCCATTTTTTGCATTAGCTTACATTAATTTTCATTTAACATTTAACGACAAAACAAATTTAATGTGTTGTCGTTTGATTTTGATGGAACTCCATCAAAACTGGTGCAGTGGTTTGCCAAAAAGTGGTGGAAAAAAGGCGCATTTTGCCAAAATATTTTCTATCCGACACTACCAAAACCTTATATCAAAAAGTATTTGGAAATTCAACGCAAGCAAAATCTTATCTCAAAAAAATATTTTGAACAACAAATAATATTAAAAATTTCGTTGTTTTTAAATTCTATAGTCAAGTGCCTGTGATGGCTAGGATGAGCTTATCCTCGGCGTGACGTCACAGCATTCAATTACCCAGTTGATCGAACACAAACACCCTGACAAAACAAAACACGGTAAACATCCTTCAATTCCTAATATCCTGGTACATTTTTC
Source organism: Spodoptera exigua (assembly GCA_902829305.4). Lineage (NCBI taxonomy): Eukaryota > Metazoa > Arthropoda > Insecta > Lepidoptera > Noctuidae > Spodoptera > Spodoptera exigua. Next base: position 4,469,098 of record LR824612.2, read on the forward strand.
AATAAAGCTACAGGAGAATATATTTTTTTCGGATCTCTAAGTTACTTATTTCATTGAGAATTTTAGGAAAGTAAATTTCAGATGTCCAACTTGTTCGTCGTTCCAATTCTAAATATTGGCATCAGTTGTGTTTAAAATGGAGAATAAAATGTGTACTGCTCGATTGAGTAACAGAATAATAATTATCACGAGCAAAAGTGACACCACGACCGATGTGTTTCCTCCTCTACTCCCAATACCTAAATTCCCCCACCCTCAAATCCCCATCACCCAATAAGCCGACAAAGTATTAGCAACTACTTACACGTTGCTGGCGTTCATAAGCAACACCAAATGCTTACCATTGAGCAGTAAATATGTGGGATTGATGAGACAATATAGTACATAAAAAAATCCTCTTAAATTTATAAATAGTTAAAAAACAAAAAAAAAATACGTCCTGTCGTCTTACGTCTTCTGTCTTATCTCTCTTCTTATTCATTCCCCTTCACTCTTCATCGTTCATAGTAGTTCATACATTCCTTCCTGCTCATTCATACGTTCCCTTTCACTCAATATTTACTCCACAAATATGTATATGATATGCACTCTAAAGTCTCTCTCATAATTCTCCAATAATATCTTATCGAACACTTCAATGACTTACCCACAATACAACATAAATACTAGTTTGTTCCTCCCAGCTTTAGTAGGTTGAGATAAATAAACAGGTATTTATACTAAACTTAGTTAAAACGTGACAAAATGCGCCAAGTGTAAGTATTCTCCATTAGACGAAGCCAGTTGTTCAGGTCTCTAATTAAAACTACTAACAACTGTTTCCTAGTGAGAGTTTACACGTGCAAACACTGGCAATCTTTAAATAAAAGCTGCTCAGAAAAACAAAAGAGTTCCTACTACTACGGAGGTAGCAAAAAAGTGAACATACTTTATAAAAGGTAAATTATGTTAATAAAAGATATTATAAAGTGCAAACATACTCAGTAATTTGCATAAACAGACGTAATTATGTGCACCAGTAAAAAAATAATGTCTTGTCAGTATTTTCAAATAATAATTCGAAATTTTCGTTTCTACCTGAAACTATAATAACAGGTTTATTCTCTGTTACATAGGACTCGTCACAGACAAAGTCAAAGCGTACAACCAAGCCCACGTACTGGCACTGTTGAAATGTGAAAATGAAATTGTTCGGAAGTCTGTCTATCAAAGAACTTGGTTTCTTGACAAAACAAGTATAAAATTATTAATAATATTTACTAATATTTATCTAAGTAATTATTATTAATATTTACCTTTACAAATTTCAAGACAAAGTCAATATGCGCGGGGGCTGCGGGTCAAGCACAATATGGTATCGCGGCGTCGGCCTAGAGCAGGAGAAGGAAAGGGGGGTTTTTAGTCAGTAAGAGTCTGACGCACCCTGTCGCCATAACCTGAGCGAGAGAAATCATTTCGTGATTTTTCCTTCTCAAAAAAGTGAATATAAAAACAAAAATCAGAAGTAGGATCGAAGGACCAACTTCTCCTATAATTATGAAAATGAAGCAATAAATTATGTCGCGTATGACTGGTAATATTACAACGATTAATTACTTTCATAACTCTTTTAATTATTTCAGAGAATTCTTGTAAAACGTTAAGGAATTTAGATTCCATTTTGCAGCACCATCTCATGTAGAAAGAATTTTAATGTGAACGAACAAGAAAATTCTCCGTTGTAATTTGAAAGTCCCGCGTCTTTTTACTTTTATGACTATTGCTAGGGAACTGTTTTAATTTTAATTACAAATGTTATATGCTCCTGTGTTTTCAATGTTATTACATCAGAATTAAAGTTTATAATCCTTTAAACTGTTTACTTTATGTGGCTGATGAAAGATAATTATTTAATAGAAAAGTATATCATAATTATACAGAACGTCACTGCTTTACTTTCAAAACGTAACAAGCGCAATAACAGTTTTTTGCTAATCACAACTACAGTAATCAGATTTTAAGTTTCAACATTTATTTACCCAACTAAAGCACTATAACAGTTTTATACACAGCGATTACAAGAAACATAAACGACCGAAACTTAAGCCAACTGTACAGCTATAAAACGTTTTATGACCTTAGCCAAATGGTCCTTTTTTCACCACCACGCCACGTAAACAAAACCTTGAATATTCGTACGGAGACCTCTTGGACCTGAGAGCCATTTTGTTCGAAGTAGTATTGTGAAGACTGTCTCGAGATCCATAAGGATGACTAATAATTATGTATAACGTTCTCTTTATCTGGGTAAAAATTTGGATTATCAAAGTTTCTTATTTATTTTGTTGTCTGATTGGTCACTCGAGCGAATCCTAACCAAGGTCTTTTTAAAATTTATTTAATTAGTTTTTTTAAAGTTCTCGAATGGCGACCACGGAAAAAGCAGCGTGGTCATTCTCGGTAGGTGGACTGACATCGTCAGTATCGTGAGCAGCCAATTGATGCAGGTCGCGAGTTGTCGTTCGACTTGGAGGAAGGCCTTTGTTCAGCAGAGGACGTGTTCATGATGATGATGTTGATCATAACATCAACGTTTGTACGCCATCGTGCATGTTAGCAAGCAATGATGTTAAGTAATGATTTGAAGTAATAAGTTACAATGACTTCAAGAATACAGTTCAAAGATTATTTTTGTATTACATGATATTCCTACTTAATATAACAGAAATAGATTGCACAATTTCCAATTAACTCCGAAATTGATTTCCTTAGCGACAATAGAAGCTATCATCACAGGAATTTATGTCGTACTTTGAATGGATGTGGCCTTCTTGGCGCGGAGTTAAATCTCAATTAGAGATATTTAAGACCATAATACTTCAAACTATATTCGAATGCCTGGTTCCAGTAAAATAAATCTTTAGATTTTGGTCAAATTGGACTTGAATAAGTTATGTGACGAGGTCACATTCAAAATTATCGTGGTAGGACGTAGTCGTCGCTGCTTAATTAATTAAAAATAATCTTGTATTTTCATTGCGTTTAGTGTCATACAATTCGAAAAACGTTATCATGTGTAAATATATAATATTGTTATAATTTAAGTAATAAATAAATATAATTAATTCGTGTTACACACCATTGTGAGTTAGTCAACCCAAATATAAAATAATAATTTTCACCCCAGCACCTCTTGTTTTGATCGAATAGGTTTACATTGGCAAAATGCTTGGAAAAAAGTTTTTTTTTATATAAATAGCGATTGAGGTTTTATTCGTGAGTAAAAACTCGGATTGCTGAAACTTAAGGGTTATGGAAATTAGTTTCAACGGATGTCAATCTACGGGCGGTGATACAGAACTTAGGAGGGCGATCTTATAGTTAAAAATATACATCTATAGATATGTATAAAAACCAAATTTAAATGAACAACAGGCTGGCGTGCCACGTTTCTCTGTTTCGATTCCCGCACGGAACAATTCTTTGTGTGATCCACAACTTATTATTCCGGGTCTAGGTATAATGTGTATGTGAATTTTTTAGCTTGTAAAGACACCCTCGATACAGAAGAAAATCCTAGTGAGAGGCAAAATTTTTAAATAATAAAAGTCTTATCTATATAAATTAAAATAAATAAAAAATGCACCTTAAAATCAAACACTTTTTTTTCAATTTACGTTTGTGCTTTCTGTTTATTCCATGTGAATTGGAGAGGACATTTTTCGCTGTTTATTAATTTATTAAAAGTGTAAAAATAACAGCTTTAAAAAAGCATTATTTAGAGCTTCGAATATTTGAATTTAATTATGATAGCTTTAACTATAAGCTTAGTTGAACGAGGACTGCCACGTCACACGTCAGTGTTATGAAAATATTTTTTTAAATTTTTTTAGCTTCCCCGCTACCGTTACTCCTAAGTGTGTGCCCGTAACCCCTATGTCCGTATTTAGGACCATTTTATATCGCGTCGAAGACGAACGTGGGATTTGCCTATCGCACGCAATCGCGGACTGTAAGCCACTTTAAGTATTTCTCCAAATCCGACCCTGGGGGATCTGCTAAATCCTTGTCCGGATCTTTTCAATGAAATTCAATTTCGTTATACTTATGTGAACATTTGTTTTTTTTTTTGTTATCGCTTAGGCACTTGTACATATTTGTTCCAAACACTAGACCAACAGGTTTAGTTTTTGTTACATAGAATTTATTTGAAGATTTTTTTCTCTAGTTCTGTAAAACAAAACTAAGATAAATTTCACAATTGTAGTAATGATAAATCAAAAAAACTCTCACTAGCAAAATCTTAACAAAACATTTGCAATTCTCAAGAAAATTTCAAGTTTAGGTGAATTATAAATCATTTAAATACACCTCTCTGTTTAATGAAGAGCTGAATTGCACGTTAATTAATCTTTGTAGCAACATGAGTGAGTATTCAAAATTGAAATTATATGCTTCTGTAAGCTAAACCGAACGTTATCATAATTTATAACGTGAGAGGCCACAAATTTCGCAGTTATAGCAAGAAAATATTAATTTTCATTAATATTCTACGTTAAATAATGCATCTCAAGTTTATGACAGACAATATATTATTTACAAGTATTTTATAAGTAAGTATTTCAATTATTTTATCATCCGTTTTAATTGAAATGTAATCAAGATTCAATTTAAGTCTACACAAACAGTAACAAATGTGGAAAGACCATGTTTCAACACGAATGCTACTTGGAATCCAACCTTCTCCCCCTATATTCCCTTATCCCCAATCCCAATTTTTTTATGAATAATTCTTTGTTTAGTTTAGTGTCATACAATTCGAAAAACGTTATCATGTGTAAATATATCATATTATTATAATTTAAGTAATAAATAAATAAAAAACAGCATACCAAAATACAGCAATTAGCACAGCCATATTACACCCTGTATTTGGTTAGTACAGTACGTAGCCGTTTGTCTGCGCAATGGATCTTACAGGAACAAAATTGTGTACTGCGCAGCTAATCGGCTAACTTCAGACTCGCCAAGATACGTTGGCGGTATTGTACCACACAATAAAAACTAATTCATTAAACAAACAACCCAAAGACCACGTCATTGCTATACTTGTGAGCCTCAAGACTGAACGTAAACCGAAAGTTTTACAGCCAACTATTTTTATTGTAGCTATAAACGGTCAAGTCAGAGCTTAACAAATAAACAGAGACTGTTGAAGTGGTAATAGCAAATGTAAACAATACTATAGTATACGGAACTAGAGCTCACTTGACGTATACATACATACATATATATTAGTACCTCTTGCATCCGATTTTGTTCTTAACAGTATTAAGTTTTACTTTTTCATCATCATCGTCATCAGTCTATAAGTGCCCACTGCTGAGCAAATGAGTCTTTACAGACAAAGAAGGTTTGAACATTAATCTTCACACTTGCACAAGGTGGATTGGCGATTGCAGACTTATTATAATTAGAAATTTATAGTTTCCAGGTTTTCTGACGATGTTTCTCTTGACCCTATGTTACAGTTTACTTTGACATTGTAGTTTTACTTATTATCTAACAATTATTCAAGTAATAAGCATAACAGACAAACAGTCGGACTGACAAGCAGAAAGCTACTTGTGTATAAGCAAAGATCAGTTGTGGAAACAGCTTTGGGATCTAAAATAGTTCTGCCAGTAAATTTGCTCAGTTGTTATACATATTCTAAGTGGCAGTATTAATGACGCTTGCAAATAGCTGTTTGTGGTTAAGTGTCTATTTTGATTTTTAATACGATAGGTACAATTGATTTAGGAGGATTTAGTATAGAGGATTTTATCTGACATTTATGTCTCATGATATCCAAGTATGAGATCTCCATTTAAAATTACGAGTCAGACTAAATTTTATCAGTTTTTTTTTCAATTCTAAATTTCAAACTTTTATGCTTAAAATTTAGAATTAAAAAATACTTATAATAAAAATATACATATTTCAGCCTCATACTATCTGCGTCAACGCGCAATAAACCACCACAGATAATACGGCCCAATAAGGCCGATGTTCAGTCAGGGTTGCGATGCAAGTGCAATTAAGTACCGAGCCGTGTGCCTTGAGCAGGAGAAAAAACGGGTTTTTAGTCAGTAACAGTCTGAAACACCCTCTCGTCCCACCTTAAGCAAGAGAAATCGTTTGATCATTATTCCCTTACACCAAAAAAAAACCTCATATATTTTAAAAAACATAATTACAGTACAACGTACGATGTATCATCTTACATTCACGGCCATCCACCCGACATTACAGGGGTCTAAACAACCGAGGGTCTCTCCGACCACACTCGACTACAAAACAGGGACCCTTGTCAGAACAGCTACACAGACCCCAAAGATTAAGATTCTGTGTGCATTCGACAACACCGTTGTACTCGTGTCAACTCTATACTCTTTATTTTACAAGAAAATTGAAGAAGATTACATTGGCCTTAAGTTCGTTGCCTTAGAAGGGGAAAATCCTTATTTTTTCCTTCTCATACAGTGATGCTTGTGACGTCATTGTTTATTGAATTAAAGTTTGTGTTGATAGTTTTTCCAATAATGTTACAAATTACAATATTTATTTAGTAATTTATTTATACAAAATGAATTCAATACATGAGGATACAATGCATTTTATAAAAAAGAAGGTACTTATTGCATAATGCATTAATAAAGGTTCTTATTGCTAATTTAAGTAATGATAGATTTTTTATTCAATATTAATTATCAAGAATTGAATAGTATAGGTGCACTTTAAGATTGCTCTAAACCTCATATTCTCAATAAATATAAACGTGAACTAGAATTTTTATTCTTAAAATAAGCATATATAAATTATAATAATTATGATAAACTGTTCATAACTTTATGTTACTAACGTAAGAGAATGTTTGCAGTAACAAATAGAAGCGATAAAACATGTTTCCTGTGTCAATAGAATCCTTCTTGGATTCCTTTGTCATCTATTTGTAGTATCATCCTTAGCTACTTCATAGAAAATGTTGTAAAACTCAAATAACCACATAAAATTAAATATTAAAGCGAAGTTAGTTCAGTGTGCTTAACAACACCAACAGAAAAGTCTTATTTTAGAATTCACAAGAAACAAATCAAATTCTAAAAAGTTTTTATTAGTCTTTGTACTTCCAAGTAGAAAGATATAAAACCACGTATGTAGGTAGGTACCTATGTCAAAATAAAACGAAAATGCTTTCAGAAAACTTTTCCGTTCAACTGTACCTGTGCTTATATGTCATTCCCAATTTTATTACCGAAGCTTCGAATGTATTAAATTGTTTCAACGACAGTTTGCGAAATGATTTGCGAATTTCCATTCGTACAATCGGTGACAAAACGCTTTTCAAAATTTAAAATTTACCTTTGATATATTCGTTTGCTATGTTAGACGGTTCGAATGATTGCGTTTAATATTTAAGACACGTACGCTAAAACCCAGACTAAGTTTTGTTTTGTTTTAAAAAGGTATTTCTATAGTGTAATGGTACTGGTTATGATCGAGTTTTGAGTGACTTTTATTTTAAAGTGTCTTATAATAAATGATAAAGAGACCTACTTCAAATTGACTCCTTAGACCAATTTATAGTTAAAATATAGTATAAATTTTTAAGAAGAAAACTATTACTCATAACAATAATTGAGTCGACGAAATATAATTTAGCTCTTTGAGATTTTAAATTAAATAGCTATTTTATTATACAATTCTTAAGACAACATTATTCAGGCTTTAATCTATTGAGGTGGGCAGGCTTTTAAATACCAGTCAACTTATCTATCATAGTTTATAAGAACTTTAACCTTCTAGATAACAATGTTATGACAACGATTTAGTATGAATTCAAACAATTGGATTTTCAACTTAAATTTTTCAGTAATAAGGTTTAAAGGGCATTGCAGGCTTTAAAATTGGTTCAATAATACGTCGTGTGCCTTATTATTTAGAACCCTATTAGAAGATAGCGAGAGCCTCAAATGGTTTGAAGATAATAATACTGCTTGTTTGGTGCTTATGTGGATTTCAGACGATTGTTGAAACGATTATTATTGATGCTATGACTCTAGGTGTATTGTATAACATAAAGGCAATACCTATAATGATGAGGTCTACGAACTAGTCACTCCACAAATACCACTTTTAAAAACACAATTTAGAAATATCGATACAAACCGAAGCTGTTTCATTTTGATTTCAACCGAGCTTTCTAGAAAGAAGTATGTTAAATACTAGTTAATTTATATTTTTTATAATATATGATGTATATTCTATTAAAATAATTACCTTGTGATTTGTGTATATGATACTTATGATTTTAGTTAGGTACTTGAACGAATTTATAATATGTCAAGTTGATAGTCGATTTTTTCTCGTTGAAAGCTTTTACCTGGGATTGCAGTGATAATATGACCGCCTATTTTGTGTACCTCTCAAATTTTTTCAATTTTTTATGTAATAATTGTTTTGTTTTTTTTTTTTTGTAAGTGTGTGATATAGTATATTTTATCTAACTATGTCCTTTATTAAATCTTATTATATCGCGCGGGAACACTTATGTATAAAAATTTAAGGCTTTTTTTAAAGGAAGCTACTAGACTAAGTTACTCCTTCTTACATCAGCGGCCTACCAATAAAAGTTCGGCTAGCTGGAACAAACAGACAGACAGACAAACAAAAATTGTAAAAAGTGTTATTTTATTTGTGTATATTCATATTATATGCATCTAGCAACCACAAATTGAATTTAATTAATTGCTCAATTGAAATAAATATTAAATGAAATGCATTGCACAGTTTTATAAATACATATTGAATTAAAAGCTCAATTAGACTTTTTAAAACCACATAAAATAAAAATATAATATCTTATTGTCTCAAAAACTGTACGCAACTGTACCTACATTTCAAACGTCAATTAATTCCAAATCAAATAGTGTATGTAATTTTATTTGTTTAACAATTTCGAATCTAAATTTATAAAACAGTTGAACATTATTGATTTTTTTTATGTTATATGTCGGCAAACGAGCAGACGGATTACCTGATGGTAAGCAATCAGCGCCGCTCATGGACACCCGCAACGGAGGAGTTACGAGTGCATTGCCGATCTTTTAGAGATTAGGGATTTGGAGATTTAGGGATTGAGGAGGGAATGAGGGAGGGTAAGGATTGGGCCTCCGGTAACCTCACTCACACGGCGAAACACAACGCTGTGGTTGTTTCACGCCGTTTTTCTGTGAGGCCGTGGTATCACTCCGGTCGAGCCGACCCATTCGTGCCGCAGCATATTTGCATTTTCATAGATAGATGCTTGCAGTGGGTATCAGTATTTTATAAAATAATTAATTTGACATAAATTAGGGCAGTGTTTTTACTTTTTATTTATTACTAGCTCTTGGAATGGGAATGGGAATAGTGACTTTCTGCAGACTTTTGGTTTCAAAACTATCCTATGTCCTTTTTCGAGTTCCAAAGTATGTCTGTACCAAATTTCAAACAAATAAGTTCAGTAGTTAAGGCTTAAAGATAAGATAGATAGGCATACAGACAGAGTTACTTTCGCATTTATAATGTTAGTTTGGATTTTCTTTATGCACAAACGTACATTCATCGGTATTAATGCCTGAAGCATTCTCTGCTGGTCTACCTTTAGGTGGTCCAAAGACTAAAGTAAGTATGGTAGGTTTTATTAAATCTAGAAAGTAACAAACGAAGAACAATATTTTCAAGTCTGTGCTTTGGGAAATTAGGATCTAAATACGTATCCCTAACGTTTATATTCAATTTAGATTAATACCGTTTTGTGTCTTTGCCATTTTAAATTATTCTATTTTCTTTCGTTTAGATGACAGAGGTTATAAGTACAGTACGGCCGACGTATCTTGGCGAGTCTGAAGTTAGCCGTTTGTTTGCGCAATGGATATTTTAGGAATAAAATTGTGTACTGCGCAGCTAATCGGCTAACTTCAGACTCGCCAAGATACGTTGGCGTGATTACACGTTTTCTTCTTTTCAATCCAAGGGATTTTACAGTTTCTAGCCACCACAGCAAACACATACTTTACTAAGCGGATTCTTGCTGGTTTTTCTCTATTCCAATATACACTTAGGAACGAGTATCTAGCTTCACTGACGAACTGTCTGACTAACTATTATTATATTGTAATGTTTCAAAATAACCTGTATAATGTATATGGTTAGTTGGTATAAATGTTTCTTTTATTAATTTTGATATTTGACCCGAATATAAAACCAATCCCTAAAATGCTCGTCTCGTAACTCCTTTGGTGTTACAGGTGCTTATTTGCGACGGCGATTCCTCGCATCAGGTAAGTTCGTTTGCCACCCTGTCACGTAAAAAAGGACCTTATTACATTGGAAGCACAGTTACAAAGGTTAAACAAATAGATTTTAAATTGCTTTTACATGAGAAGATACCTCATTTATTCCCAGTTAATGTAAATATTGATGGGCGTTTATTTACATATATTATGAAGGCACTTATGTATGTGCATACGAACACGGTCCTACTTCGAGCTAATATCGTTCAAATATTGGCAAATAAGAGAGTACTGCTTTACTTCATTTATGTGGAGTATGATTTTTATGTACGTTTTTTTTTAACTTTGTTTGGCAGTTTAATAATTTCTGGCTTCGTGATATTTTTATTAAATAACGTATACATAATCTTTATGCAGGTGAAATTAAACAGTTTTTTTTTCAAATGGAAGGTCGGCAAACGAGCCGACAGATTACCTGATGGTAAGCAATCAGCGCCGCCCATGGACACCCGCAACAACGCCGAAGAGTTATGAGTGCGTTGGCGAAATTTTGAGGATTAGGGATTTGGATATTTAGGAATTGGGGGAGGGGAAAGTTAATCCTATTGCAATAGGTGGCGATCGATGTCTTTTGTAAACCAGTGTATTACACTTTTTTGTATGCTTATTTTATCTGGGCCAAAAATCACGAGGTGAATTTTTATAGAATAGGACTAAAGAATGTAACACACGGCGGCTGCTGTCTCCAGAATCATGGCCAAGAAGACCACACCAACAATTTTAGTTAGATTAGGTTAGAACTGTGACGCCTCGAATGCCTGCGAATAGTCCGCGGCAGCGTCGCGCCGAGCTCAAGTCGATTAACTCGGCTGACTCTATTACTCATTTCGCATCTAAAATAAAAATATATAGTACCAAAGATTAAGACCTAATTTTTAATAGTCAGATCAATGTTATCTGATGAATAAAATTGTTGCTGTCACTGTCTTATACAAACATTGTGACGCGACAGCATCATAATTATTCCGCCGGTAACTTTTATCTAACCATTGAAAAATCAGCACTAAAACAATGAAACGTCGTACAATTTAAAAAATCCAATAAGTTCTTTTTATTCCTTCTCTGTCTTAAAAATTATACATATATAAATAAGGTAATTATACTATAACACAATTAGAACTTAGTAACCAACTTAAAGTTGAAATCAAATAATAAAATTAAGATAACTCTGGTTCATTACACAGCAATTTTACTTGACATGGAGAGAATCAAAACTGTTTAATTCAAAATTTCAACAAATCTACTTTGAAATTACTGTATTATAACAATAACTCTCACTCTCTCTTCAAGTAAACTGAAGCCATTATTTGAAGTAAAAACATTAAAGTGCTACCAAAATTAATATATTAACGTTCAACCTTTGCAAACATGGTCATAATACTTAAGCTATTTTAACCACGATTTTTAATTTACAGAAAATTAGAATTAAGTTATTTAAAAAAATTGCTGGGTGAAATTACAGGCCTTAGTACACTTGGAAAAGATACTGTGGAAGCCCTCTGCCCCACCTAGGGGATATAGGAACTTAAGTCAGTACATTGGAAACACTTTTTCTAAGAAACCTTTTTGAAGGATACACAGCATTATTTAGTGAGAGGAAATTCATCTCACCCAGGTTATGGCGATAGAGAGTGTCAGATTCTTATTCACTAAAAACCCCGTTCCTTCTCCTATTACTTTAAGCCGAAGTCACGGTACCTCATTGCGCTTGCCCCGCAAACCCGGATGAACATCGGCCCTGTGGCGCCTCGGCTGTGGTGATCTATTGTATGTTTGATATATACATAAGTACTACTAGTCTAATCTAACCATAAACTGAACAACTAAACAATAAAATGCGCCTTTAAACTTAAAACAACAAACTACTACTACTACTAAACTTTATTCTTTATTTCAAACTAGTTAATCGCGCGCGGTTTCGCGTAACGTGATGTTTTATGACCTATATATCTTTCTCAATAAATGGACTAACGAACAGAAAAACAATCATTCTATTCGAACCAGTAGTTCTGGAGGTTAGCGCCTTGAAACAAACAAACTCTTCAGTTTTATAAAATTATATAATAAGTATAGATTAAAGAAATTTGGTCGCTATCCGCGCGCCTTGTCCCATTGTCTAGGCGAATGGCTTGGTGGCGACTAAATGAAGCACATTAGACGCTCCGTGCACAAATTAGCGGTCACAAGAGACAGCTGCCAGGCACATGAAAACCAATAACAGTGACGTGAATAGAACCGGATAATTACTGGCTTTGATTATTCAGATTGTTGGAATTAGCTTTTAGCCTTTATTACGACTTGGTAGAGTATTTCCAGGAAACTGTAGAAGGATGTATTAAAAGTTTAATGTTAGTTGTAATGCTAATAATAAACTTATTGTTGCAGTGCAGTTTTTTAGTTATTTTATGTTGTGAGACATTCTAAATTTATTGAAAATAACGACTTACTAGCGAAAGTTTACTGAGGAAAACTCGACTAGTTTCAATCTTGCTGGAATCTTATTCATGAGCAGCGCGTGCGTCGCGGCGACTTCGCATAGCCAATTCTCTAGTTGTTACGTGTCAAGCGCAATAATGGTCTAGGACCCCTGAAGTAACGAGTGGTTTTAAGTCAGTAAGTTTCTGATACTCCCTCGGCCCTAGGATAGGTGGAGACATTTGATAATTTTCCACCTCAAAAAAACTACATTATACAACTACTAGATAATAATTTATTAAAAATTAAGTCACTTTATAATATGATGTAATTTGCACTAATAAACATAGACTTACCTCAATGATGTCCAATACGGCCGACTTGCGCCATATAAGCGTAAACATACTAATCATCGATTTTATAATTACAATTACAACTAAGGATAAACAAACTCCTCGCAAATAAAAACAGTAAGCTGCAAAATTGAATCAATTTTAATTTTCTCCTTGCAACGCTGTCTCTAATTTGTCGGCAAAGTAGGTAATAACAAAAGACGGCTTTGTAGGCAGTTGTGCAAGCGTACAAGCAGGCTAACGAGTAGAACAAATGGTACTAATGAAGCGAACTCCAGGGACAAAGCTAGTGTTGTCACAGTAAATACCTGTACTCAAACTAGTATACAGTTAAATATCAAAATTAAACAAGATTAATTGTAATATTTCTATATTATGTGATTCTTGATATCATTAAGTACCTATTTGTAGCAATTATTTCTAATATAGTTTTCAATTGAGCGTTTAAATGTTTAATCTAGGCAATAATCAAAATGGCTCGTTGTTGTTGATACTTGCTACCAGCACTAGCGTTATGAAAACACCATGATTGCATGGCTAGCGCTGTAGACAGGCAACCGGTTTCCGTGCAACGTATCGCGGGTTCGATCCCGCGAGGCAGAACTCTTTGTGTGAATGACAATTATTATTGTTGTTCTGATTCTGGGTGTGATGTGTATGTGAAATTGTATGTTTGTAAACGCAACCACGACACAGGAGAAATTCCTAGTGTAGAGCAATGTTCTTAACTAACCATCTTCTTTGAAGTGTGAATTGGACCTAAACAGATATAGATAAAACTACGAAACTCGATCTTGAGATTCCTATAAGATAGGGACTTTTCTAAGCAGATAGTGAATAAAGTAAGTATCCTAGTTAGTGCCTTAAATCATCGAAATCTGATGTTGAATATAAAAATGGAAAGCTAAAAGAAAAGATCAGACACTCTTGACTTAACCGGATTGCAGAAAGTCACCACCACCATTTTAAATCCCACAAAAAAAAACTTTAACAACCTCAGAATTGGGCTCAAACTTTTTTGCAGCATGTTTTAAGAAAACGTAAAGTCTAAAGTTTGGTCCACTTAGTCGACCATAGAAGTTGAAATTACGAGCACGGGAACACCAACCCGCTTCCAAATAGGATTTAATTTTAACGTATTCAGTCGGACTGTACAAGTATACACGTTAATTATCACATAAAAGTTTAATTATTTCATGTATATTTCAATGGACGCCCTACAGGCGTGATTGTTGCAAGCGTGACTGCTTTGAAATTATGGACCTTAAGTGACCAGGTGAGAAGTCAGTAAATCGGTTAACAGAAAACCGGCGTGAAACAACCACAGCGTTGTGTTTCGCCGTGTGAGTGAGTTTACCGAAGGCCCAATCCTTCCGCTTCCCCCGCCCCCCGCCCCCCCAGTCCCTAAATCTCCGAATCCCTAATCCCTAAAAGGTCGGCAACGCACTCGTAACTCATCCGTTGCGGGTGTCCATGGGCGGCGCTGATTGCTTAAAAACCTACTTTATGACTTGGTTGATATAGTTAATAGGAATACGTAGGTACTGCCGATTCAAACAAACCAAATATCAATACTTAAAAAAAACACATAACTACTACAATTTACTAGCTGAAGTTGAAGTTCAAGTTGGTCGACAGGTCTACACTGATTACATTATATATATACCTAAACGTTTTATATTATTGAGCCTTCCACTAGTGCTAAGAATGATCGATTTGAATTCGATGTCAAAGAAGATCTCAGTCAAGTTTCGGCACTTAATGGACAAAAGCGACAGTCCTAACTGTGCACAATGTAATGTGATAGAGGATGTCCATCATTTGTTGGTGGAATGCGTCAGGACCCGAGCTGCTAGAGAGGTGCTGATGAATACATTTAAAATTAATTTGATGGATGTTGGTTTTGTTCAAAGTAAAATGTCGGAGCCTGTTTCGAATGCAGCTAATTTACTGTACAAAATAGTATACAAGGTTCTTAAGTCGGAAAAGTTATTTATCTTGTATGATGGGGCTGGTGTGGTCGTATTGTGACCAAAAGCCCCTAAATTTATAGTAGATAATAAAAAAAAGAACTCAGTCATTCAGATCAGTCAGAAGATCCAAATCAATACATTCTAAGAAGTTCAAATAAATTTATTTTTAATGACGTCTAATACTGAAGCAAATCCTTATCGAGTCTGTAATGGCAGCTAAATAATACAGAACAACATCTTTTATCTAGAATCGTAGACAATGTGAGCGGAGGAGTTCTGTAGGAAATGTACTGTGACCCCACTTTCGAAATATTGGTGGAAAAATCCTACTACTAAAAATGTTTGAAAAGCCGTAAAACATACTTGGCTCTATGCGGAAAACGACCCCCGAAAGATTTTTGTGGGGAAAAAATCATTAACTGACTTCTCTAGGTCTTAGTGGGGCTAGTGAGACTCTTACTGACTAAAATAATAACCCCGTTCCTTCGCGCTTGAACGTAGCCCTATTGGGCCACGTCCGTGCTGGTCTGTTGGCTCTTTGAGTCGTGCGCGGAACACGACGCGCCGTAGCCCTAGTTCTGGTCGGACGATCCCTACTACAACAATTGCACTTGCTACTATTTCGAAGCAGATATCTTAAATAAAATATTTTCAACTCACACACACTTCTGAGATCAAAATATGAATTCAAATATGGACAACATTATCAGACAGATAACAGATACAAAAATCTACATATACCTAACAATGTAAGTATTACAAGGTAAGGAAAAAATGTCTCGTCTAGCAATTTTACAAAGTAGGCACTTGGAACTGAAACGACGACTAATGTACTTCCTCCATGAACCCAAATTCAAATGACGCGTAAAAATCCGAAGGCAAATTACAAGTAAAATATTTCAAGGCTCGGAACCATATCGACTACGTTTCTGTGAGAATTTACTATAATATTCCTATTAGAAGTAACTTAAGCATAAAAATATGGTATATTATTCTCACTGTGAATGCCTAAAAGCTTTAAGTGTTCCGAGAAGAAATAATATGAAAGAAAAATATACATGGGTAGTCTTTAAGCCGCCCTCAATATTTATGAATGAATATTTCCAGAGAACATGAGCAGCCGAGAATTTCTATTAGCGTGGTTTTGTTACACTTTTTAATGTGTCTCACGTATCAAGTATCAAGTTGCGAACTTTTCTAGAATCGTTAACTTTATTCATACCGCACGCAGGTACGTAAATATTGGGGTGATAACCAGAAATAAGCACTTTGTATAGCTACGGAAACAAATCCACTAACTCTTGCTTCACAAGCGCTTGAGAGAGCTCTTTGCAAAACTAATATGAATATAAAAAGAAAAACATTGTAGATTTCGAACACAATATTTTCGAACGAAAATTTAAATGTCCCGCGCAAATATCACAAGATGGCGACCACACAGACGTCGTTACCACACTGCAACCGTGAGATAATGGAATGAAACTACTTAGCCGCCTCATGCTCTTTCAAATTTCCGACGCTATATGGAGTTTACGTCTTAACATGTGTGCAAGCGGCCGTTTCCACAGGAAATGTACTGATACCTTTATTACCTGTTCATCTCCTTTGAAGCTACAAAGAAGTTCTATTCTAGCTTGCTTTATTTACTTGGTCTTTTGTATGTCTTGCAACAGTTACGTATGTGCTATTGTGAACTTTATTTACATTATAAACGTGAGTTGTGTAATTAAGCATTCTTGAAGAGTTGTTGATTTTTTTCCTGACTTTAACAAGAAGTTAAATGTGAATGAATTGTCAATGGTGGTTGTTTTCATTCCCTTAAGGAAATATCTATTTATAGTTATGCAAATAGTCGGTTCGACCACAGTAACTCCTACGTCACAACCATTCCTTCCCACGGGACAATTTTCCCTTTCTAATATAATCTGTTCTTAACTCAATACTAAACAATTCTAGTCGGTCAATCAAGCTAGTCTTAGCGCACTCTCTCGGGCCATATATAATTCAGCGAAGGTAGTTGCCGTGGCTTCTTAAGTAAAGAGCTTCAACACTCATGTTATTGAAATTTGACCTACTTACTAACCCCTTTTAGCGAAGTAAACCAAAACAATATTAATGTTGTCTCCGAAAGTCCTTAGACAATAAGTTAAAATAATAATTTTCGAGGGAGATTAGTTTCGTCTTTGATGAGATTTCTCGTAATTCCAATTTATTGTTAGAAGTGCGACATTGATTACTCCTGTTTTAACACTACGACTTTACGATTTATCATATTTAATTCAGTGAAATTAAGTCGGTCCAAGTCGGCGAAATTAAATTTCTTTTTAACTCCAACCAAGCAAACCACTTCTGAGACTTACGATGCTGGTATATTATGGCAAACGTTTTAATTAAACTTGAGTATAAACAAACTCGAGTAGAAGAAGAAAATTTTATGAAGTCTTCAAAGGTTATAATTAGTTATAAAATCTGGTTCTACACTTACCCGACAGAGGAGTGATAAGCGCACCATTGCTGCCCTCTATTGTCCTAGCGCAGCGACTTCACGGCTCCCGCCTGTAGTACAAAAGCCCGACCAACATAATTGTGCCTCAATTAAAATACGCCCGCATTACTCACACACACAACAACTTTGGACGCAGGGTTACCCAAAAAAAGAAGGATCTTTTTTACAAACAGAAAAATGCAAATTTCATTTTGTAAAAAATGTCATGACAGATGTCTTAAATATGCATTTTAAATCCTGATCGCACTTAACGAAATTTTCAATGAAACAAATGAACCCTCTCGGATGAATTCAGAGCGAAAAAGAAGGAAATCAAGGAGAAAAGTTTCGTTTAAAATATTACAATCAACCTTCGGCTCAATTTAGATATTGAGTTGAGAATTTGGATCATTGAATCAGCGGCAGCAGGCAGCCCTACCGTTTCCGCCGCAATTTAATGACACGCAGTTTTATAAACGTCGCATAATTCCAGGTCGTCTGTTCAGGTCTTAAAATCCTGTAAGCTCCGTAATAAAATTTATAATGACGTGACATCAAACAAATCGTGGTCTCCCCTAATCTTACGATCACTTTATGACGTCTGAAAATTTCATTCTTGCGATGCCACCGGAAAAGATCGGCATTTTGAAAATTCTAGTGGTAACACAATTCTCAATTTTATAAAGAGCACACGGAGCAGTATGAATATGGAATGTACATTTTCACAAACATACAAAGGTGGCTAAAATGTAAATATCCAAATAGAAACTTGAAATTTGCGACCATCCCTGAACTGTATAAAATAACATTTAATTTAACAAGAACAGCATGATAGAATAATAATGTATTAAAACGGTCAACTCAAACCGGCGTGAGCCTTGTCGGGATCGTAAAGTCACAGTAACCACAACTGTCACGTACAAAAAGCATTTTCAACGTCGAAAATAGAAATTAACTCGACGGTCATTCACATAAAGCTGGGCACGTATTCTGGAATCAATACGGACGTCGAGGCCCATCGTGATTTCCCATTATTGGGCACATTCTTGGGAATATTGTCACGTTGTCGACGCCGTACTAGCAAATGGCCTATTCCGTGCATTCCCTTGAGCGAGCGCGGACAACATTATCAGCGTTTGTTACAGCTTTTGCGCACGATAGTGCTGAAGTTAAGGCATCTGGGGGTCGATTATCCAAACCGCGCGATACTTACAACAACGAAAGACGTATTAGACTTTACGCGGCACGCCTTTTGTCTAAAGTTTGGTTGTACGGAGCAATGAAATAGCTTCGTTTCATATCGCCCGTCTAGATGTTATGTCAGCGGGGGTTAGCTATATCTCCCACGTTCAGAATATAACATTCCAAATCGATTTTAGTTTTCACTTTAGATGTTCTTAGCTCTTAGAACAACACCCTCGAGACGAGTTCATCTTTCAAGTATGTATTTTAGAAGCGTACTGAAATTGATAGCTATTTGATTCAATACTTATTTTCATGTCGTTCTAAAATGTAAATAATGAATGTTTAGAAAATTTTATGAACTGTTTTCACAACTTAACAAAGCGAGATCAAAGAATAATCTGGTGTAGGTCTGCGAAAAGTTAGGGACAACGTTTTTTGGTTGTGTTGTTTATTCTTCAATAATCAAAACTGAGTGCTGAGGGTTAACTTTAATCAACATAAAATGACACGTGTTGTTAAAGTACCCGTTCTATTTCAAGAAACGTATATTCTAAGTATTGCTAAAAGTAATTATGAGTTTTGTTTTCTAATCTAAAGCAGTTGCTAGGGGTCTTGTTAAATATTTCTATGGACGACGCTTATTACATTTTGTAACAGAAAATAAATAACATGACTAGTTCCGAGTCATATCAGAAGTCCATAAAGGTCAGGTCAGGGCGAACGAAATCATAAGATGATTTTACAATCATAAAAAGAGGTTCATGCAGTTAATAGAGTAACAAGCTAACCAAATTTTTGTTCCGCGATAGTTATAAACAAAACCAGATCAAACAGGTAAATGTCTACGGACAAACAGTCATACAAACCAAGTCACTTCTAATATCCAAACTGTATTCTCAGTATTCCGACTAACGTGTACGTAAAGTACCCTCAAGAATCCATTGATTCTGTGCTAGAGAACATTGGTAAATACGGCGTCAACAGGATACCGCAGTATCCAAATACTGGCACCGCTCTAAGTAGGGTTGGCAAATCTTGGTAGAACCATATCAAACAGTGGTTTCTGGATAGTGGATATTTTGAATAGACATTGGTATTTACAAGTAAATTGATGGTAGGATTATATGTTTGAATTTTTGATGGATTGATGTTAGTCAGCATTCAGCGCCGCCCATGGACACCCGCAACAACGAAAGAGTTACGAGTGCGTTGCCGACTTTTTAGGGAATAGGATTTTGCAGTTTTAGGGATTGGGGAGAGGTTGGGGGAGAGGAGGTATTAGGCCTCCGGTAACCTCAACGCTGTGGTGGTTTCACTCCGGTTTTCTGTGAAGCCGTGGGCTCCGGTCGAGCAGACCCATTCTTGCCGAAGCATGGTTCTCCCTCACTTAAATATTTATACTTTAATATGAATGGGAAAGTGGAATATGTTCATAATGTATGATCACCACTAAGTCTTAGGCGTAGCGGCGCCCTCATGGCGTGCCTTCGTCATACATTGCTCATATTGTTCAAATGTTTGTGTTTGCGTGGACAATGACGCGGTCTACTGAATGTATGACGTCCCGATAACAGGAATGTCATCATCAGCCTACAAGCGTCCACTGTTGAGCAAAGGTCTTTGCTCACACGGAGACGGTTTGAACATCAATCAACACGCTTGCTCAAGGCGGATTGGCAACTTCTAACTTATAATTCGAAATTATAAGTCCGGGTTTCCTCACGGTGTCTTTCCTTCAAGATATGTATGTGTGAATATAATAATAGAGAGTAAATACATACATAGGTATGTCGGAAAAACTGAATTTGTATTTACCAGGACTTGAACCCGTGCATGCGACAGATGCAGCGTCATGCATGAGAAGCGGGCGCCTAAATCTCAGGGTCACCATGACACCTATACGTACATGAGACTTTAAAAGGACTACATATTCAGTTTTTATTCAGACCGACTAGCAGTTGCCCCTTATAAACCTAACCCTAAAATTTTCAACCTGCCTTCATTGACTTTCTTCTATTTATACAGTCAAAAACAAAGACCACAAACTAAAACAAAATACTTATAACAAATACAAATAACGCATTTTATTAAACTAATAATTTATATTCGGAACCAGAGCTCTGAGTTAACAAAGTATAGAATTTTGTAGGCTAGCCCTCAAACGAGGCATTCCCAACGGACTCAGTAACATATTTATTCAAATAATTTACATATTACATTTCCCAAAACAGGGTAGTGTGATATGACGTCAATTTTAAAATAAACGCTCTGACGTCACCGCCTTATTTTAAAATTAAAAGCTAAAAGGTCATTTACCTTTGAGTAAACGTTAGTCTAAATGGGTGTAATGTAAATTCGTAGGTGCTAATTTGGATATTAAATAGATGTTGAAAGAATGGTCTGTTTGTTTTAGTCAATACTAGTGACACTCCCCGGTTTCGCACGGATACAAAATGTAACCGTCCCTCTTCAATCAATCTATCTATTTAACAATACCGCATCAAAAACCGTTGTGTACTTTTAAAGATATAAGAATACATAGGGATATAGAGATATAAAAAGGCCTTTATTTTATACTATGTAGTGATATAATACGTTTCATTTCTGTTTGTTCCTGTTTCAATAAGGTTTTTGGCTATATCATGAAGTTTTAGTCATGACACGTCATGACTGCATGGGTGGGCAACTGGATACTGCACAACGTTCAAGTCTTTGTGTGTTCTACAAATTGTTATTGTTTGTAAATCAAAGACAAAGAAAATAATCCTAGAGTAAGGCAACGTGTAGGAGAGGTTTTGGCACGAATGGATCGGCTGGACCTGAGTGATACTACGTCCTCTTAAAAGACCGTCGTGAAACAACCACAGCGTTGTATTTCGACGTTTGAGGCCCAATCCGTCCCCTCCCTCATCCTTCACCATTCCTTGAATATCTCAAACCAATCCCCAAAAAGGCAACGCACTCGTAACCTTTGATGTTGCGAGTGTCTATGGGCAGCGCCGATAGCTTACCATCAGGTAATACGTGTCCTCGTTTGCCGATTTATTTCATAAAACAATGTTAAGCACTGAAAACTCGTTTCAGTAGCGAAATATTATTTCAAAGAGGTAACCAAATGCCAGATTATAATTATTCATTCAAATAATAATAAGATCAACGGTTTTAATAAAATGGGACAAAGACTCTTGAACATTTGCTTACAAAGAATTCATCAAGTAATCGTCATACTTCATTTAATACTAGCTTATCTTGAAGTAAGCACTCATTTTAGAGAATAATTTAAATAATTAATTAAATGCCATTAAATTATACAACTACAATTTACAATAAAATGACTTCGAAAGCAATTAATAAACAAGATAAACATAATTGCAAATCATTTATTTACAACAGCCAAGTTGACACGTATCAACTAAAAAGTAATTTAGTTTCAAAAAGTAATTTAATATAGATAAGGGTGTGCTTATATTGTAATAATTATTTTGTTAAATATTTCGACCCCACAGGGTGTTGCCGAAACATTGTTGGCTCAGGAGAATAATTTTGTTTCAACCCCTAACGATATTCCTTTGGAGTTCTGTAACTAGCCTAATATTGACTTAAGTTTCAAACTGCACAGAGGCTCGAATATTACAAACCTAAAGATATTAAAATCCTTTAATAAAAAGAGATTCTGTTCTCATATTGATGCACAAAAAGTGGATCCCGTAATGATTGTATGCTTTTGTCTTTGGGATTTTCCATTAAATAAGGTTTTTTTTAATAATGAAATAATAAAAATCTGTGTCCATCCCTGGCCGTCTCAACCCCAGCTATCCTTGTTAATTAAATTACAACAGATGTCAAGAAAACAATATGAATTTACTTTGTTTTAAGTCAAATGGAAATTTCCAGTTTATTATTAGATCTTTCTTTTTATCTTTTGTCTGATTCAATGTTAAATTTGTGAAACATTGTACGACCAGATGAAGATTGATTTTCATAAATCCGTGTTAGTCTTACCAAATAAATGTTATTTATATACCAAATATTTTAAATCAGATTTCAAAAAGTACTTTGACTCACAGTAAGATTACTTCTGATCGTGGATGCATTTACAAACATACAATTTCACATACACATGACACGCAGACCCCGAACAACAGTTTATGGACCACAGAGTAAATTGTTCCACGTGGCAATTAGCCACACCTTTCAGCAATTTTTTCCTCAAATAACAAAAACAAATAAATGAAATAATGGCCATACCTAACTGTAACATATTATTATTATTTGTATTATAAAAAATAGCATCAAGCATATTTTACAGTTTAAAACTAAAATATATACTTATGACAAATTTTCTTGTTTAAAATTCCCAAACAAAACCCAATTTAAGCTGAACTTTCGCCAAAACAGTTCCGTCTTACAAGTAAACAGCGGTGGCCACTCAATAAATCAGATCACCAAGTATTAGAAACTCGCTTTAGTCTAAAATCACCGATAGCAGCACAAAGCAACTATTTCGAAGTCTGAAAGTCCCGGAGTCCGGGGACCGGGAGTGGGGAAAGTCCGTGAAACCGGGACTCTCGTCTTTATGTCCGAGACAGACGCGCATTGTTTCGCCACTCGAATCATTGTTAAGTAACTACTACACTTGAATACCGATTTAGTTAACTTTCCTATATTTAGTTCGAGATGTCTTAGCTGGAAATTTGAAAGTATTTGACGTTTTTGAAATGCTGAATACTTAATGTACGTTAGTGTCTTTGGGAAGAAACCCTTTTTTCTTGGGCAAATAAGTATTAAAGAAATTGTGAAATTATATCCTCCAATTACTTTTGATTACTACTCAGATGAATTTTTGAATTGCCAGGAATGCGTTGACTTAGTAACCTGAAAACTTTCCAAATGAAAATAATAATAACCATAAGCTAAACATTGTTGCGTTTAATATTTTCACTTTATTGGATTTGCGTTACTGCTATACAACAATTTCTAAGTACACAACGGGCGTTCCGCTCATAAAGTGCATTTTACGTTGTCATAACAGTACACTGCCGATGTTTTGCTTTGCATTCATGTGATGTGATTGACGCGGTGACGGCAACTCGCCTCGTTTTCCGAATATGACACGTATGACGTGACGTCACTAACACCATGACACTGGTTTTCCTACATACCTTTATGGCCAGTTTTCAAACACAGTATGTACGTAGGTACTATGGATATATTCGACAACTTTTTTATATGTTCCAGTAAAATTTTATGGCCTTTAAAATTCGGCTTATCTTATTTGAAGGTAGGATAATCATCATCATTTTATGGACGAATGGAACGAAAAGACTCGTGAGACTGTTACTGGCTAAAAGTCACACCGTTTCTTCCCTTACTCCAAACCACAGTACATAACACACATAGCCGACAAGGAAATTGGCCCTAACTGGGCAATTTATTCATAAACTAGAACTAAGAATGATATTAAAATAGCAATTACATTTGACCTACAAACATTTTGACCTTTATCTACGTAAACACTAAAATAAGACACAGTTGAATGACATGGCTAAATCAGACTCACCTCTTCCCAAATACCTGAATATTACTTGTCCTTAGCGAAAAACAACCAAATATTTACGACTAGATAATAGAACAAAAACCTTATTTCCAACTAAGAAACAAAGGACAATAAGTCGATGGGACGTTTTCATCACCTCCACATTATTTTATAATGAATTGTAAATTATGTTATATTTTCAAACTTATGTTGTACATGGTGGCTACCTTAAAATTATGAGGGGCTATTAGTCTAAAAAAACATAGAAGGCCATGAAAAAGACGAAAACAAAAAACTTTAATAAAGTCAAGGGTTGTTCTTGTTTCAAACACCCTTCATCACTTTCAAGGAAATAATTAATTTTACGACTTTTTACCTTTTTTATTACTTGAAAATGTAATTAAATCATTGCAAAATATAACTTCTCTTGTTTATTTTGTTTTCTTTCCAGTTTTCGAAAGATACAATTAACTGTCTTATATAAATTTCCATTTAAAAAACAAAAAATATACAAACGCACTACAACGCATTGAATGGACTAGACGTTTGGAACTTAGAGAAAACGAATGAAGTCAGTATGTAAAACTATGCTATTACTAAACATGATAAGACAACGCTTTAGTATTTTAATACAGTAAAAGTTTATTGTGAAATCATCAAATGACTTCTCTCGTTTAGGTTAAGGCGAGAAGTGATATCAGACAAATACTGACTAAAAATACCCCCTTATCCTTCTTCTTCTCCAGGCCAAGGCCTTAGTACCTTATTGCGCTTGCCCCGCCAGTTATAGTGGTAAATCTGCATACATTCTTCACTATCATCTATTACAGCCGTAAGCCATAATTGGGAGCGGTCGTACAATGGCGCGATGTGTTCTCGTCGCTCGATGAGTTTAAACGTACAGATTTCATTAGAGTGTCCTATTTGAACCCCGCAAGTAATCGTCCGAGCACTATGGAATGACTAAGACGATCGTACGACGCGTTTGATCGTGCAACCATATACCTAATCAAAAAAACCGATTTCTATTGAATGTCTTTAAAATCAGTCTAAAACAACTACCTATTTCACTGACAATATAAAACATACATATGTACATACCTAAATAAACTCTATACTTTCTAAGCTCCAAAACCCGTAGGCGTCTGACGTCAGTATATGCCAACATTGACGTTCATGTTCCAAATAAAAAGAGTTTTGCTGCTATAATGTAAACCAGAAGAGGGTTTCACGGTCACCGAGCACACATTCTCGGGGCTATTTCCTTACCCTTTGGACTTACGACTAGTATGAAACCTCTGTATGATTGCCTCTACAACTATGGTACTCGATTCGTATCATTTTACGCATTACGTAACTATAACATTATTATTTCATAGGCAACATTGTCATCTTGTACGCTACAGTGTAAACTTATTTTTATATTTGGGTAAGTACTATATTTTCTTAACATAACCGACGATTCGATTTAACTCAAAACTCTTACTAAATGCTAACAAACTTTTAACCTACCAATATAGTTATGTCATTAATTAATTAAGAACTACGATAAAAGAAAAGAAATTAAGCCATCGCCCATCATAATTTACATACAAAAACATTTTTGTATGACAATTTTTGTAATACCAAGTTGGCATCGAGTTGAAAGGAGAAGGCGGTCGGCCACAGGCAAGGGCACAGCCTATTCAAATCCTCGCGGGTCGGCCATATGCTTCCGGAGCCCCGGATTCTCCCGAAGACATCTGCGGCCATCCGCAAACCCAATTTAATGCCTCACAAAATCTTCACAAAATAAATGTAAAGAGTATCCTTCTTACAATACTCAAATGTGGGCACTCGTAATATGAACGAAAGAATATTCACGCTTGGAATGATAAGCTTATTATACGAATGTGTATAGATTAGATTTTTATGTCAAACGAAGCAGTGTACGGACTCGTAATGAGTAGGTAGGTAATTACTGAAGTATTATTTGTAATACGTACATAGAATCAAGAAGTGAACGTTATATTAATCCTAGGGTGATAGGTACTGACAATGATTGTATAGAGAGATAATTTATTTAAGTTGAAGATGTTTATTTGTTTTTCTATATTCCTGACTAGCTACTTTCGCGAGGTTTCACCCACTGTTCAGCTCAATTTTATCGTAGCGTTATGTTTTATAGCCTATCGCACTCAGGAACATTGTAGCTATCAGTGAAAGAATTTTGGCATTCCGACCAGCGGTTCCAAAGATAAATACAAACTTACAAATTTTACCTCTTTATAAAATTAGTATACCTATAGTATAGATCACGGAGTATAGATAGATAACGGACATGATCTAAAAATACATTGAACATTTGAAAAGAATGCCAATCAAATCTGTTGTTAAGGAAGTCTGTAAAAACTGAAAGTTCCAAAGTATTAAATGAAATTTTTGAAGCGTAGGAGCGTATCATGCAAGCGACCTGAGCGGAGCTCCCACAAATCCATTCCACGAGGATTTCCTTGGCGCGACGGTACTCAACAAGACTTACGTCCGCGAAAAATTTAATTTAAAAAATAACTCCAGCGTTTGTTTCCTTATGCATTATTCTTTGACTAAACGAACTTGAATAATGTATTGATGGACTCAAGCAAGAGTCGTCTTAGCAACTCCAAAACGAAAAAGAATTAAATAATGCTTAAAATCAAAGCGAAAACAGAATTTAGATTGTTGGCGGCACATATCTGCTCCGACAATATTTAGCTAGGAATAAGTGAGTAATAGAGCCCACGTTATCACCAAACTCGAACAAGACGTGGTAAGTATAAGAAGTTCGGAATACATGTGGCACGTCATCCTCATTAATATGATAACGGCGTGATAGCTGATACGTTCCTAACGTGCCCGAGACGTAACACAATAAGGGTATTTTCCACGCGAGATGCCTGTGAATTCTTCATTTGTCCCGAATACTCTGGACTAAATTGATAACGGTACTCCAACGTAACTAGCAATGAAGGGAAATTGGATTAAGGTCTCAACAGATCTAAACCTTCAACGGACCCTTTTATTTTGTTCTAAAATGAAGTACTGTCAGTTTGAATGCTACTAGATAAATGTTTCCCAATAAAATAAACGAGAGATACCTATTTCCAGATGAGGGTATCTTTTAAGATTTAGTGGAAACACTTTCTCAATTTCTAAATAAATACTATTAGAGAAAACGTATGTTCCTTTCATAACTTCTGAGTCTCTCGATATTCGAACCATTTCTATTAATTTGAAACTTGGAGCAAAGATAACCGGCATCTGAGCTGGCCTACCGCAAACTTTACTTGATTGAATTGTCCCCCTCTTCGCCTCCTGCTCCTTCGAATTCAATCCGCCACGGTTCGGTTGTGGCTTTTTAAAATATTTTAAAATGAATTTCATGTGCTTGAGTAAATTGTGGAGCGTACCAAGACTTGGATGTATAAGGAAACTGTAAAAGATGGTTTAAGGTAGTAATACAAATTTAAGCTTCAAAATATAGATATTTTTTATGTGATAAGAGCATACGATGAGACTGATTACCTAATGGTAAGCAAACGCCGCCCATGGACATCCGCAATTAAGGAGGAGTTAAGATTGCATTGCCGAATTTTTGGGGATTTAGGAATTGGGGGAAGGGAAGGGTTAGCCTTCGGTAACCTCACTCATGCGGTGAAACACAACGCTGTGGATGTTTCACACCGGTTTTCTGTGAGGCCGTGGTATCACTGCGTTCGAGCTGACCCATTCGTGTCGAAGCATGGTTCTTCGATACTTAATGACTATAGGTATAAAAACAAGATTCCGTAATAGTTTCGAGACAGTAAAAATATCCTCTCACGAGTACGGAGTTACCAATGAGCGACAAAGTTGCTTTCTTATTGTAAACTTACAACTTTTGTTCAGTTTCTTTTGTGATACACTTAAAGTGAGAGTAACACGTACGAGAGTAACAGTTTGTTCGAACACCTCTGCAGCATTGTTCAAGTATTTCTAATATGAGCTCCGTATGTACTAATGACAGTTCGCAACAATTCTATTCTAGGAACATTGTAACTAAGGTTTTTTCTTATTTTTGTTATTCTGTACACGAGGCTAGATCAAACTAATCATGAATTCGATTCAAATCTGGAATTTTCTTGAAAAGTAATTATAATTGTCGTGGTGGGAAATTTGATAATAATTTGTTTATAAGTAGTGTATTAATGCTTTTAGAAAGAATATATGAATCAGAATAGTCAATAAGAAGTTGCACTAAGATAATGTTATCATTATCAAATACAACTATAATAGTTTATTTTATCGAAACAATTGAGAAGCCGTCTGATCCTCGTAAAACAGTCTTTTGGAGAAGCATCAAAAAATTGTAATATACAGTCACATCATTTATCTAGTTTAAAAAAAAAACATCAGATAAAAGATTTAAAAAATGTAAGTAATATTTTAAATTTAAACCCACAATAAACACAGCCTTTCTTTGTGAAATCAACCACCGCAAAGCATTTCTATGCAAATACAATTACATATTTGACACACAAAAAGCACATTATAAACACGTTGACCGAGTATTTTCACACCGAGCTATCGCCATTTTTCTTTCTCCGTAGTACTAAGGATGATTTATTTTTCGTCCAGAAATTTATTATTCTCATTATAGTACCAAATTTTGTTTGAGCACGTGACGCTCGAGACGTGTCCCACACCGGCAGGAAATTAATTTTCAACATTTTTTGATAACGCCCCTTAGAGTACAAACAATTAAATAAATAATTTGAATAATATTGGTCCTTAGGATCTGAGGCAATCTAAAACAATTACAGCGAAAAGATATTAGCTTGTCTATGACATATTTTGAGCTGCAGTTCAGCTTACTATTACTGGTATTTTTTCGTGACTATCATGTCATAGTGTTCAGTTACATTTGTCAAAGCAAAAGGACCAAAAGTGGACATAAGGACCAAAACCACTTTTATGGTCTGAGCTAACATTATCATTCATTAAAGTGACTTTATAAAGCTTCAAAATGGTTGCTTACATTAGGATACTACTATCGGACCACTCGAAGCGGGCTACTGAATAAACACAGATGTATAAACTGGTAAAATGTGTTAGCTTTGAAACTACGTTATTTTCTGTGGAAAGGACGATGAGTTACTTCGTACCTAGTGCTGTGTACAGTCTATGATATTGACTTGCTGTCTGTTGCACGAGGGTAGGTCCTAGGTAAAACTTGGATTTAAATGTTAGAGGTAAACGTTTTCTGTAAATAGTTTATTATGAATTAATAAAACTTTGTTGCTGTTGGATAGTGTTGTGTTTTTGGATCATTTTGATATATCAACTAGTTGTTAGTCTAAAGTCGGTATTCTTTGGATATTCATTATGAAATGATGATAGAACAGCAGATGAAATACACATAGGTAAAAATGACAATTTACTGCATTTTTAGACAAAAAGCCATCAAAAACATGTTGCTATCAAAAACACCTAACATTGCATTCCATTTCATCCTTTACTCGTTATACGTCAGAGTTGCACCTTACGTCCGTCACCATTACATGTCTTTACAACTACAGATTGCGACACAACTTTAATGTAACACCACGGCTTATAATAAAACGTTGTTTTTATTCTTCAGACATGCAATAACGCGCAAAACTTTTCAAAATGAATAGAACATCTGCGGAACTTTGCTCCAGTGAGATGAGCACTCCGGTACGGCGCACGTTTGCAAAAATGTAATTTAAAAATAGCTCATGCTACGCTATACAGGTATACAGCGGCAAATTGTGAATAATTTCAACAACATTTTGAATATCTCAACAATAGCGATGCTACCTGAGTTGTTATATTCAACATTTTCGTCTAGGTTCATTGAAAAATAATTCGTAAAATTCTGTTAGCCGGGTGATTAAAATAAATAAATCAACAGCTTTTTCTGTTAAACTTAAATTCGCAGGAAATATGTGTACAAAATCGTGTCATGTGCAACAATAAGTTCTTAGTATCTTGAAAAAATGCATTCGATTATAATCTTAATCCTTTTAAGACAAGAAACAACCACAGCGTTGTGTTTCGCCATGTGAGTGAGGTTACCGGAGGCCCAATCCTTCCCCGCTCCCAATCCCTCCTCAATCCTTAAATCTCCAAATCCCTAATCCCTAAAAGGTCGGCAACGCACTCGTAAATCCTCCGTTGCGGGTGTCCATGGGCGGCGCTGATTGCTTACCATCAGGTAATCCGTATGCTCGTTTGCCGACCAATTAAATAAAAAAAAGCCATATTCACGTACACTATGAATGTAACGTACAATATCCGCTTCCACACTCTATTCTTGTACCAACCGCATCTCTTGTTTCACTAGCTTTCGTCTTATTAAAACCCATAACTTCACACAATGTAAAACAATATATTTACCTACAGAAATTCATTTCTGCAATCTAAACCTAGAGACGAAATTCCGTGAATTATCAAAACAATTATGTTAAGTCCGTTCTCATCCGTCTCACGAGAGGACGGTACAGCTTGAATAAACATTCATTAGGCTGAGAGAGTGTTCTGGAGAGTACAATAACAGTGTTCGACAATTCACAGATTATACATGTAATACAGTTAGCACACTTAGGCAATATACTTAGGTAAAATACGTATAGCATGGCTCACTGAACCAACTTGCTTGTCTTTCAGGTAACAAAATAAAGATTGTCACAATACAGAGATAGGTCGATGGCAAACACCTCGTGATCGTTCACCTAGCTATGAAGATCAAATGCTTGAACGAGTATCCTACTCTAAGTGACGTGCACACAAAGATCTTCAGCAATTAAAATAGCAACTAAGAAAATGATTTTACTTTTTACTTCCTCAGACTTCTGCATTATTTATATTGGCGAGGAAGATTTTTGCGCCACCCATAACTACTTAGAGCTTGTCATGTTGCTCAGAGATAAATTGTTAAACCTTGATCACACAAACTTCATAATTTGCTTACCAACTTTTAGGTATATGAATAATGCTAACTTTATGTTTAACAGTCGCATTGAAACGTTCAACAACCTTCTTTATTTGGATGTGAACTCATTTAATTATGCGCACCTCCTAGATTCCAACCTCAACCAACCCTATGATCATGGTACGTACAACAAACACTATGGCTCTCTAAATAAACGTGGTCTAAGGATTGTCGTATCAGATTTGCAAGACCTAATTCTCGCTCTAGGTAAACTGAATACTTCGAGCCAGGAGGTTGACTGCTCCCCAGAAATTCAAAGCCTAAACGGAATACCCGATGAACCACACCAGATAAACTCGCAGTTTTTTCTATAACTATGTAAACATACCGCATTCTGATGCATCTAACGAGTCGTCAGTCGCAAAAAGTTTAACCCCTATAAGCATCTTTTATCAAAATGTTCGCGGAATTAAATCCAAACTCAATTTGTGGAGAACTAATTTGACGCTCATGGAACATGACCTTTTGGGAGCCACTGAGACTTTCCTAGACCCTTCTGTGGTAGATTCCGAGTTGGTCATCGGCGGATGGAGTGTCATACGCCGAGATAGATGCGGCTATGGTGGTGGTGTCCTATTTGCATCTAAGCTAGGCGTCTCACCAACCCGAGTACGTGAGTTTGAAACTCCTAAGGGCGAAGATCTTTGGGTGAAATTTACCTACCAGAAGAGCAGTGTTCATGTGTGTGTAGAGTACATTCCTCCTAGCACTACAGACGCTGTTTATTTTGATTAATTTTTTAAAATTGAAAGTTTTATAAATTATCTTAAAGGAACTGTACTTATTATTGGAGATATCAACTTAAATAGTGCTTCCAAAAACGTTTGTAATTATTATAGTTATTTCCTTTCTTATTGTGCTTTATCTGACATGAATAATGTTTATAATATGTTTGGCGGTAAATTAGATGTTGTCCTTGTAAAAGGTTCTTGTGGCGCAGTGCAAGTAAATAGTTCAGACACTGGGGGCATTGTTAATGTGGACTCCTATCATCCTCCTTTGGATATTGCTCTTAACATTTTATCTAATACTATTAACGAAAATATCAAGCCCAGTAATTTTGACTCAGCCTCGGATTGGAATTTTAATAAGGCTAATTTTTCTCTTTTATATGAGATGATGGCTGCTGCGGATTGGGATTGTATATTTAATTCCTCAGATGTGCAATCCGCGACTACTAAATTTTATGAAATCTTGTATAATATTTTTGATCTTTGCGTACCTAAAAAAAACAGACTAGTATCAAACAGGAAACGCTATCCTGTCTGGTTTTCATTTGATATAATTAAAGATGTAAATCGCAAAATTAAACTCCATAAAGAATGGAAACGAACTAATAATCAGAATGTCTACAAGGCATTTTCCAATCTGCGATTACAACTCAAGAGACGTATTGAGTCTGCGTACAATGCCTACATAGCTGCTGTCGAAGATGGCATTAAATCGAATCCAAAAAAATTTTGGAATCATATTAGTAGTCTTCGAAATAAGGGTGGCTTCGAGCCCACTGTGACCTATAAAGGCTGTAGTTTGTCAGGTACTAAAGCCGCTGAAGCCTTTGCTAATTATTTTGCTAGTATGTTTCTACCTAATAGTCCCAAATTGGATTTCAACAACATACCTAGTACTCCTTTGCCATGCGATGGGCATATCAACATAAGCTGTTTTACTCTATCACAAGTAGAATCAGGAATAAATAAGTTAAAACCACTTAGTTCTGTTGGTCCAGATAAAGTCCCATCTTACATCTTAAAAGGATGCAAAGAGATTGTTGCCCCCGTCTTATCTTATATTTTTAACCTGGCTTTAAAAACCGGCATATACCCTGAGCAGTGGAAGATATCGAAAGTCACTCCGATACCTAAAACAAGCAATAAGACATTGGTGGAAGAGTATCGTCCTATCGCAGTACTATCTTGCGCTGCTAAACTTTTTGAGAATATTGCACACAAAGAAATCTACGCGCAGGTAAATGCGCGGCTTTGTGAGGAGCAGCATGGTTTTCGGCCAGGGCGATCAGTAGAGACTAACTTGTTATCCCTCGTTGACTATATATCGTCTCACATGGATAAAGGTCAGCAAGTAGACGTCCTATATTTAGATTTTAAGAAGGCATTCGATACAGTGGATAACGATATTCTATTGGATAAATTATACAGCTTGGGTTTTACCCCCAAACTTCTGAAATTTTTTGCGTATTACCTTTCAATTAGGAAACAGTATGTTTGCCATGGATCTTTTATCTCGAAGTCATATCATACGCGTTCAGGTGTAAGTCAGGGCTCAATACTGGGCCCCCTTCTCTTTCTTATTATGATTAACGACCTCATTAAGGTAGTAAAGTATGCCAAATGCCTTCTATATGCTGATGATTTAAAGTTAGTTCAAGTGATTGACGGGAATGTAACTCCAGAACTTCTTCAAATTGACATAGACCGAATCCATAAGTGGAGTATAGATAACAAAATGATGTTTAATACTAATAAATGTTACGTCATGACCTTTAGCCGCAAGTTACAACCTACACATGCCGTGAATACCTTGGCTGATGTGGAAATAAAACGCGTGTCAACCATTATAGATCTGGGCGTGACATTTGACTGTGGTTTGACATTCCATGCACATGTGTCTGCCCTGGCTTCTGAATCATACAGACGCCTAGGTTTTGTCTTGCGCAATGCCCGCGAGTTCAACTATCCTATTGTCATCAAATTATTGTTTAACTGTCTGGTTAGAAGTAAATTGGAATTTGCTGCAGCCGTCTGGAATCCCCATGAATCCACATATGAATTATTGATCGAAAAGGTTCAGAAAGCCTTTCTGCGTTTTTTATATAAGAAGATATACTGATATTACCCTTTTATGTACCCTACTCATTTTTTGCTGGGAATGTTAGGATATAATTCCCTTTCAGTGCGTAGAGCCAGGGATCAGATTCTAATAGCAGTCAAAGTCTTGAGGAGTATGGTGGATTCTCCGGAGATACATAACACTTTGTGTACACTTTATGTGCCTGAAAACTATCTGCGTCACAGGCCTTCTCGGCGACATCGACTGTTTGCCACATCCCATTGCCGCACTGTGTCGCGCGCGCAATCCCCGTTGTGTCGCATGCATGGTGCCCTAAACTCCTTAATGGAGGCAGTCCCGGAATGTGATATTTTTAATGACACACTCAAGGTGATCATGTCAAATTCTGTAATGTTTTGCGAAAGATATGTTTGTTTTAAATAATTTATATGTTATAGTAACTTTAATAATTCTTTCAATTTTATTTTATTTTACTTTATTTTAATTTTTTAAGTTAAATGATCTCTAATTTGTTATTTTTTCTTGAATTATGTTTAATTTACCTATGTTTAATTTTATGTGAATTTTATGTGTAATAAGTTTTATGTTAGTTTTATGTTAGTATACCTTAATTACTGTTATTGGCGTAAGCCGTTGTAATTAATTAATTAATTAATAATTAATTAATAAATTAATTTTATAAAAACATTGGTTGACTACTGAATCGTTACGATGAGCAAGGGTAGCTTGCTGCCCGACCAGAACCAGACAAGATCGTACGGCACGACACTCCCTCCCGCCCGACCCTGGGCGGGAGAAGCTATTTGATGATTTTCCCGTCACAAAAAAAGCGCTATAAGGTGGCCTCAGCCTATCGCAGGAAAAGGAGCGGAGTGGTATTTAGACAGTAAGAGTCTGCCACTCCCTCTCTCCTGGCCCTGACTACTGAACCTATTAATACCTGCGTCTGTACTATCTTACCTGTTGACCAAATAATTTGGATGACTGTACGTTCGAATATCTACGTGTATAATACAGAGGTATTCCCAGGTTTGTTGCAGACACAAGTTCTGGAGTATCTATTACGTGTCTGGTGTAGCGAGCATTACTGTGTATAATATCTTATACAAGAGCGCCATGGAATCATACTGTCTTTAACACAGAATTGATATTTACATTTATTTATGGATTTATAAGGATGGTTTTTACATTGAGGTAACTCAAAGATACTATCGTGCTTTTCGGTAAATATCTGAAAACATTAAACATTTAATTTAATTTAAAATTATGTTCTTAACGTTTAATACAAAAGAGGTAAAACCATAAGAATCTTTTATGTCGTAAAAGTTATTGTCGATGTTTACTTCTTAAACAAAAAAGGAAGACAAATAAGCGAATGATTGCCATCCATTTACGAATTCCATAACGTTGATATTCGACTGAAGGTAAGTATTAAATTCTCAAAATCCTACATACCACGTACGCTAACATGAATATCGTTTCCTTTGATATAAATTTCCGCAAATGTAATTACAATATAATGTTTGCAAATGTCGTCTGTCGCAATATTCTGGATTATTTTGAAAGCAAAATAATGGCGAATGCCTCGAGGTAGTGTTTCATCCATTGACGATACAATATTAAAGGCCGGATCGAATATCGATGTAGCTTATAATTGTTGTTAATGTACATTATCGAATTATTTGCGTTCGGTCACGTAACAGATTAACTATTAACGTAATCCCTCGATGCTGACATAGAAAACTGAATTATCAACAACAACAACAACAACAAACGATAGCGACTCACCCCAGCTTCGCACGGGTGCAATACTGATAGTAAATTACTCCACTATTTGATGAATGTTATCTATCTATTACTGGGTAGGTCAATTCTTAACATGAAATATATTTTCTTGGTCTTCAATACTGATGCCAAAAATAAAACCTGTAAAATTTTTGTCTACATGTTCCTTATAGAAACTAGAATTACTCCAGTCGTGTATGCTACCTTAATGAGTAAAGTTACATAGAAATCATATTTTACGGATATCTGGAACATATCCGTGAACATATCCGTGACAATATATGTATATACAAAATTAGCTAAAAAATATTTCAGAACAGCATATGTCTATCTTTTATAGTTGACTAACAATAACAAGTGTAACTCTTGACATGAAATAATACGAGACGAACCGAAATGCAAGAGACGAACCGAAATCACACGAGACAAACTGAAATCTCACAAGACGAACCGAAACTATACGAGACGAACCGAAATCATACGAGCCGAACTGATATCATACGAGTCAAGCCGTGTCCAGCAGTCCAGCAATCGCTTTCTCAGTCCAGGACTCTTTGGCTGTACGTGAGCTCTATAGCATATGTATATCACGCGGAGTGTTCTGACCAATCGTTCGGTTTGATACTTTTCAGTTTGTTATTTTGACTAAGATGACTAGACTATTGGTCAATTTTCCTTTTTGTTGTTGTTTATGTCCTCCTCATTTAAGGACGTGTCTCTAGTGACGACAGTGACACTATCGTTGAATGTATCAAATTGGCGTTTATTGCTTGTATTCAAATCACTGTTTTTTACTTTCTACGAAGCGTTATATTATGGAGGACGTTAATTCCAGTTTTATATATTTAATTATGATTAAATATTCACAATGTTTGTCGATCCTGTATTCTAGGCATTACGCTACGAACGTGTTGTATTTTTTTTAAATAAAATCGTTGCCCCACACTAGTATTTTCTCCTGTGTTGTGGGTGCGTTTATAAACATATACAATTTGACATACACATCACACCCAGATCATCCCACGAATTGGAATTGAGACCAAACCCCACACATTGATGTGAAATAGTGGTTTTGAATGCTGAATTTATGTTTATACGTTATTTGAAGGTCGTTTTGAAATGATTTTTGAACCTTTAAATTTAAAAACGATGTTTACTTTTATTCACAATTTTTTTATTAATTGGGTATTATGGTTAATTGTTTATATTGAACTAGGCACAATAAAATACTTTAGTTAACAGTTTTCGATGATTTCTTCACTAAATTAATTTCTAGTAACACAGTATTATACATGTATTATATTCGTTTTTGTTTCACTCATTCTTGTTCGTATTTAAATGTTTATAATTCCTCACAAAGCTAATTTAACACCTGGATAACATTATCACATGTGGTTTACTCATAATTCAATCACTTTTGATATAAATTAAGTATATTTTTAAACGGTCAAAAAACGGAGCTCAGTATAAACTTAATAATAACATCCTTAAAAGGTGGAAAAAAATAGAATCAGCGTTACACCCGTGCGAAGCCGGGATGGGTCGCTCAGCTCGCGCATCACTCTTTCTAAAAAAAACATCATCAAAAATATGTTGCGTAGTTTTAAAGATTTGAAGATATAGGGACAGAGAAAGCGATTCTGTTTTGTACACTGTGATACTATGTAGCAATAATGGAAAGGAAAACACGCTGGTTTCTGATTAGTTGACGAGTGACAAGCTCGCGTTGTGCCGCCGAATTAATCAATCACCATTACACAATTATTAGCATTAATTGTGTTGTGTTTGAATATTAATATTGTAAATGACGTGGAAACATGGCCTGTTGTTGTGTCACTAATTACTGTCTTGTTTGATTCGAATTTGAATTGTTCAACTATTTTTTTATGACATATAGGTACCTACATATTTGTTAGTTTTGTCTGCTATATACGATTATTTTGTAAAAGTAAAATAGTTTAAGAATTATTAGATATTAGATGGTTCTGGCTTCTTCTTTCTATATGTAATTACTAAAGCGTTTGGGTTCTGAAAGAGAGTCCGTATTAATTCCAAATTTATAATGTTCATCATCAAACCACTGATTATAATTTTCAAGCATAGCTCGTTGGTTAAACCTATTTTTAAGATCTGCCACAAAAGAAAATCAAAATACAGCATTCAACAGTTAAAAACAATAAAACAGGAAATCAAAGCAAAGTTCCTCACATGCTTAAATCGCCATAAAACGTAGTATATTAGGTCGACGATGCCACGATTGCCAAACGGGACAAGGCTCCGCAGTTGAAACCCGCTCATAACGCATAGGCACGTAATGCAGAAATATGAGCTGTATATGGCCGATTGGATCGCCGCAAATTTCCCCCGAGATCGGCTCAGTAACCACTGCACTGAATTTGTTTGTGCACTTATCGTTCCAACAGTTTTACTCCGTCCTTTTTAATGACATTCATTATAATGGCAGCTTCATTTTAATAGTAACTATCGTGAGATATACAAAATTTATAAATTTATTTACGTTTATTATGTAATTGAGAAAAAGACTATTATACCTATCAAGCCAGAGCGGGGCTCATATTCTTCAGCCGCGTGTACGCGGTGTTGTCACTGCGCAGTCAATTTCCAAACTAGCCTAACTCGTAAGTTGAAACTAATGGAACGATAAAGAAACATTTATGAAGCCTAGGCTGAAACGACCATTCTTTGGCAATTTCTTCAGGCATTAAGGGACCCCAGTGTCAGTCAGTGTACAATTTAATCATACTTAAAGAACCAATAAAAAAAATATGGTAAAATTTTTAAGTTTGTTTGTATGTAGGGGGCATCTCTGAAACCGCTAGTCGGATTTGCAAAATTCTTTCATTGATAGATTGCTACAATATTGCTATGTGCTATAAGCTATAAAACATCGCGCTCCGATCTATAGGAGTCGGACACCGAGTGAAACCGCGCAAAAGTAGCTAGTTACGTTATATTTTGCAACTAAAATTATACTGAATGTCACTCAATATTGTTTCATTTTCATCGTCTTGATACACTTCAAAAGCGGGATATTGGAAGCATATCGAATAAAATGACAGATGTGATTGATTGAAACATAGTTAATATAACTAGAGTCTGTTCTTTTTTAACCGACTTCCAAAAAGGAGGATGGTTCTCAATTCGACGTCATTAAGGGTCTGATGATGAGAACGAAGGACAGCTCAGGGAACTCCTAAACGGTTTACAGTAACTACCTCGTGTTTGGACTTAATTCATTTATATCAATGAAAACTTTGCACATTTATGGATTACAATGAAGTTATGCAGTAAATCGTGATGATGGACCCCGAAGACCGTTCGTGGGATACCTTTGACCATTTGGAGTAATTATGTTGTGTTTGGACTTAATTTATTTATATTGATGAGAACTTTGCACCTATGTATGGTATATGTATAATGATGGTCTGCAGTATACCTGATGATGGAGGTCATTGACATTCGAGGGAATTTCTCAACGATTTACAGCACTGAAAGCTAACTAACTCGGACTACCAT
The DNA here is from genome assembly GCA_902829305.4 of Spodoptera exigua. NCBI lineage: Eukaryota > Metazoa > Arthropoda > Insecta > Lepidoptera > Noctuidae > Spodoptera > Spodoptera exigua. The sequence continues at coordinate 4,508,548 of LR824612.2, forward strand.
TACCGTAATTTTCGATCTCAAGTAGCGGTCGTCTTCTATATCGAGAAGCATTATAGTTTTCTCTGTCTATCACTTAAAATGGTGAAATAAAATATTTTTACAAAAAAAAACCGACTTCAAAAGGCAACAGACAAAAGGAAGTGTGGGAGAGCCATGCTTCGTCACGAATGGGTCGGCTCGACCGGAGTGATACCACGGCCTCACAGAAGACCGGCGTGAAACAACCTCAGCGTTGTGTTTCGCCGTGTGAGTGAGGTTACCGGAGGCCCAATCCTTCCTGAATCCCTAAATCTCCAAATCCCTAATCCCTAAAAGGTTAGCAACGCACTCGTAACTCCTCCGTTGCGGGTGTCCGTGGGCGGCGCTGATTGCTTACCATCAGGTAATCCGTCTGCTCGTTTGCCGACCAATTACATAAAAAAAAAAAAACCTAAACTAAAAAGCAAAAAATTCATTTACTTTATTCAAAGTAATACATATTTACATTTAGTTAAATAGAAAATAACATTTAATATCTATTTTATAATTTTGAAGTCGGTGCCAAGTATATTGACGATGGCAATTCCAAATGTTACGATAATTGAGCAGTTTATTTTTGGCAATTGACTTAAATACACTTAACGCGGTTCAGTCTAAAGCACTGAGCCGCCTTTTCGCTGGTTTACTGCATTCTTTTACAAGACCTGAAACGGGATCTCACAGAATCAAAACTACAAACGTGTACCACTTTAGATTTTTTTATTTTTATTTATTTCCTTCCTTTCCTAAGTAAGTCAAAGCAGAAAAAAGCCACAGATTTCCATTTAAACTGGCAGATGGATAACCTGAGACATGTACTTGTAACACAAAAGGAGTAAGAAATAAGTTTCTAATATTTGATTGTTACGGATTGAAGGATAGAACATCAAGAGGATTCGTCGATTCAGTGGGAGAGAAATGGGCCTCCGATAACTTCCCTCTAACAACCAAACACAACGTGGGATGAATCTTCTTTAAAAAATACCTCAAATATCGGTTCGATCATTAAATGTCACGCATTGCTCTTAAAACATGGCCCATGGCTGATATTCTTTTGTTTCTTGTTCCATTTTCAACGTACACACATCATAAAGAAAAGTTAGTAGGTGTACCTACGATAAAGGTCGTGTTGTCGATTGTCGTGTTTGTGCCACTAATGACGTCATTTTCAATGTAGTTATCTACTACGCCATTATTATTTTTCCCTTTCGTACTGTCGTTCCGTTGACTTTTGTTAAATTCCTTGTGTTTATCTCGCTAAGAAATATTGCCGTGACTGCGTTCCGTGTTGTTTATCCCGCCCGTAATCCGTGCAAGCATTCAAGCTGTTTGTTAAGGAACTTGCGATAATGGAGACTAGTCTACTACTATAGTGGAGATACCCTATATCTTTTTTTTTATTTGTATAGCAGTGTTAGTAACTCTTTTAAATATGAATGTTACGTTACACTACTAAAATTAAATTGAAAAGTTGATTTATTTACCATGCACTTGTAGTTAGACAAAATCTGATATTAGCGGAAATTCATATTCAAATTCAAAATCATATATTCTGACTAAACTTTGAAACGTCAAAATAGAATAGCAGTCTGTTCGTCAGTGAGGCTCATTGCTCGTTTCAAATTGTAGATTTGAATGGAGGAGAACGAGGAAGAAATACTATACTTTTATACATTATTTATTATATTATATGAAACACATTTTTGTATTTAACTTAGCTTAAGTTTCTGCACTGATTGGCGTCATGCGTTGGTGTCGCCCATCGCTGAAAATCAGCGCCGCGACACTGTCTCGTATGGGGTCGCTGCATAATGCTGAGCGAGGGCCATTTCGCGTGCTTGGACGCATATTTTTCTCCTACCCTCTACTTTTGTTATATTGTAGTATAATTCTTAATGTATTTTTATTTTTACCTTTATTTTTATGCGTCCCAGACGCGAATAAATACTTTTTGTTTGTTTTGTTTGTTTAGTGAATATTATTGTACCCATATGTGAGAACAATGAAGAGACAAAGAGAACAAATGATGGAAGCTATTATTAAATTTTAAGTCCTTTATCGTCTCGGACATGGTGCTCACATATGGCAATCCAAAAGAATGATTCCATATAAACTATATGTTGAAACAAAAAAATAAGAATGCTTGATGTTATAATATCCACTCGCCCACCTTCATAAACCAGTGAAAACATTGAAACTATATTGCATCAACACATGCAACCAACTTATTAGTCTATATGACTCAACAACAGCAGATCATATTCATAATAGTATCACTAACAATATAATTGCTGGCAAACCCAAAATATTTGAACACGTTCCATGTGAAACTGCCGCGTTAACCAATCACAATTCAGCATCTAACTGTGGACTATTAACTCAACCAACCATAACACTGATCCCGTATTTTACCAAAATGTCGAACGTTGAATTTTTGGAATAACACAGACAAATTACAGTGCAAATTTTAAAGCAAACCCGAAACCGTGATACTGCAGCGTTCGGGCAAAGAGTTTAATTTGTAATCGTTAGCCAACTTTGCGAATACGGTCCAAAGTTGGCTGGCATCCGGCATTGTACACTATCACTTACCCCTACCATTTGTTAGGCCCATTTTGAGTTATTATTTTGTTTTGTTTACATTATGAACTAAAGAGCTTTTGCCTTTGAATTTGCCATTATTATATGTTTAAATATCCTATAACCGTAGTTATACTTAGAGGTGTCATCATATCAGCAATGATATATCACAACTGAATTTAAACCACAACAATAACTTCCAAGTAACCTAGTTGTAAATTGAAATGACTAAACGGAACGTTATAAAGAAACGCATTGTGAAACTGATTGAAAAAGAGTAACTATTGAGCTTCTTGCTCGTTCTTCTTCATAGGACTACTACACTTTGGAACGAACAAATAACTTCACTAGAGGACAGACGGACAGACTTGACACGCATAAAGTTAAATCTTTTTTTTTTTTGCTAGACTTTCAAAAGTATCTGTTGTGCTGTGCTTGTAATAAATGATTTGAAAAGCTCGTGCATTGCTCCAAAGATATTTTCAAAATCAATCAATAAAACGATGCCTAAAAGAGCAAATATAAAAAATAAATTGCTACTCAAAACCGACGATTAAAGCTAAAATCTTATTGAATGGAATTGGAAACACTCTATCTAACTACTACTAACATTAAAATAAGCACCACACACTCACCTACAAACAACATGTTTCTAGTAGCTTAACAAATCAATGTGATGTGACATAAAAATAATTTTCAAACTCATTCTGCACTGTGTTTATTTATTTTAAATTCCTAAGTGAAATATCTTACTAGACAGAAAATTAATTTTAAATCATCATCAAAGATATCAAACCAATTTAAATTCAATCTCTTTCCTAGACAGATCATAGAATGAAGATATTTTTTCCTTCACAAATAGTAAAACCAGTACTTACAGATTTTTTATGTCATAAGTCGGCAATAGAGCGGGCGGAATACCTAATGGCTGGTGGAAAGCAATCGGCGCCACCCATGGACACCCGTAACACTAAACAAGTTACGAGTGCGTTGACGGCCTTTTGATTCCGGAGATTTAGAGATCGGGGTGGGAAGGCGAGAGGGGATAGGGTTGGATCTCCGGTAACCTTACTCACACGGCGAAACACAACGCTGTAGTTGTTTCAAGCCGGTTTTCTGTGAAGCCGTGGTATCGCTCCGGTACATCGATCGAGATCGATGTAAAAATCAATTACAGAAACTCATGCCTTCAATTCAGGTGTAAATCAAATTTGAACCCAACGCCAATGATTTTACGCACCTCTTTGAAATAAACGTGTCATTTTATCGTATTTTGCCTCCAGCAATAATGAACACGCAACAAAAGGAATCAACCATGAAGGTATGAAAGCTGATGAGCTGTCAATCACCGTGTCACTGCATACTGATGCGGTGACTATCGCTCAACTTGACAACTAATCACCGGGAAAGTAATCACTATTTAACATGTTTTACTGCCATTAAAATGGACGCACAAATGAAGTGTAAAAATGGTTTGTATTAAATACTTTTTTTAATAAAGGAATTACGTTAGCCTTCCAAATACAAACAATTTACATTTGCATGGGAGGATCTTTAAAAGTGAAGTAAGATCTAATCCAAATGTAGTTTAGAATCTGCTGAAAGAAAGTAACAAATACTCCAAAACCTAACCCTAGAGGGCAGACATTATTAATAATATTAATCTACGCTATTGTTGTTATTGTAACAATTGAAAACCCTAACACGAGTTGAGCTAGATTAGTCATATTCCAAGCTACTAAGAGGCTTCAAAGTAACTATTGTTTCCCTCAATACAAGCTATTATAACCAAAATCGCACTTAGTATACGACAACGATTAATCAAATTAAGGGACCTCCTTGTTCTCTAGACGGCTCCTTCACGGTACCATTTAGTCACGCAAAACACCAAGTTTGTATTGTTAAGTTAAATTAATGCGAATAACGCCAGAAAGCAATATTAATTGCCGGCACATTTGGCCAAATATTCGCGTTTAGGCGGTGAACTGCAGCGCCATCTCGCGGTAATTACGACATTAATACTAGAAACTTTGCCATATGGAACAGCCTCTTTGATTAATTTACACTCTGTAAGTACTACTTTGTGTTTAACATATAGGATACCTACTGAATATCTAGGTATATACAACATTTTGTAGCAAACAGACTATTTCATTTCATCATATCCGCGGGTCTGTGGATGGTTCATTAGCGTTATATCATCATCACGCTTCCTCAAGACTACACACACAAGAAGGATTGGCAATTTTAACCCTTTCGACTGCACGGTTGGTCCGGTGGCTGGACAACTGGCTGCCGTTCAACATGTCGCGGATTCGATCCGCGCACGGAACAACTCCTTGTGTGGTCCACAAATTGTTGTTCCGGGTCTGGGCATCATGTGTATGTGAAATTGTATGTTTGTAACCGCATCCACGACACATGATAAAACCAGAGTGTTGGAGAAAGTATTTAAAAAAAAATTAAAACTAGAAGTTGTAAGCCCAGGTATCCTCCCGATGTTTTCCTTCACGGTAGGTCTATGGTGTCTAAATGAATTTAGAAAGTACATACATATGAATCGGATAAAAGAACATATATATTAAATCCGAGTACATTTTACTAATAAATCATAAACAGCGTTGCTTACCCTTTCGACAGCCATTTTATTATCAAGATTCATATTTACGGCGTCGTCTTTGTCACGCCGGCCATTCTCTTTGAATCATGGCCCAAAAGTTTATATCGAGAGAATGCGAACTTCTTATCTGCTCCTAGGTTCAAACTCGTTTGTTCCAGGTTCAAGAATCCATGATTATTATCGAGGACAGAAAACTCGTCTTAACTTCATTCAGCCCTTTGAAAATTTGTTCCTCTTTGTTATTATTTATTGATGTTTACGCTAAGGACGCCCGTGTTGTACACGCCTTTTTAATTTTCATTCGAGTGTTCGGTTTAATGTCTTTACTGTAACGCTTGTATGCAATTACATATTCATGATAACAAAACACCAGTAATGCATACTCTTATTAGGCATCCTAAATTACAAACGTTAATAGCAGAGTGGACAGTAAATTTTCTGCGTTTTCAATTTCGTAAATTAACAACTTTGATTCAATTCCAATCGCCATCAAGCCTACAATATACATAAACTCACAAAATTTCCATTTACAAAACAAAATGTACACAACACGACGCTTAACTGTGTAATCGAACGAAATAGGTTCGATACATCCATATTATGGACAACAAATCGTTGTATAAAAGGGCCTCCTTCCATTAGTGGTCACTAAATGGCGTACCGAAAATTAATAAAACCTTTACAGATACCTCATTAGTTTAATTAAACGGCGATCATTACCGTGGGGTAAAAGAATAAGGCTCTAATTTGGCCTGCGCCACACTATTGCCATCTCGGGCACGTCCCCACAAATTGATACAGGGTACGTGAGCCACTCAATTCGATGACGCTCATTTTGGGTTCCGTACACAGAATGACTAAGGAGAATTTAAGAGGGGAGTGATAAAGAACTATTTTGTAAACGACGTCTGTCCTCATGTCCCTTACTTATGTCGCTGGTGTGAATAATGAACTGCCTCATATGGTTCCCACGATGACAGAATAATTCTTGCATTAGTAGCCTATGTACTTAAAAAGACCTTGTTTTCTTCTAGTTTATTGATGAAATTACCAAAGCTGCTTGATGGTTTAAGCTACACCTACTGACGTTGATGTTACGAATGTTGCACTTCAGGTTTATTAATACTGTTCTACTATAATGACATAAAATGTCCAAGAGAGTTGGCAAATGACAACGCCGATAAAATTAGCATTACGAGTAATGTGCGTACCGCAGGGAAGTGCCGCGGAAGGGCTCGATGCGCGGATGGGGAGCGGCGCTCGTCGATCGTCAGACATCGTTAAAAGCCGCTTGTCCCGTCGTTTGTTGCGAGTTTTCACAAGTTCGCCAGTAAATGGGTGCCGACGCCGCCGCTTCACCAGCCTCGCAATTTACTTTTTCATCTCTCACGAAGGGCTCTTGTTGTTATTTGACATTAGGTACGCTTTCACGAAACAAGCTTTTAACCCTGACGCGTTTGAGGACGCTTAACGTCATTAAGTACACAACAAGCGAACTTCGAACACCCTCATCGGAATTTTTTACATTACATAAAATTGTTTCGGACATTTTGTCTCGTAAAGGGGTCAGGTACCGCTATTGTTGTAACTTTATTGATTTCAGCACAGCAGTGGCTCTCTACTCATATCATTTGAGAACGAGACACTCGCAGTGGACAATGATTATGTGACTAGACCTTTGGAAAAGGTCTTCAGGTCGGGAAACACCTTCTATTAGGAATAAGTGACCCAATCCACTTGAGTGGACGCAATTTTGCGGAACCTCTATCAAGTGTAGTTTGTACAGATTGCTTATGTGGGTCACGTATTATTCAATAAACCCAAAATTAATACTAAGTACGTGAGCTGCGTCGGTGAATGGCACTTTTCTGATATTTTGTTCTAATAAAGATACTGACCGCGCGCCGCCAACTATTAACTTGAGCAAAACTCGCTCCTGTCATTCGAATGGTGAATTTATGTGAGTGTAATTATTTCATTTCTGGCGAAGTCTTGCAATTTGGTGCGAAAGTTTCTCAGGCAGCGCGATATAATTATTTAACCGCTATAATTAATAAGGCGCTATAACTTGGGAACAGCCGGACGAATTGAGCGAGTCGTCATGGCGCTGCCGGCGGGTCTTGGTACGCGACGCACGTCCTTTATTAATTTTCAACGAAATAGAATCAAATTAGAGAAATTGTTTGCCGAGACTAAGTTTCAATTATGGTTGGACCCTGTCTTTAATTTAAAAGTTGCTTCTTTTATTTAATTTGTATGTTGATTTGGGATCTTCAAAGTATCTTGTGAGAGTGCCTCAGATTTCAAATGTAGAACTTACCTAACGTGATTTTTGACTGTTACATCTAGATGATGACAAGTCAAAAAATAGTCTGTCGTGCTGCCACGGAGGTTAAGAGTGTAAGTGAGGAAGCGTGGTGATTAATGCTCAAACCTTCTCCGTCTAAGAAGAAGTCTTTGCTCAGCAGTGTGCAATTATAGGCTGATGATGATGATGAGTGAACAAAGAGAAGAATTGATCTGATCTTCATGAGTTTTAAAATTGTACTTCAAAAGCAATTTCTGCAGTACGTTCCTACTTTCTTACGGCGTACGGAGAGTACCTACACATTTCGATCACACGCGTGCAACTCTAGACAAAGGAGAAAGCCATACATCCATACCTACTTTGCAACTCGCGAAGAAACCATACAGATTGTTCTCTCAAACTTACTAACAAGATGATCCCTACTCCAATTTATTGTGAAACCAAAAAAGTGTGGTTATAAGTGGATGGGGAAGGAAATCGATGCTGACAGCCTCTGGGAAACATCTTGAGAGATAGAATTACGGGAATCTGGAGGACCGGGGGCCACTCACGATATTACACCATTCTTACCAATTGTATCGGTCTTTGATCTGGACAGTCTTGTTAGGTGAATGAAGGCTTAGCAAAAAGTTTTAATACTCGTAAGACAGGCGAAGCATTTTTACAGTTTTCGAAATAATCTCAGTACCCAGTTATTATCAAGGAGTCTAGAATGGTAACAGGTACTTACCTATTTATTTATAAAGTATACTCTTATCTACTTAATCGCCATTTTAAGTAATAGCCACTTTTAAGTAATTAACTGACGAAAAATTTGCTTTAATGTTACGGTGTGATTGCATCTCTTTCCAGCCCTTTGAGGAAAAAGAGATAGAAAAAATACAAAATACATATGTTATTAGTATTTCTTCTTAGGTCGGTTTCTGTGAGCTATTGCTACAGATACCGCAATTTTTGAACGTAGCTGTTGTTTTTACCACGAAATTCTCGTATTTCGGTCTACGAATTGAAAATAAATAATTGAAGGTATACCATACGCCAGGTCATGGAATCAGCGAATAGCGAAATAGAACTATTAAGTTTCATGCAGACATATTTTGTTTTCTTTTCTGATAAAAATAAATTTGTAGAAGAAACATTTAAACATTTAAGTAAATAAAAAATTCTGTTGATAATCTCGAATATCTATCGATAACAAAGAGTATATAACCATTATTCCTCTACGATCGATAATCACCTTTTGAAGAAAAGCTGAAGTAAAGCGGTAACAATTACCACCATTTAATACATAAAAATCAAACAAAATCATTATTAAAATGTCATCACGGGAAAATAGACCAATGTTTAACCTTCTTTGAATCTATGAAAAGTACAACCAGACAGTCACGAACGAAAATTTTCAATTCGCTCGAAATCAAATAGTGTTAGCATTTATTCCGCTTTAGTGTAAAAGTGCTCAACGAGCTCTCTAAACTTTATAACATTGTCTTACAGACTGAATGCATAAACGAACAGTTCTGAATGCCCTGTGCTAAACATAATTTTCTTTTATAGTACAAGTTCGTGCATAACTATGTACACGATATACTAACGCCTGCATCGCATCGTTTCGGGGATCGTACTTGTAAATACATTGTTATGACTTGTAGAGTAGATTGTTCTGCTTCCACTATTTCTATGAGATTTGTGTGATAGCTATCTGTCTGCTGTTATATTTTGCCTAAACTTAGTTTAAAGATACCTTAGACAGTACAGAGATTACATCGTTGGAAGATTGAGAATGAAATGATGTTATGTAAGAATTTCCTTGAATTATTTTGTTCCTACTATCGCACTGTATATCCACGACTAAAAGATTACTTAATAAAATATTTATATTATCAATTTATACTATACTAGCTACTCTCGCGCGGTTTCACCAGCTGCCCGGCTCCATTTAATCGTAGCGTGAAGTTTTATAGCCTATAGTACTCAGGAATATTCTAGTTATCTAGAATAAGAATTTTGGAAATCCGACCAGCGGATCCAAAGATTACCCCCTACATACAAACTTACATACTTACAAATTTTACCTCTTTATAATATTAGTATAGATATCTACTGCACAGCTCTCGCGGTACTTTAAATGTGGGAGAGTCATGCTTCGACCAGAGTGATAGAGGTCTAACAGGGAACCGACGTGTGGCAACCACAGCGTTGTGTTTTACCGTGTGAGTGAGGTCGACAACGCACTCGTAACTCTTCCGTTTTTGCGGGTGTCCATGGACGGCATTGATTGCTTATCATCACGTTATACGTCGGCTCATTTGCCATCCTATCACAAACAAAAGCGAAAAAGCTCCAGAGGATCTGCTCTTTGTGCACTCTTCAATATTTGTTCTGGGTCTGGGCGTATGTAAAACTGTGTGGAAACACAACCACGACGGGAGATAATCACTGTGTGGAGCAATGTTAAAAAAAATCATTTGTGTTAGACACTAAAAAGTTTAGTCAAATATTTAAAACCTTATATCCTAGAAATCTGGTTAAGTACTCCGCCTATTTTTAAACTAACAGCTCGCCACCCGCATTGCACGGGTTAACTCTCTCGCTATCAAAGGATCACTTTTTTTCTAATCTTCCCCTCTACTTTTCTAATATTTTCTTTGACACTAACAAAAAAGAATCACCAAATTTGGTCCAGGCGTTGTTGAGTTATGCGCTTACCAACACATTTTGCGAACCGTTTTTATATAAATGATTACGAATAACTACAAATAAATTCTAGATCTACAATATGCAAATTAGAATATAAAGAAAATTCGACAGTCAAAAGTTATTTTCATAATTTATTTTGATCCAACATATTTTGCAATTTAATTTTCATACATTTGAAATAATACAATCACAAATAATGTTCTAAGTACACTGATAGCAAGCAAATAGTGACTAGTACAATATATATTGTTTCCCTAATGAAGTGCATATAGTAACATATATTATATATAGGTATTTGTTCTACTCTACAGGCTCCATATTGTTGTCTACGCGAGGACTCTCGGTACTGAAACAAAATAAAAACATATTACGTAAATAATTAAAAGGCATGAATTTATTTAATTTAGTCACGGTCCCAAATATCTATTTGTTTTCCAAAAATGATCGATTCACTAAGAACTACAATTGAGTTCAATGCCGTAAAACAATACAGTCGTTATCATTTATTACACCTATTTAAATGAATTTGCAAAGATGATGTACTAAAAAAAATGAAAGTAATCTACAATCTTTAAAAAAACTAGCTATAATCTATGCACAGGTAGACCGCTCGGTTCAAAAAAGGAACGGAAAATCCGTTCACAACGCGTTGCTCCTAGTTCAATTCACGGCAGCATAGTGGCACTTTTAGAAGCCACAAAGCAGACTCACAAAAGCTCAACCAACACAGAAATTGAGTAAAAAAGTCTGTATTACCTATCACCACCATCCCCTTTTGCCGTACGGACAATAGTGTCCCTCTTCCCTGCAACGTACACGATAACATGAATTGACTGAAACTCCTGAATTATAAATAACTTTAGAAAAATCTTTGCAACGTGAGCGAGTTTGAAAATTTTCCTTTTAGCAGGTTCTTTGGCTCTATTCTTTACTTCCTTTACCCCGACACTAAGTGTGGCAACACAAAAGGCTGAATGTTTGAATACGGTGCTCTTAAAAAGTTTTTAAATAAACTCCCCCATAACCTCTTAAATGTTTGGAGTTTTAATAGTTAAGTATTTTTTTGAAACTCATAAAATACTAAGTGTTAAGTAATATTGTCGTAAAATAGACTTAGGTACAATCTCGTCACTCTTGAACAAAAACTGTTAGAAATGGAACGCAATCAAATAAGTAGTTCGCATTTTTGCCGCTGTGTGGCGTTCTCAATTCTTTTGTTTTTTTTTCACTTTTTGACACACGTTTGTAACGCTTACGTCTTATGAAATAAATTACACAATATTTAAAGTTAATACTTGCTTTATTCAATAATTCCTACATGGTAGCAGAGCGTGGTTGATTAGCAAGTATCAGTACAAAATATTCGTGCAGAATTTATCAGTGTTTAGTGGTGTACGTGTACCGGAATAAAAAGTGAGATTATACACACGCGTCCCAGTGACCGGCGAGTTAGGAAAAACTCTTAAAAAATGAGTTCATCGCATCACATGTTCAATCTTGATAAGTTGATCGGGCGTGAAAACTTCGCAACATGGAAATTCAGTGTGAAAACTTATCTCGAACTACTTATTTGATTACAAGACCTCGTAACAGAACTCAAAGGAATATCATAGATGGAGATGAAAACAGTATGTATTGTTTACTTTCAAGTTTTTGTGATCCGCAGACAGTTGAGGAGGCACTTTCATCACCTTACGCCAAACAGTGGAAACTAGCAATGGACGAGGAGTATAACTCACTGATGAAAAATAATACCTGGAATCTAAAGGACTTGCCTTCGGGTAGAAAGGTTTTGCCATGCAAGTGGGTCTATAAAACTAAAACTGACCAAAGTGGTAATATAATACGATTTAAAGCCAGGCTTGTGATTAAAGGGTATGCCCAGAGAAAGGGCACTGACTACGAGGAAGTGTTCTCACCTGTTGTAAAGTACACTACCATAAGGTACTTGATATCACTAGCTGCAAGATTGGGGCTTGAGATTGACCAACTGGATGCAGTGTCAGCATTTTTACAAGGTGACATTGATGTTGACATTTACATGAAGCAACCAGAGCTGTATGAACAAGGCCCTCAAGTGTGTCACTTGAATAAATCCATATATGGATTAAAACAGGCTAGCAGGTTGTGGAATTCAAAATTAAACCTTGTGCTGCTGGAGATGGGACTGAAACGTTCAAAGTCTGACCCATGTGTCTATTTCAATCCAGATAAGAATACCTACATTGCTGTGTGGGTAGATGACCTCATTTTATTTACTTCAAATAAGGTGGAAAGAGACAAGATTAAACACAGGCTTATGCAGCACCTCGAGATGAAGGACCTGGGTAAGGCTAGTCAGTGTGTAGGTCTGAACTTAACCAGGGATGGAGACACTATTATGATTGACCAAGAAAAATATATTAAAAGTGTACTTACTAAGTTTGGTATGTCTGACTGCAAATCATGCAAAACACCTATAGAAGTGGGCCTGAAGTTTACTCAGAGAGCTGATGACAAGGAAGTAGACTACCCTTATCAACAGGCTATAGGCTGTCTTCTCTACATTGCTCAAGGTACAAGGCCTGACATTTCCTTTGCCGTCAATACTCTCAGTAGGTTCAATAAAGAACCAAGAGCAGAACACTGGACAGCAGTCAAAAGAGTACTACGATATTTACAGGGAACTAAAGATCTGAAGCTCACCTATACCAAAGATGATCAACCAAATCTTAGAGGCTTCTGTGATGCAGACTGGGCCAGCGATAATATCGACCGAAAGTCCTGCACGGGCTATGTTTTTATTTCTCAGGGAGGCGCGGTGTCCTGGTGCTCCAGGAGACAACAAACGGTGGCTTTGTCAACCGCCGAGGCGGAGTACATGGCCATGTCATCAGCAGCGCAGGAGGCCCTGTGGCTGCGACAGCTGCAGATCGAGATCGGCCAGCCTTCAAATTAGTTATTTAGTGACAATCAAAGTGCTATAAAATTGTCTGCCAATGATTGTTATTTACCCCGTTCAAAACATATTGATATAAGATATCATTTTTTGAGAGAGCATGTAAATAATTTAGAGATAAAATTTAATTATTGTAGAGGCGATAATATGATTGCAGATATACTAACTAAGGGTACCACTGAGCATAAAAACTTATATTGTATAGCAAAAATGGGTTTGCGTTCAGGGGTGGATGTTAGAAATGGAACGCAATCAAATAAGTAGTTCGCATTTTTGCCGCTGTGTGGCGTTCTCAATTCTTTTGTTTTTTTTTCACTTTTTGACACACGTTTGTAACGCTTACGTCTTATGAAATAAATTACACAATATTTAAAGTTAATACTTGCTTTATTCAATAATTCCTACAAAAACAGATTACATATTCCTAATTAGGTAGTTTCTTAGGTAAAAATAAAATATTTCGACGTTTCAGTACATAAGTAAATAAGTAAACTTTTTGACGCACAAAAACTATGACCTCTCAATTTAGCGTTTCATACAAATTTCATAGACTTCGACTAGTTTGAAACTACCGTATTATGTACACACACACTGTGCCTTAAATATGTTTCCATAAACCAGGTTTCTATTTAGATCAATAGACAAATATAATCACTATTGGTCACAATGGGTCACTATATTGGGACACTATTGGTGTGGTTTATCTGTATTCCAAAATTTACAAACTTCATCGATATTCAGCTATTGGCAGGATTGGGTAACAACTAGCGAAGTGTCAGCAGGGGTTAAGAACAACGTGACTTTAATGGCTTTAGAATTGAACTTTTACTGGATATTTACAGTTCTATTTCTAATACATAAAGAATTACGGTTTAAATTTCTTCGTTCAATATTCTTGTTATACAGTCTACTAAGGTCGGGTACTAACGCTGAACTGATTTTAGATTGCAATACAAAGCTAGGTGCAGAGGTCATGATGGTTAGCGATGACGATGTGGTCACCAAGTGTGGGAGAGTCAATCTTTGGCACAAATGGGTTGGCTCGACCGGAGTGATACCACGGCCTTACAGGAAACTGGCGTGAAACAACTACAGCGCTGTGTTTCATCGTGTAAGTGGGGTTACCAGAGTCTCAATCCTTCCCTTTTTCCCATCCCTCACCAATCCCTAAATGGCCCAAACCCTTATTCCCAAAAGTCCGGCAACGCACTTGTCACTTCCCTGGTGTTGCAGGTGTCTATGGTCGGCGCCGATTGCTTACCATCAGGTAATTCGTCAGCTGGTTTGCCGACCACACACAACATGAATGTTAGGCTGCTTCGTTTAGTACTCTGTCCATCTATTTTAAGTCAAGTTTATAAAATACCAGTGTTTTTTTCTAAATTACGTAATTATTTCTAGAGATATCGGTATTCCGCAGACAAGTGTAGCTAGTTCAGTAGCTTACTAGTGACTTGTTGAACGCGATAACAATGCAGTGGCGTGTTCCGCTCTGAACTTACTCCGTCAGACCGTTCCGAACGACGTTACAATGTTAGCGCACACAAATGTTTACCGAATTGTGTTTAGAACTAGCACAGTCACTGACAATGAAGGCAAATGCCCTCGCACTGAAGACCAAATTCTGTATGCCAGTTTTGTGTCATACGTGGATACGTGTAGAATCATTGATTCATCAAATCAGAAATTAATATAAGTCGGTTTGACAAGATGCAAGAATTTCTAAACTAAATTATAATGACCCTTTGAAGGTAATTAAATAAAAATTAAATATATAAAATTCGATCCTTGTGGTTGATGACTAAACGAGACTAAACGAGGGATGAATTTTGCGATCTTGAAGGGTAATAAAATATTGCAAAAATCAAAGATGATCAATGTTACTTGTGAATACAAAAGCTAATATGATAATAACAGAATTTCTAATCATGTTTTTTTTTATTAAATGGAAACAAATACGAAGGTTGAAGATTCAAAATGTACTTACGCATAGTAGGGATGTTTCCCTTGCATGATTAGAGAGATGGCAGTCTTAGAGCCACGCTTGCCCAAAGAATCGCCAGACCAGAGCTCCTTACTTAACATGTGATCTGAAAAAAAGATGTGGAAATTAATTGATTATTAAAAGAAAAATCTAAATATACAATTGATAAAGATGCAAGTAGGAAAACTCTTCGTGAAAATATAAATGAGTAAAAAAAAGTTGCAATAAATATAAAAGACTTATTAGACACATTAGACTATAATGTGTTTAAATCCTATTCAAATATCATGCAGCAAAAGTGTGGGAGAGCCATGCTTCGGCACGAATGGGTCGGCTCGACTAGAGTAATACCACGGCCTCACAGAAAACCGACGTGAAACAACCACAGCGTTATGTTTCGCCGTGTTAGTGAGGTTACCGGAGGCCCAATCCTTCCCCTTCGCCGATCCCTCCCCAATCACTAAATCTCCAAAACTCTAATCCCTAAAAGGTCGGCAACGCACTCATAACTTTTCCGTTGGCCAGTCCATGGGCGGCGCTGATTGCTTACCATCAGGTAATCCGTTCGTTTGCCGACCATTACATAAAAAAAGCAGTCATTAAAACATATTTTTTTGAATACCCCAACTAATTGTAATACAAAAACAATAATACATTCCCACCACACACATTAATGAATACTACCAAGCCAAAGAGTCCGTGCAAACACTACGAATTGTCTCTTTAACATTTTAAACGGTGCAAAAGCAACACCTACGAATGCAAACCACATTTCCCACGAAGGTGGAAAATAAAATAACGAAGGTGGAATAGAAACAGTTATATGAAACAGAATAAAACTCTAACGACCTTAAGCCAACACTTATAAATGGAGCAAATAAATGCTGACTCTAACACCAACGCTTTTCTAACATTTCAAATAAAACGGTTTTGTAACGTTCAAAACCGTTACGTACGCTGTGATTATTGCACAATATTTTTCAAGCACATGTTAAGGAAAATAATGGCGTAGCGTTTTATTTTTATTTCCAAGAAAAGCGTTTAAGCCGCATTAAATTTCAAGCATGGTTTTCCAAAGATTGTACTTATACTTAAAAACATATTTCTAGCTACGAAAACTACTTAAATCTCACATTTAGGTGAAAACTTCCAATATTAAATTCATTGTTACGTGTCTGTATAAGAATATTTAATTTGGGTATCATTAGTTGATATCATCTTGTTATTTTAGCTGTCACCCCTACAATGATCAGTCTGCATCACAACAACAACAAGATACAGTTTTAATACACAAATACTTGTGTGTACATGAGTATTTGTGGAGCTACATTATATGATCAATGCTTCAGGAGAAATGAGACAACCCGGCAATATCAATCTATTAAAAAATCTCAGGTCATATCGGTTTTGAAACTCCGCAACGCAGTCACTAACGATTCTATCCACTTGACAAATTTTCGGGTTTCTGGCTACCCGCAAAGGCTGGCTGTTCGCATAACAACCGGGGCTGAATTGTGAGTCAAATATTGGTTTTTCCAATCATTCTGGACGCACCTTTAGGAATGAAATCAAATGCAAGCACTCTCGACTTTGATTCAATTCAAATTCTGTTCTTGAAATTGTGACATAGCTGGCATAAATCAAAAAGAGAGCTGGTTGCTTTGCAGTTTACGTTCAGTTTTATACTGCATCATTGGCGCTGTAGTAGCAAATGGCGTACCTCCAGCGACGTGCATCGAGTTTGATTGTAACGTGAAAGAGATAGCTACATTTTATTGTGAGTTCTACAAGCTTTTGTCTTGTTGCTGAACTGATTTGCGTCGTACGAAATTTGAATTTTATTCGTGTACGTTCACGACACTTTCCGTCATACATTTTTGTACATGAGAAATTGTCATACCTTTTTACGTGCATAACTTAGTGTATCTAGAATATAATTAAGTTTTCAATGAGTATTTAATCACATTTCGAATACTTTTTAACACACAGTACGAGTACAGACTCACTAGTTCGAAATCAGTAGGATCAGTTTTCCATTATCAGTAATAGGATAATTTCCTTATATATTAATTGATAAATTTCTGCTACAATCCTGAATAGTACCTACTTTACTACAAAATCCAAAATATCAACTAAAACCTTTTTATAATTCTAATGCACATAGTAATTCCATTTTCAATTTAATTCTTAACAACGAAGCGAAATGACCTTGTAGCAGACATTTATTTTGTTCTCATTATTTTATTGTAATATTGTAACGAGACAAGACATTATTATTTCATCTAAAAAAGATTCGAACTCGATCTAGCTATCAGTTGCGGCTTCACCAATAAAGGGTTCTTAATATGCCAACAAAATAATAAGGTTTTTCTCTTAAAGTACTTATTATATGTTTGAGCCATTTGGGAGTTGAGATTTTGGAGCAGCGGGGGTTTTAAGAAATTTCAAAACGCCTGATCGACGTATCTGGTGTCCAGGGGGCTTTTTTGAGGTGGGAAAATCATCAAATGTCTTCTCTCGCCCAAGGTGAAGCGAGAGGGAGTGTCAGACTCTTACTGACGTAAAGCCGCTCCGTTCTATCTCCTGCGTTCCTTCGTAATGTACCGCAGCCCCAGCCTTGAGCAAGAGATGGATCGGGATGTTTTTTTTTCAATAAGAATCTGATTAAGCCTTCGTATCCAAGCCTTATCTGTGAAAATACGAATTCTCAAGTTCTTCGGGCATATCACCCGTAACGAGGACTCAATGGAGCGACTGGTAGTGCAAGGAAAAGTTGAGGGCAAAAGATCTCGTGGACGCTCGCCATCATGGTGGACAGACCTCATCAAATCGGTGACGCATTGCAGCGTCAACGAAAACTCCCAAGCTGCCAAACATAGAAGTTCATGGCGTCGCATCGTGAAAAAGGCGGTGGCGCAAGACTCTACCGACACATGACCACGACCACTCTGTCAAGAGTGCACGACTAAGAAGAAGAAGAAGCCTTCATCATTTGTCCCTCTTAAAAAAGGCATATTCAATTTACGCAGAAATTTTGAAATTGTCCTCGATTTTATTCAAAGGCTGATTAGTCCATCTATCTATTCATTTATTTTAGTCTTAAGATTCTCTTTTATTCTTTTTGGTAAGCGGTGTTTACCTTTAAGTAATGTTTGCATTGCACCTTATATATTACCGAATTGTAATTACTGTTGTTGCATGCTTTGATGTACAACATTGTTGGTAGACGTAATAAATAAATAAAAATAAAATAAAATAATAGTCCATATCTATTAATGAAAAATAAACTCACTCTTGAATGCGTTTCCAGTTCTCTTCCTGTATTCTTGCTCGACGGCTGGAAGGAGACCAGGGTACAACGATAGGGGAGTCCGGTAGAAGTCTGGAAAAGTAATTACACCTTTTTGCTGAGCCTACTAGTACTTAATTACCTGTTATTAGGTTTGGGTACTGACTAGGTTTGGGCCGTGTATTTGAAATAAAAAGGACAGACATACAAACAATCGTAGGTATCTTTCGGTAGGTTTCTGTTTTTTTTTATATTTCAAACTAGCTTTTGCCCTCGACTTTGTTAGCGTGGAATATTGACTTACTGCATATTTTTGGTTTAAAAACTATCCTATGTCCTTTCTCGAGTTCTAAACTATGTCTGTACTAAATATCACACAAATAGGTTCAATAGTTTAGGCGTGAAGAAAAGACAGACAGGGTTACTTTCACATTTATAATAAGTATTAGTTTAGTTAAGTTACATCTCAAACTGGTAATCATATAGCCAATATACTTTTTTGGTTTTAATAGGACGGCGAATGAGCTAAAGGATCACCCGATGCTGAGCAATCAGTGGCGTCCGTGAAATTTCGCAACACCAGAATAGATTTATACGTCTTGTCGGCCTTTTGGGGGGTAGGTATTTGGAGATTGGGGGATTGAGAATTAGTAATAAAGGGAGGAGAATAGAGCCTCTCATAATATCACTCAAATATCAAAATCCAAAGCGAGAATTAAAATTCTAATATTCCTATTCCAAATTGATACAATTGATATCTACATAACAAAATAAATCTAAGATTTAAGTACCTACTGTCTAAGATTACAGGACAGGCTATTTTCTCGCTCCCCGCTAGACACGGGCAACTATTCCATGAGGAATACAATAAATGGAAGTTAGATGAAGCTTTCTTTTAAGAAAGACAGATGACATACTTTCTAGTCCTCGAACGCAAGTGACTAAGTCAAGAACTATTATTTTGAGACACAAAATAAATCAATATTTCTTAAAAAAAAAATCAGATGTTCTTTAATTATATAGTAATTTTGAGCATTCCATAAAAGATGGCGTTAAAAGTAAACTTTGTGACAAATCTAGGTCATCATTATCATCAGCCTATAAGTGCCTACTACTGAGCAAATGACTCTTCTCATGTTGATAAATAAAGTTTAATCACCATGCTTGCTCAAGGCGCATTGGATGTTTCAAACTTATCATCAAACATTATAAGTCTCCTCACTAAGTACGGAACTCACAGAAGACCGGCGTGAAACAATCACAGCGTTGTGTTTCGCCGTGTGAGTGCGGTTACCGGAGGCCCAATCCTTCCCCGCCCCCAATCCCTAAATCTCCAAATCCCTAATCCCTAAAAGGTCGGCAACGCACTCGTAAATCCTCCGTTGCGGGTGTCCATGGGCGACGCTGATTGCTTACCATCAGGTAATCCGTCTGCGTAGGTAAATAGAGTTTAATATTTTATAAGTACATGCAACTCAACTTTTGAGTATTCATAGAATGGTTTATGCAATAAGTAATCAAAAGCAAAAATTATTGACATAAGTAGGGCCTTTTAACTCTATGTAAGTACAATGTAAATGATTAAAGTGCGTATCTAAAAACTTACAAAATATCGATTTCTTAGTTCTTAAATATATACGCTCTTTAATCTTGTAAATTACGAGGGACCGAAAGTCAACGACCGGTTAACTATTAAAAAAAATAAACAACAAGAAATATTTACATTAGATACAGTAGGGCCTTCAAGACATTTTTCGTTTTCCAAAAAGAAAATTGTTCCTTTTGTTATTTATGGAAGCGTTTAAAAAACGAATAATGTTCCTTTTATATCTTTTGTGAGCTCCGAAAAAATGTTTTTCATTGGAGAAATTTGAATGACAGCCTTAATACGTCGCATGGGGTCTAACACTGAATAATTATGTAAACATACGTCTTTATGAACACACAATAAGTATTTTGATTGAATACATTCTGGCTGTGATGTTGTTACTGTTTTTTTTTATATTCTGTTTTTACAGACAGTTTTGAATGTGTTTATCTACGACTATGGTTAGTTTAGGAACAATTAACATTAATTAAATGCTAACCTACACTCATAGGATAGCTAAAATAATTAAATATGTAGGTACATATATACACTCTATAATTTCTCTAGATAAAGCACCAATCATTATCATAGCTCAACCACTTATAGTCTATTCATCATTATACTCTACCGTGATCTTCTTGGAAGGTAGATTGAGTCTCCGAAATTTAGAAATGTAGGTTTATCAGAAAGGCTACAAACGTGTATTCAGCAGGTTATTATTACATTGATAAATTGTATAATGTAAGTATATCTACTAAATAGGAACTTACATAGCATACGCTCCCCCGATGCAGGTCCCTCAGACATGACGTCATCAGTTCGTGCACGCAAGTAATCTGTCAGAAAAAGGAAAATATTGTTAGTTACATCATTCAAATTTAAAATAAAACTACAAACATCAAATACGATTAGATACAACCGACATCACCATTTAAATAATACCTACAAAACACATTAAAAGTAAAAAATATAAGTAAGTAAATGTTCGCAAAAAAAACCTTTTTACGATTACAACGAAATGACGATATTAAAAATCCATAATTATTCTTTTATCAAATTCCATTTTACATCACCGAGTTGAAAGGCAGTCTTTGAAATCATAATAAACCGTCCATCTTTTATTTTCGAAGTCGAACGACGAAATCAGAGAACGGGACAACCGGCCTGCGAGCAGGATATCCTTCGTCGAAATAATTAAATCGGTAAATGGTAAAAACAATTGAATTTTATTTATCGCAATTTCTCTCTTTTTCCAAAATAAAAGATGAAAATTTCTGATAAAATTTCAAATTTTCGACGAAACAATTTTAATGTAAATAGCCGGAGAGTATGAACAAAATATTGACGAAGGCAGACAAAGAGAAAGATGTATTCCGAAATATCATTTCCTCAAAGTCCAAATCAAAATCATTTTATTTCAGTTAGACCCTTACAGGCAGCTTTGAATGTCAAATAAAGCTTAAAGATAAAAAAAATTAGTTTGTTGATCATCTACCAATTCAAACATGACAAATCAAAAAAGAACCTATGACATTGACACGCTGACCACATAACAATAACTCTTAATTTAATACAAGCAAAAGAAGCGAAAAGCGAAAAATAACAAAAGATCGAAACAAATGATCAAAGACGCACCTTTATAGAAATTGAAGCCATCCTTGCCGATATCCGAACATTTCGTGCAGGGAGCAATGGCGAGCAACGCGAGAATTGATATAAATGTTTCCCGCATTTTTGTGGCCGTTTATTAAGACTAATGAGCTACCAGGACATAGGATCGCGGACGGTGAGGATTTATAGCAGGTAGGAATGCCACTGCCGGACTCAACCCCTGTTCTCCTTTTTATAATTTCTATCCGATATGGATGGTACAGTTGTGTAGGTTGATGCACGAACGAGGTTCGAATCTGCGTTGGGTACTGATGTTTTAGTTTGTATCTTGAAAGAAATGGGTTACAACTTAATCTAAAGAATCTAGTAGTACTTAACTATTGTATTTGTAATTTTAAAACAAAAAAAATAGTATATATCGTTTAGTTCTACTGACAGACTGACTAGACTGAAAGAGAGAAAAGACTTCAACATTACATATGTTATTTATTTTCACACTTTTAAACTTGTGTACTTACTTGAGTAACTGGTTATAATAAACGTATATTATGTGACCGAAAATATAGCCATAATCCCATAATTCAAATCACATTCATATAAAAAGAAAAATATACGAGAGTGAAGCTACCCTGAAAAAGGTCGGGTTTGTATGAAACTGGCAATGAAGTGTCGTAAAAGGGCCAGTCGCAGGCACATCATGCAACCGAGATATTGCTGCCCATTGTCCCGGATTCCCGGGACTTTTCTGTACTGATACTGATTTATGTCCCGGATTAAGCTCACTCAGCGGATGATACAGGTGTTTTGTCACAATAATCTTTTGGAATTTCTGTTTACCTTTAACCTTCAAGAAAGGGATCGGGACGATCTTTTTGCGACTGATTCGTGTTTTTTTGCGTGTTGTTTTGTCTTTTGATTTTGCAGCAACTATAACCCTATACGTATGGTAGAATCTGAAACCATAATATGAGTTCCAATCTCTTTTTTCAACACCAAAGCGAATTACCCGCGTAAATTAACTCAGAAAAGCTATACTAACTATTTTCGAGTCACAACGGGACTCGCGTACGCGTAGTGTGATTTCAAACTAGTTGAGCTTTTCTCAGTAAAATCACGTAGTTATGACATTTTATTCGATAAATTAAATACCTATGTCTCACGATATTTACTAATGAAAAATACTGATAGATTCAAAAATACTCCCCGAAATAGATATGATAATCAAAATAATAAATCCCTAAAATATTCAAGTCCCGGCGCGGGATCACTATGGCTAACAGCACTACTTCTGAACGACGGGGCGCCCGCTCCAACGGCCACAACCTTATGCAAATGACGTCCCGGACAGACCCGAGATATTTTCCTATATAAAGGTGATTGTTGCGATTCTAATGGCTTCCTCTGCAACTGATGTATATCAAGGCTTTATTTACGTAAAAGGTTATGGATATAAATAAATGGTTTGTTCCTTCTATGAATGTCAATTTATGTGGGACTTTTATTAGGGTGCTTTTTTTAGTTTTATTGTAGGGATCCTTTGTGTTTTGATGGAACTAAGCCAAGAGGTATATGAAGGCCTTTTTTTAAACCTCTCTTTGTAATATAGCCCTTACATTTTGTATTTTTTTGATGGGACTAGCCCGCCACAATCTTCCAAAACTGCTGAATGTCCTGTAAGCCAGGATCTACATTAAAATTGTGTGGGTATCAATAGACGGGTGCAGAACTAGTTTCCAACAATCTGAATCTGATTTCAAACAGCCACATTCTTGCTATCTAGAGACCCGGAGCGAGCCTTGCTAATTCGCACCATCTTGATTCCGTGCTGGCCTCGCAGAATTAAATGCGAGAGACCTAACAAGCTTGGCATATTCTACAGCGACCGAGAAAGTCGCACCGCACAAAAACCCGTCTATCTCCGGCAAGAATTTGTTGAAAATTTTATTCGTGCAATGCTTACATTTATTGTCATTACCGTAAAACCGTTTACGGCGAAAACCTGGATTCCCGAGGAAATACGCTGAATGGAAATGAATACGAACGAATACGAATACTTACAATTATTGTTTGTTTTATTAACGAGGAT
This sequence comes from Spodoptera exigua, assembly GCA_902829305.4. Classification (NCBI taxonomy): domain Eukaryota; kingdom Metazoa; phylum Arthropoda; class Insecta; order Lepidoptera; family Noctuidae; genus Spodoptera; species Spodoptera exigua. Next base: position 4,532,267 of record LR824612.2, read on the forward strand.
TTACTTTCGACGAGAAATGTAAAGTTAATTGGGATTATGGTATTGTATTGGACGACGTTTTTGGGTAATTGGATCGTTTGTTCGACGTAGTTAAGTCGCAGATTGGTACTTGCTAAGCTAGTAAATTGATTAATTACTGAACTCTTACTTAACACGGATAACCGACAAGTTTTGTCCTCAACTTGTTAACGCTTTTTGACTTGAAAGCTTTAGTGATGTTATGTATTGTAAGAGAAATATTTTTTTTCTCCCAAGGTGAGGCGAAAGGGAGTGTAAGACTCTTACTGTCTAAAAACTACAGCGTCCCTTCTCCTTCTGCAGGCCGAGGCCACGGTACCTTATTGCTCTTACCCCGCAACCCCGGCTGAACATTCTTTTCTTTCACTTATCAATGCAGAGTGTTGCATAGAAAAGTATGCTTCGGCGCAAATGGGCCAGATCGACTGGAGTGATACCACGGCCTCAAAAAATACCGGCGTGAAACAACTCTCACGTAGAGTTTGGTCGTGTGCATGAGGTTTCCGGAGGCCCAATCCTGCCCCCTCCCAACCGCCGATCCTCAATCTCCGAATCTCCTTTCCTTGCATTCCTAATAAACAGAACGAACAAAAGTCCGGCAATGCACTTATAGTAACTCCTGTTTGTTGCGAGTGTCCACGGACGGCACCGACACTACATTGCATCATCAACACGTATGCTCGTTTGCCGACCTATGCCATAAAAAGAAATATGTAGATAAATATTGAACATTAATTTAAATTACAAGTAAGTAGTAACTGCAAAGACCAATATTACTTGAGTAAAACCAATGCAAGACCAGCCAAATTCTCATCCAAGCTCAGAAACGTAGTCTTGTCACCGTGTCAGACCCAATTACGAACAAATTGGATAATGCAAACTAATCTCCCAGTGACCCAGACTTTACCAATCAGTTCGATCCACTTTGTAACCGGAGCCAAGTAAACTAGATTTTTTTTTCCTATTTTCTTTTCTTTTGTTTCGGCGTAATTGAATTATTGAATTTTGTATTATGTATCGAGTATCGAATGTAGCAACGAACCTACCTACTATTTTAGAAGAGAAACATCGAATGCCTACAATGGTATCTTGTTTGGCTAATAGCTAAACATGTCGTTCAGTGGAAATAGAAATACAGACAGGTAGTAAGTTTTATAATAGGGTCAACCTATTATATAGTAGTATACTCATAACATACCTAACTAGTGAATAGGGGGAGTAAGTGGGTGTTATTGCATTTTATATTATTTGGTGAGGCTCTAATATAAATACATTATAATCAAGTGTCATTATTCACCTCTGTCTTTCCTGTCTAACGAAGGAAAATTGTATTTTAAACGGATAAGGCTCTTCCAATATTACATACAAACTGTACACAGCCACATAACTAAAACGAATCTTCCAACAATAACCCTTTTCGCCACAAATAGTTGGAAAACGACTTTTATGAAATGCAAAACGAAACGAAAATGGCAGGATTTCTGACGACACTTCAGACGGGGGCTTTCAGCAAATGAGCGACGGCCTCTAGCGCTTCGAACAACGCGGACAAAGGAGCCCTTCTCGCGTCCTCAGGTCTTACACGCCGACCACCGTAACTTGAACTGCCGGGATACAAAAACTAGTTATGAACAACAACCCTCAAGCTAAGGCCACGGTTCTATTTAAATTAGTCGGTGGTACGGTGAAATCTCTGACGTTCCGTTGCACATTTCAGTTGGAAGCACTGTACCTTGTAATTGTACCTACCTTCCTATGTAGTTTCTTTTTCACAGCTCCACCGTATTTTCTTTTATCGTAGTTGTTAGGTAAAGTCGTTTGCGTATAACCAAGTGTAGCACGCGACATTGTGTGTAGCTGTATATTTTAAACGCTCCCGCGTGCGCGATTACAGAAGTTTACCTTATATTGAAATTTCTTTGTAGACATGCCATATGACTATTTGGAATGAAATTGCGGACCGCTACTGTAATGACCACGACCGCAAGAGTCGTAAGCGGAGACATCGTGGTACAACGATGATGCTTAAACAAAATTATCATTAGATATATAAACGAAACCAGTAAATAATATAGGGGGCAATTGTTATTAATTACGATTCAGATCATAAACTCTCGATTAATAATAAGGGTTTACGATCAAAACCAACTAATCTGATATAATAATCATTAATGAATTTACGACCGCAACATTCGTTAATTTGTAATCCTATCAAAATTGTCTGTGACGGAGGTACAAGGGAACCTGACTAGCATTTACAGACAAACAAATTAATTTGTACCCAGATACTGTCAGCGTAATAGGTCGTTAGTCGTGACGTCACTCAGTGCTAAACAACAATGATTTATGTCGTCCCCGCCACCCTTCGCCGCCGCCATGTACCCTTTGACGAGGTCGAATCATCATTTGTAGCTACACCAGTCACCAACTTTCATTCCATCTAACTCCCTATTAATAGATGATCGATTAGATTGCGTCTCTTTTCCAACAGCTTTTCAGTTTCATGACGAAATGTTGCTAATCGTTTTTTTATTGGATCTGGAAATCGTTTTTCGATTTTTGTCAGGTGATTGTATAATTTGGGAATAATTTACCCGAAAACGGCAACGAGCGTATTACTCTATAGAAGCAGATAGAGGAAGGCATGCCCCACTTACCAAAATACCGCGGTTTTGGCCCGGATCAGGAGAAGAAACAGGGTGGTTTTTAGTCAGTAAGAGTCCGACACTCCCTTACTCCACGCAGGAGGAGAAACGATATTTTATAAAAAACTTAATGAAATAGGAAAAAATATAACAAGGCCGTATAAGATAGATGCTAAGTTCTTAGGTTCCTACCTTAACGCAATTGGTAGTTTTAAAATCAGAAATCGTTTCATAGAGGTTGTGGAAATTACGCAATAAAGTACCACGGGCTCGGCCTGGAGTAGGAGAAGAATCAGAGTGGTTTTTAGCCACTGACATTACCTCTCGTCTCTCACTGGGCAATAAAAGTCATTTGATCTGACCTCAAAAAAGAGAATCAGAACCAGAACCAGTGACCCACTTACTACCTAAGTCACTAGAGCCTTTACTTTTGTGTCGTGAATGTCGGAATGTGTCGTGTAATTATCGTCAAGCAAAGGCCTATCACATACGAAAAAGTCAGCGCAATATTTTATCGAAAAATGCTCGACAAATCGATTAACAACGTTTAAATAAACGCCAATTTGTAGATATGTCACACAAACTGCAATCAACTCAACTGTCTAGTTGCAAAAAATATAAAGTAAAGCTTTCTGTTTTCCCATTTACAAGTTTAAAAATGGCTCGTTTCGCGTTCCATTTATCGGCACGTACGTAATCTCGCATCGGGCATCGCGCTTGTCGTGACAAATGACGCGCGACGTGACGCCAACGGATTCGTTGTGACAGCGACACGACAACGTCACGGCGTCACGCCGCCACGCGATACCGATACGACACGCGCGTAATCGAATTTCGGCTGAGTGAAATATCTTATTTATTGCGAGATGTAGGTTACCATCTGTGGAACTTTTCTGAAGATTTCTCTAGATAATACGTAGACAATGGTATCCAACACCTATGTATATAGGTATAGATGTGTAGGTGCATATTATGTACAACGTATTATGATTGTATAGGAACTTTCTATTGATAGGCAGGGGTAAAAATTAACCATATATCGAATTTCTAGGACTGTAGGATTAAGGAAGTCTATTAGGTAGAAATCGATTAGCTTTTAATTAGGTAGATAGGTATCTAGTTCTACCAAAACAGCACCTAAAAACTTTAAGCAAATTGGTATTAAGTAACTTAACTACTTATAAGCAATTTTCTAAACAATAAGTTACAGAACTAAGTTCCAAAAAAGATTAATTCGTCATTCCAATTTTCCAAATATCGAAATAGACAGTGAACGTACCGTCTAAACGGGCCTAAAATGGATTACTTATATTAAATCTTATAAAAAATAAATTGAACTGATCCTACTTATTAGAATTTCGCTGACGTTCCCTAATTGGATGGAACGAAAGACTTGAGTGCAAATTGATGCGGTTTTTTTCGTTAAGCCAACGACGCGACGGTTTATGTTGACAAAAAAGATCATTAGGTTGTACACAGAATAATATAATTAAGGTTAAGCTCCGCCTACCACTGGACTCTGGACAACCTAATTTCAATGTACTTTAAGTACCTACAACTTATTAAAGTTTACGCCCCCGAGACGTGGGCCGCGTGTCGAACAACTAACTCTGTTGTGTATTGCAACTAGGGGTAATGTATGAACATTAATGCGATTGTAAATCTTGTTTTATTGGCCAGTTGTAGACGGGTGGGGACGTGAGCTCGCTAGATACGGTCGTGCGTACGTAGCTTTGATTTAATGATTGAAAAAGTAGGTGCTGAAGTTCTTATATGTATACTATTTACGTGTGAGACATTACCACCATACAATGTAATGTTTTCAAGAGACTACTTTGGCATTGTTTATTCTGGCAATAGTATTTCTTAACCATCATTAATAATGGTTATGTGCCTTCCATCGGAGTAATGAAATCAATGAATTATATTAATTTATTTATATCTTCTTCAGAAAAAACGGTCTCAATGGTGGACTTAATGCCTGAAGGCATTCTCTCACAGTCAAACATAGGGTAGTGCAAAGAAATCAAGCGGTTGCTGCAAAGCGAGGATAGGTGTCCCGGAATTATAAATAATTATTAAACATAATGAATACTGGAGTAAAATAAAAATTGTAGGTTCATATTATTATGCTTATATTTCCATACAAAATATTGATTTTAAGTCATTTGAAAATTACATAAATACTACATCTACGTTATAAATACGAGGACCATCAGAACTGGTATCGTAAATGAATACCAGACTCTTTAATACTTTATACAGTCAATAAAATAAAAATACATTTTCAAAAATGATAATACAATCTCATTACAAAGAAGTGGATTTAAAAAAAATATAGGTATTTAATTAATTTCTGTAAAAGGTAGAGTATATATTTTTTCAGACTAGTTCACTAAATTGTGGCAACTTAGTGCAACAGTAGGTATAAAGTTCGGCACTAAGATCACAAAAAATAACTTAGAAAGAATATTAAAACAATTATTGATTACCGATAAAATAAACCTTATACTATGAAGTTGAATACTTTAAAGCGGTTAATAAAATGCACCCAAAAACCATAAGGTATACAAACGAAATTAATATAAATATAAATGAAAACGTTTAGCAGTCAATAAGGCAGTGACAATTACAACTAATAAATGTACATTACATTTTATCAAACAAATATTTCGAGATATATTTCTATGTAGTATAGGCACATAACACTTTCACATAATTATTTAAAAACAACAAATGATGATTCAGTTTGAGATTACACATTATGAGTTCTAAAGCCAGCATTATAAGGAACACATTCGTTTAAACCAGCGTTAATACCTAACCTACCAAAAACAAGAATATTAAACATAGACTTTATTATGCGTTATGTATTATGCCTAATTATAATTTGTGCATAAAACCTCAAAAGAGATTCATAACAACACCAAAGCGGTTTATAATATATAATGCAATACTTTTGGAATCATGATTAAGTAAATCATTCTTTTAAATGTATAATAATAATATATTTTTTTGTTTTCTTAATGAGTATTTCTTATCACTAATTTGAGTTTAAAATAAAAAATATTATCTTAATACAAATTAGGCAGGGTCTCATTTGGCGGGTGGACGGGCGTAAAGCAAATGTACTAGAATTAAAATTTTAAACTATTAAAAGGGGTTTCCCTTCCATTTGCATTAAATTCCTTGTCCTGATATACTTTGGCATTATTTGTTTTGCCGTTATAATAAATAGCCATTTTATTTTTTGCCACATAGTACCTATAATATTATGTTATCTTGCATGCTTCAAGACTAACCTTAGTTTGAATAGAAAAACTATGCTAATAAAATGACAAAATAAATTGTATAGTGTAAAAAAATAAACATGTTGTTTGTACTAAAAAATACTGACAGAACTTTGCGAACATATTATTAGGCTAAGCAAAGCACAACATTTAATAAGAGGTCTTAAAATTTTACACAAATGGATAGGAAACTCATTAAACGAATATAGCACTTATTTATAATTTAACAAGAACTATAATTACATACAGTATGCAGTTAGAATAGATGTAAAATAAAATATATGTATACCGTTTAGCCGCCGCATATTTGAAGGACCCCGACCTAATAATATTGTCAGCCATTATTCTCCTGCGGCAAAGACACAACCCGACATCCAAAAACTCACACACACTCGTAAACAACCTGCACTACACAACAGGAATATTTAACGCAGCACCACATTTAAAATTGAACTCTAAGTGACCACGGATTTAACCTGACAATTATTCTTGCATTTCGAATAACATAAGCGCTACATTTGGATGGCATGTTCTCTTAGTCACATTCACGTAACAAACATTCAATATCTGTAGGGAATATAACAATTTAATAGCTTTTAGTATCTTGAACAAACTTGTTAACCGTCTTAATACTTATATATTTCCAATACTAAATTCATCTCACAGCTCCCGTTAAGGCTAATTGGCCAATTTGAACACATCGCTTCATAGTGGAGTTAGCTTTAGGACATTTTTAGTATAAGGAAGGATCTAGAAACTTTTCTTGTAATATTGATTAGATTGAAAGTTTACAACCAATCAAAGTTTACAGTCATGCAATTTCTTCATATAACGACTTACGTGTAAGCCATATGGCTCATAATATCAGATCAGAGCCGCTTATGTTTTAATAAATAATATTATTATTATTAGTTTAATCTTCAAAGCTGCCATATTCTAAAGCTAACTCCACTTTACAAGGAGATTTGCATTGGATAATTCTATCAACAAGTACCAACATCATAATTATGTTATTTACAGAGACAGAGATTGAAGAGTACCCAAGAATGATGGAAAGAGACGATAGAGTGCCAGAGGGAGACAGAGATCATAGTAAATAGAGTACTCACACTAACAGACAACGCAACAATCAAATCCAAAAACATAATTGGGTAGTTTCCTAGGTCAAAAATAAATTAATTCGACGTTTTAATACGATAAAATATTGAAAAATAACTATACTTTTATTCATCGATGGATCGATACACTAAGTTTTAGATATTTTTTAGCTAATTTTTTAAAAATAAGTAAGCTATTTGACGCAAAAATGCTATGACGTCATAATTCAATGTTTCATACAATTTTCATAGAAAAGTATCGTTTTTGACATTTGGATAAAAGTATTGAATTTGACTAGTTGGAAACAACCGTATTAGGTAAGTTACGTAAGACTTCTAATGGCATGTAAGATAATGTACTTAATTGAGATTAATGCATTGAACGTGCTAATTGGTAAATATATTTGAAAGAAAGTCTTACAAGTCAAAATAAAGTGATATATATCACAAAATATAAGTCCTCTATTTACTTACGTCTCAGTGTTAAGATAGTTTTCAAAGGAGCCTAGGGATAGTAAGATGAGCACTTATGGTGTATATAAATAATCTGCACGACAAACATTAATCTAACATGCAAATAAATGCACGGATTTAAGAATAGATGTCCTGGAGTTACATTTTAATACTGTCTCAAATACTTTCACTTTTCTCATTACAAAAGAGTTTTATGAAATTATAATGATCATATTAGCCCAAATCCTGCAAATGCTAATAGAGCGATTCGTGTAAATCTCTTTAATTTACTTTGTATAAAATAATACAGTAAATGATAAATACTTGTCTACGTAATGTCAAGAACAACTCGAAGTGTCGCCATAATAAAAAAGCTTTAACAATGGCAACATTGACCACTCGATAAATTCACAGGTAAAAATAGATTTGTAATTTTCTTATCTTGGGAAGAGTAGAGAAGTTAGTGTTGAGTCAGTACAAGAATGGAGTAGTGTAGTAGTGCGGTGAGTGTGGGGGGAGGGGGGCGGGCGCGTCACACGGCGGCAGGAGAGGCTGATTGTCAGTGCCACTTCGCCTTCTGCGCGAATATGTCCGCTCGGAGGTTCTGCGCGAAGCAAATACCCAGGATCTGGTAAATGTACAATACTTACGTTAGAAAAAACTCATTTAATCATAATAGTGTAAGAAATACGAGACCTCAATTTTTCATAGATTCGAAGTTGACACGGAAAATATTTAGAATGTATTAATATTTAATATACTACTTAATATTTATTTGTTTTTGTAGCTAAATTACAAATACGCAAAATTTTATTTATTTTCATTTAAATATACAGGGTGTAAAAAGACACGTAACGAAACCGAAAGCCACGTATTCTACCCATTATTTGGATCATTTTTTTCTTTAAGACCATAGCTGGGACTCCACGGGTTCTCGAGATATTGAAGGTCAAAGATGCATTGTTATTTTTTATTTTACTGCGCAATCGAATTCTAAGTATTATTACAAAACTTTTTTCCAAACAAACATTACCTGAATTTTCGATTTTACTAAATAAATTACGCATTTGAAGTTACGAACAGTAATGTACGTAATAAATAAATGCAGACCCGCACAAAAAAATCGTGCATCTCAGTAGGATTTTTATTTTACAGAATTGTTTTGTTGTTGCGAAGTAAAACGTCGACCTACGTACTTATCACAGCGTTTTAATGCTAAGCTGTGAACCTACACACACAATGACACGAAGCCCGTTTGCTTTACATTGCGCGCAATAAAATTATTATTTTTTTTGAAACCTAAAAATAAAAGTCATTTCCCAGTGATAATTTTAGCGTAAAGCTACTTAGTTAGAACTGCAGAATGCGTAGTTAACGGCTTCGTTAAGTGTCTTTTTACACCCTGTATGATTATATTTGTATTATCACCAAAATATTTAAACATTTTCTGTGTCAACTTGAATTTTACGACATAAATTTTACACTACAATGAACAAACAACGCTTAATCTAAAAAGCAAAACACAAAGCATAAACAAATACATATAGTACAATGAATAACCAGAAGGTGCACCTACAAACATAAACTTACTTGTGCAAAAGCAGTACAAACAGCGGACGTGGCTACTATCAACAGGTTGTGGTCGAACCACTCCTCGGCTGCCTCTAAGCAGCCCTTGTCATATATAATCTTTGTTCTATCATAATTCTAGAACAAAAAGAAACGAAAAACATCAACGGGAGGCAACTACATGCTATGAATCAATGTACTGCACATTCCTACGCATCTACCAATTTCAATGTGAAGTTTGTGAGAGTGAAGGAATGAATGAATGAATGAAAACGAGTGTCTTTGACTAACATGTATATTCTGTGGTACTGAATGAAAATTAGAACAACGTTTATTGGCAGAAAAATATACGATCAATGTTTAATGTTTATTAATGCATCGTGTGGTGTCTTGATGCAAGGAATGTGCTATTAGCACTAACAACAAAAATCACAAAATATGGTGCAAGACTACACAACTCGCATACAACTTGGAAGGAAAATGATAATGAAAACCAATTCCGAAATCATCACTGACATTTTCCGTGAAAAATACCCATAATACGTACAAAACATATAGAATGCGAGTGTTATTATTATTAATGGACCTTTAGCGCTAAGGGTCCGAGTAGGATGGCGGCGACGTGAGGGAAGTGTCTCTGGAGCCAGTCCTCGCCCGCCGCCAAGCAGCCGCGCTCGTGTATCACTCGTTCACTCAGTTGCTGGTCATAGTCTCTTGTTAAATTTATTATACTTTTCTCTTATTTTAAGGTCACCAGGTAGGAGAGAATGGGCCGGCTCGACCGGCGTGATATCACAGCCTTAGTGACATTGCATTATCGCCTTTAGTGTTGCGGGCAGAGCGCCAATTGCTTACAATCAGAGAATCCTTTGCCGGTCGTGAGAAAACTATAAGTCGTCCCATAAATACAAAAAATCCGCAGGGCAATGAACGTCATATTTTGATTAAACATAATAAGTTGTTATAGTTACAAGGTACACATTCGCAAAATTTATGTTTTTATTTTTTGAATTAAAAGATACATGTATTGTTTAAAACAGGCTGATATGTGTGAAAATTTCTATATCTTGAATATACTCCCAATTTGGAATTGCAGGGAGAGGATTGCTTCGGCGCGAATGGGTCAGCTCGACCGGAATGGTAACACGACCTCACAGAAAACCGGCATGAAACAACCACAGCGTTGAGTTTCGAATGAGGTTACCTAAGCCTGCAACCTTTCCCTCTCCCAATCCCTCTTCAATTCCAAAATATCCGAACCCTTTATCCCCAAATCGAATAGCAACACACTCCTCTGGCACTGCGGCCGTTTATGAGCAGCGCCGATAGTTTACCATCAGGTAATCTGAAGAGATCTCGTTTACCGCCCCATCAAAACAAAAAATTTAAAACAAAAGCTACTTACGTAGGTAGGTTTCCTAACATCGTATCCGCACTGTTTGTTTCTGATGATATCTTGTGGTTTGTTTCTGCAACAGCTGAAGGGGACTCCACAAGCCTCGCGCGAGCCCACTGCACCACTCGAACAGTTGAAGTAGGCATTACGGTCCCAATCTCGAGGACCTTCCACACCACAGCATTGTAACTGAAGGAGACAAACAAACATAATAGGACTAAGTTAACCTGTAATCGGTAATCTGTAATCGATAATCCGTAACATGTAATCGGTAATCTGTAATCTGTAACATGTAATTGGTAATCTGTAATCTTTATAAAGAGGTAAGGAGGTAATCCTTAGAACCGATGGTCCGATTTTAAAATTCTTTCACTAATAGATAGCTACAATATTCATTGAATTTCATTAATAAAGGTATTCCCTCGAGACGCGGGCGAAGATGAGCGAAACAGCTGGTTTATGTATCAAAATAGAAGATAACGATAGTTGTCATCACTAGATGGCGCTGAAGCGTAATATGTTGCCTTGCTAAATTAAAGCTCTGAAGCTAAAAAATAAATGTTAGATGAAAATGCAATTCTACAAATTAAGCGAATATCTTTTAATCTGTTTGATAGGCAAAACATATTTTTTTTATATTTTTTTTATGTAATAGGTCGGCAAACGAGCAGACGGATTACCTGATGGTAAGCAATCAGCGCCGCCCATGGACACCCGCAACGGAGGAGTTACGAGTGCGTTGCCGACCTTTTTGGGATTAGGGATTTGGAGTTTTAGGGATTGAGGGAGGGGAAGGATTGGGCCTCCGGTAACCTCACTGACACGGCGAAACACAACGCTGTGGTTGTTTCACGCCGGTTTTCTGTGAGGCCGTGGTATCACACCGGTCGAGCCGACCCATTCGTGCCGAAGCATGGCTCTCCCACACTTTTTTATTCAAATATGTTAAATTTGAATATAAAAAGGAAGAAATTTGTTAATTAATGCGAAAATAATGGTGATAAAGGGACCTATAACTCTTTAATATAATTTTACGTGACGTTACTAACATAGTTCCCATCATACCAGTCCATAACAACCCACACCCATAGCCTTATCACTTGCTTCCATTATCCGCAATAGTCCTACACTAACCGAGGACTGTCCTTGGGTGTATTTCCATAGTGCATACAGGGATAGTCAACAGTGTGTGTCCCAATTCATTTAGATTAAAGTTTCTTAAGTACGCCTCCCAAATGACCGGGACCCTGTGGTCCCGTAATTGTAAAGACATACAAATAATAATGACACGCACCCAGTCTTCTTGTATCCAATCAATTAAGTTTTGTTGGTCAGGATCCTCTCTATAATGTGTGATGAAAGATTGGAAACCAGTCGTTGCTTGTTGCTTTATCTGAAATTAGAAAATGTATTTACGTTAAGGACAATTTTTTCTGTAGTCAGATAAATGTTATGTGAGGAATAAAATTGTTGCTGTCACTGTCTTACACAAACGCTCTGACGCGACAGCATCATAATTATTCCCCAGATAACTTTTATCTTGCCATTGAAAAATCAGCCGTAAATGTTAAATAGTCCCATTGTGACTTAAAACTCATAGAGCTTTTTCCCAGTTAATTCACGTAAGACTTTATTTTAAATAAATTACTCACGATAGTTACTATTAAAAATATTTACATTGAGAACAAACCCAACAGCCATCCAACCACTACATACAACTAACAACCATCTTACTGACTTCAACGTAAGTTGCCGTTCAAATGTACATATCAAATGCATTCGATCATAATTGATTCAGCCGTTTACGAGAATAGAGACATACGCACATTTATTAATTGAATAAAAAAAAGAAAATAGGCGAAAAGAGATAGACACATTGTACATGGACTCCTATGTCCAATAAGAAGAGGCCCTCCATTAGGAAATTAAAAGGCGTAATACACTATTCCATTCACAATATCAACTATAAGGTACTCTCTCATATTTACATTGTAATAGTATCATAAACTGGAATCACGGTCTCTTCTGCTAACGTCTTCAACCGCTTTACCTGGATGAAAAGTAGCATTTTGTATGTTGTATTTTTATCTATCTCTGTGCCAATTTTATTTAAAATCTCATCCATCTATACTAGCAAACTTTCAAGTTTATATTATTAGTAGGAAAGTAGGAATTATACAGAGTTGAATCACTTACCCAGTCCTTAAATACGAAGAATAGAATGCCAGTAACCATTTCTGCCAGTAGAAGCAAAGCAAGGAAAATGGCATACTGAAAATAAAGGAAGTAATTATTCGTTGATAAGTAACAAATCAAATACTAATAGGTATTATACTTATGGTTACTGATAACTGTTATGAAGCATACAGTATATAGGTAGGTATTCAATAAATACCTACTAATATTATAAAATGCCAGATTGAGAAAACTTGTAAGCTGATAATAGGATAATTTCCTACTAGTTAAATATAATACTTTTTATTTATTCTGAGATATCAAAAACGACAACTTTATATGATTTGTTTTATGAAATAGAACGTTGTGACGTCATACTTATTTCAATCATCACCTACTTATTTCTATTGAATTGTTTAAAACCATACGGACACTGAGTACACCGATTAATTATAATTAATGAAGACGTTTTTAAGTATTTTTATGATTTTATAAGTTGAAATATAAAAATCATTTTTATTTAAGAAAATTACCCATTTAATCAAGGAGCAGATACTAATAATGTATCCGGTAGGTACGTCCGCCACAAATAAAATAAACAAAGATTAACTCAAACTAATATTAAGTGACAGGAAGTTTGTTTGAACATTTCAATTTTGTTATTTTTTCATTAAACACAAATTACATTGAAAAGGAAATGCGCTAAGAAAATGAGTAACGTCTTGAATAAATTCCATTCGGATATTAATTGGCTTGCTTCATAGAATAAAATTGTGACACCATAGTAACATGAGCGCGTGACAGTGTAACAGTATATGCCACACTATATTTACAATAATTTCCTAGCGCTACTAAAGTCCATATTGCCTTAATCAATTAAGTTACAAACGCCTTTGTTCTCCTATCTTCGTTATGCTTCATTACTACTCAATAAACTTTACCTACATGTAATCATTATCATAATAATCTAATTAAGTTACTATGATTACTAAACAAATGGAGTACCCACCTCTAAAAACATTATAATCAAGTACTACAAAGTAGCACTATTTAACTTTTAATAATATCTGATATGCTAATTGAAATCGAATAACAAAGTTCATTATTTCCTAATACAATACCTACACTGAAAATAATTGCATTTTCCCGGTATATAAGAATATTTTTACAGAGATTTATAAACTGGTTACAGATTATACCAAATTCACAGAATTTATGATTCACATAAGTAGCAATGTTTATGAATCACAACATTGGGACTATTTTTGATTCTTTGGATTAATTCTAAGGAATAACTAACAAATATTGACTCTTAAGCTTGGATGGTTAGAATAGTTTGACATATAGACTTTATAATCTGTCGACGAATAAACATATATCAGGCCCTTTTTCGGACAACAGTCAGCACTGACTAAACCATCGCATCTACGGTACATTATAGTGCTTGCGCTAGCAACTCTGGCTGGCGGTTAGGACTCCATTCTGTATTTACTCACTATAATCTATAACAATAGCAATTAGGACTCACGCATGCAAGCAGGCACGTGTTCTCACGAAGAGCACCGACGCAGCCCGTGAACCCAATTATGAACGTAATGGCGCCTGAAACACAAGACGAAATAATAATCATCATAGTACAAAAAATACATGTTTTTTCTCACTTTATCACTTTTTAACGTAAACATTAAGCTTTATAATGAATATAAAACAATTTTCGCATTAAATATTGTTAAGATTGTCAGCCATCTGACCTTCAAACGTAATTTCCGATTACAACACATCTAACCAAGGTACACAATAGGATTTCGTTTTGTAATACCAATTGCCTATGTTGAGAACTCAATCGTCTTAAAAATGTTACTATGCTAGAGCCTATATTCGACAGTTAGTATGTCTGGTTCACAACTATTTTATTAGCCAAAAACAATAATAATTCGGTTTTTTTTTATATCTTTTAAATTAATAATTTATTATGTTGGTACCTGTTTGTTTACTCAATCATGATATTATTTAATTATGGAACTGGTAACATAATTTCTATTATGTGCAATTACAAGGTTATTTTGTGACAGCTGTATATGTCAGGGCTCTATGAGTAATAACAATATAGGCCCCGACCTGGAGCAGGGCTGAGTTTTAGTCAGTAATAGGCTGAAACTTTTCACCGCACCCAAGGTGAAATAGGTAATTTTATGTTTTTCTCACCTCGAAGAAAAGTATAGTTTACTTTATTTCAATTGTTGCAAATTACATACAATATTCAAACAAGAGCATTCTTTCTTTAAATTAACCTACATAAATTGTTTTTGGTATCATCATGTATCATGTATTCCGATATCTGAATTGGAGAGCAATGTAGTTTTGATTTGTTTACGGCCAAACAAATTTATTTTAGCTAAAAAATTGTCGAATTTCCAAAAAAGCAAAAACTGCAATGCCTCCATATTTTGTTATTAAGTCTTCGCTATCTTATCTTCTCAATAATACTGTTTACTTTAAATATTAAGAAATTTATTTACATAGTAGATATAAAAACTTTGTTATCATAGTATTTTAGCGAGTTTTCATTTAGATATTTCCATTTTATTGTCAACTAAAATAACCAGATTTACATTATGCTACAAATGTATACAGATTGGCCGCATCTGGGATTGTATTGAATAAATAATTGTCTGTGATACTCACCCACACATATTAATATAAATGCTGGATCCAATGCAATGTTAGTGAGCCTGGATAAATTGTTAAATGTATCCTTCTCAGTCCATGCCCACACTCCCACCGCTAACACAATCAGACCGAGGAACTGAAATGTAAGGATAGATGGCACTTAATTATACATCATTCACTTAATATATTCATAAATAGAATTTTAATGACACATTTTTTTGATGTGCCAATCATGAGGCATACTCATTGTTCAATAAGTTGTTTTAATTAAGCCTATCTAGAGACTAACTAATTGATTAAAACCATTTTTGAGACTAAAAACAAGTTTCTTACATTAAATAATGAATGTACATAAATAACAGCATCACTCCCGTCATTTGACTACCTACCCTGCTCTATCTACCCTACTCTACCTAACCTACACTACCTACTCTATCCTATATCCTTCTCCCAGTTCTTAGCTAGCTCCCTACGAATTTTAACCATATCTGTTCAGCCGATCTAGAGTTATGAATAGTGTAACTAACATGACTTGCTTTTATATACACAGATATATAGTACATTTACTGCATTTTTAACTTATTAGAAATGCTAGTAACAAATCATTAATTGTGAGGAGTATATTGTTTATTCTATGCAATAATATAACGCAAAATATTTTTAATAAACAGAATATTGCCTTCAGCACATTGTTATCAAGGTATCCATATGTACATTGCTATTATTTGCCATTAAATTAATAAACTAATGATCACATTCCTGATTTGCCACGATAAAAAATTGTATAAACAGGACAAATTATATTCTGTGATTACAATAGCATCTGCATGGATTGTGTTGTTTTTATCATAATTTAAATATGGAAGTTTATTTTTATTAGAGTGGAATTGTTAATAACACGTTTTTCATATTAACTGAAAGTAAAAAGTAAAAAGAAGTAGTAAATGTGACTAAATCATTTTATAAGATAAGAAGTTTTGTTAACCTTCTACAGTTTTTGCATTTAATTTACGTAGTTTCAAGGCTAGTAAAACAATAATATTGAATTGTTAACTTTGCATGTAGCTAGCAGGATGCAAACAGTTATACTTGTACTCAGTACTGTTATACCAACTAATTGTATGTAGATCATTCTAAACAAGTATTCAGTGACCCCAATAGCTTGGCAATTTGCACAGCTGAGATGAAATCAATGAATCAATACCCACTCAAGCTATTTCCTATAGATATCGGGTCAAATCGAGTGTCTACAGTCATCAATTTTTATCTCCCAAATACAACACTTGTGATCTTATTAAAACCTTAACCTTCATACAGTTCAATTCACATGTCAATTCAGCTAATTATATGTAAATTACAAAAAGTATAAGCAAAAAAGAGATCCTACACTTACCCAGAACAAAACATTCACACCAAAAATAACATATTTCAAACAACAGCTGACTTCGCTGGTATCCCGTCGATATTTCCTTATGCCAGGCATTTTAAGTATCACATAATAAACCCACAGTATTAATAAAAGAAGGACTGAATACTACATTAATAAAAATATATTAGAAGTAAAATCTAATAAACTAAGCAACTAGGCCAAACATTGGCCAAATCAACGAGAGCGAGTGGAGTGAACGACCGTCAAACAAAAGAAAGGAAAGTTATACGGTTAAATAAAATAGTAACTACAAGTAAATTATAACTTAGCTGTCAAATGTCAAAGCCTTCCTAAAATATATGTGTCAGAGTGAGATAGACAATGAAACATGACTATTTGTAATGCTCTCTACAGTTTGGTCGCATTGTAATACGCACAAAATAACGTTCTGTTATACGCAAGCATACGATGAATGTATGAATGGAATTTAAAAATCGAATAATTTATTTGCAAATCTTTCTAGTGTGTGACTAATTAAAAAACAGCCAATGAACAATTAAAGAGATGTAAGAAATGAAAGAGAACGAAATCTAGTTTAGCTGTCTATCGTAGACAAGAATAAAATTAGTCCACTTGTTACAATTAGACAAATTAGGGCCTTATTGTAGTAACTTACATTACAAACTTTTATGACCACTAGTGCCCGTACATTATTATAATATTAATGGTCTCCAAACTAGGCTATGCCTGTAATTTCAGGGCTATTCCTAAGAAATAAATTATAATTTTGTTGTAGGTTGGTTTGCTGCGGCCTAACAGGTTGATCTACCCACTTACATAAGTTATATTTTACTTACTTCAGTGCAATAAATATATTAATAAGTGTAGTAGAGCCGATTTTCAAAATAAACGGGTCGGCTCGACCGGAGTGGTCTCCGGCTATCCTTAAATCCTTAATAACCCACAAGAGCCAGGCAACAGGCCTGTAGATCCTTTAGTAGCACCTTTGACTTTACGAGTGTCCATGAGCGGCGCTTATTGCTTACCATCAGGTAATCAGTCTGCTCGTTTGCCGACATATGAGATAAAAAACGAGCCAGTGAGCATAGATGCTCACTGGCTTCAAATGCGAAGGTTCAAAAATAATCTGAAAAAATGTTAAAATAAAAACAAAAACATTGTACTTAGGTTTTTTTATAGTATTTTTATTGATGGTAAGTATGGTAAGTATATACACAATATTGTATTAACTAGGTACTTTATTTATACAGTTCTTATTTCTGTTAATGATCACATTTTATTCCATCAGTCGTATGTCTAGTGATCCAGTCGATGTAATTGCTGACTTTCGTGTAGACCCCTGAAAAGATCATGAAAATACATGAATACAAGGAATTTTCAAGAACTACTTAGGCAGGTACATCCTACAAACTTAAGCTCCTAAATGCATTTGTAAACTTGTACCAATAAGTCAATAAGCTGCTTAACACAATAATGACTTATTCACGTGAACAAACTGAGAAAAACTCTAAGAACTTATTAGTTCCAAGTCACAACAGGACTCTTATTCATGAGCGGCGTGCGCGTCACGGGGACGCCTCGCACCCAATTGAGAGCTATAATCTCAGTTAATTCTCGTGAGTAAGTCGTAGGTAGGAACGAGGGGGTTTTAGGTCAGTAAGAGTCTGACACTCTCTCTCGCCTTAAGTCATTCGATGATTTTCCCCTGACAAAACAAAAAGTGGAAGTAAGGGCGGAAAATAATCTAGGTACATATTGAAAATAAAAACATACCAGGATACCTGGGATCTGCACATCCGATACCCCATGAAACGACACCTGCATTCAAACGAGCAAATCATTTATTAGAGTCAAGGTTCGGTTAGTTAATTTGCAAGCACTAGCTCTTCTCATTAACCTCGTCTAAATCGTCTCATTAAAGACTTTCC
Source organism: Spodoptera exigua (assembly GCA_902829305.4). Taxonomy (NCBI): domain Eukaryota; kingdom Metazoa; phylum Arthropoda; class Insecta; order Lepidoptera; family Noctuidae; genus Spodoptera; species Spodoptera exigua. The sequence goes on from LR824612.2 coordinate 4,550,898, forward strand.
TTTATGCATTCCTCATCGAAAGTGACTGTAATACCGGGACTTTGTATTAGTGGTAATCGTACCTTAGGTAATGAATTGTTATCGAATTAAATTTTGATGAAATGAACCAAAACATAAAAATAGTTTTGAACTGAGCATTGTGAACAATAAATAGGTAATCTTATGTAATTGATTAGGCGCATCTACCAGTACCTAAATTAAAATTTCAACGCCATAGTTTCAAAACAAATTGCTTATCATTTTTATCGTTGCCTAGGATTTTCAAGGTATTGACAAACATACAATTTCACATACACATCACAACCAGACCCAAAACAATAATTGTAGATCACATCACACGAAAATCGAAACCACGACACGTTGAGCGGCAGCCGTATGCCCAGGTACCGCGCCAACCGTGTAGTTGTTGTAATAAATATATATTCGTTTATTTATTACTAGCTACCCTCGCGCAGTTTCACTCGCTGCTCGGCTCCATTTGATCGTAGCGTGATGTTTTATAACCTATAGCACTCAGGAACATTGTAGCTACCTATCTATCAATGAAAGAATTTTAGCAATCCGACCAGCCATTCCAAAGATTCCAAAGATCCACAGACATACAAACTTACAAATTTTTCCTCTTTATAATATTAGTAGGTATAGATAAATCTTGCTAGCATAAAATTATACGTAGATTCGAAACTACCACAATTTAGAACGCGTACCTGGCTTCACTGACCTACAGACTAACTTTTAAACTTTCTCGTTTCATATTTACAACATATAATTACGCGGGTATTAACGCGAAAATAAATTACTTTGAACGTTTCTGCTTGCGACTACGACCTGTGCAACCAGGTCGGAACGTCAAGCAAGACTACCAAGATATTTAAATAATTATTTTCGCGTTAATACCCGCGTACTTACGAGTATATGTATACGTATATGTTGTAGACTGACAGACTTCTATTCTATTTTGACTATGAATAAATGATTTTGACTTTGATTTTGATACATATCTAAATGGGGATAAACATACGGACAAAGATAGCGACTATGTTTCATACCATTTAATGATTAGTTACATTAAATTAAATAACGTAGATTTTAAAGTTTTACCTGCTTGAACATATCTTCCTTCTGGTTGAAAAACTAACAAAGGCCCCCCGCTGTCACCCTGTAAAAGTAAGAATGTATTAGTGATTACTTAATTAGAACTATACTGTCATACTTAAATACATACGAAATGTATGCTTTTAATTGTAAATTCATAGTATTAAATCTATCCTCACTGGCGAAATTAAATCTAGGTACCAAAATTTGATTGACAACTCGGAAAATATTTTACGCATTTTCATTTCTTCAACCTTACATACTTTTTACGAAACTGTAGGCCTACCATGAAGTGTTAAAACGTGAATCTTCCGGGCGAGAAAGAGGGATGGAGCTATAAAAGGAGTGTAACTCTATCCCTCTTTCTCGTCCAAAAGATTCACGCTTTAACACGTCATGGTAGGCCCTCTGATAACTTAATAATGTGCTGACTTCGCAACGCACGAAATAAAAAAGTTAGGTCCAAAAGCCAAAAATCTATGGGAATAATAAAAGCTGTGAGTCACGTGGTCAATCGATATCATTATCGTAAGTTGGTAGACAATGCTGGTTTACTAAGATATAGGCCAAAAGCTCAAAATAATACCTAGTTATTTTTTAATTCTAACTGCAAGCGTGCCAGCTGAAAACCCGTGTAGATAAGGTACCTAGTCACTGAGCCCAAATCAAACTGAGTTAGCAACTATTTGGCATAGGAATGTTGCTCCCTTTTTTGTTGTTAGTACCTACTTAATTATTTTTGTAAGATTTTTGATTTCTATCTTTTTATAAATATTTTGAGTAACGTGAATGGAGCCGAATAAATGTTATTTCCTTATTTTTTTTTTTTTATCGATTGGTGTACGTACCAATTTGCTCAGTGTTGGAATAAACACCGAAAAAAATAACCCTGATTTAAATTGCAATAAATGTTTTGCTTTTTCCACATGGGCCCCATGCCCAAGAATGCTGTTAACAATTAAATAATCTTTGGTACTGATACAAAGTTATTTATTATAACATTTTCGTTCCCTACACACTTCATCAAGATTATGGAAAACACCATCCATCACCCCACATACGAGTATCACAATTTGGTAAAGCTGTCTTAATTCAAAAGACAGTTTTATCTTTAATATGTTGTCCCAACCTAGGGTTTTGCTCTCTGCTGCAATCTGGTCGCCGGGCGCGGATCCTCTGCCGCGCCAAATTAGTGCGTGGTGGAATGCGCTTCGGCCAGATCTCATGGCTGAGTGGAAGCAGTGACTATTACCGGGCACGCTATTATAGCAGCTGCGGTTAGACCCCTCTTTAAGGAGTGACTTGAGAGACGCCACGGCGTCCTCACCTTCGGCCTGATGTAGGTCCTTACCGGGCACGGCAGCTTCGGTAGGTTCCTGTTTCGGATCCAGCGGGAGGAAAAGCCCGAGTGTCGACATTGTGAGGACCATCTACAGGATATGGTGGAGCATACGGTGGCGGTATGCCTTGCCTGGGCTGAGCAGCGCCGTGTCCTCAGGGAAGTGATCGGCGGCGGCGAACTCTCGGCCTTAGCCGAGCCATGGTGCGGAGAGAGAGGAACTGGGACGCCGTCTCCTCCTTCTTTGAAGCAGTTATGCTCGCAAAGAGGGAGGCGGCCCGCGTGAGTGAGCAATCCTCCTCCTCACACCCCAGCCGCAGCAGCAGGCGACACTACTGGCGTCTGGGATCAAGGGATTTCCGGCCACCGTAAGCGCGGGTCTGCGGACGGCGAGTAAGGACAACGCCTTGGCGGCTCGCCGCCCAACCAGAACCAGACCCGAGCGTACGGCGCGTAGCGTTCCGCGCGCGCCTCAAAGAGCTAATAGACCACCACAGACGGATCCCTATAGGGCTGATGTTCAGCCGGGACTGCGGTGTAAGCGCAATGAGGCACCGCGACCTCGGGCCGGAGCAGGAGAGAGGGGATTTTAGTCAGTAAGAGTCTGACACTCCCTCCCGTCTGGCCCTGGGCGGGAGAAGTCATTTGATGATTTTCCCCTCACAAAAAAAACCTAATAATAATTTCACATACACATTACAAGCAGACACGGAACAACAATTTGTAGATCACACAAAGAAGTGTTGCATGCGGGATCGAACTGCTTTTCCATAAAACATGTTTTTGTAATTAAATGTATCAATTTCTTTAAGTCTGAATACGTACCTGGCATCCATCTTTTCCTTTTGAAAAGGCACACATCATTGTGGGCTTGAGATGCTGTGCCAATTGTGAGTTCATACAATCTTCATCGGAAAGTATCCGAAGACTTGCTTTTAGCAATACTTTTGATGATGACTTCTCAACGCCCACTCTGCCCCATCCAACGATAGTTCCTATTCTATTGGTAAATATTTCACCTGAAAATATTTAAGATGAGATGTGTAAAATTTGAAATTCGATTGACAATTTTATCTGTGATTTATTGGTGATTTATGACATGTTACTCTTTATTCTGAACAAAATATGAAGTACCTCTAACACTATAGGCAATATGAGTACAACAATCATCTAAAATTCACAAGTTTGTAATTATTATATTATTTATAATAGAATTTATTTAGTTTCAGAATACCTACATAATAAAATTACACTTACATAATGAATACATCATACATAAATAATGAATAATACAGTCATTTGGGTTTATTGTTGATTGGCATGTTAGAAAAAAAATCGACTAAATGACCAGAAAAAAAATAGAATGTATTTTTAAAATGAGGTAGATTATGCCTTGTTTCCAAATACTTTGACGTAATGCTGCCAGTATTTTTTTATTTAAACAAAATAGAATTTGGTGCATTCATTATTGTTATTTAATCTTGGTACCTGTTTCAGAAAATAAGGATACATAATAAGTAAGACAATTTTTCCTTAGATTAATTCGGAGTAATTACAACATCGTATTGGCATAACAGAAAATTTATTTGGCACTATTCAAAAATAAAAATAAGCACTTCTTTTTTCGTAATTTTTTGGCGGCTAGTAAGTAAAGATTTATTAATTTTTTTTCGGCCAAGCAATAAGATACCGACATGAAGGTTTCTTAACAAAATAAACATTATTGCTTATCGTTGTAATAAGGTTTTTGAAATAATTAACTAGCACTTAAATAGTTTTTTTGATAATAATTGTTAGATCAGATTAATCAGTAAAAATACTGTAATATTTTGCTTTTTTTTTCACTAACGAAAGTAACCTGGCAGATGTCACGAACAGCGTTACAATAGCAACTTAATACCTCCTATCCTAACAAAGCATAATAAAATTCTTGTTTAAAAGGGCATTCATATCTGTATTTAATTTTAATTTGAATAAACTTTATTATTTTTAATTCAATAAATCAATAGCTTAATATCTTTATAATTATGTATGTTATTACATCTCTGGTACAGACCTGGTAGAGGTAAGCATATTGGCACGATATTATCACTAAATTGGACTGGCTGGTTCAACGAAGCGATAGCAATATCGTTCTCGTCTCTAACAGCAGTCGATGTAAACGCTTCATGTATCACAACATTCGAAATATTTCGTTTCTCCACATTTTTTAAATCGTCCATATTGTCCAGTCCTATTAGAACCTCCATGGTTCTGTAATTATCCCTGTAAAAACATAAATTCTATTTTTAATTTTGACATAACGCACTGGCGGGAAATTTTGTTTGTTTCATATTAGGTAATTCTATACCTACCTAGTCTATCTACATAATATATTCAGTGAACTCATTCGTGTTTTTCATTTTATTTTTATATGTCTCAGGAATGTTATACAACGGATCTGCTCCACAATGTCGGCAGACAGCATATTTATTATGTTCTAAATCATTTTAAATATAGAACACAATTTGTAAGAACTTTGTGTCGCATAAGTTTTTTGGGAGTATTAGTAAAATGGGTGTAAGCATCAAGTACTTTTAACCCTTGGTTCGTCAGAACATAGCAACAAAATATTTTCTTTTGTGTCTTATATACCGACAGATAGTAAAATACAATAAAATCAATACTTTGTCAAAAATTACCATTTAAAACAATGTCCCGCGCTAAGGACGTGTTTGTGCGTGATCATCGCCCCGCCGCAGTGCATCCGATCATTTTTCAAGATGGCCACGGTCCAGGGAAATGAATGTGGTTCAGCTCTCCTTCCTCCAACTATCCTCATCGACACCACTCTGTCTGAAGGCTTGCCACACTCTGCTCAGATACATATGTTCAAAAATTTTGAATCCTTGCTTAGTTAGGTCGAGATGAAATAATTACTATCTATCGACCTACTCAAATGAAATTAATCAATTAGTATTTTGTACGGGTTATGAATGGGTTGATGATTACTATGACATTATTATGTTAGGGAAAACTGGTGGACTATGATTGCACAAGGGCTATGTAGATCCTACATAAAAACTACCTACCTATAAAATAGCATTCTTTCATTTATAATACGTAGGTAACATCTTATGTAAGTGCATATAAGTAATAAATAATAAAAATAAAATGTATTTTTTGATAGAAATGTTGTACAATTAAGCTGCCAGGGCTTCGTATAAAGTAATCTGAAGATACTTGTGTTGGGATAGACCTTGATCTTCCTAGTTTATAAGTCAGTATTCAGATAACTGTTATTTAGGTACCATTAGAACTAGCATAACTGAACTTTCTTGATATATGGTTCCTTGTTAATTAATTGTATCTACATAATAATAATGGCCCTATACAGAAGGCAGTCCTCCTTGAAATGGCTTAGGGCTCCAGAGAGTGAAGATTTGTGTCTCTGGAGCCTTAACCACTGGTAGCTCGGACCTTATTTCCGATACCGGCTTTTTTTTTGTGAGGGGAAAATCATCAAATGACTTTTCCCGCCCAGGGTCGGGCGGGAGGGAGTGTCAGACTCTTACTGACTAAAAACCCCCCTGTTCCTACTCCTGCTCTAGGCCGAGGTCGCGTCCCGCTACCGGCTGGCTCCTATTTTTATGTTTTTAAATATTATCTTTCTGGATTATTTTAGTTATATTTAAAAATGAAATTTTAAAGTTATTTAAATAAATATGTAAATATGTAGTATAGGTACTATTTATACTAACATATGTAATTTTTGCTCAGTTTTTGGAGTTACTTACATTTTTAATAAATTTTCTACTGTATTTCCTGTTTTAATCTTTACCTTCTCAATTTTTTATTTTTATAAGTAAATAGGTTGTACGTTGAACCTACAGCCTACTAACCTACCTTTAATTTAAGAGCATACACTAACATTTTTGTCATGTTTTTAAGTCTGACTGTATGTATTTTAGTTAGTAAATCTTAATTAATAATAAATAAATTATCTATTTGTCACTGTACACCCAGTTATGAATTCAATATTCGAGTCTTCTATACATTTCGTAGTTAATTAGCTCGTAGTCCTCTTAATAAATATCTTGGGCGATGCAAATAGTGACCTATTCTTGTTCAGGGAAATACTAATTAATTTAATTAATATGAGACGTTATTGGGACAGTTAACGGTTCCGTAAGAGTTGGAATGTGTTCGAGGTGACACGATTCTCGAAGCAGCGCATAGGCCTCCTGTGAAACAACGGTCAGCGGCGCGTGTGTTGCACATGGAAGTAAGACAACTGCATTAAACATTACGTGCATAAATATTTTATTGTCAACTCATTATATGATCTCTTTTTAATTCCTTCTTTAAATAGCTTTGAACATTACATAATTCTAACCATAAAATAAATAATTTTATTTTAAAACATATCCTATCATAATACTTGTAACGCATTCTTTACAATGGAAAGTCGGATCAATATTTCGGTTATTGATATTTATCATATCAACAATATAAAAACATTTAGTGGTTAATTTAATCTAAGGCTGGACTAATTACAGCATTCGTCTCAATTTTACATGTTAGTTCCGATGATATCGACGTTCACGTTTTTCCGCTAGTTAAGGCAGAACGAAAGTAGATATTCATACTCTCATTTCACTTGCACGTTTTTGACAATTCAAATGTGAATAATTACTTTATAATACTTATCAATAAACTTACGACAATCTGTGCCACGCACCAACTCCACCTAAAACAGGATCACTTTGTGATTTCGCGTAAATTGTGACAATGCAGTAATAGCATGATATTTTTCGAAAATAATACACACCTGACTGACCACGATTAATAAGTAAATAGTGCTTAATATCGTAAACATTTCAATATGCATGTTGGACACTGCACTCACTCATAGCCACTACCACCGCACTGTTTTCTGCAACCGATGTTTGCTTATTTACGCTCTACACGGATTTAAAACGCAGAAATTATCCACGCGATAATATCCTTGTAAATTTAACACGCTGAAGGTTATAAATTTTCTCGTGAACATTAGAACTATAATTTTGAAATGACATAATTAAATCAAATTGCTCTCCATTACCCAGCTTTTGGTTTGATCTCAAACAATTTTAATAACAACGGTGCGTTTTTTTCCACCTGAGTATTTCGGTGTATTTCAAAAGTCGTAAACTTATCGAATCGGTTCTCGATTCAATTTGTTTCTGTGGCCAATTTACCTATGTTCTTATCGCCAAACCGATACGTTTTCCTATAGTCAACAATGAGTTTTTTTCTTATTAAAACGTTATGCATCGAAAACGAATATAAAGTAAATCAAGTTAAATTGATTCTTCACCAAGACAGGCTAGGATTGTTTTTTTTTTGAGTAAAATAATACCAAGTTTTTCTATTTTTATTGTCCATCTTACAAAATGGTGGATACTTAAAATTATACACAGTACTCTCCATCTTCAGTTTTCTGCTTGATCCACGAAGTGTACTTCTCCACGATTGTGTAGACACCTATAAAAATACATACATAAATTCATAAATTATTTTGTATAAAGTTAAATAAAAATATTTACTAATAAAAGTTTCAAACACAAATTACCTGGATAATCTGGCATGGCACAGTCGATACCCCAGGATACAATGCCTAAAAAGTAAATTTATTATTATCTTATCTATGAGCACAATAATAAAACAACGACAAGGCTTTAAAGGCAATAGACAACATTAGATTTTAGGGAACATACCAACTTGATACCACTTTTTGTTGAATGATCTCCTGTGAGTTGAAAACAATGGTCCACCGCTGTCTCCCTAAAATGCCAAATTCGTTAAAATAATGTAAGTACCGACTGTTATTTCATTTGCTAAGATTTATCTCTCAGAATTCTATCTTATAAAATCTAATCAAATTATTACCTGACACGCGTCTTTCCCTAGACTGTAAGCGCACATCATAGTTTCACTGACCAGATTGTCCCTGTATATTGTCGACTTTTTACATGTTTCACTATCCACAATCTGAACTTTGGTTTCAAGCAAATATCTTGAGGATGTCAATGCACCCTGTCTGGTCTTGCCCCACCCAGCTACAGTCAAAGGCAAGTTTCTAAAGTCCATAGCTGAAATGACGTAATTAATTTATTAATGGAACGAGTTAAAAATAACATAGCGATTGAAAATGAACAAATATATCTACTTTTATTTAAACTTACAATCCTCCGGCAGACAAATCGGTCGAACTTTCTCCGACCACTTAAGTCGTTTGTCAAGAGTCAAGACTGCGATGTCATTAATATCTCTAACAGCATTGGAGGTAAAATGAGGGTGTTTTACACCGTTGTGAACGCGTAGAGTAAGATATGAAGCGTCGAGTCGATCATGCATGCCCACGTAGACGGTCAGATCACGGTAATGTACACTGAAAGGAATCAAAGGAAGTTAAAAATATATATGGGATGAAAACGTCTTGATAAAAACTATAAAATATTCTAACCCAAAAGTGATGCAGTGTCCCGCTGTTAGTACGTGCAAATCTGTGATGATTGCCCCTCCACAGTGCAGCTTCGGCCCTAACATGAGCGACACCAACCATGGGTATGCGTGAGGTTGCACGGTGGTGCCGCCCACTATCCGCCGGTTATGGCCGGCGATACCGCACTCTATGAAAACAAAAAATAAGTTCCACAATCTCAGGATAACATAGTAAGTCACATATATCTAATAATGAAAGTAACATACCGCATGACGCGTTTACAATTTCTGCGTTTGCCTTGAAATAAAAATTAATAAATTAAATATCCATTTCATCTTCAATTGAGGAAATCGTTACGATTTCCCTTAAGCACTCGTCTATAAACATTTTAAACTTAATAAATGAAGAATCTCGTCTAATTTTCTCTGTAAATAATAATGTGAGATATATGAATAATGCCCTTAGAATAATTGTAAAGTAACTCACCCATCTGACTACCACACATAGTACGAACCATATTTTTATCATTTTATGGGCGTACCTAATACCAGGTAAACGGTTGGCAAAAATTCCATCATCATCGGCATCGGTGGAATGATTTCTTCGACAATAAATTGTAATAGAAAGTATATAAGAAATTAATTAAATTTCTGTTTGGGTATCGAAGTTCAATTGTGCGTAGTTTACGACGAAGAAATAATTGTGTTTTACTTTTTTACATACACATGCAACTCAGAACAATATCATAATACATAATAATTAAATTATTGATATGATTTACATTACATCACAATACTATGTAATGAAAAAAACAATATTCTTTTGGAAAAATTAAATAAAATACGAATCTTAACTCGCGCACAAAGTACCGTAACGTAAGCACGTTTGTTGTATAGCGACCTTATATTTATTTTATTTTTTAAATTTGTTTTTAAAAAAGAAATGCAACATCTGTCCAAATTGACTGCCGCACAGAACGACTCTTTGTGTGATCCACAAATTGTTGTTTCGGGTCTGGGTGTGATGTGCATGTGGAATTGTATGTTTGTAAATGCACCCACGATACAGGAGAAAATCCTAGTGTGGGGCAACGTTTATAAAAAAATCAATAATTTCGTCTATCTATCACGTTTACTTAGATACAGCCGAGTGACAGACAGATAGACTGTGTAGTACTTATGAGTAATAGGATTCTAGTTTTAATTCTTTATGGTACATAGGTAACAATTAAAAAGTATTTCGCAACAACACGTAATTTTTATTCAAAGAAAATCTATAATTAAAATGGGATGGTTTTATAACTCAGCTGAACTCTTTTTTATAGTTAATACTAGCAGACCCAGCCACGCGTTGCTGTAGCTAAGGTAAATAACATGGTGACTGAATATTGAGATGTAAGCTATCCTATCTTTCAAAATGGATCAAAATGCACACGGAATGCAAATCAAATTTATAATCGGTTTAGTAGTTTAAGGGTCCATCGCGGACAAACACGTGACACGAAATTGTTATATATAAAGATTAACACTAACAACATTTAAAATAGCAAGCTTAAACTTCATCTATTACTATTCCTGAACTGACTAAGATCAGCAGTAACAAAAATCCTTACAACTTACAAAGAAAAGAAAAACTATTTTAAGATTTATGTAATAACACTTACGAAACTTCGTCCTTGAAAACTATGCAACCATTAGTTGCATTGCTTTGAGAGAACAGCTTATAAAAGAAGGGTCTTTCTGGCATTTCACTATTAAAAATGAAAGAAAAATACTATCAAGACCGCAGTAAAACCACAAAACATATTGGAAATATAGATGAGATACTTACAATAAAATATATAGGAACTGATTATTCGTACAAGCACCAAATCGTTTGGAGAAATGTGGTGGGATTTATTTTATTACACGCGTTTGCATTATGGGGTTTAGTTTTGATATTCACAGGAATAGCTTTATGGAAAACTAGTGTATGGGGTAAGTGACAAAATGTATGTTGTTATCTAATTGTAGACACTTAAAAATAGTAACTTTTTAATTCATAGGTCGGTGAACGGGCAGTGGATTACATACCTGATGGTAAGCAATCAGCGCCGCCCATGGACACTTGTAATATCAAACAAGTGCGTTGCCGGGCTCTTTTGGGTTATTAGGGATTCATCCTCAATTCTCAGTTTGAGGATGAGAAGGATTGGGCCTCCGGTATCCTCACCCACAGAAAATCCAACGTGAATTTTGCTTCATACCGGTTTTCTGTGAGGCCGTGGTATCAATCCGGTCATGCCGGCTCATTCGTGCCGAAGCATGGCTCTCCCACTGATTACCTCTTACCATGTTGGCGATACGTACTTTTTTAACATACATATTTTATCGTATACAATTTCAGGATTATGCATTTTATACATCGGCTCAGAAGGCGTTACCATTGGAGCTCATAGATGCTACGCTCACAGATCCTTCAAAGCCACGCCTCTTCTGAGAGCAGTCATGGTCATCACACAGACCCTTGCGGGGCAGGTAAACAAATATAAATTGTGATATTTAATTAACGGAAAATGAAACAGCACCTAATGGCTTTCTTTTCATTCCCGAAAGTCTGTAGATATAGGACCTTAGATCCTAGTGTGTGCTCAAATGTATACAGAGATTAATTTTATTCCATTGTTATTATGATAAGGTACTAGGTCTGTTTCACTTTCCTTTAAATACTTACTCAGTAAACTTAACCTACAGATTATTGAAACAAGGCCAGTTTCATTCATCATCATCAGCCTATAAGTGCCCACTGCTAAGCAAAGGCCTCTTCTCACACGGAGAAGGTTAGAGCATTAATCACCACGCTTGCTCATGCGGATTGGCGATTTCAAACTTATAACTAGAAATTATAAGTCCAGGTTTCCTCACGATGTTTACCTTCACCGTTTGTCAGTGGTGTCTAAATAATCATAGAAAGTACATATAACTCGGAAAAAGTCACATTGGTAGGTACTTGCCAGGTTTCGAACCCACATCCTCATGCATGAGAAGCGGGCGCATTAACCTTTGGGCCACCACCACATTAGGCCAAGGCCAGTTTAGTGTCAATTAATATCAGTTTTCTTCGCGACCTTTCTTATAAAATATGATTCGATCCACAAAAAATATATTTAATCTTAACCTAGAGAACATAAGGACATCTAAATAATCAAAGAATCTGAATTTGCTTTTATAAAAGTGAATATTGTGTAAGTGCGGTTTGTGGTTCTTTATACCTAACTGGGATTTCATTGCGTCAAGTTATTATTGCAACACAATAATGTTACACAAGATTTATTTTTGCAAAGTTGTTTATTGTTGATGTTCTTTTACATTTCTTCTACCTAATTGAAAGTTTAGAACTTTTGTTCTTTGTCAGAGACAGGCTCTGACTCACACTTGTGACTCTGACTGTAGAAGACAGTCACTTGTGTCATTTAATATCAGTAAAATCTGATGGTCATTCAATGTCGATCCCAACAATCTATTTGGGTTAGGTCCAGGAGAAAAAATAGCTGAAAAGCTTCTATACACAAATTTAATCCTGGAAAAGGATATTCCCAAAATTAACATTTGTTCATATTTTACGACTCTACATTTTTTATGAATATTTTTTTATCTTTCGTGTGCCCAAACTTACCCCTCCCTAATGCCTTAATTTATAAATATTTTTTTTGCTTTCGGATGACCAACGATTCCCCTACCTCATCCTTTAAAATATTCCTGAATTTCCGAAAACGAAATTCCAAAAAGGGCGGCTACCAACTCATAACTCCTCTGGTGTTGCGGGTGTTAATAGACGGGTCCGATTACTTACCATCAAGTCATATGTCTGCTCGTTTGCCGGGCGTAGGTATTACATAAAATATTGATTGATGATGATTGTTTTGCTTTCCTAGAATTCTGTGTATACTTGGTGTCGTGATCACCGGCTCCATCATCGTTACTCCGACACGGATGCCGATCCTCACAACTCAAAGCGTAGCTTCTTCTTCTGCCATATCGGCTGGCTCATGCATAAGAAACATCCGTATGTTAAAAAATTTGGCAAGATTATCGACTTGAGCGACTTGCAAAACGATTGGATGGTGATGTTTCAGAAAAAGTAATTTAGAATTCATCAAATAATTTAGATAAATTTAATATTATAGACCAGTCAATCTATAAGTACATTCCAATTTGCTTTACTTAATTCTTTTTTCGGTAGCTCTCATTGTTTCAAAGATATACGCAAAAACGCAAATTTGTGACCTTCGACCGAGAATAAAAAACAACGCACAAGCGAGGTCGGTGGGACTTTTGACATATCATTTGTAATGACGTAGGTACTTATTTAAGGCCTGCACAAAAATCAAGCTTGTTGGGCATTAAGGCAAACTGGAATCATAATTTTATATATTTTGACTGGTCTAATATATAACAAAAAAATCCCTTAATTTCTATCATATATTTCAGGTATTACAAAATCTTGTACCCGATATTGGCAATATTATTCCCAGTCTGGGTCCCAGTGCGTTACTTCGGTGAGACTTGGTGGAACTCTTTATTAGTCAGTTACTTTGCTCGCTACGTATGTCAGTTGCATGGTACCTGGTGTGTCAATAGTGTTGCACACCTCTACGGCACAAGACCATATGATAAGTAAGCCAATTTATTGTGTCTTTGACAAAACACGCATGCATCGGTACTTCATCAGTTGTGGAAAACTAAACTTATACTTGCTTAAAATGATTCACCTAAACTTGGATCGAAGTCAGAACTTCAAATTCGTTTAATCTTTTTTGCATGAATGCATCGAGTAGCAAAAAAATCTTTACCATCACCTTTATTGCACACAGATCACGTATTGTTCTTTGATAAATTTATAAAAAAATAGCTACAATTTGTTTCTCAGAACACCATATATTTTTGCAGAAATTTACAAGCTGTGGAATCATGGTTTGTGTCCTTTTTAAGTCTAGGCGAGGGTTGGCACAACTACCACCACGCGTTCCCCTGGGACTACAAAGCGGCTGAGTTGTCAATGCACTTCAATCTGTCTGCCAGTATCATACGATTCTTTGAAAGGATTGGATTGGCTTATCATTTAAAATCTGCATCTGCTCATATAGTAAGTGCTTATTGCCGAAAGAGTCATATAATTTAAGATTAACGAAACAAATGTTATTTTTCTCAATTCTCTTCATGTAATACCAAACTACTGCTCATTTAGAGACATTTTTTTTATTAGGTATTAAACAAATTTTCACACATAAGTATCAAAAACGGAAACTGCTAAGCTGCGGCAAAAAACTTAATCGGAAAGGAAAGGAATAAAACTTCAACAGATTTTACGGAACAGACACGTTTTTATTGTTATTTTAGGTTGCTAGCCGTATAAAAAGAACAGGTGACGGCACTCACCACAAGATGGGCACAGAAGAAGCACGCACGGCAGTGACAGCGTGGGGTCCATTGCACCCACTCAACCCGACCTACACCACCACACTCAAGACCCCAGACGCCATTCTCAAACCCGAAGAACCATCACTCTACCAATGAATAATTGATCAACACTAACACTTGAAATGATAATATGAATATTTTATTTTTATAAACTCATATACTTACGTAGTTTTTTGTAGAGGATAGAAAATCATCAACTGACATCTCCCGCCCTTAGTTGGGCAAGACAGAATGTCAGACTCTTCAGATCATCAGACAAAATCCTCCCCGTTCTTTTTCCTGCTCCAGACCGATATCAGTAAATTATTTAATTATAATCATAATCATAATTCTTTATTGCATCCACAATGTAAGGTAAGATGGTAATATGAATAATATGTATAGTAACAATCATGGACCCTGATGGGCACAGCAAACATTAAATTAGAAGAGAGGCAGACGTTGTTTTATATAGAATTATGCTCAAGTACCTATTTCAAATTCTAAGTATGTATAGTATTGCTATTATGTTTATATTTTAATAGGTATTTAGATATTCATATATATTTTTTTGTATTTTTTACATTATATTGTAAGGTTATCCGTAAAAAGTAAAAAGTCCATCTCACTTTGACCTCTAAACATACGAATTGTTCAAGTGTGTCGTTTTTGAAAATCGAATTTTATTTAGGTACCTAACCTATCTACACCACTTAACTTATATCATTGACATTATGGAACTAATAATTAGATATTCGCAGTCCAGTTACCGAGTTCAGTTTTTATGAAAAATTGACCTTATCACCTAATAAGCAGCTTAACACATCTCCGAAACAAGGTACTGGGAGGCAAGGTCATTGCAATATTCAAATGGTTCCATTAAACCGAAATCTAGCTCAACGAACAATGTCAAACGTTATTAACATAGAACAACAATAGTTCAAGTTCTGAGTTCTATTGCAACAATGAATAAATTAACATTGCTTTGGGTTGAATGAATGTGTTTTTCCAAATACATATGTGTGTAGGAAACTATATGTACCTTAATCTGTTTTTTTCCTGTAGAGTTATGAGTTACATGAGATGAATGTTGGTAGCGTGTAAAAATATGATCCAGTGAAATAATATCTGACTTAATATCAAACGAATAAGAAATATGAAACATAATCTAAGAAAACGAATGAATCTAGAAAAAGCTAAACTTATGTTTCCTTTCAATCGTGGCAATTAATTCGAAACACAATACTTATAAGAACAATAGGTGCGCGACTGCCGGCGTTCTCTTAGGGTTTGATGAATTAAATGACTGAGTCACTAAAACAGTGAAACAAAATTACAGCTGACGAAGTATAGAAGAGTTTTTCGATAAATTGTTAACTAAATATGGGAATTTTAGTTAGAGAAAATGTATGCAGCTTCTTCTTCTATTCTAATCTGATCAATCTTATCAGCCATAAGCTACACGAGACAACAATGTAAGTATGTTGTAATACATTTTACATACAAAGAAGAGTTCAAGTTCGTTCAATTGCTCAAACATTATTGTCATCAAACAAGGTTTTCATTATACCTTTTATAAATAGTGTCCATAATTAATTGGATCAGTATCGAGTAGGCGAGTTGGGAGTAAGTGTCTTAAAAAAAATGACTGCAACAAACATGGAAACCAGAGCCCCTTCAAGCAATGATCTGAAGGATCTTTTAAAAGATAAAAATGCAAATAAAGAAGAAACCATGGAAATACCTAAAGTAATTGGAACAGATTATAGTTATAAGCATACGATTGTTTGGAAAAACGCTATAGGATTCTTGGTGATGCATATCCTTGCTCTATGGGGAGTTGGTCTTCTGTTCGCGGGATACATGTCATGGAAGACCATAGTATGGAGTAAGTCACTGAAATCTTTAATAAAAATTTCATATATTTTTCATCGTCTCTTCGAAGTATCTAATGTTAATTTACCATTTGTTTCAGTCTTCTTCATCACTTTTCTGGCTTCCGAAGGAATAACAATAGGAGCCCACCGTTTTTACACACACAAATCATTTAAAGCAACGCCATTCCTCAAAGCCGTCTTTATATTGTGTCAAACTATTGCTGGACAGGTACTATTTACATTATTTAATAATACATTTTAACTCCTGGTACTTCATAAACTCCTAGTAAACAGAAGCTTATAATTATTACAGTTTATTAAAATATTTTTACGCTCATTGTTGACGCTCCCTAAGAACGAGTTAGTTACCAAGCACACAATTCAATTTGAGTTTTAAGACATACCGGGTTCACAATAATCTACGAATAATCATGTGTCGTGTCATCGTATACTTTATTATTAATTTTCAGAACTCCATGTTCATCTGGTGTCGCGATCATCGTCTTCACCACCGATACTCCGACACTGACGGCGACCCTCACAACTCCAAGCGTGGTTTCTTCTTCTGTCACATTGGCTGGCTCATGCATAAGAAGCACCCCTACGTTGTTCAACTTGGCAGAAAGATTGACATGAGCGACTTGCAAGCTGATTGGATGGTGATGCTACAAAAGAAGTGTGTTCCAATTCTAACGTTATTTATATATGAATTAAGTCGTTGTTACTGTCTTCTGTGATTTACAAACTATATCAAGAAATTGATATGTCTCTAATACCTACGCACTAAGGGATCATAACAACTTATGGCTTAGAAACAATATTTATAAGAGTTTAAAGTAACGTAACCGTTAGATCACTAAAATTGTATTCCTTTTTCAGGTATTACTATCACCTATACTTCTTCTTAGCCTTCCTAATACCTGTGTGGGTACCAGTACATTTCTTCGGTGAATCCGTATTAAATTCCATCTTGGTTTGCTATTTCGCTCGCTACATGCTACAACTGAATGGAACTTGGCTGGTTAACAGTGCTGCTCACCTTTATGGAACAAGGCCTTATGATGCGTAAGTGTTTATGATATAATCACAGTGTTTCTAGCAAATCTAATCAACGTTTAACGTTTAACCCGTTCGCTGGTGAATACTTATTCGTAGACCTTCAGCTAGTGCGTATGAGGTCTTTTCGAGACAAAGTTAACGAACCATTGCGTTTGAGCCATTTACAGCCTCATTTTATTGTAACTTCGCTTTTTATGAGAAGCAAAATTATATGTATATTTGTCTCTGTTGTTCTCATTAAAATGTTAATTTGCCCCCCGCACAGAGTAAGAGAACTTGATTTTGACTCAACTACCGTCTGCGAGAAGCCACGCATGTGGTTTGTGCGACGACAAAACGCAGTGAACTTGTAAAATCTAAAATATTTACTCTTAATCGTCAAAATAATCTTTATGTTTCCAGAAAACTGCAGCCAGTAGAATCATGGTTCGTGTCAATGATAAGTCTGGGCGAGGGTTGGCACAACTACCACCACACGTTCCCCTGGGATTATAAGGCAGCTGAGTTGACCATGCACTTCAACCAATCAGCGAGCATTATCAGATTCTTCGAAAGGATTGGATTGGCCTACGATTTGAAAACTGCTTCACCTGAACTAGTAAGCTTTTTTGATTTTGATTTTACGCAACGACTTATAAAGGAACAAATTAGTCTTTACCTAACTTTTTTCTATTATTATGTCTTGTATTTTCAACTACATTTACATATGAATTTTAAAGATAAACAATAAAATTTGGCTAAAATGCAAACTCATGAGACAATTAGTTATCAAACGAACTTAATATCCTTAATAAACTATAGCATATCTTTATATATCTAATAATACAGTACCTGGTACTAGTAAATAATATAAAATGATAACATGCCGACTAAACTGACTTCATCCATATCCAAAAAACAGGTAACCAACAGGATCCTGAGGACAGGAGACGGCAGTCACTTCAAGATGGGCAATGAAGAAGCTCGCGCGGCAGTAACAGCCTGGGGTCCACTGCACCCACTCAACCCGACCTACAACACCACACTCAAAGCCCCAGATGCCATCCTCAAACCCGAAGGACTACCACTCTACCACGAAAAGGATACTCTCAACCTTACTGTTATACAGAAGAACTCGAGACGTGGTTGATCATCGTCAAGTATCAACTTGTGTCATACTATTCCTACTCGTGTTTCATAGTCAATTTATTTATTGTAATTAGTTAATGATTATTTTTTTGAATTTACATTTCGTTAAATATTTTATGCTAAGATTAAGTTTAAGCACTGATTAAATAAATATACGATTACGTTTTTACAAAATGTACTAAATATGTGTTTGATTGTTGACCATTGAAAGGATTATTTGACCATAGAGTATTTTCGCAAGGGAGATACAAAATATTTTTATTATGATATTCAAAAGTCGGTTCTATGTACATTCAAATAATACAGAACTTTATAATGAAAGTTTTCTTTCTAGAAATTAAGAGTAGTATGCTACCCTTACTTTCATTCTCTTTCGACTTCGATTTTTGAGAATTGGAACTCTTTACCCAATTCAAATGACCTGCTGTTCGTAATCAACAATTGAACATCACTATCCGTTCTATCTGACGAATATTATTTTTTTATACAAACCTTCGTGCTAGCAAAAACAAATGCGACAAAATAACGATTATCCAATTTGGTCTAGTATAGATCAGGCGCAAAGCTACATTTCGGAAATATTTTTGATACTCTTTGACGGAAACCTTTTGATCCATTCTGAAAGAAAGTTGGCATACTATTGGAAAATATAAATATTCAACATTCACTTATAAACTCTTAATATTATGTAAGTTTTATATTTGACAAGGAATAAAACATCACTAGCCGTAATAAACATTGAAACAATAGCTAGTTTTGAGACAGTATGGAGTTCGACGGCTCTGTTGTATTCGATTCGAATTTACAATTTGGAATGAGCACCTATCTTCACTGACGAACAGACTGACAGACTACTTTTCTATTTTGACGTTTCAAAAGTACCTATATATGGTTTAGTTGGAATAAATGATTTTGACTTTGACTTTGACTTTGGTGGCCAAACGCAATACTACGTTCTTGACCTGAAACAGGCGAAGAAACGGGATGGTTTTTAGTCAGTAAGAGTCTGACACTCCTTCTCGCCTCACCCTGTGTAAAAGAAGTCATTCAGATAATGGTTTTTCCCTCCTCAAAGAAAAATCTAATGGAATATCTGTATAAATCTGTGCAGATTAAAATCCGCATTATATACACAATATAATTCAATACCTATGGCTATAAAACTATTTCATTTATATAATTCTTTATGCTATAATAGATTATATATCCATATAATATAAAACCTTATTACTTTAAAAGCAATAAAGGTAACGAGCAAACAAATTGCTTAGAAAAGCAAATTACTTGAAATTGATTCTTCGACCCAATTTTTTCAATTAGTAACACACATTAGCCGTTTAGATACAAGTAAGCTGCTTATTGCAAATTAGGTGTGTATCAAAATTTATAATTGTCCTAAAAATACCTATACTCAGTAGATATTACAAATAGTATAAATGTACTTTGAATATAGGTTAGTCTTTTTATCAGGGGAAATTCATCAAATTTCTTCCCCCGCCCAGGGGAAGACGAGAGAATGTCAGACTCTTACTGACTAAAAACGCCCCCGTTCCTTCTCCAGCTTTGGGCCAAGGCCGCGGTACCACATTACGCTTACCCCGCGACCCCAGCTTGTATAGATAGGTGTGTGTGTATGTGTGTGTGTGTGTGTGTGTGTGTGTGTGTGTGTGTGTGTTTGTGTGTGTGTGTGTGTGTCTTGTCCAATCTCTTTAAAAGGGCTAAACGGTTTTGAGTGAAATTTTGTTGAGAAGCAAATTATGGCACAATATTTACTGCATCAAGCCCCAAGCGAACGCGGCGTTTGCGCACCTATTGTTCTTCTACTGTGACCCCAATTACCACAATTGAAAGGTTAATTATTTTATTTATATCAGAGGAACAGCTACTGGACAGTACATATATTATTGTCTTGTATTTCATTGTAATTTTTAATTCTTCTTTCTTATGTGTTAGGGCGGTAAACAAGCAGACTAATTACCTGATGGTAAGCAATCGGCACATTGGGTGTCCATGCGCCGATTAAACTGCAACACCAGAGGAATTACGAGTGTGGCTTTTAGTGGGCCGTGAGGGGAAGGATTGGGCTTCCTGTAACCTCTTTTGTAACGCTTGTTTCACGTCTGTTTTCTCTAAGGCCGTGGTATCACTCCAGTCGAGCCGACCTATTCGTGCCGAATTTGCCGAAGCATGGCTCTCCCACAGCCCACACTAAATATGTTTCTTAAAACATCACAGGTCAACATCAAAACAAACTTAAAAATAAGAGGTAAAAAGAAAGATTATATTCATTTATTCAACCATAAAATAATAATCTCAAATTAAAAATAAACAAAAACTTAGTCACTACAAAAACATCCAGAGGTGACTATGTTTCGGATCCAGTCAATATATTTCGTAACCCGAGTATAGACGCCTGGATATCCTGGCCGACCACATCCTATGCCCCAGGAGACCACACCTGTGAACCAAATAATTATTATCTATACTAATATTATAAAGAGGTAAAATTTTTAAGTTTGTATGTAGGGGGTAAACTTTGGAACCGCTGATCGGATTGCTAAAATTTGTTATAAAACATCACGTTACGATTAAATGGAGCCGAACAGCGGGACCGCGCGAGAGTAGCTAGTAGAATATATTTATATACATATTATGGATATGGAATATTTATCCACTTTCTATAATTATGCCTAGTTATCGAATCGAGACAAAACATTTTTACAGCTAGTTGCATATAAGTGCAAATTTCACATACACATTTTACATTTACACCCCAGAAAAATGTTAGATAAATAAAATATGTGGATCAACAGTTCTTCCGTACAAAAATCGACGCTTTGTGATTTATTGACATGGCTGGGTAGCCCTATGTACTAAGTATTAAAACGACCATAGTATACGTAGCGCTTCTCTTAAGACCTTCATATATATGTATAATTCCCGATAAACTATGTGGAATATAACTGCGTTCTTTTTCAATTTTATCTGGTAACTTGTAGTATTATAGAGCTGTACAGTTTGTTTGTTTTTTTGAACGAGCTAATCTCCAAAACTGCTGGTTTTGTGTTCGTTGTACCATTTATCGAGGAAGCCATATAGGTTATAAAACGTCACGCTACTTAGTAGTATTCTGGTTTCTTTATCTTAGGAAGTATTTTACCATTTTTCTGATGCTTACCCAGTTGTTCATGTCGTTTGTCACTTCTCTCAGCCGAAAGTGGGCCACCACTGTCTCCCTGAAATAAAAAAAACTGTTTTTAGATATGATTATAATTTTAAAGTTACATACATTTATGAGCACGAAGATTTACTTCTGTCCTACGCGAATAGTAAAAAAAAAAGATTTGGCTGTCCATGCCATACAATTATTTTATCGGCACTGTGCATAGTTTTATGATTCTTGAACATCTACTATTCTGTAATATTAAAAGTACCTGACAAGTATCCTTCTTCCCTACTTCTGGATATCCAGCGCACAGCATGCCATCGCCAATCATTTCTGAAGTATAGTTGGCATTCTTGCAAGCTTCGTTGCTTAATATTGGGAGGTCCACTTCTTGAAGGTAACAAGAGTGGTTCTTACCCTCAGCCACGGTACCCCAACCGGCGGCCATTGCTTTTACTCCTACGTATGTTTTGTCTGAAAATTAATTAACAAAGTTAGATAACGTTCCGGCTATATAACTCCACTGGTGTTGCGGGTGTCCAATGTCCATGGATGGCGTTAAACGTTTATAACTACTTTTCCGCCTTTCCCAAAATCCCACATAACACTATTAAGCCAACCAATTAAACAGTGTTCAAAAGTGTTTAATTGGTTGACTGCAATTATTACAACCTAAATCGTCGTTTTTAACTATGGATGGCTTTAGTTCCACTATAAAGCATATAAATATGTTCCTTTGTAATAAAACTTACAGGTCATCAATACATCAACGCTATTCTTTTTATTATTCAACTAGCTGGTCGCCCCCGCTTTGCACGGGTGTCTTGCTACTTCGCTAATGACGAAACGGACACATTTTTACCAATTTTCTCCTCTAGTTTTCTAATATCTTTTTTGATAAGAACCTTTTTCTGACAATAATAAATACAACAAAAAATAATTGGCAGAATTGGTCCAGAACTCGAGCCTTCAGAAAAATTTACTTTAAATACTGTTTTTATACTACCATCACTTCGAGGCAAACAGACAGGTTTTACACTATCCGTGACCTGCACTGCTTCGTTTAACTTGAGGACAGCGATGTCATCTCGAAATGTGGCGAAGCTGAAGTTATGGGACACCACTTGAACAACAAATCGGGTGACAGGACGATGTGTAGTGTTGCAACGGTTGTGCTCGCCTAAAGTCACTTTTATCATGAACCACATGAATCTGAAATATAAGAGTTAAAAGAAGAAGAAAATAAAATTGTAAAAGCATTTATTATTTATATTTTTTAAAATTCTAACTAACTAATATACTAAATTATATATTCCAATATATAGCTTATATTATAGCAGCAGTAAAATAATTCACATGAGAATTATTTAACTTCAGCACTTCATGGCAGCTGCAGCGCTACCCATAACCATGAGTCCCGATGTAGCTTGAAACTTGTAGAGTATTTCTCTAATAAGTCACATTATAAGTTCTATTCGTAATACTATAGAAAGTAATTACATTCATATTATGATATTAAAGGAAGGCAGTTAAAATATTCTATATTTTTTAAAACAAATTTAATGTCTGCTAATGAACAGCACCTGGTTCTAAAACTAACTGTCATTACGCAATTTGACTTACTATACGGCCGTCGTATCTTGGCGAGTCTGAAGTTAGCCGTTTGTCTGCGCAATGGATCTTTTAGGAACAAAATTGTGTACTGCGCAGCTAATCGGCTAACTTCAGACTCGCCAAGATACGTTGGCGGTACTGTAGATAGCTATTGAAAAAATAACTTCTAGTACCAGATGTAAGTCTTACATACGTCTTAACACAGTGAGCAGCAGTGAGCACGTATCTGTCATTGATGAGCGAAGCACCGCAGTAGAACTTGTTGTGCAGCGACAACCGGGCCACCCAGGGAAACTCGTTCACAGCCGTCTCCACACCGCCAACAATTCGTGAAGCTTCGTTCCTTTCTCCACAACCTGGGCACAGAATAAGTAATACAACAGCAACAATTTTGCCAAATTACGTTAGTTTCCAACTAGTCTAATTCAATAGTTTTATCCAACTGTCATAAACGACACTTTACTGAGTTATGACGTCATAGTATTTTAACGTGAAATTGCTTACTTATTTCTTAAAAAATAGATAAAAAATATCTAAAATTTTGTGTATCGATCGATTGATGAATCAAAAGTATACTTATTTTTCAATCTTTTATTGTATTGAAACGTCGAATTAATTTATTTTTGATCTAGGTAGGTAACTACCCAATTATGATGATGTAGAAATATACCGAAAAAAAACACAATGTAAAATATTTTATGTCATACGAAGGCAAACCAGCATGCTGATTACTTGATGGTAAGCAATCAGCGCCGCCAATGGACACATGCAATAACGGAGGAATTACGAGTGCGTTGCAGACCTTTTGAGGATTAGGGGTTTGGAGATCTTGAGATATGGGGACGGGAAGGATTTGTCCTCCGGTCCCACACGGCGAAACACAAAGCTGTAGTTGTTCTACGCCGGTTTTATATGAGAACCTGGTATTATTTCGGTCAAGACGACCTATTCATACTGTAACGTTGCAAGCTCTTCCACGCTTAAAACTCAATTTAAGTGTGGGAGAGCTTGCCATGTAGCATGCCAGTATAAGTAGTCAAAAATAAAACTTAAAAGATTATTAAAACCTGTCATTATCTAACCTCGTTACCTATTTTTCATATGCGCCACACATAACACTATCGGTCACGAGAAATTAAACCAAAAACTGTAATGAAACTATAACTCTTATCGTACATTAATCAAATGTCGAATACTTATGGCGTAATTAAATATACGTTTAAATAATGAATTTTCTAAGGCATGACTAAGAGTACTATTTGCTTTGCCAATGAATCATTGCTAAACTTTCTAACCCTTTTTTGTCAGGGGAAAATCATCAAATGACCTTTCCCGCCCAGAGTAAGGCGAGAGAGAGTGTCAGACCCCCTTATTCCTTTTCCTGTTTTAGGCCGAGGCTGCGGTGCCACATTGCGCTTACCTCGCAGCCCCGGCTGAACATTAGCCCTATAGGGCCCCGTCTGTGGTGGTCTATTGGCTCTTTGAGGGGGCACGGAACGCTACGCGCCGTACGCTCGAGTCTGGTTCTGGTCGGGCGGCGAGCTACCCTCACTCGCCGTCATCATCTCTCGATCTGCGACGCCTGAAATGTCGTCTACTGAGGCGAGTGTGAGGAGGATAGTTCCCTCAGGCGCGAAAAAGATTGCAGCAGCAGTTCCGCTTACGTACCGTTACATAAGCGGACTTACTTTGAAGATACCTACATTAAACAGTAAAAGAAGTATAAATAACTAACGACCCGCCCGGCTTCACGCAGGTGCAATGCTAATACTAAATTTGCCCTATGTTTAATTGATGGCATTATACATTATAAACCCTCCTCTTTTATCACTCAATCTAACAAAAAATCTGCATCCGTTGCGTAGTTTTAAAGATTCAAGCATACAAAGACACAGAGACAAAGTTATGCTTCGGGAAAGGTGGGTGGACCGGAGTGAGACTACGGCTTCACAGAAAACCGGCGTGAAACAACCACAGCGTTGTCTTTCGCCGTGTGATTAAGGATACCGGATGCCCAGACTTTCGCCTTTCTCAATCCCCCATCTCCAAAAGGTTGGCAACGCTCTCGTAACTTCTCCCTTATTGCGGGTGTCCATGGGCGGCGCTGATTGCTTACCATTAGGTAATCTGTCGGCTCTTTCACCATCTTTTATACTATGTAGATTGTAATGATACTTACGACAACTGCATTTCCGTGCGTACTCGGTAGGTTCGGGCTCTGGTTCAGTCACAGACTCAGGTTCAATCACAGGTTCCATCGTAGTCTCAGTAACGGGTTCGGTATCATTCTCTGCTCTCACCTTGAATCATTATATTTAATGGGCAATTTCTAGGGACACACGCGTGATGGCTGGGTACGATTCCCGCACGGAGCAACTCTTTGTGTGATCCACGAATTGTTGTTCCGGGTCTGGGTGTGATTTGTATGTTTCTAAGCGCACCCACAACACAAAGTCCTAGTGTGCGGCAAAGTTTATTAAAAGTGATTTAGTGATTATTTCTGTGATTGTCGATCTACTCAGTAATAGGTAGGTACTATGTATTACGTACTTTTTCGTCATTATAAATTTTGACCATGGTTTTGACTGTAACATAATTTATAATCTGAACCATATAAAATGGTTCTTCATAACATTACAAGTTTTAAGACGTTATTTTGTGTAGGTACCGTTTCTTTAGCTTATTTTTTATTTTACAACAATCACGCATGGACTACGTTTACATATTAAAATTTTTTCAACATAAGTACAATATCACAAAACTTTATACATATGTATAAGAACAATACAATAACCGCGCCCTGTAGGTACTTACCATGACATTCGCGCACACTCCAATTATAATCACAAACACAATCTTCCACATAGTGTAAAAACCCAATTTTCAGCAAAAAATCCACTTATAAATAGAATTTTTTAAGATTTGTAAAAGTATTTTCGCAATATCAGGCTAGACGTGCATTTCCCACAACGGGATGCTATACACAGGAATGAGGACGATGTACTCCATCGAACCAGAGCCATAAACTTGAACTTGTATTCAGTATATACCAAGGCATCTACATCATACCGGTACACAGATCTAGACCAAAGCCGTTTCCGTGTCCCATTTCATTAACCATCGCACTATCACTTCGTACTAACAACAAAGTAAACTTTGATTAACAGCAATGTGTTTAAAAACTTGCGAAGTTTACATAAGAATTTGCAACAGATTTGTTGTTCAAATATTATCATATAATTCAAACCAAACATGTTCATTGAATACTTTCATTTAGCTATACCGTTATCTGCGCAGACGCATTGTACTTAAACATGATGTCATCCCAACAAAACACTACACCTCGGCTATAAAGTAAAAAAAAACAATAAAGAACCGTTGGTATAGCAACAAACATTTAATTAAATATTTAAATTAACTATCACACTTCGGAAATATGATGAATAGGTATGTATTTACGACTGTAACTGTCCTGTCAAAAAAAAGGTGCTAACAAAAATAAAATAAAACTGCACGGTAATAAAACATAGTTTATTGCATTTCGCTGTCATCTTAGACATAAACCAACAGCGAACTTCGAAAAGAGGTTCTATTATTGAAAAAATAAAAGAACATATTATCATAAATACTTATATATTTTTATACGAACACTGGCGATCACCCGCGGCTCTTTTCAAGATTTTTTTTTAATTTTCTTAACGTACAAACCTTTTCTGGACTTACACGAATCATTTCTTTAACTCATGAAGTTCCTTGCTCGTTCTTCTCGTCAGTAGTCTGTCAAACAGACTACTTTTCTATTTTGACGTTTCAAAAGTACCTATTTATGGTTTACTTGGAATAAATGATTTTGACTTTGAATTCAAGATCAAAATTAGCAAAATTGGTAAAGGCATTGTTGGGTTATAACATTACAATGAAAAGTGATATAGATTTTTATATATTTAAAGACAAAGCTTCCACTATAATAATATGGCTTTATAAGAAAAACTCGTTTATTGGCACATTGATAGATTTAGTATACTAAGAAAGTCCTTCTAATAAAATATATTCTAAGCTCTACACAATTAATATCAAAAATCATTACGATTGGTTGTTTATTTTCTCCATTACTAAACAATACACTATCACGTATTTAATAGATTCGAAGTAGTCAAATTCAATACTCCTTCCGAAATCCCTTCAAATTAAGCAAAAATAATACATAATTTTATATTTCTTTTGAATTATCTCAATAATATTATTAAGTTTATCACAAAATTTAAAATAAAGGTTTCTAAGGAAGTACTTTTACGGTTTTATATAGTCTTTTTTTAATATGTAACCAATTCTATTCCTCAAATACATACACGTATTAGTTAAAACTGATATTCTTAATTAGTCATTTCCTAAACTACCTCTACAACATAAAAATAAGTATCTTCAATATTTGCAATAGCAACCTTCTTGTGTATTGTCTCTGATCCAGTCCAAGTACTTCGTGACTCTCGTATACACTCCAGGATAGCCTTTCCTGGCACATCCATAACCCCATGACACTACTCCTGTAAAAACATTAATGAATTGTATTAATTAATAATGACTAGTTTATATATATATTTAACTAGCTATAGCACGCGCCTTCCATCCTATGTTTTAATCCAGGATATCACCTATCTACATGCCAAATTTCAACCAAGTTGAAACCCTGGTGGCCCTCAGAAGTCATTTATGGGACAAGTTATGAAGGATACCTGCTAAAGAAACTGCCTTTCACATATGCCTACACAATACATACCTACTGACTCCCTGAACTTCTTTGCAATTATACTTTCTTCCAAGTATATCACATAGTCAAATTTTTCTTTGTAAGAGTTCACTAAAAACTCTGTTGGAAAATAACGCGAAAATCTCTAACTACCAATCTCAAAAATCTAATATAAGAGGCTAATCTATTAATATAATATAAAAATAGTCAGAGCTAATCACAAATCCTTTCAAAAAGAATAATGTATCTGTCACGTTTTAAATAAACAAATTTACCTACCTATCAAATCGTACATGTGATCTTCATTTTCCGTGATCAACGGTCCTCCACTGTCACCCTGGAAACAAATGACGACGATATTGAAACAGCAGAATAATTCTGGTTTGGTAATTTTATTTCGTACTAGCGGCCCACGCTTGCTTTGCATGGGTAACCAACTAATTTGTCAGTTAGTAGGTACTGCCCGATTATCTCCTCTAATTTTCTTTCGTAAAAGCCTTCTACTGGCAATAACAAAATAACGAAAACATAATTGGCAAAATTGGTCCAAGCATTGTTGAGTTACGCTCTTAGATACGAACATATTTTGTATTTTTTTATAAATAAAGATAAAAATAGTTTGAATGTAGAAAAAAGCCAGATATGGAGATTCCAAATTTAAATAATCTGATTTTAAATTGTAATTTTTAATCGAAAATAGTTGGCTCTCTATTGCAAGCGAGATAATGTAATTGGCGGAAAGTGTAACCACCATAAGAAGCACTCCGCCCACAGTAAAAACACTTAATGTAATGTGTATTTTATGGTTACAGACATAAGTCACAATTTTCTTGTTTAATATTTCCACTTACAGTGCAAGCATCCTTGTGCGCGGTCTCAGGGAATCCAGCGCACATCATAACCTCCTTAATCTTGGTGGCATTGTAATTAGTGTTGCGACAGGCCTCATTGCTCAACACCGGTAACTCAGCCTCCCGCACGGTGCACGACCACTTGCCTGTCTCGTTCATTGCTCCCCATCCCGCCACTATCGCTGTTTTACTTGTGTATGTATTATCTGAAATCGATTGAAAGTCACGAACTTGTTTAAGCGTTATTAAATTGATTAGTTCATCAAAGTAATGTTAAAGTTTAAATTATGGCTGCACGGTTGGCACGATGACTGGGAAACTGCCTGCCGCGCAACGTGTCGTGGATTCCCGTACGTTGTTGTATGGTGTTTCTTGGTCTGAGAGTGATGTGTATGTGAAATGATATGTTTGTAACGACACAACACAGGAGAAAATCTTAGTGTGAGGTAAATTATCGTAGTAATTTAAAAAAATAAAATAAAATAAAAAATGTCTGGTACTATCAATACTTTGTTTATGTTACCTACTATAGATATCCAAATGAAAACCTTTGCAAAAAGTTTATTGAAAATAACGACTTACGTGAATTAATTAACTGAGAAAAGCTCTACTAGTTTCAAGTCACAACGGAACTCTTATAAGTGTGCAGCGTCCCGTCGACGTCACGTGAATAAGTCGTTTTTCAATTCTGGAATGTCTAACGATTGGTACTTTGCTACAAGTCTTTTCATAAGAGCAGGACTTCAAACTATGTATTCACTTTTTAAAAATCATTCAACCGTACACGACGACGGTATTCCATTTTTGAAATAATATAAGCAATAAGTTTATTGCAACAAACTAACAAACATGCATTTGTATTCAAATGTCACATACTGAAATCCTCAGCAATATTTTAAATATGAAAATCGAACAAGAGCTTTTATAACGGTCATTACAAAAAAAATCACATTCTGAACGTCAGTATTTTTAAAATTGAATTTTATTTCAAAATTAATTTATTTATTGTGCCCTTAATAGTCATTTTGGTTATAGCATGTTGTAAAACGGACCTCCGAAATAAAGGGGTACAGTCTCATAAATGTCTTCGTCAAGAAGTAATAAAGAATGAATATGGAAACGTATACTAACGAAATGAAGCTGTGTCGCTAATTTATGTGAACTGCAGACCTTTAAAATTATTTCCAATAAAAGAGATGCCAAATCTCTTGCAACTTTAAAATACTGCACGATATTCTTAAAATTAATTAGATTAAAGTCTCAAAAGAAATTTCGTGATTCTTATCTCCGTTTTTGGTGTGAACGAATTCCTTTTAATTATTATTATTATTATTATACTTTATTGCACACACATACATTTATAAAAATACAATTAAAAAATAAAAATATGTACAAAGGCGAGCTTAACCCAGAGTTGGGTTCTCTAACAGCAAACCTTAGAGCGATAGAGAGATTGGATATGGAAGGGTAAAGTCATAAGTGCGCAACAACACATTACTGAGAAAATATAAACACTATAACAATATATAAAGACAATAAATATATATAATATAATAAAGCTACACAATATATAAACATAATACATAAAAATACAATATACACATATATAAATACATACATATATAGTCATGTTGACAGTAAATGTTCCCTGGTTCGTTCCTTGAAAACATCTAACGATGAGCTCTCGCGTATAGTGTGAGGGAGAGAATTCCAAAGCCTCCCAGCACGAACAGTGAAGGATCCATCATAACGGCTCGAAGTATGAGGAGGGACACGAAGAAGAAGAGATGAAGAGGAGCGACAGGGTTTGCCTCTAGGAACGAGGAATTCAAAGCGTTCCCGAAGATAGCTTGGTGAGTAGGGATTGTGGAGAAGAGAGTAGAGGAAAGAGAGAATGTGAGCATCTCGACGCTTTCGAATAGGCAGCCACTTCAGACGACTCCGAAATTCTGACACATGGTCGTATTTCCGAAGGCCGAAAATGAAGCGGATGCACAGATTCTGCAAACGTTCGAGTTTGTCAAGAAGTTCCTCAGTCGCATCAAGGAAGCAGACATCAGCATAATCTAGTAAAGGGAGAAGGAGCGACTGAGCAAGAGTAATTTTTGTTGAAAAAGGCAGGAACTTCTGGAGACGTTTGAGTGACTGAAACGAGTGAAACACCCTCCTGCTTACTTCTGCAATGTGTAGACCCCAGGACAAATGACAATCCATTAGGACACCCAAGTTCTTGACATAAGTAGTATATGATATGGCAACGTTATCGTATAAGACTGGTGGAGGAGACTGCAGTTTATTAAGAAAATATCTGCCACCAACAATGAGAGCTTGCGATTTGGTAGGATTTACTAATAGTCCAAAACTTTTAGCCCATTTACTTATGTTTCCAAGATCATTATTGATGGCATCAATTGCTCTAGGAAGCTCTTCGAGTTTACAGTGTTGATATAGCTGCAAGTCGTCTGCATAAAGGTGGTAGCTTGAAACAAGTATCTTAGTGATAGCGTTAATAAAAACGGAGAAAAGTAGCGGAGAGAGGACGCCACCCTGAGGAACACCCGCAGACAGGTCGCACCAATCAGATGAAACATCATCAGAGCGGACCGACTGCGAGCGACCTCGAAGATAAGAATTGAACCATGCAGTTGCAGAAGGAGATACATTTAGTGAGGATAGGATACCGAGGAGGATGTCAAAGTCAACTGAGTTAAAAGCACTGCTAAAGTCCAGCAACACCATTATCGTCAAAAGCCTATTCTCCATGGCCAGTCGGATGTCATCGGTTATTTTAACCAGTGCCGACACTGTGCTATGACCAGGGCGAAAACCAGATTGGTATGGACTTAGCAAGCTGTTAGAGGAGAGGTAATGAGACAGTTGACTGTTGACAACACTCTCGAGGACTTTAGATAGGATAGGAAGTATGGATATGGGACGAAACTCAGAAAGTGAGGACGGATTGGAGACTTTGGGTAATGGCAACACATGAGCTTTTTTCCAAGCTGATGGAAAGGAGCCAGTGTAAAGGGAATAATTGACAAGATGGAGAATTACAGGAACAAGTATATTAAGGATGGAAAGAAGCATCTGTAGATGAAGACCATCGTCCCCTACAGCTTTTGTGGAAATGTTTAGGATGGCACGCTTAATATCTCCCTCTGTAGCCGGGCGGAAAGAGAACGACGTACAGTTTGGCAAAGAAAGATTGGAGAGATAATCGAGAGTCGACGATTTAACGTTGTCATCCAGCGTTACTGGCGACTTCGAGAAATGGTCATTAAGTGTGTTTAGATTGATATCGGGAGCGCTATCATTAGCAACCTTGCCGATACCAAAAGACTTTAAGAACTGCCATACTTTTTAATTAGTTAGTATTCGAGTTTATACCAGTTACACGTTTATATAAAGGTACCACTTATTTGAAAGGCTATATATGTATATGGTAGGTATATGTAAATCCGTGTTTTTTATGTTCTTGAAGTTTCTAATCTGGTGTTAAATCAGTGTCAAAATTTAAGTCGTTTTAAGATCTTTCAATCTTTCACGTCATGTTTCGTGGCTATTTTTAATTAAGTAGGTAGTGCATTCCAATTTTACTTCAAGAAATCGACTCTAGATGCCTCAACATCATCATGATGCAGATATCTTTAAACCTTCTGGTATAATCTACCGCAGTCCAGTCACAAATACCATATTTCTGGCTCTGGCTTTTATTTTATCCGATAGCTTCTCCCGTCCAGGGTGAGGCGAGAGTGACTGTCAGACTCTTACTGAATAAAAACCACCCCGTTCCGCTCCGGGCTGGCGTTCTGCTCCGGGCTGGAGAAGATAGCCAGTACGCAGTACAACATCGCTTGAACACGCGTATCCGACTGAACTTAGCTGACATGAAAAGCATCTTTGATTAAATTAATATACAGATGTACGAAATAGACACAGCTAAAGGTTCTCTTATTTTAGGAAAGACTAGCTATTCTCACGCGGATTCACCCGCTGCCCGGCTCCATTTCATCGTAGCGTGATGTTTTATAGCCTATAGCACTCAGGAACATTGTAGCTATCTATCAGTAAAATAATTTTGGCAATCCGACCAGCGGTTCCAAAGATTACCCCCTACATACAAACTTACAAATACCTCTTTATAATATTAGTATAAGTATAGAAGTATAGATTACAATGTCTTCTATATCCTTACCATCAGTCGCAGGCAGGCACACAGGTCTTATAGCATGGGTGTACTCCACAGGCTTGTTGAGCATCAGCAGGGCGATGTCATTGCTAAGGTCCGACAGAGTGAAGTTGTGAGCGATCACCTTCACCACGTACCGTGTCAATGCTGCCTGCTGGCTCTTGTCACATCGGTCGTGTTCACCGAACTTAACACGGAACAAGAACCACATGAACCTGAGAAATGCAAATTGATACATGTAATACTATGTCTTTGGCTACTTGAAATAAGAAAGAAAATTGGGTGAAGGAAGTTTTGTTAAAATTCACGTCACCAGCCTATACTGAGCAAAGGCTTCTTCTCACGTGAAGGAGTTTGAGTGGCGTTGTTGTTGAGTTGGCGATTTCAAACTTAGAAAAACAAATCATAAGGTCAGGTTTCCTCACGATGTTTTTCCTTCACCGTATATCAGTATTGTCTAAATAAACTTAGTAAGTTCCTACACATAACTTGGAAAAAGTCACATTAGTACTTCTCAGAATAAGAAACCACGGCCTCATGCATCGAAAGCACCTTAACCTCCGGGCCACCACGACATTCAGTTAAAATTCAGTTTATGTGTAAGCCAGTCACGAATACGAAATGACTTCTATTAAGTGTTGAAGTTTTTTTTTCTTTAGTGCAGTTTAATTTTAGAGCATATTGAGTTTACTAAGTCTTCTTTTCTCACCCTTTCATACAATGTGCAGCAGAAATGACAAATCTGTCATTGATGAGCGAAGCAGCACAACCAAAGGCCTTCTCGTAAATGAGACGACCCAACCAAGGGAAGGCGTTCACGTTGGATTCCATACCACCCACAACTCGAGGCTCCTCATTACGTTCTCCACAACCTGTCAGAGGAAAAATTTCATAGTTCATCAATCCAGGCCCAATCCGGTGTAGTATCAGCTCGCCCCCTGGATCTTGCCCCTTCCGATTAAAATGTTCCACTCGCCCCGTTTTTATTAATTCGGAGTTGTGGTTCGCCCCTTACGAAGACCCTTACGGGGCGAGTGAAAAATTTAACAATTAAATAATTATTTTGATACATCGACTCGCCCCTTGCGGCATTCCCTTTGAAATTTAACTAAAAAAGGTATATTCAGAAAAATGTACAGTAAACAAAACTGGTAAGTAATTTAACCACGTGTGATAGTTTTATTACCTGGCTTACCTACTGTAACAAAAGGGACCTTTTATGGGACCATTATTGAAGTTTTGAGAAAAACATTCATTTAAATATTTTATAGTGCTGACAGTACTTTTAACTAACCAACAATCGGGGGCGAGTTGGAGTATCTAATAATTTAAGGGGCGATTTGATGCACTTAGGCAATCAGGGGCGAGATCCAAGGGGCGAGCTGGGCCTACACCCCCAATCCTTCCCCTATCCCTATCCCTATCCCTAAACCTTCAAATCTCAAATCCCCAAAAGGTCAGCATATGTGATGTGGACGATAAACGAGCACACGAATTACCTGTTGGTAAGTAATCTGTGTCGCTCATGGATACCTGCGGATTCACAGAAGTCACAGGCGCGTTTCCGGCCCTTAAGGAAGCAGTACGCAAATTTCTTGAAGGTGGTATCGGTTCAAAAATACCGCCACCGGTCATTTTAAAGTTTGGTTGTACGGGGCAGAAAGTTTCGTGTAAATCTTACCTACTACTGGCGATCCCGTTGGAAGTAACTTTACTAGTCAAACCATATATCAATTTATATCTTTATTCCCTTTTTACCAATCATTACTACTTTTGTAATATCCATACTAGAGGATATTCTAGAGGCTCAAAACTTCAAAACTTGTAATAAGGTAGATAGGTTTAACCAATGTCAAATATGTATCACTAGCAACTTACTCACCTCTTATTGTTGTAACATGGTGTTTTATAAGCCTTTCCTGATAAAACTATGCAACACAACAATAATGTTTAAATCGAACCAGCAGTTCCGTAGATTAGCGCGCTCAGACTCTTGAAACTCATGATATTATCGTACAGAGTATAGGCTATTTTTTTCTTTATTCTGCTTTGAATAATAGTTAGCTATGTACCTTCTTCTAACGTTATAGGTCACACCTGTTTCTCGTTTCATTAACGTCCATTGAACTTGAATATCTGAAGTACTCTTAAACCTGTTACAACTAATACTACTTAGATTTAAAGTATTTACTTGCAAACACTAACGAGTGTATACTCTAAAAAAACTTAAGATACTTGTAAATGATCAATACGTACCTAGTATTTACAAATACTTTATCGTAAATATAAGTACTTAGGTTAAGCACTAGCATGCATTTATTGCACGCACATAATTTTTGTGTTCTTTTTAATAATATATTGCAATTTATTATTATTTAATAATATTAAATAATTTAAACTAAGTATTAATAACATGGTGATTCAGTTTTGGTTATTTTTTTAATATAGGACTAATGATAGGTATTTCTCAGCCGCAGATCATGTTGTACGACCCGAAAACTTTCGTATTAATTAATTTCATGTATTATAATTTCTCAGTAACATAAATATATTGTGTCTTTACGATTGCTTAAAGTTCTAAATTATTCTAAGAACACACCTAAGAAAAAAACAATGACTCACCATTGTATTTACCTACTTAAGCGGTTTTAAAAACAAGGAAATATGAATTTTGTACCAAACGCCAAGAACAAAAGTGAAAAATATTATCAGAATACTTAAAAAAATTAAACACAATGAAACAATTATAAAACAAACTTACCGCAGTCTTCACATGGTAAAATCTCTCTTTTAACATGATGGGATAGTCCAGGTCCTCGAAAAGACCCTTGTGAAATCACGAGATCATCCTAGGACAATTGACAGGTAAAACGATGTTAATACACGTTTCATAGACATGTGATAAAAAAAACATTGGAATCTCCAAAAAAGCAATAACGCAGATAGTCTTGCTCTGAATAGCTTTTTGGAATCTCTTTAGAGCGTAATATTTAGATAATTATAAGAACTAGAAGAAAAGATTGGGCTTCTAGTCTAAGTAATGGTCTCTTTTTAGAAAAGTTCGTTCTTTTAACTGTCATTTCGCTTGATAGTAAGCTATGATGCAGCCAGCTATGCAATGCACATAGAAAATCTATGTTTACACAATAATCACTGTTAGTAATTATATATTTATTTTATTTATATTTCAGTTCTGTCTAATAAAACCTAAACTTTTCACTGACTTCAAATGTTATAAACCACATTTACATAATGCAATCTTCTTGTCTGTGGCATACAATTAATTAAAGCAATTATAAATTTCTACAACTATGCATGCTCCTGTTTGTTCAAGAACATGGTATCGGGCAAATAAGCCCTTATTCTATTTTTTATCTCTATTTAACCTTCGAGGTAAAATTGATCATAGTAAAAGAGTTTAACGTTATAAAAGCTTTTGAAATAAAATGCAATATTTTATTTCCTTATCACTCAACAATAAAAATGACAATGCCTTTTAATTATCTATATATTTTTTTCTACTGTAATTAAGTTACGTACTTATGTATTATATTTATTTTTACGTATCTTTCTGTCTTAGTTTCAAATGAGTGACCTCGGCTTAGCGTTTAATTATCATATTAATGCAAACATTGATCTACATAACTTATTAGGCTTTACCGTTTAATCTTATACCTGTTTTAATTAATATTAGTCGAACTGAACCTGTCAGAATAATTGTATTATTTCAATACAGTTTTATGAATCACTATAGATATAGCTACTTCGCATACACATGGCATCGGAGACATTATGTAAATCAGGTCACCAATATGATACCTATTTAAAAAAACTCATTTGCGTAGGGGCAACACCGTTCGAAATTTAAATTTAAATATTGTCAAGTACAGTTATTCTACCTACCTTGGTGAGACTGAGCGGAGAGCTGCTAGTAAACACACATAGAAAACAAAATAGGTAACACAACCACATTTTTTTAATTTAATAATTAATTAAGTTTAAACCAACACAACACTTCAAGTTAAGTCCACAACTTAAATACGATACTCTCTTTAGAAAGTTGCATGTGCTTGGGGTTCAATGTTTTTGATACACTAAGTCATGTCTTCGATCCCGACGCACTTTATGGGTACAGAGACTTTAAAATGTTGCTTTTACGATACGAAAATAAAATCAACAAAACGAATTTTTCAACTCGTGCCAATGTTTTGGATAGCTGTCCGTTACTTCCCGCTAGCCATGTTGGAGTAGCGAGTCTTCCGTAAAATTGTTATAATACATTGGAGTTTTTGTTCGATATTCTAATGATGAGATGCGTCATTTTAGCGTTCCGAGGGCTGTGCGAATGAGCGTTTTATTTGGCAATGACCTCCGCGGTCATTGACATCGCACAGCAACCGACTCTTAACTATGTAATCATTTTGAGCCTTATATGCTTTAGTATAAGGGCGTAATTACCTGCATATTTTTGATGCGATTTTGTCGCAATACAAACCAATCGATATCTGGTTGCGTTCCCTTCGTATCAATAATATTGCATACAATTATGTGAACCATAAAGAGAGCCGAATCTTAATTCCGGCGACGAATATTAAACGACCCTTCGTATAAGTTATGGTTCCTAATTAATTGTTAAGAAGGAAATTTTGCATATTTTATCGTGTCATTGACTCTACTTACGTCACTGGAGTGTAAGAGGCACTGACTAACTCATATTTTTACACTTGAGCCTTACATTTTAATAATGGCATAGACGTTGGAGAGCATTCTTCGTTCAAAAATAGCTTTACTTCCTAAAAAACGTATGTAATACATAATATACAAAATAAAATTATGCAACGCGTTACGTCAAAAAATAACATTTCAGCTTTAAACGGAACCCTGAGTGTAATAATCCGAAACACACTTTGTGATATTTTAGTGAATTCACGTGCGAAATTCCGTGCATCTACCACATTTATCAAACACCCACACTACAGTTTTAGGCAAACATACAAAGCCGTATAACAGTAGTTTAATATTTGTATTTGATACGTTAGGATAACGATGTTCTCCTGACCCGGAGTGGAACTCCTGACCTAATAGGTTAAGATCAGAGTGAAAGTCTTCCAGCGCTTAACGATGCATGGGAGGCTTAATAAATATTCAATGACTGCTCAGTTTTAAAGTCAATACTTAGTTGTTTGGCAAAATGTCAAAATTTCAAAACATCTAAGTAGGTATATCCTTTTTTCCGTAGCTGTTACGATTGGCCGATACAAAATTGGTTTCGAAAGCTTAGCAGTGTAATACGCAGGATTGAAGACAATTATCATTAGATAACTTATGAATAGAGTTCAGTTTCTGAATTACAATTTATAGTTTCTCTCCTCCTATTAGGGCATCTAATAAAATAGGTCGAGTCATAATTTTTAACCTCGGTCTACTTTCGCTAGTAGGTATAATTCTATTTTCGGTCTAGCATACTTGGCGATAATATTTTCTTTGCCCATGCTTTCCAATCCTTTCTATTTGCATTATCTACATGGCTTCGGAAGGCAGCTATACCATTAAACCAACGATGGTCAACATTCACGTTAATGTTTAACTTGCGCCAAGCAAATATCAGCATTAATATTTGCCGTCTCATATGTGTTAGGCGTTTCGGCATATCTAATGGGCAAAGAACCTATTATTGCTGCAATCCTACGAAGGCTGGTCATCTCCTCAAATAATATTCCCTGATTTATTTCGCTGCAGGATTCAAGACAGTCATTCATGTCCCTAAGACGCGTCTGACTTCAGTGTTCCGGTGGTTATATCTATAGTAGGCCCTGGCTTACAGGCATTACAGCCGTTTTTGGAGGTTGCGGCGGGCTTGTCCCATAAAAAACTAAGCGCTCGAACACCTCAATAAAGGCGGTGAGGGCCTTACATAAGGGAATGGATACAGATGTTCCACGGTAAGCTTTCCTGTCTACTGGTACAGGTTCCTAGTAAAGATGGTTGTTCCGATTCTTATTTTTTTAAATTCCTGCATTGCTTACTTCGAGAGCTAACACCTGTCGGGATTGTGAGTGTGTGTAGTTAAGCTGGTGATCTGGCCAGCATGGATACAATATGGACGTGATCTTATAGGTGCTGTAGGTGCTGGATGCAATTGTAGTGGCCGCTATGATAGGCAGTGAGAATGCGTGGAACACCTACATTGTATTGCTAGAAGATAATGTTCGTATACATATAAGGCGGCTGAGAAGAAACAGAAAGGGCACTTGCTATTTACTAGCTTCTGCGGTGTACTGGTATATAAAGCGTTGTAATTATCAGAAACTTTTGGTTTTTTGCAACAATATGTTTGTTGTTATCATCATCATAAGCTAATAAGAGTCTACTCACCACTGGACTATTGGGCTCCACAATGTAAGAGCAGTTTGCCCTTGACGTACGAGTTAAAGATTGCAACTTGATGTATTTTTTGGCTTGGTCCTTATTCGGATTTTCTCCTATGTCAAGTGTGTTTAAAACGTACAAAATCAAATACACATCACACCTAATTCATGAACAGTCATGTCTAGATCAACAGATCAAAGAGATTTTTCGTGTAGGAATCGAACCTGCGAAGAAGTTTGAAATTCACATGTCGTGAGTCCAAATCAGTGGTGATATTTTTTCTTTTTGATGGCGGAAGATCATTTAATTTTGTTTCCCTTGCTGGGCGAGGCAAAAGAGTGTCAGATTCTTACTAAATAAAAACTACCCTGTTCCTTATCCGCCTCGGACCGGGGCCGTTACCACAGGCCCCATTATTTCATTTTATTTCATTATACATATATTTAATATATTATTTGTGTTATTGCGCTTGCACCTGCAATCCCGGCTGGACGCACACTTACCCTATGTATTTAGACTCATCTGTAGTGTTCTTATTTTTGTGCTACGCTCGGGTCTGGCTTTGATCAGGAGTCAAGCTAGCCTTGCTCGCTCGCCGCTTCTAAAGTGGCACGAGGTCTAGGATCGAGGCTCTCGCTGCGCACCATGGTATCGACTAATGCAGGATTTAAAAAAAAGTATATTTCGTTTCTGATGACTGTCCCTTGCAATGGAACTTACTTCTGTTCACCCAGTACAATTCCAACACCCCTGCTAACTCGTCCGTGATTAATGAGAAAATACAAAATACCCAAAAATATATTGACATCGTCTACGACAAGATATCTAGTGTTCTACTTCGTTGTCACATGTACACGACTTTTTTTTTTTTTTTTTGGTGTCGGGTTGGAAAATCCTCATGGAGACCCATCCCCTCGGGGAAGGGCGAAGGGTACTGTCAGACTCTTACTGACTAAAAACCAACCCGGTGTTCCTCCACTTACCCATGTGTCGGAGGGGCGGGTATCGCCGAAGCATTCGTCGCAACCCCCCGACGGGTGTTGGCCCGCCAGATGGTAAGGCGGGCCCCGTCACCCACTGCGGCCGTCACCCCGACCGCAGGACTCCACTATGAGGCGCGCGCGGAACACGGCGCCGCCGCCTCGAGGCCTGCTGCTGGTCGGACGACAAGACGCCCCGAGTCTGTTGTCCGCAGGCCGCGCCCTACGGTGGCCGACCTGCGGCCACCGTAGGTCGGCCACCCTACGACGTCTTGTGCGTCTGCTGCGGGAGGGAAGAGAGGAGGCAGCCTCTCTCTCCCTTTCCGCCGCCTCCTTTGCGAGCATCACGGCCTCGCAGAAGGTAGCGACGGTACTCCACCCTGATTCGCTCCCGACCATAGTAGACACTACAGCCGGAAGCGAGAGATTTCCCGCAGCACCTACGGCCGCGACCAGGTCACGACGCTGCTCGGCCCAAGCTGGGCACTCCGCCAAGGTGTGCAGCGCCGTATCGTCGCGGCAATCACCACAATGGTGGCACTGAGACGTCGGCTCCCGACCTATGCGACACAGGTACTTCCCGAAACACCCGTGTCCGGTAAGCACCTGCGTCAGCCGGAAGCTGTGGGCGCCGTGGCTCCTATTGAGCCACTCCTCTAGAACGGGCCTTACCGCCTCTATAGCGGCGTGCCCCGCCGTGGGTTGCGCTAAGCGCGGCTGCCACTCCGCCATTAAGGTCTGGCGGAGTTCTGCCCTGCGTGCCTCAACCTGTCGAGGCACCAGGCGCTCGCCCCGCTCGACTGCCTCCGCGCGCCACCAATAGAGCGACGCGAGGAGTTTTGCGTCGAGGTCCCAGGGCGGGGATACATGTACACGACTTGGATTCATACATATTATAATGTTATTAAATATTAATAGATGTCATATAAAAAAAAAACTAGTATTCAATTCGAGGTACTTTAATGGTCTAAAATTCGTACAAAAAGATAGGTTATGAACTAAGTTACCTATACTTAACATACTTACCACTAACGTCTTTGTTTAGGTAGAAAAAATCAGAACAAGCGCTTTTTTAAAAATAAATTGCAGCCACTTTTTATTGAACGCTGAAGTTAGTGGTTGATACACTTTAAAACAAAGTAATGGAATGTAAGAAGACTTTACTTTTTTTAATAATCTTAACCCAATTATAGTATATTCATACATATATTTTATACCCTTAACATCTAAAGTCCTAAACATGTTTAGGTAGGATCATATTTTTTTATCATTCTTTTTAGTAATAATTTATAATAAATATGTTTTTTGGGCGTACACTAAAACTTTTTTCAATAAATAGAAACCTAAATAATGTATTTTCCTCCAAATATTTGGTCATAAATTACTAAAAGTATACTATAGTAAAATAATATGGCTGAAGTTATCTATTTAATACAGCGCCATCTATCTTCAATGAATTAAAACTTTCCTTCGTCACAGTGAATATAGATGGCAGTGTCACTATTCTAAATCGCAGTACTTAATAAATGCATCATATTCATACATTCGAGTTATTAGAACGAATGAACTGTATTCTAATCGGTACAGTAACATCCATCCTGCGTGTTTTCACGTATCCAGTCTAGGTAGTTAGTGACACGAGTGTATACGCCGGGATAACCAACTCTAGCGCAGCCGTTACCCCATGAGACGACACCTGGAAATAATATTTATTTTATAAAAAAAAGTTACTCCGACGCAAGTAAGGAAACAGCGCATAAACACCTTTTGGTAAAGAGTCAATGACTTAAGAACAAAATATACACGTGTTTGCTTGTCGAAAAAAATCATAACTGTACAGAAATTAGAGTCAAGAAATCTTTTGGAGCTTATTTAACATGTCGCTTGTACAAAACTTAATTAATCAGACCCTATAAGCAAATATGGAGGATAATGAAATTAAAATTGAATTTCTTTGCCCACTTTAAATTAAGTATTTCCCATCGCAGTTAGCAAATTGCATCATGGCATTGTCTTTTCAGGTTGACCCAACGAGACCGAACATTTAGTAGGCATACATTAGAATATATCTGTATTCATTACCTATCAGCTCGTAGCGTTTGTCGTGCTTTCTCTCAGCGATTAATGGCCCACCGCTGTCACCCTGAAATATTAAAATAAAATTTAACATAAATAATTATTTGAAATATAACAGATCAGTGGGAGCTGCAGGGCAAGAGCAATAAGGCGCCGCGGCCTCGGCTTCAAGCAGGAGAAGGCCCGGGAGGGTTTTTAGTCAGTAAAAGTCTGACATTCCTTCTTGCCCCAGCCTGGATTGTAGAAGTAAGAGTAGAAGTAGAAGAGTAGAAGTAACGATTTTCCCCTAATAAAAAGATATCTTTATGTATACTTCTAGTACAAGGGAATCGTGATAGAAAAATTGTTATTGCGGTGAAGAAGACGCCTGGACCACTTAAGATTCATTTTCTTCAGAAATACTTACATAGAAATAATTAGATAGGTATATAGGAAGAATTCCAAGTAAAAAAGAAAAAAAGTTTTTATTTCAGTAACTTCGCGAAAAAATAGAAATTATGTAACTTAGAGAAGTTTCTTATTGATTAAGCAAAGTTAGTCATAGTTCAAGTGAGTGAACAATAAACATTTTTTGCTAAGCATTGAAGTAGAAAGCAGCTGTTTGAAAGTGGTCGGAAATAGAGGTACCTATTAGCAAAACAAATGAAGACATCAATTCCTATTACTAAGACATGATGTTTTTTTCTATTTTTAAAGTTGTGTATTTACTACTAAATGTGTGTGTGTGTGTGTGTGTGTGTGTGTGTGTGTGTGTGTAACAACTAATTGCTTTAGAAAAGGTATAATACCAAATAGACCCCTTTGTGAGCAATAAAAAAAATAAAAATCAATTTGTATATCTACCAAAAGC
Organism: Spodoptera exigua; assembly: GCA_902829305.4. Classification (NCBI taxonomy): domain Eukaryota; kingdom Metazoa; phylum Arthropoda; class Insecta; order Lepidoptera; family Noctuidae; genus Spodoptera; species Spodoptera exigua. The sequence goes on from LR824612.2 coordinate 4,594,142, forward strand.
GCAGTCAAGCATACATAAAAATCAAATATTTTTTTTGGCCATTATTGATTTATATTGACAACTTAAAATTAAGACTTAAGATAATAAAAAAATCACAATATAGTTTTCTCACCTGGCAAGAGTCTTTTTGTCCTGTTTTTGGATAGCCAGCGCACAACATGTTGTCAGTGATCATAGATGAAGTGTATTTGGTATTACGACACTCCTGGTTGCTAATGACTGGTACTTCCACCTCCTGCAGTGTGCAGGACACCTTACCCTCCTCCGTAAGAGTGCCCCAACCGGATGCCACAGCTTTTACTCCGACGTACAAGTTCTCTGTTGTCAGTGATCGCATAAATGAGAAGCTTACTCGAAATAAGAAAAGGAAAAAGCTTTAATAAATGTGTCTTTTTGGTGTTATTGAAATATTGACGGACTTCATAGAATTATTTTATTAATTTACGGTCTTTATATAGTTATTTTATCATTTTTTCTTTAGAAGCAGGACCAATCCCTAAATCTCCAAAACCCAAATTCTCAAAAGGTCGGCAACCCACTCATAACTCCTCCGTTGTTGCGGATGTCCAAGGGCGGCGTCGATTGCTGACCATCAGGTAATTTACATGCTAAAATTTACCATCCTATTGCATAAAAAGAACAGTATGTTAACTGCCACTGGCAGAGTGGCAGTCTGCCATACTGCCACGTGCCACTTGGGGATCTCACAGTTACAGGGATACTATTGCTCATCGCTCACTGGCTGGTACGACGCAACCTGGTACAAAGGGAATAAAGTAAAAGAAAAAACAAACGAACTTACTATTATTAGTCGGCAAGCAGATAGGCTTGATTGTCTCGGAGATAGGAACTCTCTCGTTCAACCGAAGCAAAGCTATGTCATTGTCAAAGTTGGTGAGGGTGAACTTGTTGGCGATGGCGCGAAGCACGAATCGGGTCTCAGGGCGGCTTGTAGCGTTACAACGATTGTGCTCACCGAACGTGACTTTGATCATGAACCACATGAATCTGGAACATTGGAAAGAAATGAATCAGTTTATTACCTCTTGATGCCTCTATGGGGCAGATTGAGAATAGAGAGGGAGTGGAGGAGAATGCCTTTTAATCAGGGATTACAACCTTTATTTGATTTAACAGTAGCTTTAATAATAATACAAGAATGATGATAGCTTGAAATCAGTTAATTCTTATTGTATTTGCTGAACATATGGATCTAAATTTGTTCGATCATTAATAACCAAAGAAGTAGGTAAATACCTGTTGGCTTCTAATGGGTGGGATTCGGTTGATCTTTGTTGCATTTTAATTTAAAATGTTTTTAGAGATTAGTTGGGTCAGAGATGTTAAATATATTAATAAAAAAAAGCCATTTTGAAATTGTTGAGATGTGCATCCCAAAAAGGCCTAATTACTCGGTCCAAATCAAAAATGCGCAGTTGATCATCATTTTGTACCACGTGGGTCATTCCACTCTTATTCAGATTCCAGTTATAGATAAGTGTGACCTAGAATTTATAACATCGTATATCAAACAAGTTTCGCAGAAGTTCTAAAAAATAGATCAAGTTTAGATTGCCATCAGCTCAAAAACAAACTAATAAATCAGCCATTAACGTCAAATTTGAGCTTTTAATCCTAAAACAAGGATGACACGATGTTCAATATTTAAGAATGATTCATTACGTGCAAATTATGAATGTATCAATTACTGTGGTTTTTCAAAACTCTGTTGACCACAAATGGGGAAAGTCCAGTTTTTGCCAAAATTAAAAACAACTCTAGTCTAAAATGCAGCAACACTTTGAAAATAAATGCATGGTTAAGTACATAAGGAAGATAACATAATAGGGACTACTACTAATCTCAATGATATTAATCAATGGTTGATTAGATGGCCTAATAGATCATGTAACAACTATCGTAGAATGATAGGAGTAACAATATAAAAGAGGTCAGTAAGAGTTGATGTTTATTTAAGGCAAAAGCTGTATAATGTACCGCGACATCGGCCTAGAGCAGGAGAAAGAACGGAGAGGTTTTTAGTCAGTAAGAGTCTGACACACCCTCAATCTGAGCAAGACAAGTCATTTGATGATTTTCCCCTCATAAAAAAAGGACGACAGAAGTAATTTGATAATTTCCTCGATTCAAAGATGTAAAGGCAAAGGGTGAATAAAGCCCATTACCGCATTCCGATTTATTTCAAATTATGACTGATTAGAAAATACCAACTTTAGGTATAAAGTGTAAATAGACACACACACTTCAACGAGCCTCTCGAGACTATTTTACTTACGCAATTTGTAAGTGTATGTCAACACTATTCTACGCACTCAAAATCCTCTTTAGTCGCTCCTTAACTTTCCAATCGTTTGGAAATCTCTACTTTTTGTATAATAAAACAGTAGCTTCTATTACCGTAACGGAATTAATTCAGTCGATATCATCTATTATGTAATTGGTTGCTTATTTCCGATTGTTCTTCGCGACTACTCGAGCCAAGTTTGTGTCGACATTGAGCGAAAGTGACACTTGTGTTTTGGCGGGCCACGGTCATGAATACTATTAATGTCCCTCATTTACGCTTTCACTTACGTACATTAGTCCCCGCTACTGTCAAACAATACATTCGTGAGGTGAGACGTGTAATACGACACCTTTTGAACTCCACGGTACTACGCACTTATAGTTATCTTCTTGGAAATTTGTTCCGTACCTGAAATGAAGCTGTGAACCTAAACAAAAAGTCATCACAAAGTGCCTAAAATGGTCATTTATCGAGGATAATGAACTTTGAGTTTGGAGCCTGCTCCTGGGCCGGTTTGAAGGTGAACGTACTTATCGATACTGATTGGTATTCACAATTTTGTACCATGAATTTATTTTGGATTTGTTTGCCAATTCTTAGGTTATCGGACCCGTAGAGCGATGACGAATATCTGCGATTGATCCGATTTGGTCATAAAACCGAAAAAATGAGAACAATCAAAATTTCTGGATAATTTTATTGATCCTATATGAAAAAAAAAAAACGATAAAAAATACTACATTTGTACAATCTGCCGTGTAGGTAGGTATGTATAATGTTGTTGTATCTGGTATCTATCATTGATCGTCGTTATTTAGCTATTAACCTAGTTTTGTTCAGGTTTGTAGCCGTTTAAATAGTTATTTGTTGATTTAGGACCAAAAATGTATACGTCACTTTTCTATTAGCCTTAATTGCAGGACGCTACCGATAACATTAGAAACAATAAAATTAAATACAAAGGCGCGCTAACTAAGAAGAAATATTATTTTTCCTACGAATCTATGTAATGTGAGATAGGTGCAGGTTGTGTTCCGAGTAAATACCCTGACAAGTGCTTTATTGAACAAACACTTGACGGAGACGTGTTCACGCCTCTGTACCACGTAAAGACACGCAGCAGATAAAAAATATTTATATTTAAATAAACAGTTAGGTTCCATAAGAAAGAAGATTTATAGAGAATAGACAATATCACAGACAATCTGAATAAAAATTCCATTTAGATAGATTTCCTTTTTTAGATATGAATATTTTAATAGTATACGGTTTTATTTAGTGCCTATGTGCTAAAATCTATTGAAACGTAAATACTGTTAGATTTAAACAAAAGAATAACTTACACTAAAGTAAATAAAATAAATATTACAAAATTTGATTTCTAAATTAAATTAGCGAAGATTTCAACATTAAATAAATGCGACAGAAAAATAGGAGAAGGCAGAGCAAATATAAAGCACAAAAGTTGATGGTAATTCTAGACTTTTATCTACTACGGAAGACGATGCTGTGGGCGAACCTATACCTTATAACTTTGAAATCAAGTAAGTATTAGTCATCAATAGATTAAATACTTCAAAACAACGGTAGATAACAATAGTATTCACAAATTGCAATATATTTTAGTTAAACGCATTACGATGAAGAATGCTACCGAGCAATTCAATGTTGACGTTCCAAACTTAGCTTTTCGAGTTTTTAAAATGAATGGACTTTGACTTGAAAAACAAAACTGACTAGTTTTAGTAGCTATATGATATTTTCTCACCCTTTAACACAGTGAGCAGCAGTTAAGACGTATCTGTCATTGATGAGCATGCCGCCACAGTAGAACCGTTTGAAGTAAGACAGACGAGCCATCCAGGGAAACTCGTTGATACCAGCTTCATCACCACCCACAATACGCGAAACTTCGTTCCTTTCACCACATTCTGGAAACATTTGGATAACACGTTGTGAAAAGAAGACCTAAAAGGGAGCGAAATTGATTTCAACCGCCATGTACAATTAGGATTTCTTAGCAATAGGACGTGTACATAACCTTTAAGATACCTATCCAAAACATAATCAATTTTACGTTATTGACAATTAATTAGATGGTATCGGTACAGTAGCATACAACTTTTAAAATATTACGAAATATTTTTTTTTTAAACCGATGAATTTCTAATTCTATGATAAATTATTTTCCTTGTTTAACACAAGGCGACGATTTCAAGGAAGCCGAGGTATTTATCAAACTAAATGCGTATGATTTATTAGTAGCTTCAAGTAATCCTATTAACTACTTTTGTCAGTAATTTTATTATATGTTAATAAGTAGATAACATGACATAAGTCGAGGCTTAAGAAAATTCTTCAATTTCTCTTTAAGAAATCGTAGTGCGAAGTATCTGTATCACTTATTTATGGTCTTTTTTATGAAACTTTGGGCATAGGCAATAAAACCCATTCAAAAACAAATTAATGCAATCTTGCGATTACTCTACTAAAAAGGATGGTTTACCATCTACTATTTTGTGTAACCTTTCATCATCATATCAGGCCAAGCCCCACGGGACGTCCACTGCTGAACACACACTTACGGTCTTCTCAATTACTTCCATTAAACCTAAACCTAGTTAAAATAGACGAGTCAGCCAAGAGTTTTAATTACTTAATCAATCAAATAATCAAGTGCATACTAACTACAAGAGCACGTGGTCCTTGGTTTGTTGGTTTCCATCATCGGCGGCCGGTTGCCCCAAAGACCACCAAAGATGTTCTTTGGGTACTCTGCTCTCGCATCCTGAACCAAATCGCCCTGTAATGAACAACCAAGTTAGACAAAGAAAGATAAACAGAAGTATTTATTAAAGGCATAGAGCGCCAAACGAGCTGGCGGATCACCATGGTGATAAGCAAAACAGGGGCACCTATGGATACTTGCAACACCAAAGACCTTTTAAGAGCTAGGGATTTTGGGTATTGGGATTGGAATAGGAGGAATTGAGTCTCAGGTTCCAACTTAGCTACATCCCTAAAACACGATGCATGGGTCATTTCACACCGTGGCTATTTGAGTCCGTGGTATTACTCTGGTAAAGCCTGCCATTCGTAGCAAAGTCGAACAAGCGTCAATAACGTTGGTTATGACTTCTTCATTAATTTATTTTGAATCATTAAACGTTTGAAAAAACAAAAATATCGAAACCCAAACGGCCTAACGCGTATTTGTCTTCTTGCGTTTGCAAATCAGCCCAAATAGCTAAAAACATTTCAGAATGCCATTGAAATTCCAAACCACTTAAGAGAAAAAAAAAATTTTACATGTAGGTAACTTCAAATAAGTATTCACAATTACTATCGGTAGCCAAGCTAATAAGTAAATACTTCATTTAAGGTCCTTTTTTGACTCGAACATGTTATCGGCCACAAGATAATCATTAATGGTCTAGTTTTTTGTGTCATTTTCTTAGATATTCAGTTAACCAAATACAGTTTTAGTTTCACTTAACATCAGAAATATTTCAATTATAATCACAAAAGATTTTTAGTATTGAAACGTAACCGACCAAAAAACTCTCAGTTCCGCTGTTCCGCACCAATTTCAATAATACCGCATGAACTTTATGTTTGTTGCATTGAAAAATAAGGCATAAGATAGTCAAGAATGCCAAAAGAAAAGCTAACTTAATTTTAAGTTAGTCAGGTTTCATTTTAGATTGAGAATTGCGACACAAAATAAAGGCAAAAAAACGTTTACAATTTCGTGTTAATCATTAATGTATATGACCACCATTGTTTTTATTTTATTTCACTGAAACCATTATTAAAAACCGGTTCAATATGCGTTCTAAGATGGCATATTTAATTTACAGTTGTAAATAAACAAATCGCAACAGGTTTATCAATTATTTATATATCGGTGTCATGTCTTGAGTGCCAAAATCTTGCTCATCTGGTCAATAGACATTAATGGAAACGAAGAAAGCACGTGAATTCTAATTTTATCAATTTCGCCACGAAGTAGAATAACAGGATTTTAGCACGGAATAAATTTACCACTAATTTGGTTGTAGTATCGCAGGCAGGACATTTATGAACAAGGTACCAAGCTAATGAAAGTAAAAAAGAATACTACCAACCTCAGAGCAAGTGAAAGTCAAAGCCACAAGCACTAAAATAAATAAACACTTCCACATTGTGTTACTGGTTTAAAATAAAATAAACATAAAAAAGGAAAAAAGTAAAAAATTCTAAATTCGAATTCAGATTTTGGCGCTCGGCTGGCGCATGGTATTTGGTAGGTGAACTTGTCGCGCGCGCTCACAACGGACACACACTGAGATGCGCTCCGTCCTCACCCGTGGTCAAACATCGGACGTGTTTTGGATACGTCAATTCGTACCCCACTAGTCCAATAGTTATATTCTTATTTCACTCGTCAGGAAACAAATCGGGCGCAATGTCAGAGCGGCAAACAAAAATAATCGCAATATTTTCTGTGTGTTTTGTTTTCATTTATGTTGTATGCGAAAATGCGCAGTAAATACCCAATAATTTGAAAGTACTGATGTGGTTTTATTTTATACCTCTTGTCTCAATACGTTCTCGACTATTGGATTAAGGACTCCTACTTAATTGATTTTTACATTAATCTCATTACATCCTTCGCTTGGATACTTTAAATTCTAATTCGGTACAAGTTCCGTTTAAATCTCTTTGATTGACACTATACATAACGAACATTTTAAAACTTATATGTCATTCAAATACACTGCCGCGTCCTAATTTACATATGACAGGTATCATACAAGCAAGTAAGAACTTTTTGATAATCAAAGAGAAATTGCAGGCTTTTTTATAAGACCACTAAAGTTACGAAAAAAAAAATCATAAAGGGATCATATACATAGTCTTTATTAAAAAAAATTTATTATATTGGAAATATTAATTCAATTACTTAAATAAACCAATACTTACAATACAGATGTATTATATACAAGACAGTAATAACTAACTAGGTGAATAAATCAATCAACTAGAAAACAAGTGTGGTCTGATTGAAAATAGCGTTTAATGAACATATAATATTCTGCGCTTGGAACCGCCTAGATGGCTGACAAATTACCAATTCAGAATAGTAACGGGACCAATATTTATTACTGGAACGACTTTTTAATAAGCGATTTAGGCAAGAGAGACGTTTTAATTTGATAGGCGCCATGTTGAAAAAACCGGCGTAGGTGGCTATAAATAATAACTCGACCACGATTTAATAAAAAAGTTATAAAAATAAGACTGTCAGGTACGTTTTCTTGAATGTTTCGTATTCAATAAATAAAAAATGACCTCAATATTACATTTTCTGCAAGTTTTTTCTTTAATAATCTACGGAGTGAATTAGGTAGTAGGTACTGCCTACACCAATTTTCTTTTGTCAATTTCTTTCAATAGGTTAAGTTAGGTCAGTTCGTTCTCCAATGGCATTTTAGCATTTGCCAATTTGAATAATAATGGCTTCTGCTCCTACAGGAAGAATTTGTACCACATCATACGACCCAGATTTATTTTAAAGATTTTTCCCCAGAAATGTGTAAAGAATGCTGATTCGTCCTTAGCTCCAGCAGTAGAACATAAGTCTGATGAACATACGTATTTTTATTTGTTTTTATTGATGATAAGTATCAGCGTCACCCATGGACACGCCCACCGTCAGCATAGCAAATTTTGAAGGGTAGTCTCCTACTCTGCTTGGAAAGTAATTCATCAATCAGCTATTACTATTTTTAAATATTAAAATGAAATTGTGTACAAGTTCTAGCAGTTATCAATGATAAAGAGGTGAGCCAGGGGGTACTAGATATAGATATAGCATACGAAGTATGTAGATTTTGTTAATGTCCGGATGCGAAGACTTATTGCTACCTAGAACATGAGACTCATGGCCTAAATGACGAAGAGTGGATGTTACATTCTGATGTGTGTCCCTGGATTGCTCTCTTGAAGCAAATAAATAGTTATGTTTAACCATTTACATAAGTAATGTAACCTAAGGCCCAATCCTCATTTTCAATCTTTAGTTCCCAATTTTCAATCCCTAGTCCCCAATTCTCAATTTTGTAACCCTAATAGGCAGATAACGCTCTTGGAACTTTTTTGTGTTTCACGGGTGGCACCGATTGTTTACCCTCAGACGATCAGCAAGCTTGATTTCCACCCTATAAAAAAACTATCAGAAAAAAATTTGCTAGTATAAATACAATAATAAACTACACCATAGAGGTTTTAGTACGGGTTGCGGGGTAAGCGTAATGAGGCACCGAGAGAGCAGGGACATTTTAAGTAAGAGTAAGAGTCCTCTCCCACCTGGACCAGATCCTGGGCGAGAGAAGTCGTCTGATGATATTTCCCTCACAAAAAATAGAAGTTGTAGTGAGAGATAAAAAGTTGGAGTGCGGATTTGTTTCGGCGGCAACCGGTCGGTCGGTGGCGGCGAAAGTGTCACTTTCCAACCGTGCCGTCACAATGGCTCGCCGGGTTTTTGCACATTCACTAGCACTTTGTACATCTAACGAGCTTTAATTATGTCAATGAACAAATTATTATTCTAGCTGCAAAAATAGATATAGACTATAGAACTAAGAGAAGAGACGAAATATTCGTAAGACATTATCTAACCTAATATTAAGTGTAGGTACATTAACATATACACGTACCTACGTTTTATGTACCTACACTGTACTGTACAATCGTAGAAATGAATATAAGTACAACTAGTACTGCAAGGTAAATTAAGTTAGAAGATAAAATATATGTATGTATGTAATAAAATACATTACTATGCTTGCACTCGGAATACATCTGGGGTTGAGGGTCAAGCGCAACAATATGCAGTAGCCCTGGCCTGGAGCAGAAAGAACATGGAGGTTTTTAGTCAGTAATAGTCTAACACTCCCTCTCGTCTCACCCAGATCGAGAAAAGCCATTTGATGATGTTCCACAAAAATAAACCAACAAAACATGACAATTGGGTAGTTTCCTAAGTCAATAATAAATTAATTCAACGTTTCAATACAATACAATATTGAAAAATCCTTTTATTCATCGATCGATCGATACACTAAGGTTTCGATATTTTGTAGCTAATTATTAAGAAATAAGTAAGCTATTTGACGCAAAAATACTATGACGTCATACCTCAGTTCTTCATACAAATTTCATAGAAAAGTATCGTTTTTGACATTCGGATAAAAGTATTGAATTTGACTAGTTGGAAACTACCGTATTGCATGACATTCTAACTACTAATTTGTTTCACGGTGCTAACAACCTTAAGGGTAAAACCCAAATTGTATTTATACTCTGTGAAATTACACATCGTAATTATTATTCTTTATAAAATACCTACATAAATCCCAAAATAAGTAATAAGTATGTCTTCAAACCCTCAAGACCTTTAACAATTCGATCCAATCACATAAATATCACGACTTTGTAATAAAATCTTGGACCTTAAACCTTAAACTCAAAGGGATATAAATAAAGTCATAAAATATCCTTTTTCAAACTGTTTAATGTATAAGAGCACCTCTAAGTATAACAATTAACGAATTCAAAATAAAATATTTGAATATAAAAAAAACAATCACACGAACAAAGTTAATAAAATTAGTAGAGATTATGAAATAATTTGTAAATAAATTAATATAAAAATTATCTTAAAATAGAGATTTATTAAATAAATCTAGATTAATAAATAAGTACGGGTAATATTATGATAACAATTTTATCGTGATAGGGATCACAGTTGTAGCCTAAAGAGCATTGATTCTTAAGAACTAACGATAATTCTAAGACAACATTGTATTTCATCTTACACCGCAATGACATGGAATCTGTTTTCAACAAAGTTATGAAATAAAACTTAATAACTATAGATTACCTAGAGCGAGTTAATTTGGCATTAACGCCATCGAAACGTTACTTCATGGAGCCCTCTGATTGGTTGGTTAACTTGGAATTGGCCAATCAGAACGCCGAACGTCATAAACGTGTCGACCGCATTAACGTATAGGAAACTCGCCAAGGTTATTTTACAAACGGTCAAATTTTTTTTTTTTTTAATAAAGACATGTAGAAAATTAATTTGTTTTAGTTTTCTGTCTAACAAAAGAAGGAATCCTTTCAAACAATTTGTTCACAAAATCATTTAGGTACCTTTGCTTTGATAATTGGCACCACGCCAAAAGCGAATGTAGAAGAAATACTGTCGATACATACCTACTTACGTATTTTTATAAGGAAAATACATTCATCTCCATCAATTTGATCCTTTCACTGCGCGTTCGGATTTACATCACGGAGTCACGATTCGACCGTCATTTAAACGATGCAATATAAAAAAACACATGCGAAAGTTTCCAGCTAAATTGATAAGTACAAAACGAGAAAAAATGATAAAAAAAGCTTTTACGATGCTAATCCGAATACTTAGTAAGTTAGTAAGCGTTGCTCAATTAAAAATGATGAAATCATATTGTTGGAAATATATATTGCTTGCATATAAATTATTTTAAGCACATGTTAAGATCGAATGCTGTTTGAGTATTTAGATTTTTACCAAAATCTAGAGAAAAGTATCTTATACTTTAACATGTGGTGATATGTACAAAAGATATGACGCAACTGTACTTGTGAAACATTTTTCTACTAGATTTTGCTAGAAATCGAGTTTGGCTAAATTTCGTGTTAATTTTCTTACTACATGTATACAAAAAAGTCGTTGTGATTCGAATCCTTTACATTCTGTTTAATACATGCAGGTAAAAAGCAGCAGTAAAAGTACTTAATACTAGAAAAAAATTACGAATAAATTAATATTATGTACAAATAGCGTAATGAACACTTAATAGGCATCAAGTTAAACATCTTAAATTCTAATGGTAATCTGCACCACCGGCCTGTCCGAAGTATTTTAACTTATAATTAGCTAAACAAGTTCATAAAGTACGAATACTAAGTACGAATAATACGTTTATAAAAATAAAACTTAATTGTCATGACTTGGTCACTTTAGAGTTACGTCGATATTTCAAAATAATCACGTGTAACGCGAGGCTCTGAAATATCTTTCTACCTAATATTAGTAGGTATTTTAAACAAGTAAGAAATATTTACTTAGGTATTATACTCTTTAGTGTAGAAAAAGACATTATAATATACGTATTATAAAATCGAGAAAAGCAATTTAAAAAATAAACTTTTTTTCTTTAACCAGCATAAAAAAAAATATTTGTTATTTAATAAAATAGGTGCCAAAAACACTGGTAGCTTTGACTGGCCATATATATTTCAACTATTTAAATTGTTATCGACAAATCAGGAAATTGTTTAGACAAAAACACAAAGAAAAAATATAAAAAAACTTTTTTAAGTTTTTACTCCAATTATTTCTATGATTATACAGATAATCTATAGGTAATGAATGAAATGAAAAAAGAAGTAATGTAAACTGGCGTTAACTCTGACATGCGGATAATTAAGAATATCCGCTAATATAATGATGACTGCTGACTACCGATAATAATAGCACCTCATTCTTCTAAGTGAGCAAAAACTGTGAAAGTAAATCCTAAATCTATGTACGTTTGAAAAAAATCACAAATAAGCATTGATTTTGATATTTCCTAAATATTGTAGAATTCAAGTTGGATCCAACCATCCGATCTAGATATCAATACGGATTTCTTGTGGTTGATACAATAGGTACTCATGATGAATTTTCCCTATAAAAAGGAGGGAAGGGCATTGTAACATACCAGAATTATCACCAGTTTCATTCAAATTCTTTGACTACTACGGTAATGCCATCTGCGCTGCAAATCTAAACTACGAGTATTGTTTCAGATTTTGGCTCTTGTTACAACTACTTGATACATAAAATGAAATGTTTGGTAATCGTTACATTTGAACATATTTTAAAATTGGCACTTAAATCATTATGTATCCGATCTCTTAACCTAGAAAATTAATCTTATTTATGTAGACATAATATCCTAAAATTTCCATTACGAACTTATTATTATGATTTCGAATTCTTTGTTCGCAGCTTTTTCCTTTCAATGTACAAATATATCTTCTATTTTATACCATCTACAATTCCATAATATTCTAACGTAACCGACTTATCTACAAGATCGTCATTATTATGCTCTGTTACTCATTAATTTTACAATAATCACCACCTCCAAGCACCCACTATTCACTTAATAAATTAAAAATAAAACTACATTTATCTGCTTTTATTTACAAAGTAATTTAAAAGGATGTTGCTCGAGGTGGGCTAAGAACTTGTTTCGAAATAATCGCCCTAAAGTTAATTGCCACAAAGACATGTGTCTCTTAAATTAGCTCTAAGCCATGGCAGGTATCTGGTGATCCTCGTGTAGACACCTGGATAGCCTGGTCTTCCACAACCAACTCCCCACGACACAATACCTGAAAAAAACGTAAGTAATTGTAAATGTAAGCAAATAAATATAAAAGTCTCTTTTAGAACAGAAGCGACATCTAGGTTGTTTGTGACAACCAAACATGTTAACTTAGCATACTTAGTTTATCGTGTTTAAGTTCTCCAAGAGATGTCACTAGTCTAGCATTGCTTGAATAATTAATAGTTAAAAGTATACTCACCAACGATTTGGTATTTATCTCCCTGTTGCAAGAGAAGAGGACCACCACTGTCACCTTGACAGGAATCAGTAGATGCACGACCAGCACATAACTGTGAATGATAATAAATAATAATTTTCTTTTGCTAAGACTCAGTTTTGCTCGTTACTACTATTCGAAGTATAATTTTAGGCAATTCACTGATAATTATACTTTAGTGATTACTTATTTCAGACAGACAGATCAGGCTACAAACAAAAGAAACAAACAAAAAAAAGTCTTTAAGTATTTCCTTAAAGAATTTTCTATGTATTTGTTTTTAAAAATGACGATTTCCTTTTTAGACCAAAATAGCTAAATGCCTACAATCTTGCAGCTATTACTCACCATGTTATTAGTAATTCGCGAAGCTCTGTACTTCATTCCCCTGCACTGGTTTAGTGATAGAATGGGCACTCGCACTTCCTGCACTATTGCAGGCAGCTGTCCTCCCTCAGAGGTACGACCCCAGCCAACTACGACCCCTTCTTTGCCAGAGGGGTCAATACCTGAAACATAAAGTCTGTGATCAGTAATAGTAACAGTCACAAAAAAAGTAAATGTGTAATAAAATATAATTATCAAAGTCATATGAGTTTTAAATACACAAACAACGACGTTCTCGTGCGAACTTAATGCGAAAAGTTCTACTAGTTTCAAGTCGCAGCCTGCGCTGGGCAGCGACGTCACGTAGTCAACAAGCATTGTTATTTTTAAATAACATTTTAGGAAACCTGAAACCGTTTTTATTTACAAATTCGTCGCAAAGTTCTTAAATAAAAACAGTCACAAGATGTAAAGCAGTAGTGGCGCCATCTACGAAGAGCAAAAATGACAACGTTAGCTGTGTAAAGTTTTCTTGGAGTTAGTATACTTACCGGAAGGTGGTAAACAAACAGGTTTGATGATTCTAGAGAAGTTGACAGGTTTGCGCAGCTTGAGGAGTGCGATGTCGTTGTTGTAAGAGTCTGGATCGAAGCTGCGGTGACGTACTATTGCTGTGACGGCCCGCATGATGGCCGCACTCTCTGTTGTTATCGTTTGGTCATGATCGCCCAGGATAACGCGGATTTTAGACCGCTTCAATCTGGAAAATGGAAATAAAATGTACATTTATATTATATTTACTTTGTAACAATTTAATAAGCATACTTATATCATAAAGATTAATAATGATCAAATAAGTGCCATAAAAATAAATACGCCTCTGTTAAGTCTGCTTCAAGTCCAGAGTGATCCTACTTCGTAATTTAAAGTGAAAGTAGATAGCCATGAAAAACAATTTAGTTAATTATTATCTATGGATGCCTAGGCAATATAATACTCAGGCATATTATATTATATGGTTGTTGCGTATACAGCGCAGTAACTAACTAACTTTCAGTGAGAACCCCTATTATAGGCATCATAGATTATATTACAATCATAGATTATGTTTCAATTAAAATTTTATAAGAATGACTGTTGAATTCAATATGCTATAAATCATACATTTGTTCACTAACTAACAAAAAAAGGATAAAGCAAAATGATTTTCTGCATTTGTCGTGTTTGAAAATTTATTAAACCACTTTTTCCACATATTTCTGACATTTACACAAGTGCGATAGACCGATAGAAAATCAATGCAAACGAATTTAAATGATGAATTAATATCGTCTGCATTCATGAATATTTTTTTTAAATGAACGCAATAACATTGTTTCTATATGTCTCGTAAATTAACTGACTTCATACGTACAAGAATGATTTATTTCGAAAAACTGTACTCAAGACAGTTCAGGTGACAATTTTGTAGGTGATATAAAATAGTAAATTTTATTACGGGGGTATATCCAACACTTTGAATGAATTATTTGATGTTCAGACACGAACATTAGATAGTAGATAAAATCAACCGGAAAAAATACGTTTCTGTTATTAGAATAGCAAATAGGCCTAATGTGAATTATCGTAATGCAACATTGCGTGTGGATGCGCGCACATGCGCTTGGGCAACCTTCCACGTAGCAACAATATACCTAGCTCCATTATATAACACGGACTAGTACAGTCTTGAGTGCCAAGCACGAGGTCTCTCTATCATCTTTTCGACCTGATAAGATAGATAATTTTTGGTTTATTTGGAATAAATTATTTTGAATTTGACTGTGGCCTATTTTTTTGTTCCTACCTTTCTCAAATATTGACTTACATTTTATTTCTGAGAAACTGCAGAACAACCATCTTGGCACCAAAATTGGTGAAAATTTAATACTGCGTCCCTGAACAACAATAATAAAACGTATCTTGTCAAACGACAATCATACGGCATACGGTTTTATTCTGGTGTCATATATTTAGGGACCAGAGAGTAAGATTCCCTAAGATCGGAATAGGAGGAGGGCCCCCTAACCAGGCGAGGTGACCGTGCCTGGCGGCAACAGTTGTAGTTGGAATTTTCTAACTGTATTCGTAAGTATACCATACAATATGCTGAGAGTACTCAATATACATATATTGTATAGTCTATGTTAGTCTACGAACGACTTGTAATGCCATCTGCTGGACATTGTCGTCGATCTATGTACGTCACCACAACGCTATTCAGTTTGGAAAATAGCTACAGAAGTTCTTCTTTTCAAAATAAACAGCCTGGTTCCGACGGTTAATTGAACACTTAATAACATATCCATCATTCTACAATTTAATTCCAAATAATGAATTATATAAACCTACATTAAAAATACATTTATAACCACACGCAATTGTTACACAAAACCCGTAGATACCTACATCTAACGAGCACGCTATACTTAATGCACATTATACACAATTAGACGTTAAAATATTTAGTTCACGCAATATTCTAACCACTTACCTAATTACTAGATAGGTACTTAAAATAGATTGCGAAACAATTCTTTTTGGTACTACGAAAACCAACGATGCTGATGAATTATTAGATACCCACTGGTCATAGGAAATGCAAAGAAGATAGATAGAAATGCAGAAATAATTACTGAATAGGATACAGGTACTTAAATCTTCTTTTAAAGAGGGGGGAAAATTATCGTATGACTTCTCCTGCGCTGGATGGGATGAGAGAGAGACTTGTACTGGCTTAAAACTCCGAATATTTTTGAACCCTGATCCGAGGACGCAGTCATCATTGTGACCCCTGCAGCACCGGCCTAACTAAGGTTAAAAATGAATTAAAGAAAACTTTTTCTTACAGGTTCTCTAAAGGCCCTTATCATATATATTCACAATCATATTATCATTTGCAAATAAACAACATATCATTGAGTATTGATGGGAATTAAAAAGAAAATTCTTGATGTTTCCTGTTAAATCAGAAAGTAAAGGAACAAGTCTACATTGGTTTGCATATACATTGAATTTCCTCAGAAGTGCAAGTGGTTGGAAACGATTATTACAATGAGGAACAAAATTTTTTGCGAAATTGGGTAGTTTCCTAGGTCAAAAATAAATTAATTTGACGTTTCAATACAGTAAAATATGGAAAAATAAGTATACTTTTATTCATCGATCGATCGATACACTAAGTTTTAGATATTTTTGGCTTATTATAAAGAAAGTAAGCTATTTGACGCAAAAATGTTTGAAACTAAAGTAGCAACTATGTTTAGGAAGCAGAGAGTAAGATCGGAAATGGGAGAATCCTCCAGCGTTTCTTTCCTCGTTATTTTGCACATAAACTTCTCTTGCACGATGTAGTATTTGAAACGTCAACTGTAAAATTTTATTATCGATCTTGTCTATTTCAGTATTATCGAAACCATGCAGAAGGCTTTTAAGAAAAGAAACCTTATTGAATGTAGCAAACATTCATACATTGCCAAATAGATATTAGAATCTAGTATACGTAGAATTTAATAAAATGTTATGTGTGTAAAAACTTAAGGAAAAGGTATAAACACTTACAATATTCATTTGGACAAACCAAAATTTCCAAATAACCATAAATTCTGATTGTTGCTCACAAACTCCCTAAAAACAAGAGGTTCTTTATAAACTTGTTAATAAATTGATAGACTTACTTCCTGACGCAATGTGCAGCTGTAAGCACATACTCCTTGGTGAGGAGCGAGGCTCCACAATGGAACTGGCCATCATACACGATCCTCGCCATCCACGGGTAGCGGTTGGCGCCAGCCGGCATCCCGCCGACGATGCGGTTCTCCTGGTTCGACCCACCGCACTCTAGAAAGTAAACAGAGTTTGTTGAACCAACGTCATTCACTGGTACTTGCAGATTTCCTGTTCATTCTCCATGTATGGTTGCTAACGGATGGTTATATGTTTTTGAATAGCAACCTATTTTGTCTTTGTCAATCTTCAACAAAAAAAGAACAACAATAAATAATTATTAATCGTTAAATTGTTGTTCTTTTTTTGAACTGCATATTTTAAATAGTTATTGATTCCAATTATATTTTTTTACTAGTTTCTTTACATAGAATCTTATTCGATCTACCTATATTAATTTATAAAAGATACAATTTGCTTATAACATTAGCACAATAATGAAGTGTTAAATTAAGACAAGCGACCGGTTAATGATCAACATCGTGCAATTAAATTAATTACAACAAGCAATGGTTACCTAGGAGTTAATGAAACTTTAGTGTCGAAGCAGCTATAAATCTTACTAAAGAAAATCTACTAAATTACAACGAAAATAATTTATGTAAAATTATTAGAAAAGAAAAAGAAAATATTATCTTCAAGTAAAAAGTTTGAATAAGGAAAATTATATACTTAGTTCAAATTTCATTATTAGTTGGAAAGAAGTGAAAACTTACATTAAAATAGTATGAAAATATTAAAGGATCTAAAACGAAACAGACTTTGCAATAAAAAAGTCTTATAAAGCGATTCTATTCGCGCCTGTACGTTGACAGGAACGGGAAATAACAGTGTAAGTATAAATAACAAGTTATATAGCTGTTAATAGCAAGTTGATCGCGATCCGGCGCAGGCGCAGCGCAGATCGAGTCCATTACACTTTCACTGTGATGAACGGCAGTTCAACGCTCAGACCTACCCACTACTTGTATACAACAGCTGTTTACATGTAAACACTAACTCGAGGTCTAATGATCTTTCTTAATGAACCTTATTTATCCATGTTGCATTCGAATGCAAATAGGAACTGATAAAATATGTTATGTCATGTTGTACCTATCTAATTGTACGTATAACAACCTAAAGCTAACGTCAGGATTTTTTATCGTATTGTTTAATGTATGCCTACCGTTTATTTATTTTGTTGTGATACTGACTGATTTATTTGGCTCTGGGTTTTTTTGCAAACCGCAAATTATTTGGTGTGTCCATCCGGTCGATTAAACCTCGCAGAATTTCATTTTCTATTCTTGTAGTAATAAAAATAGAGAAAATCCAAAATAGAAATGCGGCTGGCGAAAATTTCTCCAATTAATATCTCATTACATGGTCGTTTAAGGACAGTTCAAATTGTACTTGGTTGCACGTTTAAGTTCTCACAATTTAACAAAAAATATTCGCTGGCAAATGATCTCTGCTTTTCAATCAAACAGATATTAGTTTCAAGGAAATTATTACAGAACTTCATTCTTTCTCGCGGCCTTTATTTATCTAAAATAAGAACTTTAAGCACCTAAATCCACAAAAGTCATACACACAACCACTATGCCTATAAGTGCCCACTTCTGAGCAAAAGCCTCTTCTCACGCGGATAATGTTTGAGCTTAATCACCACGCTTACTCAAGGCAGATTATCGATTTCAAACTTAGGTACCTATAATGTAATTATAAGTCCAGGTTTCCCTACGATTTTTCGTTCACCGTATGTCAGTGGTGTCTAAATAATTACAAAATTATACTAAAAACAAATAAATCCAATTATTTAAAAATACACTTATCACGCTACTAAATACTATAACAACGTATTAACAAGCAAATACAATACACATGTTACATAAATACATAATGTTTGCACGGAAATGTCAATACACGAACCATCAAACATCAGGCAATAGGTACATAAAAAATATTTATCTAAGTATTACGAAGAAAGGGTCTTTAAACAAGTAAAATAGAAGACCAGTAGAGAAACAGTGTATGTGAAATACACAGGAACAAATAAATGTCTGGGAGCCATGATTTCGTGCAAATGGGACGGCTAGAGCGGAGTTATATCACGGCCTCATTAGAAACAGGCGCGAAACAACAAATACGTTATGTTTTACCGCGTGGATAAGTTAATCGTACTTGAATAGGTATATCTACCCCCAAAAGATACGACAACGCAGTTAGATTAGGTATTCTAGTGTTGAGGGTGGCCATAGGCAGCGCTGATAGCTTATCACAAAATGATCCGCAAACTCGTTTGCCGCCCTAGTCTCATTAAAAATACAATGGTACTGAAACGATAGTATGAAAGAAAGTAGGTAGATAAGGAACTAAGGTTGTACAAGCTTAAAATTCTAAGTTAGGCTACAACTAGAAACGTTCAGGATTCTAAAGGCTTAGACGAATTCATACGGTAGGTATTAGGAACTAAATATAACAAAGGTTTATACAAAAAAACGTGCATAGAACGTTATTACAAAATGTATGGCACAATTTATATTTAATTATACTCTACAGGTGCAAGGAAAAATACAGATTGGGAATATGTATAAAGAAAAACGTTGACGATAACTTTGTACTAGAGCTTTGGCAGAGAAAAAAATGTGAGTTGACCGACGCAATGTTTCAAATCAATGAAATAAAAAACAATATAATAGGTAGGTATGCTCGATAAAACAAAAAGTGATCGTCAACATGTCAGTCAGCTACAGGGGTTTACATAAATACAAGTGCTGCTACAGGATCTAAGGGTGAACATACAAATTGGTGCTGGACCCAGATTGTAACTTACCCATCTTTCTAGGGAGTGGGTTTGCCCTGCCGCACTCTAAAACGTGAACGTGGATGAAGAATCATTAGAATTGCTTTGAAATAGGAGCACAGGCACACGATCGAACTTTAGACTAAGACTTAAATTCTTGAAGGATACTTAATAAATAAGATAAAATTATCCTTGATAAATCAAAAACCAATGATTATATTTAAAAAAATCAAACACGTTGTAAAATATCTCTCATATTTCTCAACCTTTTTGATATAATAAATAATCAGGCTCAATACATAATTATGTTATATTCCAATTTTCTAACGGTTTTTCAAAGGAACACCCTATAAAAATATGGTACTTAGTGCTTACTTCTCATTAATAAGTTCGATCGTCAGCTCGACCCCTTACAGTGACTAATAGATACTGTGCTAAATGAAAGACTAAAATTGCAATAGTAATTGTTGCTATAAACTAGTGCTAGATTACTTTAATATAATAGTTAACGGGTGAAGCCATAGTTACTATGGCTTCACCCGTGGTTTCGCCCGTGTCTGTCATCATCGGTATTACCCAAAAACTAGACTGATCTAAGTGCCAAAATTACAAAATTATACATGTTTATTATATAAGTGGAATTGTGCCTTAATTGGGTGCGCATTCTGAAATATGTTTTTTATTTTTATCTCAATTACGACTTTGCAAATCAGAGTTTCTCTCGTAAGAAACTTGGTCGTATTTTTGGTGAAACTTTCTGTAAATTACAAATTTTTTTATCCCAAAATGGATATGAACGTAATCTGATAACAGTTTACGTTAAATATTTCTTCTGATTTAAGTTAAATTATTATCTGTAAAAGTATATATTTTTGTAATAATGCATGTTTTTCATGTTTTTTTAACAATATATTTCATCTTATTGTATGCGTGCATTGCTTATTTAATAATAGTTTTCTACATACCACAAGAGCAGTTTTTGATCTGGTTGTCCTCTTCATCGTCTTCGACACTCTGTTCCTCTAAGATGGGCACCTCCAATCCAAATATGGCGTCGAACAGGAACCGCGATGTCCTGTTACCTGATGATACCTGGAATTATTGTTACATCTAATTTAACTTTGAACACATACATGAAAAATGTTGTTTAAGTTTTTTATGGAATAGGAGGCAAACGAGCAGACGGATCGCCTGAGGGCAAGTGATCCGCTCATGGACACCTGCGGCAGCAGAGGAGTCACAGGCTGACCTTTTGTGTCGTATCGTTAGAGTAAATCCTAAAGTTTTTTTGTGCGAGGCAGAAAGTTTCTGACTGCCAGTCATCTATGTGATGGGGATGAAAACGTTTTCGCGTGGGACTATGGCGAAAACATGCGGCGGAAATCAAGCCAAACCATTTTAGGTAACATCATATGAGTTTAGGAAATGGATGGACTGTCTTGAGAAAAAAGCGAAAAAATTTATAGAATGTCTGATAAGGGTAAGGAAAATAAAAAAGTCCAGGTTTTTGAACTCGAACAGTTACTTGCACCTACAGATAGCATCTCACGCTCGACGGTCATTTGAGTTTACAATTTATCGAACTCATTTATCAACAATAAATACCTAGACATGACAACAATTATGTATTCCACTCAAGCCAGCACATTCCCATCTAGCATGTTAGATAACATGTAAATTGTTGGCGGCCATCATTGCATGCTCGCTGCAGTCGGAAGTAGGTAATCGTGCTAAATTTCGTAAAGAATCATGTAAATTGTGTGTTGACTTTTATGCACATTACATAATAACAAAACTTGTATTTGATGGTCGGCTCGGAAATGCACTTACATAAGTTTTGTTTACCATTTTAATGTTCGCTGCGCGGTTTACTTTCGCGGGAGGCCCGCACGCCATGGTTGCGCAATCCCTGATGTTAATTGGCGGCTAATGTCAATGTTGCTTTCACAATCTTAACAGCCGTGTTCCGGTACGTTATTATCCTTTTTTATTCTATTTTAATATCAGACGCACTTAAACTTTCGCTGATCTCGCGACTGACGACGGGTAATTTGAACTACATTAGGAAATCGTTAGTCCAAACGAATGTATATTTGAATGCGTCATATTTTGATGAGAAAAAGAAATCAAAGCAGAAACTTCTAGATATTTTAAGAGCAAAGTCCAAAAGTTCTTTCGTAACGCTACTATTTAAACAGAAAGAGTTTGTTTTGACAAAGTATGACAAAAGTTTGTCATTGGGAATCCCAGCTGCTCCATTCAGAATCCGTTCCATAGGTAAAGTGTGTCATTTGCCAAAAAGGGTTGTCAGTCAAACGAGTATAGAATAGCAGACGGCCGTCGCCGACTGAGGAACTTAGTAGGTACAATGACACTACTTTCCCTTGATGACCTACTCGTTATAATCTTGTGACGAAACCGATGCAGTATAGTTTGTCGCCAACGTTACCTAACAACAATATATTGTGACATAATCATCACTTATGAGGCTAAGGTTGTCCATATACCATGTGCAGTTTGAAACTTATACGGTCAACTGTGCCATTGTGTAGGAAGTTAGGTAATATGTATTGAGTATCGAGTGCAGTCGTTATCAAATGGGGCAGAATCGCTATAGGAATTTGAATGATCTTGAAGTGGCTAAAATGTAGTATACAATTTAAGGTCACTCATTTTAGGTGTAACTATCTGTGATCTACTTTATTTGAACTGTACATGTAGTAGCTAATACTGATGTATTATCCGCAAGCGCAATGATGTACCAAGGCGCAGCCTGAATTATAAAAAGGAACTTGGTGGTTTTAATCAGGAAGAGTCTGACACTCATCTCGGGCTAACCCAGAGCTGGTAAACGATTTTGATGAGTTTCAGATTTTTGATAGACTCCACAGAGTTTATCCAAGTTGATTGAACATACATTATTTATATGGCGAGAACTCAACCCAAAGTGCGACAATAAATGGGAAAAAGTTGGGAAAAGGGATAACTTACCTACTTATCGAACCAAAGTGTCTGAAGTAAACCTGCTTCAGGTATATTTCAATAAATATCAAAACAATGTCAAGGTCTAACAGAAATGAGTCAGATCTAGAAATCTCTACATATTCGCCTGAAACATTGTTCCGTGACCCTATTAGTTAGGAACAGGTGTTGTAATTGGCCGTGGCAGCGATTACTGGTCCAGTTGACGTCTGAAGTTCAATGTCGGTAGCAAGGGCCGCTAACAATGGTGCTGAGACAATAACACGTTGCCTAATGCTGCTAATACTTCACGCCAAATTAAACAAGCTGCTGATAGCAAACAAGAAGTAGATTGTTATTTAACTTTTTTCACGACCACGTTGTCTTACATTTCTCGCACTTTTTAAGGCTTGAAGCGTTACGTAAAGTAAGGGAGCCTGTGTATTTTGAAAATCGATTTGAATGAGTATCGCTAAGAAGTAGTTTTTTGTAAATAATGCGTATTCTTATTTCAAATTGAAACAAACAATTTTAGCACGGCCCATTTTTTGCAATATTTGGTTTAAATATAATCTTTGCTAGACGACCACGCAATTAAGGGGAGAGTTTATTCTGCATACCTAATACTAAATATCGATAAGTATTGAAATGCCTTTCCTTTTCGCCTAGCCTGCAGTTCAAAGCCCTTGGCTATTACGTTTAGAGAGGCTGCAGTTTCAACATAAGGTCGTTGTGAATCTCTAAGGCTCAACGCCTTGATTACATAGTTTACAACCGCCATGAATGGAGATAATGTCAAAGAACGATACATTAGCGGGTTTCTCTATTTATAGCTTATATATTTATTTATGTTGACAAAGGAAGTTTAGCAAGCAAGAAATATTTAAGCAAGTTTGTGTCATTAGCTAAGTATGATGAGGATGATTTATAACAGAATAAGAACTATATTTGACAGTAATGTATTCCCAGCGTCCATTTTCTTTGCATTCCATTTTGCCGTTACAGATTCAAATAATAGCCGTCAATCGGTGAGTTGCAGTGCAGGAAATCTTATCAAAACCAAAACATGATTCATGACACGATCAAAGTCAACAAAGTAGGTGGTTACGGCTGATTGGCGTCATTTTCACCGCATTCGCTTTTATTGTGTTATACCAGTGAATTCGTAAGGTCAGCAAGTACACTTTCCAAAGTATGATTGCGAGGCGCCTTTCACGAAGTAATTGTTGTGGTGCTCTCGTTTTTGTTATCCGTAGCCGTTTATCAAATGTAAGAAAGTAAGTAGCTACTGCTGTGTATTTCGAAGCAGTAGGATTTATAACCTAACTGTTCATAATAAGGGAAATATAAATGCATTTAGCCATTGTACCGGCGTTAGTTACTGCTGCTCAGACAATGCGTGGCTTCAGATTAGATCTTCGATTTATGCTGATTACATGTTTTTGGTTGAGGATATATTCGAAGTCTATTTTCTTACATTTCTAGTAAAGCACTAAATAGCTATAGAACCATAGATATTATATTTTTCATAATAAGATCAATAACCTAACACTAACATTAGGACAAGAACTAGATCTACACCGAGACTTGACAAAGAAAATTTAAGATTTCAAGTTATTTTAAAAGATCCTACTTATAACTAAGCGCTGCAGCTCCGTAAGACCAATAAACCAACACTAAGAAATAGATGTATAACTATAACCTATATCTATTTAAGAATCTACGTTTTATTTATTAAAGTAAAACTAAGTTTAGAGTACAAAGATACATATTAATGCAAAAATTACTTTCGATTACGAAATTTAAAAGCCTCGTCATCAGTAGGTATTCTAGAAAAAAATAAAAAGTATCCCTCCGTAATGGAAAGCTAATCTAGTAAGAAGAATAAAATGGTAGCTCTTCGTTTGAATTGTCTCAATACAGATAGGTCCAACGAGTAACATTGGAACTTCTGAGGTCAGGGTCTCTTATCAGGTACAAACTAAACGTCTTAACGTTAGACCGCGCTTGCGCCAGTTACTAAGATTAGATTGCTCATTTCTAGAATGATCTATTAGAACCTTAATTTATCTAAATATATGTATATTCCGTCGTAATTTACATAATCGATTTTCATTTAACATGTATAACTTAATATTTATTAAACAGAAAAACCCAATACATGCTAGGTATCAAAACTAATCAACGATGACCCAAAAATATACCTACTTGTTTTAATCTTTACGCAAAGCATTTTAATATTTTCATCTTATAAAATCGACGACTGATAAATAACAGGGATCGGTGTCTTAAAGTCCTAAATGCAAGAGTCAAAAGAGAAGCAGAATGCAAAGGATTTTAATAAATTGGAAATGAATAACCGATGCCAGTTGGTACCAATATGGTGGCAGCACTTACGCTTAAGGCGAAGACTAATATTTTTCAGCCCAAGCTTAGAATGCCTAATATTCATGGAGTTTTGTTATGAAAACCTTTAAAGGAATGACATTTCACATTGCAATGGCAGTCTGCGACATACCTATTATGACGAATGTTATTCCTAAAATGGTTGGTATCAAATTGCACATCCCGCCTCTTCTCATCCAATGTTTCGACAACATGCTTCATTAGTCATAGGAAGGTGGGTCAATAAGTACTTATTCATAGCAACTGAATGCAACCGATGTTGAAATAAACAAAAGGCGAAATTATGCTGTGATATTTTATTCATGTTTATACGAAATACAGTTTCATATTTATGTACCATAATAACAAACAAATGGCAAATGGGTCATGTGAAATACTTACAAAGTTATATGAGGACTGTTGAATAAATAAAATTCCTAAAACTATATAATATTGTTATGAGGACTGCGAGACATATTCAATACTAGCTTCTGCCAGCAGCTTCGCCTGCAGTACCAGGATATAAAGTTAGGTTACTTTAGATAAGTAGGTATGTGTTATTCCAGAATGTAATTTACCTATATAGCTCTATGCCAAATTTCTGTAAGATGATGTACTGTATAGGTGAGTAAAAGACATCCATCTATCAATCACATTGTAGCATTATGAATCTAAAGAGTTTATTTATTTGAATGTGTGGAAACTACCTACAGGTTGTAATTGAACAAAATTCGTAATAAGGTCTTAATTCCGATTGTTTCGGATTTCTATTCAACTAAGACAACTAAAATAAAATCAACTATAACATTTTTGTACTTACTGCAAACCTGGTAGTTACTCGTAGGTAGGTAGGTAGTTAATTGTGTGTAAATGTGTATCATTAGAAAACAAATAACAACCCACGACGTGCAATTATTTTGAAATTTACGAAAAAGTTTTTTAAAAAAGGAAGCTCAAATTATATTATCTATCGAATACATTGTTATATAACAAAGATAGATACGTAACTGGCGAAAGTAGTGCATATCCGCGTGATCAGTTCACTTAATTATCTCCACAGAAATGTAACTAAGTATGTTTTACATAAATTATCCACTTAAATGGGCCTTTAAAACGCGAGTTTTAAATTCAGCACCTTCGGGGAGTTCATGTATAAACTAAGGAGTACCTAAGTCCGGGAATGATGGCTAATTACATTTAAAAAAAAAATGACCTAAAATCTTACGGCTCACATTAATTGATTTGAGTTTTATGTGAGAGGGTGTAAGTACCTTATTTTTATCTTCTTAGGTCGAGGTATATCCTGCAATATTGATTGCTTGCAAATATTAGAATTGAAACAATGATAGCATTGAGCATACAAGTGGGCAGTGATGAAGGAAGATATTATTCAATCACTAATCACGCGACCATTAAACCAAGGAAGACAGACGGCTTACACCTAGCTGTCTGATATAGAAAAGGTACCTACCTAACAAGATGTGTAGATATAATTTGGGACTATTGCTGTTCTTAAATGCTTAGTCCCTAAATGCTTTTTAAAAAGGAACAGCAAGTCCATGTCGTTTTAATAAATGGAGCAGGTAATTTTAGATGTCCCAAAGTAAGTATAAAATTTGAACGTTAGTTAGGCTTGAAATAAGTAGGTACTTTAGGTATTTAAATCTTACACACGAAAGATGCAACAAGGAACCTTTTCTACATCATCACCATTATGGGGAGACTTTTTTAGAGTTTTTAAACTGGTTAAAATGATGAATTAAGCTTAAAAGCTTAATAAAGCAAGCGAACTATACCTATACGAGATAACAAAGTGAAATTTGAAATAACTACTTACTTCTACTTATTAATAACTAATGAAACCGTATAAAGGTGTTCGAAAAATGCAATCGTTCAGTTCTGGGTACATTTTATTCGCGTTTCGGCCATTATAAGCCTAATGGCCTGTTCAATATATCTGGGATCTGTTGATTTCTGATGGTCTCAGTTCTATCATAGGTAGATCAATCTACTATTCTGGCAGCAGATCGGTTTCAATAACAATCTCATCATCTTTAAGTTACGGCCTCAATGATATCTGAATTACGTACATTTGGGAGTTAAAATACCTAACTACCTATTAACTATATTAATAATTTCATTTACCTACTTAGATATGCATTGCCAATCATAGAAATAAAAAACTGTTGTATAATTTGCCGATAAATCACAATTGTATAATTTTATTTACGTAACAAAGTCGGTAGCTAGTAGATATAAGTATTGTTACATATATGTTTATTTACAAGAATACTAAGATATTTTTATATAAGAATTCTGTCAAGAGTCTGAATAGGTATCTTCTTTTTCAAGCCATCATAATAAATTATGTAATCCATAAACTCCAGTATCAATCAAATATTTTAACATTTTCTAAGTATCTAATATGTAAATGATTTTGTTTGACGTCAAAAAGTGCCTATATTAGTGTAGGTAATTGAATTAAATGGCTTGTATTTGAATTCTAATAGGTATGTATGTACATTGTGGATTGTATTAAGTACCTATGTCAATTGACCATAAATGACCACAATAAGTCAATTACGCTATTTCATGCCAACCACGCAGGTATTATTAAAATTATGTAATATTTATTGTATTGTATGATGGTCATCAGTTCTAAGTACCATATTTTTAATTA
Source organism: Spodoptera exigua (assembly GCA_902829305.4). NCBI lineage: Eukaryota > Metazoa > Arthropoda > Insecta > Lepidoptera > Noctuidae > Spodoptera > Spodoptera exigua. The sequence continues at coordinate 4,622,051 of LR824612.2, forward strand.
TCGTAATCAGTTTTATTGTTGATGTATCTTACCATTGTCTTATTGTGTAGTGCCTATCTAACCTTAATAATATTCAATATGATTAACTACTTTATTTTATTTAAATACTTTATATTTAGATATTTGTTTTACTCGGTTATTTAAAATCGAAACTATTTAGTCACTGCTTTAGCAATAGAGACAAAGTACCGAACCTACCCTCTAAGATCAGGCATCAATTTGCAGATAGGTAAGCAAGCGAACAAGAAATGAAGCAAACGACTGCAACGAAAGTAAAAGTGCACGTTCAAAGTCAATGCACCGAAGCACATGCAACTGTGACCGATAGCACGTCCGCGGGCTGATAGTGACATTATAGGATAAACTCGTCTTACTCACATGGTTGCCTAGGGAAGCCGCATCCGGTGAACTTATCTCTCTGGCATCGTACGAATTCAATACAAGGACCACGTAAGTTATAGTCACAATACTCCATTGGCACATTGTAATGGGTATCCCGGGTCGAGAGCTCGTCGTTATCATTGGCGTGCACCACTATTTATTTGCGCGACATCTCCGCGCTCAGCGCGTTCACTGGCAAATTCGGCGTCAGCGATTCAATGGCATTATTTCGCAAACGGACTGCCCATGAAACGCCGGCCGAGTGTCGGCCGCGGCCGCGCGGAGTCCGCCGAGTGCCGCCGAGCAGGGGTCTTCGCCACCACCAGCCGTACTTTCTCTCCACACCAAAAACCTATTGCAGACATCCAGCCCCCACTCGTGCCCTCGTCGCGCTGCACTCGAGATACATCGCACGTGCATCTCGCAGTCTCCTTGAAAACACTAGTAGCTAGGGACAATCATAGGTACCTGAGTATATATCCTTATTTCCATAATTACATTTTCTTTTATTACTACGGTACACAATCCCAAGCTTGGTGCATATGCATGCATACAACCATTAAGTGGTGCAGTACCTACCTACTGCTGTTTTTATGTAGGTACAAGATATCCTCTACTGGATATAAAGTAGGTATTTAACATACTAAAATAAATTGTTGAAGATGGGTCTTTATTACAATTAGACTTTTTGATTTAGGATGTAGGTTAATATTCCGAATAGAGTAAGTACCTACCTACTAAGCCAGGCCTACAAATCTACGATCAGTTAGTGCCTGCGTAAAGCAAATCAAGAAAAAAGGCGCATGCACCAATTTAACAAAAAGAAGTTACGTCTGTGGGAATCAACGGCGGATAACATTGGATTTTCCACACTGATAAAATGAAAGTGAAATCAACGGTCGCGCCGTTTCCGCACCGCGAGCGTGCCTTCCACCAACACGTAATCGTGATGTTTATACAACCACTCGAAAACTACAGGTCGGGACGTTGGTCGTATTACTTTTAAATTGTACATACTTAAGTTTTCATTATTGACTATTTCATTTTTTTTTTGTCAGGGGAAAATCATCAAGTGACTCCCGCCCAGGGTAAGGCGAGAGAGAGTGTAAGACTCTTAGTGACTAAAAACCCCCCCGTTCCGTCTCCTGCCCTGGGCCGAGGCCGCGGCCCAATCACACGGTCCGCCTCCTCCTTTGCGAGCAACACTGCTTCGCAGAAAAAGGAGACGGCATCCCAGTTCCTCTCGCTACAAACCATGGCCACGACTAAGGCCGGGCGCGAGAGGTCGCCGCTGCCTCCGTAACAATAACCTACCGAAGCTGCCGTGACGGTAAGCACCTCCGTCAGGCGGAAGCGTCTCCTCAAAGGACTATTTCATACCTACCTACATAGATATTTTGCGAAATGAGCACCTAATCCCTAAATTACATAAACGGTAGTTTGGCTCCGTTTCAATTCCTCCGCAAATCGATCCGCTGCAATCCTGTAAGCCACGACGAAGACTGAAACAATAAAAACCTGCGCGACCTGGTCCTGTATGAGCTTCAGCTTCATGACTATTAAAATTTACATATAGGTATGCTATAAAGGATATAAGAGTTCAGTAAAGCTATTTTTGAAAGGGACACATTCTGAACCGACATAGTCAAGTCATACACAGTTCAGTACAATCGTTACTCATATATGTTTTTTTCTATCGGTTCTCAGTTAGGTAGGTACCTACTGTTCAAATCTGAATGTGTCCTTAGGTAGTTTTGAACATTAGCAATTACATAATATATTAGGTATATAGATTTTTATTTGTGCTTTCTGAAATGATTTTGCCACCTTCTTTTTTATCTGTTCTTCTAAATCTAACGTGACACAACCTTGAACACAATTATAATAAAGTCATGTCCTTACCTAATGGTTTTTAGTCATATAAAAAACCTAATACACCATTTTGTAACTACATCCATCTTGGATTTTGAATTTTCTCATAACTACAGTATGTAGTCCTTTCATTAGATACCCATATTAAGGGGGTCGAGGGGGTAGTATACATAGGTATAGGTACCTACCTACCTACTTTTGTACTGGCGGCCTTCTGAGATGATTATTTTATTTTTAATGCCTAGATAAGACAGAACGAAAAGGGTTTATCCCTAGTGGTACTTACCTAACTAAAAGCTTTTGCCAACATCTATTTACCACTCAAATTCTATTCATACCTTTGGTACATACACCTAGTATTAAAGTCGCTTTCTCTGTTCCTATGTACCTTAGTTAGGTATATCTTTGAAACTAGTGGAGACATTTAGTATCAGTAGGTAGGTATTACACCCGTGCGAAGCAGAGGCAGGTCGCTAGTTCCTAAATCACAACTCCCAGTGTTGATAATGGTAGAACCCAAGTAGGTAGGTACCATAATTATGTGACTTCGGACAAATCCAGTTACCTACCCATATTGGCTGTTGATCTCAGGCCAATAGCGGTTTTGCGATCTACAATCATCATTTTGGTCTTCTCGCGGTTTGTAGAGTCCAAATTCGACACTGGTGCATTCTAGAACTTAGAACAGGTGTTACATGTCAGGCAGTGAGGAAACCTCAATCAGCAGAACAGGGCTGAATCAATCTCATAATAAAAATGTGTTTTTATTGAAAATGTCTCATAATAGAACCCTAGTGTTTAACATTTTTATAACCTAGGTACCTACTCTTAAAACTCCAGATATAATTAAGCAGAAACTTCATAAAGACATGCTGTTTTAAGAACTTATTAAATTGTGGCCTCATAGCTACGTACCCCATTAATTTATTTACGACACAACCTAGCCTATATTACCGGGCACACTGTTATAGCAGCAGCAGTAAGACTCCTTTTGAAGAGAAGTGGCTTGACATACGCCATGGCGTCCTCACCTTCCGTCGCAGTGAGACGCAGGTGCTCACCCGGCACGGCAGCTTCGGTATGTAGGTAGGTTCCTGTTTCAGGTTCGGCAAGAGGAAACGCAAGATTGACATCACTGTGAGGACCACCCAGAAGACACGGTGCGGAGAGAGAGGAACTGGCTCCCCGCAAAGAAGGCGCATCGCTTTAGGGAACTATCCTTCTCCTCACGCCCCAGCCGCCGCAGTAGGCAATCGGAGATAGAGGGATTTCCGACCATCGAAACCGCAGGTCTGCGGACTTCAGAATTAGGAAATAATTCCATTATTTAAATCAGGTAGTACTTCTGACCCCACTAACTTTAGACCTATTTCAGTGCTACCTACGTTCAGTAAAATTTTTGAAAAAATTATTTTAGATCAAATGCAAAGATTTTTTAATAGAAATAAATTATTACATGCGAAACAGTTCGGATTTACAAGGGGTCGTTCAACAAGTGATGCCGGTGTTGAACTTCTTAATCACATTTACGACGCGTGGGAGGACTCAAGCGACGCTTTGGGAATATTTTGTGATTTATCCAAGGCGTTCGATTGTGTGCTTCATGATACACTGATCAGGAAGCTATCCCATTACGGAATAAGAGGTGCATCTCTGGACCTTCTTACCTCATACCTGAGTAATAGGGTTCAGAGAGTTGAAGTAAACGGAGTGGTTTCTGCCGGGTCTGTTGTGAAGATGGGTGTTCCGCAGGGTTCTATTCTCGGCCCGTTTTTATTTCTTATCTATATTAATGACTTGCCTTACCTTGTAAGGGATAAACACGAGATAGTGCTGTTTGCTGATGATACCTCACTATTATTCAAACTCAGACGACGACAATTAGTTATTGACAATGTAAACAGTGCTCTCTCAGAAATAGTTCACTGGTTTGGTGTTAATAACTTATTACTAAACGAAACTAAAACTAAATGTATTAAATTCACAACACCAAATGTTAAACAGGTAAAAACCAGTGTGCTTGTCAAGGGCGAGGAGTTGAGTCCTGTAGATACAACTGTCTTTTTAGGTATAACCCTGGACGCTAAGCTCCAATGGGGCCCTCATATAGATGGCTTGTCGAAGAAGCTCAGTTCTGCCGCATATGCCGTTAAAAAAATTAGAAATTTAACAGATGTAGATACAGCGCGGTTAGTTTATTTTAGTTATTTCCACAGCATCATGTCATACGGTATTTTGTTGTGGGGGAATGCTGCTGACATTCAGTCTATTTTTGTTCTGCAGAAAAGGGCTATTCGATCAATCTATAATCTTAGTCCGAGGCATTCGCTCAGAGAATTATTTAAGGAAACTAAGATAATGACGGTTGCCTCACAATATATTTATGAAAATGTAATTCACGCTCATAAAAACAAAAGCTTATTTAAGAAGCATAGTGATATACATAATATTAACACGAGGGGGAAAAACAAATATGTTGTCCCGGCCTCCAGGCTTCAGAAAATAACTAGTTCGTTTAGATGTCAATGTATACGCTTTTACAATAAAATTCCTAGCGATATTCAAAATTTGAGCCTCAATAAATTTAAAAGTGTAATAAAGGCTAAACTTTGCTGTAAAGCATTTTATAAAATAAAAGACTACTTAGAGGATAGTCAGGCATGGGAATGAGCCGCTGTAATGTCTGCACAGGTCATGTTGACATGTTTGTAACATAAGTTACAATTTTATATACAATTTGACATTACGTTTATTTTTTATACAATGACATAATCACCTATTGTGACATTTTATTTTATATTTGACATTTTTTTTTATTTATTTATTGACATTTTTATTATTTTATATTATTGTTAGTGTAAGGACCGTGTGAGACTTGCCGTGCTTTTTGATTACCAGTTATCTGCGTTCTGACAGTTTGAGTACTTGCGCGACCCACCCAAATGTTCTTTAGATGTGTCCGTTACCCAGGCCAGATGTTGTCGATAATGGTCATTTGAATCTTATAGATAATTAGTTGTGCGGCTTCTGTAATTGTTGCGCACATTTTTAAATTTGTTGCGCTTATAGTTTTTTAATTATTTCACAAAAACATTTCCTGCTGGCGTAACGTTACCACAGCCAGACCTTTTTCTTTTTAATAGGAATATTTAAATAAATATTAGCTATAAAATTAGTTGTCTAGATATAGTAAATGTTGTGCCTTATTTTGTATTTGTTCTTTCTTCGGTTGCGAAGTTATTCGAGATTTTGCTGCGGTAACGTTTTTGGTTTTGCTAGATCTTTGAAATGGTTAAGCGGATTCTTATCATATTTTGTACACGACTTCCGAGGACTTAGTTTAAATTCGTTGTGCAATAACAAAACCAAAATAATGCATATTTTAAAGGTTTTTTCATTAAATAGAAAAACACTTCAATTGGCCCCAGCACTCTAAATAAGAAGTCTAAAGACTTACTTTAAACGTAATTTTAAAGCTTGTAACTGCCTTCAAATGTATGTGAAGTTTCATTAGTATCCCGTAAGTATTTAACAAGTTATGATGATATTCAGTTCTTCACGAGCACGGTCTTAATGCACGCGGTGTTATTTGGCCACTGGATTGGATATATGAACTGAATGTTATGTCAATAATTAGTTGTTTAGATCAGTTGTATATCAGTAAAATTTCAGCTCAATACATTGGATAATTAATGAGATAATACTATTAAAGTCATTAGGAAGCGAATGACCGTGGTAAGCCGACCAAGTTTAGGTGGTTACGAAAAAGCGAAAACGCAGAACATTATGGTACCTTCTAAAATATGTAGGATAGTGTTATAAATTTAGTACAGACATGTACAAAAGTTTAAAAAAAACTACATGATTATTCAAGATTTTTTACTGAAAGGTAAAATAATCATTTCAATTGAACTTTTACTCCCTTACTTATAAAAACTTAGCAACCGATTAAACATCACCCGTCCTTGTCATTTCTATTTCAAAATGCAGTTCAAAAATCATCTAAAAGGTTACAAAAGTAATCTTCTGGCAAGACTGAGTGCGTTATGCAAACAATGTATTACCCCTTCACCCCACTCCTCCCGCGTCCTACCGAACGGCATGCTTTAGCGGTGATTTTTGTAATTTTGTGGAACTGGAAGATAATGTTTTCTTTTATATTATTATTATATAGGTATTTAACAGTGTACGCGTCTGTACCAAAATTGTAAGGTGTATTATACTAAACATTTCAAAAGATAGTACAATGTTCTGCGTTTTCGCTTTTTCGCAACCACCTCAACTTGGTCGGCTTACCACGGTCATTCGCTTCCTAATGACTTTAATAGTATTATCTCATTAATTATCCAATGTATTGAGCTGAAATTTTACTGATATACAACTGATCTAAACAACTAATTATTGACATAACATACAGTTCATATATCCAATCCAGTGGCCAAATAACACCGCGTGCATTAAGACCGTGCTCGTGAAGAACTGAATATCATCATAACTTGTTAAATACTTACGGGATACTAATGAAACTTCACATACATTTGAAGGCAGTTACAAGCTTTAAAATTACGTTTAAAGTAAGTCTTTAGACTTCTTATTGAGAGTGCTGGGGCCAATTGAAGTGTTTTTCTATTTAATGAAAAAACCTTTAAAATATGCATTATTTTGGTTTTGTTATTGCACAACAAATTTAAACTAAGTCCTCGGAAGTCGTGTACAAAATATGATAAGAATCCGCTTAACCATTTCAAAGATCTAGCAAAACCAAAAACGTTACCGCAGCAAAATCTCGAATAACTTCGCAACCGAAGAAAGAACAAATACAAAATAAGGCACAACATTTACTTTATCTAGACAACTAATTTTATAGCTAATATTTATTTAAATATTCCCATTAAAAAGAAAAAGGTCTGGCTGTGGTAACGTTACGCCAGCAGGAAATGTTTTTGTGAAATAATTAAAAAACTATAAGCGCAACAAATTTAAAAATGTGCGCAACAATTACAGAAGCCGCACAACTAATTATCTATAAGATTCAAATGACCATTGTCGACAACATCTGGCCTGGGTAACGGACACTCTTTAGATCGGTATTGTTCGTCGGACAACTCAGCAGCACTAGCTATACTGGTTGCAAACTGACACTTGCGTGCCTGTCTTCAGAACGGGTCCACTTAAACTGGTGTGGTTCTTTCCTCAAAAGACCACTACAGAATGAACTTGCACGATTCTCTCACATTATGTTATTTTTACATTGTCTGGACTTGAAAAGAGACTGACCTCTGAGTTTTTTTTTTTTTTTTTTTTTTTAAAAAAACGTTGCCCCACACTAGGATTTTCTCCTGTGTCGTGGGTGCGTTTACAAACATACAATTTCACATGCACATCACACCCAGACCCGGAACAACAATCTGTGGATCACACAAAGAGTTGTTCCGTGCGGGAATCGAACCCGCGACACGTTGCGCGGCAGCCAGTTACCCAGCCACCGCGCCAACCGTGCAGGCAACCGTTTGTTTCGGCATTTCTTCTCAGAGTAGTCAGATAGGAAATGCCGGCTTCATCTAGTTTTTCACATATAAATTGACGTGTAAAAGTGCCGTTTTATGGCCTATTTGAAAAATAAATTCATTGTTTCATTGTTTCAGGATCGCTTTCCACCCGACCAGAACCAGAACCGAGAGTACCTACGGCGCGTAGGAACCTAGTGTTCCACGCGAGCCTCAGAGCCAATAGACCACCATAGATGGGTCCTTACAGGAGTTACAGGGCTGATGCCGATGATTTAGCCGGGGTTGCAGGGTAAGCGCAATGAGACACCGCGGCCTAGAACAGGTAGTTTTAGTTTTCACTAGGTAGGTAGAGTGAGTTTTTAGTAAAGCCTCGCCTCACCCTAGGCAGGAGAATCCACGGGTTTAGTCCCTTGTAATCTTAAGAAATATATGGCTGACGAAATTGATACCTGGAGAATAAGATTGCCTTTTTTATTCCATTTGCTGAAGTTTTCTAATCGATGTTAGCACTGATAATAAGTAGTAAAAGGTTCTTTAGAATTAAACACATGGTAATTTTAAAAAAAGCTTTATTTTTCTATATGTCTTATAATGCACAACTGTAAATGAAAATAAAATTGCTAACTAAAAACAAAACTTACCTGAGAAGAAAAGAACTTCGCAGATTGTTTAGACCCAGTTGCCCCCGAAGTTCATCATGAAAATAAAATTAAAAGATTAGAAATGAAAATTAAATAAGGTATACCCTACACAATTCATTTTCGTAATGGGAAAAAAACAAAAATAAATAAAAACAAATCTAGAAACAGGCAGCAGACATGAAGATTCAGATTGATGAAAATATACGTTGCAATTCTTTTGAGCTCTTCAAACTATTTTCCAACTTTTAGGTAAGGTAGCTAGAACTTATCTGTATTACCTATTTGTGCATGTTAGGCACCTACATTTCGTTAGTAATTAGAGGCAGAGTATAAATGAAATTCGTTTTAATCCCACCCAATTTCACTCGGAAGATTATTGAAATACATTTTCTGCGTGTTTTAGACTATTTAGGCTGCAGGACAAAATTATAAATTTATTATAAAGAAACTCAGCCCCAAACCAAACATGTACTAGGTGGGTACCGAAATAATTCAACTCCCCTTGAACAAGACTAGATTGTCATTCTAGATCACTCTCTAGGTCACAAGAAGATACTTCAATAAGACCGCGTGCCTGTTGGATTAAGAATTATTGACTTGTGTTCATGTTATTTGTTGAATGTTACCATGTTCAGGAGTTATCTTATAGGTAATTAATGCTTGTATAATATACCTTTCGGCATCAGTGATTAAACTTTAACTAAGTTATTGATAATCGATGGCAATTATTTAGTTGAATTTACAATGAAAGAACTTTATACATGTAGCGCAGATAAGTACTGCAATGTATATCATCACTAATAAGTATAATAAATAAGACATTCCTACCTATACATAAAATAATACTGAAAACTGACACCTGTAATTACTACATACCTTTCTAAATACCTTACCTAAGATTACGTACTTTCTTGCGTATAAAAATCCTTATCTTGTAACGAAATAACGACAACTTGCGAGCCATCTATGCGCGTTCAGTAACTGTTCACTGCAATCTACTTCTGTTACCGCTACATAATAATAACGGTAACACAGTCGTCGCCAAACTGGTTACATATTTTTGAAGAAAACCTTTCTTCAAAACAATCAGTACAAATTTAAATTCTTTTAGTCAAAAAGATGTTACTACATTGACCACAACTATCAACAAAAATCTAGGGTCGAAATAAATAGGTAAGGAACAACGTATACACATGTAATAACTATCAAGACAAATTGTTTATTAATTCATCGAAATAAAAAATTCAATTATTTATAATTAAGTCAGCTGAATTATTTAAAGTAAGACATCTTACTTTATAGTATTTCCCACAAATAGTGAGAGCTGACAAAAAAATAAAAAATAAATAAAAGAGGATTATATACAGATCTAAAGAAACAACCCTACTATTTTGTATTAAAGTTTATTTTTACATTATATTAGCCTAAAAGTCCATAATTCTAAGCCTGATAATCAAATAACAGCTATTTGAGAACTTAATACTGAGTAAGGTCAGGAAATTAAAAATAATCATGATTCACTTCATAAACTATGTCAACTACTGATCTCATTCACCTAGCGTCTACATGAGGGATTCTTACAGAAATATCCTAAGTTGTACTTATTTCGTAAAAAAAACGTAAAATAATTCTCATTTTTACATTACTATATATCCTTAAAAGTATGTCACGATAAGTACCTAGGTACTACAATAAATAGAAGACCATCTTACAATTCAGTACACATATAAAAAGTTACTAAATATTCTTCTAACAGATTTAAGAGTCAAGAGCTTCAGCTATAATTCTATAGGTTTTCCTGACGCCTTCTCCTAGGTGGTCTCGCGGGTGGACCATGAGGTGTGTATCTAGTGCTCCGGAGCGTACTGCCTACACTAGCGGTAAACACTGCTTTACTAGTGTACTTAGCACGAAACCTAGAGATTGAAAAAACCTTAATGAGACAAACAGTAAAAACACAACTATCAATAAGAAGCTACCTTCATAGCATTAATCATCGGAACTATCAGCAGTAACTATTTACTAAACATCTGCAACTATCATTTCCTAACTTAATTAATGCTATGTAGTGCTCAGAAATAAACCTAAAGGTAATTAATTAAGAATTTAGTGAATAATTCATCCAACTTCCTATAGGTGTTAAGTGAGAAATTGGTTGTATGTGAAAATTCTGTGAAAGTGATTTATCTAGTGGAATGTTTACTTACATAGCTTAGAAACGACCTCCTCGACCCTGGCCTCCTCCATAGTTACCGCCGCCGCCGCTGCCATAGCCACCACCGCCGCCGCCGCCACCCTGGTTCATGTTGTAGGGAGCGGCGCGGTTGTTGCCACCATATTGTTGGTTCCTAGTGGGTCCACCACTGTATGTCTGTTGGCTGTAGTTGCCAAAGTCTTGGTTCCCCCAACCCCCGCGGCCATTACCACCGCCTCCGTAACCGCCGCCACCGCCACCACCCTGGTTGCCACCCCAACCACCTCCTTGGTTGTTATCCCAAGGATTGGAATTGTTCCATCCTCCTTGGTTGCCACCACCATAGCCTCCTGAAAATTAAAATACCATGAATTAAATCCTCCTCATTTAAAATCATGTACTTGAAGGAGACATTTCTATCTTTTAAACAAGAACATACCTCCATTGCCCCAGTTATCATTACGACCTCCTGGACCCTGTCTACCACCCCCGCGTTGGTCAGCACCATCTTTTGGCAGAGCTTTCTTGACATCCAATTGTTTACCATTTATTTTGTGTGGGCCATTCACTGTCGACAAAATAAATCATAAGTAAAAAAATTCATTTGATGTCCTATTATAAAAACATAGGGATAAATAAATGTATATTGATTTGCGTACCATAATCAACCATAAAGATGTAGTTAGGTATAGCTTGAATCAATAATTAATATCCACAATCAGAGAAGCCAGAATCTGACACTCTAGTTCAGGTCTGGGGCAAAATTGTGGGAAAAATTATTAAAATTAGAATATGAATAGACTTACAGCAGACTTTATCAACGGGATCATAATCATCAAATTCCACAAATCCAAAGCCACGCTTCTTTCCTGTACTCTTGTCAGTTACAATGCTGACATTCTGGACATTTCCATAGCTGGAAAAGTACTCCCTAAGTTGTTCCTCATCATGATCATCTTTAATACCACCAATAAACAATTTCTTCACGGTGGCACCAGCCTCAGGGTTTTTTATATCTTGTCGAGCTACAGCACGCTTGGTTTCCACAACACTGCCAAAATAAAAGTGTTATTAAAGATAAATGAATACGCAATTGTTCCCTGTGAAATATCTCTATGGAATTTAAGTCAATGTTGACCCCACAGAAAATGCCATGTGTAGAAACTTGCACGCGACATTCACCAAGCAGAGTCGTACATGATCTCTGCAGCGAAAAACGATACGAAAGAGAAGTTTCAAGCTTTCATATAGCTGGGCTGCAGTACAATAAGAATAATTACATTAAAAATTTAACTTACCGGGCATCAATACGATGCGGTCTGTTGTTTTGCGCATCGTCAACCATGTGTGCTTTGGAATAGGTGATAAAACCAAACCCACGCGACCTCTTCGTTTTCGGATCTTTCATAACGACGACATCAACTATTTCACCCCATTTTTCAAAATGAGACTTGAGTGACTCATCAGTGGTTCTATAGTTCAATCCACCGATGAATATTTTACGGTGCACCTCGGGCTCATCCTGAAAGTAGGACGCGGCGTTAACAAAATGGCGGATAGCGTTACTTCGACGTTGATGATAAAGGAATTTAATTTTTAGAGAAACATATCACAGCGCTCCATAAAACATAGGATACATTATATAACAACGAGTATCATAAAATACCACGTTAAGCAACGCATAAATCAAATTAGTTATAATACATGACACGTTGAACCTATCCTCAATAAAAATCAATAAAATATACTTACAAAGCCATCATCTCCTCCGTTCTGTTGCGGCCTCATATTGATCGCAACGTTATTATGTTATAAACACAAAACAAATTACTATTACACTAATTCCAAAGTAAAGACTTTCGACGCGAACTCAGCCGGCAACGCAAAGCACTACCGTTCTCTACCGAAGCCACGCCAAAAAGAAGGAAGTGGAAGCAACGACAAGGCCTGGTTGAATTAATTGCCAGTAGTGTTGCCATAGCCAATAGTTATTGTTGATGACGTGAAACCGTAGCGTCATATCACTGTTTGAATAAAAGTATTTTAAGACTTTAGGTGTGAAATGAATTTTATCTTTAAGGTAATTTACTATGACTAGTATTGACTAGTCACTAGTATGTGCACGCTCCTTAACTCACATTAAGGTATTGTCCCTGAGTGTCACTAAGCTTACGCATTGGGTAACTGCAAGAATGGCTTAGATTGTACTTACATAATAAACAAATAAATTGGTTAAAGCAGAGTAACCGTATCCTGATGTCGTACAACACAAAAGAGAATACGAGACAGATTTTTATTTTAAAATTCAGCATATTACTACTTCAGACGATATATAATATGTGCCTTTTCATTTGATCATTTCGGACTAGTACATGTGAAAAAGTCCGGGACATTAGACACATGTGAACCTGCAAGGTATGAACCCAAGGGAAAACCACGGGTTTTCTGAGTTCACACCAGCCACCTTTTTAGTTTGCCCTTGCGCTTTGTTAATGATCATAACTACAGTACGGCCGACGTATCTTGGCGAGTCTGAAGTTAGCCGTTTGTCTGCTCAATGGATCTTTTAGGAACAAAATTGTGTACTGCGCAGCACAATTTTGTTCCTAAAAGATCCATTGAGCAGACAAACGGCTAACTTCAGACTCTCCAAGATACGTTGACGGTATTTCTTCTAATTTTAATATCATTGTTTCGCAACCTTCCCAGAAATAGTGCGTTCACTACCTAAGGATCATTCGTATGGCATAAATGACCATAATGAGTGATGATCAATGTAGCTTAATGCATAAGCTGCTTTTTGCCCTGGTACTGAGTAATACAGCTAGGCACCTCATAAGGACACTGTTCGTCTGTACTTAGGAACACTCTGTCCTCCGGAACTTGACGCCCCAGGTACCTATTTGCTAATTTTGTGATGGGGATGGTACGGTTCTGTATCGACTATAAAATAATTATCTCAATACACGCAGTAAAATTTCATACCAACACTTAGTTTTTACTAGAGACCTCCTGGCTTCGCACGGGTGCAATGCTGATACTAAAATTTTCCACTATTTTATCGATGTTATAATTTTAAATACATTCATGAATGTAGCGTGGACCACCTGTAAAAGGATAGACTTTTTATGTAGGGTGGTTTTTTATTATTATTATTTAATATATATTATTTAGGTAACGATAATAACGTTATTAAAAATACCTACATCATGTTTATTTCAATGGTGCTTAGCATATAAACTATCTTTAGCAGACTGAAATCTGTCACATTCTGCCAACTGATGAGAAACATTCTTTACCCGATAGGGTAAAGTAACTAAACGACCCACACTCACACTCTTAGAATAATAATTACACCCACTGAGCAAATAATCACTACGTTAAAATTACACAGCCATGCAGCAAGATACTGATCGCAATGGTGCACGCATATATACAGATTTTTATTGAATGGGTAATAATGTAAACTTTTTGAAATTAGAGATTAGTGATAATATTATAAACGTGAAGTGAAATGTTAGGAAAACGGAAGTTACTTAATTCTTTAAACTTCCATCGCGTGTGCAGCCTTTATGGTTAAAGTTACCTACATAGAAATCATGTATCACGGAAACGTTCTACATAATAATTATGTACAAAATATTTCACAACAGCATACCTATGTCTATGTCTATCTTTTATGGTTGACTCAGAATAACACGTGTAACTCCTATAAACTCCTAAGATATCATTAGCAATACAGATACGTACGTAGTTTTACAGATTGTATTTTTGGCATCAGTATCTATCACTAATCGCCCTCTGATAGTTATTTGATAATATATATATTACCTATGTACAAAATTGATTTATTATAAGTATACCTATAAATATATATTATGTAGACAATGTTTTCAAGTCAAGTATACCTAGTATATTGGTCGCCTGACGGAATAACTGTAAAGCACACCATTAAAATTGAATAAATCTTGCTATGGTTCCTGCCGGGGACATTTTAAGTTTAAGGCTTATAAAACTGCATTAAGCGGATCCTTGCGACGAGGACCGTCGCGTACACACGGAGCTCACCTGCGTGTCCCCGCGCCTAGATACGCGACGATTGTCCGTCGTCCTTAACGCAGTTTCAGGCCTTTTACCAATATGACAATTCTGTGAAATGTGACTGAATTGCTGGTGTGAAAATTAGAAGAACAACATTTGTCTGTTACATTTGTCTATGGTAAATGACGTGACGTTTTCTCATTTTGATTTGACATTTGACAATTTTCTTCATCATCATTCAGTTTTTTTAATTCAATTGTCAATTTAGTTTTGTTTGGTGCATTTTGATTCTGCGGTATCGTAAAATTCTGCAATTACATAAAATTGCATGATAATCACGTTTTAAAAGTATTTACTTAATATTTAGCTTCATTTTTATTAAGAATTGCTGAATTTACGATCGCAGCAGAAGTCATGAAACCAAGTGGCGGCGGTGGTGACGACTACGTAATTTACAACTTTGAATTAAATATTTTTTATGTTTAGAAACTTTATAAAAATAAGTCATGCGTTTCTTTGAGTTTTGAATCTTATTCAAAAATAAGATTCATTTATATAGACGTGCATTATAAAATAATATTGCATTTTTTTATGTAAACGTTTAATTGTTTTTTTTTGTTTATCAAGGATTCAGTTATCTTAGTTTGCATGGTACATACCATAAAATTTTCGTGATTAAATTGGCATTGTACTTATCGTTTTTTTAACAAAGTCCTCATGTGGTTTGGAACTAAAGTCAAGTTACAATTTAAATTTCAGGAGGAGCCGGAGCACCTACGAAAGTTATTCATTGGAGGCCTTGACTTCAGAACTAACGATGCATCTTTGAAAGAGTTCTATGAGCAATGGGGTGAAATCGTTGATGTAGTTGTTATGAAGGATCCCCAGACGAAACGGTCAAGGGGTTTTGGTTTTATTACTTATTCCCGGGCACACATGGTTGATGATGCGCAAAAAAATAGACCACATAAAATAGATGGACGGTAATCAATTTTGCTCTCCTGGGTCAATAATGGTTCTCTGTTAGATGAATATTAATTTTAAATTAAACTTCTTTCTTTTAGAGTGGTAGAACCAAAGAGAGCTGTGCCTAGAGAAGAAATCAAGAGGCCAGATGCTGCAGCAACTGTTAAAAAACTGTTTGTTGGAGGACTGAAACAAGACATTGAAGAGGAAGACTTAAAAGAGTATTTTAGTTCTTATGGAAACATAGTTTCTGTGAGTTTAGTGACCGAAAAGGATACAGGGAAAAAGAGGGGTTTCGGATTTGTGGAATTTGATGACTATGATCCAGTAGATAGAATATGCTGTGAGTTTTATATACACATTAACAAAATATCATATTTTTTTGATTGATCATGATCATATAAGTGTAATATAAGTGTCCAGTGCTGAGCAAAGCCCTTTTCCCACATGAATTTATGAACATTAAGCACAAGACAGATTGCTTGCTGAAGATAGATAGTTGATTCCTAACATATGAAAGAGATTATGATTTTCTTGATTATTCATGTTGATTTGTAGTGCATCCAAACCATAAAGTAAAAGGTCATCGCTTGGATGTGAAGAAAGCCTTGTCGAAGTCCGAGATGGCAGCTGCCGGGCCTGGTGGTGGTAGCAGCGGAGGTGGTGGTGGCCGTAGGGGAGGAGGACGAGGTGGTGGCGGCGGCGGATGGGGAAACAGGCAGAACCAGGACTGGGGTAACTCGGGTAAGTTTGAATCAATTAATGCATTAGTGTATTTCAGAACCTCATTTTTAATCTTTGATGAAAGTTCAATTCAAAATGAAATGAAGAGGCTTTAACCTTTTGTTCTCAGTAGATGCAACCGATTTAAACATCTTTTTAAAATTTCGTTTACCCATTCTAGAGAAAAACTCCACTGCCAGTGGGAGTGTGACTCTTACTGATTGTTCCATCTCCTCTGAGCTGGGGTCGCGGTATACTATTCTGCTTGCACCCGCAACCTTGATAGTCACTTAACCTGATAGGTCAATGTGCTTAAAATGATCATCCTACCTGTACAAACACTTTTAAGGTAGATTAAAAGACTAAGTATACTTAACAAAACTTTATTAACCAGATGGAGGCTATAATTCTGGTTACGGACAAGGAGGATGGGGTAACCAGAATCCTTGGGACTCAAACAATGCTGGAGGCAATTGGGGAAACCAAGGTTATGGAGACCAAGGAGGTTGGAACCAGCCTAACAGTAACTTTGGTACAGGATATCAACAGGGTTATGGTGGTGGCCCCATGAGGCCAAACTACAACACATCCAGACCACAGCCATATA
Source organism: Spodoptera exigua (assembly GCA_902829305.4). NCBI lineage: Eukaryota > Metazoa > Arthropoda > Insecta > Lepidoptera > Noctuidae > Spodoptera > Spodoptera exigua. The sequence goes on from LR824612.2 coordinate 4,638,986, forward strand.
ATAACTCAGGTGCGTATTGATAAGTTTCTTGGTAGTAATAAGTCTCATTTTAGTTTTATGTTAGAAAGCTTCCTTTTCTTTTTTCATTCGTATTCCAAAATTTAGCGACTTCTGAATACAAGATCTTGTTAACTCATTTTTGGTATGCCATTAATATTTTGAGAAGCCGATGGTTTCGAAGGTGGCGGCGGTGGATACGGTACTGGTGGAGGCAACGGTGGCGTGGGTAGTGGCGGTCCAGCCTACAACAACATGGGCGGCAACCAAGCCCAGGCCGCAAACCAACGCCGGTTCTAAACATCGACGTCCTCTTGTGAGTAGAATCTTATACAAACATCTTTAATATCAAACCAGAAATTCATTTTCATACACCAATACAAAACCCTTTTTTCCAAATTGTTTTGGCATTAATTAAATCTTTAGGGTCTCCTGTAAGTCATGTGTGCTTCGCATGACTACTGCGCGCATCTACGCTTCGTAATCGTTTCATTATATGTAATTTTAGCTTCATCCGACATGCAAAACATGCGTGACTTGTTAAGACCCTCTTGGGTGTCCACATATTAATCGTCGCGTAGTTGCCTAGTCTTATTTTCCTCAGACTACTGGCGTTACTGGGAAAGGTTTAATTATACTAATATATCGCCCTGAAGCGATGCGGCGATTAGTTCGGGGACACTTTTATCCAAAATTCGTAAGAACTTTTTTGAATAATTGATTTGATATTTTTTTACCCCACATAAATGACGCACATACATTATCTTCTGTAATGGTATGTCAACAAGTCTCATGGTTTTATCATTTTGATTGTGAATGGTGTGTACTTACGAAGTTATTTTTTAACACGTAGGTCTCAAGTTGCGCTTAGTTGAAGCTAGGCAGGCAGACGGTAGAGTAGTGACGGGAGGTAGGCCAGGAGGTCAGCTAGCTAGTGAGGGACAAGCGGACTTAGTGAAGCGACTGCATTACATAGTCATTTTACATTTTATTTGCTCCTTCAATTAAGGTTTGTTCACGATAAGGTATTAGATTCATTTTACCTATTAATTGTGAGTCGTTTATCCACGCAATCACAGTTTTTACATTTCAATTGACACTTTTTATTACTTTCTGCACAGCTCTGTGTTAATCAGGTGCCTTTATAAATTAATTAAACTCTGTCCACGTCCAATCGGATGATACTGTAAAAGCTGTGGCATAAGATTTATATTTGCGTTATTAGTCATTAAGTGAGGAGATTTATATTATTTCTGTTAATAATTTAATGTAGATTATATTTTTATTTTTCAACATTAACGTCCATGTTTAGATAGAGATAGCTATAACATTCCAAAGTAATGATGTATTTACTGAATGCAGAAATAAGTTACAGTATAATTTTTAACGAATTAAAATATGTCCAAGGTATCTTGGATTTAGGATATAGGAAAAATAAGAGATGATGGAATTCGTGAAAAGAAAACATTTATAAAATGTTTGTGAATGCATTCTATGTAACATAGAATAAAAAAAAAACAATGAAAAGGAGTTTGATTTTGCAAAATGAAGTATAATATTATAGGTATTCTATCTAATACAAGTGTATGAAAATTTGTTAACATTATAAATATTATAATCTTTTGTATGTCTTCAAGATATATTTTATCTTCCTTAAGTTAAGTTGTTATAATGTAGAGTTATAATTGTTTTTATTTGTGTGCATACAATTAAATAAATGCTATTTTCCATGGATTGTTCTACACGTGCGCGAGCCTTCCACCGTGGAATAGGCCATGGTAAGTTGACTCTTATACAATAAAACCACAAAAAATCTGACACCATGTTTTATTTTAACATCCTCATTCCATAAACATGTTCTATAAGAATACCTACTAGATAGAATATGTACACTACAATAATAGCTTAATTAATAAGAATTAAAATGTTCTAATAATTAGGAACGATTTTACAATGTTTTTACTTATTTCGTAGTTTTTCTAGTTTTATTATTATTACCTACTTAGTTATCCTCAATCAGACTGTTTTAAATAATTTAAGAATGTCAAGAAAGAAAACGAGTTAAAATTAATTTAGCTTAGCGTAAATTTATAGTTACAAACAAAATATAAATATTTTTGGTATTTGTTGTAAGTTCTTATCAAAGTATTCGAAGGTAAATAACAATATTATGTAAATGACCTTTAAGCAGGTCGTTCACATACAATTGCTCGTTAAATCTATTGGGCCGTGGCCAGATACGGTATACAGTTATACCTAAGCAGGTAGTAACTGTTGTTTTGCGAATTTAACTTTTTAAAGGTAAATCTGTGATGACTTCGTTTTTTATCATTTATCGGCCGTTGAGCCTTGGATCGACTATAAAGTTTTAAAGATACCGGTATTTATGTTGACATAGGTACCAGTTATGGCAGATTAAATTAAATATTATTTTAATGAAATATGTTCTTTTGGTCAATAAACGTTTTGCCTTTTAATCTTATTTGGTTAGTTGTTAAACGCTTCTGTTCTATAAATACTTCATTTATCGTTTATTGTCGGTGGGTGCTGGACAGGAAGGCAGGGACAAGTGGGCGGTGCGCAGTACGCAGGGGACAGCACACTCGGGAACAATCCAGATGCTGCTGCTAAGTGCCTGTAAAAAGCATAAGCAATTATTATTGTAATAACTCCTTTAAGTCTCTTACCTATATTTGTACTTCTTTTTTAGTTGTTATTGAGCGAAACTATAAACAACCAGGCTATAGACGACTCGGTCGGTATTATATTGTGACAGAAAACTCTTTGACATCATGACGTCAATGGATGGTTGTCAAACGTTGCCTAGAGATTGTAAATTTCGTCGTGAATTGTTAACACGAGTTGGTGTAATCGGTAAGGCGTGTGGATTACACCACAGAGACCCCGAGTTCGAGTCCCGCCGTAAACATGAAGTTTTTTAGTTGATGGAAGTTTTGTCGAACTTTCTGGAATATTTGAGTGAAAGTAATGAAAAATTAAGGAGCGAGAAGGAGAATAAATAAAAATGAATAACGAAATTATTGGAAGGTTCTGGAGGCATGACGATCAAAAAAGAATAACGAAATTGAATGTTCTAGAACCTGACCGGGGGTATATAAGCGGAACTGCGGCTCACCGCTGGCAGTTGAGTTCTAAGTCCAAAGCGATTCGGAAGAAAAGGAAGAAGTGAAAAGAAGAAAAGTGAGTGAAATAGTGAAGTACAGTGAAATAGTGAAGTGCAATAGAAAGTCTGAAAACCGGTATTAGTGTTTAATTTCATCCAATCCCGTAACCCAAGCCCGCATAGTTAGGAACGTGACGTCAGGCACGTAACATTTGGTGTCAGAAGTGGGATTGGAGAAAAATGCCGCTAGTGCCGCAGGACGTAAGAGGAGTGAGTACCCGTGCTATGTCAGAAGCGCAGCGTGTGAGAGAAGAGGGTGCTGCAGCTCAAACCAGCGATGCAGAAGCCAAGCCTGTGCAGGTGGATCTTCTGCTACAGCTGCAGCAAATGATGGCAGAACAGCTGCGGGAGCTGAAAGAAGATCAAGCGCGCCGCCAAGAAGAGCAAGCACGCTGTCAGGCAGAACAGCTGCGGGAGCTGAAAGAAGATCAAGCGCGCCGCCAAGAAGAGCAAGCGCGCCGCCAAGAAGAGCAAGCGCGCCGCCAAGAAGAGCAAGCGCGCCGCCAAGAAGAGCAAGCACGCTGTCAGTCAGGACAGCTGCGGGAGCTGAAAGAACATCAAGCTCGTCGCCAAGAGGAGCAAGTGCGTCGCTTGGAAGACATGCATAAAGATTTCACGAAGGGACTGCAAAAGGCTGTCAAACGGGTACAAGAAGTGGAGGAAGGTTTAGGCAAGTTGGAACATCGCGTCATGGCGATAGAGGAGAGATTGGAAGAAGAGATCTCCAAAATCAAGCAGGAAGTGACAAACCCAAGCCCTTTAAAGAGCCGAAGCCGTCTTGCAGCCGTTTTTGACGCCCCAAATGCGGCCTTAAGCGCAACGAAAGGGCTCAAGATTCCCCATTACGACGGAACAACATCCTGGACCGCGTTCAAGCTACAGTTTGAGACACTTATGGAGGCTTATGGTTGGACTCAGAAGGAAGCACAGTCAGCCCTCACCCTGGCCCTCCGTGATCAAGCGCTCTCAGTGCTGGAAGCTATCGGCGCAAGTGGAGATCTCAGCTTTAGTGCCCTCCTCGACGCACTTGAGGCACGTTTTGGAGACAGCCACCTCGAGCACGTGTACAGAGCGCAATTAAAAGAGCGTACTCAGCGTGATAATGAGAGTCTACAGCAATGGTCCGTGGAAATCGAGAAACTTGTGCGTCGAGCTTTCCGGTCGACTCCGTCAATGATTGAAGGCACGCTTCTCCAAGCGTTCATTGACGGTATTCGGGACCCCGAAGTACGAGCTGCTGTTCATCTGGGCCATAACAAGAACATGAAAGAAGCTCTGGCCCATGCATTGGAAGTGGAAGCCGTGCGTGGCAACTCCCGTACCTTACGTCTGCGGGAAATGACGACAACGGAGCAGGTACCTCCACGCCGTCGGAACTTCATGTGCTATGGATGTGGAGAGCGTGGGCACATACGGAGCGACTGCCCGAAGAAGATGAACCGCAAGGACGCGGCGGTCTCAACTTCTGACCAGCAGGGAAACTTAAATCCAGCCAAGGCTGCGGGGTGGGCGCTGGCTGGTAGTGGAATAACCCCAACAATCTACATCAAGCAAACTAACGATGGAAATACCCTGGTGATAGACGGTCAAGTAAATGGGAAAAACAGTCAGCTAACATTAGATACTGGAGCTTCAAGGACGGTGATAAATGTTCGGCTGCTCGAGCAAAACATCAGGAAACACCTTAAACCAGTTGTTGGCCTACAAATGAAATCAGCTACCGGCCAGTGCATACCGATAAGTGGAAAACTGCATGTAACAATCAAAATTGGGGAACGTGTTTATCGACATGAGGTTATTGTGGCCAGAATTCTGGATGACTGCATCCTGGGACTTGACTTCCTGCAAGGGCACCAGTGTAACATCGACTTAAAATCTGGAGTATTACTATGTGGAACTGAGGAAATTCCGATGAAGGGTGGAACCCTGGGAAAAGTTTGCTGTTTAAGAAGAACTGTTCTTGCACCAAAATCACAGACTCTCGTACCAATCGCATTACCTAGGAGGAGGGAAGGAAGTTTACCTCGAAGGTGCGCTGTGATTGATAAATCGGAACACGTGAATTCATGGCTACCGGCAAGAACTGTCGTGGGGTCATCTGATGTTAACCGCATTCCGGTATTCAACTTCAGTGATTCAGAAATTACGATTGAAGAAGGAGAGCCTGTGGGCGTATTGGAAGAAGTGGCCTGGATAAGAAAATGCTCGGAAAATCTTGTGAAGAAGGACAGTACGGGAATAGACTTTGTAACGAAAATCTTAGACGAAAACAAAAGTCTGACAAAAGTGGAGACTATGAAAGCTAGAAATTTACTTCTTCGATTCTCTGATGTGTTTTCAAGAAGCGATGGTGATATTGGCCGAACTGGTTTGGTGAAGCATAAAATAAACACAGGTGATACAATGCCAATTCGTCAAAGGCCCAGACGTATACCATTCGCTCGTGAGAAAGAAGTTGAAGAAATGATTGACGATATGAGGAAAAATGACGTGATAGAGCCCTCTTCTAGCCCTTGGTGTTCACCTGTCGTGCTTGTCAAGAAGAAAGATGGTTCAACGAGGTTTTGCGTAGACTATCGACGATTGAATGATGTAACCAAGAAGGATAGCTACCCGTTACCAAGAATCGATGACACACTTGACACACTGAGTGGCATGAAATGGTTTTCAACGCTCGATCTGAAAAGCGGCTATTGGCAGGTGGATTTGGATCCCAAGGACAAGGAAAAGACCGCATTCTCAACTGGGAAGGGACTCTGGCAATTTAAGGTGATGCCATTTGGATTATGCAATGCACCGGCAACCTTTGAGCGTTTGATGGAACAGGTGCTGGCGGGACTGCTGGGCGAAACTTGCCTAGTTTACCTCGATGACATCATCATTGTTGGACGGGATTTTGACGATCATCTAAGGAAATTGGAAAAGGTACTCGATAAGCTGCGTGGAGCAAATTTAAAGTTGAGTCCAAAGAAATGCTCTTTCTTCAAGCGCGAAGTGAATTATCTAGGACATGTTATTTCTGAGAGAGGAATTGAGACTGATCCAGCCAAGACTGCCGCTGTTAAGGAATGGCCGACACCTAAAGACAAAACGCAAGTTCGGGCATTTCTTGGATTGTGCTCGTATTATCGGCGGTTTGTGAAAGGATTCTCGGACATTGCCAAGCCTTTGCATCGATTGACAGAGGAGAAACGTGCCTTTATCTGGGACGAGGATTGTGAGCAAGCCTTTCGAGAACTAAAAGAACGGCTTTGTAACACACCAATTCTCGGATACCCCAGCGCGAAAGGAATATTCGTAGTTGATACGGATGCCAGCAATATTGGAATAGGAGGTGTCCTTTCACAACGCGATGGTGAGCAGGAGAAGGTTATTGCTTACTTCAGCAAGTCACTATCCAAGCCGGAGAAGAATTATTGCGTGACCAGGAGGGAATTGCTGGCCGTAGTCAAAACTCTGCACCATTTCAAGAAGTATTTACTGGGACGGAAATTTTTGATCAGAACTGATCACGCTGCTTTGAAATGGCTACTTCAGTTTAAGGATCCCGAAGGCCAAGTAGCCAGATGGTTGGAACAACTTCAGGAATTTGACTTTGAAATCGAACATCGCGGCGGAAGAATTCATGGCAACGCAGATGCATTATCGAGACGCCCATGCGTGGAAGATTGCAAGCATTGTGCCAAGAAGGAAACTGCTTTTCTTAAGGTGATAAGGACTGATACTGTTGACGAGGCATGGGGAGATGATGCGATGAAATTAGAACAGGAAAGAGATGCAGATATCAAACCAATACTGGAGTGGCTACGAAGTGGTAACAAGCCAAGTTGGAGTGACGTCGCCCAATATAGCGCGGTAACGAAAGGTTTATGGGCACAGTGGAAAAGCCTTACGCTGCATAACGGACTTCTGTGCAGGAAATGGGAATCAACAAACGGCAAGGACGAGCATTTGCAATTGGTGGTGCCTCGTTCAAAAATAAGGGATGTATTAAAAGCGTTCCATGATGGATCTTCTGGAGGACATTTGGGAATTAGGAGGACTTTGGTGAAGATCAAGGAGAGGTTTTATTGGTTGCATTGCAAATATGACGTCGAAGATTGGTGCCGGAAATGCACTAGTTGTGCAGCTGTCAAGGGTCCACAAACAAGAAGCAGAGGGGCGATGAAAATCTACAATGTTGGTATGCCTTGGGAGAGAATAGCCTTAGACATCGCTGGACCATTTCCAATCACTGATTCGGGCAATCGCTACGTTTTAGTGGTTATGGATTATTTTACAAAATGGCCGGAGGTCTTTGCCATACCGAATCAAGAGGCAGTAACTGTAGCCACGAAGTTGGTAAACGAGGTATTCACCCGATTCGGAGTGCCCTTGGAGATGCACAGTGATCAAGGACGGAACTTTGAATCCCAAGTTTTCCAGGAAACTTGTAAACTTTTGGGAATCCATAAGACTCGAACGACCCCTTATCATCCACAGTCAGATGGAATGGTCGAACGCTTCAACCAAACATTGGAGCGACACTTAGCAAAGGTGGTTGACAGCCATCAGAGAGATTGGGACACTTACATACCTCTCTTCTTGCTTGCCTATCGGACTGCTGTACATGAAAGTACCGCAAAGACGCCTGCATTTGCAAATTTTGGAAGGGAATTGAGATTACCGGCAGATCTTGTATCGGGCTGTCCACCTGGTGACTCTCGCACCGAGTTTAGCGATTACATAAGCGAGTTAAGGGCAAAAATGTTGAACATTTATGAGCAGATCAGGGAGGCCGGTCTTCAAGCTAGTGATCGCGCAAAGACGCGCTATGATCGACGAGCCAATTCTGTTGGGTTTGAAGAGGGGTCATTGGTCTGGCTTCATAATCCAGTCAGAAGGAAGGGAAAATCTCCAAAGCTGCAACCGAGTTGGGAAGGTCCTTACGAGATAGTCACGAAGATCAATGACATTACTTACAGAATTCGGAAGTCTTCAAGGAGCCCTTTGAAAGTTGTCCATATAGACAGGTTGGCGAGGTATTACGGCAGCAACGATGCTCGGGACGAGCGAATCTAAGAGGGGGGCAGTGTGACAGAAAACTCTTTGACATCATGACGTCAATGGATGGTTGTCAAACGTTGCCTAGAGATTGTAAATTTCGTCGTGAATTGTTAACACGAGTTGGTGTAATCGGTAAGGCGTGTGGATTACACCACAGAGACCCCGAGTTCGAGTCCCGCCGTAAACATGAAGTTTTTTAGTTGATGGAAGTTTTGTCGAACTTTCTGGAATATTTGAGTGAAAGTAATGAAAAATTAAGGAGCGAGAAGGAGAATAAATAAAAATGAATAACGAAATTATTGGAAGGTTCTGGAGGCATGACGATCAAAAAAGAATAACGAAATTGAATGTTCTAGAACCTGACCGGGGGTATATAAGCGGAACTGCGGCTCACCGCTGGCAGTTGAGTTCTAAGTCCAAAGCGATTCGGAAGAAAAGGAAGAAGTGAAAAGAAGAAAAGTGAGTGAAATAGTGAAGTACAGTGAAATAGTGAAGTGCAATAGAAAGTCTGAAAACCGGTATTAGTGTTTAATTTCATCCAATCCCGTAACCCAAGCCCGCATAGTTAGGAACGTGACGTCAGGCACGTAACAATATTTTTCAATTTGATGTCATGATAACATTAAAATAAGTTAAGATTTAAATGTAATTTAATACAATGATGAATGAGTTTTAAACCAAATAAGCCTTTTTTACAAAGAACTAATCTACTAAGCCACAAGTGGGCTTTCTTCACTAGGTGGGTACCTACAGCATAGTTTTACAACAAAGATGCTTTCTATTTTGATTTTACCGGTTCATCTTCATAAAGCAGCCGGCACGGTTTTTAACTGTATGTTTTGTTGTGTGGGTCGTCAAAGGTCATTGGGCTGATTCTCTGAGTAGGTATTCGCAAACAAAAACTGTGTAAATATCTACCATCAACGTTTTATCTTGTCGATGGCAAATACTTAGATAGGTAATACCTATCCCAATCAAGCCTTAGACGGCACGGTAAGACTATCTTTTTTTTTAATGTAGGTAATAGGTCGGCAAACGAGCAGACGGATTACCTGATGGTAAGCAATCAGCGTCGCCCATGGACACTCGCAACGGAGGAGTTACGAGTGCGTTGCCGACCTTTTAGGGATTAGGGATTGAGGAGGGATTGGGGAAGGGGAAGGATTGGGCCTCCGGTAACCTCACTCACACGGCGAAACACAACGCAGTGGTTATTTCACGCCGGTTTTCTGTGAGGCCGTGGTATCACTCCGGTCGAGCCGACCCATTCGTGCCGAAGCATGGCTCTCCCACACTTAAAAAGTACCTTTCTAAGTACCTTTATAAGGATAGTATTATCGTGCCTAGAGGGTTTTTTTTTTTTGTTAGGGAAAAATCATCAAATGACTCCTCCCGCTCAGGGTAGGGAAGGAGAGAGCGTCTTACTGAGACTCTTACTGACTAAAAATCCCTTGTTCCTTCCATTGCTCTATGCCGAGGTCACGGTGCTGATCGGGCGGCGAGCTACCTTTACTCGCCGTCCGTCCATAGAGGGTTGGGGTTTGGAGTCATATTCTTGAACTCATACTATCACAAAGGGAAGATTCTTCAAAGGCAGGTTTTAATATTATTTTCCGGTACAGTTTAGACTTTAGACGAATTCCCACGTTCCGGTTTAATAAAAAGGTAAAAGTTAATTAAGTAGGTACCTATGTAGGCTATGTCGTGAGAATGCGTACAAGTGACAGATAAGTGTTCCATAATGTGTTTAGTATCGATTGGCTTTTGAAGACTTGCAGTTTATAGTTAATCCACGCAACCCAGGAGTCCTAGTTTCAAAGAAATTTAATAGCAAATAATTTCTGTGTAGGTAGGTACATTGCCTTAGAACGCCTTGAATTCTTTGACGTTCTTATTAGATATTAGGTATGGTTGACTGTAGCTACTTGAGATTTCAACGGAATATAAAGCTTGGTGTATTAACATTAGGTTGTTATTCCTAGCAATTGGGATAGAATAGGATTCTGATGACCAGGATGGAGAGAGATCTTACCTAATAACAGCGTTAGATACTTGCCTGTATTGTTGATCAAGTTGTGCTTTCTCAATTCTTTTGTCTTTAGCTCTTCGATTTTGAAACCAAATCTTGACTTGCGTCTCGCTGAGTGACAATGCAGATGCTAATTCACACCTGGAAAATAGGAAGGAAGTTTAGCTCAAACTTAAGATCTAGGATTTGGTAAAGATTATAGAGGAATAAAGGATGGCCGGTGCATTGAACCGAATATGCATTTTTGTTTATCCATCAACCCTTTACATCATCATCATTATCAACCTGATTGCGTCCACTGCTAGTTATAGGCCTCCTCAAATACATATTGTGTACTTATAAATAAGACGGATAAATAACGCAAATAGCGAGCCGGTTTTGTCCATCAAATATTCAAAGTTGCACTCTCCAAAGACTTGAAGAAATAGGTAAGCAAGTACCTATGTTTACTGATAGACAGTAACAAGTGCGGTAAAATCCCGAAAAAAATAATTAAAAAAAAAATAGTAATTCAAAAAAAATATCCATGGCGGAAGCATATTTCGTCATAATTAAGTATGTGCCAACGATATAACAAGTATTTCGTTCAATAAATAATTTATGATATTTTTAATTTTTAGCGTGGTATCAAAAAGATTTTTAATATAACTAAGTAGGTACCTACTAAAAGAAAAAAAACTTATTTAGGTATTCTAAATAAAATTTTGTGCTTAAGTACCTATATTACCAAAAAGATTTAATTAATAATGCAAATTGCATATAAAGTAGGTAAATATTTTTTTATAAGTAGGTACATACATCATTCGTTTTAATTAAATATCTCCAGTAATTAAAATTTTAGATAATAATATTACAATACTTATTTTTATTTAAAAATATGAAAATTACCTACGGCTAATCAGTATCCGGAGTATAGTCCAAGCTATCGCTGGTTTCTGTTCTAGAAACTAAAATCTTAAGGAGCGCTTCAAGATCAGCATTTGTTTTACCTATAATCCATCTGTTTAACTCCAGCATCCTAAATTGGTTTGCGCGCAGACGCGCGTCGCCGGGGCGAAGATCCTCTGCCGCGCCAAATAAGTGCGTGGCGGAATGAGCTCCGGCGAGATCTCATGGCAGAGTGGAGACAACGACTGTCGCAACCGAGGGCCGGGCACGCTACCATAGCAGCGGTAAGACCCCTCTTTGAGGAGTGGCTTGAGAGACGCCACGGCGTCCTCACCTTCCGTCTGACGCAGGTGCTTACCGGGCACGGCAGCTTCAGTAGGTTCCTGTTTCGGATTCAGCGGGAGGAAACGCCCGAGTGTCGTCATTGTGAGGACCACCTAGAGGATACGGTGGAGCATACGGTAGCGGTATGCCCTGCCTGGGCTGAGCACCGCCGTATCCTCAGGGAAGTGATCGGCGGCGGCGACCTCTCGCGCCCGGCCTTAGTCGAGGCCATGGTGCGGAGTGAGAGGAACTGGGACGCCGTCTCCTCCTTTTGTGAAGCAGTCATGCTCGCAAAGAGAGAGGCGGCCCGCGTGAGGGAGCAATCCTCCTCCTCACGCCCCAGCAGCCGCAACTGGCGACACTACGGGCGTCGGGGATCGAGGGACGATCTCCGGCCACCGTAAGTACGGGCCTGCGGTCGGCGAGTAAGGGCAGCTCGCCGCCCGACCAGAACCAGGCCCGAGCGTACGGCGCGTAGCGTTCCGCGCGCGCCTCAAAGAGCCATTCGACCACCACAGACGGGGCCCTAAAGGGCTGATGTTTAGCCGGGGTTGCGGGGTAAGCGCAATGAGGTACCGCGACCTCGGCACAGAGCAGGAGAAGGAACAGGGGGGTTTTTAGTCAGTAAGAGTCTGACACTCCCTCCTGCCCGGCCCTGGGCGGGAGATGGAAAGTCATTTGATGATTTTCCCCTCACAAAAAAAAAAAAAGCATCCTAAATTGGTTATCGAAGTTGTTGTGTGGTTATCGTGTCCACAAAAAACAGCAGATACAGGTACCTATCTATGACTCGATCCGGATTAGCCGACTAATCACTCAAAAATCTTTTTGAAGCCAGAACTTTCGCAATATAAGTATGTACAGTCAGCTCCAAAAGTCGATGAACAGAATCAATTTACCAAAACACCTGTTCACAATAAAACGCCATAAGTTATAGTCGCAACTAGAAAACAAAATAGCCTGTACACCAGAAATTTACAAAAGTCGTTACACACGACAAAAGTATGTGTGCACTAGTATTCCTAAAGTCGCTGTACACCTTCAATCCAAATGTCGCTGAACATCATTGTATCAAAAGTCACTAAACAGCGGAAAAGACAAAATTAGGTTAACAACAATGACGTATTATATATAGACACGTCATGAACCAACATCGCGGCGCTTAAAAACGGCGAAAATAATAGATAACTACTTCTACGAGTAAAGAAAGGGAAAGAAAATATGAAATCGTACAGTGGAATGCCTTTGCTAGAGGGAGATAAACATACATCTTCAGTTATGCCGACGGCACGTGACTATACCTTCCTTCGCCGTCCGCCATAAAATGGCGGGCGCCGGCGTCGATAAAAAATTAAATAAAAGTAGGTTGTTTGGTGAACTTACGCATGAAATTACACATTTTTGTCTTTAACTTTTGAAGTATAATTTGTACATCGTCTGAACACACACGACGACATGCGTTCTTTTTTTTTGCACAGGTTTACACACACGGTATAAATTAAAAACAAACGTAGCGTCGCGCGGCAGGTTGGTGCGTAACTAAGCGCGATGTTGTCAATTGCCTTCATTTCATGTTGTCATTTTAGAGCGCGGGCAACGTATCTATAGTTTTATACATCATTGGTTAACAAAGTATATTTTTAATGTTGCCCCGTGTTAATATACTTTTGACGCTTATGTTGTTTAGCTACTTTTGGGACAGTGTTTGCTAGACCTTAATAATGTATGTTAACACGTTAGTATCTACATATTTCAAAACTTATTTACAAATAAATTATATTTTATTGTGTGTAATCATACTAATCTATAATTTATGAAAAAACATAAACATAACTCTAATGATCTACGAAGTGATTTTTGTGACGGTACTCGAATTTACTTTGCGCAAATCTTACAAAACCTACCTTCCTTTAATTTATTATATTTACCCGACTACGGCAATGCTAAAATTTAAAGAATTCGACTTATGACATATCATTAGAAACGTCTCAATTGTCCGCTGGTTATAAGTTATATGATGTATTACAAAATCTAATGCGGCGTCCTCTAGCGGACAAAACAACGAGAATAAAAAATAAAGTTAAGATAATTATACCGTGTTTGGTATCATTTTAAAGCGCTTTACTTGTACATTTTGAATATATATGTATTACTAGCATTTTTTGGTGACTTTGCTTGTATTCATGTGCTGATTGCATATAATTCATATCTTTTCGTTCATACCTTTTAATACTTAATATTAGTTCATTCTTTTGTTGATATTATGCGGCACAAATACACTTTAAGACCAAAATAGTACAAATAATAAAAATTATAAAAACTAAAACCCAACTACGACAAACACCGACGCTGAAAAACGCTGTTTTCTTTCTTATCTTGTTCGGAGGAAACGTTCGGGTGTCACCTAGCACAGATCGCCCGGAGGACACGGTAGAATATACGGTGGAAGTGTGCCCCGCTTGGGCAGGAAGACAGTATTTCAATAAAATAACTGTTGCTATAATCACTCTTCTTACAACTCTTGATATTACAATCACAACAATTACAATTTAACTAGGGATAATTAAGATTAGGTTGAATTTGAACTTAACGTCCACTGAACACGTGGCCGCGTGCGTATTCTACGAAGGTCCAACACTAATTGTCCTGTTTTACAAGAAGGCCTCCTCACCAGAGCTCGGTGTTCGCTATAGACTTCAAATAATTATGACAGTTGACAGTGAAGTTGAGCAGATTGGAGGTGTGGTGGCAAAGACTGGAGAGTGTTGGCCTAAAATTGAGCAGAACTAAAACAGAGTACTTGTTCTGCGATTTTGGCGGTCTCTCTAGTTCTGTGCCCATAGCTCTCGCCGGAACGCCCATACCAACCTGTTCTGATTTTCGGTACCTTGGCTCGCTTATCCAAGGAAATGGTGAGATAGACCGAGACGTGGCACATCGGATCAACTCAGGATGGATGAAATGGCGACAGGTCACTGGAACAACTTGCGACCCACGGATGCCCCTCAGGTTGAAGGGTAAAATCTACAAGTCAGTGATAAGGCCTGTCCTACTGTATGGGTCAGAATGTTGGGCTCTGAAAAAGACGGATGAAAAGCGATTGCATGTAGCAGAGATGAGAATGCTGAGATGGATGTGTGGTGTGACGAGATTGGATAAAGTGAGAAATGAGTATATTAGAGGAAGTTTGAAAGTGGCGCCAGTGACTGAAAAGTTGAAAGGGAACCGTTTGTCTTGGTATGGCCATGTGAAAAGGAGGGATGAAAAGCATGTTACAAAAAAAGTCATGAGTATAAATGTGGATGGATGGAGAGGCAGGGGGAGACCAAAGAAAATATGGATGGATTGTGTGAGAAGTGATATGGAAGACAGAGGAGTTAGCGATAGCGTGACGAGTGACAGGACAGAATGGAAGAAAAAAACATATTGCGCCGACCCCAAATAAAACGGGACAAGGGCAGGGAGATGATGATGACAGTGAAGTTTGACATCGACGTATAACAAAGAGGTTTTACATGCACTGATGGCCAGTGCGCAGACATATACTTTGTTAACCTAATTTTGTCTTTACCGCTGTCTAGTGACTTTTGATACAATGATGTTCAGCGACATTTGGATTGAAGGTGTACAGCGACTTTAGGAATACACACATGCACACATACTTTTGAATTACTCGTGTGTAACGACTTTTGTAAATTTCTGGTGTACAGGCTATTTTGTTTCCTAGTTGCGACTATAACTTATGGCGTTTTATTGTAAACAGGTATTTTGGTAAGTTGATTCTGTTCATCGACTTTTGGAGCTGACTGTACCTATAACATGCACAACAATGTGGACTTAATGCCATTGGCATTCTCTGCTAGTTGAACCTCGTCTAATCGATATTCCTCACTTCACAAATCGCCCAATCGTCGGTTTACAATCGTAGAAGACGATGGTACCTACTTTACAATTACTTAATTACCTTCTTGCCCGAGCAACGTATTCGCCCCTCGCATATTCCAGTTCCAACCGAAGAGTTTGGTGTGCAGAGAAGGTGGTGCGCTGTCGTCGTGGCCGGCTCTCCTTGCGGCGCCTGCGAGCCACTGCGGCAAACAAACATAACGTTAAACGATTGAGGGACTAACGAACCATCAGCTTTATTATCACCCTCCAAAGAAAGTTTTGGTTGGTAACTTAGTTTTATCATGAACCTTTATAAGAAATAGACGTGAGCATAGCCGCGGATAAATACTGTTCATGATGAACTGATAATTGTGTAAAATTCACACCTTCTCAATCTATAGAATATGTTTACTTAGGTTGCAAGGATAAACGGGAACTCGGTTAGGTTAGATATAGACAACGACAGGTATCTGTCCGCCTTTCTGTCACCAGTCTGTAGGTACCTCATTAACAGTAAAAACAAGAGAGTTGAGATTTGGACAAAGTACCTAGGTATACATTTCGGTTGGCTCTATTACAACAAATAGGTAGGTAGGTACTTACTTAAAATAAACATGCGGAGGCTCCTATACAAAAACATGACTTTTTTACGGAACTTGCACTTGGTCGGTTTTATTTCCCTATCTCGGAAGGAAGTTGGTAGGTAGGTACCTACCCTTTTCAGTCGTGTCGTGACTGTCATAGGTATCCTAAACCACTAAACCATAGTCTTCAAGATTCCCACACGACTACTATCCATATAAAAAAACTTGCATATGCCTATAGGCTATGTAAGGATTCCTTGCAATTCCTGTGTCGGTAAGTGTTTGAGCCATGAGAAAACGCTTGTAAGAGCTCCGATTCCGCACCATATTCCCCCGGAAGTGTCTCCGAAACCCCGCGACACAGGGGTGAATCACGATTATTGAATCGTTTATTAATTTTGCTTTACGATATTATTTACAAAATATTAGGTACCCTGACACTGATATAGTGGGGGTTCCGTCTGTATTTTTTAAAATTTTAAGTAATGTAATAAATAAGTAACTACTTAGTATCTATCTAAAAAAATAAAATGTGTTTATTGACAGACATTTTTGTACAAATAAGTTGCCAGGGCTTCCTAAAAAGTAATCCGAAGATACTTGTGTCGAGATAGACCTTGTACATACATACATACGCACAGTAAGTAGATAAGGCTTTTTACCAATAAAAATAATCTTTATACCTAAGTAGATAAATTAAATGTTAGGAAATAACCTACACTACATAATTAAGTAGATTGTTGTTTGATTCTGGAGTAATCCGAGGTTTTATTAAAAAACACTGGACACCTTTATCAATCAATACCGAAATAAAATAATGCATGAATAAAAAATGTTTATAATAAGACGGAACCCTCTCGTTTGAACAGAGCGTGTTACCGCCGGGATTGAAGCGCTACGGTGGGTGAGAGACGACATATGGCTCGGATTGGTGTCTGTTACAATAATGTCCGGTCAATTAGTGATTGATTCACGAGACCATGCTCACTGCCTTCCGACTTCCGTCCTTGGCATATGATTTGGAATGGATTACAAATTAATTTACCTATAGTCAAGTCGAGGTATGAGCTTTGCGACTGTTTTTTTTTAGTGTAGTAGGTACCTAATGTTTTTTGTTTTCTCCCGCCCTGGATGGGTGAGAGAGTGCGTCAGATTTTCACTGACTAAAAACCGCGCCGTTCATTCTCTTGGTCCACGGTACCTAGGTACATTATTGGGCTTTTTTTGTGAGGGGAAAATCATCAAATGACTTCTCCCGCCCAGGGCCAGGCTGGAGGGAGTGTCAGACTCTTACTGACTAAAAACCCCCCTGTTCCTTGTCCTGCTCTGGGCCGAGATCGCGGTGCCTCATTGCACTTACCCCGCAATCCCGGCTGAACATCAGCCCTATAGGGTCCCGTCTACATTACTGGGCTTTCACCCGCAACACCGACCGAATGTTTAAACTGTTGTTATTGTCTTGTCACACACACATATAGTGTTCCTTCAATTACTTAGCAGTTACCCATAAATACTTATACATAATTAATTTCCATATCCTTTATTTAGTAGAATCTCTATGATTAGGTACTTATTTCACATCACATCATCAGCCATCGGCCTCTCCTCACACGGAGAAGGTTTGAGCATTAACCACCACGTGCGACGGCGACGTGCCACCACGCTTGCTCAAGCCGGATTGGGTGCGGTAGGTACTTACTTAATGTAGTAAAATATTTAGAGAGTCAAATTATACTTATACTTACATCTCCGAATCTAAACATAATATTAAAAGTTAACCTTTTTAGTAGGTACCTTAACCTAAGCTTGTTAATTGGCATGTTCATTTGAACTAAACAATTTCTGTTAGCGAAAATATCCACATTGTTATTTGTGTAAAGAAGAAATAAAAGTTCGCATGACCCGTCTCGTTAGGCGGGCCGAGGATGCGTGCCAGATTGTTCTCATTTTACTTGTTTCTATTGAACGTAGGATTGTGTGAATCTTTATTGTGGTACCTACCTGCCTACACAGGTGGAAACTAATGAGGGATATCAAATACAGTTTTGTGTGGATACTTTTATTGTTGAGCGTCATTAATTATTTCTTTGGTACATGCCTTACTGTTTGGGTGTATCAACGACAGTGAAAAATTAAGGCTAGATAAAGTATATAATAGTACCTAGTATGATTGGGTTTGGTTCCTGTTCATTACCTATGTATCTATGAGGGTATAATTCTAAGGTAAAATGAAGAGAATTACCTATTAGTAAATTTTATAAAACAACTGTCACTTTTTATGTAGGTACCTACTTTCCTAACAATTTAACTAAGTACTAGTATAATAAAAGGTATTGACTGTAAAGATTTGCCCAACAATTCCAACTTGATAACAAAACGCCAAAACCCAACTGGGGTCTAACCAATGCACCTACCTACATCGATTGAGAGATAATTAAAACGAGAGCCAATAATCCGCATCAAAATCAAGTGTAAGCCATAGACAATCCAATAACAAGATTGGCTGAATAAGATAGCGCGCGAAAAGGGTGTCCCTGTGAGCCGTCAGCTGCGGTTCTGTCATGAGCACCGTATGTATGTAATTGTAACACAATGGAGGTATTATCTGACTGAGTGTTGTCACATTAAATCGTCATGCGCTTAATCGAGTCGAAAGTGAATGTTATTAGTGGTCTGAGGGGGACACTGCGAGTTGTGTTAATTTTTTCATAGTTCGGGATTAAGTAGATCATTCTTATAACAATTAAAAGTAGTAGGTAACTGCCTAGGTGCGTAATTTACAATTCATAATATTTATTATGTTAAGGGCAAGTTCAATGTTCCTGCAGCAAGTGTACTATCAGTGTCATAAGTGCATGGAGGATTCCAAATCAAAATCGTTTGTACGGCGTTTCATCGCCTTTATAATATACCATGGATGACATAGATGGCGCTAGTATACTAGTGCTATTGAAAAATATATACATTCATAGTTTTTATCAGATACAAAGTTATTAACTTAATAAATTTTTACACAAATTAATCCTACGATATTCCAAACCTTTTTAAAGCAAAGCATGCAATAACCAGGATTCGAACTCGGTAGCATAAAATTTACCGAAGCCACTAGCCATTAGGCCATTGCGTAACCTTGAAATGTATTGAAATTATCCTACTCTTTATTATATTGAAGTTGTTTAGCAACTATAACCTGATCATAAATCTCAAAACAGTTGAGGGTAATTTAATATTAACTACATAAAAATTAAACCTTTTTGTTCAATCATAACATTCTTTACTATATTTGAGCGAGTTCAGTTACGATTTGTTTAACAAGTTTTTAATATTTATTTTTATTATGAGTTTGCGTTCAAATATTGATATGGCTACGAAGGCCCAAATAATAGCATTGCATAATCAAAGCTTAAATTATACTGAAATTTCGAGAGAAACTGGCTTAAACGTAAGTATTATTTTAAAATGACCGTTCGTTATTTACTTTATTATCCATGGTTATCGATACATGAAAATAATAAATACACACGTCCCTTACAGGTAAAGACTGCCACTTTATGGATATCTAAAGCTGTTTCAAGAAGAGGGTTCATTGGAGCACCATAGTGGATCTGGCAGAAGACGTGATATTGACTCAGACCAGCTTCAACTTATGGGGCAAGGTTATGAGGAAAATTACTGGAGCATTGTCATCTTCAGTGATGCAAACAGTGAAAACTACATAGATGTGCTGAAAGACGTCATGAAGATGTGCTAGTGATAACGTTCGTGCAGGACAATTGTCCTATGTGTAATGTTCCATAATTGTGCAAGTGTTTAGTCAGCAATCAGACATATTGGCCAGCGAGATAGGAGAAATAGGACGGATAAAAATGGCGGCTACACTAGTTCTTAGAAGAAAAGATATTGTTGACTATAGGATTAAGCAATTACAAGACCGGGGTAGCTATAATTTATTTAATGGATAAATGTTCAAGCTTAGTGTTAGTAGGATAAATTTGTTGACTACTTTATAATCAGCAACTGTTATTTACAGTAATAATTTTAATGTTTTACTAAATATGAGAAATAAAAATAAAAGCATTATTAATATCTACAGATGCTATTGATTGCAAAATAATAAATTATTTATTTATTATTACTATAAACAATTCGTCCCATATCTAATGAATGCTATATATATCCCGGTCTTAGAAATGTTATTGATTTAAGGTCTAGCTTCAATTTCTTCCTTGTTCTGGAACGAATACTTAAGCTATGGGCCTTTGTCATAACATGATGCACAAAATGAATCACTTTAGTCAATACTTTAATTAAATCTAAATTTTAAATTTTATGGGGAGGTAAAATAGTTGCAGAAGTAAGGTTGCATATTATATAGAATCGTATTATAACATTTGTTTAAAACTAACTAATAAATGACTAGCACAACACAATTTTGATTTAAAATACTTATTAATCTTATAAAAAGTGTATTAAATAATGTGTCAGTTAAATGAAAAGTTATTAGGTCAGGGTATACACTATATAAGAAAGAAATAAATATTATGTTATAAGAAATAAATGTCTGAAATTATAATGTCACTAAAATAGTTTTATTCGTTATCCTTTATGAGAATTAAACTTAGTAAGTATAAGTCTTAATCTGTAAGAAAAATATGTTACTTTTTCATTAATAGTTAGCACATATTATAAAAGTTATTAATATAATTTTATTCTAAAATAATATACTTATATATTTATTTTTGTTATCTTTTATAAATATTAAACGTCAAATATTTTATTTATATATTATTATTATTGATTTTATATAAAAAACATAAAAAAAACCATTGTTAAAAAACCTGAATATAAAATTGATAACCCGGAATTGAGCCGGTGCCCTTCGACTTCATTATTCTATCATTCTTATTCTTCCGAGCTACCGATCGCATTTTTTATGATGTCGAAAATGCGGGTTAGTTTATAACTTTTATTATTGTCTATTATTAATTATTGACGCCATCTTTTAATTGGTTTGCATTACTTGACTTAGATGGCGCTATATTAAGTCCTCGGAAATGAGAAAATTAACATAATTTATGTGTATTTGAATATAAATATATTATTGTTTCTTAATTATTATTTTAACCAGTAAAGTATTCAAGCTTTGCAGGGTTATTTTCATTTAAAAGCAGCGCCATCTAGTTGTCAATGGTAGCGTTATGCAAAACCTGTCAGTCAATAGTCGACCTTAAGCTCTCCATGCATTTTTGTCACCCTTAGTACCTACCTCTAATTTTTAAAGTGATTGCAGCACCCTTATCAATAATAAAGAATGCAAACTATACACTACAATAATATAAAAATTTACCTAAGCACCTAACTCAACAACGCCCGCACAAAATATGCTAAATCTTTTTACTGTGTTTGTTATACTTAGACAGGTTTTTATGAAACAAAATTTTAGAAAAGTAGAGTACCTAAGCAACCTTCACTTTGGGTTGCAGTTGCCAACCTGTGATTGTTGAAAAAGGGATGTCCATCGCTGCCTATTAGAAGGAACATAACCTTTCACTTCTAGAATATAAATAAAAATTTTATTATAAAAATTACTAAAGAGTACGATATTGATCGTCATCTAAGTAAACTACAAAAATACCATTGTTGTGTCCGATTAAAAAAATGATTGTGTTTAATCAACAATGCCAACAATAGGGGCCGGCCGTGTTAGGGTTGCGCCCCTTAATATTCATTAAGCCAAGATCCCCTAATTACAACTTCATTCGACCATTCACTCGTAGCCATTTAGAGATGAAGGACCACACCTGACTTGTTCCTGTTTTGTTTTCGATGCCTTTCGCAGATATTGATATTAGGAAAAATACAAAACTACGCTCGAATGCATTTCAATTGAGCACAATACTCGTAGATACAGAAAACTCGTAGTGAAATCGCTTTCTTATTATGACTGCGGAGTCTTTCCCGGTGTTTGCTTAGCTGTGGCTACTGATGCGAAAAAGAAATATTCATCGGTGTTTTGTACAGAATAAAATTAAATAAGTAATTATTATTGACTTTTGTATTCTAGCGATCTTTGCGTTAGATATTTTTAAAGATTTTAGTATAGATTCAACTGGAGGACACAGTGGTGCATACAGAGACGGTGTGCCCTGCTTGGGCTGAACACCGTCGTGCCCTCAGGGAAGCGATCAGCGGCTGCAGTCTCTCGATACCGGCCTCAGCCGGGAAGCCGTGTGCTCTTTCCTGTGTAAAGTGAGAACAGTGATCTCGGGCCACCAATCAATCAAATTATTTGTTAAAAAGCGCGAGTCGTCGTACGGCCAGCAAGGGTAGCTCGCCACCCAACCAGAGCCAGACTCGAGAGGACCGACGGCACGTAACGTTCCGCGTGCACCTCGAAGAGCCAATAGACCACCTCGGGCGGCACCCGCAACCGTGGATCCAGCTTGGAGCAGGAGAAAGATGGTTTTTAGTTAGTAACTCCAACCCGCCCCACCCAGGGCGGGAGAAGTACATCGTTCTAAAACAAAAGAGTAGACGTACCTAACACCAAATAAGAAGGTGTAGTAAGCACTATAGAATTAGCACTGTTAGCGTGTCAGTAAAGTCTCCAGAGAAATACATATATACATTCATTATTTTACTTACAAGATATTCAAGATACAATATAAAACCAGTAGAAAAAAAATACACCAATAAAATTATAGAGCCATAGTTATCCAACAAATCGACTATAGAATTTGTAACAGGCTGTTAGACACAGCGATACAGCTTAGCAGTCTTCGATGAAACCGTGCTTCGGTCAAATGCGATGTGAAACGAGTGTTATATAAATTGTATCGAAATAAAAATCTAAATGTTATATTGTCGGAGGATGATGGATGCACGTGCAAGCTCCCACGAGTTGGACGCTAAACATTTATACAATGAAGATTCGAGTGTCCACGATTGATTTTGAAAGAGGGGCTTTTAGATTTGAAAACGATTATTGGACCCAGTATTTCGTTTATTTAGTACTTAGTTAATTTCCAGTACTTAATATGATGTAAGTACAGGTTTTCTACAAAAGTAATTCAACCTGTAAAGTACCTCATTAGTTAGTTAGTGTTTGATTGATTTGGAACTTTTAACTTAACAACTTTGAACTTTCCCTGCACAATTTCTTAACTACTTATTTTTTCGAATTTCTTACAGTTACGTCAAGACAAGGTAAGGTGGGTATGTACTTAACGAATCTAAGAATTTGGTTTGTGGATGCCTTAAAACTTACTACGGAGGCAGTAGGTACCTACCTACTGTGCGAAGATCCAGCCAAACAGTCAGCTCTACACACTGTTAAGTAAGTATAACTAAATGCCATGATAATAAACAAAACCGACTGAATATAATTCAACACGAATACAGAATACAGACCACTAATTTACTTAAAACAAAGCGGACCTAAATTAACAAATGAATTATTACATTTGTATAATCAGTTTCATGGACTGTTATTTCGCAATAGTTATTAGAGTTGAACAATGGATTTTATAGCGTAGCGGAACAGTGCCGACAATTTTAACGAGAGGATGAGTTCGAATGGGCGCCGGCACGCCTCTATTGGGAGCCAGCGAGACGTGGTGTGGTAATCGCATCACCGCAGAGTGCCGACAAGCGGGCCTTCACTCCCCCCTCCCAACCCCTACATGACTCTTCACCGACGCTTTTCCAACGACGTGACAAACCATTATGATTCTATTTTCATGGCAATAAGAGTCCCCACAGAGAAAGATTTTCATAGACACTAATAAGCTTACAGGAAAATTATAACAGCTGTTGTTGCGGGCGTAAATGGAGATTTTATTGTAGGTAAGTACCTCCAAATAACGTCATTGTAATAAGTCTTGTAAAAATGTTTTGTATTTTTTCCGATTGTTTACTCTTACAGGATGAGCTTGTATTTTCTGGTTTACGCTACTTGCATATGTAGGTAGGTAGGTGTTATCTCGTTTTAAGGTTCTTTCGCAAATTGTGAAGGCTATTTCAGGAAACATCTAAGCAAATACCTACGACGTTACAAACCACCATAAAGAAAAAGGTTCTATCTTATCCAAGTATGTATCTACTTCATGAGCTAATTAAGAATAATCTGTTAGGTATTTTCTGCTCAAAAAAGGTTTTTATAAGTAAGGATCAAGTAAAATGTGACTTAACATAAATACGTGTAAAATAAAGGTATTAGGTAAGTAAGCTGTATCTATTTAGGTACTTGAGAAATTCTTATTGAAAAATGTTTCACAAGGACCGTCGTCCAAGGCGATAAGAATAACTTTGAAAAAATATTTCCATTGAATCCATAAAGAGATGTCCGGCAAAGAGTTGTGTGAAAGGATTAGGGAAGGAGGTTCCACAGCGCAAAAGGCTTATCTATGGACACCCTCCATTATATTCAAATATTTTTCTAGTGATATTTTATTTTTACGAGTAAGCTCGAACGCAAAAAAGATATCTTTGATCTTTACGTCTTTGATGGAAGATTGTGAACACATTTTGCGGTGTTTATTTTTATTAATGTTTGCTTAAGAGAGATTTTAAATTAGCTAAGAAAATAAGTACCTACCTAATATCTTTAATCTGTAATAACGAAGGGACTAAATTTAAAAATTATTTCCTCATAATCTCCAGATTCTACAGCGTTTCCACTAATATAAAAATAAATATTCTTAACCAGTCCAACTCACACTCGTTAGGTAAACACACACAATTAAGTGTGCGTGTTTAACGAGTGTGTTTTGTGAGAGAATATCCTCAAATTAGGTACCTACTTCTCTCGCCCAGGGTAAGGCAAGAGGGAGTGTCAGACTCTTACTGACTAAAAGGTAAATAAATAAATTGCTTATGAATTCATTGTGTGTGATTGAAATGCAAGAATAAATAATATTAAATACTCATCTAAAATTATATCGGTAAGTAAATATCTAATTCATTGGTTAGTTTCACTTTTAAACAAAAAAAATATACATATAAGTACTAGACGTACCTAAATAACGATTACCTACGTACCTATCTAAATATTCTCAACACAAAATACAGGTTTTAATTCTAAGCTACATGGACCTTAGGTACCTACCTACTCATGGATCAAATTTTTGGATTTTTGTTTCTTACTTCCTACCTTCGTACGATTCAAAACCAAATTTTCGCAATCAATTTGCGACGTCGTGGTAAATTTATAAACTAACGGATATCCATTTGTAAGATTCTGAAAGCTTCGACCAATCACCGAAGAGCTTCTACTTTTACGAAAAATAACACACTGCTCTCTGATTGGTTGATGCTGACAGAGGCAATACTTGTTGTCCGTTGTCCTAATAAAATGTATCTTTATTTGACACTGCGTACGCAAAAATCTTATAAGACCTTGGCTACAGTCGTAGACAAATAAATAAATTGGTTAAACATTAAAATAAATAAACTTATTTGTTACTCCACTCGTAGTATACATACGTAGCTCCCCGTCTATTGTTTTTGTGTATCAAGTGTAGATAATTGTGTAATCTATAGTGTGGTACAATGTGTCACAATTCCTCAGTGGTCATTATCATCAGACGGGATACCTACTGATTAAAGTGTGGGACCCAAGCTTCGGTACGAATGGGTCGGTTGGACTCAATGACGTTATAACCTCTTTGGTTCGACTGTAGGTAGTGATACCTCGGTCTCACAGAAAACCAGCAATGGCCCTGGGCAGCGCTGATTGATTTATTCATAATCGGTAGTTTTGGGGGATACCTATTTCTTTTTCAACACGAGGAAACGCTCGTGATTTTTCAATCCGACGACCACCCGGAGGTCACGGTGGGTGGAGCATACTGTGGCGGTGCGCCATGCTTGAGCTGAGCACTGTTGTGTGTTTCTGGGCACTATTTGTTGAGCATCTTGGCATTGGGTTAGTATATTTTTACAGATTAAGTAGTTAGGCCCTCCTTGGGCGAGCACCGCCTTCTTCTCAGATAAACTATCGGTGGCGATGGCGGCGCCCTCACGCGCACGACTTTAGTTAAAGCCATAATACGCAGCGAGAGAATCTGGAAACCTGCCTCCTGCCTCTTCCTTTTGTAAAGCGGTTATGCTAGCTAAAGAGGAGGTAGTGAAAATGGAACATAGTCAGTCAGTTCGTCAGTGAAGCTTGATACTCGTTCCAAAGTGAAGATTCGAATAGACAGGATAAGTAAGTACCTAGTCTGCCATTACTTTTAAACAAAATATATGTTTTAAAAGCGCTCCAAGCATTGTTTAATACTCATTATTGCACTTATGTGTACCTACGTATGAGAATGTGTGAGAAAGAACAAGTTGTTAAAAAAAACAAATGGTGGAATCAATTTTTTTTATGTGATAGGTTGGCAAACGATCAAACCGATTAGCCGATCGTGAGCAATCAGCGTCGCCCATGGATACCCGCAACGACGGAGGAGTTACGAGTGCGTCGTTGACCTTTTGGGGATTAGGGATTTGGAGATTTTGGAAAAGGGTACGGATTGGGGTAGGGGAAGGATTGGGCCTCCGGTAACCTCACTCACACGGCGAAACACAACTCTTTGGTTATTTCACGCCGGTTTTCTGTTAGGCCGTGGCATCACTCCGATCGAGCCGACCCAATCCTGCCGAAGCATGATCCACATCCCACACTTAGAATAAATAATTCGTCATTAAATTTTATCCTTACGTTGTTGGTCCTGGTATAGGTGTGAGTGTGTACTGTGTACTTGTATGTTTGTAAACTCAATCACGACACAGGAGGCAATCCTAGAATGGGGCCACGTACTTTTTCACAAGCGTTTTCGTAGCAAGTACTTCAGCCGGCCATGCTTCGGCACGGAGAGGCCGACTCGACCAGAGTAAAGTTACCGGAGGCCCAAACCTTCTGCCCCAACCCTAATACCAGGCCTAATACAAGGCCGTTATATACTTGCAACTTTTCTAATTTCGCGGGAGTTTATGTACGGCGCCGACCCCTTACCATCAGCAGATCCGTATAACATCGAGAAATATCCAGTTTTCTCGAAGTACAATAATTTACCGCAATTTTCAAAAATAAATTGTCATCGTAGCTAGGTCGTGGAATTTTTACGCACTGCTAATAAATACTCACTATAATATACTTACATACTAAGTTTAGAAAGTTTCATTCGATTGCAGCATTACAAAAAATGATTTTTAATATATACCAATTTTTTTTTCTTACGGAAGTCTTGCCCTGCACCCGAATTACCTCCTGTGTTGCGATGCGTTTACTTACATACAAATTCATACACACAAATCACGCAAACCTGAAACCACAACTTGTGTGTAAATCATAAAAAGTGTTGTTCCGTGTGAAATCGAACTCGCGACACGTTGTACAACAGCCAGTTGCCCACACTACGCCAACCGTGCAGTCTTAACTGAAATATGTCGGGTCGACTGGAGTTATACATTAGCTAGAGTTATACTCGTCACAGTGCCTCATAGTAAAATTTTGTATCACGCATCCTACCCGCCAGCGACATATTGTGCTAAAGTTTGTAATTGTTCAGTGAGTGTCAGACTCTTAATGACTAAAATCCCCCCTGTTCCTTCTCCTGCTTTGTGCCGAGGTCGCGGTGCCTCATTGCGCTTACCCCGCAACCCCGGCTGAACATCAGCCCTATAGGGCCCCGTCTGTAGTGGTCTATTGGATCTTTGAGGCGTGCGCGGAACGCTACGGGCCTTACGCTCGGGCCTGGTTCTGGTCGGGCGGCGAGCTGCCCTTACTCGCCGACCGCAGACCCGCGCTTACGGTGACCGGAGATCATCTCTCAAGGTAATCGATATTGTGACAGAAAACTCTTTGACATCATGACGTCAATGGATGGTTGTCAAACGTTGCCTAGAGATTGTAAATTTCGTCGTGAATTGTCAACACGAGTTGGTGTAATCGGTAAGGCGTGTGGATTACACCACAGAGATCCCGAGTTCGAGTCCCGCCGTAAACATGAAGTTTTTTAGTTGATGGAAGTTTTGTCGAACTTTCTAGAATTATTTGTGTGAAAGAAATGAAAAATTAAAGAGTGAGAAGGAGAATAAATAAAAATGAATAACGAAATTATTGGAAGGTTCTGGAGGCATGACGATCAAAAAGAATAACGAAATTGAATGTTCCAGAACCTGACCGGGGGTATATAAGCGGAACTGCGGCTCACCGCTGGCAGTTGAGTTCTAAGTCTAAAGCGATTCGGAAGAAAAGGAAGAAGTGAAAAAGAAGAAAAGTGAGTGAAATAGTGAAGTGCAGTGAAATAGTGAAGTGCGGTCAGTTAAGTGAGTTAAGTCAGCGTGAACGGCAAAGTTGTGTCAGTCGGCCGGACTCTGCTGAAGAAGAACGCCGATAACTTAACTCCGTGGACGCCGTAACTTAAGTGCAATAGAAAGTCTGAGAACCGGTATTAGTGTTTCATTTCATCCAATCCCGTAACCCAAGCCCGCATAGTCAGGCACGTAACATTTGGTGTCAGAAGTGGGATTGGAGAAAAATGCCGCTAGTGCCGCAGGACGTAAGAGGAGTGAGTACCCGTGCAATGTCAGAAGCGCAGCGTGTGAGGGAAGAGGGTGCTGCAGCTCAAACCAGCGATGCAGAAGCCAAGCCTGTGCAGGTGGATCTTCTGCTACAGCTGCAGCAAATGATGGCAGAGCAAGCGCGCCGCCAAGAAGAGCAAGCGCGCCGCCAAGAAGAGCAAGCGCGCCGCCAAGAAGAGCAAGCGCGCTGTCAGGCAGAACAGCTGCGGGAGCTGAAAGAAGAGCAAGCGCGCCGCCAAGAAGAGCAAGCGTGCCGCCAAGAAGAGCAAGCGCGCCGCCAAGAAGAGCAAGCGCGCCGCCAAGAAGAGCAAGCACGCTGTCAGGCGGAACAGCTACGGGAGCTGAAAGAAGATCAAGCTCGTCGCCAAGAGGATCAAGCTCGCCGCCAAGAGGAGCAAGCGCGTCGCTTGGAAGAGATGCATAAGGATTTCACGAAGGGACTGCAAAAGGCTGTCGAACGGGTACAAGAAGTGGAGGAAGGGTTAGGCAAGTTGGAACATCGCGTCATGGCGATAGAGGAGAGAGTGAAAGAAGAGATCTCCAAAATCAAGCAGGAAGTGACAAGCCCAAGCCCTTTGAAGAGCCGAAGCCGTCTTGCAGCCGTTTTTGACGCCCCAAATGTGGCCTCAAGCGCAACGAAAGGGCTCAAGATTCCCTATTACGACGGAACAACATCCTGGAACGCGTTCAAGCTACAGTTTGAGACACTTATGGAGGCTTATGGTTGGACTCAGAAGGAAGCACAGTCAGCCCTCACCCTGGCCCTCCGTGATCAAGCGCTCTCAGTGCTGGAAGCTATCGGCGCAAGTGGGGATCTTAGCTTAAGTGCCCTCCTCGACGCACTTGAGGCACGTTTTGGAGACAGCCACCTCGAGCACGTGTACAGAGCGCAATTAAAAGAGCGTACTCAGCGTGCTAATGAGAGCCTACAGCAATGGTCCGTGGAAATCGAGAAACTTGTGCGTCGAGCTTTCCGGTCGACTCCGTCAATGATTGAAGGCACGCTTCTCCAAGCGTTCATTGACGGTATTCGGGACCCCGAAGTACGAGCTGCTGTTCATCTGGGCCATCACAAGAACATGAAAGAAGCTCTGGCCCATGCATTGGAAGTGGAAGCTGTGCGTGGTATCTCCCGTACCTTATGTCTGCGGGAAATGACGACTACGGAGCAGGTACCTCCACGCCGTCGGAACTTCATGTGCTATGGATGCGGAGAGCGTGGGCACATGCGGAGCAACTGCCCGAAGAAGGTGAACCGCCAGGACGCGGCGATCTCAACTTCTGACCAGCAGGGAAACTAATTCCAGCCAGGGCTGCGGGGTGGGCGCTGGCCGATAGTGGAATAACCCCAACAATCTACATCAAGCAAACTAACGATGGAAATACTCTGGTGATAGACGGTCAAGTAAATGGGAAAAACAGTCAGCTAACATTAGATACTGGAGCTTCAAGGACGGTGATAAATGTTCGGCTGCTCGGGCAAAACATCAGGAAACACGTTAAACCAATTGTTGGCCTACGAATGAAATCAGCTACCGGCCAGTGGATACCGATAAGTGGAAAACTGCACGTAACAATCAAAATTGGGGAACGTGTTTATCGACATGAGGTTATTGTGGCCAAAATTCTGGATGACTGCATCCTGGGACTTGACTTCCTGCAAGGGCACCAGTGTAACATCGACTTAAAATCTGGAGTATTACTATGTGGAACTGAGGAAATTCCGATGAAGGGTGGAACCCTGGGAAAAGTTTGCTGTTTAAAAAGAACTGTTCTTGAACCAAAATCACAGACTCTCGTACCAATCGCATTACCTAGGAGGAGTGGAGGAAGTTTACCTCGAAGGTGCGCTGTGATTGATAAATCGGAACACGTAAACTCATGGCTACCGGCAAGGACTGTCGTGGGGTCATCTGATGTCAACCGCATTCCGGTATTCAACTTCAGTGATTCAAAAATTACGATTGAAGAAGGAGAGCCTGTGGGCGTTTTGGAAGAAGTGGCCTGGATAAGAAAATGCTCGGAGAATCTTGTGAAGAAGGACAGTACGGGAATAGACTTTGTAACGAAAATCTTAGACGAAAACAAAAGTCTGACAAAAGTGGAGACTATGAAAGCTAGAAATTTACTCCTTCGATTCTCTGATGTGTTTTCAAGAAGCGATGGTGATATTGGCCGAACTGGTTTGGTGAAGCATAAAATAAATACAGGTGATACAATGCCAATTCGTCAAAGGCCCAGACGTATACCATTCGCTCGTGAGAAAGAGGTTGAACAAATGATTGACGATATGAGGAAAAATGACGTGATAGAGCCCTCTTCTAGCCCTTGGTGTTCACCTGTCGTGCTTGTCAAGAAGAAAGATGGTTCAACGAGGTTTTGCGTAGACTATCGACGATTGAATGATGTAACCAAGAAGGATAGCTACCCGTTACCAAGAATCGATGACACACTTGACACACTGAGTGGCATGAAATGGTTTTCAACGCTCGATCTGAAAAGCGGCTATTGGCAGGTGGATTTGGATCCCAAGGACAAGGAAAAGACCGCATTCTCAACTGGGAAGGGACTCTGGCAATTTAAGGTGATGCCATTTGGATTATGCAATGCACCGGCAACCTTTGAGCGTTTGATGGAACAGGTGCTGGCGGGACTGCTGGGCGAGACCTGCCTAGTTTACCTCGATGACATCATCATCGTTGGACGGGATTTTGACGATCATCTAAGAAAATTGGAAAGGGTACTCGAAAAGCTGCGTGGAGCAAATTTAAAGTTGAGTCCAAAGAAATGCTCTTTCTTTAAGCGCGAAGTGAATTATCTAGGACATGTTATTTCTGAGAGAGGAATTGAGACTGATCCAGCCAAGACTGCCGCTGTTAAGGAATGGCCAACACCTAAAGACAAAACGCAAGTTCGGGCATTTCTTGGATTGTGCTCGTATTATCGGCGGTTTGTGAAAGGATTCTCGGACATTGCCAAGCCATTGCATCGATTGACAGAGGATAAACGTGCCTTTGTTTGGGACGAGGATTGTGAGCAAGCCTTTCGAGAACTAAAAGAACGGCTTTGTAACACACCAATTCTCGGATATCCCAGCGCGAAAGGAATATTCGTAGTTGATACGGATGCCAGCAACATTGGAATAGGAGGTGTCCTTTCACAACGCGATGGTGAGCAGGAGAAGGTTATTGCTTACTTCAGCAAGTCACTATCCAAGCCGGAGAGGAATTATTGCGTGACCAGGAGGGAATTACTGGCCGTAGTCAAAACTCTGCACCATTTCAAGAAGTATTTACTGGGACGGAAATTTTTAATCAGAACTGATCACGCTGCTTTGAAATGGCTGCTTCAGTTTAAGGATCCTGAAGGCCAAGTAGCCAGATGGTTGGAACAACTTCAGGAATTTGACTTTGAAATCGAACATCGCGGCGGAAGAATTCATGGCAACGCAGATGCATTATCGAGACGCCCATGCGTGGAAGATTGCAAGCATTGTGCCAAGAAGGAAATTGCTTTTCTTAAGGTGATAAGGACTGATACTGTTGACGAGGCATGGGGAGATGATGCGATGAAATTAGAACAGGAAAAAGATGCGGATATCAAACCAATACTGGAGTGGCTACGAAGTGGTAACAAGCCAAGTTGGAGTGACGTCGCCCAATATAGCGCGGTAACGAAAGGTTTATGGGCACAGTGGAAAAGCCTTACGCTGCATAACGGACTTCTGTGCAGGAAATGGGAATCAACAAACGGCAAGGACGAGCATTTGCAATTGGTGGTGCCTCGTTCAAAAATAAGGGATGTATTAAAAGCGTTCCATGATGGATCTTCTGGAGGACATTTGGGAATTAGGAGGACTTTGGTGAAGATCAAGGAGAGGTTTTATTGGTTGCATTGCAAATATGACGTCGAAGATTGGTGCCGGAAATGCACTAGTTGTGCAGCTGTCAAGGGTCCACAAACAAGAAGCAGAGGGGCGATGAAAATCTACAATGTTGGTATGCCTTGGGAGAGAATAGCCTTAGACATCGCTGGACCATTTCCAATCACTGATTCGGGCAATCGCTACGTTTTAGTGGTTATGGATTATTTTACAAAATGGCCGGAGGTCTTTGCCATACCGAATCAAGAGGCAGTAACTGTAGCCACGAAGTTGGTAAACGAGGTATTCACCCGATTCGGAGTGCCCTTGGAGATGCACAGTGATCAAGGACGGAACTTTGAGTCCCAAGTTTTTCAGGAAACTTGTAAACTTTTGGGAATCCATAAGACTCGAACGACTCCTTATCATCCACAGTCAGATGGAATGGTCGAACGTTTCAACCAAACATTGGAACGACACTTAGCAAAGGTGGTTGACAGCCATCAGAGAGATTGGGACACTTACATACCTCTCTTCTTGCTTGCCTATCGGACTGCTGTACATGAAAGTACCGCAAAGACGCCTGCATTTGCAAATTTTGGAAGGGAATTGAGATTACCGGCAGATCTTGTATCGGGCTGTCCACCTGGTGACTCTCGCACCGAGTTTAGCGATTACATAAGCGAGTTAAGGGCAAAAATGTTGAACATTTATGAGCAGATCAGGGAGGCCGGTCTTCAAGCTAGTGATCGCGCAAAGACGCGCTATGATCGACGAGCCAATTCTGTTGGGTTTGAAGAGGGGTCATTGGTCTGGCTTCATAATCCAGTCAGAAGGAAGGGAAAATCTCCAAAGCTGCAACCGAGTTGGGAAGGTCCTTACGAGATAGTCACGAAGATCAATGACATTACTTACAGAATTCGGAAGTCTTCAAGGAGCCCTTTGAAAGTTGTCCATATAGACAGGTTGGCGAGGTATTACGGCAGCAACGATGCTCGGGACGAGCGAATCTAAGAGGGGGGCAGTGTGACAGAAAACTCTTTGACATCATGACGTCAATGGATGGTTGTCAAACGTTGCCTAGAGATTGTAAATTTCGTCGTGAATTGTTAACACGAGTTGGTGTAATCGGTAAGGCGTGTGGATTACACCACAGAGACCCCGAGTTCGAGTCCCGCCGTAAACATGAAGTTTTTTAGTTGATGGAAGTTTTGTCGAACTTTCTGGAATATTTGAGTGAAAGTAATGAAAAATTAAGGAGCGAGAAGGAGAATAAATAAAAATGAATAACGAAATTATTGGAAGGTTCTGGAGGCATGACGATCAAAAAAGAATAACGAAATTGAATGTTCTAGAACCTGACCGGGGGTATATAAGCGGAACTGCGGCTCACCGCTGGCAGTTGAGTTCTAAGTCCAAAGCGATTCGGAAGAAAAGGAAGAAGTGAAAAAGAAGAAAAGTGAGTGAAATAGTGAAGTGCAGTGAAATAGTGAAGTGCGGTCAGTTAAGTGAGTTAAGTCAGCGTGAACGGCAAAGTTGTGTCAGTCGGCCGGACTCTGCTGAAGAAGAACGCCGATAACTTAACTCCGTGGACGCCGTAACTTAAGTGCAATAGAAAGTCTGAGAACCGGTATTAGTGTTTCATTTCATCCAATCCCGTAACCCAAGCCCGCATAGTCAGGCACGTAACAATATTAAAAATTATATTTAGGTACATAGTAGATACCTATGAATAATGATAGATAATTATGAAATATTGTAAATGAATACATATTAAATCTTTATAAAAACAAAAACATTTTTAATTAAGATTTTTGTGTCCCCAGATTTATTTTGTCTTCGGCATACGATTAGATACTTTGTGATCAGCATACATGTTTGGATTAAAAGTAAGAACCTTAATAGGCCAGTTTTTTTTCTTACTGGTACATTTTGGAAATACTCGTATTTAATATGCACTGTCGTAGTAAGTACCTACTGTCTAAACATCAATAGCACATCATCAGCCTATAAGCGCCCACTGTTGAGCAAGAATCACCACGCTTGCTTAAGGCGGATTGGCGATTTTAATCTTATAATCAAGTAGAAATTATAAGTCCAGAGGGCCTACAGAGCCTAAAGAGGGATGGAGCTATACACTATACCTACGTACATCTCTCTCTCTCGCCCGGAAGATTCACGCTTTAACACGTCATGGTAGGTTTTCTCACGATGTTTTCCTTCACCGTATGTCAGGGGTCTTAGAAAGTACTTACATATATGTGACTTGGAATAAGTCACATTGGTACTTGTGTGGCCAGGTATTGAACCTGCCTCCTCATAAGGACAACCACGAACAACAGTATGGTACCTACTAATAAAAAATACCTAATCAGCATCATTTAATTCTACGTATCCGATTTCTTATCATAAACGTATAAAGAACATACCTACCTACCTTAATAAAGGTGAATGGTAATGTGATTGATTGTACCCACACGTGAAAAAGGTCGAATGAGAACCTCATCATGTGGCAGTGCAACATACATAGGCAAAATTAAAATAAAAGCTTAATATTTGTTTGTTGCTCATTAATTAGTTACCCAAACATGGGACTTTGGGATGTAAGTTTACGATTAGGAACAATTAATTAGGTACATAACTTCCCCATCTAAACAATTGTAAATTAAAATATCTAAGATTTTGACGACAGATTACCTACTAGGTATTAATATTTTTGTTAATATGTTCGTTGCCTTCTCTTTTTTTGTAATTAATAGGAGCAAACGAGCAGACGGGTCACCTGATGGTTAGTGATCAGCGCTGCTCATGAAATACCTACGAGAAGAATTACAGGCGCGTTGCCGGCCTTTCAAGAAGGCGTACCCGCGGTACTTAAAGTTTTATATGTTGAACGTTGCTTTCGGTAGTGGTTAAAATAGTAATGCATGGGTACACACCAAAAAAATCGTTTATATTTATTTAAATAGTCTAATATGACTTATAGCTACATTTTGGAAATACTCGTATTTAATATGCACTGTCGTAGTAAGTACCTACTGTCTAAACATCAATAGCACATCATCAGCCTATAAGCGCCCACTGTTGAGCAAGAATCACCACGCTTGCTTAAGGCGGATTGGCGATTTTAATCTTATAATCAAGTAGAAATTATAAGTCCAGAGGGCCTACAGAGCCTAAAGAGGGATGGAGCTATACACTATACCTACATCTCTCTCTCTCTCTCTCGCCCGGAAGATTGACGCTTTAACACGCCATGGTAGGCATACTGGTTTCCTCACGATGTTTTCCTTCACCGTATGTCAGAGATCTTAGAAAGTATATACATGTGACATGGAATAAGTCACATTGGTACTTGTGTGGCCAGGTATTGAACCTGCCTCCTCACAAGGACAACCACGAACAACAGTATGGTAGGTACCTACTAATAAAAAAATACCTAATCAGCATCATTTAATTCTACGTATCCGATTTCTTATCATAAACGTATAAAGAACATACCTACCTACCTTAATAAAGGTGAATGGTAATGTGATTGATTGTACCCACACGTGAAAAAGGTCGAATAGAACCTCAGTGGCAGTGCAACATAGGCAAAATTAAAAAGAAAGAGAAAATTAGCTGAATATTTGTTTGTTGCTCATTAATTAGTTACCAAAACATGGGACTTTAGAATGGAAGTTTACGATTAGGAACAATTAATTAGGTACATAACTTCCCCATCTGAACAATTGTAAATTAAAATATCTAAGATTTTGACGACAGATTACCTACTAGGTATTAATATTTTTGTTAATATGTTCGTTGCCTTCTCTTTTTTTGTAATTAATAGGAGCAAACGAGCAGACGGGTCACCTGATGGTTAGTGATCAGTGCTGCTCATGAAATACGAGATGAATCACAGGCGCGTTGCCGGCCTTTCAAGAAGGCGTACCCGCGGTACTTAAAGTTTTATATGTTGAACGTTGGTTTCGGTAGTGGTTACAATAGTAGGTAGTGCGGGGACACACCAAAAAGATTCGTTTATATTTATTTAAATGGTGTAATATGACTTACTTACCTATTTGCTTCCTGAAAATTTTCATAACAATGCAGAAATTTTTTCACTAAAACTAAGTAAGTAAATAGAGCCTAATATCTCTGTGTTCTTGTATTCACACGGGTGTTCAACTACCCATTGAACGAACCCATGCTTACTATTTACTTACTTTCCTGCAATTTTCTTTCGTAAAAAACGTTCTACCTACTGACGAAAACAGATACGACAAAAAAGAAATTGGTTCAGGCGATGTTGAGTTATGCGCTTACACACATTTAGGGAAAAAAATTGGTATAGATTAATAGGTATCTACATAGTGTTCTTATGAAAGCCAGTTGGCGAATCAAAGGTTTATCGGTAAAAACATTTAATTGTGCTCGTACATTCTGATGATATGTAAGTAGTAGGTATACCTATTCGTATGGTTTTCTAATTCTTTATTGAATTTATATTTGAAGTCTGTTTAAGATATATTAGTAAGACTCATTACTATATCTTAGAATTAGAACTTAAGACTCAAACATAAAGTAAGTAGGTAGAACTTATTAATAATTTCCTTTATTCTTATGTTCTGAGAAAAAGAAATGATGCAAAAGTAAAGCTCGTTACGATAAAAAAATATGATAGATAACAATTATGTTAACTTTTAATGTTTCGTGTTATGAAAGAGTTCGAAACCTCTTTGGTATAAATTTTTTTGATTACAGATTTTTATTATTATTATTTTAAAGTTAAGTACCTACTCAGTACCTACAGTAAGTTTTATGTTAATTGACTGATTTAATAATATTGGGCTTCTTATATGGAGCTCCTTTTTTTCAAGGCCGTCCGATAGAGCTTACTAAAAGTTTAACTTCATAAATTACATAACAGTATAAGATGCATGTAGAATAAAAAAGTATTTTGAGTAAATATTTTACAATAAAGTTATTAATGATTTGTTCCTTTATAAGTAGATAAGTTAAGTATCTAGTAACTTAGGTACCTTCTTAAAAATACTGCGTATTGGTTAAGGTTCCATGGTTTAGCCACTATGGGCAAGTTCACGAAATGTATTATAATAAGTAACTTACGGAAGGCAGCAAGACCAGCTCCAAAAGCTAGCTGTTGGTGCGGCAGCAGCATAGGGCGAGGGCACAGCGGCAGCGGCGGCGGTGGTGGCCACAGTTGGGGCTCCCTGACCTGCAACTCCACGGCACCCTCACTCTCGCCTATCTCCACGTCCGATGACGAGTCGCTCTCGAACCCTGGCACAGTTTCTACCACACTTGATCGTTTAGGCTCCTCTAGATGACCGTAAATTCTGGCAAAGAATTTCCGCGGTGACGACGGTCGCGGTGTTTGTAACGTTTCCGCGGTTTTCGTGTCTGTCTGACCATTATCTTCGAGTTCCTCGCTCATCGCGATAATCACTGGGCACACACGTGTGATCTGATTACGGGATAGTGATCAATTGACAGCGTCAGGTGCATAACATCCCCGAGGGATGCCCCGCCTCCGTTCGCTCCCTTTTCATCCCGCGCGGGAACAATGAGGGGAAAGGGTGAGACCAATGAGCGCCCTCCATTTTTACAAACCCGACCCTCTAGGCGGGACTTTAAGTTGGTCAAAGTTTTCATTTTCCTAACTTATTTAAGGAAATAAGTTGTTGTTAGCGTTTTTTTATAAGTTCTTTTTTTACCCGACTGCCAAAGAAGGAGGGTAATGTTTTTCGAGTGTATGTAAGTATGTATGTATGTCTTTTCCTTTGTGACCTCCTGTAGCCTAAACGGCTTGATGGATTTTGATGTATGAGGTATCGTTAGATTTGTCTTGATTACGGGAGTGTCATAGGATACATTTTATCCTAAAAGTCCCACGGGATAAAGACATAATAATATTTTTTCTAAATTTCCCTTTAAAAAAACAGCTAAAAAGTTATAAATAAAAAAATTATTATTAAAAAAACAAAATACCCGACTGCACACTAAAAAAAGAGTAAAACAAGCCCCACAATACAAATTTACTGAATATAATTTATAAATGTTGATGGAAAGCATCGCAGGCGGGGACCACCTTGACCGCCACCAACGAAAATTCTGCTAAATGGTGCACAACAGAAATGACTATAAATAAGCCTCTGTTGGTCCCCGCCTGCGATGCTTTCCATCAACATTTATAAATTATATTCAGTAAATTTGTATTGTGGGGCTTGTTTTACTCTTTTTTTAGTGTGCAGTCGGGTATTTTGTTTTTTTAATAATAATTTTTTGATATGTGTACCTACCTACTTTTTCTGTTGGTTAATGGTTGGTATATATTTTTTAAGTTTAACCTACGTATTTTATCAAATTATTAACAGTTCTCAACTCTCGACTATTTTAAGGAACCCGAGACAAAAAATAACGACAGTCTAGTGACATTTTTGCTGAAGTATATATACATAGTATTTGTTATGTATATATAATTTACTAAATATATACATAGTATGTATATATACATAGTAAATTAGGTGCGTATATAGCAAATATTTACGCACCTAATTTTAAACCCGTTTTGTTAGCATAGTATTGCAGTACCAATCCATAATCATCATCATCATCATTCTCAGACTCTTAAGAAGTCGTCGGAGGTCTGCGCACGTTGTCTTCCGGTCCGTCCAAAAACCGATAAATTATTGATTTTTAGCGCGCCACAAAACATGTAAGTAATAAGTTCTTGGTCATCTATCTGGAGTTACACGTGTTATTCTGAGTAAACCATAAAAGATAGACATATACTGTTGTAGGACATTTTGTGGATAATTTTATGTTGAATATTCCCGTGATACATAATTTCTATGTAACTTTAACCATTAAGGCTGCACATCCGGTGGAAGCATAAAAATGGAGTAATTCGTTTTCCCAACATTTCCCCTCACTCCTCTGCTCCTATTAATTGTAGCGTGATAAAAATATGAAAGATATATCCTATAATCTGCCCAGGAATATGAAGAATAATTGTACCGAGTTTCGTTAAAATCCGTCAAGTAGTTTTTGTTCCTATAAGGAACATACAGACAGACAGACAGACAAAAATTTTACTGATTGCATTTTTGCCATCAGTATTGATAACTTGTCATCTCCTGATAGGTTATTCTTTTGAAAATATATTTCATGTACAGAATTGAACTCCCTACAGATTTATTATAAGTATAGATATAGATTTTTTTTACCTATACATTACCGTTTAACATTCTACAGTGTGCTGTTAGCTAAGCTTCATAGTATAGAATGAGAGTCATCTCAACAGAATTGTTCATTTATTTTATTTTATCATTTCATTCGAATTATGTAGATAGGTATCTCAGATACCTAACTACCTTTCTTTTAATTGTTATAGGGTCTTTACCTACTGTTATCACCACTGCAGAAAAACTTCGGTAGGTAAGGTAGAAAATAAAAGTGATGTCATCATAATATATTGTTACTAGCTATTTTGTAATCAAAATCAAAATATTTAATAAAAGTCAACGTCTTTAATGAAACTTAACAGATGTAGAATACGTATCGGCAAATCCTTCCATAAAAAATCGGTAATGCGATTGCGAACTCTTTACAAACAAACCTCCCGATGTAATTAGACGTTAGAAAAAGTAAAAACACCATAAATGGTTGCGAACGATAAGAAATTGTTGCTTATCCATTTTAATGTTTAAACATTTGGTAAATTCCAGAACAATGCAACGTAATGCCGCATTTTTAACCATTTTGTGCATATTTTTGTGTTTAACTTTCAACTACACCTTCCCGCTGCACAGAGAGGGTTCCTCCAATGTGTTCAGAGATGTATATGGTAATCGTAAGTATTTTTATATATACTTATTAATGACATAACATCCAACCTTTATTCCCCGAAGACGTGAGCAAAAGTGCACAAATATCCATTACGATTTTATTCCCATGCAATAAGGCGTAAGTGTATTAGGTACCCTACGTCACATGCAGGGCAATGTGCCAGACACCTTCCTATTGCTGAATTTTGACTCCTTATTGTTTTTTTGTAGATTCCAAAATATGCACCAGAAGCGATCATCACGACAATATGTTAGACAGAACTAAAAAGATGGGCAACAAATTAGACAATGTATTCAAAAGATTCAAAGACTCGACACAAGATTTGTCAAGAAATATTCAAGCACGTCTCACCAATGTGAAAAACTCTTTAAGTGAAGAAGATCTACGACAATATGAACAACTTGTGATTATGAAAAAGTACCCCTATCTAGATCTTAAAGAAATAGAATTCAAATTCAATAGTCCACCCGAGAAAACGGCCAGGCAAAGTGTAAAATACGATGCAGGAAGAAACAACGTTGGCGACCCCAGTTTTTGTGAACCTTTAGATGAATCACCAAGTGTAGAAATAATAAACAGGGGTCTCACTGGATTTGCAATACCAGCAAAAATTGTAAAAAATACTAAGTTATTGGAGGCTAAGTTAAAATTTAACAATATGAAGGCTTTTGAGGACAGTACAAATAAGCAAAATGCTAAATTAGCGTTTTCTGCAAATTCTGCAACACATTCCAACACACAGGATCGACTTCGTGGTGATTCTGGGTTTTACGAAACCTAATGTTTAAAATAAACTCAAATCATTTACTAACTAATAATTCCCTTGTTTCAATTTATATGATAGGTAGCCAACGACCCTATTCACATAATTTACATAGTTAAGTTATTAGCATTGCCCATGGATATCTGCAACACTTGAGAGTATTTAGGTAGGTACCTACATAATGTGTAGGTGTATGTTGCCGCCTTATCAGTGATTTGAGGATTGGGTGTGAGAGGAGGGGAGGGAAGTCTCGAGTAACCGCGCATTCACACTATGAAACACAACTCAACTGTTGTTTTGAGCCGGTTTTCTGTAAGGTCGTGGAATACATCAATGAAGCATGACTCTTGCAGACATAGCTATTTTTTAAAGACCTGTCTTTCAAATTATAAATCAATTACTTACACAACATTACATTCAACTATATGTATACCCACATGTCTGACTGCTGCGCAGCAGTCAGTTGTCCAACAACGTCTCGTTGGTTAAATTCTTGCTCGCGCAGTTGTTCAAAAGAGCACTTTATTGTACAACTTGTTATGACGTTCTTTGTTTTAAGCATGGACGGGGCTACATAAAATATAATATAGGTACATAGAATATTTACAACATTATTGGCACTTCTTAATTATTGAAGCAAATTA
This sequence comes from Spodoptera exigua, assembly GCA_902829305.4. Classification (NCBI taxonomy): domain Eukaryota; kingdom Metazoa; phylum Arthropoda; class Insecta; order Lepidoptera; family Noctuidae; genus Spodoptera; species Spodoptera exigua. The sequence continues at coordinate 4,680,616 of LR824612.2, forward strand.
GTTTCAGACAAAGTCGGGATTGTTTTTAAATAGTTGAACAAAGAAAGCTATTTTATTATAAAGCTATTAAGATAACGTTACCTAATTAACTTTAGATAACAGCTTATACTAAATATTTTAACTTTCTTTTCCATGTTTTTATTGAATTTCTTCAAAGTTAGATTAGAAATACTTATACATTTAAGCAGAAAAATCATTGATCAGTTCTTTAAATTCGCGGACAGCTAATTTACGCTCGAAGAAAATTATGATAACTGAACGCATTAGTTGTCAGTGTCATAGTAAATGTCATTTCAATGTCGTATCTTTCAATCGGCGACTTGACGTGTTGATGTTTTTTTGATTACATATTTCAAAAGTTCAGTTCCAGTTCAGTGCCGACTCCTGTTGAACAAATAATTATTTTCAATTTGTTGTGTCGTCACTTAACAGTTATGTGGTTTAATGGGATCGCTGCAGCGACTGAATATTGATAACGTAAACAGCTAAGATATAGTCGTATCACTAATACACACGTACTGGGTATCCTTATCACCTTGCTCACAAGTGCTTCTATTTTTAATTTTGTTTTAGGTAAGTTTCTTATTCTGAATTATTTGTATCAATATAATTAGCAAAGTCATATTACCTATATTTGCAATTTGAAACCAATAGGTAAATAACATTCGGTAAAGTTAAGCTTTTAATAAATTGTATTTGTACCTATTTCCTTTCCCCAGCCAGAGTGTTTAGTCATACAAATATTGTGCTTCAACGAACTGAGTAAATTCATTTTGAATTATGATTTGGGTTAACCTTCAAAGGTGATATTTGAGGTGTAATTTACTTACATAATTTTGTAAATATTTAATAATAGATTAAAAAGTAAATGTTAGTTTAATATTACACTTTCGTAAAAGTGCTAATAAACATTTTGATATTGCAGAACCATGGAGTTGCAGTGCAAAGTACAAAATTATGAATGGGGCAAGTTAGGACTGGAGAGTACAGTGGCAAGATTGCTGTCCACGGCCCACCCAGATATTGTTATTGATCAGTCAAAGCCATATGCAGAACTCTGGATGGGCACTCATCCAAATGGGCCCTCAGTCATCATTGGTAGAGATGTCCTGCTCTCTGATTATATCAAAGACAATGTAGATGCTATTGGACCCGATGTGAGGAAAAAGTTTGGTGTAGCAGTACCCTTTTTGTTCAAAATACTGTCCATAAGAAAAGCCCTTTCTGTGCAGGCTCATCCTAAAAAGGTAAAGATACCTGATGTAGTTCCATTTCTAGGTAGAATTTTTGTCTTTTTATCTTTAGACTGAAATAATAAATGTATGTGTAGATAAGTAATTATGTAGGCACATTGTTTTACACCATAAAACATTTGACTAAACAATGACACAGCTACATTTTAAAATAGTTTTGTTATCTGCATATTAAGCTGTGGCAAATCTTTCTTAGATGTTTTTCATTATACCATATTTTTGTAGACAAAGGTGTTGGCCTCACACAATTTTCTGGTTCAAAATCAAAATATATATATAAGATAAATTTAAGAAAAAAGTTAAATTTTAACACATTTCAGGACCATGCTGAGGAACTTCACAAGAACTTCCCAGATATGTATAAGGATCCGAACCACAAGCCAGAACTTGCTATAGCACTGACACCTTTTGAGGCTCTCTGCGGCTTCAGACCACTGAATGAAATCCAGTACTTCCTTAAAAGTAGGTGTTTATTTATAAATAACCCAGAGATACTCGGGTATCATTGGAATTCTAGCCATAACTTAGCATTGAAATAAAGTAAAAAATATCGAACTACTATAAAGTAGCATTTCAAATTTTATTTAAAAGAAATCTAATATTGTAGTCATAGGCAGAAGAAGATTTATTTTCCTCCTAACACTTCTGTGAATTAATTTAAGGAAAAAATTTATTAATTTATAAGTCATGTTTTGCATAACAAAAACAAAAACCACAGCATTTATTTCATTAAGCACCAACAAATCTTAATACTTAGAAAACAGAAAATGACAGTTCTAAATGATCATGATATAAGAACTACTACCAAGAAGTACTATGAAATTATATGTAGTATATGTATGTAGTTACTCTTTTTCCCTTTATTAACCAATGCACATTCTACATAACTAATAATATGTATTGTACATTTCAGAGTTACCAGAGCTAGCCAGCATGTTATCAAAGGAATGTGTAGACAGCTTACTAGGGCATCAGGAACAAGGGGACAGTCAGGCTGTTCTTAAACCTGTGTTCCATTCTTTGATGACCAGCGACAAAGCTGTAGTCGCTAACACATTGAACATTTTGCTGGACAGATTGAGCAAGGAAGGTAAGAATGGATAAAGATTCTCGTATTTATAAATCACTACACTGTATAAATCGATTACTTTGTCCCTATATCCCTATATATGCTTAAAATAGTGGAGAAAAAAGAGAAAAGTATCATTATTGCACTTGTGCGGAGCGGGGCCGGGTCACTAGTACAAAATAAAATTCATTGTTTTGAAAATGGTATTTAATTAGTTCTAAGCATGATTCACCCCTTCTATACCTCAAGTCTTTGTCTCTCTTCTTGTGTTATACATTTTTGTTAAACCTTACTCTTGCCTGAATGATTATCCTGTATAGATGTTGTAACTGGAATGCCTTTGTAGAATAGAACATGAGGTAACTACCCAATATCCTTTTAATCTTCATTCTTAAATGTGAGATGGTTATCATTTAATAACTTAATTAAGACTGGTTGATTACAATGCACTTAAAATAGTACAAATATGACACATTTGCCCTTGACATTGAAAGATAACTTTCTTATAGTTTTTTATTGAATGTTTTCACAGATGAAAGAACACAAACGAATCTGCTCTACTCATTGGTGCAACGGCTCCATACTGACTTCCCTGGTGATGTGGGTTGTTTCTCACCATACTTTATGAACTATATGCTACTGAGACCTGGACAAGCCATCTTCCTCAAACCTAACTTGCCACACGCCTATTTGAGTGGAGGTATGTTATACATGTTTTTTTTTCCGGATTGCCTTTGAAAATGTGGTCCTGTTATTTGGAAATAGAGAAAATTGTATTGTACATAGTCAATTTTATAAATATATGCTGTTTTCGAATTTCGACCCGAATGTAACGGTCGCTACCCCAGCGTCAATAGAAATTAAAACAAGATTATTCGCCGCGTGGCTTAACCAGATTGGTCATATTTCAGCTCTCAAGTCTCAAATATCTAAACACAAAATACATACGGTAAAAACGAGGTTCCTAATACGCGAAGAAATCAACTTTCGCATTTATAAATAGTAAGGATTAGGGCGTTTCCGATTCTGAGAAATGATTTAAAAAATTGCTTATTTGTAATTGCTAAGCTAAGACTTCGAAATCATTTTATCACGGTTCAGATATTTACTGGTTCCAGTAATTGGTAAATATTTAACGTAAAGCAATTATGCGTACTTAATCATTGTGCTTATTATTTGGCTAATGACGGTAAACAAAATTATTTCTTAGTGACACCATAAATATGTATTTAATTCAATTTAAAACTTGCTGGTCTGTAGAGATAATATTTAACAAGCTCAGTATCTATGCATTATTATTAATGAATATTTTTAAACATTGATCTATTTCTGGTTCAAAGTTAAAATTGTGGTCAAAAATCGCATTGTCTCTGATCTACAACAACGGCACTTATTAATACACTTAAATATCATTCAACTCTACAAATAAGATTTACAGTATTATTATTACGATTATATGAATGTGCAGTTTATTTTACCGAAGCTTATCCCACAGATTAATGAGATATGATTTAGACTAAATTATAAACAATTGTATTTCTTACCTTACCCTATAGATTAGTTGAGCGCACGTTCCAGGTATTAATAAAACACAATACAAATCATAATTTCTTCATAACAATTACATTCGCTTTTTCAAGATAGACAGCTTTTCGCCAATGTCTCCAGCCAAAAAATTTTTTTGAATAAGTTCTCTTTGGAACGTCAAATATGGATTAATCGCAAGTCGCCGATTGTTTACCATCAGGTACTTAACATATCTCCTAGTTTGCCACCGTGTCACGTAAAAATAAACCTTTGTAAGACCACAGAATCTTGAATTGTGCTCGGTAACTAGCAGTAGGCTCCTCCCTATTATAATATGACTGGTACATTATTGAAAATATACATTACACAGTAATGCTGCCTGCCCTTTTGTGGATTAAAAAACATAATAACATTTTATATTATTGTTTGTTTCAGATTGCATCGAGTGTATGGCTTGTTCAGACAATGTGGTACGTGCAGGGCTGACTCCTAAACACATTGACGTGCCAACCCTGGTCGACATGCTGGACTATAGCAGCTATGCACAGGAACAGTTACTGTTCACCCCTCAGCTTGAAGATGGAAACTCCTGTATATGGAGGCCGCCTGTACCTGATTTTGCCGTCGTCAAAATAAGGGTTTGTATTAAGATAATATTATAAGAGATTGGATGTTGTGTTACTAAGATAAGGGTTTTTTTGTGAGGGGAAAATCATCAATTGACTTCTCCCGCCCAGGGCCGGGCGGGAGGGAGTGTCAGACTCTTACTGACTAAAAACCCCCCTGTTCCTTGTCCTGCTCTAGGCCGAGGTTGCGGTGCCTTATTGCGCTTACCCCGCCACCCCGGCACTAAGATAAGGGTGGAGTAAAAACTTCTGTTGGGTTATAAAATCAGGCAAATGTTGTTAGCAAATTAGCAACCTCTTCTCTTATTAAATTTAAATAACAATCAGCTAGTAAGTTTCCGACAATTGATATTAATGCTTCTTTCTAACTTCTTGATCACAATTAGATATGTCTTATTTAATTACTAAAAAAAACGTCTTATCCTAAGATTTTCTTATGTGTTGAGGGTGCGTTTGCAAATTGCAAATTTCACATACATCATATCACACCCAGACCCGGAACAACAATTTGAATATCACACAAAGTGTTTTTCCTGCGACATGTTGCGCGACAGCCGAGTTGCCCAGTCACCACGCCAATCGTGCAGTCAATCATTAACTCATGTAAGAACTACCCAAGGTTTGACTGGTAGAAAATGGCTTTCGTATTACTCAAAGATACAAAACGTCCCTGAAACGTTTTAACACATTCAGTCCCACCGACTCGCGCAGAGAGTCCACGTAAATTTTATTCCAGGGCCTTGGACTCGCCCGGCGAGTTCGACGTAAGGCCGCTATCCCACTAGGCGGTTTACTAGCGTTGATGTCAACGTTATGTTAGCGCAGTGTCGAAGCCGCTCTGACGAGACGTTAACGCCGCGTCGTCGCGTAGCAAGCATTAACGTCCGTGAGATATCATTGTGAAAATCGTAGTGGTAATGATAGCGTTAAACAAATAAGACAAAATAATACTTTACAACCTTTAATCTCTACGAACAATATAAACTTTAATAATAATTATATACTTACAGGTGGAAAGCGGCGACTGCTACAACACTCAGAACCGATCCAGTCCAAGTTTGATCATCGTAATATCAGGTGAAGGCGAGGTTTGTGACACTGAGCCCATACCCGCCAAGCCTGGAGTCGTGATCTTCTTGAAAGCCAGTCGGCAACTTACCCTCACTCCAATAGAAGACAGTCATCTGGAAGTCTACCAGGCAATCTGCAATGTATGATAGTTTTAAGTGCAGAGTGAAGTGAATTTTTGAGGCTAATTTTACTTTTGTATAAGTGGTTGAGAGTCTGAATACTGCGATAGTAGAAAGCAGTAAAGAAGAGATGTAATGACTCCGTTTTATTAAAGGAATAAGTTTTTAATCGTCATCATTATATCGGCTAAACAACGTCTACTGTTGAATATAGTATTTCCCTCAATTATTTCTAGATTGGTCGGCTGTAAGCCTTTTGCATCCAGCGAATACTTTATCAGGTCATCTCACCTTGTAGTGGGATGTCCTGCCAAAAAAGTTTTATTCTAAATAATTAATTATTACTACAGTAGTAATTAAGTTCATGTTTAAATTCATATCACCAGCCGACAACATCTGATTTTTTTTTTAATTGAGACATGGAATTTCACATTATTCTATTACTTACAAATATTGGTGGATTTATCCGGGAAATAATCCGGCTGATAACGATATCGATGATTTTTTTATCCTAAACAGATTCGTTTTATTATTTAGTCAAGTAAAAACGACCTAACAAATAAGCAATTTTTTATCACAAATAATAAGATTTCTATGACAGAATAATAATAATAATTTTAATGCTGACTTCTTTCAGATAATATTTTTTATATCTAAGGTACATAGGCTAAATGACATGTTACGAATTATTTTTACAGGAAATAAATTTTAAATACGCTTTATTTTTTTATGGAAGCTGTTTGCCTTTCGCTTTCATTGAAAAGTATTAAGTATAATTTGTGTTTTGGAAAATGTATTAACCTAACTGTGGAAACATTGTTATGATCATATCATTAGTGGATTGTTATTTTATTTCTCTATTAATGTTCCTATATTATTTGTATTTTATCAATAAATTGTTGTGTAAAATAATAGTATTTACCATATATTTCCTATTTACGAACCTTCTGAATATTTTTTTCTGTTCTACCTTTGTTCAGGGCACGCTACCAGAAAATAGCCTTTACAGAATTCGGAATTAATTTACGAAATTAGTGATTATTGATTAACTCAGAGAGTTAAAACAAAGATCTTCTTTTTCAGTCTTATAAGTGGTAAAACTATTTATTGTTTAAACATAACGGCAAAGTAACGTATGCGCGTTTCTGATACGTTTTACAAAGATTGGAGTTCAAAAAGTGGGTTGGCTTCTGAGCCGAGGTCTGACGGACAAGCGTGGAAACGTAACCTACTATGTGGCGGAAGCGGAGATCAAAATATGAAATTTATTATTTCGCTATTGTCTAGTATTTATTGATCATGCATTACACGTCACTTCTTCGCTTTTTATTCCACAATTATATACACAAAATACTCATGTAGAATGCGACCTTCTTTTCCTTCGATACCTAAGTAAAAAGAAAAAAAAAAGTATAAAAAATAAACAATTTAATATCTATGAATATGGACTTTTTGTTTACTCTATCATAATTGGTTAGGAAATAAGATTTTTAGGTCTCCTTTCCTAACTAGTTAAGGAAGAAGAATATATTATCCATTTTCCTAACTGCTTTTCTTAACCAGTTAGGAAAATGGATAAAAAATTCTTATTCCTTAACCAGTTAAGAAAAAGCGAATAAAAATTCTTGTTTCATAGATAGTTAAGAAACATAGTTAAGAATATGGACTAAAGCGAATGTATTGCGGCCCCGGCCTGGAGCAGAAGAAGGAACGAGCTGCTTGTTAGTCAGTAAGTGTCTGAAACTCTCTCTCGCCACCACCCAGGGTAGGACAAGCCATAATTATGAGGAATTTATCCCCACAAACAAAACCTACGGTACCTACTCATGATACTGCATAATTGAGTTAAAATTGATTTTTAATTTGTAGATATGGACCCTCACATACCTCTGCCTACTCCTTGGAGGTTGATATTACCTAATTTTTATTTAATATTTTATCTACACAGTAAGTTCGACAAGAACAATAAAAACAATAACTCACACAGCTGACATGACAGCTTATTTCTTCTGTTATCTCTTCCAGTTGGCGCGTTATGGGAGAGTTAGAATAGAGATGTAGACTGAATGTGTAAACAGAATAAGGAAGAAAGAAAAACAATGAGAATGAAATATATAGAAATATAACAATAAGATAAACAGTTTTCGTCATTTAATTTTAGTGTATTTGAAACTGAATGACGAATGGTCGCGGTTGGTAATGCGAAGAAATAATGAACTCATTTCACGGTGGTCTAGGTACCTCTATTGTCGGCGGTCGCTCGTTGGCTAATGTAAAGCTCGATGATGCTTTTTTTTTTTTTTTTTTTGTGAGGGGAAAATCATCAAATGACTTCTCCCGCCCAGGGCCGGGCAGGAGGGAGTGTCAGACTCTTACTGACTAAAAACCCCCCCTGTTCCTTCTCCTGCTCTGTGCCGAGGTCGCGGTACCTCATTGCGCTTACCCCGCAACCCCGGCTGAACATCAGCCCTTTAGGGCCCCGTCTGTGGTGGTCTATTGGCTCTTTGAGGCGCGCGCGGAACGCTACGCGCCGTACGCTCGGGCCTGGTTCTGGTCGGGCGGCGAGCTGCCCTTACTCGCCGACCGCAGGCCCGTACTTACGGTGGCCGGAGATCGTCCCTCGATCCCCGACGCCCGTAGTGTCGCCAGTTGCGGCTGCTGGGGCGTGAGGAGGAGGATTGCTCCCTCACGCGGGCCGCCTCTCTCTTTGCGAGCATGACTGCTTCACAAAAGGAGGAGACGGCGTCCCAGTTCCTCTCACTCCGCACCATGGCCTCGACTAAGGCCGGGCGCGAGAGGTCGCCGCCGCCGATCACTTCCCTGAGGATACGGCGGTGCTCAGCCCAGGCAGGGCATACCGCTACCGTATGCTCCACCGTATCCTCTAGGTGGTCCTCACAATGACGACACTCGGGCGTTTCCTCCCGCTGAATCCGAAACAGGAACCTACCGAAGCTGCCGTGCCCGGTAAGCACCTGCGTCAGACGGAAGGTGAGGACGCCGTGGCGTCTCTCAAGCCACTCCTCAAAGAGGGGTCTTACCGCTGCTATGGTAGCGTGCCCGGCCCTCGGTTGCGACAGTCGTTGTCTCCACTCTGCCATGAGATCTCGCCGGAGCTCATTCCGCCACGCACTTATTTGGCGCGGCAGAGGATCTTCGCCCCGGCGACGCGCGTCTGCGCGCAAACTGTAGACGCGCGCGAGCGCCTTCGCTTCTAGATCCCACGGCGGTGATCCGGCAAGGAGGTTCGCCGCCTCCCCGGAGATCGTGCGATACCCGCGGATTACTCGTATAGCCATGACCCTCTGGGACGCGACCAGCGTACGAGCCGGCCGCCGCTTCAAGTCCGGCGCCCACACAGGGGCACCGTAGAGGGCCATGGATCGCACAATCCCCATATACAACCTCCGGCAGGAGGCGTTTGGCCCCCCGAGGTTGGGAAGGAGCCGCTTGAGCGCGGCCCCAGACCGTTCGAACTTAGGGGCCAAACGACGAAAATGCTCCGTGAAGTTCCATCGGCTGTCGAGGACGAGACCCAGGTACTTCATCGCCGACTCGACGCCGATGGTAACTCCTCCTGCCGTTACTTGGGACCCACCTGGAGGTGGCGCGCTCTGACGGCCATAGAAGCACATGGCCTCGGACTTGTGGAGCGCCACCTCGAGTCCCAACTGCCGGATCCTTGCAACGACTGTCGCAACCGCTTGTGACATCAGGTCGGCCGCCGCCTGATGCGACCTCCCGTTCGCCAGCACCAGCGTGTCGTCAGCATAACAGACAATGCTGACGCCGCTCGGGAGGTCGGTGCGTAGCACCCAATCGTACCCGATGTTCCACAGGAGAGGTCCCAGGACCGCTCCCTGTGGGACACCGCGCGACACCTCTCGCCGATTCCACACGCCCCGGTGACCGGGGTAGATGACGCATCTGTCCGTCAAGTAAGCCTCGACTACACGACGGAGATAGGCAGGCACCCGGTGATACCGGAGTGCCTCCAAAATGCAGCTCCAGGGCAGCGAGTTAAAGGCGTTGGCGATGTCCAGAGACACCGCCACGACGACTCGCCTCCCGGCCAACGCTGTCCCCGTCGTGAGGTCCCTCACGCGCATGATGGCGTCCACCGTGGAGCGCCCTCTGCGGAAGCCGAACTGGCCGTCCGCTAAATCCGGCCCCCTTCCAGACAGGTGCCCGACGAGGCGGTCTGAGATTATCCTCTCGAACAGCTTTCCCACCTCGTCGAGTAGCACAATGGGCCGGTACGCGGACGGGGAGTCCGCAGGACGCCCCGGCTTCTTCACGAGGACCAGTTTACCCGTCTTCCACGACAGCGGAAACTGGCCTCTCTCCAAACATGCGCTGAACAGACCAAGTAGTCGAGGCCTGAGAGCCTCCGAGGCCAGGACCCAGACCTTGGCATGCAGCCCGTCAGGTCCTGGGGCGGTATTCTTGCTGCTCAGCTGGCGCACCGCCACTCTCAAATCTACCTCGGTCACTTCCGGAGCGGATTCGTCGTCGTCGTCGATGTAGCCCGCATTGGGCACCGCAGGGGGCGGGGGCATAGCCGGAGGCGTGTAACCCATCTGTGGTCGGGGGAATAGCGCCCCAACCACTTCGTCCACGACCTCCGGCCGGAGACTCTGAGTCAGTGGGGGCGCCCAGGTGCGGAGCTTATCACGCACCATCCGGTAGGGGCGTCCCCACGGGTCTCTGTTCAGAGTCTCCAACATCTCCTCGCGGTCCCGATCTTTGGCCCGCCGGATCTCCACCCTGAGGGTGGCCTTCGCCGCCCTGTACTCCTCGTATAGCTCCGCCTCTCTGGTTTCAGCGTCCAGAGGGCGGAGACGGAGCCTGCGGTGCCTGGTGTATCGGCGTCGCGCTGCGGTGCACTCACCGCGCAGGTCTGCCAATTCCTGCGACCACCAATACACCTGGCGCTTGCGTTGGCACGGTCGGATCCGGGGCATCGCCACGTCGCACATCCTTGACATGGCGTCCTGGAGCCATCTCGCCTCCTCGTTAATGTCGGCTGGCCTGACCGGTGGTATCACCCAGGCCTGCACGACTGCGGCTTCCAGGAAAAGCTCCCGGTCCAGTTGCCTAAGCGCCCAACGCGGGCCACACGGGGCCTGTCTGACTGGCGGGTCTGCGGACTCGGCGGAAACGTCGAACCGTATATACCGGTGGTCCGAAAACGTCTCCACCTCCTCCATGACGCGCCAGTCAACAACGCGCGATGACAGAGCGGGGCTAGCAAACGAAATGTCCACCACTGACTCGCCCCGCATCCGTACGCACGTGGGGACAGAACCCCGGTTCAGCACGACTAGGCCTGTCTCCAGAGCCCAGTCTTCGACCATCCTTCCCCGGACATCAGTGAGCCGGGAACCCCAAGCCAAATTCTTGGCATTGAAGTCCCCGAGGACCAACACGGGGAGGGGACGGAACCCAACGACGACGGTGACTAACTCCCTGAGGGGGTTGTGGAACTCGACGAGAGTTCGGTTCGGAGAGAAGTACACGCCCACCACGGCGATCTCTCCGAACCGAGCCGCGACGCAACCCCTGCCTCGCTGAGGGCCTTCGGGGGTTGGGGTACCAGCGGCGGCCGACGAGATGATGGTCACCGAGCCGTCCAGGTCTGACACCCAGTGTTCCCTGGCTGGAACGAAGTACGGCTCGGAGATCACAGCAACATTGATCGACCACTGCGCCATGCTCTGGAGCAGGAGATCCTGAGCAGCGACGCAGTGGTTGATGTTCGCCTGGAGGAGGCGTAATGGAGCCATTATTGGGTATCCATCACGGCCTCCTCTCTGACGGCAGCGGCGACAGCAGCAGTCGCAGGGGTGTTGGCGACTGTGGCGGCAGCGGGAGCGACGGTGGGAGCGGTGGAGGTGGCTAAGGGCCTGGTGGGGGGGGGAGCAGGTTTTGCCCCCAACCCGGTGATCGGCCGGCTTGCCAGCCGCCGCACATACTACGCAGTGCGGCGGGGCGGTACAAGCGCCGGCCCTGTGACCGGGCTGACCGCAGCGGAAGCAGCGGTCGCTGCGGTCCACCTCTGAGGTGCATTTGGCACCCACATGGTGACCAATGAGGCAGCGGAAGCACCTCAAAGGTCGGGGTTCCAGCAGCTTCACCTGCGCCGAAACCCAGCCCACCAGGAGCCTTTTGCCCTCCGACAGTTTTTTGGCCGCTGTGACGGGGCAGCTCACTACCACGGTCCGCAGCCCCGTATTGTCCGGGCGGATGGTGCCTGCCTTCACCTGATCAGCAGGGCACCCCCCCGTCCTTGCGACAGCGGCCGCCACCTCGTTCTCCGTCACGGAGTCATCCAGGCCCATGATGCGTAGCTCCAAGCATTTGGTGGGCCTGGACACGCGAGCCTCATCCGCCGCAAGGCACGTCCTGAGCCTCTCGGCAAGGGCGTCAGCGGATGGGCCGCTGGCCGCGCCGGGGACCTCCAGAAGACGGGCTCCAGTCGCGGTGACCGTCCCCTTCAATTTGGCGAGGACGTCGCCGTATGTCACCCCCTTCTTAGCCGCGTCCGGCTGTAGCGTAATAACTACAGCCGAAGATTTAGGGGTGAGAAGCATTGCCGCAGCGCGCTTCTCTTTGCGTCGCTGCTGCCGCCGCTGCCGCTGCTCCTTCTTGCGGCGCTTTCTCGCCTCTTTGGCGCTCCTTCTCGCCTGCCCGGCCACCTGCCACTCGTCGCCATCGGTGGCGCAGCTCTGATAGCGGGGTTGGGGCTGCAACGGCTGGAATTTCAGCTGCTGCGCCCCTTCGCTTGCGGCTATTTGGTGCCAGAGGCACAGCAGGATCCGGTGCCGGTTGAGCTATGGGCGTCCTCGTCAGCGGTGGGGCTCTCGGTGCTTTCGCCGCAGGGGGCACTTTCGCCCTTTTCTCCACCGGAGCGTCTGCTCTGACGCCGCGGCTAGGTGGTTGCTTCGTCTTCGCTGCCGCGGCTGCATAAGTGCCAGTTGCGAGCGGGGGTCGAAGGAGCCTACCCTCCAGAGCGTCGAAACGCTGCTGGAAGGCGGCCATCTCCTGCCGCATGAGGCCAAGAAGGTCGGCCTCCACTGGCTGCGAGGGTTGGGGACGACCCGCGCGAGCAGCGGCGAGTTCCGCCTTTGCTGCACGAAGTTCCGCCTCCAGGGCAGAGTTCGCAGCCGCTAATCGGGCCAGCTCGCGCCTCATTCCGGCCATCTCTTTTTGCAGAGCGGTCATCTGCCGCTCTGCTGAGCCCTGCTGGGATACCGCCGACATTATAGCGGCCTCCGCGTGCTTAAGCACTCCGTTCCTGCCGGCCTGGGTTTTTTGCCCAGCCAGCATGCGGAGTGCTTCCTTAAACTGGAGGCGGAGGCTCTCAGCGCCGCCTACAGCATCCTCACCGCCGGACACCTCCATCTCCGAGGAGTCCGAGGGGGCAGCCTTTCCCAGGGCGCTCCCCTCCGCTGCCAGCCGCTCTGCCGGCTCAGATCGGCTCCCAGCCGCCCTTGTGGAGCCCTTCCCCTTGCCCCTACCCCGCGCAGCCGTGGGGATTTTGGGGGCTGGGGCCTCCTGCTCGTTGGAGGACGGCTCTCGACCATCCTCCAACCTGGGACGTTTAAAAACGCCCCGGTCTTTCTTGTGGCGCAGCGCGATGCTGACGCCAGACAATGATGAGTCGGACTCTGAGTCCGACTCCTTCCTCCCCGGGGCCCGTGCACGGGACTTGCTGGACGGGACCAGCGCCTCCCCACGAACCCGAGAGCCGCCCTGGCCCTCACTATCGCCTCCAAGCGAGCTAACCTCGCTTGCCTTCTCCTCACCGGTAGGTGGATTTTTATTTTTTTGTTTAGACATCTCCATTGAAGTCCCACGAGTATGGGGGAAATAAGAGGTCCGCCCAGGGAGAGCCCCCTGTCCCTGGGTAAGTGTGCATTTGTCTCCCAACTAGGGGGTCCACCGGTCCCCTAGCTGGGGGTGCGCTCACGACTGATCCTACTCCTCAGCCATACATACCCTCGCCGCGCACCAGAACTTAGTATTGGAGGAATTTTTTATAGAGGTTATCTTCCTCGCGGTCCGGGCGGTTAAGCCAAGACCCTCGTCCCGGTCCGAGTCATAAAACATGACCATGATCTCTTCCCGGATTACGATATCGACGGGTGCAGTCGGGCGCAGCTAGTGCCCCGATGCTACTCATTGGCAGGGTGAGTGCACAACGAGCACCGCCCTTGTTTCTCCGCCCCGCTCTCTGCTAGGTCCAGAGAGTCGTGCAGAGGAACGCCCCCACGGAGGCGTGGACCCTATGCCAGCATAGAGCCGGTCGCCTCTAGAACCCGACCGGGTTCTCCGCCCGGCCAAAAGTTCGCTGCGGGCGACAGTCAGTCCAACCCTGTCGCCATCCCGTTAGGGAGACTGTCGCCCGCACCCAGGGTGCACCACGGGGAGGTCTTCTGGCACGCACCCCAAGCTCGATGATGCTGGATTGATAAATCGTTGCAAATGGTTTTAGGTAATACTTAATACCTACTTTATCTTACCTATATTTTGCTTCAACATACCTACTTAGTATTAACTTACAGTGTTACGTTTCGTCAGTTTACTACTAGATAGAGCTCTACAGAAACAGTAGCTAATTGTTACACCAAAAAAGGTGTATGGTCAAGATATAAGGAGAGATTATTTAAACCGAATAGAAATCGTGAAAGAGTAAATTCAGTGCCGGCGTAATTGCCACTGACACACTGAGCGAAAATATTGTGGCGCCCACTTGACGGAAGCAATATCGAGTGTTAGTTTTTTGCTGACCCCAAGTAAAATAAATAATAAAAAATATGCATGAACAGAGCGTAGAGCACAGTTCTGAGCACCCGAAGAAGCAAGAGACTCTAACTTCAGACCTTGGCGCTCCCCAGAATTTGTCGCCCTGCGCCATCGCCCCATCACGCCCCCTCCCCTAATGCCGGCACTGAGTAAATTTTATTTGCCAAATACTCTTATACCGATACGAGACCTGAACTGATTTAGTACATTAACCAATGAGATAGGTATTTATCTAAAAATAAAATTTTATAAATCCATATCTATGGCTACAATGGCTACGGTTGCTTACAGGTACCGAATTAATCTCTATTTTTGTTTTCATAAGTACCTTTACTAAAAATACAGTGCAGATTGTTTGTAGGGATTGTAATTAACATAGAATTGATAGACTTAAGCTTTATGGCTCATAATAGTGTATTTCAATTCCGAAATGGTATTGCATAAATAAGCATAGCGCGTCATTTTGATTTATCGATACATTCTGTAGGTACCTATCTACATTCTATGTGCGTTGAAATATCATTAATCTAGACTTAACTACCAGCCTGGAATGTTTGCCAGTTTTCAAACGGATACAACCGTCACAAACACGTGTCGTTCAAATATTTCTTGCGTCGAAGTTATTCGAACTTTTCATTTCAAATACTTAGGTACCTAGATATTTATGTAATGTACCACGACGTACCTTATTTTGTATCACGCGCGTTCTCTAATAAAGCTGTTTTTTTAAAGACCCACCAAGTGAGGGCCCGCCCTTTAATGAAGAAGGCCAAAAAATTTACTGGCATTCTGTTGATGATGAAGACTTTGGTATGATTAGGCTACCATTATAAAAGCATTACTATAGGTACTAACTACATTATTATGTGTATTGCTATTTCAAATTGACTACCTAGGCGTTCGTTTTACTAAAGGTACGAACCCACACTAATGTAATCGTGACAAGTTACTAAAGATAAAAAGGTATATTGTACTTAAGTACTTACACCAGTGTCAAAAGCGGATTCGAATGCCATGCTTCGGCACGAATGGGCCGGTTCAACAGAGGTGATACGATGGCCTAACAGAGACCCGGCGAGAAACAACCACTGCGTTGTGTTTCGCCGTGTGTGTGAGGCTACCGGAGGCCCAATTCTTCCCCTCCCCAATCCCAAAATATCCAAATCCCAAGTCAGCAAGGCACTCGTAACTAGCCCTCGGGTGTTCATGGGCGGCGCTGCTTTTTTTTGCTTGCTTTTATCACACAAAAAAAAGGTTTTGTTTTTACGAGAAAGAATAACGAACATCTATCCATACCTACATACAAACTTTCGCGACAACATTTATTAGTAGGACTTTATTAACTTACACTTACGATTGGTAGGTAACCACCTTTCCGCGCCGCTGTATGCTGTATCTATGAAGGAACCCGAAGCTCAAAGGATCTTGCAACAACTTTGATATCTTTACATTTATGGTAAAAGAATGCGATTAACGGACAGCGAACGTATATGGCATAGTTGTTAAATTGATAATAAAGTATTTGATAGATGTTTTAATTTAACGTTGACTACACTACACATACATACACATACGCAACCTACCTTTGGTCATAGAAAGGAGAATGGACGAAATGTATAGACTACATAGGTGTCTGTGTGTGCCTATGGGCAGGTGCTCAAGCTTACAACATTCGAAACGCTTGTTTCATGTAAGTACATATATACCTATGTAACTACATACTAGTACCTATGTACCTGATTGCCTCGCTACGTCGCGTCGGTTTGAAATTTGATTTTGTGGTTTACCATTCTGAATTCCTTCCTATGAGTTACTTTTCGTCTTCTTTTTCCAGTTGGTCTCGGAATCAGAACTGAATCTTAATCAGATTTGGCTGAATTTTACATAAAGCACCTAGCATTTGCTCTCAATAATAATAAATTTAAAGGTTAGTGATACCGTATAGGTACTATAGTACACTATTTTGCTAAATAACAATATTTGTATGCACCTAATTGTGTGTAAATTCGCAAAAAGTTGACTTACATACTCGTACAGACCCGCAATAAATCACAGACTGACCTACCTCTGTCCTATGCTACTCATGTCCAAATCAGGATTCAGTGAACTTAAAAGAAATAATTCAATAAGTGATACAAGCTCCTTAACTATCTTGTTTCCAATATTATATTATAACAAGGTTGTATTATATTTGTAATTTACTTAGTAGCTTAAGTTTCTGCATTAGGTCAATCATCAACAGCCTACTAGTGTGGGCTCTTTTGCTGGGCAAAGGCTTTTTCACCAGGAGATACCACTCACAGATATAAATTCTACATCTGTCATAGATTTTATATCTGTGATACTGATTATACCGCATTAAGCACTGCGTTTGACCCAGGCATTGGCTGTCAAACTTACCTATAATTAGAAATTAAAAATCGAGTTTCCTCACAATATTTTCCTCCACACTAATTTTCGTGGCGTTTAAATATTCTTAGACAGTGTATTTGGAAAAAGACACATTGTTATTTTGCATTCGTAGGTACCCTCATTCTTGAGAAGCGAGCGCCTTAACCTCCAGGCACAACTCCAGGTCACCAAGACACACATTAATGCACTTAATAAGTCAGGTGAGATACCACATTTACTTTTATACATTATTATAGGTAATGACCTTGTAAATTTTTTTATTTATTTATTGAATTATGGACAACCAGTAGCTGCTACATTATTTCTTACATCTAAACATTAAATAAACTAAAATTGTAACCTATGTTAATACAAAATTATCAAATTCACAATAGCTAAGTATTTTCATTTCCTTCACATTGCCTAATCCAATGATTGAGTAAACCAACAACTTAATTATCAATTTTATTTATCTTTTTCTTTTCGCAGAAAATTCGCATTGGATTTGAGCAAGTAGGCCGTTTCCTTGCCGGCCCATAATTAATGGGACAGTTTCACAAGATCTTTCTTCATTTTAATTCGCATAGATTGTCTTGCCCATAACGTAATCGTACTTAGATTGAGCTAATCTTGATTGTAATTCGTAACATCATGTTGAACTTTTAGATAAGGCTCTTTGTTTAAATGCAAATTATGGGTTTTCCACATGCAATGCTTATTAGCTTGTACCTTTTTTCCAGTAGTTATGATCTTCATGTTGAAATGTCTGCTTTTTTGTGGAAATAGAATCTGCAATTAGAATGACACAAGTAATCTGTCGTTGGGTTATTCTTTCGAAATCTCTTGTTTTGTTGGTTTGACTAAAATATGAGACAGTTACTTAGTAATGTAGTAGTGATAATAATAAATTATTATCATAACTAAGTTAAAATTTACTTAGTTAAGTTATAAGTTACTTAGTTATAATAATAATAAATTATTATCATAACTAAGTAACTGTCTCACCGATGAGAAATGACCTCTTCTCACATGAAAAAGGGATGAGTACTATCTATACCTACTGTACAATTGATAGTTACTATCGTGATTTATTTTATAATAACGTGTTGTATATTATCTCTTGTCATAGCTAAAGATAGCTTTTACAGTTTTTAAACACCATCAGGTAAATTGTGATTGAACCTTCCTTATTAAAAATGCACTCCTCATTGAAGAAAATAAATGTCACAATCTTGAGTAAAGTAAATGTTTACTTGTTATGATGAAGCAATCAATCTATTTGAACTTGCGTCACGAACGCACCTGTGTCTGTGGAATCAATGAGAATGGTCTGGTTGACCCCCGGCTGTATATTGTTCGTAGGAGTTCTGTCCAAGGTTTAAAAAGTTTTAAAATATCCGTCGCCCGAATAGTGAGAGGTCTGTAATTTCTATAACAATCTGGATTTCAAAACAGGATGCATTTAATTTTAGTCTAACGTTAGAGTGACCTCGTATTATAACTAAAATGTTAAAATGTCCTTCTTCGGCAAGCAGAAGTTTTGGAATTGGAGTTAATCATATCGGTTGGTGTAGTGTTAAATACATATCCGTTAGTCTTTCTTTAAAAAAGAAAAACTGCAACTTTTCTTCGAATCGTGATTCGCAGTGGCCTTATTATTAAAACTTTTTGTTTTTGGAAGTACCAAAACAATTTTATTATATAGCTAGTGATGACAATGTGAAATTAAGCCTGTGTTTATCAGTAAATATGACTATAGACACACCTCCGCTCTACTCTTTCAGGGACACAGAACATTTATTATTTTCTGAAGCCTGAGGCAAACAGAATAACAAGCACTACCTAGACATATAATTTTATTAAACTTATTCTGCTAACTTGAAACATCATACCTCCTTTATATCCGATGAAATATCCGATTCTATCTTATAGATAGGTGCATACTTCTCTGAATCCTATTTGTAAATCGATCACGATAAGATTTATAGACATTGCCAAATTAGGTTTTATTCATTACGACCTATTGTGTTGTCTTCTATTGGTTTATTCTGTTTATCATTATTTGTAGTTCAACGGGGTCAGATTGTGTGTAGTGATGTCATTGATTTTTTTTTATAAAGTTTAACTTCGTTTTTTATTTATGAAAATTATAATTATCGAATAAAAATTAAAAGTAATTTACACTTCCAATAATTTAAATTGCATAAGATGACACGACGAATGAAAAAAAAGATATTTATACCTATATATCGTAAAACCTAGTATAGAATTACAGCTAGTAGTACTGTAAATTAGGTACCTAAAATTGATTGCAAAACTACATCCGAATATAAGAACAAAATGAAATAGCTATAATGTTAACCACATTACATGCGGCAACTAGTGTAAGTAACTAACTAGTTAACTTAACGTTAAGATAAGCGTGGCATGCGCTGTTATTTAGCGTTGACACTATTTATGTGAAGCACATACGAGAGAGGTGGGCGAGGCGCGCGCCTGCGCTTACGCACGGGAGATCCGCAATATATTTTAGAAGGTTCATACATTTTCACTCTACTCTAAAGAACCTAGCCTCTAGGTTTTGAGCCTCTCTACATATCTTTTATCACCTATACCGCGAATAGTGCACCAAGGAATTGTTAGGTTCTATCCGCGCTGCAACTTTTCGCCATCAACCCACGCGAAAACATCATCATTCATCATTTTCATCCTCATCATTTGCTATCTGTGCTTTTTTCTCTAAATATTCTGCCACACACAACAAAACTTTGGAATTCTCTTTCGGCGAACGGGTGTTCCCAATTCTATACAACCTACAAACCTTCAAGACATGGACTTCTTCTTAAAAGGTCGGCAACGTGTGATTGTCACTCCTCCGATGCGAAGGTGCTCATCAGGTGATTCGTCTGCTCATTTGCCTACTATTCCAAAAAAACTCAGTTCTTAAAGGGTTTTAACTTGACTCATTGTACATTTAGGAAGAGGCTGGTAAGATTGTAACATCAATAATTAGACTAGCAAGCGAGTTTACGTTGAAGTTAGTCTGGTATTAGTTGTTCTCTTCTTACAGGCCATCAGAGTTCTGGGAACGCAAGGTACCAGCTGCTCAAGCTCAGTGACGTACTTTTGTAGATGTCTATCATGCCGGGGACGGACTAGAGGATGATCGTCGATTGATTGTCTCAACACAGAGACTTTATTCATCACACTCACAAGTACAGAACCAGAACCTACCAGTCTAGAGTACAAAAAAGTCTGTAGTTGTCTTTTGTGGGCAATCAAACAAACAATCAATTCCGTTATGAGACCGTGTACGCAGTGGACTGCAGCTGCAACATGTCGGGGTTTTAAATGCCAGCACAGAACAATTCTACACAGATCATTGTTCAGAGTCTGGGGGGTTTCGTGTGTATACTAATTTATGTTTATACCCATGACACAGGAGGAAATCATATAGTCCTTTATTCAAAACTAGTTTAACGGTTTCACCCGCTACTTGGCTCCAATTGGTCGCACGGTGATGTTTTACAGCCTATTATAGCACTCGAGAACACTAGCTATCTATCAGTGCAACTATTTTGGAAAACCGACCAGTAGTTCCAAGAATCGTTCCTTACATAGAAACTTACAAGTTTTACCTCTTTATAATGTTAGTATAGACAATAATTTGCGATTATTTTAGAGTACACCTTCTCTCTCCACTAGTAGTATATCGTTAACACACGCATCCGGCCAAGCTCACTCACATGTCGTAAGACTTAATGGAGTTTAATACTTGTACGAATAATTATCTAATTGAATTATCCGTTTTCAAACCGCAGGCGATCAGTGTCTCTTACTTTGATAATCGCAATCATTAATGAACATTTCTAATGAATATTTCTGAATACAAAACATATAATATTGTGCAATTTTTTGTAACACACTCACTTAAACCTCCCCAGTACCTCTCACAATAAACACCTGTAAGGAACACCGGTTCCTTTTAGTAGTACGTTTCTGAACCTATAGATCTGTAAGCACGAGCAAGGTGTTGGCATGGTATGTGGGCGGAGTATCAATCAATACCATATATAAGTAAAGTGTCTACGTCCAAGCCTCGGGCAGTATAACAATCCACGACATTACTTATGTTATCGTTCATTATGATCGCTGCATTTGCGACACACATGCGTGTCGGCGACTCTTATCCGAAATCAGTTTATTATTGCACAGTTTATATTCGCAAACAACATTGTAATGAGTCGGTCTCATTTCAATTTACTTTATCTGATCTATTGGTTCAATTGGCTGTCGTTAGTCGGAATTGGCTTTTTTAAGAAGGCTTGTTATCAAATGTCATTTTTCGCCTACGGTGGGGCGAGAGGGAGTGTCGGACTCTTACTGACTAAAAACTACCCCTCCTTTTCCTGGTTCAGGCTGGGGAAGGGAATTCAGTAAGGCAAGGAGCAAAGGCTCAGCCGGGGTTGCAGGGTAATCGCTGCAATAAGGCACCGCGGCCTCGGCCCAGAGCAGGAGAAGGAACGGGGCAATTTTTAGTCAGTAAGAGTCTGACACTTCTTCTCGCCTTACCATGGGATAGTAAAGTAATTTGATGATTTACCCCTCACAAAAAAAAAACAAAACAAAATCTTTATTTCTCCTCACACTAAACAAATCAATTTTGGTTAAAGTAAGAAATAAGTATTTACCATTTCAAATATTTAGTACCTATGTACATTTGTTTTTTTACCATTAAGCTATATTTAACCGCAGTTAAGCTGAATGGTAAGTGATATATTGCCGTCTCAAGTACACAATGTGTAGTTAGTAATATCTACTGCATACATTTGAATGTCGTGACGAATGTACAATGCGTTTGCTAAGTACCTGTTAAGATCTGATGGCTTCCTCGTTGTTGGTGTTCGGAAAAGTCATTTGTTGAAGTTCCTGTTCGAACTGCCTCGTAGATGTTAAAAGCTTGTAGTTGGATTTACAAGATAAACGTTTTGTTTAGTATCGTCATCAGTGTCAAGAAAAAGATTCTTGGACAAGGCCCCTGCAGTTTACCGTAGAAAAGTGCTGAATTAGTATAAATAGCATTCAAGCAAAAAGCAAGCTTATTATAAAATAACAAACGAAGGTTTTATGAACAAATGTACTATCAGTGTCATAAGTGCATGGATGATTCTAAATCAAAATCGTTTGTACGGCGTTTCATCGCCTTAATTATATACCATGGACGACATAGATGGCGCTAGTATACTAGTGGTATTGAAAAATATACATTTATAGTTTTTATCAGATACAAAGTTATTAACTTAATAAATTTTTATACACCCCTACGTGTCCTATGGTAACACTTTGAAGCTCTTTGAAAACTAGAAAATTAATAAATAGTTACTTATCTTTCAACCTACGTAGGTGGTTCCGGTCATTACTCTCTCTGATGGTAGTGGTCGTCATAACATGGTCCATGTTAGCGGCGGAGTGGCTGTTCATGAAACACAAACACCAGGTTTTGCTTGGTAGGTAAACTAAGCAGCCCACACCATAACAATTAGGTATTTTGAACTTCTAGTTCAGAAATATTTAGGTACTGGGCAGCTGGCTTATGCTTTTAGGCACATAGGTAAGATGAAATAAAAACGTGAGCCCCTCTGAAATCCTATCTATGGCAAAGCGTATCTTCATACTTTATACTTTGGCTGGTGAAGCCACAACGGCTGGTAATTGATTGTCAAAATCTCCAGTGACGATTATTGTAGGTCGATGCAATGCACACTTAGTATAGAAGAAAGTAAGTAAGTAAAGTTAAGGCCCCGTGTTTTTGACGTTCAATCTACTGATAAAGCTCAAAGGAGTCTCGTCCGTCAGTAAAATGTACGACCTTAAAAAGTCAAATTTGCTTGAGCTTGAGCTAGTGTTACGGACCTTGATGGTGCGGTAGGTCTTTTATTGTGTATTCCAAAGATGTAGGTGTGGTGTACTTCAGCCATTGGCATGTTCGAAGGTAAAATTATGTGTCTTCATACCAATAAATAAAATGTAACTTGATTACTCGAATAACGATTCCACCTACATAACGTCATAGAAATCTTAAATGGACTGCCCACAGATCGCCATTGATAGGGACGAGAGGTATCAAGTATAGGGCTACGGTCAATGACGTATTATATGAAGACACGTCATGAACCAACATCGCGGCGCTTAAAAACGGCGAAAATACTAGATAACTACTTCTACGAGTAAAGAAAGGGAAAGAAAATATGACATCGTATAGTGGAATGCCTTTGCTAGAGGGAGATAAATATACATCTTCAGTTATGCCGACGGCACGTGACTATACCTTCATGCGCGGGCCGACATAAGATGGCGGGCGCCGGCGTCGAAAAAAATAAAATAAAAATAGGTTGTTTGGTGAACTTACGCATGAAATGACACATTTTTGTCTTTAACTTTTGGAGTATAATTTGTACATCGTCTACACACACCATATAAATTAAAAACAAACGTAGCGTCGCGCGGCAGGTTGGTGCGTAACTAAGCGCGATGTTGTCAATTGCCTTCATTTCATGTTGTCATTTTAGAGCGCGGACAACGTATCTATAGTTTTATACATCATTGGCTACGGTGACCGAAGTCGAAAGTCGAAGTCACGTTGTGTGGTGATTTTAAATTTGGTTTATATATTTGATTTCAAGTTATATTGGATTTCTTTATGTCTTTGGGTTATGGGACCAAAAGACAAAAAGAAAAAGCTTGGATTGCAAGCAAAATAATGTACCGATCCAGTAAATTAAATGCACGAAGCAGTAAACACAGTATGGTGTTCCCAGGGACTTCATTTGGGTCCAACGTGATTTTCTGCTCTAAGAAAACTAAAGATAATGAGTACTAAATACTAACCAGCAGCCGCATGGTAGTATTAAGTCAGTGAGAGAATGATAACCACCAGGTGGCATAAGTCATCGGATATTGTTAAATCCACAAATAAAGTTATAGGACTTTGATGGATTTTGATGCGGATTTTTATTAGATAGTGATTGAAGAGGAAGATTTATATAGAATGACGGAGAAGGAGGGACTCTAATGTAACCGGCAGGGTCATTCTTCTTGAATTTGCTGCCGGCTTCAGGGTGATGTTGGAGTGCCCAGTTCAACCCGGTTCTGTTCTTCAATTTCGAAGATTTTTCAGAAGTCATACGTGTTACTTTGGTTGCTTTAGGAATACGCGACGGTTACAACATTCGACAGCAGTGGTCGGCTACCTGGCAAGAAGTTCCAATGATGACTCGATTGCGACATGTATAATAATATCCATTAAACAGTAGAGAAAATTAACAGCATTGCTTTCGTGCGAAGCCGGGGCGGGTCGCTAGTTCATATATATATAATTAGCAACCAAACCTACTTCTCAAGTTATGTTTCCGTTTTATTATATTTCGGTTACACAAACATTTTAGATACATACAAGTTACGCTTGTTATTCACATGGCCATAAATCTATCACGTGTTTCATTCATAAATCATTATCTTACACTACTCATTTCCCAACTGAGCTAAACGTATGCAAATATACAGTATAGGTATTAAGTTTTAATTTTAAGAACGTACCATTTTGAAAGTTGTGTGATGGGTAAATGGTTGAGTTTCAAAAAAAAAAAAAACAAACAGTTTTATTTACGGTATTTGAAAGTAGAAATGCATTCTATGTAGTCATGTACATACCAACATATAGCACGATATTATAAAGATATGCATAGATGGTTTGATAGTTCACCATGTGGCTGAACTTTACGGCTTTTTTTTTTGTCAGGGGAAAGTCATCTAATTACTTGCCGCCCAGGGTAAGGCGAGAGAGTGTCAGACTCTTACTGACTTAAAAACTCCCCGTTCCTTCTCTTGCTCTGGGCTGAGGTCGCGGTGCCTCATTGCGACTACCCCGCAACCCTGGCTGAACATCAGGCCTATAGGGCCCCGTCTGTGTTGGTCTATTGGCTCTTTGACGCGCGCGAGGAACGCTACGCGCCGTACGCTCGGGTCTGGTTTTGGTCAAGCGGCGAGCTACCCTTACTCGCCGTCCACAGACCTGCGCTTACGGTGGCGGGAGATCATTTTTCGGAACTTTAGGGCTTTGGTAACTATTTGTGTGATGCACAAATTGTTGTTATGGATTTGTGTTTTATTTACTGTGTCTGTGTGATGTGTACCTGGCATTTATTGTGTGTGGAGGCAATCACCGCATCCGACAAAATCCTAATCTCAAAATCCTAGATAAAAAAATTACCTCGATATCAAAAGTTTCCTTTTATTATTCTACAAACTTTTTGGTCAACCATCTTCTGATAGCCCTCAGGTTTTCTCTCATTACCTATTCGACATTAAGTTAGTTCGACATAGTACTACTTAGTGGTACTTCATTTATGTCGTTCATGCTTCACATAGGTTTAGGTGTTATTTATTAACAAGTTTTATATTATATAACATACTAGCTTCCGCCCGCAGCATCGCCCGCGTGGTATGCCTATGCCTGTGCCAAATTTCATCCAGATCCGTCCAGCTGTTTTGGCGTGATTGAGTAACAAACATCCAAACATCGTAACTTTCGCATTTGTAATATTAGTACGATAGTAAGATTATGTTCGTTTTTAAGGTATATAAGGTAGGTACTTATGTCTATGGGCCATGATTGTCGCATAATGTAAGTTACCAATATATTTATACCTACGTACTAATATACATCTTGAAATGTTTTAGGTCACAGCTAAGGAGGCTGTATATCTCTACTTTTGTTGCCCAACGCGTGTCTAGACCAATTTAGTTATTGTCGCGTAGCTGGCAACCGCTCTCTAGCAAACATTATTTTTGATTTATGAAGATGCACTTTGAAGATTGGTAAAATACTTTGAAATATATTAATGTTCTTCATTTCATTCGTGGATTGTGAAAGGCAGAAAGATTTTATAATGTAACTAGGTTCTACCAGCGGCTTCGCCCGCAGTATAAGGGTAAAAGTAAGCTATGTCTTGTTTCAGACATAAAATATATGTAGTGTGGGAGAGCTTCGACACGAATTGCCGGCTCAACCGGAGTGATACCACAGCCTCACAGAAAACCGCCAACGCAAGCGCCAGGTGTATTGGTGGTCGCAGGAATTGGAAGACCTGCGCGGTGAGTGCACCGCAGCGCGACGCCGATACACCAGGCACCGCAGGCTCCGTCTCCGCCCTCTGGACGCTGAAACCAGAGAGGCGGAGCTATACGAGGAGTACAGGGCGGCGAAGGCTACCCTCAGGGTGGAGATCCGGCGGGCCAAAGATCGGGCCCGCGAGGAGATGTTGGAGACTCTGAACAGAGACCCGTGGGGACGCCCCTACCGGATGGTGCGTGATAAGCTCCGCACCTGGGCGCCCCCACTGACTCAGAGTCTCCGGCCGGAGGTCGTGGACGAAGTGGTTGGGGCGCTATTCCCCCGACCACAGATGGGTTACACGCCTCCGGCTATGCCCCCGCCCACTGCGGTGCCCAATGCGGGCTACATCGACGACGACGACGAATCCGCTCCGGAAGTGACCGAGGTAGATTTGAGAGTGGCGGTGCGCCGGCTGAGCGGCAAGAATACCGCCCCAGGACCTGACGGGCTGCATGCCAAGGTCTGGGTCCTGGCCTCGGAGGCTCTCAGGCCTCGACTACTTGGTCTGTTCAGCGCATGTTTGGAGAGAGGCCAGTTTCCGCTGTCGTGGAAGACGGGTAAACTGGTCCTCGTGAAGAAGCCGGGGCGTCCTGCGGACTCCCCGTCCGCGTACCGGCCCATTGTGCTGCTCGACGAGGTGGGAAAGCTGTTCGAGAGGATAATCTCAGACCGCCTCGTCGGGCACCTGTCTGGAAGGGGGCCGGATTTAGCGGACGGCCAGTTCGGCTTCCGCAGAGGGCGCTCCACGGTGGACGCCATCATGCGCGTGAGGGACCTCACGACGGGGACAGCGTTGGCCGGGAGGCGAGTCGTCGTGGCGGTGTCTCTGGACATCGCCAACGCCTTTAACTCGTTGCCCTGGAGCTGCATTTTGGAGGCACTCCGGTATCACCGGGTGCCTGCCTATCTCCGTCGTGTAGTCGAGGCTTACTTGACGGACAGATGCGTCATCTACCCCGGTCATCGGGGCGTGTGGAATCGGCGAGAGGTGTCGCGCGGTGTCCCACAGGGATCGGTCCTGGGACCTCTCCTGTGGAACATCGGGTACGATTGGGTGCTACGCACCGACCTCCCGAGCGGCGTCAGCATTGTCTGTTATGCTGACGACACGCTGGTGCTGGCGAACGGGAGGTCGCATCAGGCGGCGGCCGACCTGATGTCACAAGCGGTTGCGACAGTCGTTGCAAGGATCCGGCAGTTGGGACTCGAGGTGGCGCTCCACAAGTCCGAGGCCATGTGCTTCTATGGCCGTCGGAGCGCGCCACCTCCAGGTGGGTCCCAAATAACGGCAGGAGGAGTTACCATCGGCGTCGAGTCGGCGATGAAGTACCTGGGTCTCGTCCTCGACAGCCGATGGAACTTCACGGAGCATTTTCGTCGTTTGGCCCCTAAGCTAGAACGGTCTGGGGCCGCGCTCAAGCGGCTCCTTCCCAACCTCGGGGGGCCAAACGCCTCCTGCCGGAGGTTGTATATGGGGATTGTGCGATCCATGGCCCTCTACGGTGCCCCTGTGTGGACTTGAAGCGGCGGCCGGCTCGTACGCTGGTCGCGTCCCAGAGGGTCATGGCTATACGAGTAATCCGCGGGTATCGCACGATCTCCAAGGAGGCGGCGAACCTCCTTGCCGGATCACCGCCGTGGGATCTAGAAGCGAAGGCGCTCGCGCGCGTCTACAGTTTGCGCGCAGACGCGCGTCGCCGGGGCGAAGATCCTCTGCCGCGCCAAATAAGTGCGTGGCGGAATGAGCTCCGGCGAGATCTCATGGCAGAGTGGAGACAACGACTGTCGCAACCGAGGGCCGGGCACGCTACCATAGCAGCGGTAAGACCCCTCTTTGAGGAGTGGCTTGAGAGACGCCACGGCGTCCTCACCTTCCGTCTGACGCAGGTGCTTACCGGGCACGGCAGCTTCGGTAGGTTCCTGTTTCGGATTCAGCGGGAGGAAACGCCCGAGTGTCGTCATTGTGAGGACCACCTAGAGGATACGGTGGAGCATACGGTAGCGGTATGCCCTGCCTGGGCTGAGCACCGCCGTATCCTCAGGGAAGTGATCGGCGGCGGCGACCTCTCGCGCCCGGCCTTAGTCGAGGCCATGGTGCGGAGTGAGAGGAACTGGGACGCCGTCTCCTCCTTTTGTGAAGCAGTCATGCTCGCAAAGAGAGAGGCGGCCCGCGTGAGGGAGCAATCCTCCTCCTCACGCCCCAGCAGCCGCAACTGGCGACACTACGGGCGTCGGGGATCGAGGGACGATCTCCGGCCACCGTAAGTACGCGCCTGCGGTCGGCGAGTAAGGGCAGCTCGCCGCCCGACCAGAACCAGGCCCGAGCGTACGGCGCGTAGCGTTCCGCGCGCGCCTCAAAGAGCCATTCGACCACCACAGACGGGGCCCTAAAGGGCTGATGTTCAGCCGGGGTTGCGGGGTAAGCGCAATGAGGTACCGCGACCTCGGCACAGAGCAGGAGAAGGAACAGGGGGGTTTTTAGTCAGTAAGAGTCTGACACTCCCTCCTGCCCGGCCCTGGGCGGGAGAAGTCATTTGATGATTTTCCCCTCACAAAAAAAAAAAAAAAAAAGCCTCACAGAAAACCGGCGTGAATCAACACTTATGCTGTGTTTCCCTTTATGAGTGAGTTTAACGGGGGCCAAATCCTGTCCTCTACCCATTCAACCCCAATCCCCAAAATCTGACCGCCAAAAGGCCGGCAATATACTCGTCATTCTTATGGTGTTGCCGTGTCACGAGCGGAGCCGATTCATAGCGCACTGCACTCTAATTTGTCTGCGAAACCTCTTTGCGGCTGCTACGTCTAATATAACAATTTATACACGAACATAGCTCGGTGTTCAGAGAAAGTGTAACAAACACACACTATAACTTTAACAATATTAATATGATTGAGGTTTTTTTATTTTATTTAGTATTATTTATTAAAGGCACGTCAGATGGGATCAAGGTAATCCTATGTGAGATCATCAGTCTACATAGTATTGTACGTTGTGTGTTTATATAATTCATTTAGCTTTAGAAATAGATGAAGAGAAGAAGAATGTTACTACTGGTTCAAAGCTATTTTTAGAATGTACGACTCCTTTAAACGAATTAGAGACGAAAACATCAGGTAACAGCTTATAAATTATATAATTTTTTTATAGCATAGTTCGGAAAACGAGCAAGCGGACTACCGGAAAGTAAGCAATCGGGGCGCTAGCCATGGACACTCGCACTTCAGAGGACTGCAGGCGTTTTAGAGGTTACAAAGGTCTCCGGTAACCTCACTCATACTGCAAAACATAACGGTGTGGTTGTTTCACGCCAATTTTCTGTGTGGCGGGGATATCACTTCGGTCGAGCCGGCCAATTCGTGCAGAAGCATGGTTCGCCAACACTTATATAAAGCTCGTAGGCATTATATAAAAAGAAAACAGTTGAAAGTTAAACTGTGTACATTTTTGATGTAGTTGTATCAATGACACTGTCTACTCCGTAGTGTTATAATATGGTATTTATCAAACGAACAAATCAACTTCGTGCGCGGCCCTGACAGAGCCATAATTTTGACAGATGCGATTATGAACAACTCATGCGCCGATCGGAATCGGAATATTGCTAGGTATACATTTATGTATTTGTCACGCCCATACGTAAACGAGACAAAATTGTTTTGAAGAAAGAAATTAATGTACCAGTCTATTGTAACTAAAGAATGTAATTAAAATTCTATTGATATTTGATAAATTACAAGTGAAAGGAAAGAGTAAGATCACTCACATTTTCACAAATACTTACTTTTTATTATGTGATTGGACGGCAAACAAGCAGACGGATTACCTGATGGTAAGCAATCAGCGCTATCCACACATGCAATAAAGGAGGAGTTACGGACGCGTAGCCGACGCTTTGGGGATTAGGGGTTTGGAGATTTTGATTGGGGAGAGATTGGAAGAGGGGAAGTATTGGAATCCGGTAACATGGAGAAACACAACGCTGTGTGTGTTTTACGCGCGTTTTCTGTGAGGCCGTGGTATCACTCCGGACGAGCTGACCGATTCGTGCCGAAGCATTATAAGTACATGTTTTAATGCAAATAATTTTAATTCAATAAAAAATAGAGATAGAACCATTCAAATAGCATTATGTCTCGTATAGTCCCTCTTTCTTAATTGTTCTACGTGAAATACCAACGTGTTTGTGACTTTGGTGTTCAATAGTGGACAGAAATGGACTTACAACTTATTTTTCCATTTATCTCTAATGTGTGATTACGACGTTATTTAAAAAATATTGCAAATATTTGAACTAAAGAGGAAAGTTTTGTCAATATAATTGATAAATTAGTTGATAAATACGGACTGATTTGAACTCCCTTTCTTCGCTTTGTTTCAGTTTTAGACATTTTCAAGCCTTTTACTCAACATGTGTAGTTTAATTACTTTTATAAACCAATAAATCTGCCCATTCACTAAAATAAATCTACATTTATGTTTAATGTTAAATATTATTTATGTTTGCTTTATCGAGCAGCATTAATGCAAGATCACTTCCTAAATTAATAAGTCGATAACTTACAAAAACAGGATTTCCTTACTAGATTAAATTGATAAAATATTTAGGAAAAGAACAATACGAGTAGTAGTAAACACTAATGAAATCATCGAGGCCACGCAAACAGTACCACTGATTGATCTCACACATAACTCGAACACTTTATCATCTTTAAATAAGTACAGCACACAATAACACCGAAACACATTAATAATGACAAACGTAAGAAATGCGAGGGTCAGTCAACAATCAATCAATACATTAGTCAAAGCGTGCTAGAGCAATTTTTCAAAGCCCACATTACTGGTGCAGTAGTCATTAATATCTTAGTGGATATTGTCTTATTAGGCAATTAGTCAGGCTAAGGCCAGGCCTGGGCACACCGTGACCCGACAGCTTACGAAATGCACCGACCGCCTACGAGCCGCACCCTGCGTGACAATTCAGCACATGTGTTGTCTACTGTCTAAGACATGTTCTAATTATTTAAGTGGACCAGACCAGGTTTCGCAGAAATACATTCACCGATTAGACCAGTAGGTACCTAATATAATAGGCTTTACCGAATAGACTTGTATGATATCTCCGTAATCTGGTGAAGCGAATAAGACAATCATAAGATGTAAATCTTTAAGTTAGGTAGGTACCTGCCTAATCTACGTACGGACTAAACGTAGATATTTCGGTAGGTAAATCCTGTTTATATTTTTAGATGAAAATTTCATGGCAGACATGTACAATAAATAATATGTTAAAAAGCAACATTAACCTTAACAAATCGGAAGTGGTTTATTTTGGTCATCAGAGAATTTAACGGTAATCTTGTTTACGTATTTTTTTGACAATAAGGTCATTACGATTTCATAACCGTTGGTACTCCAATTAATATACTATTTATTTATAAACAAGAGCTCAACAACCAGATCAAGTTCACTCGAGTAAATAATAATTAAAAATAACTTCAAAATCTGTTACGATGACCTTTTCGGTTTTTTTGTGAGGTCTAGACCACAAGCCTTTTTTGGTGTAATCAATAATAAAAACATGGCAGCTATGCGGAAACTTAAAGTTGGCCCAGTTTAAGGATATGGAATACTACACTTGGATAATTCAGGTAATATTACAGACACGTCATTATTATGGTAACCAGTAACAAGGTCGCTAATGATGCTATCTACATATTCCACAGGCTATCTTTGTTCGTCATCTCATTTCTATATACACAGTGATGGACAGAGAATCAAATTACCAAAATGTAGGCCAAAATTAATTGACATAACATGATGTACGGATTACAGATATTATATTCCATAAGTGCGAATATTGCGAAATACAATTTCGTTATTGTATTAATAAAATATTTGATTCGTTTCGTACTGCGTATTTACTGAGACGAAAGTTTCAAGTCTCGTTACTCTTTACATTTTGCAATCATTGCAGAAAATTATGGGCACTACCAATCAGGATTGTTTCTCAATTACAGTTTTAATGTTTAATCGGCGAATTATAGCGAAACGTATTAGATTCGCAATTGGAATTCGACTGAAAGGCTCGATGCCATCCCCCCTTTGCGTACATCGCGGGTGCGTTCGCATCGACCTTCGCAGTCATATGACTTCGGAGCTTCGGATTGATCTACTTTCCACGTGCGCACAGGCAGTGCGCAATTATATGCCCTTCAACAGGCACTCTAATCGCTGTGAGGAATCTCTCTGCGACGTCTGAGATAAGAATTTATCCACGATGTACTGATTCGGTTTTCAGTCAACGGTATTTATTTGTCACCGCAAGAGCCAATGTAGTTTTTTTTATATTTTGTAATGTTATGAAATGGAACGTCCGACGATCAAGTAAAGAGACATCTTTTGCGGTCGGTTACAATGTTGTCATTTAATGGTCGAAATTTGGAAATAGTTATTAGCAGAGTGCTTTCGTTTTTTTTAGATTAAATTTTAACAAACATCTTTAGTCAACATTTTGTTACTTGCTAAGATCTAACAATAAATCATAGGATTAACTAGAATGGCATTGGACTCGATTGAATTGCCGTAATTAGAGTTTTAATCCATTATATTTTGGATGCAAAAATGCAATATGATTTGATAAGATCTTAAATAGTGCCGGACTTGCAGATATTTATCTAGCAAACTTACAACATACATATGTAGTTCATCATCATCAGCCTGTTGTCGTCCACTGCTGGACATAGGCCTCCCCAATTGCACGCCACTCAGCTCGATGTTCAGCTCTTCTCATCCATATGTAGTTAGTACGTGAATAATTGTAACATTTTAGTTTATATTCGTATACCGCGTATACGGTTTGGGATTCTGGTATATTCAACCTTTGCAATAACTATACTGTATAGAATTCATATATTGTTTGAATTCGAGGGGTAAACAGACACGGAAGAGGGGTGAACAGATACTAGGAAAATTCGCCAACATCTATTCACCCCTTTCGTGTATCTATTCACCCCTCAAATTCTATTCACCCCGTTTTACGGTATCATTAGCCCGTGAGAGTTGAAGTTTCTTCATCAGCCAACAGAATGAGATCGACTGCTAGACCATGTGCCCTCTCTGTAAAAAAGGTTGAATTTCATCATTCATTTCGATGATGAAATTTAACCTGTTAATTAAATTTCGATGATTCGATGAATTAAAAAAGATTTTTAAAATTAGACTGACTGCTACACTTTATTGTTAGTTATTTCATTAACATTTATTATTATTTAGTGATTTTGAATTAAGATCGGTTATCAATTCGGACGTCAGTCTGCTTTTTTTTCTTTTTCAGTGGGGAAAGTCATCTAATGCCTCTCGCTCAGGGTGGAGCGAGAGGAAGTGTTAGACGACAAAAAAACCACCCTGTTTCTTGTCCGGTTCCAGGCAGCAGACCGTAGTATTGCGATTGCACCTACCACCCTGGTAGACTTATTTATTTTATTCTACCGTTAGCACCAGGCGAATGTGATGTGGAATATTGTGTAGACAATCTCTACTAGATTCATAGTCAAAACGTAACCCTTATATGTATACATATCCATAGATATGCTGAAAATCAGCGCTGTGGCACCAATTCCTTGAAATTATGTTACTTCCTTGTACTTATGGTCCACAGATAATTAATAAGATACACGCGACCTCGTGCATAATGTCATACTCTGTGGACCATAGATAAAAGTTTACAATTTTATTTTTGTTATTAATTTTATTTTAGTTTCTTTAGATTATTAGTATTTTGTTTTTTTTTTGTTTTCTATGTGTGTGCGCTTGCGCAAAATAAATGTTTTTCTTTCTTTTCTTTTTTCTCTTTACATAAGCTATCAGCCGTCTGGCTGGGCAACGTTGTCGCCGCGACGCTCAAGCTGCTCATGATTAGGTAAGAGTCCCGTTGTGACTGGAAACGAGTAGAGCTTTCCTTACTTTTTTTTACCATAACCATAGTGTCCCTAAGTTGTATGATCAATTGGTATTCACAATAAATCATTTGTTTAACAACACTTCACTGATGTAAATGTCACGTGATGTGGGTGTGAATGTTATGTATGAGTACGTAGCACAGATCGTAGATACACTGTGACTGCTTCATTACGAATGTTAGTTCTTTCATTATTAGCACACAATAGACCACCGCCGCGCTTGTAATCTTAAATATACACCGCTGTTATGTCATGGCCATAGAAATTGAGAGTGAACTAATTACAAGTTTTTATTATACTTACGATAAAGAGTAATTTTGATGTTTTTTTTAAGTGAAGAATTTCACAGGTAAATAACTTTTAAAACTAAAGGTGCTGTTGATGATTTTAAGCTATTGATCTCGTTGATAAATGCTCCCATTGATGCAAAATGTACGGTAAGAAATTATTTTTAAGTTTGAGAGCGCCATACTTCGGCAAGAATAGGTCGGGCTGACCGGAGTGATACCACGGCCTCACAGAAAACCAGCATACAACAACCACAGCGTTGTGTTTCGCCGTGTGAGTGAGGTTACCAGAGGCCTCATCCGTCCCCTGCCCCAACCCCTCCCCAACTCTCATCTCGATCCTCAAGTAGTCAATTTGTTACACGTTCAGGTCGTATTGTAAAGCCCACAAGAAGGCTAATAGAAGAAATAGATTAAGTATATTTTGTAATCTTATATGTTGTAAATTAAGTACCTAGTCAAGTTATATAAGTATAAGTCGTTTATAATATTATCAAGTAGTCATAGTGATAAGTCTCTTTTGTAAAGGGTTAATTTAAACTTAACAAGGGGGATGTTGTATTGTCTATGATTAGTATTACTAATCAGTGTTGCACTATTATTGTCTATGTCGTCATATCACTATAAAGAGGGTGGCCGAGCAAGTGTCGGCCATTGACAATGTAACTCTGGTGCAGTGAGCTGCAGGACTGTGTACTATCTAATTAAAGTCAAGTATCCAAGATCCAAGTCTTTCAATCATATTACATCTCTAAATGTCCAAATCCCTAATCCCCAAATGGTCGGTAACGCACTCGTGAACCTCCTGTTGCGCGTTCCCATGGGCGGCGTTGACTGCTTACTATTAGGTAATAGGGCTGCTCATTCGCCGTTTAAATAAAAAAAAAAACATTATACTTCGCTATTTTTTTTTCTGATGCAGTGATAATCTGGTGGTGGTCTGAAACATGACGTCGTAGGACCATGGAGGTTAAGGCTCCCAATTTTTAATACACTAAATAGCAAAACATTGTGAGGAAAACTGAACTTATAATTTATGTTTATAAGTTTGAATTCGCCACGGATTGGCGAATAAAAAAATAGTTACCAACCTTGAGTAGACATAGTGATTAATGCCCAAATCTTCTCCGAGTGAGAAGAGGTCTTTACTCAACCGTTGGCACTATAATGACGTGTGATGTGTGACAGAATAAAAAAAACTATTTAGGTGGCTGGTTAATATTAATAAAACAATACGAAACCACATAAATGATATTACATTTTCGTGATATTCCGGGTTATTTCACTTGGTTAAGAAACTGTCAAAACTTCTAACAAATTGCTCGTTCAGGTGTTACCAGGCTATGTTTTTGTGTCCATTGATATATTGTCAAATTGCCATGAAAACGCTACTTAATTCTTACAAATAGGTAACAATTGTATTACATTTGGTCAAAACAAATAGTTTGTTATAAACGGAATAATTTCATAGTAAGTATTGGCAATTGGTCGTGAGGTTTGGAAATATTATATCACTCAGTTATTGCCACAATTTACTTTCCTTTGGTTACGGTTGTATGATTTTTTGCACCTAGGTAATAGGTCAGTTACTTCTAGTTTGGTTATCGTCGTGGTCGTTGCTTGATAGATTAATTAGTTTTCTTTTTCATTGTGTTTTTTTAATATAGACCCTGTTTTATAGATCTAAGGCTTAGATGCCATTAGGTAAATTAGGAAACTTTAATTTAGCGAAAAGTCTCATTTGATTCATTTTTCATACATACAAATAGTACATACTATTATGTACTATGGTGTTAAGCCCAAACTTCTACCTACGTTTTGGTGCATAAAGTTATATAATTAATTAATAAGTACTAAATACCCGTGATACAAAGCATACATTTTGTGTAGGTACACATAGGACACATTGTACACTGAATAGCCATGGATAACGGTCAATGTCACATGACCTTGGAAGAAAACCCTGATCATTGCCTTGCCCACGAAATATCAGATATTACCAAAAAATTAAACAAGTTTCCATTGAACGTTTTAAATTCGAGGAAGTTGAATGTAAAGTTACTTGACATGACATTGCGATAATCACGAAATTAAAATGTTATTTTCTTACTTAAATTTTTCTTTTCTTAAGCAATTTTTGATGGCGATTTCGATAAGGAAATGGATGCAAATAAATGATGTAAACTGTATTGCAGCTAGTGAACCATATTTTGGGGCAGTTTGTGCAAAATGTGCATTACTTAGTTTGTCATGATGCAATATAATCATCGGACAATTACCTGCCAATGAGATGGAACCAAACCCATTGTTGTTGAACTAATTTTAATTCTTATTTGAATACTGATTAATTGAAATTTGAGTCAGATACAACCAATTTAATCAAAAAACTTTTGCATAAGTAGTCTAGTCATTTTGTTTCATTTTTATTTGCGTTTTTAGCATAATTATGCTAAAAACGCAATTCGCTTCGGTTTCGTCCAGTTACCACTTTCCTAGTTGTCCTATTATTTCGATATAAAAACTTTACAAACTTAGCTACATAAGCCTTGGGCACATAAAAAATCCGTAACGACAAAGATTAGGACAAAAAATATGCTATTAATAATTGTACTTATGTATTGAAATAATATATACATAATTTTGGGCATTTATTTTAATTAAAACCGTGTATATTTATAAGGATATCACTATATGAAACTAAAAAAATACCGATCTAATTATTTATAAGTAAATCGTATTTATTAATCTATACAAATATTCTTCAATTTCAGGAAAAACACATTAACAAAC
This sequence comes from Spodoptera exigua, assembly GCA_902829305.4. NCBI lineage: Eukaryota > Metazoa > Arthropoda > Insecta > Lepidoptera > Noctuidae > Spodoptera > Spodoptera exigua. The sequence goes on from LR824612.2 coordinate 4,717,697, forward strand.
TCATTAGAGTATAATGAAGCAATAATATTCTTAAATTGGGGCATAAATTATATGGGGATTATTAAATATTTAGAATCATCCCACGATGTCGAAGGCCTTGGTGTAAAACTAATTAGCTGGAGGATCTTGCAACTTGATGATCACGATCCATATAATTTATTGCTAAGTGGTCCAAAACCAGAAATATACACAATGTACATGAATTACTACTTACTTAATTGCTGTAGTACATCTCTGAGCTATGTTAATTAATGTTAATTGCCTCTCTTGAATTGATTGTCAAAACCCAATCATTTGACATGGGTATTTGTTGGCAATGAAGTTATCAAGTAGGTAGTTAAGTTGAACAGTAACAGTGTGTACTTAACACACGGATACACCAGTATAAAATAGCCGTTGAGTGTGCAGAAAGACCATACATAGGGAGATTAAAATAAACTAGTTATGTAGGTATAGCTTGATGTGCAGCCGTATTTGCAAGTAACTATTAGGGTAAAAGTTTTAAATTAAGTAATTGATAGTCTAGTATTGGGGCGAATATCGACAACAAAATATTTTATTCAGATTTATACTAGAATTATTTGACGGCCTCCAACCTACACCTCTATTAAGAGTTCTCTTCATATAAAAATTACAGCAATCAATTTTATGAACATAAACATACTAACAAAGAAATCAGTAGCAAGCACTTACACACCAGATACTAGTATACAGTATGTTAACTAAATCGTACCAGCCATTACAACACGCCTAAGTTGTAACTCACAAAAGTAGGTAACTATGTGACCAAATCGAGCACCATGTGTAAGGAATTACGAGCTACTTGAATGCCATTCGTACAATTTACGAAAGCTACAAGGATAATGTGAATGTTTAGAGGATTAATAAGATCGGGAGATCCTGTAATCTAGTGGATTCCTGCCTTTGGATTCACCGAATCCGGTGAGAACTTCCGCATCTAAAATTACACCCGGTAAATTCAAACAAGTTCTATTAGTTAGTTAAAATTTGGATTAGATACATCATCATCAGCCTATAAGTTTTCATTGCTCAGCCTCTTCTCACCAGGGGAAGGTATGCCCGTTAATCACCACTCTTGGAAAAGGCGGATTGGTGATTTCGAACTTCTATTTAGAAACTATTTGACCCCACGAACCTTCAAAATTAACAATATTCACTGACTTTCAAACCTTTCTTGAACCAACTTCTTCCACGAATATTTCAAGACTAAATTTAGCCAAATCGATCCAGCTGTTTTCGAATTTTAGCGAGACTAATGAACAACAATAATATAAGGATAAGAGTGAAATGTTTGATGGTTCGTAGAAAGAGTCTTATAAGATTCTGAAAGTCCCTCTCACTTTACCCTGGGCGGGAAAAGCCATAGGGGGATTCTCCCCCTCAAAAATAAACTACCGGTAATCAGAAGAGATAAATGAAACCGTACACGTTAAAACCTTACCTCCTATTAACACGTCGGAGACGATTGGCTAAATATTAGCATCTCTAAATTATTAGAAACCTAATTGTGGTCCCCAAGCCGTAGCATCGTAATAATACTAAATCTCTTCTTACCGATGGTAATATAATAATTGGATTTATTCCGGCCATCCGGCTGACAACGATCGAGTTAATAGATATAGAAAAGTATAATCTCTATGTATCTTTAAGGACTAATACAAGGAGGTACTAATTACATTAACTAGTGTGCAAGTATCTTATAATATTCATGCTAGATTTACATTTGGTAGATGTCAATCGGATAAAAGTAAAAAATGAAGCCTATGATAGTATCTAATGCAAGTAAGATTAAAATTCGAAAGAGACGAGAGAGACAGAGACAAAGATAGAGAAAAATATCAGTGTTGTAAATTATAACTAAAAAAAAAACCAAATTACTCAATACTACAAAGAAAAAAATACTAACAATAAAACATGGACCGTTCAAAGCCAATGCTTTTACAAAGATTATGTAGGTACATAATGCCGTCAATACGACAGGTTCACACACCTATAAAACGTTTAATTAACTTTATTTGTAAACCAATTACGTTTGTCGGTATGTTTGTCACTTTGTTTGATATGTGGTGTCAAGTGCGAATATTATATCGCTATTAAAATTAAATATTAAACACGTTTTGCGATTTGCATCTTGCAACGATACAATTTAATTCTATATCACGTTGCTTGCCTATGTATAGGTATAGGTGCTTTTATAATAAAATTTAATACTATTATAAAACCTATTAACTCGCTATTAAGATACATTATTTTGTAACAGAATTAATTTATTATTATTATTAGGTATGTAGTATACGTATCTAGATTGACATTAAATATTGTTTATAAATACAGCAGCATAATGGTATTTTTAATTATTGTAATTTTATATTGGTACTGAACTATTTGCTCTCGTCAGAGTAATTTTTTATACAAAAAATTTTTTGAAAAAAATATATATAATGTTTATATTATTGACCTATAAACAAACCTCTTTTGGCTATTGACCATGATTGAGCTGGTAATTGACCGAGTTACACCAACAAAATTAAATGACATAACAACCAGTGCAATTGAGTAAATTCGACAATTTATGTTTTACATGACCTCACCTTCACACTTTGTATAGGTATTCAAGTAGAAATGTTGAAGCAACACGCGGTAAGACGATCTCTTTTTCCGGTTTGTCACATTTTATTGGATTATTTTCCGCAATCAGTTTGGGTAAGAGCATGTCTGAGTGGCGAAACCGCATCGTGTACAAATACTATCTAGCGGGACGGATGGACGTTATGCAAGATGGCCGCTGCCTCTGCCGGCGCCCGAGCGTCACAACTAAAGCTACCAACATCTATTGTCTGTTCCCCTTTTGTTTAAGCACTAATTCCATACGAACATTGACGTTTTTGGCAAGTTAGTTTAGCCAAATGAAGCGACGTAAAGATTACCCGTCGCCGTCGCTCACATCTTTGGTAAGATTGCGTATTTGCGTCCCACAGACGAATACCTGTATAATTGCAGTACATTCGTGAGTAGCATGTATATGTAAATATCCAAATACTTACATTACATATAAGTCTTGTTTTGAACGGACTTTACATCCGTTTCGGAAATAAACGTGCATACATGTGTGCATCGACGTGTAAATTGTAATGCGACCTTCGTTGGAGATCAGTACCTAATGTTACTTAGTAAATGAAAACAATTTTTATAGCATTGCACAAGTGTACCTATTTACATTCATGTCAACTTATAATTTATCGGTAAGTAAACCTGATTAAGTTAATTGCGAAATTATACATAGCTTGATTGGTTTTTCTAAGGCTCGTTCTGTTTGCAGCCTATGCCGAAAGTTCAGCGAATCAATCGTGTTTTATGCGGTAAATAGCCTAAGCAAATACTTAATCTAGTTTCTTAAACTGGTTAAAAATTATCGTATTTTTATAGTCTAAAATAAACTGGGTCATTGGCACTACTCCCTTACGAAAGAAATACGTACAAGTATTTATAAACTACTAGAAGACCGCCCCTGCTTCGCACGGGTATCCGACTTCTCCGGCATCAGTCATTTGTTTTCCAAGCGAACTGCCACGGCTCCGAAAGGGTGGTTGATTCCGCTATTCCCCTTTACTTTTCGTAAGAACCTTCTCCTAGCAATGAGGTAAATAACAAAAAAAGAATTGACTAAATTGATCCAAGCGTTATTGAATTATGCGCTTAGCAACACATTTCGCGATTCATTTTTATATTATAGAATAGACAGATACCAATTTATATATCCATGTCTGGTTGTCACGACTTCTCCGGCTCTGGGTGGGACGAGATGGTCTGTCAGGCTTACTGACTAAAACCCCGTTCCTTCACTTATTCCAGCCTCATGACTGGGGCCGAGATACATTAAGTATCGCGCTTTACCACAACCCGCTGGATTTGCCATCCGATGCGTTTTCCATGCCAGAAATAATATTTTGTTTTTACAAAAACGTTTCCCCACACTATGATTTTCTCTTATGTCGTTGGCGCGTTTACAAACTTAGAATGTCACATACATATCACACCCAGACCCGGTACAATAATTTGTGGATCACACAAAGAGATGTTCCGTGCGAGAATTGCATTCCTTATTTAATTTATATTCACAATCAGTTAATATAATTACAGTTGGTAAGGAGTTAGTACTTAATTATCTAATTGATATGGTAGCTATTAAAGTAGTACTAACATTTGTCATGAAACGCCTATGATGTACTTATTTGTCGTAAGCAGGCCTATATATGACGAAAACTAATTATATTTTAATTGATTAGTTAGAAGATTAACGATAGCTTCGATTGTTCAGCGTGTAGTTTTATTCAATCTGGACTTTACTATAATTGTACGTAGATTTGACGTAGCGAGCGAGAAACTTTTGTATATTCACAGGAACTCGAAAACGGATGCAACGATTTAGATGAAATTTTGTTTTATTTTCTACTAAGTGTGGCAGAGCCAACCTGAGGTACCAAAACCAAAAGTACGAATGTGTCCGCATGACCGGAGTGATACCAGGGTCTCTCAGCCTCACAGAACGCCAGAACGCTTGAAACAATCAGAGCGTTATTTTTCACTGTGTGAGCCAGATTTTCGTAGGCAATTATTTTCCCTCAATCCCCAAAAGGCCGGCAATGCACTTGTAATTCCTCTAGTGTTGTGGGTATGCATGGGCGGCTTATCATCAGGTAATCCGTAAGCTCATTTGCCGTCCTATCAAACTGCACTGAATCCTTTATTAAATTCAAACGTATCCAATTTGTACCACGTAGGTACTAACGTGACAGATTAGTATCTAAAAGGTAGTTTCTAAGATTTGTCAGTTATTAAAAAATCAAGAAAAAATACATTAAAGGCAAAACTTAATTAGTGGACAAGCCATATTCGACTCTAGAAACTAGTATTTACAAGTTAATTTTTCCAAATATCGCTTGAAGCTAAAAGGTCAGACCGTATATTTATTAGTTGGAATTATAAAAAATGTACTGAACTTTAAGTAGGCACTTATTGAATTTTAAGTTGTTAAATCAGTGTTAAATAGAGCTCATGTGCATTGAATTGAAGTAGGTAGATTCCGCAAAAATAATATAGGTATACCAAAAGAATGCAATACCTATAGCAGAGCATAAAACATTAATGGTATTATTGTGCCGAATAAATAAAAAAAACATTATGTTGACGCAACAAAGATACAAATTTCTCACCATAAACTCTCAAAAACGCCTCTTAACAAGTTAATTACGAATAAATGCACACAATTAAAAATATCCGTTCGTATTTAACCCAACACATTATTTAAAAATGTGTGGTAACAACATGTTTTAAACCAGAACCAGAAATTAAATGCAGACTCTTTTGATAAAACCTTATTTAGTGCTTAATCTAGATATTCAGGTCACATGAATTTTTAAGTGTCTATGACACCTTATAGGTTATAATTCGAAGTTTAAAAAGACGTTATAAAATAATGTTATAGCCGGTTAGGTGGACACTAATTGACTCAAAATAGTTTCGGAAGAAGGCCAATGTCAACGACAGTTGATCACAAACTCGACACTTGCAACCAATTGATGCCGCACCCACATTTATGATTTAGATGTAATCAACTTTTTACGTCAGATAATTGACACGAAACTTTAAATTAAAACGGGATGCTAAATGATTTTAAATTTGTGGTTACTACACGATTTTGAATTTATTAAATAGGTTCATATAGATGTATGGTTTGTTTTAATGGCAAAAAAGTCAGATAAACCTTGTACCAACATCGTTGTGCTTAGTAATTATCTAAATAAAATTAAATGGATTGGCGTATAATCTTATTCTATTTATGTATTTCCTATTATACTAGTACTGATTTTAAATTGTAATTATCTAAAATGTAGATTTCAGTTACAAGTTGAATACAATATGATGCTTTTTTGAAATTTAAATATGTTTTTGCATCAGACAGAGTATGGCGCAGTTACACAATAGGGAGATACGCCAAACCAAACTCCTTCTTTCTACTTAAAACAATGGTATCCTATTAACGTGCTTGAAAGTAATAATAGATGGGTTGTTAGCAATTCACCAATTTTTTTTACATCTCCAAGACTCCAATACATAAATCATCTGAAACAAGTTTGTAAATTATTATAATGTCTTTATACACACAGACAAATATGGACTAAATACTTAACTGAATTAAAATCACATTGTGACACCGTATTAGGTGAAGAGGTTTCTCTACAAAGACGTGAGTGTCTGTAGTTGTAAGAATTCCAATTTGAGACATAGTACAATTAACTAGCTGGCGTATAATTGTAAGGCCTATTAAGAGTATTAAGTATATTAAATTTAGGTTATTAGAAACACATGTTTGTTCTTTACTAAGGCTAGCAGCTTTATTTCTTTTTTGACAGAGTAAAATCATCAAATGACTTTTTCCAACCTGTGATTGTCACTCTTATTGACTAAAAAAACGCTCCATCCCTTCTCCTGATTCAAACCACGATACATTATTGCGCTTGCACCTACAGCACCGGCTACATATTGACCCCAGTGGGTCCCATCTGTCGTGATCTGATTTCATAGTCCTTACTTACTTACTGTTTGAATGTTGATTTGATTGATGATTTTTTTGTCGAAGATTACCGACAAAAAAATAATAATAATAAATAAAAAAAAATGTATTGTGGTCATAATATGTTAACATCCTTCATATACTTTGTATATAAGGTTTATTCGGAGATAGGCAAACCCAATTTTGTAGGTAGTTTTAAGTAAAACACCACACTCTTAAATATTTAAATTAAATAAAAACGGATTTGAATGCTCGTCAAACTTCCCACCAGAATCCCCGTTGCACTCTTTGCGCGGGAAAACTTTATTAATCTGTTTCAGTTGACAGACGACAGCGTCACCACGGCAGCCAGTGTTGCCGAGACCACAGATTATATTAGTGACGTTCATTTAGTTGATTTTCGTCGTCTAACAGTAGCTTTATTCCAGACATGACGTTCATAATATTTTATGCATGCAGCCAAACATTGAATGCATGTGTTAATTCGTTGCTATACATACGTTTCTAGCTACTTATAGGTACTCCGCAAAAATATTCCGCGGCGATGACAGACTAAACCAACAAGGCAGTCTTTTTTTACATAACTTATTAGTATTCAGTATAGGTTTGGAAACGAAAGGTAAGCAAACTAATTATCATTCTATGCAAGCTGCACCACACAGCTTACAGTGCAGCCAGCCTTGTGCTGCAGATTTTAAAATAAAATATTATTTGGACACGTGATCTGTGTTACTTTTTCCTCATATTGGTAAGCTCTAGGGATTAGGGTTTACGAAATTCTGAAAGAAAAATAATTCTGTTACAAGGATGTTCCAAATAATACAGTGCAACTGTATGGTCTATCATAATTAACTGAATCATAAATGTGTAATCCCTAAAGCACCTAGTATTTTGACTATTTTCCTAAAAAAATATATTTGACAGCAATAACTTAAAAAAAACCTGTTGAATATTAAGCGGACAATTAATAAGACAAACTTATCAAACTTATTAGTATTCAGTATAGGTTAACATTAGGTCAAAATTAATAAGACAAACTTGTCAAACTTAGTAGCTTTACTAAACTGACATCGTGCAATGGTAATAAATTAATAATCAGTATTAGTCTGATTGAACGATTGATTAATGATAGCGGGAGACTTGAGGGCAGTCCCGGGGCGGGATTGCGACACCGATACCACAGATCAAGTCAACACTCTAATACTCTAATAAGAGATCGACCTCGAACTACATTGCCGATTTGAATCGTGTGTGAGCTATTCGAATTACACATGCGCTTTCAATGAAGGTTGGATCCGAGTCTCGGAGATGGGGGCGGGCGAACATTACACGCTGGCCAGTAAGCAGTCGTGACCGGGAGCGGCAATCATCAACATTTTATTACGAATACATACTTTATTAAACCACGATATCTCGACGGATCGCACATTTCGTAAGTTGATGTGTATGTGTATTGAAAAACAATAGTCTTATTTTATATGAAGACATCAATATATTTGGACCATTATATGTGTTACAATGCGCTTGTCCTTTGTTTATTTGTTCTGTTTTGTCAAGGTAATCGAATCTGTGTCTCGAGCTTGTATACATGACAGCTTCAAGAGCACCGATACAACCTGTCGACGTTGTCACATTGATCATGTTGAGACGTGTTTATCTGGGAGATGGAATTGACCAACATGTCAAAGAAGTTACATCATGAGTCAATGCAAAATTGGTATTGGTTTGATGATTAGGTGATTGTAACAGCCTAGTAGGCTTATGCCAAAATGTAATAGATCACTTAACTGGTTATGGAGGCTGACTTTCTAAATTGATTATTCTTTAACTATTGCGTATTGTTCACGGACTTATATACTTTCGTACCAGCATTAAAATCCAAGAGATGGATAGTAATATGAGTACTCTATCAGTAATTTATGTGCGATGTCTTAAGTGGAAATCATCTATGGACGTCTCGTCGTCGATTTACGAACAACTTTTTGTATGATCTACAAAATGTTGAAATAGTGTGTTTGTAAACGCACCCAAGACACAGGAGAAAATTCAGTGTAGGTATTAAGGAAAATCTGAAAACGACCCCACCGAAAATAGGCCACGACCAGCAAAACAAACCAGTTAAGAAATAGACTTGAAGCTAAAAAACTGTTGCGTCTAATTTGAAACCACACGGAACATAGCCGTTTTTCAAAAAATTACTCAAAACAACATTAGGAAATAATTTTTGTTTGTCAATAAATATAACCAAAATAATAGCAAGTAGCTTCTGAATGAAATTATTGATGAGTGATGATTAGTAATCCATTTTTTATTAGTTATCTGATGAATTATTAGAATGCCTAAAGTTTATGCAACTAACAATATAATCAAACTGACATTTCCTGTTTGATCTGAAGATGGACTTTACTCTTAGATAAACTCTCAAGAAAGCGATTCTTTGCGGTCAACCAAAGTCCAAGTATTAATTAGAACAACGTGCGAGCTTCTAATATGTTGGTTAATATCCGGTTAGATATAAACAATCAACTATTTTAGTACTTTTAGATGTGTAATTACACGAAACACACCGTTAAATTAAAATAACTTCATGTTTTTTCAAAGTTTTGTACGTTAAGGAATTCAACTCAATTGTAATGAAAGTATGAAAATATCCCTATTACAAAATACCTATCAGAATCCAGCTTATTTTACCATTGACACCGCTGACATTGCCATTCCATGAAACTAATTTTGATACATAAATGTGGAAACTTCATTTGAGATTGTCGCTTACTCTTCAATATGAAAAATTGTATGTACGATATTCGCAAAGGCAAAACAGTGTGGTATGTAGTAGTTTGCGACATTTTCCAAAAGTGGTTTTTACCTCTCAAAGATTAGACAGTACTGACGAATTGTTAAGATAAACCTCGTGAGGAAAGATAACTTTTTATTTTTAAGCTTAAAGTCAAGCAGAAAGCGTGGTTTGGTGATTATTTTACTACTCCTCGTAAGAAAAGGTCTTTGTTTAACAGTTAGCACTTATAGGTTCGTGATATTAATAAAATGTGGAATACAATTAATAAAATTAGAATATCCTTATATTTTATACTAGCTACTCTCGCGCGGTTTCACCCGCTGCTCGGCTCCATTTTATCGTAGCGTCATGTTTTATAGCCTATAGAACTCAGGAATATTGTAGCTATCTATCAGTGAAAGAATTTTGGAAATCCGACCAGCGGTTACAAAGATTACCCCCTACATACAAACTTACAAATTTTACCTCTTTATAATATTAGTATAGAAAAAGATGCTTGTAGCTTTATTTATAAAGCCACACACATTTTTTTATGTTGCATAGACACATTTCTCCTATAGGAGAACTGCAGGAAGAGATTTCTACCAGGAATATGCCATACCTATGTGCCTCTGTTTCTTTTTTTGTTTCATATTTACTGTATCTGTGTTGTGCATAAAACAATAAGTTGTACCTAAATAAATAAGCTGTTACACTAATATTTCCCAAATAAGACCCAGTTTCAAAAAGAAGCAGATATTTAGAACAATGTGTGAAACACAATTTATATTCATAATTACACGTGACGTTCTCATGACGTAGTGTTTCGGCGCTTCCTCACAAGTCACATGATACGATGCAACCTCAGATGTTACGACAAGGCCTTTCCTTTGTGAATGGAAGCGTTCCTTTCCCTCCTCGTGTGTTCTTCGAATCACGAAGCTCGGCTTCGTTACGATAGTATTTAGTGATTAGAGATTTAGAGACACGCCTTTTCATCTTGTTTATTCGCATCGAATAATAAGATTATTACCTTATTTTACATATTTGAGATAGATAACCTGTATAATAAAATTGTATAATACCATTAATAAACACAATCACCAATCTCTATAAGCATAGACTAATAAATTATGATAATCATACAACCAGAGAGGGAAGGAGAGGCGACCACTGGCCCAGTACAAGCTACGGCCGCGCCGGGTTCAGACCCTGCACCTCCTGGGACGTCACCGGAGACCTCGCCGTGCAGCTCCCGCGTCGTTTCGCCCTTCAGGCGAAGGGCAATTAGCCCGATCTTTTCGACACCTTAGTCGGCCTAGGACTCTGGAGTTTAGTTTTATTAAGTAGATTAAACTTGTACTTAAGCGATAAGCTAAGCGTTATATTCCCTATCTTAGGGGGGAGAAATGTTCCGCCCGACCAGAACTGGACCCGAGCGTACGGCGCGTAGCGTTCCGCGCGCGCCTCAAAGAGCCAATAGACCACCACAGTCGGGGCCCTAAAGGGCTGATGATTTTCCCCTGACAAAAAAAAAAAAAAAAAAAAAAAAAAAAAAAAAAAAAAAAAGGGGGGAGAAATGTTAGGTTGGTAAACCTAGCGACGAATGCGTACCGTAATGTTGGTATGACATGCGCGGGCTGCGTTGGAACGTCTATGATTTTGCTCTTGGTTTTTTTTAATCACTTTATACAAGACACTGGAAACATCTCGTAAAGTCTGTTGCCAGACACATGCGAATAATTTCTAGCTTATTAAGTCATCTGCATAGTCACATGCTCTTGATGAGACAATCATTTTAAATGATCATTACGTAAGGAAACGATGGAATATAACTTTGAAACTGAGACCAGCCGTTATGCACGTAACTTGCTTTTAAAAAAACGAAAACTAAATTATAAGATGACATCTCACAAGAGACGGTAAACAAACAACTATTTAGAATTGTGTAACATTGTAAATTATTGCAATTTTATTCAGATAATTTGTAGAAAAACAAATATCATTTGCTCCACAAGATCTGGCGCCGAAAGAGTTACATTACATGCAGTCTTTTATATACTTTTTTATAAAATTGACATTTGTATGTTAGCTTTATTCTTTGCTTTCTGTTTCTGTAACAAGTTTACGAGTACCTACTTGTTTTACAGAGCTATACCCTCTGAGTAGCGATTTTCCATTCTCGACTTTGCGACGAATGGAATAAACAGATAAAACAAACTCTGTAAACATTGCCCAGGCTGTTCACAGGACAAAAATCCTGCAAATACATCGTCACCTACTAACATTAACAATATCATGTATTTTATATGTAAGAATAAACCTATAACCATACAATGGGGACATACATAAAATGTAGGTAGATTCTGAAATGTTTTTTTTAATCAGAACTTCAGTTCCTTTTCCAAAAATGCAACTATGTTAAACTTAAAAAAAATACAATAAAATAAACTTTTTAAAAGCTTTTATTCTCTTTTTATGATTTTATTATCTAGATGTTAGATAAATATTTGATGTAACGTTTGTAATGTAATTAAAACTGACTTTTATGAATAAATAAAAGATTTAATTAATATTAATTTCTATGCAGATTTATGTAAATTACTTAATTGGCTGTTGTAACATAAAATGGTAAATTATTATTCATTAAGTACAATAAAACACAAAATGAAGAACATTTTGAAAAGATAACGTACAACAAAATAATTCTTAGAGTAAGTATGTAAAAAAATTTGAAAGCATATTGTTTGGGCACCATGTTTTTTGTTTTTTATAGGCTTATACTTACCACTAGAAAACAATCAATAGTAAAAATCTTACAAAAGCGTTCAACACACATTTTACAGACACATACCAATTTATTGTACATTTACATACGACTGATAGATACATGTATTGGCAAAGGTATTAATTGTCCCAGATCCATAGACTAATAACAATACTGGTGACATGCGTATGAGCAATACAGTTCACATTTAAGACACGTGCACGATTACAAACGTGTCTTAAACTGTTGTTACTAGAACACCGGGCTAAGATTCTAACGTTTATCTATATACGTATCAACGTCAAAACTTTTAAAGTAATTCTCTTTCTCATAAATTCTAGAAGCAGGATCTAAGACTATAAAGAGGTTCTACCAGCGGAAATATAATAAAGATCTTTTTCAAATTTTTACAAAGAAATTCAAATAGATAATACCTAATACAAGTCGCATTGAAGCACTAAAATAAAAGTGTTATTATATTTTTAGTAATAAAAAATCAGGTACTGTAAGACCTGGTAGATTTATTGAAAACAACGTCTAACTCACGTATATTTTTTCAGAAAAAACCTCTACTAGTCTCAATTCACAATGGGACTCTTCATATGACCAAGTCATATTTTAAGCCTTTGTTTGCCGACTGAAAACTATTGCAAACAAATCTTCCGCTACCGTAGGTCATCAGTGATCTATGTGGTGTTTTTTTATATAAATAACCAAGCGGCGACTGCAGCGTAAGGAGGAGAATAACTCCCTCACGCGCTCCGCATTCTTCTTTTCGAACATAACTGCTTCACTGTGAAGCAGTTAGGCTTTCCAGTTCCTCACGCTCCGCACCATGACCTCGACTAAGTCCGCGAAATGGACCTACGTGGTGGTTAACGTGTTAATATATGTATTCGTTATTATCGCTTTCTTTCTCCTAAAGACAAGGGTCAAGGTATAACAGGATGTATCAGACCCAGATAGGCCTTCAAACTTATAAAATTATTTTCAACTTAAAGTAATGTAATAGAAAATGTTTGATTGACAGCTAAGTTTATGGGGCATTGTAACATTGTTTCTTGCAGAACAATCTAGCCTTTCAAGTATTTTGGTTTCATAACATCTTATTGTTCAGTTAACACTAGAGGTTATGATATTCGATATATTTTACTGAGTAATTCTTGTGTATGTTACTTACTATATGTTAGGTTGGTAAACCTAGACCGAATGCGCGCCATAATGTTGGTATGACGTGCGCGGGATAAGTAACGCGCGTTCCCGCCATTAAAAAAAATTGTGTGCCACAGATTAGCGAGTTTGATTGACGTATTGCATCGTTCCCTTTTTCTCGCGCAAATACATAATACTATACATTTAATATTTTAATAGAAAACGCTATATTTACTGAATTGAAGTGTGCAAGGCTTGCCTAAAGTACCTACATACATAAAGCATTTTACTAACAAGCAATCATTTCATTGCGTGCTATCTAGAAAGTCTAAATACTAATTTCAATTAATTATTCCGTTTAGCAATCTTTTGATGTGCATTCGACTCCAATTAGTTATGTTCTGAAAAACATTCGTTACGTAACTATCTATTTTTTTTTTTTGTTTTGAAAGAAATAGTATTTAATTTGCTTCTCCCGCCCTGAGTAAAACACCGCGTTGCTTCTACTGCTTCGTGAGTCCGCAGTACATGATTGAGCTTGGACTATTAATATATTACTCGAGCGTATGGTGCGTAGCGTTCCGCGCAAGCCTCAAAGAGCCAATAGACTATCACAGATGGGGTCTAACAGAGCCGATGTTGGGCCAGGGTTGCAGGTCATTCGCAAGAGGTACCGTGTTCTCGACCTGGAGCAGGAGAAGTTTAAGGATTTTAGTCAGTAAGAGTCTGACACTCCCTCCTGTCTCACTCTGGGTGGGAGAAGGCATTTGATGATATTCCCTTAAAAAAAAATTTGCTAACGTATTAATGTAGTGAACTAATGATATATGTATAAGTCTATTGTAACTACAGTTCCGAAACAATGTTCCGTTCAGTTTAAGATGAATTTAAATTTAAAGAAAGTGTGAACATAATAACAATGGGATACAATAGTAACAGTTGATTTAGAAGAATGGATGCTTTTTGTTTGTGTTATAATGGGGAGAACAACGGATGTATTAAGTTTATTGCGAATCTTAAGACAATTGGTGTCTGTGCCGCTCCGACAGACATCGGCGATGCAACATCGTGTAATGCAGTAGCCAAATACATTTTCATCTTTATCATTATAGAATACAGTTTAAAATAACTTAATACCATTTTAAAATAAGTATATAGAACGCTTTACAAATTTTTCTAATTAGACACAAAAGCAATACAATCTGATTGAAATTTCTGTAATATGTGTTATAATATTATATTAAAATAACGTGTTTTATTACGACTGATGTTTGCAATTACTTGGGTTTTAAGTGTCTGGTTTTATTAATTAAGTGTAGGAGAGCCAACCCACAGCGTTGTGTTTCGCCGTGTGAGTGAGGTTACCGGAGGCCCAATCTCTCCCCTTCCCCTATCCCTTCCCAATCCTTATATCCGCAACCCCCATCCCCAAAAGGCCGGCAACGCACTCGTAACTCCTTTGGTATTGCGGGTGTCTATGGGCGGCGCCGATTGCTAACCATCAGGTGATCTGTATGCTCGTTTGCCGACTTATACCATAAAAAAAAACATTTCAAAATTATGTATGTGTATTTGAACATCTTTTTAAAATAAAAAATATTAGACTAATATTATTATCTTTTCAATTACGAGACGGAACGCGTCTTAAATAAAATATGAGATTTAAAATAGAATCAAAGTCTCAATAAAGTAATCTCCGATGTTAACATTTCAGAACTTAGTAACAATTTAGTACGTGGTGCTAATAGAAATAAAGCGTATAATAGCGTGTAGGAATTTAATAAGACATTCATACGCGTCATCAGCAGATTGAGCAAGCGTAAATAATGACCATTGCAAATAGATATAGGCTGTGATGTGCAAGTACCGACTCTAATAGAAGATCTTAAAAGCGGTTTTTCAGTAAACTGTATTGAATTTTTAAGAATTACTGTTGCATCAAAAATTTTTTTGGCTATTTCTCGGCGCTAGTCGTGGTACATTATTCCGGTTATACCCACAACTTCAGCTGGAGCGACAAAACTTATTCAACGAACACACACACACTAACACACTATTTTATCGTACTTTTATTTATAAATTTATTTTCTTTATATTGTCTTTATTTTATTCCTATTATTTACGATTGTACACCTCACTACCCATGCCTAAGTAACTTTTATACATTTCCAACCAAAGGCTTTCTGAAAGAAATCGTCATGTGTAATAAGTTTTTATTTTTTTATTACTGTTTTGTATCTAACGTGTTTCTGTTTTGTGTACTTGTGCAATAAAATATTATATAAATAAATAATTAAATCTTTTATTACGTATTCTAAATTCTGAAAAACCGCTTTAATTAAATCTCCAAAACCCCTAATCCCGCAAAACTCCTCTGGCTAGTGATACGGGTATTCAAGGACGGCGGCAATTAATTTGATTTCAAGAAATAAAACTAGATTGTTGTGTACATTAATGAAAAGGCCAGTACAATCGTAGTTTCATACGCTATCGTTTCATTACGTTTACTTTTCATACTTTAAGTTAAGGACAACTTGTATACAGCCATTGATAAGACCTTTACCATCTTAATTAGATAACGTTATCTAAAAAGCTAAACGATTGGCACTGGTTAATTACTTATCTTAGGGCTAATTTTTCAATAGCCAGATAAATGTTATCTAAGGAATAAAATTGTTTCAAAGATGGTATGACAACGTTATGTTAGTGTGCTACGAACGATTACAGTTCTGTGTATGTGTGAAAATGTAATTGGCATAATTTCCTAAGTTTTATAAATACAGTAGGCCGCTAGTCTGTTAACTTATAGAACACATTATCTTTGTATTATTTAGTAAAATAAGTCTATAAAGTATTAAATGACAGTTTTATTGTAGTCACTGCCTCTGTGGTTACAGTAAAGACCACAATAGGAACAGGTTAGGGTCAATGACCCCATTGACAGGTCGCACACACGTGTTCGTAAATGATCACAATGGAAAATAACCATGCACACAGCGACATCGTCATCAGACATAGTTTTATTCATATTTGAATTTAATACAAATTTCTATTATGTGATACCTATATTATAAATAAAACATGATTTTTGTTTGGCTATTGTTATATAATTGCCTATAAGTAACGTAATAAGAATTCCTGTTTCCAATGGTGACATCGGTAGACGGAAGCACTACTTTAGATTAATTTATTTGTAGTAGGTAGACTTATAGCTAAAGCAACAAATAGTAGCACAATATTATTAAACACCAGAAAATCAATAACAAGTCTTCGCTTATAGCAACATTCTGGCTTAACTTAAGCATGAGCACAAAAACAAAGACGTTTATTTGCAATGATTAAGTATTTATTATAGAAGAACCTCTTTTGTCATAGATACATATAAGTAAATGTGATCTCGGAGAACGACAAAACAAATAAAAAAAAATACTCGCTCTAAATCGTAGATTGTCTCTTTATTCTTTTTTTTAACGAGACAAGCACGGCAATTTTTCTCCTCCGCCAGTCCTATAAGCCAGGATCTACAGATACAACTATGAAAAGAGGTGAGGATGATGTATATGAGATGGGTCATTCCAACAGTTTTCGATACCACTACGAAATAAATTAGAAAATAATTTAAGAAGAAGAAACGTTTTGCTTTTACAGGTCCTACTTACTTAGTCTTGTTTAACGAACACAATGGAATAGGCTGCTTTTATACTTATTACCTTATTGCATTAATACATTAAAAATGAAATTTATTTTTGAGGCTATATAACCAGGAGTCAATTGGCTTTCGCCCGAATCCTCTCAAGTTAAACATGACACTAAATTACTTAATCGAAAAAAAGCACTTGATACGTCGATCAAACTTAAGGATTTTTTTGAGGAAAGGAATTCAAATGGCTTTTCCCTCCTTGGGTAGGGCGAGACTGAGAGATGACTCTCACTCTCGCCTTAAGGTAAGACTCTGAAGTCTTACTGTCTGAAAACCACCCCGGTCCTTCTCCAGCTCCGACCCTTCGCCTCGGCAGGTTATTGCGCTTGCATTCGTACAATCGTTACCCCTTGATCAGCACAAAAGTGGCGATTGAACACAGTCAGTCGAACAATCTATACTGATATTATAAAGAGGTAAAATTTGTAAGTTTGTATGTTTGTAGTTTGTATGTAGGGGGTAACCGCTGGTCGGATTGCCATAATTGTTTTACAGACAGATAGACGATGTTATAGACTCTAAAACTGCTGAGCAGACAGCAGGTGAAACCGCGCAAGAATAGCTAGTTGGATATAAAATAATATTTTAAATAACCATGAAATATAGCTCTTTTCAAGTACATGCTATAAAAAGAGAAAATGTGTTAAATCAAAATAATGTCTTTGTTTTTGCCGAGGATGTATTGTTCAAATTGTTGAAAACAATATACTTACTACATAAACTTTCGTATATACCGAAATGATCGATTTCACAAACCAATTTCTTCAATAAATAATAAAAATAAATGTATGTTATTTATATTTAAATGGATATTATAATTTTCTACGGAAATGTTTTCAATGTCTGTAATAAATGCCATGTAAATCTTGTCTAAATAACCAGAAACATGTTTAGATTGGCTAATTGACCGTTATCTCACAAGATGACTAAGCGAAATTTCGAATATCGACGAAAGTCATCAGTATATGATGAACGCTACATAATATTGGAATAGGTACCTCCTACCTTTATTGCTATAGTTATACATAACACGCGAACACGCGCGTTTTGTATGTCATTACCTACATTGATGTATGTAATCAGATTCCGGCCTTTTTATTCTTTTTTAACCACTATTTTCCCAGAGGGTTTGGTACTTATTTTTTTTTTGTAAATTGCTATTAAACTCATTGCCTGTCTAAGACATAATTGAAACCAACACCGGCTCAAATTCCAGACTAGACTGTATAGAACTTTGAATAAACACAAAAGCACAGGTATTTTGTGAAAATTCAATATGTGAAGCACGACGTGACCATTTTTGCTTTCTAACATCCTACATCAACACAATACATTACCTATTGTAAAATAATATAAAATCCAAATATGGCGGCTAACATCTATAGGTATATTACATTATTAATATATTAATGATTAGAGAGGGCGCATGGACGGGCACGTGATTTCGTGAAAGTTACAAATTCGCATACATAACAGAGAAACTATGATGCACACAATTTAATATACAAATAACAGAATGTGTATCTCTCAATAGTAATAGTTGGTCGCTTCGCCTTGTTGCTCTTGTGATTGGAAGATTGGGTGCAGAGCGTGAGGTTATGGGTCGATTCACAGAGCGTGTTATGTGTAACAATATCATTTTTTTTTTTTTGATACGGGAGCATCATGGAAATACTTCGCTGGCCCAGAGTGAGGCGAGATAGAGTGTCAGACTCGTAGGAGTCTGGCTAAGACTAACTGAAGACCATCCCGTTCCTTTTCCTGCTCCAGGCTTATTGCGCTTGACCCATAACCCCGGCTGAATATCGGCCGGGGTTATCGCTTTTTATCTACGAAGAACTTACTGCGATATAAAATAGATACATGTGTAGTAGAGACGTACAATATCCAGTTCTATGATGATATAATATTAATCCATCATTAAATTTAAACTCACGTTACTTCGCACGCTTGGAAGGCGGATCGGCGGATGAACGTTAGTCATGTCGTAATTGACACAAATACGGTTTACCGATTATTTTGGCGCAACTCTTAAGGACTCGAGTTGAATAAAAACTCTTTGAACACAGTTGCATCTGTCTACGGTTGCGAAAATATCGGGCGTTGCATGCTCGACTCTCGTTGTATAAATAAATCGAGTCACTGATCATTCGTGTCGTAATCGATTCCATGGTACGAGACAAATTATTCGATCCGCTCACATAACTATCGGTTCATTGTTATCAATTTATCAGATTATGGATGTGTTGGGAAATTGTGTTCATCGATCCATGTTCTAAGGCCTAGACGGTATAGTTACAGAACTCTAAATTAGCATGAAATTAATTCAAATAGTATCTCGATTTGAAAACGATTGCTAGTTTATAGTGCTCGTAATCGGACGTTTGCCAATCGATTCAGTACTTTATGGCAATCATCAGGTTTTTGAAATAAATTAATGGTGTATTCACGCGTATTATTTCAGATTACTTTAAAATAAGATTGTAGTATTTGATCGTGATTCAGTCAGGATGTATCACAGTCACGACTTTCCAATCACTATGTACATCTTAATATAGGGAATGATAGTTGAATTGAAATATTATTGACTTCTTTGCAGTATAAACTTTAGTATACTGTTTTTGATTGTTTGAATACTTATTAAGTGTATTTTCACGTCTATCTTTATATACAGGTCATAAATATACGTTACAATTGCATTGAAGGGCAGAATTGTTCGTCCGTATGACAGAAAGACAGTTGTTATCTATGGCATGATGAAAACTATTTAAAATAAAATCTTAATTATCTTTTTAAAAAATTTGAATGAAGCGAAAATACTGAAAACTTTGTGTAAGTATACCTTTGTATATATGAACACACATTTTATCAAACAAATAAAACGCTCATTGCATTCCTATCAGTGATTGCTCATATGATGGTAATAACATATGGCATAAGTACTATTAGTACCGAACATGTAGGTCGTACAATCACAACCATAAATCCCTTTTGGGCAGGCAGATACTCGTTAAGATAACCGCAATAGCTGCGGTTTCAAAATATAGACTGTAGGTGTGTGACACATGAAATATGCTCGATAGTAGACGTGCTGTAGTTGACTGTACTTTATTATAATACTAGCCAATCGCCCCTGTTTCACTCGGTTGCGATTTCAAGAGTTTTCCCTTTACTTTTATATTACATTAAAATGTTCTCCTGGCAATAACAAAATTGGTACGGGCGTTTTTGAGTTACGCGCTTACCAACACATTATGCTATTCATTTTTATATTATAGATTATAGGTTGCGTAGATTAGTTCTACTTAAGACTCTGTCGTTAATCAAGTGGTTGCCAATACGGTCACTAAACAAGGCGGCTTATTTCTATTCACGGGCCTTTTTTGAGGTGGGAATATCATCAAACGACTTTTCTGGCCTAGGGTGATGCAAAAGGGAGTGTCTGACTCATAACGTGATCTACAAGTTATGGTTCCGGGTCTGTGTGCCATGTGTATGTTTGTGAACGCACCCTCGACACAGGAGAAAATCATAGTGTGTGGCAACCTTTTTTTAAAAAAAAGACTAAAACTACCCGTCCTTTCTCCTGTTTAACGCTAAAGCCGCTGTATCTTATTGCGCTTGTCTCTCAACCCGGCTGTATTTTCGAGTCTACCATCATAATAATTGGGGTTAATAGATATTTTTAATATGTATAACGTCCATAATAATACCCGTACTCAGGGACGCCACGGTATTATTTGGTTTAATTTCTTATTTTTGAAGAGTGGATACCGAAAATCCCTGGGCGAGACGTAAAGGACACGAAGGGAATGTCAGATTCTTACCGTCTAAAAACACTTACCAAACCATGGCCGATTTACTGTAGGCCCTGACTGAAGCTCCAGCAGCTCCGGGATATTTCGACTCAAGCTGATATGATTTAGCATTATGTTGTCATATCTAAAACGTGGCTAATCTTGTACCTGCATTGTCTAAATAACAAGTTAAAGTCACGTTTTCCAACATTTGACATGAATCAACATCGCAACGTCCTGAGAGCGATTGTATCTGGACGGTTTTGTAAAATTCATATAAGTGGGTAACATATAATCTAATAATGTATCTAGTTTTGAATCTTTCTAGAATTTATTTCGTATATTGTTTTGATAGCAATATCTTTCCTCAAGCAAATTCAGATCTTTTAAGGATATCGGAGAAAAAATAACCATGTTTCTACCTGAAAAGAAAACTTATTTAAATCGAGCCCCTGACTTTGTTTTTTAATTTTGTTCTGAGATAGACACAATATATATTATTAGACATACTGTGAAAAAGAAAAAGAAACTTTTATGATATTTAATACGAATGAGTATACAATAACATTTTTGAAACAAAGAATTTGTAGAGTATTTGATACTTAGACACAGTAAGTATCTATTACTTTTAAAAAAGAACAAAGAAGGATTTTATACTTTTTTTCTGTTTTGCCTTTTGAGTTTTTTTTATTACTCGAAGATTGAACTGTATTCTGCAAACGCGTGATCCATATGAAAAGCTTTTATACTATTAAGTCAATAATTTTGAAAACTATTTACAAAAAGTTCAATGAAACTTAGTACTTAATCGTAAAATATTAAGGCCTAAAAACTTATTTAAGTACATTTTCTAAAAGGAATTTAGAAAGCCTAAATGAATTAACTTAGTTATTCACGAAAGTTTTTATACTTTAAACACGTTAAAACTTCTAACAAAACTCATTGTCTTTCACTACCGTATTCACTAAATTAAAAATAACCTAATATTTGTATTAACCTACCACTTATAAGTACCGAGTAAGTTCGGGTTACTTTGACCCTGCGGGGTAACTTTGATCCAAGCCCTTTAACCAATAATAACTGAGAACCAAACATATATTCGTTTTTCATTGGTTCGAAAATTAAATTAATTAAGTGACCCTGGGCACGCTACTATAGCAGCGGTAAGACCCCTCTTTGAGGGGTGGCTTGAGAGACGCCACGGCGTCCTCACCTTCCGCCTGGCGCAGGTGCTTACCGGGCACGGCAGCTTCGGTAGGTTCCTGTTTCGAATCCAGCGGGAGGAAACCACCGAGTGTCGTCATTGTGAGGACCACCTAGAGGACACGGTGGAGCATACGATAGCGGAGTGCCCTGGTTGGGCTGAGCACCGCCGTGTCCTCAGAACCCAGAACCAGACCCGAGCGTACGGCGCGTAGCATTCCGCGCGCGCGTCAAAGAGCCAATAGATCACCACAGACGGGGCCCAATAGGGCTGATGTTCAGCCGGGGTTGCGGGGTAAGCGCAATGAGGCACCGCGACCTCGGCCCAGAGCAGGAGAAGGAACGGGGGTTTTTAGTTAGTAGGAGTCTGAAACTCCCTCCCGCCCGGCCCGGGGCGGGAGAAGTCATTGAATGATTTTACCCTGACAAAAAAAAAGGGTCAAAGTAACCCGAACTTACGGTAGTTACCCTAATAACTTCAGACACAAATAATGTGCTCAATGAATGATTATTTCTTATCCGTGATAAGGAATATTTTAATAAAGCTTTCCTTTAAGAAATCTTAGGCTCTTACTTGATATACTACAGGACGTTACAACACACATTTATAGCACAAGTGGCTTCTGCCAGGGGCTTTGCCCGCAGTACGAGGGGAAAGCAGATAAACTTGTCTATTTCGTCCCAAATTCCTAAAAATCTTTGTACTATTTTCATACCAGATCCAAATATTTTTATTATATAATGATAATTAACTTTCAGGCATATTGTAAATCTGTAATTATATTACTTTTCTGATTACTTCCCCGAATCATGTTAGTAAAAACCCTAAAAAGTCCCGACTTCTTTCGCCTAGAATTCAATATTATTTGCCATGAATCATAATTAACAATTCTCATTCGATGTTTAAATTTGAAATGTTTCGTTATAAAAATTATTTGATTGATGACAGATCAAAAGCAATAAATTAATTAATCAATAGAGTGTACTGTCCCACTCACACAAACACACATACACACACACACAACTATTAAAGTTTATTGCGAGAATTCGATTTTCAAAAGAATTTCGAAATACTTAAATACATGTACGTACAGTCAGGGGTCAAAAATGCAATTGCACTCTACCAATTTTAAAATGACCAAAATATCTTTGTATAATAGAGTCAATGGTTGAGGATCTAAATTAATGAATAAACTTGCTGTGAACCATTGAACTTTTACTACAAAGAAATTTTAGTCATTTTACAATTGGTAGAGTGTAATTGCTTTTTTGACCCCTGACTGTACATATGTTCTTAATCTCAAATTTTTAATCACGTTGGTTTGATTGCCAAAGAACTGACACTCCTTCAAAAATCAAAATACCAAGAAAAGAACTAACTTGTCTAGATACCTTCTCAAAAATTTAATAACATTTACACAATACAATTTGGACTTAAATATATAATTATTAGTGCTGTATTTAGCATAAACCATTTTTTTTTATTCAAGATGCATTTTTTGCATTCTCTTTTCAAAATGAAGCAACGTAAAATGATTGACGACATTAGATATATCAGCTTGGCAATTGTATTAATCGGTATTTATTGAGCAGTTCGCATTTTAAACCACGAGGGCGGTTATTGTTGTAGATCAAAATTTAAATAACAATAAGATTATAATAGTTTCACTTTCGTTTTGTCCTAGCATAACACCAAGCCTTACGCTTTAAAAAGGAGTGAATGGCCAATATATGCAGCTCCGCGATTGTGGATCTAGCGCAATGATGCACCGAGGCCCCGGACCGGAGCAGGAGAAGGAACGGGGTAGTTGAGCTCAGTAAGAAACTGACGCTCATTCTTGCCCCACCCAGGGCGCAAAAATAAACTTGATAATTTTCACCACTCAAAAAAAACAGACTGAGTGATATATGTATGCATTATGTTACCTTACTCTTAACTATGAAAAGTTACAATGACCTTATATTAAGTCCTATAAATTAAGAGGAAAAAAAATCTAATATAACCTAGACAGGATAGCTTAATTTTATCAGCAAATATGTAAATTTTACTGCATCTACTTTTAGAACAATTTTTTAACAAAAACCGTATGTATGTACCTTAAATCAATATGGTATTAGTGGTAATGTGTTAATCATATTATCGCTAAATACACTACATAGCCTAAATTAATATTTATTTAACTGTACATTGTGATCAAATTAGCGTAGCTGCGTTGATTGTAAATAATATATGGTATATAAATGTTAAGTGAACTAGAAGAAATATCACTAAAGTCAGAAAACTTATAATATTTTTTTGCAAAATGCCTAATAATGTAACAAAAACTGTAACTACTTTTACTACTTCCTTAATCCCTGACAAAAACTTGCTGTTTATATCATCATGATGTTATTTAAATTGAATTATTCACACTTAAACATTAAATTCAATTCAGACGACCTAATTAACAATTAGGCCTTACAATTTGATCCGGTATAGAATTCGAATCTGTCAAATGAGCACAGATCCACCGTGAAGTCTGGTTTATATTTAGTGTATATACTATCAGAAGTGTTAGTGAAGCAGCGTCCTTCTGATGTCGAGGGCGCGTCACGAATCTCGAGCGACTTTCATCTGTCGACAGGCTTCGACGCTGCGGCGATTGAACGCGACTCCAGTGCCAACCACGCCGCACCAACGCAAGCACGCGCACCAAACAATAAATATTTAATATTTCAACCCCCAAAAGTTTATAGTTATGTACATAACTTAAACTGGACTTAGTGCAAGTCTTTGTGCCTAATGCTATCAGTGATATAGTGTCGGACTTATAATTGGACAGTGAGGAGTGAACGATGATGATATCAAGGTAATTTCTTCATTTTGTAATTTTTATTCCTGAATTTGAATTTTATTTTCAATGTTCAATTATTTATTTTATATTTATTATAAAACAATAATTGAGTATTTTATTTAACTTAAAAAAAATATTCCATGTTGCGTATACTTTTAAATTAAAATATATTATTATTTAAATAATTAAAGGAAAATAATGTAATAATTTCTTCAGCTCAAAGTCGTTGAAGTCTTTTGCAGGGAAGTAGATCGTAGCGGCTACGAGCCAGCTACGAACAATGGCGTAGCGCGTATTTGTAGAGCTTTGATCGAATTTTAATGAGTTTGCGAAAAGAAACAAGAAAAACAATGATTGAAAATATTTATAGGTAAAGGAGTTGTATATTTGTAGTGTAGAACAATTTAAAGTACTTAGTATCTCTAAAAATAGGTCACGTCTGTTCCAACACCGTATTGGCACAGCTATGTGCACGTTTATGAGTTTAGCGTTTATATCGTTACCATAATAAATTATATTAAAAGTAAAGTTAGTCAATAAATAAAGAAAGTGTCAATACATATATTTTCTGACCTACAGCCATAACCAGTCCACATTTTTTGCTAAATTGATGATTGTCTTATTCTTGACACGGTAATACTCTACTATGTAACGGTTTTATTTGTATTCAAGGTTGCGTATAACAGTTACATTATTAAAATTGTATTTTTATACTTTGCTTTTAAATAAATGCAAATAATTTGTCCGCACATTTTTACATATTTGACCTCTTTTATAGAATTTCTGAACATATTGTTTTTTAAAGTTAATTAAGTAAACATATATTAACATAATCAGATTAACAAAGCGAGGAGTCGTATTAATTAACAATAAAATTAGTAATGATGTTACGCTCATTTGTATAATCATATCTAATTAAAAATTTTCATCATATTTTTTCATGTTAGGCAATATTGCCAATATTTCGATTGTTTCATCTAATCTTAAAGGAGTTCCAATCAGTATGTACCATCTCACACAAAAAAGGGTTTCGCAAATATCTTTAAAATCCTAACATAAGAAAAATAAAAAAAAACATTTATTTTTTTATATTTTTCGGATGACTTATTCTGTGTTCTGTACCGCTTGTTGCTATTTCTGCGCACCGCACCTATTGCTAATAAAAAAATGTCATTCTGCAGCTAGAACAATTTCAAATTAAAAGATCTGGCCCTAAAGAATATACAAATTTTGGTATTTCTTCGGAATTTGAATAATTTTCTAAATCATTACATAATTGTTGAAAATTACGTTAAAAACTACCTGTGCGTACCCCATCAAGGTTACGCTACAATTACACAGGCGGGATGTTACATCATCTGTACCACCTTAGCTTAAATTACGTATACTATAAAAATCATTGCAGACCTTTTTGTAAAAAAAACAAATATCATGCCCAATTAAAAAAATAACCACAACATTAAGAAGTATTAATCCTAAAGAACCTTGAACACAAAAAAAACGCAACAAGAATCAAACTTGCATCATTCAAAGACCAATATTTCACCATTAATCTGCGGTTCAATATTAATTTTAACTAGCCCTTTTTTACCTTTTTAAGGCATTATTACTAACTGGTTATATCCAGTTAACGGTAACTATGGAATCCATATGGTCGTATATCATTGAATGTGTCACTTAATTCAGTGGAACTCAACTTAATCCCAATGATGTAATTAGGTGCACTCGTGTAGCCAACTCCCGCGCAATAAAACTGTAAATTGCCCGTAAGTGATTCCACATAGCTATTGGTTATTGCAAAAAAACGTTTAAATTTAAAATGAGCTCTAAAATAAATACCATAAATGTGTTTATTGATTTTGTTTTTGTAATTGTGCCGTTGTTTTTCCAATGGTTATAAGTACGACTGTTGAGACTTGTAATTTTTGACTCTGCTTCTAGCTTTCTGACATACATAAAGGTTTTATGAAGTATTTATCTATAAGATCCGTACCATTATCTTATTATTAGTATATCACTATTGAAGCTGTAATTCTAACCTATATTATTAATTACTAATGGTTGCAAGATAAGCGCAGTAAAGCACCGCCCGGGATCAGGGGGATGGGGGGGTGTTCTTAAACAACAAGTCTGATAGCCCCTTTCGTCCCACCCTGGCTGAGAACTAATTTACACACATTACAATGAGACTCAAAAACAAATAAATAACAAAAAATACATTATAATCTACAAAAGCAAAAAGACTAGAAACAAAACATACCAAAATAAACTTAAATCAACAAAAGACTAAAGACTTAAAAATAAACCTGAGCCCGACATGAGCTAATTTATAAGCAGGTGAAACCGGCACGTGCGTGTGCGCAGCCTCATCAATAACAAGATCAGCGTGTTGCTCGTAGGTACCGTTAGCATCTTCCTAAAAGGTAGGCTATTGTAGGCGGTCGCTGAACCCTGGGAAATCGAAAGTGCTCTTATTCTCTTGTAGTACTTATAAGGATCAGAAAGGCCAAGGCTTAATATGTACTCGACATGTACATATCTACAGACTTGTAGTTGTATTACATAGCTATTATTCGTTTTGTGTCGGATATATTTGAATATGGCATACATACTTAAAGGGAAATCCTTTAACATAAATATGAAAAACTTCTTGGTCTCTTTTATTGACCATATGGTGCATTGACCAATTACTAGGAAATAATCTGAAAAAACACATAAAAATAATATTTATAATTGTATCGTAGATTAAACAGGAGAAGGCATAAACATATTTTATAAATTATTTACCACAATCCTTACGTAGGTACTTATTTTGCTAACTTCATATTCATAATCTCTCATTTGTTTGAAGACTTGTAAAAACTTCCTTCTATTTCGACGCGTGAGAACAAAATTAACAGGCAGACATTTTTTATAAACTAATATAGGTAGGTTTTCTTTCGTTTAAGTCTTAAATTGATACTAGGTTACTTAACCTCCGGAATGACTCCGGAAGATACTTTTTACCATTCACAGTATAAATTTGAATTTTTACCGACTTTAAAAAAAGGAGGAGGTACTATGTTCGGCTGATTGTTTTTTTTATAAAGTATGTTATAACAACTGTGATTGTAACGAATAATAGTCTTTGATAGAAAAGAAAATTGCAAATTAATATTACGTTGCAATAATATATACATACTAATAGTACTAAAAATAATAAGAATGCAAAATAAATAAATCACACTACGCCTTAAAAAACGAAAGCATTATCATTCAACGCATGACTAAGAAAAAAACAATTTAAATATACCAAACACAGTATAAATCCGCGACCATTAATAACAAACCAATGTTCTACTTCATAACTGTTATTAAAGCTTAACTAGCAATCACTCACGGCTTCACCTTCAAACAAAGAATAAAAGTGATGTATTCCATGTAACGCATACTCCTATAGAAACGAAATAAAGTTATGAGGCATAGAAATACAATGATGAGGCATTTTTTTATTTGTGGTTATCCCTGAAGTTCTCTTAGTTTTAACAAAAATATCTTCTTATAAGTACATTAAAACTCTACTTAGTTATTTTTTTGTCTTTATGAATTTAATATTTTCAAGGGACTGAGATGATTTAATATTTTCAACAGCAATACCAATCGCTACCTGTACAACCACCCTCCTTTATTCAAACCAAAATTTCACTAAATCGAAATTTAAAACAAATATACGGATTTTCGTAACATTACCATCGAATTACTCAATCCGACGTCATCTAACCACGATTTGATAATTTTCAACAACAAACCAATCTCTACCTATACAATTATCCTTCTTTATTCAAATCATGATTTCATTAAATCAATATTTGAGACAAATAAATATACAAACAAATATACGGATTATCATAAGATTACCATCGGAGTACACGGTCTGACGTCATCTAACCACTATTTGTTAGAGCTCAAAGCCTCCATGAAAGCGAAAGCTTACTCCATGTTTTTGAGATTAGACAGATAACATTATGCTTGTTACATTATTAGGTATATGCGTGATGATTGTCGAAAGTTTTTATACAAGTTCAGTGATATAACGTTACTTAATATGACTTTTGAACTTCACTTGTTACTGAGAGGTTAATGAGAAGTCACTTGTCTAGTCTTCGATGTTTCTAGAACTGTCTACTTAAGATTTGATATGTTTTTTGCTTATAAAATAGCTAATGTTTTAATAAGATCTTGGTTTTGTTATTTGACGAATTGAAGGTGTACTATAAGAAAACTTTCAAACTTATATTCTCGTCAGATCTAAAAGTTGAAGTCAAATGGTGACAAAAATCAGGAACGCGAAATGAAAATACGCCAATGCCAAAATAAAATAATTTTAATAAACATAAATATTATTTCACTATATTGCACAAGAATGTGAAAATCAAAATAGAACTAATGTTCACGTGGCTATACAAATATACATACATTTTGCATAACCGACCTCCAAGGTTAAGGTCTTGTGAAACAGAACAGAAGCGCATCCCATTAATTTTCTAAATTATTTCGTAACGTCTATACAAACATTGGTGAGACTTGTGTACAATAGAATATTTTTGTGAAGAAACTTGAATACTGGGCATCCACATTTAAATAATTAAAGCTTGAGAAAGAACTACAACTGTTAGTGACTTATATTTAACTAGAGTAGATCGTATTTTTGTCTCAATTTTATAAGAGAAAATAAATCTTTTGTGAGTATTGTGTATCAAATTTTGGTAATTTATTTTGTTTTGTGTATGACGATAGCATACAATTTTTTAATACACAATATTCAATACTCAATATTTTTATTGCTTTTCCATAAGTACATTTAAAGGTGGTAACAATTTGTGTGAGATCAATTATGGACCCTGTAGGACACAGCAAAATAAGACAAATAGGAGAGAGGAAGCTCTGTTTCAATATCTTAAAATAGCTTAATTGTATTTAAAATAACTTAATTCTGCCTATATTTAAAGTAACTTAATTCTATTTAAAATAACTTAATTCTGCCTATATTTAAAGTAACTTAATTCTATTTAAAATAACTAAATTCTATTTAATTTAATTAGATATCTGAACTTACATGACTTTGCGTACGAAGAAATTACACAACGAAGTGTGACATAAGTGAACAGAGGCCCTTAATGAGCCCTGTGGCAATTATATTGTTATCTTCAATGTTCCATTGACCCTTTAGGAAGTGTGTTAACCGGGACCATGAAAATATAGGACATTATTAAATATTTAAAGCTTTATCTATTGAATAGTTAGTTTATTATTAGTATCATTAGACAAAAAGTGAATCTTGTACATAAATAAAGACACCATGCACTTTCATTTTCTAAATAAATGATCAAAGTATAGACTATAGGAACAACGAAATATCTAATAAACAATTTTTATAGGCATATTCTTTAAAAATTCTCCTTAATAAATCAACAAAAAATAAATACAAAAACAAGCAAATATACGCAAGTGATGTAACGGAGCGAGTTCAAGTAAAACATATAATTGGATGATCGGAAGAGTGACCGGTTTATAATCGCGAATTTGTTACTTTCTAATGAACTAGAATCTACGGTGTCTTCGCCAAACATCCGCAGAAAATATATCTAGAAAATAACACGTAATATCGACGGCTTACTTTTTAATATACATTTAAGTATCAGTTATTCAGTTATGTAACTAATAACTTTGCGTAAATTATTTTAAGGATTTCTCACAGACTTATTTTCTTAAAAGTAATAATACTTATATTATTTCTTATCTTGCGGTATCTTCTGTTTTAAACTTATAAGGATAAAATCTTACATTTTCTTAAGAATATTTTAAAACAACAAGGGCATTGATGAAGAAAAGAGATAGTAATCGTATTCTACATTTTGTTGGTGAAGGGTGAGGGGTCGGTGATGTAAGGCGAGCATCGCGATGACCGACTCTTGCGCAACATGGGAACCGTAACACGCAGAGAAAAGTACGCGATTTATATTCGACTTTTTTTGTGATGTAATTATGCAGCGCCTTGCACTGCAACTTCTAACAGCATGAAATTTATTTTATTTCTCATCTGTCGACTTACATAAGCTTTCAGGAAGCATTATGTTATTTTTAGATTCAATGTCCGACCATAAAACTGTCTGATCTTTTGTTAAAAATAATATGAAATGAAAGTGAATGTAGGTACGAAACGTAAACAGTTTATTGAAAAGGTGATAATTGAAAGTTAAGTAATATCTCCTCAGACTTGAACCAAAGATTTTAAGGAAGACATTTTATAGCAAATTCCATTTGCTCCATCCATATAACGGAATGGAGATTCATTTACTTCATTTACTGTTGCTCGCAGTACATTTGAATAAAAATTCCACAGGTTTACTCAAACGCAATGAAATCCAAATGTCGTAACGTAATAAACTTCAATGGAGTATTTTCAAATTGTTTGTTTTCTCTAAATGTTTGCTTGCAAAGCGCTCGTCATGTTGGTCACGCAAGATGCGCGGGCGCCGGCGCGCGGTCACTGGGGCAGCCATGTTGCGTCACCTCGCAAAGAAGAAAAATAAAAACATTGTTCCGTCTTGTATTTCATTAGGTACAGTGGGTTTTGTTGTAAAAAGTGAAATAGTTAGAGATAATAAGAACATTAATTTTTGTTTCTTATTCACATTTTGAGAGCATTTTGATTTTTACGTAGATCTATATCATGACTGTATGTCATGTATGTTCAAATTAATCATTATAATATTATCATAGTAAATCGAATCTATTATAGTAAAACAGACATCCCAAAAGTGATAGGGTCGTTACTCTACTAGTGTGGTCATAGGAAAAATACATGAATGCTAAGCTTAGGTACCTATAGCTAGTTATCTCCTGAAAAAATATAATACAAAATCTTCCGTTGCAACGTATAGATATGTATATGACAAACACATTGAAATATTTTCGCATTTATAATATTATAACAATATAACGCACTAAAGAAATATGATATGTAGGTATGTATACAATACTTAGTTCGTATTTAAGTTTTATTACGAAGGCTAAACAGAGTTATTATTAAGTTGAATAAACATCCTAATTTGTCAGATGTCTCAATTGCTCAGCTTACAGCCTCACACAATTATCAATGTAAAGCAAAGCAAAGTAATAATTCTAATAGACTATCAAGGACAGAGGACCAATTAACTTTGATGCCAATTCTGAATGCATTATCTATAGACTAAGTGCCAATTACATCCACTAATAAAATGGTTGTAGATTATAATCATTAGTTAGCAATCAATTCAATGTTAATATTTTGGAAAATATGTTTGTTTGATTGGCTGCGAGAAGTTGCCGCGTCGCGCTCATAAATTCGAGTCCCGTTTTTACTCTGTCCGTTTTCGTGAGTGTTAGAAGATGTTATTTGTAATAAATTTTACATTTATGCCATTTAAAAACTACACTTTATGACAGTTATAACTTATGCCCCGTAAGCCATACTCATCACCGAACGTTAGGCGTAATTCTAGATCCTTTTTATTAAGTACTATTGCTAGACATTTCGTTATAAAAGAGATCAATTACTCTTTACAGTCTTTAACTATATTCAGTGAACCTATCCTACCCTAAGACGGATTCAAGAAAATAACTGTTGTACCTCATAATAATGAACTTACGAAACTCCAGTCGTGATGGGGTGCAAACGCAATAATCTCCCGCGGCTTCGGCCTAAAGCGATTTTTTGTCTATAAGAGAGGGTGATGTCAGACATTCCCTCTCGACCCACCCAGAATAAGAGCAGTCATTTGATAATTTTAAGATTTCAATATCAAACCTATTAAAAATAGGATTTCAATAACAATAACAGCATACAATAGAATATTAAAAATAAAACAAATGTTTTACAACAGGATTTGGACTACGTCTACCTTAGTTAGTGTAACAGAATATAATC
The DNA here is from genome assembly GCA_902829305.4 of Spodoptera exigua. Lineage (NCBI taxonomy): Eukaryota > Metazoa > Arthropoda > Insecta > Lepidoptera > Noctuidae > Spodoptera > Spodoptera exigua. The sequence goes on from LR824612.2 coordinate 4,750,469, forward strand.
AATATCCTAGGTGAGAGGAATATTAACTGATGGCATTTGTATGACGAGGCCATCAAGTACGACTCACGACGGACGTGACAAACGGAAACGGTCTTTTTACAAATGAGACCGTATTTAATATGTCCTGCACTACCTAATATACATTGTAATTTTATTGAGACAACTTATATAATATAATATGTATTAATATGTTACCTCCGATTGAGATTAGGTTTGCTAATCTTATCTGTTACATACCTGCGTCCGTTTTTTCTAGTTATACTTTAAATCTTATTAGTTACCTAAGTATTAGTGTGTAAGTATCTAATAAAAGAGATAGTACTGACTGAAACCCTTCAAATAATTTCTAGTATTATTAACTTCATATAAAAAACTAGCGACCCACTCCACTATTACAATAAAACGTCATATTAAATCACACTATCTATGAAACAAAATCGCATCAAAACCCATTGAGTAGTTGTTAATATGCGGGGATACATAGGGATATAGGGATAGAGAAAGCGACTTTGTTTTATATACCTATACCTATATTTAGAACAATAACCCTCTCGCGTGAATGCGGCAGAGAGTATCAGCCTCTCACTAACTAAAAGCCATCCCGATCCGCTTGCACCCACTAAATTCTAACAAATCTAACAATTATTATTAACATATCTTTTCAAAAACCATTAGCTGTCTCCTTATCATTCGATTATCATGATCATGAATAAACATTAAAAAAAACCATTACAGACGAGATGGATCAATTAAGCATATAGATAAAATGAACATATATTGATGTAGCTGGAAGGCAGAAAGCCGATAGAAAGTGGCTATTCGCTCCACAAAACGGCAATATCCTAAAATAATTGACCAAGTTTATGAATACACGTAATTAAATTAATAGTTGTAATGTAGCTGTGTATAACATTTATTTTGCGGAAAGTTGTTCGGTTGTTATGTAACATTTGACAGGTGGTTGATAGATCGCGCCTATCTCCAAGTTGTTGACAAGACAAGTGGTGATGTCGGAGAGTCTACTTCATTATTGGTGTAACTTTTTATTACACTTTTCCTTAACGCAATTTACTGACATCTGACCATAGAATAGAAACTGGAATTGAACCAGGCATTTGATAATATAATATGTACCTTGTAACCAAAAATAAACGGTAAAGTTTGTGTAGGTAATAGGTATGTTTAGTTTTGTTGCCAATAGCTTACCTACATCACACTAGCACCAAATAATATTATAACATTTTTAATTAAATTTTGATCTAAATACATACTAGATACATTGCCTAGCAGTTAACGAGGTTTTTGCTGTGAAACTAATATATTAGCATACACGATCATAATATAATATTAGTTACCTACATACATACTCATAACGCCTGTGTTTAAACCATGTATCATTTAAGCACAGCCCATTAATATTTACGATAGGCAAGAACAAGACTTTAAATTCGAAAGGATATGAGACCAACTATGTGAAGTAACGGTGTTATGTTGTAATATTATTCGATAAAATATTTATGATCATAATTATTTCTTTAACCCATACATTTATACATGAAATATGCCAAGTGCGTGTCTAACTGTCCACGTTTACAGGGTTAACCTTATCTGTGGCATGTTTTTTCGCGCCAATTGAAATGTCATAAAATATTTCCAACTAGCTTTATGATTGCCGAACCATAGACTAGACTAAAAATATAATTACTCGCCTCTTTGAAGGAATTCTATTGATATCTGTGTCAGTAATGTGGTGCTTTCGTAATTAACTAGCATTTAGTTTTGGATAATTATTTTTAACTAGTTCTAGGCTTGAAAGTTTAACAGCTAACTTGTTAGCCTAGACTATTAATTATATTTTAATGTTGCTTCACATGAATGTACGTCTTTACATATTTCGAAATTTAAAAACTAAGATTCGAAACGATGTTCTAATTTGACTTACCAAATAACCACTGCAATTAATATTAAATATTTTTGAAATACGCGTTGCACTTGCTTCTGTAATAAAGCGCATGCGTTTTGGATCACTTGCATAATTGCTGCATCACGGTTAAATTAAAACTTAACGGATTACAGATAGTTGCCAGGATTTTGTCCATACTTTGTTTATGTTAAAACAAATGACAATACAAAATATTCTATTCTATTGTTACCATTTTCAGTTTCAAATCAGCATAAAATAAAAATATTTACAAGGTCCCATAGTTTTTTTATGTAATAGGTCGACAAACGAGCAGACGGATTACCTGATGGTAAGCAATCAGCGCCGCCCATGGACACTCGCGACGGAGGAGTTACGAGTGCGTTGTCGACCTTTTAGGGATTAGGGATTTGGAGATTTAGGGATTGAGGAGGGATTGGGGGCGGGGAAGGATTGGGCCTCCGGTAACCTCACTCACACAGCGAAACACAACGCTGTGGTTATTTCACGCCGGTTTTCTGTGAGGCCGTGGTATCACCCACCATTTCGTGACGACCCATTCGTGCCGAAGCATGGCTCTCCCACACACTTTTTTCTCAGCCATAGTCTCATAATAACTATCAAAACCTGTCAAAGGAGATCGTGTTACGAACCAACTTTATGCATATACATCTTCATTTAACACCATCAAATAAGTTACGACCCTAATCTCAAACCATATGGAAGTGTCAAGAGGATCATTAGTCACTTGCACTGACAAGTCAATACTGGGTGGTCAGACCATCATTGGCCAAGCTTTCACTACACAAAATATACTAAAGCATAAAACAACAAGCACATCAAGCTATCTATCTGTTATTGAGAAATTGATTCAATAAATATTCAACCTTATTTATGAAGGCATAGCGTTGAAAACCCATTGTAAAGTTAATGCATACAGTAATATGTAGCAAGTTTGACAGTCTCTAGATACAAATAGGCACTCTATTGCTCCCTAACAAGTTGCTAGTAGTATTATGTAGACGTGAGACAGGTGTGTAGTGACCTAAAGGTTAAGTAGCCGCTCTCGAGCATGAGGAAGCGAGTTCAGGTGTTAGAGATACTTTCATTTATCTCGATCTTAACAAATGTGTGATTAAGCAAAAGATAGTTAAGTATACTGGTTTTGTAATAACAGATAAATAAGCAAAATCCTAGTGGTATAAACCAAGATTTTGTCGTTAAAATTTTATAATAAATCCCGCCCCGGCTTCGCACGGTTGCAATGGTTGCTGGTACTGAAGTTCTCCACTATTTAATGTATGTTATTATACATATAAAACTTCCTCTTCAGTTACATTATCAATTAAAAAAACGCATCAAAATCCGATGCGTAGTTTTAAAGATTGAAGTATTCTTAGGGATATAGGGGCAGAGAATGCGACTTTGTTTTATACTATGTAGTGATGATATATTATTAAATTTTTTAACCATAAGTATACAAATCCCTATTGATGTAGTGAACAAAATTATTAACAACCTAGACATAACAACAATAAAATCGTCCAAACTTATAAAAAAAATATGAAAATTAAACTTTTAATTTGAAATACTAAACCTTTATAGGATCAAACTTTTATTTAACTATGCAAAAATATCGAGTTCACAAGTAAAATTTTTTGCAAATTTATCTCCTAACATTCGAGAAAAACTTTCAACACGTAATTGGAATTTTCCTAATAAACATTAAGTATGTACTTACGTAGTGTGGCAACTTATAACGCACAAGGACGTACACTATGTCTAAACATTAGACAGCTTGTTATATAAAGTTACAATCGATACAGGTTGCAATATTGTTTGTCTCCATCGGATTGATCTTAGGGTTATAGGTTCTATTTAATATCATATAATTATATTTTTTTACACCTGCAAAACCACAGTAATTACGAGTGGATTGCCGGCCTTTTGAGGATCAGGGTTTCGGCTATTCAAAGATTGGGGAGAGATGTGGGGAGGGGAAGGTTTTGGTATATTTTTATTAATTCAGCTTCCCATATTTATGATTAATTATTTAATATTAATGAAAATAAATCACTATTTCTTTTTATGTTTAAAAGTTATATCCTAAAATTGATTACAAACTAAGCTCTATAATCAATAGTTTCTCGGAGTTGCCACTTTAAAAAGGCAAGTGTTAGTTAACGGTACCTTCGTTAAATATAAAACGTATCATAACATTATAAATAGAATAATATTAACAACAGTTTTATACTGGTTTCAACAATATTTCTACCTTTAATCAATTTCAATAATACGTAATATACTCTATAATTAACTCACAATTATGCATATTACAATGTGTTATGCAGTTTTAAACACATAAAAATGCTCATAATGACCCCGTTTAGGTACCGAAATGACCGGTAGCTGGCGCCCGCGTCGGATTACGATGAAACGATAATTTTTAAATCGAATCCCATGTAACCGATTCTATTCAATTACGTTTTCGAAATTTCTTAAGAAAATTGATTTTCGAACACAAACAACAATGGTTAGAAATCGATTTGGAAAGAAATACCAATTAGGTACGTCTTTTAAACATCGGTGTTAATATATAGTGAAAACGAATTAACCATATTTAATTATTACAAACGTTTAGTCTCCAAGTCCGTAAATAAATGGTTATTTTTAGAAACAAATATAAAAGAAATAAAAGTTTCTGTAGGTATCTGAAATTGAAATCTATCATAATTATACAGGTTACTTCGATCTTCCATTACAAAACTGATTTATAACTTCTGTTCTAATCACCTAGACAAGATGTTTTCGACATGGTAAATATAAATTGTTATTCTTCTTTCCAGGATATTAATAGCAGCTTTATGCTGCGCGTACGCAGCTGCGTTGTCGCCGATTGCCCCTCCGAATGTTTTGGGCGACAGCAGCGAGTGTGCGCTTTACCTCAACGGACCTGCGCGATCCACAGCCTACGACTACAGCATCAACCTACTCAAGGGCAACTTGTAAGTACCCTGCTTTGTCAATACTTTAACACTTTTCTCTTGAGAATAACGCAATACCTGATATTTCAATCGTTTAATTATTGCAATATTCAAGCCAGAAGTACTGTTGACATCGAGTGACAATCAAGGTAAAGTGACGAAAAAGTAGCCCTTTGTAGGTTCACTTAAATTTAGGTTAGATTTCATTTACCGAATGAGCAATAATAAAAGTAAAAATGCCGCTACTGTAATGTAACTAAGAGATTAATAAATCTACCGTTGAGTTATAGTACAAGATTACAAAATATAACAAGGAAAATTTTGTTTAAAGACAAAACATGAATATCGCCCTAGGGAGACACGTTCAATGTTTTGTTAGTGTAACAATATTGTATAATTAATTCATAACCTACATTATAATATGTACTACATAGAATAATTTTATTCCGTATAACAAATATAGAATATTTCTCAACATATGTATATTAACATTAACGATGATAGATAGCTCTATTGCATGGCTATTAGGTCGCTTAAGTAAGCGGCAGTACGCATACAAGTTGTTGAACAGGGCCGCATCGTGTAGGGTAGGTGGGCCGCAGGTGGGGCCATTGATCAGAGTTGTGGGTGCAAGCACAATAATGTACCTAATGCGGCCCTGGATTAGAGCAGGAGAAGGAATTGCTATTTCTAAGTCAGTCTCTGTCTGGAACTCCCTACTGCTTATTGCATTTACCTTACAACCGCGGCTGAACATCAGCTCCACGATCAGCCCTATAGGGCCCCGTCTGTGGCTGTGTCTACAAGCTCTATGAGGCACACGCAGAACTCTACGCGCTGTACGCTCGGGTATGGATCTGTTCGAGCTTTATAAGTATGTTCAAATGTGTCAAATGGCTTCTTGTAAAATGCGAGACTTTAGCTTGAATAAAGATTTTCAATATTTAACTTCTTTAAGGAAATATTTATTTTGAAAATCTCTGTCGTAAGTTATAGTATTGAAATATTATAGTATTGTGTACTCATAAGACCGAAATGAGGCACAAAAACATACCTATAAGCACGTAATAAGGCTAGACCGACATATTGTCAATTTAAATTGCTTGAAAATTACCATTTCTATACATAATGTATATTGGCTTAACTTAAACGTCGGCTCAAACGTCTTTCAATCAGCTTTTGAAAAGTAGGTTCCATAATAATGTCATAGTTAATTGATTTATCGCTTTGAAATAACATAATCTAATGAAGCTTAGTTAAATTATTAAAAAAGTGGTTTCCTTTGTTTAGTTATAGAATCATGGCGGTTTTTTAGAGGGGAAAATCTTCATTTGACTGCGCTCGCTCTTGATAAGGCGAGAGGAAGTGTCAGACTCAAAATTACCCCGTTCCTTCTCCTGCCGCGGTTCAATATTGCGCTGGAACCACAATCATGGTACTCTAATAGTTGTATAAACATAGCTGCCGATAGTTTTAAAGTATCCAATACACACATATCATTTTTCCCTTCGAAGCATTCCTCTTTAAAATTATTAAAATTCGTTGCAGTCAACACAAATGAATAAGTAGTAGTACAAAATCAAATTCATTTATAAAGGCTTCTTCATGTATGAATGAATTTTAACTATTACGTAGATTGATGAGTAAAAGCCTGTAGCCAACACATTGTATCAAATTACCTTTAGAATGTCAATTTCACTGTCACTTGTCCCATTGAACACGCATCGAGTGTCACGCTTTCGCGACTACGGAGACTTTATTTATAAGATCTGGTATTGAATAAGCATTTTAATTTATCAATACAGATTGTACTTAGATTTATATGAGGAGAATTCATTCAGCCAACTAAGGACTGGGTCCTTATTTTTATTTTGTAGTAATTACAGTTCGTACGAAAAGTGATCAGTTTCTTCCATAAAACAGTTTGAAAAACTACTCTATTTCATAGCCAATTAATTACAAATAATGTTATTGTTTGACTCTTCCCGTTTAATAATATATTAGTCTACCATATACAAGTAACCAGCTGGTGCATGTATTGTGTATTCGAAACTGTATTGTGCAAAAATTTTAAAATGGGAAACATCTTTTTTTTCATCTAAAATAGTCAAAATTCTGTTAGACTTTTTCATAAGTCTTACAGACTTTAGCTGCAGTACATACAGGTATCAGTGGCAATGTCACCTCACTTGGTTGCGCGGGAATATCTTTACCGTCTTCATTACGTCACGCGCCGGTGCAAACTTGACACACTTCCGTCTGCGTCTGCGACACACTTGACACTCACTTATCTTTCTCTACGATACGTGACAAATGATCTGGCAAATAATATCCGATCAACTGGTAATTATTAGTAAAGTCATTGACCTTTAAGGAGTATATTAGTATTAGTAGCTTTGTCTTTGTTATTTTATTCTTGTTTATTATATTGTTGAGCTTTGTTTTTGGTAAACGTTACACAATTGGATGCAAAATGGCGATCTAATTTCACTTTTTTTACCCGAGTTCTTCAGTTCAGTTCTTTGACATAAGACTTCTAGACAAAACTGTTTCTTTTTTGTATGTGTGTAACTATCATCACCCCAAACCCGAAGTTAATTAATATAATTTAAGTGTTATCTATACTTCGTCCTAAGCAAGTGATAGTCGTAGTACTTAACTAGACTCTAGGAAGCACACCTAGTAGATAAAAAGTGAATGTTTCACTTTTTATCTACATTACTAAAAGAAACAATAGATGCTTTCTAAAGAACAATGCTTAAAGATTGGAACAACATATTACGAGAAGAGTAACCAGTCCAATCTACAATAATTATAGCAAAACGTATAATCTTTTGTTGTCCGTACACAACCTACTCGGTCGTTTGACCTCTGATGGCGTAACAGCACGCAGATCTCCAATGCTTTCATCTCTACGAACCGTAGCATTAGCTAACTGACAGATCACATTCACTTTCAAAATCCTTTCGCTTAATTTGTTCGTACCTTTAGTACGGTTACGCCAAAACGATGTATCTCATCACCATGGCAACGCTCCGTTAAAGTAAATTACAGTAGACGAACTTTACTAGTTACAATGACCCTTTCAAAAGGCGTTTCTACCAAAAATAATTAATGGACGTACGATGTTTTGTTCTCTTAAACAATCCGCGCTCGTTAATGTTGAATAACTCCATGTGCTTATGTACAAATAAGGTTGTATGTGTAACCTTCGGTTTGATTACTCTTAACGGGATTTATGGTCGAAGCCATTCGAAGAAGAATTCAATCAACAGAAATTATGAACAATATAAAATAATTAACTGCAATAAACCCTTCTTGGTATTGGTAAATGATGAAAAACTGACATATTTAAAACTACAGAAGCAACCTTACTTAAAAGCTTATTTCATAAGAATAAATGTAAATATTTTGTCTGTCTATCTAGACAAGTATCACCTAATACAAAGTTAAATAGGAGTTCTAATGCCTACACAATCGTCGCTTGTCGTCAATCACGCACGAACACATAGATCATCGCAAACATTGACAAGCACTGCGTCCGTATAACGGTGTGACCTGTTCCCAGTACCTCCTCAGTTTGTCTAGCACTCGGCCACCTCTTGACAATATCGAGGCAAAACGGTAAACCAATCGCGAACCCATCATAATCACTGCTAAGCGAAAAAGCAATCAAAATACCGAAGATATTTTATCGATTCTAAGAACGAAGAGGCATCTCACATTACCGGCTCGATTACGTGTTTTAAATTCTTTTGTTAGAAGATGTCATATTTAAGGCGTTAGAAATACGTGGGTAGACTTTACTGACTGTGTTTGTAAAAATATAGGTATATGTTAAAATCATCAATTTTTTTTGTAGTTTTGGAAAATAGCTTATATCTATAATCTTGGGTGCAAAAATGGTTGAAGTTCGCATTATATTTATATCTTCATAACGTTTGTAGCGTGTTTGGTAAAAACACATATTTCACATGCACGTCACATCGGACCAAAACGGAAACACAATTAGGAAACGCAAAAAGTGAAATCGGATTACAAAGTATCCTTAGAATTATTAAGTTCAAAACTCGAATAATAATAAATCAAAACCTTGATTATTTATATTGCCACTGGGAATATCCCACTAGAGTAAGTCTGCCATCCGTCCGCGTTTCTCCGAATTAGTCCAAGTTTAGAAGACATACGGAGTATCTGTGTACAACTTGGATAAATAAACTGAGAACCTCCCTTTTTCAAAGTCGATTAATATGTATACTACAGTCTTCTACTAAGTGTAGCTAATACTTCTCTAAAATCCTCATCCAAATACATTCAACTTATCAGGATTACACATAGTACTTATGCAGGTCAAACTAAAAGCTCCTCTTTATTCTGAAATTGGTTAAAAATATTGAAAGTTTTTAGATTAAGTCCAAAGTCCGTGAAATTTACGCTTTTCTCTGTTATAGATATATATATATATATATATATATATATATATATATATATATATATATATATATATGTGTGTACTAGAGTAACCAGTTAAAAAATTACTTACGCACATCCAATATTATTTTAGATCAAGAAATATGCACACTGCACTACGAGTGGGCGAGATTGTGAAAGATTAGTGGGTTCAAATATTTAAATTCAGTTTTTTTACCACACAACCTGACAGTATTTAGCCTAAGGCTACACACTGAATGTAGGCAGATACTTAAAGCATATAGACAGCTTGGTGCCAACTGTGGATAGTCTGATTTAATTTACTTTCTACTTTCGTATCAATTCTTGATAGTCAATAATTCAGATAGCCACATCCCGTCTAAAATGCTTAAATTAATTATATTTTGTAGCACTCAGGAATATTGTAGTCATCTATCTATTGCGGTTCTAAAGAATACCCCCTAAATTCAATCATACAAATTTTATCTCTTGATAATATTATATAGATAAATATATCTATTAATTTAAACTAGAAGCCCCAAGTAAAGAAACTTAGACCTTAACTCAACGCAACCCAACAAATGCAAAACAAAATCTATGTATGCAAACATTGAATTGTTTACTCCACGTTATTACAAGAGCACACAAGAAGTTGCCCAGTCATTTACCAATCAGGGGGCGTATTACAACCTTTTTAAAATCCAGTTTGTTTCCTGGCAGGTCAGTATAAGGCCGTAAACTGCATGGTTCTTTTTCGTATTATGACGTACGTTTTTCTGACTAGATTCATCCTGGATGATTGTCTGTGGTTGGTTTGCACCGTCTTGAAAGATTGCGTTCGAAAACATCTTAAAAGGGTTACTGGTATATTACGGTTTTTGAAAATTGAATGTAATAAATTATATAATGTAATTTTCTAACAGAATCGAGATTAAGAATGAGTTCAAAAACGAATTATGTATTATATGCGTAAGTACAATGTCATAAATATGAAAATACAGCACTGTCTCACAACATACATTTTTGACATACGCTACATTTCTGAACGTAAGTAATGGTAAGTAGGATAGGTGATAACAGCTCACCCGGCAAAAATAAAAGTTTTTTGTTATAATAAGGGTTTTCTAACTAATGAAGTCCATTTATTTTTTTTAAAAAGAAGAAGAACTAAAACTGCTTTTCTTTGTTGAGCAAAGGAATCCGTTTACAGGATCCCTGTTATAAAGTTGTTTATAAATATTGTCTACTCGATAATGGTGTAAGTATTACCTACATTATTTATAATAAAATAAATTCAACATCTTCAATCGCAAAAGGGTCACTAAGATCTCGAAGACGCGTCCTCTGAATTTTTGTTTGGTGGTTATCTTGTGACGCATCTCTTTTAAGAAACTCGAAGATTATTAACTCATCACACATATTTAATGTTGTAGTAAACAGTATGTGATAAAAACTTAAAACAATTCAGTAAAAGCTACTCGACACCGGCGTAAACTGACTGGTTTGTTTGACACAATTTTTGACATTTGAGCAAGCTAAGAAATATCAGTTTGGTGGTCATAATACGGGTTTGCCAGCCAATATACGTGCAGAAATCGGTCAAGTGTCACGTGACTGCTAACTGACTGGCAATAAGACGTCATAATACAGATAAACAAGGCAGTTCATTTTAAGGTGTAAATTGACTGGAATTAAGAGATCGTAATACGCCCCCTGGTTAACAAAACACACCTTAAACAACCGTTAAACAAACATCTTAATATTCGCGTATAGCAGAACTAGCGTAACAGCTTCATAGGTCTGTTGCAATGTGAAACATAAGTATTTGTACCCAGTGGCTTAGTAGAAAGGCATTATTTTTTGTCAGGGGAAAATCATCAAATGACTTCTCCCGCCCAGGGTAAGGCGAGAGAGAGTGTCAGACTCTTACTGACTAAAAACACTCACGTTCCTTCTCCTGCTCTAGGCTACACGAGGCGAGACTGTCTAAAGTTGCTGTCCCTGAGGTTCATTTCTTTTTCGGATCCTTTGGTTAAACACTAGTGTTACACTGTTCTCACATAATGGAACTATCTAAATGATTTATTATAACTAACAATGCATTGTAAAAAGTGATTGAAAAAGAGTAACCATGGAGTTTCTTGCTCGTTCTTCTCCATAGGAATCTACACTTTGGAACGAGCAAATAGCTTCACTAAAGGACAGACGGACAGACTGACACATATAAAGTTAAACCTTATGATATCTTTTTTTCTTGACGTTCAAAAGTGCCTTTTGTGGTCTATTTGAAATAAAGAATCTGATTTGATTTTTTTTTGATTAGGCCGAGGCCGCGGTGCTTTTTTGTACTTGCCCCGCAATCCCGCAGCTAACTACGTAACCCCAGCTATAGTAGATAGGCTTAATGATGAGATTCAAAGAGTCTCAGTAAACTGTATCGTGGACGGTTAGACGTGGGAACATCTCATTTGGTAACCGCTAACTACCGTCAATACGTGCTAACATGTCGCTATTACCACACAATATTAAACAAGACTATAATTAAATGGTGTCAACATTCGTAGATTACGGTTTACGATGCTCTTTAGAATGGAGTATAAAATATTTTAATGTTATAAACCATCTCTTGAGGAAACTTATTGCCGACGGTGATCACACGATCTTAAGTTTATAGCCTTTATTTTCTGTGGAGAATGCTGTGAATTTATGTTTTCGTTTGGTAATGTAATCAATAGTCTATACGCGCCCGCTAATAAATAGGTAGGTTGGTATGGTTACTGTTGGAAATATCATGAAAAATTTTAAGCGCAATTTTAAATTTCTTGAACTATTTCAAGAAATTTAAAATTAGGTAAAGGTTAAAATATGTTTACAGCTATTAAAATGGTTACCGAGTAAACATACCTACTTTATCTATACTAATAATATAAAGAGACAAAATTTGTAAGTTTGTATGTAGGAGGTAACCTTTGGAACCGCTGGTCGGATTGCCAAAATTCTTTCACTGATAGATAGCTACAAGCTTGTGGGTGATATAAGTGACTTAAAATTATATCATCTACAGAACTAGAATCATCTACAAAGAAAGTTATTTTCTAATAGATACAATAGGAATTTGTAGCCCGACATAACAGTTCAGACGACATCACAAACATAATATGTATAATTATGTAAATATATTCAGTCTATCGACACGAAACCACGGTACAAATCTGTGAGAATAATAAAAAATACGACTATCTGTATTCATAGTGATCCCACGAATACAGATGGTTCCGTTTATTGTATATTTTATATTTTATTGTTAACCAAAATACTAACCAAAACTTTTTGTGCCAGCATAACAAAAACAGCCTTGTCCATTGAGCTAAAATTATGAAATATTTGTATTTGGAATTGTGCCTAGTATTTATATACATAAATATGTTTCCAGCCAGATAAACGGGAATTTGTCAAAGTACATTCATCTATAAGTAACGTGTTTGGTTGCATTTATTTATTTATTTCCTTAAAAAACTTGCATATACATATACAACATTACAGTGGACGCCATTAAGTTACACTGTTAATTTTATATAAATATATACAAAACGGTTTTTTTTTTCATTTTAACTAGTTTTGCAAAATTTTATAAAATAATTTATTTCTGTAAGTTTACGCACCGATAAGCTTTTGATTCGTCTCTCAGTCTGTCTTACAGCACGGCTATTTACTCATTCTAAAATGTAACTAGTCATATGAAGAAGAACGAGTAAGTAACTTCATCATTATATTCAAAATCAAAACATTAATTTCAACTGAACTATATACGGATAACTTCCAAAAGTAAAAAAAAAATGAATAGTCTATAACTGGACTATCTAGCTTCCAATATCTAACTATCAAGCTTAATAATTACAAAAAACATAGTAGAGGTACAATTTTCTTTAGGTAAAATATTGTAAGTACTTACAATATTTTACCTAAAGAAATCAAGACATCTAAGGTATCAAAAAAACTTTTTTGGCTGTGCTGGATAACATTCCGATTTCCATATTACATATTATGATTTTTTGCGCGTGACCACTTCCGTGCGTAATATGAATATGTGATCCTATGTTTTTGTCATAATGGCTATGGTCTGTGACATTATTGCATATCATTAAAATAAATGAAAGAAACTTTTGTTAAGCAATACAACATATTTTAAATATTTACATATATTAATTGTTTACTAAACTTATTTTGAAAGTAAGATGGGTGGCGATGCTTTTTGACAATTTCATTTTGTTATAAAAACGTTGCCCCACTTTGGATTTTCCTGTGTCATGAGTGCGTTTACGAAAACATATAATTTAACATACAAATCACACGCAAAGCCAGGACAACAATTAGTAGATCAGGCAAAGAGTTTTTCGGCCCAAACTGCGACACGTTTCCCAGCCAACATTAAAAACCGTCTTTTATTTGCAGATGTTTTCTAAAAGATAAGGTTTTAGAAACTACGAAGACTGTGTAATACAAACTTATTCTTAACAAAACAAAACCAAACTTCTGAAATTTAATGTTTTGCAAAACGATGCGATTACAATCTCCTTTGTTTAATCAGTTAATAACAGTTATGAATTTCTCACAAACCAATTCATGTAATATTTCACTTGTTAGAAACGAATGAAATACGAGTTCATCTAGAAAGGTAACGAGCAGTTTTATATCGGGCAAAACATCTTCTAGAGATGTTACCAAATATCAAAATCATGTGAAAACACTTAAAACATGTTGAATAACGACGATTACTATCACATTTAAGTTAAGTAACCGACGACGGCCTTAGATACATTAAAGTTGCGATCAGAAGTAGGCCACGAGGCCACTCGCAAATAAATATGTATTTTTGTTCTAATATCGAGTGAGTTACTGCTACTAATTATATGGAATGTGCGTAGAAAATGGCCGCTTGCATCACCTTAAGTTCATCGTAAAATAGTTTTTGATGAGCGTTGTTTGAAGACGTTGATTTATTTCATATTACTTATGATGTTACTGCGTTGCTTTTAGATAAGTTTAATAAATAAATGCATGGCATCTTTTATTAGGTAGGTACGCTAAAAAATTAGGAGAATGTATTTTTTTTTTCCAATTCAAAAAGTTGCTATGGTAGAACACCATTTCTTCCCCCTTGACTTTTTTACATTATTAAAAGTTATATATATCTTGGTGTACATTAACACAAACGCACTTGTGAATGTAAATAAAAACAATTGAATAAACGAAACGTCAAGTTCCAAGAGACCACATGCACCAAAAAAGGCGCAACAACTGTCAACGCATGCCAGCAGTACTTATTTTAAAATTAAATTATAGAAAACGTACCACAGAGTAATAAAACTTTATGGCGCAAAGCAATTAAACGTGTTTTTTTTTTGTTTCAGCGGTTACGAAGGACAGTCCAATTGCATCACATACGAAGCCATCAATCAAGCTTATCTCGAAGCCAGAAACAGAATCTGTAAGTTTTAAAATACATTCAAATTCACAAGTCGTAATTCTCTTTGATTTAAAGTATGAAATAGTTCGCGTTTTTATTAGGTACCTTCTTACAGAATGCACAAAAAGTTGTTTGTGTGGCTACCGAATTTGAACTTAACCAATTTTATTAGACATTATGAAAATTAGCTTAATATGCTATTTGAGTATTTATAACAAAAAAATCTTAAGAAAAAACATCTCAACTTCACGAAGTATAATTTTCATGCAAAGAACTGGTTACAAGAAAATTGTGCCACCTATGTATATGTATAATAAAAACATGCAAGTCACACATTACCACAATATAATGGAGTGCGTGACCCGGAACACATCTTTTCTCTTATCATCATCGTATACAGCACCTTCGCTTTATAATAAATAAGTAGGTAGGTTTAATATACATAACGGTACTATTTACATCATCGACTCAAAAATTTATTGCGAAGTCATCACAAAACTGTTCTTTAAACTTTGACAATTCTAATGTGAAGGGGGCAAGCGTTTAACCTCACATTAATATTACGAGTGTTAGTATTGAGAAATAATGCAAGACATACCTAATAAATATTTGTATTTGTCTATAACTTTTTTTTTTGAACAGTGCAATTTATATGTTTTTATTTTCGGCCAGTTAAAATTTTTATTATTTAGTCTATGGATATAGGACATAATATAAGTCTAAACTAAATTCTAAATTTAAACTGTCTTCCGACCTTAATGGTCTTTAATAAATAAATTAAGTCATATATTTAATTTTATTTTACATACTAATAAAATAATTGTCTTTGACTTAAAAAAAATTCAAAGCACTGATAACTGTAACTGATAAAATATCCAAAGTGATAAAGATGATCTTCATGCAGTCTGATTATCGATTCCACAAACGGTTCGAATGGATCGATTCCACGAACGATTCCTAAAATAATATTAATCTCCCTTAAATTTTATTTGTTACACCATAAAACTTAACAGCATAAACATGAGGTTGAAAAAGTAATAATGATTACTAACAATACATTACCTCCACAGTGGTCACATTGCCAAAAGGAGACTGGAAGGCTGAACATTTCGCGAGCGTTGGCGAGCTGATTCTAGACATATCCATCAACCTGGCCCGAAGGTGAGTACAATTACAATGACATTAACATCCACACCAGTGTTCAAAACTACTTTCTACATTCGTCTCGACTTAATGTCAACAAAGGTAAACTAGACAGGATTTTTCGACGACCTTTCAGATAATTCAAGTACAAAGTCATGGTTTCTCATTATCATTAATTATGATATTCGAGTAAACTTTCATTCGACATTCACCTACTGAACGCTGTTTTGCGAGGCTGTACGTGATTATCCTTACACGAGTTTTAATTGAAAACAATAACCACGAATTCACAAGGCTAATCTTCTTTCAAATCCGCTCCTTTTGTCTTCTCTGTCAATTTGTTCATGGTCATCGTCCACTCACGACGCGGAACGATATCAGCACACATATCTATTGTACCATATATCGCACTTAATCAACTATAACATTTATTATTTAAGTATCAAGGACCTAATTCTCAAGTCATGACGGCTTCATATCGAATCGCAAGCAACTCGTGTGACCAAACGCGATCGTCGAGCGGTAAAGTGATCGTTTAATTTGAAACCTTAACCGCAACAATATAATACACTTGCTGACAGATTTATGTAATATATTTCGTAGGAACATAGATACAATAAACAGAAAATAATAATTGTTTATTTAGCTACATACGATTCGTATGTTTGCCGTAAAATGAGCGAAATTTCAAGTAAACACAAGCCTTTTAAAGTTCTCAAACTTGTAAATGTAGGTGCTCATTGAAACGGTTATTAAACCTAAGCCTTGATCTTACCGTTGTCGCCTACGAGGTGTACTGACCTTCGTAGTGAATGTCCTGTGCAAATGTCATCTTGACTCATTAGCGATAACCGGAGCAGCTGACTCACCGCCACTTAGTACGACGTCATAGCCGGGACAAGCGACGAGCGCGGAAGAGAGCGAGAGTGGTCTCAACTCCTTTGTATGTACATCAACAACTCAGACAACCCTAGCAACAAAAGTTGAACAAAAATGAATCTTACTACTTCCCAATAAAGTCTTTATCAAATTCATGAACTTGCGGTTGACTCTTAGCTTTATGTGTACGTGTTATACGTTCACTTCCTCAAGTGATAGTAAAGGGCGATTATCGAATAGATTGGCTTCGGTGATCGATCATTATTACTCGTTTGAAAGGTGATTTTGTATTGTAAAGTTCGCAATTAGTTTTGGCATTAATGATAAGCAGCTCTATAGAAGTTTAAATTGTATTACGTAGCTGTTACATGATTTTGGTAGACTTTAAATTATGTTCTTAACTTCTTTTTCAATAAGATTTTTGTCAAATTTATTTAAATAACGAATGTAATAGACTAGGATATGATACATTTTTTTATTTTGAATACATTTTTTTAAGAAATTGCTGAAACGAATGATCTTGTGCGCACTTACCTGTATAAAAAACTAGCTTGCGCATACGTAATAAAGTGATGTATACCGCGATTTTAAAAACAGAAGCGTTTAGCGTTAAAGATGTAGCTCAACTAAATTACGCAAATTAAGTTTACTTTATAGCCTAATAGCACTCAGGAACATTGTAGATCATCGCGTAGGTATCAGGTTATAAGTAAAAATTTTGGAAATGTGCCCAGCGGTTTAAAAGTTTTTATAATATTAGTATAGATAAATAATATACATTCTCAAACTAAAATAATTATAAATTTGTGTAAAACTAATTTTTGATGTAAATCTTTGGCAGTATTGTTGTAAATAATTTGTTTTAACAAATTTTATTGCGTGTTACAACATCCGCAAAGATTACATGCAAATTTAAAATAATACAAGGTCGGTTGGATTCATAGGCGTATCTGTCTACTACTACAAGATAAAAATCCGTTTGCTAATGCGAGTAATGTATTTAAGAACTCCATTCGAAATATCTTAAGAAATTGGGCGTTGAAATCAACGCTTGTTATGATTAATGATAAGTCTTATATTCGCTGCAAGGTTACTTATTCTACCTGGTAATATATCGTAAGAAATTATATTCATATTGATTACGTGTAAATTACCAAATGGATGGGAATTAAGTAGATTGAGATACAGATTCTTATATGTGTAAAAAAAAATAACAGGAAATTGAATTTGGATTACATTTTTAATTTATTATTTCTTCACAATTTGCTGTCAATATTTTGGTACTACGTAAGTACCTAGTTATTATAATTTTATTAATAGATATAAATACGTAAGTATATTCTAAACATTGAAAAGTTTTTCAAAAAAATCTGTGTTAACTTATAAAGAAATCCCTGGGTACCATGCCTATAGAGTTTCATTATACTAATAGATATTCTTTAAAATCATAAAGAAGAGTCTACTCCTTAGGCTAAGTACATACACAGGAAAAGCACTAATTGAACGACTCGATTGCGAACCAAAAAGTTTTTATCTCGATAGCTTACATCCTATTTCTTCTTTATATTAAACCTCAATGCCTATATTAAAATTTATCGCTGCGTATCATCTCGAAGGTCGTTGAACAAAGAGTTTAATTTCATGACTGCTTGTCTGTTCTGATTGACGGATCTAGGTCGATATTAGTTACTAGTATTGTTTCAATGTAGCCTGTCAAACAGCTACCGAAAAGTATCGATAATCTTTGATAACGATTTAATTACCCACTCATTTAATTTTACGATGTAATGTGGCATTGGAATGTCGTAGGGAATTCTTGGAATGTTTTTATGGTTTGAAGGAATAGTACTAAAGTTACCTATGTTTTAATATTTAGAAAATCATTTGAAGTTTCAAAAGTAGCTCCTTATTTATTAGTTTTTATTTTTGTTGGAATATATGTCCTTTTACTTATTAGGTTAACTAGATTGGCGCAGGTTCACCTAAAACCTGGCAAGTACCTACCAATGTGACTTTCTGAATTATATGCTCTTTTTAGTTTATTTTAGCACCATCGGTGAAGGAAATCGAGAGGAAATCTGGGCTTAAAATTTTTGTTTATACGTTCGAAATTGCCTTGAGCAAGCGTGGTGATTTGTGTACAAACCGTGTGAGAAGAGGCCTTTGCTCAGCAGTGGGCACATATAAGCTGATGATGAAGTTATTATGCCACCTTTAATTGTAATATTTCTCATCTGTTTGCAGATATATGTTTTATTGCTAAAAGATTAAATAGCTTAAAAGTTATTTATACCCTACAATTATATTTTAGATTGTATTGTCCTCGTTGTGAAGATCCAATTGCAAATAAATTAAAAAATGTTTTACTCATTTCCTTATGTAATACAATCTGTTCTGCAGCACAATTTAATAGAGACGTTCACCTCAACGTGAATAGATACTGAAAAACTAATTTGTAACCTTATTTCTATTTACCTGTTTCTTTGCCATCTTACGACAATAACATTTTCGCGATTATAATGTTTAACAGAGTACGATTAAGTTATATAATTTAATGGCACACTGTCTATTGCTGAGATGAGCACTTAATTTTGTATGATGAATATGATAAAATGATAAATTCACACTTTTTATAATCAACTGGCTCTCCCGATGATCTTTAATCTCATTTGTTAAATCATTAGTGTAATGAAATTGAATAAAAATAAGCAATAGCAATAGCAAACTGCAGTCTATGCAAATTAAATAAGTTTTTTTTGCGTGAGTCTATTTTATACGTGGTTGTTTTTTTTTTTAATACTAAGACAAAACATATAAAACCAATCAAGAAGGTTTAAATCGATTTGACCGTTCTCGAGTAAACGCTTTACATTTCTTATAGTACTTACTCGAGATGATTTATAAACGCTACAACAGTAGATAATCAGTGTTTCTCATATTAATTTTATTACAATGTTCGTCTTCCAATCTCTGTTATAAAGATTTCAAAGTATTTTGGTTTGCATACTAATATCTCTAAATTGATATTGAAGGGAAAATTACGTCCATAAAATTCTTTTACGCAATTTTACTGTGAACTCGGAACGTTATTGTGATGAAACTTTCCAATTATGTTATACAACGTTATAAAAAATAGATTTTCTGTGAGTATAAATATAAAGTAGTGAACATCTATACTTAAATGATAATAACATGTAATACACTTATAAGTATTTTTATGGTAAGGGTTTCGGATATTTAAGGATTGGAGGGATTGGGCCTCCAGTAACCTCACTCACATGGCGAAACACAACGCTGTGGTGATTTCACGCCGGTTTCCTATGAGGCGCGGTATCACCCCGAGCCGACCCATTCGTGCCGAAACTTGGCTCTGCCACACTTATATACTAAAATTAGTTTATTGTATACATAGTAGGTTAGAATAATAAAACATAAACAATAGGTCTTTACCTATGAAATAACCGTTCTGCAGTACTGGCCATTTCAAATCAAAATAGTTTTTGTTACGCTAAAGCTAATTAATTTTGTTTTAAAAACATGTCATTCTTTTTCCAAAAATAGTCATTTGTTTATTGATTAGTGTTATATTTTCATCGCATTTCAAATCAAAAAATTCGTTAAAATTTTTTCATGCAAAAAAAATATTAGCTGATTGATGATTTAAGACAATGACTAATGTTACTTGGCAATGTAAGTACCAACTAATAGGAAAAAAATCAAACTATCTTTAGCAATCTAAAGGTCAATAGTTCCTAATCACTGTAATTATCATTTCAGTTTTGTTCAAACGCGCACATTGCCATTGATTTTATGTACCTTGAATGTCTGGAGATCAGTATACGATCAAAGTTACATATTATTATAATTCCTTTTTATTATTAGGTACGCCAAATCAAATGTATTAGAAAACTGACAAAGAAGTATAAAATGTCGAAGAACCGATTACTTTTCTGGTAGACGTGTTCTAGAGAAGAGACCGCATCTAAGGAAACTTAATGTATGGCGCCCTCCAGCTAAGTTTTTTTTTGTGAAGGGAAAATCATCAAATGACTTTTGAAGTCATTGAACACAACAAAAAAAGAATTAGCAAAATTGGTTCAGGCGTTGTTGAGTTATGCACTTACCAACACATTTTGCGATCCATTTTTATATACTAAGAAGATAAGTACTTTGCACAGCACAAAACAAGGCAATTAATATCAATTCATTCCAATCTAATTAATACGAAATATTCGTGCAAAACTAGCGTATACATATCTTGCTTGGATGACCTAGAGCACATTGTCTTACATTAAATTTAATTAAAAACCTGTACATGGGTGCCTTGAACTACATCATAGTGGATAACATTTGACCTTTATTACTATGGAGTAATATCGTATAACACGTATTTTACGTAATCTCTATCCAAACAGTTGGCGTTACGATTACTTACTTGCACATTATTAATTTATTTTTCAATGATAAATTTGATATTTGAAATTGGAACGCTTAATTCAAATAACTAGCACGGAAAAAAGACAAGCCGTTTATTTCACACGTACAAACCAAATAAATAAAATTAAGGATGAATAAAACATATACCTATCTAAACATTAGAAATACGATGCATTTGCGTCTCTTTGTGGGAAAGAGCTATCAGCATAAATGATTACATACTTCGTGTTTCCGGCTTATTCCAATTTTAAAACTTATTAATTACACAATCGGAAAAATCAACTTGAATGTTATGTATACCTAACTATGGATGTTTCTCACCTCTTTTATAAACTTTAATGAGGATAATAATTCACTTCGAGGTTATATTTAAGCATAGTCTTCTATTCGATATGTATACCTACTTACCCACCACAATAAAAAAGTATTGATTCGGCTTCTCAATGATAACAGTCAGTCAAGGATCTAATTAATTGCGTCTTGCATAAATGTACCTATTTACCTGTTAGATATCAATGACATTAACCAACATCATCATCAGATACGACAAAAACACAAATGATCCAATTAAACGAACGGAATTAAAATGATTTCATAGTAATATAAAAAGCTATTAATTGAAGCAGTAAGTATCGTGTACATTAATTGGTGTATTCAAAATTCAAATTCCGCCCGTGGCTTCTCATTCTCACGCATATAAAAGTAACGAGGCTGATTGTAAAACAGAAGCGCTTAAAGCGATAGCTTACTTACAGTACGCAAATGAAGTTTATTTTTTTAAGCCTATATTATATACACTCAGGATCATTGTAGCTATTTCTCAGTGAAAGAATTTTGGAAAACCGACCAGCTGTTCCCAATCCCTATCCCTATGTATATGTACAAAAGTCCTCCCTGAAATGTCCTCCCTATGTAGATGTACAAACTTACAAAGTTTACCTATATAAAATATTAGGATAGATTAATTTTTGATCAAATCCTCGTTACGTTTGAATAAACCTTGGCATTTGAATATCCGTTACCGATTCTATTGCAATAAATGAACAAATGTAATTGTGAAGTGTATCAATCAATTAGTTTAAGTTTTTTTTATTTAGTCAGTTCTAAACGGTTATTACTTCCGACAGCACGTTCGATCCTTGGTAATTGGTATTAGATATGCTACATTATACAACCTCTTTGGTGGGACCTTTTCTAATTGTTGTTGTTGTTGGCGATTTCTTTTTTTTTTATTTATACTATTTTAATTTTTATGTGTTTTAATTTGTAAAGCTTCGGCTAAGAATGTACAAGTACCTATGTAAAGAAATAAATCGATAAAATAGGTTTTACTCTAAAACATTGAATCAGTCTTGTCATAGTACCTACTCGTAAATATTGTCTTGACAAACTGTACAAAACCAAGAAAAAATAATTCGTTTAAAGAATTAACAAAATTTAATAATAAACATTAATTTAAAAACAATGACATAGATAGATCAACTTCCAAGTTAAGATTTAATCATTGACAATTTCATCTTACACAGTAAAAGTAACCATTTTAGTCATTTGAACATATTGAAGCGTCAAATTTGGATACTATATAAAATAAATTACTATCAAAAACATCAACTACCCACCATAAACTAAATAGGTCCTGACAAAAATGGATTTTTAGATTTAAACATTTGTAGGTACTATAAGTGTGAGAATTTTATCTTCACACACAAACATACATACATGTTATGTATATAGGTACATATATACAAAAACCAGTTTATCCTCTGAAATAAACATTTATTCACATAAATGTTTCTTTCTTTCTTTATTTCTTTTTTTCTTTCATATTAAACTTTTATGAGACGAATTGGATAACAGTTTACCTTAGCTCAATATCTTCGACATCACATACGGAATCTAAGATCATTTCCCTTTTTTCCAGATACGGTCTTACCTACGAAGAAATAGAGAAGGGTCTGCCGCTCATTGACACTTCCCGCACCCTCATCCGTGAAGTATGTCCACCTGTGTTCTCTCACGTGGAGTGCCGAGCTGGCAAGTACCGAAGGTTCGACGGGCTCTGCAATAACTTGCAGAACCCTACCTGGGGCGCTACCATGGCTCCCTTCCAAAGGTAAATAAATCAAACTATTAATATTGATTTTGCATTTAATCTATTGAATATGTTTGTGATTAAACTTTATAAATGGTAAATATTTAGTAGACATATTTGCCATTTATAAAGCTTTCTTAAGGCATCATATGGCCTTCTCAAATTCCATTTTAGTGAAACAAAAAAACTTTGTAAATAAGTACCTTATGACTCATATTTTAGAGTGTAATTTGATAACTTCCAATTTGATACGACAATTAAGACACAATTTATTTTAGTAGTTTTCATGAAAATGTTTAACTCAACCCCAAACGGATACACGAAATAAAAACCAAAATTTTTCTATTGTTGGTTTAGCTGTATCTCCTATACAATCTGATAAGTCTCTACACTACTCTTAAAAAGCAAAATCAAGATTCAAGATATACCTATTCGAGTTTCTGGATCTAGTAGAAAGTGAAATTTGCAGTGCAAAGCCCCGAGACGTAGGTATATAAAATAGTTGCTCACACATGTGGAACTGGTGTATGTA
The DNA here is from genome assembly GCA_902829305.4 of Spodoptera exigua. Lineage (NCBI taxonomy): Eukaryota > Metazoa > Arthropoda > Insecta > Lepidoptera > Noctuidae > Spodoptera > Spodoptera exigua. The sequence continues at coordinate 4,774,355 of LR824612.2, forward strand.
TACTATAATATGTTTCCTCCTTGCAGACTAATAGGGCCACTTTTCGCTGACGGCATCAACTCGCCTCGTATCGCGCATCATGGTAAAGATTTGCCACTTTCTCGTGTGGTGTCCCGCACTATGCACCCTGACGAAGGGTTCCACGACCACGCTGGTACCGTAATGGTCATCGCTTGGGGACAGTTCATGGACCACGATTACACGCTGACAGCTACTCCTCTTGGTAAGTGTTTTAGATATTATCGAAAATCCTCTTTCTAACAGGAATTAGGGAATCCGAATGTCTAAGATTCGAAGCAATATCAACACGCTAACTATAAACATGGCCTACCATCTTATCTGTCCTTTAAAGCCCGCTAAGGTGATATCAATTTCTTGAGTATCAAGTGCAATAATGTAATGCGGCCCTGACCCTTAGCAGGAGAAGGAACGACGAGTCTGACATTTCCTCTCACCCCACCCGGGCGGGAGAAATCAATTGATGAATTACCTTTAATGTTTTTTATTTTAATAAAAAATCTTTATTGGTTATATTTGCTGTCAGATCTTCTTAGCGCCTCTATCAATCACCAAATGTACTTGTACCTAAAGATATGTAACAATTTACTTACTATATGAATAACTTTATTAGCTTGTGCTCTAGTAAACTAAATCTCTCCTCCAAAACAGACCCTGTGAACCGCAACGACCCCGAGGAGTGCTGTAAGCGCCCCCCTCACTTGAAGCACCCCTACTGCAATGAAATCCGTATCCCTGATGATGATTACTTCTACCGTCTGTTTGGAGTCAAGTGCATCGACTTCGTGAGAGGTTTCCCGTCGCCAAGACCTGGCTGCCGTCTGGGTAAGTTTCTAAACAATTTAAAACTCCAATTATTAATAAAATCTATAAGTCTAGTACAGTGAAAACCTTCAGAATTATTGTCTAATCTTTGGTCTACAACTATTAAATTAGAGGTCAATGTTAAGCTGTAAATTCAATAATTTGGCACATAGATATGGTTGCATACTAAATTCACACGCGATTTGAGTTTTACGTTCCTATAATTCCATCGAAGGCCGTAACCAAATTATCTAAATCACGGTCAAACGATTGCAATTCACACTAATGCAAAAAAAATTAAGAATTTTTGGTGCCTAATATCTACATCATAGAGGTAACCAAAGAAATTCATTTCGCAAAGAAAATAAGGTTTTCACTATCTATACACATTTACTTATTTCCATAATGTTTTCGAAAATGTAGTTTACCACATAAAAATAGTGGTACAAAACATAACATTATGTCAAAAGCGGTCGTAAGCAGACATAACGCGACCTCTTTGGTCACTCTATTGTTATTCATGAACATTACTGAGTTAGATTAAATGCTAACCATAATATCTCGACGGGGAAAGTGTTGGTCATTATAATGTACAGTCCACAGTTCGTCACACTATAACACTGTACAATTTTGACGACAATTTCGTCTTTAATCCATGTGTAGAAGAGTTATAGTCGTTTAAAAATAATTGCGGTTTAAGTACTGAATTGTGAAGTGTGGTTGACTGTACTCCTTGCATAATGTAGACTTTCAGTCAGTTTATCTGTGTTTGACATTCAGAAATAAGTGTAGAAACTGCTAGTGGTTTAATAACTTATCTGACTGACTACTGACATATCTTTAAGTGGCTACCTATTGTTCTTTATTATACACTTTAGTTGCTAGGCGTGTTCCACTGAACTTAATAAACTAGGTAGCTAGAACATTTATGCTGGCTTGTAAAATAAGTTGTTGGTAATCATAGATAAACGTTCACTTAAAACTGGTTTACACTTAACTACAAAATATTAAAACAGAAATAGTTATTTTACATTATGACTGCACAATTGACGGGGTGGCTGGACAACCGGCGACCATGCAATGTTCAGCGTATTCGATTCTTGCACACGATGCACGAGTGTGTCATGAAGATGTGAAATTGTATATTTGTAAACCCACGACATTAGAAAATCAAGCAACTTTTATATGTGATAGAACGCCAAACTAGCAGACGAAATACCTAATGGTAAGCTATGGACGCCGCCCGTGAACGCAAAAACATAGGAATTATGAGAACGTTGCCGACCTTTTGGGAATTAGGGTTTTGGACATTTAAGGTTTTGACGAAGGGAAAAAAAATTATTATTAAAAAAACAAAATACCCGACTGCACACTAAAAAAAGAGTAAAACAAGCCCCACAACACAAATTTACTGAATATAATTTATAAATGTTGATGGAAAGCATCGCAGGCGGGGACCAACAGAGGCTTATTTATAGTCATTTCTGTTGTGCACCATTTAGCAGAATTTTCGTTGGTGGCGGTCAAGGTGGTCCCCGCCTGCGATGCTTTCCATCAACATTTATAAATTATATTCAGTAAATTTGTATTGTGGGGCTTGTTTTACTCTTTTTTTAGTGTGCAGTCGGGTATTTTGTTTTTTTAATAATAATTTTTTTATTTATAACTTTTTAGCTGTTTTTATTTAACGTTACTCCCGTGATTGAAATGAATCTAATGATACCGCATACATATTTTTTTAAAGGGAAATTTAGAAAAAATATTATTATGTCTTTATCCCGTGGGACTTTTAGGATAAAATGTATCCTATGACACTCCCGTAATCAAGACAAATCTAACAATACCTCATACATCAAAATCCATCAAGCCGTTTAGGCTACAGGAGGTCACAAAGGAAAAGACATACATACATACTTACATACACTCGAAAAACATTACCCTCCTTCTTTGGCAGTCGGGTAAATAGGAGCTCCAGTAACCTAACTCACACGCTATTGTCAAAAAAATACATAATATGTATATTGGTCAAACTCCCCGTACTCTGCATTCGTTATTGCAAATACTAGATCGGAATTACAACCCACACCAATAATATTAATCTTTGTTTATCACCAATAATATTATTTGTATATATATTCATTAATTAAATTAAGAATTTGAGTTTCACTTTTAACTAGAATGAAACAATGTTATTGTAACAAATGAAATTGAGAATGACTAATAAACCAGTTTGACTACGACTAGCGTATTACTGGGAACCGATAGAGATCTTAAGAGTCATAACTTGGCAAATGATGGACATTTTGCATGGTAGAAACGACGGGGTGCCACTTTCACAGTAAATGAATGGCACACAAAACATTGTCAGAGAATAACATCCAATTAAGAACCACGTAGACTCACAGGACTAACCGCCGTATCCAGAGTCATTTGATGGTTATTTTACCCGCAACTTTTTTGAAGTAAAATCTTTGTTTCTAAGGAACAGTTGTTTTGTTGTGATAATGGACAAAGAAAGTGTTTAATCACTCACAAGGTATAGTGTGAGAACAGTATCAATCATCATCAACATCTGTCAATAGTTGCTATAGTTCGCTACGGAACGTGAGGTTTTGGCTTGGATTTTAAAACGTGTGTCGATCGATAGACGAACAGTAACACAGGAGAATCCAGGATCTTCCCAATGCTCACATAATTATATTTCGATTTCATGTCAGTATGTGACAGTGACTGTGACAATCAGAAATAATTAGTGGACACGGGGAAATAATTGGTTTAAAAACTAGCCCGAATACATGCTAGTTCTACCACAACAGCAGGCACACTCGTATAATACTGAATGGCAATGTCTCTTTCGCAAAAACGTTATTAAGAAATCGATTGCAATACCTACATACACTTAACGTTAATATTATGATAATAACGTACACTTTATATGCTAACTTTGCTAAAATAAATTCGTAATAAGTTGCTGTAATAAGTATAATATAACTACACACGTTATGGGGAGACTGGGCAAATCTGGCGCTTTGGTTGAAGGTTGTCCAGTTCACTTGATGGATAATAACCCATTTGATAATTTGATTGTCCATAATTGCACAGATAAGTCCGGCGTAATCACGACTAGTTAGACATGTGACATGACATATTTGTTTTAGTAGACATAGGTAGTTATAGCGTAGCGAAAATAGACTTTGATTATTTTTAAGCGTTTAACCCTACTTGCGCCTAGTTGCGATCTTTCTTATCTAAGCTTTTTAACGTTACGTAAATAAATAAATTATAAATAATAAAAAGAAAATTGAATCTTGCTCAATTAGATTATCCTAGTTTGGAAATACTTAAGTTTTATGGCAGTTTTTATTTAATTATCACTCTTGACCAAATACATTTGAAACGTAACGTAGACTCGTATGAAGTTAATTAAAGAAATGTGTATTTGAATAAAAATAATATAAATATATTTTTATGTATTTCAGGTTCAAGAGTTCCATTCAACACTTTGACAGGAACTATAGATGGAAACACTGTTTATGGAGTAACTGAGAAATTCGCCAGGTAAGACTTTTTTATTTTTAGACTAGCCTGGCAAACTACGTACCGCCTCAAAATTCATTAATGTTTTCTGACAATTTTAACCCTCCAACTTCCACGAGTATACGAGTATCAAGACTAAAACTAATTTAATTGGTCCAGCTGTTCTCGAGTTTTAGTGAGAGTTCAAGACAATTTATATATTTTCATAAAACTTTAAAAGAAAAACCTAGTTTTACCAATATTACTTTTCATTACAAAATGACTTTTCTAAATAATCTTCAATACTATCAATATCAATAGGTACCTTATATTTAATCAGTTTGTTTCTGTCTACTGTTCGTATCATTACAATGTTACAATTTTGTTTTTCAAACATATTCTGTAACATGGATCAATTTTTGTAAAACAGAAAGCTGCGTACCGGTTTTGGAGGACTTCTGCGTATGAACCCAGTGTTCAAAGAGTATGGACTTAAGGACTTGTTGCCGCTCAAACTTGACATTCCTGATGAAGGATGCACCAGACCCAACAAGAACATGTACTGCTTCGAAGCTGGTAAGCATTAGTTAATAAAACAAACAGTTATAGCAATCCGAAATAAAGGAATAATACCTATGCCGTCCATATTTCAGAACCATAACTAACCCTTTTAATAACTTTAATAAGTTTTGTTGAGACTTACATCCACTTCGAAAAGTTCATTACATATTTTTTTCTTTTTTATAGGTGAAATTCGTGTCAATGAACAGTTAGTTCTGACCGTCATGCACACTCTTATGGCCCGTGAACATAACAGAATAGCCAACGGCCTTGCTGAGGTCAACCCCCACTGGGACGACGAGACACTCTTCCAAGAAGCAAGACGTATCAACATTGCTGAAATACAACATATCACTTACAATGAATTTTTGCCCATCCTACTCGGAAAGGACGTTATGGAAAAGTTCGGATTGGTAGTGGAAAAGGAGGTAAGAATATATATCGAAACAAAAACAAGAAAACTAATTTTCACTAAGTACTTAGGATTACAAAAATTAAGAAACCACAAAATCAAATTCACATTTTTTATTAAATCCGATTTCCTAAGTAAGATTTCCTCGTAATTTGGAAAGAATAGTGATCGAGCGACATCGAAACAAATTATGTAATCATTTCACAGCTAGGTAATTGAACTTGTGTCACCTCGCGATGCTCTACTTAACAGTTGCAAATGACTGATTTGTTTCAGGGTTACTGGGACGGATACGATCCAGAAGTGAACCCTGACGTCATCGCATCGTTTGCCTCAGCTGCTTATAGATTCGGACATTCTTTGCTACCAACTGCGGTCGAAAGATGGTCCACAGCACACAAGTTCATCGGTACGTTAGAGATTTTAGTTTTCTCCTGTTCACAGTCTTTTTCATCATTACATTATTGTTTCTTCGATTATAGAGTATACCGTTCTAACTAACACTGTCCTACTTATCCCCTTCCAGCATCAAAGAGATTGTCAGACCTCATTCGTAGACCATACGATCTGTACAGAGCTGGTGTCCTAGACGAATACGTTATGGGTCTTATGAACCAGGTAGCCCAAGCTATGGACGATTCCATCACACAAGAAGTTACAAACCATCTCTTCAAGAAGGTCGGCGCTCGTTTCGGAATGGACTTGGTGTCATTTAACATGCAAAGAGGTCGTGAGTTCGGTATTCCCGGATACATGGAATTCAGAAAGTTCTGCGGTCTTCCTCCTGCCGACACCTTCCAGGATCTGTTCGGTTCCATGCCTAACGCAACTGTTCAAAAGTACGAGACAATCTTCGACCATCCAATTGATGTGGATCTCTGGTCCGGTGGTGTGTCTGAGCGTCCTCTGCCCGGTTCCATGTTGGGGCCCACTTTTGCTTGCATTATTGCTACTCAATTCTCTTACTCAAGACGCGGTGACAGATTCTGGTGAGTTAAAATTGTCAATTTGCGAATAATCAACTTAAACCTTTTGATAAATGCCTTAACATTTATGACTTGTCTTGTAGGTACGAACTTCCCAACCAGCCATCATCGTTCACACCAGAACAACTGAAGGAGATCAGAAAAGCGCGAATGGCGCGTATCATTTGTGACAACACAGACATCATTGACACTGTCCAACTATACCCTATGGTATTGCCTGACCATGAATTGTACGTATTTTATATTATGAGAAAAAACAATATTTGTCATGATCACGCACTAATTACTTACTTCTCTTTTACAGGAACCCTCGCGTACCCTGCAGAAGTGGTATCATTCCTATGATGGACTTTAGCAAATGGGCTGAGCCCGCGCCTTCGCCATTCCACGGTGCCGCGAAACAATTCGTGAGTAGCTTCTCATACGACCCATATTTGGGCAAGAAGTAGTCGCAAGCACTTTAGATGTAGTATATTCACATAGAGTAATGTTATAGTCAACTGTGTAGCTCTACGTTGTTCAAGCTAAGTAACCTTTGCTAAAGGACTTCCTTCAAAGCTCTTCCATCCAAGATCCATACAAATCTAAGCTAAAGTACAAAATATTTTAAAAAGCCTGTTGTTATCAAAAATATTTTAAACGTAATACCATACGATATCTAAGATTTGTATTTTCAAGATTACTTCGCTTGAACTGTAAATTACCATTTTGTCAAGTTTTGGTCTTTGCCGTACCTGTGTCATGTAGAGGTTTTTATTATACTATATCTTAAAAAGTTATAGTGTATTATAGCAACGTAGAATATGCACGGAGCACAACGATAGCTTCAGTTAGACAACTGCCAATGTAAAAATGTCTGATAAAATAAAAGTTGTCCAACTCAATCTATCGGGATGTACTTTCAAGTCAACTTAATTGTAAACTTATTACATTTGGCGGGTGACCATCTTTTAAATGGTTAACTTGCGTCAAATCTGCCAAAATCACAATAAAGTGCAATGAATCGATCAAGCATGTTAGTGTTTAGTAAGAAATGCTATTTATAAATAGAATAAGTACTTTTGTACTTTGTACAAAAACAAATTATGGCTTAGTCGGAGCTAAGATGCTTTTTATTGCCATATAATTAAGTATAGTTTTGATTGATAATATCTGTCACGTTTTGTATTGTAGTTATTATGCACCTTTAGTATTAGAAGTTGGTTTCACATTCATACAAAGTCATACATCAACCGTCCAGTACCTATCTACTCATCAAAATTACACCATAGTCCGTAGTGTTTAAGTGATACACCCTAAAAGTATGAAAGTAGACACTTTATGCATGCTTAGTAGTACTTGAAATGTTTGTTAGTTCAGTTTCAGTCTATTACAATTTGTAGTTTTAATAAGCGTTTTGTTGTAACTAGTAAAGGGTACCAATCAATCTGATCCAAAAATCTAATCATAGTTCATCTAATCAAATCTTAAAAAATAAGTCAGTCAAAAAAGATTCTCATTCAAGGTGTACAAATAAACAAACTTAATCAAGTAATTATTTTGCTTTGACCTAAAGCTACACTAGCGCCTCTACGACGCAACAAGTCAGTTTCATCACATATTTGGTTATGACTTATGTAGGTACCTACTATAAAGTCCCGTTTATATCATTAGATATCTTTTGCTGGTCAAATAAATGACAAATTCTATTCAATCAATCTTCAAACAAGATAATTTACATGTTTTTAAATCATAAAGAATACTCAATGGATATCAAGTCTGTGTATTTTTGCACCTACTACTGTAAATGTATGTACCGAAACAGTTTTGTTATTTTTTTATTTATTTTTAGTTCAAGTTATTGTATAATTTGTAATGATGCATGGTTTAGTAGAAGTACGTAGATTTGTGTAAATACAAGTATGTTGTAATAAATGTTAGCATATAAGCACTGGTTTTATTGAACAACGCCCTTATTTGTAATTATTAAGTATATGATGTACTTTAGATAATCTGGCGAAATGGTAAGTAGATGTTCTTGTAATCGATGCACCTTCTTATATAACTGTATCCTGTTGTCTTCTTCAAACAGTAATAAAACAATAATTATTTGAATTTCTTCCTCAGATGACCAATGCAACTACTTTTGAAAATAACAGCACGAGCTATGAACAAATAAAAACAGAAAGATGTAATTCAACCGCAAATAGCACAGATAATGAAATAAAAAATTGCGCCCTTATTACTTTACAAGCGCAAAGTAACCACTGTTCTAATAATAATAGTACCAATACTACTGATTGTGAAAGTACTCGCATAACCCTGCCACAAAATACATCGAATGAAACTCAAATAGTTGACAATGATACCGTACTAAAATATGTATATAAAAAAGGTGACAAGGCTGAAATCCCAATAAAAGATAAAGCTTATTTCAAGAATAGCTTGCGGCGAAAACGATCCCCTGTTGAAGTCCATAACAGAAGCCCACTTCCTAGCAAATTTCAAAAACCCGTAGTTGTTAATTACGAAACATCACATGGACCCGGAGAAGCACCATCTTTGGCACCAGTAAAATTTACAGGAAACAATGCTTTAGGTGCTAATTTCAAAATCGAAACCCTTCATGATAACATTGACGAAAAAAAAGAACAAGATATAGCACGTAAACTTAAGATAGATTCAGCTGAAATAGAAAACCCTAATGGACTAGGAAATGATTATAAACAAAATAATGATAAAAGTAAAGCAATCGAAAATGACTCAAGTGATGATAGTAGTAATGAACGAGGTGATTATAAGAATAGACCATCCCAAAATGATAACGTAAGTAGCGAAGAACGTGATGACTACCAAAATCCTCAAAAAATCCAACAAAGCGCTGAAAGCGATGAATATAAAGAACCAAAAACTGATAGTGAGAGAACCTACAGTGCTGAACGTACAAATTATGATAAAAAATCAAGCCGAGAATCGGATAATAGTTCTGAGAACGAAAATTATAAAAATAAACAATCTAGTCAAGAAATTGATAGTAGCGGTGAACGAGGTTCCTATAAAGACAATCAGTCTAGCCAGGAAAAAGGTGAAAGCAATGAACGTGGTCAATATAGAAACAATGAATATAGTAACCAGCGCGGAGATAGCGCTGAAGACAACAGCAGTTCCGAAAGTTCCGAAAGCAATCCTAGAGCTAATGAAAGATATTCTTCCCGAAGTCAAAACAGTAATCAGAATTCTGAAAGTAATGAAAGTAGTAATTCTGAACCAAGAAGCGCTGAAAGTCAAGAAAACGTAGAAAGAGGTGATAGTAATAAGAAAGAAAACGAACACTATAAACAAGATAGCTCATCATATGAAACACCACATAAAGAAAATGCGAAATACCAAAAACTGGAAACCAGACCACCTAAACATTTAGAATCGTCCTCCAGTGAAAGCAATGATGAAAGTAGCGAGAGCAAAGAAACCAGTCAAGACGAACAAAATTTAAATGACCATAAAAAGGGTGATTTGAAAGGTTCACCTATTCCTCTACGAGATATTGACTTAAGTGATTTTAGTTATGAACGTATACAGGTTGATAATAATGGGAAAGTTCAACCACATAAAGATACCTTTGAACAGATTGATCCAAAAACTGCTGTAGAAATTTTACCACTTACAACAGCTGCACCCATTATTGACAGTAAAAATCCTAAATCTTTAAATTCTATAACAGATTACACTGCTATTGCAAAACCAGACATCGGTAAGAACGATAACAAACTAATTCAAATAGATGACGTTGAAGTTAAACCTGTTGTTGAAATTAATCCTGAAAACGATAACGATTCAAGCGAAGAAAATAAAAAACCGAATGTAAGTGAAGAAGTTGAAAGCTTAGAATCGATATTAGGAGTAAAGGAACCTGAAAATGATGATAGTCAAAACGATAAAATAATAGACCAAAAAGTAGTCCAGGATGGAGACGTGAAACAAGAATTTGAACGGATCCCCTTAAATTATAATCATGCTGAGAAAAATGAAAACAAGGAACATCAAGCTCCTGAATCCCCTAAAGAAGACCCAGAATTACAACAAAAAGAAGGAACTTTAGATGCCTTTGCGCCTGAAGATATTAAATACGATGAACATTTAAATATTAAGTTTGATGATTTGGCTATCAAATTACCTGAAATAAAATTGCCAGATGATATTTTAGCTTACTCGAGACAAGATTCTCCGTATTCCGATGACGACTACAAAAAGCGACTACAAAAAGCGACGACTACTCAAGCAGATGTGCCAAGTTATAAACCTAGTTATTATTTTAATCAGAATGACAAAGAAGAAACACATGAACGTAAAGATGAAAGGGAACATCGCAATTCAAACGATGATAGTGACAACGATGATGATCACGCACCTGACACTGGATATTATGGATATTATGATAATAGCAAGAAAAAACAAAATTATAAAAATAAAAATGCCGATGAAGAAGAAGAAGAAGAAAGTGAGGATAACGAAGATTTGTATGAAAAATTCGTACGCGAAAGGTTTGGAAAACAAGGCACTTTTCAAAAAAGGTCTGAAAAATTACAACAGGCAGCACCACTAAATCCAGATTTATATAAAACTATCAAGCAAATTCTTAAAAAGACTGCAGATATAGATGAACAAGCTAAAAAGAGCGGAGATCCCAATGCCGGATACATGTGGACCCTCGAATATGGTGAAAAGTTGTAGATTAGGAATTGTACATAATAATTTTGAGATGCCAAATCATGAGATCGCAATAAACAAAGGAGCCATTGTTTATACAGAAATAATGTAAAAGTTTGATCACATTACTATGCTTAGGCAAATGAATACATTCAAAATGAAAACATGTAATTAGGCAGGCTAGACTGTGATAGGCTGATATATTTAAGTTAGTTTTTAAATACATAAATTATAGAAAAAATGCATTCAATAATGCTTGTACGCACAATAGCCTTTTTATCCTTTGAATCGTTTGGTACATTATATCCTTAACTCACGCGCTTGATTTGTGTTCTATTTTTACAATGTCCCAAAAATTTAAATCTTGCTCTCCTTTCAGAGTAATAGAAAGTTTTTAGTGGCTATAAAAAACTATTTTCGAATGTTCCCTATATCTATATAGCTTAGAATAGGTACGGGACAATAATACAATAAACTTGCTCGATTTTTTATTAAGTTCTAGTAGCTAAGTAATTAGGATCTCATGTAAAAAAGTAGTATTAGGTAAGTAATATAAATGAAGCTTATTCGAAATAAAATATTTAAACACATACCCTTGTGTCATTTTTTAACTACTGTCGCCCAAAATATGTTCAATAATATTTAAGTATCTGACTTGTCTCTAGGATTCGACTCTAGAAGGCTCGATTATGACTGTGTTATGTATGACTATGAAATCATGTATTATGAACCTATGTAGGTCTGTCTATTCCTGCGGGTAATAAAAGACGTGAGAAAGGATAAAGTTTGACAGATCAAAAGCTAACTCAAAATAAATAAATATTAAATTCTTTTTACTAATTAGGTAGGAAGCAATCAGTGCCTTCGGTGGTTTGAGAATTTGTGGAATAATTAAACGTAAGAGGTAAGTCAAAGTCAACTATCTGTCAGTGTCAATCTAATTTGTTATCTGTGGGTCTGTCAAAAACATAACCTAATTCTCTCTCCACTAAAATAAATTCTGTGAAGCAAACGCGATTAGAAAAAACAGTATTAAAAGGTTTATAAAGAGAATTTCGTCCCTTAACTACGTGGTAAAGTAAAATTTCCGTCGTAATGGCTGAAGAAATCCAAAAAAAGATGCAGAAAGAGTTAGAAGTTTTGGGTAGTATACAAAAAGAATTCCGTAAGGCGGTCGCCCAGAAGCAACAATTAGATAGCCAGTTGAATGAAAATAAAGCTGTCAAAGAGGAGTTACTGCTGTTAAAGAAAGACGCTGAAGTATATAAATTGATTGGGCCCGTTTTAGTTAAGCAAGATTTAGAAGAGGCTACTCAAAATGTAACAAAGCGAATGGAGTACATCAGTAAAGAGATTAAAAGGGCTGATGATCATATATCTGCGTTAGAAAACAAACAGGAAGCCTTACAAGAAAATTTATCAAAGCTTAAGAACAATCTTAATAAACTGAAAGCTAAGGCTTGAAGGAAACTTCTTCTAACACCAGGATAACGCTTCAGTTTACAATTAATATTTACTTTTGCATTATGTGTATTTAAATAATTATACTTTTAACAATATACTAGCTGTTTTATTTATTCTTACTTAAACAAAATTTTGTACCTGTTATGCACAAGGATAATAGCAGAATTGACTGTGTTAATTTGAGATCATGGTAGAGGCAGTGATTGGATGACTGGCAACTAAGAAATTGGGGTTCAATTCCCGCATGGAATAAATTCTGTGTGATCCACATCGTTATGTGGGAAAGTGTTTAAAAGGCAAAACTCATAGCACTCTTTCTTTTTTACTTATAATAAGCCAAACCTGAACTCCGGTATATACAATAATCAGTTCTTAGTTAATGGAATAAAAAAATGTTACAGCAATATTATAAAGAGGTAAAATTTGTAAGTTTGTATGTAGGGGTAATCTTTGGAACCACTAGACGGATTTCCAAATTCTTTCACTGATTGATAGCTACAATGTTTCTGAGTACTATAGGCTAAAACATCACATTCCGATTAAATATAGGCTAGCAGCGGGCGAAATCGCGCGAGAGTTAGTTTATAGTAAAATAATAATAAAAATAAATTCGTTCATAATAAAAATAATAATTATTATATATTTTGCTATTGTATAGTGAGATGTCAATGACTAACTGCACAGACGCGGTAGCTAAGCAACCAGCTGCAATGCATAGCATGGGTTCAACTCCGGCATGGAGTTACAATGTGTGATCCACAAATTGCTGTTCCAGGTCTGAGTGTATTCTGTATAAATTGCATACTAGTTGCAAATGCACATACAATGCAGGAGAAAACTAATAGCATGGCAGCTGTAAACATTAGTTATTAAACCAGTTCTTTGCGGTTGTCATGGCTCCCAAAAGGACAGTTGTCTATTCAATAAAAACTCCAAAATGTTGTAAAGACTTTATTATGTACATCATCCAAAAATAATACCGATGGCACTTTATTCCTGTTGCACCCAATAATACTAAATATAAATAATATATATTTCTATGATGATAATATTCTTTTAATATATGTTTCGAATTGACCATGGACTGCCATTTGTTTTACAACTATCACATTAATAGGACTAACTTACACTCGGTTTTAAACTAATCTAAAAACTTTATAACTCAAATAACATGAAAATAAATTATTTATAAAAATACGTCTACCTACTAAAAATGTTTGTAAACAACTAATTATAAATTATACTTATGATAAAATAGCAACACACTGAAAATAGCAACTGGAATGCTTACATAAAACTATTTCTATAATCACCTACTTTAAATTGGTCCCGAAATAAGGAACTTTGATAAGCAAGTCACTATTTCAATATTTCATCATATAGGGTAATAAGTCTTTCGAAAAATAGTTTTTACTCCTTTTCGAGTAGAGAGACCAATAAAGTCGTTTTTTATTTTATGGTGCCTTAAATATTTATATACTTAAGTATCTCTACTTATTCAAATATATTGAATACAAAAATATTAAATATCATGGCATGTATAAAAATATAGTAGGTAAACTTTTCACTTGCTACCATAAACAGTCTTCTTACTTAATTCTGCTCTGAACACATGCCACACTACAAAATGGCATTTCCTGTTTGACGACGAATCGTCCGCTCAGTAAGCTTTTACCGCACATCCGACCAGAACACATGAAGCAGTCAGCGTGCCAGTGCATGTTGCCCCAGGACACCCCCTGTTGCTCAGGCCCTATAACACCACTGCAGGCGCGACAACGTTCAGCGTAGAACTGATCGTAACATTGCAAACATATGGGGAGACCAGTCTTATCATCGGGGACGTACTTTTTGCCACCGAGCGGGGCATCACAGTGATAGCAACAGAAATGTTGAACATGGAACGCCCTTCCTTCCGCCGCTGTGTACGGACGGGTAAATATCAGTTCGTCACATCCGGCACAACGCGGGATTTCTAAAACATCAGCTAAATCTCTGGCGCAATAAATCTCGCCTTTGTAGAAGAAGTATACAAGGTCAGCCAGCAACTCATTACATTTGCTGCACGTGAAACATTGTGGATGCCAAATGGCTTCGTGACCAGCCCTTTCGGCTTTGACCGCAACTTCACCAGCAAACATGGACTTATTACATCGCTGGCAGGGCACTCCCTCATTATAAAGCTTCCTGTTAAATTCTACTTCAGCAGGACTGAGAGACAAATCTGCGAGCTGATCGATGACCTGATCCGTACCTTCAGTGTAATTTTGCGGAAGCGCTAAATAGTCGGCACTCTCTCCAATAGGGTGAACATTATCCACTGGTAGGTTATTCCAATCTGTTCCTGCAGTTGGAGGTACAGCACCTGGATATGTGCTGTAGTTTGGCAATGGCGGAGGTGGAAGGTCGTCTTCAGAGTGACTTCTAAGGTACTCTCTCAACGGCGCAGTCTGTTGTGGTTCTACCTGATTTATAGGCTTAGTAACGGTTGAGTACTGAGGATTGATCTTAGTGGAACGAAGACTGCCACTGTGTTCAGGAGTGACTGGCTCATGTTTCCAGCTCCATATCTCTCCATTCGGAGCGAAAATGGTACCTTTCTGAATTCTGCTGTCCAGGAGTTTGGCAGTACCCATAATATTATTGTTGCTGTTGGACCACAAGTCAGGCATAATTTGAGCTCCAAGGGACTTGCTGGAGAACTCAGTTGTTTCATCTTTAAACTGAGGATTACTGTTGTACTCCTCGCGGAACAACTTGATTGGTTGTAAATACACATCATTAGTAACAGGCATATTCAAGTCCTCTAGGTTTTTGAACAGTTTATCGTAGACGGGGCCGTGTTCTACCGCGCTCTTGATCCTGTCTGATTCGATACGCATAATATGCAGTTTGTCTTTAACGATGCGACTTAGTATAGGACTAGATTTGTAGTCTGGGAGATTGGCGGCACTGCTGACGACATTTCCTTGTGAATCTAAGACCAACTTCTTATCAGACGCGTTCTTAGGTACGATGTTGTATTTGACACCCCTGGATACGTTGGATATTTTGAGGGGAAGAGCGTAAGATTTAGTCGCACCGTGTACTTTACTGTTTTCTACAGAGTATATTTCGCCATTTTGTAGAGGGCCCACCCTGACGACATTGCCCATACCGACGACATGGTCCTTAATGCGCGTGATATATTCCTGGGAAACAAATGAAGTAATACTTAGTAGTAATTTAGGTTATGCACATAATTTTCTATTTAAAGGATGTGTAAGGCACGCTATCTGCTGTTATCAGCGGCCCGAGGCAAACTGACCTAATTTGAATGACGCAATTTTCTATCCAATTCAGCATAATATGCACATTGTTATTGCTTTCCGAAATGAGAATAAAACTATATACAGCAAGGAAATATGAGCAGTTAAAGGTTAATGAAACTATTAACAGTACTTACAGTATGTTCTGACTTCTCGAAGTCCGAAGCGTGTTGTCGTACGGCAGGCGCGACATCGTGCGGCGGTAGCTGTGTCCTGAGCTGAGCACGACGCTTGCGAGCCGCCTCCGAACCGGACACCGGGGCCAGGTTGCCCAGACATGACATATACTCTGATACCTAGAATATAAGGTTGAAATTAGCATTAGTATTCATCTTTGTCGAATTAAGAATAAGTAGGCTTGTAGCCTCTATGTATTCTCTAAGGCCTTATCAAAACATAGAAATCATAAATTCAGGTGCATTATTGACCACAATAGGTAAGTAAAGATTACATACTATAAACCTAATTTTCACTTATTTTAATAGATTCGAATGTATTGTCTATTAATGGGTTTTATAGATTCCATATTTTTTCTGACTAAATTAAAAGCCTTGCACCGAAACTGAACCCTCATTTTTGGCATTTGTGCTTGCAAATTTTCAGGAACTGAGAAGACAATCGTATTGTATAAATACTATGACAATAAGAAAATGATGCTGCCTAATAAGATTTTGCCCAAATGTTAATAATACAAGTATAGATATTGACATTGACTTTTGAAATCGTAGATAGCCTGTTAAAGTTTAGATTACATTTGAAACAAATCACTGATTAACCTAAGGTTAATCTTATCTAATGATAACTATTATTGTACATGTATAATAACATTTCTCAGTCATTAGTAGGAAACATTAAAATTTTTGACTATGCATAATTAATTGATAATTAATAAAAAAATATATAATCAATTAATTATAATTAGTTATAAATACACTATCAATATCTTAGGATAATGGCTGTTACTTACCAGCTCAGTTGAAGCATTTGGAGGCACCCAATCTAGTTTCACAGGCTTGTCAGTTACACCTCGAATTTTAATCAGGGGCACTGAAATAATAAAATCAACATTATAATGTATGTGGTAATAGGCAGATTTTATAACTTGTTTTAGATATTATCTTTATTATTTCAGCCTAAATTAACCTAAATATGGGCGTCCCCCACCTCTGTCCGGGTACAGAAACTATAACAACAGTCACTATATATTGGATCAAAACAGAAAAAAAAATTGATTTACAATAAAGAAAAATATTAATCAAGGGACATTGAAAGAATAACAATCAAACAATCAAGTGTATCCTATCAGAAAATAATTGTAAACAACACTTAAACAATACTACACTCAAGTCTTAAAATAGGCTACTACTACTCAACAAGAAACCCCTAATACTTAAAATAATAATAATGATCCATTCTTGTACATATAAGTTTATGAAATCTTAGTGAATTTTTCAAGGAATTCAAAAATGGCTTCAAGAATTTTGATAACATTTTGTATGTAAAGGGGACAAATATTTAATCTAACAAGGTTACATTTTAAAATTTATCCAGGTTCATTAAACAAATACTCACTTGAAGCCTTCTTAGGTCTGGCAGTGCCCAGTAGTTCAAACTGTGCCCACCCTGATAGGTCATCATCTTGAACATCATGGACATCTTTACTGCAATGACATGAACGGCAGACCTTCCTCCAAAAATGTAGGTCTAGACCAGGGCATGATGGTCCTGAATAAATAAAACATTCACATATTAGTTAGACCAGTATTTCATAAAGAAAATATTTAAGTTTTGATTCATCAATACCCAAGCACACATCTGCCTATTATCCTATATCCTTACACCTATTATCTTGCTATTGTGTTTCGTATTACCACAATTGAATTTTAAGTACCCAGAAATTAAGGCCTAATAAGTTTCTGCTTGGAAAATCTAAAACCTCTGAAAAGGTTACTACTCTAAATATAGGCTACATAGTATTATTGTTAAAATTATAACATGATTCAGACTAACCATATAAAACACAAACAGCTGAGGCACTAGTATAAAAAAAATAAAGATAAAAAGACTAATAAAAGTTAAAACAGGAAGCTTCAGTGACATCATTCAAATTGGGGATTTTTAAATGTGGGATTTTTCAAGTAGGTGTTCACAAAATGTGTGTACATATCAGGTCAGCATCCTGTCTTTATCCTAAATTATTAGTTAGCACTCTGCATGTTACTACACAATTTATATATAATTATAATATAGCTAAGTACCAATTAATATAACATTTAATTAGGAACAGAATCATAAACTTAGGAACACACTTCTCTGAAATGTTTTAAAACACATGGGAATTTTACATACAAACTGGAATTTAATTATTATGATAAAATTTAAGAATCATTTACAATGCTTCCTCATTAATTTATAGTATAGGTGATTCACCAAGGAATTATTTTATTTTATTAACAATAAATATAGTTATATTTCTCAGAATATCATGACACGTTGATGATGACATCTATATTACGTTTGTCGACTTTAAACAAGCGTTCGACACACTGCATTGGTCCAGTATTTGGCACCGACTTGACGAAATCGGAGTCCCACCCAAGATCAGAGACCTGCTCAAAGCCATGTACAAAAAGTACTCCTGCAGGGTTGCTCATGATGGTCTAATTTCCGAAGATATATCGGTTCAAGCGGGAGTCAAGCAAGGCTGTCTTCTCTCGCCTCTGCTTTTTCTTCTCGTCCTGGATGGTGTAATGCAGAAAGTAAACGACGGCAAGAGACGCGGTATAGAATGGGGGTTGTACAATCAGGTGGATGACCTAGACTATGCTGATGATCTGTGTCTGCTTAGCCATAAACATGCTGATATGCAAGCCAAACTGGACGACCTTCGGCTAGAGGCGGCAAAGGTTGGCCTTAAAATCAACTCAAGGAAGACCCACGAGATGCGCACCGGGAAAAACCAACAGTCCCTCACTCTTGATATGGAGCCAATCCAGTGTGTACAACAGTTTGCTTACCTGGGAAGCATTGTGTCGAAGGAGGGAGGAGCGGAAGAGGACTCTGCCGCTAGAGTGACCAAAGCACGGGCGACCTTTGCACAACTTCGACCCATATGGCGATCAAAGAAGCTGACTCGTAGAGTCAAGCTTAAAATCTTCCGATCTAACGTCAAGTCCGTCTTACTCTATGGGTGCGAAACGTGGAAGGTAACAAAGGATATCACTCACTTAATCCAGGTCTTCGTCAACCGCTGCCTTCGGCAGATACTTGGCATTTTCTGGCCAGAGAAGATCTCGAACGAACGCTTGTGGCAGGCGTGCCGGGAAATGCCAATAGACAAGCAAATTACACGCCGAAAGTGGTCATGGATAGGGCACACCCTCAGGAGAGGTCCCACACACATACCAAGACAAGCTCTAGAGTGGACACCACAAGGCAGGCGAAAAGTTGGCCGTCCTAAGCAAACGTGGCGGCGCACAGTGGCGGCGGAAATAAGGAGGATAGGACTGTCCTGGTCCGAAATTAAGCACATAGCCCAAGATAGGTCCAAATGGAAAAATACTGTGGAAGCCCTCTGCCCCACCTAGGGGATATAGGAACTTAATATATAATATATCTCAGAATATCTACATTAACAATGACCAATAACTGGTTATTTATAAAAGTAGATAAAATTTGCAGTGGATGAATCAGTTAGGAGGTTGTCAAATAATTAAATTAATATAACAAGAATTTGTAAATATTCCGTATGAATTTGAATTCTTTCTTGGAAACAATAATAATAATTAATTCATAAATTTCCTAATGGAATCATACACATACATAACGTAAAACCGAATAATCGTTTGAACAAACCTATGAATAATGATAACGATTGCATTGTTGTTAATGACGTCATGCCTGTTAAAAGTAAAATTAATCAGGATGTCTGCGTACAAGAAGTATTATAATAAAATTAAACAAACTTTAGTATACTGAAGACTGAAACATTAATAGAATCAATACAATCTATTCTAATTAAATTAACTTGTTTTTATTTACCACATGAGTTACAGGGTGCACCGGCGCCGCTATCGTGACCAAGTCGAGCTTTACTTAATTTTTCTCTTTGACTTTCTAATTTTGAAAGCCAGGCAGGTGCCTCTGGAGTCTCCACACATGACCCACTCAACTGGAAAAATTATATTACACATTATCAATCACTTATCACAAAGTACAAAAGTTATTTCATGGTAGTAAACACAAAGTTAAACTTTTTAAATTACCTTTTTGTCTTGATTTTTAGACATTTTCGGATTAGTGTATATTTTCTTCTCCTACATGTATCTAATACTTTTAAGGATTAAACAAATAAAACTATGCAAAGGAAACGAGATAAATAAAACATTACAATTTACAAGTACAAAGCAACGTCTATACACGAGCGTTTTTTTTGCATAGATAAAAAATATTATGACATCATAATACGATACGTTTCGTAGACCCGCACTCAAACATGGTGTAGGAGGTATAATATTTTTCTGATTTTAGAATGAACACAGAGCCAATTTTGGTTTCATAATTAATTATTTATCATTACAAGCTTCTTCAAATAAAATATTTTTTTAATTGTGAAAAGCACGTGATTAACATTATATTCTTTTAGCTTAATTGAAATCCCTTTGAAAATGAGGTACTTACTAATGATTTCTGCAAAATATTCAATTAATAAACGTATTTACTTATTGTTTAGAATTACCAATGAGGTATGACAAACGAGTACCTAAGTAGCCCGGCTTGTAGTAAATGCATATAAATGAACGTAGTATCATCCGTCAACTCAGTTACATTTTTAATCTGCATCCCTTCCGTAATGTCCCCATCCATCTTTCAATGCGTTTCCTATTCTAATTCGATGTAAAATTTTGAAAAACTTGCTTCTTCTATAAATAGTTTGTCAGTGCTTCAAATCTTTGTTGTTCACACAGTAGTTATAATTGAAAGGAAGTGAGAAAATCTTTTTATACGGTAATATTAACTGATTGTTTTTAACATACGTTTCGGTTTTACAATGAGTCATAGGTTTGCCTTTATTTATCAATAATATTCTCTTCCATAGATGTCATCAGGAAGGCCGATTAAATGTGTGGTCGTCGGTGATGGTACTGTTGGTAAAACTTGTATGTTAATATCATACACTACAGACAGTTTTCCAGGGGAATATGTGCCCACAGTGTAAGTTTTGTTCATGTGCTAAGTGGATATATTGTAAATACAATATTGGTGTGGTGCAGCGAGTGCATATAATGTTAAAACTTTGCAAACAATATATTGATGATTATATTTGCAGATTTGACAACTATTCTGCACCAATGGTTGTGGATGGTGTAGCAGTATCCCTAGGATTGTGGGATACTGCAGGCCAGGAGGATTATGATAGACTTAGACCTTTAAGTTACCCACAAACAGATGTCTTCCTTATATGCTTCAGTGTGACAAGGTATGGAACCAACTACAATTTATTATTGTACATCTTTGAGCAATAGTTTATAAAAGTTGTCTAACATTTAATTACAGCACAAATTAACATTAATCAGACCATCTTAGCTATTCACATTGAGTTAATAAAGATACCAGTTTTATAACAGTGGTGCTCCAACATAATTTGGATAATCAAGACTAGTTAAAAGTAGTTCAGTCTCAAATTGGTATAACTCCCACTTTAATCTACATGAAGGATGACTATTCTTCTACTATGTACCTAAACATTTTCCTTTGTTTTCAATCAAGTCATTATTACAAACCTAATCAGTTTTATAAATATTTAAATATCATATTTCATAATATTATTTTTAATTCCAAGTGCAATTATAAAATTTTATTTATTTTCTATTTCTAGCCCATCATCTTATGAAAATGTAACTTCAAAATGGTATCCTGAGATTAAGCACCACTGTCCTGATGCACCTATTATATTGGTTGGTGAGTATAGAATATACTTTTTAATATGTTTATATTATAACCCCAATGACAGACAGATAGGTGACAGTAATAAGATAACAATACATTTTGTCTCATTTTCTATTAAATGGGTATGACAAATATTTTTGTCTCCACTTATCTGCCAATAGAATTAAATTAAATATTGTTACTAACTTATAAAATTACTAATTTTACAGGTACAAAGATTGATTTGAGGGATGATCGTGAAACTCTCAGTTTGTTGTCTGAACAAGGAATGTCTCCATTAAAAAGGGAACAAGGACAAAAGTTGGCAAATAAAATTAGAGCTGTAAAGTATATGGAATGCTCTGCATTGACTCAACGTGGACTCAAACAGGTATGATGCATACAAATTTCACTTTGGAATTTGTCATATTTACCTGTCTTTAATACTTTTGTTGAAGCTCCTATGACATTTATAATTATGATAAATGAAAATAACATTGTTATTATTGTCATTAGGTGTTTGATGAAGCTGTACGCGCAGTATTAAGACCTGAACCTCAGAAGAGACATCAGAGGAAGTGTTTAATTATGTAAATAAGAAACTTCATGACAGATTCGACAATTATACATGCAGAAATCTCTCGTCAACAGTAATAATGTGTTTCTATACCAGCATGTTCTTCCAAGGTCGCACCCATTTTATATAATATTGAACAAAAATTACAGTAATTGCATGTCATATATGTAAGTGCCATAAACACATTCTTCATACTACATAGTGATACTTTATAATATGTTAACTGTATTTGGATCATCACACAACTATTTTAGTTATATTTTCTGCTTATATTTAAGCATATGAAAATGCCAAAGATTTTATAAATAGATGTAAGACTCAGTATATTATTTAGTATGTTTTGTAAAGTATCTTCAATGGTTAGAAACAAATTGTTACTGTTATATAAAATGACTATAATGTTATTTTTGTATATGCAACTGGACCTCAATATTCGAAGTTTTGAAATATATTCTTATGCAACTTGTGAATAACGACTGACCGTAGATGCTAGTTTTTAACATACTCAATTTAAACTCGATTTAGTTGCAGATGTTTAAGCATTTATTATCCAGTAAATGGTGTATTTGTTAAGCGGTATTTTATTTAGATATATTATATTAATATTCATGCTTATAATAATTCGTAGGGTTTACTTTATTCTGGTTGAATAAAGTTATATTAATTTATGCTGATTTCTCTTAAGCTAACATTTTCTAAAGGCAATTACTGCGATTTATAGCCACGTATTACATACGTAATATATATATGTATCTGACAAATACTTGTACCGTATTGGCAGCTGATATGACTGTTTTAAGCTTCAGTGATGGTGGAATTTAGTCTTAACGCCATTTTTTACTGATCTTTTTCAATTTTCTAAATACTAATTTAATTATATTTTTTTCGAATAATGTTTGTGATTAGACAAAGTGTGTTTATAGTGATTTATTAGGGCGAAATATTTTTGTATGTGAAAATCATAGATTTAAGGAATATAATGCATTTAAAAAGTACTAATTTCGCAACGAAATTCTAGCACAACAACCTCCAATGTCTGAAACAAGGAAGTTATGTAACGTATGTTGCGATTGTCCTCATAAATGAGGACGAAAATCAACATTTTGAAAGGAAGGAATATTACATGTGCATGTTGATAAATGCACCTTCAATTATTATTGATATTATTTGTAGACTGCTTTGATTTACATATAAAGCTTCAAAAATGATTCGTGTATATACCTATTTATGTAAGAGCTAAACGAAACTTGTGTATTATGCACTTCATAAATTATTGAACTTTATCATTGGCTTTTATTTTAAATTTTACACATTTCAAGCGCAGCAGTAACCTCTTATCCATCAAAATCACATCTATTCTTATGTAGGTAATAAGAAGTAGAGGCGCCTCATAGAGCCAATAGACCACCACAGACGGAGCCCTAAAGGACTGATGTTCAGCCGGAGTTGCGGGGTAAGCGCAATGAGGCACCATGACCTCGGCCTAGAGCAGGAGAAGAAACGGGGGGGTTTTTATTCAGTAAGAGTCTGACGCTCCCTCCTGCCCCCGTACCATACAGGCTGTATGGTACGGGGGCAGGAGGGAGTGTCGTACAGCATACGGTGGCGGTGTTCCCTGCTTGGGCTAAGCACCGCTGTCTCTCTCTCGCGTTCGTTCTTAGTCAAGGCCAAGGTGTGGAGCGAGAGGAACTGGGAAGCCAGAAAGCACGAATGGGTCGGCTCGACCGGAGTGATACCACGGCCTCACAGAAAACCGGCGTGAAACAACCAAAGCGTTGTGTTTCGCCGTGTGAGTGAGGTTACCGGAGGCCCAATCCTTCCCCGCCCCCAATCCCTCCTCAACCCCTAAATCTCTAAATCCCTAATCCCTAAAAGGTCGGCAACGCACTCGTAACTCCTCCATTGCGGGTGTCCATGGGCGGCGCTGATTGCTTAGCATCAGGTAATCCGTCTGCTCGTTTGCCGACCAATTAGGTACATAAAAAAAGCAAAGAAGGAGGCGGAGTTCGTGAGTGAGCTATCCTTCTACTCAAGCCCCAGCCGCCGAAATAGGCAACACTCCGGGAATCGGGGATCGAGAGACGATCTCCGGCCACCGTAAGCGCGGGTCTGCGGACGGCGTGTAAGTGTAACTTATCGTCCGACCAGAACCAGACCCGAGCGTACGGGTTGCGTTCCGCGGCGCCTCAAAGAGCCTATAAGAGTTCCCACAAGAAATGGCCCTATAGGGCTCATGTTTAGCCGAGGTTGCAAGGTAGGTAAGCGTATAATGAGACACCGCAGCATTGGCCTAGGACAGGAGAAGAAAGGGGCGGGGGGGATTATATCCGTTATATCTCGCTCGGCGTATGGCTAGAGGGAGTGTCAGACTCTTACTGACTAAAAACAAAATCCCTGTTCCTTCTCCTGCTCCTGCGGTAGGTAGGTACCTACCCTAAACCCCGCGACCTCGGCTAAACATTGGCCATGTTGGAGCTTATCTGTTATTCTTTAAGGAGCGCGCGGAACGCTACCGAGATACGTGCCTCACACGGGTTTGGTACAGGTCGGGTGGCGAGCTACCCTTGCTCGTCGACCGAAGATCTTCGCCGGATATCTTTGCTCGATCCCCGACTCCCGAAAGGTTGGTCACCGGTGAGGAATATAGTTCCCTCATGCACTCCGCCAAATATTACTTTACTCTATGCACTCCGCCTCCTACTTTGCGAGCAACGCTGCTTCGGAAAAAAAGGAGACGGCCGGACGCGAGAGGGCGCCGTCGCCGATCACACTGCATGTTTGCTATCGATATAAATATAAAGAAAATGCATCTTATTAGGGTAGGATAATAGAACACCTACCTACTGCCAAAGTGCATGGTTCGCCATACCAATCGCAAATTATCGCGGCTTCGATTTACGCTCGTTAGCGAACCAATGCGTTTGTGTCTACCACAGATCACCTTTCAATTGATGAAAGTGTGATTAAGTTTGACCATAATATTATTGTAAGAATTTTAAATTTAAATTTTATAAAAGACGAAATACCTTATTTCTTTTGACAAGATTGAATTAGAAGGTAGTTACCTACCGCCTCATACTTACTAAGTAAGTATTCTGTTTGGTACTTATTATCAATATCTACTATCAAACATACAAAATAATTACAGGTACCTACTGATAGTATCTTAATATAGTGTAAGTCATGTTCAGGGTTTATCAAAAAATATGCCGATTACTATATAATTTATTTATTTCATATAACACGTTTACATGTCATTGAAACATTGATTATAAACGAATACCTACACACGGATCAACATTAAAAATTAGGATAGGTTTTACCAGAGCGCTTAGCACAAGTTGCAAAAACAGCAATCTCTTCAAGAATTACATTGGTAGGATTAATATATTGTAAAGTATGTCATGGATTACACCAAATACATGAAATTGTGTTAAAAACAATTTAACTGTGACTAGACAACTATGTTTTATCGTATAAAATATTAACATCAATTCTCATTTAGAACTAGTATTATAAAATTGTAAAGATGTCACACAGGAAAAATCCGCGTATTGTTATATAAACTGAACTAGGTATGCACATTAAAACATCGAAAAATATTACATACTTAAACAAATTATCTATATGAGTAAAGCCTGAAAGAATACAAATAGTATCTAGATACTAAATTACATACACTTATAAATACAAAAATATTAAATGCAACTGATAGGAAACCTATAGTATTACGACATTAGGTCTATTTTTACCTGAGTGAGCTAGGTTGAGATCTACAGTATGGTTTAATAACTTTATTTTTAATGTAATAGGGAATTTAAGAATAATAGGGAATCTATTATTCTTATTTCTATTTTAACTATTTCAGTGTTTTCTAAATTTGCACCAGTAAACCTTTGCAAAACTCAAACTAGCTCCACATCTGCTCAACAGTTACAGGTAGCAATCATAAGACCCACAAGGAAATAAATGTGTTGTAAAATTAGTCATGACATATTAATACATTCCTTAAAATTAATAACAGTGTGTTACAGCTTCAGTAGGTAATAATGCTATTATGAGATCTTTAATGATTTCAATGTTTATTCAAAAATAGTAAAAGAACACATTTAACTTGTCTATTAAACATCAACCTAGATTACACATAAAATACTGATTACCAACATTAATTCATTTGAATAGAAACAATACATTTTACTGAAATATTATTGAATAAATAGGTAATTATCTGCTAGCTACTTGATTTCATCTCATGATAAAATAATTTCTTTGAAAGTGATTTTTAACCATTTTTATTACCTATACATTAAACTGGTATCTTATAACACTAAGCTCAATAGTTTGCACAATGCTTCCATGTCTGGATCATCATAATACAAATATAACAATACAAATTAGAAGCTTTTTTGACATTTGATATTGAAAGAACATTATACACTATTTATTTAAAAAATCCTTTGATGGACTGGAAAACATGGATATTTTATTGTGCATTTTATATACAGCATTTTACAATATACCTACTAACACTAATCAGTTTGTTTTTGTATTTTTATAATTTTTGTGATACCAATAAAACAATTGCTTAAATCTTTAACATCTATAAAACATTAAACATTGGGATTTATATATCTATCAAACTGGACACAAAAGATATTTTGAAATAAATTTAAAGACAGAATCATCATAAAATATTGTACCCACAATAAGAAAATGCCTTAATTATATTTAAATTTTACTTGTAACATACATTGGGTATATTTTTGTTTTATTTCACAACATAAAATTTTGAGTATACATTTTTTGGAAAGCTTGCCATATCAAGCATCTACAAAATTTACTAGCCTTCTCCGGCTGGTAAAAAATCGTCTTCCTGATATCACATAGCTCTATATGGACCTTGAGATTTTAAGTATTGGATTACCAGTGATGGTCCTGAAGATACAACTTCCGGTGGAATTGCTGTCAATGGACAGTTTTCAATGCTCATAATTTGTAAGCTGACACATAGGGCCAACTCAAATGGAAGATTGCATAAGTTGGGGTTATCATTCAGATACAAGGATTCTAAATTTTCCAATGTTCCAATTTCCTCAGGTAGATATTGTAGGTTGTTTTCGCCAACACTGAGGTATGTCAGATTAGTCAAATGACCAATAGAACGAGGCAGAGATGTAAGCTGATTAGATTGCACTATCAGTTTCTGTAAGTCATGCAAGAATCCAATTTCATTTGGCAAAACCTCTAACTTGTTTTCTTCAAGGTCAAGAACCCTTAGTTTCCTTAGGCTTCCAATACTAGGTGGTATTCTCTTCAGGCAATTGTTTGATAAAATTAACACTTCCAAATTTTGCAAGCATTGAATATCATCAGGTAATTTGGCCAGCTGATTAGTACCCAAGTTGAGTTCTACCATATTTACCCAGGTTCCAATGTCTAAAGGAAGGGATGTAAGTAAATTTTCTTTCATATTCAACTTTGTTACATTTTTAGCTCTTGAAAATATTCCATAAGGAATCTTATCAATTTGATTGTGTTCCAGGTTTATAGAGACAACGTTAGTAAACTGAGCTGGTCCTCCTGATGGGTAACTCCCAAATGAGTTACGAGAAAGTGTGATGCTAGTCAGTTCATTTAAGCTGGCTAAGAGACCATCAGGCAGCTGGGATATAGAGTTGCCTTCAACATTGAACTCATCCATGTGCTTGCAGTTACTGAGTGTAGCTGGAATAGCAGTCAGTCTATTGTATCTCAGGCCAAGCCGGGTTATTGACTGAAGGTTGCCAATAGTTTCTGGTATATCTAGGAGCTCATTGTGCTGAAGATCTAGTGTTGATAAATTAACACAATTACCAATTTCTTGTGGTAAATGCTCTAAATGATTGTGTGAAACATCAAATGTTACCAAGTTCACCAGTTTTCCAATGCCAGAGGATAGTTCTTTAATTTTATTCTCTCTTAAACTTAACATGGTCAAATTAGTCAGGTTAGCTATTCCATTGCCCACAACTCTGATTCTATTGAATCTTAAAAATAATGTTGTCAGTGATGTTAGTTTGTATACCACTTCTGGGATGTCATTGAGCTTATTGTGTCGCAAATCTAATACTTTCAAACTCTTCAAATTGGCAAGGGATTGAGGTAAACTAGTTAAAGAATTTTCATTCAATGCTAATGTTTGTAAGTTCACCAAGCACCCAAACTCTGCAGGAAGCAATGCCAGCTTGTTTCCATACAAATAAAACTCCACTAAGTGGGTTAGATCGCGTACATTCGGAGGGAGACATGTTATGGAAGATTTACTCAAATCCAAACGTTTAAGTCCTTCATCACGACATCTTTGGAATTCTTTGATTATATCTAGGTCAGCCTGTATGGGTTTATTCTTCTTGGCAGTGGGTTTCGGCTTGTTAGACTCAGGATGTTTGACGGTCACGACTTTAGGACGTGCTCCTTCAGCGTTAGTCAGCGACGCTGTGGATAACTTCTTTTCTCTCATGCTTTGATATTTATCCCTCGGGCTTACGGTACCAACAGAATCCAATGCTTCAGAATTTTCTCTCGACGAATTATCGAGATTCATTCCGTTCTATTCCAAGAACAGATAATAGCTTTTTGAAAATCTGGTCTTCTCAGTATTATTTACTAAAATACACTTGACATGGTTTTGTCATCTCATCGTAACAAGACACAAATCAATACCCTATTTCAGCCAGTCAAATGAACGACTTCCTGCACTCGTCTGCGATAACACAAGAATATAAATAGCACTTGTCGCAAATAACACACTGTAAACTTGATCTAAAGTTAATATTTCCACAAAATATCGTATTGTGCACAATTTATAATGATTTTCACAAAAACAGACTCAAGTCAAGCGAACGAAAATGGAATGGAATTCGATTCGATTCAGTCCGACCGACAGATTTCATTTCATGCAGGAACGACAAGTGACACATTTTTTGGTTTAATTTGTTAAGCACAAAGAAAATAATTTGTTAACTATTTTTACCATTAAATTGTGGTAATTGTACTAGTAAAAGTAGTAGTAAACTAAAAATGGGAGCCTTGTTTACTGTAAATGAAAATTGTATTTCTCAAAATGCAATCGGATAATCGATTCTAACTCTTTGTTTAGTTTGCTTTGTCTTCTTTTTGTCTATGCCTCACCATAAAGTTTTGATTTGCTGATGCTGTCGCTGCTGTCACGCTGTCAGTCAGTACTGTCAGCATAGTTTGATTTGTCAACAGTTGTTTGGAATTTGGAGGAATAGGTTAAACTAATCCTATTTTTCTTAATTTCTGTATAATTTGCCATAAAAATAAACTTATCAACCATGGATAAAAGTAAAGAAAAGGAAGAACAAAGTATCATGGATAAATCCATGAGATCTGTTTTCGGTACGTTGTGATAAAAAACTAAACATACTCTCTGATGGAAGTTGCAAACCACAGTTGCAAACGCTCAGCATTGTTATAAGTAAATCATAAATAAATGTATTAAATTTGTAATATTTCAGTGGGTAACATACCATACGAAGCAACAGAGGAGAAGTTGAAAGATATCTTTAGTGAAGTTGGTCCTGTTCTTTCATTCAAGTTGGTATTTGATAGAGAAACCGGCAAACCAAAAGGATATGGATTTTGCGAATATAAGGATCAGGAAACAGCGCTCAGTGCTATGCGAAATCTTAACGGATATGAAATTGGTGGGCGATCTCTTCGCGTCGACAATGCTTGTACTGAAAAGTCTAGAATGGAAATGCAAGCATTGATGCAGGGGCCTCAAGTAAGTGACTGTACATGGTCTATTGCAAATATAATTTAAAAAATACAAATAAAATTCATCACCAAATTTCATGTACAGTAAGCAATGCATTTTCTATTTTATTCAATCAATAGATATTCTCGCGCGGTTTCATCCTCTGCTTGAGTACATTTGAACATACCATTTAATAGCCTACAGCACTCAGAAAAATTGCACCTATCAGTGAAAGAATTTTGGAAATCTGATCAGCAATGCCAAAGATGAAATGGATTAAATAAAAACCTACAAATTAAAAAAAATCCTCTTTATCAATATTAGTATAGGTGAAAAGAACATCATTTTATTATTATTAATTTTGTTCAAATATTTTAGGTTGAAAATCCCTATGGAGAACCATGTGACCCTGAGAAAGCTCCAGAGGCTATCAGCAAAGCTGTGGCCACCCTACCTCCTGAACAAATGTTTGAACTTATGAAGCAAATGAAGCTTTGTATTCAGGTAACTTGCACTTACAATTATAGTCTGTAACATGATTGAGGAAACTTGAGTGTTATAGTTTGTGACATCCTATCTCTACTTACTTCTTTAGGCACTTAAGTATAATTCTAATTTCATAATTGTGGCTTAAATATTTCCTCATTGATATAGAATCAAAATGTTAGTGTGTTAATGCACAAATAAACATAGAAATTGCAAAAAGTCAGTTTAAAAAAAATAATTATAGTCTGTAACATGATTGAGGAAACTTGAGTGTTATAGTTTGTGACATTCTATCTCTACTTACTTCTTTAGGCACTTAAGTATAATTCTAATTTCATAATTGTGGCTTAAATATTTCCTCATTGATATAGAATCAAAATGTTAGTGTGTTAATTTACAAATAAACATAGAAATTGCAAAAACTCAGTTTAAAAAAAATATATTTATGGTAAGAATTTTTTTTAATGTTGGTCCATGCTAGGATTTTCTTCTGTGTCTGTCGTTTTCATGTGTGCGTTACATAAAATTTTTCGTTCACAACCCACTAAGACCCAGCCCTTCTGTGCAGGAATCAAACCCACAACATATTGTGGGGTAGTTGCCCAGCCACCGCGCCAACCATGCAATCTATTTAACGAAATAGCAACACCACATTTATAAGAAATGTTAATTGCCATTCAAATTAAAGTAGAAAAATTATTAATTGGCTGTTTGAATGCATTTAATAAATCCTTCCTTTCACAGAATAATCCCAATGAAGCAAGAAACATGATGTTACAAAATCCACAACTGGCCTATGCATTACTGCAAGCTCAAGTTATCATGAGGATTGTAGATCCAGCAACTGCAGTTGTAAGTAGAAGTGCCTTCAATAATAAACTATATATTTCACAGTGACACAATATAGCATTACACAGTATAAATAGTTGAGATTCTTTCTTTTCTTTTTTTTTTTAAGAAATGTTGCCCCACTTTAGGATTTTCTCCTGTGTTGTGGGTGCGTTTACAAACATACAATGTCACATACACATGACACCCAGACCCGAAACAACAATTTGTGGATCACGCAAAGTGTTGTTCCGTGCGGGAATCGAACCCGCGACACGTTGCAACCAGTCGGAAAGATTGTGAATGGAAGACATTTAAAGGGTTTTTTTTTTGTAGAGCATGTTACACCCAAGTAACCCAGTTCCGCCGCCACTTCAGCCAGGCGACAAGCCACCATCAAACCACTACATGCAGAACAACCCACCTCAGAGTAAGTACATTATTCATAAGAAACTTTGGTAATAGTTCAAAGATATTATAGATATATCTCTAACTAATTACCTTTTAAGCCTTTGAGTGCTTACAAAAACTGTTGAAGGCTAATCCTCAGCTAGCAGCTTTCATTTTGTTAATAAATGCTCCCAACCCAGGACAGTGTAGAAATGAC
Source organism: Spodoptera exigua (assembly GCA_902829305.4). Classification (NCBI taxonomy): domain Eukaryota; kingdom Metazoa; phylum Arthropoda; class Insecta; order Lepidoptera; family Noctuidae; genus Spodoptera; species Spodoptera exigua. The sequence continues at coordinate 4,806,298 of LR824612.2, forward strand.
TCATGTCATTTTGTATAAATGAAATCTCCAAATCCCTATTCCCTAAAAGTTCGGCAACGCACTCGTAACTTCCCTGTTGTTGTGGCGCGACGCTGATTGCTTACCATCAGGTAACCTCTCTGCTCGTTTGCTGTCCTATCACATAAAAAAAGCTTTGCATAATCAATTTATTGTTAATCTATGTTCATTCTATTATTTTTTTCCTTAGATCAACAACCACCGCCACAAATGCCGCCGATGCTTGCGACGCCTGTGCCACCACCAGCTCAGTACGCGCGTGAGTATTATTTCAATTAGTAATTAGTTATAACTAAACATTTACAAGAATATACACAGAAGCTTCAACTCGCAACAATATTTATTTATACAAAGGCTACAGGTATTGTCAATAGTCGACATTAAAGTGATGATGAAAAACCTTGGCACTATAATTCAGTATTTTGATCACTACATTCCTGATATACAAGCCCCTCAGCATTAAAAGGCTACTCAGCGTTAACTTGTTACTCCTCTGGTATTGCAGGTTTCCAAGGTAGTTTCAATACTTTTATGCAAATGTCAAAAACTATACTTTTCTATGAAATCTGTTTGAAACTCCAAATTATGATTTAGAATATTGTCATACTAATTTTACGTCAAATAACTTACTTATTTCTTAAAATTACCTAAAAATATCCATTTTAGTGTATAAACAGATCGGTGACTAGTAATTTTTCAATATTTTATTGTATTGGAATGTCGAGTTAATTTATTTTTGACCTAGCAAACTACACAATTGTGGCGCTGATAACTTACCACCATAATTTGCAACAGCTCGTCCAGCTATGGGTGACGTGGACTTACGTGGACGTGGACCAAGTGGGCCGCCACCCCTGCTGGACCAGGACATGCGCAGCCTGCCCCCCGTGCCCGCCCCGCACCCCGTGCCTCCACCACAGCATCATGCACAGGACACGTATGTATATGACATACATTGTATTTAATAATCTATACATTACTAGCAAACTGGGCGAACTCCGTTTCGCCACCAGATGTTTCCTGAATTTTCTTTGCTATGAACGAATGCAAAACCGTGGAAATCGATTCGTGCGTTCTGGAGTTATAGCGTCAGGAAGGAAATCCGATTTATTTTTATATAATAGATTTATTCTTCATCTGCTTGGTATTTTCATGGATGAAAAGATTCTTACGAATGTCAAGCTAAAAACATTTTAGGTCAAAAATAAAATTCGACATTCGAATTAACTACAAACGTAAAATGTGTTATATCTGTATATATTTATTTTTGTATATATTTATGTACGAGTATACCTATGTATACCAATTTTAAAGGTACAAAAAATAATTTGACTTGTATATAATTGTAAATTTTTCTCTCAAGTAATGCTCCCCTACCAGTGGAAAAACCACCAGAGCCGACGTAAGTGATAATTTGGGGTGTTTCACTATTTTATTATTATTATTGTTACATGTAGCTTACTTGATTGTGCATTATATGTTCGCTAATTACAAATAGGTTATTTATTATAACATGTTTTAGGTTGCGCTTACGAATTTACATGAAATATTAGGTTAATTATAATTCTCAATTTTTTGTACTTACACCTTTGGTTTTAACTAAATGTTTATTCCGATGCCAACGCACTCGGCAAAAAGAAAGTGCTTTTCATTGTCACTTAAAACTTAAAGATGACAATTCAAAAATAAATAACAAAACAGTGATAATTGTTTTAAAGTGCATTATTAACTTTGTATACAGGGGCAATCTTTTCACAACATTGAACTTCATTGTTTCAGTTCTTTTCTGATTACTTTAATTATTTTTGGAACAAAAGAGAAAACCAAAAATTTACTTATCATTTGTACAAGTTATCAAATTTATTAACAGATGTAATTCAAAATTCATACATAATAATTTAACGCAAATTTTCGAGTACCTAAATATTTTTTCCAAGTGTTTGGTTGTTATTATAATATACTTTATGTATGTAACAGTGGCTTCCCTCGAGACCCGAGGTTAGCGAGCATGCAGACTCAATCTTTCAACTCGGACCCGCGCGTACGATCCAACGACCCTCGCACGCAACAGAAGATTCAACAACGTATGTATCTATACTAATTTCTCTCAGCTTCCTGCTATTAGAAACTACAATCATCACTGCCAATCTATCTTCATTTTACCTACAAATCCGTTCAGCATTTTTTTTTGCTTGATTAGCTTGATAGGCTCACCAATGTAGGTACGCAGTTTATAACGTATGTTACATTTGTAATATTAGTAAGCCTTGAACTAAACGGCTAAAGTTATTATGTAGTACTAGCGCCCCGCCTTCGTACGAGTGCAATGCTCTTAATAAGTTTCTCCACTATTTAATAGATGTTATATACATATAAACACACTTCTTCGTTTGCTATATCCTTTAAAAAACAAATCCGTTGTAGAGACAGAGGAAGCGACTATACGCGACTATACGATGTATCACTACATCGTATAGTCGCTCGTCAATATTGTTGCACTATACTTATTATCAAATCAATAAATATGTTTGACTTAACGTACCTATCGATCGCTGTTTAGTGCTTTCCGATTAGTACGGGAATATACTGTATAATATTATAAATATTCAATTCTGGATAGTTTCCTCGTTCAAAAATTTAAAAAAAATATTACAACTTTTAAAAAATAAGGATTCTTAAAAATAATTCATTTATTTAGATGATATAATTTTACATTAAGAAAAATACACACGAATTTGCCAAAAAAAATTACAGCACACCGTCAAATAAATTCGTGGAAAATTGGAAAATTTATGTTTTTTATATTTCGTTAGTTGTAAACTACCGTATTAAGTACTAACAAAAAGGTACTCATGCAAAGCCAGGAGATATAACTAGTAAACAATACTCGTAAAACATTTAATTTTATGCATTAGAAGATAGATTGGAACAGTAATTTAAGCGCAACTAAATATTTCTTTTTTAATGTATCAGTCTGCCGCTAAAACTCCGACATTGAGGACTGATTGATAAATATCGTCCACAAATAAAAACAGAAAAAGTAATTTCTACGTTAATTATACTTTTAATTGATTTGGCAACACCTAATAAAATGTAAACCATTTTAATTACATATCACATACTCTGCCAGGCTGTCAATCAAACGTACTTACGCTGCTGTACGTACGCTGCCTTTCCATAAACTACTGAAAACATACAAAGGTTTCTTTTTACATACAACACAAGCTTCTACTAACTGCTTTATTCATACTGCTATGATAAAGAAGTAACCCTTGTTATTCCAGCTTGTAATCTGCACCTGTGCCAAATTGCCCACTTACTTGTGTCCTATTGAAAATAATTCAAACTCAAATAGGTACTATATTACATTCGTGTGTACATTAAGCGCATTATAAGATACGTTTAGTAAGTACCTAGTATTTCAGTCAGAGTACATACCAAAATACATGCGTCCTAAAATCAACGAAACTCCGTTTTCACAATTACAATATTAGATGGACCTGGTTTAGGTGGCAGGAGTAGAAACTTACCCTTACCATGTCGCCGGGGTTGCGGGGTAAGCGCAATGAGGCACCGCGACCTCGGCCCAGAGCAGGAGAAGGAACAGGTTTTTAGTCAGTAAGAGTCTGACACTCCCTCCCGCTCCGCCCTGGGCGGGAGAAGTCATTTGATGATTTTCCCCTCACAAAAAATCCTTACCATGTCGTAAAATCCCTGACATGGCATTAACTCCCAGAACAAATCAAAGCCAATTAATTTCAAATACATTATTATTTATTTTTATACTCCAACGCAGGACTTTGTCCGTCATTACTTTATCTATTTGGGCAGCAATCAAATATTTAATTTTGTTGCATAATCTAAAAAGTATTGTTAACTAGCCAGTACAGTCCAACTTATATCGATTTGTTTTTCTTTTAAACTGCAAGGGTCAAATGTGGAGTTCATAGGTGAGCTTTATGTAAAACATTTTTTTTTATCATTATCTTACAGAGTTCAATTTTAGATAAAATACGTCACTTTTCTTTAATATGTACTGATGACAAAACAGGATTGACTCCGGTCATTTACCATCTCAAAATAATTTTGATACCTACCAAAATAAATATTCAAAAACTGATTGTGTTTTGTTTTGGATGGTTTGTTTACTTTTTTGTCATTGTAAAGCTATGATGATAAATAATATAGATAAAGTATGTTATAAAAATATTGTGTAGGTATTATGTATCTGTATATGTGTAAGAATCGTATCTCATATATGGGTAAGGCCTACGCATTTGTCTATTTTCTAGCAATGAGTTTTATTACTAACTAGGTACTGCCGCGCGGTTCCACCCGATGCTCGGTTCCTATAAATAGGTCGTAGGGTGATGTTTAGAGCTTATATATCTATCAGTGAAAGAATTTTGGAAATCCAACCAGCGATACAAACTTACAAATTTCACCTCTTTAAAATATCAGTACAAATAAAAGAGGCCAGTTCCATTAATATCTAAATTTTACGGTTATTTTAATTTCCTTTAGATGTTAAATTGTTTATTTCTTCATAGAACAAATGCCGCCGGGAATGCCAAGCGCTGCACAGGCGAGAACTATACAGGGAATACCTTCTGGAGCTTCGGATCAAGAGAAGGTATGCATATTATAAATATCCCGTTCTTTGGTAAAATTAAACGAACACAAATTTACATTATGCCAATTTCCGCGTAACTCAAACTAGGCTTAATAAGTTTGATTGTGTTTAATACATTTCCGTGTATAATTCACAGGCTGCCCTCATCATGCAAGTGTTGCAACTCTCCGACGAGCAAATCGCCCTTCTGCCGCCTGAGCAACGAGCCAGTATTCTCATGTTGAAGGAACAAATCGCTAAGAGCACTCAACAGCGTTAACTAAACGTTTTACTCACTGAGAAAATAATATTAAGAATCTGTTTCGCCATTTCTAACTGGCGGTACTTCGATGTATCTATCGTTGTCCAAAATTATGGCAGTTATAATATTAAAAACTTAATCAGCAGTTCTGGAACAGGCCTTGACTATTATATTCTCAACGTGGTCATTTTCGACCTAGTGGTCGAACCTCATTGGGAGATCCTGAAAGCAAGTATGCAAATACTTGCAGAACCTTTATTTTGTACTCACAAAGGAGAAATGACTACTTCAGCTAAATAGCAGATATTTTATAACAGTGGATTAAAATAAAATGAATGTATGAAATAAACTCGAGTTTTTCTTAATAAGGTACCCACATCGTTATCTCGACCTTGTAAGCCTTAAACATTCAATAAATAAGTTAATAGAAAAAAAAGAACTGAGTTGTGCTAATTTACGTAGGTTCAATCTATCAATCGGTGTTATCGCGTACGTGATGTTTTTATCGTAGCACAATTATTTGTTGATTAAGATGAAGCGTGCTTGTATACTAAGCCATTCATTCAACATTCTCCTTTGGTGACGAACAGTTGTCATTGGGTAGGTATTTTTTTATTTACACCCCATAATATAGTGCAGTGGTAAAATACAATTATAACCTTGGAAAGTTGGGACTAAAAAAAACGAATTCTAACTTATCCTGGTTATGGCATCACGCGTGAACGGCTAGACATATTCGAATGTTTCCTTTTATAATGATGTTCCTATAAAATAAATTTTAGTTAAGTACAAGTGCATAGGTACCGGGAAATAGCATCGCTTTCCGTCATTTAAAACCGGTTCGCTAACTAAATATTATAGACATCCAAGCAATGGTGGATCGCTAGATACCCGTAGAAGATAAAAATTTTGTGTTTATGTGAATAAAAAGCATTCCTTGTATGACATCGTCATCATGTTGAACTATTTAAGCAAGTATTTATAACAGAATTTATGGAGAGAAAACATATATAGATGTGCATATAAGCTGATATTTGCTATTCTATTTTAACTTGATTACTTACTTTCCTATTACCTACTTATAAAAATTCAACTAATTAATTTATCAAAAAACCAAAAAAACTTAAACTGCATTTCGGATATCGTCAACTGTCCGTCGAGTAGTCGCCCCGTTCCCGTCTCCTAACCTATAACGAGCATCGGAAATGTCAAACACCTGCTTGCTGAATCATTTTGTTGGTTAGACAACACGTCGGATCGTCCGAATGACTTTCTTCAGTCTTTGTTTCGCTTGAATATCTTTAAATGACAATAAACTTTTAAATATTGGTTTAGATTAAGGTACGCAAACTTTTATGGTGTAGTAGTAGCAACTAATACCTGTTTGTACGGATAGCTTATCATTATTGTTAAGTTTAGTCTGAGATATTGTGTATGTTTTCTTGCGCACTCATTCGGTCGCGGACCGGCGACGAAGGCGAACGTGTCAGTTTATAACGTACGTGATCGCTTTACAATTTGCGCATTTTCCGCCTACTTGGTTATAAATAAACATTCGTTACCCGTGACTTGTGTTTTTGGCACTGTATTCAAATCATACAGACGTGGATAAATTTGAATTTACTTTCTATAGGCAAATATAATTTTGTAGTTTTTTTTTTATTTTTTTTAATACCAATACTTATTAATTTTATTTTAGGACTGCAAAATGAAGTGGGTTTTTGTTTTGGTAGCGTGTTTGTGTTTTTTCAATTCACTCGTGGATTGCAAATGGAAACATGAGCGACGAGAAAATCATTGGCGGGAAAATGCTAATGAGGTGACCACGGCATCTAGTTACAGGCAAGATCCCCCAGACCATACCAAGTTGATTCCTATGGCTCGATACGTCTTGCACAATGCAGGTAAGGTTGAGGCTCATTTACAAATTAATTCGCTTGTTACTTTGTTGTTCGGTGCGGTGACCGGTAGATATATCCGTCTAATAGCCACTAGCGGATTGCCCAACAAGAGAAGTCGGGGATTAAATTCCCGGATAAGGATAATTACTACTGGGATTTTGTCGCTTTTTCGAAAATTCTCAGTAATTAGCTCGGTGCCTGGATTTCGTGCCCAGTCTATAGCAAAAGGGTAACCTTTGTACCTACATGAGAAATAATAAGAAGTATATAAGTACAATGTAATTGCATATTTTTAATTGTCTTGAAAGATACACCTATCAAAAGTTGCGCAGAATAGGCATGACAAGAAAAAATCTTTGAATTAAATTCAATATGTAAAAAAATCAGAATGGAGCGGTTTTTCGTTACTTAGAGTCGGGAATTAAATTATTTTACACTTTACATAGGTACCACATCGTCACATAACGGGAAAAGGAATTAAATTATTTCACACTTTAAAAATACCAATTGACAATAGCGACTTGTTAGTTAGATAGGTAAGTTTACTTACAAAATAATGGGCAACATCATTAACATGATTTTGTCGTCAAGCATTATCATAAATATACTTACATAAGTATCTACTTATTTAATTTAAACATATTCTACTTCATTACCATCCCTATGCTTAAAAGGTTTCCATGTCGAATGCCGAAATTATGTAATAAATACCTATATCTTTCTAATATTTAAAAGGCTTTCCTCAAGTTTTCCGCTTGTTTAAAGATAAAACAGATACATAATAAGCTAATTAGATACATTTATTTTCCTATGGAAGAACCGATATGGACCACCTAGGGACTATTATAGTCGATATTTAATAACAATTAAGGAAAAACAGTATGTAATATCCTTAGTAGGAATCTACCGCGTGCGTTCGTGCAGCGGAATGTTGTTGAATTTAAAGATTTTAATTATGCAGATATTTAGTGTATGACGTCGTATAATTGTGTATGCTAAAAAAAAATTTGTGCACGCAACCATTGTGGAGAAATTCACCAAAAACTGATTCCGCTGGGCGAACGTTGTCCTGGCGGAACTTTTTTTAATCCATAGACTTTAGAAGAAAAGAGATGTATCCAAAAATTAGTGTGTATTTGTGTGTAATTGTGTATGTATGAATAAAACTAGTGCATGCATAAACTTCGGAGAAATTCAAGTTTCCGCTACGCGAACGTTTGGCCATTAGCTAGTTTTCATATAAAGCGCTTACATAGAGAGCTGTAGATTTTTACATACGTTGTTTTGAATTTGTGTATATTTGTTTAAAAAACAGATTTAGAAAAAATCGTAGGGTTTAAAAGATAAAAATATAAACGTAAAATACGCTTATTAGGTCTTAGCTCTTAAAGTATGCACTTTAGGGTCTAGATTTTCACGTTTATACAAACCTTGTAAGTGTCTGCAACATGTTGCCAAGTATCAATGATGTTCCGTTAGTAATTAAATAGTTATAGGACAAATTTACCATGAATAGATCACTGTTTACAAAGCAGTCAAATATCACGACGATTTAAATGAATTGCATGGTAAAATGTAATGCCAATAATTAGTGTATTCATTCAACTATTCACATGCAAAATTTCATGTCATTAAATTCAGTAATTAAAGAAAAACAATTATAATACTGACGAAGTATCGAAAACCTACATAACCCGACCAAGTTCGGATGATGATGAAAGATTTTTTTACCATACACAATTATACGACGTCATACACTAAATATCTGCATAATTAAAATCTTTAAATTCAACAACATTCCGCTGCACGAACGCACGCGAATCTACCCATTTTATTTACCAACTGTAGGTAGGTATATAGGTACCTATATTTAATGTAAATAAGTAGGTAACGAGACAAACTGCACGTAAGCGTTCATAAGTTATAGGTATAGGTAGATATAGGTAGGTACCAACGAGGTTATAAATACCTATGCATAACAATATTCCTCCTATATGGTTATTAGCAATGTATTACCTATGTGAATACCCAATTACATTATGTACCTTCCCATGTAAATACGGCTCTAAACAGCTGTGACTCTTAACCTCCGGACGGAACACCACGACCATTCTAGCTTTTTCCTAACTATTTGATGCTGACTGTAGGTACCATAGACTTGTTAGGTTGATAAAAAATGTATTTCTAACTACTGCATTACTTTTTTTACAGACTGGGCTTCGCTAGCTACGATATCAATCCTGCCAGCTATCGAAGGATTTCCTTTCTCCAACGTCAAGTCTATAGTGGACGGGTCCCTTGCTAACTCAACCGGAGTGCCTTACTTCTACATGTCGCCATTGGACTTCAGTGCTCGGGATTTGGCGGTATGTTTTATTATCTACTACGTAATTTAGGTATTATAGAAGTGACAAAAAATGATTCGTTTTTGAGTATTAAAGCCCTTACATATAGGTAAAAAGCTAAAATAGGTGACCGAACCGAACCGTCACCTTACACCATGACTAAGTTTCGGCAGTCGCGCGATTTCCATTAGAAATGTGTGACGAACCAAACATAAAACACCATTAAATAAGTACCTGTCAAAATAACGTTGACTTGTGTTTTGTTTTGAATGGTTTGTTTACTTTTTTGTCATTGTAAAGCTATGATGATAAATAATATAGATAAAGTATGTTATAAATATTCAGTAGGTGTTATAGATTGGTAGTGTAATAATAGTATCTATGGCATATGTGTAAGGCCGAAAGGACAACGCATTTGTCTATTTTCTAGCAAGCGAGCGAGTAGAGCGAGTTTTATTGCTAACTAGGTACTGGGCGCGGTTCTACCCGATGCTCGGCTCCTGCAGGTCGTAGGGTGATGTTTTAAAGCCTATAGCACTAAGGAACATTGTAGCTATCTATCAGTGAAAGAAATCGATTGGAAATCCGACCAGCGGTTCCAAAGATTACCCCTACATACAAAATACAAACCGAACCAAAAACACCATTGAATATGGTTCGAAGCGGCCAAAATAACGTTGACAGTAGGTATGGTTTGATCGTCCATTTATGCTTCTAAACTGTAAGTAGTTACTTAGGAACCTAATACCTAATATATTTCAAATAATAAGAAAACAGTAAATTTTACTGTTTCCCTATTAACAATAAGTATAGGGAACTTCCAAATATCCTCATTTAACTTAATCTTATCGGGCTTTTTACCAATTTAGGAATTTATCGTCTATATACTCCCAATGAAGCCAATTAAAACCATATCGTTATCAACAGAAAAACAGCCGTGCTACCGTTCTCGTATCCCTGGAAGAGACTAGATACTGCGAGAATAAGAAAATTGACCCTGAGGACCCAAGATGCACCAGGTTGATGCTGTCAGGAAAGATGAAGAAGGTAATTATTCTCTCATTTTTTCAGTGTAGTGTATAGAAATATGGCATAATCTGGAGATTTTGCTTGTATTCCTCCAGCTATGAACTATCTAGGACCCGTCGAAGATGATGGTATTAGATAAGCTTTGGAAAACGTTTAGGTAATGATTTCCTAAGCTTACGTTTTAAGAATGACGGAAGGGTATGGAAATTAAAAAATCTTTTTAGTCCGCCAATTAGATATAGGTACATTGGACACATATTTTTTTATTTGACGTAAAACAATACAAATTTTGGTAAAATGAACATGTATCTACCACTACATGGGTAGGGGCACTCACTAAATCGTATATCCCTGAAAGTATTTTGTCGCTTATGATGAAAGGTAGGTACGTGTCTAATGTTTTAAATTAATCTGATGCAAATGTCGTCCCTATTAGAAAAACGAACTTTATCAATCACGTGTATGACGATTTTTATGCAGTAAGTATTTTCATTAGGTAGGTACATAAAAGAAAATTAGGTTTTCCAACTTCGAGTCCTGCTGAGACTGTCCTGCATTCGCATACCTAACATCACAATATTAAAATAGCATACCTAAATATAAAATTAGGTAGGTACATTAACCAGAAAATAAAGAACGCATCAAACACGTATCTGTTTGCTTACAGATCGATATTTTGCACATAGATAAGCTTTTAAATAGAGTGCTTTGTTATCTGAACAATAGCATGCATTATCGAGCTTTAGACATATATATAGATACACACATACAAACATAGGGTACTTATAATAATAACGTATTTGTCCCCTGTAGATTAAGGAGCGCACGCCAGAGTACGTGTTTGCAAAGGCAGCGTTGTTTGAAAGACATCCGGCTATGGCTGACTTCCCCCCGGGTATGTACCTATTCATTATTTATAATAAATAGTATCCTCTGTACTTGAAGCCTTGTTTGGAGGGCAACTCATCATCTTTCCTTGCGTGAGGCGAGAGGACTGTCAGACTCTTACTGACTGACCCCCTCCTCCTTTTCCTGCTCCAGGCCGAGGCCTCGGTAACTTATTTCACTTGACCCGCGACGCCGGCTACTAGTTCAACCCTTATCTTTAGGTTTCAGTACTATCAGTCTTGTAAGCCATTTTAGTCTAAAACGCTTTGGTTATACTTACGATAAATAAATATGCTGATAATAACTTGGGAATTCACTTTTAATAAACTCGGCTGTTATATTTAAAAAAAAGTTTTACATTCTAGAGTAAAACAGTAGAAAAGGTCCGTCAAGTCTGACACCTTCGAGAAGACTTTTTATGACACCTATCAGTTAGCTCTCCAACTAACAACGCACCAGCGAGTTCGCTCCGGCAGGAAAAATAGTCGTAGCAATGTTTAGCTCTGTGTACTCGTATAGTTCAGGTCGACTTTAAAGACAGCGAATGTTTAACTGTGCCTAAGTCTATTGGCACTGTTAGGTAAATTAATTCATTTAGGTATAAACTTCCTTTTCAAGCCCAATCGTTGAGTTTTTAACTCAACTGACACTCAAAGATTAGCAATAGTAAAATAGTTTATGTCAAGTAAAAATATTTGTTAAAAAAACATTCAGGCATGCACATCAAGTTTTAACACGAAACTATTGACTAGTATTCAACTTTGTGAGAAAACCGTTAATATCCAGGTCCAATCCAGGTGCAGTCAGAAACTATAATCATTTTCATTTTTTTATTTACAGATCACAATTGGTTCGTAGCTAAGTTGAAAATCGCTCAAATCGCGATGATTGATTGGTTCGGAGGTGCCAAATACATACCAGTACGGGACTATCTAGCGTATAACTACACTGGCACAGAAATGCTACAGTTCCACAATAAAGGCTTACAAAAATAAATTGTCAATTAGACTAGCCGCATTTTAATTGACTTTGTTTCTTATGAAGATCAGAATAAGATTCATTATCGAACAAGAGACCATATGTACATAATTTATGTATTTGAATTGTATCACTGCGGTCAGTCTTAAGGTTCTTTATTTTCCTTGAGTTGCCAAATAGTATAATAAGATCACCGAGCTTAGAAAACCCTAAAACTTGTGTTTTAGAAGAAATCCTTTACTTAAAAGAATCCTCGCTTTGTTAAAAGTATGTATATGTAAGTAATAATAAAATAGTAATGTAAACCTGTGATATAAGCGAACAAAACAATACTATTTTCATACTATCATATACATATCATACAAAATGTTTGTTATACATAATGAAAAATAAAAAACATTACTGTAACAATAAATAGTTTTATTAATTTTATTGCTTATGTACATTTTTACAGAAAAATGCTTTCGTGGAATGAATTATAGATACATTTAACCCACTCCCTTAAAAACTGTTAAAATTAATCTTACACTACTAACACAATATAAAGGAAAATATGATTGAAAACCTTGTATTCCTTCATTAACCTTTTACAAACATGTAAACCCAATATGGATATATACGGTAATTAACTGGCCATTTCTGGACATTTCCATTGCATGTGAAGAAAAAACACACTGATATAAGTACCTTTTTTGATAGAGGAAACTCATCAAATGACTTCTTAAATCTACATGCCACGTAAATATTTATTTCATTCGTTAAACTTCATGAAGTATAGTATAAAGTAAAAACAATTAAAACCAAAATATTATTAAATTTATTAAAAAACCTTTTTTTGTAATAACGTCTTCTGTATCACAGTGTTCTGAGGTCGCCACTGTCGACTTAAAGGTAACTGTTACACGCCACTAATGGAGTCTTGGTGCAGAATAGGAAGAATTACATTACACTGCATCGATTATCGTTATAAGTATGTGTTGGAGACGTAAAACTATATTGAAACAATTTAAGAGCCTATGATCTATGATCAATCCCCTAACAACTTACAAAAAAGGTCGACATCGCACTTGTTACTTTTTTGGTATAACGAGTATCAACGGGTAGACATACCATACACATGCTCGTTAGCCTCATAAAAGAATAAGTTAAAATTGATGTTTTTTTTCTTCGATTTGAGTCTCTCGTTCGATAGTTCGCGTGATACTACATCTACTTGATTTTTTCCTATGACAATGGTCTCCTAATGACATAGTGGTCTGGACTTCTCATCTAACGATGTTACGTACCTACTCAAAAACAAAGACTAGTTTTTTAATGGAAGACATAGGTATTGGATAGTTTTATTTTAAAAATACTTATGGGAATAGAGGTACCTTATTAGACTGAGGTTCAGTTACTATCTACATCGGATTGCAAATCAATTCCCTCATGAATTGCCGTTGTTTTCATCAATCAATAAGAACATTACAAATTGTTCCTACTTATTAGTTTATTACCTACCTACTATCAGTTACTGATTGACTGTACGATTTTTTAACTGACAGCAATACCATTTTACTATTGTAACAAAAAACGCCTACGGACCCAGCCGAACTAGGGTGGAACGATTCGCCGCGTAATATTTTTTATCATAATTATGCAGGACAAAATCAAGTGCAAGCGCGTTTGACTCGGTTTTTTATTTCGTAAAATTACACGCTTTGAACCCGCCACGGCTCTGACCTAGAGTGGCCGTAGATATGTCAACTTTGAGAAAAAAAGAACTTCTTTTAAATGTTCTAGAAGTTACTTTTTTAAAGAGGGAAATTATCTTATATCTTCTCCTGTCCTGGCTAGGGCTAGAGGAAGTTTCAGATTCTTATGGACTAAAAACCACCCCGTTCTTTCTCCTGTTACGGGCCGGGGCTGCGGTGCGCTATTGCCCAACCCTGGCTGAAGCACCTACAACTTTTTTTGCTATACTTATTTCATCTTAGGAACTTCCACAATATATTTTTTAGACAATTTTAGTTAAATATACATAATTATATATTCTGTGTGTAACCAGTTTAGTTTAATAATTAAGCAGTCCTTCAATTTTGTTAAGGTCAATATCTTAGTAAGGTCAGTACGTCTTTTGGTTATTGACCCATCCCAGTTTCGTTTTCTTAGTCACCTAAATACGGCTCAATAGTTTACATTAGGAGTAAAATACCGGGTCTAAGTAGCCATAAGACTTATTTATTTTTGTTTACAAAGTTGCTATGTTATCGAAATTATTACCTATTTATTTTTAAATTGAGTGTTAAAATAGTCAAATGTCTTCTCGGCCTGAATAAGGCGAGAGGGAGAGTATAGACTTAAACTAACTAAAAACCAACTCATTCCTTCTTCTACTCCAGGCCGGAGCCGCGGAATAACTCATATTTAACAACTAGCAACTCTCACGCGGTTTTACCCACTGCTCAGCTCCATTTGATTGTAGCGTGATGTTTTATAGCCTATAGCACTCAGGAACATTGTAGCTATCCATCAGTGAAAGAATTTTGGCAATCCGACCGCGGTTCCAATGATTACCCCCTACATACAAACTTACAAATACCTCTTTCCCTATAATATTAGTATAGAAGTATAGATGATTTCTAAATAAATGTTATAAGGATACTTACGACTAAAAATACGTACTATGCGTAAAATTGTTAACATATTTATACTAATGAATCACTGGCTGAATGATCCATACTTAATTTAAATTCATTTCGAACCTACATTGGGTAGGTACCTACTTACATTTGAATATATAATCTGCAACACCAAATTGTTTAAGTAAAAAAGTAATATCATCATAAATAATATCAAATCGATTTATGTATCGAATAACTCAATTTAGTCGAATTAAAATGTCGGTAATCAACATATTCTCATATATTCTCTGATATACGTATATGTATTTACTTTTACTTATATTTATTTAATCAGTAGTGATCACTTTATTATTATGCATGACAGTTAGGGTCAATGTACTCTTAAAATATTTACCACTAGCTTTTGCCCGCGACTTTGTTCACGTAGAAAAGTTACTTCCTGCAGATTTTTGGAATAAAAACTATCCTATGTCCTTTCTCGAGTTCCAAACTATGTCTGTACCAAATTTCACAGAAATCGGCTCAGTAGTTTAGGCGTGAAGAAAAGACAGACAGACAGACAGACAGACAGACAGACAGACAGACAGACAGACAGACAGACAGACAGACAGACAGACAGACAGACAGACAGACAGACAGACAGACAGACAGAGTTACTTTCGCATTTATAATATTAGTTAGGATTAACTTATAAGTTTATTTTGGTAGTTTACGAAATAAGTGCGTGATTAACGACCTACACACAAACACAACCGGAAGAATATTATTGCCATTAATACTATTAATATTATACATAGAATTTATGTAAAGTCACTGAGACTTTGCCATACCTAATATTTTTTTAAGTTAAATTGCAACTTTATATCTTACAAAATAAGGGTTATACTATTTTAACGTTATTTAGTTGAATTTTTTTAAAGTACATAATATAATATTGTACATAGTATATTGTGCAATGTCGATCGCTGATTGTACAACAATCTATTTTCGCATAGGGATGATGACAATTATTTAATTATTAGTTAAATTTATTTATAGGATCAAAGCTCAATAACACATTGTGTATGTGAAATTGTGTTTGTATACTCACCTACGACACAGGAGAAAATCCAAAAGTGGTGCAACGCTTTTTTAAACAAAAAAAAACATCGAAATGTCG
Organism: Spodoptera exigua; assembly: GCA_902829305.4. Lineage (NCBI taxonomy): Eukaryota > Metazoa > Arthropoda > Insecta > Lepidoptera > Noctuidae > Spodoptera > Spodoptera exigua. The sequence continues at coordinate 4,822,114 of LR824612.2, forward strand.
TAAACTATACTTGAATTCGTTTTATAACAGCTGACTTCAGCATTTTACCCGTGTGAACCAATAAAAATCAAATATGTATCAAATATTTCCACTGCATAAAAATTTAATAGTGACATCATCATATTCATCGTCCCTAATACTGGCTAATCTATAAAAGCTGGACTTTCCCATGACAGTGTACACAGGAGGCGATAGGTCGTACCGTGTTACCGCTGCTGCTGTACGCGTGGTGTACCAGAGCATTCACTGGTGCCTCACTCACCTTTTTCACATCCAAAGGTGTTGCCATAACCTGGTATAGTAAAAATGTTAGTGTTAAAAAAGTTTTGCAATCGCATTCATGACTCACGAATGCGAAAATGTATTTGTAATAGAATTAAAATTGTCTAAAAAGAGTATTCAACAATTTAGACTCTATGCTGCAAATTTAATTAGTCATGGAATACGGTAGTTTGCAACTAGTCAAATTCAATACTTTTATCCAAACGTCAAAAACGATACTTTTCTATGAAATTTGTATGAAAAACTGAGCTATGACGTCATAACATTTTTGCGTCAAATAGCTTACTTATTTCATAATAATTAGCTAAAAATATCTAAAACTTCGTGTATCGATCGATCGATGAATAAAACTATAGTTATTTTTCAATATTTTATAGTATTAAAACATCAAATTAATTTATTTTCGACCTAGGAAACTACTCAATTATTGACCCTCCGATTTTTAGAAATTATAGTTACCTTAGCAGCACTGACAAAGTAGCACATATACCTATTATTGTATTTTATAGAAAAGGTCAATAGTATTTTTCTCGTCCTGGATATAATTTTCTAGTTTGGACAGATTTGTAGTCAAGTAGTCAATCCAATAAAGCTCTAGGTTTCAGACTTATGTTAAATCAAACATGGAGTCATGTGTCTAAAAAGTAAATACAACTTACAGATTCCGCAAACTTCTCTCCTTCTGTGGCTGTGGGCAAACTATTCAAATGACTGATATCTTGTTTTTCAACCGAACTGCTTATATTTTCAGCCAGCTTCAAATTCACTGAAGTCATGTCTAAGATATTTGTTGAATGTGGTATCGTCGCATTGAAGTTTAGGTTGCCAATGGGTCGATTGTACATTTTAGAGTTTCCTGTGTATTCAGTTATGGCGATGTTTTCAAGCCACTTCTCATGTAGACTGTACAAGTTTTTATAAGTACATAGCATCATATCCCTTGCCCTATATCTTTCGTCAAGCAAATTTTTTATAGCTTGTTGCAAATTATCAGTCTTTTCATTCAATAATTTCTTACATTGTGCTAGTTCTTCAACCATCAAACTGAAATAAATAATAATAATAAATATATTACATTAGTGAGTCAATGTTATTGGCCTTAACTTGTACAGTCACCACACTGTGGTTATAAACAAGTTTAATTTAAACATTTGTTTAATAAATTAAATAAGTAGGTTTGTTATTTAATGTAAATTACCTGCTAGCCAAGAATTTACTTCTCCACACTTCACACTGGCCAGCCAGCCATTCTGTTTGTTCCTGGAAACAAATTAATTGTAAATGTACCTACCTACTTGTACTTAACATTTAATTTTATTATTTGACTCCCACAACGTTACACAAAAAAAAAAAAAAAAAAATCATCTGACAGTTATTCTGTTTACATAAATTTTTTTCTGTAACTGTTAGTCACTTTCTTTTATTTTGCATAGGACTAAAAATCACTGATGATAGTCACATTTAATATTAACCAGAATCTAGTCATTTTGCATGTTCCATAGCCATTTAAAACTTTTTTTAGTGATTTAAAATTGTTCTTGCAGGTCTGTTGTGGGAATTGTATGTGTGTGTGACAATATATATTTATGAACGCCAAATACCTAGTTGGGGCAAATATTTTTATCTTCTGGATAATTAAAGATCCTATATTTTAACCAGTATAAATACCTGATGAGTAGACAAATGTTGTGCAGAACTGAGTAAAGCATTAGCTAAATGTTTTTTATCTTCATTCAGTGACTGTACTTGTGTCTCAAGGTCCTCACCCATAGACGCCACCAGCATTGTTTTCAACTCTTTATTGACCTGAAAGATAACATAACATAATTTATAAAAAAAAATTTAATTACTATAAACTATGATGCAATTCTACTTCTACTCTTAATTTTGTTATTAAATTATTTTCTGCTAGCCTCATGTATATTAATTCATTTGATAAGATTATGTTAGTGATGTGTTTGCTACATTTTAATAAATATCTTTCTGTTAAGGGAGTGTTGTTTATTAACAACACCTAATTGTTTTGTTGTTTGATCATACAGCATGTTTTGTAACAATACAATACTCTTTGAGTTCTGAACCTAAGAATATCCTTTCTAGTTTCAACATACTTACCAACATACTTACCAAAAACACTATTATTAAGTTTTATTAGTGTATTCATAAAAATCTTTGAATATTCACTATCTTGAGAGATAAAAATACAAATAACAAATCACACACATTAACTGAGAAAAGCTCTACAAGTCAGAGTCACAACCTAACTCTTATTCATGAGAAGCAGGCACATCTCGTGGCACACTGATTTCAGTTAATTCATATGAGTCAGTCAAGTAAAAATAATGTTACATAGGATAGGCCCTTACACATGCATATAGTGGTTTATTGGTAATAACAAAAATAAAAGACAAACCTGGACTTGTTGTTTCAATTGCTCTTTTAGTGATTCATTTTCACGTGTCAAGCTATCAATCTTTTTTTGCATTTCAATTTTTTCTGGACTAGGTGCATCAACATCTCGACCAGTCTTGTCACCTGTAGAGTTCAACTTAGGACGAGGTTTAAATTCATTCAAATTTGTATTCATTTGAGACATTTGAGTAATCAAAGTGTTAATGTCCATATTATTTCTAGATTTTTTCATTTCTTTTGATGCTATTTGAGGTGTCATCGGCTTCACAGCCGCTGGGTAAGGCTCGTATGGCACAAACTTGGGTGTTTTCATGTTTATGGACTTCTTTTTATCTGATTTTATTACTTTTGTAGCGTAAACTTGTACTAAACGAGTAGGTAAAGCGCTGCCCTTCCTTTCTGGGGTTCTAGTAACGTAAGTACCAACATCCTGAACTCTTTCCGAAGTGTTTTCGTCAGATTCCATTCCATCACCCGCCGTCCTTGTTTTACTCATGATTTCTACAATAGAATGATTAGTTAGATAATTAAAGTAATCAGGGCATGATAACGAGTACACAATCAGCAAGACGCATATATTAATATAAACGAAAGCAGCAGGAAATAGGCTAGCTAAAAAGGATGAGCATACTTGGATTGAAAGTATTGTATAGTTTATCCATATTTCTTAGATAAGAAGTGGAAAAAGTCAGATCATAAAATACGGAATCTACCGAGGTTTATCTTTAAATAATTCTTTCCAATTTGATTTTGTTTTTACTTTATCAATCACTATAACAAGTTTTGATTCGTCGCCGTCGTCATAATAATTATTATTGTCACTGTCACACGTCAGCTGATGATAGTGTCAGAACACCAATAATGTCAATGTCAACTGTCATTATGCAAGTAAATTTAGCTTCGTTCAAAAACTGCACTGCCTCATAACCGATAATTGTCTTACTGGACCTAAGACTATTTTCGGTATTTAATTTTTCTCCCAACAAACTTATACTGTAGTCTACAATTCTTTTACTTTTACTTACACACTACACAACTATATTTTGCCGAAAAACTTTTGGGTTTTAGATACGTATAGTAGTTCATACAAGGTATTTAAATCTTTTCTCTTGTATTTCCAAAGTTTAGCAATCTGAAAATCGTGTTTAAATGACAAACACTTTAACAAATACGCAATTTTTCTATATTAAATTAAAATAGCAAAATTGATAATTTGAAGACAACATTTATTTATCAAAATATTGCAATAAATTAAAATACCTACAATGACATAAACAATTCATTAAGGCTTTAGAGTAGCTTCTAGTTCTCCATTTGACTGTAGCTCTTTGATTATGTCTAACCCTCCAATAAGTTCTCCTTTAACATACAGTTGTGGGTAAGTAGGCCAATCTGAATATTCCTTAAGGCCCTGGCGCACTTCTTCATCAGTCAATATATCAAATGTATCATAGGACACCCTAAAAGGAAAATATGAGTATTATTAAAAAGATAGCAACTTATCAAAATAACTTGATTCAAGTATAAAAATAATTGCATGTTTCACATTAATGTGCCAGCAAATTGATTTTTTATCAACTAAAGTAAATGACAATATTTTAGTGTGAATGATTTCAATCACAATGAAATGAAATTATGTAACATTAATCAAAATTTTGTATGGTATGGTCTTACCCGGTTCCATTAAGAATTTGGATTAAAGTTTTACTGAAGCCACATCTAGGCTGGTCTCTATTGCCTTTCATAAACACCATAACATCATGCCTATTAATCAATGCTTTCAGTCTATCTTCAAGTTTCACAGGAGCAACATCTCCAAGGGCAGTCTTATTAGCACTCTGAGCTTTTACTTTGGAAGATATTTGAGCTGCATCAGCACCATCCACCCTGTCTACCTGTGCTCCATTTCTGAACAAAATGACTGTTGGTACAGAGTCAATCTGGAAATATATAAAACAATTTATTACATTGGCCACTATTTATAATAAAAAATATTTCATGGACTTTGATACCAACTGTACCATTTATGTACTATTTGCACAAATTTTTGAGGATGCTCATACATTATTTACACAGGTGTTCATCTTTATATGATATTTTTGCATTATCATTCTCATTTACACATTAATTATGCTATGTGTCCTAATTATCAGAATGATATTTACCTTGTACTGCAAAGATACTTCAGATAACTTTTCAGCATCACAAATAGCTATTTTGCTTCCACTGGATTGTACTTCAGGCAGCTTCGCCAATTCTTTTAGAACCTCTGTGACTTGCTTGCATTGTTCCGCCCAGTCAGCAGAAAAATGGACTACTGTTAAAACAGGTGTTCTGTAAATGTTGAAAATAGTTTTTTTATTAGTCAACAGTCTTGAAACACAAAACTTCTAGATAATATCAGTTCAGTAAGCCAGGTTTAGTCATGCTATCATACCTTTTATCAATAAGATATCAGTGTTTTGTTTAGTTCAATAATCTGATTTTATCAGAGTAAACAAAACATGTTAAACTTACTGCCATGAGGCAGGCATGGCTAAAGTAACGTAATTTATGTTATCTATAGTGACCTTAAGAAAAGGTGAAATATAATTGATAATTTATTCACTATGAAAAACAATTTGGATTTTATGAAAGCAATCTTGTGTAAGATACTAAAATATGTGTGGATAGTGTTGGAAAAGTATAAAAGCTTAAACGATAAATACGACTAGAAAATAAAATAGAAAAGGTACTTCAATATTCAGCCCCTTTAAGAAGCACAATAAATAAAATTATCCAACAACTGCACTACGATATTCGTTACCTTTGAGTTTGTATTATATTTAAATATACTTTCACTTAGTAGTTCGATAAAAATACAAAGTGATACTTTCCTTACCTAATAAAATTTTGAAAATTTTCGGCAGTGTCTAAACTGGTGACAGACATGACGAGGTTGGATTGGGGTTAAGTTATACTTTAGAACAAAAAATAATAAAATAAAGTGTTCTATTTTTATGTCAAACTTTAGCGGCACTCTTGTATCACGTAACACGACCACGTCTTTTCAATGCTTTTTATCAAATATTCGTATACGGTTTTAACAAAACTCCGGAAAATGGAAATCCGCTGTGTCCGGTGCCGAAACAAAATTGACAATTAATTAATTAAAAAAAGATTGTGTTGGTGTTGTTACATATTATAATCGACTAAAATATTTTGCAATTAAATCTTAAACGACTAAAATAGGTAGAAACAAAATATGAAACTTATATATTTTTCTTTCTTCTTATAATACATATAGTATTATAAGGAGAAAGAAAAATATAAGCATGGTGGCAGTACCTAGGAATCACCGATTATATTTTTAAATAATTATATATTTATTATTTATAGACAGACGCTATTACTATTCCGCACGTTTTGGTGTTTTGTTCTGAAAAAAGATTTATTTTGGATAAAAAAAATTGTATTGTACAGTCTTTAGGGTGCAGGTTCGAAACCTGGCAACAATGTGACTTTTTCTATGTTATATTATTATGCACTTTCTATGATTATTATTTTAGACACCATCATACCACTGACGTGACGTGCGAAGGTTAAGAACCGTACTTTCCTGTTGATTCCACTTGCACGCGCTTGTTTCCAACTTTTGGAACAAATTAGAGCATTATAAACGATCCTGATCGCATGCAGGGTACGAAAATCTTTCGTTGAAAGGATTTTTGCTACTATGTCCACAATATAGTAGTGGTAAGCTTTTGGTCACATGCTACTTTAGATCTTTCATGAAAGTGGTTTTGTAATGCTACTATTTTTTAAGGTGTATTCAAAATTACTAGGGTAGGTACCGATTTGGATTGAATGTCATAGGATTTGCAATTCGCAATATGCGCGAATTTGATAACATAACAGCTATCAAACGTATACGTACGTAACGTACGTATGGTGTACATGACCCTGGTTAGAAGTAAGCTAGAATCTGCATCTCTAGTATGGAATCCGCATGAGGTTACTTACGCTCTTAAGCTGGAAAAGGTCCAAAAAGCGTTTTTGAGTTTTTTTTACAAAAAACGGTTTGGCTATTACCCTTTTCTGTACCCCACTAAGTTTTTGTTGGGCATGTTGTCTCTTGAGGTGAGGCGTAATTATTTCTTAATAATTATGAGCTGTAAGACGCTGCGTGGTAAATCTGACTGTCCAGAGATAGTAGGACAGGTGGTGCGGTTATCAGTTCAACATCCCATATTGGCTGTACCAGAGGCACGTATAGTGGCCCATGCAAATTCTCCGCTGGTCCTAGTTCTCACCATGCCCAATTCTCTCCTGATGTCAGCGCCGGAGTGTGATTTATTTGCAACGAGATGAATAGATCTGTGTCGTAATAGATATTGTGAGAGGATGGATGATAGGTAGGTAAATTAAAATGTTTGTTTTTTTGTTTTTAAGATTACTATGATTACCAATCTTGTTATTCAGTTGTATTAAGTTCTTTTATTTTGTTTTTTAAATTTGTGTTGGTTTTTTGTATTTAATCCTAATTGGTTTTTTAAGTACCTAGATAATAGTGTTTATATAAAATAAACTAACAGCATAACTTAATGGCGTAAGCTGTAATGTTGTATATGTACATTTTATTCAACCTTGTTATTCATTCACATTTCATTTGTATACCTCGCACATGTCTTGGTAGCATCACGCTGTTATATTAAATCTGTCATATTCAGAGTTTTATTTCATTATAGTCCTAGAATCATACCTCAAACTTATTTATCTAATAGTCATCTATATAGATAGTAGAATATCTGTCATCCCTATTTATTCTGACGGCCCGTTCATAAGTTATAGATAACTGTCAACAGTTTAAGTGTCAAAGAATTGTCATACTTCTTATTGCTGCAGGTCTAGTAATTTGAGGTTACTTCCTTCGAATTATGCTGAAAACCCTTGCATTTATTTGAAAATAGTATTTATTCGTATTAATATAGGCGCTCAATATAAAATTTAGTAACAATGGCTACAATATCAAGTGCACCAGCGCCAGGCATGCAGCAAATTGATTTATCCAAGCTTAATTTACAGCAGTTGGCTCAACTTAAACAACAATTGGATCAAGTAAGTTTAAAAATACACAATGACTGTCTGTGCTTGGAAATGTAACACGACCCTTTTACGAGATTTTGTCATATCAAAAAACTAATCTCTGTATCTTAAAATATCTTAGGTTATTAATGAGAAATTTCTACAAACATAATTTTCATTTATTTTTAGGAAATGTCTGTATTTCAAGATTCATTGCATACACTGAAGATAGCTCAAGGGAAATTTATGGAATCTGGTGAATGTGTTGAGAAAATGACCCCAGAATGTAAAGGCAAGAGCATATTGGTACCGTTGACTGGTTCTATGTACATCCCTGGCTCAATAGCAGACACTGAAAATGTGCTTATTGATATAGGTACTGGATATTATGCACAGAAAGTAAGTAATATGGTACAAGTATATAATTATGAAATTTAATACTTCATAATTAAATTGTATTTATTCATCCTTAATACTTTCAATTTAAATAAATAATGTGTAAATGTTATTTTTACTCTTCAGGACATTGCTGGTGCTAAGGACTATTTCAAGAGGAAAGTTGCTTTTGTAACAGAACAAATGGAAAAAATTAAAGCACTAGGTGTAGAGAAGTCAAAGGTTCACAAAGCTATCTGTATGATGATCGAGATGAAGTTGCAAGCTCAAATGCAGGCAGCAAAGCCTTCAACCTCATAAATACATATTATATACTCCAAAAGAAACAATTGCTTTACTAATTTTATAGCCTTGGGATAAGGCTTGAATATTTAAGCATTAGAATCTTGGCATTTACACTACACAACATATAAACAGGGTTGTACTGATCACAATTTTTAATGAAGTTGTTATCATAAAAGAATTGGGTTTTCAAAATTAATTGAAGGAAATTTTTTACACATTTGTAATTTAAGGAACATGGTGATTCTTATTATATTTGTACACTAATTTGAATGAAACTAACCAGATTCTAATGTTGTCAGTATAAATAATTTAAAGGATGCAAAAACAAAATGTTTCTGTTTAAAAAAAAGTTTGTATACAAAATGTATAACAATGTTTAGTTAATTGATCACTACTTTGTTAATCTCTCTCTATGTCACATGAGCTAGTTTGATAAATAAATTAATATCAGTATTCTTTATTTCTTTATTTTAGTGATATAAACTAAGTAGTTATTTCAGTTTTTTTTTTTCTATTTACTTACCAGACACATTTCTTGTATACTTACTTTCAAGGGAATGTGAAATACACATATTACAAAAGGAAGGGATATAGAAGATTGCCTAAAGGTTTATAAACATTTCATCCTGTTGTTTACTGATTCTCCATTTACGTAGTTTTTTTCTGATATCAATAAGGCAAGTTTTTTATAATAAAAAAAAATAAAAAAATTATGTATTATTCCTGAATGGTAACTGAGTCGCCAATACATTGTTGTCGAATATACTGTTAGGTACTTACTTATTAATCCAAAACTAAATGTGTGAAGACTGTGCTTGAGGGAAGTGCTGCTACATATTAGGCATGTCGAGAAATAAAAAAGGTGCTCTTAAATAAGAGACTTGGTCTTGGTTTGTCTCACGTTTCGGTTTGTTTTAGCGCTCATTGTGATGGCGCTCGATGAGATTGCACTACTCGCACCGCCCTAGGACCGGCCCCTACCAAGTGATGTGGCCATATTATAAGAATTCAATGTTCTTTTTAATTTTCACTAAATTATGACTATTCGGGTCTACTTAGTCTAGACCATACTGAGCCCATGAAACTTTTCAAATCAGTCAGTCTATCTCTTCTGTTTTTATTTGAACCTGACTTCTAAAAGATCTGGGATAGCAGTTTTTGCAAGATGGCAATGTAATATAAGTCACGTGCATTAATACTAAAGGACTTAAAATAAAAGTAGATAACATAGTGACACCAAATGATTTATTTTTTTAATAGGCCAAAATGATAGAGCTGATGATATCTACAATAATAATGACTTATAATAAACTATCTTATAATGTATCTACAGTATGTCTTATAGTCACAAAACAATATAAACTAAATAAGGCAACGACTATTCCTTAAGTTTGTAAACAGTTTCTATATGTGTCGTAAAATGAGTTTTTTTTTTAATTTAAATTTCTCTTATGAACACGTGAAAAGGTGTTTGGATACAAGATAAAGATTTAATAGTTTGTAAAAATGTACATTGATATACTTTTAAATACAATTCCTTTTTACTTTACACCAACAGTATCCATTATCCGTATATGTATCAAACAATTTATTTACCAATCGGAAAAACTGCTATATGTAAGTATATTCCATTTACGCGTATTTCCAATTTGCTTCACTAAGTCCACCACCACTCTGGCAAAAAATAGACTGCCTAAAATGTACCTATCAAATTTGGTAAGGCTGTTTACACTTTATATTATAAGATTCATTCACTCACTATTAGGATACGCTAATATTGAGGTGGGAAATGTTCATACTTGTGTAATCTGCTCCATTAAATCGATAATAAAAATAGGGTAAATACCAATGCATAATCTTACGCAGTCTATATTATAGCATGGCCGACTTGGTGGGAATGAAATGGAAGTACTCTTCATTTACAATATTTTTTGAATAATTAAAATAGTTATTCCACAATTAGGCATTTATTTTATTTCTGTAATTATTTTCGATATCGATTTTTACGCATCAGAGTAAAAATTTAGATTAATAATTATCTATTACAATAATTAATTACCTAAGACGAGTATTTATATACAATTTATTACATTACATCATTTATTATAGCAACTATAATATAACAAACTTATATCGGATTAGGATTAGTCGTGGATTCCAAAGTCAAACGACATCGCCTTGGGCGAACACTTCGAGTTCAACAGTCAACACCATAACCCTTATATTAAACGTTCCGTACACAGTATTATAAGTAAGCTTACACGAACAGATCACTCGCCTGCTCGGCGAAGTCCTTATCTCAAATGGTGTAATATTCTGGTGCGAAATCGTTTGCGAGATTGCTGAGGAAATGGAAGTCTGAGGAAGAGTTAGAGTTATCCCCGGCAGGCGCGGCGTGCGTGGCCTCGTAGAACTGCTGGAATGAACCGTAGCCGTCGGCGCACTCCGCGCCGCTGTAAGCCTCGCCCGCCGCGCCTGCCGCCACGGCCTGTGCACCTGCCGCCCCGTATGCCGCTGCTTGTTGCGGGTAAGCGTTCCCATCGTAGTAGTTCTTCGAATAATCTGTTCCGTGTGATGCTTTTTGTCCTTCAGTAGCGTAGTAGTTATGACCATGATCATGTTGAGTGCCTTCGTGGTAATGGTAGCCATAGTGACTATTTGCATAGCCCATATGCTCTCCAGTGTAGCCCTGCGATTGATCATAACCAGGATGACCGTAAGCTACTTGATCTTTCCCGTAACCTGGATAGCCATAGTTTTGATACATTTCGTGAGGGTATGCTTGCCTCGATGTTATACCGTTAGTAGTCCTCGTGGAAGGAGAACCTTCCTGTCGAGTGTGCTGCTGATTCCGCACGTAGCTGTGTTGGTCAGCCGATTGTATGGCTGCACCGTATCCTTCATAGTTTCTGTTACCTTGTGGATATTGTGTGAGTTTTCCAATAAATTGTTTGGAATCCATCCGGAAGTCAGGGTGTGGTACAAACTGTCCTGGCGGCGCATTACCGCGAATAACGTAGGGGGGCATCGCAGTGGATACAGACTGGGCATGTGGCGGCCCTGGTGGGGCATTCGGGGGTGAAGGCCTAGGGTAATGACCTAATGGACTCGGATGCATACTTGAGGGAGTCCCTGGCGTTGAAGATGGTGTCAAGTTAACCGATGAGAATTTCCCATTATCCGGAAGACCAGTTACGGGACCAAGGCCGTCTTTTGAGGATGATGGCGACACTTTGCATGTCGCATCCAATGAAGGAGATCGCTTCCTGGATTCTTGCTTAATCCTCTTTGACAAATTTCGTGGAGCAGCAGTCATTGCGGTGATTGGAGGATGTGCGTCACGTGAATCGTCTTCTGCAAGTTTGTCCAAAGAGGAAGACGAAGCCACGCTAGAGGCGCCGTCACTCGCGAAGCTGTTGTTGTTGGTGGCACTTGGCGTATTGTTATTTCGTGTGCGGGATGCTAGCTCCGGTAAATCTTCAGCTGGAGAACAAAGAGCTCCGGGAGGTAGTTCGCAACCTTGACAACTCTTTTTACCAGATAGCGGTCCATCATCATCCAGAAATTTGTCGAGGCCTGTTTTGGAACTTTTACCACCTTCTGAAGTAGTGGAGTCTTTGTCGTCTCCATCTTCTGTCTTGCTAAGTGTTTGCCTCTTGTGCTTCATGCGTCTGTTTTGGAACCATACTTTGACCTGTAGAATAAGAAAAACATTAAATGAAGCTAAAATCAAATGTGTATTGCTTAGGTCTAATTAAAAAAGTGGGGTCTAATATCTTATGCAAAAATTTTTAATTCAGTTATTTGCTGAAATTATTTTTTTTAATCAAAATTGCATCGTTTGTAGAAAAGTCCGTACCTATCATAATTTCAGCTTGTATAGATAACTGTCTGACTTCGTAAATGTTAATAATTTTAGGTCAATATTATTATATACATACTTAGTTGTTTTTAACATATTACTTAAAATAAAATTATTAAATAAAAATAATATTGATTATGGATGTTGAATCCATTATCGTCCGTGTTGCAGTGCATCATGAGTCATAGAATTAATTAATGCGCAAGTGTTTCAATAGATGGCGCCACACAACTGTAAAATGGAAAAGAGAAGGATATTGAGAATTCACTTGATGCAGGTCCGACTGGCAATTTATAAACTGTGTACTGAAATGGTGATTTGGGAACAATTCCGATATTATTTATATAATGCCTAATTAATTAATGTCCCTTTACAGCTAACACCAGGCGTGTTTCAAGACGAACTGTCCTAATAGTTTGTTTTTAATCAATGTTTTTAATACATTACCTGTCTCTCAGTGAGATCTAGCGAAGCTGCTATCTCAATCCTTCTCGGTCGGCATAGGTACTTATTGAAATGAAACTCCTTCTCCAATTCCAATAGTTGTGTGTTCGTGTAAGCAGTGCGCAGCCGTCGCGGCAATCCATTTTCTGTAATCAAAGTAATCGAACTCAATAATTGCTCGAGAGTGCTTTAAAACTATTCCATTAATGTTTTACAGCTTTAATTTTGCCCCATAAAGTATGAACGGCACGCTTCGAATTAAATGTTATAGAATGCTATTCCTGGAAGCTTTCAATAACATGGCTGTGGGCCGGCTCGCGGCTCGCGGGTACGCTTTCCTTTAATGTAATAACTTGATCGCATGTCAAAGCACCGCCCTTGACGCCATTGTGTCGAAACGCTGTTCTTTTTATTTTACCACAAAATACGAATTGGAATTCGAAATTCAAATTACAAAAGGGCGGCGAATAATGGGGCGATCGCGTTCGCGTGATGGCTCGGCCGCGGGGCTCGCGATGTCATCTGTGCAGTGGTTGTGGGCCTTGTGTCATTCGCGATAAGGGTTATTATTTGGTGTTGGTTTTGTTGATAAGGTGGGGTCGGTTCGTGTTTGATTGACGTGTTCGTCAGGTCTCGCCGTTGCTATTGGACAAGGGCAGCTGTCAATCAAACCTAACGCAGCCCTTGGTTCTGCTTGGCTGCACTGAGGTAAATGCTACTTTTAATTTGTAGGAGCATACAAATAAAAGGGAATATTTAATTATATACTTTGGCTTGTAGTGGGTACTTGGCAATAAAGAATAATTTATACGTTGGAGTAAGGAGTTCTGTAAACTCAATGCAAGTGTAATTAATTTTACCTAATGTGCTGAAGTTGGTATACTTGGTGAACATTCCTAAATGAACGGTTTACTGAACCCGAAACTCGATAGCCCTTGGTCATCCAACAAAATTATCGTGTCTTAGTATAGAAGGGTACGAAAGTGTCTACCTGTATGGAGTTATTGTTTGCGGTTCGTCCCCAAGTCCCGTAGTGGGATATTTCTTGATATTAACCAAAGAAGGTGTAAGCAGTAAACAATGTCTTTTTTCAATAACTATGTACTAAGGTATCGCTCAGACTACCCGTTATAATTGACTAGCTTTTGCCCGCGACTCTGTTCGCGTGGAATAGTGACTTCCTGCACATTTTTGTATAAACCTATCCTACGTCTTTTCTTAAGTTCCAAACTATGTCTGTACCAGATTTCACAGAAATCGGTTCAGTAGTTTAGGCGTAAAGAGAAGACAGACAGAGTTACTTTTGCATTTATAATATTAGTAAGTATAGATATAGATTGTGTGTTGAATTCTACGTACATATTGCATCTCTGTCATGTTTGCCTTATTTCTGTTAAAATAATTCATCAGGAATTGTGTGCACGCATATACCAGGATGAATGTGCGAAAGATGCAAGTTGGTAAGTTTTTGCGTTACGGTATAATAAGCATGATTATGCGGGCTCGAGAGTTCGTATAATGTTCGCATTATCTACGTGTACACTTCCGAACCACTGAACAACCATTTTTGATGGCCGCGTCCCCTTATTTTCCTATCCTTGGTTGGTTGTTAGTGCTATGCTTTATTTGCTTGAATTCTGTCGTTGCTGTTCGATAGATGGAATATATTTTGGCTGTCCAAATAGTGGCGTAAAATTTCTCTTTTCTACAAGGTCTTTTATTTCCTTTGTGCATAAAGAACTTCGACAAGCACCAGTAAAAACCAGTTTCAAATTATTAAATATCTAAGCAAGAACATCAATAACAGGTTGCTCAATCAATCACGATCAGCTATTTTGATTTTATTTTCGCATACTCCCACGCTACCGTACCAGCCAATCTTAAAGGTCGGACGTATTAAATTATGAAGGAATGTAAATATTTCTTTATTGCGCACCCCTGTCTTGTCTACAGCTTGTAGGTAACAAATGATTGCCAAGTAGGTTGTTTAACCCTCCGGCCGCGGACAGGGTACGTTGGACCGAAGATTTACTGCGGATTAAGGGTCACTACATCGGTCAAGTCAAGAGTCCGCTTGTCCGCACTTAATTTGATAATATCACTGTACCCTGTGTTCGAATTGAATTATTACTTTGTAAGTGCGAGTTGACTTTTAGAAGTCATTGTAAAGTTGGCGTATTAAGAAAATTAATTGGTTTCTTTGTGATATCTTTTGCACCTTTGACAATATTATTGCAGTTACTTACTCGTCATTAGATGAAAAGTGAGAGAAATTGATTTAGACCTAGATACATATCAAGGTAGAAAACTATTAAGGTGCCGAAACTTGAAATTGGCAATTGTTAATTTAGTTCCTTCGTCAAAGTATAAAATGCTAGTCGCCGAGTGAAGAGAAATCAAAAGTCAATGCATGAGATCGATAAAAGTTTTGGCATGAATTACCTAAGTATGTTCATTTTTTCGTAGGAGTTGGATAAAATATGCCAGTATTTTAGTTTATAGATTGAAACGCTTGATTTTATATTTACAAACCTAAGTCATAAGAATAAGAAAATCAACGCGCAACCTACAACGGTAGACAAAACAGGTAGTCGTAAAGCTAAACATTTGATCCCCGACGTGTAAATGTAATGTAACAAGCAGTTGTAAACAATTTGCGGAGTTGCCGAGAGCACTCCCTCGGGCAACTTTAAATAATTAATCAAGAGCTGGTAAAGGATTAATGCGGTGGCCAGTTGGTGGTTGGATGCCATTAGAGATCGTTCGATGCCCCTGCGAGGGCCGGAGAGACTAAATGCTGCGGTCACATTATTTGCGTCGGAGGCGCGAGGTATTGAGGGTTACTACTACTTAATTGGTTTTCTTAACATGTGGATGTGACATGGGATTACTGTAAAATATTTTAATAAGCTGGATTTAATTTATAACAGGCTTACATAACGCGGCTTTTGCATGGTATAATGCAAAAACAGTTCGCTGACAGGTTATTTCTAAACATATGCTGTAGATTCTAATAAAATTATTCACACAAGCGGGAGCTGAAAGTAAACGCAAGTTTGACAATAAAGTCAGTGTACCTAAGCACAAGTTGCGTGCCACACACTGATGCTGATGATAAAGTACCAAACATTTATTTTGAATGTTGCCGCTGCAACGGAAAAGTTGCCGCGCGAGGGGTTCCCACCAAGAATTATTACGTTATGAGGTGTGAAAGGCATAAATGTAAAAATTCAATATTTCAAAAGAAAAAGCCAAAATTTTTCCACAATTTCTTGCCAGTAACAATGTCGTTTGACGCGTTATGGGGAAAAAATGGTCCGGTATGATATTGCTTTGTTTACTTGCAAGATTTAACAAAATGCACCCTCGTGTAAAGCGTTCGAGTTTTGTATGATCATCGACACTACATTAAGCGTTCCATGAATTATATATATTAGAAATAAACATAGATAATCAATATTGACGATGGCTGCTTTTAAAAGTAACTTGGATATTTTTGACAGAAAAATGATCAAATAAGTCTTGAAATGAAACAAAAGACTGTCGCCAAAGTTTATCTTCCGTCAAATAAGTGGCAAGCAATCGAGTCGGTTATCAATTTGTAGTCGAGTGTGTCAATGTCGCAACAATCGATCATGTTGCGTCGGATTTGTATTTTTCCGATTAGCCAGCTGTATCGGGGCCCTGTTTGACATTGTCGCATCAATTATAAGCGTGGATTACTCCGAGACAGATCTAAGACGGTTCAATTTCGTTTCGGTGCGGGGAAGTATGGCGGGGCTCCGTTCTCCGTGAAGGGTGATATCAGGAAGTGACTCGAGATTGCCTTATCAGAGCTTGATGAAGGCCTGATGTTACCCATTATGCACGCTTCGGAAAGATCCGCTCGTGTTTCGATGTACCTAAGCTTTTAAGATAAGTTTACTTAAACCTTTTTTTTGTAAATTCTTACTTTAGAGATTTCGAACTCCATTTTGTATTGTTGTTTTCTATGCTGCCATTTAAAAAGTTACAGCTTGATACAGAAAAAGGGCTAAAAAACTAATTTTCGGTTGATAAGCTACTTAATTATTGGTGTCTACGGCGTAGCTTGTAGCACGTAGCACGCTACGTAGGTAGTATTTGGATAATTAAAGTGTTATTCAGAAACAGGTACTCCCACCCTTTAGGAAAGTTTGTGTTCACGTTAAGTTTGTTGGAAATGTAACGAGTGTCGGATTGTGCTGGTCCCAAATCCACTTGGGTGATACAGAAGGTTATTAAAAGTTGTCGTTCAGACAGGCGGCGCGAGTTTGGAGCACTTTGACAGCCCGTCCCCGGGGAATGCGGTTCGATTCCGACGACTAGGAAATTTCATTAATCCCGTTATTAAGAAGTTACATTTTCCTAATCGTTTGTTTTAAGTTTTGAAATGGTTTTGTTTTGCTTTTCCGGCGCGTAGCTTATTTGAGTCAACATAGGCGTATTGAAATAAACATATTTTATCATCCTTTATGAACAATGGACACGATTAAAAATAAAAATAAACGCACCTCTAACCTTAAAAACAAACATAGAGCGACATTTTTCGTTGACTTATTGCGACATTTACTATCTTTATTAGCCGGCCGATGATAAACTCTACGGGAATATGCAAAGCGTTTTAAGACTGGCGGTATTTAATTGCCCTTGAAAGGGGGCGACAAAAAATAAACGATGCTCGGGTATAAATAACCGTGCACTTTTCATAATCGCAATTGTCGCCCGGAGAATATTTAGTGCGCCGTAAAACTCGGCCGATTGCGATCCTTGGGGATGCGTGGGGTAGGTTAATAGTGTAGGGGAAGACTTTTAACGAGATGCAAGTGCAAGACCTTATCGACTCCTTAAAAATGACAGGTACCCTGATGTCTTATTGGATGGGGTAGCGAAATGTTTATTAGCATCGATTTGCCGATTTGATTTGAAGTGTCAAAGTAACAATTAATGGCTTTTTCACGCTGCATGCTTACGAACTACAAGATTGATTTTGAAATTAAAACAATGCATCCGTGATTGGGAAAAAACTTAGGTCTTATGATCCAGCGTTCTGGTTTATAACGACTCCAAAAAGAGAGCTGTTTTGCTAGTTGAACAGATTAAATAAAATATTTTTACGAAAATTTCTCGAACCGTTCATAACAAAACCAACCTTTTTGTTTAGGTATAAAAGCAAGATTAACTTGATACAAAATTTCCTTGTGAGAAAATAAATTCGTTAACGTTAACTTAATTCGTATTTTCCATAAACAGTTTAGAAACAAAGACAGCGGTTTATAGGAAGTTAAAACCCACAAAGAAGCGGGCAAGGCAGGCGGTGGGGAATAAATTTTATTTATCAAATAAAAAGGATGGTTCGCTCGTTTTTCACCGCTACAGACATTATCGCTTCTTTTAATTATTATCCCGCCGATATTTATGCGAAGTACACTATGCCTCCTCTCGTACTTGCCCGATGCGTAACGCAAAAAATTAGGGTTCCGTAGTGCCGTTATAAATCCCACCCTTAAATGGTGCGACTATTAAAAGTAGATTTTCCCCGGAGCCCTCCACATGATTTTGGGAAATAATTTTAACGTAGCGCCCGTCGTACTTGTTATGATTGATATTTTACCATACGCGTTGCAGATACACACCTACTCGGTATAATTTTGCATTAATTTGCATTACTTGTTTTATTTATAAATAAAATTCCATGGATGGAGGGAAATTAAATCTGGTGTCAGTTAAACTCTTTCGTTGATATTCATAAATATTTACATACTAGGTAAACACAAATATTTGTGTAGGTCATAATAGCCTTTATGTATATACTTAACAATTTACGTCATTTTCAACTGTTAAGTGCACTATTGCATGTCTAGGTATATACGTACATATAATTATAAAAAAATAAACGAACATTTTAATTCTGGTAGGGAGGCGCCCTAGCCACGCGGCCTTAAGGAAATGAAGGAAAAAAGCGGCGGAAGCTGCGGCCCCCTCCCCCCTGAGCTTCCTACGTACCCCGTAGACACCTTGCGGCTTTTTAAATGGAAATTTATTGTTAAACACTTCGTCAGACGAAGAGCCGAACGCTTAACAATATGCCTAGTCGCGGCCTCGCTTCGTTCGCAGCCCTTTGTTTGATTATGCTGACCTCACAACAAAGTTAGCTTTTCATTCGACGCGAAGTTATCCATCGAGTTATGTAAGACTCATGTTGTTAGTAAAACCTTGAGACATTCCAAAAACAAATTACTTATAATGATTACCCACACATTTTCGGAGTAAATTTTTCAACCGAATTTAAATGAGTTTATCTAAGCACGGTTAGTGAACTCGTTCAAAAGTCGCAACTCTTAGCGAGTTCATAAAATTCACTCTAACCAAATAGCTGGCCGCGTTCCCCACAATTGAAAAGCGCGGGGGAGCTCCGGCGAGCAGATAGGGCACTTACTGTAAAAGTTAAAGCTAATTGCCCTTAAGACATATTTTTAATTTCATTGCTCATTCCTTCTTTCTTAGTGTTTGTCGGAGTTCACTAACTCTTGGTCCCGACGAGATTGCAAGGGTAGCTGTAATTGCTATTTTTACGAGATAAGGTCACAACTTTGAATGTCGAACATATTTTATGCCGCATTCAGGGTCATTTTCGAGTTAAGTAAAATATTTACTTCACATTTATTAAAGTTTTAAGTGATATTTGAAGCGTAGAAAGAAATAAATTCCAACACGATTGCTCCAATAAAAACTTAAATGGTTTGGTTCTAGACGTGACGTAGTGGAGTGATAAAACTATTTTTAAAGTTTTATTTGAACATTTGGTGATATAAATGGGACATTTAGACAGACAAATTAGGTACGATTACATCAACTATTCGACTGTCTAGTGAGATTATGGTGCGAATAAAAA
This sequence comes from Spodoptera exigua, assembly GCA_902829305.4. Taxonomy (NCBI): domain Eukaryota; kingdom Metazoa; phylum Arthropoda; class Insecta; order Lepidoptera; family Noctuidae; genus Spodoptera; species Spodoptera exigua. Next base: position 4,841,772 of record LR824612.2, read on the forward strand.
TAAAAGTTTTCTAGAGTAAAATCATTTCGTACTAGCATCATAAATTAGGCAATTCATAAAGAAGAGAGCGTATCTCAAGTAAGCATGTCTTATATTTTTTGTGTGGTGGTTCTTGCTTGTGGTTGGTGGTTCCCAGAGGAGCAGTTCTTGGGAGCACGTGGCACAATACCACAAAGCGGTGGCCAGTAGCCGCTCTCCTTTGTGCCCGTCTTACCATTCATTCAATCTGTCATTTCATTTTCATAAATGAATCATTCTTCATTTGAATTCGGAGGTTTTTTCTTGGCCGCTGACCTGCCCACCGCGGGGGTCGCCGCAATGACTGATGATATTTTAATGGTTTATTTTTCTTTAACATTGTTATCACTAACTATTGTTGTTGGTAGCTAGCGGCGTGTGTGGATGTTACAAAGAGATTTTTTATTTTTCAAGAATTTAAAGCCTAACTCTGTTTCGTTGGTAAATGCACAATTCAATTCAATGTAGTTGACAGTCCCTAGGGACAGTACCAGGCACTCTATATAGTTAGTAGCAGATTAGGTGTATCAGATCGATTTGCAGGAGTGAGCAACTATTCATAGTACTTGTGAATACATATTTAGAGTATAAGTAAGCTTAACATTATAATTTTAACCTGTTAAGGAAATTACACTTCTAACATTTAAGATGTTATATTTCAATAAAAAAAAACAATCATTTTTGAACCGGTAGCTTGACACAGAAGCTACAGAAGTCAGCTGTCAATAGATGTCGCTGACAGCGCTGATGAATGAGCGCGACCGTTATGTGCGCCTGCGCAGTCACTCGCCATCATTAAGTAAAGCTACACAGAATAAAAAGAAACAGAAGGTTTATTTATTACAAATATGTTTATGTTATTGTCTCAACATTATCATATATAAGTATACGTATCGTTATCAAAAGATGTCGTGTTTCAACAATTAATATATAAGTATTTTTTTTGCAAAACTGTGTTGATTGTTTTTTTTTTGAAAACTCCATGCTATGCTGTGAACCTTCTGTGTTATGCCTAAATGCTTTACTCTTTGTCGTTGAAGGTAGAGATTAAAAGAAACAATCCGCGCGCTGTCCGAGACAACGGAACGGAAGTCTATACACGCACCGGCATTCAACGTTTTATCCATTTTTTATAACTTAGCCTTTGTTGGTAGGTAATTGTTTGAAATTATTTTTAGTCACCAGATATACTCAGTAATCTTAGGCATAATTTATGCAAAAATATGAGAAGGTTTTTAGTGCATATTGCTTAAATTAGTTTGAAAAAAAAAAACGTGGACGACATATTTGTCAATTCCTACGAAATAGTAACCACAGTCTTCACCTAGTATTGGCTCAATGGCAATGTATATCATAAAATGGACTGATATTATTTTCTTGATTAATTTGTTTTATGTAAAGCTGTACTTGAACCGTGATCAAGGAGTGGATTGTGGGCTGTTGCGAGTTGTTGACGATTTTTTTTATTTATGGAATAAGTCTACATTCAGGCAGTCATGGCACCTGAGGATAACCAATCGACATCGCACAACAGTGCGGATTTCGAGAAACTATTGGGGATTGGGGGAGGAATTTGCACTTTTGTAGGCTCATTCACGTGGCAAAATTATAACCCTGTGGTTGTTTCATGCTGGTTTAATTTGAGGCTGTGGTATCCTGCCAAAGCAAGGCTCTCCCATACTTGTGCCCCACAATGGTGTGTGATCCTTCATAGAAATACATTTGTGATAGATAATGTTGGAAACTCATTCATGCTTCTCCAGCGGATGAACACCGGTCGGCCGCCAAAAGCCGAAAATAACGCGAAATAAAAACTCGTTTAATTTTAAAACGCTTTGACATTTGTCTACACAAGCGCACTATATCCGATCTTTTGTTTTTTTTTTCGTCTTCGATGTTATTTTTGCGTCTGTCAGACAAGGTGTCGATTGATGAGTCAGTGAGGACTTTCCGGACACCGGATTGTATTGGCGTGAGCGCTTTGCCCACGTACACTGCCACTGGAAGATAGTGTTATGACAATATTCTGTTAAGAATCTGCTGGAGAATGTATTAAGTGGCAACTATAGTTTAATGTTACAATCTGACACTTAAGTTTATTTGCTTTTTATGCTATACATTTTCTTCACAATCTTATGTAGTTAAAGTAAAAAGTAAAGGCACAGGTGATACTTGTGATCTTGAAAAAGTAAGCATTATTTTATTATTACCATTAAAGTATTTAAAAGAACATAAGTGTGAACGATCCCTTTTTCGCACTCACCTATAATAAAGAAGTAAGCTAAAATAGAAAGTATTTCATCGCCTTTGGGGGTATCTACGTTTAGTGGAATCAACATCTAATTTTATAACTGTGTCCATATTGTTAACACATGAACTGACAAAATGATATCGAAGTGACATATTGTTTTTATTTGTTTAGATGTTAAGGGCTAAAAACACAGTTCGGTCTCGTCTGTCGCTGCGTCAGACTTGGCGACGATTGATGCGCGGGCGACGCGTCCTGCTGTCACAAACACATACATAACACGTTATTCCGACGTTTTATACAATTCGATAGAAATACGTCAACGGTGACACGACATTTTGTGTCAAAAATAACACGCCTTGTTACATTTTTTGATCGCGTGATGATTTGGAACGATTGTCTGTTACTAAGTAGAAAATTATTTATTATTTTAAAAAAATCTTCGTTAAATTTAATACGTATATTTCTGTCAGAATTGACGTTGAATGTAAAAGTTTTCATATTAGATTTTTTTTACGTCACAGGACGGCTGACGAGCAGACGGATTACCTGACGGTAAGCAATCAGTACCGGCCATAGACACCCGCAACAACGGAGGAGTTACGAGTGCGTTGTCGACCTTTTTGGGATTAGGCATTTAATGATTTTAGGAATGGAGAGGGATTAGGGAAGTAACCTCACTCACACAGCGAAATAAAACACTGTGGTTGTTTTACCCCGGTCTCTGTGAGGCCGTGGTATCAATCCGGTTGAGTTGAAAATGTTACTAAAGCGCCATAAATGAAGTATTACATACTTCTTCACTTACTTACATACAACGCAATGATTTGCAATTACTATTGATACTCCAGCATTGCCAATCAAACGTGATGTAAGGGGCGTTACATAACAGTATCAAATACGCGCGTCTTCTGACATAAATCCTCCTATGCCTATACATTCTATATGCCCCCAATGTGCTTAGAAAACTTTTTATTGCAGCAAATAATAGGATTCATATTCACAATTCGGTCGTATTCGCAAAGTTTGGCATGGTCGCGTCTGTGTGACATAGTCGGAAACTTTGTAACATTCGCATATAATGTGACTAAGTCGCACTGTGAATGGGCAGCGTGTTTTGTTTTAGTATAATAGTTATGATTATTCCTTTGTAGATAACATTTCTTACTTCGTTTAGCTATTTATTACTATAGAAAGGTGAAAGATAAAGAAAGAATGTTGGTAAACGTAATGTTGATAAAGTTGGTTACTCATAAAACGTGGACGATAGGAATTTAAAGAGAATTTTAAGATTATATTTTTAGAATCGGGATATGCTTTGGACATATATAAAATTGGTTTGAAGTTGCTAGAACACTGTATGATATGAATAAAAGGTACTTTTTGTAGAAGTCCAATGGACCATAACCACAAGGTACTGATAGTACAAACTTACGCCGTTATCAGAGTACAAAATCTGTAGTTTATAATGGCAAAAGTTAGGTAACTATTAAGTGGTGGCACAACATTTAAGTGGCCATCAAACCGTGCTTAGATGGCAATAAGTTAGTATCAAACTTGTTTCGGGACAGGCTTCATTAAGGGGACAACGGGGCAATGCATGGCGTGATGTACGGTGGTCAACTCGCCCAACTCAGCCCGTTAGATGCAAGTGTCGCACATTGAGTGGACGCGGCCTCACTGGACCAACTTTCCTCTTGAATATTCCTACGGCGCCGCCTCCACTTGTTTATGGAGGCAGTTTCACCCCTGTTTTTGTGGTTTTGCAAGTTAGTGCGAATGGCCGGTTTAGTGGCGTTCGCAAGATTTAGATACCGAATTATAGGGCGACGCTTAATAGCTTGAGCGAAACTTTAAATATTTTATACTGACCCAATGTTAGTGACAGGTTAACGGACAAGGGGAATGTTGTAACGTGGTTTCTTAGAAAGCACAAGACGTCGTACATAACTGTTGACCTCTATACAATTAATAATAGTTAGAAATAAGCATATAATCTATGTATATGGCATAATTTTGTAAAGCGACTTGAATTGCTTGAACGCATGCTAGACTAGTCAGTCTGAGACTTCTTGTGTTAGAATCTTCTTCGCTTTAAGATCTTTCCACCTGATGTAGGTGCCTATATTGATAAATCAATAGATACATGTCCAGAAGGAGTATCCAGAACCCATCATTTATTGACGTATATTTACTGATAATCGACGTCAATTCAAGGGATTAACACATTATTGCCACACTTAAGTAAGATTACGACGTGAGCATTGTGTTTGTAAAGACAATATTTGTTAGGCAAACATTGAGGGTCGAAGGGCGTTAGTTGCCCATAACATAGAACGCCGTGGGGAAGTAAGCGCAAGTCACTCATATCAATATCATGCCGTGCCGGGGGCATGGGGGCTACCCGCGTTTTGTTTCACCACTTTTTGCTAAACTTGTGGAGTTGTTACTCCGTTTTAAACTTTCCTGCTAGAGTTATTATCGTAACAAACTGATATGATTTGGGTAAAGGGGTTTTTATGTTTAAGTAACGTAAAACTATACTCAAAAGTATGTAAATTGGTCGGGTATACAATACAACAATGTGTCACTTCATTTCATTTTAAAGAACCAACCAAAACATTGTATTCACATTTGTGTAAAGTGTATTCTAAAAAAATCTTTTTCTAAATGATCTACCTACTAGTAGTTATTACAAAGAAAAAAAATATGTTTCGCATAAACTTTCACCTCGATATTAGTGGAGTAATGACGTCGGATGGCATACAAACGGTACCTACTCTCGGCCGGTGCACAGCTCTCAATTTTTTTCCTCTATTTGTCGTAATGGCGGGGTGGGGGGGGGGGGACTTTCTTGCACTACTTCTGCTTGTGTACTGTTCCCACTTTGACGGTAGACATCCGATTGCGGTGACAGAGCACCGTTACATTTGCATTGCATCATTGCTGGTAGCGTTGGCAAAATATTGAAGCGAACGTGATACGAGTAGTTTTTTTTTTATATAAAATGTTTGATTTAGGCATGTACTGTGTGTGTCTTTAGCCGGGGTTGCGGGTTAAGCGCAATAATTCACCGCGGCCTCGGCCCAGAGCAGGAGAACGAACGGGGTTTTTTAGTCAGTAAGAGTCTGACACTATCCTCGTCTTACCCTGTGTGGGAGAGGGAGAGAGGTCATTTGATGATTTTCCCCTGACAAAAAAAGGCATGTGCTGTGTTCAGTTGTCATTAAGGTAAGTTCGTAAGATTTTTATCGCGGAATTTAGTCACAAATGCGATCATCATATGAACACATAAACAAATATTGATACACTATGAATGAAAATAAAGTTTTTAATAAAGTTTATTTTTTACTCATATTGAATAAAAAGATGATCCAAAAGTTATTTATAGATCACCACTAATATTGACTTGACTAATGTAATAATGTTACATCCTTTTTCTTAATACCTGCGATGGCTAAATCCGGTTAATAATGAAGCAAAAACATAGAGTACATTTAAAATTAATGTTACAAAAAATATTATTTTTTATAACAGTTTCACTTTTCATGCTGTCTTTACACAACCCGCAATGATATGGCGCTTTTGACCCCAACCTCCTCTAATGCTTCTGTCTGTTTGCAAAATAAAAATCAAACGTGGTCTTATTCCTTTGTATTGAATAATTTGACGTCATGCTCTCAAAATAATTATATTATTCAGACATTTGAAATATACACGACGAAAATGTTCATTAATTACCAATTAACCATAAAAAGCGATGGTTCCGTATAGTGATTATAAATGCGTATAATTACTTGTACATTTACTGCAGTTGTTCAAATAACAAAAACAACAAATAGACTCGAAAATAAATCACGAGATTAACGTCTTCCATATTTTCTTTTATGACTTATGTCTGCGAGTGCCAGCTTTTAATTTCGCCCAGTGAACGACTTCGATTTTCCTGCAGTTTAAAAAAGTAACTTATCAGTTAAGAAGAACGGGACAGCTTTATTACTTTTGCTGGAGCAAGAAAGAGAGAAAAGAGTGCACAAGAGGGAACGAAAAATAAAACAGGGGAAGAAAGTTAAGCGTCCGTGACTTTTAAAGATTTTTTCGGCGTTTATTTTTTAAAGTTTACGCTCGGCGCGCGGCGCAGTTCTGTACCGAGTATATAAAAGCGAGCGTTTTCCGATTTGTCTTTTGTTTTCCTCTTATTTATTTCGTTCCATTTATTTTTATAGACGCTACGGGAACTCGAGGAGTACGTGGTTTTACGTAACGATGTTTTGTGCATTTGATTAAATTAAAAAGATTGGTGATTACTGAAGTTTTTAAAACGTAATGTTTTATAATATGTTATGATGCTCATTCACCTCGGGATACCATAACGAATCCATAACGTTCTCACGGCTAAAACAAAAACAGTCAGACAGCAAATGAAATCTATATTAGAAACAGTAATAGGTTCATAAGCAATAATGAAAGTAAACTTCCGAACCCCCTAATTACTGTGGAAACTCCGAAGGTAAATAGTACGAAGCCGCTGTTCGATCATCCATCACCGATAGAGAGCAGCTCTTTGTGGCCACCGACCAATTACTGGCATGAAAATTAAATTCACGAAATCTAATTAAGAACAAATTGTTTTATTTATTATGATGCGTCGGGGTCATTTGTTCTTGTCGCGGTGTGCGCTGTGCGGCGCCCGGGGCGGGTCCCCGGCTGTCCGAAGAGCGCCCATCAAACGAAGCCCGAGTTTTTTGGACGATCGACTGATGCCTCGGAGACAGTCAATGCCATTGGGTGATGTAATGAAATGCCTTGGGACCTTGAACTCGGAGAAATAACGACACTTTTATAATAAACGAGTTATTTAACACCAACAAGATATTTTACTCGAATTTTGTTATGTAATTATACTGATATTGAAGTTTTTGATATATTTTTTTATGGTCACTTCGTAGGGTGAGTGTTAGATGGAACATTGGGTGTATCTTCAAAACCTTGGTAATAAAAAGAAAAATATTCTCATAGTTTGGTAGATCTTACCTCCCTACATTTGGTATGACGTGTATAGTGCGGGAGGTTGAGACAGTAATGCCCTCATTTGTTATGTTTGCAAAATGGCTGTGTTACTGGCCGTCGACAGCCGACACAAAGACTGACAACATTTTATTGTGAGATTGCCTACAAATGGATCGCGTGTGTTCTTTATACAGGCCACTTCGTTTTTATAACTTTGGATATTTTTATAGGCATATTATTGGCCAATGTTCCTCAATGTTGAAGTTTCTTGAGGTACTTAAACATTTATTGTAACTAAACGTGTAGCTGTAAGACCACAGTATGAGCCAGTGAACAATCAAAAGTTATCATGTTAATAGATTACATAAAATACTAAAACAATATTTGATTATTTATTTCAAACATTTCCTATAGAAGGGTGACTGGGAAATCCACAAACGATGTACCTAACACCGTCATATGAGTTACTGCAACAAGCGGGAGCTATCTTACAGGTGCCGCCATACATCACCCGCTCGGAAGTCCCGGGTCAGTACCGGTCCCGATCCTGAGATATTGCTGACCCACTGATCACCCTCTACCAACAAGGTCGCGGACCTAAGGGACTCGGTCATCCGCAACAAACGATACTAGAAAAATGTTCCCAAAATTATACCTCCGCTCCACTACAGTGACCTAATTCAGCATGAAATTATACAAAGATTGAAACAGTGGCCCCCGGCCGATGTCGTGTTCACGTTCTGCTCTGGACAGTTCATTTTTAATAATAAATGAGACGAAATCAAGACATGACGAATAAATGAATCCAGAACTTGACGAATAAATGAATATGGAATATGATAAATGGAAGGCTCGGATCCCTCGCGAACATTTTTTCTTTGGCTCCGGCCGAACGGAAGACGCTGGCTTTTTCCTTTTGTAGCGGGACAAGTTAAGCGTTTTTTGGACGGCCCAGACTGGCGGTGTGATATTTATCATTTGATATAAAAGTCGGATCTCCAATTGTGTTCTTACTTTGATTTCGGCCACTGGGTTTCGAATTTAATAGTGAGTTGCTTCTATTAATCGTGTGTGGTTTCTTACGCATCATTAGAGTTATGAATGTAATATTTTAGTTTTGAAGTTGTGTCGAAAGAAACATTGGAAGCAGACGCGTGATTCAAACGACCTCGTTGCTCGGAGACGGGAGACGTGTCGATTTAATCCGGCCCGCGTAATCCGCGACTGCACTAGTCACTGCCACGTGGTTCTATGATAAAGTACCCGAGCAGATTATGCAAATTCTTCAAATTCAATCTCTATCCCTCTCTTGCACAGATAATGTGTATGTATCTCTCCCGTTCTCGCGACGTTACGTTCACCCCACAGACGCGCGCGATGTCTGATGGATGATGCGTTATTCCAATAACAATTTGGATATCGTATGTTGAATATTTGAAAGTCAGAAATGTGTTTTATATGAATGGATACTGCTGTTCCGATGCGCTTTCTGCGTTTAATAATATATATCATGCTGTTGAAGTTTAGCATATTGTCTATTTACGTATGTTCTTCAGTTTAAGGAGAGACGTGTAGAATTACTTGTGATGTCCGCTTACCATTATTCAAGTTGGACAAATGCAATTTCCTCGGAACAGTGTAGTGGTTGTGGTGTGTAGTAATCAAGCATGGGCGATCGGTAAGTAGATGAGGTGAACATGTTAGTTCTCAGTAATCGTGCGAGTCCGTGCGAACGGGCATTTTATACCTGTCACACATTCGCTACTAAATGAACTGTCGATGCTATCGGTTTTTACTATCTACAACTAATTCACTCGTTTCTCTTTAATCTTTTGATGAGATTCTATTAATCTTGAGTACCTATCTTCTTTTTCACATGACATACAGAATTGAAATCATACACCTCTACCAACTTGAATCCTCCCTCAACGTTAACATGTAAAAATTCAACACATGTGCTAAACACTGGGTTGACTGTCCATCGAGATTTGACACAGGGTCAGTGAGTCAGCATTACAGCCGACTTTAGGCCGCGAGTTCTAACACATGCATGGAACATGACTTGCAGGAAACTTTGACAGGCATTTTTTAATTGCTTGTAAGCTTAGACAATTCAATGCTACTGGTTACAACTCAATTCGACATGGTTGTATTATTCAATGTTCAAATGATTTTAGTGAGCAAAATCGCTATTGAGTCATCGATACACGTAATACTGGCTTTTAATCTCATTACTAGACCTACTATCTTTAGATACCCGTTATAAAACAGTATAATCATCAAAGCCTCCAATATTACAGATAAACCTCAACCATAAAACAAAAAAATAAAGTCCATTTTCTGAAAAAGCATTACGCAGTTAAATAAAATCTACGTAATTAGAAATGTAGCTCGTTCTGGTAATATTTCCTGCGCATAACCTACCTTCGACGAGGAAGGCGTGGTGAATCCACTCGGAGCGGACCGCAAGTGGCGGTCAGAAAAGAAATAGTGCACGTCGGAATAATAACTAAAAAAAAACAAACCTTGGTGGTTTGTCTGTGTGTGTAAGAGGAGTGTGGGTAGGCAGCCTGCTAAACGCAATATAAAGTGCGGTTGTCGTGGCATGTGTAGGTATAGGTAGGTAGATATTACCTCTCCCCGCGCGGTCATTAGTACCGCGGTCCCCGCGCCCGCCAGGAGAAAGTATGATTTTACTCCTATAAAGCCGTATTTCTACTCCATACAGGAATTCGAATACGCGTGGAGAAGTTCCCGGGTTCCGAGAAGGACATGTGGCGGTTGCTTGTACATAATATCCAAGTTTAAACAATCTCAATATGGCGGGTGTGCGTTAATTTTCTCGATGTTTGATGTTAACTTGTGGGGCTGGATACGAATAATGTTTTAGAACAATTTTATGTCGCTAGTGTGAGAATTGTTCTTGTGTGGATAAACATGATTTCTTAACTTTATATATGTTAAATAGGTCTCCATACAATTAAACCTTTACATTTTTATGACGGTAATTTGCAATACATTTAATGAAAACAGCCATCTTAATTATAGTCTCATAACATTACACCCCACCAAAAATAAAGGTAACATCACCGTACGTAACATTCATTTAATTATGAAGCAGTTATTTATAAAGCGTCCTTCCCTTCGTAATTAGACGGTATATATGTTACAGCAATATGAAATATATGTATTTATTTAAGTGGAAAACTCACATTTGGTGGTGTGGGTTGTCCCAGCTGTGCAATTAGTGGGACCACGTGTCTCGGGGGGAACAACCGCTTTTACGGAAAAAACGTACGGCGCCGCTGACCAAATTGTGAGCTCTCATTGTAGATTATAGGTTCCAACGAATGTACCGTGTACACGATAATTACCAGTAATAGTACATTCAATTTTGAACGTTTAGATATTTCAGATTATAGTGTTTCAATACCGTTGTTTTTGTTAGTTTGTTCAAAGACTTTTTTCATATTTGTACCTAGCGTATGACGTTCGTATTTTTTTGGTAAGTTTATTTGTTGTTAATTTGTAACTTTAGCTGCGTCAATTAATTTAGACGGAAACAAGCGACAAAAACTGTACCGGGTTCAATCTCACAAGTCATCGGAATTTCCTGTGTAATATTGACGGATGTATAATACTAAAATCGAATGGTTTGTTTCAAAATTTCATAACATTGTGCACCTTTTAATTTATCTCTGCATCACCCAAAGGTTTGGCTGTTAGAGAATGCCCATGACATTAAGCCCACCTTTGTACAATTTTTTTGTGTGTAAAGATATTAAATAAATAAATAAGTGAGTGCATAATTAATATAATCTCAGGACTAGTCCGATAGCTCTGATAGAAGGCAAGAGGAGCGCGGGAGTCACCGAGACACGGAGGGTCGTTGCCACATCGATTTTCGATTTACACCCGTTGCATTCGAACTAGGTCAAGTGCTGCTTGAGGATCAACCTGATCTGAACCTGCACGCAACCAGATATACAATATTATGAATTGTATGTATATTTTTCAATGTTTTCAATTCAATTCAATGTTTTCAATGTTTTCAATGTTTTATCGGAAATAATAAACACATTTAACAACAGAACTTCATATAAGATAGACTAGACGTGACATAAATCAGTAAGGTAGTAGATTTCATTATCATTATTATGTCAACAGAAATAAAGGTGAAGACATTACCTACAGCAAAATTATAGTGTTTCCTTATAGTGCTCGTGAGTTTAATGTAAACATAAAGCGAGTTTATATTTACTTTTCCTGAACTAAAATTACAGACGCTACTCTACTTATAATGATCAAATTGTGATCCACGAATTGAGTGATTAGATACCATTCGAGTAACACTTCGCGTGTGTCAACGTAAATAGAAAAGTTATCGATACTGAAATAAGGAGTTTCCCAGTTTTCATTAGGGTGCGATTGGGGCAGTTAGAGCCCTTTTATTATCTGCTCGCCTCTAAATTGCCGAAAAGAAATTCCTCCCCAAGAAAAAGGGGAAACGGGGACAAAACCTTGTCTTCAACTTAGCTACCAATGGCACACCGTTATTTAAAAATCGAACACGATAAGAGCCGAAATGTTTTTATTTTTTTAAATGGAAAGAATTTATGTTCGCTTTTAAAAGTAAATATTGCAATCGATGGCAGTTTACAATGGCGAAGCTTCGATAAGGAGTTTTTATTAGATTTAGGGACTGTTAGGTTTCGGACTGTGCGTGCCTAATGTAGCATTCGATTTTCGGTAATGGTCAGCTGATAAGCAAATGATGTCATTATTGAGTCCGCCTTAGTTTGTATCGTTTGCGTTCTATTTCACTTTCGCGAAATGAGAGCCGTATCGGAACTAATAAAAATAACTGTGTATTGGTTGACAGAAATAAAAATTTAGTGTATCTTCGGTAGTAAAGTGTGATTTTAATTAAATTTAAATGTTGTATTGAAAGAGATAATCGGATGGCTGTCGTCGAGCTATACGTTAGAGTCGGTTGGGGTGAGCCCGGCCCAGTGTGATACACCCCCGGCGCTGATAAAGAATTGAGGGTATTAAACGATTACAAATGCTTTGCGGTTCAATAAACAACCCACTGAAGGAAATCGGCGTCTTAGACAAATTACTTACAGTCTAACCTATTGTCACAAATTCTCACAGATAACGAAGATTTTTTTAAATGTTTAGAACCAACGTAACATGCGTGTCATTTATCACTATTAAGCATGAGTTAGTCGAAGGAAACAGGTAATTATGAAACGCAAACTATAGGTCTAGTCGTGTAATATGGAGGATTTTAGTCTGTTAGTATTGCGGTAAACTGTAGGTGATAACAAAACTTGTTATAATTTTGAACAGAAATTGTGAAAAACAGCTTTTATTACTAAATATACATAAATCTTTAAACATTATCTGAAAATACATTTTCATCCAGAATAGACCAAGTAGGTGTTAAGTAACGAAAACCCTTCTAAGGAGAAGACACGTTTACCTACAACCGCATTCAAATGTGAGAAGTGAAGCGACAAAACTGTTCAGATAAGGACCACCTTCATCCACTCTTATTTATGTAGCCCAGCATCCGATTGAGAGCTCGACGAAAGAGGCCGGGCATTTACACGGGAACACTTATCTACCCCCGACCCTACATTTATTTCCGTTGAACTTCCCACAGGCTGATTGTGCATACCTTTGCCTGAAAACCTGCGACTCACAGAATAGAAAAAAAAATAAATGTAGAGAATAGACTTTTTTTCTTTTTTTGTATAAAACCTCTTTAAGTGGATTTAAAAATTGCATATCCAATATTGTTGACTGATTTAAATTTAAGTTCCGAATTTAAAATATGATGTATATAGGTAGAAGTTATATAGTTTCTTACATTACTGTAATGTTTTTGGTTCAAAAATATTTTAAAGGAGGATAATAATATAGAGAGGGAACAATAAAATCGAAACAAGGAAATATTTAACGAGATATTTTTGAACGGGAGTTCCGTAAAGTTAAATGAGTTTGTTGGCACTGGGTAATCGCGTCTTTGTTGCGCTGCTGAATCTGATAAAAATTGTCGATACGCTCCGCTTGATTTTGATATTTGTTTATTTTAGAAATGTTAATTTTAGATACTTTATGCAAGATAACTTAGTTTTATTATGGATTTACTTTGTATTTCCTTTGAGTTTACATCTAAAATATGTCTGTGTGTATGTGTAATATCTAATAGCTTCTGTGTGAAGTTTAGTATGTTGTTCGATAAATTCAATGAATCCCCCCTCTCGCTTGAAATATTTAAATGCATAGAAAATTGTTACATTCGATGGATCTAATAATCTTAAGTGTATTGTATGTTGAACATAACATTTGAAACCCCTAGCTTTTTTCACGACGATTTTTACACTTCCGTGTTTCCATAGATAAGCAAATACGGGGACGCGTGTGATGGATATTAAGGGCACACCTTACATCATTTGCGTTATTACCCACTGCTCGTCCCCGTGCCGCGAGGGCGAGGGGGGCAAGACGCGCTCCTTATATCTAGATGTTACACCCCCCTTAATATGCTAAAATCAAATTAGTTCCAAAGCGGAGTGATTCCCTCGCAATCGATCGCCCACTCTCAATATTACGAGCCGAGGGTGGTTGATCGTTTTATTTGAGCAGCACGCGTATTCTGCTTAATTAAACATTGCACTTTTTAACTATAACGTGAGACGTAATAGTGTGATGTTATCTGCGTGTCTTGGAGTTGGTTCAAAGCGTCAATTTCCTGCGGGATTCTTGTGAGCGTTTATCTCGACGGGGATCGGGGACGTCAGCGGTAAGTCGCGGGTTTCATTAGCACGGTCTTAGCAAATTAACACCCTCGTGACGAGACGAACGAGGCGCATGTAGTGGTGTGCCATGCGGACACTTACACACTACCCTCACGTTTACGCCTTACTTAATGGTTATTTCGGAACTCTACCTCCATCGTGACATTTGTCTTGTTTGTCTTTAATTATCTTAGGAAAGGTTATTTTTGGCTGTAAAACTTTTTTGGCATTTCATTGATACATTGCAACCTCCTTTAATATCTACGTAGGTCTTGTGAAAGAATTGAAATCAAATTCAATAATTCTAAATTCAAATTCAAAATATCGCAAAGTCATGTAAGAAGTGAGGTACAGTCGCGACCGAAAGAAAAGGAAGAGAGTTGTCGCCGGCCCCCAAGAGATGTAGTTGTTTATGCAGCGACGCTCCTGCGGCTAAACGTTGCTCTGACGGTGACTAATGACGGATGCACTAATAGTTGTGTCGCATTCGCCAGCACTGACGCCATATATCATGCGAGGGTAATGGGGGGAAAACGTCCTATCACCCTCGGACGTGATAAGGTCAAGAATCGTTTGTCCCAAAAGATATTTCAGCGGATTTTACCGAATTTTCGCTTTATTGACTGTGATGTGACGGTGAGATGTGTAGCTGTGTACGTCGATTTATGTTAGTGTTTTTGTTCGCAAAATCATGTAGGATAAGACATAGAAAGTATTTATTTTGAACAAACAATACGTTGCCACTTATTTAGTTTACGCATTCAATCTTTTAATAATTCCGAATAATCAATTACTAGATACGGTTCATCATAAAAATAGCTCTCATTCAAAATTAATATTACGTCCATCCTCACTTCATTTAGACAGAGCACAGTAGTGAACAAAATTGATGCAATAAAGTATTAAACACGAACAGCATTAAAATAACGACACGCATCATATAAATGACATTCGTGTCTAAACAAGTCAGCGGTCACATTAACATTAGCATAAATAAAGCACTTTTGTGTACGTTCATACTTCATAGATTCAGTATAGAACAAGAGCTCGCTGAATATAAATCTAAAGATTAACTGCGTTGTCATGTCGGGATGTTTGTGGAGTGTCGTAGTGTGAGCGTGCAGGAATCTCCCTCGGCTACGGCGTAGCGCTACGGGCTACGGAGTACGTCTCAAGATTAATACATCGTAGAGGCCGTGTTAGTGGTGCAACAATTTGTCTCTATAAATGTTGACTCAGCGAGCGGTTGGCTTGCGGTCTCGTCGCGCGATTAGCCCCGCTAAATTTATTGTTTAATTTCAAAGGCGTTATTAATAACTCGCGAGGTGATTAAACGGATTTCGCGGCTTTGCTTTAAGATGTTCGCCTTTGATTTATATGTTAGAGCTTAATATGCGGTGTCGAGGCTTTGTTGAGATATGTGTCGGTGTGAATATTTTATATCACTACTTGACGGGTAACTAATAATTTTCTGTCTAGCAGTACAGTTATTAAATATAAATAAGACTTCGTATCGTATCGTACATTTTCTTATAATAAATCTAAAAAGTCAGTCACAGTTACTTTGAATGTGACGAATTGGTATCGTAATTGTACTTAGTTTAACCTGTCATGTTCATAGCTTTCATTTATACATAGCGGTCTCGATCCCAATCCGAGTTATATGAAGTTAGCTTGAGAAGTGTACAGTTACTGTTTTATCAATAAGCACTTATGCATAGAGGACAGAAACTTAGTTAATTACCCGCGACCAAGCAAACTCGTGTCCGGAAACCGGACAACACGATACGTCGGGCGTCGCACCCTCGTCTCAGACATGCTCCTGTTTGTCGACAGCCGCGGCTCGACCGACAAAACATTTCTCCCCTCACATGCCAATCTCAACCTTAAACCAATCTCCAAGAGTTTAGTTTGGCACGTCTAACTAAACAGAGTTACGGCGTTTAAATTAGTATACGGAGCAAAGATGATCTGACAACGTTATCCAAATATGTGCTCCAAGTTTTAGTGCATATTGTCGAGAATGTTTTGTAGCCGGCAACTATTGTTGCCGACCGCGATACCACGGTTTATGCGTGTAAGATGATGCTTGTTTAGAACTCTGATATGATAAATCAGTTTAGAACCACCAAACAGCTCACTCGAGACTCATAGAGGGGTGCAAAATGCCAAACAATCTTGTGTTAAATGAACAAATTGATTATGCAGTATTGTTTACAATGTGCTGGGAATTGGGGATAACTGAAATCTTAATGTTTTAATCTAGTTTGTATATTTAATATCCTCTTGTGAATAGCTACGATATGTGTGGTACGTTCTCACGGAATAAAAGCGGACAGTCGTATTAATTATTCGGTGGTCTGCACTCGAATCTTAGAAGCCGAACAAAAAACGAGACTCAATAGAAAATAAGTTCATAGAAGCTTAAAATCTTCACCGTAGGTGCGTGTACAAGATTAATCAACTTACGTAGCGCAACCGGTCCTAAACAACGATTTCATCACGGTATCCATTCAGAGTCTTACTGACAGAAAACTGCTGAGCAATATCTCTGTCCTGTGCTGACGACCGCCCACGCAGATCTTCTGTCTCTTTCACCAATCACCTAATAGGATTACAGTGGACCGTGGCAGGTAAGTGTCTCTAATTGCTGTAAAAATCGGCGCCGACAATACGCCACAAAGAGGCGCCCAGTGTGCGCCCGCCCTTAGTGAGAGTGATTTATTGATTGGCGCGTTCTTTATGTCGGCTTAGGATTATGTTTTGTTTGTTTGTGTTTTAGTTACTCAGCGGCTCCCGTTTCGTGTGTAGTCCGATTTTATTTAATACGTTGTCGATTTGTTGGACACTCTGAATCACAACTCTAATGAAAGTACAAACAAAAACAAACTAAAAACCATAAAAAACAAATAATAAAGAAAACATCGGTTAGCACTGCTACCATTAACTACATAGCTTCAAATGTACCTATACAATAACGTTTTTTTATAAAACCTCAAACAATAATATAATAATCACTTAGCCCAACACCAAGCATCAATTTAAACAGTCAAATAAAATCTAAAACATATCATATTAACGTTTTAACCTTCGTATGTCGGGTGTATTATTTGGAATCGGGCCCGAGTGTAGGGGTACAAAGGGCCAGTTGTCGTCGCATTGATTTATGTGGCTACGATGATAGCCGGTGGCAGCGAAAGTGTTGCGTCCAGCGTAAATCATAGCCGGGAATGTATTGACAGCCACTGAACACGGTTGTTATAGCCGAAAAATTATTATTTCTGTTTGTTTCACGCTCGCTTTCGTATTTATGAGTATTATTTATTATTAATAGCTCTTTAATGCGTTAGGGTTTAAAGGAAGGTGGTGTCGCTTTAACAAAATCCTTATTATCGTTTTTAAAAAGTCTATAGATTGATGTATATTTATAATTTAAGTTTAAATCACTATCACTATTTTACCTATCACATATGTATTTTCCAAGGTTAATATTTTGTACCATTCTGACAAAATATATGTTTATAAAAACATAACGAAATACAAAATTCTTAAATATACTTTTTTGAATAAACGCCAGGAAAACAATATTATAACCATCGCAGCATCGCTTAGTCTATCCGAACCTAATAATAGTAAATGAAACTTAATAAAATATAATAGGCGAGAGGCTCCTTTAAGTGGTCACCAAGATCGGTCCGAATTTCGGATATCATTCTAACCTAAAATTTACGATCATTTTTCACATAAATCAAAGCGGGCCGACCTAAAGATTTATTGCTATATTTGCGAGATGTGGTCAACTGTGCTAGATAAAAGACTACCTGAGTTGTGGCGTTGGTTGCGACCGTAACTAATTTTCACAATTTATGACTTATTTTTGCATTGAAATCGAAAGTGGCGCTATTTTTGCACACCTTGCGCGGTTGAGGGTTAGGGACCTGTTGTATTCAAAAACTGTTATAAAAACTCTTTGATTGTTTGCGTAATGGTTTTTACGCTTATTGATATTGTGGATTGTTTGTATGTACAGACGATTGCAGCCAGTCACAATTTATTGTTTAATTTAAAAATGTACACAACATAATAATTGTAAACAAAATGTTCTAATATTCTAATATTCTTAACATATATTTGCACGCCTATTAATTTTAAATTCAAAACTATCTCACAAAGAATAGTTTACAATGACGCCCACAAAAGAATCTCTTGTTAAAAATTTCCTGAATATCTAATTTAAAAAATAAAAAACCAAGCCCAACAAAAAATGTTAGTTAGCGGTAAGCAGGCAGAATGACAAAGTTCCCATGCCATCATCATTATGTGTAATAGGTTCGTATTACAGTGAATATTTCAGCTGCTTATTTACAGAACGCAATATAACGCACGCGATTCTTACCCGACCAAGCCTGTCGCTACAATTTTGTTATAATGTTTTTGGTTCTGTATGTTTTTGTCTATTGTAGCAAAACCAACAAAGAAACTAGAATTTATAGTAGTTTTCGTAATGTTGCTTTAAAAAATGTACAATGTAGAAATTTTGCTGCGTTACAGATTTTTTTTAGGTTTCTGAGTATCAACCAGCCTAAAAACCTTATATATTTATTTGGAGAATTAGTTAAAATTGCAAACTCAATCGTCGAAGAATTAGTCAAAATAATTACAACTTTTATCTATGTATATGGGAACAACGTCGTTGTCGAATTGGATTGAGAAGTGGCTATTTTAATCGTCTTTAATTTGATCAAGAACCAAAACTAATAAAATTAAATTAGTCATTGATTTTTGTCTTTATTAACAACTTCAATCCATGATTCCTATTAATTAATAGTAAGTATAGCGATGATGTCACATATCCCTTTGAATTTCCTCCCATGGCACATACGGTATATTTTTTATACTAAATAAAACCTTTTGTTACACAAAAGTCATTACAGTGAAGAAGGAACGTGAAATCGCGAGTGCCTCTCACGTCACTCACGATCGTCTGAACAAATTGAGACAGTGCAGAAATAACGCGGCATTGTATTAAAGAATTGGAATGATCGATCGTGTCAGGGCGTTCATTTTAATTTCGATCTCCGAGATCGGCCCGGGGCGTGGTTGTGCGAACAATTTGTTTCATGTCCCTAATACGTATATCTATCACTGAACTCTATTGAGAATTGTCTTCTTTCCGAGTTCGTGGTCGCTGTTTTGCAGTTCCGTTATTTTTCTAAACTATATCTTTGAACAAAGGAAATGTTTAGCCTCAACCAAAAATATACGGAGTTTTGAAATCCTTAGAGTATTCACCGCAAATTACAGTGTCCAAAAAATAAGTATAGAATTTTCATCTAAATTTTTTGTGGTTACTTCATTGTCAGTGCAGTCGTTTTGCATAACTGTTTTCTTTGTGTGTGAAAAAGTATTTTTGGACGACAAGTAAAAAAACAGGAAACGCTATTGAAAATGCCGGATATGCGGTATTTGGAAATAGACGCGGAGACGAGATGAGTAGATGTGGAAGTTTGTGAAGACGATATCTAAGTTTAGGTGTACAAGAGCGTTTGTCGAAGCGGGTGGTTGTGGAGCGGTGCGCGGCGCGGCAGTGCATCGCACGGGCGTGCATCGCTCGATAGCGCTGACAGTGACGGATTACCCCGGTAGCGCCGGTTCACGGCCGGCTCTGCAGCCCTTGCGACTAGGGCTGCCGACAGATCTCCGCACGAAGAAAGATGTGACATTTTGGTCCATACACGTTTACTATTTGAGTAAAAAATATATCTGTCACGGATGTTATAGTAACACAAGTAATTCAGAAAAAAAAATCACATATATTTTGTGTAGGTAACTTATGATGTTTCTGGATTAAATTAAAATGATTTTGTTAAAGTATTCTCCATAAATGTTACACTAGTATAGGTAACTAGAATAGATTAGTTAACGAATCATTCCTTCCTTACTCCATAGCGATTTCGGAACTACGCACCAGCTTGGCTATGAGATATTTCTCATTAAGCAATTATTTTTTGGGTCAAGCTTCTAAACCGACATAGATTTGTAGTTCGAATATTTAAAAAAAGCACGTAATAAAATATTCAAACTAAATTAGTAGACAACCCTACATGTTTGTGCAAACTTATATTTCGAGTGGTATCATCAGGGTGCCTGTAAGGTTTGTGTTTAATAATATCAGCAATAATATTACAGGGTACTGTTGTACTTTGTCATCCTTGCGATTACTCAAATAAAAGGAAATTGAAATGAAGCAATACGAATTCTGTATACAATATACTTATAGTTATACAGCGATATAAAGTTGGAAATCATTAATAATTATCATGATTAAAAATATTTGACAATATTGAGTTACTAGTCTTGATACATCTACACAATAGTGTTTAAATATTTATCAATCAGGTGGTAGACTTTGACCCCTGCCAATTTCGAAATGTCCTACTCATATTACGCGTTACGTACTTAATACAAAATTCGGATAAAGAATAAAGCTTCTAATAGGCTACTGGTTATCTAAGCAAATAAGTATAAATAAAAAAAAAAAATACGAAAAATGAGGTGCAGGTTAAATATTTTTTGCCGATGTACAAACTGCCTTCGTAGAATGCTTATTATGAAGATTATCCAAACTAATATTATAAATGCGAAAGTAACTCTGCCTGTCTGTCTGTCTTTTCTTCACACCTAAACCACTAAATCGATTTCTGTGAAATTTGGTACATACATACTTTGGAACTGGAGAAAGGACGTAAGATAGTTTTTATACCAAAACCAAAAATCTGCAGGAAGTCACTATTCCACGCGAACGGAGTCGCGGGCAAAAGCTAGTTAAAATATATAAAACTGGAATGATGTCTATTAGGTCTACTAGTTAAGTTTTTGAGAAGATTTTTTTACTTTCGTAGTACCTACAGCTACTCCGATCTCTTGGCAAAGACAGAGAAGTTTAAATATTACAGTTTTTGGTCAGGAGCCAGACGAAGATAAAGCTATTTGTATCAAAGATTTCTTGGCTCAAGCATTCTGTTTCATTTTATTAGTTCAGTCGTGGCCTTCGACTTGGGGTTTCTTTTCTTCTTTTTCTTGTTATTTGAGACCAACACAAATTCTTATATTCTTCTTTTGATCGGAAATGATGTCAAAGTCTAATTTTTTATAATATTTAAAACTAAATCAAATCAAATTTTGCACACTTAACTTTTCCAAAAGGCAGACAGATATAATTGGAGAAAAAATGTTCTGATTTTTTAACTACTTTCTGAACAAAACGCTTAGCGAAGAAGTAGCGTCCATAAAATCGTGTTAACGCGTGCGTTTTGTCGGCGGGACCCCCTGGCGAGCCCCGCGGGAGATCGCTCCTGTACACCACGCGTTAATCGCCTCAAATATGAAAATATTATCTATTACACGATGTAAAACTCCTTAAGTTTTACACAAAAAACTCGGAAGGTCGCAAATGTGAACGACCGGGACGAAAGTGTACAATCATTGCGTCTGATTGGTCTTGTGGTGTATAAAAAGGTGAACGGGTAATCAGTTCATGTTACAACGGTTCCTAGAAGTGGAAGTGTCGGTAACCCACACCGGTGGGATGATACTCTTTTTGCATTGACACACGTCATTTCAATGATTGTATTCAAAGTGTCTGTATTTTGTAAAAGACACATACTTACACCGTATTTTATTCTTCTTTATTGTATAGTATATACTCTTTTGTTCTTTGGTCTAGTAGTTTCTCTTTTATAAGAATATTTGGAGCTTAGATAAATGAGACGTCATAAAAATAATGTAGACAAATTACTATAAATACTATAATGACAAATTATTATATACCTAACTTGCCTAGTATTTAAGTAGAGCTTAGATGAATTAGATTAAAAAAAATGTAGAGGTAATATTGTAATAATTAGTTACGAATTGTATACCTTGTTACTTTCTAATGTTGAAAAAAATTGAGACTTTTGTTTGTGGTTTCGTTTGGTTATCAGTTTAACGTAATTCCTTTGCTAATTGTATCAATATTTTCCCAAGCTAAAGGTCGGTAGCAGTACAGATATGTCGCAATTTGTATCGCATCCTCATGATGTATCGCTCACCAGGTGAGGGTCGCATCACACGACGGATGGTGATGGATCATCCACGACTCATTGTTCTCCCAATCACTCGTTATGTCCCAGAGATAAATTTGGGGTCACTTTGCCTTTTATCTATTGTCTAATTGTATAAAAAAAGTCTTTATTAAATTGCTAGAAAATGGAGAGATGTTACACGTTTTTTTTATTGTCATAATAAAAGTAAAAAGGTAAATTTAAGTTATAATCGATCTGTGTTTTGAACAAATGCCGATTAGTTAAATCGCACAATATAATGCACGAATTTTGCATATAATGGCTTCCCATGAGCATTGGATATTGTCTTACAGAATATTCCCAGGTCTCGATTCTTTTATATATTTACCTACAAGCTTGTCAGCATGTAAAAATTATGTTTAAAAATGTTCTCACTTATAATTTGTGGTTATAGTGCATGTCGAGTAGTCCGTTCCGTTACACGGCATGTTGGCGGCGGGTCGGTGGCTCGGATAATACCTCTGCCGACGCGTAGCGATACCACTCCCACACCAAGAACCAACTACAGTTACAGACACAAAACGTCGGCGTCGTCGCGCCACACAATTCAATATATTTCGGAGTAATTTGATGTTCATTAAAGAAACTCTGGGACCGTGAACCAGAATACAATGGTTGAATAGCCATTTGTTGTTGCCGTTGAAAGGCACAATAATAATTCAGAAGTTGTTACTCACGCGGCAGTTAGGCGCACTTACGAAACGCAAAATGTCCACGTTTGACAGAGCCATTTTCTTACTGGTGTGATAGTGGGGCCTGATAAATGTTTTTGACCGCTATTCGCAGTTTCGAAACTCTAATTCTGATTATACAATCACCCATCTCCATATTTATACTAAATTTATTACGTACCTTGTTGACTACTCTTCCTAGTAGTTTTTTTTTCTTTCATCCATGGATACTCCGGAACGTTGAGGCCACCACCGGGGGATGGTAGGTCGGGCGCATAGCCTGGGGGCGTGTGTTGAGGGCTGAGTTCTCCACCGCCTAATTGAGGTAAGGCTGTCATGAACTCTGCCATGGAAGGTTGGCTGTTGATGAAGCCAGTTTCGGTACATGTTTCGAGCATAGGGTGTGGGGCTCCTGCGGTGGTGACGGCGGCCAGCCAGAAGCCGTTGCCCCCGTGCTCCATGCGCGGGTGTTCCTGCCCCGGCGCTGGCCCCATTGGCGGTGTGTTCCTCGTCTTCACCGCGAAGTCCTCTTCCATTTCATCGCGCACCCCCATACCAACTCTTGCGTGTTGCTTCCCTCTGATAGTTGGGAACTCTTCGCATTTTATCTTGCGCACCAGCGGGTTAGTGTCGAGCGGCAAGGCAGCGGTGTTGCATATCTCTTGCATCGCTGTGTGTGTGCCACGCTGTCCGGCGCCTGATCATTCACGTGACGTGTTTGGCTTTCGTTTCGCCGCATGTGTCATTTTTAGGAACACATCAGGATTATTTGAAGCGGAGATTCTTGTTTATGATTGCTGCACTGGATGTTGACAGTAGCAGCATATTATCTGAAACATATAATTTGCTGTTAAAATGTTTGAATAGTATTGTCTCGAAACTAAAAAGTATCTAACACGTCTTTATTTCACTAGTTCGGAATAAATAAAACAGTAGCGGTGAAAATATCGATGCACCAATTAGTATTGTTAGGACTGTACCGGACTTTCAATTAAGGACACAATATGAACCGGAGCAATGACAAATCATCTTCATTTGACGCAAATAGAGAGGCACCAAATTAAATGTAACGGCAGAAGGTTGTCTCGCGGTTATTTCGCAATTATCCGCGGACATTCAACATTACCGCGGCTTTGTCGGATAATTTGTACGTAAAACCGTGATGAAGTCACGAATAATGAGCGAACCAAATTGTTTATTGTAATTTAGAGGCCCCATGAACTGTTGCACGTGACCGACGAAAATGAAGCTATTACATTTTTATGAACACCACTGAAAATTATGAAAATATAATGTTCGGACGTAGATAGAATGGATATTTCATTATCGTGTGTTTATTTGTAACGTAGTCATGTAAAATATATGGCAGTCATTTTGTTATGTTTTGTTGCGTAAACATAATAATTACCTACTATCTGTATTGGTGGTATATTTTTTTCTTATATTTCCCAAATGTTTCTTTTCTGAAATTAAGCGAAGAATGCGTTTTTAAAGCATGTTTTGTAAGATTAACAAGTAGTACTTTTACGTGAGAAGGGCGTCACTGAAGGGAGGTTGAGGTTGCGGACGTGTGGCGTCACTTTTATAGCGCACATGTTGTGGCCGACCAACTCGGCCCCAGCCAAACGACATGTAAACTCGAAAATGTTCCCAACGCGCCGATCGCGTTGTTGCCTCAACGTCAATTAAAATTCAAACCGCGTTCGAAATACGATTTTTTCCACTGGAATTTGCGGCGCGGTCCGGAGAAATGGCGGGAACGCGCCTTTTTGTTTTATTTTATTTTTTTGAAAATGGAACGGCTGGCGGTTAAACCTATTTTAATGCGTATGGGTTGTTGTGTGTTTTGAATTAAAAATTTTGTCTGTTCTCCGTGCGCGCGGATGGACAATGAAATGTAATTTCCTTTTCGAGAATGCTGCTTTTTATTCGTACGTGTGAAGGAAATTATGCATACTAGCACATGAAGCACACTTCTAGATTATTTTGTAATATAAATTACTTCTCAGTTAAATACTTTTGCGATGCGATTTAAAACAATTCTATAAACCCACTCAGGGGGTTCTGTTTATTCACCCGAGTTACAATTCATGGTTCTAACTCTTTTTCGAAACCATGGCTTTTAAGAAAGCAAAGGAAATTTTAAAAGTCCCCTTTCCCCTTGTTTCTCAGCAGGGTTCCGCAGGTTTTACGCCGCGTTTCACTTTACCGGCGCCCTCGAGGGGCCCCCTTAAAAAAGCATAAAACGTGAACAGAGCCTACTTATGAATTTGTTTATGGACCCATTTTTAGACGACGTTTACTTCAAAATCTGTGAGCTTACGAAATAACAATATTCGTAATTTAATGATCTCTAAATCTTTATTGATACGAGCACTTTTATAGTCGATATAAGTTAATAGATTAGGTAAACATTTTTATTTACTTTTATGACTGACTAGATTCAGTTCGTGGCACCATCCGCTTGGTATGTTGATAAAATCCAGCATAATACCGGTCTCCAGGACGATACCTGTCTACATACTAATTATATCAACAACATTTTTTAAGTGAACGAACAATAGACATAGTACATCTATCACATCAAATACTTTCACATTTTGTAGGATTATTTTGATTAGTGGCTACTTATTGAGTTTATTGTTTTTTTTTCTAGAATAAGAGGCTGGGCATTGAGCCTCAGATCTCCTGACTGACAATATCAATACCAAACAGCTATAGAAATATAACAAAAATGCATAGGTAGCGAAAAATGCACGAAAAACCTCAAAAAGACATAGCATAACTGCGATGTAGGTTACAACCAACCTCCATGTAATAAAGTGAAGGGATAAGCAGCTATTATAGTCAATTTGGTTGTTTATACATGGTGTTCACTATATAAGCGAACATCTGCGTGTTGCCGTCCAAACTAGTGGTTAGGGTCCAATTTGCTGGCCGTAACGATTTCCTCTTCGGGGAATCGAATGGCGTGCGTCCGGATGCCGCCCACCTACATACGTACGTAGCTAAATATGTATAGTGCCTTCAATGTGGTTCAATGTACGGTATGGCCGAAGAAAGCTCCAATTATTGTTGATTTACCATGAAGCATGGAGGTCGGCTTTTGAAACGGTGTGCTATACTTTTTCATGTGTGAATGTTATGGAATCGATTTTGTAAGCAAAATTTGAAGTAAATAATAAAATGTTAAAAGTTATAATTCTGATAACAATACTGTCGATAGTTCTACAGTTTTATGATGAGAGACTTACCTACTACCTATGCACTAATGCTCATTTCTGGGTTTAACAACTTCTGTTTCGTCAATGGAACCGATTCTGAATTTAAATATATTTTTTTATTTCTGTTAAATTTTTATTCATTGGTCTACATATTAGTCCGATACATAAAAAATTGCCTTCTCGATCAACTGTTCCTTTTTCAAAGCAAGAATTTAGTTGCTGTCACATTCCAAATATAAAAATTCATATTCAGTCATAACAGTGACCAGCTACATTTATCCTATGACACAATAAGTACATAAGTAGGCATGTACCACAGAGGTCCGTTATTGCTCATTATTACCGAGTTCCCAGCACGCACGTACAATCAACGAGAACAATTGACCGCCCGCTTGCTTATTTGTCAATCTGTATTATTGGCCAGTTAATATGTAAGTACGCAGTACTGGCTGGAATGTTGATCTAAGTAGGGCTGGCGACAAATTGATATGTAGTCTGCAATGCAAGTAGGTTTAAGAATTGAAGATGTATTCAATTGCATGATACGAATGATGCGACCCGTTTAACCTACTTAAATGTTCAGAAAAATGTTATTTTATATGATGTAGTAATTGGTATCTGTTCACTCAGATCAGTCACTGCGTAAACCAAAACACCACTATGACTACTTTTTATATCGAATTTCTTACTATGAGGTAAAATCTTAAAATATAACCGAACCTGTAGATGGCTGTCTTAATTGTAAGCCTACGTGGAATTGAATTTAGAATAACTAGCTTCCAAATAATCTAATTACAACTCAACCAAAAGAATTATATAAACACAAATAAAACAAAACATATCCTTCAATACCAAAGTCGACCTCAATTCCTAAAACAAAGAGTATAAAATACAAAAAAAAACTCGATGCAAAACAAACAATGTTTGCTAATAAGGTAAAAAAACATGTAATTTGCAAACAGTAGCTTTATAATTACAGAGTCATTTAGCCAAGCATTTTAACTCGTATGTAGTACTTATGTAAATTTTGTAAGGCGTAACACTAACTATGATAGTGTACTAGGAATAATTTTGTACCTACGCATATACAGGGTGTTCAGTAAAGAATGGATAACCTTGAAATTACTTTTAGTATATCTTATGACCAATTTGTATGGATTTCCCTTGACACTCTGTATAGCTACATGCTTGTAGGACTACGTGTAGAACTGTTGAAATATTAAAAGAGACACGGTAAATTAAATAACGTGTCATTCCAAAAAAAAAAAAAATGACAATTTATCATTTTTAGATGACTTAGTCGCGTAATTATTTAACGAGATAACTCGACTAGTTTCAAGCCACGCGAGAAGCTCATAACTATATACGAGCATGTTTGCGCGTTAAGCGACGACGGACGTGGCGACTATGGCGTTATTTGCCACAAATATCATCGACGTACTAATTTATTTTTTAATGTTAATACGGATTTGACCCAATTACTTACATAAACAAAAAAAAACAACATTCATTCGCCAAAATTACCAATAAATCAATAGTTGAATTCGATTGCAGGAGATTGTTAACCGAGACTAGAGTGCGAGCAATTGGTGACCTAACACTAAGTGACTACTTGACAATTTCATTCATTGCCATTCGATTAAAAAACTTATTTAACCTAAGACACCAGGAGAAACCTCATAAGCAAACTAAAAGGCTATGAGTGCGCGTACCTCCATTAGAAATTTACCTATTTCATGTGCTAACTTTCTATTTCCATCAGATCTGACCATAGCTGGCCATAGGCAGGGGAATAATTATTTTTTTATAAACCCGCAAATTATAGTTCCTAGTTATTGAGAGTGTACGTCGAAGTACAAAAAGCAGTTGACATGAAAACCGACTTGGGAACTGTAATTTCCTTAGTGACTTGAAAGCATTTTCCTATTTACGATGTGTATGTCTGTGTGTGTGTGTGTGACATGTTTGCGCTTCCTTCAATATTAAGATTCTACAGATTGGTTGGTACTCGAAGTGTAACTTTCTCACCCGAGCGAAAATAATTTTAAAAATGCAAAATTAATTTTGTTTTGGAAACGAGATTTTTGAATTTGTTTGGCCAGTTTGAGATATTGGCGCTTTCAACTATTATGTAAATGAGGCCAAAAAATTGTATCGTCTAATTATTTTATGTTTAAAGTTAAGAGCTAGCTAAACCTATAAATGGTTTAATAAGTAGATAAGTAAGCACTGAATTTTGTACACAATAATAGGGCTGAAATCTTCTGTATGGAAAAAAGCCCTTTTAATAAAATAAAGATTAAAAAAAAAAAACTATTATGTAAAGAAACTGAAATACTATTTTAGCACATATTATCAAATAAATACAAATTATACCTACAAGATAATTATATGCTAATGATATAACATTTATAATTTTCTTCCTAAGATGCTTGTAGCTTTAATAAACTAGATGAAGATAGGATATTTTATATTACAAAAAATTTTATGTCCATTGTAAGTAATGTATTTACATCTACAAATATTATTGTATGTACATCTTCAAATATAAGTAGCTACGTGTTGTATTACTTCCATGAATATTGTTAAAATCTATTATTAATGCAATAGGAACTCTGGTAATTAATAGGACACTATTTTATTACCAAAACCTGGACACAATTTTATTGTATTAAAGCCAGAATGAATTGCTAGTACCCATCTATCGGGAATGCAATAAAAAATAACCTTTAAGAATGTAAATCCCAAATGAAAACATCATCAAAATGGGCAAAGCTAATCGCGAGATAAACGCGAACAAATATACATACATACAAGTTCGAACTAAGAACTTCCTTTTTTGAATCACAAGAACAATACCTACACACTGGGTACTGATAGATCTTCGAATCCGAATCCCATGATCCCGACATTCGGTAATAAATAAAGTGTAACAAGGCCCTTATAAGGGTGTATTATGACAAAGTGTATAGAGTTGGTGTGTCGGAAGGTATGCATCATAATTCTGCTCGTAAACGTCGGAGCTACATCAGGGATACGGAGATTTGTGATGGATCGCGGGAAAGGGAAACTGTGATACATCGGTGGGAATGTTGGGGAATTCGGTTATTTGTTACTATCAAAAGTGTTGATGGATGCAAATATTGACTTGTTTAAATATTTGCTTTGTAATTATGTTATAGTACTTTCTATTAGCGTCTTCGCCCGCAGTACTACAGTAAAAAGTAGCCTTTATTTCAGACTATAATCTATATCTGTTGAAAATTTCATTCAGTTCCGTTCAGAAGTTTTTAGGTGAAAGACTAACAAACATCGTTCAATCGATCGATTCTTAATTACGAACTTCCACATTTATTATATTTCTAGGATTAGTTATGATATAAATTATATTTATGTTGTCTTAAAACCAATCGTTAGCATTGGCATTGGTATCAATATACTTTTTACATAATGTTTCAATTTTATGAATATTTGTAATAGAAAATGACTTGCGAAAATTCTGCCATTGCACCTTCAAAAGCTGATGATTATTCTGTATTACTTTACATATTGAAATACTTTATCAATACTGCAAGAAAATAGAATAACATTTTGTTTTTATTTTTAAGCATTATTTTGATACCAATAAGTTTCAGAACAAGTTACATAACAACGAAATGTTCTTGTACTCGGTGTTAACTTAATGTAATTATAGAGAAAGTGTAATTAAGAGGTATCTACTCAACGGTATTGTAAGGGTCAACATCCTCTTAATAATTTAAAATATAAACAAAGATATATAATACTTACGCCATAAGGCGAATGTGTTATTGTGACGACTGTATTTTATAGTTTGTTTTACGTAGGAGGAAGGTATTTTTTTTAGAATTATATAACTAGACACTCACACACGCAGGAAACATTTTCTTTATCAGCAAGAATAATGCATCTAAGAGACTAAACGCTTTGATTAAATATTTATTTAGGTAATAATAATATTATAAACGCGTTTACACACATTTTAAATACTTGATGTTTGTTACGCATTTTGGTAAAAACTGCTGAACGGATGTAAATGGAACGTTGCAGAGAGATAGATTTAATAATAATAACAGTTTTTATTCTGGTATTGATTTCGCTGATAGGCACTTTGACAATAATTCAGGATCGCACAATTCAATTTATAACCGAAATTTATTGTGTGAGATCAACCGTTGCAATGAGTTAGAAGCTAAAAGCAGACTAAGTTACCGATGTAGCTTAGTACTAAATATTTATTATAACGAAAAAAACTACAAAATGAATAAAATAAATATCTAAATCGGACCAGCTCGTCCAGAGTTTAACTCACATAAACAAGCACACATAGAAAAACAATCTTCAGTATTATTTCATTAATAAAGTAGGTATAGTTTATCAAATTCTCTAATACATTACATTAGTATTAACTTTTGTATTAAAACTTGTAATTATTTTAAGAGAAGACAGAAGAGTTCCCATCGTGTTTGAACCGGTGATGGATCACGGAAGGGGTGTGGAGTGTGACAACCCTTACTTATTACTTAACATCGGTATACACTTACACACTTACATGTAAGCACTGTGTTTTTACTTTTAACTTGGCTTTTCTTCTTAAAACAGAACAGTGTGCTAAGAAATACCGGCTTCTACTAGTTTTTAATTTTTTATAAAATGTTGTGTGTGTTTTATATAAAAGTGCTGTTTTATGGCCTATTTGCAAAAATAATTTCATTTTTCAGTGAGCCAGGATATAATATATCAAAAAATGAACTAAAAAGACATGTTATCCTAAAAATATTAGTTAATGCTACAAATATTTTCTTTTCATACAGTCGATATCATTTTCTAAAGTATTCTAGAAAGACCGATAACCTTCTTTTGTCTTTTTCTTTGCTTTAAGCTGATTTGAAGACCATTGTATTTTTGTGAGAAACCGAGTTTGAGGTATAGCATTTCAATTATTTTTTAGGCGTTGCCAGACATGGTTCCTTGAGAACGTGGGAATTGTTAATTGATTTTATAAATATAGATTAGTGATTGGTAAAACTACATAGTATGGATAATGCCTAGTATTTTTGGATTAATCTGACCATTTTGTTATTGTGTTCTTAGTGGAGATCTTCTGACGATATTGATGTTGACGACAATGAATATTTAATTACGAAAATTGTCATCTAAAAGCCATATCATTATTTGTAATTGTAAGAAGTACTAAATGTATCGAAACTGACTACATACTTTACATAGTACTATTACGAGAAACGCTCTACTAGTTTCAAGATACAACGGAACTCTTATTCATGAGCAGCGTGCGCACCGCAGGGATATTACGCGAAGTTTTTCTCAGTTAAGTATAGTACTAGTAGGAAAGATACAAGAACAAAAGAGATTATAACGGGGTTTACTATAAAAATAAAAAACTCATTTCGTCAGTTATTTAAACAATGAAAAAATATTAGCATTATGTATGTATTATTTTCTTAGATATAACGAATTTTGGAGGACTAAATCGTGACGTCACAAGATATCTTCGTAAATATAAAAATGCCAGGCTGTTCGTTAGTCAGTTTCGCTAAAACTCGAGAAAGGTTGGACAGCCGCGGCTTGTTGTGGTCTTCAAATATTCCTGGATATACAGGGAAGGTTTGAAAGGTCAGAAAAAAAGTAAATAAAAAGGAATAAATATTAGTAATATTTGAGTTAGTACGAAGTTTACCGAGTCAGCTAGTCTAATGTATAAAAATGTCATGCTGAACGTTAGTCTCATTAAAACTCGAGAACTACTGGTCCGTTTTGACTAATTTTAGGCTTGAAATATTCGTGGAATTCGCTAGAAGGTTTGAAACTTCAGAACATATATCTAGCTATATTTGAGACGGTACTAAGTTATTTAAGAGAAAAAATAATTGAATAATGCATTATATTAATTTAGAAGAAATAAAAAAAATATTATCCTGTAACAAAGTTCTTCAATAGACCGTAGTTCTATATTATTATATTCCTGCACCATATGCGACACTGTTTTATGTTTCCATACGAATTCGGAGCACGCACTGTTGTGAGTTTGTCATGAACATTACTCGTACATTAGGTGTTTATTGGCGTTCAATTGTTAGATAATATTATTAGGTATAATTATGTTATAAGTAAGTACAATTTGCTGTAAAAGACTAGTATTTTTTTATGGTATCAGTCGGCAAACGAGCAGACGGATTACCTGATGGTAAGCAATCGGCGCCGCCCCGCACCCGCAACACCAAAGGAGTTACGAGTGCGTTGCCGGCATTTTGGGAAAGGGGGTTGGGGATATAAGGATCGGGAAGGGATAGGGGAGGTTGAGGGATTGGGCCTCTGGTAACCTCACTCACACGGCGAAACACAACGCTTTGAATTGTTTCACGCCGGTATTCTGTGAGGTCGTGTTATCACTCCGGTCGAGCCGACCCATTCGTGCCGAAGCGTGACTCTCCCACGCTTAAAAATTCCCTACTTAAGTGGTCGATTAAAACGTTTAGTGCTTTAGTTTGTTGTTCATTACCTCGTCTTTTTGTTTATACGTAGGTACTGACTAAATGATTTAACAAAGAAATGTATTGTAAAACTTATTGAAAAAGAGTAACCATGGAGTTTTTAGCTCGTTCTCCTCCATCGGAATCTACACTTTGGAACGAGCAAATAGCTTCACTAGAGGACAGACGGACCGACTGACACGCTTCATTTTAAAGCTGTTAAAATACTTTTTCCTTTTTTGCGTGACGTTCAAAAGTGCCTAATGTGGTTTAATTGAAATAAATGAATTTGACTTTGACTTTGAGTTTACCGTATAAGTCTGTAAACAGGATAGCACAAGAACATACTTAGCTGGGACCAGATTAATTATTTACCTCTAAATTGACAAATACAATAATCAAATTCAATTGTTTCGTCATTTCTTTTCAGTAACATTAAATCTTATTTATTACTATTATAAATTCAAATTGTAAGCCTATTTGCCTTGAGCAAGCATTATTAATACTACACGTTTAACGCGTCAGTCACCTTTTGTCAGGAGTACTTATAAGTTGGTGAAGAATAAAATTGCAGAGCTTATCGAGTAGAATGATTAGAAGTAAAGCTATAAAATCCTATCACAAGTAATTTGGGGATGATACAATGAATTTATTTTGGTAAATAGGCCATAAAACATCACGTTTACACGTCAAAATGAAATGTAAAAAAACTAGAGGAAGCCTAGAGATTTCCTATCTGGTAAGATACTCTGAGAAGAAATGCCGAAACAATCTCAGAGAACTCAAATGGATTTAAATAGTTTGCGTTTGTTTTAATTTTTAGCTTCTTACATGTTACGTACTGAGCAAACATTACACACGTCACAAGCACTCTATGTGATAGTTGTAATCTTTTTAAACCTGTATTTAGAACTGACTCTCTCACACACTCGTTAGAATTTAGAAAAAAGGCCAAATATCACAAACACCTCCTTACGATTTCAAACAAATCTTGCACAAAATCATTTTAAATCAACTTTTTATTGTTTATCAGCACTCAAAACACAAAGACGACAGAAAACAAAACACGTCACATTAAAACAAAACAAACACGATCCTATTTTAATCCCACGGCTGTATGCACGTTACAAACACATATATACTTCATAAAACTTAGAATGTGTTCACACGGGTATGGAAAGGCGTACCGAGTAGCGACGGCGCGGTGGGCGTGTCGGATCTACGACCGCCCAGCGAACCGCCCTTCTAGCATACTAGATACAAAGCCTTCGAAATATTATTCGAATTATACCTAGGATAGACAAGAATTAGTTTTGAATAGATTACTGTTACTATTGGTTTTAGACAAGCCAAGTTACAGGCATTAAGAAAGTTTGTTTAACTTTGGAATAATGTGACTAATATTGTTCTAGCAAATTGTTTTAATATTTTATTATTGATTTAAAGTTTCACTTTTTATTGAAGACTAGCTGTGGCCCCTGAGATATTTTACTTACAAAGCCTATAGCCTATGTTCACTGAGGATAGTGTAGCTTTCCAAAAGTGAAAGATTTTTTCAAATCGGTCGAGTAGTTTCGGAGCTTATTCAATTCAGACAAACAATCAAATCTTTCCTCTTGATTTTATCGGTATAAATAAATTAGATATCTTTCAGAGAAAATGTGTTTCATTTTCTGAAAGATAAGCAGTACCTAAACCTTTTTGGTGATCATTATACGATATTTATCTATTTGTTCTACCTATGCCAATGTTAAACAAATTTGTAACTGTAAATAAAGAAGTTATGATGTAGGTAACAAAACAAGAATACTTAGGTAATAAACAAATTTAAATAGAACAATGCTTTTACGTTTAAATACAAATAAAAATGTATAAACTAGCAATTGGATAGTTTCGAATTGATTTACTTACTATAGATTACTACTCGGGTAGACTTTTGCTACGAAATTCGTAGTCCGTTTGCTACGAAATAAATAATTTAAGTTTATTAACATAACATTTTATTTATTGATCTAGGTAGGTAGGTAGGTATATAAGAAGTCGATATAGGTATGCCAAGGTTTTGAGATATTCAAACCTATTGACCATTGGCTAATCAATCAATAATATGCGTAATATATGACAATTCAAAAATTAAGGTACTAAACGACTATACCGTTTTGAATAATTCTTTGACTGTTGAAAAGCTACACTATTCCCGTCCACGGTGATTATAGCCTATAAAACTACGTGGCTAAAACTGTGAGGCACAGCTAGTTAAATATAATGAGAGTTTATCAGAATGTCTGGTGGATTTGTCTAGTATTATGTTCTTTTACGTCATCTTTATCATGCCCACGCTGACGATAAGCTTCTCAATGACTTGGGTATCTACCAGTTGGAAGTGGCTCAACGGCATCTAGGAGTAGTAGTGGCTACCAGAGACTTGTACCTACTTAGGTACCACTAGATTTTTTTTTTAGATTTCATTGTCCCTACTTAATCGTATCTACCTGGATGAGGTTTGTTCTTTATTTTGTTTTTTTCTGAAAATTAAAAGCTAGATCGATTGGTCGTACCCGCAATCCTTTACGAATAGAATTTCATCAATATCGTTGGAACCGTTTCCGAGATTTTGTGTATATAACTATACAAACGAATTCTTCGTTATTAGATAATATGCTGATTTTGAATTGAAATCCGCGTGAGATTTATGTTTAATTGCTAATTAGTATATCAGTCACATATAGGTATGACTAACAATTAAACAAGAGTTCAAGTAACTATTTGTCGAGTTAACTCGACTTGCTTCAAGCCATGCTGGGAGCTTATATTCATGAGCAACAATGCGCACTCGACGCGGCGAATTTCGCGCAGCCAACTGTTCGTTGCTTATGAATATGAGCTCCTAGATAGCTTGAAACTAGTCGAGCTTCTCGTCAAACAGTTTCGTATGTAAGTCGTTACTTAAAATTGTAAGTAAGTAACCTATATATGTATGCTTAAATTACTTAGGTATAGATATGTAGGTATTAAAATTATATATGAATGCGGGTTTTTTATAAAACTAAGCAAGTTAGTAATGTATGAAGTAAGTATTTAATGTGTAAAACTAAGTATGTTACTATGTAGGTATAAAGAATAAGTACCTACTCTTACATTAATGATTTTAATATGTTTTATTATGTTATATTATGTATCTATATATAGGTATGTAGATATTTAAGTAGTAGATGTAGGTTTGTATATTATGTAGGTACTGTAAGGCATTTAATATTGATGAGTACCTAGGAATTTATTAATAAATAAGTAAGTATTATGTAGGTATTAATAATGGTCCTACTGCGGGCAAAGCTGTTGATGGAAGTTAGTCAATTATGTATATCAGTAGGCATATGTATGCAGATATATGATATGGTTAGGTAACTACTAAGCAGTATTTGTACCATTGTTTATATAGGGGAATTAATTAAGTTATTTTGATCAAAATTAACGCTAATTAGATGCATACTTAATTATAACATTAACAGGTTTCTTCCAAACAATCAATAAACAAGATTGACTTTTGAATAAAAAAAATATAATAAAACATTTACTTACATTTCAACACGACGTGAAAGCACAAAGTACAGTCAACACAAAAATCTTAGTCATTATCCGAGAAACACAAAACACAGCACTGCACTATAACTCGAGTATGTATCCACAGTACACAGTTCTCTATAAAACACTAGCCACGAACAGTCAGCAAAAAAATGATTCAGTAAATTGTTATCAGCGTTACTATCGGAATGTCAGTGTGGCGTGGCGACTGTCAACTGTCTACTAAACGAATCGTCACTGCTTGCTTGCCGCCATGCCCACTTCCATACAACACCCATACACAATCCAACTTATCTCACAATAGCAAACAAAGAAAATTTTATCTTCACCCCACCACATAAAGGTTCAAATTCCATTCCTTATCTTACGGCTCTTACGTTCACACGGTCGACGAACGCTTCTATGAAATATATTTGCCGTACTCCTCGCACCTAAGGATTGAGCGATGTTGCGTCTCTATCATTCTATGTTTGGTATTTAGTTTTTGAATAAACTATTGTTTTAAATTTTAGGAATGATTTTTTGGAGTATTTTAGAATAAAAATTTTCTTCTTGTATTAAGATGATGCGTCAATATTGGTTATCTGACAAGAGGATATTGTATCGGCAACGAACAAAAGTTGTTGTAAGAACGCTTCACCTAGCGCTCGAGTAGCGCCATCTCATTTACTCTCATATTTCTTGTTTGTTTCACGTCCCGCGATTGGGCCAATAGCATTTACGGAGCAACCCACCTTACGGCATATAAACTAGCGCGGAATATTGTACTCTATCGCTTGTGAATAAAGTTTAACTTTTTAGCATTTAATTCCGAGTTACCGGCGTTTGTCACGCAAGAGTTCTAATTTTAAATCAAGTGTAGGCGGAGCTCTTGTGTCGGAGCTTTTATATTGAAAAACAAAATGTCTTTAACGAAAACCTGTTTTGAGAAACTTAAGCCTTTTATGTACGGAAGTTTTAAGTTTAGCGTTGAAAGAGACTTGGGACGTTTTGGTCCGGGGTATGGCTAGCTAGTCTCGCTGAAATAAAGTAAAAAACTTTAGTAACCGGCTTGTCGGTATTTTCGTTTTGTTTGATTTTTGTTTTGTGAACGGGACATTGCATGAGAAATGCAATGCAACAATATGGCGTCGTATTCATCTTTACTACGTATGCAATTTTCATGGATTATTGAGCTTTGAGAGAGATGAATATAGATAGGATAGGAGTTTTGTATTCAGATAGAGATTTGTGTAGATTCTGTTGTAGGTATACTTCTATATTTTGATGGTTGTGAGCTGGTGTCTGTGGGTAGGTGCGGAGGTTCGTCTGGCGTCTGTTCGGCGGGTGAACTCATTACAGTTGTCGGTCAAGGCCTCGAGGTCGCTGCGGTGGGTGGCCGCCTTAATTACACCCCACGATTTAGGATTTCTTTTCTCGTACACTGTTCATGACTCCTCATACATTCTTGTGGCCACAGAAGTGTGACTATCAAGATGTGGAACTACTATTTTGTTGTGAATTATACAATTTTATATGTTCGTATGTTTTTAATGTCAGTTTAAATAATATGTTACACACGTTGACTTTTAGATTTTGTGTTGCTTTTTCTATGTTCACCTTGGATAAGTCTGTAGTAGGTAAATAGGTACCTATACCTAAGTAGTAGATTTAATGTTAATAAAAAGACGAAAATCGTTCTTTTCTTTCGACTGTTCGTAGGTACTTAAGTACTAGTATTGCTAGTGTAGATGTTTAGCATCCACACTAGCAATACTTTATTAATCTTTTTACTTTATATGTAGTCTAGATATTTTTACCTACCACCATATTTTGTGATCTTTAGTTTTTAACATTCAGGCCCCTTGGAGATACCCCTTTTGTGAGTGGAAAATCATCAAATGACTTCTCCCACCTGCAGGTGGCAGGAAGTAACAGACTCTTACTGACTAAAACCCCTCCAGTCCCTTCTCCTGCTCTGGGCCAAGACCGCGGTGCTTCATTGCGCTTACCCCGGCTGAACATCAGCCCTATAGGGCCCCGTCTGTTTTGAAGATATCATAAGTCCACTACATATCTAATACCTATTTGTTTGCCTATAAAATCTAAGTAAGTACGAAGGTATATATACATATCAACGGTATACAGAGTGTAGCTGTGTAGCCTTCATCCAGTAGCTTTGTGTATCGTTGAATATTCAAGAGGAGTATTAAAAGGAATAATTAAATGACGTTAAAAAACTTATTTAAATATTCCACAGAGCTACGGACCGCGTCCATCAGTTATTCAAAACCTGTTTCACTCATTAGTTGAGTGCGTGCATTCGCTATTATTATATCTAGTTGCTATGGTTACTTGAATGTTTTATTTTTGTGAGAGGAAAATCATCTAATGACTTCTCCTGCCCAGTGTCGGGCGGGACGGAGTGTCAGACTCTTACTGACTAAAAACCCCCCTGTTCCTACTCCTGCTCTAGGC
The DNA here is from genome assembly GCA_902829305.4 of Spodoptera exigua. Lineage (NCBI taxonomy): Eukaryota > Metazoa > Arthropoda > Insecta > Lepidoptera > Noctuidae > Spodoptera > Spodoptera exigua. The sequence goes on from LR824612.2 coordinate 4,880,426, forward strand.
CGAGGCCGCGGTGTCATTGCCTTACTCCGCAACACCGGCTGATGGTTAGGTTAAGTTAATGTTTGTGGATATTGAGTGTGGGTGAGCCATACTTCGGCACGAATGGGTCAGCTCGATCGGAGTCACGGTCACGGCCTAACAGAAAATCGGCAGAAACAACCACAGCGTTGTGTTTCTTTTTGTGAGTAGGTAAGGTTACAGTAGTCCCTGATCCCTAAATGGTCGACAACCAAATCCAAAATCCCTGAAAGGTCGGCAACCCACTCATTACTCCTCGTTGTTGCGCTTGTCCATGGGCGGCGCTGATTGCTTACCATCAGATACCTAATCCATAAGCTCGCTTAAGGACGGCTCAGTATCATGGAGAGGTCTATGTTTAACAATACACTGAAATAAGTTGATTATGATGATATTGATTCATTCATTTCCTTAGGTAGAAATTTATTATAATAGCTTAATTTGCGATTTTTTTTTTCAATATTATGTAGTTTCCAATCTACCTAAATTTCAACGAATGTTTTTTAACATGATAATTTCAGTTAAGTTGCGTATCCTATGAAAAATTCGTTAGAAATACCTTATAAAAAGTAGGAAGCTTAGTTGTTAGCTACTGCAGCTGACTGTAGTGACTAAATTTTTGTCTTTTGGTGCTTATTTTAGGTATCAACGAATTTATTTTATTCAAATATTTTCCCTTTATTATGTCTTCATCATTATTCTTCTGCATAAACTCTTTATTTTGTTGTCGGATCACCTGATGGTAAGCTATCAGCACCGCTTATGGCCACTCAGAACACCAGAGGAATCACAAGTGTAGCCAGCCTTTTAAGAAGGACTATGTCTCCTAATCATTTCTTTCATAAATAATAAAACCTGCAGGTCTATTTGCAGTCAGGGTTTCGGATGTACTTAATAGCAATATTATACTGAGGCCCTGAACTAGAGCAGGAGAAGAAACAGGTGGTATTTAGTCTTCAAAAAGAGTCTGACATATACTAGCTACTCTCACGCGGTTTCACCCGCTGCTCGGCTCGATTTGATCGTAGCGTGATATTTTATAGCCTATAGCACTCAGGGATATTGTAGCTATCTATCTGTGAAAGAATTTTGGCGATCCGTCCAGCGGTTCCAAAGATTACCCCCTACATACAAACTTACAAATTTTACCTCTTTATAATATTAGTATAGATGTCGTCGCACCCTAGGCGGGAGAGGGAGAAATCATTTGATGATTTTCCCAATATAAAATAAAGGTAGCTACATAATATATAGATAAAATAACGAAGTTGTAAATTATCGTTTCTCACGTATATACATATGTATTCCATATTGTACTTATAATACATGTAAAAGTGAAAAAAACGCATCAATAACGAAGACCGTTTAAGTTAATAGTTAGCCAGTGTTAGACCGTGATCGGTGACTGCCGATGATTAATGTTAGTATAGCGATACACGTTTAATTAAACTGTATCAACGCATTGATACCTTGTAATTATTCTCTTTAATATCATACTGAGAATGGTATGGTTCCACGTTCTAAATACTTGGCAATCTTCAGTTATTTTCGGTATTACTTGAGAGGATTTAATGCTTATGCTTACATTGTAAAGTGTAGGTAATTCAGGTGATATCTAATAATAAATTATTTGAAAACAACTTATCTTGATAAAGACTTTTTTATTTGAATAGGTGTGTACTCCTGCAAACAATTGATCATAAGATAAAAACATGACAGAAAATCGTTTTATGAAGTCTACCTATACGACACGTGTAAATGAAATAATCAGATTGATCTTTGTCATTGATATTTAATTAAAAGATGCGTTTAGGTTCCGATATTTGTACTTAGTTCAAACATATTGACTATTTGATAGAACCAGAAATCTTATCAGTGGGTCGTTTTGGTTTTGTTTTCTGCAATTAAATGTATTTTATATTTATGAAACCAAGGCTTAGAAAAATATTACCATAGGTAACATTGTTTAATTAAACAATTTACTAGGTACGTTACTGAAGCTGCTTTGTCCCAGGCCCTATCCCGAGGCATTTAACAATTACCAAAACATTTTTGATCATTTATCCACACTTACAAATTTTCACTTTAAAAATATTGGGAGGATGTATAAAATCTTTCATGCCCAAAACACACTTTGAAACATATTTACAGCGCTTCGTATAGCATGTGCTTTGAAAAAAATCTACCACAAAATGTGGTGAACAATTTCACGCTCATAGATAACGGTTTTTCGTATCCATTGGTGCAAAAACAAAAATAGAAGGCTTTGGTACCGTCGAGTGATAAGGTATAATTTAACCTCATATTATGTGACATGTGCACGGGAGGGTTGAATGTCATTAGTGTCAGATGCTCTCGGTCGAACCGACCGTCTGTCAACTGTTGGCTGAGTCATGCTGCCGAGGCTGCAGTCAACGGGTTATACTTTGGTTATTCTCAATCAAGGTGAACTATTTCAGAGACAATTTTTTATGAGAAGAGTTACCTTTCGATCTAGTTCTGATTTACTTTTGAGTAAATCCTTTTTTTGTTGACGACAACTCCGCCTTATACTGGCGCTTTATATAATGTGGTCTATTTACAAAAATAAATAACAACACTTTTACACGTCAACATTCATATAAAAATGTCTGCAGATCCAGTTACTAATAAGCTTTAGCCTGTGGTACCTGGAAATGATAAATATAAATACATTTTTATTTCGAAGAAAGAATTGAACATAGCATTTGAATCTGTAAAAAGTGGTTTAGGTACTTACTACTTATAAAATAAAACATAGCTTCTCTCGCGCGGTTTTACCCGCTGGTTTGTTCCTACAAATCGTAGCGTAATGTCATATAATAGTCAAAGTCAAAGTCAAAATCATTTATTCCAACTAAACCATAAATAGGTACTTTTGAAACGTCAAAATAGAGAAGTAGTCTGTCAGTCTGTTCGTCAGTGAAGCTAGGTGCTCATTCCAAATTGTAGATTCGAATGGAGAAGAACGAGCAAAAAACTCCATTCGTTACTCTTTTTTTTAAAAAAAATTTACAATTTCAATAATATAACATTATTGTACCCTTATGTGAGAACAATGCAGAGACAAGTTGTTAAAAAAAAGAACAAATCGGGGACCTATCATAAAATTTTACCCCTTTGTCGTCTCGAACATAGTGCTCACATATGCGTACTCACAATCTTTAAGAGTGCTTCTATATAAACTTTTTGGATATATAAATTAAGGATGCATTATTTTTGAGGATTTTACCTAACTGCTGACTATATTTGAGTATTGTCCAGCGGAGCCGAATCAACACGCTGCCAGGCATTTAATCTAAAGCCTTCCTTGATAAATGGACTAATAAACAAAAAAATAATTGTGCAATTTGAACCAGTAGGTAGTTCCGGAGAACAAACTAACTCTTCAGCTTCATAATATTAGAAGGTTAATGTATATACCAACATAAAAATATTTAAAAACTAAATCGCATAAACGGTACATTTGTTTAATTTACAGATCCGTTGTTTCTCCGTCTAATTAGGCCGGGTTTCCTGTACATTTCCCACCTGTCGAGCCGCTGCCGCTGCCGCTGACGTACCTAGCGCCTACCTCTCGAATTAATTACAACGATCGATTAATATCCGCCAAGCCAAAACTTAATTATGGGGAGAAATTATTTAGCGAGTTTTTGTGCTGCGTGAGGTTTTACGTTTGTTGAGATTTTCATTGAACTTTATTGTCTATTGCGTTATAATAACAAATGTAAACTTTATTTACTAACCTACAATATTTTTGTAACCAGACTGTTTAGAATGAGACTAAGTAGTAAAGTCCAGTGTTTTCCCTACTTGAAATTGTCTTACATTTATATTGTAGATGCGTAGTATAAAAAAACCGGTAATATGGCTACCTTGCTCAGGATACAGGTGTCTGTATTCTCTCTCTTTCTTAAACGCATCTGTTCTTGTTTGCACCAATTCAATAATGTGTATCCACATCCATATAAAGTGGAGTTGTCGTCAAACTTGTCTCTACAACACGAGATCCACGTCCTTCCCAACATATTTCTTCGTTATTGTCAGATTTTAAATGGTTACAATGTATCAACAGTCTCCCGGGGCAGTTCAGTGCACCTCGGCCACCGCTTTTTGTGGCGTCGAACGCTCACCCGCTTATTTGCTATCATTAATCATTATTTCGGCCCAGCGATGGACCGTCGTATGCTTCACAATTTGAGAAAATAACCCTTTTTTGTGTTTTAAGTAAGTTCGTTTGCAATAACATCGGGTCCTCGGAGAGCGTGGCGATCGCATGCCGTGCACATTATTTAAATTACGTACCAAGAACATTGCCTATATGGGGGTATCGCGTTCTGTGGTTATGTGTACACGTGCATTTTATTTTTTTGTATAATATTTTATAACAGCGGGAATTTTGTTCTTGATTTTCTAACATTTTGACGTACAAAGTCCTGTTTTAACTTCCGTTGTGTTGATTGAATTTCGTTGCCTTGAGTCGAACCGCTAATGGTTTGCATCCGTTTCATTGGTCCGAAGATTATGTTTTGTGAAACTTCCATCCGTCCTTTTTTGCAACGCAGGTAAATATACTTAATTGTTAATCTATTGTTTCCTAGTTATTAGTCAAATGAGAAGAGCTCGGTACGTTGCCCTATCGATTCGATCCAGTGTTTTACAATTGCGTAATCTGTCATCACATCAAATCAAATCAAATCACATCACATCACATCAAAGATCTTGTATCTACTTATGCGTATGTCACGGTGGCCAGTTCGCCAGAGGTGCGGGAACAAAGTCTGGTATATTACAATGTGATTTTTTCCTAGTTATATAACATTTAGTTCTAACGTTAAGTGGCCTGCCGACCAAAACCTTACCTGAGCGTACAGCGCGTTGCGTGCAGTGCGCGCCTCAAAGAACCATTGCATTACCGCAGATTGGATCGTACGGGATTCATGTCTAGCAAGGGTTGGGTATGTGCTACGGCCCAGGCATGGAGCAGGAGAAAGAACAGTTCACACAGTGGTTCTTAGTCAGTAGATAAGAGTCTGGTTCTTCATCTAACCTTCAGAGCGGGAGAATTTATTTGACGATCCCCCCCTCAAAATAAAAAAAGGGATTCAACTTCAAACTTGATACTTTATCCATACTTATCAAAACATCAACAATCCATTCAAAACGCTAGCTGCTTTCAATGACGTAATATTTCATTGTTTCAACTCCGATGCGCGTGCGCAGATACGCTTATATTAGTTATTGTGTGCGTGATGCTATCAATGTGATAGTTGCAATGTTCTCGCCCCGATTGTGTTCGGATACGCTAATTGTTGCTTTAATGATTTTAATTTTAATGTGTTTGCTTTACTCATTTGCTTTTTTTTTCTTATAACTTTAATATACTCGTAAAGGCAATTTAAGTATATATTTCAGGTCTTGGAAAATAACTAGATTTTACTGGCTGATTAGGATGGCCGTAATTGGGTCTCTATTTACGAGTGTTTCGTCCTTATGACATCATCATCATCATCACCAGCCTATAAGTGCCCACTGATGAGCAAAGGCCTCTTCTCACATGGACAAGGTTTGAGCATTAAGCACCACATTTGAATTCGTCAACCTACATTGAGGGGGTTGGCGATTTCAAACTTATGTTTATAAATTATAAGTCCAGGTTTCCTCACGATGTTTACTTTCACCGTATGTCAGTGGCGTCTAAATAATTATATGGAAAGTACTCAGAAATAGTCATTGGTACTTGCCAGATTTCCCTCATGCATGAGAAGCGGGCGCCGTAACCTCGGGGCCAACACGACCACTAACTTCGGGCCACCACGACCTCATATACAGCATCTCCAACGTGAAATTATTAAAATTATTTGGAGATATACATTCAGTCAACAAAGTATCGGGAATGAATGTTTTTTTTATGGTTCCAAATTCGAATTTTAATTATTTTTTTGTTGTTAGATTGGCATAACTGTTTTCCATTTTGGCGCGGAATTTGAGTTGCATCTGTTATTTATATTACAAACAGTGCTGTTTTTAGTTTTATAATATCTAGTGTGTATTGCGAATTTCATAATGGACAAAAACATCGAACAAAGAGTTTGTCTTAAATTTTGCATCGCCAATGAAATTTCGTGTTCGGAGGCACTCAAAATGTTACAGAAGGCTTACGGTGAATCGACTTTATCAATAACACGTGCTTATGAGTGGTACAAAGCGTTCAAAAGCGGTCGTGATGTGACGGAAGATTTGCCTCGTTCTGATGTGTGCGAAGGCGCATCACGATAATGCGCCTTCGCACATCATTGTAAACGATTTTTTGTCCAAACACTCAACAAACACCATCGAGCAGCCACCATATTCACCAGATATGGCTCCAGCCGACTTCTTTCTTTTTCCCACACTCAAATTACCCCTTCGTGGCACCCGTTTTCAATCGTTAGAAGACATAAAGGAGAATTCCCGGCGAGCACTGAACTCAATTCCGGAAACAGCGTTTAAAAAAAGTTTCGATGATTGGATTATTCGTTGGCGTAAGTGTATCGTTTCTGAAGGAGCATACTTTGAAGGTGATAAAATAAATTTAGATGAATAACAAACATTTTGTGTATTATTGACTTTTTCCCGGTACTTTCTTGACAGAGTAGTATATTGGATATGAAAGGCATGTGAATATGAATTTGTACTATAAAAGCATTCTTCAGCATCTAGCTAATGAAAAATAAAAAAAGAATAATTGTAATACAAAATTAAATATGATAATCTAAGTATGATGCAGCCCAGTCCAGTAACTCACGTCCACATTACATAATGTATGTTTCTTAGAAGTCGTCAAGCAATCACACAATCTATCCATATTGCTTTCAGTATCTGATGATTTCATGCCACGGAATGTATAATTATATAATCAATATGCAAATAAAAATTACTTATGTCTTGATAAGGTATCAGACTCGGTTCTTATTGCTTATAAGGTAAAATGTTTCGAGACTTTATTATTTCTCGAGTCTCTTTTTTAACCCCCAACGCAAAAAGAGGGGTGTTATAAGTTTGACGTGTCTGTCTGTCTGTCTGTGGCATCATAGCTCCTGAACGAATGAACCGATTTCAATTTAGTTTCTTTTTGTATCACAGGTGTTTTACGGGCGAGCGTTCTGAGACATGTTTGATGAAAATCGATTGAGCATTTTAAAAGTAATGGGGGGTTCAAGTGGGGAAGAAAAACTGAATGTCTGCAAATATGCTCAAGTGGGGTATCAAACGAAAGGTTATGACTTGTACATCACAAAAAACAAATAAATAATTAGTTTGACGTGTCTGTCTGTGAGTCTGTGATATCATAGCTATTGAACGGATGAAACGATTTCAATAAGTTTTTTTTGTTATAATACTTTTTAAAGCAGCTTATGTTTTTTGTGTCGTGGGTTTTTTTAATTTTTAATTTATATTAATTATTAATGGGGGAAAGTCATATCTTGTCTCCCACTCTTGAGGGAGTGTCAGATTCTACAGTCTAAAAGCCATTCGGTTCATTCTTCTAGCTCCACTCTCTCTCGCCTTACCTTAGGCAAGAGAACCCATTTGAGGACATTCTGTGCTAAAAATGTTCTAAGCCGGAGTCGTAGCATATAATTGTGGTTGACCAGCAACCCCAGCTGATTTATAAAGTCATTTTTTTTTGTCAGGGGAAAGTCATCAAATGACTTCTCCCGCCCATAGTTAGCTGAGAGAGAGAGAGTGTCAGACTCTTACCGACTAAAAATCCCCGTGCCTTCTCCTGCTCTGGGCCGAGGCCGCGGTGACTCATTGCGCTTAACCCGCAACCCCGGCTGAACATCAGCCCTATAGGGCCCCCGTCTGTGGTCCATTGGCTGTCCAAAGTCTTGAGATATCAATCACAATTTGCTATCACGCGTCACGTATTCCAATTATTGTTCTGGGTGTCATATGTGAAATTTTTCTTCTTTACACTAACGAAACTAAAGAAAATCTTTGTTTGCAAAAAACCTTTTTTATCAGAAAGTTCAATTTTATAGTCTGAATTACTCACAAATGCTAAAGGAAAATAACTTCTATTGCTTGTTAATAAAGTATTTTCATATCGAGCTGCAGATGTGGCAGGTGCGATGAGTATAGGAAGAAATAGCATATTTACTGCCCGTACATTTCGCCGGTTTCTGTTCCGTAGCCATAAACTTGAATAGGATTGTACGTAGGAAGATGAAGTGTCCTCTGCGAATCCAATCTCATACTAGTTTTCATATTGATACAAAAAATGCTAGAGATACTTTTAAATCTAAAGAGGAAAAATATATTTTTTGTGTACATGATTGCTCTGAAATAACTCAAAAACTATTGGAGTCAGTGACAAAAACTATTACACTATTGGAAAGCTACGTTCAATCTTAATAACAAAGGCATTTCTAACCAGAAATAATACTATATCTTGCCCAGACTTCATAGCTCCTAAGCAATTGTTAAAGTGTTTTACGGTTGTTATCGTATGAACGATTATGAATAATACCTTAGCCAGTGAAATACTCGTGAAATACTGACTTTCAGCTGAATCTTGGTAGGTATTTAAAAATCAAACAAGTTGGGCTCAAAGCTAACAAAATAATATATTCTCTAGCTAAGCGACCTCTGTAGAACTACATCTGAAAACATCACTACCAAAAATTTCTTAAAAAAAAAATCCACACTTTTCGTATTGACGTACCTATCGCACTTCTGGAATAAAATACATCTCAAGGTGTACACACGTAGTCGTATAGTTGCAGGGTAATGCAAGAGTCGAGCGGTGCGGGGCGGGGGGCGAGGGTAACAGATGCGCTGCATTGCCACCGCGCCAACTCAGGACGCGATGGGGACGGATTTGAGAGATACAAATTAGATTTTTTTAACTTTATATTATTATTTTTTATAAGATTGAATCATTCGATTTTCGAACATTACTTCTAAATGGCCAGTGCTAAAAATCGGTGTTCTGAATTCGAACTAGCGTTGGCTTGGCCACATCATTAAACTAACTTTAATGCTTTTTTGTTATTTGCATTTTACTTGATTGCTTCTTTTTTTTTTAGGTATTGCATTGGTCAACTCTTAATTCATTTTCTTACATATTGCATTATTAACAACAAGAAATGTGTAAGTAGGTAGTGTTAATTGTTACACTACTTGTTTTTTTACATCTTAGGGCAGATTTTTCAATGGTTAGATAAAAGTTATCTGGGGAATAATTATAATGCTGTCGCCTCAGATTATTTGTGTAAGAAAGTGACACAAACAATTTTATTCCTCAGATAACTTTATTTGACTATTGAAATTATTTTTCAATATTCAGATAGCCCTTAGAAAATTAATTAAAAGTAAATATCCTTAGGCGCCACATGCATTTGTTTAGTGATAAGTGTGATAAATCAATTTGGACAGTAATCTTTAATAATTTATTTAAAAGAGGTAAACAGTAATAAGGCAACACTAATGAGTAACGCATTATGAATATATAAGTTCGGTACAGACAGAATTAGCTTGTAGATATTTGCCACTCTATTTTAAAGCCATACAGAGATTTTTCGTACACAAATATTGAGCGATATACAAGTACATAAAAAAAGTCAAATTTAATATTTAAAAAAAACAAGAGTTAGAGGTAATATAGGAATATTTAGAAAAAAAAATTAAAGTGTAAAACATTTCTAAGTCCGTCCCTGCAACAAAACGCGAGGGAGCGTCGATGACAAAATACAAATTTTATTTTATTAAATTCAAAAAAAGCCTCCAATGATTGATAGGAGCGCGCCCTCTCTCTGCATAACTCTTGCTACTCAATAAAATGGATCATTGATTTCCTTGGTACACTCACGTCTTTGACAACGGCATACGAGTGAAATATCGCAGTTCTGTAGTCACTATAGTGCGTTGTGTCACAGAACAAAAGGGTTGTGGTTTGTTTGTATCAGCTCTTGATTTCTTTTATTTCGTACGTCAGCAAACGAGCAGTTGGATTACCTGATGGTAAGCAATCTGCGCCCATGGACACCCGCAACCAACAGAGGAGTTACAATTGATATTAGGGATTTGGAGATTTAGGGATTGGAAGGACTGGGGGAGGAGAAGGATTGGGCCTTCGGTAACCTCACTCACACAGCGAAATACAATGTACACGATAGTTTTCTGTAAGGTCGTGGGATCACTCCGGCCGAGTTGACCCACTAAAATTTTTAATAGTGACTATAGTGATACATACAAAATTTATTGAAAATAAATACTTACTCAAGTGGAAGAACTGAGAAGAACTACTAATTAGGGCGCGTCGGGCGCGCAAGCTCGTGTAGTCAGGCTGCGCGACGTCGCCGCGCACACTACATATGAATAAGAGTCCCGGTGCTACTTGAAACTGGTAGAGCTTTTCTGAATTCATTCTCGTGGGTACCTAACTGGTTACTTTTAAGAAATTTGACCCTCCAATTATTTGTATTTGAACAATGCCTTGCTTGCATTTGTTCGGATTAATTTTACGATACAAATAGATGACCATAGCTGAGCTTAGTATTGATATGATAGCTTAGTGTTGATGTTATTATGACTCAAACTCGTATATAATTCAAGATACAGAGTACTCTATTAAAAAAAGTCAAGCATAGGTATCTATATCATCTTTATGTTCATCATTTTACTCAGGAATTTAGTATACTCCAAAACCCATACTTTATTGTACTTTAAAACTTCGATACTAAAGCTATTTTACACATGATTGATGATAAACTTATTGTGAAGCGAATAGCCAAGTTATTTTATGCGCCGTACGTTGAAGCTGCAGTAATTATTTACTTATTTACCGATTTGCGTACCCACTAATTTACGATACGGGCATAAATATCTTCGTAACCGGTATAGGAGTAAGGGCCAGCACGCACTTGCAACGAACCTTTAGTACCGTGTGCGGAGATATATCAGCGACAAGCGATCGCGAATATTTTACAAGAACGGCATACGATATAATGGCCTTCATGTAAAATATGAGTTGCTTCCACATCGAACCTTTGTGCTCAACTTTCAGAAAAAAAATTGAGAGATATTTGGTTTTTGGTAACTTTTGGTACCTACTCTAGTAATTTATCTTTTTTATAAGTATTTGTTTTACTGATTTACACGTATGGTGCGTGGACAATGATGAAAAGTTTCTGCTGATGTTTGAATATGGATTGAAAATGGAAACTTTTTTATAAAATTGTATTAATTATTCGCAACCCGTCCCGGCGTCACGGATGCACCTCTGATACTAAAAGTCTGATACGAATGTTATTTCATATAAACCTACCTACATCTTCAATCACTCGATCTGTTAAAAAAACTGAATCAAAATCCGTTGCGTAGTTTTGTAGATAAATGTATTTGAAAAAAAGAACACTTATTTCCACAGATCGATCAATACTTCTAAGTTAAAGAATATGTTTTTGCAGTGAGTTTTTTGTTTATTTTATTAGTATTTATGTAACAGGTTGTAAGCTGAACACTTCGTGGCGACGGCGACGTAGTATTTCGGGGCAGAGGCAGTTTACCCGGGGCAGCACACAGTTAATTTAAAATTCTCACCCGGATAAATAAGGAGGGTAACGTTTGCGTTTTATAGCCTACAATGTGCGAATGCAATGTTTGTGACGCTCCTTTGCGGTTTTGGACGTATTTTAATATCGTTAATTAGGTGTTACAAGCCCCGAGTGCTCGTTTAAAATGTTACGTATTTTGTATAATGTTTAGATACATGAATTTTGGGTGCGAGTAAAAAGTTATAATAGGAGTAAATCTGTTTGTTTTGCTTTGTTTCTGTTGGAGATATATTTTATAAGTTAATATTGTTTTAAAAACCTAGCCAGTATATATTAAATTCTTTAAGACCAGAGATCCATACGGTAGAAAACATCTAAGTATACTAATATTATAAAGAGGTAAGTTTGTATGTAGGGGGTAATCTTTGGAACCGCTTGTCGGATTTCCAAAATTCTTTCAATGGTAGATAGTTGTAATATTTCTGAGTGCTATAGGGTATAAAATATCACGCTACGATCAAATGGAGCACAGCAGTGGGTGAAACCGCGCGAGAGTAGCTAGTTAGTTAATATTTTATTAGTTAGACATCAGGATGCACATGCCCCTTAGTCCAGTTTCTAATAAAAACCCCATCAATTTTATCTGCAGTATAACTATAGTATACTGTTAGGACTGTCCCTCAGTTAAATCGTTATCAATAGGCATATAATGATTAAATTAATGACTTTTACAAATAAAAATGAAATTTTCGGTAAGCATCCTTTTGTAGTTCTGTGAAACCTTATCACTATGTAACCAATCTACTAATGTTACTTAGAGAACCTTATCTGCACAATGAGGATTGCAAATAGCCAAATATTGTTATTGATTTTGTTTATCATGTTCAGAGAAACCGTACCGCAACAGTTTGATAATGGAAATATCCTTTTTCCTTTACTGGAATAGCGATGTAACTATCTAATTTGCTTAGCAGAGAAAACAAAAATCCAAGACACGGCGGCAAACAAAGGCGGCGTCACGAAATGGAGCGAAACTTTCTTACTAATTAATTTAATCCCTTCGAGCCCTACGCCATTAGCCTAATTGAACTGCGGTGTACATGTCAATTCTTTGCTCTTGTTCTCAAACACCAAATTTTAACTTACAACCTTAAAATGTTTAGTGTAGAGTTGGTTTTACATTGTACTTTTCCATCTAAAGTTAGCACCATGTTAATGATATGAGGGGCATATTTTGTAGCGTTTTGCATAAGTGTCTTATTCCAATATGCTTCGTAAAACGTTGTCTTTGGAAAATAAGTTCTAATTTAGGTTGATATTAATTTCAAATTCCATTAAATAGATCGATGATGGATTGAGTTATTGACGTCGTGTAGATAAAGTACTAAAACAATCGAAGAAAACAGTGTTTTATTGGTTGTAAGCAAATAATAGATAAGTAGAGCAATAGTATGATTATGATAACTTATTTCCAGGGCTGCCTAACTTAGTTTTTTGTAAATAAATCATTAGTTGTGTTTGTGTTATCATTCTACCAAAAATAAAATGTGCCATCCCTATATTTATCTACTTACTTTGAGGAAAATAGAGTGCCATAATTAAGTTATGGAAAATAATTTTCTGTTTTATTTATTTAGTTTTCGAAGTGGCGTGGTGTGTAGGTATTATTATTTTCAAATTACAATTAGATGCCTGCTTGTATGAAATAAGTTTTATATTTGAGTTGTATGGCAATCAATAGGTTTTATATTGTTTACTACATATTCTCACATAATTCGACTTTATTAAGTGTTAGTTTTTTTTATAGAAATGAGCGAGATATATAGATATGCAACCAGCGCCGCATATAGACACCAGCAACATCCAGAACTTACAGGTTTGTCGAAGATCAGAATATGGGGGTTAGGAATTTGAATTGGAGATAGAATGCATTGAGCCTCCTATAACCTCACTCAAAGAGTCAAAGAACAAAAGTCTTGTTTTACGCCGGTTTTGCTGTTAGGCTGTGGGTCCAGCCAGCTCATTTGTGTTGATTCATGGCTCTAGCACAATTTTCTTTAGCTTTCCGTTTCATAAAAATCTTAGCAGAACCTAGAGGTAGGTCAGGATAGTATGGTATTATGTGATATTCGATGTAAAACAATAAAATTTGGCAACTTAGAGCCAAAAAATTCTCCCAGTCAGATGGTCAAGCTAAGAGTCGATTCCAAAGAGTTTTATGGCTTTTACTTTATATGTGTCATGTAAAAGACAATAATTATGTTTATAATATTGAGCTATCAGCGAGCGTCAACAACATAGGTACCCCCTGTAAACATGCCCTTTGTCCTACGTGCCGATATAACGATAAATAGCAGAAGATCCAGTTCATTAAGCCTTTTAAAATTACCAGTGTTTCAAACAGTGACAAAAATAAGTAATGTTTGACTTGAATATACTTACTCAGAAAAAATTATTGGGGAATTGCAATAAGATTTCTTAAAAAAAAATGTAAATGTGTTAGCAAGATTAACAATTTTGGATTCAAACTGAATTTTACTCAGTTTTAGCGTGATCGTCATACGCTGATGCTTTGATCCTTGTATTGATCGAAGCATCAGCGTATTTTTTAATAAATACCCAGCTTAATATAATGTATTCTATTCATTCGCTCATTATTATAACAAGACATTAATATGATCGTCACGCATGATGTTTGCTTTGTACTAAGTGGTACTACTGTAATTAACTTGTGGTATGGCTACGTTGACGAACACGTCTGCTGACACGCACATCCTTTTCATAGCGACCACCATGAATCTACACAAAGGACCTTCTAAATTCGGTCTCTTAAACTTTAGACTATTCATAACTGAAGATATTGTGTGAACATTTTGTAGTGAATTAGGTTATTATGCGAACAATTTTAAAAGTATGGCGTTTATGTGGCATGTTTTTAGCTGGTACCAAATTTGGGTATATTTTAAAGTAGGTCAGGAGGTGGCAGGCTTTTCGGTATTCAATGTATTACAAGTATAGATATCACCAGCCAATAAGCACCAATTGTTCAGTAAAACTGTCTTCTCATATATGTATAGAAAGGTGAGCATTAATCACCACGTTTGCATATCGCAGATTGGCTATTACAAACTTAAAATTAGATACTAAGTAGTTTAGATTTCCTCAAGATCTTTTGCGTACGTAACTGGTGTCTAATTTGGAATAATTATAAGTATAACTAGTTTACAAGTTTCGACCCAATAATATAATTTTTTTATGCAACATCAAAAGAGTTGCAATTTCGTTGCCAGCTGTTTGGGGATAAGAGGTTTCGATTTTTGGGGATTGGGGATAGATGCACAAAAGACTGTATAGATACGTAGGTACATTCTTTGATCTGGTTATTAGAAAACAGTAGTTTCCAACAAGTCAAATTAAATACTTTTATTGAAGTGTCAAGTACGATACTTTCTTATGAACTTTGTGTGTAATTGCAACTACGACGTCATAATGTTTTAACGTAAAAAAATCTAAAATTATTCAAATTGGCAAATGAATGAATGAAAGTATGGTTATACTCTTTTTTATACTGAAAAGTCAAAATAATTTATTTTTGATCTAGCGAACTACCCATTTGTGATTTTATTCATTGTCGTTGTTTCTAATTCGTTAATAAAGAAGTTTGTATACCAATAACTAAAACTCTATGCTCCATTACGAACCTATTACATTTTGTAGTTGATTACTCCGTGACGAATGTTAGTACATTAGCTACAAACCTCGAATTAATACGTATCATATCGACTTTTTGTCCACTAAAACAAAAATTTAATTGCTTCAAACAACATAGGTACACATAGGAACGAATAGGTAAAGATATAATAATAATATTATCATACTTATTAGTCCTGGATAGTTCGATAATAAGACTTAAAACTATTACAAATAGGTTGCAATTTGATTTGAGATTAGACTTTTTTGGGAGTTTTAGAGCAACATCATGAGATCTATCAATAGCGATCTGGATTAGGATATCCGCAAACAAACAAATTGGTATTCTAGAAGATTTTTAGTATTTTTAATAAACATTATGTCTGACTTAAACCCACTTATAAGTTGGAAACACTGCTAGAATGACTAAAAAAAATTGATAATTATATTTGGCAGATATTCCGAAATAGCAATTAAAGTAAATACTCCACGACGAAGCATTTGAGTTTACTTACGTAAGTATATAGGTAACGTATGTATGTACCTATAGTATTCTATCCAATATGGCAATCTAACCCACGAGTAATTTAACTCAAATAATTTCGTTAAAATACCGTCAGACAATATTGAACCGTAACAAAACTTCCATGAAATAGGGTAAAACTAATTCGGTCCCGGTCAGTGCAAAACTTGCCATGTGTCCCGGGTTCGATTCCCGGGGGTGCGCGTCTGTAATGTCACGCCTATTATTCGTCGATATATCTTCCGTTGCCGTCAATATTTTCATTTTCGTGGATTTCTGTCCATTTGGGAGTTCATTGTGTCCCTTTGTGTATTTTGTCTTCATATGTCGTTTGTAGGAATACGCTTCTTATTAGACAGGGTTATATTCTTATTAAAATGTAGATAAGTATAGCTACATACATAATGTATCTCAAAAAACGTCTTATTAGAAAACGAATAACTTATAGATCCTACTAATATTATAAATGCAAAGGTTTGTGAGAATATATCGATGCAGGTATGTTTGTTATTATTTTACGCAAAAACGGATGGACCGAATTGGTTGTGGTATGTAGATAGATTCTTAATGCCCTGGGTTAAAATATAGTTTTGTTATCAACATACCTACCACGCCGGCGAAGCCGCGGGCGGAAGTTAGTTGTAAATAAAGAGAAACAAAATTTACTAACAAAAATAAAAGACATTTAAAAAGTAACTTGAATTTCGTCACCACACAGCTAAACATTATTTATATAAAATTTAGAACGGATAACCTTATAATATAATGTACAAAATACAAAAAAAATATATATATGTTAATATCTAAATACCTATTAAAATATAAACATAATAGCAATACTATACATACTTAGAATATGAAATACTTAAGCATAATTCTATATAAAACAAGCCTGCCTCTCTTCTAATTTACTATTTGCTGTGCCCATCAGGGTCCATGATTGTTACTATACATATTATTACCATCTTATCTTACATTGTGGATGCAATAAAGAATTATGATTATGATTATGAAACACCAAATATTTGTTGAGGTTCTATTTACAAATAACATCCTAAAGAACCCTAATATTCTAGGGTCGTGAAACAATCTGTACGCCTAGTATACATACCAGATCCAATTTCGAATCTAACAAGATTGAATATAAGGGTTATAGTTCCGTCATCGTCGATATTTGTAGCTGAAGAGGGCCCATGCATCACCCAGCGTGGAGGGTACTAGACGATTTTATAAAGTACCCCGACCATCACACGTCAAGGCCCACACCGACCGGCCATCCTTTATTCAAATAAACCCTATTTTTATGGAAAACCTGCCCTTTCCACATCAATATCAATTTCCCAGCGATTGTTGCAGAAATAAAGGGATGACCCTTCAGGGACGCAGGTTATCTGCCCAACTATATTAGAGGACCTTTTAAAAGGCAGTTTTTTTAGATGGAAACTTGTTTTTTTGAGGTTTTTTTCTTTATACGGTATTTTCCGTGGTGACCTTTACCTTTAAAATTGCGGTAAAACAGCTGCCTTGTTGTCATGTCTTATCGATTTTGAAATAGTGTTAAGTTCATCATCATTATCATCATCAGCCGAAAGACGTCCACTGCTGATCAAAAACCTCCTCCTTGCCAAACGACAAGTCGCCACTGGTATCCTACGCCGAAGAGATTATAAGAGCTATTTTGGTGACTCTGGTTCTTCGGCAAATTTGTATTTAGTTACTTTAAATTAATTGAATATATCAATATACTCGTAATATAATAAAAAAATCTTAATATCTGTTTCTCCGTCTTTTCCATACTTACAACAAAATAATTAAATCACATTACAGTTACATGTGCTGCCATGTGCTTTTATTTATGAACATTAATACCTACGTCATCGTATAAAGAGCATATAACGCTACCATTTACCAAATTATATTCGGCCGGGCTTGAGAACATCCAACAGTTGTTCACCACTGTGATTACAAACGATTACGCCGTCACCAAACTCGTATTCGGTCCCTACTTAATATAATAAGCATCGCTGAATCAAAATCGATGCTATTACATGTCTGGTCCCATATATAATCAGTACATTGCATCCCGAAGCGATCGCGCTGCCTTAGGGCCGCTCCGTAATCGGTCAATTATATATAATTTTCTACCATCAGTCTTTACCCGAAGCGAACTAGATTCCTGCCAGCCCTAGTGTAATCGTGCGTCCGGTTATCGATCTAATTGGTAAATTATGTATAACCCCTCAGGAGACTGACTGGAAATAATCTTTTATTAAGAAAAAAATGTAAATAAAGATTGGTCTTCAATTAATATAAAAGGTGTTTCGCAAGATGTTGAAGATAATGTTGACTGAGTAAAAAAAAAGGTTGAGTTTGTACTATTGTATTGCGGTGTTTTATTTCATGATAAAAAAGCATTAAAGTTTAAGTAAAGCGTTGCATCGGTACACAAAACATCGTTATACTGAAAACAAAACAGGTTGTAGTTGAAACCGAGCCGCGGTGCACATTCGATCCGCCCCCAACGGCTGCAAGCGTCCGTGTCGTTTTTTTTTATCTTTTTTAGAATCAACCTTAATAAACTTTTTCCTATTGGCCACAAGGAAATTATACATTTTTTGTTTGAGATTAAATAAAATTTATAGCAGGTGGAATGCTAGTGATTATTTGAATTATCGATTGGAATCGGGTATCGATCGATACGATTGGTCGGAGGCAGTCCAATGGGGTGAGAGATCGATATGTGGGAGATAATTGGTATAATTATTTAAGTTGAATAGTAATTCTTATTCGGTTGTGGGGAGTTTCGTGTAGAACTAGTTTATCACGATATCTGAACAGTGGTTTTTGTTGGTAGGGATTTATTTTAGGTAGTGTTGCCAAACGCGATCTCGCGTGACGGTGAGGCGTGGCATGCGATTACAATTAAAACATTGTTCGGTGTTTGGTCGTTCCAACCTAAAGAACCTACCTATGAGAAATTCGATAAAATATTGTTGTTTGGTGTCTGAACTTGTTTGCCGTATTAAACATGTTGCTTGATCGCTTTCGTATTTCTTCATATTATAATCATTAAATTTTTTTTTTTAATTTAGTTTAATTTTGTTGAGGGCTTATTTGCATTCTAACCTATGTACTTGCAAAATCCATATAGGTACCATATATATTCACCTACAAGTACAACATTAAATACAACTCACAAGTAAAAACCCTGAAAATTAAAGTAGTTACCAAGATTTATTAATATATAGTCGTTTAACTCCTAGACATAAGACTCAATTTACAAAAACATGTTACCACAACAGGTTGATTCATTCGTACCTGATATAATTGTTCCATCATACGCATACTGCGCAGTTAACGTTCAAGCCGAACTAAAGGACATCAGAGCGTCGGTTTCTTAATTCGGTTAGAAAAATTAATGGCGTCATTAGTACACGTCACCACAAAATGGAATTCGTGACATAATATTGACACGACACGGAACAGACAAGTATGTAATAAAAAGATAAATTAAATGGTGGATACGGTAACAAAAAGGTTGACTGTCAGCCAACACATTTGTCTATGGACCATCACTAATTATTTTAAAAGTAGAACTGATTTGGAGATTCTTTATTGGTCGCTCAAAACTTAAAAGTTTTGATACATACTAGGTACATATCCTTGCGCTCGTCTCCCTTTGGGGTAGGTTTAAAACAAATGAACGCCAGTTGATACGATTCTGACATTCCTCTTGCGCTTCTTCTACTTTTATCAACTTTTTCATGCTCATCACTAGAAAGTGCTTTTAATTTAAACCCTTTATCAAAATGAAATCAATACCCTCCGGACTAATTTGGGATTTACCTACTTTAATAATTATATATCTTGGATACTAAAATTTTATGTCCAGTATTTGGCAACTGTACAGCGTTGTGTTTCGCCGTGTGAGTGAGGTTACCGGAGGCCCAATCCTTCCCCGCCCCCAATCCCTCCTCAATCCCTAAATCTCCAAATCCCTAAACCCCAAAAGGTCGGCAAAGCACTTGTAACTCCTCCGTTGCGGGTGTCCATGGGCGGCGCTGATTGCTTACCATCAGGTAATCCGTCTGCTCGTTTGCCGACCAATTACATAAAAAAAAACTGTCCGATATTAGCTGCAAGGCGCCTAAAACATTAGATTATGTCAAAAATCACAATAAAAGTTATAGTAAGTAAGTAAGTAAGTACATTCCTGTCAAAGATTTTAATTAAGACTAAGACATATCCTATGAGAAATACCTAGTGTATAAAATTTAGTCTCAATGAAATAAAATGTTTACTAAAGTATACCCCTAAACTTATCGAGGGAGTGATCACCGACGACTTCTTTAACCTTTCAATCGTAGTAATTCGAGGTAAAATAGGATTCTAATTCGTATGGGGTTTAATGAATGAAACACATTTGATAGAGATCGGGAAGCAACGCTCTCTGATGAGCCTGAATCTTATGTACTGCGATTTCGATCCTGTTTGCTTGCAGGGCAAGTGCAATAAGGTACCAGGACCTCAGACTAGAGCAGGAGAAGGAACGGTTTTAAACACTAAGAGTCTGACACTGCTGGGCGAGAGAAGTTATTTGATGATATTCCCCTCACAAAAAATGACTTGTATGGCGAATTATTCCTATTCTACTAATACACAGAATTATATCACCTTAGTTTTATTAATTGTAAATTTCTGCAGAACCCAAATTGTATTGTTTTTGTCTGTAACGCGAACGTATCGTCACGCGTTTATGAATTCGTTACGATTTCTTGTCTTCCATTTATTTCGGAACGCGTAAAATAATAAATTTGATTTAACGTTTTACATGAAAAATCGAAATTATTATGCTTTTGCTTAGGTACCTATGTAGGTGCGATGTTATTTTTTGTGTTAATGTTTAAAAAAGTGTGGAACGTCTCGTTTGGTTGTTGTTGTTGCTGATTTACAAAAGACAATTTTTATACGCTGAAAAAGAAAACTACTAAAACATATAATCTGCAAGAAGGAAAGTAGTGTTCGTGTTTTGTGTATTTATATACTTTTTTTTCAGTGTATATTAGACACATAAATACATACTTAGTTCATAAGATAACGTAGAATAATAAAATTCATATTAAACACAAACATATTTTCGCTATTTCAAAAAAAAAACATTGTCCATAGCGTTAAAGAAGTGCCCTCATTCTACACTTCCAAGTACGAATTTAAATGGAGCACAAAGTTGCACCTCACTATTTCGACAAAAAAAACGGACAGCTGAAGGTTCCATAGTGCAAATTATACTTTGATAGTTCGCCCATTTAGACTTGCAATAGATTACTGTCATTACTTTTTAATTAGGTCAGGTGTAAACAAGACTTATACAGCCGTCATTTGTTATTTCTTAAGTATAATAACAAGACACTCCCCTCACTTCGAACAAAGATGATGCAAAATTAAAAAAGTTTTTCTTTTTTAGGTTATATTTGTCGTATGTGTAGAATCTCTTTAGTCAAGGGAATTATTTAGGTATTGTTTATTGGTCGTTTTATTTAAAAATAGAGTGTTATTTACGATTTGCCGTTGCGATTCCGTCCGAATACAATTTAGGTCAATTTAGGTCAAGGCTAGAGTGAATAGGCTCTTAATAAACTAGTGCGGCTTACCATCAACGATTGCATCACTGCTTACCATAAGGTGGGATCGCAGTCAAGCACTGGATTATAGCAAGTAAAAAAAAAAATTTGACTGCGCAGTTGTTGCGGTTGCTGGGTCACAGGCAACTATTCACAATTTATTGTTCCGGGTTTGGGTGATGTGTATATAAAGTTTATGTTTAGCCACGACTCAGGAGAAAATCCTAGTGGGAGCAATGTTTTTATAATGCTAAAGTCCTGCCTACTTGTAATAAGTGAGAATCCCTATTATACTTCTTTGCTTTCTTTTGGCAGTTTTAAAAAATATAATTTTGTTGGCGTCATCAAGAATTTATATTTTCTTAAAGATGTAAAGTTTAGTTCAGATCTTGTTTTCTGATCGAGGTGACAAACTTCAATACGCCTTTATTCGATAGCCAAATTTGACTTGGCTGGGAAAAATCTAAATTCCGATTTTGGCAACGTGTTTCATTCAAAATAATATAGGTGTAGGTATGTATCATGCACTACTTACGAGTACTAGTTCTTTTTTGCAGAAAGTTATTTAGATTTTTTTCTAGTTTTTTCTAGTTTTTAGTCTCTTTTGAGGTCTGCGTTTATTTACCTGGGGAACGTCGGTATCCAGACACGGAGGTATATCCCCAAACAGCTGTCAGACACCAGTCACAATTTCAGTTTGATGAAAAAAGCTCACGGTGACCGAATCTTAAGTCGAAAATAGACCAATCCGATATTTAGTCTACACAACTTACTTAGACCCCTTAGATGGAGTAGAAGTATTTTACCACATTCCCTTTTTTTCAAAATGATCAATACTTTTTACGTCTACAGCTGGTTTTGTACCAGACATGCGCTGCTAAAGATCATATTTATAAAAAAAGGTAATATTTAAAACGATCAGCAATCCAGTCAAGCCTGACTGCATCCAGGAACAATCTTAAAGGGTGATGCGATGACGTATGTGTCTCATCAATACGCGTCGCGCGTCCGAGCATTAACCCGCACCTAATGAGGTCGGACAGCGTTTAATAGAATTAAACGCTAGCCGCGGAAGGGTTAGGACCATTTGTTACTATAGTGCCCCGCGGTGACGCTCGCGGGTTATGATGACGCTATTTCCTGTAGTGTGATGCGTAAAATTTTACGTATCATGTCAAATTTACTTCATCAATTACATTTCTGTGTTAACGTCCTCTGGTTTATATCGAAGACGAAGGGTCTGTTTTATCATGTGTCTACCAGATAAATTTGAATGCGAACACAGTTTGTATGAACCATGTGCTACATAAGTTTGTCGGGTACTTCTATGAAGGTGGTCAAATATGCCCTTACAACATAAGTGGGTGAAACGTTAAAATGTTGTGACACCTTAAAATGCTATACATTAAATTTTATTATAGTGTATTTAATGTTTAGATGTAAGGAATAATGAAACAGCTACTGGTTGCCCATAATTCAATAAATAAATAAATGTGTCTTATTACATATATTGTATTATACATAAATAACCCAAGGCTCGGCTAGAAGAAAATGCCTAAGGCGTTAAGTCCACCTTTGTATAAATTGAGTATGAAGTTTATTAAATAAATAAATGATAAGCAATGATCTGACACAAGAATGAATCCATTGGTTTGTTTATATAAGACAATAGATGTTGCTAACTTCTTAAAATTACGACTTTTCATGCGTCCATGTAATAACACTAAAGATTTCTCAGCTTACCTCTGGACTGTATTATTCGTGACTAGTGGAGTGCTCGCGGGTGGGACGAGGTCAGGCGATGCAAGGTGACCATTGCGTATCAACAATCAGAAAAACCATTACCATCATTTCAAATATGGTTATCGTAAGGACGAAGAATGAGAGGTTCCTAGAAGTAATATTTGACGTGGCTATGCTGAAGGCATTTTTGATTGGGTTTCGATAGATCTCGTTTTTCTTTGGTCCGGTTATAGTAGTGCTGGTTTTCTGATGCTAATCTGTGTGGTGTTACTATTGAGAGGGGAGGGAGGGGGGAGGATGCATCTCTACGCGGGCGGTGCTGGGCCGTTCTCACGCCTCTGAGGTCACGCCTTACTTTGACCATAGCCGCACAGCATTACAAACCCAACGAGTACCAGCTCACAAGAATAATGGAATACCTTTAACGGTATTGAGGTTCTATGCAATATTTCATTCGACGCCCTTCTGCCTGTTTCACCGCACATTTCATGGGAAATACTTTCTAAAATAGTTTTGAAGATGTCTTTATGTTTGTATGAGGTGATTACGTGTAGATGCGTGTAGATGCGTGGTTATATTTCGCGAGCATTATTGTGTATAGAATGCTGAACTACACATTTAGGCACGTGAATATTAGTCAAAGTCAATGTGAAATAATTTATTTCAAATACTATAAGGCACTTTTAAACGTCAGGATCATAGTCGTCCTTCTTACCGTACCTTCTTTTGTTTCAAAAATAAATATTAGTATTGTATTTTTTTTTTAGTTAGGAATATGTTACTTTATATGCCATTTAGTATCCGAAGGGATCGTTAAAGACGTTCAATTTTAGAACACTTTCAACAGATTTTTTTTTCGAAATTCAAACTAAATACAAAGAAAAATACCATTTTTTTTCTACACGCAACAAAAGATTCTAGCGAAGTCTATTGTAATCCAGTATATGTAACAGCAGCATATGAAATGATCACGGCTCGAGGCGGCACAAAGCCGCGTTATCCTACTTGAGCGCCGCCATTGTACGGAGACAGATAAATGCGATACACAATGCGCTTAACATTGTAATCTATGAATATTTTCTATTGCACGGTAAGTATGTGGAAAGTGCGATACAAGACTGTTATTGTGGGGAAGCGTTTTGTTCCATGTTTTCTTTATAGAATGAAGATTCTATAGAACTTAGTTTGTTCCTGTTATATTGAAGAATTATAGATATTGTCGGTAGAGGTTCTAGGCTTGGTCTTAGATGAGGCAGATTCCAAGTAAAATAATGTTCAATCAATTTTCTGCCCACTATTTCATAAACGAAACAGCTTTCCTAATGTTAACTTATTAACTATCTTAATGGAACTATTACTTACGTAATAGTTACGTACATATGAAGATAATTGGCAAAGTCTGGTGTCGTTTTATGTAGGTATCCATTTCTTCGTTGAAGATATTGAGTGAGAACTACACATTAGTACAATTTTGTAGGCAGGAATATCTTATTCAGAGCTCTGGCCGCCTACGCGGTTGGATCGTCGGCGCCCGCTGGCGTGACGCAGCGAAACCGAGGAAATAACACCTTCCCGGCCCCAATTCACACCAAAGCCTCGTTGAAACGATTCAAATCAGAGATTTCAGGACGATACCCGATTGTATTATTCCGGTTTCGTAACCAAAAATCCAATTGTAGTCGGATCCCTTTCGGGAAAATTTTCGGAGTCCCGCAGAGATTGCCTGAATCGAACCGGCCTTCGTGGGAATGAATAACCGCGAATAATACGTTGTCATCCGCCATTATTATCTCACAATGATACAGTGCTTTTACGATAAAAATCTCGAATAACAATCGAGCGACTAGACTTTGTTATCTGCGTAATGTTATTTTAAATAAAAGAAGATATCGTAATAATATATGTAATAGACGTCCATTAAAACAATTATTTCAATGTCTTTATTATAATAAGCATGCAGGTTTTCATGTTGTGATGTCAGCCGTAAAAACATTAGCCAAAATGGCCGGATTTGAAAATAACTTTATACACGGTAGCGATGTTTGTGAGATAATAACTAAATAGGTTATCTGCAATTATATGTCTAAGTACATAATAACACGCGGATTGGACGATGTAGGTCTCTATGTTAATGATATCTGGTTCCAAGTATCAATGTCAAAGGCAAAGCATTCCATGAGAAATATGTAAATGTTAGGTTATACTTTGAAGTCATTGTTAATTAAAAATAGTCTCTATTAATTTTGTATTTAGTGCAATCTAATGCCTGTAACGAATATACTTAATTCGTTTTATTACAATATATTATGGAACTAAACGCAAGAAATATAAACTACTAGCATCCGCCCGCGGCTTCGCCCACGTGGTATGTTGATAATAAGTAGCCTATGTCCTATTCCGAAGTGTTTCCTATGCCTGTGCCAAATTTCATCCAAACCGTCCATCCGTTTTGGCATGATTGAGTAACAAACATCAAAACATCGTAACTTTCGCATTTATAATATTAGTAAGAAGTAAGATTCCTTACCTACTATTAAGAAGGAATTTAACATTAGTTATAAAACAACCAAGATTCAAGAAAGCGTCGTGTATAGAAAAATACGTCTAGAAAATAGATACACCGTCAACATGGCATTTAAAAATGGTACCAGTTCGTGAGATGCGCGTCTGCTGGTCCGTGGCCGCGTCGTGTGGTTACCCGCCCTAAGGCTAGCGCTTCATGATAAATGGCATGCACTACGCTTTAAAGGTACTAGTAATAACTAGGTATAAAGTATTATTGATCGAATTGTATTTTCAAAGAGACTGAGTGTCATTGGTCTGACTTAGGATCAATTAATAAATGCCATCATTTCCATGCTTGGCGACTACTGACTACTGAGACATCGCTTTAAAATTATCGAATAGTGTCGCCCGGAGAGTAAGTGTTAGTCGGGAATAAAAGATTGGGCAGCAGCATTCTCTCACTTTCTTTTTCAGTATACGAGTACGTTTTATTAAAAAAGAGGAACCGTGTATTATTATTTCTTCTCCATTCTTTCTTGCTCGTTCTTCTCCATTGGAATCTACACTTTGGAACGAGCAAGTAGCCTCACTAGAGGACAGACTGCCAGACTGACACATAAAGTTGAACTTTTTGATATTAATTTTTTGTTTGATGTTTAAAGGTGTATAAAGTGGTCTATTTGAAATAAATGATTTGTGTTTTGTGTCATTCTGTCGGTCTGGCCTCTAGCGAAGCTATTCGCTCCTTCCAAAATGTACATCAAATATGAATGAAAATTATTTGAGATCAGAAATGGTACAATGTCTTCTAATCTATTTACAATACAGCTTAAAATGTAATAATAAGAATTTTATCAGCAAGAATTTATAAATATTTATATAACAAAGTATAGATAAAATCAGAATTATGATTGGTAGGTAGCGTAGTAGTTCGTTGCACGCTGTAGGTACGGTGATAAATGACTGCACAGTGTACGCTCAACGTCTGTACCCTAGCGCGACGGTACGGTATAGTCCGTCTCATTTGTATTGCCATTAAAAAAAATATATTTCAGTATTGAACTGCACGGTTGGCGCGATGGTGGGCAACTCGTTGCCGCGCAACGTGTCGCTGATTCGATTCCCGCACGGAACAACAATTTGTGCTATCTACAAATTGTTGTTCCGGTTCTGGGTGCGATGTGTATGTCAAATTCTGTATTGGTAAACGAACCCATGACACAGAAGAAAATCGTACTGCGGGGAAACAATAAATTGAAAACGTTGAATTTTATGTATGTTTAGTATATTTCTGACATTTTCTAAGATTCGATAAAGCTAGGTTGTCGAACCTAGTAGGCCGGTGCTTATCGATTTTAACTGATTTTACTGATCAAGAATGAGTTTTTTTTTTTTTTTTTTTTGTGAGGGGAAAATCATCAAATGACTTCTCCCG
Organism: Spodoptera exigua; assembly: GCA_902829305.4. NCBI lineage: Eukaryota > Metazoa > Arthropoda > Insecta > Lepidoptera > Noctuidae > Spodoptera > Spodoptera exigua. The sequence continues at coordinate 4,907,522 of LR824612.2, forward strand.
CCCAGGGCCGGGCAGGAGGGAGTGTCAGACTCTTACTGACTAAAAACCCCCCTGTTCCTTCTCCTGCTCTGTGCCGAGGTCGCGGTGCCTCATTGCGCTTACCCCGCAATCCCGGCTGAACATCAGCCCTTTAGGGCCCCATCTGTGGTGGTCTAATGGCTCTTTGAGGCGCGCGCGGAACGCTACGCGCCGTACGCTCGGGCCTGGTTCTGGTCGGGCGGCGAGCTGCCCTTACTCGCCGACCGCAGGCCCGTGCTTACGGTGGCCGGAGATCGTCCCTTGATCCCCGACGCCCGTAGTGTCGCCAGTTGCGGCTGCTGGGGCGTGAGGAGGAGGATTGCTCCCTCACGCGGGCCGCCTCTCTTTTTGCGAGCATGACTGCTTCACAAAAGGAGGAGACGGCGTCCCAGTTCCTCTCACTCCGCACCATGGCCTCGACTAAGGCCGGGCGCGAGGGGTCGCCGCCGCCGATCACTTCCCTGAGGATACGGCGGTGCTCAGCCCAGGCAGGGCATACCGCTACCGTATGCTCCACCGTATCCTCTAGGTGATCCTCACAATGACGACACTCGGGCGTTTCCTCCCGCTGGATCCGAAACAGGAACCTACCGAAGCTGCCGTGCCCGGTAAGCACCTGCGTCAGACGGAAGGTGAGGACGCCGTGGCGTCTCTCAAGCCACTCCTCAAAGAGGGGTCTTACCGCTGCTATGGTAGCGTGCCCGGCCCTCGGTTGCGACAGTCGTTGTTTCCACTCTGCCATGAGATCTCGCCGGAGCTCATTCCGCCACGCACAAATTTGGCGCGGCAGAGGATCTTCGCCCCGGCGACGCGCGTCTGCGCGCAAACTGTAGACGCGCGCAAGCGCCTTCGCTTCTAGATCCCACGGCGGTGATCCGGCAAGGAGGTTCGCCGCCTCCCCGGAGATCGTGCGATATTCCGCGGATTATTCGGATGGCCATGACCCTCTGGGACGCGACCAGCGTACGTGCCGGCCGCCATCAAGAATGAGTACCGATTTAATTTTGTATGAATAGGATTTCCGTTGTGATTTGAAACTGGTAGAGTTTATTAAAGTGAGTTTGTCTAAATATAATTACTACACAAAAACAATTTTAACTTTCTCTATCGTGCAGTTGTGGATGTTACCGCAAGTGTAAGTAATCAGGATTAACTGATGATTTTAAGATAACCTCAGATTTTGTATCATATGTTCACAAAACCCGAAAGAAAGCCTCCCTTAGCAATGCCAGTTGGATTTAAGATGTTTATATTAGCAGTGAAAACATACAAAATTAACATTTTTATGTTGTCTTGGCTAAATCCGGTATGTTAGTAGGCTCAGTGCTAATCAAGCGATCGAGAATTACAACATCTTAAATTAAGGTTTTTTACAATACTAGTTTTTGTCTAAACTTAACTATGTCTGTACCAAATTTCACACAAATAGGTTCAGTAGTTTAGGCATGAAAAAAAGACAGACAGACTGACATAGTTACTTTCGCATTTATTATATTAGTATGGATGCGGGTAAAAAACATCTCACAACGGAAGCCATGAGAATATTTACTTACCTTAAACGAATAATTAAGTTTTACATATATAACAGCTCTTAACTAATAAAACTTTATTACATCACAACACAAAACTAATAACATTTTATAACATTCGTAGGCCAACCCACTGCACGACGACTATACACCAGTGAAGACACAAAACAATGTCAATGGAGCTTGACAGTGATATGATGACGTCACTAAACGTCACTCCCCACCGAGACAGTGATAACGAGCAACCAGGAGCAGCAGATTTGTGTACGAGAAAATTTATGAATACCTTTACAATCCTGATATTGCACGACAGAATGACGCGGTGACGAAGCGGAATATTGAATGCTGTGGAAATTGTTTTAATGTCGTTAATGTATGAAAATAAATTTGTATCTATTTTCGTACATCAGCGAAATTAAAATAAAAACATATTTTTAAGTTGCCAAGTTTCCTGGAGTGATACTACGGCCTTACAAAAAATCGGCGTGAAACAAGCACATCATTGTGTTTCGCCGTGTGAGTGAGATTACCGGAGGATCAATCTTGTCGATTTTAAACTTGTTATTAAAGATTATAAGTCCGGGTTTCCCGACTATGTTTGCCTTCACAGTATATCAGTGGTAGGTGTTTAAATAATCATAGAAAGTACATACATGTAACTCGGCAAAAGTCATATTGGTATTTGTTTTTATAATAACTATCGTGAGACATACTAAATTAACTAAAAATCGCGGGTTACTCACGTGTATATATTGAGAAAAGCTCTACTAGTTTCGAACCACAGAGGGGTTCTTCCTCATGAGCAGCTTGCGCGGACGCGGCGACGTCGCGCAGCCGCACACTCATGCATGAGACGTCTATATTAAAAAAGCTCCAAACTGAAGTAATAAAAACGTTTCGTATCTCACTGGCTGTTTTTAAACAGCTGTGTCCATAAAACATTCGAATATCGAATACCATCGTTATAAGTTTCCAGTCGTCAACTAGCATTATCTTCGGGACTGTAAAATATTTATTGCCACAAAACTAGCATATCTACAAGTATGACTAAAATACTCCTTCGTTTACATCAGATATAAAATATACAATATCTCCGGGCACTTCCTATGATTGGTCGAGGTGCACGGAGCGCAGGATGTGACGTCAGAGCCGCTATCTCCGCAGCTGATTGCTCATAAACCCGTCGTCGACTGATAACACGATGTCGAACTTTGAGAATAGACCCCAAGATACGAATACGTAGGTCGTAGGGTCGTATGGACCTTATTATGATGTTAGCATTGAAGATTACGTTGCTTATAGATAAGTTGCGCGAAAATCGCGAAATGTTCGATGCCTAAGTCTAAATATGTAACTATAGCTTACATAATATTAATTCAAAACGAATGGTTCAGATTTGGAAACCTGCTAGTGTTTTGTCTATCGTTCTTAATAAGCTAGTGTAATGAACAGAATTTCAAATTCACATAACAGATCGCTACGACTAGTCTCAATGCAGTTGTCACTTGTGAAGTTTGCTGTTTGTTAAGTTCTAAAGACAAAACACGGCGCGAAGTTAGGCACGGGTCAATTATATCATTTCTTTAAAAAAAAACTTAAAAAATTAACTCGAAAAAAGTAATAAGGAAAACAAATAGACAACAATAAGGTGCAATAACCGTGTCTATAACAAATTCTAGAGGAAGAATCAGCATGGCTATTCATCGTCCACAATGGTTGCGTGCCTCCCTGCTCTCATTGTTTTAATTTCACTGCCATCACTAATTGCCAGGGTAGGGACGGACGCATTTTAAATATCCCCACAAACGTTTTTAACAACCACCTCATTGCATTTTAAAAGAAAGGATTATAATTTTCTTTTAGTGGAACCGGGAAATCGGGGATCTTTTATTAATTCCCCTTCTGGAGATGTTTTTTTAATAATAATAAAAAAAGTCTTATTTCTCGAAATTTGCTGCTTCTTTGGTTTTGTAGTTGCAATTATAAGCAAGTAAGTATGACTCGATGTCCTGAAAACAAAATAAAATCGATTAGCAAAATAAAAGGGTTAAGGGCTAATTTAGAATATTAGACACGTACTATGTTACGAAAAAAAAACTATACTTCTAGTATTATCATATGCAAAAAATATATAGAAAACAATTGAAAAAGTTTATCATCATCACCCTCACCAATTGCCAGATTCCAGTGCTGGCCTTTTTTGTCAGAATCATGAAATGACCTCTCCCGCTCAGGGAAGGCGAGAGAGAGTGGCAGACTCTTACTGCCTAAAAAACCCCCGTTCCTTCTCCTGCTCTGGGCCGAGGCTGCGGTGACTCGTAGCGCTTAACCCGCAACCCCGGCTGAACATCAGCCCTATAGGGCCCCGTCTGTGGCGGTCTTACGGCAATCGTACCCGATGTTCTACAGCAGCGGTCCCAGGACCGATCCCTGTGGAACAACTCGTGACATTTCTCGCCGGTTCCACACGCCTCGGTGACCGGGGTAGATGACGGAAACAGGCCTTGAGCTATGATTTTCTCCAAAAAAAGGATTTAATCATAATTTCGACTTAGCAGACAGCAGTGTGAGTTTAAATTCTTATTAGAAGTGTTTTTTAATGATTATTGTTATTTCTAATTGGGATACTTTTAGTTAAAGACAACAGAAATGACTTCAATGTTTCGACATACACAAAACGTCACGCCTTTTAAACCCCGATGGATACTCCATTTCTGTCTATACACAAATGGAACATCGATGACGATGATCCACTACTAGTACTGGGAAACAACATGAACAGTGCACTCATAATAATTTTAATTTAATAGATAACTACATATAAGATAGATATAAGCCATGCTTCGCCACGAATGGGCCGGCTCGACCGGTGTGATACCAAGGCCTCACAGAAAACTGGCGTGAACCAACATTATGTGGGGTTTCGCCGGGTGAGTTAGGTTACTGGAGTGGAGGCCCAATTCTTCCCCCCTATCATCAATCCTCAAATCTCTTATCCTTCAATCCCTAATAAACTCGGCAACTCCTTTGGTATTACGATTGTCCATGGGCAGCGCTGATTGCTTACTACCAGGTAATCTCGTTTGCCGACCCATGACATAAAAAAGGACAAATAATATAGGTACGACTACAAAACAATATTCTTAAACGAAGGAATAAATGCAGTTTCTAAACAAATTAATCATTGTATCGCAGTGAACGCGTGACACTTGACGTATCCTCATCGCGCCTCTAATTCACGCTATACATGACAGATGGCGCTACTGGTGACGGTTCTCATGGTACCGTAAATGGTTAGTTGTAAGGGTTAAATGTGGGTAATAATGCTTTGTTCTAAATACAAAAAATATTATTACATATGTTTATTTTATTGTAGTTTTAATGTGTTGATATGGAGCTTACAAGTTATAGTTATGTGTTCATTCACAGATACACTTCACTACTCCTATGACGTCTTTCGAATTTGTTGATCTTTTTAATCTCTATGTACCTAACATAGAGAAAAACACAATTTCGTTTCTAGAAATAAAAAACCATGATCAAAGACACGATTCACTGAACATGATAGATAAATATTCTCTTAAATATCATAGGACTCATAGAAAATACAATACACAACGCAAGCAAGGCAGGCGAAGCGAAGGTGCGCTGGTTTTTGCGTCCAAATGGCGAAATAATGACGTGGTAAAACCCGATGCGGTACGTACGTACCGCATCGGGTTTTACCACGTCCTCCCCGCATGCTAATACCGCACGTTGAATATTTATAAACGTGATGCGACACTATAGAAAAAAAATCTATAGGATCAAGATTTTTTATTCCACCTTTTTATTTATACGCCATGTTTTTTATATTTAATTTTCGAATGCACATATTATTGTTAAATATGTTTAAAAATGGAAACGGTTAAATACGTATTTTTATTGAATAAAGATTTTGTATAACATATTGAAAAATAAATACGGCGCTCGCATTGTCAAATTGTTTTTTATATGAATGCTTTAGGTACTTTGAAGAAGATTTCGTCTGAATGTAAAATAAATCTTAATTTATCAGTAATTAAAAAATAAAACAACGTACTAAAATATTAAGGACCATTTAAAAACAGGTACAAGCTAAACATTTTAGTAGTTAAAAAGCGATGTGTATCACACAATTGTGTTTCCATTAGAAAAGGGGAGGGTCGGCTTTCCTAGGATTTAAATTTAAATTGCAACGTTCTCTATCTAACGAGTGTCACTCATGTCGGAGCTTGATAGATCGATGATTGTATCGAGGTTCAAAAGAACATAATCCTTCATAAATAGATATGCGATGCTCTGCTTTTAGTTCGGAGTTGATGTTTAAAAAGTTACCGAAAAAAATGTGTTTTGGTTAACGTTCAGTTTTATTAATCAATTATTCTCTATATTTTATTAATTATTGAGTAAAAGGAAAGCATGATGAGTTAGTCTTTCTGTCAAATTTTTTCATGGGTTTGTTTTACACCTTCTATTTTATTAGTCTTACTCGAAGTACTTAAGGTTTTGATTGTGAATTTTCGAGTTTGTTTTTCTGATAACGTTACCTACTTAGATCATCAGTTATATTTGTTAGCAGATTCACCATTCCCGTACAGTGTCGCAGTTGGAACACACACGACGTGGTTTGTTCGATCTTGAACAAAACCTTCGTTGTCACTGAAACAGAAAATAAAAACACAGTTATAAATGCACATAATTTGAACGGCCGCGAGATATCTAACAGAAGGAAAATATTAAAGGGAACTTTACCTACATTTTTTAAAAGAAGTTTTCTTTATCCAGCGAATAAATCGAAGGTGGAAGGGAGAACTTACGCGGCGGAAGAAGAAATCTGTTGTTTTATTCATGAATAAAAAAAATAAAGAAAGAAAATGTGGAATGCCAAGCGGTTTGTTTTAGTAACTAAAAGTTGCAAGTTAAGTAAACATGAAACCTAGAACTTTAGTACTTAAAACTGAAGACGGAAAAACAAGCACTGGATTAGTGTGGAGACTATCTATATCTTATGTATATAGATGTACAATGTAGATGCATTCGATACAGTAACATCTTCATAGATTCCTTGTTGTAGGTAAGTACTCTATTAAGATGACAGTGAGTCCTTCGGTGGATGATATTATTACGGAATGTGTGCTAAACCCATTTTTAAATAAAATCTTTGCCTTTCGTAAATTGTTTATTCAGTTGATTTCAGGCCTGCATATCAACTATAACTATATATATATATAATAAGTAGTACTAATTCCAGAAATATATCAACAAGAAATGCTTTGCGAAATCGCCAAAAACGTACAGTCTTGTTCAAAACAAGCGGACTTGTTGACAAATCCTCACGCACGGTATCCATTAAATAATGCAAATTTGTTGTAATCCCCACTCCGCGAGCCGCCGGCTTGGAGTGAAATATTTAATTTTCATAAAGTATACATTAGAGGAACAAGTGGGGGACTCACTGCCTTGTTAACTGAACCGCCGAAACACTTATAATATACTCATTTCGAAGACGGTAGCTTGCTGCACTGCTATTAATTAAAACTCTACTATTTGGCTTTATTTTACTATTTGAATGCGATTTTTTCAAGTTTACCTGACTTCTTTAAACTATTCACATGAAAATAATGATGACGTACGGGTTTTCTTTCTATTTTGTTGCAAGAATTAACAAACTTAGGCTCTGGTATAAAAGTAGATAACAGTGCAAAACTTCTATTACCTACGGGGTTGCAACGAACATCTCCATTGTACTCTTTTGGCATTTTTGTAAGAACGCATCGGTATTCCTAATATTTTCAGATACAATGTGTTTCACATCTTACAGTCAAACATTCTTTTTCCTACCAAAAGTGGTCCCTAATAAACCTTATACTATGTCCAACTATTATAGGCACACAATCGTTGGCAGTTCGACGCGAGCCGACAGCAAATTTGCATATCACCAATATTATATCGTCACGCGAAAAACGTATCCCTTACGCCTGTGTACACATGAATGACGCGTGATGCTGCCGACCTTCCCTGACGTCATCCATCATTCGACGTGGCGCCTGCACCTAGACTCGTGACAGCGCGGGTGGAATTCCAAAACCCAACCAAAACACGACTGTATCTTTTCTCAGATAAAGCTCCATTTGCAGTGTTGAGAAACAGTGAAAGGTGGCACTCCACCTCCCCGCGGGCGAGGGAGGATCCCTGTCAAACGCTGGCGAAGAGTTTGACAGACGCGGGGCGCGGAGTATTTGACATGAAGGGGCTTGTTTGATACGGGGGTGAGCTGACAGCGGGGAGGGGGGCAAATTCTGCCCGGTCATGAATAGGCAATGGGCTCGCTTTATTTATAAAGATTGTTAGCCCGAACACGGGCCCAGTGAAGTTCAGTCGGAAAATAAACACGTCCCCGCTATTGACGTATGTAGATAATAAGTCTTATAGGAACATACAAATAACGTTCAATTTCCGATAAACTGCGAATGAGGATTGTAATGGGAAGTCTGATTGGAATTCAAATCTGGTTCGAATGTGGGAGTTTGAATTGGAATCATTAAGAATAAATTTTGACAGGTTATATTATAATAGGAATACAGAACCCAGATTTATTATAAGTATATTTTGGCTATGTGTATCATTATCATAAGTGTGGGAGATCGGTACGAATGGGTCAGCTCGATGTGATACCACGGCCTAATAGAAAACCAGCATGAAACAACCACAGCCTTGTTTTTCGCTGGGTGAGTAAGGTTACGGGAGGCCCAATACTTCCCCTTCCCTAATCCAAACCCAAAAATTAAATAAGAATTATATTTGTGGAGGCTTGGCATTAGCAACTTAATTATATATTTTTGTTACCTATTCTGTTGTTAGTCTGTAAGCCTTCTTAAAATGAATGAAATAAAAGAAAATCTCCAAAACCCTAATCCACAAAAGGTCGGCAACGTACTCGTAACTCCTCCGTTTTTGCGGGTGTCCATGAGCGGCGCTGATTGCTTTTCATCAGGTAATCCGTGTGCTGCTACGTCCTATAACATAAAAAAACATAAAACGGGTCTGCGAGACACGGTTGACATTTCACTTATAAAAACACATAAGAGTTTATCAACGATAATTTAATTCAAGGAACAGAAACCGCAACGTTACCCTCGAGCATCTTGTTAGGGGGAATAAAATCCATAAAAGACACGGCAGTGCAGAGGCAGCGTTGGGTACAAAATTTGATTATTCCGCGAGGTTGGCCTATCGCCAGCGTTTGACTATTTATCAAGAGCTCTCCGCACTCGACGGTTTACAAGGATACTAATCATCGATGCGGATCCTATATAAAGTTGCACAACTGTGCCAAGTATCATTTTAGTGTGACATGAATATGAGCTGTTTTATACTCATCCCATTAAACGTTAATGTTGTTTGTGAAGTTATATTTAGACAGTCATATATAAGAGATTTTACAAGTTTAGACTTCATAGTGAAATACGTTGACCAATAGATGGCGCCACGAGACGTATAAGCGTCAGTTTAAAGTGGAAGAGTGCTTATTCACTTGTTTTACAATAGGTACGTTTATAAAATAATTTCTAGTTTATCCGATCAATTTGTTTTGGGGGGAAACTTATCAATTAAAAGATAATTTGCTCTCTGCTTTGGGTGAGGCGAGAGGGAGAGGGAGTATCGGAATCTTACTAACCAAAAATTACTCTGTTCCTTTCCCTGTTCCGGGCAAGGCCCGTGGTATGTACATTATAGTGCTTGCACTCCGCGAGCTCTCCAAAGACTGTCTTTTTGGGTGATTGATTCCAAGGTTAGCTTTGTAATCTTCGGTTTTAACAGATCCGGCTTCCATAGCGATGACTTTGTTACAATTAGAAAGTCTTGTTCACAACCGAATTTGTTTTGAAATAGATTAAGTTAAAATTAAGAAATTCCTATAATCGACCACTAATCGCATAAAACATGATTAAGTATAAAACCGGTAAGTTATTAATTTTTTTTTATAAAGGATTACGCAAAGCGGTCGTTTATAGCCCTAAGTAAATTACTATTTCATGAGTCATCGATAAGGAAATTATTTTAGATGGAATGTGGAATAATTAAAATCAATGTATTTCATTTGATCATAATATTCGAGAAATTCTTAGTTTATTAGGGAGTAAATCCGCTATTATCAATAATTTTTCTAATCGAATCTGGTATATACTTAGCGCCAAGACCAAAAATAATTGAGAAAAGGTCATTTAAAAGGAGGGAAGCTTTATTGCCAAAACAGTTTTAGTATCAATAGGAGTTGAATTTACATAAGTTTATATTTTTATTTCAAAAAAGGTAATGAGTCTAACAGTTCTTACTAGAACTTATTGTTCGTCACCAAACAGATTTTATCGCTTTAGTAACAAGGTAGGAATTTTGGTAATTAGGTACTAATTAACTTGTGCATGCATAATTAATTAAACGGGTTACATGTAATTTGCCCAATGCTTTAAAATAAATTCACTATTGATGAGTCACTGTTAAGAAATGTAGCATACAGCGCACTTTTTTTATGCAGTTATAGAAAAGCTAACGGAGTACCATATTATGTATTAAAAATAATGCAGCCAAAAGTAACTTTATCATTCTTTTTGCTTGATAGCAAAATTGTTAGCACATATGCATGTTAAATAATACCATTCCATCATCAATGCACTTTTAATAATATCATCTCTTCAATCTTTTTTTGTCAGTAGTTCTTTTCTTATTGAGTATGTAAAAAAATCAATATTTATGTATCACGGTTAAAAGAAAACAAGTTGTATTTTTACTTAAAACTACTCTTTAATAATTTTTTTATTCTTTTGATTTTTATTTTGGCCATTATTTTTTCACGTCTTCACCGTAGCTCGTAAAAATTTCAATTTGAATCATAATAATTTATAGTTTATAATTGACGCATTATTTATTTAAGACCCGTTCTCCCATTGTGTAGTAATGTGTAGTCTTAAATTAATGTTTGTAACAAATATAAATGATGTGGTATTATAATCTCTATGTTAAGTTCACGTAGTAAGTTTTATCGAGTTGTTTTCTTATTGACGTTACATTTACTTGAAATAAGAGTTATTTATAAATCAGATTTTAAATTAATTTGGGGTTAATGTTTAACATTATACACACACTTGAAAATTTTGATTTCCGTAAGAAATAAAAAGTAGTAATTATTTAAGGCTTTAAAATAGGTATGCCCACGAGTATCCACTGATGAGCCCTCTTCCCAGACGAAGAATATTTTAGCATCAATCACCACGCTTGCTTGAAACCAATCTAGTATTTCACACCTGTATTCTGCGAGGTCGTGGTGTCACCCCGGTCAAGCCGCCCCATTTGTACCGAAACACTTAATAATCGTTAATGTATAAAACAAGTTTAAAAATAATATAAAATTTGTCGTTCGAAGTTCCTAGTTATGACAATAGGGAACTCAAGTCATTACTAAGGTATGTCGAATCGATATCGGTCACCATTGTTTAGTAACTTTCATAAATAATTTGTTCTAAAAATCCTCTTTTACGTAATAATCAATTAAAAAGTATTTAATGACTTGTTTCGTAGAATGCAACACGTATTAAATACAATACGTATTCTACATATAAATTAAGACGTAGTGAATAATTGACCTTATAAAATTATTGGACTATTAACTACTATTTATTTCGAAAGCGAAAATATAATTTCTTTTTCTTGAGAATATTGGGTAATCCTCTGTTGTTGTTTTTATACACTTCTTAAGAAAAAAGGACGCAGTTCTCTAGGGTATAGTGAGTTATTTCTTCAATTAATCAGTCACCAGTAAGTTTATGTTTTATTACAAACGTTTATGTAACGTCATAATGTTAGTTTGAAAAATATTTGAATTATCGTATTAAACTCGAAATCAAGTTTAAAATACCGCTTTATAAAAATAATCATAACAGATAAATATAACTGGGCATTAGAATGAACCCCTTGAGCGTTTGAGAATCGCGCTAGGGTTGTTTCCGTCGCCCTATGATTTATGGCTCGCGAGATTTCGCCTCGGGCTCGCGTTTCCTTTTGTCGGTCGAGCCGGCTTTGTGGCAACCCTCGTTTATAGACAGCCGATGATTCGATTCTGTAATGAATTCATGCTGCGTTCTCATCGTTTTATATAGTTGTTTTAGCTTAATTAATATACTTAACAGGGTTTTATGTTTCAATTAGGTGTTTTGTTGAAGTTGAGTAATTATACGAGAGGCCGTGTGCTTTTTGTGATGGTTTTAAAGTTCTTAGTAATGCTAGGGTTCTAGATTTTTAGAAATAAAAGTTATTAGAATATATAGATTAGGTATTAGACTTACACGTGATTAAGTACTGATACCGTGAGGAATCAATCCGCCTTAAGCAAGCGTGGTAAGTAATGTTCAAACATTGTCAGTGTAGAAAGAGGCATTATTTTGCTTAGCTGGGGCACTTATAGGCCCCCGGTTGTTATAATGCTAGTCGTATTAGTGAGGGTAGCACATAATTGTCACCTAGGTAGAGGACGTCGGTAATATGAACTAGAATTGAACGCCAGATTGATTCAAGTTTCGAATTAATACAGTTGAGCATTAGACGAAAAATAAATGTCGCTCTAAAATAAAATACCAAATAACAGTTTTTTAACTACATTACTTGTGTCTATATAAGTATCTACTTACGAAAACAAAAGCAGCGTTAGCTCATAATACAAGTTTGCATCATGTACCATCATCCCTCATAACATCAATGGAGGGTGAGTTTAATAAAACAAAAGATACAACATGTCGACACTGCGCTGCCGTCTGTCAAATAATGATGCTCATTTGTCAAACACAATCGGGATACTGCTATATTCTTTTTGTTACCATACTGGTGTTGTGTGGCTTGTCCATAATATAGCATATTATTATATGAACATAATCCTACTTAATATTATAGACACGGAGGTTTGCAGGTACGTGTGAATATTTGTTACTCTTTCACGTATAAACTACTGAAGAGATTTGAATGAAATTTGCTACTAACATGGATTATAGGCCATATTTCACTTTGGTACTGTGGCTACTGGCGGAGTCGTTTTAAAATGATGAGGTAAGAAAGATAGAGGTAAATAAAGCAGGCGGATTGCTTGATAGTCGAGGACTGGTACCGCTTACCGTAATATTCACTCTCAGTCTTTCCAAGGGTATGTCTTTAGCAAAAGGTAACAACGTACTTGTGAACTCCGTTGTCATTGCAGGTGTCAATGGACGACGCCGATTGCTTACCATCAGTTTGATTGTTTGACGGCCTGTAATAAAAAAGTTCCTTGTCCGTGCCGAAATGGTCATATGCGAGGACCTTGCGCAGGTAATCGGCAGAGTTTTGTTGAGTTTACTATTAAAAACTATAAATTAAATAGTTTTCGCAATCGTTTCCGCATATCCAGTCGCACATACATAATGTATTAGGGCTGCCCCTATAAAGATAAGGAATAAGCAACGGATAGGAAGCTTGCCGTCGATCCCATCATTTCTTTTATATTTTTTCATCAATGTCACACGTGACGCCCGAATGTCATTTTCATATGACGAAGAAAAAAATGTTTATTAAGACGGCGCCTTCGTAATATTACGATATTGTACTAGTGAAATATGGAAAGCGATTTTTTATGAGAAAGTAACTAGGTGTGCGTTAAGATTAAAACCGAGAGGGTTGGTCTTATTAATGTTCGTGTGAGCTTGGAATAAAATTTGCTATTTTATTAAAATGTGTACCTAACTTTGGCACAGGCACAGCTATGGCTATAAGTACATATATTATACATAGGTTATAGGTACTTGTTTATGTTCAGCTTATACATGTAGATCACTTTTACTTTCGTGTACCCAGTTTAAGGCCCTGTTCTACAATGTCTAGAAATCGTTAGATACGAAAAAGATTTTAATGGGTATAGAACTATAGAACGTTACCTACTTGTATGAATTATATGCATAAGTTTATGGTGGTGGGGAAATAGATGCCCAATGTTTTAGTGAAATTGATTGTGTGTAACAGGCGTATATATAAAGATAATAAGTACTTAATACTTATAATGTTGAATAAAATTTAAAGCAGGTACTTAATATAAAGAAAGTAAAGTAAGGAATGATCATCGCTATTAAAGGGATCAGTATTGTCCCTTAGTGAGCTCTTATGATACCCACGGGAAGTTTCGAATTGGTGTTAATAACGGGTACTTAGTAATCTGGTAGTATCGATGCAGAGTTGCACCGATACTGCGCGGTGTGTGCGCGGTACCGCGGGGTGCGAGCGCGGCAGATGTGTCGCCGGTTGTGATTGTCTTGCCACGATGATTGATGATCTTTCGCGCCGTCTACTGCGTAGGGCTGCACCGCCACTAATTTTGTTAAACATTTATTTTTTTAATTCTGATGTTACACAATCTAAAGTTTTATAATAATTACCTATAACATTTCTAAATCCTAGGCAGTATTTGCAGAGAGACAAATTACTTACTAAAAACCTACGTAAAACTTAGTTATTTTAAATTTCTTCATGTATGTAGTATTTACAGACATTCAGCCTTTTTTCTATGGTATATTTGGCTATACCTATCAGTCATCATCATATCAGATATTAGAAAGTTTACAGGGTATTCTTATTATCAGGAAATTTAATCAAAATTCCCTTTGCCTTATAAATTGTTTTATTCTGTTTCATTGAAAACTGCTATAAACTCTTGTAGCACAAACGCCTAATAGCCTATACTAACAATCCACCAACAGGAGGAATTCTGTGTTCCCCAAACAGTAAATAAAATATAACCGAGGTGTCTCAAGGCCTGAGTAAATAGGTTGGTAAAGGTAGGCGTGCTCCATAGAAGGCGACGTAGTAGAACAAATGAAAAACGACATAGAAAAAAAATACTTATGTTCCTTATAAACCTTTTAGTACCCGTAATAAACTTTTCGTTGGCAACTAAATAATAATACCAACAATAACTCTTTGTGATTAGAAAATATGTGTTTAACTTTCAATCTTTGTCTCTAAAAGGTAAACAACAAAAAAAATATCAAAATATGGCTACAATGAGTATTTAACAGACAGTTATTCATAGATAAATGTACAAATACTATTTACTCACCAAGAAACATGTAAACATCTTTTGACAATAGGGATTATCCCCTTCTCCCTTTGTTGCGGTGATTGACAAGTCATATCTCCGTCTCTTTCTAATCTATTGTTGTGCTAAACTCCGCCTCCAATTTGTAAAGAATTAGTGCATAAACTCGAACATAGTTATGGCTGCTATGTAGATATTTTTTATGTTTACTTTAAAATATACAAAGTAAGTAATATTTGATGTAATAAAAGAAAAAAAATATTTTGTCATATATTTTTTTTACATTTAATAAAAAATATCTAATAAAATTATTTAATTTTAATAAGTAAAAATAATTACGGTATAATATTTGAAATTGATAAATCATAATAACAAATATTTTTTATTAAATTAAGATGCGGACGCGCGACAACCCTGGCGCCCTATTCAACTCACGTTTATTCAATATAAGCAAACTCAGGCATAGGCCACAGCAAAAGTACTTTGGCGAAATATTCTACATTCGTCAAGCGTTGTCGTGATCTGTCGTAAAGTACTGTATATATATTTGTAAATATAGGTTCATAAAATATAGGTACGACTTTATACTACAAGTTATAAGTATCTAGTGATTATTGTTATGACAAGACTGCCTACGATTTATAAGATTAGTAGGTAATTAAAATAGGATAGTTATAAAAAATTACCATACATTCGGTTTAGTAATATACACAAATATATTTTATATATAATCCTTATATTTTTTATATATAACCTTCAGAATTATTTGTATGTTTATTAAAAATAATTATTAACATTTTATTAAGTACAAAGAAAAAGTCTAATAGATTCTTGTCACAACGGAACTTACGATACTATATAATATATATAAATAGATGAAAGGTTTCACATAAAAATATTTATGACAGAAACTGATTAGTCAATAAAAAAAGCCAGTAAAAGTATATAACTATAAATCAGCTATATGTCTTTTCATAAAAATATTACCTAACACTAGATATATTATCTTGGCTACTTAGACATTTCTCAGTTTTTCAGAGACCATTATAACAAAGCTACACGTTACGCCATCTGTATATTTACAGAGAAGTTATTTCAATCGCGAGAAAGGTTGTTCTATTGAAACACGCCACGCTAACACAACATCCTCTATGAACGTAAGTTTTCAAGAGTACATGAGTCAGTCACAGTCCTATTAATTTTATAAAGATAATCTATTTCTACTTTCTTGCTTTCTGTCTAGTCTTTTTATAATTAATGAGTCAGTAAGAAATACTGGATATAACAAAAAAATAGGCATATTTCGTGTTTGCTGAAATCAATATTTTGTCTCAAAGTTGTACTCGTAAGTTTGTTCAAAGCCTAGTTTCTAGTTAAGAGAGTTGATACTAGATGGCGTCTTTCTCAATTTACAAAATAGTTTGGGTTTCAGATGTGTCTTGAAACTAAATTTTTTATTTCAGTAAAGGGTTTTTAGTTAAGTTTTACTCTGATAATACTAAATATTATCTTTATACTTACTTATACTTTACGAAGAGGCAATATTGAAACCAATGAGGTTAATCCGAGGTGCGATTATTGCTCGTTGAACATTTTATCAATTCTTATATTAAGTAGTCCTAGGTAATACTTTTTGTGTGTTGTATTTATATTGTTGCGGCTGTTTTGTGTTTCCTACTTTTTGAAAAGTTTCATTAAAGAGGTAGATCGGTACTAATGTAGAATAATTATTTATCTACTTTCTATTCCATTAGTCACAGATGTAACTAATTTGAAAACTAAGTAGGTACACGGGGCTCATTATAACATATTTTGTGAAGCAATAAAGACATTAATTCTAGTTTACCTTAAAATTAAGAAGTCTTAATTCTAATATCTCTAAATAGTTTTGTTACCTACTAATTATTTTTGACAAAAATTTTGGTGAATGTTGTAATAAACGTTAAAGTTAGAAAAAATCAAGAAACCATGAATTGTATTAAAAATTAACATTAATTTGTTAATCACTTTGCCACACATTTTTCCTGCTGGCTAATTACACAGTACATCAAGGGTTACGAACCATATAAATTATAGAACAGTCCTGACTGGCGTCATAGTTAACTGTGTCTTCATAGAGTGTATTACTTTCTACATAAGGCTCACATTCCCAACCATTACGCTATGAATCCTTCTTATCAACTCCAAACACTTCTACAACCGGGTACCGCATCCGTGGCAATGCCTCCTTCTCAACCTCAAGAAAAGCCACGTCGACTTCTGGACTATCGCTCTTGGCTCTGTATGCAGCCGGCTAGCTGGGCTAAACCTCAGCCCTCAAAATTTCTACCGCGAAAACCGAAGCGAGTAAGGACCGGTTTTACCACGTCGCAACTGAATGAGCTGGAGACAGAATACGCAAAATACCGCTTCCTCAGCCAACCTCGACGAATGCAGCTGGCAAACAGACTACAGCTCAAGGAACATACAATAAAGATATGGTTCCAAAACCGGCGCATGAAAGAAAAAAGGGAGCTTGCGGAGGCTCAAGAATCCTTTGGAGATGTTTATGAAGCAGTGCCGCAGCCGATGCTTTACTACACGAACGTGGCGCAAACATATCCAGTTGAAAATGTACCGTCTGTTCAAAATTGCACATCGGAAGATTATGATTATTCCCATTACATGCATGGGAACAATGAGCTCTTTGTTTCCCCAAGCAATGTGCAGGAATCGCCTGAACCACATGTTCTGCCTCATACTCAAACGGAAATTACTTCATTGGGGTCTACTAAAGAAGAAATTATTCAGAACCTGTTCCTCATTGAACAGCAGTACATGGCAAGGCACACAGTTCCGAGTCCAACTGAAGATGAACATTCCTCACCTTATTTCAATCCGGAGCGATCATGTATGTATGGGGATACGACTCCATTTGCCAGTATCCCTGAACAACATGACCATTCTAAATGCATAGCTTATCCCGATTCAGAAGAAAATCTGTCTATAGAAGAACAGCTAATTCCGCTACTAGATTCTCAAGAAGTTACTACATTGGGGTATACTAAAGAAGAAATCATTCGGAACTTATTTCTCCTTGAACAGCAGTACAAGACAAGGCAAACAGGTCTAGCTGCACCAACGGATAATGTGCCGTCCCCACAACATTTCATTTCGGACCCATCGCGTGTATATGAGGATAAGGTTCATTTAGAAACGGAAGGACGACCGCCTGCAGCAGTACAGCCGACTGAACATATTCCTGGAGACCTCATCGACGTGCCGTGTTCAACGTATTTTGAAGATGTGGATATCAATAATTATTTTTAATTTGTTAAATAAAAGCAATGTCTCAAACATTTTACACTTTTTATTTAGCTTCTAAAATTAAATCATTATAGTTATATAATAAGATTTAATTCCTAATCAATAAAATAAATAAAAGTGTCCATTAATAAAATCCGTTATTTTCAGTAGTTTAAAATGTTGTTATCCAAAGTTATACATTAGACACAAATATATTGTCTTCGTCCCGCACTTCGTAATCATTATAGTCTATACTTATAATAAACCTGTAGAAAGGTCAATTCTGTACATGAAATATGTTTTCATAATAACTATCAGGGGGTGATTGGTGATCGATACTGATGCCAAAAATTCAATCAGTAAAATTTTTGTCTCTCTGTCTGTATGTTCCTTGTAGAAACAAAAACTACTCGACAGATTTACTATTACTCTTAATATTGAGGTACAATTATTCTTTATTTTCCTGGGCAGATTATAAGGTACTTTTCATTAAGCTAATACTAATATGAGCAGAGCAGTGAAGGTAAATGTTGGGAAAACGGAAGAAGTTACTCAATTTTTTTAGCGTTCTTTGCGTATGCAACCATAATTGTTACAGTTACATAAAAATTATGTATGACGGAAATGTTCTACATAAAATTATCTAAAAAATATTGCACTACAGCATATGGCTATCTTTTATACTCATAATAACACGTGTAACTTCTGATAGCTTAACAGTTCGGAGCATACTGATTATATTTGTTTGCTCTTACGTTTATAATATTCTCACTCAACCTAAATTAAAAAAGTTTACATTAATACAAATTCAATAAAAAATGAGGATAGAAATCAATGTGGAAACACCAAACTTATACATGAAATACGCTAAGAATGCGTGCAGCCGTGCAGCTTTGCGAGGTCATGCATAAAGATAATACTGATATAATTACTACCTAGGGATACTGTGAGTATGGGTCGTTTAGTTATTTTACCAGAGGGTAAAGGAGGTAAAAAGGAGAGCCTTTTACAGGTGGGCCACGCTACGTTCACCAACTTACTATAAATATATATTTATATTGTTATTATATTTTTATATTTAATTTTTTTTTATTTATTATTATAAACCACCTGCGGCTTCGCCCGCGTGCTGTGTTGATAAAAACAGCAATAGCTATGGAATAAAATCGAAGTATACCTAAAATTTGTTTCATTTGTATGATTCCAATGGGTAAAAACCGTATTGCTTAATAAGTCTCCGCTATCCGTCCGTCCATAGATAAAATGGTACTAATAGGTATTCGTTAGTTTATAAATTTACCGCATGACGTCGGAAATTGATAAATTTACGAAAATGTGGACACACTTTTACTGACTTGGTACAAAAAATGATACTTTTACAATTTGTGGGAGAGCTATGCTTTAGCATGAATGGGTCGGCTCGACCGGAGTGATAGTTAAAGTTACATGGAAATTAGATATGACGAAAATATTTTCCATAAAATTATCTAAAAAATATTGTATTACAGTATTTATGTCTATCTTGTATGGTTATCTCACAATAGCACGTATACTTAACTCCTGATAGCTTAGCAGTTCGGATAATAAGCCATCGCGCCGTCACATGTGAACACTGATCAGCTATAAGGATTATTTTTGTGTAACGATAGCCGCGCTCGACGCGACGCGTTAATAAATAAAAAAAACTACGTTTAAAAAAACCGACTTCAAAAACAAAAAAGTGTCAAATAATTAAAATAGATATTTTAATACCACTCTTACGTACGCGGAGCTAATTACTTTTGTTATTAATAATAAAACACTATCGATTCTATGTGCTAACTATTCATAGGTTTGAAATCGGTGCCAAGCCTAATACATAATATAATAAGCATGATACATGAGTACCTACACTCGCCGAATTTATTTGTTAGGATTTAAGAAATTTAGTACCGATTTTCTAACTTGATGGCCTTAGCGTCGAATCAGAAGTCTAGGTATACGGTTTCGTTACCAGCGAAACTATATAGCTTAGAAAGATAATTATTTAGTAATTGAGATTAGTTTGGGTGAATTTTAAATTCCGAAATTTGTCTCGTACTTTATTAAAAGTAGTAGTAACTTCGTTGTTGCTTGCGGAAATTTCGTCTTTTAGCAGTTAAACATAAACAGTCGTTTTGTTTGCTCATCACACAAGACGCTTACCAAACGGCCCTTTTCAGTGCTACGTGTGTATTCTATTCATTCATAACATATAAGATAGGATTAGTAACAGCTGTAGTTGCTCATTCTGGTATTTATTTTAGTTTAAAATATTTTATTTGAACATTTTCTTATTAATTCTCATTTAGTTTTATTCTGTTTAGGGCTTGGCACCGACTTCAAACCTATGAATAGTTAGCACATAAAATCGATAGTGTTTTATTATTAATATCAAAAGTAATTCGCCCCGCGTACGTAAGAGTGGTATTAAAATATCTATTTTAATTATTTGACACATTTTTTTATTTTGAAGTCGGTTTTTTAAAACGTAGTTTTTTTACATTAACATTTTAAATATAATACAACTACAGTAACATTTTAAATATAAATTAACATATTGAATAGTATATATGTCACCGGAAAATAACAAGATCCGTAAGTTTATCAATTTACTAGGAAGTTTATAAACTTTCGTAAGATTCTAAACGGGAGATAAATTGTAATATTTTACGTCCACATTTTCGTAAATTGATAAACTTACTGAAGTCACTCGTAAAATAATAAGTAAGCAGTAACCAAACGCTACGCGCGATCTGATTGGTTGGCTGTCACGTGTCACTTCTCCTTCTTCGCGGCCGCCATTGCTGGGACGGGGCACGGAACTGTATTTTAGCGAGTAACTTTTAAATAGCATATTGAAACTGATAATAGAAAACTCAACTCACTACATCCGTGCCAGAGAGAAACCAGGCATTGTTGCTTCCAATTTATAGTTTGTCAAATCTGATTATTCCAAAGTCTATGGACACAAGCATTGCCACTATGAACATTGACCGATCAGGGAGCAGTGTGTTATTTTACGTATTTCAAAGATCGTATATTTAAAAGAGTTTCTGTGATTGATCGAACGATATAAAATATTACGAAGAGATATTCGTTAGTTTATAAATTTACCGTATGACGTCGGAAATTGATAAATTTACGAAAATGTGGACGTAAAATATTACAATTTAACTCCCGTTTAAAATCTTACGAAAGTTTATAAACTTCCTAGTAAATTGATAAACTTACGGATCTTGTTATTTTCCGGTGACATATATATTTTTTTAAGTTACCAACCGATATCGTATTTTTATGGAATACCAGGCAAATAATCAGACAAATCATTTGATGGTCAGTCATCGGCGCCGCCCATGGACACGACAATAAACTGTCGTAGGTCGATAGTTCTTGAAGGTTTGAAGGTCGTATGGGTTAGGAAATACCACCATCCAAAACAGGTTTTCTTGAACTTCATAACCAGCTTAAAATCAAAGCTTCTCCCGAAACGGAAGAAGGAATAGCTGCTGCTGAACAGCCAGCTCATATTTCCAAAGACCTCATTGAATTGCCGTATCAAATATATTAGAGATATTAACAAACAAAGCAATGATATTAACAATTATAGTAGTAACAAATCGTCTACAAATTCAAACGGAATTGTTAAGCATTATAGAAAGAAGATTATTATTGTACAATTTTTATTTTTATCGAATAATGAAATGCAAGACAAACGTTTAAGTAGACTTATACTATATAGACGGTCCACCATAAATATGCGGCAAATGGCGTATACATTGTGCCCTGGAACCTGGGAAAGTCTTTGGTTGGGGAGCCAGTAACATTTAATCAAAGTTGTAATATTTAATCTGACGACGTTTCAATTTTTTTAAATAGACTAGAGACCCAGTTCTACTTCATACGGATGTCCTACTTCCTCCGATTCGATCCGAACTACCAACGACTCGATTCTACTTTCCAAAATTATTCTAAGACAAAAAGTTTTGGATTCTGTATTAGTAAGCCAAACTTGAGTTTTTCTCTGTGACTTTGTTAATAAATTATGTGTTAATGGTTAACTCAATTCTAAGACGATTGAATAATCGACTTCTGAAATTTACATGAAGACTGTAATGGGAACAAATTATAAGTAAATCAAAAAGATGCTTTCTGTATACAAAATTTATTTAACAAATTAATTTATTTTACAATGGTAACAAGAGTTGGTCTCCGAGTTCAAGCTGAGGCCATGAAAAGTTATTGTGATCGTTGTGAACATCCTGGGCCGGCTGCTCTGCTGAATTATGACTTGCTTCCCGTAGAAGAGGAGCTAGTACTTCTTGTTGCAGATACTGTTCCGGGATATTGTCCAGAGGAACAGTTGGACGAGTTTCCCCATTCATGTACGGGGAATATTGATGATGTTCCGTTAGTTGCGACGGAACAGATGCTGCTGGAGTATAACTTGCTTCTTGCGGAGGAAGACCTTGTACTGCAGGCTGCCACTGTTGTGCCGGAGCATTGCCCGGCGGAATAACCGGCTGAGTTTCCCAATACATGTTCGGGGAATATTGATGTTGTTCCGGTAATACATTTGATGTGGTCGGCGCGCATGCTCCTGCCGCTGGATAACTCGGGATCACGACGTGGTACTGCAGTATTGGACTCTGATTATCTTCTGAACTCTCAGCAGAAGAGCTTTGGCTTTCTGCCAGGTCCTTTTTTTGTTTCATGCGCCGATTTTGGAACCATATTTTAATGGTACGTTCATTAATACGTAGTATATCTGCCAGCTGCAGACGTCGTGGACGGGCCAAAAACCGGCATTGCTTGAATTCATTTTCTAGCGCCATCAGCTGATCCGTTGTGAATGCAGTTCTCACTCGCTTAGGTTTCTTATTGGCAAGTGTAGGAGCTTGAGGTCTCGCTATTGGCCATCCAGTGGACTGACCGTTATGCCAAATGTGATAATTTGGATTTGGCGCAGTCGCTGAGAGTGGCACGGCTACACTCTCTTGTGGCAAACAATATGAGTACTGAGGTTGGTTCAGTTGGTTCATCTTGTTAAAAAGATTGACTCGGAAGGTAATAAAAAGGAAGAAAGTAACGTACTCTGTGAAAGCACAGTTGACTATGATGCCACTTCGGATTATGTTCTAATTTATATGGACATATTTGAAACACTTAATTGAGTGCGTAATTAGGGAACAGGTCTAAGGTAAGACTAAGCGATTAGCAAATGATAATCAATATTTTAATAGATTTAATTGTTTCCCAATGTCTTAATGATTTTATTTTGTAATAAAAAATACTTTCACTTGTTCCAATAATTTAAAAGTCTTTTATTAATTACTCTATTGTTCGGCGTTATAGCATAATGATCGTAGGACTATAACAATAGGAAGTGATAAGAATGCTCGATTTTATCCAAATCCGACCGATGCTTGAAATGGGTGAAGTCGCTAGATTGTACAGTGTAATCCAACATTTGTCAAACTGTCTTAAAATTAAGCATACCAACTACACCTACTTTAAGGTAAGGTTACTAGTATACCAACTACATCTAGTTTAAGGTTATAATAAGACTAGCATGAACCCGCAGCTTTACACGCATGGTATGTTGATAAAAAGTAGCCTATGTGTTAATCCAATCAATTTGGTCAAATCAACCAAATTGATCCAGCCGTTGGCGTGAGAGAATAGCAAACATTTATCCATAAATTCTCACAAACTTTTTAATATTAGTAGGATTCTTTTCGGGTGCTATAGTTGTTCCTTGTGCTTTTCTGTAGAAATGAGCGTATCCAGAGGTTTGCTTATAATTTTATACTAGATATTGTCATTAATGTTATGCATAATTACATGTCATAAGTTAAATCAAAGTTATTAATTGACTTCCTGTCCTTAACAAATAACGGGCAAATAAAAGCACACAAAGTTCAGTTCTCTTCGAATGAATGGATGGTTATGTAAATAAGGGTATCACATGTTGCTCAAATATGGAGGATATTTGGATATAGAATTTTATATTCGAGGAGAAGATCCACTTTGAATGGCTGAAACAACAAGAAATTTTAGAAAGTTTGATTCATTACTTGAATGATTTAAGCCATACTCTGTATATTTTATGGAAACTTTATATGCAGGTAATTGAACAGATATCAGTACATTATGTAGGTGATGACACTCTCGAGTACTCATAAACTGAAGGCGGAGTTTGATACAACAATAGATTAGAAAGAGACGGAGATACGGCTTGTCAATAACACGGGACGAAGCTTAGGAGATAATTCGTTTTGTCAAAAGTTGTTTACGTATTTCTTCTCTATTATTCTTACAATAATAAGATTACCTTTCTAAGTAGTATTTAGTTGTGAATTTCAATAATGACGCTAATGACTTTGTTTACAACATTTTGATTGTATTTTTGTTGTTTGTATATGAAGGCACCGGGGGGTTGGTACAAACATCAACATCCTGATCATCGTCTTCACAGTCCATCGCAGGGCGTAGGATTTTATAATCAGGCCGAATAAATTACAAAAATAACGGACGTCGGCGATCCGCCTCCTATGACAGTCACAGCGCTCACTCCCCACCATAATGCGCACGCAGAACTGCCAGTTTGACGTTCCGCCAGAGTACGATTTATGGTACCCTCGTCCGATGAATTGTGATAAAACCTCCTTCAAAATTCAATTTAAATAATCGTCGTTCCGACACGGCCAGACTGACATTCGCTCGTCCTCGAGCGATCTTAATAGTGTGGTAGTTCTGGAACAGAAGAAAGATTCCACGTGTATAGCACGCTGCTCGTTCATCCTGACTAATATGCGCTATCTCAACATCGTCTGGTTACTGCACTCAACATCGATGTAACATTATCATCATTTTCAGTTGTACCTACTTCCAAAACAACTTTTCCCAAACCATACGATATGAAACGGCCTCAGCGATTGGTGTGCATGGACCGGATGTATGCGTCTCTACCACCAGCCAACATGCTCCGGCAAGACCACATCATCCCTTCGACCAGCTCACCAGATCACCTGCCTGGGTCAGACTAGTGCGTCCCTCCGACTAGACACCACGTGACATAGACCGGACGTCACTATCCTCCCCAATGATCAGCTACGCCAACTCACAATTATATTCACAGACATTCACGTTACCCAGATGAAACTAGGTACAACCATCAACTAACAACATCTAATTTGTTAACTTTTTTTTGCTCGTTATAACTACAGTCGTTGGTTCAATCTTATGACCATGCAGATAATAAGGAAGATGATCCGTTATCACAAAGAAATGGAACTTTCTCACCCGTAGATGTCTCCATCACGCCTTTAGAAGATCTATGGCAAAAGATGACTTCTTCAAATGTTACACCGCTGATCTTCTTCTCTAAGCAAGCAGTAGAAACGTGGCATGAAAAACAGATGACTGCGTGCCCCTTTTTCATCCGCGTCAGTTACAGGTCGTTCTTTCGGATTATCAGATGGTTTCCCATCAAATCCCACTTCTGATGAAGGCACCGGGGGGTTGGTACAAACATCAACATCCTGATCATCGTCTTCACAGTCCATTGCAGGGCGTAGGATTTTATAATCAGGCCGAATAAATTACAAAAATAACGGACGTCGGCGATCCGCCTCCTATGACAGTCACAGCGCTCGCTCCCCACCATAATGCGCACGCAGAACTGCCAGTTTGACGTTCCGCCAGAGTACGATTTATGGTACCCTCGTCCGATGAATTGTGATAAAACCTCCTTCAAAATTCAATTTAAATAATCGTCGTTCCGACATATACATTTAGAATTTAGGTCCGGAGACAAATGAGTATTATTTTGTATGCCCGCTTTCAATCACGGGATTACAGGGTCCTCGACCATTGGAAGGTGTACGAGGCTAAGCCAACTCGCAGGGGCCCTTTGAACAACTTTTGTAGCAGTGAAATGAGACATTATTCAAGGGCAATCCCCAGTTAATGTAGGACTTTTGTGCAATATGGTATAGTATACGGCTATGGGCGTGGGTGGTAATGAACTGGAAGATAATATGATAACTATGGAATTTGATTATTATCATTGTTACTAAAATTTATATTACTTTTACCAACATATGATTTAATGTGGAATGTCAAAGGATATTAAATTATTAAAAATATTGAGTACAAGGTTTGCACTAAAAGAATCAGGAGCAGCGGGAGGAAACGCCCGAGTGTTGTCATTGTGAGGACAACTGAGAAGATACGGTAGAGCATACGGTGACGGTATGCCCTACCTGGGCTGAGCATCGCCGTGACCTCAGAAAAGTGATTGACGCCCGACCAGAACCAGACATCTGTGTTCAAAGCAATGATCATTGCCAAACAGCCAAAATGGCTTACAGTCAAAAATTATCCTATAAAAAATAAAATGTTTGCCAAAGAAGTTGCGATGTCGCAATTAGGATCAGAGGTCTCGTAAAAATCTAAGTAATCGTATATGACGTAAACACTTCCACGAATTTTACGATTGTTTGACGGGCTTATTAAACCAGTTATAAGTATTGTTAGAATAATTCCATCCGTCCGTCTTTTTACTAGTGGTGGAAATAGCAAATTGTAAATTGATATATTTTCTTTATTTACACGCTTGTTTTGAATCAAAAAGCATGTCAAACTTTGTATTCTGTTTTTATTTAGCCCAGCTGTGAGATTTAATTTAGAAACTAGCGACCCGCCCTAGCTTTGCACGGGTGCAAAGCTGATAAAATAACGAAACGGCCCATACTTACAGTATATATATAGCGACTTATTGCGAAGTGTAAATAGTTTTAAAGTAAAGACTTTATTATTAACTCACAAATCGGCAGTGAGGGAATCGGTATGGACATTTCTTTCATTTACTTTTTATGATATTTGACATTTCTGTAATGATTTAAAAACGCCTTGCAAACTTACCTATAATTCCTTCGATGTCTGCGGTAGTAAATTGTCAGTTTGTTACATTCCACATCCATTACTCGTTTCACCAACATAACGACTTCATCGAATGACATTTTGCACAAATTTTGACAATTCTGCGATCACTTGTCCGTCACCCTCAATATTCTAACAACACACGTTTGATATCATTTCTTTCTGTTTTTTATTTTTTTTATTTACGGGATGCAAATTGCTTATGATATTATGTAATATATTAGTTGTTATTTATATAAATGGTTTTATTTTTATTTTATAAATATTATTTATATTTTTCCGTTTTCCTCTCTCTCTTACTTTAGAAATATCCATGAATTGTATAATTTTTTGAGATTTGTTTTGCTTCCGTCCGTACGTAACTGCAAGGGTGCCAACTGAAAACCAGTATTGGGTTCTTATTGAGCACAACTTATACTGAGATGGCAACCTTTTTGGCAATGGGTATGCTGTTTTCTTGTTCTGTTCAAATTTTTAGTTGTTTAAGCACTTTTTTATTATTTCATACTTTAAATGTTAGAAAAAATATTTAGTTTTTATTCCGCGACAAAAATCCAGGCTTGTTGCAGGATGCAATCCCACTGTTATGCAATCATGCATATGCAACAAGCCTGGGGATTTTTGTCGCGGAATAAAACCTAAATATTTTTGGAATAAAACTAACATTTAATGTCATGGATTACCGCAAAGTAACACCTGATTCTATAAATTATTACTTTATACGGTAAGAATTAATTTAGTTCCTAAACTCAACATTGTTGTATTAGTATGCTGTTTTTTTTGTACCTTCTTAATTTTTGTATTATTATTATTTTTTCCTAATTAGTGTACATATCTTTGCTTTTTTTTCCTAATTGTTCATGCTAAATAAATTATTTTTCTTTTTTTATTTCATGTATAAGTTTGATGTTTCCTTACTGATTTCTATCATTCTTTTTTTATTGAATTTGTATTAATGTAAACTTTGCTAAATTAGGGATGAGTGAGGGTATTATAAATGTAAAAGTAAACAAATATAATTAGTATGCTCCGAATTGCTAAGCTATCAGAAGTTACACGTTTTACTGTGAGTGAATATTAAAATATGCTGTTGTAAAATATTTTTTACTAAATAAAATTTAGAAAATTTCAATGATACATGATTTATATGTAACTTTAACCATTGCGGCTTATAAAATTCTGTCTGCGTGTCATGTGTATGTGAAATTGTATGTTTGTAACCGCACCCAGGGCATAGAACTTTTTTTTTTTAATATTTCTAATATTCTTGTCCCGTTTTACTCCCAACATTTACCTTCATTGCACTGCTCCTATTAACTGTAGCGTGATGACAAGTATCTTATAATCTGCCCATTTATATAAAGAATGATTGTACCAAGTTTCGTTAAAATCTGAACAACTGAACATTTTACAGATTGCATTTGACATCAGCATCGATCACTAATCACCCCCTAGTAGTTATTTTGAAAATATATCGACGTATTTCGTAACCAAAGAGCTGGTCTGTTCTTTAGACCAATGCCATATACAAAATTATGATCTCTAACCTGACAGTGATTTTATTTTAGTAAAATTGACTCGACGGCCCTATTTCGCACGGGTAAAATACGTAAGCTGCCCTTCTACCTTTCTTAAAATACCTTAAGATTATAATATATTAACATCTTTTTTAATATATTAAGATCCTTCTCCAATTAACAATAAATTTCATTTCATCTTATTGTTTGGGTTTTCGATAGTGTAAGAGTATAACTTATATAGTACTATCTACTCTCGCGCGGTTTCACCTGCTGCTCAGCTCCATTTGATCGTAGCGTGATGTTTTATAGCCTATAGCACTCAGGAATATTGTAGCTATCTATCAGTGAAAGAATTTTGGCAAACCGACCAACGGTTCCACAGAACTCCCTATTACATACAAACTTACAAACATATAAAATTACAAATTTTATATCTTTTTAATATTAGTATAGATTAAAAATTTTACATTGATCTCTGTCAATATATTATAATTAAGTGAAAGTTGTATATTTATTTGTGCCTGTTAATAGTATATATACTACTTATATAATAACTCGACGATTGAATAATAGACTTTTGAGAGTTAAATGAAGACTGCAATGGGAACAAATTATAAATAAATCGAAAGTAGCTTTCTGTATACAACATTTATTTAAAAAATTAATGTATTTTACAGTGGTAACAAGAGTTGGTCTCCAAGTTCGAGCTGAGGCCATGAAAAGTTATTGTGATCGTTGTGAACATCCTGGGCCGGCTGCTCTGCTGAATTATGACTTGCTTCCAGTAGAAGAGGAGCAAGTACTTCTTGTTGCAGAGACTGTTCCGGGATATTGTCCAGAGGAACAATTGGACGAGTTTCCCCATTCATGTACGGGGAATATTGATGATGTTCCGTTAGTTGCGGTGGAACAGATGCTGCTGGAGGATAACTTGCTTCTTGCGGAGGTACACCTTGTACTGCAGGCTGCCACTGTTGTGCCGGAGCATTGCCCGGTGGAATAACCGGCTGAGTTTCCCAATACATGTTCGGGGAATATTGATGTTGTTCCGGTAATACATTTGATGAGGTCGGCGCGACTGCTCCTGCCGCTGGATAACTCGGGATCACGACGTGGTACTGCAGTATTGGACTCTGATTATCTTCTGAACTCTCAGCAGAAGAGCTTTGGCTTTCTGCCAGGTCCTTTTTTTGTTTCATGCGCCGATTTTGGAACCATATTTTAATGGTACGTTCATTAATACGTAGTATATCTGCCAGCTGCAGACGTCGTGGACGGGCCAAAAACCGGCATTGCTTGAATTCATTTTCTAGCGCCATCAGCTGATCCGTTGTGAATGCAGTTCTCACTCGCTTAGGTTTCTTATTGGCAAGTGTAGGAGCTTGAGGTCTCGCTATTGGCCATCCAGTGGACTGACCGTTATGCCAAATGTGATAATTTGGATTTGGCGCAGTCGCTGAGAGTGGCACGGCTACACTCTCTTGTGGCAAACAATATGAGTACTGAGGTTGGTTCAGTTGGTTCATCTTGTTAAAAAGATTGACTCGGAAGGTAATAAAAAGGAAGAAAGTAACGTACTCTGTGAAAGCACAGTTGACTATGATGCCACTTCGGATTATGTTCTAATTTATATGGACATATTTGAAACACTTAATTGAGTGCGTAATTAGGGAACAGGTCTAAGGTAAGACTAAGCGATTAGCAAATGATAATCAATATTTTAATAGATTTAATTGTTTCCCAATGTCTTAATGATTTTATTTTGTAATAAAAAATACTTTCACTTGTTCCAATAATTTAAAAGTCTTTTATTAATTACTCTATTGTTCAGCGTTATAGCATAATGATCGTAGGACTATAACAATAGGAAGTGATAAGAATGCTCGAATCCGACAGTTACTTGATATAGAATTTGCAGGTGTATTTCTAGAATCTAGAGCATTTATAATGCAATTGGATGTAGGTATATTTGTATATACTAATTGTATTAAAACTATATATTTTCAATATAAAGCATATCTTCACAAAATTAAATGTGGGAGGGCGATCCTTCGGCACGAATGGGTCGGCTCGGTTGGAGTGACACCACGGTATTACAGACAATCGCAGTGAAAAAACCACAGCGTTGACTTTCGCTATCTGAGCGAGGTAGTCATCTCGCTCACATAGCGAAAGTCAACTCTGTCCCTAAATCTCCCATACCCTTAATCTCAAAAGGTCGGCAACGCACTCGTAACTCCTCCGTTTTTTTTTTTTTTTTTATATCTTTATTTATTGAAAAGGGTTTGATCACGCAGTGAACATGTCACCCTCATAGGTAACCTTAATTGTAATTCATAAACTATACAAAAAATGCTTACATTAAAAACAGGATGAAGTTAAATTAACATCTACGTTTAATTCCTACATTAACTAATTTATATACTAATCTAGCCGCTTTAGATGTCGGAAAAGCCAATATAATATTACAAATTCCTAAATCCCTAATATTAATCGAGTGTTCAATATTGATCATGCATCTTTCGGTTTCGTTTCGGACACATTCCATCATAATATGCAAAACGTCTTCAATTTTATTGCATTCCGTGCAGTTTGGAGATGAAACTTTACCCATCAATGCTGCAAAACAGTTCAATGGAATATGTCCGGATCGAAGTCTGAAGGCTGTCACGATCTCTTGCCTGTTCATTTCGGTATTGTCAAACCAGGGATGGTTGTTAATGGTCGGTTGAACTGTTCGATACCAAATACCTTTGGATAGTGACTTTTCATCAAAGTATTCCTTCCACATATCATTGCTTCTTGCCTTAATTTCGCATAAAACGTCTGACAACTGAGGTTCATATTCCACTGGCACACCTTCCAAACATGCATCCCTGGCTAGTTGATCTACTTTTTCATTTTCCTCAATACCGATATGTGAAGGCACCCATTGTAATACCACATTTTTATCTTGTTCTTTCAATTTTATAATTAAATTTATTATTTTGTAAGCCACTGGATTACCCCTGAAATTGCCCGTACATCTTATCAAGTGTTGAAGTGCGCTTTTACAATCAGTATAAATTACACAATTCTGAAAGTTTATTGATTCTAAATATGCTATGGCTTCAGCAATAGCAATTAATTCAGCATACATGATCGAAATTTTTGAATGTAACTGCAATTTGATAGTTATTTTATTTTGAGGGTCAAAAATCGCTGCTCCAACACTGTCTTGGTATTTAGAGCCATCCGTATAAATCTTATAGTATGAGGAATAGTTATTTGTAAAGTAATTATTGGATAAATTCCGAAGTTGCAACTCATTATAAGCTTTCTTTGACTTGATGACATTTTTAATGAATGGCCTAACTGTACAAGACAAGTTCACTCGGCTTATCCATGTATCAAGCGAAAATATACCTAATTGGTTGTTTGAAAACATTGCTATGTCATTTAGTGACTCGAATACGCTAACTATAAGTGGTATCTTTTTGTGTCTCCAGAACGCCCGTTGACAAACTTGCCTGAGCTGTGATATTATTTCACAAGTATAATTGTCTGTTTGTGACTTAAGTTTCAAAAAATATTTACCAGCTAAATAATATCTTCTAATATACAAGGGCTGCAGATGTAGTTCACATTCCATTACATGAATGGCCGTACTTTTAATGAAACCACCTATTACCCTTAAACATTGATTTTGTATTTTAATTAATTTATTTAAATGAGTTTGACAACTATTATCATATAAAAAACTGGCGTAATCAATTCTGCTTCGGATAATTGCTATGTACAGTCGCCGTAAATGAGAAGGATGAATACCCCAACCTGATCCCATTAGCATCTTAAATGCATTAATGAATTTAGAAAGTTTTTCCTTAATTTCATTTATATGTTTCGCCCATCTCAGTGACCGATCCAACCATAGTCCTAAGTATTTATAACTATCCACTACCTGCAGAGATCTATTATTTATCCTTATATCAATTATATCTTTCTTATAACCATTCTTAAATATACATACTTTGCTCTTTTCACTCGAAATGTTTAAACCAATACCCTGCACCAAATCATTGAATAAATTTATAGCTACCTGCAACTTATTTTTTGCCTCGAAAATAGATTTAGTTGTATAATAAAGAATAAAATCATCTGCAAATTGTGAGATCGATACGTTTTTTATGATTTTACAAATGTTTACTGTAACTATATTAAATAATAACGGAGATAATGGGTCTCCTTGTGCTAGTCCGCGACCGGTAGTTCTATGAATGTATGTGTGCTCCAATTGTATTTTTAAATTTCTAATTTTCAAAAAATTCCATAAATAAGTATTTAATTTTATTCCTACCCCCATCCGATCCAATATTTTGAATAAACTATGTAAATCTACGTTATTATATGCACTGTCTAGATCCATAAAGCAACATACGGTCATTTGTTTATCTGAAAACCCGGTTTGAATTTTAGATACTAACCTAGTGAGATTGTCTAGTGTTGACCGCGTTTTTCTAAAACCTGTTGTATTACAAGATAACAGCTCATTTTTTTCTATAAACCATTCTAATCTATTGAATAGTATGTTATGAAAAATTTTGCATATACACGAGATCATTGATATCGGTCGGAGTGAAGATGAAAGACTCGGGTCACGTCCTGGTTTAGGTATCGGAACCACCATTATTTCGCGCCATTGTTTCGGTACAAAAGAGTTCATAAAAAAAAGGTTAAACAAGTTTACTAAAATGTTTTTACCATTCTGTGGTAGGTATTTTATCATGGAATAGATAACATTGTCGCAGCCAGGCGATGTATCTTTATGTTTTATACATCTATCTAGTTCTTGAACCGTAATAGCTATTTCAAGTGATGTATTAGTCAACGTAGGTATAGGGGCGTCACGGGATACGAAATCGGGTGCAAGACTACATAACAGTTCGTTTGCTTGAACCGTGTCAATATAGGATTTCGGTGTTTTGTATCCTTTAATCCATCTCATTTTTTGCCATAACTCACTATGCGTAGAAGTTTGATCCAAAGAAGAACAAAAAGTCTGCCATGACTGATTTTTAGCATTGCGTATAGCTTTTTGGGCGTTACTAATTTTGTTTTGTAATAATTCAAGGTTATGTGGTGATGGATTTCGACGAAACTTGGAGAGTGCTAGACGTCTTTCTGCTACAAGTTTTGAGAGGTCTGAATTCCAATAAGGCTTAGACCTAAAATTACTTTCAGGATTCGTATTAAATTTTATATATGGTATACATGTATCTGCGGCTAAGTCTAAATTACTAACAAATAAATCATACTTTTTTTGTAAATCACTCGGTTCTTTATACGTCTCGAAAAGTTCGTGTAATAATTTCTGATATGCTATCCAGTCCGCTTTTTTATAATTCCGACGTGTCATGTAAACCTTACTCGCCTCGAAGTATGTTGTCATTTTAATAATACAATGGTCACTCCCCAAGGTCTCATTTAAAACTTGCCAATGGATATTTAAACTTATATCTGATGACGCTAGAGAAATATCGGGTGACGATTGTTGTAACATACCGTTAACTGCTTTAATTCGTGTGTGTTCCCCGGTATTTAAAGAAATTAAGTTGTTTTCAACCAGTGCCTCAAAAATGTGATTACCCCTCCTATCAGTTTTATTCGACCAATTGGAGTGATGCCCATTAAAGTCTCCCAAAAGCAAAGTGTGTTCATTTGCACCAGAAAATAAATGTTCCCAGTCCAATTGGCTAATGTTTATCGTTGGTGGGCAATATAGTGATATAATATTGTGAATTTGGTGACAGTTAAAAACTTTGACGTGTAAACATTCTATTCCTGGGTTAGGGGATAACACCCCATTATGTATTTGACTTCTAATAGATTTATGTGTGAGTATTGCTACCCCCCCATAGGAATCGTCCCTGTCTTTCCGAAATATATTGTAATCTTTGATTTTAAAGCTAATTTCTGATTGCAACCAAGTTTCGCTTAATACTGCTATGTGAATCTTGTCTTGTATTAACAAATTTTCAAATTCATTTAATTTTGGTTTGATACTTTGGCAGTTCCATTGAATAATGTTTAATTTGGTAATATTCTTACAGTTAACTGGCATTACAAAAATAGTCCATTATTAATTTCAGTACAGGCCAATCCGTCACATTGTCAACAACTACTAAAATAACCCATTCAATGCACGTTTTAATAACTCCTTTCCAAATCATTGAAGTAGTGTTTCCTTTCATAAATATAATCTCTTGCAGTCTTTGTAACAACTCTTTGAAACTCACATCCTTTTGCCTTTTGTCAGTTTTACATGAGTTTTGTGATTCCGTTTCATTCTGATCTACTTCGAAACTATTCCACTTCATCCAATCTTCCTCTGTCGATTTATTCTGTTTTTTATGAGAACTTTGTTTAGGTTTCTGTTTATGTACTTGTGCCGTCGTTGTCACTTCCGCGTAAGTTAGATGTTTATTAGTAATTTCCGTGGGAGTTAGGCTTATCTCTTTGTCCGATGAAACATTTATTGGAATTTCTTTTATTACTTCTTCTCCTTCATGTATTCCTTCGTTTTTCGGTACGTATAAAGTTAAAGCTCTTCTATAAGTACAGTTATACTCCGACATGAGTTCTCTTAATCTCTTTTCTTTAATAAAGTAAGGGCAACTTTTTGACAGAGATATGTGTTGTCCTTTACAATTAACGCATGTCATTTTAGAGATTTCACAGTTAGCATGGTTTCCGCCACATTTTGGGCATACCACTTTATTACTTGGACATCTTTTAAGAACGTGCCCGAATTTCCAGCAGCGCGAACATTGCGAAACTGGAAAGACATACGGTTCTACCGCTATTTTCAAACCGTGTGTAAACACGTAACGTGGTAAGTATGACCCTTTAAAGCATAAACGCACCGCTTCACTCGGCGACCATCCATCCCTTTCGACATTTCTTCGATTCAAGCGATTGACAGACAAAAGTTTGGCTGGTTCAGGACAGGATATATTTTCTAGAATTTCCTCTTCCGACATATCAAGATCTACATCTCTTATCACCCCATAGGATTTATTCTTTTCCATAGCTCTCTGAATTTGCCATCCCAAATCTATGAAGTATTGGCACATTTCAAGTTTTTCCGCGCTGATCTCACTGGTTAATTCTATTCGCACTCGGTACGGATTTATAAATTTAACCCGTGTGATATCATTGATGTTTTGCTCCTTCAGTAATTTGGCCAGATTAAACTGTTTTGGAAGTTTTTCATTGTTTGATATGTATAATTCAATCTTTTCTGTTTCTTTTCGCTTTTTCTGTTTAACTTCCGTCCACTCCTCATCGCTGCTACTTCTCATCCTTTTCTTATTATCGTCTTCTACAAACTCATCGAAATTCACATTCATCGAATCTTTATTTAACTCATTACTTGCATCTTCGTTATCGCTCATTTTACTCGTAAACAATTCACATCTACTTCGGCGCAGGTAGCTGGCCTTGACTGGCCGACCGCGTACCACACTTTCTTAGTTCGCCTGCACTAAACAGTAAAGTCGCTCGTTCAACGTTAACAATAACACGACCGATTCGTGCGAACACCGCGACGAGACGTCTCCTCCGTTTTTGCAAGCACTGATAGCTTACCATCAGGCAACTTTAAGGTTATGTAATGTACTATATGTGAGGTGTTTTCCGGTGCTATTGTTGTTCCTTATACTTTTCTGTAGAAATGAGCGTATCCAGAGGTTTGGTAATAATTATATACTAGATATTGTCATTACTTTAATGAATAGTTACAGGTCATAAGGTAATATCACATTCATTAATTGACAGCCCCTCCTTGACAAACAGATATTCGTAATTTTCATTCATTTCTTTTCAAATTCTACAGTAAGCATCTAACTTTAAAATATAATCATGAATTTTGTATCATGAGACCTTTTACGAAAATGGCAATGTAAAAATATTTATTTATCTTAACATTTTTGGGTTCGGCGGTTATGGCGGACGGTTCTTTCTTCTTCAAAGGGAAACCCCACAGACTCCTGTTTGGTAGTGACATAGGTACAATTCATGAGGTTGGAAATGCCGATAAGAAATCTTATGTTGTTAAACTACCTACTGTCTCAGGACGACATCACAGAAACACAAGGTAATATTGCCGGAAAAATTGTAGTGGCTAAGGTTATATTTGTGGAATTTTATATTGAAGAGAAATCGTGAAGAAATATTAATTTTTTACTTAAATGATTTAAAAAATCAGACTCTGTATGTTATATAGAAACATTATAAGTAGGTAATTAAATAGATATCAGTACATTATGTAGATGATAACACTCTCGAGTACTCACAAACTGGAGGCGGAGTTTGATACAACAATAGATTAGAAAGAGACAGAGATACACAGGCTTGTCAATAACACGGGACGAAGCTTAGGGGATAATTCCTTTTGTCAAAAGTTGTTTACGTATTTCTTCTCTATTATTCTTCAGAAGATTACCTTTCTAAGTAGTATTTAGTTGTGAATTTCAATAATGACGCTAATGACTTTGTTTACAAAATTTTGATGGTATTTTTCTTGTTTTGGGATTTAGTAGATGACAAAAATATTTGTTTGATGAACAATGAGTATTGTTGTTGTCAATAAAACTAAAAATTGTTATTTTAAAGAATTTTATTTACTTTCTTTAGGATAATTTTTTGAAAAGGAAAAGCCTTCTCTTAGTAGCTTATAAATAAAAAAGTATGTTCATTAAACACACGCACACATTGAAAGTCAGAAGTATGTACTGCAATACCCACCACGCACACGCTTATATAACAACGGATTATGATTGGTCGACGTCGATCAGTGGCCTTAGTATTATTGTATGTATCAATGACATTCGAGTACATAAATTAAGCTTTCGTTATATAAAATGCTAAACATATTTGAGGGTTGTTGCTAAAATGGTAGCCAGCAGCTAGTAGGTATATGAACTATTTTGTGACCTCATTTGTAAAGCGAGGGCTTATCTTTGCATTACATATGAGTGAAGATCTTTAAGTGATTTTTTCCGTCTTGGGTGGGGCCAGAGGGAGTATCAGGCTAACTGAAAACAATCATATTACAAAAATTATAATATTGGTCTGTAAAGCAAAATGTAATAAAATGTTATTAACAAAGTCAACAAATGACTTCTTTTTCCCAGTATAAGGGAAGAGGGAGTGTCAGACTCTTACTGACTAAAAACCGCAACGTTCTTTCTCCTGCTCCAGGCCGAGTCCGCTTACCTTACTGCGCTTGCCCCAAAACGCCGGTTGAACAACATATTAAAAAAAAAAACAATATCTACGCGGCAGTCAAAAGAAAATTAAAAGGAACAGCAGTATCTACCAAACTCGAAAGATTAATTGGCTATAAAATGCATTATTCGTTATGAAATATGGTACTCTAAGAAACAAAGAAAATAATGTTTATATTAAAGTTGCGTACTCGTAATCAGAATAAGGGGTTTCCTAAAAATTCTAGGAATAGCATGGCGTCAACGGTACCTCAAACAATAAAATCAGTAATTAAAGAGTTGCCTGTCCGGTTAATTAAACCAGTTATTAGCATTCTTAGAACAATAGAACTTGGATTACAGAATCGTTCCTGTTACTACAATGCCCTAAATTATTTATCGATGTGGAAATTGAAAATTGAAAATTTCTGTATTATTCTTAAAAAAAAATCAACTAGTGCTTGTTTTTCATTGAAAGTTTGACATAATTGTGGGTGGGTGTACTCAGAGCATTTTTATTATTACAGCTGTTAGATTTAATTTAGAAACGATGTGTCTATGTACACAGATATGAAATACTTATTCTTAGATTTTGGTTGTTATGGTTGAAATAAAACATATTTAAAAAAAAAACTTAAAAACATGGAGCTACTTGGTAACATATAGGTAACCGAGAAACCTACCTACTTTTTTTATTAATCGCATTTTTGTATTTGATCAATGATCTAAAAACTTCGATCATTGATAAGAAGTTTATGATGTTTCGCCTTCGATAAACATCTAAACAGGATTTTTTTAGCTGGTCAGTTCAGCGTATACTGTTCATCCACTTCTTTCTTTACGGACGGACAGACAGTATTTTCAATTATTTCTCTCATTACCGACCAACTACTGAATTGAATTATTGCAACACTTACTGGTTTAGGCTAATTATTTTATTTTTGAAAGGAATATTGAATAAATACATAAAAGTAAGTATAAAAAAGAATACCTTTTTTCCGCTTCACTAATTACCCAACACATTAAGGGTTGCGACCTTGACCATATAAATTGGAGCAAAATCCAGAGTTACGTCATGATTACCTGCGCATTCATAGAGTGCATTACTTACTTCCTACATACTTTGTTAGTTGCCAATATGGTCAATACGTCATACGAACCACAAGTACAGCTGGAACAGGGCTCTGCAGCCACTGCAGTGCCTGCTACTCAACCCCAAGGAGAAGCACGTCAACTTCTGGACTATCGCTCTTGGCTCTGTATGCAGCCAGCTAGCTGGGCTAAACCTCAGCCTTCAAAACCCATACCCCGAAAACCGAAGCGAGTGAGGACCGACTTCACAACACCGCAAGTGAACGAGTTGGAGACAGCATACGCAAAGTTCCGTTACCTCAATCAAGCTCGACGCACGCAGCTGGCGAACAAACTGCAGCTAAAGGAACATACAATAAAAATTTGGTTCCAAAACCGGCGCATGAAAGAAAAAAGGGAGCTTGCGGAGGCTCAAGAATCCTTTGGAGAAGTTTATGAAGCAGTCCCACAGCGGATCCTTCCATGCTATCCAAGCGTAGCGCAAACTTATCCAGCAGAAACTGTACCGTTTGCTCAAAA
This sequence comes from Spodoptera exigua, assembly GCA_902829305.4. NCBI lineage: Eukaryota > Metazoa > Arthropoda > Insecta > Lepidoptera > Noctuidae > Spodoptera > Spodoptera exigua. The sequence continues at coordinate 4,946,823 of LR824612.2, forward strand.
TAGTACACAAGAACAATATGATTACTCCCGATACATGCACAGGGACAATGTTTCCCCAAGCAATGTACAGGGATCGTTTGAACCACATGTTCTGCCTCATACTCAAACAGTTTATCCGCTAATAGATTCTCAAGAAGTTACTTCACTGGGGTCTACTAAAGAAGAAATTGTTCAGAATCTGTTCCTCATTGAACAGCAGTACATGGCAAGGCACACAGATCCGAGTCCAACTGAAGATGAACATTCCTCACCTTATTTCAATCCGGAGCAATCATGTATGTATGGGGATACGACTCCATTTGCCAGTATCCCTGAACAACAATACCCCACCCACTCTGAATTGAACGCTTATCCCGAATCAGAAGAAGATCTGTCTACAGCAGAACAGCTGATTCAAAATATTCCCTCAAATCTGATGGAGTTGCCGTGTGACATATACTTCGAAGACGTTAATATTTATTATAGTAACAAATGGTCTTCAAATTCGAGCTAAATTGTTATGCATTGTTAAACGATCACAATTTTAATATATTTTAATAAATGTTATTAAAAGAAATATTTATTTCTTTATTCTTTATAAAAGTACACCCGTATAACATATGGAATGATTACAAAGTATGTAGTATTGAGATAATTATGGGTAATAAAAAATCCCAAATTAAGTCACAACTAAAGTCTCCGTCCTGCTTACAAGTTCAGTTGTTTTTAAATAATCAGAACCCACATAAAAACTGTTGTTAATTCTTTAACCAACAAAATTAAATCTTCTTCAAAAGATTAGAGACTATCTTTGAGTTTTTAATTTGGTCTTCAGAAACACACTTTAAGGCATCTTATTTAATTAGGTATTAGACGTACATGATGTACGTTTGATGTAATATGTACTACAACACATTTATACGTTTTATTATTTTGTTGGAAATGTTCTAAAAGCACGTAATATGCGTGGATTATATTATGCATCTAAAGTGATTCCTTCTCTTTAATGGACTCATATTATTTATGTTATTATTCCTAGACCCTTTAGTTCAGCCAGTAAATCAGCAATACATATATTATAAGAATCTTAATATATTGTTTTCGGCTTATACCCGGTTTCTGAAGGCGTCGATTATGTTTAAAATAGTTGTTGGTTCAATAAAGTTATCAATAAGATAAACGTCGGTTAACTGTCACTGCGTTTCTGAATACGCAACGAGCCGTTCAATAACTATGTAAAGGATAGAAAGTTCCTTAATTTGCCAATAGATGGATCTTTTAAGGATAACAACTAAATTTTGATTTTATTTATTCTATTTCAGCTTTATTACATGTTTATTAGGTAATTTTTCTTTTCAAAGTTATAAGTTATCAAAAACTGTTTATTTAAAATATAATATTAATTTGTTATTTAACATTGGCTGTATTGAACACCTTCTCAGTGTCAATTAGAAAAAAAAGAAACGTCAAACAGACATTGTTGTCGGTTGCTTTGGTCGGTTGTAGGTACTTGAGAGCTAACTTTGCTATTTCCTTACTAACTTTATATACCACTCTTGACACTGTACTTTTATGAACGTTTATGTCATCACCGATCAGAACTTTGACTGCACGATTGGTGCGGTGGTTAGGCAACTGGCTGCCGTGCAACGTGTCGCGGGTTCGATTCCCGCACGGAACAACTATTTGTGTGATCCACAAATTGTTGTTCCGGGTCTGGGTGTCATGTGTATGTGAAATTGTATGTTTGTAACAGCACCAACGACACAGGAGAAAATCCTAATGCGGGGCAACGTTACGCAGGGCTGATGATATCACTGATATGTATCACAGTATTCTTGTTAAAACGATATCTTAAAGTAAACTCTTCATCAGTAAACATTTCTAAAGGATTTCTCCTTTGTCTTAAAATTCTGGGTACAGAAATACTAGAAATAAACTCTAGTACCTACTTCCATATCGGACTCAGATGAACTTTTTGTATGTAATATGCTCCTATTCATTGCTCTTCCATTATTAGCAACTAAAGCAACTTTTACTTATTGAAATAATTTTAAAATTTACCACAAAATTGTATAGTTTGACATTCGAAACGTCAAATAAAGTTATGGAACTGATAAACGGCACCAAATGGCGAGTTAAGATAGCTTTAGTTTAAACGAAGTTTATCTAACAATGCAATGCTCAGAAACATACTTGTAAGAGTTATCGAACCAATAGCGCTATCGAATCGATAAACCGCCGTTAACTGTACCTCAGAAACCGGGCATTAGTCACGTAATTGTTTGACGAGATACTCGACTACTTTCAAGAGTTTAGGAAGGTCCTTTACTCGGCTAGAGGCCCATATTCATGAGCAGCTTAAAAATAGGAAAGAAAAAACATAATAATTAATTAATTAAATTAGTATGTCTCATGAAAGTTATAATAAAAGAAAAAAATATTAGATATATTAGATTACTTTTTAAAACAGTAGATAATAAAAGAGTTAACGTATTTTTTTTACTTTATGATTAGCAATCTCAGCTCTGCCCTCTGCAACTTCAGGTATGTAGTGACAATGGTGTTGCCGACCTTTTGGGGATTGGGGAGTGTCCAACTCACTGTGAGACCGTTTGTCGTTCAAAAGCATTTAATTATAGACTAATTGAAATATTAAGTATTGTATGATTTGACTTTTGAATAGTTTGTTAATGGTGCAAGAGGGAGAGAAGGATTGGGGCCTCTTTTCGACGAAACGTGGTTGGAGGCATAATGTAATGGAGACGTGTATTGCAGATATATGATGGTATTGGTTTTTGTAGTGTTGCAGCTTGCTGCAGATACCTAAGTGAGGGAGAGCTATGCTTCGACACGAATGCGTCGGCTCGACCGGAGTTATACCACAGTCTCACAGAAAAATGGTGTGAAACAACCACAGCGTTGTGTTTCACAGTGAGAGTGAGGTTACCAGAGGCCCAACCCGTCCCCTCCCCCAATTCCCCCCAATCCTAAAATCTCCAAACCCAATTAAATTAATCCGTTGTTGCGGGTGTCCATGGGCGGCGCTGATTGCTTACCATGCTCGTTTGCCGACCTATCAAATAAAATAAAACTAAAAATATAAAAAATCCCCGACGATTAAGATCACTTACAAGTAAAAAATAATAAAAATGAGCTCTATTTCTTTTCTTTTATTATTTACTATTTTTTTACTGTCCCCAGACGCGACGCATTTTGTTATTTTTTTACTTTTTTAAGAAATCTTAGTATTCGGGGAGCTTTAAATTATTAATTTATTTGTTTATTGTACACTTTTTATAGGTATTTTATATTGTATTTTCGATTAAGTTATCAATATTACCTTTCAGTGCGCTTTCATTTGAGACCACACTAGAATATATTTGCAGACCTTCGGTTATCCTTCCCCACTTAGGTACACACCCGTAACTTCTAAAGGGCTCAACCGATTTTCATCAAACATTTATAAGAACACAAGCACGTAAGTCACCTTTAATAAAAAAAAAAAACAAACTGAAATCGCTTCATCCGTTCAGGCTCCAGGATGCCACAGATAGACAGACAGGCAGACAGACACGTCAAACTTTTTTCCGTAGGGAGTAAAACAGATTTCCTTTTTCTTAAAACCAAGGCCCTGGCTAACATTTTATTATGGGGAGTGGGTGAATTTCTCAAATCATATATTTTTTTTCATTTTTTTTTAATAGCTCGGCAACCGAGCCGGCGGATTACCTAATGGTAAGCAATCAGCGCCGCCCATGGACACTCGCAACGGAGGAGTTACGAGTGCGTTGCCGACCTTTTAGGGATTAGGGATTTGGAGATTTAGGGATTTAGGAGGGATTGGGGGAGAGGAAGGATTGGGCCTCCGGTAACCCCACTCACACGGCGAAACACAAAGCTGTGGTTATTTCACGCCGGTTTTCTGTGAGGCCGTGGTATCACTCCGGTCGGACCGACCCATTCGTGCCGAAGCATGGCTCTCCCACATTTAAATTCAATAAATTCATAATTAGTAGGTAGGAAATACTCATATTTTTTATTCAAATTTAAAAAGATATAAATAAATTCATAACACCAACTTTTTTTTAAACCGGTGCTGTCCGTTTGTTAAAAAAATATAATGAATGCACATAACTTATTTTATTTCATACTAGCTTCTGCCAGCGACTTCGTCCGCTTGAAAAAGTGATTTCTGGCAGATTTCTGGTTTTACCCACATAGTTCCCGATCTCGTACGGAAAACGGGAATAGGGACGTTCTCTTTTTGAATTCCCGGGATAAAAACTATCCTATGGCTGTACAAAATTTTAACCAAATCGGTTCAGTAGTTAAGGCCTGAAAAAAAGACAGGCAGAGTTAGTTTCGAATTTATAATATTAGTTTGGATCTCGCTATAGGTATGGTAAGATGAAGTGTAACTGATTCGTAATGTTTTCAATTATATAAATAAAAATATAAAATATCAAATATAATTTAGTAGTGCATTTGAAAAGTTGTAAAAAAGAAAGTACCTAATCCAAAACTGGCGTATAATTATACCTCTTCCTTAAATATTAATGATTTACTAATACATCGTTTATAAATCATTAGTAGGTAATTATTGCTTAAGGATACAAAAATGTTGAAAATGTCGATGATTATCCAGTATTATTAGCGGCCTACCACGTTACTATTATATTCAAAATAAAACTTGAATAAAAGTAAAATGAATGGTGGTGATGACTAAAATCATTTCATGTATTGAGAATGTTTTTAAATGTAATGTAATCTTTAATTTTAGTGGCTTTTGTTCTTAAACTTGTCAGCCCCGAATAGCGGTTATCGGAATGCCGTGGTGGCCCGGAGGTTAAGGAGCCCGCTTCTCATGCATGAGGGTGTGGGTTCGAACCTGGCAAGTACCAATGTGACTTTTTCAGAGTTATATGTACTTTATGTTGATTATTTAGACACCACTGACATACGGTGAAGTTAAACATCGTGAGGAAACCTGGACTTAATTTCTAATTATAAGTAAGAAAAATAATTTCTAATTATAAGTTTGAAATCGCCAACCCGCATTGAGCAAGCGTGGTGATTAATGCTCTAACCTTCTCCGTGTGAGAAGAGGCCTTTGCTCAGCAGTGGGCACTTATGGGCTGATGATGATACTTAGGTACTAGCTTTTGCCCGCGACTCCGTTCCTGCAGATTTTTGGTATAAAAACTATCCTATGTCCTTTCTCAAGTTCCAAACTATGTCTGTACCAAATTTCTCAGAAATCGTTTTAGTAGTTTAGGCGTGAAAACAAGACAGACAGACAGAGTTACTTTCGCAACATTAGTTTGGATTTGCTTTAAATATGAATTTGTGAGATTCAGGGTAAGAACCAAACATGTATATGTTCTTTTACTATGTATGTACTTTGTATGTTTGTTAACTATGTGTGTAGTTTACCGTTTCACCATCTTTATGCCCCTCTAATTTTGTGCTATCATCACTATAATCATATCAGCCAAGGTTCCGTGGTATAGGCCTGGAGCAGGAGAAGGAACAGGGCGTTTTAGTTAAGAGTGACATTTCTTCTCTCCATAACATGGATGAGACAAGCCATTTGATGTTTTCCCACCCACAAAAAATATAAGTCATCCGCTGCTAAACATAGGTTTCCCTAATTGGCTTCCAGGTCAACGACCTGCATCCAGTACCTAATCCAGCCTATTTACTTTTATTGGATCGCTGTTATCTTTTTAATGTTTTTTTTTTATGTTGAGTATTTTCATTATATATTTTCTTTCATTTAAATATGAGAGCTGCAGCTAGAATTTAGCTGAAGAGAAATAGAATTCTCTGCGGAACAATTGAGTTGTTGCTGCTCGAGTAGTATACTCTCGTCTTCAATATCTCACCTCATTATGCTTTGCGGGCTTACTTAACAGTGAGAGTTGGCAGGCGGGTCGAAAATCAAGTATAGCAGAGCCCTACTCCCCGCAATTAATGACTTTATTTGCTGGTTTTAGTAGTTCTAGTCAGAGAGGAAATGCCGGCTTCGTCAAAATTTTTATACTTAGATAATTTTGCCGTAAAAAAGTGACGTTTTATAGTCTATTTGCATTGCCTTGTGAATCAACGATTTTATTTTTTTAATAGTATTGATTGTGATAATATTTTTATTTATCTGCGGTTTACATTTCAAAAATAAAGATTCAAAATTTATATGAAGTTTTTTAATCTTACATATAAAATAGATGGCTGTTTGTTAATCTCGCTAAAACTAAGAACTGCTGAATTGATTTGGCTAATTTTAGTCTTCAAATGTTCTTAGAAGGCTTTAAACAAGAGAAAATATGTAAAAATTTCAAGTAAAACCAATGATTTTCTTCCGCACAAGCTGCACTGTATGTAATTTTTTTTTTGTTTTATGAAAACGTGGCCCCACATTAGGATTTTCTCCTGTGTCATGGGTGCGGTTACAAACATACAATTTCACACACACGTTGTTCCGTGCGGGAATCGAACCCACCGTGCAGTCTGATGAAAATGAATTATTTCTTTCATATAGTTTTACACTTGATTTTTACATTTTTAAATATTTTGAAAAAATAAGAAAATCACTTAGAAATGTAAAAAGCAGTATCTCACTGGTTACGGGAGTTTTCAGGGCACCAGAGAAATGAATATCCGGACAATGCGCGCCGTGTCTAGAAGTACAAGCATTCTGCATCAGGTTCTTGACCCAACCATCTAACGTTAGCCTGCTTAGGTGTTTACCGAGGCTTTCAGCCGTGAGACCATTGGCAGACACGACTATCGGCACAATTATTGCAAAGTGTACATTACATCCCACATGTCGACACAATCTCATGAGCTAAATCAAGATACATATTTACTTGCTTTATCTTTTTCAGCTTTCACAACATTCTCGTCATGTGGGATTATTATATCAATTATCATTGTGCGAGGGCGACGGCTTGAACGTTCTATCATCACAATGTTAGGTTGGTTGGCTGCAATTGTCCTATTAGTGATGATAGTTCGATCCTAATATAGTGTGGCATCTCCATTCTCGAGAACTGGAGGAATTAATTATTATTAAGTATTAAATTCACGTAATTTTAGTGTCGCAGGTTTGTTTTTCGCGCGAAACAGCACTTTGTGTGATCCACAAATTGTTGTTCCGGGTCTGGGTGTCATGTTAATGTGAAATTGTATGTAGTTAGTGTAGTTTTCTTAACAGAAAAAAATGTGGCGGCAAAGAGTTTGCCTGGGCAGTAAGTTATTTAAATAAATGTTATGTAGGAACAATACAATGTAAAATGAAATAGGTTTGTACTGCTGGGATCTTGAAATTTTAAAGTAAACAAAATTGCTAAAATTTTTATTTTTATAATTCCTACGTTGTGTGTTCAAGGGGTCATAATTAAAATTACATTAAATGCACAGACACGCAGTCTTAAAAAAAGATTCTACAAAGATTCTGAAATTAAAAATCTAAAGAAAAACTTAAAGATTTATTTAAAAGTTGCTTCTGATATAGTCTAAGATCCCGATATAAAATGACCTTCACCGAGATGTTTATTTGATGAGACATATTTTATATTCAATTTCATTTGCCAATAATTATATTCCATATGGGTTGCCTAATAAATTTTAGTCCAGGATATGATCAATTGATAATTTAATAAAGATTTTTTTTTAATATTTGACCGGTTTGACTATTACACAAATTCCATTCCAATCGAAAGTATGAAGCCCATAGAATATGCTAACGTTAGGTTGCCTATTCTTTTCCAGTCATAACTCTCGGGTTGCCAGGTATAAACAGGTAAATCGACAGGTAGTAGCATTTTATACCGGTCAGATAATTTAATCAAATTTAAATGAAAATAAAGATTATTTAATTATAAACACGGTAAAATAGGGTTGCCTGCGAAAAGCAGTCCTGAATTACGGTTGTCGAATTTTAAATATTATTAAGAAATAACTTTGAAAAAAATTAATAATAAATTCTATTGAAAAAAAAAAAAAAGTTATAATAGGTATATAAACTTATAATAGTGTCGTTCAATAGTGTGTATCAGAAGTTTCTGGCGCCAATCCCAATCACCCACAGCCAAGAGGCGAGTTTGTATTAAGACGATACTGCACCAACTAAATTGTGAGTTTGATAAGAGGAAAGTTAACAAGGAGATTCAGTCCATGAAATTGATAGATTTACATACCTACCTACCACCAAAGGGACCAAATATATCTAAGTGTGCTTATATTAGGCTATCATTATTATATTAGGTATTCACCAAGAAAGGCGAAAGGTGCTAGTTCGATTGCTGTCACTGGAGAAGACATCATAGGGCACGACTGGTGTTTATATTACACAAATTATCCTGCAGGGCGGCTTGTCCCTCGGTCCTCTAAGAGGATGATTTTGACTTTAGGCATAAAAATGGTTTGTGTGCAAAATGAGTAGATAAAATATTTTTAAACATGGCATTTATTATTTACAAAATTAAATAATACATTACAACGGAGTCAATATCAGTTGTTCATCCGATTCATCGGACCACAAGAAGTTGTTTAGTTCACTGGGAGCATCTGGAGCCGGAAGCTCTGGGAAAGGCAGACTTATTTCTATCTGAGGTCGAAGTGGCCCTTCATGTTGGAAAGGTTCTGTATGCATATTGCCAGGAGAAATTATAGAATGAGCATCCCCACACCCGTACTGGGAACATGGATACTGTTCTGCGAGGTTAGACGCGGTAGCAACATCAGGGTAACTCGGCGGTACGGGTTGATAGTGCACTATCTGACTTTGAGTATTTTCAGGACTTTCTGAAGAAGAGCTTTGGCTCTCTGCCCGATCCTTTTTTTCCTTCATGCGCCGATTTTGGAACCAAATTTTTACGGTACGCTCATTGAGTTGCAATGTTTCGGCGAGTTGCAGCCGCGACGTCCGGGACAAAAACGGAGTCAGCTTAAACTCATTTTCGAGAGCTAGCAGTTGATCCGTCGTGAATGCGGTTCTCACGCGTTTGGGTTTCTTAGGCATGGTTGAAGGACCCTGGGGTCTCACCATCGGCCATCCGTTTGGTTGCCCGTTGTGCCAAATATGGTGGTTTGGATTACACGCAGTCGCTGGAATTGGTACAGCTGCATTCTGGTGTGGTATCCAATGAGAGAACTGTGGACAATAGAAAAGCTAATTAAGTCAACAATAAATACCCACGGTAAAGCTTAATAGTCGCTAAAGGATTATGTAGGCACTGCTGATTGCCGACGAACATTGTTAAGATGAGTTGTCTTGTCAGAAATCATATCAAATATAAGGGAATAAATAATATAAAACTAAATATATTACCGGTGGATTTATCGATCCTGGTGCAGGAAAACCATTGGTCGCACTATGAAATGCTGGTGGTTGATTCGGATTCATCTTGTGATTAAGATTGACTGGGAAGGAAATACACTGGAAGAAAGTAACGTACTATCTGAGAGCACAGTTAGCTATGTCGCCAGTCCAGATTGTGCTCTAATTTATATGGGCATGTTTGCAACCCTTAATTAAGTGCGTAATTAGGGAACGAGCTTAAGGTATGGGTAAACAATTAGCAAATGAAAATCAATATTTTAATTGTTTTTATTGTGTGTTAATGATTATTTTGAAATTAAAAATATTTTTACGTGTTCTAATAATTTGAACTTTAACCCTGTGCATAGTTTTACTAGGCATAACACAATCCGAAGTGATAACATTCTTCGGTGTTTGTAATAAAAAGTGTATTCTGTGGGCTGTGCTGTATTCTCTTTTAGACGGATTCTACTTGGATATAGAACTAAAAATTGTTTTTAAAATGTATCGTTTACCAACGTCTACCAATCTAATCTAGTAGATATTTGTAATCGGTCACTTCAACGTTATATTTATTATGAGTTTTGATCGTAAAGTTTGTTATCTTGTTTTATATAATAGGATGGCAATCGAGCAGACGGTTGGTAAGCAATCAACGACGCTAATAGACACCCGCAACAATAGAGGAGTTACTAGTGTGTTGACGACCTTCTTGGGATTATGGTTTTGGAGATATAGAGATTGGCGAAGGGGAAGGATTGGGCCTCCGGTAACCTAAGTCAGAGAAATGGATGAATTCATAATTTGCCTATAATTTTATACTAGATATTCTCGTTAATTTAATGAATAGTTACGTGCCATAAGTCATATTTCTTAATTGACTGCATCTCTTTAATAAATAGCTTTTCGTATAGAAGAAAGGGGAAATCATAGCTCAAATTTATTGGAGCAACTAAAATTGATTTTTATACGAAGACAATTTTATTATTTTTCTACGTTTTTTCATTAACCAGTCAAAGTCGGGTAAAAAAGATATTTGAAATGAAAAGTACTTTTTCTGCCAAGTGACGACAAGTTTCAGCAAGTACAGCATTATTGTATTAAAATCTGTTTTTGTTTGTTATTATAATTAAATGGAGTGAATGAATGAACAATATTGTTTATTTCTTACTCGAAGTGTTCTTTACAGGGAAATAAAAATATTGTAGTGTCAAATTAAATGAATTACTTTCAATTACACGTCACATATTCAGGAAGCAATATTATGTGTATCTACATTTTAATAGAAAATGATATTCCTGGTAGGAGAGGAATCAGCGAGTATTGCTGTAATTGCTTAGTTGGTCGGCGCACAGTAGGATGTTGCGCTTGTGAGATTTGGTATATAAAAGATCAATTGAATATATTATAAAATCTTTGAAATCTCATGAATAAGTAAAGACATAAACATAAAGTGAACAAATAATAAAATATATTAGACATTTTCTATTATTTTAATTATGTTCAACAGCAATATAAAAAAGAACAATTACATAAAAAGAGAGAATTCACTTAACTTAGCTCAACGCCAACCCGCCAAAAAAGTGTCATACATTATTTTACAACATTATTCGGAACAGTCATACTTTCCCGCCAAAATTGACCAAACAGAGACAAGCAAACTTTCTAGACAAATAACTAAATTTACAATTGCAATCAACTAATTTAAACAAAACAAATCATATTTAAAACTTATAGCGATCATTTTAATATTTATTTTAATCATTAAACATGTAAGCTTTTAGATATCAAATTTAATAAACATTAAACAATAACAATGGTAACCTCGTTTTCATGTGCGTTTTCAGAGACAGTTAACATTAAGAAATATTCAATAATTTTTATTTAAAGTTTCTTTACAGAGATAGGTAGTTAAATATAAAAAATATACAATAATCTGTCACGCTCATGTCATGACGCTAGTCTGGTATTTAGGATGGGCCAGAAATCTGCAAAATATTTCAGTACCTGCAAAATTTCTGGATTTTCTGAATAATTGTAAGAGTGGATGATGAAGAATGAATATTAACTAATTAGAAAAATCTTTTTTATTGATTCTTATGAACATACGTACTCAACATATTCCAGACACATTCTAGGATTTTATAAACCCTGTTTTACCTGAATGTTAGCAAGTATTTATACAATACATAATATTATAATCCTATTGCTTCAATGTATAAAACAATGCTGACGGTGGCTGGCAGCCTCAGTCATATTATACACAGTCATGTAGTACGTATACCTAAGGTAAGGCCTACCAAAGAGTATTTATACCTTTGCAAAGCAAAGCATACTTAAAAACTGGGTAGGGTAGGTAACATAAATACTAATGCAATATTGCTCTTTTAACTTCCTCAAATTGAGATAACCGTTGACATAACCTACAAAAATATGACGAATTGTGGCTTTCTCGTAGTAAAATTCTTGCAGGCAATAATTAAATACTTATTGCCGAATTTAACAAGATATTTTTCATTTAAAGACGCAAGAGTTTAATCTCAGCTAACATTAATGTACCTATGGGCGGCTGCCATTGTCCCTTAGTCCTTTTCTTTTAATTAGTTACGTCAAATTATGAAGCGCTACTATAAAATTCTACATATTCGATTCCCTTAAATAAAAACATTATTACGTGGGCAAGATCTATTTCAGATAGCTGAACCCATTGCCCACACTGTATAATATATGAAACTGGCGAATAAATAATAGATTATATGTATACATGGTGTAGGTGATTTTTTTTTTTTTGTGAGGTGAAAGTCATCAAATGACTTCTCCCGCCCAGGGTCAGGCGGGAGGGAGTGTCAGACTCTTACTGACTAAAACCCCCTGTTCCTACTCCTGCTCTAGGCCGAGGTCACGGTGCCTTATTGCGCTTACCCCGCAACCCCGGCTGAACATCAGCCCTATAGGGCCCCGTCTGTGGTGGTCTATTGGCTCTTCGAGGCGCGCGCGGAACGCTACGCGCCGTACGCTCGGGTCTGGTTCTGGTCGGGCGGCGAGCTACCCTTACTCGTCGCCCGCGCTTACGGTGGCCGGAGATCATCTCTCAACACATACATTCATGTACATATATAGTATGTATAAGTTAGAGGTGGATTTAAATACAAAAACTACAATTTAGAATGAGACGGAGATATGGCTTGTCAATCACTACAAAGGACTCTGGGTTCCTGTTATTGCCAATAACTGTTTTTTTTTGTGAGGGGAAAATCACCAAATGACTTCTCCTGCCCAGGGACGGGCGGGAGGGAGTGCCAGACTCTTACTGACTAAAAACCCCCTGTTCCTTCTGCTCTGGGCCGAGGTTGCGGTGCCTCATTGCGCTTACCCCGCAACCCCGGCTGAACATCAGCCCTATGAGGCCCCGTCTGTGGTGGTCTGTTGACCCTTTGAGGCGCGCGCGGAACGCTACGCGCCGTATGCTCGGGTCTGCCAAAAGCTGTTTACATGATATTTGCACATTGTTCTTCTTTATTATTCAAGTATAATGATTATTTTTCTATGCAGTATGGAAATAGTTGTTATTTTACTCTTCAATCGTTGTAATTCGAGACACAATAGTAAGTCAATAGGTGCACGAACGGTTTTCACTTGTTGAATATAATACTACACTAATATACTAATCACTTTGTTTACAACATTCTGATGGCATTTTTGGTTAAATGTTTTTGGATTTACATTTGGAATTAGGTAACATGGTATTTATTTAAATGAACATAGGAATTTGTTATTATGTGTAAAATATGACAATTGTTTAATTTAGGTTATAAACTAGAAAAGATGTGACGTTTATAGACTGTACATTTTAGTTAAAACGTACAAGGTTAGTTTAAGAGTAGTAAGTATCTGAATAATTGTGAGTAACAATATTGGTGAAAATCGACGTACTGAATTTAAAAAATATATTACTTTTATTTGAAGATTGCAGGCTTTCTTAGAATACAAAATAAATTGTAAAGTACGACAAGACTTTTGACTTATGTGATATATATTGAATACTTCTTATCGACTTACCGTGCGTTAGGTACTTTAAAACGAATATTATTATGTTATTTATTTTATTTAGATAGGTACTATCTAAAAATGTAAAATAGTAAGTAATAGGTGTTTACGTATGAAATTGAGTTTCTGCCGTACTGGCTATCAACATTACATTTAATTTTCTAATCTATTCTTCTAGTATTTTAGATGCGACGCTTTGTGTATTGACATTATTTGTAATCAACTTTCAGTATAACTTCTATGTTCCTATCCCCACTTTGACTGTTCACTGTATACTTGACGAATACTTTAAATTTTCTACTTAACCCTGTACACTCGCCAGGAAAAGATAGTGCGAGTAACTTAAAAAAAAAAATAATTTTCGTTAGAATTAATTTTGTAGGATTTTTTTCATAGATGCTAAACATATGTGGTGTAGTATTAATTAAAAGTTTATGGCGTGATGTGGGTTTATTGACACCTATATTTCACATCATTTTCACTACTATATTTTCTCTCTTATGTGTAATTCTCCAGTAACTGGGTTCATAAAGACTGGTATTAAAGTATGACTCCTATCTTGCGATTTCAATGTTCAATTGTGGGAGTTGGCGTGTATTCTTACCCGACTGCCAAAGAAGGAGGGTAATGTTTTTCGAGTGTATGTAAGTATGTATGTATGTCTGTTCCTTTGTGACCTCCTGTAGCCTAAACGGCTTGATGGATTTTGATGTTTGAGGTATCGTTAGATTTGTCTTGATTACGGGAGTGTCATAGGATACATTTTATCCTAAAAGTCCCACGGGATAAAGACATAATAATTTTTTTTTTCTAAATTTCCCTTTAAAAAAATATGTATGCGGTATCATTAGATTCATTTCAATCACGGGAGTAATTAATATAGGATACGTTTTTTCTCAAAATTCCCACGGGAACATGTTAATTCTGCGTCAACGCAAAGCAACTCATGCGTTAGCAACATCGATCACTAATAAAGAACTAGATACACAATCCCATACAAAAGTTCGCTTCAAAACTGTCGCCAACTGTATTTAGGTACTTATACTTGAAATAAAAATGCATTAATGTAAATTAAACCTTAAATGCAACTCATAGAGTTGTTTTTACAAAGTGATGTACAAAATCTTAATACTTTTTGCGACCGAAGCTCTTGACAAACACAAATCATAAGAAATTGAACCATATTCGCATGTTTTTAAGTCGAATTTACAAAGTGTCAAAAATAAGCAATAAAATTTAACGACTTCGGCTCACCGCTAGGACAAAGAATGATTGGAGTCGAAATGTCTCGTAAGAAATATATTTCTTTATAATATTTCTTTAGAAAATACGCAAATTAAAACGCATTACTTATAGTATTCTTTTCTAAAGGTTTGTTCATTTATTTAGCAATGAAACTAATGCATATAGTTATAATTCTTTTTTTTATTTTCGTCCTCCTTAATCCTTTCTATTCGAAGTCAAATAAAAAAGATGTAAAATAATAAAAAGAATATATATCTAAAGTAAGTACTGAAAATGTTGGCGTTATTGTTGTAAATTTTTCATATCGCACGGGATTTTGATGAAAGCTAAAAAAAATGTCTTTACTGCAGTTAAAATTAAATCCATTATATCTGCCTATTCCATATTTTAATAAACACAGTAAAGAATTATAATATTAAATAAAAACTATTTTTTAATAAAAAAAACAATATATAAAATTAGGAACAATAGCGTCTCCGCTAAACGGAACAGAATCAAAATCAAAAAAATCAAAACTCAAAAATGTTTATTTCGTTATTACACTATAGAAAAAGTTGTACAGTTGGTGACGTCCCCTTTTAAGCATGTAAATGCCTGTACCAGGGGGCGCCGCTCTTTTATAGCATAACTAGCGTAATAATTTACACAACTTAAGGAAGATAAAAAAATATAGTTAAAAATAAAAAATATAGAATCAATCCACGTAAACCGAACAACTTAAGTGGTCATGCTAGAGAATGATTTTACGTTTAGTATAAGTGTCTTTATAAACTGTGTGCATTATAACCCCGGTTTTTGAATACGATTTCATTTGGAAAAAGTTTTAAAGTTAATTTCTTAATAAAATATCAATATTTAAAATAGAATGATGACAATTATATAATGATAATATTATGACTAAACGAAAATATGAAATTCCATCCTTTTTTGCATCTTAGATGTGTGTGTTTTTGCAGTTTTTTAACGAGCACTGAGGCGTGTTTACCGTCGGAGCATTCGAGTGGTACTAAACTAAAACTACACCGCGATGTTGAGTTTGGTGGACTTTCAGTTGGGACATTTTTTTGCCACTGATTGTGTATCTAGTTCTTTATTAGGGCCAGTTTTTTGATCCGTAGTTAAATACGATTTGACTATTTGTTATCTTAACTATAGTCAAGAGGGTAACCAATTGTTATTACGTAATTTCATTTTTTGATGTCCACTTTAACTATAGTCAGACATAACCATTGGTTAATTTGTTGCCAGTGCAATGAACAACTTCCTCCCTAGAAAAAACGTGTTAATTTGTGGGTATTTTTCTTTAACTGACAACACTGATCAATAATGAATGAAGTTGAACCAAATGTCATTTTTGATATTTCAAAGCTTTCAAAAGTGTCTTGATTTCAAACTGAATCGTTTGGTTTTATCATAGAGATAGTATAGGTATAGAGAAGCTAATAGCGTATACGACGTGAGATAAAAAATGTCTTATATATACATTATAGGTAGGTATGTACATTAAACGGCTCACTACGGCTTTTACAGCCAATTTCACTGCAATTTACCGTATTAATTTACCGTATTGGTTCGATTTAAATATTAAAATAAAGTATAATTACGCTAAAAAGGGACAAGAAACATATGTTTTGTCTTGCTCACACCTACATATATTCCATTTGCACTTTCTCGCTGTAACCATTATTATTGTTTTAATAGCTTGTCTATTATATTCTCTGTCTATGGGTTTTAATAGTGTTTTCTTAAACTTGGTGTTTTTTGCATCAAATAAAGGACTTTTTATTAAATAATAATGTCAGGAAACAAGTAAGGAAATGACTTTCTTTATATGTCTTATAAGTGTGGGAGAGCCATGCTTCGGCACGAATGGGTCGGCTCGACCGGAGTGATACCACGGCCTCACAGAAAACCGGCGTGAAACAACCACAGCGTTGTGTTTCGCCGTGTGAGTGAGGTTACCCTTAGGCCCAATCCTTCCCCTCCCCCAATCCCTCCTCAATCCCTGAGTCTCCAAATCCCTTATCCCTAAAAGATCGGCAACGCACTCGTAACTCCTCCGTAGCGGCAGTCCATTTTTTTTTTGTCAGGGGAAAATCATCCAGTGACTTCTCCCGCCCCGGGCTGGGCGGGAGGGAGTGTCAGACTCTTACTAACTAAAAACCCCCCGTTCCTTCTCCTGCTCTGGACCGAGATCGCGGTGCCTCATTGCGCTTACCCCGCAACCGTTGCGGGTGTCCATGGGCGGCGCTGATTGCTTTCCATCAGGTAATCCGTGTGCTCGTTTGCCGAACTACTACATAAAAAAATGTTATTGAATTGTCATCCATAACTCTTCAAATATTGCTGACTTTCGTGGTATTTTTACTATGTATTTTGATGTGGTATTTTATTCATCATTTCATAAATTTCCAGGGAAAACCGCAGTTCTAACTTTAAATCTTCTGAGTCTGACGCATCAAAATAACGGACAATATTTAAATTAATTGTAGATAATGTAATTCTTCGGAATGAGATCACAAAATTATACAACAAAGCAAGAATCAGCTGTCGAATCTAGTTTAACTATCCGCCATCTTGGTTAACCCGCCACCGAGCCGTGGTTAAATTATTTGACTAATAGTTAATAATTTGACAATTAGTTGAGCTAACTAATGATTAAAAAACACATTTTGTCGATATTTAACCATTAGTCAAGATTTTTAACAATTGGTTGGGTTAACTACGGATCAAAAAACCGGCCCTTAGTGATCGATGGTTAGCAAGCAAAAAGATAGGGCGTGGCCTGGCATGCGGCGCGCGGCGCGGTGCGGAGGGGGATATGCTCGAGTATACAGCCCGAATGCGGGCACACGCATAAGGGCACACGTCGTTGACGGTCGTCTCTAAATAGCGATTTTTTCGATACTTCGTCGTCTGACGCGAAACTTATAAAGTATAAATAACTCGTTCTTTTTCTTTCGTGTTTCTCTCTTTAAATTTATTCGTTCTTTCTAATTAATTAACTCGTTCTTCCGTTCTTTTTTTTGGTTCTTTCTTAAATTCTTCATATTAATTAATAATATAATAATAATTATTAATAAAAAAATAAAAACAGCTAAAAAGTTATAAATAAAAAAATTATTATTAAAAAAACAAAATACCCGACTGCACACTAAAAAAAGAGTAAAACAAGCCCCACAATACAAATTTACTGAATATAATTTATAAATGTTGATGGAAAGCATCGCAGGCGGGGACCACCTTGACCGCCACCAACGAAAATTCTGCTAAATGGTGCACAACAGAAATGACTATAAATAAGCCTCTGTTGGTCCCCGCCTGCGATGCTTTCCATCAACATTTATAAATTATATTCAGTAAATTTGTATTGTGGGGCTTGTTTTACTCTTTTTTTAGTGTGCAGTCGGGTATTTTGTTTTTTTAATAATAATTTTTTTTTAGTTATTTGTTTGCACACTTATTGGATAAAGTGTATTTTAATAACTGAAACTATTTTCTCTTTAACGTTTTATTAATAAAAGTAGGTATTAACCTTCACAGTAACATAAAGACTTTAGTTTAAACAGTACTGTGCATTTTATATAAATAAAATAATACAAAAAGTTTTTTTTTTATAATACTTTTTATTAATGAAAAACCATTATCCCTTACAGTAAGTATAGATATATGTCTATGTCTTCAATTTGCATTGGTGTCACGTCCATTAAGTCACTGGGTAAATCCGAAGCTTCAAGAAGGTTTTTAGTTTGAAGATGATAAGGATTTTCCAGGTTATTATTAATATGCTGAGTGGAACCATTTGTACATTTGGAATGCTGCTCCGATACAAGATAATTCAAAGCCTGCATCTCTTTATTTATCCTTTCCTTGGCCTCCAAGTGCTGCTTTTCAGAAACAATCAGATCCTGTAAAATGTCTTCTACAGAAGAACGCGAACTTTCATCAGAACTCTCTAGATGAATAACAGGCGTTGGATCCCTATTATTGAATGAGGCATACTGCCATAGTTCCGAATCTTGTGAGGACTGATCATTACCTTCAACTGGACGTCTGTACTGTACATCTGAGTTAAGCTCTTGGTTAAGCTGCACTTTTTGTACAAATTCCTCAAAGACTTTCAAAGGAACAGTTTTTACGGGACGCAACGTACAAAGATCAGGCTGAGTATTTCCTTGTGTGTTTTCCGGATGTTGAATGGGTTCCGTTACTAAATTTTGTGAGGGCTGCGTCTGTACAGCTGTTGCGGTAGCTGGACATCTATACTGGACGGTCGAATAGTGCTGTTCACTGTGCTGCAAATTCTGAATATTGTTTTGTGTAGAAAACTGTACATAGGCAGGCTCATTATGACCCGCAGAATGAACTTGCTGAGTAGCTCCATTGGCCCATTGGGTATAATACTGATTTTGCGGTATAATATTTTGTGGATAACGCATCTGTACAGTTTCTGCAGATGAATATCTATACTGTACCGTACTTGAGCGGTGTTGTCCACCATTCTGCAAGTTCTGAACGATTCCTTCTAAAGATGAATTTGATCCCATAGTAGAACTATTATCACACCTCACATGTTGAGTAACCCCATTTGTCCATTGGGTATGCCCGTGTTGTTGCAAAACGAAGTTCAGTGATGACTGCATTTGTGCATTTGCTGCAGCTGGCTGTTTATATTGCATGTTTGAGTGTAGTTGTCCATCAAGCCCCAAAGATGGGTTCAAAGTAATAGAACGAGCAACGGGATGCTGACGTTGTTCCAATATGATATTTTGTGCAATTGGTGTAGTTGCTGATTGATATGTATGCTCTTGGTCTGGGTAGGGAACCATAGCTTCCTGGAAGTTTACAGAGCTCTCAAGTTTCTCCTTTTTTTCTTTCATCCGCCGATTTTGGAACCATATTTTGATGGTCCGTTCACTTAGCTGCAGCATCTCTGCCAGTTCTATTCGATTAGATCGAGCCAAGTAAGGAATCCTCGAATACTCTTTCTCTAGTACCATCAGCTGTTGGGTAGTAAATCCGGTTCTAACCCGCTTTGGTTTTTTTGGTGCGGGTCTATTATTTGGCCATTGAACTGACTGTGAAGGTTGCGTATTCAGCCAAGTCCGATAGTCGGGAGGTTTTCTTTGTTGTTCTTGCACTTGATTGACAACCACTGAAGCTGGTGCTGTTCCATGTTGTGGCAACACGTACACTGAATACTGCGAAAAAGAAAGAATAGATTATAGTAGGCCGATAAAACACAGATTTCAATTAGAATAGTCATGACAGCGACATTATTTTCGCATTTAAAAAATGCAATAAAAATAGAATATATTACCGTTGGGTTTGTCGATGTAGCGAAACCGTTACTTCCATTATGAGGCCCTGGCGGTTGATTCGATTGGTTCATCTTGTAATCATTATTGAGGAATTATGGAAGACCTTTAGTAACGTGTTGTATGAATGCACAGTTACCTTTAACTCCGCCACGATTTTGCTCTAATTTATAAGCTTGTTAGAACCTTTTAGCAAATTGTAATTAGTGAACCGGTAAAATGATTAGTAAATGAAACGCCGTTTCTTTATATTCCAAATTTGTGTTATTAAAGGTTTTAAAGACAAAAGTAGATTTTTTAAGGGGAATTCATGAATTTGAATTTCTTAAAGCTAGCTACATCATAATTATAAAAACATTTGAATTAATAAAGCAAAAATACCTATTATAACGTCTTAGTGGCCCGGAGGTTAAGGCGCCCTGTTCCATGAGGGTGCGGGGTCAAAACCTGGCAAATACTAATGTGAATTTTCCGAGTTATGTATACTTTCTGTGTGTGTGTGTGTTTATTAGAAACCTCGGACATACGAACTTGTAAATATGAAACTAAAAGTAACATATTAAAACACCACTTATTTGTAAATACCACAGTCAACACGTGTGTCAAATAAATGATTATTTAAAATGTAATTACTAATTATACTTCGTTTATCAATTACCCATTATTTAATGAACTTCTTTGTAATTTAGAAATGGTCCTTAAAACAATACTTAGTCTTATTTAAAATGCAAAATCCGAATGCTAATCTTATTATAATCACCAAAGATATGTAGGTGTTTAGTAACTGAATGTACCAAGATACTTAAAAGGTTACAGAAATTGATACTGAAATTGTTTACGCATACGTATTGTTCATTGTTATTTACGAATATTGTTTCTGTGTAAAATTTTATTGCAATCCTTAAACTAGATTTTCGCCAATTCACAATTCCATCGTTTTAAGAAAGATTTCTTAGATTATTTAATGCAAAATTTCTGTATGTGCACTTTCGTTAATGGATTTTATAATATAAAATTTTATTTCTGGCTATTTGTTTCTTTTTTAGAAACGGTTAGTACACTTTTTGGCGCGAAACACATGATGCTTTTTTTATTTCGACAAATGAACTTTTTATTTCGACAAATCGATGAAGGTACAAATTGTTCTGATTGTTATTTTTAAGAAAAAGATCAGTAAACCTACAGAGTCGTAAATCACTGATTAAAAGAACTGTGAATAGTTTATTAATTTACCGCATTATGAGTGGCCACCAAGGACCGGAAAACATAGTGTGGGCAGGCCTCCCGCTAGGTGGACCGACGACATCGTCAGAGTCGCGGGGAGCCAATGGATGCAGGTGGCAACTTGTCATTCGATGTGGAGAGCTAAGGAGGCCTTTGTCCAGCAGTGAACGTCTTCCGGCTGATGATGATGATGATGATGATGATGATGATGATTATGTCAAATATTCATTTGTAATTACTTAGGAAATAACCATTCTAAACTAATTCTTTCAATGAAGTGTCACTGGATGGTGATTGGATGGCCAATCATAATGACGCCATCATGTTAGTAGATTACCATACTTGTCAAACAAGCTTTCCGTCCCGGCTTCGCCGGCATGTTATTCGGTTGTATTGCGCTGTTAAAGCACAACTATAAGAAACTTAGGTACTTACAGCCCCTGTCCCTGTCCCAGTTTCTCTCGCTGTCCCTGTCTTCACTGTTTTATGGATGTTATTATACTTTTAGGCACGTAGTGTGCACCACCTCTAAAAGGAGAGGGAAAATGACTAAACAGCCCATAATCACAGTATTATTATCTTGAAGCATGGCGTCGCAAAGGTGCACGCATGATTTCTGCGCAATGAGGCACCGCGACCTCGGCCCAGAGCAGGAGAAGGAACAGGGTCGTTTTTAGTCAGTAAGAGTCTGACACTCCCTCCCGCCTGGCCCTGGGCGGGAGTAGTTATTTGATGATTTTCCCTTCACAAAAAAAAACGCATGATTTCTATAAGTTTTATTGAATAGCTAGTAAATAATGTACGTACGTATAAGTGAGAGTATTATAAACGTAAAGGTAAACAAATATACTCAGAATGCTCCGAACTGCTAAGCTATCAGAAGTTACACGTGTTATTGTGAGTCAATCATAAAAGATACAAACTTTCTTTGTTTTATTGGTCAATTTGTTTTTTGTTTTATTCGTCTTCTGAGTCAGAGCTTAGTAAACTTACTGGCACTATTAAGTACCCAATTGCACATTTAGTAGTTTTTGTTATTTTGTACGAAATAATAGTTAAGTATAAAAAAAGAAATCAACAATACAGCTATTATATAGTGTGACGGAAAAGTGGTTCAAACTCTTTGACATCATGACGTCAATGGATGGTTGTCAAACGTTGCCTAGAGATTGTAAATTTCGTCGTGAATTGTCAATACGAGTTGGTGTAATTGGTAAGGCGTGTGGATTACACCACAGAGACCCCGAGTTCGAGTCCCGCCGTAAACATGAAGTTTTTTAGTTGATGGAAGTTTTGTCGAACTTTCTGGAATTATTTGTGTGAAAGAGATGAAAAATTAAAGAGTGAGAAGGAGAATAAATAGAAATGAATAGCGAAATTATTGGAAGGTTCTGGAGGCATGACGATCAAAAAGAATAACGAAATTGAATGTTCCAGAACCTGACCGGGGGTATATAAGCGGAACTGCGGCTCACCGCTGGCAGTTGAGTTCTAAGTCTAAAGCGATTCGGAAGAAAAGGAAGAAGTGAGAAAGAAGAAAAGTGAGTGAAATAGTGAAGTGCAGTGAAATAGTGCAGTGCAGTCAGTTAAGTGAGTTAAGTCAGCGTGAACGGCAAAGTTGTGTCAGTCGGCCGTACTCTGCTGGAGAGGAACGCCGATAACTTAACTCCGTGGACGCTGTAACTTAAGTGCAATAGAAAGTCTGAAAACCGGTATTAGTGTTTCATTTCATCCAATCCCGTAACCCAAGCCCGCATAGTCAGGCACGTAACATTTGGTGTCAGAAGTGGGATTGGAGAAAAATGCCGCTAGTGCCGCAGGACGTAAGAGGAGTGAGTACCCGTTCAATGTCAGAAGCGCAGCGTGTGAGGGAAGAGGGTGCTGCAGCTCAAACCAGCGATGCAGAAGCCAAGCCTGTGCAGGTGGATCTTCTGCTACAGCTGCAGCAAATGATGGCAGAGCAAGCGCGCCGCCAAGAAGAGCAAGCGCGCCGCCAAGAAGAGCAAGCGCGCTGTCAGGCAGAACAGCTGCGGGAGCTGAAAGAAGAGCAAGCGCGCCGCCAAGAAGAGCAAGCGCGCCGCCAAGAGGAGCAAGCACGCTGTCAGGCAGAACAGCTACGGGAGCAAGCACACTGTCAGGCGGAGCAGCTACGGGAGCTGAAAGAGATGCATAAGGATTTCACGAAGGGACTGCAAAAGGCTGTCGAACGGGTACAGGAAGTGGAGGAAGGGTTAGGCAAGTTGGAACATCGCGTCATGGCCATAGAGGAGAGAGTGGAAGAAGAGATCTCCAAAATCAAGCAGGAAATGACAAGCCCAAGCCCTTTGAAGAGCCGAAGCCGTCTTGCAGCCGTTTTTGACGCCCCAAATGCGGCCTCAAGCGCAACGAAAGGGCTCAAGATTCCCCATTACGACGGAACAACATCCTGGACCGCGTTCAAGCTACAGTTCGAGACACTTATGGAGGCTTATGGTTGGACTCAGAAGGAAGCACAATCAGCCCTCACCCTGGCCCTCCGTGATCAAGCGCTCTCAGTGCTGGAAGCTATCGGCGCAAGTGGGGATCTCAGCTTTAGTGCCCTCCTCGACGCACTGGAGGCACGTTTTGGAGACAGCCACCTCGAGCACGTGTACAGAGCGCAATTAAAAGAGCGTACTCAGCGTGCTAATGAGAGCCTACAGCAATGGTCCGTGGAAATCGAGAAACTTGTGCGTCGAGCTTTCCGGTCGACTCCGTCAATGATTGAAGGCACGCTTCTCCAAGCATTCATTGACGGTATTCGGGACCCCGAAGTACGAGCTGCTGTTCATCTGGGCCATCACAAGAACATGAAAGAAGCTCTGGCCCATGCATTGGAAGTGGAAGCCGTGCGTGGCAACCCCCGTACCTTAGGTCTGCGGGAAATGACGACAACGGAGCAGGTACCTCCACGCCGTCGGAACTTCATGTGCTATGGATGCGGAGAGCGTGGGCACATACGGAGCGACTGCCCGAAGAAGATGAACCGCCAGGACGCGGCGGTCTCAACTTCTGACCAGCAGGGAAACTTAAATCCAGCCAAGGCTGCGGGGTGGGCGCTGGCTGGAAGTGGAACAACCCCAACAATCTACATCAAGCAAACCAACGATGGAAATACACTGGTGATAGACGGTCAAGTAAATGGGAAAAACAGTCAGCTAACATTAGATACTGGAGCTTCAAGGACGGTGATAAATGTTCGGCTGTTTGGGCAAAACATCAGGAAACACCTTAAACCAATTGTTGGCCTACGAATGAAATCAGCTACCGGCCAGTGCATACCGATAAGTGGAAAACTGCATGTAACAATCAAAATTGGGGAACGTGTTTATCGACATGAGGTTATTGTGGCCGAAATTCTGGATGACTGCATCCTGGGACTTGACTTCCTGCAAGGGCACCAGTGTAACATCGACTTAAAATCTGGAGTATTACTATGTGGAACTGAGGAAATTCCGATGAAGGGTGGAACCCTGGGAAAAGTTTGCTGTTTAAGAAGAACTGTTCTTGCACCAAAATCACAGACTCTCGTACCAATTGCATTACCTAGGAGGAGGGAAGGAAGTTTACCTCGAAGGTGCGCTGTGATTGATAAATCGGAACACGTAAACTCATGGCTACCGGCAAGAACTGTCGTGGGGTCATCTGATGTCAACCGCATTCCGGTATTCAACTTCAGTGATTCAAAAATTACGATTGAAGAAGGAGAGCCTGTGGGCGTATTGGAAGAAGTGGCCTGGATAAGAAAATGCTCGGAAAATCTTGTGAAGAAGGACAGCACGGGAATAGACTTTGTAACGAAAATCTTAGACGAAAACAAAAGTCTGACAAAAGTGGAGACTATGAAGGCTAGAAATTTACTTCTTCGATTCTCTGATGTGTTTTCAAGAAGCGATGGTGATATTGGCCGAACTGGTTTGGTGAAGCATAAAATAAACACAGGTGATACAATGCCAATTCGTCAAAGGCCCAGACGCATACCATTCGCTCGTGAGAAAGAGGTTGAAGAAATGATTGACGATATGAGGAAAAATGACGTGATAGAGCCCTCTTCTAGCCCTTGGTGTTCACCTGTTGTGCTTGTCAAGAAGAAAGATGGTTCAACGAGGTTTTGCGTAGACTATCGACGATTGAATGATGTAACCAAGAAGGATAGCTACCCGTTACCAAGAATCGATGACACACTTGACACACTGAGTGGCATGAAATGGTTTTCAACGCTCGATCTAAAAAGCGGGTATTGGCAGGTGGATTTGGATCCCAAGGACAAGGAAAAGACCGCATTCTCAACTGGGAAGGGACTCTGGCAATTTAAGGTGATGCTATTTGGATTATGCAATGCACCGGCAACCTTTGAGCGTTTGATGGAACAGGTGCTGGCGGGACTGCTGGGCGAAACCTGCCTAGTTTACCTCGATGACATCATCATTGTTGGACGGGATTTTGACGATCATCTAAGGAAATTAGAAAAGGTACTCGACAAGCTGCGTGGAGCAAATTTAAAGTTGAGTCCAAAGAAATGCTCTTTCTTCAAGCGCGAAGTGAATTATCTAGGACATGTTATTTCTGAGAGAGGAATTGAGACTGATCCAGCCAAGACTGTCGCTGTTAAGGAATGGCCAACACCTAAAGACAAAACGCAAGTTCGGGCATTTCTTGGATTGTGCTCGTATTATCGGCGGTTTGTGAAAGGATTCTCGGACATTGCCAAGCCTTTGCATCGATTGACAGAGGAGAAACGTGCCTTTATCTGGGGCGAGGATTGTGAGCAAGCCTTTCGAGAACTAAAAGAACGGCTTTGTAACACACCAATTCTCGGATACCCCAGCGCGAAAGGAATATTCGTAGTAGATACGGATGCCAGCAATATTGGAATAGGAGGTGTCCTTTCACAACGCGATGGTGAGCAGGAGAAGGTTATTGCTTACTTCAGCAAGTCACTATCCAAGCCCGAGAGGAATTATTGCGTGACCAGGAGGGAATTGCTGGCCGTAGTCAAAACTCTGCACCATTTCAAGAAGTATTTACTGGGACGGAAATTTTTGATTAGAACTGATCACGCTGCTTTGAAATGGCTGCTTCAGTTTAAGGATCCCGAAGGCCAAGTAGCCAGATGGTTGGAACAACTTCAGGAATTTGACTTTGAAATCGAACATCGCGGAGGAAGAATTCATGGCAACGCAGATGCATTATCGAGACGCCCATGCGTGGAAGATTGCAAGCATTGTTCCAAGAAGGAAACTGCTTTTCTTAAGGTGATAAGGACTGATACTGTTGACGAGGCATGGGGAGATGATGCGATGAAATTAGAACAGGAAAGAGATGCAGATATTAAACCAATACTGGAGTGGCTACGAAGTGGTAACAAGCCAAGTTGGAGTGACGTCGCCCAATATAGCGCGGTAACGAAAGGTTTATGGGCACAGTGGAAAAGCCTTACGCTGCATAACGGACTTCTGTGCAGGAAATGGGAATCAACAAACGGCAAGGACGAGCATTTGCAATTGGTGGTGCCTCGTTCAAAAATAAGGGATGTATTGAAAGCGTTCCATGATGGATCTTCTGGAGGACATTTGGGAATTAGGAGGACTTTGGTAAAGATCAAGGAGAGGTTTTATTGGTTGCATTGCAAATATGACGTCGAAGATTGGTGCCGGAAATGCACTAGTTGTGCAGCTGTCAAGGGTCCACAAACAAGAAGCAGAGGGGCGATGAAAATCTACAATGTTGGTATGCCTTGGGAGAGAATAGCCTTAGACATCGCTGGACCATTTCCAATCACTGATTCGGGCAATCGCTACGTTTTAGTGGTTATGGATTATTTTACAAAATGGCCGGAGGTCTTTGCCATACCGAATCAAGAGGCAGTAACTGTAGCCACGAAGTTGGTAAACGAGGTATTCACCCGATTCGGAGTGCCCTTGGAGATGCACAGTGATCAAGGACGGAACTTTGAGTCCCAAGTTTTTCAGGAAACTTGTAAACTTTTGGGAATCCATAAGACTCGAACGACCCCTTATCATCCACAGTCAGATGGAATGGTCGAACGTTTCAACCAAACATTGGAACGACACTTAGCAAAGGTGGTTGACAGCCATCAGAGAGATTGGGACACTTACATACCTCTCTTCTTGCTTGCCTATCGGACTGCTGTACATGAAAGTACCGCAAAGACGCCTGCATTTGCAAATTTTGGAAGGGAATTGAGATTACCGGCAGATCTTGTATCGGGCTGTCCACCTGGCGACTCTCGCACCGAATTTAGCGATTACATAAGCGAGTTAAGGGCAAAAATGTTGGACATTTATGAACAGATCAGGGAGGCCGGTCTTCAAGCTAGTGATCGCGCAAAGACGCGCTATGATCGACGAGCCAATTCTGTTGGGTTTGAAGAGGGGTCATTGGTCTGGCTTCATAATCCAGTCAGAAGGAAGGGAAAATCTCCGAAGCTGCAACCGAGTTGGGAAGGTCCTTATGAGATAGTCACGAAGATCAATGACATTACTTACAGAATTCGGAAGACTTCAAGGAGCCCTTTGAAAGTTGTCCATATAGACAGGTTGGCGAGGTATTACGGCAGCAACGATGCTCGGGACGAGCGAATCTAAGAGGGGGGCAGTGTGACGGAAAAGTGGTTCAAACTCTTTGACATCATGACGTCAATGGATGGTTGTCAAACGTTGCCTAGAGATTGTAAATTTCGTCGTGAATTGTCAATACGAGTTGGTGTAATTGGTAAGGCGTGTGGATTACACCACAGAGACCCCGAGTTCGAGTCCCGCCGTAAACATGAAGTTTTTTAGTTGATGGAAGTTTTGTCGAACTTTCTGGAATTATTTGTGTGAAAGAGATGAAAAATTAAAGAGTGAGAAGGAGAATAAATAAAAATGAATAGCGAAATTATTGGAAGGTTCTGGAGGCATGACGATCAAAAAGAATAACGAAATTGAATGTTCCAGAACCTGACCGGGGGTATATAAGCGGAACTGCGGCTCACCGCTGGCAGTTGAGTTCTAAGTCTAAAGCGATTCGGAAGAAAAGGAAGAAGTGAGAAAGAAGAAAAGTGAGTGAAATAGTGAAGTGCAGTGAAATAGTGCAGTGCAGTCAGTTAAGTGAGTTAAGTCAGCGTGAACGGCAAAGTTGTGTCAGTCGGCCGTACTCTGCTGGAGAGGAACGCCGATAACTTAACTCCGTGGACGCTGTAACTTAAGTGCAATAGAAAGTCTGAAAACCGGTATTAGTGTTTCATTTCATCCAATCCCGTAACCCAAGCCCGCATAGTCAGGCACGTAACAATAGTATATGCTATACCGCCACTGACTAAAAATATAAAGGTATAATAAATATGCGAGTGCACGCTAGAAAAACTTGCATAACACAAAACTAACATAGGTACTCAGAAGATCGTTCTAATCGGTTATTATTACTGTTTACCAACTTCCTACCTTCCCCTCCCCCAATCCTTTTCCAATTGCAAAATCTCCAAATCCCTTATCTCCAAAAGGTCAGCAATGCACTCGTAACTCCTCCATTGTTGCGCGAGTTGATTGCTTACCATCAAGTAATCAGTATGCTTGTTTGCCGACCCATCACAAAAAAAAAATACATGAAGTCATCGTTTTTTGCTCGATTTTAGCTAAAAGCGTGTAAAAACAGGAGTCACGATACAGCAGCTGGAGTGTGGAGGTTAGAGCAGGAATACGCACATTTCTCAAACTGACATCTTTGTATATCGTTGACTGAGATATTAAGACTCAACAATAGTCGAAACTATTAAATTTTGCGTCAAAAAATAGCCTAAACCTTGTGACGTCACATGGCCTAGTTGTAGTTAGGCGGAGTTGCGGGGCAAGCGCAATAAGGCACCACGACCTCGACCTCGAATAAAAGAAGGAAAGCTCTCGCCCGTTCCTGGCTTGAAGTTTAATACCTATGTATTAAATAGTGGATAGATAAATTTAGTGTCAGCATTGTACCAAAGCAAAGCAGTCTTCCTGCCCAATCCTTAAATATCATGTATTGTTAGTGCGTTGCCGGCCTTTTGGGGATAAAGGTTTCGCCTTTATCCCCAAAAGGTTGGTGTTGCGGGTTGCGGGTATCCAAGGATGGTGCCGATTGTTTACCATCAGATAATTCGCCACAATTCTGCTCGTTAGCCGACTTAATTCGATCAAACCGCAGTAATTGAATATTTGGATTCAATAAGTTTCTCAATTTATGATCGAAGCATGTGAATCAGTATTAGATATCGATATAGTTTACCTAATTCGTTTCTTTATTTTGAATTCAGATGTGACGGTCTTCATTCTGATGTATCATTTCAATGCTACCTTTTCACACATTTTAATAGTAAAATGTACAATCGTACGAATATCAAAAACTAAACTGATTGCTTTGCTTAGCAGTGTAGTAGCGCTCTTTTGTTAAAAAATGTTGTTTTAAATATTGGGATATAATTATTGATATATTTAAATGAAAACAAAAATGCATTTATATTATTTTACTTATTTATTTTAACACTTATACAAAGGCGGACTTAATGCCCAAAGGCATTCTCTACCAGTCAACCGCAAGGGTGATACAAGTTAGAAGTTACTTAGTTATCGTACAAAAACTTCACAAGCAATGCTTAATTTACTTTATTTGAATTACTATCACTGCTATAAATTTGCTGCTGATTTCAATAGCCGGATCATTACCCTATATCACCGATGTCTGAAAAAAATCTTTAGACGACTTAAAAATTAGTTCAAACTTAACATTTTGTATTAAGATCGGCTATTGTCCGACAGATAGGTAATTGCAGAAGTCGCCATCTGTTGACAGCGGTTGTTACCGCTTTGTTGCATGTCGCTGATAGATGGCGATGTTTGCAAGTAGTGTGTAGTGTAAATGTTTATGAATATTTTTGCTTTTTTATTTAAATACATAAAGTCAAGTCAAAGACGACACTATTTCTATAATTTATTCGTGGTTACAATGTAAAAAAACAAAATACTAATATTAACTTTAAATACATACAAAAAGTAGCAACATTTTTCGTTCTCAATTACAATGTTTTTTGCTCCACGCACAAGCGCCACAGTTCCATAATAATATGCATTAATGCTCTCATAGAATATTAATGCACTAATCGGGGAGTTTATTCCGAAACCAATTGCTGAAAACTGGCCAAGTGGCTTTAGATGTAATTGGAAACTTTGGTTTGCATAAAATAATACTCTCACCCAAAACGCATAAGTACATCGTCTCCAATCCGTCAAGGACAACAAAAACTAACTTTTATAAAATTGTCCTAATTAATAAAATTAACAAAAACTACACGAAGTTCACGAATGAAAAGTAAAATATTCGATTGACTAAAAATCGATGTAAAGTACACAAAACTGAAGGGCCCAGGAGACGAGTATTTTTTTTGTGATTTTTTTTTTTTAAAACAAATTAAAGTTGTAAAAATTTTTCAATACCTGAAAAAAAACTTCGCTTTGTGGGAATATTCATCAAACATGTCTAAGGAAATTCGCCCGTAAAACACCTGTAATACAAAAAAATCTAATTTGAAATCGATTCATTCGTTCAGGAGCTATGATGCCACAGACAGACAGAAACTTATAACACCCCTCTTTTTGCGTCGGGGGTTAAAAAATATACAATACAATGTAATATAACAGTTTATAGCAAAAATCATACATGGTCAAGGTTGATATACATATGTAGAATGTCTAAAAATACTTAAAGAAGATAAAAAAAAAACAATATTGTATTTTTGTTTAAGTATTTGAATTCGGATAAATAATCTGTTCCAAATAGTAGATACCCATACCAAGATTATACATTAATTTCCTTCATTCACAGATATTGTTTATGGATTCGAATTATATTTTTTTTTTTTTTTTTTTTTTTAAAAAAAACGTTGCCCCACACTAGGATTTTCTCCTGTGTCGTGGGTGCGTTTACAAACATACAATTTCACATGCACATCACACCCAGACCCGGAACAACAATCTGTGGATCACACAAAGAGTTGTTCCGTGCGGGAATCGAACCCGCGACACGTTGCGCGGCAGCCAGTTGCCCAGCCACCGCGCCAACCGTGCAGTCAAATTTGAAATATAAATTCGTGGCTTCGAAATATTAGCTAGCTGATTAAAAAATTAAATTTGTATTTTGTTTAACGACATTTAATTTGTTATTCGAAACATCCTTTTTATTAAATCAGTACCTACTTCTGGTTTCATCATCATTGAATCACGATGGTTTTCCAAATAATCAACACAATAGACAAAAGTTTAGTATAGACGTACTACAAGAAGTATTATTAAACACTATTAAATATTATAAATGTCATTACTAAAATATCATAGTACCTACTTTTTGTGAAATAGATAAAGTACGCCCATTAAGAAGTCTCGAACGATGTCTTCAATCGACTTTAAACTTTATTACAAATCAGTTAAGTTGAACAACTTTTGACAGTTTTTTAAATGATATCTTCTAATGATAATGATATTACGGTAGTTAGTAATTAAAGATATATAACGCTTACTTAGCGGACGTTTTTCTTAGTCAGTTTATCATAAAGTTTGTGTGAGAGAGTAGATGCTGTCCTTCGATAGATAAAATAGATGGGAATAATTTAAAAATGAATCCTGGACACTTTTCTGGATATCAGTATCATATTACACATATGGTAAGTTTCTTTAACAATTTTAATTACCCTATTTTGATAGTGTGATGTTGTGTATTTCGCAACATTTCACGCTTTATTTTCCGATTAATTACTTAATTTGGATGGTTCTTTTTATTACATAATAATATGAAAAATGATATGATATTACAAATTATTAATTAGTAGCAATAAGAAAATTCAATGTTATCGGATTATTTATTTGTAGTCATCTAAGTATTAGTGTTTCGTTTTGAATAGAAATATTTGTAATAAACATATGTAAGCAAGTAATATGACTACATTGAATAAGAAACAAACACAATACCTATTCTGTGTTTTGATTGTGTTGTTTTAATTTTATTATTAATAAAAAACACAAAGCAATTACACATAAAACAAACATTACCTATGCTTAGTTTCACTTAATTATCCAAAGGTGACCCTTTGGTCACAAGCATAGGTTATGTTTGTTTTGTGTGTAATTGTTTTGTGTTTTTGTCTATCCCACATGGCAAATTGATTTTAACTTTTTTTTTATTATAAACTTAAGTCTATGACGTTAATTAAGATATTGATATATATAGATAGATTAAATATATGAAGGATAGCGAAGCATGGTTTTAAAATCTAACAATTCACAGCATTTTTTTACGGTTTTAAAGTTTTTATTTGTGATAAAAATGAATTTACTCAATTTACTTACATAGTTTCGTGTTAGTTAGCTTTTTAAGTACATTATAATAGTATTTATATATAACTTAATGGTGTAAGCTGTAATGTTGTATATGTACATTTTATAAATAAATAAATAGAATATAACTTTATTTGAAAATCTTTCAGTTGTTATTATTGTACTGTGTATACTGCATTATTACATCTTTAGCTGACCCCAAATAAATCAAAATGAAATGCAAAGTCACACTATGTACTTTGAAAGGCAGGTACACATAACAAAATAGATTTTTTTAATATAAAGATTTACTTGAGCTTTACTAAGCTGTACTATACTAGTTTTAAGTATTGCGGGTCATGGTAATTTTGTGTAACCGACTGATATAATCATAATATATAGTTACACTATCGATCTCAGAAAGAAAACCTAGAGGTAGACATGTATTGTATACAACATGATCTTTCACCAGTTATGCTATTATAAATATATTCTCTGATGCAAAAAATCGCAAGAACCGCAATAAGACTGACTGTCTCGGGGCCCGGTCGTTTCCCTTCCAACTAGTCTAATAATAAGGCAGTCAATTTTGGTTTTCCACGATACATTTATGTTTATATGTGGTGCAATAATTTTGGTTATTAAAAAACTAATTATAATGAAATTTGTTTTTAGTTACCGATGAACACACAGCCACCAAACTACCAAACCAACCAAACCAATCAAACCAACCAAAAAAAGTCTAAACGGATCCGCAGTGCATTCACAACTGACCAAATAAATTACTTAGAAGCAGAATACAATAAATTCCCGTATCTTTTAAGTGATAAGCGTAGAGAAATATCCACTGTGTTAAATATCGCCGAAAAATGCATCAAGGTTTGGTTTCAAAATCGTCGCATGAGGGAAAAAAGAGAATTCCAAGAATTACATAGCAGTATGCTAGCTAGTGGAAATGATGATTCATCAGTTAATGAACAACAGCATTCATTGCCAATGATTGAAGATGATTCTAATAAACAAATTGATCAAGTTAATGAACCTGCACCTGCAATGACGACATCAGTTGCTCAAAACGCAGTACCTGCTACTAAAATAATCCATCCTCCTTCCATATTCATAAGCACTGATCAATTATCATCGGAACCAAAAGCATCTGCTGAACTATCAATTGAGCTATGCAAAAAATACAAAGAGTTCTTTTCAAAAAAAAATTGCAATGAACAGCAGAGTGAAAAAGAGTCGGATGAAATAAAGAAAAGTCAGGAGTTGGAGATTTTGAGTACCGCAGAACAAATGGAAACAGATCAGTTAGTACAAGACAGGAACATTAATGAATCTGTGGCACATAATAGTAAAAAAAATGAACTTGTCGCATACACTAGTGAAATGAGTGAAACTATGGGATCAAACAAAAGCTTGAATGAACATGTGGCACACACAAGTAGAATGAACGAACCCGTCGCACATACAAGTCAAATGAACGAATCCGTGGCACACACAAGTCAAATATGTGAACTTGTGGCACATTCAAGTAGAACTAATGAACCTGTAGCACATTTAAGTAAAACTAATGGACCTGTAGCTCATACTAGTAAAATGAGTGCACCGGTAGCTCATACTAGTAAAATGAGTGAACCGGTAGCTCATACTAGTAAAATGAGTGAACCGGTAGCTCATACTAGTAAAATGAGTGAACCGGTAGCTCATTCTAGTAAAATGAGTGAACCGGTAGCTCATACTAGTAAAATGAGTGAACCGGTAGCTCATACTAGTAAAATGAGTGAACCGGTAGCTCATGCTAGTAAAATGAGTGAACCGGTAGCTCATACTAGTAAAATGAGTGAACCGGTAGCCCATACTAGTAAAATGACCGAACCAATGGGACCAAACAGAAGCTTAAATGAATCTGTGGCACACATAAGTAAAATGAACAAGCCTGTGGCACATACAATTCAAATGTATGAACCTGTAGCACATTCAAGTAAAACTAATGGACCTCTAGCTCATACTAGTAAAATGAGTTTACCAATGGGACCAAACAGGAGCTTAAATGACCATGCTGCACACACTAGTAATATGAACAAGCCAGTCGCACATACAAGTCAAATGTATGAACCTGTAGCTCATACTAGTAAAATGAGTGAACCAATAGGACCAAACAGGCGTTTAAATGAACCTGTGGCACACACAAGTAAAATTAACGCACCTGTGGCACAAACAAGTCAAATGTATGAACCTGTGGCACACAATAGTAAGACGAATATGCCTGTGGCACATACAAGTCAAATGTATAAACCTGTCGCACATAGTAGTAAAATGAACGAGCCTGTGGCACATACAAGTCAAATGTATAAACCTGTGGCACATAGTAGTAAAATGAACGAGCCTGTGGCACATACAAGTCAAATGTATAAACCTGTGGCACATACTAGTAAAATGAACGAACCTGTAGCACAAACTACTAAAATGAATAGACCTATGGCACAAACCAGTAGAATGAATGTTCCTATGTCGGCTCCTCAGGCTGCATCTAACAACCCTGGATTTATGTCATCAGTGCCCATGGTTCCACCGTTTTATCCGCAGGCCTTTGTCCCTTCCGTTTGGAATCCAATGGGAATGATGCCTTTTATACCGCCTGGTGTTCCGATACCTATACCTCAATCTTTAGTACAACACATGTGTTTACCTCCAGAACTGTGTAAGTGTGAATGTCATGAAAAACAAAAAGGGGTGCCACAAGATCCTCATGCGTTGCCACAGCAAAATGCGAGACCTGTATTTGTTTTTCCCGTTACTTTTCAGAAACCCTGACAAGAAAATTCTTAAGAATCTTTTTATATTATTGTATATACAATAGCTAAATATTTTACGTATACATTAAACTTTAGAATGTATTGTTTGTCGTTTCATGTTAGTAAAAATCATTACATCAAAGTTTCTTGATTAAAACGTTTTGTGTTTTATATATGTAATAAGTGACGTGATTGTAAAATGTACTAGCAATGTAGATAGTTATTTAATTATAATATTTTTGTTTCGTATGTATTTATGTCGTAAACTTATATGTAGTATGTTAGTGATTTATTACTGTTTTAAATTGGACACGCTAACGCTCGGGAGCAAACCAATCGAGTTACAAAATATTTTGTTTGTTTTTCAACGACTTTGTTTCTTTTCTTTAATCACTTACATTTTCCACATCTTGATTATTTCCAGTTATACATTATATTTCATTAGTTTGAAACATATGATATTTTGTAAGCTTTTTTTCTATTTTTTATAATTTCTATATTGAAAGGTAACCCATAAATGAATTCATTGATTTAAGATTGGCAGAACAACGAAACTTGCTTTGATAGATAAATAATCATTATGCCGGAAGCTTTATTACCTCCGATGGAAGTAGTATACAAAATATTAATCCAATAAACCTTATAGAAAAGTTGTCGAGATAATAATGTTGAAAACAAATACCTTTCTTACCATATTGAGCTTGAAATATATAAAATACTTGTGTTATAACAGGAAATAATTATAAGCAAATGTATAAACAAAAGAAGTAACTTGATTTTCTTTTCCTCCAGTTTAAATTTTATGGAGAAGGCGTATTTATGAAAATTGTGTAAAATAAATATACAAATATGAAAATTATTAGATTTTTATTTCATTTTATTTCTAAATTAAAAGTTTATTTAAAATAAACGAAAATTAAAGTTTATATTTATAAACATTATGAGAATCTGTTGAATTTTCAGCGTTTTAATCAGAAAAAGACAATTGCAATAGTAATTAAATAAATTTAAAAACAAAACAATTACAAAGTACTGTGTCTAATTTCGGTATGTGTCATGGCAAATGTCTCTTCTATTCTTTAGATTTGATTGATTGATTGTTTTTTCTTTTGAACATTGCCCCACACTATGATTTTCTTCTGCGTCGTGGGTGCGATTACAAACATACAATTTCTTCACATGCACATGACACCCAGACCCGGAATAATAATTTGTGGATCACAAAAAGAGTTATTCCGTGCGGGAATCGAACCGCGCATCAACCGTGCAGTCAAGATTGGCCCTTTTTGCTACGTTCACGCAATCGCGTACGCTTTGATCTAGTTCTGGTCGAGCTTGCATTTGGGGTCTTCTGCCAGCTTTATTTCTACCTTCCATCGTGTAGGCTTTTTTTTTGTCAGGGGAAAATCATCCAATGACTTCTCACGCCCAGGGTAAGGCGAGAGAGAGTGCCAGACTCTTACTACCCCGTCCCTTCTTCTGCTCTGGGCCGAGAAAAAAAAAATATATCGATTCGAATCGTCACTTTTGTCTGCTTTGACATGTTCGACGGTTGTTTGGTAACTTGTCGCTTATTTTTAATTGGACTGCTGAACCAAAGTAACGACAACATGTCTTATTAACAATTTGTTCCCGCCCCGGGAAGGCGAGAGAGGCCGCGGTGACTCATTGCGGTTAACCCGCAACTGCTGAACATTAGACGTATAGGGCCCTGTCTGTGGTGGTCTATTGGCGTTTTGAGGCAAGCGTGGAACACTACGCGCGGGCAGCCCTTACTCGCCGTCCGCAGACCCGCGCCTACGGTAGTCTGAGATCTTCTCTCGATCCTCGACGCCCGCAATGTCGCCTACTGCGGCGGCTGGGGCATGAGGAGGATAGTTCCCTCACGCGCTTCGTCTCCTACTTTGCGAGCATCACTGTTTCGCAGAAAGGGGTGACGGCTTCCCAGTTCCTCTCGCTAAGAACCATGGCATCGACTAAGGCCGGGCGCGAGAGGTCACCGCCGCCGATCACTTCCTCGAGGACACGGCGGTGCTCAGCCCAAGCAGGGCACACCGCCACCGTATGCTCCACCATGTCCTCTGGGTGATCCTCACAGTGACGACACTCGGGCGTTTCGTCCCGCCGGATCCGAAACAGGAACCTACTACCTACCTACTGACGCTGCCGTGCCCGGTAAGCACCTGCGCCAGGCGGAAGGTGAGGACGCTGTGGCGGCTCTCAAGCCACTCCTCAAAGAGGGGTCTTACCGTTGCTATAACAGCGTACCCGATCGGATCTTGGCTTATTATTTTTTAAAGATACCTTTTTCTTTCCGCTTTTTAATTTTTAAAGCACTTTTGATTTTTTGACATGACATGATGGTGCTAATAAGTATAACTAAGTAAACAAAATGATCTTACTGACAAAATGATTTATTACAAAACAATCAAAAATCGACATGTCAAACGTTACATGTCATACATCATTCGTTACATGTCACACGTCATGTCTCACGTGCTATGTCACTCGTTATACGTCACACGCCGCACTTCATACGTCAAACATCAAACATTGAACTTCAAACGTCAATGTTAACGGTTAATGTCAAATATCAAACGTCAAATGTCAAATGTCAAGTGTCAAATTCCAAATATTAAATGTCAAATGTCAAGCGTCACACGTCAAACGTGACATGTCACACGTCACACATCACGTCACACGTGATATGTTACACGTTATACGTTACATACCACACGACAAACGTCAAACGTCACACGTCAATGTAAAACTTTAAACGTAAAAATTTCTAATGTCAATTGTCAAATGTCAAATGTCAAACATCACACTTCAAACGTGACATATCACACGTCATACGTTATACGTCACACGTCACACTTCAAATTTCAAATGCCAAATGTCAAATGTCAAATGTCAAATGTCAAATGTCAAATGTCAAATGTCAAATGTCAAATGTCAAATGTCAAATGTCAAATGTCAAATGTCAAATGTCAAATGTCAAATGTCAAATGTCAAATGTCAAATGTCAATTGTCAATTGTCAATTGTCAATTGTCAATTGTCAATTGTCAATTGTCAATTGTCAATTTTCAATTGTCAAATGTCAAACATCACACGTCAAACGTGACATATCACACGTCATACGTTACACGTCACACGTCAGTGTCAAACGTCACAAGTCAAATGTCAAATGTAACATGTTGAATGTCAAATCGTGTCGAAGGCCTTCGCTAGGGTATGGCATGATGGCCTTTTGTCTAAGCTTCCAGCGTACGGCATTTCTCCTGTACTGATAAACTGGGTAAAAGACTTCCTGAGTGGACGGTCACTCCGAGTTGTTATCGATGGATGCTCATCAGAGCCTATGTCGACTAATGCCGGTGTTCCTCAGGGGTCTGTTCTCTCTGCAACTCTATTCCTGCTCCACATTAATGATCTGCTAGTGCCTGGTATCCTTGGGTATGCAGATGATAGCACAGTTGTAGAGAGATACCTGCCCAGTGCTCGGGCTAGTAAGGAGCTAATCCAGCGTACGAATGTCTCACTTCAGGTAGTTTCAAAGTGGGGCAAAACTAATCTGGTAACATTCAACGCCACCAAAACACAGGCGTATCTATTCACCGCCAAAAGGAGCCCGTTCACCTTGGCTCCTGCTTTTCGGGATGTATCCCTGGAGTGCACCGACCGCCTTCAGCTCTTGGGAATGGACATTGCTTCAAACCTCAACTTTGGGCGGTTCATTGAGTCCAGAGCCAAAGTAGCTGCTAGAAAACTCGGCGTTCTTGCAAAAGTCCGACGGTACTTCACACCGAGTCAGCTTCTAATGTTGTATAAAGCTCAGGTCCGATCGTGTGTGGAGTACTGCAGCCACATATTATGGGCTGGTGCTGCGAAATGCCACCTAGCGGCTTTGGATTCGGTGGAAAGGCGTGCAAAGAGGCTGATTGGAGATCCAGATTTGGTTGGGTCCAATATTCAAAGTCTCGAGCACAGGCGCAGAGTAGCCAGCCTTGCGGTTTTCTACAGGATACATTTTGGAGAGTGTGCCCAGGAATTGCACGATTTGATTCCGCCATCCCAATTTCACCTTCGGACATCCCGGCGTACGGCGAATATCCACCCCTACGTTGTTGAGACACCTGCGGCCCGGACTAAGCGTTTTGCCTCGTCATTTATACCGCGTACATCGAGGGATTGGAACAGTTTGCCGGCTGCAGTCTTTCCGTCCGAATACAACATAGGTGTCTTCAAGGCTAGAGTGAATAGGCTCTTAATAAACTAGTGCGCCTTACCATCAACGATTGCATCACTGCTTAACATCAGGTGGGATCGCAGTCAAGCACTGGTTTATTGCAAGTAAAAAAAAAATAAAAAATAAAATGTTAATGCCAATGCCAACGTCACACGTCTAACGTTAAGCTCAAAATTTATCAAATATCACACGTCACACGTCACGCGTGATATGTCATACGTTACATATACGTCATACGTCGCACGTCAATCGTCAAACGTCATTCGTCACATGTCAAACGTCAAACGTTCATGCCATGTCAGGCGTGATATGTCATACGTTACATATACGTCATCACGTCAATGTCAAATGTCAAATTTCAACTGTCAAATGTGAAACGTCAAATGTCAAATATCAAACGTCAAGGATAACATGTCACGCGTCAATGTCAAACGTCAAATGTCAAATGTCAAACATCACACGTCATACTTTACACGTCACACGTGATATGTTACACCTTATACGTCACACGCCGCACGTCATACGTCAAAAAACAAACATTGAACATCAAACGTCAATGTGAAACGTCAAATGTCAAATGTCAAACATCACACGTCAAACGTGACATGTCACACGTCATTCTTTACACGTCACACCTTATACGTCACACGCTGCACGTTATACGTCAAACAATGTGAAACGTCAAATGTCAAATGCAAAATGTCAAATGGCAAACATCAAACGTCCAACATCAAACGTGACGTATCAACGTCAAATTTCAAACGTGACGTATCAACGTCAAACGTCAAACTTCAAATGTCAAACGTCAAACGTCACACGTCTAAAGTTAAGCTCAAAATTTCAATTGTCAATTGTAAATTGTCAAATGTCAATTGTCAAATGTCAATTGTCAAATGTAAATTGTCAAATGTAAAATGTCAAATGGCAAACGTTAACGTCAAATGTGAATTGTCAAATGTTAATTGTCAAATGTCAATTGTCAAATGTGAATTGTCAAATGTTAATTGTCAAATGTCAATTGTCAAATGTCAATTGTCAAACATCAAATGTAAAATGTCAAATGTCAAATCTCAAATGTTAATTGTCTAATATCAAATATCACATGTCACACGTCACGCGTGATATGTCATACGTTATACGTCACACGTCGCAAGTCAAACGTCAAACGTCAAACGTCAAACGTCAAATGTCAAATGCAAAATGTCAAATGGCAAACGTCAAACGTCCAACATCAAACGTGACGTATCAACGTCAAACTTCAAACGTGATGTATCAACGTCAAACGTCAAACTTCAAATGTCAAACGCCAAACGTCAAATGCCAAACGTCACACGTCTAACGTTAAGCCCAAAATTTCAATTGTCAATTGTCAATTGTAAATTGTCAAATGTCAATTGTCAAATGTAAATTGTCAAATGTCAAATATCACACGTCACGTCAATGTGAAACGTCAAATGTCAAATGTCAAACATCACACATCAAACGTGACATGTCACACGTCATACTTTACACGTCACGTGGTATGTCACACCTTATACGTCACACGCTGCACGTTATACGTCAAACAATTCAAAATGTCAAATGGCAAACGTCAAACGTCCAACATCAAACGTGACGTATCAACGTCAAACTTCAAATGTCAAACGTCAAACGTCAAATGTGAATTGTCAAATGTTAATTGTCAAATGTCAATTGTCAAATGTGAATTGTCAAATGTTAATTGTCAAATGTCAATTGTCAAACATCAAATTTCAAATGTCAAATCTCAAATGTTAATTGTCAAATATCAAATATCACACGTCACAAGTCACGCGTGATATGTCAAACGTCAAACGTCAAACGTCAAACTTCAAATGTCAAATGTCAAACGTCAAACTTCAAACGTCAAATGCAAAACTTCACACGTCAAACGTCAAATGCAAAACGTCACACGTCTAACGTTAAGCTCAAAATTTCATGTCAATTGTGAATTGTCAATTGTCAATTGAAAATTGTCAAATGTCAATTGTCAAATGTCAATTGTCAAATGTCAATTGTCAAATGTCAATTGTCAAATGTCAATTGTCAAATGTCAATTGTCAAATGTCAATTGTCAAATGTCAATTGTCAAATGTCAATTGCCAAATGTCAAATGTCAATTGCCAAATGTCAAATATCACACGTCACACGCGTGATGTCATACATCAAACATCAAACGTCAATGTGAAACGTCAAATGTCAAATGTCAAACATCACACGTCAAACGTGACATGTCACACGTCATACTTTACACGTCACGTGGTATGTCACACCTTATACGTCACACGCTGCACGTAATACGTCAAACAATTCAAAATTTCAAAAGGCAAACGTCAAACGTCCAACATCAAACGTGACGTATCAACGTCAAACTTCAAATGTCAAACGTCAAACGTCAAATGTGAATTGTCAAATGTTAATTGTCAAATGTCAATTGTCAAATGTCAAT
Organism: Spodoptera exigua; assembly: GCA_902829305.4. Taxonomy (NCBI): domain Eukaryota; kingdom Metazoa; phylum Arthropoda; class Insecta; order Lepidoptera; family Noctuidae; genus Spodoptera; species Spodoptera exigua. Next base: position 4,988,834 of record LR824612.2, read on the forward strand.
TGTCAAATGTTAATTGTCAAAAGTCAATTGTCAAACATCAAATGTCAAATGTCAAATCTCAAATGTTAATTGTCAAATATCAAATATCACACGTCACACGTCACGCGTGATATGTCATACGTTATACGTCACACGTCGCAAGTCAAACGTCAAACGTCAAACTTCAAACGTAAAATGCAAAACGTCACACGTCAAACGTCAAATGCAAAACGTCACACGTCTAACGTTAAGCTCAAAATTTCATATGTCAATTGTGAATTGTCAATTGTCAATTGAAAATTGTCAAATGTCAATTGTCAAATGTCAATTGTCAATTGTCAAATTCCAATTGTCAAATGTCAATTGTCAAATGTCAAATGTCAAATGTCAATTGTCAAATGTCAAATGTCAAATGTCAATTGTCAAATGTCAATTGTCAAATGTCAATTGTCAAATGTCAATTGTCAAATGTCAAATGTCAATTGTCAAATGTAAATTGTCAAATGTCAAATATCACACGTCACACGCGTGATGTCATACATCAAACATCAAACATTGAACATCAAACGTCAATGTGAAACGTCAAATGTCAAATGTCAAACTCACACGTCAAACGTGACATGCCACACGTCATACTCTACACGTCACGTGGTATGTCACACTTTATACGTCACACGCTGCACGTTATACGTCAAACAATTCAAAATGTCAAAAGGCAAACGTCAAACGTCCAACATCAAACGTGACGTATCAACGTCAAACGTCAAACGTCAAACTTCAAATGTCAAATGTCAAACGTCAAACGTCAAATGCCAAACTTCATACGTCAAACGTAAAACGTTAAATGTGAATTGTCAAATGTTAATTGTCAATTGTCAAATGTCAATTGTCAATTGTCAAATGTCAAATGTCAAATGTCAAATGTCAAATGTCAAATGTCAAATGTCAAATGTCAAATGTCAAATGTCAAATGTCAAATGTCAAATGTCAAATGTCAAATGTCAAATGTCAAATGTCAAATGTCAAATGTCAAATGTCAAATGTCAAATGTCAAATGTCAAATGTCAAATGTCAATTGTCAATTGTCAATTGTCAATTTTCAATTGTCAAATGTCAAACAGTCAAACGTGACATATCACACGTCATACGTTACACGTCACACGTCAGTGTCAAACGTCACAAGTCAAATGTCAAATGTAACATGTTGAATGTCAAATCGTGTCGAAGGCCTTCGCTAGGGTATGGCATGATGGCCTTTTGTCTAAGCTTCCAGCGTACGGCATTTCTCCTGTACTGATAAACTGGGTAAAAGACTTCCTGAGTGGACGGTCACTCCGAGTTGTTATCGATGGATGCTCATCAGAGCCTATGTCGACTAATGCCGGTGTTCCTCAGGGGTCTGTTCTCTCTGCAACTCTATTCCTGCTCCACATTAATGATCTGCTGAAAAAACTTTTTTATTTATTTATCACAATATCCTTATAGACTAGTTAAAATCAGGTTTCTTATCACTATATTATAAATTACAAATTATATACGACAAATTTTAAAAAGTGCTATGTTTTTTGTAAATACAGGGTGCAATAAAATATATCTACGTCGTTTGCTATGAGATAGATCGTCCGCAGGGCGCGCGTCAAAGGTGCCTCGCTTAGTGAGTTGGTGCTCGAGCGTGGCACCGCCAGCAGGTAGAGTTAATATTTCATGAAAATTGACACAGGGTAAGGTTAACATTGTAGGTACTTAAATAATTAGCAAGTTATTAACTAATCAATGATTGATTTAATTACATATTAAAGTATTATGTACATTAAATAATTACTTGACGTGTAAGTGTACAAAATTTTGATGTCAGTAAGTAATCCGAGCAAGTTATACGAACATTTTTTGCGGTGTTAAATAGGGAATTTCAAGCTATTTTGCCAATGATCAATGGGTTTTTAATGCTCACAGCATACGTAAGTGTGAAGGGAGTTCGTTGTAATAGTAAACGTTTCCCAGCTGATCGTGTACAACATAGGAAATTTTTTATTTCTAATAAAGTTAGCATTAGGTTAATTAATTAATTAATTTGCTACCAAAGTCTTCGGCAAACTAGCAGACTTTAGTAACCAATCGCTGCTGCCTATGGACACCCGTAATACCAGAGAAGATACAGTTTTACCCTCTTGGGGGTTAATAGGGATTTGAGGATTGCGAAAAAGGGGAAATCAAAAATGATATTGACGTCTCTAATGTTATTTTTTCCTAAACTGAATAGTTTGCGTGAGATACACTTCCAAAGTGAAAAAATGAGTGTGCCACCATCTAACTTTGAAACTGTCGGAGTGAAAAATCTAAATAAAATACATGTTATAGATCTCAATTTGTTTAAACGAGATACAGCGGGAAGTTTTTGAGTTATAGTACTTTGTCGGAAACCGCAAATTTTAATTTTGTGCTTCATTTATATACCTACTATGAAACACAAAAATATTTTTGCTGATTACGAAATATGAACTGGTAAGTTAGTACTCTCCTTGGTCTATGCTTTTGCTATTCTACGGAATCCTTTATGTGCGAGTCCGTCTCGCACTTATCCAGTTTTTTTCTTATTTGCCCGACAGGATCCACTATGCTTCTAAACTAATGTATACATAATTCCGTATGTACCCTACTACCTAAGTTCAAATTGTGGAATGCAAAAAATATATTGACAATTGAGGATAAAACACAATGCTAGCGTTGTCTTACGTGTTTTTTTTAAGTCCGGTTGGTTTTCTATTCCAGTCGAACCGGCCCATTCGTACTGAAACATGGTCCTTCTACATTTAGTCATGCACACCATGATACTTCACACATTTGTTTATTTACCTGACAAGATATTGAGATACAACTTTTTATGTACGTACTTAATATTTTCTAACGACAAATGTCAAACATCACACATTGAATGTCAAATGTCAAACGTCTAATGACAAATGAAAATGAAAATCATATCTAAAAACCTAATAATTACAATATTCATCTATTCATTTTTCTGAATAGTCCACTGGCTTTCTTGAATCGGAGGCTTGTGGAGTACTGGTACTATCTTGTAGCATTTGGATTCCAGGAGATCGTCGAGACCAGATTGCGAAGAGTTAGGGACTTAGCACGTGTGACAGTTTGACATTGGGGTACAGCAAACACCTGTGCTTTGTAGATATTTCAATAATTCATCATCATCATCATCATCAGCCTATAAATGCCCACTGCTGAGCAAAGCCTCTTCTCACACGGAGAAGGTTAGAACATTAATCACCACGCTTGCTCAATGCGGGTTGGCGATTTCAAACTTACAATTAGAAATTATAAGACCAGGTTTCCTCACGATGTTTACCTTCACCGTACGAGTATGTCAGTGGTGTCTAAATAATCATAGAAAGTACATAAGTATTTCAATAATTAGCAAGTTATTAACTAATCAATGATGGATATAACTACTTAGTTAAGTATTATGGACACCCCTAAAATGTATATTAAATAATTACTTGATAACTTTAAGTTTTATTATGGAACTTTAAATACAAAATAAAAAATCATTATCATGTAGGACTTTTCCTTTTTTGCCAACTATCATATAGTAATTACAGACATGAGAAGCAGATCTGTCGTCTTGAGGCTTCTGGAGGCGACTAAGCTTTTTATTGACCGATTAGCAATGCGAATTTCTCTCAAAAGTGATGTATAATATTAATAATGTCACCTGTGTCTCTGCACTTAAAATCTGTTTCTTTAATTGCTCATAAAATAATTTATATGTAAAATAGTTTTTTTTATTTAAATTTTATTGGTAATGCTATCTTCATAATATCATATTCATCTTCAAAATATAATGCGTAAATACATTGTCACGATGTAATTTGTCAAAAGAAAATATAAAATAAATATTAAACTTCGGAATAATTTTACATTGGTGACTTTGCATATAATTAACTTTAATGGATTTCTAATAACGACCATCGCAACAATGAACGTATTATCATTGTTATTTGTCGTAATATACGTAGCATTAATTAATTGATAGTTTTCATAATTAAAGGGCGGCAAACGAGCATACTTTGGTAACCAATCAGCGGTGCCCATGGGTACCCGTAATAGCTAAAGAGATAAATCATATTTTTTATACAATTTTTGTCAAATAGGTGATTGGGCACCTCATATTAATCAAATGTCTAACGTATGACATCGAAAGACAAGTGGTGAAAATCGAAAGTCAAATGTCAAATATGAAATGTCAAATGTCAAACGTCAAACGTCGAATATAGAAAGAAAAGAAAGAAAGAAAGAAATTGCCAATTGTCAAATGTCTAATGTTAAACGTCAAATGTCGAATGTCGCATGTCGGATGTAAGATGTCGGATGTTAGATGTCAGATGTCGGACGTGGGATGTCGAATGTCGAATGTCGAATGACAAATGATAAATGACAAATGACAAATGACGAATGACGAATGACGAATGACGAATGACGAATGACGAATGACGAACGACGAATGACAAATGACAAATGACAAATGACAAATGACAAATGACAAATGACAAATGACAAATGACAAATGACAAATGTCCGATGTCGGATGTCAAATGTCAAATGTCGAATGTCGGATGTCGGATGGTGGATGTCAGATGTCAAATGTTGGATGTTGGATGTCGGATGTCGGATGTCGGACGTCGCATGTCGGATGTTGGATGTCGGATGTCAGACGTCGGACGTCGGACGTCGGACGTCGGACGTCGGATGTCTAAAGTCAAATGTCAAAAATCAAATGACAAATGACAAATGACAAATGACAATCGTTAACCACCAAACGGCACGTTAAACGTCAATCTTTAACCACCAAACGGCACGTTAAACGTCCACTCCTGATGTCACACGTCAAACGTCAAATGTAAAATGTCAAATGACAAGCGTCAACTTGACATGTCGAACGTTAAATTTCAAATGTTATCTATACTTATATTATAAAGAGGTAAAATTTGTAAGTTTGTAAGTTTGTATGTAAGGGGTAATCTTTGGAACTGCTGGTCGGATCCAAAATTCTTTCACTTATAGATAGCTACAACATTCCTGAGTGCTTTAGGCTATAAAACATCACGCTACAATTAAATGGAGCCGAGCAGCGGGTGAAACCGCGCGAGAGAAGCTAATTTGATTTTCTGGAGCACAAAAATAAATGTGCGATTGCAATAGTCAACTGAAGGGATATGGTCGAAATAATATACAATTGTTTGTATAAGCAAAGATTTAAAAAGTTTATTGTAGGGCGACGTATTCCTAATGGCAAGACAGTGAAGTTCATTGTCACATTTTTATTGTTTATTTTATGTGAACAAGTCGCATTTACGGAGCCTGTCAATATATATGTTTGTGTTTACAAAGACATTCCAACATCAACAAATTACAAGGAAAGCCTTGCTCCTCCGATCGATGTAGTCAATGTTAATGCAAAGTAATTCGCACAAACTCAGCAACTAGGTTGCGTCAAGTCGGTAATTGTTTTGGGCCGCGTCAAGGTAATAATATCTACAAGTATTCCAACTTCATAGAAACGGCCGAAACGCGAACTATACCTACGCGCCCGATGTCGGGGCGCGCTCGGGACGCAGACAGACGCGGCTGTACCGCAGTGACGAACGGACAGTGTGTTGTCTTTTATTTAGAAATCAGCTCGAGTACATTATCTAATATGACGAATAGGAAATATTGTGCTGTGTTTGGTTGCATGAATTCGTCAATAACGCATCCAGATATAAGTTTTTTTAAATTACCTGGAAACTCTGAAAGGTAGGTAAGACTATAAAATAATTTTACTTACTAGTAGCTTAGGTAGGTACATAATGTGTGTCTTTATAATGGATCATTATTTCCTTTTATCTCACGAAAACAGTTGTTTGAATTTATAAATAAAATATTCACTCGTCTCAATTCTCGGTTCTGGTTCTGAATGAATTATGATACGTTAGGTACCTACCTACTTACGCTTCTGTTAAAACGGTTCATGTATGTTTTGTTAGTTTGTATAATTCAAATTAGAGAGTGTGGTATTTTATTATTAATAATATTTGTTTATTATCTGTGTTTATGAATAATACTAGAAAAAATAAATTTGACAGTCTCTGTGTCATTAGATAGTTTTCGAAATTTTCATAAAGAGTTTTTGCTGCTGCTTTAACAACATAATACTAATAAAAACTGTTTTTTTTTCTCGGTTTTAATAACAACAATAGTAACAGCTAGACTCATGTAATATTTTGATGTTTGAGCGTTGTGATTTTAGAACATTCGTAGTCAGCTGTTCAGTTCGGCATTGGCGACCAAAGAAATTTTGTTTGTTTATTTTTAAAGCACTTTATTTGTTTATATAAAAAAAGGATATTTACAATCACAAAACTAAATGGAAACAGAAAGTAGACAAAGGTAATTAAAATACTGGAGACGAGCAGCCCTAACGCATGTTTACGTACCGCGCGGCTGTAGGTATTTATTTCTTTCAAGCGGCCGAGTTACAATACTGTATGATATTTTTACTGTGGCCGCATCGTGTTGTTCAGCACTGATAGTGTTGTATTCAGTCTTTTATTTATAATTAGCAACTTTTATTATCTTTGCCTATATGTTTTAAAGTCGAAATGAAATTGAAGTAAATTATTTGTATGTACTTAATTTTATAAAAATAATCACATATATCTGTCTGTATACTAACATGCCTCTGCTGCATATGACCTATATTCAGCTTCTCTTTTGTCTTTGAATTGTGTGATTATTTAATTAGTTTGGTAATTAATGGCCGTTAAGTAACGTAGTAGCTGTAATAATATCTTCATTAAACAACGATTTCTTGACTTGACTATATATACGACTGCACTACTTAGGAATTTCTCTGAGTTGGTTTCTAGTTCATGCCCGGGCGATTGTGTAATTATTATTAACATGAGATACCAGTTGTATCTAAGAAACCGCGCGAGTGCTAATTTTCAGAAAGCTAGTGCTGATTGTAATACTGGAAAAGAAAATGTAAGTAAATTTTGTATTTTCACCCCTTGTGCTAAACCACAGAAGCCTATTTATATTTTAGCTAATTGTTTTATAAATTTATTTGTTACTTACTACTACTCCCAGTTTGAATTACAAATAAAGGGATCAAAATATTTGAAATCACTTTGAATGACAACTCTCAACTGAATGTTCGTTCAGAAACTGTGTTTTACCAGAGATATCTTCAATATTTTTGTTGCAATGAAAAAGAGAATAATAAACACATCTGACACGATAACATTTTATAAACAGATCATAATAACTTGAAATAATACCATATTATATACCATATTATCTGTTAGCTGTGGCCTGTTCAGTGGTTAACTGGCCCTGTACAATGGTATTGATGGTTTGGAGCTCAAGACCTATCAGACTTCAGAGCGTAGTTTTAAAACCCGTCCGGCAAGTATCAATGTGACTAGAGGTCTATATATTTTTTGCGACAAAATATAATTTTATATAAAATTAAAATTTTATATCACCAGTCAGCCTTGAGCTGGCGTGGTGATTATTGTTCTTTCATTCTCCGTGTAAGAAGAATAATTTTCTGGGAAGTCAAAAAATTACAAGAAAGATATAATTATGTGTGTGCATTTATTTTATATTGCACTTAAAGTGATAAGGTCAGCTATGGATAACGTAGAAGTTAGATAAAATGTTAATATAAAAAGAAAAAGTATGGAAGTAACAACTTTAACTTTAGAAACTAATAATTTTGGTCCTCTTTCAATTACAGATGGATACTCAAATGAACTATAAGCAACATAATACTAGAAAAAAGATGAAAAGGTTCCGAAGCGCATTTACAACAGATCAAGTGAACTATTTAGAAAAACAATACCAAAAATGTCCTTACATATCAAATGACCAGCGAGAAGAAATAGCTGCAAAGTTACATATCAGTGAAAGAGCTATTAAAATATGGTTTCAAAATCGTCGAATGAAGGAAAAAAGAGAAGGCGGTGGTCTAGAATTTGACAATGAACAAATTAGACATGCGGAATATACCAAATATAGTAAAAGGCTACTAAATAATGTAATTAAGTCATCATTTTTTGAACCACTACCATCAGAAACACTGTTAAATGGAAAAGATTTAAATGAAAATTTTATAACAAATCATTCCACAGATAATATTGACCAAATGATTCCATTGATTAATTCTGAACTTTCAACGGCTTCAGCTGCTCAAAATACAGTATCTACAGCCAAAATAGAGCAAAATAGTGTATTAATCAGTACCGATGCCTTATCCACGGAATCAGGAACAACAGCTGAAAAATCAATTAATTTAAGTAAAAAGTGTGATGGTGAAAAACTTTCTAAGACAGTTATGAAGAAACAGGCAAGTCAGATGGAACTAGACGAATCAAAGAGCAATCAATCAAACAATAGCATACAACAGGAAAAGACGGAAAAATTAACAACCGACAACAAAATTTATGAACCTGTATCAACTACCACTGAGATTACTTCTAATAATCCTGGATTAACATCAGTACCAACAGTTCCATCGTTATATCCACAGAACTACTTCCCTATGGTTTGGAATCAAATGGATGTGTCTGTTAATCCTAGTGCTTCAATATCTGCTCCAAGTACTTTATTAGTGAATAATGTGTCATCATCGCAAGATAAGGTTGTTATAAAGAAGTGTTGGCACTGTGATCCTAATATTAGACAGTTAATGGCCCAAGTACCTTATACCTTTCTACAGCAAAATCCGAATTATCAATATTTTATTACTGCTGTGCCTCTGCAGGACCCTAGTACAAAACTTCCATGAATGTTGTGACTAATAGGATTTATTAACATGGGTGCAAAGTTGAACTGAAAGACGAGGACTGGATGCAAAAAGCACAAGGCCGGAAAGCTTGAAAGCATAAGGAGGAAGCCTATGTCTAGAAGCGACTACACATGGTTCAAGATGATGATAATAGCCAAATATGAAATTTCTGTGATAATAGTTTAAGTAGCTTTAATTTAGGTAATTCATTAGCGGTTGTGAACGAGTAACTGTAGTTGTTATCAATGAATTATTAGTTAAGTTAGGATTAAGTAATACATAGTGAATTGTAATTTTTTTTGGACACTGCTATGCTGAAATAATTGTTTACATTTAAGAGCATAGCTGGGTTCATAGGTACAGCAATTGGGCACAACTCATTTCCCAGCTTGTGAGTTGAATGAGTAAGTCCTTATTGTTGAACTGAGTTTTCTAAGACTAATAAAAATATAATGTTTATCTTGTTTTATTTTGCACTTTTATTTGAACACATGCTGCATGCTAATATATACCTGAGGGCCTACAAAAGAGGGATGGAGCTATAAAAGGTGTATAGCTCCATCCCTCTTTCTCGCCCGGAAGATTGACACTTTAACACGTCATGGTTGCCCTCTGGACTCAGACGATGTCGTTAGAAATGCACATTCATAAACTAACGATTAATCGAAAGCGTCTACAGTCTTGTCTAATTAAAAAAATAATAGTACGGAAAGTTTTATGTTCAACACCAAGCTATTAGTTAATGTACTTACCTAAACTTAATGATATCAAAATGTAAGTATTTAATTACATTTTAAGTTCATAATAGGAAATCGGAGTGGTTAATGCAGTTTCTGTACTAATTGTACTAAGTGTAGGAGAGTCAAGCTTCAGCCGGAGTGATAGCACGGCCTCACAGAAAACCGACGTGAAACCTTCCAATCCCTCCCCTCCCCCCATCACTTTCCAATCCTTAAATATCCGAAACCCTTATCCTATAAAGGCCGGCAACGCACTAGTTACATAACATGGACACCGATGAGCGGCGCTGATTGTTCACCATCAGGTAATCCGTCTGCTCGTTTGTCGACCTACACCATAAATAAAACTAAATAGATCGCAGAATTGCTGCTTTCAGTTATTTTTATGCATGCGTATTTATTTTACTGAAGGCGCCTTTTTTCATTATAGGAAATACACTGTACATCTATTGCAGTCTGCACGTTGCTATTCTTCTGCATTGTAACTTGTGCAGGTGGTTCCATTGGCTTCTTTTGTGGTCGCAAGCAAAATTTGTGTCTGTGAAAGACGAAATAAATTAGTCATGATATTTTTTTTACAGATAATAATACAAAATCAATACATAATAGGTGCGCGAACGCTGGCATTCCCTCGGGGTTGGATGAATTTAATGAACTACATATGACATTTTATTTACGTTCACATAATTATGTCTTATTATAAATTTTAAATAAAACCATGTAATTAACGAACTGCATAGATATAAAAATCCTATCCTATTCTCCGACCCTGGTTACTGTTTTATTTGAATTATTTTCTCGACATTACCATTACAATTAAAGATTACATAATAAATATAATAAACTAATATTTCAAACAAGTTATTTACTAATTTGAGTTCACTTAATAAAACTCGTTGTACTAATGATAATGGCACGTTAGTTAATTATGACGCCCATTAAATATTTAATAATCAATTAAATTGGTGTAGTTAAGTCAGTTTCAATAGAAACAATACTTATTTAGATGTTTCATATAATTCAATCTAAAAATTCCTTTAAAAATGTTTGAAATAATAAAAAAAAATACTTTATTATTTTGCATTGAAATTCAGCCGCAAAAAAAAACCTATGACAACGGGGAGTGTGCCCAGAAGGTTGGCAGCATTGCTGAGTTGTACGACTAAGTTTTACCTCTACCCGCAGAAGACCCTGACTATAAAAAAATATAAAATGTAGGTAGTGATTTCTTTTTCTTTGATAGACGAATATCTCTCTAAGTGTATGGATGGATGAATATCTGGGTTAGGTAAGACGACTGTAAGACGAACGAATTTCATTGATTCATTGTTTCAATGATGAAGTGTGTAAAGTAAAGGGGAATAGCGGGAACCAACAACCCTTTCGGAGCCGTGTAAGTTCCCTTGCAAAACAAATGACTGACACCGGGGAAGTCGGCTACCCTTACGAAGCAGGGGCGGTCTGCTATTAAAATTATAAAATGCAAATTATAATCACCTATGTTATGCTGCACTACACCGGTTATACTGCGAAGAAACCGGTCAGGCGAGGTGCGTCAATCTACCTCCAATCTGTAAAAAAATTCATTCAATTTTCGAATTTATATCACAACATTAAACTTTGGACTGAAGTTTCACTGCTTAGCTAACTGCTGACTAAGTCTATCTACCATATTCCTCACAATACACCGCCTTTTATTAAGTAAGATTCATAATTCATAGAAATAGGTGCGATCAAAAGGCTGTACTCAAAAATTAGGTGTTGGGCTAATGATTACTTGACTAATGAGACATTTGGATGATGAGACGACACATTTGAGAGTTCAGTTATGTATGTAGGTAGTGGCCATTTCCTGATTCTGGTAAACTTTCAAGCAACGGTCAGTGGGTAGTCTTAGGGACGGACTAAGCCCTGAGATGCGCTAATGCTGGCGTTCTCTTGGGGTCTGATGAATTACTATTATAACCAACTCCTCAGTTTGACTGCTTCCATTTTACACTCGATTGAAATTGAAACTGGAACCCGCAAATACCACAATAGTATTTCTTTTCTTTATAGTATACAGTATAATAAAACACTTGTGACATTCACGACCATTCTTGCTTCACCACTCCTCAACACGGCGTTACATAGGTACCTATATCTTATGAAACAAAAGTTAAACCCGCACAATTATATTTGCTCGGCTCCTATTGGTTGGAATAAAATGTGTTGTAGCCTTTCTCGATAAATTAAATAATCAACACAAAAATAATCGTTCAAATGGAACTAACGGACAAAATTCGGTAACTTTAAAATTTTAAATGTCATAAAATCAAAAGGAATGCTAAGAACTCACCGCATTTTCTAAAACACCTTTTACGTGTTACTGTGTGCACCAGCTCTCAACGCTTGTGTACAATTTTTGAATAGTCAATCTGTAAATAAAATTATGCATGACGTCACTCACTATGCACACAGAACAATTTTTATTATTTATTGGCACAAAAATTGCTTTACGCACGTTTGGTGCCATCATATGTTGGCGATACATATGATGGCCGGCCCCCGGATAACGATAAGGCGGGTCGTCTCAGCCTTATCCGCAAAGGGAAAGGGTTAATGCCTAAAGCACAGTAATACTATACCAGGCCTTACACCAAGCAGCCTCAAACTGAAGTTTTTCACTGCTTTTGTAATGGATACCTTGCGTTATTAAGCTTGACCTTGACACAAAATAGGTAATTGTAAAAGAAAATATTAAAAATTAAGTTAAAAGTGAACTCGAGCCACAAAAATTACTAAAATTCACGTAGCGATGAAATGAAACTGAAATGTTAGGGTGTAGGTACACACAGACAGAACCCTACTGATGATGTTCGGCCGGGGTTGCAGGGCAAGCCCAATAGGCACCGCAGCCCGAGAAGGAACGGGGGGTTTTAAGTTTTAAGTAACGGGAAATATCATTCATTATCGCGATAATGGACGTTAATCGTAGGTGTAATTTGATCACTAAGCAAATGATTTAAGGTACATTGTTAATTTTTTTTTAATATCATTAATTATCTCGATAATTATTGGCTTTCCCGTCTGTGTGGCCCCAGCATAAGAGTCTGACACTCCCTTTCGCCCCACCCTGGGCGGGAGAAGCCATTTGATGATTTTGCATTAACAAAAAAAGGGTTTAGGTACACAGGAGGAACTTCGGGTAGGTTAAAAATGCAAATAACAAGTAGGTAATTGTAAAGAAAATAATATTTAAATTAAAGTAAAAACAGGGTATTTATAGTTTCGTTTGAAGTGTATTTATGCTTTCATTTCGGCGAATAATAAAATTGGCTCGTTGAAGATATATGAAATATTGAAGTAGGTTGATGCGTATAATACCTTAATAATGCAGCTCTTAATATAAGTAATTAAGTTACATTAAATTTTACCGTCTCGAAAAATAAAACATTCAGCGTTTCTTATATTCAATCCTGGATTTAGGTCATCAATACTACAGTACTTAACACAAATTAATTAAAATTTATAAGTAATAAAACATCGCCATTGTTAAGAAAAAAATAAAATTCTTTTTTTTTTTTTGTTTCAATGTGATCTAACGTGATTACTCAATCAGTCCTTTGTATTTGAATCTTATTCTCATCTACCCTCAATTCTAAATAAAAACCTGACTCAATGGTTTCAAACTAAATAAAAACCTTGTTTTTTAATAAGGCCGTTTATAATAAAGCAAAATTTATCTTTAGTCTAGGCTTAAACTTTATAGTCTGGTTTTATATTTTGATCATAATTCCACCTACCTTCAATTTGAAATTTAATTACCCGTGGTATAAGGCGAGCGCGGATCCACGCTAGACACAGTGTTTTCTATTGTTTGTCATATTTTCTACACTTCCATGTCTGGCAGACAAGAGATTGAAAAAAACTATTAGAATTAATCCAGTTTAGACCTAGACTATCGAAAAGCCTTGTAGTTGTTTTATTATAAGGCCGTAAAAGTTCTATTGTAATTCCGAAAAATATTATTTAAATAGATAAAAAACACACTTTTTACATTTAATATTTATTAAATAATAACTTTAATACATTGGTAATATTTAACTACATAGGTAGATACCTCTATTTACAAATAAATAACATTTGAATGTGAAATAAGACAAAGAAAAGAAAACATTAGTTAGGATATCTATAAAAATAAATTCACCCTCATCATCAAATAAAAGTATTTAAATAAATTTGTCACATTTTAGTTCAGAAATAAATTATGTAGAATAAATAACTTAACTTTTAAATATTATACAACCATTTTAGGTTTAAATATAAATATAAATCTAATTCAGGTTTTTACCTACACATACATATTAAATTCGCTCAATACCCTTGTAATATTAATTTACTAAAAATAACTTATTTCTAAAGATTTAATTTTAATTTTGAATTATTACTATTTACACTTATTTTAAACATCTTACTATTAATAGTTTTAAATTAAATACAATTTTAAAAATTAAATTATACTTACATGCTATAAATTTAGTTATAACCATAACGTAACATAACTATTTATTTTTTTAAAGGACAGACACTCGTTCACATAAAAAGCCTTAACAGTTAACAGTACATATAAAAAGTAACACCCAATTTTCTTAAAAAAAGAGCCTTATGACTGGGTCGGTAATGAACTGTTGTAATGAATGATTTTATTTTCTACTCACTGTGTTGCTGTTTACCATATCAGAACATCAAAAAACTCCAGTTATACATTTTCGATATACCTAATTGTTACTCGAAAAGAAATCCACCATTTGTTACAATATGTTAAATATTTCACAAGGAATGTGATTCTTTGTACACATAATTTGATCCATAAATACAATAGGCTAAATAAATATCACTCACTAGGATTTTACAATATTATACCTACAGGTTTAAGTAACTAGATTGATTATCGAAGAACCAATGGCTATTTCCTTCATTACTAACTTGACAGTTTCTACCTTCAAAACGAAAAGAGTTCGTGGAGTATGTGTTCTGATTATCATAAGGATTGTGTGCAAAGCCTTGTTGTTCTCCATACGACTCATACGGATTATAGTAAACAAGATTATATTGATTGTCTTGACTTACATTTATAGGAGGTTTATTGACATTTTCTTTGACCAAGTCAGACACGTTTGAATAGGATGTTTCATTTTCATTATAAGGTGCAGTAGATGAATCACTAACTGAACTATAATCCAATTCATACCCATTCCCTACACCCGTGGGAGGGTAATGATAATTGTAGTAACCGGGATCTGATCTTAAAGCCTGATCAGATAGACTGTAGGAATTTGAATTTAATGTTCCGATTTCATTTTTGGATCGAGAGGGTAATGAAAAATTAAATGAGGTTTCATTTGATCCATAACTTTTTTGCATTTCGCAAGACTGATTTTGAGAAGGATAGTTATAAGCATTATTTGATTGGATGACTTCACTCAAGTCAGTAAGTAATACATTGGTATCTGATTCGGCAATGAATTCAGATGTATGTTCTAAATTTGAAAGCAACGAATCACATCGTACTTCGTGTGATTGATTTAAATGTGGAGTGTTGTTATCGGGTGATTGGACGAATCGATTCAAGTTATTTGTCGATTCATCAACATTTTCTTCGAAAGTTGATTTAGTAACTTTACTAGGAATACATACTATTTGGATATCCTTACCATTTTGAGTTTTAGTTGTGTCAGCTCGAGGTATAGAAGACAATATATTGACTTTGTTACAACCTAATTGGTTTGTAGAATCATCGCCATTCTCTAAAAGTTCTCTCTTCTCTTTCATTCTTCTGTTTTGAAACCAAATTTTTACGCACCGTTCACTGATATTTAAAGCTTGAGATATTTCTATACGTCTTTGTCGAGTGAGGTACTTGTAGCTACTAAATGTTTTCTCTAACATCGTCAACTGATTTGTTGTAAACGCAGAACGAATTCGTTTCTTTTTTAATCTTTTCTTGGTAGTTTGTTCATCTGGAAAAAATAAATAAAGAATGATACCCGTAACTATTAATTGATTTGTTATAATCTATGAAACATTTACGTTAGAGGGTATGTAAAGTGTACTTCTATGCTTGCTATTTTAAGTCAGGCTCAAAATTCACAATCTTTGAATTTGTTCAAATCTATTTCCTAAATTTTAATAACGTTGTAGTAAAACAAATAAAATCTAGAAGTAAGTTCCTTTTACTTCACTGTTTTAGAGAAAAAAATATAATGTGGGTAATTTAAAATGCTCTCTTCTTTTCTAAAAAAAAACATATAAGTTTATCAAAAAATAAATAAAATTAGGAAATACAAACCCTGCCACACTGTATAAAAGGGCTGATTATCTTGACTGGTAAACTAAAACAAAAAAAAAAAAACATAAATTTAACAAAATAATAAACGTAAGCATCACAATTTTTTTAAGGGGCAAGAACCATACGCCTATGTTTTTAAATATTTATTCCTTAGTATGGACGGATGTTTTTACATTTTCAGGTTAAAACTACTGGATGAACTTTGATTAAAATTGGCATAAATATATATGAAAGCCTGGACTAAAACATGAGCCTCTTTTCAAGCTGATAATGTAGTAATTCATATTAAATGTTATGATTACATTGTATATTTAGGCCTACTTCTAAAACATGATTTTTAAGGTCAAAATTAATTTCAATAATGCACAGTATGAAAACAAATAACACAAAGCAATTACCTCGGTTTTATAGCCCATGTCTGCTAAATCCGTAAATACAATTTGCATGATTTTGTTTCTAAATAATTTTTCACTGTCCTGTTTCAATTTGTTACTTAGAACCTCCTTTTACGACGAACTGGATAAAAATTATGTATCTGTGCTATTGTTACAAAGGAATGTTGGCGCGAAAGTTTTACTTACACCGTCAAGTATTGATAAAAAAAAAAAAAATTGTCTATGGTATGGAAATAATATAAATTGAAAAAGTTTTGTGGAATTTTCTGCATTCTATTGTTAAAGTTGTACCGATTAGGTTGTCGGTCAGTTATCATAATATATATTTCATTATATTACTGAATTCTATATATATATATTTGAAAAAGTTGTTAATATTGGTTGTTCGTTTATTAGAACGTCTACATTTTATAACTTTGTGCGTTTCTAAATTGGTCATTGGTGAAACTTCCAGAAGAATTGATTTGCCGAGTTTGGTAAATTGAGATTGTTCGATTTTAAAATAGATTTGTGGTCGTGATCGTGTCTTGAGGTGGATTTTCGTTTCGTATATTGGCTTGCCTTGTCTTTTTATGGTGTGCATAGATTCAAAGTCTTTTGGACTTTGGACAAAGTGATTTTGACTAATTGGATTTCGTCAGAACTAGGCCCAAATATCTATATTATATATTTAACGTATCATATTTTCATATGCATATAAAAACTTTATTATTAATATTTACATATACCTTCCATAAAATTGGTATAAAATTGGTAAATAAAAAGTCATTGTGGTTGCGATTAGACTATGACTGGTGTCGTTGATAAATCAAGTGAGTCATATTTTTTACTTGAAAATAATGTCTGAATGCGTTTATTGTATTCTCAAAGTTAGTGTATTTTCGCTTTCGTTTCTCTTGTTAGTTCGTACAAGAAGATGTTGTCGAATAGTTTTTGAAACAGTTTAGTGGGTAAACTTAATACTTATAAGTGGTACGGGCATGATGCTCTAGTAAAGTTTAAAGAGTCCTAAAATAATTGATCCTAAAAAGGCCGTCTACAAAATAATACAGGAAAGGGCTGAAATCTTCTGTATGGAAAAAAGCCCTTTTAATAAAATAAAGATTTAAAAAAAAAAATACAGGAAAGAAAAATAATTGCACTTTGTGCAAATTATAAAACTTTACTGTTCTCCTTACCAAATAAGGTATTTGACAACGAATAAAGGAATATATTATATTTGTTTTTCAAGTTTCGAAGTGTCTATTATCGAAACAAAAATCTTATTTTAAAAATATTGGGAATGTCAAACTTCCACTGTATTTTTCCTTTGTTTGTGTTCTTTCTTTTTCTACGTTTCTTTCCATTTGAGACTAAAATATGATTGAAAGAATAAAAAAATTATTTAAATTGCTGATCAATTTAATGCTTCTTAGCGACCAAAGTACAAATTGGGTTGAAAATATCGCGATGCATTATTGAATCGAAACTTCTTTGTGTACTTGGGCTTACGCTTCTTTAGGACCTTTCCCAAAATATATCAGTTAAACTGATATTCTTTTATGTTGTTTGATCCATATAAATATTGGCTAGTATAGCGTTAGTTATAAAATGGCATACCTTTATCTGTCGATTAGGGAAAATGTTCCAGGTTAGCCCTAGGGGTGGATTTATATTTTATTATTTTTATTTCTGCAAGTACCGACATCCTCCTTACGCATTCTCAGAAGATTGTCCAAAAGATGTCGGTAATTGGACCAATATTCGTAGACCATTCCTAATAGTTTGTGCTATGCAGTCGAACTCCTCTGCAAATAAAATAGACGAGTTGAAGTGAAAGGATGCTGCTCATATACCTAGACCATACGCTGCACACGTTCCTCTGTGATTATGGTCGATTGCGGCATACGTGGCATTCTTTCTAAGGTGGGGACCTCACTGTCAAATCGGCGAAGCCATAATTTTACCGTATTACACTGAAAAAAAAATTTTTACTCCTATAGCTCGATGTTTGAGGAATCTAATCTAAGAGTATTCATACAAAAAGTCAAACTGAAATAAATATATTTAGTTCATTTCATAATTACTGGATATAAAAATATTAACCATTAATTTACTTTTACAAGAACAAATGGATCGTTCATAAAAGCTTTGTTGTCTTATTCACGCAGCTAGAGGAAATTTTGAGACCCTTTCTAAAAGTTAAGTGAAAAAATAATAATAAATAATACTCGCCGAAATATTGAATTCTCTCGATATTTCAGATATATTGAACCAGAATCCCTTACATTAATTATATTCTGCTCCGTTCCACAACTGAGAAATTTCTGTATTGGCTCTCATACTAATAACTTACTTTCTCACTCAAAATAAAAAAAAAAACGTTAAGGCATCGTAGGATCCTCCCCGAAATGTGTCGGTGGAAATAAAATAAATGTTGAAAGGATAATTTTGGAGAACTGTGGTCTATTTTCAAAGTTGTAGCATATCCATGGTATCAGCTACAAAATGGAGATTCGATAAATGTCAGATAATAGTTTTCTTTTTGGGAAGAATTGCTCATTATTTGCATTGTATCCTATGTGTTCTTGCACTTACGCTTTCTAAGCATCTTTCCCGAGAAATGTTGGTAGGACTTCTGATACTGCTGATACTCGAGCTGTAAAAAATATTTTATCGTATTATTATTATTTCGTGAAAAAAAAACATATTCTTTTTATACGTATTCTTTTTGCTCTTGCGCTTACGTTTTTTTAGCATCTTGCCTGCTGAAATACTAAATTGGTATTTCGTTGATGAGCTCTGAAATACAACAGTGCCAAAAGTTCAATGAGATTGGCATGTTTGTGTTCTTGCTCTTACGTTTCTTTAGAATCCTTCCCAGAAGGTCTGGGTAACGCTAAAATGAAATTATGTTTTCGATCAATAGAGACTGACTACGGAAAAGATAGCTGGTAAATTATGATAAGAAAAATGTTGTTATTATAACAGGTGCGGTTCTCTGCACCTTCACCTTCTCTCTTCAGATTCTCTGGGAACTGCGTTTATTACCTTAGTCATATTTTAGTGTTTGTGCCTTTTTTCGGTAGTTCATGTTGTGGGCTTGAACTTAATTTTAACCACTGTTTCTCTATAAATATCAGGAAAACTAAACAACAATTAAAAGGCTTAATTACCTGGTCAAAACTTTGTGTTTATGGCTATTTTCAGTAGTTCACATTGTGTGCTGAAAAATTAAACAATTGCAGTGCTTAGCTATAAATAATCTGACTTATGTTACTCAAATCTCTGGTGCCATCTTATTGTCATGAACGATCTATTTTAATAGTCAATTTTTACTTTTTCAATACGAGTTTATCTTTTTGTGGTGGGCTGTGGAATACCATGTCGACCTTCAGCTGTGGTGCTAACTCAATTCAACATAAATAATTTCAACTCATCATTCAGGAAACTTCATAAGCGCATTTGCACTTTCATTTATGTGACTTAAATATCTTTGGGGAAATAGTCACATTTATTTAGAATTTTCTTCTATCTATGTTAATTCACACCTTTATAGAGCAATACTTTTATATTAGAATCCCTCGAAGCGCATATCATACTGACTCGTGATTATCGACTCGTAATTGATTCTTTGCGAAATTCTGCCTTTATTACCTTAGTCACTTTTTGGTGGTTATGGCTATTTTCAGTACCTAGTTACATTATGTGCTTGAATTAACGTTTATTCAAAGCGTCTCTGTTCTAAAAAAAAAGGCTTTTTTTGATAGTTCACATTGTGTGCTTGTACTTACGTTTTACTACTACTTTAAAGGTTTCTGTGAAAATTGGTTAAAATGAAACTACTTGAGCATTTTTTTTAGAAAAAAAAACAACTGCAGTTCTTGGCTCTAAAATTATCTGACTCATGTTGTCGACAATTTCCTCTGTTTATATTCATATCACTGGTGCCATATTAGGGTCATGAACAGTCTATTTTAATAGTCAATTGTTTACTTTTTCAAGTCGAGTTTATCTATATATTAGTATATTTTTTTGGTGGGCTGTGGAATACCATGTCGACCTTCAGCTGTGGTGCTAAGTCAATTTAACATTAATAATTTCAACTTATCATTCAGGAAACTTCATAAGCGCATTTGCACTTGCATTTATGTGACTTAAAAATCTTTGGGGAAATAGTCACATTCATTTAGAAATTCCTTCTATCTGTGTTCATGTCTCTATACAGGGTGGCCCAAAAGTCGTGGATCAACGCAACTAGGGGTTAGGTGGGGTCATCAGCTGCAAAAAGTTGTTCTACGGGAGGTCCTTAAGGTCAACCCTTTTATATAATTTTCACTAGATTGGTACTGATGAGTACTTGCCTTAGACATGCTATTTATGGTTGTTTATTGGATGTGTTGAAGATAATAATAAGATTTACGATTTTTTTTTCATTTACTTTGGACCCCACTGTGAAAAAAAAATATTACTCTACCGCAAAGTGACCCTGTGTTACAAGTTTTGGCGCATTTAATAAGGATTCCGAAAAGGTATTACACATGGCCATGAGTGGCTCTAATATATTTCTAGGACAAAAAAACAAGACAACGATTGTGAAATAATTGTTTTATTAAGCAAAACATTTTACAATAAATGCTCAAAATTCCTGCCTCTGACCATAATACATAATCTGCACCGTCTAATAAAATTCCTCCGTAACCTACGGAATGCACCTCCGTTGTTAGTAACTTGTAACCCAGCAAATTCGAGCTTTTGTCGTAGTTCTTGTTCGCTATTGTTCTCTCCTTGGTAAACTATTTCTTTAAAGTAGCCCCAAAGAAAAAAAACTAATGGATTTAAATCGGGCGACCGGGGTAGCCACGCAATATGTCCGCCTCGACCAATCCACCGGTTGGGGAAGCGCTCGTTCAAATGATCTCTAACTGCTCGAGCGTAGTGAGACGGGGCGCCATCTTGTTGCAGCCACATTTCTGCTATTCTTTCTTCTGGAACTTCAGCTTCGTTAAGGATATGGTTTAAATTATTTTGCAAAAAATTTAAATACTGAGCACCATTCAGCCTTGCTGGCATTTCATGCAGCACCAACTGCTGGCCAATTATACCAGCCCACATGTTAATACCAAACAGATGCTGGAATTTATCATTTCTTATGATATGGGGGTGCACTCTGGAGTAAAAATGTAGATTGTGGATATTGAATACTCCCATTCTTCTAAAAGTTGACTCATCCGTCCATAAAACCTTGTTGAAGAACTGCGGATCCTCCCTGTGGTATCTTAGCATCGTGGTAGGCGTGTAATTTGTTTCTGTTAATGACACGTTGCACTGTCGATCTTGGAATCCCGAGATTACGGGATATTTGGCGTTGACTTATACTAGAATCCAATCTTAATTCTTTCAGCAGCATAGAGCAGCACTTTTTTTATTAGAATCCCTCGAAGAGCATGTCATACTGACACGTGATTTTCAACTCATAATTGGTTCTTTGGAAACTTTCCCTTTATTACCTTAGCCACACTAAGTGTTTGTGGCTATTTTCTGTAGTTCACATCGTGTGCTAGAAATTACTTTTATCTACAGCTTCTCTATAATTATCGAAAAAAAGTGAAAGAATAATAAATAGGCTTTATTACCTTTATCTGAACTAACTGTTTGTGACTATTTTCGGTGCCTAGTTTACATGATGTGCTTGAACTTACTTTTCTATTGTTTTGTTATCTACTGTTTCTCTATAAATATCGGAAAAAATAAAAATAATTAAAAGACGTTACTACCTGGTGAAAACTTTGTGTATGTGGCTATTTTTAGTAGTTTGAATTGTGTGCTTGTACTTACGTTTTACTACTACTTTAAAGGTTTCTGTAAACATTGGTAAAATGAAACAACTTGAGCATTTTTAGAAAAATGAAACAACGAAAGGTTT
This sequence comes from Spodoptera exigua, assembly GCA_902829305.4. Taxonomy (NCBI): domain Eukaryota; kingdom Metazoa; phylum Arthropoda; class Insecta; order Lepidoptera; family Noctuidae; genus Spodoptera; species Spodoptera exigua. The sequence goes on from LR824612.2 coordinate 5,011,029, forward strand.
TAGCTTTAAATAATCCAACTTATGTTATTTAGAATTTATTTTTTCGGTTTGTTTTTTCACTGGTCCTTTATGATATTTTACTTTCTCAAGTCGAGTATATCATATTTTTGTGGTGGGCTGTGGAATACCATATCGGCCTTCAGCTGTGATGCTAACTCAATTTAACATATACACCTACTTTCACTTCATCATTCAGGAAACTTCATAATTATTCGCATTTGCACTTATGTGACTTAAAAATCTTTGGGAACACAGTCCTAATTATTTTAAATGTATGTGCATTAGAAATTCCTTCTATGTTAATTCACAAATGTGTTATAAACTTTTGTAAAGCTGAAATTTGATAGTAAGTTTTTTGTAAATTATGTTTAGAAAAATCTTATTATTTTACCAGCTGTGGTTCTTAGCACCGTCGTCTTCGTAGAAGATTTCTATCTGCGCAATTTGTGTGATGCTTTAAAAATAATTTTGGAAAAAATTGAGTTTATCATATTTTTGTGGAGGGCTGTGGAATACCATATCGGCCTTCAGTTGTCGTACTGCATTCAACATAAATCATTTCGATACATGATCATATTATTTCAATACTTCAAGTTCATTTGGACTTATGTGACTTAGAAATCTTTGGGGAAATGGTCACATTTATTTAGATTCAGAACAATGTAGAACTAACCAGTAAACTTTTGCTCGTCATTTGTTTTTAAGTTCTCTTCATCGCAGTCTTTAAGCACGTAGTTTTCTTGATGCTGTTTTAAATTTTGAAACATTCGTATTGTGACGCTCCAGCAGCGGCTTTATTAATATGTATCTGTATACATATTTTGTTCAATACGCCAACTGCTACGAACAACATAATTCCCATTTGTTAGTCCATTACGTTTTGAAGGTATATTAGGTAGCAATATGTCTAAAGTCTCCGTGTTTTTCTTTCTTAAAAAAAGTCAAGCAATTTTTTTTATAACGACGTGTGTAGGGTTCACACTTTGGAATCTCATTTGCGTTAATTTTTGTGGAAGGTTGCGGAATACCATATCAGCCTTGACATTTGGTGACAAATTATTTTAATCACAAAGAAGACATTTTATATGGGCCTCAAAAGAAAAAGGGGCCTTCTGGTAGTTAAATTCCCACTTAATGGGATTCATATCCTTTAAGTCAACTTTGGGAAGAATATATTCATTCTGATTCTTCGGTTTTTTAATAAAAGTGCATGATCATAGTTTGCTCTTGCACTTTGCCCAAGGCAGGCTACGGAATACTACGTCAGCTATGAGGTTTGCTGCCAACTCACCAGAAATAAGGTGGTACTCTATGCTTGTCCGTCAAAATTCATCTGCGTATTTGTGTTTTTGATAAAATAAAAGCGACAACCACATTTCTCCTTGACCTGAATCTGCTGTCTGTTCACATGAAAACTATAATGGCGAAGTGTTAAACCATCTTGCTATTATTTGTGAGATTTTTTTTCCAATTTGTGTTACCTAGTCTGTCTTAGATAATTTGAAAAATTGTGTTCTATTTGATACGGTTTCAATTCACTGAAGCTGGCTAAACGAAACACTGCGCGGCTTCGGTGTTAAGAAACTTTTGCGAATATTTATTTTTTTTTTGTCTAAATATTCTGATTTATCATTTATTCATTTAAAATCTTATTGTTTAATTTATGATGAAGATTTTCTTGTGCGTTTATAAACATATCGATGAAGAAAAATACTTAAAACATTCGATTCCCGAGTTCTACGAATGTGTTTAGTAAAATTAATAAAATTCAAGTCAGTACAATTCAAAGTAATACACAAAACCTACAATCATCGTTAAGTATATATCATCATACTTACATCAAATTTACTTAGTTATGTAAGGGTTATATAAAAACAAATACAAAAATAAAAATGTATAGACTATAGTTATAATGCATCTAAAACCCCCAAAACAACCCGCGCTGCGCTCAAAACTCTAATTCAAAAAACAACCAAAAAACTATGCAATACCTTTAATTGGTATTACTACTTACTAGTACTTACCTTTTGACTGGTTGGAAGTCTGTGCTAGTACCGCTGGAAGCATTTCTCCGTTGAATGGCAATTTTGAAGAACAGACCAGCTCTCCGACTATGGCTGACATAGACCAAGTGTTGATAGTTAACTATTTGCACTGAGACACAACATAGGCCAACCAATTGTCGTAATAAATGTTGTATTGTCACCACTTACATAATACATATTAAATGAATCAAGTCATACGACTTACTGAGGCAACCTTAAGGTCGCTTGACGATTTTCGAGGCACACAAGGGGCTTAAAAATTCAAGCAGCACGCGCGACTTGCAACGCGGTGCGCCGCACTATCAACTACGAGTACCAACTGGCTGAATGTGGGCCCTGGACTCATCCTTTGCAATCGGTTTTCAAAGACCAACATTTAACTCATTATTACTTTGCACATTACTGTAATTGTTTCAAAAATTAATATTTAATTTCAAAATCACTTATTATGATTAGCAAAATCTACTACCATTGCTATAACCACACAACCATTGCATTATTTAAATTGTTACAATAATGTAATAAACCAAAAATTATGAAAATTATCAAAACAAAAAATATTTAATGTAAATTTTAAAAATCAATACATAATTTGTATCATATAAAAATACAAGTTCTAAGGGTTCTAAATGAACCACTAGTGATTAATTACCTACGTCATTCTTGGTACCATCATCGATGTATACGTATGAACTAATGTATATTTTGCATAAGGATGACGGCAATACGAATTTGTATTTATTTATTCTGTCCATGAACCAATGGAGTGAACAAAATAACGGACTATCTAATTAACCAGTTTCTTTATTTATGAGAACAAATACACCAATATTTACTTTATTTAGATAAGTCCTGAGATTTTTTGATTAGAACAATCGATAACATACACAAATCACTAATGAAGACACTAATATAATTAGTTTCTTATCGTCTTATGTGCGGATGTCTTATTTGTTGATTCTTTTGCTGATAGCAGACAAAATACTGTTTTCGAAAGTTTCCCAGTGAAGAAATTCTATGTATTTATATCAGTACTTGAGCTGAGACAGCTGACAGTTTATTAAAAAAAGGTCTAAAGTAAACTGTTCCTCCTCTTTGCATCGCATTCCTCTTTGCTGAATGTCGTGACCACCCTTTTGCATCACTTTGTCTCGCACCTTAATCTGTCGCTGGCGGTGTGAAGGGCATTGTGGATAGCGGAATCTGGAGCCGTGCGGTTCCTTATGAACTGAACTATTAGGGCTCCTAAGCTGAAAGAATACTTCCTAAGTGCCCCTGACAATGATCAACTAACAACTGACTCCAGCCCCTGGTGCGAATAATCTGCATGTGGATTCCGATTTCAATCAAAATTATTTGCGATACATATCGCCAAAGAGCCAAAAATTAAGAAAAAGATATGGAATAGCAGAAAGTGGCAAGCTCAAATCACCATTAACTAGGTATATATTACTTTAAGACCGATGACTATTTAATTTGTTAGCAACACTTATACCGAATATATAAAGCATAAGTTTATTTTTATTGTTTCAGTTCTACCCTCGGAGCCTTCAAAGTGGCAATTTGTTCGAGGTGCACAATCACATCAACATCGGTGATATACATAAGTGCAGCTAAACGCCCTCATCAGGCCTCATCCGAAGTTACTGTGCTCCGTATCAATACCGAAAACAGCTTTCCATAGTTCTAAAAGATAAAATCAATATCGATTTGCAGAAAACATAGCTAGCATTCAAATCACAAGTAAGTAGTACCTTAATTTTTTTAATTTTTATTATTATTTTTTTATGTTATAGGTCGGCAAATGAACAGACCAATTACCTCATGGTAAGCAATCATCGCAGAGCTGGGAGTGTATTGCCGACCTTTTGGTGATTAGGGATTTGGAGATTTAGGGATTAGGGGAGGGGAAGGGTTGAGCGCCCAGTAACCTTACTCACATGGCGAAACACAACGCTGTTGTTGTTTCATACAGGTTTTTTGTAAGGCCGTGGCATCACGCCGGTCGAGCCGACCCATTCGTGCCGAAGCATAGCTTACTCTTGATGATGATTATTATAAATATGATTATAGTGAATATCTTCTTTTCCCATCCCGCTTATCAGACATCTATGCGAGGCGCGGCTTGGCAACATGATACTATACTTGGCATATCATGTTAATTTTTTGTTGTTTCAGATCTATTCACAAGTTATGGAACCTGTAGAACTGCAGTTAGTCATAAAGACAAGAGCACTATTCGATCAATTTACATTATCGAGGCACGATAGGTGCTAAAATAGTTTGGTGATGGTGTAAACACAGCTGATGCGATCTCGACGTAAGTGTACTTTGCATCAACACGAAAATCGTCTATAATATTGAGTGCCATTTAATAAGTATTACCTGAAGTATTTGTGACGAGCTCCGTATGGTATTTCGAAATACCGCTCACCGAAAGGACGTTTTTCCGATAACACTCTACTCCGACGGTTAGGTCTTGTAAAAAAATATAGGTAATATAAATATACCTAAGGGTGTTGTCAAGCTGAAAGAAAAACTACCCATTTGGCAAAAGAATTCCCCTGCAACGAGTGCTATCGGCGAAAGATTTGTTCGTTTAACCAATCGTCGTTGGCGTGTGTTTTCGGTGTACAGTTACATCGGCGAAGGATATTCAGACTACCAACCGTCGATGAATAATATTATCGGCGAAACGTTTCATCAGTCAATTATTTTTTCGTTCAACTAACCGTCGGAGTAGTGTTATCGGAAAACCGTCCTTTCGGTGAGCGGTTTTTCGGAATACCATACGGAGCTCGTGTTTTACATACTTCTTCATTATAATTTAATTAAACTTTCGCGTTGCATATTACATGTACGACTTTACTGTTTGACGGGACACAGTGAGTGTAGTGTGTACGCGGTTTTATAGTGGACATTTATTAACATCGAGGATAGATGAAGATCAATCACCTTTATTGACGGAGTAGCGTAGACGCACAGTACGCTTGTGACCATGGCAGGCGTAATCCTGCCGAAACGTCAAGGAAATGGACAAATAAAAAATTTACGTGCGTGTTAATTCCCGAAAAGCAGTAAAATAGAAATACTTCTTTATTACAAACAAGTTTACCACAGTGACTTATGTTCTAAACTCGTTCATTTCACCTTTATTAAAATAATAACAACAGATTTTGTAATAAACAAGACCATTATTTATGATAATCGTGAAATAGATAAGTAAGTAAGAAAATCATAAGTAAGTATATATATTTATTTATATTGAGTTTATTAATTTCTTTTGTTTCAGTTTTTCATAACGTATCTAAGGGACCTTTGAAGCTGTAGTGAAACGTAAGAACAAGTTCACGATGTTCAAGACTTGCATGGTACACGAAGACAATGCGCTGCTAACTGGTACTGACACAGCATTCATGCCTTGTCATCCAACCCTGGATTCAAGCCTAGATAGGCCAAGGATCCGATTCAAGACTGGAGAGTGATCGTTGGGGATATAATACCATTGGCCGTTGAAGTGACTATAGGAAAAGATCGAAGATTACCAGAGTATGGTATGTATATGACTACTATTTATCTACCACGAGGGCGAAACCGCGGCAGCTAGCTCTAAGCTAAAATTCGATTCGAATCGATTGCATCGCAGCTTTTTTTATGAGGTAGGTTGGCGGACGAGCAGACTGATTACCTGATGGTAAGCAATCACCGCCGCCCATGGACGAACGTAACAACAGAAGAGCTGTGAGTGCGTTGCCGACCTTTCGGTGATTAGAGATTAGGAGATTTTAGAATGGGGAAAAATTGGCGGAGGGTTAGGATTGAGTCTCCGGTAACGTCACTCACACCGCGAAACACAACGCTGTGGTCGTTTCACGTCGACCCATTCGTGCCTATGCGTACATGCCATCAAAATATATATGTTATAATTTTATGTTATTTATTTCATGTTAGCACAAATATTTTGACAAAATAATAATTTATGAAATATTAATTAATCAACAGGAACCATCATGCTTGTATCACTTATAAGTATTAATTTTTACCTTAAGGCATAGCAATGTTCATTTTGAACGTATGATCAACTGACTCTTTATCCAATGAGAATGAAGTCAAAGTCAAAACCAAAGTCATTTCATTAAAGAAGGATTTCAATATCACCAAACTGGAGCCACAAGTAAGTATTATACATAAAAACATTACAACCAATATTTTATTTTTCCATTTTCATTTGTCAGACATCATTCAACTATTTTAAACTATGTTTGCTTTTGACTGCACGGTTGGCGCAATGGCTGGGCAACTGGCTGCCGCGCAAAGCGTCGCGGGTTCGATTCCCGCACGGAAACACTCATTTGCAAAAATAAATTCATTGTTTCATTGTGATCCACGATTTGTTGTTCCGGGTCTGAGTGTGATGTGTACGTGAAATTGTATGTTTGTAAACGAACCGACGACACGTGAGAAAATCCTAGAGTAAGGGAACATTTTCTTCAAAATAAAAAAAAAATATATCATTGCTAACACTTTCTAAGCGAATTAAAATTGTCCCCTAATCTCCAAAACCCTAATTCCTAAAGGGTCAGCACTAAGCTCGTTATTCCTCCGTTGATTGCTTACCATCAAGTAACCCGTCTGCTGGTTTGCGGTCCATAAATAATAAACAATCACTCGTCACAAATTCTTCTTTCCATTTACGTAATTCAATTATGTTCTTTTAATAATTTCAGTTCTATCGATGACCTGTGGGACCTTTAAAGTGGTAGTAAAGCGTAAGCGCAAGTCCACAATTGAAAACAGCGCAATTGAATGTGCAGTGCATGAGCAGTTCATGTCACAACCACATAGAAGCGAGGTATGTGCCTGACCAATCAGTATCTGTATAGCTACTATGACAATACAAAACAATGTTAATTTTAAATTTAGAACGTATTCTTTTTAATCGTATACGTATTTTAAGTTAGAATAAAATAAATGAAATATTATTTTTTTATTTTAAAGTATAATATAAATTTAAAAAATATTTTTAATCACATTTTTTTAATTTTTTTATGTGACAGGTTGGCAAACGAGCCTTCCGGTTATCTGATGGTAAGCAATCATCGCCACCGATGGACACCAGCAACAACGGAAGATCTGCGAGTGCGTAACCGACTTTGTGGGAATTAGGGATTAAGAAATTTTGGGATTGGGGGTGGGTTGGGGGAGGGGAAGGATTGGGCCTCCGGTATCCTCACTCTCACGCAAACAATTATTATAAATGTTTGACAAATTGTAAGTCGAATTATTCGTGAAGACTGAAAAATAGGTAAGAATTAATAACGCAAACCGTTTGTTTACGTCGCGCGTCGGTTTAGATTTGTTAACTAAGGATAGCATTTAGTTCGTAGCGTTCCGCGCGTGCCTCAAAGAGCCAATAGACCACTACAGACGGGGCCCAATAGGGCTGATTGAACATCAGCCTACAGCTATGGAGTTGCGGGGTAAGCGAAATGAGGCACCGCGACCTCGGCCCAGAGCAGGAGAAGGAACGGGGGTGCTTTTAGTCAGTAAGAGTCCGACACTCTCTGTCGCCTTACCCTGGGCGGGAGAAGTCATTAGATGATTTTCCCCTAACAAGAAAAGCCCCAATTCTTCCCACTACCCCATCTTCAATTCTCAAATCCCATTATCCTTAATCCCTAATAACTAACAAGAGGCCGGTAACGCAATAAACACGTAAAGTATTAGCTACTTTAGTACTACGAGTGTCCATGGGCGGCGCTGCATCAGGTCAGCTCGATTGCCGTACTTACAAAAAAATACCAGATTTCATTTTTTTTTATCAACTGCAAGAAGGTAGTTCACCTACTTGGTTATACAAGTCAAAAATAATGTTTTTTTTTTTTTTTTATTTCAGTTCTACTTATGTCACTCACCACTGGTCATCCAATGCTGTGGTTCCAGTAAAATAATAAAAGAAAACTTTTTTTGAAAACATTCTGCTTCGCATTCACATTATAATTACCATTTTCATGTTAAATAGACAGATTGAATAAATGTGATTTTTTTATTTCTTTTTATTTTATAATTAAAAACATAAATGTGTGTTTATCAAATATGAAATATACACATTTGAATGGTTATTTCGAGCAATAAGTAGGTATAGCGTATATCCTTGCATTTTGTTAATTATAGAGATCTAGCCTGGACCTAAATTTTAATCAATGTTTGAGATGCTTCAACGTACTCTACATAACGATTTTATTTTATTGTTGACAGACAATTAAAAAAGTCATCATGACATTACTGCATATACTTACCTATGTTTTATTACCATATAGTTCCAAATTGAAAACACACGCACACTTCGCACACTCACACTCACACTCACACTCACACTCACACTCACACTCACACTCACACTCACACTCACACTCACACTCACACTCACACTCACACTCACACTCACACTCACACTCACACTCACACTCACACTCACACTCACACTCACACTCACATTCACATTCACAGTCAGACTCACACTCACATTCACTCTCACACTCACACTCACACTCACACTCACACTCACACATTCACATTTACATTCAAACTCACATTCACATTCACAGTCACACTCAAACTCGCTCTCGCACTCGCACTCGCACTCACTCTCACACTCACACTCACACTCGCACTCGCACTCGCACTCGCACCCACATTCACACTCACACTCACATTCACATTCACATTCACATTCACATTCACATTCACATTCACATTCACATTCACATTCACATTCACATTCACATTCACATTCACATTCACATTCACATTCACACTCACATTCACTCTCGCACTTGCACTCGCACTCGCACTCACTCTCACATTCACACTCACACTCACACTCACCTAACACTCACACTCACACTCACACTCACACTCACACTCACACTCACACTCACACTCAAACTCACACTCACACTCACACTCACACTCACACTCACACTCACACTCACACTCACACTCACACTCACACTCACACTCACACTCACACTCACACTCACACTCACACTCACACTCACACTCACACTCACACTCACACTCACACTCACACTCGCACTCGCACTCGCACTCACTCTCACACTCACACATTCACATTTACATTCGCACTCGCACTCGCACTCGCACTCGCACTCGCACTCGCACTCGCACTCGCACTCGCACTCGCACTCGCACTCGCACTCGCACTCGCACTCGCACTCGCACTCGCATTCACACTCACACTCACCTCACACCCACACATTCACATTTACATTCGCACTCGCACTCACACTCGCACTCACACTTACACTCACACTCACACTCACACTCACACTCACACATTCACATTTACATTCACGCTCACACTCACACATTCACATTTACATTCACACTCACACTCGCACTCACACTCACACTCACATTGACACTCACACTCACTCACACTCAAGCTCACACTCGCACTCACACTCATACTCACATTGACACTCACACTCAAACTCGCTCTCACACTCACATTCACACTCACAATTACACTCACCCTCGCACTCACACTCACTCTCACACTCTCACTCACACTCACACTCACTCTCACTCTCACACTCACACTCACATTCACACTCACACTCACACTCGCACTAAAATTAAAATATTATTCGTGAAGTTCTATGTAACCTCGCACACTCGCGCCTCAATCATTACAGTACTGAAGCGCCCGAACTCCCCAAGCTGCAGCTGATGATGTCACCAACAACGGCCTAGAAGAGAAAGGTAACCGGTGCCCGCGGCCCACTCTCAATTTGAATTAGAAACTGAATTAAGAAAAACCAGTACTCACTTACTGGTAAGACAGTGGTGACTTTGGGACCATTAAAAAGGAGAAGATGACTGACGTTCATCTTAACAAATACATTTATAAAACCATTTTAGAAACACTCAATCAGTTTTATGTCGATCTACACGATATCGCTATTAACCCGTGGTGTGCCGGAGCGCAGATATACGCGAGACACAATGTGTTTTCTATTGAGTATCATATAACGGCAGACTAGCGGTTAAAGCATCGCATTCACAAATAAAAGTTAATTAATTTTCATAAATTACAAACTTTTTTAAATAAATAAATAAAAATTGGAAATAAAATAAATTCTAAATTGCAATAATTACGTTCTACATTTGAATTTAACGGTTATCTAAAGAAAAAGCCTCGTTTACGCATACGATGCAGGTTGCGTCATCAAACGCTTAACACAAACACATAAAATATAACAAATGTGCTTAAATGAGGCCTAGTTAATATTACTTGTATCATCGTACCTAATATACATTTTAATCGATTGATTTAAAGATGTATACCATGACGTACGATGCTCGTGAATAAGAGTCCTGATGTCTTGAAACAAGTAGAGGCCTTTCTCGGTTAATTCATAATAATCATATTATTATTCATTATGATAAACTTAAATGAAGGAAAGTGATATCACGGCCTTAAAGAAAACGGGTAAAACAACGCTTCCTTAGCGTATTGAATTTATTCAAAATCAACGACTTTTTTTTAAATTAATTAACTGAGATAGGCCTACTAGTTTCAAGTGACAGCAGAAATCTTGTTCACGAGCAGCATACGCCTTTATTAGGTACATTTTCACGTAAAAACAAGCTTTTTTTAAATAAATATGTCGGCAAACGAACAGACGGATTACCTGATGGTGAGCAAATGGACACCTGCAACGGAGGAGTTACAAGTGCGTTGCTGACTTTTTAGGGATTAGGGATTAGGGATTTGGAGATTTAGGGATTGGGGGAGGGGAAGGATTGGGCCTCCGATAAGCTCACTTACACGTCGAAACACAACGCTGTGGTTGTTTCACGCCGGTTTTCTGTAAGGCTGTGGTATCACTTCGGTCGAGCCGACCCATTCGTGCCGAAGCATGGCTCAAGCTCCCACACATAAAAAATGGGAATGAAAAGAATGAAGAATGGGATTTTCATAAAAATTGGCATTGAGACACACATAGATTACTTAGGCTTTACCATAGAGGAATAATCCATGGTGGTTATATTATACTCTTTGGCCTTTACTCTAGTAACACGGACAAAGCTAGTGAAAGATATAAAATACAAGATGTGCATGGAAAACGACACCTTTCCTATATTTGAGTAATAAAAATACCTATTTATGAATAGTAACTATCATGTGTGTGACATATATACGTATTATTGAAAATAACGACTTACTTACGTGAATAAATTGAGAAACTCTCTACTAGTTTCAAGTCACAACGGGATTCTTATTCATTAGGAGTGTACGCGAGGCGGCGCATGACTGACTGACTGATTTGAAACTAGTACAGTTTTTCTGTTCACTAAGGTATGCCGTTTTTTCTATAAAAATAGTATCATCGTCATCAGCCTGTAAGTGCCCACTGCTGAGTAAACTGTAATTAAAACTTCTCATACGGAAAAGGTTAGAGCATTAATCACCACGCTTGCGCAATGTGGGTTGGCGATTTCAAACTTATAATTAGAAATTAAATTATAAGTAAAGGTTTCCTTACGATGTTTACCTTCACCGTGTCGGGTGTCTAAATTATCGTAGAAAGTACCTACATATAATTCGGAAAAAGTCACATTGTGTTTCGAACCCACACCCTCATGCATGAGAAGCGGGCTCCTTAACCTCCGGGCCACCGTCGCCGATACTTTTAAAAAAAGAAACTTCCTTTGTGTCGCCACTTGGGTGAGGTCTATTCTCTACCCTCGGAAGACCTGTCATATACATTTACAACTCTTTGGGCTGACAAATGTCCACGGGCGGCGGTCATTGCTTGAAATCAATTCGCTACCATAACTCTTAAAATAATTTCCTTTCTTAAAAATCACTTGCTAAATTATTAATCTTAAAAATGAGATGTAATAAGAAATGAAATAAGCAGAACATTAATTATAAAAGTAAAAAAATATATTAATTTATAATATTAAAATCTGTTCAACATACACGGTCACGTACATTGTACAATAACTTAATTTAATAACAACTTAATATATATTACGCTTACTAGATATTCTTATTATTAACAAGAATTTCCAAAAATACATGGCATCTTTGATATACACAGTATAGCGTTCACTATCCTAATCATTGTAATATTAAGTCTTAATATCTTTGACTATTATACATTTATACATAAAATTGGTTGACATGTAAAAAAATACAAATAAATTTCTATCTAATAATAATAATTTGAAATTCGTTAAGCACATTAATTGATTATTTACACATGTTTTACATAATTGATATAGTATTAAAATACCAGTATTGTATAAATTAAAATACTAAAAAATATTGGAATAATCCAATAACTCTTAAACAGAAAGAAAAAAGTTATGAAAAGTATAGGAGCAAATATGATCGAAAATAATATCTTTAAACAAAAGACTACAGTGATATGTAAGATGAAGAATATTTAGTCGGAGTTGAAGGTGGCGGTTGACTTGCAGGATCCGGAGTAATCAAGTATGAGAAGTACGGATCTTGACCCAAAGTTAAGTTTGATGATCTGTTTTCATCATAAGAAGTCATCGTTGCTGATGGTAAAGTTGGAGCAAAACCATAGGCATCTGCGGTAGTCGAAGGAATAACAGAGCTTGGCATTGGATTGTAGTAAGACGACCCAGCACCGAATCTTACCAAATCATCATTCAGTTTTATGTTAGCACCGTTCGGCACGTAGCTATCAGATGCTAGCGTAGACAATGTATTAGAATTCGGTGGCAGTGAGTCATCGTTGCCGTATCGATAAACCTCAGGCATCGGTGAGTAAGTAGCTCTGTTTGAACCTGCTGCATAGTATGGTGGATAAGACAAGTTTGGTGTATACGCTGGCAATTCTACGCTATTTTGTGGCCCTTTTAAAATTGTTTTCAATGGATTTATAGCCGCGTACTCTGGTGGCCTAGGAACATTGTCGTTTGGTTGAAGGTAAATTTTATGGTGAGCTGCGTGATTGTCAGACATCAGACGCCTGTGTCGATCATGACCACTACAGCTTCTTCCATGAGTCATCTTGTGATCTTGTGTTGGTGACATATCTTTAGAGCTTGAAGGACTGCTGTCGTCTACGGAAGACGAAGGCTTGTTATGTTTATTGTCTTTCTTATATTTCATCCTCCTATTCTGAAACCATATCTTTATTTGTCGCTCCGTAAGTTGTAAATAATTGGCGAGTTCAATTCGTCTCGGTCGACAGAGATAGCGATTTTGATGAAATTCATTTTCTAATTCGACTAGCTGTGAGCTAGTATAAGCTGTACGTGCTCTTTTTGTAAATCCTTTTTGATATGATGAATCGGTTGACATTTCTGAAAATATTAATATTAAAAATTCAATATTAGGGACTGAAACATAATCATAGCACTTATTTGATACTGAAAATGAACGGCATTTGTTGTAATACATAATATTCAACAAGTTTATATTTTTTCGATTTCTTTCTAGGAAGATTAAGTGCAATCTTATTGCTTAGTGTAGTGCTGATTATCAATGGCAATCCTTAAAGCTAGTAAAAAGTTTCAAAATATGACAGTGCGACTAAATGAAAATGTATGCATAATAACAATGTTAAATTCTACGGAACCTCAGATGTTCATTGGTAAAAGCTAGAAAAGAACAAATAACAAAATCTATTTTGCTCCGGTAATGTAACAAATTCTTAAAAAACATAAATAAAATGTATTCGATTTCAACTTACCAGATGTTAAAGAAGCAGACGTACCGATAGCTGTAGTTGAAACAGGCTTACTATTCCAGGTTGAATTCTGGAAATAAATATAAAACACTATAATAAAACGTCTAACTTTGACCAAACACACCACTGCAATAAGGTGAGTTCGACCGAATTCTTAATTACTACTATTTACTACTAACTACTACAAATTAAAATGCCATTAAGAATCCGGTTGGTTTGCGGTAAATCACAGTCGTCACAATAGAGACACATGCCAAAAATAAAATTTCCTTCTTTTGTCTATATCTATAGAGTGTATTTTGCTGTATCATTTACCTGACTTGGAAAATTAGAATCATGAATATCATTGATATCTCTTGCAGGTTCCTTATTAACTTCGTTGGTTAAATTACTTCTTTCGTGGTATCGAACAAGTTCATTGGCAGCATAGTTTCTGGTATAAACAACCTGATTTCCAATATGTGATGTGGTCGGAGGATATGAGTCGGTTTTCTCAAGGCAGCCTTCGGAAATGACTTCTTCAGTTCCAGAGCCGTAGTTGTTGGAGTTGTTGCTGATATTTTCGTAATTGGGCATTTGATATTCATATCTTGGTTCTAATTCATCTTGAGGATTGGTATTATAGGACTGTTGCAAACCAAGAATATCATGGATGCTAAACCCTGTGGAATCTCTTGAGTTGTAATCTTGTACAAAAGCGTTAGATATTGTAACTTCTGGCTTACAATCAGAAAATGCGTTATCGTGGACACTATAGTTGATACCTTCACCTAATATATCTTCAACACCATGTGATGTAATTCCACCAGATTTGCATTCACTGTTCTGCGATGCAGGGATAGTATCAAACTTCGGTATACTTGAATTAGAAATTTCTGATATTGTAGAATCTCTTGAATCCTCCTCATCGCTATGCAGGCTTGGTGGTGATGGGGTTGATGTGGACATGCTATTTTTTCACAGATATTGAAATAATCTTCACGTATATAAAATCGAGCACTAAACAGCTACGCGACCGCACGGAATGAAACTTGTTTACAAAATGCTTTTCGTCACCTGAACGTCGTTAATTTGGTAATGACTTTGTTTGGTTGTGTGTATAATTTTTAAGGGCTAGTGCATTTGTGTGCAGTAGATAAGAGGAACATACCGGGTTTCCGATAGTCTGCATACACTAGATAAGCTTTAAAATCTGTTTCGGTAGCCAACACGCCTATCACAAATATTTGTACTAAATGGTCCTTTAGTTTATTTTGTATTTGATGTTCATTGGGTCTTCCGTTCGATATCTCGACGGGGGTCGAGATATCGAACGGAAGACCCAATGATCCAATATAGTGTTGTACCTATTGGTAAACGGATATTTGGATATGAAGCGATGTTCAACTAACTCAGCCCAAGCCAACTCGAGTATCATCATTACGATTCCGATTACAAATAAAATGAAGGCACTAGCTTCCTCATTGGTCAAGTGGTTGCAAATGCAAGCAGTGTAGCAGTGTAAGTTGTGTTGAGTACTTTTCAGGTTTTCGTTAATTCTCAATACAACGAATGAAATTGTTCATAAATTGGACGGGTAGTAGTAGTAAAAGGTCAAAACGTATTTTTGCCTCATCTTGGTAACAGAATTTTAGATCTCTTGCTGAACAATCGCGATGCTGACTCGATCAACAATGCGGAATAGTAATTGTAATAGACGCGGCGGTGTGGCTTGAATTTATTTGGGTTTAGCGAGAAGTTAAACATAATAATTAATTTAATATAATCTATATTTTTAATATAAAATATAATCAAATAAGATATCTTGACTTGGCACTCGAGGTTGTTAAAATAGTTCTGTTATTGTTTTTTTTTTCGTCAAATTTTAATGAGGGGCGAGAGAGAGGAAGCTTTAGGCTCTTATTGACTTAAAACCATCCCTGTTCCTACTCCTGTTTCAGGACGGGGCCGCAGTCAGTGGTGGTCTGCCTTTAAGGCGTGCGCGGTACAGTACAGCCCGCACGTTCTGGTTTAGTTTTGGTCAGGCGGCGAGATACCCTTGCTCGCTCCAGATTAAAATAGTACATTCTTCGCAAGCATCACTACTTCGTAGAAGTAATATAATATGTGTAGTCTATTTGAAAGATAAAAAACTTTAATCCTACCTCCTTTTAATGTATAATAAGTATCGTGGCAAAGAAGGTAAATAACCTTATTTATTGATTCTAAAAACAACGAAGGTTTTACTAAAATTGTCAATAATATTTTACGTTATCGCAATCAATTAGACGTTTTTGTGATTAAAATTAAAACCACAACAACCTCATAGGCTATTTAGGTCCCTACCTACTTGTGGCAACTGATACTAAACTCATTAAGATAGAAACTATGTCTCCTCACAATACTCAGTTTAAAATATTTTAGTTTATATTAAAAAAACAACGTATTAGGATTATGTGTGAATATAACGATGGTGTAGATTTCGCTAATCATATAAGTGATTTTGAAATTAAAACAGATTATAATGGTCCTGACAATTATGGTAACGTGCTAAGTAATAAAGATGTAAATGTTTCTCTTCAAAACAATCAGAAACCTATTGAGTATGTATTAGGATACTTAAGTGAATGACACGCGCTGAAGTGTCAAGTTAAATTGGAAATATTATTAAGTAATGACCACTGCAATTGTGCAAATTTATATTAATAAGTCCAAATATTAAACATAATTATAGAATTTAGAACCTATTTCAAATAAACCACTGTTATTATTCTGTCAGCACTTTCGTAGATATTTTTAATTACCAGCCAAGAGAAGGAGAAGGAAAGGGGGAGTTTTTCTGTATATATATTCAGTAAGAGTCTGACACTCCCTCTCGCCTCAATCTGAGTGAGAGAAGTCATTTGATGATTTACCCTCTCCAAAAAGATAATTTAATTATCACAGTGCCAATTTTCACATACACGTCAATAACCATTCTGTACTTTTTACTTGACATATTAACAAATTTATATTCGTACTGACAGATTTTCGCGTTTATAATATTACGAGGATGTAAGTACCACGTAACACATCGGGCACTTATAATTACCTATTATGAAGAAGGTGTAACAGGTCTTTTGTATTTAAATATTATCCTAAGCACTTAGTATAATTTGTACTTGGTATAATGTGGGCGTATATACATGGGCGTGTATTTCATTCGTCTGTTATAGTTGTATAAGCTTTTTTAGTTCATCGAACCCCAAGCGAATGCCTGCGTTCGCGCATCTATGAGTCTCGAATTACCACGATAGGAAGGTTAAGTCAATGCTGTCAATATAGTATTGGATGTAAGTACCACGTAACACATCGGGCACTTATAATTACCTATTATGAAGAAGGTGTAACAGGTCTTTTGTATTTAAATATTATCCTAAGCACTTAGTATAATTTGTACTTGGTATAATGTGGGCGTATATACATGGGCGTGTATTTCATTCGTCTGTTATAGTTGTATAAGCTTTTTCAGTTCATCGAACCCCAAGCGAATGCCTGCGTTCGCGCATCTATGAGTCTCGAATTACCACGATAGGAAGGTTAAGTGAATACCGTCAATGTTGGCGATAATTCATTGTGGTGCCCGCTTCGCTAGCCTGTGAGTGCGGGCCGTACAAATTCAAAACCTGGCAAATACCAATGCAATTCATAGATGAATTGTAGTAGACGAAGGTATAAGGCACTGGTACGCGTACAGATAATGAAAAGTATGTATCTTAAAGTAATCTTCGGAATTATAGGGATGATAGGCTAGACTTTTCCCCTGGTTAAGTGGTTAAAGACGCTGGGTAGTATTAATACCTATAACCTACAAGATGCACATGGAAAAAATCGACTTCTAAAGTAAACTACAACCCAAAAAACGATATTGGAAATAATATTTAATTATCAAAATCGGTTTATAAATAACGGAGATATCGGCGAACAAACATAAAAAAACATATCTACCTATATGTGGTAGAATTGAGAATCTCCTTTTTGGAAGTCGGTTAAAAACAATACCTACCCTTCCTAAAGTTGAGTAATAAAAATACAAAAAAAATGCTTTACAATTAGAAATCCTAGTTTATGACTCTTGCAACAAAAGCTATATAGTTACTATACTCGATTGTATAGTGTCAGCTGCTCGGGCATCGAATCGACGACCCTGGCTATTGTCTCGAATGATGGATGAGCTTCATCCGTGAGGGATCGAAGCTCTCGCAGCTTACATTTGTTCCGATCCTGTGTAGACAGATTATGACCTTATAAATTCTTATTAAGTGTCGTTGGAAATATTGAACGTGGAACTTTGTTGATTTGATACCGTTTGTATTTTTTATTTCGATCTGTAATTTTATACGACTATTTCAACAACCGCTGTGGTTTTATAAAACAACATTTATACTATCGGCTGAATTCGAATATGATTTTAATAACTAAGTATTTTTGGCAAGTTTGACTGCACGGTTGGTGCGGTGGCCGTGCAACGTGTTGCTGGTTCGATTCCCGTACGGAACAACTCTTTGTGTGATCCTTAAAGTGTTGTTCCGGGTCTGAGTGGCTTGTGTATGTGAAGTTGTATGTTTGTAACCACACCCACGACACAGGAGAAAATAGTAAATTCGTTTTTTATAGAAAGTTTGACTGGTATGAAATATGTAAATAACTTTTATAATCTTATTTTATGAAATACAAAAGAAAGAAAGATTGTTTAGTAAAATTGTGACTACTGCTTACTATACGTATTTCAAGATACAAAAGTATTATCTAACTGTAGAGAACAACTTTCTGATACAAAATGTGCCATAATTCAAGCGAATTATGGCACATTTTGTATTCACATTCAGCACAGAGACAGTTAGCTCAAATAAAATTTACTGCTTCTGGACAAAGCGGACTCGTTCGGACGAAGACCCCAAGCTCATAACGTCAACGCGATGATATATTACGATTTGCTTAAAGGGGACCCTTTTTTGTTCTGGCCGTAATGGTTTTACTTTAATCGACACCGGTGAGGGACAGAAATATGATCGGCAACGAGTGTGAAAAGGACGACGATAGAGCGTATCTGTTCCCGCCAAAGAGGAAAGTGATTCAAGCTGAGCTGGTGTTTGGATCACTATCAACAGTTTGCTTTAGACTTCTGGAAGCGATGTTTGTGGCATTATAAACTATTAAAAATAAAAAATATTATTGTGATGAATTTTGTTCGTGTGTAGTACGATCATGAAGAAGTGACGTCATAATACTTTGTGCTGGGAATATAATAATTACTCAACGACTAACTATTATCTAATTGTGAAGGAATTTTGAAGGTCGTCATACAACAAGAATTTTGTAAGTATGCTTAACCTTATTTTAATACTGATTACTGACATCTTTAGCTTAACCTTTATATTTAGTTATCACTGGACTTGCAACCAGTTAACCAAAGCTTTAATGACATAACTGAGGCTCCAACGCTTCGGTTCAGTCGCCGCATTATTTGTGGAGATGGCGTTAGTGTATACTGTAAATTTTTTGTTTCTATTTTTAATCCTAATGATGTTTTGTTATTATTTGAGTTTAACATTATTTTATATATCATGAAATCTATAAAACCCGATGAATTCCATACTTAATTATTTTTTTGGCCTTGCTATAAGCGCCATCTAACTTAGATTCAAAACACTTCGCAGAATGGTTGTTTTTTGAGATCTCAGTGCATATGGTACCTCAACACTTATTTGAACTGCTAGCTCAAAAATGCAACAGTGTCTTAATAGATAAAACAATATAAATATATTAGAACTTAATAAAGCCAATACAATACAACATAGCACCGGTTTTCATCGAAAGTACATACTACTTAAGCTATAAAAATTCAGTTTATTAAGGTCTCGCTTTGTTAGATATGTCCGTACATTCAAAGGTCAATTTATATGCTTCATTCGTAGCCGTGTGAACATGGACATATATTTTTCGATACTACCTACGTGTTTTAAACTATTGTATAAACAGATCTTCAAAATAATACCTATTTGTGTTTATAATGTTTGCAAAAGCTTTTGCTGTGCTTATCAGGGTCCATGATTGTTACTATACATATATTACCGTCTTATCTTACATTGTGGATGCAATAAAAAATTATGATTATGATTAATTTACTAGCTTCTGTTAGGTGTCTAGATATAATTTTGATTACCTACTTATGTAACACAATAAAAAAAATGTATTGTATTGTATAAGTCTAACATAAATTGTGTATTTGCCATCTTTAAATATTATATTAGGTATCATATTTTTCTCTGCTTAACCTTGTATTGGTAGATAAATAGTAAGTTATTTACTTTTATTATCATCAATATATCAACCGTAGCTTTCCACGTCAGTACATAGGCCCTCTCCCGAAAACTTCAGTTGGCTATTATTTGTATTCAATTGAAAAAGATTTAAGGAACATTTTTTATCAACGCGTAGTCTTATGGAGGTCTATAGCTGTTTTATCTGAACTAGCATAGCTCAAAATAAAGTGTAATATTTTGTCTTTCTATATCACCTTACAGTAAATACGAACAGCGAAATAAAGATAATTACATACATACATGTGGCTTTCGGCTTTGTTAAGTGTCTTTTTACACACGGTATGTATATAATTCCTGAAAAAACAACAATCCTTTTGGGCAGTCGTGTAAAAAAACATATATTTCTTAGCATCAATTACATTTCTAGTTCCATTTTTAGTAAACGCGGAAGCAAACTATCCTAAAGTATACACTTAAGCATCATGTTATCATTTATATAATAGGACTTAAGTGCTTCGGAAGCGAACGATACGAACCGTTTCACAGCTACTTACTTAAACTTTATACTTCGTTTCTGATATGTAATAGTTTTGCAACTTTGTACTCAAATCGCAAAATAAAACTTGAGATTTATTTTGAGTATTATAAGTTTTATTTATATAAAACATTGTTACATAACTACGAAATCACAAATAAGTTAGAAAACTAATGTTATTTTACAATCTAAAATATATTACCTGAACATCTTCGAGCCATTCAAAAATATCCAATTTGGGTGCGCTATTCATTGTTATGTCTTTAGAATATTAATCACAATATATAATATTTTCAAATCCTATATTAATTTTCTCTTAGATAAATATATACTATCACTCCAACTTTTACCAATAACAAACAAAATACATTGTTTTTAATACTATAAACAGACTCTTTACACAATTCATGGAACTGACTTTACATTTTAAATGTTATTTAAATAATAATACCATACTGAAATAGTAATACCTACAATCAATTAATAGTAAATATTTTTATTACTTGTAACACTAAATTAGTTCTTTAATTATTAGTATCTTACTTATATAAATTAAGATTTTTTTATAATGGTATACATTTTTGTTGCCAAATTATAAGCTTAAAATAAAAATACACGGAACATTAGATTGCTGCTCTATTCTCGTAAATTATTATACTTAGTAGTATTGTACTTTTACGAGATGCTTGTATCGAAACCGAACGTGTTTTGTTTTTCTAATACCCACATTTTTACTATTTATAAATGAAGTTATTTTTCAATGAACAGGTATGTCTTAACTATAATGTTTTCTTATTATATTTAAGTAAATTGTATGTTTGTATGTATATATATATGACTGTATTGTATTGTATTGAAACCGAAAGTTGTTCTTTCGGATCTGGGAGTGATGTGTATGTGAAGTTATATGTTTTAAACGCACAAAAGACACAGGAGAAAATTCTAAAGTATTCAACTACAACTTATTAAACATTAAATATAAAAATACTTTGCATTGTGTAGCTTGGTGCATACATAGAACAACTCTGCAGACGGCATCTGCGTTAAGCAAAATCGATGAACTGTATTCATCTACTACGTTTATGTATGTATGTTCGTTGAAATGGCTTCTGTCTGGCTGGTTCCCTATTCCATGACGCCTTCAAGTCCTAATGAATTGCAAATTAGATTATTTCTGTAAAACATTTGGATGACTGGTAGAAAATGCTGTTAGTATTAAGTCTTCTATCCTACTAATATTTTAAATTTGAAAGTTTGTGAGAATGTATGGATGTGTGTTATTCTTTCACGCCAAAACGGCGGGACCGATTAGGTTGTAGATAGTTTTTTATGATATAGGTCGGCAAACGAGCAGATGGATCACCCGATGGTAAGCAATCAGCGCCGCCTATGGACACCATCAAAGGAGTTTTTATCGAGTGCGTTGCCGGCATTTTAGGGATAAAGGTTTAGGATATTTAAGGATAGGGAAGGGATGGGGAATGGGGAGGGATAGGGCCTCCGGTAACCTCACTCACACGGCGAAACACAACGCTGTGTTTGTTTTTACGCCGGTTGTCTGTAAGGCCGTGGTATCACTCCGGTCGAGCCGACCCATTCGTGCCGAAGCTTGGCTCTCCCACACTTACCTTATCCAGGTGATAACCTGGTTCTATTTTTTATTAACATAACAAGCGTTCAATCAAGTGAAAAAATAAAACATCAAGTCTTCTCACTTTTATATACATACCTACCTTTTTTATTACTAAGTTTTTACTTTGTTTTACTTCGGTTTTATAGTCCACCGTTTATATTTCTATTCCTACGTTCAAATATGGCCGCTGCAATGCAATATTTGCGAGCAAGCACGGTAATTGTACAAGTTTGTCCGCTCTCTTAACACATAAATCGTGAAAGAAATTTTCAAGTCCTCGGTGAAACCGTTGGCGTCTGAATTAATTTTGGTCTAGAAAATTTACAATAGCCGAGTTGTATTGAGTTTCTTGTTGAAGTTAGAATGGTACTTCTGCGTTCGTATGGTTGTTTACTTATGTGTATGTGTGGTTGTTTAACTTGTTTTGTTTCTGGAGCTAGGTAGCTAGGTAATTGGAAAAAAGAGGGCCAATGTTATGTTTATGCTATTGTACTTTTTTTTATAAACTTCGTAGGTACCTGAATTATGGTAATTATAAACATTCTCTCAACTATACATATATGTGTGTTGTGTTTCGCCGTGTGAGTGAGGTTACCGGAGGCCCAATCCCTTCCCTTCCCCTATTCCTTCCCGATCCTTATATCCGCAACCCCTATCCCCAAAAGGCCGGCAACGCACTCGTAACTCCTTTGGTGTTGCGGGTGTCCTTGGGCGGCGCCGATTGCTTACCATCAGGTAATCCGTGTGCTCGTTTGACGACTTATACCTTAAAAAAAATTATAGATCTAGAAGAGTGAGAGAAGAGGGTCATGCACTGGCATTTCAGTTGATTGGAAAGTTGAAGTGGAAGTGTACAGTAAACGGGCATTTGATATATCAACAAAATATCAATAATCACTTTCATACTATCTACCTAACTTCATTTAACTTAATTATTTATTACAAATCGATACTGATCTAATCAAAATTTCACACCCAAAGCCAGATGCATATTTTACTCTTAATTTATATTTGCGAGTGAACCAAACTACACACACATTCAAACGCCAGACACATAAGGCTTATATTAAAAACGGTTCGCCTCTCGCACAGACAGATGCTTGGAACGAGCCTGTTAACGTCCAGTTCTGAACTCATGCCAGCTTGATACACGCCAGACCCACTTTTATTGTTATAACTCTTGAAATTACAATAGATACAGGCTGCGAACATCTTTTATAATTAAATTACTTTTAATATTTAACAAAATTAAAATGTTATATTTAATAGAATTGCCAATTTTAATATGGAATTGTGAAAGATATTTAGAAAAAATAATAAGTAAGAACGTAGCTAAGTCCGTTGCAATTGCAAGTGTAATATTTTAATTTGTTTTTTTGGGTCTTTCGTAGTTCGGTATGTTAGGGCTGTTTACTTCATAACAAGACTAATCCTTGTGGTGAACTCCTAGCTAAGGCCCCCAGCCAGCCAGCTTTAAACGAAATTAATATGTAAATATACAAACTTCTTGGTGTGGTCATCGGACAAATAATATACAAACTTTATGTGCCTCTGTATTAAATTTTTCACGACTTATTTTCCATAAATTTCGTTGCCATAAATACTGTTTTTACCAAATTATACAGATTATAAACTCACTACCCAAAACACGGTGCGTATCTACGAGTACTAAGTACCCTCAACATATTTTCGGGTCATTGTTCCCATTGACGGTGACAATTATCCAAGGGTTTCATCCCTAGCCAATGTATATTACACGACCAGTAGACGAAGACCTCCCATGCTCCCCTATAACAATAAATCTTTAAACAAAATTAGGGGACACAACTAGTTTTGTGGATCAAGATAAACTGGTGGTTCCTGTTAGGACAACGCTCAGCATTTATAGTGTTTTTCCCTTTTTCCCTTTTTAGTGTTTGAACTTAAAAATCTGAAACTGAACTAACGCAAAAAGCGTTTTGTTATGTGTAGTAAAAAAATATATTATCTATAAATACGTTAATGTAAGTACATCTTTGTATTTTCAGTATAAAAGTTAACGCAATGCCTTCCATGTATTATGAACAAAACAGATAATTTAGAAGATTGTTTTAGAAATGTTACTATAATTTGTAGATGAAGAAAAAGAATTATTATTTACTAGCTTTTGCCCGCAACTTTGTTCGCGTCCCAAACTATGTCTGTACCAAATTTCACACAAATAGGTTCAGTAGTTTAAGCGTGAAGAAAAGATAGACAGACAGACAGAGTTCCTTTCGCATTTATAATATTGAATTCATCATCATCATCATCATATCAGCCACAGCACGTCCACTGCTGAACATAGGTCTCCCCCATTGACTTCCAGATATTGGATTAGTTTGGATTATTTTTATAGGTTAGGTACTTAGGAGAGTAGAATGTACCTAAATCGGCTTAGAATGTCTCTTTAACATGTGTCCAATGAGTTTGTATTATGTTTCCTGTATGATGATATTCTTATGTAAAACCATTCTAAGATGTAATCTTCAACACAAGGTACACGTCAACTGGATGCAGAGCGATGAAGATGAATTTACTAACAACGGAATATTTTAAATAAAACACTTCACACTCCGAAAGACTAGTGAAGGATGAAAATTTTAATATTAACAGAAGATTTATTTGAGTTGATTTCGGATTTCAGACCTTAAAGTAGTAGTATTAAAACGAAAAATTATTTACAGTTTAATTAGCTGTTACGTTGACTTAAGCTTGTGGTAGTTAAATGTGATTTTAATACATTATAAAATTCGAACGAATACACAATTTCGTGTTTAAAGGTGTTACTAATTTAATTGTGAAACGGTATCGTTAGTAAAAAGATAAAAAAAATAGCATAGGATTTCGAAATTCAAATTACGCTATTAAATAATCCTTTCTATAAAGCGCAGACAGACAAACAGATCGATCGTGTTACTAAATGCAACCGCCCGTTCGAGTTTTGTACTTCAACACGATTTTTTATTTGCGAATATCATATCAAAAAATCATATTAATATCATTCAAACAAAAAGTGAATTTTGTAATTTTATAAATAGCCACGTTTACAATGCTCTAGTAAGCACTAACTAGTTAATGACTTACCAAACTACATTGCTTAGTTAATGCTAATTAGCTTAATTAGCAATTATGTTCTTGCAAAATAAACAAATCGATCGTAGTACTAATAATAGAATAGAACCCAAACTGTGCGTTGACACAACTTTTATAAGTAAAATATCAATCTCATTTGCAAAAATCAAATTGAGTCTAACATAGTGTTAACCATATCTACCTAAATAACTGATACATGTTTACTTGTCTTCTTAATTGTTGTTCCGGGTCTGAGTGTAATGTGTATGTGTAACTGTGTGCTTGTAAACGCACCTTACGACATAGGAGAAAATCCTAGTGTAGGGCAAAGTTTAAAAAAAAGAAGAAAGAAAGATGTTCATATCGTGGCTTCCTATTAATCCGTGGCTCCGCCCGCAGTACCAGGTACCAGGATAAACCTGTCCTTTAGTGTAATTCCAAAGTCGGGTCTACGTACGGCCAGTAAGGGTAACTCGACGCTCGACCAGAACCAGACATGAGCGTTCCGCGCACCCCTAAAAGATCCTAAAGACGACCACAGACCGGGCCAGTTCAGCTGGGGTTGCGGGGCGAGCGCAATAAGGCACCTCAGCCTCAGCCTAGAGCAAGAGAAGGTACGGGGGATTTTTAGTCAGTAAGAGTCTGGCACTCCTTCTCGTTCCACCCTGGGAGAAGTCATTCGATGATCTTTCCCTCACAAAAAAAGTGTAATTCTAGACCACATAATAATATAGTCAACCGCTATCCTAAATATCAATAACCCGTTAACCGCCACATAGGTCAACGGTAACCTAGCGAAGGATTTGCCTTCAATAGCTTTCGTCCCATTAATTTTATGTGAAAAAAAATCCATTCGCATTTATAAAATATCCTGTTAACAATATCAATACTATATTTCAAACAATTCAAAACTGCAACCATTTCGTTATCAAAATACTTTTTCACAAATTAATTGAAGCAGTTCACCGTATAAAATGTTTTTACCATTAATAACAAAATGGTAACTACTTTAGCAACAATTTCATCAATGGAATCAATTCCAATGAATCAAGGTGCTTTGTTGCCATTAATACATAGAATAGGACATTACCTATTTATATCACGTATATTCCTACAGCCGTTATGTTTATTAGCCGACCTAAATCACGACTAATTGTCGCAACTGCTGGCAAAATCACTTTTGGAATTGGTAGCTAGCCTATCCATATATCGGCAAATATTGGCTCTTTATAATATCCCAAAATTACATTTTACTAGTTATCTGATTGCGTTCAGTATCATGCTGTCGGCCATTTAGAATATTTACCACGTTTATCTGATTTGTTATTTTGTTTTAAAGCTTATTATGTCAATAGGCAAAGATAAAAAAAATATATTTTGATATCCACGACCAAATCGGCAAACGAAATTTCTCTTTAATGGCACGAATTAACCCCGTAAGTTTAGTATATTCGTCGATGAAATATTGTAATCAGTAACCCTTATACTAATGCAAGACGATTCAAATTTGCTTGCTGTATTTTTAAGAGTATTAAGTACAATATGGTAGCCATTTCTTTGAACTCTGTGTTAGTGGCGATGAAATCTCGCTTAATAACCCTCTTAGGAGATAAATATTCGGATATTTCCGAGTGTTTCCGACGCCGCGTAAGAATTAAGCTGAAATATGTTGGCCTATGAAGAAAATTTCTCGAAAATTCTGTGTTTATACTAACGATGGAACATCAAACCAACCACAAAAATCAACAAAAACAAACACATTTTTCCATTTACAATTTACCTACTGTTGACAATAAATCATAGACAACATTTTTTAAAATATTTCTCGGTGCTACGCTGTAACAAAGCACAGAGTTCAGTCAATATATTTTTCCGTTCCATTTCCCAACGAGATTAATGTAACGGTTGTTTTTAAACAAAAATTGCATAGAATTTTCATAAATTCCAACGTTGTTGTAGACACCTTTTCGAGTTTGCGAATGTAAAATTGCTTATACTCGTGGCAGAGGCGAGACCTCCCATGGGACGAGGTCCATGTTACCGTTTTAATATTGGCATTATTTTTTATTAGCCCCAGTTTATTCGAGCTCGTTTGATATCAGTATTAAAGTGCGGATAACTCTTCTCGTTTGCAATATTAAGTGTAATTGATTTTTGGTGTTGTTGTGTATTACATTTTAGCCACATATGTTACGTACATACAGAAATCGTAAATATATTTAGCTATATTTATTAAAAGTTACGTTATGTGGCGTAAATATGTTTTTTAATTGAGTTTTTTGCCTGCCAATTTATCCAGTTAGCGTAGATCTAAAGTTATGTAAATTATCTCAGCAGGTTGGCCACAAAACCTGACGAGGCTTCATTTTCACAACATCAAAAATGCTAATTTTTGTACATCAAATTCCACCTTCATCCTCGTTTTTGTGGAATATTTCATTAAAACATGGAATGACAGGCGAATAAAAGGTTTTCTCTTTTTTTCAGCGCGCCGAGGCTTGGTATACATGTGACGCCCGAAGCGAAAATGGCACGGTCTAAAATGGCGGGTGAAAGATCAATATGACCTACCAAAAGGTTAGTCTGTCTCTATCACACTCGTAAGCGCTATACTCCCTCTCTCTGTCAGGCGGAGTGGCGTATCACAGTTGCGATATGTCGTATGACGGTACAGATTTTAGTTGCGAATTTTCTCAAAGCCCTTCAATGTGTGGAACTTTTAGAGTTCTAGGCGATCGAGTTATGTTTGCGAAGCGATTAGCGATTTGCGGCGAATGATATTACCTCGGGCCTAGAGATAATGCTTGATTATGAAAATTCAAGCGTTTAAAATTATTTTACGGAGTGTAAACATTATTTGGTAATTTGGTTAATTGAACTTCTGTTTCGTTCTCTCCGAAATTAAAATAACAAAGTGGTCGTTTAATTTCAAGATATCAAAAATTAGAGGTGAACTTGTTCCTGCTTATCCCTTTAATACTGTACCAAGGAACATTATTTATGGAAAGAATCTTAAAACTTATTTGGACATGGCTTACATAAAAAACGTTGTAAAAACTCCAGGAAATATAAGCGTTGATTTATAGATGCGCCGAAAGTTTGTCGGATATTTTCCGAGCTCGACTTAAGTTAAGATTAAACGAATTAATGCGACCTTGTTGAAAGTTATAAACACACCTATTTTTCGTAGCTAAAGTTGAAACAAGCTACATAAAATGAAACAAAATAGATGTATAAAGAGGAGCGAGAAGAGATGAAAAGATAGGAGGTAGAAATGTTCAGTGTCGTAAGTTTTAATAGAAGTAAAATTTTAGTCTAGCGTCGGCTTCGCATGAAATGTGGCAGCGCGCACTACGGTTTTAGGGATCTTTGTAGGTAAGTACAACGTAAATTGTCATATCTTATCCTTGCATCAGACAATTACAAAACATGTTCTTTGATAAGCTGAGCTTAGAATTCAATAAGATTGTAGAAAATGTCTACGTTCTTAACACGTTAGACGTCAGCGAAGAATTTGCCCTCAATACTTATTTATCAGCAGTTCACGACTTAAAAAAGTGATTAATTGTTATAATGAAAAAAAAGTATTTAATGTCATAAGTCGTCAAACGAGGTTACGGATTACCTGATGGTAAGCAATCAGCGCCGCCCATGGACATAGAAGTAGTTACTACAAGTGTGTTGCTGGTCTCTTGTAGGTTATTAGGAATTTAAGGATAGGGGATTTAAGGAAGGGCAGGATTGGGCCTCCGGTAGCCTCAATCAGACGACTAAACACAACGTAAGTGTTGTTTCACGCCGGTTTTCTGTGAGGCCGTTGTATCACTCCGATCAAGCCGAGTATACATAATTGTATCGGTGTTGAACTAAGTTTAAAAACCCGTGAACCATGTTCGCCACCCCTCACAGTAACAAATGATTTTGCGATCGCCACTGTTTTTTTTTAACTTTATTGTTATTTTAACGCATTTATTTTAACGATGTGAGTATCTCCTACAAATTTACACTGCTCTAGTCCAGGATCGTGAATCGAATCCAATTTTATATGTTCATTAAAGCTTTACATTAGGGTCGTTCGCGGGTCGCTAGTAATCGAAGAGTTAGTGCGGGCACGAAGCTACCCGATTTATCGCTCGCTCTCATCGATTCTGATAGTTATTTTCGCAACGGAAACGTAAAAAGCACATCCCTTTCAACAGATATTCGATAAAAACTAAGTATTCAAATATTGTAGGTCCTCTTACTTAATGTCCCTCGGAATTTTCCAATCGCTCGCTACGAAGCTATTCAGAATAAATTACCAATTCAATAGATACGTTGCTACTTCCAATCGTTGTAAATTAAATTCAAGTAAAATATCTACCGGGTTTTTCTCAGACGCATTAGTGAGCAAATTTTTTTCCTCTTTCTGTCATTTTGTTCATCTCGACGTACTTGCTGAAAACTTAACAAAAGCTCTCCGAATTCCACCGCAGAACTAAAAAACAAGGAATCTGCACGTCGCGTCGTTTATCAAACATAAATTCAGCCTATCAGCATAGAAATCTCTTCCCTAACATCACAAAATTAGGGTTTACTTTTCAATATTGAGACACTAATGGTTACGTCTTTTGACATACGACACGAATCCTCCCTTGAGGTGGTAAAAAACTGAATAATTCGCTTACATATCTCGTAACATCGTACGCGTCTTGGGAGTGGCAACAATTTCCTATTTGGTCGATCCAACACGACAGACATTGCAATAAAGACGTGGTATTTTCAAAGAGGAAAACGTTGACATGCCGTTGAAACACGAGGTCGTATCACCAATGGAAACTGAGATATATTTCGATATAAATTTGCTGCTTGAATACTCAAATATCATAATATTTGAGAATAAATCGTTCAAAAATGTAACCCTTGACTTATCGAGATGATCGTAAATACGTTATCGATAAGTTTAGTTTAGAAAAGGGAACGATATTTTGTTTGCATTAGAATGTATTGCATATTTGATAGAAGCACGGATTACTTGAGACAATTTTACGAAGAAGCTCGCCGCTGAGATTTGTGTATCGATATAACATTGGGGTTGCGAATTGTTGAAATATTAATTTATTATAATAATATATAATATTGATTAATGAAAGGCATTGAAGGCTACTAAAGTTTTGATATTTTTTGTTATCTATACTAATATTATAAAGAGGTAAAATTTGTAACTTTGTAAGTTTGTATGTAGGGGGTAATCTTTGGAACCGCTGGTCCGATTGCCAAAATTCTTTCACTGATAGATAGCTACAATGTTCCTGAGTGCTATAGGCTATAAAAAATCACGCTACGATTAAAACGAGCCAAGCAGCTGGTGAAACCGCGCGAGATTAGCTAGTGTTATATAAACAACAACAGCGTATGGTACATTCATAAAACCCGTAGATATCGAGTTATCTTGAAAATATTATGTAACAATATTAAAGGGTGGGATTGAGACGATGATTCCTGAGAATGTTTGTGAGGGTCGAGTGGGTTCAGATAAAAGGGTGCGGAGCAGAGTGGGGCAATAATGGGAGGTTGGTCCGTCGACAATTTCTGTAGAACAGTGTTTGAACTGAGAACGTATTCAGATACAACAATACATGAACGCTGCGTACTGTGAACGATGCTCTATTTATTCCATTTTCGTTTTGCTTTGATTGTCTTTTGTTATATATTGCGAGAATATTTTAACATTATTTATTTAGAAGATACTTTTATAGTAGAATAAGAATTGTGATAAATATAACCGGGCATTGTAATGAGACGAAAATGGTATTGATATATTATAATTATACATAGTTAGTAGACTAGTTTTTTTTATTTGTATCATCTCGTAGGTGGGAATCAAACGGGTGGAGGTTACAACAGTAGCAAACAAGTATAGTTTAAAAAAAAAAAATTTAAGTCAATAGATAAATAATTTACATTTCAATTATTAATTACAATCTAATAAAAAGGAATTGGTACTAAATAAATAATAAACGTATAAAACACCAACCAAGACATAAATAACGGAAAACGATTCTGAAACAAACAAAATTCGTGTTTAAAAATAAAAAGCTACTATATTATGAAAATATTCCCACAATCACAATACAGGATGAATTATTTACAATATGATAACTTTAATGCTACAGCCGCTGAGAATATGAAAGGACACGAATCTCAATGCCGATGTTATTTACATGAGTGTCCTGATAAATGTAAGGAGGGTAGAGCGGCCTATATACCCGGGTATACCCCGACTACCCTATGATACGCGTAATCTTTCAGAAAAGGGTTTGGGAGTCGACAAGGCCAAAGTGACGGCTACCAATGTATTTCGATTCTACATGCTGTATAATTGATGCCCTTTTTTATAAATGGTAAGAGTGAAAAATACTGTGCAAAAAATTTATAATTTATTATAGGTAAAATATGTTAGTTATATTTACTCTTTGTATTGCAGTTTCAATTTATTTATTATGATTCTTGTCAACGATACTGTTGTCAGCTACTACTTTTGTAAGGAATATTGTTGGTTGCTTAAATTTTTGATTTTAATGGACGGACTCGACTTGAATGCTACCTCAACCTCATCGAAAATCAGAGTACAAATACACACACCCTTGAGCTTATTGTGAATGAACT
Organism: Spodoptera exigua; assembly: GCA_902829305.4. Taxonomy (NCBI): domain Eukaryota; kingdom Metazoa; phylum Arthropoda; class Insecta; order Lepidoptera; family Noctuidae; genus Spodoptera; species Spodoptera exigua. The sequence goes on from LR824612.2 coordinate 5,043,032, forward strand.
TAGCTTCACTGCAAATGTCGGCAACATATTCTGGTTACAAGTAGGTATAGCGACAATTTTTCACCACCAGGTGATCTGCCTGTTCGATTATTGAACACACCTTTGTATAAAAATTTCATTTTTATATTAGATAGGTACTTGAAAATTTCATACAACATTCTTAATGTTTGTGGGTATACACAAAGTTTATGTGTGCCTACATTAAGTTTTATATTAAAATGAAAAAAAAAACAGAGAAGAATAATAAATAGATTTTACAGCTACACGGTAGTGAGATACCTATCAGTGAAAAATAATAAATTACGCTGCAAAATTTGTTTAGCGAAAATACAAACAGGCAAACGCCTGTCGGATTTCTTCTGTTCAAGGATTAAAATCGGCACCCGAGTATGACATGAACCAATATATTATCATCGGTATCAAAATACAAAATCTCAACAGCAAATATAGATTAAACTGTTTGTCAACACATCGATTAATTACGGTATTATTTGGTCAAAGCTATGCGTCGAATATTATCAGAGAGCTCTGTTTGTTACCCTTATGGCTACAAATGGACGTTGTATAATTATTATCGCTCTGATTTATAGCAAAGGTAACGCTAGCAGAATATAAACGGTAGCGTTACGACTACCTGCCGTATCAACTTGATTATTGTCGTCGGAATTATGTTTTAGGATGTTTATTAAGATATGTTTTGAGAATTACTTGGAGATGCTGCCACATAATATAGCTTCAATGAATTGCAAGATTAGAAGTATTTAAACCTTTTTATTGAGACTCGTTTGGAACAATGACCTGACTGATAAAAACTTAGCTTATAATGGTGGGAGAGCCATGTTTCAGAACAAACGAGCGTTCACGACCACAGTGATACCACTGCAAAAACAGAAGACTAGCGCTACTCGTCGACTCAGTCCTAAAGTCTATAATCCCCAAAACAACGTAAGCTCTTCTGATTCTGCCTATGGCCACCGATTGGTTATCATTAGGTGTGATCTGCTGGCTCTTAGGTTCCACTGTCCACCTTAAACAAAACATTTTTAATTATTTTTTTAATCTGATTATGGTTTGCAACTTTTTTAGCGAGAAACAACCGTTTATGTCTTTAATGTACCTAATAAAGTACATAAATGTAAATTAATTGACAAAAATAAGCGTAAAAACTGTTTTAATTTACGAATCTTAATACGAAATAAGAAAAAAAATAAGTACCTACACGATAAAATTATTTTTTAAGCAACTCAAGACCAAAGGCTCCGGTTCAGCTTGAAAATAGTCGGATGTACCTGAAACGGTATTAAGTCACGAATAATGGATATAACACGAAGCCGTTTCATAGTTTGTTAAAGAAAATTTATAAATGACATAAATTTCTTGTATGAAATGTATTCTGCAGACCGTCCCTGATGTTTGTCGCTGCACTATTTCTGCATCAATTTAATGACGTCATAAATTCTCAATTAAATTCAGGCTGCATGTGCCTTGGCCAGATATAAACAGGAACGTAGCGACATAAAACTAATTAGCTGAATAGTTATTAGCTTTTCTTGCAAACACATTTTCTTTGCTCCCTTTTAACTTGTGATGTTTTTGTACCTCGCACTAGCAAAAAGGTTAAATGTCGGATTGAAATATTAAACAGAAAAAAAAAAATTATCAAACATTGAAGTTACATAATGTTTTTAATTCGGAACAATCAATCTCGGACTTTTATATGTATTTTTAAATCACATTTTAAAATGAGTCCAGCCATGTTACCTAGAAAATATAACTTTACTGTAAGAAATGTTATTTGTTGTTTAAATGTTCATCAAATTGCGTTTTTTTTTTTCAGGCAACCCTGAAGATTGGAACATCTCCTAAAATGCAAGTCGTGTATCGACCGGAGAGTCAATGAAAAAGGCTTCTTGGATTAATGAAGAAAGCAATGAATGAAAATTGAAGATTGCAGGTAGATCTTTTCATTTTGGTTAAAGCAATTCTTGCTAATGAGAGGTACATTACACTTAGTAATAAATACTTTGTGTACTATGACTAATAATTGTTGTGAATCGTAGTAAAATCCTAGTATGATAAGGATGTAAATAAGATATGTATTACGATATAAAACTAATGAAATAAGGAGTTTAAAATAAACGCCTTTCAAATGAAAATACCTATTCACCGTTCTTAACACACACGACACATTCACGTGAATTAATTGAGAAATGCTCTACTAGTTTCAAGTGACTACGGGACCCTTATTCACGAACAGCGAGCGCGTCGCGGCGACGTCGCAGTCCAAAAGAGTCGCCAGTATTTTCAATAAATTTAATATAGATCACGATACTTAGTTACTATTATAAAAATTGTTTCAATAATCACAAAAATTCTGAGAACAGAATTCAGTTTTAAAATTTAATCAAGAATATCACTTTAAAATACCTCCTAGAGGAAGATCTAAATTCCTAAATTGAATTTCCAACTCTTCCGCAGTTTCAATAAATTCCGTGATACTGGCTTGATGCAGGCTTATTTGGCAAAGAGTTTCCATATCGCAGCGGGATGCAGCTGTGCTCTGATTGCTTGGAAACTTTGCGCCGTTCCCGACTGATTGCGGAATGAATGATACGTGTTCCTGTTCCTAAAGTCTGCTGTTTGATATTAGATTTATAAAGTCTGATTTTTATTTTTATGTTACGTTTTGTAAGTTATAACAGACAGTTGTGTTTTATATGTTATATCACAGTAGCTTTGGTTTAAGTCTCAACAAATGTTTATTGTCACAGGGTCTCGGAAACGGTTCCAAGTATATTGATAAAGTTTTGTATATAAAGGTTTTTGTGAATGTGTAACCAATCCAACTAAGTTAAAAAAAGAACAAACAAAGCTCGGTCAACCAGGTATTGTGAGGAGAAGAGAAGAGGAAGTCGGACAACTTGAAAATGAATTCACTCAACGTTTCAAGAGGCATCTACATTTTTATAGAATAGCTTTCTAACGAAGCACGTAATAAGTAATAAGCAATTGGCGCCATACATGGTCGTAATTCACAACGCAACCGTTTCTTCACGCCGGTATTCTGTGATGCCGTGGTATCACTCCAACGGATAGCTCCACATTCAATGAAAACACTATACCTATATATAAAATAGTCTCAATCGCAGAACTTTAGCCTACATAATGTTCTAAAAAAAATCGATTGCAGTTCTGCTATGCATTTTCGCTTCTAACAAAAATCGTTAAGTTTAGGAAAAAAAGTACACATCCCTAGATACATATAGCACGTTTGTGCAATATACAGGCGAATGAATAAAAGTTGTACAATATGCGCAATTCCGAGCCACACTGGAAGTTGGGAACGTGTTCCTAATAACTTTTGTTATCGGCCAGATTTACCCGTGAAATATTCCGTATATTCTGCACTGACTTTTTGTGCATTAGATTCGTGAATATTAAAATGGTGCCGTATTACTTTCTTTCTCGCTTTTTCCCTCAAATCCCTTAAAGCAATGGAATAAAGGTTTATATGAATTTTATATTAATTCTGAATAATTTATTAGAATATAGATTTTTGAATGTAGAATATAGATTTTTGAATGTAGAATGTAGATTTTTTACCAACTCATGATCACACCGCCTTAATACATTTGTATGTATAACCTCGAGACTTTTCTACTAAAAGTTTATTTTGTTAATGATATCTCTATCTGGAAGTTGTGCGGAGTCCATTCGAGTTTCTCTAGTGAAACCTGCCTTACTAAACGTTGAAAGCAACCATCTGTTTGTAATCTGCTTGTGTTAGATTCTATTTAATTTACAAGATAAAAATCTAAATATTTACCTATATTTTCTTTAAAAATACGAGATTGATATGTATATGGAATTTGCGATAATTTGATACTGATTTACACCATACAATTGTTTACTTTTCGACTTAATTATGAAAAATCTCATTAGAGAAATTCTTTTAATACTATATTGATCAAATACGGAACTTATTATGTATATTCATTCAAGCCAACTGCGCAAAATCTGTGAGTAATCGATCGCTAAGTGCAAATTGCGAGTGTCGCTGTCAGCCACAAGCTTATATCTATATACCTATATATATGAACTGTCAGTAGCAATTGCAAGTCCGAAGCCTATATTATGTAAAATTAAAGCGTTTCAGAGCTGGGTGCCAGTTCAACTCCCATTGACAATAATTGTGACCTCATTTACTGTAAGCCTATTCTGTGACGCCAAATATTTTGCTAGAAATTCACAGTCTGTGAGGAAAACTTATGGAAGGCAAATTTAGGGTAGGTACTAAAGCATACTTTTAGCACCATAGAGGTAAAATATTTAGGTTCACTTTCATGAATTTCAGCTTAAGCTAACTTTTTATATTGCTTTTTTATAGTTTTAATTACACTAAACAAACTACAAAAACTCTTTTAAGATGTTCTGGTTTTTTTTTTTAATATTTCATTAAACGATAAATGAATATTTTTTGGTTATTTTAACATAACAACAAAATATTTGTAATAATTTATTCATTTTATTTTTGTTGTTCAGAGAGATAGTCCCCGATGTACACACAACGAAGGGTTAATACGAGTTAAGCGCTTGTCGCTCAATCATCCGGCGCTTAACCTCTTAAAATACTGTTGCGATTTATTGTGTAATAAAAATTGACGCTGTCTTTATTTGTGTATTTCGTTTTTTAAATAGGTATTATAGGGTAAAAAAATATTATTCAAAATTCAAAAGTAGAATACGATGCACGTAATCTTCTCTTTATATGTAGGTGTATAAAAATTTCGTGTCACGTGTTTGTCCGCGATGGACTCCTAAACTACTAAACCGATTTTAAATTTGATTTGCATTCCGTGTGCATTTTGATCCAACTTGAAAGATAGGATAGCTTTCATCTCAATTTATAGTCACAATATTATTTACCTTAGCCACAGCAACGAGAAAATAAAATATAAAGAGTAAAAAGTCGATGGCCTGTTAATAATTTATATAACACAAAATATCTTTATTGATGTTATAATTTTATCTTAACAGAATCTTTGGCACATCGTTGAATAGGTCCACTCGCCCGCCATTTGGCTGGGTACCAAGTGAGTGCCTTCGGGTCCAATTAACATGTTGATAATAAAACGAACGGTCAGTTTTTTGTACATTGAGCAGTTTCCATGTTACGAGTAAGTAGTTGCCAACGTTAAGGGTGCAATGTTTGTGTAATTAGACGGCTTGGGGACATTTGAACGAGGGGTTTTTCTTGTTAGACATTATTCTTGGAACGGTCACAAAAGGAGCCAGGGTCATTTCTTTTTTATTCTTTGTTTGTTAAATTCCATTAAAAGCTATTTAAAATTCAAATTTGGAAGAGCTATGTCTAGGCCCTATACAGTAACAGCTTAATTAGAGTTCATAGCCTCATAGATAACCGGACGAACGGAAACGACGTATGCATTGTATTTTGCCTATTGAGTGAGTAAGGTTACTAACTCCCCCCTACCCCCTCTCCCCCCTCTCACATCTCCAATGTTTAGTGCAGCGTTAGTTGCTTTCCACCATCAGGTACCACATAACGTATAGTAACTGCTTGTTCTTTGATTATAATTATTCATAAACAAAGTACATTATTTAGCAAATCTATTCTTTCCAACTTTTTCTTAATAGTTGGGTTTGAAAATATCTTTTTTGTTGTTATATTTGTCTTTTGTATAGTTTTATGAGAATTTTATCTGTAGTATCAATGTTTTAGTATTGTTGTAAGTGGCATATCGTATATTGCGAAGGGCCGCTACTCAAGTGCCCACGCAACGTTTTATGGTCGGAAAATGTTAGGAACAGTGTAAGTCCTTCCTTAATAAGCTTGGAACATAAAATTTATTGCACACCCTGTTTACACGATGATTTTATTGTATTTCTGGCCTCTTTACTGTTAATGACTAAACGAATTTAACAGCAGCTATCGAAAATATTGACGACTTCTAAATAGTATTCTGTTGGTCAAACATAAAATCCTTCGGTTGATACTACCAGTGACTACAAATATTCAATAGTTTTCTCGTTCTTGCCGAATCAGATACAGGTCTCCTCTAGGTCCCCTTCAAGACAACCTCTAGAAACAGCGGTATTCGTAATCCAAACTAACATTATAAATGCGAAAGTAACTCTGTCTCCCTTTCTGTCTTTTCTTCACGCCTAAACTACTAGACCTAGTAGTGTGAAATTTGGTACAGACATAGTTTGGAACTCGAGAAAGGACATAGAATAGTTTTTAAACCAGAAATCTCGAAAATGTCACAATTCCACGCAAATAAAAAATGGCAAAAGCTGGTTCATAATATGTTTGCTTTGATCCAACCAATTCAAACATTATTCGTTGTTAATTTATCGAGAGCTTAATTAATTACTCTCTGGAATAGAACATAACCAAACAAGGTTTCACCCGGTACATTGTTACTGTGCTCAACCATAATTTCTATTCAACATCGGATTACAAAGCGCATTCGTGCCAAGCAATACATTAAATTGGCTGAAGCCCAAGCGCATCGCATTTGGGCTCAATTAATGGGCCTTTACATAGAGAGGCCCAGTGTTTGAATACAGCCTATTTGATGTTAGTGTTATGTTTCTCATTGTTTGATTCACATTATTATATAAATGATGTATATTACTTTGTTCTCCTAATAGCTTGTTCTTCAATGTTTAATTACGATTTCAGTTGCGTTATGTTCCGTGCCTGGACAGATTTTTTTACAACGTCATAGTATATCCGTTCATCCATAAACTGATAATATGGATACATTACATTTAACATTCCTGTCAACAATATCTAGGTATACTTTGAATCCAACACACGGTCATAAGATAAACAACCATATCATAATGTGTATTGGCATCCACCCAGTACACAGAACGCCACGCCGGATTCAGCCACTAAAGAGGACTTGCAAGGTATCTTGAGATTCCGCACGACCTGCTCGTCTGGACAATGCAAGGATTTATTTACTACACTGCATTTTAGGGTTGAACGTCCATTGTTGTTGTGATAGCGCTGATTTATCATCGGCCTTTGTTACGGTCACGATCAATACATGCAACATTATAATATGAATAGCGAGCAAGATATTCGTATCATAAATATAAAATTCATTTGAATTTTCTCCAACAATTTCATGTAGAGTATACTACTACATTCTTACTAAAATGTTATTAATTTGAAAATATTACAAAGTTCGAAAGCTAAACTTTTTAATCCTACTTCGGAAACTTTCTTAGCTCACAACAACCATCACTTATTTTCTCCTGCAAGTTAACGATGTTCAACAAAATGTCTTAGTAATTAAAGTGATGAAACAACGAGTTTGTCTCAATCTACTCAGGCGTAGTCAGGGAATAGGTTGACAAATTGATAGCGACGTAGGAACTATATAAGAACCATTATTTCTTAGTTCAAGTTAAGTAATCTTCTATTAAACGATTTCTGCTGTTATAAAAAGCGGTACTAGGATGCATTATTGTTGAAAGATATCTATATAGTCTCAATTTATCTTAAATATTTTTAAATTTGAGCGAGTTATTACATTTATCTATTAAAATTAAAATGGTCCCATTATCGTCCCTTGTAGTACACCGCTAATTAGAAACTTGTAAAATTACTTGAGCATCACCAAAATATTATTGACTGCTATTATAATAGAAATCTACGAAGTCTAGCAGAAAATAAATAAAAAGTAGCTTCGCAAGCGATGTTTTAGTATCTGACGCTGGAATGGTAGTCTGGTGGAGAAAATGTTTTGTGAATAGGTACTGGGCTTGACATCATGATATATTTTCTCATTGTGTTAATTTATTCTATGTTTTACAGTGTTTTTGCATTTAAAATACGAGAATATTCTGGAATTAAAATCTGTGTAACTATGTGTACCTACGTAGGTACTGTAGGTAAGTAACTGGTATCTTTTCCAAAGAAGTTTAAATCTGTTCCATCATTACCGTCAACGAGTTTAATATGACATGTAATTTTAAAACGTAATATTGAAAAAAATGTTTATAGAATTTATTTTTTATGTAATAGTTCTAATTTGTTTCGTACGATTAGGAAGTTCGACATAGTTGAATATTGGCATGCCAAGGATCAAAGTTGCGAAGTCACGATCATACTTTTGCGTTCTATTGTCAAAATGTTTAGTTAGCAACATTGAAGGCTTTTTGTTTGGTTCCTAGTCTAAATACCATTAAATAAAATATTTCCTGCGACATCGCGAAATGTTCTATCTTTGTCATTTACCCTGACACGCATGTACGCATATTCATTTAGCAACGCTGTCTTCGTAGTATTTCCATATATTTTTTGCATTTGCGTATGAAATACTTTTAGGATTCATGTCTGGTTCAAAATACATTCCCCAAAAACATTTTGCTTCTCAGATAATGTAATGAGAGAGAATTCAATTACCGTATCTCTTTGTTTTTCCCTCGCTCAAAGCAAGGGCTTGGTAAAGTGCACATTGGTTGCTCAGTGTACATTGTACCTACATTGGCGATTTGTACCGCGGAGCGTGGTTCCGACACAACAGCGTTACCCCCGCCCCGCGCACTCCCCGCACCCCGCTGCCGTGGGAAAGAGCTGGAGAGGTCTATTCAAATATCCCCTATCTGTTCACACCCCTCCTCACCCGCCAGCGCCTCGCAGTCTCGTTCATATTTCGTGTTCCTATTTTGCGCAGCATCCCCGGGTACCCAAATGCAGTCCGCAGACTCCAAAACGGCTAACGCTTACACTTTTGCACGTGAAATTCAGCTTTATGTAAAGAGAAATAAAGGTTCATTTTGACTGGCAAAACTTATTTCAGTTACGTCCAATAGCACATACGTACGCTTGCCTCCCGAAGCCCGGAATAGGGGTAGAGATTCAGTACAAGTAGCGTGTAGGGGCGCGGCTCGCCGCAAAGTTAGACGCAACTGAGCTCCCGCCGATAACGACACTTCATGTTACATTCTGTTAGGAATTTAAAATTAAATATTTTTGAATTTTAAGAAGACTAAGAACAGATTGAGGTACGTATTTGTGAATATTTCTGTGTCTTGTATTAGTATCGTTTAAAAGATGAAGTTTTTGTATAATTTGACTGCGTCGACCGTTCCTTTAATGCGATTTGGCCCTCATCTTTTCTCCCTCGCGTGAGTCGTGACTCGGACAAGTGTTGTTAACTTGTTGTTTCTATTTTGTTTTGGCTTGGATTCTATCTGGTATTTATTAGCACCCTTTTGTTCTGCCAAACTTTTTGGTCCTTTTCCGTAGTTCTGTTATTGAGAAGTTCTTTTCTTATTTCAGATCCCGGGTGGAGCGTGTAGCGGGTTCAGTCTTCGGAGTCAGGTAATGTATAATTATTACTTTTGTTATTTCTGTTTAATTTATTTATAATTCTTTTTTCAAATAATACCGTTACTTATGATTTGTATTATTTATTATGTTCCGTTTATTTTAGTCATATATGTATATGTTTTATTTACTTATAAATGTTTTATATTATTTTGTTTAACGATATATTGTTGAACGATATATTGAACGACGCCCATATTTGATCTTCGTTGGAGGTTGCGGTTTGAGTAATTCGGTTACACTTCCCGAATTAATAGTCTTTACTGGGATAAAATTGACTAAACTCTGGTACCAAATCGACAAAAACGGGTGTTTTCTTAACAGTACCGATTATTTACGATCAGCAAATCCGTCTGTTCGTTATCACTGTTATATTTTAACAATAAATAAATAAAAACTTACAAAGCAGGTAAACGAAGAAGTAAAAATACTTTTCCAAGGTTAAAATAAATGTAAAAAATTTACACATTCATTAATAAACTAATAAATGTCATTCCTTAATCTCCTTAAAAATACAAAAATATAAGGAGCCAAATGGAAAACGGTAATTTTAGTATAAACTCAGATTTTTTATTACATTTTTAAAATAACATTACAAGTCACGAATCCTAAACATAATTTAGACAATGGAAATATCTACCTACAATTACACATATGAACATGTATTACAATTAATCGTTAACAACAGATCATACACAAATTACTCAGTCAAAATCGTATTCGTAATTCTATTTTAATTTCAGCCATTTATAAAAAAAACATACATTCATTAACACTCGCTGCCACACTCAGAGATATTTAATGATTACGCTGGTAAAATGCTTATATCAAAAACACAAAACACCTAAAAAGTAAATCTAAAAGTATTTCCAAAAACCCTCTGCCCTTTTATTATCCGATCCGTAATTACCGACATTATATCGCGTATCAAAGGACCAAAATATAACGAAAGCCTAAATAGGTATTTCTCCGTTTTCATATCATAGTGACTGTAGCAAATGGCCCCGAGAGAGCTATATTTATGAACGCCGAGCACAATGTAATAACAAAAGCAAATAAGGATTTTGCGATTCTGGACTTCTGTAAACCGAGTATTATATACGTAACTTTAGCAACGTTGTTTCCCCAATAGGATCGTTAATTACATTTATATTTTTATTAATATTGTCTATGCTAATCTTGAGGACAGACAAATAGCTCTTTATTATACGACTGAATCTATTTCTTACTTTGCCAAGATCTTGCTCTCCGTTTTGGACGATTTGATTGGTAATCAATTTCGTTGCTATAATACGTAATTTTCGGTCTTCATTTTTTTTGTACAAATCTATAATTATTGATTTGAATGAATATGATTCAGAATCTACACTTTTGTCACCACACCTTATACTTATAACGGATATACAAGTATATCATTAGGATTTGTAAAATTTGGCCTTTGAACAATTGCACGTAAAGTCACCATTGTTTTTATACATACTACAAAGACCACGAGAACCGAAGGTCTTAAAAATATTTACTTAACAAAGGGGAGTAGAGGAAAGAGGATAATTTACGAGGATACAACAAATAGTTTTCAACGGTACAAAAAGGTTATTTCAGCGCTATTTTGCGACTATCCATTACGTTGCGCCGCCGGGAAGTGACTGAGATTAATACGCACTTTTAAACCTTACACGTTAAAAGGGTAAGGAACGAATCACCGATGGTAACTATTTCTTTGAGTAGAAAATAAATCGGTATTTTTAAATTAGGAGAATAATGTAAAACACGTATTGAAAACCACACAAAGGACACAAGTAAAAGTTATTAATTAAGTCATTGACAATAAAGAAATAAAGAAAAAAAAAAGATACCCGAAAATAAAATTGAGTTAGTTAGCTGTCGCCTAACATGGATATTCGTTCGAAAACTTCTATATTATTTTTGTTACTTTAGTTAAAAATGTGTAAGTACAAAGTTGGTTATTTCTAAGCGAAATTAAATTGAAAAAGACATCGAGTAGAAATGTTAGTATTTCAAAGAGATAGGAATTATTTCGTTTCTTTATTGCCGAAATACTTCTTTGTCCCATCCTACGGGTAATGTTGCAACCCTGTACTTAATTCTCCGGTGGCCGGCAATATGGCCGAAACAATTTCGTATACGCACCGCGTTTATAAGACTCGGAGGATTCCTTTTGTTTACCAAGTGAGGAATGAGGAAAATTTATAATACTAACAAGGTTTTACGTCCCTCTTGGTGGAAATTTGTGGCGTTAGTGGCGGATTGTAGTAAGTTAATCGACCGCCAATGGCGTTGCGAATTATCAAGGCGCTACCGCTGGCTGCGGGAACATGATATTTCAATGCTTCCTTGAAATAAAGTTCCTATTCATTAACTGCAAGAAAAAAACAGTCGATAGTTTGCTTTTTTTCCTATATTCACCTAGTGGATTGGGTTCACTTATCTTTAATCTTGTCCAGGGTTTTACTACCATGATCTGATTTCCTTTAGAAAATTTATAGTATCGTTTATACGAGCTCATTTTACTTGCAGGAGATAATCTGCGCACTAAACTGTTCACATGCTGCTATCTTTATTTTTATACTGAAATTTTATCACTTCAATAGGAGCACAAAACGTATTCTATAACAGCTATTACTAAGAAAATGAAATTGTATAACTGATGAGTAGGTATACTCAACAAGTCTTAGAAAATGTTATTTTATTGCAGACAAGGCCAGCTTAAATTAACTTTAACTCGCTCTGATCACGCTAAGAATTCTTCCAAAGTCTAATTTTAATATCAGAACTGAATGAGTACTCCTTTGAATTAGATAATTTTAAAATATAAATTGAGCAATTTATTTGACTGATATTTATTTAAGTTGTATAAATGTACCGATGGTGCCGCCAGATCGTAAGGGCAAGTTGTTGTTTCGACATTGAACAGTAAAACATAATTCAACACAGTTCCTAGACATTTCATAGATCATTTCAATAAAGTTATAGTCAACTACGTTTTTTTCTTATAATTAAATGACTGTTCGTGTTTGAGATAAACTTGCAGCGTGTTTTTTTGTGCAAGAACATTCTTCTAGTCGTCTTCCGAAAGACTCTTGTATCGCCTTGAATGGGAGTATCAGACTCTTACTGACTTAAAACCACCCCGTTCCTACGCGTTTGGCCCGCAATCGCGGATGAACATCAGCCCTGTTGGACCACATCTATAGGTATCTATTGGCTCTTGAGGTATTCTAAGCGTTGTAAGCTCTTGTCTGGTTTTGGGCAGGCTGCGAACTAGATAGCCTTGCTTGCCGTCCGTAGACCTTCGCTTACGAGGTTGTCATACGATCCCCGATGACCTTCATCTTCTGACTGTTTTAGCGTCATTTGGAGTATCAGAAACCCATTATCACTATTTAAAGAAGTAAAACTAATATTACGCTACTTAACTTTGTGAAAGTTTTCGTATAATCAGTAATAATTTGAACAAAATTCAAATATCATTCAAAAGCCTGATAATACTTTTGATAGCTCGTTCATTTACCAGACTCTCGGATTTGCGTTTATGTACAATCGTGCACGGAATTTGTCCTCGCCCCTGGCTCGCGCAATCTAATACGTATGCTAATTTATGATAGCTCTCTGGAATTATAGATGTCGCCCCGGGCGCAAAATTACGATCCCCTTTCCCCCTTCTCCCGCCATTCGGTGGCCGCCATCTTGCCATTTGATTCGACGCGCGGGCACAATTAAAATGCAGTAAAGCACCTACACTAGCTGTTAATGTGCTTTTTAGTGCTATGCAGATTTCTGGCTGCAGGATCTTATTATAAAGCTTAAATTCCTAACGTATTTTCTTTTTGTTTTATATTTATTTCAAAGACTTCCCTTTTATATTCATTTTGCGAGTTTGTTTTAAAACATATAATAGGTTGACTTAGCTGAATCACAAAAATAAAATTATCTTATATTGAAAAGACAGCTTTTCATAAGCCAAAAGCTTATTATATCCTATAAAAACAAGGATGTTTTAGTAATGTATGGGCTAAATTGAATAAGGTATCTTACTTAGTGAGGCCGAAGACCTTCAGACCTTCAAAACGATACCTTTACTGAATTTAATACTAATTTGCAAGGATACGCAGCTTAGGATACCCTTTACATTACCGAATCGGGGGAAAAGGGGTGTGTAAATTAACCGATTTACTTAACCCACCTAACTCAGGGTTTTTACCTTTAGAATATTCTTTGAGCAGGAGTATAATCTTAATTAGTTAACTAAAACACTTTTCTGTGAATATTTATTTGCGTATTTTTTCATTTTGTGTCTCTCCACTTCAATTTATTTTACAAATAGTTGTTGCTGATGATATTTTTTTGTTTTATTATTAAAATCATTCTGCCAACTATGTTGGTTGGGTTGATTCTCATGGGTGCCATTGAAGGGCTTGACTTGTGATTTTTTTTCATTTTAATTATAGGTTTAACTGTTGCCATGGAAAATATTTTAAATATTATCAAAATGTTCCGTTACATTTTTCATCGCAAATCATTTTTCATTGATTTGCGTATTTCCAACATTTAAAAAAACAATCGAATTTCAATTTCTTTGTCTCGTTTTCTTTACGTTTACGTAACTTGCTGTTATCTCAAAACAACAAGTTCTATAAACTTAACAAATTTTATACCTACTAACCGATTAATAAAAACAAAGAAAATAACAAAAAAGACAAATCTTTGAAAATGTTTACAAATCAGCGATTTCTCACCTCTGTCAAACACTACATTATCATCCATCACTTTTTGTGTTAACAGAGGCCACAATTTCTCCGTCGAGAGCCGTCCGTGTATAGAAAATAAAGTAGAAATATTAAAACGTATAAAAGCTGTAAATTATTTTACTTTATCCACATATATTAGTAGTTCTGCAAATAAACGATGAATTTTGCCTCACATTAATTCAGTCGGACGTTCAGAAACTTGCATAAATATGAGTAATGAGTTTCACAACTTGACTACTAATGTTGTTCTTTCTATCTTTCTCTTTAATTATTTCTATTATTAAATACATATTTGGAACGAGTATATTTTGTCCTTTTAGATATTAAATTTTGCTGGTAGTTATATTTGAAATTGCTAACTTAAATTAACTAAAAAAGGTCTATTAGATCGGTCGGCTGTGCGACGTGGCGGAGAGGCGCACGCTGCCGACGAATAAGAGTCCCGTAGTGACTTTGAAACTAGTAGAGCTTTGCTTTCGTAACTATCGTAATTTGTTATTTTAAATTTAGTATATCTCACTATCAAACATATTATTATTATTTATTTATTTTAAAACTTGATTTTTACATTTTTAAATATTTTCATAAAACAAAAAAAAAAACACTTTAAAATATAAAAAGCAGTATCCCACCAGTTACGGGAGGGTTCCAAGCAACCGGTGGTCAGGGTTCCAGAGAAAGGAATCTCCGGACAATGCGCGCCGTGTCTAGAAGTACAGCTTTCTGGATCAGATTCTTGACCCAACCATCTAACGTAAGCCTGCTTAGGTGTTTATCAAGGCTTTTAGCCATGAGACCATTGGCAGACACGACTATCGGCACAATGATTGCTGAGTCTACATCCCACAAGTCGACAATCTCATGAGCTAAATCAAGATATTTACTTGCTTTATCTTTTTCAGCTTTCACAAGATTCTCGTCATGTGGGATTGTTATATCAATTATGATTGTGCGACGGCTAGATCGATCTATCATCACAATGTCAGGTTTGTTGGCTACAATTGTCCTATCAGTGATGATAGTTCGATCCCAATACAGTGTGACATCTCCATTCTCGAGAACTGGGTCAGGCAGATACTTATAGTACGGCACTTCAGATTCAACAAGTTTGTATTTTAAAGCAAGTTGCTGGTGGATAATCCTGGCCACGAGGTTGTGTCTATGCAAGTACTCTCCATTAGCTAGGTGAGAACAACCCGAAATTATATGTCGGATGGATTCCCCAGGGCGATGACATGCCCGACAAATGTCAGCCGTACCATCCTTTATAATATATTTTCGATAATTGTTCGTCAGCATAACTTCGTCCATAATTGCACAGACAAAACCTTCTGTTTCACCAAATAAGTTGCCGAAACGTAGCCAGGATACGGACGCTAAGAAGTCTACGTCTGGCCCATGTAAAGCCCTATAGTAGCGTCCGTGCAGCTCTTTGCTTTGCCATACATCCTTACGGTCCTTAGTGCTTAGTACTACAGGTTTTCTCCAATTCTCGTTAGCTAAGGAGAGCGCAGTAAGTCCTTTGTCCACAGCGACAACATCTTGGTGCATCCCCACTTCCATTTTTAAGAAGTAGTTTCGGAGACTGCATACTTCACTGTTGTGGAGGGCTTTGGCATTTAAAAAGCCTCTTCCTCCACATTTCCGTGGAATGTACAGTCTCATTACCGATGATCGTGGGTGATGCATCCGATGCTCAGTCAGCAATGAACGGACTTTTCTATCCAGGGTATCTAATTCCGTTTGAGTCCACTTGAGTATGCCAAAGGAGTACATCAGTACTGGCATGACCCAACCGTTGTAGGCACGCACCTTGTTACCGCCCGATAAAAGACTGTTTAGAACTTTCCTCAGGTGGCCAAAGAAACGTTCCCGCAACGTTTGCTTCATGACGGCAGTATCGATGCCCAACGCTTCTGACATACCCAAGTATTTATAGTTATCGGATGGCGAAAGGGACCTGAAGTTTGTGGAATCAGATATTTGCGTTCCATCCGATTCCACAATCTCCCCTCTCTTTACATGCATGACTGCACATTTGTCCACACCAAATTCCATCCCAATGGCGTTACTGAACATTTCAGTCAGATTCAGTAACCTCATTAGATGTGAATTGTTGGGGGCAAAGAGCTTTAAGTCATCCATGTAAAGTAGATGGGATACAATTTGTCCCCCTCTCCTTAACCGATATCCCAACCCTGAGCCTTCCAGCAAAGTGCTTAAAGGATTCAGGGCCAAGCAAAACCATAACGGACTCAAACTGTCACCCTGGAATATACCACGGTCTATCTTAATGGGTTCGTCACTCTCAAAGATCTGTCCGCATCCTGGATAGCGAAGGACTGTTTTCCACTGATTCATACATGACCTCAAGAAGGTGCACAGAGTTGGGTCGACGTTGTACAACTCCAACACCCTCATGAGCCACGTATGTGGAATGGAGTCAATGCCTTCTTGTAGTCTATCCAGCATGTGGACAAATTCTTGTGAAACCTACGAACCTGCTGGCAAATGGATATGTCAATGAGGAGAAGCTCCTTGGTACCACGGGACCCATTTCTACATCCATTTTGAGAGCTAGACATGATATTATTGTCTTCAATATGCTTATTAAGTTTTGCTCTCAAAATGGATGTAAGGAGTTTATAAATCGTCGGCAGACACGTTATCGGTCTATAATTTTTAGGTTCCGTGGTACAACCAGATTTATGGAGCAGGTGGGTAAGTCCTGTTGTAAAGAATTGGGGCAAAGACCCAGACTCCAATGCTGATTGGAATTGAGTCGCCAAGCGACTATGCGAACTCATAAACCATTTAATCCAAAAGTTATGCAGCCCGTCCGGGCCTGGAGCTTTCCAGTTAGCCAACGGGTAGGCTGCATTTGATACGTCTTCGGTGCTAATCTTAATAGAGTTCATTTGTGGTATCAGTTCGCATTTTCCCTTGACCTCCTCAATCCAATCACCCTCGGTGTGATCAACAGGTGCCGACCAGATGCTGCGCCAGAATGCCTTCGTGGCGCTAAAATCTGGTAGGCACGTGTCAGTCCTAGCCTGTTCTTTTTGCTCCCAATTTCTATACACCCACCTTTGATCCCTTTGGAATGCGCGATTCTGGGTATACCGCTCTGCTCGTCTTTTATATCGGCGAATGCGGTTTGCCCATGCATAAATCTTCTGTTTCAGGAAGTCAACACGCTCCGTGATGTGCGATGCGTAATTCTGAGGCGAAATTGCAGTCCCTGAAAACGCTCTCTTCACGAATCGCATTATCCTCGGGCGAGTGTTGCCCTCCCTGAAACAGATCAATTTGGCAATAAGTGTTCTGACCTCGCCAATACGCCGTTCAATCCTGCACTGCCAAGCAGGTACAGCTGGTTTTGGTCGTGTGGCTCTATTGTAGTTGTCTGGTAATTTGACATTTGCCACACGACAAGCCGCTATAGCTGCGCAATACAGAATTGAGTGCGTATCAACGAGATCTTTGCTGTTGTCCAAATATGTTGGTAGCTGTGAGTCCAGAGCGCACATGATCGCTTTATTCTTTTTATGCATAGGCAAACGAGGCAAACGCGGTTTCAAACATGCGTGTCGATATTCCTGAATCGCACCCTCCAAAGTTCTCCTCAATTCATCACTGCATATGTGAGTACTTACTTCTGTAGTCCTATCATCATTCGGCACATCAGTAGAGTTTGGTTGTAACCCTTCTGTAGTTTGTGATGGCGGAATGATGACGCGGCTCCTTAGTACTTCACTTCGCAGTCGATCAAGTACGACATCTTCCAACATTCGATTCCGCTGGATGACTCGTACCTGATCCGATAATCGTTGTGCAGATACGTTGACGGATGGTTCGAGCACCTGAAACAGAGCAAGCATTCTGACACGGTACGCAGTTAGGTTATTTCCTCCCTCTGTTGCCCCAAAGTATGCGCGCATAACATTTTCATTTATGGATGTAGTCCATTTCATGCGCGACACACTACCACCGGGCGCTGGGACCCCTCCCCAGGCCGATGGGCCTCGTGGTCCTAAGCTACTCGGTGGCCGACGTTTTCTCCTGCGACGTGGAGGTGGTGGCGACGTTGGCGGGGAGAAGAACTCGTCGCTGGAACTTGACACCACTGCGGTCGCCGGTCGTATCCCGGTATCTGGATCCGGTGCCGACGATGGTGGGGCGGAGCTGGGCGGCGAGGTCGGAGATGGCGGGCGTGTCCTTTGTGATGCAGCTCTTGCTTTAGCTCTCGTCAACATTGTTTAGTTGTGTAGTGTGTAGTGTTTTTATTTATATTTACACAGATTTTCTTCTTGACATTTGTCATCACATACGTCATTTTCGTGAATTTATTTTTAATTTTTGTATTTTATATTTTTAGGTAAGTACCAAATAGTTAATTATTTAAACTTTCATAATATGTAAATTTGAGTCCGATAAAACGTAAAAAGGTCCGAAATAAACAGTATAAGATATTATATTACGTATTAAAAATTTCACAACTTGTTGACAGTCAGTGTTGCCGCATATTATTATTATTATTTAAGACTGCAGCAAATATGATTGTTTGAGTATTCGAACAGAAGTCTTTATATTCCGTCGTGTATAAAGCACCAATTTATGTGTAGTATTAAATAGTAGAAATTTTGTAAATAGGCAGTTATTTTCATTTTATTTTTAAAGCATAGATAGGCAGTAAATTTTAACGACCGCTATCACAGCCCTCAAACCTCGAAAAGAAATGTATTAGTTTAAACTTTATACCTAGGAAAAATGGTTTTCATCTAGCACTCCACCTACGCCCCAACACTATTCCGACAAAATAAACTAGGTACTTATAACGAAGACCAAGTTTCCACTAGAAGTGTAGTAAGTGTATTTAATGCATTCTAATTCGCTCACCACTCTGCCGTCCGCGCAGTATGCAAATGCAATTTAGAATAACAACACTATTGTACTTCGAATAAAACGAGGGGTTATTCGACCGTCCGTTGTTTTAAAAGGGGTGTGTTCCTGCAGATAATACTTATTTGTTAAGACTTAAAGTTGAAAATTGTAGTGAAATTTATGTTCGAACATTTTGTGTATGCTGAACGTAGGTAATATCGTATTTTAAAGTTTAGATTTTTTCCGTATTTGTCTGATATATATCAGAATAAGTCGTGGTGGGCCAGAGGTTACGGAGCCCGGTTCTCATGCATGATGGGTTCGAAACCTGGCAAGTACCAATGTGACTTTTTCCGAGTTATATGTACTTTCTTTGATTATTTTGACACTACTGACATACAGTGAAGGTAAACATCGTGAGGAAACCTGGACTTATAATTGCTGATTATAAGTTTGAAATCGCCAACCCGCATTGAGCAAGCGTGGTGTTTAATGCTCTAACCTTCTCCGTATCAGAAGTCCGTGTCAGAAGTTTGCTCAGCAGTGGGCACTTAAAGGTTGATGGTGATGATAGTTATTATATAGCTAATATACAACAACCATCATCACCAGGAGTTGCTTTAGCTAGATTTTTTTAAATAAAAAATGCTAAATACTGGTTTTAAAACAAAAAAAAATTGGAAATGTTTCTTGTTTTGGCTCTCTAGATCCTAAAATGTAATTTGTTTGATCAAAAATACCAAGAGTAAAACAAGTATTGTTGTAATTTGTCTTTTGAATGCCCCAAATAAAGACAAATATGTACCGACATTATTTAGCAAAATTGAGATAAGATCAGTTTAGAGATCGCCGGCTTAAATTAAGACTGAGCTTAAATAAGAATAAATAAATAAAGAAAACCCAAATCAAGTTAAAAACGCTTTGGTTTTTGTTTCGCTTGCTTTATTTTCACTAACTTAATTTAAATACTGCTCGTATTTTATACCGTATCCATTTTACAAGTTTAATTAAGTTGCTCCGTGTTCTGACGTCACAAGGCACACGTATACGAAAATTATAACTTGGAAGTTATAATTTTCGTATACGTGTTTTATCTGCATTGTGACTGTTTTAATTATATTTACAAGAGCAGTGCGCTTCGAATTTAAAAGTGTATAGGTACCTACTATTTACTCTATTTTATAATCCACTAAGTAATCATTGTTACCTTTTTTAGTTTCTGGCTGGTTTTATGATCTGTTAGCTAAGGCGGTGTAATAACTGTACAAGACACCTTTTCTTTTAAACAACATAAATTTATGGCCATAATCTAGGCAAATTATGATAGTTCACAGTTTAGGATTACAAACAATTATTTTTAGAAGAAAAATATAAGTACCTTCATTTGATATTAAGGTATTTAAAACGCGAAATACCGTATCGATGGACGAACTAACTAATAAACGGATCTTTATGAAATTTGGCACGATTACCGTTTACAATGTAGAAAAACCGGAAAAACACATTTTTACCAAGGCTAAAGCCGACAGAAACTAGTATAATTTAAAAATAGCAACACTACACTACACCATTTAATTTGGTGCATACAAATAAATTCGATGTACACTGATGCGAAAATTCTAAGCATATATTTTACAAACCTTTCAACCCTAAAAGATGCCAGGCAACGAATAGCTAACCGTTACCAAAAAACAGAATAGTAGTTTCCAACTAAAGGAGTACTTATTACGCTGTTAATTTTCTAAGGCTTAGAACATACGAGCAAGTTTGTGTTTAAATGCATTCAGCTTACCACACTTAGTTCCGTTATGCAGATGAAGCGACTGCAGTTAGCAACTAAATTAAGTCCCGTTGCATTTACGTAGAACAATGTTCTGAAACTTAGGCTTGAGTTATACCCCTTTATATGGCTTTAAGTGTGAATATTAATGTTTATTCAAGTTGCAATGTTTAATTTTCATTTTCATTGCTTTAGTTTGAAGTTGCATTGTTCTATGAATGTAGTGTTGGATATTGCTTCAATATGCGTAGTTTAGGTATAGTGAAGTGTTTGGTTACATAATAGTTTAGTTTTGCCGAATATCGCAGTGGGTTTTAGAAGTGTAATATCCTGTGAATAGTTGATATTATAGTACATGTACATAATTTGGAATGTATAATTAATTAACAGTTACTTATTTAATCTTTATGCAAGATTTCATTACATAGGCGGACTTAATACATATGATGATAGGTAATGTTAATTTAGAAACTACATTTCAATTGACCTTTTCAACATTATATCTATATTTAGTTTAGGTACTATTGCTTTGTTTCAATTTTTTTTTTTATTTTTTTTTTTTGACTCAATGAAATGATCAACAAATATTAAGAAGAATTTAATTTACATAATACAGTAAAACAAAACCATAGATATAAATACGCTTGTTGGCCAAGTGCGCAAAATTACAAGCGCACATAAAATCTATTCACCACAGACGGGGCCCTAAAGGGCTGATGTTCAGGCGGGGTTGCGGGGTAAGCGCAATGAGGTACCGCGACCTCGGCACAGAGCAGGAGAAGGAACAGGGGGGTTTTTAGTCAGTAAGAGTCTGACACTCCCTCCTGCCCGGCCCTGGGCGGGAGAAGTCATTTGATGATTTTCCCCTCACAAAAAAAAAAAAAAAAACATAAAATCTATTGGTTCAACGTACCTATATGCACTTGTGTCTACCGTCAGATTGCAGTGGCATCACGAATTCCCCTTCCATAACTTCCAGTCCCCTTCGGTCGTTTGTGGTCGCTGCGTATAGGGGGAGCCATAACCGAGCTCAAGTGCAGCAGTTTGCCATCTACGAACAGTCATTACGTTTGCAGAACACGCGCAATTTACACGTGCAAGAAGCAATCAATTTCAAGCACCTTTTCTGTTTAAAATCGAGATAGTAAAAGTTGGAAACAGTGTAATTGCTTACAATTAGTTTTTGCTATCAAAAACCTTAGTAAAATAAAAGTGTCGTGGTGGCCCGAAGGTTAAGGAGCCCGCTTCTCATGCATGAGGGTGTGGGTTTGAAACCTGGCAAGTACCAATGTGACTTTTTTCGAGTTATATGTACTTTCTGTGATTATTTAGACACCACTGACAAACGGTGAAGGTAAACATCGTGAGGAAACCTGGACTTATAATTTCTAATTATAAGTTTGAAATCGCCAACCCGCATTGAGCAAGCGTGGTGATTAATGCTCTAACCTTCTCCGTATGAGAAGAGGCCTTTGCTCAGCAGTGGGCACTTATAGGCTGATGATGATGATCAAAAACCTTGAAATTCTGACTTCAGCACGGTCTTATCGTAAAAAAAGCCGCGTCGCTTCGGACATTTTATTTTACTTTATTCTAGCTACATTTAATTTCCCCAGCATCGTCTCCCTTTGTTTGTGCTTAAAAGAAAAACAATTTAAAAGTTTTTCTAGCTGCTGTCTCTTTTTGCCGAATTGAATTTTGCTTTTTGCCTTTCCGTAAAAACGGACTCCGATGTTCAGTCTAACTTTTTTTGTAATTCTGTACGGTGTATAAAGAAAGAACAAAATTGAAGTTTGTACATGTTAGGTGTCGTGTATATTTCTTACTGGCAATCAAAAAGATTTTTAATAAAGCTAGTTCTTTTTAAAATTTTAAACTCAAAAAGGATCTCCAACGTGTTTAACTTTTAAAAAAAATAGGTAAATCAGATACATAAATTATCACGCCAGGCATTTTTAAATTAAATTTCCAGCCAGTATTAACAGCCAGTCGTATTTATGCAGCCGTTGTAAACGAAACAGCATTTTACTGCTTCATATTTTATGCTTGGCATTTTCACAGCGCGGAAACGCAGTAAAATATTCATCTGGCGAGCTCGACTTGGCTCCCTGCTCCCAACCCATATGATAGGCATATCGATCGACGTTATATGGAAATATGTTTGCAAATATAAATCTGTAGCGGTCGGCTGGCTCTGAGCCAAGCTCAGGCCTCGGTTCTTTGATTTAAGTGATGGTTAATCAGAGCACAGTTGGGCTTTGTTCGTAATTTTGGCAACGATAGCCTATGTACTGGTTTGGAATTACTTTGTGGTTAATGCAGTTATGTTTTGGACACATCGGCTTTATTTACATATTTATCGGGTATCGACATGTATTTACAAATTATTTGAATTTACTTGTTTTTTGTATAGTTATGGAACAAGAGAAGGACGCCTAGGTTGCGCGCATCGCTTTTCAACGTTTACGTTATTAAACTTTTGTAATACAGAAAAAAAATCCGAAGAATTTTATAGGAATAATCTAAAATAATAGGTACCTACCATTAGCTTAGAATAAAACAAACATTTTATATCGTTAGCTAGTAATGTTTTTGCTCGAAATAACAAAGAACGAAGAACTAACGACCTGATATGCGTCGTAAACCATTTAGGCTAGCCTCTTGGACTACTGTCTGGATCAAAATGCGTCAGCACACTTAAACTTAATGTGTCACTTACATCGTGGTGGAGTTACTCTGTTTTATACCAACCCTCGCACTATTAAGTACATTTCAAATGTGTACTATAAACTTTAACGTTGACATTATGGGGCAAATTTTTAAACATAAAACCAAAAGGTCGTATGTCCGAAGTTAACTCGTTAAGCGAAATATTAAAAGCAAAGTTTTGTTTAATGGGTACAAGTTAAATGCGCGTTGAGTTGCTAATGCTGTGGGTCGTATGCAATATAATGGATTGTTCTTTTTGACTCTTGTTTTATTTGAATTTGATTTCGTCATCACCATCATCGGTCTATAAGTGCTCACTGTTTAGCAAAATGTTTTAGCAACACTACACTTGTTCAAAGTTAAAGAATTTGAGTGCATGGGTCCACAAATTTTACTATTAATAGTTTTTCTTTGCTCATTTATAGTTACTGAGAGGACAAAAGAAAAGTAAGGCTTGTATAAATTAGCATGTTAAAAGCAAAAAAAAAGTCTAGACGGATACATATTTTAAAGAGTAGCTATCGTTGAACAAAGGCTTTTTTTATGTTCATTGTACATTAGTGATTATCATAAAATATGCAAAACTTTTGTGATTATTCAGAAGAAATTATTATGTACCTACCTATGTTTTTATTAAAAGGTTTGGCTGATGGTGTTTTGCATAAAAATGTAATGTCCTTTCTTTTATTTGTCAAAATATAATCTTTATTCGTATTTCTATACTTATTTTGTAGTTTAATAAACAGCATAATTTTTTTGCTTTATATTAGTTTATCTAAGGGTGGTAGTCTAAATAAATTTACGAATAATCGTATTAATCCTAATATCACAAGAGTTTATATATTATTATGTAGAATTGTAGAATTTATCAAATTTAAAATGCTATGAATATGCTTAAAATTATTAATACATAGGTATATAGTACAGTATAACAAAGTCGCTTGTCCTGTCCCTACATATATTCATAAGTATGCTTAAATCTTTAAAACTACGCAACGGATTTTGATGTAGTTTTTATTAACATTTCTTTCAATCTAGTGATTGAGAAAGGTTTGTGTGTACAATAATTTCCATTAAATAGTAGAGAAAACTAGTATCGGAATTGCTCTCGTGCAAAGCCGGGGCGGATTGCTAGTTTTTGTAAATAAACATAACAAAAATAAGCTTAAGTACAAAAAAAAATATTCAAACGTAAACATAAAATGAAATTGTGTACTCAAAGATTTTATTTGGAGACGTAGGTATCGGTATGAAATAAAACAGGTCAAAAGGGGTGATGTAAAACTTATACTGTTTTAGTCAGCATATTGAAATGTAACATTTGGTATTGAATGTTTCAGGGGGAATCGAGTTGGATCTCGACTCGGGGGGAATCGAGTCGATATGAGAAAAATTCAGAACAAACAAAGCAGGTATGTGCGTACAAGTTGTATTTTTCATCACGTACAGGAACATATATTTGGATGATTCGACTACTTCGTGATGTTCGTTCAAGGCTCAGGAGGTTCTTTGTTGAAGGAAGGCACATTTTGGTACGTTTTTGTGATCGTGAATAGAGCCTTGACTAAAAAAAAAAATTATTTTGAGTTATCTGATCTGTTTCTTGGATTTTTCAAAAATATTTTTCTTTATATTATTATTATTAGTTAATTTTGAGGATAGATTTTTTGTGGATATACTACCTATTTTGAGGATAGATTTTTTATGATAGTGTGGCAAAATAATATTATTCGGATCGGCATCATTGGATGACGGTAAGCAATTAGCGCCACCCAAGGACACATATAAAACCAGGAGAGTTACGAGTGCGTAGTTCGACTTTTGGTGATAGGGATTTGAGGGATACACAAAGCTGTGGTTGCTTTACGCCTGTTTTCTGAGAAGCCGTGATATCACTCCAGTGGTCGGCCTATTGGTGACGTGACGAAGCATAACTCTCCCTTACTTTACTGATTGTAGTTTTACCAGTTAGTTTAATTCTGATGGTAACATCCTATTTTACAGATAATTTCACAGAAAATTAGGATATAATTCACGAATAAAACATGAATCACCAATAAAACGACGACATAGTAAAAGCATCGGGTAAAGGTCGGCTTTGAAAAATGTTTGTCCATTTTCTTCACATAAAAAGCCTATCAGATATCTTTCTTTGGTCTCAATAGATAAAATACGATCGTCTTCAATACTCCCCGATATGAATCTAAAGCAAAATCTTTTTGCTGAATATTTCGATGAAATCCCTCGGGATAGGGATTCCATTAGTAGACGAATTTGTATCGATGAGTCGAGAATTAAGAAGAGTGATCGCTACGATTTGTTAAAGCTTTTTCTTTAAGTTATTTGTGCCTAAAAGTCTTTACTTAAACGATCTCTTCGACATTTCAAATGAAAGCAAAAATGTTCTAAAGTATTAAATTTACTTTCTTAAAAAAATAAACTTGATAATACAAACCTCAAAGCCATTAAATAAACAAATTAAAATCTCAATAAATATTTTATAAGCGAGGTTTACAACGCAAATCAAAATTAACTGCCATTAAATTGTGTTGAAGGCAAATTTCTCGGGGCTGTATCTAAAATCCAATTAATTAAGGGCCGTTGCTGGGTCGGGAGGCCTCTAGGCAGTTATCGCTCATATCAACTAGTTTACTTACATTATCGACACCGTACAGCTCTAAAGTTCCTCTTGTGCAGGACTGTTTGCTCAGCGGCAAGATTAATGATGGCAGGACGACATTGCGCAGACTTGGGGTGGAGGGGGCGTCGGGGGTGAACAGTACCTACCGAGGATTCAAGCCCCCTTGAACGTTGTAATACGTTAGTTCTATTTGAACGAATTGCTTTCAGACATTTTGAGCCACCTTTGCTCTTAGTTACTAAGAGATTTATGAATGAGATTCATTAAAGCTTAATCGATCCGTCTCCTTTAACGTGATGCTAATCCGTATAGTTCAAGAATTAACTATTAGTTAGTTTCATTGATTTGTCGCTATGATTTCTGCACTATTTATTCACACGAATTTCAAATAAATAGTACTTAAAGTTTAACAGTTTATATTTTTCATAGCAAAATGATATATTACTAACGACCCGTTCCGTCTTCGCAGGGGTGTAATGCTGATACTGAATTTCTTTACTGTCTTGTTACATATACATATATCTTACTGTATAATCACGCTATCTTTAAAAAACCGCATCAGAACAGTATTTTCCTTCGTCGTATACTCCCATCTTTCATCAATCATAAAAAAAACGTTAACTCGGTAAAAACATCCGAAAAATTCGCCCCAAATTCTGTTTGACACCTCATCGAGTTGCGAACATCGCTGGTTTCGTACGTGTATCCGTATTAGCGCAATCTAAGTCTCAAACGTTTACGTCAATCTGAGGAAATTGATGAGTCAGGCGATCGGGTGAACTCGTACAAAGACCTCGCGGGAAACAAAGACCGTTTCTCCTTTCAGCGTTCTTCCCTCATGCAATTAAGTGAACCTTTTTGTTAGGCCCGCTTTCCTCAACTACATTATCGTCTATACAATGGTAACAATGATTTGCGGAAATACGACGAGATTATTTTTTTTGTGCCGTATCCCGCGAGGTCTCGATGCTGATTTCTCTGATTTGCGATCCCTCGTCATGCTATCAGATTGGGGTGAAAGTGTTGTATTGTTGGTCAAATTGAATTCTGGAAGGCGATGAATTTTTGTCGGAGATTTTTACGTTGCGAAGTTTTTGCTTGTTTTTAATTATTATTTTTTTGTTATCCTTTTCTTCTTATCGAATTTCTTTGTTAGGAACATGGTTTGTTTTTCATCAATTCATAAACATAGCACCTAAAATCGATAGTAAATAAGCGCAAACAGCGACCCTAATGAAAATTTCGCAAGCATCGTTCGCTCCACATTTTCCCAAGTAATAAATGATAGGCTGCGTGTGTCATGTGTAACGAGATTTCCATATTAAACGGATGCTGGCGGCTGTCATGTTAATTACACGTTTAGCCTACATCTAGCTTGTGTGAAACATATGGGGGTTAACGCGTCATATTCAAATTTTGTAACCGGCGCGACGCTGATATTATTGTTACGTTTAACACAATTTAATTAAGTTACTTTTTAGGAAAAGGGTTCAATTATTAATTTTCGTAAACTTTACGGCCATTTTAATTATGTGAAAATGTTATAAGTAAATTAATTTGATTTAATTTTGATTAAATAATAAATTCGTTCCTAAATTCGAGTCCGGTTATTTAGTAGGGATTCACAAAGTTTAATCAAACTCGTGGCCGAATTTATAATCAAGTCCGTTGGTGCCTATAAAACTTGTGTAAAAGTACAAAAACGGCTATTCATAACAAATTTATGAATCGTTGTAGACAAGAAGTATAACGAAAAAAAACCTTCCAAAGTTTCAGGTCGCTGGAGACGACAGCTGTAGCCGAAAACTTCGTCGGAAAACTGAAACCAACTACTGAAACTCGATACTTGAAGATTTTATGGCACATTCGTGATCTACCCTGTAGATCCGGGCTTTTGTAGTTTAGTTCCCATCAGAAGCTCGTCTCTACAGGTATCTCACGGCTGGAAGACCACGCTACTGTTCCAGATTCGAGTTTGAAGAAAGAAAACCCGTAGTTGCGGCTCCTGAAGACGAAGACACAACTGGAAGAAATATTATTATTTGTATTTTATATTGTCGCATGACTACTTCGTGTGTGTTGTTGTTTTGGGTTCAAATCCAAAGCGATTTGATAATATTTTTACTCATGCTACTTTTTCAAATTAGTTGTATCTGGTAGTGTTGAAATTTTCGTTTTCATTATTTCAACTTTTTGTAAGTATACCTACATAGGTACATAAGTAGGTATTTTAGAACAAATATAAAAATGTTACCAAATAATTGAGTGATCATCGCATTTTATTCTTTAATTCACTTTATAGTAAGTGCCTAGTAACCACACCAAGCATATTTTTATACTTTGTAGTGTATCCAATAAAGCAACCAAGTTTTATCTATCCGATGTGTCAATACTTTATGACTGCTACACTTCTAGTATTGCTATATTGCGGTATTAAAGGCTTTTGAACAATTTATGACGCCCTGATATGCATTTGATTGCCTCTGCCGTGGTCTTTTATTGTCCATATAGCTCACTTATAGTTATATTTCATAGAGTACCTCGGGATTTGATTGGATGAAATATTTTTATGATGAAATTATTTTGTTTTAGTACCGAATAGGTTGCAATCTATTCATTTCTGTAGTCTGTTTGAGTACCACTCAAACAGACTACAGAAATGAATACCAGATTTGAAAATTCATTACCAATCTAAGGTTTACGTGGGCAATCCCAGAAGCAAAAAGCTTATAATTATTATATAAGTAAAATCACTATTTCTGTATTAGTATAGCTGAATTCTTTCATTGAAAAAAAATCGTTATTATGAAATAGTATGATTTTTATTCAGTCTCTGAGTTCAGATTCAGTGGTGTGCATTACACATGGTTTATGGTAAGAGTAGACATATTTTTTCATAACAAGTGATGTCATATTCTAGTATGTGGTACCTAACTCAGATAACATGTTATAGGTACCTAATATGGATATATTTTGAATTTTATACCATTAGCGCAATTTTAAATTAGATCTTTCATTTATTTTTAATTATTTAAACAGGAAAAAAAACAGGTTTTAGTTTAGGCACATTATTTTCTTTTCTGTATAAGGTGGTGTATTCTCTAACCAGTTTATGTTTCAGATTCCATCTGTGTTCGTTCCACGTCTTTATCACATCACAAGAATGACCCGAGACCAACAACGACTTCAATAAATAATAAACATAAAAATTGAGTTCAACTTTATTTTTAATATACCTTAATTTATTTTTCCACAGCCACACATAAAAATATGATCTGCTAGATCAATCATTCCCCCCCGGTTGAGGTTGATTTTCAAATAGAGTTATACTTTTGCTTTGAGATTTAGAATACTGAATAAAAGTAATATCTGGATTGATTACCAATGCCTAATAGTCGATATATTTGAGCAGCAGGCTAAGATTAGAAACTTCTCAGTTTAGCCTTACTAAGGTCATGCTTGATTATACATACTAATATCTATAACTAAGTACTTTTTAAATAAGGCAACAGTCCCTTGTTAGTCCAATCCTTCTTAGTAACTATAGTTGACACGAAAGCTTGTGAGTATGGAATCTTTGTCACTCATTCACGTCAAAATTACTGAACATTAAGATTTATTGAAATGGCTTTTTTGATGAGCAAAGCTCCTGTTAGAAAATTGCAAAAATATATAATGAAATTGCCGTAAACTCATGTTTTTATAATTTCATTTATCTATCCCAATTGTCCAGAGGTTCTGGACATATTATCCAGTTTTGCAAAGTAATGAAATCTATAAAGCAATGAAAGCTATATGTTTTGCCATACATTATTATACTCAGATCAATTAGTTTTATCATCCTAAAGCTTAATTATTAATGTTCATTAGGATCTCATTATGTGACAGTAGTTATTAGAAATGTTACAGTCTTGAGTTTTTAAATATCTGTTATTGTATGGCAGCAAGTGATACTGAGAGTGAGGCTTAAGTTTTATTTTTTAATTTATTATTTACAATAAATTACTAAATAATTTACTATAATTACCTTTAACATTAATTAAGAAAATGCTTTTTAAACTTTCGTTATCAAAGAATTACTATAGCATTAAAGACAATTTAGAAAATAAATCTCTAGAATCTGGATAGTGTAATTTTAATAATAAATTTGCACGCAATATATGGCAGGATGAGGAGGCTAGAGTGAATAGGCTCTTAATAAACTAGTGCGCCTTACTATCAACGATTGCATCACTGCTTACCATCAGATGTAGTAAAAAAATACGCTGAAAAAGAGGAGTAATACTCTTTGTAGTTGTTGTGTGAGGAATAATACAACGCTTAGAACGTTTCACGTCGGATTCCTGGGAGAGGCTTTCAAACTGGCCCATACATGGCGAACCATGGCTCTTCAATACTGTATACCTCAGGTGCCCATAGGTGGCGCCAGTTGCTGCTGCTTCCTTATGATATAATAAAGAACTGGTCTTATAAATAAATACATTCGTAGGTTGTTGTTGGTTAGTTGGTATTTGGTAATAAGATTTAATAAATAATTCTGAGCTTGAGCATTCAATGAAGAGTTGCAGTTATTTGGAACCTTTAAATAAAGCTATAGAAATATTTTTTTGTATTTTGTATGCGATAAAGTAACAAATATAAAAATATTAAATATAGTATTTTATTACAAAAATATGTATTTACTTTATGTTTTTAATTCCCATCAATAAATAAATAACTACAAGCTAGACGTTAATATTTTCTTCAGCTTTTTATTTCTTAATGAATTTAAAACACACAGTCTATCCCTGTAGTGTGAGATACTTCCAGACGCTATAGAAATAGAAATACTATATACAAATATACCTATATACGTACTATGTATAAACTTTTATATACCAAACAGTTTATGCTACTCGACGGTAGATGGCACTGTCTATTTACATGCTACACGACTTAACATAGCAATAGACTAGAGTGGCGCAGCGGTTTACAAAACATCGTTTCTATGTACCTACTTTACATTTGTCGACAATAGGTGGCGCTATGTTAGTATTGCTCATGTGTAAACTCCATAAAGCTTTCGTTTTTGAGTAAGTTTTCTAAATTACTTGGTAAATAATTTTTCAATTTCAATATACTATTCACTACGACAACTACATTTTATAAAATATTGCAAAGAATACATAACTAATCACTTGGAGAAGAATAACAAAGCTGTAATTTATTTAGGTTTAGAAAACTTGAAGAGAAGCCACTCAATTACTCCTGGTAATTGTATAATAAGTATATCGAATCGGTACCTCTATAGAAATAACACATCTGAAGAACAAAAAAACATTTTCACAAAATTCAGTAGGCATAAGTGTTTAAGTACCTACAAAAAGAGGCTGTATTTTTTTTGTTTTTCATTGGCTTAAGGAACCAAAATACAAAAACATAATTATTATACTATTTTTTTCATAATAAGGAATCAGAATGGTTAAAATATATTAAAATATTAATTTCCCTATACCTTAGCTACGTCAGTAATATTTTAAGTCAAAAATTTTATTTTGATAACAACGTCATCTATGCGTTGATCTGTAAACTACGCAGTGATTCAGTGTCCTTACTTTGAGAAAGCCTTAGAATTGTCAATTCAAAAACGAAAAATGTTTTTTTTAGTTATTGGTAATGCTTTCGATATGTAGTGTAAGTAGATGATGGAAACTCGTTAATGGTGATGATTTCTGCTATTACTACTATTTTTTTCTTAGGGTATTTATTTATTATAATAACCCAATTTGGGTTAAAAAGTATCTGTGTTCAATAACGTATTACCTAATATAACTTCGCCTATTATTTTTGAAAAGTCTATATTCATTAGAGATTGTTAACTGATATTTTTTATTTGGAATATCATATAGATTTTGTTTTAAATTACATGAGTTACGATGCTTCTACCTACAGATTCTCTTAATACGATCATACATAGAAAATCATAGTGATGTGCTGATAAGTGTATTGCCTATTGTCCATAGGACGCTGTCAATACAACGGCCACTATCGCCCATCGCTAATATAAATCGACCAGAATCAATGATCTTCCCTCCTCCTTTCTCAATACTGAACCTGGACGAGTCAAGGAAACTTCAAAGTAAAGGTGAGGTCAACATTAGCTGGTCCAGTTAGTATTTCAATCGTATTTGGACTTATGAAATAAATTACCTTACAACATAGACCGCCCATTTTGAATG
Organism: Spodoptera exigua; assembly: GCA_902829305.4. Classification (NCBI taxonomy): domain Eukaryota; kingdom Metazoa; phylum Arthropoda; class Insecta; order Lepidoptera; family Noctuidae; genus Spodoptera; species Spodoptera exigua. The sequence goes on from LR824612.2 coordinate 5,075,406, forward strand.
GCCTTATCGAACATTGATTAATAGCGTTTGACAGAATTATTTTTTAATAGCCGCCTTATACTGTCACCAATCTAGAGTTGGGAGGGCTGTCACACGAGAAAATGCGACGTAAACGTGACAGACCCTGTTAGATCTAGTGCCTGGATAACCGACTTTTGCTTGTTTTTTTTTAAACGAAACTTAACTAGATTGATTTTTAGTCACCAAAACCCTTTACATGCAAAATTTCATCCAAATCCTTTTTGAAGAGCTTCAAGTCACCAGCACGCATGAATCATCAATTCATCAGAACGGCTAAGGAGTAGAATTTAGCAGTGTCTATGGTGACTGACCTGGGTGTCTTCAGGGCCCAAATGAATATGTTACGTGTGGTATACCTATACATACATGTGTACATGTCAACGTATACTATATTCAAAAATTGCCTATTAAAAGGTATAAAATATTGTTACTTATTACATTATTTGTTTAAAACCCTGATTTCTTGTACCAGTAATGGAACGTTGGACATAATATGCTGGTTTCGGTGCGTACTAACGGCACTTAAAAAAATGACACCGGGGTAAAGTCAAAAATAATTTAGATTTAATACCAAATTCTTAGTATAACCACACAAAAGTCGTCAAAACATCATAGACATATCTATACAACAGAACACTCTCTAGCTACTGTCTCCACGGTAGCCGCTAGTCAGTTGTGAGGGAGATAACATTATTGATGGGGACACCTTCAAATCCCTCGTAACAGCTGGGTAACAGTAATAATTCGGGTTATCTCGGGAGTTTGATAAGTACGTTTTAAGAAAAGGTCTCGAATGTTTAGTCAATGTGGTCCTGAAGGGTCTTGTAAGGCTTGCCATTCCAACAGACGATTTCTTTTTGAGTTGATTTAGAAATGTAGCTTAGCCTAGGAATGACAATTATGAAAATTAAGACAATTAAAAATGTATTTTTTTCCGTTGGTTAGTTTTATGAAGCAGCGTTAAATAAGTATTTTATCTTATGTCATAATAAAATTGTTGCTGTCACTGTCTTATACAAATATTCTGACGCGATAGCATCATCAATTAATTAATTCCCCAGGTAGCTTTTATCTATCCATTGAAAAATCAGCCCTTAGATCACGTGAATAAACATTTTGGAAGGGATCTAGCTACGTCACTGCAAAGTATAAAATGTACTGAAATTGTGCGTTAATTATTGTATCCCAAAAGTATTTCACTCCATAAGAAAACGAAATATCCTATCTAATGATTATAATGAATCGTAAAGACCGATATTTATATATAATATGACCTGTCTTTGTATCTCAGGTAGACTAGAAGAAAATGCCTTTAGAACAACTGTGCAAAAATACTAAAAAAAAATGACGTCATCTCTAATTAGTGTGGAACCATTAGAACTAGTCGCCCACTTATGGAATTTGGGATTTGCAGACTTGAGTGCCGTCACAAGGTGGTTAGACATCCTGATAATGGTTAAAAGTATTAGCTGGTATAAAGACGCTTCCGATTTGAAGTCATCGTGGAAGATCTAGTAGTGTATATAAAGGAAGAATTTGTTCAGCAGTGAAGGTCTTGTTGATAATACTTAGGTATGAATGTTTTTGAGTCACTCTCATAAACTCATACAGATTAAATTATTTCTTGATTAGCATGTTATTGATAACTGTCACTAAACTGCAACTCTATTCACAATACTATATTTTCAGTTGATACCTCATTACCTATTTACATTGTCTATATCCATCCCTTTAATTTATATCCTTCACCATGCAATTTTATCTTCTTAACTAGTTTTGCACCCCTCTTCAAAACAATCGCTCTGCCGTCAGTTCGGATCTTCGATCCACTTTGGAATCAACGTTTCACTTAAAAGTTTCTTACGAAATGTAGCTATTGGAGTGAAGACACAATATCAGAGCTGGGGTCCGGGCTGAAGTCCAATTAATCTTATTTTGATAATTCACTGAAGAAAGCATGAAGGCACAAATAGTACAATAATACTTTTTATAACAATTTTTTAAGTGATGATTGGTTGTTAATGGTTATGCATTGCATGGATTAATTGTGTTAGACACAAGAGATCAAATAAACAAGTAGATCTAGTCTAACAGAAGTCAACCATGTCATTTTTGTATACCAGCAACACTAAAATTTGCCAAAAAAGAACAGAACTTGACATAATTATTGTATTGACCTTTTATATTAAAACAAATTTTGGAAGTCCATTGAACCATTAAAATTGCAAGAGCGAAAAAAATAAAAATAAACACACACCATACTGCAGCCAAAATTGTAACCTTCTCCATCGGTAACAGATAATATGAAGGTACAAACAACGCACTCGATCATTTTTATCATTTAAAACAAGACGGACCATACTCCACGATAAGTTGGCGTCGGGAGAAAATTTGCAACACTTATACTTCTGATTGATGTTATTCATTTATCACTCCCCTCGTTGCCTTCTCGGTACGTATAAAACTTTTAAAATGGGTCACAGGGTTTCGCCTGATTGCCTCACTGTTAGTGTAATTAAAATTTAAAGATCGATATGCAATTTCTTTGGGATTGTTTGATTGAACTGGGGGAGGGAATTGAAAAATGGTTCGAGTATTCGTCGTTTCGTTTCGTTTCAGTTTTCGACAGAGATAATTCTGTAAGTTTTAAATATTTTTGTAAGTATATTTTTATACTACACTAAGCTATGTTTGGTGTTATTTTAACTTATATCCAGTGCTTGGTTATACTATATTTTTTATAACACTACCTATATATTATCGAAATCATTTGATTTTTGTATCGGGCAAAGCATAAACAATAACGTTTTTTTTTCAAATTTAGAATATTTAACGAATTTAAAATATTCTCATACCTTTTGTAATCAATCTGATTATAATGGAAATACTGTGCGCGTAATATATGTATGTATATGAATACACCATACGGCTTCAAGGTATAGATTTTAAATTCAGACGTAACACAACATATCCTAACAAAATAAGATCAAAACAAAATATCAAAGGCAAACCTGTTTAACTCTCGGAGTACGTGCCTTACCATACCTAATGTCTATGGTTAGGCATAAAATCCCACGTCAAAACATTGACGGCAGATCAGGTCTCGACGTCACACCGACTGTCTGGAGATACTATCGTCTGATGATGCGGAGGCAAGCGCCCCCGCGTTAACTCAAACCCCAGTAAATACTCGTACTTAAAACAAAAACCGTAAAAAAATCTATTCAACGTACATTGCGTAGTAACCACTGTTAAATGAATTTGGCGCGCAACAAAAACAGCGATGTATGTTGGGCAAAGTGTTAAGATCGTTTTAATTGTTACGTGTTCTCACTTCGTGTTTTCGTGGTAGTCGCTGAGATTGAAATGATAAGTCAATCAAGCTATCCAGGTCATGTGATGGGATGGACGGTGTTTCGTGAATTGTATGTGTGAGATGATTTGTTGGGGAAAAATAATGAATGTGGTATGTTGTACGGAGGTAGTTAACTATAAGGTTAGTAAAAAAAATATTTGCTCTTTTATCACTGTATTCAACCTTTTTATTTTGCTCGTAGAGACAGAAGTAATAAAAGTATTTCGATAGATACTATAGTCATTAATTTGGAATATGAATTTTCCTAATTTGATACCCAATATAATGGCATCCGTAAATTATAAAAAAAATACTGGTTAATAATATAACTAAGTAGATCGAAAGTCAAGCTAGACAAAGGACAATAAATTAAATTAACTTTAAGTACCGTAGTAACCTAACTTAATTAGTTTATAGCCATATATTTTAATCTCGTAATGCTACATTTTTATTAAGAAATAATTAAAAAAAATACCTACATTCTTATTTTTTCTACGACTTATTTTTTAGTTTGGAGTATATGTATGGAGTTTCTTGCTCGTTCTTCTGTATTCGAATCTACAATTTGGAATGAGCACCTAGCTTCACTGACGAACAGACTGACAGACTACTTCTATGTTTTGACATTTCAAAAGTACCTATTAATAAGAATAAATGATTTTGACTTTGACTTAGGTAATGTTTGTATTTGAAATTCGTTTTCCTATCCTCAATTAAGAAACAAAATAACCTTTAACTTTTTGCCTTCAACGAAGGAGTACCAAAACTTTTGAATACTCAGTTTTTCTGTCAATTACTTACATTTGAACAAAAATGGCTAGGACAAGGAAAATGACAATACGTAGGTACTGAGGTGGAACTATAGAAAAGTATTCAACTGTGCCCTGGTAGCTGCCACCGATATCATTAATTTTGATTTTTTTCCGCTTAAATGTGTCTTTAGAAACCAGTGTCAGTTGACGTACCAACCAAGGGCGTACGGTTCGCAGAGACAGTCACATATCCCTGCAAAATCTTTACTTAGAATTCACGTCATTTAAAAATATATTTTTTGGTTTAAGTTTCGTGATCTCAATTTAACAATAACAAAACATTGTATACATATTTTAGACACTGGAATTTGATCGAGATCGTTAAGTACAGCTAATTATAACGAGTAAGTAGGTAGAGTAGTAAGTAAGTAAGTACAAGTTCTATCGAGTCGATTCTCTTGTAAGTAGTCTATTAATTTATCTCAATTATGAATAATTCTTTGAACAAATTAAATTCTGATGTCAAGTCAATTGTAATGTGTATAACTAATTATGTTATGAAGATAATTATAGCAACAATTCCTTGGACGCAGTAAATATAATTGTATTCTAGTAAACTTGTTGAGATTGTTCTTAGTAATCAGTAATTATTATTTTTATTAGTTCTTCTTTGATTATGTTGGTTGTCTCAAATGTCTGTTTACAAGTTTCTCTCGTGTCTTTTGTCTCGTGGTACCGGGATATAAAGTAGCCTTCGTAATATCCTAAACTATATTTCTATTTATTTTTGTGGCAAATGGCATTAAGATTAGATCTGTTTCTGAAACTATTTTAATATTCGAGTTCATGGTGGGTTTTAACTCTTAAGAATACTTATTCTCTATAATAAAACCCAATAGTTCAGCGTTAGGTACTGTTTTATTCATCACCATAATTACCACAAGTCTCTAATTTCCCACTGCTAACCAAAGGCCATGTCTGACACAGTATAGGTATGAACATTATTCACCATGCTTGCTCAACGCGGATTCGCGATTTTAAACTTATAATAGAAAATTGTCAAGAAGTCCAGGTATTCTCTAAAATTTGGTTTCGCCGTATGTCATAATCTTAAAATTTGGTTTCGCCGTATGTCATAATCTTAGAATATCTTCGAAATAATCTGATTGCCCCTTGCAAGCAGCAGCTATCGAACACTCATGCATAAGAAGCGAGAGCGCTTTAACCTACAGGCTTCAACAACAGATTAGTTTAGCAATATTAGAATAATCAACATTTTAGTTTAGGATAAGGTAAGAGAGGAGAATAAAAATTCCGTCGAAGTATAGAAGCAACAGGCTATCTGCTGGCATAGGGTCTCCGTAGGAGTGATCCTGGGAACGATTCATTATTAAGATTAGGACCAGGGCGAAGGTTTTGGCCGCCTGAACATAACCTCTATACGAAAACCTTCCAATACTAAGTTCTGGTGCGTGGCGATGAAGGCTTTGGTAAAACTAAAACCAAAACTTCAAATATTATATACACTAGCTACTCTCATGCGGTTTCACTTGCTGCTCAGCTTCTACAGATCATAGCGTGATGTTTTATAGCCTTCCTCAATAAATAGACTAACAAACACAAAAATAATTTTCAATTCAAACCAGTAGTTCCGGCGACTAGCGTGTTCAAACAAACAAACTCTTCAGTTTTATAATATTATTAGTGAAGACTATAAAAAACGATTTCAATGTAGCTATGTTAAAAAATAAATAAAAAATTACAAATATAATCGTAACACATTTGCTAACAGTACTAGTAACGTACAATAATTACCGTCTCCAGTTCCGTGCAATGTCGCGAGCGGCTGTATCGAAAAACTTTTAATTTAGCCAAGTCCCCATTGTGAACCTTTTAAAAAGCTCCGAGTATTGTATGCATTTAACAAGGAAACTGTGACAGTTATTAATGGATTTTCTACTATTTTTCTTGGCTGGTGCAAAAGGATCGGCTTATACCTACCGCCCTAGTCTTTGTGTGAATTTGATTTGAGAACTGGATTTTTATTTAGGATATCAGCTGTTGTGTTAATATGTGCTAATCAACTGCTAGATTTAGATAGTTTGGTTAAGCGAAGGTTTAAGAATCGATACATGAATAGACTTATTTGGTTTGAGTTTTATGGTGGAATTAGGCAAGTATATGAGTGCCAAGATAGAATATACGATTCCCATAGAAATGCAATTTTTTTTAGACATGAGGAAATCAGTCCGACCCACCCTAGCTTTGCACTGTTGCAATGCTGATAGCAAATTTCTCTACTATTTAGTAGATGTTATTCTACACAAATTCCTCTTCAATCAGTCTATCTATTATAAAAAACACTTTGAAATCCGTTGCAAAGTTTTAAAGATTTTTTCAGTTTACATAGAGATACAGGGAAAGATACACAGAAACGAACTTTGGTTTACCTATACTATGCGGTGATGTATTCGGAAGTTTCTTTACATATATATAGTAATCTTATTTATTCATTGCTTTATGTAATACATAACATACAAAGGCGGACTTAATGCCGAAAGGCATTCTTTACCAGTCAACCGTAAGGGGGATTCGATTTTATTGTCTCAGATAAAAAAAAAACTGGTAAAAAATATTTTTTAAGTTACAAATGGAATGGGAAAATTTGTGTTCGTTATAAAATAGATAATTATTATATTCTTCGAAGTAAATTTCTTAAACATTTTTCTAAAATCAGCGGCATCTTTGAACACGTTACCCAATTATACACATTTCAATCGTTATTGTCTACGGTTATGAGTGTAAAGTATTTTTCGAAGCCGCACTCCAGCGCATCATTAGTCATTGTGAAGTAGTGTCGAGAAACGCTTTTTGCGAGTGTACTGATGCAACAAAACGTTGCATCGCTCCGTTCAGAGAGTTTCGTGGCACATTTCTGTTTCTAAGAGGATACTATTTTGATACTGGCTTTATCGGAGCCAGTATTAGAACAGTAATTGCTAAAATTACTACAATATGTATAGGTATCTGACGTCACTTAGGTAACTGATGCACAGCTTTAAAAGAATTTCCCATTTCTGTAGCAATTTCAAATTTTTTGTTAAAAAGCAACGAGGCAAATCTTGACTAAAATAAAAAAGGACAACTGAATATGTGTTTTCATCATCGAGTGTTGCAGATCAAATGACTATTATTTGCTTTATTTAGGTGCTTATAAACATTTTCAAGCAAATCCATAACTACCTACAACTTAAGACTTAGTGGTGATCTGAACTTACGACAATGAAATGGCACCTGCAAAAAGGATTCAATAGAAATAAACTGAAAAGGTTCATAAATCTATCTGAATAACCAGACATATTTTTTTTATTTAACTGATTAAAAATGTAGGCATTTAATTAAGACGACGTTGAAAACACCTAAGCAATTAAAATTCACGCTAACTCATATAATAAAAATTTCAAACCATCTATTTAGCAAAAAACCTTTTACTTAAGCTTCACAATAAATACAAAGTCTCCGGATAGCATTTCAAGCAGCCGCCAATCTTATCGAGGTCCCTAGCGGCGAGTTGTCTCTGAACTCACAATTGTATACCGACCGAATCGCTACTGTTCGGACTTCGAAAGATTCAACACCCCCGAGACCGATCTATCAAACGTCTGTAGATATTAAGTTTTCTACATTCCCCTCAGATACGAAAGCGATTGTTTCGTCATAAGAATCTTCCATGTCAAAATATTTATGTTGAATCAGCAACGATTTTCCGGCCTATCGATCATTAGAAAGTAAGATGTGCAAGCGTGAAATTTAAGTTTATTTAAGTTTAATGTAGCAGTCACTGTTTGATCGATCGGTATTACAAGCAGATACGTTTTTGTTATTTGCTTGGCATAAACATCTTTTTGCATAAGTGTGTTGCGTTGCTAGTTTAATTTGGTTAGGTTAACTACTTTTTGAGGAGCGAATTTCTTTGCTTTCAATTCCTTCGTCATAAATAGTCGAAATACTCTCAAATCAACAGACAACTGACGAGTTAAAAAAAATGGTATGGCTCTATTGCGCTATTTCCCCTGTAGTGTACAGGAGATTCCAGTAACATGGCTCTCATTTTTCTCTCTCTTTATAATCAATAACCGATATTATTCCAAAAATTTGAAGTTGAACAAAATTTTTGTTTGGATGATATATTTACAACTTGAACATAAGTAAAGCAAATATGGAGAAATTTACGATAATGTAAAACTTTGTATGGCTCCATCTTCTTCAAATAATGGAAAAGAAGATCATTCGTCTCTTTCTCCAATTCATGTAAGGCTATAAAATTACTTACAACAATCCTCTAGCGTATATATTCACAAAGACCCACATAGCATCCATACATAATATCAAAATGCAGTAACAATAGTTTCCCCCTTATTCACGGAGGGATAATTCTCAGAGTGCACAAAGAGGGTTGAGATAGCAATACTTACACAGGGTAGCGTGTGTCGGATAAATGTATGCATTGAAATGCAAATTGCTTTTGCTTTTAGATAAAGTTGAAGAGGGTTAAAAGATTCGGGTTTGAGGTACTGTTGAGAGATGAAATTTTTAATTTGTGATGCTTTGTTGTTGATGTATTGATTATTATATTTCTACTGGTAGATTTAAGCGAAGACGTAGTAAATGTAAAAACATCTGTAGATAAATTTCAGTCATATGAACACTTGAATGAACAAACAGTGGAAATATAAAATACTTAAATAAATACAATAAACAATGGAATTGAAATGTTTTCCTTACAAGCACATCCTGTGTACAGCCAAATTATGGGAAGAATAAACAAAAACAAGAGAAAGGAAATAATGAATTACTATCTGTCTCAGTACCTACACATTATGAGTAATAGATACGTATACTATTGATTAGCGACCACCCAGTCTCTGCCAAGTTTCCCAGGAAATCGTGTCCAATATCCAATCTAAGGGCGCAAGAGGAAAAAAATTGAACCGCGACGCCAGCGTTGCTGCACTGTCGCGACTGTTCGCTGATTAATGAAACATCTGCTCACTCAACTGGAAACTACCATAACAGACAACGCTTAAATAAACAACTACATTCCTTATGTCCTTAACATTAAGGTTGGAGATACCCCGAACGCTGTAAGGACTTACGTTGAAGCACTTGATCTTGTCAAGAATACCAAACGTTCCCCCTCGACGCTGTAACATTTGACGTTTTTGTGAGGCATACATACACATAAAATGGCAAAATATGAACTTTGGCTGTAGTCGAAGATGCCATATAAATCTTGGCAAATATATCTGTAAACATTGGTACTAGAAGTAGTGGCTTACACAATAAATGCCTTCCTAGACATCTATGCTTACTTGCATACACGCTTTTTCATACTTCTTAAACTGTAAATAGTTATTGTTTTATCAAGCAATGAGTTCCAATAATACTGCAGTAACAGACATGTACATTACCAAATGCATTTAATATTTCTACATGTAGCTAAGTATAGAGACATTAAAACTGAGTAAAAAGATGGAGATCCAGTAGAGTGATAATTTTAATCTTTATTATCGTAGAACTTCTATCCAGAATGAATCCTTTTTAAGGGTGACGTCACCTAGGAGGGGCGTGGGAGGTAACGGGGAGGCGAGAGTGGCGTCGGCTGTCAAACGTCTGACATACGATGACGTACCCGCGTCAGAAACTTGTGCGTGGCTTTGAGGAGCTTGCTACAATATAGATGCGAATACAAAGCATGTAGGTGTGTTCTAACATTGTTAATGTTAAATTATAATGAAGAAATCAGTAGTCAGTAGTCAGTTCATAAATACGCAATCCCATGAACGTTCTACACAAATCACGAGATGTCGTCACTATATATGTATAAGAAGTAGAAATGGAAGCAAAAACTCTTAAAACTATATAAATACGGACGTACATGTGTACCCCATAAATTTCATCGAACCCAGCCCTCGGCATGGGAGGGGCGAGACTTTGCAAAAAACGTCGGCACTCAGCCCAAAAAGATAGGAAACGCAACCCGCCATTACAGAAAATTGGCTATACGATCCCCTTCACAACATGTGATTGGGAACAGGACTGCGAAATTTAAAATTGTGTTTTTTGCTCTCAACATTAATGATACAGCCTCGTGAAGATCGTTTAAAAACGAAAACAAAATATCTTTTAAATCCTATCGCAATCAAAATGAATTTGTATCAAATTTGAATATTATAAATGACCTTGTCGAAATTTTAATAAGATCCAGTTTAAATAAACTCTCTTTATTCCAGCACTCGATCTAAAAGGCAAAACAAGAAACAAATAATACGATCAAACTCGGCTAAATAGGTTTTTCTCGAGCTGAGAATTTGAATAACAAAACGACTTATCTGCATTCATACCTGCAGAAGAATCTAAACCCGCTGTTGGATGATTTAAAGTTCTGAATTCTATGAGAGAAAAGTTAGGAAGTCTAAAGTTTGATTAAGGGCCTGTCGTATTGTTCATTAAACTTGGATTAAGTTTGCGCTGGATAGAACGAGCAGGCAGGCAGTTAGCGTCACGGGAAAAAACAACGCGAGTGAGCAAGTTTGTTGAAGAACTTTGCGCTGATAAGGATGTCTTCAATGGGGGACATTTATCTTTTATAAGCAAATAATTTCAATTTGAAACTTTGGCGCTCGATAAAAACGTTCGATAGTCACAGTATTTTATACTTCTTCAACCAATCCTTTTTTGACCAAGTGATAGGATTCCCTACTAAGTACTGGATTTTGCACACATTTGACTTTGACCACAGTGAGCAAAAAGTCAGTAGTCAACTATTTGAATGAGATTAAAACAATTTTCTGGTTGTCAAGATCACTGATAGCGTAGACTGACAGTTATGTCGACAGATTGCATAGTGATTAAACACGATCTACAGTAGAGAAGTAGCATCGATGCTCGACGTTTTCCTTGAGTTAAATAATACACGCACTGGTTCGCTACTCGCAGTAGCCATGTAATTATTATTGTAATCATCAGGTGATGTATTCGTGGAAACAATTATAAATCAATGGGGTTCCCCTATAAATGAATGGAAAATAATCAGGGGTGTCACGCTGGACTATTCGTTGCATATGCAATAATGGCAAATCATGAAGTTTAGTTATCAGGAATACGTATTAAGAGTGTCTTAGAACCCACTAAGAACTACAATATTACATAAATGGTTCAAGAAATTGTTCGTGTTTGGCACTATGGATACACATTAGGTGGATAGGCCAGTAGTGGTATAAACTTTGCAAAAAGTTTAACCCATATTATGCTACTAATCATGGCAGTGGATAGACACATTAAAGAAGAAGCTTACATGGCTAAGACTAAAAAAATGCTAATTATAATGTTTCATTCCAATTGTAAATTACCAATATTTACAATCGATTGCTTAGATGAACATCAACATCAGCAACTAATTTAGAGCCGAAATTGATATTAGCCATATGAGATTTTCTTTTCTACGCTAAAATTTTATTAACTTAAGTAACTTACTCGCCGTACCTAACACATTTGGGAGGCACAACAGCTGAATGTAGAATCTGAGCAACACAAAACAGAATCAGTATCAAAAAAGGTCCGAACCGGACCAGATACACGTCTATTTATTGATCAAACATCCATTGATCGGGTGTTACCACCTTTTGTAGCAGGGCCGGGAGCTGTGATGACTCAGCAAAACTCCACCGTGGTCCATTGTGATCATCTAATTCAATAAAATCACCATTTTTGTTTATTTGGTGTCCAAGTCGGCTCCCTTGACGGGTCTTAGTGTAGTATTAGCGGCTTAGGCAGTATCATAGTACCATGACTAGTGATTGCTTTGTTTTTTCTTACAGTGTATGGACTGATCGGATTTGTCGTGTGATCTGTTTGATAGATATCTTGTTTTAAGTCTTCTCTTGTTATTGTTTAGTTTTTGTATTTATTGTTTTCCATTTTTGTTTTTTGGTCATGAAGTGCTGTGTGAGGTTTGATAAGTGTTGAATTGATGGGATTCATCTTAAAAAAGGGTTTTATTTTTCAAATTAAATTTAATAATAGACTAATAGTTAATATATAGGTAGATAAATTTGTTTTAAACGATTGTCGGTTAATTTAACAAGCGTTATCACATAGCAAACTAAATAATTAGTGATACGTAAGGTTGTAAAACAAGACTAAATACTCAAAAATCATTAATTTTACGTTGAGCATGAGTGACAGATACTAAAATGCAAATGACCGTATGATAGTCGTACACGGTTTGTATCAAAACTATTAATTTCTACCTAATTATATCTCACTTGTCGTCCATTAAAATAATGAACAGTATAATAATAAAAAATAAAGGAAATTGCATATTAAATATTTAAAACTCGCCGCCGTGTCGCTACGAACAGAGACCATGTTCGTTCTGTATTATTATTAAACAGCTTCTTAATCTCTTCTATAGTAAAGTTCGTTTAAATCTTTTTATTCTTTTACTCCTATCCAAAAGCTGGTGTGGTGGAAAGAGACGGCAATACAAAACCGGTTCCCGCGACGACGAACGATTTATGCGTCTATTTCTTTCGCACCCATTCGAATATTTATAGGCGGGAGGGGGAAAAACATGTTTGCAGCTTATTGCTTTTAAGCATCGTAACATGTCAAAATAACTCTTACTCCGTAAATACAAAGTCGAGTTTTGTTCGTTGGTTTTAAAGCAAGTAGCAAGAAGAACAGCTCCGCCTTAAAAATGGAAGGTGGTATGTAAAAATTGATGAACATGTATAGGAGTCCTTAAAGTGACAGAGTGTGCTGGCGTGTTGGGCAGTGTATATTGTCTCAAAATGTTGCAGGACAGCGCGCCTCCAACACCATTGTTTATTATCAAAAAGTGATAAATCAAATGACTTTGCAATAATGCTGTTCTAAAACTTTGTTGATGAAAATTGTGCAATGAACTGACTTGTTTGTGCTAGTGGATTTTAGTGAACAATCGCTGTAGATAGTGTAAAAATCAGTGTTGATAAATGTGATGATAATTATAACTGAAGATTAGAAAAAACTGTTGAAAGTTGAATTTAAGGTTGGTGGACTTAATAACAACGCAACAAAATTTTGAACGTTAATACAAAGTGTAAGAAATTGGAATCAAGACTGTGGCAATTTTTTTTGTGATTATTTCCATAAATTCACAAAATTGAGTTTGCGAATGCCCTACAAGTTGCTCTGCAAAGAAGAATTTTAATCCTTGTGATGATATAATTAAAATTACAGAATTATACATTTGTGTTAAAAACTCTTCAACTCAACAAAACTTCCACTTTATACAAGAATTGAAGATTTTTTTAGTTTGCAAGTTTATGACTGTAAACCTTTTATACATAATCTTTAAAAACAGAATATTCTAATCTTCATGTATTGTATGGTATGACTGATCGATTTAACCAAAACACGAGAGAATTTTTGAAAAAATGTCGTTACACTGAATGGCAGCCATATTAACAGGCGTATTGTGTGAGAGGTGATGCGCGGAGAGGACCACGCCCACCATGAGCTCATTTCTCACCAACGGTGGGTACCAACCTCAGCCGGACCCCAAATTCCCGCCTTCCGAAGAGTACAGCCAAGCAGATTACATACCACCAGGAGAGTATTACCAACACCAACATTTGCAATACGGATACCAGCACCAATATGCTCCAGTTCAAATTGGGACAGGTTATGGATATGGAGGCTATTATCACCCTTTGCCACAGCACCCACCTGTCGCCCCACCTCCAAGACCTCCAGAACCTTCGCATCCATCCGATGCCGACCACGGTTACCCAGCTCATAACCCTGACACTGCTCCAGGTCTAGCGGAACTTGGTCTAAGGCTAGAAAGACATATTGAAGAGGCAGCACCTGCAGGAAGAAAACTGCATGCCTTGGGACGGGAAGGTTCCCCTGGGTCAGAGCTTGATGATGAAAGACTTCTCCTAGATTCTCCTCCGGTAGAAGATGATGATTCCTCTATATGTTCAGACAATACAGACAGGGTAATTTATCCATGGATGAAGAAGATTCACGTTGCTGGTGCCTGTAAGTATAACCCTTTTTCAGGTTTATTAATAACTAAACTTAGTTAAAATTTTTCGCTAAAAGAAAGAAGTATCACTTCAGCTCTATCCACTGTTATTATACTTATAGACTTAAAACCAATATAGACAGTTCAAGAAACATGCATCAGAGCTGCGTTCGATTTTTGATCAGATTAATTTTATTGTAGTGTGCTCGTAATAAAAAAATAGTATTGCATCTAGCACTATTAATAACAACAGTAGCTTATAGAAATCCTGTACACACTCTTTACCTATCTTTAACAGTCAAAATTTGTTCGCAATATTGTCAGTGTCTCACCAAAGCAGTTAATTTTGTTACTGTGAATAACCAACATTGATTTAAATGGATCGCAGTCGGTTATTTATTTTAGGCGAAAGAAATACACATTTATCTAAGAGCTAAATTACACCCGGTTCTATACAGCCGTTTTGGCGTACTTAGTTGCGTATACAAACAAACACCCATACACCCAAAACATTTTTTTCTTGTAAATGTTACTACCATCGAAAAAATATTGACCCGAAAATTTGAATCACATTTCGATTATTTTTCAAATTGTCAGTATAAGTATGTAACAGTCTGCACAATTATTTGGACGTTAATAAAATAAATATTGACTAAGTACAGAGAATGGCTATTGTTAAACAAAATTATATGGTTTTTCATGAAACCATGTCTTTTGTACCATGGGTCGGGTTAGTAGCTAAACAATGGTTAGGTACTGTCGCCATACTGAATTGTTTATGAGACTTTTAATGTAGAACCTGCATACCAAGTATCAAAAAGCATCGTGAGGAAACTAGACTAATTTCTAGTTTTATAAGTTTGAAATCGCCAATCCGCCTTGAGCAAGCGTGGTGATTAAAGCTCAAAATCTCTGGGTGAGAACAGGCCTTTTCTTAGCAGTAGGCACTTATACCAGGTATCTGTGAAGTCTTCCAATACAGTACCTATTGTAATGTGAGGGAGTCATAACAGGAGCTTGCAGAAAGTTAGAGTGAAAATATGCTAGCCTTGTGTTGTTCAACGCTGGGTTTGCGAGCAAGAGCAAAAGCCAGCAAAAGTCATTTCACGAACAAAAGAAGGAAGGTGCTAGTTTTAGTTAGTATAAGATCCTTACACTCCTTCTCGCACGGCCCAGCTTTCACTCGCTCTAGCCTCCCATCAACCTCCAGATACAAAAGCCTCCTCCAATTCGTAAAATATAGACAAACAAGAGCAATAGCAATTTGTGAGGACTTCTGTCTAAGTCTTCGACCACTGTTTTCTATGCTAGAGTTAGTGTTGATATACAGCTTTGTTTCGCCTTAGTAAATGTTCATACATCAGAAACACGGTGATTACATGTGCTCAACGGTATCAAATGAACACAATTGAGCTAACATAGAACAGTAGGAAAACCTTTGTAAATTGCTTCGATAAAATCAATGACAGCATTCATAGAAGAATTTTTTTTACTGCAAAAGTTAACAATTACCTATTAAAATTATTTAATTAATTTATATAAAATTTAGATCACCACGAAATAAGTAGGAATTAAGACTTTACCATTAAAAGAAAAATATTTGGATTTTCTTTCAAATGATTTGAATTCTTTATACCTATGTTTTAAAATAAACCGCAGGATTTGCGGATTGTTGGTAAGAGCTTAGAATAAATAACACTTGGACCAATTTTGTCAAACACTTTTTATTGTATTTGTTATTGTCAGAAATAGGTTCTAAAGTAATAGACGAAGACATCAGGAATAGCAAACGGGGAAATAGTTTTATCATGAGGAGAAGCAGAAGTTAGGCGCTTGATTAAAATACTATCAAGTAGACATTGATCTCTTTTATTATTGAAAATACTGCCAGTCACAGGGTAAACACAGGGTATAATAAGATAGAAGTAATGTCAATAACACAATATACATACAACATTTTATGTAAATATTATTTACGATGTTTTATAGCCTAAAGCACTTAGCAAAATTGTAGCTTTCTATCAGTGAAAGAATTTTGGCAATCCGACCAGCGGTTTCAAAGATTACCCCCTACATACAAACTTACAAATTACACCTCTTTATAATATTAATATAGCTTGATAGGTACCAAAACTACTAGTATACAACTTGGATAAGTTACTGGCAACGTGTACCTACACAAAATATGCAGTAATCGCAAAACGACATGAAATAAATTAACCTTTCAATCGTTGTAATTCAAGGCACAATAGAAGAACAAAAGTTGCGCGAATGCCGCTTTGTGTTTGATGAATTAAATAAATAATATTTTCTTTATTTTATTATGTTATGTAACACGATACAGCGAACATTGCCGTAGCGACTGTTGGTACTAAGAACAAGACCCCCGTTACCGAGCAACCTACAAACGTTTACATCCATAACTTGCCGCTTTTATCTATTAATATCTATATAACATTATTTTGATCACTGTTCTAAATTCCTCTTATAGGGTTATAAGCTAATAAAATATATCTACATCCAAAATGCCTATACCGTCACATTAGATAAATTGAAAGTATCATACAAGAATACAATGACTGAAACAAAAACAAAAAAAAATGAGATAAATGATGAATAACACGGTATAAGAAAGTAAATAAGTCTTAAAATCTGACAATGTTTAATAAAAAAGCGGAGCAACGGAACCCATGAGATTTTGCGCACGTGTGTCACAATTGGCACGTTTATTAAAATGCATGTATAACCACAAGCATTCAAGTCACACACATAATAAAATACGGCTCAAAACGCACCCAAAGTACAACAGACAACTTAAACGCAGTTAATGACGTACAAATGAATATAAAATATACATTTCTACAAGACTAATATGCACACATTAATCCTACTATTGTGTACAATCAATGCGAAATCTTTTAAAACATATTAAACGTTCGCGGTGCATCAGAAAGAGAGAACAAATTGCCTCCAATTTATAACCCTCAAAATTTTACTTGAACCGCTCGTCTTCGAGTGTGTCCTTTCTGTTTTGACATTTTACTAATACGATGTCATTAAACGTGGTCCTTTAAGACGCCAAGGACCATTGTAAGGACACAAAGGACCAAACACTCACGTTAATGAGTGTCATTTATTTTATAGTTTTTAAATAGCTGTTTGTGGTTGCACATTCGCCGTGGAGATTATCGATATCTATTTTTTTGCCTAGTTGCCTCCCTTTTATCTTTTTTGATATTGTCCTGATTTCGTTCTGTTCAGGTGCTTTTTACTAGTGATTTATCATATTTTGAGATTTTTTTGTTTTCTATTTGGCTAGTTTTCATACCTACCTGCTCCTCTTTATTAATTTATTTTGCTCAATCCAATATCGACACTAATTATTAAAAGAATTTTTTAAACTTATTTATTTAATAATTACGCGGGTATTTACGCAAAAATAATTATTTAAACATCAAGCCTCCCCCCACCCGCGTAGTTATATGTTGTATATATTAATTGTGTTTATTACAATGCAACATAATATTCTTGGTAGATAGTATTAAGAATATAGATAAATACCTAATCTGTCACGAAACAAAAAAAAAATATTACCACTTCCAAACTTTCCTTCTTAATAAATTTACAATTGTGTGAGTCTAGAAAGATTAGGTACCAATTTTTAATTTTAAATCTCCATCAAAACTTTCAATTTTAAATAAAAGCAAAAAGCTCTCAATCTTAGAATTTTTGCATTTAATTGTGACTCATACATACTGACATAAAGTTGAATAGTTCAAAATACAATATGGCGGATGCCTTTATCGACGTCTAGTCTTTTGACGCGATTTTTTCATCAGACAAATTAGGTATTCTAAATTTCCTATAGAGCTCAACGTTTTATCGAAAACGCAATTGGAATGCAAAGTCATGACAGGTTCATTTAAAAAAACCGCCTCTTATTATTTTTATCTGAACCAACATTTATTCTGATTCATTCTATAGGAAAAAGGAGTCCATATGCTTAGGTATATGATACCTATTACATATTATCAAACTTTAATCGAGCCATTGAATTAAACGTTGCTCTTTTTTAAAATCTATTTATACATTACTTTTATACGTGCGAAGCCATGGGCGGAAGCTAGTCAGGTACTTACAACATAAGTCATGTAACTTTGACGTAACTTTTTAGTAAATAATATATGTATTTTTCGGTTTTTCGACAGCATTGGCGTCCTTCATTTCCATAATACGAGTTATATATAGTATAAATCCTATCTTGAACAACACTTCTATTTTCTTGAGCATCAATTGCATTGTGAATCATACCGTATTCATCATAGACCATTGTATTATCTGATTACTTGTTGACGCTTAAATTCTTAGCAATCAAATGCGACTTCAATATGTTTACATTATACAAATTTATTCATTATTTTCCCACATAAATTATTTGTATGCCATCGTGACTTATATGACCTTTAGTATTGTCTTCAGAAGTGCTTGTCGTCACTTTTTCAAATTAAAAATGAATATTGGATTCTCTTGCAGCAAAAAGTTTATTACCTATGCTTTGTGATGACATTTATGATTAGTTATTTTAAGTATTGTTTTTTTTTGTTTAAATAACGATTAGATCCGTAAAAAGAGTATATAGTTATATCTCAGATTTTTTAAAATTAGTTTGATTTTATATCGAATTCTTTATTTTGTCCTCGAAAATAATCGATTCTTGATGAAAAAAGAGTTCGCAAATTGGAATTGAAATCGAATTAATAACATAAAAGTGATGAAAGACAAAGTCAAAGTAAAATAATTTACTCCAAATATATCATAAATATGTACTTTTGAAACGCCAAAATAGACTAACAATTATAGTCTGTTAATATGTTCCTCAGTAAGGCTAGGTTCTCGTTCCAAAGTGCAGATTCGAATGGAGAAGATCGAGCAAGAAACCCCATATTGAAACCCTGTGTTTCCTATACTGATTTAAGTTATAATAATGTTTTAATATTTTTTACCAGAATTCAATTTCACAATAGTTCTATGCTAGCAGATGCACAGACGTGTTCCTTTGGTCATGACTAGTCATGAGACAGCAAAATTATTGTAAATCATCCCTGACGGTGAGAAAAACTGGAATATGGTGATGACGTGAATATTATTTTGGCATTCAAAATATTATATTTCGGCAAAGTTTTATTGTATATTTAAAACTTAGTAAATAGTTAATATGGCTGTAATGTAAGTATTGTTTTGTATTTACTGCATTTAGGTACTTAGTGCTAGTTGACATAGAGATATTTTAAAATATATAGTGCAAACCATCCAAAAACGTTGGGTTTTAAAAGGCTTAAAAGAAACTTAAGAAAATCAACACCGAATTCGGAAAACTACTACTTTTGGGTCTACTTAAGTCTACAACTTTACTGTAGGTTACATCGCCAGGGTGCCTACAGATAATAAGAATTTAGAGGTATTTACTTAATAAGAGATATGAAGATGCCTCAAATGTTTATCCCTAGAACTGCTCGTATTTAGATTTAGCCAAGCTTAACAAATAAACGTTCTTGTACATGTACTGTACAACGCAGATATGTTTGAATTGTAATAAATTGTTACGTCTGTGTCTCGTACTTATATCTAAAATGTAGGCATCCAATTTTATTTTCTTGACTGTCTTAATATTGGAACAAACAAATTCAATAAACTGTCAAACAAAGTTACACTAAAAGTGAAATCCTTCACGATTAAAACGACAAACATTAAAGCAATCCTCATCCATTGTAACATCATTAACGAGCCGATCGAATTGATTGATCGTCAAAGAAATTGCTAGTATCACATTCGCGCGTTTTATTCCGAATTTAAAAGAGAGACTTGGCTTATCGACACCTGTCATTGGCCTAACATTTTTCATGGTACACAATAGTGGGACAGAGAGGCTTTAGATCCATCGCAAGTTGGACGTAATGAGGCGGGACCACCTCGAGAGGCCGATAGCGCATGCGTCGTAAGATCGACTCGAGATTAACAGATGGACCACACGTTGGTCGCAGGTAGCTCGTAATTCAATTGAGATTGTCATCGTCTTGATGACGTGATAGTGGCTAACGAAGCGAAGATCGAGCACCGGTAGCGAGTAGCGGTCCCGATGATGATTAAAATAATGAGTTGTTGCTTTCGTCCAGTCACTGATACAAGCTTTTAAAAGAATATTAAAATGATATGCTACTAAGTTCTCTTGTGTTGTGACATTGATCTTATTAATATCTCTATTACGACTTGTTTGTGTCACGTATATCATCGTGAAAATTAACGTCTCTATGAATTTGAATGGACTGATAGATTTAGTAACTGAACTTAATACAAAATAACAAAAGAATTTATGTAGATGTTAGGTGTATAATCATAATGGTGGTAAAGAAAATATATTTTATCATCTAATTATTTTTATGTAATAGTATTTTACGTCATACCAAATTTTAAATTCTACATACCCATAAATTTCGTGTATGACTCGGTCACAAGTTTGAGAAGGAATTTTTAATTCGTTACACAGAAATTCGATTTGAAATTACGCATCACGTGCACTGCATAAGTTCGGCGTATGTTCAATAAGGAACAATACCTAACCTAACTTGCTATAAGGTGTGCTCTAAATTATAGTTTTTTTAGTTTCACGCTACCAAGGTATTCTAATTGTTTTCACAGCTAATCAGTCAATAAAGTCTGTTGGTCGTCTCGGACATTTGAATTTTGTCGGTAATTGATTACGGTCACTTTGTCAAACGATTGGTGTCCCAGTAGCTACAGCTACTGGGCTTTCGAATTTAGAACATATTTTTTGTTTTTAAGAATGAAGTTTTTTTTATTTTATTTTTTTCCAGGAACTATGACGTATGGCCTTCCTAAACGATGGATGATTTAAAATTAAGTTTAATGTTTAGTAGAAAGTAAGTTAACGTAAGAATAAGAATATTAGTACTTGTAGTTAAAGTAAGAAATAATGTAAAATTAAACTTTACTCGAATTTAATTCCACTACGATATAGCTGGCCATTGGTGTTGCGGCGTTGTATACTTAATGCTATAAAATAACTGAAAAGAGTAAATGAGTGTCAACTCGATGGATCTTCTCTTATTTGTACTTCTTTATTATTATATACTAGCTTCCGCCAGCGGCTTCGCCCGTGTGCTGTCTTGATGAAAAGCAGCCTATAGCAATAGAACAAAATCGAAGTAGCTATACATAAAATTTGTTATTAGGTAATCGTCTCATTTTAATGGGTAAATACCCTAGTACTTACTAAGTCTCCGCCATCCGTCCGTCCATAGATAGAATGGTACGGATCTCACTAATAGGTAAATATTAAAAATATTTCATAAAACCCACTATTATATTATATTTATACTGCGTCGCGTCGAGCGCTGCAACAGTTACACAAAAATAATCCCTATAGCATGATTCAGTTTTCACATGCGACGGCGCGCTGGCTTATTATCCGAATTGCTAAGCTATCAGGAGTTACACGTGCTATTGTGAGGTAACCATAAAAGATAATTTTATGTAAAATATTGCCGTCATACATAATTTCTATGTAACTTTAATCATTAAGGCTACACACGCGACGGAAACTTAAAAAAGGAAGTAACTTCGCCCGTTTTCAAACATTTCCCTTTACTTCTCTGCTCCTATTATTTTTAGCGTGATGAAAAGTATAAAGTATCCTATAACCTGCCCAGGAGTATAAAGAATAATTGTACCAAGTTTCATTAAAATCCGTCGAGTAGTTTTTGTTTCTATAAAGAACATACAGACAGACAAAAATTTTACTGATTGCATTTTTGGCATCAGTATCGATCACTTATCATCCCCTGATAGTTATTTTGAAAATATAGTTAATGTACAGAATTGACCTCTCTACAGATTTATTATAAGTATAGATAAATATTCCTAAGCTTAAGTAGGTATAGCAAGTATTTGATACACTGACAATAAATCAAGAGAAGGCAAACAGACTCTCTAAATCCTTTAAGTAACCATTTCATCTTAATTATCATCAGCCTCTTTCTTTGCTTGTCTGGGTAGAGGCCTCACATCACCCTTTTTTTTTTTTTGTATCGGGGGGAAACCTTCAGAAGGCGCCTAGCTTTTTGGGGAGAAAGACTAGGGAGTGTGGGATTTTTACCTCACTAAAACCACCCCGGTGGCCACCCTCATCACCTGTAAGGGGCCCCGGGTCCTCTACAAGAGACCTATTCCGGAATCCTCACGGTGAAACGCCTGTGACGGCACATCCCTCGAGCACGAGCCTCGCTGTGTACGGCGGTACGTGACCACTGTACCACCGTCTTCCCTGGGACCACTATAACATACCACTAGGCTGGATATTCTTTGAATCCAGCCAGAATTGACTTTGAGAATCATGAATTTTTCGTTTTATTAATACGAGTATCATCACTTTAAACGTGAGATGTCAGCGCTAAATGTCCACTAAGGAACAGAGGCCTTTTCCATACTACTTTAGATACACCTACTGTTGAGTTATCTTCAATATTATTGGTTTATAGACTGCCTGCTGTTTTGTTGTTAGTTTCTGATTCAGAATTACTTTGAACAATAGGTCTATGATAAGCCAGAAAAAGTTTTCTTGTTATAAAATAATTGCATGTTCTCAATTACAGATTTAATGCAAAATTAGTTGATTAAGATATTACGTGCGTACGTATAACTATTATTAGTACATATCTACGCGATATTTTCTATGATGATACAATAAATTTATATTATAAAAACAAAAACAGTTATAAGATAAATATTTTGATCACAAAAACACCAAAAGGGCCAGTTCAATTGGGCTCAATACTTATTGCGCAGTATGTGTATATAAATACATAATATGTTATTGATTACGAAGTAATCTAACATATTCGTTGTCTCATCTAACAAAAGAAAATGCATAATACATGGCCACAACAATAGACACGCCTCCATTTTCCCTTATTTTCCTTGTATCTATAAAGCAATATAACTAAAACTAGCCGAGTATATCTCCATATTTATTTGGTGCGATCCCTAGACCCTGCTCAATGTAGAGTTGTCAGTGGTCAGCGGGAATCTCGGCTCAACCCGGCGACCGCACATACCAGAACCGCGGAGATTCAAAGAAATACCACAACGAACCCCACAGAAATACATCTATCCCTCTCTCGCTAAGGCTCGCATGTGTAGATTACAGATTTGTGATCTCATTCCCGATTATCTTTTTGTCTTATCGATATAAATAAAAGGAAGTTCATTTCGTTGTGTGTGCGTTATGTTTCTTGTAAGCACAACTGTTCGGCCATGACAGCGGATGAAGTTTCTTGATTCCATTTCATAATTATATGATACAATATATGTAGGTATGTATGAAAATCTACTTTTAAACTTTAATTTATATTGCTATTTGCATTCTAAACCATACCATACATTGATAGGTACTTTTTCAAATTGTAATATCTACCTTTATTGTTGTTTAAGTACTTAAGTCAGGGAAGTTTTGGGAAAAAAAACAAAATTAATTTGAGATCATGACTAAAGACTAATTAAAAATAAAAAAATTGTACCGCAAAAATACTTTTATGTGTTTACAGTATCTCTGTTTTACACAAATAATGTCTTGATCTTTCGATTTGCCCTTAATACGCTATGGTAGCGTTGTCCAACAATGTAAATCACACAAATGGTACTGAGATATAGTAGGTTCAAAAATATTTCCCAGCTAGTCTTTAATAGTAGGTGTAGATGCCTGGCACTTGAATTTGCAAAGTCATATAACTATGAAAGAACAAACTATAATGAATTTAAGAATTTTCCATTCCGTTCTATTCTTTATTTAAATAAAAAAGACGTTTCATTGACTCCTAAGCTCCTTTGACGTCGAGTATAAAGGCAATTTCCTCTGGAGGAAATTACGAAATTACTAGGACTTGGGTGACAATAGAACTATTCTACCAAGAATATTAACTCTATTGAACATTCAAGTGAGGTTTCGTACTAAGCTTTTGAAGTTTATGACCTTGGTACCAGGACTGAATTTTGTGGGACGAAAAAGGCATTTATCTTTAATCTAGATAGCATAGGTATAGAAATAATTGAAAGGGTGGCCCTATAGAATTTGTAGATTAAACCTGAATTATGCGAAGCTTGATTTATTAGGTGGAAGGCAAAGATGACGTCAGATAGCAACTACACTATCAAGTAATCAAATAGTAATATTAACCGTCATTGTAGTTACGAATATTCCATTATACTAAGCAAGCAAGCGAGGTGTTATCACAAAGAGACATCGTAATAATCTAATAAAAGTACCAAAGAATTTTATTCATAATAAACAATCGTTATTAAAATCACATTGCAAAACAGAAAATTAAAAACATGTGTTCTACATAAAATAGATTATATTAATTATAACAGTTAGTATATTAACAGTGGGTGATAACGACTTTGCCAGACAAGTAATTCGCCTCACTAATCTAAAAGTAAAAGTGTCTTACAATTCAAGTAATCAATCAAAATTGACAACATACGAAATTGAAACTATTCAAATAACCTTAACACATACTCAAATAAACATAGTTATAAATAACTTCCTTTTATGTGCGTACATATTACGTGCAAAGTTTTAACAAGCCATAAAAGGTGTATGAAATCGTATCAATGTCCACGGTGTCTGTACAACTAATTTACTAGGAGCAATTAATCAAAACAAAAAGGAAGCTCAGGCGCATGCATGTGTAATTATTATGCACATTAATTAACACAACGGCTCGTACATAAATTATTGTACGTCGAGCACGCAACGCTACTGATGTAGGTACGGCCTTATTTGTA
Organism: Spodoptera exigua; assembly: GCA_902829305.4. NCBI lineage: Eukaryota > Metazoa > Arthropoda > Insecta > Lepidoptera > Noctuidae > Spodoptera > Spodoptera exigua. The sequence goes on from LR824612.2 coordinate 5,100,472, forward strand.
TTCTGTTACTTGTTAGGTAAACTTTTAAAATGGGTGTGGATCGTTTGAATGATTTTGTTATTTGACATTTCAGATCAACATATAAAATATCATTGTTACCTATTATGAATCATCCTGTAGTCTTTAAAATTCCCTTTAGTCTTACGAGACATTAACGTCCATATTTTTACTTAACATATTTTTTAAATAAACACTTTTCTTTCTTCAACAGCCAATGGCCAGTTTCAACCGGGAATGGAACCGAAGCGCCAACGCACAGCTTACACAAGACACCAAATACTAGAACTCGAAAAAGAATTTCATTACAATCGATACCTTACGCGAAGAAGAAGAATAGAGATAGCACACACTCTAGTCTTATCGGAGAGACAAATCAAAATCTGGTTTCAAAACAGAAGGATGAAATGGAAGAAAGACAATAAATTGCCCAACACCAAAAATGTGAGGAGAAAAACCAATCCAGCTGGCGTCACCACAACCACGACTAAGGGAACACCAAAGAGTAGATCAAATAAGAACACAAATAACAATGATAAGAAAAAATCAAACAACAATGGCCGACCTGACAGTATAGAAAATGTTACAGATAACATAATGAATGATTTGCATTGTGTTGGAGCTCAACAAAATTTGTCGCACGATCCAGCGATCAGTCCAATGTCTCATCCAGGGAGCCAGATGAATCCAGGACATCCCATGACACCGCATCACCTTCACATGATGAGCATGCATGGTGGCATGGACCCGGCCCTGCTTGCTAACCTCGCAGCCCACGGGTCACCCGTCGGCACGGCAGGCTGCGGCACCGGCATCCCATCCAATCAACCAGTCATCAAATCAGACTACGGTCTAACCGCCTTATAATCTTTAGATGTGTAAAGAAAAAACTCTATTTTTCATTATCGAACTGTAATTCTTACCATTCCTTTGTGTCTAAGGTGTAATAAAGTGATTAATTTAATTTAAGATTTGTTTAAGTTGTGTAAGTATGTTAGAGTAATCAGTCATAATCGGATGTTTGGATAGTTAGGTGAAAACTTTACAATGTCAAAAGTGTGATTATTATTATTTTAGGGTAGGTAAACATCTTCTGAGTGTTGAATTTGTACATTTTATTTTAAGTCATTGTCAGTAGTAAGAATTGTATTTATTAAATTAATAACTAACTTTTATACGTTGCATGGATAAATAAGTATTCGTCATCGATGTTCGCTAAACTATCTACTTACTATTTAGTTACCATTATACTGTATTTCCTTATTTTGGTGACATCTACCAATCTGTCCTCTGCTCTCTATTTGATTTACTTTTTTTTATAAAATGTAGCTTTTGTACCCCTACTTACGAAGACTAATATCTAGTATGTTGAGATCTAATATGTTGAATGTTTTGGAGATTAGCTTATATGAATGCATTGATGTAAAACAAGACATGATTTCGTATTAATACGCTGTTACAAATTAAAGCTGCAGATGGGTAGATGTGCTATGTATTGTATAAAATAATCCTAATGATAAAATGTCGTTTATAACGTTCACGACTTTGTGATGTAGACAATGACTTAGGCTTAGGTACAAAATGTGGATTTAATTTTTAACGAGAAATTGTTTTGTAACTGAAATAGAAAAATGTGAATACAAAACCAATAAATATAGTAATGAAAATATTTGCCTATCTTTTATTTAAAAGCTCAATAAGAACTATGACTTATAATACGTACAAGACCGTATTGATGTCAAATTGTAATAGTATAAAAAATAGATTACTATTCTGAATTTGGATATGGTAGATACTTCAATTATATTGTCTAGTTAAATTCAATTACATTCATTGGAAGTTTTACCTCGCCCCGAGCGATCTTGTTAAGCAAGTACTCAATTTACATTCAACCAAAATCGCATCCAAGCATCACAAGTTACTCCTACGCACCGATCGCTCGTCTGGCATCGATATCATAACCTTGTGACATTCGTATCGAACGAAATGAAAGCAAAAATCGTAATGTATTCGTTGAATGTAAGATCATTAATCAACGTCGCCGGCTCATTGTGTGGCCGGCACGCAACATCTCCTGCGCGACTGACGACTACAGTTTTATCAACTCTGATATAACTTGTAGTTATGTTCACAGTTTTAATATCGGTTTAAGGAGAATTATTCACACTTTAAAATTAAGTCCTACTTTTGGGAATAGTCGAATTTGATTCTGTTGAAGTTTATTTAAATAATCCAAAGAAGACCGTAGCTTCAAAAATGACATTTACTTTCTTTCTTTTCAAAATTATGTAGGTATTACTTTCGAAATGACCTTAATCAAATAAGCTTCGTAAAATTCCTTGCTAAATCCATTCGTCAATAGTTATTACTTAACAAAAGATTTTTTATCCACCAATTACCAATATTAAAAGCCATTAACCAAATTGCCGATCAACAAAAAAGTGATCGCGTGCCTCATTTGTGCTGTAAGTGACCGCTAATCTTACACGCAGCAATGAAATAAATGAAATTCGAAATATGAATATAGAAATTGACGTAGGATTTTGGTCCTTGCATGTAAAAAAGAAACTAAACGTAAAGGCAATTTGCAAATGCAAGGAAATAAAAAAAAGTACCGACAGACGATGCATAAACGAAAAGATTTTAGCTTTTGGTCCTAGACTAAGACGGTGCAAAAAATATTGCAAAAACTCACAAATTAGTCGAAATCCCTCATTTGTTCGAAGGTTGGCAATGTTTCTTCACAATAACGTTTTTTGCCCGGCGCGTTAAAGGGTTATAATTTTTGCAGATCTTCTTACTGTAGACAAAAGATGTTATTGTTACTAAGATTTGTATGCAAATAACAAGATTATGCTACCGGAGCCGTTTGAAGGATTTATTGTACTTTACCGCTTGTCAAATTTTTCGTGTTTTTCATTACCCTTGAGGGTCTTTTGTCAAATCACACGGTAGCAGTTTTACAGTTATTTTATTTCGTACACTAAACAGAAGTTATAAGTGAATTATGTTTTTTTCTTAAGTTTCCACATTCTAATTAAAGTACAAGGATTTTATGAATAGTTTGGCGTTCAAACGCCATCTTGCCTGTAAGCCTGGTGGTAAACGATGATGTTACCTAATACTATGACGCTCACAACTTGATTGAAGACACCATAGGAGGACACAGACACCGGCAAAAAAAAATTGGGTATCGATAGTTAACAACCTTTATTCTTTTAGCCAGTATACATCTAACAAGACTTGTTTCTGTTTCATCATTTTCTTAAAATAAATTTTGTAATAATTTACTAATTTATGCTCACTTTACCCATCTAAACAGTAAACACAAGACTTAATAATTTTGTAGTATCCGAGAATTTGACTAAATCTTCTACATTTTTAAGTTTTTGTCCATCTTTTATTTCCTCAAAATGTTCTTTCTTTAGATTACAACCACTGTTTACTGTTCCACTGGGATCGAAGAATTATTTTGCAACCTTTTAACATTTAGGAACAAAGGGCGGTAAAGTAAAAGGTCTCAGAGAGGAGCCTTCGGCAGGTGAGTCTCCGGGGACCTGTTGGAGGAAGTGAAGTAAATGTGCCGCCGAGACGGTGACTGGCTCAAATAAAAAGGTATAACAAGATGAAACTGATAAACCTATATCTAAAGGCAAGTACGGCAACAAATTGTTCGAAAATTACTAAACTTCAGCAAGAGCTTCTGTAAGTCACAAATTAAGAGTACTTACTTATGGTTATTATTTCGTTCGTATTTATGTAATTGACATGAAACTAAATACATTAGTTAGCTAATAATTTAAACTATTATATTCAATAGGAACCAAGACAATTTACGAACCTTATTCTGCCATCATTATGTTTCAAGAACGTTCTAAAATAATGTGTTTCTCCATGACTTTGGGTAAGGTCAAAATATATCTTCATGGTTTTAGATAAATTATTCTAAAATTTGGCACAGGATCTTTCATCTCCCTAGGGACTAGCTACATAGATTGCGGCTACCTTTCTCTCGATGACTTTAACCTTACGTCGCGCCGGTGGGTGACTTGCCAAACAGGAGAAACACTGGTAAGTATTCAGGTAAGTCAGTATGACTGTTTACAAAAGATGTGAAATACGGGAGCGGGATTCATGTCATCATACTATTTTCTTTTAGGAGTAATCAATATTCTGTATTTTTGGAATAAGAAAATAATTTGTTAACTTATAACCGAATGTTTCAATTTCAGTGAATTATCATAATTCATAACAATAAGAAATCTCATATTGGGCCAATAAACCTTTGGTTAGGCAAGCAATTGATCGGTTTTCATACATGTTTATCACTAGCACAAAATCTCCGAAAATGTAGCTGAATGCTGTTGCTGATGAATGTTCAATTCATGAGAAATGAAGCTCTCGTCCTCTTTAAGATTAAAGTATACACCGCCGAAAACATTAAAACATTGAAGTTATGTTAGAAATACTTATATAATGATAAAATATATCTACCGCTAACTGAAAACTAACCTATAATATTAGCAATATACATCACGAACAATGGATGTCTTAAATTTAAGCTAAACTTGGTAGACGTATACGCTTCAACAACAGTCAGCAAGTTTGGTAGCACGAAGTAAGTCGAAGGGCTGTATGAACGCGACAAATTTCAATACATCGGCATCGTCTTGTTGCGTAGGGGCGCTACCCGAGTGAATATGGCGGATCCATTGAGTATGGTACAAGTTTATTAGGTAAACAAATCAGTTTAACAAAGCAGAAAAGGGTTTTCTTATCATCTTCTAGATAGTTTACAAGTCGACTACTTTGTCTGCATACGAGGAATCTTCAAAATGAGTTGCGTTCTTACCACGGTTAGAATTATCATAAGTTCAATTTTGAAATGATATTTATTATTCAGTGAGAAAGCCATGCGAAGGAAATAAAATATGAACATTCAATCAACAATTTTATTTTAATCTTGAATGCTTCCTTGAGGAATTCCTAATTTATTATTTAAATACAAATGTGCTAAATATCATAAATTATTAATCAACTAAAATTAAATAGGCATTTAAAGTTTCATATCAAGGTTTAAAATGGTTTCATTTTTACTTTAAGCAATTGAGATAAAATATTAAATTACTTTTTGAATACATTCATTGTACAGAAGCTTCACTGAAAACCAAAAATATCTATATTTTCAATGTAGGTTCGTTATTAACGCCTTTTCTTTTAACTTAAGCCTGTTATTTCGTAGTATAGGGTGGCTCAAGTCGTCGGCTGTATGTAATCCATACTCGAGTCGATTTGAGAGCTGCAGAAATGTACCTACGTGAGAAACTGACATATGGGGAAGGGGCGCTCAAGACTCAGGATTTCTGTGTCGTTAGAGTATAATTTAAAATAATAACAATCCAACCTACACATAATTCAATAAACGAAGTGTGATAGTTTCTTTAAGTACATATTATAGATAGAGTTACTAACAAGATATAGAAATTACATTAGACTAAAAATATTTTTTTATGATGTTAGTCAATTGGGGTATATGTACTAATACATTATAAACATGTAGGTATAAAATAACACCTGCAAGTAAAAAGTGTCACATAAGGTCGAGTTCTCGCAGACAACCTTTAGAAGGTGATCAATACATATATGTTATAATGACTATGTAATGTAAGTTGTATGTCAGCGCCCAGTACTATTGCCAAGAAATTTTCTTTTCTAATTTCGTTTTGGATATTACAGAATTAGCAGTTCTATGGTTTATTGCAGGTAAAATTTAGAGATTTTTTCACTTTTTAGAACTTCCCAATGGTGGTGAAATACAGAGTTTCGTTGGTAAGTACATGTCATTTGGATAATTCGCATAAAAAATGAACAGACAGTTATTAATTACACATTACCGGCGACTTAAAATTACTGAATTTTGTTGATACTAAATAATACTCAGGATAAAACTGAAAGGAAAATAAAAACACTACGCACTCCATTGAAGATCAACGTTGTCAAACTTTTGTTTTGCTCTCCCAAAATCATTTCAAGACGGTTCATATACCGACTACATAGAGTGATATAAAGACATACAATATATCACGACTGTATGTATAGCACATATCTCGGTAGTCAGTCGGCCAAGCTTTTGTGCCCTCTGTGGGGCGACGTACGATATTCGTGCATGTAAGGGTAAATGTTTGTATGTGTGTGTTGATTTCCCGACACGACGCGACGCCGCGCCCGCTCCGCTCGGTATGGTTCTGTTGTACGGTTGGAAGAAAGTGCTGGATTTTTTGTTGATTAATAATAATTATTTTATTTAAATTTTGTATTTCATTTAATGTTATGAGAATTGTTGAATGTTTAAAGAAAATTAATGTCAGGCAAATCAATGATATGACAATATTTCAAGCGAAATCATTTCAACATTTCATTTTTTTAATAATAGTTATTGTTAGACATTCAAAATTTATTCAAAATAACAACTTACGTGAATCAGTAACCAGCTAGTTGGCTACGCGACGTCAACGCGACGCGCACGTTGCTCATGAATAAGAGTTTCGTTGTGACTTGAACGTAGTAGAGCTTTTCTCAGTTAATATACGTGATGAAGTCGTTATTTTCAATAAATTTCACATTTCATAACCATGGCAGTTCGCTCCGCTAAGAAAATTTACCTACAGTAAGTATATTATTTTAAATAATAATAATATAATAACATAAATATAACCTCACTACTAACTATACCGACCACATTTTAGAAAAATAAATATTTGTTTAACTATGATTCTGCTAAACTATGAAAAAAAAATTCACCGACTGCTAAGTCGGTAAATTTTCGTTCTCAAATGATAAATAAGTTACAATTTTTAGATCAGAATTTTATTTTGTTCAGTCAGTACTTTCTTTCGCCCGTGCTTAGCTATCAGCCGCTCGTTCCGAGGGCACTCACACATACAGAATCTAATACAGTTGGCACACATGCACCCACGCTAGGGGTGCGCCGGGAGGCATGGTGGGGACTGTATTAAGTTCCTTTCTTTTCACTAAAATAATTTTAGGGGATGGTTTTAGTTCAATATTTTTTTACGAAGGGTCGTTGAATTCGTCCGTATAATTTGAGAAATGGCCGCTTCTGTGGGGTGCATCTAGAAGTGGTTGAGATGTTTGCAACTTTGATATATCTTTTACGCACATTTGATCTTTATATACCTACCTACATTCGTAACGCTTTGTACCTACTATCTGAAATCGTTTCACTGTATTCGGATCACTGCAAAGACATTGTCTGAATACGAATGAACCCTTTGCTTTTCTTTTATTTTTATGGAATGTTTTATTATTTAACTACGTGGCAGGCTTCCTTGTTGTCAAGGTTAAATTTTCTTAGTAGTTCCAAAAAAATGAAACACTAGTGTTCATCGTATTAACATGGCAGTGTTTCGAAGCTGCCAATTAAAATTTATTGAAATATTGTCTCAGAAAAACAAAACACATTCTGGCAGCTTTCCAGCTAAACGTACGAATGAAACACATTCAAAATTCGAACAGCTGAACGGAAAATAACAATTTGAATTTTAAAAAAAGTAACCGCCGATATCATCGGGAGCGATCTTTTGCTGAAAATATTTTTAATCAAACTGGCCGGTTACCTGCTTGGCAGTGGGCAACCGCCCGACCTGTCAATCTTTCAAACGTTAGATTAAAAACATCATCTTTATTTTTTTTAGCATTAAGAGGATCAAGGAATTATGTTGAAAAAAAATCTCCGGCTGTATGATTATAAGGCGTTAGATAAAGTTTTGACGAAGGTCGGTGAGAATCTGTGGTTATGTATTTTATTTATTGTTGTACATATTATATAAAGCTCAGGTACGTCTACAATGTTAAGGAAGATGTCTGCTGTGAATGTTTTGTGAAGTTTTTATTTTTGGGTGGGACGAAAACATGCAGTTCACGTGTGAATATCAAGACCTTAGAGATTCGTTGTAATATAATCTATAGATTTTATAAGAATCTACAGATTTACTGTAATTTAATCTGAAGTTTATTATTCAATACATAATTAATACTTGTTTTTCAACTGACGCCTTGATAGTAACTATGAAGATACTACATAAATACATTTGAATATAGAACTTAATGTGTTTAAAAGTTTATCGGAAAATTGTAATTGTGCATTTTATCATCATTTCTTGTGATTTTCGTTTTGATCAAAAGTGTTGGTAAGTATTCAGCGGGTGTAAATCACTTGAATAGGTTTGAAAAACAAATATCTTGTTGATTCATTATGAAGATATGTAGGTAGGAATACAAAATAATGGTATTTCAAATTACCTTTGTCTGCTGCTTAATTCCTTCCTTTGTTTCAAATTAAAAGAAAAATCTTTTTGCATCTGATAGTAATTTTTAATACAGATTGTAAGCTAACTTACCTTCAAAAAGAACAGAATGCGTCATTGAGCACGCATTATAACTGGATTTGCCTGTAATTAACAGGAAATACTAAATATCATCACGATGAATTATAAAACAATAATAACATAACCTTGTAAATACTTTAATTAAGCATCCGTATCGATCACCAAAATCTATTTTACCGTACAAACTCCAAATAAAGACACTTCACACCAAAATAAACCATAACTCATTACCATATGAACTAATCTCCAAAAAATATCTTCATCGGGCAGGTGTGTAATAAGTGCTGAGTCAGCGCAGTGGCACCGGTAGTCCGTGGTAGCTGGTTTGAATCCCGGTCGATCACAATTTACATGTCAGTCGCACCGCTTGATATCCGATTGTTAGGTTGAACTATGCTAGTCATTCTTGTAGTTATCTGTATCGGAATAGGATTTTAGTGATACGAGTTTTAGTATTAAGATATCGGATTTTAAATAAATATATTTTTAGTCGCTACGCGGCTTCTATACATCGTAGCTTGATGTTTTAGCCTATAGCACTCTGGAATATTGTAGCTATCTATCAGTTAAAAACGTTTTGGGGGTCCGACCAGCCGTTCTAAAGATTACCCCCCACTTATAAACTTACAAAATTTTGTCTTTATAATATATTATTAGTGTAGATAAGTATAGATTTGTTTGTTACTAAGCCTCACGCATTGAATCGATTACTTACAAAAATACTTAGTTATAGGTAAAGTAAAATTAAAGGAAAGTACGAAATTTATATTTTTTATGAAAGAAGAAAGTAAGAGAGGAAATATGTTTATTTTGACACAGTGTTGGACAAACAAAAATCACAATCATGAAGCAAAAAATTTAAATAAAATACAAAATTGAAAATACAGTTATTGTGTCTTACAACTACGCCAAATAAGGTTCTTTCATGTAAATTACATAAAGTAGGGTACAATTACACAGTACCTAATTAATTAGAAAACTAGTAATGAATAATGCCAATGGAAAGTCAGGCCAATTGTTAAATTTATCACTAAAATTATGAGTTAAATATGTAAATTAAAAATACAAATTTTATATAGCTAACAAAGAAATAAATATTATAAGTTATAACAAAGAACAAGTTTGGACCAGTCAGTATTCGGTTGTAACACACTCCTAATCCGACGGCATCCGTTATGAAGACGGACATATCAATTTGAGCCAATAACCAACTCAGTGGCCAACAGCCAACAATGGCGTACGTAATATTATATAATATGTATGTATATATGTATGTAGGTATGTACCTACATCTGTCTGCCAATGTGTGTAGGTACGTATAGATTGTGATTGAAGGGCTTAGCAAAGTCAAGATGAAAATAAAAATAAATAGAACATTTCAGAGATGTGTATTTCAACTTCATTTAAGTAGGGTCAGAATTTTAACGTTATCACCTAATATATATGTATATATATATAAGGTATGTTATAATAGTATACTTATTGATAGTTATGTCAATGCATAGGTATGTGTGTACTTTTATACGTGCAAAAGGTTCACGTAAGTAAAACAATAAGTAAGTACTTAGGTTACCTTTAATAAGTCTTCAATACAAGTAACTAGGTCTTCGAGAAATAAAAAAAAACAAAACGTTACCTACGTAGGTAGGTAAGTGTCTCTTCTAGTCTATTTTATTTATGACCAGCTGGGCTGTCGATTTGCTCCCGCATCGAAATAGCTATTTCATTTAATTTGCGTTAAACCACAAAAATAATGTATATCACCTACTGTGTCTAAATGTATATTACTCTCTGCTAAGAAAAATCAAATTTCTGTCCTAAACGACCATGCAGTATTATTATTACACAAGCCGTTTATTAGAATGCCCCCAAAAACTAATACAGACATCTACATCAAGCCACCATAACTGCACTCTATTCAATTTGCGCAAACACTTTCTTTCTGAAAGTCATGCCAACATATTTGTCTTCATTGAAACGACAGCTCAATACTGGACGCCATGACCAGAAATCTGACGGAATTGACACACACCCAGAGAGACAATGGTGTGAATTAAAAATAATAAAAACTGTGGCTAGTGTCAGTTTTTATTGAGACAAATGGCTTCATCAGAATCTTCTTGTAATTATTGTTATCCAGTGGATAAGATGTCAATGAGAATTTGATTTTTAGAAATACATCTATTAATGTAATCATAAAAACGGGAATACAGAAAAATAAATAACTTCAACATTTTGTAGTAGCAATATAGGTCTTATTTATTTCTCTACTAACAAATAATTATAGTCTTAAATTTTGTCTACGCGACGGTCGTCGCTCTTGAATATGAGCTCCTAGCATGACTCGAAACTAGCCGAGATCACATTCAATGAGTTACAATTAAAAATTAAAAATTGGCACGACATTCATATAACAACGTATTTTTTCGTATATGCTTAATTACTGAAAACCCTATGAACAACTAAGTCATACAGCTATCATAAAATTAATCTAGCTTTTGCATAAGTTTGTCTATTAAACATAAGAGAAAAAACAAAGCAATTTCACAATATCACATTTCATTTCATCATGAGCTCCGGGGCTGCGGGTAAAGCGCAATAGGGATACCACATGTTTGGCCTGGAGCAGGAGTAGAGTACTTAGACGGTGTGATTTGTAATCACTCACTCCCTTTGACCGAAAGAAGACATTTGATGATTTTTCACTAAAAAAGAAAGACTTAAAAATGAGTATACAATAAAAATAAAATAGAAAAAAAAAACCTAATCAATAATCTATAAAAATGAGTGTAAAAAGCTGGCATCTGTCTCATTCTCCATTGTGTAGCACGTGCTCAGTTCGTGCAACATCATCGGGCAGTCATTATCGGGGTCAACAACACGCTGATTACCTCGCCCTGTCGTTCATCATTAGCCTAGGTTAGTATGTTTGTAAACATAGCCTCCATTCACTGGCCATATCCCGTGTAATTGGGTCACTTGAAAAATTATATGAGTGATAAATTGATGAGTCTATTAAGTGTTTTTTGTCGCTTTTTTAGTTAAACTTTGTGAAACTTACAAATTGCAAATGTGTATTTGTAACATAAATTGATTAAAGTAAACACCCTATTTAGGTACGGTGTTCAATTTTGAAAACTTGATTAATTATTATTATTTGTTCTATCCTTTCACGGGACCACAGGGTCCCGGACCTTTGGAAGGCATACGAGGAGCCGAAGCCAACTCGCAGAGGCCCGTTGAACAATTTTAATCTAAATGTGATGGGACATCAGCCGGCAATTATCCTTGTATGCACTATAAAAGTGCACCCAAGGACAATCCCCGGTTGATGCAGGACTATTGTAAAATGTGGTAACAATTAATAGGGTTATGGGTATGGGTTGCTATGCACTAGTGGATGAAAACTATGGAAATACTATGGCCCCTGCCCCTGACCAATATTGATACATACGGATAAACAGGCAGGGGGTGACTGGCAAACTCAATTAATGGGCCCCCGGAAACGGCCGCTAGCATGTAGCGACACGGGGGCATTATAATTTGTATGTTCGTTTCCGTTCACGGGATCATAGGATCCCGGACCTTTGGAAGGCGTACGAGGGGCCGAAGCCAACTCGCAGAGGCCCTTTGAACAGTTTTTATCTAATGTGATGGGACATCAGCCGGCAATTATCCCTGTTTGCACTATGAAAGTGCACCCAAGGATAATCCCCGGTTGATGCAGGACTATTGCGAAATGTGGTTATAAACGAAAGGGTTATGGGTATGGGTTGCTATGGACTGGTGGATATGATAACTATGGAAATACTATGGCCCCTGCCCCTGACCAATATTGATACATACGGATAAACAGGCAGGGGGTGACTGGCAAACTCAATTAATGGGCCCCCGGAAACGGCCGCTAGCATGTAGCGACACGGAGGCAACATACGTTGAGCTGCTTGGGGAAGGAGAGGCATCCCACGGCTATCAGAGCAATCCCGGAAGTACGGTCAAGACCCCTACCAGCACCTTACTGAGATACATCCTTCCCCCGAGTCTCCTTCAACTCCTACTCTTGCGAATCTCCACTCAAGCCAGCCAATTAAGGCAAGAATGAGGTAGGAGGGCTTGTTCCTCATCAGTGTTCACTCCAGCTAGTCACGGGGACTAACCGGAGATGAAGGACAAGACACCTCCCGGGAGTCAGGTCCGTGGGGTCGCCACTGCCCAACAGCTCGCCACAAGCTGCCTTGCGGATTTATTATTATTATTATTATATACTTAAACACACTAGCAGCTTAGAAAGCTGATGCGTGCGTATTAATGGATTTGGAGATTTTGTCGAGTCTGTTTTTAAAAGAATTAACTGTGGGTGCTTTTATCACATTTTCTGGGAGTTTATTCCATTCCGTGACCACCCTATTAGGTAGGAAGTGTGTCAAGGGATTCAGTTTTGAGGATGTTCTGCATAGTTTTAATGAGTGTCCTCTCAAATTTCGATTTTTATTAAGAAGATACATATTCTTAAGTCCAGGAACGTTGTAGCAGTCACTCATTATTTTGTAAGTCTCAATAAGGTTTCCTCTCTATCAATTGAAATATTTTTTATTTAGCATATACTTAGCTAGGTTCTAACTGTATACATATACATACACACATTTACATTTACATTTAAGAAGATAGATAATTACTAATGTGATGTATAAATGGCTCATTATACAAAAAAAAAATAAGAAAACCGTGAGAACATTTTGTGACGTAGATTTTTGACCTAATAATCAACTTTTACACGCCATATAAAATAACCAGTCATTTAATAAAAAAGAAATCTCCTACTAAAATTGAATTAGCATTAAAACAACATCTATTAATTTAGCTAAAGATCAATAACATTAGAGGTTGATCTTTGAACCGTAATATATCACACTAAAATAAACATTAAATATAGTTTAGACTGGCCAGAAGCGCGTTACGAACAGTTACATTAAAAATATACGATCAATCATACAAGCATCATATGTCCAAAAGAAAATATTTATTACCTGTCATTACTTTAGTACAACTAATCAATTAATAGTTTACATTTGATATTTTCTATAAAAACCTTTTATATTTATCACTACGTTTGAAAATGAGGATGGTTGTGTTTGTGCGTACGTGCATTGATAGATAATAAATCAAAGTACGCATTCGTGCTCACGATTCTGCAGAGCTGAATATATCAAATCAGCTTGGTGCCTCACGATCGCTAGCTTTTGTTTTGTTTTCAAGTGATTTCATTTCTGCTAACCTAGTTTCCGATTGTGAGATAAACGGACGGCTAAACTGTGAAGTAGATAATTAAAAAGGTTAAGATGTGTGATCCTTTTTGGATTAATCATAGTTGTGTGAGAGGAGTTAAAGATTTGTTGTATAAAATAAAATAGAATAAAATAGAATATAAATAAAATATGGTCCACCAGTAGGTGGACCATATTTTATACAGCAAATCACTTTTTTTGTATCCATTTTTTTTGTTAGGGGAAAATCATCAAACGCCTTCTCCCGCCCAGGGCCAGGCGGGAGAGAGTGTCAGACTCTTACTGACTAAAAACCCCCCTGTTCCTTCTCCTGCTCTAAGCCGAGGTCGCGGTGCCTCATTGCGCTTACCCCGCAACCCCGGCTAGAAAGCTAACGTCACGCGGTATTCCCAGGCGGTCACCCATCATGTTGCTTAACTTCGGTGATCGGACGAGAACCGGTGTTTTCAACATGGTATAGATGTTGGCACCAGTAGGTACTTATGCCTGTATAAGTGTGTGTGAGTAAATGTTACCTCGAGTCTTATACAGGAATTAGTAAATCGTAACTCTAGTGCAAGCTGTGACTCTTACTCTATTGTTAAAGTTGGGTATAGGTATATTTTAATGTAAACGAGCAGACAGATTCCCTGATGGTAATCAATCGGAGCCGCCCATGGATACTCGGAACAACAGATGGGTTACTAGTGCGTTGCCGGTGTTGTGTTATCACTCCGGATGAGCCCGCCTATTTTTTTTATGTAATAGGTCGGCAAAGGAGCAGACGGATTACCTGATGGTAAGCAATCAGCGCCGCCCATGGACACCCGCAACAGAGGAGTTCCGAGTGCGTTGTCGAACTTTTAGGGATTAGGGATTTGGAGATTTAGGGATTGAGGAGGGATTGGGGGAGGGGAAGGATTGGGCCTCCGGGAACCTCACTCACACGGCGAAACACAACGCTGTGGTTGTTTCACGCCGGTTTTCTGTGAGGCTGTGGTAGCTCGTGCCGAAGCTTCCACACTTAAAAATATTTGTCAAATACTATGACAATACAGGCGTTTTAGTTCGAATGCCAAACTGACATTTTTTAAATTACAAGTACCTACTATCTTTCTTAATGAACAAACACTACTGACAAGAGCTTAAGGCCAATATCGTGAGGAACTGGACTTACATTTTCTAATTATAGGTTCCTGCTGTATGTGAGATTAGGCCTTTTGCTCCGTAATGGACACTAAACGGCTGATGATATTTAATGACCTAATAAAACTTGTTAAAAAATAAAATATTTACCCATTTAAATTGTACACTTCTATTCAATACAAACTTAAAATTAATTAATAGGTTGATAAACACATTTTCTTTTTTTTTCTTTCAGCAGGTAGCTATTCGACATGCTACATTGGTTCGTTCACAACATCAAGAAATTTTCATGCGATCCTTCTTAGCAATGTATATCATAATTTACATTCTGGTTGCGCATGAGTCGTCGGTCGCTTTGATCTCCGTTACAATCGGACGTAATTGATGATTGTGCGCCAACTCCATATACAGTGGGAGCAGGGAGTAGGCATAGTGAGGAGGGAACGGTGGAAGCATCAGAACATTTTTATACACTTTACTAAGCATCATACTTTCATTTATTCACGATTTAAACCAATAACAAACTTAACTTACAAATAAACTTGCCAATACCAAATATTACCAACTTGTAATTAGCGCTGAAATGAAACAAAAAAGGATTTTACGAAATACAATAAGTTGTTTATTCCTTCGAAACAGGGTTTCCCCGCAACAGTTTTTTTACAAAATAATCATTCAAAAAAAAACCTTTTGCGTTTTCATTATTTTTTTTTTAGTTTGAGTTTAATAGGCTCAAAGAAGATGTCTTATAGTATTAGTGCTATCATGATCGACAAAAAGGAAGTTTATGGAACCTTTTGATATATGCAAATTTCTGCTTTATTTTCATTTCCATGATATAGTTGCTCCATTTCTTAGTAACTCCGTAACTATAACGCGAGACCAATCGAACGCGCGCGCCGCTGTCACGGCGAACCGTGCGCCTGCGCATGCCTGCGTTCTTAGGAAAACGTATACTATGTATATTAGGCAAACTGTATATAGGACAATATTACCTTACCTATCGATATAGGTACAAGTATTTGCTATTAAGGTATTCTTCGTATAAGTTTCGTTGTTCTTCCAGGCTATTTTCTGTGATCCCAACAGAATATTGTGAAATTTCCTAGAAGAACATTATTTTGAAAACACAAAAATGTTATGTGGACAAGATTAATTAAGTGATTCTTTGAAACATTTTGTTACAATACAATTTTAAAGATGGCATTGCATTTAGGAGTGTTTCATGTTAATATCATAGATCAACGTTGAGTATATACATACATTATGTATGTATAAAACATGACACGAAAACTAGACATCGAAACCAGCGATTTCGAAAATGGAACATACAAAAACAGCGCACATTTATAATACGAACAAAATCAATATGCAAACGTAATTACAGTGTAGTGCTTATTATGTGCAAGCTATATTAATTTTCAATCCGCCTTAGATGACCGTCGCAACGATTACCGCATGGAAAATTGCCTTAATGAAGTCATTACATTCTGCAGCCATCAGCTTGATGGATAAAAGCTCTTAAAAGTAAATTGATCTTCATGTTTTTGAGCCCTGTTGCAATTTTGAATTATGGAGCGAATCAGGTAAGCGATGTGTTTTTAGTTATGTTTATAAATTATTTATGCGTTCAGTTTTTTAGGTGATTATGTAAATGGTATCTAAAGAAGTTTTGTATCGTTTCGCAATTATAATATTGGTAAGATTAGGCCGTGCGTGTTTTGTAAGCAATACGACAAAAAAATAAAAACCGGGGTTACGAGTGCTAAAACAATTATGTATGTGCCTGGAGCATGAGGAGAAACGTTGTGGTTTTTAGTCAGTAAGAGTCTGATAATCCTTTTTGCATGTCAGGGCATGAGAAGAACATTGATGTTTTTCCCCTAAAAAAAAATAATTAAGAAGAGCCACTACACGCTGTTTTGATGTTGAGTTGGTTCATGTCGTACCTTCATGGACCAACTTAACACCATAATACGAGTTGCTACTTTTCAGCCGGGGATACGGCGCTAGCGCAATGAGTTACCGCGGTCCCAGTCTACAATAAGTAGCTATACAAGAAGGAACTGGGTAGTTTTTAGACAATAAGAGTCCGGTGCTTGTTTACGGTCATTTTAGGGCGGGAGAATTTGTTTGGTGATTGCCTCTCCTTAAAAAAAATGCTTTGCCTTGGCACGAAAACCGAAACATCCCGGAGATCAAACAATTGAAAAGTAGGTACAAAAAAAACTTTGAAAGGGTCACTCCGAACACGAAACATCGAAACATCGCGTTGATCAACTATTGTAATATAAATAATTATTATTACAAGTTTAAATAAATATTATAGGTAACGATTGTACATTTACACATACATACATACACTCTTAGATACTCTTATATGTACGATTATACATACCAACTTCTCAAACGTCTACCAACGAAAATGTACCACAATAAATTTAAGACCTCTAACTGACAATCGGTATAGAATCGTAATTGTTTCAAAACGAAAACGTTGTATTGTAGTATTGTCTAGTGAAACTCGGTCTGTCGCGTCCGAGCCAAAAGTCGGCCACCAAAAATGTAATAGCTGTCAGTAACCATGATTAATGCAATTAATCCCCAACAATGGCTACATCGCAGTACACTCGCTGCCTTTGAGCTTGTACCATTTCAATTTTAAAGCTTTTGTTTTTATTTTAATATTGCTGGTTGCTTTGAAATGGAAAAAGAAATATGATTTTTTAAGTTTATTTTTCTATTTCTATTTCGTGTGAGGTTGTGTATGTTAGTGATTTTTATTATCTAGAAGTTTAAATTACAGAAGTGATAAGAAGAAGAAAAAAGGAATTGATGTTTATTCTGATTTAGAGAAGACAAAACTCTAGTACCTATTATTAAGAGTCATAAGAAAGTAAAAACAAATCTATTTACTGACCTAACTAGGTACATATATCAAATAGAACAAGAGGATTTTTACCTATTCCTTTTCTATTAAAACAGGACTCGATGTCATTTTATATACATCAGCCATGAAAACTCACGAGGGAAAACGTACCTAGCGCGTAAGTAATGAAAACCTTAATGAATGCAAAAAAATGAATAATAGGTATTTCGCATTTGCATTCCATTTTTAATTCTACGAAATATCATATAAGTTAATATCGGCATTACAAAAATACTCAATGATCTAACGTTACCTAAAATTGTAACCAAAAAACGTTTCTCAACCAATCAAAAAGTCTAAATCAAATCCATCCCAGACATTGGCCGCCACAACAAACGCATAGTTCAGGCGCGCCGTCTGATACGTTTCATAAATAACGTGTACAATTTTTGTACATAGATTTATTACGTTCGGCGAGCGAAAATGGTTAGAGATTGTTTTTCAATTTAACCGGTGGTATCCTGCTGCTTGACATGGCAGGCCTTCCGCGGCCCGACCCATGGCTTGATATATCGTATGGATTTATTTCCGTTTTCATTTGTATAAAGGTATTAATAAAGTTTCGGTTGGCGGTTTAGAGGCGGCGTCGGTTGATGGTAAGGTTAGATTTTAATACACGTTATAGATATTTATAACTTGTTTTTGTTTATTGAACATTTTTAAATACTGCTTGTAAACAATATGTTATTGATGTAAATTATGAAAGTACTTTGATATTTGCTTAAAAGAAAATAATTTGGATAGATAGCAAAACAAGTAGGTAATGAATGAAAAAAAGAAGTAATGTGACTTTTGAATGACAATAAGTGCATTATACCATTTTTTATGTGATTGAACGATCATAGTCGAGGTGACGGATTACTTGATGGTAAGCAATCAGCGCCGCCCATGGATACCCGCAACAACGGAGGAGTTACGAGTTCGTTGTTGCCAACCATTGGGTATTTAGGATTCGGAGATTTTGGCATTGGAGGAAGGAAAGGATTGGGCCTCCGATAAACTCACTTTCATAAAATAACATGCAAAAATATTGTGCATTTCTCAGACATACCTACTGACAAATATGTATCAAGGTAGACATAGTGTCGGAACAACAAAATGACAAGTTGTCTGTTTGGTCATAGTAAAAGAGTGTTAAAATTATGTCATTGACGTTCTTTAACACATCATATTAAAACTGAGGATGTCACTGCTTATTCTTAGCAATAGACCACACAGAAGAGTGATCACGATGTATAATAATTAGCTGAAATCGTTGGTAGACGCCCACCTTCAGCGCCGCCCAATGTATTGACTCACGCATTCCACGAAGACTATTTTGAAATAGCTGTATCTATTTGTGTATAGAAAAGATTTCCGTTTCAAATAAAAAAATATTTTCAGAAAATACAGTTTTTTGACGTTAGCTCCATCATAAAAAAATTTAATCCATCATAAATACCACCTAAGTGGTATTTAACTGTAGTGTCTTTATTATCTGAGCACTAAAGTACATTATGTTATAGATTTTTTTTTAAATATCGTCTATATTAATATTAAAAAAAATTTGAATGTCATATTTTATTTTATTTTATCTAGTTACTTTTATATTTATAAGATAACATGCAAACATAATTTTACTCCTTGTTAATAAAGTTCCTCGTTAGAACACTGAAATTTCTAAGTGTGAATGATTTTTATTCAGTTGTACTGAAAAAATATATACAATCTCTTTCAACATAGGTGCAGAAGGCCGACCAATAGAGAGTTAGGGTTTAAAATCAATAGCCATCCCTTAATGAAATGTCAACGGTCACCGACCGCCACCGCTTACATTAAAAGCCCTTTTATCAACAATCTTTAATCCAATTAAAGGCCACCTCTCAGCAGGTAGAGCTGTGATGAATAAAACAAAAGTTGCGGTCACTCAATGACCAGATTTCTTTGACCCCTAACCTCTAAAGTACTACACCCGATATTTCATATATTTCCCTAAAGGCAAGGAAGGTCATTTGCACTGGACACTCGACTGGACTTTAGGGATTTCGCACCGAGGGTCATGGAAAAACAACAGTAACTGTTAAGCTAAGGTTTTATGCTTAATGGACTATGTTGGATAGTCTCTGGGTACTTTCCAAATTAATTAGCACCTCAAAAGGGTACTATGTGGCTTACTTCAATGCGGACCGGATTGAAGTTCGGTTAGATTGAAAGCAAAGTTTGGAAATTTTGTTTCGGTTTTAGGGTTAACGCTGAAACTTTACTAAACCATTTTAAATGATGGTCACACTATTAATTGTGTAACGTTTTGGTAGTGAATTTGCGTTGTAATTTCTCAACCCTTATATTATTTATTTAATAACAGGAAATGGTTTAAAAATTTGCTAAAATTATTCCTAACCATTTCCTTAACTACCATTTCATTTTAAGAACTCAAAAAAAACATAAACGAGTCTGTTATATCAATTACTAAAAAAATGTCGACTATTTTGTACTTACTTTATTTAAGTATTAAATTACGAAATGCTTTATCTTACTGCCATTTTCAACTTAAACAATTAATAAAAATTAAAGGTAAACCAGAAAACGTAAATAAAAAAATACTGCATAGCTTTTTGTGGCAGCGACAAATTTACACTTCAGCAATTTTCCCATTCCATGCGAGTGATTTTAAAAACTCCCTCTTTGTACGCCCCTCGCAATTCATCGTTCATTCCTCTCCCTCTCGTTGTGAACCCTCTTAGTCCTTCCCTGGTCCTCCCCTGATATGTTCCTGCGTCCCTATGGGCAACATGTCCCTTCGCAGTGCTGATTGGCATAGCTCTAGTGGATTAGAAAGGGCAGTGTGATGACCACTCGCCATTTGGGAATTATAGAATTAACACTATCTGACCCTTGCCTTTAGATCGTGTTTACGTGGGTAAAAGGAAATGAAAGTTGTGTCCCAATGGATCCTGCCATTCCAAAATAAGTGGACAATAATAGCCTTAACGTTTTCGGCCATATTACTAAACAAAATTTTTCTTTAGTCTAGGTCTAAACCATTGAGCTAGTTTCTGTATTTCGAATTGAAGGTACGTGAGAATAGGATTGAAAATTCAAAAACTGTTTTTGTGGTTTAAACTTGGACTAAAGATAAATATTGTTTTTTAATAAGGGGGTGTTAGTTTAAATGAAAGCTTGACTATTGAAGACATGAGAACAGAAATTTGAATTATTAATTATTTTTGTTATCGTAATCTAAATCTATACTTCTATATAAAGAAAGTAACTCTGTATCTGTCTTTTCTTCACGCCTAAACTACTAAATCGATTTCTGTGAAATTTAGTACAGTCATAGTTAGGAACTCCAGAAAGGACATAGATCATTTTTATACCAAAAATCTGCAGGAAGTCACTATTCCACACGATCGGACTCGCGGGCTAAAGCTAGTATTTTATAAATATATGACTGCTAATAGTACTAACACAAATTTGAACTATCAATTCACAAAATCTCTCGGGACCAATAAACACCATACAAAATCTCAGCAAATAATGACAATCGTTGAAAACCTGTGCCATCATCGATCTTAGATTTTTTGGTAAATAACAAACGCTGTCATCAATGCCCCTCAATTCCACGTCAAGAAAATAACGAAATCGTTTTTGAAAATAAATCGATTTATTTTATTCGATACGGACGCCATTCGTTTCGTTTTCACCTCGAGTCGAAATATTCTGATGCTGTACGAATGTTTTATGGCCCATGAAATTGTACCATTGTGCGGATTCTTCTCCACATTACCTATACTAAGGTTTTCCATTTCCACAACTTCAATGTATTTTGCTAATGATCACATTGACGTATTCTCACGATTTTTGCAATGATGTTTGTAAAATGTCAATGTTGTCAGATCCTTAATAATTTTTACGTTATTTTCAACATATTTATGTTTTTCTATAGTTAGTATTGTGCTATAACGATTTCGATGTCAGTTGCTTGTTTATAAATGACATATTTACTACAGTTAAACATGAATTATTTAATTTAATAATAAAAAACAAACCATACTTTTTCATTCATTCATTTGTTTAATGTAATTAATTTATATTTTTTCTAGCTGTTTTCGACGAAATAAGTTAGCCTTTAGACGCAAAAATAGGATAAGTTCACAAGTCTTATACAAAATTCAAGGATAAGAGCATTGAATTTTACTTGTTGTGAACTACTCGTATCTTAAAGATTTAAAAACTTTTCTTCCAACAACGAATTTATTGACCTACACTTACTTCTTAGGTACACGTTATTCCAACAAATTTATAGAAAACTATTTTCATACAATACAGAATGAAATGTGTTTAAAAATAAAAACGTTACTCGTGACATTGTTACATGCGTGTCTTGTCAAACAAAACGTTCATTTGTAAAATTAAAAATAAAATAAAATGTAAATTTAGTAGCTTGTAAATATAAACTAGATCTACTGTTGTTGTAAGTAGTTCTTTCTATCATCAAATGACTTTTGTCGCACTAGGTGGAATCAGAGAGAGTGTGCAGTCTTGCGGACTTAAAACTAAATCATTGGTTCTCCTACTCCAGGTCTTGGTCGCGGTGTAGCTCACCGCCCGACCAGAACCAGACCCGAGCGTACGGCGCGTAGCGTTCCGCGCGCGCCTCAATGAGCCAATAGACCACCACACACGGGGCCCTATAGGGCTGATGTTCAACCAGGGTTGTGGGGTAAGCGCACTGAGGCACCGCGGCCTCGGCCCAGAGCAGGAGAAGGAACGGGGGGTTTTTAGTCAGTAAGAGTCTGACACTCTCTCTCGCCTTACCCTGGGCGGGAGAAGTATTTGGACGATTTTCCCCTGACAAAAAAAAGTCTTGGCCGCAGTACAGTATTGAGCTTTAACCGCAACCAAATTTCAAATATTAAAAGTAGCTACTTAATGTAAAATTATTACAACACATTGACGCTCTATCCTCATTGTTAATAAACATTTTGTACATTTATATCAGGAACAAACAAGCAAACTAAAGAAAGAAGAACCAACTTACATAGTTTTTAAGTAGTTCTTCAAATAAGTATTATCCTTTATTTTCATCTGCATGTTGCTGGACCTTTATTCATTAACATTGCTATGATCAATATTGCTAAGTATTCCTTGGGAACACATTAAATAACTTTCTAAATATTATTGATAATGATAAGATAGACTAAGGTCATATATAAATTAATTTAAAGGTTAAGTTTGGGAGAGCCATGTTTTTGTCAAAACTATGTCGTCTCGACTAGAGAGACCACAACCTCACAGAAAACCGGTGTGACCCAATGCCCTTGCCCATCCCTCCTCGATCCCCAAATCTCCGGAACCCTAATCCCCCAACGGCCGGCAACGTACTCATAACCGGCCTTTTGGGGATTCCCATCGAATCGGCATTAATACTTACTATCACAACAAAACAACCAAAACAAAACGTACCGAAATATAACATAGAAATATAACAAAAATAAACTCCATCGCAGATATTTTAAGCTGCGGATGTTTGTAAATGATTTTACATCCCCGATCGCACGCGGCGGTTTGTTCGTGATTAATAGATCACAATGTCACATGGCAGTGACGTCACGGATCAACCTCGGCACGCATCGCTTATTATTTCAAGAGAGCGCGGTTACAACTCCGCTTTTATGAGCCTCATGGAACTTTTTGGAGTTGATATTTTGAAATACCAGACATAATTAAAATTTGCTCTCGGTGCCATTTCTAATGACTATTTTTAGGATTTGAGTTAGATGAAGTTTGGTTCATTCGCGTTCTTCTCTTTGGTGTTGATAAATATTATCGACATCACTGTATCACCTTTTTCTAACTTATCAGATCACTAGCGATCCGCCTCGGCTTCGCACGAGTGCAATGCATATACTAAATTTCTCCACTTAATAATAATTTTGTTGTAAACATTCCTCTTCTATATTACTCTATCTATTTAAAAAAACCGCGTCAAAATCCGTTGCGAAATTTTATATATACCTAAAGTAACGCTGCTTAACGCAGACATGGGGATATAGGGACAGAGAAAGTCCCTGCGCTTTATATTAGTGTAGTGATGATCGAAATCACTATAATTATCATACCTATACGTAAATTATCTCAACTTTTTTTCCAACGTATCATGTCGTTAATAGCTTAGGTACGAAATCCTCATTTCTTTCATAACTTAACCAAACTTACCTTGATTGTTTTTTTTTCAACTTCAAACTCGTATAGAATACTTTACATAAAAGAAATGATTTTATTTTATACTTATCTGGTTGATTTATACCTATGCACGCCACAATGTACCTACTGCTTTTTGTTTCATAGGCATATTTTTGGTTAAAAAGAATCAAAAAATTTGTAGCAAAAATAACTGACTGCAATTAACACTGACAATGCAACTTCAACCGTAATGTTATGTGGAACTAATTCAAACGTCCTTCAATTTATATGATTAACTTTGATAATAATGGAATCAGTTATTTACCTATTTTAAAACCGCAAATGCGATTTTAAATGACATTGCTGGGGAACCACCTACTTGATGCAACCTTGACATGGGTTCAGTTTTACTACATAGAATTGTCGATGATCATAAAATTAATATGTCTAGGTAAAAACATTAGCTATAAGTCCAACAGCTAATTTCTACGAAAGAAAAACAAAGATTTATTTTGTCAAAAACCTTATGTAAAGCACTTATCTGTGGTTTAAAAATGTTTCTCATTTATCAATAGATATATTTTTGTTACGTACTTTTAAGTTCTTGCGCGTATCACACTGCGCCAATTCAATTTCTAATAGACTATTATAGAAACACAGAGAAGAGATAAAGATACAAAGATCTGATTATAAATAAGTAAATTACAATTTCTTAAGCAAATCCGCATTGCCAGCACATTACTCATTGCACCTAACATAATACTCCAATGTTCTACCATACACGAATCTATTAATGTTAGTCTATGGCAAGTTAATTAACACTCAGTAGCAAAACAACGAATGCCCGTGAACCAATCAACCTTCTTTTAAAAAGTTTTTTCATGTGGCAACACCGGACGCCCATTCAAACCTAACCCGTTGACCCACATCCTTCAATCACTGGCAATTTTTATTTAGTACCATGCTGCTTGAAAAATAGACGTGCGAATGAAAAACTATAGAGTTTTCGGAGACAAAGCAGGGAACGTGGGCGATTTGAATGTTCAGAAGATCATTAGTGTGGTATTGTGGCACGGTATGTCAGCGGTACTCAAACTCGTATTGTATGCAGTGAATGCCGCCGTTTGTACCCGACGGTTAATTTTACTATTATCCGCGAGGTTGTTGAATTCAATTAAAAGGAATCATATTTTATGTTTGATTGTAATGGAGGAAAATACTTGAGTCGTGTGGGCGTTATAGAGGCTTTATGGTAAAAAATGGCGCGTGTTTATTGTTCAAAAATATTTACACTTTGTAAGACTTTTGTACTTACGTTGCTAATATGTGGGTGGCCTGACTTGATTGCGGTTTTAACTGCCAATACTATTAGAATGTTATGTTAAGTAATGTGATCCTTAATACCTTTATTTTTTATTAATAATGTTGAGCATAAAATCATCTTCAACTGTGAGAGCGAGGTTACCGGAGGCCGGATCCCTCCCTCTCTCCCATCCCTTCTCAATCTTTAAATATCCGAAACCCTTATCCCCTAAAAGGCTGGTAGCACGCTCGTAACTCCTTTTGTGTTGCGGGTGTCCATGTGCAGCGCCGATTGAAATCAGATCAAGTAATCCGTCCGCTAGTTTGCCGGCCTATCCTATAAAAAATATTTTTGTTTCCAGACATCAATTATCGATTTCGTAATAATTATGGTCTATTGACATAATTAAATTTTAGATGTTATTATCTTCAATCGATTTCGAAAAAAATTGATGACCATTAAAAAAATCGAGCGTTTTTATTGAGTGGTGAATGTCATCCAATGACTTCTCCCACCCTGGTCGGCGTGAGACGGAGTGTCCAATTTTCAGTGACTAATGAAACAAGGCAAAGGAACTGAGTGGCCGTTCCTTCTCCTGTTTTAGACCAGAACCGCGGTATATTATTGCACTAAACTCACAAAATTGAGCTTTGATTACCTTAAGGGTAACTTAGAGAATATTTATTATAACGGTCCCTCACAACAATTTTGAGCATCAGTGCACTGCACCAATACATAGCATTCGATTTCAGAAAAACAGTAACTGACCTACAAAGTTTGGTGACTTGCAAAAACTTTGTCAGAGACCACCTTTACGACAACCACCATAAATTATATGTAACAGACAAAAATTGTAACAGTTACAAACGGTAGTTTGCGAAAATTACAAGAAAAAGGGTTGTTATTGTTGCAAATTGTAACAATAAACATTTGTTAGTTAGTCATATATCATTCTAAGCTACTGTTCTTTGTAATATGCAAAGTTTTGAAGATAATGATGTTGAGCCTTCGAACACAATGACAGTTTTTGGAGACGGCAAATGTGTGAGAGCAGTTGCAAAAATTTACATGCATGGAAGAAACTTAATGAATTCTATCCAAGTTTTTAGTGTTAACAAAATTAAGAACTGGGTTCGTACAATGAAGTCGAAAAAGATGAAATCCGCTCAGACTTAACGAATCTAGAGACAATACGAGAATATTATTGCATTGGCTTAAAAATTGTAGAAAGTAGTATTAATACTGTGAGTGAAAAGAAATATAAACAACTCAATCACTTGAGAAGAAGAAGCACATGCAACTGACTTGAAATAAAATGATTTTAATAAGATAGGTGAGATCAAAACTAGCTGTACCTATATTTTTTTCTAAAAATGTCTGGAATTTATCGTTAGTTTGTGGCAGTATTTTAAAATATGAAGAGGAGGTAAAGATCTAGTTTGAAATAAGTATCCCAATGTGTATGTTAGGAAAAATCGTGTAACTTACCTTGTCCCACTAAATAATTAGTAGTATAAAAAAGTCTTTCAATTTACGCAACTGATTTCGATGCGGTTTTTAATATATAGAGAGATTTAAGAGGAATTTAGTATGTAGAATAATATCCATTAAATACTGAAGAAATTAAGTATGAGCACGGCACCCGAGCGAAACCGGGGCGGGTCGCTAGTATTAATTTGTTAATTATAAACAAAAGATTATAAGTATAGATGTATGAATGTCTGTTACTCTTTCACGTAAAAACTAGGAATAGGTTCGAATTCGCTACAAACATAGATTATAGTCTGAAATAAAACCAGGATTATTCTATTCCAAAAGTCTGGGTGACGTCGCTGGTAAAACCTAGTGCTAAATAAAATTTTCATTAGTCGTTGTTTTAATTAATTGAATCTGCATAATAAAAAGTACCTATTATGAATGTTGTATCTACAAGAAACTCGGAATCTATACAACAATATTTCCTTTCAAAAACTACATACTCCACGCTTACGAGCCGGTATCGAAAATTAATTAATAGATATTATTTTCCCAAACTTTCGTGAACAACAAAAGCATGTCTAATTCGTTTGTACAAAGACTGGAACCCCATATGGCGTTGATCAACGCTAACTACTGTTCAATACTGACTCCCTAGATGACTTGCAACTACTAACAATGTTTCGGTGCACAGACAGACATACCGATCGGTTGTAAGTGGATAGAGATTACTATTATGTTGGTAGCAACTGCTGATTTGGTCGTGGTATTTATTTTTGTGGGAGTAACGGGTGCATTTTTAACTAAGTACGAGTTTTATGGTCATATTTACTGCAATAAGTTAATGTTTGTTTGTTTCGTTGTAGCTATAGATAATCATCAGCTGTATATTGAGAGGCTGCTATGCTTAGCTTAGAGGCAGGAGTTGTACAGTCCTATAATCTAGTATACTCACTATACTCTTCAAACTTGCAGAGTCGCCAAAAATTTGGAATACGTTGCTCATGCCATGGTTTCACATACCCTGATAGCTGTTAGCAGTTGCAGGATCTAAGTACTCGGGTTGTTCGTTACTAAGTTCATCTATATTAGTTTTTCAACTGAGAACATTTTCCTGATCTTCATGCAAACGCATTAGTACATACTAGCATCTATATCGTGCAATATTAGCAAATTCTAGCCAAAGTTAAGTTTTATCGTTAAAGATCTATTTTTTGCTTTCAACCATCTCGTCAGAAAACCATATTCTAGGACTTCATCCTTGTAAAATTTCCGTTTAAAAATGTAGTGTAAATAACAGAAAAGCAATTTTCCGCAGTACCGCAAGCTGTAGTTTGCAGTGCAGTAGGTAGGGCTAGTCAACGTTCAACGTGAGCTAAAACTAGTGATTAATGGTCGACGCCCGCCGCGGGCGCCGCCGGCCGACGACTGTGGCTGCGGGCAGAAAAGACCAAGTAAGTGCAGATGGGATGTACTCTTTATTATAAAACATCAGTTTAATACCTAACTACCTACGTAATACTATTTTCAGGTAACCGCAAGTTCCAAACTGCTTGATTGGTAGCAATTGCCTGAATTTGCGCAAAACCAAAGGCTTTTTGTTCAGTTGTGGAAGGTCGACTCAATGTAGATAGGAAAATATAAAATTATCACTCTTGAACCAAATTAAAAACAAACGATGTAGAGTTCCGTGCTGCGTCTGGAAAATCGATCCAAAGATTTTGAATTTATTTTTGCAAATAGGCCATTTTACCCGTCATAAATGATCTATTAAAACAATTAGATGAAGCCGGCATTTCCTATCTGACTACTCTGAGAAAAAATGCCGAAGGTTAAAACAGAAAGAGAACCATAAAAGTTCATTCTGAAGTGGTCTTTTGAGGAAAGAACCACGCCAATTTAAGTGGATCCGTTCTGAAGAAATGCATACAAGTGTCAGTTTACAACCAGTGCCACTAACGGGTGCTGTTGAGTTGTCCAATAAACAATATCGATCCAAAGAACATTTCTCGCGGAAATACTCAAACTATCAGAAGGTAGATAACTTGCAGTCGAAAAGAATGTCTACTCTGTACTCTTTCACAATATTCTTTGTACGTAGTAAATCGTTTCTCCAGGACTTGATTAAAAGTTCGCTGTGCAATGTTGCAATGGGATTTCGATATGGAAACGGCAATGTTTATAAGTCTCTGGATGCGAAAAATAATTATTTTTCTAACATTTTTACGTCTCTTCTGTCTTCTCTCTTTCTCAACATATACTCGTATTAATGTTGAAGGGGAAAATGAAAATTTTGTTTTGCTACAAAAAAAAAAAAATTATGCATTACATATTTATGCCACTACACTAGTTTTTAAGAGACTTGAAAGAAAAAAACGTAGAAAGTAAGATTATTTTTGTAATTTAAATTTATCCATTCCATGATTTTAATAAAATTTCTTTTCAAAATAATATCAGCATAGGTAGAAATACAAAGCAAACGGATAACCGTAACCGTGCGACTAAGCGTGCAAGCGTAACATGGAATAACAGAAACACCAGCCGGTTTCCCAGGGATCCGCTCCAGTAATAATAATGAGAAGGTACTTCCTAAGCCGACGAATAGCGTAAATATCAAAAAGAAAAAAATATATTCGGGAAATCTCTACCGACCACTACAAAAAGACCCCCAAAGAAACGCTGCGAAACCGCTTTCCTATCTTATTTTCCCTAAGTAAGAAGGGGCGGGGAAGGTCATAGTAATCTGGTAGATGCTCATATAAAGTAAAGTCTGGTTTTGCTGGAAACATTTTCTCGTTACTTTGCGAAAGTTTCTTCTTTTGTCCATCTTTTTGTTGCCGTCGTCGCGTGTTTTATTGTTATTTCATTAGCTTTGTACTGATTATTTTCCTTGTCCAGTCAGAAATGTATTTTTTGTCAAAATTAATTACGATGATGTCTGATTTTATTTTGTTCTCTTTTGGCGTTTCCTTTTCAACGTTTGGATTTTAAATTATTTCAATACTTAATAAGAATTGTTAACAAGATATCGCTACAGTTAAGACGTTTAAGTTTAGCTGATACATATATGAACTAAAGTATACAAATGAACGATACGATGTCGCAGAGAAACAGTAATAACTTCTAATGATAGTAAAATCACCGCAAACTAAACAGGAGCTCAACAAGCCGTAAATGATTACTTTCAAACTACCAATTACCATTCAAAGTACATTAAATTGTACAAGAACCATTAACAACATAATATTCTAATAACGAACTATTGTCGACAAAAAATATTTATCCTTAAAAATTCGTTACGGTTCGAACCTGGACTATTTAAAAATCGCATAAGGCAACTTTTTTTTTAATTAATAACATAAAGGAGGCCTTTCAAAGAAAAGGTCGGAACGTTTGAAACGTAAACGGCATGAATAATAGTTTTAAATGTATTTGAATAAGCAGTTCATTAATTATGTCGGAGGGTATAATAGTAATTTTTGACGGCGCCCTTCCTGCTAACACTGCTTTCGCTCAGTTACACAATTTTTCTATGGAAGGTCTGACTTCGGGTGCTGTCGACATGTGGTAGAAAATATTAAAATATCTTATTTGTGTGGAAATGTCTAAACTGTGGTGTCTTGCTCGTTTTCTTTTTGGGAATAGCCATTCTAGGTCCAGCAACCAGTTTGATTAAATGCCTTCAAAAGCGCCCTTTTTACACAGTACTATCATTGGAAGTATTGGAGGAAATTCTTAATAAAAATAAATCTAAATTCTTACTTCAATTATAAATTACCTTAGAATCCTTTCTTTAGTTATCTGTTCAATTTCTACAAAGTCAATCCAAATTATTCTTTCATAAATATTTTTACATTTTAAGACGAAACATATGAGAGAGACGATACTTTTTTCATTCCATTTTGATAAATGTTCTCATCAAACGACATCTGAAAATCGTCGTGTGCTTAAAAAACTTCTATGTTAATATAATAGGGACCATTTTTTAATCCATCATATGTCGTTAGTTTTGGCACAGATGCAGGGCCAAGATCCACGTCAAGTAGTGCTTAAGTTTAGCTGAACAACATAGGGTCTTAACGTGATTAATAGTTCTCATTACGTATAAAGGTGAGCCCCTGCATGTCAGATTTTCATGTTCGCACACGTGGCAGCCCTGTCCAGTGTGAGATTAGTGACGTAATCCAATTTGTATTTGGATACATATCTACTTGAGATAGTGAGAAAATACGATAGACTTGTTAGCGGTTTTGTAAGGAAAATATTATGTAAGTAGGTAGGTATTTATCATTGAAATACACCAAAAATTTACAGTGAAGTACGTATTTGAATAAGATCCCGATGAAAATGTATGGATGTAGTATGTCTGTCATTCTTTCACGCAAAAATGGCCACGCAAAAATGGCTGGACCGATTTGGTTGTACGGTTTCGTACTTAGATAGGAAACACCCTGAATAGACATAGGTTTTTATCATCATCATAAAAAGCGGATGAAGCCACGGGCGGGAGTTAGTATCTTATAATATTCAAAAACTCATCTTACTTTTAGAATATAAGTAAGTACTGCGTATAACTTCATACAAAGAATAAATTCAAAAATCGAATTGCCAAGAAACTCATCCATGCAAAAACAAAGGCAAATCAACATATTTGAACTCACATGACCACACTCACTATGGTTCCTGAAAGCTGAAAGGTCTCGGGTCGGGCCAATTATGAAAATAGCGCACCTGCGCTTGTCAAACGCGGCCGCGCTTGTCTGCCATCCCGCGATAGTCATTAATCTCCTCTTTCCTTATACATTCCTGGTACCACGGTGGCGGCTCTCCGCTCTATGAAATTGTATTCTCCATAAATAGAAGGTTTTATTTAGATGTTTTTAAAGGAATTTTCGGGTTATTTTTCCTTTTTTGTATTATAAAATATATGTATCTTTTGAGTGTTATTAAAAACAGTGATCAAGTTATACTGCTGTACTATGTAGGTATTATTTTCATAGATTTTAGCATCCGGCGATGATTTAGGAGTTTTTTTTAATAAACATAATTCGATATAAACCAACTTACATTGAGACGATAGTGTAATAGTACTAAACTTAACTGTCTGCTGTGTCATTGGTGCCACTACCAAAATATTTTATGTTTGCATACTACCTAATGTACCTAGAAAAACACTTATACTACTTAATATATTTTTTTATCAAATAAATACCTTTAGTCTTAAAATATTAATAAGCGTCTTTCGCTACGTTCTTGAATCGAAATTATTGCCATGTCTGCGATCGAATCGTAAGAAGGGTGTTACGCTGCTATTCGATTCCCCTAAATACCGAAAAGTAACGCCATCTATTGGGTAATAGGGAAAACAAACAAGCTTCTCTGGTACTGTTTTACCATCAAGTAGCGACATCTAGTAGGAAGTAGGAGAACTAAAGTTTGCAGTGAAACTATTGATTTTTGGAGCTTTGAATACATTAACGCGTTATTCCCCTCTGTCTGTCGGCTAATTTATTGCTGCACCGGGTAATATTGTTGTTTTAAGTAATACAGCTATAGCTGGTAATGGCGCTTACATTATATAAATTTATACGTAGGTAGGTACTATGGACTTATATCAAAATGGAACTTTGTGGATGTGCTTACATTTGTACTTATTAATTTTTATTAAGATATAAAATGTGCATGCTAACTAGCAATACATAAGGAAAGTCTATAACTTTTCATATAGGTACAATTTAATTAATTATCTGGAGACGCAGTGTTGGTGTAATTGGT
The DNA here is from genome assembly GCA_902829305.4 of Spodoptera exigua. Classification (NCBI taxonomy): domain Eukaryota; kingdom Metazoa; phylum Arthropoda; class Insecta; order Lepidoptera; family Noctuidae; genus Spodoptera; species Spodoptera exigua. The sequence goes on from LR824612.2 coordinate 5,132,935, forward strand.
GCTCATTATTTTTTACTATATTTCAGTATACTGTAGGATAATTGTTCCTGGTTTAAAATAATCTCTTAAATTAGAGATCATAAATTCTTGATAATCATAAATTAAAAAGAATAATTTCTTCTTATCTTGATAATAAATTTCTCAGTACACCATTGCAAACAGCGTTTTCTTCTTCAAGTAAAAAATAAAACAATTTTATTGAAGTATAATTCGTTTTTATTTAAATATGTTAAAACATTACATGTACAATAAAACAATTAAGAACTTATATAAACTAATGAATTGTTTCATAATTTAGAAAAATAAATTAAAATATAGCATTTTCGATATTCTATTTGTTTTTTGACGGGTAACAGTAAAATCATGTTTGAAAAATTATATTTTTATATACACAAGTCTATCTAAGTATATTCTTAAATAAAACAAAATACATTTAAATTATCTCAGAGTCAACCACAATTTCATTTAAGCGTGGTAACGAGTAATGCTTTACATATTTCAAAGCGTTAATTGCCAATTAACATCAATTAATTTCTATGGAATTTATACCTGACGTAAGCAGCAAAAAATATACCGAGTACCTTTTGATGTTTAGATGTTTTTTTTTATACGTTTCAAAGAGGTTTTTATCTGACCACAGTAGGTAATTAATATAAGCAGTATTTTTAGGTTTCTGTTAGTTCTAAGAATGTTTATATTTAATGAGACTAAAATGACCAACGAACAGTCTCAGTTTCTCAGAGACAAATTTAAAATTGGTATTAAGTAAAGACTTTGTGATTATTGATAACCTTTATAATAAAAATTTTATTTCATATTCTTGGCAAGCAAAACAATTCGACCCTATTCTACAATGTTAAATAGCCGCCATGTTTCTGATAAATTTGAATTTAGAACTTATTAAATGATCTTATTAAACGAACTATTTGCTAAGACAAGTTTACCGGTAACTTATAAGATTATATTCTATGTTATAAAAGTATAGTATGTAGCATCTCTTAATACATTTACAAAATAGGTACTCGTTACCATACATTAAAATGATATTTTAAAATTATATTGATATAAACATCACTTACTTTATTCTAAATCTTCATATTCATATTGGAGGAAAACAATACAGTTAATTTATATTGAAGTGCAAAATGAAACAGTTTCAATCAAATTGATTATACATAATTATGCAAGTACAAGGAAATCTATGGTGTATCGATGCACTTGCACTATGTGATGGGAAAACTGTCCATTCTGCAATGAAACCAGTATTAGTAATGATACAATATAATATTTTTCTTCAGCCCTGGATGTTAAAGCATTGTTACAAAGGACGTCATTTCAATTTAGTAAGTCTTTGGTCTACAATGTACCTATGTAAAGTAGAAAGATAATAAGAAAAAATTATATGAGCAACTTTTTTCCGAATAAGTAACTCATCTTTGACAGCTACTTTAGGTACACAATTTTGGACCAAAATTTTTATTATGTATATCTTACGTAGATATGATCATGTACATACAATATAAAAAAACCGAAATTGACATACTGATATAAGTAGGTACAAACTCAGCTAAGTTCAGTATCTAATAGAAATTTTAATGATATGTTTTAACAGTTCCACTACAATGTTTTTGTAATTACAGTCAACACATAACAGAAAGGTACTTAAAACACAATTTATAATTAAATTATGTTAAAATACTATGTCGGTGTTAAATTCTTAATCAAAAAGTTGTATACGTTTCAGTTGTATGCAATATGAAATTAATTAGACACTAATGTTTTATATTTCATAACGTTAAATTTCGGATTTTTTTTAACCATAAGTAATATCATCATCAGCCTATAAGTGCCCACTGCTGAGCAAAGGCCTCTTCTCATACGGAGAAGGTTAGAGCGTTAATCACCACGCTTGCTCAATGCGGGTTGGCGATTGCAAACTTATAATTAGAAATTATAAGTCCAGGTTTCCTCACGATGTTTACCTTCACCGTTTGTCAGTGGTGTCTAAATAATCGTAGAAAGTACATATTACTCGGAAAAAGTCACATTGGTACTTGCCAGGTTTCGAACCCACACCCTCATGCATGAGAAGCGGGCTCCTTAACCTCCGGGCCACCACGACACACTAACGCCCGGTTCCTATAATTGAGAAACGATCCGTTTTAATTACGAATAGTACTTTTATATACGACTCGTAAGCTAAAACCGTTCCTATAATAAACGTCTCGTCGTGCAACTTACTGACGGTTTGCAACTAACGGATATCGGTAAGCGAATTGTATGGAGATCTATGGTGTCAGTGGTGTTCCTATAAATATTTTAACCGTCAGTAAATGGTCAAGATAACTATTCGTAATGTCATTTGGTCGTAATGCGTATACAACGACGATTCGTTAAATATAGGAACCGGGCATAAGTAATATGGCGACCTCGAAAATACAAATATTAATACGGTATATGTATATTTATATAAATATGTTTGTATTAGTATATAGAACCTACACACATTAAAGATTGCAAATTGTCTATGGTCACAATTGTCGTTGTATCTATTTATTAGTAGTCTGTGCTATTGTGTAATTTATTTAATTAGGGCTGCAAAATGAATTAATTGAAAATTTACAAAGACAAAGAACTGAACAAAGACTGGCGATTATTAAAAAACAATTGTTTTTATTTATTTATTTTTAATTCGAATGTGTGCAAGATTTATGTTTTTTTAGTTTTATTTTAAGTAGTAAAATTAAAAATTCATGTGAAATATTACTTGTTACTTACTTAACACAAAATATAAAAAGGAATATAAAATATTTTGGTAAAATGTCTACATAATAATTATATAATTTTATTTTGTGGTATAATATATAAAATTGTTATATAAAATTGTATATAAAATTGTTATAGATTCTTCAAATGTACTTTATGTATAAAGCAATACGGAAGAAAATATTCATATCTACAAAACAAGATTTCCTTTGCAGACTATTTCCATATTCTGAACAGTACGGAACATTCATTTTGCGTGTGTTAGGAATATCATTTTTCCTATAAGTACGTGTTTGGAATTTCATGTTTATTAATAATTTCATATAAATTGATACGTGCTTCGCTTTCATATATTTTTGAGCTGTAGATAGAATTATTTTATACGTATTTTATGTCATAAAATTATGGTTAGGTATTTTAATATTCTATAAGAAAGTGATGTGTAACAAAGTGACGGTTTTTCAGATTTAGCCGAGCTTTTGGGTTTCATTTTTTCGTTGTTTCTTCTTTACTTAATACTAGCTACTCTCGCGCGGTTTCACCCGCTGTTCAGATCCTACAGATCTTAGCGTGATGTTTTATAGCCTATAGCACAAAGGAATATTGTAGATATCTATCAGAGAAAGATTTTGGAAATCCGACCAGCGGTTGCTAAGATTACCCCCTACAAACAAACTTACAAATTTTACCTCTTTATAATATTAGTATAGATATCGATAGGATATGGTCATGTTAATATACAGTATCCGCGATTTATTAACATTTAAAATAAATTCCGCCGTAATATATTCTTCGACTGTTTGACTAATAGCTAAAAAGCAGATTTTTAAACATTAAGAAATTTTTTTGAAATAAGAATCCTTACAAAAATTTCTTGAGATAAAAATAAAAATAAAATAACAACAAAATTATTACTGGCAACAAAGTTTAACATAGAATGAAAAATAAATTTCCGCGTTCTAAATTTGACAAATAGCTTTCCGTCGAGGTTATATTACGGCGGCGGGCACAGATAAAATACAATAGAGAAATTTTTCCATAGTGATGTCATCGGTGTCTTGATTATCTTGAATCGTTGCAGTGCATGCACCACACAAACCTCTCTAGAACCGAATTTGTCGCCTCACTTCAAACAAATTCGGATCTACAGGGTAGATGTAGGGCACTAATATTGATGCCGAAGGCACCAAATTTCTGCAATTTGCTGGATTATTTTCTTGATTATTTTTCTGTAAATACACAAAAATCTTATTTGTTACGGCTAGCTTACCTAGATTATATGGTTTTTTCCAATTGAGTTTCCTATTTTTTTTATATGCTCGACTTTTAAAATGAAATGTATTAAATTTAGTAGGTACTATTTTATTATTTTACTTTTTATAGTATCACGTGTAGGTCCAGTGATATAATGTTCAAACAAAGATAAAATATTCATGAAGACATACCAAAAGTGGTTTTTACTGTTGCGCCATTAATCTTCATAAGTAACAGACAAATTACTTAAGTTTTGCTTCTTTATAGTTTTGCAACTTAAGCAGCTTATTTACTTATAACAAACGAAATTCTAATAGCTACTTATTTTATTGTTAACATTTTTAAAGTTTTAAAATCAAATGTCGTAATAAAATTGTGTTCCTTATTTGAATTTCTTTGTATTGAGTTAAATGGATTTAAGCACGTTTGAAACAAAAATAATCTGTTCCAATTAAAAAAAAAACAGTTTTAAACGTGAATTTGTTTTATGGCTTAGTGCCTAGTTTTCTATTGAAAATGTTAATGATGTCTGATCCTATATGAGTAATAAAGAAAACTTCTCTATATCCATTAGGATTGATCCTGCTCCTATGGTAAAGCCGCCAAGCGCGCCGACCTCCGCCCTCTTACACCTGAAATAAAAATAAAATAATATTAAAATATTTGGAAACACGCAATAAGAAATGACTTTAAAGAAGTACATATAAATCATTTTAAAAGCCAAACATTCTGAATTTAACGTCAACACACACATCTATCAAAGTTAATAGTGTTGTCAAGGCACGATAGATTTTATCGATTACATTATCACCTTATGGTAGCGGCTTCACCTACACAATCAGATACCATAATAAGCGTGTAACAGAAGCCGAGTGTCGTAATCGATCATCGTAATTGCGCTGTTTATCTATAGACAAGAATAAGGTAAACATAAGAGACAGGTAAGGACATTAGTGTTTGCACAGCCTTATACTGTCCGCAGATGAATAATGGCTCGGTGATCACATTAACACAATGTTAAAAGTAGACAAGCAAGGGGAAAGTCGCGCTAAATATTCTATTGCGTAGAGGAAGGAACTTGTTAGCTGGGACACATTTTAGACAATGCATGTTAATCAATACATAAAAGATTTGTTTTTAACACACACACGTAACATCGTTTCGCAAATGTTGCATCACACTGATTCACCAACTAAAAACTTGTAGCAATAATCTCTTTGTGAATCACGAATATTGTACACCTATTACAACCGGTTATAGATATGAATTTACGAACTAGTATTCCAGTTTTAACGGTAACTAACGGTAACTTTTATTTTTTAAATGAAGATCATTCCAAAGCACGCCTCTTTAACATAATCTTACCTATAACTTTTATTCAATATTTTATTGCTCAGCTAAAACCCGGTCGTAATCGCGATTCAGGACGTCGATAATGTCGACATCGGCATCATTTCTATATTTAATCACTGTTCATCGAACTTTAAGTAATCAGCGCGTCACTACGTCTGCGGGCCGCGAATTCGTCGGTTGATTCGCCAACCTTGGCGTAACGAGGTCGCCATCCGCCCGGCGGCGGCGCGGCGGTGGCAAGTGGGTCAGGGGACGCGCATGCGCGCTCCGGACACGAGCAATGAGCGCCGCCCCCGCCCTCGAATGAATGGCCCGGACCCCCCACTTTAGAGCACCAACCAACATATACTGGCCTCCCCTTCCTAGGATCCTATTTACGACGACAGCATGATTTGGGGTGGTTCAAAGGCTGGAAGAGCTCTAGCTAGCCTGGTATTAAGACCCAGCAGCTGTTGTACAAATCTGTTGAGCGCTCAGCCCACTAGTTGCTAAGCGAATCTTGGGCTGTTTGATTTTGTCTATTGTCTGTGTAGGCATTTCATTGCTACTTCATAATTTTCTTTTGCCTATTGCCTACTGGTAATCTTTGTTTAATATGGATGCTTCAATCCGCCAGTATACTTTCATACAAGTATAGAAATTCTACTGTGTGTCAGGTAAAATTACCTGAACCTGAATTCAATTCACTTTACATGATGAGGTCATAGTACATAGTATTTGAGACAATACGGTGCATATTGTTAAGTTCTTGAACCGAATCAAAAGCACCGGTTCAATAAGAGAATAACTTAGAACTGTAAATGTCAGTAATTTCGTTTCAGTCCACATTTTCATTTCCAATAATCACGTTTTCCTCCGAACAAACACAATCTTGTTTCCTTTCATAGCTCTCAACATAAGAATAATTTATGAAGGCAGCGAACTTTTCTCAGTTCTTTTATGTGCGTTATTTCCATTTTATTCTCTTGTATTCTGGAATCGTATTACATAAAGCTACTACCTACTGACGAAAAATATGAAAAAAGGTTTTATGGAGGACATATTTTATAAGGAGAACTGGAGAAATTTGACTGTATCAAAAAGGAAATTAAACTACGAAGAGTTACATACATAAATGTAACAAATTTTTTATGAACTAGTGGAACACAACAATATTGAGCATGGTAAATTGATTTGAGAATATAATAATATAAGGCTCCATAGACCTTATAATAATCAAATAAATTGAATTCAAAATGAAACGAACTAAATGTAAAGAGAAAACCTCAAAATCGTAGTCCTTTTATGTTCACATTGGTTATTTTACTAAAAGAAAATTATGAGACAGTTTGAGCCCAGTAATCCATTATTTAGAAAAAAACGTCCTTAGTCGAAATTGGACGAAATGAGAAGCAGAATTCTAAATAAGAAAAACAAATAAAAATGTTGCCGAGAACAATTGGAAAGGACGTCTGCGAAATAAAATGAAAAAAGCGAAGATTTATACAGCGGATTCAACTACATTTTGTAGTCGTTAACATAAATTTCTTGCGCTCTAAATGCGAAGCTATATAATACATTTCAACCCTAGAAGCCTGCACTGGTGACCTAGTTGTGTCAAATAAATCTAACTTAGCTAACGCTTAACTCCATAGTTGAATTTATGAACCAAACCGTTGAAATAATGAAATTAGAAAATTTAAAACTCACCACTAAAATCCCAAAATGAATAAAAAAGTTATTGATTATAGAAGTTTTTTCCGAATAAATTATTCAAGCTACGATAGCAAATAACACAACGAAACACGATGCGAGCACAACGAGAGACGATCTCGGTATGATGTGTTCCTGTACAGCGGAGCGCTTGAAACTATTGGTGATGAAAACTATTAGTAAGCCACTAATTGTACGGCAGCCTACATAGGCGGCGGTAATTGGCCCATTTACACTTTTCGTTAGTCCAGCGTGCATAATTGTTGCCTGTTTACATGGGATATGATACGAATGTGCCAACCACGAACGGTGAAAAATTTCAAGGTACACCGAACTATCGAAGGGCACAAATTTAAGGTGGTAATGAGTAAATTAGAAATCGGTCTACGTATTTGCTTATTAACAGGCTATTTTATTGACTTCCGATGATTTGAGCTGTAAACTCATTATGAAAGAGTTGCGGACAGTTTTACAAATAATCAAATAATTTTGGTCTGAGGTAACATTTAAACAAAATATACAGTAACAAAAAAACAAAACCTTACAACACGATTGAGAAATATGTTAATACATGTGTAAGTACAAAATTTTATTTAAATTCCTAAAAAGCCATGAACTACGGTCAAATTTGTACAGTAACCAATATGAATTTAATAATACTACATACACACGTGGGTGATCGGTTGTCTATTAGCATATCCACAGTAGAATATGATTAAGACAATACAATGAATAGTCAGTTGGATCATTTACAATAGTATTAAGACTTGGTGACGGACAAAAGCGTTTCGCAGCATTTAAATTAAGCAATCGTAATGGATGCAGTAACATCAATAGAAGTAGTTAATATAATCCAAGCGATTCATTGGGTATATGTATGTTGCTATTGAAATAAATGTATGATACATTCAAAGGGGTGTCAATGATTTTAATTTATTATAGTCCAACGCCCTGAATAAACTATTCATCAAAAAGTCTTGCAAAGCTAGTTTAAAAAATAAAGGTTAAATTTTCAGAGGCCAAAAAATTAGTTCTAAAAATGAAGTATTTCGAAACTCAAGACTATATCAATATCACGTTTAAAAATACCTCAGGTAATGACTAATACATTGTAGTTATAGTGCTAATAAATACCGACCCAGAAAGTTTGTTCGAGCGCAAACAATTAACGGGAACGCTTTGTTACATCTTTTAGAGTCGAATACATTGGATCTATTGTTTAAGCACCTTCACCTTTTATAGGTTTTATGAGTTTATTTAACAGAAGAAGATCTTTGTTTGTCTAAGGTACCTGAGGCAGAGCATCAAAGGCATGGGATGGTTTTATTGGTACCAATATTGCGTCATTGTTACTGCTGCTGCTGCTGCTGTTATAAGTGGTGATATTTTCATCGAAATATTATTTAAACTTATTTCAATTATTATTGAAATCGACATACCTATATGATATGACTCGGTCATGTCTATAAGATTGGAGAGAGAGCCTTAGGTACTCCAATAAATTTGTCAAATTGATGTCATAAATGTTATTTATGTTTAGTTATTGTAAGATATATCTTGCCGATTTCTGGCAATAAAGACCATACAAGAATACATTAAATCACACTAATATCGTCACAGTTTCCACTACATCTAATAACGGAAGCAGACAATTGCCCATAAAATGTGTAGCTGGTTAAACATGTCCTTTGGCGTGCTGCCAAAACGTCTGCGAACTTAACTCGAAACAGTTTTATCAAAACTCATCCAAGGCGGGTAATTAAAGCAGATTTTATACATTATGTACTTACATTTTTAGATGCGATGCTTCTCACAGCCGCGGCCACTCTCGGCGCCATCTGAAACGATTTCCACATAAAACATTAATATTTATTACAAATATTATGTCAAAAGATGAAAGCGCTGTAGCGTAATTCAATGTTGCAGGAATTACAAAAAGCTTCCACCGATGGAAACCGACCTTGTTCATCCTGCTTGATACGCGCCAAACTGGCGTTGACTTGACAGTCCCGCCAAACATGGCGGCCGCTCGTGTGGGAAGCGGAAATACACGAATTACTACGAGCCAGAAAGGATAGAACAATCTGTGTGCGCGTGCAAAAAAGAGACGGACGACAGGTCCTGGCTGTTCGAACTTTTAGAAGGAGATAACGTTATGCGATTTGACAGGAGTGTGAGCGGATAAGAATCTCATCTAAACGGTTTTTAGGGTGGAGCTGTCTGGACTTTCGGGTCGGCGAGACGCGCAGATGGCAACAAAAAGGGACCAGTCGGGACTAAAATTTGGGCATAAATTGAACGACATTTTTGCCACATTGCTGCGAGGTCGTCCATCGTCTCGGGAATGAACAGAAACGTTTAGTCCCGGCGTTATTATCATTATAATTTTAGATAAAATTAATGTAGAGTTAAACTTAATTACATTATTCGAGTCATTAAAAATCTCATTAGCCTTTTGAGCAAGTCCAATTTTCCTCATTTGGTATTTTAATTGTACAACCGGAATTCTTTTCTAGTATGATAATTTTAACATGTGGACTATGTTTGTTCTAACAAAACACGTTTCGCATAACAGAATTAGCCATATTCAAGTCACGGGGTCACTGACTCGGGATTTATTGTTGGTTTCCTGCCGTTTTATTAAACTTCATATTTTTCCTAAACACGGGTTCGCCGACCAAATGTGTCTTCCGCTTTTTATTTATTCGGTCTGTCATTGTTATTCTATTTTAGGCGAATTGTAGTACTATGAGTTTATGAAGATATTCACGATTAGTTACATCATTTTTTTTTTGATAAGGTTTTCGATTATATACTTTAAGATTGGTTGAATAAAGTTGAGAGTTCTTTGATATTCGAGATACACGTACGAGTTCATTTTATTGGAATTGCATTTGTAGAACGGTGTACAATGTATCGGAATATTTATTTTTATCCGTGATGTAGGAACACACAACGCTCACGTCTCTTCCTTATAGGATCAATGGAACCTTTAGAGGTTCAGTTGAATTATTTGTTGTATCGACTTATCAGGATATCTTAACATAATAGCTACAAATTATTTATGAGTTGGTTTGCCGTATTATAAAAACACATTTTATAAAAACTTTAATGCTAATTATACAATAACGAACTTGTTTATTAATTGGCTCATATGTATATTTTAGAACAGTTAAAAGAATCATACATTTTATTAGGGAGGTACTAGATATTATTTATTCAATGTAAGTAAATCACAGATAAATATTTTATGAAAATAATTCACATGAGATTAAATTCAAGGAATGTACTGCAACTTCTTACTAAGATATCTCTCAGCTATTGATACATTCCAGCTTTCAATCACAGTTATAGATGAAATTTTTCAATAAAATCTTTAACTATTTTGATTAATAGTTCTGAATCTGTAATTTGCACTGACTTTTATGGCACTGCGTTAAACCTAACATACTTAATATTTCTTCAAGTTATTTAAGTTTTAAACAACTGTTGGATTTCAATTTAAGAAGCATAATTTGTTTAATTTTAAAATTCGAATAATATTTAAAAAGTATCCCAAAAAAGGTTGGATAAATTTTTGGTGAAAATAATAAAAAGTAAAAAATAGGTTGTATAGTTAAAATAAATGTATTGCCTATCATTGTGAAATTCTGACACAAAATACAACAGACAAAAAAATGCAAGTCATTGTTTTTATAGTTTCGATATAAACGTTAAATAACACAAATGATATATAATTAAATTGACAAGTGGACATATTCATCTGTTTAAAGAATTACGGTGTTTATCAAGGAATGGTGTAAAAACTGTTTTAATTGCAAACCTTAAGTAGTTGGAAAGTTCATCATTAATAATTCCAACGCTATCTCTAGGTAATTACTTAAATAACAGAGTTCATAAAATGACATGAATGGTGTCCATATCTCCGTCATTATGAGAACTAATAAGTTTTAATTACAAGTGAGGGGATCTAATTGGCAAATTCAAGTAAAATGTCAATAGCGCAAGCCGCTTTAGTAAACTACGCTCAACTAGTATATTATAGCATTCCAAAGTATCATTTAAAAAGACAAAAACCGATAATTACTATATTAGACACCTGTAATTTGTCTATACAATAATAATTGGAATCGCACGTTGTAAACTGGTTTCGTTAAAACATTTATATCTACATTGAGATATCGATGCTTGTTTTTGCAACCAAACTAGCTCGATCGAGTTCAAATATCGATTTTCCATAAAAATGTATCAGTACGTTGTATTTTATCGATTATCGTTTAGATTTTAATTAAACGCTTGGTGTCGATAAAGTTATTGGACTGCTTGACGCTTAAGTGCAATTTTTTATTTAAAAAGGCACATTTGTTGTATAAATGCATTTCCGTGTAGCAGATAAAACGTGGATGGTAATACAAGGCAAGAGTGAGCCGCCAACCGACAGAAGGGGAGGTTCCCTTGACTAGAACGTTTCGCTCCAGCCCCCTAGACCGGCGCACCTGCGCAGTAGTGATGTCGAGAGCTGTATGCGGAATTGAACCATGTTTCCCGTATATTTCAAGTACCTAAACTTCAGTATAGATAATTTAAATTCAGACACGAGGGAAACAGGGGAAGTTAGTGCTTCAACTAGTATTAGATTTTGGGAGACTTTCATCGTGTTTTTCTTTGAATATTTATGTAGTTATAGTTTTAAAGTCAGGTCATATTAAATATGAGATTTTCAGCCAATCTAGCTCAGAAAAAGATAATGAAATTAGTATTTTAATAAAGTCGTTAGAAACAAATAAGTTTGAAACGAAAATCTACTCTGTAATGATGATACTTAGGTTCAAAATATGTAACCAAATTACATCTTATAAATTTCCGTCCATGGTTTTAGTTATCACATGGTTAATACGGAAAGATAAGATTACCGATTATTATGTTAACCTGGTTTACGTTAAACTAGTCATAGATAATAAGAGATTAAGGCAACGGAAGCTGCGGTGTTTTGTGTTTGCATTCACTTTATAATATCGTATCAACTGAGATTAAGGCTGTATAGTATGTCACATGAAGCCTGGTAGTAGCTGATAAATCTTTATTTAACTTAGATAAGGACGCTCTGTGAAATACTATTTTAGATAACTACAATATTAGACGTTCACAGCGCAGGTGGAATTTTTTTAGTTCAGAATTTTGTGGAGCCATTTTTTGTTTTGAATTTATTATGTATAAGTTAGTAAGAAGGTTGATAGGTGGTAACGGAACACAGTTTTATGCAAGGAATACACACTTTTCTTAAGATGACGCTCATGTAGGTAATATGGGATGGGTAATGCCATACATCGGGGTCATTTTACCTAATGAATGGTTTTAAAAATATGAAATACGTATACCTATTTCAGTAACAACATCTTTGCCGATATTGAAAGTATTACAATGTCAGAATGAATCTATGACACTGCAATGTAACATGATTAAGTTCGACACTTTAATCATGGAAACCTAAAAGTGTCTTGTATTAATATAACAGAAACATTTTGGTCACCAATAATTACTTTAGGAGCATCAAATAATATCTTCAATTTATTTCTGCCATTAGTTTGTTATATCTACGAAAACATATTTTGACTTGAATGACTTCCGAACAGCGAGGCGTGCCGATTGTATCGATCGGGTACTTTGAGCCACTTCGCATTACATTACCCGTCAACAACGTCGAGTTTTGTGCGAATGTTGACGAGATTTTGAGATGGAATACAAATATCTTTGTAGTTGTAGATAACATGGATATGTTCCAAATTCATATTGAAAAGTCTCTCTTACGTACTATACATTTCAAAAAGAACGATTTTTACTGAAAATTGACACATACGAACATGCACATACAGTGGAAATTAGAATTTCATGAACCTATAAAAAAGAAGTTTTACAATTAAACTTACTGCAGTTCAATTTTAGTATTATGGAACAACTCTTTGTGTGATCCAGACATTGTTTGTGTTTGTAGGAAATTGTATGTTTGTAAAAGCACACATGAGCAAATCCTTGTGTAGAGCATTTTGGCGTTTTATTCTCAAAAATCAAAAAGAAAATTATAAAACGAATTTCTACAGGAAGATCATAATTTAAAATGATATAAATTCATCACGCAATTCTAGTATCCCCAAAACCAGTTCATTCAACCCCCAAATAAAAGTTGATCGGACGATAAACGGACGACTTTTTATAATAAAATATTTAGGGACTGTTAAACCTGGCCATGATAAGTTAAACAGAAAATATCCTCATAGACACGCAATCCTTGAAAACATTATTATTTATTTATAGGCCTGTTTATGAACTTAGGAACTTTTAATGACAATGAAAATAACTTACTGAGGTAATAAAAATACATTAATTCTTATATTAGCTACTCACGCGACTTATCCCGTTGGGGCTGAGTTTCCTTAAACTTTCAAACTTTGTAGGTATATTTTACCCAAGAAGTTAGTTGTAAAAATTATATACGTGATATACTGACAAATAAAGTAGGTGCTTCTTGACATCGTGTTTCAAAGGAGGTATCATCGCGAACATCTTTTTATTACGTAGGTACTCCTTTAATTTTACGGCTATCCTTGAGAGTAAATTGAATTTGAACCTGAAGTTTTATTGCTACCTTTATTTTTATGTAAATAAGAACTGTATGACAAAATGTAAGTATCAATGTTGTCTTCCAAGACACCCAGTCATAAGGCTTGTCTATTCGTGTCACGTAGATCTAAGTGTGAACGAATGAATTTTTATTCGCGCGTTCGTCTATTGAAAACGTTACTTTGAACTTCCTACTAGTTTGTTGGTGTTTCATCAATTTGCATTGTATGCTTTATAACCGATTTAAATAAGCTTTTTGGTGACTATTCAATATTTATCAAATGTCAAATGTAGGTATAGAAAGTATCTAGATATCAAAGAACGTGCAGTCGTTTTCGGTGGTCTTATCTAGAGTTCATTTCTGGTAAATTCATCAAACGTGTCACCTTAGGTGAGGTAAGAGGGATCGTCAGACTCACACTGACTAAAAACCATCCCGTTCTTTCTCCTGTTTCAGAACGAGTCTGACACCCCCTTTCACCTTAACCTGGATGAAAGAAGTCATTTGATAGATAAGTACTATTCCGTAAAGTTCACTTTGAATAGTTGGTAACACCTATTATACTTATATAACTTTTTTGTATTCTACACTTTACGCGTGGTTAATTTAAAAATGCATGGAATAACAGTTATGAATATTAATAATCAAATAGCGATCTAACATAAAAAAAAATGAAATCGGAAATATTGTTTTTATTTTTTATTTTATTCTCGTTATTTTTTTTGACTTTTTAAATAAATAAAATGTATTATGTTTCTGTTGTCTGTACTTTTTTGTTGTATAATTAGGAAAAAGCTATGCTTGATTTAGTTATTGCGTGTATTCTTTGTAGATGTTTGCATAATAATTCATTTGAACGGGAAAATGTAGAATTATTTTAATTGGGTAATATCGTGTTTATTTGTAATTTTATTTATAATTTACATTAGCATAAGAAGGCAGTATGAAAAAATATAAAACACTATAGGAACTTTTAATAGCTACTTCAGTCAATGACTTTGTCTATTTTATGGAAACGATCATAGACCGATCATAGAGACGATGATTTTGATTTTGAAGTACCTTAGAACATTTTTTAACGTTTGTAGCAGGGAGTCTTGTAAAATTACCGCCACCTTGTCAAAAATAAGAGAATACTTTTATGTAAGTACAAGTTTAATATTTATACTTATTAAGAAAGTATTACGTAGGTACCCAATGAAAAAACGAAGTCAGCCAATGAAAATCCAAATACCATAGCAATGGGTGGAGTCGAGAAAGGTCAAACAATTTTTGATATCGCGAATTAACATGCATAAAGCGAGAAATCAGAGTACTATCAGAGGAAGTACTTCGTACCTACGGACAATTCCGCACATGCGTACAACGGGCGTAAGTATCGACGAGCGTCTGGCGTCGCGCGCAGGTTACCTACTCCAATAACGTAAATAATACAATAAAAATAATCCAATCCCACTCGATTTGAATGTCTTCTGTTCTCGTAGGTATGAAGTCAGCCCGATAGACCCTTGTTTGCCCTCGACACAAGATTTTGTTGCGACTTCAGACCTTTTTTACGACGACAGTATAGTTGATGAGAAGGCCTCGTCGTGAGACCAATTTCAAGCATTTTCCTTTATAATAATGGGTTGTATTTTAAGAATTTATGATTGAATATAGAAAATAGTTAGACAAAAAAGAAAAAAATATTTGCCAAAATTGTCTTTGTTGTAATCGTTTCGAAATAAATTAAATTGAAATAATACCTAAATAATTTTGAAATATTTGAGACACAATAAATATGTTAAAGGAAAAATAAATTTAAAATGTTCGTTTGAAACATTGAAATAATGAAGTTTAATTCTTACACAGTAAGGTCTAGAATCGCTTTTGTGTCATGACTTGACATTACAGCGCAGGGTTAAAATAAATGTCAACGTAATTTATTTTTTGCTTTATGAAGAAAGGACGGAACCTTTCACCAATAATAAAACCTAAAATATACATAAAAATAACGGTAACAATAAAACATCACAAGAATTTTCAATGACGGAATAAATTTAAAATAACGATAAATTAGCGGCCATTTTAAAATAACTTCGAATTTTATTCAAGCGAATCACGCGAAGAAATTTAAATCAAACAACCGTATAATTGATATTCATTACATTTGAAATAATAATTCAATAATCAAGCGGCGATATCGCGAGGCTGGTATATAAAAATTCAGAATCGCTTACCGTAGGAAGCGGGTGGCGCGCGGGGCAGCTGCGCGTGGCTAAGTGTGAGCGGCGACACAAGCCTACCGTGTCATCCCTCCTTCCCCCTCTGCCCCGCCCTACTCCTTACTCCTCTCAGATTTGTCTACTCAACCCCTCGCTACCAAAGTTAACAGGCTCTAGATCTAATAATACCTATTAATTACCCATTATTAACCGGCGTAATACTCCTGTCAATTTAACGGCCATTAGCCGCAGAAAAAATACCTCACCTATGTTTTTTAAGTGAAACAAAAGGAAAATAAAAACTTTAGGCGTGACGGACAAATTACGCAACTTAAACTCGTGTGAGTTTGTACAAAGATGTTCAAATAAAAGTAAAATGCGTGCTTGACTATTGACAGTGAAACCGTTAACATCCGACGCGTTTAGTGACGTAACCAAAGCCTGCCGGTTTCGGAGGACGGATACATAATGGAGTCGCGTTTAGTTTAAGATAAATATTTTTTTTTGCATCATATTTTTTAAATTATGAATTAAAATAATTTAACATACAGATAATGTTAAATTTAGTATTATTTATTTTTGTAGGTATTGTATTACTTTTTAATTCACATAAATTTATTGCTCGATGTCTAGTTTGTACGCATTAAAATTTAAAAACAGAAACGGTCAGTTCCACTTAAAAAAAAAAAACAATTTTAAAATAAGAATAAGGAACTAAAGACTCTCCAGAGATGATTTTGCGATAATACTAAGTATTTGTATGCGCACAATCATTCTCTTGAGACCGAGTCGGTAAGTCTCAACAATGGAGACATTCCATGACATCTCAATGACACATTAATAAAATATTTGTTCAAGTTAAAATGCATTCTATGCAAATGTATAATAAGTATATTCTGGGATTTAGAATATAGAAACTAATTATTGTTTTTGTCGGCAAAGTGCGTGCGACAAAACTGTCGCAGTGCCGGGATTTGCATTCTAAACGGCGCTTATCCATCGTGACACGTCCGTCCGGTGTCTATGTCCAACTAACAAGACGCCATATGGCGTTCATGGGCGAATGACTCAATACATTTTTGTATGTAACTCTTTGTAACCGGTGGTGCGTGCGATTTTATGCGTTTATGTCATTGTTATTAGGTAATGTAGACTTTAAGAACAATAGATTTATTGCCCAAGGTATATACGACATGCCTTTAAATTTCAACTAAGTGTGGGTTATTCGATATTTAAAATATTGATATCGTGTTCGATTTTTAAGAGGGCTTTTTAAAATTTTACTGGCCATAATAAAATCTTAAAACAAAATAATACCAAATCTTGGAATAGAATGCGCATTTAAATTCCGAACGCTAATTGGCTATACATTGGTTCACTATGACGTTGAAATTCGTCATTCTGTAAATGTTTGCCTAAACTATGTCAGCTTGTAATGTGATAATAGAATTAACTACGTAAAAGGTAGGTTTTATAACACAGAATTTATGAAAAAGTAAAATAGTTAATTTTGCTTTCCATTGGAATTATAGTTGAGTCAGTTGCTACCCAAATAGGATAAATATGTATTTCGATATTTTTCGATTTGAATTTTAGACATTTATTAAGTATGAAAAATATTGAGTAGGTACGTTTTAGTAACAGATAATAAATATTTTTTTGCTTAAAATGTAGGTAAAATTATATATAAGGAAACTTCTGACGGTTAACTGGCAGGTGTTTCATCCGAAAACACGTTGAAATAACTCAAAAATTATAAGTTGCAAACACTGCAGTACCCCATGTCACTCAAGCGAAGGATTATTTGCTCGGACTCTCGCAGCCAATCCGACGTCACCCCTCCCCTTATTGGTGAATTTAAAAAAGGAATTTCAATTTAATCCGCTCCCCTCGAATATAGTTGACAGGCGGTGTTCTGCCGAGTGTCGGTGGCCAACGGATTATTGAGTGTTCTTTTTTCAAAAGTTTTAGTTATTTAAAATTATAAAGAATGTAGAATTCCTTGACTAGATTTTTAATGTCTATGTAAAAAGTTACCTTAGAACGAATGTATTTCTGTTATATGTATTTTTAAATTATCTTCGATTGAAGCTATAAAAATGGATGTTTGTTAAAAAACACCACATAATTAGTTAGTATAAAATATTTCCACAGAAACTTGTGGTAAGTAATGAGAAAAATTTTCGCTTGATCAGTGGAATATTTCGCAATTCACAAACAATATTTTGAGTAGGCATTACATAATATATAAGCAAGTTATATAATAACAGCACATCAGTACGTCATATTAATAGTTACCCACCTTTTTATATGTCCGATGAGTCATGCCTTTAAATCTTGGTACTCTCAAAGTTGTTGCCATCTCAGGAGCTAACAAGATCACGATTATGATAGAAACATCTGATAGTAAATTTATTCATAGTTTAGCAGCTGATTGGGTATATATTTTGTAAGAAGTAGCTGTGTGGGGCCTTTATAAAATAGAAAATGAGGATAGTATAAATTTGAATTAGGTATTTGTTTGTGTATCATTAGGTAAAAGAGTAGGAAATTGAATGACTTTTGATATTTAAGAAGGATTATTTTACATTGCATTTTAGTCACAAAGATATGAATAATAAGGTTGATAATTACTTGAGAGAACAAGTAACTTGGGCAATATGACGGATAATCCCAATTTTTAAGTTGCAGGTGCAATTATCCATTGACTAATTTAATCAAAAGTATAAACTATAAAAAAACACATTATGATTGATTCCTTTTTTTTTGTTTTTCAAAACTTATTTAATCTTTTCCTATTAACAGGACTCAGAAACATAGAACCCAGATCTTATTTATTATTATAGCAACAAATTAATTAGGTACTAAGAAATAAGTTTAATTCACCAAACCCCAAGCGGACGCGTTCTTGCACCTATTTCTCTGTTTTGTCTCGATTACCAGGACTGAAAGGTTATGTAGTTATTTAAAGTATATAAATACAGCTAGGTAAGTTCATAGATTTACCTGTATTAACCTACCTTTATTGGAATATAGTAAGAATCATAAGAATCAACTATTTCAGTTTGGGTTCATGAGTCATTAAATTTACATGCACTAGAGATGTTTTGCTTGATATGACTAGACTACACATTTTGTCATGGAAAAAATATTCAAGGTTTAAGTAGGTACTTTATTTAATGTAGTGTGTTTTGCGTATATTTTTTAGAAATGTGTTCTTTTTTTATATCGTTTTTTTGCCTTATTAAAAATGTTAAAGTTCAAATTCGTATTAATCCAAGAATTAAAAATTAATATTTAGTGATTTTGTTTAATTTTAATTCAGATACGTTTCATTATATAATTTAGATGGACTTTTAAATAAAAAATAGTCTCAATTTGAAATATAGGCTTTGGTAGCATCAACATAAAACATTATATACGAAATTATTTGTTTATGCGATCCACGATTCGAAACTTATTACCATTTTAGTAAAAGAAACAACCATAGTTAGTTAAAAATAAAATATTAACGAAACTCAACCCAGACCGGGTAACAGGATTTGATAAAATACCCCTATCATTGGCTCGCGCAAACATCGGGTAAAAGTCACGCAGATGATGACGGCGTGAGAATTCAACAGAAAAAGTCGTCTGTTAGGTATACTGTCAAACAGATTCTTTTTATTACACATTTTTAATTTAGTTATATTTTATATATTTTTCAATTATGGAGACGCGGCTATTTACTTGTAATAAAAGCATATCACTCGGCTTTGCCTATATTGTTAGTTATTACTTGAAAAAATTACATTATCATTTAATACAAAAATCGTAAAAGTGATATTTTTTTTGGACTTCTATATCTGCCCTAAAGTCAAAATGTCAATAGTAGTCAGTAACAATATAAAATTCAAGAATTGATCATAATCCTTACACAATTAACCCTGTTAATTCATAAATTTATTCAAAGTTATTTTATAATGAACACTTATTTGCCGTGTAAGTATTTTCCGTAAGTAATTATATAAAGGAATGCAAATGACTTAATTTTCTTCAAACAAAATGTTATGACCGTGAGCCGTTTGACATATTTACACGAACTTTACTTTTTAATTAGAACACAAACATAATGAAGTCGGAATTAATGTGAAGAAAGTAGTTTTTAAACGTTATAATAAATATAATAAATATTACTAAAACATATTTATTGTATTGATAAATATAATTTATAGTGTATATGTATATATTTATATTTATTGATTTATGTATATTTATGAGCATAAATTTTATAGCATGTGTTTTTTTTCTTTGTTTTTATCAACAAAGATGCACCTACCACTCCTATTTCTCCACCACCCAAAGGCAGACTGGCAGAGAAAGCCTAAGGCGTTAAGTCCGCCATTGAGTACGTTGTGCAAGAAGTATAAAATAAATAAATAAATATGTCCAGTACGTATATGACAATGTTGGTGTGAGACTAAAACAAATCATATGATTTTCACATTTACAATGTAGAATAAAATATAAATAAACAAAATTGTAAAATTAACTTATACTACAAAAGCAACAAAACTAAAAATCAAAAATCTGATTTAGTCAGTCTACCGATTTAATTTAATAAAAAAATATATGTGCAACTGTTGATTTTCGTACTTTGTCAATATTGCAGTCGTAATGAATGATAAACATTAAAATTGCTACTTTACTAGGTTATAAATGTAAATGTGTGTTTTACTCGAATTAACTGAATACGAGTTGCGATCGAGAACACTAAGTAGTGACTTACGGCTGTTACACAAATGCGCAAGTCCAAGATCGGCGCAGGCGCAAACGTGCCTTTGTGGCGGCCATATTTTATTGCTCCTTTTTTTCCGAACGAACAAAAATAACCATTCATAGAAGTCAGGTATAAAAATGTTTTTGTTCGAATTTTAAAATGTAACCGTGCCATGGAAGGATTAGGACGGTCTGTTACAAGATCTAGTTCGGTAGACAATGATTGTTTTGGAAATATGATCTTTAAGTTATTGGATTATGTTCTAATGGTTTCAGATTATAGGTAAAAAAAAATCTTTATGTGCAAGATTAGCTGTTCAAAGATTGGTTCTGCCTTCTGAAAGGATGGGTAAAAAGGAAAAAAGCTTGTGTTGAAAAGGACGCCTTAGGTATTTAAATGATATGATAATGTGGTACCTAATAGTAATAAACATAATTAGATTTAAGTAGAACATGAGTGTTGATAATTTTAAAGATTAAATTTTCTTTTTCATATTTTTTTATTTATGAATATTCGAATCTTTTCAATTTTATGCCAGGCCTATTGGACTTAAAACAACAAGGGAACAAAATGCAGTAAGGTATTGTATTGCGTTCTTTTGCTGTTACAGTTTCCATTTTTTTTTCTAAATATGTCAACTTATGAATACCTAATGTACTAAATACTAAAATGAATTTTCATTAATTTACACATTTGGCAAGCGCTTTGGGGATTAAGCCAGAAAGTTCAGTATCATATCAGATTTGAAGGAAATACCAGTTTAAGTTTTCATGTTTTATTAGGTTTTCTTACCTATTTACTTTAGATGGACTTAGGACTGATATTTCATAATTGGGATTCCGATTGAAGTGGGGAAGAATCATGGTTAGGCAAAAATGAGTCGCCCTTAGCGATACGCCGGCCTCACAGAAAACAGGCGTGAAACTACCAGAGTGTTATGTTTTGTCGTGTGAGGTTACCAGAAGCCTAGGCTCTCATAATCCCTAAATCTCCGAAACCCTTATCCCCAAGAGGCTGGCAATAAACTCCTAACTCCTCCGGTGCTGTAGTCCACGGGTGGCGCCGATTGGTTACCATCAGGAAATCAGTTTGCTGATTCGCCTTCATAATCTTCATATCACATAAAATAAAATAATTCTTGTCGCAGATATTGCTAATTAAAAAGAAGAAAAATACAAGCAAAATTTCTATAAATTATTCAAATTCAATTATTTGTTTGAGCGCGTTAATCTCAGAAACTACTGGTTCGAATAGAAAAATATTTGAATTAGACTGTCCGTTTATCAACGAAAGTTAAAAAAAAACTCTCTACGTTCGATTGAATCCGCTAGCAAAAGCTAGCTTCTAAGAATGAACCTTCTGATGTCATTAAATCTTTTTTCTATTTTTTTTAATGAAATTTCAAAATTTAAAAAACTTCACATTCAAAAAGCATGTTTTAACAATTAATCGTTCATTCTCAATTGGGTGCCAGTTAAATTAAAGTCCAAACCGTTGTTCTTTTGTTCCTATTGCAATGATGAAAATTGTTGAAAATTAGTAGTCCTGAAAAAAAGTTGCATGAAATTTCACAATCACCCACTTCCACTATTTAAAGGCAAAAAACTACCGCAAATAACAAAAGTAGCTATTTATGCATATATTTTCAATTTTAAATCCCCATTTACTCCCCATTAACTCCATACCTAACTATAATTAATTAGGTTATCTTTTCTTGCAAGAAAACAAAGGAAGTTGACTTAAGTCAAGACAATTCTTTTTTCAGGTAAACCGCCTGAAATTATTTACACATAATAATGTGCACCCAACATAAAAAAACTACCTACTTTTTGTTTTAAAACTACAAGTTGTTGTAACCAAAAAGTTAAATAAAAATAAAACTTATTCCTATCACTTACCAACTTGCCGCTGATTCTCGGAACGGGAACAGACGGCAAAATAAAAAATAACGTAGACAGTGTTTTTAAAAAGTACATAATTTTTCGTCTGTACTCTATTACAAAAGCTTTTTGAATGAAAGCTCCCTCCGAGCTTGACAGAACGAGGGGACTGTTTTACCGTCGCAGTCTGCCTACAGCGCCATCTAGTAGCGAATAGAGCAACCAACCCACCCTCCAATTAAGTGGCTTGTAATATTTTAATCAATAATATTTTCCTTTCAATTTTATGCTTTTAGAAATTTTACTGTTAATAGTTACACTTTTAAAAACACTGTAATGAAATAAATTTGTTCAAATATGTTTCTAATGTGACAAAACAAAAGAAATCAATGAAGCGCTTACCTTTTATCCGCAGTGCAGGATGCGTGTTTTAGTCACTTCGCGAAATATCTAATAAAAAGCGTTGCCTCCATTTGCCAATAAGCATTAGCCTATCGGCAACAAGAATATGCAACAGAAAACTTAAAATTAACACTGAGGAACAAGAAATGATTTTTTAAAACAGAAACTCACGGATGCGGATTCTAATCAGATTTTCCCTAGCGACGAATGTACGAAGCGACATCTACGGAAAACTTCTACACTATTTGTCCGACTTCGAGGTCATTTTGATTCCATTTTTTTTCTCTAGATGGCGCTAGAATGTAAACTAGAAGAGAACTTTCGTCAGCTTGGTGCTTTAAAATTTCCAAGGTCTTTGAAAAGATGTCGTGATTATAAGATTCGTGAATCGCATGTTTTGTAAAAACTTTACTTTCCTGTTTTAGTAAGTTGTTTCTGTTGATCATTAGATTTTGTCGTGAGGAAACGTTTATATCCAAAATAAAGATTATTTAAATTTATAATAATTATAGTGACCAGATTTTTTAT
Organism: Spodoptera exigua; assembly: GCA_902829305.4. NCBI lineage: Eukaryota > Metazoa > Arthropoda > Insecta > Lepidoptera > Noctuidae > Spodoptera > Spodoptera exigua. Next base: position 5,156,392 of record LR824612.2, read on the forward strand.
GGGACTAGGTGTTAAATAGACACCCTGTATGACCTGACGGTCACAGTTCTTGGACAGCATTAGAGCTGTAAATGTGTTGCCGACATTTTGGGGAAGATTGGATCTTATGCTTGCTTTTGAGACATTGTACCCACTCAATTGTTGGGGTGAATGAATAATTTACTTTTCAGTAATTCAAGAGTACTAGCTAGGTTACCAGAGGCCTAATCCCCCCCCCCCATCCTCAATCTCCTCAAGCCCATAAGAAACCGGCAACGCACTTGTAATAACTCCTTTGATGTTACGAATGTCAAGAGGCGCTGATTACTTACCATCAAGTAATCCATATGCTCGTTTGCAGACCTATTGCATCACAAATAATGGCCTGGTGACTTCTCTATCTACATACATCTATTACAACTATCCATAGGTAATTGCTCTACACTAGTTCATCATTATCATCATAAGCCTATACGTGCCCACAGCTGAGCAAAGGCCTCTTTTCATACGGAGAAGGTTAGAGCATTGATCACCACGCTTGCCCAATGCGGGTTGGCGATTTCAAACTTATAATTAGAAATTATAAGTCTAGGTTTTCTCACGATGTTTACCTTCACCGTATGTCAATGGTGTGAGAAAGTACATATAACTCGGAAAGAGTCACATAGGTACTTGCCAGGTTTCGAGCCCACAACCTCATGCATGAGAAGCGGGCGCCTTAATCTCCGGGCCACCACGACACTACACTAGTTCACTTAAACAGATCTGTTGCAACAGATATGTTAAAACAAAAATTAGACCATATTAAGACCTATTGTCTTATTAAGCAACGTTTTTTACCAACCATCAGCACTATTATCTCATGTGTCCTATAAAGGTGATTCGATCATTAAACATAATGTACCGCGTTCAATAAAAAATATACTTTTGTGTGTTACTTACGTGCAAAGTCCAACGGTGTGAAGCAATGATTGATGAACAGCTCGCTCGATTGTATTCTTCTCTGATAATATTTTCTCAGTCTATTCCGAATGAATTTGTTCGTATATAGAACGTTTCACTTTGACAGTTTTTCGTTATTGATACTTTCCTTTGGCTATGTTGCGGTTTTCATTTTGGGTCTGAAATTTCTTTTTCGTTTTCCATCTCTCTCGAACCTGTATTCGGTACTATTCAATTTTTTAAGGGATTTCTATATAAAATGGTGTAGAGTGAAGGGCATGGCGAGTACGGAGTGACCAGTCTGATATTTTTAGTAGGTTTATTATAGGTATTGAACAGAGTAAAGATATAAAAAAAATAAACTATTCTACTATAAAAAAAATTATCAGCTTTCTGACCTCTCTATTACATAGAAGGGGTTCACCCTTGTAGGGTCGGATAGAAATAAATTTAAGGTAAAGATAGTATTTTATTATGATAATTGCGTTTGGAAGTTGTGGATTTTTTTAATAAAATAGGGCGGCAAACAGCTCACCTGATAGTAAGTAATCGGCCTCGTCTCAAAACACAAAACTGGAAATTGGGTTTGGGAAAATTGGAAATAAAGGATTTGTCAAATATAGAAAATATAGCGGTTGTGGATGTTGGGAGAACTCTGAACCTGGAAAGTACCAATGTGAATTTCAAAATTTATTTAGACGCTATCGCCAAATGGTTAAGGAAAACACCTAGGGTAAACATGTACTTATAATTTCTAATTCTAAGTTTGAAATCGCCAATTAGCTTTGGCCAAGCGTTCTTGAGCAAATCTTCTCCGTGTCATAAAATTCTTTTGCTCAGAAGTGAGTACTTATAAGCTGGTAGTGACGATGATGAATGAAAAAAAAAAACTAGTTTCACTGTAGTCTAGCCCTTAAATCTTGCGATCACAATGACCTACTGATGCAGTTGCACATTCATATTTCAATTGGTACACAAAAGTCCAATCTGAATGGTTAGTGATGTTTCAACGACCTTGAGCTGCATTCAGAACAGATTATAAGACGCCCTGAGACGTCTGGACTGTAAGTACTGAGACATTGGTATAGTAAATATTAGAAGATGGACACTTCAAAATAGGTCATGTTTCTCTTTTCTTATTCGATATCTTATGGTGTAATTGTAAGATCGTTCTGAATCAATTTCCAGTCAAAAAACATTTTTATTTCTTTTTATATGATAGATCAGTAAACGAACTGGCGTACTTATTACCTGATGGTAAGCCATTGGTGCCGCTGATGAACAGCAACACTAAATGAGAGGATTAGGATTTTTGAGATTTAGATATCATTTAAGGGAAAGGTTTTGTTCCGGCAACCTTACTCACACAGTGAAACACAGCGCTGTAGTTCTTTAACGTCGGTTTTCCGAGAGACCGTGATATAACTCCAGTCTAGATGTCTCCCCCACTTAAAATATTACAAGTAATTAGGTTTATGCCTCTAATACTTGTCTAAGGTATATTTTTTGTTCTCTGTTAGCCGTCATCTTACGATAAAATTTTATATATTTGTTGACACTATTCATCCATCTTTTTATTTCTTTATCATGAGCACTATAGGTTATGTAACCTAAAAGTGTATCATTCAAGCAATGTATGAGTGAGCATGGCTCCTACTTAAAGAATCGTTACCATATCGCTGCTTGTATGTTAAAATCCTAGGGGACGATGGTTATGTTTTTGCTCTCCTGCTCCAGGCCGAGGCCACGATACATTTTTGCACTAGACCCGCTATCTCAGCTGATTACTTTAGACCTACACGATTCGCGCGTGCCTCAATGAGCAAATAGACCACCACAGACGGGGCCTTATAGAGCTAATGTTCAGCCGGGGTTGCGGGGTAAGCGCAATGAGGCACCGCGACCTTGGCCCAGAGCAGGAGACGGAACAGGGGGTTTTTAGTCAGTAAGAGTCTGACACTCCATCCCGCCCGGCCCTGGAGGGGGGGGGGGGGGGGAGTCATTTAATAATTTTCCCCACACAAAAAAAGTCGTAGACGTTTGTAACGTTACGATCAATTAAAAAAAACTACCACTTAAAACGAAATGTCTTGTAATGTAACAGTACCGACAAATAAAATGATAAATATTCTTTAATATTATTAGTCTTGCAGTTATTCATAACTAAAGTGAAATCTTATCATTTCTGTCAAAACGGTATCGCAGGTAAGTACAATCAACTACAAAAGTTAATTTACACTATTCAACAAAAAGTTCACTGGTTACATTGATCATAAAATTCGACTGGCTTTTGTTATAATATTATATTTAATATATTATTCGTGTTTTCTACTACATAATTATTAACTTGCAAACATAAACAGTTTAATGATCAAACCCATAATGACCATTGTATTTAGCCAATACGTCTAAAGATTTATCAAATAAATACCTGAAGGATAATTTTAAAATAAAACCAACCACATAAAAGACCGATTTCGTTATTGATCCTTATTTTTTAAATACATAGGTATAATAATTATAATGTATTCTGTTTCACAAAAATCTCTTACTTCTGCCACAGACTGTACATCGCAATATGAAATATGATTCGCGACTTCGACACACCTAATGTGAGGTGCATCATGGAGTGTCCACAAAGGGGACAGGACAACATTAATAACATTACTCTTTGTAACGTGACACGACCGATACACATCTCTGTAATACCATTAATGTTTGTATCTTTAAAATTCTTTAGAAATTACTATAGTTTTATTTGTTCATCGTACTTGTAGAATATGTATGGAGATTTTTGTTGATTAAGTTTTTCCTAAGTCGTGGTAGCCTGGGGGTTAAGGCACCCGCTTCTCATGCATGATGTCGCGGGTTTGTAACCTGTTATAGTTATTGAGACACTACTGACATGCGGTGAAGAATATCATCGCGAGGAAACATGGACTTATAATTTCTAATTATAAGTTTGAAATCGCCAATCTGCCTTGAGAAAGCGTCCTAATTAATGCTTAAAGCTTCTTCGTGTAAGAAGAGGCCTTTGCTCAGCAGTGGGCTGATGATGTGAGAATGTGTAGTATTTTCTTTATACCCAGATGTCACACTGCCTTGACATTTTGATTATTAATATATCTAGAGTATGTCCATGATTCCTCAACATATCTATTAAGTTCTGTTGGAGTAATCTATGTATTTGTCTAAAAGTAATTGAAATGAAAAAGTATGCTGAGTTATAAGTTACCACTAGTAGTAGGGTAAACACTATTGCTTTCCATTATCTATCTATTTTGTCGTCAAATAAGGTTTGAATGCCTTTTTGGAAGCTATGTTCAATCAAACACATTAAATTTTCAACCACAGGCATGGAACAATCGCCTCTTCCCATCCAGCAATTTGATCGTTTAAACCTTTCAGTGCCAGCAACGATATCAAAACATTGTATAGAGCGAAATATTCCGACAGTATGATTTATAGGGCCAGCCTCCGACCTACAAACTAAGGCAACCTTCACGTTTCCCGACACTCTTTTGTTGGCACGTGGTAAGCTACTGGCGCCCTCGCAGGTTCGGCTGTCATGTCATTGCTAAACTCATTTATCATCACTCAATACTGCCATCAGCCTGTACGGGCGTCTCTCTGGCGCTCGTGTTCGAATAGTTCAATACTTTAATACTTTCTATTGGTAACGATAATATTGTCTTTTTAATATTACGAACTATTTGTTATCGTTTGTTTTTTTTTTAAATGTGATCTAGATTGTTCAAAGGCTCTAATGGCCTCGTTTTTATTTTATTGTTCGAAGACTTTTCGATGTGTAACTTTCGATTCTGTGTTGTTTTATTTTTATACATAACTTACTGTTATTTGTGAATTGTGTAATTGTCAAAAATAAGTAAGTTTACTAAATAAGCTATCATCAGCATCATCAAAATCATACTAAATAACTATTTAATTAATAAAACGCTTTCATATCATCATAATTTATTTTATCTTCTTCACCAATTTTTCAAATTTAATACACTTTATTAATACAATACAATAATTTAAATGATCAGTAGCATACTTTACTAGAGTCCTCATTTAAACTGGAATGAACGATAAACGTTATTTTATTAGTTAATAAAGAAATAACATAACTAAATTAGGAGGAAAGTATTTTACAAAATGATAGAAGAAGTAATATAGGTCAGGCCACATTCTATTGCACAGTTTTTTTACAAAAGAAATATAATGAGGGAAGTTATTTACTTAAGAATTTGAACATTATTTTTAGTTAACACTAAGTTATCTTATATTTACAAACAATAAATAAAGCAACAAATGTACCAATCGAAGAAAATAAGCATTACAAACATACTCATTGAAATAATAATCAAATATACTAAACCAAATCGCGCTGTTTTCACTTAAGAATTAAAAATTTAACAAAATATCACAGTTGACCACGACGTTTTCTAATAAAATGTGACAACAAAAGTTTAAGCGACGATTTATAAATCGTAAGGTCATATTATCGAACATCATTAATTTATCATTGGACGTTCTGACAAGCTTAGGCAACGTTGCAACATGTGAGCTATGTGACAGAGACGTTAACCTTGTAAGGGCGTCTGAATCAGAACTGTAATATCTCAATACTTTTCCTATGCAATGTTTACTAACAAATCATAATTTTCACAAAACTTTAGTTAAATTCAAAATAATTTCAAAACAACTGAAGATAGATAATCAAAAAGAAAAAAATTTAATCACTAGCATTATTTTAAGTACATTTTACAAATACGACATTAAAGACTTTAAAGTACGCAATAGAGCCACATGAAATGTTTTAAATGGTATCGTTTGTGGAAACTTTTAAAAAATCACTAATTTATTTACTTAATAACTTTAACTATAGTATGTATTTATATTGTGATAAATACTTTGTTATTTACAAACTAAGGGCAGGAACATAAAACAGTTCGAGATACATACTGATATATATTAATTTCTCCACCGTACCTACAACATGACAAGTTATTTACATTAATAGGAAGAAATTACCTATTCACAATCTATAACTGAGCTTACTTCGTTAAGTTTCACAGCGCTTTTACAAGCCCCTTCTTCTAATATCCGACACTAATAATGAAATGACCTAAATAATTATAGTATTTTCTGATACATTTTGTCTTTAACAATGTAGTTCGTACATCGTTACACTATCCCTGTACAATTCCGAATTTGTTTATCCTTGTGATGACTACATCTGTCGGTTATAAAGTCTATCTTAATACTATCTAAGATAGAAACACGACAAACAAAACTCCGGGCAGCGTTTAGCAGTTCATTGAGTTATTTTCCTACAAGACGACAGTTTGTTTGAAATAAAAACAATGAAGCGCAAACGATACCAGAATTTTCATGTCGCTATATTTAATTTTAGACACTCTAGTCACCACAATGCACATAAATCGGTATTCAGTTGTTCATATCTTACAGTTTTACGAATAATGCATATCGATACAGCTTATGACTAGGTAAAATTCAACTCTACTTTAAATTTTAACACCGTTGTAGTTAATGTTTACATTTAACGTTTTTGTGATAAGGAATTTGTAATAATTTCCTTCCATGCGTTAGTACAGGTATGGGAAACTGGAATAAACTTTAAATTATTTTCTTATACTCATGTTTTTCACAATCACCACTCTGAACGCTCATCACTCCTGTCCCACGGTATCTTGCCGCACAATCACTGTCTTTGTCACTTGTAACGTCACAATAACAATAACAAAATTAGACTACACTTATAGAAATTTTTCGAACAGCGAATAACTGACCCAGTCTGGTTGCTGTAACATCATTGTTAACCAAGATATTACACGCAACCCCGCGATGCGGACGACTGTTTACATTAATAAATCAGTTATCCGCTGTTCGAAAAATTCCACTGATCCTATGCGGAGAGATGCGCGAACTGGCTCGGGTGAAGGTCGAACTGGTAGGGGTGGCCATACGGATTCATATGGTACGGCACAATGTTCATCGAAGCCATCTTGTGCTCTTTCTTCCACTTCATGCGGCGGTTCTGGAACCAGATCTTGATCTGGCGCTCGGTGAGGCAGAGCGCGTGCGCGATCTCGATCCTTCTCCTCCGCGTCAGGTACCGGTTGAAGTGGAACTCCTTCTCCAGCTCGAGCGTCTGGTACCGGGTGTACGATGTCCTCTGACGTTTTGTTTCTCCATTGGCGTTCACCGTACCTGAAACAGTTAAGTCGTTCATTAGTATGTGACTTAAATAAACCACAATTTAGCACACATTAGCTGTATAAGTTTGTTAAGTATTATTCTGGTCACAAAACGCAAGGCACGTTAATATTTAGAACTGAATGTTCGTTTGAGCGCCAATGAATAGTTGGCTCGATCGACTTCGTGCCTTGCCACGCTTGCTCGATTGTGATATACAACTTGCGGCAACATGCTCAGCGAAGAGCAAGATTTCTATTCAGAAATATAAACACTATTGTGCAATTAATTTTAATTTATTTCCCCGAGCTGTCACATTTTTCTTAATTTATATCTTGTTTCGCGACGCACTACGACACCTTCTCTAATGATTGTTTTGGCACATGCTTGTTCCTGTTTGCGGGTACAAACCGCGGCCAAGATAAACTTTTAGTTTAGTTCATCATGTGAGACATATGGAGTTGAAGAAATTGCGTATGTTTAGTATTATTAGTCTGATTATTTTTACTATTACTAACATATCGGGCATGACTGAAGAATGTTTACTTAGAAAGCATCTAAAGCATGAGATGCAGTTAGTAAATGAATATCAAAGGGGGAGTAGCGAGTGAGCGGTATGGCGGCGGCGCGCGAGTCATGGGTTGCATGCCGCACCTGTCACGGCATGTCGACGGCACGGCCCACCACTTGGTCCGGCTTGGACGGCCGCCAGTGTTCCTGTGATAGATACGCAGCCCGTCTCGGGTGTGTCTACCAAATTAAACTGCGCCATTTATTATATTTCTTTAAGGAGATTGGTCCACAGCACTAATGAGTGGATCACATCATTATTATTAACCTACTGAATCATGGTGTTGTAGTTGTATCGTTGCCTTGTCCCAATAATATAGGTATTTCGAAGTACGAAGGAGTGATATGTTTAAAGACATTACGTTATATCTAATATTGTATGAACTTCGTTACGAAAACATTGGAACATATGAGTTTAACCTGGTGACATATTAAAATAAACGTGATACAAATTCAAAGTCACAAGTAATGTTAATTTCAATAATACACAATTTCAATACAATTTCAAGAAAACTACCAGAAATTTCTATTATCTCAGTTGTCAAACCCGCGTCAATAAAGATGTTTAAAAGAGTATAAATATTCGATTTTGTTCAAGTCTAAAAGCGTACGAGTGAAGCTGCAGCAAAAACCGAGCCGATTGAAATGTTAGTGACAGGCCGATGCACAAACAACAGACGTACAGCATTATTTTAACATAAATAATCCTTGTACGAAACGAATGGATACAATACGGGAGCATTTGAATTTCAATATGAATTCAGGAATACATTGATGTTGATTAAACGGTCACATCAAGATTATAATTTAAATGTGTTACAGTTCAAGTGATAAGCTATGTGTATGGAAATATTGACAGGTCCTTCATAAGAAATGCAATCAAAGATGTTACGGTAGTATTATATTCAAATAAGAACACAACCAACGTTTTAATGTTAACGAAACTTAAGCAGTGTTAGACAAATTATGTGCAAGTTAAAGCATCACCCCAGTTCCATTGTTTCATTTTCTTTTTCAATTGCAATACATCAAAACGTACAGGTCATAATGACATTGTTCAACGTAAGTCATGTTCTGCGGAGTATAATTAGATCAAGAACAAACACTTAAGACTACAAATAGTAATGAGAGTACGAGAACGCTTTTATCTTGCAACAATTATTTGCGCAATACTATTGTAGAAGACAAAATTGTATCCGTCAATGATCTAATACTTGCAACAAGAAATACGAAAACGGTAGTCGTCTTTTTATCTAAACTAGATAATTCTAGGTCACAGACCATTGATATTCCGTCTACCACAGTCTAGACATATTGCATGGTCGAATTTTAAATGAATGACATCGCATTGGTAATCCAATGGATGAGACGAAAATTTGAAAACTAAAATAGGCAACGTCTGGAGACAGTATTTGATAAAACGTGATATTCAGATGTAGATGATGTTTAATTTGCCATTGCATTAGACAGACAATAGACATTTCTTTTTCTAACAAAAACGGTATTGTATTTGTTTTGCAATCTGCAATTAATTTTGTATCGATGTCTACAGTAGCTATATTATTACAGTATATACTTTACTATTTATTGGCTTCCGTACGGCTAGCTTCTTCATTCAACTTAACATCTTTTGTATAATTAATATCATCAGTCATAGTATCAAACATTTTTGTTTATCTGTTATAAGAGACTTAGAGACCATGATGTAACTCACAACATCCTCTGATAAATTACAAATCTACAATTTTTTTATTGTGTTAAAATTCATTTTTATTTTATTCACTGTTTTCACAATTTGATTAACAACATTATCAAGTTTTAGTGACATCATCAGTATTTTTGTATATTTCATTTCTTTTTCTTATGAATCTCTCTAAGATTTTGCTGTTGTCCATTAGGAAATTCTTCACATCCTATATGATTTATTATTTAACATCAAAAGTAATCTGGACATGAAATATAATCAGCATTAACATCTAAAACATTTATTGTATCAAACGCTAGGATTCTTCAATCACCACCCGTACTCGCTATAATATGAGCTCGACATAAAAACAGTTCGAGAACTAAGATCAAAGCAATGACTAATGATATCTAGATGAGAACCGGGTATGTAATAAAAATGTCACAAATATATTTTTATCAGTGGTCTACATAGGCCGTATAATTGTCGATTGTATCGTTTGTGTATTCACACTGTTTTCTTCTAATTAATTGGTGCACAGCTTTGTTGCTGCTAATTGACTCGGGTGCTTTGATATAAATAGATTGTTTCAGTATTTTGAAACTGGGACGTTTGAGTATTTTTCATACTTTTTGTATTATTTTACCATCATATCTTTTAGTATCTGGCCGAAATAATTGTGCTTATCTGCCTTTAAATATTTTCTTTACTAAATTTTATGAGAGTTTTCTTGTTCTAGTCTGTTTAAAGTATCGCGTTCATCCGTTACGTATAAATTAATCTTGACGTTAATTTCTATAGCATTATTCCTATGTATTTTTTCAAAACACTTAAATGCCAGTGCAAAATTTTCATAGAGACTATTCCAATAAACTTTTCTACACTTTATTAATCAGCTTCTATTCAGACGTTATTTATGTGATACAATGTTTATGTTGCTTCAACCATTGTAAATATATTGTATCTAATTAGTCTTTTTTCGTAATTTGTTACTAGATTTTATATACCTGTGTCTATTGCTTCAGTTATATTTAACATGTAGGTATACATTTGCAAAAATACTCTTTGCAACTATTCGTCAGGCGTACAATGTAAAGATAATTAATTCTCGACTTCAAACGGTTCGTTCGTTATTTATGAAACAATTATTATCATCGTCTTCGTCCCATCAATGATTATTACGAGGTGTTGGCTGTATGTCATACATGAATACCTACACTACAGTTTATTAATAATTTTAGTCGATTGTCTTTACCGCTAAGCTTGTTACTATTATTTCAGATGCATCATAGGTAATATTATTTTGAAGAATTAAACGAAATATCTTAAAAACGAAATTACAAATTCATTTTAATATTATATTTAGTTTTAGTTGCTTTTGACTACTGTCATATTTTGATCGATGTAAGAAAAATCTAGAATTTCTTTTTTTCATAGCCTAGTAAATAATTTTTGTCTGTTCTTACCGCTCATCTCCTCAACCAATGACAAATTAATGTAACAACAAAATTTGAGTATCAATAATGGGCTACCTATTATTCTGCAATTCTTTGACACATTCAGCAGTCTGGGCGATATCTTATAAAACGGTACTAAAAAGTCATCGCAATAAAATTCAAAATAATTCAAATAGGTAATGTATCTGTAACATCAGCTGCAGCGGTAGAAGTTCATTGAGCATAAAATATTATACAAAAAAATCCAGATATCTATAAAGAGGTAGACAATTAAATCAGTTGCCATGTCGTCTAGGCTGAATGAATAACATCTGCCCATTACAAGCAGTCGGTGCATCGACAAGCAGGTCATCCGGCTTCACACACATATCTAGACACATTAATCATGAATGACGGGTGAATTCTGAATTTGATACCTAGATTATAAAAGTGAACTATGCTGTGTGGATGCGTCTCTTTGTTCTGTACTTTTTTTGTTTTTTTGTCTATCCTATTCTGCTTCGTTGGAATCAAACTAATCGCATTTTAAAGAGGATGTGATTTTTCATTTAGCTTTTTGAAATTTTTAGAGGTTCACATCTTTAATTGGTTTATTTTTATTAAATCTGTTGTGATAAAATTTTTTTGTTGATTAAAAATTAGCAAAAGATATTTTATGGATAATTTTATTAAAAGCAAATAAACGTTATGACCCTGGCCAAATTGGTTACATATTTATGTAAGACATAAGCACACGTGCACTACAAGGATGCATTGTTATGGTGGAAAAACCCAAGGTTCCGAAATTGCGTTTTAAAAATTGCTCTCTTATTATCATACCTAGGAGCATCGACTAGACGGACATTCGAGTCTGCTCAAAGTTTGAGTTATAAATGAGCATAAAATATTGATTTTTACAGGGTAACGTTAAAAATGATAAAGTTATCCAATTGTTTAATCCTTAACTAGTTAAGCTTACTTTGGGACAAGGCAAAAGTTTTTCTGATATATTTTCACTTCGATCTGTCTCTCCAAGCAATAACTGTACGATATTAAAGTGCTCATATACTTTTATTATAAATCCTAAAGTTTGTATGTATGAATGGGTATGTACATGTTTTTTACTATTTCACTAAAAAAACTACTATATAAAATTTGATGAAAATTTGCAAGATTTTAGATCGAAATAACGCATAGTCTACTTTTCATCCAGGTATTGGGGCGAAACCGCTGGTAGAAGCTAGTTAAAAACAAGTAGTGAGCAAAGCTACCGTTGAGTTTAATTATTAAAACGACATTCAACCAGTGACAGCAGAATTTATATCCGTTTGACGCTATAAAAATGAATATCGTTTTATTTCAATAATTTTCAAAGCGTGACATTTTGGTGGGAATATTACCATAAGATGGTAACCGGAGCAAATTCACCTGCGTATTGAAACAAAGCGCTTCGTCGCGCGCGCAGTGTTTTGACGTATGACAGACGTGCGCTTGCGCAAGGTGGCCCCAGGCATATTCTTATACTGCCTTCCTGTTCCTTACTGCTACAAACTTACATTTGCTGCCACATTAAAACATTATTCTTTAACTCTATATAGTTCAAATATGTTTTCGAACTGCATTATTAAGATATGTGTCACAAAAGCTGTTACAGATATATATTTTATTATTTTGATGAATTAGTCATGTTATAATGTCATTCATTTCAGATTTATCATTCGATGCTGACTTACATACATGGAACGAGTTTTAAAGGAGGAAATTCGACGATGATAATATTAATAATAGAACTTTATACATTTTATATTTCGCAGTCAGCATTGTTCTATTGTCGTTAGGTATACATTACCTTACAATTTCACCAACATGTATGTATGCAATAAAAAGTTAAACTAAATGTAGTTATTTTGGTGTTAAAATAACTACTAATGTAGGTTTTTCTTTTATAAGTAACCAGTTAACTCCCTACATAAAGCTTTTTATCTCCAAGAAGTAGTTGCAACAATATAAATGATATACCCAGCAAACAGTTGCGTTTTTAAAGAGAAAATGTCCTTAACCAGTGCAGGGCTTATTTGCTTTCAGACGAAGCATCCTGGTAAGTAATTATTATATGTCGCCTACCTATCGAGTCTTTGCTTTTTAAAGCTACCCGCGCTTCGTGTTTTATTTGAAGATACGACTTTTTTTGGCATCGCTATCTGAGGGAAGATATCGCCGCAATGTGTCAGTCCGTCCCGCGGTGCCACTTTAAGAAACTTTTGATTTACTTTAACAACAAGTTTCTCCTTTTTATTTGTTAATGGTATCCCTTGTGCTTTCGATTTTTATTAAAGGAATGAAACTTCCCTTTGGAAGAATTAGCTGAGCAATACTTTTGTTTAAAAATAACCAATTTAAATCGTTCTGACGTTTGTATAATAGGTAGTTTGAAGTGGTGTAACTATTTTGTACTGCTATTATTTAATGTAAATTTCATGAAGACGCTTCGCTACAAAAGTCATGGTAGTGTTCCTAACGTAATGAGTTATAGCGATGATGTCCACACGCACGCATGTTTCAAATTATGTCATCAACCAACCCACTAGATCGTGTTATGTTACCAAAATGTCACTGGCTCTTAGTCGGAGCTAGTTATTATTTGGCTCGTTGCCTTGCGATTATTAACTTTAACATACAGAGGAAATTAGTTAATTCAGTAAAGATAATAATAGTCGAGATTTATGGTAGTTAAATGTTGAATTATAAACAGAAACCGGAGTAGTGTTCGGCTCAAACGCAGCTACGTAATCGTCGATCCATAAAAGAGAATCCGAAGATTGCCCGATTGGATCCCGAGCGCGCACGATGCTTCGCATTAAGAGTGGATTTCTCACGTTCGTGGTGAGCACTAATCACGACGTAGAAATATTAAGGACACTAATATCTTGTACACATTTACATAACACGCAATAAATCTCTATGTGCGGGCGCAGCGGCGCATTGCAGACGGCGCCGTTGATAAATTCTTATTGGAGCTTTTTCGATGGACTATTTCAATGCAGTGGTCGTTGTGTTTATTCTCTTTGTACTACCGTTATTGTGAATGCATCTTGAGATCTTTAGTTGTAAACGGAACTTATTAATACTTATACATATTCAGCTTATAAAATAAACATGAATATTAGTCATTGGCTTTGATAAACCCGCTATGATAATTTCTAGAACTAATCACATTTATTCACCCCCTACCTGCCTATTACTGATATACTGTCATTCAAATCAATTTGCATTGATTTAGTTAAAAGCATTGGCTGTGCATAATTCGGCCCTCCTGTACTATCTATCACTGAAGTAAATACCTTTATGTACAAACATACCTAGTACATTATTACTTTAGTTCAGATTCCTTATCTAGAAGACTAATTGCCTATCTATCTACATTTACTTTGTAGCTTAACGAACGAAACCGGTAACCACAGTGAGTTATTTATAGGAACTATAAAACCTTGGAATGGCAAACGGTATGTAGGTATGATTTACTGTGATTTATAACTATATGTCCTTTCATACATTTGTCATATTTTATAATCGCAAATAAAATTAATGTATATTTTCATATGTATGCTCATACGCTTTGGCACACTGTGCAGTTTTTTTCATTGTTTTTCTTTTTGTATTTTTATTGTCTTCATTATTCAAATGCTTACTGATACCCGCGCAGTATGTATTTAAAAATCAACAAGTAATTTGCGACACGTAATATGAATAATGATATTATTTACATTTTTTGAGTAAGTTAAGTATTTTACTGTTGAATTTGGAAGTTATAGTGCGAATACTAATACTGACTGAGATTTTACAAGACCTATACCGAATTCTAAGGTGTGTTAAGTGAGGTTAATTAATATTTATTTATTCGCGTGCAATTACACAGATATCTAAAACTACAAGAAATGCTTCGATTGTAAGGTAAGTACATAAACACTTAAACAAGTAGGCAATAACACCGAACCAAAATATTGAAGTTTCATTCCGGTGTATTCCTTAATCGTTGGCAGCACAATTACTGGAGACGTCGTGGGACCGATAATAATTTAAAAAATATCGCCCAGTAAATGATGCCATAAATTAAATTTAATAATACGTACGCCCAACACAACGGCATCATGTGCGGAAAGCTAATTGAATATTAATTTAATAATAAATCTGGTCGGACGAGTCTTCGTCTATGCCTCTCTTATTTATAACTTAACTCCGACTTCGGCAATACTAATTCTAATAGATTTAAATGGTCAACAATTTATTGTTGTCACAAATATTAAAAAGTTTAATTGTAAAAAAGTTTTTTGTTTAAATTAGTTAAGGCCTAATGTTTGGAGCCACACCTTCGCGGCGACCATTACAAACACCTTCCGTTTCACTTAATTTATTACTTTTATCTCGAGCACAGTCGCGGTCGATGCACACAAACACACGACATCTCCGACAATAAGACAAATCGTCCGATTACGAGACACTACCTGCCCGCGGTGGGTCCGAGCAATGCAAATTTTCAAAAGCTCTTTTTTTTTTGAAGCAATTATCATCATGCGCTTTTAAAGAAAGTAAAAGTATTTTGTAAGGCACACAACCAGCAATAGATGAATTAGCAAATTAATTACTGTGACATTTTCGAAAGAAAGTCTTTCAAACTTTCTTTGGTTTACACAATGGTAAGAAAAAATGTTACAATTTTGAATGCATGTTGACCTTGTAAAATGCAGGCTGGCCGACGTTTTGCAACATTTGGTAAATTTCGCACAGACTTGTGATTTATGTCGTCGCAAAGGCGTGCTTTGTTGAAGAACCGAGTTGTTTTAAATAAGACCACTTGCGGTGTCCTTATACTATAACTTTAAAAGAATCATGGGCATTAAGCGACTAAGGAAAACATAATGAATGTATTAAGTACCCGGTCGTTTGCATTGTATCTACAAACAAAGATGACGTGGACTATAGAGTATAAAGACCTCGACGTTAGCGCGGATGGAAATGTGCGTTGTACTGAGCCAAGAATAGACCGTGATATCATAATATCTAGTAAGCAATTTGGCTATGATCCTATCAATAGCGTAGGATTTGATGTCGAGATACACAACACAATGATATAAACTGCAGTAGTAGCAGCTAAAACTACTTAAAGCACTGAAGCGAGTGTTAAAACGTTCAGTATACCAGCTATTAAAGAAAGAAGCTACGTTTATCAATTTCAAACATTAATCCATGACTAGATAAAGGCCACCACACGGCCAGCGAGGTATTGTCGAAAGAAATCTCCATACAAAACATTACTCGGCAGTGTTGAGCGATTTATGCGACGGCCTGAGGCCTGCGTACCACTGTGCACTCCTTATTGTATATTATTGTAGTGACACCGACTAATTTGTTGGCCGACTGATGAGCCAACTGCGGGGAAAGAGATTGTTTATGTTTCACTATATTAACTCTAAACGTAGAGCAATTTATGCCACAGTAAAATATAAAACTACCAGGAACAAAATCTCCAGTAACTAGCCGCGTTGTAGGTAAAGCTGAATTAAGATATCCGCTTTGAAAACAGAATGCTACTTAACTAAGAAAGTAATTATAACTAGATGTAACGATGAAGCTCTTGCAATTAATATGAAAGCATCAATATTAAACGTCTTCATAGAAAATTTTGATATTAATAACATAGTCTAATGGAGTAATAAGTGTGGATCTTATCCAGTTTATGCGGGATTTTGATCTTAGTGAGTGGATTTATTTAATCCGAGTTTCTGCGTAGAACCGGCGCAGTCGCTGTCGTCGAGTGACAGCGCGGTGTGCGCACGCGCGCTTCTCTTCACATCGCCGGACAGTAGGCACGTGAAGATATGTTAAAGTTAACTTTATATTAAATTGGACATCGTCATTCACATTTAAATGTTGTAATATTTAGACCAGAATAGTTTGATGTTTGTAAATACGTTGAAATGGGCTAAAGTTTTTTTAAACAGAGTTTTATTCAACTATCAAAAATGAAATCAAATTGAGTTGTAACATAATTTTTCTTTGTATGTACACATGCACACTCAATCAAATTCTTATGACATTTCAAAAACTACTTGTATCTACTAAAATATCTTTCAATAATTTTAATTGCAAATATAACCGGCCGATAATTTAGTAAAATACACGTAAACGTACGTCGTGACATGAAACGAGTGGCTCGGCACGGCTCACGACATTTCAAAACAAACCGATCTTTCTTCGGAGTACAACGTCAGTACTCGACGCGTGTTCCTCACGCCATCTTGATACTGTTTGTACATATTTTGACTGGTTAAATCGATGCATTAAACCACTGTGCATATGAAATGTAAAACTTTATGAAAGGATACACTTTTTAAATTTTAAATGTGGAATTAACTTAAAAAGTCATTTTTAGAAAAGAGTTTTGTTTTATAATAAATAAAATATTATGCTAAAAATAATATGTACTAGACGTTCGTTATTTTCTTAAACTGTTTTGTTATAAAGCATGCAATTTATATTTGTATTACGGATATTATTTTACATAATGTAATTTTAATTAAAGTGGTAAATGTCAATCATTATTACATTTAACAAGCTATCGTTGTTTTTTAATGAGTGATGATGAATTATATTAAAATAAATTCACACTTCGTTCCTGAACTTTCCAGTAAAGCAGCTGACAGGAGGGTGGTCACTTTATTACGTGTGCTATAAAAAGTATAATTATGAATTGAATGAACATTAACACTGACGCCTAGACTCCCCTGGGCCGTGGGTCAGCCTTCATTAATCATAAACCTAATGACGTGTTTAGACTTCGACGCGAGGTTATAAAAGCGTATCGTTTGTGACGATTATTTAATTTTTATTTATGATTATTTATTAACACGGTTATTTCTATTGTTGTAGGTACTCTTGGGTGGCCGTCATGTCTACCTTAGTACTTATAATAATTATTTTTAATCCCAGATTTTCGCACAATAGTTTCGTCCACCATTTGTCAGTGGTGCCTAAATACACTAAAAAGTGCAAATATGTAATACCTACCTATTTAGAAAAAGTCACATTTTCTTACATGCTAGTTACATAATTCCAGTTTTTACTACTCATTTAATAAAGTAAACTATAAAACGAACACATTATATTCTAAAATGATTTCAATTATCCTACTATAATTGAAATTTAAGATATCGATAGGCAAGTCGCTTAAAATAAAGAAAGAACATTTTTAAATACCAACACTATTTAAAATTGTGAGGCCAAGTAAAGGATAAGCTACTAAACTTTTTACTAATACGTAAGCATAATTTATTATCAATAAAATATGCGTTAAAAATGTAGTATCAAAATTCTTCTAATAAAGTAAGTAATATCAATAAATATACATAATAGTATACACATTTTATCAGTAAGCCGGTACTAGTTTTAGGTGCACCTATATTAAACAAGAACTTACTACGATTGCATTTTATCGAAACGCAATGTTGCACGTGTAAACACGCCCAGCCACGCTGATAATAATTAACCAATTACAGAATGACAACCCATCGCCGCCATTTTAATTGGTTCGCGATTCCTATGCATTGGTTCATAAATCTGGTGGCTAAGGCCGGTCGAGTTGCTCCACTGTGCACTGTCGTATCTTATAATTGGAGTTCGTAACAGGTAGCCTGGCTTGCTTTGTTTTTATTTTGCATTTTTATTGGTTATTCTTAATATACATTAGGTATTCTCTCCAATAAGATAAATAAACTGGTTTTACTGGATTTTTTAATCTCTTAAATTTGTCTAATGAATTTATTTTATGTTTCGATTTTAGCTGTACATATGTGCTTATTAAGTTAATCCTGTATGCATTTACTTTGCAGGTGATTGTATAAAAAGAAAACTGACAAAATAAATATTAATCAATACATTAATCTGCCATTGGCGTTTTAATTGCGCGATGTTTATTGCGCTTTAAAAGCTGGGGAAACGAAAACACAACACAATATTTTTTCCATATAACCATTAATATCTGTCGGTTTTGTTTCCTACGCGGACGCAGTTCGCCCCACTGTGCGGTGGGGCAGTTGTATATCGACTAACAATTGCTAAATCGATTACTTTTTGTAAATTAATCAATAATTTAATATCTTAAAAATTAAATAATTGTAATTGTTACATACTTAATCGAAACTATATGAGAAATAATTTCAGTATAAATTTTAATTAGTTTGAACAAAAATCTATACATTAAAATTGCTTTTGAGTTACGAAATGATCTGCAGTTTTTAAATTAATTAAATTCTCTATATCAGACCAGAGATACACAGGGTATTAAACATTAGTAAATATTTTAATACTTATTTATCAATTATTGACATAAGCTTTAGGACGCACATGTCTACTTGCCCAGTGTCGGCCTCAACTATTCTTAACCTCAACCTTCCAAAACTATTCTAAAATAGGAAAAAATAATTCTTTGAGACCGTTCTTCTGGAAGGATATTATACCTCTAAGAGCAATAGAAACAATTTCACTTATTACGTCACAGAACATGTCCTCCACGTCCATTGATCAGCGTTGTTCAAGAATTAATGAAGTGAGCACGTCGACCCCTGTCAGTTTCTGTCGAGCCTCTGAACTTAGGGACATGTCGGGACCCTCTGTCGGAATGTCGATACACTACGTGTCACAACTATTTGCCGAATTACCTAATACACTTTTTTGGAATTTTACTGGGTTAAAGTCGATTTAGGTATTGAACTTTTCTCATCATCAGCCTAGAGTAATAGTGAGGAACTTAAGCATTAATCACAACGGAGGCATAAGGCCCATTGACGAATTCAAACTTATAATAAAGAAGTATAGGTAAAACACAATACCAGGAGTAAGGTTGCATTGGGGTCTAGCGAAAATAACGATGAAATTATCTGACCATAACGAAAAAAGAACATTAATATTCAAAAAAGAACTAAATAATTATCCTGCAGTGAAATCATATTTAAAATCTAAAGTGTCAAACACCTTGTCTTTATTTGAATGTAAATTAACTGAGGAAAGCTACTAGTTTCCAGTTACAACGGGGTTTAATATGTCTCACTATAGTTAGGTAGGTACTGTTCAAAAACCTCTATTTCTTATTTTAGTATTAAAAGAGAACATTATTTAAACAATTAGGTTACGCAGGTACTTAAATCAGCTATTTTATAGCTAGCACTCAATAAATATGTTTGGGAGAATCTCACCTGTAGCATTTGAACTTTATGATCAGTTAAGATAAAAAACAGCTGATACATTCATGTTTTCTTCGCTTTCAGACCGACGTGGGAGAACGGTAACTAAAACTAAAAGTACGTAGATCAAAATACAAACAAATTTGATAAAACATGAATTATTTGCTCATTCAATATGTTGATCAAAGAAAGCTAAGATTTGTTCTGTGTTTGATCTTATAATTACAATGTTGATTATAGGTACAATCATCGTGATCAACACATTAGCGGGGTTGTGGGGCAACAGACCACGGCATCAACCTGGAGCAGGAGAAGAACAGGGTGGTTTCTAGTCAGGAAGTGTCTAACACTCTCTTTTCTCTCACCCTGTGTGAGAGAAATAAGATTTGTCGACCTCAAAAAAGAAAACAAATGCCAGACGAAATTCACTGCCGAACAAAGGCACAACTCCTTCACGTTGAATGATAGGTCGCTACACGACATATTCATAGCAAATATTTTAAGGCAAAAGGCGGCTTTGAAAAGAGGAAACAACTACGGAAAAACCTTTTGGTGTATATCGACTTAATGTCAGTTCCTAGATTAAATATAAGTAAGCCTGAACGAATAATATGTAGAGAGGAAAAAGACAAAAATGAAAAATCCTTTATTAACAAGGATTTTTTAACATTGCCTTTTAAAATCTTTACAGGAACATAATATCGAACGCCCAATTAAAAATAAGCCTAATTAAAAAATAAGTTATTTGAATCTTTAAAAATATTTCAATAATGCGGTTCAATTTTGATATATCCTCTTTTGTGAGTTAGTTCTGTTTTCTATTAAATTGAAAAAAAAGCGATATATAAAAGAAACTCTCCACTAAAACTAAATACACTATAAAATAATGTTTGCAAGCGAAGTTTATTAATAACCGTTAGAAAACGGCTCTGTTACGTAGCTAATTGTTAATCATCAACCGATCGCCTTATTAACACGAACGTGCATTCATACGTAGATAGATATTGTACGACGAATTCTCACGATTTTTTTTTAAACACGAACATTTTTTATCTGTTGGACGATTTTTATGTCAACACTTAGATATGTTTCAAATTCTTTAATAACTGCTTTACCTAGTGTGTACGATTAATCTTTCTTGTATGATCCGGTTCAGAAATTACCATCGAGGTTGTATATCATTTTAGTTGTTGTTTTTTTTTTCAATTTATTCTTTTAGATATTAACTGTTCCAGACGATTGGTTATGGTGTAGGTACTATTTTATGCCAGAATCTGTGCTATACATAGTTCCGAGTGAATAGGTTGTTTATAGGGATACATGCTCCATCGTAGGTAGCATCACTGCTCACCACCAGGTACGACAGCAGCGAATAGCCTGTTCTTAAAAAATCGCACATCAAAGCGGATGGCAAACGTTACATGCAGACCCTATATTCAAATCACATCATCAGCATATAAGTGCTCTAAGCTGAGAAAAGGCTTCTGAAGAGGAAATAATACAAATTAATCACTACGCTTGCTCAAGGCGGATTGGTGTAACTTAGGTATAACTAGAAGTTATAAGTCTACGTATCACAAAGTTGTTTCCCTTAACCGCATGCCTGTGCAGTCTAAATAAACCAAGAAAGTACATATTCGGAAAAAACCTACATAAGTAGTTGCTAGTTTTCCATCCTGGACCCTCATACATAAGAAGGCACCTAACCTCCACCAGGCGACGGCTATATGCAGCAAGTGCACTTGAAACACCGTTATCATTACGAGTGCTTTTTCCAAAAAGAAGGATTTGAATTATGGCTTCTTTGTAGAACATAATAAAAGATTCAAAAGTAATAAGAAATTCTGTAACGATATTCTCGTTTTGAAATCACTGACCAAGTCAATGATCAAATTATAGAGACCGGCTAGTACTTTCTGGTTAGTTGTTGAAACTAGGTATTGCATAATCTCAGCAGTTATTGGCATAATATCAATACTTTTAGATGTATTCTATTTTGTTTAATAAGCGAAATATTTGAATTTTGCATAATAATATCAGATTTAGGCTTAGTCTATTTAAGGGTTTGAACTGACAAAAATGTATAAAGAAACAGTTTTATTGCACAGCAATAAGGTTGAAGGTCTCTTATAAATACGTGCAGATTGGAATAGGTATTTCTGTTACAATAGTTATATTTGATACGTAACGAAATGATGAAACAACAATAAAATTATTTACTACTAGTTAACACTAAACGTTTGATTACTAGTTGATAATATAAAGCAATAACCGCTAGATATTAGGAATTAATGGTTGAGGAAATCGCGATTTGTTATTTTTCCTCATTAATGTTTTTTTCTAAAGAACCTAAGTGACTTAGGTAACTAACAGTATTTTGGTTGTACGCTCATGAAATCGATTCAATATTAACTCTTTTACGTGTATATTCAAAACATTTTAAGTAAAGTTGAAATAAGTAAATCTATGAAAAACCAATCACACTAATTCCCGTACCATCGACTTCTACCAACAGTTCATTAGTATAACAATCCAAAATCGAAAACAGATCATGTTCAGGCAAACTTAAACGAAATGTAAACTCCACACTTAATGCAAATATGGCCCTTATCAACAAACGCTGTAAGGGATCTACTTGAATGACCTTTAGTTGGCTAACTCTTATGAGCAGAAGTATACAACGGTACAAGTCTAACAAGGCAGACAACTTTCCCAGAAACACTTAAGACCTATTTAAAGTACAAAGGCTAGAGCTCGAAGGTGGCTAGACTAACCGACTTGTTAATTTTTAATCCTTTCAAACTTCATTGTGTTTCTAATACGAAAATCAAATAAAGGCGGTGAAGAAATTTCAGATGCGTATAGTTGTGAAGATTTGTTTGAAAAATTAATTTTACATGTTTAATCTGTAGTAGATGTGGGATATTTTTATAAAAGTATTGCTCTATAAAACAAAAGTATCTAGACTGTTTACAAGCTCTTCGTGAGGCAAAACTATAAAATGGAAATTGCCTTTAGGCGTTTATCAGTAGCTAATCAAAAACCTCTTTCGAGTCTCGATTTGCATGCAATTTACAGTTCAGACATTTCATTTTTTAAACATAATTTTCCTATATTAACTTTTTGATATCGATTTATAATCGAACGTGACACGAATCCGTTACTAAAACTACGAATATAATCGATTGAAACAATCTACGAATAGAAAAAGTCGGTTCCCACTAAACTATTTTCGAAGTTATCAGAATTTTAATAATAATTGTGGTAGACAAGAGTTCGCTAAAGTTAATAATGATTTTTCAAGATCAATATTGGAAAACTCTCTTGTGACTCTATCGAATGAAAGTAGACTTTATTTTTATAGGCGAAGGTTTTAGATTGCATCGTTTAGTTGTTGAGATAGATCATTTATGTGTCGATAGACTCCGGGTGTTCGAGTCTGCGGTATTAAAGGCGTCTTTAGACTATTTAAATTCCGTTACGGTTCGTTGCGTCTCTGGTTTATACGGTGCCGTTAATTTTAGTGGAAATTGAACTAGGGGACAGTATCGATCTCGACGTAAGAACTTTGTTGTACTTTGTTTACTTTATTGCATAGTGACCATTATTAGTTCCAACACAAAAAATCAAAGCGCAAGAGATAAATCTCCCTTGTTCATATATCCATATCTGATTAATTTGAAATCAGTACAATTTTTGGATGAAAAAAAAAATAAACCAAAATATCTCGCAAATTTTCTACAAACCAATGATTGTGCTCGCTTACATGATCGAGGAGGAAACATGCAAAGTGTGGAATTATGTTCGTTTTTTTGTGACGTGAACACAAAGCGTATATTGCGTTATAGAGCATGCAAAGATGACCCCATTTGTTTTTTTTATCTTTACTATAATAAACTAGTGAGAGATCAATAAAATTGCTACTTAATCACTTTTGCTATGAGTATAAATTAGTATAGGTGCCACTTGATCTCCAGCGAAGCCTAGAGGTGCCCAAAAGTAAAATATTTAATGATTTTTGAAGTATCTACAACAGTTCTAAAAATGGAATAATTTGAAATTCGAATTTCGAATGGCATACGATTAGTACACGCGCTACATAGTACAAGTTGATTATTGAATTCAAAAATCGAATTCTCAATTCAAAAATGTATTTACTTAGTGACTATAAATATCATCAGACTGTCACTTCAATAAAAGCCCTTTATAAATGTTATTTTACTAGCTAAATAAGCGTAAATTACTTCACGAATACACAATGAATCATTTGCGAAGGTTGTAATGAGGTGTTCGGGCGGTCGAAGGCGTATTCTTAAGATCATGACCCTAGCCTATGAAAGTAGCGAGTAGACTATACTACTGGAACCTGACCGGTGTAACTACTACTATCTACAGGTAACAATGTTTTAGTAATGTGTGGAATATCAATGAACTATAGATAGTTTTCTTTAGAAAACTTAGAACATAGGTTAACGATTTCAAGAATCGCATTGATTTTTATTAGCATGAGTTGCTTCGATACCTTTGGGATATATAAAACTGTACCTTGTACTCGTTACATATAGGCCTCATCTAGTTTTTCACATATAAATTGACGTGTAAAAGTGTTGTTTTATGGCCTATTTGCAAAAATAAATTCATTGTTTCATTGTTTATATATCTTTGAGCATGTGTAGCATATGTATAGAGTGGAACTACATTTTTTTTATCGAAATATTAAAAGTTTTTTTAAGTGACGGCAGTAAGCCGTAGCAAGGCAAACGAGCAGACGGATGACCGGCGCAGTTCATGGACACCTTGCAACAATGGAGGAATCACGAGTGCGTTGCCGACCTTTTGGGGATTAGGGATTTGGTGATTTTCAGGATTGGGCAGCGATTAAGGGAAGGGAAGGATTGGGCCTCCGGTAACCTTAACCATGTGGGCGACTGTGGCGAAACACAAAGCTGTGGTTGTTTCACTCCAGCTTTTTGTGTGGCCGTGGTATCACTCCGGTCGAACCGACTCATTCGTGCCGTAGAATGGCTCTCCCACCTTTAAAGTATTTATCAGTTTGTTCCTACTATAATGACAAAATCGCTGTAAAAATTTTATAAATCACCTTTTATTACGTATTCTTAATTGGAATAGGTACTTTCTCTATGCATAGGTTTTGTAAAAGGTTCAATAAGGCTAAGTTCATGATTATGGATAGAATCTATATTTTCTAAGTGATAAGGTAGATCTATTACATTGAGATCAAATGCCGCCACCGGCAAGCTTAGAAGATGGTATCTGCACTACCGGCCCTGATGGACCAGAGGTCAATGCTTATATAAATTTTATGGTAATTTTAAGTATTAAAGAGATTTTTATCAGTTAGTAACGGAATAGTTCCCAGAAGTTTATACTTAGCATGGTAGGTTTAAAATTGAAGCTCAGTTAAAAATATCACCTTACGATTTGCAAAAGGCACAAATAATGGCATACTTATACATTTCAGATTGCTCAGTAATATGTCAAAACATTTTGTATACATTTACTTAATAAATAATGGATCTTCGTATACAGGCTGACATTGCAATGCAGAGCGAAAATTTATATTTATTCACCAAATACGGTCCAATAATAAAATTAGTTCGAGATGTGTGTAAGGAGTTGGTAAAATTTATTTTTGGCGGCACAAGAAATATCTTATGTTCGTAGAAGAGCATTTAAACTTTCTGTTCGCGCTGAAGTATCGACGACGGACATATTAATTAAAAAATCCTATCTTTCATTTTATACGAAAAAACAAGAACTAGGAATGAAATAATTCGGAACATCGTCTTCAATTAGTCCTATGTTTGTAGGAGTCTAGATATTAATAAATTTAATTGCGTCACAAATGAATAGCAGACGTCTGAGCGCCCGCTGACAGATGTTTTGACAGCTCCAATATTATTAATTGTGACATTACACTGTCGTTAGGGCATCGCCCAGAACGTTCTTCCGCTTCCACGTCATTAATAAAATGAGCAATAGTCGAAATATTTATCAATGGCATAATCGATACAGAAACAATTATAACCACATCCATCAAAATTCTAAACTCAGCTTTGCATCAGAAGCGTTCGAATTCTTTGAACGTAAGAATGAATAAGCGACCCTATAATCGTGATCGAAAGAGTTCAAAGTGAATTGACGGTAGAGATGTATTGCAAGAAGTAACTGTTGAGTCTTATTTGCTGGTTGTTAATGTTCATTTTTGTGGAGCACAATGTAACAAATGAAGTACAGTGGTATCGAGTAACATTAAAATTCTTATCTCTGGTCTGTCACACAGCGAGAACGTCAAAGTTCGAAGTGAGGAACGCATTATAATTAATAGTCGATGATACGCGAGGATCGTAAACAAAAGCGGTGATAAATGGATTAAAGCCTGATACTAGATAATAAGAACTGTGGGTTGTAAATCGTGGTTTCGTAAGCGGTGGTCACTTTTTAGATTTTTATAGCGGCTATCTGTCATATAGTCGTGTATCACACTTTGCTAATATCCAAATGATAGATGCGTTCGTGCTTGTAACATCTGTCGCTGGTTTCAATCATCACGAGCTAAATGGACTTAATGAAGTCAGAAATCCGAGAAATTTTCTCATTTCAATTTAAATATTACGAATAGCATATTAATGTGCAAGGCGGAGAATTAGATTCAATATGATGAATAATATGATCGAGTTAAAAGAAAAAACAATTTAATACTTGTGCATGAAAATGAAACAAAAACAGGTGATATTAATGATATAACAACTGAAACAAGAAAAACTACTATAGCCGTTACAAACTTTTTGTCCGAACATTACGAGACGGTGTAATAGCAGGCTGGCATTATATCATATCGTTTTGATTTCAATGACATATTAACTGTCAAATATACGTTGATACATTGAAGGCGTCACGCGTTTTGTTAAACTCTATCATTAGAAGTCGATTTACGTTTTTACTGTTATTGATTACGTTTGACAATAATCGTTGTATCGTTTGATTGTGGGAATTAGGACGAGAATTAATATTCTCCGTTTAGTTAGTGTTACTTTCACAAAGTTATATAATGTTGCTGTCCAACATTGAATGATGATAGGGTTGAAGATTGTATGAGGAAGCGATTGATAAAAGATTGTGGTTTAAGAGATTGGATTTCATCTATGCAAGCTAAGTATCACTAAGAAAATCACAGATTGTGTTTTGGCTAAAACAAAACTTTCCTCGACAACATTTTCTTTGTAAAATACCTACATCAAAAGAAAAAAGTTCTACAACAGGAATGACACGCTCGTAAACTACTTTAAATCATAATGATCTTCTAAACATCGTAAAAATAATTAACATGATTTTACTACCTATAACAGTCAACACTTTAGCCGAAACATTATACCTAAGATCATAACTCGAGTCCAAACGACCACAACACGTGTGGCTCCAAAATCAAATTAAAATCATGTTTGATAAGATCGAGTGGCGGTTATGGAAATTTATGACTATATTACCTGCGTGAGCGCATCGCGACCGACAAAAACCGGGGTCGGTCCGCGCAATTATTTATGTGGTCCGCGAATGATTATAGTTTACGAGCGTTTGATAGGTCAGCCTCTGGCGTACACAGTGGGCTGTGATTCGGGACACTTTGGACAAAATGAATTTTAAATTGAACTTAACTTTTTTGGTAAATTAGGTTAGTGAACGGTCATGGTTAAACTTTTTAGATGTGAACTCTTTACATTTTAAGTTTTTGCAATATAATCATTATTAATCAGAAAGTAATTTTGGCTTGCACATTTTATTCATGATTTTAACAGAATGCACACTTGGGCAAAAAGTGAAAACAGATGAATTGAACTCGCTAAATCTGAGTGGTCTGGACCGCAGGTAAATTTTGACACAAATAAATTATTTTTATTACGAGATTCAGGAAATAAAACTTTCCAAATAGTTGTAAAAAATGTTGTATCAGAATGAAACTGAGACAAAAATGTGTTGGCCGCAAAAGATACAGAAATAAATCAGACAGATGACAATTTAAAGTGGTTAACCCACTAACTGTGACCATTTTAGATACTTTGATCAGATCTTGTCGAAACCCAACTTGTATTAGCAGCGACAAAGTCAATTAAACTTTATTTTGTTAGCAATAAAGATGAATTTTATTATTTTTACGATATTTTAGTGGGTGTTTGTTCAACAGTTTTTAGAGTCAGAGCAAAGATTTATGTTTTTATTTAAGAATTAATGGTATAGTGTGAGTAATCGCCGTTATTTTAATTTTATGCATTAATGATATCTGATTATGAATAAAAAAATCTTTCGCATATATTAAAAGAGCATAATAAATTTTCATAATCATTATAATGTTCTCACTTCCAGAGTAATTTCGTTATTTACTAATCGTAAATCTGATATGATCTAAAGATGTATTTTCGGAGACATATATGTAATTAAAAGCTTTATGACTTTTTACCACAATTTAAAGCCAGTCAAAGTACTAGATCGAGTTCCACTAACTATACAGAAGTGCTTGTATTACCTAATATTCAATCAATTATGTAAATTAACGCTATAATATTGATCAAATGGTTTAAATTGAGCAAATTTTAGTACCCCTCTGTACAAAATATCCCCTAAATATATTAAAAGCACCTGGCGCCACTTCTCGCTCTTCGCCTCATTCCATATACTTTACGATCTGTTAAAAGACCGAATTCGCTGTCCAAATTAACACGAAATAAAAACGAAATCGAACCAACAAAAAATAAGCGAAGGTACAAGATAAAAGTTTAAAAAAGGCCCACGTCAAAACATTTGATTGTATTAATATTTATAGGCTTCGTATCGCCGCAGGAAAGACGGCTCGAGTCGGAAGAAAAAAAAATGTTTATCAGGCCGTTTAGCTTTTAAGGAAACCGCGAATCTTTTGTAAAAAGTTATTTATGATCTTGAAAACAATTGCAGTGTTACCATTATATCACATTTGACAGCAATAACTGTATTATAATTTTTTGTCCCCGAAATGAAGACATTTCGTTCACTGTGGACTATACAACAAAAGTATGTTATTGTGCGTGAAGTAGTGTGATTCACTTATATTGACTATAAACTGTTTTTATAATCGGGGCATGAGGATTTTTTTCTTAATTTTTATAAAGATCGTTACATTTTTTTTTTGCTGTTCCCGAGATCAACTTTTTGTGAGACTTGTAACAGTAGAAGGTGTTTTAAAAAATATATTTTTTTTTATTAGCAAAATTACTAATCCTTATACCTAGACTTTAATTAATCACGTCTTTCAGGAACAATCCTAACACTTCCTTTACATATTCAAATCAACCAAGTACTATCAATAAAACATGGATTCAATTAAATACACGTTCGCATTTAAATATCAAAGGTTATTTTTCAACACACTATAAGTACAGTAAACAAATAAATACTATATATATCCAAGTACTGATCTCACACTTAAAGTTGACCCGTTTGACAAACAGCTCAAGATTCCTATGCTAATTGCTAATGTAGGATATTGCACATACTTGAGAACATTTGTGCTCGGATATACATAGCATTACATGGCATGAAACTAGGGTGCGCATGTACATGGTTGGACTAAAATTAACAATAATTGGGTAATTCCTTCAAAACTAAATTTCTATGTCGATGTTTGAGGAAAACTTTAGGTAAAACGTACTGTGTAAGGTTGAATTTTATTCGTCAACTTTTTATTCTATCGATTTCGGTGAGAGTTTGTGAGGACGTTATTACAGAGAAGATGTTATAATCAACAGTAACTAGCTTTAGCTCACGTCTTCGTTCGCGTGGAATAGTGACTCCCTGCAGATTTTTGGTATAAAAACTATCCTCGAGTTCCAAACTATGTCTGTACCTAATTTCACAGAAATCGATGCAGTAGTTTAGGCATGAAGAAAAGACAGACAGACAGAGTTACTTTCGCATTTATAATATTAAGTTATAGATAGATAGTTTGGATTATTTACCGTTTTTAATTATTATCTATAAAATACTTAGAAATGTTTTCTAATCTTCTATTAGGTAAATTGATCTAAACAAAAGTCAACAAAATTTAATTGCAGTTCTGTACCTATAAAATAGCAGTATATTTAACTAAATAAAAATCAACAAAATTCAACGCAGTAGTTCTGTTTTTATAAAACTACATTTAATTTGAATCTTAAACGCTCTTAAAATGTACCATGTACTCCATACCACTATATCTATATATAAAGTACTTTATAAACCCTATGCTAATTCTGCGCCGACGCATTTGCGAACGACTGTACGTCTTTTATGAGAAGCTTAATCAGTGTCTCAAGCGGACATGGGTTATTGAAACGAAATTAAAACACTGGCTGCATGGCTATAGGCATCGTGTTATGTGTTTTAATTAAAAACGAAATAGGTTATGTATGTATGAAAGAGAAGATTGTACTGGGTAGATTTGTATATTATTTAGATTGGAAATGTTACATTAGAAAAAAAAGGAAGGAAGACGAATTTGGCTGAATATCTAGTGAATGATAATAATGTAAAGTGTGGGAGAGCCATGCTTCGGCACGAATGGGTCGGCTCGACCGGAGTGATACCACGGCCTCACAGAAAACCGGCGTGAAACAACCACAGCGTTGTATTTCGCCGTGTGAGTTAGGTTACCGGAGGCCCAATCCTTCCCCTCCCCCAATCCCTCTTCAATCCCTAAATCTCCAAATCCCTAATCCCTATACGGTCGGGAACGCACTCGTAACTCCTCTGTTGCGGGTGTCCATGGGCGGCGCTGATTGCTTACCATCAGGTAATCCGTCTGCTCGTGTGCCGACCTATTACATAAATAAAATGTTTAAAGAGAGATAGGTGACCAAATTCTTATTTATTAGTAACTAGCGTTGCGCCCCGGCTTTGCACGGGAGCAAGGGTGATAATTTAATTTTTCAATTATTCAATAAATGTTATTATGTATTACTTATACTTCCTCTTTAATCACTCTACCTTGTAAAAAAATTGAATTCACACTAGTTGCGTAGTTTTAAAGATTTCAGCATACATAGGGATATAGGCACAGAGAAAGCGACTTTGTTTTATACTATGTATCCAGTGAAGTAGTACTTGAATTTATAATCTATGAGTAGTCTTGAAATTATAATCTAAGTTTGCAATTACGTGTATTGCAGTGGATTGAATGAATATTGAATTAATTATGGAAATTATTGTTGTGGGGAAAAAAACTGTATTTTTATTTTAAGTAGGTACTTATTACGTTGAGTTTAAATTCAGATCTGCTTAACATTAGCTTTAAAGCATTAAGGAAATGTCTTACACTGAAGTGTGTTTATTAAATAAATAAAATGAGAACTAACCATATCATCGAATTAGTTACAACAAATAATATTTTAATATAACTACTATATTTTACCCGTTATTTTGGACGCGTGGATTTAAAAGTGATTAGTATGAATAAGTTTTTTTTCCATTTGAAAATGGAACATACATTTTAGCTTACTTTCAGCAATAGAACACTTACTTATGACCCTTTTGTACCTATATGTTGAATCAAGACAAGAAATGAAAGGTATCAGTCTGTCGGTCAGTCTTCTAGTGAAGCTGTTATTTGCTTGATCCTAAGTAAACGTTTCATTTGAGAAGAACCAGCAAGAACCTTCATAAACCAAGCAAGTTCATAGGTCGACTTAATACACATTTTTATTTATTTAGTAAGACTAAAGCCAAGTTGCGACTGTTGAAGTTAAGACTGAAGCCAACCTGTGATCGGCTGTTTACCTAATGGTTTATATTATTATGACACGGCTAAATAGCACGATATTAGAGTATAGTAAGTTTAATCATACAATAATATGTCTAAACAAGCGTGTACCTACATACATGTAGTTTTATAAAATCGCCGTTCACATTATCTAATTAAGTACTCTATCGTACCTCTATGCCGTTTCAACACTCATGTATTCCAGGCTTTAGTGTCAGATACGTACTATTACAAGTCTTTTTAATTTTTTGAGATTTAGTCGTGGTAATTTGAGACAACAAACTTGAATTCTGCCGTAAAATGCGCTTACACCAGCGTTCTTTTGGGGTTTGATGGATTAAATATTTAAAATCAATATTTTGTATAAGACAATAATAAATTGTTCCCTTTTCTTTCATAAATCTTTGAACAAATTAAATAAACAGACTTTCAAGAAACTATAATAAGTAAGTATAAGCAGGTTAAATTGCTTGAAGTGAAGGGCTATCGGCCATAATTGGACTATTATGACTAAATATGGCAAGTTCCATACAAAGCCTTTCTAAACGTGTTTTATTGAAAACTAATATAAATCTTTGTTTTTTGCTATAAATCTGTTTAAAGTTAGTTTTGTGTAATTGGTAGGTATTTTATTTTCATTTGGTATAGGTAGTGGAAAGTTTTTTTTTTATATTTGAGTGTTTTGGTAAAGTTATTATATTCAAGGGTTGTTTCTCATTTCGTAATAAATTGCTTTTATTTTAATTTTTAATATAGAATCGACAAACCATCGGAGTAGGCAAAGAAGGATTCTCATAGGCCTGTCTTCTACTGACTTCTTATAATATGGCATTTAGTTTATAAAAAATGAGTTCTGTATTCAAAGAACAAAGATAGATTCGTGAACACAATTAATTTTTCTTGGCTATATTTCAGTTGCGTCTTAGTATTGATAAAAAGTACACAAATAAGTAAGGCGAAAAAGAGTTTGAATGAAAGAAGTCTAGAAGTAAAGATAGGCCACATAGAAGTTTCAAGGATTATATAAGAATTAAAAGAATAAAAAAAACACTTTTCTGTATCTAAGTAAATTCGAAACCACGTAAGTCATATAAAAGCCGACTAGTATCTGATCACATAGCGGGTAATGTTAAAACTACTTTAAATATGGAGTACCTAAATGTGAATATGATTTCTATTATAAATTAAATAAAGATCATTTTCGCTTACTGCAATTTACAATTAATGTATTAATGTAGGTAGGTAGGTACTCTAAGAATGAATAATGTGAAGTAATTAAAAATTATAATGAGATAATTTGCATCGATGATTGTCAACGTTCTCGGGTGGATAAAACGTAATATGTTGCTTTTAAATCGTTATAGGAAAATGACTTTTATTCTACATTGCAATTAAGTACTTGTTTCTGTAATCGATTCCGTTTATATAGATGTCAAAACAAAAAAAAAGAGGAAAATAAAAGTTGCTACAACTTGCAACTGGTTGGTTAGTTTTTGAAAACGAGCTAGGCTAGGTGTAAGAATTTTTTGTTGTTTAAAGTTTTTTACCTATGATAAGTATATAATAAATAAATGTACACACTACACACAGCACAGCCTTAAGTATCCATAACAATCTCATATCGAAATTCTTTAAAATATGTATTTCTCAATTACATAACAAACCTCCATTGTTATAAATTCCTAACAAAATGTAAAATCATAAAAGTAAAGTAAAAGCAAATATGAATAGTCATAGTTATTAAAACCTTAACACAAACATAAAACATAGAAACTATTTACTATAAGGATAAGAATACATCTGCGGTGTCATACACAAGTTTATTGCACGTTATTAATAACAAGCCAACTAATATAAACACAATTTACATGAAAAATAATAACAAAAAAACAAGTGATAAATAAAAAATAAAGTAGTAGATACACAAATATGCTACAAGTTATTTAAAGCTAAACCAGATGAAAAATAGTTGTATCCTTCCCCTATATTTTATAGCGGCTAAAAGTTGCCATCAATAATTGAAGTTGTGTCTCAAGGGAGAAGGGCTTACCACTATTCCTGACGTGTGGGTACTTTTAGTTGGCAGGCCAGTTAATATTGACTGTGTGTACGTGGCTTTAGTTTGAAACTTCATCCAAAGAAAAAAAATAACGTAATTAATTTTCCTTCATAGTGAATACTACAAATTTAAAAGTTTACCAATAAATTGATAATTTGTTTTATGCCAATAACTTTTTTAATTGAATGCGTTATGTAGCTATAAATTGATAAAAGACTGGGCAATTTCAACAAAGTTTTGGAGGTGAATAAAGATTATTATCTCGGACCGTCGTATTGAAGTGCCATTTAAAAGCGCTTACTGCATACAAAATTTGCGCAGGCGGCAACGAGAAACTTGCTACGGTACTGTGTATATACACACCAATACATACCTATAGACAGACAGTCATGCAAGAATTTTGCCATATCATCGCGCCGCCATTGCAAAGACCGACCAACCCGCGCCCGCTAATCCCTTCACAAAATATTTTTGTTCGTTTTTTAACCATTGATGTTTTAGAAGTTTATTTTTGTGTACCCTTTATGCATATTTAAAGCGGGTCGCTGGTCGGGGATAGGAGATATTATCAACTGATCTGGTTCTCTGAACTGGTATGTAGTACATAAGTATTTGTAACTAGTTAGTTTTATAAAGGAATTTGCTAACTAACCGGTTCTTTTTACTGTATTTGAAGGAGGTGGTAGGTTTTTGTTTGGATTAATGTTACAGTACCATTGTTTTTCTTGCTGTAGAAAGTAATTTTTTGGTGTGTACAGTATACAAATACTTTAGTAAGAATAAATTATAAGAAGTTCCACATGAAAAATAATGTCAGTTTCGTAGCTATTCTAGCATCTTAAATGTTGAAATATTTTCTGTTTTCCAATCTACATTAGAAAAATATAAAGGATATACAAAGCACACGACGTTATCTAATTCTATTTAGAAAAGTGTTTCTACGACAATTTCCGAAAAACCTAAAAACCAGTGAAGCACACGATAACACTCAATAAATTAAGGAGATTTTCTGAACTGCAATAAGAAATTAGGTATAAATTCAGTTCATACACCGTACACTATAATTTTTAAGTATCGAACAGCTAATTACGAAAGCACAAAAAAGGCTTCATGAGCACGAACGATTTTAAGTGGAGACTACACAAGCATACCTTTAGCATAATATTATTTGAGTCATAATTTACCGCGGTCTCCAAGACCGAACGCTTGATTTATTTATGAGCCCATACCGAGTCCACAACTAATCTTTAGTGGAATTTAATTTGTTATTTATTTACTAATCGCCGCTAGTAACTGTGGAACAGGTAGGGTTATGCATGTCATTAGTACGGCCGGTTAAGGGGGAGGCTATTTTCGGGATGCGTGAAGATTTTTTTAAACGTTAGGTAGGGTGCGGAACATAGCGAAAGATTTACGGTTTTTTTTCTTCTTTTAGTACCTATATTAGATTTTCGTGAAAGATAATTCAATAAGTTTAATAGTACTTTATTTGCGGGTTAAGCAAAGTTTAAGCCAGGGTTGTGGAGCAAGAATAAGAAGGTACCACGACCTCGGCCTGGAGCTGGAAATGGAACAGGGGGAGAGGTTTAAGTCAGTAAGAGTTTGACACTACCTCTCGCCTGGGCAAGAGAAGTCATTTGATGATTTTCCCAACACAAAAAAGGCAACGATAAAGCGATGGATTTTTTTATTTCGCCTTTGAATGGAGTTGGAAATTATGCGTTTATAGAATGATATGTAAATGAGTTCACCTTCCCATGATAGTGATAACATTACGAAATTTGCAAAAAGTTATTTATAACGATATAATGTGCACATACTTCAGCCTACTAAGTATTTCGACTGCACAACTTTATTATACTTTTATACTATTTTGACAGCACGTTTGGCGCGGTGCCTGGGCAACTGGCTGCCGGGTAACATGTCGCGGGTTCGATTCCCGCACGGAACAACTCTTTGTGTGATTTACAAAATTAAATTGTTGATCTGCTTCGGGGTGTGATGTGTATGTGAAATTATATGTTTGTAAGCACCCACGACCAGGAGAAAATCCTAAATTGGGGCAACGTTTTTGTTAGGAATAAGAATAAAAATAAAGAATATTTTCAAGGAACAGAATGCATAACTAATGTAGTCCTGTAGCATTGCTCTTAGGACATAAATATCTTATATTATCTAGTTCTAGCACCTGTATACAAGGAAGTAATTTAGTTATTATTTATGAGTTTAAATCGTATTTTATATTGAAATGAGTCTGCAAAGTTATTATTAGTTTATTAATTGTTTGGTTGAATACAATCCTGGTTTTCTTGTATTAAAATAATAAATGGTCATTTAATTCAATCACAAGGATATCATCAATAATTTTAATATTTCTATTTACGTGTTAAACTATAGGAGTAAATAGGTAGGACTTACTAACATGTACCTTAACTTACCTAGTCTTAGGACCTGTTTTACAATGAGTTATTGATTAGTCGCTATATAACACTTACCTAAGTTTGAGTATAGAACACCCATTTTGAATGAGCTACCTATGTGCTTAATAAGTTATGGGGCGTTATATGAAGGCGGCGAAAAAGCCTTTAATAAGACAATATGATCAAATGTATTTTTCTGATGTGATTAGACGGCAAATGATCAGACCGATTAAGGATTGAGTAAGGGATCAGCACTGTTTTTGGACACCCGCAATACCAGAGAAGTAAGGAGTGTGTTGACAACCTTGCCTTTTGGGGATTAGGCTTTAGGAAATAAAAAAAAATGCAATTAACGTTTTGATTTTAACATTGAAAAAATATAAATTGTACAACTTTTTTTCTAAACTGTTATTCTAATTCGAAACGGCCACACTTAGAATTACTTAACTAAAAGAAACAGTTAGTCTCACGTTTTTATTAACAAATGGTACAAGATTAATTTTCAACGTTTTAAAGTTTTCGTAAGCGACCGAAATTCGCGTGTGGGCCTTATCGTTTAAAGGAATTTTAGTTAGAAATGGCTTGTTAAGCCTGTATCTGGTTGTTTCAATCGTTCCGCCTTGAACAACTGTGTACGGAGTCCATTCTGGGTTTTAAAGCGATAATTATTTATGTATTTATGATCGCTTTGTATTTTCTGTCTGAGAACTTGTGTAACTTGTAAGTAAGTTATTATGAAAATAAATTAAAAAATACTTTAATATAGAATGAAATTTTCTTCTCCAAGAGTCCAATTTGCGATACCCTAATGAAAGATGTATAGGTACAAAATTTTTAATGAAAAACAATTCAAATTCAAGTCTCTTTAAGTTCCAGATTGGAGTATTTATATGAAAACCGGCACATAGCTGTAATAAACACCTCATGTACAAATGTATATACATACATATACCTATACGAACACGAGCATACCTATAATCTTATAAAAGAGATGAGAACAAAGTAATCATTTTACCCCGTCCAAAAAAAAATGTCTTTGTTGTTCAGAACAAAACCATTGATTACTAAGGAATAGTTTAAATAATGATTTAAAGTCTCTGAGTATGCCAGGTCCCTTGTGTTCAAAGCTGTTATTTCTAAGCACTAAAACAGTCACTATCAAACCAGAACAAAGTTTACATTGACAAGATTAGACTGAGTCTAACAAGGGTAAAGGCCTAATGTATTTCCAATGTCCACTTCAAGATAATTGAAAACCTTTGCTACTATAACTCCATAATTTATACCAGATTGGGTTGATTTAACTTGATATTTATCCACCTATACAGAGCTGTGTCTACAATTTACATGCGTAATAATATATAATTATATACAATTTTATAGCTTTTAAATTGATTCCAACGCTTGCAACAAAAAGAGTATCTACGTTCTTTTTTCTTTTTTTTAAAGAGGTTTTATTATAACTGGCTTATGTTAGTCAGAGATTATGTTATGCATTTTAATAAGGTTCTTAATTGATGTGATTAAGTTAATCCCTGCAGAAATCTTTACAAAATATTCAAAGATTAATTAAGTTTCTTGACGTTGACCCAGTGCTTTCTCGATGACCCCAAGTGATACAATGGTCGACGCAAAGCTTTCCAGTGACTGGGCCATTCATTTTGCTTACAGAAACTTATGATACGGTATTGGCTTGTCGCCTTCCCTGTAATTTTCTCACACCTTAATTATTAATCCAAAATTCATCTTTCTACTTTTTGTTTTAACTTTTACAACGTAGGTACCAGTAACAACTAAAATGTTTTAAAAGCGAGAAAAGTCTTTTCAAATTTGGAACTTATCTATAAGTGCAGATTCTTAATTATCTCAAACCTACTAGTTATGAACAGTCGCTAAACTATTAAGTTGGTATTACAGCAATTTGAGGCCTAGATTGTATTGTTATACAAGAAATTTCACGCGATTTTTCCAAACAACTTAATTTTCACGGGCAATATTAATACCATAGTTGGAGTATGTAACTAGTGCTAAATAACGGTGTATTGAATTCTTATAAGCAGTCAGACGGCACGCACGTAGGGCGGTGGCTTCCACCTCTCCTTGAGTTATTACCACCAAACATGTAACACGGCCTAGCCGCCTGCCAACTCTATTTGCATACTTCAGTTTGTCGCAGTCCAAAGACTTGTACGACTGTATCTAAAACGTTTTATTTGAAAAAAACGAAATCTACAATCAATTGGGTGAAAAAAATACTATAAATAATTATATTATATTGCAGCGAAATGATGTCTCGGTACTTGAAATTTATTTCACGAAAATATAGTGTCGTTCGAGAAGCAACTACGGATATGATAAATAAAATTACGACTTAAAAACTTAAAGAAAATACTCAAAAAGAAAAAATCAAGGCAAAATTAAATATTAAAATGATGCGTCGCAATAAAAAAAATCGTCTTCATTCTAAAATGACTTTGTTCTAAACACCAATGATAAATACTAGACCAATACGCATAGGCTTGTTTAAAAATACTGCTCTTTAATTGAGTTGTATAATGATATATCTTGAGATCTACTTCAGCATTGTTTGTTAGAGACACTAAATCAATTGATTTGCTATTCATATGTCAACCGTCGTTAATATTAGAAGCTAAATGAACATTCGTATCATAGATTTACTTTATGATGTCCTTATTGTAACTGACAAAGACTATTTTCATTCCTGTTTTATCCACAATCAATAAATGATGCTAAAACATTCTATTCTATTGTAAAAACTTTTATATTTGTAGCATGTTGTGTTAATTTTATGTCGTCACCTAATCGTGCACCCGCGTCCAGTGGCTCGTCTGCAATAGGCCTAGCGGTTAAAATGTACATTTAAATAATAAGCTTTTGTCAAACTTACAGACTTGTTATGTGTAATAATGGAATCGCCTTTGGCTTGAGAGGAAACTATTTTTGAAAGCTTTGTTTAATTGTAACACCTTACAATCATCTCCAAGTTCTGATTAATATTGAAGCTTAATTCTTTTCTGTTTCAGTAGATTTAGATTATATTTAAAAAAAAATACCGTCAATTAATCATAGAATCTTACGCAAGAAGATGTAAGAGAACGAAATAGCTAGGTTAACTTATAAAAAGGCATTTTAACAAACACATTAGTATAGATCAACCACAATCTAAGAAAGTGTATCGAAAATAAACTGTCACAAATAGTAAAAATCTCGGTCACCATCATGAGTATGATGAATAACCACATGCGTAAGGATGGCAAAAATAAACCAATTAAAAAAACATCGTAGGCCTTGGCAAGGTCGACAGAAACTTGTACTGAATGTAACAATACGAATTTTGTATAATTTCGCCGAAACAGTCGACTGCTGACATCTGCTCTTGTCTTTATATCGGGATTGGAACATCTAGTGACAGGCGTGGTGACATCCTGTCTCTTGTTGCGTACGTTTATCTACCTGATATATCACTTTTTGATTTCGAATTCCGTGTTTTTTAACTTTTTGCTAGACACTGTCCACACGAAGCAATTAAGAACCGAAATGTAAACTACACTCTTCTCTTTTAAATGCTACATGTTTAAAATAATAACGAAATCATTATAAAACTTTAGAGTAAAAAAAAACATAATGCTTGAAGAAATGAAAAAAGTGGTTGCTTGCTCCCGAATTCTAATTTAAAGCTGATTAACCCTTGAATAACCCAATTCACGCCTAAAGGTTAGGATACGTCAAATGAACCGTCACGGTGACTACGCACTTTCCCCATCATTAGGATACGAGAAGAAAAAAGGCTTCGGATGTTCAGATGTAAGCGCCCGCCAACAAAGCCATTATGCCTTATTATGGACACCATCCATCAGCCAGCCATATCGATCCAACATTAATGCATGCTAATGCTTTATAAATAGATATATAATTTGTTTTGTCTCCACCTCGGCATCCAATTGATGGATTGTTTTATTTCTATTACATCAAACTGTTGGTTTTTGATAGAGGCGTGGCTGTAGCCGCCGTTATTAGTTTAACCGACGAAGCTAAATCATTTATGATTTCACGCTTACAGTAAAAAAGTGTGAATCGAGCGTTTTGTTATATTGATTATTCTCGCAGTGAAGAATCATTAATAAGGTAAAATATTTTACCGTTATGATCTTAAATCTAAGGAAAATTGTTTAAAAATATTTGCACTTACTTTGTCCTAGGTGTACTCGTTTCATCCATGGGTATATTTGCGGAGGATTTGCAGAGGAGTTTGATGCTGAAGATTTTGAATTCTTCGTGTTTGAGCTTGAATTATTAGCCTCATTGCTCTCGTTGCTGGACGTACTCGATGCAGGACTTGATATATTCTGATTTACGTTAGCCTTGTGTTCTACAGGAGAAGCGATGGGAGTAGTTAGGCCTAGTTTAGTACTAGTAGTTCCACTAGAATTCTGTCCAACGCCGCCAAAACCAGGAGAAGTTCGACCTGGTCCGGAGGAAGTAGATAGATCTTGAGGAGAGGCTACTCCAGTAGTAGATGTAGAATCAGCAAATTTACAACTAGCCCCAGCGGCCTGACTCGGTGGTGTGGACATCAAGTTTGGAGATAATGCTCCTGGACTCGGGTTGGAGTGTTGATGCATATGACTGGCAGAACTGCCCAGTCTTTGGGGATGTAACTGTGTGTAGTCTATCATTGTTTGTGGTTGCATGTGTGCCCCAGTCGCAGGTGTTCCATATGGGTGCTGGGGGTAGTGATGTCCAACTTGCGGCGGCGAATAACAAGCATTTGGATAGGCTGAAGCCGCCGCATTTGGATTGTAGTAATCAGCTCCTGGTGTTGGTAGACCAGGATGGCCTGCTTGATCCACGGGCGTCCCAGTACGCCCGGGCGCTTGATTCCCATAACAGGAAGCAAGCGAGTTGACAAATTGGTAGGAGCTCATCCCTGCGTTATAATTTAATTCGTTCATCGATAACAGCGTATTTTGTCCTTCTTCTCAAGATCACTCGGCACTTGTCATCGTTTGGACGAGCACAGAATAGTCTAGTTGGACATGTTAAGTGCTACTGATGTTCGCGGTCCGTTTCAATTGTCCCCGTAGAGTGGAGCTTGATTGATGGACCTGTGATAAAATGAGACACATTAGTCGGTCAAGTGCGTCGTCTCGTTATACGTGATAAATGTTGTATTACAGATTGTATCTTGAGTATTTGATTTAAATATGTATTGTGCTTTGTCAAATGTGAAATATGGTGTAATGCCAGAAATATATCTTATTCCCATGACCAATAAAGTTATATTTGAACTATTAAAGTTAAATGATGTCTATATGACATACACAAAAATAAGGTTTTATTTACTAAATAACATACAAAAAAGTATTATATCCGGAGGCTTTGAGCATTTATAGTTAGTAGAGTGAAATGGTTCAGTATCTTTCTAAAAAACCTGTCGAAAAAGCAGTTATTTTTATGTTCGTTTCAAGTATTCGCCAGGGTGGCCCCTAATCACGAGCGATAACACAGTTTGCAACGTGGTTCATTTTACGGTCACTTTCGTTTTTGCAGTACCTACTCAACAGTAGTTGCATAAATCACTAAACACATGTACCACTTGCGTCACGCTGGAGGTCTATTCTAAAACAATAAATTAATATTGGGATGTGACTTCCTAAAGCGCAGTACACATGTCAAGTGTGGAAAAAACTGCGGCTCAGCCACGTGGTAGGGCTATAAAAGTGTCCGCAGAGGTTTATGGGTGTAAGCGGTAGGCCGAATGTGACTTCTCCCGATTTATGTACTCCGCTCGGTGCATACATCTTTATGAGCAAATTAGCAGTCATTGTGCACCCGATTTATTTGTCGCATTTGCTCTCTGAATGATAAATGTGAGAATTTTGGTCGGACAACGCAATTTTGGCGTGTTACGAGTTCGTTTTATAAAAATGTGTAACTTTTTGAATATAGTTTTGATTTTTACCGTTTATTATCATCGTTATGAGATTTAGTATTCAGTTTATGTATGTTTTATAAAATTATGTTAACTGATCTAAAATAACTTTAAAGTTTAATAACAGGTTCAAGCTAATTTTTGCGCCGCTTTGTTAATTTATGCAATATGAATGGCTCATCTTCATAATTGAACGATAAAGTCAAACAGTTAACAAAATTTATAACTCTATAAGTAGGTGTTTAATAAAATCACAATATTTATGATATACCTAATCAATAAAATAGAAATTATAAAATTGATTTAATTTAGTAGCTAGAAACGATATCAATAGATTTTAAAGTATAAGATTTGAAACCTCATAATAATAATCAGAATCTCTCAACATACACTAACATAATAGTCGGTTGTAGAGCATTATGATCTTTCTCAGAAGTTAATTGGAGTTACAGTTATCAAACCAATTGATCAAAATCTTAAACAAGCAAGCGTTAAGAAGCTACACAGAATTCAAAGAAATGGGATTAATAAAATTGCAAGAGTAAATAATGGAACAAGAACAGAACACAAAAATATACACCTATAAAAATATAAAAGTCATTTAAAAAGATACCAGAAAAGAATTAAAAACAAAATATTAGCGGGTAAATAAAATAATATTTATGGTATTATGAGCAAAAGTTTTTTTGTAAGCCAAGTATGATAAACTGCCTAGAAGGATTTGCCTACAACTTAGAATCTACCACCAGCTACTGAAGATTATGAGACCGTGGAGTCATCAGTCATCAAATCATGATTTATGATAGATAAATTGAAGTAGATTCCGCCATTATTGTTCTATCAAATACTAAAACTATCGCGTAAAAAACTAATTCTATAATAGAAAGTTAGTTGAAAGAAAATTTCGCAACAACTAATGGTGTTAAGAAAATATCTATAGATGTAATTTTCGTACGATGAAACACGCCAAAAAGGTTTTAATACTTTAGGGATTTACAAAATTTTGTCAACTTCTCTATCAAAATCTTCAGTGCTACTTTTAATAATTATTCCTTTCCTCCATCGTGAGACATACAGTCACATGTGTTCAGTTTATTTCAGTTTAGAATTTTTGTCACACCCGTCCGGTCCACATTAAATGGGCCGAACGATTTCATTGCTTTTGTCTTTTTTTTCTTTTAAACTTTTTTCCTACAACGTTGTTTATTCCCAGACATCCTTTGATGAGCATGCCTCGTACGTCTGTTTTAATTTTAATTCGGCACTTTGATAGCTTTTATTGTGTCGTTTAGTATTAACAGTAACTTGCTTCTGTGTTTTTATATCCTTGTTATTTGATATTTCACAAGGATATCCATTTTTATGATTTTGTGGCGTGTCTAGCAG
Organism: Spodoptera exigua; assembly: GCA_902829305.4. Classification (NCBI taxonomy): domain Eukaryota; kingdom Metazoa; phylum Arthropoda; class Insecta; order Lepidoptera; family Noctuidae; genus Spodoptera; species Spodoptera exigua. The sequence goes on from LR824612.2 coordinate 5,200,064, forward strand.
AAAAAATATCAAATAATTTCATTTCATGTGTGTGAGCACCTAATAATTTTGTATGTAAAAAAAAGTGAATTTTACACAGACTACGCCTATATTTTTGTAAAATACAAGTTTAACAACATTTCAAAATAAAACCAAAAATCTTGAAATATATATAAATGAAGCTAAATATAAGTTTAAGATCCACTAATGCTAAAAGCTCTCGGGATATAATAACTTTTAATGTTCCGTGTCAAGTGGACAGTTCGAATCCACTGCGTCCTGGGAGATTTACTGCGATACGCTTTGATTTCTCGACTCGCGCCTTTTCAATTTTAACTGTATCAATTGACGATAATTTTCTATGACAACAGAAAAAAATGACAATAAAAAGGCAATTTAATATACTCACTCCTATTCAAAGTTTAGAGTGACCAACAGCGGCAACTGCCAACTTTACGAGCAAACACAACGTTGAAAAAATCACTAAACATCCCACAAGTTTATCTGATGACACTTTTCACATAAAAATATTTTTATAAAAAAATTAGAATCATAAAACAACAAAATTTACTAAAATCAAATACGACCGTTACAGTCAATTCAAGAATCGAACTTCAAAATTCGGAAAACTTCGGTGCGTGTCGTCGCGGCGAAAAACGACTCGTGTTTTCCCGGCGTTCGAGCGTCGAGTGCAGCGCGCGTCTGACGACGAGGTGAGCGGCTGAGTTGACGCGGCGTCAAACTAGCGGCGGGCGGGGCGAGCGGGGCGGGGCGCACCTGAGCCCGCCACGTGCGAGCCCGCTCCGCTCTCGCTCAGCTCCCGCTCCCGCGCCCGCTCCTTCGATTAGCGTAATTAGGGTACACCGTCGCAACACCACGTATCCGATTTCAATGGACCGATTGATGATTATGGATGGTAAATGGTGAACGATTGTCGGTAGCCGTGAACTGCAATCTTTTTACAATTTTTATTCCTTTTCTGCTGTGATATTGTTGTCTAAACGAGTGTCTATTTGAACGATTCTCTCGACTTTTTTAAACTAGAAGGTCTGCTAAAATTCAAATTGCATTTTTAAATATTTGATAAATTTAAAAATGTGATTTTTTTCCTTAGGTACAACCAAAGCTAGAAAAAAATACTTTTTAAAACAAACAAAAGTAGCCACTAAAACTGAAACATTTTATTTGCCATTTCATTTTTTATTTAGCTCAGTGTATTATCATTATCACAAACACACACGAACGCTAGTACCATAACTCGTCAAGCAAAGTACTTAGTCCTAGTCTAGATGAGCGGACAAGGGCTATGCATCACTTCTGACACACGACGTCTTGGTGAGGAGTAAAAATGACCACACCTCGCATAAATGTATCACTAGCCTATATTTTCATAATCACATGCAGACGTGTGTGGTAACCTCGCAGCTTGGTTATGAGAATTTGTTAAACAACGAAGCCAGTGTAGACAAATGAAAATGAATGTGCCATTGAGCATTTTGTACACCTTTTATGGTACAAGATTAAATTTCGTAGCAATGAAATAATTGATCCTACTGAAATTATAAAACATTGATTGATATCGAAAGTCAATAATGTTTTTCAGAACCTAAATCAAGTACCATACCAGTATCCAACCTTTTTATAATCTTTTTAAAAATGAACACGATATAACTGAAAGTTTCCTTCTTTGATCACCAAAAAGTTTATTTGATCAGATTTCAAAATCCGAACGAGGCATAAGAAGACGTTAACGCTAAAAACGCAAACCATTGCCAACTGTCTACAGAACAAACCATACCATCAAATTCGAATTGAATACATCCAATTCAACGTATCACAAACAGTTTATAAAGTCGCCGCGATCCGCTAACGACTCACATTCGTCTTGTACACTGGCTTAATTATAATTAAGTGCTAATTATGACGATAGTACGCCACTTGCTGACGACCCTCCTGACTAATAGCGTAATGTTACAGTGGATTTATTGTTTTTTCACACGATTCTCAAACAAATTCGGCGTAGGTAAGTACGTGTTTTGCTTTGGATGTTTGGATAATGCAAATGAAGTTCATGGTCTAATGTTTGGCTTTTAAATTTTAACTGCGGCTTTCGTCACGTCTGCTTATTATGTTAAACTGTGTGTAATTTACTAGAAAGCTGTGTTAGACGTTTTTCGTTTTTGAAATGAAGAAAAACAATTGGTGGATGATAACTGAATAAGTTGTTAGAAAATTTCTGAAGTAAATGTAACAGTTTCTATTGTATGTTGGTACTCGTATTTGGATGGTTATTCTGAGCACTGATCTTTTGCTGTAGTTGTTGCTAAGGCCCCAAAATTTTTAAAGGTCATGTCTGTTTGTCCCTTCGTTTTCCAATTCTTATACATGCACTTCAAGCCAAGGTTGGCTGTCTCAGGGGTGACGATTGGTCCATTGATCACTAACAACGAATCGTTACGGCATAACATCTTCTTCAATTCTGATTCTTTGCCTAATAGTTTTATTGTTTGATAGGTTACTGTTAATTTTCTCTTTTAGGTAACGCTACATGAGTAACTTTTACCAGTACTAAGACAATCTTCCGAAACTTTAGAAGTTCACTAGTGAAGAGCATGGTGATAAGACATTCCTAATTCTGCGTTATTTGTTTTTTACTTTTACTTCGGATGGTCCTGGTAAGAATTAAGTAATATGGGTAAGACCTTTTTTTTCAGTTACAGAGCAAGCGTTTGGTCCCAAACCGTCATCACCTTCGTACAACAAAGGCTTTGTGCTTCCTCCAAAAGCTTAATTTATTGTAAATTCTTCGATCAGAATTAACATAAAGTTATGTATCACAAACTCCTGCAGGTTTTTGGTATTTCCATTCTACTTTGTTAATCACACAAAAAATTAGGAGGTCTGTCGGATGTCCCAAAAGACACCTACCCCACGTCCCGTGGGCCACAAAATTTATTACAACTTAATAATCGGCTAGTCACGCGACAAATGCACATGTGTGCCAACAACCTCGACTCAAATAATTTACGACTTAAGGGTTACTATATACCTGTCTCTGTTCTTTCACTGAAGAAAGAAAAGGATATGAAATTAATATGTTTATTTAAAAATTGTTTATTGGTATTTAATAGGGAACTGGTTTTTGGGTATTAAATAAATTTATTTCTTTAGCTAAGGAATTTGTAGAATTTAAGACGTTGTATCAGATTGGTTGTCTGACTGATCTCTTATGTTTTACTGGAATTTTTCGGAATAGGGTTGGAATTAGAGGTGCGGTAAGATAAGTAGGTTGGTATTGGGTATTTGAAATATATGCATAGGTATATATTTAGTAAAAATAGGCAAGTATGTAAATATATGGAAGTAGGTAGGTACGATATGCCATGTACTTACTTTTAAATTTATTTCAAAGAATAAAGTTCAGTTCAACAGGGTGGGTTGTTTTATTAATGACTACGTTTTGGATAAAAAAATATTGTAAGTTAAAAGTTCCAATTAAAAGCATTACTTTTTATCTAAAGCAATCGATGTAGATACAAGTTAAAATTGTTTTTTTTTTTGGTCTATAAAAGGTCAGTTGACCTTTTTGTATCACTTTTATCTTTACTTTTAATCTTAGCACTGTTATTGTAGACAAAATTGAACTTTAATACAAAGTACCTAAATATAGTAACTATTTTCATTTACAAGTTTCGAATTGAATAAGCATTTTTTTTTACTTCAAAAAAGTATGACTGTGTGTATGACCCCTAGATATCATAATGCAGGTGTAGGTAATTTATATACTAAACTAATGTGAGTATATCTATTATTTGAAGTCTATTCTAAATAATTGCTTCCACACAAATGCAATTGCACAACCCTTGGGCATAAATGGAACATCACGCGTTTCTTTAACTAAACGACGAAGTAAACCGTGATACGAACATAATAACACATAATTACTTAATGCAACACTTAATTTGCAAATGAATAAAAAATTTGCATGTAATCATAATGGCAAATGTATTGCTGTCTCTGTCTCACTGGTTCGTTATGTATGGGTGTGAGAGAGACGCTGTTTGGGTGAGCGCTCCTCGGTTGTAAAGCATGCGTATTGCAGCGCTCGTGGGCGCGGCTTTCTGCGTGACCCGACGGCACCCGATTGGCCACGACAGTTGCTGAAGTGGGGTGTGAATGAACAAACTTCAAACAGTTTTGTAGTTGAAAACTTTATGAAATTATACAAAAAATTCCTTGTTTCCTATCGTTTTTTGGCTACGTGATTCGAATGTGGAATTTGTTTGATGATAGTTTTTTTTTAACGTAGGCGTGACTGGTAAGTTATAAAATATATTTTTTTTTGTTAGGTATTAAAAATTGGCGAAAAATAATGTCAAAGTCGAATAATTTGTAAAAACACCAACCTATATAAAGTATCTATACCTACTTACCTACTATGACAATTTACAGTTCTATTACTTTGTCTTTGAAAAAAGTTAGACTGTATAGGTAAGTCAGGTTGATATTTTCGTCCTTTTTTTGAGAAGACCAATTATTGTGAATCGTGACCTTAATCTATCTTTATGATTAGGTCTTAATACCTACGCTCCACATGATTTTACCAACATATAATAAGTATTCATCATCTAGTCACACTTTTTTTTTTGTAAACAAAATAATAGATAACTGTTTCTTATACTCGTATGAAGCAATCCCATAACTGCATTACTATACCTAGGTAGGTACTTAACCATAATTAATCATTACTTAAAAGACTCAACATTTAAAAGTGTACTCTGCAATACCTAAAGACAAAATCCAATAAGAACAGATTGTCTTTGTTTAAATCAGAAAAAAATCAAATACCTACATTATTAATTTTTTTTAAATAAGTTATTTTTCTTATATATTGTTGTTTGAGGAAGAGAGAAAACCATATTTTCGATTTCTAACACCATTACCATATAACCTCCAGCAGCAGGCAGCTCGCATTTGGAAAAAATACTGAGGAAGATATTATTAATACCATCAGCACTTATAAGAAACCGGGCTTCTGAAAAGACCAGATATTGACCCCATCCTTGAAAACTCACTGTCTAGTAGATATGTACTGTTTGAGCCCATTGGTGACAATCGAGTGTAATATAGGTAATATATATTTGTAAAGTATAGAAAACAATAGGTAAAGATCTTTACTGGACTTTCTTAGCGTGCGTCTTCCTTACCGTAAATTCATTGTAACTTAGGTGTGGGAGGGCCATGCTTCGGCACGAATGGGTCGGCTCGACTGGAGCGATACTACGGCCTCACAGATAGCCGGCGTGAAACTACCACAATAATGTGTTTCGCCGTGTGAGTGAGGTTACCGGAGGCCCAATCCTTCCCCTTCACCAATCCTAACCCAGTCCCTAAATTTCGAAATCCCTAATCCCTAAAAGGTCAGCAACACACTCGTAACTCCTCCGTTGCCGGTGTTCATGGGCGGTACTGATTGCTTACCATCAGGTAATCCGTCAGCACGTTTGGCGACCTATTACATAAAAAAAATACTTAAAATTAGCAGTCATTTTCTCAAATAATTCACGTAACTCGTTACTTAATGATTTCCAAAAACAGTCTTCTAGTACAGGCACAGGTGTAATAAGAGTCGTCTGAAAGCCGACATGTTAAACATTAGCCAGGCAGAAATGTTCTCTGATAACGCTGTTCTTTGATGCAATCTCCAACGTGCCTGGCAATGGTCGAGATATCAGGTAATCGTTGGAGTCGGATTGCCAAAATTCTTTCACTGGTAGATAGCTACAATATTCCTGAGTGCTATAGGCTATAAAACATCACGCTACGCTTAAATAGAGCCGAGCAGCAGGTGAAACCGTGCGAGAGTAGCTAGTAGCCAATATACAAGTAATCAGTTTGGCGACCCTTGGCCAATTTCAAGTTCGTACTTTTAAGCCAATCCCATTTTGGCAACGGAATAGTATTGCATTAGATATTTTCTAATTTCAGCAAGGATCTTGCTTATCTAATTTTAAATAGTTTTAGTAAGTCCAAATGCACTTGCTATAGACAGCCATTAATAATTTTAAAAGGCGCATTAGTAGGACTTCCAATAAAACAGGCCATCAGTAATAATTAACAAAATATACTGTTTTTACTTATTTTAGTTACCCAGTAGAAGCACCTAATAACACAATACAAATATTTTTTCTAATTGGCTTGGAACTTTAATACAATTTCTTATTAGATAAAATACTAGTTAGTTAGAATGAAATTATAATTCAACAAGATAAATCAGAAATTGGATGGTACGTACGTATGTACCTATTCAGATACGTGAAATAATAGGTACTATGATTGTAAACTCAACCACGATAAAGGAAAAATGAAAGATTAAAAAAAAGAGGAATGAGTGCTTTTAAAGTCCAAATTTAATTGAGCAATTGTATACCTTAAACAGGTAACCTGACGTAAACATCGAAACGAGCTTCCAATAGGTATTATAATATATTTTTAAGATACCTAAGTTATTTTAAGAAATAAGGAACGGGTCATTCCAGTTCCAGTTAAAGATGTCACTTGTTTAAAATAGTTTTATTTTTTAAGTCATTAGAAGTCACACACAATTAACAGTTGACATGTAATAAATTAGTTACTAAAAAAAATGCACATATAGGTATGTATAGTCTGGTACACTAAATACTTTAAACTTGTAATATTATGTCCTCTGCATTAGTAAAAATGGATATTATAATAATATATACCTGATAACATCAAACTCAATATGTTTTCTGGTTGGCAGTTCTGTGTTCCATCTGCAGACCTGGTAGATATCATTAATTCCAATATTATTCTTATAGTCATCTTACCTACATACCTAATTGCAAAGTTTCCCGGTGATACAAAAATTTGAAGTGAGTTATTCTGTTTCTTATACTTTATTAAGTGGTTCTTTACAGATTGAATTAATAAAAGCGTGTTATAACAAACTAAGTAGTTGAATATGTATTTCGAATTAAGTATTTCCAACTCTTTTTTTATTCAAATAACACTTTCTTTCTATGAGCATGCCGTATTGGATTATTTCGATTTTTTAAATATTGTTACTTATTGTTTTATTTACATCACAATTCATGAACGAAAGAGTGTCACATTTTTGCCAGTAGAGGCGCTACGTGCGACATTTCAGCAGATCATAATTTGTGTCAGCGCCCAATATAGATGGCGTTGATGTTGTTTTATTTCGTAAATTCATTCATAACTAGATGACACTATGAATGTGGACCATTTTTTCAACGCAGGAGTTTTATAGTAATTTGTATTACATATATGAAGTACATATTTCAAAATTTCATGAGTATAATTATTTTTCCGCCAACGTATTTGAAATTAACCTGTAATTTATATTGTCCAAGGCAAAATTAACGTGAAAGAAAATATACCTATTTAAAAGAAAAATTATTATACGAAACATTCCCAAACATATCCTTTTACAAGTCAATGACCAGTTAACGGGATGTAATTATTCATAAATAGTAAAAATATCAATAAGTAACATCTTAATTAAATTATTTTAATGATATAAAACTCGGTATTAATTTGTTATTCCTTAATGAAGACATAGTAGTATCCAGTTTATTATGTTAATCAATTTATTTGAATTTATGTTTCCACTTCTCTTTGATGGTATCAGTAGCATTTCGTAGAGATGTGAACTGTAATAAATTTGATATAGTTTTATTATACTTTTCTTTGTAAAGAAGATTCAAAATGGAATAACAAAATTACGGGGTCGTTTAATAAGGATTAATTAGCTAAAACAATTTTTCAGCTAGGTGTACACTTTGGTTGGTGGAGTTGTGGCGCTCGATTTCTATCGTAACCTGTCAAATAGCGATGTGACTTTATCCAAGTTATACTCATGCACTTTCTAAGATTATTCACGACACTAGTGGTTACCGGCAAAGGAAGACTAACGAAGAAGGTTAACTGAACTTTTATTGTAATAAGTTTGTCAGTCCACCATAAGCAAGCATGGTGTTTATTACTGACTGAATGATGATATAATGTGTACCTCTCGTGTTTGTCTCAAATCACGAGTTCTGATAACGATAAAGTATTGGGTAATAACTATTAAGTGAGTACTTTTAAAAATAACTTAAGATTCAAAAGCAACCTGCGAAATGACAAAAAAATGAGTTATTTGCTAACTAATCTCAAGCGTTTTAAGAGCCCCAAAAATTTTCCTTCATCTCTTAACATATACCAACCTTGTTGACCATTGAGATCTTATCACAATAAGACGTAAGAGGAAGTCAGCAATTAGTAGATTATTATTTTCTAATTTCGCTACCAAACGCTACGAGATACTTCACATTGCTACCATAGACAAGCAAAAGAATTGTGCCGTCTTTTGACATACAGTTGAAATTTCAACCATCAATACATTATGCAAAGCTTGAAAGTTCAAAAACAATAGCGTTCACTCACGTTCGGTTCAGTCCAATAAATGTGTTCTGCTACTCGAGTGGTTGCGCCGAAAGAAGTTGGTGCTACGGCTACGAAGTAACTACGAAAGCTACGAACTTGCAACATTGTTTAAGTTGCTTGTTAAAGTTAATTTGCCCATTGTTTGTATTATGTAGTGTGTGTAGATTTTTGTAATTGTTTCTGTACTTTTTCAACGAGTTTAGTGTTTACTTATCGCTCTGGAATAATTAGTAATACAGGCTGGCGATAGAGGGCAGTGGCTACTTTTTACCTGATGTTTTCGTCACTCGGGAGTTTTTATAAGTTTAAAATACTGACTGTTGTTTTCACTTATATATTGAAGTATATTTTTTTGTTTTTATAATATTTTTAATTGAGTTCATGTACTAGGTACTTTTTCAAGGGTGTTGTTTAAATTTGACAATTCATTCGACATACATTTTTATTATTTCCTTAGTTTAATAAATTTTTATTTTACTATGTGAAATAAAACATACAGTTTTACTGTGTGTTTTATTCGCTATTTGTACTTTGTACAAATACCTATAAGTAATAAAAATCACATAAGTATTTGCCATGTTTCGAACCCTTTAATCCTTCGTGCTTGAGAAGAAAATACGTTGTCTTGACCACAATAATGTCCCAATGAATTCCAGTGATTCAAGAGAATTAAGCCTTGAATTTCAGCATAATTAGCTGCGTTAATTAAATTTAAGTTCCCTATTGAAACGAATACTTACAACATATGCTAAAAATTGGCGATCTTCGCAGTTTCAGTGCTTTCCATCTAGGCAAAAGTAAGAGAGTGACGTGAAACACCATTAGTCAAAATGTCGCCCCTTGTCAAACGTTCGAAGTCGGGACTGACGCCGACCTTACTAATACCACCGCTAAACACCCAGTGACAGCGTGTGATGTTATTAAGTGCTCATGTTTAATGACATTCTTTCTATACTCATACTCATACATACTACTCATACAAATCTATAGGAAGAAAATCTTTTGGTTTTATGGGACCATACATATATGGGAAAATAAACAACCTACACAATATCATCAAAACAACCAAAAATAAATGCAAAAAATTAGTGACTCACTGGCTCCTTACGCTGAATTATAATCAAACGGAAGAATTTATTAAAATCCTAGAGTAGATGTACGCATACAAACACACACACACACACACACACACACACACACACACAACACATACACCACACCACACACACACCCCTCACACACACACACACACACACACACACACACACACACACACACACACACACAAATTATGTTGATTGTTCTAGTTTAGGTTTTAAGTACTAGAATTAAGTTTTTTTTATTTTTATTTTATATAAACGGATCGCAGAGCCTAGGTCCTACAACACAGGGAATCCTAGTGTAGGATCTAGGGTATAACCATAATGTAAAATACTTTTTAGTAATAAACAATTTTTCATTTTTCATTTTTCATACTCGTACTAGGTACATCCAAAGAGGTTATAGTAAACTTAGGACCTTCTGCACTATTTGTTTTTTAAATTACTAGCCCCAAGCGGACACCCTTATCGTATTTGAACGCTCAAAACCATGAGCGTATAGTGGGATCCTTTCTCATCCACTCTCTTATATTCTATAATTCCGATGCTTTTAGATAGAGATTTAAGAGATTGCCCCACACTAGGATGTTTTTTTCTTTCGGCGGTGCGTTAACAAACTGTTGATAGAAAGTTATGCATCTGTGAATAAATGACGATGTCTACGTTCTTGGTGCTTGTGCCCATCAGCAGGATTAGAGAACCAAAGGATAGAAGTTGTAATGTTAAGAATTTCTAGTTATTATTTTAAAAGAAAGTTACCTGCACTAGCATTTTCTTGTGTGACACACATCACACACAGGACCCGAAATAACAATATGTGGATCACACTAACAATTGTTCGGTGCGGAAATCGAATCCACGACACGTTGAAGACGGTAACCATCTAACTTATAGTCGGAGAAAAGAAAAGATTAAAATGTTTTTATATGTGGGAGTGCCATATTCAGCTTGACCGGGGTGAATCATTCCGGTAGTATGTATCACGTTTAAAACAGCCTTGTTTGTGAGTGAGGTAACCGGAAGCCCCCATTCCTCAGGTGTCCCTAAATCTTCAAAAGGCCGGCAACATCGGTGAATCGAATGGGTCCGCTCGACTGGAGTGATACCACGGCCTCACAGAATACCGGCGTGAAACAACCAGAGCGTTGTGTTTCACCTTGTGAGTGAGGTTGCCGGAGCCTTCCCCTATCCCTTACCAATCCTTGTATCCGCAACCCCTATCCCCAAAACGCCGGCAACGCAATCGTAACTCCTTTGGTGTTGCGGGTGTCCATAGGCGGCGCCAATTGCTTACCATCAGGTAATCCGTCTGCTTGTTTGCCGACTTATACCATAAAAAAACGCACTCGTAATTCTTCATTATGGTGGTGCGGATGTACATGGATCGATTGCTTACCATCAGGTAACCCGATCGGTCGTTTGCCGACCTACCATAGGAAAAAAAATGATTGTTTCCTGAAATAATCTATCATGTCTGTGATAATGTTACATTAAAATAAAACGACATTGTTATCTTTGGCATTAATTTAATATTTTTTTAACTAATTAACATATTTCTTGTTACGGTTTTCATTGTAGGGACCTGTAACAAAAAATAATCATAGATTAATTTTAATTACCAACAACGGAATTGAAACATAATAATATTGATAACAAACATAATATCCCTCTATAAAACTATCCAACGAGAAAAAGAATATTCCAATTCCAAACACATTCTACAGACTTATAATATCTAACGAACCCAGGACAGAAATTAGTTTGGATAAAAAAAGTTTACCTAGGTACTGTTTACAAGTCGAATTTTAAAAATTAAGTTAAAATAGAAACTATCCTTTTAGGAGGCACACTACTGAAGAATCCTTTTTATATAGATAATATTATACATAAAACAATCACCGGAATACTTTTTCAAATAAAAAAAAAACTGTTCACTTTAATGAGATTTCTTTAGTAAATAAAAATCTTTGGAAACTTCTAGAAGTTTCGCGAAGAGTTTTGTTTGTGTTCCCGTCAATCGTTCCTTTCTCGGCGCGGCGAGTTTTGTTCAGGAATCCGACTAGTGGACTCTTGCTTAATTAATTTTAGCTCTTAACTCACTCATTTATAACCCACCTTAAATATATCTTTCTAGAAAATAGACTTTGCAAATCTGTCAAAATGTTTCTAGGATATCTCAATTAATTTGGACACGCAAAAAAGTATTCAGTGATTAATATTGTAAGTATATATTTTTTTTTTCTATAGGAAAATATTAATCAAGTTGCTATTTTTACTTAATTAAGGACATTATTTATTGATATGTGGGTTTGGAATTATATCGTGCTTATATTTTAATACCTACCATTAAAAAACAAGAGGCTTTTCTTAAGAATTAATTTTGATAGAAAGTAACAGATATTTATACAATTTAATATAGATATATCTCCGAAGGATTTATTAACATCACCTATTATATTAAGTACACTGAAATGGAAAGCTCCATTTTTCTCAGCATTTCAATCTCTCTTATTTAAAATCCTTAATTCATAATAATGCAATCCATTCTTCGATAATTAGATTAAACAAAGATTAAAACCGATCTGTAAACAATACTATTACAACATAACACTGAGCGTAGCGTTCTGCACGCGCCTCAAAGAGCCAAATAGTACAGACGGGGACCTAGAGAGCTGATGTTCAGCCGGGGTTGCGGGGTAAGAGCAATGAGGCACCGCGACCTCGGCCCGGAACGGGGTTTTTAGTCAGTAAGGCTAAGAACTCACGGAGCGATTTTCGCCCGCGTCCGCTGCGGTTGCGGGCCCGCAGCTTCTGTAGAATTCAAATATTCATATAAAAAATTAAAGCATATTTCACGACGCGTTTTACGCCCGCGGTGTACGCGGTTGTATGCGGCTCCCGCTGTACCGGCGGGCAACTAGTAGAATCGCGCGGACCGCGGTTATCCGAAGCCTCGGCGGGTGGCACCCGCGCGCTTTGCGATCGGTTGGCGAGCGACCGCGGGGGCCGGCGGGTCTTCTGTGAAGTAAATATAACGCAACGGCTCGTTTCTGGTGTGTGTCCATGGCGGTCTGGACCTCAACTGATCGTTAACCGCCCGACTTGCAATCTTGCGATCATCGCCCGCCACGTTTGCGGGCGATGATCGCAACCGCGGCGGCTGTGTAACCGCGCAAATAACCGGTCTCGTGAGTTTGGAAATAAAACCGCAGTTCCGCTACCGCGGCGGTCACGGTTAGAAATCGCTTTTTTATATTTTTTATATAAATATTTAAATTCTATAGAAGCTGCGGGCCCGCAACCGCGGCGGGCACGGTTCAAAATCGCTCGGTGAGTTCTTAGCCTAAGAGTCTGACACTCCCTCCCGCCCTGAGTCATTTGATGATTTTCCCTTCACAAAAAAAAACACATAACACTAACTGTAGAAAACAAAATATCTAACGCCTAAAAGTAAAAACACATTAAATAACCCGATAGCAAATAAAAGTAACCCTTTCGAAAGCTATACCTACCCGTAACCTCAATCTGTCTGAAAAGTTGGAACAAACACTGTTATTACAAGCGGCAGTAGAGAAATAATTAGAGAAAGAGCTGCCTTCCAAGTGCGGTGCGTCGCTCGAACAATGCTAACTTACATTTAGCTGTCAGTCAAAAACAATTTGGAATTTGTGAGCGCGGAGGGTCCGGGTAGCGTTGGGAAAATTGTATAAGCATAGAGTTGTTAGTACACTGCTATAAAATACATTTACTTATAGTTAAATAACGTATGATTCTATTTAAATAGGCATTTTATTCCTTATGGTAGAGATGAAAAAAAAATTTTTTTATTTTAAATAAAACCTCTTTTTTATACTCGAACTCTAATACCAGTAAATTTCAAAAAAAAAACAAATATCTAAGAGATCAATATAAAAAAAGAGACGATTGTCCGTCTATCAGCCCTATATATTTCCAAATGGTTGACGTTACAGCAACGGCCGGGTTGCTACCATCCATCATTTCCTCCATCCACTCGCCGGGTTAAGCACATAAGTGACATTGACGCCCAACCATCCAGCCGCAGTTGAGCTCTTATCCTAAAACAAATTAAACGTTCATTCTACTGCAGTAGGGATCAAATAAAATTGGACGGTCAATGGACATTTTTGCGGCCACGTCATGCCATGTTACAGTCAGGTAAATGACGTTATGGTTTTGATTTGAACGGAGACTGACAATTGTAGTTCCGACGTGTATAAAATTAGGTGAAACAAAAGTTCGGTAGCAAAATTGAATTTTCGATCAACTAAATATAGTACAAGGAAATTATTGTTGGGTTAACTATACATACGATGCATAGGAGGGTCTCTTTATTGATTTTCTATTAAGAACACCTACTGTGTTGTTCTGTGGTTTAAACATTGTTATAATTATCTAACAATAATGTGTCCTCCTATTTACATGTGAACATACCAGCTGTTTTATTTGTAATTGAAACATATTAGCCGGTACTAATTAGTTATATACAAGGCCTGTAAACAGCCATTCACATAATTATAGCAGTTATTACTTGAAACACATGACATTGCCGTCGTAATTGCTTACAAAAGCATTACAAAATGTCAAAGAGGTCGACACAATATCTTCTTGCTAGAACATTGTTGAAGCATCGCGCATTAAAAACTTTTTCATAAAATGCACCTCTTCTGATACAAGTACCTACGCACATTCTATTCAATTTAAAAAATAAAAAGAAAATGTTGATTCGATATTCAAAATCGAATTTATATAATGAGCCACTCAACAAGTCTATCGTTATTTTGTGTGAAGGAAAAAATACAAAGCCCATAAATTGAGTCATTATGAATTTTTCAAAAAGGCGTTAAATTGCAGAATTATAATAATGGCTATTATACGGTGGCGGGGCAAACGATCATTGTTACTTACTTGTTTATGTTAAACTTGATTACTACTGAATAAGTCTATAAATATAGTGGGCGAATAAAAAATAATTATTGCATCCTCAACCTTTTTTCGCTTCATTGACAAAATTGCTGAATTTTGAAGTTGTTATTAATAATAGTGGTATTGTGAATGATAGAAAGTCAAGTTAGTTATAACAAGGTAATATGTATTTTTAAATATTATTTATGTTTAAGCATTGTTCAAAAGTGCTTGTGAAATAAACGATTTTGACTTTTTAAGATTTCTTTGAAATTAACTTAAGACATTAATTTCACGGTGAACTCAACGTTTAAATAATAAGGTTGCAGCTTCTGTGTAGAAGTTGATGCAGGTTTCTTTATCCAAGCAAGACTTAGACGAATAGTTAAATTTTAAATACGACATTGTGTTTCTAAAGTCATTAACGACACGGCTGCAAATCGTGAATAAGATATTGTTACAAAAATATTGTCTTATGGTGAATATATTGAAAATATTTTATGCTCAATATTTAACATCTCCGTAGATAAGTTAATGGTATGTATGCATATTGTTTTTCTATACTAGTATTATAAAGAGGTAAAACTTGTGTTAGTCAGTTTGTATGTAGGGGGTAATCTTTGAAACCGCTGGTCTGATTGCCAAAATTCTTTCACTGATAGTTAGCTACAATGTTCCTGAGTGCTATAAAACATCACGCTACGATCAAATGGAGCCGAGCAGCGGGTGAAACCGCGTGCAAGTAGCTAGTATTTCTATATTTATAATCCTCAATACCATTTCAACCAAAAGCAATATTCTAATAACGATGCAAAATTTTTAATCGTGGTCGACGTTTGGTTCCGTTGATCTCCGATCTGCTCTCGAACGACGTCAGTGGAGCGTTGTTGATAAATGATCCAAAAGGCTGGGACAATGCGCCGTGCAGATTCTTTTGTTGATCCCACACTTTTTGTGTCCACTGATGTTACTGTGATGTGACCAAACGCGATGTTTACGTATTATGCTTTATCGATTTGTGTTCGGTGTTAGAATTAAGGTTTATTTTTTAAAAGTTCTTATAGTTATAATAAAGAAATTTTGTTTTTTAAAGGTATTCGATGTTTACTGAATGACTTTAAAGATACTTAAAGCCAAAATTCAAAGATTGACTGGTAATAATACCGGGATGTTGCATAAAGTTGAAATAAATAAATAAAATCAACTAGTCAAACTATTCAAAACAAAACTTCTCTAAAGTGTATTGTGATATACTTATTATTCTAAGAATAAGCAAATGTAAAAGTTACCTTCCATTCTTTTATAAAGCACATCAATTAAATAAATTAACTAAAATTAATATTCTTTCATTTATTATCCTACAAAATTAGTGAACGGAATACCAACAAATTATATAAAAGGTGTTTCAAAAGCGATAAAATTTTATCGACACGGAACATACAGAAACATCAAACAAAATTATTATCAGAGTGATTTGTCATGAGCAATAAATTCAGCTCCCTCTTTAGTATTAATTGGTCGTAATGTTTAATTATAAATTGTAATTTATTAGTGTTGATAACTCCTCACTTTGGATGTTCAAAGTGATCGAAGATTGAAAGTACATGTGTAAGTAAGCGTCGATAAGACGGCGTTTGAACGAAAATAAATTTGGAATTATCTTTAATTTTAGTTTTATGAGAAGACCGTAAAAATATTCTGGCATAATTATCTATCTACTTTTTAATTTTAATCTTACCTATTGAAAAGTCACAGCTTGTTAAGAATTATCTAGGTGCATTTATAAATTTAATAAAAATGAGGCCAGAATAATAGACTAGTTTTCACATACAGGTATGATTAACTGACAGTATTATTCATACAATTGAATAGGATTAATAATACAATTATAGTTAAATTGATATGAACTATACAGATACACAAAGTTAGGCAACTCATTAAGGCATACATTTATTACATTATTTGTAAATACTGCATTGACTTGACTTCCAAAACAAACCCAATTATAGGGCCCAATCCCGCCCGACACTCCAAATTTCCAAACTATCAAATAAAACCCCCAAAGCAACATACCTCTAAGGCAATATCTATGTAAGTACACTCTAGTAAGTAGTGTAAGTATTCAAGGGCGAAGCCGATTACTTAACATCAGGTGATCCGTTAACTTGGTACCGTGGCATGCTAAGAAAAAAAAATTAGTAAATCCATAACTGAAGTTAAGGATCGCGACTTTCTGAACGTGATTCATGCATGCATGAGAGCCATGCTTCGGCAAGAATGGGTCAATGGGCCACACAGAAAACTGGCGTGAATTAACGATAGGGTTCTGTTTCGCCTTGTGAGTGAGTTTGCCCAATCTTTGTTAACCGTCTCCAATCCCTAAATCTCCAAAACCCTAATCCTCAAAAGGCCGGCAACGCACTCGTAGCTCCTATGGTGTTGCTGTGTCCATGGGCGGCGCCAATTGCTTACCATCAGGTAATCCGTCTTGTCGAATTACTTAAGTACCTGTTAAAATCTGTGTTGTCTACTAAGAATAGCAAAACTGTTTATGTAACTTCGTATACCTATATAAAAGGTTGTTATTTATTATCTATCAAGTAACATTTTACCTTTAGCTAATTTGTGAGAGATGTTATGATTGATTTGGTCAGTCCTATAATGTGGTCCGCTCCCAACATCAGCTTCAAATATTTTTTCTTAGTAATAATATGACTCACTATTTTCTATACGTTACTTAGTCGATTAATACTAAAGGTAAATACTATGGTGGCATTCAAATATCCATTAGGAGGTTTCTTTTGATCTGTCTTCAATGAGAGTTTGCTCGTTCAACGTTAGGATTAATTAGACCCGTCATTCAAGTAACGTATTCAATGCATGGACGGACCAACTTAAATTTGCCGTTGGCGAACCCGAATTTGAATTCTGAACATCATTAAGACGCCAATATTAATGGTCATTTCGAACAACGATCAGTTATACAACTGCATTTACATTTTGGTTTATAACGCCAAGGTGTTCTGGTTACATCAAAATGTTCTTGTTTTCATTTTATTGGTACCTAACAAAAGTTTTTATTAAAAACAAAAAACGTGGAAGATATTTGAAGCGTTTATAAAGAGAGCAAGACTTCTCGTTACGCTCTAAACAAGATCAATTCAAGTTATGTTTAAATAATTGAATGGTGGTTAATCAGTTCTTTATAAATGTAGTAAGTGTGAAACATTCAACTTGTATTACTGGGCAGAAAGAACAATATACAAGCAGTTTTGAAAAATCATTCTTATATTGTTATAGTAACTTACCTACTTATAATGAAGATATTGGTTTTGCTGTCAATAAAAACATAATTATATTACGTTTTATACATTTCAAGAATGTGAAATCGACTTTTATTTATACCTACGTGTAAAAGTAGGATTTACTATGTAAGTAGGTACGTTAATGTCTTGCAATCTGAATAAAACTTCAAGCAAAATACAACTCTTTTAAATATACTTATTCATTGTTAAAAGAAAAATATGAAATTTGATTTAAAAAGTTATAACACGGTGCAATGTATTAACCACAACCTTTTTGTTTACCTTTTAAAAAATAAGTTGACTTACCTATGTTTTAGGTTATCTCGCCTTGACAGCTATTTTTACTGTTTATGCCATTCAAATTCAATCCTACGAATCCTTTGAAAACATTAAATTTTGTATTTCATCGTGGATTAAAGAAATATGAGTAAAAATGTATTTCTACTGTTGAATCCTGTATTTTAAACGTATAAACTGACAAACAAAATATGAACTTAACACAGGCAGCCATCTTGGTAGAATATTGGCCGCGCATGCGTAGTGCGTATTTCGAAGTTACCCCTGCTACAGAGGGATGAATATGCCTCTTTCTCTTTCACTCGCAGAGAGTTAAATGCATATTGTTGTTTCTTTCACGCGGGTTCTTTTGTTATTCTCTATTCAAAAAGCACGAGGGTCGACTTTCTAATACAGGGGTGCAGATGATAGTGAAGTTAGCTTCAAATGCTTGACAGGTTTAAAATTTGAACGGAATCACTTTGGATTTCTGTCAAAAAATTGTTTATTTCTATCTATCTAATACTAATTTTATTACCATGATTTCTTTTGAATATGCTATGCTTTTGATATGCTTTAAGTTATTAATGTTATTTAAAAATATTATGTAAAACAGATTAAACATAATAATACAGGGCTTTATTTTTGTAGTGAGAAATTTAAACAATTTAAACTCAATTGACTTAATGTTAGATAGTTCACAAATAAATATTACATAATATCACGCTTAGGTTACATATCTACATAATTATATTCGTTTCTGAAAATAAACTGAAGTGTGCGTAATAATTATAATATTCAATGTATAATTTTGTAAGCATACACACACTATTTACTAGTTATGTTTTGTGTTCTTTTACAGAATTCTTAGTTATTCTTAATAATAGTTGCTTACACTAATCTACTCTGGGGTTTGTGATGTGAAAATATTAATATGAAAAGTTAGTTTTTCCATGGAAAAGATGATGCGTAATAGCAATTGTAACTAACCGGAATATTTTCAAGCTCCGTTATCCATAAACAAGTTAAAACTAAAAGAAATATTTTGCTCAATTTGAAAACTGAAGACGCGACGCTGACACCAAGCACGCTTGCGAAAACTAGGCCAAAGCGGCAGTTGTTTAAACAGACCAAAAAATACCACGGGACTTCAATAGTAGGTAACTACAAAACTTACCTAATTATTGATTTAT
This sequence comes from Spodoptera exigua, assembly GCA_902829305.4. Taxonomy (NCBI): domain Eukaryota; kingdom Metazoa; phylum Arthropoda; class Insecta; order Lepidoptera; family Noctuidae; genus Spodoptera; species Spodoptera exigua. The sequence goes on from LR824612.2 coordinate 5,219,309, forward strand.
AAAATTAGCTTGAAGTGGTTAATACCATCAAATAATTTACATTAAACCTTTAAAAATAAAATAAAAAAAACCCTCTCAAAAAAACGCTTTGCATTTAAAATTCGAACAAACCGCAGAAGCCAATCGTTTTAAACCTTTAAACCAATCAATACAGGTAACCGACCATAACAGGATTACTCAGCACTTTTTTTTTAGTCCTTGTCCAAATCCAGTAGTTTGTCAAAACATGTCAAAATCCTGTCAACATTTGCACACTTACTACTGATCCCTGGAGACCTGTGTTTACGCTTTAGAACCCTTTAAACTATGCGAAAGGGTTCTTTACAAGCCGCACATCGAACTAATCTCAAAAGATTTTTTGTCAAGCCATGTTAAACTTTATTTCGTTTAGGATAAAGTTGCAATTTATTTGATTGTGTCTGGGTGTTGGTCTGAACATTGTTAACGATTATACTATTGTTGTTAAACGTTTATTTTAAATAGGTAGATAACGCTACTGTTTTCGTGTTTGGTGTCAACCATTTTAAAGTTAGTTTTAAATTAGTAAGGTTTTTCATAGATTATTAATATGTTTACTATTTTTTTTAAATATAAGTAGCTAAGATACTTATAATAAGATGTTTTCGTTATTGATTAGAACTAGTCAAATTCAATATGTACTTTTATCCAAATGTCAAAAACGTTACTTTTCTATGAAAATTGTATAAAAAACTGAGTTATGAGGTCATAGTATTTTTACGTCAAATAGCTTACTTATTTCTCAATAATAAGCTACAAAATATCTAAAACTTAGCGATGGATCGATGAATAAAAGTATAGTTATTTTTGAATATTCTATTGTAATGAAATGTCGAATTAATTTTTTTTTTTAAAAAGTCAAAAATCATTTATTCCAATTAGACCTTTACAGGCACTTTTGAACGTCAAACAAAATTTAAAATAAAAAATAGTGTCAGTCTGTCGGTCAGTCCTCTTAGTGAAGCTATTTGCTCGTTCCAAAGTGTAGATTCCGATGGAGAAGAACGAGCAAGAAACTCCATGGTTACTCTTGATCATGGTTTTTGACCTAGGAAACTACCCAATTAAACTGACTATACTTTTTTTGACTGGCAATAGCTATAGTACATAGCCAGTTGCATATTATAATTAGTTGCACAATACAATCAACAAGTCGCAGAAAAATGAAAAAAAAAACATATTTTTCATAATATACAGAATTCACAACTCCTCTTTATTTATGACTAGAGTACTATAAAATATTTATCGATAAATAAAATCAATTTTACAAAATATTATATTTTCATAATAATTATCTATAACTAAATAGGAACGATTTTCATACATATAGGTAAGTAAATGTATTAGGTGCCTGCCTAGGCCGAAGACTCTTGACTGTTTCACTTAACTCAAATGCAACAAGGTCTACTCAAATGTCATGGATCTTTTTGTTTCCAGGTAGCCGAAACCGAGCTCCCGGTGGCAAAATGCGTAGCTAGATAAGCTGTATAGTGCCAATATAATACTTTAAATTAGCCTCCAAATGTTCCAGTAAGTTCCAACGTGTGTTATCGAGTACCCGGCACCGAATACCCGGTAACAATAGCGCGTGAAATTGATTAAAAAAAGTACCTCATGATGCATTTGAGTCGTCCTCAGCAGACAAAAGACTTTCGTCTGTACAATATGCAAGGCAATATCCAGTCATTTACATGGCACCTTAGGAATAAACATTATATGTTATTAAGCTAACATGAAAATACTGAACACATTTCATCTAGACATTATTCCAACTTATGGTTAAAACAGTCTTTAAAATCAACATGCCTTTTCTCACGAGGAAAGGCAGAGTCGTACTTACATAAATATACACATACATACATTATAATTAAGTGATTTAAAAAATAATGGCAAATAAGGCGGATATAACACCACGTGTTAAATGTCACATATATCTTTTACTTGTTATAAGTTCTCATACGCCTGGCCCAGTTTCATTCTCCACTCTTTGTTTGACCCAGGGTTCGTACTCAAAACTCCTCGCGCCAAGTTATGTTCGCATCCTCTCAACTAATGAGTTGTTATCCTAAAACAATTTCAACCAATTGTTAGAAACAAAAAAAATAAGGAAACATAAATTAATTAAAGTAACAGGAGCAGTAATCAATGAGAAGCTATGTTTATACATACATATACTGAATAACTAAGATAACTACTTTAGGTAAACAATTACGATCAGACTTGTTGTATAAAAACACTGCAAGTAATTTATAATAACGATGCTTTATAGGTTTTAATAACAAAGAACATAATAATAAAATCATGAATAATGGAACCTACTTTATTCCAGTTACATATTCTTGATCCCTTCATAAGGTTGCATCATGTAATTTTGTGGTAAACTGCTTGTCATCTGGGGAGGTATATTCGTTTGTGGAAGATTCATGTGATAGTTAGGATATTCTCCCAGACCAGGCATTCGCTGTGTTGCACCCATGTACTCAGACATGCCTAACTTAGCGGCACTTATTTCGTCCACATTATATGGTTCTGGTGATGTTGCTAGTTTCCCATCTTTCTTAGCTTTCATTCTTCTGTTCTGAAACCATATTTTTATTTGCCTCTCTGTCAGTCCTAATGAATGTGAAACTTCTATTCTCCTTCTTCTAGATAGATATTTGTTAAAATGGAATTCTTTCTCCAGTTCTAATGTTTGAAACCTTGTGTAGGTTTGCCGTGTCCTTTTTGAGCCTTCCTTTTTGTCATCACCTGTAAGACAACACAATTATATTATTACAAGAGTCTTAAAATCAGATTAACATTTATCAACTACCTATATAACTTCCTTAAGAACATTTATATGTAAATAACTAAACATAAATTGTTTAATATATATACATACGAAAATATAACTTACCACCAACACTCTTCATCCATGGATAAACCGCCTGCACATCTTGTGCAGTCGCCATTTTGTTATCAACGTAATCCGCATTGTCCCCGCCTGCATCGACCCTCGTCACATCGTGACAGGGTCCCGAAGAGTCCTGTGATGACTGTGCGCCTTCTAACGCCCCACCCACTGCATCTTTCTTGATTGACGTTTGATCCTCAGCGTTGTCAAATCTACCATGAAATTGCGACAAATTAATTTCCTTTTCAGTGTTGTCTTTGTTTTTGTCCCAATGGCTAGAGTCTTCTGTGTTATACATCATTTTTTGGAGCATTTCTTCCGTATACGTCTTATCACATTTACCAAAGTATGGTGATGTACTTTTATCTTTCGGTCTCATTAGCAGTGCCCTTAAATTTGGCGATTCATCAGACTCGTGCGTAGGTGATTTAAAATTGCTTGTTGCACTTTGAGGTGATCCGTAGTTAGCTTCAGGAACACTACATTGTCCTGGCGAATTTATCATCTTTGTATCTTCTGTCTTCTCTATATTATTCTGATACATTGTATTCATTTTGTGTTCATATCCATATTGTTGTTGATGATGTTGTGACAGTTGATGCTGTTGATGCTGTAACTGTTGTTGTTGCTGCTGCTGCTGCTGCATCTGTTGCTGCTGTAGATAGTAGTTCATTTCTTTCCATCGGTTGATCATTTCCATATCATTAGCATGGTTTCCAGGAACATAATTTGCATTGTAACCAGGCCAAGAAGTTGGTTCAGATTTCACTATTCCAACACTTTCATGCTTCTGTTCATACATTTTTCCGTAACCACTAATCATATTTGGATAATTATAGTTTTGCGAGTAGTAACTACTCTGGTAATTGTTGTAGTATTCAGCCGACATATTTAAGTTTTGTTTATATACGTCAAGCTTAGGTTGTAAAGCAATTTGAGCGTTCACTTCTCCACTACTGTTCCACATTTCACTAGCACGATTAGTAGTCGCTAAGGACATACCTAATATTTTTAAAGTATCTGACACTGTCACTGATTGATAAACACTGATTATCGTTCAATTAGCACCAACACTGGACTGCGTAGGAGACGGTACTCCGTCTCCGAGGTTGACTGCGAAACGAATGGTGTAAGTGCATACAGGCGGCACGACCCTACAATTGTAATACTTTATATGACCTAAAAAAAGTTTGGGGTACTTTCAACAATAGCGTCACCATTGTCCCTCTGCAAAGTTGTAAAGGCAGTAGCTCCGTCTCGTTCTATTGTTAGCGCTTCTATTGAATAAGAAGGAGAAAGGTATATATAGTCCGATTGGCGGAACATTTTGCAAATACCCCGTAAATGTTTACAAAGCTAATATTTCCAATACTTTTATCCTTGTGTGCGCGTAGGCACGGGTGAAGCATTGATTTTTCTTTGTTGGTGTGTGTGAGAGAGGGAGTATGGATTGATTTCTATTATTGGTTTAGTGTAAAGCCGCGTATGTGTGTCACTGTGCTGCATTGGCGATTGCATTATATAGAGGATGTTTTAAGAATTAAATTTCATCTCTTCACCAATTATTTTTTTGTATAAATTGCTGCAAGAAGTAAAACTTAAAAATCTTTTATTTTTAAAAGTATGAGTTAAACCATCTTATATAATATTTTGGATTACAAAATACAATAAAAACACTACTAACCAAAAATAGTATGATCATTTTTACAACTAGGAAAATATACAAATATTTAAACTGTTACTTATTTTCATTACAAAACACATTTACATCAAACATTGCATAAAAGAAGGTCAAATTTGGAATCAAAATCACCACCCTGTATGCTCAGTCCTGGTTTAGAACATAACTCATCTCGACGTGTAACAGTTCAATCTGGGGTCGCGACAATGGCGCAGCATGCGAGCTTGCGCGTGCGCCGACTGCAAAGCGACTTTACGATTTTAATATCGTTGATTGTTGAAACTAATTAATTTATTTTAGCTTTAAGAATTTCGACTGTACTAAAAACATCTGGCTTGAAGTTTAGAAAAAAAATTGTGTTAAGCTATTTGTGTAGGTTTTTAATTTCAAATGTGTGGTTTAGGGTACAAAGCCGCTTAGCAGGTATTAGATTTATGAAGGATTATATGATTAGGTATTACACTATAGACCTGTAGAAGAATAAGAAAAAGTACTACGTACTCAGTTTCTAGAATTTACATAAAACACTGTCTAACAGAAGAGAAGAAACACCATTCACATGCATCAATTAAAAGAACAAAAATTTGTAGATTACCTACATAAGTACCTAAATAACAACTTAATAATTTTCTCGGCACAAGCATCGAGCACCTAGATAATCAATTCTACAATTTGCAATGGAGTTGGATTAACATTTTTGTTGTAGGTAATTAAATAAATAAATAATTGGCGAAAACTTTAGCTCCTACCTATCACTGATTCAAACCATAGTGAACTTTTGTTATGGTTTTTGGTATACAATAAGGGTGATTTTAGCATGTAACATTGATTTATAATACATTAATATGTATATTCATATCCATATTTCATTACTTTCGCACTATGTTTGGACAAACATGATTTGAATTTTAATAAACTGTCCAATTAATAAAGTAAAATTTGACTGTCAACACCAATGCTTTTTAAACCTTATTTGCATATGAATAGGTTGCTCAATCCATTGACGATTCAATTAAAACTGTGGATACTGAAAGTTACCGCATTTGAAAAAAAATGGTATTGTTTCGTTATTAAGAATGAATAACAAAAAATATGTTTATTATAATCTATATGTTTGTAGAAATTTATTGAGTGAGATATTAGATTAAATTATATATTCTTCTTGTGTTAGCTGCCCAGCCGCATCGTGTCGCGCAATGATTTTGAGTCTTAGACTTGGCTTGTAACTTGTCGAGCTACCTCGTCAAACGGTTCCTTATGTTATTAAGCAGAAAAAAATACTGTATTATAAAATATATGAGACTTATTTTTTAAAATGAATGTTACTGTTTTATACAATTTGGGTCGGAATTTTAACTAAATTAACTTAATTTTTTAAATTATATTTATAGCACTTGATCTATTAAAACATGTATACAATATACATAGCAAATACCTACATATTAAAACAGCTTACTCATGCAACGTACGCACTATTTGAGCGCCCAATAGTAAGCATTGGTACACACGTACGGCAGTGAGAGCGACATATGCATTCTTTGTCACAGTACACACCTCCTGGCCAAACCGATTCACATCTGTTACATGCGCACACCCACCAGCCGATACCATTGTGTTCTCCGCCGAACATTTGTATGGGAACAACTATCGAATCTGAGTTATTCTCGGAAATAAAGCTTCAAAACTAAATTTTACTTTCATAATGTATTGTGTCTTTTTCTAGTGTTCAAGATTAGTTAAAGAATATTTTTATAATTTATTTATAATTATTTTTTTAAAAATACTGAATAAGAAATCGCGAAATTATGTTTTAAAATGTTTATTAGATATTTAAATTTACTCAAAAAATATTTTCACAAGCAAATATCGGATGAAATGCAGTCTTTCATAAAAATAACTTAAACGCCAGACGGAGTAAGTTCATCATAAATCAAAAAAATATTAAGTTCAATCCATTACACTGTAATGTGGTCGAACATTTAAATCGGGGCAAATAGTACTATTGGTTTTTAAAACCAAACAAATAAATATTTAATCGTCAGATTAACCATAGAAGCAATCTCACTTTGTGTCGACTGTGCGTTCAAATAAAAAACTTTTATTTCAATTTCACACTGAATTCCAAAATCAATTTCTACCGAACCCCAAGTTTTAAAGACCAGTGCCAAAACGTCACAACGCAAACTAACTAAAGAACACGAGTTTGAAATTTGTCGCGTTGAAATAAAGCTGAATTTAAATAACGTTCGTAATAAAAACAGTGAACACCATTCATTGCTCTGTCAGCTCAAAAAGATTTCAAAAATGAAATTTGTTAGCCCTTATACATAAGGTTATAAAACACATTTTGGTTGCGCAAATTCGGCGAGCCTTCTCGTCATACTGTGGCGCTGACAATGTGCAACCATTAATCTTATGAAATCAATCGATGGCTTATTCAGAATATTGTATTTGGTTTTGCCGCGGGGCTTTTTGGTTGATATTTACTTTGGATCTTTTTCTCTAATTTATGGTTTGTGCGAAAAAATATTGACATCTGTCGCTTTAGTGATATTTGTACAGTATCGACAAAGTACAAAAGAACATTCGAGCAGGCAAACAGCCTTACTTCACAAAATAACTTATAGTTTTTATGCCAATCTTTACACGCTCACGTTAAGCACAATTTAATGCCAGGAGCGTCGAGTTGGCCATCCAGATTTTAAAAATATAACATCAAAGTGTACACCGCTTCATGGGCATTATTCTAAAACATAAAGGATTGTAAAAAAGACACGTGTAGGTATATAAAATACTTTTTACCTTAAAGAACTTTTTCTTATCTCTCCCCAATAAGCTACCAAAATTCCCATGGCCATTATAAAATTACAACAAAAGACCTGCTGTTCGTTTCTACGAAACACTAGTGTCTTCCTAAGTAGTCTATGCTCAGGGATTGTTTGTGTCGGTATCACAAAATCAGAGGCGGCTTCTTGAATACAGAACATGTAAAAGGTTTATTGGGGGTCTTAAAACAATAAAATACTTTCTAGGAGTTGTTGTCTGCTGATAAAACGTGCCGCCTCTCATAAAACTGGGATTTTACCTGCTTTCGTGTTTCGCGATTTTTTTTCCTGTCGGTGAAATACACGTGCAGGCTTTGCTTCTACAAACAAAATATTATTTTTAAACATGAGAATTACATATATAGGCTACGGTTATGAACGTAATTGTAAAACAAAGTTAGGTCCTTTTTGTAAAAGGATCTTTGCCCCGTGGAGCATTGAGAACGCAATGGAACGCGTTACGATATTAAGATTTCGTCGTTAATATTTTAAAGAATTGGGTTAAATTTTACATCGAACACGTATGTTAATAATATTAGAACTCCCTACTCGTAGTTTGATATGGTATGAACATTATACGTATGATATTTTAAAGTTAAATTAAGTTGTTATGTCGGAAACTGAGAGCAAACTTTTTAGTCTCATTACAAAGTATGCACTTAACAAAGATCGATTTAGTTTCGCTTCATGCTGACAATTGAACAATTATCAGGACATTGTCTAACACCATTATTTTGTCAACTCTCCGGACGGAACAGTTAAAGTGGTAAATTTGAAGATTTATGGTCTCCGTACGGGAAAACGGGACTCATTGACGTCCCGTTCGGAAGTTCTTTTGTTTATGCCTTAAGCTGGCAAAATATGGAAGGGTTACTTGTTACGCCAAACTTTCCAACTTCTATAGGAAAGGTACCTTTAAGATTGTACAGTTACAACTATTTTTGGTTACTTTCAATGCAAGGTCGGCGCCTTATGGTAAATTTGCATCGTGTTATTTTTTCGCAACAACTTAGAACGTCATGTTTGGCTTAATTTGTATCAATATTAGTACTAAAGTAAATAATAAACTGCTTTTTAAATGTTGTATAAAGCAGCTAAGTATATTTTGGATAAGTAGATTTGTAAGGATCATAGTGGGCGATCTGTAGTTTGTAGTTTCTTTTAGAAATTTAATCGACCGGATCTGTAAGTTACACCGACAATAAGAATCATATTTGCTTACCAGGTTGGAACTCAAAGCAATTTTTACGACACGTCTCTTTTTCGCGAAACTGCAACTCAATTGTTTTCTGTACCCTTAACGAATTGTTCAACAAACAAGTTAAAAACAGAACAAAGCGTACTATAAACACAATTATGACTTCTAAGCAAGTGAAAAAATATTGAAAAAGCTTCGGCAATCCTCAAAGAGTGCTAAAGAAAAGATTTTTTACGATACAAAAAGATGAAATGAGATGTTTCTTTATCTTTTTGTTTGTATTGTGTTGTTTTAAGGGGCATTTGTCACGGAGTTGCACGCACGATTGCTAAGTCCGTCATTCTATGTATGAAGTCGGTATCAAAATAGTTTTAGAGGGAATGAAGTGTTGAATTATTGGTAGGTATGCAATTGCTTTGTTATTTAACTGATGGGCTTGATCATCATAAGGTGTCAGATCAAGATTTATTGACAAGAATTTCGTTTGATCCACATATTTGTAGTCAACTTTTACAAATAATTCCTTATAAATATTGTAAATTTTATAGTACTTACATACATTTGGCGCCATACGCGCAACTTATTTGCCGTGGTTCTTTTGGTCTTACTGTTACAATTAGGTGTCATATAAACATTGTTGATTTAAATAAGTAAACAGAAGAGGGCCGGCTTAACAAAAGTACTAAAGGCCTACCGAAACCCATAGCCCTACGTGTGAGAGAGGTTACCTTAAGTCAAATCCTTCCTCTTTTTCCATCCATCCCCAATCCCCAAATCAGCAAAAACCTAACCACCAAAAAGCCAGCAATGATCCTCTGGTATTACCAACCTCTGGTATTATCTGGTATTATTGTCCGGGTGAGCCGCGCCTATTGCTCGTCATCAGCTGGTGCATCTGCTCATTTGATCGTGTAGATTCTGCCACAGTAGGTATAAAGAACACAATATTCAAGATCGATAAATAAAAAGGCCAGATGCAAAATATTCTAAACAATTGTATAAGTATATACCGTAATGATTGAAGGTAGGTATCGTTACTTATATACTTAAGCTCAACAGTGACATGAGTTTGTGTGCGAAAAACAACAAATATAAATACCATACGATATCGTCACACGTAATATTTATTTATTTTCCACCGATAAATATCTGGACAAACAGAAAATCGTGGTTATCTAGCTATATAATGCCAGGCTTTGCCATGGGTGACGGTGCCCCATGCTTGTCGATTTCAGCAAACAAACACCGGTCGGTCAACTGTATGGCATAATCTCTCGCAGCGGCATAATGCCCTGATACCATCGTTAAGGGTCGACGCTCATTGGCTTTCGAATGTCTTCGTTCGAATTTAAAATTTAAAATCGCAAAGAGGCGTGTAATCAAGTCCGAAAAAAACAGTTTGTTTGTTAGGTTTTATACTAAGTCTATTATATTTTACGAATATGCGTAAATGAATAACTTGGCTCATCTTTTTATTATTTCTATATTTGAACAAAATAAAACATGTAAACATCTGAATTACTTTTGGTAAAAATAATATAACATGTGCACTTATAATATTGCTATAAGCTGATAACCAAAATTTCTTTAAAATTGTTATGTTCGCCGTAGAACACAAATACAAAACTAAACATAGCTAATAGTAAAGTAATTCCATTCACAAACATTGAAAAAAATTTCAATAGTACCAACATTGCTTTACAAAGACATCTCCAAGTCCTTCCACATGCGCTTGTCTTGTGCCACCTCGAACTAATTGATGACACGTTGCTACATAATTAATTACCAGTTCACATCTGCTCAAAGTAAGTTGTTACAAATTATATTGAATAATCTAAGTACTTCATATAACTAATACAAACTAATTCCACTAGTCTACAGACATTCTCTATGTTAGTTAGTCTAATTTATGAAGTTTTACCAGTCATAGATAAACTATTGTTTATAAGGCTAACGTTAGTAGCAAGAGCTATTTAATTATTTAAATCGACTACACTATTTTGTAACAGAACAAAACGCAGGTGTAAAAGACTTAATTTTAAATAATAATAAAACTTTCATTCAGTACGAAACCAGTTATTTTTTCTACATTTTGCACTATAAGTTGCCCCTTAGTCGTCCCTCGCTGCACAGTCATTAATCAGAGCTTCGATTCTGGACTCCTTACAATGGGGGAATGTTCAGAATGCCCGTACGATCCATTAGAATAACAATAATTACTCTTCTACCGGGACGGTACGTCATAGCTGGACGAAAACGAATCAAAAATGTAAAATGACCAGTGAGAGATTAGACACGTGACATCAATTAAAAAAGTAAGCTAAATACAATAACAAATATGGTTACAATTAACCAAATAAATGGGAAGCACCTATCAGTAAAATGTAAAATGGTCACTGACTCATAAATAATTACAAGAACAAGATGACATAAATGTAGAATTAGAACAATAGATCTATATAATTCAGACGGATTGAATGTTACAAAGTAATACGTCCAAAATTTACATATGTTGAACGATCTAGAGCTGAACAAACAATGCTTATTAATTATATTGTTGAAATTAGCACCAGAGGATTCGTCACTTAGATATCCAGAGGCTTTATTTTTGTATCTACAACGGAATATTTAGAGCCAGCAAGCCAGTCCTCTATGAAAAGCGACAATAATTCGAAATTTATTTAAAAATACATTCAAATTACGTGTGAAACTAGTGATAAAACAATCCAGGAGTTGTAAATCACAATCGCAGAAGCAACCCAGACGGGGTGTGCGTGATTCTAAACAAAACATGGTGGCTCGGCCGCTCCAAGAAAAACACCCGACGACTGATTTACGAGACAATATCATTCGAGAAATGTGGCCAGAAATAAAATTAAACGTGAAAATGCCAGATTAACATAGATTTGCATAAGAAAACACGTTAGTGGAACTTTGGAAAATAGTTTATGTAAATAAATTACAAGCTCTAGAACGTGAAATATTTATTTCGTATATTATTAGTGTTGAAGACAATGATGATCTCACGATCCTTCAATTTCAACAGTTTATGAGAAGGTGCGTATTGTGGAGGATTTATTTTGTGCGATAGATTTTAAGTTCAAAACAGAAGTGGCACAGTAATATCTGTACCAGAAAACTACTAAAGGTATCCTCAAACTTCTGGTATCCTTCCAATCTAGACCAAATTTTTGCCGAATAGGGTTCTGAAATTGCATAATGACATGTTAAAAGGCTCAACGTTAACTATCAAAACTGAGAGTTTTCCATAAGTGACGACAGTAAATCGATATCCAACTAAACATACGAAACAGTGACGAAGACTGATCGAGATTCGTGAGTGGCCGATTGAATCATTCTGCTTTTTTCTCGACGCCTTACCATTCAGTTGGTTTTTCCATGTACAGAATATATGTTTCTATGGAGACACTTTTTTTCATCATCTTTAAAACTTTTCGAGATTTTGCTATGACTGCTAACTGTCTAATTGTGCTTCTGCATTGTTGTTGATTTTGCTATAAGTATTAATATAATTCGATTCCTGTTGATTTCATCTATATATTTATTAACAGGGAGAACGTACAACTGTCCATATATAAATTAAATACCAGCTTAGTGTTTTTCTTCCGTCAAAATACAAAAATGTTTAATAAAGCGAATGTATTTTAGATTTAATTGTAAGGCTTCGCTACACCATTCCTTCCTTTTTTATTTAAATACATTCAATTCATGTTTCTTAATAATGCAAAAAATATTTTTTGCTCTATTTGCTAACCACATTATGGAAAGTATTGCCAAATGAAAGTTATCTGAGACACTAACACGTTATGGTGTCTCTTCACATTTCTCTGTTCGCTGTAGTTCAACGGGGCTGCAGGATCCTCGCCAGCCTATGAAAATGATATCACTACCGACATAGGAATACACTTAATGTTTCTTTCCCTCCGATATCTTCACTTTTCGTACATACCAGTCAATCGATCATGTTTATACGGAGACAGTCGACAATAATTAACGACTGTGCAGCGATGCGTGACTTGGTTCCTTTTCGTGGCACTGAAAGAAAATTCTAATTGTAAGCTATTTTTGGAAAGTCGTGTTTTAGGAGGTTCTTTTTTTGTTGTAAACTTTTTGGTGTGTAAAAGGAGAATCAGATATATTGTTTTTATACGAGTGACCCATATTTGTAACATAGTTATCATATTTCTTTTCTGTGTATCTACTTAAAAATTAAAGAATACAATTTGGTCTAATGGTGCTAAAATTATGTAGGTAGTAAGGTAAGGAAAGGATAGCAAAATTAACAAGTGTTTGTGATTTGAAACCTGCTGTCAGAGTAGATAATTTAAAAACTTTTAAAATAAGATAAAGCTGAATTACGACATATAAAATACGTACCTAAACTAACATGACTGTTATTCCAAACTCTTAGAAAAGGGCACATCGATCAGCAACGTAGTAGTTATGGAAATTTCGTCAAAGACACGAGCAGTTTCTATCGATCGCATTACATCCATTAGACCAACAAGACAGTTGCCACTTATGACACAAAAAAAAAAAAACAGCGATAGGGGGACAGGTGCAGCGAAAAGTGGAATGCTGATCAAGATAAAGTACCGTAAACTTATAAAGATATTCAAAAGTAAAACTTTATTCGCATGTTAATATAAAAAACGTTCTTATTAAAATACTCTTACCTTAAGAACATGTTCTTAAATGTTCAGAAGTATGTAATGTTAATAGAGATAATACTTCAGCAATCGATCCTATATGTTTGAATCCTTATTTATCGATTACAAAGTACTTATACAGCAAGCGAGGGAAGTAGCCATGATGAAAGGTGTAAACCTCTTTGTTCTAATTATATGCTTTACAAATAATTGCTACTATGAAAAATTTAATGGTGTTAAGTATCGTTTATATTGTTTCTAATTTTCAAGTCGTCACTTTACAGAAGAACTATATTAACAGGAAAATTAATTTAAATAATTGGTTTATTTTTCTGTCTACTTATTTTTATCAAGTCTAATAATTTACCAGAATCTAACTAAAATAGTAATATTGACTTTAATAAAAAATATATCATTGGTTTAACCTTGTTTAACAAAATACGCTTCTAAAACGTCTTGTTGTGTATCAGCCATCAATAATCGCGATGTTTCGCGGGCCGGGTCGAGACGTGCGCCCACATTCACGCTGCAGCGTTGACTAACGACCTGCCAATCAGGCCCTAACTTAATTGGAAATCCGTGTTTGTGGAGCCACTCCCCGCCAGCCTTTGTTGCTAAAAATTAAACGTTCTATGGTTATTTGAATAATAGTAATATATTTAGTATTGCGATCAGTATTACAGTTAGAATTGATGATTGAATTATTGATAGATTGTTCTTAGATGAAAAACTCCGTTGGAAATCAATTTCAGAGTATAGTCTTACTTATTCATTTTTAACAATATCATGTCATTTAATCAAAGCGACTGGCAATTTGAGTAGCAAGTCAGATAAGTGTATCCTTATACGATTTTATTTGTCTTAAAGAAGAGTGACGTTAAGTGGACTTCAAGTGGGCAAGGGCGGCAGTGCTTTTGCACATGTGGCAAATTGATAATCTCTATTGAAAAAACACACTGACTGGAGTCTCGCTTTACAACTTATTGTACAGTCACTATATCTACTATTGGCCTACCTCGATGACCTTCCTCCTTTCGCAATAACATATTATATTTTCCTTTCATTCTCCAAACAATGTGTATTCCATCACGAATAAGCAATACACATATAGTAACATCAATGTCTTACAAGGCAGTTACTACAACTAACCGTTCTCTCTCATTCTTTCCTAAATAAATAGCGATGCATGAATGAGACGACGATAGTTTGTCGCCAAGTGCATGCGACAAGTGTGTAGGTATGCTAATTCCGACCACGACACGTATTGTAACTGTCAAAGTCGCTACGTACTGTAAATGTTCCATTCGTGCTGTCTTAGTGTGGACATGACATTAGTACTGGGAACTAGGGTACAGATTTGAATAGATATTCGTGCACTGCCTCAATGCATGTTTTAATAAGTATGTTACGAGTATTTCTTTCCTTATCTAATATTGAATAAAATAGTTGAATAAGAGTTATTATTATATGTATCATATATGACTTTCTCGTGTGGTTTTAGAATTGTATGATTTGACATTGGTATCTACATTTCACACGTTGAACGCCATGGGGGACAACATGATTTACCCTCAACAGTAATATGTCGGCAGTCAATGACTTAAAGAAATAACATTAGAGCTTTTTGCAAGTCAATTTTTGAAAATGTGGAAGAGTCAACCTTCGGCACGAATGGGTGGTTTGACCGGAGTAATACCATGGTCTCATAGAAAACCGTTTTGCTGTTTGAGTGATGTTATTGGAGGCTCAATTTTTTCCTTCCCCGCGTTCCTTACCAATCCCCAAATCTCCCCTATCTTCAAAAGCCCGGCAACGCACTAGTTACCTACTAATATATTGTTGCTGGTACTAGTTACTTATATTAGATAAGTAATTCTTATGGAGGTTTTCCTGAACTGCCTGAACTGTCTGATCACATAATTTTTTTTGTAAAATATTCATAATTTTATCGAATATACAAAAACACTTTAGTGCATATGCACCTGCATATAAATAATTTTTCGTTATAATAAAATATAACGAAAAATGACTTATATATAAATAGATGGTTATAAAACCATCTTCATTCTTTCTCCCCTTGAAATAAGAGTGCCCTATCCACACATTTCAAACACTCGACAGACTTGCCTTCCTTGTTTGGGGATATTAAAAAATTGTTCCGGCTAGCGTGCCTAATCGTCGACAGCCGGCGTTTGGCCGCCCGAGCCTTCCAAATTCAAATAGACGACTGACGACGACGAATTATTTGAATTTTGTAACTATTCTAAACATTTGTAAATGTTGTGTATGATAACTAGTCTTAATTAAAACCGCGATTAAAATCGTATCGAAATGTTAAAAGTAGACTTTTCTCTTGATATTGTATTAGCATACGTTTTTATGTTTTTGCATAAAATAACACAATGGGTTTGTTAAAAGATAGCTCCCACTTTCGGTTCATTTAGTGAAATAAGATTTAAATTGTTACCTAATATACAATTAACGAATGACTTAAGGAACTTAAGACTAAGGATTTAAGGAAAATAATAGTGTCTCCTTGGTAGATGACTCATAGTCTACGTCATTGAAAATCTAAATATTATTTAGTTGAATAAAGCAAAACAACGCCTGCAAACTATAAAATGTTGTAATAAATCTACATTTTAACCAGAGCTCACTAACGCCATCTGTACTGATATTTGTGAATTACAATACGCGATGCGCCATCTACCCAAGTTGTGGCGAACAATAATCATCCCCTCGTATCTAAGGGTTGCGAATGAAAATCTGCGAAACGGCGCCACTTGCGAATTTTACTGAAGTAGAAAATTGCGCGTAGTATGAATGAGATTTTCCAGAGACGTCGAGAAATTTTAATAAATAATGTAAGTTTTGAATGAACTATTTCAATCGTTAAGTTGGCCTTGTTTTCTACGTAATAAGAGTATTAAATATGGTAAATAATTATAACAAATTTTTCTCAATATATTTCTAATTAGGTACAACTCCTATTGCATAACTGGAGTCTTAATTCAAGTAAGTAAGTATTTTTATAAGAAGAATTTTTAATAGTAACTTTTTGTACTTGCACCATGGAATTGAACGCAACTAATCTTCAATGCATTGCATTGATGGATTTCATAATACAAATTATGAGAATCAAAGAGCGCACTACAATTTTATTCTTTCGAAAGCCAGACAACCTTGCGCAAAATATTTTCATGACTCCGCGCGCTTCGAGACTTGAATTTAAATCTTGTGATGTAAGAAAGTTTTTGTTGAAGCCAAATGGTGAGCCGAGTTAAGTTTTAGAGTTTTAATACGTTGTAATGTCGGAGATTTGTGGCGGTAACGACTTGTCATTAGTTGAAGACATGACCGTCCCGCTACAACAGCTACGCCAACACCACAAGTTATAATTGACCAATTTAAAAATTGAGAGTTGCATTGTTTGATCCAACAAAGGATCTATTTTCATTATATTTTCTTCTTCTTCTATTATATTATACCATTGTCACATGTTCCATCACCGCTAACATTACGTAACATTTTGTTCAAAAAAAGCATCAAAAGAAAAAACATTTAAAATTATAACTGCTCCCACAGTTTCAGCGAGAACTTTTTGCTGCAAACTTTTTTAAAAGATCGTGCCTTTAAGTTATCCTCTATCTGTCTGGAACTAAGTTAAAAGCTGTCTTAAAGACGCGTCCATATTTTAAAGGACGATAGTTTTTAATTGTGTTACAGGAACTTAAAAAAGTTAATAGAGGTATTGCTGGCATTGCTCAAATTAGAATTTTGTTGATGCTGTGGTTACATTTGTAAAAAAAGAATTGATAAAAATATTTACAAAATAGATATGTGTAGGTAGGTCTATAAGTATGACTCATATTATTCTTATTCTAAATTCAAAATGTTTTAAACAGGGCAAAGTAAATGAAACAAGTCTCCCACTGACTTACAAACACTTGCACCAACAATTATAGCGTTAACACCGCATCTAAGGTGCTCGTAATCTGAATCCAGAATACGTAATAAACAAGCCCCCACAAGAGGTGAGAGAGAAATTAAAACCTCGAGAGAGAGGGCCGGTACACCACAAATCGCTTAGTGCTGCCGCCCGTCCTAATGGCACGCCAATTAAAAGTTTGCGCGGCTGCTCCCTCCGAGGATTGTTACGCGGGTTGAGCTGTAAAACTGAACAGCTGAACATCCCAGCATAATGTAGTTTATTCGAGTGCGCCCGTAGTTTTAGTATTAGCATTTTGATGTCGCGCCGAGCTGATCGTCTGACGTCGGGGATTTGTTTATCGATGTTTTATTGATGGTGAAGATGAGTTCGTTGAAGTTTTGATAAAATGCTACAAGGATTATGTTCCGTACATTTTTACGTATTGTCATAAATTTGAGCATAGAATGCAATTTGATAAGAATGATATTTACAGCTTTGGTATACAATTCCAATTAAATTATGAACACAGCGATGAGATGTTTGATGAAGCATTTTTTCTTCCTCCAACTTTGAACAAGTAAGATTTATCCCGTGCTGAATTGTACGTAACTAGTTTAGCTGAATCATAGAAATTTTGGGAGCGACTTCATAAATCAGAAAGGAAATAATTTCACCAGACAGACCTAGTAACACGTCTTGATAAAGTCTTCAGTAATTCCAAAACAGGTGTCATTTTGGGTGGCAACTTAGCACTCTGTTATAGCACCTGACACAAATATAAAGTTTTAATAACAGGCCATTATACAAGAACAGCGGTTGGAACGTGTTCTCGTTGGATCTAATTAGACGTTGCGGAGTCCGCTTAGATCCCGTGCTGTAAGAATGTTAGGCTTACTACATATATTTTCTATCTATTTGCTTGCGGGTATTTGAAAATGGAACTTACGAATCGGAAATAACACTTAATTTAACTTTTGCTAATGGAATTTTTATTGAAAGCACCAAATGTTTATTGTTTCTTTAATCAAAATTAGCACGACAGATCCTTTTAGGCATTTAAATTTTTTCTTAGCAGTGGCAATCACTTTTGAAGAACTTCTGATTGAATTATTTGAATATTTATGATCAATATTGAAAAAACCAGACACAGGATAAGATCATTATATCAATAGACAGATAAATCAACAAAGGGAAGCATACGAAAATATGAGACGTAAAACCATTAATCCCAATCCCAAATGATTATCACAGGCTTTGATTAAACCAGTATGCACAACGAAATAATTTAATAAACACCCCTTGTGTTTAAGCTTTGCAGCCCTTACAACCCTTTTCCAAGTTTTCCTCAAAGGTTAAGTGGATTTTCGGGTCCCGTATCTCGATAATGACTGTGCACTTTCGAATCATTTAAGCTAATAAATTTTATAAAATATTGTTCTTATATTCATCTTAGAATGTAAGTGTCGAATTTATTGATGGGTAACCGTTTTTGGAGGTTATTTTATTGAGGTATTTTTTTGTTTATTTTTATAGTGTCTTAATATTCTGCAATCTTTTGAGATACTTCAGGACTGTTTAATAATCCTGGCTTTTGGTTTAGCGACCTCTTTTGTGAATGTAAGCTAATGCACAACTTAAGTAGGTATGTTTTTTTTTTGCAGACGTGCATTGTGATCACTTGTAAGCTCGCACTGCACTCATAACACTAAAGGAGTTACGAGTGCGTTTTCTTTAGGATTAGTGTTTTGGAGATTAAGGGAGTGGCAGAAAGATTGGGCCTCCTGTAACCTCACTCACACGGTGAAACATAATGCTGCGGTTGTTTCACTCCAGTTTTCTGTGAGGCCGTGGTATTACTACGGTTGAGCCGACCCATTCGTGCCAAAGCATGGCTCTCCCACACCTAAGTAAAATAATATACTTAATAGATTAAAATAAAATTATGGTGTAGTTCTTACTAGATATGTTTCGTACTTATACTAAATAATAGTTATGTATAAATCCCACATTTTGCACAAGTCCTTCTCTGTGCTTTGCTAAGTGGAATTTCGGGTCAGTCTGACTTCTGCTAACGTCCGAGCTCTGTCGACTCGTTAGTGACGTCACTTGCTACGTTAGACAGGGCTGTTCTGGATTGCAGGAATATTTGCACTACGATTAATTACTTGAGAGTTTTATTAACTGTTCCTATAAAAATCTTTGTTTAATTTCATTTGAAAGTACTTAGGTAAGTATACCTAAAGCTGAATAGTATATATAGGTACCTGCCTACATTACTGTTTGATGGTTATATTAATCCACTTTTGTGGAAAATATTAAACAACAAAGAACTTCTTGGTTTAAACTTCGACTGCACGGTTGACGCAGTGGCTAGGAAACTGATTGCTGTGCAACGTGTTGTGGGTTCGATTCCCGAGTCTGGGTGTTTGTGCATTTGAAGTTGTATGTTTGTAACGCACCCACGACACAAGAGAAAATCCGAAAGTGTGGAGCAACTGTGTAACAAACAAAATCTCTTATTGTCACTCTCATCATCACAAAAAAATCATGAAATGCAATAATGAAATTTCACATCCTAAAATCTTCTAATTAATCATAATTTTTCACTGACATTCGTATTCAAAATAGTTTCTATTCCCTTATTGTTGTCCTTATTCATAGTTTAATCACAATCTTTGGCTGGTTCTCCGGGGGTTTAGCCCCTTTCTACATGTCCTTAATTAACATAGAAGGTGCAAGATTAATGCGTCAGGAAATTTGCATTTAGCATCAAGATGTATCAATGACTAATGGACCGTTACTAGTTTATTTTTTGTTAGTTGTTTGTCACATATGTATACCTATTAAGATAATTTTATTTATTAGATTACCAATTTTTTTTATGCCAATAAATATAAAGTTATGCTAAAATAGATAAGAAGTATAACTGTTACAATATCTTACACAAACCTATTTTCGCCGATTACCCACAAAACCGCTATATGACGTGAATGTCATATAGCATAAAGTCCGCCTTTAGCTTATGTGCCTTGGC
This sequence comes from Spodoptera exigua, assembly GCA_902829305.4. Lineage (NCBI taxonomy): Eukaryota > Metazoa > Arthropoda > Insecta > Lepidoptera > Noctuidae > Spodoptera > Spodoptera exigua. The sequence goes on from LR824612.2 coordinate 5,239,559, forward strand.
CTATCATGTGGGAATTAAAGTATAAGCATATAAATAAATAGTTCGTGTAATAAAAATTTAATATCTGCCAATTATTTTACTTACAATGCTTTCAAGCAATAGGGTAAATTTGCGACACCATACGTTAACGATTGAATTTAAAAAACTACGTTATTAAACCCCAGGGCGGCTTGGCTTTCGTCATGAAATATTTTTTTATTCTTAAAGAGGGCTTACGGACTTATTGTAATATTATGGTTACCATACTATAAAACTTAAATTGCCCACGATAAGTCTCCCCAGATAATTTTAACTTATCCTATAGAAATTCAATACTTTATTTCATAGATACCTTCAGTTTGAGTGTAATTGCCAGCCAGTTACATTTTCATAAATTCAATTATATTAAATATATTAATTTACAATACACAAACCTTTTTGCTACAAGAACTATTTTGTCGATACAGTTTTAATTTCTGTAAGAATATGGTTTCAGTATGATGTCAAAAGTCTCATCAAACTTCCTTTAAACTATTTCGTGGCAACCCTACTCTGTGACCTGTTTGTCTTACTGACTAATTATTATATGTGACGAGTGAACGTCTCACTGACAACACCCGACACCATTCCAAGTCGCTCTTGACACTCATAATATATAATATGCATTATAAGTATGTTAGTAACTTTCGTGAAGTTTTTTTGTGTTAAAATAAAAATAATGATGCTTCGGAAAATGTGAAAAATTATATTTGATACTCGTATATACTTTACCGTGCAGTTGATAATGAAAAGCACTACAAAAATTGTTATTATCCTATTGATCAAAGATTATATAGGGTAAAATGATTTCTTACAGTTTTTTTTATAAAACTTTGCCTTACTCTAAGAGTTTCTCCTGTGTCGTAGGTGCGTTTACAAACATAAAATTTCACATACATACACATCACACTCAGACCCGGAACAACAATTTGTAGATCACACAAAAAGTTGTTCCGTGCGGGAATCAAAACCGCGACAGCGACAGCGCGGCAGCCAGTTTTCCAGCCACCGCGCCAACCGTGCAGTCAAAGAATTGGAGACAAACGAGCCAACTTATGCCCTGATAGTAAGCAATCAACGCCGACCATGGATGCTTGCAACACCAAAGGAGTCACAGGCGCCTTGCCAGCCTTCTAAAAAGGAGTAGGTATGCACATTTCTTGAGTACCTAATGTATAAAGTTGTTGGTATAAATAAAACAATTAAGAAGTCAAAAGGTATAAGAAAATTTCTATGAGTAACAAAATAATGAAAATATTGTAACTGAAAATAAATATATAGCACAATGATATTTATAGGCAATCATGGTGTATAGGTTTGCAGTAAAAATAGCAAATCAATTGATTTTCCTGGACATTGCCTTCTAAACATTTCTACAAAATGACTGCCTTCATTAACCATACTTAAAACAGTCACAAAGGAAGTAATTTTTTGTTAACAATAAATATTTCGAAATTTGTGGTACATTTAACATTATTGTACGTTATTAAACTAGATATCAATTACAAGGCTCACTAACAGGAAATGTATTAAATTAATGAATAGCTGAATCGATTTCTAAACCGCACAGCTACTGGCCATCAGCGACCGACAATGTTACTGTAATGCAGAGAACTGGTGTGGTACAATTTGAAAGAGGAGCACGATTTATTGAATTTCAAAATTTACTATTATTATTTTGAATTAAGGTGTGTACATTTACTATTATTATTTTGAATTAAGGTGTACACACCACACTACATATCTACCGTCGAAACTATGAAACTACGAATTTATTTTTGCAAAAAGGACAAAGAACGGTACTTTTAGGCCTTAAAATTGTGTAAGTATCTGCCTATTTTGAAAAGAAATATTATTATAGAAACAAACTCAGATTCAAACTATTTTTGATAAATGATAATCTTAGTTAGTTTGTTTGTCTATTACAATTGTTTTGAATTGATTTGAAGAGCAATTAGAACTTGAAATAGTAGATCATAGAAGGATCGCGTGAAGGTAAACAACTCAACACCAAGAAGTTAAAAATATGTTATCGAAATGTTACCGGATAGGAATTTGAAGATTTTAACCCCAAGTAACTTCGTTCATGCGGCAAAAATTACAAATAGGAGCTTGTGTTCAGGATTTTCGTGCCTTATAATCTGTAAAATGCGTAATAAGTATCAATAATCGCATTGGAATCCTTCAAAAATCTGAATAAGAACCCAGATTACATAGACTGATTAGAGAAGTAGAAGCTATCCAAATTGTAAAGTCATTAACAATAATTATACATACAAAATAACTTTTTAGTATCTAAATGACGATCTAAGCATATAAGGCCTTTTACGCGACTGCACAAAAAGGAGTGTTATGTTTCAAGGGTTCATGTATGTATGTGTTTTTTATTTAATAATACCACCCCCGAACGTAATGAAATTTGTTATCCTTTCGTGTAGTTTTTGTTGTTTACTTTTTCGTTCATTTTTAAACATGGCAGGCATGTTTTTTAATTTGTTATTATTATTTAAGCAAAACCTTAATAAACGCAATAAATAATCAGTAAAAGACAAGCTTATTACCGATTATTAATTTCCTACTGAATGTCATCCATTATAGAACCTAATGTAAAAACTGTTGAACATTCAGGATGCATACACTATCTAATTCGTTCAAGACGACTGGCCGCTTACTCTTCCGCTGGTAACTTGTACCACACTCGCTCTACTGAAAGCGCGCACCGCAAAACGGTCCGTTTCCACACCTCATTGCAGCTCGACGCGGCGTTTACAAATAGCCCTGTGATTATAAGACATTATTGTAATGGAACCGCGCAATTAGAACAATCGACTGCACTGGCTCCGGCAAAAACTTATGCCATTGTAAAAGTTGGGCGACAAATTGATGGAAACGAAGCCGCGTTTTTGTTTTGATTGATTTGTTAAGCAATGGCGGTAGCTCCAGGCTTTTAATTCGTCATGGTCCAACGGAATTCTGGCCGCGAAAAAACATTTGCTTTAAAGTTCAAAGAAAAAAGACATAGGTAATAACATTTGTTTCGGAAAAACTAGTAAGTACTCAGAAGTATGTTATGATTACGTCTTAGTAATTCTCATTGAGAATGATAGTAAGTATGTAGTCTATGTATTACGAGTATTAGAAAAAATTAAGCTATCCATAACTAAACTGTACTACACTAGTACATTAAAATATTATGGAAATTAAATTACTTAGTCATGAGTGTAGGCGACAAACTTAAAATATATTTTGAAGAATAGTTTTACGGCGACAAATTAAGTCATTACATGTAAAATTTTACAACTTCATTAATTCGAAGCGCAAAGGAACGCAATGTATGCAAAAACTGTATCATGAGTTGCAAAACACGTCTCGAACAATTTCGCAATCAAGTTCACCCCATCAAGTCATCATCGAAAGTCATAACTAATAACACAAAATTGGTTCTTTTACATAAATTATTATAATGAAAATGCCCATCACATAGTGTGTACACATACATATTATGTAGGTTGGTATACAACCTCAAATTACGGTAAAAGTTGACGCTAATGACTTTTAGGTAACGACCATTGGCTCTTACTAATGATCTGACGGCCAGCCCACTTTTTTACTGTCGATCCGTTTTGGTAATTTACGTTTTTACACGACTACCGCTTGATGCGTAAAAACTATTAGGTGTGGGTGGACGTTGAAAAAATAGGAAAATTTATGCCCTTTCCCAGGGACGGACGCTTTGAATTCGCTCTGAAGGTTTTTCTAAATATCCGTCGAGGGTTGAATTTAATTTTATGCTTAATTCTTCACAATTATCTCTGTCTGCTCTAATTTGAACTAATCTGACACATTCTATTATATCAACGAGACCCAAAAAATAGCAATTTTGTTAATTAGCACGAATCTCTTAAAATTAGATAATAATCTCAGTGGTTCGCTTCTTTTGGCACACTAGCAATATAAAATTAAAACGATGATAGAGAAAAATGTATTACAGATGCTTATAATTACTTATAACTTTAAGTACATTTTTCCTTGAACAGCACCATTTCCCACATCGAATCAGGCACCCATGGCTACTTTAAACATTGCTAGCAATTGTTCCACTGTCATTCCAATTGGCTACGCATGCGCGACGATTAGTTACCGTCATACGCTCACTACTGCCTTTCTAATACCTTCAGTTGAAATATTATATTGTAATGCCTGTCTACCTTTCTGTTTTAAATAAATGGGGTTAGTATCATGGCATTTGGAAGCTGGTTTAGACATGGTTGTACAAGGATGGGCTGTCAACTTTTTCGTTCTAGTCTTGATTGATTTCATCTAGTCTTAAAACTAGATCAGTCCGGGCGAAATCTATCTATGTCCATATTTTTGCATCCTTAATATTTTTGTAGTTGATTTTATATTAAAAGGCGATTTTATGAATAAAGGACACAAATAACTTTGTTTTTGACTATTACTATTAGGTTGACAATACCATATTCGCCAGAGCTGCCATCTGGTGAGTGCGAAATATTTATTTTGAATTTCTTGAATAAAGTATCAAAATCTCATTAATATTGGGTATTTTAGTACTCATAACATCCGACTTCAGTATGTTATTGTATATCTACGTCAATGGGAAGCGAGAAAAATCGTGAATGTTTTATTTGAATTTCTTTTAAGATACTTTGAAACCGTGACGAAATATCCGGTTCAGTCATCGATTTAATTTATCAATATTATTTACGTAAACTTTTTAAAATAATGTGTACTTAAGTATGAATGTATAAAATAAACGGAAGTCAAATTCGAGGAAATGCATTTATTAAAAATGTTTAACGTAACATTCACAGACACGCGTGCGACATCATAAGAAAATTTCAAAATGAAAATATACCGACTTGTATTGGTCCAGTCGCAATTCCAAATTTAAATTCATAATCTACATCGTATTTGCAAAATAATGTATCGTATAATAAATCGGAGAAAACCAAAGTAAACAATACTTATTATCTAATTAAGAAGGAAATACAATTTCCCACATGGCCACATCCATAGACGATATTCACAGGTGGCAATACACCAACATAATATAATATAACGGGATAATAATGCGGTGATTTCGTTTCCTTGTAATTTGTTTCTTGTGAGGCACAAACTTTAGTGGAGTTTAAAACCTAACGCTGAACGCCCATTTACTCTTTAAGCCAACTCTCTCTGATGCTCAAGTACGCATATTTACAACATACTCGTAGAGTTGAATTGTTTTAAGACGTGTCACTAGTTTAAAGTTAAAATATATTTTAGTATCAAACCTATCATGACAAAAAATTACAGCTTAATCCGTCAATTGTTAAACGAGGTGATTTGACTAGTTTCAAGTTACGACTGGGGTCCATGATCGTTTATAGAACTAACAAAATCAAGTTTTAAAAGTAGGGTTGGTAGATGAAAAGATTTCAGTCCTCAAAATATATATCCTTTAAAATGTTTTTATCACTATATCTATATTAGGAGTTGTTAAGTCTCTTTTAGAATGAGATTATATTCCTTTTTCCGTTCAAAACGTGAAAATATTTACTAAACAACAGGAAAAGTACCGTTACCATCGAACATCGAGTCTGTACGTCGATTCCTACTCTATGGGAACGCTCCGGTACCCTCAAGCTGAACAGCTATACATCAACGCGTACCCACGTTGCTGATGAGAAGATGATGACCGTAATTTGCGACGCACCAAGACGTCTATGTCTCGTGTTTTTTCACTGAGCTCAGGTATCACCCGAGTACGAAATTACAAGTAATTTATCGTTCGTACACGAGGATAACACCGCTGGAGACTGTAAATATTTTCTTTTAAAAAGTACTCATGTAGATTGTCGAAATGTTTCAGTGTATTTTCGGGTGTAATATAATGATTGAAGATATTTTGCTTTACCTCTTTTCAAAATGTTTGGTTACGCTTTTTAGTAAGACGTTGTGGGTTGTGTGTAATTCTTTTACCTACTTTCAAATACTTAGTAAGAAATACCAAGATAATATGTAAGAAAATATCTTAAAGAAACCCCAATGGAAAAGGAACAGAAGCGGTAGTACCAATACCGATACAGTAGAAGGTAGTACCGATCAAAACAATGTCGTGAGATGCATGCATTAAATATAGATTAGTAAATAAATCTGATAAATAAATACAATTAATTCTATACGATAGGAATTATAGAGCCTTGCGCCATCTTTGTTTTAGGTAACCATTATAAAATATTAGTCAATTTTAAGGTGATTATGAAAAATTGATAATATCAACGCAACCATTTCAGTTCAATAATGTTTCGGAATTACAATTTGATAGAGTACGGGATACAAATTAAATAGATATGGATTTTGAACATGTAAATGCGGGTAATTTTAGTTTATTTCATGTTATGGTAGCTGACAATATTAATTGAAGTTCGTATACGATAGTTAGATAAGTAGTATTTGCAAAACAAATTGCTTATGCAGTGCTATGATGTAAAGTAAATCAGTTATGTGTATTTTGATATATCATTCCTGTTCGTGCTTTAATATATTATTTAAAAGACCCTAAAGCTGCGATATATATGTCCACATATAGCGAAAACATTAGTCTTTAAAATTTATGTTTATCATATATTTATAACATATTAAAAAACCCCAAAAAGTGAACACTTATTGTGAAATTTCTACAAAACAATTTCGTATGAAATATACCGAACAAATTTTCTTATATCAATTTTATCATTACCTTTCTCTATGTAAGACACGAGAATGAACCTTCTCATGCTATTCTTGGCTTAATATTTTTATAATGACCGCTTTTTATATTATTTAAAACATACTACTTTATGTCCAGAGCACCTGTACCCACTGTTTATTTTACCTTTATTCCGATTCCGACACGCCGATTTCGTGGTTTCATAGTATACTACATTTACCATAATGACCATTGCAAGGTAAAAATATCGACAGCTCGAAATTCCACTTTAAAAGCTACGGTATAGGGTTGCTTTTTGTTTAGTTATAGCACATTAACGATATTTTAATTGAGTCGATCCTGACGTGGAGTAATGATTGGATGTAACATCGATTTATTTCGACTTCTCGTTTGTGATTGGCGGTCGCGATAAGTTTATATCTATCGTGTAATGTTTTTATAATAGTCGTACACAGATTTACATCGTATATAGAAAATTGTAGTGGAATTAACATTTTCTAGGGAATGAGTTTTTGTGTCTAAGAGTCACTGTAATTATGTATTTGACAAATTTTATGTGATTACTAAGAAGACAAATGGTAAAAATACTTACATAATAACAAAATAAAAAAATGATACAGATACCACTTAAGACCTCATTTTAAACCACTAATCTTCTCCCATTTATAATGATTTTGTTTCTATAGTTTGTTTTTGTGATAAAGCAAGCCATCATATTTTTTTTAAACTTGCGTTTTTTAATTCCTATATAAGGAATTGAACTATCGTTTGTGAAAGTAAGAATTTATAAGTAAAAATTAATGAAACGTCAAAAATTAATTAATTTAAGGAGAGATCTACTCTAAGAATAGTACCAATTTACGTAACTAAAAATATGGATAAATGTTTTTATGTGACTTTGCGTATCAAATTCAAATAGATAAGCAGTACCTACTACAATTTTAGGTAAAATGTAAGTCTATTGTAAGTGTCAGCCAGGCTTTTGGGTTAGAACAATACCATGTACCATGGCTCCAGTCAGGACCAGGAGAAGGAACAGGATGGTATTTCGTCAGTAAAAACCTGACACTTCATAGAAGACAGGAAAAACAAAATGATTTTCCCTCTTAAAAAAAGTCTTCTGAAAGTTTAGTTAATCCTTGGCTTCGCTTTCAGTCTAACCATTATACAATATCAAGCCACATGGCATTACATACATTATGTCAATTCTGTTTATCAATGTAGCTTCACCATGACAAATAAGATTGATGTAGAGCCAGTGATGGAACCTAAGATTTTTCCTTCAATTTCCATTAGTGTGTACTCGTGACGAGCAGGGTCGTATTGAGACCCTTAATCCCTCGAGATTCAACCAGATTCGACCCTAATGAGCCTCTCGCTGACAAATGGGTGTTCGAGCCCGCCCTCTATCGGCGATCAGCGAACTATCTCGAGTATTTCTTGATAAACTTTGCACTTGCTGCCGTTTTTTTGTTTTCAAAGGAAGGAATGTTTGTTTTGTTCCTTTTTCGAATTTAGTAATTACTTTGTTTTAAAACAACCGTTTGATGTTAATTAAAAAAGGACGTTGAATTTCAATAAGTGTGGGAGAGCCAAGCTTCGGCACGAATGGGTCGGCTCGACCGGCGTGATACCACGAGCTCACAGAAAACCGGCGTGAAACAACCACAACGTTGTATTTCGCCGTGTGAGTGAAGTTTCGGAGGCCCAATCACCCCTCTCTCCCCATCACTTCCCAATTCGTAAATAACTGAAACCCTTATCCCTAAAAGGCCGGCAACGCACTCGTAACTCCTTTGATGTTTCAGGTGTGCATGGGTGGCGCTGATTGCTTACCATCTGGTAATCCGTTTGCTCGTTTACCTATCGATTCCATAAAAAAACTTGGGATACATTTACTTCTGCATTTAATGAGTATACACTTGAAAACAACTTTTTAAAACGTAAGTACAGCAGCACTAGGAAAAAATATATTTTCAGTCAAGGGTTTAGTTTAAAACATTTGATGTTTTATATATGACCATATATATCAAAAACCAATTTTCACCACAATTTATATATAGGTATAATAATGTATTTTACTATGAAGAAATACCGAAGACATCAACCCTATCACATCGAAATCACTATCACATCAAGTTTTTCGTGATAAGACCATCCAACAAATTCTAAGTTAAATTACCAACATCCGTCTACACGTGAGAGCTGCGAAAATCTTAATTAACAGATAGGCGCGAGTCATTTGTCATGTCGCTGTGTGATAAGGGGGCGCCACTCTCAGGTAAAGATATCGTAAGCGATGACGTGCCTTGATTGATGTAAATAATTCGATTTCATAATGATGTTGCTACTGATTCCAATGATCGTTACAGGGCGTTTAGTTGTTTACTTTTCATTTTATAGAATGTATTGACACTTTTCTTTTAGATGCGAACACGTCAAACTTGTTGGTACGACTCTGTTCTGCAAACTTTTTAGAGAAAGTTAGAAATGATTTGTCAGGCCGGGTTTGTTATTTTTCTGTTTTTGAATGTTATCAGAATGCAATTTGTTGGTCACTTTAATTTTTCGCAACTGTGATCGCTTTCTTTATAGTTTTATGTGATATTAAGGTTTAACTTTGCTAGAAGTTAATCTGATTTGCAATTTACATCAACATTTACTTTGTTGTCATTACAAGAAAAGTAGGTAAAGTTATGAGTAGTATTGATAAAGACAATATGAAATTAATTAGACTACCTTTTATTAATCAAAAGAAAACTATAAATTATCTAATAGTACATGAAAACCAGCGATAAATACTATTCAGTAAAGTATCTACATAGAAACTAGTGTTAAAATATTAGCAATCGTATTTTTATGCAATATGTCTTTTCTGTCTTTATATTTCATTCTAGTTTCTTAGTAAAGCATATTAACAACTAGTCTGGAGACATGATATAGATACTTGTACTTACATTGTTATGCAAGAACATCTCATCATATCCATTAGTACATCGGTCAAGATTAACTGAGTTGTTTAGACCAACCTCGGTCTCCACTTACTTAATACTCCATACCACATACTCAGAAGAAATATCGACTGCAGACAGAAAATCGCTTCAAAATAGCACTCCACAAACGACATAGCGTTAACAAAATATATTCGTGATGCAATGAAATATTACAAGCAAAACATAACGCGTCAAAATTAGGCGATATACATTAGGGTGCTCTATAATTAAACATCAATAGCGTTACAAAAAGTAAATAAACAGGGTATGTGCGGGGTGAAGGGGTGCGGGACGGGAAGGCGGGAGGTCTCGACTATGACTAATGTCCCGCGATCCGTCAGTGTCACTCGCGGGCTGAAGGGGGCGCCACTCTCGACAGGGCCGGAGTACACCATCCTTTCCGAACAATATTTACCCTACAATTTCTGATATACATCTGTATGTTAATACGGATTTTACGTGCTTGTAAAGGGTCGAAAGTTTGATGATCAGTATCTCAAATATTTTCGAAGCAAATAGACACACAAGTTTACGAACTATAAATCCTGTTTTGAAAAGAACGCTGCACTTTCAACATTCCATTCGTTTTCCATCCGCATCTACGTATCTTAGGAGATCTGTGAAAGATACTTTACCAAAATAGTATACATTTATTGTATACTTTAACATTGACCTAATCAACACTGTGTTTATTTAATAAACGACAAAAAAGTAGTATCTGAAACTTTGACGTATTTGAATTTATCGTAAAAAAAGTCGCAAATCCATCCGACTCTGTACAATTTCTGGGTCTTTTGAAATTGGTTTCCGCGCAGGGCAGCAGAGTAGATACTCCGCGACACATCGCCCCATCTCTGGGGCATACCGCGGGCACAATTAGATAAAATAAAAAAAGAAACGAGTAATCCTGAGCCCAACTAGATTGCTTTCGGGACTATAGGGTTGGTGGATCAAAAAACAAAACAAATGCAGAAATAAATCAAAGTCACATAAGTACTGTCAACTTGTATGTCCTTGAAAAATTCAATTATGTCTTTATAAACTTCTTGAAGTATACAATACGGCAGGAAAAAGGGAACAGTTATTTTCAAGCCCTAACCTTTGGATAGGTAAAGAAGAAGAAATTATAATAACAGAGAATTTTCTAGGTTTCCATTTCAAAATATTTCCTGTGAATGTTTCAAGAATCGCCATAACTAATAAGAACACGCAATAAATTAATAAAAAAAAAACTTAGATAGCGGTGCTAATATACGGTCGACTTGTACGGAACAATTCTTTCTACATTTCACATAAAACCTACGAGGAATTTAATAACAGAAGGCGGACACACAACAAGCAAACTCCAATTATTCATACTGATTTTTTTTCCTTTTAATTTCATCAAATTTATTTCACTCCGACAAATGGGCGATCATTAATATAACATTTACGGGATACGATTATTTTACACTGACTGCCTACCCTGATACAAATGAGTCTCTGTATTGTACTTATATAATATATATTTTTTCATGATTGCCTGTATGTATTACATTAAGGTTTTCCGAGGAAATTGATGTCTTTCATTTCCTTCTTACATCTACATACATACCTACATGTATAAAAATTTGGAACATGTACTGTATAAGAAAATATTTCTAGTCTTGAATATCACTGATGGCTAGCTTTAAAATAGTATGGATGTAGATAAAGTCTGCTAGTTCGCTAAACTAACTTAGTAGATTGAAGATCGACTCCGCCCCAGTATGGTTTCCGTGTAAAGACAAAATCTGAATCAGGATATCAATATTTTCGATCACGATCGAACCAATCGTGAGACACGACAGCACTGATAAACAAGTAACTTACAATTTGTTATAATACAGACAAACTAATCGTGATTACAATAATGAAATCCGTTTAGTTCCTTTCTTTCTAGAAGAAACTACTATAATATTTTTTTTCTAAGTTGACCATATTAACAGAAATAACTTTTTAACGCCCGAAAAAAATCCTCTCAACGATATTTGCTCTTTCTAAAGAGGTCAACGTTGTTTGAGATTATAGATTTTTCTGTAACTTGCAGACAGTCGAAGTACTTCTTTATGGTAAACGCACCTACGAACGCAGAGAACACATCTTAGTGAGGGTTATAACGTTTTGATAAACAAAGGAGCGGAAAGAAATCAGAACGGTTTTTCAAAAGGCTCTATATATCATTATGATCCCAGTAGAATATCTACTTAGATATCGTTTTAGTGGGAAAACGTACTTCTACGTAATAAGTCAAAACGCATGTTAAACAGAAAAGAGGCCTAACTCAAAAAATAAAGTATTTCAATCTTAAAAATTATGCTTCAATAATAAGGTTCAATTTTGGAATATCCTCATTTTTAAGTTATTCCTTTTTTCTATTTAACATGCGAAAAGAACTTTGTGAAAAAAAAACTTGATTTATATAAGTAAAGACTTTCTTTTTCATAGTGGTTTCTGTTTTCAACATAATTGTTCGAATCGAATTATTACTAAAACACAGTGCCTGCAAGCTTGACTGTACATTAAAATAAGTTTTTATTAAGTATTAATGCAGTTATTACCTGCTCACCTTGTTTAAATAAATGTTCTTGCTAAATTTCTACTTAAAAAAAAAAACAAATCTATTTGGCTTTTTCTAATAGATTATGGAAATCGTTCTTCTAAATACTTAACAAAATAAAAAAAATCTATAATAATGTTCGAACTGGAAGGTGTATCACTCAAATGAAGTAATTAATAGTTTTAAACATTATAAAAAATATAAAAGGCAATAATAGGGATAATACGTGTGGTAGAAAAACATTTTTTCTTCAAACGTCGAAATAATAATGAAACTAGTGGGTGTTATTGTTAAAACTTTTATAGGAAATAAAATTTCTATAGTTCCCTATCGTATTTTTATTGTACATAACGGTCGAATAATGTTGTAGTCATCGATTATATAGATACAGTAGCTTATTTCATAAGAACCTATTAATTAAAATTATTTGTATTGAATAAACATGCGCACAATGAGATAAATAATTAAATTAATTAGTAACGTAGCACAAATACGGTAAGTTTTAATTCAATACCCATTGAAAGAAAAGTTTGCCAATCAAAAATCAACCGACGAACATTCTTTATAAGTTCCATTTTTCATTGTGAAAATGTTTTCGGAAGCTTACAAAATGAGATTTGGGTGGCGCGGACACGAATGGACTCTATATTTTTGCACGTAAATATCAATTTTGCGTAGCTTTATATCAACAGAAGATTTTGGAATCTGATCGGTTAGTGTTGTTGCAAAACAAACATTAACGTTGAGTTTACAAGGTTGATTTTCCTTGATATTGTAATGTGTGTTTCCCGTCCCGTACCTCAGTACAGTCCCTTAGACAAATGACGCAGCATTTGTCCAAATGATGGCGCGGGCGGCGGAGAGAATGAATTTAAATTATCATTCAGTGGTACCAACACACAGTGCAAGAGTCCAAATTCGGTTCTGTGTGGGTGCACCACCACATTCCGCTTAGAAACCATAAATTTATATGCAAATCTGATAAGAATCTATCTATTTCCGACAAGACATTCGTTTACTGTTTGCACAACAGTGCTAGTTGATTCGATTCAATTGATGAAAAGCCAATAAAGAGGATAAATATATGCGGAATATATAAAGCTATTTTATTCATAAATTGAAAAGTTTGCCACCAACGACTTCACTTCAGAATACCAACGTGAACACACCCTAGACCCGCTTGAAATCATATTCCAATACCTATTTATTCAGCCATAAATCAAATGGTAACATCAAACCCACGACTGTGAAGCGTCGCGTCTCTATTCCGTGTTTCTAAACGGTTGTTTGAATTCTTTCTTTGAATTCTTTTTACGCGTTCTTTTTTGGCGGCAAAGGAAATTGAGTAATGGCGGCGTCACAGATGGCATCATGGTAGATTGATAACGGGGAATGAAGAGCACCGTTCTATTGTGGCTTTGTGTGTAGTACAGGTATGTGGTAAAAAAGTTATTTCCTTCCCATATGCTGGATTTTATTTACAATTTGCGTAGAAGGTTACGTAACCTATCGATCTTTTTTGATAAATAACATCTTTGATAGGCTTGTCAGTATGAACGGTTTTTTGAGTAGAGCAATAAAACACTATCTTAAGTTCTTAAGGAATATTAAAAACACCTTTGTTTTCTAATAATGAAATATGGCATTGGTGACATGGTGACTTTTAAGTAGCAAGTATCGGCTTTTGATAGTTACCCGTAATAACAGTCACAATTCAAAGTATTGTGATAAAATAAATAATGGTACCGATCCTCCACACCTCGGACCACTATCAACGGGTCACCGCCCATAAATATTATTAACAAGTATGTAAGAATCTTATATTTAAGTGCGGTGATATTTTTATCTCGGCTAGCTAAGCCGTCGATGTGCCTAGCGTCTGATAAATGAGCACAGAGACAGCAAAACACGTTTCCCAACTCCAAAGCTGTAACAGAAAACAATCCCGCGTGTGGTGCCCAAAGAAAAAAAAACAATAGGGTCGTGATGAAGACGTAGCCATTGTGAACAACGAGCGAGCAATATTTCACGGCTTTGTATGCCTTCAGAGCCCGATTAATTCTAGATATCTCCATTCGCCTATACGTAATAGTGTGATGAAACCTTTTGATTCGGTTGATGTTAACAACGATCGCGTAGGTTTAAACAAGCGTAAAATATCACTACATACATCCAGTAATCAATTCTATGTGAAATTTGTACATTGACATAATTAAAACGACACTCTATCAAACGGGAAATCAACATGAATAATCTATTTATACACTTCAAAGAACAAACGAATAGCGTTCCCATTCAGTGAGATTTCCATACTCACCTACTTCAGAAAGCAGGCGACATTATGCAAATAAAGTAAATTGAATTACCGGAGTTAAATGTCGTATAAGATAAAAACGACGACGCAATCTACAACCCAATGAGGAGACGTTGTATTAACATATTCAAACCCCTATTGAATATTTATATTATGTATGATACTCCACGACAACTGGTGTCGGCTCTTTACTCAGCCTTGTACCGCTAATGGACATCACTATCTTTCTCCTGTACGCGTCAGAAGAAAAACAAAAAAATTGAATTAGCGGCCTACCTTTGTGGCTCTCTCCCTATCTAATTACAATAAGAAAAACAACTGGCTGTCTAGAGAAAAGAAGAAAACAAGTGATAAAAATGTACTCCATTTTCAAAACTCTACAGCGAGACACTGCGAGTTGTATTTACATAAGGTAATAAATAGTTGTCTATATACTGCGAAGTAAGATACAGCCTTTGCTTTTATTTTTACAATGATAAAAGATTGTGCGACCTTCAACTACAGGGTGGTGATAAAACATTTTTTGAACTACTAATTGTTTACATTAAAGATAGTCTGGTTATGTTTTTTAAACGAATTCTGTAATATTTCTGCCTGGATACAATAATATAACGCCGTTGACATGTATTCTCTAAAGGGTTATAACATAGGTGTAATTATAGACACACAACCACATATCAGAGTGCACCCACATTCCATCTTTGCTAGAAGGAGTATTGTCCAATTATTCAAACCCAAATCGTTGACAAATAACTTATTTTAATAATTAAATATTGTCCAGAAAATGATGAAGTATAATTATCAGATAAAAAGAACCTGTATAATGTTATCGGAAATAAACTTCATAAGTTTAATATAAAAAAGTAATAATTAACACTCAAAAGACTTGGTTCCCTTTATAACCATCCGTTATGGTCATTCAATTTAATTTCATGCCAACCGCGTAAGGTAACTTATTAAAAACCCATTAAATCGTTAACAGCCTAAAGGTCTCTTGGACCAAAAAGCCTCTGGTGGGTTCCACTTGGAGTCATCAATAAAACTCTGATCGGAATAATTAAGTATTATGTTAAAATTACTAATAGGTACGACAGAGGTAACTTATTGGATGTTTTTGTAATTAAAATTCTTTATAGTGCTTCAAATTATAAGTCATAGATTAATTTATTATGAGCGTAGGAAGGTGTTGATGTGTTGGTGTCATTTTTTAGAAAGTTTGGCTAAAAATTTTCAGGAAATAATAATATGTTATGGCTAGTTGTTACCCTTCACTGAAAAAGGATTTAAGGCAAAATTGAAGACGAGGGAGGTGAAAACGTAGTTGAATGAAAAATCTTAAAGCTAGTTAGCTCTTTATATTTAGATGAAATTAATGTAGAAATTTTGGCCAAATGTACCTTTTTGGCATTACGATTTTATTCGTGTTAGGACTGACTTTTCAATAGTCAGTTAGTCAAAGTTATCTGGGGAATAATTATGATGCTGTCGCGTCAAAATGTTTGTATTAGACAGTGACAGCAACAACTTTTTTCCTCAGATAACATTTATCTGACTTTTGAAAAATCAGCCCTTATTAAACTAAAATAATTTGAATAAAGAGTTTTATGAACTCACCCTTAGTAGTCTGGTGTTAGAAGGAACACACCAATTGTCTCGCACTGAAGACTTGCATACATCAATCTCCTCCCGAGGCCAGAGAATCAGCACTCCTCATACATTACCTTTATTTCAAAACAAAATAAGTAATTATAAAAATAATAAGCTTTTATAAGGAGCTAAATGCTAATTATATTTAATTTTTTTATTCTAATTTATCTATGTAAAAATTAAAAGCCATTTTACATTGTAATGTTACAACTGAACATTGTCTTTACCAGTTTGGCTAATTTTAATCTACAATTATTCGTAAAAAGGTTTGTAAGTAGGGAAAAATATAAAAAAAAAAACTTTAAAAGTGTAAAATTTACGTAGCGACATGCTTACCCGGCCGCTAGTAATTTAAAATTTAATCATAATAAATGAAAATAATTTAACAAATTTTACTTACTGATCAGTAAATTTTGTTGCTAACAACAGCAGGCGTCTATAGAAGTGAATGCACTGCTTCACATCTCTCAACAGGCGTGTGTCGGGACGGAGGGACCTGTGTATAAATTATGGCCTTCGTGAAAAAAAGTCGTGTTCGTTAACATTAGGTGTATTATATTTTGATATATATTTCTGGTTTTATATACCTGTCGATTAAATTTGTTTAAAAGAAATCTATTTCAATAGAAAATGTGTTAATTAAATATGTATTGTTTTTGATAAATTTTTTAGGTGGTAGGACTGCATATTATCAGCTTCACCCATGAAGGAGCAACATCAAAGGAGTATCGATTGCGCTGCTGGCTTTTTGGGTTTCGCGGATTTAGGGATTGGGGGAGGGAAAAACAACGTTTCTACACTACTAACATAATTATTGTCACCTTTGTGTGCGCCATGATAATTAAAAAATAATAGGCAAAGAAATATAAACATAATTATTAGGTAATATTGAATTATAAAATATAATATTAGTGTTCATAAATATTGTTACTTCAGCTTTATGAACTGTGTCTATAAGCTGGTTTGGAAATCAATAATTTCTACTTATCAAAAATAATTACCTAACCACTCGATTATTCCCTAAATCCAACAGACGTATTCAGTACATAGTAGGCTCATGAATAACTAAAGTGGTGTTTATGTAACGTTTGGCTGGGATTAAAATTCAAATATTCTGACAAGTCAATCTACGACGCTCCCGGGCGGTCCCGGGAGCGGACAGCGCAGCGTCATGCACATGGCATAGTATATGCAGTAACTGAAGAACGTTATTTTACTATTATAATAACAATATTTGTGTTAAAATTTACATCTTTGGTTATTTGGTCGTAGCTTGTTAATAAATCTTCAGGTATACTATACCAATCAACCAATCAATGTTATTAGCCTAAAAATTGAGTAAACAGTGTCAGTTTTTCATATAATGAAGTATTGGTACTTAATCGTTATTTTTTGTTCTAAATAAAAAGTTGTAGAAACAATCAATTTAAGCGGTATTTTTTGAATGTATACAAGATTGACTAGTAAAGAGAGGTATATATTTTTCTAGTGTGTCAAATAACATTTTTTTTACTTATCTAATGTTTTACAAAAGCAATCATGTATATGCTTAATGAGCGTATTAAAACATTTTAGGTAATCAAACGTCATTTTATGTCATCTTCAAAAAATATTGTCGAAATCCTAAATTACTCAAGTAACATTTATATTATCAATCACGGTAATCTACTTGCCTACATTACCTAAATTTCAGAGTACCCACGACAAGGCAATAAATAACATTAAAATATTTATCTAAGTTTGTTACATATTCTACATCCATTAAACCCATTCAGTGCATTTGCATACGTTTCTACACGGAGTACCTATGACTGCTGGATTAATACTCTGTAATCTGAATCTTAGCATTAAGCTACTATGCGATTTAAATTAATTTCTAAATTAATTCAACATATAGGTAGGTATCACATTGTTTAACCTACTTTTACAATTATAAATATTAAGCGGTACATAGGTACCTATTTGTTAATAAAATAAACAACTAATAAACGTAAAACAACAATTTTTGAAAATTAATATTATGGAGAAAATTTGCCTTACCAAAACCCAAGCTTCTACATTAAAATATTATAAAAAATACGCAACAAAGAAACAGTAATTAAAAAACCGATTACTTTATTAACAAAAATTAAAACGTCAAAATCAAACACAAAAGACGCCATATTTGGTCGGCGGGCACGTAGTGGAACACGCACCGCTAACAGAAAATAAGGGACACACAGAAAGACAGGAAGGGCCCGTGCGAGTGAGAGGCATATAAAACAAGCCCTCGGACGAAAGGGAAGGCGATAGTGACGCGATGATTGAACGCGCCACAAGAAAAATGATCACCCGTCAAGCGGCGACTGAGAGAAACTACCCCTAGCGGGCGAGACAAGGAGAGAAATACTTCATGATAGAACGTGCGAGTGAAATGGGTAGCCCCAAAATAGGGGTGACGTACAGTGATGGATTATGCTTTTCTCTCTAAAGAAGGGAGGGGCTCACAGGTCGTTATGGAAAAAGCTGAGGGAAGTGGGGACCGACATGTGTCGGAGACGTATACCGAACCGATGGTGGCCTTAATTGATTTCTGGATTAATCTTACATTTTTGTTATTAATTAGGTTATGTAATGAATTATTATTTACTGTTGACAAGCAATGAATGGCTGCCTTCATGTGGATAAAGTAAACTTTAAATGCATCCTTTTTGTTGTCATCCTACAATTCTAAAGTGTTGTTTGCATTATTTGTAAAATGAAATTTCGGAATTATTTAAAAAAATGTAAAACATATTTATTTTATCGTTAATACAGTTAACAGGTCTACCAAAATTCATTTTTACCAATTTCGACAGTCATACAAACCGAGACATCTGCCAAACATTGCAGAGGTCGTTGAAAGTCAGCATTTTAGTTAGCACTAGTATAAAATTAAAATTTACAGCACTAGAGTATAATAATTATATTCACAAATATAGTAAAGAATGTGGTCACTAACTACGTGCTAACATTTAGTTAGTGCGAAACAATCCAGTGTCCACCCCACACATTAAAAATTTTACGAGGGGCATCTAAAATGCCACTCACAGAAATTCCTTTGTCCAGTTTGAAGGGCGTATATTGTTTTATGCCTTTGTTGTGTTAAAATTTAAATCCTTAATTATTCATAGGATTGTTTGGGCGACAATATTTTCACAATAGGCCCCGGTTTTGCAGGGGAGGTAATCGGTTTGATTAATAAATTGTCAAGTTGAATCCAGCGTTAGAATATAAATTGTTACCACAGATATTTCATTCTATTATTATAGCGAGATCCCGCTCATTGTTTTACGAAACGTCATATCTCATGCTGTCACCTGATTGTTTTGGTTCAGGTTACAATGGGAGGTGTCTTCCAGTTATTTCTGGAATTCAATGAATTTTAGGGGATCACGAAGTCGGATTTATCATGTAAGGGAAGTACTAGCACTTAACATAAGCTACTCAACAGACTTCGGACTTACCATTACATTGAAACCTCTGTTTTATTTCACCTGCCAAATATAGCACTTTATTATAAAATAAATAATATGATGTTAATATTACTCAAATAAAATTGAAGGACGCTTTTCTAAAAAACAAAAAATGGTTGGTCGGTATTTTTACAGGCTGTTAAACAATGTTAAAATCTGCCACCGTTCTGTTGAAACAAATTAATTTAGACAAGAGGAAGATGTAAAAACTTCCAAACAGCAATTACGTTTTATTGTAAGCCATTATATTAATCATCGGCAAAATTAATTTTTCATTTGGACAAATCGCTGAGCGGTTGTTACAAACTTATTTTGTTTTTGATTGATAAGAAAACTTTAAATTGATTCCAAGCATTTTTATTACTCTATGTTTTGATTGAGATAAATTTTATCAATCTGAATAATAATTTTGTATCACATTATAATTGTGACAATATATCTGAGCATGTCGAGTTTGGAAATTGATATGCATTAACATTTTAGCTACCTGCCTAGCGTTTACTATGTGGTAAACTTGGAAAGAAGATTGTTGATAAATAGAACATAACAATGGAATTAGAGCACATGCCTAAAATGATAAAATAGTTAAAATACCTGCTCAATATGGGCATCATGACGACGCTCATTAGTCTCCTAAACGTTACATATTCATAACGTAAAACTGTCAAAAGCATAAAAATCAGTGAACGCATTGTGTAATTGATTTACCGCTTATTGTCCTCAAGTCCCGCGCACAACCGTCTCATTAACGATTCAACAGAGCAAATTGTGCTACCTAATTATAACTGAATGGGCAAAGACAAAACACTATTTATGTTCACTAATTTATCACACAATGAGCCAATGTTTCGGCCGACCGACGAACATTGAACGCACGAGAACCTTAAAATTGAGCTTAGAAAAACTATTAGCATTTAACAAATGTACGAACGTCGAAAATATGACATTGCCAGTGCACGCTGTTCAGAAAAACAAAAGGTAGCATTTAAAAAGTATAAAGAAACAATTGCCTTTTATGTGTGTGGTAATGAGAACGTTTTGAAGCACGCGTGCGCCTGTACCTATAGTACAACTCGACCGCTCGCCCTGGGGTTTGACGCCGTTTCAATTAAAGGCAGTTGAAATTAAAGACGGCTTCCTGATCAGTTGTGTCTTGATGTTTGAGTAATTGAGGGGCAGGTCACGACTGTGTCCACGACATCTCTATCATTATAAAAGTATATACGTCAAATTCAGCTTAAATTTACATTATTTTTACAGTAGCTAAGCACACAAAAAACTTCTGAATATTTAGATACTTTGCTACGAAGTTTGAAAGTATTTAAGATTCCATATAAAGTATTATTTTTGTCCTTGATACGCATAAGCAACCAATATATTACATCTTTCCAATACGACAGCAGTTAATCATACGAAACTTTGTTGACACCACGAATCCATTATACATGAGTGTGCGATTATTTTGATGGATTCCATGAGAATACAAGCATCAGCACTCCCCTAAAATCTCGAAATCGAACAAAGGGAACACGTGAGACTCCCTTCGCATCCGAGGCTAATGCTCACCCCAACGGAGGAAGGAGATGTAGAGAAAAATGCGTATTTATAGCAAATACTCGTACTCAAACAGTCCTACATTGTGTACGAGTCAAATAAATGACTCTCATTTTTCGTCCTGTCAAAAAAATCTGAATGGAAAAGAAAACGCGGCGGCGAAAAAACGGCAGGCTGCGGGCTTTTTATTTAGTTTTTAATGTAATACTGATTTGGGATGTTTCAGATTAATTGCGCCTTACCTGCGGCACGGCAAGGGTGATGCCACTGAAAGAGTTCCACGACGCTGATCGATCGCCGAGCGCAGATTGAAAGGAGAGACGTGAAAGGTAATTATTCATTTGGCGACTAGAATAGAACACTTTTGTACCTTTATCTTGGGATTTTTTCGATACTTTTGCACGAAATTTGCAAGTAAATGGATGAAATGACACGGTGATTTGTTTTGTCCGACGCCTTAGACTTCCCACGAATTCGATTCTCGCTCCTTGCGTGTACGTACGTTATAGAAATGGTAATGCGACTTCACTGAACCTGCGATACACGTGATATTATCATATAAGTGCCTAAAATTGCCTGTACTTTGGATCTAGGCACTACATTATAAATAGATATTAGACATGCAACCCGAATATTTGAAGTCTAGGCTGCGGACACAGAGCTAATATTTTTGGATGGTCACACAATGGCAAGTATTTTAAAATTTTGCAATATTCAAAACAGACAAACAAAAACGTAAGAATGAAAAAATCAAAAGCGAAACACTTTCGAAAATGAAACAAAAAATTTGCATGCTGATTTCCGACAATGGAGCGCCACAGAACCCGGAAGATTGCACAATACGGAACAATGAACTAGAAGCACATGTTATCCTGACCTGATTTCACGAAATCCTATTAAAGGACTACTGGAGACGCCAGCAGCCATTGTCTCCACAACCTTTTATGATTTATGTGACGTTTCTTTGATGTTTATGGCACATGCCTCATTTAAATATGTCGTCTTGTGCTTTGCACATTTTAACGCTCGCCCATAGTGATTTTTTCCAATAGAACTGCGCAATACGTCCACAAGTCCTTAGCATTTGAATGAACATTTGGTTACCAGATTAGTTTTCTATGAAGCGAGACTATACGTGTGTAAACAACGAGTCACATTGACTCATTAACTTATATTCCTAATGTGTTATTCTTAGACTGAACAATGATCACTTTACATATCAATGGACGAGGATACTTGCTCATTTGTATGATAAAATAATGGTCGTCCCTGTGGTATTATGGCAGACTTTCTCCGTTGTTACATAACCGAAAGCCAATGATTACCGGCCTATCCGCAACAAAAAAAGATAAGTTAAAAATATCAAAATGAAGTCTTCAAGTCGTCCGAGGTTGTTATAAAATTACAGGCAGCTAGGCGGCGAAAACTGGCAAATTATAGTCTGGGACCGCAGACATTGGCCGCGGTCATGGGTGCGCGCCGATAGAGATCGCGGTGATTGCGTGCTAGACATTGCGCGTGGGCCATTATGGTGACTTAACTAAACGCTTAGCTGGAACATAACAATTGTTGACTTGTTTACCCTTCCTATAAGGAAATGGATAAAATTCCATTAATTATCTTTGACGAAAGTTGGCTATCGCTATGTTAGTAATTAATTTAACATCTTTGAAATTATACAACTACATTCATAACGACTAATACTTAGAAATCAACTCCCCACGTGGTTCTTCTACCACCTCTATTCGACTTTGCTTTTGGCAAACCTTATAAATACAGAGCACCAACCTGTTTAATAAAATGAACGGCCATGTTGACTTTTATAAAAGTTCGATGCCTTAAAATCATCGGGTTTACTGATCCAAGACGTCTCAATACCCAAGTAACGAGTTGCCCATTAATACGGGGATGTATCGCGAGATAACTTTATTCTGGTAGCCGACTGCTTTGTATGCGCCCGTCCAAACGTCCGTCATTACAAAAAACCACGATAAACTCCCGTATAAACACTCCAATTTGATCTTTAAGGTTTCAGTTTTAGAGTTTCTGCTCGGTGTCTGATTACGTTTGCAAGCGCAGCCCTCTCGCTTTTATCTTATTGGTCAACCATTACTCCTAAATTTAAACTCTTCATTATAATGCCGCAGTGAGAAAAGTCGCGATAACAGACGACCACGTGAATAAAATATAGGTAATGAATTCTGATAAAGGAAGGCTCGTGGATAGATAATGTGGCGTGTTAAGTTGTTTACGGGAAATGCGATCGAGATATGGATAGCTAATATGGCTACTTTTTAACCTGGAAACAGATATCGAGATAAGTTAAAGGATACTTTGAGCATAGTTAGTAAGCAAATGTTCGATATTTACTAACTTGCCTTCATGACAATTTTATATATTATCGAGTAAATAACTTCACTCTTTGTCATCTGTCATTTCTGTTTCGTATTATATTACTACATATTAATACCACCACATTCACGAAAAACTTTATAAAATTGTGATTAAGTAGGTATAATATTGTCAGAATAAACGCTAAAACATTTTGATTCTGATACCCTCACCTTACATAATGACGGAGACGTACACTCAACAACAGTAATTTGCTGAAGAGCTTAAGGCCGGCCAGTACTTGATTAGGGCACGACTTCGATGATGTTGTTTACCCCTTTCTTATGAGGAGAACGTTTACGTTATGGTTATGTTTGACCTGTGCTACGCGGTGGTTGGTCCATAATAGCGTATACTTATCTGTCTGTACTCCATCCTAGAGTCTAGAAAAGGCGGAAGTGTACATTGCGGACTGTCATAATTTGAAGATACATTAAAGAACTTCACTGATATTTTTATATTGAAAACAAGCTCCCAAAATGTCTCAGTTACGTTTTAATTACTTTTATGATAATCAAGACATCGACAAGAAAAAATCAATTAAAACATCAGCAATCGATACACGCCCAAACCAAAATCGATTACCAACAATCGATATTTGCGTCCCGAGAGGAGGTTGGGGGGAAAGGGAACGGTTGTCTCTGCACCAGGCGTTGACTAATCGCGGCGCGTCCGCGTGGAATAAGACTGATTGCACCGGGGCTTGCCTATGCCTGCCTGCTATGTGGTTCGCCAGCCCTCTACCTACACAAACCGACATTATTTAAGAAATCAGCTCGCTCAAGCGGCAACAAAGGGAGTTTTTACCGCCCACGCTACGTGTTTTTGAAAGACTTATTACGTAAACTAAGTAGTGTGATTATAGAAAGTCGGTTGATGTTAACAACAAGATTTTTCAGATGTACTTTACGAAAATTTTGCTTTGAATGTTGCCTTTTTCTTCCTTTAATAACTGAATTATTAGAAATTTATATAGTTTGAATACTTTATCATTGTTTTTAATTAGTTAAAGTTTGATACAATACCGAACATATCCAAAATCCTTAACTGTATTCTAAAAACATAACTCAGAAATCAGCTATCGTTTGCAATACAACATGGAATAGTTTGAATAATTATGCAACTAAGGTACACACAAGTTAGTTAGACTGCAACATAATAAAAAGCGGTTTAATTGATCGTTTAATTAAGCGTTTTCAATTTATAACCATCGCGAATCAGTAGTAAAGTAATGGCGTTGTAAATTATTGGTGTTATCAATCTATAATTTCCACTCAATAAATGTAGTAAACACGCCCTCTTTCCTCAATCACGTACGATCCATCGTACGTGTTGTTTCTGTCTCTTTTTATAACAGTATATAAGAAAGAGTACATGCATTAGTGTCGAAGACTGTAATCAAGATATTGCGTTATAATTGTATGATTTAACTGGTTTCGCGAAACAATACAGCAGTGAATAATTTGCAGTTCGGAGTCGGAATGTAAGTTATGTTTTTGTTGTCATATAAAAACTAGTATTACGTTACAATTCTAATTAATTTTGTATACCGTACTCAATTTTTCTATTATTAAGAATAGTAATTGTTATCGCCGCTGACCGATCTCTTTTAGGAATTGCATTAACAGATTTTACGTATACCAAATGTTAAATTTATGTATATACTTCCTGTCATCAAGGCGTAACTAGTAGCGTAACTACTAGTTACGCCTTGATGACAGGAACTATACATTTTTTTTTGTAAAATTTCAGACATAAATTTAAAACTTCACGCAAAACAACACGAGAATAACCCTGCCGGCCACATTTATTACCGAGAGGTCTATTCTGAAACCACAAAATCTCTTAATCCAGTTTAGCATCAATAATTTCTGTATGTTTTCAATTCGTCCAACGTTAATGGGCTATTAAAGATCCAGAGCGATCTTTTAATAGTTTTCAATTGGCGATATATCAAACTTTTCGTAGAACAAATAAAACAATTACCTACATACACGTTGTCGAGGCAATCGGCGTGTCTGGGAGGTAGACTGATGGTAAATGCGATCGATGGTGACAAATGGCTGTCGACACACAAGAATACGGCCGCGCACACGTTTCAGACAAAAATGTCGTGATAGATAAAAATAGTAGCGCTAATGGGATTTCAAGGCAACGATTGATTGGATAATCGATGATTGTGTTAAAAGCAAAGTTTTTAAGAATTTTCTCTACTATTCCATCATTTTATTAAGTGCCTTGCTGTCACTGAGTTACTTGTTAAATTCAAATCGAATAAACTCTCAATCATTTGCAAATTCATACGATGTTTCTGTTCAAAAAACTAAATTACCCAACATATTTTGGTAGGTACACTAAACATTACATAAAATAAACTCGACTAACTTCAAATCCTTGGAACAATTTCATATTTAGTAGTAAAAAACCTGATAATTATAAGGTAAGATTCTTTGCTATCAAAAAAAGGTCTAATTTAAAAAAGTCGCGGGTGTAAATAAGGCCTGTTGTACACGCGATCGGCATGCGGCATGCAGTTGTATAGAAACGCGATACGTTGT
This sequence comes from Spodoptera exigua, assembly GCA_902829305.4. Taxonomy (NCBI): domain Eukaryota; kingdom Metazoa; phylum Arthropoda; class Insecta; order Lepidoptera; family Noctuidae; genus Spodoptera; species Spodoptera exigua. The sequence continues at coordinate 5,265,821 of LR824612.2, forward strand.
CGTGCCGTAGTACATGAGTCAAATACCCGCATACCAAAGGGCTCCCCCTATTATTGGCCGGAATAATTCAAGTCATGACGTTCTGTGACGCCCGATTTTAATCTGACTTCCTGCCTATGATTCGGACATTGTACTTTTGTTTTCAAGATTTATACCTACAAGCTACTGTTTAAATTGTAAGTTAGAATTAATTTTTAATGGGAGTAGGGCTGTTAACTTTTGTTCCTTATTTGTAGGTAATTGATATTTTGTTTTGACGTTAATTTAATTAGGCATATATATTATATAGGATTACAATGATATAATATTTCAGAATATATGCAAACAATGTTTCTTTTCTTATTTATAAAGACTAATTCGAATTGATGTAGGCACTATAATACATTTTAAAATTTCCTCCACAGCGAAACAACTCCCAGCACTAAAGAATCACAACAAGCTTAGAGAACAAAGGCACCGCACTCGATGCTCTTTTTTATCGATACTAAATATCGAGATGTTATTCGAATCAGTCCCAGATTGATGGCCGCTCGGATATATCGCATACCTATCAGTTTTATGTTCAGGCACTTACAGTTAATGCTTTCAGAAATGCACAGCATTAGTTAGCATGTCGATTTAGTCATTGCTCGTTCCCTTAGTGACGAGCAAATTGTTATTCGATTAGGTTGTTAAATGATCATTTAAATTGACGCAAATCGATTATTTAATCATTACTTATTAACCTTGTTCGGAGTGAGATCTGTAGCAGAGAATAAAGGAATTAAATGCGCCGTTTTTGATTTGTGTGCCCATTTCTACTACGGGGCATATTTATATCAAGAAACATTAGAGCTTTGGTACAAATATGATAACTAAAAATACCTATCAACCCAGCTTAAAATGGTAATATAAAATAAAATAAAAAATCTGACGAAATCACTAGGTATGTTAACCCTCATTCGTTCGTACCAACAACGATCGCACAAACCCTACATGCAATTGTATAATTAAGGTACGGAACACACCCAACTTTCACATATCAATATACAAACCACGTAGGGCCCGCTAAATGTAATCAACCCCCAAAAAAACCGAGAATTCGATACACAAGTGTCGGCGTAACATTTATAGATACTGATTAATGATATGGAAGTGAAGAGGGGACGCTTCACTATGATTGATAGTCCACAAACTTATTAGATAATGGTGTTTCAATAGAATTAGGAGCTTTGTTCTACATGCCCTTGGCTCGGGTCAAATGCGTACATCTCTCATCTGTCTACAGGTAACGGCACTGAGAATGTACCGCTGGTGTATTTATAAAATGACGGAAAATACTCTACGTTTAAAATCGTGGTTACAAAAATAGACTTTAAGATCGAATAGATCGTATGAAGGTTTTACCTTTTTTGAGTAATGTTTTGTTGAATAAAGCTCGGTAGCTTTTTAAGTGTTGTAAATAGAGATTTTTGTTCGAAATAAGTAGCTGCTACTTTTTAGGTTTAAATCGATATGAATAATGACTTATTATGTGCTAATGTTAAAAGCGAGTGCTGAGCATCGAATAGCGGTTTTGAGATTCAAATATGGAATAACTGAATCTGAGATTGCTTCCTATTATTTTCGTAATAAGTTTTTCCGTAATTAGGTATGTGCACCCAGTCTAGGGCAACGATCGTTCTGAATGTCTTTTCATTGAAGTTAAACCTAAGTAGTTATTGTATGTAAAAAAACTATGCCCAAAGTCACCATAGAATCTATTACTTATTTCTGAATATCCCAAAGCTGTACCTACACACTGAAAACAATTTCAAGTAACTATTCTCAAGTAAACGCTAGTACAAACTTCCGTACTTTCAAAGTATAAAGTTGTACAATAAAACGAAATACTTGTGTTAACAAATAGTTAATTCGTACAGTATTAATAACAGCGAAACATCTGTTGGTGTACGCGGCGATAATGAGTTGCTAGAGGAACGTTACACACTACCGGCTTTGCTATACTTTAAACTTTGTTAGCAGTCTTTTGTTTTTAAGAACGTACGAACTTTAAATTGTTTTATTAGAACTTGTTTTATCAAGACTGTGTTTAATATAAATATGTTCTTTTTTACACACTACAAAGATGCAGTTTTTCTTTTTCTTCGCGATCTACCCAAAAATTATTGAACAATTTTTCCACGTGATTTTTACCACTAAATAGGTTTGCTTTAAGCATGGTTTTCTTTGAAGCATTGAATAGTCAGGTACGTTAAATTTAGTCATATAATTTAAAATGAGCGACATTATAATTAATCGTATTTAAAGAAGTCCATTAATATGTATTCAAAAAGGTTATAAAAGTAATAAAAAAGTTATTAAAATTTCTATACAACTTGTAAAATAATATAGCTTAGCTCCGAATGTAACACTAGGTCTATCAACAGATGTGATTAATATGAAAGAGATATTGTATAAAGCGGAAGGAAATTGATAAACAGAGGATTCATTGACTGAGAATATATTTCATTAAATAATATTACGGTTTAGTTAATCATATTTTATGTGAATAAATAAGCTCAGCATATCCCATGAGCGTCCCGGGTTGTGAGTGTAGAGCAGTAATGTACCTACAGTCGCCCCATCCCGGAGCAAGAAAAGGAACAAGATGGTTCAAAGTTAGTAAGAGTCTGAGTCGTAGGCTAAGGAAAGATTTTCTCCTCACTATAAAAACTGCATAGGTATTCCATGAGTGATACAATTGGGTAGTTTTACTAGTTCAACAATAAATTAATTCGACTTTTCAATACAAATAACATATTGATAAATAACTATACATATAATAAATTTCAGATATTTTTAGCAAATTTTTAAGAAATAAGGACGCTATTTGACGCAAAAATACCATGACGTCATAACTCAGTGTTTCATACAGATAGAAAAGTACTATATAATAATGTAGTTTTTGACATTCGGATGAAGTATTTAATGCGACTAGTTGAAAACTACCGTATTTATTTTGATGATGATGCACAATTATTTGAATGAAAATGAAAATGGTGAATATATTTTATCACGAATCAATTACAAATCTAAATATCTTATATAATAAAAAAAACAAAAAACGCGGAAGTTTAAATCATCGATCGATTGATATAATAAATTTCAGATATTTTTAGCAAATTTTTAAGAAATAAGGACGCTATTTGACGCAAAAATACCATGACGTCATAACTCAGTGTTTCATACAGATAGAAAAGTACTATATAATAATGTAGTTTTTGACATTCGGATGAAGTATTTAATGCGACTAGTTGAAAACTACCGTATTTATTTTGATGATGATGCACAATTATTTGAATGAAAATGAAAATGGTGAATATATTTTATCACGAATCAATTACAAATCTAAATATCTTATATAATAAAAAAAACAAAAAACGCGGAAGTCTTTACGTATAAACGCAAAATACTAAAATAAAAGATTTACCCTACCACCAACGTTATGATATTATTTTACGAAAAAAAAACTTCCCTTTTCTGCACAGTGAAGTAAAGGCTGCTTTCCGCTTTACTTACAATAATTAATTGCAATATCACTTAAGGTAACCAAAGAATGCCAACACAAAAAAAAACTTCACCATAATTTATTGCAATGGAACTGTGCAAAATCGTTACAGGTACTTTCTTTACAATTTCTTTGAGAAAGAAAGTATTTACAACCGCATTTAGGGCTTTTAAACACAACAAATATTGCGAGACTTTGTTTAGAGTTGTATTGAAAGTAAAGGTGTTACCGAATTCGCTGGAATTTTAGCGAAAGTGTTCTTGTTTTGCAAAAGAATAGGGGTACTAGACAAAAGTGCCTTTAACAATGACCACCTACTGATCGTGACAATTTGCATATTATTCGCACTGACATGACTAAAATGCAGTTTCGATTTCACTTGACCAGTTCAGTTTGTTTCTAAGTGTTGGATAAATCAGTCCTTATTTTGTGTATAGCATAAATTAATAAGAAAAGAGTGTTATAGTGATTAAAAGTGACCATTTTAGTCGACTAAAAATATTAGAAAAATTGCCGCTCTCAGAGTCAGGAAAAAAGTGTAGTAGTGAGTTTCGAATCCATATCCGATTACTTACCTAAGCTTTTTATTCACATCGTTTGACGTTTATGAATCACAAAAATGAAATATAAAAGTACCAATTAAGATTTCAATATAAAAGTTTCAAAATTAAAAATCAGACGCGAAAAGTGTCTCAGAACTTTTTCTACAAAATTAAAAAAATTGGACAGCTAAAATACCGCAAGACATGCATATCAGTAACGTTATCGATGTCAACATGGAATACCTACTTACATTATGTTTTCCTGAGTGGCTTCGGCAGGTAGGCTCACATAAGCGGTTTTATTTATAAGGTGGTGTTGGTAATGTGGAATGCTGAGGTCGCCGACGGTTGGACGACGCGAGAGGGGGTCCGGCTCTCTATAGGGTGTTCTGCAGGACATAGGGACTATTTATGTGTCACATATGTCACTATCAATATATTTCGAATAGTACTACTATTATTATGACATTGATAATTGTTGAGCATTTATTCGCAGTTGGTTATTTCATTCCGCGGGTTTGGCAATAAAAATTATACAAGAACAAGTTCTTTCAAAGTTTATTGACTTTTAAACTTGTTTCAAATATAGTTTACGTAGAAAATATGACTCATATCAACTCATTTATCCATAGTAAATAGGCAATAAATAAACGATGTAAAGCAATAAATTGTAAAAACGCGAGATGAGACCGACATAAGGACACCCCGTACAGCGGAGAGTATGATATCAAGGTTAGGCTTAGCGGAACACTCCACATGTGGTCAACCTTAATAAAGTGTGATAGCCATATACAAGGTCTCCGCGCGCGACAGAGATAGATATAGGAGCTTAGCGGCCATGTTGTATTATGGATGCCTATCATATTTTGGACCCGCTCCGGACCGGATTATTCTTTTTTCTTTTGCGCCTCCATCTCGAAACCGGTCTCCGAGCGACGACCACCATTTATTGTAGATTAAAGAGGCTTGTTGTCTTAATTTTAAGCCACGCTTTAATTTATGGCCACGTATTAATGTACAGTCTCCGCCATTTTTTCCGAAGATAGATACGTCATTGATTTCTTTATTTGTACTGTTGAGTTTATTAATTCCGTCGCACTAGTGCCGACTAATATTTTCGTGCTTAACTTAATGATTTGGCAATTAAATTAAATTGTTCTCGTTGTGGTAGCTAAATTAAAATTTACAGCGATGAGAGATTTTAAGCGCTGCGCCATCGCCCCCGCTGTCTACTGGATACATATTTGTCATGTTGGCGTTAAGGGAATTTGCTTCGCTCTGTTTATGTTTATCGATAATTAAGCGTTTTAATTAACGCTTCATTATTATCACAGCCTATGGAATTATTTGTTTACACATAAGTGTAACCGCGGTTCAATGTCGAGGTCATTCAACTGTGCGTCATCAGTGGTACAAATTAATCATAAATAATCTGTACAAAACAAAAGCGAAATGAGCAAGTGCAAACTCCCATGTCCGAGTGAAAAAAATGACAGTACGCTCGGGCAAACCGAAAGGACGCCAGCGCAAAAAGCGCTACCGGTGAAAAAATATGATTTATAGCGTGAAAAATGTGGAAACACACGCAAAAAGGGAGAACGGTGAAAGCGTGGCGTTTCCACTAGACAAATTTATTAATCCTATCGGCCGACCGCTTTTATTTGTGTGTTGTATCGGCTTTTTATTTCTGTACCTTTTAGTGTCGCTAAATAGTTTTGTTAATGTCCTTTATCAATAACAATAGGATAAATATATCCAGTAAACCTATATACAGGTTACTGAGAACAAACTAAGGAGATATACAAGATTACTAAGCCATAAAACTTAATATCGCAAATAACAGCACAAAACTGCAAATCAAAGCAAATCACATATCATTGGCAGAACCCAACGTCTGTATTCAAGCGTCTCGTTATTCAGAAGGTATCATTTCGATTGTAAAACCCTACTTGGATTCAGACGATCGCTATCCGAGCACCGCATATTAACACATGCACATTATTTGCCCACGTATCTTACATTCGATCAGCAGTAGTATAAAATCAACATCGCCTTAGCCAGTGGCGTTCCATAGTATGTAATTACGCTACCATTCAATAACAAAGTTGTATCTTAATAGAGTGCTAAGAATGTTGCTGATGTCTGATATAACGCTGCAACGTTGGAAGGGGTCGGGTTTGCAGCCGTTGTGATGTATGGGAGAATTTGTTACATCACTGACTACTTATATCGTTTAGCGAGACTTTCGAAGCTAGAGAGTGAACTGTCTAGATTTGCCTTATCTATTGACAATGTTAAGAGTTTTGAACCTCCTTCAATCCTATGCTTTAGCACCTGCTTATTTGAAAAATATTCTCAGAAGAACAGTGATTACCTACATTTAAAGTAAACGTACATTTTATACTACATATATAATTCCTTTTACATCCAACAAGTAAATAGAATTAACCCCAAACGATCAAAATCCCAACGTAATTAAATCGTTCGCTTCATAACCCGTGTAAGGCGCAGTTCACACAAACATAATATATCCGCGGATTGTATATGCTCGCTGACAGATACGGGGACGCGCGGCGGATCTTAGGCGGAAATTAAAACTAATAATTCAAAAAGTTTCCGCGCGACCGAGCCGCCGAGCCAGATTTATGTTTCAACCAGTCTTGTGAATGCTTCCTACGTTGTTCTAGCTGCTCTATGAACTGGCTGGAAGGGATAGGATAACCTTTTTGCGGTATTAATATTTAAAGGATTTGGGACAAACTTTGTTTCTGAATTTGAAATTCAAAATCGTTAAGAATAAGTACCTACGGATAGTGATTTTCGTCTTTATTTACTAATGAATTTAAATAAAAAATATAAGATTCAAATTTAGAACCCACGATTTAGAATAAACAGAATTAGAATTAGGTATGAATTTATAGGTATTTGCGATAAGTAAGTTATTTCTGTCAACGAGAATTTTGAAAATGAAACACTTATATGCTGAATTTTATTTTATAGGTAAATTTAATGTGATAATTTATTCTTGTGCTTACAATGTAACATGCAGTATATTGTAAATCGAGCAGTGATGATTTCTACATGATATAATATACATATAGTATCCTAATAACTTTAAGGAAAGCGATAAAATTGACTCTTACTAAATAAAGAGGCTATTTATTATACTGATATAATATCTGCACATATAAGTACCTATATTTTATTGTATTGTTATGAGTTTCATTAACCTACAAAAAGGATAAGTACCTACGATTTTAATGAAAGTTTTAAAAGTCAATGTTGACAGAATATTTGTACTAATTTTAGAACAAGGATTTGAGCATGGTATACCGAATCATCCAGTATTCAAAACGTTGGTTACTAAAATAAGGTACCGCGGCCTCGGCCCAGAGCAGGAGAAGGAACGGGAAGGTTTTTAGTCAGTAAGAGTCTGACACTCGGGGCGATAGAAGTAATTTGATGACTTTTCCTCCTCAAAAAGGCTACTTATACCCACAATAGACAGCCCTAAGAATACGTAGTATTTCGCTTTATGAAAATTATACAAATTATGTGCAGTACTGCCCAAAGTCTGACAAAAGCATGTGTACTTATAGCAAAAATGTAATCCACAAAAAAAATTCAGATATGTATGATTGCCATTTCAGCCGAACCGCAGTCGAAGAGTTTTTGCTATACAATTTTCACGAGATATTAAGCTTGGCAGACCCACTAAGGACTCTCTAAAAACGTAAAATTATATACTTACGTATTCTAAATTTAAATGCCCAGTACCTATTAAATACATAATGATATCGCTTTATTTAAGTACTAATACGATAATTTTAAAAGAGCAGTTAAAAATCTTTCACAAGTAAATAAAGCAGTTTCACTCTCACCTTCAATATATGTTTTTCAATATGATTTAATTCTTCGCTCCCCAGTTTTGTATTACACAGATACCTAAAATAACTGACGGTTTTTTGTGTTTTCTCAAACGAACAACTTGTTGGTCACTACTCGTTGTTTCTGTTTTATAGGTATTGTTTTTCTGAATTTGACTTTCGTTAAACCGATGACTCAGAATTCGAATTCTTTATTTGAAATAGCTTTCATTTTATTTTTTTATTCAATTCATTTCTCATTCAGGTATTTTCAGTATTAAAAAAGTATTGCTTTGATGGAGATCCGGACTTACTTATTTATTAATAACCTTTTCTTTCTAATATATTATTAGAAATCACACACCAGATTTAGTATAAGTAATTTGTTTTATAAACATAATCCACTCTTATGCAATCATTTATTTTCGTCATCAAAACTAAATCTGCAAATCAAAAATTCAAAATACTTAGGCCTTCCTTTAGTTGCTGCACAGCTGCTTCTTTTAGTGGATATCATACATGTAGAAATTCGCACTGAGATTTATTTTCCTATAGCAGACAAAGCATTACATTCTAACACTAAAATAAAACTCCTTAAACACCGACACAGACTAACAGTAGTCGGACAGAATCGCATTGACATTAGGTACATAACGATTGCAATACGTCCAGCGTCGGCATTGCATCAATCCAGTGCACAACGGCCCTGAGGAAATGCATCAATGGACTACTGTAGCAACGCTACGTAATCTGACACCCCTATCTTTCTCGACTTTCTACCTTTTCCTCACATACATTACTCCTTCTGTTCAGTACATTACATGTGTGAACGTGGAAACTCAGCAATGGATATGTAACTAAATATTTTGCTTGAGTTAGGGATGTGGCAAGGATATTTGTATTCTAAGGTCAACGAAAGAAGTACTCTCTGTCCTTCTTCGAACATTTGTACCTGACAACGATTCTTGACTGCGATAAATTTTACTTTAGCTGTATTATAATGTTATTGGAATACTTGCCTGAGATTTTTCTGCTTATATATTTATATCTAACTTACCTTCAGACAAATCTCGTGGGAAGTTAGCAACATTCTGTTCTTTTATTGATTGAATACGTTTTGCCGTCAAGTTATGATTGGTAATTATATTAAGAAACTTATTTAGCAAAGCAATTTAGTCATAACGTTCCTAAGGTTGAAAATAAACTGTGAGGTGAACGCGACCAAATCAAGCCGGCGGCGGGTTAAACCGCAAAATGCCTTGATAGTTAAACCAAGTATTTAGTATAGAATACATAAGTATTTTTACTGAGTTTAAGGCATGTTTATGTATTCAAGTAATTACAATATTATTGATTTAAATTTTTACTACAATCGGTCCATCATGGTCCCTAAGTGTAAGTGTCCTAGGTTTCAGATTGTAAATAATATATAACTGTGATATATTTTCCTTAAGATCTTAATATATCCAACAGATGCCTTTTTGATCCCCAATAGCCCTAATAATCCCTTTCAGTATGTATTGCAAAGGGTAAAAATGACAAAATTACCAAGACTCCGCTAACCGATCGTCTGTCTGTTTATTAAATAACTATAGACATATTACTTATGTCTGAGTGTTCAACCAAGGGACTCGTTAGCAATATCAGTGTTCTCATCGCCAAAGAAGAATGCCGCAGCTACTAAAGGTGGCAGCACTTATAAAATTTTGTATCCACTTAAAATAATTATCAGTTGAGAGTGTTTCTAGTTGGTTTTTAGTGTAATTGTAAAGAATATACATAAGTAGTAGAAAGGCAGTCTGCAAGTTTTTTTTTTAATAGAACACCATCAAACTATTTCTCATGCCCTGGGTCGGGCAAGAGAGAGTGACAGACTCTTACCGAGTAAAAACCACCTCTTTTCTCCTCCTGCTCCTAGCAGCCCCGGCTGAAAATGAGTCCTTTTGGGCCCAGCCTTGCAGTCAAGTGCATATTATGTAGTAGATCGGTATATCAAGTATTTTGATCGCGAAATATCTAATATAATTATTATGTTTTTGGCTTACTCACCTAATAATTTGACGAGATACTCGACTAGTTTCAAGCCATGCTAGAGGCCCATATTCTGACATACTGACAGCAGGAGCAGCGCGACCGTCACCGCGTCGCGTGTCGCGGAATGCTGCTCATGAATATGGGCCTCTAGCATGGCTTTATAATTTATTAATTTTAATTTGAATGTCTCATGAAAGTTATAATAAAAACATCAAATTATGTATATCAGAAAATTGCGCTACAAAACATCTCTCATACCTGTCTCCAAATTCTTAACAACCTATGTGACGTCGGCGGCTTGTGTCTCGTTCTGTGGTTAGGGTTTTGCTAGGGTGTCCATGATAGCTTACTATCAAGTGATACAGCTGCACGTCTGCCGACTAATCCCATGAAGAAAAAAAATCATAATGATAAAAAAATCCCCATATACCTATATCTATAGTAATTATAATACATCTCATATTATTAATATTTACACTCTTTAAATAACCCCAAATATATATAGGTAAGTAACAAAATTTCAATACAAATCAGTTTTCCACAGTAATCGTTGTCAATACAGCAAAACATCACCATATAGAGTACATGTAGAGTCTGGTAGAGCGTAGGTAGAGAAGCTGTTTATTATTTAGAATGTGTAGCGTCGGGGGACGCGACTTGATGCTCGCTCCAAGTGGAAATCTTTTGGGATTACGCTGCCGTCAACCGGACTCGGGTGAGAATATAGTGGGAGGGATGTTTTGTATTTATATATATTTTTTGTATATTTATTTGGGCGATAGGATAGGAATTGGTTACTGCAGGTTATACAGTTATCTAGCTACGTCTTTAATCATGATTTACTAAAGCATCTTTGTAAGATTTTTCTTTATTAACAATCAATGATAGATATAATCTATCACGGCCATTTTACAAAAATAATTTTCATGTGAATTGTATTATAATTAATACAAACATTTTTGGATCACTTCCTATGTTTAATCTTAAAAAACATTACCTTACATTCAAGGCATACTTATTAATTTAATAAAGTATAACAGTTTTTTTGCTTTAACGAACTACCCAGTTTCTTTTCATTTTACTACCACTAAAAGCTGTACAATAAACATATTTATCCTCCATAAACATTTCAAAACATCGTTACAAAATAAAAGAAAAAAAATCTCAGTCACTCAGTGTGTCCAAACCCTAATGATCTGAAGCGTAGCGCTATGATGTACGAGAAGACGACGCCTGGCGAAACCTAAACCGAAGTAAAGCCTCCATCACGTCAAATGAATACTAAATCACAAGCGGCCATTTGAATTTCAATATCTGCGCGCTGTGTGCCCCAGCCCTAATGCTTGTGGGTTTTTGATACCTATTTCGATGTATATTATGTCAGAAAATAATAACATATATATCATATACGTAATGCTTTACAACAATTACGACAATTCGAGGACAAGGACATTTTTTTGTAATAAGGAAATTGACTGTTTCCGTCGTTATTTTTTTTATTATTTATTTCATTTTGTGCGTTGTTATGGTATGTTTTGTATTAGAGGGCTGTGTATTTAGTGTATTTGGATTAGATATAGTTATAATGTAGGTCGTAGTTATGGATGTAATCTATTGATTTAGTTTCATTTGAAGAAACAACTGCTATCAAGCTTATCTTTGTCTAGCTATAGAATTAAAAACTCTACCAATCAATGTAAGAAATTTGTAAACAAAAAGTTGTGACAAATAAATATTTACTAGCGTGATGTATATAAAGTTTCCTTTTTCATGTTTTTATGGTGATTATGTTAATAAAATTACTAAATTCACCATAAGATTGATTAATAGTTTTAGCCAGCATGACTATGTATTGTAGGTACCCAAGTAGGAACTTTCAGTCAACAAAAAATGTTTACATACAAAGAAATAACAAGACAAATGTTTTACTTTCTTCTATCGTCGCCGTCACATGGCAGTTTCCCAAGGAAAACACAAAAAAACCTACCACCACTAAAGCACTTAATGAAACAAAAGGATCCGAACTACACCCAAATTGCCAGATACATATTCTGAGCACATTTATCAGTGGAAAAAGAAACGGAGCTGAATCGGCAAATATTTTTTCTAGACGATTAGCGGAAACTCTCTCTCGAAATACCTACACTCGAACAAACTTATATTTTCAGTTTTAGTTCTGTAACTTCTAGCATATGTTACTCTCCTTCCTTTTTAATAAGGTCCATTTTTAAGGTTGTTGCAGATTCGTTAAGTGAAAATAAAACTTGGTTTTTAGTCGTAAGTTCAGCGTGGGAACGGCCGCGTCGCATTGACCCCTCGATGCTTAGACAAATGATTTCCAACCAAGAATTTTCTTCAAATGTTTTTGCGTTTCGATGTTATTCGGGATTTCGTGAAGTCCGCAGGCGATTCGCTTTAAATCTATTTAATACATCTTCTGCTTTAGCAAAGTAGAAATAAAAGGATTCCGCATACATATTATTCGAAGTTTAAAAAGTATTTTACTTAATAAAATAAGGTAAGAATAACTATAAAATAAGAATTTTGAATAGTAACTATCTCACTAGATTAAGAGACAAACTAAATGTATTGAAATCAAGACCTACTCACCTGAATTGACTGAGAAGTTAGATACTATTTTCAAGTCACAACGACACTATTATTTGGTTATAATAAAATGAAATAATACGTACTCTAAGCTACTACTTTTCTCAAAAATAAACACAATATATATAAAGATTTTTTACTGTCAATAAAACTATCAATATTTAAAAACTGCATCCATATTTCTCCATAAAGCCAATCTAAATATTGAATATCGTTACATTATTTATTTAACATGCCAATACCCTTTATATAAACTAAGACTAGTGAAGGGGGAGGGAGATTTTCGGACGCATCCTAACAATTTTTCTCATAAACCGAACATGACAGATTCGTCAGAGATTGATCGAGCCTGCAGAGTTCATCTGATGGGGTGCCGAATTATAATGCGAAGGGTGTTTTGGTGCCCCAAGACGTTGATGTTCATCGATTGGTTTTAGAACAACATCTGTGATTCTGTTTTGTTTGCCACTTTAATTCGTGACTTTGGGAATTATTTAGGGATGTAGTTTTTTGTTACACACATGTTGCTAAGAGCATCCTTACTCAGAGGTAATTTCTATGTATCCATGCCCCAAAATTATCTAAAAGTAAAAGTCTATTATCCTAATTTGTTTCAGTTATTTACCCCGTACGATTATAACCTGTATTCGTTCACTACGTAAATAAACAGAGTATTAAATTTCTTTTTACAGCATCAATCCGCTGCCGGGCTTTTTAAAACAACAAATTCTTTCATTCCTGTACACGAACCGATTTTGTCAAATTCAAACATCCGAAAAATAGGCTCGTGTTTTTTTTCTAATTAAGGAGGTATTAAAGAGTTTAAACAAACAAATTGCATTTTAAGCTAGTTACTTAAAATTTTTTCCTTGGCCGAAATGAAAATCTTCCTTCGACTGAGGGCAAACTACCCTTGAAAAAATATAAAAAGTATTATTAAAGAAGGAGACAGTTCGGGCCGCATTTGTAACTGTCGCGGGCCCTATGATGAAAAATTAGTTCAGTCCTCGTGACAAAGGCGAGCTAAACCCACTATACATGGTTATCTCACTCTAGCTTCCGAGATGTATGACGTAGAAAAGGGACAGATAGATGCTGCGTTTCCAATAGCAAATGACACAGATAGCTTAGGGATGACCGTAGGAGCGAACAGCAAGTTTTTGACAGGGCCCATTTATTGTGTATTGAATATCAATATAATTTCCGTGAGAGTCGATTTTTGTCCCATAGTGTGTGTGTCCCGGGAGTGAGGAGTTTGGGCACACAGATTACGGCCAATAGCAAATATTGGTCGTGATTGATGGAGGCGAGACGCCTTCGTGGATCTGCGATTTCTTTGCTTTGTTCTTTTGTTTTTCTTGTACGCAAATTCCAATGAGTTTGATGTATTACAGTAGAATGAAGGTGACAAAGTAGGCAGGCGAACTCAACTAAATTAATATTTTATATTTTCATTTTTTATTTTTTTGTTTTTTTTTGTCTTTCGATATAACATACGTTGTTCAATTCGTTTTAGGTACTAATTTCTTTGATGGAACTAAAAAACAAAAATATATTATTATATACTAAAAACTGGCGCTCATTGACACTATGATAGTTATTTAGTTACGATGTAGTCTTATTTGAGGCTTCTTAAAACAGTGCATGATAGCCTCAATAATAAAACAAAAATCGCTGATTTAACTTGTTTTGGTACTTACTTTTGTAACATGGTCGTATTTTTCATATAGTTTAATTACAGGCATGTTTTCTAGTTTTACTCAAATACAACTAACGATTAGGCTGAAAGAGTTTACGAAAAATTTACAAACCATCTTACTATTATTCTTATTCCATCTTACTATTATTCCCACAAACCTTGACCCTCGCTAGAATGTCTTGTACTCGCACGCAAATGGACGGGATTATCCAGTAATGGCGTGACCATTCCATCTAAATGCGGCACAACTACAACCACCGTACGTAATCGATTGACTTGCTGCTGGATACAACCGCTTACGCCTTACTCGATTTACTTAAGATTAACAATTCAATTGTAAATTTATTGCTTATGTTTTTGTTTATGATCGAGTGTTTCTTTTAGAAATAATCCCATTACACCAAAAACAAAGCATTATCATTATTAATGTATGTGTATGTAATAATGCTTTAATGTACCATGACTTCAAGTACAAGTCCAGAGCAAAAGAACGAACTGGGTAGTTTTTAGTCTGTAAAAGTCTGACACTCTCTCTTGCTCCGGGTCAAGTCATTAATGATTGTAAAAAAAATGTAAAAAGAGGTTACCCTTATTCCTAACGACCTGAAAATGTTGGGTTAGATCGATAGAGAATTTTTATATGATGGTGTATTGAATATCATCGCGATTGTAATAATCTCGGATATCTGAATTGACTGTATTATGAAAAACATTAGGTATGTATCGCAATATAGTTTCTGATGAATGATGTCAGTCAGCATAATATACCTATGTATGTAAACATACTTTACCACAATATAGAATTACTTAAGATTAACAATTCAATTGTAAATTTATTGCTTATGTTTTTGTTTATGATCGAGTGTTTCTTTTAGAAATAATCCCATTACACCAAAAACAAAGCATTATCATTATTAATGTATGTGTATGTAATAATGCTTTAATGTACCATGACTTCAAGTACAAGTCCAGAGCAAAAGAACGAACTGGGTAGTTTTTAGTCTGTAAAAGTCTGACACTCTCTCTTGCTCCGGGTCAAATCATTAATGATTGTAAAAAAAATGTAAAAAGAGATTACCCTTATTCCTAACGACCTGAAAATGTTGGGTTAGATCGATAGAGAATTTTTATATGATGGTGTATTGAATATCATCGCGATTGTAATAATCTCGGATATCTGAATTGACTGTATTATGAAAAACATTAGGTATGTATCGCAATATAGTTTCTGATGAATGATGTCAGTCAGCATAATATACCTATGTATGTAAACATACTTTACCACAATATAGAATTGTTTCAGGACTTTTCAGCTTAGACCATATTATATTTCATCGACATTTTTGTTTTCGTTATCTATTCAAAGAATACCACCATATATATACATATACCTGCTTGTAATACATAAACCAACTAAGAATTGATCTATACCTAACTTCAAGAACTGATACACCTAACATATCTAGATTCGTACATTACGTCTACAACTCCTTTATATACCTACCAAAATTTTGGGTCTCAAATCTGCGACGTGTACATAACAAAACATATATACATAAACAAACCAAGTCATCAGAGTGAAATCACAGTACATAGCGAGTACACAATCGGTTGACCGTCGCGCGGATCCAGCCACAGGCAAATGACAAGGAATTAGTTGGTAATGGCGAGACCATTGTGTCTAACTGCCTGGTGGCTCACCTAGACATACATAATTGATTATCCCTGTGAACCCTTCTGCGGAACTTTGCCTCACAATTTTAGATGGTTACAAATTTTTTTCGAGGAATTTATTTCAATATTTTTTGGTGTTGTGGATTTTTGGGGTTTAAAATTTTAATTTATTTATATAAATATCTTCATTTAAATGTAGATTGATCATAATCCATAAAATGCTTTGAAGTCGTATTAACTTTTTTAATTTCTTACGAATATTAGAAAAATCTGTACCTACTCCAGCATACAGAACGCTGCTAGTCCAGCATACCTAATTGCCTTGATATTACAGGTAGGAGTAAACCACTGCAAACGTTCCTCCCAAAGGATCAATTGTAGTTGCGTTGTCACTAGGTACTCGTGTTACAAAATATATATCCGTTTAGTTAATTTTTTTTATTTATTCCTACAGTAATTATTATGATTCGTTTCATTAGACCTGAATGTAGATAATTCGTTCGATTCTAATATCGATTGTTCTAAATTCCATAGCCATATTTTTTTCCAACCAGGTACTTGATATTTTTGTAAAAACCTTTTAAACAGAAAAAAATATATCCCAAAAATTATCATATTAGAAAATCTGACAAAAAAAAATACAAAACAATAACAAGAAACAAAGCTTACGGACACACATTGTGAGAATCCAGGTAATTAAATCAAACAAAATCCAAGTTTGGAAGATGGCTGAATAATCTTATTTATCTGTGTCAAACGCCGGCTTTTTTACTAAGACGGATATGCCACAGATTATCTCATGCAATTTATCATTCCTTTGGTGGAGGACCAATCTGACAGCTGTCTTAACCCTTTTTAACCAATGAGAATGTCATAGGCGCACGATTTACATTGAGTTGTTTTTTTTCTCTCGACTTAGTATATTAAGTGCTTTTTTATTGCGTTTTAATACTTTTGTTGTTGTTTTTTTTCTTGTTTTTCTGCTCAAGGGTAGGGATTTAATTATTATGTTGTAGATTTTTGGTGACTTAGTCAGGTCCGTTCCTCGTAAGTGTATAAGGAAAAATGTTCGGAAGAATTGGCTGTGATTAATTTTAGTTGCATTACATAGGCAAGTTAGCTTTTTATTTATTTCAGATTTCTCAAAAATAGTTATAAAAGTAGCAAAACTTGACAAATTATTATTAGTTATTTTCGATAAATTATTATTATTATAGATTGAAAGTACACAGTACATATGTTAGAATTTCCAGAAGAGCGATAGTTTTAAGTTTCTATACTTATACAATTCTTCATTTGATCAACATTACTTCTTTCGCTAGTAAAACTCAGTAATTTAATTCATCAAACTACAAGCGAATTATTCTTCTGTTGTGTCTCGATTTTAATCATTACCACAATTGAAAGGTCTTTTTGTTAATGAAAACACGTGTTCAAACATTAAAAACTATTGACCAAACATTAACAAAATAATAGCAAACAAACGCGACACACATTACCTAACAAAAAAGCAGTAATAATATTATTTATTACAACAATAAACACATTTTAATTAACGTTATCTATTCACAATCGTTTAATTAATAGCAGCAATAAAATTAACCCGCCATGTTTCAAATAAAACGGTCGAAACAAAACTTGGTAACAAAATAAACGATACTTATAATACATCATTTGTGTAGCTATCAATAAAGCGGCCGAATCTTAACATCTTACTAACATCTCAATTTCTTGTATTGGAAACAACAATAATATTTCCTGAAACAGGATATTTATTTAAAACAAGGCGTTGATAAAGTAATTTTCTTTTAACCTTAACCATGTCTTTATGGAGTGGTCATTACTTAGCAATGGTACACAGCCCGCTCTGAGCAATGGCTACGTATTAATCAAAATGCCATATTTTTGTCTCGCTCCTTTTGTACTTCCGTTCCTTTCTCACTAGTCATGGATATCTCGTTTTTATTTGTTGCCAAGTATCTTTCTAAAACTTTTATCTCATCACACGAAAACGATCCCTAATTGTTTTGTGCTTAGATCTTATTTCAAGTGGGTTATTGAGTTACTTATAACGTTTTTCGTTGGGTAGTCGTACTCAGGTTCTGCAGTCTTACTCTCCTGAGACGAAATTCGGTCTTTTTTTTCGACTCTCCATCAGAGATCCTTTTTTCGCTTTTTCAGAATAGACGTAGGAAAGCGTTCTTGCCTTCCTCCATTTCTTACGCATTATCTCGTAATCATTAGTTTCACCATTTCCTTGATAGTAAAAGGTTTTTAGACAACTCAATTAAGTAGATAAATTACTTTTACACTTTCGCTCTACAAATGTTGATGTAGAACTGACTTGCTGACTAATTAATAAATAGGTACATATAGCTTTAAACAGAAGTACCTATAGTAAAGTTTCACTTGTAAATTATAAAGCATGTGATATTAAATATAGTCAAAGACAAAGTTCTTAAGTTATAGAAAAAAAAAATACTATAATGAACCTAGAAAACCACTAAGTATACTATAAATTGTATGACTACATTATGACATAAAAGTTATTTTATTATCTCTCGATCTTTAAGACATTTCAATATAAAAAACCTCTGAGATACAGGCCTAGGCTTAGTTCAGACTCCAGATCTCCCACAAATTGCACCTTGTTGTTTAACTCATGTCTTATCTATAAGCTTAACTGTCTAGTTCTTAATAGGTCTAACTTAGATACAAAACAAACTTAAAACGTAATAACTTCTTAGCATTCTTAAATTATAGGACTATTTAATCTACATTAAAAAATAATTTACTATAACAAAAGTTATTTTCATTGTATTGCCTTATTTTCTCTACTTTAATTACATTTCTGTGTACTAAAAAACTTCTATACTAAACAGACTCTACATTTATACTTCAATATTGGTAGTAGGAAAACCATATATCAAGTTTCTGTATTAAAAACCAACTTTCCTTTTTAATAAAACAAAATATACATATTCTGTTTCTTACTTATTCTAGATTATTACCATTATTTAACCATTATTTTTATTTAATTCATCAAAACCTATGGTTCTTCTATTGTGTATCGAATTTCCACAATTGGAAGTCTTTCTAAAACATTATAAGGTACTAATAATAAACAGAGCCGACTTATCAACACTGCGCCTGCGGCTTCCTCCTCCACATGTATATTGTCACCGCTCTCATAGCTCCCTCCTTGTTGAAATACATACGTCATCAAGTCGGCCATGACACATACCTGTTTCTTCTTAAAGATCGCGGGAACTTGGTATTTTCGTAGTGTCGTACCTATTTATATTGTATGGTAGATAGTAGATTATTTTGTTTGTCATATGTTTTATGTGAGGAGAGAAATCCGTGCGAATTATGATTAAATATTAAAGATTATTATTTTACTGAATTTACAATCTCTTAGTTTTAAAAAATAAAAAATATACAAAAATATGATCTAAGCAATATCTCAAATACAGGCAAGTGCATTTGATCAATTAAATAATAAAAATAAGAGTCTGGATGTTGTTTTAAAATCTTGGAATTATGATCCAAAATGAATAATTTGCAATATAAAGAAATAATGTTTGTTTAAGTTTCTACAGGTAATTAAGAAATAATGTTAATGAAATAATGTATGTTTAAGTTCCTACAAGCAATCAAAGGCTCTTTAATAAATATACGTATCACTATCATCGTTTGAGTATATTTTACATGCATACTTACCTTCTATATCCATCGAGATAAAATCAGCAGCACCGTCTCATTGCGCAAACTTAGCAAACAGGTTACTATCAGCGTAGGTGGTAAGTGTCATTCTAATATTGATGTTATCTTTTATCTAAGTACAGTTTAAAACTTTGATGTACACCTACAGAATATATAGGTATCAATCTACTGTACCTATTATTTTTTTTTTTCTTTTTCTCTCAATCTTCATAGTTTAGCCTTAGGGCTGGAGCTAAGCTTCTGCGGTAGTTGAATCCTACGCCAATTGTTAGGGTAAATAACCTTATTACTGTAGACAGAACTTCAATTAATCATATACGTTTTTCTGTTATGTTCATAAGGTGTTTGTTTTTGTAGCAGTTGATAAATTATATACATAATGTACTCACCTATCCAGGTGACTACCCCACTGGTACCATAGTTACAAGTGCAGCTAAGGTAAGTTTGAGTACCTAAAGGTTAGGTACTGAAAAATCCTGAATGCCTGTCTTCAATTTTCGAAATTCTTCTTAGTAGAACAATTTAAACAGAATGGTGCTATGCGTAAAATTCATCAGAAGACCATCAGTCAACGGTGGCTGTGAAGCCAGCACAATAATGTACTGAAACAATGAATTTAACTTTAGGCCATTAAACGGCACTTTTACACGTCAATTTATATGTGAAAAACTAGATGACGCTGTACTGCGACCTTGTTCAGAGCTGGAGAAGAAACAAAGTGTTTTATATGCCCAGTCAGTAACCCCTTTATTACAAAACAATATTTACTCTAGGTTTAAACCTTTGAGTCATTCGGCGTTTGTATTTTCAATCTTATTCTCACCTACTTTCAATTCGAAATACAAAAATGGGCTCTATGGTTTAGACCTAGACCAAAGGAAAACCTTCTTTTGTTCTAAGGCAGTAAGAGTCTCACACTGCGTCTCGCCCCACACAGGGCGGAAGAAGTCATGAATCAAATCAAATGAAGTATCATCAAGTTGGCAAAAAGACCATCGGACACAATAGACCGGTCTACTTAATTACTTTATCTTGAAAAATTTCTTAGAAAATACTTTTTGAGTGTGGTGTTTGATAAAAAAGTAATAATATGTAATAAAAAAATACAATTTTATTCCTTTTCATCTTTTTTTAAATTTCACGTGTCAGTCTGCTCTACCTTCTGCGTCAATCACTGACATTTCCCACAAGTGTCAAGTCATTCGTCATCAAAACCAGTGGCGTGGTTCGATGATGATCAGTGTTTTATCGCGATCATTGCCAGTGTGTACCAACACACTGGTGAACATTTGCATATAATGGTACGACGCGATGCCATTCGTCAAATACTTTGACTGACACCTACCTTATATAGGGTGTTTAAATTTAAAAAATAGTTTTTTATGAATCTTTATTGGGGACAAATAAGTAGCAACAAGAATTTTCTATATCGATTTCGAAACCGCTTTTTGAATCCAGGTCAATCTAAAAGCAATAAAATCTTTATCATCCTCTGCAATAAAACTGAACTTACAAAGGAGACCCACATAAAAAATCAAATAAATAAATCTTATACACTCGTTTCTCGTGTGAAGCTGACATGTTATTGTAATTATCCAAAATTACCTCAATAAACCATTGACTTTTGTTACGTCTTCATAAAGAATCCGAACATAAAAATTTAAATTGATCCTTATCAATCTTAAATTCAAATCGTTGCAAATAATTTATTTAATTTATTCTTCTTTTCAGGTTACGACTACGCAGCAACAGCAGCTTCTGCAAGAAAGAGAGAGAGAGATTAAATCATATTAATATTATGATACAATAAAGGAACACCATATAAGTGAAAACAAGGGAAGGGTAAATAAAACCTATAGGCAGAACGCATTAAGGTATTCGGGCAAGACGCCATTGTTGTCATATCGTGGATAAACTATGACATTAATCAATGGAGGACAACAATAGTACCGCTCACCTCAAACTGAACTCGTCTCACCAACATAACCTGAACTTCGACGAAAACAACGAAGTCCTGAACTTTCATACCCTCGTGAGTTCAATCAATATTGGCCGTGTATATCGAGTGAATACATCTACATAATGTGGGCAACAGCATAACACTAGATAACGGTTATTGTGACGACAATTCGATTCAACCCACGTGGTTATTGGAAATTTAGGAAATAAATACTATTGTACATAATAAAATTATGTATTATATTTATTTAATTCAATGTATTATATAAATATTATTTTTAACTTATGAGTGTCTAAAATAACATGTGTTTTAAAAAATTAAATATTTCTATGAAATGCTAAATTGAGTTGTCAAAGACACAAAGAAACGTCGGCGCCAGCGTCGGTATTCGCCTGCAGTATTTAACGATATGTCTGCTACCGACAACCTTCCCAAAAATATTGACGCTCATTAAAGTAAGTATCTAGATAATCGACAGAAGGCGAGTTGTAAAAACATAAGAAGAATCAACTAATTACTGAATATTGCAAAATGTCACTATTGTTTGGTAAAATGTTCAGGAATTCCAAAAAATATCTTCTAATATTAATGGCACGAAACGAATTCTCCTGTTGTTCCATTTTCAAATTTTAAGGTCTCCACAACTTCTTTAAATAGGTATCTAGTGTTAGTAGTCCCGAACACCAAAAGCCAGACGAGACAAAATGCAATTTCAACTGGAACAAAAATTAATTTGTGATATGCAAAATCAAATCCCTAACGACAGTCGCATTCATTCCCCACCATTTCACACAGCCCGTTAATCACGAGGGTTCCTTCGCTGTGGACAGATAATTTCATTAGTAGATATGTGCTGCGTATAGGTATCGGAATTCACGGAAAGTTGGCTTTCATCATACATATATATTTGCTCCCTTTTCTTAACATTTCTCTCCTTTCCTTATACATTGCCAAAAAGTTTACTGTCTAAAGTGTTGAGTAATAACAATGTTTCGGTGATAATCTTAGCACCTATGTATAATAATTTTATTCAACTTCATAATTATGTTTAACAGCTCAGGTAACTATTTGTCGAGGAACGAGTCTAAAAGTTTCAAGTCCCATATTCTTGATCCAGAGCAGATCTATTAGAAGACCCGGTTTTCTTTTCAGGAGTTAAGGGTGGTTTTAGCGATCTCTCTAAAACCAAGCTGAAAGTCCCATACAATAAAAGCCTAGGAGCCGTTAGAATATTAGAAGGTCACCCTTCCCACTTAATCAAAAAGAAAAGAAAGGGCTCATTTTCATAAACAGACAAACGTCATACAGATAATGCAACTCAAATTATCTGTCTCACCATAATCATGACTTGAAGAACTCAACTTCTCCGTCTTTTGTCTATTTGACTAGGATCTGTCATTCCCTCAGCCTAATTATAACGTGTTTGTTTAAAAAGTTCATTCACCACATAGAGAATCGTCATTCAATTGCTCATGAAACAGTTTGCCCTTGAGCTATTAACGATTTTTAAATAATTGAGTCGTAGATGTTATTAATTAACTTGTTAAACTGATGTCGTTGAACTTTATGATAGGGCCGTTTTCTCTACATGATTTACTGTCTGGAATGGTTTTCGAGAATCTTTTGTAATATCGAGATCCAAACTCCGACTTTTCCTGGCTTAGAAAAGCTAGGAAACAAGCGACACATGAAATACTTGCCATTGTGCTGTGGGGCGGCGAGATTGGTTCGAGCGACGCTGTGATAGAGGCCTTTGTGAAGCTGCGCTACCAGGCACCAGACATTTTGTAGGTATGTGTATGCAATCTGTAAGTATAAAAAGGTATATTTCTGGAGTAAGTATGTGATAAAAATTGGATAGATACTTTATCATGGAATCCTCTTAGTCGAAAAACCCAAACCTTGTTAGTCTCAGACATCGAAAAACATTCAAGTATTAAAATTTTAATCATGAAAGTTTATTGAATATTATCTTTAAAAAGTCATAGCGACCAAATCCAAGCAGGAAGTCTAAAACTCAATTATATTATTTAAATTCTCATTTCATTTCTTTTTGCTTTCGAGCCAAAGTTTCAAAATGTGGGCAAGGAAATAAACAAAAAGTGGGATAACAAAAATATGAGGGAACCCCGCTGAGCTTATCCGCAGACATGCAATGATATTAGAGAAATCGGAACACCATATTATTGTACACGATGACAACGGTAAGAAGCGGAGCTGAGCGGAGCGGAACGAGGCCAAGAAATGTTCTAGCAAGCGGTAAATGGTACGAGAAAATAAGGAAATAGACGATATAAAAGAAAAAGAAATTCCTATTTTTATTTTTTACATAAGCTTATGCGAAGCTTGGGTTATTCGAAACAAGGTAAAATTACTGAAATATTAGCTTACTTTTTAGGTACTAATTACTATTTTTCATTTATCTTGATACCATTGTAGAATAACTTCCACGTGCTATCATTCAATTAGTATCAATAATATTATACAGCTAACACGATGATAAATTTTGCTTCTAAAAGATAATACGTTAAGCGAGAAAGAGACAACCATTGGTGTGTATGTATTTGTAACTTCATAATAAACTTTACAATCCCTACGGACATAATCTAGCTCATTAATTTCTTCAACACTTACTTAATTTATGGCGTAATCATTAACGTAACGTGTTACGTTCATTGAATTTATCATGAGACGTTGCATCAAAATGTGATGCTGGTGTCACTATTACAGACCCATTTGGGGTCAGCATGTAAATGTCTAAGCCGCTGACAATGACCTCATATATTTTCTAAAAATTACACTTCATTTGACCCTTTAGACCTTTTAAATCATTTTCGGTGATCAAATCTTTAGCTTCCTCATTTTATACTTGATGTTTATTTTCGGCATCTGATCAATCATCTTGTATTTTGAATGAATTGTAGCGTTGTTCAGCTGCTATTCTTTGTGTTTTATCATTTGATTCCTTGTTGTATCCTTCAATATTGTCAGTTCCTATATTTTATACT
Source organism: Spodoptera exigua (assembly GCA_902829305.4). Lineage (NCBI taxonomy): Eukaryota > Metazoa > Arthropoda > Insecta > Lepidoptera > Noctuidae > Spodoptera > Spodoptera exigua. Next base: position 5,290,466 of record LR824612.2, read on the forward strand.
TCAAAAACCACCCCACCCTAGATTCCTGCACACCTAAACTAGATTATATCTACGCTATGATTACACGCTTACCTACCAGCTGGTATCTGCGGATTATCTTTATTGAATGCCACACGCTGCTCACAGCACGCCGCCCAACATAACTTACTTCAAACTACGGACCGTGCAATAAGGGCCTTACCTCGTTATTTTTGTCTTACTAATAATTTTGTTGGTGAATTTTTGAGAGTAATAAGTATTGCCTAGATTTATAGTAAATACTTTTAACGAGAAACTTAAAATATAACGATTAATATAGATTTTGAACACAGTGGAAACAGAATAAATCTAAAATGCTTTTACATCACCAGCCTGTAAGTGCCCACTGCTAATCAAAAGCCTCTTCACACACGGAGAAAAATTCAGCATTAATCACCACGCTTGCTCAAGGCAAATTGGGGATTTCATACCTATAATTAGAAATTATAAGTCCAGGTCTTCTCACAATGGTATGTCACCATATGTCAGTAGTGTCTAAATAATAACAGAAAGTATATATAACTCGGAAAAAGTCACTTTGGTACTTGCAAGAGAAAAAGGCGCCCTAACCTTCGGGCTACCACGACAAGAGTCATAGTCGTGAAAATGCTTTACATCTTCGAATCTCGAGAAAATATATAAAAAAAGTTATGTTAAAGCATTTCTAAATAAGTAGATATGCAATTAATATTTATACATTAGTTACTGTTACGTGTTATGATGTAATCAGAGCTATCTATGGATGCTAAGTTAGTAGGTAGGTTGAGATACATTAGATTCTGTACAGTTTGTTGAATGAAGGATATTCTCTAAACTTGCGATATGATGGGTGTCTTTGTAAATGGCAATTGGTTTTATAGATTATTAGGTAGGTATATCTATGATGTTTATATGAAAACGCCAATTTGTCTTGAGCAAGCGTGGAGATTAATGCTCAAATCTTCTCCATGTGAGAAGAGGCCTTTGCTCAACGGTGGGCACTTATAGGAGGATGATGATTATTAGGTATGTATAAAAATATTTTTTTTGTGTGATAGGTTGGCAAACGATCTGTGGTAACAAGTGGTTTGCCGACCTTTTGGGGATTAGGAATTTGGAGATTAAATGTTAAGGAAAATGAATGATAAATGGTAATTTAATATTATTTATAAAACAGACATATTTATATTGGTAAGCTTTACGTCCATAATTTACCTTACAGCAATAGTTTTACTAGAACCATCGTCGCACTGGAAGGCGACAACATAATTTGGCTTAATTGTTCCTACAGTAATAGTCCCTAATATCCGTACCACTCCAGAAGACGACAGCATAATTTTGCTGGCTGGCTGGTAAATCATATTTTTATCATTTTCTATGCTTACCAGTATTATTTCATATCCAAAAGTTTCCTTTGGTGTTTATGAATCAGGTGATTTTTATTGTGTTCAAAATCACCTGTTCTGTTCTGATCTGTTGAGTTTTCTGTCAATAAATAAATAAAAACTCTTAAAAGTTCGATAAATAATGTATTAATGTGCTTAGATAAAGAAGTTATAAAATTGAAATAAGATAAGCAACGAGCAACAACAGAACTACACAATTTGTAATCCCAAGTTAGTTCATGCAAGAATTTGCGGCGTTTTATAGATAAAGGCATACTTCCTCGTGAGAAGATATTAATGCGCTGCGTTCATCTATAGGAAACTGCCCATCTAATACTAAAAGAACTATCTAATCTTATTGAGTGACTGCCTTCAGGAAATACAACGCTAGCTGGATACACGATAACGTAAAATACAGAATTCTTTTTTTATGTAATTGGTCGGCAAACGAGCTGACGGATTACCTGATGGTGAGCAATCAGCGCCGCCCATGGACACCCGCTACGGAGGAGTTACGAGTGCGTTGCCGACCTTTTAGGGATTAGGGATTTGGAGATTTAGGGATTGGGGGCGGGGAAGGATTGGGCCTTCGGTAACCTCACTCATACGGCGAAACACAACGCTGTGGTTGTTTCACGCCGGTCTTCTTTGAGGCTGTGGTATCACTCCGGTCGAGCCGACCCATTCGTGCCGAAGCATGGCTCTCCTACACTTAATTCTTAGATAAAAGACTAATAAATACGAAAGATTTTGTGAATAACCATTTTAAAATCCGATTGCAACTAAAACCATTATCGTAGTCATTAAAAAAGCTGCTAGTTTTCGCTTTCATGCTTAGCAGAACTGGTAAAACTATTTAGGTATTGAGTCATGAATTGCACATTTAAGAGGAGTCAGTGGTAACTTCATCTTATTGTGAGAGGTAATCTGAATAGTTTTTCTATGTCATATTCTACATTTACCACATATACTGGGCAATGGGCGACCAAGCATATGTATATGGTTTTCGTAAAAGATGAGTAAGTATAGGTAAATATTTGGACAATACAACTCTTTAAATATTATGGATAGGTATATTACCACGTGACACGTCTTTTATTTCAGCAAGATCGTTTATTCTTTCACGAGATTAAAGACTTAACTGTAGGTAAAAACACAAACTTTATTAAAGAGTTTAACAATAAAAATGTTAAGTTCGACAAGTAACGCAAAAACAACATTAGCTATTAGAAAGCGCAATATTTCGCTCTACCCAAAAATAGCATTAAGAGATCGTGACTGCACACTTGGCATCACAAGCCGCCTATGCAAATGATGTGAACCAACCTTGGGCCAACAAAGCGGCCTTAGCTATACCGTTCTTTGTTTTCCAACAACACAAGAAAACGACACTGATACAAAAATCACGAACACAATCCATGCGAATTGTACACAGAGAAACACAGTGTCGATTCTTGGGGCGATTCCATCAATCATTCAATGAATACCGTTAAATAAAACATTGCATTACATTTAGAGATTATTATTTTGTATTTGTAAAACGACCACGAATGACATATGATGGGATTATACACTGTACGGATTATGTATATGTGTTTTTGCACAAAAACTTGTTTAAGATTAACCCATTTTTGGTGCATTTTTATACAGTGAAGTAAGATTTTGTGAGATTAATGACTTTACATGTTAATAATTTTGAATTAAAAATTAATATTAATTGAGTCGACTTCTTAGTTACGTTATGTAGGTAAACTTGCGTAATATATGCAGGAATGTTTGTTTTGACCAATGATTTATTGAAGTATGTTTTAGTGCAAACGAAGGCCTTTGAAAGCCTGCTTCAGAAGGCCTTTACAGTACCAGGACGTAAAAGCTAAGCGTGTTTGCAATTAATATGAAAGGTAATACAATATAATTATGTAGGTACTTAATTAAGGTGACTAGTTATAAAATATTTATTCAAAAGGTTTACCTATAAAAATAATAGATGGATGGATGCCATGTCATTGTATACTAGAAATAATACGAAAAAGCAGAGGAAGTCTGTTGCTGAATGAATTTTAGAAATTATAAGGTTTTGTTAGGTTTCAAGTTTATTAGATATTTCAAAGGAACTTCTCAGGAAGAAGCAGGTGAAAAGTAAATATATAACAATATTGACAAACGTTTACTGTTACATTCATGTTAACATAAAGACTTCAAAATTACGAACAAGAAAATATTTTTTAAACAAGTAAACAGATAAGTATCATTTTCATCAAGAAAAGCTTACTACATTTAATGTCCAGGTTCAAATCAGCGATTGCCTAATTTAATGGTGAATTTCAGATATATTTTTAAACTGCTAGGTAAACTCTCCAAAAAGTTTTCTATCCGCCGACGGCGGCGGCGCATCTATTTTGGGACTATCCGTCGGCCGCAGCACTACCTGCACGATCAACTTTAAAGGTTTTATTTCCCTTGACACCTATACTTATACTAATTTGTACCGAGAAGTCGTTTAGTAGTATAAAATATCAAACAGGTGATAAAACACGAAAACTTGGCACACTGACAAACAAATTGACGTGTGCATCGGAAGTGACATTAACAATCCTATATAAATACCAACAAATTGGAGTCAGATATAAATAACCTAATTGCCAATCAATATAATAAGTTCAAAGCTTTCATTATTTTTAATGACCCTGTATGTACAAGAAATTCATTATAAGTTATGTTAATTCATTAATAATTCATGTAATGAGTAAAAGTGAATTAATTGCTTGATGCCGATCTGTTTAGGGGTTAAAAACTTATAATTTAGCTTTAATGCAATTTATTACTACAGCGAAATGGTACATGTATTTTACTTTAATTAGCATTTAAAAACTCTTGTCTACACTACATCAAGTGGGTCGGTTCGGTTAATTACGTGAAGCTAAAAAAAATATGTTGACCAACGTAATCGGGTGTTTTAATTAACAAAAATAGTTACTTGTTTTAAAATAATTTTCATGAATAAAGATGTACAAAATGAAAATCTTGAAGAAGCACAACGTATCGATTTCGAAGAGAAGGTGCAAAATTAAACGAACGAAGATTGGAATGATATTACAGAAGATTATGAAATTACAGAGAATTATACACTTCATCAACAGAAGCACCTGCTAAGTGAACGCAATGGACAAATTAAAGGTTTTGCAAATTGAACATGGTAATAAACATGGTATGGAATTTTCATTTTACGACACAGCAAAAGCTTTGAGACAAGCCAAATTGACACATCTATCTTTGAAAGTTTGGTGAAACAAGAAAAAAATTGTGTAGCATGATTTTTTAAGAAAAAAGCGTTGAATGCTAATAAAGAAATCAATGTTCAAGAAGTTTTCTTTCTTTAGCTCCTGTCTAGTTCTAACGGCTATATAGACTGATCTATGAAGACAGGTCATCTACCTACATTAATTAGTTTAAGAGAACGCAACAATGACAGCCAAAGAATTCTACTGTGACTTCTCACGTTGAACTATGTATTGGTCGATATAATAAAGTAATTATGTTACAATGTAATAGGCTGAGAATAGGTGAGGTGTTTGCCAGGGAACGTAATGATCGCCGGTGAGAGCTTGCTGATGAGATTAATGGGCTGTGTGAAACAGGTAATGATAAGCGTGCCATTTCTAAAGTTACACTTTGGAGTACTGTAAAGAATAAAGACAAATTCATTCTTAAAGTTAAAGTAATAAGAAATACATTGGTAAAATCATAGTCAAAGAATTTAATTGAATTAAAAGAAAGGTATTTTTGGAAGTAGGGAAATAAGAATTTTAAAGAATCCTGTTTTAAAGTATTTATTCCTTTAACGGAAAATTCATACTTATGTCTTTGTTTGTTGTCGTGATTTAAATAGCTATTGATGATCTTATTGACCAAAAGAAATGTACCTAACTAACAACCGTTATGCAGAACCATCTATTGACGCCTATTAACTTGTTTTTTGTTTCGGGCAAAATATTTCCTGTATTTTGTTATGATAGCCATCTTGCAAATTACTTTATAATAACGAAGATGTAGAATGATATGATATGATTATTACTTTATTTATTGCAACGAACGACTTTGATGACGGAACTATTAAAATGATGTTAGATCTTTTTGCACCATTAGGCATAGAGACTTTTTTATGCAAAATTTGTATTTCATGTCTTTGGTTTAATAGTAGCATAGCTTAGTAACATACAATTTTAATTTTTTTTATTATTTATTTGTTCAATCTTAACATCCTCCTTTTTTTATCTAATAATTTTTGATTTGGTTCTGGCCGAGAGGGCCCAGGTTTGTAACTGAAAACTGTATTTTCTACAACCAGGATCTGCACATTACGATTTCAATGACTGCTTGAATACTAAACCGGCATTCAACGTGTAGAACTAATGTAGGTTTGAAAAGGAAAGATTTTTATGTAAGTAGGTAGGTACGATTTCTATTTCATTTATGAAATGTTTCTTAATAAGGAACCTTATCATGAGAAGATGGAGACAGTAAAGTACCTAAGTTTTAACTACCTATTTAGGTATCCAGTATATCATTTTTCTTTCTTTTTTGATACAAAAATAATGTATCATGGCAAACCATTTTCCTATTATCCTTTAAAGCTTCTTATACCTATTCTATTTGTGCTTGAGTTAAAAAATTCAAGAGATCACAACACAATATAGTTAGATATACATACCTACCTATATTCCTATACCTACGTATAGTTGATACGTGCTTCCCTTAAGTGACGTAACTGCTCCCCCGCGACTGTTGTGCTTCAAGCTAAACTGAGTAAAAGTGCTAATTAAAAAGGACAGAAATATATAACTTACCATATAAGGGAATAGGACGGTAGCATTTCTATCGGTGTCATCTTCGAATGCAACGCCTGACGTGTATCCAGTCCCCGCAAGTTTTGCCGCTAACTGGGTTAAGTTTAAGGAATTATATTTTTAATATTGAACTTATTCTATATTATAACTGGGATTCAGATGTAAAAATACTTACTAGTGAATTAATTACCACATGTTTTTGTAAAGTTTTGGTTAATTGTAACTTTGTAGTAATATCCTAATTTTAAATTTCGACGATTGTGAATGGAATCATTTAAAAGGATTTTTATAGTAAATATTGTGAAGTAATTCCTACTGCCTTCTTCTATTGCAAATCCATGCCTTTAGGTAAATTTAAATGACATAAAGGGCATAGGTACTTTGTGTCATTTTAATTAAAACATAACTACCTTATAAATTGATATTAATGATCTCACTAATTTTGGTAAGTATTTCAATCATTTATAAAACCGATTAAACATCTACATGGAAAATTCAATATTTCTTTCCTTTACAACCGATGTAGCAACTTGTTGGGTGAACTGTACAATATAACAAATGAGTTGGGCTGCGTCCGAGTGGCTGACGCGTGGGAGTGGCGCAGCGGGGCGGGGCAAGCGGGGACACCGCCCCTAACAAAATGGCGTCCGCGCGGGCGCCAATTTTGAATTTCAATTTTGAATTGTAGACTAGATTATGTAACGAAAATGTATAAAAAATATTTTCTTTTTGAATAATATTACTGTAGCGTAAGTTTATGAGAAGATTATTTATTATTTGGTGGTTTCAAAATAAATTCTAAATATTCAGGTACAACAAATAAAAGCAGAGTGTTAGGGTGCACGGGTGTCAAAGAGACTTTGATTGTATATTGACAATTAGATACATTATCGAAACCTTATAAATAGCTAGTCTAAAAACTAGATCTTATATAGTCTTAAAGAAATCATTACAATTGATTTACGGTGTTATTACTATCCTATGCCCACTCCCACCATAAATTTACAAACGATGACGAATCAATTAATTATGACATGACAGATAAGTTATCAAACGTGTCAAAAAGCCAATAAAATCAATTACAAAGATGTCTTGTGTCTTAACTCGAGACCATAAATTAAACATATTCCTACAAAGGATCGCCGACAACGCCGCTATCTATAAACAAATCGTTATTGCGATTTAAGGACCCATTTAAAAGCTATAAATTTCCCACCACAATTAACTATCAACCTTCAACCAAACGCAGTAGAGTCGACAATCAAACGTTTGAAATCTACACCTTAGCTCTCATAAACTATTTTCAGTAACAGCTAAATGAAGAGGCGACTTTTCCGTCTCACTCTGTCGTGTTAATAAGGTGGTGGGTATGAAAGGGACGGAGAATATTTACGAGGTGTTTATATCGATACAGTGGCGTTGATTTAACCATTGCTTTGGTTTATTGCAGTCAATAAAATTGAACGTTATGAGGCAAGGTCGTAAGTGAAAAATTGTCGATGATTTATGACTTTATCTTGGGACAGTCAGTTGTGAGTTAGTTGGAGTTTTTGTATGATTTACACCAAGGTTAACTACTGTTTACTATAATTTGTCACCGTATAGGAGATTTTGGGACTCAATGACTCATTTGAGTAGAGTTAGATGGTGAAAAATTGAGTAATTTTTAATGTTAACGCTTTATACCTACTTTGAATAGGAAAAAAAGCCAAGTCTAGAATTTCTATTTCATTGAACATTGGACAAACTGAATTGGACCAATAAGAATGACTGCCAAGCATGTGTGTGAGAACTTCTTGGAAAAAATATAAATGATTTTTTTGGAAACAAAAAAATATTTTGATACATCATTTTCTTTGACTTCGACCTTGAAGTTGGCTTCAGTCAAACCTTCTTACTTATTTAGAAAATTTACATAGGTAGGTAAATTAGTAAACATTTTCATGCTATTATACACAAAAGATAAAGTTCTTAACAACGACATTTCGTTATCTATAAGAAAAAGATCTCCTCGGAGACAGAATGGGAGTGATTGCTCCAATTGTTGGTCGTACGGAGATGATTGCGTTATCGGAACACGACCGTGAACCCAATCTGTAACAAGTGCAATGGCACATTGACGAAGCTCATAAATAACACTTATCATCGCTCCCTGAGAAGACACCCACCATTTTACTATGACCCCTACCACAAAACAAATTGTACACAATTCTCTTCACAACCAAAGCTCTAGTTTAGTTGGCAGCAGAATTAAAAGAAATTGGATTGTTTACATCCGTTGGTGAATGATAAAAATAGTAAATGCATTGGTGCCAATATTCGATGTTTTATAAGTAAATAAAATCTTGGCAAATGTCAATGTATCTTATCATATAAATAATATTTTTTTACATTTAGAATACTCAATAATTTTAATAGCCAGTACGTGCTTGGAACAGTACCTATTTTCTAAAAAAGTTACAACTTACAAAAAATTCAGTAGAATTAATACATAATACTGGTGCCTTAATTAACTGTGCCTTGTGAGAAAGAAATAAGGCCACAGCGGTAGGTAACAATACGAAAAATTAACAACAAAAAATAGTTATAATAACTTCCGGCGGTATCTAATATCAACCAGACAAATATATGCCATTTAAAACCCTGCAAAACCATAATTGCCTCAATTTCAAACTTGTCAAAAACGCATTAGTACAGATCGCGGACGAGAATAATGTGTTGCCTTCAGCGTTCATTGGACGTAGGGATTATTAAAAAGACATTAGAGAAGCCACACCTAGCCGTATAAAATAGCTATGGTGATACAGAAAAAAAGGTAATTTCGAGATTTGTGAGGGGGGAGGGTCCAATCAGCCGTGACTGACACGGAAGGTACGGAGTGCGGACGTATCACGCAAAATCATTATTTTGTCGTTAAGCTGACGGATTATAATGATGACATCTACCACGGTCTGAAAGAAAAGGCTTTAAAGACTAAAGTTTTAATGTCAATTTCGCACATCTGGAACTCCTTTTTCTTTACTTGATAGGTATTTCAGTAATGCGTGGATCTTGAACTTGAGAATCTTGAACAGTTTTTATTTTAGGATAAAATATTTTTAAGAATAGGTAGGTAGGTACATCAATATTGCTTTGAGGGTATCGTTTTTGTAAAAGAAGTATCTACCGTCCAATTAAAGTGTAAATGTGTATGTGTGCGTGTGTGTGTATGTGTCAATATTATCTTATGAACTAATGTAATGTTTACCTTAATGTAAATCTTAATTTATTAATCTTAATTTTTTTAAACTTATTCACCCAAAATATTTGATTATGCGCACAATTCCTTTAACTGTGAATATAAATTGATGGAAAATATTATTTAAAATTAATTTCGAGGTGTATAACAATAAAAATCTCACAGTACAATCATTATGCTTTATTAATTTCATGTATTTATATATTTATGACAATATCGTCTCGCCTAACCTTATTATGTTACTAATTATAGTTATACTTCATAAATTTTGAATCGATAGGACATAAAATGGTAAATAAAATCGAATTGAAATTAGGTTCCAATGTCATTCTACAGACCTAATTTTTGAGTTTCCATAGACAGACCTAAAAATCAGAACTTAATTTAAAAAAAAGTAAAACTAAATTTAAAATTTTACATTTCAAACTCATTTTTCCATCTGGCAAGGGATCAGAATTTATTGTGGTAGATAGGTACATTGCACAGATACATATTAACGCTAGGGAGGATCTCAAACTGACAATGTCGCTTAATGTATATCATTACTTAATGTAGCACTTTTTAAAAGTTACAACAAATTAAAATACTGCACTTAATTCTATAAAATAAACATTAAAACACAAACATGTGAATTGAGCAATTAAAAATAAATTCAACAAAATGCATCCCAGCCAGACAGTTGTCGAATATACCACCCAATTCCAATCGAAGAAAAATTAAGCGAACCTAATTAGCGAATCAATAAATAAATATTGAATATATCGACAATATACAATTATTACAATTTACATTACTTAACGAACACAGCACAAAATTAAAAAAAAGAAAAAATATTTATAGAACCACTGCTCACTGAGTTCTTATTAAAAACATTCACTAATTACAATCTATGTGAAAAATAATTTACAAATAGTAATTTTTATACATTATTACGAAAAAACGTATAACTTGAATCCTGACAAGATCAACCTTTCCATCACTCGCCAATTTATTTTTTTATAATAATAATAATAATATTCGTAAAACTAACGTATTACGAGTATATATATTAGATATTTTTTTACGTATATCGGGTTTCTTAATCAATGATTTTATAAAAATACCTTTTCAAAATGATGTATTACTGTTATATTTGAAACGTCAAGCGCCTCAGTGTCTACGTATATTCGTTCGTATAAACACCAGTTTATTTTCTAACTTTGGTATACTGTGAACTGTAACCTCAAACCTACATTCCACAAGAGATTTATAAATCAAAGTATCAAGTTCTGCACCTACAATATTGAAGGTAACTTTTGTTTCATTATAAATAAGTGACCTTTCCCATTCATATCTTTCTCAGCCAACGTGTTCTAGATGAACCCACGTGACACAAACCTTCCCACAATAGAATTTCAAAGAATATCTCTTTAATGCTCTCATTAAGTATTTTCTAAATTATAAGCTTCGATCTCGTAACATTTTACAATAATAATAGATTTCCTATGACGTTTATTATCAGTATTAATTACGTATATGTGTCATCAAAATCGTATACATTGCACTTGAAAACTGGCCTTCCCGCACTACGAGTTACGAGTTAAGAAAAAAGAGACGATCCACAAATGAAAAAAAAAACACTCATACCGCAAAAAACAAAACCACGAATAATATCGTTGTTTCCCAAATTAATCTCAATAATTAATTATTCACACTAAAACAATTGTACATCATATAATCTAAAAATTATTATGCTTGTATGTACAGAATAGTATTTAGATAGCTTAATTAAGAAATAAAACATCAAATATATTAAATAATAACAATATGGATACTAATTGCCTTCTTATCAATGGTTAATTATAAGAGGTCCTTATGGTTTTGTGATTCAAATTATTATAGAATTTTGTGATGGTTTAACATAACTTCTGGCAGAGTGCTCGATACAAATACATCGATAAATTATGGACGTTACGTTTCCCGTATTTCTTTTGTCTTACCAAAATGCTATTGTTGCCAACTTAGAGTCGCTATGTAATAAATATTGTGAAACATGTAGTATCAAGCACTTTGTCAAAAACTTATACAAACATAGTGGCCGATCGCAAATCAATAGTAAATACCGAGAAAATGATAATTATTCAACTATATAATCACATAAATGATGCAGTTTACTAATCATATACACTGCGTTTTTGGTAATTATTGGTATTGAGATTGTTTCTATAAATTAATTTATACTTAACAACTGTAAAAATCTCTTCATCACACTATCATTACTCGAAATCACTAGGTTACGTATTAGTTATAATGTAATATTATCATGAAAAGTCCAACATACAATTTATACAAATTAAACTGTTCTAGTAACTTCGGTCTCGGGGCGTATTGTTTCAGATCTGTGTTCGAAGCATCGAACATAATTCGTATACACAAAATAAAACGCTGAGAACGGAGTTTGTGATTCGGGCGAAGAAATCTGAAACAAGCCACCCCTAGCTTGGACCGCGCGAACTAAGCTAGAGGCCTTTATTGTGGCGAGGTGGGCGGACTCATATTGTCCGGCTCGTCCCCTGAGCCGGGCTCGCCTTTGGTCTTGTTCTCCTTCTTCCACTTCATGCGGCGGTTCTGGAACCAGATCTTGATCTGGCGCTCGGTGAGGCAGAGCGCGTGCGCGATCTCGATCCTTCTCCTCCGCGTCAGGTAACGGTTGAAGTGGAACTCCTTCTCCAGCTCGAGCGTCTGGTACCGGGTGTAAGTTTGCCGACCCCGCTTCCTTTCTGGAATTAGATAACGGTACATGTTAATATAAAGCGACTAAAAAAAACATCAGTTTAAATTTAAACTCGGGGCAACCCTGACAGACGGCAGACGTTAAAAACTGCATAGGCATTTCTGATAAATGTTGGGTTATTTGTAAACGGCGAACACTCCCGCGCCGAGTTAATTGAAAATTGTTTTGAGCTTATCAATTTGTTAATTGTTTTTGCTTGTTGGGCATCTCTCGACTGTCGGGAGTTCTGTAGTCTTATAAAAATCACTGCTGGGAAAAGGTAATCTCATTTTCAAATCATTAATTCGCTATCGAATAAGACAGGGAATTCTGTAACCCAAGATATTATACATGGTTTCGTATTTTCAAATGACATTAGACATTTTTTATCAGCTTATCAGTTTGGTAATCGTTTAAAAACATGCTCGTATAAATGCAAACTAATCAATTTGCCAGCTCTTTCAATTAATTACGAGGTTAATTAGCTTTTAGATGTAATGTAACGTTATTCTATACATGAAATAGACTACGATCTCGATAAAGGATCGCGGAATAGCAAATTTCCATTTGAATTCAAAATGTGCTTTATCAAAGTAAGTGCATCAATCAAAGTAGTCCTTCACTGCCGACAATGACCGTACCTACAGTGGTCTAAGTTCTATAATTACATACGGCTATTAGTGAGACATAAGTAGAAGTCTGTAATAAATTTACAGATATTTAATAATTCTGATATATTACCAACTTCTTGGCATGTCTTCGTGTGCGTGATATTAAGTGTGTATTACGTAAAATGAGGTGTACGTGTGTTTGTGAGTGAATACTCGGACCGAACCGCTACCGAAGCCAATTAAAATAATTTAAGACGCCGCAGGGCTTTTTCATTTTGTAATCATTATTCTTCGAGGAAGATGCGAAGCCTATTATACACGGTTTAGACGATACACTGAACTGTAATTTATTTGAAGAGAAAAAAGACAATTCTTTTAAGGAAACTCCGTGTAGTAAACGTGATTATGACATTATGTTACAGTTTTGAACTAAGATGTAGAACAGATTACTAAATAAACTATTTAGTCAGCAAAAGACTAGTTTTGATTAAAATATGAATTCCAAAAGTTCGGTCTTTTGCAAATGAAAATTGTGGCCAGAATTTAACTTAAAGCGAAACGTTAATAACCTAAAACCAGAACACGATACACATAAACACAAAGTATATAGAATTGAAATAGCAGCTCAAGTTATGGTTGAAACAAAGCAAAAGTTAGCTGATTATTTTCAGTTCAACGGTAACACGCAAAACGGCTTGCCATACAAGATAAACACGCTAACTTCGAAGAAATACGCAAACACGAATCGCGGATTACACAGCGAATCACACTACCAACCGACTTCCAAGAACGGCAATAGGTATTCATAACGTTGAAAAAAAGAAAGGAGCTGATGACAAACATGACAGTTTGTTACAAGTTGACAAACGATGTACTGAGCACTATAACGTCATCAATATAGATAACCTCTGACCAGCTAACACAAATCTTAAGATTTCTAAAGGAATTTAACAGACTGATGTAAAAGAGTCAGGCTCTGTTAGGGTTGGTGCAACGGACTCAAAATTATCGCCCACTTGTTGCTCAAGAAATTGATAACAAGCTCATCGTTCTGGTCGGATTTTGGGACGTATTCAAGTACAACAGAGCAACTGTTAAGTGCTCTTTCAGATGCTGAAAGATATGTTGACAAGAATGACTTTGAAAAAATTTAGTAACAATTTGAAAAGTGTTCAGAAGCTTCTCTATGTATTTAAAACCAAACAGTACAAAAAGACAGAATTAGAATTTTGATGTATGTATCTTTCTTTTGACCAAGTTTATCACAAAAACAATACAATATCTTCCAAGCATTATGTTAAAGCATTTTCTAAATAAAGATTAAATTAAGAAAACATAATCCACCACGATCTTTAGTTTTCACCACGTCTCAAAGACTAACATTTCATCAAGGCAACACACGATCTCATCGGTCATGTCACACCGAAAATTCCGAAACAATGTCGTATAGCGATATAGCTCATGAAATCCCCTTCCTAGCGGGCTTTATATATTACAGCAGCGGTTTCATCGCACACTCAGATGCATAAAACATGATCCCCCCGTCAGATTTAAACCGTCCGTAATAAGAGCATTAAAGAGGCCACGAGGCAAGCGAGACGCTAGTGGCTAGACGATGGTAATTCTTAAATTGAGGACATCGCTAGGATTTTTTAGTTTTATAGCTTGCTAATTGGTGGCAAAAACAGATCGTAAGAGGGATGATTTGAACAAAAAGTTTTGGAATATATTCATCTTGAATTTCTTCCATCATTTAGTCAGCAACCAGACTAGGGATAAGAAATTTATTTAAAATTTAAGAACAGGGTGTTCTAAACTGATTTACATATCTTGTCGATTTTACACATTAATTATCGGAAGAGATTTTCAATTTGTCAACTTTATGACATTTCTACTTCTGAAAATGATTCGGCTGTATAATCGTTGGAATGTCGTAATTAAATAATAAAAATAAATAAATAAGATGGTTTCTCAAAGACGAATCGATGGTAAAATGTATGTTTAGATGATGAGCACAGACTAGCGTGTAAAACGCGACGTCTAATACGCTCGTCTGGTCTTCCGAAACGAAATCGCAGCTTTAGGAGCGTCGGGCGCAGCGCTGCATGTGTCGTCGGGCGACTATAAATCATCTCGGGCCAAGGGAAGGGGCTTACTTTCACGACGATGTGGACAAACACCGGGCATTGTTGAAAATTGGCTACGATAGACCGGGGAAAGTGATTGGTAATGATATAAGAGGTTCTGAATAGAAATTGTATTTTCAAATACAGAATTGTTTCCCGAACTTGGAAAAATTTTTGGACATGTAATCGGTTGGTGCTGTTAATATTTTCTTTCCTAAAGTTACAATTATATAACATTTGAATATAAATTCGAATCGAATGAGATATATCATAAGAAAGAGATTATCGTTAGCAATGCAAACATCCCGAATGCATTTTGTAGGGCAATTGCAACAGAATACATGCGATACTAATCCCCCGAGAAGTAAAGGTTGCTACACATTTATCTGGATAAAGTGCGTGCTAAAATATTGAAAGGCGTGCGCTATCTCAGATCGCATTTGTACTGATTACTGCGTTGCGTGTACAAAGGTAAAGGGTCGAAAAATGCGGTCAGCTGCCTCAAACCGGTTTCAAGCAGCCTAAACTGAATTGAGATGTATATTCTTTTGTACATAGAATTTATGATAAATTGCATTATTCTTATAGGAGTGTGAAACCGAGACATTTTTTATGGTCCTATTCAAAGGTCAGTTTTATTTGTTGGATCAAGTTAATATTATTTATTTTAAAGCATTATTAACAATTGCTAAAAATATAATAAAATAAAATGTATTGCTAAAGATAAAGTGATTATTGTATGTAAAACTTTAGCAACCGCTGCAATTAAACACAATAGATTTTGCGGTTAAGGCAGGTGTTCCAACAGCAACGAGGAGCACGCTGTAATCGTTTATACAACTATTATGCCAGGAAGAAATTCACGTTAAATACTTTTTGGAAAGAGTGTTTTATTCTTCAAAGATAATATCAATGGAAGGTCATGAAGAATTTACTAGAACAAAAACGTTAAGGTTGATTTGAAAATGTAAAAAGACCTAAATGGTTTTCACAAGATACCAATAGAGACCAGATAAACTATTTCTACAAACCAATCTACAAAAGGAAAATATTGGAAAATTGATCAGTAAATTATTAAGTTCTATTTGTTAGTGAACTTGTAGGGAACTGGTCATACTTGCAACACATGTATTTAATTTAGAATATATTATTTATATACGTACGCATTTATGAATTTCTGAAAAAATAATAACAACCAAAATACCAAATTCATCAAGGGATGACAAGTGAAAAGAGCTTTTAATTTAATTCGTTGCGGTATCGCCACAGGAACACGAAAAAAATACAGCAACAGCTTGAAGCGATATCGACAATCCATAATTCATGTCCTACAATTTCATACATTTCGACTCGACGCCAACGCTATATTTGGACGACGAAAACCAATCGAATTCTTACTTTATATTCAACGTGACTGAACTCAAAATGCTTTATGAACATTTGTTTGTTATGACCTATAGCTACGTTGAAATCACTCAGTGTATTGCAACATCGTACATGATATCAAACGGGTATTCAGATTAATGCAATTTCTCTTAAACGCTTACACGTCGTAAATAAAATTGCTGGTTTCGAACGACTGTGCCGAAGGTCGATCTGTGTTTATAGTGTTTAATTGATACAGGAATCGTACAAAAATATATAAATGTCGGAGTGTTGATTGTTGGGCTTTCAAGTAGTCGATAAAGAGGCTGAGAAAATAAATATGTTTTACCCTACAAAGGAAGTTTTTTTAAGGTTACACTTGATAATAACACCAATCAAACTCGTATAATCATCTACCACTTAATAAAAGACGGTTTGGTTCGACATTGTAATGCACTTAACGAGCACGTTTTGCCCCCCCAATCTGATAAAGCCGAAAAATCTCCGAGAAGACCGTGATCTCGGTGACCTTTATTTTTTAAGTGAGCTTATAAAGGCTTGTTTAAGGACGCCGAAACTAGTACAAAGTATTGTTGTCCGTTGTGAATCAATACTGGATTTATACCTACGCCTCTTAGATTTTTGCTACCTACATATATGTCAGCTGTCTTTGTTTCGTATTTAAGTAGCAAGATAGTGTTTTCATTTATACGTTCAATGTTTTTTGTTTGATACCGGATAATTTAGTTAATTTCATAGGTTCAGTGGTAAATTTATGCCAAAGAGTCAGTAGTGGGTACCAATTGACAGTTCTTCCCTACCTATCTGGAAAAAAATCAACTGATCGAGTCAGTTGTAGCAATAAATATTAATACCTACTAAACGTGTATAAAATTAATGTTGGTATTCACGCAAAAAATGTCGTCAACCATAAAACATGAACTACCAGGTGGTAAATGCTGTAGATAACTTCGTTTAGTACAAGAACAGTAATGTCATTATAAAAGCCACATTGGTATACTAATGACATAAACACAATTTGTTTGTACATTGATAAAATCCACGTCCAAAAATGCGATGGATGACAAAACACGCGACATAATAATTATGAGTACCTCATGCATGATTAATGTGTCGTGGGCCTTTATATTAACCCTAAATACAACGTATAACTAACATGTACTCTAAAGATTATTTTTCGGGATGTTTTTATGTGCCTGTATTTTCCTAATTTAGCGCTTTTTTCAGTTGTTGAGTTTATAGAATCCAATTTATAGTCTTCGTAACGTTTATTGTAATGTTTTGTAAACGAAAGCTTTATAAGAAACGTCAACAACAGTCTGACGATCCTTCCATCGGGTAAGGGTGGAGTTACGCATGACAAAAAACCAACATGGCTGCCATGCAAGTTTTGATAAATCATTAATCATTGCCAAGGTTTGGGCGGCCGCTAGATTATGTAGTGAAGATTCCTTATATACGGTGGCTTAGTGACTTTTGTTCAGGCCGATTTAAGTACATTTCGCATGCTTCTAAACGAGTCTTGTAATATATATTTTTTAGAAATACAGCGAAACCTGCTAAAAGGTTGCAATGTACGAATTAATAGTAACCATAAGCGAATATAAATCTACATACAGCAGAAAGGCTTCATCACAAATCCGAGCGGATCTCAAAAAGAATTTATAACGTGAACACACAGCCATCAGTCAGCGTTGTGTTGACGCTGATACCCGTCGTGTTTCGCATCCGAAATGGAATGTTATTCACCGAAAATTTAGCTTTGGTGTATGCTAAAAATTACGCGCTCCCCGCCCGGGATTGAACGAAATACCGCCCGCAAAAAAGGTGTCAAATGAAATATTCAAATATATTTTAATATAATTCATGCGGCGGGCGTTTCATTTCTCTCCCTCGTAATGGAATGCTAAATTTTCGGGCGAACAAAAAATATATATTAATGCGCGTACCTAATAGCTTATACAAACTCGTTTGTTGGGTATTGTTGCGCACAATGGGTGCCATAACTCCGCGTCGCAGCCACGGCCGGTGACGTCTTTGTTAGGCTCGCACAGCTTTGTTCTGTGCCCGGCTCCGCCTGTCGACGCGACATCCTACCCGACCTCTACCACCACACACCTACGGATCACGTACTTACCTACCCCTAATCACACACGCCATTCGTACTTATACCATTATGTCCGATATACTAATTTTGAAATATAATCAGAATATTCATCTTGCACTTATTAAAATTAAAGCCATTAATCAGACTATCATATTTTGAGAAACATGAAAAAGTGAAATGTAATGACCTGAAGCTTTTATAAAAATGACTGCCCCCCTTACACGTAGGGGGCTAATTACCAGTTTTGTTCGGCCATTACTATAATTTGCAGCAGGAAAAGCACGAATGAATATTTGAGAAGGCGATAGAAAGTGAGTAATTGCGTTGGATCACGAAGTGAAAAGTTATGAAAGGTGCGGGGTGGTGATTTTTCAACGCCCGCCCTGTGAAAGCGAAAATCTTAATGAAAAAGAAAATATTCAATCATTTAACTCGTGAGTCGATATTAAAGATTTAACTGATGCTTATCTGACGATAAATAGGTTTTGATATACGCGATGGTGGTAAAAATAAGTAGGAGGTTGTCTGCTGCCTAAAAATTCATCTCAACATAATACGGAGCGCGAAACGCATTAGGGCTCCAAGATGAGCTTCGCCGCGGGACAGCGTGCCCCAGGGGGCTTCCCCTGCCCCCGTAAGCCGGGTGGGGGGCGATCTCCGCTCCAGAGAATATTTGACACGGGTCTGGCAGATAGACAGGCCGGTCATGTGTGATCCCCGGGCAGGAAACGGGGGGGCTTTTTTCCGCTCCTCCATCGACGTGGCTACTCCCTGCCTACCGGCACAAGTACAAAGATACGGTTTATGATTTATGTGGCACCGTCGACTCGCACATGTGCACGCATCATGTGACGCCACTTTTTATACAAAACTAATGATACGAACAGACTTAATATCGCATTAATGAGTATCGACCGATGATAGAATTTAATTCCGATATCTAAACATGCCACCTATTACTTCGGTAATTTGCTGTGTTAGTAATTATAACCGGAAATAGTCGTAAGTCATACTTTTCAACGTGTAATGGGCGATACACTAGTATTTATTGAATTAGTGGCTATCATTTCGTAATGTTACGGATCCATTTCAATTTAAAGCGGTTGGTGCTCGAAAATGGAATTTTAATACCACATAATAAGTTCGGCTTCATCGGCTTAGCGGCGGTCAAAGTTTGATTGGCGTTCTATCCCGACGTTTAATTAATGTGGGCCAAGCTATCCTAACCTCGAGTAAGACAAGGACGGGGATAACGAGCCGAAGAGGGAAAGACGATTTCTGACAATGTTGCCAGTTAATTGGACACAAGTTACTTTTGAAGTAAAAGGACGTAGTTCGGGGAAATTATTGGTCTGAACTTAGTTACTTGAAAGAGGGTACAAGAAAGGCACCTTGTTATTTAGTGAACTTTAACTCAAGTTGGAAATTCAAGGAATGTATTGTGGGAACTTTATGTATTACTTACTGATCTAAGACACGATGTTTAGCCCTTCTCAAAGTCGGAATGAAATTAGTTACTTATAACTAACTCTTTATTTTCTCGTTTGTATTTCGTGTAGCTGTACCTATCATAAATGTATTGTCTTAAAAAGTTGAATAAAGTTATTAAACGACGGAGCAGCTTGCCATAAAATAATTAAGGCTCATCAACAAATGCAAATGATGGGAACTTTTTATACAATACTGTGAGTTCATTCACTATTGAACAGTTTTTAAAAGATTTATGTAATTATTCTTTAATTATGAATTATGTAACGTTAGCTCCGCCTGCGTTTAGTCACTGTAATTTTATAGATAAAATCACTAACTAAGACCATTCATTATAGCTTAGAAGTGAGAAATAATTATGTTGGCTTCATGTTAGAATAAAAGATATCTTAACATTCATCTTGCTTGTAACCTACATACTTATGTTCGAAAAATATTTATACCTTTTTAAATTTGTTTATCAGAGACAGTGAAGCAATTTTTACATCTCAAAAAATTACCGAAAATGAAAATAATATAATTAAATTAATGTCATATTTTTCCCTCAATAAATGGTATCAAAAGTAACGGGCAACACTAACACACACATGCACAATGACAGCTTCTCATACACCATTCAAATCATCAGTGTGTGGGTACCGTACTATCCGTGAGAAGGTAATCGTGAGTCGTCGGCTTTGTATGTATGTGTTAGACATATATTAATGGGATTGGTGTATTTCGATGTGGGTGTATGTAATTATAGGACCATAATGGTTTTTTAATAAGCTCCGAACTTTTTGCTTTTTTGTTTCTCTTTTTTGTTTTGGATAGTAATCATTTTCATATTTTGTCTAAGATGTATATAAATGTGGATGTATTTTTTCTTTGAATTATTTTTGTCAATGAATGGAATTTGCTTTCTTATAAATAGAAGTTAAGTTTAATGACTTTTTAAGAAAATCAAATATAAAGACACTCTTTATTGTTTTTGAACAAAATAGTTTTCATCACAAGTACTGATAATAATGAAACAGATAAAAGATAAAGCCGATCAAGTTTTATTTAACGCCATCTTACAGTTAACTAAGGAACTAGCAAGCATGCTTTTAACTCGATCAAGTTGTTCAAAGGCAAAGGTAAGTTAGATACCTTTTTAACTACAAGTAATCTACCCGGTTAAACATATTCTTTGTTATACAATTGACATAAAATTAATACATCATACAGATTTAAATATTCATCATTCATCCAGAAGAGGAAAAAACTACACACAAAGAGTGTTTCAATTTTTTTAGGCTGCAATATCTTCCAGAGGCTATTCAATAAGAAGATAGATGCCTAAGTATTTTAATACACCCTGTGTTTAATGTTTTCTTTTACACTTGTTTTGAGAACCAACAAAACTCCTAAGTCGACGTCGAAAAAAAGTATCAAAAAATAGTATAAACGCCATTCGTCAACGTCCTGCTACCGAGTTCAACCGGAAAGTCACCACCGAACAGAATTAGAAATATATTTTTATACATCCACCCCACTCTACCCTACTGAGTAAAAAAATCTTTATGCAAATAATAGCACGTGTAAATACAAGGGGAAGTTGGGGAAATGCGAACAATCTCCTGTGTTAAATAAATAATAACATTTTGCGGATATTTCCAAGTTCATCGTTATATTTCGGAGGGTATTTTTGTGCGTAAACGAAATATACGACATTTTAATTGGCAAACGTAATCACTGTTATTATTTTTTTGCAATAAAACGTTTCGGAACTGAATTTATTAAATAAAGAAACAGTTGTTGGCATTAATTTAGCAATTTGGTTCTTGACATCGATGTTCGAAATATGAAGGACGATTTCCTTGAGAACATCACAGTCAGTCAGATCTTCTATAGATTGAGAATAATATATTTTTGCCTAAGAAAAAGCTATCATAAACACCGATAAAGTTTCAAAAAGTAAAGAAAAATCAAAGAAAAGTGGAAAGTTTCATACAAAAGAAACTGAACTCCAATCTAGTGAGGCATTTATCGTCATTGTTACTGCACGACAATCGACAATCGATCAAGTTAAACGTACCGACAATGGGACTTATCGCGCACTTTACTTTGAAAATCACTAGGTTTTGTCAGAGATCTCGACAATATTACTGGATTATGGTAAATCGTATTGTGAAAACACAATTTGCGTATGAGAAGTGTGTTTAAAACTGAATCTTTCATCTTTATCATCTTAAACTGGGCAAAATAACTATGTTTAGTCTTGAAAAAGGAAAATCTCTGTAGATACGAATAAAGTAGTTTAAAACGTTCAAAAACATCACATTGATTCTTCGTATTATAATAAATATATGATCGATAACAAGTCTTTGTTTTATCCATCGACAGTTCCCTTCTCATCAATAACATGCCGAAAACGAAATTCCTGTCGGATGTTTGCAAGAAAAATATAAACAAGCAACCGTATAACACATTTGTAATTGTATTATACATTTCTATGTTTAATACGAAACGATTCGAGCTTTCAGTGGCAAGCGGGGAAAATCAGAAGCAGGCACGAGAACAAATACTTGTATTCAATCATCTGGCTTTCACAAAGGCCTCGGGCCTGATAACTGAACAATGAAATGTAACAAGTCGTCTATCCGGCATTGTATGCGAAGGGGGCGGGGTGGCGAAGGGGGATTTCCATTATATTTCCATTTCCACCTCGATTCCCCGCGACTTATCGCGGCCTACCTCTCGGACTAGGTAAGTCTATCTTTCTATGCCGTTAGTCAGTGTGGCTATACGTCAAATCGTGGCGAAATAAAGGTGTTTTTGTGTGAATTCTGGGGAAATAAGTCCAGTGGGACTGATAAAGAGGTTTCACTGAATAAAAAACTTCAATATTTAGGAAATTAGAAGAGTTTTATATTACTTTCAAGCCATGTCACAAAGATTCTTAGGAATGTAAGACATAGGTCATTGAATGATAGTTCCATGACAATTCTGTTTAATAGAAAAACCTGTTTATAACGCTTGAATAATGATATGTAGGTACTCAAATAAACTACCTATACCAAATTATCTGTTGTAAATATAGTTCAATCTCAAAGATCTAGAAGCTATTTCTTCATACAACATTTTATTTCCAGTCACCATTACATCCTGTTCCTCTTCAAATTCACGTGCCAAAAAACATTTCGAGAAAAAAGTTATTCCCGTGATTCAATCGATTAATAATCTTTGCACTAACGGACCACCTTTTGGCGTCATTCGAAATATCCCATTTTATATCTTCATCAGTTTCTCCTTGATGTGAAATGAAAAATGAATGCAGATTCATCGTTTGTCATATGAAACTAATGAGACACATCTTTCTATCAGTGTTCTTCTGATAATAATATGTTTTTACACGGACACTTATTAGGTTATATCAACTAAACAGGCTTTTTGTATCTTTGTCTCTGTCATGTTACGCCATAATCATTATGCAAATCTACTTTTAGTACTATCATTTTTCTCTCTACGGTAGACCTAGCATTATTGATTATATTATTTTTACTAAAACTATTTACACAGTAATCCATTCACATTTTCATATTAAAAAATTGTCTGTAAATTATACTAACGAATGTATTAGTACATAATCATTGCGTACACGCCGTTACCGTTGGTCAATGATTAATGATTGGTAAGCTCCAAACGGAACGGCGTTCTATTTTCAAACAAATGCATGCGGTGTTCCTATTGGTCGGTTTTTTGTTACAAAATGGCAGCCGATATTTGAAGATAATTAATGAAGGAACGTTCTCAAGTAGATAACATAAGAGGTTTAACGAGATTTCTGGTTAAGTGCGACTATTTGCTACCGTATGTTTTAAGCATCCAGTATTTTTCATATGCTAAATAGGCACGTCTGGTGTTCAAGAGATAATATCCGAGATTCGTTTTTTACAGAACTGGTTTCGGTTGTAGCTTTAGCTTTTCGTTTTGCTTAATTAATACATATTTTTGACATTAATTGCAGGGTTTAAGGCAAATCAGTTTTGACCGAATATTAGTTTAATTTATGAATGATTGCGCGTGGGATAAGATGACTGCACTTAATACAGTTCGAAATATAAATACTGATTTTGATTTTAATATTTTTCTAGTCTTAATACGATGCCCAGTGCCTTTCCTGATAAACGAAATGCAAGCTAAATAATTCCTAGGTAATATAATCGTCACGATAGTACAGAAGCAATGCTTACATCATCTTCTTGCATCCCACTTTGTAACAATCTATCTCTGCCTCATCAAATCGCATCGAAGTTGGGAATTAATTAACTACGACGGCCAACTGAGACCGTCTGGCACATAGAAACTAAGTCAAAATTGGCACATCGTATCTGGTATCTAGCTGTCAGATACTCAGTATGACATGGGTTTGAAACACTTAGGTAGTATAGTACTGTTTCAGGATAAACTGGTATTAGTATTATCGATTACTTGTAACTGATATGTATGTATCGAGTCGAATATATGTATTTGAACGAATCGTATTATACAAAATCGAATCGAGAATATACTTATATTTCATTATTTTTACTCATCAATTAGGAGTACTTAATCAGGGAGGAAATAAAATCAGATTGTCATTTAGCTACTATTTAAATAAACTGCTTAGTAATCGATTAGTTCGGCAACTTGAGAGTACTTGTTTTAATCGAGTATTTTTAACTTTTTACTTTATAAAATATATATGAAACTATTCTAATATACATACTCTTTATTATATGTGAAGAAGAATGTAACTGGACATAAATTGGTCCACATCCTACGCTTCGTAGGGTTAGTAAAAGTTGGCGAGCACACAGATGCCATTAGTTTTGATTTATAATTTATTACTTGATTTATACGATTTAAAATGCTTTGTAAGTTGCGTTGTTAATTGCTGTTATTATATTAAGTTTCGTATTTGTCGCTTCATTTTTAATATTCCTTGGTGTATAATTGTTTAAGATGAATCAAACAGTTAAAAACTTCTATCTTTAACACGATATTCGTTCAAAATTACAGGTTTAACAAAACAATCTGTTTTTGTAAAACAAAAAAAAATTGCGATAGAGTCTTGCCATTTCCTAAAAATACACTTTATGTGATCCCCACAAGCCACAATTACGCTCGTAGAATATTGTCATTGACGCCACCGAGCTATCACGTCATTGGAATTTCCGCAATCTACGACTGCAGTTGATGAATAAAGATCGTCCCTACCCATACAACTATGCCGAGTGCTTAGCCAATAGATTGAAAATAGACATCAGGAAGCTTACCCATACTGAGAAACTAAACCCATTGAAACTAATGCTCACTCACTCGTCGAAAAATAAAAACTGATTTAATAATCTTATTAACGATTCACCGAAAGGTAAAACTGTTTCTAACTAAAACAAAACTTTCACGAATAATTACAGCCCGGGCTCGGACGGTAGCTAAACTACCTCGCGCAGATATGCACGCAAAACTAAATTCGAAACTTGTAACAACGTCTGTATTGCGAATGATTTCACCAATTACAATAGAGGCTCTAAATCATTCGCTACCACCATAAATTAGGTTTCAGACAAATTCAAAAACAGTAGGAGATGGTAGCACAACTTGAGGGTCTTTGTTCGGGATCGGCGTCAGCTAAACAGAAGGTGAGCGCTTTTGTGTCGGCAGTTGTAAATTTTATGAAAAGTGAAATTCCTTTTGAATGCCTCTTCGACTCATAAATAATCCCCGAACAGTAGGCCGGGTATTGTTTCTGGCACTTATTGTTTCTCATCAATGCGCACGTGGAGCGAAAGTGTTTTGCAAATTGTCGAATCTATTTTCGCTACCTGAGTTCGCGTAATGTATATTGTGCAAATTTTATGTTGACACAGGAATTTGCTCTCGCTTTCGATGCAACATAAATCAATAAACTGTTACTTCTGGGTAAAATGAATCTATTGTTTCAATTGTTATGATTCTTGAGATTCATTTCATTGATTTTGTTTTATCTAAGTATTATTTCATTCATGTATAAGTTGATCTACACTTACCAAATTGACTTCGCATCCAGGGGTATAGTGGGCTGGGCAGCGAGGCGTTGGTGTTTGGCGGGGGCTGTTGTGGAGGTGGTTGCTGTGCGTGCATGGACTGCTGATGCATGGGGGGCATCTGCGTCTGGTGCTGCATGTCGTCCACGGGGTACATAAGGTGCTGCTGGTGCGGCACACCATGTTGCACCATATGCTGCTGTGGATGCATATGATGAGGCATCTGCTGTGCTTGCTCTAATGGCGGGCTGCCAGGAACGCCTCCCGCTGTTGCTGCCGCTGCTTGTAGCTTACACGACGTATACACCGCTGGCGCTGGAGGCTGGTGACCGTTGGGTCCATATCCATCTGCCGTCTTTGGACCCATGTGCCCCATTTGAGATGGACTGTCCGGCCGATAGCCATTTTGTTCCATCTGTTGGTAGTACCCCAGTCTATCGTAGGGTGGAAACCTAGGGTAAGGCATACCAGGTGCTGGCTGCGCAGGATAATGATGCTGCGCCGGCCTGAGCTGCTGATCACAGCCTTCCATTTCATGGCCTTGTTGTGGCACAGCGCCATAGTGCGCATGCGCCTGCTGGTGCTCGTGGCCGCCACCGTTCCTCATGTCTGGCATGTATGCGTTGGAGAAGTAGGTCATGCTGTCGCAATTGTTAGCGCTCATCGCGGGCCCGCAGCCCGCGCGGCTCGCGTCCGTATCTTCCGTCGCAGATTCTCGGCCCCTCGGGCCGACACTAACTATCACAGTTTAGTCACTACACAAACACTTCGGATTCCATTCACTACACAACAGCTATCGGTCTCACTGATGGACTGCTCGGTGTTGACGGACGGTGTCTCCTCATCTGATTCTTCCTCGAATCTGAAAAGAAAGGTTGATGCACTTATTAAATCTATTTTTAAGTTTCCATTGGTCAGGTATAAGAAAGCAGCTATCGATCGATCATGTTTGTGTTGGCGAGCTCACAGTTAGCTGTATGCGCCAGAGTCATGGCGCGCCGCCACTGACTTGAGTGACAGACTGACACGTGTCCTAAAGCTGGGACACACACGAAGTCATAAAACCTCATGTTCTGAGTAAAACGCCTATTAGCGACAACCTGTCTGCGATATGGGCCCCCGTTCGTCGGAGATAACTAAGCGGTACATTCTTAAACGCGATTCATATTTGAAATCTGTCTTTGTCTGGCTGAAGGAAGTAGATCCTAAAAAGCGAGACAGCAGATGAAATAGTGTCACGTCTCGAGATCGACATGTGGCTGACCCGCCGTCATACCCTCGACATTTCCCAGCAGTTGATGGAGCATGAGTGACAACCGCGCCGCAGCCCGACGATATAACTTTACACGGACGTTAATTTGTGCGCCGAGGGACAAGTGTCACAGAAACCACCACGTTATCGCCAAATCTCGCTCTACTGGTTTAAAGTAGAAAATTTATTACGTGCTTAATAAGACAGCTACTAGAATTTACCAGGTAGTCAACACAGCGGAACAAAAAAATTCAATAAAGTAAATAAAAAACGCGAATAATTTCAGAGTTAAGATGACTTCAAACGAATGCCTGCGTCATATTTTGCTCAATTTATGGTAAACTATAGTGAGATGTAATAATGTGTAGTAAATCCCTAGAATTTAGAATTCACGAAACTTTACAACAACGTAACAAAGTCACATCGGTATATTTTCGATATGCTTTGTTAATATCATATACGGAGTAAAAAATCTTGCAGCTCAAGAGCCGCCCCTGAGGGCTGGCACAAGTTATTTAAAACCAAAAGCTCAAGCCTCATTAGCGACAGTTAATGATGGCGGCGACTGCGAGACAATATGCCACTCGCAGATGCTACCGTTTTGTTGTGTAACAAACATTGGCATGGGAAATGTTATATTATTATCTGTAGTTAAATTTATCTGCGATACCTAGCCGTTTATCATGTACTTAACGAGTTTCATCCGTATAAAATAGCTTCTATCCAGTTAAAATCTGGGTTCAATCTCTCTGTTGATGACACATGAAATCGCGAAAATTCTAAGGACATAACAGCGTTAATTAATTTCGGAGCGAGCGTGAACTGAGCGTAGGTACAACAATTGAAAGGCATGCCTACTCGGAAAATTTGCATGTACAGGGCTGGACAATTTAAATTTACGATTTCGCCGCCCCCCAGCGACGCGACCCTCGTTTTTTTTTAATTTTCAATTTTCATTTGCATTCCGACAACTAACTCTCGTCCTGTAGATGTAAGTACATGTAGACAAGAGCTGATTTATGAGGTTTTATTCGCTTAGGTCTTGTTTCGTGTAGTGCTTCAAGTTAGCCAGTTATTATCTCGCCTGCTGTAGGGAACCGATAATTATGTTAGTCGAGAACGAATAATTACGTTCTACCTAGTCTATAGAAAACTACACATGCAGTAATTCTGCTTAATTTGGATTACTTTATGAAACTAATTTAATAAAGATTAAGTTTGTAAAGTCACCGTGAAAAAAATGTTAATTAAGTGTGCACATTAAGGAAATTACTTCGAAAGAAGTCTCGAGATAATTCGGCGAAAAAACCTTTTAATATTACACGTGTAATAATTACTGTAACAGTAATTCATAGTCGTGGTTCTCGTCTAAAGTGCACGTACGGCTGGCTATCGTTCTAGCCGACAATTACGAGCAAGATAAAAATCTCCAACCCTGAGCATTCAAGGAATATATATCTTTAAACTGACCGACGTCGAAATTAAGTCTCACGTGCCTTTGATAATTTGATAACGGACGTCTACAGTTTTGATTTATTTCTCAAATAACTGGTTTGTGAGTCAGCCAAGGTTCATTCTCATGCCCCTTGCTTCTAAGTAAAGCTGGACATGTAATTAGGCGTGTGTCATAAGGTTTATAGTCCGTTTCTAGGTAAAATGTTCGGACGTTTCTATTGAAGAAGACGTGGTTTACAGAAAAATACAGAGCAGTAAAAAGCCGTAAAGTGCCTCATTTTCAGAGTCGTTTACATATTAACGGCCTCAGAGATTCTGGATTAAATTTTAAAATCGTGAGAATTTAAATTATATCTAATAAACAATGTTTTCTAGTTGAGTTTTTATGGAATAGGAGGCAAACGAGCAAGCCTGTCTCCTGATGTTTTGTCTAGACCTTCATTGTTTTCTGTTATAGGTATGTATCACCTGCAACTTTGTCAAACTAATCTAATAATACACCCAACAAATCCTACCAATATTATAAATGTGAAAGTTTGTGAGAATGTATGGTTGTTGGTATGTTTGTTATTCTTACAGTCTAAAATGGCTGGACCGATTTGGTTAAAAGTTGGTATGTAGATAGGTGATACTTTTTATCAGCATACCACGCGGGCTAAGCCGCGGACGGAGGCTAGTTGTTACCTAATATTGCTTCACATACAAGGTCCTTCTTAGGTACCTAAGTACTTAATTTGTACAATATGCAATAATGCTAGTACATAATATGTCTTTCTCATACCAGCTATAGTTTTAGTGTCTGCAGATACGAGTTTCATATCTATCATGAATTCACAGTCTGCATTAGATATTTATTAAAAGACCACCCGAGTTATTGGCAACAGACAGAATTGTGATACAAACTATAAAAAATGATACAATACATATTCCAGCGATATATAAACGTCAAAATATTCCTAGATTTACGTTTGTATTGAATTAATATCCGAAATACTCGCATAATAATATTTTTATCCCATTTCATTGAAGAAATAAAGTGTAAATCACACGAAAATGTTTTTATCATACGTTAAAACACCGAAATATTCTATGGACAATATCTCGACTTATTTTATAAGAGTCACATAATAAATCATACAAAAATACATCGTCTAATAGACTAGAGACCAAATTAAAAAGAAAATTAATAACATTTCGCGACCACAAGTCGGCAGCTGTTAATCAAGACACGATCAAAGGATGGGTATTTTGGGAAAATTCCCAACGCGTGTATTTATCATTTCTACTATTTGTCAATTAGAGAGCTATTGTGGGTACAACGTACTTTGATTTATACACCCTGTATCTGTGTAATGCGTTCGAACGCAAGAAAAGTTGCTCCACCTTGTTGTTTTATTGCATAGTTTTCAGTTCCGGGAAATCGCTCCCATCTGTCTTAATAAAATCGCATTGTTGACGTAGATTTACATAGAATCGTTCGCATGTTTTTTTTAACTATTTTATAGTACTTTTAATTTAAAATATAACAGCATTAGATGAAAGACTTGATGACATTAATCGTCGTTCGTTTAGTAATTAAAGTGATTTAAACAAAACTCGTGTCATGGCTTACGATAACATTCACAAATAATGCAGTGGAATGTTTGTAAGTTGGTGTGTCATAAATATTGTGAAAAAAAATTTTTGAAAACAAACACAATGTATTGTCGTCGTAAATGCTTAAAGTGTGTTTTTGTAGACATATTTCATACCTCGATTTTTTTCTAGAAATATGACTAAGTAGAGTATATTTCGAGTCGAATCATGTGAAGACACGACATCTTGAGATGGGAATTTTTCATAACCCGTTTCTTTGGATCATTATGGATGTCAGTTTAATTCCTGTTACTAAAACTCTTCGTTTTAAGGTCAATCAAGCGTTTGAAGTTATTTTCGATCCTCAAAGTCTCGGCGAACTCCCATTTATGAATGCTGCTAATTAAGTAGATTTTATAGTATTAAAGATTGCTGATAAATGAATTGTGTTCATTTGTTGTTGTTCGTTTTGTTCACGCCTCTGATTGGTTTACAGCCAGACGATACCAGCTCGAGATATTGTAACTACATTTGATAATTATAATGTTAAGAGATTGGTATCTAATGCCAACATTGTTGTAACTTTTTTTCACAACATGTAACATATTAATTTCATATCTTTATTTTACATGCAAATAAAAACAACACAATTAAAGTTGTATCTACATAATATTTATATAGGTAATTTTAATGTATTTTTTTTATATACCAAATAGTTTTTCTGTCGCCAAATGAAAAACTAATTAATAAAACGTCATATGCATATTAGTTGCACTGCAACTTTGGAAGGAACACTCTGGTTGCATCATTTATAAAACATGGCTGACCATTAATCTGCCGGTGGCTCCCTCTGATGTTCTTATTATTGTGTTGTGTTCAATTAATCCTTTAATTAGATAGACACCTCGTTTTGCGATCGAAGTTATAAAACGAATCGAACACGATGTATGTAGGTACTGTTTAAGTTTTCATTCAGCAATTAAGTACAAGAATAGTATTTAAAAAAAGCTACAGAATTTTGAACTTCTATGTAATTGTAATAAATAATAAAATTATTCAAATAACAAAACAGTTTTTTAATTTGAGTTAAGAACGACCTGAAATCATCAACGTGCTCCATTATTAACCCTTAAACATATCATATTCCCCGACGTGACATTAGCAGTCAGCTCTGTATTGAAAAACGGACGTATTTTTCCCCCAAAACTCGTCCCAGCCGCGGCCTCTGGCGTAAATCCGAGCAACTAAGCGTACCCTGAGTGAATAGCTATGTTCCTGCTAATTATACCAACCAACTTCTAAATTTAATCAGACAACTTGTGTAATTTTCGCGGTGGGTCCATAATTTTTCATGACGCCGTCGGGATGGGAGCTGCTGTGATTACCACGTTAGTATGTCACTGTTTACGTTGACGTGTGGAGGGTTAAACAGCAGGAAAAGTGACTTAATTACGCCTAACTACGTATTGTATGAAACTTTAATGTTGAGCCAAATTCTAGAATAGAACTCTGTTCTTCCAACTGCGTACAATGACGCGGACAAGTCCTTTGTGAAAAACAATGAGTGAATTTGCATTTGTTTACTTTGAGCGAGAGTGAGGCTAAGTTTGGTATCTCTGAGACGTTTAAAGGTCAAACTGTAATGCTTAAAAACTCTTTTTTAAAAGAGTATAAATAATAAAATTAAAACCTCATTTGAGTTAATGATTAAAATCAAATAATGAGGTAATAATAGGTTTGTTGATAAGTGTTTGTAATCATGCTTTTCCTGCGGCAGTTCAATTAGAAACGGCTTGGTTACTTGCACACGCAGCATTTAAGCAATTATCTGGCTGTATAATCTGTGCTCAGTTAGTAGATTGCTATCTGCGGCTACTGTTTCGCACTACTAGTATCATGTCATTTAATTTCTGTCACGTCGTGCCGTGACCACGCATAAAAGCCGTGTTTTACGTCAGCATCGGTACAATGCAGTTTTTGCACGAGTTGATAAATGGCTAGGTGGTTTATAGTTTAGTTTAGGCGACTACATTTTTTTCACTTTTTCCCGAAAAATAGCAAGTCATAGTATAAAAACGTTGGTAAGGATCTGCAACTTGAAACAACATTTGAATTTTCGTTAAAAACATCTTATTTTTTTAATAATTTGCCTTAAACACATCATTGTGCTTTTAATTCGTTCATTTTAATATAAAAGGAAAATAATTAATATAATTTAAAGTTGTGAAACCTTTTCAACCCCAGCAAAAACTAGAGGAAATAGTATATCTATCAATCTAATGTACCTAAGCACTTAAATAAAATTATTTCCCTCACCCCATGTTCAACAACGGAAGTTTTGACTCACAGTGTGCCTACTAAAATACATACTTACCTAACTGAAATATTTTTTACATTTTCAAACCTAGTATGACGAGTACTATATATTAAATATAGATAGGAATATTATGTTTTGCTATAAGTATACAAAAGTCGTATTGGAAATGTGTAAGACTTTTTATGGATATACAAAAAAAGTACGTGTCTTTGTATCTAAGTTCATTAGGTATATCAGTGATAATAAATCATTGTCAAAATCGATGATTTTGAATTATGGTTTGCTACGAAATTGCTATGGGTTTCGTAGCTATTTCCGTACTTATAATTTATTTTTGTCTTATTCTTTTTCTATCATTTTACGCTTCATTAGACTTCGACTAGAGAATCTGTCGTTTGGATGGGAAAGTTTATTTATTTCTAGACTTTTTGAAATAAAAATGTTAGATGAAACAAAAGAATGTGCTGATTACAAAGGGCGATCTTATCATACAAGGAGATTTCTTCTAGATAACCTTTGTTATATACACCTGATAAGAGTGAGGTTTTTAATGCTTAAAATACCATTTCTGCAAATTCAAGTAAGTATAACCCAAATTGAATTACTCCATCCTTAATTACAATACACGGGCAAAACGATGCAAATGGCAGCGTATCATCGATTACAAGGTACAGTAAACTGGAATCTGTTAATCAAAGTGAACGCAATCAATTAAAGGCATAGCAATCAAAATTACTGGCATTCCGCATTGTCCCGGGCTTCGAATGTCTGGACATCGAGTGTACTAGGCTAGTCGATATATAAACTAAGTACCTATATACATATAATCAACGAGTATTTTGACTAGATTGAGGGTTGATTAGTATTATAATATACATTTTAAATATACGTATTTTTTATCGCTGCCTTTTTCGTACGACTTTACGGTTTATTTTGTTCAAAGAATGATGCCTCTTCTGTATATTATAGTGCTACAAAATGATTAAAATATATGGCTTTCCGAATTGCCAGGAACTTCTAATTCCTTAACTAATAGTAGCATAAATAATACAAAGAAAAAAAAATCCTGTTTTTTATCTAACAGTTGCTAGGTAGGTACATATTTATAAACTGGAAATATGAACATAAGAAATTCTTTCAGAACTCATTGAAATAATTACACTTAATTTAATTGACGCTTTAATTGTTCGGTCAAAATAAATACTGAATACCACAAGTCATTGGTAAATACAGGACAAAGTTGGAACGAGACTCGCAATGTTTCATAGTTCCGAATTCGGTCGCTGCGGCGCTGCGGTCGGCGAGTTATACCCGTTTAATTAACATTGCTATCATACCGGCTAATTGTTATATCGCGCAAAGCTGATTTATGGCGAGATACAAACGCCGACACCTTTGTAATTGCCACACGTGATTCAAACATTGCATGCATACGTACGAACAATAGGAGCGGGGGTGAGATGTTATGACAATAAGTGGGCGGTACTGATTTCCAATTATCACCAACGATATAATTATACCTTGCAGCTTATTACATTAAACAAAAAGCTATGTTTACGTGCAATTTCCCAGGTTTTAAAATATAATTTACGACGTCAGTAAAATTGATTACAGCACCACCTATCAATCGAATTATGTACTTTTAAACAGCGCCATCTATACTTTTTGTAATGAACTTACAAAGAATGATGGTAAAGATACTTTGAAGTTCGAAAGACGGTGTTGGAAGAATGTTTTCAATTGAAACTACTCAGAATAAACTTGTGACATTTGTAGAACTAAAAATAAAGTTTACACAGCCAAGGCTTAAATGGGAAAGCAACTGTCTATAAATTCTATTAAAATTCCTATCACGGTCGTTTCCCGCTACATTGAATAATTCGAGACGCATTCTGAATAATCAGCGTTTCCCTTTCTCTAAGTTTACTTAGAGAAGGAAACTGTGTTAAAAGGTT
The DNA here is from genome assembly GCA_902829305.4 of Spodoptera exigua. Classification (NCBI taxonomy): domain Eukaryota; kingdom Metazoa; phylum Arthropoda; class Insecta; order Lepidoptera; family Noctuidae; genus Spodoptera; species Spodoptera exigua. The sequence continues at coordinate 5,324,989 of LR824612.2, forward strand.
AGATTCTTTCAGCTATTGAATAAGTTATTCTTACGTGTGGGTTTTTTTTTTGATATAAGTATTAACGTAATTTTACTAGGTTAGGTAATGCTAAACTAAACATGGGTAAACAAATAAAAAAATATTTTACAATTTGTTTACTTTTATAACAATAGCAGTTGTTTTTAATTGTTTCTAAATGATACAATTTACAACCAAACTTATATTTTCGGCAGTACTGAAGGTAGATTAAAGAAACATTGACGTATAAAAACGTTTTTTACATGAATTTATCCCGAAAAACATTTATCATAACCATGTCATCGAAACCGTAAATCGCAGCTTTACATTAAATGTAACAGAAATGTAAACGGAAACGTGGCATGGCGGGCGGGTTAATTTACGCGCAGCGGCTGCCCTGGGCGGGCGGTATCTGAGAGTTTCCGCCGTAGTGGCGGCAGCGATGAAAATCATCCATCAAGCTTCGGTCGCAGCACGCTCCTCTCAATAAACGATCCTTTGTGAGATCTATGGCCGAACACCGCTTTGGAATAGAGTTTTCAAACCTTATTAGTATGAAGAATGTTGGTAAGAATCTGATGATAAGTAATGTGATTATCTGTAGGTATTATTACATTTTTAGAAATTAGGATCTCGTTCAAAATAAAAAAAAAATCAAGATTTACGACGTGTATGGATATAAGCTAATTCTGCTTAGAATACGTCCAACAATTTAGTTATAGCTCAAGTTAATTTCTTATTGGAAACTGTGCTATAACGTTAAAAATAAAATATACTTGCCACTAGAAGAGATTATTACTAGAAGATCATACATACTGATTTTGATAATGATTGTCACCTAATTCAAATACAAACATTATGAGAAATTGCTATAAAAAATATGAAACTATTGTTATTGTCCAGGTCGTGTAGGTCTCGTGGTTTTTTTATTAAATTGGTATACTCATATCTATCAATATCACTCAATCAAAAAATCTCTTACATATTAATGTTTTCTAAGATTTTTATGCGTCACATTAATACGTCACCTTGTTGGCAATAATCTAAAGCAGTCATAAATCATGCTATACAGAAATTAACTGTATATTTTGCTAAATACCTTCACGCACTATTAATTTAGACGCTGTCACAATTGACAAGGGTTAAGCTTTACGATTATGGAATTTAAATTCTCCCATGCCAACCTGAATGTCCTTAAAATGATATGAAACACGTTCCCCCAGTCAAGTGCTTTTAAAGTCGGTAGGTATTGTGTCTAGGTATTAGATATGTTTTATTTTTTTTCTAAAAACATCATTCATATTTTCAAACCAATACATAAACTAATTACTTATATTATCAGTAAGCATACAATTACTTACTCCAATTAACATAAAAACAAAATAATAAAACTTGAATTTTTACACACTATATTTTATACTAACAGAACTAAACACCACATTTTAAATTTGACATCAACACCATCTGTGAAAGTTGACTCGAACTAAATAAAGAGATAGTTAACTAAACTTTTAAAAACTCGCACACTACTGACCTCTACCGGAGAGTAGCCGTATTATGGGGAGTCCTTGATGTTGACTTTTAACTTTGACGAACGTCTGCATGACAGATGGCATTATTGGGTACTATATTATGTCAAAATATTTTTTTATTGATTCAATGTTTCAATTATTTGATATTCTGTGTAGTTTAGTTAATTAAATTACAATTTTTAACGAAAAGATCGATTATCAACGATTTCTTTGATTTCTAACTGGAATTTTAAGCTAATTGGAAACTTATCAAATTAGAAAAAGACAAACTAATAAGACAAACAGTGTTAAAACGAAAATCCAAAATGGATACATCTGTCCAAATAGATGGATAATATTATAATCCAATAAGACTACACCTACTTTTGTATAAGAACACCTGTGACCACTGTCATGACCTTCTGTTATTGTTAATTTGAAGCTACTCTATGAGAATTTAAACACAATGCCTGATTAATAATTATTTACAACATAGTTAATTTTGAAACTACAACTTATTTATATTTTTTTTTCATCAGTGTCAGTACTTATACATTGAAGATTTGTCATAAGGTAGTCAGCTGGAGGAGTTATTTTAAATGTATTTTTATTAATATTCATATGATGTAATTTTTTTCGTTTAAAAATTGTTTAAGTACACTGTACCTACCAAAATATTTTTATATGTAAGTACTTTAAAGTATATTAATAATCATTTTGAATTTTTTTATGGTCCTGTGCCTACAAACATAATTATTATAAAAAACTCATTATTTTAAACAAAAACATGTTAGCTTGCCTAATTAAAAAAATAAAACAACATACCTATTCCATTCTATCTAAATTCAAATTTTGAATTCCACGACTCGATTTGAAAAAGGACGGCGGCGATAGGGATGGGATGAGCAATGCCGCGTCTGTCGAGATTTTTTGTGCGATTTTTTCGACGTTATTATTATGAGAAAAAATGCGGAGTCAGTAAAGCGGAACGTAGGGTGGGGGCATGACGAGGGTTCCCCGGTTTGATTGAAGCGAGGAGGTGGGGGGCGGGGCGGTGACGTCATGCTCTCATAATAGGCCGTGGCGTGCAGTGATGGCCGCCGTTTATCAAGACCGAGTGTTAGTTCCATGCACTTGGACTATTTCATTGTGACTGTTATTACGTTGCGAATTGCGATACAAGAATAATATTCGTCTCTGCGATTAACAATCTGTTATGATTTAAAACGAATCGTAATTCATGTTTAATGAAGTTGAAAAAGTTATTTTATTAATTGGCTGCGGATTTGTTTAATATATGATTCAGGAAGGTATTTGTCTTCTTTCAGTTGCAGTATTATAATTACTTATTGGCCAGCATTTAGCTATAAATAAGTAGACAGAAAGCAGAATGCAGCATTGAGTATAAATAATACTGTTTTCAAACTCTTGTTTCCATAAATAGAATAAAATAACAAACAATATTTGTTGCACGTGATGTTCGGTTTTATATCAAAATCTGACCTGAAACTCGTGAATGGTTTGATCGAGTGTGATTTCATCGGATCCGTGTACCGGCTGAATTACAGGCATAATTAAGCGAGGTAAAAAATTAAGTTGGCGTTTCAAAAATCAGGCATTACTGTGCGTGAGGATGGGCGGAGCGGTGTTCGCGTGACGGTGCGCAGTTAGCGCGGGAACACCTCGCGCGTGGCACATCACTAGCAACGCCTATTGCTCGCCGGTTGTTGGCGGTTGGTCGCGGTTGAGTTTCAAAACGTTACTATCGTAAAGTTTGTAACGTCTGTTTGGATGTAAAATTGAAGTTAGTACTTAGGTAGGTAATAAACAAAACAACTTCATTGGTATGTGAAAAACATATTGAAAAGAAAGGGATTTTAAAGGTTTTTAATAGAATGATTTATAGAAATGATGAAAGTGATAGATACTGATTCGAATGTCTAGCAAATAAAGAATCCATTCGTAAATTTGATACAGAAAATACATAAAACAAAAAAGCAGTCAAGCAACTCACGAAGTCGGTATCAAAGTGAATGATATTTGAATTTAAATATAAACAAAGGCATTGCTAGGTAGCAATCAGTAGATAATGATGGACGGAATCGAGGGCTTCCTTTTAGTTTGTTTTTATCTGATGCATACCTAATAATAAGCTTTCATGAAGAAAGGGAAACAATAAACTTAACAGACTTAAACAATTATGAGGGTGTTTTTTTTTGTGAGGGGAAAATCATCAAATGTCTTCTCCCGCCCCGGGGCCGGGCAGGAGGGAGTGTCAGACTCTTACTGACTAAAAACCCCCCTGTTCCTTCTCCTGTTCTGTGCCGAGGTCGCGGTGCCTCATTGCGCTTACCCCGTAACCCCGGCTGAATTATGAGGGTGTGAGTTCGAACCTGGCAAGTACTAATGTGACTTTTTCCAAGGTATATGTAGGTAGTTAAGATTATTTTATACCACAGACAAACAAATATATTATTTAGAATACAGATATTTAGATACCACAGTCAAGTAAAACGTGAGGAAACCTGGTCTTGGAAATTTCTAATTATTTACATCTAAGTTTGAAATCACCAAACCATCTTAAAGTATGGAGGTGAATGTTCAAACCTTCTCCATGTGAGAAGAGTCTATGCTCAGCAGTGGACACTTTTAAGCTGCTGACTCAAACAATTCAGAAAGTTTTTGGCAACTACAATTTTACTAAGGTATTTTTGTTAATTTATATTTAGCAAGACCTCTCACTAAACACATTGGTTCTTTGCTTTTATAACAAGCTAGCATAAGTACCTTAATATAATATATGTAAATATGCATGTAGGTAGGTATGGAAAACATACATTCACTTTGGCACAAATTCAAGCTACAATTGCAGCGATATCCGCAAAATAACAAACATATAATTTGGAAAGACATTATCTTCAAAATAATAAGTATGTAGGTAAACACATATATGCTATTCGTAATCACCTAATCGATTAGAAACAGATGTAGTTCCATATTGAACTGTGTAAACAAAATTACAAAACGACTAGTTATTATGTCTGTGTGTTTATACAGTTGTTACGTGACATTGACGGGTGGAATCGAGACAAAAACTTGTATGAGGTTGACCTACAAAACGATATTATTGTTTGTGAGTTTCTATTAAAAAATATATAATATTTTTGTAAAAAAATATCACGGACCTTTTATTATACTTTTAGATAATTTTCATTTTAAACGCACGCCATTTTCAATTGAAACTATTAAAAGTAAAATTGCTTTTATTACTGTAACCGATATAAAACAAAACACGACATCAAAATAAAAGGAAGCCGTAAACGCAACGTCTATGTTTTAATTAACGAACAAACTCGATTCTTAATTTAATGTTAGGCTATAAATCATCACATCACTGGTTGGATAAAATTCCAAGGATCCACGCCGAAAACGCCGCAATCGGAGATCGGACCGATTAAAAAAAGGCAAAGGCCGAAGGCCGAAATTATAGAGACGAGAGCAATGATCGTAGCCGCCGGGGATCGTGCCTAGCTTGAGTAACTTTGATGTATATTATGTGTATGTATCCACGCTATTTTATGTATTCGAAGCCTTCAGAATATTCGCGCAAGTACCAAGGTTTTCGAACTCACTACCATAGTTAATATTTTTTTCCTTTTTTTATGTACCTAATTGTACTCACATTAGTAATTATTACAGTCATGTTTTGGTAAGAACATAATATACAATTAATGGATAAATATTTAAATTTATTCCTTGTTTAGATACGTGAAATTTTTTTTGTTCATTGTTGAAGCTAAAGAATGTTTTTATATACTATCATTACATATTAGGTAAAGAAAAATATGCAAATTATTCATCTTAAAAAATATATTCTTGACCTACGCTTTAGTTATAAAGTTTTACGGTTTAAATATTAAATGAAATTATTATGTTACATAACCCACAAATAATAAAAATGCACGGTTGGAGTATTTAGTGAGTCGCGGTTTCGATTCCCACACGGAACAACAGTTTGTGATTAACAAATTGTTGTTCTGGGTCTAGGTGACATATGCATCTGAATTTGTAAGTTCGTTAGAGCACCCACGAAACAGAAGATAATTCTAGTGTTACGCTGTATCATTAAAAACCCAATTTAAAAGAAAGTAAAACAAATATTTGTATTCCCTATAAATGCAACTATAACATAATTATTTATTAACCTTCTAAACATATGGGTATACTCGAAACTCCACAACAAATAAAACAACCGTTATGAAGTCAATAGAACCCGCTAACCTAAAGTTTCACATGCAAAATATATTAGGCTCATAAACTGTACTAATCTAGATAAGTCTGTGTTGAGCAACCAGTAATAAAACTGGTTAAGAGAGAACCGATTTATTATAATTAAATTTCTATGCGTTTATATTTTTATACTTATAATAGGTACCAATATTTTTACATATATGTTTCTACAAGCTACTTCTATAAGAAAATAATTGTTAAAGTATTTGTGATTAGTTGAGCATTTAAAGCCATTGAAATAGGTACGTATTAGACAAGCATATTTTTTAAAGTAGGTGAACGTTTTTTCCCGCTATACATTTGTCTCTATGCAAAATTTCATTCAGATCTTTACAGTTGTTTTAACGTTAAAGAGCATCCATTGATCACATTGATCCATACCCACAAACTTTCGCGTTTATTAAGTAGTATTAATAATAATTTATCACGACAAAGTCACTTATATTTCTTTCTATAAGAATGACCAGGATCAACAGAATCTTTTATCAGACTGATCACCAATAAACTTATAAGGAAGTAACGCTTGTATAGGCAGGCAGACAGTCCAAGTAACACATGTTTAAAATTTATTAGGTGTCAAAGAGATTACCTCACAATGTTGCCTTTCGCCATCCAGAGAACGAGATAGATTGAAAATGCACATGTTTTAAAAATACTTGCTTTCTATCTATTTCCCATGCCTTTCTGTCTATTTCATTTTAAACGTAACGGGTAATTCGAAAAATTAAATTGATTTTAATACTCAGTATATTATAGTTCCATTACATACAAAATTTTCCTAACCAATCATAAATCTAATTATAAGACCACATATTTAGGTATTAAAGAAATTATTTTGTTTACCCATCATCTTTTTCTTGCGGTACTCTAAAATAGATTATTACACCAAATTTTAATGTGGATCGGACGTAGCAATAAAACATGTTCGTAAATCAATTAATACATGTCAAATGCTAATTAAACTCGTTTTCCCTAACCAAACCGCGAGATACAACGCGACTCTAATTCAGCCATATCTGTTACCTACTTTGGAAAGTTTTATAGAATATTAATACAAATAGCGCAAGTAAATAAAAGCAGAAAATAAATTGCTATCTCACAGGCGGGCGTTGAACACAATGTTTATTATTCTCTTTCATGTAAGAAGAATTCCGTAAACATTATCTAGGTATCTACGTTCGCAAATTCATCCATCATCAAGTTTTCGATCGATCAATCAATCATAATTTTTAGTAACAAAGATTCGATTGATTGAAATATGTGGGAGTAAGTTTTATTCAAATGAACCTCGGTCCGTCTCGGATGTTGGAATCGGAATCAGACAATAATTGAACCGCTTCGCTTTTCGAATCGTTCTGGTATCAAGGTCGGATCGTTCTAAAGTGACCACATTTAACTAGTGACCACGTTTGTGGTTGTAAAGTGGGCAATTGATGCAGATTTTTAGACGAGTACAGAAACATTTTTTCTATTCTGTTCTTCTATGCAGGTTCCTTTTCTTTTTTGAATAGGTAGATTTGCTACAAGAGCTCTATAAAGGCTTGTTTTATTTGCAATACGTTTTCTTATCATGATCCTTTAGAAGGTGAATAAGTTAAGTAGTTGTATGTCACAATATTATTTGAGTTCTGAATGAGCATTTCCTTCTATTTAATTAAACCTGATAATTGTTAAGCTATATCACTTACTAGTTTCTCCATGACGTTAGTCTATGCTAGGGTCCTATTGACCGTAGCACAATGTCTATGTATGGCCTACTTCGATAAAGGGAATATCCAAGACAAAAATATTTATTCAATTCGAACCTTTAGTTCCAGAATCATATAAACGCGTTCAAACAACAAGCAAACCCTACATTTGTATTATAAAATTAATGAAGACCAAAAAGTAAGAGATTTTATATGAAAAATATATTATAACGTTGTTAAATTGTAAAAATTAATACCTGATAGGAACTAGGAAGTTTAAACACAAATAGTTAAATCCTTCTGATAACATCTATTAACAAAATCCACGTAAAAACAATAAAACAATTGTCACCTATACGCATAAACAATTAACTACATTAAAACAATTGTTTTACATAGCTACGATAGTTTTGAACAAAAGTATTCAGTGGGAATGTCAAAACAATAGACCTAGCATTTTATTTGAAAAACAATAAATTAGGCGGAGCCCTGTTTTTAGGAGCTGTGCCTAGTTGTATGGGAGGATTATGTGTGTTATAATAAACCTAAAACTTAATAGGTACTTAAAATATTTGTGCTAGTTTTTATTGTTCATTATTCAGTAATATATAGTAACTTTCTCTATATTAGATCTTTGAAGTAGGTACTTTAAACACCTACTCATTATGTTTTAAAATAAAAAATATTATTTAATACCTACACCAAAAATATACTTTGGAAAAAAAATTAATAAAATTGTACTTTCTTCTCTCAAGTTCTTTGCTACGACTGCTACGAGATTCGTAGCAAATTTCTACTGACTATAAATAAAGAAGAGAAAGTCTCTACCAACTTTTAAGCATGCTACGTACTTTGAATACTCAATTTGAACATACTCAAAGTTAATATGGATTAAATTTACGGAATAATAATAAAAAAAAATACATAAGTAGAATACAGAACGTTGCATGACCAATAGTTATTAATAAATTATGGATATGTTAAAATTCTTTATGTCAACCATGTTCAAAACTGAATTATTTATTCAATTTACTTGATAAAAATGCCTAGATAGAAATCAACAATAATATCTTGGAAAAAAATGATTTTACGTTGTACTTTTTACATGTTTGTGAAGGAATTGAAGATCTGTTTTGAAATTTTGTAAATAATTCGAAAATATGTACTTGATGTATTGTCTGTCCTTTTTATATTCTGCGATATATTAATAGGAAAATCTGGTTAACTCAGTAATATTAAATTAAAAACAAAAAAAAGTGAGAATCAACTGTGAAAAGCTTTAGTAGTTTCAAGTCTCTTATGTATGAGCAAATAACGGGACCCTTATTTCGTAAGACATAAATAGAATAAAACAATACGATAAAAGAAATATACACCTTTATTTGCTTTTTTACACATACCTAAATCTTTACCTAAACAATACTTATAATTTTAAAGTTTGTTCATCCAACGGAGTAAAATGTCCATAACTATATACTACATTAGTATCACTACATAATATAAAACAAAGTCACTTTCTCTGTCCCTTTATCCTATATATGCTTAAATCTTTAAAATTACGCAACGGATTTTGATGCGGTTCTTTTATAGATTGAAGATTGATTGATTGATTGAAGCCTAAATTTTATATTATAATGACATCCATGAAATAGTTAAGAAATGTATTATTAGCATTGCATTCGTGCGAAGCTGGGGAGGGTCGCTAGTATTTCTATATACTTGTACATATTCCATACTATATTACATAGACTGTTCTGCAAGTGTCCGGTCACCCTCAGAACGGACTTGTCAAACCCAACTCAAACGTTTGAGACGCAGACGCTGTATCTAATTAGGCAACGCTTACATAACTATAATTAGTTTCGTTATATACAATATAGGATTGCACTTTGATATCATTCTATGTATATGTATATAGGTAAGGAAGATAACTAAATTAACATAGATCTTGTAATTGATATGCATGATATTAAACTTATGTTATAAATAGTTTCTTTATGTTTTTGGACAGCAAACGAGCAGACAGATTTCTTGATGGCCATAAGTGTCGGCCATGGATACCCGCAACTACGTGGTCGTTGTCGACCTTTTTGGATTAGAGATAGAGGAGATTTTAGGATTGGGGAGGAAAAGAATTGGGCCTCCGATTTTTGTAAGGGCTTTCCTTGATTTCTCCCATCTTGAGGATGGTGAGAGTGAGTGTCAGACTCTTACTGACTCAAAACCATCCGGTTTATTCTTCTGCTCCGAGCAGGACGGTTCTTATATGTATTATTGCGCTTGTTACTGCAACCCTAGTTAAAAGGTTTGACTTGAAATAAGCATTTAGCATATCCATTATAGTTAAATACGAAAGTTGAAAATTAAAAAGCACAAGTGTAGAAGTTGGATATAAAAATATAATGTATGTTCGGTATTTTGAGTTATGACCAGTCTAGGTATGTCCTTGAACTTGCAACCAAAACATAGTTGTCCAAATCTATTATTTGTAAAATATGGATTACCCGAACGCCAAAAAATGACCACTATGGCAATGAAAATAAAAAGAAACAATTTTATCTATTGTATATCATGTATGTCAGTGAGTAACCAAGTGATCAATATTTATAAAAACAATAGTCAAAACAATTGCAATCAACATACTTTATCTACTTTCATAATTATAAACATTTGACTTTAAAATTCATTTCGCCTTTACATATTAAATACTGAAATGTTTTAAAAATTGTATATTATTTGTTAGTTTTTAAACAAAAAGTTGATAATATGCATATATCATGGTCATTAAGGCAAATAACAAGCGTGTTTTTGATTACTAAACGATTTTATACGACTTGATAATCGGGTCAACACAAAAAACTTTTACTACCGGCATTTTGTTATTAAAACAATTACTTATCGAACAAAATATAGATAACTATATAATTTTTTTTATAATAAAATGGATAATATCAAGGTTTATTTTTATATACTGCCAAATTAACCTAATTATGACGAGTTAAAAAAAGATGTAACAAAGTTGCATGTACCTAAGTGCTTGACAAGAATATTAGGTAGGTACGTACCTACGTGCGTTCAATGATTAATGGCGATCAATCTTGAGAAGCTATCAAAATCGATCGCCGAACAAAAAGTTCGTAATCTAACGAGTTCGATCGGCGGCCCCGGCGCATCCCAAGATTAATATTCAAATCGTTCGCTCGATAATTTTACAAATTCGCCTCAACGATCGGGTGTGGGCCTATAATACACATTAATATCTCGACTTCACATGTCAAACCACCAATTCACTTGTTATTATCTTCATTTAGTACTAATTTATAAACACAAAATCGATATTGTGAAAATTTTTCAACGTCAGTTCACTTGTCGTGTCGTTTGTTTTGTTTTTGGCTTTAATTAGCTGTTGTCTCTTGTAATAATTATTGGTATTAGAACTTAATATATTATTTACAATTAATTTCAAACTTTGTATAACTGTAAGTTGTAAAATATGCTATAACCATAATCACGTTGATTAGAGGTCTTAGATTTTAATTATATGTATTATACATCAGGTCCATTATTTGTCGTTAACTAAAAATATTCGTTATTAATACGATCAGATAAATTTTTTTCTTATATTTTAATCGGCCTAAGCTATGGACTAGTTCCATTAGCCGATTCAAAACCTGTTCCCTTCGGCTATATTAGCGTTAATCTCCGTTTTCATTCATATACAAGGTAACCGTTAGTAATTGTCTAAACTAAAGGTCATCTATAAAGGCTTTGTCAAAATATTACTCATATGACCACACATCCGACAGGACATTTATATAATTTTGACATTTACATGAACGTCGAAAGTTAATTAAAATATTTAATGAGAAGCTCGCTCTGTTAGTGGGAGCCGATGACATGGACGAATGATATTAAATTAACGACACACAAAGGTGGGCGTCATCATTTTAGTTCAAATGTTTTGGTGATGGCGAATTTTTTTTATTTAATGTCGTCTGCTTAAGTAGATTTATGAATGGATTTAATGGATGGCGGTATAATGTCTGCGTTAACTACTGTGACAACATTTATCAATATCAGAATATAAATATCTTATGTTCTCGTGTATGTTCAAGATAAAATCTCGTAAACTTTCAAATGGTTAGAGCGCAAAAGGGCACGGCAATTTTAAAACCAAAAAAATACAGCTTGATCTCTTAAAAGTCCACTCATAGAAAGTCGTGACCGCACAGTCACGGCGAGTTATCGCACCGACCAAATCTACGGGTCTACTGAACATTACAATCTTACATGCTGCTCGCTTTATTAAGGCAGTTGAAAAAAGCAGTTCATCTGATGGTCAGAAGATAGCGGTGAAAGGGACCGTTAGAATAATAGCCGCTAGGAAATCTCCGGCCAGTTTCATTGCGTACATGTATCTGGATCAATTAATGGAGCAAGTTTTGACAGGAAAAAAAATTTTCGCCCATCACATTGTTGTTTAATTTATGACATTGCAACGTTTACATTCTTAATTGGATCGGTGATTAAGTATTTAAATATGTACATTTATTTGTAAATAGACATTTGGTAAGTGATTGATTTCCGTAATGTATTTTAGAAGTCAAAATTGATTTGGCAAAGCATAAACTTTTGAAGCGAAGATACTTTTACTTAGTACGTTTGTAAAATAGATTAAAACATATGCATATGGTATTAATATTTACATTAATACCCATTCGTTAAATGAGACAATTAAAACATACAACTGTTCTGAATTTGGGAATGATGTCACTCTTAGTGTACATACAAAGATAGTGGCCATAGACTAAGCCAATTTATTTATTAGATATTTTATTTGTTCCTACTGTAAAATAACGCAGGAATATAAATGGTTAATTGTTTATTTTCTGTTTATGCGATCATCAGTGCGAAATTATTAAGCTAAAACTAACATTTCTACCAATTCTAAAATCAGTGAATCACAATTTAAATTATTCTTTTATTAAAATGAATAATTTATGAATTTTACTAATCACATTTACTAATCATTTATATACAAATATTTTATTAGGTGCAATATGATGAGGACATAAATAATATTTTAGGACATGTAAAATTGACATTAATGGCACAATATCACTTAGTCATAAAATGTCAATAGTCATGGACATTTAAATTTATTTGAAAATATAATGAATATTATTTATAAATAGAATGTTTAAAATCAATGTTGTATTTTTATTTTTTTTTCCTAAAATGCATGTGCAGAAATGTGAAAGATCCTATACATAGATAAATAAATAGAGTGGTGATTAATGGCCGCTGTTAGGGCGGTGCCAAATTTCATCCCCGTCTACGTCTCTATGAATATTATTTATAAATAGAATGTTTAAAATCAATGTTGTATTTTTATTTTTTTTTCCTAAAATGCATGTGCAGAAATGTGAAAGATCCTATACATAGATAAATAAATAGAGTGGTGATTAATGGCCGCTGTTAGGGCGGTGCCAAATTTCATCCCCGTCTACGTCTCTATTCCGCCGTCCGTCGACTCATTTAAAAGGATAACACCACCACGATTTTGATTAATGATCACCAAACCTTTTTGGTACCTGCTTGTCGGCAACTTGTATAAAAAGCTGACCAGGGTTTACAAGTATTATTATATAAAAGAAACAATAAAATTTATGCTTATTTGCGTGAATGTCTCTATTAATCTTTGTGACATGTGCACCTTAGTCCATTTTTAATGTTATACGTTTTGTCATATTATTATACCGACCCAGCTGTTTTGTTTTGTTTCATTTCATTAACATTTTTATAGTTCCGTTTTTGATTATTTTATAACATTTCTTAATTGTTTTTTTTAAGGTTTTGTGTTTTATTTTGCAAGTACTTATGTAAATATCAAATGCTTTGCTTTACTTTAATGTTTAATGTCATCTTAAAATAATGATGAATTCAATTTTTAGGTATTCTTATCTCTATTATAATTCTAATTACAATTAATTTGCTTTGAATTTAATCTAAATAAATAATACGATCGTTTGAAATATAATAATTTCATTATAAATTCTACTAGAACACCTGGCTGATTCGAATCAACTTGCAATAAATTTTCTAACAAATTATAATAAATTTGTTTGGGATCTAAACACTTAAACAGTCGTCAAAACTCACCGATAATATTTGCGCGGCAAAACCGTTTCCTGAAGAATTTGCCAAACAATCCATAAATTTAATCACAATCAGGACGTTAACTTCTAGTAATCACTGTTTGTTTTTAAAAATAAATTTAAATTCACTCTTTAAAAAGTATCAAAATAAATGCAAAAAGAATGAAAATTAAAAATATCACCTCTTTTTTGACATGTTTTGTTTTATTGTCTTCAAGGCACTTTTATTAGAGTTTGTTTTATTTACATTTTATTAGCATGGAATGTATATTTGTTCCGTCTAGTTTACGTTGCAAAACGTCCTGTGATTTTTTATTCATTCCGTTACCCTTCGAACTGATTTTCAACGGGCCGTGTCTAATTGTGACCATCATAAATGCTCCTTGAGACCGGGCATGTCACAAATCAGTCGTCGAATGGGCTGACTCGGACTCCGAAGATACACTGAAGTTCAAGTTCGCGCAAAATTTAAGTTCAATGTTTAACACTGTCACATGTAGAGGCGACGTCACAACACTAATGTCTTTATCGTACATAAATAAAACTGTCAAGTATTTCACGAAAATTACATCGGTCGGCGTATAATGAACGTCTGAACCCGCATTGAGCTAGCTGTCAAATCTACGAGCCGTCATAGTCCGCTGCCATGAGTGGGCCTGCACACATAGACGCGTGCACGTGTGCCGATGGACACTAACACACTGACAGCCTCCAGCGGAGCGCGAACGTACGGGCACTCGCACATACGCAGCTCGTGATTCATACATGAGTCGCGTCTGTGTTGTGGCGGGTGGGAGTGCGAACATGCAGCGTGCTTTTAACGCGGCCAGACGAAATGATGCCTAACTGCAGAACGGAGTTGGGACTGTATCGGTTTTATAAAATGGCTGGTTATGCGCGTCTATGTGGCCGATCACATGTGAGATTAGCCGAATGCGTGCGAATGCATGTAGCGCACCGCTTCGTATGGGCGGGAAGCGCTATGAAGAGATGCACCGCTGTCGTTGTGATTGGAATCGTACAAATCATTTCTGTTTGACTTTTAAATCATTGTCGAACCCATTCAATGTTATGGATACTTTCCACAGTTTGTTTTCTACGAGAGTTTATTTTAGTTAAACAAACTAACAAAACATATCGTTGAAATATAGATAATTCTCCGTCCAAAGAATAACTACAAAATACACAGTCACCGTAATTCTAATTTAGGACTGCAATTATTAGACAATTGCACAGTTATTATGTAACTCTTAGATTTACCTACTTAATGCACATGCAACTTGATAAATATTGAATTTTATGAATTTATCGGTTCGTTTTATAACTGAATCTTTTGTCGTAATAACGGCTATTTCTGAACTATAGCTCTACTGACTGGAAGTTATTACTCAAGCAATACTTTATTCATAAAACACCTTATTCAATAACTGGTCCCCACAACCCGTTTCAATCACAATAATTATACATACATACATACGTCAATTGATTTCATATTGTAAAGTTACCTCAGCCCAAGCGAGACAGAAAACTTCCCTTTGATTTTCAGCTGTCGTACCAACACAAACGCAAAGTAAACAGTTCACGTCTTCGCGCAAAATTGAATTACGACTTTATGTTAATTTTCATTGAACTCACAATCGTATGGCGAACACGTGACAAAACAAACGATCACTTCACACACACGCGCACATAATTCGCAATTTGAATTTCGTACATATTCCTTAGGTTCCATGCGGCCAGGAATTCTTTCTTACCTGCAACAAAAAAGAAAACGGTCAGTGTGAAATGGAACTTTTATTTCTTTATCTTGTTCTTTTTTTGAATAATTTAATGATATTAATTCTAGAATCAGGAATTGTCGCCATTTATTTTTTACACAATTTTCTCTCTTTTGACAAATGCTACGTTTTAGTAGCTTATAAACTAAACTAGAAATGTATCAGCATGCATATTATCGTGATCAATGCAAATAACTATATTATAGTTTATTAACCAATTAATTATGGTATCCAAAACCTGCTATTAGTATGTAGATACTGTTTATAACGCCATTAAACTAAACATATTACATTTGCATCTTACGATCATATGATATATTAGGAATATATTACTAACACATAAAAATGCAAATAATTTTCACTCTAAAACCAACATCATTTTCCACACTATTATTATATACCTAGGTTAAAATGTAATCATAATTTACGATAATAATAATAATTAATAAGTTAATTAATTTTAATTTATTATTAATCCATTAAACGTACAATCTGCTATTGAATATATGGATAGTGGTGTTTGTTGGAATACGTTATAATGCTGTCATTCATAGTAGTGCACTCTTATCAGGAATCAAGGAAAAATATTTTCAAAAAGTCGTTGGCTTCATTTATCTTTTGACCTATGTCAATATATTATCTGTGGCGGCGATATGACCAGGGTCACCAGTATAGGAGACTGATAAGTGGGTCAGTGCAACATCACTCAGTATAAAGATTTAGTATTGTGGTCAAGTTCAGTTTTATCAGACTAAGTACCTACAAAACCTCTTTAAGAAGACTCCATTCAGAGTATTTATTTGGACTTATTAGGTACTTTCTTTTATTGTTTATTTTTTACAGTCAATTCTGATTTTGAATTATTATTATTTAAGTATTTTGTAACTGGTAATGCAACCTATTCGAATTCCAAATTCGAATTAAATTTGTTTTTTTTATGCCTAACCGAATGGTTGATAATACAAGTCTATGTACAAACCATTTTGCCTACACTTACCAACAAACAATTGATATTTATTTCTATTATATTTTATCAAATAGGTAGCAAAAAATAAAAAAACAATTAATTATTATGAATCTAAATTACGAACCTTTAACACCGACAGAGATAATACACGCAATAAATTATTGAAAAAAAAATATACACGCTGTAGGTAAGTACCTACATATAAATTTATTATTCTTAAGTTAATTAATACGATAAATGCATAGAATAAATTAGTTATGCACATTTCGTAAACAAAAGTCGGAGAGTAGGGTACTTACCTACAATTAATAAAAACAAAAATATTGTATTGCATTTCCCTCTGAGTATGAGTGCGTTTAAAAATAAACACTTAGATAAAGTCTGTAAACAGTAAGGTGAACGGTTTCTCAGGAATTTATGAGAAACGAAATTGTTTACCTGATGAAATTACGTAGAGCGTTTTCTACGCAGCTTTTTTCAATAGATCACTGACGTTTGAGGTTACGCGACCATTTTATATATGTTACAAGGTACAATTAATTGAAATCGAGATAACCGTTTCTACTATAATTATCTCTTGTCCTTCATAAAACAGGTCCTGTAAGTACACAAGTTCATTTGCTTTCACCACAACTCTATTGTCAAACAAATCTGTGAAAACTGAGCGAGAATTCTCAACAAAACACGTCCACTCGACGTTAATGAAGACGTTAACAATTTTCCACGAGTCCCTACATGATGTATCTACCGTGAAATTTTAGAAAAATAACACCCGACAACTTTAGGAACGCCCTCGGAGAATTATTACATTAATATATTTACCAAACACGCTCCTATTATTACGTTTTCATGTACTCGTTTGCGCATAAATTAAAAAAGTTGTCACTTTTTCTTTTGTCCCAACCCTTATTTGGTATTCATATTTGATACTTTGATAATACAACGGGACAAGGGACTACGCATTTTGAAACGAAAACACAGGAGAAAAACCTGTTTTACCAACAGACTATGCTAAAGATACAAATTTTGAAAGAGGCAATCGTTCAAACGTTGTTGCTTTATCTAGAGGACACCACCAGGGTACTGTGGACTCTCGCGCTGAAGACATAAGCATCCTATTCTAATGACGTCCCAGCGATCACTTCAATTATGGTCATATTGAATGAAATATGAGTTAAGTGAGGGATATCAAAGGGCGACGCGAGGCTGTTTGTGAAATGTGAACTTTGAAATATGTACTGCAATAATGCACCCTTTTTAATTTGTACTAAACTATGAACCGTAGCAAAATGGGGTCTCGAAAATATTTTGAACCGGTTTTTTGTGCATCGATCGATATTTTGCTCACAACTATGTATTATTGGATAATTTGTGACTATTTCGTTCGGAATTTTCGTGTTTCTTATTGCTTCCGCAACGAATTTCGTGCGACCCAAAAGTCGAAATGATTGAACCTATCGGGCATTCGCCGGCAGCGGCCGACTCCAATTTAGTTTTTCGGATTAGATACGGCGAACATAATAACATAATTGCTCTAATAACAGACCGTACGGCGGTGCTCGCCGTGCCTTACAATTCACTTTCCAAATTGGTTTATTTTTTTACCTCTGCTCTGTCTAAAACTATTATGATTTATTATCAAATTTTCGTGCAGGCAAATTACGGGCACGTTTTTCGTTAGCAGTTCTGTCTCTTTCCATTGTTGTGGTTCTTGGAGTATCAGACAGGGACACCATCACAGCTATTGTGTTTCCTTGAAAGCCTTACGGCGATACATAGCTGAGACCTGTGGATGGAATGATTTATGAGGCCATTTCTAATTTACTCAGTAGGTAGAATAATTAGTTGGATTAACATGTTCAGCGCGGATATTTTTCAACGTCACTAAGCTTATTAAACACCGAAATATTAATTAATAATTTTACTATTCCGGAAGCCTATCCTAAATGGTTTTGTCTTTATTTAGTTGACCGGGACGGTTTTGTTTCTAAACGGTTATTAGAATTAGAAAATTTATTTGTTTGGAACATGTGCAACTAAACACGAAATATGCACGATGAATTATTTCGAAATGAAATTCAACATTTTGTGCAAATGTTTAGTAGAAACTAAGCTAACAGGAGTACCTACAGCCGTCTGAAATGGCGCAACCGACAAATGTTCATGACATAGCGGTTGCATTAAACATGAGACCTGCCACCGAGCTATATTTACATATAAAAAACTTACTTTCCACATTTCTACAGTGAATGCTATAAATAATTATAAAACATTCGATAACCGGTTCTGAGACCGTTAACTCATTAGAAACAATTATGATTAGCAATGTCATGTGAAATTGATTACTATTTTTATTGCGAACGTTTACAACTAAGTAACCAATAAATTTTAAGTTAAGGGTTGGTCCCAAGGCATTTTAAAGTATGTTTCTCTTACATGATATTATTTGTTTAAATTACACAATTTGCTAGGGTTTTTCTCATTTTTTCTATGTTAAAAATTTAAATCGTAAAGCCCTCGTGCGATTCTTTTCCAATTAAGTGAATGAGTAGGTATTTATAAGTTTTTGATCTTTTAATAATAAATCAGATAGACTCAGCTAGGTACTTAAATTCGTTTGTATATTTATAAGCAGAGTATCTCTGATTAACAGGGTTGGCACTGTCAGTTTTTCAGCAGCACCTGGTAATTATTTACTGACTTAAAATTTTACTTTTATTCGGAAAGAATAATGAATGAGACTGAATTTAATTTAAGACTTGGCTTAAAACTTTATTTCATAAGTATGTTTGTGTTGTATTATACTTATCACATATAGTTTATGTACATTACAATTCATATAAATAAAACTTATCCCACAAGTTGGTGTGTTCATGAATATTCGGTTGGAGGGCGCCACCTCTGCGAGATATCGCGCGTGGTGAAGCGGAAGAGACCTCCGACAAAGGACTGTGACAATGAGCCCGAGCCCACGTTAGGGCTGATAGCACATAATAATACAAATATTTGCATTTGCTTTTTGTTCTATTCAATACCCTGCAAAAATATGTGACATGGGCTTAGTCGTGTCTTTTTATTAATAACTGAATGTACATTATAATGACTTGTGTTTTTATTTCGTTATATTAATATTGTATGATTTAAAAAACGTGTAGGAAAACTTGCGATGCATATTTTTGATTTAATTATTTTATTGAAAATATTTTTTGTAGGGCTGTGAGTAAATAGAAGGACACGGTTGTTCGTTTGCTCAGCCCTGCGCTCGTTGGCGCGGGCGTCCAACACGGCCCGGACACGTTTCAGGATCATGAATTATGGCGCGAGCCGATGTGACTTTTCAATTTGAAATCATCAACCTGGAATTAATTTCATTTTTGAACCCCATTATTTCTGTTATCTACGCGCGAATCGCACAATATGCGAGTTTCGCATTATTGCCGTTTCAACAAAAATATTTTGTGGCAACGCGCTTCACGGATATTGGTAATTTAATTTTGTATAAACCCCTTTGTTTTAATGTGTACAGATTATCGTGAAACTGTTGTTTGCAAACCGCACACGATCGGTTACCAAAGTATGTGTTCAATAAATAAAGACTCATTTATTTAGTGAGTTCCACGTGTAGGTAGAATTCTGTTCCAAGCGGTTGCTACAGACCGACATCTTTTGAACATTACTGAAATAGTTGACACAGCGACATCCACACACATACCTACATAAATCTGTACTTCTGATAGACAAACAAATGGTTATATTGAATAAATTACGTAGAAAACAAAACTAAATCTATCATTAAACCAAAAAATAGTGTTCCGGACCTGCTCAGAATTCATTTGTAAAACACAAATCTGTCACTGGAGTCAACGATAGTCGGTTTCTGTAGGCGCGACTATTCATAGGCGACGGTAGCCACTTCCCAGCGGCTCGTTGACGAAAACCGAACCGAAATAGATATAACACCAATAAATTAGAAAATAAAGCTTCAGCTTTATTTCTGTGAACCAAGCGACGACTTTTTATTGTGATTATCAGGGGTGTTCAAAAATTTCTCTCAACTCCGAAGGTCAACGACCCGAAATTTTTCCTACGGTTCATTGGATGTTTAATTTAAATTATAGAAGTGAGTCAACGCTAAGAATTAGATTTTTTGTCCGACATTTTAATGTAACAGTGTTTTTGTCGTACATTTTTACTAACGCGTATACGTACTCACACTATAAATTCGTTTTAATGAGAACAAGTAGCTGTGGTGTGAGGTAAGTTAGTGCTCATTGTCAGCTAAATTATTACAACAGTTTCATACTGTTTGAAATATGTGGTCATAATATTAATTCTATTCACAAAACGAAACATACACATACAAGTATTGGTAAACAAGTTCTCAATGTCGAATCGCTCTACGTTTGCCAGATTCAAAATGTAAACAGGAATCGCAGCGATGCGTACAACTTCAAAACAAATGGCTAAGACAACAAGCATTACGAAGATACATCCAAAACGTTACTCCAAAAACTCGCTCAAATCCCAAAAGAGGGACCTTATAACAAAGCTAATATTAGACAATCATTTCCTGTCAAAAGGGAGGCGGGCGGCACCCCCCGACAGATCGGGGACGCAAGGGGGGAGGGAAAATACCTCGAAAGTATAGCATGGACAGGCAACAAGACATCAGCATCCAGACGTCTCAATACTCGACGAGGCTTACAGTCGGCAAAAAACTTGGCCGTGGCTCTCACGGCACGACTCTATTACGAGTCGGCCGCGAATAAATAAAACATGACGGGCCCTTCTCACGTACACATATGTACATATTGTTTATGTATGTGTTGCGGATGTTAACTGATCTTGATTCGGCGTATGTGATTTGAGACGCTTTCACCGCGAGCTTTGGAAATCTTCAGATAACTGGCGCAATTATTTTCTATATAAAGACCGTAACATCAACTGCACTTGTTAAGTTGCACGATCCAATCATGTTAACGACTTCTTCTGAGGTGGAACCCTCAATAGTATACACTTATAGAACTATATAGTTTAAGCTAAGATCTAGACCACCCCAGTATGAAGAGTGCGTCTACCAATCTAAATTCCTATCACGTTTAATTGGAACAATTGAAATCATCGTTTTGTTTCACGAATATAAAAGATTGTCTCACAAAAGGCTATAAAACAAGACTAGCCAAAGCAGCAATAAAATAAGCCACATTCGTTTAATGCAGGTAAAGAAATTTTAAGACTAGGGAATTGTAGTATACCTTATTGTTTTTGTTATAAGCAATTTCACATGAAAGTTTAATATGTACCTAGATGTTTTTGGAAACATGTTTTATACAGTAATAAAACAAAGAAAACCTTGCGTCTACATACTGTGATTAAAGAATCTCAATCATCAATCGATTAATGACAGTTAATAATAGCTTTTGAAACATCAAAGTCCTGTGGTTTTCCTGCAACACCGTGTGTGGCATTAACGCATAGGTCGGCTAATAGCTAGACGACTCTTGCGCGGACGACAATAAAAACATGCGCACGCATCGACGCTACATTAACGCGCTCGCCATAGTTGGCACCATGCAAACTCCGCCCGCTGGCAACTAGAGCACATCACAAAATATCAATAGTGATGGATACCACACTTCAATGTTGTCGATAAAATTCAACAATAATAACCATATTTCAACAACATCGAAAACAGCAATGTCGCCAATAATCGACATTGCTACAATAATTAGTATACAACTTTTTTCTTGTTACAATCTAATTGTAAAATGAAAAATCAATCATAGACACGACAAGTGCTGAAATGATTAACAACTCAATTCGCTAAATGTACTGTGACACGCTACAAGTCGCACAAATCAAAAAGTTCCACGCTAGTAAACCAAGGTGTTTCTCGTTCAACGATAGTGGGGAGAGATACGAAAAGAAACCAAGAGCATTACTGTTGGTTGGAGAATCAGATTAATTGTCCTCGCGGCTTAAGAATGTAAGCGACGATTAATGGTAGTTGATGAAGTGAAAGAATGCCATTAAACAGAAGTATGCATTGATAATTCGCTACAGGTGCAAATCAGCTATAAATTGAGTTAGTAACACAGTAATTCATTCAAGTTACTGTTACGTATGAAAGATATATGATGGCTTTCTATCGACTATGGGTGACACAGGGAAGGAGTAAATCGACACTGCTATGATACGTCACTACGCACCTCGGATACGATACAATACATTTTAATCATCGTAGCGGTGTTCTTCTATTATTGTTTTTCGAATTTCGGCTTGAAGACAGATGGTAACAGCGGCGGGGAATTTGTATTACAATGGCCGCCACAATCCCACCAATGATCGCTGGCACCGAGCTAACGCGGCTGTTCCTTTGCTTCAGTCTACTTGGCACTCAATAACTTTCGTTGGGTACCAGCGTCGCGAGTGGCAGAATAATTTGTGAGTTTGCCACTACTATGTTGATAATTGATTACATTAGAAATTCTCGTTGCTGAAAGATTTTATGTTGAAGTGACTAAAGCGATTATGTTTCCGTCAAAGCTGGTGTAAAATCAATTGCTACGAAACGACAAATTAGCAGATTTAATTTACCTACCTAATGAGTTTTTAAACTGTTAAATGTAGGGAAGCTTTTATGAAAAGTCAAAACATTGTTTAATATCGAAACAGCTATGAAGCATATTGAAAAGGTTCAGTATAGGTACAGGGAGTTTCATAACAGTAGCCAAAGCAATCCATTAGGCGTGCAACGAAGGATCTGTTATGACAGCACCTTCCAAGTGGTGGCACAATGTGTCAGAGGTGGATATGGCGCTCCACGACGAATATTTATTTATTTATAACATTGAGGGGCTGTAAATTAGCAGTGAATTTACGGCCAGGCGGAGGAGTGATCGCGCGCAGTTTATTTTCGGCGCATGCGCGTGATTTAAACAGTTCCCGGTGTTTCTGCCGTTAGAAATTGAAACCGAATGGAGAAACACGTAGGAAGTGTAACGCTAAGCTTAAAATGTCATTCGTTAAGCCAATTAGAATATGATAATCATATCGGCACGACACTGGTGGTCGTCGAATCTGCATTTGAGAACATTTATCACAGTTTTGTAGTTCCCATTTGTCATCTGCTACAGTAATTGATTCCAAGACACGAAATGCTCCAGTTTTAATTTATGTCGTTGTTTCGAAGCTTTCAAGAATTTATTAAAATAATGGTCCATATTTCATTATTTCATTAGGCTAGGCCATTAACCTAACCGCAGGAAGTTACATATCAGCTATAAGTATATATATATTATTTATTATGCCCCTTTATCGGGCTTGATCAAACTTTTTCCAAAATAGACTAGTCGCCACTTAGTCATCACTCTGATATCGGGCTTAATATTATTCCATCGATTCCTCTCTCCATCTATGGAAACTTGTCTGTATTCAATAAGTTGGTTTACACATATTATTATAAACTTCTGTTATTTAATTTTAGTCCAGTTTGGCATGCTGAACAAACTCAATCCTCAGTCTGCGGTAGGCAACTATATATAATTTGTACTACATAAAATGCCATCAAACCAATTAACAATTACCGAAGCTCCGTTGTAATCGCTTAAAACCAAACTGTAAATCTTGATAACTGATCACAGAATGACTCCATTGTATCTAAGTCACGAAAACCACATATCTGAGTCCACTTAATATCATCCGACGAACGTGACCCCAATCCTACAGATTTCGGACCTTTCGCAACGTCAGAGTCGGCTGGCTACGAAATAATCTAAATGATCCGTTAAGTAGGTATAAAACGTTTAGCATCGTAATATGGAACTAAGAAGCTTTGGAATATTATCAGCAATACGGTAGATAATCCTACTTTATTTTCTTTATCATTTATGGCACTTTTAGGATTTTACGATCAGTTTTTATGGAACAATGAATGTTGCTGTCGTGGTCGTAAGGTTGTTAAGCGTTTTAGATATCGATGTTTTTGTAATGACACTATCCTTTTTATTCTGCCATGAGTAATAGAGAAACATGATATTGAAAAATAAATGCATTGTAGTACGACAGGTATACAATATCTAATCTCATAATTTCACCTTTACTGTCGAGGCACAGGTGCTTTTTGATTAACTAAGCATATCAATGTAAATAATGCGTCGTAATTTTCCTTTAACTGACTTTTTCACATGTTTCTGTTGAATATTAAAAAGTAAGAATAGAACTTTTTTAGTTACATTTTATACATAAGCAAGGGCAGTAAATTTGATGAGTCGCGAGTTAATAATGTCAGTAATGCAAGATGTATCTGTAATAAACAGCTACAATTAGCCTAAACGGACCAAGTCGTAATGTAGCCCTTAAATATTGAAAACCGACTCGCTAACACTTCAACTTACATGTTAAATTAACTACAAGAAGTTGTTAAACGTTTCTCTAACCTTTGCAAACAGTCCCATTACTCCTTCTTTACGATAACGATCAAATAGAATGGTATAATCGTAAAAGTACATCATTGGGCGAACAAAAACAAGATATATGAGGGACGAGCAATGTAAATAGAACTATTAAAGAATATCGCTAGACGGTGGCAAGCATGTTGTGAATGACAGTTTAATGTTCCTAAAACCATTTCAAACAATAAGCACTTAATTAAAACTTATGCGACACTCGTTATAAATGACAAATGATTAAAAAACTCTTTGTAATTGATGGGTAAACGTGCGAATTAATAGTAATAGCGATCGATAATGATGTATCGCTCGTGACCAAATGTTTGACGGGTAGATTAGCGTCTGTAGTCGGTTTGTGGCAATACAATATGATAATGTAGCACCTGCTTATTGGAAACTCGCTTTTGTATGCGGTTTTTCTCTTATCCTTGTTTGGTTTGGATCGATAAAAAATCTTCGATGTTTGTATTGAAATTGGTGGTTATCATGCCAATTTTATAATTACAAAATAGGTAAGTGTTTTGTCAATATTATTTACGATGATCGAAAAAAAAGTGTTGAATGATACCGAAACCTCGACCCTACTTTAATTCATTGAGCCTATTAGGTACAGAAACTGTGTCTGAGTAATTAAGTACAAACGTTGATACATGAACAATGTTGTCTTCTAAATGACAAATAACATAAATTGCAAAAGCCTGTTCTTGTAAATTTGCTTAGATTCTAATCGGGACACCTTGCGTAAAGGTCAATACGTTTTCTTTGTTCAACTTTTTTAATGTTTAAAATGAGATATTTGCAACGTTAGTTTATTTTACATACGTATCTAGTTGCAAACAGCATTATACTTATTATTAAGTAAAGTCATTGTGACATTGCCTAAGCTATAGATGAAAATCTGGTTAGATACACTCAACCGAAGAAAATGTTCAACAAAAATTTTATCCGAGGCAATTTAAAAGGTAATAATAGAAGTTCGATTCACCAAAAAGTCATTGTACTTGTAAACACAAAAGAATATTCTAGCAAATTCTAGAGCGAGGCGCGAACACGCCGGCCGGTGACATCCTATCGGCCACGTTCCTACGACATAAATCACCGACGCTGCTTGTTTTACCAATAAAATTGATTCTTTCACGAATCGCGAGCCGAACTTACGTAAACTTTTACACTTTTATATTTTTGAATTTAGATATTATTCTTTTTTATTTTATTTTAGTTTTTCTGGCGTTGACATTGATAAATTGTAGGTAGGTATCATTTCGATAATTTTAGTTTATTTTTATTCTTCATTTATTTGGATTACGTAAATAATTTAATTTTGTCAGTACATATAAATAAGAAAGATAACTGAATATTTTTATGTAATTCCCTAATTAATAATTTTGAAAATATCTTTACAAAAGAAAAATAATGTTATATTAAATATTTTTTAGAAACCGTTACATTTCAAATTAAAATCGAATGAATCAAGTTCAAAATAATCGAATATAAATTCGATTTTATGATACAATGTATCGATATTGTGACAAAAACTAGCCATATTTCATCAACGCATCATCAATAAGGTTTTACTAAAAACGGACTAAAAAAACGTGTTTTTCAAATTGCGAATTATACTCGGCAACGATAAATCAATGCGTTCATTCGATATCAATGGTGTCGCCCCATAAAGCGGGCGCTATTTATCAGTTGTTGGTACATAAAAGTGCACGCGTGCCCATTATTGATCAACGAAAAATCGTATCACTGACAATACCTATATCCCTTATTTCCAATAATGATATATTCGTAACAGATATAAATAATGCATTGATGCTAATAAACGACTGAATATCGGTTAATAGAATATTAAAGCGCCATAGATCAAATCATGACTTTGTCTGCATTATATCTGCATACATAATCACAGTGGTTATCGGTTTTACGCTCGTTTTAAGATACGATGCGATCAAATTATTTTTGGATATTTTTGTACCGACGATGTGGGGTACCTACTATAAAGTTTATAGTTATAAATGTACAGCCCCTATCAATATCTTTGTACTATTCATGTATACGTAGGTACGATAAATCGAATATGCGTTAAAAAGAAAGGAGGTCAGTGAACTTATCCTTAAAACTTAACCTTCACCAATCATTACAAAGACAAAATGTGTGACACTATCGATATGAATAATCCTAACCCTCAAAGTGCTACAGGGTTCGTTTGTTCCCAACGATACAAGAGTCAAGACACTGTTAGCACAGAATGTTTTCTACATAGTCCAGTGGTATGGGCTTTATTATTTATTATACGGAAAACAGAACAAACTAACCAAAAGTGTCCACGGTACGGAAGCAGCGGGACGCAACAAAACAGAGTGGAATAAAGAAAATAGAATGACGCGTGTTGTAACAGCGAACCAGTGGAGTAGCTTTCGTGTGAATACATTTTGTTTTCTATCCTTTTATTTTTTGTTCAACACCTATGTTTTACCTATAGAATAACTGGCTATTAGTATTCATGTAATCCCACCAATTATAATGTACTACGAATGGAGTTATTTAACCGTGTCATTGCTAACAGATTCTAATTATTTCTAGTCCAGACGTGTCTACAGGTTCATAGTTTATGTACAAAGTGTGAGGGAGATAGTAATATCTGAAAAGGAAAGCGTGACAGGAAAACGAGGCAAAAAGAGTGGCATGTACTCGAGTCGGCAGCGCTGTGTGAAACCTCTCGGGACTTGGCAGAACTCACGCTGTACCTAGCAAATGCGAACAATTATCACGGTAAATCAAGTTTTCCTTATGCACGACAAAAAGTTGAAGCACAATCAAACGTCTTTGTACGAAAACATTAGTGATATACGATCAGTAATTAAATTTTATAGCGTGTAGGCAGATAAATAATTATTAAAACCAATAATGTTCTACACGAATAATTAAATTTACGAACGGTATAAATATTATTTTATAGCTTATTTTATTTATTCCATGTTGTTGAAATACAACACGATATTCTAGTAGTGTAAATTAATACGTTTGTTGTAAATTGTTTTATTTACGGTCCCATTTTATTCGGGACTATTTCTGTGCAAAATGTTTGGTTTCGATTTCAATTTAATTCCGTTTTCAAACGTAAAACAAAAAAATAACCTGTAAATGCTACAGCCAGTCCACTCAACTGGCGATCATAACGCCAAAGTTTCTCGCTCACAGCTCGCAGCACATATGCGACCTTTTCTTTTATTTTTCCTCCATTTTCCATTTCCACTAAAACGAAAGCGACTTTCCACGGTGACTTTTTTGCACTGAAAAGCTGCGAGGAATTGTGGCAAAATAATAATAAAAAAACAATGAACGAAGAGAAATGGAAATAAAAATTTGCTTTGTCATAAATCATGAAATGCTTCCGGCTGGTTGCTTTATTACAAAGAAAGTTTGTATCAATGTTACGAAGCTTTTATTGTCCAAGAGGAAATGAAAAGGCCGCTAATTGTATAGGTGCTTATTATGTTGTTTGTTCACAACATTTTGTACAAACATTTCTCCTTGAGCATAGCGAACCGCTTTTCGGTAACCGTGTCAATTATACGAGGGAATGCCAAGATTCAGAGTAAATATTCACGAAAAAGAAAATAGGCCTGTCTAAATCTGCCACTATAGGGTATTGTGAGTAAACGGAAGAGCTTAAAGCATCGCTCGACACAAATCCCAAGCGTAAAGATTCCATTAAGAAAATCAAAAAAGGTCTGTTCAGTTCACAGCCTGCGACTATTTTCATTTAGCAAAAACAACCCATAAATTGTCATCTTAACGAGATTTCTGTTTTTGCAGTATTCGCACCCTCGAGTGTTCGGATACTAGCAGTTTGGTGATGTCCCTGTTTCGTATTGCACGGATTGTTACGTCAGCGGCTTTTGTTAAATGACTTTGGTCGGAACATAACGATCGCTACATCATAATTCTCGAATACCAGAACAATTAATCATCATTCATTAGTTGATTTCATACGTTGTTATTACAGTATTTATCAGCAATGCGTGAAAATGTATACAAAAGTCCCAACTGAGATTTATTAAAACTTCTGCACTCAATTATTTTCTTCGTCTATTCGAGCTATAGATACAGTGCGAGTATGTGCTTTGGCACGCCAAACGGCGCATGCGTGTCAAGACATCAGACGCTGCGCGCGAGTGCGTGCAACCGCCTCAGGTTATTTATTGCCATACTGATGAATTAGTTTTGTTTATATAGCACCTTTTCATTTGAGGGTTGACTTTTAAAACACCAATGAATATCTTATTGACTTTTTATTGTTTTAATTTACATTTTATTACACTTCGTTTTTGACTCGTATCAGTCAAGTAATTTAATTATTTATTCGTGCTAACCGAATTTGTTTAACTTGATTGACATAATCAAATAAAAATGTGGTAAGACTGCTTTCCGAGCTACTCTATTAGTTTGTTTTACAAAAAAGCTGTAACAAAAATAAATACAGTTCACTAGTTTTTCATTAAGACGAAATATGTTATTATTATTGTTATAAACAGTCGACTAACATAACAAAACTGAACTATATTTGTACTAAACATTCACCATCTCAAAGTGGAATAAACTCGAGAATATCATAATTAAAGTGCCGTTTCAGAGTTCGGGTCCTGTCACGTGATACCGTTGCCCAAATTATCCGGGCCTCGTGTCATCTTGTCCCAATCCAATATGGCGCCGTAAATCCTCGCTGGGGGAGACGGGGCGGTGGAGGGGGCACGTCACTCAAACTTTCTCTGTACTCCGTCTTACGCTCTCTCGTCTCGGTCTAGGGGTGGGTACCGACAGACCCTCACACGTACATTTTTTATTTTACGCGGTCACGTCGCGATGACGGGTTGAATTGTATTTTTTTACCTCACAAATGTTGTTGAGTATTCGATCGATTCTTTCAGGTTTTAGGTAATGGTACAAAAATATTTATACCATGATTTACATTGTAGTCGTTTATCTGTATGTTTATTTGTTCTACGTAGATACTTTTATGTATTTTTATTGAGTATGTTTATTTTATATTGTGGGCATTTTATCTTTAAATGTTGGTGCTGACGCTACAGGCCCCAGTGCGAGTGGTACGCTTCGAAGAATTCTCAGATAGAGTTCGAGCACTGGGATGAGTAATCTCTTTTGTTTTTTTAAGAACATCGCTTGCCGTGCGATTATCGGCATGTTCTCCACACTCAAAGTTTTTAAATAAAATTAGTTTTTACTAAACAACTGCTCTCCTAGTCGTTATATTTGTAATCGGGAACGTACTTATTGTTTTGATAAAAGCTTTAAGCGTTTCACCTCGCTATATAAACTTTTAACAGAACAAAATCTAACTTGTATATTATTATTATTACACAGAAACTCTGCCAGCAACATTATGCATCTATCAGTATTCGTTTTGCAAACACCTACATATATTTGAATATCAAATGAAATATATGAGTTACATAAAATTTATGATGGCGGCATTTTACCTCAGTTGTCACTACAACTAGTATAAATTAACAGCCTGTATATACATATATATCTACCGTTTACTTCAATAGTTGTATTTGAGTTATATGTATACCTACTTCTTTACAATTAGTATTGTTTGTATTATACACTAGCTACTCTCACGCGGTTTCACCCGCTGCTCAGCTCCATTTGATCGTAGTGTGATGTTTTATAGCCTAATAGCATTCAGGAACATTGTAGCTATCTATCAGTGAAATAATTTTGGCAATCCGACCAGCGGTTTCAAAGATTACCCCCTACATACAAACTTACAAATTTTACCTCTTTATAATATTATTTAGTAAGATATGTATATGTACAGTGTGTTTACCGTTCTTATTAAGTATTTTTTTAGTCAGGAAGGATGAATTTATTGTCTTGTATAGATATTGTAATATAATGATTAAGTGATAATAAGAAAAACACAGCAAGCTCGTTAAAGTTTTTAAATAAAGAGGTTTTTTGTTTATTAGCATGAAGTGTTTGGATGAACTTATAAGCTTTAAGAATATATTCAATCTGTATCTATAAGACTATACATTTATAGTTTAGTATCTTAACATCATAAATAAAGACCTAAATCTAGAATTTAATGTTCAGTTTAAGGGTCATTTTTGTTTAGTCCGTGTACTAACTGTTAGAGATCGTTATGTACTTTGTTTTTGCATTTACTCTAACAACAATATCTACTTCAACAACAGTAGCTATGTAGATACCAGTGGTGTGTAATACAATTTACGTGTTACTAATATAATTAGGGCTGCCAGAAGCTTTTCAATAACCCACCTAATCTAATAATATTAATCAAATTGATGTTCTATACCGCTCCATAGTAATCCCACTAATACTTGCGTGACCTGCCCCTATGCGAGACACAAATGAAGCTGCTAGGCATTGGTTTTCAATATACTGACCATCCATCAAGCCGTCTTAGCGCTGCAGGGGGCGACTATATTAGAAAACCTTCGTCAGCTGATGTCTACACCTTTCTGATATAAAAAAGTAAATAATATACGTCCACAGATGCTCTAGAAACATTATAACATAGCCATTGTCGTAAGTAGCTAGTCAACAGCGGATGAAGCTTAAAAAAAATCGCATTTCTTTCATTAGCCCTTTTTATTATTGTCAATTAAGTTATTAAAATGCAAATTATTCGAAAAGGAATTAGAAAATGTACATTTATTTCGCGGAACGAGGTACTACCTATATATATCTACGTTTAAAATGAATAATAGTATCGTTGCAACCGCTTGCATTTCTGTACTTACAAAGAATGTCGGCACAGCCCGGCTAGTGCGGATATTATCTAATGTATTCAGTAACACAGCTCAACAAAATGTAACTGATTATAGTTCGCATCAGATAGTAACAATGGTAATTGTTTAATTAACCAACTGAGCTGGTAAAAACATTTTTATGGGTGCCATAAAAGTTGAGTGGGGCTATTCCGTTGGCTAACCAGCTTATTGCCCGCAACGTATAGGTTTTGTCGTATTTACAGCTTACTCAGGTACTAAGTTTTATAGCGTGATGATATTTTATGATCCTTGTTGGTTATAAAAATGGGTTTAATTAGTAAATATTATTGAATTAACGATGTATCGGGGAATGCGCCTTTGTCTTTTACGGTGAAAATTTAGTGATGGTTTTTTAAAGCGTTTTTTTTTTAATGTGTTGCCATGTCAAGTGTTTAGAACTTAAGGGATGGATTTTATGAACCAGTTAGTTCGGTGTATCGTTACAATGATTTCCTGTTGACAACCGTAGTTTTGGTATTATGAAGTCTGTTAACATAATGTCAGGATTATTTTACATACACATCGGAAGCATTGGTAGCACTGAAATATCTACCAAATTCTAACAAAATGGTCTTGGCGCCTACTTTTACTCGTTTGTGTAAAATCAGAACCAGTCACGAATTTCGGTAAATTGTGTTCATATTATTTCGTCCAAATTAGAGACTCAAAGTTATTTATAGTTTTAATTACATAGAATTTTAATTTCGCTATCAAAAGATAATCTTTACAACGCCATTAATAATTTTATAGCAACAAATTATTTTTGTGAACAAAACGCGAACCGAATAAAGGCGGGCTAGCAATTATACTTATGCTCTTATTCATTATAAGCATTGTTTAAAAATGTGCAAGAATTAGAATGCGTGAAACAGATTTTGTATTTGGGCAAACTTATTCCTGCCACGAGAGTAAAAGAAAATGAGTCTTGTTGATTTGGAATAAAGGTTTTGTTACATGTTTTTGTAAGGTTGTGGTATTCAGTAGCCTGCTGCGTTTACGAGTATAACGGTATGGGATCGTGGTCAAACTGAGTTTTGGACGAAGAATTAATTATGCAAACAAAAGCTCCGGTTATTGTTTCTTCTCACAAAGCTGGACATGTTTGGACATTTGCGTAATTTGCGGACAAAACAACTATGATGTCACATGCTTATATTTTTTCCTTTAAAGACATATTTGGTCTTTCGGTAAAGATTGACAAAGGAGCCGGTGCACGTGTTAAAAATTCTTAACAAAAGTTATACCAGTTGTTCTAAGGAATAATACTAAGGGAACGAAAATTAATATCGTGAAGAGCTGTGTTAAAGTTCGCTGTAAAGCCGTATTGGAGCCGTTCCAGCATCGTAATAGGAAAAGTCGGTAGTAACGTCGATTGACAGGATCCGAATGAAAATTCGATTAGTTTCCACTGTTTTATGTTCGGTATAGCGATTCCGAGCTGCAATAAGTAATTAGGAAAATGTGTAAGAAAGAAAACACGAGTGTCAGGAATTTACGTAATCTTTGCTCAATGCTGAATAGAAATAGACTTTATCTACTTATACATAGAGAGTGCTTTCCTCACATAAAAAAATGGGAATTTTTCCAAATAATTATTTTGTTGCGGTCATCTATGCGTGCAGTCCAATTTACGGTTGTGCGTGGCCTTTTGTTACTTAAAATAATTTATGAGAGCTGTAAAAATATGATTAGCGCGACTGAACACGTCTTGTATTGAGACGTCGCTCAGCGGGACTTTTATGGCCTCATTCCGACTATTTGAGGGCACTTCCTTGAACCATGACCGACCGACTAATCAAAGACCTCTCCAAACCCTCCAACTTAGTGGAATTACCAAAGAACGGAGAGGCCTCGGTTTATTGGTAGTAAACTTTTTTAACTAAAAGGCCATGTCTACTTTGTTAAAAGCCGTTATGTTCAAAATTTAAGGCCAGGAATTACTAGGACGTCGTAAACTTTATAGCGGTATTGATGGCCCGTGTGAATATTGAACTAATATTCTTAGAATTTTACAAATTGATACTTTAATAATAAAATTATTATTTATTTAGATAATCAAAGACGTTTATTTCGTTTTAATTAGGCATATTGTCAATGAACACCTAAAAGCTCACGGAGAAATAAGACATGGCGGTGTTATAGAAAAAAAAGACCTAATATCTCAAATGTCAAAATGTGACATTGAGTGATTTGTAGCTAAGCTCCGCCTGTCCCGTGTTTCAAACATCACCGCTCGGGGCAGACAGCTGAGCTCTAAGCTTTAGAGGGACGCAACAGAGTTGCATGCCGCCGTCCCCCTCACTCTTATTGTATTCACGTATTTCTATTTCACACCGTGGATAAGACTCTATCCTATTCTATAAACGGCACTACCTATCGTTATACTTACCTGAGTGCTTTTGTAAAAGTTCAACGCTTCTATGCAGTTTATATGTAAAAAGATTTTGTGAGAAACGTTCGCAGTAAGGATTTTGCGATCACGTAGGTACCTATTATAAAATTTTAGTATTATTTTCTTTTCTACATTGGAATCTAAAGGTGCGTTCTGATTGTCATTTTTGTTCAATATAACTTTGACTTCCGTTTGACATTGACTAGCATTGTATGTATACTTAGTTTGCTATTTTATTGCTGTTTTTATTATGTAAAAATGTTTACAAATATATATTTAGTAGGTACTCGACTTTCACTTTCTAAAAATATTACTAAATCGCAGTAATAATACTTACAGTTCTTGTTGAATTGATATTTCTTCTCTATTTTGTACTTACTATATAATTATATTTGTTTTAAATGTGAATATGTCTTCATACATACCTGAAACGAAAAAAAAAACAATTGTTAATTTAGTTATGTAAATAATTCAGACAAAATTTTGTACTGTATTGTCGGTAAAATGATACGTCTGTCTGCCAAAAGCAAATCCTAACAAAACTATATCGCGAATATATAATTAATCCATTTTTATGCTTTTCTCTTATATTATCAACCCAAAATAAATACTTAAAAGTCTTAAACATAATGTCTTAAACAGTCTCGAATATGTATCATCGTTTGCTTAAGATAAAAGAGACCTAACTCAAAAAGAAGGTATTTGAATGTAAGAAATTATGTTTCAATAATAAGGTTCAATTTTGGAATACCCTTTTTTATGACTTAGTTCTCTTTTCTATTTAACATGCGATTATTATTTTGAGTATGTGGAGTACAGAACGCGACCCAATACCAAAGAGATAAGATTTAAAGTACACCATTGAATGCTCTGCATTTTAATTGGTTGTTAGACATCTGTTTCTAATGAATGCCCGCTTCTATGATCCCAGTTACTTTTTGGTCCGTAATAAATAGACTGTCAGTGTCAAAATGTTCTCACAGAGAATTTAATTAATGTTAGATGAAGAACGAGTAAAACCTTATCTTGTCATTTAAATTAAACTTTTTGATATTAGTATATGATGTTGTTGTAAGCATTACTTTCATGAATTAAATAATTAGGTTCTTTTTTTTAATATATATAATCCAAAGTACTATAATACATAGTATTCGGATAAGCAGACACACATGCTCCCAGGAATCATTTTACTAAAACGGCCTTTTGAAAAAAGAACACCGTCATTACCGAAAGAAAATTTTAAACTTCACTTCATTATTAATACATTACCTAATAAACTGCCAAAAAATTATATCCAACCTTTTTTCCTACAAACTTTTCGAAAGTGAACTTCGTGAGACAGATGCTCGGTCACCCAATCTGTCTAAGGGTCTGAAGATATAAATAGCGTAGCTTTAAGTGGCAAAGCGCGCCGACTCGAGCCCTTCCGTTGATAACATCGCATTAGGACATAGAGTAACCGACTGCTACTGGTTTTTGTCATATCCATATAGATATGTAGCTACATACACTCAATTTAGAAACCTTTGTTGTGTAAGTGGTTTTTAAAAAACGATATACCTACATAAGTATATAATGCACCGCAAAGAAGAAACAGTTCTGAATGACGAAACAATAAGGAACATTTTTACTATGGATTTTGGCAAATCCAAAGGAAATATTTTTGTCACTGCGAAATAAAATTAATAGACATCCTAACGATTCTCAGAATTCCCATTTTTTGCTCATATTTTCGAGTCCAGTATCATCAACTAATGACCTATAATTCGTCTCATAACATGAGGAATGGGAGCTCATTTAAAAGGACTGCCTTTTAAGTCGTTGGTCAGAAGCTATTCAGATTTAAAGTGACTAATGACTGAATTAATAGTAGGATCGCTGCGATGAAAATCATGTGCGAATATTAAGTAATTTATTTCATGTGATATTTAATGTTAAACGATTGTGTTATAAACCACAAGAAGATTAATTTGTCGATAAAAGGCCACTTCTTTGTTGTTGAATTATTAATTCATGAAGAAAGACGTTTTGTTTCTCAGTATCCGAAAATCTTATTAAGTAATTAATATACTTAAATTATATGCTAAATATTGGGCAGAAAATATCAAAAAGATCGGAGCATTCAATAATAAACTTACAAAACAAATCAATGAAAAGGTTTTTAGCACTAACAATTTTGAAGACAATAAATTAGACTAGGCAGCGTCTAAAACAAGTTAGTAATCACGAAAGCGAGGCTCAGGAAGTATCCACGAAACTCTTTTTGGTAACGTTTGTTGCGTGTACGATTGAGTGAAGGACGAAACCTGGTCGGTTTTAAGGTGAAATAAAGAATGATTACATCGTGAAGGCGATAACTCCACTATCACATCCTGGAATCAAACACGCTTTGTACAAAACGAACGCGAACGCTTCAACGATTTACTCAGGCGATTTTTTAACGTCAATTAGCTTTGAATCAGAAATAACTTGTGGGATCGCTGTACGTGTTGCAAAACATTGTACTTTTATGTCCCTTGACTCACAATTGACAAAGGAATACTTGTTTACACTTAAATGGGATTTTATGCCTTCGAGGAATCTAGGAGGTTATGGAAGGACAACGTCGGAATTGCATATTAATACTGTCATCGAAACATTGTTGCAAGCCTTGTTTATTGATGAGTATTAATATTTAATATACACCTTTCTTTTATAGCTTGCACGTGTGCGAGTCGTTACTTGTACCATATATCCATGATGAAAATTTTTACTCGCTGACAATTCATATTAGTAAATTGTATGGGAATTTCTTTTGGTCACGGATTCCTCATGCTGTTTATATCAATTTGCTGTTTGGCAATGCTAATAATATGCCCAATTAAAAAGTTTCCATCAATATTTGAAACGATTTCGTCATTTTTATAATTAAAATTGCCATCCTGTTGACATTTAGTTCTTCTATAGTAGAATCTATACAATAATCCAATAACCTTTTTGGTGTATAGGTAGTTTAATTTTAACATAGAGTATTGTGAGCCGAGCCCCTGGCGGGACCTATCGAGTGACGTCACCGGAAGTGGCGTGGGCGGGAAATGAAATGCGAGTGTATACGACGCCTTATGTACGCACGTTTACATTAACCTTTATACGTGTTTTTATTATTTACCGTTAAAAAGAGAATATACTTGTGTTTATTAAAATTAAAATGTCAATGGATATATGTATTTAGTTTAGGTTGATATCATAAAGATACTAAAAGCAATTGATTTAGACGTTTACATGGCTACAACCATAACCATAACTTAGAAAATATAACCCAAGAAATAATAAAAAAATAAATTATTTTATGAACTCAAGTTATGTTCGGAATATAAGTTATATGTATATTTTTAAGGCTTCTATCCCATACGAAGGGTATAGCTCGAAGCATTCTTTAAATGAATATTTAAAATAAAACTAGTTAACAGTGTGAAACGATATTACAGTAATTTAAATTATTTGTGAGTGGTAAACTATTATTTTTTATTAATTTATTAGTACTTTTGTAATAATTGAGAAAAGCTCTACTAGTTTCAAGTCACAGCGGGAGTCTTAAGTACGCGTCGCGGCAACGTCGCGCACACTGAGTTACGGTACAAATATATGTATAGACACGATAGTTACAATACAAAAATTACTTGAACACAGTTGAACTCAAACCGAACCTAGTTAAAAATATGTGTATAACAATTTTAAACAAAAGACAAAAGCTTCTACTTAACATAATTCATTACATACGAGCATAAAATAGTTCACAAACAACGTGAACCAAGTTTTTGTTTTCAAGTAATATAATTGCTAATTTCGTGTGAATTTAATAGCTGTACTGAACATAGATGGTTTTACCCGTTAAGCTGGTGAACGCCCACTTCCCACTCATATTTTTCATTGGGATACAATATTGCGGAGCAGGTGGCTATTGGTCGGTACTTTCGATGCAGTTTTCTTTTTTTAGAAAGTGTATGACTTTCATTGAAGCACTTTATTTGTTGAATGACATAAAATTTGTTTCAGAACTAACTTCGAATGTATCAGAATAATTTCATCTTCATCACATATTGACAGAGTCAAAAAAATTCTTATCGCAGTCGATCATAAAAACATAACAGGAACGCATTTTTTTCCTACTCCTTAATAATATCGTTTGCCTAAATTCTCCCCGTGTGCCCCACCCCACCTGTTCTTATTGGATGTAAACAATAAAGGAAATTGGATTAGGTCCCCCACTGATTAGAGACCCAATCTATTTTAATGTAGTTTCGTCTGTCGATCAAACACGCAATCATGTGTGGAAATTGACTACAACATTTTTAGGTCTACCAAGAGAAAACTGTTTGCTTATCTTTGTTATTTGAATATGTGCCTTAATCATAACTTTGTATCATTTCACGTTATTATACGTGGCTTATCGAATAAACAAACAAACCGGGCGATTCAAATCGTATTCAAGTTTGTTAAGCCAAGAATTAGAACCGCCGAATTCTAATATGTTATTCTCGTCACATTTCTGGATCGGTGCCTTTTATTCCGTAGGCGTTAAATCCACTAATACATTTTGGGCTCACTGTCGGCATCGGCCAAAAATCAGGGCGAACCATGCTGCCCTGCATAGCAAACAGCTCGAAGTAACTCACCACGTTCCGTACTCAGACCATCTACATACACTTACATTTCCATTGAGTGTGCGGTTAAGAGAAATCGATAGCTATCTCCTTTTGACTGTTCAATGCAATGTGAATAACCAGTCAATGCGATGGAATCGTTTAGACTTTAGTGTATCACAGTAAAGCTTTGGTACTGAAGCTATCTCTATTGAGACGTTCGAACGTACTAAATGCCGATACATTTCCACTGTGAAATTGATTTTTTAAAGGATTAATGACAACCTTTTTTTACTTTCAAAGTCATCATCAAGTTCTTTATTTGTTTTAAAAGTCTGAAAGCATTTAAATTGCAAACAATTTCGGGTCACAGTAAGCGTCTATGTAAATGTTGGTTTTCGGACGGCTCTAGTTAACTTGATGTCCCTCGAGATCATGTTAATCCAAAATAAAGGTTTGTGGCGTTCTTGGGATCACTGATGACCTGATGTATTTAAATTTGTTTTGTGGACCGCGTTATTATGACAATCGCGTAAAGTTTTGTTTCTTTATTTTGAAATGAATAAACATTCGATACAATCAATAGATTAACAGTTGTGTAGAAATACCTTTAATGTATCTGTTTTCATATTAATAGCCTCATATGAATGGTTACAAATTCTTGTAGTTCGTCTCAATACTTTATAAGCAGTCATAAAAAATGTGTTATGTGCGGCGAATAAAAGTAATGGTCTCAATAAAATTAGTCAAAATACCGAGTTAAGAAAACAAAAGTATAATCCTTGAATTTATGGCGACAATAAACGGTTAAGCATTTATGAATATGTTCATAAATGTCTTGATAGTTACTTACATACCTACATTTGAATCCTAAATAACATACATAAAATAGTTGGCGTGTCCCACTGTAAGAATTTCTGTTTGCAGTCACGCGATGGATTCCAAGTTGTCTACATAGAAATAACATCATTACAAGACAAACTAACTGCTTACACAAACTTTATAAGCTCATTATTTTATGTCTTATATGCTTTGTAGGCGTTGTTAATTACTTTGTAGTTCTGTGACTCCAAATAAGGTTGGAAATATTTTGGCTATGAACAGTTTTAGTCATTATTATGAATCATGCAAACAAAAATGTCCATGGAAATAAATTATTTTTCGATTCAAATTCGCATAAAAAATGTTAGCTTCGCCAAGAACCCGTTTATCTCCTGAAATCATTCAGAAATGTAGTTTAATAATACGAACTAAATCATATTGATTGATAATGTCCCACAAACTGTTCAAGTCCTTGAAACAAGCTGTTCCACTGCCGGGATTCCCTCGGTAGTCAGCTGGGCTATTAAATCCTACTTTACGACGCACTTACCGCGCTCAACCTGGTTTATGCTCTCGTAATACTAACCTTAATTGGCATATTGAGATTATAGCCTTGTAATTGGTTGTTTTATGCTTGTATAGTAGATAACAGTCGTTCTCAACGCTTATTGATTTGCAAGAACATTTTTGTTTTTTATTAACATGCGTAGACGGTTCATTACGCGAACAAATGAAGCTGTTAAAATTGTTGTAGGATGTATTTAAATTAACAATGTAAATAGAGTGTTGCGTTTTTTTAAAGGCGTGGTAGCAATGATTTACCCTCTTTGTAATATGCTTGTTAAAAGGGAGTCTTATTAAAGCGTTTATGAGTACACATTTATTGTAATACAGATACGTATTTCTTCTTCGACATCGAAGTTCGAAAATAATTATTCATGAATTGAGAGATGCGAGTATCAAAAAATTTAGTGAAGCCGTCAAACTTTAAACTGCATCGTTATAAAAACGTGTTACGAAAAAAAGCTAGCAGTGAGCTATTATTGGTTTTTTCAGAGTCGAACGATAAAATGATAGCGTTTTTCAATTGCAATTCTGTCGCCATTTTCACATATCCAGACACTCTCGTACAATATCTGTTTCGTGTTTTTACATCGTACACAGGCCGGCCGCGTAAATTCGAAATGCCTGATTCTGGCGTACACCAGTATTTTAATTACTCGGTTCGAGAATGATTTATATCACAACACAGGCGCGAATGGCAGTAGACTTTGTTGTGGTGACGATTTTATTTTGAAGAGTTGTAATGTGTATGTTGAATAATAATATAATCAAGAACTAAATGAAAATATCACTCAGTAATAGTAGCAACTGTTAATTTTAAAAGTCACCAATCAATGCCTTATTGACTTAAATCGGTAAATAGATCAATTAATTGTCTTAACACTTTTTCTACAAGACATAGGTACAGACAAACGGAATTTCGTAAAACGTTCAAAATCTGTGTCCATTTCGAAACGTTTC
Source organism: Spodoptera exigua (assembly GCA_902829305.4). NCBI lineage: Eukaryota > Metazoa > Arthropoda > Insecta > Lepidoptera > Noctuidae > Spodoptera > Spodoptera exigua. The sequence continues at coordinate 5,366,018 of LR824612.2, forward strand.
GAAATATGGAAGTCGTTATATTTATGAAGTTTAGACACGGTCGGAAAGGAAATTGGACTAGAAAATAAATATAAAAGTTTTTGTAACGGGGTCACGGCCCGCGGGTTCTCATGGCATCAACATGAGTTGCTTAACGTCAGCTTGGATATACGAAACATATAGTGTACATGATTTAACAGCAGAATATTCTTTAAATTCTCTAAAATGTATGTCCCAAATATAATATTATAATTGGACCAAAGATTGTGCCTTGAGGCAATCAACCTTCAATTTAGGTCTACACTTAATTGGATATCCTATTACTATTTTTTCATCAAATGTATATGTAAGAAATCTTTATTAATTAAGTAATTTACGCTATAGCTCAAGCTAAGTACATCTGATTCCTAAAATTCTTTGCTCATCCTTTGCTTAAGTTAGATCTCGTTCTACTTTAAGGTAAGAACTATAACAAAGGTATTATTGTAAAGTGATATTTAACAAAACTTCAATAGCTCTCGCTTTCACCGACCACCCTCATAACAATACCTCTTAAATGCCAACACGTTACATTTTGCTCTATCCACGAAAAATCGTGTACAAAAACATAGCAATGTCTTGCGCAAACGCATTCACGTGAACCATTGTTGTAAACAATTTTGGGCGCTTTCGTAATATTATAGTGTACCGTTAGGGACACGCGTCCAAAAGATAAAAACTAGTCTAGTTTCCTTTCTTTTGTGATGTTCCGAACAAGAGAGAAATATGATTTAGTGGTTGTCGTTGCTATAAGAATTTGATACAAAAACACTTTTTTAAACGGGGATTTATTTAAACTATTGCGTATGCGTCTTTGTGACTGAATGCGGTTTTTAAAAAGATATTTTTCTTGTCGACAGCTATGTGAGACATTTATTGAGATGCTAACGATAAAAAATAAAGACGCATTCATTGAATTCTTTGTCACTCGTAAATTATCTTAGAACAATTGCCACTTTTTCATTAACATGCGGTCATTTCAAGTTAAAAACGCGCATATTTTATACGTTATCTTACCTAACTTGTACGGAATTAAACTTAATAGTTTATTTGTACCAAACATAGAAGCAGTAATTTCTAGGCACTCTTTTTCTGTGACGGAAAAATTCCCATGGGCTTAGAACAGAACTAATAACAACATTAAATTGCAAATTAAGTAATCTGTATGTGGGAACCCAAAATTGTACCAGTTTTCCCTTGTTCGAAGTCAAGTACCTATTTGACATCTCAATTGTAAAAAAATCTGTTACCAGATTTATTTATTACCTGGAAATATCTCAAAAATTATCTAAGATTTGTTTTGAAAATACAGCTTTTATTAGAGGATACCATTCAAAATTACAACATATTTAGAGCAACAGAAACACAAGCTGCTTGTTGTGTGCTAGCATTAATCAAACTTTCGACGAGACTACACTGCATCTCAATTGTCCGCTTTTAAGTTTCGTGGCTATATTCAAAACAATTGCATACAAGCCGTTCGATTTACGATCGGCATTTGTTCGTGCTAAATTTAAATTGTTAGGCTTGGGACAAACAATTTGCGGATTGCGAGCAACGGAGTGGTGTCGGTCGGCACTCGCCTCTGCCACCTAGCGTGATTTAGGAGTTTGCCGCGCGCTTAAATCATAGCGGTGTCGTCTTCGAGACCGGAATACGTATGCTTTTTGCATTTACAAAGCTTGAATGTAGCCACCGTTGCACCGGCCATCAGTTGCCACATCGCACGAGAAATATGGTTTGTTTTGGTTCTGTTTAGACGTCTCGTATCCGAAGATATTATCCGGTGTAATTCATACTTGCGTGCTTGTAAGTTTTTGGTCAATAATTTGTTATTAATATTTTTGTTTTATGCTATAATTATCTACATAGGTGAGTATTACTTGAATTTATGTACCACAACTTGATTTATACGGCTTAAGCTGTGTAATAAAGCCGAATTTATTATTTATAGCCCGACTGGAAAGTGTAACAGTGATCGTATCGCGACAGAAGCGATGACTCTTAATGAGATGTAGACGGGCAGCAGACGTATCATTATCGTCAGTTACTTACCTAGAATTACTCACGGTAGGTAATCTAAAGCGGTATGAACAGTAGCGATCTCGACTCGGCGACTTAAACTACAATCACATTGAATTCATACAAAAACTGACCCTGTATTTTATTCGTATGTAAACTATAGACGCTACGGTGCCGCTATATTACATTATTTTGTACTTTAACAATAAAAAATACTAATATTTCTCTCTACAGAAGATATACAATTTTGTACTAGAAAAAAGAAAGAAACTATCACTGTTTGACACTCGTCCGTCTATGTAGTGGTCCAGGTAAGAGGAGGATTTGTCGAACTTATTCAGTTTCGTGCGTGGAGTCGCGCGAGTTTATAGCGCGAGCGTGGTCGCGTGTATCGCGAGGTAGCGCGGAGTCGCGCGGGGCGGCATGGCGGCGGGCGACTGGCGACTGTGGGCTGGGCGGGCGGCGCGTCGGCCGCGCGCGGCGCACTGCCGCGCCGCCGCCGCCGCGACGCCGCCCCACAGAACCCCGCGCCTCACACGCCGCTGATTAAAAATTCTTACTAAACTTTCTTCTCGGGATAGCCCCCAACTTGCCGTAAATGGTTTCTTTGTAAGCCACTTTCTTCCACCTTGACGGGATCCCCATTTAAAGTTGGGAAGTTGGCGCGTCACTCAGGAATGCCGTTTCAAACGGTAGCTCGAAAGTCTTGGTAAAAAATTAATACTTAATTTCCTGCTTTATATTACCGTACGATACTTACGGTAGCTAAACACTATGTAATAATAGAAATGCTACAATTTCGGTAATTACAGCTGTTAAATTAAATTACAGTCGTGTAAGAACACGAATACTTTCTATAGAAAGTTTCATTAGTGTAAAGTTGGCAACCTATAATATGCATATGTTAGTGAGCTACGTGTTTTATGTATTTGCGTACATAAATGCTGGGTATAAGGTATTTGTTGAGCGCCATTAACTTTATTACAATTTTGTAAAACATTTACGAGGTTTGCTAAGAAGGTGACCGAAGGTTTTGTCGGCACGTAACGTTTACGTTTAGTTTACAGCAGAAAACTATAGAAACACTGTAAACGCGCATTACACCCGATTGCCCCCGCAACTTAAGTGCCGGCCGGATTAGAAATGTGCTGTATCTGTAGTCTGGTCACTGTAATAACTCATGGAATCGACGCAAGTAAATAGCTATAGATATTTTTTGTATCTCATATGAAAATCAAAAAATCTTATTTATAAGTGAGGTTACATATCGCACTAACCAGTAACAGTTAGTTTAGGAACATGTCAAAGAAAGAAAAAACTTAGTAGAAGTGTCTTGTAAATCTGATTCATTAAAACATTCAGAATTACTCGTATTAGATGTGAGATGCTTTTGTTAAAGTTGATGAGCGTAACAATTAGGTTGGTTATAGCTTGAATACATTGTACTTTCAAGGCTACTTACTACAATAATTCTAACATATAAAAGCTATTAAAACTTGTTAATATTTATATATATTCATTAGGACTTATACATTCTTTAGAACTACTATAAACAATGAGAGCAAGATTAAACAAATTAAATAATGAATTAATAAATCGAACGTCAATCAATGCTTACTATAGATATGGCCGTGGCCCGCCACCTACGGCGAGCTCACAAAAGACCCCTCTAATCGCCCCCTCGCCCCTCCTCGCTGCACCCCCGGAAAAGCGTGACGACCCACAAATATAATTTTAGGTAAAACTTTCCCCCGATGGTTATGCCGCCGAGCTTGGGTGCATTAAATAGGTGACGTACTTTTGTAGGGATGTGATGAATTAAAATTTTAAGATATTAGGGTTGCTAATGCTTCGGAAAATATCTTTAATTAACGACTCGTTTAAGTACTTAGTGGCTATGTGGATTTTTTTGCAATGCCTAAATGGTTTCAGTATTTGTTAGCTCTTAACGTCAAAATGTCTTGGCAAACCGCATTTGTTTAAAAACAATAAATTCACGTCTTATTTTTTATTAAGAATAAGTAACGAAGGTAGTACCTTCCTACATTATGATTGTCATTAGGCACTCGAATTTTTAACATTTTAATTTGATTAGATAATCAAATAAAAATAGTGGTTGCATTATTATTAGTTTCAAAAATGGTGTCACGAACACTTCAACGCGAAACATTTTTAAATTGTGACGAAATAGAGAAATTTGTGACGATCTCTTTCTGTCGACAGCTAACGAACGTGGCATGACGATTGTTTCAGCAATCAATCAAACCCATAAATAACCAATATCTTGGCTGTATTTACAGGGTACTGACAACATACGTTCGTCCACATCTCGCTTGACAAGCGTCCGTCATCGAACCGCAACACAATGCCGCGAGCGAAATAGTGACGTCATAACGATTGTGAAACTATGAAAACTAATGTCGACGCCAGTCGTAAAAACGTCGAGCGAAGTTAACGACTACACCTGTAATAATTAATTGCTGCTAGCGTGATGTATTTGGCTCGGAAACTAGATTAAATTCTTGACTTGAATTAGTTTGGTCACATGTGCTATTTTTCTTTAAGATCATAAAAAAATTAAGACTATTTCAATAATGTTTTGTTAAGATTAAACTCTATTATAAGCTAGATAAATGGACTAGACGAGTTGGGAATACAATGTTTAACATAAATAAAAGAAATTGGTGCATAAAACAATATTCGTTAAGCTCTTCATATCAAAACGGATTCGAAAACACATGAAACATTGCCAGTACGAGTATGATAGTCATAGACAGCGCCGGGCGGCATGGCGGCCGGTGCGCTCACAAAATCGCGACACACTTTTTAATTTATTTCGTCCACAAAAAGCTTTTTGCTGTTTTATTTTCATTTCAACGGAGACTTGCGCTGTAGCGGGATCTCTATTTTTATTTATTCCACTCTCGGATTTTTTTCTTTTTCAATTTCGCCCCGATCGACGCGGGACCAAGCGGAACGCAGACGGATCTCATTTTAAATTGAATTCGTCTCCTCTTTGCATTTTTCTTTGGCGTTCCTATGTAACAATTCTAATTGGTGTTGTTTGCATGATAGCATTGTTCGTTTTGATTAGAAAACGCTCGTTAAACCGGGAAAAATACGGACGGTGAAACTGATCGATATCATCGCGTGATAACGTCGTCTTTGAGTAGCTAAAAAGCTTTTTGCAAATTAGAATTTTTTCCTTCCGTTGAGGGGCCGTTGAGGTACTGGTAACCCGTAATGCGGTTTTATGGATTGGGATTTTATTGCTTTGTACAATTAAATCTTAATACAATCTTCGACAACTATTGAAGCATGAACTTATGTATTTGCTACTAGGTAGGTAGGGTACCCACAACAGCATGTCTACAATTGAATGCACCTGAAAAGGTTTTGGAGAACTCCCAACCAACAAGTCGACGAGCACGAGACGATACGGTACAACCTACATGAATATTAATGTGCTCCTGATATCTCAAATTCCAAGTCATTACACCGTAAGAGATCTCAGTACGTAGTATGTAATTCAATAGCGCTCACACTCTCACACAGTAATTTATAAGTGGATAATAATTAAATTAAATTGGACTTAATGACCGCTCCATGCGTTGTTAATAGTGCAGAAATAACTAATTATTTGTAGACGTCTATATTTAATTGTACTGTTACACGACCAAATTGTGTACTACTGTTCTTCCGCATACAATTACTATTTTAGATAAACACATAGTTCACATAGTCTGGCCTTATTGGTCGCCGGACCGATGACTATTGATGTACACGCTTTCTTGAGAGGACGCGAAAAGAAAGAAAGATAGACTCTAAAGCGAATGAATTACTTGTAGCCGAATATGATAGTTTTAAAAATCGATTCAGGACTATTATAATACTTTGAAATCTAGGCTAGCACCCTTGCTGTAAGAAAAACTTACATTCCTAGATACGGAAATTCTGCACCAGAAACTTAAGTTTACAAAACTTCGCACAAATATGAACAAAACAAACGAACTCCCAGTCTTATGTCACCAACCTTGTTCCAGTCTAAACGTAGCTTTATTTCCCGCGTATTTCAGACAAACGATTCAAATACAGAACACGACATTCGAACACGTGTTTTTAAATTAAACAATCGAATTCGATTTCCAAAACGTATTTTTTATCACAGCGTAGTGTTGCGAAAACCGTCATTGATAGTGACTGCGTACCGATATCGAGCTAATGAATATGTATGCAAGCAGGTGCACACCCAACCAGCCGACATGATTAAATAGGTGCCGCCAACGATTTTTATACAGAACATCGATACTTTATCGAGGAGCGTGCTCGATTCTTTATCGATAATGAATACTTAAATCGTTACAAGGTGGTCTTATACTCTTATAATGAAATGAAAGTACGTGTTATTAGTGTTTACCCCGTTCGTTTAAAGTTCCATAATCATTTAGGTAGGCGTTGCTTCTGGAATTTAATTTATATGTGCAAATATTGTGTCCAAAACAGTTTATTTAGTGATCGTGATAAATTACTTAATAGCCGTCTTATTATGAGTTTAACCTTGCGGGGCTCTTATAATACTCGTATTAAGTTTAATAAATTCATCACACTACTAATCCTCTTTTAAATGTATTCGTGGTAATTACATCATTATCTACATTTAATAACTACGTTCGTAAGTGGAATTTATTTATTTTTCTCTTCAAATTATAAACTCGTAAAAATAATTATGTATTTAAGTGGATAAAATATTATCCGACAAAAATAAAAAGGTATTAAATTCATACACATCACTATTTACCTAGCAACCTCATAATACCACAGTGTAACCACATCGATATTGGAGTTGCCGCGTTAATGCCAGTGTATCAATATACAGCTAAGTATGTATATTGGTATGTATTACAACCGGATTGACGCGATTAATATGTATCGAAGGCTTTATGGTGACTAATTATATTGGTGGATCAAAAACATTCAAGTTTAAGATAAGTGAAGACGGATGGATATATTAATGAAGTTGTCACTTTTATTCATTTCAGTTAGTTGTCGACGTACTACAATTACATATCGCATTATTAAGTATACGATTATTGCTCGTTTGAAGATCTTTATGGACAGAAAAGTAGGTACTTGATATTGTCTTTGGAATTCCTTACCTATACCCAAAATCCAATTCTAAGTTAATTTTAAATAGGTACCTACTTACCTACATTATATTTTTAAATTTTAAACCGCTGGAACATATCAACATATTCTGTATTTATCACATAACATCAAGTATTATGTAACAATCTCTTCTAATTGGTCAATTATACAAGGTATGACGTAACATTTTCACTTCATATAAGTAACTGTATCTACTAATTAGTATATCGTTAAACAATTTGTTGCGATAGAGGCTAATAAAAATCAGGATGTATAAATAACATACAATAAGAAAGCCTTGAAATGTATTCATAGATTTTGAGATATAATAAAAAATACAGGTTTATTTCATTAGCATTGCAATTAATTAAGTAGTTCCCACGCTTAGTACAACACTATTAAAATATATTTACGAAAATATTTTTACATTTACATTTAGTTTTAGTGATATTTTGTATGTTTGTTGACAATGCATATGGATGATCCTAAAATTAAAATTCCATAATTTCTATATTCTTAATTTTGAAATTCTACACCTTATAATTAGTGTATATTTTGTGTTCGAAAATGCTTTAGAGCATTTCGACTAAGGCGTTTATCCTGCTCTACATTTTCGTTAAGAACAGGCATGGATATCCAAGAGCGGCCATTTTTAAAACAAACACAAAACCAGTAACAAGTCTTCTCAACCTCACTGCCAAATCGTAAAACCAGCTTCTTAAAATAACTAGAACATAGCAACAAGTCTAGTCTATGGCGCCGGTGCGTTCCGAATCCCGCGCGTTTCATAAATTTGCATTAATTATTTTAACTCGATGCGTATCGCGCGCGAACGTTCGCATTGATTGTGAGCACGATAATCACGAAAAATTAATTATCGCTGCTGTAAAATGTCTATTTTGTAACCAGTTATTACGTTAATATAGCTAATTTAAGTTGACAGTATTGATTAACGAAACATCACTTTGACATCTATGTACTTGACAGCTGTCATTTTTTTCTTATGTAGAATGTAGCGTTATGAAACAGCCAGAACCTAACTTGCGTATGCAATCTTTTCGTAACGTTATGTATTTATCGATAGAAATGTGTTTAAAAATACCTATATATATGTAACCCGTATATTTTTTAATTGGAACAACTGCAATAAATTTTTAAAAAACAAGTTCTTTTGTTTTATCTTTTTTTGAATTAAAAAAGTTATGTGCTAGGTGACATGTTATGCGGCTTATTTCAGATTTTTCGTTTGAGATTGCTTAAATAGACTTGGATTTATGGACGGACGGAGTGCTATTTCCGTCGGACGAGTTCAAGTTGGTGATTTATTTGAATTTGAAACATGGCCCAGGACACAGAAGTCGAAGGAAATTTAATTGGATTATTAACTCATTGTTGGGTGTGATTCAGCTTTGTAGAAATGGAAATAGATTTAATAAATCATAATTAACTCTGTTTTCAGTTGGAGGAAAACTTGAAAAGATGAATTACTTTCGTTATTGAATAACGTCTTCTCAGTTTGAGATCAGCGAGCTATGTTTGTTTGTTGGTTTATAGAATATAGGTACTATATTATATACTTATTTAAAATTGGCGTAATGTATCTAGGTAAATCATGCATTTTATTTTTTAAAGCCGGTAATAAGATCGCGTGTTGTTAAAAAAGAAATTAAGTCTAAATTTTTCTGAGACTTGTCACTATATTTCCTTACCGTTTAGAAGACTTCGTTCCAAAATTCACCACACGGAAGATATCCACAATTTATAATTAAAATTTTCACGTTAACAAAACAAGACCAAACAAGATTTATTTTAACAAAATATATCTTAAGCATCTCACCTTGCGCATTAAAGTACTTAAAGTAGATACCTACCTACAAACAAAAGTAGTCTTAGAGAAAGGCCCAGACGTGGCCAACGTAAATCTTTTGTTCCTTTTGGTCCGGAAAAGTGCAAGGGAGCGAAAACTAACAGGAAAGAGGAGTGGGCACGCTTTTATTGTAACACTCTGTGGTAGCTAATTGTTTTTTCTCTGTACAGTTGCTCTAAGTGTTTTGATTATTAATTTTACAAATAAATCGTGAGTTTGATCCAAAAGTGATAACAGTTTTATTTTATTTAAACACATTTATACCTGAATTAAAATTAAATTGCTATTGCGCTAACCTTATCTTGATTATACTATTATAAATCATCGCCGAAAATAATTTACATACTATTTAAAATATGAAAAATATACTATTTCTCAAGAGAATCTTCGTTAGCAAACTCATCACAACATTATAATTCATGGCAACTTGAATTATAGATACCATACTTAGGGATCGTTTAAAACAATATAAATTTTGGTCTCGCATAAAGCTTTCGACGCTCGACATCCACAGAATCCGAAGTCAACTGACGTAAATCACGGAGTTTAGAAAAAAGAGCGCCGAAATAAAGCGCTCACGTGAAAGTTCAAAAATATCAGACGTGAATATAATTATGAGAGAGCACTCCCGCTGGTTTCCGGAGTTGTAGGACCCCTACTACAAGGTGTGACTGTTTTTTACTCTGAAGTGTTGATAGACAGTTTCGTTTAGTTGCCGCAAGCGCTTCTGTTGAAAATGGGCCTCTAGATCCGGCAGTTTTCAGTGTTGTACTGAGTCTTTTGGTTTCTAACTTCACTGCGCTCGAGTTTGGACCTAATGTTGATGAATTGGATACAAATACTAATAAGGATTGCTAATGCCATTAATGTTACTTAAGACGTATTTACAGTGCGTGACAGAATTGCCTTTTATTATTTTCATGTTGAAAAATTTGTAGATGACCTAATACTTACTTCAGGTTATTTTTGGATAGGAATTGAAGATAATGCATTAATTCTTAATATTATTCAGTATATTTTTTCGCCCATGACTTCAAAGGCGAGATCCCCTCGACGTCCCATGGTTAGAATCGAGAGGGATTCTTTGCGTAGTTATAAATAAAAGATAACTCTAAAGTCCTACCTGCAGAGCGACTTCTGTCTGTGAATTGCAAATACCAACTGTCTAAAGTAAGCGTATATAAAGTTCAAACTTCTGAATAACATCACATTTAGGCGTCAAAACTTTGTTGCTATACGTTTTTTATGTAATTTCTAACATATTTTTGGTAACGTATTTTTTTTAGTAATGTTGTTGTGCGAACGTATTCAAACAATAGTGCTTGTAACGAAATGATTGTTATCTGCGGTTGTATAGCAATTAAAATGGTAATTAAAATAAGTAGGAAGCGTACCCAAAACCGGGTGTAAAGTGTAGGCGCGGGTAACGCAGCAACAACCATAAAATTCTTTATGATGACACAGATTAAAAGCGAACAGAGACTGCAGTAGAAGAAACAAAGATTTTTCGTAACGATCTTTATACTGAAATGTATCTAAGCAAATATTTTTATGCTAACGTAAATATTTTTGTCATTTTGTATACCTATCTATACACATAAGTAGTATGATTAAATTAAGTTTAACTTGAATTGAAAAATGTACCTAATCTATGGGGAAGTTTTGGAAACATCCGTTGAAAATAAAATTCTCCCAATTTTATACCTTTTATAATAACAGTCATTTCTTAATTTATTTCGGAATATACCCACTACATGTTTATCGCTGCGTTTATACTCTGTGCAATTTAAGCAGTTTACATGTTAGCTCTAACGATGATCTGCTCAGTAGGTACTTACATGATCAAGTTTTACAATCAGATCGCTAAAACAAGTAGGTATGCTAGCTTGTAACGAAACGTAATCTAATTTAAAAAAAATACTTTAATTGTGTCTAAGTATTACATATCGAAAACTATGCCATGGTTTGTGTTTGTAATCCTTTTCTATGAAAATGATCAATACCACAGTGGACGTATACATACATGAATGCAACATATTTTGTTTTTTTTTCAGAACCACCCTGGCCCTTCTCCTTCTTCAGGTCGAGGTCGCGGTACATTATTGCGCCTAACCTTCAATTCGGATTGCACCATATTTAGGTATTAGGGATTGCATTTTTACTACCTAATTGATGGGTAACACAGAAGCAACATAACTATTGGAAAGTTTGATTGTAAAGTATTAGGAAATAACTTGTTAAATACAAGTTATTTTCTAAAACATAATTTTATAACCTGTAAAACATGTAAGCACGTATAGTTTTTAATCTTACAAAGAGTACTCTGGTATTACATAAACTTTAAGTTATATTAACATCTTGTTGCAGCCGAATCTGTGTGTGTCTTGAAACTGTTAGGACAAGTACTTAATAAGCTAACGCTCTCTACCATATAACTATACTTGTACCCACTTCTGTAAGTGCAGTTACATTCACTGAAATCTACTACGTTAAAATATGTTCCTTATTTTATTATCTATTACTTTTAAATTAAAAAACAAACATCAGAATGGATCCTTCTTATGAAAAATTTTTGAACAGGTAAAACCTAACCTTAATGTACATATGTATCTTGCTCATTCTATGGAATTCCAATTTGTGTTCTATCATGGATTTTGTTGCGGTTTTTAACAGATTAAAGAGAAACATTTATATAAGTTTAATAAAATCAGTATCAACATTGCACTCGTGTGAAGCTGGGGCGGGTCGCTAGTCTATACTAATATTATAAAGAGGTAAAATTTGTAAGTTTGTATGTAGGGGGTAATCTTTGGAACCGCTGGTCGGATTTTCAAAATTCTTTCACTGATAGGTAGCTACAATGTTCCTAAGTGCTATAGGCTATAAAACGTCACGCTACGATTGAATGAATGGAGCCGAGCAGCGGGTGAAACTGCGCGAGAGTAGCTAGTAGAATATAAAAAGATGAATGGGAGTTGATTGACTTCATAAAACGGTACATTCAAGGTCATATCTTCAGTCTCAAAAGTCAATTCAGCTTTTTGTATAGGAAATGCGATTCCAAACCTCCACAGTCTTCACGAGATAAAAACAAACGTGCAAACTCAAATAAACAGAACATTACAAAAGTTTTAAAACGCTGTATCTCGACTATTTAAAACCATTTGCTAGGAGCTTCACAAGTTTTTCTCTGAATAAAAAAAACCTCAGACTTGGAGGGCGAAGGCAATAGACTTTAGGTTCCTTGAGACTAAAGTTAAATATCCATTTAAATCTTCGACGCTGGCGGTCCCAGGGGCACACAGCGCTGCAGCAGCGAAAAGCGCTTTTACATTGACTGCACCGGAAAATTGCTAGATTGTATTCCACTAGGATTTTGGTGTGGGTCTGCTTTCTGATTTTGATGGAAATCGTTTCATGTTATTTTGGTATAAGTTCATCATAACAAGAATAACACCGAAACTGAGATTTCGACACCAATAAAATAGTACCAATCTTATTCTACTCCAATTGAAATAGAATTTTAGTCTTATGGCCTTTTATTACTGTCTTTTCTTTATACTTATTTTACTTCACTTATATGTATATTGTAGCATACTAAAAACAACATTTAACATTTCATCTTCAAGCAACCTTCTTACTAACTTTTTCTCTGAATAACTCTCTACCGCAAGAAAACTAAAGGAAATCTCAATTTTATGCAGCACACAACACTAATATTCGAACTTGAGGCCATCATTTATGTTCGCGCCCACCGCTCATCCATTCACAGCTCAAAGAAAGCGCATCAAGCGACATCGAGCGATACTTACCTAGCTAGCAGTACATAGCTCCGTCGACGACGGCACTAAATCAATACGAGCCATCACGCCCCCCTACCACCCTCGCCCACCCCAAGCCCGGCTTCAAGCCTCTGCTTTCCCGCCGAAAGCAGCCACCACCCTTGAAAACCTCGTGAGCTGAGCTCCTACTTCTGTTCGGCTTTTGTGGAGGTGTACTTCGAACGAGACCTCTTGGGATTTGTCGTGAACGCTCCAATTGACAGTTCGCAATTTGAAATTGCCTTTTTAAAGGTCGGCCTGACACATTTGGAATTAGTGTGATCACTAAATTTTAAGTAGCTTTATTAATTCTCTATCTAGTATAAGTGTGTAAATTTTACAATAACAAAACGTTTGCCTGTTCTAAAGACAATAAAAATTGTATAGTTCAAAAATTTTATATAAATAATACGTTTTAATATTTTGTACTTATATCTAATATCTTTTAATATACCTAATGATTTATAATAAGAAAGTTGTGAGATTTAATTGCTTTGCAAACGAATTAATCACATTTTAAAAAATCCATTGTTTTCAAGCGTTAAAATCAGTTAGTCGCAGTATAATTATCCGTAATGTTCCTACTAAGCGACTGTATAAATCAAACATGCGACGCTATTGTTCGATTCGCGTTAGATTGATAAGGTTATTCCCAAGTGTGAACGAGACAGATATCCATTGAACGTTTCTATTCATAAGTGATTGTATAAGCGAAATTTTACGAACATCTTACCATAATTTTAATTCCAAATTTTGGTACATTTAAACAAAGAAACATTGTCTTCTTAATTAAAAGACAATCGTGGCTATAAAAATAAACAAGAAAAATTATTTTTTCAATAAGTTGTTGTTACATTTTAAATATACTGTAGAGCTGTAGACTCGGTGGGAGCCCATCAAAAAGTTTTTACGCCGTTTTGCTGTTCAGTTAGAAACGATTTTCATTCTATTTACACAACGTTTTAACCCTCTCATGTTATTCTTGTTTTGAAATGTTCAATCCATTAACTCTGTAATTTAATATCTTTTGTTTTCATAACTTTAAGAAATTGTAAATACATACAAATATAATGTTTTATCAAGTATAGTATACCTAGCGCAATCTGGGATATAATGTGGCATCTGTGCACTGTGTAGATACTGAATATTTACCTGAAACAAAAATACAACTATAAACAAAACATATTTTGGTAATCGCCAATACTTTTCAATAGAGAACAATGCCGAATTATCCGAATTTTCGTGACTATCAGGGATCATTGACATTGTAAACTATTCCTAAAATTTCAACGGGCTTGTTCGGAATCGCGCGACTGGCAATAATGAAATAAGCGCAGGACAAATATAATAAATCTCGCAGAGACGCGAGGGCGGCGCGGCAACTTCCTCTTTCGATATTTGAATTTAATTTAGCGTTTTGCATTGTTTCTTTTGTCAAATCGAACAATATTTTCAAATAGACCGTTTTTCTGTTGGTAGTTGTAAATTAGAAATTCATAAATCATTTTTGTTTTGAATTTAATTACGTAGCAAACAGTTTAATAACTGTCACTAAAATAATATTCATTTGCAAATCGAACTTTCCAAAATTAATGATTGTGTATATATTTTTATTAGGTCAATAATATTCTTTATAATAGTAATATGTAATACGATTTAGGTACTTTTAATAATTAAATTTTTAACTTATGAATATGCATACACGCTATAACATGTACGGGGGTACATGTCAAGAAACTTGGTCATAACTCTTTAATTCCGTGTACTGATCGATCGCCAATCAAAATATGAGGTTGATATCATACAAATTAATTGGTAGCATAAAATGACTGCTACTTGATGTTAAAACTGTCCACTCCGATAAATATTTTTAAAGATACAATCTTTTTGTGCTTGGCTGATTTAATTTTTGAATGTCGAACTGTATTTAGTGACATTTTTTTTCAAGTATTTAGCATCTGCAAAATATTGTGACTATATTTGAATAAAGAATATATGAAAAAATAAACACCATCTTCCAAATTGGTCCGTTGGATCCGTTAGTCAACTGTAGGTATATTTTTATAACAAATGTGATCATATCAAGTTACAACAACACGCTTCTTCAGTTTATTAGAGCAAAATGCTTTAGCTAGATAAGTAAATAAATAAATATTTTAGTGTATTATTTGACGTAGTTAGCAACGGTGGCGGGCTTCGGGAGGCGATCGTGTTTCGCGTGTTTACATCCCGGATTATCAGCCAGTTCTGCTCACGGTCTTAATGTTAGGATCAGGACACAATGGCGCTACGGATATGGACTACGAATATGCAGGGAGAGAATGTTCACCTCTTTGTGTAAGAAAATACGGTGAAGTTAGGACTTGAATTTAATATCTTTCAAAATACGGATATATTTTGAAAAGCGTTTGTTTTATTGTCGTATAAGTACTTACTAATTATTGATATGAACAAATATGTAAAACACAAAAAGCACAATAATTGCTTAAAGATTTGTAATGTCTCAAATAATTTGTTTTTAACCTCAAATGAATCGCATTATCACTGTGTAACGTTGGAATATTAAATAAGTACATGAACAGTGTCAAAAAATTGTAAGCTAGTAAGAAAGAACAGTTTGATTTCAATCGCAATCATAAAAAAGTAAAAATTAAATAAAAAACTGTTCCTTTAAGCATTTGAAAAAAGAAATCCTAGCATTTGAATTTAAGAACAGACTATATCATTCCAACGTTCCATTCGTCTTATCCAAAACTCCCAAGTCTCGCCCATGTGCCCGCAACTTTACTTCATCCGCGATGATAATCAGATTCCGGCCGCGGTATCTCTATACATATCTGAACATATACATAGGGGCAAAGTTTTAAAAGTCTCGCCTCATGTCTAGATAGCAAGACTCGTGACTTACACTAGCCCAACCATGTTATAATTACAGAAGATTACACGTTGGATTAGTTTCGCCCTCGTAATGATAGGTAGACGGAGATTCAAATCCGGTGAGAAAAATTTACAGTGGTAGTCTTACTTTGTGATCCATTCTATATTAGACAAAGTTTGTCAATTGCTATTGGAATTCACAGGACAGTTCAATTTTGTTGCAAGTAATTACTATGATTTATGTTTGGAATATTTGCAATTCTGAAATTAATGTTTTGTGAATGTAAAGTTTTAAAGGCTTAAGTAGATGATATCACGCTTAACACTTTTATACCGAAATATAATAATTAAAATTATCGAATGTTGATTCGTAGTATAAATAATGTTTCTAAGAAGCTTATATAAAGCGAAAAACACTGAATTAATTTTGTTTTAAGGATTTAACAAAAATGTTTTACCTATTTAGTATTAATTAATTATTAAACCTAATTGGTACCTATTTAGTTCCAATTCAGAGCTGTTTCTTTAAAAGCAAAACGAGGTTTTAAACCGGATCTTCCTCAATTCTAAACTCTATGATAAGACAAAATGCGTAAAACCTATCCAATTAAACATAAATTATCTCAAAGACAAAGTGAGCAGAAATCTCAAAACTGAAATATTTAATCAGCAGACGTTTAAAAGACAGACGTCTCGCAATACTTGAGTAGGTAGATGCAAATACGTATTGTGCTATAATTAAACTCGGTACCAAAAGCGTCTCGTTTCTCGATCCAAAATGGCATACAAAGTTCACACGAGTGACGTTGGGTGACGCAGGAATGGAACACCACACTTCAGTGATGGGGTGACACACGCTGTTATTATTAGTTTTTTGTGCCCGCTCCGCCCCGCTCTCCCCTCCCTGTGCGTTTCGGCCGCCATTCCCCGTATTCGAATCATTTTTTGTCTATTTTTTTTACTTATACTTCGTATTTAGCACGTGATTGGATACTGTCGTGTTCCATTTTATAAATTCAAAGTTTGCGTTTTATTCTCTGTTTGAAAATTTAATTTTAATTTTCGAATCGTAATATTATTAATTTATCTACCAGTACCTATTGCTGTATACAACAAATTCAGTTGATTATTAAAAAAAAACGGCAGATATTAGGAATTAATTGTCTATACATATTACATTAGCTTCTAATTGGCACAGAAACAATAGAAATCGTTTGTTGCAGGCGATCCATCTAGCAAGGAGTAATAATAAACTAATTAACAATTTTGTTACACGAGAAATTTTAATTGTTACCTTTGAATCGATATATCATAGCAGCAACATTGTTCTAGGGATCCATCAACACCACACATAAAACTTACACAATTAATTAATGCCTACGTCAAATTAATTCATCTTCCACTCCGCGGATCGTAAACATAATAAGCCTCGATCGTAAATAGATATGAAGAGGAATCGCATCGCAGGTTATCGGCCTTAAGCGATACCTTACATAATTTATTGTTTATTTACAACCCACTCCAAGTTTATGACTCCACTACAACAATTTAAATAACGCAATATATCGATCAGCTGATAATGACGTGTATGTCCACTGAATTTTAATCGTCGGTTTTATCATTTTATTAAAACGAAAATTGCAGTTTTGCCTCCAGCCAAGACGCGCGACGACCAAGTTCACCGGACGGCCGAAAAACGGTCACTAAATTCAATTGCGACTTTAAAATCGCAAGGTAGCATGGACCTTGAAATCTTTTTGTTTATAAACAAAAGGGTGTTATGCAAGAAGTCGTAAATGGATCGGTGTGGAGCGTTTTATGGTCGCATTATATGGACGGGGCGAGATAAAGCGTTTGTTTTGGGTCGTAAATAAGACTGCAACAGGTACGATGCCAACGGGACTCCACGATCACGTGTACGTTTTCACTTTTGCTTATTATCTTTGTGAATTGATCTTTTATTGGTAGCATTTTTTTTTTGTTAAATATGACCTCTTTTGTATGAAAATAGAAGTTAATTCAAAAATGTCCGTACTAGGACGGGGCATGCCACACGCAAATTCCTCATGGCCAGTTTAATTAATAAAGGTGGTAATTAATGTTGGCCACTTATTCTGATTACTTTTTTAGGGTTTTTATTTGAATATGAAAAAACTATCTCTATGTATCACTCGTGTTATACTTCAAAATAAGGGCTTAAAGCCATTTATGTAAGTCGTAATGAATGGGTGGTATAAAAACTTCTGACGTTAACGGAAAGTGCTCCAAATAGATTTAGGCTAGAACGAGGTTAGTTTTTAAGGGTTAATTGAATCACAAATCAGTATTACATGTAAGTTAAACTGGTATTTATATTGTCAAGCCGTTTGCTGTTACATAATTTAGGATTATGATAAAATATTTTTTATAACACTGATAGCTTATGTACCTACTTGTTTGAACTATTATTACCTACATTAAAGACGATGACTAGTTCAGTTATTGTTTTTATATAAAAAAGTTTAGACACTAGCTAATCAAAACAAGTACCTACCAATGTTTTAGAATAAAAATAACGGCTTGTCCACCTACATACTAGTAATTGAAGTGGTCGCATGAATAATATTTGGGCGTCACTCGTTCGGACGAATCGATACGTAATTATAGAGTGAAATTGTACCCCTCATAAATATTATATCCGAGGTAGTGGGGCGAGGCCGGAATCGCCCGTGGCCTCTTTTGTGTGGACTGAAGTGTACCGTGCCATGTTAGATGACGTCATAGCAGACGAAAAATGCGCAGTGGGAGCTATGTATGTAGTGAACAGAAATTCTAAATATTATGAAGAAATTATTATAGTACTTATCTGTTGATCTGTTGAGTTTACGTACGCGTGTAGGATAGAGTTCTATAAGATATGATATTTAACGATGCTGTTCACAATACCCTTGTGCTTTCTACGGGCATGGGCTGCCTTTTGAATCAGACAACATTATGAAAAAAAATAAAAGTATAACTTTTAAAGTTAGAAGAAAACAAAATCTATAATCAATCAGGGTAAATAAAAATACTTTTTGGAAATTACCAATAAAGCCACAATTGATAATAAGTAAGTATATCTAGATACAAACTATGCAGCATGCTTTTCATAAACTAAAACACCTAAAACACATGAATATTTACGCAAAATATTTTAAATAAGTAATAGACACACATAGACCCACAAAAATTCTCCCTTCTCCTATTCTATTCTGTAGACGTTTCTATGAAATAGTTTCGAAACTTTTATCTATTTCCATATCACGCAGTTGCATGTTAAACAGCAGTTAAACCGCGTTTTAGATTAAACCAGTGCCAACTTCCTCGAATCATAATATAAAAATTGGCCGTGAAATTTCACCTTCGTTACGGGAATAACGTTTTGAATAACGTTATTTTTTTTTTGTTTTTGTGTTAATCTAACGAATATTTTTGATTGACATCGCTGTGATTGTTTGGGAATTAATAGCTTTTTGGACACTGTTATGTTTTTATTGAAACTCGTGTTCATTTTGTTTCGATTGTCTTTTGGTTATGAGTGTTAGTGAGGCAGCATTACCTTCACCTAGAGAGGAAGTATCAGACTCTTAGTGACTCCTGCTTCGAGCTGGGTTGTTGAACATCGTGCCTATTGGGCCTACAATGAGGTGGGTGGGCCTGGGTGTATAGCGCGCGCGGAATCCTACGCGCTGTACATCCAGGTCTTACACCCGGTTTCTGAAAGGCTTGTCAACGCTAAAATTAACTAATCTTCTGTTAAATCTCTTGTCAAGTCGTCTGATTGGTTGTTGATAATTCAATCAACCAATCAGATGACTTGACAAGAGATTAAATTGATTTTAACATTGATCGGTCTTTCAGAAACCAGGTGTTAGACTTTTCTACGATGCCATGAGAATGAGACAAACCCGTTCATCAAATGATATACTTCAGTTCTCATGTCGATTTTTACAACGTAGGTAATTGTAATGGAATTCCCGTATCAGAAACTTCATAGTCAGATCTGGTATTTGCAAACACTATACTCACGATCATATAATGTAAATTACTTTAATACAAAAATACTCAACATAATCTATAAAGGTATATAGCGTTTTAAAATTTGTTAATTAATGTTAAACAGAACACTAACACACGCAACCATTACTTACAAAAGAGGAACGTAAAGTATTAAAAAAAAAACTAGACAGATTATTAATTATATATTATTATAAAAAGTATTATTTTAATTAATTAATAATTCCTTTGGCAATTACTCGGTTTCTCTAGTTATTGAACACTCACGAAATACTTAATACGGCTATTGCATACCACCAACTATTATAAACATGGACGATATTTCCTGCATTTATTCTACAAAACAAGTTTTTGCAATAATTCTACAAATACTCTTTGTATCAATTTACAACAACTTTTTATCACACAACGGGCAAGATCTGCTGTCCCTTATTTGTAGCAATCGATTACAGAAAAATGTCTGCATAAACATAATTCAACTCGCAATATTTAAGTACAATTATTAGCAATTTTCATATCGTCCATCAGGACAAAAGACGACGAAACCAATTATCGTATTATCTTGCCCGCATATCAACGCAAAGGGTCAAACCAGTTAAAGGCACAATATTGTCCAATGTAAGAAATGAAAAAACAAAAGCACTCCCCACTTTAATCTATGAGGGTATTTAATAAACATCTGCTTTTAGGAATCCATGTCGCATCTGTTGCTCTGGCGTCGAGCCTTTTTCAAAATTTCAAATGCGCGCGAGCCGCTTCCAGACGACGGCAGATGTTCCGATTCCCAGAGTCACAACACAAACAACTTTAAACTATAACAGCCATACAATAAAACACGAAATCAAACAAATGAATTCGATAAAAAACTTTCCCGGCCTTTTTTTAATTCGTCCTCAAGAAGTTAGATTATGATGTTCGAATTTTTAAATTTGGCGGCAATTTAGGGTCTGTGGTTGTGATCGGCGTAGATAACAGTAAACGGGGTCATTACTACGACCCTACCCTAATTTCGAGCTTTCGGGTAAATGTGGTATATTTGTCAAATGTCTCATTTTGAATGTTCATATCATGAATTTTATTGCTTCAATTACTTGATAACTTCATTTTAAAAACAAAACGGTTGTTTTATGTTCTACTTAGTATAATGAGACAAGGAGAGAATTATTTTGACTCCGCCCTTTCTACAACAATATAGTACAATTTAGAAGTAGAGCAGGGAAACCCCAAGAGATTAGTAAGCTCCCATAAATTCAGAATTGACCACTTATGCGTGGAAAAACCGAAAAAGTACACCGGATATGAAAATGTATTTTAAGGGAGTTGCAATAAAGATAAATTTTCCTTGTCGAATGTATGTGGTGATTGAGCTTGTATGTATTCAATACTCATCGAATAAGCAAGGGGTGTTAAGAATTTGCACAAACTACGAGCTTAAAGTTCTTATTTTTCTAAGGGATATTGTAAAACGTTTTGTGAAATGAGGTTTAATCATGTTGATTATTTATACATGGACGAACGCTATTTCCTTTTTAATTTATTTAAATATATTATTATATTCTTTTTTACAGCATGCAATTTATTACGGTAGCTCATAAAAAATATTATTACTATCAAAGTTTTAGTGAGCAAGCGGCGACCCGAGAATTTCTGGTCTGTGCTTTCCCTTAGCGTTTTTTTTCTCTTATAGGTATGTATAATTATTTTAAGCAAATAATATTATGTAAAGGTATAATATAAGCGTATGTAACAAATCAAATATTAAAAACTTATGTTAATTGATATGTCTTATAGATTTTCAACTATTTTTATTTCGTCGTCAAATAGGTACAAGATACCCTTGTCAACGATATAATATCTCTTACGAACATTTACACCCTATTTCAATTTGGAACTCTTGCGCATGTAAACTTCGTATGCACAACACTGCAATAAACAAAACAACACATTTTAAATCAATAGACGACTCAATAGGCGTGTCAGTCGACGGAAGACTTATTCCTTTGACCCTCAAATTCAGTAATTTAACTTTTCCCCTCCGGATAGCATTTCATTTACCTCTTCAACCGATACGCTGCGTGGGACGAACTAATCTGGGACAAGATTGACTATGGAGATGTCATCAATGATATGTAAGTAATGTTTTCTGTATGTTCGTTTGTTTCTTCTCGTTACTAATTTACTAGGACGGCAGACTTGCAGACGGGTTGCCTCATGGTAAGCAAATGGCGCCGAAAATGGACACTGCAATACAGGAGGAGTTACGAGTTGTTGCCGTCTTTTAAAAAAAATATTTAGAAATTTAGGGATTGGGGAAGGGTTGGGGGAGGGGAAAGATGGGGTATCATGCCGTGGTATCACTCCAGTCGAGCCGACCTATTCGTGGCATAGCCACCTTGAAAGATAGAATATTAAGGCTTATAATTTTGGCAATCAATTATTATTTTTATTCCAAGTCTGTGTGAGATTTGAATACCTAAATTAAAATAAAATTTTGTTTCAATGAATCTCATAAATATACCTAGTATAAAGAATTTTTTTATATAAGAACAACAAAAAGAGCTTTGTTTGTGTATATACACATGCCTACCACATTATACCAAAATAAAATAGTTGTTAATTCTACAACGCTAGGTACAACAAGTTCGCTTGTAGTTGAAAAAAGGTATACAAGAAATTATACGTATCTAGTACGACAATGCCTGAACTATACAAGCCGTCTACAATCTTTCTAGACTTCTAACAAGATGATTGCTCCCATATTTTTCCATGTACGTCATCTCCACGGCAGTCGCAGTGCCGATAATTCCCTCCATTGATTCGTAACGCCTCCGCGCCATGCTACAATGGTCGCGAGTGAGCACCGACATTTGCCATTGTATAGTCTATGCTTCCCGCTATGTCCCTGTTATTTATGTCGCTACTAGCTATGGGTGCAAAAAAAAAGTTAGGATTGTCGTTGATTGCGTTCGGTATGTAAACGCATTTCATTTGAGCGGGAAGATTGTTTTAAATCTGGAATGTTTGGTATTTTTTTTTATTTGAAGTCGCGAGGCTGTTTGAATTTAATTCTCGGCGATAGGTTTTCTGGTTATGTAAATAAGGGTCAATTTGCAATAAAATGTGTATGTACTTACAGATAAAATAAATAAAAGGTATCTTATTGAACGTGTTTGAGGAGATATTTTTTGATAACTAATGTTACTTATATTAACAACCGATATATTTACTTCCTTACAGATATTGATACATATCATGTTCATAATATTTAAATGCATTATAGTTATGTATTATCTTCAAACGAAAAATCCTTATAGTGATTTAGTGTTAAAGATAATCTTATTTGTAAATTTAAAACATAACAACATTCAAGAATTCACCTAATCAAGTTTATCACGATTCAAAGGGCGACCACTGTACATGGTCGTTAGTCCACAGTGGACTTAAGTGCGTGGCTGTCGAAAATAAACAATTATTTCCCTTATAGGGAGCGAGCCTGCAAACTAGGAGCCGTGGGGTGCAAACGCTGCCGGCGAACAAGGGCGATACTCAAAATTGCCAACGTTTATTTTGAGCTGAATTAAATTCATCGATAACCGATATAAAACATTTTGGTATTTTTTTGCAGGCGAATATTAATCTAAATTCTACTGTGGAACATGAAGTTTAAGTTCTATTTTTAAATCTCAAATTTTTTGTTTTTTTTTTTTTTCTGTACTTATACAATGTTATTTTATTTTTACAACCAGTCTGTCTTAAATGGAATGTGGTCAATAGAACTAGATAATCAATCAACTTATAAACGTTAGAACTAATAATACATTTCTTGTGCAAATATAATTTAAATAGCGTTTGAACTTAATGATACAGTAATTTCCTTTAAGAACCAAAGCAACAATTTTGTAATAATTTAATAGAATAATTGCAGTTTTTAAATGTGATAATGTTACAGTGTTTATATTCTCGTATAACTCGTTGTGAAGGAGATTATGATCAAATAAATAGTTCAACGTTGCTTTGTTGCCCGTGATAATCAGAGATAACGTTTATAGTGGAACATTTGTGTGTTTTCCACTCGCATCTTTATACTTGTTAACCGCAAACATCAGGAGCAGGCACCACCGAACGAATCTGATCACTGACCCATGAAGCAAACAGAAAGGAAATTTTCTTCTACCAAGGAAAATACGACAATATAAATAACTCCATCGGACCCCTACCTACTACTACATCACCCTATGACAAAAGAGTTATCGGTGCGTTGAAAACAAAAATGGTGAGTTGATTTATTACAAACGTTCGCGTATTAGCCGTGTGTGATTCGGGGATTTGGCCGGTGGAAAAAAGGCAGAGCTAGGTGAGTTAGGTCACGTCTAGACGAACGACAGTCGAAGGGCAGCGTGTTGTTTACTCCGAGGATTCCCGAACGCGCCCTAATGAGTATGGACATTGATTTAGGGCTGTGCTCTAGAAGTTGATGCCAAAGCTTTTAGTAGTTACGTCATAATTTGGTAGGTTTTCTCAGCTACGAAAGTTGCTCGGCATTTTCTTTCTTACTAATGTAACTAAGCGAAATGTTAACAAAGTGAAGAGAGTATAAGTACGAGAAATTAAACGAACTTTTTCTTGTTGCCGTAATGGAAATGAATGGATGGACACACTGAATTAGGGACGCTGTCACGTGAAAATGATACAGTGATGTACTTTATAGGGTTCAAGAGAAACTGGAACTGAAATTGCTGTTAGGTGAGCCTTAAAAATACATAAAACGTTTATGGCGTCCGACATAAATCCAGTTCGACGAAAGCGAAGATTAGAAAGCTAGCTAGTGAAGCCAAAACTCGATATTGGGTGAATAATCGTCGCCACTACCGGCGCGGTAGCCGGCCGGATGTGCCAGATTTATACCCTGGCGTACCCGGGTGTACCGGCCTGTGACCGGCGCGTGTACCAATTTATACCCGGCTAGGTACGCTGGTCGTATCCGTGCTGTCGTCGAGTCTGTGCTCTTCATAAAGCACCCGATATGTCCGCTCGCCTTGAGGGCTGCGATTTATGGCGTGGAAACGTCATCGGACCCCGTGTTTGGGTATAAATCATATGTGTTTGCTTAGTGCATGAGACATCTAAATTTCTCGCCTTTAGCCATGTTCCGGAGGATGTAACACTACAACACGATTTTTTAGCTCCAAAAATGAAACTGGGCTACTGAACAGTCAGTATTGTAAAGTTCTCAGGTAAACAAAAACATCGCAGGAGCGCTTGCATTAGAAAGTCAATTGCACAAAAGAGCAAACAACAGGTAAGTCAAAACAATTGAAGACACAAAATGTCGACAAAAGAATTGTTGAATTGGGTCAAAGCTTAAGATTTACGACATCAATTGTCAACCGTACTTATGCAATAGAACAATGCACAGGAGCAGGTATGTTTGTGCGAATTTAATTTGCATAGACACCGACTTTCACTTTTCATTGTTAAATGAGAATAAAGAAGATTTTAAAAGAGTTTCTTTGCTTTGATATTTTGTAGAGTCCATTCAAACGTGACAATGGCAACGTAAACAAGATTACGCTATGTATTATTGTCGTTGCTACTTGAATTTGTTTTGGTTTTGTTAATGGAATCAATCAATTAAATTCACACTAAAAGATAAAAATATTTTTTTTCTGATGTCTTACACTTACTCGTAGTAGTACAAGTCCATCTATTCCAAAAGTAACATTATGCCAATCCAAAGTTCAGAAGACAATAAGAAATCTTAACCTAAATATACAAAATAATTATTAAACCGGCCAGTTTGTGACTTTGTCAATTGACGAAACATCTAAGGTAAATGTTCTAAATAAAGGTAAATCCTAAGTCCAAAAAGTTCGCTAAACTCACACGAACCGAAGTAGCGCCATCTGTTTGCTCAACCCCGCAACGCTCTGAAGCGACAAAACCACCCTCTATCTTCAAAAGGGAGCAATATCAACCCTCGTAGCTGTTCAAACACGGCTGAAACGTGAACTATTTCACCCTGCGATCGCGACGCCATCTCTGGGATGGCGCATGAACTTTTGTAAAAGCTCGTAGTTCCGAGCTTTTGCGTCGTGGCAGCACCATCGACGGAGCTTTTGAATGAAACTCACAGCCAGAACGAAAATGTAGCTTTAGAGAATCTGGTAAGGTTGAAATTAGATTGTAGACACATTTGTATCGTTGAGTAGAGTATGCAAATTAACGCGCCATTACATGGTAATTTATTTGAAACGAATGACCACTTTGCGGAGTAGTGCATCCAACGTCGAACGCTGAACGTTTATATGGGGACCCTGACCTTATATTGCGTCAATTTATAGCTTTAGAGCCGTTATACGCTGTTTTACGTAACAGCTGTTGTGTCTCGCGTGATGCCTTAGCATGGTGACCCTCTTTTGCATAGGACTTTCACCTGGTTCTTCAGCTGTTGGAAAGTCAACTCATAGTGTTAATGAGTTCCTTGACCGCACGTAAAACGCGACTTACTAAAGGGCAATTTCCTAATGTTATCTCATAAACATTGTCGATTAAGTACCTTTTAAATTTAGATGGACTCTTGGTGAAAGCAACCTTACAAAGTCAAGTAATGGCATCAATAATAAAATGATAAGAATAATGTCCTACTTGCATGTTGATCTTATCATCACTAATAGGATTGTAATTAAAACAGCTTACAGTTTCAATGATAAGGACAATGTAAGCAGACTTCCAGAACTAAGTAAAGGTCACTTAAGATTATTGGCAGTCAACTTCTCAATATCTACAACTTTAGTCTTTAATGCTTCATAAAATTGTTCATTAAAATCATTACACAAATGTTAAACTTTCCCCATTTTTGTTACAGGAACTTCAATGCACTGGTTTTCTTGAAAATTTTACTGAGTATAACATAACAAAATTGCATTTCAAGACCAACAAACTATAACATTTCAAATCACAAAAGTACGTCTCAAAAGAACAATTAGAACTTGCAGTTCAGAACAGATCCTTTCATCTCCATATCGCACGAAACACCTCACTCAAGATTGCATCCAAGTGAATTGAGATCTCTCCTGTTATCAGACAGGCTGCAAATAAAGACAGCACTATATCGCATTTATGAGATGAAACAATGTTCGTAAGTGCTGTGATTTATGAGAACACTGCCACCATGGGCACGCCCAAAGACCGTGTCTGGATAAAAAAGGAGGATTTTATCTGTTTTTATTAATGCAAGGTTGTTGCTGGCTGGATTGGAGTTTGAATTTCGAACGGATGAGTTGTGGGACGTTTGCTAATATTGGTTGGCTGAGTTAGAAGTAGTAGATTAATGATGAATACAACTAGGTTATTTCATTTTGTACGTTAAACGTTAATACATAATACATTTTTCTCTTTATCTGTATTTATACTTAGATTAATAATAAATACCTATTGACGTGTGGTAAACAGTACAGGTAGGTCATTCTAAAAAGTAATAAATATTTATGTGTTGAAAACTAATTAATTAATGGATATCAATGAGTTCAACAACATTAAGATAATAATAAGCACTATAAATTAAATAAAGAATTAATAAAGACAAACAGTAGTAATGCATGTTAACAATGTTGCAGCAAGCAAATGCGGCAATATAAAAAACTGATTAAAAAATTAATGGCAACAATTTGTCAGATGAATATTAAACTTCACATCATTGGACACGAAGCTAATTGAAAAGATAAAGATCGAATAAATTAACCAATTATACAATCGAAAAGTCGTAATGACTATAAGAGTTGACAGCTCATTACTATTGAAAAAAATAATTATCGTAAGTCATAACTCGTGCGGAACGAGAAAATGTTCCGATTAAACGAACATTCGGTGCATTATTTGGCCGTAGTGTGAAACCAGACGGGACAGTTGGGATCGAAATAAATGCGAGCGGAACAAAATAAACTTTTTACCATCGATGTCAGATGGTGACTACGTGACCACTTGTCAGCACTTAAATTGGACATCTCGGGTACGGCACGCGGACTGGAACTCCTTGTTAATGATCACACGAAATAATTAACCCAACCAACTTAAAAACACCATGAAAACAGAACGAACGAACACCGCCATCTTCGTTTTAATTACCCCGTATGGAAATTATAAATAACTTTTCATACTCTAACCAAAATTTTAAAGAAATTTTAAACGTACCGACACCTACAAAATGGTCAAAATGCGAAACTTTTCCAAGTAACATATTAATAAAACATTTGAGAGGTGTTAATAAATCATGTGTTAATTAGCTACTATTACACAGTTGAAAGCTATAATTGAACAATGTATCTGTTACTCGACTTTTTAGATAGATCTGTAACAGCATCAGACGGCCGTGAACAAAGAGCTAAGACTACGCCAAAGAAAAGGAACAATAGTGGTGTGAATGTTACACTCGGATATTACAATAATGGTATCGATTATAATTTGCGTGCGATGCGGTCTGAGATACGGGCGGGAGGCGACACGTAAGCGACAGGCGTTCGCAATCGGCGTCGCGATCGACTCTTGCGCACCACACCGCACAATGCTATCGTGGCGCTACGATCGCGGACATGCCCTCTCGCGCCATTACGATTGGTGCTTTCAACGTATACGCACCTATTTTATGGTAGAATGATTAGCTGCTTATGAAAGGGTTGTGTTTAAAAGTGACATTATTTCCACATTTTATGTTTTGTATTTCATGTTTGGAGTGACGTCTCAATAATTTCGAAAGTAATATATGTATAGAAAACAAGATTCAAGATTGAAATCGTCAACGGAAATAGACAGGTTGACCAAAATTAAGGTTATTCGTTAAGTAACAAGAGGAAATGGTGTCTTAATGTTATTCGTAGGAAGTGATATCATGATCAATAAAAAACTATCACTATCAAAACATTTATATATCTACCATAAAAGGTGGAAGCTAGTAAAAATGATCGTAAAATTGACTACAGCCGACGAAAGTAAAAATGAAAATAAACAACTCGTAATCTTGATATGCTGATGTATCATTAAGCGGCTTTTGCGCAGTTTCCACTACCAGGGAACTCTTAATTGAATAGTAATAAAGTAGGCTTTACGATTTCGGCATAAAAGATAGAGAAAAAAATAAAACGATAAAATATTTTATTGATGTAGTAAAACTAAGACCGCACAGTGAAATTCATGCAAAACAGATTCAATTCAATTCCAATCAAATTCCTTTGCATCGGCCCCGCTAAACAGCTAAGTAGAATATTCCCATGCCACATTTCTATTTAACATACGTAATTCAAAAGCCATAAAACGAAGTTTACCAAATGACCCAAGTTATAGGCCGGAGCGAGTTCAAATTGAACATCAACCTCGTTTGTTGTTCTTTTTAAATTGTATAACAGTTTTTTTTTTGTTTATAACTTATTCGTCCATGCGCATTATTATAAGGCCACCTCTTTTCTCTCTTCTCTTTTCCGATTTTTTTCTACAGTGAAAAGTATTTCATAAATAACCTCATATTTTTTAGACATTTTTTTTTTATAGATTTCTTTCATAATATCGCACTGTTTCGCATACTTCGTTATTTGTGTTATAATAAAATGATTGTAAATATGATGTAGATTCACTCGCGCCTTTGTTATCCTCTATCCCTAGTACAGCAAGAGAGAAACTGTCGCCAGCCTCGCCCGAAGAAGGTAGGCTAGTAATAAACACGGCCGTGTCAATAAAAGTCACCGTTCCACCATACACATGTCCACTGCCTGCTAGCAGGTGTACTGCCTTAGGATATGGCAGTAGGGTTGCCACCCATATGGTAAAAATATTATGAAATGTTTCTTAATACAAAAACGTTCTCCAGTGTTTATTATATTTAGTTCTTTTTTTGAATTTGAAATGTTAATAGAAGTTTGATTTTTTGGTGTATGTTTTTATATACTGCTTTTTTAATAAAAATTAAGCTCTGAGTTCAAATTTTAAAGCTCAATCTTAAAGAGTTTTAATCGCAATAAAAAATACTGTATAAAATCTACAGAATTTTTTTTTACGACTTCTCATGTGTCCTTAACAAAATTACGCTGTTCTTATTTCCTTGTACCATCACAACAAATATTTATATATCAATAGTAGCCCTAATCAATTTTCTAATAAATAAACATTATTATTTCTTTCCGATTCTTTTACAACCATGTTTTTCTAGACACAAAACAAAGTGTAAAGAAGGTGAAAGCATAACTCGCCAAGTCGTAACTGAAAAAGCCCAGTTATTCCGAGATTTTATTTGCGCCGCCACACTTATGCCGTCATCCAGATATACATTTTACGAGTTCACCGGTAGCAAAATGGTTTACAGTAAAAAAGTTCTTTAGTACAGTGATAACCCTAGTTGGTCGTAAACACGTACTATGCAAATACACAGACTCGTAGACGGATGCTGTCAACATTTTCATACCAGAATATTGAAACTCTGGCCATTTAACGTTTAGTCTCAACCGCTTTAATTTTAAGCAGAACTTTAGCACAATTTAACTGCAAATGAGTCAACGTGTTGTCGCAATAAACTTTAAAATTTATAGTTCCTTAGCAACGGATGATTAAGATTAAGACTTGATCCAACGAGATGGGTGTGTCGCTTTAATCATAATAATATCACAGTGATTCAATTTGCATGCACGCTCACACACGGCCGGCGAAACATCGAAACATATATAACACGCTATCTAGAGCCGTCAATCGTAGCAAGAACAACGCGTTTTCTTTACAATAATTGAACAAACTAACGCCAGTCAAACACATCCGGTCTTACAAATCGTGTTTAAACTTGAGACAACTGGCTGGTGTTGCAAACGTCAATCTAACACGAAAGCTCGCAACGAGGTGTTTAATGAAGCAATAATTTGCATAGGGGCCCGTTGCTGAGAAACGCGACCTATTCTCACGTCTGTCTTCGGCTATAAAGTTTCCTTTTACAGTAGCAACTCTTGTTATGTGAACTTTTGTGCTAAATATCGCGAAACGGCGCGATCTCGTTCTGCGCTCGCTCGTCATTCACGCACCACCTAAACATTCTCCCCAGCCGTCCGTCAACTTACCATTTAATGACGCCTTATTGTTTATGGACTGTTAAGCAGCAGAAATGGTTACCTGAAAAAGGTAAAGAAATTGCTTTATTATACAATGAATGACAGTCGTAAACGTCAAGCGAGTGTAAACGAAAACATTAAAAAACACACAAATTGAGAAATGAACGGAATCAATTAAGAATCGGTGGTTGGGTTCGTAAAATCGGATGCCTTATTCAGTAGGTCGGGATCGGGCGTCCCGCGCACGGGCCGGCCTGCTAAACCCCCGGCGCACAATCTGACATTTATGAGTGCCATAAAAACGCTCAAGTAGTGACTTTTACTACTTGTTTAGTGAACATAAATGTCTTTGCCTTACCCGCGCTCAACGTCGTCCGTATTTAAAAGCGCACAGTTTCGTGCACAGTTTTGCTCCTTTTTCCTCTTTTTATTTACTGTAACTGTACTGTTATGCAACTGTATAATGCTTTGGTTACTTTTCAGCGACAATTTATTGGTGTCGTCTTTTGTCTTTATTTTACTGCCGCGAGAACATGGTTTGTTTTAGTTTTATTTGCGTATTTTGAATTGCTCGTCATGATAAATAGTGAAAAAATTCTGGCCCGTTTTACAGTGCAAGGAAATTTTTATAAATCAAGTTATTCACACGGTGATCATTGTTGAGTACGTGTATTGCGTTTGTTGATTGATATCTTGAGTTGTTTACAGGCGTTGTAAAACTAATTAGTGAGTTGCATTTGTTATGCAGGCGGCGTGGGGACTTCGTGGCGTACTGACAGTTTTAAAAATTATGACATCGGCATCAATCTGAGTGATACTCAGGTAGCTGTTTACATTTTATAATATAAATAAACATGAGGAGCTTATCTGACACTAATAAATCATCCAAAAAAGAAAAGCCGTTAGCGTTTGGTGACAGGGAAAATCAAACAGACCGACATACCGTTACCCTACCCAATACGTTCCAACCAAAACAATACATCCGGATCAAACTTTTCTTTCTCAGACCTCTGGTGGACCCTGCTGGTCGCTGGTCATAGGTATTCCGAAGTCGTCCGTCCAGCGTTTGGCAGTATCGACGGTTTAGCATAGGCCACCCACACGACTTACCTACATACCTTCAGCTTTATGGTCTTCGGTCTACGAATAATAATGCTGCACCTAGACCCAAGGCCGACCAAACAATAGTGGCTTGATTACTTTTTGCCCTTAAGTGTTTTGAATAATTTAAAATGTTTACAATGTATCGTGCTATTTTTTCTAGTGACGTAATGTTGTTGATATTAAAATGTATACAGTTGAAAGAAATGTCTATTGCGAGTATCCATATTAAGTTAAATATTAATGTTAATAAATAGTTTAGGTAATAATATCAAATAAGTATGTCGTCTTTTGTAAGTTTGGGTAAAGGTATAAGATGGCCAAGAGTTTTCTGTGGTCAAATATACATGTAAGCCAGGGTAAAGACATTGTCAGATAAATTATTTATTGATAAGTTTACACTTATCTAAGTCTGAAAATAAATTGCCATTACAATGTCAACGATTTCCATTAATATCTAGTTGTATTTGTTTTTAACTGCGTTCTGAATTAGTTGATCTTTATAATAAAATATGGATTTAACAAAGAAGTGTCGATTTCAAATATTTGCCAAAAACATGTAATTGCAAGTAATTACTGGCCAGAAATTGTTAGGTCAGTACAATACCAAACGTGACTAGTGTTCTTGGCCAAGGGTTACGCCTAAGTATGCCAAGACCTAATTCATCAAAATCTTGCCTAATCAATACCTATCAATGTCAAGAAGTGCTACTGTTTGATATTCCCGGCCACCTCCTATATCGCACCAAAAGAAAGTCCTTCTACATGCCACTGTAATATATTCGCCCGTCAAACCATACCTTGTTTTCGCTTCAAATTAGACAATTAGGAGTCGAGCTGTGATGCTATATCTATTCAATTAAAGCTGGGTACGCACCGGTCACCTACCGCGGCGATTTTTTAATCGTATGTATGCGACGTGCGATTCGCGACTACATTTCGCATATCAATGCGGTGGACAAATTGATGAAAAAACGCTGGGCAGCGCGTGTCGAACACGTTTTAGTGTGCCCTGAACGCGATTTTGAAATGATTGTTGTATTACGTATGTTCAGTTATACGTCATTTATGTTATGGCGATGACTTAATTTGGGACAATTTAAAACCGAAAATGTCCCAATGATTGCCATCGTTGACTGGAAAGGAAGTCTGTTTATTTTTTATTTTTCACACCTTAAATCTAGTTAATCAACTTTTAGAGTACGAAACACTAAACTTATTTAATTTTGCCAACTTCGTGTTTACTACCCACACAAAAATTCATTTGAAATTCAACTCTAAATTAGGAAATGATTCCATCAAATGTCCAAATAGATTCAGATGTATTATGATCGTCTAATTTTATACAGCATACCAAAACGGTGATTCATAACAGATTTTAGCTGTACGAAATCGGAAAGCGAATTTACATTTCCTTCTTGGTAAGTATTCTAGTGGGATGGTGGGCCATGTAGTATAGGTACTAAGCTATACTTGAAGTAATGGTCTACGTGCCTTAAGACACGTGCACCCATCGGTTGACAGGAATATATAGTCGCGAAAACATTGCGAAACGTACACTCGCGAAATTTGTGTATACGAATGTATGTTTCAATTGTGTTTATGTTTGGGTTATAGATTTAGTTTTTGGTTATTTTTAGCTCATTATAAAATTTGTAAATTTGTTTAAGAGAATGCTTGGTAGTTTACGGCCTGTCATTTTCGTTGTCGTGATTCCTGTTCGTCTGAAAGAGCCCAAAAGGAGTCGTTTATGTGTTTCTCCCATGTCACGTTGCGGTAGTGGCAAGAGTCCGTCATTTAGGATTTGTGAATAATTCGTTGTAGTATAGTATGCCTTTTTATGTTTGCCTTCAAAGGATTCTTCTAAGATAAGCTATAAAAGATTGAAGGAAAGTAAACAATTAACAGCACCTATATTTATTCACAATACAGCTTGACACATCGTCAATCATATCGACGCTTGAAAGGAAAAATTTACTAAGCGACATGTAGCCAACTTTACAGGAGAACCATTTAAAGTATGATTTTTTAAATTTTTTATTATGTCAAATCACCTATTTATTGTATTGTCGTAGTTCCAACGAAATTTAAAAGCTGTTTAGACCCTTTATTATTTGCTATACATAGATTTCCGTTTAGCTTGCTAATTAATAAGTTGGTGTCGCTTAGTAACATTTAAATTGAAATTACAAACAGGAAAAAAATACCAACCGACAAGAAACACTTAATATAAAATAGGAAATAAGTCTTTCAAACATATTTTTTCAGACTTTGAGTGTGGAAAAAAATGCCTAAACAACAATAACACGTTCTTATGATCAGAGTTAATTTACTTATGCTCCAGAAATAAGCTGCGTCCAACTGGGAATTTTTAACCAAGATACTAATTGTAGGTAGATCTAGACCAAGCTATTTTTTATACTTTGGTTTAAAAAGATAAATATCATAGCTCCTATGTATGTTAAATTAAGACAAAATAAAACAAATTAATTTCATAATCAATTTGTTTATTTTTAACGAAAAATCGACATAAACTTACAAATTAAAAAATACGTTTTAAAATAATACCACTTTACATTAAAATATGTCGCCCGCTCTAAAAGGCTATCAAAAATATATTTCAAAAGTAAATTAGTAACAAAGTATAAAAAAATAATATAGCACTCATTGTAGCGCTTTTTACTAACTTTAACTGTAGCCACGAAGTTGGTAAATGAGGTATTCACCCGATTCGGAGTGCCCTTGGAGATGCACAGTGATCAAGGGCGGAACTTTGAATCCCAAGTTTTTCAGGAAACTTGTAAACTTTTGGGAATCCATAAGACTCGAACGACCCCTTATCATCCACAGTCAGATGGAATGGTCGAACGTTTCAACCAAACATTGGAGCGACACTTAGCAAAGGTGGTTGACAGCCATCAGAGAGATTGGGACACTTACATACCTCTCTTCTTGCTTGCCTATCGGACTGCTGTACATGAAAGTACCGCAAAGACGCCTGCATTTGCAAATTTTGGAAGGGAATTGAGATTACCGGCAGATCTTGTATCGGGCTGTCCACCTGGCGACACTCGCACCGAGTTTAGCGATTACATAAGCGAGTTAAGGGCAAAAATGTTGGACATTTACGAGCAGATCAGGGAGGCCGGTCTTCAAGCTAGTGATCGCGCAAAAACGCGCTATGATCGACGAGCCAATTCTGTTGGGTTTGAAGAGGGGTCATTGGTCTGGCTTCATAATCCAGTCAGAAGGAAGGGAAAATCTCCGAAGCTGCAACCGAGTTGGGAAGGTCCTTATGAGATAGTCACGAAGATCAATGACATAACTTACAGAATTCGGAAGACATCAAGGAGCCCTTTGAAAGTTGTCCATATAGACTTACTTACTTAGGTTGGCGAGGTATTACGGCAGCAACGATGCTCGGGACGAGCGAATCTAAGAGGGGGGCAGTGTGACGGAAAAGTGGTTCAAACTCTTTGACATCATGACGTCAATGGATTGTTGTCAAACGTTGCCTAGAGATTGTAAATTTCGTCGTGAATTGTCAATACGAGTTGGTGTAATTGGTAAGGCGTGTGGTGTGGATTACACCACAGAGACCCCGAGTTCGAGTCCCGCCGTAAACATGAAGTTTTTTAGTTGATGGAAGTTTTGTCGAACTTTCTGGAATTATTTGTGTGAAAGAAATGAAAAATTAAAGAGCGAGAAGGAGGATAAATAAAAATGAATAACGAAATTATTGGAAGGTTCTGGAGGCATGACGATCAAAAAGAATAACGAAATTGAATGTTCCAGAACTTGACCGGGGGTATATAAGCGGAACTGCGGCTCACCGCTAGCAGTTGAGTTCTAAGTCTAAAGCGATTCGGAAGAAAAGGAAGAAGTGAAAAAGAAGAAAAGTGAGTGAAATAGTGAAGTGCAGTGAAATAGTGAAGTGCAGTCAGTTAAGTGAGTTAAGTCAGCGTGAACGGCAAAGTTGTGTCAGTCGGCCGGACTCTGCTGGAGAGGAACGCCGATAACTTAACTCCGTGGACGCTGTAACTTAAGTGCAATAGAAAGTCTGAAAACCGGTATTAGTGTTTCATTTCATCCAATCCCGTAACCCAAGCCCGCATAGTCAGGAACGTGACGAGGCACGTAACAATATTGTAATTTCTTTTTGTCGAGTGTTTTATTTGGCACCAGTATATCCCGAAAGATATAACACACATTATATTTATATTACATATTATTATATATTTACATTATATTACACATTATATTGGGCACACATAAATAGACCATGACCACTTTTATATCACGGTATTCCCACTATCGAAGCGAAAACGGGACGCGCGGGCTCACTAAACGACGATTCGTCGCACAGTGATTGTGGTTTTGTTACTAACAGCCACACTAAGATCAATTCGCGTCAAGTCCAAACGACAACGCAGCCTACGTACAGGAGGCACAACCATAATTTTGATTAAAATTTCTTCCCGCAAAAGATATCTAAGCGCCAATATTAATATAAAAAACGGCAAGTCATATTTTCTTAAGCGCCATGTATGATTTAATATAAATGCAGGAATAAATTACTAAACGACATGTTTACGTAAATGAGAACAGGTAAAAAATGTCTAAATGCCAAATGGCTAATATTTAAGGTAGGGTAAAAATGCGGAAGCCGAAAAAATAAACAATTTTCTGAGAGGTAAAATTTGCTAAATATCGGCCAAATTGTCGCTTAGTCGATTTTTCCTTTCAAGCGTCGATATGTATTGAACATGTCTTAACCTCTCATCTGATATCTCATAAATGAGGCAAAATATAAAATGCTTTATATATCTTCCTTAGATCTACGTTCCGGCACATCAAGGGATAATGTAAGGAGTAGTAGAAGGTCTCGTTTATGACCCGTGCCTTCCAATGACGGACAGTCATCAGCAAACGTCAACCCTTCAAGCATGACCCACGATGGACGCTCAGCATAACCCCGTCCATAGTGACAATATTACCATAATTACCCGACAATTTATTGGACATGCTTCGATACCTTTATCACGTAATTAAGGGTTGAACCCATCTAAGGTCATATTCACTAGATAGTCCATAAGAAGTACAATTATTCATGTCATTACTAAGTTGTTAAGTGGAAAATTATACCTTAATAGCTAAAACACTAACGTTTTTTCACATTAATTTGAAAGAATTTTAGGCAATGTGTTCATTATGTTTACTTTTCATTAAAATGTAAATGTAGGTAACTTTGACGAAATGATTAATTGCCGTTGTGAAGAAATAAAATTTCTTTGGCAAGCAAGAAACGGGTAGGTAAATTACAACAGCAAAATGCGGTGTGCAATGTATCTACAATGTAAACTGTAATTTGTCAGATAGTGTTATCAGTATCAAGCAGGCGCTTGGCCAGTTAGCTGTCAGCCACTATTTATCTTTCAACCAGTCGAAGGTACGTGTGCGTCTAGACGCACGCTAATTGTATGGTGATAGATTAGCCACCACATTTACACGCTGTTTACCGCAATAACATTTACATAGGCATTTTTAAAGAAGCTTAGAATGCAGACTACAACCGGTACATTTACCCCACATGTAGGTAATTGACTGTTAACTGTCAATGCGTCGACCATCAACTTGAGTTAGCGAGAATAAGAATAACGTACTTCTTGTAAAACACAAAAAATGGTGTGTTGTTTAGTTTCTTTCTAACACTTTAAGTTTGCGCAAAAACAGCTAAGTTTCGTTCTTGGAAAAGTTAGCGTCGAGGAACAGTACAACATGAATTATGCACAGTATTGTTGCACCTCACGGTGATAATAAACTATTTTTCAATTTATTGCTGCTTTCATTAAACAGTTGTTAAGTTCAGCTTGTGTAAAAGTTCCAAAGGCAATGATTATTCATCTTGGTTAGCAGCTAAAACGGGATCGACACTGTACACTGACGATATCCGTACACGCTGCAAAGCCATTTGTTTGCCGAATAAACAAAATATAAATCAATCCGTCAGACTTCAGTGTTCACCCCCGACCACGGTCGATCGGCCACGACGGCTCCCGACCAAACCCGACCAATCCCGACCGAATGCGACTGTGATTTAAATGTTAATCGGCGAGTGTCGAAATTATTAATTACTGTGTATATCGCGGGTACGTTACGCATGCAGATTGGTGTGCTAACGAATGATTAACTATGCATGTGCACGCGCAGATTTAGATTTTATGCCCTGTTCGGATTGATGGGCCGTGTGCTGCTGAAATTGATTGCTTTCATGTAATTTCGAAATGTTTATGCCAAACACGATCGTTTTTAATTTCGTTGTTGGTTTTTTAGACTTCCTCGTGAAAAATACTTAAGGGTTGAATATAAATAATTCATATCTTAAAAGAAGGAAAGGGAAGTTTTGATATAAAATCACCTTTACTTCTAACACTGATAAAGATGAATTTAGCTCGCTATTTAATTTGTAAGTCAAATAAAACTCTGAAGACCTTTAAAGTACAAGAACAAGCTAAACCTCAGCAACGTTTCCAATAAAATACTCACACGATAAATAACTTGGAACAAGCATAAATAATACATATAAATCATTATCACACGTGTTATTTGCTACATTAAATTAAGGACATTTCACGTCATTACTAGCGTCCAGTACTTGATTAATCTTGCCT
The DNA here is from genome assembly GCA_902829305.4 of Spodoptera exigua. Lineage (NCBI taxonomy): Eukaryota > Metazoa > Arthropoda > Insecta > Lepidoptera > Noctuidae > Spodoptera > Spodoptera exigua. The sequence goes on from LR824612.2 coordinate 5,404,653, forward strand.
CCGCTTTCAAACGAGGCATTGCGTTTGATTGTCTTGAGACAGACATTACGTTTGGTTAATCTAATCTACGATTTAATTGGCATTTATTGTAGAACATTCGAGTAGGTCGCTGGCCTTATAATGAACATTGTAATAATTATTTTGTTGCAGAAATATTACAATCATTTGTTTAATCAATTGAGGTTTGAACCGCTTTTGTTTTTACTTTATTTCAAGGCTCTTAGTACCTGCCTATTTCTTTTTAGTATCTATACTAGGTAACTTAATGAGTGATACTTTATTACGTATCGGTTCAATGACGAAGATAATCGATATCAATGTTTTTCAAATGAGCCAATTTGAATGTTTGTTGGATCAGTGTTTGAAAAATAACAGTTTTAGTATTATTGAAAAATATCATTTTAAACCAGTGATAGTTTATGAATCAAACGTCACCTATGAAATCTATGCACTATACATAAAGTTTCTGCACCATTTGACGTCAGTTTGGGCGGGCGGCGATGCGTCGCTATGATTTGTGACGCCTACCGTTGAAAGCTCAAACTATACAATAAAATATACTGATTTATTTGTATATATTTCACAATGTAGCCAAATAACCAAATTTTATAAATGAAGCCACTACACTTCATCGTCGCTGGTAATCGAGCGGTTTTTGGTATGTACATTTCAAAAGTTAAATTGCGCATTTCGCTAAATTAAAAGTGATTATTTGCCGCAGTATGCAATACCTAAACTAAAATGTTGTTATTGTTATTATTCTTCAAGTATCCTAGTATTCTTTTATAAAGAAAATGACATCAGTTTTAGTTACAAAGAAGAAAATTACTTACTACTTTTCAAATGCATCTAAAAACTTTTAGCTAGGATTTGATTCGTGGGGATTTTAGCTGCCTCTCACCCCTCCTCCCCCTTGCTTCTGCTACAAACTGAACTCTTACAGATAAGAATTTGACAATCCCTCTCCCCTCACCCTGGACGAGACAAGTCATTTGATAATTTTCTTCAAGGAGAAGAAAAGAAGAAGAAAGAAGGGGGAGAGGCAGCTAAAAACCCCACGAATCAAATCCTAGCAAGAAGTGTTTAGATGCATTTGAAGAGTGATGGAACATTCTTAGGTTTGGCTTACTTAAAGAAAACACCAACGATGGGAAAAAAATAAAAACAAAATCTGTAGGTACTACGTGTACAAATTGTCGTAAATCGGAATAATCTCGATCAGAATACTAATTTAAAGTTTTATAGTTTTTCTTCGACTGTCATTACTATGCCGAAATAGTTAAAAAATAGTGACACGTGCTCCAAATTATTATATATTACAATCACGCACTCGTATGCGGCGTTATGATTTTTGTAAATAAATAAATATATATTTGAATTATTTATAACCTGTCTGACAAAAAGCCGATATTTCATTAATTAAATAATGTTAATGGCTGTTCTTTTATTAAAATAAAATACTTTCGATGTTGACTAAAATTTTCGTTGTATTTTTTTATGATTGCAATGAAGTAATGGTCTGTAAAACTTGAAACAAAATATTTAGTGTTTTATCCTTACTTAAGAAATAATTTACTAAGAAAAACATGATTTTAAAATTCATTTTATATTTTTGATAACATATTTTTCGACAACTACTTTCGTAGCATACTTATTCTAGACGGCGTATCGCAGTGATGGAACTACGCTTTTTAAAAGTGCCGACTAGTGCAGTGAAAACTCCGAAAAAAGAGCTGGGAAACACCATATCGATACTTCCCGGAAGCATATCGGTGTCACATTAGCTACAGCCCTACATTAACATTCACTCAACACTTGATCCAGGAGTTATCACGTATCGAAAAGAATAGAGCCATAATATTTTATGATCCCTTGTGCGCCATACCTGGCGGCGTCGATGTTCGAATTTTAAACAAAACGCGCTCGCGCATGTATCGATTATATCGATGAGTCGATAAATAAATAATTACTCGATTTTTTTTATTGAGCTATTAATATTATGAAATAATAATTGTTATTATAGTAGGTAGTAGTATTATGTATGAATCATGATTGAAACACGTGTTTAGAAGTGAAACAGTCATTTTATTAATAATGCATTGATGAAGCGATATTTACCAAATACAGACAGACGTGTAGTGTTGTACTTATAGTACTGTAGTAATTATAGTACCACTAGGTATTTACCTTATAAGTGGAATTGGTGTATTTTATGTCGAAAGAAGAAATTGCCCCACACGATGTCTCTTTAAAAGTTTAAGTGAATAATATGTTTTGAAAGCACTTAATCGTGTCCGATATTTGTCTTAGCAGCGTGCAGGTATCATGAAACTGATATCTAGATAGATAGGGCAATAATTCTTTCGACACAGCTCACGCTGCCAGCATGTTCGCGTGTTCTACCAAACGATCATTTGCGGTGTACACTGTACAGTGCGAATAAAAAGATATTTAGAACGTGCCTACGAAAATGTGACCTTTACCTACGTATGTAGAGTTGACAATAACAAATTTCTGATTTTCCGATGACCGTCAAAGAATACATACACAGTGAAGTAGGTAACATATTGCATATTTTTTTATTAGGTATCTATTAATTGCAGTCAATGTTTATTTATATTTTTATTAAATCCCAATTATATTTATACGTTTATTTTGAAATACTTAACAGACTATAAAAGTGACAGTATGATCCATTTCGTATGTAAGGACTTATGAATGATACTATAAAGCTTAAAATACAGTTAACACTGATACTTATAAGCAGATAATGCACCATAACTTTCCTTTTACATCCCAAATACGGATAATTTTACAATATTAATAGCTTTAAGTCCCGTCTTATATCAAATTGACAATAAAAGGTGACTTGACAAGAATAAACACGTAATAAACGTCGCGTCGCTGCTACCATTACGCTGGATTAGAATGTCGCTAGGGGACAGGCGGGCAGCTTGCATATGTTCAAGTGATTTTTCACGGCTACGGAACCCGTGTTCAAAGGGCACGCAGAACGGTGTCGCAATCACGATCCTCGATCACGACTGGACCTTCCACTATCCATTTCCACCAATTCTACAACCGAAAACCGACGCTATGCCTTAAGACTAAAGTTTAAACCAACCGCAAAAGGATATTGGTCGATTCCGATTAAGAAATTTGCGATTAGACTATCCGAAAATGGGCTCTATTTAAATGCGGTTAAAGGTTGAATTGATTGCGAAATTAAGTTTGCTAAGTGGTAAAATGTCTCTAGACCGTGTCGCTACTAGCCTTAAATGCATTAAGTTTGTTTTAGAGATAATAATCGTTGCGAATGCAAGTGCTTTGTTGTTTCAAAGATAGAGTTGTTGTTGTTGATTTATTTTTGGTCAACCATTGTTGGACTTAATAAGGGTTGGAGATATTCAATTATTATATTGTGCTAGTATCGTTGTACAGGCCTGTAGCGAAGTGACTGCTTAATTATTATTTAAGCTTACCTACCAGTTTGATATGAGTCATTTCATTTGAAGCAAATTGAACTAACGGTCGATAAATTCTTCTAAGCTATTTTTTTTTCTTGACTAAAATACAATATCTTCTATATTCAGAGCATAGGAACAAAGTGGCAAATTATTAAGAGGTAAAAATATCCAATAATAAAAGTATTATTAAAAAAATACTTAGGTACCTACCTACTGAACATTTTAAGTAAAACGAAACGGGTGCGTCAAATAATTTCCACGTTTATTTTCCTTCCTACTTCTTTTTTTTTCGTCGTCGGAGGGAAAAATATCAAAACATTCACCTAACCTGGTTTTATTAAAATAATTTCGGAGGAGTGCGTGAGGTGGGTTCCGATACTGCTTCGGAACACGCAACCTCACCCACAAACTTATCTTTACCGTTGACGAAATCAAAGGTAACTTTTTTCAGTACTAATTTATCAACCATTGACCAAAAAGTATTTTATCAAAAGTAGAAATAAGTTTGTATGTTGGCAGTATTGTGGAGACCTAATCAGTGGAGCCTGTCCCTCTAAGTTATTGCTTTGTATATTCATAAATATCTATAGATAAGAATTACGTTTAGGCTAGGTACATGAAGAAACTAATTAAGTTTGGATTATCTGATGGCTCCCAAATAGATTCGTTTTATGAATTTGATTTCGTTTATATTTAGGTAAATTACCCTTAATTTATCTAGGTAGGCATAATAATGATTGTACTTTAATTATGATTTGAATATTGATTTCATGATTTAAAAAGGATTTTCATTGTTTCCTTCATCTATTGATAGTTAGATAAAAATAGTAGACATCTAGGTACTCGTTAATCACTACGCTTGCTTCGCTCAAAGCAGATATATTCTAACTTCTACTACAAGAAAATTGAAATACATAAGTAGGTATTTTCCTTAAAAAATACATGAAAACAGTATCCTAAACACAATAAAACAATATGACACTCGCATCCCCATCTTGCGAGCATTTCTCGGGCGGGGGTGGGACATAGACAAATGACTCGCACCCCTGCTGCCCGAATGAGTTATGGCGACCAATCGAGCCGCGCCCGACAGCGGCCATTTTTAATTTTTAGGGGTACTACACTCACCCTTGCAAGTATTATTATTAAGTGTTTGCAGTAGTGATAACATGACGAATGGGGGATCGTAGGTATTTTAAAATGTGCTGTGTTTGTGTGCATTAAAAGTTATTTTAGTTTAAATCTGTTTCAATAAAAATGTACAACATTGAATTCTTTTTTAAATCTTAAATAGAATGTCTATGTAGATACCTATTTATTATACTTTCTGAGATTTTAGAAGCTCATTGTTTCAATCAATTTTAATCTCTTCAATATGTGCTTTTAAACCTTAAACTTCCCATTATATTAAGATCCCGAAGTAATAACAAAGTCAACTGAAATAATAATCATAAACAAAATTTTAAATTTCGTTGAAATACTACTTGGCACACGCTGCCGACTTATTGTGTTACAACACTTAAATTGAGAAGTTGATCTCTCTACTTCACTTTAATAAATCCTTATAAGTTTATTAGTTCAGATAAACGCTCCGCAGTACGTAAATATTTGAAGAGCCGCCCATTAAAATCAAGTTTTAATACGTCGTAAAAACTAATGCGCTCATAATCGTCGATTAAAACAAATTGAACCATAAACGAACATCAATGTTGACATAAATCACGCCCTCTAACGCTGCACTGTTGAACTACGGGACATTTGTCGCTTCACTATCGTCTCAATCTCGCTCGGATGATGAACGAGCACTTTTATTGCGGTTACACGCTTGTTTATTTACTGCTTTGTAATAGAATGTCAATAAACAACGTTGATAACTGAACGCAGCAATAAAATAATAATAAAACACGACAGTTATTGTGGCGGGAAGTGGCGCTCTCCAGCGTTCGGCTGCGAAAACACAACAATACGAAACAGCGACATCTGCCGTCGAATAGATGAATTACTTGCACAAATTAATAATGTCAATTCTAACGGGTGGGCTTACATGGGGAAAGGCTGTGTATGTGTGAGTTTAACTTGGATGTTTTCTGAAGCCGGTTATTGGTACGAGACGACAGACAACAAAGGTCGAATGAATGTCAGAAAAAAATAATTATTGTCTAGTTAACAAGCGAAGATCATTTATCACACGCTACGGCACATCAATAATTCATTACTAATAACACAGAGGCACTGACGTAATTAGTTCAATTACTCGCCCACCCAGTAATTCCGCCCCACCGGCACTGTGTGGTAATTGAATTATTTATCTTTAGCTAAATTAGGAAAGGTAGATAAATGCAATCTTCACCTTTAGTTAGGCGTTCACGTTAGACCACGTGTAATTAAGTGTGCGTTAAACGGAACGGAGACAATAGATGCGTGACCTAACCCTGAGATTAACTTGCCTGATAACAAATTTAATTTAATACACTGGATAAACTAGTGAAAAGCGTTTTAAGTAATATATAAAACAAACACACACACACATATCTTATGTAAAATACTCCATACTTACGTACCTACTTTTTATTTTTAAACATATTGTATAATAATACCTAAGTCTCTTTAAACAATTACTTCGTGTATCAAACTGTACTCAAATTTCAACGTTTAACCCCATATTAACTAAAACTTACGATAGTATAAATTGTAACGTTTAAATATTATCTCATCGCCATTAAATTTAGCAATTTCCGTCCACCATATTACAGCGTCACTTAGAGAATTTCTTATGAAAGCAATCTAGGGATACATTACTATACAAGGACAATTACAAAGACATTAGTTAGCGGAACATTCTCTGGGTTCATTATAAAGCATCGGGTTCGACCCTCGAATTGGTCTTTGGGTCCTGTTGAGGAATGTTGACTATTAGGGGGGACTAAAAATTAATGTTTCCAATTTGTATACTACGCAGCTTTGTGCCGGTCTAGCAATATGTTTGGGGATAGCAAACTTTTTGTTGGTAGCATAATTGGGTAGTTTCCTAGGTCAAAAATAAATTAATTCGACGTTTTAATACGATAAAATATTGAAAAATAACTATACTTTTATTCATCGATGGATCGATACACTAAGTTTTAGATATTTTTTAGCTAATTTTTTAAAAATAAGTAAGCTATTTGACGCAAAAATGCTATGACGTCAAAATTCAATGTTTCATACAATTTTCATAGAAAAGTATCGTTTTTGACATTTGGATAAAAGTATTGAATTTGACTAGTTGGAAACAACCGTATTATACTGTTTTAAGTAGGTAAGTCAATTTACATAGTGTTTTCTTTTCAGAAATGCTATTATGTATTGTTTTTTACAAATATTACTTTACTGGAGAGGAAAGTAGGTTTTATGTGTTCCATTTCAATGTATAGGACCAATAATGATTGTTAATCTATCATATTAACTTGCAACAATAAATTTCCCATGACAACACGACATTGAACGATACCGCATCCAAAATGACGCAAGCGGCGCAACGTTTATCTATGCGAGTTATTGTACATTATGTGGGAACAATTACACATCCATTAATCAGAGGAGTCCTCCGACAGTTTATTGCGCCTCCGGCCCTACAGCGGTTACAACCCTTCCAACTTGAATTACGTCCTTTTCCAACAGCCACCCAACTTTGTACCAAGTTTACACTTGATTAGCCACGGTGACTTCGGAAAAGTTTAGCTCTGTGTATCCGCTGTTCTTTTGACAATGTATGATAATTTATTGCTTAAATTCTAGATTTGGTTATTAAGTGGCTTACGGCGAGCTGTAAAATGCTATTATAAGTAGTACCTATACAGTTTTAATTTGTAAGCTTTGAAGTTTTGAGTTATCTATGATGTCGCTTTTTTGTCAGCACCTGCCTAATTTATTGAATAGTTTTTTACACACCTTGAAGGCAGCTGGTATGATTTTGGTTGATAGAACGACAACTTATTAAGCTTTAATATACCTGTTGTAAGCAGGCACAAGGGGCCGCTAATAGAAATAATGGGTAGGAAAAGTATGGGCCAAGTTTTAATCTGCTTAGTATAAACTAAGCAAGCAAATAACACATTTCAGACAACTTTCCTAATTTTAAATCAATATATTTTACGCTCTCATTGTGATAAGTGAAATATTTAAACAAAATAATGTAACTCAGCCATGAGAAAAATCTTTTCTAAATTCATATAACTTTTAAAACTATGTATAGGTATTACAACTTAAAATATAGGTAATAAAAAGTAAACAGACAACCTCATTTTTCAATAATAATAAACATAATAGATTATTGTACAATGTAGCAAAAGATAGCTTTATTGAAATACATCATTGAGTTTAAATTACTTAATTCACCTATTTATGTACTTTATCTAATAAATCTGCTAACAAATATGCCAGCTAAACACGACCATATTTAAATACCTTCAATTATATCAATAACAAAGTCCGTTAATCAAATCTCATCCCAACATATGTACCTACCTAAGGAAATACAAAAAAATACAATATTTTATTTGAATTTATCCGCTACTGCAATTTTAGTAGCGCATAAGGTAATAACTGCGTTTTAAAGAGGCAATGCGACGTAAGCGCAGCGCCAGTGCGGACATTAATAATTTTGGCGCGAACAAATGACGCGGCTGATTAATGATTTACGTACCCAATTCCGTGTTGTCCACGAGGGCAGAGGGTATAACATTGTATGTATGTAGTGGGACCTATGTATTGTGTTAACGTGCTAGAGTTGATAGGTAGGAGCTATGCTAGTGGAACATTTGTGTGCCGCAGCCTAAAGATTGTTTTTGTGTTTACAATTCAGACAGGTATTTAAATTTCGAACGATTGTATTCAGGACCAATTAAATATATTCTTTCTCATATCTTTTGATGCATACTAAGATTGGTATAACAGAAAGTTATGTCTCTTTCATTATTTAAAAAAAGGTTAATTTATTCCACATTTATGATGACAATAATTATTTGAAAAAAAAATCAGTCATGTAAACCAAATTTTATCGGCAACCAAGCGTTAAAAAAGTGTGTTCATTTAAAAAAAAACTCTATTCTTTATTTCAAATGAAAAAGAACAAAACAAAAGCACACCCGTTTCTCATTTTAAATTTAAGAGAATATGTAACAGCGTAAACGAGTTGTTATAAGTACTTATCAACACATATAGGTAAGTATATAGGTATCTACATATACCACATGCGACGTACCAACTGTGGCAGGTCAGGTGTCCCCGAAAGGTCCACTCCAGAGGCCCCCTCTGCCAGCTAGACGCTTTCACATGATTTATGGGGCCCTTATTGATACCCATTTTAATTTGGTCCCATTTGAACATGTATGTGTGTAGCGGTGTCTTTATGTTGCATATTGGAATAGAAAATATCGATTGGTATTCTCAAGTGGTTTAGCTTTGGATTTTGGAGCCATTGTGGATAGGAAAATTAAATTCTTGTCATGTTATTGATAGGTAATCTAAATTAGAATAACTTTTTCACGTATTAAAAGAATTCTAGAACATCTTATCAAAGTAATTGTTTGTAGAAGTATTGAAACATACACCTACATATTCAATAAATTAATCTACAAACAAAAGTTTCTGTTCTGGCCGAATGTACCCCATTAATAGAGGTTACATTCATTACATAGGTACGTCCATATATTTATATCAACTTTTCTAAACGTCCGTTCTTTAGAAGATTTACTTGTGGGATAAAATTGGCTCCCATTTAGCATCGGAACCGATATCACAATACCGACTGCCAGCCGATTTAAATTTATTTCGGACGTCGGTAACTTCCAATTTAAACCTCTTAATCCTCTATGATGTATGTCGGTATTCGGCAGGATTAAAAGTTCCACGGAAAATAACCGGGAAAACCTTTTCCGGGGTCGGATTGACCCAGCCAGGAGCGGGATTAGGCGGCTGGGATTGGATATACATAAATCTCGGACAAGGCTTTAGGGGCGAAGCAATTAAGCCTCCCGCGCTGATATGTCATTTTGTGACGAGTATTACCCAGATTTGGATAATACTAATCGCGTCCAATCCCATTTTATAGCGGTGAAAATATAATAATTCGAATATTAAAATTCAGCAGCCGACGTGTACAACGCACAATGGTCGCTCTGTCGGGCATTGCGTCATAAATAATTCAATTTCATAGTAATAAAATACGCGTGACCAGCGCAACGGCGTGAAAACTTTTCAGCAATTACGGGTTGAATATAACAAAAAGCGTCGGTCGATCCGACACGGCGGGGTCGGTGAGGCCCGTCGGACGCACTCGTAATTCATGCATCAGCTTGCGGGATAGGGTTGGCCGCGAGTGCAGCGCCGATGACTTATAGTTTGTATTAATACGCTTTGAACACAGGAATCCAATCGGACTCAGATTAATTAATTTATTCCGAAAGGGTATTAGATTATTCGATAATAGAATTAGACTCGATTCGTGTATGTTGGTACCTAATACAGATTGATATACATAGACGATTTTAATAAATACGATACCGATCTACTTGGCTTATACATATTTATAAGACTACTGATATCTGATACTCAAAGACTTTGATCATTGTTGAAAGCAGCGTAGTATGATATAGGTAGATGTAAATTTATTACCTACCCAAGATGAATAGCTATTTATGTAATAAATTATGTATTTTAAAACGAAAAGGTTCACTGAGTACCTACGAGTACATAATACCTATACTTAAGTAAGTCCTACATAATTAGACAGAAAAAGTAAAAAGTTATGTAAGCTGTTGAAAAATTGCTCAGAGTACCTACATTTATCTTAATAAATTAATGAATTTGCTATGTAGGTAGATACGGTTCTCACAAAAAATCTTACCGCTAATGTAGAAAGGTTGGTTTTATAGGCGTTATTCCAGGAATGTAAAAACTATAGAATGCTCTATGCGTTAGGTACCACAGACACATAAATATAACAAAATTACTAAGAAGTAATTGATTTATAGCGGTTTAATTATCGCAATTAGATACGCCTACTAATCAACACACAGATAAGCAGCGCATTGCGTTAACCCTGCACATAATAAACGCAGATTACCTACGCATATACATTTACATCAATTTTGAAACATTTCTAACGTATCTAAGATTACACTTAATTGAATAAAAATCTACTCCATACTTAGTTACCCGGATGTGACGAAGTAAGCAGCCATTAAAATTAGGGTTGGGCCACGAAACCCGCGACTAGGGCAGGGCCGGGGCCGGCGCGCCTTGGGGCTCGGTTCAACGAAAAAAAAAACGAAACAAAAAACACACATACAATGAATAACTGCCGGGCATCGATACAGATGAGATGAAAGATTTCTCAATGTCCGCCCGTTGTTCTTGTTACTTGTAACTCAATATTGAACTCGGCCCGTTTTGTTTTATTGCTTCATAATGTTTGTGCGGATGTAATGAACGTACAAATATAATAATAAATTCGTTAAAACCGAGCCGCGCTCAGCTGCTTCGCGCAAGGGAATTAAACACGTAAAAAGGAAAGAAATCTTAAACAATTTAATCGTTACGAAACAGGAGCAAAAAAGCGCAGTTACTCCAAAAGATGTACCTACTTAATAACGGACACGAAATTAAAAAGCAATTTGGTAACCGTTACTAATTTAGGTGGCGCGGCATTGAGCTCTCAATTTGGGAGGGGCTCAGGAGCGCAGCGCGGGGAGGTGGGAGCCCTAATCTAAAAGCTGTCAGTTAACGCGGCAGGCAGCTGCGCCCGCTTGCCCGCCCGTGTGCACCCTTCCTTATATCCAACACATGCGTGCCTAGGTAGCATACCTAAGCCAAGAATCAAATCTACAAAGCACCGTTTCTTAATGTTATTATATAATAACAATTCCATGAAACTTTAATTGGTGGAGTCGTATATAACTTACCTATTAAATTAAACCTTGCGTTCAAAGCGTGAAATCCTATTAATTAACTAACGCACGGCGTCACTTTGATTTATGTATTGGGATAGGCTAAGAAAAGCGAGTTTCCCTGGACATTCAGTGTCCCAACCTCATTAGTTGATATATTGAACTTGGAAAGCGAAATTTATGATAGAAAAAAGAAACCTATAAGTCACATCCCACATTCGGGACAGATTAAAATCTTTTTACACATCGGCTAATTCTTGTGCGCCCACGCATTTCTAAATTCGAACGTCGAAAATCGAACACCTTGGTTGGTTGTCTTTTAAAATATAACGTTTTCTCAGGAAATAACGTAATTAGCATAAGTCCGTTGCTACAGCATTGGTTTTTCCATTTGTGGTAGACACTAATTCGACATAGTGTAGTTTATGATATGTGTTTTTCATGTATCGAATAGTGAGTTACCTATAACTTAATACAGTTTATTACGACGTACACTCGTAAAGTTGACTCAAATATCTGCTGGTGTCTGATGTCTAGTTCGATATTCACTTAAACAGTCTTTTATAAACAGAAAATTAATTTCAAATATACAACTTAGTGAAGCCTTCATTACCTTCGTAAGTTTATTAAAGTAAGAGGTACCTAAATTTGAATAGGTATACTAAGTACCTAATTCAATTCAAATTACTTCGAGTTGAATATAAGCTTCCCAACATTTGAACATCAGCTGCTAATGAAATCGATTGATTTAATAATAACTATTATTCAATAATAATAAATAAATTCAATCAAATATTATCATATAAATATTCAAAGGAGAAGTTTATTGTCCATACATAAATATTTGTTATTGTTTTTAGTTTCCATTAACATGATCCAAACCATTTAGATGTTAAATAACTGAAATCATTAAACTTGATTTCCTAAAATAGATTTTAAGAGCATAGTAAATATGTCTATTTTCGATTAATAAAACAAATGCTACTGCGGATGAGAATCAAAAGAAATATATGGTCATTTCTTTTGACCAACGCAACGGCATTATTTTGAGCGTTCAAGTTTTCACGGGAAGTCGGGCCCTTGCCTAATTAGGGTCTAAAATAATAGACAATTAAAAAGTTTCTGAGTATATTTCTTATCTATAAAATATACAACAGGTGTGTAGTAATAAAGGGAAGATGGCTAACTTGCTCCACTAAATTAATTTGAGCTATGTATGTGTAGGGACTCACAAATGCGTACACGCAGGTAAAAAAATGGCTACTATTTAAAATTTACGCAAGAATTCTTTGAATAGACTTAGTTTAGTTTATAAAGTAACTAACGAACCTTGCATATAAGGTGTGTTTAATAATAATTCTCAGCTGCTTTCTGCTAATTAATTAAGTTATTTACTTCAGATCATTTCATTATGATAGTAAACTTTTTACGCCGGTATAAGCACCTATCTGTACTTACCTATATTGTCATAGCAGTATCTTGTTGTTCATTACTTTTTAAAATACTACTTATATTTGCATTTTGCTACGAATATTACTAACATACTATATACAAATATAAGACTTTTTTAAGTCTTTAAGTTAAATACTTAAATTAGAAAATATAAACTGAAACATTAATTAAAAAGTCTTCTTCGTTTACTGTTTGTTCGAATAATACATATGCAAATAAACTATGTTTTCATTTGTTTCTATGTAAATGATAACTTTGGAACTTGTTTTAAAAAAATTTACCTATAGAAAGCGTTGACCACAGTTCCCCTTATAGTATCTGTTTTCTATAACCAGCTTAGCTGCAGGCTAAGCCCACATGCAGGAGGGCTGGGCCGTATTGTTTATTATCCATTTCCTCCACTTACGACGTTGTAATAACACTGTAATCTCAGTTACTGGCCTTTATATTTACACGTAAAAAGATTTGTAACAATTATCAACAACATATTGTAATTATTTTCTTTAGGTAGGTACACGTTCCATTTGGCCTGACCCAAAACTTAATAAGTACATAATCATAATCCAACTCATCACTCAAAATTTCTCCATTCCTCATTCTTCGTTCAGGCTATTCTTCTGTGGAATGCGCTACCCCCCGATATCAGGATCTTGACTAGTCGGCTGTCTTTCAAGCAGAGAGTTCGGGAGCTTCTTTTGAAGAGGTTGGGGGAATCATCGTGACTATGACTGCATATACGTATATATATATATGTTTACTGCCTTATAAATATGTATTATAATGTATGTATATATTGTGTATGTATGTAAAGTGTATCATATTTAATTTTATATATATGTTTGGTATATTTAACTCAATTTGCTTGCTTCTTGCACCTGCCACCAGATTATCTCTGCATCAACCCAAAGGTAGACTGGTAGAGAATACTCATTGCATTAAGTCCGCCTATGTACAGTGTTTTGTGCATGAAGTCTCAAATAAATAAATAAATAAATAATTTGTCCCCTCAAAAAGAATTCAAAACTAGTGAGCTTGGCTCCAAAATTATCTTCTCATCATCTTCTAATCATCTTTTGTAATTACGATTACTAAATAAATGGTTTAAAGTTCTCGGATCTAGCAAAGTTTGAGGTATTAAGATATTTATTTTTAAATACCAATAATAGATACATTTGGAATTGGATTCGATGCATATTTCGCTAGTATTTTTGATTTCAAACTAACATTACATATATCTTAAGCCGAATTTTCATTGCAAAGAAACCCTGGTTGGAAATAGAAAATGTAAGAAAACACGGAATCAATTCTGCTATCAATCCAATCTATTTAAATCATCCGTATCTAATCTACAATTAATCTGTTGATCTTAATATATTGATTTATTCCAAATGATTCAACAAAGCCATCCGATGTAAAATTTATTACGCGTCATTTAAAGCTTAGATACACAATGCTTAGATATAAATACTTAAATGCGATATATACACTTATTATATATATAAGTAGTTAAGTGTATATAAACACGTACCCTATTACATGGGACTTTGTAACTTACCTCGTAAGAAGAAGGTAGATTTTTCATTGTAAATTATTGTAATACATACTTGCCTAACAGTTGTGGGTTAAAATACAGATAATAATTTGAATTATTCTAGAATACAATAAATCTATACATAGCTACTCGCACAACACTAGGAAGGTTTGAATAAAGACCTCAAGTTGTGACAGTAAGCAAGTCCATCGCCCACGATCAAAAACTGCCTCGTTCTTCTCAATTTTATCTTAGTTTTACTACTTCTGCAACAGGATCACTTGATCACCGATGTAGAGTAGCGATCATTTGGTTCCTAATAAGTATGGTGTAGTTTTTTTAATCATACTGTCTTATAATATTTTATAATTAATGTTAAAAAATTTGGACTAAAGACGGAAACTGTCTAAAAGTTTTCGTGGTAGATGTTCAAGTAAATTAGGAAGGTACCTCTGCCTCTTTTTTCTTAATACACGTAATCAATATACCTAGTAGGTACAGTCCTACTACGAAATATTATTCTTGACAATGTTAATTTTATATTTTAATAACCAACAAAACAACAAGAAATAAAGTTTCAAATACACAAAAGGCACGCAAATCTAAACCCAATAATATTCAAATACATAATATTCGAATTAGAATAAAGCTAACATTCGCTTGAAGATACGACCAAAACATCTAACTAAGACCGGTTTACCGGTCGCCATGCCCAAAGAAATCATGTGGGACACTTTATAAATTCTCAATAAATCGATTATGCAAAATCGCACGAACATTGATAAAAGAAAAAACAGTAACATAAGGGTCTGATCGCCCCCTGAAGCTATTTAGGTAACTTCCTGTTTGGAAGAATGCTGGAAATTAGATGCCACGTGTTCGTATTCTAAAATATGGACATAAGTCAGGTACTGCATTTAGATTATCTACTTGATTCTTTGTTTTTTTTTTGTTTGTGGTATGTAAGTAGGTTTTTTAAGAGAGTTTGTGTTTAGTTTTGCAAGGCTACTGATGTCATTTAATCTTTTCCTGCTGTTTGTTGAGTGTTATATGTAAAGCCTTATTGTGACATTTAGTTTCCTCTAAATGATTTTTCCTACATTTTCCAATGATAAAACAAGATACCTATTTATTACCTACCTAGTTAAAAAATACAATGTATACTCACGAAAACGCTAAAGTAAATTCTTATGTTATATTCAAACGAGAATTTAATATTTTTTTTAAGAATTCTTTATTGTTTCATTTCAAAAAACCAACAAAGACAAGTGACATCCCACAGGCACTTGTACAAAAGAGGATTTATTTAAAAAGAGAAATTTCATTTACTCACGGTGTGCCCAGTTTTTACGGTGTTGCTCAGAATCCTTTGCCCTGGCGACATTTCAATAGAGACTAAAAAATAAACAATAGAAATAAAAACTTGCAAGGCTAAAGAGGAAGGCCGGACGACGCTAAATGAAAGAAGTTTGTAAAAAAGTTTGACACATTTTTAGAAACATCAGGCACGAAATGCTCGGTCGCGAGGACCGCTCGTAAATTTTCTGTAGCGTCAGAATGAAAAAGGGGACATCATTGTTGAAAATTTTCGAACGCATTCTGTGATTTTGTATGTAATCGAGTCGCTTTGCATGACAATAATAAACGCGTTGCTTGTTTGTATTCGCATTTCACGTCATTTATTTAGTCTACATGACAACGTATTCCATTAATTTAAACTACTTTTGAATTCGTTAAATTAATTAAACACTTTTGTCCGACATCGCAAATTTTATAATTACGTAGATACTATGCCAACGCTGTATGAGCTAGTAAATTGCGTGAAGCTAGTAAATATTTTGGCTTGCAATGTGAAAAAAAAACGCTTTCAACCAATGAGATTTATTCAATTCCACCCTAAATATTTGGTGCGATACATTGTTGCAGGATCCCGAGATTTCCTGTGATTCCTTTTGGCAATCAGATGCTGGATATTGCACGCGGCTCTCCTTCCCCTCGATATATTTCCGTTGCGGATAACAGGAGTGAGCTTCTTTCTACAGAAGCACGATAAGAATTTCATTTCCTCGAGGCTGTAAGAGCTTCGCTATCTAAGGAAGTAGCTGACAAAAATACCTAAGTGATAAAAGCTGAATTCAGTACAGGTGTCGGCAATATCGTGAGCGTCTTTTATTTTGTTGTTGAGGTTAGAAAGATCCGCATGAGTGTCCGTACACGGAGCACTTTCGTCGCTCTCAGAGTAAACATGGAGCGTGACTACGCCAACACAAACAGAATTTACTAAAATGATAATGAAAAATGTTCGATAAAAACAAAAGAGCGCGATTTCTGGGAATAACAAAACGATTCGGATGGAGGTTTGATTTTATGAATTCCCAAAGCTAGGTCTGAACTTTTGTTTTGGTCCTTTTGATAAAAAAAGTAATTCGACCCTCTCGTATGTGTGAGCTGTATTGAACTTTGACTTATTGGGATAAGGGTGGTTATCGATTGATAAGTTGATATGAATATGGTTTGATTTTGCGTTTGGTCTGAGGATCGGGATGACATCTTTTATCGCGATGCATTCCACTCGAACGTCTTTAAGGAGTTGGCTAAGCCGCTTTATTCGTATTCCTTAAACTTTTAATAACTCTGCGCGAAATTTAATTTATTTTATACACAAACGCACGCATATATTTTAGTCATAAATCATATATCACTAACAGTAAGTAATAAGTATGAAAACGAAAAAAATAAATTTTTGCAAATTAAGAAAAGTTATTTCATAAATTAAAATTTAACGAATACGTTATACAATTCACATAATATCATAAATTGAAAGTAAAAATAAATTATCTACACTAAAAACAATATTAAAAAATTAAGCAAATAAAATTAAACAAATTGAAATAAAATAAAACTTGTTTACAAATACTCACAATTAGTTTAAATCCTTAAAAGTCTGGATCGAATCACTTAATTGAAATAACGATGTCACTAGCACACCAATAAACAATATTCTGTATCACTATCAAAAACACCAAGACGAATTTAATCCGTCAAAGTTTCTTGTTGGACCACAATAAATAAAAAATAAACAATAATAACTAATTACAGCTATTATCTTCAGCTTGGAACCAATTAAGTTCGTATTAAATTATTAGGCGCGTATCGGAACCGCTTCACTACAACGATACGTATGGTCTATACAAATCCTTATTTACAACTGACACTGTTGTCCATACTATAACAGAGTCGTGTTCTGTGCTCACATAGAACGGAGAAGGCATCTGCCCGACATTACACAAAACCTATGCAACGATAAAACACCGCATCAACCGATCCAGAATATTTTTACACAACTTCACGACCCCAGCATACAAGCTCGACTGTAAAAAAAAGTCACGAGGTAGGGGAAAAATTTCGTAAGCCATTATCCGACTCTATACAAAACTTTTGACACGAACACTTTGCGCTTGGGCACAGTCTATTTTAGTGAAGTACGAGACGGGTATATTTTGAGGGCGACTAATCGCAGCGTGCGCGACTGAGATAGATAGCTGAATGTGTGTCGCATTTGAATAAAGTTTAGGGGGACCAAAGAATCGTGAACCGCGGGACGCCGAGTAGGTGGTGATAAAACATTCGTAGCGAGCTCGTTCCCAAATCGAATGCGATGAGTAATAATATTTAAAAAGCAAGATTTGTTACCTGTCGACCGCCGGGAGATAATGCCCGATGTTTTTTGGGAGAAAAATACAATTAACTAGCTTGAGATCGTAAATCATTTTGTTGTACTGATCCATGCGCGGGCTCAGGTTGTACAATTATGTATGCCTTTTCAGTACAAAAAAACTGAAGTTAATAGAAAAGGTGGTGTTTTTTAGACGAGAGGTGAACAGAATAGATAATTAGAGTATTAACCACAACCTGACCTGAAAAGAAAATGCATTTTTTGCTACAAAGAATGCTTTGAGTATAGTTTTAATAAGTAGTCTGAAGCTTTATATACAAAGGTATATTTATGTTAGCCACATCCGCATTTTTTCCGCCAACTTTACCTTAGTATGAATTTGCCCGATAATCGATACGGTAACAAGTTCGTTCCGTTTTCAAACGAATCACAAAAAGACGTGACCGTATCCGATCAATTCATTGTTTTAAACAACAGTTTAATGATTCTCTCACTGAAATTACTGGCATCTTACGTAAATTTAAAAGCTTTTAAGTTTAGCTGCAATAAAAGGTGAACACTCAATCATGGTAAATTTTAAAATTGCGACCTGCCCCAAGCATCAATTACGACGTGGGACCTGAGCACCTCGAATATCGCGAGTGTACCAATCGCTCGCGTTCGGAAATTGCCCAGACAAGACCTCTTGGAAATTGTCGGGCAAGCGCTTTCAGAATTGCGGAGCCAACCGACAAATCGGGACCCGAACAACGCAAATTATGGACGCGACTGTGAATCGAGTCGACTCGAAAATTGCGCTGCAAGTCTGCGATCGGGAGGTCGTGCGCGCCCTAATGAAGACGTTAAGCTAAATCGTGGCCGCTCTTATAGAATGTTATTGTGTTTATATTGATTTTTATGACAGGATCGTTTTATGAAGGTGGCGCTCGGGTCTAGAGTTACCCTTCAACGTGCCTGAATAAATTGTTTACGTTCAAAGTTTACACACAATACTAGCTAAGTCCGTACGACATAAAATATGGAGCGAAATAAATTTCAACACATACAAAAAGCAGTGTCACAATAATCAACACAGGCAATTTAATTTAAGCGACATAAACACGAGGCTATCTGGCACTGGCATCGATATTAAGGGTGTGCTAAATGACAAACTGCGGCCGAGAGAGAAATGCTTTAAAACGGTGTAATTTTTACTGTTTATCTCTGGATCTGGAAGGAGATTTCACATTAAAAATACCACCGATGAGTGTTTAACATACTCAGAATGGATGCGAGCGAATTAAGCTCATCTACATACTAAAGTAAAAGACGCATAAGTCCGCGATTCGCTTCGCGGTTGCGCGTAGCGCATTGATTAAAGGCTTTCGCTATACACGCTCTGAATGTTTGCTGGCTTTTTTTTAATTAATGCCTGCATCGTTTTGTATATTAATTTTGATACTTGTATTATAATTCGGTGAAATGTACCAAAATGAATTATTAGCTCGCGAAATTAAATCTAACAACATGTTAGTACGCTACCGGATACAAGCGAAACATGTAATTTGTGGTCATCCAAACAAAACTACTGTTTTGATTACTATTTGTTCCGCATTTATTTTAGTAATGAAAAATTAAAGATATCATCTTACGACGAATTACTTTCGTGCTGACTTCATTAAAAAAAGTAATTTAATAAAGTTGATTGAACCAAGATTTAAAGTCAGTAACATATTATTAAGTCATAAAAAAGAACTTTGATTTACACTCGTGAATTAATTAATACTTGTACTCGATTGCGACATCTTTATCGTACCCATGAGAACAACAACGTTTACATTTAATGCTATGAGTGGCAACGAAATTGAGTCTGTACTTAATTTCGTAAAAGGATGTCCATTATACATAATCTCTCAAGTGAGATATGGTGAATTCGAGTACTTCTATAAGGCGTAGCGTTGGCAAATAAAAATCAAACAGTGCATAATATCTCTGAATGTGTTGTATACTGCATTACCTATAGGTGCATATGGTTTATAAGGCACAGCGGTATAATCGATTGAACACACCTCTTGATGAAGATATTGCGGCGGGCCCGGTTTAGCTTTATTTCTGGACCGGTATGCATAACCATACATTTAGATGCGTACCTGCAGGTACAGCGAGGTACCACGCTTGTATTGTTAGGTCACCGGTAAGAGCTCTTATATTTAAACGCAATCGGTATTAGCATGTTTATTTAGTCATTCCTTTGAGGTTTATAATTAGTTACTCGCAATGTTCATTTGCAAGATAGAGATTTGAGTGTGTGGTTATGAAATATTGAAATATAGATTTTAAATGTTCCAAGATTGAATAAATAAATCTTGTTGTACGCGTGATACTTTGTTAAAGAATATTACAAAACAAAATAAAAAAAAACAATAGAAACGTGACTTTTCTCAGCGAAAATATAGGAAGCAATACTTCATAATAACTACAATATTTCTTGAGGCCCCCATTAATCCTAGCACCTAATATTTCAGAAGCCAATAAGCCACCCAACCCTCCAACGCGGCTGTAATCTAAACGACCTTTTTTAAAACTAATAAAAGACCTCGTTCAAAATAGCCACCGAAAATTTTCAAGTGCTTCGAACTGCGCTTATCTTCAGTAAACAAGAGCCATGCATCCAATGGCTAATGATAGACATCAATCAAGTTCGTCAGTGTAAATACTTTGGAAGTAACCGAATCAGTTTATTTTAAGGCGTTACGTTCGCGTTATTTTATGATTTATCAATGTCTTCTTCAATAAACTGTGCTGAAAAGCTGCTTGAGTGTTTCTGAAGAAGATAAGTTGCATATGCATACTTTTTACGGGTTAACAGTATAGGTAGGTCTCGAAATTGTTAATGATCATTTTCTAGAAATTTCGCTGGACTTTATCAGTGTGTAGTAATCTCTTATACACTTTAATTTTCTTATAACTAATCTGTAACAGTGAAGTTATTCGTGGGTCGGATAATAAGTAACATTACCAAGATTTTGTTTAAGGAACCGGTCGCTCCGGCTACTGTATATACTTTATTTGCGATCTCCAGAACATTTCCGTTCGATTAAAAACACAATCATTCAGTACATTCATTGAGATATAACTTTTATAATAACACGGCAAACTGGCCCTGCGGTGTTGCAATGGCTTTATAATTCTGCACTGATTACAAAGGGGAGCCGGCGGCCGCAATTTCGTCTTGTAGCGATCGTGCTGTACATAAATTATCAGTTATTGATGAAGACATTAAGCTTACGTACTCGTACAACAATTATTGAATATCAGATTTTTGGTTGCTCGCACAGGGCTGAACCGAATCAGCCACAGTTTAACTAATGAGAGGAAGATAAAACAAGGTTTAAGATAAGTAAAATCTTCGAATAATTTTGCTCAATATTTTTAATAATACGAGACGAGTACAGCGTTACTTGTAAGTGTACAAATTTTATATGATAGGGCAGGAAGCAAGCAGACGGATTAGCTGAAGGTAAGCAAACGGCGTCGCTCACGAGGTCTCGCAACGCCAGAGTTACAAGTTGCACGCCTTTTGGATTTGATCGGGGCTTTGTGGATTTGGATTGGTGAAAAGAGAGGAATCGCCTTCGTTAACTTCAAGTTTCAACATGAAACAAAGCTGTTGTTTTTTAGGCACGGTTTTCTATGAAGCCGTGGTATAATTCCTGTCGAGCCGACCATTCGTGTCGAAGCGTGGCTCTCTCACACTTGAGCCTGTGTTTTCTAAATTTGTCTGAACTGACCATAAAAGGAAATATTTTTAGAATTTTTGAACCGTTATTTCAATTTTAAAATTAGTTATTTCAACATACACCATGTTTAAATTCGACAAGTTCTTACTAAATATACTACCTACCTATTTTGTTTTACATAACAAACAGTAAATAAGTATATAAGATAAAATCACGGGTATAGGTAGGTAGCTTGCACACGCCTTACGGATGTTGATAAAATATTTAGAGCTCACTTATCACGTCATACAATCTTACAACAGGTACTAGGAAAATACGTAAGATTTTTTTGTGAGCATTCAGTAACATAAAGGAAAAAAACCATTGAGCAACCTTTGCCTTAATAAAATAAATGGCAGTTAGTTTTACTAGATATAAGACTACCAGTATCCTTTTAATTCTATTTTAAGCCAATTTTTTATCCAAAGATTAAGATAGGTATGCCGCATCTATTTTGTTTTCTACTATTTTCTTAAAACAAAAACTTGATGTTCTCGTCAGAACATCTTAGTCAGGAACACATCGTTTATAGTCGTCGCAAATCAATGAAGACAAAATAATTATTTACGTACATATAGAATCACAAAGACATTAAGTAAAAAGCTACGAAGCGTTGTCAACCCTACAAGTAGGTACCGGTAAAAGAACTGTTCGCGCTGACGGGTCCGTTTGGACCTTGTACGTGCCCCTAATGCACTATAAGGACAATCGGCATTTTCATTTCCGATTTATTCCGAGTCCAACCGATGTTTTGCTGTCGCCTTTATTAATAAACGATTGTTTTCGCGTCAGCTTTTGCACTTCGTTGAATCAGTAATGAGAACAGGATTTTTAAAATCTCGATTTCTTACAACTTCATGATGGCGACAACCAGTTCCACCTAATTCCGATGTTAATTGCACGGCACACGAGTAAATAAGATTAATTATACGCCATTTTGGTGCGATTATAATTAGTGAAACACTTTATGAAATTGGCTGAACCCTTTAAGTGTCGTGCTTCATTATTTTTTGTTAGTATTGCACGCAATTAGGGTCTTATTCTGTTACGTTTTATTCTTTAAAATATAATCGATACGATTGTAGTGAGAGACAGCAGAATGATTTATGGAACTCGCGCCTTGGCTTTAAATAATACATCGCCGTAAGCTTTCAACGTCTTAGAATGAAAGTCACGACTGTAATTTTAAAATGTCGATATGGTTGTTTGATGATTATATTATTTGTTCACTATATTTCACGATCCCTCGGAACCGCAGCGCTTGTGTACTCCCAAGGTTATTTGCTTGGGAAGTATAATATTCTGAATACAATGTTGGATTTCTATATATTGAATTGACTCTTTATTAAGAAGCAATAATGTAAATTGACGCCTCTTTAGAAAACTTTATTGATTTGTGAAACTTTAAATAACACTATTATAAGTAGGGTTGTACTACTTTTTAAAGGCACGAAACCAAATTGGAAAAAATATTCACAAAAATAAAATAAAACTTTTATTCGTAAAGTAGCAGTTGGCAACAAGACTAAAACGTTTGAACAATCACTTAAAGCAAATAAACAATCCATAGAGTTAACAATAATTGCATAAACCGTCAGTAATGTAGATAATCGTAAAACATCATTGATTTTCAATGAGCTTCCACAAAGTATAAGGTATTAAGTTCGCAATTCAAACTTCAAATCAAGCAAACTTGCGACTTAAATTAAAATGTACGACTTTTGGTCGCGATGATACTTAAATAACTTAATAAAGAGATGATACATTTAATGTATCCGAAGCATTTTCATTACTAATAAAATACATAAGTAAATTGTATTTTTTAACTAATAGAAAGAAATCGCTGTTGCCATTGGGAAAAAAGACAAGAAAATAATGTTTAAATTACGACCATTTTCTAACCTAACTTTCGCCATTTCATAAAGCAAAACTATATTTATTACTAATCTATTTATACTGTTCTAATAAAAAAAATGAGATAAAAGATATTAAAAAAATGAGATACAATTATTTAGTCCTTTGAAATACAAGGTACTTGCGTAAGGCATATACTAAATAATGCACCAAGAATTCTTCTCTAAAATTAAATCGCAAAATCGCCCGTCTGCATTCACAGTAAGATTGTTTACGAGCATCATTGTTTGCTCTGCTCTCCGTACTATTGTGGGTTGGATCCGCTATTATTTTATTGACTTCCTACCAACTGGCGGTTTATTGTGCAGGTTAGTATACGTTCAACTGTTTGTTATTAAGCACCGAATCGGTTTGTTAATCGTCGCGGTTATTGGACGCTATTACGTTGTTACATTGCTTGAATGATGTTGTTGCCCGGTTTGAATTTAGAACGTTTTTTGATTTATTTCTTTTTTACGTTTAAATGGTTTCTTTAGTTTTTTTATTTTGATATATCTAAGGTGAGTGTATCATATTGATTAGTGAAATTCATGGATTAAAAATATTCTATTTTTAGGGATTAAGTACTTTTAACTTCGGAATGCTTTGTGGTTCATATTTTAAAACGAACATTTATAACAATTACTTATGACCGAATTGATTGTCTTGACTTTATTTTTATGTAAAGAGATAAGCAGAAATTATGGAAATAACTCTGACATAAAATGTTCAGTCCCAGTCTAAAACAACAGATAAAGGATAAACTTGAAGTAAAGTCTTTCTGCACCATAGCAAAGACTAATAGCAAAGATAAATCAATTCCAAAACTACTGACCCATTCACAAAGATCATCAAAGATGACTTATTAAAGACTTAAGTTTTACTAAAGAAAACTGTTTTAAATTTTGGGCGGACGCAGTCGCAGGCAGAAAATTATGTAGGTAGGTACAATTATGTAGGTACTAAGGTTAATTTTGCATATAACCAACTATATTCTCTAGAATCTAAAAGTCTATTCTTGACAAACATTTACACAGTAAAGTCTACACAAGTTGCATTTAACATAATCTTGCTAGCACTATGATTTACAAATACTTTCTCTTCAATTTGTCAACGACATGATGCCATATTTTTCAATAAACGAGGTGTATATTCTAAGTGAGATTTATAGCTGGATTCTAGTTTACCTGCAAGTAAATACTAGGTCTCTAGTGTAATGAAAGATGTTTTAAAGTGTGCGTTATTAATAGTCTGTCACGGCAATTAATTGAAAGCAATTTACTTTAAAACTTGTTATTGCTTAGCAGTAGGTATGCAATTTAACGTTATTATGTATAGATGGATACAATACTACCTACTTATATTATTATAAACGCGATAGTTTGTAAATATATAGGGATGGGTGTTTGTGTCTCTTTCACTTAAAAACTACTACGGAGACAATGCCGCGCCGCACGCGCATCTCATGAATATGAGTCCCGTTGTGACTTGAAATTAGTAGAGATTTTCTTGTACATTTAGTATGTTTTACTATATTATTATCCTTTTATAAACCTTCATCATCATCATCATCAGCCTATAAGTACCCACTGCTGAGCAAAGGCCTCTTCTCATACGGAGAAGGTTAGAGCATTAATCACCACGCTTGCTCAATGCGGGTTGGCGATTTCAAACTTATAATTTGAAATTATAAGTCCAGGTTTCCTCACGATGTTTACCTTCACCGTATGTCAGTGGTGTCTAAATAATCATAGAAAGTACATATAAGTCGGAAAAAGTCACATTGGTACTTGCCAGGTTTTGAACCCACACCCTTATGTATGAGATGCGGGCTCCTTAACCTCCGGACCACCACGACCTTATAAACCTTATTACATGGTAATACAGTTTAAGTATCTTCAGAAAAAAACCAGCTAGTTAATCCAGGCATATGTATTATATTATCTGCTACATACTTTTCGATGTGGCATAAATAATTTAATGTTTCTCCTCAGTCTTGAGTCTATTTTAGAACCAGTAGCAATGTAACTGGCAAAGGAAACTGTATTTACGTAATGGAAAATTTATGAATTGTATTTTTTGTGTTTTTCCTTATGCGACATATTTAATACATACCTACTAACTTTTTAACTATATACATTGTAACCTAATTATATAATGTAAAACAATTGTAACGTACCTCCTTATTATTATTCTTTGCAGATATTTCCATACAATATTCTACTTACATGAAACTTGTTGCTTACAGGATAATGTATCTAAAATAATAAAATCCTCTATAGTACCTAAGAGACCTACCTTTGCCTCGTAGGCAAATCTTTATACATATAAAAATTTCGTGTCACGTGTTTGTCCGCGATGGACTCCTAAACTACTAAACCAATTTTAAATTTGATTTACATTCCGTGTGCATTTTGAACCAACTTGAAAGATAGGATAGCTTACATCTCAATTTATAGTCACAATATTATTTACCTTAGCCACAACAACGCGTGACTGCTAGTTGTAATTGAAAAACTTACTTCTGCATTTAATTCGTAACTTAGCACACATTGAGTAGTCACTGTAGCAGATTTTTGTTTTTATTGTAATTTTAAAATCAAATTGTTCTTTAGAAATATTTATGGTCAAGAGATTAGCTTATGTAAAATAAATAAATACCTACATGAAGAATCATATTATATTATTCTTACTACATTTTTTTCTCTATTGCTGTTTCGAAATCACTCTTTTTATAATTAAAATAAAGTTCAGTATTGTTGTCAGCAATATTATGCATTTTGCTACCTATTACTTATGCCATCATATAAACATACTTATATTATTTTGTAAGTTATAGAATCTTCATCAATAAATTCCAGATTCAATAATTAATAGAAATCGTCGTTTTATTTCGATTTTGTTAGAAAATATGCATTCAAAACAAAATGGTGACAGGTAAAAATAAATAAACTACAACATAGTTTAAAGTCTGTGCTGGTTTTAAGGTTAAGACTACACTATAACTTTTCCTAAGTAATAGGTAAGTTTCTTTGAATTCTATCATCATTATTCGGCCAATGACATCGGAAGACGCTTTTTTTTCTATAAACGGTATACCTTTTATCGCGAATCGGCATTTCCAACGACATCTCGAAACCGGTTTTCTAACCAAAATATCTCGATTTATAATTAATGAAGAATGTTTGTGTGACGATTGGGTATTCGATTCTATTCGATTTATCGATAGGAATGGCGAACGTAAATCAATCGATGTTATCGGTTTTTAACATAATAGAAAAGTAAATAGAAAAAGGGTTTCCAATCAAGTTGTTTCTGGTTATGTAAATTTGATTTATTTTTAAGCTCACGTAGCCATGTGGATTTTCTACATATACGTAATAAATAATTTAATAGTTAGATACTTATGTTATAGAGTTAAATTATTATGCCTTCAGGCCCTTCGCAGTTAAATAAATAAGGTATTTTTGTAAAATGGAAAAATGGCGGAACTTTCGGACACCCAATTAATTTGGTTTATGTTTGAATATATTTTATAAAACAAAACAGAACGTTTTACTTTAAAATTATTTATCAATAAAGATTAAAAATTAACTTATATTGAAATGTTTGTCATAAAAATGATATAAAATTTATTTGCAATAAATGTCTCGAGAACATGAATTTAATCAACCTGCGTTTGACTCCCACGATTTCGAGTATCCGTGGATGTGATTACTTCCTGAGCTTTTAAAGATATCTCAATCCACTTTGGGTTAGTTTTAATTATCGTTTTAATTTTCTCGTTTTGGTGATACTGATGATTTATTTAAATATACATTTACGTTAAATGGAATAAGCTGTAGTGCTTACTCATTTCAATTCTTCTTTTTTTGTAACCACGTACTTTAATAGTTTACTGTTGCATTTGTGGATATAAATATGACTTTTCTTGCCTAGGGTATGGCAAGAAGGAGTGCCAGACTCTTACCGACTAAAAGCCCCACTCTCACTTCTCCTTCGCGTTACCTTTTAGGTGCATTTTGAAAGATTCCTTGATATGGTGTGCATCGACATAAAAGTTTTATAAATAATATATTTTTTATTAAAACTTTTTAGAAGTGTAACCAAACCTCATTTTTTAAACCTAGGTACATAAATCGACGACGGAGGATCTCAATAAGCGCCATTAATTTTAATGAACTTCATGGTTCACAAGTTAGGAATTAGATGAATGGTCGTAGGTATCTGTGCATTAGAAAATTTGATCATATTTACTTTACTATGTAAGGTAAAGTACACGACTCCTGCAAATGGCTTTAACAGGTATAAAGGTACAAGTTGCTAAGTGCCCTGCAATAATCCATAATGGATAAAAACGTGACTCGAACGCATGTAGCTGAACAGCCTAGAGGACTTTACGTACCGATTTAAGTCCACTTAAGTGTTACCAACTAAGGCTTTCAAACGAAATCGCGTAAAATACCATCACGGTTTACTTTGTACATAAGTAATTAGGTCCCTTACCAGAGTCCCTTATCACAAAATATCATGTGAATATTTTCGTTCTATTATCTCTAGTCGGATACGCATTCTAGCCAATTCCTATGCGCTCTGCTTTTGTTCCTACGACAAATCGACTGTTAATCTTAGTTTACCGTATTCTCAAGACAAACGAGACCTTCCTTTATTTATATACCCATCGATCAAAGCCAAAATAAAGACGGCAGCCGTCGTTACTCCATCGAAACGCATGGGTCTGATCGTATGCGAAAATTCCCCGCATTGAGTATTCTCTGTATGCGTGCGATGTCAAGTGGAGGTGTGCTAGTGAATAACAAACGAGCAGTTGGCAGTGAGCCTGTGATGAGATGGGCCCTACTACGAACTCGGAAAACGAAATAAACCAAGTTGCTTAGTGAGAATCTGCGAGTAAAATAACATTTTTGGTACAATTTATCCATGTTTATATTATAAAGACGTAAAATTTTAAGTTTGTATGAAGGTGGTAATCTTTGAAACCGCTTGTTATATTTCCAAAATTCCTTCACGGATAGGTAGTTATAATGTTCCTGAATGCTGTAAATTATACTTCATTTGCGTATTTCAGTCAGACTATCGCTTTAAAAGCAACTGTTTTTAAAATATAATCTAAAACTTCGAAATAATCTATAAACAAATGCAATCTCAATAGGTATATGGGACAAAAACTCAATTTTCAAGTCAATGCAATATTTAATATCAAATATCATCGAACGATAAATGTGGATCGAGATACACATAAATGAATGAGGACCAATAGTACTAGCCTCATGTAGTTGCAATCTTGGAAACAAGAGTATCGGAGACAGTGATGTTGGCAATGAACGGACGCTAGACACTTGGAGAGCCGTGTCCGGTACCGACCCTGGGAACAACGCGATGATATTAAATTTATTTATTGTTATGTGTCGCTCGATGTAGCATGTTTCTCTGATGGATGGACGGAGTTTGTTCAAAAACATGAAATAATTTTTGTCCTCGTAGTTGTCAGTGTGGCCAGTCAAAAAATTATCGTTATGAGAAATTTGTTTTAGTACCAACAACAGCTGTTTTATTTTATAACAAGCAAATACATGACTTGTAAAACTAGACAGACATAACATAAGCCGAAGAAAAACATAGAAACCGGGTAGTTTTTTAAATGGCGTGAGATTAAAATTTTTCACCAATCTTGAGTGCGTACACAAACACATAATTTAAAACACACACACACACAGTTTGATTGAACTGTAAGACAAATAATAAATCATTTATCATACTGAGATGAGCAACAAAGTATGCAGGTCATAACAGTAACAATAAATCGCTCAAATCAGAGACCTTAAGCCACATACACTTTCCAATCTGTCGTCACGATATCGTGACGGCTTTGAAAACATCAGATCAATTGCAACGTGTGTCTACAACGCCAAATAGGGGAGACCGGGGATGGTTGACCAACTTTTTACTTAAGCTTCAATATTTCCGATGTTTAGCTTGATTTATAAAAAACAAAAGTTGATACAGGTAGAATAACTATTCAGGTACCTAAAATACTTACCTATAAACTATATATTTCTCGTAATTATACTTATTTAGTTGATTTTCTAAACCCCTGACATTTGGTCAACCTACCCCATATCCGGGGCTGGTTGGCCATTAGCATGGGGTAGGTTGACCTAAGCAGTAATTAGTATGAAAAAAGAGGATTAGTATAAAATAAAACATCAAAATATACTAAATGATAGAAACTTTTTATTTAATTATTAACAAACTTAAATTTGAGATCCTTCTCCATTCCATCTTATTAAAAACCTAACTTGACAATAAGTAACAAACATTTTGTACTTTCTGTTTGAACCTTAATTGCAACTTGAATTAAATTTATATATATATATATATATATATATATATATATATATATATATTTATAAATTATATATATAATAATTATATATATAAATTTTAAAACTTAACCTAGGTATGAATCTTATCTAGTGTATCTGCCTTTTGCACAATTAGAATGAGCCCATAACTTACACGTAATGCACTGGACCCACTCTTCACCAGGTTTACTGGCAGAATAGGATTCGGTACATACCAGACAAATTGCGTCATCGTCGTCACTTCCATCTGAAAGATCATCATTACTCTAAAAAAAAAATACAAAACTACGAATTAGTATGTAAGGGAAGCCATAATAGTGTTAACATTAATGATGCACTCGGTCGCGTCCCCGGGAATGGCGAAGGACCGACGAAGCGAGTCTTCAGGTTCCGCGGGTAGGAATAACAAATTAAATAAATTTGTTTAATTTGTTAAATTTGAGCCAAGTGGAGTCGGGGTGCTCTAAGTTAGCCCACATACTTCTTTAAAATAAGTATAAAATTTACATTATAAGTAATTAAAGTTGGTTGACTAATTAGTCTACCTACCCCGAAGAAAAATCGTCAACCAACCCCGGACGCCATTTTGAATTTTAACTCGATATCGTATGCAAACTGTGACACTAACATGGAAGCAATACTGTTTGATATAGAATAAAGCTATCATATTTACATTTGGCATAACAAAAAAATTGTTTCAAACTGATCTATGGACACAATAACAAAAAACAATACGAACAAAAACATTACTTACCTAGACCAAAAACACAACATGTGATGCCACTCACTAACACTGCACGACTCTGGCGTCTAACTCCACACGAGTTAGCGGGCCGCGGTAAGGCATCGTCGTTCGTGATTGGTTGATAAAAATCACGTGATGGTGGCGCGTTATTGTCGCCTAGTCTACCTGCCCCTATAGCCAACCATCCCCGGTCTCCCCTACTATTGAAGCCAATCTCTATGTAATGGATTGAAGAAAGATTTTTTCGTTACCAAATATTTGGCAGCCTCTACAACTTTACAATTGGCAATCTATCCCCTGGAAAAAGCCATCAAAGCATCAAACATTGCTCCAATTTCCGTAACATATTCAACTAAAGGAATACTGCCTTCGTAATATTCTAATTCGACCTTTTTCCCAGGTTACGAAATGTTTTCTAAAAATTGTATTCCACGATCGGATACACTGTCCTGTTTAGAATTCTTTGGACTCTAAGTAAAAAACCCAAATTATATAATGCGTTTACGGTCAGTTAGTCTAATATCTGTTTATACAATCTGCCTGTGACTCGTCTAATTGATGGGACCGTGGTGTATACAGAATGCTATTATTGTGATTCATCGTGTCACCGGTGGCTACATGATGAAATTTACTAATCTCCGCCTGATATAAAATGCAGCGCCTGTTTGTCTGCGTGTTTGCACAATAATTCCTTTAATCGTTGTCGTGAAGGGAACAGGATTTATTATTTCTTTATTGTTGTTTGAACAATAACTCTATGAAGAGAGCTGTGATGGATCCGTATGGAATTACTTATATTGTGATTGGTTATTTATTTAAAGAAAATAATGTACAGTTCACTGTTTATGTTTAAAGATCGTGTTTCACCGTTGAATGATCAAGTAATATACAGGTTGTTGATAATATCGAACGTGCAATCAAAAGGTTGGTTAATCAATATCTTTGATGTTCAGACTTCCTACAATTACTGACTCTCCAGGAAGCTGAAAAGAGTACTCTTACATTAAGAACTTAAACACAGCACAAATACAGACATTAAGTGTCCCCGCCCTAATTACTTAATTTAACGCGTCAATGCGTCCTCAAACCAATAATAAAGCTTGTAACTGCCTGTTATTTTTCATCCGAGACAGGTAATTTTAATGCATATTTAATGGGCAATTCTTGGCTTCAAATTCAGTAAGATAAGGTACGGCTATAATGCATGCAGTTTGCCCCCTTGTGTTATTTATTGTGTGATTTTTGGCAACAAAGCTTTAGCCCGGTACTTGGCTCAGCTAGATGTGCATGCAATCTTCATAATGCATGCACTTTTGTATGATACCGCTGGAGGCGTTTTGACGTGGCCAGTGACGTAAGCTCTGGAGTGGTTTGCCTAGTGCATTTACAATTGTTATCTGAAGTTATATTATTGTAAATAGCAGTTCGAGAATTACATAGTATTTGATCTCGTAACGTATCGAGTGTTTCACTGGGCTTAGATCCTGTTTTCTACGATTAGGAAGTAGGACAAGTTATCTGTGGGAAATGTATTAGTCTATTGATATGTTTGACCTAATGCTGCGAGGAATTCAATGAATCGAATGTTTAGTTTGTTATTATATACAATTAACCTCTTGCACGTGCAGCTTTAGAGTATTTCTTCACTTTTTACGACGAATACAATTTTCATGGAAAATATAAAACGTGGAGAAAGTTCACCGAAAATTCTTGGAAATGAAGCGTTTCGGAGTGCGTAGAAAGTTTATGGTATTCTTACGGTTTTATTAAGGCTAACGGTGTTGAGAGGTACTCACGTCATGATGCAGTTTGGACCTCGTAAAAGTAGAAGCTCAACGTACCTGTGAACAAATAAATATAATCTGTTAATTATATTTATGTAAAGATAGGTTAGGACTACAGATAATACGAGTTAGGTATAGACAAAATCATTTAAGTTCAACTTGTAAAAACGGGATATTACTCGTATGTGCGTGTATGTGCGTGTAGTCTATGTAGTAAGGCTGAAAGATTCTTACATTATATATAAGACCAAAAACTACTTATTGCTATTATAAGAAATACTATAGGTATAGATAACAAAGAAATTATTAAGGTAAACGTAGTCCCTTAATTTTTTTTATTCATCATCTTCAGCCTGAATTTGTCCACTGCTCTAGGTCTATAGGTCTCCTCAATTGAACTCCACGATGTTAAAAATAATATTGACATGGAAAATATAGAAGTCTGTAAAAGATCTACTTGAATTCAAGCTCAGATTATGCTGGAAGTGTCCACATAATGAACTAATTACCATTTTTGCAGAGCCTCACATACATGCAGCTACTAAGCCAGCTTCGTTCCATGTACTTCATTATGACAAGCCTCTAATTTGGCCGAATGACATGTCGGCCAGCCGCGTCATGAATAATTCCGTACAGCCGTGTCCGGCCGTGTCCGGGCCTCGTCCGGCCAGTAAAGACGCTTAATTGAGAGAACAACGTGTTTGTAAAATAAAAGCGTGTGAACTTTTTTCTGAATCTTATTAAACTTATTTTATAAACAGACAGTTTTGTATTTATGACGTGAGGTTTTTACTTGAGTGACCACTTAAGAGATTGGACTCGATTCAGCTATAATAAATCAAGCCAGACAATCGCAATATGTGTGTATGTATAATGAGATGTTAATATGAAGGGTCCGTATTGCCAATTTCCAACACAACCTTATATGTTTACATAAGGTAAGAAAAAGAGATTCCCGAATTTGTGTTTGAGAAAATCAAACAAACGTAGGTACCTGCACAAGGCATAAATTACAACCTGCGATTGTTTACATTTCAGATTTATTCTGTGACAACATATTCGGGGAAATTCGCGCCATAAATAAATCTCAATAATAAAGAGATGACGTTTAATGTATGATTTATTTATGTATTATGATTTATTTTATATAGAGCCGAAAATACCGATCGGACTAAGCAGTAAGCACCGCCTACGCGCGGGGTCAAACATAAATCATATTGCGACATCTCAAAAATGCCAACTTCAAAAACATGCTCGCCCCGTGGCCAGTACCGCACGCACCGATGGTAAGACAAGAAAACAAACGTAAAAAATAAATTACTTTTGTATACCTCCTTTCTTTCCCGTTGTTGGACGCCGAACAAGTCATAAATCACAGAAAGATAAGCATAAAAAGATTGTATGAGGTGGGCACACGGTAGAACTAAACTTTTCGTATTTTGTTATCTCGCGTCAAGCGGGGCCTACAAAAAATGTACGCCTACACCTTTCCCCGAAACCACTTAGGTAATAGACCAAAACGCAGGCCTTATATAACTGACCAAGCAGATTAGTCACGTCGACAGATTAAAGCTAACTCACATAGCAATACTAGAATTCCTAGTAAGTGTTAAGTATCACGCAATTTTTCTTACACTTTAGATATTGTTCTTATCTCAAATTCCATCATAATAATTTTTATTCTGTTTTGTAGCAGTAACTACAGCAGTAGGTAAAAGCTATGCGAGTAATTATTGTCGTACGTAGAAGAATGACTGCACATATTTTAATAAATCCTCAGTGATATTTCAAAAGTTGCGTTTGAAACAAAAACAGGTTATGTAGAAAAGGCGATTGCAAAAAAACATCGGAGTGTTTCATACGACTTAAACCTAACAAACGACGTACAAAATTTACTCGTAATAAAAGTAAGTATAAAGCATGTATGTTAGGAAAAATCCTAAATCTTCCACGGTCACCTGGGCGCTTAACAAATAGTCTTGCGCGACGACCGCATGAGGGGGGCCATTTTGTCAGGGCTGGTATACACGAGCGCCTACTGAGCAATTAGATTTGTTAGCTTGTACCTACCCGAAGAGTTTCATCACGCCCCCGCTCAACAACAGATGCTTGGACTAATAACCTCTCGAAGTTTCCCCCTTGCCGCCCCGGCCCCCGCGCCCCTGGGACGCCCGCGCTACCCCAGCCTCCCCAAGCAACCCAACTAAGATAGATTGCGCCACCATTCTTGCAATTTTCCTGTCGTATCTTGCCTCGTAAATTCCTAGTGATATATAGGTTCGGATCTCTCGCGATGCGACCAGGAGCATACTCGAAATATGATAAGAGTTATTTATTATTGTTCTTATTGGTTTTCTAAGGGGTGGCAAGTAATAGTATTTCGTTATAGCTTTGTGTTGTATTTTGATTGGACAGCTCTCTTGGTACCAACTTTTTGGGAGGCTATATCATATCCACTTCAATTTCGTGTAGAAACTTAGATCCCAAACTTCAAGTGTAAACAAACGAAATAATAAGTAACATAAAATCGTCTTAAACAAACTAAAATACATCCTTATTAATTTCACCTGTACAAAGAGACCAGGTATTAAATACAAGAACTATTTACAAGTCTTAAACATAAATCAGAGTAAGCAGTGTAGGAGACTATGCACACACGCTCAGAACAGTTTAAAGCTCTGCTAATCCCGAACTATCCTTCAGCAGGGATGCTGTAGAAGGGGTAAAATAGAGCAGTACTAGATCAAATGTTAACCTAAATTGAGTTGGGGACGGTATTAATCACGTAGAAAATGATCCTTTGCCAAATAAAGTGACTAATGAAAATAGACTTCAAATTAAACAAGATGATAATGAAAGAGGTCAGGGAAAATAAGTTCACAAAACGGACACAAATATTTCACAAGAACAGAAACAGAACAAGGGAATCTTCATTAATTTGGTGGCAAATTAAAAACAGTCCTGTCGTTTCCATGCGAAGCCCATTTCCATATTCTAATAGCAATAAATTGTCATTGCATTCAGATGCTTGAGTCACAGCTGAAAATTTATTATGTTCACCATAATGAGGAATTAATTTTGGTACCTTTTAAATTTGCAATGTACAATGTTTTTGATATTTAAAAAATTTATTTGATTCAACGGAAAAAAATAATAAATTAGATTATCTGTTTGAAGTCGAAAATACAACAGCTTACACGAATTTGAGCAGTACTTATCGTTTTATTTTGTTTAGCTTTTTCTAAATTTGAGTTTTCTTGGTTTACGTAAGTATGGTAGGAAAATTATATAAAAAATATAACGCAAGGACATTATATGATTACAATTCGTTCATTTTTGTACATTAAATTTGAAATATATATAGGTAGCTATGCACAATAAACGTAAAATCTATCATTAGGACTAAACAAAGTTTATTTAGCCTCAGATAAATTTTGTTCAGAGATCTCTTTAAACTGGTACATTCAATCCTTTAACAATGATGTATAATGTATTAAAGTACCAGTTTAAACAGACCTGTGAACAAAATACACTAGTAAAGACTCGCAAAATTCATTGTCCTATGGTGCCTTATGAAAGCATTTACGTTTATGATGCATTCGCACTTGTCGTTTAGTATTTGCCGAAGGCATAAACAATTGGAAGGAAACGTTACCCTCGCAGACGACGGAAGTAAGCCGAGTGTCGGTACCGGAAATGTTATTGCCGGAACGACTACTACATCCGGTCGTGTAGACTTCAAGTCTGCGCCGGTGACAATAACCGTCTTTGCCATTTTTTGAGAGTACCTTCGTGTGGATCCGGGTAATTCAGTTCTAAGCAAGAATATGGAAAATATGGTCGTACTATGGTCGTAATATGGTCGTACATTCCTTTACCGTAAGCAAGTGTTAAAAGCTGATGAAAGAGAAAGAAAAGGAAGACATTGAACGTGATATACTAGCTTGAGTTCCAATTAAAGTATCTTAAGATAACCTGTCTTACAATGAAAGAAAGGTTAGTAAATAATCAGGTGAACAATGTTTAAAGAAAAACATCCACTATTCAGATTAGTTCTTCAGTTAATAGTGAATAATTGAAACCTAAATAATCAAGTACAAAAAACCAACTTCAAAACAAAATACACATAAAAGCTACCACTAATAATAAAAAATATTAAAACTTGGTAAATTCATTAGCCTAATCCATCGTCAAATTCATTTTTCGAGTTGGTGGTCGTTGCTTGACTCTGCCATGTGTAAACACCAAATTTGAGACATCTTTACTAGTATTATTTTATTAAGTACTTCAGATATCAATTACAAAATTACTTTTGACGTTATTACTAGCCCGAAATACATATAAAAAGCAATTTATATTTTAAATACCGAGAATAATATTACACTTAACCACAACAAAACTAATAAATGTTTTCTGGCAACACTCTCTACAGTTTTGCAAAGCCAGGTTGTAGAAAATAAGTTAACTTTTACTTTGGATTTTCCTAAGAAAGTGCTTTATATATTGGTCTAGCAAAACAGGTTGTTTATACTTATATACACACAATTCCTATTTATTTCCTGAACGTGTTTCAAATATAAATCAGTATAATTTTAACTGTAAAATAATGATAGCTAAGTAATTTAAATTCAACCGAATATAATACCAATTATATTGTTTACATGTAGTATAAAAATAAATTAATTCTATGTAAATAAGGCTCAGTAGAAACTACCAACAAATAAGTGAATAAAAACAAAGCTCCAAAAATTGATAATGAAAACATAAAATTATTAGCATAACAAAGACATTCTAATGATAGCCCATTACTCAACCTTTCTTAATGTAATAAACTGAATAGATATTTATCTATAAACAGTACCACTCAACCATTCTTCACATTCAAGGGATCCACGCACGAAAACCCATAACCTCAAGAATGCAAAGGACGCGAACGATTTTTAATACACTCGGCACCCCATAATGGGTGTTTTCGCACCCCTAGTCTGCGGTGACATTTCAAACCCACCGTTCTATGAAAAAACAAAGCTTGAAACATTATGCAAATGGCATTATGTCGGTATTTTTGTACGTTTCGCCAACTTTATGAACCGAATAGAAAGGGTTGAAGGGTTAAGACAATTCGGGCATCGCGAATAAAAGTTTTTGATGCCACATTGTCATTATTTTTTCAATAATATGTACGAGTATTGTACCCTCTACGTGTCAACCCCTTGCTGTTAGCGGTAGATAAAATACGATTCATTTAATTATTCTTTTGTTATTTATTGTTGGCGCTATATAAAGCGTCCATATGTCCGATAGCGACCGTACTTTCTCTAATCCCACAAACCCCCGACAGATTATTTATGACTAATTGCTATTGTATTATATGCTAAATTTCGATATTTTTATTTGACCCGCGAATATCAAACCCTATACTTGTTTATTTACCTATCTACAGTTAAGTCTAGTTAGATAAGAATATACTCTATCATATCTCCAGACATCTCCCACGTTCTCACACAC
Source organism: Spodoptera exigua (assembly GCA_902829305.4). Classification (NCBI taxonomy): domain Eukaryota; kingdom Metazoa; phylum Arthropoda; class Insecta; order Lepidoptera; family Noctuidae; genus Spodoptera; species Spodoptera exigua. The sequence continues at coordinate 5,442,781 of LR824612.2, forward strand.
TTCAATGTTTACATCATCAACGAACATTTAAATTAATCTGTGTGACTGCTGTCTGAGTTAGTTAGATCACTCAATTCTCGTATTCATGTCACTGACGCAAGAGTCTACTTACTCCGGGTTATCGTCCAGAATCAGATCTCATCACAGATTTGCCAACGAGCCTTGATATGTGGGTTCCTCAATTTGTACGCATTGACGTTGAAAATGACGGCGCTCGTCGCCTGTCGATCAATTTACCTAGATTCAGGTCACTCAACCAAGAGATATGCTTGAAAATGTCTCGCACGAATGTTTCTATTTTCGTATGCCACTGAATATATTAAAGTTGTACTGACAAATATGTGTTTTGTCCTTACCTACTTACTTATGCACATATTCCACCTCCAAACATGAATGTTAATATATGTTACGGTAACAAGGAACAATCTGAAAGCTGTCATTTCATTGGCTAATATGAAACTTGCATGCACACAATAAATAAAAGTGTTTTATAACACCCACTTATAACCTTACCTACATTAAGAAGCCCAATTAATACTGAATGATATTTAATCTAAAATAAGCCTTAATCAATTATAAACACGGCTGACTATCGCATGTTTGAATAAGTACACTTCAAAAATGACCGACTATTTCGAACTGTTCATGAATGGTCACGCACGGGTCTCGAACACCCACTGCCGTCAACTAATATCGTGTTCGTAACATCTACCCACGAGTTGTCAGTACTTATTATGATACGTACATGTCAGCTCGTCGAACAAGCTTGAGTCGTGTTCCATTTAAAACTACACAATGGCAAGATGTACTTATGTACCTAATAATACATTGTTGCTGCATGTATCTTGGTTGTGGATACAAGCCATGAAAATGTTTCTATTATCATTAATTTGGTATTTTGTAGCAATATAATATTTATTTGTATAGGTGACAATGATGAAAAAACTTGTTTTTAACATAACGTCATTAAACAAAACTGTTAAGGGAAAGTTGCTGGTAGGAAGTAAGATCAAAAGACAAACAAATAAAAAAAATAACAAACTTACCGTTCGATAAGATTGTCACGAGAAAATACTATACCTATAAGAGTTCACACTTCTACTACTACAAAGAAAAAATATAGAAAAAAACTTGTCGGGAAGAGTATTATTATAATAAAATTTATTAATTCTAAAAGCTACTCGACTAAATCATGAAACAAATGATCTCATTAACCATAAAAATAAACAAAAGTCATAGAATAAAAACTTTGTATTAAAATAATATTATAAAATATTTTTATGTCATCACTACTTCATAATGTAAGCAAAAGGAATATACTGCCATTAATTTAACAAAATAATATTACAGAAGTTCAAACAATAAAATTAGTCGTCAACAAGAAGCAATCTTTGCCAGAATTTCTTGAAGCAGCAACAATATTAAACAAACACTAATTTATTCCGAAACTATTCTGAAATATATTTTTTAAACAAAAATAGAACCTATTTAACTAGAAATAACAGCCATTCATATTACGTAGGCAGCTAGTAAATATGAAACGTATTCATGTGAAATGTATAGCCGCATGAATTTATATCCGTCATCGTAGCGGTCGCGTTGGATCCTAAAATCAAAATTATCATGCAATTTTAGTTAAACCAAAACGCATTTAGTTGACAGAATGAGATATTTCCGCAACATAAATATGTTTTGCGTGCTTCCCTAATGACAAAATGTTTGACATTCTACCGTGTGCCATAGGCTGGATGGGGAAAAAAGAGATGAATGTTTTGTACACTCGGGTGTTAAAATTTTAACGCATTTGTTGACTAAAAACCCTATAAGAAATTAAAGTGATTTAAATATTATGTTTTTCGACTTATATCTACATAATGTTTTGGCGAAATATAGAAAAAAGGTACACAGGTCAGTGACAAATACTTCCTATTTTCATTCTGAAAAAACTATAACATTATTTTTTATGGGATAATAACTAGGTCTAAGTTTTCTGAGAAGCCACAACAAAGAAAATAAATATGCTTTCACGTTATTAATCAGTGATGAAATAATTAAATCATGTTTCAAAGTTATTGGTTATTGAGAGAAAGATTGTCATTCTACATACATCGGTAGTTAGACGCTTCTTTGAAAACATAATTTATGTACAAAACTATCTCTAATCAAGTATGTATTGTACCCCGACATCCAATACGTCATTTGCATAACCCAAGCACATGTGGTCATATACAAAGGGTCGAATGGGCCCGTATTTAATTTTCATAAAACGAGTACGGTTTTAATACGTCTGCGGCCGAATAATAACCTAACCCTTTCTATTTCAAAATTGGTTTCGGTTGTTCAACCGCTTAATTTATTATTAGTTAGACTATACCTATGTACAGAGAATATAAGTATTAAGTAATGAACGAGCATTCTTCTTGCGAAAATTTAGGATCACTGATATCCATACCATTGATGGTCCTAAAATACGTCCTTGCGAACACCTATTCTAAAAAGTGTTTTTATTTGTGATTTACGAAGGTGGGTAATGATATGTTTATTTCAAAGGATGCTTTATATCTTAGTCTTAAGAATTCTCTTTTGTTTACACTTTTCAACGGGCTAAGCAATAAACAAATAAAGCTTTTATCTTGAAATCCATAGCTAGATAATCAGCGCAGGGCATCCGCGCGGCCGGGCGCGATGATTTATGCAATACTAACATTATGATACATTTGCATTTTGTTCACAAAGCCAGCAATGTATGCAGTAACGCTACACAATAGCTACGGGTTAATGTAGACTTCGGTTAGTCAGGAATGGTTACGAGGAATGATTAGGTGTTATTGTTTATGTGATGCAAATGTGCGGCCATTATAAATAATATAGTATTTCTTATTTAGATTGAAACACATAAAGTTTAACTTCTAAATGTTACACAGAGTTCCACTGGTCTAAGTGAAATTCAGCCGAATGTAGTGGAAATTATTTTGCTGTCGTTAGATGGACACTGGTTTGCGTTACAGTTTTTGTATCAAAATACCTTAATGTTGGTGTATCGGAAATAATCAAATAACGTTAGGAAAACTGTGGCTTCAAAAAACTGGAGTTAATATTAAGTTGGCACGCCAGTCCAGCCAAAAATAATTCACTGTATTCAAACTCCCGAAACCTTTACTCCTAATAATATTGTAACTAAAACACGTTCCTTTACTAAAGGTCGCATACATTATCGTAATAGTGACATTTATGTCACGAATATTAAGTTTGACAACTTTAACAGGTCTATTTTAAACATTCCACGTCTCGTTCATTAAAAAACTACACACCTTATCACGATCGAAACAAAAATGGGACATTTCATAATTGGATTGTTGTATAGATCAAAAATATCCTCACTTATAATTTTCTTCGCTCGCTACACTTCTGCATTCTACGATCGTAAACTTTCAGCGGACATAAAACAAAGTAAATTCATTCATTTGTCAACTATCTTATCTCGATGTCAGAAAGCCTACAATTCTTTGCGGGAACGATAAATACTTTTTGTAAAATTTACAGCGAGCGAACGTAATTGCCAAGTATTTGGTGCGATCGCTTTGGACCTTGTTATTTGAAGATTAAGGTAGATTTTATTGAAACGGATTGTTGATAAAATTGCGTAGTTTCTGGTGCATCTTTATCTGCGTTAGCCAGTGGTCCGCCAATGCCGTTAAATTTATTAACTGCGATACGCATTCAGTGTCGCGAGCTAAAAGGTGACTTTAATTAATATTAATTATAGCCACACCTCTAATTAATGTAATTCTCGAGATAACCGCTGTGTCGCCTTTTGAATGTGTCAAGCTCGGTGGCTTTCGTTGTATGCTTGTCGACAGGTCAAATCGTCAGTTACTTTTGCACAATGATAAATGCAAGGTGTGCGTTGTTTAGCTTCTAAGAATTCTACAATAAAATGGTTTTATAAATCGCCTTAAGAATAGAAAATTTATAGCATAGACCAAGCATTTAACTTTTACCTTACCAAGGTTCGACAGCACTGCGAAAAATAAAACGAATCTAATATTCAGAAAATTAATCTGTTCTTTTTCAGTAAACAACTATTCGACACAGTATTCATCAACTGAACAAGGCAACATCACCGCGCTGGCAAGGAATTAATCAAAGTTTAAAACAATTCCATGTAGCGGGCGGGCGGGGCGAGACAAGACGGGCTGAGGGAGTGCGAACACACCGCAACGCACGAACATGTTCAGTGCCGCCAACATGTTGTGTGAGCAACAAACGCATTTCTCTAGGCAAAGAGAACATAAGCGGGTGCAATTGAACCTCACTGCTAGCCAGCGAAGTATTATAAAAGGAAATAATTTTAAATTTAGAATTTTGTATTTTTTTAAATTAGGAACGCAGTTATGTCGAATCGTCACAAAATGAATTTTCACTAATAAAACAGCGAAAATACCATATAAATTTAAATTAAAAGAAAAAAGTATAAAGTCATGTTTAGACATTGAATGTATTATTCTGTGGAGCCAACATGTTCGTCGTGCGCAAGCCACGACCGAACAAAGCACGCTTAGTAATTAAATCGTTCTGGTAATTTTCAATTGCTAAGCGCGAATTTTGAAATTAATATTTTGACTTTGTTTAATCTAGCTGAAAATTAATAAAGTTTGAAATAGGCAAGTTTAAATTATAGAAATACATTATGAGTTTCGATGAGAACAATCCAATAGGACAAGGTGTTTGATTAAAATGTAAATCATTGTGTTCTTAACGCTCCAGGAATTATTGCAGCGTAAGAAATAGCAAGTCCAATATTACTTATTTCAATTCAGAACTTCTCAAACAGGCTATGATTTGAAGAAAAAAACAAACATTCTTTCTCTATGTAATATAACAAAAAAAACTGTCAACTAAAGAAACTAACATACCTTGGTCAACCCCTTTGTAGAATCATCGTTTTAAAGTTCTGTAAGTAAGTACAAGAAAAATCTAATATTTTTTGGGACAGAATCATCTTGTTATTGCATCAATTACCAACTTGTTAGTTTAGCAAAGGTTTTCAGAACTGGGATACACAGAAAAAAAAACTGCAAGTAAACAGTATCTAACATCATAAATACATATAAAAGCGTCAACAGGTTTCTTTGATAATCTGTCAAACTTTTTCGCCTAAATAGCTAAACATATTTTGATGAATTTTTTGTGTGTGTTGCGTAATTACTTTAATTTTAAGCATTATTAATTTATTTAAAACACTATTAGAACCAATTTATACACAAAATTAAAAGACAAAACTCTTTTAATCTTGTGCATACAAATCTCGATAAAGGCGCGTAGGCTAAACAATGTTCGTGGCTACAACTTTATTAAGCTCCTATGTGAGTGCCAGTGATTTAGTCTTTAGTACCCTGTTCTTAGTGGCTTTGTGTAGCCAGTCTGGCCTCAAGGTGTTATGAATAATCGCTCCTTGATATACTAGGTACGTCATTTATTATAATTTCGGCGGTTTCTTCGTTGTTCATAGGAGAAAACTACATTATTTTTAGTTACCTAGTCGATTTTAAGTGTGGGATCACTAGGTACTATTTATACTATATACTACTCACTTAAAATCGACTAGGTTACTATTTATGCTATATACTACTATGTAACTATTTATAACTATTATAGATATCTTTTTGTATAGCATCGTTACATATTAAATATGTAGTGACGAAATCATTAAATTACTTTTCATATTTGAAGTGTGAAAAATATTGCCTATAGACTACCCTGATCCTTCTTCGGCCTATTGCCCTTGTATTATTGAAAATAAAGTAAATATTAATGATGTAGAAGCAAGCACTTTAATGTATACGGTGTAAACATTATGTTAACTAGCTAATTGTAGGGTACAAGTAATTTATAGTCGCCACGTTCACATAGAATTCTCTTGCAACCATCTGGAAACAATGCAATTTTTGTATTAACAATAAATTCTCATACTACATAGAAATATTGGTCCAATTTTTCATAAGACGAGATTCACATAACTTTTGTACCAACATTTTTTTCAAGATTTCTCACATACATATTCTTTTTTCTGAGTAAATTTTAGTCTGTGGTTTTAATTGGTTGACATGTTAAACGCTACGGTGTACCACCACTTAGGAAAAAGTTTTTATACTTTTTTTGGTCGGGGAAAATCATTAAAATGTCTTCAGGGTGAAGCAAGAGGGAGTGTCAAACTCTTACTGACTGAAAATCACCCCGCCCCTTCTCCTTCTCCAGGCCTAGGCTGTTGTATCTAATGGTGCTTGCCCCGCAACCCAAGCAAAAGTCTCTATACTAACGTAGTTTCTGAATCCAACAGCTCTCAAAAGTTTTCTGTTGACAAACACTGGCTGTTTGGAACGCAAAAACAATTAATAATTTATTCAAAATCATTTAACCAATATCAACTGTGAATAGGGAGTTTGTAACACTTTATATTAAATCACAACTTCTTTAATAAACCAAATCATAAATACATAAATTGAAGCTATTCATTTGTTTAAAAGGCGTGCAGGATCGTTGCCCGGTCACCTCACAGCTGACTCAAACTCATTGGACTCACTTAATGCATTTAAAATCAAACAAAATGTAACTGAATGACAAACACATTAATTACGTACTCGTAATGTCAGCTTACATGTGGTTTTAAAAGCTTTTTTTGGCTTCAGTACAAGTTTTCTCTCAAGGGATGCCTGAAAATTTTAGATATTATGAACTGTTAATTTGTTTGACGTTTTGTTTCGTAAAGGGTTGAATGTGGAAGGCGTATCTAATTATAAGTATACCTATTTGAGTTTTCATCTAGTTAACTAGTATTTTACACAATCTGTGGCAACCCTTTAGGTTATTTTTTTATTTTATGTAAAACTAGCTAATCCTGTTTAGGTTCAGCCCTGCCTGGTTTCTATGAGCTACATATAATAGTCCCTTGTTTTATAGTCTATAACTATCGAACACAAAAATAATTATTCCAGAGACTAGCACATTTAAAAAATAAAACTTTTTAGCTTTTAAATATAGCAAAGGAGGTCGATATTCATCATTACTATGATGATTATAATATGATTAGGATTAAAGCTCAACTAATCACTAGGTATGTGCTAGAAGTGACAATTTATATTTCAGAAATTCATTAAACTCACCTTGAAATTATAAACATATCATATTTTCAAAAATTGACACTACAACTACATCTAGATTTACTAAAAGTAGACTGACTGAACAAGGTCGTAAGAGTAATACATCAATGTATGTATCAAAGCGACAAAACACAATTTGCTGAATATGCGTTTAAAACATCACAAAACATCGTCAGTACATAAATGCGTAGTCGCACATAAATATAACGCACTCGCTTCGTTCAAATTTCGCCACCGTCTGCTTTATATTGATATATTGTATTGTTTATGGCGCGACCGAATCAAAATGTGATATATTGAACAACACGCGGCGTTCGCGAGTAACTTTCATATTTGGTAGGGTTATAGATGTTTGTTGCTAGATGTGTTACTTTTGTAGATAGATAGAGTATATTAGTTTTATTCCACTTTTTTTCCATTCAGTAAAGTTGGAAAAAAATTCTATGGTATTGAACTTTTTATGTGCCTATTTTTATAGAAAATCATTGGTATTTTTTTAGGTATTGTCAAGAGAAATGAAGAACTTAATATTATTAGGTATAATTTAATGTGAAATTTATTTATGTGTCAATCATTTCAGGTTGATCTAATAGCTAAAAAATCTTCCATAAATAAAACTCGTCTCAAAAAAAAACTAAACAAATAATAATAATAGACGGCTCACAAATGAACAATATATTTTAATTCCCGACTCGCAATTTACGGCATTTCCTTCTACAGAAGCATTTCTAGGGAGAACTGTATCTTTGTCAGTACCTAAGGTTACATAGATGTATGTTTGAGCCAAGGGAATAGTTGGGATGAGGGGGATAAGTTATTGCTTTCTATAACTATGTGTCTGCACCATATGTTATGTTAGACACTGTTTTAAGTTACGCACTGAATTATGATCCAAATACCACCAAAGAGACTATTATCCATCATTCTAGTAGTCTTACACCTGCTCGTAAAACTACGCCGATAAGTTTGCATTTTTTCTTTCATTGTTAGAAAATATGCCAGACATAACGCACCAACAACATCGTTAACAATATCAACACAAGGCTTTTAAATACTTACCTTCTAAAATTAGACACGTTTTCAGAACTTTCCTATCTTAATAAATAAATTTACGGCTCATCATAAATAATGTTAATTAATTAAGTACATTTTTCTGTACAACGCACTCGCCAGGGCCGCACTTGGGGCAAAGTTTTAATGTACGAGTTCGTATGTACTCGAGGGCCCGGCCGCCTTTCTAAAGTTCATCGCAAACGAGCCATTGACACGAATGTGGGAACTGAATTGTTTGTTAGAGTAAAGTTGGAGCCAAGATGTTTAGGCGCCTTGAGTGGGGTAAAAGATGTGCTAATTGTCGGGTTGCCAAGGTCGTTTCCCTACTTCTTTCTTAGTTTTATTCTTAGCTTTACTTTGATGATATCATAAAGATATCTACAGATAGAGTATAGCATATTGATGCTTAGTTATAAAATACATTTCGGTTGTATTATTAGTTCTACTCAGTTGTTTAGAACATTTAGGTGTGTATTAGATATAAGATTACTATGTTAAATGTAACGTAACAATAAAACAAAACAACAACGTTCATCATACGCCAACAAACAAAAAACAAAAAGCTCAGAATTTCCACAAAAATACGAACACACAAATACGCTGAAACAATAGAACGAAAAAGTTAATACAGTACATGTTAGAACGCACCATACATCAGTAGGGCGTTGATACACTGGCGAATAAACGTCTGCGCCACGGGAGCCGACGCGACAAAAATAATTTCAAACATCCCGAGCATTTTTCGATCCATTTGAGCCACGTTCAAGCGATCAATTGCTCAAATGAGGTCTAAAACAAGACTTCGTGACGTCATCTTGACTTTAACAACAATCGTCGCAGTAATAAATGACTACGTAATAACAATTAATGTAGTTGACGCTTGACGCCTTTTACAACCAAAAATATGTAATCTGAATGCTAGCCAGAACCAACGCAACTGGCAAGTCTATCATACTCGAATTAGGACCTAATTCGTTGAGACTGTTTTTATTTTTCGGGCGCAGTTCCAATTCTGTTTTATAATTGCCAATTAGTTCAGTAGAAAACCCCAATACAAGTGTTGCTGTCGACTTGTTGAGATACAAAAACTTAATTGTACTTACGTCATCTACATCTTTATGGTTCTAAAAATGTTTCTTTATTAAAATTTGATTTTCCTAGACAAATTCGTCAATTTCTTATGAACATTTTTAGTTTTATATTTTTATCACATTAATAATTCGTTTTGTTTTTAATCCGTTTAAGCATGCAAGTGTGGATTCTCATCTCTATTGCAACCCCATATTTCTTAAGGGGTCAGATGGGGGACCAGAACCTAAATGACTCTCGATACGCCCCTGTCTCAAACACGCAGAACAGGGAGGGCCGATAGTGTCAAAAAAAGATAAAAATATTATAAACTGCGCTTTTTCTCAAATTCTCCCCCATTACTTATTTTTATTTATCTATGAGTGAAGATGGCGTTCTAAGTGTAATATTTAGATCCTTATATAAATAACCATGTACATAGCCCTTTACATCTAAGTACCTACTACGGAAGTATGTAACCACATTGCTCTAAGAAAGGCACATCTTTATGTAGTGTTTATGTATATACATTTGAAATGGCCGTATGCTGATTAAAAGATAAAAAAGCAACGTTTCTCAAGACACTCAGTTTCAAATCATTAAAATATATCTTGCACGTTTCCAAAATTCAAGGAAGACAGCGTATTTTAAATCCAAGCTCTTAAATCGTGTTATGAAAACACGAACACGATAAAAATACTTAAACATGAATTACATTCAGCAAAGTACGTAAATAAAGCCAAATAAAATTCAGTTAACAATAAAATCACAAAACAGATTACACAAATATAGGTGAGAAGACATTTAAGTACATTAAAATCACATTAGTAGAAGATCTTGGTGGGGGCCGCGAAATTATCTCGCGCAGTGGGAAAAAATAAATTAATAAAAAATACTTTAAACATTTCATATCTCATTTGGGTGACGACAGAAAAAAAAGTAAATTGTATGGAAGCTGCGATAAAGTTGATTTAATTTTTAGATTCGTTTTAATATTCCCTGCACATTTTACTCTGTCACTAAACACGGGCTGTAATTTACTTTCAGCTTATCAGTTTTTGAATTTAAGAAGTTTATTCATAACATACTTAATGTTAAGTTGGGTCACACTGAAGTTAATCACTAAGGGTAATTAATAGTAAGGTTTAACTGGGCTCATCAGGTCGCTGCCATCGACCGCACAGTCGCAGACAGGGCCGCAATTTGCCCCACCAAGGCACGCTTAATATTAGAAGTCCTGATTTATGCCCTGCCCCCGTAATGAAGTGTCTCCACGCTACAAACGTGTGTGCATCGCACTAATTCACTACTACGGATTAATAGTAGGAAGCACTCGCGATACAAAGCAACGTAGCTCTGCACTTTCTTTTATTTAAGACCAGAGAGACTCGCGTAAAATATACAGCTCAAAACGTGCTCTTGTTTATACTTTTGATCGTTTTATAAAACTGCTTTATATTCTTAAGTGGGTGTACATCTTAAGTGAAATGTTTTATCTTCAAAGGCATATAATTCTTAATTTATAGCCAAACAACGCTGTCCACACATTCAAGTAAGTTAAGATGTGAACAGGGCGTTAATCTCGAGTAAAAGACGAAATATAAGTGGTTCGGTGAATCCAATTAGTTTAAGGAGTCATTAAATCAATTTGTTTAACAGACAGTAACATATAGCTATCCTCATCACTCGATGGCTGCTATCCAAACTATATGTTATTTTTGTGAGCTTGCAAAATTATTGTTACCAAAAACTTGCTTGCAATTTAAAGTGAGTTTTATAACTAGTTTCGGGTTATCTCATTGCTTTTTTTCGACCAAAGTTTTTGCTCAAAGTTAAATAGTCTCAAACACATTACCTACGATGTGGCATTTAGATTTATTTGCTAACCTCTGGTTATTTACACAGCAATATAGTTACCTAAATCTATGTAAACGTAGCTATATACATGAATATTATTACCGCTTTATAAATATTATACGTGTCTAAATACTATCTGAATTGAAAATCGATTCTGTTAATTTGAGTACATAACAATAAAAACTGAATCAAGAAAGCCGAAAGTACCTGAATACACTAATTACCAACCTCTAAGTGGCAAACATGTTAATCCATCTAGAAATATATTTCTCATTCCCGGCAGATCCGATACAAAGGCCGCTGGCCGTTGGAAGAGCAATAAATTAGTAGGAAAGCTGCGCGCCAGGATTTCCCTTGGGTTTATTCTCACTCAAGAGCGCTACACCTAATCCAGAAAGCCTTATTATGCTACCCTTAATACAGCGCTCAAGACTACTTGAAAATTTTCTCGGGAAGTAAACGGTTTAGTTCAGGTTTATTTTACGTTTTTCCTTTTCGACTGTCGCGTCCTACCCAACTTATTATGTTTTCTATTAGACTTCGAGTTCCTCTGCATTGAGGATTAAGTTCTTAATGTCAACTGTATCATAATTAATTGATAGCTAACTCGTTATTTAAACGGTGTTCGTATTAGGGCGCCAATTAAAAGTTGCAACACGTTATGATAGCTGAATACAATTATCCCTATTATGATGGTCCAGGGTTTTTATCTCCAGTATCAATCGCGGGTAACTAGTTGGCGAGCCAAGTCTTAATTGAAACTCGCGACACATTACGTGTGCTGGATTGATTAGCTACCTTATTGATTTTATTGCGGTTATATCGATAGCATAATATTATCTTATTGATACCTGCATTGATCGGGTTTCGATTTCAAATTTGTTCAGTATTCTTGTTGCTCTGTGTGACATCGAGCCGGTTGAGAACTTTTTGTTTGCTCAGCTCGCACTGTTACTTTGTTCTTGCGTATCGATTATAAATTGAATTCGAAATTACTGACTCGTATTGATGGTTTTACTTACGTAGGTAGTTTGAGTACTATCCACTTAAGCTACCTATCTAGAGCCCGAGATTTGTGAAAATATTTGGAGGAACATTTGAACATTTGAATGCTGTTTGCTTTTTTTAAAATAATTTATTAGAATATAACTAATTTTTTTTAGACAGTTGATACATTTCTGCAAGTATTTATTTACTACTCTGCTACTATTGAAGGAAATAACTAACATGAAACGAACGGGTTCCGCGTTTCCTTGTGATAATGTGTCATGGGTAATAGATGATGTGCCCGTAGTATCTACATACACTGACGTTTGTCCGTTATTACCAGTTCCTCGAAGTACTTGGCTACCAATTTCTCCAATTTAAATTGTCTATGAGCGCCGCCCGACTGAAGTCAGCCGGCACATTCCGCGGTTATCGACGACGCGGGCGCATTTGAGTAAAAGAGACAGACATACCCTCAAAAATCACGCACGACAGGGACGGAAACGCACGCAACGGGCGTTCGTTTTTTAAATAATTGAGCCAGGAATGACGATAGGCACCCGACAATTCAAAGCATTTTATCGAGCTGGCAACCCTAGCGCGGACAGTGGGTATTTAATTTGTTTCCTCGTGAGTCATGTTTTTATTATAATTCGAATAACTGTTATGAGAATTTTATCTGTTTTTATTAATTGTTGATGCCGTAATCACCTTTTCCTTTATAGAGATAATCAGCATTCAAAATCAAGAAATGTTTACTTAATAACAAAATTTAATTCGTTACTTAAAATAAGAAAGCAACTCTGGAATTATTATTTAACAAGTAGTAATTCTGGCCGTATGTCAGAGTGCATGTTGGAAATTTAAATAAAAAATGTGATTATAACAACAAACCTTCTGTAATTTTAATGTAGTTAATAGATTCATTTGGGATAAATTTATTGCTTTTTAGCCTGATAATGACTAGGCCCTTCATGTTAATACAAATGTAATGTAACTAGTTACATCAAAGTTACTTATTGTACAAATAATCGGTAACCGATTCATTAATTAACATTTTCAACACAGTAGCGCTAACAAGTAAAGCTTATAAATTGTCTGTAAACTAGGAGTCTATCTAAATTCAAATATAGTTTGAGAGCTCGTTAATCATGTTAAAAACAATCAGCAAAGGCTTCCGACTCAAAACGATATAAATCAGCGAATTCTATTTTCAATTAGCACGAGCCACAGCAGTCGTTCCTAATTCGAACGCAACCTATAATTACGCGGCGGCCGCTGATTGCTGTGCTGCTGTGCAGTCGCAGGCGCAAGTCCATGTCCTTTATTTGCCGCTATCTAAGCTCTAGCCAGTCTATCTTTAAAGTGAGGCTAGCGAGTGTGGCGACATCTTTTATCGCGGGTCGCGCTTCTGTTTTTGTTTTGTTTGTTTGTTTTCAAACTGCGGAGCCATATTGCGCCCGTAAATTATTACTGCGAGAGATTTGTTTCCATAGTTCTGCGGCTGCAATACATCAGTGTTTGCCGGATGTTAGTTTATGTTGACGCTCGTTTTGTGTTTCGCGATTTCGTGCTTGTCAGGCTATTGCTTGACAAAATTTTATATCTTATTTGTACAGTTCTATCTATCTGGTGCACGCAAACTATGCTGTTTGTCTCTCTGTCCGTATGCGTAGAGTTTATCGTTTATTTTGAAAGGAAACTTTATTGCAGTTTGCGTATCACTATCTTTGTATAGAGTAGGGTTAGTACAATTTGTCGCTCTGTCGATATTTTTAGTTAAAAAGTCGCCACATAATAACTTATCGTGTAAAATCCACAAGTTAAACCAACGTTTAGTAAGTATCTAAACCACACACAAATCTTGAATCAACAGCTTGCCAAAATCCGCCTATAAAACATTTTCCCGAACTAAATTATTCCAATTGAATAAAACTTATTGATAACTCTTTTATACCCATGAGATCGCAGCATCTTTTACTATACGTAGAAACATTCACTAGATGGTCCTAAGCGGTTTCACTGCCACACTATATAGAGATGTTAATACAATGCACGAAAATAAAATGAAAAATATCTGACAGATAACACATGTCCTGAGATGTGCTTATTTATTACACACTTTGTTGTCGCTTCCTGTTATTCAATTAATTTATTAGGTTAGCTCACAAATTAACGATCCCAGGAAGAACTTAACGCGTTCAGATTAATGGCGTACATCGGCGTAGGCACGATAATTAGCCTTGCACTGACCCAACAAATTCCACTTAATTTATTTATAATATTATGATCCATTCGGTCTTTTTGCCTACCTTCCACAGAAACTAAATCGAGTAGATCTCTACTGTAAACAAGAAAATGTTCGTGAATTTTATTTTTAAAGTTCGTTTATATTGTATTCCATTTTAGAAATGTTAAAGAAAACACTTAAATCGTTTGCATTAAGAACTGCGTGATTTATAAAGTACAAATTGTGTTTAGGGGTATTTGACAGCTCTAAATGCATTCGTCGGTCCCGGCACGACTGCGTAATGTTTTACGGTATGGGGCGAGACAATAATGGCTCGCTCATAACATTACTCGTCCTCGGGCCTCCGTACCACGCTACCATGTAGTCTCCACAGATTTTGGATATTAACTCTGCTCCAAAAGATTTTGACGTGACATCCCCAAACGCAACGGGATCTTAGTACAGAGGTTTTGGAGAGCAGTCTTTCGTTGGAAACGTGCTATTTATTTTGTTTGAGAGTGTACTAAAATTACTAAGAATTAATTTCTGGCGTGTGAAAATACATTCACTCACTTATAGGTACGTTTTACCATTGTAGTTTTTACTCATCTTGTTATTTTTTTACAAAGTGCCAAACTAAAATCTATATACACATCAAAAATAAATTATCCATTAGTATTATAAAGGTAATTACTTACGTATTCGAATCACGTCTGGCCTATTCGTGCGTTTATTTGTTTAAACCTACACGAAGTTTGAGATCGTACCGATGAGAATATCATTCAGTCTGTGGGTTGGCTCAAATTTACATAGAATGAGATGCGCCTGCGCCTAATTAGACTGCGCCCGCGATGCATAAATCATCGCTGACTCGACGTCAGTCATTGCGAGGCCACAGGAGAGGACGAACGTCGCGTCGCCACCTTCTTATTTATTATTAAATATTCTGCTTTTCATTTTACGCCCCTTTCAACTGGTGAGGTGTGAAATGTATTATATTTATCTGCGAAATGTGATCAAAGTTAATATTCAGACGAGCTTCCCTTGATTTGAAGATCTAATTAGAAGAAATTCGTGTAAACTATGTATACTGACAACATTTTATGAGTTGAATGATATCATGAGATCTAAGAAATCTTTCCACATAGTTAGACAGCGCATTTAGGACCATGGCTCATATGTATTACCTATAAGTATAATGTTCAATAAACACAAACAATTTTCTTTAATTCATTTTGAATTACACTTAGTGCTTGAATGTACACGGTAAATAAACTTTCAAGTATATTGCTGAAGCTAAGGACATCTCTGATCGAAGCGATTGACTAGTGAGCGGAGACATGCGCAGGCGCCTTGACCACGCAACGCTCAGGAAATAATATTAAATAAAATAGAGAATAAATATTTAAACATTACAAATTACAATTAATAAAATGTATTAAATAATAATACGATGGCATTAAAACATAAATGTAAAGAAACAATTCTAACTTTTAATTAACAGTGATTAAAAATTGATTGTGACATTAACTTGGAGATTAAATTTAATTTCTTAGAAAACGTCTACGCTACTGTGTATTCCTTATCTGTATAAAACAATCGAAAACGTGTTTTTATGTGACTCTCACTGAGTAACATAAAACTAATAAGTAATCTGTTATCTACCTTCTTTATAAACGTGCGTGAACCTTAACTCGAAATACAACACACCTAATTACAAAAATTTATAGTACCTCTACTTACAAGTTCTTCAAGCTAATCATAAAACATTTTAATTGGGACCTAGCTATGTTAATAATAGGCAAGTACCTATAACTGAAAAAATGTAAGCCAAATTCTTACGATTAATTTTCATTCGTTACATTTTTTTAATGTTCATAATAACATACATACGTATTCACATATATGAAATTTAATTACAGTTGCTGTCAAAATTATTCACGGTACTATGATTTGAGTGAACGCTAGTGTAGTACATTAATGGTTCATAATGTTGAATGTGATTCTATCTACCGAGAGACTTTATAACTGCATTCTATGTGTTAGGGCGGTTTTAGAATAAGCATTAACATGTTATTTTTAAATTGAAAGTAAATTTCTTAATGCCTTCACCTGAATTTTTATTGTGAATTTTAGAATAAAAATGCTATGAAAAATTCAGTGTTGAAGAAATTGTAGAGTTTATTTGCGTAAAGATTTGTTTGGTTTGATAGTTTTTCCGCAACTAAACTTTATTCTTAATAATGACTTACGTGAATTTCAACCGAGATAAGCCCTACCGACTGAGTCAGGTTTGTGACGCCGCCGCAACGAGCACGTGTCTTGATAATAAGAGCCCCGTTGTAACTTGAAACTAGTCGAGCTTTACTCAGTTAATTTACATGAATAAGTCGTTATTTTCAATAAATTTAGTATGACTTACGATATTGACTATTAAAAGTTAACAAATTTAGAAGATCATAATTATTATACCTACAACTGAATATGAAAACATCAATCAATATGGACGAAGAAGACCGTTTTCAAATTAGCTGGGCATCGCACCGTTGAACCATCAAAGACACAGTTTAATTAAATATTACAGACTAAAATAATTTAACAAAAGTTCAACAAGATTAGTAAAAGCAACTTTCCCAATCTGTAGCACAGTCTGTACGCCCACTTATATTATAACGAGTTTAATTGTTGATTTTACTTTTCCATCGCCATGTTGCCTTGGGATTGTTCTTTAATTTGTGCACGGCGTCCTTTTATCCATCAATCAACTGTGTAAGCCCGATCAGGTCCATTGCAAGACTGTGCCTACCGTGATCGTGGCTACTAAGGAGAAGGTATTGCTTCATAGGATTCTTCCAATGCGGTTAATTCTAAGACTTGATCGTTGCTTGTAATAAAGTTTATTGTGACCATCGGAACCGGTTTAGCACATGCGGTTTCGTTCTGTGCGGGATCGGTTTGATTGTGAGAACCTCCGAACTTTATCTTATGGACTGCGTGTGTTTACGTATTAAAATTGTTTGTATTGAGTGCTGCTGGGGTAGCTTTTGGTTTCGATCATAATGAAGTCTTCACTTTTATTGCTGAATGAAGGTTGTATTCGAGATTCTCATTATTACAGTATTGTAATGTCCAGTACTAAGAAAATAATAATAGGTACATTTTAGTAAAATATGAAACTGATGTGGTGATACCGGTCACCGGTTAGGGCGCCCGCTGCTTGCGATTTTCTTGCGTGTGGGTCCGAAACTAAGTGATTTTAAGATCACTTACATCTAAGATTATTTGTTCATCATTGACACATTTACACAAACGGTGTAAAAAACGCCAGGAGGAAACCTGGTCTTATAATATAGATGACGATTATGATGATGCTCAGCAGTAAGCACTTAAAGGCTGATGATGACGAATTTTGTTACACCAAACAATTCAGTTCTCTTATACAAAATATGGTGATAAATATTACATACCCAAGACTAGGTTTACTTTAGACACAAGCTTCCATGTTAAGGCCAAACAAAGAGCTCTAACATTTGAAGAGATGACCAATGGCATTGCTCAAAGACAGTAACCGGTAAGGACACCCAATCATGATGATGACGTGTCAGCACAAAGAAGTACATGATCGTATAATACTGATACCCGCCGGTAGATAACCACTAACTATTAGTTAAAATTCCTATCCGTAGAGATTCTTGATAAGCTACAATGTATCGAAGCTACAATGCTTTTGGTTTAAGGGTCCTTTTAATGGTTGTCAGTGAAACGACTTTATAGTTTGTATCATCACACTTTAGACAAAGCATTGATAGAAGATTTTTATCCTTAAAGCAATAGCTTCGGTACTTGCAAGTTTTAAGGCTTGGAAAGAAGCGCTAAGATTCATTACTATTATTAAATGTCGGCTGTTACTTCCATGATTAGGTAACACGTGGTCATTACCCTGTACTAGTTTTGTTTTTTCAACATTATGTTTTCTTAGCAATTTTTATTTTAGTTGTTGAATTTGAATGTGGCCTACAAAGACAATCTGGAATTTTATATCCTCTTCAAATACTTCTTCTAATTATTCACTTCATTTATATAATGGAGTATCATTATTTAATTTTAGTCAGTAAACCTTTTTCTATATTAAGCTACCAAGAAGACGGCTTACATAACATAAAATGTTATAAATGACTATCACTTCATTGTAAAGTGTCCCACAATCTTTATAAGTCCTTGAGACAGCCTGCATATGCGGGCTCACAAACTTGACTTACGTAACTTATATTACAATTTGACTTTACTTCTATGTTTGTACTGTCACCGACCTTGATAAAAAAAGAACAATCATAGACTAATGGTTGTTCTAGAACCTAGACTAGAGTTTGTTAAATTAAGCGACGAAGAATTTTATTTGATTTGTACTTTGGAATGAATTTTACATAGAAATGTGTCATTTTGCCCGCAGATTTAATACAGCATACGTGTTACATGTATGTATTAGAGTAACTATATTAATTTAAGAACAAAACGCTTATAAAATTTATTATTTTAGCTGATTCCACTTCGAAAAGGTGACGGCAAAACCATAAAATAAACAATTTTAATGCCTCTGTCTACTAGTAAGCTTGCGAAATTATGTAAATTTACATTGTCTAAATTAAGATTATAGTTTTTTTTTTACAGTACGTAAATAAATTATTTGAATTACAACACATAATATAATGTGTTAAACTATACAACAAAGAATGAATGTACGGGAACTTTCCTAGCGTTTGAAAATAATAACGGTATATAATGTGAAATGTTTATTTAATTAAATTATATAATTAAAGTAGAGTAACATTTCGAATAAATAATTTTACGAATTTATTATCTTCGTTTGAAATTAGAATAAATTTTAAATATTTGTAGGTATTGTGATTTTGTTTCAACATTTTCTAAATAAATATCCCTCGTATTGTTTCCAGTAACTGTATAAATAAATATGTCACAATGTCAAATATTTTCTTTTATGAAAAATAAAATTAACAATCGAATAAATTTTAAAAGGAGTCCAGAATGAACAAAAAACATTTTGATCAATTACATTTCATCCAAACAGTAGCAGACAAAGTTTAAATTTTCGAAATATTTCGCACAAAACCCTGTCGTGCTGACACGTTCAGAGCCAGCAAATTAGTAACAATTTACGGATAATAAACTAAAGTAAGGGGTATTAATAACAGTCTTTGAAACGTCTAATGATATAGGGGTTGGAGGGTTACTTTGTTTATTAAAAGGAGGTTATAATTAATTGCAATAATTACCAGAGTCATAATAACCCGTTAACACGATTAGATTATTTTGACGCTGTTTTGACATTATCGTAAGATTAGGGCCGAAATCGTGTAGATTTATTATTAAAAATCGTATTTTTTTTTTGTAATAAAAGTAGTACTCGAATAGGTATTGGTGCAAACTATACTACGCTTTCCACTTGAATAGTTAGGAGAATTAAAATAAAATAAATTATTTATGATAATAAATTTAAGTATTCGAGAATTCGTTCTTATTTCAACCATGACTTGCATATAAGTATAAAACATTTCGTTACAGTAAAGAAACTATTTCGCAACATGACACGCGCTGTTTCCGCAAAGTTTTTACTTTCATCTAAAAACTGCGAATAAAATAATTTCACATAATTTATTGCAAGGTACGTTAAAATACATTATACAAACAATAACTGTATACCACTATCTATGCTATAATCGGAACGTTTAGTCGCCGTCCGCATTTTATATCTGCACCTTGCTCAAATAAAAACTCGAAACAATTATACTTATGCGACAAAACGTCGTAACAACCAAATGGATGCCAATATATTTTTAACATTAATCCATCATTGACAAAGATTAAATTAGATCGTGATATGACTGATATCGATTAAAAGACGGCATGTGGCATTCCTCGGCGGGTTTCTTTGCACCGATGCATTTTCATGGAATTGCCAGCGTTTTTCCGACACCTTACAATTGCATGATTCGAATTCTAGAAAGCTATATCGGACCGAACGGTTTTAATGACAGATCTTATTACTACTAAATGTTAGGTAAAAAATAATATCATATAATTGCGGTATGTTGCGCTTAATGCAATAAGTAGAAGTATCAACTAGATACAAGCAGCTAAAAACCATGTCTGCATGTTGTTAACAAAAAATAATACGAGGGGACTGAATTCTTTTGATGATACTTTTAAATATCCGATGATGATAAATGCAAGTCAGGATGTGTAAGAACCAATATTATTATTTTGAAGTTGTAATATAAGTAATAGAGAACCTATGGCCTCGAGAAATTATTACGTTAAAGATTAATTTACATAACGAGACTGACCAAAACTAAAGATCTCCATTAGCATTGTATCATTAATCAAGTTTTTTTCACTGATAAATTATCGAAGACATAATATTTTACGTTTGATAGATGGCGTTGGCGTCGACATTAGAGAAAATTGGCCAGAAACTATTTAATAAGAAAATTAAGCAATTAAAATAATGTGTGTGTGTATAATTTATGCGTTTCTTAACGTGTGTTATTATGTTCATTAAAAAATTACATTTATTTAATAACTAGTACCTAGCAGGCCTAGTGTTCAATTTTAAATTTAAAGGAAATGATAATAAGCCTGAAATTTTGGTGAAGAGTTTAAAATGAAAAATAGCGTTAAAATAGTAAAAGCCGACCGCAAATGAAATAAAGTAGGGGCATAAATAAGACGAGGTTTTGCGGCAAGCAGCTAACGAGACGAAGCAAGTTCCCAGCCGAGAATTCTAAGAGTTGAGAATTCTTCAAGTTGCCTCCGGCCAGAAGTTTCGCAGGTGCGGTTACATCCACCGACTTCCCGGAGCGCGGGCGTTTTCAATTTAAACAATTACAACCTTCACTTGTACACTTATCTACACCTTTTAATAAAGTGTAAATTAAAAGTCCCTTCATTACGCCTTAGTTCAACGAAACACAATATTTCTTTTCTTTTTTTCAACCAAACTTAATCTACATGATAATTCGAATGTTAAATGCATAGAACAGGTAGTGTATCGTACCAATAAATTGAAAAGCAACAAGTTTTGTTAATGTAAAACCGTATTAAAATAACAAGAACAATTATTTATTTCAGTCATGTACATTGTTCCACTTTCCAGTACCTAAAGGTGTAGATTAAAAGGCAGTTTTTGTACCATCTACAATTTCGTATCGAGATGGTGTGGTTTTTGTGGCCAGAATAATTGTTTTTAAGTGTCTATTTTTGTAAAAGTTACATCGCTTAAGAAATTTATGGTCTAAAAAACATAAATGCGCATCTTAATAGCTTGTTCTAACATCACTTTATTGGTTTTCTTTATGCAAAAATAGAAAACTTTTTCTCTGATGACCACAAGGTGCAATAATATAGTCTTCCTGAGACTACACGGATATCTTCTTTACTAGCCGAAGTGATTTGCGTAGCTGTCACCCTGAGATATGTGCTGATAACTGAAGATTTATTGTCTTCTAAGATTAGAACCATAAATAATTCATCAAACAATCCAATAGGTCTGTTAAATACACCAAGCAAATCTTAAACAAAGAACTAACGTACAATGAAATGAAATACAGATGCGACGTGTGGTAAAAATTTAAAATATGTCTCTCAGAGTGTCTTGGTTTCCCACAAAATATATCTCACGGTGTAAATGAAAAATAAGAGTGAGACTATGGCATCCTTCAAGAGTGTTCACGTACGGTGTCGTTTAGAGGTTACTAGGCTTGCCCAAGACCGGTTTATCACATGGCTTGGACCACGTGCGGCCTCCAGAATACACTTATACTTTAATATATATGAATGTAAATATACTACACACGTGTGTATATGAAGAGGCGAGGACACAACGCATTCTCCGTAAGTTTATAGAGAACGTTATTTTATGGGTTTTTAAACGGCGTTTTATGTTTATTTGGCGTTCCTGGTGACATTCTGTCTGATATTTTGTAGTTAAATTTATTCTAATGATAGACAGGCACGTATCAATATACAATTTATAATCAGCGTTCTTACAATCTTCTTCAATTTCAACATTGCTATTTGAAACAAGGTAACGTAATCTACAAATGCAATTTTAATTTTGATGTCAATGCAAGATATTCCTATTTTAATAACATACAATCTATCATTGAAATGAAAATCTGTGTAGATTGTCATCTTCGTGCGATGCAACTTGAAATACAGGATGCGGTTGCCATCTGATGTCGATAAGGATATGAAATTGATTTACATGAAACATAAATCATACATGCATAGGTACTACGTAAACTTAGTTTGTGATGAAGAAAAGTTACTCAAAATATTAAGTTGAGAAAGATCGAAGATATACTGAGGTGGAATCTAATGCCCATCTATGGATGGGATAGTATAAAAGATAATGGAAAATTTTCAATTAAAGTTGGTTTCTAAGTAGTCTATTCATTTGTGTTAAGAATTCAGATGATTGTATTTATTTATTTAGCAATTGTGAAATTTGTGAAACAATTTTTTGAAGGTGGAACAGAAATGGTGACATAGCTAAAGTGCAATGAAAAATAAAACCAAATTTGGTTCAACCTGTCATCTTCAACAACAAGTTATTAGGGCTTGTGTTCTTGTTTTCACGTCATTGTATACTTTATTAAACATCAAAGAACAAAACTATTCACATCTACCTAATTCAAATGTATTTTCATCTCTGACCGTTGTGATTGGGTCAAATGCATCGACTGCTCTACATTTGTGTTGATAATGAATAGCAGTTCTACTGTATTTCGACAACCAGCCGATTTGGCGTGTTAGCCAAGCATTTGCTACTGCGCCTCAGATCTGATTAACTGTCTCTATTTGCCTGAGAATTTATTAGGCATGATACATTAAATTAGTCAACAATTTGCCGCCACATACTTCATAATTATTCGTTACTACATTGTTTGCGGCTTATTAATTAACTTTGCTTTATTTAAATCTTCTAACGCTTGTAATTAGCTGTTAAGCATTATTTTACCAGTGTTTCTATCATAATTGACATTTTTTAGGTGACTATTTTAAGACTTCGGATATTTTCTGAGCATTAAACGTAGGCCTAAAATGGTTTATAACAAGAATGTCATCTATAAAGGTGTTTGTTGCTAGCTGAAACTCCTTAGGCTTCAAATTCAATGGATCATTATTTATCTACCTAGAAACAGCAGGTAATTAACAGAATAGAATATTTACTGGCAGAAGCTGTTGACTGTTAGCAGTTCGTTACATACACAGCAATTAAAATCTATTGAATTTGAACGCACCTGCCGATTGTACGCACATTTTATAGAAGCTTCTATATTGTTGAAGAAATCTATTAGCTAGCTTGTTGACCTCAGGTCAAACAGGTCTGCAGAAGTTCATTAAAACTTAGCTTAGAAGTCTTGTTAACCTTCTAAGTATTTGTTCAACTAATTGGACGAAGTAACGTGGTTTTAAGAACACAGTTCCATAGAACACTAGCATTAAGGACGCTTCCGTTGTTCTTAAAGATTGTTCAATTTTTATTTCTCGTTGTAGTCCGGATACTGTTTTACATAGAACTGTAATAAATTCTGTTAGGTGCCTGAATATTTGGCTTTCGGCAGTTCATAAGTCTTTAGGAATTGGTATTATGTTTTGTAACCTTATGTACCCGAGGATGTTAGGAGAGGTTTAGTATCTGGTCTGTTCTTATGAAAAGATCTATATTACCTGTTATAAATTGTCAACTTCATGGTTTGACGTCCCGTTTATATAGTAATTATACTATATAATCTTCTACTTAAATACAAGTTCTTTCATTTTGAATTATACTTTTGTAGAGTTTATGAAACAGAAATCAAAATTTCTAGAATGGAATTAGAGCGCTAGCGTTCAAATCCTGACCTTAAAACAATGAACTCTAACATCAAGCAGCAACTGTTTATTTAATTCTAAATGACTCAACAGACTGTATTGTCTTGGTCAAATAAATGAGCTCAAATGAAGCGGGCGGCGCAAGTATATTTTGATCAAACTCAGGAGCAGAAGTTCAAAAACAAGTGGAAGGGAGTGAGGCACGCACGCGGGGAGTACCACCCCTGGCTCAAACTTATCGCATTATTCAAGCGAACGCGACTCTTGAGTAATTTTGAAATATTACAATTTTCGAGGCACGCTGCCTCCCCGCTCTTCGACGGACTTGCAAGTTCGTTTTATACTTAGATAGTTGGCTTTTGCGGTTCTGAAATTCTGTTGTGGTCGTTGATAAAAAAAATTGTTGGAACTTGCGGTGAGTTATATCTTGCTTGTCCTGCTCCTTTTTTACAGTGACGTTGCCTCCATTATTTTTCAAAGTTTAAAAAATAAAGTTCTGTCCTTATTTAGGTTAGCAACAAGATTATGTGAGCCGTGTAAGTTGTATAGTAATCATCTGACATTTTAGTTTAACTACTGCGTAAAACAATCAATGTTCACCATTCAAAATATTATTTTAAATCTGTAGCTTACTTTTAAATTAACTCCATCGACATCATTTTAAAGCGAACATTTCTGCTCAACCTAAATGAAACGATAATTATAATTATTAAGCACGGAAAATTAGGCAGGATATTATTTTGAGTTACACGTCCTGTAACTAATTGATTTCATAATAATATCTTTATCCGTTGGGTAACAGAGTTGTCGGAAACTGTATTTAATTGTTTATTTTAAAGAAATAACGGGATTTGTTAAGAAAATACACATTTACGGTTGCTCACAAGATAGAATAGAATGAAACTATAGGTTTTATAGAACTACAATTTGGAACGTAGAAAAAAACGGTAAACAGCTTAACGGTAGCAAAATAGGACAATGGAACAAAGGCAAACATTTGTTTAAAAGAATAACAGAAGTCAAAACAAGAGCATGTGTTACATTAAAACATAAATATCAAGAAGAGACAATTCCTAAAAATCGCAACGTTACTTACTCACCAAAAAAACATACAACGGGCCTACTCTATTGTGATGCTAAATAGAGAAAAGATGCAAATTTAGGACCGTTATGTTTACAAAATTCCTTGTTTTTTTCCTAACCGTTACATTGTAAAAAAACAAAGAAAGGAAACATTTTACAATGAGAGACTGCAACAAAAGTTGCACAAGTTATTAAATGCTTGGACAAAGATGACAATTCACCTGTGAGTCTGTGACTAAGCAGGTAGATAACTGATTATTATGGTAATTTGAGTAACAATTGTACTTGTGCTTAGCACTGTATTTTGGTGAATTGTGGCCAAAAACACGTAACACCTTGACGTAATTTATTATTCTATTTCATGGAGTTTACAACAAAAAGTTCGTTTCCGTGTTCTCTATCGACTATGAGATATCTTTGACACGAAAATTTACGACATTTTTTTGGGAAATGTTTATACAGGGGAATCATCGTCAGTCGCTTTTTGTTATATCGAAATGCATTATCATATCAATGTAAATTTATGTAGATGATACGAATAGAGTTGGAAAGTTTTCTTTCAAATATAAATGTTACCATAGTGAGCGTTAAATTGTGAAATGACTTCTTCATAGACATTTATCGGTTTTAAATTGAATAAAAATATATTATTACCTCTACCTAAAATAACATTGTGACCATACAAAACTTTAATTATTCAATTAATACTATTTGTACGCGAAACGAGTTATTGACCAGATGTGGTGAAGTTTATGACAGCTAATAGGGTTTATGGCTTTTTTATTGACATTAATGTTCTCTTGACTTCGCCGTTTACGACCACCTCATTCATTATCGAACCGATGAGGTCGGAATATCACCGTAAATCATAGATGAAATTATGGATAAGCATACATCGGACAATTTGGACCACTTTCCTTATGAATGAATTTAATTCGTTGAATATATTGTAATGTTACAAACCTTAAGTAATATTTTTACAGTTGGGAAATAATCAACAATTAATCAGATTATCGTCATTATACTTCACATGCAGATCTTTAGTGCAAACGCTATAAATTATTCGCGTTTCCCAAAGCGTAATTAATCGACATCAAGTTTTTATCTGAGCGCGTCAGGCTGTTTAAACATATAGATAACGCACGGCAACTTTTTACGCAAGGTGGTGGAATATGACGAGCTGGACGTGGAATGCGCAGTTCTGCCGTACCTCAGACTAAAGACAATAATGTCGTCAAAGTAGACAATACGAAGCACGCGGCCGCACACCGCACGATTTATTGCCTATTCGATAATTATGCGGATTCAAAGCTGAAGTGCGGTGCTTTACGTTCAGGTTTACGGTACTTTACGGCGCGCAGCTATTACACGATTTTGTATTTTGTTACGCTGGGGTTAAGATCTATGCGGGCCGCTATCCCCGGCCGGGAGCGAAACAATCGGCTATTTGCTTATTCCGTTGCGGCAGTGGGACTCGCTCGCCACGTTTGAAGTGACTGCAATTTGTCTCCAGCGACGTATTTCAAGTAGATATGATCGTGTGTACGACCGATGCTTGCATAAATTTCTCACTAACAGATGTTGTTTTTTGCTTGTTGCGCGCGGGAGGTAACCGACTCACCTGTTACTGGGTAATGTTTGACGCTTTGCAAATGATTTTTTGCTGAAATTAAAAGTTCGATAGCGTCTGATCGGCAGTACGTGCCGCGAATCCATCCAGCATACCTACGCACAACTCACGTCAACGTCTTCTGTTACCTACATGTGCGAATGCATCATGTGGAAAATATATTGCATTATCTGCACTAGATTCCATTGATACATCATACTGCGCTAGAGAAATCACATCATTAGGTAGGTACGTAAATTTCGAACCAAACTAGTTGTTGAGTCGAGAGTTTTCCCATGCGAGCCGTTAACGGGAGCGGCCTCAGGAATTAAATAGTCTGATAAAAAGCTAGAAATATTTTTGTCAATTCAAGTCTTATTGTCTCTAAATGGCGTCGGGCGCAGTCCTACTTGTATAAATAAATACGCGATAAATAAACATGAAGTTTAATCAAATTCGATAAAGGCAGATGCGCGGCGCTCGCGTCTTTTATGGCAATAACGGGTGCGCGGAGACCGGTAGCGTTGGCACTTGCGTGGTGCGTAACAAAAACAAAAGTATTGCTGGAATCACTCATTAACTTATTAAGATGATAATTTATGACCGCGGGTAAGACAATTTCATGCTGTACTTGAGGGGAACATTCAAGTGTGTTACACTTGAATGTTCCCCTCAAGTTTTTGTTGAAGAAGGTCCCGTCAAACGTTTGCATGTTACAAAAAGCCGCGGAAAGTTCTCGCCTGCTTTAGGTGTATTCAATTTGTCCAAGAGCATCGGATGCGCAGCCAAGCGTCGTAGGTTTTGTTCGATGGATTAACATAATAATTACGGGAAGTAGATGTGGAATAAATCAATCAATCAAAGCGTCAATTTATGTGACTTTATAATCCGAACAATGATTTTATGGTAATTTTATTGGGATTTCCTTTTTTAAGTGTTTTCTAAGTCTAGTTTATGATGTCATCAATCGACTGTTACAGTTTTTTATTGCACTTTCTTGAACTAATTTCGGATGAAAATTTAAATTTAGCACACTCAGCCTTATTTTTATTCGGTGGGTTACTTTGTAACAAATCGAAATCATAATAAGTAGGTAAACTATTGCAATACAAAACTACACTAAAATTTTAGGAAGTTCAAAGAAAATTGGTAAGTTTTCTGTAGCTAAACTTACCAATATTCTTTATATTCATTGTAAGATTACCTTAGACAGATATTTTGTGAATTTGTAAATTTATAAAGGCAGTAAACTACCTATATCTTATTACTTATCCTTCTAAGAATAGAATTGTTTTAAAAGATTGAGTACAGTACAGTACAGGTTTACAGTAATTTAAATTCTATTCATTAAATCGCAAGATTACAATTACCATATCAAGCAAACAACTAGGTAAATGATATCTCAAAGGAATTGAGTCAGAATAACGTACAAGGTAAGGGTTAATATTACAAAAAGCAAGCAAACAGCATCACTGAATAATAAGTGGAGATTGAGATCTAACAGGGTGATGTGAAATAAGACAAATATGGCTTCGCGCATGAGCGGAATCACAAATACTGCGCTCGCGCACACTCCTTGAACTACATTCTTGTTTTCTGGACACGAGGAAGTTTTGTTCGATCTTGGACTGATAATATGATTTTTAAATTTAGTTTGTTTTTGTTCTATTTTTAAACATGACATTGTCTCACAGTGTTTTTTTTATTAAATGTGTCTATAGAGATGGAAGATTAGGTGGATAATTGATTGAAGCTTTTTTTGGTATTCAATGAGTCTTATGTTATTTATAACAAGGATCATTTTGCTGCTAGATTTCAGTTTCTTCCTTCTCTTTCTTACCGAGAATATAGATAGTAAGACAAATGTTGCTGTCTCTGTGATAGAATGAAACTCAAATTTAGTTAAGAGTAAAAATTAACACTGTTACCGTTTTTTGCTGTACTTACCGTTCAAAATGCTTTGTAGTTTTTACCTTTCATACATACATTGTATTCTTTATACTGAGAATCAGTTCGTGTATTATTATTTACATTGTTTTATGTAAATTGTATAAACATGTTACTAAAACTGTAAACATGTCCTTGTGCTAAATACTTGGTTGATTAGCTATAAGAATGTTGCCGTTTGTTTGTTTATCATTTTATAGACAGACATGTTTTTTTCTTTTGATTTGTCTCTTTCTTTTAATAGAGACATCTTTTATTTATAATTGAAAAGACTTATGAAATAGTTACTTGATATTAATTTTTACTTTTCATTCTTAATATTTTTGAAAACAATATAAGTAGGTATAGTAAAATTCGTTCAAACATCAAGAAGATACATGTTACATTGCACTGCTGAAGAACTTCTGAGCTTCATCTATGACTAAGTATAATTGGTGTGTGTGTATGTATATTCACATTTTAAATCAGATCTATTACAGAGCGTTGCTGTTCATAGTCCCAATACTTACAGGAAAATCAGAGTAACAATTATATTCTACTTTGCGATTACCACTCGGCATAATTATACCAACATTTTGTAATGAAATATTCAGTGGTTTCCAAACTATGAAAATCTTTCTTGTTATTTGTTTTCAGTTAAGTTAAAGATTATATTAGGTAGGTAATTATAAAAATATTAATATCTAAGTAGGTTTAAGTAATATAATAGGTCTTTACCTATGAAATTGCC
This sequence comes from Spodoptera exigua, assembly GCA_902829305.4. NCBI lineage: Eukaryota > Metazoa > Arthropoda > Insecta > Lepidoptera > Noctuidae > Spodoptera > Spodoptera exigua. Next base: position 5,472,399 of record LR824612.2, read on the forward strand.
GTTTTGCATGAAAAAATATAAACGAATTTTTTGATTTGAAATGCGATGAAAATGTAACCCTAATCAATAAACAAATGACTACGAAAAGGTTTTGGAAAAAGAATCCCATGTTTTTAAAACAAAATTAATTAGCCTTAGCCTAACAAAAACTATTTTGATTTGAAATGGCCAGTACTGCAGAACGGAAATTTCATAGGTAAAGACCTATTATATTACTGAAGTAGGTACTAAACATTTCAAATACCAGTTTTTTATATTTCTTGTACTGTTGCCATTCAAAGTTTAATTACAAGTGACTGTCATCTGCCCTCCTAATGATAGGTGGATAACTAACAAGAGTAGATTTCTAATTCAAAAATAAATTATTTGGACTTTGTTATACCATTAATCATACTTAAATAAAACCATAATTTTGTTCATTTATTTGTTGATGAAAAAAAATGCTTGAATAAATCTAAAATTGAGTAGGTAAACTCAATTTTAGATTTATTCAAGCATTTTGTTTTCATTTAACTAGGTATGTTATTTATTAGAAGTAAATACCTTACACAGGCATCTCTTGTAAAATTATATACAGAATGTATAAATTTCTGACACTTTATATCGGTTGGAGACTATTGTACCGATTGTGCCCCTTATTCTCTGACGGGGTAAAATCATCAAATGATTTCTCCCACCCTATGTGGAGAGGGACGGTGTGTCAGACTCTTACTGACTAAAAACCGTGGTCCTTCTCCTACTCCGAGATGGAGTTGCACGCGAAACCCCAGCACCGTATACGTCTTTTTTGAGAGGGGAAAATCATCAAATGACTTCTCGCGCCCAGGGTGGGTCGGGAGGGAGGGAGTGTCAGACTCTTACTGGATAAAAAAAACCACCCGGTTCTTCCTCCTGCTCGATGAACGAGAGGGTTTTTAAGTACTCAAGTACTTAAAATGTAGTGAAAAATGGCATATTAGGTACAGTTTGACTAATTCAGTTGTTGAACAAAATTTTTGGTGAGATATACATATAAGGTAGATATTTATGTACATCATAATGTTATTACCTTTTTTAATTTAAAAAACTATTAACAAACATAACACATTTGAATTTTATACTGGATTTTTTAAATAAAAGATGACATAATATCTTCTTGGCACTATCAAAGAAATTAACAATAAGTTCTGCAACTTAAATGCTTATTAGCAGCTACTCACATAAACTTGTAATTTAACAAAATTAACAAATTATTCTGATGTTTCAAAAACCACTTCCTTTAATTTCTTTTAAGTTTTACATACCAATCAGAGTAAGTAATTACAAGTATAATTATAACAAATGAAACCATTATTAAACTCAGTCCTACAATTTGAAACTATTAAAGCAATTTAATTTCTAAATTAAATTAAATCAAATGTTGTACAAGGAAGTTGTTATCTTTCTTATCTATCAAATAGTATTTCATAAATGTAATGTTTTTCTATCACAAGACTACTATCAATCTATTTCCGACCCTAATTTTATGACGCGAAGGCTCGATTTTGGTTATGAAAATTTGTAAGCGGCATATGGTTCGCGGTCGGTAACTGGACCATTTCTACTAATATTTTATTTTACTGTTAGTTTGGATAGAGGTAGTGGTTGGATAAGGTAGTTTAATGTGTTGATGAGTATTTTATGAAGTGAATATCAACAAAGATGCAATGTTGATGTCATAAAAGTTTGATGCGCCTTTTATGGCTAAGTTTTTACTTAAATCAGTTAAGATTTTTATGATTTTAATCGCTTTGCCCAAATAGATTTAGTACTTTTTATTTATTTCTAGGTCTGTTATCAATGAAAACTACGTTAATTTATAGTTTTCCTATGAACAAAACTTTGTTTTCCAATACTTACTATTTCTATGTTCAAAAGAAATGAATTCTGTCCAATCGGATATTCAAAATTTCTTCCACAATTTGTTTAGGCTATTCATAGCGTCAACTATCAATAGATTGTTTGTTACAAATTGTTTCTAAACACCGTTCTAACTCTGTCAAACCCTTCGCAAAAGTTGGTGTGACGATCAGAACATTGCCGGACCCTTGCCGCGAACCTGCAAAGTTGGGAGTCATAAATTGGCAATAAACTTACCTTAAGCCGGGCGGGCGCTCGCCGTCGGCAAACGCGCTCGCGCCATCCCGCTCGGTAAAAACTTCTTCACAAAACTCACAGTTCTACCGAATAAAAAGAGTTCCGAGAGTTTCACTCCGTCAAGTCACGTGTCAGCGTTTTAGATGCGGCATGAGCGCAATACGTAATGTGTCGGGCGCACGTGGGTAAGTAGCCGACAGCCGTCAGGTGCGGAGGCAAGCACGTCGTGTTGTTTATGGCGCGGTTTGTTACGCAACGCGTAGTCGCCGAGGCGCGCGTCAGTAGAATGTGGCGACCGATGCTTTACGAGCGACGGCGCACCCCCCGCCAGGCGACGCCGAACGCCGCGGCGCCGCACTAAATCTGCGACCAACAGAAAAGGACACCACCACCCTCCGTTAATCCAACACCATTGATGTCCGAGAGACAACGTTAATCGGAGCGATTAATTGAACGGTCCGGTCTCAACTCGCGATAGAATTGTATCGGCGGTTGGCCGTAGCACGGCCGATCCGAGCAAGTGCGGCGTCGTAAAGTTTCTTCGTGTATCGTTCGATGCACCAGACGTTGATGCCAGTTCGTACGGACTGAAAGTAGCTCTACTTTATTTTCTTATCTCGTAATCAGCTAATCACAGATATAAACATTCAAATGATCAAAACGATGTAAAAGAGTAGTTTAATCAGGCTTGGTTTAGTATCTGACTAATGAAAATAAATTTCATTTAGAACTTAATCCGTGGTCGTACAAAAAAGCCGAAATTACAATATGTAGATGGGGTAGGTAATCTCTTTTTAGGTGGGTAACTTTGAATGGATTACGATGGTGGCACAATTAGATCTCCAAAGATGGCCTTTAAGGGGGACCACAACCCCTAAACTACCGCAAGGCTGCGCCTGCGCATCATCGTATGCTGAGCTGTCTCTAATTATATACTTCTCAGATCAGAATATACTTACTATTTTTCACAATCTGTCCTCTACCACAACGTTATCTGCGCGAAGTGTGTCATCATTTAAATCCGATACAATTTGAAAGTAGAATTACGTTTACGTTACGTTACTTACTTACTGTATAACCTGCATACCTATTTTTGCTAAATACTGCAACTGCCATCAAGTCATCATTAGACTTTCGAAGATTTACAGATTGGAGAAGGATTGTGCCTCCGGTAACCTCAGTCACATGGAAAAACACAACGCTGTAGTTGTTTTACGCCATTTTCTGACTTTTTGTGCTCACCGGAACACCGAAGGCTACTAATATAGTTCCTTCTGGATTAGTGCCATTTGTTAAATTAAGGTGACAGGAAAAGCGGCACACATCCATAGAGTGATGTGTGCGGTGCAACACCAACAGCCATACATTTGTTTACTCGAAGTATCCATTCATTCACTATAAATGTATCGATTACTCCATCCAGCCATTGATACAACTATGTAAGTTTGGTCGAGAGAAAAAGCGTGAGAGAGCGTGTCTCTTTAAAGCTCATTAAGATTAAGAAAATAATGTCATCAATTATTTTAGCGAACTGAACAGTACTCTACACGGCAAATTGTCACTGCGACCTGGATTTCCTGTATCATAGTGGTGTGGTCGCCACTGGTTGCCAGAATCAGGCAATACCTGCACTTTAAGGCATGTGGCAATGAGCACTGTGGTCATGGCATACATGAATTTTACATTTTGCTGCTTTGGATTTACAATGGAATGCCTCGGTCATTAGGTAATTAGATCAATAAAATTGATACATTAGATATCCAGGTTAAGCCGTGAAATACCTTTTTAATGTATCTATTCGTTTAGGTAACATGGAAAGTCTCAAGTGAAGACTAATGTTTCCACCCACTTCCAAATATTAAGGGGTGCCGAGGTCGTGGATGCAAGCGTAATATGTATTATGTATGTTCTGAGGCCTAGGCTTCGTGCAGAAACCACTGTAAGCGCGGGTCTGCGGTCAGCGACCGACCAGAACAACACCCGAGCAAAAAGGCGTGTAGCATACCGCGCGGGCCTCAAAGCGCTAATGGACTACAGACGGGGCCCTATAGGGCTGATGTTCGGCTGGGGTTGCGGGGCTAGCACAGTACGGTAGAAGGAGAAGGAACGGGGTGAATTTAGTCAATAAGAGTCTGGCACTCCCTCTCGCCACAACCTGGGCGGGCGAAGTCATTTGATGATTGTACCCGCACAAAAAAGGCCCGAAGCAGTAAATGGAATGGGATGGCAGCTGCAAGTACAATAATGTAACAAGACCTCGGCACGGAGCAGAAGAAACAGAGTGGTTTTTAGTTAATAAGAATCTCAAACGTTTATGATGATTTTCTCTGAAAAATAAAAAGTTGGGAGTAAACTATCACATCACAACTGTCCAGCTTCAAACTCGGTGCTTATAAACGACAATCCATGAATCATTTTCCCGATACGAACATTTTTATGACGAAGTGTAAAATTATTTAGGACCCACATTAGCTGTTAATAATACCACCTTGGCGGCATGCTTGTTATTTCCACATAATTAGGTAGGTATATTATACACAGAATTTAACAATATTAGATTGGTCTGCAAATTACTATTTTATAATGGGATATATATATTTTCACAGCCTGTATTTCGCTAAGTAAAGTTTTCGGATACCAATCGTTCCATCAATGGCAATTATTCCCTATATCCTGAACCAAAACCATAGCTTCTCTGTGTAGCACCAATTGCTTTTAATCAGATGATTTGTCTGTTAATTTACCTATATAGGTTTAAAAAAACTAATTTTATACAATGCTAACAAAAACCTATTTCATTCACACCTGTTTCAAAAAAGTAAACAATGGTACAGTGTCATTTGTAGAAAGTACTTACATAATTGGATTTATGTAATACTCACCGTGTTTAGGAAAGATTTAGATAAATATGGACAAATTAGGAAACTATGCCAGAAAGAAAAATACCGGATTTTGACCTATACACGAACAAATAAAACCGTTAATTTAACATTCTATCCAATCCACCATTTAAGACTTTTTAATGTAGATATATTTATAAGATTGGCATATGCTACTAAACCACAGGTATACAGTAAAATAATACAAAATATACACAAAAATGTATTCACGATTCGAACACGTAGGTAACTCAAATATACAATCTTTAAATCGGTCATAGCAAAGGCACAAAGCAAACTATTTCACAGTATTTTTTTTTCTCAAATACAATAATACGCCTCAAATACAAAAGCAACCGTTCGCCATCGAAATTTCGTGCAATATGAATGGACTTCAAAGGGATTGGGTCCGGACCAATCAAAAGCGTCGGTTCGTCCGCCATCTTGCTTCCCCCACTAGTTTTGTCGAATCGTGCCGAGATGCGGCGTCAGTCGCATCTGTCAACGTCAAGATGCTGTACCAACCACTGAACGTAGGTAAAATCAGAATATAATTAGTTACTGGAATTAGGTAAATTGCTTTCAGGTAAGATAAATCATTTGGGAAAGACAACTGTGTCACACTAACAATATGTTTTAATAATTAGTGTAATATAAGTCGAAACAATAGCCGTTTATATTGTTAAACTTAGGTAAGTATGTGATGGTGTTTGAGTCATGGTAAGTAACCAAAGGTTTTTTTAATTATCTATTATACAGATGGAAACCATTCTAGAGGTCCGCCGAAAAATTCAATGCACAGTTACAGCATGTGGATGTATGCAATACTTCAAATGTAGGTACCTCAAGGATTAGGTACTAACTAACCTATATTAAACATATAAAAAAAAACTAATAAGTTCAAATAACTAAACATTCCAAAATAATAAAAATAATTTAGTATGTATATAATAATATTACAATTATCTAGATAATAAAACAAACAAATAATTATTGTCAAATAAATAATTTTAAAAAAGTAACCTAATTCATAAACTATAAAACAAAGGTACAAAATTGTATTAGGTACCTACTTAAAATAAATCCACAAAACATTCTAAAATACCTATTTTAGGATAAATTAATATTATAAATGATCATTCAAAAGATTACTTCATTCATACACTAAAAAGTATTTAAATAATTCAGGTAAATAAGAAAATTAAGATTAATACTACCTACTAATATGACTTCCTTGCGTGCTAACATCGAGCTTGCTATTGAAAGTGACATCTGCGCAGACGCAGGACAATAACCTCTGTAAAGAACCGAGAGACCCGTTCGTGCACTGCCATTGGTACGGACGGCGCGCTACAATTTGTTGATGCGTAAGAGTCGAGGCTCGGAAGTCACAGTTTACAAAATAGGTACTTTATTAATCTATAAAGTTATAAGTTATTAAATTATTAGTCGAAAAAGCTAAATATATTCGGCCTCATTACAGAAGAATGTTTTTCTTGATCTAAGTAGGTCTAAACCATTGTGAAAGTTTTTGTATTTAGAATTGAAAGTAGTTGAGAATAATATTCTAAATTCAAAACAACCTAGAATAAAAACAAATCTTGTTTTGTAATAGGGGATTTAGTTTAGCTATTACTTATATTTACTTTAATCATATTTTTTTAGTTATAACTGCGCCTATGCCCACTATAAAATATGACAATGACATTACCATAATACATATGTACCTAGGTGATTAAAGTGTTCTATTAAAAACAAACACCTATTTCATGAAAATGTTTGCGCTGTTACCCACCGGCTATTTTTTGATCCATTAGTAAAATTAGGCCTCGTTACCACGTAAGACCAACTACGTACCATTAGCTAAAAGTCTAATCAAACAAATAATAACATTACTTACTCAATTTATAATTGTTTTATCAAAATCAGTAAAAATATACAATTTAAAAAATGATCGAAAATATCTAAGTAGAGCCACTTTCGTAGCGTAACAGCAGCACATTTCGTTCGCCACATTCCTCAGCACGTTTAAAGCATGCCCTAAACAGCTGATTTCCCCCGTATACTCTCATCTCCTTTATCGCACAGTAAAACACGTAATAAAACAGAGAAAACTATAGTTTATGCGCTCTCGCTGGTACAGCGCGGACGGCGTGCGTAACCTACATGCGGCCATTTCGAGATTTACGATCTGGGAATTGTGTGTTAGAGTGAGATAAAAACATTAAACTCTCGGCCGACGGCGAACTCGAACGGAGCCGGCTCGTTCATACTCCGAGAACAAGACTCGTGTAGTATATGCGAAAATCTGAGATACCATACGTAACATTCACTATGGTAATCCTTTAAAAGTTCTCTATAACTTCTTATAGATATCGCTTTCTTTTTCTATAGTATACCCTAAAAGCACTTATTGATAACATGCCTAAAAAGTATCGGAAATTATCTTGAAATCATCGATATACTGCCATCTCAAATCGCATACTAGCTCATTTCGTTACGTCTGTGTGTGTAAATTAAACTATCCGCATGGGACCGATGAACGTTATAGCTTTCCCTTTTGTTTGTCTGAGTTATGGGTGTGTTAGAGCGAGAGGTCGTAAATCGCATCGTGCCGTCTGAAGTGACATGTTTATGGGCGGGGTGCGATGCCGCGTGCGATGCAAAGAGTGGGAGCCACGGCAGTCGAGAGCATGGCGTCGACGTAGCATCAGGCGCCTTTTAATACAATATTATGAGGGAATTTAAAACAAATTTTCGTTTTTAATTCGAAAAAGTTTGTATGATTTCAGCTATACCTAGGTGATGTTTGTGGAACTAGATGAGTATCTATAATATAAATTACGGACTAAAATTGTAATTTATAATAAATAAAAATAAATTAGTAAGCATGCTGGTACTTCATAAAAATAACAAACATTTTTCAAATTAATTTAATGTAATTTGGTACATTTGTAATGAAAATACGTAAACAATAGATAGAGCCCAACAGAGCAGTATAGTGAATACCCAACTAAGTAGGTAGATTGAAAAAAACTTGATAAAAAAGCATTCAAATTAAAACAAAAATACCCAGATAATTCACATAAAAAAACTGATTCTCCTTAACAGCCAGACACACGCCGATATAATTATCCTTTACTACCAAAAACTTTCTTCCAAGAACCAACATTACACATCGAAACTTCAGTAAATAAGTATTAAAACTTAAAATTAATTAGGCTACATCAAAACAAGGCGAAGGAAAGTGGTAAAAACGATAAATCTAATAGAGCGGATCATTCTACAGGTGGTAAGGTGTAACCCAGCCCTTAATGAGAATAGCCCTACGCTTAATAAATTAGCTCACTATGCCTACCGCGCAACGGATTTCTTTGTTCAAATTATGGCCTTTTTTAGTGCGCTTTTAACTATACTTAGGTTCTAAGTAACTATTTTTTATGTTATAGAATGGCGAACGAGCAGACGGATTACCTGATGTTTTTATAATAACTATCGTGAGACATACTAAATTAACTAAAAATCGCGGGTTACTCACGTTCAATTGAGAAAAGCTCTACTAGTTTCGAAACACAGAGAGGGTCTTCCGCATGAGCAGCGTGCGCGGACGCAAAGCTTTTCTCAATATTATACACGTGAGTGACCTGCGATTTTTAGTTACGATTACCTTTAAGCAATCAGCGCATATAATGCCGCCCATAGACTCCAAAGCAGAAGTTGTGAATATGTTGCCGATTTTTCGGAGATTAGAATTTTGGAAATTAAGGGATTGGGGTACCTAGGGGAAGGATTGGGTCTCCGGTAACTTCACTCATACGGCGAAACACAACGGTTGTTTCACGCCGGTTTTCTGTGAGGCCGTGGTATCAATTCGAGCCGACCCATTCGTGCCGAAGCATGGCTCTCACACACTTACCTATTTTTCAGTAAATCAGTATATAGCTAGGTAGACAATCCTAATATACTACTTACTGTTATATTAAGTAGGTATACCTACAATTTTAAACTGAATCATTGGTACTTAGATTCTTACACTTCACAATTTTCAGTCTAGGTATACTTAGAAGACCAGAGTCTGAATAAAATTTTGGTCATGTTTTATAATTAACCAAGTATTCGATTTGTTCCCCTTATAACCATCGTTCTTAACATGGTGTTAGGATCTTTTATAGAAAAGAAATATAGGAAACTTCTTGGTAATGAAGGAACCACAGCATTGTGTGTGTTATATTTACAGGTATCTCACTAAGACCACTTCGATAGTCACCTAAATAAATTATATTAGACAACTACTAAGTAACTCAAAATGCTCCACAGTGCATGAAATGCAGAGGCACAGAAGTTGCAACCTCTGTTACGGCACATCCCTATTCATCTACGTAAGTTGGTATTCTACTGTTTTTTGCTAAATATTTTTGCTATCAAACTGGTCATGATCAGTCCTCGTTCCGGATCATTTTTTTTTTTTTTTTTTTTTTTTTTTTTTTTTTTGTGAGGGGAAAATCATCAAATGACTTCTCCCGCCCAGGGCCGGGCAGGAGGGAGTGTCAGACTCTTACTGACTAAAAACCCCCCTGTTCCTTCTCCTGCTCTGTGCCGAGGTCGCGGTACCTTATTGCGCTTACCCCGCAGCCCCGGCTGAACATCAGCCCTTTAGGGCCCCGTCTGTGGTGGTCTATTGGCTCTTTGAGGCGCGCGCGGAACGCTACGCGCCGTACGCTCGGGCCTGGTTCTGGTCGGGCGGCGAGCTGCCCTTACTCGCCGACCGCAGGCCCGTACTTACGGTGGCCGGAGATCGTCCCTCGATCCCCGACGCCCGTAGTGTCGACAGTTGCGGCTGCTGGGGCGTGAGGAGGAGGATTGCTCCCTCACGCGGGCCGCCTCTCTCTTTGCGAGCATGACCGCTTCACAAAAGGAGGAGACGGCGTCCCAGTTCCTCTCACTCCGCACCATGGCCTCGACTAAGGCCGGGCGCGAGAGGTCGCCGCCGCCGATCACTTCCCTGAGGATACGGCGGTGCTCAGCCCAGGCAGGGCATACCGCTACCGTATGCTCCACCGTATCCTCTAGGTGGTCCTCACAATGACGACACTCGGGCGTTTCCTCCCGCTGAATCCGAAACAGGAACCTACCGAAGCTGCCGTGCCCAGTAAGCACCTGCGTCAGACGGAAGGTGAGGACGCCGTGGCGTCTCTCAAGCCACTCCTCAAAGAGGGGTCTTACCGCTGCTATGGTAGCGTGCCCGGCCCTCGGTTGCGACAGTCGTTGTCTCCACTCTGCCATGAGATCTCGCCGGAGCTCATTCCGCCACGCATTTATTTGGCGCGGCAGAGGATCTTCGCCCCGGCGACGCGCGTCTGCGCGCAAACTGTAGACGCGCGCGAGCGCCTTCGCTTCTAGATCCCACGGCGGTGATCCGGCAAGGAGGTTCGCCGCCTCCCCGGAGATCGTGCGATACCCGCGGATTACTCGTATAGCCATGACCCTCTGGGACGCGACCAGCGTACGAGCCGGCCGCCGCTTCAAGTCCGGCGCCCACACAGGGGCACCGTAGAGGGCCATGGATCGCACAATCCCCATATACAACCTCCGGCAGGAGGCGTTTGGCCCCCCGAGGTTGGGAAGGAGCCGCTTGAGCGCGGCCCCAGACCGTTCCAACTTAGGGGCCAAACGACGAAAATGCTCCGTGAAGTTCCATCGGCTGTCGAGGACGAGACCAAGGTACTTCATCGCCGACTCGACGCCGATGGTAACTCCTCCTGCCGTTACTTGGGACCCACCTGGAGGTGGCGCGCTCCGACGGCCATAGAAGCACATGGCCTCGGACTTGTGGAGCGCCACCTCGAGTCCCAACTGCCGGATCCTTGCAACGACTGTCGCAACCGCTTGTGACATCAGGTCGGCCGCCGCCTGATGCGACCTCCCGTTCGCCAGCACCAGCGTGTCGTCAGCATAGCAGACAATGCTGACGCCGCTCGGGAGGTCGGTGCGTAGCACCCAATCGTACCCGATGTTCCACAGGAGAGGTCCCAGGACCGATCCCTGTGGGACACCGCGCGACACCTCTCGCCGATTCCACACGCCCCGGTGACCGGGGTAGATGACGCATCTGTCCGTCAAGTAAGCCTCGACTACACGACGGAGATAGGCAGGCACCCGGTGATACCGGAGTGCCTCCAAAATGCAGCTCCAGGGCAGCGAGTTAAAGGCGTTGGCGATGTCCAGAGACACCGCCACGACGACTCGCCTCCCGGCCAACGCTGTCCCCGTCGTGAGGTCCCTCACGCGCATGATGGCGTCCACCGTGGAGCGCCCTCTGCGGAAGCCGAACTGGCCGTCCGCTAAATCCGGCCCCCTTCCAGACAGGTGCCCGACGAGGCGGTCTGAGATTATCCTCTCGAACAGCTTTCCCACCTCGTCGAGCAGCACAATGGGCCGGTACGCGGACGGGGAGTCCGCAGGACGCCCCGGCTTCTTCACGAGGACCAGTTTACCCGTCTTCCACGACAGCGGAAACTGGCCTCTCTCCAAACATGCGCTGAACAGACCAAGTAGTCGAGGCCTGAGAGCCTCCGAGGCCAGGACCCAGACCTTGGCATGCAGCCCGTCAGGTCCTGGGGCGGTATTCTTGCCGCTCAGCCGGCGCACCGCCACTCTCAAATCTACCTCGGTCACTTCCGGAGCGGATTCGTCGTCGTCGTCGATGTAGCCCGCATTGGGCACCGCAGGGGGCGGGGGCATAGCCGGAGGCGTGTAACCCGTCTGTGGTCGGGGGAATAGCGCCCCAACCACTTCGTCCACGACCTCCGGCCGGAGACTCTGAGTCAGTGGGGGCGCCCAGGTGCGGAGCTTATCACGCACCATCCGGTAGGGGCGTCCCCACGGGTCTCTGTTCAGAGTCTCCAACATCTCCTCGCGGGCCCGATCTTTGGCCCGCCGGATCTCCACCCTGAGGGTGGCCTTCGCCGCCCTGTACTCCTCGTATAGCTCCGCCTCTCTGGTTTCAGCGTCCAGAGGGCGGAGACGGAGCCTGCGGTGCCTGGTGTATCGGCGTCGCGCTGCGGTGCACTCACCGCGCAGGTCTGCCAATTCCTGCGACCACCAATACACCTGGCGCTTGCGTTGGCACGGTCGGATCCGGGGCATCGCCACGTCGCACATCCTTGACATGGCGTCCTGGAGCCATCTCGCCTCCTCGTTAATGTCGGCTGGCCTGACCGGTGGTATCACCCAGGCCTGCACGACTGCGGCTTCCAGGAAAAGCTCCCGGTCCAGTTGCCTAAGCGCCCAACGCGGGCCACACGGGGCCTGTCTGACTGGCGGGTCTGCGGACTCGGCGGAGACGTCGAACCGTATATACCGGATCATGTACGAGACTCAAGAGAACTAAAGCAGGAGAAGGAACGGGATGGTTTTTCGGCAGTAAGAGTCTGTCGCTTCCTCTCGCTCTACCTAAGTGTAGAAAAAAGAGAGACGTAAAGAGATAAGCCATTTGTAAGAAAATATGTTTGGCTACCAAGGTGCTTATGACCATCTAATTTAAATAGAATAGGTTGTACTGATAAAACAGTTCTTAACTACCTACATATAGATTAATCGATATCCAAAAATTCTTAATTCGCTTTCCTACTTAGATTAATTAGTATGATAAGTAGGTACCTACTATCTGCTTATGTAGAAAAGTTTTAGTAAGTATCTAAATTAGTTTTTTAAATGTTCATTAATGGTCATTTTAGTTATCAAGAAACTGGCGAAGTCAGGTGCTGCATGACCCTAAAACGATAAACCAGCGAAGGTGTATAATTCAAACCAAACCAACTTTTGATTAATTGATTTTTTATATTAACCCATGCTTTTTATACTCCTACAAAGAAGCTTCTGGGTAAGGTGGTAAGGTATAATGTGTAGAATACAGCCAATCGAGAAGACAATCCGTCACAAAATCACAAATCTCAACTATACGACCAATAGAAAAGCTTAAGAAAACAGTAGCAAAAAATAATATATTCACTTGGAGTAAAAGTGGAAAAGATCTGATAATCTACCATGTTGTAATAATTGCTCGTATTTTAATTACTTACAAAAAATAATTTCGAAATTCTAAATAGCCTAAGGTAAAAAACGTGACGTTACGCAAACAATTTATTTAAAAGCAATTACAAGATACACAAGAACACAAACTACTTAATAGACATAAATCAAATAAAACGGATACACGATTTGAATTCAATCGATAAGTAGTCTAGTAGTTATCGAAATCGATATTTAAACTCTGCTAAGAAATTACACCACCATAAAACATAAACAAAGGTAGGAAAGCCATAAAAATACTTTGCATACGTGACGCTAGGAATGAAGTTAATATACTGATTAATATAGAATATCGCGTACGACAATAATTGGTGATTCCTCTGCAAGTCACGGTGCGCCCGTGCAGTTTCACTGGAGTCAATAACAAATTATGTATCCAGAAGGTCCATGAACTAAAACGTTATAATGGTTCGGAATAGTCTAGAAGGAATACTCTAACTACGTGTATGAACGCACGTCTAGTACTAGACAGTTTTTTTATGTAACAGGTTGGGAAATTAGCAAATGGAACCCAGAGAAGTTACGAGTAAGTTGATGGCCTGTTAGGGATTAGGGTTTTGGATATTTGGAGATTTGAGGGAAAGGGGAGGGCAAGGATCGGGCTTCCTTTAACTTCACTTTCACGGCGAAACACAATGCTGGGGTTGTTAACCGCCAGTTTTCGCTAAGACCATTCTGACACTCCGGTGAAGCGGATTCATTTGTGCCGAAGCGTAGCTCTCTCACACTGAAAGGTGTTGTCTTAGTTCGGTTGCTTCTTGGTCCAAATAGACCTTTTTGTATTTATCTGCTTGATACTAAAACTCATACCAAAGTGCGTTATAACTGTGTACGAAATAGAACTCTTGAAGCACTAACTAGGTTATATTTATTTTTCGTATCTATTTTTAGTAGTTGACCAATCGGATTCCGGTGTCATTGTGCTCCTTTTAATAATCGTGCCGAAAATTTTAAGTGTGATTTGTGTTCGTGTAGACTTAAAATATGTATCTTGAGTATAAATACAGGAAATTATTTTGACAGATTTCTGGCACGTTTTGTGGTAATATCAACGAAAAAAGAGTAAATGATAATTGAAAGAGAAATTGAGAGACGGGAGAGGAAAAGAAATAACCCTAAAATATAATAAATAAATGTAAATACTATTGTAAAATGACATAATATACCTTTTTAAACCATGTAGGTACAATTTTTTTAAAGAACTTATTAAATTTTAAGATCGTATTGATCTAAAACACAAACAGGAAAACATACTATTTATAATTGACTAATTCGATATGATTGTGGAACAACTTATTATAGGTAAACCGTAACGGTTTTTTAATAAAAATCAAAATAAGAATAAATAATCAATAAATAATGGATTTATTGAATTAGGATATCCGTAGTATTAGGACCCCACTTCTTACATGAAGTGAATTTGCACGACCAAATTCAAATGAGGTGGAATTGAAGCGGTTTGATAGCGGATTTTTTTTATTGGTATGTCAAAAAAAGAAAGACGATTTTTTTAATAGCTCACTATAATAGCAAATAATAATTTTAATGCAGATTTTAATTTTTGTCTGAAGAAATTATGTTTAAATACTTGATATGTTGAACTAAATTTGCATTATTTTTACTTTTAGCTACATTTAAATGTTTTGTGTTTATGGAGTTTTATAGATGGAACATAAATGGAACAAGCTGTAATAGTAGCACGTCAGACCATTTATCATCCCTGTAAGTGGTGGAGGTACAGCTAAGTAGTAAGTGCTTTCAGAGTATTCTCGGACAAAATCACGGAAAAATCTTTTCTCCTCACTAACAATAGGTAGCGTATTAAATTGCAAACATAAATATTATTAATAACAGTGTCCCATACTGAAGTTTCATTCGGTCACAAAAGAAAAACTCCGTTCCATGTAACCTATGCATTGCCATCTATCTTTTTCCACAAAAGCCGGACATTATTGTTCGGTCCAAACACTCCTAAATCTTCGGAAAAGTAATATATTTTCGTTTTGCCCAGTGCGGTGTGGGGTACATACACAGACGCCCAGTCACTACGCTCCGCTACTTTTCTGTATCTACTAATGTTTTATACATTGCCAGTTTTGCTTTAAGCTTTTATGCTTTACTTGTTGTATCGGGAGCAATGGAAAACCGTCGTAAATTTTTCATTGCTTAGATCGTATTTCCTAAAACCTACGTTGTATCGTTTACGTCTGTTTTGCGCGAACATTCCAATTGTGGGAATCGTGTATATTCTTAACGTTAAGTCTGATAGTGGCATGCTTTACAAAGGAATAGGGCTCTTTTTACTTGGGTCATAGAGTATCAATTGCTAGTTAAAGGATGTTGTTTAAAGACTTATTGGAACGGTGATGGAAGCTAACAATATTGGTGTGTGCAGTAGACGAACTTGCAAATGTGGATGACTGTGAGGGATATTAAGATTGGTGATTCATTTATAGTTGACAATACTTCATTGTTTTGATAAATCTGAATGATTTGTTTAGTATAAATATAAATACTTATGGCAACTTTTTCGTCTTATTTTTTACGAGTTAAATGATGATTAATAACAAACAATGGTGGTCTGCTTGGAAAACTTTTCTTTTTTTAATGTGAAAAAGATGACACAAATGATGAGATGGTTGATTGGCCAAAATAACAAAAGTGTTCCAGTCCTCATATTACTTAAACACTGGGTATCTGTTACAGATATTCCTAAGTTACACAATTAAATGTTCAAGGACGACTTTCATGATTTAAGAATGGTAAGTGGAATTTGTGAGAATACACGACCTTTAACACAAAATTGTAAGCCTTCGCCTTAATCAGGCGGGGGATCCGAAGCTCTCACGAGAAACTTAACCACGCTTAAGTAAACGCCTACTTCATACGAGATTTAGTGAAAACTTAATATTTTATTAAAAATACTCAAGTTTCGGGCCACCTCTTTAAAGTGGTTCATTCTCAGTATTACGTTATGGACGCGCGTAATTTGAGAATAAGCCTTGGCGAGGCAGCGTCAAAATATGTAAAGATTTTTATCTTTCCCGTAAAATGGCTTGGGAAAAAACATAAAGAAGGTGGTGTCACCTGATCCAGACAGGCGGGATTTATCGCGCTCAGTGTGGCCGCGGGCTAAGGTCGAGCTCGAGTTATGACGCTTGGTAATAATTTACCTACGTGCACTAGCCATGGTATAGACTGAAACGGGATTTTCGCTTGTCAAGTGCAACTGACAACTAGCTTTATATTCAAAATTCTCCTTTTTTACTTTTAAACGGCCTCCATACAATTACCGTGCAATCAGAATTAGAAACTGTTTTGAAAATTGGTTTTTATTTTGGACAATAAAATTGTTATATTAGCTTTATTTGTAACTAATTTATACATTAAAAACGATTAGTTTGAATTAAACCTTATTCGCAATATCACACTTCTGTTAATACCTTTAATATATATTTAAAGTACCTATAGTTAGGACAGTTCCATGATGTGATCAAAATAATGGTCTCCCTAGCTACATGTGACAAGAAATAAAAGTAGTTTCTCGGATAATGATCGTGCATGGATGAGTCAGTTTTTTTTATTTCTCGGATTTTTCATTTCATGTTATATTACATTTGTTATTCATCTCTTTGTGGTTTTGCGTCTTTTTTCTATTTGTGTGCTTAATCATTTGTTTAAGTTGTAAAGACAGATAGGTCTTCTTTTAGCATAGGTGTATGTATAAGCTTACATCATGTAATGTATTGAAATTACAAGAGCAATTTACAAAATAAAAGTCTTGTGACTACATATTTTAAAACCAATTTTAAACTTTTTGGGAAAATACCCTCTAACCTTTTGATATCAATTCCCCAACCACTAATCTGAAGCTGCCAAGAATCAAATTAAAATGAGAGCCACCACTAAAATCTTCTCATTACAACCAAAAGACATTAGTAAAGGGCGGGAAAAGAACTGCCTAGGCCTACAAATGTACTCCGAAACATGAAAGCTCCGTAAACAACGCAGTAAGAAATTGAATATACGATAAGCGAAAAGAGTTATTAAGTAAAGGGGCATAAAAGTGAAATTTGAATAAGGAGACGGTGTAGTTAGGTCGTTAGGTGTTGCGTTGGTGGTAGCTCAAGTAAAGTGGAAAGCGTCCCCGAGAAAATTGGCACAAGTGGTTTTAGCTGGGGCGGGCGGCGCGCCGCCGCGGGACGCGGGGCTTGAGCTACAGGTTAAGTAGGGTGTAGAAAGGACACTCACCTACTTTGATTTATGTAAACTTCTGTGAGGCTTTTTTGTCAAACAAACATTTTTTGTTTGATTGAGTATCTCGTTGAAATTGTTTGGAGAAAGGCCTACTTGTTGTTATATACTATGTTAGGTATTATCCTTTGTTCTGTCAATCGATAAAATATACTTATTTTGAACTGAATACTTATTAAAACTTGGATTTATACAATTTGTTCTTGACAACTATCTTTAATTTTGTTGCATTCTTTTCGAAGAAAAGTTTAAAAAAAATACAAACATTTTAATTGATTTGTATTATTCATTTGTTTTTATTTTAAGGGTAGGTTACACGATCATTGTAGGTACTTTGTGCACTATCTGATGTCTATCATGTATCTTAAAATATCTTGTATCCTGGAAGTTAATGTGCCCGACTCTCTCTAGCTGACAAGGTGTTGTAGATTCGAAACCTGGTAAACACAGTGATTCATTCAAGTTATATGTACTACATTCTAAGTTCAAAAGGAAGTCTTTTCCTGTTTTATTAATTCCATTCTTCGTCTCAGAAAAAAAAATAAGCAAAGAAACTGTTACAGGCTGACGACGATGATGATGACGAAGTGATTGAGGTATAAAATCTAAGTACAACACAATTTATTTTTATTTATACTAAAATAGGCAGATTACTAAGTCCTATCTAACAGGAACGTTTCTGTGAATTCTTCTTAATCTTTGCCAGCAATATAGGGGTGGCCGTCGAATGTTCACCGAGAGATAGGCGACGCGACAAGATGTATTACTGCTTACGAAAAATTTTCAACAGTCTCCTCTATCCGATTGGCCCCGAACGGAAAATAAGAGGGGACACCAACAAATAAATGAACGCTGTAAATATCTCTATGACAATAATACAGGTCAGCAATAGATATCTTTGAAGATAGTAACGCATTATTAATGTAACAAAAACACAGGAAAAAAAGACGATTGATCGCTATGAGATAAAATAATGGTGGAAATAGTCCAAGTTGTGTATGGAGTTTTCATGCTTATATAGTGATATGATAGTCCTTTAAGGTTCAAGTTTGTTCAACTTTTTCATTATCGTGTGAGTGCAAATCATATTTGATGAGGGCGATAAAAATTTAGTAACGCTTGATGGAACTATATTAGGTTATAATCGTGTTTACAAGGAAACTGTTCAAGCCTAAGGAGAGTCTCTTAGTACTTTATATTTTCTGTGAAATAGAAGTAATTTTCAGAGAAATATTTAGGTATACATAATTATACCTATTGCAAAATTTTATATGAAAAAAAGTATGGCCTTTATAACTGCATTGAAAACTTCTTTCATTCTGTGCATACACATGGATCAACTCAACATAAAAATTAGGCCAAATAAATCCATAAAACAGATAACAGAATCCAATTCAATTAAAAATCCAAATCACACATTCCGAGAGAAACCGTGGTGGATTTTTCTTTCAAAATTTATGTCCCCGCGTTGCCTCTAGAGGGCGCTGGGAGCGAAAGAGGGGTGTAACGGGTGGGGGGGTGCGACTTCATTTCGCCCGCGTCGTTTATCTTGAGAAACATAATTCAGGGGCGAAGTCTCTGTCAACTTATTCCTATTCTTTCGCCTAAGCGTAAAATGGGTATATGTTTTACTTTTTATACTTTATTCCTTAACTTAGATAGTTTGTAAGTTAAATAAGGTCGAGTTTCATTGGATCTGTTCATTCTATTTACGACAAAATCTTTGAATATCGAGGTAATTTTTCGTAACCATCGCGCTGGGCCTAATTATATCGCAATTAACTTAGTTTAAATTGATGGAAATCAAATCTTGTTATTTATTTTAACTGTAAAACAATACTATTCTTAGTTACAGCCAATTAAATATTTGGTTCTTCAACAGCATGAAAACCACAAAAATACTACTGTTGATCATATACCTAACCTACCTATGCTTCTAGCGATGGCTTTCACGTGGTATATTTTTTACTTGACTCCAACGAAGTCCATTTTTTCTGTTATTGGTAGTACCTACATAGGCAGTAAAATAAGCATTACTATTTTCAATTACCTTTAATATATTATATACCTAATTAAAAATAAACCTTGGTAGACCATACTGAACTGTCACGGTTTTAAATCACGCAACATTTTATTATACACCCAGTTAAAAAAACACAGAAACAGAACTAACACGTGTAATTACTTTTATTAGGTAGGTATATAGAAAAACGGGGAGGGGAACACTTATAAGTTGTAAATGTTAGGTTTTTTTTTTACATAAAATTACTTTTTCTTTCATAAAATTACACCATAGAAACTATAACTTACGACCAGGACCCTTAATTAAGAAAGTATTTTATCAAATTTTTTCTCTAAACAAAAAAAAACAGAATTAATAATAAAACTCACTTAACTAAGCACCAACCTACGCAACTAAAAATACAAACAAACCATATTTTGCTAAACAAAAACTAAGAAAGGGACATATTTCAGTCAGTAACGGAATGTAATGGCGATATGATATTGGGTAGGACGTTATCGGTCGTCTGCCAGTCTGCGGCTCGTAAATAAAACGAATTCATTACTCCCCCATTGAGTGTACGTTAGAAAATATTTAGTGGCCAACAAGATAGAGAGGAACTATTTACTTGCAATTAAATGGTGGACGTCTTTTGTTGAAAAAAGGTTTTATATTGATGTAGTATTGATGATGATTAGTATATTGATGAGTAAGTTCTATGGTAGTAGTATAATGGTAATACCATTTATTTCATTAGTATCACTTTAAAAATTCTATTTAGGTAAGTACAATGTTAAAACTAGATTTCAAATTCGTCACCTACCGTAATCCTTCTCACTTCCGTCGTCTTCTGGTGGCGCTAGTGTCGAACTCGTTTATTTTCAGTACTTAGGTAGATAAACGAAACTTAAATCTTCACCGAGCACAACATTTTAGATCAATGCTGTATGTACAAGTAATATCCTTTTTTAAATCTATTTATAAATATTTAATAATGAGTTTTTGATAAAGATTTGATCATCAGATTTACTCAATACTCAATTTAAAAATTGAGTAATTAAAACAATGCAAAACTTTATTGTAGGTATACGAACAAAACAAACTTTAAGAATCAAAGCATTTAAATACGTTGAAATCTGCGCTCAGGAAACGAATAAGAACTTACCTAATGCACAAATGAAGAAGGTAACCTGCACCTTCGTAAAAATAAGTAAGAACCTATGTCTATGTACTTTTTTAATTACCATCATACCATCATTTGACTGCACGGTTGGTGCGGTGGCTGAACACCTGGCTGCCGTGCAACGTGTTTCGGGTTCGCTTCCCGCACGGAACACTTTGTGTGATCCACTAATTGTTGTTTCGGGTCTGGGTGTCATGTGTATGTGACATTTTATGTTTGTAAACGCACCCACAACTCAGGAGAAAATCCTAAAGTGGGGCAACGTTTTATTAAAAAAAAAAACATCCACAAAAGTCATATACACAAGATGGACTTGGCATATGGACAATGGACATTCTCTACCAGTCAAATCTTTGGGTAATACAAAGACAAAGTAAAAAACCTATTGAAAATTAAAAATTGCTATGCGCGCGATGGTGGCGACTCGTAGCGTTTACAACATTTGCGGAAGCTGTCAAATAATAACAATGTAAACATTATGATTTTCCTTGCAAATATAAATAAAACCAAATATCTAGTATGGTTGACATTATTTAAGTGCAATTTATTCAAAAGTTTAACTGTAAAATGAATAAGTATAATAATAAAAACCGACAGCTGATCATCCGCATTTGTTTCCAATTTCTGCCGTGATGTGCGCTGCGGTCGTTATCTGTCCGCCACTACTCGCTTTGCACATAGCCAATATCTATTTTTTACACCACATTTATACGAAAAATCTAATTAATCTCATATCTTTATTTATCGGACCTCATAAATTAGATGTACGACTATATGAAATTTCAGACCTTGCCACGGGGTTGGGAAAATTGACTTGCATTGCATAGGATTACCAAAACAAGGCCAAATAGATATGGCACGTGCCAAAGTCTTTCAAATGCCATATCCAATGTCATAATTTTTGATGTCAAGCGAAAATGATGTAAAAACTGTTCAAAGAAATAAAGAAACAACTGAAGTTCAATATTGACATGTGTTTTGTAGGAACACGTGTTAATACACGTGGGTGCTATCCGGATGTTGGAATTGTCATCGAGCTGTAAGAAGTTTTAAGATGAAACTGTGGGACGGGTTTTATAAATACTCACTTTGACATTCTTATTTTACATAGGTATGTTTTTGTTTTCAATCGATGAGGTATTTGTATAATCGGTACCTACCTATATTTTAAATGTGCGGAAAATTAGTGAAAAATATAAGAATTTATACAAAGAAAAGAAAAATAAATGTTTCGATTGTTTTTTTTTTTTTTCATTTCCTCAAAGTAAATGTTATTATTGCAAAAACTATTGGCATCGTCACGCGCCTCCCATCCTTAACCTATACGTTAATACGTATAACCAATACGTCATTTGACGCAATAACGGTCAAACAATAAATATCGTTTTGCGCAGACAACACGCGCAAAGTAATATATGAAGTTAAGAATAAATAGGCAATTTAGTTCGGGACTCACGTCCGCCCGAATATTGCCGAATATTGCCGACGACGGGCGGCGAATTTCCATATCGTATCGCGATTCGTGGGGTGCGTTTATGGGGTAAAAATTAAGTCGGCGAACGGTTACGTGTTGATTTTCAATTGGATAGTTCGAATGGTCGAATTGGACAATGTTTAAGGCTCGATTCTGTCAACTCGATTGTTTTTTGACTAAGTCTCGTTTACTTACAGGTGTTTGAGAAAAACAGCGCTTTAGAACTCGCATTGCTAAGTCTACAAAAACTTTTAACTATCAAGAAATTATATAAAAAAATCTGTGTTCTGGAACACCATCTTATGCATATCTGTCTTATACGAACATTCTGACGCGACAGCATCACAATCATTCCCAAGATAACCTTTATCTAAACATTGGAAAATCAGCTCTAAGTCAATAATTTTGTCAATAATGTTTTTATAAAGTATTTTTTCTTAAAAACTTTGCTACCAACTACCCTACAATCCAAACACTAACCTAAATTCACCTAAAAGAAAATTACAATCAAAGCATACATTTTCCAAATTTAAAATAAATTCTAACTCCAATAAATCCATCGAAGTACATTCGTATGGAAAAAAGATCCGTGATGTCGTTATAAATTCCGCGGTAAGACCCGATAGAAATGAGAGAATTCCCATTAAATCTCTCTAACAGGCCGATAGATGGCGCCTCAGCTAAGCAGTGGGAAGGTGCTCGGAAAACGCATTTTAATAAGGGGTGTACCTTTGTAAGACAAGTGCACTCCCGCGATAAATTTTGCAACGATTGGTTGGATATTTGTAGAAGAGGAATTGGTTGTATGTCGAACATAAAAAACTAAGTTTTCAATTGATTAATAAGCTAATGCTTGGAATGATTGTTCATGATGTTATGCATGAAAATATACTTAGTTTCAAGAAAACGAAAGCAATTTCGTATTACGTTAATAAAGTAACCCTCCTATTTTTAACTTAGTACTAAGAATTAACCTACTCAAGACGGGAAGCTGAGGAAAAAAAGTAAGTTACATAATGAAAAATTAACAAAAATTTCATGCATACAAAACAAGTTTCAAATCTAGTATGTGTCTGTATCTAGCAATCCTCTAAGCACCAAGACTCCACGCTGAAGGTATTACTACGGGGGGTGCGAGCGCGAAACGAAATGTGGCTTTAAAAATTTGGAACACAATCCGGCTATTTGTCTTTCCAACGTTTCTTATAAATCAAGGAATAAAGCAGCCAACAATGCTTTATGGGCGAAAAAAAGAACCTACATAAGACGGAAAATAGCATACAGGGCTTCGTACATACATTATGAATGTTAGTGTTGCGTAAGAGAAAGCTTCAAGTTTCGTAATGTACTGGTTAGGTGCGTTACTCTACCGCTTTTATGGACTCCTGGTACTTTAAACAAGTTCCCCTAATGTCGTTTTTTAGATGATGTTTTAGAAATTATGAATTTTACACCTACATTCGAAGTGAGATACTTCTATTGTGAGGTAAAATTCTGAAAAATATCAAGCCTGATTTCACTGTAAGAAAAATGCTAAAGATGATTTATGAATGTTTTCCTATTCAGATTACACCCAATACCCTTTGATTGGATATTATTCGGAACTAACATTAGTATTTGTGCCATTTGGAACTTTCAATCGTCAATCTCTCTGACATTAGATTTATTTCGGCAGAGAATAAAATATAGATCCACCAGACATGTTAAGGGTGGAATATACGTTGTTTACTTGAATAAATAACGAAACTTTTACATTCGCGATTGATGTGTTTTTGATATCCGTTGTTAAGTGCAGCTGCATAAACTATTGAGATGTTTACATACACTTCCAAACCTAATTTACGCTACCGAACATATCACGGTTATTATATTAAATTTACAAGCGTATTCATTCTCTTGTGCCGATGACAACGTAAGGGCTTTTTTTCGCAGTGTAAATTAATATTTAATTTATGACAAAAACGCATATTCGGCGGCCATTTTAATATCCAAAGTCGTTATTTAAACCGCGTCACATCCGTCCGCACTACGCGACGGTTTCGCAGAATTATTACCGTGTAACACACTATATCACGTTAAATTTACGACAACCTGAATATGATAGATTTTCAATCCGGCCTCCATAATATACGACGAAAAACGTTTCGATGTCAAAATAGAGAAATAAATAAACTCGTGACAACCAATTAATAACTCGTAAAGTGTCAGTGTTGAGGACAATAAAAAAAACTTTGGCGGGGATAAAAAGGGGCAGAAAAAGGCGATCACAATGGTGGAATGAGGCGAGGAACGCCTGTAAAAAAGCGCCGATATCGTCCATAAATTTGGACGGATTCAAAACAAATCGCCCTTATTCATTACACGTATGACTTATGGCCGCGAGAGGATGAAATTTATAATGCACTTATATAGAGAATACAAAGAGATGGAATCGAGTCTCCTCAATGGATGTTAAAGATTTATAAAAACAACTTGTGTTGAACAATGGACTTGGCGCGCTTCATTAGTCACGTTTCGGGCGAGGACTGGGGACACAAAAAATTAACGTTGTGTTAATCGACACTTTGGATATACTTTTAAAGTTTAATAGAGCGTTAATAAAAAGCCATAAACATAACATATTAGACAACCGTTAAACAATGATATTTCATTATTCTATACGCAAGCTATTTAGGTGGGTTCAGCTGCGTTAAGTAAATTACACCTTTCTCGTATAATTTTGTTACAAACTTTTTACTATGTTGCCACAATCATTATTCTTTTAGAACGTATATCTAATAGAGTATCTTTGAGCCACTGGTGCAAAGGGTGAACAATAAATAAATGAAAAAACTTAACTTAGCAAGCACTTACTCCACACAACACACACTCGGCTGCTTGCAATAACAAGGCCAAGAAATGACTCGCTTTGTTCAAACATCTTCACTCAAAAAAAGAACATAAATGTTATTTAATAATTCACCAACGCACCAATCATAAAATATCTTAACACAAACATCAAAGCGTCGAACACTTAAATAAAGCACTCACGAAAAGGCAGCCCTAAAACATGCAAATCGAATCAAGCAACTCAAGCATTTTATTATCAGATACCACATTACGATACCTTCATCACTATAGAAGGGTATGGAGCGAACGAAGAAATAAATGGCATTTAAAAGTGTGATCCAAGATGTACAAAAAGTGGGGAAAAGGGGAAAAAAAGTCGTACGAAATGATAAATTTCCCTTTGGAAGTGAAAAAGTGAGGTTTTATTTATGACACGCCAGTGTATTGTGGCCTCGACAAAGGTCGTTATCAGATCTTGTTGGGCAATGCATTTAAAATGCACGTTTGGTTGCGCTTTGACGGACGATGCTCCTTTGGGATCATAAATTAACTGAAAGAGGTGAATGGAGCTCGATTTGAGGAGATTTCTGTGGGGTTTTGCGTATATTTGACGTTGTTGATTAAAACGCAACTAAAACTTTCAAAATAATCACTGTGCGATGGCACTGTGATTGCCCAGGCGCCAAGGTAAAATATGACATGACTGTATAATTGTATATACGTAAAGATCTAGTCAAGTGCAATTAATGTGATCGATTAAAACAATGTTAAGACCCTTTTAAGCCGTCGTTCCACAAAAGCGTTACCTAGGCAACTTTAAATTAGGCGAGAAGAATTATTCTCCAATCTCTTCCAGACCAACCACAAATCACTGTTCCTTGGAAGTAATTGAAAATACATTACGCAACCAAATTAAAGTGGAAAGTGGTACAAGTTGGGAGGCAGGTGGTGCGACATCCCCACCCGCGGAATGTTTTGGCATAAAATATAGCTTCAATTATTTACGTGAAAGATTTATAGCACTTAGAAAAGTGCGCCGAGAAAAAACCGGGAGCGACCGACGTGTGCACGAAAACTGTTTTTCTTTGAAAACTTATAATGGGTAAGAGTGTAGGGAAAGTTTTTTTGAATCTCTTTCCTATGGTAATTTGTTTTGGGTGCGCTTATAAAGATATTAGTGTTTGTTGTACTTTCTTCGACTTAATAAGGCATGTATTACAATATATTTAAATACTTTATTTATTGATTTTGGGTGCGTCAGTCGTTGCAAAACAGTCACTTCGAAGTAGGTTTTCAGTTTAGATATTTTGCAAAAATAGGAAGCAATATTTCAAACCATGTTTTATTTTTATATATTTACTTCGCTCCTGCCTTTGGTCGAACTACATAAGTCCTTTAAAGTTTCATAGACCATCAAAATATTACGTGTAACGTTTTTCAAAACGTACCTAATCTTCCCAAGTTTCTTACAAGAGACATTCTTAACAAAACAACAAAATTTACAATATTTTAAGTTTAAAACAAACGACAAATAATGTTAATAAGTATAACATAGTGACATAAAGCTCACGCATGTTTATTTTTCATTTACGAGCGAAAACTGCAAACAGATGCGCTGTTATTACGTATCGTGATAGGACCAGAGTCTATTGCTTCCGTGTTATGGAAGTCTGATAGAAATAGGGTAGATATTCGAGTTGATAGGCATTGTGGTTGATAGAAAAGGGGAGGGAATATGTATCTAAGTAGCAACTGTTTATATATAGGAATAAAATGTAGGTAGCTCTGTAAATATAAATGAAAAACTGCAAGCATGGCACCTGCCGATTGTGTGTTAAATATTTTTCGATTTATTTTAACCGCAGTAAAATAATTTCCTATTTGTATTTTTTTTTTTTCACACAAGGAAACATTGGGGCATATGTTAGAAAGTTGTTATACCTTTAAGAACCTTCCCCCGGCAATAACATACACTCCTAAAAAATCCAACAAAATCGGTTCAGCCATTCTCGAGATTGTCGCCTTGCAACGCATTTAGCGATACATTTTTTATTTAAAATAATTTTATATTATATTTTAATCATATTTTAAAAGGAGTTTTAGAATAATTCTTAAACATTTTAATTCTATTCTATATTTCGTTTTGTCTAAAAAACCAATGCCTAAAACAAAACAAAAAATCAAACACCTATTAGTTCTGAATTGACCACCTAAACACCATTATTATATTATTTTGTTATAAAACAGGATGTTCTATCATTAAAAAAGCCGCATATAATCCAATTTTGTAAAAAAGGTTCCAACATTTTAAACATCCATAATCGGGTCGGTCGTACGTCTGCGTAATAATCTCCAGTAAAAATTTAATTGAACCCCGGGAGTGGGTGCAGATGGGTCGCATTGTTCGCTACTCTGCTACCTCTGTTTTGTATCGCTAACCTCGGAAATATCCGCAAAAACCCTCACCTTTTAAATGTTTTTGTCTCAGGAAAATATTCTTAAGAAGATATTGTTTAGGAAGCCTTTATTCCTAGAATTTCCTTTGTAAAGATAATCAAACATCTCCAAAGCTGAAGCTTGCTTTAAACAAATGACTATAATTGACCCATTTTGAGTTTATTTCAAAAGGAGAATATTTTAAATGTTATATAAAAACTGCGGTTGAATGAAGCGTAAACATTTTATTGATGTGATTATTTGAGCTTTGTCGTACACTGCAATGTTTTGGACATAATCGTAAATTATTTACGACATGTTTTGTCAGTCGAGTGGGTAATATTTACATGAAAATATTGGTGCGAAAACCGGCCTAAAGAGATATAAAATACTGTCATTTTGGAGTAATGTTTTCATTTCACTTTTAGTACAATTTAATGGTTGCATAACAAAAATATTTAATCAGTAAATAAGTTTTACATTAGGATACAATTCTACTGGTGGCTATGTTGAATTAGTATATTAAAGGTAATCTATATTATACTCATATATACTATAATACCTATTAAATCCCATAAAACAAACGGCATAAAACATCCACGGAGACCAATCTTTAAAAAATACGATAAGAATCAAAACGCATATTACGTTCCGTTTAAATTACAAGCTAAAATTGTGGAACAACAAAAAACTGTGTTACCGTGAGCTTTAATATAATTTGTTAATGATAAATAAACTCATAAATAGCGGTTGTGCTCGCGAATCTGTTTACAACAGATCCACATTTAAGATATCGCGCTTGCTTTGTTGCTAATCTGCTAACAAGTTTGAAGCGAAAATTTTTAATCCAGCATTTTGGGGGTTATGAAGAAAAACGGGACAGCGTTTTGGTGTTAAAGAGATTTTTTAGTTCCGTGGGTGTTTTTTGTTTATTGTTTCTTTTTATTTAGTGCATAGTGTTATTGCTTTTTATAATATGCTTAGTTCGATAAAGTTTAAAGAAGACTACATACAAGATGAAGAGTAAATTCAGTATTCAAAATATTTAGTTTCAGTGATGATTGCTTACTAAATTAATTAACTTTATTCATGTCTTTTTAAATTACTATACAACCTTTTTAACCGTTCTTGTCCATGATAGCTTCGTAGAATTATTGTTATAAGCATTTTTTCAACGTTATTTATTTCAGTTAAAGATACCTAGGTAAGTTTATCTAAGTCGTAATATTTTACGACGTAGATGACTTTTACTGAAGTCGTTGTTATTTATACGTTCATGTGTGTCCTGGCTTGTAATAATAGGTGTACTTAAACAACAACTGTAAATTAATAGTAATAGCTAATCGGATATTCAGTCTTTTTCTTTAAGTTCTATTTTGATATTTGTTAGCGTTTCAATCTTATTATGAAAAAAAAACAGGGTTTGTTTAAGATTTATGCTAAAGCTACAATTGGTAGCCAGCCAAGCAGCATCTCAACACATTGAGGCTTATCCTTAAACTCGAGGAATTTCGAAAGTCATCCACATTTCAAATTAGGGATTCCTTCAAGACGAATTGCGGAAGCTTACCAACCTAGCGCCCTTAAGGAATTATGCTAAGGCACGTACTCGAATGTTTTCACGTATACCCCCTCTCGTCTCGTCCCAACCCCAAAATATAATATATCCAGCAAACTTTACATATATTTGTACCGTAAATCCTTTTAATATATTGCTCTATTTTTGTTGGTACACTTAAATTTAAGGGGACGCAGCTATTTAATGAATGTTAATGTCAACTTGCATTTGCCATTTTGTTATGCTCGTGTTCCGTTTTAGGCTGCTATATTACGTGTTCAAAACGGTTTAGCTATGAAATTTTATTAAACATTAATTATATTAAACATTGTTACATTAAGAATGAGAGTCGATACAATTATTCCTAAGATGCAAAACAAATATTTACAAAGTCACGTAAGACCAAGTCCAAATACTTTGATTAAAAACAACACAAAAATAATATATGCGTACAATATTTCACACAAAATAATTAAAAACAAACACCATTAATAACGGCAATATACGTCGAGTTTTTCAGTACCACAGCCAAAGTCTGTTCTGTATAAAAATTTCAAGAAAAATTGAGATAAACCGCTCCGGGCCAAGACGGATCGCAGACAATTCGTAATGTGAAAATGGCCAGGCTTCGCCGTATTTGACATCCCGGATAAATTGATATTTATAAGTCGAAGGGCCAAGGATACGTTTAAAGAGATTCCCTTTATTGCCATATCGTACTGAGGGAGGTTCCTGTCTTGCCTCAGGTTATTTTCAAATATACCAAGTTAACTTGAAAATGTCGAAGGTATATTTATTGGTCGGGAGCAGAAATTATCGCGGCGGTCGGATGTTAGGGAAGCCATTATTATCCTTTTTATTGGTATAATATTTAATTTTGGGCCTTTAGCTAGGCCATGGTCATGCTAGGTCCATATAAATCGGAAAATTATATACTTTAGGATTAGGTTAAAGTGATGATTTTGAAGCGTAAGGCTGAGTTTTATTTGGTACCCCACAAAATAAATCTTCAATTTTGTTTCATATTTTTTTGTTGCGTGAAAACTGTAACTCCATTTCACAAAAAAGAAAGGTTCTTAAGAAGTATCATAATAAAATTATTATAGCAACTGGAATTAGTCACACGTGTGACATACATGATCTTTTAAACAAATCACCAAAAACAATTCACCTGAAGAAAAGTATTTCATGACTGAAAGCAAGCAACAAAACGTAATGAAATAAAAGAAAAAAATAGGCAATAGATTTGAATTAATCGATGAATAAATATAAATTTATTGATGTCTTAGTTTTGACTTTAGTTGTGGAACTGGATTCGGAGCTTTTTTCAGTCACAAGCTTATCAAACGGTTTTGGATGAAGTCAAAATCTGAATAAAATAAATTAAAATTTAAAAAAAAAATGAAATAAAATTATGATAAATAATGAATTATATTAAAATCCCGAGCAAAAATCCCGCGATGACCTTTTTTTTTCTTTTTTAAAAACGTTTCCCCACGCTAGGATTTTCTCCTCTGTTGTGGGTGCGGTTACAAATATACATTTTCACATGCACATGACACCCAGACCCGGGACAACAATTTGTGGATCACACAAAGACGTTGTTCCGTGCGGGAATCGAACCCGCGACACGTTGCACGGCAGCCAGTTGCCCAGCCACCGCGCCAACCGTGCAGTCAAATCAGATTGTAAGTAGATATAGTAGATGATAAAAATATATATAAAATCAATTGCATGGATTAGAAAATGGCATATAGCACTACAGATCATAGTAATGTTTTTGATGAATATAATATCAAAATATAGGCTATAGAACAACTGTATCTTAGAATTGGTTCATTTATTTATGCGACCACCCTGTCCGGGATAAGATCGGGGTTGTGTTTTATGTGTAAATCAGGCGACGTTGACGCATGCGCAGTAAATACTAGATCTAGACATAAATTATTGAGGACTACACTCCATTTTATTGTGTTGCTTTTATATAATTAATTTTATTTAATTAAAGAATGATGTATTGTCTAGAGTATTGGCGGTTAGAAACATAGAAATAAGGTTTTTTTTTGCATTCATGGACCATTTAAGCGTACATTGTGAAACTCCTTTGAACTGTCTTTGTCTTCTTAAAATGGTTTGATGTTTGTATTTATGACTTTTTTGTCTTATGTAAATAACTATCCTTCTTCACAATTAATGACACTTAACTTATGAACTTGATAGCTTATATTGGCACTGCTGTGTAAGTACCTCGAGCGAAAGAATCTATGGAGATTGGTGAGATAACAAAATAATAAGAAAAGATTTATGGCAAGGCAAAGAGCGTTAAAAACTATGATGATTATCTCTCAATAAATGAAACAATGAAACAATGAATTTTTTTTGCAAATAGTCCATAAAACGGCACTTTTACACGTCAATTTATATGTGAAAAACTAGATGAAGCCGGCATTTCCTATCTGACTACTATGAGAAGAAATGCCGAAACACACTCAGAGGTCAGTCTCTTTTCAAGTACAGACAATGTAAAAATAACATAATCTCTCAGTCCATTCTTACAATTCCAATACTATAATCATAAGGTATTTTTTAAATTCACATTCATAAATAATAAACCATCAAAATCACTATAACACATTATTTAATATATAGGTGCTATCCACTTAAATTCACTTTATCTCCATTAATCTCAAACTTTTCCACATAAAACTCTTTACAAGGACACCAACGTTAATTTACACGTGTTTTTTCTAATTACACATACTAAATGTACTAGTTTTTGCGAAATTCCAGCGCTGGGTGGCACATACAATAAATTATTGTGATCGGCTGCAAGTTTCAGAGGGTCAGAGGTGCTCAAGGCGGGGTGCGGGGCGGTCGGCAATTATCGAGGACGTATGTATAGAGATTGTGGAAGAGACATCTGCATAAAGAGGTTTAAATTATTAATGGATTCATTTGTTCTATTTTAAGTTGTTATTTTTTATCTTTATTTAAGGTTAAGAATGAATGTGTACAAAATTAAGTTTAGAAAGCATTGGAAACTACTCGGGTTTCAAATAATGCTTACATACATACGTCAATACCTAATTTAAAGTTAAAATATTCTTCTTTACTGCTCTTATTAACCTGAAGATAACCTTTGTCTGCAATAATTGTGTTTCAGTTTTTGTTTTTAATAGAAAGTGTTAGCATTCACGTGACACAAAAAAAACTATAATCGATTTGTGTCATAGTTAATTACATCGCGTAATTTTATTTTATTAGGTCGCCCATGGCCTCTTGCAAAATTGGAGCAGTTTCAATTACGTTACCGGCTTTTTGAATGCTGAGGAATCGAGGATAGAACTATAAGTTAGGATTGGGCCTCTGGTAACCTCACTTATATATAAGACAAGCGTTATTCCTCGCCAAATTTCTATGAGGCTATGAAATCACTCCAGTTTCGAGTCAAAGCATAGCCCACTCAAAAAACTAAATATCAGGCCTGGTTTTGCTCAGGCGGCGAGCTACCGTTACTCACCATCTACTAACCGAATTGAATTGAGGATCAATGCACCAAACAAATGAGCATCGAAACAAAAGAAACTTCCCTAGTTACCTTGCCAAATCCAGTTGACGTAAATCGTTGTTTCCAGTAGCGTCACCCGCACATAGTAGATAAAGTAAAGGCCCGGGGCAACGTCACCCCGCGTGATTTATGCACCAACCCTTATCCAAGATTACGATGACCGCGATCCACTTGTTTAGCTTTAGAGTCGCTACATCAGTGTTTGTAATTAAGTGGAGTGCGTGTGTCATGGGAACAATGCAAGAGTTATTTCTTAGGATTTAAGCTTTAGAGATTTTGAGTTTTACAATCTGTTATATGTTCCATGAGGTTCTGGTAGTGATAGTAGTGAGTAGTTTTATATTTGCTGTAGGAATGTTGGCGCAAGAACCAAAATTATAAATTGCCTAAATAAATAGGTCAAAAATTATAAAACGTTAATCATCATCAGCCTATAAGTGCCCACTGCTGAGCAAAGGTCTCTTCTCATACGGAGAAGGTTAGAGCATTAATCACCGCGCTTGCTCAATGCGGGTTGGCGATTTCAAACTTATAATTAGAAATTATAAGTCCAGGTTTCCTCACGACGTTTACCTTCAACGTACGTCAGTGGCGTCTAAATAATCATAGAAAGTACATAATAACTCGAAAAAGTACTTGTGAAAACGTGAATATCAAAAAGCAAATTCACGTCACACCTAAAAACTTATAGTATGATGTAGTTGAATTGGTTCTTTACATAATGAAAATAACACGTGAAAACCACGTACCCAAACAACCACAATATTCGCGTGAAGCGTGGAAGTACATAAACAAAAAATTAAATATAAATCAACGCCAAACTTTTACTGACTTACAATTCAAAATAAGAGTTATATGTTTGTATTTGATTATAGAGATCCGTAGGTATAAATTTACGAGTGTTGAGTGTTCAAAGGGTGTGTATTTATTAAAATGCTAATTTGGACTCTCCTCCGCGGCGTTAGATACCTCGCTATCTGCCCTGCGCACGCTTTGTGTGCCACCTTCAGATTTATGCCATACGGTGAACGTGTACTTGTGGTACTCGATTCATTGTTGAAACAAAGTGTTAAATCTCGCACGCGATTATTTAATAGAAGTTAAACTTTTGTGAGTTTGATCCACTATAAAATATTTTTGGAAAACTTTTGAATCTTCAAAACTTCAAGAAACGAGCTAACTAACTGTAATTCTCCTTAAATCACCGGCAACGCGCCACTCCTTTCGTGCTGCAGGTGTCAACGGGCGGCGCCGATCACTTCCTATCAGGTGATACGTCTGCTCGTTTGCCTCATAATCCTTAAAAAAAACTGTATTTGCTGCTTTTAATTAGTACATTTCTTTTCGTCTATTTCAAAAGTTAATATCTAATAGTATAGTTATTTTACCACTCCATTGAAATTTATGATTACAAGACAATGCGAGAATGCATCTCACCCATTAAATTTTTACATTATGTGCAAGTTCATTCGACTTCCATGAGTAGTAGCTAATGATACATAGCTACCGAGTTAGGGCAGGCACACACTGCTAACAGTAACGCAAAATTCAATCATAGCAGATTAGAGTCCCCTTAATATTTTAATGCCTGACCACCGTCCGCTAACGGGGAATCGATCCGTACTCCCTCCGAAACAAAATATATATTTTATAACAATATATCTCATCTAGCCTAATTGGGGTCGCTTAATATGGCTTACCGACGTAAGTACATAATTTATTTCCTTCTCCGTTAAGAGTTATGTGCTGTTGCTGTATTATAAATGTACTTTAAATAAAGGTGTGATTGTAATTTGAACTCCTGGATACTTGTTTGTGTATGTTAGAAGTAAAATCGTTTGGGGAATTTGGAGGTTTTGTTGTGTTGTTTGAAGAAATGGCCTGTACCTACCTACTAGGTTATTTGATGAGGATAGATATGTTATAGGTATTATTATGTAGAACTGAATAAATTATGCTTCTAGAATATGGTACATTATTTTTGTCTATCGCAGAAGTTTCATTTTTCAAATCAATCTCATAAACAAATAAAAGCAATCAGACGTATACCCTCCAAAAGTTTGCCTTATCCCAAAACTATTTCAAAACATATAGTATAATGTAAGTTGAAAAGAAAATAAAAACACTGTTTTGAACCAACTACTGAAATCAGTGAACATAAAAATCTATGCAGTTCTTAGGTAAGAGCAATCAAATACAAATACAAGACCGCATCGACCGCACACAATCGTAGCAAGCGATCTCTACGCCTTTACACTGACATTAACAATACAATTAAAAAGTCCATCAATACTACATGCCACTAAAATACACAAAACAGACCAAAATAAACTCTAAAGCAAATGAAATAGGAGATAAATGATGTGCAGCAATAAATTTGCAGCTCAAATGTCCCCGAGGCGACGCACGCGAACAACCAGCATCTCAATAAGGGAGTAAAACAAAAACCAAAATTAAACTTCGTTTAACATGCAAATTTGAAAGTCGCCACGACAGAATGAGCGTCGATACTTAATTACTTCTTTAATCGTTCAATCTGGATGGTGGGTGTACGTCGAGGATGCCATACGTCGAGGTATGGAATGAAATATTTCGATTCAATTTGATTTGTCTTTTTTAAGACCCTTTGCTGTCAGTAAAAAATGTTGTGAAGGCAGTTTCGGCTGTGATACTGATAAACAGCATGGCTATAAGACAAATTAAAGATGCAACTTGTAAATTTAAAAGAAAACTTATTTATAGTTCTTGGTACATAGGTAGTGTAGTCAATAGAAAAAAAGAATCGGAAATATTTCTACTTTCATTTTTGAGAGCTCTATTTTAAGTTGAGTAATACATTGAACCATTGTTTGAAGGATATATCCAATAAAAGGTGTGATCTAGAGTTTCAAAAAGGTATATCTTTAACTACAGAAAACAAATATCTAAATAAAAAAACAGTATAACATTACTAATTTTACTGATATTATAAATTGGAGAGTTTTTGAAGGTGGAACGAATCTGTATGAAATTTTGTCGGAGACAGATTTAAATATATTTTTTATAAGACACAATAGAAATTGCATTGTTTCTCGCGTGGATCCACGTTTAATATATACTTACGAAAGGTTTAAAATACAGTAAATGCTCTGTACCGCGGACGAAGCCGACAGGGCGAGCTAACATCTACCTACCATACATAAGAACATCACATCTGATTCTTACATCTCAAAACTCATCCTCATCATCACAAACTCACTCAAAAACAACTCCATTACACCGAACGTTTAAAAATAGTACCTAATATAGATAAAATCGAGTCTTCTACTTCAGTACCATGTTTTTCCGAACCGCGAAATCGCGTGAGAGTGCGTCCGCGACGTTTATCAGATTTGTACAAACATGTAACAAGACTACCGTGTTACAAATAAACACACACTTTACCCTGCCCGTTTTAGAGGATACGGTGGAGCATACGGTAGCGGTATGCCCTGCCTGGGCTGAGCACCGCCGTATCCTCAGGGAAGTGATCGGCGGCGGCGACCTCTCGCGCCCGGCCTTAGTCGGGGCCATGGTGCGGAGTGAGAGGAACTGGGACGCCGTCTCCTCCTTTTGTGAAGCAGTCATGCTCGCAAAGAGAGAGGCGGCCCGCGTGAGGGAGCAATCCTCCTCCTCACGCCCCAGCAGCCGCAACTGGCGACACTACGGGCGTCAGGGATCGAGGGACGATCTCCGGCCACCGTAAGTACGGGCCTGCGGTCGGCGAGTAAGGGCAGCTCGCCGCCCGACCAGAACCAGGCCCGAGCGTACGGCGCGTAGCGTTCCGCGCGCGCCTCAAAGAGCCAATAGACCACCACAGACGGGGCCCTAAAGGGC
This sequence comes from Spodoptera exigua, assembly GCA_902829305.4. Taxonomy (NCBI): domain Eukaryota; kingdom Metazoa; phylum Arthropoda; class Insecta; order Lepidoptera; family Noctuidae; genus Spodoptera; species Spodoptera exigua. Next base: position 5,508,643 of record LR824612.2, read on the forward strand.
TGATGTTCAGCCGGGGTTGCGGGGTAAGCGCAATAAGGTACCGCGACCTCGGCACAGAGCAGGAGAAGGAACAGGGGGGTTTTTAGTCAGTAAGAGTCTGACACTCCCTCCTGCCCGGCCCTGGGCGGGAGAAGTCATTTGATGATTTTCCCCTCACAAAAAAAAAAAAAAACCCTGCCCGTTTGATTTACTGTGTACGTATTTGAAGTGCGTGTATGTGGGACGGGTGATGTTTTGCCAATACCAGCCAAGGTATATGGTATATTGTTTTCGGTGACGATGAATGTACGGTGTATTGTATTAGGTGACCGGTAAATTGTTTTTGGTGTTAGTTTGAACGAGAGTGTTTGTTTTCATTTTTGTTTTTTATTAGATTGATACTATGTTCTAACATTTTAAATGTGAAAGTTTTTGACAAAATATAGATGTAGGTATAGTTGTTATTCTTAGACGCAAAATCAACTGGACCTATTTGGTTTGAAATTTGGCATGTAGATAAGTGAGTCTCTGGATTAATACATAAGCTGCTTTCTATTGACATACCACACAGGCAAAGCCGCGGGCGGATGCTAGTTTGCAATATTTTCAGTGTGCGTTTGTAATTGATGTTAATTGTGTTGTGTCTGGACTTGAAAAGAGACTGACCCCTGAGTTGGTTTCGGCATTTCTTCTCAGAGTAGTCAGATAGGAAATGCCGGCTTCATCTAGTTTTTCAAATATAAATTGACATGTAAAAGTTCCGTTTTATGGCCTATTTGCAAAAATAATTTTATTGTTGCATTGTTTCAATTACTTACTTACAATCTGGCTGAAGAAAAGAAAGTGTATCATAATTTTGAACTACATCAAGCTTTTAAACTTATTACCTAACAAAATCATGGTCAAGCAGAACCGTCGGGGCCAGAGCATTAATTCAATACACAGGTAACTTTTGCCAAATTCACCGTACAACAGGATTTATCTTAGGACACATCCGAACTATGACAAAAGTAGTTTGCACATAAACAATAACACGTGATTAATGTAGCGGGATCGATTTATCGTTCATATTTGTAGTTTTATTGTAAGTCCGTGCCTGCGTCGGAGATTTACTTCCAAAGCGATTCGTATGAACATCGTTGCTACAGTTGCAATTATTGTTTGTTTTTGTGACAAAATATTGAAACGCACATACGTTTCATGATATTTTGTTTTTGGTCGAGATTTGATATTTATACAGATGTTATAGGTATAGGTCATGTTTACCTGCTTCGTTGAAATTTATTTGTAAACAATAAATATATTTTATTTGCATTTTATCCAAGTGCCGAGGAAGTTTTATAGAATACATCAACGTAATCAACTTTTTTTCTGTAATTATAATGTATATGTATGATGAAAACCTTACGCAAATTATTTTTCAAATTAATTAAATAGTGAGTTTCAAGTGAATCTGTGTAAATAAAACTATAAGATTCTGTTAATTTATCTTTATTTATATTTGTTATGTAACAAACCAATACTAATAAATTCGGTTACTCAAAGGTGGGTAAATTTTATTCTCATTCCCTGATTTACGCACAAAATTTTCAACCAATAACCACGCATAACTTTCGCAAAACAAACGGCCTGTAGCTTTTGTAACAGAGCAGAAACATCCCGACAATTATTTTGTCTACCGAAAGTCTTGTAACTCGTGTACCTATACGGTGCCGAACTGAAAATAATCAAAACTTTGCTCATAAAAATCCAAAACAAAAATGCATTATTCATACTCGCCACTCCGCGTAACACTTGACCATTATAAAAAGAGCCCCACACACTCCCTTCAAAACAAGAATACAAACGAAGGAACTAAGTTGAGGGGAAAGTCGCGGCTCAACGAAATTTGGTCGATAATACAACTCGAGCGGACATCGTGAGCAAAGTATGAAACTGTCTGAAAATACATAAATATTGTATTTAGGGGACTCATATTAGACGCGAAGTATTATGGTGGATTTGATTTGTTGCACGAAAATAATAATTTATTAATATTATAGAAAATAAACGTAGGATATTTAGTCAAAACAAGAGAATCTCTTTGATAAAATAGGTTTTGTTCAAGATATTTTCTTGTGCCAACTGGCCTATATGATAGGCTGCCAACGTGAAAAATTTAATTTACGATAAAAATGCACACTCCATAGAGATTTAAATTCCAAGGTTTTATTTGGGTAAACAAAATTATTCTTGACAGTAAATAAATTCTATTTTATCTAAACCTCGGCACCCTTTTGGTTTATTGCCAAGCACTCATTGCCAAAGCAAAGCATACTTCTTTTTCTTTTGACAATAAGTTACTAGAATAAATAACTCCTTAGTTATTGTGTTCAAAGTTTTATGTGATTTTAATTTGTCTTAGTGATGTCAGTAACAAATACTTGAATTTGCGCTTTATTATTTCTAAGGTGTAAGTAAAATAAAAGTAAAAAATAATGCATTTAATAAAAATGATTTTATTAAATGCATTATTTTATTAATCTTTTTCAACAGTGATTCAGAACATACATATATACGTTGGTTATACTGAACAAATTTAGAAATCCTTTCCCCGATCCTTCGCTTATCCCCAAACAGCCGACAACTCACTCCTTACTCCTCTGGCGTTGCGGGAGTTCCTGGGCGGTGCCGATTACTTACCATCAGGTAATCCGTCCCGCTCGTTTGCTGACTTATCACTTAAAAACATATTGAAGGATTTTTTTCTTTGGACTTTCAAACTTGAGCTTATTCATGAAGGAACGTGGTTGCGGGTGAAGCAATGTTATAGGTACCGGGTCTGGCTTGAAGCAGGAGAAGGAACTGTAAAGGTTTTAGTCAGTAACAGTCTGACAATCCCCCTCGCTTGTCCAATCAAATATTAATAATAAAAAAATATGAAAATCACTTTTATTTACTTTGCTATAGTACATAAACTATTTAAGGATTATGAAGGTATATTTAGAAGATCTTTCCATCATTCATGACATCTTGTATACGAGTGTAGGTAGGTACACATGAAGATATCAGTGCAGTAACGGTGGTCGACTGCAATTGCAGGCTTAATAGTAATTTAATGCAGGAATTTCCTTTATGCGTTGACCGCTATCTCAAAGCTTTGCCAACTGACTAAATGAGAGATTTTTCGGGTTTATTTTATAATTTTAGCAAGATATATTCATAAACATAATTTTTATGATTTTTTGTTTCTTTTAAAGTAAGTAAATAAGATTCTCTTTTGATTTTCTATGATGTTGGCGAAGACAGCGGCCGACCAAATAAAACCGTTTTAATTTTCGAATGAAATACCAGGAAATACCTTATCTACATAATATAAGTATATATATAAATGGATGCCGCTTTTCGTTGTTATGTTATACCTCAACAATGTCATTACTAACTTAACAATGAGTTATTTTTGAAGTTCCAAAGAAGGCTTGTATGTAGAGAAAATTTAAATCTTGAAAATGTGTATAATCGACACCCACACGGGCGGAGAAACGGGCGACGGCTAGTTAGTATGTAGGTAATTTCAAAATATGAAAAAAATACGTGTAAACCATGAACATGATACGACACTTATTGGTTTAATAATACGAAAAAAAGGTACTAATTATTTTAATAATCTGGGAAACACGAGAAGATATCCTACTTATAAATCAGCATTAGCATTGATCCATAACCTGGTTCGTCTCGGTGTTGTTTACAAATAAATAAGGTATTTACTTGCAATAGTAATGATTCTGTTTGAAAATACAAATTCGATATTATAGTCATCCGCTGTGTCTGCATTGCCTTCTTGGCGCAGATTTATTTGAACTCTATCAAAGAAAAAGTTGTAGCTCCCGGGCAACCCACTAGGCGCCGTGACACCCCCCTCAGTCTTGTAAGAGAGTTTATACACTGCATGTGTAGATATACTTCAAGGGATTAAAATAAACTTTTAAATGTTAACGTTTTTCGAATATGGAAATGGCGGCTAGTATTAAAACGTAAAATATCAAAAATGGAACAGTGACGGACTGTTCCGTTTCCGAATTACAGAAACTATTCTTTCTGTAAATTGCTTATGAAAACTAAATTCAATATATAGGTGTTATAGATATAATTTTATTTAAGGCGAAAAGCCTGTTCTAGTCGCCAAATAAGAAAAAAAATTAGTTGGCTCCATAAAAAACGTTTGCATGTCGGAATAATTGGCTTATAAGATAAAAAAAAAACTAGATTTAAAGAAAAGGTGGTTCGAGTTCTTAGCATTACAGGATAAAATTATGTTGGTGGGCCTTTCCAAAATTATTTTTCGTAGGGGATTTGTATGCAAAGTGCAGATTACAATGGAACATTAAAATAGCCTCATTTAAATTAAACATTGATTCACCTGATTTGAAAATTAACAGGAAAATCATTGCTTAAAGTTATCAAACTACATTTGTGATTAGGTGGTGGTACGTTCGTTCGTTAAGTCTTTGAGGAAAATAAATAAACAAAATATGTAACAGTCGTACTCAAAGATAATATTTAATGATTATTTTTTGAATTACTCCTTAATAACGATTTTATTCCAAAAAATTGGTGGTAGTCAGTTGCCTGCCTGCCTATCTTCAGAACGGGTCTACTTAAACTTGTTGTGTTTCTTTCCTCAAAAGACCGCTACAGAATCAACTTGTACGGTTCTCACATATGTAGATTATTCATTATGTTTTTACATTGTCTGAACTTTTGAAGACATTTTAAAGGGACCTCTGAGTTCAGCATTTCTTCTCAGAATAAGTCTCAGTCAGATAAGAAATACCGGCTTCATCTAGTTTTTTCTACCTATATAATTTTGACGTGTAAAAATACTGTGCATATATAGACCTACTATTCGTAAAAATAAATACATTGTTTATTTTTTTTAAGTACAGGGTTAATTAACCATTAAATGACTGAGTGTGGTCTGTTCATTGCCACTTCAGCTTGCAAATAAAAGTCTTTCTGTTTTTTGTTAATTGCAGCAATTTTATGTACAGTGTAAACTCCCCTTCATACGTAGTCTTGGCCGTATTCTGGCATGCAGGCAGCTGTTTAATACACTGTCAATTGCAACGTAGCTATTTGTCGATTTAAGTGCCTCACCCGTATATCTCCTTTGAAATATACACAGTTTCTTGTAGGTACTTATTCTAAAGATATTCAATAGGAAATCTCTATCTCGATTTTTTAATGAAAATTTATATTCTTAAGAAAAATACAGAAGAACTAAATTTAAAATTAAGAAAACAATGTTATTTCCTGTACTAATTGTACGTTATCGTCAAGAGTGCATAATCATAGAAAGTAAAATATAACTCGGAAAAAGTCATATTGGTACTTGCCAGGTTTCGAACCCACACCCTCATGCACGAGAAGCGGGCTGCTTAACCTCCGGCCACCACGACAATATTATGGCATACGGTGAAGGTAAACATCGTGAGGAAACCTATACTTATAATTTCAATTATAAGTTTGAAATCGCCAACCCGCATTGAGCAAGCGTGGTGATTAATGCTCTAACCTTCTCAGTATGAGAAGAGGCTTTTGCTCAGCAGTGGGCATTTATAGGCTGATGTTGATGTCAAGAGTGCAATTGTTGTAAGATGAAATTTTAATATCATTTTACACCAATTGCAAGCAATCTCATGATGTTGATGATTATTAGAGTTCTTTAATGGGTACTAATACTACTGATAGTATTGTATTGATGGTAAATAATTGAATTACCTACTGCTTAGTAACATTAATATGACGATAAATTAACTTTCTTAACGCCTGTTTCATCACATTTATTTGAATTTGCATCACAAAAAAACAGTTACCAAATTTCCACTGCAATATTTTTATTTTATAAAAATGGAAGAACAAACAGTTACATTATTAGACTTACAACTAGTAAATACAACAAAAAAGTTTAGGTTATAATGTAACCCACGGCGCTGTTCATAGGTTGGCATAATGTTTGTAACGAATCTTAATAAAATATAAAAATATTATCATCTAAACAGGCTACTGCAACAGTTGTCTATATACACATGAATTTTAATTATTTATCTAGTTCATAAAAACACATTCATTATTCGAATGTACTAGTAGATATTGTGTAGGTATTAAGATATTATGAAACAAGCCCTTAGTTGGATCAATCTACACAAGAAAATAACTTTAGTGGCTTAAATGTTTTATGTAAACGTAAAAACCAAAAGTATTAAATAGTTATTGTTCTTCCTTAAACTGAATAGAGTTTTTAATAATGTTATAGGTCGGCAAACGAGCTGATGGATTACCTGGTGGCAAGCAATCAGCGCCGCTCATGGACACTCATACATAGGTGTTTGAGGATTGAGGAGGAAGATTGGGCCTTCGGTTACCTCACTCAAACGGCGAAACACAACGTAAGTGTTGCTTCACGCCGATTTTCTGTGAGGCCGTGGTATCACTCCGGCCCTTTCGTGCTGAAGCATAGTTCTCCCACACTTTCAGAGACAGGTAAAAAAATGCATAAACCAATCTATTAAATCTACAGTTCCATAAACAATTCTCACCGCATTAGAACTCTTTCAAAACAGATTTATGTAACAGTAGTTATTTCAAATGAATAATGAATGTTTACTTAATCGTCAGTTTTTAATCGGACCATGTAGTCGGTAAACATGTTTACGTTCTATATTCTGGATATATTTTTATTTTCCCGTCGAGGTATTTCGCTGCTACGTAGCTTAGCTAGCATGATCATACGTAGAAATACTAGAAGTGTTCCTTTGTTTCTGTGTTCATATTTTCTTGTTTAACCTTACAATCGTGGTAGTTCGAGACACCATAGAAGAACAATAAGTGTGCCAACGCCGGCGTTCGTTTGGGTTTTGATGAATTAAAATATGATTTGCAATTTTTGATGTAATAATATGTATGGCGACCGCTTTGTTGACGCGATGGCTAGGCAGTCGGCTGCTTTGCAACACGTCGCGGGTTCAAATCTCGCACGGATTACCAGTTCCATCACCAGATTTTGTGAATATTATCCTGCCTTTAATGAAAAAGAAATCATTAGGCACTTTACAGAAAAAAATTTAAAAATAATCGATCTTTCTGTCTAAATTCTAGTCGGATTTTCTTCACCTGGTATCGATTTACGTAATTTTGAGATATTTTATTTCAGTCGTGTTGTAAGTGTAACTTCAAAAGATTTTTTGGAAGGTATTAAATTTGCATGTAATTTAAATACACAAGATTTCGATACTAGCTTTTGATTACATAACTCGTTTTAACCCTTAGCACATCTAGTATTTGTATACGGCGCACGAGTGGCGACCGGTCGACGTATTTCAGCCGTTTCTCTCTCAGAATATATTCGTTTTTGGTCGCTCTTTTCATGAGCTCGCTGAATGTGGCCTGGTCTATTCATCCTGCCGCCCCGGCGACGGATTTTTATGGGGGTTTAACGCGAATTATATTTGCTTCAACTGTGTTTCGAATAAATAGCCGTGAATCTATAGCTTGATAAGTGTGGGTCTTCTTTTGTTTTCATTATAATTATTTCTGTGAAACGGAAATTTCATATTTAAATAGTGATATTTTGGGAGAACAATATCCTGTTGCGGGTAATGTATGTTTACCAGACAAATAAAAATATAGGTTTTTTTTTTAGTCACTGGAAAATAATCAAATGGCTTCTCCCGCCCAGGGTGAGGCGAGAGTGACTGTCAGACTCTTACTGACTAAAAGCCGCGGGGGTTTTAGTCAGTTCCTTCTCCTGCGGCCAAGGCCGAGTGTAACCCCGGCTAAACATTAGCCCTGTAGGGCCCCAACTGTGATGGTCTATTGGCTCTATGAGGCGCTCGTGGAACGCTACGCGCCGTACGCTTGGGTATAAATATACCTATAGGTAAGGTAATAAAATTAAAGAGACAAAAATAATCCACCAGCGTAATTTGATATCATTCTTATACTAAATTATACAGAATTTCTTTATTTCTTTCAATAGATGTAAGAAGTACATTACTTAATTACAATGTTTACTGCTAGATGAACTCAAGAAAACACAAACTTATAACTAAAATGACCAACACTTGTTTATATTCTGGTCAAACTTCTTCCTAAGCACGTCATTAAACAATTACTAACAATACCGAGTTCTTGAGACCACAGTATTTCGGTAACTTGCCAAATATGTCTTGTACTTGGTTTCGAGACGAAGTGGTTTCTTTACTGCACTTTAATGTCTTCCATCTGACCACTAAACCTGTGGTCTTCTGACATCATGGCTTGTACGAGACATTGTCTTAGATTGCCTTTGGTTCGCAGTTTACCACGTAGAAGTGTCTTTGCATCTTAGCTCTTATAAATTGTGACATTTTTGATAAGAAATATTATAGAGTTGCATTGCTTGGTGTGTTATGTTAGATTTTAAACATCGATAGTTTAGAATTTGATTCAGAATGCCTTCTATCTATTTGATTGGATAATAATATGATAAGTATGAACAGTAATTGAGTATTTAAAAGTAATTAATTTGAAAGTACATTTTTGCCAAGTTATAACTATATTTCAAAAATGTTATGATTTGTGCTGTTTAATTTATTTGAAATTATCTGTAATTAGTAATTACTGTATTTTGGACCAGTTTACTAGGTAACTATGCTACTATTGTAACTATATACACTATTGTCTAAAGTAAACTATATGGTTAAGGTTGGAAAAGCCGACTGTCGTCGTAAGATAATCGCAACAAAAACATGCTACTGTTTAAAAAGTCCTGCTAGTTTCTTTAAATCGCTTAGAGTTTTTTTTATGTTATAGTTCGGAAAACGAGCAGACGGATAACCTGATTGTAAGCAATCAGCGCCGCCCATGGACACCCGCAACGGAGGAGTTACAAGTGTGTTGCCGACCTTTTAGGGATTATGGATTGAGGAAGGATTGGCGGAGGGGAAGGATTGGGCCTCCGGTAACCCCACTCAGATGGCGAAACACAACGCTGTGGTTGTTTCACGCCGGTTTTCTGTGAGGCGGTGGTATCACTCCGGTCGAGCCGTGCCACTCGTGCCGAAGCATGGCTCTCCCACACTTACATTACATTAGTTTACTTCATCCCAATGAATTCCTAGTTTTCTGAAAGGCCTGTGTAATATTCTAATTGAAAATTATACGCATACACAACAAAAACCTTTTACCTTCACAGCAAAACCTTTGTACAGTAAGTAATTCACAAATTTATAAGCATTTGGGAGAATAAATTACAACGCTAGGATTTTCGCGTATCGCTAAAATGTAATTGCCAATATTTAACAGAAGCGCTACGCAATATTTCTAAAGCAAAATCCGTATGTAGCTCAGAATTGCCTTCGACTGACATAGCTACCACATTATTGGGACCCGTTTAGCGGGCATTAAGTATTCAGTCCTTATTTTTGTTTCGTCATTTATTACAAATAACTGGAGAGCTTTATTAAGATTCTTACTAACTGAGATATAATTTATTGTGCCTTGCGCCCGGGCTAGTTCGACGACGATTATTTTTATGGTAAATTGTTACTAATGGGGTAACATTTTTAATTGACGACAAATATTGTTAGTTTTGACATTTGGTATGGGCACGTCATTCCAACCTTACTAATTGTAGGTGTAATTTAATTACATATTTATCGAGTTTCTATTCCAGAATCGACCAGTCACTTTTACGGTGATTTTTGGACCCCACAAACTTCTACATGAGGAATCATATTACACGTATCTTCTGATTTCTATATGATGTACCTATACAATTAGTTACATATTTTAATCTAAAACGTCGCATTGCATTAATTTAATGTACCAATGCGAAAAGGTGGTCATTCCAAAGAAAGCATAGGATTATTAATCCTTCTCTATGTCATTAGTGACTAATTAACGTCTTAAGTAATGATTAATTGTATACCGACATTATTAATGAGTTGAATTATAGGGATGTGCTGAAATAAATAGAAGAAAAACTTGACCTGACATACATTAATGTCAGCAAAAATTTAAAAGCCCTTTATTTATGAGCTATAGAAAACAATTCTATTCTATGGTAAATAAATGGCTTCTTATGTCCATTACGTGGAGTATAAAGTGCTTGTCTGAAAGTTATTGACGAATAGTAATTTAATATTGTTGGCCATTAATAGTTTGTCAGGTGTTTTGAGCTATAAGCGTAGCGTTATGCGCATGCCGCATTGAGCCAACAGACCACCACAGATAGGGTCCCACAGGGCCGATGTTCAGCCAGGCTTACGGGGCAAGTGAAACAAGATACCGCGGCGTCAACATGGAGCAGAAGATAAATTGCGACTCTAATTTTTTATCAATACAAGATTCAAGAAATCAAGAAAAAAATTTTAAATTCTTCCCTCACTAAAATAGAGTGTTTTGAGCTAATTACAAGGTTTTAAACAATAGAAACTGTGGATTGTAAACTTTCCTAAAAATATATTTAGATTTATCTAAAATAGGGATCCAAGACAATTGTCAATGTTCCTGGGTCGTGCTTGACTTCAACGTTTCGATGTCTTCATGGTTGTATCTACTGTAGAGCATTTTGAGAGATTGTGGTGGACTGATCCCAAGAATAGCTGCTTACTCAAATGGACCTTGTGACTAATATATTACGACTTTGATTCACCGATGCACTTTCCGTGGTTGACAAAAATTATCCAGCCAAAAATTGTAACAAAAGGCCAAGTTTTAAGGAAAGGCTAACACTTTCATAGAAATGATGTAAAATAATTATAAACATCTTAAATATACATATGTAAATACATTATGTTATATGTATACATATTTAGCTAAACATATTTAAATAAAGCAAGTAGGCAATTTTTTTTTTCTTAAAATAAAAAAAAAAGTGTTTATACAATACAGTTATTCAGTAGCTGTCTTTTGAAAGGAATGTTAAGTACCAAGGAATTTTTTTAAAGTGATTCTAAAAATAGAAGAATTGTAAATCTGTCGTAGGCGATCCGTGACTTGGGTTTAGACGTTTGTGTCGGATTTAACGGAATTAGGTTAGTTTGAAGCTACAAACAGTAAAAATTTAACTTACTTAAAATGAACTTAAACTTACTACGAATTACAAAAGCATATTATTGTACTGTTGTATCAATTTATATTTTTCTTAGTGCTTCATAGGGTAATAATTCAAATATACATTTCATATCGTAGTTGATCTATCGGAAAAGTATTTTTCATTTATAAAAACATATACTGTCTTGTACACTACATAATTATGTAGTTACATAGGACAACTTACAATTGAGTGTTATTTTTGTAAGTGATCTTATCGCACAAGGGGATTTCTTACAGACTTCCTTTGGATGAGAAAGATAAAGACCCAAATAATATAATTAGTACCACATTTACATATAACACCCTAAGATTAACAAAAAATATAAACGTATCTCCGTAACGCAAAATCACGCATTGCGTGTAAAAAGACTAGTGGCCTCTCTAGCTATTAAACCGAAATCCCCGAACAATAAGCAGAAATTAAATTTTCCATTAAAACTGTAAAACGTATCAGCTGTTCCGAAAAAGTTAATCACCGAAATGGGCCACCGGTGATTCACTAAAAAATTAACTCCGCATTTGCTTCTAAATAAATTTTAAATTTCTCCCCAAAATTTATGACGTCATCCCGGCAACGCGTTTGTAAAATTGTAATTGTATATCTTATTTGGGACAATGAGAACAAAAGGCTTGTAACTATGATTAAATGCTTGGAGGTATGTGTCAGTTCTGATTTCATTTTTTATATTTTCTTTTTCTGTTTTTGTTGTTTTGTTTTCCGGATTTATAAATTTAAATTATAAATTATTATTTGAGATTAAATTATTATGATGAATATTCATATACTACCTACATTTTATACATTAAACTTTATAGACATGTGTGTGGTTTTCTAACACTGTATTTTTTTTATTTAGTGTATTACAACGCGTGGAGTTTTAAAGACCGTTTGATAAGTTTAAGATTATTTTTTTCTAAAGAAGAAACAGGTTAAATGGATTTATTTCTTTAAAATGTATATACTTATACACAATAAGGAATGATTTTTTATTGTATCAGACACTTACACAGTAAAAAAAACCGTATCAGAAGTCCTAAAAAGCCCAATAAATTACAATTGAATAGGAGCAACGATGGAACAGGGTTTAAAATTAAATAAAATAAGATGAGGGCAACACACATGCATATTTACAATTCAAACGCTATATACTAAACGGCTACCTCATTAACACTTACTCGAATAAAATAAATATGAATCCACTTAATTAAGCTCGTTAATTAACTTATGCAGACACAATAAATAAATTTTAGAGCATAACTTTATAGAGCATCAGCTCTGGAGCGGGACATGCAAATTGAGAACGTGAAAAATAAAAGATGGTTACATTTTTATAAAGTTCCGACGGACGAGAGACGGGCGTGGTGCGTTTTTGGCGTTTATACCATACGATTTTACCTATTTTTTTCTCTTTTTTTTGTTTCCACCTAAATCCTTCTTTTTCAAACGTGTTGCATAGGCTTTATGGTCTTTTCAGTGTTAGGTACTGGCAGTTCACGGGGTATTCTCATTTTTTCAATCTCTCCGTAAATTGTGTTCGTTTGAAGCTCTTGTTTCGCGTTTATTCGATTCTGTTTTTATTTCTGTATGTTCAACGATGAGTGTAAGTAAATTGGAGGTTAAATACTTGTTTTATTATTTGTCAATTACTAAAGTTCTTACATTACTTTACTGAAATTAGTAAAAATGACAGCTAAAAAGCAGAAAAAATATCATTATAGATTAAGAGTTGTTAGGTGTGAGATATGTGAAAAGGAGGTGTTTTTATTTTATCATGTTTCTAAATATATAATTATACATTAGGTCCGTTCTGTAAACAATTATTCATGTAGTAACAATTTTGAAAATCTAATCAATTATAATGTATACAACAATACATTAATTTATAATAATATTATTCAATACTAGCAGCTCGCCCCCGCTTCGCACGGCTCCAACTATCTCCCTATCAAAGTGTCACTTTTTCCAAATCTTCCCCTCTACTTTTCTAATATTTTCTTTGATAAAAATCTTCTCCTGACAATAACAAACACAACAAAAAAAAGAATTAGCAAAATTGGTCCAGGCGTTGTTGAGTTATGCGCTTACCAACATATTTTGCGATCCATTTTTATATATAAAGATTATATGTACATATTGACACAAGTTGACCCCGCGAACTCGAAACCGCCTCAAAATTTCCTGTTTAATAATATCAGTTTCAATACTTGTCAATTATTTAATGTCACTTATATTATATTTTATTAGGTTTTAATTTCATTCGGATTCATTCCGTACTTTTAACATGAAGGAGTTTAGAAAACCATCTATCCAGCCACTCATACTTACAAATTTCACCTTTATATCAGTCGCATAAAGATTTATGCTTTGTCGTGAATAAGTCGGCTCTGCCATAGTGATACCACGGCGTCACTAAAACCCGGCGTGAAACAATCACAGCTCTCTTCTCTAAGAAGATATGTCCTGACACCCAAATCTAATTTCGTCTTCCTAGACGGACTATGCTAATATGGATCTTCTACATAAACAAATGCTAAATAATGTTATGTAAAGAGCCTTTTGTATTTTTCCTCTAAGTCGTGAGCTGTAAACGTAATTAAAAAACATGAACATCATACAACGAAGAAGTGGCGATGAAAAGGGTGGCACAGATGATGATAAATAATGCGTTAAATGTGAGAAGCGACACTTGAGGGTTGACCACAAGAATACTAAACGAAACAACTGGATATTTTTTCCAAACGTTTTTTATTATGACCATCATGAAGTACCCACAGATATCAAGAGAATGAAGATATAAAAATAATTGTCTGTTTAATTGTTAGTAATCTTATCGAGATCGTCTGTCTGTCGTCGAGTTAGTTTTTGGATACGATGTTGAATTACGAATACAATGTTTTTAATAGTTGGTGCATTTACAATCGTGTTTTGGTGGTTTAAGGCGCCTTTTTTTGATGAAAAACATTGTTACTATTACTTGCATTAGCTACCGAATAACCTAAGAAAATTATATACGAGTATCATTTAAATCTCCAAGAAAATAAAAAATATTGAACCTATCCTAAATTACGTAGTTTTTTGCATCAATAGATCTTTAACGAACGCCCTTAAGAGCAAGAGAAAACAGCCATAACTAATTCGTTAATTACCCTCAATTTCCACACACTGTGCTAAATTACGCTTTGATACTAACGTGAAAAATGGCCGAAGATTTCTCTGGCGAAAAAAATGAACGTCCCCAGTAAGCCGGCAAGACGCATAGCCCTGGACGTGTCTACCAAGGTAATTAGTGGAGATACTAATTTACATTTGTATTCAAAATTCGAGCGCTCTCTCGCGCCATTCCTCGTCTGTTTATTCTCATCGTTTTTTTTTTTGCAAAACGTACCGCATTGCTGTGTTTTTCGCGTAAAAAATTACGCGGCTCTCCCTAACAAATGTTTCGGGGACATTGTCTAGCAAACAGTGGCCGGTAAACAACTTAAAATGTAATAAATAGATCTTTTTTCGTGACTTTTATGTGTTTATTATCTTTTAATAAAAGAAATAGAATAAAAAACATGTTGTTGTGTTAATTTTTTTGGTATGTAACATACTAAATTTGGTGTGAAGCTCAGTGATAGTCTACTTTTTAATAGTTTATTTAACAGTAGGTACTACAGCAGACTGGTCGAATTGAATATAATTTTTGTAACCTGATTCAAAATTCAATAAATGCCAAAAAAAGAGTTATATATTTGAAATTTTCTTACACCACACACTAGGTTCTTACTAAAATAATTTACCAGCGAACCGAAATATTAATGCTATGAAACTGGCTGGTCAGTAAAAAATCCAATTTTTTTAAAAGTAGAACAACTAATATGTTTAGGAAAAACTATTGAGTTCTAAAATTAAAATTTCAAATGCCTATATGAGGCAATATAACACTCGTAGAAGAAAGTCACGCTGCGTTTGTCGGTTTAACCCGCAACTGCAACTGGACGAACGGTTGAGGAGAATTTAAATATACCGGTCACATTAACAATTCCGCACATTTACTTATTTTTAGTCTTCATACGGTCCGTGACTAGGCAGTCGACAGCCCAGTGTTTTTCCTACATAATTTGGAATTACAAACACGGACGGGGGCCGAGGCTAGTTAAATTTCACTGTTATTTATGTTTGTTTACCAACATTTTATTTTCTTGTCAAATGTTCACTAGTGAATAAGCGATGACAGGTTAATAAAGCAATACACGGCTATGTGGAAAATTTATATAGGTACCTAATAATATAGGTACATAATTTTATTTATTTCAAAATATATTTTAATTTGTGTAATTTTTTGGGCTTTACTGCGTCAAAAGGTTCTGTGTATCTGACAGCTATTAATTTTATTTAGTATTGGTAGATATGTATATCAAAGTCGTCTTTTTTTCTATTAACACGACATACATAACATCTGATACTGAGTCTATAACATTAAAAATGTCAATCTTTCACCTTAATTAATACGATATTAGAAAAATCATTAGCTTTTCAATGCAAAGCGTCGAAAATGACACACGAATAACACATTAAAATAATAAAATTACACACTAAAATGAATATCAACAGCATAATTCCATTAAACATCCGATTTTAATCATAAACTAGAACAGTGCACAACAATATTAGCGTTGCACATAGTCGGTAATGAAAACATGTTGTTTTTGAAGCAGCTTAATAAGCGGGACATGAATAACGATCACACTCGTGCGCATTACAACACAATAATATATGTTCGAAAATAATACGGAACGCACCATTAATGGGAGCACGCAAAATCCATTTGGCGTTTTCATTTCAATTTTATTTAATTAAGGCTTATGCGGTGGCCCCGACCGTAATGCCATATTTGGCTATTGTTATAGAGTAGTTTTGGGATTTTCAAATTTCAATTTAACACTGTATTTTGAGTTATTGGGTGCGGCCGCGGATTTTGTAGGGTTGAGTCGAAGTGTGTTTTTGTCTACCTATTTAGATTTATAAGTAGAGCCATATTTTCGGTAGATACTTAAGTATGATTGTTTAAAAGGATTTTCAGTGACAGCCACAGTCTAAAAGAAGGTAATATCGGTTATAAATCATCAAGAAATCGAACCAATGTTTGTTTGTTTACTTTTTATAATATTATGTAGGTACCTACTCAAAAGCACCATTTTTGCATATCAATTCAAAGTTTTCAATCCCTAGCTAGAAGGACTTTCTACAGTCATCGGTCCTCGACAGTTACAATCCTAACTTAAGAATGATGATTTTTTTGCTGTTCCATATGTTAAACAACAAAGCAGTTTTTGATCATTGTTCTCTTCAATCATACGCCACTGTATAGTGCATAAAATGTATTAAAACAAATTGAAACAAGAGGAAATAAATTAATGGGTATTAATAACATTGAAGACAAATCACACAACTAAAAGATACCAGGAAATAAGAACAAGAAATCAAACAGGAGTGACTTTTACGCCGCGAATGCCGGAAAATGTAGATACCGCGGCTGCTGCCTGGAGCAGAAGAAAAAACTAGTTTTTAGTCAGTAAGAGTTTCACAGACTCTTACTCATCTCTTGCGTCGATAAATTCATAAAGCACTCACGTCATCTCCTCCGAGGGCAAGAAAGGTCCTCCCAAAAGCTGAAGTATTCGAAACTCAAAAACAAAAAGTAACTGTTATTCTTGAGGATAAAGTACTAAGCAGGTCTTACGTAGATAAATAGGGAAAGCTCTAACATTCCAAGCAGTGCGTCAGTATAATTAGTAAAGCGCATAGTAACATTGTGTTAGCATAAGTGAATGTGTAAATACGACCTACTGACGTTAATAAGATGTGCATCTTGGGGCACTCGTGTGTAAGTTGCCTAGATTAAGGAGTGCAAAGAGAATTCTTTAGGTGTTAGTAACTATATAGATAGATAGGAGCAATGAGTACTCTTAGTTTATGACGATGAAGATAAATTGGATAGTATAATAGGTATTTAGTATTGAGAAGATCTATTAGACCCCTTACAATCTACAATTTGGAATGAGCACCTAGCTTCACTTACGAACAGACTGACAGACTACTTCTCTATTTTGACGTTTCAAAAGTACCTATTTATGGTTTAGTTGGAATAAATGATTTTGACCTTGACTTTGACTTTGACTTACAGGTGCCTCTTACAGATCCTGATGTGTGTGTAAATATGTGCTAGTTAGTCGTTCTGCAAAAAAATTTTACTAAACTTGAGGGTAGTAAAAAAGGTACGTAATATTGATTTTTGAGATCTTAAAGTTCAACCAAATTTGACTGATTTTAGCTAGAAAGACTTCGATTATTGAGAACATTGCTAATGACATCTCAGATAGATAGAGACTTACGTAGGTTTAATAATCAGTGAATATCAGATCTTGATAATGAAAGAAAGATAATATTGATATTAAAAAGGTGTTTCTATTAATGGCATAATTTGTTAGTAAATTTTACAGCAAATTTATCATTATCTTGACGGCTTAGATGCTTTAATGGATTTGAGTCCAAATGGTACCTAAATGATTTGGCTTTATTTGGATTATGAGAACATCCAATTCATTAGTAATAAATCCATAACATAATACTTTAATAGCGTTAAAGTTAAAAAAATCCACTTATTATTTATAGCTAGCCGGATATCGGATTAACAGCGTACGATCAACGAAAACGCGCAGTTTATTTTAAACGTGTCATAGGACAATGGAGTGACGTCATCGAAGGCGCCCGAGTAAAATCCTGTTAATTAGCAGTCGCAAAGCAAACTGCAAACTACGTGACCGATCGCCTATCAATATCAATCGGAAATCTAAATCTAACACATATACCTACCGCAGTGTCGGGAAGTGTTGGCGTCTGATAATCATCTCGGATTGATTGATTGGTAACTTGTGAGTCAATAAATAGTTATTTGACACGTTAAAAGCGTAATAGTTAACATGGTTTGCATTTTGTAAGGTGATTTGCGGTGTGAATTAAACAATCAGCTGCTGTTTTGCTCATAAATTACCACTATTACCTACTAGATATTTGTCTTTTATAACAGTTTTAGAGCTTCGAAGATTGATTGAAGTGTCTTCGCGGACCTTTTATTGTAATTTATAGGCAAAGCGTCAACTGTTACATCAATAATTAAGCTGCGAATGGACATTTTTCTTCGTTCAAATCAAGAATGATGGATTTCTTCAATGTATAAAATATTATTGTCTATATTTTACTTGTTTATTATTATACAAAATTATTTTGCTTACTATTTACTCTATCTAGTAAGTGTTCAAAATAAGTTATCACTAGAATGAAAAAAACAGCAATAATAATAAACTTAAAGCTTATGTAATAGTAATATGAAAATCAAAAACCAATAAAGAAATCAAAGTATAATGTAAATGATACAAAGTGACAGCACCTTTTCTATATTTCCGAACCCAGACGAAAAGCTTTTCTTTAAGCATGAGACCAAATATAGCAAGGGTACGACTATGAAACTCGACATAATTATTGCCAATCCATTCTCCTTCCTATAGTCCTGTCTATGCGCAAGTTTATCGCACTATTATTAAGGAATTCCACCCGATGCATGATGAGGACATGACACATCGACGCATTGATATTCAGTGGCCAGTATCCATACAAAAAACGTGTTGTTATTCAAACCATGAATGGTTAGAAGAAGAATGATTGACAACACATTAGGAAGGTTGGAACTTCGTATTTGCTAAGCAGATCAGTTGGACTGTCATGTTGATTTGTTCGTTTTCTGAATAAATATTAACTACCACAGTTTAAGATGTTGATGTATACTGGTAAACATGTTCGGCTTTCGGTTTTGCAACGAGTTTCAGACTATTGCAAATGCTGTGAACGTAAATTGTTGTAACGGCTTGAAGACACATCTCCTTACTTAGGTTTGAGAGTGTGCTTAACTCGAAATGTGTACAGTTTTGTGTTTTTTTTTCTGGGTTGGAATTTTCCCTATTAATCGTTTATCATCATTAACACTGAACGTGTTTTATAATATCCCAAAAGTATAGTTTTTCTGATCAGAGAAAAATTTACTCAAAAAACTAGTTTCCTTTTTATACTATGGAACCAACCACATGGGCCTAAAACATAAGTTATTTACATAAAAGTGTCTTTTATTGGTTTACTAACATAATTGCCTATGGGTGCGTATACTTTTAGAAAAATACGACGCGTATTTTTATTTTGAATTATTAAATAGGAAATTGCACATAGCACAGAAATTGCACCATCCCGATAGGTGGACTCTTTTGATACGAACGACAAGATGAACGACGACAGAGTTCTGGTGTTAGGTGAAAATCAACATTAATATCCTTACAATAACTGTCGTATACTATTGGTTTTATAAAAAGCAATCAGTAAAGGATCTCAAGGCGCTCCCAAGGTCATGTTAAGCTTAAGAACTGTTTTGTATGTGTACGCTGTTAAGTGGTTTTCGTTTAGGACGTGTCCAACAGAACTTTAAATGTTGCCGACACGAGACGTGATTTGGCAATGTTATACCATTAAATGTTTAAGTGTCTGATATAATTTGTGTGTTTATAATAGCGGGTGATCACCACAATGAAGATACGAACCATTAGAGTTCGCACTTTTATACCATTTTGTTCCAAGAATGAGGTATTACTTTCGAAGTGAATTTGAAATGATTTCCATAATTAGGAGATGTTAAAACTGACCTATAACGTTCTAAAAAGATAATAATGTGTCTACTAAGTTTTAGCAGTATTCTTAGATATCATCACTGTAAAGAGGATCGAAACACGGCCCAATACACGCTTGAGGATTTCCCTGAATGTTAAAGCCATTTACCAGTCTTTGTTGTCTGACAGTTATTGTAGCTATGCAACCGAAGCCAACAATTTTGCAGGCCGTAGTTACCCTTTCGCGAAACTGTGCTTCTTCAGTAAGAAACTATAGAGAGAGATTGAGAGAGGTTGAGAGGTTGGGCATGTAATAGAATACGAATGTAATTAATGAATGTCGTTCGACGATGAGACGAACGAACTCAAGTGACCCCCTGACTGTTCTAAGGATGATTCTAGGCGGTAAAAGCCCGACATAACTCTTTTATAAACAAAATGTATCGATGCAGATTTCCGTATATCAAAAAATACTTTATCAGGCAGCAGGCTGGCGTTGTGCTACCCAAAGAATTAATATCATCATACATTTTAGGTTTTCTGCGGTTCTATTTTGTGTTATTTACGTATTGATAAATGCTACTTACCAAATTTTCTTCAGCTACTTTTATAACGAAGGTGCGACTTCCACAAATCAAAGCCACTACTAACGTAGGTTGACCAAAGTGAATTTTTTAGTATGCGGTAAATATTCAAAGTATTGAGCTGACAAAAAACCAAATTGTTCTGAACAAATGCAAAAAGAACGTTTTAAAAAATTTGCAGGTAACAGAACACCATGTAGGTATCATTGTTTCCATTGCAAAAACCGCACTAATTCCAACATAACCTTAAATTTTTAACATCCATCGTTAATACTTAAAACGTTTATTGTAGCTTTGAAATATAATATAATGGAAAATTATGAAGAATTTCTTTAGCGTCACCTCAAGTTAGCGGGTGGTAATACTCGATACAATATCTGTGAATAATCAGGTCTTACATCTTAACAATGTTATCTTTGCGAGTATCAAAACTGCATCTTTAGGAATCGGATCTTTATCGTCTTGAAAATAAAGTGCATTTTTGTTAGGGGTTTTAAATAGAGAGGTGTATAAATAAGTTTGTATGTTATTGTAGTGAAATGAACAGTAATTTATCGTCGTCTTTGCAAGGTAATTGCGTAAATCATGCATTTATGACAGGCGGCCGCAACAAGCTTTGTCTCCCCTCCTGGTCGAAGGACCAAGCAGTTTTATTATCACCAACGTAAACAAGTGAGACGCATTGTTCACCATCTAAAAAGTACACCTTTTCTATTATTACTTAATGAATTCACCTGGCTTTTGTTTCTTTGTTAAACTGCGCTTTTTTATTGTATTGAATTGGTTTTACAAGATATTTTTACTTAAATGCTGTTGGTGTAGCTTGAATTGGAAATAATGTTTTTAGCTAAACGAAGACTTATAGATGTAACTAGATGAGTTTATAAATTTCAAGCTTTTTTTTGATGTAGACTACCTTTAAAATTAGTTGACAATCCACCTATTGACAAGGTAGACTACATAATAGGAAGGAGTGAGTACTTATCCTTGATTTGTAAACCCCATTTTTCAGTAACAAAATGGAATCAAGCTCAAAACTTTACAATACGAAAAAGTGTCAGTAATATTTACAAACAAAACTATTTTATGAGTCATAAAATACAACAGATAACTCAATTTATCAGTATAAAACGTCAGCGCTATATATCTAGTTCAACTTGTAATAATCTATTAACAAATAAACTATAAAATCATATCGGAGCTAAAGACTTAATTAGCGGTCGCGGCGGGGCACTGCGCACGCGCTGCTATCTTATCTCGACTGCGCACGATTCGAGCGACAACGAACCCTGTTTATGAAAATACAGGGGTATGGCGCCTAGGCTATAGTACTCCGCCATTAATATTGTTGCCTAATAGCTGAGTGGAAGTGAATTGTTTGTTTGCTCTGCTATGACAGAAACGTTTTGTGGTACACATTAAATCTTTGCTACATTGGGGTTTATGATATTTCGTATGCTGATAGTGTTAAATATTATCTATGTATCGTTTAGAAATGGAATAGTATAAATGAATATTGTCATGACTTGCGTTAAATTCTCAATGTTCCACTAGATGTCACAATAGACAGCCACTGATAAATGCAATTTGTAAATAAAATATCTTTTGTTACAATTCGCACCGATTTTAGCAATATTTATTTGGACATATTTTTGGGGTTTTTGTTAAATGTGTTTTATAATCAGTAGCATATTTTTGTTGCGGTTGCTAGACTTATATTAGGAAAAGGAACAGACGGATAATTAACTATCATCAGCATAATCATGCAAAATTTAACATAGAAATTTTATTATCATCTTATCTAATAAATCGCTAGAAATCTTCTGTAGGTCTTTCTTAATCTATCTCTAAAAGATTCCTAAAATGGTAGACATATTTCAACCTAATATGGTCTCTTGGATAGACATCTTACTTGTATCGAAACTTGTTTATTGTAAAGGCTAAGCCGCTTCCTAGATTACTTAACTAATTTACGAAGTCAACAATACTTCATAAAATAAACAAAAAGAGATGATGATATGCGTTTGAGCTTTTCTTTTGTTTTGATATTGAAAAACAGTAGCAAACTATCAAAGTGTTAAAAATATTTTTATAGCCTCAAGTTATTTTTAAATTTTTATCAATATTTATAAAGTAAATAATATTAATAATTCCCTTCCATATTGTCTTTATTTCCTCGTGATCGAGCCCCAACTGCGCAGGAGTTGCCGTGCCTGATATTGTGGACAGAAGGATTTATGTTCGTACTACACGTACCTGAATATTATTATTATAATATTTTTAGTGTACGTGCATTTACTTGAATCACATTGCAGGATTTAGTATGTAATGCAAGTTTCGTTGAATTCGTTTTGAATGTTTTATATTAATTTAGTTTAGAAGATTGGATGACATGGTATTTGATGATGGAAGAAATAGATTGGTAAGTTTAGATTTTCGTAAGTGTGGTAGACCCATGCTTTGGGAATGACTCAATGGGAGTGATATCACTGCTCCACAGAAAACTGGCGTGACACAACTTTTGGGTTATATTTCGCTATGTACCGGACGCATAATCCTTACTCTAATCACTAACCCTCATATGGCCGACAATGCACTTGTAACTCTTCGATGTTGTGGATGTTCATTGGGCGGAGTGAATTGCTTACCATCAGGTTTTGCGTTTGCTCGTTTTTAATTCTTAAGTTTATAAAAATTAGGATTAAAATATGCTTGTCGAATCAATGACTCTTATTGACGGGTCAACAATGATTTATTGGAGTATTTTTTGCAGAATAACACTATGAGGTGTTTGTCTTTGAATTTAACAAAAACACTACTCGCTTCTAAGCAGCTTAGTCAAGAATATTAACCTGCTAATAAAACTTTAAAGCATCTATACTTAAACGTTACAAGTAAAAACAATTTCTTCAACAAATTAATTCCACGAAAAACCTACACTGTACAGAACCCACGCACAAGACTTAGGTTACTAGATACTACGTAGATAGGTAGGAACATAGCTCGGTAGGTATCGGTCGGATCGCGGGTGGCAGGCAGCCTCCCGGCTAATTAAGATAACTCAATATGTCTACTGACCGCGAAATATGGCGGCGTGCACGCAGATCTTTGTGTGTGCAGATTTTGCACGGCAAATTGTTGTATGTCATGCACTGGATGCATGAGCTATGCTTGTGAAGGGTAATGTTGTCATCTCTATTCGAAATGAGTCGAGATGTTACGTCTGATTGAGGCTGGAGCTTGGCTGAGCTTGAGATCTGTTTTGTTCTGGTTACAGATTACCTTTGTACGTAATGTTTGTACTGGGGTTTAATAAAGTGATTAATAAATAAGTATGTTAAGTCATGCGATTTTGAGGTTTAAGATTTTTTGCTCAAGTCAAAAAAAGTCAAAAATCATTTATTTCAATAAGACCACAGCAGGCACTTTTGAACGTCAAGCAAGCAAAAAAGGAAAAAAGTACCTATATAAAAAGAGCTTTAAAATTAAGCGTGTCAGTCTGTCCGTCTGTCCTCTAGTGAAGCTATTTGCTCATTCCAAAGTGTAGATTCCTATGGAGAAGAACGAGCAAGAAACGAGCAAGAAACTCGCTAGTGCTAACAATTCATTTAACGTTTTCAAAAGATCCTCATTAGCACACCGTTTGGATTAGCACTCAGATTTAGGCAATATGTCTACCTCATATTACATGGAAAATGTAATTATTGAACTGGTAAGCCGATCTCCGACTCGCTGGATACCTAGACCTAATAAAGAAAACTACTACGTCGACCGCAGTACTGTGTACTCTCAAAGACAACAAAAGTGTGGAGAGATCGCTCAACTCTTGCTCTTGTCTTGAAATAAATAAAGGACGACGGTATGTCGCAACCCGTCCATCGACATCCAAGACCACTCGGCTAAGAGTGTAACGACCAAGAAGAAGAAGAACTGGTAAAAACAGTGTGTACTTTGTAATAAGTATGCGTGGCTAGGCAGAAATTCCTACTCCTACGGAAATAAAACGCATGACGGTATACAAAAAAAAATATCAGAGTTAGAAACTGAATCTCTTTTATATCCTTTCAAGCGTTACCTAGATGCTTAGCTTTCTAGATTATTTAATACCATACCGTATAACTATGAAATAATTCGATTTTTCGAAAAGACAACAAATAAATGTCTCACAGATAACAATAAAGAACGGGTAAGAGTTTGCACAAGAAGCATCTCTCTAGACACCCATAATCTAAGAAGTCTAAACTTCCAAACAGTTTATTTGCATCCCACTATAAATTTGTAACGCTGTGACATAATTGGTATTATAGTAGATGTATTATACTAAATGATATGGTATGACTATAACAAGAAATAAATAGGTACCCACATGACTTAGTAACTAATCTGACAAAAGGTTATAGACTCATGGTTATATTTGAGACTTAATCTTCTACCTCATAGAAGGTCACAGAATGATAAACTTTAATCTAGGTAAACAAAACCGTATGTTCCCATCTACAAGACATATCTCAAACGACTAGATCAACTGAATCTAGGGTCATATAACCTAAACGAAAGCAGCAAGAAAATGCCTAATTAAAACAGTACCAAAATCCGATATCAGTGTTCCACGACGACCCAGCTAATAAAGTGAGCAGTCTCACGTTGCTAATTAGCTCGTTAATTATAAGCCTTTCACGGGAGCCTTAATTTCTGCATAAAACACTATCCGAAGCCGCCCTTAATTTTTGAAGGGATATAGGGTTACGCGTGTATCGTCTTGCGTTGTTTATTTAAATTTGGAATGGAATGACCCAGAAAATGTGTTGGTGGTGTAAAAAGGATCTTTTTTTAAATAAACGTTGAAATATTTTATTTTTTATTTTGGTGCCATAGTTATATTATCTACGTTTTTGTTTTCAACAATAAAATGGTATGGACACTTGAATAAAAAACAAGATGTTTATAATGCATGATACGTTAGTTTTGAATACTTTGCATTATGAATGAATCTAGTCTATTGTTTAGCGCTAGTTTAATTTGCTGTCGTTTTGTATAAATAAGTGACCAAATTATGAAATTGAGTCAGGAAGTATGATTTAGCCTTTTAAATTAGACCCAAGTATCCACTTAGGTATTCATTGCACAAATTTTGCAGTTGCTCAAAACTATCCATCAAACCTCGAGTCTGCGATGGCTAATAAATTATCAGTCATATACTACATCAATATGATTTATGGCATTATGTTTCATATAAGCATATAACTGTAGATTTGAAATATAATTTTGTACTAAGTAATTGCGTTTGAATCTTGTTTATAAGATATTCTAGAGTAAGCCGTGTGACAGAGGTTACTGGAGGTCCAATCCTTCCCCTCCCCCAATCCCTCCTCAATCCCTGAATCTCCAAACCCCTAATCCCTAAAAGGTCGGCAACGCACTCTCACTTCTCGTTGCATCCATGGGTGGCGCTGATTGCTTACCATCAGGTAATCCGTCTTCTCGTTTGCCGCACTATTACAAAAAAAAAATTATCTCAACTTATTTTTCTATTCAGCTGGAGGTGGAGATTAAGCGCACTAGTGTAGGTACCGTGGCTCAGGCTCAAAGCAGGAAAAAGGACAGTTGAGTCGTTTTCAGTCAATCAGGGTCTGAAGTTTCCTCTAAAAATAATCTTGATGATGATTTCCCCTCAAAAAAAACTTTCTACGAATAATTTGTCATAAACGCGATTATGACGAGAACGACTATGATAAGACGGTAATCGTTTTGCAATGTATATGCGATTTGATTCTTAAGATGGCGTAAACACAAAATCTGCTTCAAATAGTATAGGTAAGGAACATTCTAAGAGGACGCTCAGTACGGTTGAGCAAATAGCTAAATAATAGGAGTCCCTCAGCAGGTGGACTGGAGTCATTACTCTTGCGGTAATCCGCCGAATACACCCTGATTTATAGGGTACCGCAGACGGACCACCAAATTTAGGTGTTTTATAAAAAATGGAGCTTAGTTTCTTGAGTTATAAATAATGTTAGAAATCCCTAACGGGAATGGGGTTTGGTAAGTGTGCGACGCGATATGTTTCTTTCGAAATAGTTTCTATTATTTATGAGCGACTAAAATTATACACGATGGCAACTTTTGTCAGTTGCATTGTTTACGAGTTCATTTATACAAGTTATAGTTTCGCTTTGAAGATTTTAATAGAAATATTCATAAACTTTTTTATGTAGTAGGTCGACAAACTAGCACACGGATTTCCTGATGGTAAGCAATCAGCGCCGCTCGTGGACACCCGCACAACAGAGGAGTTACGAGTGCGTTGCTGATCTTTTGAGGTTTATGGAATTAGAGATTTAGGGATTAGGGGAGGGGAAAATTCGTTATTATTAATTTGTATTTGTACTTTAACAAAACAACTTCTCTATCTAACAATGTTATTATGATAAGGTACATAATAATATCATGTTAGTACATAACATACACTGTAATTGATTATCTCCTGTTGTTTACATAAACGATAAGATCTTCGGAAACATACTCCTTAGTAATCTGACAAATACATAAGTTCATGCAATGTGTACACATCTATGCAAATTTAGTCTATCGAATATCTAAGATATATTATTATGTACTATGCCCTGTGGTTTCTCCCGCATAGTACTTAGGTATATAGCCTATGTTTTCCGGGGATAGTGTAGCTTCCCAATAGTACAAGATTTTTTCAAATCGGTCAAGTAGTTTCAGAGCCTATTCAATATAGACAGACAAACATAGAAGTATTGATTACAAAATACATAATGTTCCTTATGTATTTACATACTTTGCAGAAAGACTTTCAAAGTAAAATAAACTTAAAATGTTTACCTACATAATTTCGAACACATACATACATAGATCTGTCATGTTTGTTGTACGAAATAAAATAAGGTCTGAATTCGCGTAGCAAAAGAATCGAACCCCATATCCCGGCGGCCTCGCATGCACGCTTCCTGTTTGGCACGACACCGTGGCTACTTTTCTCGATGTGAACACTACTTTATTTTACCGTTCCACTGTATATGTATGTATTATGCATTCGTTTTTCCACGCAATCATGCAATTTTATTATTTTGAATGTAAGAAGTAAATATTTTGCATCTTAAAACAAACCGGCGTCTTAGCAACAAATACGTTATCTTACTCAGAATTCATACTAGTCCTATAGGACTGATGTTCAGCCGCGGTTGCGGGGTAAGCGCAATGAGGCAACGCGAACTCGGCCCAGAGCAGGAGAAGGAACGGGGGTTTTTAGTCAGTAAGAGTCTGACACTCACTCCCACCCACCCAACCCTGGGCGGGAGACACGAAAAACCTTCAGTCCTTATTTTGGACTGAATCGTATTTTTCATATGGTCTAAAATATCTTGACTTAAAAAGAGACTGTCCCTAAGATATGTTTAGGTGCTGCTTCTCAGAAAATGTAAACTTAAACTCGAGTTTTAAAGGTTATTTCGTGGCCAATTTACTCAATGACTATCGATCATTAATTATTATTAATATAAAATATGTAAGCTCTAAACAAAATCCTTCGTCCATGCTTTTCAATGTCTCAAAGCAGAAGTAACATTTATGAATTTACGAGCGCAACGCACCTCGTGTTTTATCAAGTGTCATAAATTATCTTCATTGGCTAATAACCAGATGTTACTTGTTCGGTTAGTGACCAGCCAGGAATTTAAACTGTCATTATTCATATTCAGCCTCTATGATTTGGAAGGGATCGTCGGCTGTTTGGATTCTATGTTGAAGAATGTTTTTGTAGGTACTTCCTATATATACATATATGTAGGTATTCGTTTTTGTAGTATAGTGTAATGTAAGTATATCATTTGTATTGATTGCAATTGCACATCGTTTAATTCTATTACTCATTTTATAATGCTACAATAATGCTTAAATTTTTTGTAATAATATTTTTTATAGTTTTTCATGGATATCTACTTCAATTATGGCTCCATAAATGTAGTTTCAAGCTCAAAAACAACGAAAAGAAATGGTAAAATATATCATTCTATTTCGTAGTATATTTATATAAGATTTATAGGTAGGTAATATTTGGAAAAAATTAAAAGCAGCATGTACAGTAACAGAATTTTATTTGATGCAGATCCATCTCGCACTATAGCCGATATTGTACAAAAAATTATAATATCGTTCCGTTCATATTATATGTATTGTAAGGTAATATAATATTACACAACTTTTCACACAGTTACAATCATTAAACACAAACATTAAAATCATTCTCTACACTAGAATCCCTCAAGTTTTAAGTATTTTTCTTCATTTATTTCTATATTATAATTATTTTACATTACAATAAAATTGGGCCTACCTATTCACGTATGACAAAATGCTTCGTAAAAGGACAAAATTTACGTATTACATTCATGAGCACGTTTCGAATTAAAATAAATTAACGATTACGTTCAAATGTAAACTTATCATTTTCAATATGTCGCAAAATATTATGTGAAATATTAAAACAAGTGTACGAATTTCGAATTCCATGATATATTATATAACAAGTTTGTCATCTTTATTCCATTAAGAAGCTTTATAAATAAAGTATTTAGTATTTACAATATGTAACAAAAGATCGCCAATAAAACTTGCATCAAGATCCTTTCAGTAAAGTTTACAGTACATTGGAGATACATAGCAAAATCGTTGTTTGATTAACACAATACAATTATTATTACGTTAAAAAAAGGAACTATAAGGAGGTAATTAGATGAATCGATGATTAACAAAATGAATTTGGCACTTCGAAGGCGTTAATTAAAAATAAATGTGCCGAAAGAATCTCGATCAAATTTTACGCGATCATTTTTTGTCTCATCACTACATTATACAGAAGAAAAATTACGTATATGTTTATAGGAATCCAAAAATATTAACGCTACTGTATCTTAAAATAAATTACATTAACTATTACTTAAATTTAATTAGCTATTCGTATACTGGGCACAACTAGTTTTGATTCATGTCATTTTTAAGTGACTATAGGTAATCTATTTTTCTAAGAATAAGTTAAGCTATAGACTAATAAATGGAATATTTTTTTTCATACTAAAGCTTTTGTAGTTACGTATAGGATTTCTGGCGAGACGCAGTGGACTCAAATGTTTAAATACATAATATATTAATAGAAAAAATTGGTAGGCACGAAACGCTGTCTTCAATTTTCCAAATCGATATAGTCCAATATCTCACAAATATACATAAAATTACGGTACTTAAGTATACATTTGCCGAATGCGTCGCGCCAGCAAAATATAATATTGTAAGTAAGTCTGTAAATGTATCACTATTATGCGTTTCAAAGACGTATACAGACGTTGTACATCAGATTTCGGTTACAAATACATAATTACTAAGTCTTAATATTTACATTACAATAATTTGTTTCCACACATGCACTGCGACGGAGGAACACGATGATCAAATGAGATAGAATTTGATAATTTTATATCAAATCCGATTATCGTATAACATTATATCTGGTCAAAACACTGAGTATTACAAAACTCCACATCACAATCTAGGACCTACGAACTAGAGTAAACATGAAATAGATGAAAATTCCCGTAGTCGCAGTGGACGTATTAACACTCCTAGTGCATTTTCAATTTCAGCCCGCTACCGAACAATTTGAAAGGAAATGAACTCGTCATGATACGAACTATTGGCAAGCGCTCCATCAGAAATAAACCCATACTGTATGTACCTAATCGTAAGAACGGCATCGCTATAATATAAACAAAAATAGTAACTATAAAGAGCTGTAAAACCCACCTCGGTTCGACACCGCGTTTTGGCAGATAAAGTGCGATTTCAAGTGAGCGATAGTGGGGCACGATTCGCACGATAAATAAAAACACAATTCCATTTGAAGCTCGGAGTTGCCGCGGCGGCCGTGTCCCGTGTACCTCAGCAGGCGTTCAAGATTTATACAGGGAGATGCGGAACAATATATCACGGAACAGTACGCGGGAACTCGACCTATTCCTAGCGTGGAACAGCCACCGTCCCGATGGAACATGATAGCAGATCACCCCGACAGATAGCGACAGCCTCACAACTAACGCCATGTCGCCTGGACAATAACTGTACGCTTTCTAATGGTTCTATCTAGAATATACGGCGAGCTCACGTCTCACTCCGCAACTGTTACGCAACATTATCGATGCGAGCCGATTAATATTAATCGATTTGACTATTTAATATCATCGCCTTATTAACATAATATATTCGTATGTAAGTCAAGCTAAGCGATAAATAAGCGAAGACCGAATTGCGTATTTTTCATCCGAGCATCATATAATTTATAGTCGACGATGATATCGCGACTGGTTCTTTTATTTGTGAAATAGTGATACGCGGAGTGTGCTCGGTAAGCGTTACTAACGGGAAATTTTGACAATAAATCTCTGGCAGTCGATTGCCTAAGCGTTCGTGTGGGCTGGCGTAAAAATTTATTCGACAGTCGATTTTGATATCTTGATCTCGCGACGTCAAACCGCGTCGGGGTGTGCGGAGCCGAGCGACAATATGACAATCGAGTACATATCACGCTAGCTGCGTATACAGTACATGGAGCGCGCTAACTTACACACTAGTCTCGGCCCTAAGACCTACCAAAGCATGGACAACGCTTAACACGCGACGACCACCTGAAACAAAAGGAAAAGCGAAATTAATTAAAACGCCAATCATAAAAAAATTAAAAATGCAAATAGCTTATTCGTTTTCGAGACAAATAAATAATTTAAGCGGGGTTAGCTAAACAACGTATGAAAAATTCGTTATCGTCGTTGTTGGTTTAGGATAATTGGAAGCATAATTTCGGTATATTGCTGAGGAGATAAATGTGACGATTTTCAGCAGTATTTTCTATTTATACTCGGTTGGCACTAGTCGGTAACAATTTAAAATCTAAAGCGCACGACGATATTTCATCAGATCGGAATACGTTCTCATAAACAAGGGCGGACTTAAAATGCAAATAATTTCGCGCAAGCCCCATGGGCATGTTAAAACAAACTCAGCATTCTAACAACTTTTCATTATTTATCGCTTACGCTCACGGAACGGCGAATTTTTTTTTCAGTTAAAGTTAATTTCTAGCGTAATGCGTATTTGATAAAAGGCTGTATCTCTGGCAGGCAGGCTCCGTCGAGCCGGCTCTGAAATTAAGATGTAACATGATGCGAGAACGAGCAAGAGCAGCTAGATTTATTGCTATACCACTTTGCATATGCTGATTTACAAAGACTGTGGATATGTTGAGAGCGGTTGCGTGTGTGACAATAGTACATTAAGTGTGTTATTTAAATTACTGTCGACACAATATCATGAATGTTACTTTGTATGATGTATTATTATTTTAACATTATTGTTGTTTGGAGTAGAGGCTCTTGCGTGTTTGTTATGTGCAGTGTATTGGTAAATCTGTTTTAGCAAAGGTTTTTAAAAGAAAATATAACTATTTTTTGCGCAAACAAAGCTAAATATAATGAGTAATTTGTTATACATTTTAATAAAGTATTTGCACTTAGTAGAGTCAGGCCAAGGATCTAGAATCCTGGTAAAATGCACCAATGATTCTAAGCATATTCTCGGTTATATGCAAAAAATAGATTTTACATTTGAAATAATATTGTATCTGCTCTATAGAGGTGCGGTGCTGCTGATGCGGCCCATTCGCGAGGCAGCGCGCGAGAGGGAGGACTGTCTGGCGATCCGCAGTCAGCAGAAAGAAACACATAACAGAAACGTTCGAGCTCGCCTTACTAAGACTCACTTGTAAAATATTTTATTTTAGTATTTTCAAAAGGTTTTAATTACTTCATCTTTTATTCTACGTGACTTTTTTAAGAACTCTATCAACTAGACGTTGGCACTGAATTTTCTTTTACAACATTCTTATTTAATTTATGTAGTAACATGTTCTGAGCGAATATAGGCCAAGCATATGATTAAACAGCCACACAATCAGCACGTCTGTAATTTATAGCTGTAAACAAAATACACCTACGTTTCTCTGGGGAATTCTTACAAAAAGTCAAAGTAGTACAAAAAGGTTCACCTACCATCCCGGTCAAGGAAAGTAATAAAGAAGAGGGACGCGAACCGAATAATTGATACGATTATGTGTTACTACTGCAGAGGAGATAAGGGTAGTAGCATACTGGGTACA
The DNA here is from genome assembly GCA_902829305.4 of Spodoptera exigua. Classification (NCBI taxonomy): domain Eukaryota; kingdom Metazoa; phylum Arthropoda; class Insecta; order Lepidoptera; family Noctuidae; genus Spodoptera; species Spodoptera exigua. The sequence goes on from LR824612.2 coordinate 5,541,244, forward strand.
TAACAACCACAAGACAAAATGAAGAACAAACACACAAATAAAACCATCTAACTTGACTCCAAATTGCGCTCACGTTGAGAATAAATGTTAATTCTAAACGATAGCACGTGTTTTTATTGCAAATCATTACGTAACGCGTCCAGACATAACCTAACTCGGCACTAAAGTAAAACGAATGCTCGAGATGCCACCTCGGCCGACGACCCCAAATGCGACTAACACGATTTCTATTCTATTTCCAGATGTTGACCAGTATGCACGCAGCATCAAGAACAATGGAAGAAGGGCGCCGGGCGCTCCGTCAAGTGCGAGAGCCCATAAATCCAATAGGACGCGCAATTTGTTGAATTACAGCATGCGCCAGCCAGCCACCGGGCCGACGCGAAATTAGCTCCCACAGAGATAAATTGACGGCGGCCCGCTAAATAAATTATTTGGGAAAACCGAGAAAAAACGGGCGTCTTCCCTTGATAAGGGTTGCGAGTATTCTACCGTAGAAATAATGAATATCGACCGCTTGTATACGTACTTCCCTACATGATACAACAAAATCATCAAAGTAACTCTGAATAAAAAAATATACAACATTATTCTGAATAAACATTATTAAGCCAATCACAATCTGATTGTTTTCTTTGAGAAAAATTGTCTATTATACCGGTCCCCTAAATAACAACAAAGATTCGCACCTAACCAGTATTCGGTAGCTCTATTAACTAACAATAAAGCATCAATCAATTTTAATGGACCGCCATTTAAATAAAAGCACTTTATAAAGCCAACACCTTAAAATCAACACACTGACTCGTATCTGGTTTGGTAATTAACCAAGCAATTATCACCTAGAAGCTGTTATTAATTCAACCTAGGTATTTCTCACGACAATAAAAAAGTAATTAAACCTCAATAACAGACACGAAATGAAACTTCACACGTGGTACCCGCGTTTATATTGGTTTAAACGACATTTTAATGTAGTTTTGAGTTTGTCGTGAACATTTTTGATGAATTCTTACTAATCTTGTGATCATTTCGAGGCTTAAATACATACGTTTTCTTTAACAAGGAATTTAGAAATGTCACTGTTTTAATCTTTAAAAGATTTCGGTGTTTGATATAGCGTTCTGATCACGGTAGCAATTTATTTGTCTTCTAAATATTGAAAAAAATATATTAAAAATTAAACTACTTAAATATTCTTTTAGACAACATATTCCTTGCGATCTTTTTTCAACACAAACATGCCTCAAAAGGGTTGCATCACCCTTTCTTTCAACGGGATTAATCTTAGTTGTATATTCAAGATTTAGGCGGCAATAAGAAAGACGCATAGGTGGGCTTACGGAGGGGCGAGACTGGCAAATTGTCTCAGATTCCACCCCAGCCTGTAAGGATTTTATTACATTCGTTAACGCATATAAGATTAATGTGAAAATACTTTACATTTGTATGTAAATTCTATAAGGATTACAGAGGGTCTCGACAAAGGGTTTTAAAAATTATAACCGCAAACCATTTTGCGTGACTCGCTACAAGAAAAGTTATCGGTATATATTTTACGGACTTATTTTCAATTTTATTATGTAACAAAAATATTTTTACAATTAGTAAATAGGTTTTTTTCATCGAAATTACTATAATTTTGTAGTTTTATTATCTCAGAAAGGTAAAATAAAAATGCGCAGAATTTTTAAGACACCATTTTGGAAGCGAACGCTACAAAATGATACAACCAATTATAATCGAATTTAAAAAATAGGGGTTCGCTTTAGAAGGAGTTCGCTCCACCCCGCGTACCTGCGCCGAGTGGCCATCAATTTATCCACATCCCCACCCGACGTGTGCGGGCCCTCTAGTGACGTGTTCCATCCATATACGCCATTACTGTATCGTCTATTGTTACAAATCCATACAGTTTGTTTTGGATGCCCAAACACGAGTAGAAACCTAATCGATTAATACAAAAACTACATCAGAAAACTTACATAGAAAATGTAAATACTTATTTCATCTTTCTTCGTTTATTTTTAAAAGAAAAAAATATTTATCTTTTTAAAGTAAATCACATGTGTATGTAAATTACATTAGAATCTACTAACACAATTTGCTACGCAAGTAATATTAATATTAAAAAGGGGTTCTGTGATTTTTTCCCGCAGCGATCCGCCCCCCGGCCCGGACATTTATCAGGATTTTGGACGGCACAAGCTAAAATTTTGGACGCTTTAAGCTGGGCGTAAATTTCACAAAACATGACACGACCGCGTGAAAAAAAACGACCGAAAAGTTACTTCAAGCATTGCTCGTGTATCCAGTTTTAATGAAAATGAAAATTTTCCGATTCCATAATAACGAAACGAGTTGCAACATCATGTGATTCACACGATTTTATATTTAAAAACAAACAATGTTTATTCAAATTCTAAAATTTAGTAGGTAGGCAACCACAAGTCTTCGATATTTAAAATTCATTATTCAAAATAAGTATCAACGGTATTTTAACCTGTTGGGCCCTCACATAAATTCTCATCTCTCAAGACACGACCAATTATACGGAAGTTTTAAAAAGGAGACCGTTACTAGGCGCATGCGCAATCGTTTGTCGCCGCTGTGAACTTTCACACTACACGATATTTATATTAATTTTATTTTTGGGCACAGCTAATGCGGTCGACGTGCTCAGACTAATCTTTCTTTTTCTTGCTATTTATTTCTGTAACAGTTTGTTATGTGCCACCATTAGGTTGGGCATTTGAGGGTTGCAAGCGGTAGTTATTTTAGGCCCTTACTTCAATTTCGCCTTATTGGTGCATTTGATCGGTTTTGTTTACTTTCATAACATTAAACATCTTCACAATCAATCATTTAAGCATCGTGACTAATTGTGCTGGCATTTTACATTGTATCTTTAACTTTGAGTCTACAGAAGAAAATATCTAAGTGAATTAATTTGAAATTTGTTTTAGATTATTGAAGATTGAAAAGCGATCGGATTAGAAGCGGATGTTTTTTTTTAAAATCATACTATTACTCACAAAATACAGCTTAGTTATTTGAATTATATAATTTAGTATTTATATTAAATTAAAATTTTGCTTAATTTCGCTGTAAGTAGGAAGATAAATTATATTTATAGCATGTCAAAATGCAACAGTATTTTTTTATTATTCCAAAAACATTCTCAAGACATAATTTTTCTGTAACTGCACCATGTAGGTAACACCTTCAACAAAATAATTTAAGTGCGAACTCGTGGTATTGAAACCTCATATTTCAGATGGGAGTGCTTAGTGGTCAACGACACACGCTATAAATCTTTGTATGATTTGTAATAAAATCTCGCCACTTTACCGCACGTCTTTGTAGAGTATCAGCCGTTTATTAAGTACCTATGTGGATGCTTTTGTTTTCTTATTGCAGCGATAAATAAAACAGACTCTCTCTTTTATTCGTAAGGTGAGCAAAGGGTAATCGGGTGTCAGTCATCGTGCCAAATCAACGTAATTTGTATCGGTTCAATAGATAGGTAGTACATACTTTTTCGTACACGCAATAAATAAATTGGACCTAAATTACGAGGAATAAGCTTTGAAACATTTGTTTTTAAATATCCGTAGACAACCGCTACCGACCTTTTCTATTCGTAGATAAATAATTGGAAAAGTTGTATTGACTTTGATTTCTTTCTATATCCATTGAAATGTTTTTCATAGACATCTTCAATTTGTGAGCATATCTGTCCTTGTGATTTATTTTAATAGTTTCCCCAGAAGATTTATGTCAGCAACTTCGATCTATTTGCTTACTACCTTACTTCAAGCTGGCTTTATTTAGAAAACACTGTCGGGATCCGATGGAGTGCCACTCTCAATCAGCCATTAATTTGTCGAGCAGCGTGATCCATCTGTGCATGTATGTTTACCATAAAGTTGATTTGTAGCGCCCTCTCCCGGAGCACCGGCAAATTATAATCCTTCTTCAACAACAAACGGGTATTGGATGAAAACAATTTTCCCTCGAAAAGATTACATCCCGTCCGTCCTTTATTACATCTAATCACGAGATCTAACAATAAACTATTTTTCACAATATTATTTAGTGAGATCGTCCTTTCACACTTTCGTTTTTTCTCCCCTTTTTCACGGAAAAATAAGAGTCGTGACCATTCATCAACGGAGACTGTGCTCGTTACCGAAATCACGTTTATCATAGATCTCTTGTCTAAGGTTTTAGTTTTCTTCAAGTTCTTAACAATCACAACCACCATTTTTATGTCATTCAATACAGCACTCATTTTCATGGAAAATAGATTTCATTTTTGTTTGTCATCTACGTTGTATTAGAACGGTTCTTCCGAAGCGTTGTGTAGAAGAGTCGCGAGCCACACACGACGAATTACGAGCGAACCCGGGACGCGAGCTGAGTTATGTGACCGCGATATATAATATTTATGAATTATGTTTTGTACTGGTAAAATCTAGTTAGTTTCAGAGGTCCCGCTCTTTAACTATAATTTTTCGTTTAAGAATGTAAAGAATACCTAGTATTTTTTATGTATATTGTTATTTTAATAGTTATTTCTAAAAAGCCTGTTATAAAAATTCATTGAAGCAACATAGCTATTAGTAAAAAAACAATCTCATTTATATTATTTTGGGTCCGAAGATCTGTTTAATATTAATCACTGAATTGTCGTCATTCAACATCACCTCCACCGAAACATTTATTAACAGATCCTCCTACTTGTAGGTAACTGGCAACAAATAAAGAAAAATATATCATTCGTTAGCTAAACAAACGCGATATTTTACCTACTTTAAAAAACAACATCGCTGAAAGACTAACATAATATATTCTTTGATGTTATTTCTATATATCTTTGGCGTTGGATCCCACCAAAGTTGTTCTGTCACAAACCTACGAGAAAAAGGTTCGTATGTTCCATTTCGCAATTTAGCCCACACCTAGTTAATTTATTATCGGTATTTTTGGGTGAATGTTACATATAACTGTCTCTCTTTCATTACGTATACCGTCTATACATCATCGAAGAGTTATCGAGTTCCCGTGAGTAAGTGCATATAAATTTTAATGTTTTTCGACAGTTTAAGTGAGTTAATTTTAATATTTTGCGTCAGTTTATTTCTAGAGCTATCGGTTATATTGGAAGTTAGTTAATTGATTATATTCTCTTTGCTGAAAGAGGTTATTTCGTTAAGATCTTCAATGAAAAATGACATTAATCAGTAGATACAGAATAATAAATTATATGTAATAACACTAACGCTATCGGGGTGACTTTGGAATAATTCAAATCCCTAATTAACTCACAGAATACCGGTGTTTGAGTGACCGTATCGCCGTGTGAGTGAGGTTACTGAAGGCCCAATCCCTCCCCTTCCCCTATCCCTTTCCGATCCTTATATCCGCAACCCCTATCCCCAAAAGGCCGGCAACGCACTCGTAACTCCTTTGGTGTTACGGGTGTCCATTGGCGGCGCCGATTGCTTCCGTCAGGTAATCCGTCTGCTCATTTGCCGACTTATACCATAAAAAATATATTGAAAGAAGCGAACTCTTTACTCTTAATAGGTTCTCATAATACGTATCCCAACACAAAGCTTAATTCGGAGGCGGTATCGAGCCGTCAGCTATGCATCTAAGATGGCGTCGCGACACGATTTGTCAAAAGGAAAACAAACAGCCCAGAAATAGTTAGAGTTGACAAGTTTATAGCTAGCCCGTCCCGCCCGGCTATGTTACGAAATTATACTAACAGTGAAGGAATTTTATTCAACATCCAACACCCGGGCTTTTCCGCTATCTTCCTTACTGATTTACATTGTATTTGTATTGCCGTGTTTGCGTTTTGTTGATAGCTCAATGACGCACTTGTTTGTACGTAGCTTCATGCTCTAATAAATATTATCCAGGTGAATATCTAGTGTAAAGCTAGCTTTATATATCTAATATTAAAAAGTCACTAAGATATTTTTCGTGTGATGGGACGGCAAACGATGATTAGGATTATCTTATGGTAAGCAATCAGCGTCGCCCATGGACTCCCGCAACTACGGAAGAGTTACAAACGAGTGCGTTGCCGACCTTTCGGGAATTAGGGTTTTCACATGGCGTAACGCTGTGGTTGTTTCACGACGGTTTTCTGTGATTTATTAATTATCATAATTATTTTAATTGTATTTGTACTATGGTGGAACAATATGGCAATTTAAATTGAAGAAAAAAAATAAGAATACAAAGTCTAAAATAACTTGTTATCCCAAAGATGGATCAAGAGGTAATAAATATTAAAAAGTCGACATAAACAAGTCCGGACACGTACCTAACTAGTTTCTGTGGATATTTGTCTAAGCAAAAACCGTTGGATACAGAGGGAAGCGCTAAGGCTCGCTAAAACATTGCGATTCTTAAATAAATATTCAACATATTTAACATAGTCTATTTAAATTAATCGAATCAATACGTGATTTATAATATGTCTTTATAATAAGTTAAGTAGTGCTGTTGCATATTCATGTTTTTGAGATAACGATTTCAAATAAGTAGATATGTTTTTTTATCATTTATTAGAATCACTAGTATGGTAAATTTTTCTATTTTTGTCAAGTACTGTATCCGGCCATAAAATTAATTAATAGAATAAGGATTTATAGCTAGAATATTTTTGGCAGAAGGTATTAAAAGGTATTCCTTAAATTCTTTCCTTTTTTCAATTGTGTTATTTACCTACTATAGTAAAAAAATTAACTGAAATAAAAGTGAGAGTAATATTTGAGAGTTAAATGTAACCCTCAAATATCCTACGCAGTAACCTACACCTGGAATTGTTTTCACTAGTACCTATTATTATATTATTCATACTAGCATTTCCAGTCGGCTTTGCCCAGTATCCCAGGCCTATTTGATTTTGAACTTTATCATTGTTCCAAATTTTATGCAGAGCCTTTTATGTAGTTTTTGACTTGTATCATTTAGTTTAGATTATTAGTATAGTTATTTTCTTCTTTTCGTTTATATTTTTGTTTTCTGTGCGTGCGCTTGCGCAAAAATAAAAGCTTTTCTTTCTTTCTTCTATCTCTTTCATACTTGACTGTAACAAAAATACACACTTAAAGTATGGGTAGCAATTAAAGTATTTGTTAGTCTATGAGTAACTTTTGTTTTTATCATATTACTAGGACTTGAAAATCAGCTTCAAGACTGAAAATTTAATTCGGGTGACTATTATCTCTACGACTATGATCAACGTTTGTATTGGCTTCTAAGAGGTTTTTCAATCGGATTCATTACAATCTCTTACTTCTTTCGGCCATCTTTCTTGTACAGAGCAAAACTAATTTCGTGTCCCCCAAAAATGTTGAAGACAAACGCTGCCGCAGGTGTAATCCGCGAGTGTGCAGCCTTCCTACCGAGGGTCGTTCAAGTTACTCGGCTAACAGCGCAACAAGAATAATACAAAATGTTTTTCATTTTCTTTATGTCACCCTCGACAGTCGTAAAGGCATTAAGCGTGACCAAAGTTTTGTTTGATACGGACAATATAAGTATGAGCGCAATGCTGTATCTGCCTTAGACTCGTGTTAAAATTTTTCTTAAAGTCCATATTTTAAAACTCAAGATCTAAATTTATTGCCCTTATTAGGTAGGTACCCTAGTTAAATATTTATTCCTAACACCTTGATATGTTACAGTAAAAGGAGAAAATACTGAACAAATTGATTCATCAAGATGTACCTAATCAAGAAATACAATATAGTTTTAATGTTAATTGAAAGTTAACATTTCACAGTGTGACACTATAAGTACCTGGGTATCTAAAAGTAGCCACTCTTGTGTTTGTGTCAGACGCAGGATCTTCGAAAAGGCTCTAACGATTCCAATTAAATTTCAAATTTAAAAAAATCTATATGCCTAGCGTTAAATTAAAAAAGAAACAAAGCAAACCTTCAAGCGCATCCTGATATTTTTAATTATAACAACTAATTTATACCTATAGGTATTAAAAGCTTTCCGAATGGTAGAATACTATCGCTTGAATTTCATAAATACGTTAGCTTGGTCTTTAATGAAAAATGTATCGGTATCTATATAAAACGTTGTGATGACATATTTGGAACATATGGCCGACATATTCAAAGATGTTCTGTTGTTAATTGAAGTGATAAATCATACTTAATGGAAGTCCTTCCTATATTGTGCGGTGGATGCTGATTCGAAATATGACTTGACTGTTAACTAGATACACAAAGTATTATTTAAATATATTTACTTACTTGGTAATATTTGTAAGTATAACTTTATCTGCTTATAATGATCTACTTACACTAAGTACTTACAAAATTTTGTCTGACTTAAGATAAAAGTTATTAAATTTGAAGAAAGTTTGTTCAAGAGAACATGATCTCATCGAATAAAAAATAAAGATAGTAATAGCAGTTTAAAAAAAAATCTCGATAACTATTGATACGATTTCTAGATAAGAAAACATTTTTTTTTTTGCTGGGAATATGGTAGGTACAAGAGTTGTGAAATAATAGGTAATCTACAGGGAAGTCTGTATTTATCAATCGAAATCAATTCCAAGTTCTAATTCAAAGTGACTCCTACAAGTGACAAAATCAAAGACCCTCACGTAAAATCACTATTCCTAACAAAATTGGTAACATCCCCCATACATACATATGTTTCGTAAGTTCCGCGTTTGAGGAAACTCGGGGACGGTGGGAATCGCCCCAAACGCACAACCGCTCGCAGAAGAACGATTTTATTGTATTAGAATAGTAGGAACGAGATATAAAGATTAGTGTGAACACTTCTGTGACATCTTCTTCACTTCTATACTTCACGAATGTTTTTCTTACAGTCATTTACTTATTCTTTGTAAGTGACTATGTGCTGTTTGATAAATAAATGGTGTGTAGGTACTTATTCACATTTGCATGGAAATTTACTGCTTATTACGATTCAGTTCGTCTTCTTTTTCTGTTTATAGGACGTTTGGATATGCTGTCTAAACAAGTACCCTGGCATTATTATAAAAATGGGTACCTATTGGTTCATAGAATATAATAATATGGAAGATACTAATAACACCGTCCAAAATAGAAGTTATATATACGGATTATATTATGGAAAATTCTGAAATAAGTGTGATTGATAGAAACACTTATGTAAAGTTTACAAACGAATAATACTCGTCATTTTTTTAGTTTTCTGCAGCTAAAATTTAAATATGGAACTTCAAAACACATCAGGGGTGTGATAACATTACCAAATTGCTCAATTTTAAATGCAGACACAAATCGTTTGTCGTCCCTACTTAGGTAAGTCGCGATGGAGCGGGAAGGCGGCGAGTTACCCGACTTTACCCTAGTAATTACTTTATTAGGTGATACCGGAAGACGGTCCGCCGCAAAATATGCCAGTGTGACAGCCCTACCAAAAATTGGGTACTTCTACGGGCGATGAGCATTAATGTAACTTGTAATAAGGGAGGTTTTAGAAATAAAGGAAACCTTAAAATAAGTATCTTGAAATGTATAAGTACATTTTGAAGGGAGTCGAATAAGTAAGTAGAGTTAAGGAAGCTACTATAAAAAGAATTAAAAGAAAATGTCGACCGACCTACCTAAATCACGTACGGCCGCTCAAACAAGACACAGGAGCACTTTAACGACAAATTAACAGCTTCAATTACTTACAACTACCGGTGCGCTATCGCAACAGCAATGAACTAGCGACTGCCACCCGGACCTACCTGTGGCTCGCTCCTAATAGCCCGGTAATAATATTTTATGGCCATTACCTTTGTAAACACGGATAAAACGTTCTTACGCGACCTCACAGCGTAAAAAACGGGCGACAATTGCGTTAGCGGGATTCCTTTTTTTTTCTAAAAAAAATGAACAAAAGAGAATAAACAAAACGGTCTGTTTTTAAATTTAGAATTCTTTTTTTTTAATTGTCCCAAAGCTTTCACATTTTTTTGTTGATTCCAAAAGATGACAATCGGCTTTTTGGTATTAAGAATAGAAACAATAGGATAGCGAAAAAAAGTAACTTTTGTTTGATAAGTGTATTTGTTTGAATAGAGAAAGCTTGATGCAACGACGGCAAAGTATCGTTCTAGGAAGTCGCCGACGGGATGGGGATGTGCCAAAAAGAGATAAAGTAGTTTTATTGATCTATACGGACGTTCGGGCGGCGCGAGTGTGAGTTGAATGAAACGAAGATAACTTGCCGCCCCAACTTATTTTGTCCTTTTTTCTCCCGCGGTTTTTTCGTTGCGGCATCCCTCTCGGGCCACGTGACCTAAGCAGGGTGTAACTCACCCTACAGCGGCCATAACTTACTCATAGCGATAGGCGGTACGGTCGCGAAAAACATGTCTACATTATTCTTATTTTTAATTTCTTTTTCGTTACATATTTTAGGTTTACTTCTATCTGGGACTTGAGAGTTTTTTACATTAAATATTTTATTGTGAATTGACACATTGTGAATTCTTTGCAAGATTTTTACTTAGGACGATTATTTCTAGATTTCTAACATATTCTTTACTAAGGCTATTATATGTTGTGCATTAAATAAATTATCTTTAAGTATTATTTAATAACAAAATAAAAACAACATTAATATCATAACCATACCGGGAAATAACTTTTTATTTGGTGCTGTTCAGCCCAAATGTGCATCTCATAAATTACGCCTCTCCTTCAGTATTTCTTTCTCTGTCTTGATTTATTTTTTGTCTTGTTCTCTCCCTCCGTTTATTAACTGGCTAGCTCAATTCACTTGGGTTTTCTGTTTGTTTTATTGTTGATCAAAAAGCGTATTAAAAATCCCATTCTATTATTTTGTAAGTTCAGAAAAGCACCACTAGGTATTATTAGAAAAACAGTTCTGCATTCTTATCAATAAACAAAAGAATTAATTAGGCAGAAACTGTATATCAACAAATAAGAATTGAAAAACATGTGGTACCTAAATATAAAATTTATACCAAAAAAATATAATGGAGGTGATAAAAATGTACTTAAATAGCGATAAAGAAAATCATCGTTCAAACACTAAAGAGCAAGCTTCAATGAAACCGGTGGGCAATCAATAAAATTATATGTTTACAATATTGATATAAAGTGGCAATAAGAGGCACGAGCTAAACAATCACGGGCCGATGTGTTAACTGATCGTAAACGTCAAGTTAACGATGACGATACTCATAAACGTGCCGTAAAACAAATAATTATCTGGCGCTCACTTCAACGCAGAGCGGCTAGAATACCGAGATCAAAACATGAATGAGGAAAAAACTTAAGCATTAGAATAATTTTAACGATTTTTTTTATTCTTTTTATTTAAAAAAATATATCGTTAAGAATGACGTAATTTTATTATAGATATGTATCTAATGTTTATAATGTTTTATTTGATTATTTAATTTTATTTGTATTTAATGTGAATGGGTAAAGTCTGTCATCAATAAATAGCAGATGTTTTTTTATTTAATTATAAATTTAAACATCTATTCTATATAAGTGTATCCCGGTTCAAATAAGTTCATATTCTAAGCTCTACAAAAGCTTGTAACGCAACGCCATCTATTACCGAATAGCTGAATCAATAAGGATAAATCAATAGTCAGGTGAGTTTTCGGTCATCTAATTAATTAGTGAATAAAATACTCAAATAAAGGCAAACTTAGCTACATATATTATTTAGACGTAGGTACCTATTATTTATTTAAATGAATTATAAAGTATTCAAGAGAATAAGCTTTACCGACTTTAAACATTAACGGTCTTACTAATAAAGTTCGGTTACGCACTTGTTTAACACTTTGATAGCTATTCATTGAATAGGGAGTTAGTAATACTTTATACAAGTCATTACCAATAAACAATGCGTATACCTTGAATAACTATTTATTCCTTATACTGCTGATTGCTAGCAACATTGATGAAAGCGTTCCGAAACTACTGAACAGAAACACTTCTTGACAATATTCTTGTATTATTATAATTATTTAATTATAATAATCAATAAAATACTTGATTTTGTAAAACAAAAATAATGTTTTAGGTTTTTAATTTAGTTTTAAAATATTAATTTATCAATTCTTTGCCAAACATTTTTGATAAAAATGTTAATATTTCGAATGTACCTAATCAATGTCAAATACATATTTGACACAAATTAGAGTCGTGGCATTAGAATTATACTTCGATAACCCAATTAGGTACTGAAAACATTTGTAACAGCTTTTAATAATAGGTAGGATATTCAGTAATAGGTATAACACCTATTACTGAATATCAAGCTAATATTAGGGCAGCTGATCTTATATTCCTTTACCTATAATTGATGTGAAATAATGTTATAAGTATTAAGATACATTATCTCCACGTCAAACAATTTTAAAACTTCACAATCTCCTTCAAAATTTCGGTTTATATCGCCATCATACCCCATCTTCTGGTTAGTCAACTGCCAATCAGCTGGTTCTCACCAGTAGACATGTGAAATTAAATTAGTTTATCCTAATATATCAATGAACGAACAAATAAATAAGTATTACAAATATTGTATTCGTAATACGTATCTGTATCTATTACAGATATTTCGTCACACTTCTATGCCACGTATTAGTTTTTGTCCTATGCTTGATGCTTGATGTTGTGAATATAAATATCATCATCATCATCAGCCTATAAGTGCTCACTGCTGAGAAAAGGCCTCTTTTAATACTGAGAAGGTTTGAGCATTAATCACTACGCTTGCTCAATGCGGGTTGGCGATTACAAACTTACAATTGAATGAATATAAATATGTTCTAGTAAAAATAGAAAAGATTATGTTTATTTGGAAATAGTAATGCGATTGTTGTTTTGCCTTTTTAGGAATAACAACCTGGTTGTACCGACAAATATAAAAATACACACTGGATGTTAGATTTTATTAAATATGCCTTATTCAAGTAATCACATTTCTAAAGTAACAAATTCTGCGATATGCGACACGACTTGCCAATACGATAGATACTCTGCGACACACATTTGTAATAGATTACTGACTTATTCCATGAATATCAGCTGCATCGGCTTGATCTTTTGTCGTGTAAAGGCAGGTCTCTAAAGCTATGCAGGCATGGATTTCTGCTGGGGGACCCTTAGTCCTATGCTGTACCTATATCATGAGATAGCAGATCAACAAATTCCATATTGTGTTTCTTTGAAAATTTATATTTTCTTTATAAACTCTGCACCTTCTAATGAAAATATCATCGTTAGGATCATTGCGAAATTAATTTTCTTTCTTTTTTGTTGATTTTTCGGATTTTACAATCACTAAACACATTTTAGCAAAATAATGTAAAATCAATTTTATGAGTCTGACAGTTAAAATACGAAAATGATCGCTTATTCACACGTTATACTAGGTCCACGGGCTGAATAAGTCTTGTCTAACATTTCATACAATTTTGACAATGGTTATAACAGCTGTATACGCGGTTAATGTCAAAAATTGATTATTAGTAATGAGTCTGCTATACCTCTGTTATAAGATGTGTGTAATTTTTTATTAGTAAGGGGGTAAATAGTTATACTTATAAATAAAAAATCGCTTCATTAAATACGTGGTGATTCATGTTTTTTTTATTTAAATTAATTTAATCTTTTATTTTGAGAATATATTTTTATATTTAAAAAAAAGTTTCAAAGAACATCACCTAAGTATTTACCTGGTAAGTTAAGTAAAAATAACAACAAATACCTACTAATTCTTAGTATCTAACTGCAAGTGACTTAATTCGTTAATCGCGAAAATTCAAGAGATATGTAAAGCAAATTGAACACTTAATAGCTAGAAAAAAATACAATTTCTATAAACAGATGCTTTTAAACATTAATAAAAATTGGGTAACAAGTAGCTCAAGTTATTCAAAGAGCAAAACCAATAAATTATCTAGTAAAGCTATAAAAGCATTAGTTAATATGTACATTAGCACATCGACGCGGTAGACAACCTGACGCCCATTTGAATGAAGCTTTATAGCCTCATAAACCACCACTTGCGGTAATAAAGTGATTTATCCCATAAAATAACAGCTGATCGCCGTGATTACGCACAATACGACCGAACTCATAATTTTACAGCCAATTTACAAACAATAAAAGTCGCTCTCTTGTCTTACACGCCCATTCGCCCTCCAATATCTCCATATTCGACGGTCGAACGTCGTAACTCGTAACTTTTATAACCCAATAAAACCATAACCTCAGTCCTCCAACTTAGCGATGTTGAAGTATAACTTACAATTCCAGTTTGTAGATGGCGCTCATCGCTCAACGACTGTCCTGCCATCTGTGTGTGGATACGCGAAGCTTTTTATGAGCCATTTGAGGTCATCACGTCGTAAAGTTGATGTTTTATGGGTTCGATTGATGCCGCTAGTGTAGCACTGCAGACGAATTACATTGCTGTGCGTGGATTTCAATTTTGTTATTTTATTATGCATACTAAGGTAATTAATTGACACAGATGTTATTTTGTACGAGTGATCAAATAAAATAAAGACACGTATAAGTTGACAAGTTTGACACTTTATATTTTAAACGAAATGCAAAATTATGCGGAGAACATGTTTTACGAAACTTGCATGATTATTATCGTATTATATGAAAATAGAACATGAAACGAAAAGTTGTTTAGTTTGCCCTTGTATTAAATTTTTAAATAAAACTATTATTAGCCAACCCACGTGTTACTGTGATATAAAACTTAAAGAGATAGTTTATAATAAACGAACTTGAAAAGTATTTTTGTGGCACAGGTTTCAAGAAACTCAAACAACTTGAAAGAGAATTCAGAAGTGTATTGTCGTGTTATATGAAGTGCCTGGCAATATACGAACTGTAAATTGCATCATAAACATCCGCTCGTGTCCCGCCGGCGGATTTTCCCTCGCTTCATCCGTTTAGTACACTAAACGTCCGCAACTGAATGGTGGCGCGATACTGAATTGAGCAACACGCCATCTAACGGTGGCTCACGGAACTTCTTACTGAATGACCGCAATGCTTCATACTAAATATACTTTAGCCAGTTTTCCTTGATTATTGTGAATGAAAAATTCTCAAAACAGTAAAAACTTTTGAATGTCATTAGGGTTTAGGCATATTTAAAATTTTAAAATTAATTAGGTCTTACACATTTATAGCAGGTTTAAGCTTTTTGCTGCCACTAGATGGCGTTACTGTACGGTGTCTTGTACAGAAACTTTGTCGTAGTCGAGTCTTTTTGGTATGTCGGTGATTGTTACGATGTAATGTTTCATTTAGTATGCCATTGTTATAATTTTTAGGTATAAAAAACTTGTACCTTAGTAAATTGACACCATGTTTTTTAAAGTTTCAGTAACTTTTGTTTTTATGTTGTATGAAAATTAAGATTACCTAAATTATTAAATTAAATTATTAGAAATTGTTTTTTTAAAACAGCAAATAGGAAAGTCTCTTTTAAGTTTGGTATTATCAGAAATTACAATAGGTGATTTTTGGCCAAAAAGTACTTTTTATATAGTTAGGTAAGCGGAAAATCGAGCTCAATGGCATGTCTATGGAGAGGCATACCTATATAATTATGTCATGTAGATACCTAGTAAGTAGACGTAAATGGGCTCATGAATGATAATGAAGAACTACAAAACAATCTTGTATTTAAAACATTAAAAATGATAATATATTACATCTGTATCCTAAACCTAGCTCATATAATACCAACCAATCTTAAGACCGTATTAAACCCCGATTATAAACAAAACAGCTATTCGACAAAACTTTCTAAAATCCTTTTAACATTCTGTAACGAACTAATCCGTAGCAAAAGTTACCCTGGAACAACATAAATTCGATTTAAAAACTTACCCGATATCTAGGGTAATTATAAAAGAGGGGTGAGTGACAAATCCCCGAATAAAACAACAAGGAAATAATTCCGGACATAAATCGTCCTCTCAGTGTGAATAGAATAGCAATTATTTGGTTGAGTTGGTACTTCTGGGCCCTACCACTGAATTTTGGTAGTCACACGATACTCGATTTTTCGCGTTGGCATTGTTTTTTAGTGATATTAAAATGGATATTCAGTTGGTTACAATTTGTGCTGGGAAATCTTAGAGGAGTCTTAAAAATGTAAATACGTAGGTTTTCTTTATATAAGAAAATAACTAGGAACGGAATTGTTATGTAAACTATCTTTTCATACTTAATTATAAACGCTGTATCTAAAAAATAAAATAAAAATAATAGGTAAGTAGATAATAATTAATAAACAGAGATATCTATTTAGGTAACTTTTTATTAATTAATTCTAGTAAGTAGATACCTACTACATCGTAATTTTTTGTCAGACCTATGTTTTGCGATATGCCCAACAAAGTCGAAAAAGTGATAGGAAAATAAGATGGAAATTAGCACAATGAGTTTAAAACATGTAGTAAGCTTCACACTCGAATCTGACCACTGTTATTAGAACTACCGAACATTTCCTGAACACTAATGTTATTTGGCACTCTTGGGGTGTTACAGCGATATGTCAGGGTTCTCACACGAGTGGTCAACCTTACGATAATGACAGGGTTGGCAATAGCAAAAACAATGCTACCCCAAAGAGTTTCAAAACAAGAATACTTATCATTTTTAACTCCAATAAATTAGGGATGGGTCGATTTCTTTGCTAATGTATATGGAATAGTATTTTGATTTTCGATGTAAAAATGCTAATAACGACTCATTTTAGTATTAATTTTTAAACACTGTCATATTGTTGTTAACACCTCCATTCAGTTTTCAGCAGGCACATAAAATAAAGTAAGTAAATAAATATTTTTTTTTATAAATATGTAACAACATGGAAACCTCAGAACGGTTTTAATAAATAATTACTCTTAGTGATCATCTATCATTTTATAAATGATCTAAGTATTAAAATTTACTAAAAGAACATAATTTTTTTCGTAGGATTTTCGGTTTATTTCCTTATTAAGACATTTTTATATTAAGTAGTTTCAAATCATATCAATTATATATACGTACCTAATACTTTTATTTGATAATAAAAATGTTATGTTACGTTAACTGTTTTCCCGCTTCAATGGTTCAGATTTCCTGGATAGTTATTCAATTACTTGGAAGGTCCCCTTTGATGACTTCATTCAACTAAAATAACTAAATTCGTAACGCATCAACAAGGCTAGGATATTTTTATAAAAGACAAGGGTCATTCG
This sequence comes from Spodoptera exigua, assembly GCA_902829305.4. Classification (NCBI taxonomy): domain Eukaryota; kingdom Metazoa; phylum Arthropoda; class Insecta; order Lepidoptera; family Noctuidae; genus Spodoptera; species Spodoptera exigua. The sequence goes on from LR824612.2 coordinate 5,558,552, forward strand.
GTGACTTAGGTAGGTAATCACAATTTTCTGACTATTTTACAACTATAAACTTTAAAGTTAAGTAAGTAGCTAATAAATTTGCAAAATTTATAAAAAAAACCCTAACTAACTGGCCATAAAAAAACAATATTGTTTTTTTACCACGCTAAGGACTCCAAGACGAATTTGAAAAAGCTCTAAGAGTCTTATTAGAAAGAGTAATAATTACTCAAAGGTGTCGATAACATAAAATGCGAATCCTACTTACAAGATGCGGAGAAAATAATTTCCAGTAAGAGTTTAAGACAATTAGAAAATTCCCCAACATAATTCTAACTCATTGCAGCCCTATCTTAATAACTCAAAGGAATTTTGAGTACGTGGCAGCCCTGTACGGGGGTTAAAGGAACTATGCGATCCCGTTATGTTTCATTAACATTGTCACGTCTTACGTGGCCCCAACCAACTTATTCACCATAGATTTCCCGATTGTTATAAGAATTTGAATAATTATGTAAATAAATAGAAATATTATTGCATTCTGAATTTAAATTAATAGTTAATATATTAAATTATCGCGATATAAAAATGTTTTAATAAGAATGTATTTATATTCGTTGACAGTTAACACACTATCGACATTCCGATGCGGCTGTTATTTGAAGTTTTTTTTTTATTTTCTTTATTAATTTCGTTTAGTAATTTCTAAACGTCTTTATTAATTCTGATGAAGATTTTCGATTTAAATTGCTATTTCGTGTTTATTTATTTACCAAATTAAATGGGAATTTCGTGTCGAAAAACTATCGATTCACAATGATAATAATATCTATCATTTGCTTACTTATGTAACTACCAACTTTACATGAGAAGAAGATATTAAGCAGATACACAATTCACCAAAACTAATCTACATTCCAATTAAGATACCGGAATCCGCGAAACAAAAGACAATTATCTAATCTAAAACAGCAGAACACTATTAAATAATGAAAAACCGGTGCAAACGCCCCCGACTTTAATCAGACCCTTGAACAATACCACGAGCAATAAAGAAACTTGGATAAAAATAAATTAGCGTATCTCTGGCGAAGACTGATGGGGGTCGCGAAGACCCCGGCTAAGGAAAAAGTTGAGGGGCTCAACCCTTCCCTGTTTATTTACTCCCAACGCCCTCTGTCGCTACATTTTGATAAAGCTTCTATTTTTACCTAAGTCTATTTCGGATTGATTTTGAAGTTAATAAGTTGTACCTCAGATTAGAGAAAAACCAATAGAGTTTATTGTTTGCAATACTTAGTGACAATTCAACAAAAATGAATGAATGCTCTTATGAAATAAATAAAAATAAATTATGTAGACTTATTTACTGTTGTGTACCTAAGTATATATTTTATTTACAGTAAGTAATCTAACTGTTTTAACCACAATAAGTAATTAATATTACTCGCGATGGAGTTTAGTAATTAATTTAAGATCAATGGGTCTTATCAATTTAGATGAACAGGCCTTACAAAAACCTACCTATATAATATGCAGATAACTATGTTATATATAGATTTTTCAGGGTCCTGTTCTTACATGTTTGCTAGCATTCTGGAGAGTATTTTTTTAAAGAATTAGAAACATGTGCTGCTTTTATCCAAGTGGCGGCGTGGCCATCTTAACATTTCATATATTTTTCATTGCTTAATAATATTACCTATGTGGATATTAAGAAATAATAAAAAACTGTCACAAAATATTTATTAATTAAATCCTTTATCTTAATGTTTAAGATATAAAAAATACTTATTGATGTATATAATTATTTAAATTGATACACTAAGCTATAAGGTAGCGGTATTTATATTTTAATGCTTGCTTGAGCTCTTTATATATATATTATAATTCATATAATCTCGAGATCTGTAAGAAGTCTGAGAAATGAAAATTGTGTAGGTAAGTTTATAGTTATACTTATACTAGTAGGATCTATATATCTATTTATGTTCGAATATAATTTAGAATTATAAATTATCGAAATATAAGTAATTAAATGTGTTAGTTAGTAGGTATATGTACCTACCTACTTAAAATACCAAAGGTCAATGAAAACTAGATATACATATCTACCTACTACTTACCTAATGAAGCTATAAATTAATTAATGTTTTTATAATTAAAAATAAAGAAGTAGGCAGTTTTTTACATGACGGTCGGTTGTTAATTTATGTAAAGGTTTTTAATTACTTAGTAGTTTTTAACCTGTTTCATCGACAAAAATAATTGATTTAATTTTTAAAGAACATTGAATTTAAATAATTACCTACAGGTAAGTACATAACACTGCAAGATTAAATTTTGAAAATCAATGCGAAACTAAAATATTATTAAAGTAACTTGTTTTATTTGTGAACCAAAAAGACTATTCGGAGGAATACTTTTCTAAGATGAACTAAGTAAGTAAACATAGGTATGTATTGTTGTTGTGTTTGTAATTACGTACAATTTCCACAAATCGAACAAAAGAAATATAGAAACCAAAAGGACTAATCTTCTAACTAATTAAACTGCATAGTGGCAAATGCAAATACGGGGAAAATGGAGGTAACTGCTAATTTTATTCACCACCCTTTGCGTACTAATTCATCCCCTATTTACATGGTGGGGTATGCAGGTGTAAGTGCAAACGTGAGCTGCCCGATAAATACGTTAGATTGGCATAAATCAGGAGGAACGCATGCGCAGAACGCACTAGCCACTCAATTAAGTGCCGGGATTTCAATTAAAACGCCTTACTGAATTTACGATGCGTCTAATTTATTGTTGGTACCTACACTTTTGTGAAGACAGCTTTGCTCGGTTATTAAGTGGAACCGCTTGTGATTGGTTCATGTTTGTTTGTTTAATTATTTTCCTTTTTTTTTCAGCAAATTGTACACAGTTTCAAGTGTTGAGCCATATTTTGCCGCAAACAAGTTAGCTTGACCGGAGTGATAGCACGTCCTCAATGAAAACCGATGTGAAATAATGCTTGTGTTATGACAAACATACATTTAATTGCAACTTTTTTTCAGTTTGAGGGTGGCCAAGGATAGAGTTTATGCTTATCACGAGGTGATCTGTCTGCTCAATTTCCATTTCATACCATAAAAAACAAAAGCACATCGATCAATCTTAATATATAAATAATACCTAAGGTAAATCTATCCACTAATAAAAGTATATAATAGGTATTTACTTGTAAACAAGTCAGAATGTACATCACATCAATCGCTATCTACGGGTCCGCCGACCAATCACAATGATTATGTGCTAAAGCAATTAGGTAAGTAAGTTAGCTACCACTTACTCGGTACCAAACCGGCTGGAAGGTAAAACGTCAGGCCACGTCTCACAGTATTTTGCATAAACACCGCCACGCCCATCGAATGTCACTCCAAACCAGTAAATAACATTTTCATCGAGTTTATAACAAATGGTAATTTTTAAAATATAGCCTTCAACGTCCTTCATATTATCTGTTCTTGGAGACGGTAGTGTATGAATATTAAATATTATTTACCGGCTCGCTACAACGTATCGTGAGAAAGACTAAGTATGTTATTACGGCGAAGTATCGATAACAGATATATGTAAAAAGTAATATGTACTTAATGAAAAACCATTTTACTCGATTTACACAAATAAATTCAAAAAGGCATTAAGATAAAAATACTTAGGTATAATTACTCGGAATGCCTTTGGCACGCGTATAATGAACTGACTAATATTTCACCGGAGCCAAACACACTAAAACGGGAATCACAACAAATAGCCGAGTTCTTGAAATTAAACACAAAGACTTATGCGTTGAAAATAAAACGAGTTCCAAACGAATAGCTACCAATAAACGATCCAATAAAAATACCATAACGACACGTAATTCAGTCATCAAACTAAATTACGTACAAATAATTTGGCCGTAGCAGCATACAATCAGCGCTGGTTACAACTAGTTTTATGACGAGTCGGGTTGCCGTCGTAAAGCAATAAAATAAAAGTTGGAAGCGCGAACAAACCAATAGATAATGAACTTTTATTGGTCAGTTTTACAACTCTCCCGGAGTGATTGTAAAGTGAATAATTGTATGTCGTTAGTTGTAACTTGGTAATGTGCACCCGCCCCTCCTGCAATGGGCCGGCCGCTCTATTGTTTGTTAACAAAACTCTGATTGGCAAGTGCGAAAATGAGTGGGAGCAATGACTCACTTGGCGTGTTTACATTTTGTAACCGATAGGTTAATTGGATGGCATTTAACCGGCACGCAATACGCCGCATTAGCATTCATTCGCCGATAAATTGATTCGATTGTTTTTAAAACACTCAACACAACACTAATCAAAAATATCATGATAGACGATCATAAAAACGTAGAGCCACAAATCATAATGTAGAGAACACTTGTAAGTATCGATTGCACCAATTATTGTAGAGTGTCTATTAAATAGGGCCTGGGTACAGATAGCGGCATGTTTATTGCGTCTAGTGTGTTCCTAACTTTATAGCTATATCCGCAGCGATTAATAACTGTTGTGGTAAGCGAACATTTCGTATATGTCGTAAATTTTGAATTGGTCTCGTTATTTTATAGGGGTTAACTCGATTAACGGGTGGGGTTTATTGTATGTAGCGGAGATTATCGGAGATACATGTGGACATACATGTTATTGTCTGAGCGCACGGTTGCGTGTCTTAGACGGCTTAGGCCCGAGACATAGTGTGGAGGATCCTCGAAATACTAGCATGGTGTTTAGTTAGCTTAATAAGGGTTTAAGTTGCAGAGGATGTCCTTTAGACAATCTCATGGTGTACTAAGCTGTTAGCGTTATAGCTAAAGTTAACAAAGAGGATACGACAATGGTTTCATTCCTATATTTATCTTAAGTTCAACTTACCTAAAGTTTATTTTCTATCCATGAACTAAGATAAAATGTTCAATTTTTCGTCACTTAGACGACTTCTCATTACAATACTCATCAAGATATTGTTAGTTCTTGTACTTAAACTCTTTCTTTCTATGGTATACTTACGAGTATATACAACGACAACAATAAAAACCAACTAGCCAATAGCAGTTCATGCAAATCTAACTCAACTCCCTCACAAAGTCTATATTGGGTAGGTACCGAGTAAGGTATGTTCCCGGGAACGAAACAGTGAGGTTAGTCGCACAGTTAAAGGAGTCGTGTAGAGGACAGGCCAGGTCGGGTGAACGATACTATCGAATCACGAACCTTCCCTAGGATAGGGTTGAACGAGAATCCCACAAGTTGCATTTTGTTCCTGAGACAATTTTGAGAGAAAAAGTCGTTGTACTTTTTCTTAGAATTGTGTCAGGCGTTTGATTGGTGTTTTGTTAGAGATTTTGTTAATACAGCTTAAGCTAGGGCTTTGTAGGTATTTTTATAGTATTCGATTTTGTGAAGATGTGATTATTATCTATTATTACCTAAGTTATTTTTTATTTAGAACAACATTCGGTGAATAAAATTAATTTATATCTACTTCAGTTAAAATATTGTCATTTATTCGATTATATTTTGGTAATTCATCTTGCATATGGAACTAAAAGTAAGTTTTTCTTACTGTGTGTGTACCTACAGGTAGAAAAAGCTTTTGAGTTTATTTTTAGACTTTGGCACAAAGTACCTAGGTGTCAACCAAACATTTGACAACCCTCATTCCTAGGAACCTAATATACTTACATTTAGACATGTATGTAGGTGTGTATGTGTTTGATGCCTTTAAGGGAACCAAGAGACACCTTAGCGACTTTACAATTACAATTCCTTATTAACAGGCCAGAAAAAGGAACAATTCAGCTACTTAAGTTTATAAAAATATGTAGTTCAAAGGAATATTTGTAGTACCTAATTCTTGTATTTTCTACATTATACTTAATTTCAACCATTTCAGACTGCGTCTCTCGTCTTAGTAAGTATGCATGTAAGGACAGGAGTCTGTTTCATTACACAACATTGACATACGGTGAAGGTACACCTTGTGAGGAAAACTAGTCTTATATTTTCTAATTATAAGTTTGAAATAGCCAATTTGCATTGAACAAGCGTGATGGTGATTAATGCTCAAACCTTCTCCTTGTGAGAAGAGACCATTGTCTTAGCAGTAGGCATTTATAGGCTGATGATGATGTATAAGTAAACTTGGAGACGGACAGCACCACCAATGGTGATCCGCAAAATCTGAGCAGTGTGTTGTTTAAGGGTGATGAAAGTTGATTTCCAAAATACTACTCATTTTTTGCCAAGCAAAGAAAACAACTAATAGAAATGAAGGGTGTAGTAACAAGGATAAAGAAGTAAGCAAAAAGTATAATTTTGAAATTAATTTATTGAAATAAAAAATAGTATTACAATTATTTACTTACCCTACCTTTAAATTAATTACATCACAAATTCGTATACAATGTTTCAGTGTTTGGATACTTGAAAATAAACCTAAAATTTATTTATTTAAATCATAATTTATGAATTTAACTGTTTACATGAGTATGCCAATAAAGAACATAAACAAGACAATATACCTTAAAAATAATTCTATAAGAGTCATTTTTAAATATCAAACATAAATAATACAAGTAAGTACATAGGTACAAGACTACACTTTAAAAACGACGTCATAAGAGCTATATTTCTAGAATAACTTCATTATATTATAATATGTACCATCTGTCTTCGTAGAAGCTTGAGTATATAGGTATGTATATAAATACAATAAGGTTTTTATCTTGAAAAGTAGGCTGGTACCAGTATGTATGGTATTTATATAAGAAGCCACTCAACAACCTTTGCCTGACGAATGGGTCCATAAAATTTGCAATATTTTAATAAAGTACCTTCAATGAATAAATTATAATTACTTTTTTGTATAAACCTGCTTACATATTGTAATTACTCATAAGAAGGTCGGTACTCAATAATTAACGTGTATAAAATTGAATTGAAAAAAGAGACTTAAATGTGTGAATTAAAGTCGAAAGTAGATAAAATAAAATAAATGCTGATCACTATCCTCTTTTATGTAAAATGTACAAATAAAGGGTCAATGTATGCAGATATTAATTTAATGTACAATAATACATTAGTAAGTATATACCTCACTGTCTGCTTATCTATTTTAACTTCATAAGTATATGGCTCTCAAAATAACACGCACTATGAAAATATAATACAAGTTCTCTATATAATTCAAAGGCGGAACATAAAAAGGGCAGTCGGTTGATTTAACATCCAATAAAAAACAAGTTGACGAGTTATCGACTGATTAAAATGACTTACGGCCCGCAAAAGACTAAAAACATGCATATAATACTTAAGTAAACGCTTAGAAAAAATAAACATGACTTCGTTAAGGGGAGAGGAGGCATGCCCATGTACTGGAATGGGCGAATTATCGACAAATACATTCAGTTTTTATCGAAACATCTGCCATTTATGAAGTTTAATAATTTACCAAGGTATGTTTTAATTAAGTGAGAAACATTGCATTCAAGTAGCCATTACTCTTAATTGAAAACGTGCACTGCCATTGAGCTTGTCGAAACAACTCCTATTTTGCTCCGAGCTACACGAAGGATGGGAAAAAATACTCGTAGGTACTCACATACCAGTTGATTTAAAAACCGTACTGTAGTATATAAAACACATACATGTCGAAGGTGCACATTGAAGTGCACAATTACCTAATTTTAAATAAAGTTCGTTGTAAAACAAGTTATTGAAATATCAAACAAATGTCCGACCGGTAGGTATGGTCCAGTAAAATTGAGATGTTCAAAATTCGGGCCGCGATACGTCGATGTCCAATAATTTTTCGTATCGGCTAAATAATTATCTGTTATCGACGATTTGGCAGGCCAGGTCGAGGACCGCAAAGATGGCGGACTGAGCAACGACAGCAACATAATGTATCGAAGAAAAACCATTTACTTTGTATGATTTATACTCGTTTCCATTATTCAGTACAAACGAGAATAATGTTTGAAACCTATAAAGATTAATTCCTGAAGTTTTTGCGACAAATACTTCCACACAACTCTACCTCTTTATATAATACAAACACGCAACGACAAAGTTGTTAGTTTGTAAAATGCCTTATAATCTTTCACCACATCGTAGGGAGCTTAAAGTGCAACTTAGTACCTACGTGATCTAGTTTTTACTTACTACAGCTCTTAAGAAATGAGATTAAAATCTAGATTTAACGAGTTGACACGTACGTATAATGCTATTCAACATTTTTCTACATGAATAGCACATCCAAATAGGTAGAAAGATATTCGTGGGTTTTTCTTTTGCACACTGTACGTGGAGCGAGCCTTGGAATTCAGTTTTTAGCGTCCGCTTGACTCTTCAGTCGCCATATTGGGCGTTCGAGATGAAACGGACTATGGTCAATTTAATTAATAGTTCCCACCGCTCTCCGACCGTCGGTAAACCCAATGAAGTCATTATGCATGCTTACGAAATATCAAGAACTCGACAACCCAAGATAGGGTTACTTATTAATTTTTTCCACACCTAATTATTGTATATTGCGGTAGTCATTCCGTTAGTGTTAATTATGACGGGAAGCAGTAGTTAACAATCGGTCAACATGTAGGACGCGATTAAATTCATTACGGGGACGAGTAAATTATCTTTAATTGTTTCGATCGGCCGTGGGTATACTTAAAGCTGGTGTTATTACGACATTCTACATGGTCGGCGTGGAGACAGTCGGGAACATCAAAAGGTGCAACGGACTTAGTAAATTAAAACATTGCAAAACAGCTATACCGTAGAAGTCGCGCTTGGGCGACTTCAAAAATGGCATCGCGCGTCGACTGGTGACGGCGAGTAAGTTTTTCGCGACCGTCTCCACTCGATAAATAATGGCGGTGACTTTGACAAAAACTCACCTAGTCCTGTTCGGTGGCCGGCGGCGCGCGCTCCCCGCGCTTGCCCCGCAGCTGCCCCCTCGCCCGCTCACCCCGCACCCCCGCACCGCACTCGCCCCAAAGCTTTTTCTGCCCATTCCACGGCGCCGGCGCATCGCGAACCGCTCACTTCCATCATTACAGACGTTACCCTAACTATTTACACCACTACTGGCTAAATAATAACTACTTATATTTATGGCAATTTGTTTAACTTCACCGACTATTAAAACTGCAGGAACACGATCACGTTTACACTATACTTATGCGAGAGTATTGAAGGATTAGATGGCGCGGAAGATTATTCTGTTCACACTGTCCATATTACGATAGCGGATAATTAATTTAACTTACGACTCTTTATTTACTTAGCTTTAAGGGTACGAGACCGGGTCTCTTTGGTAGGCATATTAAATTTGTACAATGTAATATAGTTCGTGACGCCGACGCTGCCGAGCAGGGAGCGCTACGATCGCACATAAAGTAAAACGCACTACGATACACCTACACTATGTTACACGGAAGAGATTTCTACAAATTGCACTGGTTTCCAAACGCGAACATCTTCGACGATTACGCGAATTAAAATATAAATGTATATAAAAATCAATAAATCAACAAAAACAAAACCCGAAACACAAAAATAATACGACCCGTTTCTAGTCTAGCATTCAACAGTTTATTGTTCCATCCTTCGTTTAGAAAAACATTGTGTCTAGTTAAAAATTAATTTAAAAAAATAATCACAACAACCGAACAACACTTAAATAACGAGAAAATAATTACAAACAATTTACAAAAAAAAAAAAAACACAAAGCTATGGAGTGTTCGGCGGACTGCGATAGTATCACTGGACAAGGCAATGCGCGCGCGCATGCTTAGTGTTCGGGATGGCCTTGCGCGGCAGCCGCGGCCGCTGCCGCCGCCGCCGCTGCTTTCTGTGCTTGCGCCTGCTTTTCTTGTTCATTCAGCTCCTTTATAGCTTGGATCTCTTTCTTTAACTTCATCCTTCGATTCTGGAACCATATTTTGATTTGTCTCTCCGTCAAACAGAGAGCATGCGCCATTTCTATGCGTCTCCTCCGTGTGAGGTAGTGATTCGTGTGGAACTCTTTCTCTAACTCTAGTGTTTGATATCTAGTGTACGTTTGTCTTCCTCGTCTTCTGAGACCATTCGCTCCTGTAACAAAATAAAAAAGCTGAATTAATGATCAACAATTATTGAAATCGAGAAGCCTTAAAAGTAATCGTTGTTTCAAAAAAAGTTTGTGTATTGAACCGGCGGATCTGCTTTCAGTAAAGCGTTTGAATGTTGAATGGGATTGGTTGTCTCACGCAGCTTAGTTCAAATGACGTTACAATTGGCGGTGACGACAGCTTCATTTCGTTTAAACGTCGATATTGATATATGCGCAGGGCCAGCCTTTGAGAGCCACCGACCGGGAATTAAGACTGGTTGCAAACTTGATTAAGAAACATAAACACGTGTGGGCGAAGATGCAAAATTGTTGAGTTTCAGAAGCAATATAAATGGAGATGTACCTACATAAATATAAACAGGATATTCGATAGCATATTGAGAGAATTTCCCGTACTCTAGGTTTAATTCAGTAAGGTTTATAAATTGTGGATACAGCGCAGTAAATCAATATCGAGCTTCAATCGCGGCGAAGCGGAATGTCTTACAACTGCGTACCGAAAACTCGATTCGCGACAGGATAACTGAATAAAAGGCCAATAGCCGTGACTTGCGAAAATTCAACTTATTTCAGGGCTGCTCAACTAACTTCAGAGGATAAACTTTGGCTCATCGACGACGTTTTAATAGTGCATTCAATGAGTTAGCTTGATAGAAATTCGCTTGAAATAAGTTTTATCAGATGAAGTTGGCTATAGTCATTCATTTTATTAATTTATTTTCTTATTAAATTCGTGATATTTTTCATAGTTCTCAATTTTAAGTTATGCCATTCAACATAATCCGACTTTAAAGTAAGCAGAAACTAGAAATATTAATAGCATCTCGATTTATTACAAATATACATTAATATTAAAATGGCAGCCCTGTCGTGGCGGTTATTCGAAGGCTTTCATTGCATGCCGTTCGTTGCGTGCTCTTCAACATTATGTATAGGGCCGAACGCACGCTGCGATCGCCTTATTTTTCTTTTACGCTGTCCAACTTTCTCAGTAGGTATAGTATATTATATATCAGATTAAGACCAATCAGAATGTTCCTGAATTTAATTTGAGATTACCTTTAAATATTTACGACTGACCTAGTTGATGTTATCATTACTCAACAAAATATATGCAACAGTGATCAGTGACGATATTGATCGACGAAATGATGTCAATATAATTTTATTAAAGGTCTTTGTGTCGAAACTGGGTAGAATTTTTATATTCATTTTGACCTTTTAAAGTATTTTCACTCCCTCCTATATGTTAAGCAAGATTGTATGAAGATGAAAAATGGACTCGAATCGAAAAGATTGGAGAGTTTTAGGAATCACGAAAGCAGTTTTAGAAATTGTATTTTATTATTATGTATCCTAATTACATCCCAACATATTTAATCGAAACAGAAACAACTATCTATACATCAATAAGACAAAATACATGTCATAACCGAGCAACATGACCGATAAAACACTTGAACAAGCACATTGCCTTCGATTGAGAGTACATCCAAAATAAAACGAACATCTCTGCCCATACTTCTCACAGTATAAAAGGGTGCGCGAACCAATTTAATGGCTTAATTATCTCAAGTAGTGAGATCCGAGCCTGCGTAAGGGCCACGCGGCTCTTTTCATACAACCTTATCTATCCTTTTAAGTTGTATGGAGTATGGTTTAATCGGATTCGTGAGAAAGCGAGGAAAACACGTCTATTGTTGATATAAGCTAGGAGGAGAACCATTGGTGTTTATTAATTTGTTTTGACTACTGACTGATTTGAACAACTAATAAGCTGCAGTAATCTTCAATGTGTTTGTAGTTGTTTTTTTTTAATGGTCCTGTCTCTATTTTTATATACATTGAATCTAAGTCAAACAATAAGAAGCTCTATTGCAGTTAAATAAGAGCTACAATATAAACCATTAATGTCGATACTAGAGTCTGATGAATTCACGACGAAGCTCTAGAACAATATACTACAGCAAACACAATGCACTTACACTGCACTCTTACTATTGGGAATGTAGCAGTTCCTTATGTAATGCCTTTCTTTCCTTCAATTTCCCCCACAAATTTAAGTGCAACCTTTTTAATAATTAACAAAAATTCTTGCGGCCTGCTGTGTAGTGGTTAATTGAGTGACGCTAATTACCTAACCCGTAAAAGCCTTCTGGTGGTACCGAGGGAAATGTAAGGCCATTCCTTATGTACGAGTTATGTGCAGGATTAACTGTGAATTGATGTTTATTTCCTACTATTGTAATCAATTCATTGGTACGAGTAAATATAACGGTTTGTGATTATAATTAGAGAAAAAATAATACTATTTATTATGAATTATGAAAGTAGAATTACAAAGAAATGAATGAAAATGAGTGTAAAATTTATGGTTGCCTATATTTAGCACGCTGCGTTGTTTGTAAAAGGGGATAAAACTTCCTATGTAGAGTTCTAAGGTGAAGCGAGTTAAATGCAAAATTCTTTGAACACAATGGACCAACGATCTGTAGAATAAAAGATGTAAGTGGTGATTCTGTGTAGTATTTGCTAAGCAGGTAATCTCAACATCTTTCGCTGTGGCTACCTAACCACAACATGATTGCTTAGACCGATACTGCTTTAGCTTTATTTCCTTTATCTATGTTTATTTTTGCTATACAGGTTGCTTTTATAAAACATGGTGTTTAGAGGGTAGGATAGGGAGTTCCTAACACCCATTTTTCATTTAAAAGGTAATTCGGTAATGGATGTATATTTTTTAAAAAGAGTAACCATGGAGTTTCTTGCTCGTTCTTCTCCATTCGAATCTACAATTTGGAATGAGCACATAGCTTCACTGACGAACAGACTGACAGACAGACTACTTTCCTATTTTGAAGTTTCAAAAGTACCCATTAATGGTTTAGTTGGAATAAATGATTTTGACGTTGACTTTGACTTGAAATGTGACATTAGAATCCTTTATCAAAGTTTATAATTCTAAAAAGAGAAATATAAACAAAAAGATCTTAATTATTCTGAAGTTCAGACCAAGATACGAATGGAAATAAATACCGTATCAAAATTCACTGAATTGATTAACCCAAAAAATGTTCATCATGACGTATGCACCAGAGCAGCTCTGATAAGCAAATGCATTAAGAGTATTAAGACTCATTACTCGAAACAGATCAGGCTTGCATATTAATTCCGAACTTTCTCTTTGTATACCAAACATCCACGTCAGTGCATCGAATGAAGGTCGATTTGGAAGTCACGACTTGATATAAATGTTGAAGATTATTTGCAGACGTTATCTGGCAATGTGGTGATACGAAGAAGTTCCAATTTAAAATATCTATATAATGTAACTGGTATAAATAAGGTTTGAATATAATAATATAGTATAAGCACATAGGTGTTTATACTCTCATCATTGATAATTGCAATATTATTCTATGAACAAACACTCGACGCAGCACACAATATACTGTTATTTACGACCATAAATACGTCACTAAAGTAAATAAACAAGACATAATCGGCGGAAATCTATGTTGTTTTACATTCCCCCCTTCAATGAAAAAAAAACACAAAAACATCAGCAGCAACGCACGTGTGCCAACTAATTAGGGCTACCATAATTTCAGTGTCAATTTTCGCCTTGTAAATTCTCTTCAAAATCCGGAGTACGCCGTAAAAGCAATAAACATGACACAAATGGCTTCATTAAGGCAAAAGGCGGAGTTTGTGGCCTAGCGAAAAAAAGTGTAGTGTCACACACCAGCCTTAATAGGTATATAATGACGGCACGTTTCCGTTATGCACAAATCTCAAAAATATCATCTGCGCAGACGCATTACGTGTTCCGGAACGCGGGGTGGCACTAGCGGACTTCAAAGGTTATGAGCTCACAAGAAAAAAAACGGAACCATCAGCTTTTTCTCGTTTTGTAGTATATTTAAGCACCGTTATCGAAACTGCCAATTAAAGTCCAGTAACCAACATAAAAGTGAGGAATTAAATTTGAGCTTTCAAGCAAAATAATCAGCATTGAAGGCACGAAATGAACGTACCAACGACAATAATAAAGCTATAACTGTGTGATCTCAATCCAATCTTGATTGCATACGAGTGCGGCCCGGGGCGGCCGATTCAAAACAGGTTAAACGAATTTGTGTTCGGAAAGGCGCGGGGCATTAAAAATGCAACATTTTTCGTTGAAAAACAACCAGAGAAAATTACAATATAAACTGACTCCCAAAAATTCAAGTTCAAAAGCAAAAAAAGACAATGAACGCTTCCAAGGAAATCGACTCGTAACCGTTCCCAAGATTCCCTCCTTACAAGTGTCGGGCACAACCCGTTCTGCAACACGTGTCGCAAACAAAAGAAACTTGTCCAAGTTGCCCCCCTCTCCCCATCGGGCGACAAAAGGATTGCGCAAGTTATATTAGTCGTAAAGAATTTCGGACTAAGATCTATAAGGTTGTAAACCGCTCGTAACTCACAATGGTTCCGCAGTTGCCGAGGACATTCGAAACAACTGTTGTTTGCTTCGATGTTTTAATTGTTCCTAATTCGTAAAACTTTTCAGCGTGATTTACAAGTGTTGTTATAGCAGATCGGGTCGCTTTTGAGTATTTTTTCCAATACCGGCAAACATGTGGCGCGCGGTTGACAACGCGGGAAGCGGTTATTTACACTTGTGGGATCGTAAACGGTTTTTAATGACAAAAACAATAGCTTTTAACTATTTTAAGCTCTGAACTTAACTGTAAAGGGTATTTTATGGCATTAGCCAAGAAGAATGTGCTCATGATTGAACGGGACTATTGTTTAGCATATTTCAATGGAAGGACGACATTAAAACGGATCACGTCGACAAGTATGCCCACGCGCACAATTTTCTTCGATAAAATTATGTAAAGTAGATATTTGCGCTCCAAGTCTAATGAGTCAAATTAAGATAACATGGTATGTTCGACTGCGCATAACATGTTCTACAAGTCAATAAATGTGTCTAGGACTTGTCGAGACGAGACTGGGTTTGCCTACGACACTGGCCCTATTGCATAAACAGAACCTATATAATTTTTACTTTATTACAGTCTGTCTAGTTGCATAATTGTAGGTATATTAGTTTTAATAATACACTGTAATGTACGTTTTGTTTAAAATTACTATGAGCTCAGGGCGTGTACCACGCATATTTATAGATAGGTAGGTATATATTTTGTAGCAGTTTTGCATATAAGCATTATGCACCCATTATATGCCCACTTAAAATTTTTATAATAAAAATAAAGCTATCACTATAATCTTTCAATTATATTGTAATATGGTTCGCTCACTATGTATACCCATATACCTCCATTTTTTGTTATAACCTGCACGCATTTCTGAACAACATGACGCTAAAGTGGAATGCATAACCCAAAAACGTGTTCAATGCACTTTTTTAATACATTATCATCTCATTACCTGCGATCCGGACGATTTTAAATAATAATCGCGACCGCTCATTTTAGTGAATTTCCTTATTACATATTCCCAGCCAACGGGCTCGACGAAATATAATCACTCAAATTGGTAAGTCGAAACGCAAATTACAAAATTGATACAAAAAAAGTTATGGCAATGGTGGGGAGTTGGAAGAGTATGGTAACTGTACATAGGTGTGCATGTGTGCGCTTTTGCGTATGTAGGAGGTACGGGTAGAGGACGCGCCGTAGCTCCCACCTGGGTGGTCTCAGAATCAACTGACCGATTACGAAGTATATAAACAGCGCGGCATAACACATTGGCTGCCGCACTCCTTTATATCTATACCGAGTGAATTATTGTTTAAAATAAAAGCTCACATGAATTACTGTATCAATACACAGTGTAATTAAAGCACTGCTGTAGGGTTCGCAGAGCAATTTAATGCGGAATGGTTGTTTAGTTGGAGTATTTTATAATAGTGATTTGTTGCTCGAATAGCTAGCGCATTATTAACTTACGAAGATCTTAAATACGCACTGAAGAAGGACACGCAAGTGCGATTAATTGCAAAACATTGTTCACAGTAAAAAGGGTTGAATTCCTATTGGCTCGATTCTTACACGGGGACGTCTGAAGAATTAATTCTCTGAATTATCGTCTAAAATTCCCTGCAAAGTTGGAATAATATGCAGGTCCTAACGATGCCAACATCGCTGGGTAATTTTAATGTACTTTCCGAGATGCCGCTGCTTTCCCACCATCTGCGGTGCCGACTTCCAATCAGCTCACTAGATGTGTATCGACTTGAGAGCTTGCTTGTTATCTCAAAAACACAATATGAATAATACATTAGTGGTCGGTGTAAGAGTACGCGCACTCTTAAATTGGCAAAGCTTAATTGACTCAAAGGTTGAAAATGAAACGAACAGAGGCCTCTACCGGCAATACGGCAACTTTTTATGTAATCAGTACTCGACGGACCGCATAACGGAATCAATTTAAATCGGTTATGTGAGATTGCGTATAAGGGTTGGTAAGGTCAGCGAAACCAATTAGTTAATAAAAATTAAATTATTAATTACGGCGGGGTAACTACGGATAGAGATTGTTATCTGTTATTGCAATGAGCTGGTGCCCTTTTTGCTTTGGATCAAGGTTTGTGCGTCTATTTTTCAGGTGGTTTTTATGACTACTAGATACTGTGAAACTCACAGATAGCATTATAAGGTACAGACCAATTTAACTAACGTTATAATATAGTTTATAAACACCTCTAAAAGTAAAATATTTATATTAATGTTTAAAAAATATTTCCGTCAGTTTGTAGCTATCCTCTGATACTAAAGGCTTTTCCAAAAAAGGCCAGCATACATATACCTTATAACTATTAACTAGTGCCATCATTTAACCACTGTGGGCTTGCGGGTCGATGACCGCAAAGTACTTTATGTATTTACATATTGTAAACGGGCCTTATAACCGCTTTATTTAAAACCCTGCTCATATTTATCATAAAGGAACTAAAACGAATACTTTAATAATATAGTTCTGCTATACTTATTTACATGGCTGCTTATGTATCAAGAATTTAAGTAGAGGTACTTATTGTATTCGTAAAAATGATAGCTTTTCTTAATATATAATAATGTTGGTGAATACATTTTTCAATCGAAAAATTTGTGAGTTCCCGATGATGAATGATAATTTAGTTTTCAAAGTCTCTTTAAAGGTATTTTTCTTAACCAAACAATAAAGAATATTTTATCATTAAATATTTTAATTTAGGTACTTATCAAAATTACCTAAAATACCTAAATTACCTACGAACTAACCAAAATTGCAGTACCTACTACAAACATTTAGAATCATACTTCGAGTATAATTCTATATGTATCACAGATTCACTAAATAAATAACAGTTTCATATAATACGATTTAAAACTAAAACAACATAATGCAATTACTTTACTAATAATAACTCTGCAACTAGCGGGTTATATACGATTCTTATTAGCCCTAACTCAACTATATTTAATTAAAAGCTAATATCATCTAGTTTTCAGTACACTGAGCGAATTTTATGCGATCAAAGGGTATGTAAAAACCTATGTAGAGGTGTGTATGTATGTATGGTATAGGTATAATCAATACATTTTTTACGTTAGATATGTTAGTTTTAAGTAAATTACTTTTAATTGTATTGTTACTAGATTTTCTTGAAGATTTTCGAATGTTCTTAAATAAAAGTAAGTATTCATATACCTATAAATGATTTTGAAAATTATATCTTTTTGTAGAGCATCGCTATGTTATTAAAGTACAAGAATATAAATTAAAAGTTGCAGATACGTTTTTCTGATTTATTTTTTTGATAAAACATATCGAATGTTCTCGTTTCTTTTTTGACTTGGATGAGCTGAGAAGGAGACTCTTACTAAAAACCAGCCCATTCCTATTCCTGCTTGGAACCGGGAAGCATTATGTCATTATATAGGTACTCTTGATCCTATACCCCTGTCGGGCATCGGGTCAGATGTCTAGATAAAATTCCATTCCTAATATATTTTCGCAAAAGTAAATATTTTTATCATACTTATACCTACTAGCATCAGCAATAATAAAGGACCAATTATGAATTTCGTGTTCTTTAACATTCTATAAAAACAATATAATAATTAATCTAGAGAGATAAATACGCATACCTTGACGGTTTTACAAGATAGCTAATTAAAGTGTTTTCATCCGAACATTTTAAAAGATGCAGCTGCATGTATTATTATGTACCTACCGACATTTTCTATAGGTATAATATAAAAGGACCAGAGGCAAGGTACGCGTATGTATTTAATATCAAAGATAGCTATTAAAGTAATTGCGCGGGAACCTACATGGCACTAAAGACATGACGCTCTCAAGGCGTTTACGGAGAAAATTAACAATTTGCAAACCAAAATGGCGTCTCCAACCTGATTTTTTTCCGTGCCCCTAGATGATAATTTCGAAATGCCCCTGAGAACGTAAATTATCAACGATGGTGTACAAGATCGACATCTCGATACTCGTGTCGAAATCTTGGAACCAGTTCAAGATGGAGCCTTTTACTTGATTACACCTACTGTCTTTTAATTTTGTTTTCGGAAGACTTACTTTAGAATGATAATTCAAAAATTGCTTCGATATTAAAAAACCAATCATAAAATGTAAAGCCCCGTTAAAAACTACCCCTGAACAATAGTTGACCCTTTCCACATCACTTTTCGATATATCGTGCCGATATTAGGCCGTACATCAGGGTTGAACGCAATAAAAATTGGACGTCCCGAGAGGATTAGGCCAAACCCTGACATATGTGACATGTGAAAGCCTCAGACTATTTCTTTTCTAAGGGGACACCGGCGTTTGTTATTTAAAAATCAATTTTAGAGAGCACTTAAAACACAGATATACTTCAAAGACATTTGTGTGACGTTCTGAATGGGCGGATGACGCGACGCACATTAATATGATGAATACATCAGCTGTTACTCAAAATAAATGACTCAATAAATCAATAATGGACTGTTATTAAATACGAGGTCATGTAGCGTATAATTTGCACAATACGTGAACATCAATAATGTCTCTATCTATATTATTTAAGTTGGGGCATGTAACGACTCACTTGTAGTACAAACCAAATCTCCATGAGGCCATTGACGCAAATAATTTAAACACAAAGCCAACTTCTGAAACCAGCGCTAACAAGATGCAGCTGTTGCGATCTCTCAAACGGAGACCATTTTGAAAAACTCGTTAGAGTTTTCGAAAATAGAATATAAAATGTGTCACTCCTTCCCCGATAAATCAGTCGTGATGAATGTATCCAAGTTAGGAGCGGTGCGCGCCGCGTGACGGGGCAGTGCCTCATTGGGTGGCGTGGTCGCCATATTGCGCCGAGCTTGTAGCTGTCAAACTTTGATATATTACAGCTGGCTTTCTCTAGTGTGCGCCTTGTCTTATGATCACATTGATCACAGATTAAATGAAGAATAATTTTCTTTTGACATATTGCACACGAATGTTTTGAAAGATTTCACATCATTTAAAAATAACATCCAACTATTGTAATAAATATAAAAAAAAAAATTACGAAAAAACAATCTTTTGATTTCACGGGACATTTTGAGAAATTGACGTTTTGTTCCCGAGGTGTAAAATTATAGCGAGCACCGACTACTAAGAGATAAAACATTTGATTTATATTTTGACATTTTAAGCCAAAACATTCGTGTTTTTGTTGTAAATTTAATTTATGTCTACAATAAAAACGACAGATATTAATATCAAGTATCAAGATTGCATTTGAAATGGTTTATATTTCCTTGGATTCCCACATAAGGATCGTGTAAATGACACCTACCCTACCCACATCCGTTTTGAAAGAAAAACTTTGTTAATGAGGCCGGCATTATTTACCTAAGAAACCACATTTAATAGTCTTTCGCCATAGTAAGAAAATTCTTTGGCTGCAAAAAAGTGTCGCGTTTGGCGGCTTGCCGCAAAACTTTATAGATGTACGAACTACTTTACTGGTAGACCACAAGATACGCACATCATTAGATTTGCAAAGACTTACGGAATATCAGCTATCGTATTTTAAACTTTAAGAACTTAGTACTAAAGTTGATAAAACTTTGTACAGTGCCACTATTAAAGTGTCTGATGAAATGAACCAACAATTTGCCATTTAGCTTGCATAAAAGCGAATCGTAGTGATAGTAATCTAGAAGATATCATGTTATTACAGTGAATCTCAATTGTAGGGACAGGAGAGCAGTCGGAACTAGGGGAATGGGAAAACTTAATACTAATAAAACCGACAGATGGCGTTGTTATGTTAAATAATTAATTATTGTATATTGTGAAAACCAGTTATTAAGTCGTTATATGCAGTAGCTGAGCAAAGTACATAATAATTATACATTATGTATACATGTCTATGTAGGTATAATAATGATCATTTATCCTTGGCCGAATGATTAATGCTTTCTTGCATAGGTAGGTAATTACTACAATTATTTTGATGATTATATTATCATTATGAAACGAACTTAAATTTCTGCACGCCACCGAGAGATTTTTCTAACATCATTGTAATAAATTTTTCAATAAAATAAAGTTACATTGGAAATTAGATCTTATCGCAAATACAAAATCTAGATCTTGCTCCAGATTTATCTGCAAACGGTACGATTTCAATGAACGTAATAAACTAGCACTTGAAATAAAATCGTGGAGTTGCTGTGAGGTGTATTAAATTGATAGGCCCGTGGCTCGATCCATTACGTGGTACAAAACAACTGTTGACACAAGCCATCATTGCAAATGTTTATAAAACTAGTCATTACTCCTTAATGTCTCACGTTTCTGTTATGATTTCTTCGGAATTGCAATGTAATGTGATTTCTGCAAATTGGTGTAATTTCTGCGTCAAGCAGGTGTTCATTGTGGCGCCGTTTGTGGTGATTTGATGAAACTTTTTGTTACGATCACCTCCTTTTTTTATTGTAGACTTACGTATGTAAGTTTAAGCAAATTATACGTGTATATCTCTACAATTATATTTATTAAATTTAACCATAACAACATCTCGTACCGAAGGACCAACTATTTAATCACTAAGCATTTGCTTAAGAACTTAAATCCTTACGTACGTGACTTCAAATTCTTTAATAACTTTGTTAAATCATCCAAAATTTAGAACACGACTTTGTAAACAAAATGAAGAAGTAACAAGCAACAAACAAACATAAATTAGTTCAAAATATACGTATCTTATTCCGAATTCGCATTCGAAACGAAACTTTAAATCCGAGAGTTCGCCGAAATCCTTTCGCGAAAATTTTAAACGGCAGAAAGACAACAAAGTCACCTGAAAAGGAGTTGGTATTCAGAAACTTCAGTTACCCAAGTTGGGCGTAGCCGCGTAACTTAGGTTAGACTTAAGTAAAGAAACCACAGCGCCGCGTTGTCTGAAGACCGACTTAAATCTCAGACGATGTTAGGACTCGGATACAATATATAAAAGTATTGAGAACTGTATCAGAAGTTTCAATTGATTTTTTCATTTTCTTCCGAAAACGTGAATGATTTTTAAAAAGTCTATGATATATTTACTTAAATGTTGTTAAAAAGATTTTATGGACCAAGATAGGTTGTTAGGGAAGTCGAGCTCAATACACCACTGAGTATTCAAGAATTTAACATACGATGATTTATAAGATGAAATGAATAAAACAATCACAAATGAAGACAAAGCCAGCCTTTTATCTTACTTTAACTTAACAAAGTTCTGCTTCAGTGTGTATTGTACTTAAATGCAAATTTCGCCGCTGAGCCGAGGATGCGCCGAGATTTTACCGGCATTTGAAATAAATATACCAGATTTGCAGTGTACAGTTTTATGTGGAGACGTTACTGTTTCATTCACAACGTAATTCTTAAGGAACAAAGACTATATCATATATTCAACTGTATGCATTTTAGATAACATTTAATAAAGTTTAAAAAGTTTCACATACTGTATGTAACAACGTGCCTTTCAAGAAAAAAATAACCTATCTGAATAAAGAGTCTGTAAATAAAACGGTCGACGTTGTTTAGTCAGCGCGTCACGATACAACACCAATAAAATGTTCCCTCCCGAAACCTGTGTCATTAAAGATAAAGGAAAACTAATATCAAAACAAGAATAGGTACGTGATAAGAAAACATTTATTCCCTATGTTTAATGCATGATTTGTCATAATTCCCCGGCCTCCCCGCCCTGCCCGTTGTTTTGTATCTCGTGAGGAAATGGGCCGCTATGATTTATCGTTTGTCTTATTTATCTCGGACGCAGAGAAAATTATTTGAGGGGTAACATTGGAAGTATTGCCAGGTTTATTAACAAATGTACCGACGAGATTGTGGTAGCGTAATTGCAATTTATCTGCGTTGTATGCTCTCGTTCAGTGATAACCAACAGTTAGTTTTGCCTATGGGATCGGATGTATATGAAACATTGTTCATTTCCATTTGACATAAAAGAACATACATGGTATTGTAACGAATGTTACTCTTTCACTCCCCTCTAAAGTTTTTATTAACATTTATTGCGGCAAAATTCAAAACAAAACGCAGGTGAATTACCCGTTCTGCAATTTTAATTCATCCCCCTGTAACATAGAGGCAATAAAGCCGCGAATCAAAAGTTCGCAGTAAATCACAATACGGTGTCCGCTGCCCCGTGTTTGCTCTCGCCCACATAATCCGTTCATACGGCGGTAAATCCATCCAGCAGTGTCGCGTACAACACTAAATCATCATAAGAGAATCCAGCTCTATACGCGTGTACTACACAAACTACACATATTGCTGATTCGGTTTGGCAACATCGCTTATACTGCGAAATTTACTGTACACCACTATGAACGCGCGATTTATTCCCACATCCCTCACAAAACAAAGGCTTTGAACACATTATTTTTATTTAATGTTATTTTACCTGTTACTAAAACTTTTTGAAACTAATAACATTGTAGATACCCATATCCAGATGCATTATCCAATCGTCGGCTATCGAATGGAGTCGATGAAAAAACTCACCGATTTATTTGATTCTTTTTTATTCGATTTACGCTCGGTGCGCCAGTTACTGAAAAACTTTGCATCGTAATGCAATCGTGTGGCATTAGTTTTGCCGTTTATCAGCGCGTTCTCGCTGCTGCAAAGCTTTGAGGGATTAATCTAGCGGCGTGGTGCGGAATAAAACTGTTACGTTAAACTCATGAAAAACTTCGCATTGTATCGTTCCAGAGCAATGTCATCATGTTTTCGTTAGAGAATTTAGATAAGCAGCAAATTCCTAATCCATAATGCATTATTAGGCTGCTACTTTGTCTGGCATAAGCCCAAGTTTAGTGAAGTTGCGCATGCAAGCTTTTCCGTGTGCTGTACCGTTGTAGAATCCGACTATTAAGCAATTATATGTTCGTTAAAAAATAGTCCATAAAACAATAAAAGCAATGGCTAAACAACGTGTGCACACGCAATATTTGTTTGTGAAACATCGCAATTTTTAGTTGAGTGCTGTGCGTGAACCGTGGCCTGCAATTTGGCGTTTTCGCTCGATTTATGCGAATATCAGCGCCCCGCGGATAGCAGACAAACAAGTGGAATTTGTTGTTGAAACTGAGCTATTTTTTTGGTAACATTTTTATTTACATTAGTAAAGAGCAGGTTGTTTTACAAGTACGGTGTCCGATTTAAGAGAATAAAAGAAGAATAATGTAGTAGCCGTTTGTAGAAAATGAATTTTTTTTTTACAAATATTATTTCGATTGAAATTCTCCTATTATAAAGTCCACAGCTTTTGAAACTACCTCGAGACATGCTCGCCATATATTTAAGTCACCTCCCACAGGTTTTTGCCACACAGCCATAGTTTTAACAGTCCAATCACTACATAAAGCATTGTCATTACAATACGGGCTCTGTTAACATATGTGGTCGCGAACAATACTCCGCAGATCAGTTACGTTTGTTAAGCCCTGTCTGTCTGTACGTCAGAGGTTTATTGGACAAGAGATTGAAGCGATAGTCCGCCCGCCAACGACGACCAACGAATTGGGTGTGCACAGTCGCGGTAGGGTTACATTTCTAGGATTTGTACGAGTATTTATTCCATTCGTTAGTTTTATTTCGATTCTACCAAAACTGTTTTTCATTTTTATTGTCAAGAAATCACCAGACTTACTAATAATTAAATATAAAATCACCCCTTCTGACGAACATTAAAAGCAGTTCTATTTTTTCTGAGAAAATTAAGTAACCTATGTAGGTACTCAAAATTTTATTTAGGTAAACCTTATGTATGGTCGAATACATTCAAAATTGAACCTTAATGTTCATAAATTTGATTATCATAACCTGAAGTTGATTTGGCAATTTGCCCTAATTTGGTAAGTAATAGCAATGCGGTTTAAAATTGTTTTTCTGAGCGAGTTTATGGCCGACTGCTGTGGTTTATCTCACAGGACAGCTAAAAGAAGCTCACAATAGGGGGCGTGCTGCCTACTGGTCGCTTCGTCTTGCTGGATAGGAATTTTTTGATACTGAGAATGTATTTTTAGATTTAAAATGTAAGACAGAACTTTTTGTTAAACACATTTTACATTTTGTTGTAGGTACATATGTACCAAATTCTCTATAATATAAAAGATATTTAAAAAGCTATATCCAACATTTTTATAAGCCGGAACGTTGGAGTGTCAAGTAACAAATAAAGTAAGTCTAAAGAAGGCTTACTAAAAAGTAATCACCATCATTATATAAATCAAAATTACAACGCAACTACGAGCGTATCTTCATAGAAAATACAACCAATTTACACTTGTAATTACGTCCATAATTAAACGCCAAAATAAAATAGGTTCCTGTTTAATTTTAAATACTAATACAGTATAGAATTTATTGGGTTTATCTGCAGTCCCCGCGGCCAACGGGTCGCTTGTAAACAATGCTGATATGAAATATTAGTTTCAACCGAGCCATACATCTAGCCCGCTTGTTATTAACCTTGCTAACTTTAATATTTATATGTGTATCTACATACTACATACGGAAACCAAGTTTTGTATTGTGAAAATTGAATATTTAATTGGATTTTGTTTTCTGTTTTGTTTTATTAGTTTTGGTTTACCTTGATTTATCAATGAGTTTGTTTTTCACGGTTTATTATAATCAAGATGAATATATTAGTATCAATGGCACCCAATATAAAAATAATGTATAAGCAAAATATCCATCTGTATTACTTCAAGTATCAAACCAAACCACAAAGTTTAAGTTTATGCATCCGTTTTAGACAACAGACTTGCAAGTATGTCTTCGAATGTCGCTATATCTGTTGCCGTCTGGCTAGATCTGTACAGTTCTAGGGACAGCAACAATGCCCTCGCTACAAGAAGCTCTCTGATATACGAGGACGTAGTGCACGTATGAAGAAAAACGTTTGTTCAAAGGAAATAGGAATAAATGTGAAAATAAGGTGATAACATATAAAGGAATAGTACCTAAAAAATGAATTGGTGAATGTAGATTTTTTTAAAAGGTATATAAGACCCTTCTCGTACCTACTTACATGCACCTAAGTAACAAATTTGATGATGGTACCGATGATGGTACCCAAATGGGTATCATCATAACGCAACATTATCTAATACAATTTCAATTACAAATAAAGTCGACTAACCTTACAACTTTGTCACCGTAAGGCGTTTGTTAACCAAATCTGATATTACTATGAAAACAATACTATGTATAATTTTATAGTAACTCCCGCTCCTTGCGAACTCACCCGGACATCGCGACTACCAGTAGGTCCAGAATTTAGTCGCTGTTAATTTGTCACAGTGAATTAGCCACGGACGGGGGTAAATGATAGCGTTAGCATGTTGCACCCTGCACCGCCAATATGCTCGTAAACGTCGGCCCACGACAATTTAATACCTAACTATGCATCTAGATGTCTATCGCCCTGGATATATGATGATTATTCTGGACCACTATAAAATATTCTTAGTCACGTAATTACTATTTTGAACGCGTAAATTGTTGGCCAAATCCAAGACAAATTTTGAATGTAGCCTGAAGAACATGACAATGGTAGGGATCTGTTTTTGAATGTCAATACTAGAACGCAAAACAAAAAAAAACAACTAGGCACTATTACAAAATATTAATCCCATAATTCGACAAACATAAAAAAGTCATACATTACTATATAAACACAGACACCACAATGTTTGTTCGTGACAAACATGAATGAAGCGAAGCCAGTTAATTAGCAACTACTTCAAACAATAACCAACAATTAACGGTACTCGGAACGAAACTCAATGATACCGTAAAACTATTTAGTCGCACCAATTTGACGAGCCAAAACAAACTTAAAAAAAGGACATTAGAAAGTCAGGACGATCATAAAACTCCAGCCGATACATTATTACGGGAATCCAGTAAAAAATTGTACAATGCATTTTAACTTTACAGTTACCTTTGTACTTTAGATAAAGGGAGAAAGTTGCACAACGGTCAGCTTTCTAAAATTCGATATTGTTTGTCTATTGTTTAGGATAAAACTGTTTCTGATTGAAAGAAAGTTTGCTGTTTGAGAAACGTTTTCGAAGTTCATTGGGCTCAGTCTAAAGTTAGTACAAAATTTTGAATCTAACTTAAAACAAATTCAAATTTAACCAAACAAAATGTTCATAAAACTACCCTGATTGATGTCATTACCATTGTCATGTACCTAAAGTTTTGCCTAATTGTGTTACACAATGCTAAGTTGTTATTTATCAAAGTAAGAGAAACCATAAATCGATTTAACGGTTTTAATACGTGCGCTGTATGTACTTAAGTTTATACTTTTAAGTAGTTATAAGTGCAGGTTCAGTGTCGTGCCGGGGCGCGGTTACAGTCGCTTGTTAGCGAACAATGCTATATGCACGTTGTTGCATATCTAGATAGGTATTGAGACTTGTACGGATGAAGAAAAAGCCCACAGTTGCAGAAATTTGCATTGCATTGGTTGCAATGGAAAGAATTGTAGGGAAATGTTGACTTGCTTGAACTTTTTTTTTGTTTCTACAATGTTTTCTATTTTGAATAATTTGCTCTATGTATAACAGAACATAAAATAAATCTTAAGAACATCTATAATAATGAATATCTACTCCCTGAGAGACATTTATTACCAAACAACCATTCATCAAACTTCTGACTCGGAAAAAATACTAGCTAACATAAATGAATCAAAGTTACTTGTCTTTTTCAAGTGGGTAGTAAATAACACGAAACAATATATAAAGAAGGCGGCCAGTGTGACTAATGTACAAGTAAATACGTGTTAATTCACCATAAACAATAGCATTCGCGTAATGCAGACGTTTACGGCTGTCTTCCAACACGACAATAACACATCAACTGTATCAAGCCTCATTGAACTAAACACGCTCCATGAATCCACGATTCAGATTAAGAAATCAATCGAATCGAATCATATCGAATGAAAAATCGAATAGATTCAACATTTTAAACATCGTTCTTCAAAAGAATGAGATTTTTATTCATCGATGGTAATTTTATAGTCACTTTTAAACACGTAAATGGTATGTTCTACAGATTTGTGCATTTGCATGTGAAGAGTTATAAGCACATGGAGTTTATAAGTCTCTGCCCGATGCTCGAGTGTACTGCCGTATACAGAATTTCCACCTAATAAAAGGCCATGTTACGTGTAGGGAACGTAAGACACGCAATTACGAAGTACCCAGTTTAATAAGGCCTTCTTCTCCCTTCGCAGAGTTGACGATAAGAACAAAGACAGGGGAAATATGTGAAGGGCGGAGGATCACGGTTGATTGGTAGAGGTATACGACGAAGTTTCACGTTGAACGTTAATTAGTGCGTTCCTCACGTTCTCAAGCGTGTATGGATGTATGTTCGCAAGATTATGTCTCGGTAGGATTAAAAAAGGTGCGGCTAAACATATTAAATAAATCCTACTTCAAACCAACAAACAGTTGGGAGTTTTATTAATGGTCTTTTAGAAGATAAAGTTGTTCTAAATTCATGCAATCCCGAACTGAATGCGTCGTTAATACAAGAAGCAATTTGATGTGCAGATTAATGCGCGGAACAATTTATAGACAATTACGGTAACCAACGCCGCCCCGGGATCAATTAACACAAAGGCGCTATTGCAAATTAGACTAACTGGACACCTATCTAGACACCTACTGGTATTAGATATTCATGATTGCGCTCCAACTACCACAACGATTTATTGCACAGATCTGCAGATACTGATTTTCATCGATGCAGTAATCTATTTTAATTAATAACTAATACTAACAAATGATTTGTATTAATTAATTAACCAACAATTCTGTTTTATCTATGAGTAATAGAACACGCTTTGAGGTCTGATAATAATTTCTGTTAGCTGGCAATTTTGATTGGGTCGACACACCTAAGAACAAAATACTCGAAGATTTTTGCCGATAAGAAGAAAATATTGGTGTTTACTGGTAAGCTTTTCTAAAACACGTGTTGTAATTGGTTAATATATTTAGAAGCGAGCCCGAAGAAGTGGGCAATCTATCTAAGTCCATCCCAGGACGCTCGAGGCTCGTAAATCCGCCAGTCAGAGTCACCACTGCGCTCCCAAGGGCTTCCAAACAGTTTTATATGGTCAGCTTAGTGTTATTGAACGTTTTTATTGGAAATGTGTAGATGCAATCTTTCTATCAGATGGAATAAGCATCCGCGTCTACCTGTACTGATATTGATAGCGTCATAATAGGAAGGTAACGCAGGTCAAATATTAAAGCAATCCTTGCTGATAGCCATGAGAGGTTGGTAAAATATCATTTTCCTATTGATCATACGACTATACATTTGATATTATAAAAATACGTAATATAGATAGATAATCAACTAGTGACGCATACAGATGAATTGTCTTTCCTCGAACAAGTGGGTGTACACCAGAAAAAAAATATATTAAAAAATGTTCAATGAACCTCTTCATTACGAGGGGATTTTCAAAATTTTGGCACCTTTAGAGGGGCAGAAATTATCTCAAATAAATATTATTTCGGTTACTAGCACGTCGTTAAAAGGATCATTCCTAGCAAGCCCTCGTCCAAGGTTTACGAGGCACATGGCTATCTATCCCATTGTTAAGTCGTCCAACAGGTGATTTTAATTGAGTTCCCTATAATAAAAGTACGACTACTGACTTTCAATGAACGAAGTATTTAGCAGTTATTATTTTTTATATTTCTAAAGTTGAAACATGTATTATCCATTTCTGAAATATTTTATCAAGACAATGATGATGTAGGCACTCAATATTTCTACAGGTGTTCGCTTATCAAAATAAATTTAAAAGTCAACGGTTTTAATTTCTTTAGGTATGGAGCTTTCAGAGTTAGCTACCTGGCTAATCTAAAAATTAGTAATTCGTTAGATTCACCTCCAACTAATTCATGTTTTTCTCAACTAAATTTGAAGCAAAACATTAAAATTCAAGTGGGGAATTAATAAAGAGATAAATAAATTTAAGAGCAGCGGGAATGTGGGTCTGCCGTTACGGGCCCGGTTCGCTTTATGTGCATATCGAAGATGGATGGCGCAGTGTGCGCTGCGGCAAGGCGCGGGCGGTTGGGGAGCGCGGGGGTCGAGGGACGCACCGCCCCCACCTCGCGCAGTAATGGCCGCGACCACTCCAGCCCCGTCAGACGACAAAAATGCCATAATAATGGCCCCTGAATAGTTTTTGCTGCACCGCTCTAAATACCCACTGAGCCCCTAGTACGTGACGACACGCCGGTCATCTCTCTTTTATTGAGAAATTCGTCAGTTTTATACGCGTATGGAAAAAACTACATGTTGAAGAGCCGGAATCCAGTTGTGTCATTTCAAACACTTGATAAGTATCGTTCGAGATCTTTTTACGTGCAGAATTTCAGCGGAGCTTGTCTCGTTTAGAATTCGACGAATGCGAACTTTTTATCCACAGTGAAGATGGCACGGTCACCTTCAGGACGCTTTAATTGTGAACCAATAAGAAACTTACTTGTTTTATAGACTCGAGATGCTCCACTCGACTGACAATGCCTTATTAATGGCTGTTCGCTTTGGAAATATAAAAAATGTCGTCCGAACTTCTAAAGCGACCAAAGTCGGAACAGAATAAAATCTGAATTCAGCATTAATGTCGTAAATCATTGAATAAAACACAAAGAGTGTAAATTAAATATACGCGGATAAACAATAAGGCAATCCAATTCATAAAATATGTACATATGGCAAAAACCGCAACGGTCGCAGGTTTGGTTGGAGACAATATTTATGGGATAAAAGAATTCAGAGCAGCCGATCGAATGAAATAGGCATGCGTTTATGAACTAATAAAACATTGCCGAGCAAATATCGAAACGTCTCACAGTCATCAAACAGCTAATTAAAAACAACGATCTGCTAATAATTGACGGTGTTATTATCGAGGCGGCATTATTGAACGTCACAAAAGGTGGACCAATTAAGAGTTTCCCCGAATGTCCGAGCGAAAAGTTCAGAATGATAGCACCGTCAATTATGGCTGGCCGGCTCGCAACCCGCTCAGCCAATTACCAACCAGCCCACCGATTGATAAAAAACAGTTTCGAAAAATTCACCCAAACAAATTTGGGTTATCTGTGCAGAGGGACCGCAGGCAATACGTAAGGTTACTTTCTCAAAGACCAATTTTGACCACCATCTTAACTGATGATAATGTTAATAATTATAAACCAGGGAAAATTACAAGTTGATAAGTCTCTTGGAAGCGCCAGTAAATTTGGAGACATAAAAACAGAAACGTCAAAGTAGACATTCAACTTTTCGCGAATACGATTTTATTTATGAGCAAAGGACAGGAGATCCTCAAAAAAACTAGTTCGCGCTTCATGTATGAACCATGACGCGGTTGCAAGAACAATCACCGAGAATAATTCATATTCCGAGCGCGCTGCAAACATCCAAAGCCGATTTACGGGCCGCCTCTGCGCTTCTGTCGCGACCGGTATCTTAGTTACTTTCGAAAATAATTGGATTTCGATTGTGCGAGAAAAAGGCATTCGCGGGGTACCCGTCATTACTGGTTACCTTTTACAGACTGTATAAATCGTAATTGGGGATGTGTAGCGAGCGCTATCGCAGCATCGGTCGTGTCTAACGCTTGGGTACGCGGGCTTAAGGAGCCCCTTGCCTATTTAGTTCCCATATCGGTGGCTATTGGAAGGGGCGCCGGGCCCAGCGACACCTGTATGCGTTATTTTGTCGCATAAATTGTCGTCAATTCAGTCGCGAAGCGGTCGCGTCCCCTGGTTTATTGAACTCCGTATCCAGATAAGGTGTGGCTTCCACGTAGTAGCGGTGAAAATATCCCATAATCTCGTAATTTTTCCCGCTCGTTTGCATTTCCTGCAGGAGTTCGTGAGCGAGTCATGCGCTTCTCATAATTAATTCAATTCAAATCACATCGCCCACGAGTCTTCCAATTTATCTGGTGCACCTTATACGGAGCACGATTGTACTCACTGAGATTTCTCACACTATAACTATACCTCGGCACTGTATTCCATATTACCTTTGGCCCCTATTTAGGTATAAGTAATATAAACTGTAGTGCATATCGTACGAATCGTCGGTAACTAGATACTGGCAGTGTATTAGCACACAATAAACTTATCTAAGAAGAATCTGCTGTGTTAGTAGCCGCTCTCCTAAAACGTCTATTTTCCGCACAGGCAATGGAAATGTCGTCGGGTCTGGACAAACGGGTGTGCGGCCGCGAGCGAGGGACAGGAGGAAAGCGGGGGGCGGGCGCGTCTTCTAATGAGGCGCGCCCAGTGTGCGCGGGCGCTGCACTCACGCACGCACGCCAGCGATTTATGTACTTAGGTATGAATTTAAATGAATACCTACGCCCATTTCAATTACGCAATAGTAGCTAAGTGTATGTATATGCAAGTATATTTAAAAAATATAAAGTTGTTTTTTTACTTTGCCGCAAGCAAAACCGCATTTAAATAAACACAAACCTTCGATATAAATCAAGATTAGTGAGGATTTCCAAATAGCAGTGATAAATGGCCGCCAGAAATAGGTAGATGCTTAATGACATGTATGCCATTTATACTTAAGTGGTTTCAGTAAGTAGGTATGTACTTAGTTTGCAACGGGAGTTGGTAGAGAATTGTAATTTAAGTACCTATTCACATAAACATTAATTTACTTTTTTCTTTATACCGAAACCCGAAAGGTGCTTTAGCTTAATAAATATTAGCAAATAGGCACTTCGTATGTACTACCGTAACGCACTGGCTTTTAAACGAATTGCTTCGCATAACAATAAAAACGCCTATAGGCCCTTTCACACATTCTAATGTGCCCAATGCTCCTTCATTTGTCGGGGGCCAGCACGCAGAGGAAATATTTTCCCAAATCCATACAGCCTTAAGGATCTCATAAAGCAGTCGTTTTCCCCACGCGAAAGTATGGAAGTGAGATTTATGTTGGGGACTTCGGTCTCGAGCCCGGGGCTTTGCGATGATGAATTGACACTTTTTCAGTGGTGCCTACAAATTTCAACTCGAACAATATACGCACCCGGAATGAACAATGAGAGGTAAGAGTTGCCACCGTTATGGCTTGGAAAACTTTTAATGTCTCCAATGAGGTAAAGCTTCCATAAATATTCCCATTCGTGAGATTAGTAGCTCTTAGTGGAAGAAAAGTAATGTAACCGACTGTGAGTGCTGTTAATTAAGTAAAAAAGTTTTTAATTTTATTTTCTAACGTTTTTTCTTTTACGTAATATTGTCGGGATTATTACATATTTACTTAGTCATAACATTTCATGTCGTAAAACCTTCATTTCATTCAACTTTATTTTAATTTTCTCTTCATTATAAAGTCTCAAAACCCATACTCACGTATAGCTAGGGCCAACAAAAAGTATAAACACATTATAAACATGAACAGCCCACCGCCATGGCTTCGCGTCACGGAATCTTCGCTTACATTTTTGCATAATAAACCCGGCTTTGATTTGTCGACTGCGTTTTATCACATCAACTTAACTTCAAAACACTTTGTTAAAAAAGTAATTATTTACACAAGCTAGACTTTCTAAGTTTCTTTATACTTTCTGTAAGAATCCAAGCTTACTACAGTAAGGTAAAACGTCCATAGCCTTGTAGTCACGTGAATGAAATAAAAACTAGCGAATGTAAAACAGTATACAGTGATGACTTCATTCACCCAACGAAGCTTTAGGCAGTCGTCTAAATTATAATAATAACCGGGCGTGAGCTCAGTCGATGGCTCGTCTTAATAAAGTCATTATAAATAATCTGATTCCTCGGTGTACGTCCAGCCGTTCGACGCCAAATGCCAAAGGGTTACCGGTCGTTTATTTTACGAGACAAGGATAATTTAAATGAGACGTTCATATCGTCTTAGTTATCATCTCCCGTATGTATTTTGACATTTTAGTATATTACCTGTTGACTTCAACTCGAAGTACCTTTGATTACCTTTCTACATAAACTTATGTTTATAAAGTTATACACTTAGGTGTAATAGATTTTAATTTTCTTTAGTTTAGAGCATAAAATTATCGTGATACATTTATAGAACGAGCGTGCAGTCGTGTGCTCCGCCTATTATGGTTAAGAAATCCTTTCGTTAATGTATATTTGCATTTCAGAAAACATTACCTACCTAAATTTTTTGCGCCCTTTTCGTTCCTATTCAATTAAAACATTTTTACTTTAACAACGAGTTTACGCACGCGATAACAACATGCTCAATTTTTAAGGCAATGTCTACTCAAAAATATTTTGTTTTTTTGCATATCATAAAATTGCTAACATTCCCATGCGAAAAAATGAACTGGTGGTATGTTTATTCGATGCTGTAACCAGTGATTTAAGTGGCCGGCTAGCTAACAATAGTGGTCTCAGTCGTATGAATAAAACGTATACAAATTTAATCAAAGAGAAATCTATTAGTAAAATGAGAAGTACGGAAGGGAGCGCACCTATACATATTCAACGAGGCACTGCATCACGAACGGGCCAATTTATGCGGCAACTCCTGAGAGTATCTTACTTTTACCTTAGCCATATGTAAAACTGGAGTGTTTCTTTGCCCGATCAGATCGTCACCTGGTAGACTCGAGAGAATTTATTATTTCTTAACAACACCTTTCATTTAACTCAGTATTAGGCTTACTTTTCATGTAATTATATATTGTAAATAATAGTGAATACGATAAATTGTAATCGCGTCTGGCGTGTCAGGTTATTATCAATTTCATTAAAAATACGCTATAAATAGTTATATACGTTAAATTAAATCCAGGTGAATGCTTACATTAAGCTTCATAGTATGTAAAAAGCGGGTACTGGAAGACTGCCGACTGCCTAGTTGGGTCTCTGCACAAGTTTCCTTTAAAGTATTAATCAAGAGCCATGTCGCGGTTGCCTTTCCTTTTTTATTTTGCAAGTGCATCTGCCCTGTTTATACATACATGTAGCATCCATATAATAATATAACCTTTATAAAAATGTATGCTTGTAGTTTTTATTCATATTATCATCAATGCCATACCATTCATCATTTCCAATATTTATATTTTGTGCTTTTACCAATGCTTTTGACTTAATAAACAATAAAATGCTAATAATGTTAATTAAAATTATATTTTAGTTTCCATTCACGTAGGTAATTAAGAGAAACCAATTAGATTGATATATTATTGTGATTTCAATAGTAAAAAATTTACTAAATTGAAATAGGTTAATTATTTTAGATTTATAAGTAGTGTGATGCAAGGGTGCATTCTGGGTCCAAAATATCAAAGCATGCATGTGAGAAATACTGTTACATTTTACGTTACGTCAGTGTAGGAAGGCACACAACAGATGGTATCGCTTACAAAACGACTTTATCTAGTCACGTTGTTATGTACAGTTAGTTCTGGATGCACGAGTTGGTTAGGGGCTCCAATTTTGCTCCCATAAGCTTACTTACAGTATCGTTTAAACTGACCTTTGGTAGTTTTACTAAAGGTGGCACCATTTTTAGACTCATAGTTTTATATTTTTAGACTCATATTCTTATTTAAAACAGAAAATACCTAATATTATTCATAAAATCAACTATCTAGTATGACTAAAACTAGATTGATTTCAAATATTTAAA
Organism: Spodoptera exigua; assembly: GCA_902829305.4. Taxonomy (NCBI): domain Eukaryota; kingdom Metazoa; phylum Arthropoda; class Insecta; order Lepidoptera; family Noctuidae; genus Spodoptera; species Spodoptera exigua. Next base: position 5,593,987 of record LR824612.2, read on the forward strand.
TCATGACTTCTGAACAGTACAGTGAGGAAAATATAGTTGCGTGTAGCGCCAGACAGGCGCTAAAGCAGGGGGATCGATGTCCCAATTGGGATCCAACTTGGACGGGGTGACGACGGAAAAACTGTCCCGACTTTCGAATTTATTCCATACATCTTATTTTAAAGACTGTGACAAAATAGAAACGAAACTTTACAGATTTATATTCGGAATAAATAAACTGAATTTGCCTAAGTTCTTTGAAATTTTGATTGCGGAAACATTAATTCATATTGTTAGAGCATGTGAAGTGATTTCTAAAAGGTGCATAAAGTTAAAAGTTTATTGTCTTTAAATGCTATAACAATAAATTTTCTAGCAATATACTGAAACAAAAAGTAGAGACCACTTCCTCGTTTGATTAAAACAAGAAAAATAAATAAGTAAATAGGGAAACATAATAAAATTAATCATTCACCAGAATAAAGTTATTCTGTTATTATCTAGTATATAACAGAAATAGTATCTCGATAAATGTTGGCAATATAATAGTGGCCTTAGACGTATTTGAATATCTTGGCGCGCATCGGTCGCCGGCCATTGTTGTCGCTACCCAGTATGGACTTAATTAAGGAGGGTAGAATAGGTAGAAAGATCTACGGGAATTTAGAGGATGGTCACCGGTGGTAAAGCCAACCAAATAAGTATACGTATAATAGCCTGGTTATTGAAGTTCCCGAGGTGTTAACTACCTGCTTCATAAAATATCTTGCTCATAGTGATAAAAAATGCATTACCTAATTTATTAAAATTTTTTGTACATTATATTCGTTAGCGCTTGTTATGGGCAGTTCCAGTTGCAATATTCAGTTGAAGATACTGTTCTCATATTCCAAATATGTCTGTCTATTTACATTGATCCTTTACGTCTGGCGTTCAAGGTAATAATATTAATGTCCGCCGTCTCAACGTTTATTCGCTTTCAAATTCGGCTGCTGGGAAATCAAGATGGTAAACTTGCAGTACTTGTGTAGTGGTCGCCGGTTCATACCGCGGGGAATAACAAACAATATTTCGAACGTTAGTTTGAGATGCTGTGTGGTCGAGGTCGCTTACTCCCTGTTAATTTCAGCTAATAATTAATACAACCTATGGAAAGTAATATTACGAGCGAAAATTGCACACGCGAGGAATGTAATTTATGTAGTTATTTATGTACATATACAATCGACTTTTAATTACAACATTTTATAAGAAATGGTAAAATAATTAATTTAAAATGTATTCATAATTGTATTTTATGTATTCAATTCAATCAGTTCGATATCTTTTGGCTCGCCAACGCTATCTTTCGATGTTTATAAATAATTCAGCAGAACAAATCGTACCCCCAGTGGAAAAAAGGCATAAGACGAAAATGGTGATTTTTCAGTATGGCGAAAAAATTGAATTTATGGGCATATTTACTTTATTTTTAAACGAAGAAGAATTATTCTTGTATCAAAAAAAGGAGAAAAAAAAGTTGCACTGCGTGTTGTATTTAAGTTAGTACTAATGTTTATAGTTTATTAGGAATTGTAAAAATAAAATATTATGCTATTTTTCAAAATGTAATGAAATACAGGATTCTGAGTATCAAAATGTATGCCAGACTTTGCCAGAAAAGAAAAAATATTTCAAAAAGTATGTTGTATTAAAGCAGTAATGAACTTGTAAATACAAACATTTATGCTAGTAAAAGTAAGATTACTACATTATTTCCTTTATTACAATTATGTTTGAAATGTATTAGCAATACTTACCCCATTTTTCAATTTAGGGGCTTGCTAAGGTAACTTAAATAAACAAAGATAATTACTTATTCCATTATTATGTTAAAGAAAAGTTAGCTGCATATTAACACATATTACTTAGAGTTAATATTTATGACTAAAGGGAAAAAAAGGAAATGCATTTTTTGTGTTCATTATTTTTTTATTTCAGGCAAATTATAATTATAGTTTTGGCTACAATTAAAGTTTGTACTAGCAACAATAAAATTTGACAGTAATAATTCAGCAATGTGGAGTTTCGGTGAAGATTACTACCACTAATGACTTTTTTTTAAATGATTAACTAATCAGTAGATCATTTGTTAAGATTTGTAACAATTAACGAAATAACTTCTTTCTTGGCTCCGTACAACAAAATATTATGTTCTCTCAATAAAAATCTAAGATAACAAGCAAAAATTATTAACAAATCAAGGTACTTTACACATTGCCAGTACCTTTTGTTTTAAAATAATCAACAAATAAAAATACAAAAAAAAAACCTTCTTTAAGCAATAAATCAAAAAATTCTTGTTCCCTTCTACGTTATCTTCGTTCTACGAATTCCTTCATTACCAAACATTCTAGGCTATAGAATGTTTGGTAATGAAGGGATATAAATGTAACAAAATATTATTATTTTCTCAATACAAATCTATGGTAACATGACATGCATAATTTGTTAACAAAATAAGACCTTTGATACTTTCACAATACCTTTTGTTTTAAAATTATTAATAATCAATATGTTTATACGTATGAATATAAAAATTCAACAAAATTCAAATTAAAATAATAATGAGATCAAAAATACGGGAACTAGTAAAGTTATTCTTCTTCAGATGAATCAAATACCTCCAAATTTGGAGATTCAGTCACTGGTAACAAATTTCTATAGAATGTTTGGTAATGTAGAGGTATAGCATTTGTATCACACAGGCTAATTAAGTCTTTAAACAACGCGTCAGAAATAGGTAACAATTGACCATATGCAAGTGGAAGTTCATTAACATCTACAGCATTGGCATTATTTGATTTGCGTGCGCGCGTCGTCGTCGTACGATTTGTAGTGTCTAGTACCAAATATTCACTTTCGAAATCATATTTGAATAATAATTTATTTGGTGCATCGGGACTTGTTTTGATTTCTTTAATTTTTGAGAAAAATACTTTATGCCCGTTTGTGTCTTGTGACCAATTCTTGCTTGTCGTGACTTGACTTTTTAGGTTGTAAAAGTCATTTTGATTCATTTCTTTAATTACAAACTTATTTTGTACTTTTGAATTCATGATTACTTCGTACAGTTGGTCAGGCGAGTACAATGTCTTATTTTTCATATTTTTCTCGATGCAGGCATGCATTGAGTCGCCTTCGTTCTGAGTGTGGCCAGTTTGTAAAAACCTGTGTGTAACTTCTACGTTCAATACACGTGATACATAAATATACATCGCGAATATGAACCGATTTCTGTTCTGGCCCGAACAATTATCTGAATACAGTGAAATTGACTTTATACCCCTATTAACTTCAGATTTAATGAAGTGTAATAAGCAACTAGCGATTTCATTCGCACCCCTTTTTGCAATTTGTGCATGCCATAGATAACAAAACCCTTGACGGGATATTAAATTGTACACAGTGAAATTGTATGCGGGGTATTTCCTTTTATAATGGAAAATATTCACATTAGATTGCGGTAAACTAAGAACCTTTTCCAAGTCAAAAACAGCTACAGTTTTCACATTAGGATCTGCTGATTCTTTTTCAATATCCTTCATATTTCGTATGATGTTTTTATTTTTTATATGACTGTCATAATCCTCTTTCAGTTGTAATTTACCTTCTTCAGTTGAATTGTCGTATTTGCTACATAAATTGCACAAATCCTTCTTCGGCCGGAAAAAAGAAAGGTTAAAATGTGTATTAAATATTTGATTATATTGATATTCGCTTGCCACTTTAGTATTACGAAAGTTTTCATTTTCTGATATCCAATCTTTGTACAAACGATGCATTTTTGAGATATTTAAGTCTTGTGACAAATATTGACGGCTGGAATTTTGTCTAAGATAGTGAGATTCGATACAAGGAAAGGACTGAATATGTTGAATTGCACTCTGTTCTGTTTCGCTGGCTGTTCTATGAGGTCTATTGGTATGTTTTCCTCGAAGGTCTGTTATTTGGTCCCCATTAGCATATTTATCAATGGCAGTGTAAACTGTTCTTTCTTTAATACCTAGAGTATTAAGAAACATAGTTTTGCACACTTTCAAATTAGTCACAAGGCATACATCGTTTTTTGACGGCAAATAATAAACCAGTGTACGATTTCGTTCACGCTTACGCTGAATTTTCATAACTTTAGGTTCTATAATCTCAGTGTTTTTCAAAATGAATTGCCATTGAGTTTCATGGTTACCACAAGCCCAAAATTGCTTAAATATTACCAACCTCCTGTCGCTGGGTATTTTTTCAAAGCATTTAAGCTTACACTTGCAAGGCTCTTGCATTTGTTTTTGAGGCTGTTGACCTGTATTTAATTTGATTTTTTTTTGTGTTTGAGACCATTTTTCGGGATTACGCTTTCTTTTTCTAGGATTTGTATTAGCTTCAGTTACTAACACTGGACGAGAATTCGTTGCTTCAGGTTCTGTGGTGGAATTATATCCAGCTGGTAGAGTTTCAACGTGGCAGGCTATGATTGGAGGGTCTGAGTGAGGAACTATAGCTGTGGCAATTGAAGAGACCGGTGGAGTTCTATTAGGGCTTGTAGATATAGGTTCTGTTTCAGGTTCTGTGAGAGTATTATGTCCAACTGGAAGAGTTTCGTCGTTATAACATGTTATGGATGTAGGTTATGCTTCAGGTAGTATAGCCGGGGTATTTTCAAGAGTCTGTGGAGTTTTTGCAAGACTTGTAGATGTAAGTTCTTTTTCAGGTTCTGCGGCAGTATTATGTTCAACTAACGGAAATTCGTCGCGACATGCTATGGATGCAGGCTCTGCTTTACGAAGCATGACCGTAGTACTTTCAAGAGTCAGCAGAGTTCTTGTAGGGCTAGTAAATGTAGGTTCTGTTTCAGGTTCTGCGGCAGTTATGCTCTTTTCAGGAAGTGGTGCATTATACCAGAACGTGGATACGGGTTCAAGATCGGCATCATTCGGCAAAGGATTAACTCCTTCTATGTAATTTCCTGATGATACCGCTAAATTTTCATAACTGTCTTTGTTACCCATAGAAATTGTTTTTTGAGGATTAGATATAAAAACGACAGTAGGTGACGCTATAAAAATTAAATTATTATGAGTGGTGGAAATTGGAGAAGAGAAAAGTGTAGAATTACCTAAGCAATCTCTCAAACTAAAATCGAAGTCATTCAATATTGCAGATGGTAAAGTATTGCCTAAGTCTGCTATCGGACTAGGACTCGAACTTGGTAAATATTCAGATACCGGTGGTAAAAATGGCTCTTCATTCGAAGACTCACTAATTCTGTAATTTACTGTAGATTGTCGTCTGCTACTTCGACTTGTTGACGGCGCGGTGTACATAATATCACCACGACTGACTTCATAATTTCCAGATGTTTGTTCTGCTTCTGTGTCGTCGTCTGTAAATAAATTATTTTATTATAAAATGTAATATAAATAATATCATATTAAGTTGTTACTAAAGACGTCTTGCTCACAAAATAAGGTAAGTTAAGGTAAGACATTATTCTTTGTCTGACATCCTCGATGCCACAATTATTAGTGTCTATAGGACGAAAGGCTCCGGGTTCGATTCCCAGTCGGACAAACAAACAAAATTTACTAAACTGACTTGGGTCTGAGTGTACGTACCCCTTGCCAAATCCTTTACAGAATCCTTAGTTTAAGACCAGGTAATTAAAGTGATATGGCTGAGATTTTTAGATGTAAGTATATAAATATAACGCCTCGTTAGTTTAGTGGTATAAGTCCTGGGTTCAATTCCCGGGTTGAAAAAACTTTGTGTCGGTTTTTTCGGACACAGATCGATTACTTTTATATAAATATACTAGCTTCCGCCCGCGGCTCCGCCCGCGTGGTAACTACTTACGGGGATAAAAAGTAGCTTATGTTACTCGTTTATAACGTAGCTTTCGAATGGTGAAAGAACTTTTAAAATCGGTCCTGTAGTTTCGGAGCCTATTTATTACAAACAAACAAACAAAAAAATATTACCTCTCTATAATATTAGTATAGATTAAACAATAATACCTAGTTAACGATTTTGAAAGTATCATGTACCTAATATAAATATTTACAAATACACATTTTGGTATAACATCTATGGTATGTCTTTACAAATTAGAAATAAAATTACACGTTAGTAACAGAAATTAATTTTATAATAATAGATAGCGAATCATTCATATAGGTTCCCCTAGTTTGAGTCCAGACGATTGCTGTAATTGTCTAGCGCACTTACATACTACTTGAACCACTAGCTGGCGGTAAGATAAAACATCTTGAGGAAACTGCACCTTCATTCATTCAGAATGTGTAACCACGATATTGTTTTGGTTCCGGTTACAAAGGTCGGACGACAGTCGCTCAATGTTATTGATTATACAGTAAACACGTCATTGTGGAATAATTTATTTTTAGCTTTTATAAGAATTAAATCTAAATGTACTTACCTATTAACTTCAAAATTCTTCTCGCCCTACTGTGCTGTGTCCGGTTATACATTTTCAAGTCACTTTACTTTAAAATAAGAAGAAAAACCACTCAATTGTTGTTGTTTTGTTTTCGCAAATGCGTAAACGCAGCTATTACCTTGACCTAGAAACGGGCACTGACTGTCAAGCGCGTGGATACGCACCGCCCCCTCCCCCCTGCATCGACGTATTCACGCTTATGTTCCCGCTGTCTACTCCCGCGCCGCTGTATCAAATCTTACGTCCCGGTGCAATGAAAATATTCTAGTGGAAGAAAGAAGTAATAATTCTTATGTTACAGCCGTGCTCCAGTTTGTAGTCTTATGTTTCGACGTAAAGGAAAGTTTTCAGTGGAAAAAAGCAGTAATTGTTATTATTGTAATTTATTTTAAGTTCATAAGAAGTAAACAGTCATACTGCTGTTTTTATTTTTTAAGTTTATCTTTTTGGTTAAGTAAGCGCATTTAAGATAATTTCCTTACCTAGTTAATATAACGAATAAAAAGATAATCGTGTATACAAGACTAGCGATGTAAAAAAAGCAAACGCATTTAAATCATAATAATTGTTACTATTTATTTTCTACATTAAATTTTAGGTATAAACATATTATTAATTAATATGTCATATTTTTTAATTTATTATTTGCGTTATATCACATAATCTACTAATCCTTAAGAAAAAAAGTGATGGAATATAAATTCTCAAAACTATTTTCTTAAATTAATTCGTCAAATTACACAAGAAAAATATGAAAAAAATATTGCGTATGTATCTTGAAACGTACTTTTCAAATATGATAAAATCGATGATTCAATGTAAATTCACTTATGCCTATTTTCCACTGAGGGTACGAAATGAAGCAGAAAGTCAACCGCGGTACCTTTAATGCAATCAATTAAGTAAGTACATATATAATTGTGTTAGCGAGTCAATGGTAAGCGTAACTCGTAATTAAAATAGTTTATTCTAATCCAGTATTCAACTAAGGCGAGTTTTTCCACGACTGTACAGAGAATGGGGTGTGGTTTTTCTACAAGCGCTGGGCGACTTTAGTAAGAAATACCTACAAAAAACTTTTCATGATTTTCATAAACCTTTATCCCTAGTCCCTATGTATGCTTAAATCTATAAAACTTCGTAACGGATTTTGATGCGATTTTTTATAGATACCTATAACGATTGAAGAGGGTAGCTTATGGCTAACCACATTAATAGAAAAGTGGAGAAATTTAGTATCAGCATTGCATTTGAGCAAAGCTGACGCGGGTCGCTAGCTCGCGTTAAAGTAAACAAAATAGATAAAGAAGAGTAGAAGTGATAGACACGAAATACCTATTTGGAAGTAAACACTAACCAAAAGCCCTTTTAAAAATAAATTTGGGTCAATATTATGATAAAATGGGCTAAAATAATCAATTTTTTTAAGAGTTTGTATGCGTGAGCACCCATTATTCCGCTTCGCTTTTAAGCTCGGCCCAATCAGGGAGAGGCCGCGGAGTTTACTGCAGGGATATAAATTAAATGCTTACGTTTCGCTTGCCCCGCTTCGCTAGTTTAATTAAGCGTCTCCTCCTTTGTGTCTGCATGTGCGTACACATTCAACATGTTCCCTGTTGTTCTTAGAGACCACTGGAGACGCATTGTCCCATTCTATCGACCTATAGCTACATCGACTACGTTTGAATTTAAATTCCAACCGTTTCGTTTCGTAGGGAGAGATAGCGTTCCTTAAAGGGTTCGAACCATAAAGCTTTTTGGTTTGTTAGTTGCACTCAAATTCCAATACTACGACTAAATTGTATAAAGTAAATATTACCTACTTATCTACGTCCATATTTCAGGGACAAAGCGTTATATTAGTATGATAACAGTTAGTAATTTTTAGGATAAATTTGGTTAGTATTTTAAAATTTAAATTATGTCGGAAACTCCTCCAGCGCCCTCTAACGATTTAATGAACCCGCGACACACATAAGCCCGGAGATACATAACCTGTCCACATAATTGCGTAACGTAAATTGCCTAACACAAAATGTGACAAAAAAGCAACATTAATTTGTACTGACAAACTGTGCACGACATGACTGTGAGATTAAATTTTCAGACATGACGCCCTCGATTAATTTTACGGAGGAAAAAATTTCATCATGTCTGTGTAAAGTAACCTGTTGTTTAATCTGGGAGAACATTGGTTCTGGGTAAAATGTTAGATATATATATACCTGGTCCGAAAGCTCTGACGACTCCATTTTATCACCGCACCACAGTTTCCAATCACATTCTTGAACTAACTTAAAACACGCACGTACTACAACAAAGTTATTCGAATACTACAAAAACTTTAAGCCGTTCGTAGCTCCGTTCTTTAGCAGGTACAAACGCTTTTTTACCCCGACAATGCGACTTTCTCTCGAACAATAACTCAAAAAACTAACCTTTTTGTTCTCTCGATACAACAAAACAAACTTTCTCCTCGCAATTGTGCAATGTTTATTTTGCAAGAAGAAAAAAAACAACTGTGTTCACATTAAAAATATTTTACAGTCAGTATTAGTCGCGTCTTCGATCGAGCTATCCGATCCACCGCACAATCGTGATGATACTGAAAAACGGTATTCTTTTATCCAGAAATCTCTTAACGAGGTTAGTTTAGGCAAACTTTTGTGATGTGATTTTTTGTTCCATTTTATTCGGGTCCATATGAGTACGTTATTGTCGTTTCAAAGTCGTGAACCCAAACCAAAGGGTTGAACCGTTCGCGCAAGTTTTGGATGCGCAGGAGTGAGCGTGATGCAACGATTCCATTAATGGCTGCTTGGTTAGAACGGAGAACACGTTTGGAGAATAATTTGAATACCGAAATGCAGATGGCTTCTTTTATCCGAGGGGCTCCGGACCGAACTACAAGTTAATTAAGGTTTGCCCATCAATTAAATATTGGTTTTGATTGTTTTCATTTTGCAGATTAAGTTGTGCTCTTGATTTATACATTAATTGTATTTCTTAATTAAGAGATTCACTGCAGGTTCGTGGACTGGTTGAGTCAGGCTATTTTGCAATGCTAAAATCTTTGATAAAGTATACGTAGGTACGTATGTAAATAAGTCGATAGATTCGAATTTGTAATTTAAACGATGTGAAGTAGACAGCGAACTCGAATGTCGCGAATCGAATTGAAGGTCATCTTGTAAATTTTCGTCAGTAAATTATAAACTGGGCCAATAAATCGTCTTACTCAAATCCCGTACATTCGTATCTGGGACGATGCATTCGTTCAACGAACGGATTCACTGAGCGAAACACCAAAATTTATTGGGTTAGTAGTTGCCGTAGGTCGATAAAACTACAAACCGACAACAGAACGGCGTATCTGAATAAATCGGAAAGAAAAAAATACGACCTACGAGAGAAAGATACAGAGTAAACTTTTGCGTGATGCCACTCGAAGGTTGGATGACTGAAAAGAGCAATGCGCAGTGCAATTTTGTGATATCTTTTTCACTCTTTCAATGGCGGAGCTGGTAGGCGACATACGGACGTTATAGTGTTGAATTAGCATATTTATTGCTAGTTACACGACGAAATAAATTTATCTTAGGCCATTGGGCCTGAGCCATATTTGCTTTTTTCTTTGCTTCACATATTCTAGCTTCCGCTCGGATATGCTGGATGTGGCTATAGTGGGTTTTTATTGTTAAGATTTGTATATTTTACGATATTTACTATCGTTAACTGAAAAATATGCAACCTTTTAATCACTGAAGACACTTTTTACCTTTTGTTTTGGAAGTTGGAGCTCAATGTCATACTTCCAATATTTCTTTACTTAATTTTTTTACTGACGAGTTGTCTACTAACTGAAAAGGCTCGCAAAATTCCCGGCTTTTAAATCGGACCTCTAACTCAGCAGCTATTTGCTATTAGCGACCACTCGAATAACGAAGCGGTTGATGAAAAAATACTGCGAACATTATTCGTCATAATAAATATTGTGTTTCCAAGAGCAGAGCCCCCAAGGTGCAAAGTTGCGCTCTAGCTCCCTTGTAATTTGTTGGGCCTTGGACGTAATGGGGGACCACTTTATTATCATTCATCACAATTCCAATCTCGTGCTCCATCTGTGAATTTTTGTTAAAAAATTACTCAGCTGGGATTTTCTGCACTGATTTGGTTCATATAAGTAGATAATTTGGACTTTTTTATAGTATTTTAGTAATTTGGTCTAGCAAGAAGTCCTAAACTAACATTATACATTTCTCTTGAGTATATATGTAGGTAGGTATATTAGGTATAGGTAGAATATATTATAATAGATCCTCTGGAATTATAGGTGTACCTACAGAAGAAAATTTTCCCTTCAATTATTTTTTTCGTCATAAGTACCTAACCACTGCCTAACTACCTACAAAATGAAAATTATTTTACACATTCTTGATTACCCAACGTGTTTATGTTTTATTATTTTATACTCATGGATGTAGAAGACTATTCTTCGATGCCGAAGTCCGAAGCAAACCTTACCTGTAACAAATAAAGCGAAATATTAAAAATTTATATTTTAATTCATGTGGGCGAAGTGGACAATTCATCATTATAAGTAGGTAGCACGGCACTACCTGCCCTCGGCACATAGCCGGCACATACGCACACTCCGTAAACGCCCTGACAAAACCGGTCTGACACGCCGCCGGCATACAAATGTACTCTCGTTCCGACACATTCTCCGTCTTTCATCGGCGCCAAAACATCACATAAATCTAACTCGCTCGCTCACCCGAGCCAACTTCACGGCAATGCGCGCGCCGACCAATCAGCGCTCGACAAAACATCGCCATATTGAATCCACCGATCGCAATGCCCTCTGCTTTAAGCAATGCGAAACGTACCTTGTGTTTTCCTCGCTGTTTTTGTGTGTTTTTCTTGGTTTTAAATGTTATTTCTTGGTTTATTTTTCATATAATCAGTGAATTATTGCGTGTTATTGTTTTATTGTCTACTGTTAATGCGTTTTTATGTTGGTTTGGTGGGAAAACATAGTATTTATGTCAAAAGGACGCCACGACGTACACAAAGCTAAGTTCAGTCGAATCGAGGGTTTGTTTCTATATATATCTAGGATTTTTCTTTTATTTAATTTGAAAATAGTTAAAATTTAGATAAGAAATCTCATTTATCATAGAATTATAGCTAGAACGTACTGATATTAGTTTCCAATTAGACATTAATACGGTGAAATCTGTATAACCTAACTTTTTCAACCCAGCTCCCTTTCTGGGATCAAAATAGAAGTTAGTAAACATATAATGGCTAGTAAATTAATTAAAGTAGATTTCAATTTGAATTTCCAATAGATGTAATAAGTTATTGATTAGAAAATAAAACGTTTCAGCCGAAAATAGCACAAAATACCTACTCATAGTTTATAGGTAAATAATAAACTTCCCTGACTTTTTCTACTGCAATAAAGTTATTAAAATAAACCTAATAAAAATACGAACAATTTAGAACAATAAATTGCAGTGAAATATTAAGTTAAATATCTTTATGAAGGTTTCACTTCAGTATCAGACCTGCCATAAAATTTCACCCGTGTTGACAAATAACTCCCTCAATTAAGAAGTTTCCTTGAAAAAAGGTTCATAAAAAATATCTTAAATATTTTTATTTCATATTTTAATTTTAATTAACCATATTTATGCTTATATTTTGGAATTAATAAAGTACAATGCCGACGGATAGGACGAGTGCAATGCGCCGTCGGCGCATGCGTGAAATAAGTAGGCATCATTTTATAAAAGAGGTTTTCTATGGTTATATATTTAAAATAACATTAGTATCTATTTGTTTAATGAAAGCATCTATACAACGAGAAATTGGTGCAATTTAAAATACCTTTTGATTGACAATTAATTAGTAATACTTGTGTGAAGGCTTTTATGTAGGTACCTAAGTAGGAGATTTAGGAAAGTAGCTTTAGAATTAGCATAGTAGATTAGAATAATATTGATATAATTTTTATCCGTTCGTATTTTTCGCTTTTTTAAACCTCCATATCCACACTGTCTTTAACAAGATAATTTTATTACAAACCAATCATTTATGTACATTTAGTAAAATCTCAAATCAAAACTATAGGTACCATATGTTACCTATTAAAACCAAGTAAACTTAAGCTCTATTTTCATATTCTCAAACACTCTTAAGTACCTACTTTTTAAGAAAGTAAATAAATAAAACAAACATTGAATTCAAACACCAACTAAATAGTAAAAACAAAAACATTACTCTGACTTCATTTAAGTACCTAACTAAAGTTTTAGTATATTTCTTTGGTTCATTGAAGACAAAGAAGTAGATAAACTGGAAGTTGCAGTGCGATATTGTGAAAGTTGAACGTAGAACCACTCTGAATTCTAAATAGGACATTGATTGATAGCCTCGCATAGAAACACTTGAAATGCAGAACAGTTTTTCGTTTTTGTTCCGTGCCATTTCCAGTTGCAGTTTTAATTGTCTTTGAAGTTCTTTTGTTTTTATCATTGAATTCAAATGGATTTGTGTTTCAAGTCTTTTTTGTAGGTAGGTTGTACCTCTATGTTTTTGACATTAGTAAGAAGTTCAAGTTTTTATTAAGAACCTACTTACTGGTTTTAAACTTATGTATTCAGTTTACATATTGGGCAATTCGAATTCTTCAAAATTATTTGTTCTAAAATTGGTCTAATACGAGTTCAAGCCTATGAGATGTTGTTTAAAAAGATTTATTTTGGCACAGCATACATTTACAGAGACAAACAGCGCCTTTTCATATTATGGACGACGCGAATAATAAGAGGGCTATAAAAATGAAATGTCGCTCGCAATACATTAAATATATACACAACTATTTACCTAGCTACAGTGCAACGCTTGCATTACATAGATAAAATACGGTGCCAAGTCTTTCCCGACCAAAAGAAGCGAAACGAAAGGCGAGATTTACTGTGGAAATTTTGGAAGTCAGCCGGGAATGTTATGTGGTGGCTTTCATTAATCACTCGATGGAAAAATACCCTCCACTTCCGACTAACTTCCCGCACTGGACGTCACTTATTTAGGTACGGTCCCAAACTTTCTCTGCAGTTTCATTCCACTAGCTTCTTTATTAAACGTAAACTTATGAACCTTGTAAAAAAGTGTAAAGTGCACAACCGGTCCAAATTAGGTTTACGCATGTTCCATCTAATTTAAACGAATGGTCAGGCCTAAGCCTACTTAAACAAATTTACAACGATCGTTTCTTCTGAAGGTGACCCAAATTACCATGAAAAAAGTTTAACAGCCCTTTATTTCAGAACAAACAGAGGCTGTTGGTGGGAATCCCATGTAATCCGGCCCACTTATCACGCGTGCAAAATGCAAATTCAACCGGGCCCGGCGTACGCAGAATTAACGAAACCGGACCGGGATACGTACGTCACCAAAATTGTCAAAGTTTGCAAGTAACATTACCAGGGGATAAACAAGGTACTTAATACAAGAGACTCAGGCCAGGCCATTCAGAAACATACATACATTACACCATATTTATTTTTGGAACATAACATTTAGACAAATAAATAACCAAAAAGGACGGTTTTCAAACGGAATCCTTTTTTAAATTCAAATGAAGAACGACCAAGAAAAGAATTTATGAATCCAAATTGAAACAATAAACAATTCTGTCTAATTAAATGCAGCAAAGGCGTTCTATAATTCATTCTAAATCGAAAAAATTAACAAAGGAGTAGCGTGCGTAAACGCTATAGCACTTGTGCGCTTTTCAATACCTCTTCACATTATTGATAAGTTTCTGAGAAAAACTTGGCACGCCTATACGGTATTACGTATGTAGGTAAACGTAAGTGTGCGGTATTATGGAACAATTATGAGAATAATCCAACGTATCGAGCCACGACATTTGTCACGAAAACATCGCTCGTTTAGTGCATTGTTTCAAACAAAATTGTATGCAAATTACACACAAATATTTTAATTAATTCAAACGACAATTAATTACAATAATTTTATTTAGTGACTTTTGTTTATTCACAATATGCTCGTGTGGCATTTAAGTTTTTCAGCGTTATGTAGATTTTCGTTTATTTTGATATACGTTTATGTAAATTGTAGGGTTATCAGAGTTCCAATTATAACATAATTATGTTCCTACCTTTGATATTTTGGCTGTAACATTAATATCTGGGGCCCCGCACTCGGCTAATCTTCGGCCATTTTCACCGAGCTATGGTCTGCCGAATCCCGAAGCTTAGCGCCCTGTTTGTTGGCTCTAATACGCTTTTAACACCTGCGTTTTCCGAGTTATGTAATGTTTGTATGAGATAATGTAGCTTTTGTATGGAGTGGTGAATGAAATGTAGCCGGTAGGTCGGCGTTAGTGGGCGTTCACAGCTAGTGCTGATTGACTGATGTGCAATGACGCATCGAGAAATATTTCGTACATATAATACTTTTTAACACATGAATAATGGTTAGGTACACATACCGTTGCTTTTAAAAGATTTTTTAGGAAAAAAAAAACACGAAACATTTTCATTTAACGCTGAAATAGTTAACAAATTTATTGAGTTAAAAAATCCTTTGCAATAAGCATTTTCTGTTTGTAATTGGGTATTAATTACCTATGTTTATTTATTAGACAGAGACTAAATACCATTCTTATCGTTTAGAGAATAGGTACGTAAATAATTAACACTTAAGTTGCTTGTCAAATGTATCTCATTGTAATCATAAATCAATTTATTTATATTTAAACGCTGATGTGTTATAAAATGAGTGCAGACACACTGAGATAAATGACATTTGTAAATAGGAATGGCACATGTACTCGATACGTCCAATGTACCCGTTGAGTAATTAATGATTAATTAGATAATTGCATATCTGTCTCCACTATTTATTTTATATGCATATATCTCCCTAGCTATGTACCAACAAATATCTTATCTTATACCGCAAGCGTTGTGATAAGATCGCTTCTAATTTATTGATTTGAGAAATTATTTAACTGTATTTTAAGTAGATATGGATTTATGATAGATGTTATTTATGTTGATAATAGATATACAATAGGAAAGTGATTTGGTATTTTTGATTATAAGTTGGTGTTTGAAGTTCGATAGTAGATAGTTGCAATTTTGCTCATATACTGAGATGTAAATACTAAGCAATCTATTAAAATAAACTATGTTTACATGATTTGTCGAGACTTGATTGATTCGTTTTCAATGAGATTAAGTTTAGATTAATGTATGTTTTATTTTGATTTCCTAAAAATATTAATTTGTTCTTTCCTGCAGTTGGTACAGCCAATGAATGAAATCTAAGTAAATAGTAGTCCGGCAACATAATATCTACCTAATAGAATTTTTATAAACATAATTAATTAAACATTATTTTGTAAATAAATCATGACCAAGATAAAGGATTAAAATTATTTCGTATAATTCAAGTATTATTTTTTATACCTATTATATTTAATATTTTTTTTTTCAACATTGACTGACAATTAATTATCTTCCACTCAATCAATGCCTTACCACATAACTAGGTAGATACAATTTCCAGACTTATTCTTCACACGAATTTGAACCTCAACACAAAAACAACAAACTTTATTATAACTTGACTAAAATGTTCAGTTGGTAGCTACTTTCTTTCAATATGTGTAACAGATCTAACAATGACTTTCCTGTGTTATTCAATAATAGCGGTGTCTTATTTATTTGGTTGTACCTAAATATCACAATTTTGTGTGAATTATTTTGGCATATATTTTTATTTAAAAGTGTAAAGTAATAGTTAATTTCTAAAGAATAAACTATTTAATGCTGTACCTATTACAAAAGGCCGTTGATATAATATGGTCTAGGTTATGTAACCTTTAGTACATATATTAGCCAATTTTAATCGATGTAATTAGAAGCATTTATTCAAAATATGTTTTAGTTGGCCGGGGACGAAGTCATTATCAGATAATAACGAATCGTTTACTAAAGGCCCTACGCACACAAAGCGGAATGAGCGCGATACGAACGCTACTTATGCAAAAGCACGCCACAACACAAATCTATTTAAGCTCGCACGATGTATACGTATTTACAATATTTCTATTACGATAAATTGTTCTGCTAAATTTTGTGGCTTTAGCCCAGGTGAAGGCATATCTGCATATTTATGAAACCACGGAAGCCTCCTTAAGGGGAGCGTCTCGTTTTAAAAATGGCGGAAAATGTTCGTTTTTTTACCCCCGCAAGTTTTTAACAAGATCCACCTTATTTATGCTGTACTAGGGCGGGTATCTGATGAGATTTATTGTGGGGAAGCGTGACGGATCGAACAAGTTCCAACGAATACGTTTTGGCTGAATTTAAATTGGCTCCTTTACGTATTTGTGTACTTTTTCGATAAGGCCCTACCTAACTCGTTATGTCTACATGAAAATGCGATAAAACTTCACCCAAAAAGAAAACTGTCGCTGAAAAAATGTTCCGAGTTCCTATCTGCCTTGCCTTGCTTATGAATTATTAAATAGACTTAAGTTGACTTAAGACATTAATGCATAAGCGATTTAGTTTTGTTGCGTTGAATGTGCTGTAGTCTGTAGTAAGTTAGTTAAGTATTGAATAAATTCCGTTCTGTCCCTTATTCAGCCCGGCACAAGTCGAGTCGCATCTTCTTTAGCGTTTTCTTGGCTCGTCGCCAAAGACCGCTTTGGTCAAGGGAGCTCATGTGCTCATTAACAAGCCGCCGACTAGTTCCTTTCATCTGTGATATTAGAAGCCCGTGGCTGCACACAGAACGTCTGTCTTTTAACTCGACCGATCTTATCAATTTATGTGGGGAACATAATAACTTCTTTGTCACTTACACAGATGCTTTTTGAATCTCTTTTACAGATAGCAACTGCACCATAAATGTCTCAAAGAGTACTTAAAATAAATGAGCACCAAACACCGTATCTAACAAACTATAGTCTTGAGTGCAAGGTGAGTGAGTCGGTACATATTTCTTCTCTATGTCAGGTTCATTACTTAATTAAAAATTACGTTATCATTGTAATAAGATCTACTATCTTAACTATATCGCAGGTATTCCATGGCAATTACCCACGGGCTATTATCAATTTTAGAATTGGTTGAATAACATTCTAAGAGCCATAGACCGCCGTGCCGCATAGAAATTAATGAAGTTAATTTAATCAAAATTATGTATTTATGTTTTGAATTAAGTTGTTAGGTAAACTGTGGCTAACTAGCATGGCTTAATATATTTTGTTTATCATTCACCTGAGTAGTTCTAAGTATTTGTTATCTACAATGTCGGTGGGTTCTTGTTTGATAAAGCCGGTTTCATGTTGTTCTTGCTGTGTGGTGCAGACGCTATTCTGATGTCATTGGTAATCTAGAACTAAGTACGGATGAACCAATCTTAAAAGACTCATTGGCTCTTATATATTACAATTGAAAGAAAGGACCTACAAACAGATGTTTTTGTTGAAGGTTCAAATGTGTGTGTTTGTGTATAAAAAAGCCTGGAAGTCTGGAAATGTCTGGTAAAATTTTATATAGCTAACTAGGAACTATCAAGTAGGTCCTAGCTTGATAGTTCCTTGATTTACTACTATTATAAAATTCATTCAAGAACTCGACATTATATCAGGATATCTAGATGCATCTAGAAATCCTGCTTAATATTTTGAAGCTATTAAAACTATGCGTCGACATCTAGAAATGAATAATAATTTATAGGGCATCGTCCTAGCAATTACTTCCTTACATAACATCAATTTCTAAAATTAATTCAAACCGTAAACACGAGGTCTTATATCACGACAATTAATTTAACAATTAAACGTCAGTCAATTTAAGATTACGCTCGCCGTTGCTTTCGATCTGTCACAATTTCTACAGGCTCGTTATAAAGTTGAAACCAATCTTATCGGACCTCAGAAACACCCACGCTTTCCTCTCTTGCTAAAGACGTATAAAGTAGTGGGAGAGGGTTGGAAGATCAGCATGCGTTGGTCGTTGTATCTCAGTGCAAATCAGTCAAAGGTGGCATGAGGTCAAATGATAAGAGAATGCGTTGACAACGCAATGCTGTTGTATGAATTGTTCTTAATTGCTGTTGTATCCGAGTGGAAACGATTGTGCAAACTGTTCCTGAATGCGCTCACTGTTTCCATTTGAGATAACTAAGTGGGCTATGCTTTAAATGATAACATTTGAGGATTTAATTTTTTGATAGTTACAAATTTTATTTGAATATTTTTTGTATTGCGACGCTGTTAAATTTACATATTTGGTTGCCTACTATTTAAGACATTTAGAGACTCTTTCACAATGTGTGAATAGCTACTTATATACCGGATAATTTCGATTATAGTAGATATGTATTGTTTGTATAACTGAGCTCATATAAACCTTCACCTCCCATTATTTTCTATGTTGCATACGCCTACATCTCTGCACTACCTTAAGGATGACTGGGGCATTAGGGCATTATCCTCCGATATAAAGTTTAATAAATAACAGATTTCTATAAATTTAGAAGCAGGTTGTGAAACAGACACTTAGATTTACAAATACAGGCAGAGATAAAAAAGTATAGGTATATAAGCAAGTAGTTAATATGCCTATCCACCAAAATATTAGATATATAATTTTTATTTAGCAACACAATAAATATTTGGTTGACTGGCAAAGAATCTCAAGGCATTTAGTCCGTCCTATGTATAATATTAAGTAACATAAACAATTATTTAAAAAAAATGTAAAGTATCGGCGTTTTATAATTACACATACCTATTTGATTAAAATTCGATTTATAACATACCCAATAAGTACATTCCTAGCCGAAAACTCATAATGCTTTTAAATAGCATACATAAAACCTTATTCAATATTACAATTTAATATTATATTATATTACAAATTATCCTGCCAATTAGAAAATTGTAATTAAATAAACATAAATTATATATTCAACGCATAAAATGCAGGACAACTCGATGATAAAATTGATATAAAGATAACTGAATCGATTGAATCCCCATCACTCATTATATCGATTTATTAAACGTAATCGTTCTTGTAGACGCATACATAATTAAACTAACGATTTATTACTTAATAAACATGAGATTGTAATCATCTATCTGTGAAATATTACCTACTAGTACCGGGTACCTACGAAACGATGTAGTTATTGTATCCAGTTTCACATGTAAAGAGCTATTTAGAGAAAATAGTGGTATAGGAATGTCTTAGGTAGGAGATCAATGTTAAGGAGATGTAAGTTTCTCGATTAGTAAAACTTGATTGAAAAAAGTTCTTAGTAGGTATAACTTCAAGTTGTTTTGATGGATATTTAATATATACTTCGTAAACAAATGTATATAAAACGTTTTTGACAATTAAATAGATAAAAAAGTCTAATACCGAAAGTAGGAAAAACTGAAGTGAAAATAACAAGAAACTTTACTTAAAGGTAGCCATTAAAATACATTTCTAGTGTAAGTTATTACAAACATTGCATTTGGAATTCAACATGACATTTCCCCTCTTAATAGATAGGAACTTTAACAATTACAAAAAGCAGTCCATTCACAAGTGAAACGTAACAAAAACAACACACGTATATTGATTTCCAATGAAAGAAATTGCCACCGCAATTATCTGTGAAGCTCGTAACGAACACAGCGAAAAACAAGGATTAATTAAAGAATAACAAAAGCGGTTTAAACAATTGCATTGAGAACAAAGAAATGCTCATTAAAAGCACGGTAGCGGCTAACTAATTGCAAACAACTAACTGAAAACTTAACTTTTAACTTGATAATGAACAGACTAGGATATATGGATGCGCCAAAGATACACATTAACCAAGAAAAAACAATATGATTGATGATATTGAACAAGAAGTATATTCAAAAATCTAAAAATGAAATCGAGTGAAAATAAAATTTAAAGCCAAAGAATCATTGGTATAAAGAAGGACAAGTTTATAACGTTGTCGAATGATTAAACATAGTTTAGTAATATTTTACTAGATAATACTTACAAAGAAATCAGTATCAAAAGAGTCGACATCGTCATTCAACTCAACAACGTTATGAGGGAAACATAGGTACATAAATATGTTCATGTATTATTTATTACGAACCAAATGCATTTTTGGACTCGCCGCAAATGCTATTTACTGGGCTTAAGTTAAGCTGTTACGCTTTAAGAAAACTAATGATGCTAGCACCAGATACTTGCATTTAAAATCAGGCGAATATTTCTAGGAACTGCTTAAGACGTGCGGTTTTTATCTTCATAATATTTTTTGGTTACATCTATTATTGTAATAGAATTTGGTACTTAATAATTTAGCATAAGATTCAGAATTAGTACCTAAATCAGTACATCTTCTTTTAATTATAAGTTTAATTTTATAAGAACAGGTTTGTCTGTTTTAAAACTAGATTTTCTACTAGTCATTGAGATGCGTATTTCGGCTATATATCTTCAGCTAAAATTGTGCCTTATTTTTTTAGGCATTTACCTTCTATTTTTAACTTCACCGCAAGTGTTTTATTTAATACCTCTTTATGTCCAGTATGGAGCATATTAAGAGACACATCATTATTCAGTACTGCAGTTTTATCAGTTCTTGCGTCAACAAAAACAAATCCCCGTTCAATGTACAGAATGCAACACATGTCACATGTTGTCGATATGCTAAGCGATTATGTATGAATTATGTAAAGTGGCTGGGTTCAGCTGCCACTGGTACTAGCACAATGAACACTGAACGATGTCCCACGAGCCGCCCTTTTGTGTTCAACTCGCCTTAACATCCGATTAAGACTAAAATGGTATCTCATTTTAATGTACCTGATCTTACTATCTACTTCACATACCAAACCGTAGCAAATATTCAAATATGAACCAACAAATGAGATGTACAGCACGATGTTTTCATAAAACCAATTAATATGAACATCTGAATTTTGAACCCCCAGCGCTTAGAAATTTTCATCCGAAATTTGAATTTTAATAATACATAACAATGGCCGTGTATTCATACGTCACATCAATGCTTGTTTCCACGGGCTGTATGTTCGCAATTTACGTCTCTCCCGGGAGACGAAGAGTAATGGCAGTGTAGGGAGAAAAAGTAAAAAAATCGCTACGACTCGGTCGACAAGTTCAGCCAATTATAACTGACAAGCGGCGCAGGCGCGGCCGCTCGCTCAATTTCAAGCCTTCAAGCCACATACTTTAGTATTTCCCTACAAAGCATGTTTAACTTATTATTACTGTTGATACAAATTGGATAAGTAAATCCAATTCCTTATTTTCTTCAAAACAGGCTGCAATTAAAATTACAAACTTATTCCAATTAATTACTATAACTGCTACTGGCTGATTTTAATCAATGAGTTCAGTTTAACAGCCATTAATTTGTTAAAAAACGAAAATCAAAACAAAATTCTTCGTTCCATTTTTAAATTCTATTATCTGCCTTCCACCTTCATTACAGGTACGTTCGAAAAGTTAAAAAGTGACACGGAATGAATCATGGCGTGCGATCCCTAAGAAATATTACACCCAAGCTGGCACCATAAAGCAAACGGCGTGGCAGAGGCGATACAACGATAGCGACACTGCGAGAACCGACAGACACCACAGAACTCGCCTTTCTGTGCGCTACAGGGTGTTTTCTTGTAGTTTACCCGCACACAATATTTAATTCTACATCGCTCGTTAAATCAAGCCAGAACTATTACGCCAAACACTAAAATAAAATGGACATACACTCTAATTAAAGAAGACAATGCCACGTAAAATATTTAATAGACCAAAATAACTGCTTTGGCAACTATGCAAGTTGCGGTTACCACAGTTTTCACATAATCAATTCAAAAAGTCTCGCTTATGTACGAATGAACGTCTAAATTAGAGCGGCGCGAAACTTTTTGCGATTATATTTTTCTACAACTGTATAAAAAATATATAAGTCTAACTGCGCCGCAGTTATCGCGGGTTAATTACTGCTGCGTATATTTTCGTGAATATAATCTTCAACGCGTCACGGAAAATGATAATAAAGTTCTAATTAGTATGATAAGAGCTTAATTGAGGGCCGAAAAGCCCCACAAAAAGAACCACCTGTGTGCAACTCCCACATATTTTACTCACCAACACAGGGACGTAATGAAGCAATTATATATCGATATTTTTATGCATAAAATACTTGGCGGATATCTGGTCGGGCCGCGTTGGAACGCTCAGAAATAAAACAAAGCAAGAGGTTATTGTTGGCGCGGGTAGGTGTGTGCCTGTCTCGGTTATCGAGCTTTTAACCCGACGCGCGACACGTCGCGACATCGACACGATTTATCGCCTCACTAGCTCACCACTCATTCGTATTTTCCCGACAGAATAAATTTCGAATAAACAACCGAAATGATTGAACACGGATCGCTTTGACTTTTGTCTGCTGGCCATTGGTTGAGGCGCTCAGCGTGACTTATGCGGACCAGAGCAAGTGCACCGCTGAATGAGCGAATCTAGTTCTCGCAAGCCATTCAAGATTTTATTGGCACTCCTATGAAGTATAAATTATTATGCCTTTTGACTGTTTTGCATTTCACATTTCAAATCTGAATGTACTTTCTGGAGATATGAATGTGATAACAACAATTTGTAAAATATAGGTATCTAACTATACGCGTGTCGCTACGTTTGCTCTAAATTATCGTAAGTAAAGTGTTGATCTGGTTTTCTTGTGTATTTTACATAAATTACAATTATATGTGGCGGCAATAAATGTATTATAACATCTTAATTTGCCTAGAAATACGAATAAATAGGTATTATTATTTACATAGAACTGAGAAACTTAACCTCAAAATATCGACATCAACTAGTCCGTTGCATACCTACAGTGCTCCAAAATCCGTCATAACAAAGCAAAGGAAACATCAGATAATATTTATGTCCTCTACCAAACATAATATATCACGCGAACACAAACGAATTGTCCCACAAAAATCCAACCCTAAACTGGCCGATGCCTAATTCTTTAAAATAAACAAAAGTGCAGTAGTGTGTGTTGGCCGAGTTTGTTCAACTCGGGCTAGTGCTGGGTTAACTCGTTGCCACCGATTTATGTGGAGAACTTTCAGCTCACGACTCCTTCGCGACACTTGCTTCCTTTCCAAGCGCGATTGTTTCTTTCTAAAGAATTTTCTTTCTTTTTAATTATGCTTCAGTGGATATACCTGGTGGAAAGTTTATTTGGCGGTGAAGTTTATAGGAGAAGGGTGAAAATAATATTAGTGTAACGCGGTTTTGAGATTGTATGCTCTTTAAGATAAAGGTAATACTAAGTGTAGTTGATTAAGTAGGTATGTAAGTTTAGTTGATTACTTTATTAAATGTTTTATTTATATCGCTTTTAAAACCGTAATGGTGAAAACCTGTAGTTCTAAGAAATATCAAACATTTTCACGAAATTTTCCTAGTTTAGCTATGTTAAAATGACTTTGTAATCGTTATCTGTCGATAGGTTAATCATTGCTAGGTGAAGATTATTCTTTAAATTTATTTATTTAGCACTACTAACTATCAACTTATTAACTATCAAGTTTGAAAAAGAAATTCCAAGTAAATTACAAAAAGATCTTAACTACATTATGTATCCAGTTGTTTAATGTTTTCAAGTTCTAAAATGCAACACGAATTTGCTATTTTTTATTTACTTACTGCCTGGTGCAAGTAGTGTCTATGCCGTTAAACTTATACGTGTATAGTGTCGACTGCGACTGTCGGACACTCGTGTCAGTGAGCTGACAATTAGCTGGGTGATATCTGACGAAGCTGGGCGCGGTCGTGAGCCACGACATCACTTTAGTATTTACGTACAAACACCCAAGCTAAGTAATGGAATTCTTTATTGAGAATACTTCTTATATACCTAACCTTATGCATTTCTATTAAATCTTCCAAAGAACAGGTATCGCAAATCTACCCCCAATATATTACATTTAATCGACGTATAAAGTCGTTTTGACTCAGGAACAACTGCTTAAAGCACCCATAAAGCCATAAAAGCCACGAGAAAAACACCAAAAACTTCCAAATACTATCAAAATTCGTTGGTACCTATACCACACTTCCATTCATTCTGCTCGCTGATAAGATGGGCCAAATAGTGGCTGGACATTTATCTTTAAGATTAATGAGCCAATTTTCTTAGTTGGCTATAAAAAGATTCGGTAGGCCGACCTCGAAAGCCATCACGACCACTTACGGGTTAACTTCGGCTAACGTGAACTATGCATTCCTTTGCAAATAAAAAAATAATGACGCGTAGTGGTAAAGGTTATTAGGAATAATATATATACGTAATAAATAACACTGAACTTGACAGTGGCTATCTGTATTTTAAATAATAAATCACGGTTTGAATACCATTTTCAATTCGTAGCGCTTCTTTCTAGTGAAATATTGTCTCTCTGGTTAGACATGCACAGCATATTAACTTTGTCTTTAAGCGTAAATATACTTTATTAACTTAAGGCATCTATTAATTATAATGTACTTATTTCAAAATATGTAAATTAATGTCAGTTTTTTATGGCCCTAAAATTCAAACAGGCAAAAATTTTATAAAATGCTTCTGTCCTTAAGGGAATAGGATACTGATAAATAAGAATGGAAAATTTTAAATTCAAAATAACAATTATAAGGACAGAATATTCTTCCCCTATCCCTAGGGCGGGATATAAGGAAACAAATTGGATTAAAGTGTCAAAGGTGAAATAAAAAACGCGCATATACTTTATCTCCTACGACGTCTGTGCAACGTCAGCTGTAGACTCACGTTATTGGATATAGCAAAATCGTATTTTATGCCGTGTAAATATTCAACAATACGGCCGAAAATGGTGTGTGAAATATTTTTTAACATCTGTAAATATCACACCACCAACCGTAATCGTATTTGCATTTAAAACGGTAAGTAAACATAGAGTATTTTGTGAATGGACGAGCCCGTGTTTATGACTCGTTTTATGACCTGTTAAGCGTAAGGATCTCTCGTAAAATAAATTGTTTGATGGCTACTTTCTAGCCATTTTTATCTTTTAGTTGCTGTTTTTACGTTAAATTAAACCTTTAAAGAATTTTGAAAATCTCATCATGAATTTGTATTAAAAAGGTTTTATTGCCTTAGTAAGCTGTAAACTTATTTTTGATACAATTATTAGAATTATTTTCATTGCTTGTTTCATTTAGTGAGAGTTTTTAATTAAAGATTAATAAAAGATATAACTGCTTAAAATCATTGATAACAACCGCTCTATAGAAACACATAATGTATGTACACTGGCCGCTTTGTTTTCGCCCACATAAATCCGCCGTGTACCGCGCGCTAACTTATTTTTGTTCGTAGGTACCCGCGATAGATGGATCCAATTCCAAATTATGTCTATCTTGGGAATTAACGGTGGGACGGGGATTCCAGTTTATCCAAAAAAAGTGCGGGGAGAGGGTGTTTGAAGCGGGGGTTGGGAGGGGAACGGATGGAAGTTATTTTGGAATTATGATTCCGGATGCGTCCTGCGAGCACCGCGTGTTTCACGCCTCGTTTCGTGTAATATCTGCCGGTTGCAACCGTTTACGTTGCATTTGGACGCAATAACATATCTGCGAACGAAGCTGACTCTATGACTCAAAGCTGTTTGAATAAATTTTATTAAAAGGACGCTTGATGACTAAGAATTAACATTTAGATGAGCGCTTTAATTGGCATTTTTACGCGTTGCAAGTGTGAAAGATGTTGTCAAGTACCACCTTGACATACAATGGTCCATCTGGTTAATACAAAACCTACCATACATACTAGCTACTTCATAAAAATATTTAAATTGCGAACCTCGATTTAACCCTTACAACGCACACTCAATTTTAAAATGTACACCACAAATTCCGGACCTAATCCAATTCGCGTTTGGGCCGAAATTAAAACGTCTGGCCAAAAATGCGGGACGTGTGTTTTAATGGGGTGTCACCAGGGTTCTTAAGTATTCCACCGGCCCACCCTATAATACCCAGTCTCCTTAGTCTGGCACGTCCTCCCCTTGATATATTAGTCCCAGTTCGTCGTACATAATTTTGTAGAGGGTGGTACCTCCTCTGCTCCCCCTGTTGCGAGTGAACCGACCGATCCTCACAATACCAAGGTTTTGTTTATTGGCGTATAATAAGAGTAAAAACTTAATGATGTCAGTCAACTCAACCAAGTGGATAAGTGTTTTCAATGGGCACGTTCGACTCGGAATGATTTTCTTAAGCACTGGGTCCGAAAGACCAGTTGTCACAATTATAGGGTTGGTGCATATTATCGTTTATTGCATTAACTGGCTATAAAGGCGTAAACTTTTTATCGGATTGTCTATACTGAGCTTAAGTGTCCATAAAGATATTGGAACGTCCAATATTATTAACGATCTTGATTTATGTAAAGCTTTTTTTTTAATATCGGAAAATCATAAATTTTATTAAATAATGTTTTATGTGGTGAAGTTGGAAGCGTCTTAGTGACAAAATTATTTATTTTATAGAATATTCTGGAATATTCGAAAGGTACGTTTCTGTTTGTGCGTATGGAAACGTGATTTGCATTATTTATACTAAGCAGTGAACCCACAACTGTCCTAAATTAGTACATACAATATTACTAAAAACGTAACACAAACTGTCCCGAAGTTCATTTGGCTTCTAAGAAACATTCCATTGAAATCCGGTTTATTTATCTGCACTCAGCAGCTTCTAACGGATAGATATATTTTGTCGATAGAATCTTTCCAGTCAGCTGTCATTTCCTTTCTGTAAACATTTTCAAATGTAAGAAATACTTGAGATAAGTATTTAGTCAGAATACAAGTGATGAACAAATAAGTCTTGTAAGTTGTAAAAATGTATGTAGGAGAAGACTTCAAAGTAACGTAAAATACATTAAACATTAGACCATTCTACATAATTAAAGTTGAAAAAGGTAAATAAGTTCTACCCTAAATATATATCCATAAAAGGCATCGTCACCTCCATTCTAACATCTACAACAAATATGTAGTAGCTATGTAACCTACGCAGGGTATTGCACAGTGTGGTAAAACTTAATTACTGCTACACAGGAGAGTCGTCAATCTACTGCGGTCACGTGTTCTTCAATATTGAGTTAGGTGCACAGTGATCCGACATCCAATAACGGTGGAAAAAATTAGGGGCGTTACAAAATATTGGCTGACAAATGAAAATTGATGTTCCATTCAACATTTATTGAGTAGCCGCAGTAAATTTACTAAAGTAAAAATAAATTTGATGAAAATAACGATCAGATACGTTGATAAAACTTTCATTAAATTAAATTATATTCGAATATACAAAAGTAGCAAATGAAAATTAAATAGAAATGTACGTATATAAAACCGCAATGTAAAAAAAAAACTTTGAAACAATTAAGAAGTTTCAGTAATTTTGTTGTGTTAGTAAAGTTGGTCGAAGTAACTTTCTCGGCGTACAATGGGCGCCACATATTAGACGCGGCATTATATTAGTCCATTAGTTAAATTAAGTAAGATTTCTCACCCTATCTTGGCATGTTATTTATCATGCGTGTATCTACATTAGGGACTCACGTTGCAATACATTGTGGTTAAGGCATTTAATTTTGTTCTGCGCATAAATCTTAATTTTGCTAATGTGCATCGAGGTTAGGAGTTATAATTGTGAAGCGTTGAAATTGAAACGATTTTGTATTTTGTAACGTTGATACTTAAGTAACGAACATCCTAGCTTGTACAGTATAAATAACAAAACAGCGTATTAAAATAATAACCACAATTAAAAACGCATTGTAGTAATGACTTGTAATTTACTATCTAGAATCTAGATTGCTAACTATCTAGCGTGGTTAGTAGGTATTTGCTTAGGGGCGTGCCTTAAAAAATGCTCACACCCACAACCACGCCACATTAAATAACTTGATCATCACATTTTTTTTATTTTTCTATCTCCAAAATTAAAGAAAATGTATCTACAAAATGTTTTTCCCTGCAATAAAACAATTTCGCCCACTGTGTCATTCGAACGTATTCCTATCAGTCTGTTCTGTATAACTTAAACAGTATAAACGTTGAGTTTGTACTATTGAGTCATTAGAAAACAATATAGTCTAAGGACGGTACACTAGATCACCGCCTACGCGCCTTCACCACAAGCTCTGTCTAGTTTATGGGGACCCTACACAGTACAAAATAATACCGATAATACTTTGTGATGTCTGTTATTTTGTTAGATATACCTACAAAATGGCCGCGTATCTAGCATTTGTTTGTTTGAAGGGAGGGAAATTGACTTACAATTATGGCACCTATTACAAATTTTGTTCTTAGTCGTGAAATAAAAGTTTTTTTAGTCAGACGTATCATTTGTATAGACAGGTTTAACATTTTCTATTTCTATTTTAATTTAAATTAAAGTAAGGTATCTACTTACTCTTAATTAAGTAGTTCTTTCTTTACTAATTCTTAGGGTAGGTCTTTACTATAGACCAGTATTTTACAAGTTAATACCTACTTTTGTTGTATTAATTTTCGTCGATGTTATCTGTGACAAGGCCAACTTCTGAAGTTAACATTTTTTTTTTTCAGCAGTTGTTGTCAATGGAAAAAATATAATAAATT
This sequence comes from Spodoptera exigua, assembly GCA_902829305.4. Taxonomy (NCBI): domain Eukaryota; kingdom Metazoa; phylum Arthropoda; class Insecta; order Lepidoptera; family Noctuidae; genus Spodoptera; species Spodoptera exigua. Next base: position 5,623,245 of record LR824612.2, read on the forward strand.
CTTATTGGATGTAATTTGCATGATAATACTACCAACAATTTACATAAAAATATTACCCACAATTTTTACGCATTTATAAATTACATATAATTAAATAATATTTTGTAAAAGTAAACTGTGTAATTCAGTAAACGGTTGGATGCAGAACCATATTTGGGCCTTTGCTTTTACCTTACAAAAAAAACCTATTTAACGATGAGTAAAAATAATAACAATTTTTACCCTCCTGTAAGATATAAAACTACTTTCGTTAGTACTTAATTAAATTAATATTTTTTATTAAATCTACGTTAGTTATGATTGATGACTATGTTTTTTCTATTACAAATATTCAGTTTTATATTTACAAATGCTCTCATATCATATACATCTTACACTTTGTTTGTATTTATATAACTTGTTTACATTGCAGCTCTACATGGAGATACTTCTATTAAGGACTACGATGTGGGCAGAACAATGAAGTAACAACCGAAATAATGGATGAAATGACTTTTGTGCGGCAAAGAAAAATCAGTTCAAACGTCGTACAGTCAAAGTCTAAAATAGAGAAACATACAGCGGGGCGGGCAAAGAACTAATGTTGGATGGCATGATGAAATGTGACAGTTCATTATGCGGAAGATAACGGACGCCACAGCATACAGTGAACAGTGAGTACTTGTGTTATACGCACCTACACTTCAGGCAGAGTCGAGTGAGGAACGTGTTTTCTTGGAGCATGCGTGCATAAACCATCCAGGCATCCGATTAAATTATTTAACGTCTTTATTCCCCTGTGGTGCACGCAGGTTGCATGCCGGCACGCGGATGTTAAGATACATGGACTTGCCGTGTAGGCTACCTAATCTATATAAATTTCTGCCTTCACAGCACATATTCTGGTGCTTTTGTAGGTATTATAAAACGATATTTGATGCAAATATTTTAGCCTCACTTTTAAACCCACGGTGATAATCGATGGGCATATACGTTATTTCCACATCGGTTTCCATAAAAACATTTACTCGTACACGCTATAAGTCGTACGGTCTTTTGAATTCATCGTAATCGGGGAAAAATGGCGCACAGCCAGCTGTCAGTAGATTTAATGTCGTCTACGAAACAGGATTTCAGCAAAACTTTTGAAAGCAAGGCTTTATCTATATCTGCTCATAACAAATGTGTAGGTACGAGTATTATACTTATACGTTAAAAACCATAAAAAAAGTATAAAAACTAAGTTCTTTAAAACAAAAACTCTTCGGGGGCAAAAACAGAATGTACTACGAAAATTGTTCCTAAATTTAGTTCTTCAAGGAGGTCCTTTGAGAGAGGCTTCCGTAAACGATTTGTTGACCTTGTCGATTGGGGTCTAGCACTCGGAACAAAACCGGAATATTAGGAAGGTCACATCAAGCCATTTAAATCGTAGCCAAGGGCCACTTGAACGACTGTTAGAGCGATTAATTCAATAATTATATTAGAGTCTGTTATAAAGTAAGTTAATAAAGGATCATAGTGATAAACTAACTGAAATTAACGAAAATCTGATAAATTGGTTGAACTGATTAAAATTTATACTCAGCTCCGAGAAGATTTAGATCGGTTCAGAGGCAATAAAGCATTGCCGAGCATTACATTTAAGGCTTTAACTGTAGTATATTATTTAATATTAAAGATCTTAAGGTAAACGGGCGAAGTGCCTGCAGTTCCGCGATAAGGCAACCCCGACTCCCGTCCCATACCCCGGCTTTTGGGGGGTGGCAGACTTAAGAGGCGGCCATACTTCAAATTGCGTTTAACTTAGATAGCTAGTTTGATACATTGCCGCCATTATTGCATATCAAAGGAGTCTGATAAAATTGTGGCAACGATAAAACCCGAGATTTTTTATTGGGGTTCCTGATCTACATAGTTTAGATAAAGTATTGAGGAAAGCCGCTGTCGATTCGTGTATAGATGTACTGTGAAGACTCATACCTGAAACAAAGAAATAACTTATGTTAGAGAAAGTGTAAACAATAGCTTCTGTTGAATTTTGCGGAGTGATTTGGAATTGGTTTATTTCATGTAAACATTATTTATGAAAATAATGGGCAATCGATGTAAACAGAAACGACAGGCTAGGGATTAATTATTCATAATAAATCACTGAGTAAACACAAAAAAATGCGGAAACAATAACTCTTGCGGCGTGCCAATCTGATAAAAAAGTCACGTGGCATTCAACTCGTAAAATAAAAATAAATAAATAAAAAAAAACGCATTTCGTACGAAAATTTGATTACAGTCATAATATACTGTACGCGAATTCGTAAATGAAGAATCACATGAAACACACACATTCACACACCCATACGCCACTCTATATCACTCGCTCGTAGACGCAAACATAGCGAGCGGGATATAACATCGATTCTATAGTCGATACGATATCGATAGATACGTATCGATAGCGGCAATAGATACTATTGTCACAGTTCAATTTAACAACGTACGCTCCAAGATTCTTTCGAATATCGCAAACTCAGTTGATGTGAACTTTTCGGGATTCCGAATCTGTGTATTGCAAACTTATTTATATTAAGACTAGTGAATGTCTAGCGTGGAAAAATAATATTATCACGCAGTGTACGTTTTCAACTATTGAATTTTATAGAAATAGATATATCTAAAGTAAACATGGAATTATTGTCTTTCAACATCCCGCTCCTTGCTAACACGTTCTAGTTCTTCCCAGCCCGTTCCAAGATCCAAAGGATAGATTATCGCCTGCTAATAATTCTCTCACGATTCAAAACTCACAATAGCCCGAAGCGAAACTGTATCGCTACAGATAGATTAAACATCGAAGCCCAAATGAACGCACGATAATTTATCGGAGCAACCCCCGTGTGTATTAGCTGTATCCGACTAATGCCGGCTTTCGATATTCGGCGCTCGGTCGCGATTCGATATTTACGATCGAACGAGTCGCATTAGACTGTCCGCCCGTAGGTAAATTAGCACAGATGCTCGCCACTGTTACAGTGATTCATTCCAAATTGGCTTTTCAGCGGGGAAAAAACGGTCCGGGCCAGCCACTGCGGTAGACGCTATCTAGGGACTGCAGCTAAATAGCTTTTAAAAGAGTTTGCATTTTCCTTTCGCGCTTCGAATGGACGCGAACATCTGTCGTTCAATTCAACTTTCAGCAAAATTACTGGTCTGTTTTCAGGCTCCCTCCGTGATTTATTAATGGACTTTCAAACCACGTCTTTTTGGTTAGATTATAGAAGCTTCCTTGTTTTTAAAATCACAAAATAATTCTTATGGCTATATATAACTTACATAAAAAAGCAGCAAGAATGCATTTATTTACCTAAAGTGATTTGCAATTAAACGTGGTGTAATGTGAAGGCTGGCCAAGATCGCTGGTAGCGGCAACGCCTCGCGATTCATATCAGCCCGGAAAGGGCCGCCTTAACGCGTGCTAGACTACCAGATAAAGTATTACAGCGAAATTGTATGAGTTATATTGTGCGAAGTGCTTGTTTAAAATCGCACTGGTAATTTTATACGCTGAACGGTGCTAATGAAGGATGTTATTTGGTTGCAGATTGCAGTGAAGAGGGGAGTGGTCGAGATGTCAGACCGCGTTGTGAGTTGAAATATGGCTTTGTACGAATTAAGCGCGTCGTGTGAAAATGGAAAACTTTTTGGAAACGAGGTAGAGTAATTACATATATAAAGGTCCAATTACTCGGTTGCTCTTTTAAATTGTAAGTACAATGAAGAACTATCGTGCACAGTTCAGTTATACCCAAAACCACTGTTCAGACTATTGTGGGAAAATAAATAAAATTTCGTTCCACATAATTTGATAACAACACAACCAACATTAAACATCAATCAACAACCGAAATGCACTCATAGCTTACTTTTAATGAACTGCAAACGATAGTCAGTGAAATACGCAAATGTTACATTCCCCAATAATGAACCGGCGATATTACCTTTAGTATAAATAATCCGTGCCAAAGGGTGGCTTCGATGCGATGCTACTGCAAATCAACTCCCACTACAACCCCCCACCGCGGGCTGTCGACGATAAATAAAATTCACGTTTTAACAATAAAATGCATTTTCCGCAAATGCTCCCGGTGAATTATTGTCCGGGCTTTACGAGCTTAAAATTATATGGGCACGTGAAATTTTCGATCTCGATAATGCATGGCCAATGTACCGCCAACACTATTTTCGGTCGATACAATGAACGCGATTTTTAAATTACCGCCCGCTTACATCGATCAGGTTAATTTATTAAAATTTAAAATGCATTTGGTGTAAGTGCAACACAATCTGGTTTAGTGCTGCTTACTATAAATTAGATTTGTGGTAAAATAGTAGTTATTATTGGATGCTTTGGGCATCGTAGGGAGGGTTGCATTCTTTATGCATTTTTCCATTTACAGACAAACCACTGCTCCCCGAACATACCTTACCCTAATATAACACGTCACGTAGCAACCATAAAAATACTTATAAAACATTTCCCGATGGAAAAAATACAATGTTATATTCGCAACAAAAATACATCACACGACCGCTTGATGGAGAACCAATAGCGAGTGTCCCTCCGGCACAGATGGCGACACGGACGCGGAGATAGCAGAAAAATATGAATTGTAGCTTTCGATATTTGTCACTTGAATTACAACTCCCAACGGACACCCAGAATGGTGGAACTACTCGCACCTCGTTTGCCGAATGATCTATTTTTTTCCACTGGATTTCGGCCAGTGACTCTCGGATAAAGCGTCGGTTCAATCACTCGTTGAGTAATGCGATCCACGTGCTAGCGGTACTAATGGTCGATGATACATTCTATTTTCAAATGTGATACATTTTTACATGTCCAATAAAACTCACTGAAATATTCAAGCTGAAAATACTCTAAAATTTGAAAAAAAAACAGCGTTTAAAAACATTGTTAGTTATTCATTTTGACTTTACTTCGATTTAATCTGTTGTAGTATAAGACTGTAATAGATTAAGTACAATCACATAAAATAAGATTGGAGTAGCCACGGTCTTTGGCGGCTAGCCTTAATACGACACAAGCTTGAGAAATGATCCCCAACAAAATCTTCTGATGCTATTACAAGTTGCCACCGTGCGGGAGCAATAAGTAAACAAAACTCGTAATAACGGCCAGTCACGCCAAGGAAACCAATTTGGGAGGTATTTGTAAATGTCAAATATGTTTGTGCGCACCTATTTATTGCGAGCATCCCTCACGTACGAGTAAATAACGGAGACACTGCGATAAAGTGAAAAGAGATACCCAAAAAGTGCGGAGAGCTACGCCTTAACTGCTTAGCTGGGGTTAGCCAATATAACCTCTAAGTAGCTTGTTGGAAAGTTGAAATTTGTTCGAAGAATTATTGCCATAAGCCATTTGGTGTTAAGGTTCCTGCGTATACAAGTGGAAAACTCAGTGCGCCACGTGCGAATGATTCATGTTCGTCCCTTAATTAAAGAAGATTTTAATTGTATCGGATGTCTGTGAAAGCGAAAATAATGCACTCCTAAATTGGGGTTGGAATTCGGAAATTTATTTTTGTTAGCCCATGGAAGTATTGCTTTGCGTGTTTTACTTTGATACCGATTTTTGGACGTTGGAGTTTTACCAGCTTTTGCCTGGTAAACTTTTTCAACCGAATGAATGGGACACGGGTAAAATATTGCCTTAGATAGGCAGTTTGAAATAGAGGAGACCATTCTTCTAGAAGAGACGTTTTGATCAGTGTCATTAAGTTATACAGTTCCATGCTTGTTTAACTGCAGACAATCAACTACTTCGTCTTACAAAATTCGAGACACCCTTAAATTCATTTTGCGTATATAAAGTCAAGCTGCTGCCGACTTAAAATATCTTTCTTAATTACAAAAGCCTTTGTTGAACGTATCTGATCTATGTAAGCAGTCGGGGCGAATGTTTTAAATAGCAACCCAACAAATAGGTTCCGGTTGAGCGAAATAAGCAAAACTCCTTAATGAAAGAGTATCTGGAGGGTTGCCACTGATCTGAATTAAATGAAAAGTCTTTACAACTGAATATGCGGTAGATTAGGTGAAGGATAAAAAATAATAATGAAATAGTAGTGAATTTTGTATAGGTATGTAGTATTTTAAGTTTTGTAATATCGGTAAGCTCGCCTATATAGATATATAGGGCAAACTATTCCAAATAAATTCTAAAACATTTTCGTCAAATACTATGGAAATCTGTTGCTTCTCATATTTGAACGCAAATAACTACTATTAGACAGGGAACAGTCGATGTTCCCGACCATAAAACGATGACGGAAGCAGTGTAACGGCCCTGTAAGCTTGCCGCGTACTTCATTTGGTGAACAATGGAAAGGCCCCGTCCCACAGGCCCGCAGCGACACTGGATAAATTGACTCCGGCCTTAACTCGCGCCCGCCCGCGGAAAATTGGGGAAAATCGATTTAAATATCTTAAATGTGATGCCTTATCTCGATCGCAGGAGTTAACCCGTGCTCACTGCAGCACTACCATTGACATTTGTATAAAAATGTATTTTAAATAAGAAATTGGTAGGCACTAAGACCTTTTGTTGGAAAGAAAATTATTTTCCGAGTTTTATATAAAATTGTTTGAACACTTAAACAATTTACTATATAAATATTTTGAAAGAAAATAAACCTTGTGTTTAAGTATACGTTTGATTAATTAGGTGCGAAATCGGAGTAAAATACGGTTTTTAAAATAAGCCTGAATAATCAAGAAATGCCAATTAAGAAGTGTAGCCCCTTTGAAAGGCAAAATCTAGATAGCAGACTGGCCGGTCCAGCTGCACTGGGGTCTGATGTATCTCGACTCGCACGCGAAGTTAAGTAATTCTTAGTAGCCAAATGTAGCATTATACAAACTGAGAAAATGTATTATACAAGACTGTTAGCATTCTTAAACACACTTGTTACATTTAAAAACACTCAATCAAAAATAAATCGTACTTACTGCCCATTTTGTAAGCCCCAAAGACCTCAAAGCAAAGTAAGCCTCCCGCTTAACTCAATCTAATAGAATCACCTCGGATTGCTTTCCGATATTTACTGTTTGATTTTTCCCCTCGTGTCGAGATTTGGGACGTTTACCCAAAAGAGGCGTGTACTGCGATGGTAATGGCCGGTAGGGTCGTTGGATACATAACCTTTATAATTAACAATACGCCCTACACTCTATGAGGTGAGAGTTGATTATTTTACGAGTTCCGCTTTTTCCTTCCCTCTCTTTACACTGTTTTCCTAAGCACTTGAGTGGATTAATTACTTTCATTGTAGCTTGTACGCCGAGACTCGGCGATACTTAAAATAATTACTTGAGGAAAGTAAGTAAATAATGGCAAGACATAAGTTTTATTTATTCAACGCGACGAGATTACCCAAAGGAAATACAAGTGAAAAAAATAAATCAAATTATAATTCAACTGCGAAGCAAGTTTATTGAATTGATCATGCGCAAATATTTATCGATGGGGACGTAACAAGATAGGGTCAGAATTTATTGAAAACCAAAGGCAGTGGCGTACATAGGTAACTTACATAAATTGACGGCAATCAGACAAATTGGCTCCATCCAAACCCCTCCGCTAACCGAATTAATCTGATACGTAGGTTTTCTTAGACAAAACCACTTAGATGGAGAAATATAGAGGGCAGCAAGAGGGAAACAGGAATAGACGCTGATGCGAATTGTATATTTATTGTAGTTTCGCGAGACCAAGCAAAAATAGTAACCTAATGAATTCATTCCGAATATGCGCACAAAATGAAAGAAATAGGGGAAGAATATGTATATTGACATTCTTTGACCATTTTCGCTACAGCGACAACGACATCAAGATAATTTTTTGTGCTGTACGCTTCACTTAAAAATTCACTTGAGTAAACTTTTTGTTGTATAAAATACATCTGTATCGCCTCTTAACATATGTGTACGTACGTATATGAATAAATATTAAACAAATCCACCTTTAAATAAACAGTATGGGGGAAATAACGTTTTGCCTCATTCCGAGTAAACGATGCTTAAGATATTTATTAGGGGATGAATTGAGTTTTTAGATGTTGCAACGAATTTTTATCTCACTTTTGTGTTGCATAAATAAGACTACGATTTGTCCGTTCGTCCCGAAGGTTATTGTGTCAGCATTTATTTCTTTTGTATTTATTATTTTTCTGTTTCCAATTCATAGCTCACGTTCTAAGAATGTAGGAAAATGAATCCGTGATCTCATAAATAACTAGAAGATATTATACCAACATTAACAGCAAAGATTAAGCTACTTACAACAATTTGGTTATACATTTCTTAAGCAAAACGAGGCTTAGTATAAAAATCCCTACCTCCCCTTTAATGTACGCAAAATTAATAACATCTGCTCAAGACGTTTAAATCCCACTTCTGGCGAAAAACTGATTATCTAATTAGAAGAAAGCCTCTGAAAGAGTCTCCTAACTGAGGGCTAATCACAAATTAATGAGAACTTGTACCAGGGTGTCGCAGCGCGATGATAATTCCCCGCCCCGCTGCGTTAAGAACCTCATCAATTATGGCGAAGCCACCCCCAGTGTGGGCTGGTTGCACCCCTTCATGATCTAGTCACTATGAGAAACATGCTAGTTTTCACACTTTAGAAAATATAATATAGTATTTAGAATAGAATTAAAACTATTATAGGTAGTGCTTAGATACTATTCTTTTACATAAAAACTTATTCTATTAAACTTACTTTAGGTACTTAAAAATAAGTAATATTGTATGATTTGAAACGTCTAAATAGAATATTAGTGTGTATGGTTTAGTTGGAATAAATATCTTTTTACTTTAACTTTGACATATATTAATTACCACTGCTAAAATGGTAAAATACATCCATTTTGTCAAACCGTTTTAACATTGTCTTCGATTGATTGCATAGAAGGTCAAATCAAATTTACTTAAGCAGCTAAAAAAGGTGAAACATACATTATTACACTGTTTAATTTATTAGTATAATTTCATCGAAGTAAAAGCCAACCCTTGCTATAACTAATGGCCCTTAGACAGTTGTTGTACCGACACCAAATGCTTCCGTTCCGAAACCGCACTTGATTTGTTGTTCCGTCCGCCCAAGACTTACTAGCGTCGATGTTTGAAACACTCTAAGCCACCATATGCCACGGGTTCACACCAAAACTAGTTATATTTAGAATTATTTATTCGATACTTCAAATTGTCACAAACGTATATTTACGATAAAAAACACATCCAACATATTAAGTAGGTAGGCCTTATTGCGTTATCACATGCAACAGTTTTTACACATAATTAATAGATTTTTATAACAATGTAGATGTTGCCAAAACAACAGGTTTTATTTAGCAGGCTATAGGTAGTTTAAATGGGATCACCCTAAACGGAGCTCTTGTTGTTATGCCATGAATATAAATCGTGATAAATTCCTCGCGAGACGAAGGGGGCCGGGAGAGGCGGCACAGCCTCAAGGGCTTTTTTCTTAAAAATAACTTTTGTCAGAGTAATTCGGAGGAGTCCCGGGATTTATGGAAAGGTGGTGTCACCCTGGTAATTAGTTTTTAACTAGTTGTGATAAGGGTCTGCCGTGCTTTATGCGCCCTCTGTAATAAGTTTAAACTAATGCTTGGAATTCTGGGATGAATTAAATTCGTAACAGCTGCGGTCAAAAAACCAACAATGTCACATAGAAATGTTCTGACTCGAAAACTTTCATCAAAACAAAGGCCTGCTAGCCAATTGTTCTAACATGTCACAATATTTTTATTGTCAGCATATTTCGCGCGTTTGCGACCCGTCATACTCCTCGAACATGGGTTTGATTTATGAACTCAAACAAGAAGAAAAAAAAAGAAAGTTCTTCCACGAAACTTCTTTTATTCTTGGAGAAAGTTGCGTAAAAAACTTGAGGCGCTTAGAAAAAAGCAATTTTCTAGCTCAGGTGTGTGAGATGTTCTTTATCTAACTTTGCATCCGAACCGCTTTGTTTATGATGGCATATTTTTTCGAAGTTTTGAACATTTTATTACGTTGTACCGTGAACTCGTACTTTGTACCTTTACAAAAGGCCGCCTACGGTAGAACAATTGTTGTTTTGTAAACTATCTTTCTTTAAAAAACTAGACCCGCTACCTGTAGTAGCGGTCAGTACGTACAAAAAGCATCAAATCTGTTACATCACCGTAACGAGAGGTAGCATACAAAACAAGTGTACAATCAGTAACAAAAGTTTGAATAATAAGCCCGAGAAAGCCACATCGCCTTTTTAATGGACACGGAAAATATAATTTGAAATACTCTTTATAGCTCCCATAATGTAGCCAAGTGGGCCAAAAAATGGTTGTCACCGTCTGGCGTAGTACATTAGCATGAAGAGTGTGAGGCAAGGAGGCTTTATCAGGAGGGCCTTTCCTGAGGGAGGGCCAAATAATGCGATATTGCTCGTTTGTGCGAGGCCCTATTTATCTATTAAAAAACGCGAGATTTACGGGCCAGTATAGGAAACTTTCCGAAGTTTTTATGTTGTTCCGCTGTTCTCGGGGCTAATATAAGAGATTGATGTGTGTTATTTTAGCTTTGTTTGGGTGTATATTAACTGGTTTATTTTAATGTTTAGTGATATTTTTATTGAAGGATTTTGCCAATAATCGTTACTCATTTAGATTGTTTGTTTATTATTGGCTGTTGTAATATAATGCTATGTATTGAGTTACTGTTAAGGTATCGCTCTATGACCTACATTCATAGCGAATTATGTATCCGCTGACAGATATCGCAAGATCCTCTTTTAAGTAATTTATTGCAGAGATTGGTACGTACCAATCCAAGTAAGTACAGTATCATCTTGTTCGGTCACGAGTCTCTCGGTCTAAATGAATAATAAATAAAATATTCAATAAGCGGCGCTACCGCGTTGGCCTAACGAGGTATTTGCACATATCTCGAGATAGCTAAATTTGAGTGGCGTGTTATTTTAGGTCGGGTTTACACGGCAAGTCGTGACTCGGGACTGAGCTCCGATCTGACAACACGAGGGCTTGTGTAACACGTCTTTATGAAAGGCAAAATGGAGCTGTTTTTAATAAGGTGATATTTTGCATTGAATAAAAAAGAATAACTCATTCCCTTTGCTTGAAGTATGGGACATTTTCGTCGTACTAAAATTGTTGTTGGAAACGAAACTAACATAACAATATCTCTTGATAAACAAACATGATAAAATGACCTATCCAACGTACTTATATGTTATGTGACTATTGCAAACGATAGATAGTCAGTTGTAACCCTTTATCTTACATATTATTATCTAACTGATATCTATGTAATTTATTACTTTACCATGCTTCATGAAGAGGAACCGTTGAGTTATCGCGTATTTGATACATATAATTATATACATACATATGTAAGATTATGGATATAATATATGGATGTTCTTACGTATAAATATATAGACGACCTTTGTACTAGATAGGACGCTATTGCCGTATTCTATGTCGAAATAATGTATTTGTTTTAATAATTTAAATTAAATAAATCTTTTTAAAACTTGTTCTTTATTAGGTAGATGTGTCAATGAGTCCAGGGAATAACCATTTTACCTACCTAGACATGTTTTTATGACCTGCATGATTTGTTGAAACGGATATGCGGTTTTTATATCTTGTTTTTGCTATGCTTATAATAACCAAATTGTATGAAATTGCTAGTATACCTGTTATGTATGTAGGTAGGTACATATACCTAATATAATCACTCGAAACAAACTTTTTACTGAATAGATAATTATTTAGTTTCGGTATATTTGTCCTTGTTCGGTCACTCAAAACATTTTATAACAAGAGTTCTTGATGAATCTAATTTACCAATGTGGAGATTGGAGAGGTACTTACATATAGTGATTTAACCTAATTGAAAAGATAAGCCTTATGTTTGAACCTAGTTATATACATATGTACCTAGTTACTACTATCTCAAAATCTAATTAACCATCCTTTAACAAATATTTATTGGTACAAACAACGTTCTATAAGTACTAGGGAAATTTTTAATAAGCAATAATTACCATGGCTCCGTTACCTAAATCACAATCTAATGATCCTATATCAAACACATATAAAATACAGCTAATAGAGTTCGAAATAGACTAGCAAATACTATAGTTGGCATGTATATGATGTATGTTTATTATCAACAGCGAATATTGGCTGGAAACACAGTGCTAAATTCGCGGCCGACATCCGATACTGTGGTATTATCTGCCATTATTTGTCATTGGGTGAACAATGCGAGCAGTAACATACCTATCGGTTATCTTACAACAATTTGTCAACAATTATAATAATGGTGTGCGAAAAAGTTCATTATTTTGTCGTAATTAAGGAGTCATGTTTTGCGTTGATAATGTTAGAGATTTAATATGAGACGGTTAATGTTTTTTGGTCGTGATTACAATGTATGTAGTACGTGCTAAAATTTGTGAAGTTGTTGATACACTATAGATCGGCTGGTTTTTGTCTACATTAATACTTATTAGAAGTGAGTAAACAAACGTATACATACTTACATGTTAATAACAAACATAAAAATTAATGTGTCATACATCCAGAAGGAAATTATCGAAGCTAATTTAATAATGATAAATTCGATCTCAAAACGATCAACCTCTTTGGAACAGAAACTAGGTACTTATAAACCATCACTTTGGACACGACGAACGCCCATAAGCAAAATCCACTAAATTCAAATTTTAAAAAAAGAACGCTCCACCAAAAACGCTTAGTAAACGCAGTATAGTTTATATCAGCTGACAGATGTTACACTTAGCAAGAGCTACTGTATCCCGACGGGTACCTAATAAATAATAACAGTGTGAGTTAAGACCACCTAGCGAGGAAACTGAGCTTGTTTACGGCACTACCCTACCAGTATTGTGGCCACCTACGCTATACATTTTGCTTAGCAAATTACTCTCTTCGCTCAGGGTGTCTAATAACCCTTTAATGAAGGAAGAGCTGCAATGTTTAATGTTGTTTCTACTTTATTAGGGAGATTTTTGTTGTTGTTAATTGCTGGTTTGTAAGTTGAGTTGAGGGAGGTAATTTTAGCTTTTAAAGCACAGAATGTTATGTGTATGTCAGTGTATTGTAGAAATGTTATAACAAGTTTTAGAGCCACGGAAGGCGCGGTGAATTGAGCAAGCGGCTTCTACGCAGCGATTCCCGCTTGGAACAATTCTTTGTAGTTTCTTCGCGTCTATGTGTGATACATATTTATAATATTAGAACTATTAGTTAGTATACGCATCTACGAAACAAGACATAATTGTAGCGTGAACATATTTTGAAACGGACCTCAGTGCGTGTTTCACTGATCACTTGATCAGCTGGAGTTGGATGCGTTCGCTGCTAATAGTTAAGGACCCTGTAGTGATGTGAAACTAGTTGAGTTTTTCTTGAGTCTTTCACGTAAGCAAGTAGTTATTTTCAATTATATTTACTAAAGGTACCTTTATAAAACTTACTGATAGTATCTATCTATCTAACAACCTACCTTTATGATGAAAAGTATAGAAACAGAACTAACTATACAGCGTGTTGTGTGTTCCCTAGAAATTCAATATACAGCGTGACAAAAATTTTAAACTTGAAAATTCCTGTCATGACAGGATAACTTTTTTATTTCCAATACCTTCTTACTTACTCACAAAGTTACCTATCGCTTTTTTATTCAACCCGTATACACAGGCTTCCTGTATTACTTACTGGATGAAGACAGAGTATCATATTAAAGAGTGTTTTACCTGTAACAAATAAATATTTAATTAATAAAACGTATTACCGTTTTATTAATTAAGTACATGACTTAAAACACCTAAGTCGTAAATGTATGCAATACAACTAGACCCCTGAATAACGAATCTTTCTTCATCTTACAAATCTAATAGAAAACGCCCCTTTAATAATATAATAGAAGATAATTATCACATTTAAATAATCTGACGCAAATTAATTCAAGCTAGAGCACGCGACTCGGCCACTCCATTCACAAAACTCAAGAACTGTCCATAATAGCTCATTTGAATACAATCCAGATAGTATAGGCAACACTAGAACATTGTTATTATGTAGTTCACTGAGTTTGAACGACCATACACACGAACACTCAATTATATAATTGCATTAGGACACTTAATTCTCGGCTATAGACATCTAACGGTTATGACAGTTTGAATGTGTGCTACGTCATTAACGACATTCTGTCGTGGACTTACGAAATGGGGTCAAGGAGAGCTAAAAACGGATTCATACCATTATAATATACGCAGCTAGCGACCATTGGTTTTTAAATTGAAAAATATTTCGATTTTTCAAACGGATTTTTATTATTTTATCTGTGAATAACAATAACATTATACATTTGTATTGTAGTAGGTATGTGAGCGTCACGCACACATAAAGTTCGAACTTTGGCACACTATCATAAATCAAGGGGCGTTATACGCCATGTTTCACGAGCCCCATCCTTCTCTTTCGCTCTGCAACCAATCTTTATGTCGCTGTCCCGTTCTGGCATGAAGCAGGAGCTTTGAGGGGTCTCGGGGAGGGGGCAGATGTCTAGTCGTGACGTATTACTCGGCTGGCGGTCGGTCGGGTCAGTCGTTACTTAGTTACGTTAAGTTTAATTACTTAATTTTGAGCTTTATACTGATTTAAATATGGGCTAAATTATTATTATTGAAATAATTTCACCGCATTCTAAGATGGAGGAAACATCAACTAATGAAGTACCTGATAGGAATATCGATATCGACATGAGCGCTAATTACTTACAAACCACGCCACTCTATAATGTATGCCGAGTAGGTTCCAATGCAAATCGCAAGTTCGATTCTAGAATAGACAATGCGACCAGAAGTTTATAGGACCACCCACACATCTGCAATGCATGTGTTTGATATGTAGCACGATTCCAGTTTATAGGAAAAATATGAAAATAGAAATTTCTTCGTTAGAAATGCACTAGAGACGTTGAAACTTAAAATATTATTTCTTTAGTAACTAGAGGACATTTTGTATGTTTGTATTTCTTGAAGAAAGCGGGGATATAGTGGTATTTGAGAGATTTAGTGCCAATAAGATTTATTAGGTATGGCTACGCATATAACCCATACATCACAGAAGATCTCTACAATAGATTTCTGTTGTACAAGCTAATACGTGATCTGAATGCTAGTGATGCGCTTAAACAATAATTTTACATCGGGACCCATCTGCACTATGTATAACTTATGATACATATTCTATTGTTAGTCTAATATACGGCAACTTATAAATTAATGTTTTGTTAAAAATTGGATCACATAAAAATAAACTATAAAATTGAAATCAATAGATAATAGTAGACAGAGCGGACTTAATGCATTTAATTTTACTTTAATTTTATTTTGAGTAAGGTAAATGTTCCGAATCAGTTTCACACTTTACACGGGATGACACCTCGCCTGCCGATCTTGTATGTCGGCTGCATTGCTATGTTCTTATTTGTATCGACTAATTCGTCGGCTGTTAAAAAGTATCGCAGGCTTGTTGGACATCTCATTGGTCGGCAATAAATATGGCGTTATCTCTCGATATCGACCGCGGGCCGCACTTCGCTCCACGCGACCTACCCCCCCGCTCTAATGAATTACACAATGAACTCTCATCTAAATACAGAAAAAAGCTTTTAAAGGCACATATCAAAAATGCCCACAAAAGCCTACTAAGACAGGACTCACAGATTTATAGCACTCCCTTTGTTAAATCACGTAATCTCCACGTGGAGCCGCGATATAAATGGAGGTAAATGAAAATAAATGTAGTTCCTCATTCTACTGCTTGCCTATTTACATTGTGTCCAAACATAAATCAGGCTCTGTTTAATGGTAATCTATTTAAAAAATTACCTGTTAAATCACATCAGGACAGATAACACATTGTTTGGGGTATGTGGTTTAGAAAAAAATGTTTGTCGGCCGTCGCGGTTCGGATTTGTTGCCTTCAGGGTG
Source organism: Spodoptera exigua (assembly GCA_902829305.4). Taxonomy (NCBI): domain Eukaryota; kingdom Metazoa; phylum Arthropoda; class Insecta; order Lepidoptera; family Noctuidae; genus Spodoptera; species Spodoptera exigua. The sequence goes on from LR824612.2 coordinate 5,639,362, forward strand.
GCATTTACATCATCGGTCCTCCCATATATTATGTGGTACACGACTTGGAATACATTGAACAGGTACCAAAAATTCATCTCGAATTTTGACCCGACTCCAATAATTAAATGAGTGTTTGTATTTATTTAGTATAAGTTTTATGTGCGTGTGTGACAAATATTCAACCATCTTAAATCATAATGATATCGCTAGTGCGTGGGCGAGTATCGAATTTAAATGAATGATTATTTATCGGCCATGTTTCGAACATCGATACGTGGCGTCCGCACGGATCGTGTCGGGTCGGGCCATAGGGCCATTTTCGGCAGTTTCCGGGTATCTATTCTGTAGCTAATTTATATGCGTGACGAGCCACACAGCTAACTACGTTACAACAAAATGTTTAAATTTGACGATAAATATGCATATTTATTTAAATTTTACTAAAGTAGCCATTCAACATTTCATCTAAAATGCAAACTAAAAATATGGTATCAATAAAATTCCCATGTGCAGTGTTTATTAAAAAAAAGACTTAGCAAAAAAAAAAGAAAAATAATAATTAAGTAGTAGATAATGCGACTTCCCATGGTTTCGACTTACGTCGTAAGTTTCGCCTACATACGCGAGAGGCGTCATGCTAACGCAATAAGAAATAAAAGACGAATAAAAAGAACTGGCCCCGGGCGATATTTCACCGACAGATCTGGTCGAAAGATGCTGATGTTGGGAACTTGTGACAGCCAAGTGCTGGAATCTCTGCCATCCTTGCGAAGATTATACCTATTCAAATAACTCAATAAAATAAAAATATAAAAAAGAAAACTTAAAAATGTTATCAAGAAACTTGGAAATGTTAATTCAAGGAGTGTTTACCATGACAAATGGATTTTATGGTGGCTTTATTACAGATTTTTTTTTACTTGCAACTAATTTAATATCAGGCTCTTAGTCTGTAAGTATTCCCAATAAGCGTATTGTATATAACGAGCGATATTGTATATATCGTAAAGCAAACAATAGTTGGGCCATTTATTCGGTTTATCGATACGTGATGTAGCAATTAGCACATCACTAGACAAAGCGCTCACGGGTGCGAGCCTACAAATCATACCGATACCATCTTCTACAAATTTGAATCGGATCTTATTTATGATTTGCCTTTTTCACGGCTACGTTTTGGGGAAAACTCGAATATAAATCACTGATAAATGGTTATTGGGTTTCGTACCTAATTCGAACTTTGTTACCGCCTACCGTACTCCAAAATACAAACATTCGTATTTATAATTATCTGCTGCTGGTTTATATCTTATCAGAAAAAAAATAAACCAATTAGAAACGGTAGAAAATTTCCAAATTTCAAATTTTCCCACGGTACCGTTTTCATTATTCGCAACAACATAATAATCATAACAAAAGCATGTACAAACACCGTACTTGGTTAAACAGCAATCGCATAAACAAACCCCAACAATAAAGCCAAATAAACGCTCGAGCACGCCATCCAATCGCACCTTGAATCGCACATAAAAGCCCATGAACACCGGTAGAATTGAATACAACGCTGCTCAACAGGAGCATCCAAATATTGCATTCCCAACCGTACTCGGTCGGGTAATATCGAGCACGAGAGTAGACTTCGTTAGTGCCCATAAAATCGTTTACGAGCTGCCGAAGAACCCTCTTCAATAAACGTGCCATAAAAGTTCGGTTATTCGACGCTAGATGGCGACACTAGTGGCCGCTTGAAACAGTTGCAACGATTTTACTGCCATCTATGGAGCTTTTTAAGCGTTTAAGGTCGGCGTGGGAAAGAGACGGGCTACGGCTGTCTCTGTTCCACGGGACAGTACTGAAGTTAGCCGGTTACGAATGGGTCAAGCGTGAAGCGTTTTTTGTATTAAATTTTATATACGGTACGAAGTTCTATGGTTGGTTGGTGGGGCTAGTTTTTTGAATGAAAATATTAATACTTATATAGAATTAAACTTTCTAAGCAAAGTTCTTCTAAGTTAAGTATAACAATTTAGAAATATAGGGAATAGAAAAAAGTTACGATGAAGTATAAAATAGTTTGAATAAATATCTAAAAACTAGTTTGATAACTAAGTGAATAGGTAGGTAAATAATGAGAAGTTTATGGCTAAAAACCGATGACGTTACAATGTAGGTAAGCACTTCAGGTAGGTAAAGCTTCGAAGGTTTGAATTTCGAAAAGCGCGAACGCACTGCATTTGATGAACGGTTTCACGCGCATTACACCCGCCGGCCAGTGATAGGGTTGCCAGCATTCATAAAACCTGTCATATTAACCTTTCTAATGTAAACTACAAAAATAGAAATCCTTCAAATAAGTACGTACAAGCATTCTTAGAATACTTGTTTTAAAACAAAGTTTAATAAAAAAAATTACAATTGTTTTTCTCTCGCTTGGTAAAATTTTCAGTCGTGCTACGTCTTAAATGTTTAGGTATTAATTTTCGTGTTAGGTATAGACCTGCCAGCCCTATTATTGACGTCGGTGGTCTTATTAAATGACGCCCTTATTGTGTTTTTTTCTACATAAATTATAACTCAAGTGCAACGAAGCTTGGCAAGGAAACTCATGGTGTAGACTGCTAAACGTTCCTAAACTATGGGCTAGAACAAGGAGAAAATGGCGGTAAATCATACCTATACTATACATACGTAATATTAAGTGAAAGATAATTTCAGCTATTCAGTTCGTACGTGGCATTCCCCTTGTTAAAACTGATATTAACTAGAAAATTGCAGTCAGTTATTCTATTACAATTTTATTAGGAAATAAGGTAAAGGCTTGCTGTATACTTATACTTTGGCCTTAAGTGCTGGCAAATTATGGGGCTTTTATTTTACCTGGCAACACCTTCTAGAACGCTTGTTATAAGTTTATAAAGGAAGGTGATTGAACTGGCTCTGCTGAAAAAAAAAGGACTTAGATATAGGAAAAGCGTGTCTAGTACCTAAATATGTCTTTTATCAGGTTTTGTTTCTTAAATTACATATATTGGTACAATTTGTAAATATTTTAATATCAATTTGAAAAAAAACGTGAACTTATAAGTAATTAATCAAGTACGCATAAAGTTCTAGAAAATATTAATTTATAATCAAATTAATAAAATCAACAAAAAAATTGTGTTCACAAAATAAATCTCAATAAAATTGATCTGATCTTAAATAACATCATCTTGGAGGGAGACCTCGAACGGGATGTTGTAGAGTCCGCAGCGAAAGCATTTGTCTAACGCTGAATTATTTTATATCATAAATAGGCATGACAATTTTAATTTAATGGTTATATTAAATCGGTAAATAGTGAATAAAAAATAGATAGTATAGTATAGATAGACTAGTAATAAAAGCTCATCACAGTAATAATATAAAGAGTATATTTTTTCCTGAAATACCTCGTGAGATTAAAAAAAACTCAAGTGAAATAGCTATTTTAAATCCCTTAATTAAAAAAACATCCCGAATTATGACTATTTGAACATTCATACTAATAAGTGAACAAACATGTTTGGTACAGAAAAAAAACAATGAAAGCTTAAAAGACATTTTATTAGATAAGTGAATAATAATTGCAGTAAGAAAATCACAATTGACTGACATTAATTGATTATTTATGAACATAAACCGTTTATTGCCACTATTAGAGGCGTTTATGGCGATAATAATTGACGCGTACTACTCTTCAATCTAAACAATAAATAATAAAACACATTTATTTAAAGTCAACAATAAATTTATTGCGAAATATAAATGACAATAACAATAATACCTAATGGAAGGAGAATAAAATAATAAATAAATTATTATTATTGATATATAATTCTGTCGAAAATAAAATACCTATTACGTAATAATAGTAAATTTTATAGACGAATGATGATTGTAGCAATAGTTAGTTGTGACATTATGTCAATTATTAAATTAATATTATCCTTATTTATGCGGACGTTACTTTTGGAACTGGTTTTCATTGTAAATCTTGTGTTCTACACGCTAATACTAAACGTTCTGTCTTTTAGTCTGAATATTTGGGATATTTATGACCTGCTCATTGACCATAGAAAGACTTTAAGTGTAAATAAATACTAACTTCGATCCATAATGCATTTGAGTCTTTAACTCTAATAACATTAAAGTACACTTTTGACAATTTTGAGGCAAAAAGCAGTGAGGTTTTTTAATTAGTACAAAGTCTGATAACGGGCAAAGCTGTGAAGTTTAACTAGTACAATAAATCATTAATGTCGGCTGAAGAATTTACGAACTGACAAGATGTTAATATTTTAAAGAAACTCCCTCGGGCCTTGTTCGACAAATTATTAATTTTACAATTCTAATGAGGGTCCTGGGGGGCTCAGTTTGGATCTTAACAATGATTTTGATATTGAAATTGGTGTTTAAATAAAATCATGCCAATATAGTTTATATATAATATAGTAAGTAAATTGTGATATTAAGGTGATTCAAATATGGTATTTTTATAAAAATAATTTACTAACAAATAAAAAACAGAAAAATATTCTTACTCAGAACAATGTTTTATTCTGAGAAAAAATTATACAACAACAAATAACAAATATAAATTCTACAATAAAGAACAAAACGTGTCTAAAATTAATATTATTTCACTTAACGAAGAAAATTCGCTAGAACAGCATCATACAAATGCGACCTTTAAAATAAATTACTAGTAAATTATGGCAATTCGATCGCTCACCGAACCATATGCAGCGGTTATAAATAACTTAATGAGTTCAATTATACGCCATCTTTAAAATGCAGTTTGGCGTTTAATCTCGTCCTGTTTATAACTTTCAAGTTTAACTTTATATGATAAATGTTTTGCTTGATACAATACCTACATATATGTTTTTAAATTGAATATAGTGATATCTTTTTTGTTGGCATTTTCTTATGTTATTGTATAGGTAACAAAAAATCTTCATATTTCAATAATAACATATATTAATGTTCTTGACTTAGACATGCAAAAACAGTTACTTACACAACAATTATATTATTAAAGTTTGTAACATTTTTTTATATCACATTGTTACCGGGTAAGTTCGGGTTACTTTGACCCTGCGGGGTAACTTTGATCCAAACCCTTTAACTAATAATAACTGAGAACCAAACATATATTCGTTTTTCATTGGTTCGAAAATTTGGACCAAAGTTACCTCCCAGGGTCAAAGTAACCCGAACTTACGATATTAATTTGTACACATAAGTGCATTTAACATGGCACGCCATCCAGGATAAAGAATTTAATCCGTTTTAAAGATAAAAGAAAATTAAAAGGCTCACGTTAAAATTACGAATAACAAAGGCTCATATCTGCGGTATCTACACGCGAACAGACAGACAGACGGACAATGAAATTTTGCACAATTATCGAGATTACGATCGGAAACTGATATAAAACATGCCCTCACTACGTACTTCGGTTAAGTATTTATACAATGATTTACATGAACGTATTTTTCATTGAGTAGTTATGTTTTACCGCTTCGTCTCCTTTTGGTTAAGCAGGCATAACTTGTAATTAAAGTCGTGGATTGTTATCAGTGGTAATTAGAACAAAAAGTGTTCTAGATTCTGTAATCAGGAATATTATATTTTTATATTTTTGTACCTATAGGTCGGACTTTAGTGCTTCAAGAATCGTAAATAAATGAGTTTTGAGAATTGATATTTGGAAAATTATGAATTGACTTGACCAGTGAAGCATCGTTTTTTTTAATTGTTTAGCTCGGTATCACTAAAATTGTTAATTCATCTGAAATGGAGATTACAAAAGTTTTGAGACATTAAAAAGAAAACATATTTCTTTCAAGCATGTTTGCAGTCTCTCACATTCTTCGATAACAGAACCAATCATTGTCTATTGAATTTCTCATCTCAAATTTTCTATGTAATATAGATATTCCAATTATCATGTAGTGTGAAAGATTAGCGTATTACGTTTATGAAAGACTACGTTACAGTCCAAAATGAAGCAACGACTAACCTCGTTTAACAGTGCTATCATTTGTGCAATTCAAACCTCTGTATTATCCTTGGGTTTAGACCCTTCAAAAAGGTACGTAAACGCTTAAGGCTAAACAGTAAGCTACCATTTACTTAATAAGAGATAGCTTATACCAACGCAGACCATTTTTACAACAACTTGCAGCTTAGTAGGTACTATGATTACACTTCAATACCTCTATACATAGGCGATTTATTTGATATTTATTTAATGAAAGGTTCCTTTAATAAAACACGCTGTATAATTTACCGCGTTAGAACATTTTCTTACACATTAAAGGGTAATAGGTGTGAGCTTGCATAATAGCCTTTATTGCCACATATGGGCTTTGATTACCCCACCTTACCTTGTCATTAAATAGGTTCTAGTGCTTTATAATAATTTTACCTAGTTTCTGCTTTTATTGTAGCTAATAAAACACATTAATTATAATACTCTTTTTTAGGTCAACCAACACGCTCCTTAGCTTACTAATGTTAAAATTATCCGATAAAAACTGCATAGTATATGCGTCTATAATAACCTGTATTTATTAAAACCATAATGTTAACCTCTATTGTTTAAAAGATACCGCGTAATGCAAAATTGTTTAAGAAATTTCATAAAAACGCCTTGAGTATCGTAGCGGTGGTCTGATGGGACGAGCGATGCCAGCCGCACAGGGCGTCCGCTCGCTTGTAACTCATATTACATTGTTATTTATTGAAAATTAATTGTGTGAAAACACCACGCAAACTATCTCTCTATCGAACCTACCACGTGGAGAATAATAGCCTTGTGCACATGCAATGAAAACAATTCAACTTCTCAGGACTTATCGTAGTCGTCATCGCCTACTTATTGGTTTTCTTTACATTAAAACATTTAGAAACAACGTAGCCTCAAAATATTATAGCCACACATTAATCTTCCCGGTAATAACAACCGCCAATTTTATTCTTCCATCCATATAGCAAAATATCAGGGAGATGAGAATCCGATATCCGATTATTCCGCCAATTCCCCGGTTTGGAAAGGCCTTAACACATCAAATCCCTAAATACTAAAGTAAACCGATTCCCAAACACCTTAAAGTCCATACTTCAATAAATAACGTTCTGATTTATGAAAATTTATCATACACTTGAGGCTTAATTTTGAAATGATCTCCTCGCGATTCTAAAGGATATGATCCGCGCTTCAATGACAACGGAAATGAGACCTTGTGTTTCATAGAATACATTAAAAACTAGTTTGTGCGATGTTGCGAAGAAGACATTTTTCAATACATAGTTGGAAGTGTGTCTGCGTATTGTTTTGATAAGCTGTAGAACGGGTTTGCGAGATTTATTGCTGGTATGATTTAATGCGAATAAACTACTCGCCTTGCGCTCGTTGTATTGATGAATGCTCTATTTTTAGTGCAGTCACCTATATTCTAAGTGATGCTTAAAATAAATCTTACGTTTTGATAAAGAAAATAAACAAAGAATTGGCGCGGAAAACTATGTGCGCATTACAGTTTAGGTATTCCATGCGGATTTTTATTTAAATTAACAGGTGATCCGCAGTTCCCCTTGCTAGACTAATTTGAATAAAATTAGGTTTCGTGCGCTTATTCAGCGCCGCCTTAAGAATGAAGAGGATAATCGCTGTGTTACATCCGCTGGGGCATGACTCAGTAATTATTGTAAGTCCTCAATTAAATTATAATAGCGGGCTGTGTTGGGCATACGTTATTTGTAGATTGGCAGCCCTGTCGCTCGGGGGCCAATGAGAACGTTGTAATGCGGCGCCTGCGCATGATCGCCCGCTGAGCTTTACAGTTCAAACAACATAAGAAATATTGTAGGAGGAAATCATTTGCTTATTTTCTCTTATCGCACCACCTTAACCAGTAAGAATTAAAAAATTACATGATCAGAGATCATGATGCTTAGTGTAAATAGGTGCTAACGTTATGGTTATTTTATCGGGTGGCCTCGATAGTTTCTGTTTGTCGGTAGTCATGAAAGAAATATTCAATTTGGAAATTGCATACAGAAATGCGGTTCACGAAATTCGATTACCAAAAACGACGTAAACAATTTGGGTTACCGTAGCACCGGATCAAATCTATTACCGTATACAAGTATTGACGAATCAAGGACCGAATTGTGGAATTGGTAGCAAATTGTTCGATCTATGTTAGTCAGTAATAAATCATGTTCAGTTAGTGGATATTTGCGTGTCGCAACTGTTAAATTTATTGCGATGACAAGGTCAGACTTAGGAATGGTAGGTACATGAAGTGCCCAAGGCCTTCCGCTAAGTTTTAAGGCTCGCTCAATGCTACGTTTAAAAGTAATTTCGATAAGCCGTACCCACATTTAATTCGGTCAGCAGTGTGTAATATGGCCACGTAAAATGAATGAAGAAAATTTACGAAGCTATTATAAAACCTTACCTTACTGCCTTAATACTTGTATTTCTGGTGTTAGTCAAAGAAAAAAGTACTAAAGTGCTTTATTTTCCTTCATCGTTAGTCTCTCAGAAGATGTCGAAGAATATCTCATCGCCTGACATGATTACCTTAAGAAAAGTCTCATCAATATTTCCCTATAGCGTCATTTCTCATCAATTACGAACCAGTATAGTTACTCGGTATGAATTCATAAAGTATAGATATACATGTATCTACTGGATAGTAAAAATGTCCCACTAAAGGTACCAGTTTGTATGTAAGCTACAATTATATGGAGATAGTAAATCAGCCAAGGGAAATGCCATAGCAATTACTGATCGATCGCCTGTTAGATTCTCGTGTTTGTGAATGGAAAAATAGAATTACATTATAGGCATTTTGTACTGATTCCTTTTTTGTTTTTATTTTGCTCTCTTTTCTATTTTGTGTTTGTAATTGTTACTGGTGAATAAATATGGAGGTTTTATGTTAGGAATTAAGACGAAAATATCGAATGGATTACTACTTACGTGTACCTATGAATTCGTCTTCTTTTAGCGTTGTTGACCAAAAATCATATTACCTTGTTCATCAAGCAAGAACAAACCGGGGCATTGAACAAACAAAAATCCATTTTCAATTTTCCCATATAATTTTCACTAAAGATCCAAACCATTATTTTCTAAATAAACCTCGAAACTTGAAGATAAAATATAATAATTCACTTTAATAACCCTTTAACCGCCGCTGTATTAGCCGTTTTGGGCACCTCACTCGTGATATAGGCCCAATACACGCTACGTGAGTGATAACTCTATCTATTTGATACATTACTATCAAAATAATAATGGAAGTCCATTTGCTGAACAGAAATAGGTAATGCGAATTGAGATCAAAGGCTATTTTGATGGTATTATCATAGCTTAGGTTTGCAATTTCATTTGGTATTAGAATATGTTGCATCTTAATCAATAATGTTGCAGGTAAAGCTATCATATTGCTAATACAATATTTGTTAATTTTGTTTGTCCTATGAACAAATATATTTTGTAGACATTAAATTCATTGTAATTTTTAATTATTCTCAAAAGTGGGCACCGTGCAATGTATTTGAGGGTACGGTAGTGATGTCAGGAGCAGCCAAGCGAAACTCAGGGGCACCTACTATATAAGTTATTTAAAAACTACATAACTTAAATGTTTAATTTCACCAGTCGATTTTAGTTACATTTTCAAGTAATAATAATTCTTGTTTCTACATGTATCATCCTTAAAACATACAAGCGACTCCAAGATCTACCGAAAAACTATTTTTTACTATATAGGTATTAGGGCTTTCATAAACCAGCCTAATTGATAAAAAAACAAAGCACTAACACCACGGTGACGCATGACACATTGAACTGTACTGCTACTACGCACGCACCCTGTATAGAGACATAAACATCGACCCTCTCTATCCAACTGAACGTAAAATTTGGTAAAATATTCATTCTCTAGTATGAACTGACTAAATGACTGCTTGGTTGAGGGTTACAAAGTGATATTATGGTTTCATTTAGTTGACCTTTAATATAACACGATAAATATATTATGTAAATTTTCAATGCACATGTATCGGTTTTTTTCTTTACCAAATTAAGTTCTTTATTAACAGTAAAAAAGTAAAAACGTTTCATCTCCTTCATTCCTTAACTGTACTAGCAACCTGCGCCTTCGTTTTATTAGTCGCTAAATTACCCGCGATTTACATAAAACAATGAAACACGCAAATGTAGAGCCTCCTGTAGACGAAATTCAATAGCTCTGTAATTAATAACAACATTGAATTTACAGACACATACAAACACCTTATTAGTGTACAGTAGAGTTGAAAATCCATTGAAAAGGTAGCGTTGATGTTCTAGCATTATGTATGACTTGAGCTTGAAGGATAAAATACTTTATTGGACTCTAAAAAGGAGAGTACGAAAATGTTATTTATATTTCACTAATCAACATTCGAATCACGTCCTATAGCCATTCAAAATTATACTTACCAACAAACCATGAAAAGAAACAACAAAGTTTTTGTTTTAATTCCAGCCAAGTCTATCATTAACAAAACTTTTTATGAAATGCCTTTACAATATTTATGAACTAATTGCTTGTTTGCAATTCTAATCAGTCTAATTGATATTAATTCAGGACTTGCTTGTATTGTGTTAATGTCAATCCGTTTTATTAAAGTTGACTCACTATTACGTGCTAAAGTCAGATTTATGGACAATTTTTAACTCGTACATAATTTTCCTATTCATCATATTTTTCTTTGAGTAGTAATACAGGTAGAATAAAGAGTCATACAACAAGTAGGTACAACATAATACTGGCTTAAAACGATTTCATAGTTTTTTTTTCGTGTAAAATAAAACACAACAGCACTAAAACTTTTATTGAACAATATATGTTATTGCTAGATCTAAAAATAATATCTCTTTACTACCGTGTAGGTACATTGCACAGATTTTTTTGCTTTTTATTACACTCGCTATTGAATTGCTTACAACTTAATTTTCAAATTTTATAATTACTTACGACCGGTTTTTTTAATGTGTTTCAACATTTTTTTTATCTTTAATTATTCAATATAGGTATCTACTGAGTCTGCTAACATTAGACACAAGCATGAGTCACTTAAAATTTATTTACAGTCTTTTGTCACATAATATAGGATACAATTTTCACAATGTTTCTGTTTCAACATCAAATAATAAAACGTTACAGCGTCCCGAGGCTTGTGGGAAACTCAACAACTGCCGTGAAACATGTTTCATATTATCTTTCTCTGTCTAGACACATTTAATATTGAGTATTAGTGTCGCCCTCACTCACAACAGGAAATATAACAATTACCCACACCATTTATACAATTGACTTTTTCTTTACCCACTTTATGTAAGCGTAATTATTGTAAACAATAAAAGCAATTAATGACATCATGTTAAACACAGATTTAATAGCTAAATAGTAATTTTAAACAGGTGTAATTAGTCAGCATTATCTCATTAAGTCAAACGCAAACAGTAGTTACAATAAGAAAAATGGAAAAATTGCAAATGAACAGAGCAATACAAGAAATATTGAATTGATATCTAAGCGTACAACTTACAAATGATAATCAGAAGTTTAAATTTAAATTTCAAATGCGGTATATCGCTTAAATTGTCAGTATCAATCATGCGGCAGTCGACACTAGGGTGACAATAAACAATAGTTTTAACATAGTGGCCGAATGCACCCGGACGCTATGAGCAGTAGGAGAGTTGTAAACAGAATGTAGCCAGCCCGCCATTACTCACGGCCGGTAGGGTCACCACGCTTAACGGGAAAAACAAACCAAGGAAACTAGTTGTACAGTTGCTAAAACATCTTGTTTTTGTTTGAAAAATTATAATTATAATATGAAACCTGGATTTTGAAATTTTAATATTTAGGTATTAAGCTTGATCGACACAATATGTTTTAAGTTGAATTTACTCAAATTTTTTTTTAGAATAACTATAGAAAATCTTAACAACCCTAGTGTCTGTGCTACGAATGTTGTCAGACTATCTAAATTATGCGATGTTTTATACTTAATATGTTTTATACAGATTGCTAAAAAATAAGTTAAACACCGATATTAAAAATGCAAATTATAGGCAAGTTTTCTATATGTGAAAAATAATTAAATTATAATTCTCACTTGAACCAAGCATTCTAAAACATCAAATACTTACAGTAAATACCTAACGCGGGGTAGTTAATTAAGTCCTATTATTTTCTTTAAATATAAATTAAGTTTCACGCATTATGAAATTAAGATGGCAATCTTGGAGCGATAATTCAAAATTATTACGACACAATACTTTAATTGTACTCGTGATACAATGAGTGAAAAATATTTATCGTTTCGACAATTTTTTAACTAGTATTAAAAAAGAATTAAACGTTGTTGTATTGTTTGAGAAATATTGTATTTTTTCTCGAGAAAATCTTGAAATTGATATGCAGTTTAAATCAAAGTAACGATCTAACTGAAGCTCTTGTCGCACGGATAAAAAGCGAGACAATCGTTTGAAACACGAACATGAGTTTTCTTTACACTTCATTGTTTTGCATTAAACTTTAAGATTTTTTCTAGTACTAATAATGTTTACAAACATTTACGTATCAGTTGTTTCGTAATAAAATATAGCGCAATAATCCGTCATTTCCCGTAGTCTGGAGCTCACGTGGATAATTTTTATTGGGGCCTTGAACTTGTACACAATTTGGTCGGTCGATATTAGACTCGGTCGGCTTTGCCGCCACCGAGATGAGTCGTTCCACTAACATTTATATGGAGTGATATCATTCTTATAGTGGCACTATTAAATCATATTATACTCGTATGAATTGAGATGTTTTTGTCGTTACATGTTTGAGGATTTTATAAAGGATTACTTGTGGTAGAATGATATGTTTGTTGTAGTAAGTTTAAAAAAAACTTTTAGAAAAAAATATTTTATTTTTCAATAAAATAAAGTAAAAAATATATTTTATTTGATATATACTATTTTTGATCTAAGTATAATTAAAGTCAAAGCTAAACATTTCCATTCTAAAATTTAAACGCTGGCATATTCTAGATCACCTTAAAGTTTGTTCTTGATAAGCACTTACATGTTAAGTTTAAAATCGTTTATTATTTATTGCGTCTGCTCTAAATAGTAATTATTATTTATATTCCACAAATAAGTATACCGAGGTTTTTTTTATATATGAATTGCTACTTTTCCCTGAACATTTCTGTCACAATAAGTGTGTATTTCTCGGTTATTTTTAAGGTACGATTCTTTCGTAAAGGGAATGATTGGATTTTCGTGTAACAATGTAATGACGGATAATCAGCTGTTGTGCAAGCAGCACGATATCACGGCCCTCGGGACCTAACGGGCACAGTCTTCAAGCTTTCTCACAACACAGGCCATACTCAACAGACGAAAACTTATTAAAATTTATTCACCTCGATTTTATTAAACGAACCAACAAAACAATGTTACATCCAATAATATTTTAATTTACATACATAATTACAAATGTTATTACACCGATAAAAAAATTAAGATGTTGATTATAAAGCTATAAAGTTTAAAATACAACTTCCTTGCGAATGATAATGAGCGTAATAAAATTCGGTTAGTCTTATTTAAATGATAATACTTAATGCTATTTGTAATTATCGCTATGTCTACGTAGCAACAAGGGACTATAAAACCCATGCCCGACCCCAAACAAGCTTCAACAATAGTAAAAACTTATTACGTCCTTAAGAAGGAATTTAATAGCCCACAGCCGTAGAACAGAAAGGTATGGATTTTTTAACCTTCAAAAAACTACTGCCGACTCAGACACATAAATCAAATGTTTTTGCCAACCGACATTGCTTGCGGTTTGAAATGTAATATCAAAAAATTATTAAAGTATGTGAGTACCTCACGATTTTATCTCTACTGTACTGCGGAAAACTCCTTGAATCTATGAACGCTTGGAGGAATCCGATGCTCGTACTTCGAAAAAATGCGGAGGTTCCAAACAGGTTGTTAACCAACAAGCTTCTTCGTAATTGCTTTAACTGTATGCATTTATATCGATCAATCAAAAAGCTAATCAGCTATCATGATCTCAATATTTTCCTTCAATACATTTCTATATAGAAGGTGTTTCATTTCACAACAAATTCTCAAAGTAAATCTTCGATAGAGTGTACGGTAAAACCTGCCCCTGCCTCCACAAAGGTAAATTACTGATCTTTGACATCGCCAGGAACAATGGAAGACGCATCCGATTTATGATGTGGCGGGACTGTCGCAGATTCAATAATCTTGCGCACACGCACCGCGCGGCCCACGATCATGTGACGTACCAAGTAATGTACGGGTAATTTATTATAATTTGCATGCGGGTTAAATACAGGTTGGTCGGCTAAAATTACTAGCAGTTTAAGGTTAGCTAGGGTTTTGAAGATCAAGGTCCAGAAATTGCTTTGATTACCCCACATGAGATGAAAAGACCTCGGTTTGATACGGTGATTACGGAATTAAGTGCGTTAAGCTGGTTAATGAAGAAAATAATGCTCTATATTTACCGTAGCTATTATTTCATGAAAAGTGCATGTTTTACCGGACGACGAACGGACGAGTGCAATTAAAACTTCAACACGTTGTCTATTCGATGTTGCCACGTGTAAAAATATACCTACGAGTCGTAAATCGCTACACATCGTATAGTGACGCAACACAAACGTTAATTAAGTAATACGATTCCTGTAATTGCATTTTATTGATGTAGGTAACTCGGTTACTGAGCGGTTCAAAGATTTCCCTAACAACTAATTAGAGGTTTAATTATTAATTAAAGTTGATAGTATCTGAAAACAAGTCTTAATAAAAACAGGATGTCTAACATATTTGTCATATGAAGTGGATGCTCTACTATTTTATTTTTATGATGTTAAGATATAAAAATTTAACTAATAGGAGGTCCAGTGAGCGCCTTAATGTTTTCCGGTTTCATCGTGAGAGTCGTTACATTGTCGCCGCAATCCAAGTTCAGTTGTTTTTCAACAGTTTGTTTCTTTATTACACACAACCATTTAATCACCCTGTAATTAATCTGATTTATTTAGATGTTTGAATTAAAAATCTAAGCTCTCAATTATATTACTTTTTTTTAGTTTCGCAAACAAACTTTGTTGCTTGTAATTAAATAATTTAAAGTAACTTGTTTGTTTTTTTTTGGCGGCATAACATATGTTCTGTTGAGCTTGCTATTTATTTTTGTTGATAGGTACATTATTGCGAATCTAAAAAGTAGAAATACCTACTGATTTAAAAAAAAAACATAGTGTGTTTACAATATTTTTGGAAAGATAGGGACATAATAAAATAACAGGGGTCAGTCAAGGAAGCTCGGCGGAAACGTAACAAAATACAGAGAGGATCGCGAGAGATTTACACACCCTGTACCTACGGAGGTCTCTTAGTGTGCTGTTTTATGAGCCTCCTAATAGATGTTTCTTTGGACAAGTTGGCAAAACGATGATTAAACGTAATATTGAAGAATTTATCCAAGTGGATGATTAGGTGTAATTTAGTACGAAAAATACTGCTCTAGAAAAACACTAACTTAAGATACGATCTTTTGCATTTTTAAACCAATTTGTTCACAGTACGAATCTTGAATCCGTCACAATTAGTAACGGAAACGCATTCCACAAACAGTTAAATGGTCAACCTCAACGCAAAAGAACAGTTTAAATGATTCTATTCATTGACAACAATCACCTGAAGCCATAAAAATTACGCAACGTTTTTTGAACAATAAAACGGTTGTAATTCAACTGTTGACGAAACAATAGATCTGTACCTGCTAAACGATTTTACAGTTACAACCTTTTTTTAGGATTTTACAACTCTATTGCATAAAAATATTTCAAAAAAGGAATTACTTATCTCAATTCGAATTGCCCAATAGCTGAACTTAATTTTCCCGTACACTTAATTGCAAACGATATTATCCTGTTTACGTTGATACTACCTAAACAATAAATTTTTCCACCCCAAATTTTCTCACCTAGATATTTTACTGGAGAATTATTTGAAGCCCTAATCCGACCAGCTGTAGTGACGTAATCAAACAGCTGATGCTATAAAATACGTTGTAAACAGAACCGCAATAAAAGGGACCGAGAGACGGCGACACACGCACCTAGCGCCTAACGCACACAGGGATACATTTACAACTTATCCTTCTCAAAAAATATCACTGTTCTTCAATAATATACCTAGTGTTACTTTACAAAAACTAGTATAAATGTATAACGATAAATAGTAGTTTTCAGTAATATAAGAACAGGTATTTGCTGTAAGCACTAGCTTCAAAACACAAGCTCGGTTCCTTACCAGAAACAAAATGTAACAGCGATTCGCGTGTGAATAATTCATCATAAAATGATTTATGACTCGATATAAATCTTTTATGGCAGAACAAAATACGAAATAACGTACAAAGTACGAGCTATTTATAGAAATATGCGTAGCTGTTACTAGCCGTAGATAACCTATATTGTTTTTTGGATAATCTAAGTAAGGAATTAAATTATTAAAGGTTAGTTAATACAAATCAGTCGATCAATTAAAGCAGTGTAACAATTTGTCGAAATGTAAAAATATGCGGTGGTAAATTCGCGATATCGCTTCGACTCGGTGCCGCGGTGGCCGGTGGAGCTAACCCATAAAATGCTCTTGTAACTGCGTTCGGCTCACAATGTGACGTTTTATACAGAGTCGAGCAGGTGTGAACATTATCTTAATTCAAGTGCTACCGAACCGATCGCGGTGTGCTCAGAACTTAATGTACCAAATTGAAAGGAAGATTTTTTTATATGGAAACGATATTTCCGAGGGATTTTTTTTTAATTTTGCCAGCTAAATTTTGCTTACGACAAGTTTATATTTCGCTTGGTTATTTCATTGTTAACTTTCGAACGAAAAAAAAAAGAATTGACATGGTCTTTATTGAGATAGAACACTGTTGAATAATTTTTTTTTTCTTCTTACCATCAATTCCTTAATAATTTTCTATATTTTTTGTCCTAAAAGCTGGACTAAATTAAAATAATTATGCACATTTAAAAAAAAAATATTGAACTATTCTGAACCTGTGAATTAGAAACGTATAACCAAACTCCCCTTTAATGGCTACAGCCTTCTAAATTTGTTGTTAATTTATTTAAATCAATTTCGCTAAATTTATAGGTATTGTTGTAGGTAGGTATTTGTTTTTACTAAATCATTAATTTTGTTTTACAACAACGTTTATAAAAAATATTTGTTTTTTTTTTTATTTTGTCAAAGAATTGACAAAGATAAGATAAAATATTTTATTTTGGGAAAATTTGGGGTCAGTACTACTTAGGTGTTAAAATATAAATCAAGATCAGCCACATTTTACCACAAGTCACGTGAAAGGTACAAGACCTCATTTCAACTAAAATATAGTTTTATAAATTTAACTGTAACATAATAAGTTCTGTCTCAATAGTGTCACTTAAGAACATAAAACAATAAAACGTACACAAATTAATACTTACCTAATTGTTAAATTTGCATAATGAAATCATAAAGGAAATCAACTGTGAAGATACTTATCTGTTTAAATATAAATTTATTTGCTGGATTTAGTTAATTGAAGATAAAATCAGCTTCATGAGTAATGTTAAGACTGATTTAGTTACTAAGTAGAGCCACTTTCAGGTCATACCAAGCTTCCTTATTTTCGTTGTAAGTTTAGATTTTTTTATCATATTGACTATGCGTTTGTTAAATAAATATTTTACTGTTTATATATTTTAAGTAAGAAATGCTATTTTATTTCTTTTTTGTTACTTCCAGAGTCTAAGGAACAAATAAAACTTGTGTATGTTTAAGAAATATAAAATTTTAAATATTAACTTTTTCTTATAATGACACTTTTATCACTATGCTATCGGCTAAATTAGGGCTGATACGTACCTAATCAATTTATATCAAGTATCTACTTAAATTGCATAATGAACAGGCTGGCCCTAATCAAATCTAGACCCAAAACAAGACTTTCGAAACTAACACCTAATTGCACGGACATAGAAGTAAAGTTAGAGTGAAAATTAGTGAGTCGTCGAGTTTCAGTTTCAGCAGGGTCACCGGGCCAGGCGGAAGGGCGGAGGTCACCGCCCCTTGCCCTGGATACCGTACTAAAAGATGGTATACCTAGCTGAAACTACGTACTTGAGATTTTTCGAAATTGTTTTTTGTTATTTTTAAATTTTATATTGCACACTAAATTATTATTTAAGAGAATTAGTTTGAATAGTAGTACCTATAAAATATAATAATAACTGAACATTTGGTTTTTTCTTTTAATTATGTAAGTATAAAATGATTTATTTGAATGTTTATTAATAAAATTTATGCGTCTGGAATCCAATATGAAAGTTGTTCGATAAAAAGAAGTTTCTCTAATGTAATAATGTTTGTGTTTAAAGAAATAAAAATATACAGCATATTAATAGAATTAAATTCAAATGTGTGTCAATCATGTTGTGACAACGATTGCACATTATATTGAATTAATACCGTATTATTAACTATGGTATGGTCAAGTATGATGGAAGTACTAGTATATAAGAATGTACATAGGTACATTTATTAAAAACTCCATACACGATATACCATGTGGCATTTAGGTATTTACCATTTTAGTTCGGAAGTTGTTTTTTGTTAATATTCCCATGTGAAGTGTATTCTTACTTCGTGGGTGACATTTTTCTCTAATTAAAGAGGAATTTAGGTCTACTTTGTCACGTTACACCTAGAAACAGACCACCTTATGCAAGCGAACAAGAAATTCACACAATTTATAGCTATCAGTCACGCCTTTAATAGTAGACAGACACATCTTAACATATAATTCCAATATGATCGCAAGTAAAAAAATAAAAGTGAATTAAATGGCGCATTTTATGGAGTGCTGTTTTAATTAATGTTTAAGTCCTTTATCAGAAATGCAGGATGTTTAAATAATTACAGAAAATATGAACGTGACTTACAATGTAACACGTTATAAGGAAGAAAATTGCCCCCATCAAACTTTAAATTTATTCATGGAACAATTACCGCTGACTTAATTGAAAATTAATTTCTACTATTATTATAAGGCACATAGTGAACGCAACGTTCAGTTTTGCATTTATGCAAGTGCAGGTTTTTGTTTAGGCTACTTATTCAAAGAGCGGTAAGACTGTGTTTGGCTTTACTTGTTTGAGAGTACATATTTTCGCGGCGGCTCCGTGCGCTCGCATTCATAATATCGGTGTTTGACCTCTTAAAATTACTTACTGACACATTTTAGGTTCCATAAATACTACAATACTCAAACAATCGATCGTAAATTATGCCCAACACCACGTTTTCTTATAAACTAAACAATAAGGTCGGATATTATTTTTGTAATTTTAAAACGCATTAAGAAGTTCGTTTAGCAAACAGTGCGCGATTTCATTTTCCGTTGTAAACATGACGGCGAGCCGTATAATGTTTATGTATCTCGAGTGCAGAAGGAAATTCTCATCAAAATTCTGCGCGAGCGCCGATGATTCCAACATTCGTGCGTTGACAGTGAAATACATCTCGCGTCTGGTGCGTGTGAAAAAGTAAAAGCAAATTTGTGCGATAGCTGAACTAGTGTTGGGAATATCACTGATTAATAACACAATCACTGGCGCGTGGAGTCCGCGTCGGAAGTATATGGCTGGTTCTCGGGCACCGGTACATGATCGCCGGACGATGACAGCTGCCAATGTCGATACGTAAATTACCGATACGTGTGTCGCATCCCATCGCAAGCTCACTACACTTTGATGTAAGTCCGCCGACAAATTGAGCTGTGGTAGGTCACGGCGCGCCGTTTAACAATTCAGATTGCATATCGGTCACTATACTGTCCCACAGCCACTGTAACGTCTACCGCACTCGAACAACAACGATGCACTAAAACTTATAATCAAAAGAATACCGCCATAGATACGGAAAGGTGGATATCTTAATTTCGTAGTCCTTCGAGTTAATAAATTATAATTTACGATTGTGTAGCTGGCCGGTGACTATGGTAAAAAAGTGGCCTTCTATAATAGAAACGTCGTTTTTTTTTTACCCGCATGTAACGTTTAACCGAAGTTAAGCTTTCGATCCGTATCGGACCTCAGTCTGGCCATTTTGTTATGAGGAAGAACTGTGGTAAACATCGTCATCTCGCTCTAAAAATTTAATTTCGAATGTAATAATATTTTATGAGTCTGAATCCAGAACATAATTTTTAAACAATGATAGTTGAAAGTGTGTGAATGCAAGCGTACATTAATTAAAAAGTTTTGTGAAATTGCTTAATTTGAATATTTGTTGGTGTGAATGTTATGAGATTTATAATTTTATTTTGTTATCATAACTGCTTCAAGATATTTTCTTTTAAAATTATAGTGTAGCAATATTAGATGAATAAGGTGCTAATTAAAATTTAAAATCAGCAATGCTCGATGGAAGAGTATAAAATGGATTAACAGACCGAGACGGATATATTTCATCGCGTGTGTCCTTAAACTGGAAGGGTTTATTAGTTAAGTATGTGGTGGGGCCCATACATCATGGGGAGCGGCGCCGGCGCAAGCTTTCCGTTTGATTCCCGCCGTGAATATTTCAATTTTATAAGTTAACGGCTTCAATGCTATTCTTTTTTCATGTTAACAACTTCAAATTCATTCTTAATTTCTTTAAAATTACATTTCACAACATCATTTCGCTATAGTGTTAAAATATCAAAAGGTTACCGGCTTTCACAAAAGTTAATGGTGATAGAACATCGACAACAGTCACTAGTATAAAGTTTTATAGTTGAATAATTATTGTGATTCCTACTGAAATGGTGTGATAAAGTTTATTGGTCGTTAGAATGAGAGCCGAAACGAATTCGTGAGTGGCGCGACGAATCGCGTAGATTTGTTACGGATAGTAATATAACTTGTGATTGACCAACGATAATTAAAAAGTAGCGAGAGTGCAATAAATGTGAGGTGAGCGCACCTATTCACGTCCCACTTAATGTTACATTTATATTTTTATGTCCAAACGCTGAGCAATCACTTGAATAACGTGTTCTGAACCGATTGATACACATTATTACTATAGTCGATTGCTACCGATGTGTAACTTAAAAGTCGTTTACCTCATCGATATAGAATTATTGCTCACACTTGTTAATCATTATAAACAGTCAATGTGTCAGTAAAAGCAAACCTACAAACAATTATAAGATAACAAAAACGAGTGTTTTATGTGAGAATTATAATGGAACCACGATTAACAGACTTAGTTTAAAAAGAAGACACATTGTTCTGTAAAACGCTAGTTTCGGCACGAAGCCCTCTATGTCAGGGAAATAACTTTAAAATATCAAACACAAGCCCTCATATGCCGTAATAAACTTTATCACACAGACTTTAAGGTTCACACGAGATTAAAGTTCGAAACGTTAACGGGATAGCTTGCTCATGAAAAATATACTTTTAGGATATGGCAATAAAAATTAAATTTCAATGCTTATTAAGATTTTTAGTATCGAATGAAAGGCGAATGCAGCGCAGTTATTTATACCAAGTATATGTTACCGTGCACTGTTTATGTGAAATTAAATATGGTTTAATAGTTTACTAAGAACGGGTTAGCGTTGCAAAAATTAAACGATGCAGTTTCGCTTAGCCGGATGTGAGGTGCTTGTATAATCAATATCGATATCGAATGGAGCACTTACTTCGATGCAAATTAAATTTAAAAATAATCTACATAAGCTTTAGAGTTAATATAGACAAAGAACTCACAAATTCACTTATATTAATAGCGACAACTAGATACGTGACTCATTCACATACCTAAATCGATTGCGTTCCTCATATGATTCGATTCGAATTATAACAAAATCGATATATTTCTCCATGTGTCTTAATATTCAAATACCGCTTGGTAGGGCACCTCAGTGTTGTATATCGTGCAACAATTAATTGCCGGCCAGACATCCACTCTTTTCGGACCGTCATCCATGCGAAGCGAAGCGATAATACTCATGAATACACAGACAGATACCGAAGCTTTTTATTGCTAAACGAAGCAAATAATTTAACTGATAATGTAATTAATTGCGCTGTGTAATCCAATCACAAGTTAATGTTTAGCTGAAGAGAAAACATTAACACTTGTTATAGTGCAGAAAGTGTAACATAGATAAAATCGTAAGCGGCAGTCACGATTATGTAAAAATGTTTCTTAAGCCGTTTTTCAAACTTAAATTTATCAGTTTACAATTCAAATATGTTCACAGTAGCTTCTGAATTATTAAAGCGATTACTCAGTATTTATCTGTTTTATTTAAATATTCTTGATAAAAATGTAATTAAGGTATTTTAGTCATGGTTTTTAATTTCGATCCTACCAGTGTCTACTGTTTATACTTATAATTGATAATGGTTTATATAGGTTAAGTATGTGATAACTATTATTTTTAGCTTTAGAGTTTGATAACTAAATCCGACAAATAATTAAATTATTTTTACATGGCATATAAATGATCGGTTATAAAAATCTGTCCTATTTGTTACAACCATAATAGTCTCAGCGTCTGGATATTAGGTATAATTTAAGTTTGAGCTTTAATCGCATGGCGTAGCGATGCGAGCAACTGTATGTGGAAGACAGGAATAATGTAACGTTCCCAGCAAGCGATCGACCGCCCGATCAACGTGTAATAATACATTTTTACATACAACAAGCAAAGAAAATAAATTACATGTGTACGCTCAAAACTCATGTTGGCATTATATGACAATTTGACGTCGGAAAAAAGTTTCGAGCGCCCTAACAAGCCTTCGCTCCAAAACAAAAGAACAACAGAAATAATACGCAGTAAATTATAACATTTTTCAAACCAGTTCCATTACTTCCTACTTCAAAAGATTATCTCTCTCGATAAAAATTAAAAATACGATTACCGCTTACAATTACAGAGAATTTTAAACTGATTAAAATATAAGCACATCGTTCTCATACTTATTAATATTAAACAAAGCTAGATTTTTTATGGCTTAGTTGTAAAACTAACATAAAAGCTAAGAAGTTTTAGTACACAAAGAGGTGTTGTGAAAAAGCGGAATAAATGTCTAAGTATCAGGGCAATTGTAAAGATTGCGGTACAAAGCGGCAACTATGGGATGCAGGCCCGTGATTTTCAATGTAATGCATAATAACCTATGTCGGGTCACGCCGTTTACGAACACTGGCGAACTAGGGATACTTCACAAACTACCTCTAACCACTTTTTGGTGCCTACGTAGTGTTCAACAAGCTTGGCCGGCATTATGTAGGGCCACGTATTCGGCAATGGAAACACCCGGTACTACTTATTTTGTTGATTGCCTCCGCTTATAGGCCGGTGGTTTTTTACCACATCAATTACGTGAGCCAGAGAACGAAATAAGCATGATCAATGTTTGGCAGCGTTTCCTGTAGCTCAATCATAGCAATAAAATTAGTTAAAAAACTATTTTACAAGAGATATAATTTGTTTTTTGCCTTACAGCTTTAAAATATCTTAGAGTCATAATACAAAAACTTTACATAAATAACACAATGTTTTCGATTCACTATTAGACGTTCATTTATAAACTAAGCTTCACAATGATTAATTCGTCTAATTTTGTCTCACAGGGCTTCTGAGAAGATGTTCGTGTGTTTCAACGATTCCACAAAAAGAAAGTCCACACCACGAAGCAGTTGAGATTCATATTTATCACTTCACAGCTGCGCACCTATGATCGATCTCATCCAAGATGGCGGCGGGCGCGCGGCGCGAACAGGCGGGAAACAAGCGCGTGCACACCTCCTCCTATAACGGACCCGTCAATCTCCCGGCACAAATGAAATTAGAACATTTTATTTCTTATATAAAATGAGTCCAGCGCAAAATACGTGTTGTCTCGCGGACGGTATACGTTGCACTAAATTAACAAAAAACAGTTTTAACGTATTCAAAACTTGAAACCCATAAAACATAATCTCCCCCATTATTAGTTTATGGCTTGCGACTGTTACGGGGCCTATTATGCTGTTATTTTTCTGTGTATTGGTGTTTGTTTTGACTGTATAGCGGTCTGGGTTGCCCAATGTGGGGTACCAATACAGAATGCTCCTATTGAGTAGGTGCCTGTTATACGTTTTTAAGTGACTCTATTATCATACTTGATTTTGTGTTCCGTCCCATTTTAGTTTTACTGGAAACAAAAAGACGGCGTTACTTAGTTAAAATTGTATAATTTAAATTAAAGCTGAATTTTTTTACAAGTCAATAAAATCTTGTTAAAATGTAAATTATTTCGATTAAGAAATAAATCAAGCCAGTGCATATAAAATACATATTAAATAAATGTATTATCATAATTACTTACAAAATAGAAACATGTAAACTTTTTGAAACTAAACAAAATTATTTCCATAGCGCTTATAAGAGAAGTAGAGCTACTTTCATGGCGTATCACTGATCGAATGCGCACTCACGAGTTCTCAACACTACGAATACGATGGCAACTTATTGTATAATTATTATGTAGTTATGTACCATTTGTGCATCGAATTCCAATTAATTTCATCGACTTTTCTAAGAATATTTTAATATTCGCCATTGTTTTGAATAATTACTCGTGTTGTTGACATTCAATGTTTTACTTAAAAAAACATTGAGTTATTGGAGATAAAGAATAGAAAGGATAAGACATTTAAAATTATAAAAAATTTAAAATTCGAACTCAAAAAGTGTTTATCGGAAAGATATCGTTTAAATTAATATACAAACAAGTTTAAAATCGAAATCATGCGTGTAACTACAGAATACTTTGCAAGTATGTAACTTGTGATTACAATACCTCATTTCCCTTTAATAAAGGTACATTTAAAATCATTCCGTGCCCTCGGCAAGGAGCAGTCGCCAATTTGGAAACTTGTTTAGAAATTATAGGTTCGGCTTCATGGTAAGGTTAGTTTGAGTTAAAACTTGAATGTACTGAAAAATAAGTTAAAAGAATGCAAACAAATTCGGTGCTAAAATGGAGTCTGGTTGTTATTTTTTTTAGTTAAGTATTGAAGGATAATTGATTGTAAAATATATATTTTTTATTGTTTTGGTAAATTTAAAAATCTTTATCATTGTACCTAAAGGTTCAAATAAATTAAAAGACTGATACGTTAAAAGCACAATCGTTTTGGTAAAACTATTTGTTTTAATAAACATGTGATTAATGTATTTTATTATAATCTATTTTATATAATATTGTTGTCTCTTATCTAATAACATTTCTACTAAGTTTTTTGTACTTCAAATCAGAACAATCAATATTTTATAGGTAGTAAAAAATGCCTTCAGAATCAACTTTATGACTACTTATAAAACTGTGGTTGTATTACTAAATGTCGCTGTAATTTATCTATGTTAACTACTTATTTGTTTAAACTGTTTTTTACCTAGATTATATGTCTGTATAACTAAAACTTGTAATAACACGTTATTTTTACCCACTTTTATTACAAAACCGGTAAAAACTACAAGCATTTACTGGATCTGAGCAATTCTCGCAACTACCTAATATTTAGCTTTTAATATTTGTTTACATTCCGATAGTTCATACCTTTGCAACAATTTGAATTTTCTGAAATGATTGCTTGTTAAATCAAGAACTTAAGTGTTTATAAGATCTAGTCATTGACTTAGTTACTTATTGTTAGTTATTAAGTAGATAGAAATAAGATATTGTAAAATACTTGTTACCTACTATTCTAAATGTTTTAAACAATGTGTGGTTTAAAAGTAATGTCTACATTAATATCATCATAATTATTTTATAAAGAGAATATTTTTCAAAATACTACATGTCAAATAAAAGACATTTTTATATGTATAAAATGTAAGTATATATTTTTTGTCTTTTGCAGGATAGACACGTGACATTTTTTCACGAAAGCCAACACAGGTCGGCAGATCGTGTTCGAAGCGGACAGCGGACAGGCCGGACAAGCCCGAACTTTTCATACAGCCCACGTCCAACAAGCGTCCTTGTATTGTTTCGCGGGCCGTGTTGCGTGAACACCGAGTGAAATATGGCCGACAGTTCGACTACTTATTTTTGTTTTATTTTTTTAGCCCGTGTTACTTAATTTTATCAAGTCGCATGAGTTATGAGAGGCGGGACCACACGCGTTGCGTTAATTACGCGTTAGTAATGTACAGGTGAGCCGCTTCATGCTGCGGCCATGATTGATTCCGAGACTAAAATCAAATACATAATTTGAATGCACCTAGTTCCATTCTAACCAGTTATGAAATGGATATGGAACATTCCAAATAGAATTTAAAATTGGAACGTCTCTATTTTGAATCGAACGTCCAATTAGATATTTTTTTAATAAAATATCCAATAAGGTGGGATTTATGGGAATTTTATTCACTGGTAGATTTTGATTGTGATACTACTAAGTAATTATTATGAGTTCGCAATTTTTGTGCCGCCGTGTGCGTCTTTTCTAAAATGGGTACTCAATCTTGTTTTCGTAGGTAAAACATTAGCCTTATCTAATTATCATTTTTTATCTTTCATCTAAGGAATCGGACGCATAATCGAGTGGTAATTTGTCGAGTGGTCAGTGGCACTCCTCAAGTTAATAATAATGCGCCCAAACTAGATCGGGCCATTGACCCCACCACTCGGCGCGGGCGCGCCGTATACTCCCGCCATAATTCGGAGCGGTAAAATGCTACTGAAGACGTTCTGCTAAGATTGAAGGTATATGATTGTATAAAAAATTTAGCACCAGAAATAATTGATAAAAGTAAGACTATGTATTTTATGATATAGAAAATTTATATGATGTATACCTATTTTAGACGCGAAAAAAGGGGAGAGCGAGTTTAGTAACAAATATGACATTTATGCTACAAAATAGTTTTTTTTTATAATTTTTGAAAAAAATATTTACAAATTTATAGAAAAATAAATTGAGGTAATCGTTAAATTAAATGGAACAAAATTTTCAACATTAAGATGCTTTTTTACCTGTGTTTTTTACAAAAGTATAGATTCGTTAATTCAAGTAGGTAGTTGGTTATGCACTTGATTGTGGATATAAATTTACAATTTGAGCGCCGAAAGATAATTGAGTAGAACATTTTATAAATACTGAAATACATACTTTAGCGTAGCTGTGATATGACATTCTTATACCTAGTTATTGAGCCACAAAAAACTAGTTATTTAATTCAACTATTCAAAGCCTAAGAATCTGAATCAAAAAACATAATTTATTATGTGCGAATTACTCATACTAAGTGATTTTTGTTTTAACAACTTTAAAGTATTTTTATTACTTCTATAACACTAATAGTACCATAACGTATGTTTTCACAATTTATATCATATAAACGCAATAAAATGACACATTAAACTACAATATCTATCAAATAATTGAAATACAAGGCAGTAAATAATATAAAACCACCCATAAAACTCGGCTCAAATAAACTCTATGGTTACATTTATTTATTTTTTATTGTCACAAATTAGTATTTTAATGAAGATTCTTAGAGTTGATGGCAACAATAAAGTTATGAATGGCACTCAAATCTGTCTTGACTAATAAGGTGCTAACGAGGGTCGTTCGTTTTATGTGCGTTTTATTGACACTTGAGTCGAGTTGTCGGCTCTACCTGCCACCGATATTCTTATTGGTTTCCTACGAGACTTGAATGGGAAATTCCCGTGTTTGGGTCACAACACTTATCGTGTAGCAGCATTTTAGAGCTTTTACTTTTTGACTATCACTGTTTGAATGTTTTAAATTTTATTACATATTATTGAGCAATTATAGGTAGGTATAGTTGTGAAAGTTGTATATTTTTTTAATGAAATTGTTGTGTGTGACGACGACTGTGTTATTTTTTAATTTTATTTCTGTTTTCAGACAAAATATTTTTAATGTAATGTAACTAACCTGCTATGGCCATCCAGGGGTAGAAGGTGTGGTTGGTGGGCTGGTGTTGTACGGGCTGTGCTGTTGCAGTGGCGGCGCCGGGTAGTGCGCATTGTTGACCCCAGGGAAGGGCTCTTCCTGGACTGGACGACTCACTGTACCGCGCCTCTGGGGTGCAAGCTGCTGGCCTTACGAGTGCACCGAGTCCTGAGCCCCAAGCTTCTTTGCCTCCATAGCCGTTCTGTTGCTCTCCTCCTGGCTTGGAACAATCTGCCTTGGCATACTGTTGCTCGCCCGCGTATAGTTTGCAGGCAGCTGCCACAGACGCATCGTACGGCGAGTCCTGGGGTCTGGGTTGATGTAGGGCATGTGGCTGGGCATAGGTCAGGCCCAGTGGGAACCCGCGGTACTGGTCGCCGCCACCGCCACCCTGGTGCACTCCGTGCGCCCCGTAAAAACCACCCTGCTCGAAATAGGAGTTCATTCTGATCAGTCACCGACACTAACGTCACTCAGTTAGGGAACACTTATGTCATCGCGGCCCCACGCGCCGTGATAACGCGACCTCCGCCAATGTCACTCCAAATACGGACAATGTAATTTAATTTTATTAATTTTATTGCCTCTTAAACGTCACTCGAGCGTCATAATGGGCTTCGTTGGCGATAAAGGCCAGTTGACGTGTGTTTACTTTTTACGATTATTTTACGACTTGGGAGCGCGTGCCGCGGGTTTTACGACTTTTTAAGCGGTTGTATGTGGCGCCGAGTCGTCTCACAGTGCTCGCACAAGTGGCGGGTGTTGTGATGTTTTTCTTAAAATTTTCAGTTGGCGATGTGTGAGACGCAGACGCGTGTGTCGCGAGCGAAGTTTGTCGGTCGCGTGTGGCGGGAGCGCGCGACTGTGTGCCGTGTGCGACCGGCGCGGCTCGGCTCACGCAATCTACTGAGAGCGAGCCACGCGCGCCGCCCCGCGCGCTGCCTGCCATCGCAACACCGACGATTGTTCCGTCCCCTTTTCGCTAATGACTATAAATATTATCAGTTACGCTCTCTTTTCCCTTTCTTATCACTCCTCCTGAAGCACGTGGTGCATACCCATTGTGCTTCTTAAGACTAGCCTACATCTTCAGACGCTTACCTATACTACATTTAACTTGATAGTTTCAATAGGTTCAAAAGTTTGTAACTAAACAGTCACACCAACCCGTGCTCATCAGCTGAAAAATCATAAATCACATATTGTCATCGTTTTACAGTAGTGCATGGTAAGTATAAATTAACTTGCCGACCCACGTAGCAGTACCTATCTAAAAAAAGGCATCGACAAAACCCCAATAATGACTATAACTGAAAAGTTAAGCCGCAAAAGTCGTAAACTCATAAACGTACAATTAGTGAAACGGGCGAGTAAAGAAAAGATTTTACAACCACTCCTCGACCGTGCCACAATGAGCGCGCAGTATCGTAACAAGGTGCTGAATAGAGTGAGAAGTCGTAAAGATGATTATTATTTCTTCTACTACCTGTTTTTACGAGTGATACTGCTGTTACGCTCACGCGTACGCAACGGACGTAGGAGGGAGCGTGACGGAAGGTTAGGAGCGGAACGCTTATCGAGGCGTCGGAGCTGCAGATAGTGTGTCTGTCTCTTTCTGGCGCAGTGTGGCGCGTGCAGTGGAAGGCGCACTATCGAAGGGTAAACAATAGCGCATTATCGCAAGCACTCAGTTCGCGCGTCCAAATGAAGTCATCAAACGAATGAATGGCTGTGGTAGTGCGGCCTACCCAGAGACACGCTCGCATTTTTATTGCACTCACCTCTTTAAACAAATATTTATCGATAAAAAGGACGGGAGCGGGCACTGTGTAGCCATTTTTTGTGACTGCATGTAATTGGTCAATTTAGGGTCTGAGATGCCGACACGTCCTAGACGACGTCATTTTATATACTGATCTAGATTACTGGTAATATTAAGGTTTTTGTGTCGACTCTTAGTAATAAAGATATAAAAATATCATAATGGTTAATGCTTAGAAGTCCTAGTTTTTCATCTAGAGCAATCCATAAGCTATAAATATTATGGTGCTTTTATTTTAGGGTTGTCAATCTTCTATTGATCAATAAGAACATACCTAATACTTCTTACTGAAAAACATGCTTTGCAATAATTGCTATGAATAAATTCGCTAACTACTTTCTTTATCATTAATTATCTACTTGACTTTTTCAACTTGTTCAATCTCACTTTATCGCCTATTCAGTCTGAGGAATACCTACGAACTAATTTAATAATCCCAGTTTCATCGTCTTCAATTAGCCAGTACCTGATAAAATTACGCGATATTTAGTTTCTTAACATTCTAAAATTAAAATTAAGTATTTGAATTTGAACTCTATTTTTATAGGAGTACTTATGTCATGGTGTTCCGGAGGTTAAGGCCTGCTTCTCATGTTTTGAGAAGAGACTTAAAAACTATCCAGTACCTACCAATGTTGGGTTTTCCGAATCAGATTTGCTTTGTAAGTTTATTAAGACACTTCTGACATACGGTCAAGGGAAACATCCTAAGAAAACCTAGATTTATAATTTGTAATAATAAGTTTAAAAATCACCAATCCGCCACGAACAAGGCGATTAAGGCTCGAACTTTTTGTGAGAAGAGGCATTTGCTCATTACCTAAGTAGTAGACATTTATGGGCTGATGATAATGATTAATAGAGTCTTTAAGTCTAAAGACGAGCTTCGTCATCGGCTACATTATTGCTTGCACATACCACCAGCCACCAGTTGATGTACCTACTTGCTGAAAGTTACTTTTAAATTAACATTTGTCAATAAAAAATATAATACTAAAGAAACACTAAGTAAGTCCTGAAATAGATAATACCTACTATAAAACCCATATTATTTATTTATTTTCTATATCTATGATTATTAAACAACTGTCTCCTTAGTTCAGCAGTCACAGATACGAATTTAAAGTCATTTAATAGGCTTTAACCACACATTCTGAAAAAGTACTTACTGATATTGTCAAATACTTAAAGAATATTGTACACTGCCATTATAAACTGAGTAAGACGGATCTAAATAAAAAATAAAGATGAAAATAACGAAATCCGTCCAAATATTTAAAGCTACACATCTACTAGCATCATTTCTACAGATTTCATAATAGTTGATCTGATGTATCCTTATTAGTCATTTAAAGGGATGGGTCGGTAAACGTTCGAACAGGATTATCTGATGGTAAAGATTCGGCGCTGCCTATTAAGAACATCAAGGAGTAAATCAATCAGGCCAGCAACCGTAGGCAATACAAGTTTTGTGAATTTGGAAATTAGGGGATGGTTTTGGCCACCGGTAATCTCACTCATACAACCACCACAAAGCAACTAAACAACCAAATACTATTGTTTCACGTTTTCTATGAGACATTCGTGCCTAAGTGGCTCTTCCAATTTATATTGTTTGAATATATTTTATGTGTAAGCAAACAACAGTAATTACAACATTAAATCAAATTTATTTGCGACTTTTCACAAAATAAAAATATCGTAGCTTCGTAGCGCGTAGTCGCGTAGTCGGCTACGTAGTCTACGACCACCGTAGCACTTACAGTGGGTAGACTGATTACAAGTATTGTTTTATACTGGCATGCTTATCTAAGGCAAATCTATTAGATACATGTATTAATTGTGTTTTAAATAATTATATGTATGGTGGGTAGGTACGAAGAGATATGAAAAAGTACTTAGGTGAAGGGACGTATAAAATTCGTCTCGTAGCGGCTTAAAAAGATCATTTATATTTGTCAAAAATTGTAGCAAACTAATATCGCTTCACGAAAAAAAAGACACTTTATATTTACTAAAGATAGCTTTCTTTTAAGATTGAGTTTATGGATTGATATTCCAATAGGCAAGCAAAGAGAGTGCTACGACTAGGTACTTACACTAAACGTCAATATGCAGTGAAATAATAATTTCAATTTATTCATCAAATTTCACATCCCTTCTTATATTTAATTTAATTAAGTAGGAAATAAAATACCTTTTTCTGGAAATATAAATTTTATATTTATATAATAAACAATAAGTTTTATATTTATATTCACATGATTTCGATGAAATGAACGAAATGGGAACGAAATATCAATCGTCTAGGTTTCATATTCAGAAAATGAAAAACAAATGTAGGTACTGAACAGCATCAGTCATCCAGGTTAGTCCTTTAAAATTTATTTAATAGGTAATTGTAGGTTTTATGCACACGTTTTATTAAGAGAAAAATCGCAATAATGAGTCGTTTATCAATTAGGTTAACTTGGTTAACTTATATCAGTGGTACCTACATATGTATGTATTTCAATGAATTTTAGCATTAAAATTTAGTTAAGATAATGATGTTAGAGGATAGTTCTTTTAGACATCTTCACTTATACTTCGATGGACCAGCTTGACAATAGAAATTTCCGACTGCTTTCTCATGGACAGTAGGTACCTAAGTATCAATATAAAAGTGATGACACAATACTTATTGTTACTTTTCATCTAGTTAGTATCTACTTGAGTTACTAGTTTAGGGTTCCTAGGTTTCCGATTTCAGATTTGACTGCGCGAACATGTACAGTCCGGGGTCAAAAATGCAATTACTCTACCAATTTTAAAATTACTAAAATTTCTATGTAGTAAATGTTCAATGATTCACAGCGAGTTTATTCAATAATTTAGATTCTATGCTATAAATTAAAGCAGTTCGCAACCATTGACTCTATTCTACAAACATATTTTGGTCATTTTAAAATTGGTAGAGTGCAATTGCATTTTTGACCCCTGACTGTACCTTACAGCTTCAATTTGCAAAGATAGTGCTTTTCGGCAACACATTTATGATATATCTGCATTTGTAGCTGTTACACTACCCTTGTATGTGTACCTACTTGTTAAAAGATATCATGTAGGTAAGCTGTGTTGTTATTGCAGTCAATAAAAAATAGGAATATCTACAAACCTAAAAATATGAAAGAAGTAAAAAATTGTAATACCAACCTAACACAACTTCTTCCTTAATTCATCTAACTCCAAGCAAACGCAAACGTTCTCGTAACTATTGTGTCTCGAATTACCACGATTGAAAAGTTAATTTGGGTTATTTTGATTAAGGTTGATTTGGAGTTTCTTTAACACACTGCATTATGCAGTATCATTACTAATATAATATCCAGTATACTGCCTTTATCCAATAAGAATTTCCCATTCGCTTCATCCAATAAGACCATAAATATTTCCAATAAGCGATCGATCTCATAAACTGGTTTGAATTTATTACCTTTCAGGAGCTTTAGTAGTATTTAATACTCCATAATTACCTCTCTACGGCCAAATGGGCGTAACAAAAACCCATGAAGCTTCACAATGTACAGACAGCAAAAGAGTTGGGTATGCAGGTAAGAAAATAAACTTTGATCGTATGACGAAGACAATTGCATTGTTATGGTAAATTATACAGTTTTAACGAATGATTTTTTTCAGTAATGCATTAATTAGTGTCTACAGTCTTGAGTTTCATGACAAAACATATCGCTTTACCAATTACCATTAAACGTTGTAAAAGAAAGGCTTTGTAACCAAATCTTTACCCAAGTAGGTAGTACCTAAATTACCAAATGGGTCCATAACTATGTCCCTTTCATTTTTCACAATAATCTTAATCTATCCTTTAAAAAAAAGATAATCGAATGTAGTTATCGACGGCGTCATCTAGTTTTTCACATATAGGTAATTTGACGTGTAAAATCGCCGTTTCATGGCCTATTTGCAAAAATAAATTCATTGTTTCATTGACTATCTTTTTATACATACTTAGTTCACTATTTTTTGTTAAGAACTAAATGAAACAACTAGGTACACCTACCTACTTACTTTATCTTTCAGCTTTGCTTACAATGTATGAAGGTAAGGTAAACATTTTTGTTGACTGTATCAGTAGGTAAAGGTTGAGCCACAGCAAACAAACAAATACAACATATTTGCAAAGCATGTGATAATCTAGTGTTTCTTTAACTTATGGACTTTTAAGTTACCTATAACTTGTACTATCGTAGGTATTGTTCATTTCTATTACACGTTTGCTTCAGGCGGTTTTTATGACGGAGTTCCTTAGTTGTTCAGCGTTCTTTTTGCCGTCATAGGTAATTAAAGGTTGGGTATGATGGCCAATATGTAACTTCTTCCTTAAGTTGAAATATTTGTATTGGCTTTCAAGAATAGGTACCTAGGTATCAAGGTACCTAGGTTAATTAAAAATTATATTTGACTTTAACTACTTAAGTCCAAATCCAACGTTTTATAGATTTTGATAAATATTTAATGCATGATATTTATACAGGTTGGCTTATAAGTCACTTGATTACAGAAAATATATGAGATGTCACCACCCACCACTTTATTACCCTCTCAAAAATCCCTGAACATTTATGACTACATCCTCTTAAACAAAAAGTGGCTCACTCGAAGCCAGGAAGCATTCTAAAAATAATAAAAGAACCATTTGGGGAAACCACTACAGTAGTTCACGTTACCACAACAAACAAAAAAAAAAAAAAAACAGATCTCATTCAGATTCAGCGACAGATGTGATGATATTCGCGTCGCGGGCGGCGGCGCGAGCGCAAGGCACGCGTGCCCGCGCGCATCGTAAACACGATTTTTACAACCACTCGAATGCTCGTAAACGTCACGTGAATTGCGCCGTTTGTAGAACTCCCAGTAAACACCGCTCAGATTATTTCGTATACGCCTCCGGGGCTAAACCTCGGTATAAATTGGTAACTTTATTGACGCAGCCAGTGAACGCACGTGGATTGTTATTATGCCGTTCTTTAGACGTTTATTGAACCATTATTGACTTGTTTAAAGTATCACCCGTTTAATAGAGATAAAGGAGTCGTTGATAGTTTATGTCTTCATCGTGTGAGGATATAACGACGATCGTCGATTCGCTCGCTTCCTCAGCGTCTCGATGTCTGGTTTGACTCGATTGCGGCCGTTTTATGACTGTAATTTTCCTTTTTATTGACTCTTAGTTATTGATGATCGTATTGATAACAATCGATTTTATATAATGGAATTTTAATTTATAGTTGACTTATATTGGTTTATTAACTGTATATCTATTATCCTAAGCGATTAATTAAATCCCGATAGGTATAAATAGGTACCTACTACCAAATGTGTGAACCGTTAAAACTGACGTTTATTATGTAAAAAAGAACATTAAATTTTAACATAAGTTATTCCAATACGTTTTTAAGACATGCAAACTATACTTACTACGATACAATATCAATTCTAAAACAAAAGTAGGCGAACTCTCTGTATGGCTAAAGTAAGAAATTAAAGTTACGCGACTATAACGCCATCTGTCGCAATACGTAGTAAACGAAGTCTCTATCAAAGATGTATTTTTCTACGCTATCTATTACCTATAACGATTGAATTAACTAACAAAATATACAACCAATTTATATTAATTGAGTTTGTAAACAATTTACGTTCTAATAAATGAAATTTAAAAATAGATTCCCAAGGTTGCTAAAGTGCCATCTGTTGTCATTCGCGCGAGACCTTTACGAAAGCTCTAAGAGCTTGCAGACAAGCCGAAGGTTACCGTAAAAGGTCAGTGCACGATGCATTTACAAAAATAGCATAGTTTGATAAACAAACTTACATTTGTAATCACATTAAGCTATGTAAACAAAATACTGACTAGCAAAGATATCGATATCAGAAAACAGAATGAAATACCTACACCTCATTAAATTCTTATCAAGAAACAAAATGAGACAATTTAAACAAACAAACGTCTAGCTATTTATAACGTAATGATTTAGTTTTATGTTCGCACCATAATGTTACATAACACTCATCTTCATATGAAAAAGCGACATAAATGCCAATAGAAAAGCGATAACATGAACATAAAAGTGAATTTTATTGCTTTATTCATCATTCAGCTATATAAATTCATCAAGACACTTGTTAATCGTAAAATAAATCTTATTACACAGTAAAATGATGTTTAAATTGACGACAAGCGTTTTATTTTCGTCATAACAATAAAATTTATTTTTACGAGCGTTGGTCTAGTGCGGTTGTGTTTAGCGACATCTAGTGGTGGCCGGCGGGACTGCGTAGTCACGGTACTTGACGTCACTTCATGTTGGGAGCTTTTACGATCCTTACAACTCTTCAATGAATGGAGGTGTCGTAAATGTGGATTTGGTGGTTTGTTTAAGAACGATCTTGTAGTCACTTGTATTGTATACTATGTGGGTGAATTAACCCTAGTAAAATGTACTGGATTGGATGGTAATGTTCTGTGGATATTTTCAGCTGATTATCTACCGACCTTCGTATTGTTGGTTACTGACGTCACTGCGAGATAAAGAGGTCGGTGTCTACGATGAGTCAATGCTACAAAAATAGTAAGTAACCTACCTATGGGTTTAAACAAATCTTTAAGTATTTTCAAATGGCATGATATTCAAAGTAGAGGGTTATGACGGAAACCTACTTATTGAGCAAGTAGTCAGTACACTTACAAAAAATATGATTATCAGCTAAAACTAATCGTAAAATATACCTACTAATAAACTTCCTACTAATTCAAAATTCAATCGATTTCTTTAAGTAAGTAAGTAAGCACTTAAAAGAATATAATTTTATAAAAATCTTGGGCCTACAATTTACTCCGGAACACTAGTTCGAACACCCAACACCACCCGAATGAAACCCAATGCACACACACACAAATGTCCCCACGCACTTTCCAGTCACATTAAAACTAAACTAACTTTGCATAATTGTCTCATTCACGCACGTGCTATCGTTATGGCGCGACGATGATGCTATCTCTTTCGCGCGCGATCGTCAAAATGGCCTCCAAACGAGATATTTTGAAGGAACGCCGCCAACTTTTGTTGCTGTAATGGGCGGAGCGTGCATGCACAGGGTCGCACTCAGTTTGTTCATCGTTAGCGTGCGCGGTTACGTTATAAATCTAATTTTATTTCCATTTGTTTTTTTTTTATAAAAAGTAATGTCTATATATCAGATAAGTACAACAAAAGACACCGGATCTTATACCTATATAAAGTTATAAATATTAGACGAATTAAATAATTTATTATCTATTAATTTACCTATAAACATTTTTTTGTAAAGGTAATATCATGAAATGACTCCTCTCGCCTCGGGTGAGGTAAGAAGGCCGCTTTAAGCTAAGGTCGCGGTTCCTTAATGCACTTACCCTGCGACGCGGCAATGAATCTGTTAATAATTCTTACATTTAGGTACTTTTTCTAAAAATCAAAAAGAATAGAGCTCGGTTTATATCATACCTAAGTATGATATGATATTTTCATACACGTACATATATTACATGTTTTAAGGCAAGTAAGTACCTACTCATATAATGTCAAAACATATTTGACACTGATTTAATACAATGTTTAAGGTAATAGATACTTAAACAATATTGTATGTCACTGCACGATTGGTGCGGTGGCTGGGCAACTGGCTGCAGTGCAACATGTCGCGGGTTCGAATCCCGCAAGGAACAACACTTTGTGTGATCCACAAATTGTTGTTTCCGGTCTGGGTGTGATGTGTACGTACAATTGTATGTTTGTAAACGCACCCACAACACAGAAGAAAATCCTAAAGTGGGGCAACGTTTAAAATAAAATAAAATGTACTCGGAGCAAACAGATAACCTACTTAATTGTTATGGCATAATAATATTACGTAATACTGCCTGTCTGTTTTACGTGTGGGAGAGTCTTGCTTCGGCAGGCATGGGTCGGCTAGAACGAAGTGACACCACGCCCTCTAAGGAAACTGGCGTTAAACAACCACATTGTTGTTTTTCGCCGTGTGAGTGAGGCTTCAGGTAACCCATTCCATCTTTCCCTCCGTCGGAGATCGAGAGACAATCTCTGGCCACCGTAAGCGCGGGTCGGGTGAGTAAAGGTAACACCACAGACGGGGCTCTGTAGAGAGCTGATGTTCAGCCGGGGTTATGAGGCATCGCGGCCTCGGCCCAGAGCAGGAACGTGGTGTCTTTAGCCAGTAAGAGTCTAAAACTCCCTCCTGCCTAACCATGGGCGGAAGAAGCCATTTTATGATTCTCAACATACATAAATCTTTAAAATCCTAATTCGCAATGAGACGGCAAGGCACTTGTAGCTCCTCTGGTGTTGGGGGGGTCTATGGGCACCCACTGCTTACTATGGGTTAATTTAATCAATCTATTCGTTTGCCGTCCAATCATCAAAAAACCAACCAAACGATCGTATCGACTAATAAAACGAAAAAACAAGTTACCTACATGCCTACATTCCATTAAAAAGTATTCTTTTGTATTTTAATTTTGGGTTGTGGTAGTTCGTAGGTATTTCCTTTTTTTACAAAATATCATAATATCCATTAATCGCCATCACCCTTGCAATAATTAATATTTTTTTATTGGGATTGTGTTTTTCATTTTTCTTTTGGGCAATTAGATACATTTCTTTAAATTGGTATTTTTGAATTTATAGGTACTCAAATACCAAGTTTACCTAAACAAATGATATAGAGCAGATGTACCGCTCTTAGTACCGACCTGTTTTAGATTGATAACTGTTATGGGTTAATCGTCTGTGGTAGCGAAGGTGAGATCTCGCACCCAGTTGAAATTAACATTTATCATGTTAATTGGCATAAATATTGTTAATTAAATCTCTTGAAATAAAAAATATTTTTTTTTATTTCAAAACAATGTTAACATAACTTTAACCATATAATTAATAACACTCACTCTTGACTAAACTTTATTACAATAAAAAATAGATTCCTCAAAGTGACTCAAATTCGTCCCTGGATATAGGAATTTGAATATGGCGACTGATGCGCTGTGCGACGAACGACCAATGTGATTATATCTACTTTGAAATGTGTTATTTTGCAGTTAAATAGTTTAAAAACTAGTGTTAAGTGTTAAAATATAGTGTAACTATCTTCGGATTTAGTTGTTTAGTGATAATATTTGCAGATAGTCAATTAAATAGTTAAAATATCGAATGTGTTTATATCGTCCGCCATTACGCTCGTTGGCGACGCGCCGTTTGTAGAGATCGATAGCCCTATATCTATCTCTGTCACTCTTATGGTAATAAAATGTAAGTGCAAAGCGATACGCGTTTTCTGAGCCGTAAAATAATTTCAAATTAATTTTTAATCGGTTATAAAGGAGAAATTGGATACGATTTTCATGAAAAATGTCAGCTTAACTGAAATATTTCTTCGAATGTCTGATTAAGGTAATAAAATCTGGCCTACGTAAAACCTTTTCAGGCCCGTGTAAATAGCTTTTGAATGCTGAAAACTTATTTTTGTTCAGGTTTATTGTAGTGTTCATTTGCAAGATATGGGTTTTATTTAATTTTCATTAAAAAACCGTTAGCTTTGGTCTGTAGAGCTAAAAGCTAAAGAATATAAGGAACACCAAAAAGTAAAAAGGACTCTTTACTCTTTCTACTGATACCTACCTACTTATTGTTGGTGAAAATCATGTTAAGAATTTCTACTCAGGATAAAACTCCTTTATTTGATAGCTTAGTTAGTAAAATTATCGTTTTTTATACATCAGGACTTAGGTAATAAGTATTGTGTATGTACAGACTAAATATATCTATAGATACCTACCTATACCTACGCATATTTCCTATACTAAACACGTAAGTAGGTATCTACATAACAACGGAAGCTAATTTAGCCAATCAAGGGCAATCTTGGCAACAATCCAAGTTCATAACCGTATGCCAACTAAAAATATAAGCTACGTAAGTACTTAGTAACTTCCAAAATTAATTATAATTTCCCCAATTACATTTTCTACTAAGTATAGGTACCTACCTAATAAAAATGATTTCTTAGTTATAACAGGACAGAATAAACATAATATAATTATTCGAATAAACGTAGGTACCTATCCGTACTGCAAGCAAATTAAAAATTGATTCGGCAATTTAAATTCGTAATCACGTTTAGTCCGCCGCCGACGGAAAACGAATTTTACCGTAGCACGCTGCTTTTTACCGTAGGTAGGTACTTAAAAAGAGTTCTATTTAGTGTTGTACGAATATCTATAGATCTGTTAATGCTAACTAGTAGTACTTATCTATAGGTAGATACCTATTACTGTACTTTTTTTAATTTTTACAATAGGTATTTTATTATTATGATTCGAGTTGTTACCTAAGTATTTACTTAGGTAAGTTCACCCGCTTCTCAGACGTCAGGATGTGGGCTTCAAAACCTGGCAAGTACTAAGTAATGTGACTTTTTCCGAGTCAATTATACCTACTTAGGTATGTAGGTACCTACTTTCTATGATTATTCAGACACCATTGACATACGGTGAAGGAAAACATCGTGTGGAAACATTGTTATAATATTTTCTTTTTTGTGTTTGTTAGTCGATTTATTGAGGAAGGCTATAAAACATCACGCTACAATATGTAGGAGCCGAGCAGCGAGACAGT
Source organism: Spodoptera exigua (assembly GCA_902829305.4). NCBI lineage: Eukaryota > Metazoa > Arthropoda > Insecta > Lepidoptera > Noctuidae > Spodoptera > Spodoptera exigua. Next base: position 5,680,085 of record LR824612.2, read on the forward strand.
ACCTAGCTAGTCTATTTTATATAGTGGTTGAATTGAATTTACTTTAATCGCCAGCTGAAGGAATATTAGGTAACCCTGAGATTGGTGTGTGTTGTTCGTAGATTCTGTGGTAGGTACAGAAAACAATACCAGTCTTCTTTTTCTAACTGTTGCTTAACGTATATACTACTTAGTAATAAGCTATCATTATTTATATATTACTTTTATAGAGTAGATATCGCTACACTTAATATGGCATATGTAGGCAATTAGGTAAGTGGAGAGGAGATAAAGAAACTTGTAGGATTATTTAATTGCTTTTGAATTAAAACAAAACCAATCAGGATATGTTTTAATGTATCTATATTAGGTAGGTACATAAAACACCTAACATAAGATATCTATTTATGTAGGTATGTATAAGTAGATAGTAGGGATGCCTCATGTTTTGAATGCGGGTGGTCCCATCATTCATGATCATTGAAACATTAAAGTTCTTAATGCCGTTGTCGTTTGTAATTATAGAAAGATTTCTCAACAGCTTTTGGCTTATAGGTACCTAGGTACAATAAAAAGAATATTATCTACATAGAGCATCTTGTTTTTTTTAAAGAAACATACCTACCTAATAATTTGTTGCTAACAATTATCTATAGGTAGATGCTTGCCTTAATCAAATTTTCTAGCTCCATTAATAAATAGCTATCTACTTATAAAAAAAGTTAACGAATAATCAAATTAGTAGATAATAATTTTCCCAAAAAAGAAATGCTTTTTTGTGTAATAGGTCGGCAAACGAGCAGACGGATTAGCTGATGGTAATATATAGTAAGTAATCAGCGCCGCCCACGGACACCCGCAACGGGGAAGTTGCGAGTGCGTTGCCGACCTTTTAGGAATTAGGGATTTGGAGATTTAGGGATTGAGGAGGGATTGGGGGAGGGGAAGGATTGGGCCTCCGGTAACCTCACTCTCACGGCGAAACACAACGCTGTGGTTGTTTCACGCCGGTTTTCTGTGAGGCCGTGGTATCACTCCGGTCGAGCAGACCCATTCGTGCCGAAGCATGGCTCTCCCACACTTAAAACACTTGCTTTATGTAAATCTATACTTCATTAGGTACTTCAATGCAAAATTAACAAAACAAAGTCCTTGATTAAAGTGATAAAAACCATAGTTAAGGGTCATATTACAACGTAAATAATCGTTAGATATTCATATCCCATATAGGCAGGCCCGTAATGGATAGTAGAGCCTTAAGCGTCTGCCTTGGCATTTGAAAATGGTCTTCAGGGCTAATCTTCTCATTGCCAGCTGAGTGATTGTACTGTACCTATCTATACAGTATCTATTCAATTTTATAGGAATAGCCTGACATAAAAAGATTTGATATACACAATTGCGCTCAAACTATTCGACCTTTTCAAAGAAATATCGATAATTTACTACCTACCTTTACTAAAACCAGCTTCACTGAATAAATAAATTGTGAGCATTTATCGATATACCTAATGTTTGTTAATTAACCGCTGGATCAATTTGGTTGAAATTTGGCATGAAGATAGGTTATACCTTGGATTAACATTCCTTTTTAGGACACACACACATCAGTGAAAGAACTTTGGCTATCCGTCCAGCGGTTCCAAAGATTACCCCCTACATACAAACTTATAAATTATACCTCTTTATAATATTAGTATAGATATAGATATAGACTAAGCGGGCAAAGCCGTGGTCCGAAGCTAGTCAGGGATAATTAATGAAACAGGCTTCCACTATTCAGAATCAATCACCATACAATATAATGGTGGTCGAAAAAAGACTCGTTCCTATTTGGATGTCATCGTTTCGAGTATCGCCGTTCGTCCGTCGTCACCGACGCAACCCCGGACATAAAACGTAAATAAAAATATAAATATTTCGACGGATATCGGCAGCACGTGCGCCGGCGCCGTGTAGTTTAACATTCAACTCCTGCGCATTGTTTGTTTTCACACTCGATAGCTTCGTCGATCGCGTGAGCGTTTTATTGAGCGATGCCTCGGTATGAAGGAATGACGTTTATGATATAACCAACTCTCAAGGCTATTAGAATTAATTAGGTATTACCTTACTACGGATGAGTAAAGTGATTTGTTTTCCTCTGTTTGATTTGTAAATTGATTGATTCTTGGAAAGTGCGTGCACAGTGGGTCAATTAAAATATTTGCTTGTGTTGTTGCACTGCAGTAATTGTGTGCAAATGAGTTAGTTTTGACTTATTACTTTGTTCGGTACGATATGGTAGCCAGGTTGAATGTTAGTGTATGAATAGAAGGTTTACTGCTTATCGTAATTTGCAAGTTTAAAAGTTAGCATGAGGTAACTTGTGAAGTATTTTACATTTAGAGATTTTTTAAAGTCCTTGCCGTTTTGGAGTCCATTCATCAAGTCTATTGATTTCTTATACAAATTTTACTAAATAGGTACACCACATATTTTGAATTTAACTGATTAATTTAATTTATTTTGTTTGGTACTACGTTTTATTGCCTGTCTGAACCAAACAGTAGATAAAATATACCTAGGCCTGAAATTCCAGTAACATGCAAAGTTCTAAATCATCATGTACGACATTAATTATAGATTTCAATATAAAACAAGGTAAAAAATCTTAAACACATCCTTCTGTAGAAAACATCACATGTACATCTTAGATTCAATAAGGCAGAGAATTATGCCTAATAGGACCAAAAGGGCACCATAAAAAGCAGTTAGTTTTTCTCCGCTAACCCCATTTGGGTAGAGAGAATCTTGTAGCATCCCACTCGTATCCCAACGCGTTTTACATACACTAGGACGCTATCGGGAAACACCAATGGACTAAGAATAAAGTAGATAGGTGTCTTTGCACAGCCAGTACAATGGGGCAGCGTCACAGATAATTTCCTATAAGACCACCATACTTTATTACCTTAGTATTCCATTCCTTACGCGCTTTTGTATACCATGAAAATTAGTATCAGTTTCCTTATTCTAATTTTCAAGATTTATTCATTGCGCGCCCACAATTTATTTAACCTGAATGAATAAGTTGATTTATTGAATTGATTATGTAAGACCATTGTTTGTTGTCTTGTTTTCTTGACGTTCAATTGTTTGGTTTTTGGTTGTTTATTGCTTTGCTGTGGAAGAGAAATTAATTTTGGTCTGTGAATAGAATTCTTGATGTGTGTGTTGGTACTTATAATGTAAGTATTTGAACAGGCTTACGGCTTACACATTCCTGCATACAAAAGTAAATACTTAATCACTCAACTGAAATAGTAATTGAAAACCAGATACCTGTATTTTATTCATAGCTGTGTAGTATTGTTATTTATTAAGTACGGTAGAAAATTTGTGTAAATAGTTCAGTATCTCAGGATTACTCAATGAGTAAACAGAGACTAAGGTTAAGGTTTGACCAATCTGTGGTAGTCTTTCAATTTACCATAGGTACTGTTATTGTTTAAAAACCACTCCGTCTCTTCTTCTGCTGATGGTTTTGATATAGGTACCTTCTATAGACCCATATAAAATATGTATGACAAAATTATTTGAAACCCATCAAGTAGAGACCTTCTTAGTATATTTAGACACCACTGACAAGTAGTGAAGGAAAACATCGTGTGGAAACATGAAGTTATAATAATATCTTATAAGTTTGTGATCACCCATCCGCCTTGAGCTAGTAGCGTAATGATTAATTTGTAATAATTCATACCTAATTATGTTTAAAAATAATAATAAAACTTCTCCGTGTACGAATAGGCTTTGCTCAGTACTTTTTAAGTTGGTATTGGCGGAGGATTTGTGATATATGAAATGTGTTCAAATTCTTAAATTCTCATTAATGAACTGGCCGGACAGTTTCAAGTTCCAGTAGGATGATTTTATCAACCTAAACAGTCAGTAGAGTACTGAGACTAAGTAAAAACCTACCGACCGAATAGTTACCTAGGTATATTTCCTACTTAATTTATTTAGGTATATGGTAAATGCTACTTTTTCCCGAGAATAGGACTGAACCTCAAACCATTGTTATACATGAAACACATAAAAAATATGTATTTGTAAAAGGGGCCATAAAAGATTAGATAACTTTTACAAGTCAACATAAAAAAATTCTTGACGAGGCCGACAATTACTTTGAGGCGCAATGCCGAAACAAAGTCTGAGGTGAATCTTAATAATAAGTCGATAGATACCTACCTACCTACAAAATAAATCGCAAAAAGGAGTTTTATACAAAATGTTATTTTTACAATATAGCAAAGTACCAACAAGCTACTAGAAAGTGGAGGTAGAGGAACAAAAAAGTCGGTCGGCACTCGGCATTCGGCGCCGGTCGCGTCGGCTGAAAATATCCGCACCCACCCCGTGGGTAGAGATGGGTTTATATGACGGCAGAAATGCTATTTCATATCATTTGCTTATTTTATTAATTTTATTATCATTATACAAGCAACATACTTATACATATCTACAGATATTGTCATTTTAGTCACAGCCAAAAAAATATTTGTTTACCAGTTTAAAGGTGTAGGTAATTAATAAAAAATATTAGGAACATGACAATGTCCTTCTAAAATTCAACTGATACGATTTAAAAAAAACGTAGGTACTCACGACTAAGTACGTACAATTGGTTAGTAGGTAGTTAGATAAAAAAAAATTGGATATTTATAATTACATAGGTAATCTATTTACATAATTAGGTCCTATAGAAATGTATCATTAAATATATTTTTTAATGAGTAGATAAATTTGCCTAGGTACTAATTTATTTTATTATTCGAAATATATTTCTTTAGGTACCTATATTTCTTACAGATTAGTAAAACAACATAATAAGTAACATTACGTAATAGATATAAAATTGAGAATTAATAAAATAAAATAAGTTAGGTAGGTACCTACTACAAAAATTTGACCATTTAAGAAAAACTCAATAAATTCTCTCACAATCTTACATTTAGAACACATAATTCAACTCGACACAGACATAAATCTTCCAATTGAACAGCTTTAAGATAACACATCTGAAACACAACCAATATTTGAATTCCATATTTTTAATTTCTAACTCCGTTCCGTATGGCCAACGCACAATGCGCGCGTTCCCAATCACTCGCGACAAAAAAGTCGGCCATTTTGTCGACGTGTGAGCCGACCCGGCCCCTCCCTGCCGTGGAGGGGGGCGCTGTACAAAGACTTCCTTTAACTTGATACTTGCGGCACACAAAAATAACCCGTATTGTTACAACTTAAGGGTTATATTAGGTGTCTGTTTGTACAAGATAGGGTAGTATACGGGCTGTTTATGTAGCCAAAACTGCCGCTTCATACAGCGACGGCGTCACAGCCATCACTTTCATTATTATTGGGCGATTCACGGCGTTTACTCGGCACTCGCCGAGAATCACTGTTCTGTTGTTCAATTAAAATCTAGGCGATTGTTATTTTCATTGTTTCCGTTTTGTTGTACATGTTTTATTTGATTTTTTGCAACATTTTAGTTTAGTTAAATGTAAGTATGTTTAATTTTTAGGAATAAGGAATTATTATGATTCTATTGCTACCTACTTCAAAAACTGTATTTAAATATGAACTTGTTACCTACTAATTTTATTGTTGCCCTTATTATCTATTTTAGCTTTTTATGAACAAAATACACGCGCATCATTTACACACGTTGCTCCCTAGTGCCGCCGCATTACGATCGAAACTTACACAGCGGCCCGTTCCGCAGACCCCATTTTGGTTTTTGGCGAAAGCCAAACATTTGGTCCATTTACACTCTTAATAGCCCATCCTTATTAAATTTATACTGGACACTGTTAAAATTTCAGTTGTTTAATTACACGGAATTTTGGCCCAGGGAAACCATAATGGGCGCACTGTGCGGACGCAGCGAAATTAGGTGGTTAGACGAACCGGGTATATCATTCTGTGTTTAGAACGAGTTTATTGTGAGTGTATGCTCTCTGAAACGTTAAAATAGTTTTACATTTACATACTTACACAAATAAAGAGGATACACTATTTGGTTCTTACAGTGCGTAGCCTAAAATCAGCTGATCGTTGCTCAAAAATCCACTCCTGAGATACTCCCTAAAATAGAGTGTCTAAACATAGCGGGCGATACTGTTATAACTCTATTCGTGCCCCTCAAACAGCTGATAACCCTTGTTGAGACATTCAGCGTTTTATGTTATGAGTGCGTCGTAAAATAAAAGTGCATCAACGGGCCTCCCGTTTGCATTGTCCGCGATTAAAAAACCGTCCGATTACAGAACTGTGTAGTTCCACTCGCTCACCGCATTCAAACTCGCCTCTTTAATATAGCCGCTTTACCAGGGTTCCTTTACGATTATTTAGTCGTAAAAATCAAAGTTATAGGCTATTTACACCCGTAACTGTATGTTAATCTTTGTTTTACGAGTGTGCGGCGGCTTATTATTTAATCGTTAATCACTTAACACTTAAGGTTTGTGTATGGCTGGTTTTATACCCCGTAATCTTGATTCTTGAAGAGATTACTCTACATTGTAGTGGATTTATTCGGTGTCAGCTATTTTTAAACGTCTAGAGGAATTTATCGCGTGCCTACCTAACCGCGCTACGTAGGTATGATTCATTCGGTTTATTTACGTTGCTTTTAAATTACGTATGCAAATTGTTATTTCGGCTATCATAGTAAGTACCTACTATGACAATCCATTGTTTGCCATACTTACAGCTATGTAGGAATAGTTTCTTGATTAATGAATGTGATTACAATAGGGATTAGGGAAGGAAATGGATTGTAATGCTAATTTTTATCCTCGTGTTTTATGACTCTGTGAAGGAAAATATTTAGGTCGGTAGACATGCATTTTCGTGAGTAGAATAAAATAGGTTGAAGTAATTAGGTACAGTTATTTAGTAGGGGCGGTGACCGTAGGAACATCATATTTAGCTCATCATATATATGAGTTTTTATAATAACTATGAAGAACCCCTCTGTGGTTCTAAACTATTAGAGCTTTTTTCAGTATATACACGTGAGTAACCCGCAATTTTTAGTTAATTCATCGTATGAGTGTTCTAAAACCTAGGTACTTATTTCAGTTAGATTATAAGGTATTGTTAGCGATAAATCCTTAGACACCTTTTAAAAATATATAGGTATCTTTCGATCCTCCAACTCTTACAAACCTCTATGTTCTTATATTCAACGTAAGTATATAGTTTTTAAATACATATATTTAGTTATAAATAGGTACAATACATATTGAGACGATGTCCTTTTAAATTCAATACTTGTGAATGTAGTACATAGTAGGTAGAAAACAGTAATGAAATGTATGTAAAACGATTATGTGCGTGTTCCAATGAATCTTCAACATTGTAACCAAGTCATGTACCTATCTAATACATAATAATATCTATAATAAATAACAAAATTTACGCAATTTTATCAAGTGACAAAGATGGCAGAATCCAACCGACATTGTTCCCATAATTTTCACAGTGGAATCTCATTGGAACAGAGACATTAAACAAGAGTGTCAGGACCTCAGACAATATTCTACACATCGTTCAGTGTCTTATAAATCTACTTATCTTTCAATACTAAAAACAGCCTATACTACCATCTAACCCATTTAAATCTGAACCTTATGCTTTGGAGAACAGGTATCATACTCTGGACAATATTTTGTCACATACAACAGGGTGTTCGAACAATGTTTTAAATGTCGTTGAATTAACTGCACGGACGCATTTGATTGCATCGCAATTTGCGTTGTTATTTCTCGAAGGGAGTGTGACTTATTGATAGTACCTATACGTTTATATTTTTTGATTTAAAATGTATTAAATATGTTGTGTGTCTTGAATTCTTTCGCTAATTGACGGCCAGTGAGAAATGCAGGCTTTATATTTGACGCTACATTTTTTTTAAATATATAATTATTGCAAGGACAGCTGTCTACTGTCCAGTGCTACCAGATATTTATTTTATCTGTAGGCATAATTTTCGTGACAACAAGAAATATTCCTACATTCTATTTTTAAAATTACTTTTTTATTTTAAACTTGCCTCCACATGGCGGTGGATTAAAATTTATACATTAGATACTTTCTTATCAATACCCAAGTAAGTAATATATGAAAATTTAAAAGATAGCAATTGAATCGATTTATGGATTGGAACAAAATTAATCGATTTTTAATAGTCTGATAGTGAACTGTAACTGAATTGGTTGTTCATTTAATTAAAACTGACTTAATAAGTATCTACTGTAATCAATTACCCTATAAACGGAATATGAGTTATCTAAATCGCTTGGCTAATCAAAACATATTTTACAAACTGTGATTATGATTTTACTTCAGACTTGTTGAATAAATTGTATTTTAATTCTTAGGTGCAGTTAATGAATATTGAATTATTATAGGCTAGATTCATTCTATGACTAACAAAGTGGTTTGATTAACATTTCCTCTGTAACAAGCGTATGACAAGCAATCACTGGATAAATTCTAGTATTAATTACCTAAATAATTATCTACGCACGTAGGTACCTACCTATTTATTTATAATTGACTAAGGTAAGATGTTTAATAACTTTATTTTAACTTTAAAGTTTTGAATTCAGACGTTCGTTATGATAACTATATAACTTGTAGATAATATGTTAAGTGCGATTGAAACACAATCATAAACTGAGGTTTTATTAAAAAAACGAGAATCTATCTCACGTGAAATAACTGTGAAAATCTCTACTAGTTTCAAGTCAATTCAACGTCAACTACTAATTCACGGCATTTTGAACTTAAGTCTTAAGATATTTACTAAGACCTACACAAAAACAAAAGATGGATTTAAAAAAGCGTTCTTTAAAAATATTTCCTTAAATTTTTCACTAAGACAAACCCTGAACTATGTAGGAAGTCTACGCCACTATCAAAGGCAATAAACAGCGAACTGTCTGCGCAAGGTGTTCTAAACAAAACATCCATTCTTATACTATAGTTCCTACATAGATTCGAGGTACAAGAGAAAAGCTCCAGTTTCCGTGTCGCAATACCCTTGGGCCTTGTAGCTTTATCGTACCTCGTGGAGGAACATCTTTTTACAGGGCCCATAAGTCGCCAACACAAGCGCGCCTAACAACCTAGCCTACTGCCTAGTACCTTTATAGATAGACCTGGATAAAGGAATGTTCGCATTCTGATTTATATACCACTAATTGTGGTTTTATATTTCTCAACGGATTTTGTTGTTGTTTGTGTATTCTAGATAAAGGCATCCTTGTTTGGCATATCCGCCTTGTTATTAAATGCTGAATTTAGTTTAAAACGAAAACGAATGTTTGCATTGATAATTCTAATTACAAAGAATAATATCTGTCCATTAAAAATGCGATACAAATAAAAGGAAACACCGAACTGAATAATTCAAATAAAGAACGTGACGATACCATATCTAAGCACTTAATTCGGTAAACGGACGCTGACGCTGGCCACTTTGAAATTCCTATACGAATAAAAAAATAAATTGAATAATACGGCGAGAAACATACGAAAAATTCGAATGACGAATCAAAACAAAGTCCGAGCGGTTATTTAAGTAACAGAATAAATCGGCTCGCATTTCGGTCACGTCTGAAGCGAGTCGTGACAGAGTATACATCACGGTGAGATAAAGGCCCTTCGTATCGTTGGCTGAGCCCACTCACGGTTCTGCTTTGAGAAAAAAAAGGAACAGAGGATATGGCTCTTTAGCACTTAGTGTGATTCAGTACCGCTCCGTGGTACTCTACTAGGTCTTCGTTTTTCTATTGTAGTTAGGAAAATTTCTTTTCACAATTGCCAATCCCACTCTTAGTAATATTGAAAATTCAACCTACACTCACTAAAAAAATAACGACTTTTTGAAACAGATACAAAAACACAGCCTATTTTAAAAACCAGGAAACCATAAAGACTTATTTTTCAACTTTTATTCACCCATAAGAGTTTTGTAATGTTCGCTTAATTAATAAGTTGAAATTGTAACTACCCATTAGCACTCAGTAAGCGAATGAATATTGTGTACATTGGTAATTTTAAGACCACGAAATGATACGTTGAAAATATGCAGAGCCGTGAGAAGGCGTAATGAGGTGTAATGTAAGGGTTTGTAACGATGCACTTGCTGTTATGACTGGAAATCCTTCACTTTGGCAAATTAATACTTTTCTGTTTATAATTTTAAAACCTTAAAGCTATAATTATTACTACTATACTAAAGGTACTACTGTTTTTTTTTACTTTAAGGAAGAAGAACCTCAAGATTTCCAGGAACCTTTTGTCTAGCTGTTAGCATTCAACTATATTTCTTTTAAATTTCGCATATTCGAAAATCAAACGTTACACAACCAGTACAGTACACACACTACAGTACACAGTACTTAAAGCAAACTAGAAAAAAGTTTTTATACTTTACGCCCGCCTATTGTAAATAACAGCTATTGAGGCAGCATAATAATATTTTACCAATGTAAGTACGAGTATAGATACTTACCTATTCTTTTAGTATTTACATATCGATTTAAAACGTGTCACGGAATGTATGTTTTTTCTTTGGAACTCCTATAAATCTTGAGCCAATCAATATTCATGAGTAATGCTAATGTTCAACTTGTGACTTCTGTATTAAAATAACGTGAAGATAGTGGTTATTGGAAAATCAGACTTCTTATAAATACGTGAGTAAATATACGTAATGGGTTTAACCGGTTTTTCGGACGTGAAATGATTTAGGGGTTGGTGTAAAAAAAAATCATCTAATGTAGAAGAACTGTAAGTGGAAACATAGTTTTTAATTCAGTAACCTTTTAACCTTCAATTGATCTTTTTGACCTATGTAGATCAATTCAAATTGGCTGCAAGGATATAATGTGGTGCTTTATATAAGTACATTTCAGGAACTTCACCTGTTTAATAAGGTTTTGTATGGTGAAGGTGTAAAAGATCATTAGGCTCAAAATCCAATATCACAATTAACAAACAAGCAAACACAAAACACGCACCTTAAACAAACATTGCAGCCAATTATCGCACTCAATAGCGCTAACTATTCCTACATTCCCATCAGTCATGTACGCATACGATCAGATATTTGCGCAGCATAAACAAGGCTAGGCAAAAAGGGGTTCTACAAACAAGAATAAGTTGGCAATAATTTATTCAAGTGTGAGTTATGTAGTATTAAGTTTATGTGGGTGGTAGGGGGGCTACGGGGGCCGCTATCTACTGCCAGACACGAGGACCTGACTTATGGAGGGACTAAGTAAAGACCTCTACTAAGGGTTGCCTGACAATTTATATTCGATGTGATTTAGAATGGTTTTTGAAATACGATTGGAAAAATATTATTCGACGTTCTTTTTGTGATTGCGTTTTGAATTTGTTATTTTTTTAGAAGTTAAGGTGGATTTAATGCCTGGTTCTGATGTAGAACAGCATTGTATTGTCAATGGGAACATTCTAATGCTACTAAAATAGATAAGTAAGAGCTAAAACTACTCGTATCTAATGAATAGAATCTTTGGCCACACACAGGCAACATCTAATTTCAGTCTCCACGTTTGGATGATAATAGTCTCATGCAAGTTAATGTTTGGGTACACTGATTTCCCTAATTTTGCAAGTCCTAGCAACTTTTACATCTATTTTCATAATTTTGCACATAAGAAGAACTAATTAAGAAAATATTGAAAATCATTTAATTATTTCGTTCTTAAACCATTGCTTGGTAACAATTTTTTTCCGATAGCAATTTTATATATCTATCTTCTTTTTCGCCCTGGGCAAGGCGACAGGGAGCGTGAAACTCTCAGAAATAATAGAGGTAGAAAAAAATGAGTCTTACCTACATAGATATACCTGAAATACTTACTGCTGCTAACGAATGGTATAAGTATCCATTCTATGACTCTGAGTACGGTGAGATTAGAAGTAATAGATAATTCAATATAAATAAATAATACGTAACGTAAATGTAGGAGAGCCCTGCTTCGGCACGAATGGGTTCGGCTCGACCGGAGTAATATCGAGCCTCAGAGAAAACTGGTGTAAAACAACGAAAGCGTTGTGCTTCACCGTATGAGTGAGGTTAAGTACTCCCAGTACCCAATCCTTTTTCCCATCCCCCAATTCCTCCCCAATCCTTAAATCTCCAAAACTCTTATCTCCAAAACATCAGGTATCATATTAATAAAAAGCCTAACACTTCCCTAAAAACACGAAATGACATTTTAAGTATATCGTGTTACCATAGTAACTCGGTTGTTAAAACACGTCTGGTTCTCAAACTTTCATTGGAATGCAGATGTTCACTTCTTTGATTTAGCTTTTCCACTTCGCTTGTTGGATAATTCATGGCCAATGAATAAATGAACAAGTTCGCAACAAAAACTGAGGGAAAAACTGTGTGTGAATCTGTGTTGGTGCGATCGCTACTTTTTGCTTCGATGTAAGAAAATAATTTCTTATTTCGATTGAATAATGGCTGACTTATCAAAGAAGTAGAATTGTTTTTATGACTGGTCTTTATGGCTGTATGCTGATTATAATCAAAGTTTAATAGGCTTAGTTTTACAGTGTTTAGAGCGGTAATAGTAAATAAGTGTAATTTTTTTGTAAGTTGATGATCATTTATAAGTATTTTGTTAGGTAGGTACTAAGTTTCAAAAAGTCTTGCTTTTTTATTTAGGTTCATAACATAGGTAAGTATGAAAGAATATAATAGGTAGGTAAGTATCATAGGATATTCGATCAAAGAATTTTCAAACAGAATTAAAAGGCAATAACAATAACCAATTTTGATTCTCAACCTTAACATTTTCATTTAAAGTTGAAACTAATTCAAATCTAATTATTACCTAAGTATATTTTTTCTTGACTTCCAGTCGTGAACACATATAAGTACATACCTACATATTAAAAAATGCAGATATCTTTGAAAACCGCTGTATTGTTACAACCAGATATCGCACCCCGACCTTACGAAATGCCAGGACGTAGCAACTGTTAGAGGACACAAGACTTATTGAGGAATACAACGAACCATCTTTTTATTTATAAGCTTACTTACAACTTCAAATTTGTTTTAAGTTTATTTTCAAATGTTGTTGATAAAAGTTGAATGTACTACCTTCGATTGTTTACAAAGGTAAAAGTCATCAAATGATTTCTCCCGCTCTGGGAGAGCGAGAGGATGTGGTTACTGGCCCTTTAGGGCCATGACTGATCGGAGACATACTGACTAAGAACCACTTCCCTCCTTTTCTTGCTCCAGACCTGGGCTGCAGTACTTTATTGCGATTGCACTCACGACCCCGCAAGTAAATACGTTTTCTGCGTCTTTATTTTTAGTTCTGATGCGGGGGACAGGCAGCACTCAGATGTTTTTTCAAAGTACCTACCATTAGAACATAAATATCTAAATAAATTATTTTTCGCTGTATGACACAGATTTAAATCCTGCGAATGATGAATAAAATTAAAAAAAAAACTCATTTTATTGATACAAAAAGAAAAAGAAAATTTTAGAAACAGATCTAAATTTAAAATTCAGATTAAACTATATTTATATCCATTTAGTAATAGGCGTTCAATATAAGTGGCCAGTATTTTCGTTCAAGAGCCAATCGAATTTAGTTGTGCATTGTAATTGAGCACTCACTTATATGTAGCTTGAAGCTGTGGCTTCAATTACGTTCGTTTTGGACTTTTATGAGCTTCTTCAAAATCAATTCTCGTGTTTTTGCCTTTAATGTCGGGAGCTACAATTTGCGGTTGTAATTTTGACTTTTTTATTTTGTAGGAATACAATTAGATTAATTACTTGTATGTGAGTATGTTTTTCTTATAATTTTTATTTTTATGATACTGGATAGACTGTTAATATCTTCTTTTGCGGAAAGAGAAAATGAAATAAATTGAATAAAGGGAAAATCATCAAAAATGACTTATCTCGCTGACTGTGAGGTGACAGGGTGTGCAGACTCTTACTGGCTAAAAACCACCCCGTTTCATCTCTTTTTCCAGATAGACGCCGCGATACCAGCTGAAGGTCGACCATGTTGGGCCTGATCATCAGAGGCGCGTTACTGGTGGTATTTAAGCGGTTCTGGTCGGGCGGCGAGTTTAAACTTCTACCACCTACCTACCATTAAGATAAAGATACAACTAGGCACGTATTATAAGTCAAAATATACTTTTCTCTTTCTAGTTTTAAATTAAAATTTTCTGTCTTCTCACAAACATTCATTAAATAATACATTAGTACCTACCTAATATTATGTTAAATTGTGTGAACAACCTAACCTATTTTTCCTAACATTTAATGTGTGAACAACCAACAAAAGCGTGGCAATAAATTTCTCATGTTCATATACCTACCCAAGATAAAATTGCTAATTTGATAATACATAACGACGAATATATAATATATATTTAATTAGAATCTCCACATAAATAGGATTTTAAAAGGACTTAAAATGTTAGTTGCCAGTCATTTAACACTTGATACAGACATAAATAATAATATTGCAATTGTGAATAATTTAATACATAATTGTTTGATAAAATTAGCTACATAATTATATATTGTGTATAGTATATTTTTATCGCAGCTAAACTAGCTTCACTCGCTTCAACCAACGGCATGAATGACTAGACGATCAACGAATAAATCAAACGATTGTATTGTACTTAGTACTGGAATCTAAGTGCTGGGGTTTTTGTGGGGGGGAAAAATCAATCATCAAATGTCTTCTCCCACCCTGGGTGCAGCGAGAGAGAGTGTCAGACACTTACTGACTGAAAACCACAACGTTTCAATACAACATTGAAGTTATTTCTGGGTGGCCGTGGAGTCACTTCGGTTGATCCCATCTGTTCGTACTGAGGCATGGCTCTCTCACACTTAAAGGATTTATACTTTAAAAGTTTGACAACAAACGATCTAATAAAAACACATTCTGTCCTCTCGTTTTCATAATCTCAAGTACTTATACCATGTCATTAAAAAGTATGGCGTTTAGGTTACGGAAACAATCTAGGTTCTTAATGTATAGGTCACAACCAGTTTATCGATAGATATATCGCTCCATTTTGTTATAAATCCAAATAAGTAGTAATAAAGTAAGTAACTTACGTAGCTTTGACCTCCATCCAACATTTACTATCACACTGATAAACACCAATTAACTTAATCCACTTTATAAGATCGGAACAATAAATTCTCACTACTAAGATAATCTTGTTCAACTATAATTCAATTATCTTACATAGATATCAGCACAAGCGTGCACAAGAAGGATTTTTTCAAGACTAAATGGCTAACAACAAACTCGCCCTAACACAATAGCCTCAAACGTATATTTAACTTCGATAAAACAAAACAAAAACTAGCCTAACAAAACGGTTTAGCCTTTTGTAGAGAGCGCATTCGCGGAACCCTGTTGTTACGAAAAAATGTTAAATAAAAAAAACAAAGCTTTTTGTTAAAAAACGTACAGACCTAACCCTTACAGCGACAAAACAACAATTTTTCGGGCCTCAAATGGGTTAACCGTGTGACGCAACCTTGAAAGGAAGTGCAATAAAAATATATTTTCTAAAAATTATGAGACCACCTTTCTCTAATATATTGCGAATAATATAGTTAGGAATCCCGCAATGTTTTGCCTTGTCCGTACCGATTTTATTGCACCGTAAACCACTAAAAAGTACCTTGTTAGAGTAACATTGACAATGTGCAAAGGTGTTCCGGGCCATTAGACTTGTTACGAAACAAAGGTATGAAGATAATTACACCTTCGTAACTTTTTTAGAAGAAAGTCTTTCTCCTATTGTTATCGTTGCGCAAAAATTATTAATTGTTATGAATGTTTTGTCACGCGCAATTTAGCAGGTGACGAGGACAATAACGATAACGCTGTACTTATTTAACAAAGAAATTTTGATTTTTGTATTAAAAAAAACTCAGTTTGTTACTTACCTTGGTTGTAAACGGTGCGTGAGTTGTTTGGTATTTCATTTATTTTGTGATTTAAAAACTAAGCAATTAAGTTTGTGATTTATAATCGGTTACGAGCCCACCAACATAATTATTTCGACATCGGTAAGTTGATATAACGATCAATTTAAAAATTAATATTCTATTGTCACGTTATTTGGGCGGACATATTAGCTACTAGTGTGCTGTCAGTGAATAAATCAGTGTTGCTATATAGATAGTAGATACATTTGCATATCTAGAAGCGGGCACGTACTGGTCGAAGCCACAAAGCCGCCTAATGGAGCGACAATCGGCGCCACATTTCATAATTATCGCCTATTTTGACTGGACAATATCGGAAGCTTACAG
Organism: Spodoptera exigua; assembly: GCA_902829305.4. Lineage (NCBI taxonomy): Eukaryota > Metazoa > Arthropoda > Insecta > Lepidoptera > Noctuidae > Spodoptera > Spodoptera exigua. Next base: position 5,696,496 of record LR824612.2, read on the forward strand.
GGTCGCTCGTAGTACGGACGCCAGATTAGATACCGTTACTCTCTGTTACTGTTACAATGATGGTCGTATTTATATAGATCGTTGATTATATAAGGCCTTGTATTTTGTTAAAATGTTTGCTTGATAATTTTTATTTAAAACAATTTGTCCATTAAAATAGTATTGTCCATTTTTGTTTTGTAAGTCAATGATAATTTCTCATAATTTTTTGATAACTTCATATTACGCGACAGACAGACGATTACCTACTAATATTCTTACTGTCTTAAATCCCTCTTCTACTTTTAGTGCAGAGAGCAGGCAAAAATGTAAACACTCGAGCAATTTATAATGCTTATCTTAATTATTTAGGAGGTTCTTTTAATAATAACATTGATGGAGCATGTCAATAACAAAATATTCGTCTATTATCAGCAGTGAATCCGATGACATCATCGGAAATACATCTGGTCATCATTATACGCGTTTGTTCGACGTATCAGGATCACAATGACCAACCAATCACAGGACCAAATGCGACCGGACTTATGATAGGACACTTTTAATGCACCATTTACTGACGCTAATAGGCCCTAATGGGTTACGTTGCTAAAATATGGAGTGGGCCTAAGGTTTCCGGGTTAGGAAGTAGGTACATAATAATTTAGTTTGTAGGAAAATCATTTCTTCTTACGTGATCATTATTTTGTCGTGATGGCCCCGAGGATAAGCAGCCCGCTTCTCATGCATGAGGACACCCTCAGGGTTCGAAAGCTGGCAAGTACCAATGTGACTTTTTCCGAGTTATATTTACTTTCTATGATTGTTTTGACACCACTGCCATACGGTGAAGGTAAACATCGTAAGGAATTATAATTTCCAATTATAAGTTTGAAATCGCCAACCCGCATTGAGTAAGCGTGGCGATTAATGCTCTATCTAACCTTCTCCGTATGAGAAGAGGCCCACTTATAGGCTGATGATGATGATCATTAATTTGAGGGGAGTATCATCAAATGACTTCCTCTCGCCCATGGTGATGTGAGATGTAGTATCAGTCAGACTTGGTTGGACTTCAACTACTGACTGGAAACCACCCAGTATTTCCTCGGGCTAGAATTCATCATTGATATACATAGGAAAACAGTCTCCATTTTTCATTGCTGTTATATCAGGGTTTTCTTTGTAAGTAAATCTATTTGTTTATCAAGACCAAACAATTTTTTTTATTTGATGGTCTGGAAAAACCATTTGCTCTCGAGTAGGTATGATTGTAAAAATACTTCTTGGTTCATTATCTGACTATGAATTCAAGTCTGTTTATAAAACTATAACACTTGAAGATTAAAAAAAAAAACAAACCATTAGAGATGTGGGCAGCAGCAGGAAAAGAAGCGGAGTTTTTCTACTTCTAAAAAAAAGAAAACTCGATAAAAATTCTATTCTGACTACTTCTTGAAGACATGGGACGTATACAAAGTCTACATAGATATTCAAATAGCTATACGTAATACGTAGCTTCGGCATTTGGGGTCGGTTCATTACACTTAATTGTAGGGTCATTCGCGGACGCCCATTAGGCCCTGATGGGTGGTCCCAGGCCAAAATAGCTGCACTAATGTCCGGACAAAAAGTTAGGTGCCGGTTAGGAAGTATTTAGTGAGTAAAAAATTAATACACCCTCTTACTGGGTCGAGTAGGTGAGCTCACTTTAATAATATAATAAAATTAGTCAACAAATTAGTGCTAGAGGATGATTTTAAGTATTTTTGGGATTTTGAATAGTATCTATCGTGATACATGCAAAATTTATTTATAATCATGTGAATCAACCAAGAAAAGCTCCATCGGTTGCGTAATGTCAGCTTACGCAAACGCTACACATGAATTAGAGTCCCGTTGTTACTTGAAAGTAGTAGAGCATTTCTCAAATAACAAATTTACGTGAGTGAGTTCCGTTATTTTCAATAAGTTTTAGTTTTGATAGATACTTTTAATAAGAACAGGTAGTTGTATTACAACCTCATTCGGGCGGCAATTGATGCCAATGATACCGTAAAGATATATAACATTACTTAAATAATTTTTGAGATATAACGTTACTATTTATTTAATGTGAAAAAAGAAGCCCCTTTTTTGTTTCTCCTTGCTCTAGTTAGATGATCATTACTAAACCTAGATATAATATTAATGCAAATCCACATATTTAGTGCCCATTTTTGTTTATATCTCTATACATTGCCAATATTGCCCAGTTCTCACTCGAAACAATGGTTCATAAACATTTCAACTTATACCTAGACTTTAAAAGGAAAACAATTTCTCGTTTACTTTGCGTTCAAGCGACTAGGGAAATATGTGCAGGCATAATAGATAAGCCTTTACAGTAAGTTGCCTTAACAACTTTTGTTTCTAAGAAAATATACATTTTTCATAAACACCCGAGGGCGATGTAATGGAAAATTGCCTGTAATGTATAAGTAACAACGGTCATAATTGCTTGAATTACAGTCTTAAAGGCTGTGAGGAGCATGTGTAGCGAAAATTGATCCCTTTTAAAGTAATTTATAACGGTTTAGTACGCATCGGTGGTGTAAAGGGTTGTATTTATTCCTGTTTAGTTCTGTTTTTAGTTTAGAGTTAGGTGTTTTGAGGACTTCGATGCATAAGTAGGCAATATAAAGATCTTTACAAATGGGTGGTACCTAGTGCGCATTTTTACGTTACTGTTACCGCGCTTAGCTCTCTGATTGGTTGATCTCGTTGTTAGCCGGCCAATCAGAGCATCGCACGTCATAAACTAAGCACTCTGATAAAAACGGTTTCATATTTTTAAAATGATTCGATATATTTCAGATTATTTTGTGATTTATTTGTTTTTTTGATGTTTTAAAATTTCTTCTATAGAATAAGTGGCCCTGGTACTAATTAGGTACTGACTACATTGACCATACTACATTGTTAATGTCCTCTCTTTGCACAAGCAAATTGGAGCAAAATTATCGGCCCACTATCACTTGGTATTGGAGTTAACAAGCTTGGATTATCCACAAGTACCAACTACTGAATGAGGTAAATTGTTCCTAAGTTGTGCACGAGTGTTGATACAATACATATTAATTCCGTGCTAGAAGTTACTTAGTAATTAATATTGATAATTTCGTAGAATACTAGTCGTATTAATCAGCCGCATATAGATAGCTTGGTAAATAATATCGTTTGCGTGTTCACGAATCGTATCACGGCGATATATCGGCAAACATTGTAAGCTATTGTTCTGTTACTAAAACCAATCGGGAGTTTATTTACAAGTGTACACGTACGAACGCGACCGACGCGAAATTAAAACCTGCCACGGTATCACAATTGGCAATAACCAATCTCTTATCCGTACATATCTCTATAGACCTTTTAACATAAACGAAGCGCGGCCGCGGGCGGCGAACTAATCTCCATAACTTTAATCCTTTAACCCTCGCAGTACCAGGAATCCAATCAAACAGTACAAGCACCCCCGCCCCCGCCGCGCACCCTGCACTCCCCCTCCGCGCGTCCGCCTCGTCCCTCCCGCGTCTCGCCTACGCAGCCTGTCCCGAGTAATTATCAAAGCTTTAATGACGTCATAAATCGAGTGTATAATCTAATCTGGAAAAGCCCCGGGCTCCAGCGCGCGGCTTAATGGTGTGAAAGCTACCTTATCTCCCGCCATGTGTGAATAGAGCTTTATACGCGGCCGCCTGAAAGCTCGCGCCGGGAAACTTTGGAAAAATATGTCGTAGAACATTCGAGATAAGAATGTGGGACGTGGAACGCTTTCAAGTTTAATAGAAAATCGAACATTATCGTAAAGGAGATGTCTTTGCTAACAAATTCTTTGGAAGTGTATCTTGTACAGTATGTAGTAGTTAAGTACGGGCGGTAAGAGGATTATAATGCTACGCACACACTACCACACGAGTAGGCTACACTATTAATTTCATTGTTCAATGTTCGGTATCAAAATTGTTTAACGATTAATTCACAAATGGTATGGCCGGGCTCAGAATTTTAGCATTGACTCAGAGAGTAACTGTGAAAAACAACGATTCTAGAATGATATCAAAATAAAAACGGTTTACAAATATATTCCAAAAAAATGGTCACGATTCTAATATTTGAAACTTTCTTTTTATTCGAATACTTTGGTTTTTACAAACATTTTCTATATTAAAACACCCACATTAGCTGTTCTACGATACACTTCAACACTTCCTAACGATATCCTGTTAGAGTTGCATCGCGATTTCATAGCAAAAGGTCAATCTGTGTGTATCAAATTGTTGATTGCACTTAATAGTCGGGGCCAGACTATGAGTGCCGCCGGTGTTCCGACACCATTATTCAATTACACGCCAAATTCAATCTAACGCCTTTGTAAGGTAGAATTATAAAACTGCGTACAGTTTTATAGCCTTCGATTCGATACGGAGCCACAGAGTATCATAAACGCTCACAAATATTTGAACCTACTGCGAGATTCTCTGTTTAAATGTTAAGACTTTTTTTCTCTCACCTCGCATGTAATGGGAATCTCTGGTACGATTTGTTTAATACCGTTTATGCGACGATTCCATTTTAACTAGCTATCGATTAAGATGAATCGATTTGTTGTTTCTCACGTTTTTGTTTCGTTAACCTTTCGTGTAAGTAATTGATTTACTATCTGTAATAGATTTTATACTATGCTGAGTATTTTTTCGAATCGATTCCTTTGCTTTATATCGATTTATAGATATTGTATTGTAGTAGATACTATAAACTTGTTCATAATTAAACTAAAATATGTCTAAATTCAAGCACATTAAATTCCATAGCTTCAGGCAAAAATTCGAGATTACAGTTTGAAAAGAAATCGGTGTACAAAAAATGATAAGCTGCAAAATAACGATAAAAGTTAATGAGGGCCGTTGGTATAATTTTATTTGTTCGACGGCTTTTCCACTATCAACCGCATACGCCTTAATAATCTATGCTCATAAGCACACCATACAGCCATTATCCTAAAATTCGTCTCTCGCAGAGATCCCCCGCCTCGCTGCTTAATGAACGAATAAATAAATTGAGCCCTTCTTGTAAACAGCTAACGTGATACTCTTAAGGGCCCCACTGTACGGGGTAAGTGGATTTCTGTGTTGTACCGAATCTCTATATGTACCTACTATACGCGTACATAATGTGGGGCCTGCAAAATTTCCAATTTTATTTCTATACACATTGCTTGGTATCCTCTGGTTGAATTGAAGATTTTTACAGAACACCGTTGTTAAAGTTCGATGGATTGCAAATTTGTATACCTACAATTAAGTATCGTAAAACGTGGTGGTACACAGCTGTTTAGCTATTGGCTTGGGCGTAAATCTATTCAAGTTTGGGCATAGTGCGTGCACTATTGGAGGGTAACTAATTAATAAGTCACGTAAATGTATTAACTGCGAGGAAAACGAGCTCGGTCGTGCATTAAACGCTTGTAAAATTCACTCAAATTATTTATTAAACTATCATAAATATATCTGATGGCATTCGATAAGCGGTTTTTTATTTTATTTTTTAGAATAACTATTTTATGTGTACGGAAGTTAAAGTGTAATGTAAAATACTGTGTAGGGATGTTTAAAAAATGTGTAGCATGTGTTAATAAAGTTTGGAATGCAAAGGGGGTTGTTAAATGGGAAAGTTTGGAGTGGTTGAGTTTGAAAATATAACTCTAAATAGTAAATGTTTTGGTTGAGTTTTAAAAAGTCATATGAGTTCATTGTTGTTCGTTAATGAGGTCAGAAACCAATTTTGATTTTCGAATGTACAATTGACGAAGAGGCTGAGTAACCTGCTGTACGATTCCTGAACTGAGCAACTCTTTATGAGATCCTTAAATTGATGTACCAAGTCTAAATGTGACGTATATGTGAAATTGTTTGATTGCAAACGCACCCTCGATACAGGAGACCATCCTAGTGTAACCATCCCAATGAATACAGTCGCAGGTCAGACTCTAGCAGTATCTACTACGACTATAAAAAAATCTTTTAACTTACCAATCAACAGAACAGCGTATAACCAAAACAATTAAATTAATTGCTCGCAACAAAACATCAACGTCACACCTCAACATGACTTAAATAGCATTTCGCCTCCGAAAACGCTTATCCGTTCGTGTATTACCGTCCATACATAAAAGTGAATTATTATTTTGTGCGTCGTATTTAATATTGTAGGCTACAAATAACAGCGATAACGCACACAGTGTTGACTTACCTTTAAACATTGTACAAAGTGTTTTTCAAGGTTGGTTATATTCGTCTTCAATTTGCGGACCATCTTCCTAACCAGTTGACGTTGACTGAGAGCCTCATTTTTGTTAATTTATAAACATTTCAATGAACTGCCGATTGAACATCTTAAATATTTGGTGTGAAATTACGAAGAAAATTAATGTTTCGAACAAGATTTTTCAGAAAGTGGGTAAACGAAAATGTTATGATGACTTTGCGGCTAAATTAATTTCACTTCAAAAGGCTGTTGACTGAAGTTCTTAAATTACTGTATTACTGAAGGAACTTAGGTACAATTTCGTGAGCAATGACTACCTAATACTTAATTGAGGTCTAGTTTTACCCTTGTGAATAATGTAAAATTAAATTAATAATGGTAAATAGAAATTTGGATTTTTTTATTGGAATATTTTAAATTATTTTTTACAATCAAAACAGGCAACAAACATCAGAGTATATACCTAACAAAAAAGATTAATACCGAAGTCATCGTACTAGATAAAATATGTTGACAATAGAGTACTCATTCCTTCCGTAATTCATTGGCCAGTAAATAAACAAGAATACTTGACCAACCGAAATACGATAATGCAGAAGTGGAGGGTCACTGTCTTAATGGAACCAAAGCTTGGATTACGTAAGGCAAGATATATAAACAAGCCTTGGTTACCAAGATAACGTGAGCCACGGTATTTAGTCATCTATTTAAAGAAAGAACACCATTAATTTCGGTTGGGCATTATTTACCGAGCTAAGTAGGCACGGAACGGGTTCCTTGTAACACGATAAATCCGGTCGAAAGCCCCGAATAAATCTCAGTGGTACGCGATAAGAATCAATGTCTCACGCGAAGTATTTATTTATTTAAACCTCAGCATATAATACGGAACGGAACCCCGGAAGAGTGGGTGTCGACGAACTCGATATTTTCGATGCTTTCTCCTTTCAGAAATAAATCGACGCGCCCCAAGCTTTTTTCGATTATGAAGAGATTCTCCGATTCTCGATTGTTGTATTGATTTCATGATGGCGAGAGAAAACTGGCTGAGGTAGGTGGGTATTTATTTGACGTGAAAATTATTGCTGCAGTTTTACATACGCATAAATCTGATTTATCGTGAGTTATCTTAACTACGATCGATTTGACCATACAAATTGTGAAATGTCCTCCTTCAGATATTCAAGATGAAAGCATAGAGACTATACAAGTATTGCGTCTGCGGAAATATTCAGGAATAATGAACGTCTCTTAAAATATTGGCAAAAGGAAATTGATTTTGATGCAGGTTAATAGGTAGGTAATTGTTATTAAGTACGCGGGTCTATAGAAGGGGAAATAAAGAGTAAAATCCTTAAACAAAAGAAGCAATTTTATTCGTATGCGTACATATTACATTCAAATCAATGTACATTTTGGTTTGCGTCCAGATTAAAAAAAACACTCATAGGCTATGACATGTGGTCACTTTCGTGAGTACTCTACTAATATGAGTACATAGCAGTCTCTAAAAATTTAGTGATAAGGATATTTGTTCCATCGAGAAAATACTTATTTTGATATATACGGCGTTTCACTAGGTACTTATTTTAATAGGTATTTAAGGTCCTTCCAAACAACTCCAAAAAAGCCATCCCACAGTAATAATCACTTGACTGAACACAAAAACATAGTGTCTTCCCCTTAATAGAGACAATAAGAAAGGTGTTAATGGACACATTCTTAGTTATACTTTCCTAGCAAATTAAGTCAAAATTGAATTACTTATTAGCATTAAAGCTAGATTGTAATTTTTATGATGTTACCGTATGAGGTCACATCATATATACAAAAAAAAAACTTGAGTGAACTTGAGAAATGTATGTGGCTTAAATAGCAAAATCAATATATTCTTAACAAAAACTATTACGACATTCAAGGTAAAAATTGTAAAGTAAATTGGCATTTATTTTATAATAGCTACGTGATATTTTTCTGTCATAACTATTTTTGATTTTCGCAAAAAGATATTGACTAGATCAAAATATACTTCAGTAAGGGTGTAATAAAATAGACTAATACGGGTAATAAAAGCAGTTTATGTGTTTGTTTCTATGCTCTACGCATCTAATCCGAGGAAGTAGTTACTTTAACCGACTCTTGTTTGTTATATTTTATGAAAGAAGTTGCTTTAAGTTGGTGACAAATGTTTTTAGAAAAACCAAGATGGCGGGCGAACCGTTAGGTAAGTATATTTAGAATGTTGGTAGCTTTGAACTCGTACATTAAGCCCGGCGATAGGGTTAGGTGGTTTTGGAATATAAATTTCCTTTTCAATTATTTACGTATCTGTTGTTTAAATTGATTGATTTAATTACATTCAGGTATAAATTGTTGTCATTATAATTACTTAATTGTAAATTGCAGAAAAAATTGTGTCCACTTGTCTACCCAAGAACTAATCCCGATAATTCAAATTTCTTTTTTTATGTGATAGTATGGTGAACGAGCTGACTTCTTACGTCCTTAATGCTAATTAAGCTATTGGCGCTACCTGGAGTGGTGCCGTCACATACAAGGAACGCGCGTTGCTGGCCTTTTAGGGTTAGGAGAGTATCACTCAGGCCGAATCTGCCCATTCGTGCCGAAGCATGGCTCTCCCACACTTACTATCTAAAACACCGTTAACAATAAATTTATTAGCATTATACTCTGTCTTGCATTGTGTTAAACAGTTCGTATATTAATATCCCACATAAACTATCAAACTAAATGAATGACTAATAAACGTCGATAATTCAACAAGGCAGTAGCTATTCACTTGTGTCCTACACATTATGAAGCTTATGGTTGAACCCGTGTCGTGGAAACCGGAATCACAAGGGAACCGTGCCCCATCCCGTGCCGTTGTATAGAATTGAAGTATAGCAATAGAGATGTAGTCCTAACACGAAATAGCTACTTATAATAACAATAATAAAATTATTTATTAATCATTTTATTCGTAATAGTTTATTTATTAATTATTTTATTTTATAAGCTTCTGTTGTCACTAACTTGATTTTAATTTAATTTATGTTATTGAGAAGCTTAACCTTTTTTTAAGATTTTAGTGAGAAAGAACTCGATTACTTTCAAGCCACGCTAGGGACTCATATTGTCGTCGAATGTCGATGCCGCGAACGTTGATGCAGTTACGTGCTTAAGCTAATGAATATAATAATTCAAATTCAAATTATTTATTTGTGGAACATAGGTACCTACATTAAAGATGTAATTACAATGTTACGATCGCTATGTTTAACCTTATAGGTGTACAAATTTAATTATATTAATAAGGAATAGGTACAATATTACTATTTTATAGAATGTTATAAAAATTAAATTATAAATACAGTTAATAAACAATTGAATTAAGATTGTAAAGCTAATAAAACCTAGTTACCTAAAAGTACATTTTATTTATTCGTAGTAAAAAACGCTTATTTTTTACTATTATTTTGTCTGTTCAACAGTAAAATAATATTTATAATCACCCTGATAAAAAAAAACATGTTAAAATAAATAGATTAAAAACGCAAAGTAGGTATTATAAAAAGAGATAGCAACATAATTGTTCGTAAGAGACATACGTTAGTAACAATATGTCAGAGCGAGACAGGAATACCTACCAAGAGATCCATTAACAAAATGGCCGACGAAAAAATAGTAATTTATGAAGTGTTGTTTGAATAACTACAAGCAATAGTGAAATTAATGAAAATGTGTTGTTGAACAAATTATAACGTGTCAAAGAATATATGTAAGTATATGTAGCCATTACATATTGAAGATTAAGAGGGTAGGCCAGTTAAAAATATCAACCAATAGGAGCGCAGCGTTTTGTGACGTCACTAAACACGTGCCTTCAACTTTAAGATATTTATTTTTACTCTTAACCTTATCTCACACACGTCTAATCATAATCTAATGTTTTCAAATATGGAATTCCATATTTTAAATATCTATGAATTATATTTAGACAATACAAATGAGCTTTTAACATTGAAGCATTTAAAAATATTTCTTCAATTTAACAAATTTGACGTGCTTTAAGGAAACTTGTTCGAAAAACCAATAATTCTCGTTTACTGACAAATCCCAATAAATTTCCATTGCATTTTGATATTTTCGACATGCAACAACGTTTTGTATCTAATAAATAAAATTTCTGTGGAAACAACCTCGTATAAATCATGTTTATAGATTTGCGCCATTTTCTTTGGAATCGATATAAATTTAATGGTCTTTTTGCATTGTATGATATACCTAAAATCAAGCACCTGCTTCGTTTTTTATGAAAAATAAATCACAGACATAATGTTCACGTGTTTTTTAAAAAAGTAAAAATATATTTTTTTTATTTTATATTCATATTCTAATATAAAATTATAAAATTCAAAAATCGAATTCGGTAATATCTACATTACGTAAGCAATGTGTTGTTGAGTGTACTAAGTTTCATAACCGAAATGGCGGTCAACGACCCTTGGCCGGGGAGTGTGTCGGTTGGTCGAGGCCACGAGAGCATTTATCATAGCGATATAGTTCATAAAAATTATTATTTGTTACTCACATCAACAAAGACCAGAAGATATCGTCGGACAAAGATTTTTCGGCAACAATATTATTAATATTTTATTTGTATCTCTAAATTATATTGTAGTCAGCGATTTAGATATTTTTGTGTATTTTTTATTTATTTGCCTGATTCTGCGCTTCCCAATACTTATAAAATCACATCTTTCATTTCACATTAGCCTCTATTCCAACGAGTTTCAGTATTTTTATTCGAACATAAACATTCGATTATCATACTAAAAGCTATGAAAAACACAGCTACATTTCTCACAGAAGCAAGTAATTTGTTGCAAATTTTCATTCTTTCGATCAATAAGAACATCAAAATGCAAATAAACTTTCGTTGAATGGTGTTCAACTGCTTAGTGAACGAATTTTCCTCCGATTTCAATCAGTGGGAACGTTTGCTTTGGTAAACAGTTTTGACTCACTGAGGCAATTCACAGCTCCACTAGACGTGCACTTACACGCGAGCGGAATGTATAATTCTGCTGAACTAACTCCAAACACTATTCAATTTGAAATAAAGATCGTTATTGCTTGATAATAATGACAACAGTAACCTTGTGCTTGGGCATACATCGCGTGTCACAATTTAAACGAAGAGATTCCATATTCTTTATTCGACTACTTATTTTTTTAATGTCGCCGGCGTTGGATTCTTGGCCTTTTGCCATTGTTACGGTGCGTGAGGTGAGATGCACGCGAGGAGGGGATGGGCGTTATGAATGGAAATCAATACTAACTGCACACTACTCCACTACTGCATTGCTCCAATATAAATCAGCCCCTCTGCCCGGCACCCCGTTGCTTGCCAAACTTGCGTGTATTCAAATCTAAGTTTTATTTCTTAGGAAAAGGACTCAATCTTCATTGTTATTTTTGTAAGAACGGTTGCGAATCTATTAGAAATAATGTAACTATAAGTATTCTTTGACATTTTATGTGGATAATTTATTTGTATTTTGGTTTATTAGCTCTGCGTGTAGGAGCTGGTAGATGACTGAAATTCTTTGTTCATTATAGTGAATTTGTAATGAGTTTTTCTCTGTGAACCGTATGGTTGTTAGTACTGAGATAAATAAGTAACCACAACATCTGCTAATGCAGGTTTTCCAGCTGCACCTTATTATTGATAATCGCTTGCTTCCAAGGAGTATTTATTGCATTTTCGCTGCTGCGTTTCATACATCGTAAACATCGAAATTACAGTCTTTAAAATGGCGTCGTTCGTCTCGTTAACTTATTTTTTACTTTATAAATATGGAATTGGCAATTCTTTCAATTCTTGTGCGACCATAACTTATCCGCACCTTAGTCTTAAATCGTTTCTTTTTTTCACTTTCAATTCATTTTACGGCAATTCTGGAATTTCGAAATGCGCCTCAATCATTTTATATGCCTACTTTGTACTTAAACAAACAGATATTAATTACTGATATAAGCCTCATTAGAACATTAAAATGCTCTTAAAAAGGCCCGTACACTACGTGGGCAATTACAGAACAATGGGCGAATTAGACAATGACCCGTCAAAAGTTGTATTATTGGTATTGTATCACTAATTACAGTTACTTAATATTTTTATTGCCTGTCCAAATAAAATAACAAGTGAAGAAAACAGTTTGACTTAAAAAACGTAGTCAATAAAAATAATCTAAGGCTCAATCCGAAACCCTAATCCCCAGACGGCCGGCAACGTACTCGTAGGTAACTGCTTTGGTGTTGCTTGCATCCATGGCCGGCGCCGATTGCTTACCATCAGGGAATCCGTTTGCTAGTTAGCTGACGCATTCCTTAAAAAAAACATATTTATATACCTACGTACCTTTCTCCAATTCTTTACGAGAGCTTTCTCTGAAGATTTAACACCTTATCTTCGGTAAACAGATACAACAATATACTTTCCGATGTACCTAAGTATCTAACTTGGTGTAGGGTTACTCGGCCTAGTACACACAGTCAGACAGATAAGGAACAAGCTCCGCTCACGGCGAGTCTTAACTCTCCTCTCCTTTATTTATTACGCGCTACGTGCCCGAAGCGAACGATCCTTATACCAACACATTTTTACAATCTACCAACTAATTGCCAAGCGATTCCCAATCTTAATCTCACGCTACAAGCTACAGGATTATGAAACAATGATTTTGTTGAGTGTAGATTTAATTTTGCTAAGTAGTTCTAATTGATAACGCGCACTGTATCTGGTATTGTCATGATTTAAAAGCGTCTTTGGAATTCGATTCGCGATTTATTTGCGGACCGTGGTGTAGATTCTGTACTAAGCTTTATTTACTACGTTTAATGCAATGATGACGTATGTTTGTTCCAAGCATTTGATTTGTTGGGCTTTTGCCGCGTATATTAATCATACACCGATTGATTAAGTACTCGTAATGTATGGTTTTGTAAATAATTAAAGTACAAGCAATGAAATACATTTGCAAGTAATATAATTTCTAATCTAAAACAATGAACATTGATTTATCGTTATTATTATCGGGCCGTAAATAACTACTGTGTACAAGAAGATAAATACGAGGGCGTAAATAAACAGCATTACAAACAGAACAGAACCTAACGATTATGTACTAAAGTCGTACCAATACATATACTTACCTACATTTATAATTTATGCTCGTTAAACATACTTACTTTTCGAAGCATGTAAAATATTAAACCTAAAAATGAAATTTGGAAGAGATATAGGAGTTAAAATTCCTAAACACATTCTTTCTCGACATTTCTCCATTCCAACTAGGAGCCCACATTAACTCACAAATATAAAGACAGGCAGCGCCCAACGGATAATTTATGTAAGTTCCTAACAGCCGCCATATTTAAAATTCATACCATGCAAATTAGTCAAGTCCGATGCTAAAGCAATTACCCAAGCTTTGGACCGTAAATCGAAAAATGTTTTATGTGCTAGCAACAAGTTAAGAAATAAATAAAACCAGAATCGCCGGTTTTAGCTTACCTGGCGCTTGCGTCTTTTTCTCTCAATGCGTTTTTTGTACGAATGTGAAAGAGATAGAAGATAAGACGAATTACCTGTTCGAAAACCAGTTTATCATCAGGGTCCGAATTTGTCGTTTTTTGCGAACGTGGTAGGCGTCGATGGCTGCGTTTATGGTGTTCTTCGAATTTTGAGGACCCGGAATTTATACGGTTCGGTTTCATACCTACTTATAAAAATTACCTGCTTGATATAAGTATTATTACTACACTAAATATACACTTCATGATTTTTATTACGAAATGACGTACGCGATGTCTCCGACAGTTACACGTTGCCTTCAAGCAATTTCGGTGTAATTTCCAGCTGATTACAAAACGAAAAAAACCTTGCGAGTTCATTTTTATCTTTTAAAAGTATTTTAGATAGTCTCAAAACTGTTCTGGTCTTAAAAACTGTGGCTACAAACTATGCTTAAGTGTAAAAGCGACGAAGATTAAACAGTTGGTTGGTAAAGTTTTAAAATAATGGAGTTGGCGTGGCTGGAGCATAGCGTGCCATCAGGCGAACACGGTGCTATAAAGCAGGCACGAGTGCGATTTACAATCGTTCAGTTAAAGTTAGTCCGCGCGCGCCCGGGACAAATTAGACCTTTTTAATAAACGCCTACGGTGTTACGCTTTTGGATTAAAAAGTACTCACTTTTTTCTCAGTTAGTATATATTTTTAAACTGTTATTTTGTTTGAAGACTCAATATTGTGAACATTTTTTGAAATCGCTTTTTTTGACGATGTTTTTTTAAACTTAATAAGTAAAAATGATGAGTATTTGAATTTATTTGTCACATAGAATTTGTTACGATAAAATATGCATCATATTTTCTCAAATATTAGATATTATTTATCTCAAAACTTTGTTTTGCCATTTACGCTCTAGGTGATTATAAGCCCCGTTGTAGATCGAAGCTAGTCGAACATTCTCGAATAGTTTATGAGAGTTGTGCGTTTTGTATTAGTTATTCCGAAAATAGAAATAAATTTAGGAAAATCAACTTCCAAATAATCACGACTGGAGACATATCTGTTCCATTTACTGGAGGAAAGTGTTCCTGTGCCAGAAATTTTTAATAGTAACTATACTAACTAGACATACTACCTAAATTTATTGTTACATTTGCGCAACGTCGGCACGACGCGCACGCTGCTCATGATAAATAAGAGTCCCGTTGTGACTTGAAACTAGTAGAGCCTTTATCGTAGCCAGTCTCAAGTCACGTAAGTCTTTATTACTTATACATAGAATTTTCCCGAAACTTGACCAGACTTACGTGTTTTACACCCACACAGCTCCCATATTCAATCAACAATGCATTTTCGAGCGTGCAAGGAAAACCGCGAGCTTCCCATAATTTTACAGTGCAATGAAAATTGATGGTAAGTAGCTCGCATGCCTTGAACTTTAGCTCAGATTACTGATGTACAGGCAAGTGGGTGCTTCGTTAATGTCCAATCAGAGGTAACAAGATAAGTGAAGGCACTTACTGAACTGGCTTTCTCTTATTATACACCTACCGCTTCATTGTTTACAAGAAAACCTTTAGGTTTAATATGTCAAGTCGTTTAAAGCGGGTCGGTAGGTACTAGATGATGTTTGGGGTAATTGTATCTACAAGGCCATATAAAAGAAAGTTGTGTTAGTTACTGTTCTTATACTTAACTCAAGAACGTCTCAGCCGATTTCGTTGGGATTATAGAATCAAAAGAAGAACATAGGACAGAGAAGACAGGACAGGGTAGAGTAGAGTAGTAAAGACCAGTTGAATGTAAATTTACCAATTAGTCTGGAAAGAGATTTTAAAAACAAATTGTCTCGGTTTCGGAGCTGTAAAAGCAACTTACTTCAATAATACAATACCGAGAGTATTTTTAATTGGTTTCAAATATTGTTTTCATCAAAGTATGACACAATTTCTTTGTTTTAAGTGTTTGAAGAATTTTTAAGGTGGTTTTACAAATAAATAATAATAAAACGACCAAGATATCAAAACTATTCTAGTGCTATTTATTTTTATTTAAAAACTGTAAATGTTGCCACATATCAGTAGTTTTAAATACTGAATAGACTCCATAAATTTAATGTTTTTGCACCAATTTACAGAACCTTACGAGCTACCAAGTACTGGTAAATAAGCCAATTAATATGGCAGACGTGACTTCCGATAGTAGTAAACAAAAGTATTCGAAATATCTAGACGTAGGTATTTCACAATTTATGGACGTTGTAATCATGATAATGAACTTTATAGACAAAGAAATTGCTATCTTTTTCTCACATCTAGTCGTAAAGCACGTAACTAGTAAGTCTTTTCTTGGACAAGAATAAAAAAAAACTGTCACAAACATCCAATGAGTGTTAAATACTTCACGGTAATAAAACACTTCAGGCCATAAAAATGTGCACAAAATAAAAAAATAAAAAATTCAACATACCTACCTTTTTACCTATATCCAAAGATCTCTCTTTGCTCGATGCCCTTGATACCTGTAAAGTAGAAACAAGGTTAGCAAAACAAATGACAATCATAAAAACAATAATGCATTTAATTTTCTAATAATCGACGTTATTTTGTACTGCAACCATTTGACCTGGAAACTGAAGCTTTAATTCTTGAACGTCGACCAATAAAATTAAACGCTAAATCGGGAAATCTATTGGCGGTAGCTGTAATAAGTCAGCTTGGGCTATAGAAACTCGAATACATTAAAATGACAAAAACAGAAAGTGAATTAAATGGCTTAGTTTTACGAGTTACATATCCACTAGTATGTACATACATTTCGTAAACAAAAAAGTAATTACATGTACTTTCGACTCACATAGACAAACTGCCAAGCGTGGCATTTTATAATAGCTAAAACAATGGACAATAAGTAATTATGGGTTTGGTAATAAAATATAGTGACAATAATGAATTTATGTACAAATCATCGGGATACCAACAAGTCTGGAGCCCATGTACGGACGTGCTTAAGTAATTATGAGCAGTTGTCTTTTTGTCCGAGGTGACTAAATACCTATAGGTAAACTCCTTTTTATGTTTGTACGTTTTGTGGAGATAGTACGTAGCGAGTATTGGGTGATATTTTCCGGAAAATGTTTGACCCATTTTTTTGTTTTGAAATGTATTTTTTATTTTAATGTGATTGGTCAATTTTTATCTTCAACATTAAAAAGAACTTAACAGAATATTATTTGAATTTGGAATACCCTTCACATATTTCTTATAGCCAGTGTTCTTTAAATATGCAGGATGAAATAAACAATCAGTAAGCGTTAAGTTAGTTCTTGTTTTAACAACTAGAATAATGCGTTAAGTATTAACTCACGCCTGTCGGTATAACTTACCCTGACTTCCTACGCCTACTAGAACAATTAAGGTTAAACTTAGCTAAGTAAAAGGTAAAGGGAGATATTTACAATAAAGTTAAGGTAAAGATAGGCGCAGAAAAGCTATTAAGCTCAAAGACATTCACGATTTTCATGACTTTGCTTATGATAATAAAAATTAAAATCCTTTGACAATAGGTATCAGAATATTTAGAGGAATATCCAGTAAGTAATACAGATATAAATCTTAATTTTAATGTGGGAGAGCCATGCTTCGGCATGAGTAGATCGGCTTGAGCGGAGTGATACCACGGCATCACAGAAAATCGGCGTGAAGCAACACTTACGTTGCGTTTTGCCATGTGAGTGAATCCTCAATCTTTATATCTGTAATCACTTACAAGAGGCCGACAGCGACTTGAAGGTAACTCCTTTTTTCTCCTACTACAAGTGTCCATGGGCAGCGCTGACTGCGTACAATCAGGTAATCCGTAAGCTCGGTTGCCGATTTATAATATAAAGAAAAACATCTTAAATTTGTAGAAAAATACTAAAGAAAAAATCATAAAAATGTATTCAATTTAACGTTCGGCGAACACAAACCCTTTACGTTCTAGGTCCTATGGTTTCGTTAACCAGTGAATCAATGAGCGCAGACACGCTATCGGGATTTCTCGAATGTTTCCACTTCTTTTGAAACGGCCGCTTCAAGTTTCAACTTTATCTTACTTAACGGGAAACTGGTCCCGCTTTTTACAAACTTTTTCAAGTACGGAGCCAAGAAATCAGCGTAACCGATCGTCTATTCTATATTGTTCAAATCGTATCTTCGCAGTTAATTAGTAGGTCATACATTGTTATCGATTTTTCGAAATCAATCGATTCGTAATTGGAAGTCGATTTGATAAATTCCTGATTAAACACGATTGTGTCAGATTTGCTTTTATAAATTTAACACTTTTGGATACACTGACTAAAAGGAAAGCATTTCTGCAGAAGATTTAAAATTGTATATTCAAACAATTTTAATTTTCATTTTATTAACACTTATCTATCCATTTAGCACCTTGTTTACTCCGTTTGGAAGCCCAAAAAACATTAATTACTTTAAAACGAAGATTAAGAAACCTCTAACCGAACGTGGGCGCCACAATTGGCCATTTAGATCTATCAGATCCGATCGGATTGCATTGGCAGCTCCTAACTGTTCCTCGTGTGATACTATCGGACTCCGATCATCAATATTGCTTTCAAGAAGTACATCAAATAGTAGGACTTCGCCGCCCACTCCTTTACTATTGTTCCTTAAACGATCGCCCGTTCAATAGCTTCGAAGATTTATTATTTCGAAAGTTCCTTCGACAATTTTCGAGCTCGATAAGGCGAGTGTTTAAGTAGGCCTTTCTTGGGTCACAGTTGTGAAAATACATCGTCAATTAAAGGTTAACTTTGTTTTGATTGACCATAGACTATACCGATTTCTTGGTGTTTCTATCAGTTCTTAATTTGAATAATTTGACCGTGTGATAGTACTTGGAATGGGTGATTATAATTGGTCTCAAATTAACTTGATTATTTAAAAGCCATGAAGCAATAAGACTTGCGGTAGTTATGAGTTCAATTCGTTACGTAATATTTTGTTAATTTCTTTGAGAATATCCGGTTAATGGATATTTATTGGTGTACTGTAAAATACGGCTGTTGTAATAAAGCGATTATTTTAATTGTAATTAAGATATATTTGCTTCAAATTTGTTCTTAAATAAATAGTAGGTACCTACTTAGTAAATTATTGCCTATAATGGATATTTTATTATGGGTTATAAATAAGATTGCTTCAATAAAACAATTATTATACGTATATGTGATATTTATTAATAGTATTAGGATGGCTTTTCTATTAACAGGTTTGAACCAGTATGGTGTTGGCAGTATAGAATTCATTAGTATTTCTGAAGGCATTCTAACTACTGGTGTCGAGGTAAAAAGCACAGGGCGTTTGCAGTACCCTAATGTCGAACTGTCGTACTAGCTAAGTCACCAATTCCTCGCACTCTATTCTCGCTTATCGTTCTCGGCGGCTGGCTTTCTAGCGGTGGCTAGGCAACTGGCTACAAATTGTTGTTCCGGGTCTGGGCACGCACCCACAACGCAGGAGAAAATCCTAAAGAGAAGCAACGTTTTTCCTAAAAAAAAAAAAAACAAACTAGGTATCTGTTTGTAGATACCTATGTATGGAAGGAAATTTATTGGAATGCACGAGGTACTACGAGACGAATTTAATATGAATGTTGATATTTTTTCTTGGTTTTTGTTGTAAGTAAATTTATTAACATAAACAAATACTAAGAGAAAAATAAGTGACTCCACATTTGAAAGCAGAACAGTAGCGCTCTCTGTTAAAACTTTCTTTTAAAACCCTTTGCCAAGTCCAGTAAAACAATCGACTGTCATAGGCAGTTCATAAATTTTATAAAAATTAATAGATAACTTGCACCAAGGATAGTAAAATATATTTAGCTTGCATTTAAATTTGAAGGCTATCACTAATACAAGAGATGCTAATAGGTATATCTTCCATAAACATGGAAATATATAGCTTCGGTGTATGACGTAACTAACATAATGCAATGACTACGCCTGCCTCATTAAGCAAATTAATACAATACGTTTGTACCCCATACTTAACAATACATGATGTAGTGACAATTAACACTGCATACAATTAAGGTACAGTTTAGCATTCGATTAAGTAATTAATTTGTATGTTTAAATAATGTATTTATTAATGAACTTTTTGTATTTTTTGGGATTGAACAAGAAAAAGCTGATAGTGTATTGTAGTGGCTAATAAAATGTTAAAACTTAATATTTCTATACAATTTCTTTTAAAGTTTGTAAGTATGCATAGATGCATATTACATGTTTGTATCTTTCTTGTGCGCTCTCATAAGAACTACTGAACAAATCTAAATGATATTTGGCACTGAGATAGACTATAGTTGAAATAACACATACCTAGAGAGTTCTATGAAATATATACTTTTATACCTACACTCTTTGCTCACTTAAGTAGGACGAAACGGCAATCAGAATATATAATTATAGATATAAGAAAATGTAGTAGGTACTAATAAAAATGTGTAATATAACTTACTACCTAAAACTACACTAAAAAGTCATAACTCAACGTTTAACTTTATTAAACAACCATTAAAGCAAAATAAATCAATAAAACCATGTTTATAATAATTATCCATCATAAAAATCGACGTTTATTACGTCATTTGACTAATAGATAGATCGTTAATTTACACTCGTCAGTTGATACAATCAGGCCACGTGAACATTCATTATTAAATGTTTTCACTTTCAAATCGATAAAAGTGAAATGATTTATAATATATTATTGAAAATCAGTGGAAGGTCGTCATGTTATAGTCTCTATTTAATTATGTAGGTAGTATATTCATGTCAATAATTAGTTTTGATGAATTGTGTTTGATTTTGGTTAGTTTATTATTATTTTTGATTAGTATGAACATATATATTTATGATTAGTTTTACATATAACACGCAAGTCTGTGGTCACTTATTTCTATTTATTTTATTACAATTACTTATGTTTTTGTTTTTAGATTCTCAAATTCTATCAAATTACTATTGAACAGTAATTCACCTCTTAGGCTTTTTATACATTAAAGTAATAAGACGACGATAGCGGATAAAAATATCCCAATAGACATCACTTAGACACACATCTACTTTTAAAACATAGCATCCAGTGTTGGAACTTCGAAAAAGTATTATACAAATATATTTTCTTCAAAGTTATCTCTAGAATATTCTAAAAGGCTGAGACGTTTATACAGAAATGCCAAATCGAAAATAGTTTACGAATATCTAGTACTACCTTACATAGCAAGAATTTCCGGGTAAAAATATTTTGATATTTTTAGGCAATCACGGCTAAGGTAGGGATCCAAACGACACGATGAGGCTTATACGAAAATTATTCATGGTGTCTGCAACCGCGAAAGCCTCTCGCCATGACGTCGGATAAACTCTCGGATGAATACATTTAAATAGTAAACGCGACACTACGTTGGATTTACAACAGTATAATGCAGCGGGGTACATAAGTCCCATTACTCATGGATATAACTCGTTCTGTTATAAATATACACTGACATGCTTTAGAGTCGCGTCGGCCGTTACTCTGGGAGCACAAAAGGGTTTGTTAGTAGAACCTATGAAGTATTGCTTTAGTGTTTGCCCACGCGCGCACGAATAGAAGCCCGCCATTGTGTACGAACCCAGCTAATCTTAGACGCACCTATCTAGACTGTAGCGTGTAGACAAATAAAGTGGGTGTGCACTCTGCATTTCAGAGGTGTGGCTATTTGCTTTTCTCAGAGAAAATACAATGTTTCTGCTATCGTTGCAAATGTTTGTATCGGCTGCATATCTCCGAACTTGTTTTTTGTTCTTTTTATCAATGTTCTGTTCTGAAGCACGTTTTCGTGGTTTGGAAAATGTATAGTGAATAAGTATAGTAGTCTAGGTACAACTTTTTGTTACAAAATGATAGATTTCCATTACTAAAAGAAGCGTAATAGACCTTACAGGTATTTGATACACCACTTACTATGCCAAGTCTCAACAAAGGATCCAATACATTTGAACTGAAAACTACAATTTGTATAAATCGATACGGTTAGTTATACTGATACGATATAATATCCTCGACCTACACTCGAATGCCAAATTGTGTGCATTAGTTATAATAGTGCATTACCTACTTAGTGTACGCGCTCTCAGCCTAACCTTCATTTGGCAACACACGCGAGATTGACGCCATTAAGAATATGAATCATTGCTTTTGGCAACCGAACCTCATTACACGAACCGCTTCGTATATTTCACATACACCGACATTTTAACGCTTTTTACAATATATCGGAGAGCAGTAAGAACGAAAGTTGTGACATCGCATCGTATTGACCTCTTTGGCTTATGTAATTTAATTCTTTATGCTGATAAACATCATAAATATTGATGAAAATCAATAGTTTAAATTTAACAAGGAATTTTAAGTGCTGTTTGTAAAAACTGGATAAGTGAGGTAGGGCATTTTTTGAATAATATTTCTGATGTGCTGTATAATTTCGTGGTTGTAATATATTTTTTCTCTTGTCTGAAAGGTCTGTTGTGCAATGTAGTTTTCATTGCGAAATGTAATTAACTGCACAACCACAACGATAAAGAATACATAGGTACTCAGCAGAAATTAACGTTAAAACCAACAATATTAGAAACATCAAACAGTGAAATGATACAAAGGAAAAATAACTATATTGTTAGCGGCACACAGTTGACTATAATTTAACCACAAATAGACAAAGAATTCTCCAATAAAAACGTTGTCGTCACCAAAATCAAAGGCATTGCGGCCATGAAACGTAAACTGAACATTTCAGAACCATAACAATGAAAGCAAATCATCCTAACGACGTACTTGTGAGCAAAATGACTGAGAACTACGTTCATATAGTCCTTCAGTCAGAAACATTAATGAGGGTAGATTATGGTGGTAGGGAAACCGCAGGTGACCGACTTTTCTTATTTGTATAGAATAGAGAATGAAATTGAATAACTAGGAAAATATAGTCGTTTTTAGATACTATTTTCGACTTCGGTAACAGTATAGATATCCGAATTTGCAAGCCTGAATGAATTGACATAGGTAATTATTGAAATAGATAGATAGATAGATAAATTAGATAGATAGATTAACACATTTAAATGAAATGATCAAAACATTTTGCAGGTCAGTTACAAAATTTTAAGAGTCATTGATAGATTCAAATAAATCTATTAAAGTAAGTCCTCATTTTTTTATAGCTACACTAGTTAGATACATGTTTTCTATAATAATAAGAATAGCTTTTAAGAACCATAAGTTAATTTAAAATTTGTGCACTTGAAAAGAAAATACCGTCGTTGCATTGAAATGTCAATCAGCGGTTTATTTCTCAAAGAAGAACGAATGAAATCATTTTGTAATTAACGTCAGAACAACCCTTTGATCCGGACACCTTAAATGTTCATGAATGTATGATACTCATGCGTTCAACATGCCCCTCTTGAAGAGGTGGTTTAAGGTAGAAGCGAAAGCAATGTGTTGGGTGAAGTATATTTCTAAAAGTATACATGAGTAGGAACAGGAACAGTCCTGGAAGTCTAGACTGGGATAAAAGCAGAAATCTGTTGTCAAATCAGACATTCAATTAATGCCGGATCAAGTCAAGGCGGGCACGATTCGCCGGGGTGTCTCCGGTCTCGGGACGGTTCTGGTCAGCTGTCCTGTAGCGGCGGCCAAAAAGATAAAGGACAAGCGGCTTCTGGTTGGGTGGGTCTCGGCGCAGGTCGTGCTCCTAGAGCCCAAGCCCTATCGGTGCTACCGCTGCTTAGAAGGAGGACATGCAGGAGCACGGTGCACCGCGGGAGTAGACCGCAGCCAACTGTGCTTCCGCTGCGGTCAGCCCGGTCACAAGGCTGGCACGTGCACTGCCGCGCCGCACTGCGTCATCTGCGCGGCATCTGGTAAGCCAGCCGACCATCAGACCGGGTCAAAGGCCTGCGCCAAGGTCAAGAAAAATGCCAAGAGACAGCCGGCTCATCCGCTGGCTACTAACAAGGATTCGACGCAGAAGGCAACCAGCTCCTCGCAGCCGGTTCACCCGCCGGTTGCGGCAGAACATCCGCCGAGGGCTGGGAAGGAGGCAACGGCAATGGAAACCCAATAATGGCCCTACGTCGTCTCCTTCAAGCCAACATAAACCACTGCGCCAGGGCTCAGGATCTCTTGCTTCAGAGCATGGCGCAGTGGTCGATCGATGTGGCAGTTGTATCCGAGCCGTATTTTGTGCCACCCAGGGATGACTGGGTGTGCGACACAAACGGCTCGGTAGCACTTATTTTGAGGTCTGCCGGCGACACCCTTCCCTTCGAGGCCGTCACCCGAGGGCGGGGCTATGTTGCGGCAGTTTGGGGAAATATCATGGTCGCGGGGGTGTATTTCCCCCCCAGCCTTTCTCTCGCCGACATGGAGGATCTGATATTGGAGTTGGGCACGATTGTCAGTCGTAGTCATCCTCGTCCCGTGATAGTCCTTGGGGACTTCAATGCCAAATCCACGGCTTGGGGTTCCCCGTGTACGAATGCGCGGGGCGAGTTAGTGGAGGAGTGGGCGGTCGAGCAGGGCCTGCTTCTCCTAAACCGGGGTTCCGTGCAGACGTGCGTGCGGCAGCGAGGTGGGTCTATAGTGGACTTATCTTTCGCTAGCCCCGCTCTCGCACGCACTGTCCAGGACTGGCACGTGTTGGAGGAGGTAGAGACGCTGTCTGACCACCGATATATTCGATTCAGCGTCTCTGCTCAGACCTCGGTTGGGCCGATCCAAGCGACCCCGGTGGGCGTTGGAGACGGACCGCGTTGGGCGTTAAAGCGGTTGGACAGGGAGGCTCTCTTGGAGGCCTCTATCGTCAAGGCCTGGTTGAACTCTCCAGACAGGCCAACCAACATCGACGAGGAGGCGGAGTGGTTCCGGGAGAGCATGTCGCACATCTGCGACGCTGGCATGCCCCGAGTCCGGCCGCTACCATCCAGGCGCCAAGTGTACTGGTGGTCGCACTCAATTGCGCAATTACGCACCACTTGTGTACGGGTGCGGCGCCAGTACGCAAGGTACCGAAGAAGACGCCGCAGCCCCTTTACAGCTGCGGCCGAACAGGAAGAGGCGGAACTATATAACCGCTACAGAGAGGCGAAAAGCGCCCTCCAGCTGGCCATTGTCCGGGCAAAGGCCCAGGCCAACGTAGAGCTGTTGAGGACTCTGGACCGAGATCCGTGGGGACGCCCCTACCTCATGGTACGGGGCAAATTGCGCCAATGGGCCCCCCCACTAACCCGGAGTCTCCAGCCACAGCTGCTGGAGGAGGTGGTGTGTGCGTTGTTTCCGACGAGACCGGAGCACACTCCACCGGCTATGGTTCCGCCTCGTAGTTCGCCCAACGCGGAAGACGAGACTGACGAAAACGTGCCCGAAGTGACCCGGGTAGAGTTGAGAGTGGCGGTGGCTCGCATCAAGAACACCGCCCCAGGGCCCGACGGCATTCCAGGCCGTGCATGGGTCCTGGCTATGAGAACTCTCTGGCCCCGACTAGCGGGGCTCTTAAGCGCATGTTTGGAGCGTGGCCAGTTTCCAAGCCGGTGGAAGACCGGAAAGCTGGTCCTGCTAAAGAAGGCGGGGCGCCCCGCAGACTCCCCATCTGCGTACAGGCCGATCGTGTTGCTGGACGAGGTGTGTAAGATCTTCGAGCGGATCATTGCCGGCCGCCTCGTCCAGCACATGACCAGGGTGGGGCCGGATTTGGCGGACAACCAATTTGGTTTCCGCCAGGGGCGCTCCACAGTGGATGCGATCATGCGCGTGAGGGTCCTGGCAGAGGAGGCAGTCGCCCGGGGTGAGGTGGTCTTGGCGGTGTCGCTCGACATCGCTAACGCTTTCAACACCTTGCCCTGGAGTACCATCCGAGAGGCACTCCGGTATCACGGGGTGCCGCGCTACCTCCAACGCATTGTCGGGGCCTATTTGTCGGACAGGTCGGTGGTGTACCCGGGTCGAGAAGGATGGGGTCGGCGAGAGACGTCGTGCGGCGTTCCGCAGGGTTCGGTGTTGGGGCCGCTCTTGTGGAACGTTGGCTACGACTGGGCTCTGCGCGGTGCGCTACTCCACGGCGTCGGCGTCATTTGTTACGCCGACGATACGCTAGTTACAGCGCGTGGGAAGTCGTACCGGCAGGCGGCCATACGCGCGACGGCTGGTGTCGCGCACGTCGTGGGTAGGATCCGGCGGCTGGGCTTAGAGGTGGCATTGCACAAATCGGAGGCCCTGTGTTTTCATGGGCCGAGGATGAGGCCGCCTCAAGGATCCAGCATTATAGTAGGAGGGGTTTCCATCGCTGTTGAGTCCACGATGAAGTACCTCGGACTCGTTCTCGACAGTCGGTGGAATTTCGGGCCGCACTTTACACGGCTCGCCCCCCGGTTGATGGGCGCCGCTGCTGCGCTGTCGCGCTTGCTGCCCAACCAGGGGGGGCCCATCTCCTCCTGCCGGAGGCTCTACATGGGGGTCGTACGGTCGATGGCGTTATACGCTGCGCCAGTATGGGCGGACGCCCTGACGGCCCGCAACATCGCCGCGCTGCGAAGGCCACAGCGCGCGATGGCCGTCAGGATAATCAGGGGATACCGTACGATCTCCTTTGAGGCAGCGAGCCTCCTAGCCGGATCCCCGCCCTGGGACCTCGACGCAAAACTCCTCGCGTCGCTCTATTGGTGGCGCGCGGAGGCAGTCGAGCGGGGCGAGCGCCTGGTGCCCCGACAGGTTGAGGCACGCAGGGCAGAACTCCGCCAGACCTTAATAGCGGAGTGGCAGACGCGCTTAGCGCAACCCACGGCGGGGCACGCCGCTATAGAGGCGGTAAGGCCCGTTCTAGAGGAGTGGCTCAATAGGAGCCACGGCGCCCTCAGCTTCCGGCTGACGCAGGTGCTTACCGGACACGGGTGTTTCGGGAAGTACCTGTGTCGCATAGGTCGGGAGCCGACGTCTCAGTGCCATCATTGTGGTGATTGCCGCGACGATACGGCGCTGCATACCTTGGCGGAGTGCCCAGCTTGGGCCGAGCAGCGTCGTGACCTGGTCGCGGCCGTAGGTGCTGCGGGAAATCTCTCGTTTCCGGCTGTAGTGTCTACTATGGTCGGGAGCGAGTCAGGGTGGAGTACCGTCGCTACCTTCTGCGAGGCCGTGATGCTCGCAAAGGAGGCGGCGGAAAGGGAGAGAGAGGCTGCCTCCTCTCTCCCCTCCCGCAGCAGACGCACTAGACGTCGTAGGGTGGCCGACCTGCGACCACCGTAGGGCGCGGCCTGTGGACGACAGACTCGGGGCGTCTTGTCGTCTGACCAGCAGCAGGCCTCGAGGCGGCGGCGCCGTGTTCCGCGCGCGCCTCATAGTGGAGTCCTGCGGTCGGGGTGACGGCCGCAGTGGGTGACGGGGCCCGCCTTACCATCTGGCGGGCCAACACCCGTCGGGGGGTTGCGACGAATGCTTCGGCGATACCCGCCCCTCCGACACATGGGTTATTGGAGGAACACCGGGTTGGTTTTTAGTCAGTAAGAGTCTGACAGTACCCTTCGCCCTTCCCCGAGGGCGATGGGTCTCCATGAGGATTTTCCAACCCGACACCAAAAAAAAAAAAAAAAAAAAAAAAAAAGACATTCAATTAATAGATTACACAAGGGCAAAGTTGTGTGTAGCGGCTCAAGTTAAGCAATGATAGAAAAATATAAAAGAAAGAAAGAAATAAATAGACAATTGAAATATCTGCCATCGTAAGTTGACCAGTAAAAATGCAGCGGCCAGTATAAAAGACATTACACGGTTTCACGAACTGCTCGGTCGTAGGGTGATGTTTTATAGCCTAAAACACCAAAAGAAAATTATAGCTATCTATCAGTGAAAGAATTTTGGAAATCCGACCAGCAGTTTCACAGATAACCTTCTACATGCAATCATATAATATTCGTATAGAATCAAAAACAAACGTCGTATATTAAAAGTCTTCAGTTACAAATTGTTATGACAATTTCGATTAAAGAATTGTGATTCACTCATTGACTCCTCGCCCTCATTAATATTCCCGCTGCGTCCCACTACTTACACCACACACTTCCTCACAAATGAAACTTGTGGAATTTATATGAGCTCTGTACAGGCACGTGTTTCGCGTTTATTTTGACGTTTCCTCGCGAGCAACGTTCCATTTTACAATTAGTCCACACACCAATGAATAAGTACGACTGTTATTCGCTTTCATTTACCTTTATGTGGTTTTCGTATTATTCTTCTTTGATTAGGTTTCTTTTTTTGAATTTGAATTATTTCAGACATTTTTATTTTATTTCGAAAAGTATTTTAACATTTGTGAGTCATATATTCTTTTCATGTTTAACGATAAAATAGCTCGACTAGTTTCAAGCCTCGCTAGGGGCTCAAATTCATGCAGCACCGTGCGAGACGGTGAAAATATCACCCTAAAAATATGTTGTACTGTTAGTAATAGAATAAGCTTAAATGAAATGAATATTATTCAGTCAAAATTTACCTACTCAATTTTTGTTATTCATGCGTATAAAATTTATGAGCTTTTATCAGAAAAAAATGTTTTATTGCTTTATGAACTATATCAGAAAAAAACGTTTTGCCTATTCATCTGAATTCAGCGACTGAAATGCAGTCAGAGTGTGCATGTTACTTGAGGTCAATCATCTCAGTGAGTCAGCTGTCGCATCTTGTAAGTTTGCTAGACTGTATGTATTATTTATTATAAGTACGTACACACATAGTGTTAGGTATATTTTAAGTGGTGACGCAGATTTGTAACAATTTTCAATTTTATTATAAGACGCATTCGTTTTAATTTAGTTTGTTAACTTTGAGAACTGAGAAAGGGTTGCAAAATAGACAGAAAAGAATGAAAATTCAGAAAGATTGTTGTTGAGTTTTCTGATGGTCTATTACAGAGCACTAAGGTGTGCTTAGCTTCACTGAACAACCTGACAGATTATTTTTACTTTACAAAGTCTACCTGCCTGTTAAAATGGTTTGTTTTAAATTGATTTTTGATTCGATTTTGTCTTTCCAGTAACATCTGAGGTTTTATAAGACTAACATAAAGTATATTCTACAAAAAGTCTTCGCTCTTAATTCAACTTTCTTGGTACATTTTCAGTATGAAAACTGAAACCGTCAACCCAAGCAGGACCTCACACAGCTCTACATCAAATTAATTACCAAAATAATTTGCGACACGCCATAAATATTAATAGTCCTTTAAATACTTGAATCCCCAACAACGCAAAACCCGGTCAACAATTTAGACCCTCATATTTCAAATTTACCTATAGTATCGTTGGTTCTAGGCCTCCGTTTGCATACTCAAGCCTGTTTGGATCTTAGTCACGTACAGGAGTGTGACCCATGTGGTCAACTGATGTGGAAAATGACCATTTTAACTACCATCGGCCTATGTGTACTGTATTTATCAACCACATCTAACCTTGAGCATGGTAGCAAGCTAAGAACGTGAGAAAATTCTTAGATTTTTTCCGTCACTATTTTGCATTGTAAATTCAACTTTAAATGTATAGTTTAAGATTTAATTTAGTTAAAATATTTCTTGTATCACAATTTGCTAGTGTAAATACGGTAGAATAAAGTTATTGCTAAACAAGATTGTGTAAAATCTTACATTTTGATAAATTTAAAACGGCTCATGCTTCATGGCTCTATGTTATTTTTGTTACAAGTTTATTTTTAACATTGCTTAAGCATGTATTCGAGTTGTGTTCGAAACAAAATATGAAATTATACATTTAAATGTTTATCTTAAGTATTCACAATTGTTTTAAATATTTAGTTAGCTAGTTAACGAATACTTAGTTGTTGATGTTGACATTGAATATAAAATAATATGTATTTCACAGTTTTTGCACAGCAGCACATCCTATCAAAATCCATATCTTTTATATTGTGACACAACTTTGTTTTGATTCACACAATCTAGATAAATACTCCTACTCGTCTATAAATTTTAGAACACATCACAATAATTTCTAATTTGCGCATAGGCATAGCTGAGTACCTACAGAGATCTGTCGCAATAAAGCGGATTATTCCAACAAATGGGGCTTGCAATTAATCATTTTGAGTTATTGGGGACAAACGCTTCTCTTCTCTGCATAAAATATTGCAGGTACTATGTATACATATATACCTACTATATAGGTACTTTATTTACGTAGATATAAATATAAAAGTCAAAGTCAAAGTCAAAATCATTCATTCCAATTAAACCATAAATAGGTACTGGTTTTGAAACGCCCAAATTGAGAAGTAGTCTGTCAGTCTGCTCGTCAGTGAAGCTAGGTGCTCATTCCAAATTATATATTCGAATGGAGAAGAACAAGCAAGAAACTACATATACGTGGTAGGTAGGTACATCCTTTTTTGTTTTTTTTATCTTTGGCCCCTACCTTGTCTTTTGGTAAGTCATGGTGTGACCTACAATGATACGTACTACGTACCTACCCATAAGCAACCTATTCACTCGGACCTATAAGATTTTGGACCTATAAACAAAGACATTCTCTGAAAAGAATTTCACTTCTAGTAGTTCTGATAAAGAAACTGGAGACGAAGCGCTTCAAACGTAGGGGAACATCCACCATGAAGTAATGACCTTTTTGCCGATTGTTTGGTGGTATAGTTCTGTTCTTACACTCTTATTCCATCGTTACAGGGTCACAGGTCATGCAAATGTACAATCTGAGACCCACTTTTTACTAGTATTTTGTATTTTGAGTTCCATGTAATCTTTACTTCTATACACCAAGAGTTACAATTCCAAACTCTATGATATTGTAGAAAAGGGCTGATAATATTATTTTTTCTATGAAAAAATTTATCCAAAATAGCTTATTAGACAGTCACATTAAGGACCAACATATGATCTCTGTTTTGTGGATGTAAAAAAAAGAGAGATACGAGTAGATATAACAATTTACCAATAAAACTTTAACATCAAACGAAAATATCTAAAATAATTTGATACCAACAATTAATATGAAACATCCAGGGCTGTCCAATTTAAAACCGAGCCAAACTATACATAAACAAACATGCTACGTAATATAATTTAACGAACTCGTTACTCTGACGCGTCAACCCATAATTTTCAATTTGTGTCCGTAGGCCCCTTAAATATGTACGATATACATCGGAATCAGTTTATACTGGGCTATGACAGTAACTAGATGTTACATTAGTTTGTGTCATACAATTATGTATACATACATATTTATATGTCTATCTAAAATTGCATCTGACTTGAGTCCTAATTAGAATTCTGAAATAAATTTTGGTGAAGACAGAGATTAAGATTGATTATATTAGTTTTTGTGATAGGACACTTTTTAAGATGAATAAGCTTTTATGATGGATTAATGATTATGAAGTGTTGAATCTTTTTCTCAACAGAACCATTCCTATGGCTATCATCAGCATCGGCTTTATAAACGTTAATACGTTTTATGACCATGACAGAGCATTACCATCATCATGAGCGGACTAAAACATACGGAAATAGGTCATATCCATCTGTAACCAAGAATTACTGAATTTAATGACAGGGCAATTGGAACTAGTTCAATAAGTGTTGTCCTAGATATTATATGTAAGGCCATTTTAAACCAGTCTTTTTGTCTGTGCGGCAGTGACAGGGGTAGCAAAAGCAAAAACGTACCAGTTTAAACAGACACATAAAAGGGCGGTTGATTAGTTAAAAGTGTTTAGTACTCGTAATAACCTCTCGTATTTAGAATAATGTAACATAAATATTCTATTTTTAAATGAAGCTTAAGCAGACATACAACTCTTGACAAAATGTAATCAGCACTGATCATGAACAAATTGAACATTCGTAACACGAGATGTTTAGAAGTTGTATAATTCCGATTGTGAAGTGCCCAGCTGGGATCAGTGACAGGCGGCTCCTGATTGCCAGGATTGTCTGGCACCTGACTCTCTGACCAGCAGTTGATAAGACAATGCTGACAAAGTCATGAAACTCATTGAAGAAACCGATTCTGCTCGTGGAATGCACCAAATAGGCAACAGCCTCTACGCTTGAAACGCTTGTCTCACCTGTATTAAGTATCTGCTATCTGCAGGAAGACCTTTGAAGCCACAGATCCATTCAATGGGGACTGTTAGACACCCATCTAGTGACGTCAGATATAACAGTGGAAGGGAAGACAGCGCACAGCGAGGCTAAAGGAAGACACGTGGGTCTCCATAGAGATCAGTCAAGGTCGCAGGCCAAGCGCCATAGGGCCTCGGCCTCAACCAGAAACAGTAGAAGGGACGGGTTTGCCTATAAGAGGAAGGCCTCCTGCTCCTCATCATATAGGTGACGATGATGACTAACGGGTGGTTGTAGTGAGGTAAAATCCTTCACTTCCTAGTGGTTGTCTCCAGAAAGCTAGTGGAACCTCAGAGAATCTCTGACAGCTTATAGCATAATTTTGATTTTATTCTATGGGATAAAGAAGCCATATTATAAATACTTAATGCTTTTTCTTTGTAATTCAATTTAATAAACTAAGATTGATGACGATTTGATTTTATAGACTTACCGATTGAAATATATTTGTGATTTTTTTAAACTTTTAATGTTTCCTATAGAACATTTTCGTTTAAAACTGGAAATAGCAATTAAACTCTCTGTTTTTTCTAGAAAAAGCTTTTTACATCTACCATTAGAAATCCAATCAAAATAAAAAATGTTAAAAAACAGAAAACACCGAGATATTAAATCTATTAATAAAGTATTAAAAATTATATTTTTATGTTTTAACAGTTGCTACTAGAAAGATACCTATACAGGGTGGTAAAAATAAATGCAGAAGCTAGGTAAAACCTAGTTCACACTAGCGAAAGACTAACGGTTAGTGTTACTGTTATAACCCGCTGTATACAAATATAATGGCCACGTACACCAAATCGAATGATTTTGATTCGTATTCTATGATTATTATTACATTTATAAACCCCAGGTTATAAAAATCGAAGATGATCATTCGTATAATTTATTCCATTTGCATTGTATAGAAACAATGTACGGATTATATTTTTATTTGATAACACATAATATGTTGTGTCTATTACTTTTGGTTTTATAATTATTTTAGTGAGTAAAATATAAAACATAAAGTACATTTTTATATATCAAGAGACGCCTTTCAGACATTTTTGAGAGATACTTTTTAAATATTTAAGCAAATAGACGCCTAATTAGGCTGTAACAAAATTCTTTTAATAGAATTATCTATTATCTTGTTCGGCG
This sequence comes from Spodoptera exigua, assembly GCA_902829305.4. NCBI lineage: Eukaryota > Metazoa > Arthropoda > Insecta > Lepidoptera > Noctuidae > Spodoptera > Spodoptera exigua. The sequence continues at coordinate 5,729,758 of LR824612.2, forward strand.
GTCCCAAAGCTACTTACATAAATACACGTGTATCTAGGTATAATAAAATATATGTTTTTCTTTAAACAGCAGTAACAGTAAGTTAATTGGTCGTTAACATAATATAAAATTTGCTACATCATAAAGCCAGAATAAGATACTCGTATCTGTGAAATACTGATAAGTGATAACATTTGCCCAACGGCGACGCAGGCGCCACAACTAGGTTTGCGGGGGAATGGCAATGTTAGGTACCCTGGCCTTGGCCTGCAGCGTTCTTTCTCCAAAGGAACACGGTGGTTTTTGGTTAGTAAGAGTCTGACACTCTATCTCGCACACCCTGGGTAAGAAAAGCTATTTGATGATGGTCCCTCGAAAAAAAACACAGCCATCATTGTACACGCCGCCTAACAACTAGTTGAATTACTTATAACATACTATTGATACTATCGATTACAATTTATAAGCTGTCGATGCTTTATTAATTTAAGTGTTACTAATCGATTGATTGATTTCACAGCTGATTTAAAATCGTTGTTATCGCCGTACCAAAAGTTTTATATATATTTTAAATTTCTCCGTTATTTATATTTTTATCGATTGGTTGTCATAACGGTACTGTCTTATAGTTTTTTAATGACAACTAATATGTTTTGTAGCTATAACAGCTTTTTAAATGCTCAAAAATTAGTATCGAATGTTGTTTTTATGGAAATTGTTTTATACTAAAATAGTATTCGTGTAGTCTAGTCTAGACTTTTGTGAATTGTTAGATTTTAAAGTTTTTTACTATTTTTTCTTTCTTTCTAATGAATTTGATTATATATTTTTGTACATACCTACCCAGGTATCAATTTTATAATTAGAGGACACCTTTTGTTTACAGGGGAAAATCATCAAATGACTTCTCCCGCCCCGGGTAAGGCGAGAGAGAGTGTCAGACTCTTACTGACTAAAAACCCCCGTTCTATCTCCTGATTGAGGTCGAAGCCGCAATCTTCCATTGCGCTTACCCTGCTAACCTGGCTGAACATCAGCCCTGTAAGGCTCCGTCTGTGGTCTATGAGGTACGCGTGGAACGCTACGCGCCGTACGCTCGGGTATGGTTCTGGTCTGGCTGCGAACTGCCCTTACTCGCTTTCCGCAGACCCGCGCTTACGGTGGCCGGAGATAATCTCTCGAAATTAGAAGACACCTGGAAACTATATCTGCAGATGATCATTTACCTACTGCCATAGCTTCTATGCTGAAAATTTATGTGATTGGTCGATTAATACTACTGCGTTTCGCACTATAATTATCACAAATAATAGACCTAAAGAAGATCAGCTTAATTAAAGAAGGCAGTTGGCCAATAATTTTCCTCAATCATCGCACAATATTTACCGTAGCATAAACAGAAAAATTTACGCATTCTTATTCTTACGAATACTTATGCACCATCCCCTTTACCTATTAAGGAAGATATATCGATATAGAGGTCGTATATTCAGCCGAGAGGTATTTTAAGTCACAATACATTACGATATTAGATTGTTCCAGAATATTCTCGCATTTCCTTTAAACACGCATTCGCTAAAATATACCTAACATCCAATTTGCTAATTCCGCTTTTGGCAACAAACTCCCTCAAAGTGTACCTACGTAGGTAATCCTAGTATCAACCTAGGTAATTAACAAAACTTTTCTTATTACGTACTTAAGCTATATCTACTTAAGTTTAAGACTCTTAAGTTTAATTAAAGTTCTCCCTGTAGCGCAACGCAATTACTCGGCCCGTGTAAATGCAAATAAGTTTGTAACACTGCGATGTTTATACTGGCCACGGCGACCAATGAGCGTGTTCCAACTAAACGCACAGTGTCAAAAATCCTTCCATTTCAAACAACGTGCTAACGTTCACGTTGACACTGTGTCTATTTGCGGAGTTCCGTGTTGAAAAGGTAGCGATTTTGGGTTCCCCGCAAACTTGTTGTAACTTATTGCGGATGTCCTATAAGTTTAACCGCAAAACTGAAGCTTCTCAAGTTCCCCCGCCGCTGTTTAGAGTTTTGGTTTCAAAGTTTTCAGACTTGACAATTACTAAGGTTTCATATCTAAATCATGGAGGTTCTGTCGTAGTATACGCTTATAAGTACTTGTATAGTTCATTAGGAACTTCAGAACGCAACCGCACATTTTAAACGCTGCCTTAACACCAGCTATTTCTTCAGCAGTCGTTTGCAAAATTACTTTTCTTCGTAGAATAGGCGGTATTAACACCTACATTAATTAATAATAGGGACATAAAAATGTATGGCATATTTTTCAATAAAAACAATCATCTTATGGCTCTACCTGCTATCCACAATGCATTTATCGATAATTCAACTTTAATCTTAAGATGCGATGTGCGTGCTCACTTAAAATTAATTGCAATTTCTTTGAAATGTCAACGTAATTATGTTTTTATTAATTAATAATTTAGAATAACTAAAGGTGTTATACAGTAAAGCACAGATGTGTTTAATATTATAAACACTTCTGAGAAAATTGAAAATTTTGAATGCACTAAACGCGTTAGGTAATTTATTGGTTTGTAAATTGTACCTACATAAAAACAAATTGCAAAAATTTGATTAGTTTTGTTTTGATCATACTATATGTAGTTCTATTTAGTATGATCATTATAATTATTAAAGTTATTAGCCTATTTTCAAGTCACAACGAGACTCTGCGTCGCGGTTATTTTCAATAAATTAAGTTTTTTAGTTTTAGTATAAATTAAGTATCTTCACCTATCTGTCGCATAGCTTTCTGTATCATTCGATCATTGGCAAAGATGAGTTATATCAATCCTGATGGATCGAAGGTCTTCATGGCACCTCTACTGTCCAGTTTTTCCTTAAACCACTTATATGCAATTTATGTAGCACCTTATAAAGCGAATTGATATTTACGTCCATGCCCAAAGACTCATGTATTTTTCAACCAATAAATTATTGAGCGGTTAAAAATACATTGCGATACTTGGACTGAATTTAAATTGAAATTTTATTAAAAACTTTGGCTACCTTAGTTCTGTAATGTGAAGTGAATGGTGGTCTATGTGTTATTTAATGGTAAGTACTTACTACTACTACTACTTAAACTAAAAATTAGTAAAAATTGTCTTTAAATTAAACAAGTTTACTGATAAGCTGTCTCATCTTTCTACAAAGCAGTTATATTCGCAAAGAATCAGGTAATGATCCTCTTCTCGCTCCAGTCTTGTCAGCAGAGGTTCCGCGTATCGGGGATCACGTGATGCCCTCCGGCCTCCGTAAACGGGTGTTTGCGGATGGGGAGCTACAGTAGCTCTAGTTAGCTCAAAAAAGTCACCAGGCTACCACAGATGGGGTCCTCGAAGACCGACGACGTTTAGTCAAATGCAAACGCAATGATATTTCACGGTCCGACTCAGAGCAGGAGAAGGATCGAGCATATTTTTAGCTAGTAAGAGTCTCGCACTCCTTCTCGACCCACTCAGGCCAGGAGAAAAAGTAATTTAACAATAACCCACCCCAAAAAAATCTACCCGATAAAACCTAACCTATTCACACTTTGAAACTAAATTGTGTTGTATGTTTCATAAGAAGCTAAGTTTAGAAACATTCCATTATGGTGGATTAGTCTAGTAATAAACTAGCTCCCAACTCCAAAGCAATAGTTAATTAACACATTACTTAGGTACATAAAATAGGTGCACCAACTTAGTCGTAGAACATAATTTATTTTCTTGGTTTACATTCAAAGAGACAAAGAGTGCACAGTGCAGTATGATTAATCAAGTCAGTTCATCGGCCTCAAGGCGAGACTGATCAAAAACTCGTACTTTAACTGGCGACTGGGCAATATAACATTGGACTGTGGAGATATCGCATCGGAGCCCCGTTTGAGCTCGTTACACACTACTAGACTAGTTCACGATTTATTTACAATTGTAGGCGAGTAGAGTTATTGCTATACAATTTAGTTGGAGACAATTATCATCTTGTCCATTCTGAAGTATTATTGTTGTGAAATCTTCCAATGCTTCGAAAGTGTATCGTTTGAAACTCGATGCTAAATAAACAATTAGAACTATCTATGTGTCAGTAGTTAATTCTATTTTACAATGAATATGTTTAGGCTGAATGCGAACGGATAAATTTAAAATATATTTAAGTTGTTATAACAAAACGTTAGACTGGCGTTCTTCATTTGAAATGTCATCGTGTTCAACCCATAAATAGACACAGGTAGGCGCATTCTATTCCGTGTACCTACCCCAACTCGCCTGTACCAAACAGAGCACAACCGCATCCCGGCTCGAGTCCCATATTTCAATTCGCGCATCACGCATTAATGCCTTCAGGAAAAATATAGAATGCAGCACTCGTAAACTGAGTGGAACGCGGTCCGTGCTGAACGCATCAATGTCTATGACGTCAATTAGCGGGCAAGTCGTAAACAAATGTATTGTAGGAGCGATTTATTTATGGGGCTTCTTTGACCACTTTCTACTGGCGGAACGATGTGGTTGAAAGTTTATATCAAAGGTTGCAGTAGCTATGCCCTTTTTGAAAAAAAAAATACTTTTAAATGTGAAGCGTCTCGTTTGAAAAATATTCTACCTAGTTGCTATTCTTATAGATACTAGTACTCTAGTATTAGCTCAATAAACTGTCTAGGTATGTTAATTAAAATATCTAAATGCGTAAGAAAACAAACTGCCATAATGAATTATGCCAATAAACTTCGTAAAGTAGCCACGTATACTCGTGTTACACGCATTAACGAAGTAATTTAGGTATACAAGATGAAATTATTTCTTATGGTTGATGAATGAGTTAAATCTTCAAATCTTTCTTTTCTTTCAACATTCGAAAGTGTTTGAAACTTTGCTGATATGAGAGAAATATATGCATCAGACTAGTATGTCCACCAAACACCAAACCATAACTCGTGATTTAAGCAAAAAGTTAGAATACAAATGTCAATTACTATATTTTATTGATAACGATTTCAAGAATACCATCAATGAAAACTTGCTTAAGGTGGAGTCTCTAAGTTCAGCTAGTTGCCCTTTCGAATATTAAAGTGACCAGCAACCTAAGACACTCCTTCTGTATAAATTAAATAGGCGTAACCTCATTATGCCCGCAATAGGAATGTTAGTAAAAATACATTCGCACTAAAATGTTGAGAGAAAATATTACCACGACTTACACTCGCCACTGTTTAATTTATAATAATTTAATCATTGGAAGAATGCTCAGTTCAGAGGGCAGTAAATCGTCAATTCTCATACAACGAACATATTGAGGCCGGCCAGTTTCATTCCGCAAATTGAATGCGCGAACGTTCCCGATTTACGACTGCACCGCCATCTACCGACCGGCGTATTTTTAATTATTTGATCAGGCAACACTGATAAATCAACGACTGTAATTGGTCGGCCAGTGTTGCCCTTTAATTAGTTTATTTCATTTCGCACACGCCCTATGAGTAATTAGTTCATGAATTTTAATTCAAATGCTATCTTGTAGGCGTTAATTGATTATGGGGTAGTTTAGTAATTCGAGTAGGTACCTAGTGTTTATGTGGTGTGAAACAAAGTGGCGTTTACACAATGCAGGCATTTTATGTTGACGTAGTAAATGGCTTATCGTTTATCGTTCGAGATAAAACATGTAAAAAACCAGTAAACATGAAATTAATCCATGTTGGTACGAGTATGTGCAAATAATAAATCTTGATGATAAAATCTACCAATTCTTTTTTCCTGCCCCACTGGCGTAGGTAACCTTCGGCCGAGATTTATTACATACTTAAGAACATTTATACTTGTATATAGGTAAGAGGAGTTGGTAAAAATATGCCGTTCTCTGTATACATAGGCATAGGTATGCCTATGTATACTCTAACAATAATCTTTTTCGAGAGAATGTTAGAGAAAAAAAATCCATTACAGATACATACTTATACATATACAACTCATAATAGATATACTAAAAGTGATGTTTCTTTAAAAAAATACTCTTTGAGTAGTACCTTTAGCTTTAATTGGCCGCGCATCGCACATATTTTAAAATCTATCATGGAAAGTAGACTCTTTTGTAGCAATTACCATTGCATCTGGTTAAGAAAACCGACACATTATTATTGCATTAGTTCGATAGTAATAATGATCGCTTTATACTCAATACTTTAAGCAATTATTAGCATTTTCACACGAACATTGTATCGGCACGTAATTATAGCTCAAGAATTATGCGGTCGGGTAGCAAATGTTCTTAACCATGTAAACGTTCACGTTAGCTGTTATATTGAGCACTCATTATAAAGATAATATTATACTTTGCATCGATATATCATACTCTGACTAATTGAAGTACGAAACTCGTTCTTACACCTACGTAATAAGGGTGCTGTCAGATTAATTATTACCAATCACGTGCAGTTGACTGACTTTGCGATTAATTATTACGACCATTTATTTTCTTTACTTTGACTGTGTACGAATGAAAAATGTATTGAGTTTTGTTTTGGCTTGGAATATTGTTTTGATACATAAGAATAAAAAACAAAAATAAATAGTTGTTTTAAGGGAATAAATAATACGAATGTGCGAATAAAATTAACGATTTATTGTCGTTTATCAAAAATAGAGCAATAACGGAACGTTTTTAGGCGGAAATCGTTTTTTGTTACGAATATAATACAAATATATAGATGACATTATATTTTGACTTAGTTAAATTCTACGAAAAACCAACGTGGGTTTTGTTATAAATATAGTTAATAAATAAATTGTAGACTTATTTACCGTCGATCGGATGATCTTCAATATGAAAATTGATGATTTTGAACTACTTATTGTATTGAGTTTTGAAAATGTCGACATAGTAGTTAGGTGGCCCACCCACCTAACTACTATGTCGACATTTTCAAAACTTTTAAGGTGTAGCTCTACTGTTTTAGGGGTAAATCATCAAATGACTTATTCCGCCCAGGATGAGGCGAGAGGAAATGTCAGACTCTTACTGACTAAAACCCCCATTACTTCTCCTGTTCTAGGCCGAAGCAGCGGTGCGTCATTGCGCTTACCCCGCAACCGGCTGAACATCAGCCCTATAGGGCCCGTCTGTGGTGGTCTATTAGCTCTTTGAGGCGCGCGCGGAACGCTACGCGCCAAGACCGAGTAGCTAGCTTGCTAATCCATCCATTTATCACGTGAAGGCAGGGTCCAGCGTAGTAACCAATGGTTTCTTGGTCGTATATCAAAAGCCGTGGCTTATAGATAGCCGGGATCTATGGCAGCGATAGGGACGCGATAGGAGGCGAGGATCGGGCGCACGTTGACGTTTTTACTGCCAAAGCTATCGCGCCCCGTAAATTGTTGCAGCCGACAACGCGTTTTGTTCGACAACATTCCGAGTACAAACTCATCAGGTTTTCATGCATTTTCATGAACGTAATTGATGTAAAACAAAATTGACTTTTTTGTATATACTTCGTTTGTTGATTTCGAGGGGAGCTGTGTTTTTATTTTGTTAAAAATATACCTAAAATAAATCGAGTGTATTCTTTATTTGCGTTGCTACTATATCTACATATGTAGGTAAGTACCTAGATACACGTATGTAATTTGAATAATGTATCGATTAAGTATGCCACGAATTGATTTAAATCCAAGCAAGCAACTGTTTGAATATGAGTCAGTGTAATAGGAACCTTCGTCCCGACTATGGCTTAATCCCACTGCCTTTCCCGGTAACAATCGTGTCCCCATTATCATTTGTATTATCTATTCATGTATTGTGATGAGTTCCTAGATTTCCGAAAGAATTTTTACGTCACAGGTTAACGAACTAGTTGAAGCAGAAGATAGAAAAATAACACAACAAAATATTTTCAATAAACATACCTGCTTAGTCAATGAACCTAAAGTTATGTCAATAAAAATATTATTAAATATTTACTGCTTAATTAAGGTAATAATACAAGTGAAGAGCCGTGCCAAGTATATGAGCCCCGATCTTAGCTTGAAACTAGTCGAACTCGCCCGAAAAGGCCTGAAATAAATTAAAGTATTTTTTTAGTATATAAGTAGTTCGCATGACGTAAGTAATCTTATGTAAGAAAATGTAAACATTTTATCTTGTAATTACCATTATGTAATTAGCAAGCCATGTTGTCGTTTAATTAGATATGCTAACAACCGGTTACAGTTCAATTAATTATTTTAATTCCAAACGTTTTGTTTATAATTATTTCCTTTACATTATAGAGATGAAATTTGTATGCGTCATATCCATATAACTATGTTTTTATGATGAAAAGTCAGATTGATCAGGGATTCATTTGACTGAGAGATACAAATCTATGTAACTAATATCGATTATCAAAGCATGTTTCTTTAACTAATTACAAATAATGATTAACTGCGGCTACAAGTTTATCTTAAAGTTCAATCATTTATTTATTTTTATGTGGAATAAAATAGATAACTTTTACATGAATCTTGTCTATATATGTATCTATAAGCTGATCTCTGTTTTTTCGTGTTTCCGTACTTGAATATTTTGAATAAAGATTTGGAGTATTTAATTTCTAAAACGTTAAAGTAAACATAAAAGTAACATACACACACATCTCAAATATATAAAACAGTTTTATTTGGACCATCTTTCTTGCTTCCCCCGCGTGCCCCTGACACTGTGTAGGGTAACAACAAAGTGTGAAATGGCCCGGAAATATCGTAACCTCTCCCAGCCAGACATTTCGTTCCTTTTCGCTGGCTCCGCTCATTATCTGCCATTCCAAATGCTTCTTTGTTGGTTTAAGTTGCTTTATTTACCTCCCGTAAGTGTACAATCGCTCCTACACTAATACAACCATTTAAAGATTAGCCAATGACGGAAACCTGTTCCTCGTCGTATCAAAACTCATAAATAAGCCACCATTTTTGCCGCTGTTTTACATAATAGCCAATAAATAAACCAAAATATATTGCTTTTAAAATAATAATATTTACATATACATAGATTTTAGATACCTATTTTATAAAATTCCTACTGCGTATAAATATAGGCTGATGGAATTTATTGCGTCATCATACGAGTAGGTGTGTAGATAAAATGAAAACTATGAGCTAAATTGAAGATTAAAATCATAAATTCATTATCTTTATTATGTATGAACGATATTAGTTACAAAGTGGGTGTTTTATGAATTTATTAAAATCTATAGTCTTTATTTTGGCGATGAGAAAATTGTAATGGGTTATAATTATAAAAATGGTAATGTAATGTGTCGTTCTGAACATTAATATGTCATCGAAAGTTGGGAATAAAATAAATTATATATGACAGTATCATAAATAATTCCCTTCGTTTCCGACGGTACGCTGCGCATCCGGTAGGGAGGAACCCCACCCGAACCGCCGCCATTTTACATTTGAATTTGAAATGTCATTATTGTTATAGAAGTATGATAAACAATGATCCGTAACGGGTCTTTGGAGTACCGAAATATTGATGTTTATCGTCAATGTGTTTGTTTACACATACTATTGCTTCATAAGTATTTTTGTGGGAAACATGTGGGAGGTTATTTCAATATTGTTTTTTTCTATAAAGCTTGAGCTTAGTAGTAAGTATAGCAAATATATATTGAAGAGTAATAAATAGGACATTTTGTATTTTGTGTTGTTACAAAATAAATTCAATACCTAATACGTCTACTCTCATAGATAAAAAAAAAACATATACAAACACTAATAATATAATAAATATTTCTTCAATAATTGCAAGTATAATTAAACGACAAGTATCAGTTATACGTATAATATAAGGTCTCTTTTCCTACCTGATGTATATAGGTACCGTACCTATATTTTATTATATCAGGCAGGAAAACAGTTATTTTTAATGGATTTTTCATTCATAGGTAAACAATGTTTGACCGTTATTCAGGAGTTGTTATTAGATTTAATAAAAGTTGAATACTTATAATTACATATTTAGTTTTTATGTGTACTACGCGTATTAATTTCAGTTAAGAACACAACTTCAAAATCAATTTGTAGAAAAAATATACCTTACAACAAAAAAAATATTTTAAGCCCTTATCCTTATAAAATTAATCTTAACTCTTATGAAAGACAACAAGCGTGGGTAAGCTCCCACATTAATGAAATTATGGATAACCTACTGCCCAATTTAACGAGAGCTACCCCTGCCCGCGTTTTACAAACACTTCCTGACTATGAAGGGGGAAAGTGCTCATGATTGGAAGGTCAGCACATACTGGTAATAAAATGTACTTGGAAGTGAAGAACACGAGTGTTGATTAAATTAAACAGTAGGATTTATGTGGTCACCAATTTAGCAATGATGTGAAATGGCGACTGGTATAGGGGCGTAGTCTGTGAAGTGTACACAAATACACGAGTGTTAATCACCATGTAACAAAGAGTTTTTATTGATATTTCTATGAAAGAGGGTGGTTTTTTAATTAGATAGACGATAAATATTAATCTTTTTAATTAATCTAGTTGTTTAGGCACATGCATAGATATTTAGATTTGTGATTTTTTCCCGTGGTATCTGTTTAGAATATGTACTTTTATTTTGGTCTCCCGCTGAGTAAATGTTTTGTATTTTTGTTTCCAAAAAATATACGTTAGTTTTTTCTACATTACAGATCAGGGACAATTGAATAAGTCAAGTCAAAAAACGTCACGTTAAAAAAAAGTTTTATTAGGCAAATTCGTTCGTACGTAATAAGATTATTTTTTAAGGATTCATATCATATTTGCCGCCTTGAGTAGGGCGACAGGAAGTGTCAGATTCTTACTGACAAAAAACATCCCATTCTGTCTCTTTCTCCATACCAGGGCCGCAGAACTATGCAACTAGGCTAGGAGTACTTAGGTATCTCCATCCAATTTGTTTAAGTTTCAAATATAGCCCTTATAATACACACAAGGGAACCCGCTTCGTTCAAGTTTAAACTCTACCCACTAATATATACTACACTAAAACGTTTAAAAACACATAAAAGTTGTTACATAACCACTAAAATTAATTTTACGATGGTATTACAAATATCATACATGTGCCGCCATCTCGTAAAGTTTATGGGAACTACGCAGCCAAGGAGGCTTCTACGCTATCAAAGTGATTGGAAACGCGAACCTTTTGATTCTCGTGGCGCTGAAGGCCGTGTGGAGCTTTGGTAAAGGACTTTTACCATAAAGTAAAATATTTTTAATGTTGATGCTAGTGTTTATATTATATATCTTCCTGAAAAAGTTTTAGTATGATAAATAATATTTACGAAAACATAAACATGGTTTTGAATACTTATGTAGGTACTTAACTGTTTTGAGAAAAATTATAATCTCTGAATGAATTAAATATTTTTTAATAAATCATAACTAAAGGTACCTATCGCTAAAATTTAAAAAGTGCATCCGGTAGGTACCTGCTATGTATTGATACTTGTCAATATATTAATTTGTTTTTTGTTTAAAGAGTACCTAATGAGTGAGAGAGATTGAGTTTTTTTTTGTTTTTGTCCATTCTACCGTATAGAACCAGCGCTTAGCTTTGGTAACTGACCATTTGTAGAATTGTTATATTTTTAAGCATTTAAAAAGAACCTGTAAATAAATATGTACTTTAATTAAGATTTCACTTTGATTTTGAGTACGGAATTTATTCTTCTATCCTTTACATTATTCGCCGAATACATAAGACCTAACTGGGTTACTCACTAATTTATAGAGATGTCACCAGTATAAACCGCAAATGAGAATCGTATATCCGGCTTTCACTATCCTGGTATCCGTAAGTGAGTGGTATGTTCGATAAGACTCACCCCCGGGTTAGACCGTGGACAGGGTTCCCGATAAGTTTCGATTTAATACGTTAAAAGGTGCCCTTAATGGGGTCATTCCCATTCGTTATGGGGTCCCGTCCGACCGTATTTCGAGAAGCAAACGTATTAGATTCCGAAGCGATTTTAATAAAACATTGGAGTTGTATGACATCTATTTGGTGTTTCATTTGTAAGTTCAAGTCATTTTAATAAGGTAATTTCTTCATTGTTAAGTACTATGTTAATATCTGTAAAGTTCTTGCCGAAACAATTCAACTAGATATATATTTACAAATTTCTCTAAAATAGCACCAAAGAGCGTGGGAAGAGAAAAATAAAAACAAATAAAATCCTGCAGTACTACTATAAGGACTAAAGAGTTAATTTTTCAACAGTCAGATAAATGTTATCTGAGGAATGAAATTGTTGCTGTCACTGTCTTATACAAACATTCTGACGCGACAACATGATAATTATCCACAGATAACTTTTATGTAACCATTGAAAATTCCTTATTGTACCTATTGTGATCGTCAGTTGTTTGGAATGGCAACACTGCAGTTCACAAAGAAGAAGAAACTAAAGATCCCACGCCTGACGTATAAAAGACAGGACAAGTGAGTAAAATATATACTAAGATAAAGTGAATAATTCGTTCAGGTCAAAAACCTAAACACTCGTCTTTATTCCACTCAGAATCAACAAGAACAATATTTTAAGAGATGGTAAATTGCCCTCTTATCTGAAGTGTAATGCATTATCCGGCCTTTGTGTTCTCATGTCAAATTTCAGAGCAAATACCTATAAAAATACAAAGAGAAAGATAATAATTTTATTATGACAAGTAGACAACATTTATAATCACTACACAGTATAAACCAAAGTCACTTTCTCTGTCCCTATGTCCCTATGTATGCTTAAATCTTTAAAACTACTTATGCAACGAATTTTGATTTGGTGTTTTTCTATACACCATTGTTTATAAAGAGGTAAAAGTTTCTATGTAGGGGGTAATGTTTGGAACCACTGGTCGGGTTTCCAAAATTCTTTTACTGATAGATAGCTACAATGTTCCTGAGTGCTATAGGCTATAAAACATCACGCTACGAGTAAATAGAGACGAGCAGCGGGTGAAACCGCGTGAGGGTTGCTAGTAATAGATAAAATGATTAAAGAGGAAAGTTTATATCTATATTAACATCCATTAAACATCGGAGAAATTTGGTATCAGCATTGCAGCCGTTCGAAACCGAAGGGGGTTGCTAATTGTAAATAAATTAAAAGTGAGAACAACGATGGGTTTGCTGAGGAAAACATTGTTGCATACTTATAAATAATCTTGCAATAATTACCTACGCGTTATCAAACAACCATTTTGATAAACTTAATAGGTAATATATAGCAAATTAAAAACATTAAGTAATAAATTATGTGGTTCGAAATTGCACATTAAAACTCAAATATAAATTAAAAAGATACTCCTTATGGTCAATTTGAATAAAAGATATAGAATCAAGCATTGTAAATGTTTTTAAAAGAAAAATTAAATCAAGTGTTATGAGACATTTATGTATGTTTGTATGAGTTCGAACGATATTATGAATTTATTATTATATTTCCAAGATTTTTATTTACACTACTACTACTACTGTTATTTTTTTGTAAAACATCTGTCAAACATGTCTCGCAAATTGTTCGTGTTTTTACATAGTCTGTTGCAACAAATAATTTTCTATTGCCCTTGCCCTTTTTGTCAAATTTCATATTTAAATTAATTAAAGTAGTATTTAACGGAACTTTATTCCTTTTTTTTAAAAAAAAACATTAGTACCCGAGAAAGTAATGACTACTTAGTGCATTGGATCAAATTAACTAAGTTGTAATCACTTTTGTTGTACTCCAATGAATACCCAGTTTATTTAATAACATAGGTATTTGAAGTAAGAAAAAATATGTGTACCATGTTAAAAATCATTGAATTGGTTCAATTACTTACCTACATAATTACAAAAAGTTACTCCAACCAAAAAGGTGCTCACATAAAGAAGTTTTAACATTTTTACAGTCATAACGGCTTCTTTAGATAATAAATCTAATAAAATACTATGGTATAAAATAGTAGAATAACTAAGAAATTGTTGAGAAACAAAAAACAAAGCGAAAACGCGTTCTATAAATTCATGAGATCAAACAATAATTTCTTATATAAATTATTTATGAAGTAAAAAAATAATAGTTAACGTAATTAACATAAATTAAAAGCATAAAACAGCATGCGAAAGTAACGGACTCTTTACCCACCTAAGAAATTTAATACAACTTAATTTTCTATTCTTTGAGTGAACCGCTATTAACACATTCTAAAACCATAAAAGTAGTTTTTATGTGTTTTTTATTACGCATTTGTACAAATATCATTTTATTAATTATTCAAACATTATCTTAATTTTTACTGTGTCGTGGTGGCTAATGAGCACGCTTCTCATGAATGAGGGTGCGGCTTCAAAATCTGGCAAGCACCAATGTGATTTTTGCCGACCTACTTATGTACTTTCTAAAATTTTGTAGTCAGCACTGATACGGTGAACGAAAGTATCGTGAGGAAATCTGTGAGGGGAAATCATGAAATGACTTCTTCTGCCCAGGGTGGGGGGTGGCCTAGAGCTTCTCTTGCTCTAGGCCGTGGCCGCGGTGACTTATTGCGCTTACCCCGCAACCCCGCAACTCTATTGATGATGATGATGTTAACCGACCTGCCTTATCTACGTTTACTGCTAACTTTTTACTGTTATTTGAAATAGTTTAGTTTGCAAAAATCATGTTTAAAGAGCGTCGGCAATTTAAAAGAAGAGCGGTTCCAAAAAAAAACTGTATGATACTTAACAACAGTTACAACGGGTTATTAATTATACAAGGTGCGCCTACTAGTTACCGCTGAATTATAAACCTAATTATAATTTGCAATGTTTGTTAAGCAATGGATAAGAAAATGTTTAGCATTTGATTTGATATTATTTTTATTTAATATAAAGCATTTTTGTATATTAAATAAAATAAGTATCTACGTGCCCTATGTAAGATAAATTCAGCTTATAATAATTGCAAAAGAAGATCAGACTAGATATCAAGGAAATCTATAGTACTAGTTCTATTGTTTTTTTCGTAGCTATCGTGAAACATGAAAATATGCTCCCTTTTTTCATGCCTCTTAGCAAATAAGCAGACGGATCACCTGACGTTAAGGGCTCAGCGCCGCCCACAAATACCTGCCTGCTACTAATATTACAAATGTGACTTTAAGATATTATATGGATGTAGGTATGTTTGTTATTCTTTCACGCAAAAATGGTTGGACTAATTTGTTTGAAATTGATATCCTGGATTAACACATAGGTACCTACGCTGCTTTTTATCAATATACCATGCGAGCGAGGCCGCGGGCGAAAGCTAGTTTTTTTATAGTACAAGTCAGCAAACGAGCAGACGGATTAACAATCAGCGCCGCCCCGCGACAACAATTCCATTTGATGTTGCGGAAATCCGCAACATCAAATGGTTGTCGAGTGTGTTGCCAATAAATAGAAAGCTAGTGTACAATAAAAAGAAAATAATTGTATTCTATAAATTAGTAAAAATATCCTACCTACTAACTTGCACCCGTGAAGCAGCCCAAGTGTTAATACTATCACATCACCTATCTACAAACCAAATTTCGGCCAAATCGCTTCAGCTGTTATTGCATGTAATACCTAGTAACAAATATACTATCACCAAAGGCCACGGCTCCACAGTACATCCATACATTTATAATATGTTGAATTTTATAATAAGTTGAAATCCTACTAGGTAACTAGTAGGATTTCAACTAACTTAGTCAATTTTCTTTTGCCTTTAATTCAAATTTTAAACCTAGACAAAAAAAGGACTTCCCAAGAACCTAAAACCACGATTACCTACATTCTGATCATCATTCTACGATGAAGGAATCTTTAACAACCAATAGAGGTGCACTGCAGCTAATCTTAATGGCAAGACTTGTCAACTTTATAGCCAAGCGGTTGGTTAATAGCTTATAAACCGAACGTGTACGCCCTCTAGTGGATGTTAACGTTTTTAAAATGGCCACTAAGTGACATCGTTTAGAGACGTAAGTGATTTCGGAAAATATTACTATGATATTTATGTTTTAATTTAAATAGTTTATTTTTAAAATAGGATTTATTAAGTTATCTCTTCATTTATTTATTGATCAAAAAGGTACATTTTAAAGTTTTACGATGTAAATAAATGTCCGACAAAACTAGGTATTAGACGTCTTATTTTCGTATTTGTAAAGAAACTTAAGTATTTGAATATTGACACGTTTTAAAACCTTTTAGCGTGATATGTGCTTAACTATTATTTATTGCTTTTTTTTAAACAAGCTATTCATTCTATACATACCTATTTGATAAAAAAAAGGATTAAGACCAGATTCTGAATCTCATTATTATGCTAGCTATAATTTAAGAAGGAAAATATTTAGCTAAATTGATTAAGAATGAAAAACAAAATCGTTTTTTAATTTGTAGTTAATTTCATAAATACCACACAGTATTCCCTAGGTATAGTAAATATAATATAAATATGGAATAAATGGTAGTAAAGCAGGTACTACTTCAGCCCTATGGGATTAGTGTTACATATTTTAGAGACTGTTTTACATTTTTTTTTACAGGTAAATTGAATATTTTTTATGAAATATTACCACACAAATTCTATAGGAATGGTAACGGTGTTAAACAACATATAGATATTGTATAAAGTATTTTGATACGTAAATGCATCTAATAAAAAAAATCCGATTGTACAAAAAATTTATCAGTTTCATTAACAAACAAATGCAAGTATGAAAGAATTAATTTTAATAAAGCACAAAATAATTTGGGTACGTGTAAAGCGACCGCTAGCGCCGTTTACATTTGCGACAGCGTATTTTAATTAGCTATACATGAAAATGCTTTGAAACGGAGACAGCCCGTGTGTGAGCTCCCGTTTTAAACAGAATTATAATAGCAATATCACTCTCTTGCGTTCGCCATGTTAGTTTACATACAATGTTTGTTCTGTTAATAATGCGCCTCTCTAATTAGAAATTAAAAGTTAAAAAGCTTGCTCGTGTATTGTCTGAAGTCGGCACAAACTTGGTAATGTTAAAATTTCAGTTCTACTTAAAGTACCTACAAATTAAATTGTTGGTTTAGATTTTTTAAAACTTGTTCGTACTCTGTACAAAAAATTGGTTCGTGACCGAAACTCGGAGTAATAAGTGGTCATTAAAGATTTCGTTCCAGAACACTTGACAACCCTAATTAGGAAAACTGAAATCTAATAAAAGATAACTTGAAGTCATAGCGAAAGCCGCATTCATAAGGAAAACTTCGCCTATTAAAATTCCTGTAACGAGTGAGAACCATCCAGTTTAATAAATACAGGCCCCTTCTAATTTTCCTCGGAGAGATTTAAGCGGTATAAATTTTGCACACTGAAAAGAAACTCTGTGAAAGAAGAGCTTGTACATTTTTACGATGGTGAATCTCATTCGCCCCTCCAACGGCGAGTTGTCTCTCCTTTAAATTAAATTTTCACTCCTAATTTGAAAGTATAATGTCATTTCACTAGAATTCCGTTATTAAAACTTTTAAATCATTCGGAAGTTTCCTTTTGTGAGCGCCTGAGGGTGGGTACTCGTGATTTTTTAATCAAAATGGGATCATTTCTAGTGATTTTTTACGACTGCGCCATACCGTCGGCATCAAATTGTCATTAGCCACTTGCGTATCCGATATTGCTTTTCTTTTAGAAGTGCTGCGATTTTATGGAGTATTTAATTTCGACCCTTCGTCTTGGTACAAGTTTTATGGGTATACATGACTGAAAGTCTCCTTATGTTTGTTAGGGACAGGCGACCACCACCACGTTTCAATGTACTTATATTCACTCTGTTTATTTTTCTTACAGCCTATCCACTAGTCACTTTTCAGAAATATTGCACCTTTGATTTTTCATGAAAAGCTTAAAAATGTACAAGTCCTAACATTTTGTTTATCTTTTTGTCTTTGCATTAACAATGCTTTCGAAAAAAAAGAAAGGCAATACATATAATGCCAGTAGACATAAAAACAAAGTGAGCATTTCAACATCAAACATCTGCATAATAAATGAAAAAATTGTCGGCATCGGCAGCCAGCATTCTCGTCCTTATTCTTAACTGGAGAGTCGGCCTGGTACCCCACTTGTGCTCACCATCTGTTTTTAAAAACAATAAAGGGTTGACATTTGACAGTCGGTTGTAAATTCTGTCTCGTCGAATCGTCAGAATGGTCAATAAAATTGTCTGGAGTCCTTGACATAGAGACACAGTGCAGACGAGGTTTTATAGTCCATAAACATTTTACTAGCACGACCTTGGGTAGGGTCTGCAATGAGGTCGTTGCACCCAGCTTTACCGCTATTTTGGTAGTCCCTGGTATTTGGTTATGATTAGATGGGGACGAATTGTTGGCGTGTTCGGTAATAATGTGTTAGTCATATCTATTAATAGTAAGTACGTCTAGTACAAACTCGCGTATATTTGAACACACTTCGCGTGTAATTACGTCATGGCATGGTGGAGGTATGATTTTTAGGCAATTTGATACTATGATCACGCGCGCATAAGTTTAAAATTCGTTCATCTTTAAGATAATGCAAAAGGTATATCTACATACAAATGTGGGTAGTTTTTGACGGCAAGAAGAATTGCTATTAATATATTTAATGTAACAACCAGTGGGCAAACTGTACGCGAATTTATTGCTAACGTCCCGTTTGAAGCCGGCTATTAGAAACACGAAACACCTATTTTTCAATGTAGGAGAGTAACAATTTTTTACCTTCTTTAATGGCAATCCGTTAACTTTTTACTTGAAAGACCAATATTTTACCTGCTAGGTGTTTATAAAAAACGTGAACAGAAGAAGCTTTGTTTACATTCCGAAGGAGTACTTTCCTAGAAATTTTAGAAGCATTTGCGTCAAAATAACGGGCGAGTGGAAACAAAAGTTCTTTGTGTGTTCAATGGAAGGGTTGTTTTTCTTTCGAAAGCAATAAAAGGGTTTGAGGAGTGACTTTGTTACCCTTTCTTTGTTTATTGTTCTTTTTACGACGATATATTGCACAAAGTGCCGTTTTGTGCAATATTGTTTAAATTCCCTTGCTTCCTTTGTCCGGCTTTGACCACGAGTCTTTATAAGAATTCTTTAAAAAACATACTTTTGTTGTTGATTTTATACCCCTTTTGGTGAACATTACGACTGTTATGAGTATAATATTGGACGCTATATACAGCTGACGTGACTTCTCGGTTTTAAAATTGTGTTCTGCGCAAGTTGTATTTTTAAAATGTGACATCAAACTAGTTTTCATATAGTAACCTTCTATAACAAGTGCAATTACAAAAAAGTGTTATAAGAAATCTGTGGACTGTGCCTGCCGGAAAGTAAGAACATAGACACTATTAATACCTTTAACGGGTTCTTTTTTAAATTGTAATCATCTTATTAAAGAAAGCCGTTTAAACACAAAATTTTCTTTTTAAACATTTCAAACAAAAAATCCATAAACATAAAGCAAACGTAACAATATCATCACATCTAAATTTAAAAATCCAATCTGAGCGTGGAATCGGAGTCGTGTCCCGACATTCCTTCTTTTTATCCTCCAAGTTTCTTATCCTACACGACATAAATCGCATCGACCCGTATAACTCTCTGCGACCATTAAAAAGATAAACAACTTAATATAGGTATAATAATAAACAAGACGAAGCCAAGCCGCTCCGACTTAGTTAGATCCCCGTACACACCGTTCATAATTTTATTTATTCACGAAACCGTAAATATCTGTAGGAATAATTCCGAAGGCTCTTTGCGGGGATTAAGGGAGCGATGCGGCCCTGAGAAAATTATATTCGGCTATAACAGTTATCATGCATCACCTGGAGGAAGCTTAATGTGCCTTTTCGCAATCTCGCGGGCGGCGCGGGAGACGCCGAGCGCAAATTACTTTTTCAAAGTATTTACATGTAAATAGAGATGGTGTTTCGAAGTTTGCGGTGTTATATGCCGCTTCTGTTAGTGTATATTGTGTTGGCTTAACGTATGTAGTGAATAAGTGCGGTGGGTCAGATTAGTAATGTTATTTCATAGCTTTAGTCCGATGCGTAGTCATGGCGATTGGATTCCGTGAAACGAGAACTTTTAGGAGACATTCGTGTGTACAGAGTTTAAATATTATTTAACGTCTAGATGTTTTACAAACCACTTCTCATCCCGTATAACTGCCATTATAAGCCCAGAATTATTCATATCGGATTAAACCCGGGCCTTCCACTCGACTCAACATACAGGCTAATCTAAAATTTGCAATTCACCGAAAACTCTTTAAGGTGATATCGTTTAAAAAGCACGCCCTCTACATAAAGCCTGTATAATTATCATCCATTCTACTTATAAACTTTCATAACGGCCTATACGTCGACTTAACCTCTACTTTCGGGGCTCGGGGGTTGGGGTCTACCCCGGGGTAAAACCCACCCTCGCCTTATAATGGGCGTCTAAGAAAAACGGGTGCACGGTTCAGAATAGAAAATGCTCGTTTGGAAATAGCTTCGGTGGAAAGCTAGCGATTTATTTGTGTTACGGGATACGCTCGGAAAATATCCGAGAGCGGATTTTTAATGGCGCCATTGTTTCTATTTTAAACGTGGCGTGCGAATGGAATACTTAAGTTTGAGACGCCTCTTTATTACGTTTGTGAATAGGTACATACTTACGGCACTGAACCTGCAATTTTTGAATATTTTCAGGAAAATGCGTGATAAAAATACTGACGAAGAATGTAAAATTTTACTGTCGACAGTACATATTATGTACCGCATATAAAAAAAAGTTCGCTTGGTCATGTAAAGAAAGATAAGACAAATTCGTATCATTACCAATTTAGATCTATATCTACTTAATAGGTATAGATATCATTATTATTTGCACAATTTAAGTCTTAACAAATAAACGTACACAATACTTATTCCTGAAATACTGGCAAGTACCTATCTAATTCATATGGTATTAAGACATATTTTATCACGTTCTAACAAAAACGTACTTTTACATAAGCAGGATAGAACAAAAACTTATAACTACATCTTGTGCTCATAAATGTCATTAATATGGAAGCTAAGCGCGGGGCTCAATGGTTCCTATCTCGCGATTCCACGCGCGCTGCCTTTTTACACCACATTATAAGCCCCAATATTAGCTCAGTATTTCACTTATAATTCGCTTTCTGACGGAGAGGGCGCGCGTGCTCTGTGACGCAGGTGTTCGGCAAATGTGACTGTGTGCACTAAGCTTAAGTTTCGCTGATTCATACCAAATATTTTATTCACGTGAAAAAAGAAAATCCACCTTAATTACACAATAAAAATGTAGACGTTCCTCGTCGAACCCAATCAACTAACTGCTGGGGCTACCATTAGTCACTATAACGTCTATATAAATTGACCTATTAATTACTTTAATAACCTAGCTTTTTTAAATATAACACGACGCCGTTCAAAGTTATTGTTTTGAAAATAACATAAAAAAAAACAAATAATATACTTTAGAGAGATACGTAATCAGTGAGACGTCATTTTTTATCTCCGGAAGAGATAAAAATGTCTAAAAATAATGAACTAATAACATAGCCGAAGCTTTCGGCTAAAGCAAAATATATTAGTAGGCAAGTAACACATCGTTCCGGCGGTATAATGAACATGGCTCCCGCTAGCGGGGGCCATTAATCAACCCCCTTGTACCCGCACACCCCGAGCTCCTCGGAGCTGAGATCCCCTCAAAAAAGCCCCCTCTCTCCCCGCGCCCGGTTAGAATGTTTCCAATTCATCACGAGACCCCGCCCTTGACAACTCTATATGAGAATGCCGTGCCGCGGTCCGAAAGACTGGTATCGCCGCCCCTTGTACTGTTAACCGAGATCCTACCTGGTACTTTTTGGACCGTACGGGTATCTAAGTTCTATGACTACGAGTATAAAGGATTTGTTAAAAAAATTTAGCGTTTAGGTTGGCTATTCCGCTTTTTCAGCTATTATTTATCAATTCTTTCTTCTTTCCGAATCGATATTTTCTTTGTTCTTTCTCTAATAATATTTGTTGTAACACATGCTATTCATGAAGTTTAATTAACCCGGTATTGTAACTGGCGTTTTTATTGAATTTCAATATGAGTAGCAGAATTATTTATTTGTTGTTAGAAAAACGTGTAGTAATTTTTTTGTGTTATTACAAAATAAATAGAATTAATGTAATATAATACTTAGCAAACCTACACTTAAAAAAAATTATGTATATTATTATTATTTCATGATTTGTGTAGGTATAACCTTAATAAATAAATAAACAAATTATGTTGTTGGTTACAAGAATAATACCTACAAGATGTAGGTAGTTTTTTTTACAATTTTTCCTAGGTTTGAAATAAGAATTTGTCAGGAATATAATTTTAATTTACTATTCTTTTTTTTTCAGAGCACCGATGTACAAAAAGCGAAGAAGACGAGACGATGCCAATCAAGAAAAGCAGACAAATAGAGTTTTACAGTCACTGTAATTATGTATTTTACTTTATTTTATGGATTATTAAAAACTATCAATGGCATATCATTACAGTAATTATGGGCCACAAAAAAGAATATGTGGAAGTTTTTGTTTCAAATTCGAACAACCAATCAAAATAATCAAATTATATTTAGGTATAGGTACTTTATGTATTATTAGTGTTGTTTTATGTACCTACTTAAATATTTAATTGTTTATTTTTATTTAACTTGTAATTATTAACCAAATATTACTGTTAGAGTAATATTTGGTTAATGGCCAAATATTTTTAAGGTATTATT
The DNA here is from genome assembly GCA_902829305.4 of Spodoptera exigua. NCBI lineage: Eukaryota > Metazoa > Arthropoda > Insecta > Lepidoptera > Noctuidae > Spodoptera > Spodoptera exigua. The sequence goes on from LR824612.2 coordinate 5,752,603, forward strand.
TTAAATAACAAATTTCACATATTTACATAATAATATTTCAATGAAACTATGGAGTATGGTTGGATTATGTTAGGTCAGCTAAACCGCTCGACGGTCGCAGTTTAATTGCTTGGCACATTAAATGCATATAAATTAGTATTCATTGTAACCATTGAGCTCGGCTTTGCTACCTATATGTGTACTTATGTATACATATGTAGATATTTGTGTACTAACAATTGTTTAGACAATTAAAGAGTGACATGTACTGTGGCGCCATTGGTTGACATTCTTTTAAAACATAGTGTCGAGTAGTATTTACCTAAAGAAAGATGGATAGGTACTAATTACAAATTAATCACAAAAATGATTCGGTAATTTTATTTTCAATAATATTATACTTTAAAAATCCTACTCAGACAGAGCAGATGTTTGATAATGTATGATAACTTGTAGATTTGTATTTTAGAGAGTCCCTTATCTTAAATTTTTAATTGAACTAGAATTTTAATTTATTTACTATCTATTCCATTGAATCCATCCATTGAATATACTTAAATGGATAGATTTTTTTTATGAATGATGATATTTGACTTATTAACAAGGAGTTGAGGTATTATTTTGTAAAGCTAGAAGAGAACGAATTACAGAACTCATGAAGAGCCGACGGGAAACGATAGACAAATATAAAAAAATATAGTTAGACTTTTCTTTGAATGTTGAATAACATAACTATATTGGGTATTATGTGGCAATTTTAATATGTACTTTTTGATTTCAGAACATATTGTATATACCTAAATAAATAACACTGAATAAACTGCGATATATAAAACATCGTCAAAACATTTACAGTTTAAAAAGAAACTAAAATTAATTTACTTTCTCATTCGTTATTAACCAATTAAAATCAATTCATACATTTTTTAAACAAATAAATCATTGTACTAGTAGAATAAGAAATTACAAGAACCGCAAACAAAACGCTTGAAGAATCAAAGCGGACGTTATTTTGATTAGAATATTCAACATTATTTATGGTTCATAAAATGTTATCTTTTACACACAGTAAAAAACATTTCAGATCACTTATGAAGACAATCCTTTTCTGTAAAATATTTTCACCTAGTAATTTTTCATAATAAGATGCATTCTTTTAAGAATATTGTACTAGCTGTCTTGTCTATAGGTTGATTTTAATACAGTTAAATGTTGCGCGGTTAAAGACCGTCGCGGTTTCGTATTCATGTGGTCAAGGTATTGGAAAAAAAATTCGAGTAGTAGACTAATGATTTAGTCGCTAATTGTAGACGAATATCAGAACAAAAAGGGTGATATTATACATGTAGAGAAAGCTTTCTAAAAATTGTACTTAAATGATTTTTTTAAAATCAGTTCTGTAGTTTTGGAGACTGTTCTTCAAATCTGACTACGAATATACTTTTGCATCTATTAAATAATATATAAGAAATATAGTCGAAATAAACATTTCTATGATCGTTCGCATAATTAATATGTAATAAAAGGCATAAAAAAGTAGGTGTATCAGTTTTTATGTCACTACAAACGATTCTGGTGTCTATTTCGAACGGCGTACGCCTACTTAGTTCAGAAATAAAACGAGCCATTACAAATCGTTTCCAAAACACTTTCAGTAATGAGTACGATCGTAAGTTCAACCAGTAAATTACACAAATGCTATCTCCGATTGTTTGGTCTAAAGGAAAAGAGGACGCGAGATCGATTATGAAGATCGCTTCTGTTTTGTTTTTGGATTTGGAACTCACAGAAGACAAATTAAAAATAAGTACATGCAAATGTTCAAAAAAAAATATAACAGCATATTTATGGGTGCAAAAAATTTCATAGAACATGTTTAAATATTTAAAAAAAGATTTAATTGTTTCAAATCGACTGAACATGTTGGTAACTTATACCTATTTGTAATGAAATATGCATGCAATAATAGCTACTTACAGAAGAATTTAATCGTTTTTTCAATGTCTTTCGAGTTTATCTGGCTTAGATTTAGCCTGTTTTACTTTTTTAATTAGTAAAAAGATCTATGATTATAGAAACTAGCTAGGTAATTAAGAAGTCACCACAAAACGCTATTTTCTTGTGAATCACGCTTAGATGCAAGAACAGCACCAGTGCGGGACTAGTTTATTCGCAATAAAGAAAGTGGAATCCCGGGTTGCTCTCCAATTACCGGGATATACGCGGCAATCCCGGTGACGTGTGGCCTAGTCCCGGGTACGGCCCAGCAATTATACATATGGCCGGTATTACCGACCCCGTTCCGATATATCGCAAACGTGGCACGACTTGAAAAACTATGGATTTGTTTTTATTAGCAGATACTCTTATTGGGTCTACGCGAATGTTAGAAATATAAGACGGTTTGTTCGTTGCGAGTTAGTACGCTGACACAAGTGGTGCCATCTCTGTTTTGTGCCCGTTAGTGTTTTCCATGCGTACCTACTACTCTAAGTCAAGATGTACTCTTTCTTGAGTATATCTTGATAGTAAGATAAAGATGATTTAAATTATAATATTTATAACCACTTTTGAAAACATTTACTTTAACAAATGTTAAACTAAATTTTAAGTATTAGGTCGAGCAGAGTGTCAAGTAGACAGATCTTCAATAACAATAGATATGTATATAATACTAAACAAAAAATAAATAGCTGTCAAGCTTAAAAAAATAAACCTTATTCTAAAAATACCTCTTTAAAGTGCCTAAGTTGATATAAGTAGTTTTTTATCTTGCAGGGAAAACTTGAATAATTTCTATAAGGCTACAAGAATAAACTTTGAATTACATTGACTGCTCATTGATATATTATGTATATTATATTATTGTATATAATTGTATATTATTGTATGATAAAATCATGAATAACACAATATAATCCTATGAATAACGTTTAGTTGTCACAGCGATAGATAAGTTACGAATCTAACTCTGATTTAAATGTGATTTTCATAATCTTTAATATTTTATATTAATTGCAGTCATAAATATATGTTAGATTGCCATTTTAATCTTTAAAGATCTTTATATAGTATAGTAGATAGCTTCAACTTGATGCCATAGTTTAATCTTTATTTAGGTAAAATTTTATGTAAATTATTCTTTAAGAAATACTTATTTTTCATTACGTTACTAGCCTTGTTGGCTACAATCTATCAAAGACAATTTTGTTTTTATATTGACTCCTTAAACATCATCAAATCAAATCAATTCAAAATTCCTTTATCTTTTGCTGATCATAATGATAAAAATTTGGATGTGACAATACGGCGATTACAATGACAATAAAACACAATTTACAATACACTACTTTGGTATTACCTATAAACCAAAGCTCGCGAATGAACACAGAATTGCGTGCAAGTATAACCCTTACTTGCATAAGCAATATTACAGATTTACGTATAACAATTCGATCTAATATTAGATTATACAGGAACCGAATAAAAATCAATCTATTCGCGGCCACAAATGTCTTCAAGGCAATACCGATAGTCATTTATTTCCCAGATCGTCTTTCCGTACGCATGGGCTCTTAACCCCCCGACGGCGATGTGGGACGTACAGGCCTCGGAGTGCGCCCACGGGACGCATACACTAGTTTTTCCAAGCATATCTTATTGCTCTTTTGTTGATACCCAGGGCCGTTAGTTTCATCGCCCGAGGTTCAAGATCCGGGTTCGCGGGATTTTGTCATTCTGTTGTAAGGGAAAATTGGAATTATATTCTTGTACCTAATAATACTTACTTCCTTTGAAAATCCTAGATAAAACGGAAGTTGTTTGTTGTACCATGTTTGAAATTATTTGCGAAAATGTCAAATATTAAATTGTCAACAAACAAATAAACGTCATATAGATACTAATTTAAATAATAAAGCAATAAGCTTAGCAAAAGTTCTAAATAACCATTAAAACAATTATTCAAAGCCATTCCGCTTGGAAGCAAGATTTGGAAAGGATTAAAACATGCAAATCAAACAAGTACCTATTGCAGCATTGGGGATGGCCCCTGCGAGCTGCGACCCTTCCCGTCTTATTTATTCATCCGAGTTGGAAAAAATGTTGTTTTGTTTACTCCCCATTCCGAGGGAGGTCAGAAACACGCTTCAGAAGCAACACTGCCGATTTATTATGTAACGCAAGGAGATAGTTTCGCTTGTTTTGTTTTTCTAAATCAAATATTATGTGGAAACTTTGTCTTATCATGTTTTAAACAAAAGAAAATGTGATGAGAAAACTTTTGGCTTGCATTCGTGTATGGAAACGTAACTCTTTGCCTTCTTACATTTTAATGTTAAGTATTCGTTTCATTTGAATATTTTTATTGTACTTAAATTTGATATTTAAATCTTGTATCCTAAAATTAGTTACGTCTTTTATTTATTAATATATTTCAAATTACAGTTCTGCTTAAGGAATTGCACTCTTGTGTAAGATATCTACACGATACAGTTTCATAATTTGGTAAAGTTTTATCATTGCAATAATCCTGTTTACAAAAGCTTAACATATTCAAAACTACAACACAACGAGGTACCAATTGTATTAAAGTGTCGGCTCGTACAATTTTATTGAGTCATGATTAAATTAATTGTGTTAATTACGAGGGCATACACAGGCGTAACACGTACCTACTGTTAGCGGCAGAACTATGAATAAAAATAAATATTAAATACTTGTGCTGTTTATATTACTGCGAGGACATTTTAATAGATTTAGTTCCAGTCGGTGTAAACATGGTTTTAACTCACAATGTTATCTGCTTTTATACGGAGAAAATACTGGAAGAATTATATTTTAGCTGGGTCAGATATTTATCGAGTTTATGTGGATATATTTTTGGTGCCCTCAAGGAAACATAAAGTTGTTTTCTATTAGTACCATGACTATTTTAGAAAGATTCAGTAGCATGTTAGTTATTGTGTATTTTGTATTGTTGGTTGTAAAAACGATAGCTTATTCATCAAACCCTAAGCGAATGCCGGCGTTCGCGTACCTATTATTCTTCTATTGTGTCTCGAATAGACATGATTGAAAGGTGTTATACGCATTTAGAGTAAACAACATGAAATTGAATCCAAAGTTGCCTTGAAGAATAAGTTGAACAAAGATAAAGGAACATGTTCAATCTTTTCGAGTATTCGATGTAAATCCTAGAGAATTCAGTTTACTGAATACTAGGCGGCGCAACGAGATAAACCGGCATCCTCAGCTTATCCAAACTCCGGCTTGCGTCTCCAATGCTATCTAAGCCAGCACCGGTTCCCAGCATATATTCAAACCACATCCTTTCAATTCGAACGAAAATAACGAAATTAAATCTAACATCACATCTATTGTAACTATCACAATGTAAAATTAAATTCGGAACCGTTTTTTCCTCATAAGAAAGGTCTCTTGTTTAATTTTCTTTGCAAAAACATTTTTGAGCGCCACTGGCTTCTTTTATTCCACCCCAACGCTACCCTTTTTAAGGGGATTTCTTTATGTTGTGAGAGCTCATTCATAGCGTCCATCAAGACGATTCCAGCCATCGTTACGGTCTCGGCAAATGTACCGAAATCATCGCTTCACTGCCGAACGCCGGTCGGTGTGGTGTACGGACATATTGTACGTACCTACCTAACCTGGTAGATATTGTAATCAGTAGATAGTAGGGTATATTTGATTCAATTTGGACTTTCGGTTCCGGAATGAAATCACTGAGTAACTTGTACGCGATGTTTGTACGTCGCGTCGCCCCGTTTCTATTGTGCAAATTCTTTTTGTTAGTTCCAAGGGAATATGTTTTAGTTTTGTTATTTCTATATAGTTTGCTGGTGAACTTTATTTGTGTCAACGTTGTTGTTCTAAGTTACTAATATATTGTATAAAGTTCTGAAACTACATTACACTATACTACCTACATTTAAATAAGTCAGTTTTTCATGAAAATAACAAAGTATCAGCTAGAAAGCTTTTTAATAATTTAAATTCGAATGTTCCAAGTCGCAAAGTAGAAATGTTCCGACGGAGCTTGTGGACATTTTGCGGGTAGAAATTTTGTTTTAATAAAGGCCCTATTGCGACCACCGCAGCCGTCGCAGCGTTGATATTACAGACGACGAACACCCACTAATGTCCTCTTTTCATATTACGCTGAAGCATTATTATGTGCTTAGGGTTGACAATCTCTGGCTTATGCCGTGTCTGAGATCAAAGTAAGGAATTATGGTTCAGTGGAGTACTTGTTTAAACATTTCGGATTTGAGCATTTTCTCTCTACGCCGAATTTTTGTTTACAGATTTCGTATATTCTCATTATGCTCAAAATGTTTTTCCATTTCTATTTGCCATCGGTTCTCGTGATTGAGACTTTGAAACACATTACGACAATAACATTAACTGCAACCACACATAGCGAAACATTGAGTCAACCCTCGTAAATGAGGCGTACAAACAAAATAATGTAGTGCAGGTCCGTAGGTCCCAATGACCACCGCGTGTTGTGCCCGCAGAGAATGTTGGCAATTAAGATTGGCGACTCCCTACGTAGTTAATCCGAAAATACGTGCGTTGGGTGTTTATTGACTGCCGTCGGCATTTACAGGTTGGTTTGTTTTGAGGAGAAAAATGGGGGTTCATACTGTTTAGACAGTGAAAATGGCTTAGGCGAGGTAGCCCCTACGCATTAAACGCCCGTTAATAATATAGATGACCCTTTGTCCTTATTATATATGCATGAGAAAAATTTTGGGTGTTATTATAACAGATCTTATTAAAATCTCCATCAAACACTTTTAAAGCCTATTCGAAGTCGTGGAAGATCTTAATCCTAATGTTACTAGCTTAATCAACTCTAAATCGCTTAAGATCCTTAAATGCGAAAAAACTTCAAGAAGTAATTACCTATTTAAAAAGTTAACAAGTAGAACTCAGTGGAAATCGTGAGTACCTAATAAGGGGTATGGAGTAGACTCCGGTCCGGCACGTCGGCTTTATGGACCGTTAGTGCTACTGAAATCAATAAAAGTACCGGAATGTACCGCACATGCGCGTTCGAGACACCCACTGCCACTGACTCAGCTACATTCATTTTATAGCCACTTGTATTTGTGTCTATGGCCATTTTGTACTCTTTACTGTTGACGGAGTAAAAAAGAAGGGAAAAATTAATTGGCGCAGGTTGTAAATACCATCAGCGGTAGCGTGGGGTTGGCTTTTTGTTGGATAATTGAATGTTTTAATAAGTTTTATGTGTATGTTCCTTCGGTACACGGCTTTATAGTAAAACATTTGCCTATACCTAATGACTGATGACGTCAAAGTAAGCGATATACGATAGACCATAATGAAAGGTTAATGGCTCAGGGCATTTAGTCCATGTTAGTTTTGGGGACGGCGTTATGGGACTATAGATTACCATAACCCTCTCAGTGCAAACATCACACTTCATTCCAAACTCCACTTTTACGTAGGGTAGGAGAGAAAACGAAGGGCTTATAATGTAAAAAGAATGTCTGAAGTCACAATAAATAAGAAATTCCCATCTCAGTGAATTTATTTTCTTAGGAAGACACGTGTACCATACGTACTGTGAATGTCACTTCGTTATTATTAATAACAGTCCATAAGAGGCTGTACCTATAATGTATTCCTAATAAATATTTAATTTTACAAACTTGCAAGGGATTTTAATATTAATTCTATAAAGAATAAGGTCTAGATAGCAGGCAAATGTAACATAGCATTGGGAAATTATTTGGAGAATCTTTTTATTTATTGCACGGATAGAACGACCGGTAAGCAAGAATAGATGGGGCTTCAAGCTGTGACTAATGGATGCTGCTTTCATACAATCTTGTATAAGTTAACATTAGTTTGAATTTATCGTACAATGAAGATATCCGAGCTCCGCCCACCAAAAGCCGATTAATTGGGTGTTTTATCTTATAAAAACTTCGGTGCTCGGAATATATTGATCAAATAATATTTATTATTATACATTTATATGAACTTATGTTAATAAAGTCGTTTTCTTTTCTCTTTTTTTCGATCCCAAACATAATAATTATAAATTAGTCGAACGCTTTTAAAATGTGGTTTAATAACACTCCAATTTGGGCTCGTAAAATCCTTTTACTAAAACATATCAGTTGCCGTAACGAGAAGAATAAATCACTGCCGTGGGTAAATTTACGAAGTAAACGATTTACAACACATTTTACGAGACTTTTATGAACTGTCCGACCATCAAATACGTTTTATTATTAAATCACTATTCGTTAACAATTTTCCAAGCATCAGCCATCAACGACAAAGCTGATATGGCTTTTAACTGCAGGACAATTAATTAAAAAGGCATAAACGCCACTTTTATACTCAGAGAGCCTATAAAGACTAACTTTTATGCGTCGTAAACGCGATTGCCTGACCCTGACGACTTCGATACCGCGGCTTTTGAGGGGTTCCTTGGTGTGTTAGAAACATCTCAGGAATGTAAACACCGGAACTGAATGTTTTACAGAACATAATAAAATGTTTAGGTTAGATAGTATGAATGAAGGATTTTATATTTTATGTCGGTGATTTATTTATTAAATTACATTTTAAAGCGCATGAAGTAAAGAAACATATTTAGAGTATGTCCTAAAAAGTGAATAGGTATTCAGTGCTTAGGTAAATACATAAAAAATCCGTGAGATGGAATATTTTAATAATTTCACTTGACCCGAATCCGCAGCGATTTCGGACTCTATTAATAAGAAATACAAGGCAATAAAAAAGGTTTCCTTTCGTATTCAATGGCTGTACAAGCGTCGAGTTTCTAAGGAGTCGTGTCTATGAAAGAAAGACACGTCGACCAGACCATTACATTAAATCACAAAGATACTAAGAAGAGCACAAACATCACATAAAAGCCATTCCGATCAAAAGCTGAATGTCTCAGGAGACGAATAAAATAGATTTATTTGCCTCCCCCGAAGGAAACTAGGAATGAAAATTGTGAGATTTTTTAAATAAACCATTAGAGAAAAAGTTCCGGGCCATTTGAGGCGGTTTATTGTGCCACTATCGGGCGCCATTGTTGACTGCAACGTAGCTTTTGATACCACGATGTAAATGAAACAGAAGCGACAGGAATTTTGCATCACAGATCTACCTATAAGAGTACAATTTAAACATTTTGTAACTTTTAATAATTTATCAACGTTATAGGGTTACAGTACCTTCACGTGTATGTATCTACATATATACATAATGTATGTAGAACTTTAATTACACATCACTAAACTGGTGCTTATCATAAACCAGTTTGAATGACGTACTTAGATACAATGAATGTTCCTCGCAATTTTATGAGATATTTAAGTACAAACAATCAATAAATGAATTGTAGCTATAAAATGTGTTATCAATTCCTTTTTTAATTTTAAATTCATTTTAAATAAAGAATACGAAACATTTTATTTTGTATTTTTTTTATGTTTCAACAAAGCACGTGTCGAAACCAAGTACGTTTATTAGTGATTTTAATGTTTATGTAATAATAACACTTATGTACACCCAAATAGAAATCATTTTCCACCATTTCTGTACATTAGTGAATAATAATATTCTACCTTGTCAATTAGTGTAATTAATACGATATGTCATTACAGGCTTAATTACTTTATTACGTGACTATGCTATGTGACGTTTATGTTGATTTATGATCTAGATAATTGTACAACACGCGTTTTACGAATAGGGGACTCTGGGAATAGTAATTATAATTATGAAAAGAGCGAGGTTGAAAACCTCACAAATACTGATATCACTTTTTCAGAGTTATATGTTCTTTCTCAATTTATTTTGACACAACTTACACATGGTGAAGGAAGACATTGTGAGAAATCCTGGAATTATATTTATATATTATAGAATTAATTTGATGACTTGCCTTAAGCAAGCGTGGCAATTAATGCTAAAACGCTGATGGTGATATTTTTTCATAACAAATATGCCTAAGAAAAGCATACATAGATAAATTGGTACTAGTATTTTCACTTTTTGTAAAGAAAATAAGTCTTGTCTTGTTCCTCAACTGATAGACTTCTAGAATATAGTATATAAGATACGAGTACGTAAGTACAAATACTATATACTTTATTTTCTCAATTTGAATATCCTAAAAAGCTAAGAAATGTGCTAATGATGGTTAGTTTTTTGATATAGTACTAACATCTTGACATTAAGTGTATAGACTAGATAAAAGAATATAAACTAATGTAGGATCTAAAACTGAATCCTGAAAGTCGAAAATGGAAATTAAATCCTACAGATACCAAGATCTTCAAACTCTTCTAGTACAGCTACATTTTGATGTGTCCTTGTATTTGACTACAGTCGAGATTTCCCTCCAAGTTACGTATTGAAAATGGAGTGTTTGTAACCATTAATTTTTATATCCGAACGCATCCTTTGATCTCTTACGCGATAAAGTAAATAGCTCTACTTTTTAAGTACAAGAAAAATTAAAAAACTGATAAAAAGTTATATTAAAAACTTAACACTTTTAATTTAAGAATCATTTTATATGTAAATTATAGTTGTTATATATTTTTAATGTTTCCTAGGGATGAATTATTTGATTTTGTACTCTGATAATATTCAAATTTTTGTACTACAGCGTTATAATGAAGTGATAAATATGAGTACTACTTGAATATACAGTTACGTGTTATTCACCTATGCTTATTAAAGTGCCTTTAAGTAGGCTTTACGTTGGTTTTTAATGTTCTATTAAATTAATTAATTTTATGTTTTCATGTTAACCAGAGAATGGAAATGTAATGTGATTTAATTAACTCTTTTTACAAAAAGAGTTATTGTGTTATGTTGCCCTTCTTGTGACCGTTATTTGCTTTGCTTAGGTATTAAGATTATTTTGGATTGTGTTGTTAATCTTCTTATTTTGCTACTTACGTACTTAACATTTGTTAGTATTCGTGAATTAGATATTCCGAAATATTTCCGTATTTTCTATCTTTGAAGATTTGACTAAGCTCTAATTTTGGTTGACAAAGGAAAAATGCCAAATACCTATTTCCTAGTAAATTATTTTTTTATTTCTAACAAAGACTATAAGGTACAAATTAAATGACCACACAACCAACAATATAACAAAACACATACGACATTAGATCTCAAATCAAACAAATCCTGCCAAATAAAAAACTACCTTAATACATCCCAATGTTATTTTTCGTAACAACAGATTTATTTTGGGAGGGTAAGTTGTATTTATTCGAGGCAGTAGCTTGGAGCTTTGGGGGGAATGGCAAACAGAGGAAGCGGATCTGGTGAAAGTCTCGCAACCGGGAAAAAGGGGGACGTGTCTTGCGTGGGGTCATTGTGTTTCGGGGTGCAGAGGTCTATTTTTGTCTTGATTTCCTGTCTTGTATGTGATTATATATTTATTGCAATTAAAAAAATACTTTAGCTTGTCCATGGGCTTCTGAAAATAATTGTATTGTTGTGCAAAATGAACTGCAAAATGTGTTTTTTCTGGCTATTTTTATAAGGGACCTAAGATCCCCCTTATATAATGGTTTCATATGAGGTACTTATCCTAATATTTATTAATTTTTGTATGCGACCTAAGACAGTTAGGTACTCAAGATAAATAAAATTCAATGTTAAGGCAAGCCAATCGTAAATAATTAAGGTTGATAATTAAAATACCCTTACACACTGATAATGCAGGCTGGTAATAAAACCTATACATGTTAACGATGATGAAGTTCTAAAAACAAATATGTTATTTTGTTAAATAAGTGGGAAGCAGGTAAGTACGTTTCTCCTAAAAAAATCCTACAAGAAAACATTTAGGAAGGACTTAGAACAAATATTTATCTAACATACATTACTTCTTTGTTTATCGAATAAAGTATCTTTTAGGTCAACTACAAGAAAAACATTGTCCATCCCTACCTTCAAGACATATTTATATGCATTAATACCGCTTTATTGCTGCGAGATAAATATAAATCTTTGTAGGACCAACGTACATATCCACTTTATTATTACATAATAATATAGGCACAACAATTTTATTTGAAAAACACACTGTATTAACATTAAAATGATAAATAACTTAATAAGCTGTTTTATTCTGTTTACATACCATTATTTGGAAAATATTAAATTATCTAGATTTTTTAAATAGGACCAATCAAGATATTATAGTATTTTGAATTTGATATCTTTCATTCGATTGTTATGTAGATCAACAAAATGGCTCTAAGTACCTATCTACCTAAGTTTTTAGGTAGATAAGTCTTTATCGATGTCACATAACATATTTAGCTCAATACGATACCTAATCGATATTAAAATGAACATAAAATAATCTATTATTATGAAGCTTTCAATAATAACTATTAGCTATTTCCTTTGTTTTTCAAAATGTCGTTATAAAGAAGGCCACTGCCAAGGAGAAATGAATTAATTTTATATTCCACGCATGCTTCTGACATGTTTTCTCTACACACTCTACTTATGAGAAAAGCATTTTATTATGAAAAGTTGGAAAAATGCAATAATGTTCACTTTTTGCATAATTCATTGGTAATGGCGGCTTGTGTGTAATATGAGAAAGGCTTGACTTCATTTTAGCTCTTAATATCTCAAACATTATTATTGCTATCAAATGAAATACTGAATCAAAGGTATCTTCGTGAGTGAAATAAGAAAGTCATTGAAAATATTCCAACAGAAAAAATGTTTCGTAGGGTCTTGAAATACTTTTCATCCCTCCATCGCGGTGTAAGTACAGAAACCAGTGAAATTAATATAACAAGCCCTAAAACCTATAAAACACATGCTTGCCGGGATGTTTTAAACATTTATTGAAGATATAAGGAAAGCAATTTTGATGGTGGAATGGTACAACTGGAACGTTTTGGTACATTACTTTTAAGATACGGCTCGATTGATGCTCTATGCCGCGGATTTTTATTTTATTTAAGTGAGTAGCTTAGATTTTTTTTAAATAAGTTTATTTAGATTTTATAAGGATTAATTATCTACATAAATAGCTATTTTAGGTTATACCGTCAATTTAAAAATTACAACTCATTTTAAAAATAAACCGAAAACTAATCTTCCGCGATGGAGAATCGGGGAAGATTAGTTTTAATAGAGTGAATATAATAAAATCCGAACTTTTATTGTGAAAATACAGATCAGGAACTGGTTTTGTTTATAATAAGGATAGCTAGTTAGAATTTTCACCATAACTTATTTCAAATAGAGCAACAATCGTAACATACTACGTCTTAAACTCGAAGCTACTGTCTCCTAAGGGAGGCCGAAGTAAAATATGAATTCAGCGCGTCTCGGCTGTTTCGTACACACGCGACTTGTTTATCCTTTTAAGGGAGACTTCTCATTTCACGCAACTGCTATGATTGCTATATAATCGCCAGCTTACCTTGACCCACCTCACCCCCTTCATCTTCCATGAAAAAGAACGAAACAAACGAAAGTTAAGGGTCTTGTAAGAATGGTTTGCACAGTTAGGCGCTTTCGTAATGGCGTCGCGCGAATGAAAGCAGATTTTCGCCAACTGATTATGAGTACTAATACGTTTTGTTATGTGTTCTATGTTTATTGCATGTTTGTGTAGTTCTGTTATTTGATTGTATCTTTATTCAGTGCATTCGTACGGTAAATATTTACAAGCCAAAGAAAGTTTCAATACTGACTTTCATACATTCTAGATCATCAACTTTTGTATTTTTCTTGAACTAAAATCAACCTTTTTACCTAAGCAATAAAATACTAAATCATAGTCAGAGCGACCGTGCTGAAGTAAATTAAAAGGACGTCATAACAGGCGACGCGACGGTCGTGTCTTACTTTATGCGTATGTTTGCATGTTCTGGCACAGTATCAAAGTATTTTTGGCTCGCGAAGCACTTCATGAATGCAGTTGCTATTGCCGACCGATATATATTGCGATTATGAACATTTTTCCTAAAGTGTAACCTCATTTTTTAAATAGATATTATTAAACACCTAAAAATGAGCTACATCCATAAAAAGATTTATCATAAATATATTTTTAAAATTCATTATTGCATATATTCTCTTTGTTACAGATCTATTCAAAGAAATACAACAGAGAAGTTAAAGTAATTGCTTAAAAGTACAATTTCCATTTGGAACCGCACCGATACATGTTCATTGTGTCGAAATAAACAAAAGAAGAAAGGAATAACAGCAAACAAAATTGAAAACAAGCCATTGTTATGTTATACGGAGGTTGTACGAGAAAAAGGCAATCTACATGGAGGGTTCGTACCGGACGAGTCAAGATGAGGAAATAAGAATTCATCCTTTCTCGCCCCGGGTGGGATTGGTTCGGGCCGGGGGGGTTGCAAGACGGACGACGCCATTCCAAAAACCCATTATACGAGCACCAGAGCTGTTTTCTATCTCAGAAAGGAACCCGTACCACCCCCCGCGCCTCCCCGCCCCTTCTTCAGGGATCCTCAACTTTGTTTATGAAAATTACCCATTAAAGTGGCTATGAAAGTAACGCTTTTGCCACTCCCGAAATTAATAAGGAAATTGATATAGATTATTTTTAGGTCGCATTTGGTGCCCGTGTTCGAGGCGATCAATAGTCATTGTTTTGTGATATTACGAGTATTTTGTTACCTCGTTTAGTATTCAAAGTATTTTTATGAAGAATATTTTAAAACATTGTTATTCAGGGATAGTTTTCGAAGGTGATCGAGGTCTATATTACGTTACTTGTGACAATACTTTGTACCGTATTAGACTATACTGGTCTTATCCATATTACCTACTTATGTATGATTTTGTGTAATGTTCTTTTGTTGACCTTATTTTTAGATCAACTAACCATAATAAGAATGTTACTGATATAGGTAACGACTTATTCGCTTTTGACAAAACTTCAAGCAGTTGTTATCGTTACAACTTGTAGATATTCATAATAATATTCTTAATTACTTCAGTAATGTAAAGTACGCCATTATACTTTAGGCGACGTCCCCTACCGTCTTTAGATTAAATATAAGATCACCAAAACGATTTATTGTTTGCACTCTCACCCAAGATTTACAACGCCATTAGAAATTAAATTAAAAAAGAAAATTATTACACTTGAAGCAAAATTTAAATACACATTACTGTTCTCCCCTCTTTATTGAGAAGTCTACCGCTTTCTTCAGCCTTTTGTATCGTTCGTCCTTGTTTCACTTATGATAAAGTTACAAAGAAGAAAAGGGATGAAAAATAAGCTAGCTTGCGACTCGTAGCTCGATATAAAGAAAGATTATCCGAAGCCCCTAAGGAAGTTTGAAATTGCTATTGTAGCGAAAAGGATTATATGTTAGTGCTACGCCGTAGCGGGTCTACGTCGCTACGGGGGCCGGATTCAGGAGATTGTATGCCGAACTTTTATGTATGTCTATTGGCTTCATTTGTGTTCTACTGAACTATTATTATGTATATGTCAGCGCATTTCTTTCAGATACATAAACATGATAGATACCGCGGAAACAAGAACTTGCAAGTCTAATAATATGAAACATGCAATCTATTTTCGT
The DNA here is from genome assembly GCA_902829305.4 of Spodoptera exigua. Classification (NCBI taxonomy): domain Eukaryota; kingdom Metazoa; phylum Arthropoda; class Insecta; order Lepidoptera; family Noctuidae; genus Spodoptera; species Spodoptera exigua. The sequence goes on from LR824612.2 coordinate 5,768,229, forward strand.
TTAACTTGGATTGCGTTATATAAAATATAGGTATAATGTCAAGTTCATTAAATATGACTTGCTTTAAATTGTATAAAAATATATACTAATACACCTACTACATAAAACAAAGTTAACAACACAACACCATAGCCATTGTCATATAATTAAAATAATCCATTTGCAATTTTAAACGTAAAATAAACAATGTGATATCTACAAAGCTGGCAGCAGCGCCGAAGCGGATTAATCCAGTTTAAATCCGGGTAAATACGCCCGGATCCGGTTACCGGGCGTGGCGCCGGCGATACGCTGGGACCAAGCCGGGCGGTGTTAATCCCTATTTTAAATTCTGATAAAAGCCGCACCTGGTATTCGTAGGCACTTTAATGTAGGTATAGTTGGATTTAGGACTATGAATTTGTGGGCATAGACCATGTATAAATATACATATGTGGGTTTTACCTTATGTTGAATAATTATGTAGATGAGTGGGAGAAATCCTCTTTGTTGGGTTCAAACAACTTAATGTGGGGCTACTATCAAGAGTTGATAGAGAACTTACATAAATGATGGTAGCCACGGAATTAGGTAATGCACAAAAATATTTTAATAATTAAGAAAAAATATTATTTATTTAGAAGTAAGAGAATTTCATTGTCATTTCCAAATTATTAATTTTAAACAGAAATACTTAATTATAGTATAATATATATTTTTGCCTATAAAAATTCGTTACGAATTTCATTTTCATCACCGAAAATGCAATTCAAAGTAACATTAGCTGTTACTTTGAATTGCTTTTTCGGTTAAATAATTCGAACGAAACGACCGAAAGGACCATTAGCAAATTCCTTTGCATCGCGAAAGACTGAAACAGTTTCCAAGCCTCCTGAATTACTTAACTAACGTTGCACTAGCTTTACTTAAGCGACCAATACATAAGTAATGTTGGTCCTTCGTCCATTATCAGTGTTGATAGTGCATTATAAATTCAGATATCTCAAGCCATCACCATTACGAATTCGAAACGGGAGGGTCGCACGTACGCATAATCCAGTGAGCATAACGGGATCGAAAATGATACATAAATTGTTCAGACGGACTATACAGACGATTAAACCCATTAACATGGTGCGGGTCACAGGGGCCCGAGAGGACCGTCCAATCAACAAACCCTTTCACGCTACCGCCAATGTAGTTGGGACTCGGTTGTGTTTGTTTTTCTCGAGCCACTTCAAATGTTTCGGTAGTTTAGACCCCGTTAGTGATTTTAGGTTAAATTTCAAACATTCAAACTGTTGATAAGTCAATCAAGAGTGCTACTTCTTAATTTAAAAAACATGTCTTATCCTAAATGAATATGGTAACATATTTTTTATTAGAAACTTACTCACTTGAATTACTTAACCGAAAAATACTCTACTAGTTTCATGTCGCTACGGAGCTCTAACTCACGATTATTTACGAGCAGTGCATAGTTTACACTTACGACTTACGACGTATTCACGAGCACGTCGAGGTTTATTTTCAATGATATCTATTTGTATCTTACACTATGGTTACTATACAAAAATACGCTAACATAATGTTAATTAGGAATCCTTCTACAGCGTTTGAATAAATGTTTATTTTGTTTAGAAAAAGTATTTAATAAAGTCTTTCATTGTCTGAGCTACATATCTTCACAATACATTTGTATCTCAACTAACACAGAATAGAAAGTCTATCCTCGTAGCAGTGATCGTTAAAAAGCTCGCGGCTCCCAATAAAGCGGTCGTCGTGTATCAGGATTCATGATAGGGCGCTCCCATACGCCCCCACTCACAGATATACGGTAACGAGCGTACCACAATACCATACGCAATAAATACGCCGCGTACTAACATACGCCGTGTACGCTAACGTACGCGCTGCACACTTACATACGCGCCGGGCCGGGTACAACCGGCATTTCTATTGTTTATGCCGTATTAAATTGTTTCAATGTTGCCCAGTTATTGCCGAAAACGTATTTCGGTACGTATTGCAAGTTGTGGGCGTGAGTTGTTGAGCTGTTACGCTGTTATTGTTGTTAGTTTCGGGTTATGATTTGATGCCAATTGCTTTCTATTGGCTATTGGGTTGCTGAGGAATGGGATTTATTAAAAAAATATGTTGAACTGTTATGAAATGTTGTTACTGTGTGTATTGGGTTTTTTCTAATATCTCACCACTGGTAATGGAACTCAATTGATTTTAAACGCAAACGCTTGTTTCTTCCGAAGAATCATATTCGATTATAATGTATCTTATCTGCTCATGTTATAAAAACCGACACATTATAATCGATTATTACATACAGAAATTTTTATTTTACTGAGACTATATGATATAGTTTGGATATATAGTTAACAATTTAAAATATCAAAATACGACGTCTTCAGAACAACATTTCGCATTCCGATAACACATAGTATCAACCACCTGTATTTTCCTTAATGACTAAAAATGTGTATCTACCTTAAATGGACATTTTTATTCTCAACTGCAAATAACAATAAATATATGTAAAATATGCTCTCTAAGTAAACTCAATCTACAATTGAATTCATTAAAGTAATGAAACGGCAAGATAGCTATAATTAATTGGCAATATTTTTTAAAATCCACCTGTGATACTGCAGATGTTTTTAAATTACAAAAATACTTATTTAGGTATAAAAAACTCATTGAAAATGTTAAACTTTTTTGTTCATTAGCAGATTATTTTGCATCGCGTGACAATTGCACGTAAATCGTGACATGCGTGTTTACACTTTTGAAGTTATTTATTCATTAAAATACTTTAAAGATTTACAGCTTTATTTGTGTTTTTCTAAGTCTATGTGCTTTATTTAGGTTTTGTTTCAGAACTTATCTAAATATGTCAAGGATATACATCGGTATGTAGGTTTGACACTATTTCTTGTTACAACGTAACGTCAAAACTACTGAACGGATTTGAATGAAATTGTCCACAGAGGTAGATTATAGTTTGGAATTATACGTATGAAGAAGTACTTTTATGTAAGTAGTACTTTTGCACTTTGAGTGAAATCGCTTACAGAAACTAGTTGAAATATTAACTTAAATTAAATAAGACGATGTGTTTGTGAGATAATAAATTCCAATTTTAAATAAATGATGCTAAAAAAATAATCTTTACAGTGTTTGATACAAGTCTAGTTATACGTGGTCAACTCACACAAAACAATTGAAAACAAAAACAACATGAATCCAACTCGATAACAATAAACTCGAAAACTAGATACCTACGTTGCTGATTCACAAAATATACTTGCACAATTTCTTTGCGGAATCCTTCAGGAATGCACAAAACAAAGATACAAGGTTTTACAATGCGGTATCTTAAGGAAGTGTGCAAGACGGGAAGGCGTGTGGATTATGGATAAAGGCGTACCGATAACCACGATCGGATACAGCCAGAGACACCTTATTTCAATAACAACGACTACTCACAAAGGGACCTTATACATATATTTATTTTAGCACATACCTCTAGCGCGGAAACTGGCATCTTTAGGGTGTGTCGCGACAACATTCGTTCGCTTAAAAAGTTTGGGAATTGGTCTTATTTTTCTTGAATGTTGGTGTAAATATTGGAATGGCTTTTTCGTATTTATAATTATTTTGTCTCAATCAAGATGAGTAGGTAAGTACTGTATCACCAAACATTTCCGTCTATTTTACATAGAGCAGACGGATTACTTGATGGTTAAGCCACCAGTACTGCCAATGGCAATCCGCGACATTACAGGAGTTACGAATGCATTGCCTCTCTTTTAGTTTTAGTTTCCAGAACTTAGGGATTCAAAAGGCATCTCTAAAACTCCGACTCATATTATACATAATTATATCGATTAGACTCCCGTTTTATCAATATAATTATGTTATAGCATGAATAATATGCAAAATAATAAAAAAGTAAAAAAAAGAAGTCTTGTTATCTATTACTTGACTTGTATCATTCCATTAGCTTCATTACTCACCAAACTTTACCTAAATCAACAATTAAATCAAATCTTAGAAAGAAATATCAAGCATACATTCCTACAAAAGCATTGGAACACACCCTTAGTTGAAAAATTTTCATGAAACAAACATAAAAATATAACATTATTCAACACGCCTATAAAAGTCAAACGGAATGCCTACTCGGAATAATTTTACAGTGTCGGTACATGTAAAAACATTTACATGCATAATGTTCGTCTGAGATTTATATGGACAAGTTCATAGGTTGCATAGATTGGATTTGAACAAGAACTTCTTGGTGATCTCAAAGATAAAAATTATGTTTATGAAGTATCTTACTGGATATATGGCTTATGTAACTTTGCATACCGCTTTTAACTGTCATTGAGAAACATGTAAGTTGGTCAAATTATTTTGTTACCAAAATATTGTATAGTGTGGAAGTTTATATAAAGTAAGTATACATTCTGAAGAATTTAATTTTTATGCCTTATGTTTCGTTGGATAATAGGTACAGTTTGTAAAGGAAACAGTGCCTACTTACTGAATTCGTCAATAAATACTTAGAAGAGAGAAGAGAATTGGTGCAGGTCAGATGAGTCCAGAACGAGAATATTAAGGAAAACTTTAAGTTAGTACCACATTAATGGATCATCATTAATATGATGAAATTAAAATGGCATTTGAAAGTGGAACAAACCCTATTGCGCCGTGTTTAATGTTCTATGCTAACGTATGAGCTACTTTAAACAAGTTGATACAAAATAGAATAGGTACGTAGCAACAGAAATAAAATAGTAGATAATAAGCACTATAATGGAGTGCATAGATGACTGTATGTATCTTAAATAAAACGATCATTATCAACGATAAATGTGTTATGAATCGGAAATCAAATATTTAGGGACACTTCATTTAGTGTATCGATCTACAGTTCAAACACGTAACGCCATCTATTATCGGTCTACATAAACTGAGGGAGGTTTTACGAACTCTTGACACGCTACACTCTTTGTTTGAAGAAATATTTTATGTTTAGTATGGGGGACATAATTACAGTAGTCTTGATTACTTTATTGGTTCGGTTGTTTGTTATTTGATTTGATTGTTTAATAAAAATAAAAATTACTGTTCACATTATGTAGACATGAGCACATTAATAACAGGTAGATATGTAGGTAGGCAATGATATTAGGTATAAGTGAAATGGTATAGATAGATAACATAAACAACATTCGATTTTCAAAAACGACACACTTTTGCACCCATTAATAAATCGTATGATACACGTTAAAGTGGGATGGCATGATTCAATAATCGCGAGTGAAAAAGAGACAAATATGAAAAACTGTGTCTAGTTAACCACATTTCAATGTATCACTTGCTTGTAACCTATCTATACCTTTTTATATACAATTAATTTTGAATCCATAGTTATGACAAGAGTATTACTTTTTTTGTATTTCATCTTCTAGCCCTAACTTGATTCAGTGTTTATAAACATTGTTTTCAAAAGTATTGACATCTATATAATTCGGTACGCATATTATACGTAACTTTTAGAACTAATTAAAAAATCTTCAAACCTTAATTTACAAACCATTTATCATCACCAAGTAAATTCCATTCTAATTTCAAATTGTCCATTATACATAGACTCACGATTCTAAAACTACCCTTCTATTAGAACCCTCGACATAGGCTACCAACTATAGTTAAAACATAACAACAGCAAAACAAACAACATGCCGGTCACTAGCGGCGACCATGCGTGTAACTGCCCGCGGTACGTTGAACATGGACATCTCTATTCTGGAATACTGGTACACAGTATATTATGTAGGTAGGTATGTAGGAGGTTAGGTATCTGAGACTTGAGACAGAACTATTAGATATATAATAATGTGTATGGAGAAGAAAGAGGATCTTTCTTTTTTAAACTACTATAGGGATTGAAAGATGGTACCTAACCAAGAAGGTTCTTTTTACAATTGAAAACTAAAATTCATTTAAAATGAGTGATGGATTACTTGGTTACTGTTATGTATTTGTAGATGTTGCTTAATACATGACATTGTGATGAAACTAATCTAAAGAAGTCTGCAGAAAATTTAGAAGATATTGTTTCTGATGAGATAAAATTTGTAGTGTGCCACCACTGCCTTTTATGTGGGGAGAAAATCGACCAATGACTTCTCAAGTGAAAATTATCCTAAGACTATATTTCACACTAAAACTATACCGTTTCTTCTTCTTCTCCGAGATGAGCCCAGGTACCTACATAATTATATTACCCACACTCAATGATATTATAAGTTAAATGGTATAGATAGGTTACGTAAACAACATTCGATTTTCAAAAACGGCACACATGAATAAATCGTATGAGACACGTTAAAGTAGGATGGCACGATTCAATAATAGCGAGTGAAAAAGAGACAAATATGAAAAAGTGTCGTGGTGGCCCGGAGGTTAAGGAGCCCGCTTCTCATGCATGAGGGTGTGGGTTCGAAACCTGGCAAGTACCAATGTGACTTTTTCCGAGTCATATGTACTTTCTATGATTAAATAGACACCACTGACATACGGTGAAGGTAAACATCGTGAGGAAACCTGGACTTATAATTTCTAATTATAAGTTTGTAATCGCCAACCCGCATTGAGCAAGCGTGGTGATTAATGCTCTAACCTTCTCCGTTTGAGAAGAGGCCTTTGCTCAGCAGTGGGCACTTATAGGCTGATGATGATGATGATGAAAAAGTGTGGCTAGTTAGCTACATTTTAATGTATCACTAGCTGAGCGCTTGTAACTTATCTACACATTTTTTTACTTATAATATTTATCATTGCCTATACTGCATTGTGCCTACTAATCAGTGGGTATTTACCCTGCTGAAGGATGCCGTACTTAGACTAAGGTTGAGGGTTCTAGTACTGGTTTCACTGTTTCAGGGTTGTTTCTCTACATTTTCTAAAGAAAGTAACTATGTTGTGTTATATATGGATAAATAATGGCAATAGATTTCTATTACAACGTGTCTGCCGTATTCCCATTGTTATCATGGGACGAAAATTTTAATTAGATACTTATTATTATTCTGTTCTCAAAAATCTAAAATCGCCCATCAAACATCGAGACCCCTTCACTGGACCGTGTAACAAATAAACTGGGTACAGTGCGAGATATAGCTTTATACCGTAGGACTATTCACAGGGGAAATCGAGGTACATTTGCATGGCTGACCCTATCCTGTTAATACCACCATTGAAATAATATTTGCATCTAATTGTTACCTATTGTTGTATCATGGGAATGGACGTATATCTATTTATACTCTCCTATGTATATAGTATATATTTATAATAGATGAATGTTAAAGCGTGGGACGTAATTGGTTTATAGTTGGCGTTATTGAAATGTCATGTTCAGCTTTCAATGCGGCTGTCCGTTTCAATTAATTGCATTTGATTTACTGTTGTATTTATTTGTTGTCTAAAGTGCAGTGTTGTTTGAAATTGTTCTCGTGGTTGAATTATTGTTTGAAAGAGAAGTAGATAGAACTAAGTCCTATTTAAAATGTACCTGTTTATTACCTGTTGGTACTAACACTCATGTATTTACCAAAGATAAAAATTGAATAGGTAAATGCTATGTTGTCCAATTTTGTCTGTTTTACTTTTCGTCATAACATAAGTTTTAAAATATTTTTCTGACTTCATTCTAAAGTCTTGTAAAAAGGCACTTTACAACCGAAGTACCGCTTCATCGAATTTAAAATAACATCAAAGCTACGCTTTAAGTCCACCATTACAAGCTCATCATACCGCACATTACAAAACATCAAAATTGCCATTACGAAAAACTTAATCACCCATTACAAAGCATTAACCCAAACAGAGAGCATCAAGAACTAATTACAAGTACATATTTCCAATAACGTAAGCAAAAATCGAAAACGAAATTAAAAACACATAGTGCCCGGGTCGGAGGTCGGAGGCAGTGGGGGGTTAAAACGCGTAAGTTCCGTTTTCCGCGGCATTGGGTACAATTTGAAATATTTTACTGCTGTTGTAACGACTCGATGGTACTGTGAGGGCCACTTATATATCTCTTTTATCTTTTGTTGGCTCGCCCCTCACCCTCGGAGGATAAGTTTTCCGAAAAGGGTGTTTTTTTAAACGAATGCTGAGTGCTGGACAGTTCCGGATTAGACTGTAGTTGTTAGATTACGTTGTGAATGATAATGGTGGGAAAAATGTATGTTTACATTGGGTGAATAATTTTTTTGAGCTAGTTTCTCAAATAATGAAATTATTAAGTTGTCAGTAACATTCATATGGGTAAAAACTTAACTGACAGATTCTGTCTTTCATTATATTTATTGTATTGTCATTTATTAACATGTTGTATCAAAATATCTACAGAATAAAATTAAGACAAAATAGATTCTGATGCTGATGAATTAAGACATAAAATTAACATTAGAGCTCATAAAACCAGACTTAAATATTAAAGACACAATTACATTGCTCCAAAAATTGCCTCTAACAAAAAAAACAACACAATACAAGACCATTGATACACGAACAAGAGACTAAGACAGCGGCAACTATACATTCTAACTATTTTAACACGAAAACGAACAGCGATCATATAGCACAGTCAGAGTACATAACAACTGGACGCCGACATAAAGCTGATCCAGCAGTTGTTGTAAATCTTGGTGACAAGATGGCTAAATCAACTCGATATCTCGACTGGGATCTCTGTAGGATGCTGTTTTATTATCCCGTCTTACTCGTACAACTGTTTTACTTGCTTATTTGATCTTTTGTTTTTAGCTTTTGAACTATTTTAAGGATGTATACTTAGTAGTTTTGTGTGCTATTGTGGCTTAAAGTGATTGATTTTTGCGACTTATTACGAGACAGATGATGGAATTTGAATAAAAATTTTAAATATATTTAGGGTGAATTATAAAGAGATTTTGTCCAGTATTTTGTTATGTTGTCATATTTATTTATATGAAAGATTTTAAGTCACTTTTTGGGAGTACACCTTTACTGCTTGGTATAATAATCAATATAATTTTCGTCAAAAGTTTTTGAATCTATAAGAAAATACCTAAATTTGATAAAATTTTGAACGATCAATAAACATTTTTCATCATCCCTTCTGTATTTTTTTTGTGTTTTTCTATTTATTGAGTTTCATCGAGTAAATGGTGTTTTTTTTTACAGATTAGAATACAAGCGATTTGTTTTAATGTATTGCCTATAGTAACTGATCACTATAAAAATGCAAGCAGTTTTAACAATTTATTGTGTAAAAAGTAAGTATCCGACGGATTCCAAGTTCAAATAAAGGAAAATATTATTTTCAATTTCTATCTATAGGTATATCTACTTTGGTCAGGTTTTTTAAGGAGAAACAAAAATATCATCGTTATGACATCTTCCATCCTGCATGGAGCGAGAAGGAGTGTCAGAGGTTTACTGACTAAAACCCACCCTGTTTCTTCTCCAGTATTATTGCGCTTGAATTCTTAATTATTACTTTTAACAGCTAAGTCTTATATCTTAAAGATTATTGCCTTAACATTTTGCTACTAATCAGAAATGCATATTTATGAATGAATGCGGTAGTTAATACCTAAATTGATTATCTTATTAGCGAAATACTCAGATACAGACACACAAAGTCATTCAAATCCATACTTTAATGCCATCGTGACAGAGTTTAAATGTTAATTCATGTATTTATTGTCTGCGCACCTTAAAAGTTTAATGATATTCAATGTCTATTTAAAGCAATAGGATGGACACCTTTCACCCGCATTATCTTCAACACAAATCATAACCGGTGCTCAAGTATAAAACATGTATTAGCTCACGTTATTAACATGTCGTAATATTACTTTATTACACACAACTGGTTCCAACCAGGTATTCCTTACTTTATTGCTAATATATTCATTATAACGTACGTCTTTCCCATCGTATTAAAAATTAAAAAGCATTATATAAATAACCAAACAATACGGGACCTATTCCTCCCCGAATAACACAACAATAATTCAAGCAAAAAACAAAATATGACTGCACGTTTTTTTTTTTTATTTCGGTAACGTCTTGATTAAGTGTGGACCACCTGCTTGGACCTTCCTTTGGGACTCAATAAATAAGTCCAGGAATATATTAATGGCTACATAAAGATTATGTTGAAATTCAAGTGTGCCCTCTATGGCCGTTTATCTGTAATAAATTCGATGGATTGCTTCAAAACCTTTGTTTCTGCCGAAAACTATTTTAAAGATGGCGTTTTTCGAAAATTATATTTTTTGTTTGATATTGTTAAGTTGTCAGGCAAGTTGTTTCAATATTTTGCCGATTGAATCATCGCATCGTCGGGATTTTTGTGTGAGTTGATTCACCCACACATTCCGTGATATGATTTAATAAAGTCTTTAGTGTACTGATGAAGAAGGCTTGAAGATTTGTTACCTACATTCACAGCTCATCACAATAATTTTCATGAAAATAATTGTTTTTAATGGCGATAACGTAAATGAAGCGATGAAGGTATATTTTAATTTGTAAGTAGGTACTAAGTAAACATTTTATTTCATCTTTTGACAAAATTTCTGATGGATGACATTGAAAGAATTTTTGTTCCTAAAATTTTCGCTACCATTTCTCTCATTACACTCCCATTATTTTTATTTACAGTCTGTTTATACTGAGAGCTCAAAAAGCTCATAAAGTAAGATTATTTTTTAAAAATTTTTTGTTCACCTACCACTTTTAAACGAGCCATTTCTCTTTCAAATTTGAAAAAAGAAATTCCAAACCATTTCGTCGGCCGTAACAAAGGAATTGCGACACCATAATGAACGTGCAGAATCACATTTCACACACAAAAAAGGATAGTTATTTTCGCTACATTGTGGTCCACATTATATCACACCGAACGCTCAATACACTACAGGTAAATAGCGATGGGGTCTTCCCTTTGCATTTAAATCATCCTAGACACATTTCTGCTTTATATCTAATCGCAAATTTATTGTTCTGGGGCACGGAGTGGTACGAATTAACAATGAACAAACTATTATTACATATTGAGATATACTCGGCAAGTAAATCATGGTCGCCATTGTGTGAGGAAACATAAGCACTTTTATGGGACGCCATGAGTGGTAATGAAGCAGTTTCCACTACCGCATAATGGTTTGAATGTCGCGTAAATTGATTTTTATATTTTGTTTGACTTTAATGATTGACATGAGAATATTTCGTTGCGCGTCGAGAATGATTCTCCTTGACGCTTTTATTAGGTGAGTGACGTTCAACGAAAAATTTACGGTGTTGTGTTATATTTGGGTAATTTTATGAGTCATTTGGTGATAGTAAATGTCTATATGTTGTATAATGTTTCAACTTTACTTTGTAATGGCTTGCTACTGGATTTGGAAGCTAATAAAAACTCTTTATTGTAGTTTATTGATTATAAAATCACTCAAATGATGTTATGAGTGGATGAATAAAATGTTTTTTAATAAATTAGTACCTAACTGATATGAATAGGTAAAGTTTTTAAGTAAATCTTAAAAATATTATACTAGAATTATACTAAAAGAGATGCATTATTGTGCGTATTAACATTAAAAGTTATTTCATAATTGCCATATAACAATTATTGTTATTTGTCAACAACAAATATCTTATATTATGTTGTTTGCTTTTTTATAGATAAGTAATAATAATTGTTGGGTACACTTGTCACTATTAAGGCAATATTTACAAGATGATTAGGAGGAATCTAATATTATTGAGATCATCAGTGAGTAAAAATTAAAGAAGCGATAAGGAAATAAATGGCAGTACATGTATTCACATCATTTCATCAAATTATTATGATTGATACTTATAATTATTATATGTTAATGGTACATTTGTGCGGCAAATGGCATGTCATGGTGATCTGTAAACTATAACATGTTGTATACCTATTATTGTAACCTATGTCTACAGATAAATTGACGGTTTGGTAAGAAGAGGTCCAGAATAGGGTTAAATCAATTATATATTAAGTTTATGACTATTTTAATATCTTTACAGGCTCAACACTTAATTTACAATTACTGTAATATTGTTTGCCATCAAGTTGTAGGTATCACAAATCTACCTATTTCTGTCATATTAAAGAAATACCACCAACTTGAAAAATAAAAAAGCATGCAAACATTATAATGTTTCCGTTCCGTGAGAGCGTAGCGCTCTCCACGAAGGCTTCGCGGGCAAAACATTAGTCTTACGGCGGGCGGCGCCCAAACATCGCCGAGCTATCCCATTGGCTCGCCATTCTCCGCCCAGAAACACCTACAATTATATTTATAATGCACACGCTGAAATAATTTACATTTCAGCTGAATTTGCTACCATTGGGGGTAATTGAAAATTTGTTGTATTGACCCTGCATGGCCTACGATGGGATTGGAAAGTTTAAGTGATTAGTTCTGCGAGTTACCCGCCATTATTTTTTGGGTTCTTTTTTGTTTCTGAATGTGATATTAATGGGTATGGTTGTATAAGTAAAAATATATGCTTATGGATGTTACTCAATGGCTTTTTTATTTATAAAGCATTGAGCTTATGTTTGAATTCAAATTGGATTTGAGTTCCAATAAGAATTTGTTGTTATTGTCTTGTTGGATTTGAAGCCTGCCTAGTTAGGCACAAAACTATATGTTTTTGATATTAACCTTAGCATTTCAGAACTATCTGAATACATTTTTATGTCATTATTACTTCCTTAATGGACGTGAAAAGATTTTGAAGTTAGGCGTCCCAAAATTGTATGCCAATAACTTAGCTTTACAAACTGAATTTTTATAGTTGAATAAATTGAATTAAGACTTTCGTCAATTACATAGAGAGCATTTGGTTTTAAACTCTTTGGACACAGTGTACCTACAGTTCAAAATACTCCAGCAAACTGCATTTATTCTTGTTTTATGTCTAAATGAGAAAACGCACGATTAAATTGAAGAAGAAGAAGAAGAGCTAGAGCCAGATTAGTCACATCTAAGAAAGCTATTTGAGAAACAAAGAACTAAAGCCCAACTAAATACTAAACTCCTGTCATTGTGACTTGAAATCTGTATATGAAACTGATTTAAAAATGTCTTACTCGTTCTCCTACATCGTAATCTATCTTTTGGAACGAGCTAATAGCTTCACTAGCCAACTTAAATGTTTCTATTAGGTACGCATCTGTATCAATATCTCAATTCACGTAGCTATCCAACAAGCAATTACCATAATTACCTAACTGCAGACCAACTTACACATGACTTAATGTACCTCCTGATACAAAAGCCATTAATTCGCCACCAGTACATTAGATACGAAAGAAAAAAAAACTATGTATAAGTACTCTTAGTAGCCGAGTCTTAATTAAGTAAAGATAATCCAATATATCTTTGGCCAGTGCTAGGTAAGTATGAGACCGGTCGAAATGCCAGTGTCTCGATAAACACAACGTTCAATACTAATAAACCAACAGAGGTTTAATTGGCTCCACGATATAGATTTTAATTGGTCGTAAATCGAGGACCGCCCCTTAATAGCCACTGTTTATACGTGCGCCGCACAAATCTTTGGATTAAAGCCGTATGTACACTTGTGGTGATATGCAAGTATTGTGCAACACGTTGTTTTACCAAATTGTACTCTATGAAGTTAAAGACTAGATTTTTATTCAATATTTTAAATTTATGGTCAAATCGAAGTTGATTGAGACACTGTGATAGCTAGTATTGAGCGCTTACTGATGTTCTATTATAGGATGAAGGTATTACGTCACTTTATAATGCAATTTTGTTTATTAAAACATAATATTATTATATGAGTTGAGGAATACATAATTGCTGATTGTTTGCCACGCATGTCATGATATTTGAATTGTTGTTTTGTAATAAAATCTTTCACTACTCCTAATCTATATACCTACAGGTTTGTATAGTAATGAAAAAACTTGTTGGTTTTTCCCCAAGGTGGAAAATTATCGTGGAACTTCTTCACCAGGGGCGACGATTAGACTGCCAAATCAAACTCTCACTGACTAAATACCAGCCTTGATGTCTAGCCGTCTCTAACGTGGACGTGGGGGTTGCAGGAATCGTCGTCCGCAGCAGAAGGAGACACCTGCATGAATGTTTGTTTTAGACTAAGAAGTCGTATAAGTGTAAAATATCTTTAAAATAAATATTTTTCCATACAAGACAGATATATGAGGCACTAGTTGTTATCTTGTGCATACGTCTTCCATCGGTTTAATGGAATTATCAGGTAAATATTTCATTGGATAATGATGTTATATTCTCAGTACAATGTTTATTTATTAATGTAATTTGCATCTTCTGTTTTATATACTAAGCGAGTCTGATCTGTATTGAGATATTTAATGACTTATTTATAAATAACAAGGTATATTAAGTACCTATTATATGACACAAGGAAGTGAGTAAACCAATCATTATTTTAATAGTTCACAAAGTAGATAAGTGTGGGAGAGCCATGCACGAATAGGCCGGCTCGACCAGAGTGATACCACGGCGTCACAGAAAACCGGCGTGAAGCAATACCTATGTTGTGTTTCGCAGTGAGGTTACCGGAGGACCAATTCTTCCTCCATCCTCTTTCCATAATCCTCATAATTATAATCCTATCCTAAAATCCCAAATAACTCACAACAGGCTGGCAACGCACTTGTAGTTAAGTACTTCTTTGGTACCTACTACGAGTGTCCATAACACTAGCGCTGATTGCTTACCATCAGCTAATCCGTCTGCTCGTTTGCCGATCTACAACAACACTGCTCTGATAAGAATTAAGTATGAATGGTACAACGAGAAATGAGTGTACCTAAAGAAGTGGAATTAAAATTAAAAAGGACACCCCAGAAGTAGCTGAATTCATTAAAAAAGTTTCTGAAAGAAGTGTAAGTTCCAGCCTATTCTGAACTATCGGATTTATACATATAACACTAAGCTACTAATTAGAATACTTAGACATATTATAAAAATATTAACCGGATGGTTCTTGCAAACCTAAATTACAGTATTTTTCATATTTTAAGGCTATTTAAAACGCAATATTATATGAATAGCTTGACAACTTGTAAGTAAATATCCACCCAGCTATGTGTAAATATGTTAAATGAGCAACGAAGAAAAACATCTTGATTTAAATATAGACCCCATTTGATTCTGATAAAACGTTTTAAGTGATTAATGATAATTAACTGTTCCCAGTTAAATAACAAGTTTGGAAATCTATAATGAAGCTATTTTTGATACAATTAACATATTTGTTGTTTTGCCTACTTAGAAGTTAAGTGATGTATTTTCCAATTCAATGTGAATAAAATTAATTAAAATAAAATTAGATGTTTTGTAAGCAGGTACTCAACTAATCTAACTGTTTTCGTATGATAGGGATTTTTAAGGGAAGTAATGTAAAAAAGTCTAGTTTTATAATATATCACTGGTTTGAAAAAAAAATATTGAAGTTTTTAAAGGAATCAAAACTGAAGTAGATACATTAAAATATCATTGCAATATTAGGCAACTGAGAGCAAGGCACCTAACCTAACTATACCTACATAACTACTTACATTAAATACAAAATGTAATTGGATCGGCAAGTTTTGCCTTCCTATGTGCCAAAAAATCGACACAGTGTAATCCAAACTTAATATTATAAATGCGAAAGTAACTCTGTCTGTCTGTCTTTTCTTCACGCCTAAACTACTGAACCGATTTCTGCAAAATTTGGTACATATTTAGTTTAGAACTCGAGAAAGATTATACCAAAAATCTGCAGGAAGACCCAATTCCACTCTAACGGAGTCGCGGGCAAAAGGTAGTATTCCATATTTGTGACCCAATCAATCTAAGGATCCTCATTTACCAACCTTTGTTTAATTTAGATCTTAAACCTTCATCAATATTTATTTGCCAAGGCCAAACACATACGACAACGAAATAGCCCATTATAAATTCCCAAAGGGTCGTACCGAAAATTTTATTTCCTCAATATTTTGACACGGAAAAGGACATTACCCTGATTTAATGTTCTGATATGAGACAAAACACCTACAGATTTTATCTCCCTGTTCTTCTAAAAACAAAAACAAGTGTATATATACACGGTTCGCCCATAAAGGGGTAGCTACAAACGATTTAATCAACCGATAAAAATTGTCGAGAGACTCCGCTAGATGGCGGGGTTAGATAAAAACTGGCTCCAACTCCAACAGCAGAGGATGAATAACTTTGTACATATGTTTATGTGCGTGGATACAATAAACAACTGTACAAATAAATTGCTTAAAATGTCATACTTTTCATGGTTGAAATAAGGGTAAGAGACAAGTGAGCAATCTGGAAGAAACTATATCTTTTGGACGATGATTATAGATATTAAGTAGTTGGACTATACTTAATAGCTATCCATAAGTATGAATAAAACGGCTAGTAGGTAAGTTTTTTTGAAGTGAGCTAATCATCCAATGACTTCGCGAGTGTTAAAACCCGTTAGAATTTTTGTCAACCTAGTTTTTGTATGAACTGTATTGTACTGTTTTTTGAGTAAATAAACTTATTATTATTATTATTCTGTTATGCTTTTAGCATTTCTCCCATCAAGTGGGGTTAAAATGGGCACGGGCCAAAGCCAGGTACTGTAAGGTTAGGCATTTAAGAACTTACAGGTTAGACGACATGTGTTCAAAAAACGGCTTTTTGTAAAAGTAGGTAAGTTGACGGGCTAATATTTAAAGAGTTCAAGCTATTGTGAAGAGTTTTTTATTATTATTATTAGACTGTTTCTGACTAAAAACTACCACCTTCCTCCTATTGCTCCGAGCTACATTGTCTATTGCGCTTGCGTTCACCATCGTGGAACTAGTAAGTATGTTATAATGACAATAAAATATACAATCATTAATTTCAGGTGTGGCAGAGCCAAGTTTCGGCACGAATGGGTCGGCTCGACCGGAGTGATACCATGGCCTCTCAGAATACCGACGTGAAACAACCACAGCGTTGTGTTTCGCCGTGTGAGTGAGATTACCTGAGGCCCAATCCTTCCCCTCCCCCGATCCCTCTCAATCCCTAAATCTCCATAACCCTAATACCTAAAATTTCGGCAACGTACTCGTAACTCCTCCGTTGCGGGTGTCCATGGGCGGCGCTGATTACTTACCATCAGGTATCCGCTTGCTCGTTTGGCAACCTATTACATAAAATAAAATTAAGATTTACGTACAAGTATTACCTACAAGACCTTGTTATCTAGGCATATGAACCAGGTCACAGGTGTCACGGCTTTAATTAACATAGTAGCGAAGTAGATAAGCATCTAATGCTGACTAGTTGCTAGACCAATCTATGATACAGTGGAAAAACAAGATCATATTAGTGTCTAGAATAATGAATAAATAAAGATATTGATAAGTATATAAGTTGAAGGGAAGAAAAGAGTATTACGCAATTATTGTACGTAGTTAGTTAATAAAAAATTTAAATATATAAATGAAGCTAAAAAATATCAAGTCAAACTCAAGGTATGTTTTCAGGATGCTTCTCTCGTTTGTGTAGTAAATTTTTTTAGTAATACAAATTCTCCCTTTTGCTTCCCATCCTAATGAATTTTTTGATATAATTTTGCTAAGGATTATATTTTGATCTATAAGTATCTTCTTCTATAGTTTAAATAACAGATACTTAAGCTTTAAACTGTGTTGTCAGAAATTGTTTTTGATTTATGTTTAAAGTATTTTTTTGTTTTTTCATTTTTAATAAAATTTTATTTGATTATTTTATTGGACATTATGGATTCTTATCTGAAATAAATTAATTATTATTATTTATTATAAGCTTGAAATTGAATGGAAGGGGAGTTTATATACTTGAGTATATCTACAGCGGGAACCTATTTTTTAGTCTCGTTATGTCCTTTAAAGTTCTTCATCCCTTTTTTGTAAATCTACACACCTACAGATAGAAAACCTTCGTAAGAAATAAAATGCACAAGAAAAACATCTGTGGATTATCAAAAAGTCGTTAGTCTTGTTTGTCAGATAAAGTTTTCTAAACCCATAATAATTAACACCTGCCAACTGTTGAAAAAAATGCTAACAGACTGTTGGAAGTGTACGAAGCCAAAATATAATGGTTAAAAAACGACCATTTTCTTAAAAAAGTTTTTAATCTATGCTTACTTTCTAGCTTTCAAAGCAAACCAAGACTGAGACAAAATAGTTTAATTTATTTTTATGGTGTAAGTCGGCAAACGAGCAGATTACCTGATGGTAAGCAATCGGCGCCGCCCATGGACACCAACACCAAAGGAGTTACGAGTGCGTTGCCGGCCTTTTGAGGATGGGGGTTGCGGATATAAGGATTGGGAAGGGATAGGGGAAGGGGAGGGATTGGGCCTCCGGTAACCTCACTCACACGGCGAAACAAAACGCTGTGGGTTGTTTCACGCCGGTATTCTGTAAGGCCGTGGTATCACTCCGGTCGAGGAGACCCATTCGTGCCGTAGCATGGCTTCGTTTCTGTAGCCTTTGATTGCCTATAGAAAACAATGAAAGGCAAGTCCTCACACAGTAACAGTAACTCAAAGGTGACCAAGGTTTTTTTGTGAGGTAAAGGTCATCAAATGGCTTTTCTCGCCCAGGATAAGGCGAGAGTGAGAGTCAGACTCTTGCGAACCAAAAACAACCACGTACCTTCTCCTGATTAAGGCCGAGGCCGTGGTACCTTATTGCGCTTGCCTCGAAAGCGGTGACTAAGGGCAGATACTTAGTAAGTGTGAACTCTGCCAAACTTAAGAAGATATAGAAAAAATATATAATTTGTGGATATTGGAGTTAAAATTACCAACAATAAACTGCTCCCAAGAAACTTTAGAAATCAGCTGTTCATAAAATGCATCACAAATGAGACGCTGTTAAAATCAAACTATCAAATTGACTGTTCGGTAGGGCGGTGTTTATGCGTAAGGTGTAGTAAATATATTTCCTTCATCTTGTTACTAGAACATAACATACGGGTGAATTATATTTTATTGACTTGAAAAGAGACTGACCTCTGAGTTTATTTCGGCATTTCTTCTCAGAGTAGTCAGATAGGAAATGCCGGCTTCATCTAGCTTCATCTTGTTTTTTTTACATATAATTTGACGTGTAAAAGTGCCGTTTTATGGCCTTTTTTCAAAAATAAATTCATTGTTTCATTTTTCATTAAAATCTTTAATCGTTTCTTCATTAAAATAATTCGATCTACTTTTCACTTCAACTGTCTTTTTATTTTAAAACAGAAACCATTGATATCTAATAGATATTCCTTGGAGGTATTTTTTAATGTTACCAAGTAAGTAGGCATTGGATTGGATGTTTTGGTAAAATAATTAAGTATAATAATAGAGATAACAAATATTTTAAAAATAAATCTTTGTTTACCTGCCTTAATGTTGATTTTCGTCAAATTATGAATCCGGCTGGATGCAATCTGAAAATAAATAAATAAAGACATCAGTAAAATTGTTTTATTTCCCAACTATAATAGTTAAATGACGTGTCATTTTAAAAATGTTTGTACAATGTTTATGATCGTTTTTTTGCGCTGCAATTGCATAGCGGCTCCTTTGAGGAATGGGAGTCGTAAACCCTATACTGCTTAGGTCATAAAACCCTTCCGATAAAAAAATAATGACTAACGGTTACAGTTCGTCAGAAATATTCTTGTAACTTCTTACTTACTAGGTGATTTTTATTTAGTCGGATTTTAACATTGAAAGTGTACATTATACCCATTGTATTGTGAGCTATACCTACCTAGAAAAAATATATTTAATTTTCATTACCTATAGTAATCAGAATTAATATACAAATTTATTGTTCCTTATAAAAAATCTAGTGTTATAATATATAAGTGATTCAAGTTGTACCAGTGTCCGTGTCTGATGCTTAGAGCATTGGTGCTATCTAAATTTCTAAACATTACTACATAGATACCAGGATATTCTTGTGTAGTATCTACATAAAGAGAAGAATGCTACAAGAGCAAGGAAGGTAAATACATCATGAAGTTTTATATTTCATTTATTTTTATTAGTTAATTAATTTAATTTGGCTTTAAGATACAATTTTTTTTTATGAATAAACTCTATGTAGGTGCCAGATAAATTTGAACTTAGAACATCATTTGTATGAACGAATAATTTGCCGCATAAATATTAAATATAAAAATATATTAAGCGCTAATTCATTCTATAATTTTGTAAGTATTTTTTTTACACACAGGCATTTCAATTTAAATTAGGTATCAGTTTGTTAGAACAAAAAGTGAGCTAAAAACTTGTTTGACGAATACTTGATACTTCACACTAATTGAAGTTGTATTTAGGTACTTTTAATTAAATCTATTTTAGTATTGGTATTTTACCTAAATCAAAATGTAGATAAGCATTTTCTTTAAGATGCGTAGGTATGTTAAATTTTACTGAAGTACATTTTTGTAATTAGCTAAGCCTTGTTAAAAAATTGTTGTTACATTTACAAGTTAGCTTTTTAATAGCATTGTGCAAGCAAAAATTACTACAAAAATATAAAAAACCAGAAATTTAAAACAGCACCATCTATTGGCCATAGCAAGATTCATAATGACCACATGCCAACTACTTGTCTAAACTTTTTAAATGCCTGCCATCTGTAGGCATGCGCGCGCATTATTTGCAGTCGCTGCTACCTTAGTGCACTTTGTTTGTAGATTAGTGTCAGAAGCGTACGCAAGAGGCTGATAGTGTTGCAATACTGAAGTGGTGGTGTTAAATAATGTAATATCAGAATGCGGTATTTACTCGCAACAAAATATAGGAGATTTAGCTTTTGTAAGCGTTTGTGTGCATTTCTATTTGATTTGAAAAAAAGTCCTACGAGTATGATATTAAGGTATTTCCTAAAACAAGGTTTATATAAAAGTGGTCTGGTTATGATGACGAGGCTACTATTTATAAAGCAAAAGTAGTTAGAGTAAGCGGTTTGAGGAAGAACTTTATATGAAAAGTTTTATATTAAGACTGGAGAGTAACGTAGTTTAGCAAGATTAGGTTGAGATAATGTGAAATCTTGTCTGAAGAGCACCAATTAAAAACACATAAAACTGGTATTGTCACACTGATAGCCAGCAAAAAAAGGCTTCCAATAGGTAACGAAATTGATGCTTTGTTTACATTGATGCAATAAAATAGTTACGACGTGTTGAATAATCGTTTCCAGTTTGAGTGACCATAAATTTGTGTATTTTTAAAGTCACGCAGTTTGGAGTCAATAAAAATTTAACGACTGCGAGGGTGCAGGAATAAAATTGTTACGCATTGTACTACAGTAGTTTGTGGCTATTTTTCATCTTATTGCTACTCAGAGTTAATAACTGTAGCTAATAAAATTGCCAATTGGCGTTGAGAAACTTGTTCTTTGATTTAATCAAATATTTTAGTTGTTTATTCGGCTTTTTCGGAATCTCTTACGGATCTTGCCAAGTCATGTTTGTTCCTCGAGCTCTTTACTTCCTAATACCTTATTTTTCACGTATTGTAATCTCGTGACCTCATTTGACTGGTTACATAAACAACCCATTACACATTTTACTACCCTCGAGTCAGTTATGGTACTTACGCAATTCGGCACGCGCCCATAAATAGACAAACGCCAAGAAGTTATTCCTAACGTTCCTAAAAGTAATCTATCTCGAGGCCTCACCGCAATATCGGTTTCTGAACGATTAACAGAGGGCGTGCGTGCCCTTCGCTTTTACGACATACTTTTACGACGTCGTAAACTCGGCCGTATAATGCCTATAATCTTTTTCCGCGAGACTCCGCCCAGTGCTGATAGATGGCGTTAAACACAAAACTCGAAATCACTGTCACCGAACCAAATGTTAAAGTTTTATTGTGTGTTTCGCTAATGTGGTGTGAAATTAATAGGTAATAATGCTTTTATGGGTGCTTGTGAGCTTTATAGGGGCATAAAGTCCTGGCAGGTGAATGTAGTACCCAAAGTATTTGTTTTAAGTTGACCGCAGGTGTGTTGTGCTATCGTTTGATGGCATTTATAACTTTGTGGCATTATAAAAACGAACAAGACGGCTTTAGATAATAGTATATACTTTTATGGCATCTTGAGCACGTTTTTATGGCTACAGTTTGCACAAAAAGTATTTTCTAAGTTTTGTATGCCGAAGAGAAATCGTTTAAGAAGTAATTAGGTAAACGAATGTTTATTGGTGAAAACGTGGTAGGAGTTGGCCTATCGACTCAATCAAATTGAGTGATAAATAGGGGTTACTTATCTAAAAGAAAATTAATAGTATAATTTTTTTTAAGCTCACGTTGCTTGGTAAGTTACTTATGGTAATATATAATCTTATGTTTGCGTAAATATAAAATACTTACTTACTAAAGAAAATGTTTTGTCTTTAAATAACAAGACATAATAAGAAAGTCTAAGTACTTACAAAAACTTTAATATGTAGCTACCTACGTAGCTTAGTATTATTATAAGGCTAAAATGTAAAGTTTCTTACAATAGAAAATTAAGGGATGAAATTTTCCTTATGCTCATGTTCTTTGCAAATAGGCCGAATGACTCCCCAAGCAAATGTGGCCATTCACAGTTTAAATACAGTTGTGTAATTATAACAATTTCGCAAATAGTTGAAAAGGACAATTTGCTAGGGAAACTGTCTACTAACTGAAATAAACTTCAAACGCTTGGACAATTCTGAAACATTAAGATGTAGGGAATATTTCGACATTTATGTATATAGTCTATACCTACATATTTATACTTTAGTTTTATTGTACAAGACTTATGTAGGTAATTATTATATTAAACGTGAATTTGTTTAGGAATTACTGAAATAAGAAATTATACCTTTTAAGACCTTTAATTTCCTTTTTGTGTTATTAGTAAAAAGTGACTGTTAAATTCAAATGGTATAACTATCTACCTATGCAAATACATTTTGAACTCTCGCTCGAATAAATACCATATTATAGGTTTTTTATATATCGGGGAAATATTACCGGCAATAAAATATGTGCCCAACTGTTACATGCTTATATTTTATTAGTACCTAGTTTTTCTTATTAATTTACCTTAGTGACTTAATTATGCCTTAGCAATTGCAGAGCGAAGTGGAGAAACTCGATGTTTTTGACATCATATTGCCTATTTAAGTTTTCTACATAAGGCTTATTTATGATCTATTTACGTTAAGTATTAAATAATTTTAATGTGCTACGTGACCTAAGGTTAATATGGAATTAAAAGCTTTTATATGCCCATAAAAAGTCTGCACCTGGCTAGAAAATTGTCAGGAATATTATTTTTGAAAAAGATCGCATATAAGATCACCTGTTAATCTCTAAAACAGTAAAAGGAGGTGAATCCACATTATAAAGGTCGTTAGCCAGATTTCTTCGAAATTCAAAATTTGAAATGAGACTCTTTGATCTGGCAATCGATTCCAAACCTCTTGAACGACAGCTGTGTATGACCAAAAAGGCGATATACAAGCTTACTGTTTCTTTTTAAGTTCGGTTTAAGAAATTCTCGAAATTCATTTACTTAAACACAGTGGAATATCGTATCCAAATAGCGCAGAAGTTTGAACAACTAGGTAGGTACTGTAAAAGTTAACACTAAGTAAGGAATTCCTAAAGTTGTCGCAAGAATGGCAATTTTAGCAAATGGAGATGCTAAGAAAGTTTAAAGTCGTAATTCGTTAAAAATTATGGTTCCTCAATCTTGCTCGAGGACCACTTCAAAATGAAATAATATTCAGTCATTTTTTTAAATTAAGTAGTGTCCATTGATGAGCTATGGGTTAACTGCCAATCTGATTAAATAGAACACCAGCTTATTGAGTACCTAGTATCTGCAATAAAAAAAGTAGTGCTATACTTTGTGGACACCGCAAAAACAGTTTATTCCTCTTCGTCTAAACAGCTAAACTAATTCTGATAAGGCCAAACATAGAAGATACTCCCAGGAAGGAGGTTTGTCTTTGTCTTTTAATATGTCAGATATGAAAACAGCTTTATGTAAATTCTATAGACAAAGACTATAGATGACTCTTCAGCATAAGTGTTAGTGCAATACTTTCCTTTCATAGTCACGCCTATCATCCATGACTTACAACTTACCGTCTAGACTAAAACTATTCCTCTATTACTCTCAATCACCTTTACTAACCAACCTCTCTGTCTAACACAAACTAAAGAAGGGAGATAGAAATAATCTATAGGGTGGTGCACAAAATCTCTCTGATTTTCCATGCAATTGAATGAAGACGTTACGGTGTGTCGACTTCACAGTAGGTTTTTTATCGATATACCGAATCGAATTTTATCAAAGTTTGCTACTTGAATCGATTTATTAAATCGAGTAGGTACGTAAGTTTAAAATTCGAACATTTCATGCTGAAATCGTACTTATGCACTTTGCACGATAGTTTTCAATGTAAACATAGATATATTTTCGGAAGTTTATTTCGATACATAGTGGGTGTTCTGACGTTAGTATGAGAAATTTTAAAGGGAGGGTGATGTAGATATTTCCGAACTTTTGTTATTTGGCAGTAGGTAAGTAAAATAGATTCTAAAATGATTAGTATCATGGCAAGAGTCGAATATGTTAATTTCAGGATTAGATAACGTGATTATCTATAGGTACCAACTCTTTTAAACACTCGGGTACAATGCACGTTAGGTTTATGCAATGGAGTCTCGTATTGATGTTTTTTGGTTTCATTTACTAATACGACAAACAAAGACGGTAACCAATCGACATCACCCATGGACACCCGCAACACCAGAGGAGAAGGGAATATATAGGAATGGGCCTCCAGTATCTTAACTCCTATGGCGTAACAAAACGCTTTGGTTGTGTCACGTCGTTTTCTGTGGGTTGGTTAAAAAAAAGTTATAATATTTCGTTCATTCTGTATTAGTTTTCTAGGGAATATAGCGAAGAATTTCTCGATATCCAGTGTCACACTGGAAGCAATCTACCTACCCAACAAACTCAAGTTGGAAATACATTCTAAGTAGATAAAGTTCAAAACATTGCACAGCAAGTCTATTAAATCCGATACCTAGAAACGTATCCAAAAGGCTAGTCGAAGAGAGTTTGTACTAAAACTGAATCCGTACAGATCAAGGGAAATATTCAGGAAAACACTTTAGCAAAGCCATCCATGCGTAAGCAACTAACGGGAGAACTTCATAACTATTCAATTTAATAACATTACCCTACAAAATTAACAAACAAACAAATGTCTATCTGCCGTTGAAATGTTAAATTTCAAACGTACCTAAATACCCATGTTATCCCACACACACACATATCGTAAAATTTTATTAAAATTAAAACAAAAAGCAGTTGATAGCGAGTGTGTTAGCTGAAGCCCACGGGAGGTAGACGCGGCGAAATTTTCGGTAATGGCGGCCGTAACGCCCTCCAGCATCGTTCCCTGGCGGTATTTGCATTATCGCGGTATTAATACGCGGTGTGTATAGCCTCGTAGAATTTTTCTTGTGGTTATTGATATGAGATTACACGTGCCTATTAGTATTTGCGAGTAAGTCGTGATAAAGATCTACCTTAGGAGAAATAGATAATCTTTGATAATAGTATCTTATGTTAGAGTTCAAAAGAATTCGTGTCTGAATTCCAGATTAATCGGGATTATGAAATACAGAGGTGTACGTATATCATAATAATTACCTAAGCAGTTAAGATAATGTACAAAAAGTTTCTGCTATACAGAGAATGATATTGTTACATAATATTTCTGATTATGATAGTGTAGGTATATAAGTAGGGTATCTATATAATAATATGTCTAAGATACAGAAAAACCGATTTATTTAGACAATATAAATTCATGAAATAAATTTATCTGAAGTTTACATTTTACAAGCTATTAAGGAAATTGCAAATGATTTTATAATTTTAAGCACGAATTCATATATTTTTCTACCCTATCTTCTAGATCAAGCTAAAAATCTCATTTTATTCAACTAAATAAGGAACAAAGAGGGAAATATCGTTCGTAACAATATCTTACGGGTTCATATTGTATTCCGGAGCTTATCCATTCAGCCCATTTAAGTCGATCAACCCAACAATGGTTTCGGCCAGACAAAGAAAGCTAGCCTTGGAATTTTCAAGCGATTTAATTCAGCGGAAAAACTCTTACTTGTATTTTTTTCCAATTAGAAACATTCTCAGAAGAAAGAAATCGAATTAAGCGCTGATAGCCGCTTTATTGTAAAAACTTACACAGTTCTTATACAGTTAAGTAAAAAGCGTGATTGTTATACTTAGTTCCATATAGGTACTTAATGTATGGTTTACACTAATAATAATAGATAATTTTGTAACACAAGCTGCTGGTTATGGCTGCTGTATTAATTGATTCTGTGTTATTCAATGTTAGGCAAAAGCATCATACATGTATTATCTGTAAACGTAAGTGAATGTATTAATCATTTTTACGTTAATGTGCAATTTACTTAGTTTTAATGTCATTCGTTTCCGAATGCCTAGTTAGGCAAGCATCTACTAAAACTTCATGGAAAGATTGGAATGAAGCATTAATTATCTTTAAGTAGATACATAATTAGTCGCAGTAGATAATCTTATATTCCTGTATCAACAACAGAAAGGAGGTACGTATCTCGACAATTAATTTCCTTAAATTTCATTAGCAACTCTTCCAATTTGCATTTAAAATGTGCGATCACGTACCTAGGTGCCTACACAAATACCTTCCACAGCAGACTAAAGAACCGTCCGAACGCGCCATTATTTTAATACCCTTATCAAAAAACAAGGCACATTACAAAATGGCCGCCATTTTCATGAGTTTGCGCGGGAAAATGCTCGTGAGCCAGCCTGGAAAATTATAACAAAAGGCATCTACCGCTATCTTTCTAATTATAGTAAATCACCTTGCTACGGGCGAGATAAGACTGTACACATTCTATTTACAAATGTCGTATGAGTTGAGGAAAAGTCGTAACTTAATACATTCTGGTTTTGTGCTAGACGTTTCGAGGGTAACCAGAATAAAAATGACGTAAGCGACGACAAATTTGTAGGGAGTTGAGACATTTGTTTTGAAGAAGAATTGGCTGTTTTTAGGAGGGTGAAATGGCGTTTGTTTGGCGCATGTAGGATTGTTATACGACCTTTCGCTGTTGAGTAGTGAACTCGTTCGATGAACGGACCCTCGTCTAGTACAACTGTATCGAGAAGTATCGCATATTGTATTCCGCAGCGATAAGTTTGGAGTAAGAAAAATCGGAAAACAAAATAAAACAGGTGACTTAAATTTAGGTGAGTTATTTCGTTGAAGTTTTCGTTTGTTCGAGACAAGAAACTGCTTTTACTAGGAAATGGTAGCTACTAACTACTTGAAAGACAAAACTTTGAAGTTAAAACTGTCTTCAACTCAAGTATTTTTGAGTAAACAAGAATATCTATTGGGGTTACGTTGTTATTTCTGATATAAGTAGCAACTACCATGACCAAATTAAAAACAATATCTTTATCAATAACATAAAGCTGTAACTAGTTTAATACGATTTTCTAATGAACCGTAGAATCGTCACCATACTAACACCATAACATCCCCACCTGCTAGTTCACTTGCACCCTAACACACACATAGGAAAATAAACCAGTATAACTAGATCTACCTCGCACCCCGCTGTCACTACAAAACCAGATCACAGAAGAGAATTTAAGCATTTTGTCACAGGTCTCACTAAATGGAATAAATGGGAGGTGGATGCTAAAGGAGCCTTTGGTTATTCAAGTTACTTGCTCGTGCAGTGCATTCTCGTTCCAGTTACTTTCTCCTTTCCATCTCTAATTTATCGCATTCAGGTCTAGTTCTTGTTGGATATCAATTACTAATTAGATTCCTGCATATTAGTTTTTTTTATTTATATATTTAGTTATTTTATTTTTTATTTTTAGCATGATCCATTTGATGGAGAAAAGTTTTAAAGCTGTAGTAGCTACTATAGATACAGCTTAAAAACTTTTGTCAGGGTTGTGTGCGCCTGCGCAATAATATTGTGCCTGCTCCGGAGTAAGAGAAAGACATCCATGGGAGGTTTTCAATCAATTGGAGTTTGACACTCACTCCACTCGAATGGAGAAGACATTTGATGATTTTCTGTCCTGAAATAAAAGCTTTAAAATTTAAAGTATTCCTAGTACACAGTCCTTTTTCTTGTGAGGGCAAGATAAATAAATGACTTCTCCCTCCCAGGGTGGGGCGTGAGGGAGTGTCAGACTCTTACTGACTAACCCCCCCCCCGTTCCTTCTCCTGCTCTGGGTCGGCTAGCACACAGTCCTAGTATATAGTCTTAATCTGTTAAGTGGCTAATATTTTATTTGATTTCTTACATTATTTAACGTAATACAACGATCAAAACGTAGAAATACATATGTATATAATATTTCCACGTACCTATTGTAATTTCGTCACAACCAACTTTTAAATGCTTTCCCATATAAGATGGACAGTAGGTACCTATTAAGCAATAGGGAATTCCTTATTACAGATTAGTTACCTAGTACTTAATCCAAAGTAAGACTTAGTCACAGCTTGATTTTGTAATCCGTCGGACTTTACAAGGACTTTACAAGGACACTCAATGAACGCCTGATTCACGTAAAATTATTGCAATACAATAAACTATGGAAATAATCGTGGAACAATATCGCTCGCTCGATGATTTGGTACATATCGAATATTTTACGAGACGGCAGCGCCCAATTCACTGATATATTTCAAAGTTTCGTTGAATTTACACAAATGTAACTGTACTTATATTAAAACTAGACTTACCAGTGTACCTAGATTCACAGTCTGCATTAAGATGACCATGCAAAATTAAATAAATCTCCTCAAAGGTAGAATTGATTGAAATCAAATATGTCACAAAATAATTCGAAAAAGGAAGGTGTATTCTCTTTTATCGGAGTTAGTCGCGACTCGCCTGACAACTGGAATGCTCCAAACGCTGTCGGACCCACACAAAGCTCGTGGCACAACAAAAACGAGCTGGTTAGTCGTAACTCGTGTCGGATAGTTAAGTGTACGAATAACGTCCTATATTACGCCCGCGGCTCTGTACCGCCATACACCACGTAATACGATCCAATTAAATTGCTACGAATTTATGTGTGTACACTACGCGCCCTGAGGTATCCTTAATTTCGTTTGTTTTAATAAACGACCGAGTAAAGAGACTCACAAACGCTTTGTAATCGATACAATGCTGGTTTGAGCGGCTACAGATTGGGACGGAATTTTTGAACGTCGAATTTATGAAATAGGAATGTTCGATGGAATGTTTTCATTTTAGGTGCGAACGATTCGAAAACCTATTGATCCCGATTTAAAATTAGAATTTTATTGTATTACCTTTCTGCAGAAAACAATTTGATTTTATTATTATTTTAGTATAGAATACTGATACTAAAAGAAAACCCACGCACTTAACCTTTTTCTTTATTTCAATGAAGTTAACTCTAGCCGACAGTGCATAAAATTGCTAGGAGTCCTCAAATTATTACAACCATCTCAATAGGAAAAGGACAATTCGACCGTTTCTTTCAATATTCCTGTATTTTCCCTCGGAAAACGTAATCGACCGAGGACAGTAATATTACATTTTGTTATATAATAACGATTTTCCTTCCCGATGGCAATTCGTCGTTATTGGACGTAAAGTAAGAACGAACGGTGGCTTCAGTCGAAACGAACATAGGTAATAATAATATAGTTATTGCTATACCTTTCTTTAACCTAAGCCTCGTATCAGGAGCATCGATTTCGTGCAGTCACATCAACCGTTTCGAGTTTTACGACTTACATTGCGTGCGTACAACGGGCAGACTCGATTAAACAGCGTAGTACGAGTTCAATAGATGACAATTGCAGCTATGCGGTGAATGGGCGGCCCATCCGGAGAACGAGAGGTAGGATTGTAGACTCCGACCTGGCTTCTATCTGCAAAATCAATGTGGCCATTAGCAAGTTTTCGCGCAGTCGCAAAACGTTCGCGTAACGCTACCGGTCAGAAGTTACAGCCATTCGGACCGACTTTCTATGCAGATGCCACTGTTTTAAATCGCGATGAATTTTCAACATTTTAATACAAAGAAACCTATTTTCTGTCATTATTTTGAATGAATATTATTGTTTTAAACGAATAAGGAGTTTTGTTTCATAATTTTATATGTTTAACTTTGTCTTATGCTGATTTTTGTATAAGATGACAATACTAATAATAATAACGTACCTGCTACGCATGAGACGACGTGTTAGACGATAAAAATGCTAATACTTTTACCTACAACAAAGCATAGATATCTCGGATTTTTGTTTCCAAAAATTATATGGAAAGTTGTTCTTTTTCCTCTGAATGCTTGAAGTTCATTTCACTACATTATTTATCACGCTACATGACTTTAAATTGCTTGTTACAATATAAGTAAACACGTACTAAATTTGTATAAAAATAACTAATCTATGTATCTATGTATCTAAATAAAAATTTTAAATTAAATATTTTTGTACCTGTATGTCTCACTAAAATTAAATTTAAAACCCAAATAAAAGGAAAAATCCAAACTATTTCTAGTTGAGAGCAATTCAAAAGTGTTATAAAATAGCGAAGTATTTTATCGGCAGTTCGGAAGGGAAGGCTCTTGGTTCAGCGAAGGGATGTGGAACGATAAACGATTCTCCAATCGATACTGCACGACGCTTGACGCTTTACTTACGTTACCTATGTTCACACTACTTTTTCAGTAACTGCTTAATTTTTCGTTCCGTGATTTAGTTTCCGAAGTCATCAGTTGAGTCACTTATAAAAATGACTTATGTTGATTGAGACAGGGCAAATTATTGATTAACCTAGGTACAGTATTTGATTTAGTTTAGTTCTTACATAATAATTTATAGATACTACTTAAATCGATTTATTTCATCGTAAAAGGGACAAATAATAAGAAATTCTATTTCAAAACTAGCGACTCTACATGATTTCTTGATTGAAGTTGTGTGTATCTATGTGATCTGTATGATCTGATTATGAAGTAAACTCAAGTTTTTTAATAAACAATAGGAGGTTGTTTGAATGTCTACTCACCTTACTGTTTTATATATTTTTGTATCACAGAACACAAAATTTGTACATAAATAATAAGTATGTTTAGGGCAGATTTTTCAATATTTAGATAAATGTTACCTGGGGAATAATTACGATGCTGTCGCGTCAGAGTGTTTGTATAAGACAGTGACAGCAACAATTTTATTCCACAGATAACATTTATCTGAGTATTGAAAAATACTAACAAAGAGATGGGGATTGGTAATGGTTTCATTACTAAACCAAAATTACGCTTACAAGTATTATAGATAGGTCTTTCGTTTACATTGGTAAGTATTGAGTTAAATTTATAAAAAAATAAATCTAAGTGAATTTAGGTAAAAAAATATAATAAAGTTAAAATTTTTGTCGCATATCATGCCTTGGCGTTATGACGACACTCGATTGAACCATTTTAGTCCTTAAAATTCTTTAGTTTTTTTGCTAATTATTTACCAAAAACTTCAGCATAGACCCTGCTAAATGGTTAGCAGCAAAAACTCCAATAGAGAAGCTGTTTTAGAAGATTGTTGAAAGCTGCGCCATGCATTTGATTTTCTATATTTTTGAACACACTCATGATATAGGACTAAAAGCTAGTAAGGTAACCGATTAAAAAAAACAAGAAAATTAGACAAGCCAAGGGCATTGCACTATTAGTTAAATTACAGTCTGCACCAAATATTTTTTATGTTAGGTATGAAATAATAATATGGGTGGCATTTTTAACTACCTGAGGGGAGGTGCTAGAAAAACCATAATTAACGCCAATTTATTTTGTCCCAAAATGGCTGTGAGAATTATTATTTTTGAAGACCGAAAAGTGGGCGTCATGGCGGTTTCTAAAATATGTTTTTTGTAGACTTGAAGACAAAGGAAATTGGTCGTTGATCGATTTTTCCCTTACCTGATTAGAAGTAACATACCTATATATAATTTAAAACTAAACAAACCACTACGGATATATTTGCGATTTGATAAAAATAGAATGGTTGGTTAATAATATAAAGCTATAAAATAAATTCGTTACTGCAGTATTTTACACATAAAATACTATTTACTTACCTTTAATATAAGTATTTTCTCTTCTTAACAAAGCGTCGAATGCTGCAGTTGTAGAATTTTATTCATCAGCCGTTCCATGCGTAATTCAGAAACACGAGTTGAAAGCATTGAGCGCGATCGATGTTTTCAAGTTCAGGGAGTGAGATAGCGCTTTTGTGTTACTCTGAAGCTTAACACTGTTATTTTAAGTGTAGCTATAGAATTGTATATAGGAACTGAGTTGTAAAGCATTCCCTTAAAAAAGAATGATATTCTTCTGCAAGTATGGAGATAATAAAACACCCATATTTTTCTAGTTACTTTTTGATCTACGATTGCAATTTTGCCGTCTTTAGGCATTTGAAATCAACCAATAGGTGCAAGGAAAGAATATACGTTAGTATAAATCAAATACCAAGAAGTAAGAACGAGGTTGGTTTTTATTCATGAACAGTCTGACACTTTCGCACTAGACAGGGCGCGGGAAGGCATTTGCTGATTTTCACTGCTTACAAACTTACATTTCTACGTTTGTTTCAATAATAGCAAAGAACTACTAATTTTATACAAACAACTATTATAAGTCTTAATTTTCTCTTTTTCTGAAGAACCAACTCAGTGTAATAACAACATTCTGTATTCGGTGGAGTTTTGTCTTTAGTGGAGTTTCAATTCGCATACTGTGTTTCGCAATGCTCGCCCCTATAACAAGGGACTAATAACTTACTGTACAGTATACACCCCTTCGAAGAAACATAGCTAATGTTTGTGCTATTTGCAATGGGAGGTCATCTAATACTTATTACGTTGTATACAATTTTATACACACCTTTACAAAATTTTCTTCCGACAGATGATTTAAAATTGAAATGTTAAACTAAAACCTTTTACTTCTTTTTACTCCTTTTACTTCAAATTTAAAAATGGATCAAGAACTCTTTTAAAATAAGAAGCTTTCATTATTTGTTTTTCCACAAATAATGAAATGATCTTTTTTTAAAAGAGTTTCAACATGAAATGGACTATCAGGCAGCCAAAAGCTAAATAAAAAAAAATCGTATGTCAGTCATCTGTGAAATTATTTTGTCATATCCAATACAAAAAGGGATACACAAAGATTAACAGAGGAGAAAGGAGAAAATTTTCTCATTAACAAAATTGCCCGGGGTTAACGTTATTAACGGGAAATAAAAATAATGGGCAGCGTTCCGGGCAGAATGTGGATTATCTAATAAGGAACGTTAAAGATAATGTTGAGAATTTGTGCAATATACTATAAGGAAGAACTGAAACGGAAATGTGTTGAGTTCGTGTCCAATTGTTATGCATAATCCCGCCCCATGAGTATACTTTGAGATCGTTGAACTAAAATGTCCCTTTTCTTTCGTCTAATCGAGTTTTTATTGGAAATTGAGTTTATTTCAATTATTTTTATCTTCCCGCTGAACAAAACCTAAAAATTTGGAGATAAAAATGTCCGTCTTAGACAGAATTAAAACTGCAATTCGATGTATATTATCTTGAAACAACTTTACGTAGGATAAAAAAATGCTCTATTTCCATAATTAAATGAAACAATTTTCTCAATAGAATAAAACAGAGAAGGAAATAAAATAAAAGCATGGAGTTTTCTATCGCATCCGGAATAGTTCGCAAGCGGACCGGAGTCGCCATGTTCAATTCAGATGGCACCTACTACGTATGTATGTGGTTGAAAGAAACATTTTGCAATCAAAGCAAGCGTCGTTCTGTTTTACGATCCATCATAAATTTTAATTTGCCTTTACAAGAGATTCTACAGTATTTAAAATTATTACTAAACGGCTGGCAAACACTAAATTAAGTTTATTGAGATGTTATATACATCCGATTGCAATTAGTAAAGCGCTAGTAGCTATTTTTCGTTAGTGCTTTTTGCATAAATCATTAATAAAAATTTGATAGCAATAGAAATTAAGGTGAGGTTCGTGATACGTAGTGAGCGATTCTGATGCAGGGTGAACGCGTTAGACCATGAAATTGGCCCAGGCTATGCCATCAGCAACGCATCGGCGTTTAATCGCCGACCAGTGAATAGGATTCTAGCCATTTCCATATATAACCGAATTTAATACATTATGTATTAACTGTAGGTTTATATAAAGTTCAAATTAAAAGAGCATACTGACTTGATGATAGTTCTCTATGTTTAATTGGTTAGTTTATAAACGTTATAATTGTATAGGTATGACACTTACAAAAAAACAATCTATAGGTAGGTACTTATTTATGTTCATTATTTCGTACAAGGTACCCAATTAAGTAAGAAAGTATGTTTTTTCTTTTAAATATTACCTGTTCAATAACATGAATATTATTACCCATTTAAAATTAATTTTCAAGTGTTAAAACTATAGTAGGATTGAGGATCGATTCCTAATTTTCTTTAAAAAAACTTGCTTCCATAAAAGTACCTTTTGACTATACAATGTATAACAATGTAAAGTTACTCCTTTTAACAATTTTCTTTAAGTATCAAACAATCTACTAACCTTTAGGAATCTAAATTCCCATAAAAGTTAATCTAACAACAACTGAATTTGTTTTGGCAGTTACTTGTTATTTTAGAGGACTATAATAGCCATTAGAATTTGCTACGATCGCTTCAACAGATACCGGGCGCCATTAAGGTAATGTCAAAGATAGCACTCGAAAAAAACTATCAACAAAAACTATAAAGGCAAAGTATCAGATGAAAGGTCGACGTAAAAAACTGTTTAGCATGTTAAGTCTACATTCGCTTGCAATTCGGCACGCTCGCCAGTAGTTTTTGTATTAAAATAAGAGTAGCGTGCTAAGCGATTTTCAGTCCAGCGTGGATCGGTCCCACCTATTGTGAATTCTGTAGGTCTGAAATTTATTTGACAACCCCAGTGTCTGTGGAGAATGGAAAATGGCGGAATGGCAGAATACATTATGGACATAACTCATGGTTTGTTTTTGGCGGGGATCCGACAAACGTTATTGATATTTAGGGTCATTTAACTATTAGGGGTTATGTTTTTTCTTCCTTATTGGTAATATATGAGACAGAGTGTTGTAGCCGACAGTGGGCTTGTTAGTTACGGTGGGAAATTAATACTATCTTAAGTGGTACGACATGAGAAAGAACATGATCAAAAAACTTATTTAGTTTAAGGAAAACCTATAAATTGCAATTAAGCTACTCAAAAAGTTGTTGAAACAAATGAACAAACTAAAAAGTGTTCAGAAAAAGAATGTTTTACAAAATAGATATCTATTTGGTTAATTTATTTAAAATTATACCTAATACCTGATAAACTTCAAACTGCCTCTAAATTAATTAAATCACATACAAAATATGTACGTGCTACCAAAATATATAATAAGTTTCTTTCAGACATTTTAGTACTTATATTCGAGTTGTTAAAGAGGTGTTATATTAGCTGGACTTTGTTTCAGGTATAAAAGAGACCTATTTATATTTATGAATATTAGTGTTTAAAAATAGTATCTATTTAATTAAAACTTTAAACCCAGAACAAATGTTTATAACCATCTAATAACGACCTTCTTGTTTTCTGTTACTAGGATATTTGCGGTTTCCTCTCATCGATTTATCTATCAATCTATAAAATGCCAACTCTCAGAATTCACATGACGCAACACCGCTTTTGATCACAGCGGCCATTCACAAAGGAATTTATTAAATAAGAAAACTTTGAGCCCTATAATCTAAGAGTCGGGGACATTCGAAGTTTTATGAAGCTAAAATATTTTCCTAACTAGAAAATTTAATTATTAGCTGAATTGGCCTTTTTCAACATTTGACTCATTTTGACTGTTAACTGAATATATTATTATACTTGATATCTAATACCTGTATTTAGATTTTGTAAAGAAAATAAAATATTTTATAACTGCCTTCAGAGTTATTTTAAGAAAGTCTGTTTTTTAGATATTTCCATACCTATATTATTTCTTATAATCTTTCAGCTGTTATCTTTGATTGAGTGGTATCATTATTTATCTTAGATTAAATCTTATACCCTATCATATTCTATCTATATTTTATGTTACTGCGTTGGTCCTAGTATCGAGCCTTGAGGCACGCCAATAGTATTATTTAAGTAGATACTAATTGCAAGAAATCTACAATACTTGACTTAATTAGGTAAATGTTTTGTGGCATAGTTATATCACATATTTATATGTATTTTTCATAACTAACATCGAAGATAAAATCGATTTTATTAATTCAAACCTATCAAAGCCTTAAGTTAACCAAAGAAATTGTATTTTCGTTCTTACATTTTTAAACGCACACTAGCCATTGGATATGTATGGGCTATTTTTAATTGATATTATCAGGATAGAGGTAAGTAGGTATATAACACCAAATGAAGCCATATTGAGGTTAATTAGCCAGTAATGGATAACCAAGGTCTCTCATTGTAATCATGGATCTCTGGCTCAAGTATTCTGAATAATTTATTTATATTTATTCTATCAGTATTTCCCTAAGCCCACGCTTTCCGATCATAAACATATGAGTATGTGATGTTAAAATTCTCAATATACGCTGCAAGTTCTATAAAGGAAAGGGCAATAGGTGTTATTCAAAATGAAAGTAGTTTTTGCATTTTGTAATACGTTTATATTATTTATAAATATCAGTAATAGAATTAGGTACATTTCTACTCAATTTAAAATGTTTTTACGTACTTCAGGTTTGTAATTTAATTTCATAATTCTTAAATATAAAAACCACTGTTCATGGGATTCTAAATAGCAAAAATCAAAAAGCCATACTTTTATTAACTCTTTATTCTCTTGAATTTTTGAAATTAATATTACAATATTGAATGCGGGCTTCATATACAATCACCCAACTATTTGCTTATATAACACGACACAGTCACGTTAAATCGTACCATTAGCTCACATTTGACCACGTTAACTTGGACTACCAGTGTACTCAATTACGGCTCAAGTTATATCAGATATGGAAACGATTTTCACAACATCCAATTCAATAAGACCTTTTCGTAACAGTCGCTTACGACTCACAACCATGTCGAAAAGACCAAATAATCTTGAACCCTGCACACAATAGTGCTTACAAGGTATCAGGTGTCCTTTAACATGGTCAAATTGCACAGACATACGACACATCTCAATACATAAATACATAACATAAAACGAAAAAATATATAAACAAAAAATAATGCGCCACGTAAAACTTTCACGACTATTTACAGTTACTTAACTTTAAGACGATTTAATAACTATATTCAAAAATATAGATATAGGTACATAGATACATAGCTACATTTATGTTAAAGATAAAAATTGATCGTTTTTAGAATAATAACTAATAAACGGAAGTCTTGTTATCGTAAAATTAAAGAGAAACATAGAAAATGGAAATACTATAACTTGGTCAACGCAACAAAGATGAAAAAAACATAACAGATCGACAACTCGAAGTAAGGATGACAAATTTTGGAATAAAATTGAGAAAAGACGTGATAACCTAATGTGAGATGTTACATTAATTAATATTAATATTGATATATAATGTTCGGTTAGGTATAATACCTACAGTCTACAAAACACTAGCAATATGGCAAGACAGCATTATGGATGGAGGACATATATAATCTATTTAGCAAATTGCTCATTGTTTCACTGTGAATTACAGTTCTTTACGAGGCATAAACAATAAAGTGTACCTGACATAAATCATCGGACGTACATACACACGCGAATATTATTACTATGTTACAAGATTTACCTATTGTTACAAGAAACTTAGTTAAGAGGAAGATGATTGACACTTCGAACTATTTCGTCCATTTGCACAGTCCCAAACAATAATCAAAAACTGATTAAACAACTAATACTAGTCCCAAAACAACAATTTAATTCGTATACACACTTCGTGTTGTCATGAAATGTCAACCTCGTATAAGTTTTGCAGTGTGTACGTCCCTTAACAAATATGCTTTTCCATTCACCTTCCAAATGACCATCTACGAACGATACTAAATAATTTTTAAGCGTTTTATTTTAATCATTCAATCACTAATCATCGGATTTACGCTTAACTTTTATTACAAGTGTCTACGATATTTTAATAACTATGCGTTTTATAATTTATAAAGCCTACTTAAATCGAAGTTACTTAAGTACATTTTGTTCGATTTTCCTTCTCGATTTTTTAAATATATATTTAAAAATAAGATGGGATAAAGTTATATAACTAACGACAACCTTAATATGTACGCAACCTTAACGGGACTACGAATTTAATGAAATAATGTGGGCTTGAAGTTATTGCACTCGCACTAGAGTAAGTTTAATGGAAATCAATATAAAAAATCTAACTACGTATCCATTGCTTAACGTGCACGACATTCAAAGATTACATTAGTTATAAACAACCAATGTATTAAAGTTTGCAACAAGAAAACGGGTCATATTCCAAAGACTATTTCTCATTTTATGTACTTGCATAAAATCCTGTTTGAAATTTGTAAATATTTTTTTATTTTTTAGTAATGTTTTTTAAAGAAGTGGAATACGTTTTATTAAGTTTTATCACCATTTTAATGTTACAACTGTCTGTTGTTAATGAATTGTGTAAACCCGTTTTAGTTTCAATGACAAATGTTTAAAAATTTCAACCGGTAATTTATTTTTGTATTAATTTCTATGACTGGCAGAGTATTCTTGATTTATTTTTGACCATCGACGACTAAAATCTTCCTAATGATATCACGACATACAAATCGTTTTGCTTTCACAGAGCCTACAGTTACAGATATTTTTTTTCAGAAAAAACACATTGGACAGATGTAGAAAGAGAGAAACAGTGTTTAAGTAATTTTTATATAAAAATTAAGCAAAGACTCCAATTTTAATACAGTTATCTATTAATTTACCTTTTTAATTCTACCCTGACATTAATTTACGTATAATGGTGACTATCAAGACTAATTTTTAAAATTCTAATTTTGCTCAGTTATTACGTATAGAGTTGAAAACGAAGGAGTTTTTAAAACATGTTTTTTTTTGGACGCGGAACAAATATTTCAATGTTCGTGTTAATAAATTATTTTAATTATGTATTTTGGCACAACGTGGAATCGAAAGCGAATATTATGGTGTGTGGAATAATTTGTAAACCAGCTATGTTAAACAAGCTCGCGTTTTCGCGAAAAAAAAGTCCGTGTACATTTCCGAGTTTCATCCGAGCTCCTTAGCTCCTAGTAATACCTTTTTGTAGGTATTTTATGTATGAAATTACGGAGCTGGAAAATTCAAATGTGCATGTGGCTACGTAAAATTGCAGGAAACATAATTTCGCCACCGTTTCGTACGTGAAACGGTGTCTTTATAACTTTCGTTGAAAAAAGGAACTTGAAGACATTGACTCTTCGCCTGATAAAGTGCGACCACTGTTTATTCCGTCGTACATCGGTTTATGTTGTAGATACCTAGTCTTAGCAAATACTTCATATAAAGTCGAACCTATTTACCTATGTATAATACACTTAAACTACTCAACTTTTAATATTACGTGTAAAATTTATATTTAGTCACATTATTGTAATTTATTATATGTATCATCGTTACGTATATAATTTTGAACATCAGATGACTTCGGATGTATGGACAACACGCCATGTGCAGTACTGATCCATAATCTTGTTCTTATTTGTTTGCTATTTACTTTATGGACATGGTATTTTCAACTAGAATTATCAAAAAATACCGTCTACATTTAATATCCATAATTATTGAAGACGAAAATATAAAACACAACGCTCGTTACGACGAAGATCTATTTGAAATTGTACTTCCATACGTATTTTGTTATAAATATACATTTTAAGTTCTTATGGAATTAGCTATGCAGGTATTTTAATATTTGTCGATAACATTATTCTATCGAAATCAATGGATCAAACCAAAACAACAATTTGTGTACTAAAACTACCGAAGTGAATCACAATCTGGTCAAAAAGAAAAATAAAAAAAAGTAACTCTTTCCAAATCAACTGATAAAATACAACAAATTTTACAATCATAAAAGAATGTGACCATCAAAACATAACCAGTCCGCTAAAAACGGACAAATAATAAAATATACATCAAAATGTACATAATATAATATCTATGAATAAAAATATAACATAATGGATTAAGAGTAAGTGGTAGCAATAAATACTATGAGATTCACAGATTTAAAATCTTAACTAACAATACCGAAGTTCACTCGGGCTCCTATAAACCTTGGAGCGATTCTAACACGTTTTTGTATATTTTAGTAAAATATTATTGCAATACAAGGTGTGGTTATGGCAACAAAATAAATGCTTAAAGCACATCACCAGACTGTCCACCCAGCGAACGACACCGAGGCACGTCCTTCGCACTAAAGGAACATTATTACATAAACCGGGACGCCGTTCTCCACAACGAGGACGACTCCGACGCGAAAACATAAAACTAGTGGATACGAATCGACTAACGCCCGCAGGTCCGTATGGACGTAACACTTCCTCTCACACTATATGATACAGAATCAGTCAAGATTTCCTATACGGCGTCGCTGACACCTTACGTAGGGACCTTGTTCACTTTGAGTAGGTCGTTGGAGCCCTTGTCGATGGGCATCTTCATCGGGTCGTGATGGTGGGTCACATGGTGCCCATGATGCTGGTTCTCCAGCTTGGCTTGCTTCTCCTGCTGTTGCTGCTTCATCCTCTCCTGTTCCTCTCTGTCTCGGCGGGCCTGCTCATTAATCTCTTTCACAGCCCGCAGCTCCTTCTTTAACTTCATGCGTCGATTCTGGAACCATATTTTGATCTGTCGCTCTGTAAGACAGAGCGCGTGTGCTATCTCTATCCTGCGTCGGCGTGTCAGATAGTGGTTGAAGTGGAATTCCTTTTCTAGTTCTAGTGTTTGGAACCTTGTGTAAGTCTGTCGGCCCCGCCTTCGTGGACATCCGTTCGGTCCTGGAAACAAAGAGAAAATCATTATTATGCATTCAGTTTTATTAACAAATTAATAATATGACGCGCATAAAAACAAGGTTAATCTGAAATAAATTAAATGTAACGGTGGAATCGGATTTTTAAAATCGATTTATAGCATCATATATCACGTTCCAACAGCTTCGATTCGCAAAAAGCTCCGAGAGAAACCATTAAATTTCACTTTTATACCATTTTAGATTTTAATGGCTCATTAATATTTTATAGCGTACTAAAGTTAATTTTAGAGTTATCCGCTACTGAGACCAACCTCGATTGAAATTAATCACAGAGTACCGAAGTCGTGCGCCCCTCTCGGGTCTTTTTAGGTGCGGGTTGTAAGTGTGTCTCGTACTGTTGTATTTACAATAAGAATAAGTAAAAACAATATCGCCGCCAAGCAAAAAAGTAACGGAAAGGGTTAAAAGCAAACGGTCCGCGAACAATAGTGTCCTTTCTAAAAAGGAATCGCTACAAAAAACTCAGAGATGCGTAAAGAAGGGTTGCGCAACTTTCTAATTCTTTGTAAGGTGTCCCTTTATTTCGTTGCCGTTAAGATGTTTTCTTAGAAATCGTGAAAGTTTACCCTTTACCGTCGTAAAACTCTCATACGTATTAAATATTTTAACGGTTTATTAAGCATTAATTGTAATACCTAACAAGAGTTTACGAAAGACAAATTCTCATCGAACATACGCGCCGTAAAGCCGAGTATACATAGACAGGTAAATACCAAGTTCCACAAAGCGATCGGGTCCCGAGACTGGTTTTCGAGTCAGCCAATAAATAAGGCAAGATAAATAGCCTTCCCACCGTGTATAAAATTGATAGCGGACCAACAGTGTCTTGGAATGCTCGGCCGTATAGGCTGGCCTTAGTTACCTGACCGCTTAAAAAGAAACAGATAATAATATGATACTGCTAATGGGTTATTTTAATTGGTGTACAAACACTTTAAATTGTTGCGCATAGACTTAAGTTAAATATTCCGAACCTTAATAAAGTAATTAGGTATTATCATATTTTTTTTATCATTTCTGAATATTGTGCGATGAGCGCCATAATTATCTATTTATTTTGTTATTTATTTGCATTATACTTATATCCTATGTTACAATTCTGTAAAAGCACTCTCCGTAATATATTGTAATGCATACGATTAAGTTTGTAGTCGTTATTTAATTCCGATGACGATAATATCGGTATTTTCTTAATCAAACACAAACGAATCGTTTAATTAAAATGTAAATTTTGTATTGAGTCCATAGTTAGCTTGAATGAAAGTAATCGCCTTTTAAATATTTAATACCTTACGAGGGCACGAAGTAACCTAATATTTTATGTAACACCGTTAATTTATGTTCAGTGATAAAAAATTAAAGTATCTTACAACTTTTTCACTTTCCTCATTACAAAGTAAAAAATATGCAGCGACTATATAAATCAAGGGAATCGCAAGAAACTCTGATACCTCGTTTACATGGACAATAAATTACCGAAACTGCATTTTTACAGCCGCAATAACATTTATGGTTGGTGCTTATTTCAACAAAAACTTAAAAACTGTTTAAAATGTCATAAACAGACAATGGAATAATTATACAAGTGTGGTTAGAAGAGCAAGGACAGATAGTGTTCGTGAGATAGAACGAGACAGCGGCCGACATTCTAATTTTAAAAAGCAAAGATGGAACCCAAAACACAATACACGTATCCCAATAATGTGATTATAGTGAAAGGTCGTAAGTTCTGTCCAGAGACGCGTTAAATGATCCTTGTGCTTTATGAGGTAGAGTCTAAAATCAGATGCCAGAAGGGCGAGCACGGCAGTTTTTTGTTGGGGTCGGTGATATGTTACGGCCTGGGCACAGTTTCTGGCGGTGCGGGGCGCGGTGAGGCGAGAGGCGCGGCGGGCGTTGTGATTTGCGGTGGTATGCCACAGCTAGACTAGTAGCGACCACGGCGGCGTCAGCGGTGCACGTATTTAGGGAACGGCTAAACTATTAAAATGTCCCTGTCAAAAGTGGCACGGTATTGCCTCGAAACAAGTGCGTTCTTAGCTCAAGATATCACTCAGTCAAGAATAGGAGCGCACCCAGTTAACCAAAAAAGGAGAGAACTTGGCGAATTTCATACTCTTTATTATGAATATAGGAACTATCCTGATAAATTTTTTGAATATAC
Organism: Spodoptera exigua; assembly: GCA_902829305.4. Taxonomy (NCBI): domain Eukaryota; kingdom Metazoa; phylum Arthropoda; class Insecta; order Lepidoptera; family Noctuidae; genus Spodoptera; species Spodoptera exigua. Next base: position 5,811,819 of record LR824612.2, read on the forward strand.
GAGGGCAAGCATAGAAACTTTTGATTATATACTCGGCCATATACATGAAGACTTGAAAGCTAAAGTTAATTTCAAGAAAAATGTTTCACCTCTAGAACAGCTGTTTCTAACTTTAAGGTAAATATGTAGATAAATAAAAATATTAATTTGTTCATCACTAAGTATTTATTTATGTACCATAGACAAATTATTAATCACAAATTTAGTTTTTAATTATAATTATATTTTTGGCATGTCATTTGGTCAATTATTAAGTTTTTAACATTTTGGTAAAATGTAAATTTTTAATTATTTGTGCCGTAGTCAGAAGGCGGAGGTTGAGTGTAATAGCCCTGATAGCCTGGATATTGATTGAGACTAATTTCGTCCATCAAAGCTTGAGTGAATTTGTTTCTCAGTCTCATTTTCTGTAAAACGTTAAGCTTCTCCATTTCTGGTAATAGACTCATCAAAAAGTGATAGTCATCTGACCTGGGAATGTCTTTTTCTTTACCAACTGCTAAGTCAGCTTCCAATAACTTCAATTTTTTTCTCTCTATTTCTAAATACTCAGCACGGATTTCAGTGGTTTTCAATCGCTTTCGGGAGGAGTTTTGTGTTTCATTTTCTCTTGAGGTGGTAGCATTAATCTGTACCTGAAGTCCTGATGATTGTGGAGTTGGCGGTTGCTGTGGCGGGGAGGTGGGAGTTGATGGCACTGGTGAAACCGACGGCGGAGGCGGCGGCGGCGGTGATTCGAAGAGTGACGACGACAATTCTTCTGTTAGATCTTGAGTTGATGTATCTTCATCTATTAAGTTAGTCTCTCCCACGGTGGGCAAATATTCGTCTTTCAAAAATGATAATTGTTCAAAATACTTCCACTGAGACTTATAATCTGAACCTTCATCTCCAGACCTTAACATAGGTACTTTTTTGAGTTCTTTCCGGTAGCCGTCTTTTAGGTTCTTCCATTTTTTCTTTAAACTGTCATCTGAAAATTAAAAGTAATTACCAATATTGGATTTTTATGGAATAACAGATTTTTTTATTTGCGATAGTCCCATCATTAACTCATAACCTCATTACTAGTAATGCATAAAATATAAAGATGTATTATGGATGGACGGATGGATAGCTAGACGTAATAACACATTAAAATTTAGTATTATAATATTACCTACATTTAGTAAACATTTTGGAAAAGCTAGGTCATTAATAAGTGCTTTTTTATTTCAGATTTCTTGGTCACGGTGGATCATTTAGGTCTCTGGCTCAATCTTACCGATTAGGACGAAGTACAGTTGCCAAAGTAATTTATCAAACTCTAGAAGCTATTTGGAAAAATTTGGCCCAAATACATATGCCGCAGCCAACCTGTGATAAGTTAAAAAGTGTAGCAAATTTATTTTTTTCAAGATGGCAATTTCCTAACTGTTTGGGTGCGATAGACGGCAAACATTTCCGCATAAAAAATCCACCCAATAGTGGAAGTGCATATTATAATTATAAACATTTTTTTTCATTAGTGCTACAAGGAGTGTCAGATGCAGACTACAAGTTTATTATTGTAGAAGTTGGCGGGAAAGGCAAACAAAGTGATGGAGGCACTTTTCATTTTTCACGATTAAATAGATTATTAACAGAAAATAGATTCAACGTTCCACCGTCACAAAGATTACCTGGTTCAAATCTGAATTTGCCGTACGTGTTAATTGGCGATGAAGCCTACCCTCTTAAAAATTATTTGATGCGCCCATATCCCTCCGGTGGTTTAAATACGGAAAAAAGAATTTTCAACAAAAGATTATCCCGGGCAAGAGTCACAATTGAGTGCGCATTTGGTATTCTAACAAATAAATTTCGTATTTTTACGAAAAGTATAGAGGCAGACAAAAAGCACGCAATATTGATTATAAAGGCTTCGTGCCTGTTACACAATATTATAAGAGAAAGAGACGGAGACAGAGATGAAGATTTCCAGCAGTTTTTTTCCCAGTTTGAAGACTCAAATAGTCACAATAGCGTACGCAGGTCAAGACGGAATAATCGAGCTACGATTCAAGCATCTAGAATACGAGATCAATTCAAACTTTATTTCAATAACCCAACCCAAGAATAGGTAGGTAGGTATCTATGAAATCGTGAATGTCTATGATATTAAATTGCCGTATCTTGTTTAATTACTCGTAAAAAATAGGTAATAAATACTTACCACTACTACCAGGAAATTGTTGTTTTATTTCGTCCCACAATTTTTTTACAACATGCCTATATTTATGATGTGGATGTTTTGACATCCATATTGCGGGTCTACTCAGTATTTCACTAATAAATTGTTCCACATTCATTATTTTAAGTTAAAAACGCGCGGTAGAAACAAAATTATTTGTTTCGGTCGTGCGATGCCTGAATGCGTCCACCGATGCCACCGCCCGCGCCGCTCTGAGCTGTGGCCGCCTCGATACTCGCTAGTACATTTGTTTCACTCGCACACCGCGCAGCCCGTCGCCGCCGTGTACCGCGCGTCTCTCCCCGCGCCGCAAGTCGCGCCGCGCTGCGCGTCGCCGTTAGCTGTGGCATACTTCATAAGTTGTCTACCATTTGTTTTCGCCGCTCACCGCTTGCCGCGTCTCAAACCGCGCCGCAATCCACGCCGCTCTTGGCTGTGGCCAGGGGGTTAGGCAGGTTCACCCTTCGTAAGGTCGCCATGACAACGGGCGTTAAGGCACCTCCCGTCAGCTGGCTTCCATTATTCTCTGCAGTATTGTTGTCGCGGAGAGGTTTGACTATCGTAGTATTGTACCTGTATAAGAGCTCATCTTTTTTAATGGGAACCACCGTATGTTCCCATAGGTTTAAGATAACAATCACATCGAAACCTACACAGGATATAGTACTTCAATCTCATTTGCATTATTTTGTGTAATTGGGATCTGATCTGATAAGAGTACATTTAGGACAAAAAGATGTTTTAATGTTGTCTCTGTTTTTTTAATAATAAATTGTCCGAAACTAATGTCGAGATTAGAAAAAGAGGATCGTGACTTTAAAAGACACTGGGATGGACACAATATATCTCTCAGAGTAAGGTATAGCATTAATTAGAGCCGTACATTGTGGGCCGACACCATCGGTGCGGACAATAAACATACTGCGACATGACCCGGCTCTTACACTGCCTTTTTTCTTCGAAATAAATCTCACGGAATGTAGCTTATTTATTATTTTATTTAACTTGCTTGCCTTTGTACAAACCCGTTCCATGTATTTGATTAATGCCCACCCGTCGGATCGGGATATTAAAGGTCTGATTGTGAATTATAACAGAATTTTTGTCCAGTAAGAGGGTTATTTATGGAACAAGTAAAACTTGGTCGCTGTCTCAGATTTGTGGAAGTCGTGCAGTTAACTCGGAGACGGAAAATATAGTCTGAGGACGTGTTGCGTTAGCATAGTGCTTGGTGCTTTAATGTGAGACGAAATTATGTTTATAGCGCGTTTGAGTGATGCAAGTATGTGTAAATAATTTGGAGATAAAACTGGATCATATAATTAAAAGTTGGCAATAAAGCCGACTATAAAAGAAATCGATAGCATTATTAAGTATAGCTTATATCAATTAAATGGACATTAAAAGCTTTAAGGGCTGTAGCGGCGTGTCGGCGACACCGCACTTTATTGGCTCGTAATTCGCGAATCGTCGTAAACTTTCGTGTGCGTTCGGGACGCCATCTTAAAATAGTTCGTGCTCGAAATTCAAATGTAGACTCTCTCCTATTGTTGCCGGATCGATGTTTGACGTTTTGTAGTGTTGTGATGTGCAGTTTCCTGCGCTTTAAGAGCTTAAGCTCTTGATACGGAACTCTGTTATGAATACAACGTGAAATCTTCCTTTGATCTAATTGTAGCTGAGGAAGTATTTCTGTATTATTTCGTCATGACTAAAAATAATATATGTTTTTTTTAAAGACCTTATCATAATGATACTCGAAACATTTCAAAATATTACAAAAAATGGTACATTAAAATCATGTTTACCTAAAGTTTAACGACCAAATTAAAGCAACATTTCATATCGCATGATAAAACTAATAAACAATAAAAACGCGTGACAATCGATTTTCTTGCATCCATTGTCTTAATCGATACCGTAACTGAGTAACGATATTATCGATGCTTTTCTTACTATACGTTTAAATCGATCCTATGACGAAATGATTAGATGGCACGCACTATTCAATGTAGAAGACAAAAATCACTAAAACGCATAAAAACACGTTTTGTTTCGGTATAATTTATTATGGAAGTATCGAATGTATGAGGTCGTGAGTTCCGTTAGTTTACAAGCAATTAATTTAACGTACTATGTTTTAAATTAGAATAGGAGTGTTTAATTTGTACTAACAAGAATCTATTGACACTGTTGTTACTTAATTAAGTAAGTATGTAATTTATAGTCTTTGATTTAAGTAATGAAATGTTTACATTGAAATGTTTTGTTTAATAAAATTAAGTACAACAAAGTGCTAAGTGATTTATTGCTCACATTACCCGAGTGTAGTTGTGAATATCATACTTGAACGTGTCGGAAAGAACTATTTTCGCTCATTGTGAGTGAGTGGTAAATCGTCACAATGTAGTTCTGTCTCATAGGGCATTGCCTTCGAGGTAGGGCTGGCCCTCTAAGCAAACGAACGAAAATGCTATAAATCGTGACTAGAATTTTAATTCGTCCCACTTATATAAGTAGATAATATCTTTGATCCTTTAGTTTCTAAACATATAAATTATATGCTATCTTATTCTTCGCATGTGTGATAGTCGTGGCCTGGTTATAATGGTATCTGTGTACGGATCTTTAAGGCCACGAGAAAAGTTGCCCTTTGCCCTCTTATAGTAAGTAGTTTGAATATTATTTTCTTCGTAGAGAATTATGTTTTGTATCAATAGCTTTACGCATACTTGAGTTGTGAGTAAGGGAAACAAGGAAGGGGAAGTAACAAACATATTTTCCTTATCTCTTCAACTCCGAGAAACTTTGTCTTTGAGACGGAGTCATAAGTTTTTCGAGAATAAGATAAAGCTTCAAGATATGAAATTTGGGTAAAACTTTGGTGTAACTTGAGTTCTTCGAGACAGTAAATAAAATAGGCTGCTAAACGTTAAGTCCTCTGCTTAAAATTCGTAATATAATATACCTATTCATATGTCGTATCTATTTTATTTTTACCGATAGCCTTTTTTTTATGGAAAGGTTCAATTTTATAAACAGGAAATACTTATTTAATATTCCATATTTCACTCCTGATTATGTATTTGATAGTTTTTATCAGACGGCAGCCCTACAGCAGTTGCGCGCACGCATAGTGGTGTGTTCAAGCGAAACGATCTTTGATCCAGGGGCGGCGCGCCTTCGTGACGTCACCACTTATTCATCCCGAATAACTGACTGTTAACTAAGTAGTAAAAAACATGCATTATGTAGGTGTGTTTATATTGAAAAGGGGAGATTTGATCATTTGATAAGCACACAATATGTGGAATAGGAATTTTGCTTTTAAACTGTTATTTGTGAACAATCGTTATTAAGCGTCTAATTTGCTTTTATATCAGATAATATCTTATTGAAATTCTTTTATAAAACGATTTAGATATATATTCGCGATTAGAGAGACCACACACGAAACAATTTGAAAACACACAAACCTAAATCTGCTCCTAAAGAGCTCTGATTTCTATCTAAGCATCGTCTACGACGTACGACTCGTAGCATTCTGCACGCGCTTCAAAGAGCCAATAGACTATCACAGACGTAGCCTTACAGCGCTGATGTTCAGCTGGGGTTGCGGGGCAAGTGCAATACTGTACCACGGCCTAGAACAGGAGAAGGAACAGTGGGGGTTTTAGTCAGTAAGAGTCTGACACTACTTCTCAGACGGGAGAAGTCATTTGATGATTTTCCCCTCACCCAAAAAAAAACTACTAAGATCCTTATATACTGCTCTTCCTTTTAAACAATTAAACGCTTCATAGACACAAGAACTGCGGGTACATCTAGTAATAAAGATCAATAGACACCGCTCAATTGTTGATTACAAAAGCGATCAGCTAATAAGTAAGCAAACAGAAGGCAATTGTTCATTTCATTAGGCACCCAACTACCATGTCACGATTGATTGAATAATTGCTGAAACAATTTTAATAATTATCTTATTTGTAATCGGATATTTCATGCAAGAATAAAGAAGAAGATTGAAGTGTTGTGAAGAAAATTTACGATTTAACTAGGTAAGGTATTGTGTGAAGGTTAATGAATAAAATTTTCGTTATGTTTTAAGTTGTTTTTGCTGTAAATATAATAAATATTAATTGCAAATACAATAATCGAAGTCGTGGTGGCCCGGAGGTTAAGGCGAAGTCGTGGTGGCCCGGAGGTTAAGGCGCCCGCTTCTCATGCATGAGGGTGCGGGTTCGAAACCTGGCAAGTACCAATGTGACTTTTTCCGAGTTATATGTACTTTCTATGATTATTTAGACACCACTGACATACGGTGAAGGTAAACATCGTGAGGAAACCTGGACTTATAATTTCTAATTATAAGTTTGAAATCACCAACCCGCATTGAGCAAGCGTGGTGATTAATGCTCTAACCTTCTCCGTGTGAGAAGAGGCCTTTGCTCAGCAGTGGGCACTTATAGGCTGATGATGATGATGAATTGCAAATAACCGTTTTAGATATTGATAGTTGCAGTGTCAGTACAAATAAGCGATATAGAAAAAGGACTTTTATTGCTTTAGTCGGTATAGCTCTGGGTAACTGGGTAAAAATATTGTAAGCTTTTTAAACTCTTTTACTCTCAATACAAAAAGGAAAGTTATTTTACGTTTGGAAAGAAAGTTTGTGACGTAATCCTAGTATCGATTAAATACAAAATTAATGGTAAATAGGGATTAAAGCAAGTTAAACCGAATTACACTGAGAACAACAATATAAATATGTTGTTTTAATAGCAATTAATAAACATTAAGTACTTAATACTAAAACCTGTCACCACGTTTTAAGTGTACAAGATGTGTAAGCAAGTTTTAGGTTCAGAGCATAAACAAACAAACCCACTGACAATAAAACATAAACATTACAAGTACTGATTAGGTACAAAGTTTCTTAGTTGCGATCAAAGAGGTCAGTTGATGATTTGCGGCATTTTTTTTTATTTATCGTTTTTGTGAGAAATTATTATATGGATTATAATCCGATCACAATGACAGGGTATTGACTAGTAGAAAACAGTGAACATTCTTAATATTTGGTCCTAACTGTGATCGTAAAGAATTTTAAGCCACATTATTTGTGACTAGACCTAACCATAATGTCTAACTTTAAAAGAAACTAGACTGATAACGAACATATTAGTGCAAACTTAGATATTTTAAAAATAACTGTTACAGTCATCATCAAAGGCCTCCACTCACACGGAGAAGGTTTGAACATTATTCACTTAGCTTGCTCAAGGCGGATTGGCAATTTCAAACTTAACTTGTCAAAAATAAAGCCCAGTCTTGCTCACAATGTTTTATTTTACTCGGGAAAGTCACATTGCTACTTGCCAGGTTTTGAACCCTCATGCATGAGAAGCGTTAAGGGGCCACCACGTCATTACAATCATACTTAACAGAAATAGTCGATCACCATACAGAGAATTATGTCCATAAGACGCAATAATCATATAGAACCAACTTAAAGTTAGCTTTTATGTAGGTAACATTAAGTATCTTGTAGATATATTATTGTTATTTTGCAACCGATCAGCAAAGTAACCTGTATTAGCATAATTATAAAGGTTGTATTGCTTAGATTATGTATTCATTTGCAACAATGTTATTAAACTAAAGCTGCGGACGCCATATTTCACTTTTCTCATGTTCATGTCACAGTTTCTTTGATGTTTGATGGAGTATTTCTGGTAAATACTGTGAGAATTAGTATTTTAGTGCTATCTTGCTTTGTAAGTTTAGAATCTAAGGAAACTAAGATAATAATAGTTCGAAGTAGTATAGAAACTACTTCTTCTAGAAAAAAATGTTACCATAAAATCTAAACAAACACCAGAATTCCGTATCAAATTAAAAAAATACATCGAAGAAGTTTTACCAAAATAATTAACAAATTTTTCACAAGCTTTTTCATGGATTATTTTTAAACTATTAACTATTATTATGAAATCCGTTCTATATTTTAGTCATTGTTAGACGTTTTCTCATTTGAATTTGTCTTGTTTAGAATCGAATCTTCTAGGAAAGCAGGACAATCATAAATAGTGAGCACAACAAATCGAAGGATTATCGAATAACAACACTTTACTATGACGTTATCTATACAAGTATACATCTTAAGACTGTCTCACACCTACATAAGTAGTTTAAAATTAAAACAAGGGTATTGCGTCATTCTAGTACGCTGTTCTTATTATTTATGAGCTGACTTTGACGACTGTTTTACAGAAAATAACTTTATTTGTTCAGATGACTAAGTACCCATTTACGTATGATAGGTACTGCTCACGTACCTACAAATTTACACTTACCTAGGTCTAGTTACACTGGTCTTATGGATGTCATTACAAACAATTCTTTATACTTCATAATATTCCTTCGGCTGAAGACCGGTTAAAACTATCATATCTATTAAAAAAAACTCCCATTTTGATTTTGCATTCCAACATAAAACACTTATTTGAATTCAAGTTTACAGTTATGAATGTTAATGTTATCATTATGAGTAATGTGCGTTAAGAAATTTAAATTCAATCCTAAAGAATTTATATAACTTAATTATATTTATCTAACAATCTTAGAATGATAAAACAAACATTACACAATTAAAGTAGTGTTTTATTATGTGCGTATACTTATTAAACGTAATAAAAATACATTCTAGCGTTCTCTATTACTATTTTGACCTCTCAGTGAGCGAGCCAACCAGCGAGATAGCCAACTTCAGGCTACAAGTGTATTACTGTCTCAAACACTCGCTGGACTTTGAGTAGTTGCATCCTGCTCACTCTATTTTGCTTGTAACTTCACAACGGTCAAAATATATTGGTCAGACAGTAAGTTATGAAGATGCACTTTGTATGCAAGTATTTGTGTGTGTTGTTGAATAATTTATTTCTTCTAGGAAATGTCGCTGTAGGTCGTATTTAGTTATTCAATGAGACACAGGAAAGCGTCTGCGATTGTCTTTGTCTATTAAAAGGATTAAGGCAACGTGCAATATATTGATTGTGCTTTGAATTTAATTTTAATAATCAATCGGACTATAATTGCTTAAATAGCACTAAATAATATTTATGTCTAGATAATACGAAACGCTGCATATTAATAATGTATCTAATACCTAAGCAATTGACGGTAGTATCTCAGTATTATAGAGATCACTTTTGTCTGAAGGCAAAAGTAGTATCGATTGACTTAAGGCACTTATTTAGGATTTTCCTTCACATATAGATGAAGCTCTCACTCTGTGATAGTATCTCCTTTCACTACATAGTAAACGATGATCTCAAAAATATTTACAACATATGGGACCCATCGTAATCCCGACTCACGCATGACCGGTTCCTTATGTATTGACTTGTCCCTCGAGGGCCGTCACAAAATATAAGCAAGGGTTGCCAACGACATGACTGTAATTTTATACATAGCTTAGTACAGAACACTTTTTATCAACAGTTTTGAGGTAAAAACGGCTCTGGCTCGTTTTAAGAGAGTTCAAAATGGCACTTGCGTCGAAAAAGGTAAGGAGGCATTGTATTCTATCTGCTTACGGATTAAATTTTACGGTAACGGCAAAGCTTTTGATTGAAATAAGTTCTTTGGGTAGAATTTTTTAAGGAAATAGTTTGAACATTTTTACCATAACACATTCCAGAGAGCGCTTAGTTTGGTATTCTATGGGTTTAAAGATAAGATTGAGATTACTATGACATGATTTTTTTATCATATTGCCTGCTAAAAACTTAAAGTCATTCTTTTTCATCACACAGTCCATGCATGGTCAGTACATTCACACTATTATTGTGTGCACCAGTTAAATGCAGCTGCGCACAAACGCACAAACGGACTAACAACCGCAGACAACCTGAGTTAAGGCAGCCGGGTCGATGCCCCTTGCTCTCTCCACTTAAGACCTCCAGCTCACGATCAGGCCAGTTTGTCAAATGCCTCAAGCTATATAAATAGTAGTGATTTGTAAACGATGCTGTGCAGTTATCTAATTGAAGTAAATGGGATCGATTTATTGATATTACCCTTTCAATTGAAACAGCAGAATAAGTATTTTTTATTTATGTTTAAGTACATAATGTGGATGTGAGATTTGGATATGGTAGAATCATTTACGTATAGGTAAGTAACTGAAGGGCCTTGTTCTATATAAAATATATTGTAGCGAAAAAATTTCGTATTCTTCTTGAAGTTGTTCCTAAAATTGATCAAAAGGAAAGTAGAGATACCCAGGCCATATATTATTCCCAGATCTGTACGTGTGCCTACAAGACCCTGAGAGATGTATTGGTAGTTCTTACGTAATTGAATAAGAAGCTTCCGTCTCGTTTTCTTTCTTAAATTCAGTTGTAGGTACATGACATCAAGACGATTCGTACTAGGTCATTTTACCGTACCAACTTTAGCAGAAAATATTGATAAATAACAAATAAACATAGAAATGAATTTTATATCTAAGTGTTTCATTAATTACTAATTATTTATATATGAGTAGTTAAACATTATAACAAATTATATCTTTGGAATGGGACTTGGATACTGTTTTATAGAAAAAAGAAATCATTTAGTTTTTTAAAACAAAAGAGTGGCAATCGAAATAGTACACACTACGTTACACAAGAAAATACTGAAAGGTCTATAAATGAATATGAAAGAAATAAGGCATGCAAGATTTAAACATCTTCGTGGCACAAAAAACGATAGATGCATACCTAGAGACTTGTAAACATTTATGTATTCAATTCAATCAGATATTTATTCCAATTCACGAAAAACGTTCAAGATTCTCATCTCATATTGACTTATGATTTGTTAAAGCATGCTTAGGTACATAATTTCGTTTGAAAAGAGTTTTTAACGATTTTATAAGTTTTTCTAGCTTACTTCTTAAATCTTGGTCAAGCAAAGCTTATTAATTCAGTCCATAGTTATACATACATATTATAGTCATAAGTTCACGCGTTCAAACAAAATATACCATTTCATTTTTTCACTAAGAATTTTGAGTAACTGGTAGAAATGACTATTTTAACTACATAATTATATGCACGTTAATTAGCTACTGATTAGCATAATAAGCAGGTGATAATTGGGTGTTGTTGTGCCATTGTACATTTACGTTCCATTTTGAAATAGTTTTGTTTCGATTTAATTATTTTAATGCCTATACATGTAAAGTTTCTATAGTATAAGCTTAAGGATTCCTAATATTAAATTTCCATATATGTATATATATTTGTAAGCTGTTGTAAAGGTTTTCATTGTATGTTTAAATTTGATTTAGGAATGTTTTTTTTTTCAGACAAAAAAGCACCTACTAGTATGTAAAATTAAATTATGTGAACATAGTTCAAACTCTTTTTATTGAATATTTCATCACTAATCCAATCAATTTAAATTTATGAATTAACTATTCAGCATTTCAATTTAAATAATAATATTTAAAATTAAAGCTGTTAAATATATCAGTAACTGCTGTAAATAGACTGTGAGTTAGGCAACACTTTAAAATGTGTGAAGACCGATTTACAAGTGTTGTGTTATATGACATGGCGTCCTACGTTGAGCGCATGCGCGCTATTTCTAAATCTATAAATTACTTAACGTTTACGTTCACATTATGCCTTTAATCCTATGATGGAATAAGTACATAAAGGAATATTTTGATGTTTCACAAATTTTTTGGCTGTTATGAATTTTCATGTAATATTAACGGAGGAATGAATTTGACACTCAAAATATTCTTATGGTTTGGACTCTGTATTCATAAGTAATTTTGTTTGATTAATTGTGATTGAAAAGAACGACTTACTTTTCTTAAATTAGCCAACAAATGCTTAACAAGCTGAAGTTAAATCGGGATCAGTTTAGTGCGAGAGGACGCGCATCGCATCGACGCGCTAAAGGTGCATTTAATAAATAAAAGTCCTGGCGTGACTTGAATCTGGTTGAGAGTTTTCAGTTTAAGTTATTATTTTCGATAAATATATTTATTACATAAAAATCATTTGCTTAGTATCGTTTTTCCATTAAAATATTAAATTTAACAATCTAAAATTTAATAGGTATCTACGTAATTAGTAAACGTTGTAAGAGTTAATTAAAACAACCATTTTAATAGTCTTCGTCGGTGAACAACAATAAAGCAATTTTCCTTGCAGTTTCCTCTCATTACCTACATACAAACTGTATAAAACACATAAAAACCTAGTTCATATATTATATCTAATTGCTTTAGCGCCGCTACTAAGTTGTTGAATGCCAATAAAACATCGACTTTGTAAATAAACAATAAAAACTTCTATAATCATCATCATCAATGACTCAATTATACGTAATAACGGACAGTACATACAGTTTTGCAGATTCATAATACATAGACGTATATATAACTATATAAAACGCATTACTACAGTCCCTCATACATTGTGAATATTATGACAGCTATTATTGAAATGGATGACTTTATTCGAGATAAATAGGTCAAATGGTATCGCAATCGACATATAATATTCGATTTAATTAGTCTGAATGTTTCCATTATCGAGTCACCTATACGTAATTTGTATCTATAGTAGTAACTACGCGGTTGATCGCAAATTAAAGGAACGTTTGATGTATCAGCTGTTTGTATTCTGTGTCGGTTCTTCGGTATAACTGAAGGTCTTAAAAGTACCTACATACTATGGTATTTATGTATGCATATCTCAATACGTTAATAGATACTCCAACCTTGATATACCAAGTGGTCGTTGCTTAGGAACAGAGTGATATATAAAACAATCTTATCGGTTTTGATTGATAGCAGATTATGTGGAAATAAATCAATTTCTATATATTGATTTTAATGTAAGCTGGCTTTTTTTGTTGGCTAGCTTTGTAGTATATAAAAATATTGGATAAAACTAAAGTGTAGCTGGTTTTCAATTAACCTTCATAAAAATGTTAATTTAGTGGTCAAATAGCACCTGCTACGCCAATACTACGGATGTCGTAGGCGATGCTACGAAATAATGCCTACGCGATTATCCACATTACTGACAAAACAACAATTCAAAAATAAAAGAGCTTGTTAATGACAAATATAAAACTGCAACTACTATGCACGAATTTGTTAGAAACTTAAACAGAAGTATTGAACTAGATATCGATTTAGCGACGATTTCATTAATTTATTATCTCTTTTTAGATACATTTCTGTCATGAAATATAGCTATTCAGTATGAAATATTTCATTGAGGTTTAAACAGTCATGTCTTTAATCATTAACGTTATATTTAAAGTTAGAAAGATACCGGTATAGATAAAATGACCTTGGTTGATAGTATTTGGGATCAACCTTCAGTGACTCATGTTAATTTTATCTACAGCTACTCTACCAGCTTTAAAACCAAAAAAAGTATATAAAATAAATCGTAGACATCTATTTGACAAAGAAAAAAGGCATGTTTATTCTAATGACAATAATTTTCGTATAAGGAAACTAACTGTGAGAATAATACTTAACTATAACTCAGGATTTAAAGGGTAAACAGTAAGACAGCTGTTCACGTCACGATTTATTGTCCAATCTTACGAAAATAGAAATACATTAATGAACATAATGATACAAAAATGTATATAGGATTATGAAACGGTAGACATTAAAAAAAAAAGAAATGGAACTATGTTTGAATCTCATTGAAAGGAAAAGTAAAAAGAGGTTTAGACCATTCTCAACGAAAAACCAACGTCCTTGACAAGTCAGTTAACATTTTTAAATAGAAACCATGTCATCACTGACCTACAGAATAAAATTACTAGTAGACTAGGCCGGTTTTGCAGTCTAGATTAAAATCTCTTACAATGTAGGTACAGTCATGTAAAAAGTTTTGTAGCAAAGGAAAGAAAAGCAATTTTCAAAATCATACCAGAGATACGTTGTATTCTTTTCTTAAACAATCACCGAATGATTTTTTTTTGTAATAAAGTTTTTAAAACTGCATGTGTGTAAACGTTTTTTACTCGACTGTACACAATGTATCAGGCAGTTACAGTTAACAAGCTTCCTATTTAAGAGCGAGGGGAGCGTAAGCGCATGCTTTTGACAGAAAGTTATCTCAGAGACATAGATCATTGTCAACGCATGAGAAAACGTATTCTCAGTAGCTCCTTTAAACCTGTTTTTGTATGTAAAGAAGCATTCGTAACGTTTGCAGAATGGCCAATGAAGAACACTTCTAAAGAACACTCGTGAACACGATTCTTGTATTCTTTTATTTCATTTAATTTTTGTGACTCACTCACAATTTTTAGTGTTTAAGTTTTTTTTCCCGTAGATTAGTGGAGCAGCTGTATTTGTCAAACGATGTTGAAGTGTTTTTATAGCGTCCGGTGGTTCGTTAGCGAAAATTTTGTGGTTTATTATTGTTTATTTTTAATTTACCTACACTGGATAATTGGTCTGGTAGTTTTGGCAGATATATGAAGCTACCTACTCTTTTTTATATTTTTAAAATGAAAAATAAAAGTTTTTTATATAAATGGCAGTGGAAATAATTAAGCCGCTCACTAATTGCCCCAGCGATGCTTGACTGTAGACAAAAAACACCCCGTTGTTGGTGCATACGAGTGCAAGTTATAATTACATTGCTTCCAAACGCCAAATCCCACAGAACGTAATTATACAAAGTCTGCACAGGGCACTCGCCCACCTGACTAAAGTCGAAACTCCAACCGACAACCAAACCATTTCAGTCCTTATCTTTCCAGCCATAAGGATCATTTTAGATCAGTAAAAACTAATAGGGAATTTTCAGTAAGGATTTCCCCCTTTTAAGCTACGTCTGAAATATACGTTAGCGACACAAATAAAATAGGTGCAGTCTACCGCCCACCGCAATGGAGGGATTAATTCCTTTTGCCTCTGATGTTTTAATTAAGAACTTTTTGCATTCTTCCACGACTGACTCAGGCGACCGTATCACAGTTACTTTACCTACCTACACACGAATAGTTAAGATTAATAGAATTGTTTTGTTTAGTCCCTAGTCCCGAATGTTTGAATTATAACTGCCGGAAACAATTGACTTACACTGCTTTAATTTTTTCGTCATCATTATTTGTATTAAGAGCCCACGTGTTAACACTATAACAGGATGTTTGAAACTCCAAATTGCTTCGCTAAGTATATACTTCATTTCCTATTAGATATTATTTGTGAGTAGTAGTGTTTGGAGATAAGCCGCTTGTTCGTAAGCACACTCGTTGCTCAGAAAGCGTTATTTTGATAATATATTAATGTCAAGTGGTCGTATATTCTCATAGAAGGAGGAGAGGGCCGTTTTATTTTTGAAAATGACTCCATCAGTCACAGATAACGTTCCTGGGGCGTCACAAAAAAAGCTGTAATGCTCAGTATTAAGTGTCACATACGATCTCGAGGTAACTAAATATTGTTCAGTGCCCTCTATTGGATATTTCTGTGATGTTTTTGTTTTTTATCTGTTTAAGTGACTTAATTGATTTATGCTTACAACAACACTAAGCGTAATATAATCATAATCACTATACAAGTAAAAAAACTTCACTTTTATAAGTAATATTAAGTACACAAAATAAACAAGTCAACGCGTCTTTATACATTTCATTCCTCATTTAAATATATATATTTTTTTATTTGACATTTATATTATCATTGCCTTAATAAAATAGAATAATTGGATTGTTATAAATTGATTTATTTTTCATGACATTTGATTTTTAACCAGAGCAGAAAGCGTTAATCGCAATCTTACAAAAATACAAGCTACAAAAGAAAAAAATAAAAGAGATATAATAATAAAAAAAAATGAAATGAATAGAACTTCTATACGGGAGCAATAAGGAAAACAAATGACGTAGTCACGTATACATACAATAAACAAATGCGTTATAACCAATTACAGTTTTACTGTAATTGGTTTTTTAGTTTGGTAAATTGGTTGGTAGCTTTATTGTAATTAAAAATATTATCGTCGCATATATTAAAAAATATTAGCACTTAAATGCCATTGTACGTTGTAAAAATCCGAAAGAAGTTATGAATCACGATGACGGTTTACGTAGGTAGCCGCCGTTTTCTTTAGCTTCATTTTTCCGAGCAAACATCGTTTCTACGTCTCAGACAATTGAGCACAGAATACAAGAGCAAAGAGTCGCCCGAGTACATTTTTGTATTAGGTATATCGGTCGCACAATAAAAGAGCTTTTAAAAACATCGTGTGGTATCTCTGCGGCCATACAGACGCTCGTGTTACGCCTTGTTTTGAAAGCGCATAGACCGATTACGATTACGTTTCCAACGAAGTGTCGACTTCGGGTTACGTTTTATACCGTCATTTGAATCTCTCGCTCGGATGTTTGGTCCGAAACGCTCGTTCATTAGCATTTTATGACTGATACGACCGATAAAAGTGTAATAAGACGCATTCAGCGGGTCATATGATGTGATAGACGCCCTGACCGGCATCGGCACGCTGGCACACACTAGAGGAAGTTGGCATTACATTATTGGTCCATAGTCATTCACTTCAACGCGTTCTGATTCACTCAATGGGAATTATTGTTCATTTCAGATATTCTGCTACCGATTTTGTTTGCCCATGCCTTTGTGGACATAATATTCGACGCTTGTACTGCACGTATCAACCAAATAATTATGACTCACGAGTAAACGTTTTATAGACGGCGAATTTTGTACTTAAAAGGCTTACAAATGTGGTTTGAAATACAAAGGGCAGCACTAAATTAAGAAGCTGAACATTAAAAGCAAATTACTGAGCATATAAAATAATTCAGAGGAGTAAATAAACATGAAATTTAAATTGTAATAAAATCGTTCACCACTTCGCAGGGCGCATGTTGCATCGTAATTGCTTCATCGTCGCTTTTGAGATACAAATATAAATGTACCATTCATACGTTCTGAATATCATCTGATATCCGTCCATTTATTTGGTTGGCGTGCGGTTGTGAGTTCAGATAGTCTTAAAATACTCAACGACAAACATTGTTCGCCAATTACTTACACCAAACTAGAAGCAAATTCGATTAGCGACAACACCTATAAACAGATTTATGAATTCGTCCGAGTGCCGGAGTCAAGGTAGTTTTGGACAGGTGACAACTTTCGTGCAACATCTGCCTCTGAACCGATTGTCCACGCTTCAATCAGTCCTGAATGGCCTCAAACCCTCAGCTAGACGTAAACTCAAACAGACCAGGGGCGCGGAAGATCGTAAACTTTTTTAGAACGTCTCTCGACAAAACGCGAATCGTAAAAGTAATTGGAGCCCATTCATATTAATAGACATTTACGAGGTCTATACCATAAAACAGAGATTGTCATCACGACTTACGCAATACCAGTGCGAATAGGCGATCATGTCGTATTAATTCGTTTTGTTTGCTGAATAGTTTTTATTGGCATTAAATCATAAACACCGGATATGTTTTTATGAATATTTAGTTGAGTTCGTTGAAATTGGCACGATTTCTAAGAGACGTGTCTTTGAAAGTCATGCAGAAGGGCGTCGATTATGTTATTAATCGTGTGTTTGTTATATCGGCACATCTGTCGTATCGGGAGTATCATATACTTTACTGTTATGACGTACTATATATCTATACAGCTTTTCCCCGATCACAGATAAATAGAAAGGACATTAGGCTCGCAGCTGTCGCTCGCCCACCTCCTTGGGGACTCTCGCAATTTTCCTACCCTTAGTTTAATTCGAATCCCGAAAGGTTTTCTTCCGAATATTTATTATTATATCTTTATTAACGTTCGCGTTTCGTTTCGTTTCGTCTCGTTTATTGCGAACAAGATTTGTGTTCCGGGCTTGTTCAGTGAGCGTCAGAGAGTGATAGTTTTTATGTGTTGTTTTATGTTCGAAAGCTAATAAAATATGCGCCTGTCTAATAAATATTCGTGCGAACATGTTGTGATAACAGGGTTGCACTCTTTCAGTTATAAATTATCTCAGTGGGTGGAAAACTTGGATTTTAAAGACCGAATTACAAAATGAGTCAGTTTCGGTTTTATATTTAAATGAATATTATGATTTAGAAGTTAAAGAAAGTCGTACAATCTGCATATATGTATTAGTTTACATTATTTTATATTTCCTTAGTCTTAATACCAATAGCAAATTTGAGATAACTATACCTACATTTTCAATAATCGCAGATCTCATCACACAACGTTAAATAAAGTTCAAATTACATTATAAAATGACATTTCCATATTTATTTCAGTAATTTTCTGATAAAACAATTGATTTACCACCGAGTGAATATTATTTAAAGAATTCAGTATCGCAGCAGAGATCACAATACGGCTCGGATTGCGATACGTGTGCGTATCTAATAGGCAATCTAATTACAAGGCGAACCTGAGTGCCTCCTAATATATTATTCGAACCCTCTCCCGCTTGTTTATATCAGCTATATTTTAAGTCGAAACGCAATATCGTAACGTAATTTAAAACGAATTAGTTGCCCCTGCGGAGCTTCCAAATTTGAATACCGCGCGGATGCTCGCGCCCCATCACATAGGTACAACACCTTTAAAAAACAAAGGGCGCAATGTTGTTATATTTTATAATTTCAAACCCGCCCACCCCTAGCGAGAAGCGTAAATGTTTTTTAGAATAGACCCCCCTAATGTACCAAATGTCTAGGTAGAGAGAGCTTTCGCACAAAAATGGCTGCTTTTATCTCCGGAGAAATTGTTGTTTCGTCTGATAGTGTTGCGGAATACGGCTATTTAATAGCTTCACTCTTTTTGGGAGAAAAGAACATTATTCTATCTGCTTAGGTCTTGAGTAGCTAGTTGATCAGTGATGGGCTCGTCTATGTTATCGATTTGGGACTAACTCGTAAGTTTGGAGAAGTGTAGTAGTTGTTAAGTCGTAACATTTCTGGGCCTATTTCACGGTGCTTTGGTAGCTAAAGTACGGCTGCGTGAGTGTGAAACGTTTCCAATTACAAAACTAAATCCAAAAACAAATTGCTCGTCGACCACATTATCCCCCAGTGGTTCACCCTACGGTCAGTCTGGCCAAAAATGGCGGCTGCTGCTAATAACTCCCGTACGGACGGACAGGGCGGAGCGAAGGGGTGTTATGGGGTTGCAAACATGCAAATTTAATTTGCTCGTATGCACCCAGGCGGTCGCCGCCGACTGAGCTCGTTAGCCCGTCTATTGTACACTTATTAATTCAACTGTATAATTTATGACTATACAATTTTCAACGCTGGAACGCCGTGCGTTGGGTGCATAAATTGTTTTAATTGAAAGTTAATGCGGGCAAAGATATAGTGGAGATATAATCCTCGACGTTGGATAAATGCTACTTCTAATTAGAGATAAGCTACACTATATATTTTGTAGTAAGCATAGTTGAATGTACCCACATGTTACTCGCGTAGAGGAAGCTCTAAAATAATTCTTGGAATCAACTCATAATCTATATGCAATGAAAGAGATCAAACAGTACATAAAAAACATCATATTAAACTAACTTTCTATGATCTTTTTATAATCTTTATAAACAAAGAATACTTACCGATTTTGTTAAAAAAATCTAGAAATCTTTTATAAACTTTATATTTTAAGCATAGAGTCGAAAACCTTCTGGCTCGAATGTTATGTGTTTAAGACTACGTAGTAGTTACGGATATAGTTAACGCTTTGAATGAATAATACCATTACACATAATACGTTTCAGCTCAAATTTGCAAACTAATGAACAATTGATAGCTGTGAATAAGGACGAAAATGTCTATGTGTTTCTATTGCAATGTGGTATGAAATTTCATAGCAATTTCTCGAGCATCAAGCCGTTGAAGGGCTCATAGGAGGCCGACGTGTTATTTTCATAGGTACTTGGTAATAGTCAGTTTAAAGCGTTTTAATTACGGAGCTGCTATTCCAAGGGTGTAATGCGCCCTTAAGCGCCCAACGACGCAGGCTCCCTTATGTGCTAGTAAACTATGATAGGGCTACGTTCCACGCATGTTGTCGCTTAAAAGACCCAGTTTCTTGTTTGTATTACTGTGTTAAACAGTCACGGTGTTTACCCAGTTAATTATAATAGGCTATAATTTAGCTGTTTAAATATATACATAGTTCATCGCATGAAATAGTTTTGTGTCATACATTTTTAATAGGCCGGATGCTTTAAGACATTGAAGTGAAAAATATCGTTTTCCCGGTGTGTGTATAAAGCAGCCTATAGTTTAGATTTTTTCTTACACTTGTTTCGATTAAAAATGTAGATTAAACACAATCTGCAACCAAATTTGGTATTAATAGCCTCGTGAGATAGGCTCACTTTTCCCGTCACGCTACTTATCTCGTCCGTTCAAGTGACTCGTTATAAATCTTAAGTATTTAATGAACCAGAAAATATCTAAGCGCAATGAAGGGGCTTTAATAACTCAAGAACGCGCTTTATAATTCCCCCTCCCCCGAATCCCGCCCTTGTTATAAGGCAAGTGATTAAATCGTGCCTCTCACGCGTTCCAGGGACGGAGTCCGCCATTTGCAATGCCGCAATTATAATTAAAAATTAATCCAGATTCATGAAGTTTCATTAAATTTCTTCTCTTTGTAATTTTTCGAATTTTAAATTGAGGCATTAATATGAATGAAGAAGCTCGTTACGTTTATAACTACATCTTTGAAATACAACCCTTCATTTCAAAACACTTCTTATTACATACTTACACAAAATATGCAGAAATAATATAGTAATTCTGGGAGTTATTTAAGACGCACCTTTGCTTACATTACAGGACCGTGATATAAGGCCTATAACATGACGTTTCAAGCATACATACGAGCTTGGGTGAGCTGTTATGTTCATAAAGCTACACGTGGAATTGCCCAACATACAGTTATGTTAATGTCGGACCTCCCTCACCGGGCCAAAAAAGATAGGATTGCAAATTTGCGGCGGACAATTTATGATGGCCGTATAGCTCCCCTTAGGACGTGGGGGTAAAATAGACCTATTGGCGTTTGGGTGAGCTAGGCGCGCTCGTTGTCGGCCAAAATGACCCTAAACATTTTATTTGGTAGCATCGCTATTCACGTAACGTGTTGGAATGGCTCCGACTAATCTTGAGCTACCATTTAGGGGTGTTTGTGCGCGTTTTTCAAATAAATATGTCTGGAGATTACACGCGTTCGTATGGGGCTTTAACGAGAACGCGTAACATAAAATAATACGATTTATTTTTTGTTGGAGCACCTTGCGTATATAAAGCTCATTTTTGCTACTTACAGCGAATAAAAAACGAATTTGCTTAAAAATGTGACTTAATTCAGATTGTGCATTGCTTCACATTTGTTCTTATTAATATTAACGGGTACATCCCATCCGTAATCCCCGTTTGCATATTATCTGCACCTCCACAGCTAGGGTGCGTACATAATCCATAGATTTACATGAGTTTACACCCCTAGGCAACATCGCATTACACAACCGCAGGGTGCAAGAAATTATGCGTTCAGAGTCCGCTCGAATCCCAATTTATTGGCAATCGATTAGCGCCAGCCAGAGGGCTTTGTTTAATTGGAGTGCTACCGTGATTGGATTAACGGACTCAATGGAAAGCCCCTATTATTTCCTTAAGTAATGAACCAAAAGGTAAATGTATATACACAAACATTTCACTCGGAAACAGCGAGCGCGTACGTATCTACGTAATGTGGTCTTTTTATCCCCAAGCGTAATTTGTTCCATGTGTTATGTTCGTAGATTTATATCACTTAAATAAATACAAGGAGAAGAATAGGAACATATTGTGCTCGCCACGTCCACCAAAATAAGTACTTATCTGTATTCCCACGTCGATATCTTCCCGAATGTAAATATGACACCCCATAAACTGAATAGTTTATCGGCTGCCACTACCATTCCAATTTATTCTGGTCATTTTTGTCTATTTCGAGGGTGACCAATTTTTAGGGGACAATTTATGAGGTTTATTGTAGTTTTTTCGGACTAATACCACCTTCGGACCAGTCGTGTGGTCAGCTTACCTACTAGCGAACTAACAATGTTTACCAAAACCTGTTTCACTCATTGTAGAGTCCAAGTTATTGAATCGTTCAAATGAACCTTTACGCATCACGTACCAAAGTTAATCAGTTAACAATTTGATTTACAATGTGACGAAGCCTTTGAAATCTCTGACAAAACCTTTTTGTAAAAGGATTTGTTAAACAAAATTACTTAGGTATCATTGTCCGAGGTTAAACACGTTACGTTCGTGTGAAACGATTATTATGCCTACCTACTGCCTGTTTAAATGTTAAGTACTCATACATAAATGTTTTACATTAAGTGTCAAGCAACACGTAAAACACATAAATTTGTATCAGCTTTACAATTTATCAAGTAGATATAGATCGGTATCGTTCAGTAGCCGCCTTCCCGCATTGTAATCCGTTGTTTAGGACAGTGTGCGGAGCGAACTAACAAAATATTCTGATCTCGTAGCGAAGTAACGCCCTCAGCCGCCGGCCCCCGCTATTTATACCTCCGTTATTGGCACTTCTTCAATGTCAGACGCACCCTGCGCCTGTCCCCTGATCCTCTAAACCCCACGGATGCCCCTTCTAACCCTCCAACATACATTACACAACACCACTCGAATGCTAACGGCTGTAGAAAATTATATCAATTGCATGGATTTTATTGTCAAATTATAATTTCAAATTCGGCACCTCGTACATCATGTGCAGCGAAAGGGTTAGGTATTCTATCTCCCCTCGGCTGCTTCCCCAACTACAAAGTTGCTGCTACAACTACCGACTCATTGAAATCTTGTCGTCCATAACGGAGATACACATCGCAATGTAAACATGGAATTTATCGCGACTCAGTATCCGGTCGGTGAATACTAAGAAACATGCTAAATAACTGGTATTATTACAAAAATATATAGAAATATCGCCTTAATTACGTTAAAGGGCTGGCCACTCATACTTGTGTTTGCTTCATTGATATATAAAATCGTTTACATTATCGATTATCAAACATGGCGTATTTTAAGATTACAGATGTAAGCATCACTATTTATATCGAGCGATTGAGCTGCAACACTCGTATCATGTTTGACTGCTCTTGATGGAAATACGCTGTGTGTTTGTGTATATATCGCTATGCTAAACATTTAATATATTTTTTTAACTTTTTACTATATATACATTGACGTTATTCCATCTCTGATCGAGTAAATACTGTCAATTTACGTAATATATTATAGTATGACTATTAAGTTAATTTAAGACTTTCCCCTACATAAGACTGAACAAACAAAAACAGTTTACAGTTCTCCCTGAAAGTATCTAAGTTCCGAAAACTTATGATAATGATAATATCTACATATCTACAAAAACTTCTATCTTACATCTAATAAATAAATTGTAATAAAAAGGGTATATACAGTAGGTACCTACATTGTAGGTACATATCCGGACCAAATAAAATGTTCTTTGCTATGGTAATAAAAATTACGAATACTTAAGCAAAAACAAGTCGTGGGTGGTAACCGCTTGTAATTAACAATTCTTGATTACAATTTCCCAAGCCTCATTTACATAAAACGTAGGCAAAACGAGCGAGGCCTAGATTAATTCCATAATTCATGTTCGCTACATGAAAGTAAGATGAGAATGACATTGCGAATGCCATACAACTAGATAAAGTCATTAATATATTTTCATTATTATTTCAAGTTGATCGTATTAAAGGAGTCGGCTGACCTCAAAAGGAAGGCGCGTCAAAAATCTCCATATCGTACAATTAAGCTTCTCTACAATAAAATCAACTTTTAATTTCTTATTAGTGGCGATTAAATTACTTTGAACGTCGCCATAATTGGTTGGAGCGAGCCAAAGTAGCCTTATACCTTAAACAGAATAGGACGAAGCGAAGTGATTTTTCTTGTTTAAAAAACCAACAAAAAATTCTTAGGTATTTCCCTTTTGTGTTTCGGGACCGGGAATGGAAATTTTTGGGTCACACGAAATCTCTTTAATAATGACGTCATTTGTTATGTCTAACGAGCACACAAACTGTTTGACGGTGTGTTAATGTTACAAAAGTTGTCCTCTATGATTTCAGAACACTTTAACATAAATGTCAAAGCATCTGTTTGATTTTACTTAGGTTGACATAAATCTGAAAGAATGTTCACATTAATTTTAATTAACCTTTAACCTCTTTGGTAGGACGGAACTACGAACTTAAAAAGAAGTGAATGCGTTATTTATTTATAGTATCTAACTATCCGTAAAATATTAATGTTTGAATCCGATATATTTCACGATCAATATCATTGTCTATAAAGAATTTTACATTACAAAACGTCAACGTATGTAAGTGCTCCACAAACTCATACATACTGCATACACATACCAATCTCTCAAAAATTTCGAGATCGATTCGACTCCATTGCCCATCGACCGCTGTCCGTAACATAAAGAAATAAAACGAGCAAACACGATAGGATCCGAACAATGCCGAACCCGTATCGGGCTCGAGGTGTCGCCCCATTCCGCAAAAGGCCTTACAAAGGTGAAACGAACCCCCACTCTCCCCACCATATATCAAGATCCGTATCTGAGATTTACGGAGCTCGCTGTGACCGCGATTGTATCTCTGAGATTAATGCGCAAGAGTGTTGTACGAACAGCCCTAACGGCCCATAGGTGGGTAAACCTGATGTTCCTTTCTTCACCTTATGTACTTCTTTCTTACTGATTTAATAAGACTTGTTTATCATGGAATGTTTGATGTTAACAGATAATTTTACTGACTTGGCTATACCCATTAACATTTATTCAATTATGTATGTATCTGCGAACGTTGAAATTATAAATAGTTACCTATTATATATGCGGTTAGATTGTAAATAATGTTTTAACATTATATTGGATTCAATAATTATGAAAATGAGTGTCTCGTTCTAATTACTTCTGAAATATTGTTCATAAAGTTAAGTTAAAAGGAATTTATTTATTTTATAAGACATTGTGTGCTTTAGGAAAATGCTTTCCAAACATTGTATATCCTCATGCAAGCTTTCGAGATCGCGTAAAGAGTAATGTTTGGGAGCTTAGAACATAATCGTAGTTTACATCTATTTTCCATAACCGTTCGAGCTTAGTGGCATGAAATGTCAGTAAATCACCTCCGGGCATGTCGCCCGGCTTCCTCGTACGTGTGTAATGCGCAACTCTGGTCAGCGAGCCAATTTGTTTTTATTGAGACTACCCTCGAGTTATGCAAACTGGTCGGAAACGCTGAGCCCGCTGTAAACAAACTTAAACGCGACTAATATACGTTGACCTCTGTGGGAGCACGACGCGTTACTGATTGGGCGGCACTAAACGGGTCAGAACGAAACGGCATTGGTGGCCAGGTCTACCTTTAATCTCGTAGCGAATGTTTTCACAAGCGCCTGCGTTTGGCCTCCGAGGCCGCGGTCAGGCGTGTGTAAACAATACTCTACGTTAATAGAGATATAAATTGTACGCATTCCATTTAATCCCTTTGAGAGCAATCGGCTACTATAGCGTTACGAAACGCCACGTTATCGGGCGGAACAGACGTGCTACCACCATGATTCGTTGCCTTCATGTGGACATACCAACTTAAGGCGTGTAAGGGACGTCAGATCAAACTCTCCGGGGTCCTCAAAGCTGATCCTAAACCAACATCGCATTCATTGTAACAAACATAAAGTTAGCGATATATGTATTTGTAGCTCCATACGTTCTAAGTAATGACAGCGTCAATTTCGAAATAACCAATAAACTGTCTGCAATGTAACGTTAACATTAGCTAGTAGCTAAATTTCGAGTCATAGCAGACGAATAAAATAAATTTCATAGTAGCGAACTAGCAGACAACATCGTATCTATATTAGCATAACGTAGTTGGTATAAACGAAGCAAACTAAAGCTTTCAGAAAGTTCGACGGACTGTTGAACAATGCCTCCGTTCACATTCTTGTAGCTATTGAGTCACGTTTGTGAGCGTTATGTACTAATAACACGCTGTACTATGAACATAACCCTATATACTACTGTGAAGTACATTGTATTTTCAGTCAATAATTCGGAATGAAAATTAGCTGCGAAATATATATAAATATATAAACCAACATGGAATATGTTATCTGATCTCTCGTTGAATAAATCAGTCATACGATGTACACGTATCATTAATTCAGTAAAGTAATGTATTAAACATTTATTTATTATATTTATTTATTTTGAATTCCAGGTAAACGTGTTGACTGTTAAATATTTATGTGGATATCCAGTTGGTACCTACATACTATGACGATATTTATAATGCTCATCTAGAGTTTTTTTCCGACACTGACTAAAACAATTGCCTCTTCATCCTTGCGTAATTCCAAGAATTTAACAATCGTTATTTATGCATTAAATTGGTATATAATATAATACAAAATATTAAATAGTTAGGTACGTGGCTATAATATATGTATTTGTTCGTAAGTCAATTCTATGCGTCAACTAAAAAAAGAAAACGACCAAAGCCATCTGCGTTTATTTATTCTCTTAGTAAATTAATTAATGTTAATTAAATACAATTTCCAATTAATTAAAATGATCATCAAATCAACGAATATGTAATATTTTAATGACAATCCGTCCGTCTGTCTAGGTTTTATTTGGCGTATCTTTTTTTATGGGGTAAAACACATGACTGACACGACATTACATGACTTACCCCCGCCTTAGTTGAGGCGAGAAAGAGTTTCAGACTCTTACTGAACAAAACCCACACCATTTCGACTTCTTCAACTTTATAATTTATAAAAAGGGTAAATAACTAAAGTAAGGGTAAATACCTAAAACAAAGTAATAGCAGTCTTTTTTTAAAAGAGTAGTCTTAGGCGCCATTTTAGTAAAATTTCATTCAGTGGTCACTAATAATACTGTCAGTTTATTTAAATGCATCACAAGTACAGCTGGCAGTGTGAAATGTATTATTTAGCGAATTCAAACAAGTTGATCGATAGTCGAGTTTGCAATAAAATATTAGTTTTATGCCAACAGGATGCGAATTATAATTGCAAATAACACCTTTAGGTAAACGCGTCTTATCTTATAAAAATAAACACAATTTTGTTAAAGTTTTTATACAACCCTTATCACAAAAGAATCTATTGAAATTTTACACTAAAAGCATTTAAAAGGTATTTTTATAATACTTAAATGAAGGGAAGAAGTCAAGGTGACTAAATGCTTCTGCAGTTTTATTCGTCAAAGGCATAAATTGCGTTCTAAGAATTAACAAGATCAGAAGTGAAGTCAGAATGTTAATTATGGTATATTGAGATCCAAAATTCAAATCTGTGGCTACCAGTGTCGTGTATCTGCGTTTATGGCGTGGCCTTATCCACAAGAAATAATTACAAGAATTTTTTTTTGAGTTCTAAATGTGGAGATCAAGTATGGTCCGTTTTGCAGTTTTATTAAAATCATTAGCTTAGTCTGTTTCCTTGAACTTGTTAAAATATTTTTACTTCAGTGTGGGTAAGAGACAGAGCTAGACAACTTGTATAGCTCTTTCTCTCATTTGTCATGGTTACCCCCTGAAGCAGAATTTGGTAGTTTTTAGTCAGTAAGAGTCTTACACTCTTGTCCTACCCAAGGCAGGGGAAATTATGTAATGATCTTTGACCATCAAAAAGGTTTTCACCCTTTAGGTACTTAATTAAATGATCCCTACTGATGATGATGACCACAATGATGTCATTTTGAGTACATAAGCGTTCATATTTCATAATATTCCCTTAAATTGATGTTAATTCAAACATTTTTATGTCCACTTTGTAAACTTGTCTGTACCCATGAAGTACTTATTTAAATCATTTATATTATTTTATTATGTTGTTGATATTACTGTAAAAGGTACCTACTTATTCGAGTTTGAATATTCATATCCATGTGGTTAGGAATGTTAACTTTAATTCAGTATTAGTTAATTATTTAAGCATATTTGCCTGTTCAAACTAGATATTAATAGATTTATATTATCGTTGTTTACCTTTATAGTATAATTTAGCCTATTAGGCTTTAGTAGGTATGTATGACTAAATACTTATAATTGTTAATCATACTGATCTATTCTATGTACCAATAAATTAATACAACTTTGACAAAACCAGATTAGTATTCATTACTCAAGCTTGAATTACAACTTATCCTTCGAAGTTAATTGAGAAACGAAAATATGAATATTAATGAAATCTCAAAACTAAATTATTGAGATAATAAATTAAACGAATTAAATTCGTAGTTACACTGAAATTAGTTTAAGCGAAACGTGTTAAGTAAATCAAAGATATGTAGGTACTACAATTTTAGAGGGCAATGAACTTTTAGTTTTTTTTTGTCAAAAATAGTACGTTGCGCAATGTGGCAGCATCAACAAATACAACCTTGGATAGTGAACAATTGTCTTGTTGGTCTAATGAATACACATTTAATAGTGTGAGTAACCGGAGTACAACGCGAACCATATTGTTTTGTCACACACAAGAACGACATTGACATTATTCATTGAACGAACTTGAATAAAAACTTGTAGGCCGACCATAATAATATGTCATGTTTCAACTCTGATATAAAATATTAAAACTCTTTTGATATTCGTTCTCTTTTCGAATTTATGATCGTCGTCATAAATAATAAAATTATATATTCTC
Organism: Spodoptera exigua; assembly: GCA_902829305.4. Lineage (NCBI taxonomy): Eukaryota > Metazoa > Arthropoda > Insecta > Lepidoptera > Noctuidae > Spodoptera > Spodoptera exigua. The sequence continues at coordinate 5,840,872 of LR824612.2, forward strand.
TTAAAATTATCAATATTAATTTTAATATAGGTAGTTTTTTTTACATTAAGTATTATTTGTCGATATTAAAACTATACCATGGACAGATCGAACGGAATAACGATGAAATTGTACTGAAGTAGTTTACACTGTTCTTATTTATAAAACCTGCTGACCTTAAGAATACTGAATTATATAGTCCAAGAAAATAAGTGAAGCAAACAAGAAAACAGTATATCTCGCACATTGCTTAATAACTTGCAGCCCTCTATCTTTCCGTGCAGAGAATAAGTTCAAAATAAGACATCTTAACGTTAAAAAGGATGGCTTGAAATATCAACACAGTAGAGCGAGCCAAGAGATAGCAGAATAAGGCATCGGTATCTACCATTTTATGCATGTACGGAGGTAACTTATTTGGCGACGCGACGGTTGCTTCGTGCTCGTGCATCTACGCATTCGCAATGCGCAACATGACAACGCGACTTGCTGGTCAAATAGACCATTATGGAAATTAATTTCCGTCTAAAATACTTTGGCGCCTACAACCCATAAACGTCCGCTGTTCGTATTAAAACACTCGTATGTTACGATCGCATCGAATTACTACAGACGAAGTTATTATACTGGTGTTGAGACGTTAAAACATCGACAACACTTCGATATTATTGTATAACAAATATAATAATAAAAAATAAAACAATAAATCTTCGATTGGTTTCACCAAACGAGTTTACGCGGAAAGATTTTAAACGTCCGTGAATAAATCAATCGTTGTTTCCAAACTCTTTACTTTTTAATGACTTTTAAAAAGAGTGTGTCTGTTGCTGGAGCGGTTCACAGATGTGGGCCCAGCTGTTTCTATGACAGTCACGTTCACGAATCTGACAATGTGTTCGTACTACACTATGCCACGGGCTTGGCTCGTTAAATTTTTATTGCCACAAGGTCGCCACTTTATGGTCAATCCTCAACGGTTATTGTTCGCGGACAAACTTTTTTTTACAACACTAGCGTCAATCACTTTATAACGGTACAGTTACGATTGACAGTGATTAAGTCTTAATTGTTATGATGCTATAAAACTCCTTTTTATATACTCTGTAACTGTTATGATTATCCATTTTTCACATTGATACACTGTTTATGTTTTTATTAACGTCGTCTGATGATAAAATTGTGTTGAGAACGTACTTTCTCAATTGAATAAACGTATTTGAAACGAGCTGGTTAAGTGATAGATTTATATTTGAAGATGGATATAGAGGACTCTTGCGGTATTCTTGCAGATAAATCATGTTAAGAAGCACGTGGGCGTCATGGTAACGTTTATTACAAGTGCAGGTCCAGTCTTGACTTGTAACCTGTGAACACTGTGTGATAACAAAATAATGTTTTGACTACGATTTTGGCGATATCGGCTTTCAACAGCCGCAAAGCGTCCGTAATAAAGCAATTTGCCAGCCCGCCAACAAAACAATGGAGCCCTTTCTAAGCTTGTTTTAAAAGCTTTCGACGCCGTGATTTAAAACCCTTTGACTTATACCTTATTTGTAAACATCTTGTGAGCACAAAGGGATTGTTGTTTATAACAAAAAAGAGAAATTTGCGCAACCCTTTTGCTACCTAGGTACCTTTTGTTTAGATTTTTCAATAAAATCATGAAAAAAAATGTGAAAGTAACTTGTCTCTAGGACCGAGTTTTATGGTTCCGTGTAGGTACTTTATTAAAATTAACTTAAATCGTCATAGAAAAACCGATGTAAAATTTAATGGTACCGTCATAATAATAAGCAAGTTGATAGATACTAGCTACATAGATATAAATATACTATGTAGGTAGGCAAAAATATAAAATCGTTTACAAAACACGCTCCGTTTCAAGATTGCGTTTTGAAGGACCGGGATGCGGCCATCAACTAAAAATTTATTGTTATAGTTATTAAAGATGGGGGATTTAAATGCTACTCGGGTGCTCCCAACTTGCTTATTTATATTACTTTTGGGAGGAAAATACGTCCGCGTTGTAAATACGAAAGGAAAACGGCCAAGGGAAATAATTGTAAGGCTTATCTATACGGAACAGAAGTTACCATTGCAAAAATTGAAAGGTCCTTGACCATTTTTGTACCTTAATGGTCGGTTGCGCAATGTTGACCCACTATTAAAATCTTTTGTTCTAAGAGAAAGTTTGTGTTTATTGCGAACCTTTTAAACCCTTTTTCGTCACTTTTTTGCAACAAGACAATAGATTGGCGATTGTCCAGTCTCAATGGTAAAAAAAAAACAATGAAAGAGAGATTTTTTCGCAAAAAGAGCCGCGTAAACAAACGTGATACATGATGCAAAATACAGGTAGCGTTGAAGGGTTAGTCCGTACACCTTTGCTGTTATTTTTTCCATACAAATTCTTTGTAGGTATTGTTCGTCAACAAAAAAATACACAGAAAAGAAATCGTACAATAAAATGTAAAAAACCCTAAATTTTAAAATAAAATGACTATAAAAAGAATTCGTCAAAAAAAGGTTTGATTGCAATACTTAATATCACAAAGCCATATCAAATGAATAATTGCAAAATAATTTTATAACAGCATTCAAACGATTTTTAAGTTTGAATCATCACACACATCCGGCAGATATGTTTTTTTTATTGTCCAATTGTTTTTGTTTTTTTTTACTTAGGATTAAAACAATGGACTTGGTGAAACACGGCCGATGTTGTGACTAAAAATAATTTGTCTATATAGGTACATTACAATAATCACCCAACCTCTATTCATACAAAACTTTTAAGTATTAAGTATTAAAAAAACTCTTCAATTGAAATATTATTTTTGATACAGTCATTGCTCAGTTCGAATTGTATAAAATGACTTTGTTTTCTAAGAAACCCATTTACTTATTTGACATACTTATTACAATGTTTTAATTTAAAATACATCGAAATAAGTGGTTTTAAAAGTTCTGTCATTAATGTTTTAAAAATATCACTTCGGCTTAAGAATTCCGAAGAGTTTTTAGCAACAATTTAGAATGATGTTTAGCCGTATGTGTGTTAAGATTCCTACGCCTAAACTAAATATACTTAAAACTAAAAGAAAATAAATTTGAAACGATAAATACCATTGAACTCACCGCAGACCACCCGATCGTAGGGGCTCATCCAATCTGGAAATGGAAAATCTATTATCAATCGTATTGAAAGTTCTTAGTTTCGGCCAGTCACATGCACAACACTTAAAGCCTGAACAAAAAAATAAAACATTTAATAGGTAAACAATAATTTACAGATTAAAAAAAAATAAGATAGACGCTGAGGTTTTGTGAAAAATACTTTACTAGGTACAATTCTATTGTCGTTAACCAATTTTTCTGAATGTATACTTTATTCCTATGCATAAAGCGCAACCAATTCTCTGCTGCTTCTATTTATCTGGCAGTACCCCCGCGATTCTTAGTACTTACTTTGTAAATAACATAATATAATTTTTTTAAATAAATTCGAATTTAATCGTAAGAATTCTATATTTACTAATCCTATGGATACCTAGGTACTGGAAATAATACAAGGAGATGAGTACTTTAAAGATGAGCTAAAAATATAATTAAAAACTTGTTGAAACGCTGCAGCATACTAAATCGTTTTTATTAAGTACAATAGTAAGATACTACCTATTTAAAGATAAAATCGACCGTAAAAATGGAACCAAGCATTTCCACAAAGACAATGCTTACCTATTTAAACAAGTATAAACTACTAAAAGAATTGACTGTTAATTACTTTTAATCGCGAATCTAAATGACGAGTAAAACATTTTTAATTACGCTTTATCAATTAAAGCTGTTATTTCGTTTTTATTGAGCACAGAACACAACAATGTTAATTCTAATAACAACGTAGTCTGAGAGCTAAATAAATTGCTGGCAACTAGTATAGATATTTACAGTTACTTTGATCCAATCTTGTACAATGAATCATAGGTACAGTTGATTTCTGTACAAATAAAAAAGCAACTCACACTTATCTATTGTGTGTACTCATGAAGAGAACACGAAATTACTCTAGATCTTGTCTAAAGAATAAGCATTGGTAAAAGTACGTAGGTAATACCTTCTTACAAACATTAGGTATCTAACTCGATAATATTAAAAAAAAATAGGCAGGGAAAACCTAAAATAAAAACCTTGTTTGAAATTTATTACTACCTAAGTATTTTTTCTTAGGAAAATGGGTTTTTGGGTAGGTTACTAAAATTAGAAAATTAATGAAGAATAATATAAATATACTATTTCTCTAGGTACTCGTATTTATTACGTAGATACGGAATATAGATAGGTACGTAAATCTCAGTGTAAAGCAGTTATCATTTAAAAAGACATGACATCTGCTATTGAATTATTATCCTATTAAAATTTTCTGGCATTACATCAAAATCAAAAAGTTATTTTCGCATGGAGAGCTAAATTAAATCGGTGTGTAGAGAAAAAATAAGGAATGGTGATTTCGAATATTAAATATTCTTACAACAACTAAAATGAAATGTGCAATTAAAATATTGTGTGAGTAGCAGTTCAAGCAACGTTTAAAATTAACGAGTTTTATCTATCGGAAACATTTAAATTGTCTCGATTGAGTGCAGCCGTTAATTACACAGCGAATGCATAAAAAATCGATTATACCAATCGTACGTCGTATATCGATACTCAAAAATTCACAACTCATTCCGAGATAACAACAGGCTTTCGGTTTCCAATCGAGAATTTAAATTGTCGAAACTTTCGAAAGGCGGTGCAACCCTAAAATGGAAAAGGTTAAAAGTTTTGTATCAGTCCCATATTTCATTGGGTAAAGATAATGATATTATTTTTCAACTTGAATGTTTTTATTGTTTTTAAAATCCCTGCAACAGTGGTGTGAAGGTCGTAAATATGTGCGAATAAATCAAAATTTTATTTAATCTATGGTATCTAACTTATTTTGTTTATGCATCTAAAATACAAATGTTTACATCGAATATCACGATTTAATTAATAACGTATTATAAATAGCAATCAATAATATAAAGGGCTTTTGATGGGATGTGGGTTCCGATTGCTCACGCCGCGCTACGATTGGCTGTAAACGACGGCCATATTTGTTCCGCGCATGCGCTCTAAGCGTTAGACACATGTGACTGGGGTTCTTCTTTTCCGTGGTATACAATACCCACTGTCAAAATTTGAGTTGGATATTAAAATGACTAGGGTCATTATTAAGAACAAATAACTTTGTTATTATTTTTAAACTAGGAAAGAGTGGTTTGATTTCTGTACCTAACTAGCTATACCGAAATATTCCCGGTTTTTTTAATTAACTAATAAGTATCTATAGGTACCTACCTAAGGTATTTAGTTTATTTTACGCACCCCTATGTTTGTTATATTTGAAACTTATAATTGAATGTTCGGAGAAACATTGGAATAATAAATCTGAGACACGTGTTTAGTTTTTCCATTCAACAGTGCACGATGAAAAACAAGAAACATTGAATCGCACTAAAGTTCATTCAAACTAACACTAGCGTAGTGTTTGAACGTAATACGCTCTTATACTGTCAAATTGTTGTAGAATGTTGCGCGTTACGACGTATAACTGTCGGCCACTGACAAGTCCGCCATTTTAATTTTGTGTGCGCGCGCGCAAGCACCTGCTACGATATTTTTATCTTTCCGAGACGAATTTTCACCTACATCAGCCCGGACATTTTTATACGCCAACATTGCCGACAAATCACAAAAATAGTCCATTGCTAAACAAAAACAAGATGATTATAGCCTATTTTATATAATTTCAGTGATGTATGAGGCTGTTATGATGTTTCATTGGCTTTGATTTTTTTCATGACACTAGGTCGTTAGTGCCAAGAGCGTCGGTTCAGTGTTGGGTAGAAAAAAAGTTTGTTTCACACGTATCGAATGGAGGTCTAACTATAACTACACCGCAGTCTGAAATATTTATACGGGGGATTTTTTTGGCATAATTATGATGTAGTTTATCAAATTAAGTCATGCGACTAGGTTCTATTTATGAGAGTTCTATAATTGCTTTCGTATTTTGAATCGACGGTGAAATTAATTTTATAAACGATATCTACCGGTGCTTCAGACTTCTGTTTTTCATTTCATGTCTTTTTTATTTATTTATAGGTGTTTAGTTACTAATTAATAATATTTTTACTATACTATCGTTACTTTTTATTTAAGTGGTAAAAGTACCAGCTTCTTCGATTTTTCTGCCAAAATTATTTTACCGGTAGCTTATTTTTTGTTATTTATGTTAATACCTAAAGTAATGAAACCTTTGAAGTTAATACATAATAAATGTAACAGAATGTCCACCTTATCTTAGTTGATTTATTTATTTTATTAAAAATGAAGTTTATAATTATTAAACAATACCTACCTATCGATTAGGGCATCAATAAATTGATATTATCTTCTAGGTACTTACCTACTTTATCTAATATATTTGAAAGACCTATTAACAATATAAAACCATAATATAAGTACTGATTAAAAATTAAAATAATAGATTTAGGTAATTTAGATATATTTGCCATTCAAATATGTTATAAGTATCTACCTCTATTAATTTATAAAAAGTTGTTGTTATAAATTAGTAGTTTTTCATTTTTATAGTCGGTAATTAAGACAACACTATTGTTATTCAAATTAATAATTAATAAGCTATTTTTAAACATTGTTTTTTTTTTTATTTCATACTGCGTCTTTACCTACTTATTAATATGTGTACCTATAGGTGCCAATATATCTACTACTTAATGGTATTAAACTTACTATTAATCAACTACTAATAGTAGGATTAAACTTAATTACTTAAAGCCATGAAAACATTGTTTTTATTATGTTGTAACCATATAAATAAGATTTATATAAATTTCAAAGTGAATACCTTTTTTTAAATACTTAATAAGTAAAGTATAAGTACTCGCATTGATACCTATGCCTAGGTATGTTAAAATGATAATTTATTTCATTCCTAAATCTAAAGTACCTAAGTAGGTGCTTATATGCTATGCAGGTGCTTATTGCCTATTTGCTTCTCAATAAAAATTGAAATTTAAATTCAAATCTTAACTTACAAATCCGTTTTTCTAAGTAATTCTGTGTCATAAAAAAACACAATTAAATTAGTTTTGTCTTATCATCAAATTCAATTGAATGGGATATTTAGCCCTATAATAACGAAAGATTGATGGCTAGCTAATAAAATGGACTAGGTATAATAAAAATAATCGCGCCATTGTATGCAAAACATACAGGCACTTTGATACTGTAATCGTTCACCTTTTTTGAGTACTAAGTAGACCTCACAAGATTAAATGGTTTTTGTACTATCTATTTATATACTTACATGCAAATTTAATTCATTAAAATCAATTCTTAATGTTTTTTTAAACTTAAAATCAGTCCGAAATGTGTTTAGGAACTGTTTACTTTGACCTATTTTCTTTTTATAATTTTATTACCTTTAAATACCTAAGTAATTTCGTAAAAATATTTTAAATTAAACAGCCAAATATAATACGTATATGTACCTGTCTATTTATATTGAATTAGCCAGTGGTAGATACTTAAAATATTTTAATGCATACTCTTTCAAATAGCATTCCGTTTTAATTGCTATTTTCCTACTGAATTAGCTTTTAAGAATATCTATGTTATTTCTTGTACCTATGCCATACCTACCTATATAGTTAATGATAATTAGTTAATGTACCTAAGTACTTAGGTACAACCATTTTAATTGCTTTAAACTTTAAATAAAACGATACCTAAACGCTCAAACGTTTGAAGGAATTCATTGTATCGGTATTTCGATAATTTAACTTGATTTAGTAACTGCTAACCTATTTTAAACGAATCAAACGTTTTTTTTTTTCAATAATTATAAATACTTGGCTCCGATTTTTTTATTTGAATATTTATTAACCATTTCAAATTTTAATGTTAATTTAAATAACCTAAACAGTAATTATAGACTATAAGCTGTTATTAGGTATTAGTTTTAAGTACAAAATGTTCTATGTAAAGTTTAGTCCCGCCCATTGCCGACGGCGCGAATGGGCGGTACGCGTACCGGCGACCGACGGCCGAATTCAACCGAAGAGAACCAACGGAACCGAAGCGCCCGCGCAACATTTACGACCTTTATCCATTGTTTTATGACTTGTTTAAACAAAAAACACCCCTATTATTTCTTTTAATCACCTTATTTATATTCAATAAAACAAATCACATACGTTCCAATTTCATTTATAGCTAGTATTTTATTAAAATAGCTGCTAATTTCTATCAATGTTATTTTACACCCGTAAAGGATTCTCGCTGTGATTTATTGATAGTAAAAATAATAATGCTCAATTTTATTGCATTTATATTGCACTGTTTGAATTATTTTATTATTTAATAAGTGATAAAAGTGTATCGAAATGGTTTTAATTTGCAATAAATAGGTTGAATGTTTTTTTTTCTAATTGGAATAATAATTGTACCTACTATTGAAATATTTCTTTTGGCGTTTTCTTTTATAATGTTTGGTTTTAATTGCTACGTTAGACGTATTTGTATAAGGCAATTGAAATCAAGTAATAAAATACGCCTATGGTTAAACGATAAATAAAAAAATCATTTCGTTATGAAGCTAACCAAAAAGGCAACGAAAAAATAATCTTTTCAAGCAGCAAAATAATATATAAGTAACTTCTATTTTACACACCTAAAACATTTACAAAACAAACGATACGTCGAGGCCAATTTTATAGCAAAGTATATAACAACCTATGTTTTTCCTAAGGAAGCTTTTGATACGTTATAAGAAGCAACAAAAAAAAATCTAATACAAATCAACTGTTTCAGATACGGCAAAGTCGCAAAACAATCATGCGGTGAAGGAGTAAAACATTTACCAGTGATGGACATCCAGGGGTACCGCGGTATGTCTGGCAGGGGCTGGGCAGAGCCTGGCTGCGAGCATGCCGCTCCCATAGCATCCACGGTGGCGGCAGACGCAGCTGATACTGCAGAGGCTGCTGCTTGATGGTAGAACTGTGCAGCGGCCGCCATGCTGGCCGATGCCGCCGACACCGCTGCTCCACCATTGTGCTGGCCAAGCGCGAAGTTCACCATGGGATCTCCTCCCACACCCGTCGGGTACCGACAACTCTTGTCATCCGCCGCGGATAAACCGCCACCAGCAGAGAACGGCACCGAACCTCCGAACTGCTGGTGATGCGACACGTAAGGATACATCCTCGCCGGTGCGCCCGGCGATGCTGATGATGAGGATGAGGACCGCTGCGGGCTGCCGGCACCCGGCGAGCCTGCCCCCAGCGCTGCCGCTCCCAGTCCGCCAGACAGCGAACTTGAAAGCGACGTCGACAGAGACGACGACAGCGAAGATGACAGCGACGCCTCTATAGGCGACGCCCCAGCACCCGCGAACAAATTCTGGTGGTGGAACTGCTGGTGGTACTTCGGGAGCATGCTATCGATGATGAACTTGGAACTCATCGCTCGGCGGCGACGCGGCGCGCGACGATCGCCTCGCGGGAGATGCGTTTATCGCCGGCGATTCGGATCGATTCTCGCGCGTGCACCTCTACTATGGCCGCGGATCGTTTATGACCCGCGTATGAGGCTCTACGACTCCGAATTCCCCGTCGTGGCGAGCGTTACCGCTGCCGCGCGCCGCGCTCGAGACAGCAAAACACGCCACGTGCGTGCGAGCGAGACGCAACGACGATCGGAGGCGACCCGCCAGAACCCTCTCCGTCTCATTAATTCCTACCTGCGTGGCTTATATTAGAAAGAGATAAAAGCTATTCGCTAACGACCATTGCGACGGCCATTGTTCGTAATGGCGCCGGGCGCCCCGCACCTCCGCACCGACCTCGTCTACACCAATAGTGATCCGGTGCAGAACATTCACCGCCAATCACAAACCATTCCGGCACTTCTAGCTGTCAAATTGAATGGCTTTAAACAGAATTGCAACATTACATTTAATACGAAAAGTATTTCTTATAATTATTTTGTACTCAATAAAACTTTAAGGTATCAAATTGTTTCTCAAATCAATAAAGGATATTATTTTAATTGTTTAAAAAACAAATTTCATTTTTCCTTATATTTGCTTGTGTGACTTGTAAGACTCTCGAGGATAATAAAAGCATAAAATAATTTTTGTTCTTTAGTCAATAAAAAGTAGGTCAAATCATTTGTATTGTAGAATTATTGTAAATAATTATGTACTACTTATAATTTTTTCATAGATAAACATACTCAAATATTTTAAATGTTTTTCTATAACTATTTTACAATTTGAAATGCTAACAATTCGGTACTTGTGCATATTTTCTTGAATAGAAAAACATGTAGACACTTTATTATTTTTGTCATTCAGAGACAAAAAAATATAATTTGTACAAAAAATATGAAATATCATCAATCATTTTATTTTAACAAAGTAATGCAATTGTAATAGACTTCATTACATTTTTTGAATTCCAACCTGCAAAGTTCACATATAAAAATATTAAATTCAAAACATGAATTGCTCTAAATTGCGTTACGCCGGCCACGTGGACGGACGGGTACTATCCATCTCGTTTCATTGAATATCCCTCTCTCTTTCGCACGTTTCATTCATAAGCATTGGTCGTAACTACACCGAGCACATGTACAATAACAAACTTTACGACTGTTAAAATAAAACCGTTTATTGCCTGAGAAGTTTATTTATTTGTTACAGTTTTGATTGTTAAACGTGTTTAGTGCATGGTTTTTATAGGCTTAAGTTGCCTTTTCAGCTTTATCAGGTCGGTGGTACGACTGTGCGGCAGTAGAACATTGCATAAGTATAGGTTTTATGTTGTTATTGTGATGTTTTCGCCGTAAACGTATGGAATGCATGATACGGCCAGTTAGAGCCGTTTATTTTGCGATATAAGCAATTTTTTTATTGATTTTTAATGAGGTTAATGACAGTTTAATGTTCGATTCGCTGGAGTATGCTCTTAAAGCCGTTACGTTTTGTATTTTGCGTAGATAAAATTGTTTTGTATTAATAAATACTTATTAATTTTTTTTCTTTTTATTGTAAAGGTATTTTTTTCAGCCTTCAGATATTGCTAACTTAAATAAGTAGGTAATATAAATGACACTTGTACCTAAAGAAAATATTCATAAGTACTTAAAATTCTTTACCTAAATAAGAATGACAGACCACCTCTTATTAAAACTTAATAATTAAGGATATCTACTCCTGTTTTGATTGAAAATGTCTACAGTTAAAAAAGTTCTTACATAGGTATCTCACATATACCTATGTCATTATCTATATTTTTTGATACATAGGTACCTCATCTTAAACAAAGATGTTTAGTAAAAACAAGATATGTATAGGTAGGCACTTGCAATCTTTATTTAATTTGTTATTTTTCATTGTATAATGATACTCTACATCTACATATACCTGTGTATATATATAATAATATATATAAGATAATATATATAAATGTATATATATAAAAGTACCCATATATCGTATCATATAAATTATTTCTAATACTTAACTAGACTACCTAAACTTTACTTCCTTTTTCTTCCTGACCACCTACTTATTTCCTTCCATACAGTTCATAATTATCCATGTGTGAACTGCTGGAACAATTCTAGTAAAAAGTTACTAAACACTTAGGTAATTAGATACTTTAATATAATCTTTATTCGGTACATATTCCAAGTTTAAAGCCAAAATAATTGAAAATGTTAACATCTTCTTAAACCTACTCAAGATTTTTGAAACATAGGAGTGTGGAACTACGTTTTAAAAAAAACTTACCTACAGATGCACTTACATACGAAGGTAGTTACTGTAATATCCTATCAAAATTGGATTATTTGAAACACCACCAATTAATAAGCTAAGTATGTAGGTAGGCACTTATGTAGGCAATCTAATCTGACCTCCGATTCTTAAAAAAGATTCTGAAGACCATTTAAATAAGAGCAACAGTGCAAATCTGTAAGAAGTATCTACTTAGATATTAACAGACACCTTACCTACCTATATCGTATTAAAATTATAATGATATCTATATATCTAAATAAAATACTACTACGATCCGAATACGTCAGTTGCTTTCTTCGGTAAAACAATGGTGCCCATTATGAAGGATACACCATGATCTACACTAAGAACTTAATACAATAATAGGTATGCAATATGTAAATGACTCATACTAACATAGATACTACTTCAAATAACAGATACACATAACAGGTATTTATTTAGATATTTATAAGTGTTACTCATAATTCCCAATAAGAGCAACCAAAGATTTTTATACTGTAGAGCATTTAGAATTTCATTACACTAAAACTTTAGGAGTTGGTTAGTAAACCAAATCAACTTAAATATATATTTTATAGTGTTCAAATAAGTACCTAAGCTAAGTATCAAAACTCTAATTGGAATTGACACTAATTGGAGCAAATTGTAAATGTCCATATCCAACCAGAAAGATAAAAAGTATGGATGGAGGTACCTAAAGTTTATTTTTGAAAATTATTTATTTAGATAAAAACGCTTAGGTAAGTTCCTTTTTGATTGATGATTAACTTCTTAATAATAGAAAGTAATTAATAAAACTTATTTTAGTAACAATTTTGACTTAGGTAATCTAAGGAAACATGGAAAAAATACAATACATATAATATTTCTCACAATACTTAATTCTAAATTTAAATTTTTATTTTAAAATAAGAATACCAAAAACAAACGACAATCACAAAAAGAACATCCAATAACAGTAGGTACGGTATTGCCAATATTTCAATACAGTCAAAACGTTTACAAAAAGTTCTTTGTCCACTAGTTGAAGACTTTGATCTTATAAGGCCCACGTACCAAAAAGGCCCGCCTTGGTGCAATCACCCTTATTTTATAGATGTATCTGTGCTGGAACTTCTATATTGAAAACCGCAGAGTCGCCAGTGGGCGGAGCAACGTACATCGTAAAAGTGTTTCGACTCTTTGGAAAATTTACAACTATCGCTTTTGTGATTTAACGATCAGTTTATAGATCCAACGCTTTTAAATTCGATATAAAGTTGCTTTGTCTCAATGAAATAGCTATCAATGTGACAAATGTACCACTTATGCTGTATGCTCGTGTAATTGTGGGACATCTTTTATCTTAAACGGCTATCAGTTTTTTTTACGATTCAACTACTCTAGTAATTGACGTTGATTCGTTTTCAGCGGTTGCCGTTTTTTTCTTTAGTTGGTTTTTCTTTGCCTGTTGGTGTTTATGTTATTCATTGTTTTGTTTCACAAACTAAGGTTTATTCAGATTTACCTATAGACACAAAAAAAGGCACTTATTTTTTTCTTGTTTTCTTAAAAATTATTAAAGGTTTAGACACAAAAACTACATATTATGGTATTTTTTAGTAAAATATTAATTATTTAATTATGAGTTGTCCGTTTTTTGAAAAGTCCCATAAATTCGTGATTTTTTTGTCTTTTATAGGAAGTAAAACTATCTAAACCTGTCGCATAAAGTGCGTACACTAACAGGTTTGCACGAATGACTATCCAAGTTTGTACTCACCCAGAATACTGCCATCGTCACCTGTAACAAAAAATACGAATCATTAAATACTTATATTTATTTTAAAAAGGTATTATTTTTCATTATTATCCTGATTCTTAGAGAAATAAATAAAAACTAGCTATGAAATTTCATAACCATTCCAATAAAGTAACATTTAGGTACCTGGAAACAAACAGCAAACTTTTAAATTACAAATTAAACCTATTTCCAGTTCGTAATAAAATATGTATTCAATGTAAAATATAATTCAATGCCTCAATCGTTTTACAGAATCCCAAACAATTCTTTGGTGCAAAATTATCTATTTCCATTACATAGCAAAAATATTGCCAATACACAGTCACTGTGAGCATTTTATTCTTACACATTACCTATAATATTGTAGGTAACAATTCTCTTTTCACTCGCCTTTTTCAATTGGTTTGGGGGGGTCTTGAGAAGTTATCATGTCACTATCATAACATAATATGACGCCTTCTTCTCCGAGAGAATTTTAATATAACTTTACCCTCCCGGTAAAGTTATATTAAAATTGATATGTTACTGGCCATGCCATTAGTTGCCATAAGGTGCAAGGTGCGTATGCTACACACCTACAGACAGACTAAGCTGTAAGATTTTGAACCATATTTTATTTTTGCAGAAAGTAGTCCTACAAAAGGTATTATATTTTTTGCTTTATTGTAGCATCAAAGCTCACGAAGATACGTAAGAAAAGTTTTCTGTGTTTTACCTAAAAGCTCTTTTAAATAGTACTTTTGGTTTTGGCAAGTACCTACAACTACTTTTTGTTCAAAACAAGGGTAGATCTAGTATAATAAATTTTATTTTGCAAAAAAAACTTATAATGAGATTAAAGTCTTCTATGGATGCCAACTGTCCCAACAAGACAACACAGCACATCGATTTCAAGTCATAATGTCAAAATTCTTATTTTTAGAAGTGACTCAAAAGTCTTTACTTTATTCGATAAACTCCAGAGACCAGCTTTTTAGTTGTTAGAGAATTAATCTTTTGGAAATCTTACAGATACTATGTAGCTATGTATAAGACTTTTTCACCAAAATTTTTACAGGATCAAAAAGATATAGCCCAATTTCTTAGCTCAAAAACTAATAAGTACAAATCCCCATAAAAAGATAACGTACCCGCGTACTAAAGGTTCTTAAGTAGCAATATTTATTTAGCTATTCGGCTCGTATCGTATACAAAAAGGGGGGTTAGTAGGAAATTTTAATTTCACGTCTGGAGTTGAGCGGGGAGCGGAAATTTGTGTGGCATAATAAGTGAGATTGTTGCGAAATTTGCTACAAGAAAAAGAACGAGGGCTCCCATCGAAGCGCCGCGACGTTGATTTAGTGTGGATGTGCTCTTGATACTAAACATATTCATTCTTATTACATAAAATGAATTTCTTCTAACTATACTATGATGTGTTGTCTTAAACGAGACTAAGTTTTACGTATCTAGAATAGGTATATGAAAAGGTGGTTTTAACGGGATTAGGTTTTATATGAAATATTTCATCTCCATATAAACCTTATCTATTTCAAACTTATCCATAGTACCTATATAAAATGCACAGATAATCAGCTTAGGTTAAATTAGACTTAACGATCTAGCTCTAAGAACGGAAAGTAAATAAATATACTTGTAATTAAGATTTTATTTTTATTTTTAGGACGATATCGTCAAGTGTGTTACCGACCTATTGTGGTTTGTTAAGGATTTGAGGACTGGGTATTTCGGGATTAGTAATGGGGGGAGAGGAGGAGATGAATTGGGTCGGTTGTAACCTGACTCATATGGCAAAACAACGCAATTCACAAATTTCACACGTTTAGAGGCCGCAGTACGGCCGAGCCGGCCCATTTGTGCCGAATCATTACTGTACACATCTAGGAACACATTTTCTTAATCAGCTGTAGGTAAGTAAAATGTAAAATAATTAGTTACCAACAAATAATGTGTTTTCACTCTCAATTCTTATCTTTTTAGGTCTAAATCAATATCTTTAAATGGCAGCAATATAAAAATCGCCTTATGTTCAAATAAACATTTTAAAACTTAGAGAAACAAATCTTCATTTCAATTTGAATTAAGAATAAATCTGACACATAAGAAATGATAACTTATAATACTTTGTCGGCTTTAAAAAGCAATAGTACGGTTCCTTAACTATTCTAATAATCAATTAATTACTACACAATTAACAATAAAAAGCTCATTAAACCTTTCTTTGTGCAAAACATAGTAAGCTAATGTTTTTACTTCTATACGTTTACTGTAGTCATAATTAGTTGGAAAGTCATAAAATACAATCATATACGAGTAAGTATGGCTGCTTCGTTTTCCTCGGTTTTACATGGGGAAATAAGTAATTACTTAGCTTCATTATAAACATAACATGACTCTTATAGAAAACGGGAAAATTTACTTTTGTTACTTAGTTTTTTTTACTTATAAGTAAATGTTCGTGTAGCTATAACCGTTTTAATACATGCAGGATTATAATATTTGAATAAGGAATAGACGTTTAAAATTGTACAATCTATCAGTAACTGTGTCATGTGAAGTTAGGTACCTACAGACCCGCAGACAAAAAATTATAAAAGTTGTTGTTGTTTTTTGTGTTCATTGTAATAATGCTTTTAACCTATGCTTTTTTGTGAAGGGAAAATCATCTAATGACTTCTTTTGTCCAATGTGAGGCGAGAGGGAGTGTCAGACTCTTACTGACTAAAAACCCCTTCGTTTCTTCTCCTGCTTTAGGCGGAGGTCGCGGTAACATATCGCGCTAGCCTTGCAACTCCGGCTAAATTGTGATCATCCCTATTTTACCTAGCGTAGGCAACGTAGGTTATTTTAATTTAGAATCTATTTGCTTGTAGATTTATAAGCAACATACTTAGTATAATACATGAAAGAAAAATAATGGATTTAAAAGTATAATGTCTACGTTTTCATGAAGTAATTCGATGATAAAAAAATTTAAGTCACATCCTCCCTAATCGAGCGACATTCGGTGGGCGCACGTGTAAGTGGCAGCTTCAATATTTATGTGCAATTTTTCCAGCGTCCCCCCTTGCCCCGCAGCAGCTCCAGCCCCCGCGCCGTGATAAAGGATGCAACGCGCGCCCCGCAACCCCACTGAAGCACCCTGAATTGCGTAACAATGAACAGCGTTTATAATAATTTTATTAATAGGAATTATTTCGTACGAGACTTGAATACGAAAAACTCCTCAAATAAACTTCAAGAAAGTCTCTACTTCACGATCGCTTTCCAAGTTATCGATGGAGGACTAGAAATCTCCAATTAAAATTTTGTTCTTAAGCTAATTTCTAAGTAAAACAGGGTCATTCTAATTAAGTGTGCCCTGGGGAGTTTGTAAAGGGCTTTGAACCCATTTTATCTCTTGCCTACCAGTAAACAGCACAGACCCTTTGTTTCTGTAGGCACTTATCTTGGAGCAAAGATACCTTGTTGGTTTAGTGGGTGAGGTACCGACTGTTTACTGTGAAGTCCTAAGTTCTGTTTGACTAAAAATTTATAATATTAGTGATTTGCATTCAAAGCTAGCGTCTGACCATTGGCTTTAAACTATATTTAACAAAAGTGAAATGTGATAAGTACCTAAGTATTAATTTATATTAACACGTGAAATCCTACTTCGTGTGACATAAAAATATTTTAATTAATTTATCTTTATCTATGTTTGTGTTTGCATAGGCAGGTATATTATTTACAGTTACATTGATTTGAGATATAATATTATGAATACCTATACTTATGCAGTTTATAACCGAAACTAGTTGATCACGATACGGCAACGATCGACCGCTTATCTATAACACAAAATATCTACATCTTTAGTTACGATCAGTATCGTTTTCACTAACAAACTATACCTGGTATCGTTATAAAGTTAAATAATATCATAACTGGCCATTCGTGCGTACTATAGAAACTGTACGGTAATATTATTCAAATAAAAACAATTTCAATTTGTTCCCAAATTGAAACAGAGAGCTGGCGGCGTGTTATTACATTTGGGCGGAGGTTAGCTGCGGTAGAGCGTGTAAAGTGCCTATAGAGCCTCCCGCCTCGCCCTCTCATAGCCTATAACACCAGCATCAGGGCTTTCCTCAAAAAGCCTCAAAGAACGCCTCAAATTTAGCGACTTTTCGCTCTCAATACTTTTACGGGACATTTAGAGGCTTACGCTGAGTATGTACGTCATTTTTCCCTTTGTGCTGTAGAGGTAAGAAATATAGTTTTTGATAGACGTGCGTTCCGAACGTTCGGTAGTGTCATTTGGGGTGTAAAAGGGAAGGCGATGATAGAGGTATTTCTTATTTAGCGAAATATGCTATAACGTGTTCGTATGTGCGGTTATAAAAGTGTCGTTGCGATCCATAGACGTCTCGACCACACGTGAATGTTCAATAAGTATTATTTTTTATCGTTCATTCTTGTTATAATCATTTAAAAACGTAACTTAATTTTCTTATAAGGATTCAGGTAAAACGTACTCCCTAAAAGCAAGTAAAGTATATTATCATGAAATTTTTTATTTTCGTAAGTTACCTAAATAAATGTTAACAGTACTTGTATGATCAGTTTGTTTTTTTTGAGGGTCGAAAATCATCCTATGACTTTCCCGCCCTAGGTACGGCAAAAAGGAATACCAGACTCTTACTGACTACAAAACTCCCCATTCCGTCTCCTAGCTAGGCCGCAGTACACATTGCCCTTGAGCCCTCAGCTTCTACTGGTTAATTAATGTATGTGATAGAAAAATAAATCATCAATCATATTAAGTGTTGTGGTGATAGATAGGTGATAACGTGATAGAGATGACAGAACGGCGCACTTTAGCTTTTGTCTTCCCCTGTGGGGCAAAAGCGCGACCCTATGTATTTATCTATAATTTACAAATATATTTATATATTATATAAGCGTTAATGCTTATATGTTATTTGTTTGTAACTTAAAAAAATACTGAATGAATTTTGAAAATGAGCACAGAGATAGATTATACCTATATATTACACACTATACTATATTACTATATACACACACATTATACACTTAAGGAAGCTTCTGGTAGCCATTTTATCAAAAATATGACGAATAATATAAAAATTAACTCAACTAAATAGCTAATTTTCTTATACAATTTATATTGACCTTTAATAAAACCTGTACCTACAGCTTATAGTACATAATTCAATTTTTATACCAAAAGCAGATGCTTATCGCTTATTGTTTATATGAAAATATAATAAGTAAAGTTGTTATAAATTGTAAATGTTTGAATTCTTACAAAATATAGCTACTAGTAGACGGGTTCCTAATTGGCACTACAATTTCGTAGCGCGTAGTGGCGTAGACCGTCTACGTAACGCACTACGCCGCTACGAATTCGGAATTTAAAAAAATAAGTGTGTATAACTTTGACGTTAATTTTTAGCCCTTAATTTGGGAGAGTAATTAGGCATCTATTTCATCAATGGTTTTTTGACTTAGAAAAGAATGTAATTGATTATAGCTGCTTGTTCATAAAAAGTGGAGAAATAAACCAGCTAATAAATTAGTCTCTAATTGAGTTTAAAATATCTTTAAAATCTAAAGCGATATAAAGTAACCTTACTAAGTACATCTTTGGAAAGCTATTGAAGTATATTTAAACCCTTGAAGGAATTTTTATTGAAATGTAATAACTAACAAAATGTATTTTTCCGACGATTTCTTACCGCCAAGTTAAATGTGGATTTTTTTGTGTTAATGGTTTCTTAAATCTAGTATCGGTCATGATTTTAAATGGAAACACGGTATTTAATATATAAGTATATTTTTAATAATCTTTTTTATTTTTTTATATTGAAATAACTTAATTTATATAACAAAATCACTTTGTAGGTTTTTAATCATACATTATATTAAATTCGCATATGCATATTCATAATATAGATGATATGCATATGCGAATTTATTCCGTTAATTTATTTTAGAGACGTTTGTTGCAAATTCTCTAAACCAGAGCCATCTATGTTTTCGCATGTTAACTATTTGGCAAGGTCACCGTATACGAGCTTTTCACTTACCCATTGAGGATACTAATTATTTTTTGTAAAAACAGACTTTAATAGTAATAAAACGATCATGTTTATAAAATTTGAGTTTAACTATAGTTGGTGTTCATAAAAATATATTTGGGGCGTAGTGCTAGCGCCATCTGTTACAGGGAGAGAGAACCACTAGTCTGGAAGGGTTGAGATTGCACAAAAGAAGTGCACCCGTATGCGGTGCGCCCCCTGCAGTAAAATTCTTGAACAAAATGTACTTACGTTTGCATGTTTGCAACTCATGCTAATAAGAAAATTCTGAAACGACATAAATACGAACTACGCCCGAGTTTTTTGATGATATTATTATTTACTAACCTTTTTGTAATATAATATAATTTTATAGTGATTTTATGGCGCACTTATGATGGTAATAACAGTTTAGAGACAAATTTTATGTAATTTACTACCAATAAATAGATAATACAGGTACCTATCGTCGAAATGGGCCATCAGCTTCTCATTGACAAACGAATAACGCGATATATCGTATAGCGACGTCACTATGATGAGCAAGGTCGATGAATTAGAAAAAACATACATTCCAACTAAAACCGAATGTTTTTATTCAATCGCTTAATCAGAATCTAATACGCGTTTACACAACCAAACAAGTTTACGCAAAACTCGTGGAGATCGTATCTGTCGGGTATAAAGGAAGAACGGCCCGTACCTCGTAACACGGGAGATATGTGCTGTAGGGTTGTCGTGCTTATCATTCGAGGGTAGGGTACGCGTTGACAACTTTAGAGGATGTCATTAGTTAAAAAATGCAGATAAACATACGAGATTGTGTACTTATCGTTGCCGTAAAGAGTTCTAGTGGACGATGATAGAGTTTTGAAGCCTTGTTATTGATAAGAGAATAGATTTTTCTCTAAGATATCTCTTCTAATTTATTTGTTATTTCATATTGATAACGTTATAGTTGAACTAGTTTATGTACATGACGAAATTCCAAACTTCCACAATAGCTTCCTGACTTCGTCAAAGAAATCTGTGCGAAGCATGCACAAGGCAACCCTGTAAACGGTATACGAAGCTCATCTACGTAAACGCCCAGCCACGTATCGTATATTGTCTAAATAATGAATCCATTCTCACGTTCTTCTCTGATTTACGGCCGCACACAAAACCGCTATAAGACTACATAATGACACCTACCGCAGCCACTTATTTTTGGACCTTATACAATTTTTTTCACACGCGACTATTTAGAATTTTTATCACGTAAATTTTCCGCTTGAAAGGGAAATCCCTATTGTCATTCTGTACGCATGGCCCGTTTCCTCACGAACACGTGTTTGAATATATTTATATATTGCTTGTATATAGGGAAAGTATTTATTTCTGTCACGCAATTTCTTGTTCGTTTGCATTTTGTATTTTCGTAGTTTGGTGTTCTTTGTTTTGTGGGAAGAAAAATAGTCGATATTGAGCCGATTGAGGTGAATTTATTGGACTGTGGCACGTTAAAAGGAGCTCGGAACTATCGAATTGCTTTTAATGTTGTTGTGAGTAGACCGGCTCACGGAGGCGTGTATAAAGAGCTTGTATTATGGTAACTGCAGTTTAGTTTACGTTCAAAATAGCCAATTTTGTTTGGTTACTCGATAGGATAAAGATTTGTAGCTGTTATTGATTGAAAGATAAGTCTTTACAGCGATTTAGTATGCAATTTATAGCGGCGACTGATATCCGCTAAGCATTTCTTGCTGGCCCACATAGATACAACTTTATCAACTCAGTCGAGAGATAATTTTATTGAGTGGAATCGAACGAAGTAATTACACTTCCCGTAGTTTGTTTGAACCAGAAGAAGAAGAAGAGAAATACTTATTTTCAACCTGGTATAATTAAATAAACTGAAGAACAAAAACTTTCAAAACCTTTTTTATATTATACGCTGGCAAACGAGTCTGCTCGTAGGTATTAACTGGTGGCAAGCAAACGACGTCAGCCATGGACGAAACAACAAAAGTGTTGCAAGTGATCATAAATAACAGATCATAATCAGATCATAATAACAGAAAATAAGGGGCAGGTGGAGAAGGAAAATAAGATGGGTAAAAGAAAGGCAAAATACGACACTGCGATTGTTTCACGCCATTTTTCTATAATTTTATAATATCAAGCTGTAATTCCAGAAGACTGGCACTGGTACCTTTCTTACATATTAAAATTAGAATGCTATTAATTTAAAATTTTAATATACCCACAGAAAGTAAGTTGCAGTTTATATTTCTGTGTTCGTATCTCAGCGATTGATCTAGGCTTGCTACAGTCTGATAATGCATGGAATGCAGTAATGAGAATTCATTTTCCGACTATTCAAGTGAGTTTCTAGTGCATAAAGTACTTACATAACATGCGCATGCCATTTTATTATCGATTGAAAACAATTAAAAATAGATATTACAACCTCATTGAATAAGACTGTTATGAATAGTTTCGATTACCATAAGCCAATGATAAATTGCAAATTGAATGATCTTCGACAAATGCTTTATGTTGTCAGTAAATTAATAATGTGTCGTTTTCATAATCTTATGGGATTTACCTATATAGAAAGATTCCTTGTTTGTTTGAAAGTAGTCATTTTTCGAAATGTAAAGGGAAAGGTCGGAATACGATCAGATGGTTACCTGGATGGATGATTACCTGGTGTTAAGCATTCGGCGCCGCTCATAGACAACCGTAACTCCAAATGAGTTACGAGTGCGTTGCCGGCCTTTTGGGGATATGCTTTCGGGTATTTAAGGATTGGGATGGGATGGATGAGTTTTAGGGATTGGGCCTCCGGTAACCTCATAATTTAAGTTTGAGAAATTGTAAAAGTTACAGAAAAAATGGGGTTTAGAAATTTAAAAGAAGATATGTTTAACAATAATGAACTTAGTTCCCAACAAAACATCCGGGATAATCAAAACTAGAGAAGTTTTGATTACCCCGGATCACCACATAGTCCCATAAGTGTCACGATGTGAACCTTTATAGTTACATATTTAACGTATTCCCACACTTCATCACCACTCTAGCTCATCAACCCACATATAAAATTAAGTACATAATAATTTAAAACTGTACTATACGATTAAATATCTGTGTACAACGAGAAAGGTGGGTGTAAACTAAATAAATATTTCAGCTTAACGCCCTACGCGGGGACAACAGAGTTGCAACCGCTTAACTGTCCTCG
Organism: Spodoptera exigua; assembly: GCA_902829305.4. Classification (NCBI taxonomy): domain Eukaryota; kingdom Metazoa; phylum Arthropoda; class Insecta; order Lepidoptera; family Noctuidae; genus Spodoptera; species Spodoptera exigua. The sequence goes on from LR824612.2 coordinate 5,863,866, forward strand.
TAAACGGTGGACTTTACAAGGACTTAAGGGCACCTACATTTACATAATACCCTCGTATAATTAGGTACCAGCGTCCACATGTGTTACAAAAATGTTCTAGAAAACACTTTTACCGGCACAACGTTTTAAGACAAAAGTTACCATATAAAATATGACTTTTTCTCCTCATAACGCGATTATTTATCTCTTTCGACGTCCTTTCGCCTTTGAACTTATCAGCACATATCGTATACATCGGAACGGCCCAGATTTTTCAAGACAGAACCATCGGAGCGTAACATCAATGAAATTGTGCCAGAAAATATGGTAACAACTCATTTCCGCGTCATGGCCGACCAATTCGTACATTTGATTTGGGAATTATAGTTCGCTACGCTTTTTGTCATAGGTTTTGACAACAATTAGGATATTTATATGCAGTGCACACAGATGATCTAGATAAAAAATGTTTATTTGTCGTAAATCTGAATTAGGTAGAAAGGCATTGGTGTGCGAACGGGATCAGCGTTGGTCGGGCCGCGTCGCCGGGTTGAAGGCGACTGCGTTACGTAATGCAACCGTATGTTTGTCACCCCCGGGTGCAGACGGGGGCACAGAGGGTGGCGCATTATTGCAAATGCCGTCTGTCCCCAAAGATGGTGCTACTGTTATTTTGCACTAGACAAGTTAGTTCGTCTTTTGATACACAGATGGTGTTTTTATAAAAGTTTAGTTGTAACTTTTAGTATCAGGACTAATATCTTTAGTTGACCGGGCTAATTTAGCTATTAGTATTTTATTAATCACTTACTTCTATTAGGTTATCTCATTGATGTAAATATTGTATGCATAATCAAAATGTTAGTTGATTATAATTTAATTGCTACTTGCTTAATTTATTCGAATCGTTATTATGTGCCTAATGATGCAGTTATGAGGATGAACGCGTACGCCTGCTCTGTTATAATTGAGGTTAGTTGCAACAAATATGACTTTGTAAGTTTGAATCCCTCATGGACTTTGAACTTTATAAGGTGATTTGATGTCTTTTTAATTACCTAAATTATATACTCATGTAGCACAGCTCAAACCTTTGTAGAAAGTTAGATAAGTTTATACCTACTTATATGTATTCCACGAGGTATTCCAAGAATGTGTAAACAGATTAGCAGTTTATGTATATTTATAATAAAATGAATAAGCGTAGTGCAACGATGCGTAATCTGTTATAGCTCAATCAAAAACATCAAAATTATAATCTAAACGTTTCTCCAACGATCAGCCAGCTTGAAATACTCACGTCTAAATGAAATTCTATTTTTGATACTTCTACCTACTCCAAAAATAAATTACTCAACCTTGAGAATTTCTAACCGTTGAAACGCAACAGGTAAAATGCACTGTAATATCTGAACTTAAATTACGGTTCGTCGAACAATAGTTTTTATTGAAGGATCCCGTTGTTTTGCAATAATTGCTGGCTAGGTGTTATAACTGTCCTGGTGGCGTAGAAAGGGTTACGTGAAGTCACAATAGTTGCATTGTTGGTGTAGGCCTTACTAACACGCTTTATTGATGGTCCAGCGGTTAATTGCTGGCTAAAACAAACAATATACTGCGACTGACATGACTTGATACTGAGAAAAATATTCTAAATGCGATATTTTTAATGACTTTTTTATTACGTATTTTAACAATAACAATAGAAATTAAGTTTTGAATTTCACAATGTAAAAAACACATAAAAATGTTCATTACAATATGAGTATACATAAGTGGAAGGAAAGTGTGAATAATTATGTTTTATTTAAACAACTTTCTCTATGAGTTCAGCAAAAATATGCAAAATAAAACCGCCATTTAAAACATATTTTTTAGTTTTAATCATCATAAGTATGAAGACAATAAAAAAACCATCAGTGTTTTATTATAGTATATATAAAATGACATTATTATAATACAGATGTCATCATTATTGTCAAACGTGACGTCATTAGCGTTGTCTAACATAGTAATCTGTATCATCTCATCAGTATTCTTGATAGGTATTTTATGTGTTATAAAACTAATATACTACTTCAAAGCAAGCCGATGCAGTATGTAAATGCCAATATTTTACTATATAATAATTTTATGTTTATTACGCCAATAGATTGGCAATAAAATTTGATCGCCAATACATGGATGGGATATAGATAGTAATTCCGCGCGATTTTAGCACGTGATATTAAAATATGTTTGTAATGTAGATATCTACATTAAAACAAAAAATAAAATATTTCAACTTTACGCTTAATTTAATCAAATATATATTTCCATATAGCAGCTCAGCCCGAGCTTCGGTGCAAGTATCAAAACTATACGCCGCCGTATAACAATACATTAGTACATTTTGTATATTGTACAATGCAGGAAAATTGCATAACGTAGAACCATAAAACCATCACGCTATTACCCAACCCTTTGAGGTGTAATAAATATTTCTGTCATTGCCTTTCTATGTTTACGAAATAACCCTGAATTCTAAACTCTATGCCCTTCAAATAAAGTTCCATGTTACACGAGCCTTTGGATTTTTCAGGTATTGTAAAAATATAACTGTTAAGGTAATTACGTGACAAAGGTGTGGTAAAAGTAATAATCACTGGCGTTAGAGGGTTGGAAAGGTGAATTTCTTGCAGTGTGTGCTTGGTCGCAAAGTGGTGTGTATAGATTTTAAAATAAGAATTATTTTATTGATTTAAAAATGAGTGCAAAAAAAAAGTGTAAATAAATTTATCAGCAAATGTGTGAAAAATATTTTGTGTTAATAATTAATTTTTAAATTAATTTTATGGTAACAGGTAGGATAATAATACAGGTTTGTTTTTCTGCTGCCAGCAATAAAATATTTGAATTTCGAATGATATTTGAAATGTAACTGAGTTCGATCTTACTATACCAATTTAAAACGTTGTCTATTCTCATTAACATATTTTTGGAAATCTGCAATTCAAGACGGGTACGTAGTTAAATATTTATTTTATTATGGAACACCTAAGCTTTCAATATTCGTTTTATTTATATCTCTTCTATTTGTTTATATATCAAACTGATTTCTTTCTTATTTATTCAGATCCATTACATAATCTGTTAGACTACGCGAGTGAGCGTGTCGTAACGTCCCACCACCCAAGATCGAAGACGTTTATCGACTAGAAAGTAATATTAATCAAGTCAATCGCCATACAAACAAGCCATGCATCTCACACTGAACCAATTCTCTCACCTTCATCTATATCAATTTTGTGCGGCGCTTAGATACCATGCAAGATTGCGATGGGATAAACAAATCGATGCCCTCACCACTAGAACTATAAGACTCATACAAATCTTTAAGTCCCTTCGGAAGTCAGCTGATCTTGATACACTCAAAATGGTCTTCTATGCACTATGTCAAACTGTAGTCGGGTACTGCATCACCGTGTGGGGTGGTGCCTTTAAAACGAAATTTCTCAGAGTAGAAAGAGCACAGAGAGCCATACTAAAAGTGATGCTACGGAAACCTTACCGCTATCCTACAACACAGCTGTACTCAGATTCTAAAGTATTAACAGTCCGTCAGCTATACGTGCTACGGTCTGTTCTTAGAAGACATGCTAGCGTCCCTCGATCGGATCCAAACAAACGAACCAACCTTCCCGCAAGTACTCAGCACAAAACCACCTTTGCTAAACACCAATTCTACACCTTAAGTACATATATGTACAAAAATTTACAAAAGAAAATCAACATAGTTGACCTAAATAAATTTAATCTCAAGTCAAAAGTGACGGAATGGCTATTACAACAGGACTATTCACAAACAGAATCCTTACTCACATACATAACTTAATCGCTTAATATACAAATATAAATGCACGCGCACACACACATACACACACACACACACACACACACACACACACATACACGTATTGCATGGTACCTCCTATATCTAGGCTATTCTATATTTAATTTTATTTAGTATAAAGCATAAAGCACATGGTAGATCGACACAGTCCATTATTGAAGTAATCATAATTAGTCAAACACTGTCTCTTAAGATACAGGTTACCCTAGTTTAAGAGGCAGGGTTCATCAATATTGTGTACAGATTTTCTGCAACTTATTTATTGTAATTCTGATACTACCAATCAGGGCAAACTTTTGTACTACTCAGTAATATATTTTCATTAATTTTTAGTTCTTAAGTTTTAATCTGTATTATTTTTAGAAATAAATACATTATTATTATTTTTTGGTGAGAAAACCCTTTTCTTAGCTTTATTAAAGCTAGTTTCATCCATATTTACGGGCCGGAGCCAAGTAAATACAGGGTGTGGTGAGTGACGTCAAACGTTTGTAGGTGTAATCATGTGGTTGGTGTGTTGTCTTCTATTTGCATGAACTTCCTGACGATTCTGCAGGTATTAAGGATGGCTGCTTTCTGGAGACTTATGTACAATGTTTCTCTCAAATCTAATAGTTTGATACTATGGAGAAGATGGTTAGGTATTACACCTGTGGTGGAGAGAACTATTGGGATTACATAAACTTTATTTTGTTTCCATATTCTACTTATTTCGTCTTTGAGTTCTGCATATTTAGTTATCTTTTCGGTAATTGTTTTCTGTAAATTATGGGTATTTGGTACTGCAATATCTATTAGGTAGGTTATTTTATTTATTTTGTCTTGTAGTGTTATGTCCGGTCTATTATAATGTATTGTCCTGTCGGTAAGTATGGCGCGATCGTAATAGAGTTTATGCGTAGTGTTTTCTAGTACAGTTTCTGGTGTGTATTTGTAATAAGGGATGTTTGTGTTTTGTATAAGTGTGTGTTTGAGTGCAAGCTTTTGGTGAATAATGTTTACTATCTGGTTGTGCCTGTGTGTGTAATCTGTTTGTGTGAGTGTTGCACAAGCTCCTGTTATATGTTGTATAGTTTCCGGCTGGTTGTGGCATTTGCGGCATTTGTCATCGGTTACTGTAGGGTCTTTAATAATATATTTCCTGTAATTTTTGGTATTTATGATTTGGTCTTGAATTGCTATGATGAATCCCTCAGTTTCTGGGAACAAGTTTCCTATCTTTAGCCACTTATTTGAAGCATTGGTGTTCACGTGAGCTTGCTCTAAGTCATGTGGGTGTCGGCCATGGAGGACTTTTCTTTTCCAGGCTTCTAGTTTTTCTTTTTGTGGCTCAGTTTCGCTACCGTTTTCTATACCTATCGGTTCGTTTAGATTAAGTGGCGTGTAATTGTGATCGTTAGCAACTATGGCTTCATGGATGTGACTCGTTTGAGATTTCATGTAGAAAAAAGATTTTAAATTGCAAATTTGTTTTTGCCATAGATGACGGATGTCTATTAGGCCTCTTCCTCCGTTTTGCCTTTTAATTGTGAGCCTCTCTACTGCCGATTTGGGGTGTAAGTTGTTATGTTTGGTCAGGATAGTGCGTATTGTGCGTTCTAGTTGTTCAGTATCCGTTTTTGTCCATTTTATTATACCGAATGAGTAGGTTAATACGGGAATAGCGTAGGTGTTGATGGCTTTAATCAGATGTTTGCCTGAGAGCTGGGACTTACAAATAGCGTTTAGTCGTCGTTTGAATTCAGCGGTGAGTGTATTTTTTATTTGAATGTGATCCAAGCCTTTTAATTGCGAATAGCCTAAATATTTATATAAGTCGGTTTGTTCCAATGCAGTAATAATATGTCTACCATTTACTGCATAGTCACCAGGTCGTATTTTACCCCTTACAATGTGTAGAGTCTTGCATTTGTCTAAGCCGAATTGCATATTGATGTCTTTACTGAAAGCTGCTGTAATATCTATTAGATTTTTCATATCTTTTTCAGATTTGGCGTAAAGTTTAATGTCGTCCATATATACTAAATGTGAAATTATTGTTTCTTTAGAACTATGTTTGAGGCAATACCCGGCCTGGCAATTTTGCAGCAAATGGGAAAGAGGGTTCAGGGCGAGGCAGAACCACAAGGGGCTTAGGGAGTCTCCTTGATAGATACCTTTCTTGATGCTAATCTGTCGCGTACTAACATTATTATCAGTAGTGTGGATATGTAGCGTAGTTTTCCAATGAGGCATTATGTTACGAAGAAAATCTATAATTCTTTTATTTATTCTATAAATCTCCAATATTTGAATCAACCAAGAATGTGGGACACTGTCAAAGGCTTTTTTATAGTCAATATATGTGCAATGCAGATTTCTATTTTTTGATATGGCTTGTTTGTGTATAGTAGAATCAATGATTAGTTGCTCTTTGCACCCCATGTGGCCCCGCCTACATCCCTTCTGTTCCTCTGCCATTATTTTGTGTCGTTCGATGTGGGAATTGATTTTTGTTGTAATAACTGATGTTAGTATTTTGTAGATTGTGGGTAAACAGGTGATAGGTCTGTACTGTGAGGGCTGTCGTGAGTGTTTAGTTTTAGGTAACATGTACGTTATTCCTGTTGCTATAAAATCCGGTAGTCTTTGACTTCCTAGTACTATTTCAGTTAAGTTTTTTGCTATATATTTATGAAGGATAGTTAATTTTTTAAACCAAAAGTTATGTATTTTGTCTATTCCAGGTGACTTCCAATTATGTAGTCTAGCTGTTACGTTTGCAATGTCAGCTTCCGTTATTTCTTTGAACTCCATTTCGCCTATACCTCTCCACTTTGTTTGTTCTTCTGTTATCCAAGATGCGTTACCATTGTGACTAACAGGTTCTTCCCATAATCCGGCCCAAAATGTTTCTAATTCTCCTCTGGATGGTATTGCGCTTGATTCATTTGTTGTGTTGGTGTATGTTGTATTTAGTTTTCTATAGAATACCTTTTCATTTGTGGTAAATATTGCGTTATCATTTCTACGCTGTTGTGCTTTTTTATATCTTTTAAGTCTATGTACTTTTAGTGCTAGTTTTTGTTTTAATGTGTCTAGAAATTCTTCAGGTTTAGTATTATTAGTTTCGTGTCTGGTGTGTATCTGCATATTTTTGAAAATAGTTTCTACTCTTTTGACTACTTTATTTGATCTATTGTTGTTAATATATTGTGTAAGTCTACCGCAATCAGCTCTTAGTTTCTCAATGTCTTTTTCTAATCTTTGCTGCCATGGTGGCTTAATGCTGGTTCTTGGTCTATTGGTTTCTGTGTCTCCTGTTATTTTAAAATTAAGTTCCTCAGAGATAACTACGGCTGTGCAGTATATAATAGTGTGTAAATCTGTCAGTTGGCTGTCATTCGATACAAAATGGGCTATAATACTTTCATTAAACAAGTTTACTAAGCGGAAAAGGTTACGATTATACCTAAGCTTTGGTAACCTTGGTCGTGATGCGGGATCCATGCCTGAATATAATGTGAGTGTCATTTTAAATTTATCGTAAATTTGTTTTATGTGTTCTTCTGTGATTTGTGCTTGTTCTACAGTGATCAAGGTGTCAATATCATTTTCTAAAGTTAATATGATGTTTTCTGTTTGTGTGGGTGAGTGTGTTGTTTGTGTATTGTTATATGGTTGGCATTGTATACCAAGAGATTGAGTAGGAGCTAACGATTGTGTTTGGTAATTTATTGCTATGTTTTGTGGAGTTAAGGCTATGTTATTACTGTTTTCCGATTCTGCTTCTAATTGCTGCCGTGTTTCTTCTTTTAATTGGTCAATTATATCTTGGGACAATAGTTTATTTCTAATTATTGTTCTTCTTTGGTCTGAAATTCGCTGTTCGGATACGTTAACCTCTGGGTATTGTCGACAGAAGAGTTCATGCAAGAGTTTTCTATAAATGGTCATGTCAGTCTCTAGTTTTGTTATGTAGAAGTAAGTTCGCATGATGAATATATTAACTTCTTTGCTCCATCTCATGCGAACTCTAGGTTTTCCAGCCTTGGTGGACGCGGGTAAAAAGGCATTAACCCCCCGCGCAACATCCATGGTTGGAGTAGGTGCAACGGTGTGTAAAACTGGTGACGACGGTGTGGATGGAGAGGATGTTCTGGATGGTGTATATGATATGGTACTGGGGCTGTACGGCTCCAGTGGTGTATTTGATCTATATGATTGTGTGTCACCGTCGTCATTAAGTTCGGCTGTAGTATCTTTGTCGGTGAGGGCCCGCCTGTTCAACTCCTCACCGCTGACGGTTCGCATGCTGAAACACCCAGCGTCAGCTCCAGGTGTGCCCCGGCGATCGCCCCCGGGCAGCGGCCCTATACGTTTTCTTCTCGAGCGAGTCTCCATTTTTAATGGGTTTCCAGAGCCACGTTAGCCACGCCAGTAATTTCGTTAATCGTGTGTCCGCCCCCCACGTGATCAGATGGTCGATCAGGACGTGTGGTTGTTTAGGGGGCTTATTATTATTATTATTATTATTTTTGCGTTTTAGGTTACAACCTCTCCCAAATGTATATGGGGAAATACGCCAAAGTTACGGGCTTGTGGCCAAAGCAACCTTGGGGATGATAAGGTGTGATTTAATTGATGGATAAAAACTTCCTTACTATTCTGCATGTGTTAAGTATGACAGCTTTCTGTAGGAGTGTGAATGTAAGGGGGTGTAAATCAAGGGTCTTTAAACTTGTATGAAGGGTTTTGGGGATGACGCCTGTACTGGATATTATGATAGGAATGGTCTTAACAGTGTGTACCTGCCACTGAGTTTTGAGCTCAATGGTCAGGTCCACATATTTGGTGAGTTTGTTGGTGTGAGTGGAACTTAGGTTATGTGTGTTTGGGATCGCGATGTCTATGAGGTATACTATTTTGTTTATCTTGTCGTGGAATGTGATGTCAGGCCGGTTATGGTGTACAGTTTTATCTGTAAGTATGGTCCTGTCCCAGTACATTTTAAATTCGGGTGAATCGAGGATGATTTGTGGTGTGTATTTGTAGTATGGTATTTTCTCTGCGATGAGTTTGTGTTTGTATGCGAGTGCTTGATGTATAATAGCTGCTACCTGGTCGTGTCTGTGCTTGTAGTCTGTTTGTGTGATGGATGAACATGAGCCTGTGATGTGTTGAATAGTCTCAGGTTGTCTGTGACAGTGTCGGCAATGGTCACTGCCAAGGGTACTATCGCGGATTATATATTTTCTGTAGTTCTTAGTGTCAATCACTTGGTCTTGAATCGCTAACATAAACCCTTCTGTTTCTGGGAACAGCTCGCCTCGCTTTAACCATGCGTTTGACGCTACCTTGTCAACAATAGGGTTGGTTAAATCGAGACGATGTCGGCCATGGAGCGATTTTTGGCTCCAAGTTTGTATCTTTTGTTGTCTGGTTATTGTGGTAATTTGTTTTGTGTGATCTCCTAGGCATAGTGGTGTGGCTGTGTCTGCTTCACAGATAGCTTTGTGAAGTGGAGAATGTTGTGAGCGATTGAAAAAGAATTTTCTGAGTCCTAAAATCTGGTTGTGATGCAGGATTGTGATGTCAATGAGCCCTCTGCCACCCTCAATTTTAGGGAGGGTTAACCTCTGAATGCAAGCCCTGGGGTGATGTTTTCTGTGCTTGGTCATTGTGGTGTTGATTATTCTTTGTAATGTTGTGAGATCTGTTTGTGTCCATCGTATGATGCCAAAGGAGTAGGTTAAAATAGGGATGGCAAACGTGTTAATTGCCTTGATTGTATTTCTAGAATTGAGGTGTGTGTGTAGAATTTTGTGTAGCCTGTGTCTGAAATTTTGTTGCAATACTTTCTTAGTATTGTTATGATGAATTTCTGTTGATTGATAATAACCTAGATATTTATAACCCTCATTGGGGTCTACGGCATCTACTATTTCGTTGTTCCTTAGTTCATACGATGTCGGTTCTACAGTGCCTTTGATGACTGACTGGATTTTGCACTTGTCTATCCCAAATTCCATGCAAATGTCATCTGAGAATCTTTGTGTGATGTCAGCTAGGATGTGTATATCGTTTAATGTACCTGCAAAAAGTTTGATGTCGTCCATATACATCAGATGAGTGAGACCTGTATGTTGTGAATTGTGTTTAATTTTGAAACCGATATTATTTTTATTCAGTATGTTGGAGAGAGGGTTAAGTGCTAGACAAAACCATAACGGGCTAAGTGCATCACCTTGGAAGATGCCTCTTTTTATTGGAATAAATTCTGTTTCTGTGTTTTGATTTCCGTGACGTATTTTTAGTTTCGTTTTCCAAGTGGGCAATATTTTTTCTAAGAATTGAATGATAATGGGATGTATTTTGTAATGCTTTAAAATATAAATTAGCCAAGAGTGTGGAATGGAGTCGTAGGCTTTTTTATAGTCTATGTACATGGTGTGTATGTCACGTTTTTGTTTGAGGGCTTGTTTGCATGCTACAGCGTCGATAGTTAATTGTTCCTTGCATCCTCTACTATTTTTTCGGCACCCCTTCTGCTCTTCTGCCAGGATGTTGTGTTCTTGTGTGTGTTTGTATATCAATTCGCTAAGGCACGATGTAATGATTTTATATACATTTTGTAGGCAAGTGATAGGTCGGTATTTAGCAGGATTAGCTGTGTCAGATAGATCTTTTGGAAGCATGTACGTTGTGCCTCGCGTGATGTATGGTGGCATTGTGTCTGGTGATTGAATGAATGTATTTATATGTTTAAGTAGTAATGTATGGGTGCATGTTAATTTTTTATACCAGAAGTTATGAATATTATCCGATCCTGGGGTTTTCCAGTTGTGTGTCCTAGCTATAACTGTTTGTAATAGTTGTAAATTAATTTGATCAAATTTCATTTCTGGTGTATCTATCCATCTTTCTCTATCTTCAGCAATCCAGGAGTTTTGATGGTGTGTGACTGAGTTAGACCAAATATTTGACCAAAATGTGTGTAGTGATTCGGGACTTGGTAGTGGTGTGTTATTTTCTTGTAAGCTACTATGTTGCTGATTTAATTTTCTGTAAAATAGTTTTTCATTATTGTTGAACTGTGTATTTTGTGTTTTTCTAGTCGTCGTCTCCTTATACCTTCTTAACCGATTTGCTAGTGCGTTCAGTTTTTGTTTCAATGTATCTAAAAAATGTGTAATGTCTGAGTTTTCTGATTCGTGGCGTGTGTGTGTTTTGTATATCTTTTTTATATTACTGATGTGGTTTTCTAGGGCTTGCGATCTTGTACCCTTTGTATACTCAGTTAGCCTTCCTATGTTAGCCCTGAGTTCACTAATCCTATGTTCTAGACGTCTTTGCCACCATGGTGCTTTTCCTGGTTTATTGGCAATTACATTATTTTCTTTAATCCTAGCTCCATTAAATATCGCTGTAGTGTATGCTGCGCAGTAAATATGTGTCTGAAGAGTGTAGAAGTCTGTTTCCGAAGTAAGTATATTTGGGAGTATGTGAGCATTGAGATGAGTCGTGATAGCTGCTAGTTTTCTGGAAGATTTTAACTTTGGTATATAAGGTCTCGTTGTTGGGTCAGATTCTTTGAATTTGTTATAGTGGTCTTTATACAATTGCTCTAATTGTCCAAGTAGATCAGCGGACAGGTTTAGAGTGTTTTGCGCTAGTGGTTGTGTGTTTTGTTCGTTGGTAATTGTTGACATTGTTAGTTCGGGGTTATTGTCATTGATATTTATTGGTGTTGACGTTGTTTGAGTTTCCTGTAAAGTGAGCTGTGACAGTGGTGTTGTTAATTCAGGACTATATGTACATATAGACGCCAATTCACTCCGAACTTCTTCCCTAATCTGATTTAGTCGGTCAACTGATAATAGTTGGTTATTGACAATGGATCTCCGTTGGTCTGATATTCTTTGTGCGGATAGGTGTGCAATAGACGGGCATTTTGAGATGATGTCTTGGTGTAGTAATGGTCTATATGTGGTTAAGTCTGTTTCAAGGTTTGTTAATCGGTAATAACTTCTCATAATAGCTTCATTTAGCTCAGCTGACCATCTTATTCTACCGGTTTGAGTATGGTTATTATTTATATTATTTTGTGATAATGATGGTTGGTTCTGTAAAAGTAGTCTAACGTCTTTTTTGATATTCTGTAATTCCTGCTCTGTGAGTAAGTTGCGCTGGACAATCGCGCGTCGCTGATCACCTATCCTTTGCTTTGAAGCATTCATTTCGGGGAATTCTGCGGTAAAGCGTGCGTGTAATGGCGTCAAGTAAGTCTTAGTGTTGAGTTCGAGATCAGTGAGAATGAAGTAGTGACGCATGATGAAAATATTCATTTGTTTCGTCCACGTTTTACGTGTGCGCCTACCACCATGGGCGGGTGCAGTAATTTCGGCTGAGATAGCCTCCTGCACAACATCCCCGATGGATTGCAATGATAATGGGGATGAATTAGTTGAACTTGATTGTTGGTGGTTGATGTATGATGCTGGCGATGAAGGGATGGATGAGAATAATGATGAAGTTGGTGACGAACATGTTGACAATGGAGCATGTCTTGCTGCAACAGCTTGTGACTGGGCAGCTTGCGATACGGTGCCCTCCCCAGAGTACGAAGGGCAGCCCGGGCTGGAAGGCCCGGGGCGGGATTCTCCATCGTTGTTAACTCCGGTACCCGCCTGGGGTATAACTCTACTTCTTAGACGCATCGCATAAATATGGAGGGTTTTTATTATGGGGAATGGCCAAGGGTAGATTATGAGTGAGTAAAGAAGTAGTAAATGTACATAGAATGACAGAGACAAGAAAGATAAAACAGACCTAGGAACGATTGAGGAAGTAACGAGGAAATAAGAATGGGAAAATAATGCATTTGAATTGTGGCTGGGTCAAATGCATAGGTGATTGGGACCGTTAGTTGGAAGGGTATCGCCGAGATGTTAGTGGCTTCAGTTCTTGTATCTCCTTTATAGAGTTAGTCTAGTTATTAGTGACCTTTTTATAGTTCATGCCTTCCCTAAGCCCCCCCACCACGTCAAGGTGGTCCCCTGGGGGGGTTATTATTATTATTATTATACCAATAAAAGCATTTTCTGAGGTTGCAACGCACTTAAATGTCCCATAAAACTTTTTATTGCCCATACATACACACATTAAAACAGATATGTTTTACAATAAATCATTATTAACGCACACTTTAAACAACGCGGCAAGGGTTTTGTCGAGTACCTAAATAATTTTATGACATTTTACAACCTTGAAATTGTCTCAGGGAAATTTTATAGCGACTATGAATCAAATTAACATGGCAAGTGATTTAAGTTTCCTTTATTGTTTAAATCATCTTTACATTGTTGCTTATCAAATCGGAGCTATAAATCGTCCTGTAACGAATGAGTGATTTGTGAATCAACATGGCGCCTATTGCTAAGCAGATAAATATAAATGTTAAGAACGCGTACTCACAGAAACGACGTCATTAGGTATACAAAACATTTCTATAAATAGATTGTTTTTACGGGAAGATCATCGATCGGTTATAGGTATTCTTTTCAATATTAACCTCGTATCGTTGTTAATGGATTTAATTAGTACAAAATAGTATTAAAATAATAATTATAAATCAGTATCAAAGGCTTAAGAACGTGTTGGTCGTGTGATTAAGGCAGGACGCAACTAAATTATTGGCAACAGCGCTCCGGATGACGTAATTGAGGCAAAAAATAACTTGAAAGTGGTTTAATTTTAGTTGTCCAATGACGACCTACCTATAAGATTTCATAAAATCGAATCACCCCAAACATTACATTAAGATGTTAAAATACAACCGAATGACAACAAGATCTGTTTTTATTATAACTATCGTGAGACATACTAAATTAACTAAAAATCGCGGGTTACTCACGTGTATAAATTGAGAAAACCCCTCTGTGGTTCGAAACTAGTAGAGCTTTTCTCGTATGTAGGTATACACGTGAGTAATCCGCGATTTTTAGTTAATTGACAACAAGATCATTTTATTGTGTATTCAGGTTGCGAAAATGTAGCAACACTGCGTAGTGTGATGGATTGTATTTTGACGCCGTTTATTTTAATTATCACGCAATTATTTACAAGCTGGTAACATGATTTAATGTTAGACGCAAGTAAATAATTACCTAGATAATGACGCGTCAGGTCATCCAGAATACGCAAAATGGATACAGGAAGATATATTTAACTTCATGATTGATTTGTGGCCACAATAAATGATTCTTTAGCGCTATTGTCAGAGGAAAAAGGTCGATGTGTAATTCGGTATCCAACTTCTACTTAATAAATAGCTATACGAAGCTAAATTTTCTCGTTACTAGTTTTCCCATTCTCCTGGCGGAGGTGATGGTAGAAACCAATTTAAACTTGGCACCGACTGGTTAAAAAGCAAAAGTTCCTTTTGAACTTTACCCGTCGTGCCGCCGGCGAGCCCTTTATTTTTACTTATTTTACAACTCCGGCCCTTTACGACCGTCCGCCATCATGCGAAACGCTCGGTACAGTTCGCAATCATATTTGGTTAGGTTAGACAATTTTTTTTGTTGCGTTTGCTATTATGTAAAGTGAAGTTTGATGAACAGAAATTGTTAGTCAACATTTTTTCCCCAACCTACATAGGTTTTAATTGGTAAACATTTTACATTTTAAAATATACCCCTGTTTTTAAAGCAACGAAAAACTGATCTAGCATTAATATAATGTTTCATGTCCTTTGACTGACAAAAAGTTTAGAGGCGCAATGATAGCAAAGACCTAAGTGGTAATAAAAAAATATTATTGTTCTGTAATTACGTCAAATAGCGTGTAAGCTGACATTAATTAAAGTACTAACGTATTAATTATGCGAAGTTTAAGGTTATTAAACTTAACCATGTTTTGATGGAACGCGAATAGTGTGCAGCCGACTTTATAAACGCTTAGCAAATTTCAAGATGGTTCGCGTATGTTTTAGTTAACTGTACTTAATTTAAATCCTCTGCATATCTCATTATATAATTTAACTGTGCTGGGAATTACATAACGTATTAACTACAGAAACTAGGTTCATTTAAGCATTTTTTTATGTTTGAACAATATGAGAATTCCTATTGTACAGTCGTAGTAGCTCGGAGGTTAAGGCGCCGCTTCTCATGCATGATATTACCAGGGTGAAAACAGAACTTATAGTTTCTAATAAAATTATAAGTTTGAAATCGTAAGCATGGTGATTAATACTCAAACCTTATTCACGAGAGAAGAGACCGTTGCTCAGCAGTGAGCACTTATGTCATATGAGACGAGGAAAAATTTTGTTGATAAAATCGCCTATATTATTATACCAAGTTGATACATATACAAAACTTGTTAATGTACCTACATAGTTACCAGAGAAAATACAGGTATATGCGATGTTATGTTAAACATACTACATTATTAATTTTCATTCAAGTCAACAAACAGTAGCATAAACATTTCTAAGAAACTAGTTATAATTAAGTTCTTGTGGGAAACTAATCGTAAGAAGGGATGGAGTAAATAAGTATAAAAATAAATAGGTACTACTAAAATAATACCTTACTACCTAATATCTACACTAGTACGATTGTTTGTTTGTTAAAAATAAAAAAAAGATGATTCGGATTAAAACACCCTTTACAAATATATTTTTTGAGGTAAACATATCCATTCTAGTCAAGGTCAAAATAACTTATTCCAACTAAACCATAAATAGGTACTTTTGAAACGTCATAATAGAAAAGTAGTCTGTCAGTCTGTTCGTCAGTGAAGCTAGGTGCTCGTTCCAAATTGTAGATTCAAATGGAGAAGAACGAGCAAGAAACTCCACCGTAATACTATAAAAAAAATCAAAGTCTTTTATAATACCTCAAAATATCTCTCAAAGTATAATATCTTTAAGAAACTTGACATATTGGTATAGTTTAGTACCTTTATAGAGATTCCTGTCATTGAAGCATATTTTTCATTGAATTATGTGTACAAGAATAATTGGATTTCAGACTTATGTATGTACCTATGTATTGTCTAAATTAAGCTGATTGTTATAACCTGTCGCTGTTTAAATTGAAATAAAGCAAAAAATTATATACTTAACCCACCAAGGAAAAACATTCAGGTACATAGAATAGCATTGTAATTAAAGAAAATTAGAAAAGTTTATAATTAGGGCAAACCATTGAAGAAGCGATGGCTACTAATAATGTTAATAAGTAAGTTTAAACGCGGCCCGCGCTTCTCAACACCAATTATTGCTTTACCGACCCCAAATTAACGAAAGCAATGACTTTTAACATGTTTTGCTTAAAGTACAAAAGGGTTCTGTACCTTTTAAATATTTAGAATTCCTGAAATAATTCGCATTTTTGGTTAGTGTTTTCCTTTAGAGACTTATAAATATGTATTGATTAGAACAAAGATCAAGAGAAAAAGTAACCATTTAAAAAATATGTGGATCAAGTATATAGTTACAACTTTTATTTTTAAACGGGGAAAATCATCAAATAGCTCCTCTTGCCCTGGGTGAGGACGAGAGGGAGTGAGTGCATGTATTAAAGAAGGTACCTTTACCTATATAGGTAGTCAATTTGGTTAGGGTAGTTTATAACGCATTTTCCGTCGATGAAAGATTAAAAAAAATATATATTCTTCTGTTTTTGTACCTTACAGATACTACAAAATTACATTAGAATTAAATTTAACACTTAGGTGCACTATGCAAAGGTATATAATTGCTTGATCTTATCTGAGAAGGAAAAACAACCGTATTTCCAATTCTACTATAAAGACTGCAATTTTTATAAATAGATTCGGAGAGACCCTGAAACTTGTATTACTATACTGAACACGTGCGGATTACTTTCTTTGTTATTAAGGAACTCGGTAAACTTGTAAAATAGCTTTGTTTCAATATTGTGTACTACTAAGTATGTAAATGTAGCTTAGAGACGTGATTTGGAAAAAGTATTGAATGAAACTTTGCTTATTTATTCATTTTAAATAAGTAAGTAGGCTAATTTTATGAATGAAACATCTCAAATTAAGTAATTAGAGTAAATGGTTTAGAGATTTAAGTATTCGACGAGGTAGCCCGATTAATTTCAAGCCACACCGGAACTCATAATAATGAGCATCATGTTTTTAAACGAGCATCATGTTTTTTCACTAATGTTTTTAAACGGCTTAATATTAATTTTGAGATCACAGACATAAAATAAAGATAACTAGTTAAGTAAACTTAGTTCACTATGAAAGTTACTAAGTGATTTTAAATAATTACCTTATTAATTTAAATACAAGCCATGCAAAGTGAATAACAGAATTCTTTGTACTTTTTTATCCTAATCTTATGTTAAACAATTATTTAGGAATGTCCTAGTCCGTAGGGAACTGGTAGGTATGTACCTACAGAACCCAAGAGAACTGAAGTAATTATTTAAACTGTCGACATTTTAGCTTTTGTCTCTAGAAAATTCAGTTTTTACTAAACATTTTCAACATGCCTCTCAAGGGGTCAATCGTTAGTAAGAATTTGTTAGAAAAATGTAAATCGGTTTTTTGTTCAACTTTTAAAAAAGAAACTAATAAAAATCTAGTCTGAGATTTGTTTTCAATATAAGAAAACTCAAGACACATCGAAATTTGCAGGCATTTGTAATGTAAAAATTATATTTGAAATAAATATCCTCTGAAAATAAAATCTTATAATAATCATCATAAATTTATAAACTATAACGACCTATTCACGTGAATTATGCGAGAATAGCTCGACTAGTTTCAAGACACGACGGGACTCTTACTCATGAGCAGCGTGAGCATCGTCGACGTCGCGCAGCCAATGACGAACGTGTAAATATAAATTATACTTAACTATAATAAATAAATTTTGTATGTCTCAAGACAGTTAATATTAAAAAATAGCACGAGCAAAACCTTTGCACATAGCTAAAGCAACCCCAACTTAATAAAAAGATACCTACACATAATACGTAAAAACTTAATAAACACCGAAAGAAAACTTTAACCTTAGCTTATAAAGTATAAGTTATTGATACTGGCAGCTATATTAATACAAGAATTCAACTTTGTACCCTCCCCTACAATACATAGATACCAAAATATACAGCTACTAGACACGATAAGCTGGCAACTTTCAATTATACTGAATGTAATTAAGTGTTGCGATAGTCGACTGGCTTCGACACTATTAAATCGCTAAACTTTGATCGTTTACGGGATCGAAGACATTTTTGTAAGAAGGATTCAACACGAACTTTGGATCGTGGAATGCGAGCGTTAGATTGGAATGTTAATTATTAAGAAGGATATACGATTTGTTTGATTACGATTTGAGTTTAACCCGAACTTATTACTGTTAGTATAAAATAAAATCGCTTACTTTGTCCTTATTTCTCCGACTATATAGGGATATAGTATGTGCGCTTAAATCTTTAAAACTATGCAACGGATTTTGATGTTGTTAGATGAAATAGATGGAGTGATGAAATAGAAAAGTAGCAGCATTGCATCTATGCGAAGCCGGGGCGGGGCGATAGTTATGTATACCTAAAGAAAGGTTAACAATTTTTATAAAGGCATTTTAACTTGCCTTTAGAACAAGATTTTCATTACGTTAATGATACGAAGAATATTAATTAATTTATTTATTTAGTATTTATGCACATACCGTAAATAGAAAACATATACAGGGACAGAGGTACATATGTACATTCCATTCACCATTGAGAAAAAATCTTTTAGTACCTATCAGTAAAAAAACTTACACACTAAGATTTATTTTTATTTATCATCAATTAATTCTATCGGTCCATTCCATCTTTAATTTGTCTAAACATAAGACGGTAACATTATATTTGGCACATAAAATTTTTATGGACATATAAAGTGTATCTAAGTCAATAAACTCATACATTACAAGCCTTCATTATAATTAATCGAACTGGTTTCTGATTTAGATGAAAACTAATCGAATAACGTGTTGAGACATCCGGCGAGTTTGTGAAATGAATTTTAAATCAGGGCAAAGTCTATTATAGTTAGAATAAACTTGTAGCTTTAACTTTTACATAAGTATTTAGTATTAATTATATTCTTGGCCGTCTGTGTGATAGAGTTAGAATCATTCACTCGTTACCTATTTATCTACAGAGGCCAAAATCATAAAATTAAATAGATTCACTGTGACGTGAAATGAAGACAAACAAACATATTATAGGTAGGTCGAATAATACCTAATAATAGTTTATAGATTAAAATCGATATATCAATTTTGACAACATGAATAATAAGCTTCTATTTCTAGATACAAAGTATGACTACTTTAGATGCAAAGTATACATAGGTAATTATGACGGAAAAACTATCATCGTTTCACATAAATGTGTAATTTGTAACTTTTTAAGTGCGTATAATCTATTATGTAAGTAATGAAAACACAAATACCTTTAAACGAACAATTCTTGTATTAATTAATAATATGTGTGGATGGTTATCAGGATCTCGGAAACGGCTTCAACTATTCCGATGATTAAAGAGTTTCGGGGACCAAATATCATAAAAAACATATAAAGCAAAATAATGATCCAGCTGTAATCCTAAAAGTAATGTAAGGTACCTTCTTCAATTTATCAGCCCATCCAAGTTTCTTTAACGTTGGCGTTTTGATGAAGTCGGAATTAGCGACCACCATATTCTTTTTCGTTATACCTAAATCATAGTTAGCTAAGCATATTAATAAATGTGCTGTTAATGCACTCAATTTAAAATTTTCTTGAATCCAACGTATAAAACACAAGAACAAGTAAATAAAAACGACTGTTAAGAGCTATCCAAGTCACCTGTACCAACCAGAAAGTAATAAAAATATGATTAAGCCATATGTTTCATACATTTTATTGCTTAATTACGTGTCTACATAAACAGCGGTGTCTATAAGCCAAAAAGGTGCGTATAAGGTAAGCGTTTAATTACAGCACGTTTTCAATACCTATGGGTTTATGTAACGTGAAAATGGGGGTTTTATTTAGGTATTCATGGCATCCACCATATATAATATGACTCAATATTACGGTGGACATATTGACGACCCCGGTCGGTCATAGCCTGTGTCTAGAATCTTTTATGTAAAGCTTTTGGAAGTTACCTATATGGGTGACTGGCTACCAAGAAACGTGTCGCGGTTTCGATTCCCACCTGAAATAAGCACGAAGAACTATATGAGATCAAAAATGGTTGTTCCGGGTGTGGGTGTGATGTGTATTGGAAAATATTGTTTGTAAACAAAAACACGATAATTAAAAAAGAAAATTATAGTTTGTGGTGTGCCTTTACTGAAAACCGTTTATAAGTATAAAGTAAATGAGTAGAAGTGAAGAATTAAATAAAAAAATCTTAATTATGATAAAATCTAAATACTCCGTTACTTTGAATTTTAAAATAAGAATTCACGGAACATAAATGAGTTACAAAAAATATCTATAAAACCATTTACCTGCTTTAAATGGATTGATTATTTCCTATTTTTCACACCTAACTTTTTCGTTCATATCAATTGGTACCTATCTATTACGGACGGTCGTCGTCGATTTGTTGAGCCCATTCCTCTATAGTAACGAGCGTTCTGATCGATATGTGCCACGGACCGTCATTTTAACTACCTACCAATTATTTTTAAACGAAATGGTTTTCTTAATACTTAAGAATCATGTTACGATCGTGGTGATTGCTTTTGACTACCTCATAGACTTGACAATGAGCAGTAGGTGTAAGTATATGAAAAATTACTACACCTTATTGACATGAAGAGACATACATACATACATATACATACTCAAACGTAAACATTATATAATTTATTGAAAGGTAATATGTATGAATATAATGCCAGATTGTATCTCAGAGTATTCAAAATACCGTAAATTTCAACTAGACAGCCTACAAACTTGTTACAGGTGCGCCCCTAAATATTAAAAAAAAAATTAAATCTCCAAATGAACTTTGTCATAGACAATTCTCAAAATCATATCACATCAAATAATGAAAAAAAAAACACATTTAATTGAATCGTTTGCATGAAATCAGAAAATTAACACGTCTTTTACACCATATTAAGGGGAGGTATTTAACTCCCGTGAGCATATACCGACTATTAATACAATTACTTCCGACAAAACGCATATACGACGTAACAAGTTCAATGAACGCCTACGTTATTATCACAGCAGTTTAATTATAGCTTCACACAATAGTTAGAGCACACATAAGGCGACTCACCCTTAATTTAACTTCGACTAAGTTTGGAAACTGTACGGCGCCATACTGTTCTGACAGCGTTTAAAATATGCTTGCGATATACTTGGGAGGGGTCATCGTAAAAATTTTAGTTGAAGCCATTTTGAATTTTGAATATCGAATAGTGGAATTGCGTTTTAATTTTATTCCATTTTCTTGCTATTATTTTTGCTTTTTCTTATGTGTTATAATTATTATAACATTGGATTTATTAATTATCAAATTTTAACGGCAATGTGCACATTTAAAGATAAAAAGTTTGGATTGAATATTATCATAAATTAATTAATTTAAACGAAAAAGAAACGAATAGTCTTTTCAAAAACTATCAATTGAATTCTAATTGGTAGATCGATATTCACAAAAATTAAGTTATACATATCGACAAATTTTAACAAAACAAGCTTATTAATCGTATTCAGACGACGCGCGACTTCCATAGACGGCTTTAGATGAGTGTAATATCAATAAATATGACGATTTGCATTCCAATTTGATATTTGATACTGCAGGCAGCTAAACTACGCTAATTCATAGCATTAGTTTGGTTTTAATAAGCAATACAAGATGTTTTTTATTTGTCAAACGATCAAGTTCATGTAAAATTATAATCATTGGTTATAAATATAAATTATCAACAGTTTTTGATTGAGTGTTGATATAACTGCTGGGTAGTAATTCGAGTACGTTGTCCGCATTTAGTTTTTTTTTTAATAATACCTACGTTGTACCTACCCACAGAAATCTTAATAATAACCTTATTATAGTTGTACCTAATTAACGTGCATAAAAATATGATTTTTGTATATAATTAGACATAAGAATATATTATGTTAACTATTTTTCTCTCTTTCTTCATCTATATTTACTAATACAAAAAAGTTAAAGGGTTTATTGATATGATAGCGCTAATATCCGAAACTGCTGGCTCGAATTCATCAATTACTTTTATTTTAGAAAGTGCATTTATCGAAGAATGACATTGGCTATAAAACATCACGCAATGGCCAAGTATTGGGTGTAAGTAGCCCATTTATAAAAGTGTAAAAATAATTAAAACCGAATGCCTTATACATAAAAAACCATATCACAAACTGACTATATTCAAATTAGTCCTAGATACTGGCTAACGGCGTACCTCAATAACAAAATCTTTAACATTAATTAATTTAACATACAACATTGTACAACGTCGTAAATTTAAAACATTATCGAGAGCCTTTTCATTCGTTATGAGAAATAGGCGTCTGTTAATTAAGTATATCTACTCGTACCTACTTATACATGCTGTGTGTCATAATTTCAATTAATATCAATGGATACATTCAATAAAATCTTAAGCTGTACCATTCATCCAAACTAATAATATTATAAATGCGAAAGTAACTCTGACTGTTTTTTCTTCACGCCTAAACTACTGAACATATTTGTGTGTAATTTGGTACAGACATAGTTTGGAATTCGAGAAAAGACATAGGTCGAGGCCGCGGTTTCTACCTACATGATTGCGCTAGACCCGCAACCCCTCAAAATATTTTCTTTCAATATTCAGTAATCCTAGTAATACATTTTAATAATTAGTTTAATACAATGTTATAAATTGTATTTTTTTACCTAAACACTAATCAAGACTTAACGTTCGAAAGCTGTGAAATATATAAATGGATCTCTTATAATCCACTGAAAATAAATACTTAGATACTTTAATTCTATGTCTGAGTAAAATAACAAAAGAGAAATATACAAGCAATAAAGACGACAAGCTTGAATGAAATTGTATATACATATGTATGCTTAAGATTAAAATATATTGATACAATTTATAGTGTATATGGAAATTGGGACTGTTATACTGATGCAAATGTTTCTGTTCTTAAAGTTAATTTATTTTTATGACTTCACTAAAGAAGAAAAATAATGAATAAATAACTGGGAAGAATGTTTAGGAAAAACAAATAAGCATCGAACTACATTAAATAAGGTTGGTGTATACATTTTCTAATAAATTTATTATTACGTTTCCGTGGTCACAAAATGGCTTGCTGTAGTGATATTTTCTAAGTAAAAACATAGGAAAAATAGATTTCTTAGCGATATTGTAAGCAATAAATTAAAAGGTGAATGGCACGTTCTAAACGGATTTTCGTTTCTTTTGATAAGAGCAATAGTTCCGTGAAATATTTTTGGTCAATAAAATTTTAGCTAGTAGGAAGGTTTCCCCGGAGTTGGAACATGTTGTAGGTACCTACATAGATATAAACCAAAAACCCACTTACTTGGTAATGACCTCTCCTTTTAATGGTTTCCTTAATGGAATTCGTGAACCTTTTCCTCGGAAAGTATTTTGCAGAGTAACCAAGATTTTCCTTCCATCTTAATCGAACGGTTGACTTGAAATTTTTTAAACATATGTTGATTTTTTCAGATAGTGACATGATCGTGTTTGACTTTTAAACTTAAACTATTAAAATGAACGAAAATTTTAATTTTTAACACGTAGACAGTTCACTGGTTGTTAAAAGACTGGTAAGAAAATATTGTGTAATAAAAAATATGTGATTGTCTACGAAGATTTGTATGTCGCCTGTAAAATTTACGACGCAATAAGGAAGTGTCGCTTCCAGTAATATTTTGACGAAAGGGTTGAATGGCATATTGTATTGTATGTTTTTGTTCCTTTTTTACTTTTGTCTAAAATTTTTAGTTGTACGTCCGTGTTTCATTGTTATAGTCCTATTGTTTCTATTTAAAAAGTTTTAATATTTGTTTTTATAATTCTGAAGTGCTTTTTGTGTTCTTTTATTTGAAAGACGCAACGAGTTTCGGAATGTTTCGTTTTCATGCGTCTTGTTTTTTGTTGACTTTTTTTCGTTGCTGGTCTAAATTTGTTAGTCAGGGCTTTTTTAGTCACAAAACCATGTTCCGCCAAAAGGTTACATAGTTTATAAAATTATTTCTCACATTATAACATCGTTGACCTCATAATTTTTTTTATCATGGTATGATTATGTCATCAATTCGACCTATAATCAACTTTATCCTCATAAAAATAAGGTACAATAAAATAATATAGGTACAATAAAACCTTGCACTCAATCTAAATAACAGCACCCAGACGAGTGATGTAGCTATAATACTTAGTAGGTATCCCAGACGAGCCCACGTTCATTGGCAAGGGGCATCAGTGCATCCGCATTGCATTCAAGTCCATATATCGGTATTATACTGCATTCAGCCCATACATCACTTCATTACGAGTGATTGTGCACGCTGCCTGCATTGATTAAGAAGTCCGTCTGGCTAACAATGTTGTATGATAAATTGGAATAAGTGCAGACCACAGCAAAACAAAGTATACCAAAACCCTCAGATTCGTTTTTATCATTATCATCTTTATTGCAAAGGTTAGTAGGTTGATTTTCATTACGACTTATGTGAATAGCTTCAATTGCTGGTATCTGAACAAAGTAAGGATCTGTCTCCACGATTCTATATAATTTATAAAGTACCTAAGTATGCACTAGGGGCAGTCTGAAGCGTTTACAGTGTAGACACGTAGTTTAAGGTGAGACCGTTTTGTGGTCTTAGATCTAGGTAGGTAAGGTTATGTAATAAAATCATGATGTTCCAGTATGTTCTTTTCCTGGCTCCTGGCCTTGTACTACCTAGGTTTGTCAGACTACCAAGTAGTTTTTCCTTTACATATTGTTATTAACACTTGTCTTTAACGGCTATTCTTTATTTATAATTAGCAGGAATATCTAAACGATAAAATATGATGCAATAATTCCATCCATTCCTCCTTCCATCCGCAAAACTGTATAATACTCAATATCCTCCATACTGAAAACTGTATAAGAATTGGGCCTCGTAACGTCAATCACACGGCGAAACAAAACGTAAATATAACTTCATGCCGTGTTTTGTGAGGCCGTAGTATCACTCCGTTGGAGCCGGCTCATTCGTGCTATATGCTATGGCTATCTCTCTCATTAAACTTTGGCTTTCACAATCGGGTCATGTGACCAAAGAAAAAAGTTTCATAAATCAATATAAAAATATATTACATTGGGGAAAAACATAGCTGACTGTATGACGCATTCAATTGAGTACCTAAACAAACCATTACATAAATAACAAGTATAATAAATGTATCTATGTAAAATAAATTATCCATTGTAATTTACTTATACCTATTCAATGACGATATTCAATAATCTAGCGTCATATTCAAACATTTAAAATCAGTAATTTCATTGTCAAAGATAACATTTTGACATATTTTAATAATTGCATAATGTTTATTATTTATTAGCGTTATTGCGTAACTAATATACCTATATAAAATAGCTTGCACCTGCGGCTTCGCACTTATCAATCAAAAATAATTTATAGCTTATAGCACTTAGGAACATTGTAGCTATCTATAAGTTACAGGATTTAGGTAATCGGACCAGCGGTTCCAAACATTACCCCCTACATACAAACTTACAATGTTTACCTCTTTGTGATATGACATGTAAGTATTGAAAATATATAGTAGATATGAACACGTTTGTTGAAAATTATTATAATACCTACCTAATTCATTTTATCCCATCATCTTTTTTGACGTAGTCGATACTTACCCACATCTAATAATAATTTTATAATTGGATTTTCGTCCAACACATTATCATTGGTTGCCATATCCTCGCGAATTATAAGCAGGGCAGACGGGGACACCCCTTATAACAATAAAACTAATTACGTTACCAGAAAAAAATAGTATATGATAAATGCCATTCCAAGCAGTAACTTCGAGAAATTACAGAAATATATGTTAATTCATTTCGCCAA
This sequence comes from Spodoptera exigua, assembly GCA_902829305.4. Lineage (NCBI taxonomy): Eukaryota > Metazoa > Arthropoda > Insecta > Lepidoptera > Noctuidae > Spodoptera > Spodoptera exigua. The sequence continues at coordinate 5,889,904 of LR824612.2, forward strand.
AAAATAAAGGGGTCAATAAACCCTTTAGATTATAGTAGTAACGCAGCCCGAATAGTCTCAAATCACATAAAACTATTTGTTTGTTATGTACCAATTCTTGTACTCCGTTAAACAACAACAAAGCAATAATTCCTTGCCAAGGCTATATTGTGTATGAATGTGTAATATAACGCAGGCCATAATAATGTAAAACTGCTCTGCAAACATCGATCACGTGATTTAATGTTCTTAGAATACCTGTTACATTACATATAAAGAGTTCTTACATACCATACCAACAACCAATTATACCTTACAACATTGTTTCATTAATATGGAGACCATGCTTTTTCATGTTCGAGGACTTTTTTTTGGTAGGTATAGGTTGGTAAATGAGCAAACGTTTCATCACACATGACGGCAAACAAATTACGCCATCAACAGATCTTACGTTTAAACTCGGCCCAGCAGTGTGATTCTGTAAGACTGTGTGTCTGTGAGTTAGTACTCTAGCGCTACACTTGCGAGTTGAACTAAATCGACCGCAACATTTTGATAGATAAAGTATGAGATGACGTTAAAAGTGACATTCTGTAATGTAATTTCCCCGTCATTTTGACGCTCACTTCACACTCGAACCAGATTCAAAATCAAATATATTTTATAGAATCGACGTGCTGAGCAGGAGAAGGAACGGGGGGTTTTTAGTAAGTAAGAGTCTGATACTCTCTCTCGCCCAACCTTGGGTGAGAGAAGTAATTTGATGATTTTCCCCTGACAAAAAAAACCTGGAACAGAAAAAGGAATAGGATGGTTCCTAGAGAGAAAGAAACACTCTGACACTCCTTCTCGCCCCACCCAGAACGTAAGAAGCCACTAGATGGTTTTCCGCCCGTCAAAAACAAAGTGTAGAAGATGCTTTGTAAAAATTATAAAGCATTTTAAAACATACTTTTTATACGTTATCAGAGTCCTTAAGTTTGCTGGAAAATTACTTATATTTTATAATTATTATAACTTAGTAAAAAACTTTATAATTAACATACTAAGTAGGGTTTTTTTTAATGACATGTGTGTTATCAGGTCTTTTATTTATTTGGTTTTCTTTAAGTGAATTTAGCTGATAAGCAGGTATAATTGGTGCCACAGACTTTGGCGGAATATTTAATCTTATTTAAATTGATCAGTCCGCTGTACAATGTATTGCAGCTATAATTGGGTCATAGGTTTAGTATTGCCTACTTACAGACACTTGAAGACAGTGCCAATAATCCTATGTATATGACATTATAACATACACTATAACTATATAAGTATGGATAACATAAGAATTATTTTTCTGAAAAAAAAGTATTATTCAAAGTCGACCTAATCGAGTAATTTTCAAAAGTAACTCTTAACAACAAAACTATAGCGATTCATATTTATTTATAAACCCCACATAAACCATCACCATCGTCCGAGCTTTCGCATGAAAATATAATAAATAAAATCGAATCTTATTTCCAGGAAAATAAGTCTTATTTTATGGCTACTCTACTTATCAGTTTAGCAGTACACTCACGCCACGTAGTATTGCACTTTACTGCAACATATTGGTATTTGTCCTGCGCTCGATGCGTTGGCGCCTTTGGGAAGCATCTATTTTGACGTAATCGCTTCTACGCGTTATATTTTATTAATGCATTGGATCAAGTTCTCACAGACCGTCCGATTACTTTATTGGTGCGTCCATATATTTCGTTGGTTCAATAATTTGTAAGTGTTATTTTATTCCCTTAGAACAATTGACAAAGGTGGTTGAGTGGTTCTATTGTCTTCTTTACGTGTAAATGTTCCATAGGAGAAAATGTTAACACCTGAACTGTGTATACCAAACAATTTCCTGTAATCATGAACAAATGTTTTGTTCTTTTTATTAATCCTTCATTTGTTTTAAATAATATTTTGTCTATTGTTCCCTGAATAAGTGTCTAAACACGCATCTATATTTTTATGCTCTATGGTAGCTAGTATCGGTTTAAAAGTTTTAACACTCCAGCGACGAACTGAATTCTTGGCTCAATTCATTCACATTTTACATGTGACAGTTTTTGATAATAATTTTAGCTGTTTATTGTATTTATGTAGGTACCTACAATAACAAAAAAATTGAGCTAAAAGTTTGAATAAAAAATATATAGGTATTCTGTTATTATATTTTGTGAGTCACAATCTATTTTTCAGTCTAGCGTAAGTACTACTTATAATAAAGAATATGAGCAATTGACTGCCAAAATTCATTGATTGAAACCAGTCTAGACCAAACGGTAGACGAAAATGAAGTTTTTGAAGTGTTTTGATCTGAAATTATTAGTTGGCAGAGATTTCTGTTGGAGCTAATTGAGTGTTCTTATATTTTATTTATGTGTTTTTATTCATTGCATCCAAAATGCTTTCTTCGTCTCTTTATAAACAGGATTGTTTCTTGTTTTGTTTTCCAACTGTTTTTGTTTTAAGAATGTGACTTTGATATTTCATATTGTTTTCCAAGTTGCATGTTTGGATTTGGGACATATTGTTTTCTGACGTCATATTATAAATGGACTATCGATTTATTATCTTGACGTTGGTAGATATCAAACCTTTTATAAAATACTTTTTTCACACCTATGTAAATTCTCACATTATTTCAAGAAACAAAGTTCATTACTATGATTCTAATTGCATATTCGTTGTTTACTAGAAAAATTTGAATAAAACATCTTTATGTTTGAATAAAATACATGTACCAAGTATCGCTGACTTCATCTTCGTGTCACGATGTCTCGTAAAACGGGAACAAACAGATAGAAACGAAAAGGGTCAGGTTGTTTCCTTTGTTTTACTTTTAACTAGCAAAGTCTTGACCTAATTCTCGATTGCTTTAAAGTAAACAGCTTAAGGATTGTCTATAAACATTTATAGGTTGCTGTCAATAATGTGTAATGTGGCTTGTTTTTATTATAAACTAGCTTTAGCCCGCGGCTTTGTTCGACTGGATTAACTTCGTGCAGATTTTTGGTTAAAAACTATCCTATGTCTTTTCTCGAGTTTCAAACTATGTCAGTACCAAATTTCACAAAAATCGGTTCAGTAGTTTAGGCGTGAAGAAAAGACAGACAGAGCTACTTTCGCATTTTCGTATTTCGTATGGGTGTTTAGTAAAATCTTTCATTATATTTTTTCATGTTTCTCACATTCCGATTTAAAAATGAAATAATATTTTAATACAACATCTCGTAGTCATCATTAACGCGTTGTACTACAAGACAAACTCTGCATGGATATTTTACACATCATGTATAAACAGAATTTAACAAGAAGTGCAACTAGTAAACAAATACAAAATTACTAGGAACAATTAATATTCAAGTATTCAGCGAGCTTCCAGACAAACTTACACACTTTTATACATACAAAACGCGGGCTTATCCGTTGGACGGAAGCCCCCTCCCGCCACCCCTGGATCCGACTCTCATTGTAATGCAAATGTGTCCGCTGTCTGCCTCCAAATTACCCCTACGGTCAAGCGAGAGTCGACCGATGACCAGACATTAGAACCCTCCCTTTTAAAACAAAATCGTCCCCACACTTGTAGTTTTATACCGCACTGCACACAATACTCACCCGTAAATGTCACGTGTAAGGAATAAAATTGTCTGTGCGACCATCAATGGACAGTCAGAAGCATATTTCATCGCAGATATAGTGTTATGAGAGTTGCTAATGTCGTAGTACGCAGCGTAGGATGGCGTAGCAATTGTGTGGACAATAATTAAGGGCAATGCGTACTGTTAAGTATCGTAATGCTACGGGTATAATGTCTTGCGATTTTGTTAACGACTGTCCTTAGATGATGCTGTGAGAGCTTTGTTATATGTATGTTTGTTGGAATTATTAAAATTTTTGACGCTTAAAATGATGCTATTATTTGTATAATTTCCATGTAAATGTTGGCTTTTCCATTCAGCTTTTTTGGAAAAGAAACACAATAAGATTTAGATACGAAAAGGTAAATTAAACGCAATTTTTTGAAGGTGATGATAGAATTGTACTAATCTTAAATTGTTGAGATATTTACAGAACGATCAACTAATTTAAGATTTATTTAGACATGATTAGGATAGGTATCGTTGTATTTACTCATCGAAAAACAGCAGAACTAAACTAGTAACTATTATTTACTAGTATTAAGCTACCTAAAAACGTAAAATCCTGTTCGGCAATTAAGTATATCTAGTTATGAATTTCTAAGCAATTATAATTTTTATGTGCAGAATAATAAACCAATTAGGCTACCATCAAAAAGATTTAATATCAATATTGTATAATTTATAGTAGATAAATACAGCTATTGAATGGATTTTCAATCGCAAAATTTTGGGTAAAAAGACATTTATACTTAATTATAATTTAAAATATCGTTTTAAGGCGTGTTTTTATGGACGGGCATTACATTAAATTTGTATATTTACATGTAATTAAAAGCGTTTACAAATTTGAATTCTTACGTCTATTTTATATATAGAAGTTATAAAATCAATTAAGAGACAAACCGATTTAAAAAAAAGTTCCATTATGAAATTAAGTATTACCTACGGTAGAATACTAGTAGTGTATTATTTCAATAAATAAATACTACGAAGATTTATAAAACTGGTAGCTATGAGGGTCTTGTTATTTTCAAACTCAAAGGGTCATCTATGCGGTCAAAATTCAAATAGGTGACAACCATTATATTACTACCTCTGTATTATCATATAAATATTCATATTAGAATAGAAAACCTACAATAAATAAGGGCGTCACAATAAATGGAAAACCGGTTATAATTTTTCTCTGTTTTTAATGAATTTTGGCGAACACGTGGAGATATTTGCTTTTATATGTAACCATAAGTATTTCTTTTCACGCGTGAATAGATAAATAATATTCCTGGTCTATGAAACACCAATTTAAGGATTCAATACATTCAAAAATCATCCTTATGTGTTAACTAATAAGGATACACGAAATAGTATAGAGGTGTGATTTTCTTTTATGTGGTATACCTTATTTGTACCCAAGACTGGTTCTTAGAACGATGAGGAATTTAATTGTGGTGTGTATTACGTATTTCAATGAAAAATGTGGGGTGATAATGACGACTGAATGTAATATTCGAGAATTTATCACATTTGTACTGGAATGGGATGGGAAATTAATATTTATGAGATGGTGGACAGTTACACGTATTTTCGGTTAATTAAATTATTCAAGTTTAGGTAGATATGCGTGTGATACGAATGTTAAGATTGAGATAATATATTATCTGTTTTATGCTCAGTTTTAAAAATAGTTCTTATTGAATTTCATAATCGTGTTAACTTGAACAAAGAATGATGTGAAACAAAGAATACCATCCACTTAGATACAGACACTTAGACACATAGTTATAACGCCACATTTTCTCTTTCAAAAAGTTTAGATATCCGTCGATATATTTACGTCTAAGAATATCCTTTCCAAATATTGTACCGGATCAAAATTTGGTACCTATATACAGAAGCAAAGATAAAACAAAAACGAGGTGTTTAGTCCAGACACTTTCCCCTGGGCACGTCGAGAATGTTCCAAGCTTCTTCGCAATTTCACAAAATGCGAGATACACCTATATAATATACTTACAACGTCCTATAGCAACGTCCAGTTTAAAACGACCTTGTGTTTCTTGATCCTGTTGAGGTTTACAGTAACGGTGGAGGGTCTTGTTTAAATGGCCAAGTTATGGTAGACGGAAATAACTAGACAGACAGAAACTAAATTAGAATATTCTCTAGAGCTTCAAGCTTCCGCTAATTTAATATGTTTTGAAGTTGTATCTATGTACTTCGCTTTTCTGTTTTATCTTTAAGTGACTAATTCTTTACGTTTTTGTTGAAGTTTTTCCTTTTCAACTGTGGATCTTTCATTTTTGGGAATGTTTTTATTCTGAAATAAAATCTTAGGATGTCTCATTCAACTAATGATTTAAGTACCAAGTTTTGCGCTCGTTGTTTTGAAAGAATGTTTCAAGACAACAAAATTTGTCTCCTACTGCGAAGTGAAATTATCTTTATAATATTGTTTAGTTTGTTGGCTACTATTTTAGTAAATTGTTATAGTTAATTCTCTAGATCTCTGATTTAAGTTATAAAAAATAAGTATAAGATCCTCAGTAGCTAAGCTTTTGCTAGTTTTATAATCTAAACTGGATGTTACTGAAACGTATACCTAATATAAAACTTCAATGTACTTAATAGTTTATCGTTATGTAAAAAACCAATTTACTTACGTAATGACGTGACTAACACACTAAAATATTAAAATCTACAATGTATAGTTATGTATGGCACATGTAAGTAATGAATTATAATAGGCGTGGGCCCATATATCAACGGATTAGATAAGAAATTCAACTTAAAATTGTCTTGTAAACTCATCTATTTTATGAACGCTGACCTCTCTCAGCCGGTCCTCGCTATACTAAAGTAACAGAAATACACGAAATTCCATGGATTCACAGAGGCCAAGTATAAATGGTTATTGGCATTTATTCTACAGACAAACTGCGGGCGGTATTATGTAAGCAGTCCGTATCGATTTATTTTATCCGAAACTGCCGCAATTATGACATTAATTCAGTTCATAATAGCCATCAATGTTCATATAGAATGTTAGAAACGAATAGCTTTATCCCAGTTGGGTGAACGAAAGCGGTCGATGTATTTTTTTAGTCTTGTTTATATTGGAAACAGGTAGAGGTGTGGGACGATTGCCGAATAGGGCCGTCGTGCGCACTCGTTTGAACCGAGATAAATTGTATGGAACACAGGGATCAGCCCTACACATATCGCTTACCCGAGGGCATGCGGACGGCCCCAGCTCTAGACCACAATCCAACCAGTTATGTAGATTCATCTGTTCAACATTCAAACCTTTGAACATTCTATACTGGATAGGTAATTATTTTAGTGGTTTAATTTGCAGTCGGCTCAGAGGATTATCATAGTAATTCTTAGCATTTATTTACTTTTAAATTGGTAATACTATACACAAGTCTGTAGGGATTGTGTGTATTTCTCTTTTATAATTGGCATTCGCTTAAAATGAAATAAGCAATTATGATTACTGAGGTAATACGGAACTGCAAATATGTGGACAAGATTTTTAAAAGCATTTAAAAAGATTTTTTATCGCCTGCTACCAGAATTCAGCCTTTGATATTTATTTATTGAATAATTGAAAATACGAAATGATTTCTTAGAATAAGTACTAAATCAGAGAAAAATATTGGAGAGGCATAGTTTACAGAAAAAATACTTTAATTTAGAGATTCCTTTAAGACGTAGGTTCTTCCCAAGTCGAATGTTCGTTTATTATATAGTTGTTGTTGAAGTTAACGGAAAAGGGCTGAATTTGTGGCGGACACGGGCTCATTAACTGACAATCTCTTTAAATCACTTGTGGATCCTCCCTGTGGACCTCGCCTGGCTTATTACGGAGGGTGGCTGCGGAATGGCAGGAGGTAGTAAGAAATTTAAGCTTTCAGGATATATATAGGTGCTTACTCTTAGTTAATGTGCAGGTATAATATCCTACTTTTACGTAAAGTAATTTTCTACTCACTTCTTCTTATTGTTACTTATAAATTTTGTAGGAAACTGTTTAGCAGCCGTCTTTTAATGTAGCTTTAAAACTAATAACACAATTCGTTAGATACTGAGTTCGTAAAAGTTTATAATAATTTTGAATTGGCCAATAGGAATCGTGCAATGAGTGTGATCATAAAACTATACCTACTTAATAAACAAAGGCATTCACTTTATACTCACATACGCATTGGTACGAAACATAGCACGTCTAATTTAGTCTAATTTAGAAACGTAAAATTTACATTGTCCTATAGATATTTATATCTCATCAGATTTAATCACTCATAAATGCACAACAAAGAGTATTTATAATAGCAACGGACAGCCTAAGTACTATGCGAAGAGGCATAATGGTACCACGAACAATATACTCTTTCGCTTCGCTATATTATTTTACGGCCGCGAATTTTATCTCGTTGCTTCAACGCTGAAAATAAACGCAAAATATTTACATGTTATTTGCATTCGCTTAAACAGTTTACCGTTCAATTTTGAACTTTATTATCGAGTACATAATGAATATGACATAGTGTGCGATGTATTTTTGTATGTATGTTTTCGAGTATTACTGGTGAACATAGGGTTCCGTACTGTGTAATGTTGTGTGTGAGCAGGTTTTATGTGCAAGCGTTGTTTGCCGTTTTCTGAACCGAGCGTGTTTTGTTGATTCTTTTTCTTAGTCTAACTGATTATTACCTTTCTCAACAAAAGCCTTGGTATACAATACAGTGAAAACGTAACCTATGTATGTACAAGTTTTCTTATTGTGCTGTTTTACAAATATTTATTTATTTCTTTACCAATAGAAAATGTTTAACGTTTGTTTTTCTTATTTTATGTGTACCTATTTTTTTCTCTTTATAGAGAAACTATGTATATTATGCGGTATGCACTAACCTAATAACGGCATTTCTCTGTAACCACAAATGCAAATATAACCTCTAAATATAAGGAGTTGAGTATTGTTGGCGATTTAAAAAAAAACCGTTTAAGCAATAACGCAAATCAATTAGGTAGTGGAAATATTATTGTCTCAAGTATTATCACTATTTGCGTTTTAATATTTACATCTAAATAGTTGCAGTCATACTGGGATTTTGGGTCGATCACTTATTATTTACCAGGGATCCGGCCTGGAGAAGGCGAAGGAAAATTGAGGTTTTTAGTAAATAAGAATCTCTCACTGACTCACGCCTCACACATGACAAAATAAATAAATTGACGATTTTCCCACCTTCTAAAAAACCTCCTTGAAGTTTGTTATATCTCATCCATAAGTATATCACATTATAACAAGGGTGGGAACCAATATTAAGGCGTGTACCTTCCTAAAAAATAATAGTATAGTCCTTCCCCTAATACAAGAAGACTATCTACGACGCACGTGAATACTAAGCATCTAATTTTGATTTTTCAACAAAGCCAACGAGGATCCGAGTTCCGCTGATCGATCCCGACCCCCTTGGTTCCGGTCGAAACTGAAACTCGCCGAGCGTTTTTAAAATCCCCGACTTAAACCGACCAGTGTAACCGAAGACCTCTATCCCCGTCGGCCAAAATAAAACGTAGCAAAACGCTACGCAGGATAAGTGTCAAACGAGATCATATTAAACTGGATACGTTATCTGCAGCAGGTAGCAGAAAGCTAATTGTGTATTCTTTCCTCGCTTCCAGCGTCCTTAATCTGGCCTGTTTGCCCCCACCCCTTTCAACCCCCAGCGACGCGCTCCAACTAAGCGGAAAGTTTTAAAACACAGTATTTATGCAGATTTTACGCTGTTGTTTTTATTGCGTGAATTAGGTAGATTGCATGATAACGATGTCATTGAAGTAGGGCTGTTTAATTAAAACTTAAATAAATGAGTTACATGCAACTATTTACCAGACGCGACTCGCCGGGAGGTAGAAAGGCGTTCCGAAACTTTTGTATACTGCGGCGACTTGGAGCTAAATTAAGTTTTATATTATTAGCAGCGAACTGTTAGACTAACACAGTTGCAAGCTTCAATAAAGCGATTGGAAGGTTCAAAAGCAAAACTACACGGAGTTAAATTCTCCACCTTGTTCAAACAAGCAGTAATCGACGCCCAGTAAGTATTTGCGTTACGTTTATTAGTCAACACCACGCCAGCGCTTTAAAAAAGCAAATACGGCTAATAACGTCAATGGTACCTCGTTTTTGTGTAAATACTGTTTACAATTCCGTTTAACTTAACTAAGTGTCGATTTAAGGGGGATTACACTCCATTCTTGCGCGCGTGAGATAACCGTAATTCGATGGCATACATTAGCGAGTAAATTGAAGTACTATAGGTATATACTTACATAGATAATCCACCTCTGCAGGTATGTTATAACGCTGCAAACCCGAACATAATGCGGTAGGACCCAATAACGGAGGCAGCGGTAGTGAGAAGGAAATTGCTCGGGAAAAATTTGCATTTTTATTGAAATTTCCACTCTTGGTCGCGGATGAAACTATGTCTCTAAATACGTACCTTAAGCTTTGTATAAGCGAGTTTGTTGTACGTCTGTGTGACTCTATGTTCCAGCGGCTGGAGCGTGTGAGTGCGGGGGACGTAGGGACGTGCTATACCCATCGCTACTGGTAATTGTCGATACTGTTCTTAATTAAATCTTATCTAATTCTCTGTGACAATAACCGAGTAATTGAAAAGCTATATGCGACTTTTACAGACGCTACCAACATTTTTATAACACAAGTTATTAATTATTCACCTTTTAAATATTCAAAGATCTAAAGTAGCTACGGACATATTTAAGCATAACCATTTTATTGAAGTTTTTTTCATATCGATATAAGCACATCCCTATCGGACAGCAGACAATTGCTATACAAGTTCGTACCTATAGGTACCTACGTAGTTGACTTTAGGGAAGGGATCATAATAGGAAATTTTCTCTGGCGAATATGCGCACAGTATCCGATACCCTTTTCACTTGTATTGTTTTTATTTTCCAACCCTAATGAAAGAACTTGCCTCGTCTGTATTGCAATTTCAATATATTGGCTTAGCAGCGTTCGCTTCGCCACGTATTCTATTGCTTTTTTCGGTTATATAGTTTTGACACAAAAGTGTATTCAAGGAAATAGATACAGCCAAATTCTAATGTAAGTTAGAGGTGCTTAGTGCGTACTTATACAGACTGTAGTAAAGAAAAATCTGGCTTTGAATTTTATAGTTATGGGTAACTTGAACTTCATTATTAGGTCAATTTAAATAAAAGAAATAAGCGAAACATTCTGGCAAGCTTTAAAATGGAACGTCCTTATTTTTCCGATTCATATCAAGGTAAACTCACCGATGTGGGCAATGAAAACGACAGTTGTTTCAAAACAGCAATTTGTTAAGTTTTTCTAAAATATTTCGCTTCAGTTAAAAACAATTCCGAATATGTTTTCAGCAGTGATTTCACTTTTCGACTTGTATTTTTATTGTTATTAGTTCGAATGCGTTACGTTTATACCCGTCGTGACACAAATATCTACGACAGACAAATCGTTACCGATACAAGATTTATGCCCTGACAAACAAGGGCATGAAAAAATAAACTTTTTGTTCATCAGCTGTAAATGTCTCCACAAATTGATCATAAATTTCTGCTCTATTAAAATTTATTACCCTCAAAACATTTATTGTAACATTACGTAACTTGGTAACCCTTCCATAGTCATAAAACAATGCAGGCTACACGGGCCATGCGAAAAAAATGATTCCAGGTTACATAACACCTGGCATTTAAGGCCATATTCGCATGACAGACCCGATTCGATTTTATGACACAAGGGGCAGTGTTTTACGATCTCTTATCGAATCAAAAATTTTCTCCAGGACAAACAAACGTGTAACTTCTATAAAGACCTAATTTGAATTACAACCGACAACACGATAGGATCACGCGCTCACGGTTTTGTTTGTTTTTGTTAACTGAAAGGCCTTATTATTTTATTATTGCCATAAAATTATCGTTAATTACATAATTATGTGTGAACTTTGTAGATATTTACATTGGTAATAATGTGCGCTTATCTTTATTATTGATGGTCGTTAAATTTTCATGATGCATAAACTGAGTAAAGAAGACCTCAATCAAAGGATAATTAAATAAACATTATAGTAGTGTCACGTCGCTGCAACCTTCGTACTGCAGGTGCCCTATGTACGCAATCACTTGATGAGAAATCCTTTGACAGTCGACACGTATATCTTTCTTTTTATTCAAGATAAAGCAAACACCGCTCTGAGCAGATAAAGAGGAGAAATCGACCGCAACTATATAAAGGTTTGCGGCGATAAAAATACCGTGTTTATTTGCACGTCCTACATCAGCTCCCTTAACCTGGAAAACTGGCTTAAACGCACGTAGAGCGATATACAAAAATAAATCTCACATGGAAAGATATACGACCGATTTTCCAACGAAACATCTCATTCGTTAATGATATTTTAAAACTTTCAGCAAGTTGAACTTACATTCTCCAGTATCAGTAAATTCGGATCCCAATCTTGTACTTTTTTCCCTAAAAACGTGATTTAAAAACGCTGCCAATGTGCATTCTTTAAAATCGAGTACCCGGGGTAAGTTTTATACATTTTATTGTTCAATGTCCAGGTGGTACATGTTACGTCAATTAAAACTTAAAAGGATTAAGAGCTTAATACTTTAATATAAATATTTTCCTTTGTTTAAGTCTTAAGATAAGGATGTTTGTTATTTAATCGTTTTTCACTTTGAATTTTCTAATCCAGACTTGTTTTCGTAGCTTGTACGAGTTTCAGAATTAATAAACATTACTAAATGTACAATACGAGTACGATGTTTAAAATATTGATTTCCGAAAGTGATGTATGTGTATCTATAATGTAGTTGGGAAATGCGGCCGTATAACATTGGAATAGGTTCGATATTGATATTCGCCGTTTCACCCTTCATAAAAATGTGCATTGTACTATCATAAAGTGATCTACTTTACTATTACAAATGCGTTTTGTAGATAAAACGAACTGCAAATATCTTGTTCGCTCATTTTGTGTAGTAACTGTACATGCGGGACAGAGATGGACCTATTTTGTACTTTCAGTGTTATACACTGTCGCGTATTTTAAAAGCGCTACGACAACAGTCATGCCGCTTGAAATTTTCTATTAATTGGCGTTTTTAGTGCTTTTTGTCGATGCCATTCTATCGGTTAACGTGATTTCGTATCTATATTGTCATGTAAGTATGTACAAGTTTATTTGACATTGTTATGACACATTTATATTTGTGGACGAAAATCGACTTCAAAATAACGATTTGTTTTCATAGAAGTAATCCTACACAGATGTTTCGCAGCGATATAAAGTGGTTTGTTTCTGCTGTATACATACACCAACATTGATATAACATGATTAACACAGTTTTATTCTTGTTCACCACCACTTCCCCGACTGGAGGCATTATTCTCTAAATAGACTCATTTATTTTTATTCAGCAAATAAAAACAATTCAAACGTCGATAAAGGATCGTTGAATTGGATGCGAAATGTATGCTAATGCCACCGCCGAGTTGGTATAATTGACGAAACTTCCTCCCGTGGTATCGTTCGATCATATAGATAGACGTTAACGCCGTCGGTTATCAGCGGAGCTCGTACGAAATTCCAATAAAAGAACACCATGAAAAATTCAATAGGTCGATAGCCGAAGAACGAAAGTGAAAAAAACGAAAACAATAACGCACATATAATCAGTATTCAGAGCGCGCTTGTGTCCACAGCTGGGATATTTGGCAAGGGGACAAATCCTGTGGTCGGTCGAGACGAAATTCGGGCTCAGCGCTGCATCGTCACGTCACTTCGTTGCCCTGTTGACGCTCAACGAATTTACAACACGATTAACGACGTACATTATGCAAGGCATCGGCGTCAGTGATCGCCCGACCAAAATAACTAACACGAGTATTTTGAGTGTACACTGATTTATTGAGCTCTGGGATGCCACTGTGTATTGCTACAATCGCTCACCCAGTTTTGAAACAATAAAGGCAATAAAATGGTCAAATTAATAAAAAGTATTGCGCATATAACAGTAACGTCTATATAAATAACAGTCTCGTTTGTTATGCACTTAAAATTCGCTCGATCAATTGTCGGGGATCGCAACTAATCATGACAATAAAGAGCCTTGTCCGCCGCCTCTATTGTCGTAAATAAACTCATTACTCGTAGCGGGCGGCGACTCGGTCAAATACCTGTGTTTTAAATCAAATGCAATGTATTCGGGGGCGATTTGTTCGTCCGAAATGGTTCCTTTGTTGAAGCTAATAAATAATTTAGTGGTCGGCCGGACGATACATGAATTTACGCTCTGTTGAACTCCTGTAAATTTTCATTTGCAGTAGCAGCACGATTGTGCATCTGATATTATTTATGAAGCGAGTTTTAAGTGGGTAATGACATTAAAAATCACGATTAACGTACCGTATAAATACGTGTCCATTGTTGAAATGAACATAAAATGTTATCTTGTAAAAAGTTCATCAATACATGCATACAATACGATACTTATTTAATATTATGAAGTTGCTCGCACACTATAAAGGGGTAAACCGCAAATGAAATAATCCAGCGAGATTATTATCATCTCAATATATTATTTATTTACATTTATTCTGGTAGTTTAAGAAAACAAAGAGTGTATTACATTTAAAATTCAATGTAAAGGCTCATTCAATTACGGACAAAGAGTGTATGTTTAACATTTATTTTTGTGAAAGAGCAAACGTCTCGTCCCACCTCCCACGATTTGCATCCACAGAATGCTATCTGCAATGTCGTACAAACCGCTTTTTATTCCGAACACACGCCTGTCGTTGTAAATACAAAACCTTAACTATCTATTTGGTATACAATTGTTGTAATGTCCATTGATAATGATAGGATTATCTATTTATATAACGACTCTAAGTCACAAGTATTTACTGCACCACAATTCATATCGAAACTTATCTTTTGTATACAATTTAGGCGATAATTTGTCTTGTCAAATAACTTATCGATAAGCTCGAGGACAGTACTATCACTGCGTCTCTAATACATGTTCAAATAGAAAAAAAACATACACACACACATACGTATATACCTACTATCTACATTTTTTATTCCGTGTAACATTTTACGCGAGCACTAATAGATTGCGACAAAAAGTCGTGGTTTTATTTTTTGTAAGCGAAATACTAGGTTAAACGTTACAACGTGTAGATGTTGACTAGATAGTGTGGCAACCTACATGTACAGTTCGGCGACCCCGCAAGGCCGGAATCCGTCATTCGTGGGTCAAGGTCACGTCGCCATGTCACACGTCACACGAATATCTGCATCTGTGATCGTCTACATTGATACTTGAATCCAGTGAGTAATGCATTACACTGCGAATGAGAACTTTATTCCAACGTATTAAGAATGATGTCGTCCAGTGCATCGACCCCGCTACACTGTATGGCTTCAAGATGTTACTTTCGTTGGTATTTTAGATGATGATAAGCTTAGGTGTGTTGTTATGTAGTTGTATGTTTGTACTTTATAAATTACGTAATATTTTTGTTTAAATTGCGCTCTTGAGCTTGACCGTGGAAACTTTGTAAAAGTAGGTTTCGGTCTGCGGAAGTGTTAGAGATAGATAAGTAGCAAAACATGTTGTTGTTAAAACAAATGGGTCTTATATTTAACTCTGGTTTTATCAATGTTATGTAAACTCACTAAAAGTAGGTTATCGTATTCTTTAACGCTTCGAAATATCTCCGACATGACGACACATTTTTTGTATTTACAAATTAATATATTTAGTCAGTTGTTTGCAAACTGCTTGGGAATGGTTGCGTAGTCCAATCACTGCCCAATACCTACGTCGGTGGTATGCCAGGAATACACATGGCGGGTGTTGATTCACCCACTTGACTCCCCATAACGGCATCCCATACAAGTTGTCGACGGGCTTGATCTCGCAGATGGCTCCGATCCCTTTAATGTGGGGACATCGCCTCTTTGTGTAACCTACCGTTAGGTAAATTACACCAAAACGGGTGAATATACTTACTTATTGAACCTAGAGATCTGGGAGCAGAGATAAAGTTTTTGCTGACCATTTTTTTTTATTCATAGAGGTTGCTATCTCTATGTTGTGTCTATGTTTTACCAAGTAGGTTTTGCGAGGAAAACCCTCATATAAAGTAACATAAATGATTTTGTTAACTTAGGCACGCTACAGGAATGAGTACGAAACGGGTTTAAAAACCTGGCTATCTATACGAGTATAAATTGATGAAGTAATTACAAAAGTATAAAGTAATGCATTCGTATTTGATAACTGTAATTGGAATGAAAAAACATTGTTTTAATTGCATAAATAAGTATTTAAATTGTTTGGTAAAACGTTTGTGCATTCAGAAGCATTCATGCGATAAAAATTCAAGGTACCTACGAACAATAAAGGGTAGATAAGTTGGAAGGAGGCAGCCAACACAAACAGCGACTCCACGCATAAATCGATTAAAACTTTTGACAGGCTGTGAGGCAGAACCTGATTATAATCATAAATTGGCGATTTTAAATAAAAATTATACGTACACCGGACCAATCCATGAACTAATCACATAAATATGGGGGAACAACAGATGGCGTACCCCACGTCGCAGCCCCACCTACATATTTATTGGAAATTTCATATTTTACAACAATAAATTTTAGAAAAGAGAATAAAAAGGAAGAAACAACCGTCGTCGGCATCACAAAGAGGTGATATAGTTGTTAAGTCCAAGTGGTCAGGTGGTCCTTAATTATTTAAGATAAAAATATGATAGTACTTCATTAAGTTTGTTCGAGTGATCCTATTTATAATAAATAATATCGAGCGACGCTTTGTAATGAGTGCTACGATGATTTATGTTGGCTACGTGAGTGGCACTGTGTTACCACAGATTAATTCGTAGAGATAAACTGGTATACAATTGGTTGTAGTTGTGTTTGTATTATTTTGTATGATAGTAAGGTGATTAGTATGTCATTCGATTGTTTAATTATCGTTAATGATGTAGATACACCTTTTGTTGGCTACGAAAATTAGTCTACGGCGTAGCACGTGTTTTACGTAGATAAGTAACTTTAGTAACATTTTGTTTTTAATTATTGAATAGTTTTGATTATGTTTTAAGGGGTAGATATAGTAACAGGTTAATGAAATTGATATAACATAATCTTCCTATGTAAGCTTCATCTTTACATTGATATTTTGCAACCTGTCTTTGCAACACACCGAGCTGATTTATTTATTAAGTAGGTATTAAATCAAAATGCTACTGTAACTTGTAATAATCTTCCAAGTACCTACACACATAATTATAAAAGATACCTACCTACCTGTAAAGATAGTTAGGTAAGAAGGAACATATTTTAGTTCTGTTCTAACAAATACGAAACATTATGACGCCAATTGTAATTAAGTACTTGGCTCGATCGTATTTAGCTACTTAACTTCATTTACTACACTAATAAACCAACACAATAATTTACCAACAATAAACTTAGGTATATTTCTGTCTACCCCGTATTATGGGCAGCACAAATATATTACTTACAACTGTTATTTAACCACTGCTGTCGTACAGGCAGTTTGCAAGAGTACCTTCATAAATTCCTTTCACTGGAAACCCTTTCTATGTTAGATGAAGTCGGGCAACAATGTTGTTCATTCATTACCTATGCTTAGGTACACCGTTACATTTTAAGCTCTTTACGTACCTACCTGAGAGGACATACCTGCATCTGTTTACTGAGTCATAAAAAGCCAAGAAGTATTGCTCACGCATTCGACCTCTTTAAATAGAAAAACCTCAATATGCACAATGCATTTTTCATACATTACCTACTCGAGACATAAATACGTATAACTCAACTGTTTTTATGTCCAAATTTATTACAAATTCCTTTTATATTCTCTTTTAATGCAAATAGCTGTCGAACAGTGAATTTTCACTTTAAAAGCTTATCCAAATAGCTTGGTGTAAATTCAACATTACTTTAGAAAACATTTTCTAATTTAACACTAGACAAGTCGGGACGACAAAAATCAGCAGCCAATTAAAATCTCTCAACCTATCAGTGTCGAGTCACTTGAATTTTAAATGTTCCCCCTTGCCCGATTAGGGTGCATCCTAAAAGCTTCTAAAGCGATAATTCACAACGCAAGAATGCGAGCCGACGAGGATAGGCGCGTGTACCAAGCTACAAACTTAATAGTGCTGGCCGCGTGACGTGTGTGTCCCCCACATAGTGCTTATTATTCAGCGAGCGGATAGTCAACAGATATTGGTTAGCGTGTAGTAATGGTAGAGTGTCATGGCGCGGTTGACGTCACTCAGCCAATGAGCGTGCAGGGCGACGCGATGGTAGCGCCACAAGATGGCCGCCGTCGGCCGGCCGCCGCCGCTTTTGTTGTGTTTAGGCCTAAACATGAAAAGAAAATACAAAATAATGCTAAAGACGTAGACAAAGACGTGTTTAGATGATTTAAATAAATATTTTAGTTGGTCTAGGTTGTATTTAATTCGTGAATGTCATAATTATTATAAAGGAAGTCGTGTAAATTCAGTGATGTTTTGTTGTTGTACCTAAGGTAAGTGAATTAATATTTTTTCATTGTTTTCTCTCTTGTGATTTTTAAAATAATCATCATTATTTTTTAACCAAAATGTTTTCCACGTGATTTTAATTCGTTTCTGTGTTATTTTCATGTCATAACCTAAATGATTAGGTCTTGCTTGTCCTATTGGAATTATTTTTCTTATTCAGCCAAAAGTCGTAATACTTACATAATTTCCAAAAAACGATTTTTCTGAAATCGTTTGATCTGTTTTCAATATTTCCACATACTACAACAATTCATGGCATTTAGGCAGGTATGTCACTAATTTTTATGTAAAAAAAATATCAATAACCTCGAACTTTTGAAAATGTTTCTTGAATTTATCTTCTTAGATACCTACCTATACCTATAACGTAGTAGATACCTAAGGCAGTAAGTATAACAAGGTAGGCAGTGAATGTTATTCAAGTATGTACTTATTTATATCAGTCGGACGCCATTAATTTCAATCGCAGACTCCATTCGATCATAATTATATCGTTAAAGACGCATAAACACATCGCCGATGAAGTTTCATATGCAAGCCGTATTGCTAAATTATTGATCGAAGTACACGACAATTAAATATTGTGAATTTATCGCTTGCAGAGCCGATTCACATAACAAAGTGGGGATCAAAGGCATCACTTATTAATGCTCCTGATATTTGTACAAAATTGATTAGGAGTTGCTGTATTTATTCAAAATAAGACTGGTTTCGGAGAACATAGTCTAAACATTACCGTACACAGAAACTTAAAAACGAAATATTTTGAACATTTAACACAAAAGAAGTCTGAATCATGGTTCCTAGCTATGCAATGACGACCTAATTATTGTTATGTATTCGCAATTAGCCTATCAATGTTTACAAATGGTTAATTATTAATCGATAACTGATAGTATTTAGCGATTAGACTTATCTGGGGCACTAGAATAGTAATAAGCGTTGAGGATTGAGTTGTATAAAATGATGATTTGTAAATCTTTTTAACTACTTGACTGACTCTACTCGTATTCAATACTGGTTTTCTGTAAGCAAAGTGGCTTGTAGTAAACCAATTAATTGAGTTTTCGTTGATTACATTTTCATATTGAAATCTATGCGAAGGTTGGCACTAAGCACGGAATTCTAGAAGGCTGGTTTTAAAATCCAAATCCGTCGTCTCAACTAGGCGCAAGAGTCGATCGATACAAAAATGAGGTCTGTTTACTTACAAGATCACAAAGGACTTTCGTGCTACCATACATTGCACACACACAATCATAAAGCCATTATTACTATTACAAAACGTGGTGTTCGCAAATAAATCTTGATTTTTTGTTACAGGGGTCGTCGGTGTCTGGTCCCACCCTAATTTTTTTTCCATTTTCGTCCCCACCCCCTGGCAGTTGGGGTTGAGGCCGTTTATTCATTCATTTGACCATCGACCGCGGAAGAGCGCACTTTCAACTGGAAAAAATGGTAAAATTGAGATTCTTATGTTTCATGACTATGTTGGGATGATCGTTTAGAGGTAAGTTATCTGAATTCTTTTGCGAGGGAATTGCTGAGGTTGTTAAGGTACGTATATCTTTTACGTTAAGGTTTGATTTTTTTGCGTTTCTTGTAAAAGAGATCTGTGATCATTTGTAGCGGCTAAAGGAGGAATTCATCAGTTATGAAACAAAAACGCATAAAAAGGACACATATATATTGAAGCTCTATTTTAGCTAGTTAAAAATAGCTGTGAAAATCTCCACACACATTAAAAAAAGTACCTAATATCTGTATACCTACGGTACAAAAAGCGATACCTAGTGTGTTAAAAGATAAGTCCTAAAGTTACATGGTTCAAAATTTAATGAACATATCCTAGATTGAATAAAATTTACCTACTCTAAACAGGTATCTAAATCAGACACCTTCGACCTCATGGGCCGTTCATAAATCAACCTTTATTATCCCTAAGGTCGCATATACATAGGTTCCCTTCACTAATAGCTAGGTACTATACAGGCCATTTAACTATAGACATCTACATTGTAGCTAATTGGCTGTTAAGGCTAGGACGGTCTTTGTGACCCGGATAAGCATTTACCTAGATATTTTAGGATAAGTAATTTTAGGTGATGTTCTGGAGATTTTGCTCGTGTAAGAAGGATAGGTAGGTATACTTATTTACGAGTATATAGGTATTCGAAGGATATCTGAGCCTGAGTAAACACATTAATAAAATAATTACACAATAAATATTGTATATAAAAATTGTCACCCTGTATAATAAGACCAAGGCATTTGTACACTCTGTAGTTATGAGTCTGCTCTTTATAAATAATAATACATAAATCAATAAATATTCGGATAATTCGTAATACAAACTTATATCTAAAAATGAACTCAAACTCACAAACGCTACGCGCACGTAGTAACCACAAGCGCCACCTGACGCCATCATTCGGAACTATCGGTGACGTGCTTTTTTGAGACTGCCGTGGATTACGCATTACAGCGGTGGCCCATCACATTAGTGGCCTCATGATCTCTGGCTTAACCTTATCAAATACAGATAAAAGAGTAAACAGAGCTCTATATTCATATTATGATTTAAATGCTTAATCAAATAAACATCTAAGAGCTGTTTATTTCCATTAAAATAGATTAAAAACAATTATGCGTCAAATAAAAAAAAATTGCCCATATTAAACATGAATAAAAAACTTAGGCTTATTACAGGAACAATTACAGGTTACGATCAACTTTACCTTAAATTATTCCGCGATTACAAAGATAATACCATACTTATTGAACAAGAATCACAAAAAAAAAATAGGAAAATTCCTCAATTAAACTGCGGTAGGCATAGTCATTGACCCGTAAAACCAATTTCCTTCGACCTGCCTACAAGATCTAGATAGGTGGTGCCACCTACGCTTAGTCAGCGACGTTTTATGGTAACGATTACCAATAAAGGACAGGTTGACACAAAATGGTAGAATGAATTTAGATCGGGCAAGAAAACCAAAATTCTAACCGAATAAAAACATATGTAGACCTAACTAAGTATATACATAATATAGAAGTTTATAACATAGGTTCATTGTTTCTTTGTCTGTTGTTAAAAAGGGACATCTTTAAAGACAGCTTCTCGACTAATTTCAAGGCACGCTCGGAGCCCATAATATTAAATAAATTTAATGTGTCTTACAATAACTAGTTATATTATATATTTTTTTAATAGTGATGCTCTGTTTCATATCAAAATAAGTAGCCTCATTGGTCCTTAAAATAGAACACAAGGTTTTTAAAACATTTTATATTATTTTCTTGAAGTGGACAAGAAAAACTTAGAATTTTTATAATTTATAAGGTTGACGATAACGATCATTAAAATTATATTTAAAAAAAAATGGTAGTAAATGTCAAAATGTATATTTACAACAATTTTAAAAGCTATAAAGTTTTATTTTATGGTACTGTTAGTTCCGGTATGTTTTTAAGAGATGTCGTAAATGTTGAAATTGGGTCATATTTAATTGAATACATCTATCTTATTCACTTTTTAAGAAGTTTATTTTATAGATTTTTTATATACTTTATTGTAGGTAGTCTAATTCCTACTCTAATTCAATTCGTATAAAAATAAGAATGAATAGTTTTAAAACCTACATGATAACAGCTATTTATCTTATTTATTTTTTACAGTTATGAATTTTTATATTCATATGCAAGGAGGTTTTAATGGCAAATAGTTTATAGTTTTAAGGCATGCAAGTAATGTCCATATTAACTTTGAAACAAGAGAGTACCTAACTTAAGTTTACTTTGAAGAAGAGCTTTGAATATTTGCAGATATCGCTCTTCACTATACATGCCTTGAAGGTACGTACTAAATATTCATTCGTACATAATCCGAAACAATGAAAAACTTAACTTAACCCAGGTAAAGAAACTTATGGATAGGTAACAAAAGATTCCAACGCAACATCGCCAACGTACTGCCATAAAAAATCGTTCATAAATATCAACTAAACGATTACTTGAGATTTGACGTTTTACTATTTTTTCATTACCAACATAACCGGAGGCAACGGAGAAAGAAACGGCGCGTAAGTAATACACAACAATACACAATTTCATTTTATATTTTCAATTTATAAAATTGCCAAAATCTACATTTACCCACTTATTACGCAGCGACATAAAGCCGACCTATGTTAGTATTAAAAATCCCGAGCCGTGCCGCAGGGCGGAACGGTAATCACCGGGAGAACAGGAACAGGTGGCGCAGCCTGTCTACTCTTTAATATCGACTTTTTATCAGCACTCATACATACGTAATATTATTATAATAAGCCCGCCGATGAGCTTCTATCTAAATAGTATGTAAACGTAAATAGATATTCGTAATGTAAACGGTCGCGAAGCCTAAGCAAACTATCAAAAAACATTACGGGGTGCAAATAACAACGATCATGGTGTATGTAATGAAAATCTTGCATCGGCATTAGTCGTGGTGTGGTTCGGCGCGCGCCGAGCGGCGACTCGGCGAGGGCGGCAATCGATGGCGGGCCGGGACGCGCGCCCCGACGCCCAGACCGGCAGACGCCCGGAGACGCCGTCCCTGAACACACGCTCCTTCGAACCGCGCGCAACCCCATCCGTCATCCTTCAATGTTTACTTATCGGACGACGCGAACAGCTGACCGACCGGACCGGTAAGTCACGTGCTATATTCATTCTTCACCGCGCCCGGCACGACTCGCGTATCTCTTTGGTTTGGCTTCATACCAGTGCTAGTTCTGCATTTTTGTGAATTTATCGGTGCATAGAGAGAACCTTTCGTTTGTGCATTACAATCAATAATGCAGGCCCGGTGTTATGTTAGCTTGCGTCGTAAATTACGAATATAATACACCCTTACGCCCTTTCATGTTTTTCTATTCATTCCCCCGGCTGACACACACATAGAGACTCGGAATTCTTTAGTTATCTTTACGAGTGGTGGTCGAAACTTCTTTTGTAATTTATCCTTTATGTTTAACAAAGGCCGGTGGACAAAAGGCCTTCCAGCGTCAGTTGTTACTGACTCGTTGGATAGGTTGAAAAAAACAAAGGCAGGCCTCGCTACCGGTTCGTAGGTTTGCGAAAATAATTTTTGCAAACCAATCGCGTGTTTGCAAAATCCCGGCAATCTCATTGGTGGGTGAAGACAATAGATTGTTTTGCGAGTCTAAACTAAAGTCTAAAGTTTTAAAATAACATCTCGTCTGTAATTTACGATAGCGCGTACATTCAGCCATTTTACTCGGGTTGTTACGATAGCGGAATTCATGTGACTATCAGTGTTCCCCTTTTCGGGTTGAAGACCCAGGCGTGTTGTAAATCGGTTGCTTTATTTTATAGGTGGTGTTCCCAGAGGAGAGGGGGGGAGTCCGGCGTGGAGCGGCTTCGCTCGGTGAGCTTTTAAGATATTGAAGGGGCTACGTGTGAACCGTCACATTTAAATAGTGGGCTAGTAGGGTTAACGTTCGGGTGTAAGAATCAGCTTAATATTAAATTGTAGTCTTAGAATTAGTCTTACCGATTGTTTCACAGCTTTCTTGAAGATGAGAAGAGACGAGAAGAATACGCGTCGCCTTCTGTACGTATACTGAATGTATCCTGAGTGCCTCATTCTTTCCGGTATACCTTCAGTATACGTAACAGAAGATGACACTGGTCGACCGATGAGAAGATGATGGCTTGAAGACTTCTTGATCTTGTTGTTCTTGACTTTATATTTTGCACGTGTATTATGTTTATATTTACAGGACAGAGCAGGATTCGGTCATCAGAATTTCATGCAGCGCGTCATTCTTTGTACATTCATACATTACCATTATTTTGATTCTGTAGGTACTTGTATGACAATGCCATGTAAACGCAAACATCATGCAATATAATATTTATTGTATCAATATAATGAATTATGGGATATGTGCTTTTATAGACGTTTTATTACTAATATATTTTATACCTAGGTAATTAAATATACAATTTTTGTCACAACATTATTTAAACCCGATGTATTGTTTTACAGATCTCTTTCAAATAAATGACTTTCTACGTAACAAAGATAATCGTTTCATTTATAATCTTTGAGTATCATTTCTTTCTGGATCATACAATGTATTATATAGGTACCGACTACACTTTCCTTTCCTAAATATACAAAGATCTAAAAACAAATATAGTAACTTTTTACTCTCACAAAGATGAGACTGAAAGTACATAAGATACAAGATTCAAAAACAATAATAGGGTAAATATGGGTACAAAAATACAATAACATAAATAACAGATCCTATAATAACAAAACGCAATAGAAAATAATGGACACACAGTCAATATATCCAGGATCTATTAACTTGTGTGCCATATAGGTACGTATACTTCAAGCATTATAATGACAATGGATAGTCATTTATCCAAGTATATATACAGAAGGCACGTCGCAACTCATTTTAAATATTTTGTAAGAGACTTCGATGTAAATAGGAGACGGATGCTAAGTTCCGGGATGTTCGGATGCTAGAGTATTTATGTAGGCTAAGCTATGTAGGTGGTATATTAGTATATTATTAGGTACGTACATATTTATATGCGATTAGTAAATGACCGGCTCTACGTTTATTCAGACAGTAGTCACCAAAAGTTATGGAAAACATTGTGAGGAAACTTGAAAGTTGCCAAATCAATCCGGCTTGGTCAAGTGCGCTGATTACTTAGGTAATGATCAAACCTTCTCCGTGTGAAGAGAGGCCGCTGCTCAGTAATGATCAACAAAACTCATAAACCAATCATGAATAATACATTAACCGTTAGTATTGCTAAGCAAGGAACAATTCTTGTTCAGACATAATATCTATGATATCGTAGTTATAAATATGTTCAAATGACGATACATGAGTTGAGAATAAAGAGCAAAATTTTCATTGAACCTACAAAAAAATATCTATTGAAAATTATGAGTGTAGACCTACATGTTATGAAGCTTGAAATCTACAAAATTCCCGGCAAATTAGAAAAACGTTGAATGTTTTCGTAAGTATAAATAAGTAAGTGTTTTGTTTTTCCATATCCTAAGATTCATTTTCTTATAGAAAATATAAGATCAAGTGTGAAAGTAGCTAGGTTCAACAAGAGTTTTAATATTTTAAATTATTAGGTAGTAGTACCTACGTAAAAATTTAATCAACCCTGAATTTTTAAATAGGTTAGATACCTACTGCTGCAGATATACGGTGTACCAAAAGCTTTTCTTTTTTTCATGGGACAGGTTTACAAACGAGCATACGGATTACCTAATGGTAAGCAATCGAATCCGCCCTTTAAATACTCGTAATACCAAAGGAGTAACAAGTGCGTCGCCGACCTTTTGCGGAGTGAATCTATACTAATATTATAAAGAGGTGAAATTTGTAAGTTGGTATGTTTGTAAGTTTGTATGTAGGAAGTAATCTTTGAAACCACTGGTCGGATGCCCAAAATTCTTTCACTTATTGATAGTTACAATATTTCCGAGTGATATAGGCTGTAAAACATCATGCTACGATCAAATGGAGCCGAGCAGCGAGGGAAACCGCAGGGGAATAACCAGTAGGTAAATTATAAATCCTTCTAATAATATTATTCTAAAAGTTTGTCAGGTATATGAATGTGTGATAGTAATTATTTCAAACAAAAACGGTTAGACCGATTTAGTATCTGGATTAAATCATAATTAGGCTACTTTTTATCAACATACCATGCGGGCTAAGCCGACAAACCTCCCGCTAGGTGGACCAACGACATCGTCTAAGTTGCGGGGAGCTAATGGATGCAGGTGGCGAGTACTCGTTCGACGTGAAGGCCTAAGGGGGAGGCCTTTATTCAGTAGTGGACGTCTTCTGGCTGATGATAATCATGGTATGTAACTATAAGAAAAAAAAACTATAGAGTATTAAACTTTCTATAATAATTATTCTTCTTACCTATTTTTAACAGCTTGTAAATACTTTTCCTTAATTCTAAGGGTAGGCAGAGGTGCCAAACTTTCACCAGTTTTGTTATAATTCTTATAAACACAATCGGAATGATCTGATTGGCATTGGTAGGTATATTATTCTAGACTGTATTTTATTAAGGGACAAAAACTTATCACGCCGCAACGCCGCTTTGTTCAACAGTCGTATGTCCGTCCGACATCTCAACTAAGGTTAAGGCTAATGGTATAGCCATGTAAACTTACATTATGGATTTTGTCTGGTCGGTTAAGTAAGAAGGTACCTATTTAGTTGATAGTAGGTTCATAGGTAAGTAATTAAGTCCTAAATATAATCGATGATCACTTTAATGAATTTAGAAAGTCATTTTACGTTTTGGAACTGTAATATTAATATTCTTACCAGTAGGTAAGAATATTAAGTACTTACTCTCTAAGCAGTAGAAGTATCTAAGTCTGTAAGTGTATAAAGATATTCTGAGCAGTAAGAACAGAGATCGGTCCTCACGGTCAGTCGATACCTTTGTAGCCCTCCTTGTAAACTTTTTTTTTAAGGTCGAAAGTGGAATGGAATAAAACCACAAGCCAGATATAAAACCTACTTATTGACCACATGCGAATAAAATTATATAAAAAATTGTCTTCTACACTCTTAACTCAGTCAATTTGGATGTCCCTAGTAGATTTTTCACGAGCACGGTAAAGCGCCATCTATGCGATTGACCCCGAACTTTTTCGTACTCCAGAAGCTTAGTCGAGCTTTCGTAGTCTCGGTAACTATGATCAACGTACCAATTTTGTTTTAGAAGAGATGAAGTTTAAAATTAGAATTGTGTTGATACATTTATTTAATTGGTAAGAATTTTACAGGTTTTTAACTATTGTAAGATTGATTAGGTGATAATTGTTGATGGAATGTTTTGGATATTGTGTTGAGTAGGAAAAATAACTTATATGCTTGCCTAATTTTAAGAAGAACTTTCAAACTTTTAAATAGAAATAAAGTAAACATGATTTTGAGTACCTATTTTTACTTCACTTTTTCGATTGCTTTCGAACATATTTTAAAGAAAAATACTTAACTATAAATAATACGCCGATGACAAAGTGTAGGAAGGTGAACATATAGCGAAAACATTAATATGTCCATACGAATATGAAAATGAAACTTTATTGGTGACAAAACAAGTAACAATGTCCAAAATTATGGCTATTATGAATACAAAGTATTAAAAAATATTTTTGTTTACAAAAAAACGTACCCTTTTAATGTCTTTTAAAGGTAAATTACAAAAGGGATCGAACGCAATATTCTTTTGTTTCAGGGGTGAAAGTTTTTAAAAACCCTTCCGCGTCTGAGGTACGAACCAGGAAGAATGAGAACTGTAACAAAAAAGAGAAAGTTACTCCCTAAGGTGAGGAAAAAAATGTAACATTTGTGCAATCGACCAATAGGGGAGCCGAAAATTGAACTTTCTAATTTGTTATTTGAAATTGTCCCAACTTTTGGATCATTTGCACGGTAGCATTGGAAGACGAAATGTGATTAGACCTTCATACTTTACCCACTAACTAAATCTAGTCCTAGAACATTAAAAAGTCATTAGTGAAGAAAATTGTGAAACAAACATGTTTTTTGTGAAGTGAGTGTTTAATAACGTCAATCTGTGGCTACATTAATTGACAGTTATCAGTTCAAGACGGTCACTACGTTGCCAGATTACGACATACTAAGTAGTCGTAAAGAGAAAACAGACGATCAATTTATTACGTCCTACAATTTCCCATCCGAACAGACGTGAGTATAATACAAAGATAGATTCAACTAAAATATTGCCATATTGAGCTATTGTACTGTAAATTAGGTACGAGATATTTGCTCTAAGCTCTGAGATCACGCATTTGTTGTAATCTATATACAATCCATGATTCGATGTAGGTCAGATCGGTTCAATATACTTATATCATTTACATTCTTGTTCGAAGCTTTCCAACAAGACCGGCTCACTTAACCGACAGCGGAGAGCATTTATGCTAACCCTACGAACACTGGCATCCAGCCATCGCCGTGCGAATACGACGATCGTCCAAATCCGGACCCAGCATCTGACTACTTAAAGAGTAAGCGAGATGACTGTAACTTTGATTGTGCGACTGCGAGTCTCCAGTATCGAGCGGCCCGTTGTCATGGCAACAGACAATGGTTTTTGGGTGCATAATATTTTAGGCTGCGTCAGGGTGCGGGTTGGGGAGTGCGCGGGGAGGGGGTAGCTCGAGAGCGGCAGCCATCTTTAAAATTATATTTCCAGTTTGGACGAACTCCTTCGATTCCAGCCCTACTTTTTCTCTCTATGTAGAAACACCGTGGTGTAGCATATGTAATATTGGGTTATGCTTAGAGACTTTCTATCGCGTTAGTTTGTAATAAAATTGAATACATAAATACATGACGGTTTTAACGTAGATTGAGTGAATAATAACATTTATTATTTTCTGATATATTTTATTTGACTGTCATATTAAGAATAAGTTGAATATTTCGTGAAGTAATAACTATTGTTAATGAACATAATTGGTAATCGAACAGGTATTACGAATCAAATCAAGTAGATGTCAATATTAATTTATAGACGTGGTTAATTAACGAGCAGTTAAAATTTTATTTCTTTTTTTACGACCGGAAATTGTCTGATCGTTACATAACACGTGTTAGGCCATATCAAAATGATTGTCAAGGTTAAAATTGAAACATCTTTATCTGTAGTTTAAAGTAAAAAATAAAAAATGTTCTTTAAATAAAAATACACTTTAAGAAGCAGCAGTGAGTCCAAAAATAAACGTACAAAGAAAAACTTTAACATACTATTTCCTTTATGTATTTTATTCGTCTTAAATATATTTTATCTGCAATGTTCCGCTATACGCGCTCAATACGCTAAGAGGCTGACATCGTCTGCGGCTTGGATTCCCCTCGTAAAGCCTCCGATTAATGTGCCTCCTCCGACGTAGCCTCCCGCCACGATTAAGCGATATTCTCTACCTGCCCTTCAGTATTTCAGACGAAAAATGTTACCTACGTATGTTCGCGTACTTGAACACACATTTTGGCACATAATATTTCTGTAGTAGCATGCTTAAATTAGTCTCCTAATGAAGAACATTTTAAGAAACGATTTCGTTTTTTCTTTTCATGTTGATAAGTAAACGAGATCAAATGTGTTTTAGAGGTCAAATGTTGATAAAATTATTTACCATTTTTCCATCACTCCAAAAATTTTAAGAATGTCTCTCCATACCTGAAACAAAGAAAAAACAAAAATAAGTTATCTTGCTCCAACGTTTAAGTTGCTATCTACACATTTTTGGTGTCCATTTAAAAATATTTTGTATCTCTCTACAACCCTTTTACTGACGCGGTGTGAAGGCACTTGTGAGTGTCGTTCAATTCAGACGTATTACATCGCACATTTGAGGGTATCTTGAGTAGATAACATGTCGTAAAATAAAAGTATGGTAGGGAAATGCACAACGGGCTGCAGTCGGAGGGTTGAGGCGAGCTACACAATGCCAAGATGACGTCAGTACCTGTGCGCAATGTAGTGTAAATCTTACAACCTTAGTCGACTGCCAAATCTCTCTAGGCTACAATATATGTATTCTACATAATATTATGTTTGGCACGGCTTCTCCTTATAAAATCTCGTTTTCGTTTATCAGCTGGCTGTAGCGCAGCACTAAGTTGTCTAGACGGGGGTTCTTGGTTCGACGTCCGGACGAAAGGTCAAAGTGAAATTGAAAAGAAAATACTCGACGAATGCCGTGACATTTGGATTTTTTCGGCTCGTTGCAAAGTGTAATTGAAGGCCTAAACGTAATTTGTCTGGTGAAATAGACATATATTTTAGGAATAGATTTATTTTGACGATATTGTATTTGAATTGCTTTATTTGTTTCTTGCAATGTGAAATGTAGCTAAATGATTTTGTCACGTTCCCACCATTACCCGTGGTGTGACATTGGAGGTTGAAAATATCACTTGCTCAAGCGAGTAGGTGGGTCTGTATAAGAATGTATGCATCGATAACGCGGTAGAATAACCTGTTCCAAGCGCCCTCGAGTGATAGGTAGGTAATGATATTTCTGTAGGTATGAATACGTGAACGGTTTGATTGCTGAAATTACTTTAAAACGTTTTTAATGCACATTTTTAATAAGGTGTTGTTTTAAGATAAAAATTTTAAAACGATATTATAATTTTGAAATATTTAATTTAGTGCTACAAAAGGTAAAATCCATTAGCGACGTTTCAAATATCAAGAAACACCTTTTAATAAGTATTTTTAATTTGGAGCTGCTTAGTTAGTGAAAAGCTAAGAATTGGTCTAAATTTCTCATTTACTTATTTGTCGACACCATCGGAAGATTGCAATATTAAAATTTACTTAATTCAATTCTTACTTTAGATATTTTCTTTTCATGTAGGTAAAGTCCTAAAATTTTAAGACAATTTTAGAAGCTATGTAAGTTTGGTAAATGTGTGCTTATAAGGTTAAATATAAGGTCGATTGTAGATAAAAACTACTCACACAACACTTATGACGGACCTTTTAAAACATTAACAAACACAATTTTAAAGCGATGACGATTTTACTGCGCATTATTGAAAAGATACCGCATTCGATCCAGATACATTTTACTACTTTTTAATTCACAATTAATTCTATTTTTGACTGTAAAATTTTATTACAATACGTTTGAATTTGGAATAGAAGGATAATTACATTTTTTTTTTCTTTAGCTATAAAAGAGTTCTTAATGCCCACTAAGGAGTTCATGAATTAAGTAGGTGTACTTATCTATCAACCTATTTAAGTAAGGCGATTCAAGTTTTAACTAAAGTACCTAAGGTAGTTTTATTTGCTAGTCACGCCAACAACCAATCAATAGACGGGTTTTCAATGCAGATGTGATATGTGGTTTAACCCACGGGATAAGTAGAGGTACAGTTGATACTTAGCAATATTTCTTAAATTCTTTCTTTCTTTTGTGACCGACGACATATCTGCTTCCAATATTTATGACGAGTACATATACTTGCCACTTGCAATTACCTACCTATATATTATATTAGGGTATTATTTATATAACTGCCTAAAAGAAAAAAATATTATTATAGGTACATACATAGCTCAACCTAAACATATAGAAAAAAATAGTTGTGACATTTTGTATCTAAGAGTACTTTGAACTTTGACCTTCGTAAGGACCTAATCTTTACTTAGAACTGAATGTAGCTACTATATAATAGGGAAGGTTGGGTCTCGTGTCGGAGATACGTAGGTACAAAACATCCTTGTAGCTATTAGGATTTGCCCGAGAAATGTTGTCAGCTACTTCGTTTTTCTTTCTTATTAAATAGGTATTTAGCAAAAATAATTATTAAATTATTCTTTTATTTTTCGATTCTATTAAAACTTTTTCGTTGCTCTTTTAAAACTTTAAGGACAAATCAACATTTTTTTATAAAAATGAATAAAAGATGTAACTTGCACATAATATCTAGCCAAGCACATATTTTTATCTCAGAACGCTTTATGTCAAAATGACGGGTGTATCTTTAAAATTAATATAATTTTCAAGCCCTCCCAGCTTCCACTTACAACTATCTTGCTCATAAAATTACTGATTTAAAGTGTTAAAGCAAGTATCTTACATAGTTAAAGATGAGCCTAAACTCTTCAGTTTTATCTCAACCTAAGTGTTGAGACGAGGTACTAGGCTTGCAGAATATACCAGGATGATAAAACTAAGGTTAAGATAAAAGTCAGAGTATTTGCACTGAAAACCTTTTCCTATGTAAATACGATAAAAAATCAATGTAGATAAGTAATTTATTCAGAGTGGGGTCTCGACTGGACTCTACGACCCCAGCTTGAAAAATATGTTCCGGATAATACCATTCGCAGGGATCAGTTAGGGACACCTGATACCGACTCCACCTTTTTCGAGGGATGCCAGGGGATTTTCTTTAAATTAATAATACGAGCCAATATTAAACCAATAGGTTTTGTTGTAACAACACACCGCGTGTCTTCTCCAAGATGGCGACGTTCCCAAAATCTTCTAATTAAATTATTCTATTTTACAACCGACGTTTTGTATTTCACTAATGAATAACAAGAGCCGTTTATATAGAATATACGTTCCAACGAATTATCTTTGAAAAATAGGACGGTTTTCTCGTAAATAACGCACTTTGATGTTGTAGGAGATCGGAAGAGAGAAAATGTGTCTACGATACGTCTGTGAGATTTGTGTATAGCTACCTATATGACACTACTAATCAAAGATAGGTGCCAATGTTTAGGTGTAAAATGTTTGTCTAGACATTTGGATGCTATTGATTACTAATTAACACCAATAGTTAGTCAAATTTATTGAATACTATCTGAAGTCTTTTTTCTTTCGTGTCTCTTTAATTTTTTGCCAAATATCTAATTTCACTTACAGAACAGAAGAACAAGAAAATTGTTTTTGCCACGATTTATTTTTCACATTTTCTCATTGTTCAAATATCCACTTTGGATATTTCAAAACCCAA
Organism: Spodoptera exigua; assembly: GCA_902829305.4. Lineage (NCBI taxonomy): Eukaryota > Metazoa > Arthropoda > Insecta > Lepidoptera > Noctuidae > Spodoptera > Spodoptera exigua. The sequence continues at coordinate 5,922,867 of LR824612.2, forward strand.
ATTAACTATTTCGGTCCAGCCGTTTTCGAGTTTTAATAAGACTAACGAGCAGATTTTTTTAAACATTACGATATAGTAATTTGTTTTATCTTCATTTCTTTTTCATTCTTCATTTATGGTTTATATTTTGTGAGTACCTACAAAATATTAATCAACCTGAAAACAATAACCATTTTTAAAGACATTGAAAAATATATACCTATATGTTATGTCCATATCCAAAACTACATCTTTTAACACAAAGAACAGTCTAAATCCTTGACATTTAACACCTGTTTTCCACAAATTCCGCAATAACAGTTACAGTGGGCCTTAACTTAATAAGCATTGTCGCTGTGTTGGTACCCCTGGGGCCAAATTCTCTAATTATGTTAATTTCAAAATAACGTTATGCTACCGCACTTGTAAGGGATGATCTCGGTCCGTTCCTGTTATGGCCCTTCTAGCCACTCGCCCCATCCCCGTGTGTTGCTTACAAATAAATTATTTTTAAGGGTAAGGTCTATTTTTGCCTGTTTATCTAAGTAGGTATATACTGAATTTTAATCATTTTATTATAAGAGTTATTTTTGTATGAATGTGTTAATATAATTTGGTGCTTTTTGTCAATGCTTATTTTTTGGTAGGTATGTAAAAACGTATATTTTAATTAGTATATAGAACATGACTAAGTTAAATTTTAGCTTATTTTTATACCGGATTATTAAAGGTTTTTATTTCGTTATAAATATGATTATGAATATAAATAAATTAATAATAATCAAGTGAGTAGATAATACAATAGGTATACCTATCTCTCAAGTAATACGAAATTCCCAATACATTTTTGCAAAATTGTAATTAAGCACATAAAATATTACGCCTGATACCGTACGCGATCAACCTATGTATGACATTGCTACAATCATAATTTTGAGGTTTACCATAAATAAATATTAAGTATATTTAAATAATCACATAAATAGTAGAATTCATTTGGTTTATCCGTAAATAAGCGGTGCTGGAGCTTAATTTATAAGGTAACATCTTTTTTCTAGTAGCCATAGAAACAGATGAAAAATACATATCTAACTAATATCTCTGTTTAGCATTAAATAAACCGGTACATGTATAATAAATAACTATATTTAAAAATCGTATGTTATATCAGAAATATAAAAATATAAAATTTTCTCAGAATTTGATTCTTATCCCATTGTGTCGGTAGGTATAGTCTGCCGTTTCACCCTCCAGGCATTTAATTTCGCTCGAAGCTTATTTGAAAAGATAAAATCAGTTGCTATCTTTATGTCCATTTCAGACACAAGTTGGTAAAAAGAAACGTGTGTAGGTTCTATAATATCTAGAACTTTCTATTGAAATAGAAAATGGAAAATTCGTGTTATTTGTATAGACTTAGACTACGAATAGGCACTTTGGTAATGTGATTACTATTATGAATGAAACGAAAACAACTAAAGGACGGTACTTTTTTGATAATTATCTTTGTATTCAAAAAAATTCATGTTCATCAGGCCGTCTAGAATAGGTAGAATGGGTAACTATTAACATAATTTTCTTTTGTTCATTGAAATTTGAACCAGGTGTTTATTTATAGGTACCTACGTTTTAGTCAAATTATTTTGAAAACAGCAATCCAAATAGGTTATAAATTTTACTCAACGTTTGTTCGATGTTACTCAAGATAAATGTAGCTTCCTAAAAATGATATTTAGATATCAGATATTTCAGAAATCAGGTCAGTAGTTTTTGAGCTCTCTCACTCATTAAAAACAGGTACAAATAATCGTTATAATACCTATTAGTGTCGATGCAGAAACTCCTATATACACAGATATCCAAGGATTGAAGATCGATATGCCTATCTTAGCAGGTAGATGTTGGTGTCCACCTTCCTAATATAATCCAAAAGACGGTGTTACGGCACTCATGGGAAAAAACGGGGTTGGCTAACCTTCGGAGGGGCATACAAGATGAAAACGGGGCTGCAGCAAAAAGATTGTATACGTACCGACCTACACACAAAAAACATGTTCCTATTGACCATTGAGAAAGGTTAACTTGAAAAATTGTTTCATTTTTGAAATCTCTTCTTTTTGTCAACGTGTTTCGTTGTTCTTTTGTTCATTTTTTTTCCTTTCAAAAAGAAAAACTGAATGTCACATGGTTTGGTGGCATTTTTTAAAATATGAGTAGTCATGTATGTATCTTTATTTTTTTAGATTATATCCTAGTCAAAGACGTTGAATGTGTACGCCAATCTTTATTTAACGAAAAATATCTACTGCTGAATGAAACAAACATTATGGTATTTTGTCATAAAACACGTAAAAATTATTATGATAAATACTTACATATCTTCAAAACGTGGACTCATAGACGTTTAACTCATGACCAAAATAATCCAAGACAAAAGAGCGTAAACATAATTAACTAATTAATCACCAATTATAATACATACTTACATTATTAAAATATAGATAGGTATATTATAAAGAACACGTGTTCATCTAGGTAATTAAATACATAGAACAAAGTACGACCATTCGAATATATTTAATTTAACCACGACACAGTTGACTCACCTCCAAAAATTAAAAATATTCGAAGTGTTAACATACTGAACATGGAGGTAACATATTAATTTATTTCATCCGCGAACAAGCATGTGCGTAGAATACATGAATTTACCTCGTACACCGACGAACAAGAGGTATTTCTTTTAAAATTGGAATCTAAATCGTACTTCGCCTTAATAAATTGGTCGAGAACCCCAATTTCTGCCTTCAGTGTTGAAAACTTTGTTAGCGCTCCTTTGAAACGCTGAGACAGATATTGTTATGAATTTATATTTTTACATCAACTTATTCGAAATATTTTAGAGAAAATTTGTCATTCGACGCTGCTTTAATAATGGAAAAGTGTGGAAACTGAATTGGATTCCGTGTGTACGTGTTTTGTGTATGAAAGTTAGCATTCAACAGCGGAACATGTGTATATAGAATAGTCGGACGTAGGTCTGGAGACTGTCTCATTCAAAATATAGCTGGGGAGCGCGAGCCGAATATGAAACATGGTAGCGTCGGAAAATAAACAACATTCCCCTTAAAAATATTCACCTTAAATCACACATTTACTAACATTACAGTGAAATTAGATATTACAAAATCCTTAAAACCACATTATTGTCAATGCTATAGTTAGTTTATTTGCCATTAAAAGTTTCACAAAACGTTACAATGTAACATGCTTATTAGGTAAAGCAGTTTCAGAACACTTAATTAGACGTAAATTTGCTTTGAATAGACATGTTAAGCTTATGCCTGTATTTATATTTATATCGTTAATTTGCCCTTTAAAATCCGCCTCGCAACACAGCGGTATGAAATAAGGCAATGAATATTAAATTAAATGTCATACATTGCGGACGGTGTTTGTGAAAGGGCAGACGTGTTCGATATTAGCCGTCGTTGGGAACGCCCCACGGCAGCGCTGCATTCGCCTGCTGACGAAACTTAAATGGCAGACATTGTTCGTATTTTAAGTAGTTTTAGTTGGCACTTAAGACATTTCTCCGCTATAAACATCGTAACTCCTGAATTGTTTTGGACTTTTCTTTATTCAAACAAATTATTATAGTCGAATTGTATTTTTAAACGCTGCGGCTTCGTAAGAAAATTCCTTGACTAAAAAATTACTACAACGGCGTAGCATGCGTTTAAAATATTTAAATTAAATTATAATAAATATTGTCCGTGTTTCCAGCCGTAATAAAATGGCAGAATTATCTGTTTACAGAGTCTCTGACAAACGCTAGTTTTGATACTGGAATTGTTTACAAAAAAATAAATAAATGGGCTACGACAAGTTTGGACGCCTACGTTCAGTTTTTACATAAGTACCTACGTGGGTAGATACATGTGAATTATGTGCTCACAATTTACATAGAGTCTATTGTTATGTAGACTATATTTTGAGCTTAAATCGCATTCAAACATTTACATCCATTGATTTTTTCATGTTGATGTCGTATAGGTAAGTTTGCATACCTAATTTGCCTATACACTAATTTATAGATGTCAACTAATCAAAAATATAGATAAAATATAACATCTAGTTCTTTGATATCGGGTGTTAGTTTTGATTTATTCTTTACGCATTAAACTTTTTTATTTTAAATCCACGCTAATGCTATTTCAAAAAGATTTTCTAGTGAGAAAATGGCGTACTTGAATCTGATCAAACTTAGTGCGATTTTCCAAAAAAATCCTGAAATTATTTATGACTTTGATTGAAGAAATGGAAAAATGTTTTTCTAAAAACATAAAGTTTTGTATTGAAATAGTGTGAGTATTTACATTAATCATTTAATCTTAGATCTCATAATACCTACTTACGTAGTTTCGAGTTTCCCCTTTATAGTTACAAGACCACATTTTTATTCGCCTCATAATTGTGATTGGGGCATATTATGCTGTTCATTAGTATCGCTCTGTTACCTTCTTAGAACACAATTTTTATTAAATATAAGCGTTAATTATTCGTGTACCTTATAAATATTCTGAATATGCATTTTACCACGCAAGGACTGATGTTAGAATGTTCTCACAACTTAATTTAGGTAAGATTGTATCAGATGTCAATTCGGTAATATTCGACATGACATTTGTTTTTATAAAATATAAAAAAAAAAACATTCAAACTTTGCGAACGAAATCGATGACCAATATTCTTAAACAATTAAAAAAAACTTTAGAAAACGATTTTTTATAAATTCAAAAATTTTAGGTACGTTTTTTCGCGAAATAAATAAGTTTGCCTATTTGATGGTAAAATCTTTTTTGTAGGCAGTACTCTACCTCGACTGCGATGGGCGGTACAGATAACAACTATCAACACAAATTGTAACCCCTTGTTCCATTCGCAAAATTGGGTGCATTTCTCTGCGATATTTTAATACGACACCGTTGTAAACAGACAGCCCCATTGTGTTAGCATGTGCTCTAAAATATTGTTGCAAGCCAGTAAAATAAAGCGAAAATGACCTCGTTACTACAACGCAAATGAAAATGAAAACCTAATAATTTTCTCGAAGATTTATCTCGAAAACAAAGAGAGAAAATGCCATTTGCATAACTTTATTGTAAGTAAAAACGATAAAATGTCATCTGGTAAACGAAGATTCACTGTCAAATAAACATTAATGTCCAAATAACCCACAAAAGTCGTAAAACTTACACATGGCACAGAATATGAACGGATTGACGAATTATAAATACACAGCTGACAAAGTCAAGGCTCGTAGGCACAGTATTATCAGCGTCGAGGGAGGCGATGAACATATCACCTTCTGAAACGATAAAAATTAAACTTTACAACCAATAAAATAAAGTTTAATTTACGATGTGATTTTGTTACAGTTAAGTTTTTTGTAAGTGGATGGGTTAGTAAGTAGCCAGCCTGTAGCACGGGCTGATGACAGCGCGACCACAACAATCGGTACGAAGAATAATCGCTACACGTTTTATAGGTCGTAATTGTTGTCATAAAATGGTAACAAAAGTTGTTTTTACGTTCGGCACGAGAGGCGTGTTTATCATCTCGTAGTAACTATACGGAATTATTCAATGATTATGGTGGGAAACCAACACTTTTATAGCATTTTAATTGTTTTACTCGACTTTTTAGGTGTTCGCCGTACGATCACTTGGTCAAATTGCGAAACTGTATCTGTGTATTATGTAGTTTTTCTTCCTTTATGCTAATACAAAGATATAAAGATCCCGCAAATGACTATTTTTACCTCTGTAAGTACAAAACGTTCCATAAGCTCACGTAGTAGCCGTAAATGGTAGGCAGGCAGACAAATTATGTTATTGAAGAAAATTAACCAATGCATATTAATTTTACTCACCGTATAATGTACTGTACATATAGGTAGACGAAATAATACCCAGAACGGATGGAGAGAATATATTAAAATATTTAATTAGGGTTCGAGCGAAACTGGCTTCGCGGGATGTCCCATCTGTTGGGGGATTTAACAATGCAGCATTTCTTTGAAGGAATCGCGGTTCGCATAAAATTCATTCTAATCAAAATTCAAATATTGTGTGTTCCGCGTACTTCTCGACTACGATTACTATGAGTATAAAGTTTAATAATGAATTTGAATCGAGCGTGACTTCGAGAGATAATGCTCGTACGTGCAGGGAACGACCGCGACCGGCGATGCTTATGTAGGCAACGAGCTCCATGTTTATTTAGTAACACATGGTAAGGGATATTTTCCGATTTGTAGGCGTAGTTCGACGTCCGTCCTCGGGCGCCAACTGACTCACCGACTACGGCCGATTGTTCGACACTAAATGTCGATGGAATCGGTAACTCAAGCATTTTACGGCCGACTTAAATAATATATGGGGCGTTGCGTAATTTTCCTTTAGTTTCGCCTTATGCGAATGTTAGTACAAATATTGGCTTTGGGCGTGGTCTCGAGCGCGATATTCAATACGTTATAGTTGCCTTCATCCGTAAATAAGACTAGCGCTAAAGGCAGGCGCCACCGACGTTAACGTTCGCTCTCATTAAACGAGTCTTGTACGACACTAAACGTAAATATTTTTGCTCGTTAATCCGAAGATTGCTCGGACGCGATTTGGCATTTTTTACACTATAAACAATCCCGCCGCTCGTTAACAAGAAAGATGAGCTCTAACACTTCAGTTTATGGACAGTAAAGTCGTCGGCACGCGTGTGTTTGCACGACATTTGCTACTTGATAAATTCAGTTTAACTGTAGTTAAACTAAGCGGAAGAAAGTTCTTGATCGTGATCGTCCAGCCCTACAAATAAATTTTCTTCTTGAGCAGGTGTGGGTAAAAAATAGAGGGCCGAGATAAACGTATTTTTGTAGCTAGTACTTACATATAATTGAAAATGGTTATGAAATAAGCAAACCTATTACACAAGATATGATTGTGTGTTATTTCAAAAATAAAATAGATAACCTAAATATTTGGGAAATGTATTAGGAGCGGGTATTGTCTGAATTCCGATCGATCATGTAAAATGAGCGAGGTTAAAGACCGTTTGGGAGCACGTACTCGTATGGAGCGAGGCTGAGTGTAACAATCCTATCGATGCATTGGTGTCAGTGACCGCGGGATGGAGTGCGCGTTCTAACATTTTCATTTCTCATAATATTTCACCGAAATCATTCGCAAAATGAAGACAAAAATCCAAAAGCAATGCTTATATTTTAATTACCTCGCCTCTTTAATTTATTCGGAAGGATTTTATTCCATATCTACGCTGAGCAATCCTATTTCGGGTCTAATTTCATTAGAATCGGCCTGACAGTTACGACCATCGGGAGCGTTAATTGTAGGCGCAGTTATTTTTCATTAAAATCTCCTTAAACTGAAATGAAATCGTTTTTCTTGATATTGTATTTTAAGACGTTCAAAGACAAACGCAAAGTCGTTTTTAATCGAGTATGTTATACGTTGAATAAGATATTACACACAGGTTCCATTAAAATTACAAAATCGATTCTCAACGATTATTATCAGATTCACTCTTCTAGAGTATATCCAAAACTTCTCATATTAACGCAGCGAATCGAGTTTTTATCGAATATAACATCTAATATCCGTGTGTGCATATCGAATATATCGAGAACTAACATCGGAGCGGCGAGCAGGTAGGGAGTCAGATAGCTTGGTTTATAAATAGGTAAAGAGCGTAAATAGAAGCGGTTGTATCGGCTTTGAGCCGCTACCAATCGATACGCGATATCGTTGTGATATTACGTCATAAATCCCTCTATAACCCACCCAAAAAGATACCTTAGTAAAGAAAAACTAAGGCGTATTTTTCAATGAAGATCTTCCTCGTAACTGCTTTGTGCCTACACATGTTGTAGACGGAAACACACACACGGCTATAGAAATGTGTGTGTATAGATAGTTAAAAGTTAAATACCAACATGTTTTCATGTTGTTGGATCTTTTCTTAATCAAACTAATGGAAATTGCCAGCTTTAAAAGTCAGTTAGTAATTTCTTTAGTTATAGTGCATTTTTATTGAGTTTGATGAGAGATGGTTGTAGTTTTGTTCGGTTCAAAATTAACAACTAATGTAAGTAAGTATGTATTTGATAGGGTGTTCATAAACAGTTTGATACCTAGTATTAAGCTACTGGTATAATTGAGGCTAGCTACTCTCGCGCGGTTTCACCCGCTGCTCAGCTGTATTTTATCGTAGCGAACATTGTAGCTATCTATCAGTAAAAAAATTTTGGCAATCCGACCAGTGGTTCCAAAGATTACCCCCTACATACCAACTTACAAATTTTACCTCTTTATAATATTAGTATTCGAATTAAACAAAGTATCATATATGGAATATTAGTATTAAGCAAAGTAAAGTCTAGATTCAAGGGCTTTCTGCCCAAATATCTAGGGAATATTTGGGCAGAAATTTCTCTATGAAATAAAGGGAACAATTCACAGCTGTCCTTAGATAGGTCCCTCGTAATGACGTCATAAATGACACAGACTAAATCTTATTCCGTTATATCTGTTTGATATGTCGGACTGAACAATATGTTGGCAATATTTACCCTCCCTCCTTGTGTTACCTACCAAATGTTTGCTCGCCGAGGCGTGGGGCGGTTAATAGGTCTAACCGACGTAGTTCCGGACAAATATAGGTACCTACTTTACCTTACAGGTAAACCTTACCAACTCATTTTCCTTGAAGCAACTGGACGGAAAATATTAGTTTTATCTCGCGTTTTCATGTAATTTGAGCTTTGTAATTGGATTTGTTTAGCTTCGTTAATTAAAAACGAAATGTTGGAACGAATTTAGTGGTCATTTACCTCTAAATTAGATTTTTACTTAAAATAAAACTACGAATTATATCTATTTGAATGAAGCAATAATTTGGTATCAATTAAATTTTGAAAATATTTTATCGAAGCTATTGTGTCTTCAAGTACCTATAATAACGACAATAAACAAATGAAAATCTACTTTTTATAACAATAGTTTTAAAAGTATTTCCACTGCGTATATTTTAGTTACGTATTCAGTAGAGATACCATTGCCTTGAATCCGGGGTCGAAACGACCAAACTTTTGAACGAACGAGTACCGTCTCTTAAATAAAATCTTAAAACTTTTATCTTTTACTTTGATAACGCACCTATTCTGAGACGAAACTTGTATTACGTTCGCCGTTCCACGATGCTTTTGTTAGAAAAATTTATAAACGTTCGAGATTCGATAACGAAATTTGGCTTTTCAATAGGACTATACTTAAATACCATTTTTTTGTTTTATATCTAATCATTTATCAATTCGAAACACTTTCGTTTCAAATTGCTGAAACTACTAAATGTTTATTTTGGTGGTGTTATGACGTAATTATATCGCTATTATGCATAAATATTATATATTTATGACATAGATAAATTGTTGAATGTCAATATTAAATATGATATGACTCTAAACAGAAGATAACACACTAACTATTTAACACTTGAAAGATCTTAATAACCGCCACGCGCTAATGTTTTTGGAGAACAATTTTACAAATATTTTTTTAAAGTTTCCAATAAAATAATAATTAACTAAACGACGGTATCCAATGTAGGTACCAATTCGATTCGATATCGTGTGGAAAAAATGTGCACGGGCCTTACAATTCTTTTACGATCGAATTTTATAGCAATTTTATGTATTTCCAATTGCTTAAGGTTGACAATCCGATCCGTGTAAATTCTAGCAAAATACGTGTGTGAAGAATCCGAAACTATTAAAATGCAAATTGGAAATTTAATTTACGTAGGCTGGACCGCATGAGGTTATTGATACGCTGTGACTACGGTTTATTCCGTCCATAAACATCGGTTAATACATCCTATAAACAGTATATTGAAGATCGATAAGACTAAAACATAAATAAGTTTTCATCAAGATGAATGAACAGTGAAAATCATGGTAGATACATTGCTAAAGCCAACAAATGAAATGCACAATCGAATGGTCTACCTAAATATCTATTTAAGTTTATGATGTATGTATGTATATATGTGATAAAGAAAATATGAGCGTTTCCTTATTGGAGATTACGTCGACAAAAATGTAGATTGAGCTCACGGATTTAGGTGTTCAACGAACATTGTCCCGAGAAAGGGACGCGTTTAGGCGAAATTAAATCATTAGAAACATCTGCGTTCCTGAAGCTAAGTGCCCAAACGATGCCAATAGGTACGCACGGATTACAACACCCGCCCTCTCTCCTTCAGCTCAACTTTTTAATTCTTTCGGCTTACCTACGTAGGTACATGGATTATGTTTCTAATATTTACCTGTCAAACGCAACAATATTTTATGTAAATCCAATCTTCCACACTGATTAAACTCTCGATGGGACTCATTCATTACGGACATGCATAATCGAAAGATTAGTTACACGTGTCGACGTTGATTTTGCTTAATATTTATTATAATACCCCAAATTTTTCCCAACCCTGGAGATTTTTCTTAAAAATATTTATCTAATATACACAATCAGTGCCGCCTCATCACTTATGAAAAATCGTTTCTCTTCTGAGAGTCCTCTATAAAAAGCTCATTCCAAATTAAAATTAAGGTCTAGCGTAACTAAAGAAAAGAATCTTATATTTCGTCAAAACATTGCAATCTGAAATACTCTTTAACGCAATGTGTTTGGGTAAGATTTTGAACGTACGCAGCTGTATTTACGACCTATTTTCAAACGGTGGTTGTCAAAATAACTGGTTGTTTTTCAAGATCCATTTGTGTGGTGCCCCGCACTAGCGCTGAATTATTGATGTTAAAAGAACAACAAAACATGTCGATATTCTAGTCGCTTTAGATAAAGTGTTAATAGTAATATAAGCCGCGGCGGACGGGTATTTACAAAATAATACTTCTCTATGATTATTTTTATACGGACCAATGCGCACAATTAAGGAACACCTCACATTATGCACATGGCTATTGTTGTAATGAATTACGTTACGTACGTAATACGGCTAAACGGTTCACGGTCGAAACTTGATACAAAAATTAAAAGGAGAAAAACCTAAGATGCGTAGTTGTCTAATTAGATAAATATTATATTTAATACGCTTTATCTGTTGATCGACGGAGGAAGGCCAGCTGTGTATGTATCGCGCAGGGCTCATTACAGCATTAGTTTACTGTTCAAAGTAAGTATATAACACACCTCCGTCGAGCAAGTCCATTAACATCAAGCGTTATTAAGGCCGTATCTCGAACCCAAGCCACTCCGATAGCCCCACGTTCCATTAAAAGAAACCATAAAATTACATTATTATGTGTTAATAATTTCAAGTGAAAGAACGCTTTTTCAAGTATTCTTCTTGACAAATTAAATATTTATATCCATTTCGAATTGTAAATCTTTCACACATGTCTTAAGATTAAAGATTTAGTATTCGGATATCGAGATGTGAAATTGAGTTTCGCCTTATTGAGTGTGAAAATACTACTTCGTCAGTAGCTTAATCTTGAGTTCGCGTGCTGTATATTTCGTCATACTACGCTTGGGAAATAAAACGGTTTATTTTTTTAAGATTTTCGAAACGATCTTCATAATATCCTCATATATTGACTCGAATCTTCTTTAATTCCTTAACGATCTTAATTTCGATTGTAAAATGTTTTGTAAAGCCTTTTATGTATTGTAAAAGTCTCTGTGCGGAGGTCACGTTACATCATATGGAATTTTACATACACCTTTCGAATTAGGGTGTACCTAAATATATGAAGCTATAGCATATTCCCGATAGTTACTCGACTCAGATAAAAAATACATATCCCGAGGCGGAAGGCCGATGTAAATTTAGTCGGCGCGGCGTATCTACCTGTGAAAGCCGAAAGGCGTTTACTTGGGATGTCTCATAAAATTAGTATCTAACTGCTTCGCGTATTATCAGACCTGTTCTCAAGAAAACTAAAATCACATGCGGCGCGTAGGTATTTTAGCAGATTAAGATTACATTTGACACGTTATCAATGTAGGTAAAAATACTTTGACTGGATATAAATAAACAACTTCTTTTTTTCGTAAAATATTGTCATGATAACTTCTGTAGCGGCTCATTACTGCGCCGGTTCTCCCTATCGGATTATTTTAATTTAAACATTTTCTGCACAAATTATAATATTAAGCGTTTTAAATAAGCTATCTGTGCTGTGAAGGCAATAACTTAATTTTTCTTTTTAATCTGTCCCGTGGGCCAAAAACCTCATTGAAGCACAGCGTATTTGATTTGATTTAAAAGGACCTGTTTGTTAGACGAAAATTATTTGAGAATAGTAGCGATCTATTTGAAAACCGAATAAGAAAACAAATATATTAGGTAGGTATACAAACACGTATAAATCTTGAATGTTTTGGTGAATTCTGAACACAACTTTATATACTCGCCTAGTTATTTTAGAAACGGGACCAATTCTTTGGAATGTAATATAATAATGGGACATAAACTGTTTGTTAGAACACTATACGCGTTTTAGTGATACTATGTAAGTATCAGTAATAAAAGAGATTGTAAAATCAACATCCCTAAGCGAATGTTAGCATTTTGATACGAACGACTCATTCAGGGATATAGCACTTAATCTAATTAAGTAATTGGTGGCTACCGGTGTGTTCTGGATGCTCACTGCAGGTAACGGGACGTGTAGGTACATTAAAGATAATATCGCGTCTGTGGAATCGATACACATTGCTCCCTAACCAACCCTGGGCGGCGGCACGTAAGTTACGCCGGCGAGGCCAATGTTTGTCCGCCAATCAAGTGTCGTATTTTACTGCCACAAGCCGACACTAACTTACCACAACGGGCTCTGCCTCTCGCTTAATGAGACAACATCGTTTTACTGTCAAACATTATGCGGCACAAGAATAAAGGTGCTATATAAAAGTGTAATTGTGTATTAATGAAAGATTTGTAGATTTTGGCGTAGAAATATAAACCTAAACTGTCATAAGATAAAGCTTTTGACAAGTTGTCACCTTTTTTTGCTTTTGTTTCATTACAAGATTTTTTATATTTTTAAACGACAGCTATAGGTAGGTAGGTATGTATTGTCTTCCAAAAAGCCAAAAGTAAATATAAAACTTATCAATGAAAAAATAATATGTGAAAATTTAAAATAAAAAATACAAAGACATCCCACATAAACAGCACCTACTGTACTTACTCACTTGTCTTTAATTCGTGTACCGCGTTACCATGTAATAAATAGAATCTATATCACATTACGCGCTGCAGGTATTATTGTCTTAAATCAATTGAAACATTTAAATGTTATTAAAACGATAATTTGAACGGCGCCTGACAATAAGCAATTACACTGTTGATATCATAAATGTAGGTAGGTACTAAGGAAACGTCATAACAGTCTATAAGATAGGATTACCCACGATTTCTCTTGACTTCAATTGCTTTAAGAATGTTTAGATAATAAATATTTAATAACGCACAATGTTTGTTATTGAATAAATACAGATTCAATGTTCGTTTGTAGACATTTGTTCCTACTTACATTCTACATCTACTCAATAGCTTTCGAATAGCCTTTTCTAATAAGGCTACCGATGTAATAGCATCTTCTACTGGAATCTATTTAATACTACCAATTTCGTGGTAATGAGTTCAGAAGTTTCTTTTTGTTAGGAGTAATACAAATCAGGGTAGTTACTGATACGGATGTAAACACAAAGGCACAAGGCCTTCACATTACGCATTGCCCATAACGAGACCTCTACAAGTCTTATACAGGCACAACAAACTATAAATTCGATATAATGTCATCGAATAAGTAAAATACACCTACAATGTCTTGTTCTTGTATAAAAAAGAACAATGTTAAAAACGTGTCTTGTTATCGGTATAAAAATATAAAAACGTCACAAGAATTTTCAGTAAAGGAAATAAATGCATAGAAAAATTCTTTCTTGTTATAGGAAAGGTGGGTGAGGGCGTACGTCGCGTCTCCTACATATTTTATTGACTCGACTGCATCACACGCGAAGACGCTACGACGATAGATCCGACGACAGAATATCTATTAGGTAAAGTAATTCGATTGAAAATAATTATACAGTTGACTAATTATTTTATTAGATATTTAATTCATATTAAATTTCTACAATTTATACGTTATGAATTAATTTTGGATTGGTTTACCTAGTCGTGTGGTCAGAAATAGGTTGTTTCTTACTGATTAAAATATTTGATCATACTTTTAGTTAATCTCTTTGTCTTCACGACTACATTAAGTGGCTTTAAATGTTATTTTGAATCTAAAATTAGGTATACGGAGAATTGTTTGAGAATATCTTATCAAAAAGTGTATTTATGTCTGTGGAGTCTACATGTATAATCAGAGTTTCTGGAAAATTAATGCTGCCAGAAGGCATTAATGTAGGTAGGTACCTGACGATTATTTCAACACGTATTAAAAATAAAGATGGCTTCTTATTGTTAAATCCTTAAATTAAGAAATTCACGTGCGTCATTCTGCAGTCTGAAAATAAAGAAAATTTGAAGATTGATCCAACAAAAACAAAGTCAAACTGTCATCAACTGACCTTTTATTCAGTCACTATATAAATTACATTGTCCAAAAGTAAATCAAAAGACAGCTAACCGCATATCTGTCACACATCTACACGAAAAGCTGAAACCTAACGTCCACAAACTTCAAAGGGAACACAACGAAAATGGCGTATCAATCATTTTATGACATCATACATCAATCAACGAGAAATAAAACACGACGTAAAGATTGATAAATATCTTGTGACACATCCGTCGTTCGGTTCTCGCGTACCACGCACTTACTTTATGTGGTATCAGTCCGTGCGGTATTCCCTAACTGCACTTTAGCTTCTGAACCGTATACACCTACATACTTATAGGTAAAAGTATAAAATACACAAGTACCTACATATACCTAGCACGCATCTACTCGTTTTCACAACACGTAACTTGTGTTTTAGGAGATTTTTTCTCTCCTGTTTTATTGATCGATGTTTGACGATAAGTTAGGTACCTACCGACATACTGTTGTTTTTCATTATATTTGTTACGTATCGGTAACATTGGTTAATCTATTGTGTATAGAGAACTTCTAATCAATAAGATAACTTTCACAATAAAACCTATAATAATACTTTTTATGTATGTTGCTTCTTTGATTCTGCCAGAATATTATATTACTAAGATTAAAAATTAAAAAGAAAACATAAGGTGCTATATGTACCTATATACTTACCGTGATTAAGCTCTAGAATCTTGAAATAACTAACTACCAAAACTAGTTCAATTTTACAAAAATAAGAACTGTCTACAACCTAGACATCTAGATAAGAACTAAGCACTCAACTATGCCTGAATCTGTTCTGTCTATCTCAAATTCTCAAGGATGAAACCCAGCCGTATCTAAAGGTACTTCTATACACTAGTTTTCGTAGATATATCCTTTTGATTCCTCAAATTGGGTTGCCACCTATGGGAATTTGATGAGGTTCGTCGGAGGTCTGTGCGGTCAAGATCTACGCTGATAAGACCCTCATTTAAGTTGGGTAAATAGTTGATACGGGTTTAGATACCTACCTACAATGTCAACCAAGTTTTGTGTACATAGAGTAGGTACGTAGGCACGTAGGTATTCTTATTGTTGGTTATTAATAGGATTTGAAGTTCCTAATATTTGCTTAGTTGAGGGGTGATTTCAAAGTTAATTGTTCAGGAATAAAATTAATGTTTTCTATAAATATTTATTCATCTTACCTATTAACGGAATCCCTATATAAATAATTCCTTTTATTACAGAAAATTTACATTTACTTACATAGTTTTCTCGTTCGTTTTAAAATAACCACAGCAAAATGCATACTTATTAACATAGATTACACATATTGGATCTAGTTTCTCCCGTCGAAGGATCGTCGAGTGTTGTCAAATATTTTAAAAGTAAAGCCATAATATCTGTTTTTTATATAGCTGAAATGCTTGTTTAATGCCAAGATAAGGTAGAAATAAAAAAGAAATTTAATTACACCGTACATGGAATGAAACTTTGCACGTGTTTGCGCTTCAGAATAAAATAATCCATTTAATTAGGGCGGCGTAGGCATAATTTTCTTTTTACGGCTTAATGTTGGATTTATCAAGTAATTTGAGGAATAATTAAAAGGCTAAGATATGTATTGTATAGGTGTACGTGTGTGTAAAGGTCAAATAACATATCTTTATAGTTGTAATTTTATTGATATTGCCATTTCTTACTTTTTTAGAAAACGATAACTGGGTATAAATAACGCCCACAGACGATTCAATTACGACTTAATTATTGCACGTAATCGGTAAATAGTTATATAAATAACACTGCTATGTACATTCCTGTATCTTTATTGCAGAAACAATGCCCTTTATACGTGCCTAGTATGTGTTAATGACAGTAAAATATGATGTGAAACAATTATTTTCCAATATAAATCAATTATAAGTTCAATAACAGATACCCTCTACAATAATATTTCGAATTATTTTATATACCAACAAAGATTAAACCTATTAGATTTAGGTGGGTTTTTAAATTAAGAACATTATTACCCTGCCTTAGAATTCTGTGTCGTACGTGCGTTTAAAAATATACAAAATCATATACATAAGCCACCCAGATCCGAAATAACAATATGTGAGTTAACAAAATGATGTTTCATGCGGAGCGAACCCGCAATAAGTTGGATAGCATGTAGTTGGTCAGCCACTGCGCTAAATGTGTGAATCATTGTGGGTCAAATAATATCTTAAATTTTTTCATTATTAAAAATTTGTCATTGTTTTTCGGGTTATTGTAATATTTTTCATGTCCAACCTAATGTTCTTACAGGATCTGTCGACAGAATAGTCTGTATACATTTCAAGTTGTAAATAAACTTTTTGTTTTCTTTCCAGGAAGACCCATGGAACTCACACAGCCTGCGTAGAGCCTGCTAAGCCTGTTTCAAGCCGCATTACAATAAATTATCTTTTATTTCACTGCAAATGTACCAATCCACAATATTTTTATAATTTTATAGTAGACTTGAGACCATGCCAACTCATAGTTATCTTGCTCCTAAAACACAGCCGCTATCGAGCCTCATAAAATTATGTAGAGTGGGCGAGGAGTCGCCATGCGTCCCTAATTTCGTGGGACATCGAAATTTTGTCGCAACGCCTCTGTGGATACGTCGATAGACGCCATTTCTTCAAAAAGTCTCAAATTTTATCTCAAAACTACGAATAAACAAAATAATATATATGTAGTATTATATAATGTGTGTATGTATTTTTGTATAATAAAGTGATGCTTAGGATACCAATGGCGTATTTCCAGTGCAACTAATTTTATGTAAATATATGTAAGGAAACAAGGAGCCATAACGATTGTATCGTTTCCTGTGTCAGATCATTAACCACTAATATTCAAGGAATTCAATCCTTATAAATTTTGTAACTGAATTACTTACAACTGTATTTTAAAAGTAGAGATAAAAGCAACCGGAATTAAAAATGTTTTAGCAGGGATTTGCACGTTATATTTTGTCTTAATTTTCGGGGACTTGTCTCAATTTGATATTTTAGTTGGTGATACTACATTGTGAGGTGGAACATTTGGAGTTCGCACGGCGTAATGAGTTGGGTAGGCACAATTAAAACACTATTAGTGCCCATCTAGTTAACTTTGATGTAGATTTAAAACTTTTTTGTATGTGAATTGTGCTTTTTATTATAACAGCCTGTACTTTGCATATTTAAGGAGATGAAGAATGTTTTTTGTTTATTAAAATTTTGTCTTTGCGGTTGTTTCATTAATTCTCCTGCATTATCTTTCTACCCAATAACAATGCAATGAAAAAGCAATAATATTATTAATATTAAAGTTTCTGCTATTTAATTTACTTAATTCAAGAAGTTGAGTACACAATAAGTCCGATTCAAGGCAGGTGTGTTTCTCAAACACATTAAAAGTACCTTCGTGTGGTAGGCATTACAAAAGTAAGTAGGTATATACCTACTTAAAGGGTGTCTAAACACTGCTATAAAGTAAATAAGTAATAGTTAAGCAACAACATAGGTACACGATAATAAGTAGATCAGATCCTATATACAAACTTATTTACTGTTCCAATGGTAGAGCAATATTCGAAACTCGACAAAATCGGAGTTTAAATTGTTCGTTTTACGATTATTGCGTACTTCGATGGTAGGTATCTTTTGAATACAAATTTGCGACTTTGGGAAATACACGCGAGCCACGATATGACTGTTTTACAAGCGAGTGCCAACCTTAAACTTTAGAAAATAGAGTGTACTTTCAGTTGTTTGAATTAAAATTAAAACACACTTATTACATACATAGGGCTAAGTTTACACGATAGTGTATTCAGTAATATTTTAAGAGCAATATTGACGATTTCAGTTGATGTTGTGCATAGTGCTTATATCGGTGGGTTTATGTGCATAGATACAAAACATCCCGTGTCAGACCGTCCGTGATAAGCCGCGACATTTTGTTATTGTTTACATGACAAGGAAAAAAAAATGTGGGACAGAAACGACAGATTTACAGCCACGTTCGTCTGTAGGGGAATTTCAAGGTAATTTTGTTACAAAACTTTTGATTAGATTGTATAAAATTTGTCAAGTAAGAAGGTTTAAGGATCGAGGGAACTTCTTTAATTTTTGGATGTCGGTAGGTCAGGCGAAATTTATGTTTCGAGATAATACATTTTTATTAGAATATACTTTTGCTAAAGCATTGTTTTCTTATCATTTTCTTTGTTATTCGAAATGTAATGCTCTTCTGCATTGTGTTTCTAAGGTGTGTAAGTAAGTACCTATATTTACCTATTAATTTCTACTTCATTTTAATATAAATTAGACTAACATTCTTTTTGTCTATGCTATGGTTTTGTGACCGTTTTTATCATTGACCTATCATAGGTACCTACTTATCAAAAGACAAAAAATAAAACTAAATAGGTACAATACAACTAGACAGACAGACGTAGATATCAATTCATTCGCTATATTAAATTGTTACGTATCAGTATTATGTAAGTATTGATAAATATTTCAAAACAATACTAAAGTAAGAAATATGACTTAGAATTCTGAATAAATAATATTTCCTTGAAACAAAGTTAACCTACATTCTAAGAGTGTAGTGAATCGCTCATCGATATCGGTAAAAGGAATAATTTATAGCTTTTGTTTTCAAGTCTAGATAGTATGGAGTGGGGTCTACGCCCCGAAAGGGGTATTTTTTGGTAGGCACTACTTTGAATTAGGTTGATGTACGCCTAAATCTGTAGGTATATCAGTCCATGTAGGTGCTTTATATATAATAATCAGGTTATCTAACTTAGATTTGTTGCTGGTAACGGAATATGAGATTTAAGACAATTTTTATTGAGTTCAGTTTCCTTCTTTATTGCATACCTACATCATCCAAAGTACGACTGTCGATAATTCCTCTTACATTAAGTTCGAGTTTGTATCGAAATTGCATAAAGATTAAAAAATAAAGAGACATGACTGTGCCTAGTTTCAAAATTGGAATCCTAAACAATGTGCGCGTCACATTATGATTTGTAACTAGTACATACTTAGATAGTTTTTTTTCGATTCATCCACGTGAGTAAGTACCTACCTAGTAATTTTCAATGAATTAATTGTTTCTCATGATTTTTCTATATTATTGAATACAATAAAAAAGCAAGCTGAACATTTTATACAGTGACCAGTCTGCCATGTGCAGATTTTATAGTAAGTACACACCACTTGGAGTAGGGAAAGTTCAGTGAACTGAATTGACTTTTAATGATGGTGACATAGGTACATGTACTGTAAATACAAATCAACTAATTGAATTAGAAAGTTCAGGAGATGATGTTACCCCTCCGAAATTGTAAGACTGTTTACCTACATAGATACAAACGCTTAAAAACAAAATAGAAATGGTGTCAAATCTACTAAGATTAATCTACTTTTAATTTCAACTGTTTAAATCCAAAGAATGATTGGAATCCATCGAAATATTAAGTAACACATAGGTACCTATTTGAATATATAAATATCTAGGAAATAGGCAATAAAATAATAATACCATGAACTTGATTTTTTATACCAACTGTAATAGCTCCGTTCAATGGTACGAAGCCCATACAATGTTGCTATAAGCAATCGATTTCGTCATTCGAAATGTAAAAAATCGATTTACCGGACTAGAAGCGGGTATAATCGGATATAGAATCGTTTTTATTACCGATTGACTACCATATTGATGATTGTATATTGATTTTTTATTTTTTGAGTTACAACACTAAATATGGTTAGTACCTACATAACTATGAGAGGATTATGAATATAGGTAAGTAGGTACCTATATAAGTGGTTGTGGGATGCGCCAGGTATTAAATTTAAAATTATTTTCATTATAAAAGTATGAATGCTACTTAGGTTTGGGTCCATAAGAATATTCCTATAAGTATGTAGTAAGCTTTTTATTTAACTATATAAATTATATCCAACCTATATTATTATTCAGCTACCAGGGTGCAACAAATAAATAAAAGGGTAAATTTTGCAAAAATACTTATAGGTACAAAACAAAAATTAATAATGTTGCTGCTACTAACATAAACGTTAAGTTTGGTTTATCCTCTTTATATGTGTTTTTTTTTTCTTTCAGTTAGGTTTATTCTATTGGATGTTTTCAAATAATTAGTAGGCACTTATTTGGGTCCATAACTTGAGCAGATACAAATGTAAGTATAAAGCTACCTAACCTAAACTTCAAAGTTTTATTGGTTAGTTATTAGAAAAAAACTGGTTACAAAATTAATGTTATTGTAAATGCTATCTACATTTTTTTTTATAAGCCTATATTATGTAGTCTAACAACCCACAGGGGAAGGCAAAGCAGTTGCACTTTATGTCTCTGGTGTTACATGGACATCAGCTGCCAATAGGTAGCGCCTTTTGCTTACCATCAGCTTATCGTTTCCTGATTTACACCATAAAAGTTTTGTAGAACCGATAGGCTAAAAGAAGAATATGCTATTTAAGTAGTGAGACTTAAATAGCTTTGTTTTTCCTACCTTCTTATATCTATTTTTAGGAATGTATGTATGTATGAAAAATGTAGGTAAGTAGGTATAAATACTTTATTTATTTAATGTTACAAATTAAAGATTTCTTATTTATATTTAAATAGTTAGGTAAATTGCTACTAACCTAGCATCTGTTTTCATTTTATTAGGTAATTGGAGATAGGAGAAAAATTACATCAATAAAATGATGTGTCAAACATTTAAAAAAGCAACTAAAAACATAAGTAGCCTAGCGATTATAGATACTTACCTTTTTCTATTTCTTACCTAAATACAACTGAGTAAGTATGTAGGTAGGTAGGTACCTAAGTAGATCTCTGAAGGTACATAGAAAAAGGTACAATAGTCTATTAACCCTAAAACCTGCAATGAACAAAACGAACTTTTGAACATAGCCTTAATGAATTTCAAGGTGAAATCAGTCATTAACTTATTCACAATATCTAAATAAGCATATTTTTTTGGCACCGCTTACAATTTATATGATTGGTAATAAGTTCTTAATTAAGTATAGGTACTTTATCTGTTGTTTGGTCGATATTATTTATTATATCTAGTTCAAGTGTTGACAAATTAAGTTCTTATTAAAAATAAAAATGAAATAATATTTAAATTGATCAATAATTCATTGGTATAGGTACTTACAATACCTACCTACATGTAAAAGTAGTAAAGAAATATGTATAGCACAGCATAATTATATCTAGAATTGTTTGAAAAAAAAATCTCAATATTCAAAAGTTTTTTTTTAAACGTTGCCCTACTCCAGCATTCAATCCAGTCTTGTGGGTGCGTTTATAAACATACAAGGTTACTTACAGACCAACCACCCAACCCGGAACAACAATTTATAGATCACACAAAGAATTGTTCCGTTCCAGAATCGAGCCCGCAGCACTTTGTAGGGCAGCTGGGGGACCAGCCACCGCTTCAACAGTGCAATCACAATACAATATTTGGGCAATCTAGAGCAAAATATTAGGACAATATTAGGGCACACTGACAATATTTTTAATTATCTAATATTTATCTGTCGTGTGTTGTATCAACATGTCATTTCCTTAAAATTTACAATAATATTTATTGCCTATTAACCAAGATTACTCGTAGATCTTTAGATTAGGTAGGTATACTTTAACAAAAGACATGAACTGAATGGACCTTAACTACTTATATCAAAATTGGTAAGGGATATATGTCGGTAGATAGGGATAAACCGTAATAAAAACTTTTAAACTTTAATTCTATTTTAAATCTTATTTTGGAGTTATATAAAGATGCTATTGAATATGGATTCCATTATATTCCCATTACCAACAGCTGACTCTGAAAGATTACACGAGACGATGGCGCCATCTATTGAGCAAGAGATGAACTCCGTAGCAACCAGCGCCATCTACACGAAATGTGTGGTAACACAGTCGCTCACCACTACAGTCTCATGTTCCCCGTCA
The DNA here is from genome assembly GCA_902829305.4 of Spodoptera exigua. Lineage (NCBI taxonomy): Eukaryota > Metazoa > Arthropoda > Insecta > Lepidoptera > Noctuidae > Spodoptera > Spodoptera exigua. Next base: position 5,945,563 of record LR824612.2, read on the forward strand.
CGTTCACTCGCATACGTAACGATAGAGATAAGAATACCTCCCAAGATGTCTTCTAAATTGCCTTTTAAATATTCCGCACGCTGATTGGTCAAAGCAAGAGCGGGTAAACGAGTTTTTTTGAGTTTACACCAATCGGCATGGAGCGGGTGTCCGCTGAACGAACGGCCATGCTATTTTAGGTGGGGCTTGGGTAAAGTTCCTCCTTTATATTCCTGACGTATGCAGTCATTTGAGTTATGGCCGATGGCGTAGGACTACGTGTATTTATAAGAAATCTGCTGAATATTCCCTTTTCTGTTATATTTTTTGTCAGGATATAACGCTGAGCTGTGTGATTGTTACAGCATACGATAAGGCGACGCAGTACCGATGTTATGCCAATTCGTATGCCGACGGCGTCACAATAAATCCTGTAACACGTAATAAAATTAGATTACCTAAGTTTCTTGTCGGCGTACTAAATTATGTTATGAAATAAATAAATTCTTCTTGCACAATATGACGCTGAAAAAATAGATTCCTATTTTACCATTGGTTGGGCTCATAAATATTTCAATATGACCTACATCTCATGTAAACAATGTTTATAAGCATAGGTATTTTAGGTCCATTTTTTAGTATAGGTTTATGTATTAGTTTATAGGTAGGTATCTATAAAATTATTTAGTAGGTATATAACCTATCAAGAAGCATCAATTTTATCCGACTTTGTTTTAAGCATCAGAATACTAAGAAGCAACCCGTGAAAAATGTAATAATAGTAATAAAGATAAAAATTTAAGAAATGCCAATGTAAAAATAACAGGATTCGTAAACCTACTTCGGTACAGTCGCGTCCAAAATATGGTCCCATAAAATACTTACTAATTTGAAGGAACCGCTCATAAACATTCATTCTTGTACAGTCGCTAACGAATATCGTTACGCTCTCAAAATGATTTCCATGATTAAAGTTATTCCATCGGGCAGCAAGATGAGAAAATATTAATTATAGTCAGGAAGCGTTTGTCAAAAAGTTGAAAAAAATAAGGTCAAATTTTGGTGAAGCTTTATCAATTCACGCTTGGAAGCCTGCACCGCAATGGGAACTTTCCTACGGGAATGGAACGAAGGGCCACTAACTGAGTCATAAAACTGGAACTTGTGAATGAAACATCGAACCATAATTGGCACATTAAAACGTCGTCCATTGACAAAATTTTATTGACACATTGTTGGAAGGATAACACACAACAGGTGACCGTAGGTTTTTACGAGCAAACTCAAGCGCGTGCCACGCCATAAACTGCCGTCGAAATCGTAAAATTGTAAGGAGCTGTTTAAATTGCCCCTAATAGAACATTATAGTAGTCTCAATGACGTGTTTGGTTTTATGTGATTTCGTATAAGTAGGCGCCACCGTAAAATGAGATGACGTAGCGTTAAATCGCCAATAAAATAGTCATTCGGTCCGTGCCTAGACAGACAGATTCTAGACGGGCGCAGTTGAATTCAAAACAGTTTTACGATACCGACACGTGTTTATCGTTAATCGTCATGCATTTATTGTACTATTACTCGGCCATTAACCGATTTATTATCATAACATCACATAAATTATGTAGCTTTGCTAAATGCTCTTGTAGAGAATCTGGGTAATTAAATATTTGGTTTCATACTCAAATAAAATGTAATAGTTCTGGTTTTACTTTTCAACTTTTTCGTCAAGAGGTAGGTACTTCTGTAGGAGTAAAATTGTGTGATTTCCTTCTCCAACGAGGTGCATTATAACTCAACTCATAACGAAAGTATGTACATACCTACTTATTTGGCAAGAATTTTGTTTCCATTGCTAAGCTCATTTCAAAACAAGACATAACAAAACAGCTCGGCAAACTTACGCAATCGTTTGTACGCGACTGTACCCACCTTTTCCCGTCCCGTAAGTTAACTCGGACTACTAACCAGCTAAAGGGTAGGTAGGTACTTAACATGTAACATAACTTACACAAATTAGGTAGGCCCCAACATTTTCCTAACTAAGCACATTCTCTTTACAGAGCTGCCTTAGTTTCTACAATAGCCTACCTCTTCAATTTGGGCACGTAATGTTGGGATAGACCTCCATAATCCTTTGCAGATATTGTTGGAAATTCTTCTATGTACTTACTTTTATCCTGATGTTGTGAAGAGCCCCTCTTTGTACAATGTTCAGGGTTAATTTTGGGAAAGGTTGCCTTTGATAAGAGTTAATACATAATCCTACTGTGTTTATTTAAATTTTGAAGAGCTAAAGTTCTTTGTTCGTACTGGATCAAACAATTATCATTTTTCTTTTGCATACTTGTTAGGTATTTGAATATAAATTGTTTTAGGCTTTCATTATTATGAAAATGAAGACCGTACCTCCGACCTACTATAGTATTCCGAAATGCTAAGATATACAAAAGGAGAGGTACATTCTCTACTAAGATATTTACGCTTCGGCTTGTTCGAATTTTCAGAAAAAGAATTTCTTGATGAAAACTGAAAATGTTCCGGATTGTCCTATTTATCCAATATGTTGGAACAGCGGAGTGCCCTCGGCCGGCCGACCCCTATCTTATTAACTTTATGCTGACGATGTCACACTCCGGTCTGTTTTCTTTGAATCAAATTAAATCTGGTATTATGGTGAGATTGCTACAAAATCACCTGGTATAAGGTAGGTATATATAAAAACAAAATAATTTTGGTAAGTATTGTGCCGTAGAAATCAGTTCGTAGCAGTGATAAATGTATTAAGTATAAACAATATACCTAAGCTCTAAACAGATGCAATCTGACAAATTGATAAAATCAAGAAGATATAAATAGAGATTGAAATCTTACCTCATTTTCGCCATGAACTCAAATTTTCACTGTAGAATACACGAATGCACTATCCAAATTCCTTATTAATCTGAAACAAAAGACAAATTCAATTAATATAAGGTTTAAATACTGTAGAACAAGGTAGGCACTAATATAAAAATGAACACTGTAAAAATACAGCTGCCAAATTGGTAAACAAGTGCTACTTAAGTAAATGCGATCTATAACATTAAATTAACCTGTTCCGAAGAAACTAGGCTAAACCAATTTAGTCATTGTTTATAGTTATATAGTCAAAGTGATATTCCTAGACCACATACATATATTCCAGATGAGCGGTCATAATGCAACAGCTTGTAAGCGATGCAGCAGTCTTGCAGACCATAAACCGAAGACACCTCATCACCTGTTTGCCGTCAGTCTCGGGCCACACCGTAAAACCCGTCTGCTTCTAGTCTACGGCATTTACGACCCGACCGATACCCGGATAAAAATAACCATCTCGCAAACGCTATTATTACGAATGATACACACTTTACGATGCGAATATTTACGTTTTTATTTCAAATGTTTATTGCCTGTTGTGCAACTTAATAGCGCACTTGAACTTCGCCGGGCTAGTGACACCGTTTGATCCAAATCGCGTTTTATTGTTTTACTCAATGGACGGACGAATTTTACGAGCGCGTCGTAATCTGTGACGTGATGCTTATAACTCTGATGCGTACTACGATCTTGTGACTCATACGAATGCGCTGACTTTCAGTTTCTATGTCTTCAACAATGCACGTGATCGTTTTAAATTTTTAATTGAAGTTGTCGGACCTGATTGATCCAAGCAGCTAATTGCTTGGATCGGTGCAGGTAATTAGAAATGCCGTTCGAACGTCAGCACCTTTCGATTAACCGATGCTTGGCACGAAAACGCAACGAGTTCAACCCAACTTTATTGCTTAATCGCTGATGATTTCCATTCTTACGGTATCGGCTATCTGCTTATGTATATCGGTTTGTATGTAGAAGACTCACCGAACCGGAATGTCATTTCCTTATGTGAGGGCCACCCTTATTTACCTATTTACACACAAATTCTTTCGATCGAAATACGAAAGGTCGATAAGAGACGATCCTTCTCGCCTCACTTATCTTTCTTTAATAACATTGTTCCCTGAGGTACCCTCGGATAAATAGATGAAAAGGAAATAGTGCCAGGACTGGCGCGACCCGGAGACTGAATTTGCATTACATTACCAATATTCATATTTCTTTGAAGGTAACCTTTTCCGGGGACACAAATAATAATAGGTGGAGTGCAGCTGAGGTCGCATTAAGGGACATCTTTTTATTCGGTTCGAGGTTCGGTAAATATTTTTGTTATTGCGTTATGCTTCCCTGGGAGCGAAGATCCGTGTTTTTCGATCTTCATCTCTGTTCCCGATAGAATATTGTGTGAGTGGCTTCTGCATTATTGATAGTAGAAGTTTCCTTCGCTTTTGACATAGTGCTCTTTGTGGATTACGAATTCAGTTGTAGGTAGACAGGTAGTGTCAAGTAGGTAGGTATATACCTTAGTAAATTTCATTATTTACTCTTCGAATACCGAGTAATTTTCTTTTAGGCAATCTCATTAAGATTAAGAAGATTGCGAAGTAATAAAGGGTGAAAAAACAAATAAACGTGGATTTAAGGCGCTTAACCAAAGTTAATTTACTCGCCAAAATCCGTAGCGCCTTCTCACGGCTCAAAATGAACACCGAACAAAAAAAAAAAATACGACAAATTTTTAATCAACCGAAACCGACTCTCTAAACGCATAAAATGTAATATTAACACCATTTGTGCATTACATGTAACGCCAAAAACCTGTAAATGTTCAAATAAACTGTTCGATATTATGGGATGGTAGGTATGACACCGCCATATTGCCGAACATTTTTGAATTTTTCCAAACAAAAATGGTGAATAAAATCCGACGTTCATTAGGCATTTTTTAGTTTGTTGTATCTTATATTTAAGCTGAGTAGGTATAATGTTATCTTGTTAGATGGAGCGTCGAGATTGCGTGTCGAGAGTGGGTTTGGTAGCGCCAGCAAAAACAAACAAATCAATGGATTATTTTCGATTTAATTTTACGAGTTTGCTACTTGTTAATGGAAGCTAGGCGATTATGCTCATCGAAACACTTAGCCTACATTAACATTTGCATACTAAACCAGTTTATAAATATTTAAGAATTTGAGAAACTGAATCACGTCTTCTCTAGATCGAATGAACATTGGTAAATTAGTAAGATTTGGGCATGACAAATATAATTGGTTATTGACAACCTTTGCAATTTTTAGCAGCAATAATCATTAACATATCGATAAACTTATGCCATAATTTACAAAGTTTTAGGTAAGTAGGTATACCTACTAAATAGAAAATTTATCATTAATTTTCATTATTAGGTACTTATGTATTTAAAGTATTCTAGTGTGAAACATATAGACAGTAATAGTCACATAAAAAGAGAGAAATGCCTCTATCCACTAGCCGAACTTACCTAATTGGAATAAAACTCCACACGTCTACCGACGGCATACCTACGTATGTCCATCTTGATAAAAATACTCAATTTAAATGTTTATATCTTCGACAGTAACTTCAATACCTTGTTGGTTCGCCTGCTATGTATTAACACTTTCAGTAAACGTCAGATTTAGTAAATAAAACTAGTATGTAATGTACGAAACTCACGAAAACGTATTTTAATCCGTAGATTAGATTATCCACATAAGGTTGCATGTATTCTTATTTTAAAATCCTTTTTTCTGATTGGACGGAGCGCGCCTACGCCATTTTACTTCGCTTTTCCGACATTTTCAGGTGTCACTGAGATGTTTATTTAACCTATTTAAGTTGGAATAATTATGTAAAACAAGGTTTTTTTTAACATAAAAAGGGTCGAATTGTTTCTCTTTGGTAAAATCCTGGTCGCTTTGAATGTAGTTAAAAACTCAAAAACATATCCTGTACACTTTACCTCCCAAGTTGTCATATTTTAAGCAGCTTCGTGTGGTTCGAACGTGGTCCGCAATTTTATTAGCGCGTAGCTACATATATGAGCTTCCTAGTAATTACAAATGATGCGCACGATTGTATTAGTAAGTACTTGTTAGGATTCTATTTCAAGTGCAACGGTTAAGTCTAGGTACGATGTGGCTGAAGCTAGGTGTAATTAAATTGATGTGACTCAAATACTGATTGCTGTCTGGAAGTCTATTGTAAAACCTTAAGCGTTTGTTGTTTTAATGACGCCATTAAAGTAGATGAGAAGAAGAAAACATGAGCCTAAAATTTGTCCGTTGGACTTCGTATTTATAGGTATAACTTATTTACTTTAACTTTTTAAAATCTCGACTAAAACATTGTTCTTTTTTATGGACGAGGAATTCATAGGACCATGTTGTTGGTCTATACCATGTTTTTTTAACTTTTTTGCAGTCACTACTTTAAAACAGTGCAGGAAATGCATGTAGGTATACCATCGGTTCGGTGCGACATTCGAATGGTACAGAACCCCTGATAGGGGTGAGCGAACAGGGGTGAAAGCTGATTTTCCAATTATTGTTACGGTTCCAAGAATACGTAGGTAAATAAATCGTAATGTTTATGTAATACGTTGATGTTTCACATTGTTTTTTATGTAAGAGAAAAAACAACATACCTAGTATAATGCTTTTTAATAAAATTTTTCCTAAACCTTTTTGACTTTGCCTATTACAAATATTAAAAGTTGTTTTTTTTCTATAAAACATAGATATGTGTTATATCAATCTTTATGAGTTTTGAATAGTTTATTTTTTGAATTCTGTGCTAATAATAGGTAGGTAGGATAAAGGATAGGAGAAATATTAATCTTACCTAAACGTTTATATTAAAATCGAATAAAAAAAAAATCAAATTATCTTCTGTATAATCTGAAACTTCTTATCGAGGACAAAAACAAATACTTTATTGTGAATTCAATTAACGTACGTGATCTTATAAAAAAAAGTTAACAATTCAGAACTCAGTTCAAACTTGAGACCTAAAGTTTATTAAATGTAGTAGGTACCTACCTACATATACAACAAGTACTTGCATTACACGCGCATAAAATATTGCAACATAATTTAAAAAATATGAATGCTAAATAACAAACTTGTCTTGCCAAGGGTAATTCGAGGCGTTTAAAATAAAATATGAGACAAGTTCTCAAAATAATATAGGTAGGTAACTGTAAATTTTACTTGTTTGGGAAATAAAGGCAATAATTTGGATAACATTTTTGCTGACTTAGTAGACTGAAAAAAGGTACATATCATTTTTATATAAAGTAAATAGTGCCTTTACTGGAAACCTAGTAGTTAAGTATTTGAAAGGTTATTTGCAATTTTTTTTTTTGTTTTAGTTACACTAATCGTTAGTTATACCTAACATCTTTTACACGTTTTATAAACAAATCTAAATTAGATTTAAACTATGTACAAGCGATGACGCCATCTTAAAAGAGATTACAAGCCTTCACATACACTTACCAGTTCAAAGTTAAGTTCTCATATCGTTAACGTCATAAACAACAAAGAAACACAAGTTAAATATTATATAGTCATAAATAAGCACTATAACGTTAACAAGATCCAATACTGAAAGGCAGAGCTTGTTAGAACTGAAAACAAAGGGGGCATTCAGTATGAAAATAGAGTAACAAGCTACCTTGTTAATACTTCTTCGTTCTATATTAAAGCTCAGAAGAACCGCTTTTGGTTGGCTATGATCCAATTAGTTATGGAGTTACATAGTTGGCTATGTAGGCTTTGGACTTGGCACAATTTAAGTGTTGGTGTAACTACTGATTAAGAAGGTAGGTCTTTGTCTTGCAATGGGACTCCCATGGATACCTAATAATATAATTTTGAGTGGTTACAAATTATGTTAGTTGGATTCTAATCAATTTTTGCATTGTCGGTAGGTACATACAGCTTATAGAAAGGAAAATATTTAAATGTCCTAAAGAGAGTTTTGAAAATGTATCAATAAATGTATTATATTTATTTAACAAAGTAAGATTCAGCATTATTGGGTGTAATAGAATATAATGCTAATTAAAAGTAGAGGTCCATACTCGCTGTAGTCAAACCAAACCCAATGATTTTCAATCCTTGTGCAACTATCTAAACCGAAGTTAATCATTGTTCTTAGATAATGCACCCTATTATATACAGCTTATAATACTTATTACCCTGCACCTTAAACTCGTAACTAACTCGAAGTAGATTATACTCCTTATAATCTTGTGTAATAATTATTACAGATTTTAAATATAGATTTTGTTTTCGAAATACAAAGAACGTTGTTATTATTATATACTGAAGGTGCTCTTTTGTAGTTTGTAAGAAAAAGTATTAGTAGAGACCTATATTGTGATTTTTGAATTTTATGCACATTTTTTATGTTGTTTAATATGATGATATAATGAAATATAAAATATTACATTTTTGACAATAAATTTGAACTTTGAAATTAACAGCCGTACATAGGTAAATGATTACATAAACTATTCGATAGGGTTTCGAAAACAAATGCTAAAACTTGGGTTACGTATTTACTAAATGGCTGTATATTCTAGTTTGGTAAGGACCTACTTAGAAGTGGTTATATTATATACAGGTATTGGTTTAAACGCGCAAATCTTTGATAATGTTGGTTCGAATTGAACAATTATTTATGTGTTGAATAGTCCATTTATTGAAGAAGGCTGTAATACATCAAGCTATTATCAACAATAGAAGCCTCCTAGCGGGTAAAATCGCGATGCAGGAGACAGTTTTAAAGAAAACCAACATTTAAATAAGTAAGTAATACTTACTAAGTTTACCTACCTTGGAAATTTAAAATAGTATTTATAATAATGTTAATTATTGTAGAAATTGTAGACCTAAAGTTTTAGTTACTTACCTACGTGAAAAATTAGATCAAATTTTGCTTCAAATCAATTTGTGATTTCGAAAATTTTCTATTAATGAAATAAAACTGTTCAGAGGAAGTACAAGAATGGATGACTTGCTTCCCTTTCCTCGAGCACTTGGCAGTTATCCAATTTGGCATGGCGCTTCGATCGATGCCATTACGTTGATACTTCGTTGCTTCTCGTATATTTTGTATTTCGAAGGGATTTTAGCGTATTTTGTATACTTTTGTTCATTTAGATGTACTTTTTTTCTAAGTATTTGTTTCTTGGAAAGTAAAAACCTATTTTTATTTTTTATTCATGTGCTATTTCGATGTTTTATTAAAACTATATTAGGATTGTATTTTAAGAGACAACATAAAGTGATTTATGCTTTTTGGATAAAGTCAATTAGTATTTTTATTTAAAACTAATATCTACCAAATGAGTTACATTAGCTATAATATCTATGCTTTTTATCAAGAAAGATTTGGAATTATCGAAAATCTTAACTACTTGATATACTTACTTAGATGTATATTTTAAATAATGATATGAACAGCAGACTGGATAACATTGAACTTAACCTACTCAACTTCGCGTTATCTAATGATATACATAAAACGAAATCCCAAATGAGTTCAGAATGTTTAATATATCAAAGTCGCAACACGAATACACAAACATACCTACATATAAGCTGTTTATATAACGAATTTTATTTAGTTTAAATTCCCCAAACGTACGACGTATCAGAATTAGTTTGGTATAATTTGTGATGTGGTTACAAACATTGGCCAAATGTGTTGGTTGAAAATTTATTAGGTACACACACCTTGGTTAGCCGATTAGTCAACTATTAATTAACGGGTGTAAACTAACATTAATATATCTACTTATTCGTGGAAGTAAATAATACAAGTTTACATTATTTTAATCCCTGTTTTTATGTCGAGTTTAATTATAAATGTGATTTAGTTAAGATTGCTGAGCCGGTCCCGACCAAGCCTATTTTAATGTTCTTATAAAACTCGATCCTGGTCAATTAAAAGATTGTAACGTAATGCTGGGGATAAAGTTAATATAGGTAAATATAAATAAGATAAGTAAAAAGATAAAAGCGTTATTACATTATTGGTCGACCTATGCACACGGACACTCACATACCTACTAACCAGCACACATAAGTAGCTTAAATAAAATTATTTCATTTCCATTCAATATTTTTATAAACAATAATTTATATATCCACCTGTTCTTAATTTAAAATTTCAAAATAAAATAGACGAAGCGGCCATTTTCGTTTTCAAACGGCCAAATAATTTATCATTCTTTGACACCAAATCGAATCTTTTCGTTTGGGAGTCGATCCTTTGTACCTATATATTATAAAAGTGTGATAATATTTTATACATTGAAACTAAATGATATTTGAAAAGGTAAATCGGTATATTTTTTTAATGGAATCGGCCATTTACACCTGTCAGTCCAATAAATTATAAAGAATAGTTTTTAAACAATGAATAAAACTGATAAGATAATATTTTATATTATTCGTTCAACCGATCATTGAACACAATATAAAAAGGTAAGAATATAAGTTTAAGTAGGTACTAAGCTTGCCTTTTAACGAAGGAGACCTACAATAAAAATCCAATATCAATTTATTTTGTGCCGAAAACAAACATCTGATAAGCCACAAATCGAAATTAAGCCAAATTGCAATTACAGAAACGGCACTAAAATCATATTTATGTCGGTAGTTCGCGAGCCCGGATTGAGTATCCGAAATTAGGTAGGTAACCGATCCGTGCACCGACTTATGTACGTATAAACGACAAATTAATGCCGGTTCTCATCGAAATAAGGAAAACGTTGAGCTCTCACGGACATGAGGGCAATCCTAATTTGTTCAGGGATCGATACCTAAGGGTTTCCTTACACAGTTGGTAGCTTTAGTGGCGCTGGACTTAATTAAGTATCGTTTTGCATAATTACGTAGGTGCTAATAGGATACGGTTGCTTAAGAAATTGGTCGGTATTTGTGCTGTTGTGTGCGTAGGCTCATAGTCGGTGAACGCAGAATGCGAATAAATGGCAAACGGTATTTGTGACTTGGAAGTGAATATTGCCATTCCTGATATGAGAATGTGTGATCCCTTCGTCCCCTAGTAACATGACGTCACAACTGTTTAATATAATGTCACGATGGCGGGTGTTTTACCCTTCGTTTTCACGTAAACACTATTGATCAATATTATTTACCTTTGGTACCCTTTATTTTCCAAGCAACCAAAAACATGATATGCCTTTGCCAAAACAAATGCAATATTTTTTATAAGGGGAAACAAATGAAACTTGATAGAAAATTCCATTTTCCACATTTACATAATTAAAGAGACTATTTCCTAATAAAATGAATAAAAGTTCTTAGCGTGATTGGAGCCCAAAATTACGCGGAAGTTCTTAATTAGTAGTAACAATGAATTGAAATTGAAGAGCATCTTTCACAAAGTCATTAGGTAATTAGAATCATTGTGCGCAACGCGTACCGATAAGACAGTTAGAATCTAGGCCACGGCTTTGTTTGCATACAACTCACTATTTATCTGTCCACTCCACTAATTAACTAACTATATATATGTATGTACTATTTAAATGTATATGCGTATACTTATTTCATTGTAGACAACTTGATACTCGATTATTTACTATCAACAGAGCAGGTCACGATTTCGTTCATATATTTTATAACTGTTTAAACTTAGGAAAGCAATAAATTCAGTTATTTATTACTATATACAATATAATATAGTACCAATAAGCTTATAAATTATGTGTTTAAATGGACTATGTAAAATATTAGTTGGAACGCACAAATTATGTTACTTATAATTTTAAGTTAGTAGGTATATAAGGCTTAATTCATGGTGAAGAGATTGTTAAGTTAAGGCGAAAATCAATCAACACACGTCTATGTAAATAGTGCATATACAGTATACAGTACATAAAGTAAGAAATATTTTGATATTGACAAAAAAACGTATACCATCACAATCTCTCGCTGATTTATAGGATAGTAGACTCGGCTCCCCGTTCCGATATCCAAACCCAATACCCGTAGCTAAAAGCGAAATACGAAAACACAAACGAATATCACTAGATCCCCAAAATGTCTTCCTCGGCATAATTCTCGTGTTAACATTCCGCAAATCCTTGTTTATTTCGTTTATTCCTATTCTTAGCCACAATGGATGCGAATATTGGAGTATTGTTTAATAAATTATTTGATATACAATCTATTGGTTCTTTACGAAGAATATTTTCTTATAACATTGTTATTGTTATATTTACCTCTAGATCCGATCGTCCGTCACGCTTCGTACTCGTGTATTGAAATCCATTTATGTTAACTGGCGGGCTCTGCTTTACTTTATCTTCCACGATAGAGTTTCAGGGACACATTTGGTTATTTTAAAACGTTTTTATGTTTATCAAAAAACTTCACGTTGCTACACTTTTTGCTATGCAACTCGCCTGTAATGTTCTGAGAACGACTTCCAGAATTCGATCACATGCAACAACTAAAAAACTTAAACATTCATCTAAACAAAAGTTGCATAACAAACCATTGTTTCTGCAATCAAAAAACACCTTACCCCTGTCCTTTGTACGCCTATTGTTATATTTTTATAAAGAAACTGAAAGTGTATTGTTCGTTTTTGTTGGTGTTTTAGTGGGTTCCATAAAAATTTGGAGCATAAACAAAAAAGAGTAAAACCCTTCCGCGTTGCAACAATGAGTACTGCCAAGGTACAGATCAGTTTAAAATTACAGGTGAAATAGTGAAGGTGGTCGTTCGTCATTGTGATAATGTGTTTCTTTGTCTAAAAAGCTATTTTAATTGCTTTCTTCTATTCAATCATTGATTTATTGGTGTGGTCAGTGAGAGTGGTACAATACGAGGTGAGATCCAACCATCCAATTTCTTTTTACAATTTTCTTCGGTGGATTGTATTGCAGGCAAGTGAAGCAACGCGATCGTTTATTCTTCATCCCTTAAAACAAATAACAAATTTTCAACTCTAACATTACCTACTTAAACACATAATTTTCTACCAAGTTAAACTTCTCTGCTGCTAATATGTAAAATTTGAGTACCTAATATTAGACTAAGGCACATAATAACTGTTTATAGTGAATAAATTGATGTAATGTACCTACACAACGCGTCATCATAAACGTCTATTGGTATTCAAAGAAACAATGGCATGCTTACGGTTACCAACAATTGCCTCCGCAATTGCAATTGTGATTTGCAGATATGCTCTATTTAACAGTGATTGTCTGTAACAAGAGTACATTGTTCTGTTCGACTCAAATAGGTCATTCCTCTTTGAATAAATGTCCCTGTGTTTCTTTTTGAGCATATCAAACTTTATCGTACTATAGCTGTTTCACGTAAAGTTCAGATTAGGCGCTCAACGTCGCCAAAATTCCCAATAAAAATACATGCCAATAACAAAATGGTTCGACTGTGCGAAAACTGAACAAGCGATAAGTCGCGTACGTGCTCCGCTCTTGCCGCTAGAGACAATCGTCGTAACGACTAGTAATTTTATTTCAACGTGCACAATCTAGCAAGGCATTATACCCCAATGTTTGTAGCATTCTAAGGCACACACATTCGACTCGTATTTGCCCTGTCTGTAGCACAATATTTGTGGAACGTGCTAACCGTTGTGTCAAACATCACATATCTAGGCGTGACACGTAACCAGCAAACATTTTCAGTTATTACACATGTTCTACTGTTATTATCTCGTTGGCTTTTCTTTTTCGGTGCAATAAAGCGTTGATTACACCAAGACGGCGGCAATTGGTCACGAAATAGGTCTGTGGGGGTGCCGATAAGGCAATTGACGCAGTTACTTACTAGCAAGTAAATACTACGCGTGCTGGGAACGTTTTAATGATAGCCATGTTTATTACGCCACGCTATAAACACAAAGATACATACGTATCATACCATTTTCAAAATATCACTAAATCGATCCGAGTTAATTTTATTTTATGGTTAAATAATGAGGAGTCGTAAAATGGAAATGGTAGTTACCTGCCTACGTCGATAGATAGGCTGACGTTTAAGATTTCCTGTATTTGGAAATAAATATGGGACTTAGTTAACGAGAATTGTTACGAAGTCAGTGATAAATACTTTTTCCAACAAATTTAACGCGATTTTTGTTCAAATTCGCTCTTTTTTATGTTTTTGCAGTCATTTAAATATAGGAAAGAAAGAGTTTTGTTACAAAAGAACTTTGTATTATGAAATTTGTTTAATCCCCGTTCCGTGAAATAGCCACATTACCAAAACAGTTGAAGCAAAAAGAAGTTTCACGATGAGAAAAATTCGACGCGAGTCCGTTAGTTAATGCAAGGAAAGATGCAAATGGACTCTCTCAAAATTGGACGGGGATTCAAAGTTTTACCTACCGAATTCGCTGATCTGCGTACTGAAATACTGAATGTTACAAGTCCTTTCAAGACTACATACAATTTTGAATCCTTAGTCATTGTGTTTGAGCAGATTTTTCTTTAAGATAACCTCTCAGTTGAGTCACTTTTTTGCGATAAAAACCTTGTAAAATATGACAGTATTTGCGGGTTTGACATGCACGGCAGCGCTCAAGTATTCACGATCCAACCGCTGATCTTAGGTGGGATTTGTGATAATATGCGAATTGGATATGAAGTCAAGATTACGTATTCCCGTTTTCCCGGAACAGTTTCAAAGTTAAGTATTAAAGTTTTGATAACGCTGTTAAGGCCCGGAACGTGACTAATCCTGATATGAGACGAACTTTATAAACAATCTAATTTCACAGATCGGGACCAAAGCAAGCAGCTGGTTTGTGGGAGTTAACGTCGTTTGTCAAACAAAATTAGATCATCGTATTCAAGACTTTTTGAACTGAACTTTTTATAGACGAACGTCTAATAAATAACTGTAATGGTTAGTTACTTTTAATAAATGAAGGGCTTTCATTATTTTCTAAATAAATTACACATGAAACGTGTCGTGGGCACTATTTCTTCGTTGCATCTAACATTTAATTTTGAATAATAAGTTATTGAACTCTAAATATTTTATCAAAACGAGTAGCTACGGTATTCCATAGAAATACTAAAATTAAACTGAGTTATATGCCATAAGACCTTATAATATTAATACTAAAACAAGCAATGGTGGATAGACTCGCATGTAAGCGGTCCGCTCTCAAGCCTCTCAACAATAAAACGTATGATAGATGTTGACATCGACAAGCCCTCGCGTGTTGCCGGTACCGTTCCGTCCCCACTCCCAAGGGCTGAGCCGGGCCGCCAGACAACCATCTTTACAAGACCCTCCAACCCTCGCGCCAGCCTTTGACCCACAGATCCCAAACAGGCAAAAGGGGCAACTCACAAGGTCTTTTTAATCTGGACGATTGTATCTGAATATCGAATTGGGGTTCGGTGCACTCCGCACCATATTTAAAAATCGAATGCCGATGGAACATGATTCAAAAATGGCCGACGGTTTTTGGCCTTTTTTGTAAGGTTCGAATTTAAGTTGTGATTTCACGGCTCCACATCATCTCATGTTTCAATTTAGTTTTAATTTCTTTAAATAGGGGTAAGGGAATGAAGAGTGGAATTTAAGAGCCTTTCAATCGTCTCTTTTAAAATTACTCTTAGTATTCTAATAACTTTATAAATATGTCGAACTTATTAGGAGAGATTTTTTAACGCATCACATTATGTTGAATTAAAATGCATTGCAAAATGGAAATTCTTTTAAATCCTCTCAGCATGAACCGAAAATGATATGATACGTATCTCAAGCTTGTTTCAGGGCCACCTGCTTGACACATGGACATACAAATGCTTACTTTATGTAAGGTTTAGTTGGCGGATCGCGAATAAATTTACAGTTTTTATATTACGTATCGAATTAACAGATCGACAGACGTGTCGTAAACATATGAAAGCAACGACATCGTCTTATTTTCTCGGATAAATAAGGTATATATGTATGTTACCAAGGATTTTAATTATAATATAAATGATCGTGCGAACGCCCAAAAACTTAAACGTAATTGTAACTTAATTTTTTTTGTCAACATTCTTATTGATTTATGTTGGTTATAAAGTAGATATGGGTATGACAAATAATAAGGTGAAAAGATAATTTAAAACATAACTTTCCTATAGGTAAAGGTATGACATTTGGCACACAAACACCTAATATATCTATCTTTACGAAAATTGTATAATGGAATAAAAAACATAAACCTACTTTTTATAATCGCCTTGAAAATAAATATTTCAAAAATTACATTTGACTTCAGTGTAAATAGTTCTGTAAACTAAGATATTTTAAGTAAATATCTATCCGACATGCTTATAGAAAACTACGGAGATTTATATTACATTAGGTGGAATTTCGCCGAGGACCATTTAATGATAATGAAATGTGGAAAAAAAGTGGGAAAACATAGTATCGATTTCCTTTGCACACACTCACATACACGTTATATTAGGACTGTAATAATTCAAGGAATTGTAGAAATGTGTAAAGATTTTTTAACAAATTAATTGTTGAGGAAATTTAAAACATCACGCCATTAAGTGCCTATTTGTTAAATTAAATAAAAAATATACGAAATCTGAAACAGTACCTAGGACTTATAGTAAAAAGTATTTAATTCAAACGTAATTAATCCGTTCAATGTCGGTTTATAAGACACAATAGAAAATACATTGTCTCGCGTGGATCCACGTTTAAGACAAACGAAAGATTAAGATTTATCAATAGTTTTCTAACCATTAATCAGTTTAAACTTTTCGGCACTACCAACTAATAATAAATATTTTAACTCATAGCTTAAAAATCCACTAAACTGCTATACAAATGTGACAATTAAACCTCCTTTAAAAATATAAATACAAACTTTTAATTAAGAAAGCAACTTTCAACGCCTGTATTTTCCCAGTCATTTTTGGATGCATTACGAAATTCATTAACTGGAGATTGATTTAATCTCGTCCGACAGCCAAGTAGAGTCTCAAGAGGCCCAAATTAATTTTAAGAACAGAACAACATTCAACCATACAAACTTAACACGTGCGGTTATGAAAATATAATGCAAAGGGTTATAACCCTTCCTATTTGGAGATAGAATATAAAGCTGTATTTCTTGAATGGAAATTGGAAATTTGTATAGGTGCCAAGATCAAGTATCCAACCGTGGGCAGGCAACAGATGCCCCTAACGAGTCTGAGAGCGTTTATCAAAACGTTACGATACTAAAATAATTGTTGACTAATTATTTTGTTAATGCACCTAGTAACTGACGCTTGAAAACATTTACGTACAGTGTTTTGGGACTCCAATCTATTTTGTTTAGGAGGCTGTTTGTGAGATTAACTCGATTTTGGTGCAGTGCATCTGTTGCTAACAGCATTTAAAGATAGGTCCGGCAGTAATTGAATTTTCGTGTTGTGTTTTGAAATGGAATTAGCTGTTTGTTTACTCTTCAGTTAATTATAAAGAAAAATAAGCTTCAGAAATTACAATAAATACTTAAGTTATTTCTATGATATTTATTTCACTCTTTTACAAAATTTTAAACTTTACTAGCCAAATTTTTCTGATTTTCTTCACAATCCGAAAGTGGACCGATATATAATGTCATGGCATTCAGACTGCCTAATGTGCATTATATGCTATGCCTATTACCTACATTTAAAACAAAAACTACAAAAAGTTTTTAAAACAAAAAAATAGAGGCGACACTTAACAACAGTTGGAATGAGTAACAAAACATTACAGACATTCCATCAAAAGGTTATCTAACTAAAGTGTTGGTCCCTCAAATGCTAAGCGCGTAGTTTCGACAATTCCCTCTAAAGTTCAAACAACTCTTTGACCGACGTTTTCCGCACTTTAGTTAGGTACCTAACAACCACCGGCCCCTTCCCCGTAGTGGAGTAAAGTTCTTTATACGAAATACTAGACGCGAGGACGTAAAGTTATAAGATGACGCTTCTACGAAAGACTAACAAGTTTCAAACTGGTTGCAACATTAAAAAAACTACTGTTTATATTGTCTCTATGTATAGAACAAGACTTTAATTAAAATAATAGGCTGATTTTATTTATAACTAGGTTCCGCCCGCGACTTCGCCCACGTGGTGGGTTGATAAAAAGTAGCCTATATCCTATTCCGGAGTGTATCCTATACCTGTGCCAAATTTCATCCAAATCCGTCAAGCCGTTTTCGCGAGATTGAGTAACAAACATCCAAACATCGTAAATTTAGCATTTATAATATTAGTAACAATAATTGGTTAAATCATCTCATTATATTGAACAATCGATAATGTTAAATATTAACATTCTATCAATATGGTATTTACTTATAAAATTAAGACGAGAAAGTCCATAGTGCAGTACCTATGCATGTATCTTATCTACTCAAGTGTGGGAAAATGTTTGGTGTCTGTTCGGTAACCAACCGGCCTGTGACATGACTTCAAAGCCGAAACTCATTTAAATATTGTACTAACTAGTTTCATTGAAGACTTTAACAAAAATCGAAACGTATTAAAGTCAAAGTTCAAAAAAATGTCTTTTAAAAAATCGATACATATTGAGAAGGTCAGAATTCAATTGATTGGTGCATAGCAGAGTCTGTTTGTCTATTTAAATACAATTTTTGTTCAAAAGACAAAAGTTTCGATGAAAAATTAATGTGACATTTTCGTAAAATCGCGACTCTCATGCCTTGGTACACCTAGTAAACTTGAAAGCTACTCAGACTTGTTTAGCGGGTCCGTCGTCTAAGGGTTGAAATTCGTAAGGGTTCCAACGCTGACGCGGTGAACCGTACCGTCTGGACGCACTTAATACCCCCACATTCTTCATAGATGGGGCTCCACGTCCGGAACAAAATATTCTTTATATAAGGTCTTTAAGTTTCAGACAAATGAACTTTAAAACTTTGTATAGCTACTTGATTTCGAATATTTTTTTAAGTTCTATGTTATTGAAGAAGAAAAATCCAGATAATAAAATAGCTTAACGGGATCGTTATGGCACAAAATAATTTCTAACGATTGTATTGTTCTTCCAATCTTACATCAATAGTAACAAGTTAGTAATATAAACAGTGATTCAAAAGTGAAAATTCTTCCGCTTTAAGAAAAAAAATATGCATCAGCCATCATAGAAAGGTGCATTTGAAATTGCTTTTTCGTGAGAACATAGTATTAAAAAATTCATTAAGATTTTCGTATGCCCACCAAACATTATGTATCTAATCTCTTTTAAAATGATAATTTAAAGTTACTTAGATGACGCGTCCTACGATTATATGGAATGTATTAGATAACCACTATTTCTTGCTTACGTTTCATATAAGTATTTAGTACATATTATTTATGCATCTTAACTGTATATAGGTTGTACATTTTACTTTTATTTACGTTTTTATCTTTATAATAATGGCGTACATATCTATATCCTTATGTTATGGTTAGCACCGTGTTGTTTTCATTTCTGCGGTTCTGCGTTGCAGATCGATATTTCAGTGTCACGTTAAATGCTTTTTTTATAAAACACAATATGTGGAGTATCCATCTATAGACCATATAGCGATAAAAACTGTACCTATAAAAACCCACAAAACACGTAATCTCAGCTCAAAGCTACATATATGTAGGACATTTATAATGCACCTACCAATCTTAAACATTCATAATTTGGCTACATACAGCTAAAAAATATTTATTTAAGGTTATCCACCTACCCAGCGGGTGTCAAAGGAATTGGAATTTATGCAAAATATTATGTTCCTGTGCATAAAGTTGAGAGTTGATGGTTCCCACGTAATTCGAGATTCAAGGCAAGATTGAGAAAAAGGTTTCATTCGGCTGATGTTACGTTTAAATTAGTTTTAAATGTAATAATGGCAGGCGACTCTAATTACGTACCTTGGCAATTATTAGTACCTACAGCAAAAAATAATGTTGTTATTTAGGTATATTATGTGATAATTAAATCCTATTTATATTATAAACGTGAAAGTCTCCAAGTAAAGATGGATTGAAGGAAACGTAAATGTAAAACAAAAAAAATATTTTCAAGTAAGTGTGTTTTGTAAGTGCATAAGCGTTTTGTAAGTGCGTAAGTGAATTTTTTATAATTTTAGTTAATATGTTTAACTGAGTAGAAAATATATTGCAGATAATTATATATTATAAAAAAATGTGCAACGGCTGCTCGGCAAAAATTAATAAGTATATTATTTTACTTTTAAATTTATAGTTTTAATTCGTAATAAAATACGAATATTTTTATTTGTAGCACGTAAAGTAATTTACAAAAGAACTTTAGAAATAGCACTTATTTAATACATAAGTAAGTATATAGGGCATTGTTATCACATCTCGGATTCGTTAGTAAATGTGTGTTTGAGATTAACGTTAAGTATATACAAACTGACAAGATTATCTTCCCATTAATATACACGTATGTAGATAGCCTAAGTACGCATAATTATACCTACTTGCCTAATACGCTTTAACCTTGTTAGATAAGTTAATTCATTTGAATAATTAAGCACTTTGATTTACCTATACCTAAGGTTCATCCAAAGTTAAAGAAAGGGCGTATCGATTTTAAATAATCGATACTGGAATGTACTTACGTGACATTACTGTTGAATTAACTCTTATGATTAAAACATTTTCAAATTAGTTAAATATTTATGCAAATATTAATTGAAACATTATCGATTTTAATGCTGATTGGTCGACAACCCGCCGGGATACGTGCATACAAAACTCTTTATTAGGTATAAAGTATTTCTTCTATATTCGTAATATGTAAGTAGTGGTAAAGATAGCTAAGTAAGTATTCTGCATACCCGTTTCAGCTTGGTAATTAAGAATCTTTATTAAAATAACTGGAGTACCTAGGTAGGTAGCTTCTAGACAGGTTCTTGCATATCAAATTGGATTATGCATATTTGCAATTTATAGGGAAACGTTGATTATATTATCTTTTAGTGTTTTGGATTACAATATAATTAACTTGAAACCGTTGTGAAAGGGAACTTTTAATTGAATTAAAAATATATCCTACGTCCTCAAAAGACACCGTTTTTTTACTCTAAAAAAATGGTTCCAAAGAAAGTCGTAATCAATACATCAATATATTTTTGTTTATCAATGTTGATTCTTTCATAAATAACGAAGCTTTCACGTTTCGATAAATCATGTCACTTTGTATATTATCATCGGCAGCGCTCGGCACCACGAATAAGTAATATGATTAGAATGTATGAAGCTCCTTCGTTCTCGACTAACCACACATTTGGCTTTCTACTTCCCGCACCACCATTCTCAAGAACAAAGAACCAAATAAATTAAACAAACTAAACACAAACAGATCACGTCCCACATTAAATGCTTTTCAAAAACGATAACGTAAATCGAACTCAAGTCGACTCGAGTCTCCGGTACCATCAAAATGTCGTCTCGTTTGGAGCACTCGTTTCTAGAATCGATATCATTTTCGAATATCGGTATCGAGATTTTGTAAATTTGGATATTCGCATGCAGATCTTTAGCTCGGTGCAGCGGAGGACCTGTGGTAATCAAGAAATACTGTGTACCCTTGGGTAAGGGTGTTTTACCCCACTCGCCCCTTGGTTGGGAAGGGGACCGCGATGTTTGTTTGTTTCAGCCTCGGGAAGCGAGGCTTGTGTGAGAAGGTTAATTTGGTGGGTAGATAAGTCGGTAGGTAGACATTATTTTTATGTAGCTTAGTTAAGGAACTTTGTCCCCTTCTTTCGTTATGTTTTCGTTCATTTTTTATATCGGATTTTGCGTGAACTTTTATATTATGTATTCACTTTTAGCTTTGTTTCCTTGTCTTGTAAACATAGCTGAAAAAAGGTTAGGAAAAACGCGATATTCTTAAATAAAATATATTCTAGGAGACATACACTTCTCTGCGTACACCGACATAATTTACACAGTCATGCATTTACTACATATTACACATTTATAAACAAAAACAATATCAAATTTTATCTAAAAACTACGTACTTCTTAACAGCTATGTATCCCAAAGTGTCAATTACCTACTGACTTTACATAAACCGCTTAAACACATAAAATAAAAGTATTTAAGGACAAAAGTTTGTAGATAAGCTTTCACATTCAAAAGGCAACTAGACACTTTTTACTTTCAAAAAGATAATGCTTTAAGTAAAGTTTTCGTTGGTTCAGTTCAAGTTATAACTGGAAGCGTGCTTAATGCGTGTCGGGGTCCCATTACTGTGTGTCAATGGCAACCATTTTTTTTTATCGGTACAACTAAGGTCCATGCATTTATCGTCTTTTATGTATCTAATGCCGGCGATTTTAACTTCTTTCTCATATTTCTTACCGGTTATCAATTAAAACTATTCAAAATTATCTATTTACGCTCTATATTTATAACTGAACAATATTTGAAAACATCAATTTTCAATTCACCCTATCCAAAATTACGCGTCTCGGTCCAGCAGTTTTAGAGTTTCATAAACACATACCAACAGACGTTTAATTGAATTTTATATGCGGAGGTGCGGATAACATTGTTGAAACTGAAGGGTGAAGCCGGCGCCACTCGCTATCTAATTGAAATATGTATTTGAGTGTTATCAACCGTTGAATGTTGAGTTTATTTTGTGTAACGTAAATAGAATGCGCGTAGGCAGTACCCACGTATGATATGGTATATAGAACGAACTGTTTTATATATAAGTTATCTTGTTTTGGAGATATACATAGGTAGGTAGATGAGTTTGTTAGTTGGTAATGAGGTATTGAGAAGTTTTTGAACCTTTAAAATATCTCACATAGGTACTGTAACATTTGAGCCTCTATTTGTAATTAGAACTACCTACCTGATAAATATAAGGGTTAAAACAAATTTGAAGAATATTTAAATTTATAAAAATATCGTATCTAAACAGATAATAATTTAATTATTATTTATCTTGCCTAAGTTTCTTTGAAACTAGTATTAATATCTTTACAATTAGGTACTTATCGTCAACACTATGTTAGGTAATTATTAACATATATTACAATATATCAAATTAATAATTATGATCAAGTAATTACACATTTTTTCTAGAAAAATGAAGTAGGAATTATAATTAACTAGTGGTCAAGGAACATATAACAACATATAAAATAAGATAAGGACTAAATTGTAAAGTGAAATTATGATAATGAACTCAGTATTATGCCTCATTAATATTTAGATGATAATATTGTTTCATAAAATGTCACTTTAAAGTGCTTTTTCAAATAACAAATTAGATTTATTATTTTATATTTAAATGCAAAGGACTATTAGCATTTTACAATGTAAATAAAAAATATTCTTAGAACATAAGAAAATTGCTGCATAATAATTTGTGATTGACTTATCGAATAAACATGACTAGACATCTCACAATTTATTATTATTTCTAATTATCAAATTATAATAATGATAATAAAATTTATTTATCCAGAGTTATTTAAAATTTGCCCTACAATTATTTGATGTAACTACAGCGGTCCCTAAGCTAGGCGAGGCCTGTAATCTTGGGGTCCCAAGTTGCGGTTACCTAAGAATTTTTTTCAAAAAGACGGTCGTTGTACGGATGTAGGTAAATGGTGTTTGTTGTGGATAAAAATAATAATTTAAATGTAGGTATAGACAAATATACCTTTTCTGCCGTAGTCACAGTATTTTTGGTTTAGTGTATGTAAACTCTATTTTTAAACAGTACTAAAATATTATACTTACTTACCTATGCATAGTCTTTATCCTAACAATGTTTTAAACGAGGAAATCCATATTTGTTAATATTTAACAAATGGGATACTTTTTTCTCTGGCAGTTTGACAAATTATTTTTCTTAAGGCAAAACTCAAGTAGGTACATTGTTAGTTCTATAATTTTCAAATTTTCTTTAAATATCGATTTTATAGAACATTTCTAAAATGTTAAGTTCGGCTACGCTGCAAGTTTCAATGTTTGACATTATTGTTTTTACTCAGTAGGTACATTATCTATTGACTGCTCAAAACCGGTTACAATCTTTCATAATCTAATTTTATATGTAAATAAATGATTCGATTTATGAAAGATACATAACAGAATCGTGTTATAGACCTATTTACCGCGAGCACGTGCGCCAAAGTGCTATTATAAACTACTGATCGCAGATACAATGTTTAACCACAAGCTTAACTTTGCATTTATATCAAAGTATTTTCAGCTAATTTTCGTTCGAAATAGAAGCTTCTTAAGTTTTATGAGCGGCAAAAATAAATTTGTAATGTTAAGTATTGACACGTTCAATCAGCACCACTCAAGGGTGTAAGTGAAGTGGTACTTTCCACCTGAATGACCATTCATAATGCGTGTATGTAAATTGCTATGATTTTTATTAGTATTTACGTAGTTTTTGTGACGGTTATGACGTAATACATTCAGCTGGCGCCCGCATTGTATACAAAATTAATGTTATGTATCAGAAATATGTTTTGCGCTATCGGAAAAATGACTATTACCACAAATCATGTACTGTAATGAGAATTTTTAAATTCAAACACAGTAATCCTTACTAATTACACACCTCCCCCATTTCTCATTATATCTAAATGCCTACGGTGCGATAATTCAAGCCTAATAGCTTAAAATGATTTTATAAGGGGAAGCTGCGTTACGAATTCAACGCCCTCTGCACATTTCCTTTATCAAGCTCTATGGTTATATTTCCTCAAGTTGCACAAAACATTATCGACCACACAAGGGTCCATGTTTACCAACAAATAAGAGGGTTGGTTGCGGCGCATGCGCGAGCCGTCGGCGGCTGTACGCGTCTCTATAAATATGGCGACGGTACGCCAGCCCTTCCTCCATTATGCAACTCTGTTTGATCTAGAAACATCTCAATAAATCTTTCCGATCATTAGGAAAAAGTTTTTAATAAAAATAACATGCCATTATTAAAATTTATAGAGCTAACGCAGAGGCGGCCATCTTGAAATAGAACTCCGCATTAGAGTTCTTATTTGAACGATGTTATCTTTTTCGTAAGGCGAGTTTGTAAACTTATAAACTTCTATCAAACATTGTTAGACTTTATAGCTATTCTAATAAGTAATATGAGAAAACATTTTCTATCAGTAATGTGGATCTAAAATTCCAATCAGTCGGCTGAAGAAAACTTCAGACTTGCTTCAGTAAAGGCTCAAAAATCTCATATCGTTATCTTTATGCAAATTTTTATTTAAATTCATAAACATGTCCAGTATTTATTTTGACTGTGATACACTAATAAATAACACACACTGAGATAAACTTGGTCCCAATACCATGTATGAAAATAAGTATTCAAATTTATTCAGACCGAAATTCTTGTTGGAATGCTCACTCGAAATTTGCAATTTGCATTTTTTGGCACAGTTTAACATTGAGTATTAGTAGTTTAACTTTGGGTAAATTATTATAAACAGAGTATGCAAGGGTGGGTTATAGTTGGCGGGAAGGAAAGGAAGGAAGCCATTATGCGGAGCCTAACGCCATCTATCCAAAATCCACGGAGGCTTTTACAAGCTACACCGAATGCTACGGGACGTTGCTGAATATTTTTGTAGCGTTGTTTTTCTTAGGATATTATTTTGCTCTGTAGGCGTTAGATTGCGTACAAAGTATGTTTTTGTGATAAAATTATCTTTGATATATTATATTTTATTTAGCAGAATTGTAATTTAACGCTTTTCGTTTGAAAAATTGTAGAAAATTTATAAAACTTCTTGAAAGTTTTATGGCATGTAATTCCGACGAATGTAACAATGACATTATTACAGCACGTAGCAATTTATACGTTAACAACAAAACTATAAAGTCTTAATTTAAATGGTTAAAGGCGCTAATAATTAACTCAATAATGACTTCTCAACAGAATTAATATTTGCAAATTTGTGTCTTGAAATTTGTCTTGTCAGATTTATGCGATAATTCTATAATTATGAGGCATTTTGAAATTTTGTTACAATATTTTTTTATTGAGATATTTGTTGCGCTATGTACATACCAAAATAACGTAAACATATCAAAATTATAAATAAATTTAGAATTTTCAATTAATACACGTCAATCTTCTTAAAAAAAATGCAAGAAATTTCCGAATTCAATTCAACGTCCCGAAGCATTTTATCGAAACCAGTTCTACCGGCGAAGCCTTTAGAAGGACGCGCAGCCTACTTTCTATCCGTCTCTTTTTTTCAATATTTGATCGGTCACGGGAGAGAGAGATAGCAATCATAACGTAAACCTCTTGTGTGGCCTTTAGCTTGCTGCAGATTAATGAGTTTTTATATTATTATATAGATACATATTATGGATACCTACTGAATATGTATAGAAGAAATAGGCAGAGGTTCTTAATTAGGCAATTAACTCTTTGATAGTTGGTTGCCCTATCTGTCATATGTATCATCTTATATAATAGTGGGCATGTAAAATAGCCCGACATATGGAAAATTTATTAGTTTTATCGCGGCTTCACTGGCGTGGAATCAAATTGGTGTTCAGTTCCGTGATACATTTAGTCTTGTGTTACCGAAAATTATGACATGCTTTGATGTTATTGTTAGATTAAATTTATTTATAATTTATCTGCGTGCGTTATGCGTACCTATAGGGGGTTATGCGTACTTATAGGTAACCTATACCTATTTATTTATAGGGTAATGCACGGTTAACCGAACATATTATGTTAATTTTCTTACAAAACAAAAGTCATTGACAATTATTTAAGTTAATGTAAAACAATAATGTTTTTATCTAACTACAAATATCAGTAGGACGGTTTCCAATACTTGTATCCAGCAGTTTCCGTTACATTTTTGTGAATAAAACAATATCTACAATTGGAAAAATGTAAGAATAAAAATACATTCTTGCTTTCTGAGCTTTGGTCGGGTCCAAATTGTAGGTGGCACTCCGTCATTTCCCATGAGTGACCTAAGAGGCGAATGAGGGGTTATCGTCAAGCGTATGGGTACCGACATCCCGAGGGATCTTTGTATCACAATTTTTGAAGGAGGTATATTATTATTCAGCTATGGATTTTGTAAGGGGTTAGACTTTGTTGTTCCTATTTTAGATATACTTACTTTGATCATGTTAGGTTTCGGTCCAGTCTAGACAGGCTTCCTTGTAGGCAACAATAGGACTCAATTAGCTACTACTACTACTATTATTAGATTATATTGAGAAAACCTATTACCTATTCCCACGGGAAATCCAGTCTACCCTCAACAAAGACCGCGAGAATATCGAATCCTTCGATTCATTACAAAACGAAAACGAGGCCGGTTCAATTT
This sequence comes from Spodoptera exigua, assembly GCA_902829305.4. Classification (NCBI taxonomy): domain Eukaryota; kingdom Metazoa; phylum Arthropoda; class Insecta; order Lepidoptera; family Noctuidae; genus Spodoptera; species Spodoptera exigua. The sequence continues at coordinate 5,972,864 of LR824612.2, forward strand.
TGGATTGTGTGTCTCTGTCTATCATCATAACAAATGACAGGGATGGATGTTGATTCGAAACGGTGCTTAATTTCCGCCTGCGGTGAGACGTAATCAATGAATTTTATTATTAAACCCGCTTTGTGCGATGTGGGCGGTGAGTTCGGTCCATATACTCTAATGTCCATCACCGTGTTTGAATCTTAACTTATGCCTTCCCGTTGCTTCGGTTACATCATGCAGAGAAGAAAATCTCCAGTTAGTTATCTCGTTGTAGGAATTTCCACTCTAGTCTCAAAGCCGATTGGTTGAGTTTCCTTTGCAGTTACTTATATACACAGGGTACACGTTCCGAGCTCGATTGTGTAGGTATTATAATAAGAGATATTTGTTCATAAAGATCGCAACAGGGCTGCGTACTTGATAGTGTTTCAAGTATTGTTTTCTTGCCTTATTGTGTTGATTGATAGTTTATTATTAATTATGAAAACGTGTTTGTATTCAAAAAAATTCTTTATATAGTTATTAAAGCCATGTCAATCACGATTCAGCTATTAGTATCAGCAGCAGCCATACAAATTTGAATAAATTCATCGTTACTTTAAATAATAATATTTCGGCACAAATTGATGTTGTCAGCCGCAGCAAAAAATCTCGGAGAAAAAAAATATGTTTTCAGAGCGTCGACGTCGTTTATTTTTACCCACTAGAATACAAATTGGCATTGTTTTAATAAGATGAGGGCAAACTAAGCGTGTCGCGAACAACTCATTATCATCGAGCGAACTGTTGGTATCTGTTTTTGTGAATTTGTTTTGATTAAAGTTCTCTACGTACGCAAATATAGAGCGGCCTCTCCCATGCCGTTCCAAACACGTTCTAGTTTTCAGACATTCATCCTAGTTGTTTCAAGGACGGATTACGCAAGTTTCGTTAGCTTGTTTCTCTTAATTGGACAACTTTTTTTTGCCTTTAAATTCGGTCCTTGGAAGCTAAAACTAACAAGTTCGTTTTAACAGATATTTTGCAAAAGATTTTTTATTTTCGAGAACAAGAGTGTTGAAGATGTTGTTTGACTAGATAGTTCTATAGTAAGTAGGTAGGTATCTACAATTTACATAGTTCTCGTATTTTTATATATCTGAACAAACAAAGCAATGCTATTATGGCTAGAATGGTTTAGTAAATGTTTACCAAAAAATATTTTAAAAGCTTCAATTTTAAAATTCCTCTCCGAATCTCGCCACTTTGGTGTAAAAATATATGAATGCTAAAGTGTAGTTTATGAAACTTTCAATCCTGTTGAAAACTATTTTCACACCAACAAGCATAAGTAGGTACCTACGTAGGGGAGAGTGCTACAAAGGAGTTAATGTTAAAAAATCTTTAGTAAAACATTACATCGCACCCATTAACGCGTCTGCAGTAAACTTTAATGTTTAGTGATCCGATGAATATCCATTATGAACACTTATTTATAGCTACACTTTCATTTTTCTAATAGAAAGTATGCAAAACCAACAAATTTAAATTTCAATGCCAAAACGAAATCTGAATATATGATATCTGCGTTAAATAAAACGAACACAGAAAAGTCAGTCTCGCCAAATGTTTATTTTTCGACCTTCAAAAGTTGAAACAGTCGGCCGACTAAATGCCAATTATGGGCACCTGCTACCACGAGACGCTCGCGACAATTTGCTAGGTACCGCGCGCTCTCTCTAACGCGCGGCATGGCGGGCCCAGTACACGGGCCCCTAATCCCCTCGTATCGTCTACGCGAAACGTCAATGAACTTTACTAATCTCCGCACGATACAAATCGGAGGCGTCCGAGCCCGTCCTTGCACAGCAAAACTGTTAATTCTGGATTCATTCCACGCAGTATCCTTGGCACGCCACTAGAAATAACTAAGATTGAACTTAGCTAAACTTCATTAAGAATGGAACGCAATTTTGAATGTTTTACACAAAGTTTTGCTACGAAAATTGCGTGATGCAATCAAACGTTTCATAGGCCATTGACCGAGTTTGTCGCGTGTTATAATATGCAATGACATAATGGCCATATGACGCGGCGATGTTGATGTGACGTGTCAACCAGCACGCGATTATGGCTACACGGCCTTTTAGACAGAAAAAAACACCATCGTATGCAAATAAGCGAATAATCAAGTAGATTTTTTTCTCGGTACCTGAATGTAAAGCAGGTCCACAAATTTTAAATAGTTACATAATTATGATTGAGAATACGACATAATAAATTATCTTTTGTTATAATTAAATCCGGGACCTACCTATCTACGAATCGCTATTAAGTTGGTGCATTTTATTATAATTGATTACGTATCGGCCGTCATCCTTGAATTATAAATTAGTACACGCTTTTGTAATAATTATCCAAATCGAATTCAATCCGGCCGTACGTAAAGGAAGTCTTTGATAAAGATGTCTATTTTAAGCTTAAGGTCGGCTCACGAGAACAAGGGCGCTCGTGCAAAATTTGTACTATTTAATTTCCGCAGTTGTATTTGTACTAACTACCTTCAAGATTCCCTTTTTATTATAAAACACTTTTGTGTTAAAATATGTTTATTTGTAATGGTACTTAATTAAAATATTTTACGTACTTAATTAACATACGCATATCTTTTGTTTTAACTATAACCACATTTATTTGTAAACATAAGCATATTTATCTTAAATTCGTAAATCTTAAATCGATTCCATGAACATAAACTACGCGATTATGCGTAATTACGTTCATCGAATAAAAATGCATAATTGTTTGGTTTGAAACTCGCATTTAATAAGACTAGTAGCATAAATGGCATCTCTTTATCTCATTTTATCAGCTCTTTAAACGTTTTATTATTCGTCAGGTATTCTTTAAATAATATATTAAGGTATCTGATCGGGTATCTAAACCTGCCTTGCTTAAAATATTAAAGCAATTCTCAATGTACATAACAAAACTATTTTCCATTAAAAAATCTTATAAATAAATTCCAATGAGAAATATTGAAAACAAAATTGCAATATCCAATTAGAAAATTCACCATCGCCCTTTTGCAAAAGCTCGGTCGCGACTTAGTTCTAACGTAATCGACCAGATGTCGCTACGCGTCACGTCGGGAAAAAGTTTTTTGCTGGTGTGCGATAACTTCCTTGTCGCTACACGAGACTCACACATTTAAAATGGCGATTGTAAACTCGTGTACGGACGAAGCACACATGCGCACACTGTACTGTTCTGACTCACACAAGTGAACGTGTCGCAAGTAGATACAAGACTTTATATTCAGTTGGTGTGCGTGACAGCGTGTTTACGTGAGAAAATACGAGTACTCACACAACGATGTGTATATACGACAAACTTCGCAGAATTTCTTTGCTTCGGACAGATGGCGTGACTTGGTTTGATTTGAAAGGTTCTGTGCGAAAGACAGGGGGCTAATAAACGTTTATTTTTAGTTTTTTTTTGGTCTAAAATTATAATAACCAACTCTATTTTTATATCGATTTAAATAATACGTTTATTACGCAGTTTTTTTTGCAAAGGCTGGTGTGTATAGAATATCTAAACGTTATCAATTGGTATCAACGTATGTTGTGAAATCGATTGTTGTTTAGTTTCGATATCGTACTTTTTGAATTGCTTCGTTGCTAGTGGGTTCTTTGCCTTTTCTATTACGATGACTTTCACTTGATGAATATCAGAAACATTTTAGAGTGGATTTCAATCGGGATTTTGTATCGCTTATTGAATCTCATTTTCATTGTTTTTTGTTTTAAATGAATTAAACAATTTGAATTATTTTAATATCTACATATAATAAGCAGCTAATGTGCTTCTTTTGATTTTTATTTTACAGATTAAAATATCAATTCAAAGTGTGTTTTTAGGTACCTATACCTATTATGTTTTTATATATATTATGGTATTTAATAAATCAATGTTTATTTTTACAAAAAAAAACTTATGTATCACCTCCATTAAAAACTTCATTCTTTAGGTATAGACTTTCACTCAAAAATTTTACACATTTTTTTCATACTTACCTATATCAAAAGGTTACATTACTAATAAATAAGCATTTTTAGACAAACAATTTTAGTTTTTAGTGTTTATCTTGAATTAGTTCTCATTAGTGAAGTAAACAAAGTGTTAATTTATTTTATCATTGGGTATCATCCAATCTATTGATTTTTGAATCGTTTTATAAATACCTACAATAAAATTAAGCTTCATAGATTAAGATAAGGGACAAGTAAAGGTCAAATTGTAACATATACATGAAATGGTATTTAATTTCTTAAAAAATACGACCATTTTTTTTAATATTAACCTGTTTATATCCTAAATAGAGATAGCATATCTACTTAATTAACGGTTATTTTTGACACATTCTAGTACAAAACATTTGTGTGAAATAAAAGGGTCTTTTTAACTTAGGTACTTTAGTATTAGTGGGTACCTAGGTACATTTTACATACATGGTTAAACTTAATATCAAATTCATATGACCTACAGCAGGTACAATATGTTTATACTAACGTCCTAAAAGCAATCTTATAATGACAGTAACGGTCATACTTAAAGACATTTGCCTAATGATTACTTAAACTACCTATTCTTCGGTACAGCCGAGCCGGGGTTGCAGGTCAAACGATTCTGAGACGGAACAGAGTAAGTAGTTTCTAGTCTGTAAGAGTCTGACACTCCCTCTTGCTCCACCCATGGAACCATGTGACGATTTTGCCCGTCAAAACAAAACTATTCTCCAGAAGAAAAAAAAACATTTTTTTTTAATTACTTTGAATAAACCAGTCGTACCTTTACAATATTAATTAATATAAAATAACGTTGAAGAACACTACAACACAAAAAGTAGTTTTTTCAACAAGAAGAAGGTAGATATACCTTCTTCTTGTTGTAAGTAAGTAAGTAAAAGTATTTTTTTTAACAATAGTACCTAATCAAGAATCTTTTTTTCTATTCTTTTTATTCGCTGATACCTTATTTTTTTCAATTATTTAGTTAAGTTTTGTCGTACCTATACCTACATTAGGTTCTAAAACTGACAAATATGGACACCTACCAGCAAAATAAATTATAATAAGAAAGGATAGGATATGAGGGTGCGCAGAAAGGAGGAAAAACAAGGGGTCGAGTCCAACCCTATTACGGTAAAATAGTGTGCCCGGAACCTTATAGGTAGGATATGTTGCACCTTCCCATTTATATGTTGTCATTTTAGTGCAATAAGGAAGGATTTATCTACTTGCATATTTTTCTACCTGTGTCTGGGGTTGCAAGGGTCGATAAGACCCCAACTTATGAAAATTGTATCTTGTTCGTGAGGCTAGAATTTACTTATACATTTTTTTTAACAATATGCAGAAGTAAAAGTATCATCTGTTGCCTAAAGAAAACAAATTTTATAAAAAAAATAATATTACCAGTACATTTAGGTATTTTCAATATCTCAAACATATAAATGTGATAAAATGCTCACGAATATCAAAAATGTTCTACAAAATCATACAGTTTAAAAACTGGTCAATTGACTTTATCTCAAAAACACTCACGGAACCCAAAAGCGAGTGACAAAAAAAAGAATCGTGCACCATTGTTATTAATAGCCTGTGACGTCAGTCCATAGCTGCCGATCCGAACACAAAAAAGAGTGGCGACCAAAGCGGCCATTTTGTGAAATCATATCGATTGGTAGGAAAAAATCCATTGTCGAGCCATAACCGTCCCCTATTGGCCCACTTTTTAGATGAGGGTGGCACAATAGGGTTAACTTTCCCCGATTTTTTTTTTTGCTGGCATCCCTTTTAAATATGATTCCCTTATTAAAACTGACGTGTTAGTCTGTCTGTATCGTATTTGATGTTGAATTAGTGGAGGATTCGTTAAGTAATTAATTTTGGGCGTGTAATTAGTATTCCATTCGATTTTGGTATTAACATCACGCGATGAGGTAAGATGACTGCTTATTTTTTTGTTTGTTTGTGGGTTTTATATCTATAGGACACTGCTGAATTATTTTGCATGCGGTTTTCCTCATTAAATATAATCACGATAATTCGAAGAAATATGAATGTGATCGCAATAACAAACGCAAAATAACTACAAGTAGGTACTACATCACTTGAATTATGAATGAATGCTTAGTTAAAAAAAAACTGAGATTATTTTATTATTTATCTAATTGTTTTGTAACTAATTGACCTCATTTGATAATTTCTTATTGTTTGTTAAATTGCTAAGATATAAGTTATTTTTCTATTTATTGTATCAACTGTTCAGCGGTTTTATAAAAGGAATAAAATAATGACTTTTAATTTCTTATTTAACGCCTAAAGCAAATGTTTTTGATAATGAATTTGTTTTATCATAATTGTTTTAGGAAAAAAACACTAATATCCGCGAACGTATCAATGTTTTTGTTAAATAAATCATGGTCATCATGTAATTATGTGACCCATATGATCTGTGTATCACTTCTGTAATCTGCAAACTGTGTTAACTATAATGTACATTTTAACACTTTTAAATAATTAGGTATTATCAATACAATTTATTAGACTTCTTAGGCCGCATATATTATTATTTCGCGGGTCTGCAGACGGAGAGTCGTCGTCCGACCAAAACCAGAACCGAGCATACGGCGCGTATCGTTCCGTGCGTGCCTTAAAGATTCAATAGATCACCATAGGTGAGGTGCACAATATCAGCCCTATATGCATGATGCACCGCGTTCTCGGCCTAGAGCAGGAGAAGGAACGGGGGTTTTTAGTCAGTAAGACTAAAAAGCCCCCGTCTGACACTTCCTCACACCTCAGCCTGGGCGGGAGAAGTCATTTGATGTTTTTTCCTGGCAAAAAAAGACCTCAGCATCAGCCTATAAGTGCTTACTGCAGAGTCAAGGCTTCTTTGCAATGTTATTCTTCAACATATGAATTTCAATGTCATTCAAATAATCTCATAAAAATACATATAGCTCGGTGAAAGTCACATTGGTTGGTACCAGCTAGCCTCCGGGCCACGACATGGTACATAGACAGAACCACTTAAGTAATCTATATAGGTACCTACTAACTCTCCTCTCTAGTTAGTAGAATCACTTAGTATAAAACCGTCCCGCCATAGTATTAACTGGTCCATCGTTTAAAACGAGCATAATATCATGAACTAGATACTAGATCATGCACTTAGTTCTCGTAGCACCGTCTACCAATGCGCTTCTTAATTGCTTGCACTAGACAAGGAAGCTAAAGTTTTAAACCTATCAAATGGTGTCTGTAGTATTTGTCCTGTCTTATAATATATTTTTGCAACATCTAGCAACAAAAATGTCAATAATAAATCCTACTAATAAGTAAATTATAAACGCGGAAATTTATATCTGTAGATTGCTTTTTATCGTGGCTCCTAAGAAGACTTGTTTATGTTACAGTAAAGTAGCTAATGATTAATTTTCGAGGTGATCCTGGGACCTACCACGGCGTGGCTCGAAATAAGACGGGTGCACTCGAATAGTTTATGTCACATCTAGAATGTATCACGAGAGTAATTAGTTATAAAAATGTTAATTTAGTAAATTATTTGAAACTCTTTGTTCTAATTTGTCTGATAGTTTATTGTAAGACTTTTAACGACCTTTATGGTCGTTAAAAGGCAGATATAACTGGATTTTATTTGCTTTACTTTAAATAAATCTAAATTTTAAGTATTACGTCTTTTATCAAGCTATAACTAAGTGTTTACCTACATCAATTATTGCTAACGAAGATAATTTAAATTAAAGCAATTTGTTGGTCATTATTTTGTCAGCGTATCAATTAAAACCACTTAAAAAGTAGTTTCTTATAGGTACTTTTAATTATTGTATTTCCAAAACGCATTATCAAAATTTACAGTTTTAATGATTGCAAGTTCTTCATTAAATCAATGAATAATAAAGAGTGTGTCCTAATCTCATGGGACTTTTGAGGTAGGCAGTGTATACTAGATTTCACCTAATATATTAAATAATAATGTATACAGTTAGATATCTATTTGTTAAAAACCTTGCACTTATAAAATCTAAAGTTAAGATACTTACTGTAACGTAACGTAGCGCAAGGAAGGCATTAAATTTAATGTACTACCTACTACAGTATCATAATTGTATAAAAAGGAAAAGAGACGAAAGAAAGAAATACTTTGACTGAGATCAGGAAATACTGTACTAATTATACTTTTGGTAATCCATGATTATATTATCAATCTACATAGAATTGTTACTAAAGAACACTAACTTTATAGTAAGTTAGTGTACACCGAAATCTACCTAACAATTTCAAAACCTATCACAAAGTCAGTCCGAACTCATCCGAGCAGGTGCTCTCACGGTGAAACCCATACATTACTAAAAGCGCAGTACACATCACTCTGTCGATATCCAGTAACAAGTTTACTATACAGTAAGCATTTACCTTCATTTATCTGGAAGATAGAGGGCCGAGTGCACTTACTGAACAGTGTATCCGTACCGTTATTTGGTGCATAGACATGTTTATGGGTATGGGGAATCCTTTATGCATTGTTTTTAAGATAGTAAGCACAATATGGTAGAAACCTTACTGCACTCTCTTATATACATACAAAAATGTAAATGCATGTCGCCTTATCCACTTTTTGTTAACGTTGTAATTAGTTGTATTGTATGTGGAAAGATATTTGTGCGTTCTTTTTTTAAATTTAAAATATATTTTTTTCTTTTTTTTTAAAGTTTACAGCATTTCCAAAGAGTTTTTATACCATATTTTGTGCATGTAAAAATGAAACTCACTTACGCACCCATTCAGTTACAACAAGTCACATTATGAATCACGCAAGATAACAGTTTTCTAAGTGCGTAGGCGCAGAATTTATCATTTGTCTCGTAAATCACGACTTTAATCGTTTTATAATCAATTTAAAAGACTAACTTGTCGTTAATATATCATTTTATAAACTATAAATTACCAAGATGGCGGATTTTACTCTCTTTAAATGGAAAATGAGTAGTTTACTTATACAGTATGATGTTATTTGAGTCGTTTCTAATTTGGTTTTGTGTGATGTAAATGACTGTACCTAAGTTAATTTTTAAGATTATATGTATTATATTTTATCTATTGCCAAAATTTGAAAAAAATGATGTTATCCTACTAATATTACAAATGCGAAACTTTGTAAAAGTGGTCGAAAATATATTTACCTCTCATTCACGTAAAAACTACTTCATAGATTAGAATGAGATTTGGTAGAGATAGATTATAGTCTGGAATACCTAATACACAGCTAGGGTACCTATATCCGAACCTTCGCATAACTATTAGAGATTTTGAGGTAAGTATTTTATTATTATTTTACATGTTTGTATATGTACCTAAAATCTGTATAAAATGCTATTGTTTATTTAACTGCTATGCTATTTTTACTTACACACATGTATAATATACCTACATTTAGTACTTGAGTAATGTATGTATATCAATTAACTTACTCAATCATCAAAACACATTATCATGTCAATAAATTAGAAAATCAATTACTAGTAAATGAGACGTCTATTAGATTCTCACACGCAAACTTATTAACACCCAATTAATGATAAAATCTTTTGTAGCAATATTGCGAAAGTAAAAAATGAATTATGTAGCTAGTAAATAACGTTTCTTTACAAGCAACATGAATGGTTGTTTGAGTTTATTAAAACAAAGAACAATGCATATCGTTCCCCTGCGACACACGGAGCGTCAAATATCTTGCAGATATGTTTTAAGCCTTCTCGCTTTAGATAATGCCTACCTTCAGTATGGATGTGCGAAGGGTAGGACACGGTAAGGGATGACAAGCAAATGTATTTTTGAAGATGTTTTTGTTTTAATTAACTGTGACTGTTCTTATTTTTTTTTGGATCTGTGTTGATGTAGGAAACATTAACTACGTACGTTTTACTTACAATATTATAGAAAGCTGCTCTTGTAAGTTCAAGTACCTAATCTTTATACCTACTATACTACTAGGTATATAAAAATGGATTGCAAAATGTGTTGGTTAGCGCATAACTCAACAACGCCTGGACTAATTTCACAAATTCTTTTTTTTTTTTGTTGTGTTTGTTATTGTCAGGAGAAGGTTCTTATCTTATATATATGAAGAAAATATTAGAAAAGTAGAGGGGAAGATTGTGTGACCCTTTGATAGCGAGATAGTTGGACCCGTGAGAAGCGGGGGCGGGCCGCTAATTAGAAATAAATTTGTACCGTATTTAAAGTTTACAAATAACATTGACAAACTTAATTTTTAATATAGATTACTAAAAAAAATCATTGTCATCATGACGAGGCATAAAATATCTACCGCCAAACATATGCCTTATCTAATGACCATTGGTTCGGTACTTCGTATAGTTAAGATATTAAAACTTCTTTAAAAGAGCTGATGATTTTTTGCGTTTCCATGTTAAGATATTATTTGTAGGAAACCAATCAATTATTAACGTCTATTTTATGCTAAATCAAAAGGCCTTCAAAACTAAAACGTTATGTTTTTTTGTTTCAAACAACAGTATACCAACTACAAACATTAGAACGTTAAGTGTAGGTAAGGCACCCACGTTGCTTTTTGTTTCATATTGGTATATCTTCATTTACTTTGAGTTATAAAACTATGGAAGTGACTTTGTGAATTTAGTAGATAATAATAATATCTAGAAATGTATCTATCTATACATAAATAAATGATATTTTTTCTTGCGCTAGAACTAGAGCAGTGATGCCAAAATTACTTGTCTTTGCAATAGTAATTACTCGACCGAACTACCCAACGTTTTCCAAAATTTTAACTGAAACCAAGTTCTTAGTTCGAGGAAACAAAGCGAAGAGACAATTAAACCTTCGACACGAAGACCCAAATTCAAAATTATTTGAGTCTGAAATCTCTTAAGATGACTTAAGCTTCTTACATCTGTGGTTGGCAGGCATCTCGAGGGGCGAATGGTAATCAAACTGAGACGGAAGTTGGAGTTTACCGCAATCCCGGCCCGTCTTACCTAAAAACCCTTTAAGATTGCTCCACCTACACTCTATAGAGGCCTCTATAAGGAAATACTTCGGGAACTTTCCTACATAAATACCTAATGAATTTGTAAAAGATAACTGAGATACAAAAATGAAAAAGTGTAAAAATGTGTTAAAAATCTTTGACATCCAACTCTATGTGCAGTGAATTGCGCAAGGAAAGCCACTAACAGGAAAAAGTGGAGAGGAATCGCAAAGGACATACCATGATCACGACCAATCTGACAAGATTTTACGATTAAAACGAAACGTGTTAATTTATTTTTTAAAGAACCACCTAATGTCATTTTGATTCCGTCACATACAAGATCCAGATTACTAAGAAGCTCTTTAGACCACAGTCTAGTAAATTGTAACGAAACACCAGTAGGCAAAAAACAGAATACAAAACATTGCGGAAGGGGAAAATATATACTGTAATGTTATTCAGAAATCCATGTGAAATGTATGAGTGTGGGGCTCTATTGCTTTGGGCTTTGCCGGGATAATTTTCGTTCCCTATTGTTTTGCTGGATTTCCACCCGATGCCTTCGAGAGAATAAGAGGCTTAGCTTGTGGAAAAATATTTTTGTTTTGCTATTTTACTCTCTTAAGAATGTAATACAATTTTCTTCGGTCTTATTCTGTAGTGAGGATACGGTCTATAGGTACAAAAATTTTACTATATATGTATAAATTAATATTACGTAGGTATTGATCTATACAATTTAATGAACAACTTACGTATCTGTAGAGGACACAGCAAAGTAAACCAGTTCGTTAAAAAATCGCATACATGTCACAAAATTTGCCAATCCTAAAATGTAAGCGGATTAATTATTCATGTGTACTTAATTATGCGCAGGGAGATCACGCAATCCAATTTAACCAGATTGCCTTCGTCCTAGCGATGCGTGTTTTGCAAAAAAAACGTTGTGCCTCGATGTGGCTGTAGTTACGGCAAACTTCAAGTGGACATAAATAAGGGTCGCAATATTCGGCGGTCCCATCACGACGGGCGGTGCGCTACTCTCAATTTTACAAAACAAACCCGTCCAAAGAATTTCGTACTCTATCAATATTAGAACAGGACTGACATTTCTTTAACATGCCAAGGAATACATCTTTAAATAACAATAAAAGATAATCAACTTTCTGTATTCGCAAACAGGGATCATTTTCGCAAAACATCATAGGGATCCACGAAGACACTTGAAGCGGAATTTCTTCGCGAAACTGTATACTCACAGCATCAGTTTTTGGAACAACATGGATTAAATAAATTCTTTCCAGTGCCATTTTGTTGGAAATTACGAATCAAATTTGCGTCCATAGTGGGTTTGTTTCCCAATAAGTTAACATTAAGGTCGCCGGGTAACGAGATTTCTAAAGACTGGCTTTTGTGGGTGTTGCCGAAGACGTCATTTCATATACAACTTTTGTTTTTTTTTTCATTTTTAATTGTATTCTTTGAACTTATTAACCTTTCGTTCAGATATTATTATAATCGATTTCCACGAGCAACGGTAAAATAATGCAACGTATTTAGAATAACTTTTCTGTTGCGATTGGAACAGTGAATTTTTTGGTGACGAATTTTATTTTGGAAATACTGGTTCGGAAAAGATACACATTGTTTTCAACCGGTTTTAACACATAAAGGTTTTAAGTGACCGGTACGAGACCTACATAAAAGGGCGTAGGTATATCAACAAAACACTGTTTCATCTCTGCAACAGTTTGATTAGTGTTAAAAGCCATAATAACACAAGCATCTCCCCTCACTCACTCGCATAGTTTATTCCGTCAACATTCGCTTTTTATGCTTCCATTTGCCCATCGACATTCAATTTCTGTATGCAGCCGAGTCCCCGTCGCGCAATACGACAAAATAACTGAACCATTTGGGAATCGGTACTTTTACACCTTAATACAGCTCAAGAGATTTTCCCTTTGTCCATTCCATTTCATACATATCTACTCGGATCACGTAGAGCGTAAGTATAGGTACTCTAAGACACGATGGTTTTCCTTTCGGCTCCATTTGTTCGCCCAAGAGACTTATTATACTGTGTACACTGTACAAGGAGAATATTTTGTTCAAATATAATCAAGGGATGCCGCTTTCTGTCCAAACAATGTTTTTGTTTTTGTTCAATGTTATATGAAAGTATATTCGGGCTCGGGCACGACCGTCGCTCTCGCAAATGCAAATGTTTAACTTCATATTGGATCGGGCGGGTTGTCATTTGTGTAAGTATATGTGTGATCATATTGAGGGTTTTGGCATACGTATAGATAATACTTTTCACAAAGCTTAGCATATATACATATGTATTGTATCGAGAACATTTTATACCATAATATATTTTTTAGAATTGGAAATCTAACTTAAACTTTAATGGTGAGTGTGTAAAGGGACTCAATGTAGTTTCACACACATAATAAAATACTTTAGACGAGTCAAAATTACTTTAAATTGTCTGTATACCAAATAAAAACTATCGACTGAAATAAAAGCTGATGTGATTTAAAAATTAATAGAGTACAATCTAAATCGATTACGTAGATCAAAATGATTGGAGACTTAGAAGGAAAATTTTGTTTATGTTATTTTTAAATTCTGTTCAACGTAGGTGTAGGTAAACAAGATTCTATGTGTAAACAAGGTAAACCGCCCTGTCGTGGGCTGTAGGAGCCTCAATAATATAAAACATACGCCCGGCCCTCCTATATTTGTGACACTCACCCTACCACTGTACCTCCTTCGAACGCAGGGAACGAACTTGTTCGTGCAATATCACTTCGAATAAAACTTTGAATGAAATGTTTTAAATAAAATAGTATTGGACAGGTGATGTCAGGTGTAACTGTAGAAATACTTTTTTGAGAAGTTTTGCTACGATACAATTTGAATAATACTTAAAACAGGGATGTTCGTTGTGAAAAGTGATCTATACCTACCTAATTGGGAGGTCATCTTATATGTACCTACTGAATTTAATATTTAAATCATTAGTAACCATATAAACGCGGTATATGTATGAAAGCACTTTTATATTTTCACCCTTGATTTTGAGACCTTTAAGGGTCAGAAGAATTAATAGGTTTTATGCCATACCACACATTAACCAAATAAAAAAAACTACGTTTAAAAAAACCGACTTCAAAAACAAAAAAGTGTCAAATAAGTAATTAAAATTGATATTTTAATACCACTCTTACGTACGCGAAGCTAATACTTTTAATATTAATAATAAAACACTATCAATTCTATGTGCTACCTATTCATAGGTTTGAAGTCGGTGCCAAGCCTAATACATAATATAATAAGCATGATACATGAGTACCTACACTCGCCGGGCGCGTGTGAATTTATTTGTTAGGATTTAAGAAATGTAGTACCGATTTTCTAACTTGATGGCGTTAGCGTAGAATCAGAAGTCTATATGGTTGCGTTACCGGCGAAACTGTATATAGCTTAGAAAGATACATATTTGGATGAATTATGAAAGTTTTCTCGTACTTGGTTGTTAAAAGTAGTAGTAGATAGCTGCGTTGTTAGTTGTGGAAATTTCGTCTTTCAGCAATTAAACAGTCTTAATTCTCATTTTGTTTTATTCTGTTTAGGGCTTGGCACCGACTTCAAATCTATGAATAGGTAGCACGTAGAATTGATAGTGTTTTATTATTAATATTAAAAGTATTAGCTTCGCGTACGTAAGAGTGGTATTAAAATATCAATTTTAATTACTTATTTGACACTTTTTTGTTTTTGAAGTCGGTTTTTTTAAACGTAGTTTTTTTTATTTTTTACTTTTTAGTATCTGTTACAAGTTCTTCTGTAAACTACAGTAACATTTTAAATATAAATTAACATATTGAATAGTATATACTTTTTAAGTAGCTTTGTGTACCTAGGCATACGAAAGGAGCCGCTCGATAAAAAAATATAGATCTCAAGAAACGGGAAAGTTCTCATCATCATCATCAGCCATTTTAATGTTCCCTCTACTGGAACACAGGCCATCTCTCTAGGAAAGTTCTTAACAATATAAATTAAGTCCAAACACGAGGTAGCTACTGTAAACCGTTGAGGAGTTCCCTAGACTGTCCTTCGTCTTTATCATCTGATCCCTGATGACAGTCACAATCCATCTAGATGTAAAGTTCTTATCAAAACGAATTAATTAAGCTCAAACACAAGGAAGCTGCTATGAATCGTTGAGGAGTTCTCTCGACTGTCTCTCGGTTCCATCCGGAATTCCCTCGACGGTTAATGGTCTCCATCATCAGGTAAACTGCAGACCTTCAGTTGTTATGTTTTCATCAATATAAATGAATTAAGTTCAAACACGAAGTAGTTACTGTAAACCGTTCAGGAGTTCCTTGAGCTGTCCTTCGTTCTCATCATCAGACCCTTAATGACAGTTACAACCAAGCCTGCTGCAAAGTGCTTGTCAATACGAATCATTCAAGCCCAAACACAATGCAACTACTTCAAATGGTCAAGGAGATCCCTCGACTGTCTTCCAGCTCCAACATCTGGTCGACTTCGACCTTCGTCAAGTTGTAGTGTTGATAAAGGCCTACTTAAACATCATACAAAAACCCTACTCGCCCCTACAATTTTCGAAAGTTCCCCTCGGTTTCTCCAGGATTCCATCATCAGATCCTGACCTCATGACTATGGGACCAAATGGCAAGTATACCCTATCGAATAAAAAAAGAATTTTGCAAATCGGTCCAGGCGTCTTCGAGTAATCGGTGTACATACATATAAAAAAAAAAAAAAAAAATACTCGTCGAATTGAGAACCTCCTCCTTTTTTGAAGTCGGTTAATAACTAACCACAACTTTCCTTTAAGATAAATACCAGAGAATATTATTTAATAAAAACAAAACGACACAATGTCAACGGGTTCCCCTTGAGATTAATTCAAGTGAAACGATACAGCTAGCGCAACCTATTGGCGTTCTCGGGACATAAAGCATGCTTCATAACGTTGGATACTATGCATTTACGTATATGTTACAAACGCAATATGTACCATGTATGTGAAGATATTATAAGATATCCTTTTGAAATACTTCACAGTTAAATTGTTAATATAAGTATAAAATGTGTTCATTTTATAACAAATACACTAACTAGTTAAGTACTACGTAAATTGATTTGACACATAAAGCCTATATACTGTGTCAGATACAAAGATAACATTTTCAAAATAATGATTACCATCACAGCTAATAATGAATTTTCTACGATTTATTTACTTCATCAAAATTATGTTGACATAGTTTTAATTCAAAAAATTATAAGGACATGTCGATAAAGTTGTAAAATTAATGCGAGTAAGTACTAGTTTACTGAGGGCAACAATTAAGTTTATATAATAACCAAATCAAATAAAAAAAAATCAAAACCGCAATCATCTTAATTACTTTATTAAGAACCCATTTAATTGTATTCATAATCAACAAATATTAAAAGAACCCAAAGGATAGGGAATCAATAAAAACCATTGTTTTGCGGGAAAAAATCCGGGTAATATCACGTAGCCAGCCAATGGATGCCATGACCAAAATGACGCTCCCCATTAACTCAAACAACAAAGGCAACCATAGATCAAGTATTAAATAGAAAAGACAAAACTATATTCATTGATGTAAAGTTTTGAATTCATTGCTTGTCTCATATCTAGTCTTTTCTATGGTTTGGGAGACCTTTTAGTCTGATTAAAGCAATTTGAGTTTTATCTCAGTATATTTGAAGTCGGATTTAAGGTAAATATTACGTTAGGTACGCTATGTACGTGACTATCTAACTAGTACTAACAGAATACTAAGCTAGAAATATTTATTTTTACTTAATCTATCTATTATATTAAACTAGCTACTCTCGCGCTGCTCGGGTCCATTTGATTGTAGCGTGATGTTTTATAGCATATAGCACTCAGGAACATTACACTTATAGATATCTATAATATATAAGTGAAAGAATTTTGGCAACCCGACCAGCGGTTCCAAAGTTTACCCCTTGAATACAAGAAACTTATATACAAACTTACAAGTTATACATCTTTATAATATTAATATAGCTTATTATTTATTATACTGAAAGTGTATGTATTGAGCTTTATTGCATCTTTAATACAAAACGATGTTTAAATAGCTACGTTATATACACTTTTCTATAGTTTAAGAAGATGACAAATCTTTGTCGTATTAATATTACTAAGCAATATTACCCAGTAGTTTCTTGATATTGATGTACAAGTAATATAATGAAGAAAGATCTTATAAAATACACGCTTTCGTACAATCACCGTCTCGATATAAACATTGCTTGTTATCATAAAACTAACAAGCTTGTCTACGTATAACAACGATCATATTCTTTGACACGTTCGGATATCTTCGGGATTGGTCGGCTTTGATCGGAATATTATACAAGGGAAGGAATAACGCATCACGGCGGTCCGAAGATCATCTTGATACAACACTTCTTGTCATGTTTTTATTATGTATCTTTGTATGGTAAAATACTGTTTATAATGTAATGTTATATACAGTATAACATTACCTACATTATAAATGTAATACCTACCTACTAACATTAAGTTTTCGGCTTCTGATTTTATTTAAGTTGTAGCCTTTTAGAAATCATTAAATACGTATGAGCTCTATATATACCAGGAAATATATAAATATATATTTTTTCTTTGCTTATTTTCTAGATAAAGTGTTAAGT
This sequence comes from Spodoptera exigua, assembly GCA_902829305.4. Classification (NCBI taxonomy): domain Eukaryota; kingdom Metazoa; phylum Arthropoda; class Insecta; order Lepidoptera; family Noctuidae; genus Spodoptera; species Spodoptera exigua. The sequence goes on from LR824612.2 coordinate 5,990,699, forward strand.
CTTATATCCTAACGAACTTTAAACTGAAGACTTCAGTCTTCAGACAAAATTGAAAATCTATGTCATTTACTTTAAGCTTGCAAAACATATTCTCTTAGTGGTTTTTATTAAACAAGAAATATATCACAATTCAGAGAATGCTTTAGTCAAGTATTCAGAATCCAGTATTTTACGTATTCATCAATTTTAAATGTTCAATATTCTCTTAGGAGAACTTCTTTCAATTAATAGTTTTTTTATATAAAACAATATAGTTTTGTTAATAAAGCTACTACATAATTTATAACTAAAGTAGATATAGGTAAGTATATCAACAAAGATGAACATACCGACAAAAGCTAGAAGCTACTAATATTATCATAAATATATTCTTATGTTTATGAAAATTATGACCAACGATCTGCGACGAGTCAGCGATACAGACGCTAGCCAGTCAACATACTCTTTTCTGTTAAAATGCCGCATTAGATTTTTAACTCTAAATAAAAAGAATAAAGTTGAAAATCCTATGAAAAAACATAACAGTAGGTTGATCTGCTGGTGACTGTACCTACACTATTTTCCTCGACTATAACTATCGTAGACACTAATATTGTATAGAGAAAAGTTTCGTATGTTTGTTTGTGAATTGGGGAAAATGTATACATTGATTGATGCGGAAACCAAGAGCAGCACATTATTCTCAAGATGTAAGAAGGGGTCTTCCCTTGGAACTAATCAAAATATTACGAATTCTGATCACGAAGTAGGTATAGTTGGTATATACTTAGATATGTAGGTATTGATGATTACTTTTTCTTGTTTCTTGTTTTTTCTTTGACAAATTAGTATTTTGCTATTAGATGCAGTACCTACATGCAATTCCAAATATTTAATCTATCTTAAACATTTATTTATTTTTCATGCGTGCAGTTTTGTAGTTTCAGACTTAGCTAATATAAAAGTGTAACAACGTAGTTTTCTTTTTTTTACTACTCATCTTTTTACTTTCAAGCATGCTCTTTATAGATAACTAAATGCGAAAACATGTAATTGGTTAATAGTTGTATAAGTTGTAACTTTTGTTGGTTGTAATAATATGTTTTTCGTTCTCAATAAAAAAAATACACTCATAATATGTGGGCCTAATGTCTGATTCATTCTCTCCCAGTGTTTTTGGGTGATGCTAAGATAAGGGTTGGTAGGTGGAGAAATATAAAACATGCCAACATTTTTCAAGATTTGATTACAAACAAATTAAGAATGAAAAAGAAATCTTATAATGGGATCTATAAATCTAGCGAACAATATCAATCAATACATCATTAAGTTACTACCAACTACACTCCTATTTAACAATTATTTTATAATACGAGCTTATCAAACAATAAGGCAACGGTTTGCTAAAAATCAGTAGAAAAGACTAAAAAAATACTACATTGCCATATTTGTTAGAAGTTTCATATACTCGGCCCCAACTGATAATAATAAATGTTTCAGTTCTAGGACATGCCATGAGACAGTATAGTATAATGGCTTGTCCATGACGTCACTGAAGCATCCTCTTTCATAGCCACTCGTGTCTGACATAAAATTACGTCATACTATTCAGCTGTTCTCCGTAACTTAAAACAGACTTTATAAACTAAATTCCCTGAAAGGAAATGGCCAATAAAGATAATAATTACTAGGTATTTATTTTTGTTCGTGTAATAAAAGCGCAAAAAAATTATTCGCATATTTTGTATTAACTTTAAAAAATGGATTTAAATATAAAATAGTTTAAATGGTTTAAAAATATATATAAAAAAGCTATAACTTACTAAAACATACTTGAAAAACTCGCATCGAAAAAATCGAGAGCTCATAAGTTTTCTTTATGGTCCCTGCACAATAAGTAACTCATGCTTAAAATACTCTCAACATTTTCTTTTTAAATTTAGAAAACATTTCTCTTTCAGATACTCAACGGCCAGCAGCGGTGCAGAACATTTTGGTACGACTCAACAACACTGAAGTGTACCTAAGCGGTCGTGAACCCGCTCCTCGGACGTGTATTAGATCTCAACAGCTTTATTCGAGTTACAAAAATAAGGCTCTGTTAAATTTCTCTAAGATATTTTGCAAAGTTTCTTTGAGCAGAGTTTGTGAGAACATACTGAATAATGTTGATTGAAATTCAGTGTGAATTGAAGGTCACATAAGAAACGTAAAAATAACGCATGTCATTAATATGATCGACCAAAAACAATCCTATCACATTATGTCAGGTAACGTTTTGTACCTGCAAGTTCAACCGCCTCACCTCCCCCCTTCACCCCGCGCATCATTGACATGCAAATGAAACGGGCCACGCTCGCGGACCCAACGGTTATTTATCTCTGATTGGCTCGCTTCATTCCGCTTTGACAGACAGGTTCCAATTTCGAACGGAGGAGCCCGAAATGAAGTTTATATTATGTAATTAGATGTACTTATACGAAACGCATGTTAGTTTTTGATCGCACATATTGATATTTTATTTTCAAAATCGGGTTAGTCTTTTGCTGTAATTTTCAACTTTGTACTTTTAAGTTTTTTTTAAGTTTTCTTATGATCGTTTACGTAAGTACATAAATAATGTTATTAAAGGTGGCCAAACAATAAATTCCAATGAAAATATAAACGTTCGATATAAGTTGAGCGCGTAACATCGAACTTTACATTGAAATCGCGAACGAAATCGGAATGAATGTTAACTGTATTATTATGTAAACAAACAGAATGGATTTACTTTCAGTGGCTTCAACCCAAGCGATGGGAGACGAAGATAAGGGCTTGCACAGAAATAGGTACCTACTACTATTCGTGTCAATCAGCTGTATAAGTAAATTTCAATCTTTATGAATCTAATAAGCTATAAATAACCCTTTGAAAGCCGCGGTACGATTGACAAGTATAATTTCGACTTTATTTTATCTTAATTGAGTTGCGATTCGCGCCTTATCACCTTTGAGGGATCAAGTGAACCTTTTTCTGACGAGTTTCTTCTTATTATGCAATAAGTGAGAAAATTAAAAAGGATTCATTTACATTGTTTTTAGGCTGTTATATTTTTTATAAAAAAGTCATGTTCTAAATTTAAAAATTATTTTTTTCATTCTAATGTTTGTCCATCTCAAATGTAGATAACACTTGCATAGAATGAAGGTTGCATTTAAATTTAATTAAGGAAGTATTAAGAAACATCGTACCGTCAGTATTACGAGTAAAGCATTCTCATTAGTCGCGTGAACCGAGTCGGTCCCTTTGTAGTCCAATAAACATGATTGCTCGATGGAGAACAATTATTTTGTTATTTATTACGTCAATTGCGTTTGCCTGCTTACATAATATCTGTATACAGGCACCGATACACGTGTTTTATTTACGGCCAGATAGGTATCTATATTTTTATTAACCTTGTGAGCGCTTTTTGTTAGAGGGATATTCTTGTACAAGTGCGTATGTACCTATATGGCAGCGTACGAACACAGGTTAAAGATTAAATCAAAATAAACTGCTCTCTATTTTAATTTTATTTCCGTAGTAAGTATATTATGTCGCAGTCGACGAAATGATTATTCAATAATAGAAGCTGTTTAATTGAGTGACTGAATTTCTGTTGCTGTACAGTAATTCGAGTTCTTACATAACCAAACCTACCATTCTACCAAACCATTACAGACTTGCGTCTGTTTTCACCCTTGAACTAACAGCTTAAGTGAGAAATTCAGTCGTTCACAGCTAGTCATACAGGTCGATTATTGAATCACTAAGTAATTAAGCTTGTTGCCTGCACCATACATATATGCGGACTGTGCGATATTAAAAACGAAAGAAACTTATTTACTAAACATGACGTAGAAATAGATGCAAATAAATGCCTAGTCTTCCTAATATGCAAATTAGAAATACATGTCCTCGTTGAGAGTTAAACTCTGGCTATCAATGTACATGTATTGTATGTATGTAGGTGCAAGCTTATACGTTGTAGATATTATCCAGAGGGTTTCATTCACAGTGACAATATTTTAATCAAGATAAATCACACGTTCAAGCACGGGTCGATACACAAAACGTTTGTTAGTTAATTAGAAAACAACAACTGTTTTTTATTTAGCTTTATTGTACACGATCTTTACAAATTATATACTACTAGCGGACCGACCCTGCTTCGAACGGGTAGGTATCCGACTACCCCGTTAGTCATTTGTTTTTGTAGCAAACGGCCTCAGCACCAAGAGGATTGTTAATTCCTGATATTTCCCTTTACATTACTAAAATTTTCTTTCGTAAGAACCTTCACATAAAAATAACGAACATAACAAAAAAAGAATTATCAAAATTGGCCTAGTCGTTATTGAGTTATGCGCTTACCAACACATTTTGCGATTCAGTTTTATATTATAGAATTGTATAGGCGGCCTATTTCGTGAGGGAAAAATCATCAAATGACTTCTCTCGCCCAAGGTGAGGTGAGAGGGAGTGTCAGAAGACTCTTACTGCTTTAAGCTTGCGTCGCAAGCCGAAAGCGGCTTTAATGGTTAGACACAGAATGAGTTTAGCCGATATAATATGTATGTTATATAGAGGTATAATCTAAAAAATAAGGTTCATTAAGTTGGAATTTTATAAACACGAAAGTGTAAAAGTTGTTTAAACGTCATAGTGTAAGATTAGCTCCGTCTTACCTACTTATAATATTAATTGGGCACTTTTATCTCGGAAAGTTTGTGGACGAATTGGCGATGTTCTTAGCCCGGATTACTGAATGTTGGCACAAGTTTGCCAGTTATGGGACTTGTAAGTGGTTTAATTCTTGAAATCGATGGCGACAGCAATAGCGGTGCAGACTCGAAACGAAACTTAGGATTTGATTTAAGATTTGTTGTTAAGTATTTGCTGCTAAGATTAGACAAATTACCTAATTAAATATTTTCCTTTTAAACCTCAAAAGATTTCTTTTAGTTTATAAGATATTTTCGAGAAAATATTTTACATATGTCAGTGAATTTTATTCAACGTAAAATTTGGCTCTCAAACATTTGTTGGTAAAGTAAACGAAATTTCCAGAATATTTTAAACAACTTACCAATCACATTCAACGTCATTCTAGACGATTGCATAGAAAGATATGTTTCTATCAATACTGCGCGTGTGGGGGTGAAATAATACGAACTTTTTGGGGGGAAAGGAGAGGCTCAAATGACTATTTTTCACAAGTCACGTATCGGTTCAAGCTTATCCGGCGTTAGGTTTGATGATAAAAAGTGATACCACCAAATATGACTTCCATAGATGTAAAATTTTACTAGATATGGTCCTCCCTAGAGTTTTTGACACGTTATATAGACGACGCATATAACGTGTCAAAAACTTACACACGGTTTCTGAAAAGCTTGTCATCGCTAAAATTAACTAATCTCCTGTTAAATCTCTTGTCAAGTCATTTGATTGGTTGTTGATAATGCAGTCAACCAATCAGATGACTTGACAAGAGATTAAATTGATTTTAACATTGATCGGCCTTTCGGAAACCGGGTGTTAATGCACGAAAACTAAGTAAATCTTCTTATTTTTTTACTCTTAGCTTTTAACATAGTGAAAAAGTAATCTTCTCAATATTTCCGTGTAGGTACCTAATAGAATACTTATAATCTTTTACTTACAATTAATTAAATAGATACAAAATACACCTACCAATAAATCAATATACTTAATTAAAAATAGAAGTTCTGTCCACGACAAAATCATTTCGTATTAAGCAATCAACAGAAAGCGCAAACAAAATGTTTCCGTCGGCACACATTCGCCAACCAACCGCTCACTAACTATGCACTGTGATGTATTTTATGAGTTCCACATAGGTCAGGGTCGTTGTTTACAACCGTAAATACACGTAACACATACCATACCCACACTGTGGTCAGTAGGTAGTATACATGCAACCTTGTTGTCAAGAATAAACTAAAATGAAGAACCAAATATTCGAAAAGCGAAGTATCTATTGAAACTAAAGATGTGTCGGAAAGCCATGCTTCGGCACGAATGGGTCGGCTCGACCGGACTGATACCACGGCCTCACAGAAAACCGACGTGAAACAACCACAGCGTGTTGTGTTTCGCCATGTGGGTGAGGTTGCCGGAGGTTCAAGCCTTCCCTTCTACCAATTCCTCCTCAATCGCTAATCCCTAAAAGGTCGGCAACGCACTCGTAACTCCTCCGTGTAGGTGTCCATGGGCGGAGCTGATTGCTTACTATCAGGTAATCCGTCTGCTCGTTTGACGACCTATTACATAAAAAAACTTAGGTAAACGGAGGACCAAATACAATCCATGTAAATAGGTATTTGAAAATATATCTTCTCCTTATGATATAAACGCATAAGAATTTAAAAAACAAAAATAAAAACAAAAGAAAACTATTTTCTATTTAGCTAAACATATAAAATAAGTTCTTATTGTGTCGCGTAATAGTAGTTAGGTGGTATAATATCTGCCGTGGGTGGCGCATCCATTTCCTACAATATCTGTAACCGTGGCATTCACGAAGCGTCCTCGTAGAGTCAATATCAATAAATGGGAAGCTGGGAAATTGGATGTGTTGCGGCTCGTGGCTCGGCCGACACGCTACGTAATAAGATAGTAATGAGGACGTTCTTGCCACTCGTAAAAATATGGTCGTTGGCTCCCGGTCTATGACTAAATATTTAACTAACTCGACGTGTCCTGTGAAGGTGGTATCTATATTTAGATCTACATATATTGTTCAGTCACATTGTTGTTGATTTCCGATGCGATGCAATTTTCCTATATTCGTGTAGTCATAGTTTTTAATAACTATCAACATAATATAGAAGCTTACTTTTTGTTAAAAATGTTTATGTTTGCTTGAGTGTAAGTCAATGCTAGTTCAATAATCTTATACAATTTAAACGCTTATGAATATTTAGTTACATAGTTCCATTTACTTTTTACCTATAGGTAGGTTACTATGAAAGTGTTGTAGGCATTTAGTGTGACGCTCTTAGTACACTCCCTGTTCGCAAATAGGCAAAGGGGGCGAGCATACAAACATTAAAACTCCGGGCCTTTCCTTGTTCCTACTTATAATAAAAGGCAAACAATGGTTCAAACGTACCGTCCACACTCGCAGCACTGCGTTCATTTTCCTTAGAATCCAACCGACAACCGGTTTTATCTGAAAAAAAAAAGGAATCACAGCATTAATTAATTGCCCCGACTAGTATGTAACTATCCTAGTAAATTGTGTGTAACCGATTGCATCAGCCTACGAGGATTGATTTGACATTGACACGCCGCGCATGCGTATTGCCCTAATTCCGTTCAAGTTTCCCGTGAGGGAGAGACAACAAGATATAGTAATACATATGAAAGAGGGAGATGAATATAGGGTGCAGAGGGACGACTGTCAGAGACGGGTCGGTAACATGGCCGACCGATGGCTATTGCATCTGCATGCATTTTAAAGAATAGCGTTCGATGCAGAAGGTTTGATCCTGTGGGAATTTTTGACTTTCTCTTTTTATTTTTGAATAATTCAAAGCTTGTTAAAAGTAAATGAATTGATTATCTGCAATGAAACTATTAGAAAGAGAATGATAATATAAATAGACTCATTATCCTTATTGATTATGTTAGTAACAGTTTTACTTAAAATGAAACACAAAAGAAAAAATCTGTTGTCAAAAATGTAAAAATATAGTGCAATGACCTCGAAATGTACGGATCGAATCGCGCGGTGCCGGAAAATGTTCAAAATATCTCCCCAGCATACATTGGTTGTCAGCGGCGGAATAAAACTTAAATTATAGCACGATTTGTATGTAGGAACCCAATCATATGGTAAGGCTTATCAACCAATATCATAACTTATATTTTTTTAAATAATTATGACAAAATGTTAATCGAAACCCTAATTTTATTCAGATATACCTACTGGATAAAATATGTAGCATGTGTCGATATAAATTTATGCAGATATTCAAATGTAAATGAATCTACAAGCAATTTACATAATATCGATCGAAGATAACTCAATGTCGAAAACTTCTGAGGTTTTGTTGTTTGAAATTCAATGTGTAAAGAGATAATGGCATTGAACTTTGAATATGTTATTTACAGATAGTTTAATTTCAATTACTTTTAGATGGAAATATAATATATTGGAATAATATCACTTACCAAAACAACATAAAACAAAGATTACATTGCATATTGAAAGATAAAATTGTGTGCGTACAAACCTACAAGTTCCAAATGTCGAAGGATTTAGAAATGAAGGCATTAGACATCTACATACAAACTTTTCAGTCTACGTGACATGAGGAAATAATATCTATCCATATACCCAGATACGTAGATAGGAAATGTACGCCATATTGTACCATTTGTACCCGGCATCCCTACCTGTCCTTGCGATATCTACAATGTCGTCGACCCATATATCCGCCGAGCGACCTCTCAGAATAAATTGAATTCGTACAATTCAATAAAGGTGTTCAATTTCGAAAAACAAGGAAGGACAGAAGACGCTGATGAAATTCCTTGAATATTTCGTTTACAAGATACAAACGAAATATTCGTAATAAATCGAGAATCTTTAATTTGGTACATCGTTAAAACAGAAACGTTTTCATACAAATGCCCTGGCTGCTAATCGCTTCAATTTAGCGGAAGTAAATAAAAGTTTAAACAGATTAAACTCGGTAACGAGGGCCGCTGGGAGGAGGGCGAGAGGGGTTAGAGGAGGCACAATTATCTCGTCCTATTTTCCCTTCTAATTTCACGTTAGGTCTACCCTTGAAGGGATTTTGCAGACGTGCGCAGAAAAAACGCAGCGCCATTTTTTACGGATTTTGTAAAAAGGGTACGGATTGTGGGTTAAATAATTTTCCTTATCTGATAAAAACGCCTACAATGTATGAAATTACGTTAAAAATTGTTATCTTATTTTATTGAATCTGCCATGAATATTAGTAGAAATTAACAAGACGATGAAATCAGAAACTCCTTTTAAAATATTTATCAGTAAACTAAAAATATAAATATTATGGTAGGTATTTAATTTTATATTGTTTTCTCAAGAATCTAAAACAGAAGACGGTAAATAAATTATTGAGAAGTGTAATTAAAATTATGTCGACATTTAAAAATAAATAGTTATGCCTATACCGCGTGGTCCGCAAAAGTATTCAAGTCTTAAACTTATTTATTAAAGATTTGCTTTTTATTAAAAAAAATAAACAATATACAGGTGTCATTTATTTTGACTTTACTATATTGGTTTTACTGGTATGCTTGCGACAAATCGTACGTTTGGATGCAAACGCTATCTCCTTACTGAACCGTTCCCCACACGCCTTCAGTTTTTCTCACCATTGAGTTTCACACTCGCGGCTTTTTGGGTTAAACGATACTTGTACGTATCAAATGATAAAGCTTGTATGGGATCGGGAAGAAATAGGAAAATATTAAATATCTTCTTTACCTAGGCAGGATTATTTAAAAGTATAATATACCTAGTACTAGCTGACTATTCTCACCAGTTACATACATACGTTTCTTAATTAAAATACCAGACACTAGCACTAGTTATTGTACTTGGGTAGGTAAATACGTGTATTCACTGAGAAACTGCAACCCCCTATATTAATTAAGTGACCCAGTTTGTCTCAGTTGACTCAACCACTTACTAAATTACTCGCTACGATAAGATGCTGACGCATAGTTTCTAGAAATAGTTTCAAACAGCTAAGCTATAAGGATCATTAACTATAAGTACATAGAACGTATTTTGCAATGCAAATGTTCAATACAATTCGACTTGTAAAAACAAAGAAATATTAATGCAAATGAGGGATGAAAAATAAGGGATTGCGATTCTTCGCCATTCTTTTAGTCCAACGGCGAAAATATTATAATATTTTACAAGAGCAAGAGTTGTTACATTAGCATAGGAATCGTAATAAGTTGATATTATTGAACTTTATTAAGGAATGCTAGCGATAAACACCCCATGTTGTTCTGAACCCATAATCTCATCCAATTATGCTTTGGTTTTATTCAGATAAATGTACTTTCAGTATCATAAAAGTTGTTGCGAATATATAGAATTGAGTTTGTCTTTTCTTACTTGTCTGTTCATCCTTGTATACTAAAATGGTCGTATGGACCTACCTACAATATATATTTTGGTAGGTTTCAATTCAGTATTGATGGGCCGCAATCAAAAAAGTCGTATCTACCTACTATGCCTAGTATGTACATAAGTCTCAATAAATATATAGGTACATTAAAGTCATTAATGGTCATAGTGAATTTGACAGGGCCACTATAATCTGTATATTTACAATCCACGCCTGATAAAACTGACAGCTCTATCAGCATTTTCGATAACTTAGCCGTTAGCCACATTATTGTAATTTCATTACGTTGGTATATCTTATTAAAAAATGATAATTTAAATTTGTTCATGATACATTTTATGGGGAATTTATTAATAGAGACGCGTTTAGGATGAACTGTGTAAGTATTTATTTAAATTTGAAGATATTATGGCCTTATTTTCTCACGTTTTCGTTTCTTATATACTAGGTAAACACGGCCTTGTAAGGAGATTCATCACCATCATTAATAACTAGTACAAGTTTTAATTTGAATTCTTGGGTTGGAAATGACATCTACCTATTTAAATTTAGATTCCCGTCACTAATCGCACAAACTTCAATTAAACCTGATTTATACAACAAATTCTATTGTCATATACAACTTAAGTGTGGGAGAGCCATGCTTCGGCACTAATGGGTCGGCTCGACCGGAGTGATACCACGGCCTCACAGAAAACCGGCGTGAAATAACCACTGCGTTGTGTTTCACCGTGTGAGTGAGGTTACCGGAGGCCCAATCCTTCCCCTTCCCCAATCCCTCCTCAATCCCTAAATCTCCAAATCCCTAATCCCTAAAAGGTCGGCAACGCACTCGTAACTCCTCCGTTGCGAGTGTCCATGGGCGGCTCTGATTGCTTACCATCAGGTAATCCGTCCGCTCGTTTGCCGACCTATTACATAAAAAAAAAAACTGAACCAATGTATATATTTGCGGCAAAATATGTTGTGAAATTCATCCCTCCCCCCATATACTAAGGCTAGACCTTCGCAAACATGTTAATAGAATCAATCTCCTTCAGAAAGTCGATGTGACATTCATACGAAAGCTGCGTCAGTACCCCACATCGTGCCCCTATTTACATGTTTTTCGAATCAACATCCTGATTCCTGATATTGGTTTTATTCGTGACATGCATTCAGCGGGTATTAGCTGTCGGTTCGGAGATTGCCTCTGAAGATTAAAACATGTATTTACATAAAGCTACAGACAATACGACGCCCAGAATAATGGACTGTTTCGAGTATGTATGTTGCAAGAATACGTTTTGTAATAGGTCGTGTTTTGTTGTATGTCACCGCTAAGGTTAGAGTGAATGCAACTTTAAATAGGTACTAAGTAGGTATATAAGTATATATAAAGTTAGTCGATATTTTTTTATGTGATAGGTCAGCAAACGAGCAGACGGATTACCTAATGGTAAGCAATCAGCACCGCCCATGGGTACCCGCAACGGAGGATTTACGAGTGCGTTGCCGACCTTTTAGGGATTAGGGATTTGGAGATTTAGGGATTGGGGGAGGGGAAGGATTGAGCCTCCATTGAATGATTAATATATTTTATCAATCGTTTTTATCGATTATAATATGTTAGACGTCTCAATCGATTTTAAAGTTGCAAAGAAAATTATCGAATGGTTTTTGTCTACCCAATAAAGAGAAACAATACACGACTTTAAAACTTCACTTCATTGGCAACAATCACGAATGTTTTAGACAAAACAAAGGTTCTAAGCAACAAAAGTTTGAAGTATTTGCATTCTGCACAGAAGGTGTATGAATAGTAGTGTTGGGAATAATTGTGGCTCTCCTATACCTTCATGCTTGGCTACTAACTACTTCGAGAGAAGTGTGTGTTGTTTCAGCGGTCTAAACGTAAGCGGTAGCGTACGTAGTGCATAATAGTTAATAGTTTTCAGTTATTTTTTTTTCGGGTTTATTCAATTTTCACAATTTTAATTTAGAAATAAAGTCAATATTTTAGAATAAAATTTTAAAATTACTTTTTTTTATTAAAGGATACTTTAAAATTTATTTACAAAACCTATTATTGTATGTAATGGGTTCAATAAACTAAGATGATAATACCTAACTCATTTCTTGTTCTAGAAAATGTTCCTAAATATTGTGTTGAGAATTTGAGACCGGACCACAGCTAATTCTCCGTTTTATTAGTTTAAACGTTGGCTGTCGGTAGGTAGGTCTTTTTAATGTTTTCATAAAAGCACTTTTAGCACAATAAAAATTAAAATAAGTTAATAAAAAAGTCGTTTACCTTTTTTACAAAAGGCAATAAAGCTCGTCTTCGCTTTCACTTTCAACAAAAAGTTTAAAATGGAATTCAACTAGATTTCACTTTCGGTATTCATAAAAAGACGCAACCAATTCATTATACAGGTAAACAACACTTTGTTACAATTTTTTACAACTAACAATCGCTCGCTACCGTTTCTTTCAATGCTTTATTTTATTTTACCTTTGTACATAAAAGAAGTTGTCTTTTTTAGCTTCCGTCATTGGTAAACAAAACCATTGAGAATTAAAACGCGTGAATTTCCAACGATATTTTGGACATTGGAATATTTTGAACACATAGGACAATATTTGTTCTAAGTAATAAAAAAAAACATTGTAGTAAAAGGTAGTGCACTATAACTCTTTTGAAGATTATGACGTTTACAAAAGCTAATCTTATATTTGTACCTAGGGACCTACATAATATTATAGGAGGTACCTATATGGTCTTGAGTGACTAATAGATCATCGTAAAATCTAGCCGATTCATCAAAGAGACATGAAACTTGAATTATTACTTGACTAGTAAGAGTCAAAAATTTTCCAAAATTTTCACGCCTTATTAAAAAAATACTATTTATATGTAGTATCCTCGTGAATAATCATTTCGATTGCAACGGATTATTTACTAATTGACGTTGACAAATTGTATCTTAAAAAAGTTTATGTTAGACCAAATTGTCATTTGTAAATAATGTTTGTAAAAATTGTATGTAGCGTGATTACTGCAGTACTTAATTTAACGTATTATTTTTTCACGAACACAAACAAAAAACACTTTCATATACAAAATATTTTCCTTTCAGGTCCGCTGTTCTTATGGATTGTACCATCGACTATGGCGCCGTTTGTACAGAGATGTGTGCCTATAAAGCGAGAGTTTTTAGTTACCGCCCATTCGAGCTAAGTTCGCCCTCGGGTCGGAATGATCCGGGTTCAGACCTCTATCCAGACGTATGGTAATGTTGCAGGTAGATCGAGATGACGTCATTACTCGACCCATGTTGAGTTGTGGCCAGTTTGTGTTTGTTTACATTGAGAGAAGAACAGAATGTTGGCTAAATTGTTTTATATGATGAAAGTTAAATAATTTATTTTGTTGATTTTTTTTTCAGTGGATATTGAAAACAAGTTTCATAGCTATGGAGACTTCTAGCTTGAAGACGAATGGAGGGAAAGATTGGGCCTCCAGAAAACTCACTTACTAGCCAAGGCAAACGTTGTTTTACTTTGGTTTTCAGCGAGAGCATGGCATGACTCCGGTAGAGCGGACACATTTGTTGCGAAGCTTGGCTCTCCAACACTTTAATATGTACTTGAATTGCACTAAAAAAATCACAGTGATAGTGATGATGAGGTTGAAAAGGAAGTATAGGTATAAGTATATTTGCTAACTATAAGGTTATAATAATAATATCGGTGTCAGTGTTTAAGATAAAACAAAAGTAAGCGGTGCTGACAGTTGTTGTCCAACCAAAAGCTGCCAAGAAGAGATTTCAGAAGGCGATAATAACGCCCGTTGTATATTTCTGATCTAATGAATTTGTTTTAAACGAAACTATTCTTTCAGCGTTTGTGTAATAGTGTAAAGGTGTGGTAACATGTATTTTACCTAGATGTTGATGCCGAATCGGAGCACGAGTCTGACACTCCGACCTCTCGCTCCATCTAGGACGGGAAAAGCCATTGAATGATCATCCAACTATAAAAAAATTAAAAGGCAAACAAAAGTCACCTTATAAAAAATATTCAAGTCTGTAAATAGGTTGACCGCAGGTGTATTGAGTTTTCTAGGTTATTCGGTACTCAGCCGTAGATTGCTGATAAGCTGAACTATGTTAAAGAAGTACTGCGCAAATAGTTTTACCCGATAACGTGTTTGAAGTCTTAATAGTAAAATAAAACGCGAGATGAAATAATAAAAAAAAATACTGTGAACTTTGGAACATTATATTTTATTTAAAACATTTTGAAAATAGAACTTTATATTTTTACATTTAAAAAGTAATTAAATCGAACGATTTTTTTTTATTTTGATTATTTTCAGTTTAAGTATTTACATACCTTTAACTTACTGAATTTATAAATAAGAACAAATATACTCATTTTTATTTTCTTTAAATTTAGTAAGTGTATAAGAATATATGAACTGTGACAAACTTTAGAGAATAGATTATAAATTGATATACCTAAGTATCAAAATAAAATTAAAAATTATTACAGGCAGATGCATCCAAATTTACATAGGCATTGCAAAGAGAGAACAACACTAACTAATTGAGTGTATGATAAATAAATAATCATGTATAATGAGTCATTCAATAGGTCACGTTCCTATTAAGTAGTTGCTTAATTAATGACCTGTTGTGATATAGGTACCTACTAGACATTGTTGTTAGTACCTAGTCACAACCTGAATCGTTCTAATATTTACCCAAAAAGAAAAAAAATGGTATTTAAAATTTTAATTAGTTTTTCTTGCGGATGGTACCTATATTTGCCTAAACATTCATTATGGTTAAACACAATAAAATTAAAAAAAAAAGTATTTGTCGTTCAGTTTTGAAATTACTTATGTATGCAGATATGTATGAATTTTTGAAAGGTGAGTCAAAAATAACCCGATTCAATGGCGTGTCCCCGTCCCATGAACTCGAGATAAAATATTGTTTCCAGCGAAAAACACGACAGAACATTTTTTCAACCAATTCCCTTACTATTGTCCACACTCACGCGATTCTCACCTAAATGACAAATGTAGTGTACGTTTCTTTAAAATACAACTTCCTTATTGCTTGAATAAATGTAGGAAAATTATTAAAGTTTCCTTGTTATAAATAATCTTTCGGGAAAACTGTTCCCGAAAAAGTGTTAAGTGCGCTGGTTTTTATTCGTATTTTAACGTTGTTTTTCGTTCACGATTTTATTATATTTTCGACCTATATAAGGATTGTTTGTATTTTAATGTAAGCGTTTATATTATTATTTTTTTGCCCCAACAGGAGGAAATGCTACTGTCGGTCCCACAGAGTACGGGAATGAAAGGACTTCTTTGCGAACTCATCGCCAGATCGGTGCTTGGAACGTCCGTGGATCCGGATCTTCTTGGGGCGGGTAAACTATCCATCGTGGAAAGGGAAATGGAAGCTCATAACATCTCCATACTGGGACTCAGCGAGACGCACATGCGCGGTAATGGCCACTTCACCACTGCGGTGGGGAACACCATGTACTTCTCGGGGTGTGAAGATTCAAGCACGAACGGAGTCGGAATTATATTGCCGCCGCATTTGAACAAGTACGTCCTCGGCTATAACCCAGTGTCCGATAGAATACTCACTATGAAGCTGAACACCAAGCCGTGTGTACTGAATATAGTACAAGTATATGCGCCAACGGCACAGGCGCAGGAACAGGTGATTGAGGACTTTTACGGGAAATTAGAGGAAACGCTTGATTCGATACCAGGTCGGGAAACAAAAATAATCCTGGGTGACTGGAACGCCAAGGTCGGTAGTACACTAACTGATGACCACATCAGAGGAACAGTTGGTAAATATGGACTGGGCATCAGGAATGAGCGGGGTGAAAAACTGATCGAGTTCTGCATAGACAGAAATCTCAGCATTACGAACACGTTCTTCCAACATCATCCGAGACGGTTGTACACGTGGAAGTCTCCAGGCGACAGACACAGAAATCAAATTGATTACATTATCTTGGATACCCGCTGGAGATCTTCTGTCACCAACGTTAAGACCCTTCCTGGTGCGGAATGCGGTTCCGACCACAACCTGCTCATAGCCAACTTCTCGCTGCGGTTAAGGGCGCCTAGACATCAGCCACCAAAACCCAAAAGCTTGGACCCCTCCGAGCAACCAGCCTTCCGGGAAACAGTAGAGGCACATTTAAGAGACTCCCCAGTGCAACCTAACGCTAACGCTGATACTCTGTGGAAAGATCTGAAAGATCACATTAATGCTGCACTGGACGAAGTCACGAAAAAGAAAAAGCCAGAGCGGAAGAAAAAGTGCTGGATTTCTGACTACTCATGGGAACTTATCCAACACAGAAAGGACTTAAAAGCTAGAGGACTGCAGGATGGCGCAACGGCAGAACTCTCCAAATTAAACAGAGCAATCCAGGCAAGTTGTCGCCGCGACAAAAACAACTTCATTGAAAGTATTTGCAGCGATATTGAAAGTCATTCTAACAAGTTGCAAACTGCAGACCTTTTCAAGAAAGTCAGAGTTCTTTCCAGGCAGTTCAAGGCTAAATCATGGGTAATAGAAGATTCGGACGGCACTGTTTTACACGAACTCGACCGTATTGCTGAGAGATGGCGCGCATACTGTGAGCAGTTGTACGCGGATTCTCACGTTGCGCCAAATGCAAAAACGGAATGGAAAGATCTAGAGCTGGAACCCATGATTTTGCCCTCTGAGGTAGCCACTGCATTAAGGTCTTTGAAAAGGAAGAAGGCCCCAGGAAGCGACCAAATCACGGCAGAGGTGCTTGGTGCTTTGGGAGATTTGGGTGTTAAGACACTTTATAACATCTGTGCACATATCTGGCAGCACGGTGATTGGCCGCCGGATTGGTCTGAATCCGTCATTTTACCACTGCATAAGAAGGGATCGACTAAAGACTGTGGCAATTACCGTACTTTGTCCCTCATCTCACATGCCAGCAAAATCTTGCTCCACATCATCAATAACCGCATCCGTTATTACCTGGATTGGCAAATCCCGCAGGAGCAAGCGGGTTTCGTTAAGGGCAAAGGTACGCGTGAGCAGATCCTCAACATCAGGCAGGTTGTTGAGAAAGCGTATGAATTTGATACGCCAGTGATAATGTGCTTCGTCGATTACAGCAAGGCATTCGACTGTGTCAACTGGAGTTGTTTATGGAAGGTCCTACAAGAACTCGGAGTGCCGCATCATCTCGTCGCTCTATTAGGCAGGCTTTACAGCTCAAGCCAGGGAGTTGTAAGAGTCGAGACCACAACCTCCAAACCTTTCAAATTGAAACAAGGTGTGCGTCAAGGTTATATACTATCGCCCATTTTATTTAATGCCTACGGGGAATACATCATGAGACGTACCTGCGAGAACTGGGAGGGTGGCATCGCAGTTGGCGGCGTAAAACTCACAAACCTGCGGTACGCCGATGACACCACCCTACTCGCAGCAAACGAGTCGGAAATGGTTGCACTCCTGGGCCGAATGGAGCAGATAAGCGAAGAGATGGGACTTTGCATAAACAGGTCCAAAACAAAGCTAATGGTGGTGGATAGATCCGGAAGATTGGAACTCACCGGCGCTTTGGATTTAGAAGTGGTGGACAACTTTATCTACCTGGGTTCCAACATTAGCAATAACGGTTCATGCGAGAGAGAAGTGCGCAGGAGAATCGGAATGGCTAAGGGTGCCATGACCCAGCTTGGGAAAATATGGCACGATCGAAACATCTCCACTAGGACCAAAACCAGGCTGGTGCGGACCCTGGTCTTTTCGATCTTCTGTTACGGCGCGGAGACATGGTCTCTTAAGGCAGCGGACCGCAAACGAATTGACGCCTTTGAGATGTGGTGTTGGAGGAGGATGCTCCGTATTCCCTGGACGGCATTTCGAACCAACGTCTCAATTCTGCGTGAACTCAAGATCTCATCACGACTGTCATCCGTGTGCCTTCGTAGAGTCCTTGAATACTTCGGTCACATTGCAAGAAAAGAGTGAAACAACCTGGAGAGACTCATTGTGACCGGAAAAATGGAGGGGAAAAGGCCTCGTGGTCGCAGCCCGATACGTTGGTCCGATCAGATCCGCACCACTTTGGACTCTACCATCCACGGCGCCCGTCACATCGCCAGAGACAGAATTGGATGGAGGAAGATCGTACGGGAGAAGGTGATACCGAAGGGAGGTCACGACCCTCAGCAATGAGGAATGCGAAGCAAGGAGGATATTATTATTATTACTGTTGTATAATGTATTGAATGGTTGTCGTTGTGTGCTGTTGAGATTCTGGATTTGTGATCAAATATAGAAAAAAAATCTTATTTCTCGATAGTAACCTATAGTAGGTACTTCTACGAATACGAAAACATAGCACAAAAATATCAAACTCGTAGCGAAAGAGGGCACGAACCGAGCCAAACTATCCTCCTTCTTATACAAATTTCACGAACGCTCGGGTCCAATACATTTTGCATGAAGCACCGTAGAACTTGGTATTCGTCCTCGGCAAAGTTTGCTTTATAACTATTTTTATATAAAACGAGTTTGCATTTTGTTGCTGGCGTCAATGTTATTTTTGTTGATGCGATCCGGTAAGTTACCGTAGGTATGAGACAGGTGTCTATTGTTTTTAGCTGAACTAGTTTAAAATTATGTTTTAAAAAGAGAATAATTACAATTCGCATATATTATCGTCTATTAAGATGCAATGATGACAACGTTTATGTTAATTTGATCTTCTTTTGAGTTTCTATTGGGCTTAAAGGATACGTAATATAACGAAGTATAGGTCATTCAAGATGCAAAAAATATGAATATCGTTCTCAATTTTATTCAACTGTACTAACTGTAATGTTTATATTGATGATAAAGTACAATAAAACTTCGTGCTGCGAAAAACGCCAGCTGTAAGTAAGTCATATTTATCTTTACTAAACAAATTAGAACAACATAAAGCAACGGAACTAACCCACTCCTTGCTGAGAACTTTATAATCCCGCGGCAAGAACTATACAGTAACTCCAGTAATTCCGTAGCGCCATAGTGCGAGGCTAATAGAAATTCCCAACGGATCTCCACAGTCTAGACGAGGTGAGTTTATAAAAACGACGGCTCAAGAGTACGTCGGCCAGCCGCACAAAGCTGTGAATGGATGCATTAGCTGACTTGAATTACTAATTACGCTGCGCTGTGGCGCCTTGGAACGTGATTTCGGATGTGGGAATTACTGTTAGTGTGAAGAAATTTTAGAACTGGTTTTTTTTGGTTATCTACTTGGACAATGCGCAACTGTATTATGGGGTAACATGACATTTCTGTTAGTTTAGTAAGCTAGCTAATCTGGTCAGTTGTAAGTACGATATAACCCAAGAAAAAAGTATTTTTACTACTAAAAATACGTGTTTGTTTTATATATATGTTATCCGACAGATAACTCTCTATTCAGTTTGACTGAATTGCTTTCATTCGAGCTTAGAATTTGCAGTAAGGTACAATGTGTAACTGTGGGTATGCCGAAAGATTGCTGTTCTTCGTTTAATAAAAAATACTATTACATACATTTTACTATTACATATTTTAAACAAAACTGGACACAACCAAAGCTAAATATAACAAAAATATCACAACGCCACCACTTACCGTGGGTATTAACAAACACAGACAAAAAAAAAATATGCAAAATTCTAGTATTTATTGCATTACAATAGGAAATGTATGACAACCTGAGTTGCGCAGGCGCCGATACGCATACAGATATAAGTTCCAAATTTAAATGTCTTGTACGTAATTATGTGTGAGTAATGGCGCCTGCAATATGGGGAGTCTTACGGAATTTTAATGTGACATTGGTATTTGGAGAATTAAAATATTGTTTCCGTATTATTATGGGAAAGATATTGTTCTTGGCATTATTAAGTAGGTCTGATTACCATTTGATTCGAATGTTAAGTGAAGTCACAAGAAAAAAGGGAAAAATCATAAATCATTCAATTCCATAATGTTGAACAAAATTTAAATAGGTACTTTTAGGATTCATGAACTGTAGTACTGCAAGCAAGCTGCTGCAATTAAAAACACAATAATGAATAACGGTTTGGCTAGCAGCAAAAGAAACGGAAAGAGGGTACTTGTCCCTCCAATCAGTGTGGGAGAGCTCATTTGATGATTCCCTCCACAAAATAAGGAAAGCAGGTACATATGACCGATATGCTTAAATTAAATAAAGAAAAATCTTCGTATTTGGTAACAAGAATCTGTCCATGAAGTGACCCCAAGCGTTATTTTCTTTCTTTACTTTTGGCAAGGAATCTCTGACGAGACAGCTAATCTTTTTATCGAAAAATACATACGACCTTTTTCATTTTAAATCTGTTCTATGTGAATTACGTTATTGGAAACTTATACAAAGTCAACTGTACTTAACTTTTTTTAACTAATTAACAAAATAGCACCTGCTTAGGTGCAGGTGATTGTTAAAAAATATTTTTAATAGCTATGTTACTTTCGTCTATTTTTTGTGTCGCTATAAAATCATAATTCCGTACCTAATATTAACTAATATGAAATATTTTTTAACGACTAACAACCAATAATCCATTTTTTATCATTAAAAATATAGCATGTAGATATGTGTTTTTTTTGTGTATACATGATATATCTAGGTTTATGTACTACATACATAAAAAAATACATTTTGAAATGAAATAATGCAGAAAAGTTTTTATTGATTCAAGAAAACCGGGGTCGTCAATCAGGGTTCAATAAAAGTTTGATCAAAGTATGGGTTCCGTTTAATCAGAATCACGATTCAGTTGAACCATTTTTCCTCCTTCGTTTCCTTTTCTTCCTTTCAAAATTAATTCGACAAGGAAAATACTTATATCAAGATTTTTTTTTTCACCTTTGAATACCACCATATTTGAATAATTTAAGTATAAAACTTTTCTGAAGTTATTTTTATGTACTCTTACATTCGATATAGCGTGTATATATAACTATAATAACCGTATCTATGTATTATTATAGCATATTATTATTTATTAAAGCATAATAACGATTGATAAATTTGCATTGTGATTTCCCGATTTAAGTTTAAGCTGAAGCAATATTAGAATACAGTATTTGGTAATGTTTGTCCAATACTAATGAGTTAAAGTAAAATCAAATTAATCGACCAGATATAATTACCAAATTAGTTAATTAACGGTAATGTGAAGGACAGTTGAGTACTTACATACACCACATACCTACAGTTATTTATTCAAAACATTTAGTTTTATTCTAATTTAAGTACCTATCTGATTGATTAAATATGTCAATGATACTGTATGTAACTGTACGGCAAGAGGTGTTACGCGAGCTGCGAATCACAGCTCATTAATACGAATCCATTCTCTCGACTAGTTTCAAGCCACGCCAGGGCTTGAAACTAGGCGAGTTATCACGCCAAATATGTAGATGTGTGAGTAAACCAATGTACTTACATGTTTTATTAATTTAATAGATATATATCGTGAAAATATAGATATAGGTAGCCACGCCTCTTTAATTATACAGATTATGACACTATAAAGACTCCACGTCTGTTACACTAGAAGATAACCCTTGAACATCAAAGATTTCGACAAAAAATTATACATACCGAAGTAATTTTTTTAGGGTTTATTAAGTTAGTTAATTGCTCAGAACGTTTACCGACTTTAGTAACAAATGCATGAATTCATTAATTTTAATTTAGATATTCTTGCTCAAACAGTTCTAAGTCGAGATAAAATGTCCAAGTTCTACGTTTTAATCTTCATAATTTGTACTTAGTAGATGCTAAAGTAAAAATGTTATATTAGTTCTAAAAGCTTAGTATAACAGACCATGACAATTTGTAGTGAGCAATAAATTTTGTGATACAATCAGCTTGATGTACCTACACAGTATCTAAGCATAAGACAGAACAAAGTTGCACCAAACGGAATCTTGTTTATAGATACGACTTTCAGACGACGAGAAATAACTTTAATTAAATTAAGAAATTTATTGATACAGTCGCTTAGTGATGTCGGTATTTGGGGACAGTGAGGTCATTTGGCAACGGTCCTTAGTTCGGGCAAGTTATCGCGGGACGCTTGCCGGCTGCGCGCCAACGGGGAACTTCGCCTCAATATCTCGCATCACACATCTTGGAAATGTTATGGGACCACACACGATGATTTGTTTACGCTCTGTCAATGGCTTTGTAACTTTTATACATAATATAAAATTTTCGTATCTAAAGACATGAGATAAGTAACTGAAATCTCTAATGTTATTAGAAATATTTTTTAATTCGTAGACCTAAATAGGTGGCAATTTTTTTTAAACAAATATGTATTTTATCTTTCTCATGCATTTTTTGCGTAAACAATTTCAGTTTTAGATGTAAACACATTATGTCGTCAAAAATACAATGTCGTCCAAAAAGCCTTATTTATATCAGGCGAATGTCGCCAGCGACAACACGCAGAAGATGACATCAACGAACAATCTAATTCCACAAAGCGCGTCTCACGACACGTTATTACAAACATATGACACACAATTCTTAATCAAAATTCAAGCCGGTTTACGTATTTTTTTCATACGACGTTTACGTAAAAATATACAAAAATAATACAAACAGCGAAAAACATGGCGGTGAATTGGCCGTTGTTGTTCCCTTACAAATTGGGCGCCTGTCGCCGTCTCCCATTCGCATATTGGCCAATATTACGCTCTCGATGCGCGTCTATACTTTGCTAACATATTGATGTATGTACAGCGTGTTCTGTTTACACGGCAGCGCCGATATTTGCGTCGGAACAAACTTTATCCGTGACGTATTGGGACAAAAACGTGTTACACTTGATATAAGAAAGTTGATCATGTTATCGGAAAGTTTTGCCCTACTTTCCCCTCCCTTTATTATAAGAATATACAATGCCTATTTACGCTGGTGTAGGATTTGTGTGGTTTCATACTTTAGGAGATAGGTATGCTTACAAATATTTGTAAGAAAAAGAAGTGTGTTTGTTTACTTTACGGTAAGTAGGTTAATATTAAAATTTCTGTGAGAAAATTTTGCTTTTATACAACCAGATATTTAAGAGAACAAACTCATTTTTACTCAGATTTGTTTAAAATAATTACAAGCTCAACACAAAACCTTCGGACAATTTTCTTTTTAGAGTAAAACAGAAATAAAGCTTTCTTCAAAGCAATATGGAGTTTTATTTTCCCGGTGTAGGTATGTGAACGAATGATTTCAGATTTCACCGTAGTGCGGAGCGGACTGTGGAATTGGCCAGACTAAAATAACGAACGGACGTGCTCTGAAATTGTAAGGAATTATTTTTAAAGTTCGCCCACCGTTACGAATACACAAACAAAGATGTCGGAACTAGTTGCTTAAATAAAATACAGCAGACACTCATTTGGGTGAAATGTGACGAGTCTCCAACCAGTGGGGAGGGTGACAACTGCTGTAATTGGAAACATAGGATAGATAAACAAATCATTTACACTGTACCAAGAGGTATAGGAGAATTTTAGATGCGAAATATTTACTTTTCGTGTCAACAATACTTCCAAACTCTTTTTTAAACTTTATGCTTACCAAATGTCAATCAAATCGGTCTAGCCGTTTTTGCATTAAATAATACTTACCTATTTCTTTATTTAAATGTACAGTTCTATCGTCATTTAGGCAGGTGAAAATAAATAGCAATGAAAAAAAATATGACGTCATTTTAAATTTAAAGGTATCTAAATCAGTTTTTATTTACTCAATTAACTTCAATTAGACATCCCTAAATTGTTTTAAGCAAAACTGAACCGAGGTAGATGATATAACATTTACTTACTTATTTCCTCAAACAAACTTTCAATTTAAAATGTACCTACAGTTATTCTCTCTGCCTACACCCTGTGATTAATGCAGCTGGTAGGTGTTGATTAAAGTAATTAGGGGAGATAGAAGCTATTTGAAAGCTAGTTACCTTGCTAAACGAAATTGATTTTTAATTAAACATAGAGCTCTGTGTTTACAGTACAATATTGTGTGAATACATTTTGACTGGCAACATTTTAGAGAAGATCTAGTTTTGAATGTTTAATTAAAACTGTTGGTTTGTGTTTTATTTTTTTCTGTAATAAATATTTTGTATAGGTACTATTAGTTTTGGAGAAAGTTAAGTACCTAAATATGGAAATGGTGGATATGATTATTATTTATTTAAGTAGGTAGTCTACGATCTGTAACCAAAATAAGTGCAAACAAAGAATAACATCAAAAATATTATGTAGGTATGCATCATTTTTAACTTATTTATTTTGTCAGGGGAAAATCATCAAATGACTTCTTCCGCCCAGAGAAAATTATCTTTTGTACTTGGCATCGGCCCTTCTCTAAGCTTCTCAACCTTACCTAGATTAATTTACTGTATTATTTTATACCCTACCTTACCTTTATTCACTACAAAAACTTTTCACAATAAGCCACACAACAAAAAAGAATTACCAAAATCAGTACAGCTATTTTCGAGATATGCTTATTTAAAAGTTTATTTCATATTATGGACTGAAAGTAAGAAGATAGTATCTATTTTCTATTGTGTAAGTAAGTTACCTATAGTAGGTACATAATACATAATAATTTAAAATCAAGCTTACATAGATACCTACAGTCAACTTTACAAACGCAAAATCTTTAAAGCAATAAGCAAATCGGTCGTAAACAACAATTTGGATTTCATATTAATTAATTCAAAGATTAATAAAACCTAAAGATGTTGACATAAATAAAATTAATGAAGACATAATGACCGTAAATTAAAATTAGCGCGGTAGGTTTTTGTGGGTAGCGAAGTATGTAAGTGAGTATTAATTTATATAAATATGTGTACCTACTAACCTACTATATAATAAACAAATATATTTTTATAATGCATTGGTTTTGTTGTTTGAGCAGGTAAATCTATTTAGTCTATGATATTTTCTATCCTACCTAAATATATGTACTTCTGTAAGTAGAGCTTTACCCAAATAACCTACAATTTAAAATTGAAAAAAACACAGTACTTTATTTAGTTATAGCATTGAAAAACAGTAATTGAATAATAAATCATAAATATTATTTCATTAATATACAAGAGCTTACGATTTTTATAATCGCTTTATTAACATGCTATTTCCATAGACTACTCAATTAAGCGACGCGGCACTTTTAACAGCGATTTTTCTACCTAAAAGTTTTAAACTTTATTTTATTTAATATAAACATATTAACACCTGCCCAAATGCCGATAATAATAACTTACAATAAACAGATTTTAAGTCATTTTTTAATCGATTCAAGACCTTATTAACCTTACACCATATGTGAATGTAAGATACGTACGCAGACGTAGGTTTTTCTTTTCTATTTTACGCCCCTTTGGTCCAATCTTCTCAATACCAGCCTTACCTAAGCTGTGGTGGCATAGATGTGCCATCAGCTTCAAATTTGAAATTGGAACGAAGGAATGGAACTGCCCCGGTAATGGTACAAGTTAGATGAAAGGGGGTGGGAGGGATGTTCACTCGATCGTCACACGCGAAGCCACGCTGACGTAAAGACGGTAAAACTTTGAATTCGTCTAGATTTACGTACTTTTCTGTGGAAGTTCAAAAATATTTTTGAACTAAGAACGTTTTGAATAAATGAGAAAATTTTTGACATTGTACCTACCTTCGTGCTGTCACTTCTACACATTTGTGTGCTAATATTGTTTGTACCTAAAGTGTAAGACCGTAGGTATAATGTACACCCACTCTTAATACATAATGGAGCTTTTAGGCATAAATCTATAGCTATAAACAATACCTAGTCCTTTAATTGATCGTAGCAATAGTAAGTTTTACAAAGCAGCTTTTTAGTCTACCTTTAAAAAAACGATAAGAATGGAAATGATTTAGCATAAGTAACTGAAAAAACTTACTCAGAATTCCACAAAAAAAGGAAAGTTTTAAAACAATAAAATAATATTTTATAGCACAACTTTACACAGAGTATAGGTAGGTTCGACTACGTGTATATTATTTTTACCTCAGCAGTCGTATCTACGTTACGCATAACGTGATTAGCTATGCCAATTGTCTACCTTTAAGATTTACTGATAAAACCTGCACAAAACGTTCAGTTTCTGTAGCCAACTTTTTTAATTTTTTTTTTCTTGATTTTATTTTCGAATGTGTAAACTGCCAAGTCACTTTATTTTTCTTCCGTTCTAGTCTCAATTCTTTATCAAGTTGAGGAAAACCTCTTTTCTAAATTGAATTGATGTTTATAAATCTAGGTAGAAGACCAACTACAAAGTAATCCATTTGGTCTTGACTCTTTACTTTTTTGAAATTAGAAGCATAATATGGTAAGATTTTGGTGTTAAGTATTTGAATTCTCCACATTCTCAGTCTACAACTTTAGAAATTGTCTTATTAGAACTCTAACTGGCTTACTATAATCCAATAAGGACACGGGAATCCATTTAGTAATTACACGTGAACATGTAACTAATTGGTCCTAAGTATATTATCTCTAAAATTTTTCAATTAAGTTCTAGTCTCATTCCTTTATCAGTACCTACTCTAAGTTGTATTGAACTAAAGCCTTCGTAGACGTAGAGCTTCTCTTTGTCAAAATACAAAGGATTATTGAACAATATTATCAGTGTTCGCTCTCATCTATTTTCCCCGTGACTAAGTCTAATAAGTGCAAGCCAACAAAAGGAATCCCTTCTAATAAGAAAACTAATCTAAAACTTTGGTGGCACAGCAGCGCCGAATGCGTAAACTTGGCGCCACTCGGTCGAGGAACGAAGCATCGAAACAGCGCCACCGCGCGGCGAACGGCTGAAGCTTTTCAATTGCTGTTTTTACGACTTATAGGGCCGTTGGTGTGCGTGAAAGCTTCTACGCACACTTACGCATAAAACGAGTTCAATTTTGTGCGTGTGGTAGAGTTTTTATGTGTTTGTGTGTAACGTTCCATGTACAAAAGGTTGTGCCATTGCCGGTTGTGTCACATAGTTGTTATCTATTGGCCAGATAGATGGCATTGGGAGTAACGAATTGAGCCGCGCTTCGTATGAAACTTGGTATACGTTTGAGCACTCACCCAAAAATATTGCTGGCGATGTTGGCGTGTTTTTCACACGTTTCAGTAAACACGTCTGGACAATATTCAGGCCGGGGCACGTGCATGCGAGTGGGTAGTGGCAACGAATTTAGGCACACGGGGCACTGTATATGTTTAATTAAAACCGTAAAGACGTGCTGGCCAACGCGTGGTTTTCTCATAACTGTGATAAATTACGGCTATTTTTTTCCACAAAGCAAAAAAAAAAACCAACCGCGTAGAAATGTGGAGCGAAACTGCATTGGCTATTGTTTAGTTTGCCAATTTATACGGGTCGGTTACACTTGCGACTTTTATTGAAGCATTACCGATAAAAGGAGTCATAATAGGTTTTATAGGCAGATTTTAATGGCGATGTGTTGAACAGATTTGCACTTCGTTCACTGGGTTATGAGAGCGCTTGGCTTAAACATCATACTGAGTATAATGAACATTTCAGTGCATCTAGATACATTTATATACTTGCTATCAAAAAATTAATTAATTTACATCATCAATTTTCATGCATTAGGTAGGTCCCTTTTTATTTTTGCACCCCAGATATACCTAAATTGTTTTTGCAAAACAAATACATTCTGAGGTGTATGTACTTATTATAAGGTGTACTTTCGAGAAATCTAGGTACATATCTCGATCTATACCTAAATGCCAAAACATAAAAAAATCAATACAACAAATAAATCACAAATCTTACTACGCTCTCATTGAAAGGAGGTAGGTACTACAACGTGACTGATTGAAAGAAAACATACGATCACGTACTACAAAACTAAAATTACTGCCTAAAATAATACCTACTTCGAAAACCAGGAAACTGACCACCACCACAGAATGAAAAAAGCGCCTCATACAATTTTTAGAATACTGAAGTATATGAAAATGTTACTGGTAATGTAGGAAAGTAGATACTATTTACATGTGCAGCTAAACAACAATGAAATATAAAAATAAATATACAAAAGATACATTAGATACATAAATCGCAAGTACATGAAAATTCTATTACAACTGCCTGATTTCCAATTTCTTCTAAATCGATTACAATCTTGATAGTATTCTCGAATGATTTTTCAATCGAGATCTTTTGATTAGCAATTCTGTACAACAATGGAAGGTTGTTATCGCTATTGTTTATCAGGTTTAATATGCGTAGAAAGTCGGCTTCGTTATCAACGCTGAGAGTTTGCCCCATTTTCCTATCGCGGATTTGCACTCGGAAAATGTTATTGTGTTAGGTATATGGCGTGTGGAGATTAAAGCCGGCAGAGAAATTTACTTTTACATTTCAGACTGTTACTGATTCTTTGTTTTTAAATGTCATACCTAAATACCTACTTATTTAAAGATAACTGTAAAAGTTTTCAGAACGAAATGCCAACAGATTTTCATAGCATAAAGTAAGTACTTACCTAATACTTTACTGAAGAAAAGTATCAAGCAGCGTCAAAAAATATGGGTAGGTATAATTATAACCTAGGTACTAAGAAAAAAACAATGATCTATTTTTACACTTTTAAGGTATCAGTTATGAATTGCTTAAAATCTTTATTTTTTATTTGGAAAATTACGTTTTCTTACCTATATTCTTTGTGTTAGTACCTAACTAATAGTGTGGTCGGGTTTTGCCAAAATATTTTTTTTCTTATAAAAAAATCACAAATTCACAAACAAGTATATACAACTGAACAATAGTCCTAAAAGATGGCTGACACGTGTGCCATATTCCATGACCTTGGCCAGATCAAGATGGAAGATAATTTGCCTGCAAAGTAACCCAGTCACTTACACTCTCCCCATTTCACTCACACATCGATCCTTTCCTTTGCATGCAACCCCTCTTGACACTATAAGCTGCACATAAGTATCACCAGTCTTGATCCCTCGGGCGTCATTTTTTATACAGAATTCCTGAATAATATGGGCACGGCAATACCGCGAGGACAATTGTATTTTTTATATTTTCTGTAGGTACCTACTTACTTATTGCTAAAAAACACATTTATATTGATAATTACGTGTAAAAGAGTATACAGATATAATAAGAAACAAAACATAAGACCACAGAATAGTAAATGACTCAGAATATTCCGTGTGCTTACAAAATACTTCGAATCAAAATATAGTTTAAAAGACTCACGAATGCCTTTGAAATAAATTTCCATATCATTTTCTTTTCTATCGACGTTTTAAACTAGCTCTCACACCGAAATGATTTACAAAAATGTTCAATTAAAAAGCCGAGACTCCTACGCACCCATTTGTTTTAACCGCGCTCTCCGGTTCAAATTAGGACAATATCGAGCACCACATCCATGGCCAACGGTGACCGACCTCATACACAGCTGATCGCCCAAGCAGTTAAATCTTTACAGCTATGACGTCACAGTCTTTTTTCCCAAATGATTTACAACCCATAAACCTTCCACAATAACTGTACCGATTGTTTAACAGTTAACCGCAATATTTAAACCCTTTCTAGGTAAGACTTTAAGACCGTTATTGAGAGCAGTTTTTCTTTAAGTTTTTGCTCCAGTTTCGTTTATTGTTAGTTATTACGAATCTAGGAAGTCGTTAAGTTGTGCAAGGATATGCAAAAAAGGGTTGGATGGACAATAGCAATTTTTTGGATGGAGATCAATTTTTGTTACAGTTTTTCTTTTAAAGTTATTGTGTTTTAATGTTATGCACAACGTGTATCGAGTTTGGCTAAAACCGTAAAATGCAAAACAAAATTCTTGACGGCACGTAGGCATGGGTTTTGGAGAGAATTGTAGTTTGTGACAAAATTACCATTTCGTATTGTCCAAGTTCGGACGACTTGCATAATATCTATTACCCTCAGAACGACCACGTGCTCAATTTTAGATAGGGATATGGAAAAAGTTTTGGGAAATATTTCTCTAGTTTTGTCTCATCTTGTCCATTTTAGTTCATTCATAATATAAATAGGTCCTATGAAAAAAAATACATATTTATTTAGTTTTTTCCTTCCAAGCCAATACCTCTTTATAATAATATCATAAAGAGGTAAAATTTGTAAGTTTGTATGTAGGGGGTAATCTTTCGGTTACCGCTGGTCGGATTCCCAAAATTCTTTCACTGATAAATAGCTACAATGTTCCTGAGTGCTATAATAATAGGCTATAGAACATCACGCTACGATCAAAAGGAGCAGCGGGTGAAAACGGTTGCGGTTTAAGCACAATAATGAAAAACGGAGTAGTTTTTTAGTCAGAAAGAGTCTAATACTTAGTCCTTTCCTCTCCTCCCTGGGCAAGAAAAGTCACTTCATGGTTTTTCTCCTTGAAAAAAAAGCTCATGGCAAATCAAAATAGGATTTATAAATACTATATTG
Source organism: Spodoptera exigua (assembly GCA_902829305.4). Taxonomy (NCBI): domain Eukaryota; kingdom Metazoa; phylum Arthropoda; class Insecta; order Lepidoptera; family Noctuidae; genus Spodoptera; species Spodoptera exigua. The sequence continues at coordinate 6,021,458 of LR824612.2, forward strand.
TTTTTGTTTTTTGAACAGTAAAAAGTACTACAATAAAAATACGATGCCCACAAAATGTTAATATTAACTGTCCACTAATAAGCTCACAAAGAAACAAACAATAAAAGGTGCAATAAAAATGGATATTATGTACCAACATATTTATTTATAGGGTAGAAAACATGGTTATTGGAGGGTAAATATTCTATAATAATTGGCTATAAAACCTCGTTATTGCAAAGTTCATAGCTGAACCCAGTATATAATAGAAATAGTAAGATAATTACTTGTTACAATGAGCAAATTTAATTTATGGGTACTTACTTTTTCACCTGCTTTTTAGGTATACTTACAGGTACAGAACCACTAAATATATAATGTGGTAAGTATATAAATTGGTGATTAAAATGTTTATTGTAATTAAAATAAAGAATGGTGATGAAATAAAAATAATTAGACACTTGTTCGAAATATCTGCTTGTTACGCGTATTGGTTGTGATTATGAGTCCCTGTCATGGCTTGAAACTAGTTGGGCGTCTTTCTCGATGAATTGCGTCTCATCAATTTACTATATATGTTCCTTTGTCTCACACTATTTATATACAGATGTTATTGTACATAGAAGTAGTTTGGCAATGAAATTTAACTGTACCTGATTCTAAATTATTTAGGTATGTCATGTTTACAAATGCAGAATTTAGTTAGAAAACATTGTTTATAAGTTTTATTCTCGATAAATATGTATTAAATGCTTAGGTAATTAATATTAACGACCACAAAATGATTATGTTTTAATTGATTAGCAATAAAAACTTGTTAATGACTAATAAAAGTATGACCCAGTATTCTTATCTATAATATTAAGATTTATTGTAGTAGGTACCTAGTAAACTATATCGCAATTTTTTCTTAAAATCTATTTTTTCTTTTTCTTGAACAGTGGAAATTTATAAACAAAATACAATAAGTATTTATTTATAAATTGGTATCGATGAAAAATTTAAGAAATCATTGACAGACCGCCTGTGTTACTCTTTACAGTTATAAATCTGTTTTTTCTTTTTGTAGATTTGTGATAATATCTGCAATAAAGAACTTATATACAAATAAATAAATAAAAATTGTTTGATTTGGGCACTTGAATAGTACAGGAGTATCCTATATTTATAGAAGATCGATCGGTACCTACAGGATGTTAGCTACGATTGGTTGCGGCTTGATCCACTCCGGCGCCGTCGCTTCTATGTTTTTTGTATCGTTCTAAATATATGTATGCGTTGTTGTCTGAACACATAAATCATGAACTCGTTACGATTTACGAGCTCGCTCGAGCGTAGCACCGATTGGAGATTTAATTTTAGGGTTATACACACTGATAGGCTTTAGCGAGGATTTAGAATACCGCTCATATGAAATAATAAAGCTTTTAACATTTTTTTAAAACTTCAAACGGTTTATTTTTGGTAAAAAAACGATTTGGTTAAGAGATTTCGTTTCGATTGCATTACAAAAATATGTTTAAGAGCATGTAAATATTTTTGTGAATCTCTTTATATACACACACGCGGTTTAATTTGTCAGTATTTATTTCTCTTATTTACGCCCACCACCGTAAGTAAGCTACCAAAACTGTCTTGTCTCTTCATCCTTGCGCGTAGATACCTACTATTTATTTTGTAAACAACATTACATATATATAAAACGAATGTTCACATCACTAACAAAATGTAGTTTTCACGACATAAAATCATGTGTAAATTGACACAAATCGACTCCGGAGTTGACGTTTAGATGTGAGAGAACCTGTAAAAAAGCGACAGAAATAGACGCATTAACATTCCTCTTCATCCTGAGTGAAATGTGAAAATCATTTTCAAATAAGTTTGTTAAATTATTACTTACACTCTCTGTCTGTTTTTGGGTCACTTCGTCTTGGAATATTTTAATTTGAAAAATATATTTGACAGTCAGATCTCTCGGTGCAGTCGTAAACATTTCAGACAGAGATCTCCAATCTTAAGCATATTATAAACTAAGAAATTAATCCTATCGAACTGGCGTCGTACTTAGGCAAAGTTTTAAATACTTACATGACTTTATTTAAATGTAAGACTGTTGTTTACGTTAACTGCACGTGTCAGTTACTTTCACCGCTTAACTTGTGCAATAAAACCTCAACCTAATCGCTTTCAAGGGCTTTAAGCGGCCATGACCTGTGCTGACTGACGACGAAGGATATAACTGTTAACATACTTAGTGTACGCTCTCTGCTTTGCTTGTCGGGAAACAATACAATATACTCATCTAGAGAAACAGTATTTTGAAAATGTATACTCTACATAAGCTTCTTATCGCTCAAAAAAGTCTGAACATGTTTTCATTATTTTTAATATAGTATTTGGCATAAATTATGATATAAATATCACGTATTTGGTATCAACTGACAAATGAAAACTTTGGATTAATATTTTACGGCGTCTATGTATCTTTATATGTGATTATGTAGATGAATATCAGTAATGAAATGATCATCGAACTATTTTAATATCACCCATAAATTACATTTCACTAAACGAACTAGTTATTAAAACGAATTGACAAATTGAACGTCCGATATAGGTGGACAAATGAACTGTCAAAGCGAATTAAAATTCGTTGCCTATTATAAAATATGGCGGCGATGTCATTGGTTAACTGTATTTTATAGGTAACTAGCGGTCGCCCGCGGCTCCGCTCGCGTGGATGTCAATTTACACATTCTGGTCTTCCACGAATAATTTATGACCAAAATTACGAAAAAACTAAAAGTAGTATTGATTTTATGTACATATATAGATCTGTTTAAATTATGAAATGGAAAGATCGTAGACAGATGACGTAGCGTATGGTTATTATGTTTTGGTATCATCGCAATGAGATGCATAAGTGGTATCCATATTGATATGTATAGCAGCTGTACGTTGAGCTTTCTTTATCATTAATCTAAGGAACAGATTTCATAGGTCAATGTACTTTAGATATGAAGTGCTTAATAAGAAGGCAGGTGTTGGCCGATCCTATCGAAAACAGGTTAGTTTTAGTTATTCGTATACATTTTAAAATATTACATCTGTTTTAAATATCTATGAGTACGGCATATGAAATAGTACACTCTATGGTGTATAAAAACTTATTATATTTGGGATAAAAACAAATTGAAAATAATTTAAAGTTGTTCATTTATGTAAAATCTATGAAGCCTTTCATATTTGTTAGTTATTTTTTCTTCAGTAATGCAATAGCCAAACTCCGTTTAATATTATTAATTAAGGAAACCCGTACTTACTACCTTATATCATCTGTCGTTATGTATTTTCAACAAATAGGTACTTCAAAATGGCAGCTAAATTATTTACACCAGAAAAAGAACACCCGAGCCGAGATTACTCTGTAAAAAAATAAACAAAAGAAATTGTACTACAGTCAGTTTTTTTTCAGTATAATTAACGAACACAAAAAGATGGCTAAAATAAAACCTTATCTCTCACAATCAAAATTTTAAGACGACTTAGACAAAATATGGGGCCTAATACCGTACTTTAGGAGGGTCAATTACATAAACGGCTCCTAGAATTATACTCTAAAGAGCTGCCACTTACACAGCCCGGCTATAAATGTACAACAACAATTGTAAACAAAACTAGTTTGTTAACAGCAACCCCTTTATGTTGTAGGTACTTTATTATCTACATAATAAACAAAGGCACGTAGATTTTATAAACTTTATTTTTCGTAAACTATTTTACTACGCAAAAAAGAGGTTTTTTGTATCAAAAAGAAAATACAATTTCTATAAAATACAATTATTTTCATCGTAGCAGCGAAAACAAAATAATATCGCAGAGTGCACCACGAAAAATCTCGAGATTGATTAAATTTTTTACGACGAAAGTTTTGCTCGCTCCGAATGTGCTGACTGTACATTTAATTCTTGAACTTTATTACAGTGGAAATATTCGGTGGTAGTTGTGTCACGATCTTTACATTTTTCTCTCATATCCATGCAGTGTGGGAAGGTAAGGCACTTACTTATTCCAAACCAAATTTATTCACCGATCACCTTTTGAAACCCGATAATCTCCGTGTCTCTCGACAATTTGCCCGAAATCAACTTACAAAATACGTAAGTTATTATCTGATTCGTGTTCGGGCGAAGTCGCTTGTTGTTATGGAAGGGCTCAATCCAATTTAAACTTTGGCCCTTACATGTTAAGGTCGACGTTTGTGGTTGTGTGTGTGATAAGGGTGGGATAATGGGGTCATATATGACGGAGTGAGGTGTAACGCTGGATATACGCACATACACGCAGAGGCGTGTACCCAAAGTGTTAGAATATTGGCGTCGTGTATTTGTCAAGCACACGTACACTGGTTCCTACTTCCTTATTTTTCTCAAAAACCTATAAGTGGGCCACTGCTGAGCAAAAGCCTCTTCTCACATGGAGAAGGTTTGAGCATTGGCGATTTTAAACTTATAATTAGAAATTATAAATCTAGGTAACCTCCCGATGTTTTCCTTCATCGTATGTCAGTGGTGTCTAAACAATTACCTATATAAAGTACATAATATAATCCTGAAAAAGTCACACTGGTACTTGCCACGTTTCGAGCCCGCACTCTCTCTGAAGCGGAGGTTAAGGTGCCCTAACCTTCGGGCCACCACGACAGACCCACACTTTGAGACAATAAAAGAAACTATGAAAGTTTAAAACGTCAGTGAATCCTACCTATATATTTCACCATAATACTGCACCTACATGAATAAATAACGTTTACACGCAATTATCTTTGCATATCTCGGTGCACACAGCTTATATAGGCCCTAAAAGCTAAAGGAAATGCCACTCATTAGGAACAGCCATAATTATATCAACATAATGAATTCACTTGCATTTTGTGAGCAGCCGCATAGCTTCATTTAGTACGTGTAATCTTATACTCAATTGCTTGAAAACAGTGTCTAATTGCTGTCATCTAACAAAGTGTTGAGTTTAATAACAAACATTGTTGTCTAGTGCTTTTGTGTCCAGTGTCCAGTTAAATTAACTAGGAATATTATGTTGGAAGGAATATTATTTTAAACTCCTACTCATTTTGTTTCTTGATAGTCTAAAAAGTCAAAAATCATTTATTCCAATTAGACCTTCACAGGCACTGTTGAACGTCAAACAAAATTTTGAAGATATAGTGTCAGTCCGTCGGTCAGTCCTCTTAGTGAAGCTATTTGCTCGTTCCAAAGTGTAGATTCCGATGGAGAACGAGCAAGAAACTCCATGGTTACTCTTTTTAAATCAGTTTCAGTTTCACTATAGCTACATTTTGCATATAATTTTAAAAATCTATTGTCAAATGATGTCTTGGAACCAAATTTTAAGTAAAGGTATACAAACAATTATCACCTGCAAATAGTAAAAACCCGAATAAGGAAAACTTGAAGCTGTCAAATGAAGTAAATATTTCAATAATGAAACCCAAAATTAATCCAAATAAAATGAGACCACGCCTTTACGTAACAACTAGGACGCAGTGTACACGACCAACCTCTCTTCCATATTGGCCGGTCCGTCATTACGCCGGATCGGTCTATCCGAGACATAGCCGCGCCATTACACGGGCCGTAAGCCGGATGGGCCGGCCGACCCGATCAACTAATGACGGCCTAAGAATTTTGTGACGCATCTCATTACCCTCTTCCACGCCATTCACGGGAGTATTACGTAACGTAAGCTGTATTAACATAACTGTGAGAGACTTTATCTATTTATATCTCTATCTAGCTGGTTGGGTGGTTAAAGATAGGTACGTATTCTGGGAGATAGGTTAAGGAATGCGGTTCTACGCGAATGATGGCGACGTGACCGCTCGGTGTATTAAAATCGATACAATATTGAGACGTCGGAACGCTCGATACGTATTTCAGTCAGTATAGAATCTTTTAGTGCAAAATAATCCTTACAGACGTTGACGTCTCCAGTCAAATTAGAGGGATTGTAAGATGTCTAGACAGATTGATTAGATAAAAGCTTGCCATACCAACTTTACTGAAACGATCGTCAAAATAATTTAAGTGCAACTCTGTAAATTTTATTGCCAACAATGAAACACTGCCTATAGTCATTGGTCGTTAGTCTGAATCACGATTCCAGCACGTTCCGATCACTCTCTTGCTGGTCACATCCACCAATTCTTCTGTGTAGGTACAAATATGTGTGAGGTTGTATAACATTCAAAATAAAACAATAGGTAGTTGAAAAGCAGCTTCACCTTCCTTTAATATCAACCGGAGTTCGTTTGATGTAATAAACAATGACACATTCATGAAGGAAACATCACGCAAACATAGTATAAGGAAGTACCTAATATTTGTAGGCCCCGCCGTACCTTAATAAAAACTTTATGAAGCCCTACGAAACTAATAATATTAAAGAGCAAAAATAATTACAAAAACAAATAACATTAATAAAAGATAATAATTCGCTACTTCATGTATATTTTATTAAAATATTTAATGCATGTTTTTGAATAAATATTTCCATAAACATTTTATCCCTCTTTCCCCTTTAAGAACCGCACTGTAAGAGGGTAGAAGGAAAATATTTTCTGTTTTGAAGACTTTGGCATAAACAGGCACTATTCTCAAAATGAGAGCGTTTCCTACTCAAGTTTTGTGCCAAACAATATTCTGGAAACTTTATAGTTTACGTACCTTATTCCTGGTTTATATTTCCGCATGATATTATATGAGCATAAAGTTTTTGATAAACAATATTTATAAAACTAACTTCCTATGGTATATCGCTTTCGGTAATTAACTAAATGTAAACAATCGTGGCATGTCTTTTTGTCTAAGAACAGTCTAAAAAACTTATTTAGGTACTTACCTAAATGAATGTTAGCTAATAAACAAAATTTTAAAAATATTATATTCATTTTAGATGACCACGTTAATATAAAAAGACATACCAAGATTGTTTTTCTTTAGGTAACCACCAAAACCAATAGACTACTTATACCTTTCTTTATTTTAATAATAACTCAACCAACTATTGAATAAGCTGCCTAGTTATTTCCCAAGCTGTATAATTGCTATGTAAAGCTCTTTTTATACTTTTAATTCCCGAACGTCCAATGATCGTAATTTTATTAAGTAACTTAATATTAAGATTGTCATATCTCTGGAGTTCAGTAATGAATATTATGGCCCCGGAAGTTTGAGGCACCGATGTGGGTGGGCCCCCACGGGAGCCTTAAGTGGTTCCGTTTTATAATACCTCCCGACTTTTCTATAAAACGATTCAAAACTCTCTCACTTTATAGATATATAAAAATTACTTTGTGCAGAAAATTTTAAACGGTCGCCGACTGAATTACCTTCGGAAATCAACATTCGAATTAATTGAAAAAGGATTTACACATATGTATATACCTACCTATCAATACATACAACTTTGTATCATCTCAATTAGTTTATCCATTTACGCGCTAACAAGGTACTATGTACTAGCCTACTATATACCTAGTGCAAGTTGGCCTTATCAACGATTTATCATCTATTTTTATTGCAATCACGAACTAAACTAATGGGCGTAAGACATTGTGTATGAAACTTTTAAGAATCATGGTATAGGTAATATTATTGGCTGTATAAATATATACCTAATATTGTTGATGATGTACATGGTGTATCTTATAGTGTCCAATCTTGTTGTTAACACATTCAGTGCCCCCGACGCGTATGTGCGTGCGAGGAAACGCACATACGCGTCGGGGGCACTGAATGTGTTAAAATACAGACTGTATTAGTCCACAAAGTAAGACGCCAGAAGAATACAGGGAGAATTTAAACTAAAACTTTTTTTTGAGGAGCCTTCCGATCGCCGAACCTTCTGCAGTTCGAATATTAATTTTAAACATAACAAAATGATATACACAATATTATTTTACCAAACATTAGGTACTTAAGCTCAAGTGATTATATTCAAAACCAAAGCTTAGAACAAAACAAAAAAAAATCTTCGATCGCGTTCCCATTGGTCATAAGAATAGTTCCCTCGGATAATCTTACATCAGTACCTAGATCCGTCATCGGTCAATTAGTGGGGTCCTCTAGCAAACACGTCGTAAATTAGTCCACACAAACACAGTTAATGAGAGCTGGCAAACACTTCTAGTCGAGTACTTGTAGCCAATAAGGGCCGATCGTACCCGTGTCCCGAATGTTTGGATACGTTATATTGTGTCTCGATAGTATTTGTTTTATACGTCACAATTGCGGTACACAAGTATTTGGTATTCCGTTTGTATCTGATTAAATTGAGTGTGGGAACGGTAGGTACTTACGGATCTAAATTTTGTCGACATCAGAAATCTGATCATGATCTTGTATTTCGGTATAGGTTCTAAATACTCTGTCGAGGGTAATGTCTTGTTTATCTGTCTTATTTTATCCACCAATAAGTACGAGTTATTGACACGTTTAAGTACTATTTACATGTCAGAATTCAACTTTAGTTTGACGTAAATAGCGCAAGTAGGTACACACATCAAAAATTTATAGGTGTTTTATTTTTCTCACATTCATGAAAATCCACAAGATAAACATCTTTCCATTATGGTTTCAAATAAACAATACATTTGTAACTGGTACATATCTAACATCCACATTTATTTATTCTTTAGAAGTTTCTAGACGCATCATCGTGTTTGTTCAAAAGCGACTGCACAAAGTGCTCAAGTTTAAATTCTGCACCACTTAACTGAGACCTTTGTAACTGAATACATTTCCGTCCTTGTAGTATTTAGCAACACGAATGTGGAGAGGAGGAGGAGGTCTTCCAACACCGGTTGTGTATCTTCAAGAATATCAGTTGGACAAACACATGGGAGGCCCCCCTCCCATGTGTTTTGCTAGCGGTGGGGGACAGGGTGGTGTTTACTACGCTCCAGGGAGGTAAGCGGAGAAATGAAATTGGCAGATATTTCGGTGATGTGTCACACACGTGTAGGTAAGCTTGGCTAGCAATGAAAGTTTTGCGAGGTTTTTCCACTTTCGACACGAGCAGAATAAAGTAAAAGAAGGCGGAATGTATTTAGGTACCCTCTATACATACGTAAGGAATGAGAACCCTTTCGTTATATCCTCTGTAGAAAATATATTGCCTGTTTTCTGAGCTCTGCTACCCGCACGAAATATCGGTATGCAGTAAAGAACTAAGAAAATAAATAAGACAAAATAATAACAGAAAAGGTTTCGCTCTTCTGTTCGACGTTGCAGGGAGTAATGTGAGTTTCTTTCAATATTGAAAATGCCTGAATACTTTTATTTTGTGTGTTATAAGTTTCTAGTAAATTAACTATTAACCAAATCGACAGCTAATTTGATTAATAAGGGATACAGTTAACCAATATCACATCATAAATAAATGAAAACCTGATGTAATAATTACTCGCAAGCTGTATTCTTTTCGTCACACTTCCGAGTAAACCGCATAAAGTTATAAATTTTTATACTTATAACAACTTTGACAATGTGTGTGTGTGTGTTTTCTAAGAAAAACAGAAAGAATAATAGTTGTGTTTGTCATAGCGTACCATATATAGTAGTAGCAAAACTTCAAGGACATTTTCCGTACAATATCGGTAAAACAATGTAACTACATGGTAGGAATAGAAAACTTGAGGAAGCGAGGTAGGTAATATATATTTTATACGAGTACTCTATCAAATAACTTACTTATTTGTATATTTTGTAACGAATTTATTCATGTGCTAAATGAATCTATAAGTATATTTAAACCTTTCTCTTAGATCATTCTACCTATTAAAGAAACCGCATCATAATATGTCACGTAGTTTTAAGGATCTAAGCATACATAGGAATGGAAAGCGGGAAGCTTTGAGATTTGTTTTATACTATGTAATGTAATCAAATCCTTATTCCCTTCACATTAAAATAAAATATTGAATAAGAACTTCGCGCAAACATACCCAACCTTTTATTTACTTATTTTAGGTCACTTTTATAGTCACTTTTATACAAAATCATTTTACGCGTATATCCTAGGTAAATTTCTATCTAAAATATATTTTTCCCGAAAAATATGACGCGAAACAAACAAGTTTAGTCCCAAACAGTAAAGAAATAAAGTAAGATATAATAATAAAGAAACTTACCGAGTTGGTAGATATTGCTGAAATGAAATAGAATAAATAAAAGAACGGCGATACATCTCGGAGTAAATACGAAGGACAGGTCGGTCTCGAGTTACGTAATAGTAAAATATGAAGCTGACAGCGGGTACCACGACCAATTGTAGTAACGCTGTTATAACACAAAACGTATGCAGAAAATAAATGATTACATTGTTTAATTTAAAATTCACACTTTTGCTCTTAAGATAAGTAATATTTAGTCATTATTGAGTATTAAGCTGTATTGCAATCTGTACCTACATTATTAATCATTAATACTCGGCCTGCATATAAGACATTTCCCCATTGGATTATAATATGAATGTGTTCCAGTATGTTCATTTCCTTTTTTACGTAGGATGTTGAGCATTTACATAAATCTATTGTTATTCTGATTTGACCATCGAGCTGCATAGTAAAAGATATAATAAGGACATTCTGATATACTTACATGATATTTCTGTTCAATACTTTCTAGTTTATCAAAAACAATTTACGGTATTCGATAGAATTTCCATCTAAATAGATAAAAGTGCTTGAAATGTTATATTTACATAAACATGAATAAGAAATAACTCAAAACTATGCGTTGCTCAAAATGTAAATAGAGTTCAAATTTGATCTAACATTTTAAACATTTTCATCCCAACATACACCTTCACGGCTGCTCCAGAGCAACGTGTGTTTAGTTTCTTTTTATTACATATATACCTTTCCACTTTCTCCTCAATATTACCTACTTCGAGGATCTCATACATAGAGACTCATAAAACCAAGAAAATTCGCATTCTTTTTATTCGTTTTGTTTAAATACGAACGCGCGGAATCGATCCCGTTAGTTTTATTACACCTTCTATACAAGAGATAGATGAGGAAATTTCATTCGATACTAAAGTATAGGCTGTTTCAGAAACGAGTTAAATAACAAACCTCTTTTGTTTTGTTTTAAAGCCCCAAGGAAAATAACAAGACGGCGGAATATTGATGAGGTTCGTTGGAAGATTGGATTTCTACTCGCTTGATTTTATATTTATAAACGTTTTGAATTCTCGCAGCGTGAGTTTTCGTTGTCTGTCAGTTTACAAGACACGAGTATTACTTCCCTGATTTTTATTGGCCGATAGCAAATGACAAATGTTACTTTTACTCGATGTCGGTAATAGCTTATTTCGTCGCGTGGGAGATGCTTTCAACGTAAACATGATGAAAATTGTGTAAGTCATAATATCGTCAGATTTATGTACATAGTATATTTTTATATTCATAATATACATATTTTGCTATGGATCAATAAAGTATAAAGCGAACAAATTCTGTAAACGTTGTAGAAAAAATCACGAATCACATAAAAGAGAGATGGCCCAAATCTGAATTCATATCATGCCTTATCAGAATGTCTTCCGAGCGGATAAGTTTGATCGCGTGCGGGAAGGAAACGTGCATCTGTGGCCGAAAGATCTCATTTTCTTTACAGCTACAATTCCATCCGAGCCTTTACTTGATAGGTTTTGTTAAAATAGAGTCTGATTAAAAATACTTAGATATTTTCGTAGCAGAGGCCAAAGTACATTATTATTTGTCGTCGTAAAGTATATTTACTGTTAATCGAGGAATACATTTGCAGTAATAAGAGAGGAGATGGCTTAAAACACAATAGCCCCGTAGCATTTCGGACGGAACAATCGACAAGTTAATGAAAGGCATTTGTATGTAACGGACTTGAGCAAGCTTCCTCCGGGGCCCGATAATGGTGCCCATTGCGTGTTTTTATAGGAATCCTCTGCGACTGTCGCTATACGGATAGCAGTGAAATAAATATTTACATTTGTGTAAGTTAACATGTTTCTTGTTGTATAAAAATAAGCCGTGAAAAGAAAAAGCTTTATTCAATAATACCGCAACAAGAAAAACACGTTTTAAAGCAAGTTGTGTGACTTGAATTAAATATGTTTAAAATAACAATAGTTTCACTAAGCATTACTTTGTAATATCAGATTGGAATTAATGAATAATATTTTTGGTGTATAAATTTTTATACATAAAAGCATTTGTTTCCTATTGCTTTCAAAATACAGAATAGGAGCCTCCACCATTCCGGTACAAACGGCCGGCCGTAGCATTCGTCCCGAGAGGTAGCCATTTGGCTCGCGCTCTCTCGGATACTTCTCCGCCTCCGTTTCGAATAAACTGAGCACAGTTTTCAGCCAGAGTCGAGAACAGCATTTTAGCCGAGGAGTCGTAAAGCGAAGGATCCCGAAACCCGTTACCACGCGACTCTCTGCGACATCTAAATTCAAATTTTTCTTCTCGACTCTAGCAAAACCTTACGACCCCCTATCTGCGTAAAACGAGATGAATTTCATTTTATAACGTTACGTTTACACTATTTTTATATCGGAGAATGTAAATCGATTTTCCTTAAAGGGATAAATTTTTCAGGTGTCTTTAGATTTGTACCTCCATATATGAAAACTTCTTAGAATTTAAGGGACTTGAAGTATTCGTTACTATGTAGTGTCATAGTATAACTTATCCATTACGTAACCTTAACGTAGCGTACATACCCACGTCGTTAACCACTATCCATTTACCTGCCATCAAGCAACATGAGCTTTTCATATCAAACAAAAATATCTTTAGAGCCATCGTTATGCACCCATATCTGCCCTTATTTACATAGACATTTAATATTAAATTATCACATACGTGGACCGGTCCAATCAACGACGACCGTGGCAGTTGCCTACAAAATGTAACTGACTTTCAAGTTGCCGACTAATTAAAATGTTACATTGTATTAAAACGGTCTGAATCGCGACTCCTATGTATGGTAATACAGAAGGCTAACGTATTAATTAAAGCTGGAAATACTCGTGTCAGGCATGCACTCAACCCAATGACTGCGTTTCGTACTTAATACCTACATGTATGGACAAATGTATTTGCTTTCTTTGTGTCGACACAGTGGCGTGCGTTCATAAATAAGTACAGTTCATTCGAGAACCCACATTGATAAGCTACAGTTATTTAATCTTTCAATTTAAAATCATGACCCGTTAACTAGACGCTTGCGACATCGAATATCAGTGGGCCACATAGTGGTTTGAATCTTAATTCTATTTACGCCCCGTAGATAAATATACGGATAAAGTTAGTAGGTACCTACACCACACTGCGGACACTCCGGAGATAATATAATAATTTGGCAGGCGTCATATAATTTCATGACGAAATCTCGTCTACTTTTTCTCGTGGCAAATCTCTAAAGTTTCCAACCTAAAGCATTGTGAATAGACCCGTAAAACAACGAACAACCATTCATTTAGGGATCTCCAAGTTACGTCAGCGGCTTATGAATAAAGAGGGGTCGGCTGTCGGAAAAATAGGGGGTTATTCAAAAGGAAAACTTTTTTTGCGTAAAAAGGACGACTAAGCGGTGGATTATCGTCCATTCGCTGACAAGAGTTTTGTGGAACTCGTGGCCGAGTTATACGAACAAGCTTTTTATTATCGCTTACTGAAAATGTCGAGGAAAATGTACGGATAAGAAAAACAATTATCACCACGCTCCTTTCGTGTTTACTCCGGTTGTGTTTGCCGAATCAGGCTTGGTCATGACTTAAATTTTAAACAGGGACAATGAGTCGTTTCCTGAGCTATTTTGAGGGTGCCCGTTTTAATATTGATGTCGATTAAGGCGCCACTGACTTGACAGCCGTGAGTGTTATAACCTCAGTTGTATTGAACAACTTAAATAAAAAGTAATAATATATTATTTAAATTAAAATAATAACTAGTTTAAAATGCGTCTGTTGAACTAGGTCCTTTTCGTTCCATATCAGGTAACAAATTACAAACTTATTTCGGTGCGATAAATAAGCTGTTTCCGCCATACAAACGTATAGTTCTCACGAAAAGGTGTACGATTTGGGCGGATGACTTTATAATTATTTTCCACATGTGGGCCAGCGATTCGTTCCGGGACATTAGCAATGGCCGGAGAGTCGGGACCAAATCCCGGCCGAGTAACGAGATCTCCGGCTCAGCGTGAAATTGTGAAATTACCGGGACGCCCAACTTCAAACTATGCTTTCCACTAATTAGATGAAACTGTTTTGATTCGTAATTTATATAATTATTAGAATTTTAAAGACGATGCAGGTAACCTTTTTTGGGAGACTTTTAGAAAGATATTGTTGAACATTTTACTTATTAGAGTTCAGTATTAATAATAGCTTTAAGGGTATCTAACCATACTAATTGGTATTAAAGTAACTAAAATTTCTGTCTCAAAAAATTATTTTACAATTATTCAGTTTTCTTTTTCGCCAGAAACGTACCTCATTTCAGAGCATTTCTTCAAAACACGTAATAAGCATTTGCGCTGACGTAGGTAACGTTTGTTTTGTGAAACTGGGAGATAACACCTCGGCTTGGGTCCTGAGTCAATGTGCTCGGAAATTTTGTCTTCTGATAAAAAGAAAATGTCTTTAGCCCGGCACGAAGACGTGTTATGACTTGCGTTAATAAATGGGCCTATGTTTAAGGTAAATTTGTATATAAAAATATTTGTTTTATGTAATAGGTCGGCAAAACGAGCTCACGGATTACCTGATGGTAAGCAATCAGCGCCGCCCGTGGACACCCGCAACGAAGGAGTGACGAGTGCGTTGCCGACCTTTTAGGAATTAGGGATTTGGAGATTTAGTGATTGAGGAGGGATTAGGGAAACACAACGCCGTGGTTATTTCACGCTGGTTTTCTGTGAGGCCTTGGTATCACTCCGGTCGAGCCGACCCATTTGTGCCGAAGCATGGCCCTCCCACACTAAAAAAATTTAAGGATATAAAGTAAGTTTCCCGAATTAAGATTCTTGTTCAAGAATATTCCTCAGTCCAAGCTATAAGACAGTTATCAAATTACATAGGTAGGTACCTACAGTGTAGGTAATTACTCAGTAAGTCTCGTTCTATTACTGAAGTTTCTAAGTTCCAACATACTATTTTATGTCAGTATTAAGTCAAGAGTTAACAGACAACGTTTAGCTACCTCACGCTCGACAGCTAAGTAATTTAATTAAGTGAAGGGTACGGGTGGGAGATATTACCTATTGTATTTGACACCCACTCTACACTTAGTATGACAAACGGAGGACATGACTCCAACAAGAACAGGCATCCATTCAGGATGTAGTTTGGAAATATGAGTCATTAATGTTTAAACGTACAATTGAAATTGACAATTGTATGATTTACACGTAGGTAACGTCTAAAAAAAGGTTTTTAAAAAGAGGTGAGACTTAAATACTTGAGTACGATTTATGAGTTCAGATTGAAGTCCATATATTTTTGTTTTGTTTTAAGTAGATACAAATTAATAATGGCTTTTCTTATCGTTAATTTCGACTAAGGAAACACCTATGTAATTGAAACCTAAATTGCTTGATTGACTCTTAATAAATGAAGCAAAAATGAACCTAATTGGACCTGTATTTAAATCTATAGATGAAGTAAAATATAAAGCCAATTACATCATTATGTTCCCCATTCAATTTAACATAATCTTGAACATTTTACGAAAGCTATTTTATGCCGGAGAATATCAAAGACATTTTAGCAGACAGAGACGGTCTTATCAAAATTCAATATCTTTATTTTGTGTTGGAAAAGGACGGTGCACCCAGCTCGACTAATCTGGAATGAACAATGTTGCGTCTCAATCCAAAACAATTTGTTACTAAAAGTCTCAACTCGTAACTCCTGTTTTACGAATATAAACTTTCGCTGAGCTTCACAGAGTTTAATATCGTGTGTGTTTTATTGTCGCGTGCGTAGTTTCATCATGGATCCGGGCATCTCATTCCGTGTAAGCTGCTCTTTACAATGTAAGTATCTGAGACAAGTACAAATGTCGGGAGCGAGCATTTACGCATACTTCTTGCTGAAGTTACATCTATACGCAATTCACTGGCTAATTATAGTGATAACTTTAATTTGATTGTCATATTAAAAGACCCTTTTGTTGACCTACCGCAGCGAGTTGGAAATGGCCGACTACAAAAATAAGCTGCTTTTATTCAAATGAGGATTTCTCGTAATTAAATGGTTCCACTTTTCATGAAGGTAGACCTACTAAATTTTCTGTGACGGATTCCATTAGTTTTGTCTGATACTTTAAGCTGTTATCTTTATATTATAAAAAACTATTATTGAGATTATTTCATACCAATTACAACACTAGGTTATAAGCAAACTTAATTAGCAATTAAAAATAAATGCTACATTATTTCTACGAAGCAAGTACTTGATTGAAGTTACATCTGCAATATCTAGTAGTAAAATACCGTACACTAGGCGTAGTAATAGTAAAATGGTAGTACAGTCAATAACAAAAATGTACGGAGTCCATAATGCCGCCGTGCGTTAGTTAAATAAATCAAGCGGCGAGTGGTCGCGCCGCCCCTCTCGGCAAAATCCAAGATGGCCGCCATCGCTCCGCACAGCTGACTGTTCTCTCACATTTTTTTAGCATGTGCGACCATTTTGTCGTTCTTTTTTTCTTCCTTTTCTGATTCCTGTTAGGATTTCTGCTTATTACGCTACATTATACCCACTAATTTGAATTGATGTTTACGAGACCAATTAAGAAATGGTTTCCTTATTCTCTACATTATGTAGCATAATTTATGTGAGTACCAAATATGACTTGGATGAATTCCAAATAAAGTAGGACATCGACAAAGTTCTTCGTTTCGCTGATTATTTGGCCAAATACATTAGTATAATTGATCTCATAGGTATTGGCACGGTAAAATATTGGTAAGTAGATATATCTACCAATTGTTATCGGCATATAAAATATTTTGACTTGTCATTGGTAGGTATGCTTTCACTTGAAGTTATATTACTTAAATACAACGAAAGACATTAGCCCAGCAGCGTTTGGGTTGTACAGCTGCAGTCTCGTTCTATCGTACGCCTACGTGGATTTAATAACTCCTTAATCTTCTCAAAGGATAATATTTGACTCCACTCTGTACAAGTTGGCTTGTTCCATCTTTATGATATTAGGTTAACTTCGCTCCGAAAGGATTAAGGCGGCTCTTAATTCGACGCTCCCGGGCCGGAATAAATTTTACGTTTTGAAGAGCTTATGAAGAAAAACTTGAGATGTGCGGTCGGGTAAGCTGTCGTTTAAAATATCGTTATATTCATACGGAGGGTTAATAACGAACACAATATTTAAATATAGGTAAAGTTAAAGTACATATTGAGCGTGAGTGTACATAATATAGGTACCTACTAGGTATATATTGTTGATTTTATACCGCATGCAAAATGTGTATTTTCATTTTTGTGCTGTAATACCACTGCATTCAGTCTTTTGGCTGAAGCATTAAAGCTTTAATCCAGCTGAGTTCACTCGCTCGAGCATCGCGCCAACAGTTTAATTGCTGTGCAAAATTTACGCGCGCCTCGAATTATATCTGCAAAACATTGGTACACGTGGGTAATGGGTACGCAGCCTCCGCAACGCAGATACACGGCAATTTGAACGGATCTCTCGATATTTTATTTTATTTTCCTCCTCAATTTTATTTTATTTTCGCAGAGCGGAACGCCTCTAGCTGAATGGAAGGTAATTGTAGGCTACGCAGCGAAGGGTTCGCTTCAGGGAATAATTGTACGAATATAGCTGAGCCTCTGGGAGTGTTTAATGCCAGGCCATGTCGAGGCCGCGTTTTACCGGGCCTGCGCGTTATGCTTAATGCTGGACCAAGGACGAAAATTATCTCAGTAACGAGTTTCGTAAAAGCGGCGATGGGAACTAATGAGACTATTGGGTCCCCCGACTTGTTATATGAATATTTTTATAGAGCATAACTTTAATTTTGCAAGGGGACGATTAATTTTAACGGGCGTGATGAAGAGCGCTTGGTGTCGGACCAGAGCGCGGCGCACAAAGTGCTTTCACTGATAAATGTTAAAAGCGGTGGAAGGGTTCGCGATAAACTTAAGGTAAAAGCGTACTCACCGACGTGGAAGCGCTGGCGTCACATGGGACTTGAACCTCGGACACACTGCACACCACTGAATATTTAAAATAATGAAAAGCCCGGACAACGGACCGGGGCGTTCCCTTTTAAAAATGCACTGCACTCGGGGTTTTACTGCGGCCGTGCAGGTTGGTCGGACAGAAATTCTTAAGACCAGGATAACAGTCTCGTAAAGGAGGTGGTTCCTGAAATACACCAGTTGGGTATAAACACATTGGCGTTACCGACGCAGAAAGCGGTTAGATACCGTTAAACTGAATTATCCGCAACACTCCAACATGAGTTAGATCAGGATTTACTTGTTCCGCCATCCAGGATTGACGAGCACGTCGGCAGACATGTTTATTTTTACTATCCGTTCAAAAACCATAAATAAATCCCGAAAATTTTCTTATACTGCGTTCCTATAAGGCTTTGAATTTAGATATGTGGTAGGCAGGTAATAAATATATTAATTAATTAACGTTTTTATTGATTGAAGTAGCTATACAATATCCACCAATTAAAAATAATGTTTATATCACAAATTACAAACCTCAAACCAACGTCGATTTTATCTAAAATTGCATTATTTAGAGATGTTCCAATGTGGAATGTACCGTAGGTAGTTCTTGTATCTTTTCTATAACTTTTGTGTTGTTGTGTCTATATATAAGTACTTACAAACTCTTTATCTAAATGTTGATTCCATGTCGTAAAATGACCTTAAAATATCTAAAACACATTATTGGTTGATAACTCGGTATAATTATTTAATTGAACCATATCTATATATTTGATTGAGTATAAAGATAGATCACACTAGACTGTACGCCCACTGCTTCTAAAATCTCAACAAAAACAAACTTTCTAATTAAAAGAAAAAGTGTACCTATTCTATAAAAACACGTAACACGATGTCACAAAAAAGCAATCTCGAAAATAGAGCGGCTCTGTCTAATTAATTCTAATTAGCCAGTGGTACGTTGCTCTATTACGGCTAAAAGGGAGGGTTTGGAAAAGCGTCAATGTCCCGTAACGTTAATTTAATACCACTTTACTACAAAATTAGTACGAACCACGGTCTATTTGAATAATTTTGTCGTTGATTTGAGCCAAAAAATCAACCTACAGCCGCTTTGTTATTGTAAAAGAGACATCAAGAAGTAGCAACCTACCTACACATTTAGTTTACTATAACTGTGTTATCTTTTAATATCTTTATTAAAACTTTAAATTAAGATACTACTTTTAAAACGGGCATAGGTGATCGTATCTACTATAACTAGACACAACTTAATATCAATAAAATATGAATGTAAATGATAACAATTTACCGGTGTACAATTAAGAATATAATAATATAATATAGAATGCCGTAAGTTAGATTCGTTTACTTCATTGAAATACAAGACAATATACTTTATCACCATCAATTGTGTATACGGAACTACCTATATACAATGTTGTAATAATATGCACCTAATAACATTCATAAAGAGCAGTAAAATAAAATAATTATGGCTATAAATTAAAATCACTGGACCACAACGCCTACGCTATAAACTTGACAACAATTTGTAAAAAAAAAATCAAAATAAACTATTTCTATTGTAACCGACTTAATGACTAAAATATTCCTTTAGATTGTAAGTAGATAAGTAATAAATTAATTAGTCGAATACAACATAATAATAAAGTCGTAACTTTTAACTCGGTGATTTACAGCCGCTATTAATTTTTATTGACATTTAAACGCTCCCGTTTATCGAAGACAGATTCGTCTTGAAAACTTATCTGCCGAATATCTTTATCATAAGTAACCAAACTTCTTGTATAGATAGATATATGTTTTGTAGATAATGTAGCTACCTATCTACGTATTTTTTGTAAATATTTCTCGTTGGTAGTTGGTTGTTTTTTTTTTATATAATGCCTTTTGTTTTTTTTATATAAAAAAACAAAAGGCAACTTTAAAATCAATTCTGAGATTTCAAGACATTTGCATCTCCCGAAATGCATTAGATATGTCTCATTTCACATAACGCAGCAATAATGTAAAACTTACTGCAAATTGACAAATCTGGTTACTGAATATTTTGCATAATCAAATTGACATCATCCAAACGCAGTTTCGATGCAAATGTTACCGAAAATGTTTGCAAATTAGTGTTGAGGATTATAGAGGGGGAATGTGACTTCTTAATGGACTTGTCGATTGGTCCTTGTTTCTGTATAACCACTGGGATTTGTTTGGCAGCCATATTTTTTTATGCAAATGGTTAGATCTGAGCTATAAACAAGACAATTATGTTGGTTTTTCTTTTATTATTTTCATTTTTTTATTCTTTCCGATGGATAGTCGGTAAGAAAACTTTATTCATTTCCTTTAAATATTTTTAAAAATAAATTATGTTTCCGAAATTTTCTTTAGTAAGTAGGTAAGTATATTTTATATGTTTAACACGTAAAATGCAAAATAACTAGCTATGAGCATAGAAAAAGTTTTTTATACAACATTGTTGTTGTAAAACGGGGTAGGAATGTAGTCAACTTTTGCGATAAAACTATTTTGCTTGCACCTATGTAAATACCAAGAGTTAAAACTACTTTTTGCTACATTCAAACTTCGACGTTAATGACATTACCTAAACTAGCATGCACAAAGTAAAATGTACCTTGTTTTCCTTAAAGGTTAAGCGCTAATTTTCTGGCTGATAATTTTCATAAATTAAAAAAATTGTATGAACAAAATATTTAGTTGAAGCAATATAAGCGATAGCAGAACATAATTACCCACAAATATTAGTAAATGTAAAGAAATAGGTACTTGAATACAATTCCATTAGGAGAGCCTTAACTCGCTATACTGGTCTCATAATAAAATTAATATTCTAAAACTGTCAAACATGTAGGCCTAAAAACGTGTTCGAAATATCAAAGCGTTGAAAAATCATTGGCTATTTTTATCTAGTCATATTATTATGCTATGAACGTGGGTGGTACTTGTTATTTGTGTGCGTATAGCCTGTAGATACGTATGAAGGCTTCCTTGTATTTGTTAATGTTAAACCAATCACGGAGCCGCACGGTAATTGTCAATTGTGTACGTTTTAATTAATTCATGACTGTTTTGTAGTTGGTACGTTATTATTCAGATGCCAAAGTGATTATCATGACGTAATTTTATAATGACGTCACGGCTTACTTCAGTAAATGTAATAGTTAAGGATTGTACAGTTAGGTATCTACTTACTTAATATGCTTATATTATGCAATTACCTACATCTGAAACATCTAGAGATATAGTTAATCTTATCATTAAAAATTCAAAATCGAAAAATTAGAAAAGTCTGAAAAAAAAATGTTTTTTACATATCATCTTAAAATACGCGGTGTGCCTCCAGCCTTATTTATTAACTAGAACTAGATTGAAGAGGTAAGGGATCGAGCGATATCTAGGCGTCTCTTTCTTATATCAGACTCTCTGTATACTTCTGTCTCGTTTCATTTTAGGTGCAGGGATACACATAGAGTTATTTAGGTAATACTTTTAAATTATATTTTGTTTTGAATACCTATTGTAATTTTGGAAGCGAATAAATAGCTGTAAGTATCTTTATTAATTTAATTGTTTCGTAGTTACTATACTACTATACTGTATTACTATACACTGATAAAATTTAATATCTTTACAAAGATTATCCTAAGAAAAATCATAAGTATGTATGGCGGTCAACGGTCGGTTTAAAAGGTAATTTTTTGGCGGCACATAAGAGGCTCGTTGTGGCTTGAAACTAGTAGAGCTTTTCTCGATATATAGTATACCTTAAAAAAATGTTGCCTATTACTTACTCAAATTTTTAGCAATTTGATCTCCTAAAATACGCACTAAAAAGTTAATTTTAAAACAGTAGGTATCATATTATGGGAGTGTGTATTATACAAGGCATCAGTTGAATAGCGAGCGTCGACAGCGATTGATATACGGCGAGCAAACGTGTGCTGACTCATAACTATCAGTTTGTACGTTTGGGGATTGGTACAAGGTATACGCAAACAGCAGAAGAAGGTAGATAAGTGTCTGAGGTGTAGCCAGCGGGAGTAGCAGGGCAAGCGCAATAAGGTACCGCGGCCTTGGCCTTAACAGGAGAAGGAACAGATGCTTTTTCGCCAGTAGGTAAGAGTCCGACACTCCCTCTCGCCTCACACTGGGCGAGAATGTTTGTGTTTTAAGATTGTACAATACTTTGTGTCAGAATAAAGATGTAGCCTATATTTTGTTAAAGAATATAATCTCACTATGCATAATCTTATTCAGATTGGTTCAGCAATTTTTACGAAGAAGAGTTACAAATATCGACCCATACTTAAAAAATTAAGAGTTTTCAGAAGGATTTTCATCTGAGTATAAGTGAAAAATCTTCCTAAAATAATAATACAAAAAACGATTAAGAACTTTTAATATTAATAAAGACGCTTTTCATAGTTTTCATTAAAATTTCAGGTGTAGGTATATAGGTAGGAAAATGATAAGAGACTTCTATTACTATTAAATAATTCTTCAATTATAAAAATTCAAGCTTTCTTTAAGTTGCCTTATGTTAATTATTATTTAAGTAGAATTTTGAATTTCACACATTTTTAAATTTTTTTTTTAAACCTGTATCAGTTTATTACTTAGACCACAGCGTGAGACCTTCTCAAACGTGGAATTTTTACGTAAGCTACTACCCATGCTGCTCCCGTCGAAGGAAATTTATTTCGAAGGCAGGTATTGAGGCGGTATTATGTGGTCACTTAAATATAGCCAGCACCGTATTCAACCAGGCCTCTAATTTTATTTTCCATCTAAATTAACCTTATATCATATAATCCGTAATATGTGTACAATAAAATAAACCATAAGAATTTAAAATACATGAATGAACCTCTGTTTAATAAAGAAAGCCAGAACGAGTACTCATATAAAAATATGAAAGATAAATACCGTCTACCACAGAGATTTCAGTTCAAAATTCGACAATCTTATCACAGCCAGCTTTATTATGATTACTAATGAAATTCCCACCCCGTTCTTTTGTATTTTTGCTGTTAACATAAAACAAAGCTACATAGCACGACGGGAGAGAGGGCGAGACTGCAGGGCACGGTTCACGCAGTCGTCACGTAGTCGTAACGGTCCAGGCGTTCCGTCGCCGCCGCCAATCTAAATAATTGACCCGTCCGTCCGTCCATCATTGCAACTCCTTAGTTCAACCAAATGAATGGAGATGGCCTTCGACGCAAAACACGAGCATAAACACACGCCTACATACAAACGATTTAAAATATCACTTTATTTACCAAGCGCTATTTATAACGCCAAAAAACTTGCGACAAGACACTTATTGACAATACTTTTTGATTGTTAACAACTATGTGGGTTTTTAAATAAAATTCGGTGCGAATGGCATTGTTTTTTTAGCAAAATTAAATCACGTAAGTACCAACCGACGTTTTATACCTCCCGGCCATTGTTCATAAAGTAAAAGTCCATCTACATTTTCACGATTGTTGGAAAAACTTCGCAAACGGTCGGCTCCACGCCATTCCATTTTCGTATATAACAGTAAAGGGTGGAAGTAAGAAGTAAAAAGAGGAAAAAAGTATATTATTAGTCTCTTACCGAAATGGAATTGGAACATTTCGTAGAAAATTCCAGAAAATATTCACTTCGCTTTACTTAGCTGAGGGCAGCCATCATACTTTCGCTACTTTTACCTACACAATTTAATAGAATTTCTTGCGGGGAAAGTAATGATTTTGCTACACATTTTATTTGATATCTATTCGCGTCTGCTTGGTATAAAACAACTTAACTATTATAAAAGTTCGTACGTGTTATATTTATAAATATAAAATATAATATTCTTTTCTTACACAAGTATCAATAAGTTGATTAATTGAAAAGTTTGATGAAATATCAGTTACAAAATCGCATTTAATCATGATAGAACTGAGGTAAATTTAGTTACAAAGACGTAAAAATACTTGTATAATATCTATTAAAAACCTTACGGCTTAACTGGCGCTAAAATTTGACGCTTTCCCTAAAGTTCTAACCTTTATCAACATTCAAGTTGAATGTAATCCACTCGAAATGGTTGTTTCAGGGAGAACGTTAAAACTTTATGTATATTGTACTACAATCTATTGGGCCATTATTTTTCAACGGTCAGCTTTGAATATAAAAGCAAAAACTATCATAATTTAAGGTTCCTCCGACAACAGGTGAAAGGTACTAATCAAATTACTTCGGGATCATTTCGTCATAATCGGACGCACAAAATTCGAATTCATTTTTTATGATTCTCCCAAGCCGTTAATAATATAACCAATCGGTGCGGACTATTTAGAAAATCGAACTGTCAAACGTCAATGTAATGAAGACTTTATATATTTTTATGTTTTCTTTGACGATGCCGCCAAGACGAATGAAGTAAATGTAAAATAATAGTACTGGCGTTGGATGGGGCCAAGCTTCATTGTATAGCCATCTGAAGGGAAAAGTTACGACCGCGACAGGTGTGATGCCGAATTAACTTCTTATATAAAGTCGGTTTTTATACAACACCGACTGCTTAATGAGGCCGAGGGATCACAGTAATGAAACGCGAGGTGTCTCGGACTTTTCTTCTCGACCTCTTTTCCAAGCTTAATTAAGACCTTTTTGGGGATTAAAACTTGATTTCTCGTCATATTATCCCGTAGCTATAATGACAGGCATTAATATGCGTAGTTTTAAAGCTTTCTAACGAGCAACCAACCTGCACGGGACGTAGTTTCGTCATGACACACGGCACAGTACCTGTAACAAACAGAAACGATTAACATACCGAGCTCTTTGGTACAGAATATAGATGTCCATTTTAATAATATTCAAAATCAATGTCGTTATAAATTAAGTTGAACGCACAAAACGCACGTACCGAAAACTCGTTCCATTTTTGATCGGATGACATTTTCGACTGGTCCGTTATCTGATGTGTGGTCGTTGAACTTTGAATGAGAATCGAAAACGAAAAAATGTGAGACAAATGGATGGGCGAGTGCGAGTGCCACTGATCGAGTGTGCAGACAAGACGAGCGCATAAGCGACATGTTTCATTCAATCAAGACAAAGTGGATGCATTGTGTCGTTGACCCGCCCTGAAACATATGTTGGTACCTGCCCACGATCAATATTCATGAGCCATTGCAGTTATGCCGAACATGAACGCCTTTATGGTGAATGTCACTTTACTTTACGCTGCGTGAGGCACTAAATGCCATAACTAGTTATGCCCATCTCTGTGAATTTGAGCCTAATAGATATTCAGATAATGGAAAGTAGAGCGTCATGTTTTGCAACCAGAGCTACCTTTTTGTCCGATGGATTTTCTACGTAACAAGTTAAAATTGAATACTTAAGTTTATCTTAAAGTAGACAGAGTCATAAAAAAAGGAGCCTGCTGAGTAATATCATTTAGTAGCTGCACGTATGTAGCAAGAAGTAAGAGGTCTTACTTCTTACTACATGCGGACATAGAGTAATCATATTACAAACCCGACTCAAAAAAAAAACTATTTTAAATAAAATACCTTTTAGCATGTCGCATTTGGAATAGAGAGAAAAATCTTATTTCGGAGTGGCGTTAATGATTTCAAAATGGATTCCCGCATTTCTTCCAATCAACGCAACTGTATTACGTTTATTTGATGACAGAAGTGAATGAGGATGCTCATTTCAAGAAGGGAAACGTGTTAGTATACGAACGTGATAGAATTTACAAATTAAGTGAAGTTATTTTTGTTTCAATTAGTAGTCAAAAATGCTGACTAAAATCGTATAAAGTCAGAAGTAAATTTAGCTAACATTTCGTTGTTTACGTCAAATAAGATAAAATTAAAAAATGTATTTAGTTATACATCATCACCTTTATCTATTTTATGATTTTTATTTTTTTAAAAAACGTTGCCCCACATTTATAGGATTTTCTCCAGTGTCGTGGGTGCGCACAACATACAATTTCACATACACATGACACCCAGACCCAAAACAACAATTTGTGGATCACACAAAGTGTTGTTCCGTGCGGAAATCGAACCCGCGACACGTCGCACGGCAGCCATGTGCAGTTAAAGTCTGATATATTTATTTATTTTCTTATAAGAAATAAGATGCGATACATATCAGTTGTATCCAATTTTTATGATATTTTTTCTGTGTGATTGTTTGTATATTTGCTTGTCATTAAGAATTTTTTAATACTCTTGAAGTGTATAAGAGTCCGGGTCAAGCGCATTGGTTGACCCTGGAGCAGAAGAGAGAACAGGGGGCTTATAGTCAGTAAAAGTCTGACATTTTTTCTCGCATTACCCAGAATTTTCCCTCCTCAAAAAATCTAAGAGTAAAGATCTGTAATGCAATAAGGATATCGTACCGGATTGTTATGAATTTTTAAGGAGTTACAATTAAGTAAAGCAGAGTTTTAAATTTATTTATTTTATAACTACATAATTATTGAACTTTACTAAACTATTCCAATGTATTATCCTAAAACGTAGTCACCATTTTCAATAAAGTTATGAGGCAGGTGTGTATATACTAAATTTGTATTCTCATCAATTAACGTGTTTATTAAACAAAATATTGGCTGCACTGTAGGCAAAACAAAAGCTAATTGAACTGCAGGAAAATGTCATTGGATGATAAAATTACAATTCATGGAGGCGCCAGATGTACGCACAGAAGTTTATTGTTGTAGCGCAAATTGAAAACGGGTGGTAGCAGACAATAGGTTCAGAGTTATTGTTTTGCTATTAAAATTGATGGGAAAATTTATAGGTAAACAAAGCGACTCTTTTACCTACCCATGTCGGGGGATGGTACGAATAAAAGAGAATTATATTTAAGTAAGTACTTATGGTAAAAATATTAAATGCAATGCATAAAATTCTATCGCTATTTTCGCTCCTTGTTAACCACTTTTGAAATACATCATCATCATCAGCCTATAAGTGCCCACTGCTGAGCAAAGGCCTCTTCTCGTATGGAGAAGGTTAGAGCATAAATCACTATGCTTGCTCTATGCGGGTTGGTGATTTTAAACTTATAATTAGAAATTATAAGTCCAGGTTTCCTCACAATGTTTACCTTCACCGTATGCCAGTGGTGTCTAAATAATCATAGAAAGTGCATATGTATTAACTCGGAAAAAGTCATATTGGTACGAAAATGAAATCCATGCTTTTTATAAATGAGTTGTAATTTGAGGTCACAGTCTCGAAAGAAGGTATTGAAATTAAAACCATATGGTAAGTCTTACTATTTCTACTCGTAGATAAATTTTGGCATTCAGCCCGTTATTTTAAAATAAAACTGACCTTCAAATTGTCAATTGATTTGTGCGAAAAAAAATATCTTGAGGCCGGTTTGATGAGTTATATATATAGTAGATTTATTTTAAAATGAAAGCTTACGGAGTATAGTATTCAATCTATATAAAATATATCAATTATAGCATATATATCTACGTAATTATGTATGTGAGCTAACCTACGAAATATTAATAACACTGTTTTTCATTTATCGCTCGCTAGGTGACCAATAACAGAGCACATATCTGCTAAGCCAGATTAGCAAAAAGAAACCGTGTTCTTTAGGCATAATGATCATATTCATCATTGTACATATACCACAAAAATATTACGGACAAGTAAAGATATTTACTTCATAATTATTCTCGGTAAAAATACAATATTTTATTTCAACATTAAATCTATGTAAGAATTGAAATGTTATTTCGTGGAATAGAATTTACATAATAAAATTCGGTTATATAAGTTATTGGCTTCCACATCGAGCCAATCAATATGTGTAAAAGCAATATTTATTTCATTACTAATCTAGCTCCAACTGTCATCTGCTAATATCAACCTTTAACATAATGAAACATTCGGATAATATCATCGTGTATATTCACGAAATACTTCATTACAATATTTTAGACAATTTTATTTGCTTAGTCTGCGCTCTGTTACAGAATTACAACTGGGAGACTTCAAAGAGTCTTGGGTACCAACGAATAAACGGAATAATCTTTAATATTTCACCAGTACAATGTTTCATACATCCAAGATGAAAGTAATGAAAACATGTCGCGAATAACGAATTTATGTCGGAGTTCTTTCATAGAACAATCTTCCCTGTTGTTCCTACTAGAATAATAAAAGCCATGCCTTCACCCAACCGTTACAGTACAAGGAAAACTTTTCTTTTTCATTTACTTATGTAAGTGTGTTGTGGGTACCTACTCTACCTACATAGCATTTTATTAAATGAAATCAGGAACGAGTAGGGTTGCTGCTTTTAATAAAAAAATATTAATATTATAAATAAATAAAGAAAATCTACTTATTTTTTGCATTCTTTAGATACAGGGTATGAAAATTAAACATCTATACAGTTTGTTGAATAGATCACGAAAAGTCGGTGAGTTTTTATATAAAAAACAACGCTTTTATTAAAGGTGTCAAAAAAGTATTAGTTGAAGATCGCTATTACCTGTTTTTTCAAAGTAGTCTACATGGTTATTAGAAAAAAGATATCGTCATACCACATAACGTCTTACTTTGTCTTAATTTGGAATAAAATTTACTCTTGAAATTTACAACAATAACAAATAGGAATCCTAATTAAGAAACACTTTGATGTTGAAAACAAACATTTGAATCAAATAGGTGATATACCTAACTTTATTTATATTATGATACTTTAATACACTCAAACTGAATACGATTGTGTAATAAACTTATACAATGTTGCTTTTCACTGAATTATCAACACCTCAAGCTTATTAAAATAGAATAACAAACATATTTCATAATTTTTACGTAGATCATTAGGTATCTAAGTGCATTCAGAGGTAGATAATGCACACATTTATAAAAAAAATGTAAACTTTGTGAGATATGTACAAAAAATACGTTACATTAAAACCTTCTTTTAAATTAAAAAGAAGTTAGTATTCGAATTATATTTGTCACTCGAATTTGACGATCAGAATTCAACAAGCGAGCATGTTCCATTTTTATTCGACGACGAAAACGTTGGGGCTTTTTGTAAATACATTTTTTACCCGTATTACGCGGTCCCGCCTTAAGCAACAAAGTATGTATCGATTGGACGAGCGGCTGGCGGGAGGAATGGAGCCCGTAGCATCTTAGCGTTCTATTCTCGTATCTTTCGGATCCGAAGGAATTATTATCATCCACGATTATCGGACCGGTCGGCAGTCATATTTTGTTCGATGTTACGACTCACGTGAGCTGCGTACACGTTATCGATACGTAATTAAAGCTGCCGGTCGATCATCGATACCCACGATGCCGCTCTATAATG
Organism: Spodoptera exigua; assembly: GCA_902829305.4. Classification (NCBI taxonomy): domain Eukaryota; kingdom Metazoa; phylum Arthropoda; class Insecta; order Lepidoptera; family Noctuidae; genus Spodoptera; species Spodoptera exigua. Next base: position 6,051,128 of record LR824612.2, read on the forward strand.
AAGCGATTTAAAGACAACTTTGATAAGAAGTTGAACTGAAAAAAATGTATACTAACGTACTTGTTTTGCTGCAGTACTAGTATCACAACAATGTTGATTACTTTGATCAGGGTAATTTAGGATACATACATATTTCAAGCGATTAAATAAATTAGGTTCAGTCAGAATAATGTTTTTATAATTCCCCGCACTAGGAGATCGAGTACAGTCGATACGAACGTGTGGGGTTCTAAATACTGTTGCGATGAATACTTCGGTTAATTTGCGTGTGTTATGAATGTTACCGAACGTACCTATACTAACATGTTATGTTAATATGGATACGACTTTGTAAGACATTTTCAAGTGTGGAACAGCAATAGTTCGGCACGGCTCAGCCGGAGTTATACCACGGCCATACAGAATACCGGCGTGAAGATACGGATGAGTGAGGTAACGGATGCTCTAAAATCCACGAAAATATCCTCAAATCTCTTACAAGTCACTAAATCTCGGCCTTTTGTTACACTTGTAATTCCTTGGTGATACCAACAAGTATCTACAGCTTTGGTTACCACCAGTTTATCAGTCTGCTCATTTGCCCATTTATCCCATAAAAAAACAACACTAATTATAACATTTTATGGACCTGTATTTATTTAGTTTAGAAGAAAGATATATGGAAATCTTTCAGAGGAAAGATCTATTTTATTTATGCTTACATATACAAATTGATCTGGTATATTTCTGTTAGGTTGATCTGGTTAAAACAAAACGTTATTTAGTACCTAGTCAAGCATCTGTTCATCACGGTAATTAATGTTACTCCCGCTGTATATTTTTATCCTGTGCTCCATAAATAAAGTCATGTCAATATTTCTCTCTCGTTTATTACACGGCGTATATGAAGTCGATATAAATATGGATCCAATAGACAGACATTGATTTGAATAAATTCCAAATATAAATAAAATACTTGATGGGTGTCCCGCGAAGAATATTATGAATTATTTGACACTTTCTTTTTACATTCTAGCGATATAGAAGCAATTTTTTAAAATAAAACAAAATTTATGACAACTTTACTTGATATTCAGATTACCCTATGATTTTTACCACGAAAAACATCTAAAATAACATTGCTATTTTGAAAGTGACTGTAGTTATGTGATATTAAAAAACTAAGTAGAAGTCCTTAAAAAATATACTTACAGTTACTAATTACTGAAAGATGACTTAATGAATGAAGTTTCGATGTTTTTAAAACAGACAGACAACAAACAGAAAACTAAATAATCAAATACCGAATGTAGTAGTTTGTTTGTACAACGTGTACAGAAATATAAAAACAATATAACTATTGGTTATTTAAATAATACCTAATGGTCAACGAAAAAATACAGTTTAAAATAATTTGGTTTGTTTAAGTTTTAATTTTTGAAATCTTCTAAAAAATAAATAAAAGAAAATAACTATATAAAAAGGTTAATATATATTCCAATTTAAATTAAACGGCTCTCAATGAAAGTCATTTAGAAAAATTCAACAGCAGTCTGAAGACACTGAGATATTTATCTAAGATCGGCATAAAAATAAAAATCGTGATTGGATATCCCAAATTTTGACTAACTGCTACACTCTATGCGCACTAAAAACTTTTTTACGTTCAAATCAGTTTGTTTGGGATTAGTCTAATCAGTTTGAAAGACTCCACACAAAAGTTGTAAAACATACTATACATACTTATCTGTGTCTACGTGAAAAACTGCAATGGTTTTGTCTACCTATATAGAACAGTTTTAGTTTTTCCAATCATATGAGCATAAAATACGAAATTGTTCTCGTTGTACGTGTACCAATATTACTGCCGTACTTCGATGCTACGTTCTCATATCTTTGTCTCAAGACATTAGGTACTAGGCTGGGAACCAATAGCGGAAGCAGATAGATACTGACGGCTTGCAATAACAATAATGCGGGAACGAAGCTGGGCGACCTGCCAGGGTTCTATCGATCCATACCACACCACCGCACCAGGACAACAAGACCTCCCAAAATATATTCCGTATCCCCTTCTTCAAAGGCTCACTCATGATAGAGGGGAGTGCAGAAGGCCAAGATAATCTGGCTTCACAGATATACAAGTAGGTCAGAGGGAAAATTTACAAACACTACTCCCAGCGAGTGTGGATTTTTTGCGAAATAAACTGAGAAAATTCTTTCCGGGTCAATGCAAATGGGGATGTTTACTTGATCGAGCAAGATACGATGATATTGAGGTGTATTTTAGTGGAGGGGGGGTAAGGGGACGGGTGAATGTTCCTTTTGTAGTATAAAACTTTACGCCGTAAAATACCTATGTACCTACCTATGTTGCTTTAATTTCGGTCCTCAAAATCTCCTACTAATTAAATCACCATGATAATATTGCAGTATCAAAAGTAGAACTTTGAAAAGAAAACAGTAAAAAATACTTAGCTTCAATATAAAATCGCTCAGTTCTGAAATAGGTACTTTAAATTCGTATTTTATTTTTTAAAGAAAACATGTCATGTCAACACCTCGCAAATACAAATACTTATGTAGGAAATGACATGTAGGTAAGTAGCTTGTCAGACATATTTAAATTTTCTCATTAAAAGCGCAGCTCTTAACTTTATCTTTATACAAAATCTCTTTGTTGAACTGACAGGAACATTATATAAAGAAATATTGGGTTCACTTGTAAACAAATTAAATATTTTTTTTACCATCGTCAATAAATCGTTTGGGCTCAAGTACCTACCGACTTATTTTCGAGTTACGTCAAGTTTCTTCTCGAGATAAGTACTACCTATCCAATCCTACATACCATCCAGTTTTGAAGGACCTATAAAAGGGGGCCGCATTTCCTCATTACGGCTTTATTTTGTTATCTCAGCCGGGGGCGGGGGATATCAAGATAGATTGGGCGAATATAAAGGTACTAGAGAAAGGGACCCGTGGGTCGACAATCAAGCGAACTCCAGATAAAATATTTAAAGGTTACCTTAAATGCTAGCCTTTTCAAACCACTCGAAGTTGGAACGATTTAAATTCTTCGTTTGAAAATGGAATCTGTTTAAATTATGTCATTAGTAACACTTCATTTTAAGTGTGTTTTGTGTGAACTTAGGCGTATATCTTATGAGTACCTGTATGCTTATGTGTGTGTGTTTATTTATTTTTTTGCTTCTATTTATGGGTATTTTGCTTTCAAGTTTGGAACCCAATTAATTTGTCCGTTTCACTTAAACTTTTATAAGACAAAAATGCTAATGAAGAGAGTAATATTTTATAAAAATTAACACGTCTCGTTTAATCGCAGCGTGCGTTCTACGTCTTGATTAGTTATGGAAATAGACTCAATTATCTCCGTAGGTATTTTAATTTAACTACGAACAGTTTTTGTAGCTAGTGATTATAGCGATTATCGAGATATGTTCACAGTGATACATTCACAATAACACAAGAATTGTTCATTTGAATAAAGATAGATGATTTGAAACTTGTTTTTCTACTACTAAGCGAATCATAATCAACATTAAAATGTATTTTTCTTTTTCTAGATACTTACCGTTATATATACCTATAAAAAACTGAATAACTGTCATAGTTACCTATATACCATTATAAATGTGAAAGTTTGTGAAAATGTATGGATGTATGTTTGTTATCCTTTCCACACTAACGGCTGTACCGATTTGGTTGAAACTTGGTTAAATTTGGTTGGTTAACACAACGGTTTTCTATCAACAAAGCACGCAGGTTATGCCACAGCTATTCAAAAATAAGCCTAACTTGGTACGTCCATTAAAATATTAGGAACATTCCAAATTAAAAACCAGTCATTTTGCCTATAGACAAAATTTACGCTAAACCGGCGTCAGTAATACACAGGGGTTCAAAACAAAGCTTTTAGCTTATAGCATAATCTACTCATTAAAGTGAGGAGTCGATTCTTAAAGATAGCTGGTAGATACCAGGAAGAGGTTTGATACGATCTTAGTCCTGAATACTAAGCACTAATAATTATAAGGTAAGTATGGCATCAGGTGTTTTCAAGTTTAAGTATGTATATGTCTTGTTATAATAGACCACGCTGCGTTATATAGCTGTATATGAAATGCAAAACTTATTGAGTTTAAGAAAATAAATTGTTATGTGTTTGTTTGTGTGCTTGCTTTGGGTATGTGTAGTATTATTTGTGCCATTATTACCTACGTGTTAAGATGTTAATCGGTATAGGTTTTAAATATCATGTGTTGAATTTTTAATTAGTAAATGATAGTATCTTAGGTTGTTTTATTAAGGCCTCGTCGTATTCGTTTTTACTAGTTAAGGCAAATACAAAAATATAATAACATAGGTAATGTAGGTGATAAAGGTTGTCAAATAAAAAAGAAGAAAAGTACAAGTGACACGGTCTTGGTGTAGAAAAAAATACATTTTTCTATAAAACCTATACGTTGTTAAAATAACTTTAACTAGCTTACCTACCTTTACAAAAATACAAACAGAAAAACAGCGGCGAAAATATCATGAAAAAAAAAATGTTAACATAATATTTACAAAGATATTTAATAAAAAAAAAATAACAATAATTTTACAAACAGAAAACGTACCTTTAAGCGTTCGCATCATACTTTCTACACACGAAAAGGGCATTCTTTGTTGTCAATAAAAACTTGTTTTCACAATTCCGTGTCATTCATAACAATTTTCACAATGCCACACGCAACGAAACTTCGAACGAATGTTTTCTTGCAATCTGTCATTTATACCACCTCAATGTCTTATCAAATATTTCCTAATTATAATGTAAATTACTTGTACATTACCTTGTTTGAAAAATGTGTTAACGGATCTGTACCTAATGGAGTTCAAATTGAACTTACTTGCTTTAACTTTTACTATTAGGCTATTTTTGAAGTTATAGTTTCTTTATAACCAACTACCGACAATACTAATACTAAATTTCTCTACTTTTAAATGGATGAGACATATAAACATTTCTTTTTAACTATTATATCACTTGAAAAAGAAAACCGCATGAAAAACTGTTAAGTAGTTTTAAAGATTTAAGCATAGGTAGGGAAGCGACTTAGTTTTCTGCTATGTAGCGATAAGTAAGCTTAGCTGTGGATATGGTTAATGGTCTTAATATCTAGTAGGAAAATTACATATAGGTATGTATATGCGTTTTAAAAACTGCTTTGTAGACTTATTCCTACTTCCTATTTCATGACTAAGAAAAATATTTTAGTCGATAGTCGTGTTATCTATAACTATTTCTTCTAACTCAAAACTCATGTAGGCATGCTAAAATCGCAAGACATGCGTGAATAATCAAAATAAATAATTCAAAATACAATAAACAAGTGAATCGACCAATTGCCAAGTCCATTCCCTTCTACTACGTTTCCCTCAAAGTCTAGGCAAAACCAACATAAATATACATTGAGAATGTACACTGTTATGGGATTGTGTTCTTTATTTTGTTGTGGTAAAGGTTATATGTAGCATGATTATTGTTTTTTTGTGTAAGAGTGTAGGATTGCGTAGGCAGGTTTTGCGTCGGCTGTGACGGGCCGACGGCACGCGAGATTGCGTGCTCCAGAACCCGCCCAAATTGCTTCTGTTCCTACCTGTGGTTTCATTTCTACAACTTGACAACCTTATACTTTGTTACATTGTACGTAAATAGACTTAATTAAATACTTATTGCCGATAATTTGTAAGGTAATGTGGGTAAATGTGTGTAGTTTCTCTTATCTATGTGTGTTAAGGGGACAGAAAATAACGTTGGATGAAAATATTAAGTACATTACTTTCTGTTTTGAGTTTGCGATAAGAAAACGTCTGCTTTAAATTTCTCCATAAAGTCACCGATCGGGTCAATCTAAATGGTGACCTTAATACAATGTGCGTTATACATTAAAAGATTGCAAGTATTGTTTATTGTCATTAGGTACTGTATAGGTATATATTTTTCCTGTCGACGATTTCAAATGTAAATAAATAAATATCAAGAACCAATTATAACGATTACGCATTGATCACTTCGCTGAATTCCAAAATAGGAATCCTTGTATGCAGGTTCCTTAAACGGCTGAAGTAAATAATAAATGCAAGTACACGACCACCAAATTGTTCTCCAAATATAAGGACTGACACATGCGATTGGTACTTGAATGTTAATTGCTTATCGATGATTGCAAAATTATAACATGAATACAAATTTTCTAATTATTTTTGCATCCTGCCAATAGTATATTGAAGCTCTCATATATTCTTCCCTATTTATATACTCACAAATATACTCTTATATACTTAATCCAAACTAAAAAGTAGCCTTTGTGTTACGAGTAGGTATATCAGAATTTTTAATCTATGTAGCTATCTGTGTACAGAAGTTTTATCACATTTAATTCATTAGTTTTTAAGTTAAAGACTAACAAACATTAATCTATAATTACCTACAATTGAGTTTAAAACATTAGTAAGATATATTATAAATCTTGGTGATAATGTGTAACGTGGTTGTATCCATGTCTGCTTTTCTTATGGAAAAATGACTGAACGCATCTGTATATAAGCAATAATTTTGTCTTGCAATAATTATTATGATAAATAAATTTGTTTTTTATTTTTCACAGGTATCACCGAGCATTCACAAGAAGAATGAGTAGTTAAAGAACAAGAAGAAGAGAACAGAGAAAAGAAAAAAGACTTCTAACTTTAACAGAAAAACAAAACTAAATTATACAAAAAAACTTAATTTCCAATGAAAGGAAGACAAATAAGCAAACAATATTTTAAGATTCTTAGTAATATAATAATATTAACTATGTGTGATGTGTGATGTGTCGTTATGTAATACTATGTACTACTTCTTCAATTTTTAATCTCATTTCAATTAATCCATAAATTAAATTATAATGTATACTTGCAGTACCTACCCTAACTATTTAAATGCAACTCTGTATGCAATTACTTGGACTATCAATGTTGTTTGAATGTCAGATATTGTTCGAAAAGCCCTGAAATAAGGTAATTAACGATTGGACGTTTGAAAATTATGGAATTACGTGGAAAAGGGATAGGACTAGTTCATTATTTTAAGAAAAATCAGTGAAATATAATTTATGTTACATTTAGTACCTATAGCAATTAAACTTTTTGTTGTTTTTAAAGTAACTACTATTCAAACATTTAGTTAGTTGCAAGTACTTTTTGAAAAAATAATAATAAGGTGTTTTGTTACTTTTACATTGCATAAATTTTACTTATGTAAATTGGGTTTAACACACTGTCTTGTCATTTATACATATTTACTACCTACATACCCAAAAACCTTTATCCATGAATTTTTTCTGCGATACAATCATTCCAGTGTGTAATACTCATCTTTAATGTATTATTAGACACAATCCAATGTAAAATGTATTTTATATTATTTAGTACAAATGCTCATTAATAACGATATACGTTTCTAGTACCTACCTTAAAGTATAACAAACAACATAAAACAGATTCCGAGTATTTCTTAGTTCCATACCTCAGAAATTAATATTTCCATTTTTCAATTATTTATAAAACAATGAATGAGACCCACTTCTTACCTAATTAAACAATATTCTCGCAAGATAAAAAATACACTTTCCTTGACACTTTGTTATCACCACACTGCACACACATACACGCACATTTTATCACTTATACACCCACATTATAACGAATTCGCTGATTGGTGATTAATTTTACTCTACATACGCGCACTACAAGACAAATATTCGTACTGAGGAGCTTGCAAGCAATGTCGTTCGGATATTTTTATAAAGGACATTAGCAAAAACCAATGTCACACCGCTTTTGTATATTAATAGTGCTCTATAAACCAAACGTTCATAGTATTGTGCCATAACCCTTTGCACATAAAAAGGTTTTTACAGTGAGTTTTTACTCTACTTTTTATGGGTTACCACAGTTACGGAACAAAGTGGTCATTATTAGGGTTGAAGATTATAAAAAAACAACGGTAATTATTTTGTTGGTGTTCTCCGTTAAAAATTGGTGCAAGTTCCTTTTGAAGGCTGTGCTAAAAAATTCAAGTATTGAACGTTGAATGTTAGATACAGTTTTTTTAAGTTGAGCATGTTGCTTGCTTTTTTTCGTTCCTCTAACGGTCCGACAAGAATTATTGAATAGGCAGAATATACCAGTTATTTTCAATTCTTGTACGGTCTAATAAAAAAAGATTATACCTAGATATTTTTATTTGTAGAATTTAATTTTCAATTTTATGAGGAGGAAAAATTAAAACATTTTGTAAAATTAATTCATTATCTGTTTAGTTGAGCGGTAACAAGATAGATAGTAGTAGTAGAACAATGTATGTAGGCCTAAGTATTAAGATTATATTAATATATTTAGATTAGTCACTTCAATCAAAGTCTTTTAGGTACCTATTGCCTTCTAGGTTATTATTTTGTTTGGAATTTGTATAAGGGTTATAATTAAGGCAGGAGCTTGGATTGGGGCTGGCGTACCCTCATAGGTCAAATCTCTTTAATTAATACGCACAACTCAACAACGCCTCTACCATATTCGTAATTATTTTTCTGTTAGTTATATTTTTTAATATTAGGAAAATATTTATTATGTGAAAGTAAATTTTAGAAGAGTAGAGGAAAAATCGGTAATATCCTTCAGAAATTTAGATACTTTAGAGTTTTCCTAACAAAAAATATGACGGACACCCAGGGTAATTTCACACTCGTGCAAAAAAGGGGCGGCTCGCTGTAAATTAATTAAAAAAATCTTGTATACATATTAATTGATTTCTAACTAATATGCCTTGATAACGTAACATTAGGTAGTACCGTAACACCTTTGAATTAAAAAAAAAAACTTTTTTTTCTCTTCCTCGGCAAGCCACGTGGCTTAGATTATCGTTATCAACTATTATGTTTCTTCATTTATATCTTTTTAAACGATTGCATGTTCTTATCTCTCATTCCATTCATCTTTTTTATTTCAACGAAGTAGATTTTTTTGCGCAAAACATTCTATTTTTATTTTAAACAAGATACTCTTTCTAAAAATGCTTTATATCTTTTCTTCTTTTATTTTTTTTTCTATCTTTACTTTTTATCCAGCAAAAGCAGTTTATAATCTCAAAAATATTTTTTAAATTATCTTGAACTGATTTAAAGAATTGTAATTTTGTTTTGCCGGCACATAATTATATAATTTTATTCTAAACAAAAGCACTTATTAGTTTTGAAATTGATTTACGAACAATGATGCGGTACTTGTATACTCATAATATTAATAAAATGATTACACTTAGAGTTCTTTTAACAACGCCTCAATAAGTTAAGTTTATTTAAATCATATTTCATAACAAAAATAAATCGCTAAAATATCCACAAGTTACTATAGGTACCTATACCTACTAAAAGCAAAAACCAAACATTATCGAACAGGCATTTAAAATTTTTATAGTTTCTTAATTGATACTTAATCATTTTTATTCTCTAAAACAAGACGTTTAAGTGCACAAATCATGGACAACATTGTCAATAGTGACTTTGATCGTTGCCGAGTAGAATTCAATGAAGTTATAAGCAATTTGCTTGTTATAATTGTTATGTTGCATCATTAGGTATGGTGGTTCGTACAATAAGCAATTATGATAAACAGGGCCTTCTTTGTTCGCTTAGTATTGTTACAACAACACTAATATGCATTCTGTATCCATTTGCATCCAAATGATTGATATTTTTTTGTCTTTCCGTATATTTATTGATACTAATGGGTGATTGGATTGAAGTATTATTGCGAATAAATATTTTTTTAGTATTTATCTTTTAATAAATTAATTGAAATGTCTTATTTATTTTGTTTTATCTACGTAGGTACCTACGCTAGGTTGTTCAGTACAATTACACACTTTTGTAGGTGATTTATTCAGTATTTTAATCAAGATTTTGATAGAATGAAAGATCGTAGCTATTTATCATATTTAGTTAAATAAAAGTATAAATGTAGCGATTGAACTTGAATAAATATTTATTGGAAGCCAACCATAAAAAAAAACGAAAATAAAGAGTTCGAAACTCTCAAGCGAACCAGTTCGTCAATAACTGGAGTTGGTCTTAAATTACAAGTATGAAGAAAAACACGTCCTATCTGGCTATCCCATACTTTAGAAGCGCACATAGTACTTATTTCGCAATCAGGATCTGCAGGTATTTGAGAAATACCTACAAAGCGAGGCTACAAGAAAAATACAGGCAGAGAAAGAAATCGATCACGATCCAATACATTACCGTACCTACATTAGAAAAAAAAACACACCTACCCAATCAAAGAAATAAGGTAGCCCCAAATAATATAAAAAGTTAATCAGATTACATAGGTAGGCTATCAAGATCTTTTACATAAGATATCCCGATTCACCTCTCGGCCCTCCGGTTTTCTACTTGTTAGTGTGCGTGCCTTTAAGTAGAGACACGGGAGGGAGCGCTTGTCTATGTGTGAGTAACTTGCTACGAAGTTCTGCCACTCGATACGAGATGGCGCTGTTTGCTCCTTTTTGTTAGCGGCTGGCTCTATTAGTTTTGAAATGAGTGGAACTTAATATTATTCGAATAAGACAATACAGTTTGATTTGGTCGTTGTTTAGTAATAATTTAAAACATTAAAAAGTATTAAAATTAATGTTGAAAAATATTTAATTTTATCAATTGTAAAATTCATTTTATTTGGAAAATATATTCATAGTACTAAGAAATTAAATAAATAATTATCAATTCTCAACAAAAATAATAAATATCATTATCAAACGCCCGGAAAACTAATTTTTAACCCGATTTCCTTACACAGTGCTGCCACCGATAATACGGTAAAAGCCGGAACCAACGACCGTTCCCCTTCGATTGCCGTCACGTAAACGACGTCGCCTTTCATGGAGCTATAAAACGTAACTTATTAACTTTAAAGACCTTTTTGCGATAACAAGTGACTGTCGCTTACGGCAATTTGGCATTAAGTAAACGCTATAATAGAATACATTCATGGCGCTTTAGAAGTTTCGCGCCAAAACTTTTTTTAATGTGAATTATGATTACACTTTTAAACTTTTAATATAAAAAATTGTCGAAAGTTAATTGTCGTTTGACCTTTGATTTTTCCTTTGTTTAAATATTTTTTTACTGGTTCTTTCAATTTCAGTTTTAATTGGTAAAAAAGAAATCTTATTTAGGTACTTCCTAGCCAGCCATGGATGGAAAGTAACTCAGATTATCTTGGGGTCGGATTTCACTCAAATCTTTTCAGTAGTTTTTACTTGAAACAAAGCTTGCTAGCAACAAATACTTAAGTACACCCGGTTTCCGAAATGTTAAAATAAATTTAATCTTTTGTCAAGTCATCTGATTGGCTGACTAAATTATCAACAACCAATCAGATGACTTGATAAGATATTTGACACCTAGTTAGTTGATTTTAACATTGATCGGGCTTTTGGAAACCGGGCATTAGACTAACAAACATTCTCACAAACTTTCACATTTTTAATAACGGCTAGAATAGAAAGAGAACTATTTATATATTATTAAAAGGTATTTTGTATGTAAAGTTATATCACACCAAGAACGACTTTCTATAATATAAGTATAATTATTATTTCATACGGTGAAGTACTAATCATACCTCTTTTTATCATCATCATCATCACCAGCCAACAAAAAAAGTTTTACTGTTGGACAAAGAATTTGTGAAGAAAAGAGTTCACAAAACGAAAGTCCAGCTTTCTTTTGTGATAGCTACCTTAGTATCGACGCCTTAAAATGAAAACCTCGCACATGAAAAAAGTATTTATGGATGGTTTTAATTTCAAGCAGGCAACAATAGTTCCTGATTATTGTTAAGCCCTTACCGAATACCCTTACACGTACCTACCCCCTTTAATATTCTTAAGCACATTTAATATAATTTTTGATAAATTATATTTTCAGCATCTTTAAGTCTTGTATACACGCATTTTTATGAATACCTGATAACATTTTTCTCTATAATTAGGAACTCGACGAACAACCACATTTCGTACAAATGCATGCATGTAAGTATCAAGGCCACTAAAGAGTACAATTGCCAACGAATAAGTCACAAGTAAAAAAAACCTAGTAAGACCAAAACCTGTATGTGTCTTTTTAATTAGTAAATTTCTCATATTTCGTAGCTATTGCTACGGCGTAGGCTTTAGCTACGAATAGATCCTAGACATGCAGCTTAAATATTACCAATAGTTTAGTAGTATAATTATTTCATTATTTTTTATATTGTTATACTTTCTTGGTCACTTGAAATCATCATACTACATTAAGCCCTAATTAAGCACATTAAGCAGGAAAGCAGATAAAGAGGTACTCAAAATTTCAATATATTTTCTTACATAAGTAAAGTTACCTACTAAATATTAAAAAAATCTTATTCGATCGAAAAATAACTTAAAAACTTATAATAACAAACATAAAAGATGTCTCTCATATCTTCATAAAGTAAATTATGCAAGTAAGTGTGGAAAATTAGGTACTTGATTTATTTTTTAAATCTTGTGTTTTACTATAAATAAATGTGTGTACAAATTCTAGCTAGCGAACGTATTGCATGCATAAAACCTATTCCTAGATTTCTAATCAATTACGAATTAAACTGAATTAAAATTTGTAAAATTTATATTGACATATACAATTATATAACGCCTTTTGTTCCTTGAAGTCATGTTTGAATAAGTAACCTATTATGTGAATTTAGTAATTTAGTGTTAACAATTATTTCGTTACTTATGTTACAAGTCCTTATAATTGGATACTAACCATTCACGAGTTGTATACTATTGATTATGATGAATTATTTTTTTATTTTTTTTTTTAAAAAAAACGTTGCCCCACACTAGAATTTTCTCCTGTGTTGTGGGTGCGTTTACAAACATACAATTTCACATGCACATCACACCCAGACCCGGAACAACAATCTGTGGATCACACAAAGAGTTGTTCCGTGCGGGAATCGAACCCGCGACACGTTGCGCGGCAGCCAGTTGCCCAGCCACCGCGCCAACGGTGCAGTGCAATTGGATACTAACCATTCACTAGTTGATTATGATGAATATCTTCAACTAACTTATTTATTCGCCTGTGTGGTATGTTGGTAAAAAGCCACGAATCCAGGTTTTTAGTCAGTAGGATTCTGACCCTCCTGCCCTACCTTGGGCGGGAGAAGTTATTTGCCGCTCACAAAAAAAAACCATGGTATCTTGGTGGATATATATCTATCTACCTACTTATATACCAAATTTTAACCAAATCGTCCAGCCGTTTTTGAGTGAAAATCAACAAACATACAACCATACATTCTTACAAACTTTCTCATTTATAATATTAGTAGGAAGTAGTACGATAATTGTCTACTAACAATTTACTAGTTGATAATGATTAGGTATTCTGATTAATTTCTCAAACTTGCAGAGACGCACGAGAATTATCACTGATAATAACAAATCAATGTCAACGTCAACCCATTGATTCTTTCACAAATCTTACAAAATATATAAATCTTTACAAAATATTGCATCTAAAGAAATTCCCAATATACTTAAAAGTAGATATTTTCGCGATAATGAACTGTTTTCCTCTCACCTGTCACGGAACAACAAGCTTATTAGGTAAGTATTTAGGTATACAGGTATATATATGTAGGTATCTATGTATATATTACATAAACAGAATTATAGGTATTTGAACAATTACAAAACTAGACTGACTGCACGGTTGATGAAGTGGCTAAGCAACCGTTTGTCGTGCAACGTGTCGCAGAGTCGATTCCCGCACGGAACAAGCTATTGTTCCGGGTTTGGGTGTGAAGTGTGAATTTAGTATTACGTACGTTTAAATGCACCCACATTATAATAGAATCACTTAAAGTGGGTTAACGATTAAAATGACGGGCGTATCCAGAGTTTGCTTAGTTTTTGAAGCCTTACTTATTTATAAAATATTCTTGGCCTTACTATGTTTCAATCGATTTCGATCACAATGGCTAATCGCAATGTCTTTTGCCAAGTATACAAAAGATTTACTTTGTGTTAAGACTTGTTCCAATCAGGTACCAGGTCCAACCTCAACCCTGGCTGGAATAGAAAAGGAGTGGTTTTTAGTCAGTAAGAGTCTGACACTCCGTCTTTTCTCCCCCAGAGCGAAAGTAGTTATTTGATAAAAGACTTTATACTCGTAGAAATAAACTATAATCGTACAAGTCTCTGTTACATTGTTACCAAGGTTTTTACATAGAATAGATTTGTATGGGAAAAGGTTTTTCCTCTATTAGATAATGGAGAAGCACTTAAGCGAATACTTTTTATAAAACCAGATGAATGTAATAAGTAGTTTATGTAAGATACCAGAAATATTCAACGGTTATAAGACCCACAAGAATAGTTTGAATGTAGATTGAATTCCAAATGTTTTTGAAAAATTGATTTAAATATCTTCAATTGATTTATCACCTCACATGGATTTTCATCAAGACACCTTAGATGAAACCCAATAAAGTAAGCATATCTTTCATCCGGGGTTGCGAGTTAAGAGCACTGAGGTGCCGCGGACCTTGAACAGGAGAAAGAACGGGAAATTTGGGTCAGTAAGAGTCTGACACTTCCTTCGTCCTTTCGCTTCTGGGCTTGAGAAGTCAGATATTCTATACTTGGTAAGCGCAATGATGCACCGCGACCTCGGCCCAGAGCAGGAGAAGGGACGGTGGAGTTTTTAGTCAGTCAGAGTCTGACACTCTCTCTCGCCTTACCCTGGGCGGGAAAAGTAAATGGATGATTTTCCCCCAACAAAAAAAAATATATATTACTATACTTAATTGTTTTTTACTTGACGCTTTGGCAGGCATGCAACGCGAAAGTTTAAAGTACCTATAATATAGTCAGATGGCATTCCCTCTACAAAAAAAGAACGTTTTTAAATAAAGTCCCAATTCCTTATTTAAAATTCACTAAGGAAGGATACATGTAGGTACGGTTGTAGTTAAGGGTGAATCACTGTGAATGAACAAGGAGTGGAAACGAATGCCGTAATACATGTTTGACATGAAATTTAGTTGTATGCATGTTACAAGAACATAAATGTTCTCAAAACAATTGAATGAGTTGTTGCATTGATTTATACTTATTTATGCTAATGATACTGTCAGGGAAAGGTACCTACAACTGTATTGTAAATATCAAAATGGATGAATAGAAAATGTAGTTTTTGTATTCTGGATATTTTGGTGTATTTAAAATCAATCGACTAAATGTTTTAAGTTATTTTCTTATAATTAACAATCCGCTTAATTTTTTTGTTTTTTCTGAATGCTCTATCTAATCCCACCCTTTGAAAGGGTGGGTGCAATTTTATCAGTACATTGACCCCTTGTTGCCGGTTAAATAACCCATTTTTTATATTTTTCTCCGAAGCCTAAATCGAATCTTTTTCACATTCTACACTTAAATGGAAAGAAAAATAAACTCTACAGTCTACAGAAGCTTTTTAAAATAATATTCTGTTCATAGATCTCATCTGTCTTCTAAATCAGGACAAAAAACATTTTTACATAAAAAAAAATATATTTTAGTAGTACTAAGTGTCAAATTGTATTTATAAATTTTATTATAATGTTAATTGGTAATTTGTGTATGATTATGTACAGATATTTAAGTTCATTTAAAACCTCTATTATTCCTATGTTACTGCCTTTCCATATTCCAAGTGCATCTATGTACTACCTAAAGGATGACTAGCAGAATCATAGCATAAAATATAATATAAGCTGCAGGCATTTATTCCTTAGATATGCAATTGTATATAGAGTACAAATAAATAAATAAATAAATATTGCTTATTTCACCTGCATCATGCAGTGGTATCTAACCTTTTCTATAAATAAGTAATCCTAAAATGTTTTATAAACAAGCTAAGTATTGAGTTTGTTTTTGATTAGGTAGCGATCTTCTTTTTTTATTTTATTACTATAATATATTCTATTTAATACGAGTAGAAGAGGAAGCTATGCCATGAATTACTCACAATCACGGCAAAAACATATTTTTGGTCCTTATTTATTGTAACATTTTCGAACATCTTTATATTGTATTTTTTATTACCTATATGAATTAAATTGTCAAGGACGTTGCAGCTTAAAATACTACTAGACTCTTATCTACATGGTAAGCAATTCCTGCCTTATTTACATAACAATAGATAATGTTTTTAATCTTAACTTCTCATACTTATTTTCATATTATTTTTTAGTTTTTATTGTTAACAAATTGTAATAAACATAAGTGTTGATTAAAATTATAAATACTTAAATAAAATATAAAATATGCTTACAGCTGTGTCATATATGAGGATTTTAAATTTGCCGAAATATAAAGTTACTTAAAGTTTGTTTGTTTTTTTCTTAAAGAATATTATTTTTATGACTCCGCAGTACAATTTTCCCACAGACGGAGCTCTATAGGGCTGATTTTCAACCAGGGTTGCGGGGCAAGCGCAATAAGGCACCGCGGCCATGGCCTAAAGCAGAAGAAGGAACGGGGGGTTTTTAGTCAGTAAGAGTCTGACACTGTCTTTCGCCATACCCTGGGCGGGAGAAGTCATTTGATAATTTTCCACTGACAAACAAAAAAGCAGTACAATATCTACAAAAAATTACTTCTGTGTGCCTTTATACCCACAAAATATTAATTTACATTGTAAATACAACAAATAATATGTCACTACATATATTCACCTGCTTACTTGCATGCTTTCTGTCTAATTAAAGAATTAACAAACGTTCAAAGAAAGGTCATAAGTGGGTAGAAACTTATTACTTATGTAAATAGACAACTAGTAGGCATAAACTTAGTCTATGTTAGAAGTAAACACTTAATATAAGTAGATATTGTTAAGAAAAAATCAGATGGTCAACAAAATCGCTCTGTATAAAATATTGACACTTTTTTTATGTATAGCTACAAAAATTTTATATGAATGTACGAATAATACCGAGATGTATTTGATTCTATCATCATTACATGGCTAAGGATTGGTTTTGTATAAATCTAAGTAGATAGGTAATTGGAACCTACTTACCTATAGGTGTTTAGTTAAAGTTTTTCCTAATATATAGACCCATGGCTTATTTATTTATTTATGTTATGTTAAAACGGATTAGATCCAATTATATTAACAACAAAAACCAATAAAAAATAAGTACCTAGGACATTCATAGGTTCCTCTCGTAGTATTTCATGTACTCCAATTATATAGGTAAGTATATCATGTAGTTTTGAGTTATCATAACAATAATCTGTAAGTACTTAACTGGACTTATTAAAGTATAAGTTCTTAATCACGCTAAAGTCAAAGTCAAAGTCATACTAAGTGTAGGTTTTAACCAATGTCATAAGGTAATGCTCAAACCTTCACCTAGTTAGAAAAGGTCGTTGGCCATATATGTAGGCTGAACATTATAGATGAATCATTAATTTATATTACTTTTAAATCATCAGGCGTGTTAGTGATTTTATTTGGGGTCAATGGACCTTTGCTAGCTGTTTTACCAGTTACTGAAAATCTTAGATAGTGCTTTGGTTCCTAGACAATATAATCAGACATATTACAGTGTTAAGGAACGTGTTTAAAATATTTTAAGTTCAAAAGAATTATAATTAAATACTCAATACTTAACTGAGAATGGTTTTACTTAACTCTGTATATAAAACAGCGTTGTTGATTTTATAAAATTGTTACTTAAATATTATTAAAGTAAATACGCGCAGCCGTAAAATGCTACTGAAACGGAATACCAACAGGAATTACCATACAAATTTACAGTACGGCTTGGTATAATTCAACAATTTGGCCGCTTCATCCACTAAAGCCCAGAGTTTATTCAAATAATACCTATAGAGTACGGCAGTTTCCATCCAAACCGCCATAATCATACTTTAACACTGCGATCCTACTAAACGAGGAACTAAAACACACGCTCCGCCTATTTCATGATGGTGGTATTTCTACCTCCTTAACATCCCATACAAACTGTCACTACTAACAGACATCTGTTTATCTCCCACCGAACGAGATATCTACATATAGCACTACACGCAACAAAAAGAGATGACAGCTAGTGTGCGAGCGAGATAACCATATTTCAAGGTGCACGCCACAGCGGTAAGGTAACATCTTTAATGGAAACTAAATAAGAATCATTTGCATTGCAAGTGCAACCTTATCACTTATGTGAGAGGGTTGTATTTAGATCGCACAAATGCATGGTCGGTATCATTGGAATGGAGTTCGGTGTGAAGAGTCGAGGTATATTCTGGGTGCATTAATAAGACAAGGATGGAGAATATATGGAATTCACTGGCCATGTTGCAATAAAGTTTCATCCAAAATCTCAGTTATTTAGTTTGAAGTGCGCTTAAAAGATGGCGCTACGGATGATTTTGAAACTGATTTGGTGGTAATTAACTATTGTATTACTGATAATGGCGGTAAGCATTTATATATAACAATTTCTTAACTTGAATTTTGAAACTTAAAGCCGTGCGCTATATAAACATGCTTTATATTAAAGATTATAGAAAAAATAAGCCGAAATTGATTGTTTTCTATAGTTTTCAATGGATTATCATAGAAAAAATCTAGATATGGAGCTAACTAGTTCTTAAAAGCAGAAAATTTATCAGTAACGTGTAATACGCCTACTAACGCTTATCTTTGATGTATTATATTTTATCGATAAATATACTAACTTTAAGTTACTTACGTGAACAAAAATAAAACAAGCAATGCTCTCAAATACTCTATACATTTATTTAAAATAAAATATCAAAGATAGTGCCAGTAACGATAAGAACAAGCTTCACAGTTCCGGGAAATTTTTACTCAGTAAATTGAGACAATTACGCTAATTTACTCATTGAAACTGCTCATAAATAATATAAGTCATTAGTTTATCAGTTAAACTATAATTTTAAAAGCAGAAAAAGTTAATAAATCACTGTTTTCTGTTATAAATCACGCGCCAAACAGAAAAACCGGTGGAGTTCTAAACAGAAAGCGTTTTAAAAGGAACATGAAGCGGTAGCAAGGCCACATTTAGCTTAAATTTTTTTGTACAGTCTTTAGGATGGCGTATCGAGTAAAATATTCAAATTCAGTACTTACGAATTGTTTTTGTGCGTCGTTGGGACGTCAAAGTTGGTGATATCACATCGCGTGAGCGCGCCGCGACGACGCGCGTCCACGTCCGCGCCACTACACCGCCGACAAACGAAATAACCTTGTTTTTACACGAAAAAAGCCGAGTATTCACACAAAAAACACCTTCATATTTCGGTAAAAGTACGGAGCGAGCCGAGATGTGTCGTCCGTGGCCGCGTTCGCATCTAAACGGCCCGAGTTTTATGTTAGATTACAGACGTAACTTTTATAGATCCTCGGTGCTATATAACGCGGTGGGCGGGTTCAGGGGAGTGTGGCCCTTACGTGGTGAGAGGAGAGGCTATAATAGCGTGTGTTGGCCGTTGCACGGGTGTCATTAAATGTCGCGCGACGAGGGGCGAGGCGGGTGGAGGTGTGCGAGTAAAGTTTTGGGTATTGATTGAATATGAGACGGATTAGTGGCTAATGATCAACAATTGGCTGTTGGCCGCCTTAATTGGCGTCGTGCTAGCACGGGGTGCTTTCATACAGGCGCGCCGTAATCCACTCTACCTCGGCCTACGTAAAGATACATAGTTGCATACCTACATATATAATGAAGTAAGTATCTAGCTACGAGCTCGTAAAATACTAGAATGAATGGCTTGAATGAATTAAATACTACTACATGACGTCTAGACCGGCATTTGTTTTTAAAATAAGTCGCACGCGGTTCAACACTGCACACTATTGAATAAATTATCTCAAAGTAACTGTTCCTATTAAAAATTTAACGTAGATTTTTTACATATATCTAATCTAATTTTAGGAATATTAAATAATATATAACAGTAGGTAGGTATTTAAATAAGATGTAGGTAAATACATAAGCTTAAATAAACAACAAACGAACCTACTTTTACATTACTTTTATTCAAATAAACTGAACTTCACAACACGCTAACCTCCAAAACATAATTCCACTTGCTCTACGTAGAGTCTACGTATAGTACCTACCTACATAATTGAAATACGCGTAGTAAATATGACACAAGAGGTTAAGTCACGATGTTATCTCTACGCGAATAGGTATTATAGATGTAGAGATACGCCTACAAGGTAGAGACATTCTCGGAATGCGACATTGTCCCTCGACTCTTGATAGAGTCCACTCACGAGGATGCAGTAATGTGACCACAAAATATGAGACCGAATCGAGGACTTTAAGTTTGAATTTTTGAAGAAGGTGACTTTGGACATTATTGTCATTGATATAAAACTTATTTTCAAATAAATAGTTTTTATTTTTAAATTAAATGACTTTGGACTTTGTTATCATTCATATAAAACTAATATACTTAATTCAGATAATCCAACCCAATCAAAATAGAATACGTTAATGACTGAGTTTTATAATCTGCAATTACGTAATATTATCTTCTTTATATTAATACTAATATATTTTTATTGTATTAATAATGATTCAAATTGAGAACGCAATAACATTATTAAAATTCTGCAAATGTAGTTTTGTTTATTAATGGAACTAGGTTGAGTATTAATAGTTTTTAATTCGATATTTAAATTCAATTCTTAATTGAAGTAAATAGAAAAAAAAAGTTTTTGGTTATGTAGGTATGAGTAGATTAAGTGACGACTTTATATGTATAAGTACTACCGACACAAAAATTAAAAGTTGAATGATATCGGTTTCTTTAAAAAAGTATGGTTACCCTATGCATCCAGTTGAGACAAGATGGAATTTATATCTTTTGATATCGTATGGCTACAACAACATGAGGTCTTGTGTTTTGAAACTAGTTTTAAAACCAGTAACGTTTTTGAGTAGGTATTTATGAATCTGCATGTAATATATAAGTAGGTAGGTATATATAATATATATAAGTGTATTAAAACTTTTAAAATGTTTACTAGGTACATAAAACATTTTTTTTTCGTTGTAATTCCTACTCAATATTTCTGCCGTAGCAAAACATACACACACACACACATTTGTAACCAAAAATATTATGATATAGATGAACATCATAGTAGTTACTTTTTTAGATATTTAATTAATTAACTTCAATAGAAGGTATCTATTTTAAATCTCTACATACTTAAATTAATGTTAAATGTTTGTTAACACAAATTATGAAAGGAATATCCACGAAACGAAATAACATACAACACACGTACCTCCCAACTCACAAAATATTTCTCTTCACACCAACCCACACAAACACATCTACAACTACATAGATATAGCCAATTATAAAAAGGAATAAACGGAACGTCTGGCAACACTCGACGAGGTACAAGTACGTAGGTACACATCAGCACGTCTACGTATATCAGATCGATCGCAACCTCGGGCGCAATCAACCTGACACCATTTATATTCGCAACGCACGCCTCCTTTACACTGGCGGACAGGAAAATGGCACACCTTGCAGATTTATTTAAGTACGGTTTAAGTTATTGCGAAATAAGCATTATTGCTGTTTGTTGCAAAACGTCTTATTTTAGTTTCTTTTTATTTAATATAAATTAATGCATTATGTGAATAAAAAAGAGCTGTACATACTATACTTTTAGATGAGTTTTAATGTTGATATCCCCTTCAGCATGTTCAGACGAAAAGATTTCAGGAGGTTTTCCCATTTTTAGATTAAAAATAAGGTACCTAATTCAGATATTAGATTCAAAACCATCAGTAAATAATGAAATTATAACAAAGACAAAACACAGTAGATATCTGAATTACAGCCATAATTCATTATTGTTAGACATTCAACAAATGACGTAACCTTAACGTAAAGATAATAATGATTCATAACTTATTGTTATTGTTTGTTACATTTATTACGTTAGTGGAACAAACAAATAGTATTTGAGTGCAATGTTAAGTGCACTATGACAATCGCTTAGTATCGGCCAAAGTCAAAATCACAATCATTTGTTCCAAATAAATCATAATCAGGAACTTCTGAAACGTCAAAATAGAATATAACCTATCAGTCAGATCGTCAGTGAAGCTGTGCAAGTAGTGCTCGTTCCAAGTGTAGATAGATTCGAATGGAGAAGAAAATAATGTTATCAGAAACCGAATTTATTTTGAATGTGCTTTTTAATTCTTTCCAATCGTTATTAAAAATCTACCAATCGCAGGTAAACACACATTTCGCTTATAAAATATTGGTAAAATTTAAAACACAAAAATTGGGTACATAATTATGTCCGCCATTGCACAATATATGGCTGGCCGGTTGAATCCTGCAAATTCGGCAAAGTATACGTCATCTCACATACATATAACATCTACATAGGTATGTATATAGTACCTGCCGTCCGTCTACCTACGGTGTCTGAATAACAAATGGTTTACAAAAGGGACAAGTTTATTCGCACGTTTTAAAGGACGGATGTGCTTATAATCAGCTACCTGTATCATTTTATTTCTGATATACAGAGTGAGATTAATTTAATTAGTTGCAATTACTTGGTTTTAGTTGTTGTTGTAGTTGTTTTCCAAGTATTTTTTATGTCAAATAATATAATAAAATAAATTAGGTAAATTTAATGTTATTTTTGAAATTAGAATTAAACTTATTCCAATTATTATTTTTATTTAGGATGCAGACCAAGAGAGGATTAAGCTTGAAGTATTATTAATTTCTTTTAATAGCTATCACAAAATATTTTCCGTGTTATTAATTTAACACGCCTCCCAACAGTCCCGCTACATCGCACACTCATCGCAAACATTATCATTTCATTAAAATTCATCGGTCCAGAACAAAATTCAACCCTTTGACAAAACAAAAGAGGAAATTTCCTGCCGCAGAGAGAGCTATTAAAGGGTCTTAAGACTAGTCCGGGTTTAGTTTCCTCGGAGGTATTGCCAAAAACAAAGAGGTTTGCAGACGGGCGTTGAGGGGTCGGGGTGCACCCTGTTACGGGGCTTGGGTGGGGAGGACTTTGGGGTGTGATGGGGGTAGCCTCCGTGGCTGTAACAGTTTTACGATCGGATATGCGGAGTGCTCATGCGCGCTGCAGCCTCAGCTTTCGTATTTGCATCAGATTATCGACGAATGTCCAGTCCATGGAAATTTATTTGGGAAACGTTTATACCAACCGCTAGTATATTATGAGCCTAATGAGGTTTCTGATTTCGTGTTTGATAAGCCTTTTTAAATGCTTATAATTTGTGACAAATTATTGTTTATGACTAATTAGGTAGGTAATACGATTTTAATTTACAGTCTTATACCTAGCTGTTGCATTGTATTATAGGTACATAATTAGCTGAAGCTTTTTAAACAGTTCACAACTCAGAATTAGTATACCTAAGTATCTATAACTGCTAGGTATATCTAATCTCCCTTTTGGACAATTTTCATCAAACATTTTTCAGTAGTTATGCACGTGAAAGAGTAACGAGGATCTGTCTCTTGTTACCAACAAATTTTCGTAGTAAGTATATTGTAAGACAAGTTGTTAGTTTTTTTCAAATATCTACTTTTAAAAAACCTACGTTTCAAAAACCTTTTCTATGTACTAATAGTACATAATTATAAATTGTAATATATGTGACTATTTTAATAAACAGATTTAAACTTAATGACTCTTATATAGAGCTGAAAATTACCCATACACTTTCAATTGATGAACCGATGTGAATCAATGACGTAAAGCTTATCGTGGGTAAGTGACGCGACGCTAGCGCAGCGGTCAATGACACTATTGCGTAGGAGTATTTTATCTAATAGACATTAGATGGAGTACAACTCATCGATAACTGGTAGTAAATTGTATAAGCCAATGAGGTACATAGCAAACTTTTTTTGAGGTCATGTGTTGTTGACTTCTAACCTTTATGAAATTAAATACAAAGCATTTTGTCATTCTTACTCATTTCTTTTTAAATATACCTATGCTTAAGGATTAAATAATGAGAATATTTTGTTAGTTCTTCTTAAATGGGTAAGAACCTTACTTTGTCAAACAACTCCAATATCAAACAACAATTTTGTATTCAAAAAGTGTGGTTAAAAACAAATTCAGAGTTTAATTTTTTTTCTTTCTCTTGGTTTATATTTACCAACACTACCTGCACTGTTAATGTAAAGATACGAGTTAGTACTTTAAACTCTGGCGTAATCTACCTACATCCGACAGCGGTGAGTAACTGTAAACGTATCACGTCGATCCACTTTCAGTAATTACACTGATAGCTTAATTAAAATAGGTGTGGTAGTTATTTTATTACCTATACATATATATATATGCTGTAAGACTTTAAAAGATATCGTGTATATCTAATTCTTTTACCTAATAGGTATATATTACTGCCTTACTTTACCATTAGCCGGAAGATGTGCATTCCTGAACAAAGGTCGGGGAGGCCGGTGCTTAAGGAGAAGCTGTCACAATCCCCACGCTTGGTAAGCAGCTTGGAGATCGCAATTAGGTAACCGATATATGATTATGAAATGCTGATGCCCATTCCTCTTTATCAATATTTAGGACGTACTCGATTTCAAGCCTTATAAAGACCTTTGAATGATTTCTTAAACTAATTTTATTGTAAACCAATTTTGTTTCAAAAAATCAAAGACTAGGTCGGTAAATACCTATTAAATTAAGGAGTGTTGGTGTAATAAATTATTATGTAAATTGTATGATTTATAAATAACTAGAGCTTTAATGTTTTATTGATATTTCAACACATCAGCATCAGCTGATTAAAAAACTGGTGGGTACACCTATCTAGATAAATTATATTTAATGTTACAAAGAATATTAAAAAATGTTTCATCTATGTATATTATCAGAGACAACTCAATTGTAATTAAAGCAATTGCTATTGTTACACATTTCACACATAATTCTATTTAAAAACAG
This sequence comes from Spodoptera exigua, assembly GCA_902829305.4. Lineage (NCBI taxonomy): Eukaryota > Metazoa > Arthropoda > Insecta > Lepidoptera > Noctuidae > Spodoptera > Spodoptera exigua. The sequence goes on from LR824612.2 coordinate 6,076,288, forward strand.
AATCATTAGCAATTTTATAGTTTTCTTTTTGCTTTAAAATCTCTATAAATTTATAGGTAGCTTTATTAGGCATATGATGTGTAATTTAATCTATATTTTTTATACCGTTTTATGAGCATAGAATATAAAAGCTTATGTATAGTATGTATAAGGTCAGTTATGCACAAACAAATTAAGCGTAGCCTTGATAACTATTGTCTACTTTACTTATAAGATTACTAAGATATAATCTAATGGCTACCAAGACGTACACATACATTTATTATGCAGTATTATTATAAAAAAATACAATATATAAAATTGTAGTAAAATACAATATTATTTGCCATAAAAAATATTATTCCAAATTTAAATTCATTTTTTTTCCATAAACAATATCTATCGAGAAGCTATGAATAATATCAATCCTATACATTATTCACTCTCATTTGAACTATGAATGGAGGTCAACGAACTGAACATTATATAACTATTATTTGATTACATCTGTCTATATATTACAATTTATTCAATTGCCATTGGACAGGAGCGCGTCTCGTTTCAATTGTTCTATTAAGAAGGCGACGATTTTAATTAAGGGATCAGTAGGGAAGCAGGGAAGCTGTTTAATTTATTATTTAAACAACAAAATAATAGGTTGAGAAAGACTTGATTTGTTTACATCTAAATAGGTAGGAACCTCATATTAATTGAAGTAAGTAGGTACGCATCCGGCAAGCAGTCTTAAAAACACGTGCCAGCTTAATTGGACTAACTAATATAACTCAAAATAAGTGATTATTTAAATAAATTAGTAGGGGAATAATTGTGAGGACTTATGGGGTACTAATGTCTTCTGAATTACGGACCATTTTCATTTTCAAAGAAACTTTAATATTTGCAAGCAAGTTAACTAACTAGATATGTCATAATATAATAGCATCAATATTGTTTCAGTATCTCACTTATCTTCGTCTTATCTATACATAGATATAGAATGTTTTCCCTATAAAACAAACACTAAATTACACTTTATTACTTACAAATAAAGTTCCTCGTGCAATCCAAACCCGCAAACAATAATACTAAAACTGATCAATATTTTACTCCTTTAACGTCATTCAATTTGTATGTTGAAATTATTTTCAACATGGACTCCTACACTCTTAATATAATTTCCAGCTTAAATATAAAATACATTCGACGACCATCTGCTGGGGTTCGCACAAAATCTTAAAAAGGTAACTTAGGTACACGAACTTATCTACATACATATGTATATGTAAGTGTGAGATGTAAAAAAACAACATTGAAAATAAACAAGTATACTCATAATATTTCGAATAAATGTTACAAGTAAAGAGACTGGTTGGTATTCATAAGGAAACTAAAGGCGATCCAACGATACCGAGGCTCGGGTTTTATCCGACGATTTAAGAGACATTGTCGATGATACTGGCAACAACGTTGCCTTGCCTCGTTCTGCCCACTTCTCTATAGATTTTATGTTTCGACTGATATCAAGCCATTTACATACAACTTTATATTTCAGACGACGCTGCCCTTTACACATTCCATCCAAGTGAATATGGGTTTTTCTTTTGTTGTATTTATTTAATTAAGGTTCGCGTGTGTGTGTTTTGGGTTCTGTTTGTGTATTTTTTTCATTATTGAATTTTAGCTTTTCTACTTAGACGGTACAGAACATTCTGCTCAAAATTCTCTTTCAGTAAGTAACCAACAGTAGCAGGGTTTTGCAGCGTTGCAGTTATAAGAGCAATAATGCCGCAGCCTGGAGCAGAAGAAGAAACAGATTGGTTTTTAGTCAGAAACAGTCTGACACTACCTCCCTAGCCAAAGCAAGAGAAGAAATTTGCTGATTTATGATATCTCCCCCTCAAAAATGTTCCTAATAGTATCTAAAATAGTCATATGTTGACTATTAGCTACAACTATAAAAACATTTCAATTAAATAAATAGCCATGTTATACATCTGTGCAGATTACTTGAACAGTGAAAAAATATATGTGAAACACTAATTACTTGTACCTACGTATGTTCTATTTTGTTTTAACACGAAACTGCATGCAAGAAGCCCATTCTGACTTGACCAAGTTATTTATATTAGGTTTTATTTTATTCAACGCTTCATGCGATGAAAACGGTACGTAATTAAAGCCCTCATATTCGCTTATACCTAATAAGTTTGAAACATTGTTACTTTGCCGTTCATTTGCATACAGATATTAAGTGTAAAAATATGTTTGATAATTTGTACTGAAATAAAGGATGAGAGAGAAGAGACGGTTGGATGAGAAGAGCTGAATATCGAGCTCAGTTGCGTGCAATTGGGTAGTTTCCTAGGTGAAAAATAAATTAATTCGACGTTTCTACGCAATAAAATATTGAAAAATAACTATACTTTTATTCATCGATCGATCGATACACTAAGTTTTAGATATTTTTTAGCTAATTATTAAGAAATAAGTAAGCTATTTGACGCAAAAGTTTTATGACGTCACAACGCAATTTTTCATACAAATTTCATAGAAAAGTATCGTTTTTGACGTTTGGATAAAAGTATTGAATTTGACTAGTAGGAAACTACCGTATTGGGGAGGCATATATCCAGCAGTAGGTAGAGGGAATCAGGCTGATGCTGATGTTGATGATACTAAAAAATAAATAAATCCAGGGTGCTGACATGGTGGCTACAAGTCCTTGATGCTCCGAATAAATACATTTATAAATAGCTGCTTTATTCTCTTCTTACAGTAATAAGTAATAATGTATAAGTATACCTTGTTCCTAAAACATTGAGGAAATTATAATTTGAAAACAATGAATAAAAAAATTTCATTTTTGTAATTCATTTCCATTTTTTTATTTAATAATTCTGCACATCATATCTTCAAGTTCAAATTTACATAGTCATCATGCCTACGTGTCGAAAGATATACATATAAATTTGAATATATTGTATTCTTTCAAGGAAGTTTACGTTGCACTTGATTTAAATCAAATCAAATCCTTATTTATTTGTCAAACATAGGTGAGTACATTGTGAGATCTTATGGTAAATAGTGTTAAGTGCTCTATGTTTTGTCAGCTAAGACATACAAATATTTGTGTTTCAAATTTATTATTTATTTAGTCTACCTAATCAACATAACTCAGCTACCGTAAGGAAATGAATGGCATAACTTAGGTACTTTGAATAATTCATAAAAATAACTTTATTCCTATTATTAATAAACTAAACGAATTTATTGACAAAGTCCAAGAGAGTGACATGTCCTCATAATAATAGGTAGGTAATATGATCCGGAAAATATCAAAAAGCTATGAATATCTGTTATTATCTATTTTTGGATGAAATGGGTATTGGGAAATATTTGAATTTATGATATTGTCTATGTATAAAAAAGCTTATAATTTTAAATATGATATAGCAGTAAGAAATTTATAACTAATGAATGAAGTTAGTATGACTACATTATGTACCTAATAACTCACCTAGTAGACAGATAATTTAATATTTCTAGGTAAAATTTGTAAGTATAAAGAATGGATGGTTATTTGTTACTCTTTCACTCAAAATCTGCTGAACGAATCCGAATGTAATTTGGTATAGAGATAGATAATTATTTGGAATAACACTCGATAGGCTACTTTTTCCCCTACTAAGGCTTGGAAAGCCGCTTGCAGAAGCTACGAAATAATTTTGTTCTTTCCTAACAAATTACAAAACACTAAGTTTAATTATAATTATCACTTTAAAGTTATACGTATAGGTACCTATAGGTACTGCATAAGTAATACCTAACATAAAACATAAAATCGCCTATCGTTTCACACTTGGGCATCAAAACCTAAATTACCAACAAAACTGGTAAGTACCTACCGGATAATTAGTAATTTGTAAATTCAGAGATAAAACACCTGTAACTATAAAATTCCGGTTTCAAATGCAATTAAACTGTTCAATGTTTTTGCATTTTGATACCTATTTAGGTAGGTATACATACATAGTACTTACATATTTATCCAAGTTTTGTATAATGTCAAGTCTTATGTATACAATAAGTGTTATGAGATTGGAACTAATTACATAAACCTCACAATATAAATAAACAAGTAGTGGTCTTCATAACAGTAGGTAACTATGATAATTGTTTTCATATAATATCAATTGAAGTAAATAAAACTTATGTTGGTATCAGTACGCTATATGGCTGTCTGCGAGGCATCAAACATATACTTACATATGTACCTTTACATCATGTAGATAAGACCTATAATGCAACTGTCTTAGGCTGATGATGATGATATAAGGCAGATATAATTTAACAATCGTCTCTAAATTCCTTGTAAGTCTTCTTTAAACACAATCCAAACACTTTGATCACAAATCAACTTAGCACAGAGTAAATCAATTAACAGAGTGTACATAAAGAAATCACAGAGTAGGTAATATGAAACAGAGTATACACAAACATTTTTAAACAACGCACAGGGGACTTCCATCTTGAAAGAACGTCAACAACATTTTGTTTGTATTTCTAAAGTTCTGGAAGTTTAGGCATCTATAAATGATTTGCATGTAAATAGCCGCCCCTGCCGAGTCGGCGACGGAGCTGTGAGACGCACTTTCTAACTTGTTATATTTTTTTTACGAGAATAGGGAATTCTCATTTACATAAACATTGAAAAAAAATGGTGCGAATTTTATTGTTTTGAAGAAAATAAATTTGTTCTTTTTTTGGAAGCGAGAATGTTTTTGTTTTGTTTTTAGGAGATGAGGTACTTGCTTACTTATTAGGTTAAAAGATTGTTTTTTAGTGAGTTTCTCATTATAAAGTTTAGCTTCCGCCAGCGGCTTCGCCCGCGTGATGCTGTTATAAAACCAGCCTATGTGCTAAAATATCACCTATCTATAACATACCAAATTTCGTGTGAATTATGAAATCAGAAGCTTTTAAACTGTCCCTACCTCATTTCCTACGTTGCAGTAATCTTAAAAAAATATACATATATGTACCTACCTAAAAAATCACAGACACACATACAACTCCCAACCAATCTACCACAACATTTTTCTTGCCCATATATTTTACTGCCACAAAACTCAAAGAAATGTCACGTCAATTCCGAAGCTATCATCCACATTCCTACTAGTCCTCTTAAAGCACTCGTAGACATCTCCAAGGCAAATGTTTGGATCCCACTTGGGACCGCAGTCCTTGTTATGCAAATGTGGAGAAACTACTAACAAATGGAGAACGGACGACGGGCTTGATCATCGATTAGTTAAAGAGAAATAGGGTAGTTCCTTTAACTTATCGATATCTATAGACTGTTGGTATACCTAGTACATAAATGGCAATAACATTGGAATATTTAAGCTTAGTATTATACTGTTCATATAAGTATTTTTACCAAAGTAAATACCTTCTTCAATTTTAAATTAGCGCCGGGCATGTAGGTACCTAAATGTGTATACGTTAATTAGTTCAAAACTCTTTGAAAATAAAATCTCAGAATATTATGAAGTTATTCCTGTCATAAAATTTTAATCCCCTTATAACGTATTGAAATACGTACCTAAGTACGCCCAAATATAGAAGGATTTTAACAAAATAACATTTCTCGCCTTAAAATACTCAAACACTTCCCATCAACGCCTTCACATAATTATACCAGTTCCTTAATTGGTTCCTTTGCCCTTCTCTTAACACCTGTACTAATAAAGTATTGAACTTATTGGCCGAGATTAAAGTACAGTCGAAAGCAAAACCACCTACGTACCCAGTTATGTAAGTACTTATTTATTTTGTATAACTATAGGTTTATAAAGTCTTTCCAAATAATATGAGGTTTATAAAGAACTTATGGACTCTTTAGAATGTAGTCAGTACATTGACATTCAATGAGCATTTTTATGTGGTAACCACGTGTTTTTATATAGTAGCATATATACTGTTTTTGGTCTTAAATGTACAGTATTGATCGTCAATCGGAACCGATGTGTAAGTTCCAAAATCTTATCGAAACTCTTAAGATTATATCGAGTTGGAAGGCAGGCGGCGTCCGATGACATTTTTATGCAAATAAGCATTGAGTACAGGGAAAGGTCGAAAATGACCCTTTCGAATCGTTTTAAGGAATTGTTTTCAAACAGACTATAGTCAGGCGTTGTTATGATAATTTTGTGAAAGTTGACAAAAATGTATGAAAGGGTGATTGGTAACAGATCCTTTGTTGAATAAATTTGTGTAACAAAAGCTTGAGTCAATGGACATGTAGATATTAAAGAATAAGAGTAGAGGTCCCAGATTTATTTAGGTTTGCGTTCCTATTTACTTTGCTATTTAATATACCTATGTATATAAATGACATGGACACCAAACAGTAAATCATGTAAATATTTACAATAATAACTACAATAATTTACATGAACCCGTTAGTTATTTAACGTCAGTAAATATTAATGCGATTCCAGAGTCTTGGCAGTCTACGGCAGTGCATTAATTGCCAAGATACCAATAGCTAACATATGTCCAATGAATAAATAAACAATATATTTTATTCATAAAGAGACGTGATCCTGCACTTAATTTAGTAGAACTAATTATGCAAGTATCTATTACACAAGGGCTACAAATAGAAGCTTCTACATCGAGCTAGGTATTCTCTGTTATTGAAACACAAAACTCTATACACATCTACATACATGAAACAATAGAAATTTAATTCAATTATCTTGCATACACTCAGTTTATAGGTACGATCGTTTCAATTCAGCTATCAAACTTGACTCGTTCAGTCATAAAACATAGGTATCTATACAATAGCAAGGTGACTGAACGCTATTCGTCGACCTTATCAATCTTTATTGACAACACTTGACATAATGCTATGCAATGACGTACTGGAAACCGAGTACAAACATAAAATACGACTAAGGAGGTTATCTTGACTGAGAACCGGTCGTCAGTGGTCGCTGGAAAACTCAGTGTTACTATGTTAAGCATGGAGCGATGACGCGTCGAGGTCGCCGAGGCTCTACATAGGTATAGGTATGTTACACTCACGTGGTCTGCTGATCGCTCCTGCGTGGCAACAAGTCGCGCCACAATCGTCACCATAGTCGACTCGAATATCGGACACACTGCACTATTGCACCAGTCCACCACTGGCCTTCCGTCTTACCACTATCACTCGCGTATCTACGCTCGCGAATGCGGACTGATTTTTTCTCGCGTAACGGCCCATTAAACTTGTAGATTTCTATCTCACTCGACAACACGATAGCATTAAGAGGCGAGACAAAGAAAGGTTGCGGTTTATGGGTTGTTGATAGAATTGGTATCCGCTCGGTAACGTACCGCCGCCGTGTTGCATATTTTTATAAGACGTAACCTTGTAATGCGGCTCGTGGAAATTTTACGAATAGAATTATTTTTCACTTTACTAGAAAATTGAACATTAAAAGAACTGTTGTAAGACCATTTTACACTAATCGAGTGTATAGCACGAATAGATCCAATAAAATTAATATAGTCGTGTGTTGCTGTAGCATTATATTGTCATCAACTGTCTTAAAGAATATAAACCTTAGTACGTTATTGCTCGCCTAATAGAACACCCAGTTTATTGTTGTAAAAACTACTAAAGATTCGCAATGATACGCATGAAAAACATTAGTTACCACGATTCATTGCTTGCTTGCGTGTAGCGTTATTCAGCAACATTGTTTTGTTGAAAACAAAATTCAGTTATATCTATAAAATCTAATTTTCATTCTAGATAACGTTTAGTTCGTTTTTATATTAAATTCTATAACGTAAATTGTATCAAAACTAGTTAAAGCATATTATTATAGAATGTTCTAACCAAGTAAGCTTGTCATTTCCTAGCCACTTATTATTCCTATAGCCAAACTCTACGCCTACCATACATGCTATGAGCGTCAATTTACCGGCTATCTATGTAATAACAATAACACTATATAAGTGATACTCACCTAACAGCACTTAAACGACTCCACGAGGCTCGCTACACTGCCTACACTATATCGTAGCTGCACGCTACGAGAAACTAAACAACGCTACGAAAAAAATTAAATCGAAAACCAAACGATTATGCCGCCCTCACAAGGTTACGTCGAACGGAATTATAACACCGAAAGATGTTTAGGAAATATAGGCGTCACCGAGAGCGCAGCCGTACATCTTGCTTATATCGCCTCCACCAGCATTGGAGAGCAGAACATCAAACGACGTTATGGCCCCCGGACGTGCCGACCGCTCTGCCTGCCAGAAAAGGACAAAACTATTCGATAGAATGAGATAGCGGGTATTTTTGCACTCTCAATACTTTTATTATTCGCAACACAAACAAACATTCGGCTCGAATATAAACTCGCGAATGAAATCAAGTTTTGTTGAGATCAAAGTTTGGTCGCAACTTTTTAGGTAAAGATATTCAGATGACGCTCGGCGTAGGTGGTGCGTGAACGTCTCGCACTTTACGCCAGCTATGTTTAATAAAGTTGTCGCCTTATTTACTAAGTTTTAACTGAATTTTATCACTTTCTGTTTTGTTTAGATGGCATTTTTAACGTAGGTGGTGTAACAAGAGTTTCAATGTAAAATGTTGCATTCAAAAATTTGTTAAACTTAACATTACTCGACAGAAAAGGTCAATTGAGAAATGAAACATAAATATGTTATTTAATTTTTGTCCATTGTATGGCATACCTTAGTATTGACTCCAACGTACCAACATTTAAGCGTTTTTAAATTGGTAGCATAATAGGTATTATCAATTAAAACGAGTTTAGTGTAGGTAAGTGCTTTATTTAAAACACCGTCTGAAATTGTTACCACTAATTTGCAAATAAACTACAGTGAAAATGCTTGCATCTTTAATTAGGTGATAAATTCAAAAAGCGATAATGTTGTCAGCACAATTTATATGAAAGTGTGCGCCATATAACTGTGTCTGTACTTATATAAAATATACTATAGATATACCAAATTGAAGCCAAGCGTTTTATTTACATTCGCGCAAATTGAATCCTTGGTTCGACGCCAAGAGGAAGCTCGTTCACATATTCATCCAGGCGAGGGAGGGAGGCAGGCTTTAGAGGGACGAGATTCGATTTGCCTAATAGCAGGCGCGAGGTACGGAGGGCACACTCAATTACTCAGAGTGGAGGTGTCCCGAAGCGCCCCGAACATAATTACATTATCTGATAAACGGTTAGCGCCCCAATTTCCCACATGTGTAAATTTTCTTTTTTAGCGCTATAATAAAATTGGAATTACGTTGATATGGGGAAATTGATTGAAGTGCGCACAGATTTGGAAATATTTGAGCTAAGTATATTTAGTAAAATGAATTGATATTTTGTATTAAATTTTATTTTGATTAATGCTCGAACCTTCTCCGTATGAGAAGAGGCCTTTGCTCAGCAGTGGGCACTTATAGGCTGATGATGATGATGATGTTTAATTTATTTTCAGAGCATGAGAAGGAACAGTGGTATTTTAAGTTAGTAATATAAGAGTCTCACACACCCTCACGCCGTACCCCACTCACAAAAAAACCTTTTTTAATATTTTTACGCGAAGGTTTTCTTAAAGTGTGAATGTCTGAAGCTGTCTAACATGGTACCGCCGGAGCAAAGAATCAACAAAAAAGTTTTACACCAACTAACTGTATTCCTTATTTCATTTCGGTGTAAATTGCACGCATTTTTACATAAAAGGCAACGAAATGAGTCTTTATGCGAAAAGTATTCTGTTTTAGTCCATTAGTGATAAAGAAAATGGTTTTGTATTTTTTTCTTTAGTGAGAATTTGTGTCTTACATTCGTCTGATGTTCAAAGGTTATTTTTGTTATGATTCTAGTAACTAATTTTAAAAAAGACTAAAAATACAAAACCGGTTTTAGAACCATATTATTAGATTTATTAGTGAATTAGAATTTCTATTCAATTGTTTTTTTGTGCAAATTAAAATTATTTTAGCCTCTGTAGTTTTTAACTTAATACGAAAATATAATAAAGATAACTACCTATGTAAGTACCTACCTATGTAGAGATGACGCAAAATATATTTATTAAAGAGTTATTTTATAAATGTCAGCTAAATATTTTTCTTTTTTGATGGTTATAATTGTATGAGGTATTCGTAAAATATACAACAATTGTTTGGGATACTATGTTTGCGGAATAATATTTTATAGCTTGATACATACAATTTCCAAGTAGGTTTACTATGTCGATCCTCTTTCGATGATTTTGACTTTATGACTTTGAAAATTTATCCTAACTTCGGTATACAAATTATTTTTAGCATCAACCCATTTAGCTACCCAGTTACGTACAAGGTGTGTACCATTTTTATCGTAAATTACTTTTATCTTGTAAAAACTATTAAAATTTTATAACCAATCAGTTACAAAAAAGCGAAGAGAATCTTGACAACACATGTTCGAACAAAAAAAATCGTTTAAAAGTTCAGTTCAGTAATATCAGTATATAATACGAGAAGTATCGAATTCAAATAAGTCGATGTGTAAGTAATTTTGTAACTACCATATCCACAACACAAACCTTCAATAACCCTAAACCATCGATTTCATTACAACCACATATTTACTTTGTAAACCAACACAAAGTTGCTATAATATCACTGCTTGCGATATAAGGACAAAATAAAAATGAACTGGAAATAAAATATTGACTTTACATTTTATTTATAAAATGATCGCCGTAGAAGTGCGCGCGCGCGGATTTACAGGGCTCCATAAGGACGCAGGGTTGACGTCGGCCAATGGAAGCGAGTTCCACATTTAAACTGTAATGCGACCAGTGAGGTTGACCCGTGATATTTTCGTTGGTTTATGTTTTTGTTGTGTTGGAAGATGCGGGGGGGAGGTCTTGTTATATTGGTGGTGTAATATGAAGTTGTCTCGGTTCGGTTCATTTATATGCTAATCGGCGAGGAGGCGGCGTGTTCCACTATAACCGGTAGGGCCGCAGGCGCAGTGTAGGTGCATACCACTCCGGTTACTTTGTCGATTATCTTTGGAACACAGAATTTATAAGGGTATCAATTTAAATCTTCGTTGAGAACGTTTACATTTTTAACTTACTTATGAAATAAGTCCCTAAACAGATAAAAGAAGTTCCAATTTCGAAGACTCTAAAATCAATTATATTTTGAACATTTCGTTCTAGACTAATATAAGAAGTGGGTATATATTGTTCCATTACATATTTAAATTCTACTCTAAATAACGACGCATAGAATTGCAATTACAGTGATAAATCATAAGACGGGCAAGTCGTAATTGATGCGCTCTTGCGTCTCTCCATTGTATTGAGATCATTTTGTATTGAGTTAGATTATATCCGAACATGCATATGTATGTGGGTATCAATGTTTTGCTTACATGTGAGCATAATGATAATGATGATTCATACATAATATTATTTCAATTACCTACATTTAACATCTTCGAAAACTTCAATGTAATTCTGCATTATTTATCCAGGCGTCTACGAATAAATATAATAATATATTTTGGTACTTAATTACATACTTATAATACCTTATATTTATTTTTCTTTCTAAATTACATGTTTTTCGAATTGGCACACATCACCTCAAAAAAGGTAAGTTTAATATTTTCGAACGTAGGTACTACTCGTGTAATTGATTCTATATCCTGAAATAGCTATGGAAATTAAATTGAGGATCACAACTAGGTATCTACTTACATAGAGGTAATAAGCTGTTCATTAATAAAAAAAAGTCATACCTCTTAATTATATACATTTAGTTATGGTTTGTCTAAGAGAATATCATGGAAAAGTGTGATTTATTAGAAATAAAACTAACCATCAGTCAATCAGAAGGGCTTAAAACGGTATTAATAATTTAATTACAAAATGATGTAAGTAGGTACCATACTTAAATAGAATTTTTATGCAAACTTATACTAATTTAAACGCATAGGTAGAACATAGAGTACGGAATCCAAATAATTTAACATATCTACATATACATACTAAGTAGCTAGTTCGTTGGCTTATATACCTACATACCGTAGGAGCAAATTATAAATATATACCTATATATAGTTATGTACCTACCTCAGATTATTTTGCAACATTGTAATATAATAGCTATAATGCCGACACTTAATTTACCAATTACTTACCTACTTAATGAATAGATACTTGATTTTATTACTTAAATACAAAGTAAGCTTTATGAATAGGCATTTGCCATTAATTATTCACTTTGATTATTACCTTTTTGCGATTAAACGATCGATTTAGCATTGTAATAAGCCCTTAGAGTGGAATTCAGGTTCTTGATACCTGCGCATAAACTAAATGGTGTTTAGTCAATATTTTTCAGTTAAAACGGCCCTGCTTTTGAGTATAAATAGTTTTACGTAATGTGTAATATTATGCCTAATTTAGTACCAAGACGAGATGACGAGACTGTTGGACCCTAAGCATGTAGTGTTTAATGCTACATAATTATTCATTAAACTTTTCTATGATGCAAGTTCTCAACAACCTCCTAAAACCATACAGTAGATAAAACTATGAAAACACCGAAAAGCTAAGGCCTGGCGGGACAAGAATATTCCTATGAAAGCAAAAGAAAACAAAAAAGTGTCCACTTCTCTCGGTGAATTTAAGCTTAGGCTTAACTTGACAAGCTGCTCTTGTGCGGTTTCACTCACTGCTCGGCTGCATTTGATCGTATTGTGATGTTTTTTAGCCTATAGTACTCAGGAACATTGTAGCCATCTATTAGTGAAGGCATTTTAGAAATCTGACTAGCAAAGATTATCCCTACATACAATCTTACAAATTTTACCTCTTTATAATATTAGTTTACTTAGATGTACGAACATCACACGACAACAAGTTTATCAATCAACCAAAACTGATTTGCAAAGTTGAGATAAAATGATGAGCGCTGAAAATAAAAGTCACTCCATATTTAAAAAATAGTAAAATAAGAACGAAGGTTTAATTTGCTCGAAAACTTTACTAACACAACACCGGTAGATGGCGTTGTTTTAACTTCGTTGCTATTCCTTATTAGGAAAACTATTTTCTTTTAAACAAAAACTGATATTTTACTATATTTCCAGCGGTGATTTTTGTTAAATAACAGTGGCTTTTGTGTTTTAATACTTACAACAACATATAATATTCATTTATTCAGGAAAACGACATGTTTGTCATCCCAGTTCACTGGTTTTGAGAGGGCGCTACGAGTCATGTTATAAAACAAAAGAATATCAATTCTGTCGAGTACAAGATAAAGCTCAAAACCATTTGAAGTCATATTTACTATTTACAACGACGGGTCGAAAAACAAGGGTTGTCTATTTATTTATGAATTTCGATCGAATTTTATATTATGGAATTAATGTAAATGAAACGCTTTCTAGTTTTAAACCGACAGGATGTGGAATTTTATCAAATTCAATTTAAGTAAGTATTGCTAAACACGCAAGCGACTTAGGTATCTATGCAAATACCAATTAGGTTAAATACTAGATATCATATCATTTTAAACTGCCAATTGGAATACTTACATTACCTAATTTTAATACTTGATATAGGTAGATACTTTTTAATCAAACAACTTTACTTGTTTTAACTATTCACTGTGCTTTACCTACAGTTAGGACTAGACGAGAGAGAAAGGGAGAGACTAGAGACTTATTCTTGTCAAAACTATGCATCCAAGAATGAGATAAAAAAACATCACGACATTAGCTGCACTCAGCCAGGGTTGCCGGGCAAGCACGATAAAGCAACGCAGCTTCAGCCTAGAGCAGAAGAAGGACTAGTGTGATTTTAAGACTGTAAGAGTGTGACATTCCCTCTCGTCCCACCTTGGGTAAGAGAAGTACAGAACTCAGTGATTGTCCCCCTCAAAAAAAGGTATTTTAAATGTACTACAGCAAAGAGAATAGCAAACAGTCTAGAAAAATGTGTTGTACCTTCTTGGGACCCCTAGCGTAAGTAGAGAAAACTGGGATTCAACGGTCTAGGGTAAAAACTTCTGTGTAATACAAGTTCAACGATCTAAAAACCAGTCCAAACTTATTTTCCAATCTATGCTACAAATTAAAGCCAGTCAAAGGACCTACGATCCTTACCTATAAAAAATATTTCGGCACTTTAGCATTGGTAAAGTGCAACTGCACTTTTGACCCTCACGTACCTACATTGTATATTCCTTAGTTACCTTGATTTTTGAAAATCGTTTTTTATGCACTGTAAACTGAAAGATCACAAAAAGCAAGGCTATGATACGAGTCTTATAGCATAGTGTGGGACTAAGTGTAATTGAAATATATGTGTGAGAGAGCCAAGCTTAGGCACGAATAGGTCAGCTCGACCGAAGTGATACAACGGCCTTACAGAAATCCGACATGAATTATAATCAAAGCGTTGTGTTTCGCTGTGTGAGTGAGGTTACCAAAGGCCCAATGCTTTAACTCCCCAAGTCACCAAAACCCTTATCCTCAAAAGGCCAGAAACGCACTCGTAACACCTTTGGTATTGTGACGGATTGCTTACCATCAGGACATCCGTCTACTTGCACTATCGCAAAATATAAATATATATATTTATAACTAATTAAATGAAGACTAAGTATGGTGTCTTAATATCAATTTAACTCCTAACATTTTTATTAACATAAATCTAGAATATCGGATCAAATTCCTATTCAAAACCGTCACAAAACTGTTCCTACATTCCATTGATATTTTTGTCACGATGTTAGTGTATGAATGTTAACTAGCTACGCAATGTATATAGGCTGCCTGTGCAAACTTTCTTACCACACATGTTGTGCGATCTTATCTATCTTAGTAGCTGTCCGCCTCTACCCACTTACCTTACAAATGAAGTCATTTATGAATAAGTGTGGGAGAGCCATGCTTCGGCACGAATAGGTCTGCTTCGACCGGAGTGATACCACGGCCACATCGAAAACCCGCGTGAAGCAATACTTACGTCGTGTGTCAATCACCCCTCCCCTCAAATCCTCCCCTATCCACAAATCCCTAACAACCCACGCTAGGTTGGCAACGCACTCGTAGTTACTACTTTGATATTGCGAGTGTCCATGGATGGCGCTGATTGCTTACCATCAGGTAATCCGTCTGCTCGTTTTCCGACCTATCACATGATAAAAATTAATCCATGCTGCTTTAATAAAAGTGCTTTAATAAAAGACTTGGGATAATTTAGAGACTAGAAATTTGGTGATTTGAAGGAAGGAAAGGAATATGGAAAACCCTCATTTTTTAATAAAGCTTACAAACAAAAAAATCATCTTATCCAGACCCGGAACAATAATTTGTGAATCACACAAAAATTTGAATCGAATCCGCGGCGCGTTAAAGATGTAAAAGTGTAACAACTGAAACAGCATTGAAATCAATCTTTGAATCCCCAAAATTCTTTAAGCATTTCTTAAGGTAGACATAGATAACTGGACTTTACTTCATAAACATACAGTGAATAAAGTAAAACAAATAGTATCTGTTATATAGCCTGAAAGTCTATCACACAACGTCTGCTTTTCAACATACATCTGAGTAGTACCTAAAACGACGAACGATCTCATGTTACTAATCCATTGCGTAGTTACAAACCAGACAAACATTCCTTTGGCTAACCAAAAACGCAATGGAAGCTAAGCAAGAAAATAACGTTTTAACTGAATACTATGCGTATTAAGTTAATAGTTCATTAGAAATTTAAAATGAATTTGATACCTATTAACTAAATTAATATATAAAACTTTACTTACTTTTCAGAAGCTGCTCTGGACTAGTACAATAATTAAAAAAGGTACTTGTCTAATTAAGTTATCTAAGCATTCAGCTCTTTAAAGTACCTGTCTGCCCTCTACCTGTACCTATTTCTAGCTAAGTAGGTATACTGAAACAATGGTTACACGTGGCTTCATAACCTAGACGTACTTGACACGTGTAAGTAAAGGATCGATACAACCTTCATCTTATTGAAAAGGACTAAAATACTTTCATCAAACCATTTGAAAATCGAATCATGAAAAAGAAAAATAAAATAAAAGAAATATTAATATTAATATATGACCTACTTTCTAAAAACTTTATTTAAAAAGGCGGTAGGTACGAAAGAGAACAAATGTTAGTTCTGTCTCTATTCATCCCATTCCCTGCTTTGTGAAGCTACCAATTCGATTAAATTTATATGCGAGTCGTGTATCATACTAATCGATTTTGAAATCGGCAACATTATGGCCAGCTTTTATGATACGACTACTGTTTAAGACTTAAACAGTACCTAATACATAAGTCAATCTGCTGATGATTTCATAAATCATAAATGAATTAACTCCAAAGCCTTCAAGCTCTCGTTGCTTCGTCCAACTTCATCAAATTAAAAAGGAAAACAAAAGGGTAACAAAAGAAAAAAATAACCGACACGACGAAGTATTTAATTTTTTTCCCTTTCATACATTCTCTTCTAAATTCGTCATAAAACTGTGGAGAGCACATTCATGTTTAATTATACATTATACTTAACGAAACCTCACATTTTCTGGCGTGATTAACTACATTAATTTAACTGTACAATAATAATTACGAGACCTTTAATTATTACAATTATATAGTTTAGGTAAGTAGGGTTCTAATCATAGTATCTACTGAAATCGTTGAATAATACACAGTCAAGCTGTTCTCTTGTGTTTTATCTGAAAAGCAAATTGCTATTGTGGCTTGAGTCCGCTCGAATGACTAATTAAACCGTGGTACTAAGTACTCTGCCGAATTGATAACCAACATACGTTTTGAATAACTGATTGAGATTGAGCGTTCGTGTATTGATTGCTTTTCAGATAAACTTGATGAAAAAATTAAGATCCATATTCATTTATATGTAGGTACCATACAATGAAAGATTCATATTTGCTTAAATTAGTTTTCCAATCGTCTAAGTTTCAGCGAAGGTTCATTAGATGCCTCGCTTCTCATTTATATAGAAATTCGGTCACCTAGACGAGGTCGCCATTTTGTACAAAAACACCTAATTTTAATTCACTATATCATTACGGGACAATACAGATTCAATGAATTAGATCCGAGGAGTAAACTACTAAGTTTACAATAAAACATTTATTAGGTACATAGATATAAAATAGGTAGCTAAATAGTACAAAGATGATATTCTAAGACTGGGATGATTTCACTTCGACTACTAGATGATAAAATCCAAATAATTTCAAATAAATAGTACCTAGTGTACTGGATTCGTTCGATGTAGAGCAAGATACGTTACAATAGATTGTAGTTACACTCGTGTATAAATAAATAATAAAATATTTAACTAAAACAAAAATAAAAATAGTAATAGACAGGCTAAAGCGAACAGTACAATGATCAATAGAGGACAATATTAATGCACTTGCCCATATCACCTAATTAATTGATTATAACATCAACTTCAATATTTAAAAAAGTCATAACAGTAACTTAATGTATAATTCTACTGGAACCGAGTTAAAGCTTTGTCAGAAATCCATAATTTAAATAACAAAATTTACGAATTATGAGATAAGAAATTAAACAGTAATAAATATTTGATCATAATGCGATTTCTATATTTGCCTATGTATAGATATGCGATGCGTCGATGGTAGTGATAGGTACGTAGTACGTAGCAAGCTGCTGTTAGTCGGTAAGGGTAGTGAACAGGTCGCGAGCGAACATATATCTATAACTGCCACCAAAGCAACCCGAGTCGTTCAACAATTTGGTAACGAAAATAAAAGTTAACTGATTAAAGACTAATCCACCCTCCGGACAGCGATACGAATACAACAATAAGCAGTCTCACAAAATATTTTACAAAATTTCTTTCAATAAACTATCTAGAAACTATAATTCATCGGTGACGTCTTTAATATTTCGTAATTCGTACTTAAATAAATTTCAAATACATAATCAGCGCTATTACTAGACATTATTAATATCAGGAATCGTTATCTACTCATGTATATACTTAGTCTCGTTAAAATTACAGAACATAATTTCGTAATTAATACTATACACAAATCGACAACACAGTATTATCTTAGTGCGAGATTCTCTGGGACTGAGGCGCGCCCGGCACCGAAGCGTCCACTTTACGTACGACACGGCATAGCGAACAACGTCTAGTCCATCGGGTAACGAACCTGAGCATAGTCCTGTTGGAAACTTAAGTACGACCACATTCCACACTATAGTCCAATGGAACTCTTCCTTCCCGACTGTTTAGCTAGCTATACCGTGGTGAAGGGGGTAAGTCCCAGAGAAGGGCACGGGTCACTGATGGTGCTTGGGCGGCGGCGCGTGGTGCAGCGCCACGTGGTGCGGCGCGTGGTGGTGCCCGCCGTGGTGGTTGTGGTTGTTCGCATTCGAGTTGTTGTTGTTGTTCTGCGCTGCCTGCGCCGCCTGCCGCTGCGAGTTCTTCTTGTTCTTCATTCGTCTGTTCTGGAACCATATTTTCACCTGCCTCTCTGTCAGGTTCAGATTTCGCGCCAACTCCCACCTCTTTTGCTTCGAAACGTAAGCGTTAAAGAGGAACTCTTTCTCTAGTTCGAGGGTTTGGAACTTCGAGTAGGGTTTGCGTTTTTTGCGCA
Organism: Spodoptera exigua; assembly: GCA_902829305.4. Lineage (NCBI taxonomy): Eukaryota > Metazoa > Arthropoda > Insecta > Lepidoptera > Noctuidae > Spodoptera > Spodoptera exigua. The sequence continues at coordinate 6,095,006 of LR824612.2, forward strand.
CAGTCACTTGGCCGGTCCAATCCAGCGGATTTGAGGACCCGCAGCCGACACCCACGCCCACTGACATCGACAGGGAACCTGTACAAACAAATAACGTGTTTTACTTTACTAAGAACGATTGCAGACAAATTAAAGTTAGGAAATATGCTGTGTTTACTACTCTGATAAATATAGTATCATACACATATCTGAAGACACGACTGCACTCAGTAAAAAGATATAAATACACAGAAATCTTTATTCTATCTATTGCCTTTGCTAATGTAGGAAATAATTATAACTTTTGCGGCAACAGGATTATAGTTTCGAAACCAGTCATTCTTATTCGGCCTGCTATTCGTTAATTGTCTCGGGCCGAATGCATTACAAACTGCGCCGGCTGCACGTTTCGCATTTAACTAGCTATTTCCATGCCGTGTTCATAGAAACAATTGTGGGCCGGTACGGCGCGTTAGAAGTTAACACACACCGCGATTTATGTGACCGGTCCTTTTGATGAGATCACCCGCAATAAACTTTGTATGCGATCCGCGACCTTCTCGATATTCGATGCGTGCAACACACTGCACCATTTCCTATTATTCAAAATGGTACACGTAGGAGCATTGCGAAATAGATGCCTCATTGTCTAGCGGATGAGTGTGACCGAGTGTCGTAAGACGACTTCGTATCTTGAAATGAACAGAACGGTCGTATTATCCCACACACGACACGAGTTGTCTCAATCATACTCGAGCTTTCAAGTCCCTAGATGCCAATCTACTTTAGAAAGGAATACAAATTAACTTTGCTTTACAAACTTTACTTCAAATGTAAGTTGTGAACCGATTTTATATTTCATATTGACGTGAGCTGTAATCTCAGGAAATAACATCTTGTTTAAGCTGGTAACATTTGTAAGTAATAGAAATACATAAGTCCGTGTTGAAATAATGTCTGATATTGTCGGACCAATTCCGTGTTATCGAATTCGTTTGAGATTTATAAACATTGCTATTGACACTTGTACCTATGTATTGCGAAATATTTTAAATTGAAAAATATTGATTTTCCAATATTTCACTTTTGTATTTTGAAATTGCGAGTGACTGGAATCGATATGGTTTTATGATTTATTGTGGTCCACAGTTGGATTAAAATGGGATTACAAAATGTAGTTCATTGTTTTCGAATGTTCTTTATCTTAGGTTCATTTTATGATATGAATTCTTGCGCAATTTAAATTTATTTTACTGGAAACAATCACATTATTCATAACTGCCCTACCACAATCAGGTCCCGTTCACTATCTTGATTTATTTCTTTCGAACAGGTCTTTGAATATTGATGAAATGTCACTAATGTGTCAATCTGTATTGTATTGACGTAGCAAACTTGATGCGGTAAGACACATTATGCTAAGCAGATTATCGAAAGTGTTAAGAATTAATTCAACCTTCACTTTGGAAGGAATGTATTTTACGCGATAACTTTTAGTTTTTGAATGTTATATTAATCGAATTTGTTATGAGTAGGTAGGTAGTAGGTAGGTACTACAATCTTTCTCCAAATACTGAATTATAATGTTTTTAGAGAAAAGTACAATTAACAAAATATAACAATTTTGTTTTTGAAAGCACTAGTAAGCTCAATTAGAAATGATATGAGAGTAAAAGAACATGTTTTAGCACTTGATTCTTAAATAAATAATATTAATTTTGATTAAATACCTACAAAACATTTGCAATCATTGTTGTACCCAACTATGACTAAACTCTTTCAAATTTTACTCACAGAAAGAACGTAGCTACCAAGCTCCTAATAAGAAAACTCGAAATAAATCTCTCTCCATCTCCCTAAACAATACAGCTTCTACTCCAAATTGCTCTATAACATCTTTAAACCAACCAAGACAATTCATTAAAGAAAATGAATAGACCGCATGCATCGCAGTCCAAGGTAAAATAATAAGCAAGTGGGCGTAAAAACCTTCTAGTCGGGTTTCTTATTCCGTGGAACAAACGGCAATTGTTTAAAGAGAACATAATGACAAGTGGAGTTGTCAATTATGAGGGAATAGGTAGCGATCAGGAGCTATAAAAGTGCGGGTTCTCTTCGACCATAAAAGTTTACCTACCCGACCGCGGGCTTTGTCTATTTCGTATACCAACATCGCTTTGCCAATTTGCTACGGAGACCCTCCGTTATTCCGATGGCATAGAGTCTAAAATAGCACTATATAAAGGATTCTGTTTTGTGGTCGAACCCCCGAGCAAACGTATGATTGAAAGGAATTTCAGAGTTAAGATGTTTCCTTTGACGTATACCGTGAGACCACAAATGAATTTCTATGATTTTGTTTCTGTATCTGTTTATTAAAAATGTAAAGCTCAGGTTGATAACAAGCGGGAACCGTGTAGTGTTATGATGGACGATTGGTGAAGGCATATGCGGTGAGAAAGCGGAACGTTCCGAGTCAGGCACTAACGGAGCCATTCTACAAACCGTTTACTAAGCCGTAAATGCACAAATCAAAGTCAATGTCAACCTCAGGTGGGCCGTAAACACACAATCATAAAGTGACGTGAACACTCGTATAACTTTTTCAACAATTGTTTCCTTTTAATGGCCCATTATATGCGCGTTTTACGCAAAATTATGTCAAGTTACACCTCTGCCGTAACAGAGGCGCGATAAACCCATCTTTATGGTTAGACGGCGATCGAAAGCGAACTAGCGGCGAGCGTTTATGAATGGAGCCTTTTTATTGCTCTCATATTTACATGGCGCTTGTAGTTTAGTAATTACTACTTACTAGCGCGATTTGGGGAAGGAACCAGTATTATTGCATGTATGTGACGTTGACGTGGTTTTACGATTCATAAAAGTGATATGTATCTACGAGCGATGCTAGTATGCATCGGCCGGGCGGTCGGTCGCAGTAGCCTCCTACTTTTTTATCGTCTCATCAACCTGTAATGTGTTTATTGTAGCAATATTTGGTTTATTGCCACTACTCAAAGATCGGTTTATTGTCTTAACGCTCAGGTATCGTGTTTATTTATTAGTTATACATTTTTATTGGCGCTTTATTTTACGTAAACTTTAATTTATTGTCGGTTGTATAGCGCCGTTTTACATTGCCTATAAAAAGGTGCTTACGGTTCATTTTTAAACATTTGTAGCACGTGTTTCGTTCATTCATCAAATTTATGGTGGTCTGTGGGAAAATGTTTTGGTTCGGACGTTCAGTAGCTTACTGAGAGAGTACTTAGGGATCCCCTTGAGGTCATGCACGCTGATTCAATGTTTTCCCTGTAACTGTTCATGTTTTCGACATCTTTAATGCTGCAAAATGGATTTTTGACAGACTTTAGCGTTCAAACAATTAGAAACTTACCTGTATCTCTTGGTGACATAGACCACATAATTAATGGGGAAAATGTTAAATCAAATCTACGTCATGAATATAGGGTAATATCAAACTAACAATTTTTAATCATAAAACCGAAAATATGAATCAGAAAACAGTGCATTTTTACTGAATATATGAAGTTACGAAACTACCAGAGCACATACATCGCACATTCATTAGAACATAATAATTATAATAACAAAAAGTGTTCGAGTACAAAGTATCGTGCAGTCGTGCCAATCAGCTGTCTTCGATTAGAGGAAAGAATGCGGTATCAGACGCCCGCGAGTGCGAGTGTGCTCGTTCCATATGAGACACCCTCACAACGAAGCGCGGTGCTGTCCCTGTGTGCGTGCCAGCCGCACACATGCTTGCCCTCGCTCGCTGTGTGCGCCCCGCGCAACGCCCTCTAGCGACCAGCGGACCACAACCGCGGGTCAAGGTTGACAAACTCATAATAAATTATTTACAAATCAAGTTATCAGTTTCAGCTTCTCGTACATAAGTATAAACTTCAAACTTAAAAGTATCTACTGTAAAAGACAGCCACGATTCCACAGCTCACGTTTCAGTTGGTATATCGAACTTATATTAGTATTTGTTTATAAATTCCGATAAATGTTTTGCTGAACTATGTTTGGTTCTAGTCTCGAGGCACCGATAAGTTTCAAAGATTACAAACAGCGATGCCGCGACCGGACGTCAAAAAACGTGAGCTCTGGCTTGGTGGCAAATGTAAATATACATGCATGAGTAATGAGGTGTTACTGACCGGGCAGGGAACCTGGAGGCGGGTAGGGCGCGCTGGATACCGACTCTGGCGCGTAGTTTCGGAGGCCGTACGCGTCGTGGGAGAAGCTGGACGCCTCGGAGACTGCCGTCCTGCGTTCCTCACCACCGACGTAGGGCAGGGGCTGGTCACCGCGTGGAGCTCCGTACGGGTAGTTCCAGCAAGGCTGCGAGAAGCCTTGGTGGCAGCCACCATCAGCGTACGGCTTATATTCGCCGCTACTCGCTGGCCAGAAAGGCAACGTAGATTTACGTTCCCTCTCAACGGGTAGGTTATAATAGGTAGGCCCAGCTGGGTACTGGTGCTCGAAGGAGCCAGGTGCATCAGGCGGGTAGCCCCAGGGCTGTTGCGCGTGACGAATAACACCTGGTTCTGGCTCGTAGCGCTTGGCTGGGATGTGCAGCGGGGGCTGCGGTGGGTTGGAGCCCACGGAGGCAGGCGAGGCGCTGGAGGCGGACGGCGGAGCAGCTGCTGGGGCGGCCGGCGGGCTGCCGCCGGGTGGCGACGCGTGCGGCTCTTCGTAGAGCGCGCCGCCGACCCCGTTCATCATGGTCCACCAGGCCGGCCCGGCGGAGTGGCCGGATGGGGGCGCTGGCGACGCGGCCGCCGCATCGCAGGGCGCGCCGAGGCCCCCGACATGGTTGTCAGGGTACAGGGTGGCGGCCGGGCAAGCCACGGGGGATCGGGACGGTCACCGGCAGTTCACGCGCGTCGCGGGCACATCGCACCGCGCACACACGCGTTCCACACACAGGAGCAGCACATGAAAATTAAAACGCGATCCCGATTTAGCTAGCCGGCCGGACGGGACTCACCGCAACGTAAACTGTCCAAAAAACTATAACTTTCAGCTTGGATGAAAGTTTTAAAAACTATTTCGAGAGTGCATCGAACAGTCACTGGTATGATAAGCTCTCGTAACCTCCAAAATAATTTTAGTCCATTTAAAATAAGTCTGTAACTGTCTCTACTATTTTTGCGGTAAAGTTTATTGTAAACAATTCACACATCAATTTTCTTAAGCAGAAAAAAAGTTTTTGTATTCGCAGGATAAAGTTTGTGAGTGACGCAACAGTTTCTTATTTATTTGAGTGGACGTATTGGTAGGTTGTTGTCGCGAACGTATCGTGTTTATGCGATCGGTGCGGCGGGGTATACGCGAGGCGCGCGTTCAGCAGCGCGGTCGAGCGCGGAGTGGTGGCGGCGTGTGCCAGTGTGACGGCGCACACACGCGCGCACGCCGTACCCGCCATCCGGCGGCGGGCAGCGGAACTAATCCACGTCTCCTCACAGAACGCTACGCGTAGCAAGCCCGTAGGCGGGCGGGCTGGCGAGGCGCCCAGTTTTATATCCTCACGTTTTTTCCCGGATTCACAATATTGGAAGTATACTTTCTTCTATGCAAATTGCTACAACTGAGAAAAAATATGAAAGCGAATAGAAAAATTCTTTTTACTTAAGTTCGGTTTGCTTGTTATGATAACTTTATAAATTGATAGATGAATTTTGTTTTGTGGCTAAAATATTAATTATGTTATTAAAATAAAAATAAGGGGTTACAATCTACTACATTAATAGTATACCTTAACAGTACAAGTTGATTGCGTGCGGCCGGTTGTGTCGTAGTATCTCAAAGGGTTTGTCAAGAGGCGAGGCGCGGGTGCGTAGTAAAGCGATTAATGGAGGCAAAATAGCCATAAACTGCCGTTTAACCAAACTGCAAGCATCACTCGACCATCGTCGACTTGCCACCAATAAAAAACGCGAGACTTTATGACGGCAACTCACTCACATTTTATTGTGAGTATAAACTTAATTTTATCGTCTGTTAATTTCACCACAAATAATGTTAGGCACCTACTAGATTAAATTATATAATTTTATTTTATTGCTATTGTCAATGGCAAGGCCGCGGACTAATGCCTTATATTCAGCTAGTTCAGTGACTGTGAAAATAAGTGGTTTTATGAATACTGTATCAACATTGATTAATGGTTGCTACTGGTGTTTAGTAGCCGTTACCTGCGAGTTCTTAAACAAAGTGTGGAGTTGGATTCTTTACTTAAAACTTGATTAATTATGTTGATAAACAGAACTTACTCAACATGTTTTCCGTTCCCAATTGTTAATAGAAAGGAACAAATAGGGTGCTACGTTAAAAAAATGGATCAAGAATTAATTGTCGTCAAACGTCTAAGGAGCATGTAGATGGCTTATTTCGCCACACCCCTCGCCACCCCTTGTACAAAGCCGTAACAAGCAATATTTTACACATGTATAATGTTTACACAAGACACGGCAATAAAATATATCAGGCGAACAAAGCTAAAACATACATATATTGAAGTTATGTCGGCTCTTGTTAACTTACCGAACAACACGGCTCGCTAATATAACCGAATTGTCAAAATAATAAGGCAGTGAGCTGCGTTACTAGTGAAAGCGGGTAGCGATTTTAAATAAAGTGCTTTTCTTAAGCGTTTTTGTTTATCATAAGTATTTTTTATACGTGATATGATACTTATAAAATTAATATCAACTTAAGAAGTTGTTTCTTTTATTTTTCAGGTCTACCTCCTTTTATTAAATAATCAACTAGTTATACATTTACAGGTGCGAATTTGTTGACACAAAGTTTGAAAGGTACATTTTACTAATCAAATTACATTACGATCAGGTATGAACATCAGACCGAATTAATTAATAATTTGAATTCGACAAGTAGTTGGTATACGTCCTTGTAAATATCGCTTCTCGCTTTCCATTGCACCAAAGGTTCTTCGTAATACCAAAAATTAATTTCCCACACTTAGCGTACGAGTAATTACAATAGGTAGCGTACAATGAAAGCCAAAACGTTAAATTCGCAACACTTTGTGGACGTGTCAACAAAACTAATAACAAAGATTATGTGTGCTTTGAAATGTAAAAATTTCAACACAAAAGAGATTTATAAGTGCAGAGGTGCACCTCTATGATTCCTGTTTGGTGTATTTACATTGTGTTATGTCAGTAATAACATGACACAATAGTCACCTTGGAAAGAATTTATAAATCTCTATTTCTAGCGATGATTTATGTACGTACTTGCGTACATGGTAGAACGCCTCTAACACCTCTAACTATATATTAGCACGTAGGCATTATGTACAGTAAATACCCACCAAGTTATTCATACCCACATAACTCAACATGATGTATTAAAATATCCAACTGCGTAGATATTTAACTAGACTGTGTATGTGAGAACGCTATGCATACCAGAGCCGCTCATATTTACGCAAATAAAAGTAAAACCGGCGTAACGTAGACAAACACAGATATGTTTTACAACATAGAGGAGCTTTGTAGGGAGAAATGAAAGTAACGTTATCTCGGTGCAGTAGGAGGCGAGCACAAACAGTCGAGTCTCGCGTTGAATGACAGAAACAAACATAGGAACAAGTGTGCGCTTACGCCGGGCCCGTCTATAAATATTTACGTTAGGAAAGACTTCAGGCCAATGGTCGGCCATACATTGAGCACGTAAATAAAAGTACGCTTTCTTATCTCGGCACATGTGCGCGGGAGTTGCGCAAACTAGATTGGGGCTATGTATAAATAATGTTTGGATTTTTGTAGGTTAGGCCTCGCACCGTATTTAACACCATCATAGTAGCAACAATTGCTATCGGAAAAACGGTAGCAAACTTGTTAATACAACGACTGTATTCATTATAAACATGATTTATCGCTTTAAGCTCAGGTTTATAGAATCTAGCAATTACAATAAATCTTTACTAGTAACCCGTAATCAAACTCGGCCTTAAACGTTTTATTTATAACAATTTTGTTTACTGATAAAATGACATTGGCAATACGAGGAAAACTAATTATCTGAGAGGCAGATAATAATTAATGTTTATTTATAAAACTGCGGGCTTTTATCATGTCAAGCGTAAATTCATCATCACTATGTATTTACCATAGGTAAAATAATGCCTAGCAGCAAGATATTTATTATGTCTACAAACCTAAATTCTATTACACATTTATTTTGTTATAATCATATCAACACCTATACTTATGTACCATGAAGAAAATATATAACTGTAGCACTGTTTGATCATTACATTCTTGATGTATTTATGTAGCATTGCTAATTTTCAGTATCGGCCACGGCATACAGTACATAAAATATTGATGCAAGTCAGCAATAACAAGTCTGCAATGCATCGGCTGAGATAACGGTTCCACTTCGCGTTCCCATCGCCAAGGCATAAAATAGATTGTAAAGAAGGCTTTAATGCTCGTCCCAATTGAAAAACTCGTCTGCTCTCGACTTTCTCTGATCGCAAACTGTAAATTGACGAGTAACCTGAAGATGTACCGTTCAGCAAATTAAACATTAATATTTTGCCTTGTTAAAAACTCAGACCATTTAAAAGTTCCATGTGAATCCTTGGAATATATTTCTTCTTATTTACCGCTACACGTAGTTAGTTATGTAGTGTACCTATACTTTTAAAAGCAACCTTAAAGATCCTTAAACTTAAATACCAGTGACTGTTCGAATTACAATAATTAAATAATTATCAAATCAGTTTGCTCTACTATATTATAACGGTATAATAAAACTGAAAAATTTTTACAAAGTTATTAAGGTTCATTCACCTACTAGGGCGGATTGTATTATTGAATGTAAATCGCATTGAAATGCGACTGGCGATTTTCGTTTCGAGATTCGATATTATTTAAAAGATAATTGTCGTGATAGGAAAATTTCATCCTAATTATTTCTTTGGCTATATTTCAACAAAATAATTTATAATTTCAAAAATATGAACCTTTATCAAATTTGGCACTACAATGGCCTAGTAACAATCTAAGTATCATAAAATAACGTCATAATAACAGAAAGAAAATAGTTCATCGTGTAAATCAATAATTTTACAATAGCTATAAAAATGTTTGTTGAAAAAAACACATTGCGATTATAATATCTAGCGGAAAAACATATATGTATTGATTTTCCTCGACCAGATTTATTACCAAAATTAGAACTATTTGACGAATAAGACTATTTGTATATAAGTTACTAACTTCCGACCGCGGCTTCGCCCGCGTAGCGTGTTGATAAAAAGCAGGCTATGTATTAATCCGGGGTATCATCTATCTACATACCAAATTCAACTAAATCGGTCCAGCCGTTTTTGTGTCAAAGAATAACAAACATATTTATATGCATACATTTTCACAAACTTTTAAATTTATAATTTTTGTAGGATTCAGTTAGTATTTATTTAGGTATACCTATAATAAATTCCTTATAAACATCACTAAATTATTTTGTAGTCATATTAAAATGTACAACTAAAGAAGGTTATCTCAGTTCTTGTATTAATCCTAAACTATGACGCTGCACCGGGGATAATCCGCAAATATACACACCAATTTACATAATAAAAAATTCAAATACAATATTCACCTTGTCGTAAACTCGCTAGCGACGTCTGCGTAAAAGGACACGGTAACCTGTGAACAAAGTTAAAAACATATAAAGAGTTGTAAATTACATATTAGCAGTATTATAAATTACTAACTTTTGTCCGCGAATTCGTTTACGTGGAATTATGACTTCCTGCAGATTATTGGTTTAAAAACTATTCTATGTCCTTTCTCCAGTTCCAAACTAGGTATATCTGTACCAAAGTTCACACAAATCGGATCAGTAGTTTAGGCGTCTTTTCATCAAAGACAGACAGAGTTACTTTCGCATTTAAAATATTAGTAAATACTAGCTTCCGCCTAGTATGTTAATAAAAAGTAGCCTATGTCCTATTCCGGAGTATATCCTACGTCTGTGCCAAATTTCATCCAGATACGTCCATCCGTTTTGGCGTGATTGAGTAACAAACATCCAAACATCTTAACTTTCGCATACATAATATGTACCTACCTATACATTATACATATCTCTTCATTGTATACAAGTAACTAACTACATATTATTAAACGTTGCTCCGGTGTATCCAATCAGTAAATTGTAAAACGTTTATTGGATAAGACTATGCGGTGTGTGTTAATTAATTCGTTAATTACATCGAGGCCTACAACCAAAACCATTATTAATGACATATGTAGACATTTACGAGATTGTATAGTTTTATTGTTGTTATTAAGCGTAACTGCTCTATGCCGTGAGAGGTGGCGGTATGTAACTGAAGGAGTCGTTATAGAAAGTTTATTTTCGTCAAAAAAAACTTTTCTACTTTTTCATTCTTGAATAGGCGATATATAGTCAGGTGGGGTGATTTTTTGGAAATGAAATGGTCATATTTTGTCGAATTTCGTATCAAAGGAAACATTAATTCGAGTTACGGGTGAAGACTTCAGCTGTATACCTAATAATATGCAAACTCAAGATCCGTATAAGAAAGATAAAACGGAGAGGATGTAAGACATTTCCACGGTCACTACACACTGACGGCTTAGAAAATTTATACGCGACATAAGGGCCAATTACGTAGAAAGTTTGTATCAGGAGGTTTCATTACGACTAGTCTAATGAGCGCGCGTGGAACTGCGCATTAAATCATCGTCCCGCAGCACACACCCGCCAACATTACTCAGTTTATTTTTAAGGCAAACGCTCCTCCACCCACAAACATCCCATTGACAACTTCAACGGCAACAATTTTATTTCCTAGCTCCATTCGAAGCCAGTGAATATAAATAAATCCTTTCTAAGTCATTCGATACGGCGGTAAGTCACGAAGTTTACATAAAATAGGTGATTTGCGCCGAATGCCACGGTTATTTTTTTCTGATTTTCGTTTGGGGGTGCTACCCTATATTTATGAGCGAAAAAAATCATGTTTACAAGCCTTTTTTAGCTAACGATTATGTCGTATACGTGTGGGAGTCGTAAATGTTTTGTGTTACCTAACAATTAGGAAGACGGTAACGAGTGATAGACTGCAGTTTTCGAATATAAGTACCTTCCTTTAGATTTTCACTGTCTATTTGTATGAAAATAAAATATAAGTACTTATAATTTTCTCATGATTTCCGATATTGGCTGATGCAACGAGTTTAATGTGATATCTAAATGCCTATTGAAAGATAACTTTATAGATGTAATTAATTCTTACAGCTGTTTGGCATTCACTCGTATTAAATACATAAAATAACTACAAGAGATTAGTGGTAAGACCGATACTAATTGGAAAACTTGAGACCCATCTGCGCCGAAACTTGCTTGATACTCATCTAAGTTTATACTCATTCCGTCCCTGACTAAACTTCGACGCGCGTAATCCGGCCGAGGGTTTAGTTAACCAAGACTTTTTTTTTACTTTTTTCATTAAGTACGAGTAAATAGAGCATCAGAACTATGGCGGAGGGCACTCGACTTGACATTTACGACTCAATCCCGAAACATAGGCAGCCGGCTGGCCAAACGGGGTGTAATTTTCCCAATTTACTTTGAACTCCCTCTCCCCTTGCGTTGCCGTGTTACGTAGCAGGATGTATGGTGCCCGGATGTGAGTTTAGAGGTCTTTGTACGATGGTGGGTAGAGAATTTCAATAGTCAAAGTGTCAGGACGAGTTTGGGCGCGTATTACAAGCTGTCAGTTCACGTTATCTGTACCACAAGTATATGTTATCGGAATGTCTCTCCCACGGTTGGTTGGTCAGACCCACGATACAGAACTGTTTATGCTGTGGCGTTTTATCATAAAACTGTCGTCGGCTACGATCTCAATAAGACCGACAAAACGTTTCCGATGATAGATATGTACAAGATTTATTTATGTCTTTATAATAGAAGGTACATAAAAATGCGAAAAGTTGTAATTTTATTGCGAATCCTAATTTTATGATCATTTAACATGCATAGTTGATACGCTCCAGAAGGTTTTTAGACAGCTATCATTTGTATCTATGTCGCCATATTTACAATAACAGGATCGCGAGGGTGTAGGTGGAGGTCCGAGCGGTTAATGGTGCGAAAACTGACTGGATCATATCCCTGGGTTTACGACTCGAGAGTAAACGGCCGATTCATTTGCAATTCTAACTGCGACTCGGATACAAGTCGCCTGCGATGCCTCGCCGACGTCAAAACACGCCTGTCTACTCGCTGATTTCATGCTACGAATATTATTAAACGCTGGAATAGCGGTATTCCTAGATAAACTTCGTAATATATTCTAAATCAGAGAGAGATTCCATTTTAAGCTTTGAATAAATACGATTTCGTTACCTACCTATGGTTTAAGTATATGGAGGCCAAACCTACTATCCTTTGTATAAAATAAACATCCATCTTTCATTAAACAACGTGACAAAATGCTAACGAATCATTTATTTCAATATCACGTCACGTTATTCTTCGTGGAACAATACAATTTTCCACACCGGATCCTGAATCATTAGGGCATCTACACACATAGCGTTACGCGTGTAGGCAAGTACTTGTCGAAAAGCCGGTGGTCCATCGTACTTAGCATTCTAAACACGCTCACAGGCCGATGTTATCGTCAAGGACATATATTGTGATTCGTAATCGTAACCCGGCCCGGAATAGATCGCCCGCCCGATACCATCCGATCGATGAATTAAAATGTCTATGAGCTCTCTATGTTGTGTTTGCGTGGAAGGGTTTTCATGCGCCGAACAAATTCAGCTGCCGGCAACTTTACTGTTTGCAATACCTATGTAAATTTATCGAGTGCTGTGCTTATTCAGCTCCCTGATAAATGCTCATTTGCTTAGGTCGCTGGTTTACGAACAAAAATAAATGACGACGCATGATTGGACTGCCGAACGGAATGTGAAATTTGATTGTGAGTCGGAGGTATGCGGGCCTTTATTGGGTGCAGACGTGGTTACTTAGCTGTGATTGGTTACTTGAAAAGATAACGTTACCACTTAAATCACTGTTTTCAAGAATCACAGCAATTTCTCAAAACCTTCTTTGTTCCAAATTTTCACACCCGTCGTAACAACTTTGCAGTGAATCACGGCGTCATTTTTATTATTTATTTCACGGTATAAAATCACACCTAACTACACATACTTACATTTGTTTCATAAAGAATAACCTTACCTACATACAACACACGCTCACGAAGTAACGACTAAAATAAACTCGAGTCCGTAGAACATGTTCTTAAAAAAATAAAAACATTAATTTGTCTGCCCACTAAACACCACACAAACATACCTTTCCACTTAGCCTGGCATCACACGATCAGATTAAAACATCGTCATGAATATCACAATCGCAAGATTGCAACAATGTTGTATAGTCTGTCGGCATTTAATTTTTTTTTCTTGCAACTGTAAATTAACTCACAGAATTAATATGACAAGGTGTCAGGAGAAACTGTATGCGGCCTGTATTTTAATGAAAATTGGATGTCGGGATTGTGTATTTTAATTAGTCTTGAAAATATAGGTAGTTATATGTTGATGTTGAGGATTGTACGGGATCAGTCGTAAAATTAAATCGTTTCGTGTGTGGAGGGATTTTCGTTTCTGATTTTGAGACAGAGATACTCATTCCGATAAGACCGAGTATATAACTCAAAATAAATTCTCTCCTCTCTTCAATGATTCCCTTTTTATAATTATTCATCCACCACTAATAAACGGTGAAGGAAAACCTAGTGAGGAAACCTGGACTTATAATTTCTAATTATAAGTTTGAAATCGCAATCCACATTGAGCAAACGTGGTGTTTACTTAATGCCTAAACCTTCTCCGTGTGAGAAGAAGCCCTTGCTTGGCAGTGGGCACTTAGATAATGTTGATAATAACAACTCTAAGATTGTCTCATGAGAATGAAAATTTAATCTACAGCCATTACCTTAACATATAAGGTATCAGTCATCTACATAGGTTAGTATATACGAGTAAGAGTATGCAATAAAAATGTAAATGAGTCTGCAAGCGGGCGGGGCGCATTACAACGGAGGCACGTTGCACATAATGCAGTTTGACCCGAAAGCTACCTGCATGCTTATTACTCGCCATTTTTGACGTAAGAACTGTTTTTACACTTACTAAAAATTCTGACTTTAAAACATTTTTGAGTCAAGTTTTTGTGACTGTGTTATTATATTATCCTGTTGTTAAGTGTAGGTAATGACACCCTAATTAACTATACCTACAAGTTGTTGCAAAAATTATCAATACGAAATGAGTAAGTCGTGTTTTCTGATATAGGTACCTAAGGTTTAATGAAAGAACTTAATTAACTGATGAAATGAGCGCTTAAAATATTTTCGCAAGCGCTTTATTCAAGGCTTTACTTAACTATGAGCAACATTAAAAAACCTTTCACATAAAAAATGAAAGCATTTTAATGAAAATGCTAAAATTAAAACAATTCCTAGAACATAATTTAAAAAATTAATGCGCCCACACACCGAAAATGAAGCCCTATTTTCATAAAATTGCCTAGCAGTCAGTAATGAAAGCTCAGCGTTAATTGCAGGAGGTAAGCTGATGGGGTGAGCTGGTGAATTTAAGCTTTGTACTGTATAAAATAAAGTTGAAATTCAAACCTTAGTATCATGTTCTGTGTGGCGTCGCCGCCTCACCTGTTAGTAAGGTCGACCGCGTGGATAGCCGCGCCCGAACCTTACCAGCAACACGCCTGTAACAAATACAAAAATTGTTTACAAATTGACAAAATAAAAGATTAGATATATTCTCTCGAACGAATCGAATATAATGTTTAACAATGTATTTTATAGACTACACGCAGAAAGTATCTACGTAAGTCAGAATTTTGTCTTGGTGAATAGATATGCCTACAAAAAGGTACATTTATTCGAACGTTTTTTTTTAATGTCCGGATAAAATAATACAACAACAAATGTAGAGGGCCTGTAATTGATCATTTATCTAACTTTAATGCAGGTTAAGTTTCCTAAGTTATATTTGCGACTATCAATTGAGAAAAACGGATCATTATTGCTATAAAATCATGGATATGTTGTAGAGAACCTTCAGATCTGTTGTTAAGCAACAAAAATATACATACACGAACAATATAAGCATTCACGCCCACCCCTCAAATGCAACAATCTTGCACAAAACATTAGTTACGACAATAATTTAGTAAAAAAAAAACATTTATAGAATTTTTACTACGCAGTAAAACAGGGAAAACGCATATTCTCCTTAACCCTTAACCAGTCCCACTCTTATATGTATGTACCTAACTCGTTAAGTGACTTTATTTAGTATAACGAACTTCATAGTAAAGATACAATCATGACAAACATTTTCTTTGTTTCCTTACTTTGTTAACAAAAAGAAATAAAGACCTTAAATTTTTAATTTAAGGTTTTATTTCCTTTAATGATTATGAATGATTTATAGTGACGGGCCTAGTAACAAATTATGCATATTATTATATGAACAAACAATGCTGTATTGATTTCTAAGTATATTCATTGACAATGCACAGCAGAAAAAATATTCGAATTGAATATTTTTGTCGTGAACTCATCAGATACATTCGCAGCGAAGTTGTGAGTGATCTTAAAGTGAATAGTTCTTGAGTGAAAATGCATATAGGTAGGTACCTACGTAAACGACATTATACCACGTGGGTTTTCCCCGAAGCAATTGACAGGTAAATGTACCTACTTACATACCTATATCTTATAAATATTTAATATTACCGCTTCTTGCGTCCAAAAACCGAATATAAATTTATCATCAATGGAAAACCACAAAAATACGCCTTGACCAGATATGATTGGAGGTACAAAGTCCACAATCTAAACAGCTAACAGACAAAGGCCACGCCTATTCCATGTATGAGAACAAAGTAATCCAATTACGATTATCTACCTTCCTTACAATAAATTAGGGTTCGATTTTAATCGATAGATATCAACGTATTAAAGAAACTGCCATCTAGACTAAGTTTATATTACTTTTAATAAAAGCTTATCTTTAAATTTAAATTGCTCTATCCCCCAAGTTGAACTATTAAGTATATTTAGCAACTACGCCGCGAAATAAAGTGTAGCTCCGGTACTCGATATGTTAATCGATTCTACAGTTATAGGTCGATACGATTATGGAACTTATTCGATACCTATACCTATTCATTTAAAACACACCCAGTTTCTATTCTAGGTAAATTATCGCTATAAATTCAAATGAATAGTCCAACGATGACAGGCTTAGTTAAATTAGTGTTGACAATTTAAATACTCGTTCCGTAGAATTTGCTCGTTTATTTTTATATTTTAAAATAATTTTATGTTTATTTTAATTCTTAAAACAGTTGTCGATGAAAATATTGTAAAATTCCGTTCATAGATGTTTAATATAACATTCTTTGTTCATTATCGTTTGAGGTTTTGACAATATATTTATTTTATAGCTTGAACCGAATTCTAATAAATAATTCATATTAATTACGTCTATTGTTTATTTATTTTAGTCATTAAATAATTATATTTATATAAATCAAAAGCCAAAAGGTTTATTTTAATAAACAGGTTATAACTATTTTGTTATGAAGACATATTTTATCTACGCTTAGTTATAATAATGATTTAAAAAAAATAAGAATCCATATTTAAAATATTTTTTTGAATTACTGAAGGCCGTTTAAAAATCTGGGAACAATTTGTATGTTAATGTATTTGCATTTATGATTAAGCTTATGATGATGATGATGATGTTGTGTTACAACTCAATTAGTTATACCAGTTTATGACTAGATTTTGTTATAGGTAGTCTAGATTAAATGAGGACCTAATTATTTATTCAGATCATTTCTTCATAAATTGAAAGAAGTAATCACTTGTTATCTGTTTGTATACCTACTTATAATTGATAATAAGTCTAAGTTAAGTTTTATAATCTAACTCCTTTTGATACTTACAGGTTCTAATTAATGATTTTAAATACGAATTTTGTTATATTATGGTTATAAAATACTTAAATAAAACAATTGATTTTGCGTATTATTACAACAAGAATTTAGAAAAAACGGGGCGTTTTTTTTCTTTCATTAATTCTATGCTTCCTAATTATATTTTTGTTTGCATTTTATAGTGTTAAATTAGTATTCAAATATATATTCCGCTTAAAATAAAACAGGTTTTATTGTGTTAATATTGTTTCTAAGTACGATTAGTATATCAAATTACAATTCATCAAGATTAAAGTTTGTAATTCACAGAAAAATGCGCCATACTTGAAAAAGGGCAATGCCCTTGCTTTCGCAGTATGCAGTTATTTTTTTCTTTTTGTAATTCATTGCGATACTAACGCTCCCCAAGGAGGTTCCATTAGCCAGAAAGAAAATGGAAGTGCGTCTACCCTTCAAAGCTCTAGAAATCTCAGCAATAAATGCCCACAAGCGTTGAATTTATTTTTATCGTTTGCACCACTTAAGGTATAAGATTGAAAACAGTACGCGATATTTTCCGGTAATAGG
This sequence comes from Spodoptera exigua, assembly GCA_902829305.4. Lineage (NCBI taxonomy): Eukaryota > Metazoa > Arthropoda > Insecta > Lepidoptera > Noctuidae > Spodoptera > Spodoptera exigua. The sequence goes on from LR824612.2 coordinate 6,112,652, forward strand.
TATAATTTGCCCGGATTTTTTTCTACGCTGGTCATAAAATATTTACGGGGTTCGAATGAATACATGAGCGGATCCCGGCCCCGTTCTTCCACTTGGCTAAATTAATTCATTTTCATGAACAAACAGTATTAATATTCAACTGTATACATTACGGAGACATTTTTTTCTGGATTAATAAAGTTATATTGAGTCATAACCTATAGGTACCAATATTAAGTCTAAAAATACAAATGTAAAAATTGTGTTAATCATATTCATTAGTCATTATTTCTAAACATATATTACTAACAAAATAGAATGCATAACTAAGACCATGCAAAACAAAACACATTCGAACAAATGCCATGCAAAAACTGGAGTGCAATGCACCGATTTCTAAGAAACGCAGTATCAGCCATCTTTCTGTCGGCAAGCAGTCGTTACGTGGAGCGTCGCGGATGCAACGATGCACTTACAGATACCACACAAGTACCTATATACTACATAATGTACCTACGTAATGAGACTGGCTTGCAAGATTATGTCTCTTGTCGCAACATCTCGGAATCTTGTTGGTGAATATCCAAGTCGTGATAATAATTTAGTTTTAATTTATTAATCTTGTGATTTGAAATATAACGTGTATAGTTTAGAGAATCTGTGTGATGTTTTCAATTCATTATTCGAACAAATGTGACAGATAGTTTGAAATTATTTCGTTCCAAATTTGAATTCAAATCAATAAATAATGATTTGAATTCGAATTTGGAACGAAATAATTATATCAGTAGACTTCGTGACTGCTCATTATAAGAGTCTTGTCTGACTTGAAACCAGTAAATATTTTCCCTGTTAATATCACGGAGGTTTTCAATAAAAAAATGAATAATTGTCTTTCATAATTTAGAGCTTAAGTGTTTAAAATACGATAAATATCACTTAAAGATCAATTTATTAGACTAAATAGTCACTGCTCTTTCCCTACGCACTAGCATCGTGTGTAGGCGCAAGCAATTTACGTCTTTGTAGGCACTTGCATTTCTTGGCCGTTTGTGTTGACACCTACCTACTAAAGATTGAAACTAAAGTACAGGAAATACTTAATTCAATAGTTTCGTGTTTGCCGTAAATAGGTAAGTATGGCTTTTCTTGTTTCTGAATCATTTACCTAAAATAAATATATATATATCGATAATATACCAAATTATATCAATAGATGTCGCTGGAAAAAGTTGTAGGGACACACGGTACATAAAAAAGAGCATAGCTAAGTAACAAACGCTTTACCAAAATATAAATAATTCCCCTCATAATTCTCCTTACAATTAGCAGGCCAGAACTTCCTGCGATCAAACTAGGGTAAATTATAAATGTAAATAAATATCTCCTAGCAACTTTAATGTCACTTCGATTCCATGTCGAAGTCTAATTATGTAGAAAACGAAAAAGAAACTTATTCAGATAAAGTGAGTTTTGTCACGACAGAATTTGTCACGCCACTAGGCATTTTGTTGAGCTTTGAATTAATATTTTTGTACCAATTTTAGCGACTTCAGAGAAAGAAAAAGAGGATAAATTCAAACATTAGTAACCTATTTAAAAAAAAAAGTATAATTTTTTTCCAAAAAATAATAATTCTTATTGTTTAAATCATTTGTTACAATAATCAATAATTATTATATTTTTACCTAAATAAAACATACAAAAACGCTGATATATGACAAACCTCCTTGCATATTATAAGACTGCATCATTTATGGTCCTATCATACTTCAGAAGAGGTTCAATGATAAACAGACCTCTTTGTTTCTCAAGCTTTATTTGTCTCTTTATGACGAGGTCACCACGCAACGTGACTTGTTCCCTGGTATGTATGTACTTACCATACAGGTTCAGTACAGTTCTATGGTCAAGGGTCGTTAAAAACATAATATAACTGTTACGAAGATTTTGTTATATATCTATGTAGTTTTGTTATATTCAGCTATGAAATTTACAGTCACATTTTGCATATTGTATATGTGATAAATCTATGTACATAGGTACCTAATAATAACTAGGAGACGTTTCTCAAATATATCTTTATTAATTTGCATCTAGAAATAGGTAAATCATTTATAAATACTAGTAACTTATTCAAGTAATTGTATTCAATTTACATTATTTGATTGGATTGTTATGTGAAGTGATTTATTTTGCTATAAACTTAGCAGGAACATACACCTACTTAGTACTTATGTATGTAATACTAACAGATTCGCTGTTTACTAATTTATTTATGTATAAATCGTCAGATAAATATGTCAACCAATTTTTTTAACTGAAAATAACGACTTGTTCATGTGACTGAGAAAAGCTCGACTAATTTCAAGTCACATCGGGACTCTTATTCATGAGAAGCGTGCGCGTTGCGGCGACGTCGCGCAGCCAACTAAGCTACGATAAAAACCAATACATTTAAACAGAACACATTTTAAACAAAAAAATAAAAGTATAAACATAAAAAATCTTATATTATATTGAAGCATTTACGCAAAACGACTACGTGAGGGTAATGTATAATAGGTACGGATCATCCAAGGGCACACGTCCTAAACCACGCTAAGAACTTGCTACAGAAATAACATAAAAACTATACAAACAATATGTACATAGCTATACATAAAAATGTACGAATTCAATTACTTATGGCAATAACAAAGATAAAGCTTGGAACACGAGAGGGTGGTACAGCAATGATTCAATATAATCCGGCCCGGACATATGTCGGAGACTTATGCGGACTTTTATTAAACCGACTTATTTGGGAAACAATATGGTGAACTCCCGCCCATTGTATTGGATTGAGACATTGCACGTAAACGACTTTATTAAGTCTCACTAAGTAACTTCACTAAAGTTAAATTACTTTAAGTATAAAATTGTTCTTGTCTTTTTAAGACGACGCACATTCGCAACGACGACGAGTCATTTTGCTTTTGTTTTTCCTACTACAAGCGGGCTTACATGCGGTTTATTTGCCTTCGCTGTAGGTAGCTTAATGTACTTCACTTACGTAGCGATAAGAAATGGTTTCATCGATATTACCTGCAGGGAATATTAGAAACACGTGCCTCGAAAGTTTCTATTAATAACAAAACAAAACAAAGGAACTTTATTCCCGTTAATTAGTAGACGTGAAACATTTTGTATTTTCATGTACTTACACCCTGTTTCAGAGCCGGTGTTCGTTACATCTGGCCTGAAAATTATTTCAGCCGAGCTCCTAATTTTGGTACATTTGCGATGAGCTTAACAAGAACGAGCCAGCGGCGCGCTTTTCATCTTTGAAGCGCAACATTTACATTTTCGTCTCATTTATTTGCTATTTCGGGCGAAGCCCTCCTCCCTCCCTGTGCCCTCCGTCCCCTCCCACGGCCTTACTCCAATGAATAAGTCTCAGCGTGCGTCAGACGAGAGTAAAACGAAATTGGGAAGGAACGCTCTATAAAGTCTAATTAAGTTTGAAGTGAATGCACAAATGTAAGGAAATATAAAAATGTCCGTAAGAAACGAGAATTTATTTTAAATGGCGGTCTGAATAAATTTTATTAAGTATTAAATTTTAACGTATTAGGTATATTTGTTCGGTGCCTTTATCTACTACTTTTATCGTAGATTGTTTTGAATTACGAGCGCATACTGACCATTGACCTTATATATACTAACTAATTAATCAAACCACACTATATAAAAACTTATACAAGTAATAAAACTTAAATGCATCCTTTTAAATAACAATAAATCTTTTGTAAAGTAAACATAAATCAAATTATACAAAAACAATAGTTTGGAGGCAAACGGAGGAAGCGAGATGGCACATGATCAGAATGTAATCGCCTAATTCCGGCTTTTATTAAGATATTTTTACGAAGAAAAGCCGTCGTTTTGTTATTCTAGTGTCGTTTCGTATAAAAATAACGCGTCCCTTAGCGCGAACCTTTTGTTTCGGGGCGGCGGCACCCGTACCATAATAGATATTATTTCGTTACCACCCCTCGCTTAGTTGACATTCGTGGCTTGCAGTTGGCAGGATGCAACCGTACCGCGTGATCGAATTATCAATTTGGTAAAGAAAGAAATTAAACTGTCGGCGTATTTAGAAAATATTCTGATGAACATACCTAATACATAAAATATTCAACATGGTAGCGGGTTTTGAATTTTATAATCAATTACGTAGCTACGTGTCCATTTATCATTTATAAAAAATATTTCAATAACGTTAAGCCGTCATTTTTATAAAAAGATATTCGGTATTTTAAGTTTATTTATTTATCTATCGCAAGGGTTGTAGATAATTCTGTCTGAATATAACTCAGCTTATTATTGGAACGTTTCGGTCGAATAAATTCCTTCCCAGATGGTACAAATAACTTCAATGGCGGAGGGTTACCTTTGTATTATACGCAGCACATATATGCCCAGATTTTTGTGATACAAAAACGGGCCCGAACCGCCCCCGAATATAAATCGCCTTGTTATATTTTCCGGGACATTGGGATTCATGAAGTTTGTGGGCCCTGACGATACGATTCTTCACAATCTAGGAGCTTTTATACTGGGGACAAAATGGTAGACGTATATCTAACTATAATTTAGTAAAATATAAAACTATTCGTAGCTACGTATCTAAATAAATAGGTATTGTCTTGGTAAAGCAAATGCACAGGTCATGAGATCACGTCTCACGATTGGTCTACATAGCAGACTGTTTGCATTAATATTCCAAGCAAATACCTTAAGTATTTGTTACTTAAACCATTTTAAAATACAAACTACATACATATTGTACAATCATTATAGCCTGAGTTCACAGACTTAGCAAGTCGTGTGAAATAATCTCATAGAAATCTACCTTAAAGCAAGAATAAGAATCTTAAAATAATAATATCTAGATCAGCCGGGATCGCAAGTCAAACACAACATTATACCGCGGCTTTGACCGGGAATAGGAAAAGGAACGGAATCGTTTTTTATCATTAAGAGTCTTAAACTACGCCTTGCCACACCCAGGGAGAGGAATGTTATAATTATGTTGATTTTTCCCACTCAAAAGACATAAATATATACATAAGAACTTGTAGCCAGAATCTATACATAACTTCACAGGTAATAATATCGTCCCTCATCTATTTTAGGTGACGAACCGAACAGAATTTTATCTTGATCTAACCACGGCATGCTAGCACACTAGCTAGATATAATATGGAATACAAGAGCCTCGCAGGGACTTAGTAAACGAAACACGTTAAGAAAACGTGTGACCAATCTCCTATATAAGTAGGTACGTACTAGACATATTTCAAGTGGATTTGTAAATAAATTGCTATTTTATACGATTCTTTTTAACTTAGTTATCGAGAGATGGATAGATAGATTTGATTTTGTTTTGTGATTGAAATTTTTAATAAATATCTTTTTGCTGCTAACATGGACGGGTTTTAATGCCATTGGTATTCTTGCTAACGAATCTTTACCTTGGTGACACAGTAAAAACATGGTCGGTAAATAGGGACTACATAAATTTGAGTATAGATGTAGGTATATATTATATAGTAACTTGTATGTTAATAATACGCACATATATACGCACCTATCTCGTATGTGATATCCGATTTAAAATTAAGCCGTTTGCTTGCTTCTTGCACCGACCATTGGCTCATCTCTGCATCACCCTAGGTTCGACTGGTAGAAAATGCCTTAGGTATTAAGTCCGCCTATGTACCCATTGTGCAGGAAATTTAAATAAATAAATAATTATCATAAGTAAATCCACAATACTATCCATACTACTATTAAGAATATTAATATCTATAAAGAATATTAGAATTGTTATCCTATATCTACCTAGTTCGTATAAATATCAAGGATTTTTTGTGCTTGCTAGTTTTAAAAAAAATAGCCTGTGCAAAAAATAGTGTTTTATAACTGTCAGGTTATCTATATCAAGGTTATTATTGTGATAATTGCTGCAATAATAACTACCAATAATGGTAGGGATAATTAACATTACGAACCCTTCATAATTTTCTTTATTCCTATTATTATATAACATTAAATTTTTTTGTCATTAAAATGTCGTTTTTCTCTAGGTTGATTTATGTACCTGCAAAAAGTACCCGTACGTGCAAAAATTAACTAATTTCCAAAGTAGCACGCGTGGTTGCAGCTATTAAAATTTTTCTTTGCCGAAATTAAAATTTATCTAAACTTGAAAACCTTTCACTTAGGTAACTTTGAATATAAAAAAAATAATGAGAGTTTTCTTATTTATTAAATAAAGTTTATGTATTTACCGTAGGTACATATATATAATACCTATTTGTACATGTTATCAATTACTTAGAAAGAATAAATAAATGATTATTTGCTTAAATAATTACAATCTTAACACCTATTTACCACCTTAACACAAGTTTATAATATTATTATGTTGAATATTCATACCTAATACCTACCTACTTATAATTATGTAAATTTTTAACTTATATAACGTATGATATTCGTTTTACTTATAATAGTTATATGCGTTGGTACTGTTAAGTGCCTATGTCATAATTTGTTTAAATATTCTTATTTGGTTTATAAATAAAATATTCTGGTTCTTACATAGGTATTGAATACATAACGGGAACATTAATATTTTCTATGTACCTAAGTAGACATTTTAGCTATTCAAAAGTCCCGACAAAATCCTCTCCAAGTTTACATTCACGAATGCTATGAATTTTCGCATAAAATTCAAATAGATTATTATAATTATGCATCTGGACGGCTCTCCCCTATCGCGTGGGAGGTAAAATCCACTCTTAAAGTTCATCCTCCTCACTTTATGTCTATCTATTGTAATTCAAAGAAATGCAAAATATGCTTTTTTTGAAGATTATTTTAAGAAAGATATTTGACGAAACTTAAAGAAATTGTGACTTAATATTATTATTTACCATGCGCTTCTTGTAATGTAATTTTGTTTTTTGTGACCAACAAAACATAGTACTTATGTAGGTTTTAATTTTTTTATTAAAACTTCTTGCACAGATGCACAAAGGCGGACTTAATGCCTTGGGGATATTCTACCAGTCAAGACTTGGGTGATGCAGAAATGAGCCAATGGTTGGGTCAAAAGAAGCAGCCACACATTACCACGTAGTTGAAATAAAAACATTGTTTTAATTCTGTAAAATTGGCTGTCATCAAGTTTAAAACAAAGAAAAATATACGCAGTGTTATATTTATACATAATCATAGCAGGTCTGTGAGACCGGTTTAAAGGCGAGAGCCTACGAGACCAAGTTATAATCATTCGTATGTAAATCAGCCAAGCCTCGACTCAGCGAAGCCTTTATCATCTCGTTAAGTATGATAAGTAAAGTGGATCTCTTTTTTACTTTAAAACCCTCAACATAATATTTTTCATAAAATGTTTAAGCAACGGTCACAATTAAGTTTGCAAATTAAATTTTGTATTTAGCTTGTGTTTTTGCTCTGTTAATAACTTATGTAGTTTGAATTTCGTGACTTACTCGTGTGTAAGGAAACATTTTTTCTAAGAAATTGTAAATGTAAAAAGGTTCATTACCGTCAATCACCTACGTCGGAATACACAGAAATTGTAGAAATGAGGTTAGATATTGCCCTGCAATAGGGGTTTTAAAAGGAGAAAGAACTTTCTAAATTCAAACATTTGAATTTAAGAAAGAATACCATTATCATGTAGATCGTCTGATAATTTTATTCTACATAACAAAAGCTGCTTTCAATAAAGCTTGAGGAAGATAAATTAACAAAAGAAAACGGGGTAACAAAGCGGTGTTGCGTAACGCGGCACAAAGGGTACCCGGTATGAATATGAATGGCTTGTTCGGTAAAATTGGGACGAAAACAACAAGCGAACAATTTCTTTTTTCTATTTTTTTGTTTCACGTGACTCCCAACGATATACTGCGATCCTACAGTCGTGATGCTAAAATTCTGTTTTTACGCCAAAAATATTATTTCGGTATTACACGCTGTACCTACCGCTTATCGTAGCGGAAGTATTTGTACTTTGTATTCAGATTTACTGAGTTACGTTTTCTGTTTGCGTTGTAGGTACCTACCGCGATTGATATTCAGAGCGATTTTGTAAAATGAACTTCATATTACAGTGTTTCCTATAACTGTAAAACTTTTAAACAAGTTTTTCGGTTCCGTTAGAATAGGGTTCCTTCTAAAACTAGATGTATTTACTATAGGTAGATACCAGAGTAGGTAGGTGCCTAAGTGTCTTACAAACTGTTGTATTTCAGTGCCAAAATTGTTTGGTTCTACTATCACACGTAAAATAAACAACAGATGGAAATTACAAAACTTTCTCCCACTGGCCCCGCATTAAGCGGTCAGCATCCTCAGTTTTCCCAACGAGTTTCCTCAATTGTTTCGCCCGGGTATTTATTAAATAACCCGGGTAGGGCGTACCGGGTCTGCGGGCTAAGCCCGGTCCTGCTCCTAATAAAGCCCTAGCTTAATATTGTATGTGAATACAACAACAGCCATGTGTCTGGTTTTGTTTTTATTCGAGCAAAACTCCGAATAGACCCGCCTCGCATTTTATTATCTCTTAATGATATACACATTTTCTTTTTTCCTGTTCTCGTTTTTCCATTTCAGTAGCTTAATTAAGATAATAATTAGGGCTGACTATGTTTTCATACACCTTTTACTTACAAACGTCCTTTTGTTTTTATAATTTTTATTTCCTAGTTTTGTTATACCTATTAACAATTTTTATTTCGATAATGAATTCATCTGTTGGAAGCAACTGTCGTAAGATTCATTAAAAGCAAAACTAAATCTAAGCAAATTGTCTCTCCAAGTTTAAATCGCTGGATTTCCCTACAACAACGTCTGTGTTATTGAGCGCGCAGTGAAGGGAACACCGCTGCCGTGGCTGGCTACGGCCCGGAAACGTTATCTTGGTTCAACTAAACAACTCACTCCGAACGAACGATACTTCTCCCAACCCCAAACGTCATAAACGACCCTAAACTCCACTGTAATATGAATTTTATCACTCAAAACAAAGGGTTGTAAATTGAATGCGAGAATCTAGTAGCAACGATATTACAGAACGTAAGACAAAAGCAATGCTGCCTCAGTAAACTTCTCTCAGACGAGTTAACCAGTTACCGCAGAGCTGAAACTATTCAAATAACTTCTAGGTTGGATACACATTTATAGTTGCTAGATATACGTGTACTTATAGATCTCCGGTGGCGTCATGTTTTGGTTTCAGTACACTGTTACATTTAAGATTTATTTATCCAGCCGGGACATCACAAACTCATAATAAAATTTTCCAAATTGCTGTCAACAATACAGAGTCATTTGCAAGATAAAAATAACAAAAAAACAAGGTTAATGTAGGCCGAAATCTCATCACAATTTAAAACTGAAAAAAATCAACTTAATTCATTAAAATTACGAGACAGAAGATTGTCAGTTATGGTCTCCGAGAGCGAATGTGCTGAATCGACGAGCGTCGAAGCCGGTCGTAAATCTCTTGAATTCTCTCTGGATGAAAATAAGCGACGGAGTCGTGCCACAGACCAACTCGAGCCAGAAAACAGAACGTGCGTTCCAAAAATCTATTTTTTATCCCCACACGTTTTATGTTAACTCCAGCGGACGATGTTTTGCCACATAAATTATTTACTTTGCCAAAGGTCAAAATGGTATTATTAGACTAATTAATACTTACCACACGGCCAACTATCTTAAAAGTAACTAACAGGTTACTTGAAGATCCACCAACTCATTTTTATATCTACCTATCATCTCATTTTACAGAGATATGTAGGTAAGTCACTCTTTATTTTAACCATATAATTATTGATTTTTTAAATTTTATTCGTGTGCCCCATATTCAAAAATAAACGTTAGTAAGTGTTATAAATAAATACTTACAAACCTAAATTATTTCAGACAAAATCTTAAAACGAGTTCATACAAAGTACCTACCTACCAATAACTTTCAAATACAAGGCCGCCATCTTAGCGATCCGGCCAATCACAGAGCGTTCTGTCACAAATTCCAATATGGCGGGCAGGTAGCTGCCTATAGAGTAAGGCCATTCCATATTGTAAGACATTGTGAATGGATGTATGAGACTGATGTGAAATATTATTTTTATACCAATAAAATTATTTCAAATAAAATGTTATCTCTAGTTGCTTAATTTAAAATAATACTTTCCAACTCATTTTGAACCGGTTGTTACTCTGATAATTGCTAATGAAATAAGAAGAAGTGTCTGGACACTAATAAAACATAATCGTTTTAAATTACTTCACTCAAACAATTATTACTAAAAACCATGCAAATAGATAATAAATTACTAGTTAACATTTTACACCAGTATTAGCGTGTTTTACGACCTTTGGTGAGATAGCCTTTGTAACTGACCTAGGTATTGGCACACATAAAAACTTTATGGACATTTAAATAAACATACTGAAATATAATTTACAAACAAAATATTATACAATTGTAAGATAACAACCCCTGGAAATTTACGGTCAAGTACGCATGTTGATAAAGACTGACTGAAATATGAGAACAGATGTTCGGGGTGAATGAACGAGGAACGATGCGCTTGCGCCGCACGACTCGCGTCGACGATTTATTTATTAAATACGTGTACACATTAACCTGGCGATTTAAACTTAAATAGTTTAATTACTTTATGACACAATTCGACAATGTATTAACGACTATCGCACTATCATTGACGCTGTAAAACGTTTAAATTTTACATCAAAGCTAAAAGATAACAATCTTTATTATCACTGCATAAATGCGTTTAGCATTTTATTGTTATAGTTAGCAATTACTAACAATTAATGTTGAGTGTAGATTCATTTATTATAAAAAGGTGAATTGCCTCCTAACATGTTCTATACTTACCTACCTAGGTACCTTCATCTAGTTCAGTTAACAGCTTGCTTTTGTTAATGAAAAATAATGAGAGTTGATCAGCATACAAAATTAATGTAAGTAGTTATGGTCATGGTTAAAAAAAAGTACCTACAAATAAATTTATGTATCAATTTAAGTATTTGCAATACTTAGTAGATTTTAGAAAGGAAAAGTACCTAATTAACAAAGAAATCACAGACTGTATGAAAGAAAAATAAACATCATTATTTTTCTTCTAAACATAATTTCGTTGTTACAACAGATACAGGGAGGGCAGATGAGGTGATTCAAGAAAATTACATTATAAAAAGAACAGAGTGAAACCGGAGGGGCCTCTAGCGGCGTCGGCGTCGGTGTCGCATCAAAGACATTATTATAAAAATGTACCAATTTAAATTCAAATATAAAGGCGGTCTGCTTACGGTTCATTGAGATGATTTACTATTATACAGATGGGAAGGGAATATTATTATTTGTAGATTATTTCTCTAGCTATAAAATATAGATATCTACTTACTTAGAGATTTTGTTTTAATTAGGTATAGGTGGTGTGGTAGGTAGGTCTACAAAATAGGTACCTAGTATCCAACTGTAATGTAACCTTTTATGTACCTAGATATTCGGAGCTAAAAACCAATAAATCTAGTATCAAAAACTAAGTACTAAGTCTCAGTTGAACAAAACTAATCTATATCTAAATACCTTTTGTACTAGGTTTTACTGCTGCTTTTCTTAAATTGGAAATGCTGAGTCGGATCAAATCCTGTCGAAACGGCAACTTTGCCAATAAAAACTTTCTTTGTTACCCAGATAGTATCGGCTAAACTCTTTCATTCGATCTAACGTTCTTATGTTCGAGGGGAAATCGCTGCATAGGTACAGGGCTTAAATGACTTTTGGGCGGGTAAAGTAACCTCTCTGTCACGGCAAAAGGGCCTCTGGGATTGTTTCCAGGGGTTATTAAAAACTTTTTAAATCTTCGAGATAAGAAAGCTTTTTATGCTTTAAGAATAAGGGTCTGCCAAGCTGATAAAGGCCTAAAATTAACCAAATCGCAATGTTTTGCAGGACATTAGAGTCTTGTACCTAAAGTCTTTATCTTAATTAAGTTTTTTTAAGCCATATCACACGTCACAGAACGATGTGGTTTCTGTAATATATGAATATTAATTATGGTAGTGTTGTAGGTACTCTTTGTCACACCCAGTTCATGTCAAAACCGGTACAGTTAAACTTAGAACAAAATGACGTCATCAACGTCGTCGAAACAAAAGACAAACATGGCCGAAATCTTAATTTGAGTTTGAAGAGCAGAATATCAAATAAATTCCTTCGCTCAGCTAAGCTTGGGTGCAATTACAAAATATTCTCGAGAGATTCCAATTAAAACGTTTCATCCGCAAAATTCCACAGGGTCGGAAACTTCTAAGATTCCTCCCTCCTCCCACTGCGGGAGGGTAATTGCTCCTCACATTCTCCGGATGTCTTACAGGCGAGTTCTTGTTCCCACTTCGGAGGGAATGTCGCTACGTTACCGACGCTCCAGGCACAATTATTACTCAAGACGATCGTCCACTAAAAGATAACGTATGAACTAGCATTTAGGTACTTATACGTAAGTAGGTATTACTTTTGACCGTTGAAAGTTCATTATAATCATTTGTTTATCAAATATAATAATAAAAATTTAAAGCAAGTTTATAATCAAACGCCTCAATGATTGTAGGCCTAATTATTCATAGCAATTACTGCATCTAATAGCCGTAGTATTTATTTACAATCCGCTAATTATAAATTTACTAAAGCTATTAAATAACTGATAATCGTTCGTGTAACATTAACGCCTCGATAAAATCTAATACTTATAATTTTATGCTAATTTGTTAACGTACGAGTGTAATGTTATCAATGGATGTGATTGGGCAACTCTTTACTATGTAGTGTCGCTTCCAAAAGTTAGAAAGTAACTTATCTACTAAGTATTTACAAGAATTTTCGAAAGTAAATTGCCCGATTATGGATAATTAGGATAAGTAGCGGTGCATTAGTGGGAGAGCAAGGGAAACTTTTTCTCATAATTCCCACTGAGCCAGTCGACACACGCAACTCCGATATTTATAAATAATAACATAAAACAATATAGCCGCGGCTCTTAAGAGTTCGCTACATAAAGCTCGCCCCGAGAATAAATGGATTACTTGTGTCCGCCGCGCGCCATCTAGCGGGGGGCGCGCGAAGCTGTACCTATGAGTTATTGTTATTGCATGGATATCCCCGCTTCCGAACATGTTTTCACTTACACCCCTCTTGTAGGAGTCGTAAAAATCTGGACGAAATATTTTATTAAATTGATTGTGTTTTCAAAACATGTTCGCCGCAAAGTGTTCTAAGATGCGACATGGCGTTCATAAAGGCCGCCTCGAAGGCTACGCGTTTTGACTATTATATTCCTACTTAGATTTTTTAACCCTAACATTTCAGGACACTGTTTTGTTAGAAATAATGTCTTATTCAAAACTGCGTTCAACGAAACGTAAATTATAGTGCCTACAAAATTGATCCAGAGAACACACTGTGTACAAAATAGAATCTCATTTTAAGATCGTCTTAAGTTTTATCCCGGACAACAAACTGTTTGAACTCTAATTACTGGAGAGCCAACAATAAGATAAGGTGGAGTACACAGAGAGTAAGAGACCTAGTAGCGAACGATACCCGAGACTTATTAGCAGTAACGAGGCTATAAAGCCGGCGTTCGTTAACTCGCGGACAAACGGACACATAACTTACCAACCGTAGAGGAACACCCGCGTCGTGGACTACCGTCCGTAGCTAATACTTTTCAAAAGTATGACACACATTTTAAATTATATCACCTCTAACTTGGTCTTAATTTGTTCAAGTGTCATTATAATAAAAACCCATGAGCGGGACGCATTTACGTAGCGTAACTACATTGAGAAATAATGTTTTATATGCATTAAAGTAAGGTTCAAATAATTTTGTAAGTACCTACACAATAAATAGACCTGTCACTATCACTAGCCTATAACAACTGCGTAGGATACAAACATAGCAACAAAAATATAAAAAGAAAAACACGAAGAAAAATAAGTTCAGATTGCATTTAATATAAAAACGTAGTGAACCTATTTCTATGCTCATTTGGACACAATAGAAAATACTGATGGTATGCCATCGTCGCCGCTGATGTGTAAAGATATAATATCAATTCTATTATCAGAAAATAATGAAGATAATAGGCAAGGATTGAAGTCAAAATAGCCTTATCGTTATTGATAAAGGTAGGGCCAGCCGCTCCCAGAGTAGGCAGGCCCAGGAAGATAAGGCGAAGGTCAAAATGGGGTCTGTAATTTGACCAAACGGGGTTTTTGTATACCTTGTAGATAGGAAGGTGAAACTAACCGAAACGGACTGGTTTTCCATGGAATTCTAAGGTGAATCATAATTAAATTCATACAATATACTTGTAGGCCCTGTTATGAGAGTAAATAATTGATACTAAACCGTGACCGTAGTGACCACAAAAATATTTTAGATTTTAGATGGCTTTATCATCACTTTTAAGGTAAGGATAAATACCTACTCGAGTTTATTAAGTAGGTACCTACCTACCAAGGCAAGATTTTCTAGTTAAGTGAGTATTCGAAAATCTAACCACAATATATATCTAAATATATAATTACACTTAACTAGTAATTATTTACACTTATTATAACTAAGATAGAGGTACATATCTATACTTATACATTCCTAGGTATTATGTGTAAGAGCTTAAAGAAGACTTCGGATAAAGTTTCATTACGAACCTGCCCGCGGGCCATTCAATGATATCATTTAAACGTATCCAATTTAATGTTCAACGAAGTATCTACAGAATACTTTACTCGTAAACGAGTTACATACAACTTATTACAATAAGAAAATAATATAGTTATTTTACATTAAAACAATCCATGAATAATCTTTTAAGATAATTATCTGCCGTAAATTAGTTGCATTTTAAGATCATTAAACCGCAGACCAGTCGGGGCTTGGAGCTTTTCAAGACAAAATATGCCTTACATAAAGACCACACACCACGTGGAATTCAGTATCGGCGTCTTAGATTTATAATTTAATTTAATGCTGGTTCAAACAAGTTCTCAGTGAGCATTTTCTAAATTAGCCGCAGCTGACTAACAGACAGATGAAGGAAACAAGATATTGGATAGATAAAATAGGTTAGAATCCAAGAAATTGGATAAAGTTTTTGATCAAACCGCTTATTGATTCAAAGAGGAGTTAAAAGTTGGATTGATAGTATTAATGGGTTTCTAATTTAATTTCCGTCGTGTAATCTAAGCCAGAGACAGATTTTAATTAGTTGCAAGAACATTTCTTAGGAAGAACATACCTAGACGTATTCCTCCGTCGCCATCTGTGTTTGCCGCCCGCCGAAATATGTTTGGCGCGAAGCCAAACGCTCGTGCGTTTACACCCTATGTTTACATCAAAATTAATTTTTAGAACTAAAACAAAACATGTTATCCACATTTTTCGTACACAACACTAGTTTATCGTTTAGAATCTGAAACTATACTGACTCGAATAAGCAACGCAGCTTTCTCTTTGCTCGCGAAAAAACTAATTTGAATTTTAATAGAAAATTGGGTCAACAGGCCTTTCTAGGAAGAGAATGCGTCTGCGCATGCTTTGTTTTTATGTAGATGCAACTGTGCTCCAACATAAACATGTTTTTGTATGAATATTTAATTTTTTAAAAGGATAGATTTTTTTCATTCAATATCTCTTCGTAACTTTGTTATAGTAATGTAAGATGGCTAAGTGACTCTACTCAAAGTGTAGGTACCCGTAAAATAGCCAAATAAATATGGAAAAAGGTAAACGGAAAGCAATCTTATAGATTTAAAATGTTTGACTTATTTTTACTAGTTTCTGTAAGTAATTTCATAGATACATGATAAAAGTACCAAGATAAGACCACTCTACTTTACCCACACTGAGTTCAACTTAACTATAATTAAAAAGCTGATTCAGTATAAATTTATATTAATAAAAGGTGCTATTTTTAATCATCGACATAAATATGTAGTGATTATGTCAGATATATGAGTTTGCTAGCTACAGCAACTTTGTGAGGAGCTCTATCTTTGTAATTTAGTTCAGCGCCATCTAGCAGATAAAGTTGGAACTTTTGAGAGATTGAGGAAGCATACACTTTGCTACTTTGTAGTTTGGAAATTAGTAAGAGTAACAGAATTAAAAAACTACTTTAGCTCTTTTTGTTCTTTAGATTCCTTTAATTTCAAAGTTTACTTAAGAAGGTAGGCAAACATATTTGCTTAATTACACAATGCACAAATAAAATTGGTCGTTTGAAGTTAATTAATAATAAGTTTTAAATACGATGCAACTTGTTAAAAATGATAAATAGGAAATGGTGGGTTGTGCTAAAAAATAGTACATTACATAAGTAGTTATTCTTATTGGTTACGTTACGTTGAAAAGACTACATATCACACATATCTGTATCTATATCATATCTTTAAAACTACAATAGGTAGATTTTGGACTCTATCACTATAGTACAAAGTCGAAAATCGAATGTGGCAACTTCCTATTTTAGTACTTGTATGATAGTGATAGTATAAAAACACATCACAAAATACATAACTAAATTGGAACCAAACTAAGACTAGGTTTATCCTTGATACTATTCTATGATTTTTTTTACTATAAAGTGTAAGTAGTAGGTAAGTATCTTTAAATAGGTACTTTTCTTGATACTGGGAAAATGAATTCAATTGTTAAAATAAAGTTAAACCTGCAATTTCTCTTTTTAAAAAATACTTAAAAAAAAACCATTGTCTACCTACTTATATATAGGTAGATACTTATGTCATTAATTATCTTTACAATATTTGTATCACTGTAAGTATTGTATTGTATCTAATTTATTTTCCTTTAAGTTATTCTACCCACCCATAAGTAAGGTATTCATTTATACAACATAATATTATATATTCATTACGATAGATCATAAATTCAAAGCTTTCAAAGCTCTACATCTCTTGATCACAGTATTTATTGAGAACAGCGCCATCTCTACAAAACCATAAGAATCCACTTGTTTCCACGGTAGAGATTGTAAACATTTTATGTTTGTATTACCTATTGTTGTCATTTATTTTAAAACATGATTTAAATTGATAGGTGTTACTTGTTTAAGTAGGTACTTGTTAAAATTATTAATAAATAATAATTTTATTACCTTTGCTTCCTTACATGAAATAAGTATTTACATTTTTCATGCTAAGTATTCGAAACGTAAATGTGGATTTTATTTCTACACATTGATCTTAACTGTGCTGTTTTTTTTTCACATCACAATTAATTAAAACCATGCTCTAAACGAAATAACAAAAATAAAATTTGTAAATATTCATCTTAAATAAAATTATTTTTATCATCTTAAAGAAAAGTAAAAACTTTTTTATGAAGAAATTAACTCTACATGTTTTTGTTGTAGAATTCAATGAAGTGTAAATATTTGCGAAAAGAAATGATGTCAGAATTTTTATAAGAACAAAACTCCCAAGAAATGTTGAATACATCTGATCTGGGGCCCTCCCAATCGACAGTACAATCAAACCCACACACTCACATTCTTTGTATGTGTGCTTAAGAATTTCAGCTGCAGGGCCATTGCCACGCCGTGCTATCGACGCCATTTTACTTTATTTGTTGTCTCTTTTCCTCGCCCGAGATACGTCCAAAGAGTAATGAGAAAAAAAGCGGGTCGTTCTATCTCTTTCATACAGCGATGGGAGAGCTGGGTGATCGCAGCGTGAGATCTTTCGATTTGAGAAGGGGAATGAAAAATTAAAAAGAAAAAAGTATGGCGATACCGTTCGATGCGCGGTAGGACGGGCCCGAGCGAGCGGACATTTTTGAGATACTTATTCGAAGATGGCGGAAACAAAAAAATGAGGTTTATGATATTGGATTACTTTTTCTTTGAACTTCAGTTTTATTTTTATTAAAATTGATTGGATTTTTATTGTAATACTCGATGGTATTAATTTCAATTCCTTTTTCTTGGATGTTCTTACTCATGTTTAGTATTATGAGATAAATATTGTGTTACCTACCTAAGTATACTTACTTAGATATTTATTTTGTGTTTCAACTAGTTAGGTACCGTATTTATTTCTTGCTTTTTTGTTGAGTAAATCGGAAATAATGTGACCTTAAATATAACGGTAACCTTAAATATAAAGGTAATAAGCTAAGATTGGTATGCTAAAATAAAATATGATATTATTTTCAGTGATAACCACGTCCTAGGCACATTAATAATCATGAGGTAAATTATAAATTAATAAATAAGTAATTAAAGTATGTTTTATATACTTAAAAAGTTCTTACCTTTAAGGCAACGTCTTGCAGGAAAATCTCAAAAGTTATTCTTGTTTCATACCATTTTGATGAGATCTGAAAATAAGAAAAAATAAGTATTAATTAGAATTTTATAAGTTAGGAAGGTAGGTAAGTACCTACCTATCTTCTTAGGGTATCTACTACAGATTATACTTAAGTAAACAATACATTAAGTTGTGGGTACTTAATACTTAGTTTCCCAATAGATAGATACCTAGGTAGGAATGTAAAACCTAAACCTCTTTACGAAATAAGTAGATACTTAAGTAAAGCGTAGCATGGCCGTCATTGACTTCACCTCTCTACAGCTGTTTTGTTACACAAATAATAGGTAGGTTAAACACGCTTATTAAAAAAGACAATCATTCCATACAAAAACCGAAGTCTTAACCTAAAGAATTGATGACTGCCTAATAGGTAGCACAAAATGCGTTTTATCTATAGCCATTCTTCCATTGTCAATTAAATTAAATAATTTTCATAAACAACACTACCGTCTAAACAACTTTACATATATCATTTATATTCTTAATAAGTCTTATTTATAGTACCTAAACAGTGGCCGTTGAGCACAAAACATTGCTTAGTTGCAACGCTGTTGGTTGCTCGGAGCACTGCACGACCACTCATAAATTAACTCAATAGGTAGGAACGTATGTACCAGTAGTACAGTGCACTAACGTCGATTATTTACAGCCACATACCTACCTCTGAGATAATCTTTACTAAGTGCACGTTTTAGTGGCCAGCCCGAAGCGGTTCGCCACTTCACTTTATGGTAAGTTAAGCAAATATTAATGGCGGTGAATTTATGGCACTCTAAACTAAAGGTGCTGTGATCTCGCTGTCTCTTTTGCTGGCGACTGTACTTTGTCAGGTGTCTGTGTGCAGCGTGTGTGTTTACTGCTTGTATGGAGTTGGCTATGACGTGTATTCGCAAATTAAAAAGTAACCTTCTACTTAGATTAGGGAGGTACTGGGTAGCGTGTTATTTACAACATGTAAAACTTAGATACTGCAAATTGGACTTTAGATACGTTTATGGTTTTCCTTTAGTTTTTTGAAAGCAACACGCCATCCAATCTTCTTTTACCAGTTTTATGATTGCCCAAATAAGGAATACCTATATCTACATAGGTACCTAAGTAACTGCTTGTTCTTTGCTTGAAACTTTAAGGTGTGTTATTACACGTCAAGATTAATTAAATTCTCTACTTATTTGTGCCTCTGAATCTAAAAGCATATTTATACTTAGACTAATGGTGCCCATCTAGATAAAATCTCTTCAGGTAAGTAGTTTCTATAAATTTTCAGTTTACTCGTTTCGCACGCGTGTATCCGTTTAAGAAGTTTTACTATCTATCGGGAACCTATTTAGCATAGAGCATTTGCAGAGGAAAGCTACCAGTTTCAGTAAGAATTATAGCCCCCAATAAAAAAATATTTACTACGGACGGCTGCAAAGGCCGGTGGAGGCGAAACTCAGTTGAGTCGCGTCCACCGCGACGACTATCGCGTGATTGATACGCAATAAAGTGAATTTATTACGAGACCGCTATAAACGCACGCCCGAATGGCTAATCATCTATTAATCGCAATTTAACGCATCAACACTGTCAAATAATACTTGAAAGAACAAGCGATAAAAGTTTATTGCGCACTCGTGACGAAACGTTGTGCGCTATGGCCTGCCGTCGCGCGTCGCTCGTCGCGCTGCGGTCGACGGTCGACGGGCGTGCGCCGCAGCTAGCGACGAATAGGCGCCGCCTTAATTTGCTCCAATCGCGGCCATGTAAGGCGACACTATAAAAAATGCATAAAACCACACGGAAGGACTCACAATGCTCCATAACCTACCGCAAAACTTTGACATTACAACAGCGCGATTGTTTCTTTGTTTATCGTATAAAATTTATAGGTGCCGCTTACCGTTTACGAGAGCACGGCTATGGCCGTTGAACTTTGAATCGCTTGATTACGGTTTTTTAATGGTTGAGTGCGAATATTCGTTAATATTTCATTGTTGGCTTACGCATTGTATTCGAAGGCTCGGGCGTGCCTGCCTGCCTAATGTAATCTACACCGGCCTGCGAGCCATTCGACCTGCGTACCGCCGATACTGGGTACTCCGTACATTGCACGTTGGTCATATGATTCGGCGATTGTGAAATTCCTTAGCTAATTGAGTTTGTAAGCTCTAAAAGTAATCTCGCACATATTTACTTTACTGTCGCTATCGATGTTCTAGACGCAATATAGGTTAAGGAGTGTTTTATGTGTAGAACAAGAAAAATCTTACGTAAAATGACAATTTTCTTACGTGACCGAATTTATTTTCCTGCAGCCGCTCGCAGTCATAAAACTAATGGCTGGAATAACGTGCCGACCATCGTAGGTACATTTATGCTGTGAAGTCAGCAGAAAACAGCTTCAGAACTTTTTAGTACCTCCGTGGTGAGGTAAATGAGAGTAACATTATCTACCTATTTGTCCTTGGCTACACAAGGAATGCCAAGAAAGTACCTATCTACATGTAAGTCTTTGTATCTTTATCTAGCCAATCAAAAACATACCACAGCAGAAGAAAGAATGGGATGGTTAAGAATAAGAAACTCTCTCTCGTCCCACCTAGGGCAGTAAAACCCATTTGATGATTTTCCCCCTTAAAAAAGCAAAAGTATCGATTTCTATACCGAACAGCTCAACAACACGTACGACAAGTAAATAGGTACAGTGAATACAGAAATCGCATATTCCGTAAATAGAACTCGAAGGGTAATAAAACAACAAATAACATATTTTAACCTATGTTATTTGATAGAGTCTACATAGTTGTATGCAATGCATTAGAACAAAGGTAGCAAAATTTTTCTCAAACCGTTAATACGTAATTATACTACAGCCATTAGATACGTAATATCGTTCCATTCAAAGGCGCAGCGAACGTATCTCGATCGCCCAAACACCGGTTGTTTGGTGATGTTGTAAATCAAATCATCAATTATCGACAAGCGTTTACACTCGTGACGCCGCCGTGTAAACAATCTGGACATTAAAACTGCTGCTACCTACGTTTTACGACTATTCAATTTGGGGGAAAATCGATTTTATTCGCTTGCTTTTCAATCGATTCACGGGTAAACTCGCTCGAATATAACCCGGTTACTGTTTGGATACCGATTTTTTAACCGTAGCGAGGAAGTGGTTGGCGGATACTGTTGGACACGGAAGAGATGCATGCGGTAAACAACGCTGTTGTAAACCAACGTTTATTTACTTAGGCCTAACTATACGTCAATCGGGGACGTAATTAGAGTCACGATGGAAGGGTTAAGGTTTTAACAACGTACACAAAAATAGGGACTGAAATTGGATCACTTACCTCGCTATAGCTACGTATAAAAATCCCTGTATCTTCTATAACACTAGGAACCATTTATTTGAACGTGTGAGGCCACAATAACATTGGTTTGAAACACGCTTTCCACTAATCAAAGCCCATTTAAATGGGAACGCTAACAGATATAAAATCACTCTTAATTCCAAGTGCGTCCATCGGAGTCATCAACTCGACTGCCAGTATGTACGGGCTAACAATTGTATCACATATTTATGCCACTAACAAAACACTAACAAATTGATATGTTTATCTACAAAGGACTATAAATTCATTCATGTCGGGCCCACCCTTTAGTGAAGGGATCCACCCTTCATGTTTAAAAAAATTGCAAAATATTACATAAATAATAAAAGACCGGCATTCCCCCACGATGCTCCCGTTATCTATGAGATAGATATAATTTTGGCTAACTCATAGTTCCGGGGAAATGGTCTGTGATGCTCCTTTTGAGATTTAAATTTGTTTCATGCATTATTCATTCTGCATAAAACATAAAACAGAATCTCGTAGCTTTTTAGATGAAAGCATACGATTTATGTACTTGGAATCTGACTCACATAATGCCACCGTCTGAAGAGGTAGATACTTTTCAAATATTAAGGAGTTTTCACACTCTAAATACGTTTATTAGGAATAAATAGGTATAACTCCTTTTCTAGCAGACGTTTGTGTTTCGTAGGTTGGTACATACCTAATTACTATGTAGACACAAATAAAATCAAAGGGTAAATTTCATAAAAGCGGGCACATAGTACCGAAGTGACATCCCTAATTAATTTCACAGACGCAGTGACATTTTCCCTCCACAATTACAGTAATAACCCGCAGCGTACACCGACACCCTTTCCCATACATTTCAGAGTTAACCCTAAAACGGAGGACATCGCCATTAAAAAATCAAACTGTGACGGACGAATAGGGGTGTTCTGTTTTTTAATTTAGTATTTTATTTGATGGGAAATGTTTGAGTAGTTCCTGCGTGGCTATATAGTTATTGTTAATATAATAATCCCCTTGGGTATTGGGTTCAGAAATGATTTTCTTATAACTAGCAAACTGCAATCAGTGCGCCTTGAGTAATAAAATCAAATGAGGATAGGTTGAATCGATTCTTTTATTTTTTGCGTCCGCAGTCTGGTTTCTCGATCAGAAGGGACGATGATTAGATATTCAGTGAATTAACGAGTTGGCTCTGTACAATAGCTACATAATATTTCAATTTCTTTTAATCTGTAGGTTTTTTTATGAGACTTAACTAACGAGCAGGAGGAATATGTGATGGTAACCTAAATAGCTATCGGTGCTGCTTATGGACACCCTGAACATTGAGGACTTAGGTATACCTATATGTGTTAACGTTCTTTTAAAGATTAGGGAATAGGGGATTAACGATTTGAGGAGGAGAAGGATTACACCTTCTCTAACCTTACAAACTCATAACGCAACTCAAAGCAAGCGTTGTTTCACGCCGTATTTCTATGATGTGGATTTATTGACATTGAGATTGGTTTTCTCCTATTTTCATTATACAAAATTGCTTTTTATAAATTTTGGTAAACATTAGCAGGAGGGTAATCGCTTCGATATATTCAGAACGTACCTATACAGAAAATATTTCTTATTTACAACCGCTATATTATATAGATACTTATATAATAATATGGAGTACAAAAACGAAACAAGAGACTCGGAGCTTTCTATATATAAATCTGGTTTTTGTTTCCCCAGCTAGGCAGGCCGGCTGTGGGGCCGCTAATTCGGTTCGTTTACGAGCGCCGCCAGATCCCAGGCCAGATGCCTATCCCACGCCTCGAGCGTCCCTTCACACGGACGTGGGATGCAATGCGGAGAATTGTTACCGAAACGCGTAGGATTTTCTTTGGCGTTGTTTTAAAGTTTTAGGTACTTTATCTTGTCTTTTTGTCCTTTGTGCTAAGTATGGTTAGATAAAAGTAATCTGCGAATTAATTATGATGTTGTCGCGTCAGAATGTTAGTATAAGACAGTGACAGCAACAATTTTATTCGTTCGATAACATTTATAATATTTATCTGATTATTGAAAAATCACCCTTAAATGTAATATATCTGAGTCGATACTAATTATTATATAGGATCAAAGTTTTTGATTACTTTTTCCTATTGATAAAGAAGGTGGTTGAATATAAATGTAGCTTAAGCTTGCTTCTGTATTTTAACTAAACTATTTCAGAAGGAAGTATTTGGAATGTAGTTATAAGCAGACTCTTCAATTTATTTCATGCAACAACTATCTACTTTTTTGCAAGTAAACTGTAAAAAAATATTCAAAGAAATTCAAATTAAAAAATCATATTATTTAAAAAAAGAAACGTCTTGTAAAACCGTAACGCACCCAATTCATATGAAAGTTCTTTATCTAATGTGTACTCCTACACCTTACGAGATTGGAATATTATGGTAGAGGTGAACAATTTATCGATATTATACTGCCCACTATCCAAATGTTTGGAGACATTCTGATTGGGTTTCAATATATGGACAGCCCACCTTTAACATTTTTAAGTGGTTTTATATGTCCGGGTAATGTAATCTGAACGTAACATTTTGTGGTAAAAGTTTTATTGTAGGATTTTGTTTTTGTTTTCATATTTTAATTGAAACGAACTGGGGTATTTTAACGTAGGTACTACTATGTGCATTATAAACATTTCAGCGAATTAGAACAATCTTCTACTCTTCTTTTCCACGGCCGAATCATATACATAGTTGGTCCATATAATACCGAATATACATCAGCAATTCCTACACCTTTATGTAGCTCCTATAAAATAGACATTTCGTATACAAACCTAAATAAATGTTTATTTACATAACAGATTAGACAAAATCATAAAACATAAACATGAAATCAAATAAAACAAACACTAAAAAATATAGACACAACAAAGTATTAAAAAGAAACCGAATGCCCTCGTAGATACGCGATTGGTAATAACTGTAATATTTATCGCAATAATAACACACATTATTAGATTTCACTGTTGCTGCAATCATAACTAGTCAAAGTGAAAGTCAATGAAACTTTAACGTTGAATTAAATAAAGTTGTAAACTAGCCACGCGTCAGGCAAATCATAAGCCGTACTAGCTATACGTTATAAATCTCAACTTTTTATGTACCATTAAAACATTTTTATTAGTTATTAACACGTGTTAAATGGTTAAAAGACTAAAACATTTGTAGAAAAGTCGGGTCATTAACATATACGTATAATATAGATGGGCGCCTACCGTTTTAACTTATACACTAATTATGATTGGTATGACAGGGCGGTAAAAATAATCTAGTTGTAAATATTGAGTTTAAGATCTGGTCGACGTTATAATACTTTTCTGAACTTAGTCTGGTAGTGAGATGTAATAAACGAAGGTTTCTGGTATTTTACGATTCTCGATTTATTATTCGGTTATGACTGGATTTGTGACAATTTAGAGCGACTAGGTTTTATATCAGTTTTACATAAGGGTAACAACTCTGTATGTTATTAATTTACCTATGTATCTACCCTAATTATTGTATATTTAACATTTGTACACACAAGAAACATAAATATTTGTCTACAAAGTTAATCTACAGCGATAATAACCGTCGAATTCTTCAAAACTCGAATCATAACTCTATAATAGTTCCCCATAATTTCATTAGAATGTATAAACTAGCAACTAAACATTTACAAGCGTTACTTAACACGATAATATCAAATTAACATTAATAACCAGCATAAATCAATTATTCGTCTCAAACAGTCATCGACTTTTAAATCGTAATAAAATGTACAAACGGCAGTCAATTTATTTATTGCCTTAAAGTTGTAAAACGATATTACACGCCATAATGACGTGTGTTATTGGCATTTATTTCAACCATTTTACCATCAATGACCACTTATTCAAACTTTATGTTTATTGTTTAATTAAAAACAAATTAGTCACACATAAACAAACGTTGGAAACAGAAGTTGTGATTCTAGCCTTAGTTCAGTATACGCGCGCTCTTAGTGACTGACATGAAGAGTAAATATTTCATTTTATACTCGACAAGCGAAATTTTCTCACGAGTAATGTAAAGTTAGTACCTATAAGGCAGTATATACCTTCTGGCTTTTACATAAGCGACCAACGTTCACAACGACGCAGCCGACACAAGGTAACATTGTTGTCCTTTACACATGGACCGGACCTTATAAATTTACGTCTGATTTATTTATTACTCGCACAAAATGTCAACAATGCAATGCTAAAAGTGAAACCAAAAAGTATTGTACAAGAAAGGGTGTCCGAGCATTGTGCGTGCACCCTGTTATGCAAATCAGTACGCTGAAACCGAAAGTGTAACTACAGCCTAACAAAGGTCCCGGGCTTGCGTAACCTTTACATAAATCGTCGATACGCATTAGGCAAATTGCTTTTGCCTTTATATGTGATCTTGAAAAACCAGACGAAACGAGTCCCAATTCAGCAAAAAATACCCAAATCATCGGCTGTATTATCTATCCTTCAAGTCGTTAAAATCCAAAGGGTGAAATTAGCATAATGTTGAAATAACTCTTTCTGGAGAAATATTTTGGCTTTTGTGGTAAATTTTACTTTCGTTTTTGGTTCGCAAACGTATTTTAATAACCTATAGTTAGAGCTGAGCGTTTGTAGGAGTCGGTTCCGCGCGTGATTCCAAATAATTTAGATAGCTGTGCGCTGGTTGCCGTGTTGTTGTTGTGAACGTTAAAAGTTTTCATGAAGAGAGATCGTGTCGTACATATTTCGATAAGTACGTTACCGGCTCGTGATTTATATTCAGGTGTGTTCGTGTTACCGGATAGTTAAGTTTTTACTGTCACGATAGAGGGCTTGTTGAGTGAAGTCGGCGATTTGTTTATCGGTAACGGCGAGGCGACGACAGGCGACGACCCGGTATCAAACCTGTATGTACCTCCGATCTCTTTATGTGTAAGTGTTAAGTTTAGTGCCCCATTTATAGCTTTTTGGTTGTGTCACCGAAGTGGGTAGGTGTGTTTAGAAACTCGTAAGCCATCTTCGTGAGAAAAAAATGTATTTATTTTTATTGGATAGGTAAAGGAAAAGTGCCTTGAAAGTTAATTAAAGAAATTAACATCGACGCATTTACGCAGTGAATATCAATGAGGTTCTAACCTATGTACACTTTAAAGGCACCATCCACTAAAAAGGTTTAATGTGATACAGAGTGTGATTTGAAAACTGCTCGATAATAGGTATTAAGTACACGTATAGGTACCCGATATGTCCAACAATTATTTCTTCAATGTTAAAAACTCTACCCGTTTAATGTAGATAGTTTATACGTACGTATATAAATAATTTTCCACTAGTTATGAAAGCTATCTACTAATGGTATTTTTTAATTACGTATTGGTACCTAGTATTGATTTCTACTGGCCATTAGGAAACCAGCCTTGAGGACACGGCACTAACGGTAATGGAATGGGAATAGGTAGCATATAGTCACGCCAGACGTAAAACAGTCATGCTATTAAGTACTTATATTATCATAATTACTACGTACCTACATAGGTAGGTACTAGACGAAAAGAGAATCGAAAACATATGAAACAAATTATACCTAAGAATTCATGAAAAAATTCAGTTTAATATCGAACCAATCATTTTATCCTAGTCACCTTGTAAAAATGATTTAACTAATTATCTGCACAACAATCAGTATTATAGATTTAAAAAAAACATTTCTAATAATAGAAAGACAATCGAACAATGAACAATTGAACAAATTACTGATACATAAATTAGTTTATTGCGATGTCCTAATTTTTTATTGTGTAATCCTTATTGACAATGAAAATACTTGAATTCTCAATTTGCAATAGCAAAATATCAAACATACATATTACATAAAAGCGGTCTATAGGTACTTTTACATCGGTAAAAATTGCATAGTTGTACCTATGTTGGAAACTCGGCACTGATATATATGCGCTAAGGGAATGCGACAGGAACACATTATTCATGAGTTTTCTTCACATAACTACCAACGTCAAAAACATTTTCTATCGAAGTAGATAAAGAAATGCTACTTGAGTCATACTTTTATTTTTACAACTGTATTTCAAAGCGTCAAATCGTGACAACCGCAACACGAGCGTCTCAATCCAAGATGGCGTCGAAAACCGCACGCAACCATTCATCAGGGGAATTGTCATAAAATAGAATTACTGGACGGATCACACGCTCATGATTACTATGAATCATCATAAATCAATCCCTCAGTGGCCCGCACCATCTAATTGTTAGATCTCGTTATAAATCAAACTTTTCGGGAGTTTGGAAGTTTCGGTGTGCGGGTAGAGCACAATTTTTTTATAGGTCGACGGTTTTTGGGCGTCGTAAACCATGGCTGAAACTTTCTGACGGATTAACGACGCGGTTCTTAAAGGAATTCGGTCTCGTTCTGTAACGCGATATCCACCTATTTTTGTTAGTAACTGTAATAATAAAATGACCTCAAGGTTTCGGATTGTGGTAGCTGACCAAGCGTCTAGAAATCTCAAAAAACATACTGAAAGTTTTGATATTTCTTGTGGTGAGTTGCATACTCTTATTAGTTAAGAAAAGTAAAAAGTACGTGGTGAGCTTCGCTATGTACATAGATATTTATAATTTTAAAATAATCATAATAGTACCCTTAAAACTAGTAGCTCTAAGCCATAAACTACAGCTCTGACCTAAAAGTCGTTCCGTTAAAACAACAGTAGCTAAAATATAGTTTAGTTCTTTTATGCAAATTAACCAACAACCTAGTACAACATTTATAATACCCACTGAAATAACAAAAGAAATAATAAATGAAAGAACAATACTTTACGCGACTGAACTTCCCAGCAAGATCCTGATAAACCAAAAGATTTTAATTTAACGCTTGATTACATTTGATTACAGGACACATTGTGTTATAACACGTAGGTACACGCTCGCTATCAATCCAATTTCGTTGTTTAATTACTGTAACCATTCTACTAAACAAACACTTGTGTTGGTGGGGTTGTTTGACCGTACCTACGAGGCTACGTGGTTATTTCACACCTACAAACTCATCTTGGAGTTAATCCAACGTAATTGACTCTCGCTGAGAAAGCTATAAATGGTTATTGACTGTGCCAATAAACCCCTCACAATTAATACCTCGACCGGCATTCGTATAAATCTCTATGTATAGTAAAAATACACCTCTGCTGTAATGGACACCTTTTCCGCCAATGGACTGGATAATACTGAGTACCATTGTATAAAAATCATGTCTTTTATTTTTAAAATATCAGTTACTCGCCGAAATATTTTACTGTGTTATTATATCTTTAAGGTTTTATGATTACCTACGACGATTTCAAATGTCTCTCTAGTTTAGTTAACATTACCAACACATTGTTAACTAGGTGATTTAATTGTGACCAGAATTTAATAATCTGAAAAAATAATTATGTGCTAAAAACAAATATTGAAATACCACCAGTTTTTGCAAACTACCAAGAAATACTCAGCCAAATAAAATAGACACTTCTATATATAAGCGTAGCCCACTTTTTCAATATAATTTCGAGCAGCGTTTTTCCTCAAGACACCAACGTATATTTTCCGTGGCACATCTAAAAGATTCAGGGACATAATTCAGGGGTGGCCATTATCTTTCCAAGTTACGGATACGGGCGCACTGAACGACAACGCTCTTAGACCGTAAATAAGTCTGGCGTTTTGAGAGCCTCGCCTAGCATTTTACGTGCATTGGCAAATACTTACGTACAATGCGACAATAAACCTTATGGATTCCCAAATGCGCTAAATAAAAGTCGCCGCCAATACTAAATTATGCTTTATTGCTCACAAGAAACGGTCCAATTTTCTATGTGAGGTTTCAATACGGGCTTGCAACGCTACGCCAGCAATGGCGACTCACGATTCGAAAACAGATTTATGATCGGTACGATAACGGGCTTGCGATAAAAATTTTACCATACCAAGGAGCACGTAGGTTCCACTACACATACGACAAATTTAGACCGAAGTTGAAGGCACGTCTGCCCTACAAACGCAGAAACGATGAATAAGTCAATTAGGTAGGTACTGAAATCACAACGGAATTTTCTTGGTGATTAATAACCTTGTTCATAAACAAATTTTAATAGGTAATGAACTTCAACTTTTTTCTTTACTAATTTTGTATAATAATGATAAGTCTATAAGTGAATTTCACTCATAATATACCTAAGCTCAATTTTTAGGTTATTTGCCTTTATTTAAAACATGTAATTTTCTGATACTATTTACTTAATACAAAAATAATGTATTATTATGTCTTTATAAGTATTATTAATAGGTAGATTTTTTCTAAAAGATTTCTATTTAATCGCGTTCTATCGCGTACCTATATACCTAGGTATTCCTAATCAATGACATTAATTGAGGATATATTCAGCTTGCTGAGCATTTCTGTGTATCTACAATTGAAGTGAGCGTGGTACACGATATTGGATTGACCAGCTCACGAGCCTGCTTCGTGACAATTAAGCAAATAATTATTTATGTAGGTACGTTATGTACTTGATAGCAACAGTCACGATATGGTTTAAACGTAATATAATATATCATACATATTTCCCGCATGTTTATTCTCAGAAATCGTAATACATAAGTGAGATATGATTTTTAACATGTCGGGACATTTTTCATCATGTGTTGTTAAGTAGAAATTCCTTATGTATGTATATGATACAAATAAAATTATAAGTAAGTAAAATATATTGGTTGTCATAATTAAGCTTTACCCATTGGGCTATTAAAGATCTGAATGCATGTTGAACAAGTTTTTACCAGTGACGCCCTCAGTTCTAGGGTAAGATGTACCTAGCCTATGTGTACATATATTCCAGACTATTGAATCTATCTCTGTATCTATTATTTAACTATATCATTTCATTCAGATTTCTTCATTAATTTGTATGCAAGAGGAATTTACATTATTTTGATAACACTTACTTACAGATACGTGCAGAAAGAGATTGTTTACACAGCAAATTTAAAATCACGCTGATTTAGTTATTGGGCAAATCTCTGAAAAATTTAATCAAAACGACAATTGAAAATCATTCGAAAATGTAAAAATAGGTTTGTAATTTACATAACATATGTACCTGCTTAGGTACGTACGTTTACGCCTGCTTAGACGTAAACATGTTTTATCCGACAAAAGTAAATGTGACATCCCACCAAATGATATAAATCAGTGTGTGACCGCTACATACAATTACCAACACCCACACCCAGGATATAGGCGATAACTAGGAAGATGATCACAACACTAGCCAACCCGACTAGAAACTATAAATAAAAGATGAAAGGCCGCCGCAAACACACGAGGTCGCCTGCGCGGGCGCGGGTAAAGCGATTCTGTTTGCAGCTTAGTCACAAGTCACAATGCGTAGGTAGTATATACGGCCTTAGGTTGTAGGTATGTATGCATATTAGGTGCATGCAACTCAAAGCCTACGCACGTCCTGTGATAAAAGAATTATTCCATCTAAGTAGATACCTACAAGTAGGTACCTACCAACCTAACGCAGGCTTTTGTCTGCTTCGAACAAAAATGAAATTAGGATTAAGTATTAAGAAAATCTACTTTATATTTGACGCATTTGTATCACATCTGAATATAATACGTTAACTCATTTTTGTAGTGACTTATTCCATGTATATAGTTTATCAGAGATACCTACATATTTTCAAGCCTCAACTATTCATTTGCTCATAAGTAACCTAAGGTACCACTTGGTTTAAAATTCTCAATAAAAGAGAAAAAAAGTAACGTGTAAGTACCTACTATGCAGTAGCCGTCCGCACGTGTGCCCAAAAACTTCAGTGTCAGTCAGTTAATAATAAGAAAATCCTAAAGGATCGATATAGTTCTAAGTTCTTTTTTTTATAAGAACCTTCTCCCAACCTGAACAAATAGATACAGAATTAAAAAGAATTATCAGAATCGGTCTTGGTCTATCGGTCAGTACACGCATCGTGCCATAACAAAGAGAATTTGGGACTAATTTTGATCTATACTTATAGATGCATATCAATATAAGTACATACAGTTCCATGACTGTGTACAAATTTATTCTTAAAAAATACAAGATGGTGAACTACCTACAAGGAAAATTAACAACTTTTAATTCCTTCATTGACGTTTTAAAAATGAAAATATTGTCCCAGTTTGGATTGATTGAGGACGAGGTCGGCTTTAGTCAAGCATTTATTCCATGCCATGTTGAAAATAACAATTTTCCTCAAGTAATTTCTTCAACAGTTGGACTTATCATATTCAATTGAATATCTTGCCACGCTACCATGGCCAGGCTGTTGCTAAGTCAGTTATTTTCTATTTTTCCTTTTAACTTATAATTATGTAGATAAGCGTGTATGTGTACTCGTATCTGTCTCTCATCAAAAATAAATTGATATTCGCCCAAGTTATTCACAATGCACTTATTGCTTTTTTGAGAAGGCAAAATTATCAAATGACTTCTCCTTCTCTGGGCGGAGTGGGGAGTGTCTGACTCTTACTGACTCAAATCACCCCATTTTCTTTCCCTGCTTCGAGCCAGAGTCGCAGCACATTATTACATTTACTTATTTATACCCATAATTCGGACTGTAATCTTCCTATTGCTCAAAATCCTTATAATATTGATGATCAAGTACTGAGAGTGAAGTATTTTATTTTGAACTTATGTTTTTTTTATGTAAGAAATAAACTAACATTTCTTTGTCAACATAACAAATATGAACGTTGAGTGTGAGTTTACGGAACTAAGTATATTTATAGGTACAAAACTTTGCATTTATTGGAGCAGTACCTACAAAATGGGGTAGTTTGAAGTCAAAAAGAGACTGGACACTCCCTCTCGCCTAGCCCAGGGCGAGATAAGTTATTACACATATGTAACAATGATTTATTTATAACTTAATTTTAATAAGTATATAGAATATAAATGTCAATTCTTTTATAAATATTTTATAATTGGAAAGCCCAGGCTTAAATATTGAGTGGTTCTGGTGGTGGATAACTCCAAGACTTCAGGAAAATAAAGCGACAAACCAAATAAATAACAGTATATAAGACTGGCCTAATCAGCCTTCTACTCAAATCTTATACATATAATAATATTATGTACCTATACAAAGTATTACTGCATGGATAAAAAGTTAAAGTTTTTTAATAGAGAAATCAGATTTTGTAATTGGTAAGTGCTATTTATTGTTGGAATTGATATACATTACAAATAGACAAGATGTACCTTAATTTTATTAATTTACACGTCAAATACTTTTCGTTTTTCATTATTTTTCTAAACATGCAATTGTGGTTATATAAAATTTCTTTGTGAAGTTTCTGTGTAAGCTACATATCTGAATCTATTGTCTATTTTATAAAATTTCATACATTTAGTAGGGAATTCGACATCAAGCTCAAACCAGTTTTGTATATGGAAAATTTTAGTCGTTGATAAATACTTAAAGGTTCTTCATTATTTATTTCAGTTAGGTACTTATTTTATTATATACCATGTACCTAATACACAAAGATACATGCGTAAAGACGTTATAGGTAACAATAAATCAATAAATAACAACAAACAGTGAAGAAAATTTTCAGAAAATAAATAGTAAAAATATTTCAAAAAGAAAAACATCAAAGTAATTAATATAAAAACCAAGCACGCTTATTTTAAAAATTGTAACATCAAATCATAAAAATTACTCACTAGCAATCCATAAATCTCCTAATTCTTCTGGCACATAATGACTCTGAGTCATAACTGTGTAATGAAGTTATAAACATGCAACTATACTCATGTAGCACTCTGTGAAAATCAATGTCCAAGTAAAACGAGCGATAAGGAGGCAGACGGCGCACGATTCGAAACAACGATCATTTCCCATGGAAAACAGTTTGTACTCTTGTCGATTTATTATAACACCGTATTTGAAATTTAAAAATTAAAATTTAGAACGATTCCGCCGCCATCTTGGTCCGGCGTGCGTAAACGCCTGCGCGCCGCGACCACCGCGAAATTACAGCAGGCGCGCGCTCCACCGCTCGCGCGTTTAAAAATAAAATAAAGTTAAAACAACGTCATTTTGTGCACGTGTGTGTGAGAGGGCCGGTATTTATTTATAGGCTAGTAGCTATGTAAATAACGAACGACCGAGTCCGGTCCAACATTTCTTGTGGTTTGCAAAACGTCTTAATTCAAACGTGCTCGTAGCAATTCCCGCAACCTACTTTGTGCCTGGACCCGATGACGTGACTACTTTATTATTCTTACAACCTACTCGTAAAGTTATACATATATGAGTTGGTAACCTTCACTAAAATTCCATTGACTTGCCAGCAGCGAACAGACTCATGGTCGATTGGTGGAATATTAATCGACTGACTTGTTCGATCAGGAAAAAAGCAAAATTATAGCAATGAATAAATTGAATATTTGTGCTTCTGTTTCCGATCTCCATTCTCAGTTGTATAATTCGTACTCTTTTATCTATCTAAACTCAAATTAAAATGTCTGAACGGTACTTTTCTCAAAAATCTTCAGTAAAGGGCAAGATAACCTACGTAAAATCGAATTGCTTAAGATCTTATCGTTAACATTAAATAACAATTTTATTTTTAACAACTTAACGAATTATTTTCCATGTTAATCTGATTCAATCTTAGTACATAAATATAAGATGGAATTGTACTTAAAATTACACAATTTTGCTTTTTCTGTTTATAAAATGAATTTCCTGTATGTCCGTAATTATCCCATTTTTACAGACCATATCATATATGAGGCTATTTGGAAAAAAAATCGAAATCATATAATAATTTACACGTACCTACGTACCATATTAATAATTGACATGTAATATGACTAGGCATTGTAATGTGTTAATGTTTCAACACAAATCGAATGTTGGCGCACTTCTTCATGTAACATTATTTCAACCTACACGTGTTTTATCGTAAGTATGAATCAGAAGTGACTCAAGATTTCCTTTTTTTATAAGATTGTTAAAAGTTAAAATGTTTTACTTACATATTATATTTATTCAAAATATTTTTTTCTAAGATATAGATACTGAAACACAGCAGCAGGCTCAAAGTGAAGAACAGCTTTGGTGAGACAAGGTTTGCCAAATACTTGCCTATGCTGAACTTGGCGATATTTTTTGAACTCATGACGAAGTGTTTCATCAGTATATAATAAGAAATATAAAATAAAAACTAAAATACACACCCAACAACAGGAGTAAAAAAAGTAAGCGATTTTATATTAGATACAAGAATCTTTACCAGGCGCCATGAGCGAGTTTAATTACACAAACAAACGTTGTCTATTCATTTTCATTATGCCATAACTTTAATATTAACATTTATAAATGTTTCTAGCTTATTATAAGCGCTTATAAAGGTTAGGTCAGGCTAGCGCGGCGCTCGGATTAAGCCGAGCGAGATATTGCAAGGCGATATTTTAGAGCGGCGCGGGCGGCCGGTCAATGAACCCGACGCCCCACGCCACTGCTTTACCAGGGTTGCCAGATGCTTTAGTTTACTGGAACTAGCTAGCTACATATATATATTATAATAAATGAAAATATTATTGCTCCTGTATGAAATACCGTTTTATGAAAAGAAAAGAAAAGTTTTCGTAGTTACTTATTTTTTATAGATCTACAATCTTTTAAATCGAACTAATGAAATGTTACTACTGGAGTTTTGTCGGTGCTTTTTTCACTGAGTATGTTTATATTGGAAAAAATATACAGTAATTTCAACACACGTTTCGAAATATTTAAATGTTTTGTTGTCAAATTATCGAAATTAAAGGTGCTACGAATTTCGTAGCAACTTCGTAGCAAAATTTACAATATTCAAAATACCCGTACTGTGCCTTGTACAACAAAATTTCAAATGGTATAGCTTTAATTGTAATAGATATAGAATATATTAGTAACATTAATTATTTGACGACCCTATCGCAACTCCTTCGTTTGCTTTTTAATTTTACTTCGCAGCTGACACACGCCTGTATAAACACACCCTTAAACATACAGTCCTGTATGAACCGATACCTTTTAAAATCGTCGGTTGTGAGAATAAAGTAAAAACTTAACAATACTGTGATACTAATTGACGGAAATATATTGAAAGCAGCTGAATAGGGGTTCTTATTGTTATAGGCACATATGGCTCAAATTTCGATGCTACGAAAAAAATCAATCACGTTGTAAATGTTGCAGGCAGAGCAATACCATGTAGAGTAAATTGAACTCTAAGTTTTTTCAATCCAATAATAGTTTTTCTATGAAAGCACACTCAAGTACCTAATACGATTTTATAACCATAACCTATACCTAGATAATGAAAATTTATTATAATTAGATTTTGACCTCGTTGCCGATAATCCCTATAATAAATGGCTGAGTACTTTTACACCATTAGAATTTGTAATAAGTAAATAAATAACCACAACATGTTACTATAAATATGTTGAGTCAAAAGAAATGAAAAAAAAAACACATCTTGCGAATCAAGATCCGTATCTATGAAGTCGTAAAAATTCTATGTAATAATTAATTACCTACATAATAAAAAATAACTAAAATTCCACAAAAATCATCTACATCTCAATCTACAAACAGGTAGAAATAACATTAAATCAACGAAAAACGAAAGCCGTTTGAGTGTACCTACATTTTTTCTATCGAATGTCGTTCTTAATTTTGTAGCTTGTTCATTTTTTTTCTCGTAGACATTTATCTTGTTGTGAGGATCAAAATATTTGATCTTGCTGTCGTGTTTTGTTGCATCCCCCGGTAACTAAGGTGCTGGTCCCCTTCGAAGAATCTCCCTCCCTCCGAAAACAATAAATATGTCAGTGTAGGATATTACGCGACGTTAAGACGTGGCCTGTCTTAGCTAAATTATTACGCTGCAACTTTTCCCGATGAGTTCTCCGCTCCAACTAATAACTTTTTACTTTTTATTGCTCCGAGGATTAAGCGGAGATGTCTCATTTTATTTTTAGGACGTAGATTATATTTTGTTGTGTTTTGGGTGCGTCGGGATTTTTTGTTCATTCGGAAATATAAATTGGTAGAGCTGTCTTATACATATTATATACTACAAGAATTATTGAAATAATATGGAAATGAACATTTGATAGATATATACATTATTATATTTATTTATAGGTACCTATAGGTATCGTTGAGGTCTACTATTAAATATTTTCTTTGAATACTTAATCCTGATCATCTACATATCTACCTATGTGGTGTTGTACCTACATATTATTTGTCATCATAAACTCCTAGGAAGTTCAACCAATTTCAAATAGGTACCTACTTAGGCTGCTAAAATACTTATTTGAAAACCTACTAGCATCTACTTGTTTATACCTATTATAAATATTTATTTATCAATAAAATGTTTCGAATAAAATACATAATTTAGGTGTTTTATCTAAGCTGATCTTTATAATTAAAATGTTATAAAAGTTTTAAAACTTAATGAAGTCAGTATATCAATTTAAATGTTAATCACAAGCTAAACTTCCGGTTACTATTATATCACACTATGTAGATAAGAGTAACTGCTAATGTTTGTGTATAATTTTGTAGAAATACTATTTTACTTATTCCTTCTTGCCTTAAGTACTAGGTTGATAATGTATTAGATATTCCTATCGTGCAATTTCTTTGTAACAACTACTTACGTTAATTTAAAGAAAATATCGTATATCAGCGTGTACCAAGGGAAAAGTTTGCCAACATACATTGTATCGCCCCTAACAAAGCAAACAAAACAATTTCCCGCAAAAAAATCAGGAAAAAGCGCGCCAGAGAAAAACAACGTCGACCATAAAAGAAAGAGCGGAGTTGGCGGGCGAATTGCGTTGCTCGCTCAGCGGAGCGCCATTGGTCGGGTGTGCCCCCCTCGGGCCGCGCCCCCCTCGGCCCGCGTCCGACCGTAACTCACTCTTCACTTGTTTTTACGGCCGCCATTTTGTGACGTTCGCTCGCGCGGCAGCCCGCGCTAATCCATACTCGCTCACAGACCGACCGCGCTGTCCCTGTGTGCGTGACCTGTACGCTGTACGACTAGTTCTAGGTACAGCGTAGCGTAACGTCGGCAACTGCATACTGATAATGATGCTCATTTCTCGTTGCTATTTTGATTTCTCTTCCAGTTTGTTTATATTTTAAGTTTATACTTCGATAATTAGCTGCCTGTACTAAGATTATTTACCTTAAATAATATTCTATCTAACATTCGATTACGATACGATTCGACGCAAGTATTTCAGTTAATCCACGACGGTTAAAAAGTTTACAGTTAACCAATTTTGCTTTATTTTCTCAGTTGTTTCAACTTGATTAGTAGGTACCTAAAAAGAAAGCCTGAATTGGCAAGCCAATAAACCTACCTAGCATCTGTAGAATAAATCCAACCGAGAAAAAGAAAAAGTAATAGTTTTTAAAACAATTAGGTACGTATCTAAAACTAAAGTCAAAACATAAGGACATTTATTTATATTTAGGTACTTATAAAGCTTTATCTAATCCTAACTCTAACAAAAAAAACTATCAGAAAACATGCCACCAAACTTTTCCCACAGAAAATCCAAACGATCCTGCGAGCTAACCGACCTACACACGAATGTACTATCTGGGATCCATTAGAGGAACATCATTAACTCACTCACGGGGCGTATCTCCCTAATGAGAGCCGACATCCATAGATGCATGAGTTTGGGGCTGTAATGACGTATCTCGCCCTATCTTTACGTCTTAATCCTTGTCATTAGGGCCTCTCTGCTCTTGTTAACTATCTTTGTCGGAGGTTTAATTGTACTTGGGAAGTTCGGGTAACATGTTTCAATGGAAATGTTCGTTTTGTAGCGGATGAGTGGCATCGAACGATATTTATAGCTTCAAGGGAAGTAAGGTGAAAAGTAATTATAAAGACCAATTTGTGTGGTTTGGGATACTTTGTTCTTAACATAATTCATCTGTGTGGGCATGGAGGACTTTGCTCAACAGTTATTTAAGTATAAAGCTTTGTATTGTAGGCTATCAACATTGCGACATCGTTCGGGCAAATGTAATTATTGTTTTGCTACACAACGGTACAATGAGCCACCGCAACGTTGGCCTAGAACAAGAGTAACAGGGGTTTTTAGTCAGTAAGAGTCTGACACTCATCATCAAATGACTCCTGTCGCCCCACCCTGGGCGGGAGGGATCATTTCATTTGATAATTTTCC
The DNA here is from genome assembly GCA_902829305.4 of Spodoptera exigua. Taxonomy (NCBI): domain Eukaryota; kingdom Metazoa; phylum Arthropoda; class Insecta; order Lepidoptera; family Noctuidae; genus Spodoptera; species Spodoptera exigua. Next base: position 6,151,882 of record LR824612.2, read on the forward strand.
CCTTACAAAAAAAAAAACACCATGGTGATCACTTTAAGTTATAAAAGAGTACTGTTGCATTCTATGGGAACCTCTAAATAGGTTCAAGTTGCTACGCACTATCTATAAGTATAAAGAATCTAAATAACAAGGGTTCTTCATAACGATATCTACTTACGTCTATTCGAATTAGGCACAACAGTACCTACACTTTTTTACATAAATATTAATAATAAGTACCTATATAATACAAAAAATCTCTAGGCCACCAAGGAATAAAAAAAATCTAGTACAATCAAATAGAAACTCTAAGCGCACATCAATAAGTGCTTAAACGTGGACGATGATCCATGGTGGTGTGCTCAACATTTTATAGTGTTCGTTTAATAGCGTTAAAAGTGAAACGATGTAGTTAAACTCTGCGATTGTCGCACCAAAAGTCTACGTACGAATATTTTACGTAAAACAACATTGCTTGGGTCAATAGCTCTAAACGATAAAATATGACGTTTTTCTTACAACATAAGGAAAAGTGGTAGACAATTTCGTATTTAATTTATTTATATATTTATATTTTTTTTCAATTTCGAAAATAATCAAATGTCTGCCTTTCGAGGCTTACTGAATAAAAACCCTCCCGTTCCTTTTCTTACTCTAGGCCGAGACCGCAGTGCCATATTGCACTTGCCTCGCAACCCTGGCTAAAGTCCGTATATTTGAGGTGTTTTTCGATGTATTTCTGATAGTCTACGCTTTCACTTAGTACCTATAATAAACAAGAATAGTAACTTTATTATAATTCAAATTTACTCTGTCTATGAATTACAAAACTTCTTCTGAAACCACGTAACCAATACCATAGAAACAAGCTCTACTTTCTTTAAATCACACAAAAGAAACTAAACCTTATTACTTACAAACAACAAAAGATATTTGCATAATTTGTCCAAACAAAATAATCGGTTATGTTGACAAAACTCTTTGGTTCTCAATCATTACGGCTTTGTTAATTTGGAGCAATAAATAAATGGTAATTAAGCATTGTTCGAGTTTTATTGCGTGTTGTTTAAGTACAATGAATGTTTATGCCGAAAAGGGTTCACGCCTGAGAATATCAATAGTTGTAAATTATTACAGTTTTTGTTAGGAATGTAATAAGTATTGTAGGGAAGGAGTTTAGTATGCATAAATTAAATTAGAAGCGACCCTTTTGTTGCTATGTGTTGTGGTTCGTTGGGAACAATATTTCCTCTATGTAGATAAGATAGAACGGGATCTCTTGAACTTATTTCAAAGTCATTTATTTATGTTAAATCAAATTCTTTATTGAGTGAACATTCTGCGTTATGTATTTATTTCGCCTGTGAAAAATACACCTCGCAACGAACCGGTTCGAGCTTTCAATTTTGAAATGCATAATAAAAATGAAAATAAACCCGATGTTTTAGTTCCCTTTCTATAAATACGTATTTACTATGATTCACTATTATATTTAAACACTAAAGCCACGCGAAAGATTGATGGCCTCGCTTAAAATAACAGTTGAAGTGGAAAACTGGTGGAGAGAAGAGCGGGGAGACAGGTACCATATGTTGCTGATGGATTAAATTGGTATTTGCTGAGAAAATTCACAGTAGCAAGCGATTCTCATCTTTATTGCTTAGAGCAAATGGTGTTCTAAAATTTAGATCGTCGTTTGCTGGCTGGTCCACCATCTAGGTGACACCCGAACTGTCGATACATTTCACAATTGTCGTAAACTCCTCGAGACGGAAGGGGAGCGCAGTAAAATTATCATTTTATGCCGTTCGACGACTGAAATGACACGGGAATGCTGTAAAACTGATTTATTGGATACATCCCGAGAGTCACATGCTGAATTTTTGATGAGATCTTTGTTTTAAGATAACGGCTCGAGATTATAGTATTGAAATGACAAAAGGGTTGCCCCTTCATCGAGCTTACTCTTTCTTTAACATTCAAGATATTTTTAGTTCTGTAACAAGTTACCTATGTATATTTTTACATAGACGGAAATCAACGTTAATGATGTTTCTTCATTTCTAAATACACAATTAATATCATTGTCACAATATCATTAATTTTATAGATCCTTTTATGCTATATTATACCTACGCTACACTAACTACTAGTCCGTTGTAGGTACAAGACACACATCAGATATTATTCACCTACTTGTGAGGTTAGATTCTTAGATATGTAATATTATTATTGGTTTTAAAAAGATACAATGATTTGAATGAATGAAAATACTTAGTCAATTTTAGTATCAACCAGTATCTAAGATTTACCTAGAGTAGCAAGCGGCCATAGAATCATTTATTTACTTTTGGATCGAATAAGTACAATAAAGTATTCGTAATTCGTAAGTATACAATAAGTATTTCATGTTGTTAGTTTTAAGGTCTGAACTCGAAAAACGCTATTTAGACTAGGAAATTTAAATCAAAATGAACTACTTATGAACATTATATTTACGCGGGTATTAACGCGGAAAATTATAATTTGAATACCTTGGTAGGCTTGACGTTTCGACCCGGTTGCACAGGTCGTGGTCACAAGCAGACTGAAGACGCGATGTCACAGCTCCCTGCATTCGGGTGATGAATCTTCATCTACCCCCTTATTTTCATTTTCTACCATATTAGGCCGTCTACACACTACGCTGATTATATCCACAGATGTGTTAACCGACTTTGAAGGAAAGCGAGGTTGTGTTTTGCGAAGCACTGGATTCCACGTCGACGACAATTTAAAGCCGTCCTCCCGATTGAAATTATTTGGGCATTTCTTTATTTCAACCGCTTCACGCACAAGTCTTGTATGGTAGTGGCGATCAGTGGAGAGAATTTGCGGTCGGTGGAATTCTACCCAGTGATTAGAACCAGCCTGGAGCAGGTGTTCTGCTATCGCTGATTTGTTGCTCTGTCGGTTTTTGACTGCGGCGATATGTTCTTTGAGCCTCTCAGCAATGGTCCGCTTCGTTTGCCCAATGTAGGAACTACCGCAGCTGCAGTTGATCTTATAAACACCTGGGCTTTGTAGCGGCAGTACATCCTTCGCCGTGCCTACCTTATCATGAAGTTTAGCCTCAGGTGTGTAGATCGTCGGGATCGAAAACTTTTTAAGGACGGATCCTATCTTGTCTGTCACACCCTTGATATAAGGCATGAAGGCAGGTTGTCTGCTCACGTTTGGATGTCTGGCTCTCTTCAGCGGTCGCAATAGTCGCCCATCCCCTACACTATATCCGTTCTTTTTAAGTACCTCCTGAACATGGTCTAGCTCTTGCCCCAGATGTTCAGGGTCACAGAGGTCATATGCTCTGTTTTTTAGTGATATCATCACGGATTGTAAGTGTCGGGGGTGGTGATGTGACTTTGCATGTAGGTACCGATCAGTGTGAGTTGGCTTTCGGTATACACAGTGCGATAAGGACCCATCTGATCTCGCGGTTATTTTAATGTCCAAGAATGACAACGACCTGCCCGTCTCCAGCTCATAAGTAAAACGCATTTTTGGGTGGATGCTGTTTAGGTGATTTACATATTGACGTACTTCTTGTTCACCTCCCTTGATAATGCTGAAAATGTCATCCACATACCTTTTCCAAAGCCTGATGGTATTTGGGCCGAGGCTCAATGCCTGTTTTTCAAAGTGTTCCATCCAAAGATTAGCTAACACAGGGGCCACTGGACTTCCCATGGCTACGCCATCGATTTGAAGGTAATGTTGGCCTTGAAAAAGGAAGTAATTTCCATCCAGGCAGTGTTTCAGCAAATCAATATAGTTGTGGGGCATGTCATTGTCACTAAGTACATCTTTGACAACATCCAGACACTCCTTAATTGGCACATTGGTAAATAACGACTCAACGTCAAAGCTCACCATGAGTTCATCAGGTTCCAACTTCAGGCTCTTTACAATCTGGATGAAGTCGCGCGAGTCCTTTACAAAAGAAGATGTTTTTCCTACCAATGGTTGTAGTACTGACGCAACGTGCTTTGCAAGATCATAAGTCGGTGAGGCAATTTGGCTTACAATAGGCCGCAATGGCACGTTGGACTTATGTATTTTAGGTAGGCCATACAGTCGAGGCGGTTGATGTGCCTTAGGTTTATATAGCCTTTCGTACTCATCTTCTGTAAATAGGTCCTTATGTTCTTGAATTAGAGCTCGTATTTTCCGTGTTACTCGGGCCGTAGGGTTATATGAGACCGGCTTGTAAACTTTGTCATCACTCAGTAACTCCCGTATTTTATTGTGGTAATCAGACGTATTAATCACTACAGTGGCGTTTCCCTTGTCGGCCTTAAGCACTAAAATATCCGGATTATCCCTTATAGTTCTTAGTGCCTGACGCTCTTCTGTAGTGACGTTGCTAGCCGGAGGCTTCGACTTCCGCAATATCACCGCAATGTCCTGTCTCAGGGTTTCGGCATCGCCGGGCGGTATTTTATTACGAATAATCGTTTCCTCGATATTACTAATTACTTTTTCATACGGGATTCGCGTAGGTGTCAGTGCAAAATTCATACCTTTGGGCAATATTTTTGTGGTAGGTTCGTCGAGACTCGTATTTGATAAATTAATTACGGTGTCACTTAAGTGATCCGTTTCCGTGGGGGTAGAACTTTTTCTTCCATACTGGCGGTTGTATAAGTTCGAGAATTTTCGGTCATGAGATTGACTGCATAACTCGAATGTCCGATCAGCTTGTAGAAAAGTTACACGGTCACATAGGTCAAAGTCCTCACGAGACAAAGACACACTACACTTATTCAGCAACACATATAGCTCACTATGTATCGTGTTAAGTTCACTGTGCTTGTTACGTATAAGTTGTTTAAGGAGCCGTACACTCGCGTTTGTTAGAATTTTACGTGAAAATGCGATGTCCTTACGCGGTTTTATTTGCACACATGTAGGTAGTAAGTCCCAATCGCGACACTTTGTTAAAAATATCAACGATGTTTCCACTCGCGCTCGCCTTTTCCGTAAACATTCAAGATGACGGATTTGTTTGGCAATTTCCGACCCGTAGCGGTTTGCTATACTAACTTTTAAACTTTCGCGTTTCATCTTAAGAACATTATATTTACGCGGGTATTAACGCGGAAAATTATAATTTGAATACCTTGGTAGGCTTGACGTTTCGACCCGGTTGCACAGGTCGTGGTCACAAGCAGACTGAAGACGCGATGTCACAGCTCCCTGCATTCGGGTGATGAATCTTCATCTACCCCCTTATTTTCATTTTCTACCATATTAGGCCGTCTACACACTACGCTGATTATATCCACAGATGTGTTAACCGACTTTGAAGGAAAGCGAGGTTGTGTTTTGCGAAGCACTGGATTCCACGTCGACGACAATTTAAAGCCGTCCTCCCGATTGAAATTATTTGGGCATTTCTTTATTTCAACCGCTTCACGCACAAGTCTTGTATGGTAGTGGCGATCAGTGGAGAGAATTTGCGGTCGGTGGAATTCTACCCAGTGATTAGAACCAGCCTGGAGCAGGTGTTCTGCTATCGCTGATTTGTTGCCATTGATGACATTTTCAGCATTATCAAGGGAGGTGAACAAGAAGTACGTCAATATGTAAATCACCTAAACAGCATCCACCCAAAAATGCGTTTTACTTATGAGCTGGAGACGGGCAGGTCGTTGTCATTCTTGGACATTAAAATAACCGCGAGATCAGATGGGTCCTTATCGCACTGTGTATACCGAAAGCCAACTCACACTGATCGGTACCTACATGCAAAGTCACATCACCACCCCCGACACTTACAATCCGTGATGATATCACTAAAAAACAGAGCATATGACCTCTGTGACCCTGAACATCTGGGGCAAGAGCTAGACCATGTTCAGGAGGTACTTAAAAAGAACGGATATAGTGTAGGGGATGGGCGACTATTGCGACCGCTGAAGAGAGCCAGACATCCAAACGTGAGCAGACAACCTGCCTTCATGCCTTATATCAAGGGTGTGACAGACAAGATAGGATCCGTCCTTAAAAAGTTTTCGATCCCGACGATCTACACACCTGAGGCTAAACTTCATGATAAGGTAAGCACGGCGAAGGATGTACTGCCGCTACAAAGCCCAGGTGTTTATAAGATCAACTGCAGCTGCGGTAGTTCCTACATTGGGCAAACGAAGCGGACCATTGCTGAGAGGCTCAAAGAACATATCGCCGCAGTCAAAAACCGACAGAGCAACAAATCAGCGATAGCAGAACACCTGCTCCAGGCTGGTTCTAATCACTGGGTAGAATTCCACCGACCGCAAATTCTCTCCACTGATCGCCACTACCATACAAGACTTGTGCGTGAAGCGGTTGAAATAAAGAAATGCCCAAATAATTTCAATCGGGAGGACGGCTTTAAATTGTCGTCGACGTGGAATCCAGTGCTTCGCAAAACACAACCTCGCTTTCCTTCAAAGTCGGTTAACACATCTGTGGATATAATCAGCGTAGTGTGTAGACGGCCTAATATGGTAGAAAATGAAAATAAGGGGGTAGATGAAGATTCATCACCCGAATGCAGGGAGCTGTGACATCGCGTCTTCAGTCTGCTTGTGACCACGACCTGTGCAACCGGGTCGAAACGTCAAGCCTACCAAGGTATTCAAATTATAATTTTCCGCGTTAATACCCGCGTAAATATAATGTTCTTAAGATGAAACGCGAAAGTTTAAAAGTTAGTATGAACTACTTATACCTAAACAAAAATTAATAATTAAAATTTAACCTAAACATAGCAGTATCTAGGTATATTTTAGGAAAGGTAATTATTGTGATGTCAATAGCATCAACTAGGCTCCCATTGGCCATTTCGACAATTTGATTAAGGAGGCTCGCCACTGCCAGTTTTATTACCCTATATTTCCTTATTAGAACCACTGGGGTGACCTGCGGCCCGCGTGGTCAGCTAATGAGAACCAATCCCTGTATAATACAAGATAAGGCAGACAATAGAAGCTATAATAGGTACCTAATTAACGTACTTTCCCTCAATAATTATGTTAGATACTTAAGCAAGGAAAGTTTTTGTAAAGTTATTAAAAAAAATGTTTATTCAACTTATGCATTATTCTATTACATTACCTATATGAAACTTTTTTATGACTTCTTGCACCCAGGGTGAGGCAAGAGGGAGTGCCAAACTTACTGACTAAAACCGTTCCTTCTCCTGCTCTAGGACGAGGCCGCGGTGCCACATTGCGCTTACCCCGCAACCCCGACTGAACATCAGCCCATTGGCTATGATACGACTCTTGGAATCACATTTCAAACAAAGCATTTTATGCTTGTATTAGGTTAAAAGTTAAGTTAGAAATATCTATCTAAATAACGCCTATTAATATTATAAAGTTTATCTAATTCAACGATACACATTCTCAAAACATGACTAACTACAAACCAGACACGAGGATGACCGAATATTCGTATCAAGTCTTCTAGACACAAGGCCGACGCACTTTATCACAGAGCTATTAAACTTAACGATAAACCTATCGTAGGTCGTGAGCTAATTGATAATTGAGAGGGAAATATTATGATATTATTATCTAGCATCAAACAATATAAATGAACACGCCTACAACGTTAACCAGTTGATACAATCGTAGACATATCGCAGTTTCTTATACTTACACGTATGAAAAAGATAATTTTCATATCATCGATATTAATATTGCCTCAGCTCATTTGAATAGACTATAAGCTCGACAAACGAATGAAAAAGCAGTAGTCGCAAGCTCTCGACTCGCGAAAATCGTATTAAAACAAACAAAGCAGTAAAAATAAATCTAACTGCCAATAAAAAGTGCCATAACTATCACTTAAAGGCCATTGTGTTGGGCATCTTTTATCTCAATGCTGACGAAATGCACCAGCAACAATGTGAGTGTACCTTTACTTTGTGTGACGCAAAAATTATTCGAAGCAAGAACTTGTTCCTTCGAGATATCGAAGCCGTTAAATACAATTTATTGACCGGTTGACACTGGACCAACGTGAACCTAGGGAAGACTAGATATAAATTTTCATGAATTATTAATTGAATAAATCTACTTTTGACATCGATTCAGCGTAGAGTTTCATTCAGAAAACCTTGTAAAAATAGTAGGTTACGTTTTCTAAACATTATACTCGACCATGGACCGCAGATTTTTGCTTGAACATTCATTTTAAAATACCTGCAGTAACTCCATTCCTAATATCCTTAAAGCCAGACGCTAATACAGCTAGAAAGTTATCGCCGTCGGTAAAATAGTAAAAGATTTTCTTTCGTAACGTCTAAGAGATAAGATAGAGGGATACTTATGTGAAGACAACGAAATCCCAACAAGCATTTGAATAGTACGTGAGTCGTATAGATACGGTATGTTTATCGAGAGCCGAGCCAACACAATAATAATAAAGGCAGTTTATTAGGCCTCTCGCCACGACGCGTTATCGACTTCAATTAAATATCATTTTTATTAGGAATCCCTGGTAACGCCCCGTGGTCACCGCACACTTTATTTTGTTTTATCATGACTTTACATGCCGCCTTCGGTTTTATGCCACTCCAACAATGTTATATTTATAACCATAAAATGCAAATAAGTTTATTTCATAAAAGTATATTTACCAATTTTATTAATCCATATTCAGATAGACTGCCAATCCATTAACCTGTAACAAAGAGAAAAGGTTAATCATACGAGTAGGTTAGATCCCAATCTTAATAACCATTGAGGGTTAACGATCAAAATAAAAACAATTGACCATCTCACATCGAAACATAAAGGCTATTCTCAAATAAATCAACAGAAAAAAACTGTTGATACCATTATTTATTTAAACGCTAAGAAAGCATCACGATCCATAAAACGGAATGTGAGCCGCGGCCTTCGCAACAATGAATACGAAAAAATACACGGAGCCAAACGGAGATCGCTTTCTTCAATGGTTACTTTATATGCAAATTCCTTGCAATAAAAGTGGAACCCTTCTCTCTAGCTTTATATAAAGAGCGCAAGACTCGAATCCGACGTTTTATGTATTCGCGAATCGACGCTGTTTTATTGGTATCGACTATCGATTCAAGTCGTCCGCATTCGAGAATTCGGAAGTAATGCCCGCTATTTCGAGTATTTCGACTGCTAGTCGTGCCTATCCGATCGCTATCAAAATTTGATTGCCTCGGATAAAGGTTCCATTTATATGCAGTTGTTGTTGCTAAAATTTATTCAAATCGTCACAAAACGTATAATGCCAAGTAGGTAGGTAAATATACCATAAATTATGTGGGGAGCATCCATATTTCAAAGACTTCATTGGATGTACACACGTAAACATCAACATGTATTCGTTATGATGTTTTGTCATGATAATGTCAGCGGCCTTTATTTTATTTTTTAAACAGTAATGTAAAGGAAATATGAAAATTATTGTTTTCTATGTTATCGCTACACGTACGTACGCGATGATTTATTTCTAAATATAAAATCCATATACCTAAGTAAAAATTTTGATTGCAACATGCAAGCATGACGCAAATATAAAACTGTTTTCTTCTCAAGCCCTTGACTTGCATTATCAAAAAAAAAATCTTGCTGTCACTGTCTTATACAAACATTCTGACGCGACAGGACCAATATTATTCCCCAGATAACTTTTATCTAACCATTGAAAAATCAGCCCTTAAGCAACAATTACGTTGAATTATTCAAAGCAAATACTTAACAAATAATATAATTATCATTTAGCTTATAAAAGCAGGAATCATGTTCATTATTCATATTAGCTTATGTGGCTATAAATATCGAAGTTTCTTAACCTCTGCCTACATGTGCGTCGAGATAAAATCCGTAGCATGTAAAGATATGAAGCCAGGTACAGGAGATTACATTCTGAGGCGAGTGAGGAGGGCCGGGCGGCATGTAGGTACTGTCGCCGACAAGGATCTTATATTTCCATAAAATGTACAGTTTACGAGCACACACCTACACCCCCGCGTCTCCCCGCAGCTTACAATGACCAAAATTTTAAGTTCCACTAAATATTTCAAGATAAAGTTGACGCTTGAATCTCAATGTAGGGGTAAAAGAATTCAAACTTAAGTTGTCGCACGAGTTTTACTAGGTATTCCAATATAAGCAGTCGTTACTTATTTGAAATAAGTTTAAATTCTAGAATGGAACGAAATTCAAATTACTTTTCTGAAATTTGTGTTTATTTTATAACACATTTAAAATATTCTTTAAAAAGTTAATAATATAGGTACTTACGAAAATACAATATGCTTTTAAATTATAGCAAATATAACATAAAACCTAATTCTATAAATAAAAATATAAATAATTCTTATCTTAGATTCCCATAAAGAGCGAGTATTTATGTACGAGGTATGTGTACGTGTTAAAATCACATCATAAAACCGTTTAGTGATATTTCCTCTCGCTACATTTAGCACATACAAATTTAATATAGATTTAACACTCATAAAATATTAACCACGCATTGTGTTATGTGCATTACATAAATCATAACAGTTTAAAAAGCGTTTAGTGGAGCGTTATCTAACTGTTTTTTGTATTTAATAGCAATGATACGGAGCCTGTTTACTTAGTAAATATACAATGCAATTACTCGTATGTTCCTACATATTTACCTAGTTGTATTTATGATATAAGTTATAAATTAAAAGTATTGGTTTAAAAGTTTACAACGGATTTAAAGATACTTAATCATACATATAACAATATGAAAGTAGGTAGATACTATATAGATACCTACTCTGGATCTCAGTAAAACATATCAACTCTTTCAACACATCACAAATTAAATACACCTAATGTCACAAAGAACGTTGAACGCCGAAGCGGTTACCGTATGATCCGGTTTACGACTGTAGTTTTAATAAAAATCTCTAATAACATTCCAACGTCATGTTCCATATTACCCGTAGCGTTTATCATAACACACACCTCTACTAATGTATCGTAAAACTTAAAATATGTAACTATCCAATAACTCCGCGTACATTTTTCATAATTTGTTCTTTCTACTCGTTTATATTTTTTTTTATTTCGTTCCTCCAACCAAAGCTATACAATCTCCTAAATTATTACAGATAATGTTCCAAATCGCCGCCTTTTTTCATCTCCCAATGAGCATGTAACTAGAACCGTGTTGCCTCCACTATAAACTTCATAACAAACTGCCACACGAGGCCATATCTTGTATACATTATGAGCATTTTCGTTTAAGCCAAAGCTTCAACATTTTACTCTAAGAACGCCTTAAGAAACAACATTGAACAAACAATTTCATACCTTAGCTTTATAACTATAAAGTTTGTTATATAACGCTGATGATGTTGGGTTTTCGTTATCAAAATTATGGAGGAGGAACGCCCTTTAGATGTTTTACTTAACTGTTAATAACACGGAGGTGTAGATATAAAACGCGGACTTTCTTGACTTTAAATGTATTATTTTAAGAAATCCAGATTTTTTATGTACTTTTTATGTTGCGATATGCTTGCACGCAAGTATAAAGAGTACCTACATACTGAACACCGTTTTTGGGTATACATGACTTCACATGACATCATTTTTGTGCCGTTAAATGCCTACCTTAGTATCACTCATGCATTTTAAGGACCCGAAAGAATACCTGTAGTCGTTTTAATACTTCAAGAAAAATTTTGTACTTAAAATAATGTAACATAGTCTAAATGGCGTAGCAGTTAGCTACGCAACTATCTACGCTGAGTAGGAATACACATCATAATTTTAATATTTTTTTTCCTGTGGTAAAAACGCGAAGACTCAATTTACCACGATACCTTCCAGATGCAATGCATCGCTCAACATACTAATAAACCAAACAGTTCCGTTCTCATTACGACAATGTTGCCAACATCTAAATTACCTATTGAACACAACCTGTCCAACTGAGTTATAGTAACATAAATTAACTCACAGATACGCCCTACGCGGTTATTAGCGTACGGAACCCTTGGCTGTTCCAGAACTTCAATTATCTCTTATAAAAGCCATTACCCTCGAAAATATTCGATTATGGTATCTTTCGGGTCGGTTCATTACCGGTTTTGGGCGGCGATTGCGCGCCATGGCAGGACATTCGATGAACATTTTATTGAAACACTTGTAGGGTCCATGTTTAAAGTTAACGTGCTTTACTGAGTAGCTTTTATAAAACGGCAATAACAGCATTACGATGAAAAACACATTAAAATTTTAAATATGCAATGCTGATTCTAAAACAACGGTCCAAGTTTGGTATTCTAGCAGATTATGTTTTCGTGCCTATGTATAAAACCTTTGAAATGTAAATAAGCTTGGATAGTAAAACTACAATACGTATGGCACTCGGTTCAGGGGACACATTTGGCTCGGGGTCGCCCGGCTGCGTCACGTTCGCGTCAACGTTAGCATTTCTTTTGTGAACGCTCCAAATTGCTCACATAAAACTCCCAGACCTGTTTTGCTACGTGATGTCTTCAGTATTTTTACTGCCTGTAACACTCGATATATTCTTATCAGCTGTACGAGGGAACTAGGCCTGTCCCTTTTACCATTCTAGAAAAAGAAAATCGTAAAAATATATCTATTGTTGTCGAGTCCGCCAAAAAGTGTACAAAGAAATATAAATGAGCGGCGCTATTCCAAGGCAGGGAACTTTCCGAGTTTCGTAATTAATGTTGCAAGAAGATATCGCGGGGAAAAGTTTTTTCATCACGTTCCGCGGAGGCAGTGTTGTAATGAGCGCCCCCGCGGCGTTACATCGTAAAAACACCATACAACTTAATAAATAAAACTGGAATTCGTGAAGATTTATCACGAGGCCCATATTGCGATTCGTGACTCGAGCCCGAGGCGTGTTTTTGCCGCGTATCTACGAGGATAAGAAATTGTTGTAAAAAAATAGAGATATATATGTCATAGAGCGGTTCGCCTCATACCTAGTCTTTGTATGAAATATTTTGACATTTCTTGGTATGGTCGCGCGGGAACGAACGTGATACGCGGGTGTTCCTTCGTGGAAACAATATTGGTACCTACATATCGCATGTGATCTACACATGGTAGTTTTACATTGAACACAATAAGTAGCACATGAAACATTTTTGAGAATATAGCATCGAGCACGCACTAAAGTCTTCAGGTATTTCGAATATCATTACTCAAGTATGATTTTTATGGGGAATTCTCATGAAATAAATACGTATTTCCTGTTAAACTACGTTGATAAATTGACCTAAATAACGCGATGCCTGACGGAATAATATATGGATGCAGTCAGCTTAAGGTTGATATAATAAACGCTGTTTATAGGCAGTAGACATGAAAACAAACCTATAGTTTTATGTTGAAAATAAATTGGTTAATAGGTATATTTTTTTATATGATGAACCAATTTTAATCAATTAAACGTTGTCAACGCCGAACTCTTTAGAAAAATAAATAAAGAAAATCAATTTTTATGTACATCGTTTTTGACACACTTTTTAAGTTTATCCATTTACCTACCTCCTTACGACCTTTGATATAAGATTCAAAATCTTAAGAGAAAACACTTCGTTTCTGTGCTATATAAAATATATTTAGTCTATACTGCGCTTACCTACATAGTATACATATAGAGTTTAAAATTCGATTACAAAGCTTTGTATATTCAGTACACGTATTGGGGCGCAGGTGATGCTGCGAGATACACGGTCCAAGTTTTATTGTTATTCCCACTCTGCGAATTGAATTTGAAACAAGCGAGTGCCGCGATCGATACTAGACTGTGTTCCACAGAGAACCTACATTATTTACCCAAGCTCACTTATATATATAGAAATACAGACAAATATGTGCCTTATATTTTAGAAAATAAAAACTGCTATTGATTGATCAATTTATGTTTCTATTCCTAAACAAAATATAGGTAGCTTCGTTGTGTCTGTTAAAGAAAAGTTTAAGAATTGAATTAGAGGACCTTTCATTCTTTACCACTACTACAAATCAAGTTAGGCCCTTCTTAAAAAGGCTTTGCCATTTAAACTTAGTCTTTATTACTTGTCATGATGGTGTAGAGTTGCATGATGTTTGCTGAAACTAACAAACCTACAATGGAAATAAGTACCATATTTTCCCATAAATTTTCACGCTCAACGTAAAAAATAGCAAAAAAGTAAATTATATTAAATAATAACATCGTCTACTTCACAAATATACAGAATAGAAATTCATACCAAACCAAACCAAATTACATTTTAAAACAAAACAAAAGTAGCAGCAAAAGTGTCATTGAAATAATTTATTCTACGCCTATTACATTTGACACTAGCAGATAGAAATAAAATAAATAGCTAATGTGGGAATTAATTTTATTATCGCAGTCTTAAGTTCAATTAAAATCCGTATAAATGGCGCTTGAACTGACCAAAGAGCGAATTCCATTCGCTTGAACTGAAATACCATTTTATTTTACATTTACAATGCACATACCTACTTACATTTTAAGATTGTCCTGAAGGATCTCAAATAGGTTTTTACAGTTTACATAATGAGAAGAAATCCATTATGAAATCACATTCCTGTTATTATTTTAACAAAGGATGCATTTCGTTTTTATGTTTTCATTAATCGCAAAATTTCACGAGCCTCACAAAAAATTTGATAGTATCTAGCTACATGCCTAATACGAAGCGACATTTTAGTACCTTCATAAAATACAGACTAAGTTTAGTAATTCATCTAAAAATCTTTTTCTTTAAATTACACTTTCTTTTATTAAAATAATCCAGTTTGTAGGTAGATAAAAGTAAAGAAAGAGGATAAGTAATTTGAGTAAATTCGAACTTTTCGTTCAATTTTAATTTTGTTTTAGAGCCAGGCTTCGGAGCCAGCTTACGGGGCCGCTATTATCTCAGCCATTTTATCTCCAATGTAATCTTGTTAAGAGTCCCCTCTCCCCTCACACCCGTACCTTGGAGGGAAGCAATAATGTTGAAATCCCCCGGTTTTCGGCGCTTAAACTAAGCCAAGCATTACCGTGGATTCCATAGCAAAATTAGTATTTGTTTACACCTACCTACTTATGTACTTAGATATTAATAAAGGGAAGACTCCCTGTTTATTTATACCTATCTACTATAAACTGTTGTTATGTATTGCTGCACTGCCATTTACAATTAAAAGTAAGTATCCACATTTATTTCCTCAAATTAGAGGTAAAGATAGAAAAGAAGGTTTTTATCCAAAGTTTCTGAGATAAAACATAGGTCTTAAATATTTCAAACAGAATTTAGTTATAAATATGTATTTATTAATTATTTGAGTTTTAATTCCAAAGTTAATTCCAGAGTTTATTTTGTATTATCTGCCATAGGTAGGTACTAAAAATCTGATATTCTTATAGACCGACAGTGTAGGTATAATATATTAATTAATTTACATGTTTTATTAGTTACATTACTTATGTTCTCTTTGTTCCACGAAGAGCGAGGTTTCCCAATATTTCCGAATACCGAATTTATTTACAAATGTTCTGGTTGCGTCACAGATTTAAAAACGGCAGCATATTATTGCCGTCCTCGCTTTAGAGAGCATCTGCTTTTAAATATGCTTAATATACTTTTAGCGTCTGCACTTCGAGTAAGGGTTATTTATATCTACGGGTTATTTCATGACATTCGATAGATTTATATATATCAGACATGTTACATTAAAAATCTGCTAAAAGTAGGTATGTTCAGCAGATATACAATTTAAAATTGAGTATCGGTATGTCTATGGCTAGCTTTCGCGTACAGATTTACCCGGTCTATAAACTTCGTACCTACTTAGAACTATATTTCAGCTAAACATCAAGTATTGTGGATAAATAGTCAAAATTTAAAGAGTTACTTAACATAAACAAACTCATTGTCACTTTTAGGTCTCACATAACGGCGCGTAGTGTTCTGCGCGCGCCTCAGGGAGCCAATACCGCACTGCAACCTCGGCCCAAAGCAAGAAAAAGAACGGGGAGTTTTTAGTCGGTAAGAGTCTGATACTCCCTCCTGTCCAACCCTGGGCGGATTTTCCCCTCACAAAAAAAAGGTCTCACATAAGGTCTACAAAACATCATGAATCTTGCTGGCATAATCAGAAAGCTGGTATTCTTGTAGCGGCACTATCACGTCGCTACATTACTTAGATACGATAGAGATAAGACATACATGTTAATTGTTGCACGTTTGTTAGGATAGCTAAATCTGAAAATCTCACGCATCTTCTTAGTATATAAGCACCAGCAATTAAAGTAATAAACAGACCTTAACCATCTACAGTCTCATTATTTACCTTGCCACGAAGTCTGGCAAATTGGTGACCCCGACGAAGAACAATCAACATGACTCATTCACCCTGCAAATCAAGCAGCAGCCAACAAGAAGCCTTGGAGATATCAGCCGGAACCGCCATTTTATCCCGTATTCCGGAATTTTGGAGGGACCAACAAAGATTATGGTTTTAGCAACTAGAAGCCATAGTAGCACCACAGAAGCAAGGAGACGATTACAAGTACTATACGGGCATTGCAAAACTGCCAAAAGAAGAAATAATACAGGTTAGTGACCTCATTACTTGCCCACCGCCAATAGAAAAGTACAAGGCTATCAAAGAACGCCTAATCAGTTGCTATGAGGAATCAGACCAACGTCAGCTCCAAAAATTATTGTCTGAAATGGATCTCGGCGACCAGAAACCATCACATCTTCTGCGCAAGATGCGGACCCTGAGTAACGGAAATATCAGCGACGAAACCATCAAACTTCTATGGTTGAGGCTTCTGCCACCATCAGTGACTTCGGTTCTAGCAGTCACAGAAGACATAGATGTGAACAAGATGAGCCAGATCGCGGACAAGATATTAATAAATTCAACACGTACAGAGGTGTCAGCTGTAAACGGAAACAAATCTGGCGACGATACAATGTCATGCATACTAGCACAGTTAGCAGAAATGCAATTGGAACTAAATGCAATTCAGCAAGGTCAAAAAAACTATCGACGCAGCACTCAAAGTTATTCCAATCGTCGGCATTTCCTACCACAGTCGAGTTCAAGAGAAAGAAGGCACTTTTGTTTTTACCATGGAAGATTTAAAAAATATGCACAAAAGTGTGTTCAACCTTGTGATTGGAAACAGGATCTCAACTCAAGGAAACAGGGAAACTAATTGAAGCACGGACAACGGCGGAACTCTGTGCTATTCACCCGTCCAACCGCCTCACTATTACCGACCGAAAAAGTGGTATGAGATTTTTGATTGACACGGGAGCAAATATTTCAGTTATTAGCAAGCCACAGAGACATTCACTAATACAAGATGAACAATGTATACTTTATGCCGCCAATGGTACAAAAATTAAGACATATGGTGAAAAAACACTCTCTTTAAACTTCGGGCTACGAAGAAACTTTGTATGGAACTTTGTCATCGCCGATGTAACACAACCGATTATTGGAGCAGATTTTTTAGAGCATTATAAGCTATTAGTCGATATAGCTGGTCGAAAACTCATAGATAGGGTAACTGAGCTGACAACGCCCGCAACCCTGATCAAATCGACGCAGCAAACAATCAGCACAAATGCAGTGGATAGTTCATCGACTGCCGCCGCCGTCACAACAAAGGCAGCAGTTTTTATTTCCTTCGAATTAGCAACAATGACATTACATTACGCATAGGATGTAATTTATCAGCAAGGTTAAGTTATTATATAATTAGGTACATACTAATTTTTTTCAATTTATATGTTAATTATTTTTAAAAGGGGGGAGTATATGTAGCGGCACTATCACGTCGCTACATTACTTAGATACGATAGAGATAAGACATACATGTTAATTGTTGCACGTTTGTTAGGATAGCTAAATCTGAAAATCTCACGCATCTTCTTAGTATATAAGCACCAGCAAATAAAGTAATAAACAGACCTTAACCATCTACAGTCTCATTATTTACCTTGCCACGAAGTCTGGCAAAATTCTCAAAATCCAAAAGGCCACCAACGCTCTCGTAACACCTCTAATGTTAAAGTGAAATAAAATATTATCTTTTTCAGAAAAATAAAATTATCCACTTTCCTTTTTAATGTCCACAGATACCTACATATGTATGTTCAATGGAATACATATAGAAGTAATGAAGTTTGTCATCGAAAAACAATACAAGAACAAGAACATTAATGAAGCGTATCTACTAGTCAAATTGATATGAAAGTTATTATTTACCTAAGAGTATTGGCTATGTGCAAAGCGACTAGTGGCGGACAGACAACGACCGCAGCGCACAACACGGCAGAAATTGGAAACAAATGTGGATGATCAGCTGTCGGTTTTTATTATTACAAGTATTTATTTTAAAGTAAAACTATTGATTATGTACTTTGTAAATAATGCCAACAATACTATTTTTGATTTTGGTTTTTTTTTATAATTGCAAAGAAAATTATAATGATAACATTACGCTGCGCCACCGTCGCGCACATAATATATCCAATAGGAGTACACCTATTAATTAGGTACTAGGTTTTAATCTAAATTTCCTTATCAGACTTTTGAAGGTGGGAGGCTTCTTTATTATCTATGTATATTGTTGTTATAAATAGTTCAGATATGTATTTATAATTTGTTCTGAATAATTAATAAATAAATAAACTCACATACTGAAATTTATAATAAAAATTATTTTAACTTGTCACACACAGTAAACATGAACACAGGTAAATCTGCTAATTGGTTGGTTTAACAGTTTTAATTTATACAATTGGAAGTAATTTATTAACTATTTATAATAACAATATACATAGATAATAGCCAAGCACATATCTGTGCTTACCAAAATTTGAACGTACAAAGGTAAGTATATACCTATATATTTACTTTTCTATGTAGTACGTCTGTATGTGAAATAGACCACGTAGAGAAAGTACCTACTTCACTCCTCTGAGACCTAAAAGCCATGTGTAGTAAAACAGGTCATAAAGTTGAAACTGCTGGCATACCGCGTGTAAACTGCATCTTACATGCGATGCAACCTTTAGTACTGAAACTCTGGCTTTCGGTTAATGGCTACTTGGTACCTATTGCAAAAGAAAATACTCGAAAATGAAAAATTCACTATTTTTGTCTACATTTTCCTATGTATTACTGTATTACTTTTAATTACGATAGGTAGATCGAATCGATGACTGTAATTATTAAAATTTGTTTACATATTTATATGTAAAAGTTCAGTTACCAGCCACTCCTGTTAAAGCAACTAACGTCGCTTTTATTAGAATTCACATTAAGTAAGAAACACTCAAATTTTTATTACAACAATCAATATGGAACTACCACGAATGGAAACATATCGAACATCTGTTAACATAGCAAAGAATACATATTTATCCTAAGTTTGTTATTATTATTTTTTTCAGGAAGGGAAATATCATCAAATGTCAACGCCCACCGAAGGTCGGGCGAGGAGTGCGCGACTCCTACTGACTAGCCGAGCCAGTGCTGGGGTATACTATTGAGCTTGCAATCGCGATACTGGCTGATTCACTTATAACTTTCTAGCCTTTTTTGAGGAAGAAAAATCATCAAAAAACTTCTCTCGCCTAGAGAATTTCTAGAAACAGTGTCAGGCGTATATTAAAATCTCTCCTGGTTTCCTGCTCTAGATATCTTTACAGCTTAGACCTACTATTTAATGTAGTAGTACATTCCTACAACAGTCATTTACCGGCCAAACCTGAGAGTTAATAATTATGTAAAATTACTTATAGGCATCTATCATGGATAAATACTTAGTGCTCCAATTAACATTTGGGTTTCATTCGTAACAAGAACGAAACAATATTTTCATTGTTAATTTATTTTTTTATAAAACTGTCTAAAATGTTTTTCTTGTTTCAATTCATACATCAAAAATATTGTGTAATCTAGGTAGGCACCTTAAATGTGCTAAAAAGCAAGCGAAAATAGCTCGCCCACTCCGAAGAATTCTCCCTTGGTATCTACACAAAAAAAAACAATACCAAAGATCACAAAAATCTATGGAATACGAGAATTAATTGTCAATTATCTACATCATTGGTTGCTGTCAATAGAAAATGAAATTATAAAGAGGTTATGTAGGAAATCATTTATATTAGGTATTTACAAATCAAGTGTGAAATTTGGCAATATACTAAACAGATCATGGTTTTAACTAGCTGGAAAGGAATCTGTTGATTTCAAAACGATGGGATGTCTGGATCTACCGAAGATGACTCATTGCTGTTACTGCACTAGGAAATTCAGATTAGCATGCATCTTGATAGCATGCTGGAGTATGGTGAGCAGAAATACATATATAAGTATAGAAAAATAGCATATGAAAAAAGCAATAGTACCTATAAATCACGTGGAAAAAAGTAATTGCATAAAAATCTTCAAGTTGATATATAAGTGATAAATAGAGATAAGAGTTTGTGATAGGTGATGTTTGATAGAGAGAATTAAAACTTGTATTTTGTTGATTACTCCCAAGTAATTTGGAACAACATTAATACATTCAAGATATCTTCGTGCCGAGAAACATATTAGTATAGAAATAGAAATATATTAAAAATACAAGCATACTTATGTAAAATTATTCATATATTTAAATTTATATTAGGTACATTGTATGTATATAAGTATATCAAGTCCTATTAGAGCATCACCTATGTACCTCCACATGAGGAGAATAAACAAAAGGGTAAAACCTTCTCATGTTCCAGCTTTCCTCATTAGAAAATAAGTTTTCTTTGTTAAGATTGTGCACGCTTTTTACTCGCAAATTGATTGATATATACACTCATTATATTTAACAAATTAATTATAAAAGTAAATATATAGTTTATGTGTGAGTTTTGTTTACCTTTCCCTATTGATCCTTATATTTTATGGTTCTTTTATAAAAAGTATGAACTGATAAAAAAGTTGCATACCCTGCTGAAGTATGTAGATTACAGAATTTTACAAAAAAATCTAACTGCCTTAAATGTGTTTTACTAGGTTGTTATTATTATAAACTAGCTTTTTCCGGCGATTCCGTTCGCGTGGAATAGTGACTTCCTGCAAATTTTTGGTATAAAAACTATCCTATGTCCTTTCTCGAGTTCCAAACTATGTCTGTCCCAAATTTCACAGAAATCGGTTCAGTTGTTTGGGCGTGAAGAGAAGACAGACAGATAGAGTTACTTTCGCATTTATAATATTAGTTTGGATGGTAATAAGTACATTCTATATATACGACTAAGGCACTCCATTATTTTTGCAACAAAAACTTGCTGTTTTGTTATACCTACATTTTTTTCATTATACTTAAATATTTTTGCTTTTTTTTCTACATTACAGATATCAACATCGCATAGCATTCGGATCCTCTTCTGTCCAGCTTGTACCAAGGTGTACACGCGGGAAGGCGGCATGTTTTACATAGCTATGATCGTTGTAATGTGGCTATTATTTCTCATCAATGTGGTGTTATTGTCCTGCAGCTTTTTCTTTCTACTTTCTCTCTTTTTGGTAAGTTTGTAATATAATGTTTTTGAAGCAGTAGTACCTAGTAAATATGTTAATACTAGCTTTCGCCCGCATTTTTGTTCGCGTGAAATAGTGACTTGCTGCAGATTTTCGGTTTAAAAACTATCCTTTGTCCTTTCTCGAGTTCCAAACTATGTCTATACCAAATTTCACACAAATAGGTTCAGTGGTTTAGGCGCAAAGAGAAGACTGAAAGAAAGACAGAGTAACTTTCGCATTTATAATATTAGTTTGGATTATTACTTGTATAATACATAAAACAAATGCTTTGCTAGTAAATAGGAATAGATGTTGATTACACTTACTTAAAAAACGACTGAACTTATCTTTTTTAATCACTGTAAAATTTCGAGTAGAATGTTTACCAAATAAGGAATAAAATCTATCATATCAATCTATTTCAATTACTCAAATGTATTGTAAGTAAATTACGTGAGTTTTTACTGTCTAAGTTGCCTACTTGAACTTTCGAAATATAACATAGATAGTTAGGAAATATTGTTTATTTCTAATTCAATATATTATACTTAAAATCACTGAATAACGACGTCATCATAGTTGGCATAGTGACATGACTCCCGGATGGAACAACTCTTTGTGCGATCTGTAAACAGTTGTTCCTAGTGAACTGTAGTCTGGGTGTGATGTATATGTGACACTATATGTTAGTAAACCCATTACTATAATATCCTAGAGAATATCCTAGAGCGAAGCAACGTTTTTAAATAAGAGAGAACGAATTTTTGTGTTTATTAAAAGATTTTATTAACTAGCAGTACCTAAACAAAGCCCTGATATAAAAATAATATGTATTAATAATTGTGTTTTGTTGTATTTCAGATGGTGTATCCAATATCAGCAGACTTATTTATGTTGTTCGGCTTCATATCCTCCATTTTCATGATAATCCATGCTCTAATCAATATAGCTCAAATAATTGACTCCGATTGCAATAACCCGAGTGATAGTATTGCCCACTTTTTATATTCTATACGTAAGAATTTTTGATTACTGGCAATTTCCAACGTGACTGTTTCCGAGTTCCTCATTCCAATGTGACTTTTTCCGAGTTTAACATTCCAATGTGACTTTTCCGAGTCTTACATACTTACCTATGTGAGTTTTTCGAGACACAGGTTTGGTTGTCTTACTGGTAAGTGGTTGCAGCGGTCATTTATGACAAATGATCCATTTATCAATTCTTCAGCAATGAAGAATCACTATGGCATATCAGGTATATACATATATACAATCTCTTCCAATCTCCATCTCCAATCTTCTTATCATCTCCATCTTCTTATCTCTTACAATCTCCATCTCCAATCAATGTTCGAATTTCGCATATTAAGGAATCTTTTATGACCTCTATGACAACTAATCAGTAAGACAACAATCGCCGGTCTCTCCTACCATTATTAAGGATAGTTATTAGGTATTTGTTTTTGCTTTTCAGTGTGGGTGTACTTTATATTTATTGTTAATACATATAGAGATGAGATGAGGTGCTACCCTGGAGAGCTTGTGGATGAGGATGACCCGAAAATTGACAAAGATAAAGTAGATAACTCCACCTATACAGCGTAGAATCAAAATTCTTTCTTTAGATCAATGAAACGGATTGATTTTTTAATGAGTTATTTTAATGTTATGGATATATTTTTCAATGTATTACATGGTTGGTCTGTGGCTACTTAAACGCGTATTTTATTTCATTTCTGTAGATATGTTAATAAAAATCGGTGGGTAGAACGGAGTCATCAATACTAATATTATAAAGAGTTAAAATTTGTAAGTTTGTATGTAGGGGGTAATCTTTGAAACCGCTGGTCGGATTTCGAAAATTGTTTTACTAATTGATAGCTATAATGTTCCCCAGTGCTATAGGCTATAAAATATCACGCTACAATCAAATGGAGCCGAGCAGCGAGTGAAACCGCGCGGGAGTAGCTAGTAGTCACCAAAGTGTTGCTCAGTACTTAACTTATTTACAACATTCATTATTATTTATTTATTTATTAATGTAGGTATAAGTATCCGATTTTTAAGTGACAGGACGGCAGACAGTCTGATAACCTGCTTCTAAGTAATAGACGCCGTCCATGGACACCCGCAATATTAAAGCCATTGCCGGCCTTTGCAGGATTAGGGCTTGGGTCGAGCTATCCCATTCTTGCCATAACTTGGCTCTCCTACACATCCGATACTCTGTATATATGTGTACATGTACGTACGTAGGTATGTACTCTGATACTCTATACCTAATATAATCCCCGATGTACTGGCAATCTTAATATATAAAAATGAATCACAAAATGACCAATTTTGCTAATACTTTTTTTGTTATGTTCGTTTATTATAAGGTTCTTACGAAAGAAAAATTTAGAAAAGTAAAGGGGAATATTGGGAATTAACAATCCGTTCGGAGCTGTGGTCGTTTGCTAAAAAAACAAATGACTGACGGGGTAGTCGGATACCTACCCGTGCGAAGCAGGGGCGGTCTGCTAGTTGTTCATATAACTAAGTCCATATTCAAACTTATCTGATAGGTTGGTACATAATGACTGGCTCTAAAGGGCTGATGTTCAGCCGGGGTTGCGGGGCAAGGTCAATACGTCACTGCGGCCTTGGCCTAAAGCAGGAGAAGGAACGGTGGGATTTTTAGTCAGTAAAAATCTGGGCGGGAGAAGTGATTTGATGATGTTCCTGTACAAAACAAAAAAAAACATGAAAAGTGAGTATCTAGACAAAGAAACATACTGTAAATAAAAATCTAAGCCAAATGAATTTCAATTGATGTAATCCTCGTTAGAAAAAATAGGTTCGGATCCATTCAGAAAAGTTTAGTCTATTCCCTACCACTTGAAACCAAAAAAACTGACAGGTTAGAAAATGATTGTAATGGCAATTTTGACATTAAGTTGTGTACATTTCATATACACAAATTATGTAAATAAGTTTGCGGATATTTTATTAATAATTAATTTACTATAAATGAATTTCTTGAAATTACTGCCACGTTTGAAACAATGTTGCTGCTGTATACAATTAAAAATAGGTTGTATTATAATTGCAATACTACAAATAATTTTTATTGTAAGTTAATTTTTTTATTATGACTTTCTTTCAACAGTTAGTACCTACCTAAGTTTAAAAGATATTATCTAGGTATTGATACCTAGGTACATAGTAACACAGAGTGTACCTAAGTCATGCTGGATTTTCTAAAGTAATTCGAAGCCTTGTCCAAAATAGTGTGTTTTACAAAATTTGTTTACGTGTTTTGCAGGTGGAATCCTTTATAAACAGCGGAGGAAATGCAGAGTTTAGTAGATGTTACACTTCTGAAACAATAACGAGATTAATAAGTTACATTTCTTTATTGATTTCTGTCGCGTTAATAGCCGCCATTGCGTATTTCTTTTATGGTATATTTAAAGTGAGTTACTAGACGTTTCATTTTTCATTTTTTTTTGTTCATTATAAGACCGCAATAGATGTGCTGAAGTTCTCTGAATTTTAAAGCCTAACTTTTAGTGCTTACATACGTACTTAAGTAGTCAATTACTTCGGAAATTAACCATTACAAAATGAATAAAACCAACAATCTATGTACATATACCTATGCAAAATATATTTATGTTATGTGTTGGTAATATGGTTGTAGCTGTTAGAAAATGTCCATACCATTTAGTCCTCCAATATCCATTGAAGTATAACTTATGAATTTTATTTTACAGGGTTTACCAGAACCGGTGTTGTGGTTCATGAACATCTTGATAGTTTTATTATTGTACCATATATTCCTTAGCTTTATTTTATTTACGTCCACTAAAAGTGCGTCAGATTGCTCTCCAGCTTATGTTTTGGCGACAATAACGTTGATAGCTACACTCTGTAAGTATCACTAACCATTTCGAATTATTTAGTAAGTCGTTATTTCAAATAAATGTAGCCATTCAAAAATTTAAAAAAGATTACCTTTTTTTATTTTTCTTAAAATACATGTTTTATTTTTCTTTTCAGTACAGTTCTACTTTATAATCGTACTGGCTAGTTACTATCTAGAATTACAAATGCTGCAATCGGCTGCTTCCACTGAAGAAGAACCGCAGCTAGATTCAGTTTCGAGTAAAGAAAAAATTAACCGCCACGTGTCGATTAGTATAAATGAAGATGATAATAAAAAATAAGCAATTTAATGCTACAATAATGATTATACCATGACATAATATCTATTACCTTATTTTGATAAGTGTGTATTAAATGTATTTTGTTATTCGTTTTTGTTTTTATTTGAGATTTAAAAACCTAATTCTATAAAAATATTATAATAAATTGATGATGTAGCATCGCTTGCTGTCGCAGCACTACCTAAGTACCCTCATTATGAAGTGGACCTCTCACGCCCGTATTAAGTCCGCCTTAAGCATAATTTTGGTGGTGCATAAAGTTAAAATAAATAAATAAAATAAAGCGCGAGAGTTACTAGCAAGCTGTCTCCTTCTTCTGTGAAGCAGTCATGTTAACAAACAAGAAGAAGACTATTTTTTTCACATTTCAGCCTCCTGGCGTCGTGGAGATTGTGCAACGATATGCGATTATCCTAAGCATGAGTCTCCGAATCATTCGGCAAGCAAGGACTTGCTCTCATGAAGCCATCAGATCACCACAACTGTGGCTCGGCAAAGCTGATGTCGTGGCTGAGGTAGCATACTCGGATCGGAACAGGAGATAAAACAGGGTGGTTATTCGTCACTAAGATTATGATACAGGTATTGTCAGTTCTCGCCCCATGCAGGGCAAAAAAGTCTCAAGATGTTTAAGTCCCACAAAAAAATATGATTATTGACGAAATATACCTATGAAAGAAAAGAACATTTTTGATGGGATGACGTTAAAAAGTGGATAATCTTATTATAAATGCTATATCTATTATTATAAATGCGAAAGTTACTATGTTTGGATGTTTGTTACTCAATTACACCAAAACGGCTTGACGGATCCAAATGAAATTTGGCGCAGACGTAGGTTATACTCCGGAATAGGACATATGCTACCTTTTATCAACATACCACGCAGGCGAATCTGTGTGCGGACGCTTATAAAGGAATAATTCATTAAAGTCCTAAACTGGTAAACACACAATTATAACATATCTACGGATGAAAATTGATGCACCAAGAGCAACTCCACACATAATACATTATATCTATCGAGGAGATTTAGGTTCACTCATATTATGTTAAACCTTTATAGAACTAACCTCTTTCAATATAACGTATGCCTCTGTCACTTAAAGCTATCTGACATTATATACTCTTTGCTCTGTCAAAATAAATGTCAATCATACTGAGACAAGACAGTATTTCAAGGTATTATTTCTAATGGGCACCTATTCGATATTTTATAGAAATAAGTTTGAACGTAAATAAACCTCTGTATCATTATAGTGCATCTAGCTTCAAATGAAATATTCAATTGAACGGATAACAATCACAAAACTCATGTCTGCGTTTACAAAAAAATTTCAAATTGAGCAATTTTACATTTTTGACTCTTTACCAACTTTGGATAAATGTTGTTTTCTAAGGAGTTTAAAATTCGGTTGTATTTTGGTAATAGTAATCTACGTATCTTTCATAGTAAGTATTACAAATTAAGATGCAATACCATATTTTCGTCCAAATATTGTTTCTGCGTTTCTGATAGTGATTTCTCAAATATCTTTGTTCAGACACTTACATTAATAGTAATGAATTGATGAAGGACGTCCAAGAGGCATGGTAAACAAAAAAATATATTTATCACCAAGTCAAGTCAAAATCGTTCCAATCAATTCAATCCAATATAAAATTTACTTATTAAGTAATAAAGTTTTTTTTAGCTTCAAGCCGTGACAATCTTTGTTGTGAAAAGCAACCAATGCGAGTTTGCCGGACCAATTTCGGGCTTCATTGACAGTTTAGCTGGTATTATTTGTTTGCTTACAGCAATAACGACAGGCGTATTCCTTCACGGACTTATTAAGGTACATTTTTCCTTAATCCTCAAATTAGATTTTACTCTTTGTTACATTTTTTGTTTCAGTGTTGGTTTTGAAGTTAATATAAATTCTAGTCTATAGTATACTAATATTATAAAGAGGTAAAATTTGTAAGTTTGTATGTATATATCTTTAGAACCACTGGTCGGATTGACAAAATTCTTTCAGTGATAGATAGCTACAATATTCCTGAATGCTACAGGCTATAAAACATCACGCTACGATTAAATGGAGCTGAGCAGCGGGTGAAACCGCGCGAGAGAAGCTAGTTCTAAATAAGATGAAAGTATTAAGTATGGCCCTACTTAAAGTTTCTTGATAACAGTTGTTGGATTTGTTTGTCACTACCAAATAGTTTATTTGTAATATAATTCAAAAGAGATTAACGTCGCTACAAATTTATATCATCTTAAAATTTTCTGAATATTGTTATTTAATAAAATAAGTATTTAATTGTATTTTGTACTGGCTACTCTAGCGCGGTTTCACTCGCTAGTCTGCTCTTACAGATCATAGCGTGATGTTTCATAGCCTATAGCCTTCCTCAATAAATGGACTACCACACACGAAAATAATTGTTCAATTCGAAACAGTAATTCCGGAGATAAGCTTAAACTTTATTTATTATATTTCCAGAAAAAACATCAGTTCCACATTCCGTTTATGTATGCGAATTTGATAATATTGGCTTTCAATTTCTTTACTAGCATTACATCAATGTTTATCAGAATGTGTGAGAAACCCTACCTTTTTGGAGGAGCGAATTTTGCTGTAGCCATGTGTAAGTGCGTTCCACATAGACTTCTTTTTAATTCTGATTGATTTATAGTACAAAATAGAATTATCATTTCACGTCAATTTTAAAATTTTGTGGTCTCTCAATCTTATCAAGTAACGACACTATGTTTGCACTATCCGTGATTATATAACAGAAACGATACATTACTTTAGTTTTTGGTCATCATAACTCTGTGCCTTTATTTCAAATCAAATCAAAATCATTTATTCCAACTAAACCATAAATAGGTACTTTTAAAACGTCAAAATAGAAAAGTAGTCTGTCTGTCAGTCCGTTCGTCAGTGAAGCTAGGTGCTCGTTCCAAATTGTAGTTTCGAATGGAGAAGAACGAGCAAGAAACTCCATCGTTACTCTTTTAAAAAAAATATATATATATATTTAAATTTTAATTAAATATTCATATGCCAAAACTATGAAAGATCTGTCGTGGTGGCCCGGAGGTTAAGGAGACCGCTTCTCATGCATGAGGGTGTGGGTTCGAAACCTGGCAAGTACCAATGTGACTTTTTCCAAGTTATATGTACTTTATATGATTATTTAGACACCACTGACATACGGTGAAGGTAAACATCGTGAGGAAACCTGGACTTATAATTTCTAATTATATTATTGAAATCGCCAACCCGCATTGAGCAAGCGTGGTGATCAATGTTCTAACCTTCTCCCTATGAGAAGAGGCCTTTGCTCAGCAGTGGGCACTTATAAGCTGATGATGATGGAAGATCTGTTAAAGAAATTAGTCCTTATCTCTTTCAGTGATACTTTACTGCTTAATAATAGTGAATAGCCATTACAAAGAGTCAGTCAGTGGGCAGTCACCGTCAATCAGCAATTCTCCTAGCGCTTCCTCTTCACCCAGGTCGATTACTACCGGACAAACTCAGAATATTCAGGCTGCTGCTGAAACCTAACCTTTCAGCTTTTAACACTAGTACCAGGGTACCATCTTTTGAAACTATAATCTCTAACGGCCTTATTACAAAGCAAGGAGTTTCTTTAGCCTCGGTCTAAACTATTGAGTCAGTTTTTGTATTTCAAACTGAAGGTAGCTGAGAATAAGATTCAAAATACAAAACTTAACTCAATGGTTTAAAACTAGACTAAAGATAAATCTTGTTTCGTAATTAGGGGCTAGGATTGCGCATAATATAGGTACGCTATTATATGTTTTAACGTCTAGTTAGTGAATTGAATGGAGAATCATTATTTTCTCTATAACTACTAGGTATATTGGTATTAAGTTTACAAACTTTTTAAGTTTAAATATAATATTTTCTTACTTAAATTTTATTTTCTTTTTTATTTCATCTTTATCCCTCAAAGTTCAAAACTTAATATATTGTGACATTCAGTGCGTTGTTGAGTTGTGCGCTCACCAGAACTTTTTGCAATTCATTGTAAAGGTACATACCTACATATATTATGTAGATTTGCGTGCTCATGAGCAAACTCGCACCTAAAATCACCAGAAGACAGTAAGCGGTCGATTATCTCGAAAGACCCGAATCGCTGACAGGGGCCCAACGTTACACCCATATTTTAGTTGGCTATTATTGGACAGTATCTTGGAAATGTTAATTAAAGGGGTCTCTATATCGGTCAAAGCGACCGCCCTGCTCATTAAGGTGGATACCTGGCATCAGCATAAATGTCACGCAATGTAGAAGATTTAATTATCGCTTCATGGCCGACCCACCGCAGTGGTCCAGTAAAAGGGTTACGTCACTCATGCATATATGCATAGAAAGTAATTATGTTTGTACTATCTACATACCTACTTACCTACCTACTTATCCACCTACATTATAGAAGGTTCCTGTTGAAGGTTTCTAAATCCAGGGTCTTGAGATGAAGGTTGTTATTGTTCATGATTTCACTCAATTAATTGCAATTCATGATTTAATTTATCTATTTATATTTTCCTGCAGGTAGGTACTAGTTAAGCTAGCAATAAAATTATGTGGTTGGTATCTAGCTGTTACTTTCAATTACTGATATTATTGATTTCTATAAAATAGGGACAAGCGAATTTATTGACTAAACACGGCTATACCTACATATTTGAACTTATATTACCATAAAGAAAAAGAACACGAAAAGAATTCTTCAACAACGATAAATTATATTTTACGTCCCGAAATATCTAACGAAAATTATAGTCTGTATCTACGTGAAACATTTGTATTTTCAAAGAAAAATGTCTCCCTCACGTTTCGTCCCCGGTGGGGACGTAAAAGAAAAGTATATAAATGTAAAAAGAAAGTATAAAAGAAAGTCACTTCCCTGAGATAGCATTTCTTCGGTAGCTCGACGGCTTTTATTACGTCAAGCACGTGACGCGAACTGGGATCCCGCCTTTGAATTCTCTTAGGTATTAAGCTAGCTATGTGTAGTCGCTTAGTAAGTTCTGTTATGTAATATTATACAAAATTTCTATAGCGATAGGGTTTCATTTTATTGAAATTTGAGAAGTGTTGATGTCACACACTTCATATGCATAACGTGGTTTTGATTAGGTATGTATCTTACAATGCTTTTAGGTCTAGGTTAACTAGTAATTAAAAATTCCTTTAATTGTACCTACCTATAGATATGCACATAAATAATTTCGATCACAGAGAATTTATTATTACTCGATAGACAATAAATTATGTTGAAGAAAATAACAATAAAACTATAGAAAAATATATTTAATTTTTGTTTCCATTTTCTCGGGTTGAATAAATAGGTTTTGCCTTAGTCTAGTTCAAAACAAAGACTTTTAAACAACCTTCAAATTAAAAATAAGTATTATCACGCTTTTTTTTTGTGAGGGGAAAATCATCAAATGACTTCTTCCGCCCAGGGTTGGGCGGGAGGGAGAGTCAGACTCTTACTGACTAAAAACACCCTGTTTCTTGTGCCTCATTGAAGTATTATCACGCTAAGCCTTTAATAAGGCTACTTTTGAAAAACCTTCTGTTTTTGTCTGTTATTTTTTGCAACGACACACATTTACCTAATAGATATGTAATTGATGAGACCGTTATCATTAGGTAATTATGAAAATCTTTAGATTTATTTAACATACCAAAGTAGATAACTTAGGTACTTAGAATTACATAGGTACGTACATAGTTATGTGCCATACTTTACCTAAACAGGTATATTTAAGGCTACTTAGAAAGTTTTATCGAATATAAATAGGTACCTAATAATTTTCTTTCATTTATACATTTTAAACTGTATGCATAGGTAGGTACCTATATAGATTTTTTGTAACAAAAATAGATGTTTCAGTTGAAGTATCTGAGGCGGGCCCACCGTCTGCTTTGACCGAGGTATATTTTTACAACAGGGGCGTCGAACTCCTACACACATCATCTCACTTCTATTTTGTTTGTTGACGACGCAGACAAATGATACGACCCCTAGCTAACAAGGTTGGGACGAGAATAACATCTTAGTAAGTAAAATTTAACGAAAATTTTATGTTTTTCTGTGGTTTTCCTTTTCTCTGTGTACTTAGTAAGCAGATAGTCGGTTTCGGCAGCTTGAGCAAAAAAGAGTAAGTATATACCTAATTAAGTAGTTTGAAATAATATGATGTTGAGGCCATCTTTCATATGAACATCGATAAGTACTTTTATAAAGTGACTAGAAGTTACTTACTTATTATTAGAAAATAAATAGACAGTAGAGCCCAGTCGATAAGTCTAATCAAAATCAAATGAAAAACATGTTAAAATCCTAAACAGTTTATGTCGTTAGGCCCGTATTTTCTAACTTATTTTCCAAACTTAGGTACATTTTTTTTTTCTTTCAACCTATACCTTTAACCTACACCTTTTCTAAGACATTTAGAATGCTCAAGTATCATTTCAAAGTTATGCAGCACAATAAATTTAAAATAACCTGACATTGTGTCGCTCTGTATATAAGCTTATATCTAATATATCTAATGGTACCTACGCACGACAACAAAGCGAGAGGACAGAGGGATCCCTCGCGGTATTCATAACTGACATAAAACCGACCCTCATCATAAGGACGTGTTCTACTTGGAGGCATGTGTGACCTATGTGTAGGACTTATCCTTGATATTATGCATATCAACCTCTAAAGTGGTACAATTTTTGAGCAAGAAAATACAGTGAATGTTTATGTTACTTAATAAAGAGGTTTTGAACGAATGTGTAATTTACTTAAGTAGGTACTCGTAGATAACAAACTGCCATTGTTTCATACCTAGGTACCTAAAAAATATTTCTTCATTGTTAACATACCTACCTAAATATCTGCTTATATGAGAGGTAAGAAAGATTACTTAGTTATTAAAATTGTGATCTTCTCCAGGTTGTAATGACTAAAACAGTCTGTATTTTATTAGGTACCAATAGGTATTGATTTTAACTTTTATTTGATAAGCTTTTAGGGTATCTAGGTATAAAAACTTACCTACTTTAGGGTACTTATAATTAGTTCTAGGTCCTAAGTACTTTTTAAGAGGCTTCTTAAGAGGCTTCAACGAATTATTTTTTACCAGAGCAAGAGTTGCAATAAGTTATCTTGATTTAAAATCTTACCTGGGTTTAGTCGAAAACTCAGATGATTTAAAAACATTTTAAACTACCTAAAGCAAAAGATATTCAGTAATTTATTTATTCTTAAATTGAATGTGTGTCATTCACGATTTTATAAATCCAAGAATACCTACCTAAGTAGCGGTTTTAAAATTTCCCGACGGCAATTTGCCGACGGCGCACGATCGTTAGTTTCACTTCTTTTAAAGAAGGAAATACTGTCTTACTTCAGTAGGTATTTTACAGCAGGAAAGATGTTTTAGGGAAAATATTGTATTTATTTAAGAATTTATTTATTAAGTACCGGTTTTGAAATTTATATTCAGCCATATTCAATTTTGGGTTAGCTCATAAGAATAATTTGAAAAGAGAACTTGAAGTTTGTACGAGAGAGTATGTTAACCTTACATTCTCTTGATAAAAACTATACTTATCTTTATATAAGTTACTACTTCTTTTTTCACATTTTACCATCTTACTTATAGCTTGCTTAGTTAAGCCTTTAAAAAGCACGTCTAGGTTTTTATTTAATAAGTATATTTCTTAAGTAAATTAAAACACAAAACCTACCTTCATTATTAATTTTACATTACATATTAATTATTAGGTAGGTAAGTACCTACCTAATAATTAATATGTAATGTAAGAGCCCAAGTTCGTAAGTTATTGTAAAGGAAAACATCGTGAGGAATCTTGGACTTATAATTTCAAAATTTCTAATTGTAGATAAGTTTGAAATCGAAAACCTGCATTGAGCAAGCGTGGTAATTAATGCTCATACCTCCTCCGTGTGAGAAGAAGCCTTTGCTTAGCAGTGGGTAGGCTGATGATGTGTGAAAACACTTTAATGAAACTTATGGAGTGCAATAACATAATTATCGAATACTGAAATAAAGCCAATGTAGGCACCGGTAGGTAGATATCTACAAAAAAAATTAACTATCCTTAATTCAGTTTCCATATTGAGGTAGAAAATCATTAAAGATTACTTATAAAGATACACAGTACCTACCTACGTAAGGTACCTAAGTAAGTACCTAAATTCAACAGCGCCATCTGTGTTTCCGGCAAGTTAAAAGAAAAGCTGTGCAACGCGCATGCGCGAACAAAAATGGCTGCCGATCAATATGGGGGTAATCTCCCTAACTCACCCCACTTAGACGGTTTGCAAAACATTCTGCAAGCAAAATTGGCTCGTATAGCTTGGTAATAAGGTTTGTGAAGAATACCGGCGAATTTTAGATGTACCTATCTTTTGTTTGTTTTAGTAGATGGGTAGGAATCTAAATAGATATCTATTGGCTTTGTTCTTATGCCTTGTAGGTACTTACCTACTTGTTGTCTGGGTATTTATGACTGTAAAGTTAGTGGTTTTCAATCGTTACCTAGTCTGAAAAATTACTGAATTTCACGATTTTATTTATTCTGCTGATTAGACAGTAATTTTAGTGAATACCTAGCTTTTGAATTTAATTCGTTAACCTCATTTTACTAACAAATTCTTCAAACAGATTTTTTTTCAATTTGACATTAACAATAAACAAACGACCGTCTCTTAATATCTAATTGGAAGAACATAATGAATGTTGTGATGAATAGTGATAGTGTATAAATAGTAAGAAACTAATTCTTATCTGACCAATAGTTTTAAAATGTACCTACCCAATAGATAACTAACAGTAGGTACCTAATAGCAGATAGGGTAGATAGGTACCTAACCTAACCTCTAGATATCTCTATCTATCAAAGTAAGTATACCTATCTAGTAAAGTTAATAGAAAATTCATGAAACTAGCGTAGGTCATGTAGGTACCTAATAACGACATTAAGGTGAAGCTCGGATTAACTTGTAATCAAAATCTAATTAAGTATCTTAAAAGTAAACATTTAAAGGATAAATTGATTCGATTGAAGATTAGGTACAGTCAGGGGTCAAAAATGTGGTCACTCTACCAACTTTCAAATAACCAAAATATCTTTGTAGAATAGATCCAATGGTTGGGGACTGCTTTAATTTATAGCATAGAATAAAAATAAAGCATAGCTAAATTATTGAATAAACTGGCTGTGAACCATTGAACTTTTACTATAGAGAAATTTTAGTCATTTTAAAATTGGTAGAATGTAATTGCAATTTTGGCCCCTGACTGTACATAAGAGGTAGAAACTAGGTAGGTACCTACCTACCTATTACAAAATTCCTAAATTTAAAACTCTACTTAAATACGGAACTTAGTTAAGGTCGGTAACTTGGTCGCCATTTGTTTACCAGGTACCTACGTAGGTACTTACCTACTTTATTTATAGATAGAGGAAGGTTACCTATCTATGCTTTACGAAGATATTAAATGCACATGGATTGGACTTTGGATTAGGAATCATGTTGGCACCTAAGTCTGGAAGTGTAAAGTAGGTAAATTGGTACTAGTCGACCAAAATCAGAGATCACAGAAGTAACACGATAATTCTTTTGCATCAGATTTTTTTTATCTTTTGTAGTGTTGAGACCTGTATTTGAGTCAAAGCCTGAGAATTCAAAGTTGGACCCAACTTTTTTCTCAAACAAAGGTAGCACATACCTACTTAGACGTTATTATTTAAAGTGACTATCAAATAAAAGTGTAAGTATAAAAATGGGCAATGATATTTTTGTGAGCAAAGTAAACAATATTTTTAATGAAGTCTAATATGCTTTACATACTCTCCCCGCTTTCTAAGTAATTATTGCGACCCTTTTATCATGTTTACAAGAAACAACAAATATCTATCGTTTACCATCACAAAATGGTAATGTGAATTCAAAATATAATCACAAAACGTAAAAAACAAATTCCTCTGTTATTTTCCCCGTCTCTACCTAAGGGCTCTACCAGAACATTATGGTACAGCGCCATCTCTTGGCCGTAGTGAGAGTTAAGTAACCACTTAGCTCAGAAAGTGCTAACAGCGACATCTGTCCGGGACACGCTGAACTTTTGGGCTTTACTTCTTGTTTGAAGGTACCTATTTTTGTGAAGAGGACTTTGTACGGGAGCTTTCGTCGTACTACGTAAGCTTCTGTTGCCAATGCAGTATGAAACTAAACATCAACAGATGTCACTTTTTGTGATGTTACTTAGGTGGGTATAAGAATTATTTTTTATTCTTATTATGATTCTCTACTTAGTTAAGATTAAATAAAAAAAATAGTTGAAAAGCTTTTCAGCAGGTAAACATATTTCTTTCAACTGAAACTAGTGCAATAAGTAGATATTTTTATTAATATGTCAATACCTATACATTACCTACCTGTATTTAAATTATATATATTGCTGAGCTATAAGTATAGGTTAGGCAGGATACGTACCTAAACTTTTTAAGGCCAAAAAAAAATGAAATAAGTTTGAAGATACTTATTTGCAATAGCACTGTTGACTTTAGGTGCATACCTACTGGCCTTATATATTTTTTATATAAATAGTATGCCTATGTATAAAATAATTTATGTTTTTAAATAATAAAAAAAGTTGTTCGAAACCACATGAAGGTAAAAAAATAGCAAAACACTAATCAAACTTTTCCAATAAAATAAATTTAAAAACAAATTATTTATAGAAAAAAAAAACATCAACTGACATCCTTACCTCCCCTTAGTTGCTAAGCAACAGACAAAAATATTAAAATGGACGAACCGTTACTAATCGGTATTGGTTGAATTCGGCGCCATTTGCAAAGGGCCGGGCTATTGTGCGCCCCGCCCACGAGGACCGACTAAACCGAAACGTTCCCGCCTTTGTATCTGCCATCTTTGCTACTGTCACATTACCATTCGGGGTGGAGCTTAAAAGATAACGCGACCAAATTAGATATCCTCCATTTTAAAAAGTTTGTTTATGAGAATAGTTACCATCTCGAATAAGTTGTATAATGATAAGAATTTGCAAATGTTATTGGGGCTTGTCATGTGATGTCCTTTATTTTTTTTGGTAAATTTCATCATTGGTTATTAAGCAGGTTAGGTATATATAATTATACTTAATGTTTTCGCAATACTTACATAGGTATTTATAAAAATCTAGGTACTTATCTTACGATATATCTAATATTGTGTTTAATTCTTAGGATCAATGAGTAGGTACTTGGGCTTCCTGATTACCGTCGAGTGTTGTAGACCCCTAATTAATTTACCACATCTTTGTTAATGTCATTTACTTACCTAGATACAGAATACCTAAGTACCTTTAGAATATACTTTTACATTAATCTAAAGTGAATGTAAGACAACTAAGTACTTATAGATATCTAATAATAAATCAACAGTTTATTTATCTCCAATCGTGGATAGATATGAAAAAATTGAATAATGAGCTTTTAGGTAAGGTAACTAATTAACTATCCTACTTAATCGTTATAAATAAGTAGCTACCTACCTTCTTACCTATAGATCCCTACCTAACTAACTTCTAACATAGACACCAGAATATACTTAGTTAGGTAGTCAGGTACCTACATATCAAACACAGTAAAAAAGTTGAATAAATTCCTAAACCAGCGAAAAACCACCGCTACTACCTATAAGCTAAAACCTGTGAACTTCAGTAGCCTACACAGTGGAAGTATATCTGTCTACATACAGTCTAACATTAATGATAAACACACCATTAACCCATCCAGTCTATAATTTGTGTGTGCACGTTGTGACGTCACGGCCAACAGTCAACTACAATTTTATTATCCATTTGTAACCGTTTATGAGGAACAACAAACCTTTAGAGTCGTTCACTCGATTTATTGACTCAAAAGTTCATAATGTTGAGAATTATTGCTTCGTTTTCTGTTGGTCTTTACTTTGAGGTAGAGTTGTGGAGTTTCTATGTTGTTGGTGTTAATACGTACCTATGTACCTATTTTTTTGTATTTGCTTGGGTATAAATACCTACCTACCTATATATTATACCTATATAGGATACCTAGACAATGCATATTATTATAAGATTCTACGAGGATCTTAAAAAATAGATATCCCTAGCTAATAAGATTAGTACTTATAAAGAAATAATTTGAAAATAATTGAGTTAGATAATGTACTTACCTAAATAGGTATAGTACCTACTTACAGTACTGCGTAAGTAAATAAAAAATAATTTGCATAATTATGTTTGTTCTCTACACAATCTAAGACCGTAAGTACCTACCTACTTAAACATTGTTTCATTGTTTTAAGATTAGATGGCGTAGGCGTAGGTACCTGAATAGCGATCTGTTAACGTCAGCAATGTTTAAGTATGAACCTACTACCTACTAATAGATAATAACATTTGTGTGTACATTTTTAAAGTTAGTTTCATTTTAAAGTATCTTCTCAAATTCGTAGCAACGGCGTAGCGGTGACGTAGCAACAACATTAATTTTTGAAATACTGACTTAAATCGTTTCTGATTTAAATACCTATAATAATTGAGTACTTATTTTGTATAAGAAAGCATTAAAGGTACCTAGGTATATACATATCAAAATATGATTAGTACGTTAAGACCTACAGGTCCTAAATAGTTTTTATACATTTCGTTTTCATCCAGACACACGTCTTATAATTAAGTATTTAAATTATTTTAAAGAAGCTAATGTCAAAGCTAAAGATAGCCTGAAATTATCATTTTTGAAGTCTTATCTTGATATATAATGTTACGGTGGTTTGATCATATTCAAAGGGTGGATGCTATAATATCTATAAGTAGGAGATTTACCAAGCGTGAAGGTTTATCAAGTGAGCCAGGGGTTTGACTTTTATCGAGAAAATAGGCAATCTAGAAAAAGAGAAATCTATATATATAAAAGAAAGTCGTGTTAGTTACTCCACTAAACTCCACTTATAACTCAAGAACGGCTGAACCGATTTAGCTGAAAATTGGCAGGGAGGTAGCTAAGAACTAGGAGAAGGACATTGGATATAGTAGGTAGAGTAGGGTAGGTAGAGTAGGGTAGGTAGAGTAGGGTAGGTAGAGCAGGGTAGGTAGAGTAGGGTAGGTAGAGTAGGGTAGGTAGAGTAGGGTAGGTAGAGCAGGGTAGGTAGAGTAGGGTAGGTATAGCAGGGTAGGTAGAGTAGGGTAGGTAGAGTACGGTATGTAGAGTAAGATAGTTAGAGTAGGGTGGGTAGAGTAGGGTAGGTAAAATAGGGTAGGTAGAGTAGGGTAGCTAGTGTAGGGTAGGTAGAGGTAGGTAAAATAGGGTAGGTAGAGTAGGGTAGGCAGAGTAGGGTAGGTAGAGTAGGGTAGGTAGTCAAATGACGGGTGTGAAGCCGCGGGTAAGAGCTAGTAAGTACCTATTAAAAGCACTCTAAATAGACAAAATGTATGAAAAGTAGATAAGAGAATGCATAAGAGATTATCTAATTAATGTAGGTAGGTACTTAACTTACCTAGAAGAATTGAAAAAACAGATCAGAATTGTGTTTAAAATGCTATTGTTTCTGCCTGCCATGGCGACATGTATCTAAGTAGTTATGCTCGTATGTATCTTGATAAAACATTCAATCTTCAGCACTGCTACCTACAATACCTAATAGACAATTCTAAATAGTTATCTACTTCCAATAACCATATCAACATTTAATAATATAAGTAAGTACCTAAGTAAGTATGTACCTGAGAAAATCATTTTCATATTGGTAAATGTGTTGAAACTATTATTAGGTAGGAAGGTACCTATATCTAACACTTGTGTCATGTACCAGATTTGGGCCAATGCAACGTTCTCTTCAATTCTATATAGGTATGTAGGTTAGAAACCAAAAAAGTTTTCAATTAGCATTATAGATTACATAAGACGGTATGACGTCACCTGCGCTACATACATAAGTACCTAGTTACTAGGTACGTGTATACACGTTATAGTTAGACAGTTCCCGTACGGACGCAGTTAATTTCCCGGTTAGTTAACTTTACTACCCAACACTGATTGGACATTGATTAGAGCTCACCGTTTCACTTGTTTAAATGGCGATTCTTTTCTTCAAATAACATCGTGCA
This sequence comes from Spodoptera exigua, assembly GCA_902829305.4. NCBI lineage: Eukaryota > Metazoa > Arthropoda > Insecta > Lepidoptera > Noctuidae > Spodoptera > Spodoptera exigua. The sequence continues at coordinate 6,191,922 of LR824612.2, forward strand.
ACCACAAATTTACACTCACTACTCGATTGTAATTACCTTAGTGAAGTTTATTACTTCTCTTGATTAAATAAAACATACCATAAAATCGTTTTAAATCGAACGGTATCGCAATGGAACGATGTTTCGCTATATTTTATTGTTCCCCTGTCTGATTGTGGATGGGAACCGTTATTGTACATGTAGGTAGGTACCTAAATATAAGCAGATGTTCAGTAAGTACTGATGTTACAGTGACCTGATTTGGACGTTGATGAGTCATTTTCATGAATACTGTAAGAACGTTCGAATTGGAATCTGAACTTTGTTTTGCTTTTAACCAATGTAAGAGAACAACTGTCTTTACTCTTTGTCTTTTAAAAATAAGTATATTAAGTATTAGATTACTTTTAATCATACTTATTATCAATACTAATATTATAGGTAAAGAGGTAAAATTTGTAAGTTTGTATGTTTGTAAGTTTGTATCTTTGGAACCGCTTGGTCGGATTGCCACAGCTACAATGTTCCTGAGTGCTATAGGCTATATTCACGCTACAATTAAATGGAGTCAAGCAGCGGGTAAAACCGCGTGAGAGTAGCTAGTTTTACCTATATAATTTTGGTGCACATCATAGAAGTAAATAAGTAGGTAAACAGGAACTTATTTTATATACTTAACTTAAGTAAATTGCCTCACCGTCAATATATAAATTCTTCAAAAATCCATCTAAAGAACGAACAAGCTACCATATATTTCCCATTCAATAGAACGAATGCCCAATGAATTAAAATGATAACCCCTTAAATCTCCATTCGAATGTAAAATTGTAACAATAATAACAAATCGTAAATGCTTCTCAAGTGGACGGTTAAATATTGACCTCCGCCTTTTAAACTGCTTTACAACGTCAAAGTTGCGCAACGCTAGACATTTCTTGTTCACTAATCCACTACTTGGGTGTCTAGTTTTATGTCCAACGGCATAAAGCGTAATAAACTACATGCCTCATTCCACTTTTTCCTGTGTACTTTTCATTTTCAAACTAATTTCAGTCTTACTGATGTACACATAAGGCTCATGAATAGGCCTAATGTTAGTTCCGTGTGTACAAACACGTGGGTGAATCGAAATGATAATATTATGAGTTTACGGCCGATGTCATTCATTTAGCGAATCGCATGTGATGGATGGATTGAAGAAGTAATTTATTATTGCTACGTACGTGTTTCATTCTGACATAACAAAAAATCTTGATACGTTTGCTGAAAAGCGTACCTACGGACACACTAAATTACTGTAGACTTAAATATACGCTACAGTCATATCCGTCTAATTATAAATACTTGTGCATTGAGCGTAACGCCTGAAAATGTATGTAGGTATGTAACTTTCCTAAATTGTTTAAAGCGTGTCAGGATAAAGTCTACCTAATGTTTTAACCTTATTATCTATTAAATCTGCACTGAGTACTTAGTATATACTTAAATCTACCTACACAAATATATGGTAAATATCCATTACCTATTCATTAAATTCTAAAAATAATTGGTTATTTATTTGCAACAAACATAAGTATAAGCGTAAAGTCTTAAGACTATTTAGCAAGAAGATAAGTTAAACGAAATTATGTAAGTAGGTAACAGATAAATTTTCCAAGAAAATGCTTTCATCATCATCAAAAGGCATTAAGTTTTTTGATTAATAAAACAAACAAGCACATACCTAAGTATAACACGCTATGAGTATTAGATATTATGTAAGTTCTTGCAATATACAGGTCACTATCAAACCCTTTTCTTTGGATAAAATTAAGGGACAATGCATTTATTACCTAAGTACTGTTAGACGACGAAAATCAACTAAATGAACGTCACTAATATAATCTGTGGTCTCGGCAACACTGGCTGCCGTGGTGACGCTGTCGTCTGTCAACTGAGACAGATGAATAAAGTTTTCCCGCGAAAAGAGTGCAACGGGGATTCTGGTGGAAAGTTTGACGAGCATAGAAATAAGTTTCTTATAAGAATTAGTTTTTAATTAAACTTAAATATTTGAGAGTGTGGTGTTTTACTTAAAAGTACATAGTAATTGTATAAGTGCTCATAACTAAGAACCTATTTCAAATTTCGATTTAACAGATTTTAACTAGGTACTCCGAATCGCCACAAAGTTTATCTAAGTAGTTTAGTGGTTTATAAACGTGAATTCATACTTAGATACCTATTACCTATTTATTAAGAGTTTTTCACAAAATCAATAACGAAAAATTTGGAATATTAAAAACTAATTAAAGTGTTTATTGTTGAATTATTAAATTTATTTAGAATCAATAATCGTTGAGGAGTATAGGATTAGGTTTGTTTTAGGGACAACAGACAAATTAATTGTATGTTCCGTCCCTAACTTTCAAATTATTTATTTAATAAACTAAACTTATGCTTGCGTTTTACATGATTATATTTTTATAAATATAATATTACTTTAACTAAACACAACAATTTATAATAGATACACACACATTACATATTTCCACGCGTGATTTTCGCTCGCAATCGCAATGATTGACTTCATCTTCGGAATAGAGAACAGTGTTTGATCATTCATCGTAAAATCGTGTTCACTTAGAAAGTGTTTTTATATGTATTAGTGCAGTTAAATACCAATCTATCCATAAGAGTAGCAAATATAGAAATCTATCCAAACCACTCCACAGTAGATTAAAACAATGCTCATAAAAAAAAACAAATAACACACGATGATTCGCAAAAATTGACTTGTGAGATTATATATTTACAGCTTATGCTGTCTAGTCTAGCTACCAAGAAAACTTCAATTACTGGCTTTCATAAAGAAACAAATTAATCGCGCAATAAACTATGTGGACGTCGAATCATAGATATTGGAAACTGGCTCCTTATTTGGGAGTATGATCTTTGAGAGATAATCGATAATAATAATGTACCTACTGTACTGTCGATAGTAATTAGCTGACGGACACGTACACTTTCCCTTATGTAATGAAACAACTTTTAGCCTTCGTATTGGTTAGAGTTCCCTTTTTAAAATATCATTATCAGAAATTTAGGAAATTCTCTCTTCTTCATTAGAATGCCATCTAAGGATACCAAGTTGAGTAGCTATGGAATCTTAACAAAGGACAGTGAATTTAAAATGCGTTCGAATATGTTCCAAAATGGCTGTCGCCTGTTATAGCTCGTCAAGAATCAAGTTTTTAACTTGGCAACATAGCTTTAAGAGAAATTGATAATCAAAACATATAAAGATTACTTAATCGGTAGATAGACAGATAGGTGCCTACGTCCTAATGAGCAGAACTCTATAAAATGCATATAAGTAAAATGTTTTGTCATGAACCATATTTAAATGAGAATTTTGAATAGAAGTATTTTTAAAGTTTCGTATTAGACAGTCGGTTTTCATCCTTTAACTTTAGCAGAAATATTTAATAATATTATTAAAATAAAATATAAGATTAATTATTTGTTTGGACTGATTGAACTCCGAAACCTACTGATTGACAATATTCTTTCACTTTTGTGGTGTGTGTGAACATAGCCTATGCGCGGCAAGATGTACATGGGGCTAGCTAGTAAACGATACAACTATGGGAAGCCAGAAACATGTAATTATATAGGAAATTAATATAGATAAGTCATTACAGATAAACTGACTACAAAATGAAATAACTCTTCAACTCAAACCAGGGTGTCACAAAACAGGGCCACTTGCCTAAGCCTTTAATACCATAAACCATTCACAACAACCGTTTTATGATATAATTTGCGTAAATTATCTTCACGGCGTTAGATTTATTTAATGTTACCAAGGTCTTAGGTCGTGATAAATACCTAGGTAAGTAATACATGCACTGAGTACGCACCTGTTCCACAGATAAACATAAATATTAATCTACCTGACCATAAATAAATCCTTGTTTATGGCGAATGCTGTCAGTTTGATACTTGACTTTTTAATGAAACCTACTTGCAACTCGCGTTTAAATGTAGAATCTTGTGTTTGGATAGCGGAAGTAAATGGGTTGAATTTATGGAAAATTCGGAAAAACAATTTATTTATGTACCAGTAGATATAACAAGAAATTAATCTTAGAATTTGCATTCCATGTTTTATAAGCTAAGGCACCGCCTCGGCATAGAGCAGGAGAAGGAATGGGGGTTTTTTAGTCAGTTTGTGTTTGACACTCCCTCTCGCTTCATCCTTGGCGGAAAAAGTCAATAAATGATTTTGCCCTCTCAAAAAATGTTTTATAAGAAGAAAAGGTACTAAAATCTACTAACCGTCTGTTTGTCTGCCCGTCTATTTCACAGAAAACAAAGTCTCATAAGAGACATTATTGTTCTTATAAAGGTATCTTTCAGGCAACCTTTAAATGGACAGAATAGGTACCTACTGTTGCAGTTGGTCCAAGTACTTAAGTATATTCTCATGCTATACATATATACATATGTGCAAACAATATAATTTATATTTGATATATTAAAATATACTAGGTATATATTTCTGTAATATTAAATAACTATCCTAGATAGAATGCCAATTCCCTCTTATGCAAAAATGAGAGTACTTTTTCAGAGGCTAATAAAACCTATTTCAGTTAATAATCACTAAGTAGAATACTTTTTGCTGTGCCTGTTGTATACTTCTGGATGTTTATAAGTAATCTATTTCATAAACTTTTAAATCTATAATGAACATTATCAGTTTTAAGTAATTAGGTATAAGAATATTTTTGTGACTCTTTGTAGACCGACGGCAATGTTATTAGGCTTACTTAGGCTTATAAGTAGGTATATGCATGGACAGAAGTATGTCTGTAAGGACAGATTCTTCAATATCTAGGTATATATTTTTTTATTTATAACGTATTTGTATAAAATATTTACATCCCACCTTATAGTGTAACCGAGTAGGTTTTAGGCAATGATTTATATTAACTTGAATAGGTATAGCAATTAGATTAGCATAATAAATATCACCAAAAAATGTTCTAAATAATTATGATAATATTATCTGTGTAAAAAATTATGTCTACTTAATAACCTACAATAAATACTTTTATAAAAAAATTAAACTCTATCAAGCAATCAAGGAAAGTTTAGTCAATAATCCAATTAAACAAACCGTTTAGCGAAACCGAAACATTAGCAGCACATTATACATCCAATAACAACACAGATTATTGCATCAATAAACAAATTGACCCGTGAAGCTGGCCTTTATTCTGAGAGTCAGTAGCAAGTCTATAATTATAATGAAGCGTATCCACTCATACTTACAAACGTCACGTCCAAACTGGAAGATAAATCATCAAACAAAAACAAAGAGGTTTATTTACTCGTAACCAGAAATTCTTAACGGTCTTCGAGCATTCAACGAAAAGTGTCGAATTGTCACAGACCAACAAGAACCCGACACCCAAAGGGTTCCCGACGGTTTGTTGTCCGAACGCGATTCACACGGGCGCGTGTTTGCTTCACAAACAGTGCGGCAACGACTGAGCAATTATCACTTACCTGTGACACGCGATCACAGCACTGCACAGATTTATAGTCGATAAACTTGTATCATCACTTTTACTGTGTTGTAAATTAATTATGTGCACTATTTATGGTTGCGCGGAGGCCGTTGGTGCGGCCGGTCGCGTCGGCGGCGTGCGACGTAGTGGCTGTGCTGGGCGGGCGGGGCCTGCTCGCCTCAAGCGCTCCGGTCGCTTACTCGCTCCGAGCGCTCAAGCGCGCGCCGATACATCCCTCGCCTTATCCTCTAATACATTAGGTAATCGGAACCCGGGAAAATTATCGACCCCACACTCCCCTTTCTTTTCGTCTTGGGGAATTTTGAGTTTGCTGACAAATGATTTCTATTCGAGCTGCGTTCATTTATTTCAACATTGCACATTTTATTTAGGTGCATTCTTTGTATCTATCTATTTATTTCATAAAATTTCTATCATTGTATGAAATGATTGTCAATTATTATTTATTTTTTTATGCAATCGAAACATTTTAATTGGTCGGATAAATAACAAAAGCTAAACATAAATGACACATCCTCGTAAAACCAGTATTTATCATAGATAGATGCAGCTACGAACTTTGAAGTAGCTCATTCCTTTTATGAGCAAGGCTACCATTAAGGCGGGATTTTTCGAAATCCTTTCGGGAACATAAAAACGGGGCATGAGGGCCATAGGGTATCAAGTGGGACTCTAGTAGGAAATGAGAAAAAAAGACGAAATTTGTGAGAATGAAGGTAATTAATGAAGTAATAAAATCAATTCTGCTTCTCCTTCCAACATGAACAGTGCCGTTATATAAATAAGTGCTTCACCATACACTTAGCGCACTCGTAATTATTCAAATTAATTTTATACGCCGTAAAATTTAAGGGAGCCATAGTTTACCTTTAGCGCGCGCCTTAATTTAGCTGCGCGATTTCTATCTCGCATTTTATTTTGATTGTAAATCTAAATATTTGGCTACCTACGTGAATTAAATTGTTCTTAGGTTTTTTTGGACTGTACCTTTGTTTTTCTATAACCATAGTATTTTGAACTATAAACCAATAGAGTCAAGGAACTTTTCAATTCAGTTTCAGGTGTTTTTTTAGTAAAAATTCAGAAGGCAACGAAATATTTGAGATAGATATTAGGTATTTCCTATTCTTCGATTTAATCGAGAATTTTAATACTACATGTTAAAATTGTTTATCGGCTCAGAGCAGGAGGAGGAACAGGGGTAGTTTTTAGTCAGTAAGAGTCTGACACTCTGTCTCGCCTAACCCTGGACAGGAAAAGTCATTTGATGATTTTCCCCTGACAAAAAAACCTAAGTAAAGGCAGGCTGAAGGCAAGTCTATTAAAGGAAGACTGTACCAAGATTCCATTTACAAAGAAATATATCAAAACTGAAACAAACACAAACCTTTTACGCAGGCTATACATACCTATAACCATAAATGTTTATGATAGGTATAACTAATGCATAACATTCACAGTCACACCATTTGTCGAGTAAGTACCTAGTACTACGCATAGTGCCTACCAATGGATGTAGGTAACGGGGTAAGGGTTTTATTTACCCATATATCAATGTTGAAAAATTATGCACATTTTATTTCCCAGTGCGACTCTTAAACTATGAAAAACTGAGGTTGTATTGAATAATATTTCGTCCGGTTGGCAGTTAAAATGCTTTTATCCAGGTTTGATTGTTGACTGCTTTCATGAAATTTGTGATGTAGGTATACCTACATAGGAAAGTGGTGTGTTTTGTGGATTTCAATTGTTTTTTTTCCAAAGCGTAAAAAAGGCTTTCTACACAGTATACTATTTCTTTGTACCTGACTGTATTGTCAATAAGTACTTATACTTATATATTAGGTATAGGTATAAAGATTTTTAAATTCATTTGGAAGTCCATGATGCAGTAGCGTCAAACTCGCAGTAAATAATTTTTTTAATTGTCCTTAGCGGAAAAGGGACCCTGTTCTATGCAGCTTCAGGAGGAGATGGAGGACCTTACAGTAACAGGCTAGAAATATCCAGCCCTACCAAGATACATAGGTACTCATATATGGGATAATTAGAAAAATATTGAACACCAGTACAAAGAAATAGTTAATTCAAAAATCTTACTTTCTCCCTACTTTTACATTGTCATTATTTTCAAAAAATTGTAGGCGCAATATCATAATGTTTTACCATGCCACCTAAACTGTAACCTTAGCATAACAGTTGCTCAAGAACACATCTAAACGCCTTAGAATAAGAACATAATTAATGTTAAATTATGCTTTGGCATGATCCTTCTTGACGGCCCTGATTGCGTCCTAGCTTTGCTAGAGTATTTACCGACAAAGTGGGAATTGAACCGACAACCTACAGTCATTTATGAGCGTGCACGCCAAAATCGTGAGGTTTCCATTTGAGAACTCTGCCATACTTACAAATGAAATCGACGACAAGACTTGTATATTCATTCATGACTATAACGAAGTAAGTACGGTATAAGTGACACACGACATTGTTGTGAATTAAATTCAATTGTTTCCACGATCAGCGAAAACGTAACGGAAAGACGAACACTTTTTTGTCTTAATCACATTATACGCCATTTTATGATGTGTAATTGAGGTTCAAATTAAAATGAGATCATTATCATAGTCGGCGGGCCTTCTTAGATGGTGTTTATTCACTTTTAATTGTGAACTTTTGTTATAATGCCTTAATGATGGAGCCACTGTTCGGTAAATTACTTTATAGATGTGTTGCAAGGTAACAAAATTGCTTTAGTGGTGTATAATACGGTGCCACTACAGGCTTTGTAGTAAGCGGGCAATACTGTTTGTTTTATAAAGTGCCGCTAATAAACCTGCGACCACACGAACCCACATTTTTAACCTTTCATAAAACTAGCTGTGTTGGTTTTACGATACAAATTATATGATTTTATTGAAGTCGTGTGACATTAGTAGGCTTTGATTCCTTTTGAAAGGGATTTCCTTATAGCTTTGCTATCGTCGATTAATCGTAAGACGGTAACTAATTACTAACTTAAATTTTTCTATTAAATTCGAGTGAACATTCAACTATTTCGTTGGCGATATGTAATATATTCTATAGATAAATAATATACCTACCCTAACAAAAAAAACTAAACGCTACTTAATTTTAATGAAACTAAATGAAAGCCCTTCCTAACTAAATTACTGGTATGGAACAAATAAATCCCAACCGTCAAGTTTTATTGCGTCAAAATAATTATAATAATTTATTTATAATTACCAACAGCAAGTATACGATGCAAAAACTGCTTATTTTATGTACTACATTACGTAGATATAATTATTGTTTTAGTAATAATTTTGAATAGTAGCATTGAAGTTGCTAGATTATAGTCAATTTATAGACACAACTTGAGGATAGATGTATTAATTATTTCCTATAAATTATAATTAACAGCAAATAAAATGTTAATCCATTACTTACATATTAGGTCCTAAACGTCTAAACAATTGTAGTACCTAAGTATAATTAGATTTAATAGCTGAAATATATTAATGCTATTAAGTACCTAAATCAAAATTAAATAAAATAATATAAATTTAATCTCTATTTAGATATATGTTAACATAGAAAGGAATATTTAGGTAAAGTCTATATACCTAATGGCTAAATGCTGGCTGTAGGTATTTTATAACATCTAAGTAATAAAAGAAAAATATTAAAACCAATATAAATTTTACGTCTCTTTATTTTCCAATTAAACCTACTTCTTTTTTTGTTCAATGTCTTATTGTTCTAATAAAAATAAAAGATTTGCTGATAATTTGGTTATGGACATAAGCACGTCAAACTTCTGCTAACTGTAATAATTTTCTTCAGTTTTTCAACCTAATTAACAAAATAGTAAGGCTGAAATTCGATTACAAATGAACAGGGATTAAACTAAATTTCTTTTAGAATTCCTTAAGAAATTATTCCCTATTCTTTAGCTATTATGAATGGTTTTATTACGAAGCATTGCAACGAATCCTGCGAGGCAGCCTTGCAATATTTAAACAAAATGTATTTGTAGGCATGCGTGCCTCGGTGAGGGGAACGCGTGCCACATTCCTCGCCGTATTGACTTGCCCCGACACAAAGTAACTTAGCCTGTAGACTACAGACAGACATACAAACTTAGTCTTGATAGGTACAATTAAAAGTAAATGAAGTATTATTTTCATTGATCTTTTTATACAGATTATATAATAAAATAAAAAGAAGAGCGTTGTATTTGGATGATACCGTAGGTAATTATTCAAAGAGAAACAAGGAAAAATACAGAAATAATAATAAATGAAAGATGTTATAAACCGCACAATTTAAACTCCATTAGGTACAAAGGACAGGGCTGACTGACTTTTACGTTAAATAAAACAACAGGTAAGTTTCATAAAATTGCAAAAAGTAATCATTTTGATTTTATTCAAACATAAATAACGAACCTTAAAAATATTTGCAAGTGCAAATAAATCAAAACTAAGAAAATTTATTAGGTAGGAATATGTGCATGCAAAATGAAATAATTGAGCAATTAAATTAAATAAAACCTAATTGGAAGAAGTCAAATCGGTCGAAAGGATGATATCACAAATGCATATTCATTTTATCCAAATCAATGGCATAACATATCGGAACTAGGTAGGTATGATTTTAACGTCAGTCGTTTCCGTAGGTATAGGTACCTTAAAATGACTAGTTTATTTAAAGTCTACCTACTTTATTTAAAGAAATAACTAAAACAATAATTAGGTAGACTAAGTAGTTTTAGTAAGACATTTTCAATTAATAATGTTGACCGGCTTACTAACCACTCGACCACTTACAAGCCTCATCAGGGGCCTGAAGTAAAGTAACGGTTATTTTAGTAAAGAAACGGTTCCAATCCAATCCAATCTTTCAAACCCTAATCCCGAAAAAAACAGCGTAGCTTTGTGAATAATGAACTATAAATATGTATATTTTCACACTAAATAAACCAGCTCCACATACCGTTTCCCGTAATCAGAATAAGTACTTAATCGACGAACTAACAATATTTCATATCACCAATCTTTTCTGCAATCCATACTCAGGGATCTTAGTTAAGATTGTGCGGCTGTTTGCAAAGTGCGCCGCTAATTGCCGGCCAGACGTCGCACCTCACAGCTGATTTTATATTGTACGTGTGTGCTTATAGGTACCTACCTATTTAGGTACACTTTCATACTCAGCAAAGATATTCGAACCAACGTAGGAATCTTTAGATTTTATCCGACATTTTTGGAATAATAGTTGATAGAGTTTTCGTTTTTGAGTTTGAATTTCTTTAACAGGGAAATAGTTTTTAAAAATGGAATACCGTACCCCACAAAAAATAGACACTTGTTGTGTTTTATTGACAGAAAAAATCTACACATTTACCACCAAATAAAGTTAAACACCACAAAAAACACCAAAAAAAGTAGGAACATAATTGTTAATTGTAAGGTAGACGTCATGAGATATTTCAAACTATTATTTTTGAATCCGTTAACCTAAATGCCTAAGACTTCTTATATCCTTATTCTTATAATTTCTTATATATACCTACTTCTTATATCTAAACTGTTATTTAATTAATAAAAAAACACACCATTCCAACCTACTCACCATTCCTCTTAACTACTACTTACTCTCTTTGAACTATAAAGCCTTACCTTATAGTTCAAAGATAAATGTATCAACAAAACGAAACGGTATTTCAAACAAAGAAAATAGAAACAGCAAAATAAATCCAAGTAAGCAATGTAAAAGTTTTTAATATTAACAGTAATGCTGAATCGTTCGTCGGTCCCTATCCGAAGTAATTTCGGAACGAAGTGGATTGTTTTTCTTGGGTCCCCGATTGGATTTATCTCGAGTTTTATGACGTCTCACATCCCCGTCGTAAACTTTAATACCGGTTGGCTACCGCACTCTACAACAATACCTACGTAGATATAGCTTATGTTAATCTTAGTCCTACAACTTCTTGGATTTTTATTAAAACCAGCGATGTCACTTTTATTAAAATATTAATAACGACGAAGCTCCCGTTCTCATTCATAAAGAAATGTTAGGTATATTCAAAAAAGGAATTCTAAGTAAGTATATTGTTTATTAACACAAAGCTAGTAGCATTTACTTATATCGTATCTTCTTTTAATTCAAACTCCTCAGTCGTTTTTACGTTACCTACTTGACATTTAAAAACTTTTTGGAATTCTTTTGTCATTTTAAAATATTATGGTAATTAGTCAAGTAGTGTTTTACAAACAAGCTGTTTAACACCTCAAAGCATTTTAATTAAGTCTAAATACCAAAATCAACTAATTCTATAGAATCTGAAACTGTAGACTAATATCAATTAAATTAACGTTACCTTATTCGAAGCTTGTAGAAATGTGATTGATGATATAAATCACTATGTTTGGAAGCAGCGAATTTATTTACAACGAACCTCAATTAATTTACTGTCCGTAATTTGCATCACTGCAATTAAAACTGGCACCAGAGTCGTAAATTTTCTTTTTTCTAAAAATAACCAATAACACAAAACTTCGTCTCGGATGAAAGTAAAACCTCTTTGTCTAATTTAAAAACGAAACTTGTTTCTTCACTGGAAGCCAAACACTGCATAATATTATGCATTTAGCACCCGATATGGAAAAGGCAACAAACAGAACATCCTCGTCAATGGCGTTCGAATAACAAACTCGCCGAAAGCTGCCAAAAGGGTTGTTTTGAATAACAAAGACAATTCGGTAGCCGTATCTGTAAAAACTTCTTTTGCATGACGTAACGTAAATATTTATGTGGACAATAGTGCGAAGGAAGCGTGACTGCGTCCACAATATGCCCCCAGTTGGCTTTCACTTTCATTTTTTTAGGAAACCCTTTTATCAGTTGGCTACTGCCGATTTTAATTTGCATAAGACTGGACAAAACAATAAAACACGCGTTTATTTGAACGCGAAAAGTGAAAACAAGGTTCAAGGTGAATCCGTCAAGTTGTGGCCAGTTGATGTTTCGGTTTCTCGTGCATTGCACGTCATATTATGTCGATATTATAACTGTGTCTATTTCAATATTGTATCTGTTATTTATCTGAGTGAAATAGTGAATTGTAAAATTATTGACACTGGCTGGAAAACAGTGTTGTTTCCACTAAGGTATTGTGATTTAAGTACTAGTCTTAATATATAGCTTACAGCTTTTCAAACACATTCCTTCAGATTCCAAGAACCCTCTCATGATTATCTACTTTCGTAACAATTACATCTGATGTATTTCGTGGAACTGTACTCATCAAACTGTGTACCATTACACCGTCGCAACTCCTCATTAAACGTACGTAATTCCCTTTCTACGAGACTATCAGTAACTTGTATTAACACCAATCAGCTGACATTCCGTTATTCCTGTCACTCTCGTTTTATGATGCCTCTATAACTTCACAAATTAGTCAAACGTTAACTCGGGACGAATCGCCTTTGGGTGCAATAAACGCTGACCGGATGATCAGAATGCAATTTAAAAAAATATTCAATAAAACAAATGACTCTATAATTGTAAGCATAAGGTTGATTTCTGAACACATACGAGTTCAGGAGTTATGTTATTTTAGTGGCGTGTTAGTATGCAGTGAAGATCTGTTAATAAGTCGGATACACACAGTATGTTTGCATGTTCTATTACATCACTTTGAGCCGGCTTAACGAACCACGTCCTAATGTATAGTGTATATGAGACTTTAGGGTCGATATTTGATATTAAATATTAGTTGATTGTTCACATTTTTGTGCGCCGGCGACGTTGTGAAGCTTGCGATGACAAAGTGTGAAACGTGAATTGACGGTAATTGTTTATTCTATGCGTGTTTAAAAGTATCTCTCAATAAATAGCTCCTCTATGTGTCGTGGGCCATGGGTGCCTTTTGACCGTGGTAATTATACCGAAGCGAGATAAGATGTTTACGTAGCGTTAAGAAAGCGTAATTAAAATTGACCATTCATAAATGCAACAGGAAAATTAGGTCAAGGGGTAGGTAGAATTCGAGTCATAAAGCTTGTTTAAAATTCCATTTGTCAGCTGTCTGTCTGCAGCTATACGAATAATAGATGCGGTTTGGTTTATTGGAGGCTCATATAACTCGGCCGACGAGTCCGGAGCCGTCTGTTAGTCTAATTTGAAACACAACCGAGGTTAGACACAGTTTTACGTTAATATTAACTAAATGTTTTTGTTGTGAATGTGTTTGAATAGTATTTTTAGTGTTCGTTCTATGTAGGTAAGTGTATTTGGATCCTGTGTAGCTTTACTTGTGAGAGACATCTCTCTCGTATTCAGGAGAAAATAACATTGTTTCTGTTTAAAACCTTATTTTAGGTTAGTAGCTTTTGTTTTCTTTAGGCTACCTACCTACAATCAAAATTCACTGCATAACTTAGTACTTACTAACATCCATGCTAATTATATCCTTCATATCATATTGTTTCCCCTACCTATTCTAACTCCTTTCATTTACAATTAAGTACCTATTGCCTTATTCAAGTTTTAAGTTTGTGTTGCGCTTACTATGTTTGAAGTTTAAAGTTACCTTAGTACAAGACTAGTAAGACATATATAAGTAATCTTATCATTTTTATTAATACTTAGATACTTACATAGAATCTTATCAATGTCTCTGAGAGTTAATCTATCTATTCAAAATCAACTGAATCGAAAGTAAACCTATAAGAAGCGATAAGAATTCTTTGTAATAATTCTCACAGCAGTTCTAAACTAGTGTTTTCTATCTGTTTCAGTACGTCAGAATTATGTTTACTTGAAGAAATCCGTTGAAATAACTGCCACGCAGCTGTGTCGAGCCACACCACGCTACACTCCACGAACAAAACGAAAATTGTTCGCTACAAAATGGCGCTGAGAAACGAACCGGTTTAAATATTTATTTCCTTAATATCGACTTTATTTGCAGGTAAATATTATTATTACATTGTGTTTTTCTACTTAATATAAAAAGAGAATTAAAATGTATCAGCTAAAACCAGTTACTTGTACACCATCATAATTAATACATTTAGGTACTTAATCAAAAGCAATAAGTACAAGGCGTTTCGTTTTCTTAATCGTATTAATTAACATAAGTTAAATACTTAGAATAAATCTACTAAAAAAAAGACAGGCGTGTCTATGAATTCAGTAGGTAGATATCTATAAAGTGGTTTTTGATGAATAAATAAGTACCTAGCTACTAATATTTTATATCGTATAAGTAAGTAGGTATTTTATATATTATGTTATACTAGCGACCCATCCCGGGTAAATTTTTTCACCTAGGTCAGTACCTAAGTTATTAGACGCATCGCCCATCGCTACTCGTAATTAATACCACAGGAGTGACAAGCGCGTTGCCGGCCTTTTGTAGATTATTAGAGATGTAAGGAAAGGAGATTTATGATTTGTGGATATGGGGAAGGGGGAAGTGACCTCCGGTAACCTCACTTACACAGCGAAACACAACGAAAGTGTTTTTTCACGCCGCATTATGTGAGGACGTGGTATCACTTCGATCGAGCCGGCCCATTTGTGCCTAATCGTGGCTCTCTCACACTTAAAGCTTATCATATTTATTTATTTTACTAGTTCCTCTCGCGCGGTTTCACCCGCTGCTTAGCGCCATTTGATCGTAGCGTGATGTTTTATAGCCTATAGCACTCAGGAACATTGTAGCTCTCCATCGGTGTCAAGAATTTTGGCAATCCGACCAGCGGTTCCAAAGATTACCCCCATACAAACTTACAAATTTTACCTCTTTATAATATTAGTGTAGATTTATATAAACTCTATGCACAATAGATACATAGGCGGACTTCTAATGATGAATCTTGTGCACATGTGTTACGACATGTTTTCTTAAAGATAATTGACGTACCTATATCTATTTTTACCCCATAATAACCGATATCAAGTAAAGATTTTGAGATTATTGTCAAAAATTCAAGATTGGCGCAGATTTTTAATTTGATCAGAAATGTTGGCTGCCTATTCTTCTACAGATAGGTCCGATTAGGTCGAATATCAAACCGCAGTTGCAAGTAAAAGTGCAAATATGTACTGCGACCCAGCTCGATGCATAACAAGGAGCAGGACACTCTCTCTCGCCATATAAATTCTGATCTTCCCTGATGATTTGATGATTTTGCCTGCTCAAAAAGAGTGCAAATGTATTACGTAGCCTAGCTGTTTTTAGTCAAGACAAGAGACAAGGAATGGAGTGCTTTCTAGGCAGTAAGAGTATAGTAAAACTCCCTCTCGCCTCACCCAAGGTGGAAGAAGTCATTTGATGACTTTTGCCCTCAATGAATAATCTACCTATGCTTGGTAACAACACACTCTTCAGTAGGTGTCACTGAGGTGACGTTTATTTTGTACCTGCACTTTAGTGCAATCTTACTGAGTGCGTTGTCATGTAGATGACTTTGTCTAGCGAATGCAACAAAGTTAAATCTCACAGTTTAAATGTAGTCCGTCTGGTAAATTGTTATAGAGGAACCCACATGTTTGCTAACTGTACGTATGTTTTACATACCAAGCTATCTAAATTTTTACCTTAGTATAAATGTTATGGTCGTTGGCTTGGCTAATTTACCGTCATGTTTGTTATTTGATTAGAATGACAAAAAAACGTGCCCGAACAAGACAATTATTTTAGAACAAAACAAAAAAGTTCTGCGCTAGACATACAGTCACAGACAGGACCCAATAGGGCTAATTATAGCCAGGGTTGCGGGGTAAGCGCAATGAGGCACCGCGACCTAGGCCCACAGCTGGAAAAGGAACAGAGGGTTTTTGGTCAGTAAGAGACTGACACTCCCTCTCGCCCCACCCTGGGCGGGAGAAGGCATTTGATGATTTTCCCCTCACAAAAAAGATATACTGTCTACGTATTTTCAAAGACTCTTATGAGAGTTTACTATGCCATTATTATAAGTAAGCATTTCAATTAAAGAATAAGAAAAATATTTTCCTTGATATAATTAGTAAACAAAACAATGCCTCAAACACAGTAATCTTCCCAGCAAACTATGTATCTGCCCTTTAGTTTGACGAAGTGACGTCACGACCATCGCGATAGAAAGTACGCAGTGCCACCATTACTGCTTACTTTGTCTGTTAGGTAACGCTTTATTTACTGTAGTAGTTCACTTTCTAATATACATATATCTAGGTATGTAGGTAGATATTAGCAGATCTAAAACCTAGTTGTTTCTGTAGGTATCTATAGATGACTAGGGGTCTCGTCGTTTATATATACATTATTCTTTCTATTGAGATTTATCAGGTGTTACACGCAAATTTTTGCGATAGCCCATAAATACGCCATTAAAAAATAATAGTATTACGTTTACACTATTGTATAAGTAACAACTTTTAGCAAAACGTGAAAATAAATTATTTGTAGGTATAAGCAGTACGTACTTCCAAAAGTGCACATGTGTACCCGGGTTCACCGGGTAATTTTCTCCTCACAAAAAAATAACTAGAACTAACAATTTTGCGTATATAATAAAAGACGTTGTATTATAATAAATTCATTAAATAAGAAAACAATCTTAAAGCGAGAGGTTTTGTGCAAATTAACGCAACATAGTATCCCACCCACTGAATAAAATAGTTTCTTTTCATTGTCAAAAACTACTTACCTACTTATAAACACCAAAGTCTTGTATTTTTACACCTTGACAGCAACTAAAATATCAAAGACTATGTAACTGATAATCTTATTGCGTCGTAATAGTATCAATAAAATTAATAATTATAATTACTATGTCTTTTACAACCTCTTAGCATCGTATGTCTAATTACTTCATGACTGTAAGTTAATTATTTATAAAGGTTCAATAATAATTAACAGCTTTAGAATTAATGCAATTAAATACTGTCTTTATTGTACAGAACTGCATATCAAAGTCTGCCTCATAATTTTCAGTCGACGCTAGAGGTACTAAAATACAACAAACAATATATCTAGCGACCCGCCCCAGCTTCACACCGGTGTACTGATACAAAATTAATCAACTATTAAATTGGTGTTTTTATATACATATATAGGTAGGTAAATCTTCTCTTTCAATCACTTAATCTATTAAAAATCTGGATCAAACCGTTGCGTAGTTTCAAAGGTTTAAGCATAGGTACATAGGGATAAAGGGACAAAGAAAGTGACTTTGCTTTATACTATGTAGTGATTTGTAACTTATCAGCTCGCTTAGAGTTAATAAAGTTTTAGTTATCTCTCAAGGACCTTATACTGGCAGAAACAGATAAGTAATTAACAAAAAAAGACGAATTTGGTCCACGCGTTCCTACATTATACCCACTTACCTACGCTTACCAACTCATTTTACGATTAATTTCAATATGTAAGTTGACCTATACCTAATAATTATAGATTCAAAGTGTTCCCCAGATTAGATAAAGATACCTAGGCACCTAAACATCTATTATATGTAGGTACCTATTATTACTTCAATAAGAAATATTTCATCTGATGCTTAATTTCCATAAATAAATTAAATATTTTTAAATTTGTATACATTCCTATACTTCAAAATGAAAATAGTTAAAAATATATACATAAACATTACTAAGTTGAAATACTATGAGAAGCGCTTAGCCGTCGGCAAAAGAAAAATGTTGGCGGTATGCCAACATTTTGCTTTTACTTAACGACCTAAATATTTAATCCTGACAGCTTATTAAATAGCATTCGTATGGTTTACAACAGCTTACATAGTACTTAATATAAATAGCAATTTTAGCTGGAAATCAAAGTTAAAATAAAATTACTGATGACTCTCCAAAATACAATCAACAACAGCAAGTATTCTGCTTATATACTTATGGCATAAGTATTTGCATGACTGAGCTTTTTGCGGTTTTTGGAGTATGAAACGGAGCAAGAATAATTTTTCGTCTCGAAATCGTTAGAGCAGTTGCCGAGAATATAAACACATATAAAATATACATAGGTAGGTAGAGTACAAGGACTGCTCGTTCAAAAGTATTACATATATTAATTTACATAGTTTTTCCCATATACCCGTGAATTCGTGTTTCGTGGCCAGTGTTAAATTTCACACAAGTTTAAAAGAAATAGTGACCTCTGTGTTATCTGTGGATGCGAAGTTTAAACGGAAGGCAGGCTGGTTGTGTTACAAGTAAACGTACGTGCGTAACATACACATTAGTTGCCAAGAATTATCTTAAGTTGAAATCCGGTATAAAGGTCAAAGTGGTAATAGGTACCTACACTAAAAAGAAAATTATCTATGTTTTGTTTTATCTCTTAACTGCTGCTTTAAGAGATAAGTAGGATAGAAAATAGTGTAAGTTGCTTAGAACAATAAGTAAAAAAACCTGTGAACAAGTAACTTATTAAGTGCTTAAGGTGCATTTTGCCTTGTTTTAATCTATTTAGAAAGACGATCGATACGATATATCGATACTAAGTATGTATAGGCGTTTCGTAACTTAAGACTTTGTAAACAATAATCAGCTTTATAAAGTAAGTCATAGATAAATAACTTTAATAATTTAGATATTTTACAACTCGTCCGCATAGGAAGTAGTTCTTATTTTAAACATTAACATATTATGTTACTTAACTACTACTTATTTTTTAATTACTACTTACATATTTAGATAATACCTACTTAATACTTAGCCACGCACCTACTCACTCAAGTACCTACATAGGAATTGCTATTAAAAAGCTCATAACCACTAGCTGTTCCTTAGAACTGGAAACACGTTGATATTCCATTCTTAAACTAGCAGGTGTCTATTGGACAAGTAACCACTTTCCATCATGTAGGTATGCAATTGACCAGTTTTGCTAACCTGTCCATGAAAAGCCTTCGAAGAAGTTTCACTGTCCAACTCATCATGATTGCCCACCCAAGCACCTAGTAATTCTCAGTTTCTATTATTCTTCAAAACTAAAAAAAATCTTCAAAACTATTATAAACCTAAAGAGTGTGTATGTATGTTTGAAGGCGTTTATCCCCGTACCTACTGGTTCGCATTGAATCATTATTTTTGTGTAGGATAGTGAATGTATCAAGTAAAGCTATAAAAGCCGAGCAGCGCGTCAAATACTCTACATCCTTTCCTACAGAAAAAGAAAATGGAAAAGTTTTATTTTTTCTTCCGGAAGTTTTTACTTACTTTACTTTAACACTTTATGTACATACAAAAAATATATACAAAGGCGGACTTAATGCCCAAAGGCATTCTCTACCAGTCAACCTCAAGGGTGATGCAGAGAAGTGTTAATAATAGGTTTTAAACAAGCAATCCTTCCCCTTCCCAAGTTTTTCCACTATGAACACCAAGATATGCAGATGTTTTTATGGTATTACGATATAAGGTTTTTCACATCTTTTAGTACATTTTATATAGTCGATCAATTATTCCAATGAACCCAAAATAAATATTCAGTCAGAAAAAAAATCCTACAAAAAAGTAAAGGAAACCAAATGTCCCACTACATCCTCCGATGAAAATCGTATAAGTAGATACCTACCTACACATAATTTACAAAAATATCCATAAATGGCAGTTTTTATACCTACTACTACACGGCTGTACTAAAAATAATATTTTATCAAGTGGTACCGGGTAGGGTCGCCGACGTATCTCATTTTAATCTGGGTGGGTATTTTTAAGTCGATAAATTTGGCCTGTCATTCTACACATGTGGAGGTTTCGGTGTGAGATAAGACTCAGCCCGCCTCTCGCTTCGATGCATAAGCCGTCGTAAAATATTATCCTGACCGAGACATTTATGAGCTGACTTGAGATAGGTACCTACGTAGCGTGGAATCATTTTTAAATATATGAGTATTATGTAGCGAGTATCGTTGGTTGATTGGTATAAGAGGAAACTGCTGAACGTGAGAGCGCTCGTTCGAACCTAACTTTACTGATGAATACTAACAGACTATATTCTATTTTTACATTTGAACCTGGACATACGTGAGGTAGAAGCTTAGCCATAGAAACTGTTCGACATTTTTATTCGGAATAAGTATGTGTTTGGGCAATATCTTGTTTGATGGTAAGCAAATTAAGCGACGATACTGCTAAGCAACATACTTATTTGATTCTTGAAGAGACTCTGGTGATATTTTAAGGTTCGGGGGCATAAACCGTGGCAAAAGTTTCTAATCTTTCGAATTATCTAAGCAAGTGAGATTGGCTTCTCAAAAATTAAAATTGAAATTAATGACTCATAGGCGCTTGTATATCTATGGTATTTATATGCACCTATTATTGGTCTTGGTATTTGTGTGTAAATTTCAGATAGGATCTTACAGGTACAAAAATTATATATGTACTATAGTACCCATACTATGTAAAACAAATGACAATCACATAAACTTATACATATATATTTACGGAGCCTACCTACGTACGTGTGTCTATCTTTAGGATAGATAATGTGCCAAGGTATACCAAAGTAATTTAATTAATTAAGGTTTATTATTACAAACGTCCGTATTAATTTTATGATGCTGTTGATTACCCGTATTAGGAGTTAATATTGATTAATCAATTTATTGTGTGGAGTTGCAATTTAGGTTTAAATTGACGTCACACGTAGCAACGTAACGTCGTAAGCTGTATCATTCTCTATAGCAAAATTCTAAACCTAATTTATAGTGTGATAAGTTTCGAAATGGCATCACTCCTATATTATCATTTATTACTATTCTTGGTAGGTACCTACGATTGTGAGAGACGTTTTTAAGCAGAAATTGCCTTTCGTAAAAGGCAATACTTATGTATAAGTTTAAGTATATATTGTAAATAATTACGTATGTACATTTCTTCTAGGTAACAGGCATGTACCACATTATTATTGTAAGGTTTAAGTAATAGAGATGTTCATTCGTTGACACATTGATAACACAAAAGCAAGAAAAATACTATAATTTTGATAAATTGCAACAAAATAATGCATGAATCGAATCTCCGGGTGCATTCATCACACGGGCTATCATTCCGCTCGTAAAACTTCACTAATGTCCCTAATACACGGGTTGCTCTATATCTTTATTAACAATTCAGTCGCGATAGATTCTTTCCATTCAAAAGCTTTATGCTCCACGTTACGACGCCCTTACAACTTTCCTTTATCCTCAACTATTTTCTGAAAACACTGTTTTCTTTATGCGATTTAATACGCCCTATTTTTGTTAAGTGACTCCATAGCTATGTTACAAAGTTGCGAATAATAAAGGGGATAAAAAATACACGAGTGCGAGCATAATTCTCGTTCAAAAGACGCTTGGTATAAATCAAGTATGCTTCTGCCCTTTTTTCGCTTTAAAATCATTTTTTTTCTTTTCATATTTTATTATCACTTTTATTAATAAAAGTGCGAGTTTAAAGATGTGTTATGAGTAAGAATTTTACTTTGTTAAGGTAATCTTTTAACTGCTATGTGTATATAAACGTAGGCATGACACAGCTTATTCATATATTCGATTTTTCAGCTGCCTACTGAAAGGTAGATAGGTAGTACCCATCAGATAATATTTATGTAAATATACTCCAACAATCATTAAATTGCATAACAAGAATTGTACCTACTTACATATATGTAGATAAACAATTATTTTAAATTTATAAATGAGCTATAATAAATTACATATTGATTTGAAGAACCTAAAAAGTTTATTTTTACATTTAATTCAGTCTCAGAATTAGACTCAGAACAGATTACCTATAATTTAGACTTTTTTAATTTACTTCCATACAAAGCGTTAAAATACGTACGTACTATTAAATAATTAGGCTATTTACATACTTAAATATGTAAGCATCTGGCTATATACATTAGGTATAGGTACACTCCAAAGACGTGCACGTTAATGGATCGAAGCCGAGGGCGGGGTGCGGAGAAGATTTATCTTTTCCAATACGTTGTGGGAACGCAAGGGTCCCGTCGCCATGTTCCACTCTCATTTAGACACCGCCGTTCAAGTGGGTTTTATTTATGAAGACACGGTTAATCTAGTGAAGTACAAACTGCGGTGAAAAAATTAATGAACTCCAATCTTTATCCAATCGCCGACATGTGTTTCTTAGACTTGAGTTGGTAAACGAAAATTTATTTTTTATGTTCCATTATGTAGGTAGGTAGGTAGATACTTTTAGCTCACACCGATTCAGAGAAAGATTGCCTAAAAACGTTACTTTTGATTCGCTTGTCTCATCAGTAATATATTTTAGGTATGTCTGTTGGCTTTACAGTGATTTTGGATGTTAATTAAAACCTATCCTTTTTGTACTCTGTAATTTAATGTAGATACTTTTCTGTCAGTTGCATTGTTCTCTATTGAGAACATCACTTTATGATTAGGTAATATCATAAATCCATAGGTAAATCTATGTTTCATTGTACCTATATTTAAAGCCTATATGTTACAACTCGCACAGAAATGCACATTAATTTGAACATAGGTAACTGAAGTCTTTAATCATAATTTGATCAATTTACTGAACTTACGCATTAGCTCAAGTCCGTAATAAGTTGATTGACTAGCTACACATAAAAATTGCCTCATTGACAATCACAAATGGTGTGACATAACATTCAACCCTAAAATTAGCCCACGATCGCCATTCCAAATGACCTTAAACCCCAAATCGTTGAATCTGTCGACCGTTATAGTCCACTCATTGCCGCCATAAACTCATTAAGCCACATAACCGACCAATCGAGCTTTCCAATCATGAAATTAAAATTACGTCCCCTTTATTGCCAGCCGTTACGAGCTGCGAAAAAAGGGGGCATAAATAAAAAAGGGGGGTATAAATAACACACCTTCATAGCAGCACGCGAGGCAAACCCGAGAATGTTGTCGTAAATTATACGCTTATAGCCCGGGGCCCGATCAATACCATTCATTAACGAAAAATGTATCGTTCCGATGTTTCTCGTATTGCTCGTTTGCTGTTTTTAAAATGCTTTTTAGTGTAATATAAGAATACTCTGTCGTAAATAATGACTAACCAGGTATTATCTTTACGATCCCCGTTTTTACTTTGCCCTTTGTGTAATGTTAATCGTTTTCTGAAAAATAAGAAATTGAAAATCTTGAAACCAACGTAGGTAAGTAAGCAACTAAGTATGTTTTTATGGGTGTCGGAAACATATGAAAACTTATTTTGATATTTTTTTCTGAAGAATGTTTTTCTCTGTTTACATAGGTACCTAGGTACATTTATAGGTATGTAAATGAAATATGAAAGAAGCTACATACCTAATAAAGATATCATCATCACTACACCGATAAGTACATAAATTATTACCCTAATACGAAATGCACTCGGATATTTGCATCAGTTTACATTTCTCGGTATCAGTTACCTAAGAGTGGGTTCGCCACGACTCGTTCAAGTTTCACTACCTCATCTACACAAGCACCCATTTAACAGTAGGCGCGTATGAGTAGGCAAGAAAATTTTATCTTTATTTTGATGTTAATGTCGCCTTTATGTGTCACTCAAGTTTAGCTAACGGCTTAGTTTAGAAAGGGGTGCTTGAGGAAACGCTGGGGTAGATAAACGGGGGTTTTATCGCTAAGGCACCAGATACGGAGGGCCACAACAGCCTTAGGTACCGATTACGTGCACCTTATACCTTATAAACGACCACCGACATGCAACAAAACCCTAATTTGCATTCTCAATATCAGATTGTGAAACAAATAAAAGACGATCAGCCGTGACAAAGGTCGATGGCATTCGAGACGTTGCTTGGAAGTTTTTCAATGCAATTGTACCAATTAACTTGAACGAACGAAAGTGAAACTCACAAAACCGGGCGGCATCGGCACTCGGCAGCGTTTTTTCTCGGTAGATTTACATATTTATTGGGGCACATTTTATGGACGCAGCAGAAAAAAAACCTACGCTCGTTTAATGGACAAAAAGGGTGGCTCCGTGTATATTTATTTTGTCGCATCCTTTTTTACGTGCGAAAGGACGTGGCTGTGTATTTTTTCGGCACCGACGTGGCACATTTGGCGACGCACTTTGCATAAAAATATTGGATCGTAAACTCTATGCCGTTCCACGGAATCGGGCCGCATGTGTCGCAAGAAAAATATTGAAATCATCCTGAAATAAGGTTTTATGAAGACAGATACGACGCGGAGATTGAGATATGAATGCTTTATGGAAAGGTGTTTGCTATTAATAATATGATTTGTGCACCTGCCATATATTTGAAAATGATGGCTATGAGAAAATATAGTCAAACTACAAAATTTAACGAGATTCTAGCGCGCATAAAATAGGCAATCGTTACCTACTTATGTAAATTAGTTCTTTGTATGTACGTATTGCCGAGTCGTTGGAAGCAAACTGGTTTAAAGGAAACGGAATACCCGTGGAGGCTAAGGCAGGTTGCTCACGTATCGTGAACCCCTGCGTAAATTAATGCGGCTGTTTCATAAATTACCCACTCACATTAAGATCACCGCCTTAATCTGTAGCATCGTATCATGGAACCAACTGTAGGCAGTCGTTAATGTATTTTGTTTTAGTCTTTGTTATTAAAATTACTCGTATTTTATGATAGCCCGGGGAACGTGTCGTTTTCATCACTAATTTATGCCTTACACTCCACGTGATATGGCTTGCTTTTTATTATTTTCGAACATGGGTGGGCCGAAACTTTGCAGAACATCACTGGGGCACTTCAGGTTTTACTGTTTGCAAATATTTGTTTCTCACAAGGGCTGAAAGAACCCGAATATATTTCCAAATCTAGATGTTTCTAGATGTTTGTACAATACCAGAAAATGAGCAAACGATCTTGTCTAGCCGGTTAATCTCGAAAAGATCAATCGTTATTGTAAGGAAAAAACCTTAAAAGTATCCCTACAAAATTCTTTTCTAATAGCAGCAATCACGACGATGTTGGATGTACGGTGACTAAGTAGCAATACTTGATAGTGAAGCGCTAATCTGATACATTTACACCGGCCATATACTCGCGACTCATGCCGGACGATGGCACTCCAGGAATGCACCCAGTAAATCATCAGGAGAACACTAAACCAGTTCTTTAGTACCCAGTGAGACTAGGGCTGGCGATACAATATTATATTTCTCTTCGACTATGAAAATCAATATCTACAATTTATGTAATTTACTCTACAATTTGAAATTTAATTTATTTTTTGTATTATTTGTATCTAATTAGAAGTAAGCGCTGAAAAATAAGCTTCTTGTGATTATTCTAAAATCTGGATTACCAGGGTTATTGTTAGATATGTTACAACGCTTTTCTGATTTGTCTGAAGTATGTACTTACTTACCTACCTATCATGGCGTATCTGTTATCGAGTCTCTGTATGATGTGCCAAGGGATCTAGGCAACCCAAACCATTCAGTATTTAGCACCGTTTCACCTTATCTATCTAGTTTAAGTTTCGTTGACTGAACTAACACGTAATTTGACGTATTTTTAATAATAAAAGATTTACTTAATCGAAATGTATTCGGCAATTGAAAAACATTCCAAAACTATTTTAATCAATTATAATAATACCTACATTAGAATATATCACATATCATGTGATACCATTCTCTACAATGCAGATTTGAAAACCAAGCACGAGTTCGAATTCTAATTCTCTATTGCCCGGTTCCTATAATTGAGAAACGATCCGTTTTAGTTACGAATAGTAGTTTTATATACGACTCGTAAGCTAAAACCGTTCCTATAACAAACGTCTCGTCGTGCAACTTACTGACGGTTTGCAACTAACGGATATCGGTAAGCGATTTGTATGGAGATCTATGGTGTCTGTGGTGTTCCTATAAATATTTTAACCGTCAGTAGACGGTCAAGATAACTATTCGTAATGTCATTTGGTCGTAATGCGTATACAACGACGATTCGTTAAATATAGGAACCGGGCATATATCAACAACCCTAGAGCGACATAAGCGGTGGTGTATACGATATTGTTAGTCGTAAACTTGTAATTTTGTTGTAAGTAACTAAATCCACGGCCTATCCAACGCGCCGTTTTATCTAAAATGCTTTTAAAGTGCTAAGATGTCTACTATCTATGACATTAGGGTACGTCGCGTGAGTGCTAGCGATAGGGTTGTCTAAATAAATATATTGACGTGATTTGTACGCTGTATCTAGTGTCATAAAAGTGTCTAGTGATCGTCTGCTCGATTTATTGGTGTTATGCTCTGTGTCTGAACTGTCTACGAATACTGTTTGTATATTCGGTATAATAACTTTGTTAGATTTTATTTATAATACAATCTACCTACACAGTAAACGAACACATACATTAACAAACAGGTATTAACTTCCATAAAATTTAATCGATTTTAATAAATAAGGATAAGTTTAAAATTCGAATATATTTCTTCTTATAATATGGCATTACCCTCGACTTCGGTTAATCGATTTGAAAGACTACTCCACGAGATTAAAACCTCCAAGAAAATACCGTGGTGTTCATTAATCAGTGGATTAGATACTCGGATTATTTACGAGCAAATCTAAAATGTACGGAATTTAATTTCATTAGGGGACTTTAGTGGCACCATGTTGTCACCCGCTGCGCCGGGGCAGGCACGGAGACGTATTTCACCCAGCTGTCATGAAACAACCAATCGCAAGCGAGAAACGACCGTGCGTTCCAACTTTAAAAATGGTGGAGATAATTTCATTGTATATTATTTGTGACAGGTCGTTATTTTGAGTTTTTATCGGTTCGTGGGTACAATATTTCTTAAGATATCTTTTGGTCGATACATTAGGTTCAAGTTTTGTTATTTTTTTATACCAACCTCTTTTACCTATCTACCTTCTTTTGTTGAGTGATATAGCTTATAGAGTTCTTAATTCAATTTACGTTGGTAAATTGTATTTTTTACTAACTGCCGATCCAATCTAGGTACCTGTGCACTTTTATGCACAGGTTAAGATAATTTAATATTTCAGGAATTGTACTTGGTAATTTGTAGCAATCTCAGGTAGCTACACTAACACTCGAATTATATTTAGGTAATAGACATTAGGATTGATGTCTTTAGTTTCATTTCTAAGTTATTTCGTGATTCAGAGTGTCTAAAATATATCCAGAACCTGTAATATCAAAACTGCCTGTACCTTCCCACCATCGCTCACTTTATTTAAAGCCAACGAACAAAACACAGTACCTACCTACTTATACCTATTCATACTTAACATCCATAAATCTATAAGTATGCATAGCAAGACATAAAGATTGCCGTTCTATATATTTTCTCCCGGGCAAAGTCAACTACTAAAAACTTCCATAAAACAACAATTTCAAACGGGCCATTTCGCCCGGGAAAAACAGCATCCCGCTCGGTGGGGGTGGCTGAAATAGGGGTGAAATGGGGAGGGTCCAAAGTGAAGCCTGGCTGGTTTATGTCCCGGAATTACGACTTAGACGTTTCAAACAATAACTTCCCCCCATAAATACGAGCCGATTCCTTCACGCGTCATAGCGTAGATTGTTTTTCTTCGGCCCTCTACGAATTTCGAAATAAAATAACTTTCTTACGTACTGAATTTTATTTGAAACAAACTTGAATAACTTGCTTGTGATTCCAATATTAAATAAATGCGACTATCGTAAGCATATTAAGTGTAGTGTTCGTGAGGAAATTCGATCGTGTCCGCATTATTCCCGCATCGGGCATACAGCACGCGCTCGATCTCAGGAATTTCCTATTTCCACTCGAGTGACCTCCGGCCGAGCCGAGCCCGACTCGTTCCTAATCTAGAAACCGTAATAAAACTCCCCGTAATAAAAGCGCGCGTTTTCACGTACCCCGTAAAAATATGATAACATTCACGTACGAACCTCCTACCTCTACCTACCAGTGCACATAAAACAACGATTTTTAATAAAACTTCGTTCACACATTCCAACTTTAGAATAATGTTTCGTTTGCACTAATTAGGCAGTTTTAAACAAAGAATTTCGATGCGTGGGTTAATAAAATTTCTTTTTTTATGTATTGTAGGTAGGTAGGTGCTCAACCATTTTGCTACGTGTAAATTTTGCTGCGTAGCAAGTTGCGCGTTGATTGAAGTAGCCAGATATAAGGTACCTTCTTAATTAGTTGTGCCAATATACATAGACGGAAAACATTTAGTATTTATGTAGACTACTTATTTCGGATATACTTAAGTACATTATCAGAAAAATTACTACGTAGTAGTTGCTCTAATTGTCAATAAGTATGTAGCATTTACTTTGAAACCTAATGTGGAACAACAATGACACGTGAATCAATCATTTATTTAATGCACAGATGACAATCAAAGGAAAATAAAAATACATAATCATCAAGTTTTCACATTTTCAATAGCTAGGTACCTACATAGTATGGTAATCATGAAATTCCACTGCATTAACTGCCAACAGGTTACAGTAGTTATTTCAACTTTAACAGACAACCGTGTGTGGCTTAGGGCAAGTCATAAACACAAGTTCAGCTCTCCGGATAACTAATGAAATTGCGGATTATATTACCGCAACCATGTTTACGATTAGACTTAAGGTATGACCAACAGGAGACACCTTGACACCATCGAAATAGCACTTTTAGTGCGTCGTTAGAGACAAACTGAATATATCAACTGCAGTGCAGCAACCTGAACCGGGAACTAAGTACTTACAGGTAGATGATTTTTTATACAAAACTGTGAAGTTTTGTTTTTTTCGGAAAATCCAAGAGTAAAAATGCTTCAAGATACGAGCATACCTACTGCTTAAAAACCGGTAAGGCGCCTGTGACTCTTATGGTATTGCCATGGAGGGCGCTGATCACTTAGCCAGCCAGACCAGAAACAACAATAGGTATATGGATCACGCAAAGTGTTGTTCCGTACGGGGATCGAACGCGCGACACGTTACACAGACAGTTGCCTATCCAGTGTCAACCGCGTAGCAAACCATGTTTGCCTCCGATTCCATTAAAAAACTACGATATGCTTTAAATGATGAGGCTATAGGACTACTAAATTGCACTCGTGAGTCTGTTCTTGGTCTGGTTACGCTTTTTATAGGAAGTAATTCTTCTTATTCTGGTTCTTGATCCATTTATAGATCTTATACGGCAAAATTCACTTCCTTAAAAGATCACATAGGGGCCACATAAGGGCTTTTTAAAAAAAAACTAATGCAAATTAACGAACTTTCTAATTTGTAAAAATGCATTTACAATTGAAATTTATGGACGCAGTATATAGGTTTTTAATTAAATTTGTTTTAATATAATTAGGCATAGTGTAGTTTCGAAAACTTTGATCTCATTTTCGAAACAAACGAATACATATCTTTCTAGTAAGGTGTACATAAGCACTGATGTACCTACTCTATATATAGAAGTACCTATAGGTTGACTCGGTCCTGCTTGCTATCGTCAGCAGGCGCCTAGACGCCCCTCCATAAAGGTGGATTAATACAGCCGAAAGCCCAACTTACTTAATAAATATAAAAGCCTTCTCCGCCCGCGATCGTAAACCGCCCACTGCGCTCCTCCAAGATTACTTATATCGCAACCAGGGAAATTAGACCTCCCGTTTTCATTATCGTGCCAAATATCGTTTGTGAGTGGGAAAGACTGGGAGCTCTTCGTTCGTCGGTTCTGCTATTATCAGCTCTATGTAGATTGCGCGTCGCTTGCCCGCCTTGCTTTCTCCGAGATAAGGTTTTATGGTCGACTGGAAGAAAGGATAATGTTCTTCTTTGATGTAGAAAGGAATTGTAGGCCGCGTTCCGGTACCACTGTAAAGATAGATAAAGTTTCAGCTTTATGTCTTGTGGATGGTCGCGTTGTTATTTTCTTTGTTCTAATACCTATCAAGTGTAAGTAGATATTATTGCGATTAAATTGACGATTTTTGGAAGATTCTATCAGTTGTCCAAAAGTCTTTAACACAAAGTAGGTACTATATTTCTTGTATAGGTGCCATAACGCTACTTTGAATATCCACGTGCCCACGCGCATATGACAAGGCTCTAATAAAAAGTCGTAAAATTAGTTGAATTAACGCAGTGGTGTGACCGATTAGCGGCCATGGTTTAATTGATCCTCGGTCCGTTATATATCACCTATTAATTTACCATAAATCCCATTGCATAACTTCTATTGAGGTAACATTAAATACGACTAGGTATAGTATAATCCTTGTTGAAAAACTAATTAAAAATATTGTAGTATAGGTACTGAAAAATTTTACAAAAAATTTAAGCAATTGTATCTTCAATATAGGTATCTTATTTTAAAATATCAATTTTAATTGTACTTACTTATATAAGTATACTTATTTGTTTGTACCTAAGTGTGCTTTAAGTACGAAGACCCCAAAAGCAGTGACTTCTCAAACATACCTATCTTAATAAAACAGGTTTGATATCAGAAATTGTATCAAAATAATTGCAACGGCTAATAAATCTTCTCCTACTAATCTCGTCTTAAAAGGGTTTCCATGTACACAACAAACAAATCGAATTAATATTCTCTTGTTTCAGTCCAGCGTTCATATATTATGTCTGTACCAATAAAATTTATTTTTCAGTGCATTTATGTACAGTCGGTAAGGCTTAGCGTACACTGTACAAAGTTGCGAGTAATTTATGACTGGACGGTTTATGGGCCCTGGGCTAAGTTCGCACATGCACAGCGCCGACACAACTTGTATAGAAGTCATAAATATCCGCTAACCCTTCCATGAGGTCAGGTACGTACCTATCTACATGCGTAAAATACGAGCTGTTTTGCTTCTTGCCGGCTAGCCCTGAATTCTTAATGCGATGTGGTCCTGCCTTTATAAATAAATTAATTAGCAACGGGTCTCGTGTAACTAGAGAAATACAATATTCATTTTGTAATAAAATTTATGTATAAGAAAATACAAGACATACGTTACTACAAAGCAAAGGGTTGTAAGTAACATTCAATTCATGCTATTGAAGATTATATATTTTTTTCCTTTCCATCAATTATGATGCTCAGCAATAAAATAGTCAACAATATCAATTCACAAACATCAAAATTTATTATGCAACGATTATTTCAATTAATAAAACGTTTTACGCCTACTTAAAGCAACTTAGTAGTAGTAGAGAAATCACCATAAAAATAACACTTAATTTCAGCTCGCAATTACGACGCCGTTAAAGGGCGGCTGCCTGTGGCCCGACACAACCATTAGGTACATTACCTCCATCCACACTTACCATACTCACATACTAACTAGCCTATACGTTCGCTTAGAAGCCGACGGGCTCGTAAAAATAAAGAATAGGCGCATTTACACGCGCAAAAGTGAAAAAATAAAACGTTTTCCTTGCGGTGCCGGTGTGCCGTCCAAGGCGGCTATTCATTTCTGTGTGCGCCGGCTCTGGATGATTCTCGCTCACAGAAAACACTTTTACTTAGAAAATTGGATCTGCGGTTGCTTTCACGTTTCCAGATACCGTATAGGTTGGAAGATAGTTCTAGTAGTGTTAGTCCTTTCGAGTTAAAGACTAATTACCCGGTTAGATTGTAAAGCGTTGAATTAAAATGTACTTAATTTATAACCGATGTTTATTTTTATGATTATGTCATGTTAACGGATGCTTTATATAGATACGAATGTAATTATACCTAAAGCTCAGCAATCTTCGTTATTAACTGGTGTCGTTAAAACTAAAGATATGATTAGAGAGAGTTTACGGGCGGTACGATATTCTATTTATACCTTTGAGACATTTCTGTCATTAGTATAAAATAGTTAAATATCGTTTATAGTTTTCGCTAATCATACAAACATTTAAATTCTGATTCATATATACCTACTTATTAAGTATCTACAAAGGACATGGCCAATTTTTGAATGGGCGTTAGCATAGTTATTGAATTCAAGGTACATCAATGATTTTTTGTGTTTACATTCGTGAATATTGTTACATTAAATTGCGATAAATAAAACACATGAAGAATTTGTCATTACAACACACTGGATGATAATAATTTCACTAAACCTTTTGTCAGATTACTGACAATAAAGCAAAAATAGGGTTTGCTATTAAAAACCATAAGGTGTATTATTTATTTATAAAATAAAACAAAAGAATAGCTATTAATAATAATGATTTATCTACTAAGGAAAATAAATAAAATAAAACTACGTAATAATTCATTTTTCTATTTTTTTTTACTGTGTATTTTATTATGTTTGTGTATATGGATTGTACGTTTACATGCATTACTTTTACATTTTTTTAATAATAATTGTCAGGTCTGGAGACGCTAAAAACTACGTAATAATTCATATTTATATTTTTATTTTACAGTGTATTAATTATGTGTGTGTACGTGGAATGTACTTTTTTGGCCATGTCCTTTAAAAATTACATTTTATTTAGAAACTACTTTAAAATTAAATGTTTAGTCTTTGAAATATTCCATAACAAAGGAAATAAGTAGACATACTAATAATTTGTAGAAGTTTCGAAATTACAACAATAAATAATAATTTGGACCCCTCGTTTGGACTCAAAAGCAAATCTCACTAAGTAAACAAACCCGCATGAGTTTTATAGCTAAACTTGATAGTTAAGGTAATAGTCACCTAGTTATCCAAGCCAGCTTAATACCCAGTAATTAAACGCACGTGTCGATTAATTAATCTAAACATTAATTAATACTGGAGGTATCGTAGACCCCAAGACGACGCGGGGGGCAGGTTCCCTTATGAATAACAATTGGGACCATATATATAAGTGTGTGTGTCCATTATAAATGGCTTTTGGGAGGTCGATAAATTATACCTAAGCGGGTAAATACATGGTGTCCTCATTTATGTGTGTTTTGTTTTTGTTGCAGATGCCTACCTAGGTATGGAGAGGAAGTTAACACGTGAACTAACGAACTGATTGAAGAATAGATAGGTTTTAGGTAGGAAGTTTTACCATATTAGTTTGTCTCTGTTGTAGGAACATACCTAATTAGTAACAATACTTAAGTGGTATGCATTGCCAGTACCAAGGATACGGCCAGGAGTAGGAGAAGGAGTGAGGCAAGAAAAGTTATTTGATGACTTTCCCGTCCCAAAAAAAATGGTATGAATTATTAAACAAATTACCAGCCACATATTCGACAATGTTATTTCATTTATTAAAGTTTGTTATTGTACTTACACAAGTATTGATATAAATGTGGATAGAAATAATTCATATCGTAATAAATAAAAACCTTTGAAGGCACTAATTACTAATGTTGTGTTTTAAATTATAATAAGACATAATTACCGACTGAATACAAGGATCATAAAAGAGTTTTGGACGTATAATCGCCTAATTAAAATAATTTAAGCTTTATGATTTCAACACTTTAATGCAGTATTTAAATTAGGTCGATTCCTGTTAAATAAATAGGCGTAGTAAGTCGGTAGGCGCAGGCGCCCCTACTAAATATTTACGAGTGGAACTGACTTATGTGCACTGCATGTCAAACGGGAGATGCATCGAAGGAAATTGATTAAAAACGTGTCTAAGCATTTTAATAGAAGCAAATGCCTTTGGGGGACGGATCCTATTTCTATTCCTTACTCTGAAATTAAATTACTTACGCTTTTCCTTCTGTTTGGAGATTTACGTATCTACTTCTACCTACTACCCTTATATTCAATTTCAAAGTTGAAGGAGGGTGGTAAAATGTCTGTTTAATTTCAATTTGCAAAGGACATCTTAAGGTTCGTTTTTATTACTCCGTTTTATATGCACAAGGTATCTAAGATATTAAAATTGTTTTTATTGCTAGGTACCTATCAGTTCTGCAAAGTAAAGTATTCAAATTAGGCAGTACCTACTAAAGTGTTTGAATATAAGTATGTTATAATTATGTTATAAGTACATATCTATAACCAAATTACCTACAATTCATGTTTTGTTTAAGTTTTATGTTAAGCTCAAAAAATTCGCTATTTTCCTTCTAATGAAAATACAGAATTGACGTCATTACAAACCGGAATATTAAGACTGTAATATAAATACTTACTTACTTTCCTTTTAAGTCGAAGTTTCGTTCGGCAAATTGTGTTGATCGCAATTTCAATGTTTCAGAAAGTGCCGTCGTAAGCGTGTTTCTGCAGACGGCGACCAGGGGTAGCTCGCCACACGACCAGAACGAGAGTCGAGTAAATTTCGCGCGCGCATCAGAAAGTCAGGAGACCATTACGGTTGGGACCCAACAAGGCTGATGTTCAGCCAGAGTTGCGGGTCAAACGCAATTTCTAATATACCGCTTTCTCGGCCTGAAGCAGGAGAAGGAACGGGGTGTATTTTAGTCAGCAGGAGTCTGACACTTCCTTTCCAGAAAAAAAAACTGAAAGCGCTAATCTAAAAAGATTTTGGTCTTAAGTCATTTCTGAAAGGCGCACATTGTTTCTTTTTTTCACAAGGATTGGTTTCTAGCGGTATGTAGATAAATAAAGTTTGACTCATTACAGAGACAGGCTCTTATTGTTAGAGCTACATCATACCTAGGTACTTATGATATTGTCTTATTAAAGTTATATGTATCTAAATCTATCTAAAGTTATATGTTATGAAGTTATAAATACGTTTTGTAACGATTAGTCGGCTCTGTAGCCAAATACTTAATGGCCACAGAATCTGAACTGAATCAATCCGCATGTTTATAAGAAGTTAAGTAGGTAGGTATACCTATACATATTATGCTATATAGGAACGAAATTGTTTTCGTCAATGTGTAGGTAGGTACGTTAAACAGTTTCAGAAAATAAGGGGTTCAATATAATTCGTGACTTTCTTACGTCTGCACAAAGAAGATAGTATAAGTAGGAGTGAATTTATCGATGTGTGTGTATCGAATCGACGGTTTCCTGAACGCGGGGGTTGTATGCACCCTCTAATGCCATCAAATAACGAAAAGTAACGGTCTCGATAACGAGGGCAATAAACTCGTGTCAAGTCGACTAGCTCGATGTTTTCACTCGACTGACTTCGATGCCGACGGGGGTTGCTGAATCAGGTTTCTCATTACGGGAAATGATATATTTATTTCTCTTTTTTATTGGTTAACTTATGTACCTACTTAATGGAAAATAAAAAAATAAAAGTTGTCGAATAGTTTTAAATTGTTTGGGAACTATAAGTAAGTATCTACCTACCTTAAAAGTACCTATCTAAAGGTAGGTTTTTTTTTAAATACCTAAGGCGCAATTTGCTATATAACCTACCTAGTAGAAGCACTTAGGTTAATTTGAGAAATACCTAATGATACGACTGTTATTTTCAAGTGGATAAGTAACAGGTACTTAGTCCAACATTCAAATCATAGGAATTAGGTGTCCACTTGATACGAACTTTCATAATAATATTTCCTAGACATGTTCAAGTTATAATATTAGCATAGGATGTTCTTTAAGCATGGGAAAATTATATAAATAATGATACCATATGCAAATTAGCAATATTTGTGAATTAAGTCTGAGATTAAAATTAAAAATAAAATAAGCTTTGAAACGATCAAACACACCGAGTCGTCATACAAGATTTTTTTCAGGTGAAATTTATTGCATCTGTAAGTACTTAGGTATGTGGTCGACATTCGATCTACCTGTGAAATAAAATAAAATAATTCAACAAAACTGAGTATTTTTTTCTCATCTTTATTCAAATTCAGTCAAACAAAGAACGAGTGTTTTTAAGATTTCACTGCGGAGATAATCGCCCTTCGCTTTTGTCCTTGTTATACATTCAGCCCAACTCATGTCTTTCCTTTTGCACCCCAAATCTTTTGTCTCCTTTCTTCTTACAGGTTAATGTACAGCCATCTCTTTCGGGTCGTAAAAATGGCGGATGCTGCGACTACGGGGACGCAAGGGTGGGGGGCATTGTTTCCGTAGGGTGAGTAGGGGTTGCAAAGTTCCTGTGAAATGAATCGGATTTTAGGGCAGAAGGAAAACAATCAATGTAAGAGTAAATACTTAAATGTTTTGATGTTAAAACTTTCCCATTATCTAGGTACATGGAGGAATTGCACAAGTCTTAGGTACCTAAGTATATTTTATTAGTCACTAAACAAACTACTAAACAAACACAGGTCCACCCTGTGTTTGTTTAGTAAGAATATACAAAATTATTCACAAAACTAGCATGAAGAAAAAAGATGTAATCGATATTAAAATAAATATAAAAATAATTTCAAATCTAAGGTAGGTGCCTAGATACGTCTTGCATCTAACCACACACGTGAACTGTAAATTCTTATTTATACTAAAAGCAATAATAAAAGTATACAAATAAAATCGTTGTTGTTGTTTTAATTAACACTCGCCAATTAACTATAACATAACACTACAGGGTCCACTATACCAACGTAGCTGTTCGTATTTTCACAGCATCACATCTCTTCGACGGAGAGGACTCTGCCCGCATTTCCTCGCCCATTAATCCGTTGATTAGCGTGCACTAGAGGGGATTTAACGATAGCTTTCAGCTATGTAATTATACCTCTCCACCGCTACCGAGTTATGGCCTCCTGGTAGTTAGCCCGTAATGGAAATGGAACTTGGTATCAACTTTTGTATTTTTCTTTCTTTTGTTGATTTCAGCTACCTGTAGCAAGCAATGTAGGTAAATACCAGTTTGTGCCGTACTAATTACAAGTACTCAGTTTCAATATTAATCAATAACTAGATATTAAAAATCAATAAGTATCAATATTAAAACGATACTATTACGGACATGTAGCCTGGACTGGATACCAATCTATTTACTACTTACTTAGGTATGAGTAGTAGTAGGTAAGTAGCTACCTACTCATTAATATTGTAAGTAATAAACTTTTTGTTACCTACACATGTCGTTTTCTATGTTAAGTATAAATAAAGCACAGTTATAGGTAGGTACCTAAGTTACTTAACTATGGTCATAACCATTTGCAAAGGAGTGATGTGCTATGACTGTGCCAAAAAATACAAACCACCCATCAATTTTCTTATTAGAATTCGACACCCATCTTGTAAGTATTCATAGATTCTGATACATACACCATCTTCACAAAGGTCATCAATGAGTTAATCACGGCAAAGATGTTTCTTTTCTGTTTTGTACCCAATTACTTAGTAGTTTTAATATTAACTATTGAAAATGTATTCAAATATACATAAGTACACCTATGTAGTTACGAATTATAGCGTTCTGAAATTCATCGATATTTTTTATTATTTGATAAGTTAAGTGAGAGACACAACACTGGACTTACCTAGTTAATTACTATTTTAGTTGTGTGATGAAATCGTAATCGACCACTTCATAACTTCATAAATAAAGGTGTACTTACTTAGATAATAAATAAATAACATTTGAACTAGGACAACTAAGAATACTTACTTATAGGTATATAGGTAGATAAGTACTAAGACATTTTAAACTTTAGTGGATAGTACCTACCTACCTATAGGTACTTAGATATTTGCGTAAAGGTATTTACTTCTTATTCTAATATCTGCACCAGCAAACTAAATAAACAACAACATTCAAAGGTACCTAGTAACAAAAGCTCCCAAAGTAAACTCAACCCACATAAATTAGTAAATAGGAAACCATAATTTACGCCATCCAATTTCTTATTTAAATCAAATGGACTGCTATAATGGGGTTCAAATCCCACAGCCCTTACCCTTATCTGGAACGTCCATTCTCTGACCTCGGGACCCTCCGAGAACGAAGTGATTAAATAAGAGGGGAGTCAAATACTCTCTAATGCTGGCCACGGAAGAGAAATCACGAACCGACTGACCCTTCGCATTTCCACTGGGATATTTGGTCACGGATTAAAAGTTAATTTAGAGTTTGAAAAGGTCATTGACTTAGAGAAAAGACTGTTGCTGCTCGAGGTTGTATGTATCTACAGATCATGTATATTATTAAGCTACATAAATAAAATAGGTACCTACCTACGTAAGTTGAAAAAGTCAGAGCATTTCATTTAAATTTGTGCACGCACAGTTACGATAATCAAGTCAGCAAATAAAAATACTTAGTTAATTTTAAAATCTTTGAATTCTTTTACTCAATCAACTAGCTATTTCAGTTCTGTTAGTAGTTGGTTATAATTTATTTTAATAATTTTAAGAATAAAATAATTCAAACACCATCTGTCTCTGCATCGCAACATCAAATTGTTGAATTCAGCTCAGCGCCCTCTGGCGATACCATCTTCTAA
The DNA here is from genome assembly GCA_902829305.4 of Spodoptera exigua. Lineage (NCBI taxonomy): Eukaryota > Metazoa > Arthropoda > Insecta > Lepidoptera > Noctuidae > Spodoptera > Spodoptera exigua. Next base: position 6,230,831 of record LR824612.2, read on the forward strand.
ACTATAAGGTTATTACAGCGCCATCTTTGAAAAACCAGTGAAACTTTTTGTCTGAAGGAGTGAGTAAGCTTACAAAGCCCATATAAAGCGACATCTAGCGATACACTGCAGCACTTGTTGCAAAACGCGCTGACTACCAAAGCTACATTCTACGCTTTTGTGAGAGTTGAGTGTCTAATCGGAGTGGTGAGAATTGGAACTAAATATGTTTACACAAAGATACATGCTATTCTCAGTATATATTGTATAGTCTATGCATGCTATTGTGAACTTAATGACTTAGGTAAGTGTTAACACTATTAATTAAACAACAAACCGACTAAATTATATAAAAATTGCTGTTTTTGCCGTTTGGATGATATTCTGCTTTATTTGAAATTGGTTTTCCATAGAAATCAAAAGAAATAAAACCTAGCGCTTCAACAACAGACATACGTAGCAAAACCATTGCTGCAACCAGTATTGAACCCTATCTGTTGCAGATAAGAATTACTTTTCAATAAATAAACTTTTTTTTTTCAAAAACATCCTGCCTTCTGCCCACCTTTAAGTTATACGATCTATTTTAAAGTTTTGGATACAAGACGTGGAACAAAATAAGGTAGGTTCTCAATGGATGAGTTGTAAACTTTATTTGGGTTATATATTTATACGACAATACAAGTGATTATCGTTCGTTTTGTTGTCACTAAACGGGGTCATAAATGGTCAATAGCCAGCTGCTAAAGGGGTAAACAAAAGGGTTTTACAGGGACGAACTTGTAACACACTTGGCCGTTAAAAAGAAAAGGGAAAACAATGGTAGTTTATTCATATAACAAATACTTACTACTTACTTAAGCAGGTTATAAAAACAAATATGAAGTAGGCTAAATAAATTAAATAAAAAAAAATGTTTATATTAATAAATGTCATTTATCAGAAGATAAAAATAAAAGTTCTAAGATACGATAAAAATCCAAACGAAATTGATTCTTAACAGTAAAATTATAAGATTCAATTTACACCGAGGGCGTGGTTTGTATTTTTGTACCATCTACCGCAATGTCAAATACGGCCCTGTAAAGTTTTAACCTATCACGTTTTAGGACAAAAATGCTGTGATTTTATTGCTATGAAAATGCTTTATTTGGTTTTACGATTTGCTATAGGTAGTGTATACTCGCCTACTTATTCATCATCAGTGGTTAGTAGTTCCTTGACAACCAAACTCGTAACTAAATCATTGAAGCCAGATTCCGTGTTTTTCATTAGTACTGAAAAATTGAAATTGTCTGAAAAACGACAATTGCAAAAACTAGTGAGTGTGAAGTGAAAATAAAATAAGTTGTAGAAGTAAAACAGTGAAAAGTTTTGTGTGCAATCAAGTGTTTACTGAGTATTTTGGTATCTAAGAGTACCTACCTACTTAACTCTTATTATCGACCTGTCATTTTGAAACAAGGTGGGTATTTAGGTATCTAAGTACAAAATTTTCAGTCCTACTTATACCTACTTGTCAGTTTCTGTAGTGGCTTCTTTTAAAGTGAAAAAAAAAAGATAAGAAATTAACGCACTTACTCACAAAAATATAAAAAGTAGGTAGGTACACACGCACTTTCAAACTACCAATCACCTAACAGAACTCATAATAACCGTCAACAATCTACACCATCTTGTGAGTTCGCAGCTGCTCTGTAATTTAAAAGATTCGAATGACGAAATCTGGCGGCCATATTGTTATACGGCTTTAGAAAGCGCATGTGCGTAGAAAGCGCGGGACGATCGGCGAATCAGATGCCTGCATCGCAGCCGCCATTACTGTAAAGGCGGGCAAACACGTCACGTAGCGCATTTCGAGAGAAATTAATGATCGAAACATGTGAGGGTTCAGTTTAATCTACCAACATGGCTGCGTTCATGGTGAAGGAATTAAAACCGGTATGCTGAGTAGTGAGGTAATTTATGTCGGTTACATGCCTACCCACGCATTCAGTTGGCTTAGGTTACCTATCCACTACTTAATTTATTTGCTACTAGCTTCCGCTGCCGCGCTGTGACTACGCACGCGTATTAAAATACGCAAATCAAGTTTAATTAAATTAAGGCACTCAGGAACATGGTATATAGCTAGGTATTTATGTATCAGTGAAAGAATTTTGGATATAACACAAGCAGTTCCAAAAAATACCTTAAACTTACAAACTACCTTACTTACCTGAAGGGGTTATTAAGTACCTATACTTAATAAGCTCTTTAGGTATAAAGTTTGTATTAGGTATCTATATGTATAGATTAGCTACTGCCGCGCGATTTCACCAGCTGCTCGGCACCTTTACCATTGGTCTTAGGGTGATGTTTTATAGACTCAGGAATATTGTAGCTAAGTATCTAGCTTTGAATTAAATTTGGAAACCCGATTACTGAGATGTTCCAAAGATTACCTACGTCTAAGGAAGAAGTCCCCTTGTTAGGTAAGTAGGTAGGTACCCACTAGCCAGTTTTCGAACCTTTAATCTCCGGGCCCACTACCTACCTACATGTTTATATACTTATAATTATACCTATTTAAGTTTTTATGCTTCGTTACTAGTCTCCGTGTCTTTGTCATAATTGTACCTAATATCTATTTTAATTCTTATAGTAAGAATGTGACAAATCTTAAAAATATTTACTTAGCTACTTTTCTTAAAATTGGCTCGACCTGGATCAGTCCACTAAACGTGTTGAGCGAGCCGACGTGCTTCAGCAGAAGGCACCCATCCATGAGCTTGACGATTTGGCCAGATATCGGTCCGATCATTCATTTTGTTGAAAACCTCGTAACTCACCATACAGCGAACAAGTACATCTATACTAATATTATTTGAAAGTTTGTATGTAGGGGTAATCTTTGAAATTGCTGCCGCGCTGGTCGGATTACCAAAATTCTTTCACTGATAGATAGCTACAAAGTTCTATTGTGCTATAGGCTATAAAACATCACGCTACGATTAAATGGAGCCGAGCAGCGGGTGAAGCCGCCCGAGTTTTAGAATAAATGACCAATACTTACTGATAAGTAGATACCCCATTCAAACTCTACTCGTGTAGTTTAAAAAGCCTTAAATTTCATTGTTTATAACAATTCATTATAGATTTGTCTGTTGAAAATTGCAAAGCTACGGCTACGGGCTGCTACTAAACAACGTTTCAATAAATAAAATTTTACTCTAACTTTTTATTTATACCTATGTGGGTTAGCTCGACCGTTGTGATACCACGGCGTCACAGAAAACCAGTGTGAAAACAACCACAGAGTTTTATCATAAGGTAATCCATCTGCTCGTCTGCCTACCTATCACATAAAAAATATACTTAATTAAATTAGTGGAAGTACGTAAGTAGATCAATATTTTTATAGTTTCCAAGTTGTAATATTCGTAGCAGGTCGTAGCATCGCTACAAAGCGTAGCAATGATTTGTACAGGTGCGGTTTGGTCTTGTCCCGCCTAAATAACTAGATCTTAACTATCTAAACTAACAATGTTATCGTAATAGGTACCTACATAAGGTACTTAGTGATAATTAAAAAAAAGATAGGTACATGGTAATACATTATTATAAGGTTCCTAAGTCGTATATAGGTATTGATAGGTACTTATTCTCTGAGGCATAGGTACTTACATACTTTACCTATGAAAAAATCATAAATGGTTGGCGTCTGATCACCAGCGCAGACTTTAGGTATTTATGTGCATCGTCTATAGAGGATCGTGTGTTCTGTTCAAGACTTTTTCAAATTATTATCATTCATCCGTCAGTGTAGGTACTTATTTGGCTTTGATTGTATAACCATGTAGAACTATTCGCTGGTGATTTAGGGCGGCCGCAGTGACTGAAGTGGCTATGATTCCTAAAAACACAAAAAAGTTATTGCTAAATTTAAATTTTAGAAATAATGTGTGCTAGTACCTATAGAACAGCATAAAACCCACAAATTAGCCTGGTTAACAAATAATAATTACATATAGTCATCCACATTAATTTGACAGAGAGCTATGCTTTGGCACGAATAGGCCGGCTCAACCGAAGTAATATCACGACCTTACCGAATACCGGCGTGAAACAGCCACAGCATTTGTTTCGTCGTGTAATTAAGGTCCCATACCGTGTCCCATACCCATTTCCTTAATCCCTCAATGCTGGAATCCCTATCCCTTAAGCAGCCGACATCGTACTTGCAACTGCTTGGATGTCCATCGGCAGCGGTTATTGCTTATTATCAGGATCAGGTGATCTCTCAGCTCGTTTGTAATAGACCTACTTATGCCATAAAATTTCTTTTAAAATGATAATATTGGTAGCATAATGGGTAGGTACCTACTAAGTACGCCAAAAGTACTTTTAGAACAGCTATGACCATAATTTTAGGAATTAAGGTTATATATGATTTCAGAGAACAAGGTTATAATTTCAGGGAACAATATTATAAATTCAGGGAACAAATAAGTAGGTTTGGGTGTTTTCATCATAATGTTGGAACATGCTTTACTCCTTCCAAATTAGATGTATGGGTGCTTATTGCGCTTGCCACGCAGTTGACGCAGTTATACCTACAAGTGCTGAGCATGAGCATGATAATCTGGTCTTAGATAAAAAAATGTTTTTCTTTAAAGGCCTAATAGGTATAACTGACCTTGGCTATAAATTACAAGTTTAGGTTACCAAATTTTCAGTCACTGTAGGTATAAAATTCATTCTTGTTTTGTTATTTTGTAAAACCACTTTGCCCCACACTAGGATTTTCTCCTCTGTCGTGAGTGCGTTGACAAACATACAATTTCGAATACACATCACACCCAGATCCGGAACAACATTCGTGGATTAGGTACACAAAGAGTTGGTCCGTGCGAGAATCGGACTTGCGACACGTTGCGCGACTGCCAGTTGCCCAGACAAGCGAAAGGTTGATGAGTCACAGATATACTTTGTATAGTAACTTTTAAACTTTCGCGTTTTATGTTCACACTAGCTTCAGCTCGCGGCTTCGCTCGCGTGCTGTGTTGATAAAAAGAAGCCTATAGCAATAAATCGAAGTATACATAAAATTTGCTATTAATCGTCTCACTTTTATGGGTAGGTACATCTCCAATGTATATACGTAAATGTAAATACGCTATTACTTACTAAGTCTCCGCTATCCGCCCGCCCATAGATAGAATGGTACGAATCTATCTAATAGATTTCATAAAACTTATTATATTAAATTATATTAGGTAAAACGTCGCGTCGAGCGCCGCAACCGTTACACAAAAATAATCCTTATAGCATGATTCAGTGTTCACATGCGACGGCGCGATGGCTTATTATCCGAACTGAAACTATCAGAAGTTACACGTCCTATGTGAGTTAACCATATGAGATTGAGATATGCTGTAAAACATTTTTTTTAGATAATTTTATTTAAAATATTTCCCTCATACTTACATAATTTCTATGTAACTTTAACCATTAAGGCTAGACACGCGACGGAAAATTAAACTAAGTACGATTTGTAGCGTGTGCCCAGGTGTATAAAGAATATTTGTACCAAGTTTTGTTAAAGTCCGTTGAGTACTTAGTTTTTGTTTCTATAAGGAACATACAGACAAACAAAAATTTTATTGATTGCATTTTTGGCATCAGTATCGACCACTTATTAGCCCCTAGTAGTTATTTTGAAAATATATTGAATGTACAGAATTTACCTCTTTACAGATTTATTATTAGTATAGATATAGATATACTTAGATGAGTCTGTTTGCGACCACGTCCTGTGCAACCAGGTCGTAACGTCAAGCCTTCCAAGGTATTTAAATAATTACTTTTCACGTTATATCCGCGTAATTATATTATGTAAGTGCTGTGTATAAATTGATATTGCGATGAACTTAATAATGAATTAAATTGCTTAACTGTAGCTACACTGTTTCGTACAAGTACGGAACTTAATAGCATCTCGCGTCGGCATCGCACGGGTGCAATGCAACCAAAAAAATTTACGCTATTTACATAAGTAGGTAATGTGTATTATTATACACATAAACCACAATACACACTTTACTTTACTTTATAAACTTTATCTTTTACAAAAACCACATCAAAATCAAAGCATAAATAGATGCTTCAATCTTTAAAACTACTTACACAATTGATATTCAGACAGGGAAAGCGACTTTGTTTTATTTATACCGTGTAGTGATGATACAAGATTAATACTATATAGTATACTAATACTTAATTAGATTTTGATTTGAACAATGCTACTTACATTTTATTCTATATTTATAAAAATGTTAATAACAGATACGTAAGTTTGTCTATATACTTAGGTACTACGAAGTCCTAGTAAATAAGAAAACTCCCCCACATAGAATTTTATGAGAGCTCTCTTTTTATCGTGGCCTTTTATATGACTTTTTTATTTTTATGGCAGACGTGTCCCGTCCGCTACCGTCTACTTCAATTATTTATACGCCTCATAAAAATGTTCATCTAGTAGAATACTTTAATACAGACTCATTTGTTCTTTTTTACAAGGAGTTTGGGAAATAATTCAGAAGTTAGATATGCAATGCATTCAGCGGGGCTTGCAAGGCAAACGAAATAATAAGGTACTGCGACCTTGGCCTAGAGCAGGAGAAGGAACGGGGGGTTTTTGGTAAATAAGAGTCTAACACCCCCCCTCGCCTCAACCTGTGTCAGAGAAGACATATGATGATTTTCGCCTCATAAAAAAGGTATGCATTTATCGTTAGTACACCAGGCCAGCCAACTACCGGTGGATTAGATCGAAACAAAAATAGCACAAGTTTTGGGAGTCATCTATGGGACTGCTCGGCTTAACAACTACGGATTTAATCACATTAACAGGCGTGCCAAGAGGCTCATCAACGCCAATCAACCGGTGCACTAGTGAAGGCCCGTCTCTAAAGCCTCGAAAACAGACGCAACGGATATTCATCGGATACATTTCTAAAATATTTAGGGGAGCTAAACGACTTGATTCCCCTAGTCTTTTCTACCATTGTACAACCAGACAATCCCACACGCTCGAAGAGATTCGTCTCCAGTTCTATTAGATATCAGAACCGCTAACATGGAACTTTCCGCCTAGTAGTTGTATAGTTTCTTCTTCTTGGGTGTCTTCAAGGCCCTATACCTAGAGAAGAGTTTGGTTATAGGTAGGCGTGTGCCATCATAGGACGCAGTAACCCTTACCGCCAGACGTAGTAGATGCCAAAGGCTAGCCAATAACGAAATAAAAAAAATGCTAAGCTAACCCCTATGAGCCTGTTTGTTCAATATGTAATAAGTAGTTAACATTTTAAGAACACTTGTAAGTTTTACAGGAATTTTGCAGGTATTGAACGCAGCGAGTCGTAAAGGCAAATTAGGTACTTTATGTAGTTGTAATAAGTCACTAAGTAGGCAAAAAGGTACTGATATTTTATACTTACTTATAGATGATAGAACTCAGGTCTTATAAAAAGTATTTTTCTTTTTATTATTATTAGGCTTTATCTTAATAAGCAGGCAATGTGCTTTTGATATCCACTATTCATAATTTTCAGCTATAACTTGAAGTTTCCCTTATATCTACAGAATTTATTTATACTTATTATAATAATGCTACCTGTTTGTTATTTTTCTAACGTGTTTGTATTTTTAAATCATTTTCGAAAGTAAAATGCAAATGTAAAAAACAGCAACAGAAACGATTGCTCGTTATATAAACAAAACAAAACTATCAACTAGCGCTTTTTATATTCTACACCTACAAGAGGGTATAATCCCATAATTGTGGCTACATCTGGCTTTATGTCTTATGCAATTTGCTTTATCAGATAATGTATTTAAGCACTCCGTCGTTAACACACCCTCCTTTGAAAGCACCCTTATTTCGTCACAGAGTCGAGTAAATACATAAATTTCTACATAGTAAGCAATACATAAAATTGTAAGAGGGATTTTGACGTGATGGGAAAACATCGATCTCTTGTACTGATTAGTTCTGGTTTACGTCCAATGTCGTAAAAGACACGTAAACCGCTAATTTTCGATTTACGATGTCATATATCATGTTTGTTTGATACTGTTGTGACAATGGAACATTGTGACGTTAATATTATTTAGGTAATGTATTAGAATAAGTATATTTCATTTTCATTGGTTCGATTGTATTTCGACCAAATATTATGTCTCACGGATTTTTAACTATAAAACGTACCTACCTAAACTGCGACAGTGAATATGACCCAAGTGGCTACATTTCACGATTCTCTGAGTGTAAGTATTCTAAACAAGTATTAAGATAAATAAATAATGCGTAAACATTGAGAATGTCACAACAAGAATAAATAGTTAAGGAAACTAAATTGCCCTTGTACCATACTTAGTCAAGTGGAAAAAGACAATATCCTGGCCTGGTACCTTTTAGGAAGAAGAAAAGAAATTGAGGTAGACCGTATCAAAGATAGGATGACGGGATCAAGACAGGGAATAAATGGACTAGAGGATATAATAGAGCAGAATGGAGGAAATAGAGCCTTTTGCCAAGGTTGACCAAACATCAGATTTGTTAGATAGAATCTTTTTTTACAAGGTTGTGTTCAGTTTATTTGTTTCGTAATGGGCAGGCATATGGCAGCTATCAGTCGGGCTTGAAAACACCAAGGTTATACCCTCCTTTGAATACAGACAAAAGGAGCAAATAATTCCACTCCTTGACGTTTCTGATTACTATAAGTACAATACATGCGAACCGCTTCGTGGATATCCATCGAGGAGCAAGGACGTTATGACGTTTGTTTTAAATAAGGTATGAATAAAGCTTCAGTTTTTAATTTAATTTATTTTATTTTTATTATTATTCTAATATCCACATCCATTTAGTTACGTCGTGAACTAAGAAGTTTTCTGATTAATCTGATAACGTTATTGAGACCATTAGGTAAGTACCTAGTCCCAGTTTAATAGGATTAATTTCAACTCCCAGCAACCGAAGACATCATACCTATTCGTTCGTCTGTGACACTGTGAGTAAGTAGACCCCAGGTTAACTAAGTATACACCGTAAATATACATATGTAGGTAGGTGATAGTGTCCATTACACATCATCGGCCTGTAAATGCCCAGGGTTGAACAAAGCTCTGTTCAGTATCATCCGTAACAACACACCTTGCTCAAGTCGGATTGTCGATTTCAATATCGTAAAAGGAAATGAAAAAGAAGTAGGTACTTATAAGCAAAGATTTCACCGTCTATGTCAGCGATGTCTTAATAATCTTAGAAAGTACATGTAAAATGTGCCTCTTGCCTAACTAGAGATTAACATTGGTATTTCGAAACTAAACTCTCATAGATGAGAAGTGAATGCCTTGACTTGTTATACTGGTAGAAACTAATTAATAAGGAACACTTTGATGGTCAGTAACGGCTACAGGCGTCTAGATAGCTGAAAGTGATACGATAGGCATACGTCGACGTATAAAAATTTACTTGCATAAAATACGCCACACGACGACCGATTTTTCATACAATCATAAAAATATTGCAATATTGTACCTACTGTCACTCAGGTATAATTACAACGTTTGTACTGTCACTGCATTATTTACAAAAAAATCGCGTGACACTACTTCTGTGGTCTGTGAGAGAATGTAGGCTTGTCCGTGGGCAATGTTTGAAATAATAAATAGTGTCTCAGTAGCTGCAACCTTTAAGATACTATACTGTCCACGAAGAAAGAAATAGATAATCTAATAATTCAGGAAAATGTTTACTGTTAATTCCGCTACGAGAATTTGTGCGGCAGCCGTCGGCGAATTGACAACTCCCGGGAATGGATGATAATGTGGAGGAGCGAAACAACTATCAAGTATGATTTTGTTAGTGTAGCACGTGTATATTTTTGTGTGTACATTTATTTGCGGGTGGGGTCACCTCCATACAGCATCCTGCAGAAATTGTCTACTTCGTAGCAGAATTAGGTAAGACTAGATATTTATCTATATTGTTTGTAATACTTAAGTACCTAGGTACCTATACGTTTTGTAGATAAGAAAGTAGGTACGTATTGCCCATTAGGTACTTAACGTGTAGGTAGCTGTCTGGTGACCCCGAGTAGAATAAGTAGATACATATATTAGGTAGTAACTCCTTCCTGAGCCTTGTCTATCTGAGAGTACTTATTGTATCGTAAGAATCCACTTAGGAACTTTAATTAAAAATCATGTTCGATACATTCGAACAAACAGAGACGGAGCATAAATGTTCTCTGATGGAGAAGATACTTTAAAAATTGCGATCAGCAATTCGCTTTACAGGAATACAGAGAGGAGGAGTCTCCTCGCTCTCCCCTTTTGTAGAGAAAAACGTGGACGGGCTCTTAATGATGATAGTTTTATCTCTGGTTGACCTTTACAAGGACACAAAAAGGCATTATAATAAAATATGGTCAACGATTTTAACACTGTCTATAGTAGTAAAAAGAAATAAAACTACCAAAAGATAATATAGGTATCTACTAAATAATTATTGTGTAGCAAGTTGACCCAGTTGAAAAGCGTGCTATGTGCTACGTTTCTTTTGTTTAAGTAATACATCGGTGTACTTTCACAAGCTTGTTTGAAAAATCATTTTTGCAAAGCATCAGGTAGGTACGGTATAATTATTACGCAACACAACACCTTTTTAACTTTTTCCTCAAATAGAATTGTCTTCGAACTTCTGAGACACCCCGTATTTTAAAAACTAACGAAAATCTAAAACACTTTTATATTCTTTTTTCGTTTTTGTTTTAAACGTTTCCCCACACTAGGATTTTCTTGTCAGTCACATACACAAGACACCTAGACCCGGAGCAACAATTTGTGGATCACACAAAGAGTTGTTCCGTGCGGGAATCGAACCCGCGACACGTTGCACAGCAGCCAGTTGCCCAGCGACTGCACCAACCATGCAGTCAGTCTTATAGTGTTATGTTAGTTACCTACTTAAATTCTAGAAGTCCTTTAGACAGCCTTATGAAGCATTTAGCTATAAGTACGAAGTAGGTACTTAACTATTTTACTGGACTTTGGGTTGTACTGTACCTACTTTCACTGATTTTTGTTTAAGATAAGTATTTAGCATGAGTTATTATCCTGGGTCTACAGGAATTTTAGAATGTTTATCTCCCAAATGTCGATTCACCCGCTGACGATGATGAAGGGGCACATAGCCCGTATTGTATATTTTTATGATAGGAATTATATAGCTCTATTGTTATAGCCATAAATAATTCCGGACAAACAATCTCCAAATCCAATTTTGTTTGGTATAAAATTTACGATCTTAAGGCGCACCATAGGCACAGAGCATTATGCAAGTCATGCAATTTTCTTCCCAAACTTTATATTCTTTTTTATAGGCGTCTACTTGAGTAATGAAAAACTATTAAAGCGGTCGTGTGGGGATAAAGCGAGGGTCGTTGGGACCTTCCACTTTTATTATGGCCCGACGAATGGCGTAGCGCTATTTTTACAACCCTGCCAATTTCATGAGCCCCGCTAAAAGATGGCAACCGACGTTTACGCGTTGGAATAAATATGTGTAGGTATACTCGTACGTAGGTGTATGCCTACATAATATGTTTTATCAACTACCTATGTAAAATATTGTGGAACGCAAATAATTGAATTGAATTGAACTCTCTCTACAGAGCTAAACATACCGATCAATTATGACAACTTTACCGTATTCTTTTAAATTTTTATTAAGTATTTTCTATAACATGTAGGTTACCTACCTAGATATTTGAAATTTTATTGCTTTATTTTGGAAAAATATCTCTTTTGGTTAAAACATTGAATTTTATTAAATTTTACATAGAATAGCTAAAAAAACGAGAATATGAGCGAGGAAAAATTGACACAAGTTTGGCAACTTTAAGTACCTAGCGTAGGTACTGTTTTTATTAAATGTGTGTGCCATAAAAACGATGTAGGTACCTACAGTATTTTATTTTGAAGTTATAGGTATCTTCGTTTGAGAAGCCACCATGCCTCTACCAATAAATCGGTAAAGATGCCAACAGAAATTCAACATTATCATAGAAGTGGCCGCATGTCATCGGGGCTGTCGAAAAATTAGGTAAGTAGGTATTTAACGTGATTATCAGTATGTATGTTTTCATTTGTTTTTTTATTTTCTTTCGTAGGTGTCGAACTATGTCAAATTGCTTTCCAGCTTCATAAAAAGTTGTATTTTTGTTTATAATATAGGTATCAACGGCCGAAAACAACATTTCTTCATTTTTGTATGGACCCCATCTTTTATTTCTTAGTTTGACACTCACTTTTAAATGCATCTTGAATAAATATAAAATCTGTAAGTAATAGGATATCACAACCGAATTTGTTATCAACTTAATCATGTCACATGTACCTACTTAAGTATCTTAATATGTCATAAACGAATAATAAAGGTAATACTTTGTACAACTAAACTAAAATTTAAAGAGTTTTCCCTATTGCCTACATAAAACCTAATTAGTATGCAAGTTAAATTTGACAACCCTAGTCATAGGTAAAGTTGCTTTCATGCTGAATTTCGTAACTTTACCTAACATCAAGTAACACTACCTTTTCAAATAACTCAGGAAATAAAAAAGTTCTTAGGATTGAAAGATTGAAACACCGCGAATTATCTCCATGATGTGATATACCAAATACTATATATAAGCCACTTACCTACCTACACTTTAATTTACAGTGGGAAACACCAATCTTGACACGAAGATACTGCGTAGGTACACAATTGACCACACATTACGAGAATGCACTCTGTTTTGATATTTAATGAAGCTGCTATCCTTAAACACTTTTTGGGTAACCACAACTTATTACAAAATATACCAATATCTGCGAAATGATTTAAAATACTTATGTACTACAGATAAAATAAAAATTAAGTTAAACTAGTATAGGGTATGCTTGGGTAAAAGGTAAAGATGCGACATTTGACGGTACCTAATAGTAGGTAGGTACCTAATTAAGAATCCGGTAGTTTACAATTAATATCTTATCCTATCTAGTTTGACCTTTATTGAAATGTTCCTGTTAATTGTGTATGAGATCGATCAATATATAGGATTCGGAATACTTTTAAGTCAAATAGCAGCAATAGCAATATCATAATAGATAGAGATAGTCAGCACACTTTCTGAAAAATAAGTTAAAAAAAACTGAAATCAATAAATACTTCATTGTACCTAGGCACTGTAAGGTCAAAATTATTTATTATTGCCCTGGAAAACTACCTATTAACTTTACAAAAGTGCTTACGTATGTAGGTATACCTACGTGCCGTCCGGATGACAATTAAGTAATTAACATAGGCTACACCACAAAAATCTTAATAATAAGGCAATATTATTAAGATTTCTGTGGACCTTCTCCCGCCCAGGCTAAGGCGAGAGAGAGTGTCACACTTTTACTAATTGACCACCCCCTTCCCCGTTTCTTCTCTTGCTTTAAACCGTGGACCACTGACCATGCTGGAACTGCGATAGCCACCAAGTCTGGCCCGACTACAAAACAAATCACATCGAAGCAACATTTATTGTGATGTAACTGTGGTATATCATCCACCAAGGCCTACTACTACGTATGTTAGACAGTCCAAAACTCTCTGGGAAACAAATTCATTGCTGGCGGTGACTGGAAGGCTAACCACACTCACTGAAGTTTCGGGTAAAAACAAGAGACTTAAGATGAGTAAGGGTTATATTCAAACCACATAAAAAGTCCCACTCACTAGACTTACTTATCTTCGGAGGACTTTCGAAACACAACTTATCTCAAAGCTATAAGTTAAGTCTTGCCATGACAATAACCATAATCACACTCCACGTAATCCTGAAATGCACGTCACTGATAGACTGTGAAAAAATCAAGACCTTATTAAATTATTTTACTGATTGGGATTTGGATTCATAAATCACTAGCTTCTCCCGCGCCCTCGTGGTGTGGTCATAAAATAAAATGCTGACAATAGTAAAAATACAAAATCAAATTATGAATAAAAAGATATATAAAACATAAAAATTGCTTAGACATACCACCTACGAAATGTAAGAAAAATACTCCGCGACCCGGATGCACGTGACACACTTCGTCCGCGACATCTGCGTTCCCGCGTAGGTACTCGGGACTTCGGGAGACCTGCGAGCTGTGGGAAACGACACATTTCTTAGCACAAACTTTGATAATCATATTACCTGAATATTTACTTTTACTTATTTTCATGTTGACTTACCTTTTGTGTATGGCCTACTTGCATTCCATGTCATCATCGTTGATCATTGTGGTGACATTTTATTTTATTTTTGCTTTCAATCATCGTAGCTACACACCGAGTAATTTAAATAGTTACCCATTGATGTCGTGGTGGCCCGGAGGTTAAGAAGCCCGCTTCTCATTCATGAGGGTGTAGGTTCGAAACCTGGCAAGTACCAATGTGACTTTTGCCGAGTTATATGTACTTTCTATTTAGTCAAGACTGACATACTTACGGTAAAGGTAAACATCGTGAGGAAACCTGGACTTATAATTTTCTAATTATAAGTTTGAAATCGCCAACCCGCATTGAGCAAGCATGGTGATTAATGCTCTAACCTTCTCTGAATGAGAAGAGGCCTTTGCTCAGTAGTGGGCACTTATAGGCTGATGAAGTGATGATAATGATGACTCACCTTCTCTATACCTACTTAAAACAGTCTTATAGTCTTTTATACAACTTTCTTGCATAACTCGATTTTTTTATCTCTATCAATTTTTTTGTAAAGTACCAGAAATTAGTATATATGTAAAAGATCGTCCTATGATAGATATTTTACGCTTAGCTACCCTAGGCATTAGTAGATGCACTACCCGCAGGCATGCCGGTAGAAAGCCGAGTCGCTTCAAAACCGATTTATGTTTTGTGCATGGATTGTAGGTACCTATATGTAGGTACTTACATATTTATTTCCGTTAATTTTGTGACACTGAACATAACATCAATTCTAATGATTACGAACTTTATTGTTTACTGCACATAAACAATTTTACAACATTATATCATTTCATGTTTCATACAAATAAACAATTGTAACCGTTCACTTAGTTTTAGGGTTCACTTGAAAACCAGTGACAGGAACGTAGTTGTCTGGCATTTTTTGTTGAACTGGACCTATTTGGCGCAGCCGTGAGATATGTTTTTTTATTAAAAAAATTTATTACTTACCTCTTTTACCTACGTATTGTTTTTGTTTGTTTAATTTGTGGTTTTCTATGTGTGTCTGTGTAACAAATAAATATTATTCTTTCTTTATTTTGTTTCTGAATAAAAAAGAATTTCTAACAAAAAAAATGACTTCAAAAAGTAAACTAAAAAGCAAAAAAAAAAATTTATTTGTACAAAGTAAATCTACCTACATGTTTTCATTTAGGTAAGTAAATAGAAAATAATATTAATAACTTTTTTTATAATCTTGAAGTCGGTGCCAATTAAGTACCTAAATGCCACTTACCTACATACCAAACAAAAACAGTAGGTAAGTATTAGAAACATGTACCTATTGATCGGTACCTACTAATCATCATTGCTTTACTTGGCACCTGGAAATTACTTTGTAAGTAGGTACTACAAAGAAAATTAATTTTTTGGTTTTTAGTTTAGGTACTTTTTGAAGTCGGTTTTTTTATTAAAAATTAGGTACTTACCTATTTTATATCACTGTTTTAAGTGATTAAAGTGATAGGCAGAGCAAGCAAGGATAATAGATAGGTACCTACTTTTCGCATGAGAAGACGACGGCCACTTGATATCGAAAATCACGGTAATGGTAATCCTGAGTTACTCAGTGTTTAGTGTTGTAAATTATTGAGGAATTCCGTCGACTGTCAATAGTCTCCATCATCAGGTAAGTAAATATACTGAAGATCTTTATTATACATAATCCATATAGGTAGGTGCAAAGTTCTAATAAATATAAATGAATTAAGTTCAAACACAACATATTATACAACTCCAAATAGTCAATGAGATCTCACGACGGATTCCCGGCTCCATCATCAGATTTACTGCATAACTTCATTGTAACCCATATATTTGCGAAGTTTTTAGCGATATAATGAATGAAGTCCAAACACGAGGTAGTTACTGTAAACCGTTCAGGAGTTCCCTAAGCTATCCTTCGTTCTCATCATCAGGACCTTAAAGACTGTCACTACCAGTCTTGGTGCAAAGTGCTCACCAAGGCGAAATATTCAAGCTCAAACACAAGGCAATTAGGTACCCAATAGTCAAGGAGATCCCTCGACTGTTCCGGCGTCATCATCAGGTCGAATTCAACCATTCGCAAGTTGTAGTAAGTACCTATTGTAAAAAGTGAGATGATGCCTACCTGACGTAAATACCAGAATAACTTCAGAAAATATATGAATCATGCCGACTGTCACTATGAAATTTGAATAAGTATACATATGCAAGCATTATTTGGCTTTATTTATAGATTTTCTTAACGTATCTTCATTGCAATAAAAAAAAATGAAATCGGTTACGCAAGCCTTCATTACTATCAAAATCTTAACATGCATAAGCCGTCTAGTTTGTATAAATTAGAAACCCAATTCCTTAAGAGGTGGCGTTGTAGTTATGCTGCTAGATACGCTGAATTTTTTGATAAATTAACTCTTAATTTAGGATACTTATTGTGATAGACAGGAAGCTACGGGACCCTACACTGAGCGTAGCCCGATACGCTCTTGGCCGGTTTTTTGATGTTACGTCCCCAGTGTGTAAAAACCCTAAATTGCTAAACTCCGCTGTCGGTCCGTCCATAGGTACCTAATGGTACTTACCTACGGATAACTAATAGGTAAGTACAGTATGTATTAAAAAATAAAAACTTCATAACTAATAGGTAACTAATGATAGATGATAAAATAGTAATAGATAACTAATAAGTAAGTACAGTATGTATTAAAAAATAAAAACTTCATAAAACCTATGTTTCAGTAGGTATATTTTATGTACCTAAATAGATCTTTTTTTAAATAAAACGTGGCTCAATCCGCCAGCTCGTCTGCAAATGAGACGACGCTTTATGGTGGTAAGCAATATCGGCGACGCCTATTAACACTCATAATACTAAAAGATATACTATTATGTACTAAATGCACTGCTAAATTAATGCTACAGGTTATAAGCCATTTAAGGATAGGCGAAAACACAATGTAAGCATTGTCTCTCGCAGGTTTTCTGTGAGGCCGTGGTATCACTCGGGTTGAGCCGTACCTACCCAACAACATTTTGTGTGATATCTACACAAATTATTGTTCTGAGTCTAAAAAAATGTAACCAGGCATGGTCGTAAAAGTAGCATGTCCATCAAACTATTTTATTTGATTTTATTGTGTAGAGACAACAATACAGCTACATTATAAATAGTGTATACAGGTTTTTTTCCATCTTTATTTAAAAGAGCTTATTCGCAATTACAAAATACAAATATGACGTTCCGTAGGTACTACACAGGTACATACTAACTATGACTTACTATAACATAGTAATGACTTATGCTCTCCGGTCAAATTATTCGTCAAAAAGTATCTACTTTACATACAAATTTATAATTTCATTTAAGAACATCTTGTTTACTTACCCATATTCTGCAAATAAAGAATTTGAATTAAAAAACAAACATAAGTACCTACCAATCAAAAAGTGACACAAACAAAACATTAGATAAGTACCTATCGAAATATGTGTGTAAATCGAGAATCTTGTTTCCCATATACCTAAAGGTAGTAGCCAACTTAATTGTACAAAGGTTTCCAAATATTATTTTTTTTTTTTAAATAGAAACGTTGCCCCACTTTAGGATTTTCTCCTGTGTTGTGGGTGCGTTTACAAACATACAATGTCACATACACATGACACCCAGACCCGAAACAACAATTTGTGGATCACACAAAGTGTTGTTCCGTGCGGGAATCGAACCCGCGACACGTTGCACGGCAGCCAGTTGCCCAGCCACTGCCCCAACCGTGCAGTCCAAAATTAGTAACCTGACCGACGTTTTGTGTTCTGAGATTACACTAAAAATAATTACGTAAATTATTTAACGTAATAATCCAAAAAGACAATAATCAACATGTACATCTTTAAACGTTGAAGGAGTATCTTTCCGTCCTCTCTATTTTTAAAATTTTGGCAATATTTTTTACAATCATTGTTTAGAGGTATGAGGAACAGGGTGGAAAGTTCCTCATCCTCCATTGAAAAGGGAGGATCCTCCGACCAGGCGAGGTGTTCGTGCCTGGTGGGCTACTGCCCGACGGTTGTTGTCGGGATATCTGTATCGGTGCTAATTGTGTTGAAAACTCTTATAGCGCGATGTAGACTCTTGCTCGTGATTGGTGCTGTTGTTTATGTAGTGCGCTAGATGTCGCTACAATTGAAAACACAAGACGGCATTATTCTCAAACATAAAAAAGAATATTATCTTTGACGAACAAACGATGCAACGCCGCGCAATGTACCTACTACTGACTCGAGATTGTACTTTGTATTTGCTTTGGTGGCTTCACTTTTGTGTTCTGCACGGTCTATCTGCCTTTAATTTATAATCTGAGAATCTGACGATACTATTTAAACAATATTATAATCACAACAATGGTTAATAATTTAAATTGAACACACAAATAATAATCATGTAGATTTAATAAATTAATCTACCTACTAGTATTAATTGTAAAAAAAAATACATATTCACACGATAATTTTAAAATTTCCGCTTTAAATCTCGCTTCCCGCCAGTTTATAAATTCTGTTTAATTTTTGTCTATAGTACAGACTTAATAAATGTCTATGGTTGTAATACAGATTTCAAACTCTGACTTAAATTAAGAAACGTTACAACATGAAACAAAATTAGTATAATAGTAAAATATCTAAAATATTTAATATTATCACGTCGAGACGTAACTTATAAAAAAATTATATATATTTTAAGTTTAGTAAAGCTGCGAGTTATTCGACCTCCACTCATATTTTGATTTGTTTGGGAGTCTATGGTTCACTGAGTTCCTATTGGTTGACGAAATTCACTTCTTGTTTAGCCAATATGGCGTCTTTTGTGTTGTGAGATGACAACATCGCAGTTTGTGTCCTATTTGTCATTAACTCTTGTTAAAATCAACAATATAGATCTACCTCATAAGTTCAAAGAGAATCGGATTATTTTAATGAAAATTATAAAAACGTGATAAACTAATATGTCGCTTGATTACGCATTTGGGTGCATCTTAAAGAAAAGTACTTAGCTCCCGTAAAAATGGCGGGTGTGTTATCTTTATGGATTGTGTTTTCATTTCATTCGGAGAAAGTCAAGTAATGCTCTAAAAGTGATATCCATGGATTTTTAAAGTGTTTCGAAAGCTAAATATAACGTTTGAAAACGGCATGTGTTTTTCGATTTGACATTTGCCTCGACGATTGATTAGACGGGGTCGGTGCAGGTGTCATCGTTTTTGATGAAATTATCAGTATGTCGCGCTGGGGCAGAGGCCGAGGCGGTAGCGTGGCCGTACCGCTGGATAGTGCTCTCTTTAGAGAAAACAGTAACTGCCCAACTGCAGCTCGCTCGGCGGGTACGGTGGGCAAATGGGGAATCACTAGCTTCACGTCGATTAGAAGCGCACCTTACGGTAAGCACGTTTACTGACACATTTGTCATTTATAAACAACCTTGAAGTCAAGTTCCTCAGTTATTTATCTTCTTTTCTACAGTTATATTCTTATAAGAACGTCATTTGTACAAATATAATGTATCAAAATATGGTGAAAGTAAATGTATAACAGTCCCTTCATTGCGAATGAGTGAACTTGATTCTATTATCTATGGTGTTAATTTCAATGACTATTATTTGTTTACTTTCATCAGTATTTGTTAATAACTAATATTATTGTGTTTGTTTCAGCCTATGCAAACAATATTCTTAAAAAACCTGTACAAGATCAGAATAGTCCACTGACAGTTCCAGCAGTTGAAACTGAGCAACCACCACCAAAGCCGAAGAAATTTTTTAAGTCTCGCAATGCTGAGGTTTACCCACCCGTTCCACAAATTACTTATGCTCCTCCAGTACCTGCTGCACCACTGTCACCTGAACACCCCTCACATAGTAAAGAGAAAAAGACAACTAAACGAAGCAGGGCTTATACTAGAGATTCATCTTCTCCTGAATTGCCCCGTCGTAACTCTGAGAAGTCTAAAGCTAAAAAAGGTCCAGTTGCTACAAAAGCTTCTAGAAAAGAAGATGCACCTGCTGAAAATACTCAACCACCAAATAAACGTTACCTGGTTCGCAATCGTGATAAAGTAATAAATTATGCTGAGGATGGAAGTAATAGTCCAATACCAGAGTTCACTCGATATGAATCATCACAATCAAAACTTTCTTCACCTAAAGTACCATCACCCAAAGCCAGTCCACTAGTGTCTAGTCCATCTGTAATTAAAACAGAGGTTACAAGCCCATCAACAAGTAAGGAAACTAATGAGGAACGCAAACCTCCTCCAATTGTGCTTAGGATATCTAAGGGAACATCAAGAATTGTCAGTACAGATTCTAATGAAGGCTTTACATCACCTAGTTCTGATAGACATTCATCCCTAGATACACACTCAGATGTGGGATCTGATCATAAAAAGAGCCCATCAATGGAAACAATATGCTCTCCAAAGCATGAGGGCCTAAAAATTACAATTAAATGTGGTGGTCTGACTCAAGAAACTAAAAAAGAAAAGAAGAAAGATAAAAAAGATCACAAATCCCATAAACGTCATCATAAAAATTCAGATGATGAACCTTTAAAGAAATTGAGTTCACCACAACCTGGAACAGATGCCTATGACCTATATAAGACTTTAGCATCACCTGCCCATGAAACTGAGAAAGAAATTAAAATTAAAATGTCACCAGGGGATGACATTGAGTCTCAGCTGGCTAAACTGGATTCTGGATCT
Organism: Spodoptera exigua; assembly: GCA_902829305.4. NCBI lineage: Eukaryota > Metazoa > Arthropoda > Insecta > Lepidoptera > Noctuidae > Spodoptera > Spodoptera exigua. The sequence continues at coordinate 6,251,893 of LR824612.2, forward strand.
GTTATCAAATCCCCTAGACTGGAAGTTCAACCAAATGAGCTACCACCCGAGCCAAAACCCCCAGAGAGTAGTTCATCGGGAAGATCACGAAGAAACAGACCTAATATAAACTATAGTGAGAATGATGATTATTTGGATGTTCTGACAGCTGGCTATCCTAATAAACAGGGAACCAAAACAGTAAGTGACATTAAAAAAGAAGGAAGAAAGACTAGAAGAAAGCATGAAACTCTAGCTGATATTGCTTCTGCTGTTACCACTCCAGAACATGAACAAATTGTTGAGAAAAATGAAATTCCAATGGAGAAGAATGACCTTATTGATATTTTGTCAGGTGGAAGCGACAATAGTAAAAATGAAGTTCCCAAGATTAAAATACACAGAAAACATAAGCATAAGCATAATAAAAATTCAAGCCCTGATCATGATATTGAAATGCCTGCAGAGGATATCCCAGTTGAACATTCTGCCTCTAATGAAGAAGGTAGTCAGGAAGAGGAAACAAACGAGGTAGTTGCTCAAGCATTTAATACAAATAACACTCCAACCTACTCCCAGACCAATACACAATCATCAGACTCTGCTTACAACAGCTGTCCTAATGAGAATTCTGAAGAAGAGGTTCAGAAAAATATTCAGGAAGATGTATTTAAATCACCCAGAGGTGTATGTGAGTCAGAGGATCATATACAGAATGAAGATAAACCTAGTGTTAAATTAGTTATAACTAAAAAGAAAGGATCAATATTCAAGAGCAAATCTTTAGTGAATGACAATCCTTCACCACTGCCTGCAAGAAAAAGGCGTCATCTATATCGCCATGAATGGGCGAATGATGTGAGTACATTAAATAATAAATTAATAGTTAGGTATATTGCAAATCTTTTGTAAAATATTCCATCATTCAAAAACATTATAGGTGTTTATATTTAACTTTAAGCTTTTAATATAAAAGTATTTTGTAGATTTTTTTACATAGTCTTCAACCCTTTATAATAATAATATTAATAGTGTCCCATTTCATTTAGATTAAAGTTGTCTAAAGGGCCTCTGCGCAGTTGGCTCCGGCCCCTCGTACGCCTTCCAAATGACCGGGACCCTGTGGTCCCGTGATTGGTAAAGACATACAAATATTAATAAATTGTTGTATTACTGTTTAACACAACATACCTTGAAATTACAGTAGTATTCTAGTAGATAGTAAAAATGCAATGTTTTGATTACATTATCTGGTTGTTACAAATATGTTACTATTATATTTATAGAAAGGCAATGAGACTCCAAGGCCAGAACCAGTAGAAAATGCAGAAGTGAATAATCAAGTGGGACAAGTATCAGAAGAATTAACTAGAGTTACCAGATACAGAGCGCCAGATCCAATAGTGGATGATCCAGTTGAAACTGTTAAACCATACACTAGTGTCAAATGCAGTAAAGAGGCTAAAGAGGTATGTTTTGATTTAACATAACATTTAATATAAAATTTCTGTAATTTCTTTTTAAAATTAGTTTGATTTTGTGTTCTTAGTGCCTGTTTCGCTACCTTTATGTAAGTTTCCCATAAAACTTATGTGGCATGGCACATAGTTCAACAATTTATATTCTATATTCAATTTTATCTGTTGCATTAAAGTTATTCAGATATGTGAAACAGGCCATTAATATAATAATCAAGTGTTACTTTGTAAATCTACATAATATATTATACTGTCTAAATGTATGTACTGTAAATTTTTCCTGTTACAGTTTTACACAGTTGTGAGAAATGTGAAAAAGGCCCATCAAATCCAGGAAATTGGAGAATTCCAAGAATTCAATGATGATGTTGAATATCTCCTAGATGCATTGCAGGTAATTAATGATGACCTTTAATAGCGAAATTTTTATTTTAACACATGCAGCGCTAATTGTATTAGTTAATGTACACCCTATTGCAACACACACAGGCCGGTCTAGTTTTACACCTCAAGTACTCAACTTCAGAGGCCATTTTATTGGTATACACAGCACTGAACATTTTGTCTGTCTGCCAGTGTATATCATATATGATACATAAAAAGAACCAGTTAGGAGAATAGAAAAAAACTTCTCAAATATATATATCAATTAAAAAAAAATACATTTTCACAATAATTACCTCAAAGATGGCCAGAATGTGTTAGTATAATTTTTATGTGGTTGACAGACATGTATGTTCAAGTTTAAAACAGTACCTACTAATAATAAATATATTTCCTGCAGAACAACAACCCCATATCTACGCGTTGTCTATCTGCAATCACACTGGCGAGCAAGTGTACGGCGCCTGCGTTCCGTATGCATCTGCGTGCGCATGGCACTGTGCAGAAGTTCTTCAGTGCACTACATGATGCTACAAATGACCAGGTTAGTTTTATGTAAATATATTCAGGTTAACTTTTCCAGATGATTGATTATATTGTTATGTTACTGTATTGTTAGGATAGAGGACTAAAAATAAATGAATGGTACACCCATTCATTTATTTTTAGTCCTCTAAACAAATCATACTACTCGATACATATTATGTATGTATGTTTCAATTTATTAATAAATTGCAATGTAGCATGACTCGTAAATTGTATAAAGGTTTAATGAAATCAAGTTGAAGGCCTTGTCTTGATCTTAACATGATTGTATGTTATGAACTAATTGTGTTAAAAAAACTAATAAGTATGTAATTTCCCACAAGTGTTTTTAAGCAGTTCTCAAAATAAAATAATTTTGTGCTAAAATTATGTAACTCGCTTTCAGAGTTTGGGGTTGTGCACTGCAACGGTGATGTTTGTATTGTCTCAAGACCGCCTCAACATGGATCTGGATCGTGAATCACTTGAGCTCATGCTCAACCTCCTCGAATCTGATGCATCACACAAGTAAGTGGAAGTCCTGTTAAGAATCTCTTCTGAATAATTCAAATCCTATAATGCTATGTAGGCTATGTACTTAACATATATCTTTTATCAGAAATGCGCTGGATGACTGTGGCCTGACCTCGGCGCAGCTAACTAAAACCCAAGAAAGGGTTAGGGAGCTATGTGCCGAAATAAAGAGCCAAGGAAAAGCGCAACACTTGGACTTAGAAAACATTACTGTGAGTACTTCTTTGATTCTACACAGAACAGAACTAACTGACTTAATGTGTTACTTTGTACAATTTATTTCATGGATTCAATTTCAGGTGGGTCATTTGGCCATGGAAACCTTGCTTTCACTGACGTCGAAGCGAGCTGGTGAATGGTTTAAAGAGGAGCTCCGTGTGTTGGGTGGCGTGGACCACATCGTTCGAACAATTCAGGACTGCGCTGCAAAACTTGACACGCCTGTCGACAGCTGGACTAGTGCTGACGTTGAAATACTAAGAAAAGCAGATAGATGTCTAAGGGTCTTAGAGAATGTAAGTTTTTTTATGAATATTTTCAATGGCAGTACACTATTTAATTATTTATCAACGGCTCGTTTATTTTTAAATAATATCACCAATAGAAGCTATGTTATTGTTAAAGTGCAGTGTCATTGGGTGAAATAATTTTCAAAATTTTGTTGTCATCTTTACTTTTATTGGGTGACTGGTGATCTTTCATGGGTATGGGTACCAACGGGTAATATACATGTTTAAAGTGTAAGTTAGGAAAAAATATGTTACTCATAATAACAAACAACTTCCCAAAGAAACTTTTTCTATACTCATTCATCAAGTATGTACACTGCAAAAGCTGTTGAGGAAAGAAGAAAACAATGTAGATACTACAATATTTAAAATTATACATGTTTATTAAAACGGATATTTAATATAGAACCTTTGTTCTCTTTATTTTATAGTAGGTATACAGTTCAAATATCTTAAAGATATTAGCAGTAAAATGAGAATCATGTCATTGATAAGTCGATATAAATAAAATTTTCACACTCGTGTTTTATTATATAATGTATAAATATTAAAATGAAACAAGAGTCTCGATGTTGGACAATTATTTTGTAAAAACAAATACAATGCCGTGGCTTAATTATTTTGTTCAGATAACAAAAAAATCTGACCATTGTTAATTTCGCGCCATTGTGATTTTTGTCTTAATGTCTTAAAATGTTCTTTTAGATTCCTTCAACGATTTTGTTAAGATCTCTATGAATTTGAACTCACATATGGGTTAATAACTGATTGCAGTTTCACATGACTCGTAATTGTCCATAAGTGCAAAGTTTATATTATGTGTAAGTAATTGCGACTTATTATAATGTTGTTGACGTATAATGCAGGTGACGCAAGCAAATGAGGACAACCAGGTGTACCTTTGCGGCAACGGAGGGGCGGCGGCGCGTAGTATCTGCGGCGTGCTCGGGGCTTGGTGCGGCGCCGCCTACTCGCACGCGCCGCACCGCGCCCCGTTACTGGACGCCGCGCTGCCTGCACTCAAAGTCTTGCTCAACCTCTCACATAGCTTCGGTTCCGCCGGTAAGTCAAGACATACCCTTATGTATCTAATTCCAAAAACTACAACATTTGAATGTGTCATACTGTAGGTACTAATAATGTGTGATGCAGTTCTATGCTGTACAAGCATCAGTAATAAACAAGAATGTTGTTTGCTACATAGATAATAATATGACCTAAAAAGAAATACTTAATGGAACATAACTGCTACATACACATGATCCAAAAAGAAATACTTAACGGAACACTACTTAATAATGCTTAACGCTGGAAGGCACGTATAAAAACATTTTCGGCAAAGGTGTATGGTTTTAAGAAGACGAAATTTTACATCATCATCATCATCATTTTACAAAAAAGACATCACATTTGATTTTTACATGGACTTCACCTACACGTCCATAATTATGTTCATCAACTTATGTTAACTGTCTTGTGCATATATAATATCATAAGGAAAACGAATCTTTCATTACATACAAAATCTTTATTTATTTCTGGAAGTGTTTACTAAAATACTATCTTATGACAGATATTCAAACAACTAAAGATAGTATTTTATTTATCAAAATCTTGATATGGATTAATATTATTTCAATGACTTTATTATCCATCTGATATTTTTATCCTTAAAAAATCGATCAATCAAATGAATTAAGAATGGGCCAAAATAGCATTGAAAGTTATTTAAATATCAGGTTTTCGTGAAAATGATTTATGTTTATATCTTGACACTATAAAGAAAAAAGTATGTTTTTCACATAAAATGATTTTATTTACAGTGTCACTTGGAGCTCAAGTTATTGGGGAACAGCAATCAGTAATGGAGACTTGCCTTATCATATTGTACAACCAAGGAAACTTCATTCCCGACAACAGAAACTTCGAATTTAGTGTTTGTGTGAGTATGATTTGTAGACACTCAAAATAAACCTTCTGGCAACATCTGTTCTTTCTACTAAGTGCAATTCGGGGCATCTAGGATTTGGTAGTGACAGATTGCTTCTTATATTTTTTTAAAGCGTTACCCCTCTTTAGGATTTTCTCCTGTGTTGTGGGTGCGGTTACAAACATACAATGTCACATACACATGACACCCAGACCCGAAACGGTAAATGTTCCGTACGGGAATCGAACCCGCGTCACGTTGCACGGCAGCCAGTTGGCCAGCCACCTCACCAACTGTGCAGTATAATATAGATGTTATTTTACATAATATCTGTTTGTTCTATCTATCTATCTGTTCTTGTTACTTTTACTATAATTTCACAACCTAACAAGGAGGACAGAAGCAATTAAAAAAAAAATTTTTTTTGGTATGTCCGCATACTTACATGCTCGAAATAGCCTGTGCTACCTCATCTCTTCAACGGTTGCGTTTTGGCGTGAAAGAAAATCAGACAGTTTCCCATTAATCCATTATGATTGTATTGATGATCAGCATGTTAGTTATTTGTTTTTTTTACACAGGTATTGTTGCTGTTAATTAACTTAGTCCAGAACAATGAATCAAACACACAGAGGTTATTGAGCGTCCGCATTCGTGTTGATAACGAGGAGGACATCATATCCAGGAGCATTGGCGCCTTAGATCTTATTGTAGATCTGTTTTATAAACGGGAAGAACTGGCAAGGTAAGATAACTTATTGATGTGTATTGTTGTTGTGTTTAGAATAGTCAGTAATATGATTCATTTTAAATTAGCTTTTGTCCCCTTTCATGATTAAGGAAAATCTAACACGACTTTAAGCTGATGTATGTAAAGAATATAGAAATGAAATAATATATTTACTGTTATGTACCTATAATTTATTTTAATTATTACAGGCGGGCTGAGGAAAATACTGACGCTCTGCTAGATGGTGAAAAAGAGCCAGATGATAATAATGATAAGAAGAAGCAATCTCAAGATGATATCGACGAGACTGTTGCGAAATGTAAGTCATTTATTTTTTAACTTATTCATAGTGTTATAATTCAGATTCTGTATTTGATCTTAATGATTCTAATTCTGTTATTGATCTGACTAAAACATAACATCAGATGTGGGCAGTTTTATTATTTAAATTATACAAAAGTATGATTTAATTTAATTGTATTAGCGCAAATTCTCGAATTTAATTACGCAACGATAAACATTATTTGCAGTAACTTAATTAATTGATTTATCTTTCTTAATGAATTATTTTGAGGAAAATGTTTATGGCTAATTCTACATTATTTTGGGATTCGGTAGTTTCCAACTACTCTAATTCAATACTTTTATCCAAATGTCAAAAACGATACTTTTTTATGAAGTTTGTATGCAACTCCAAATTATGACATCAAAGTATTTTTGCATAAAATAGCTTACTTATTTCTTAAAAATTAACTAAAATTATCGAAAATTTAGTATGTCGACAGATCGATGATTAAAGTATAGTTATTTTTCAATATTACATATTATTGAAATGTTGAGTTAATTCATTTTTGACCAAGGAAATCCAATCTTGTACAAACGAGTGTGTTATAAATACGTTCTTGTCGGCCGCAGTGCTGGCGCGCGCGGGGGCCCACATGGAGCACAGCATGGTGGGCGCGTACATGGCGCTACTGCTGGGCCACGCCGCCTGCTCCGCGCCGCAACACGCGCGCGCCGTCCGCGACCGCGTGCCGCTCTACGCGCCCTTGCTGCCCACGCTCAACAAGTACTACGCCTTCCTCTCGCTCACCGCCAGCGTAAGTATCTACTCTACTACTCACTAATCCAAATCAAAGTCAAAATAATTTTTGATTCCAACTAAACCTTAAATAGGTTCTTTTGAAACGTCAAAATAGAAGTCAGTCTGTTCGCCAGTGAAGTTAGGTGGCAATATAAAAACCTTCATTGTTTGCTTACTTGCTAGTTATAATTACCTAAAGAATAAAAAAATACTAAGTTCGGTTCGACCCAAGTTATACCAAAGGAGAAGCTTTAAAAACCCGGGGCACAATGACGTGTGTGAGGACCGGAGGCCCAATTTCAATTTGTTCCCAAATGCGTCAAATCTTTGACCCCGGGCGAGGATCCACGTGAGACTCGCAACGGTTTCTGAAAGGCTTGTCAACGCTAAAATTAACTAATCTCCTGTTAAATCTCTTGTCAAGTCATCAGATTGGTTGTTGATAGTTCAGTCAACCAATAAGATGATTTGACAAGAGAAAATTGATTTTAACATTGAATGGCCTTTCGGAAACCGGGTGATAATGTCTTTTCTATTGTTTGTCATAAACAAGAGTTTAATCTATATCTCTATCCCTTAAAAGCTGACAACACATTTGCAACTTATCTTGTGTTTCGAGTATCCATGGGCGACGCCGATTGCTTACAATTGGCTGATATTATACTTGTTTGCCGTTCTTAAGCATAAAAAAACACAGTTGTTCTTTCAAATGTTAAGCGAGTGCCCAGAATGCGGCCCATGACAACACCACACTACACTAAATGAAACTAAACATTTTTTTGACATAGTGATTCCCAAAGACTTGCGTGCTAAGAACTTAGCTATGTACTAAATATAATTCACGTGCCCAATAACTGATAGTTTCAATGCCTATTCAGTGTAAAAATGTTACAGCATTATGCGCTAAGAGAATAAAATAAATAATATGTGACGTAAAACTGCTGTACCAAAAATATAGGCATGATGAGTCTTTTTACCAGCCAGAAAATTTTTCGTTATTTTTCGCCAGCCGTTTTTCACATGACTTTTGGGAACTAATAATTCATTTCTGAACTTAGTATTTTATTTAGATTCAATTATGAATGGTTTATTGTTTATGAACACTATTAATTTTAAGTAAATCTGGAAAGATTTCCTAAATAAAACCATTCTCTAATAAAGGTATTACTAAATTTTGTACTGAATTAACGGAAGTATAGTCAAAAATAATAACTTATTCGATTATTTTCCCGATGTTGCAGGCTGAAGCAGCTATAGTGGCGCACGTGAAGGCGACGCACCGCATCATCAAGTTCATGGAGGCCAGCGACAAGGAGGCGGCCGAGGCGGAGCAAGGCGCGGCGGCCGACGTGCCGCAGGACATGTCGCTTAGCAACCTCAACTACTCCGCGCACTCGGCGCACTCCACGCACTCCACCTACTCCAGCTCTGACCGCCACTCCTCCTCCATGGAGCTGGACGGCTACCACTGAGCCCGGCGCCCCGCGGTGCCCAGTCTCTCACCGAGCCATCCAGGCTCCTTTGTCGCTGAGCGACAGATCGAGGAGACCGGCCCGACAGGAATAGTCAGCTTCTGCGTCGCTCCGGTCGCTAGAGATAGAAGCCTGAGATCGCGCGCGATTCGCCTGCAGTTGTAATCGTAAGTTTGGTTTATAAAGCAAATCGTTAGAGGTAGTGGGAATGTTTTAAGATACACGGAGATTTATTATTGTTCTGTTGGCTGATAGAGTTTATGTAGGATATTGGATAGTGTTGAGAAGCGTTGATTTCGGCGTGCGATTCCTATTTCCTGATGGGAATAACACGTGGTTCTGTTAGTGCATGCATATGTGTCTTAACATATAACTAAGCGACTAGTAATTCTGAATCTTAAGTTGATCCTTGTTGAAAGACTTGTAAATACGAACCAAATCAACTAAGTAATCCTTGTATATTGTAAACAGCCTATAGCAATAGTATATGATATGCCATTTGTAAAAGTGAAACCAATATAATAGGTGGTGGACGTTTGTTTGCACGCGACTATTATAAGTACCTTCTTCTCTTTGTATCGATACTTCTTCCTTCTCTTTGATATTGTAAATATAAATCACAGACTGTTAAGATGATAGTTATGTTGACGACATAGATATGGGTTATGAAGTCTTAATTAAATTGAGATATTCCGAGTTTAAGCCACTGAACTGGCAATATAAAAGTGCAAAAATAGTCGAGTAAGTGTATAATAGATATGTATTCTTTTATGTGAATATTGTGTCTGCACTTTTTTGTATTATACCGCTCCGAGAGAGTTACAAATTATTAGAGTATTGTTCTATCGAGGCACAATTGTTTATTGTAAATAAATTTTAGCTAGTACCAATAGTTCGGTCTCTGTTGAGTAAATTTAGAGTAGGAAAAGTTGATGGTGTCCGGATATGTTGAGATGCATAGACGCGGCCGCGACATCGCTACGTCGCGCACGATTCGCTGTCTCATGAGATGGTACAAAATGTACAAACACTAACTTTGATAGTCGCTCGCTAATGAGAGAATGACCTATGCTTAGATATTAAAAAAGTAGGACAATTTATGATGTTGGATTTTTAAACAGTTTTAGAATTAGACAGCGTCTAAGAATATTGTTTCCTTTACATAGACTTGTTTGCAAGACTCCATTTTCACAACTCGACTGATGTCCATTAGGCAAAATTTTATTTTTACGATTGAAATGTTAGGACTAATTAATAAGGCACATAAATTACTTAATTTATCTAATATCGTATATTAGATGTTTTTTAACCAAGAATTCGAATATGTCTGTAATATTTAATGTCGGAAGTTTTATGTTTGTCAGCAACTGCAGTGCACTGGAGAAACCTTAGTTCCTTATCATTGAGTTGGCAAGCAAAACTGAATATAATCTATGTTTGGTGATTGTTGAAATGAGTCTTTGTTGTTCTCGTCCCATCTATTTCTAAGAATTTGTTATTTGGCACATTGGTTTTGGCTCTGCGGCACTAAACACGTTTGACGCTGTGTGAGTAACAGAACTTCATTCCTAAAATTAATTGTCATGTTAGATGTAACACTCGTGTTTTGATGCATTTTGTGCTGACCCAAACGATAATATCGTGATGTAAGGGAACGTGAATCGTTGTTATATGTGATCACCGACTCGTGCGGTTACACGGTTCGCTTCACTTCAAAATAGATGTGATTCTAAAAGCGAGAATGTACAGAGTCACATCTGAACCTCGTTACCGTGTGACGACATTTTCTGACAGCTTTACTTTATTTATAAGACATATTTTTTAAGTTGACGATTAAGTGGGTGTTATATTTTGTAACCGATGTTGTTAACTCACTGGACATTGTTTCACAGCTGGGGTAAACTATTGAAAACGACCAGGGGTTTCCTTTTCGTTTACTTCTTGTACAGCTATCATTTTATCGCCTAAATTATATTTACGTAATTTATTGACATAATATATGTATCTATCGACTAAGCGTAGCTCTAAAGTGCATTTCGTTATAAATTTTCATCTTTTATCACCTGTGTTTTAAATAATGTGTTGTTTAAACTATCATCACGAGAGTTTGATATCTTGAGAAATTATTATTGTATATGTAATGTGTAATTATGTTATAAAGTATTACGTGTAATTATTAAAAGAAGACAATTTAAATAACTGTTTAGTTTTATTTCATAATGCAGTACCATGTTTACATTTACACAGGCACTAACAACTATGAACAAAAGGAACGTAACAATCTAAAAGTTAATAAATTATCGTATGTGTCAATAAAAACATATTCACAATATCAACCACCCGCTAAAAGATACAAAAATCTAGTTCAAAACTTTTACATAAAATCAACTGAATCGAGCATGTTTTATTTTTTCCCTATATTTAAATTGCAAGGAAGATATCAATATTTTAGCTCTATATTCAACTGTTACTACACACATAAACTACTATCAATTCACAACGTATAGATAAACTACAACAACAACAAAGAAAACAATCAAAATAGAAATCAGGTAACACTAAAATATTGTAAATAATATTGTTATTAAATTCTATCTACGGCGTCCACGCGGGCTATGGCTGGAGCTCGTATGTTTTGCCAGTCACCTGTCTCTGTGTACCGTTTGTTCACTGATATTAATTGCTCAAAATTGGCCTTCGCTAGTTTATGTTTATTCCCAACCTTCTGCACCAATTCTTCATCATACACTACTTCAGGATCCTCTAGTTTCAAATGTGCCTTCATTTCTTGAACAGTAATTAGGAAGCAGTTCCACGGTGACCAGTCCTCCTGTACTCGCCATCTACACAACCGCAGCTCATTGACATCATCGCATTCACTAATGGCTGAATGTGAATGCCAAAGCTTCTCTACTATAAAGAAAATGTCTTTTTCTTGAAGAACAAATGCTAAAGATCCCCAACACTTTCGGCGACGCTCATCGCGTTGTACTGCTCTCAAGATAAACTTGTAAGGCGTCATGTCTATCCAGCTACGCTCGTTTACGTCTTTCCACGAACACGATTTGCAAATTAAACACCCGCTCATCCTCGTATTCAATGGGAAATCAGTGTAAGGTTTAACCTGATGACATAATTCGCAAAAGTAGAGATTTCCATTCTGCATTTTTTGGTAATCTCTTATATCCTTATGTTTGGTTACGCCAGAATTTAGTTCCGACGTTTGTATTAAACGGAAGACGGAACCAGCAGTTCTTCGTCTTAAAAATTCTAACTGATGTGCGTTATATCGCCTAACTAGTAGATCGGCTTCTTGATCCAGAAGAGTAATAATTTCTTCAGCCAGTGGATGACGAAATTCTTGCAATGAGAATTTGAAATCCACCAGAAGTTCCAAGCGCTCTTTAGTTTCCATGTCGTTTCGTATAAATGAATTATAAAGCTCTTTTAATCTTTTAGCTTTCTGTGTTTCAACTGTTTCCATCGTAATTAATTTTCCGCTGCGGCCATACCATGCAACGGGTTTCGATATTTCTTCTAAAAATCTTTTTTCTTTAATCTTCCGACTATCTTCCTTAACTTTTACTCTGTAATCTTCAATGCATCTCAGTAATTCCACTTCCTTATCGAGAAGCAACGAAAATTCTGCTATTTTTGGTCCTTTTGCGTGTAATTGTGATATTCGTGCTATTTCAGCATGTTTCCATCGATCAACCTGGAAAAAGTATAAAAGAGCTCTTAACCTAAATAGTTTAAGAGAAAAAAATAACAGTGCGTAGCTAGTTTTATAGTTCTTTCTACATAAGTACCCTGGCTGCCAGTGCCCAGGTAAATTAGATGAATGATACATAATTACAAAATGTTCCACAAAAACGTCCTACACAACGATTACCTACTACGACCATTCCGACTGTGACTTACCTTTGTCTGCTGTTGAGAGAAGACTCTCAACAGCAGACAAAGGTAAGTACACACCATACAGTTTTGTTAACTCAAATCAAGAAAATAAATTAATGTGCGGTTAATCAAGTTATCTACAGTCGGGATTGGGGTTGCATTTTTGCGCATGTATCGCGGCCCCAAAGTTATTAAATTTGATGGCCTATCCTCGTCCAAAAAAAACGCTTACTCTTGTTGGGATGTAAGGGAGTATAGGCAGGAACAACACCTTAGTGTAGTTATTTTTAATAAATGAGATGATCAACTCACCATGGCGTATAATTGATCAAAATCTTCACGAGTCTTCGGAAACGTCTTGGTGATTAGATCTCGCCGTAAACGTCGTTCCATAGCTTCTTTTTCCAACCTATCTTCCTCTTTCATTCTTTCTATTCTTTCCCTATAAAAAGATTTTTTTTTGTTTTAATATAATTTTAATGAACAAATGAACAAGATAGTAACTATTCTTCTAATCTTAGAGGTTATCGTGAATCGGCCGTTTATAAGTCAGGGTACAATTACCACCCTGATTCCTAATCATCCTAGGGATAACTTTAAATCTTCATCGATAAACCAGTCCCGACTATCAGCAAGTCGAAGCCCTGACTTCACAGACTAAATTCTAAGTAGGATGGTCAATCAAATAATAGATAACTGGAGTTCTAGCGTGACTTAACGTGGAACGAATTCCGAGATGTTTTGATATATGTATCTACGTAAGTTGCAATAGGTACATATCTGTGTAAAGACACAACAATTTTTTTGGCTGATTAAGATAGTTTATGCCTAATTATTATAATTTTGCCTTTTAGTTTAAAACCAAACAAATTATTAAATGGGAGGTCCTAAGTCTAGTCTAGTCCAGAGGGCCTACCATGACGTGTTAAAAGGTCTATAGCTCCATCCCTCTTTCTCGCCCGAAGATTCACGCTTTAACATTTCATGGTAGGCCTACAGGTCAGAAGTTTTAAGTAAATACGATTACATACTTGCATTCCGCTAGCCATCTTTTAACAAATTTACGAAACTTGTGTGTTCTGAAAGCACGTTGTATTATTGACGCGTAATGTGTGTGATTTAGTCTAATCACCATCTCTTCATATGTTTCGTAAGGTTTCGGGACCACTATTCTATCGGTTACGTTCGGAATATATGCGTGAACGCTGTTCATTTGCGTTGCACGACTGTAATTTGTGTCCTGAAAAGTAAATTTCAGATATAAGTACAAGTATCAAATGTCGAAGACGGATAGATACCTATGCTGCTGTTTAATTAGCACCATATTTATATATATATTTTAAATAATCATAGGGTAAATGTATGATAACTATGTTTATATAATACGTATATAGACTGTTACGTACATAAAGTTTTTCCTTTTCTTCTGCTGTCTGTGTGTCTCGACAGTTTTTCTCTTCTGGACGTAATTTCTCCGGTTTTTGTGGTGTTTGAGTATACGCATGGTGATATATGGTTCCTGTAAAATCAAAGACAAAGTCAATAAAATCATTTATGCGAACCAATGTCTTGAAAATCTAATAACTTATGTTCCTAAGCGGATATCAGTGCCCTCTGTGACGTCATAGCTTCGTCGCGTTTTCATCGCTCAAAACCCTAAGCGGATACCGGTGTCCTTTTTCACCCACTTCATCGTAGGCCATAATTTCTATACTTAGATTAAATGAAACTACATATAAACTTGATGAAACATACTGATTAAATCATGATATATTTCAATTACAGATTTTGAAGTTGTTTTTACGCTAGGAAATGAAGAGTACCAACTTATAAGATTTTTAATCCATCCGGAATTACGCCCATTTCAAAGTTTTCATAGATAACATCTAAAAATCAAAATTATGGTACTTGGTTTTTATAGATATTTGCAAAACACTAAAGATTATTAAGTGTGTGAATTGGTATTGATTCAGTTTTGCATCAATACCTAAAACTCAAATACTTCAATAAAATACCTGTATGCACATTCTTATATCCTCCTAGGTAAGGTTTTGTCATTGGTTCAGAAAATATTTCAACATTAATCTGCTTGATCGTACTTCCAAACGGCACCGTTACACTCAAAACGTCATTTACTGGTATCTCTTTGTATAGTTTTTCTAAGTTCAATGTTGCATTATTTGTCGTAAGCACTTCAATCTCAGCTATTCCATATTTGTCGTAATCGAGATCCATAAGAGCCATGCGATCTTTTAGTGGATTATCTCCTCGTAGAAACACCAGAACGGCAGGGTCTACTTGAAAGAGCTCTCCCAAATTTTTCTTTATTTCATGAACTTTCATTATAGAATGGTAGGAACGAGTAAAAGTGGCATTCTGATTTGGTACCCTGAACTTGATTGCGATAAAAGGCATATCTTTCTTTTTTGGAAGTACTGCATGAAGTAATTCGTGGACGTACGATTCTTTTGGTATTGAGGACAGTGAAAAGTCCTCTGAATCCTTTGTAAACACGTCGACAGAAAGGTTACCAAGAGGATCAGCCTTAAGTTGTGACAAGATACTTGTCTCCTTCAATACATTTCTATTCTTAGTTAATATTAGGTTACTATTTGATACACCCAGTAATTTTGCTAGTTTACGTTTTACAAATTTTACTGGTGTCGATGCTGGAAATACTTTGCTGAATACATCAGTGGGGTTTAGAGGCGACTTAAAAGTGACTAATATGTGGCTTATGGGGCATGTCAACTGATCAGCCTCTCTTGTAGTCGGTGCAGTTGGATATCGAGATTTGGTCTCATCCCCAGACGGTGTGGTTTTGTAAGGTGGGGCTGTTAGCAATTTCTCACGACCTAAATCGCACTGGCACGCGGTTGCCCCTGTCTCACTTTGAGGATTGGGGGAGATTCCTAATAGTTTATGCACGTCCAATTTCTTCATTTTAACAAACTATTGTGTATTTCTCTACAAACACCAAATAAACGGTAAAGTTAAGACTAATCCTTTAAAAAAATGTACAATACTAGACATAACAAACAAGTGTAGATAGACTTTGTTTTTGTTGCTAAGTTACAACTATTGACGGTTGCCGAGTAATAATCAACAATCAACCTGCGTGCCCCCCTTATTATTCTTTTTGGTCTGCATTTATGCACTATGCATGACTGTGTCTATGGTCTGTTACTAGTGATAGGCCCACTTTATCTTATTTATAATTATTTAAAAATATAAAAAAATGTGATCCACCGGGGTGTCGGGAACAGGGTCCTAGCTACCGGTGGTCAGGGCTCCAGAAAAAGGAAGTAACCTACAGACAATACGAGCGTGTCGTGTGCCTGTCCAGGAGTACCCATTGCATGCTACCTAACGAGAGCTTCCTAAGATGTTGATCGAGGCTCCTAGCTATTAAGCCATCGGCTGACAAGACTATCGGTACAATGATAGACGAATCCACTTTCCACATGTCCACTATATCCATTCATTCTTAATATAGTCTAAAAACTAAGAGTTTTTTAGCTATCCTAATTTTCTGCGAAAACACATGAAGCTATCTGTGAGTCCGGTATCCGACTGATTACATTGATTAGTGATTTCTAGGTCCCCACAGAACGTACTGAGTTGTAGATTTGTTTTTAGGTAATTTATTTCCTAATCAAATCTGATGAAATATATAATACCTATGTACTTCTTAATAAAACACGGCGTCACACTTGATACTTACAGAAAAGGTAAAGTTAATTGAATCATGGGAAGAGTTTATACTTAAAGTCTTGTTTTCAGTCAGGCGGTGAACCTACACTACAAGGCGTTGTTTGTTTTCATAAAGAGAATTAACCGCTTAGCTTTTAAAACTAACTCCTTTGAAGAATTTTATAAAAGATGCGAGTGTGCATTCAACGTTCATAAATAGGTAATTTTCTGGTTTAAAACAATTTTCTTTGTAAGTTATCTCTAAAGCAATTAGTTTTTTAAGCTACTCTTTTAAATAGGTCGGTGTACCTTTTGTAATAAAATGTTCATAGAGATTTAATATCCATTCACGGAAGTAAAATATTATTGATCTTCTATAACAGAGACCTAAGTAGGTGGTTGATAGTTACTAAAAATTGAGAAAACAATAAAATTACAGCTCAATAAAAGAGCGAATGTGCCGAGCATAGCCGGCGTGATATTAAATTCCTCCAAAAACATAAAAATGATTTTCGATCGTAAAACTATAATTTACAGACGTAAAAATGCGCTGAGTTATATGTTACTCCCAAGTCTGTGATGTGAACTAGGAATATTGCATCGCATGGCGGGTGACGCCGTGTCGCCCGCGTTGGTTATTTCACCCTCATATTTATTGTTGATCGGCAGTAATCCAAAGGCTGTTTATCTGAATTCATTTCTAGTTCAAGTTATAATAATACTTATTATTTATGGTTCCTGTTATGTTCTAAGCTTAGATTTATTCACGTACCTATCAATGAAAACTAAGTAATCTTAGTCTATAAGGCGCGGTGCAGATTACCAATGGCAGAGTAGCGTTAACTCTGGTTTGTACTAGCTTTCGCCCGCGACTTCACACGGAATAGAAAAATAATAATAATTATAGTTGTGTCTCCCCATAACAGTGCCTGCCTTATTTTGTTTAGAACAGTATATCGGTGAAAAGTGTAATCACATCTATCTGCAGTAGTTTTTGCATGATGCGGGTGCTAAGAATAGTTATTGAAAGAAAGTTGTTAATGCTTTTTTCTTCATTTTTTTAATTTAAAGAAATTTAGACATCAGCTTAATACAATGTGTATGTATTGTACTTAAATACAATAAGCGTAATAGGCAGATAATATAATACCTACGTAGATGAAATGTTCGGAGAAAACAAAAAGCTGCTATCCTGATAAAATTAACTTTGGTAAGGGCTTACCAAAATATACATTTTATCATATTTGAATCAGTCTTAAAGCTATAAGAGAACAAACAAAATGTTCGTACCTTGCTGTTCCCGAAGGCATGATTAGAGTATAGGAAACGTCTAACTAAACAGGCGGTGCAGGTAGTGCGCACGATACGACCGACGCGGCCGGCTCCCTCGTATTATTGCGTTTGTTCGGGCTCGTGTGCGTTCTGTAAACACGTGTTTTAATCAAGCCTGTTGCTTCGTTTCCGTTTGCTGCGGCCACTCGACGCTCAGCAAAGAAAAACTTTGCATGTGTTTTATTACGACGGATGCGGAACACCCTCAGGGCTTAATTTCGATGTCGACCTGACTAGATTTAATTGTTTTATTGTATGCCAACAAATATACAAAATACGTTTAGGTTTGTCCTAAAATTGAATTTCTGTTTAAGTTCGCTATTCTTTTGTTCCACTTCTATTCGTTTAGTTTGCCTAAAAATACACATACCTTACTGCAAACATCATACCATGTCGACATATCTTTTCTAACCAAATTAAATTCTCTTGTTTTGACCAATGATTATATTGCTCGTTTTCTCTTTCCTTTACACAGATTAAATCTCATAGCTACCTAGATCCTAAATTTCCAGTTATTGGATCTTGGAAAACGAACGCGACAGACGACGATGCGTTGCTCTGCGTAGCTGTCGGTTTCCCCGCCTTTGTATCCACCCGACAAAAAGGGTGCTCATTGACAATGTGCATCCATTCCTTCTCCTTTGGAGTTGGGAACGGGGTGAAAGTGAAAAATATGAGGTACATACATTACATTACACACGTGATAAAAATATAGGTAGATAGATATGATGGTATGATTCCCATTTATTTGTTAGATAAAGGTAGATATGCTTTAACAAAGTGTTCCTTCGGGACTTCGGAAAGGTTGTAAACTTTTTATGCGACACATTAGTGACTATTTTTGCAATAACAGCATTTTACCAATATTTAAGTGTAGGAGAGCCATGCTTCGGCACGAATGGGTCAGCTCGACCGGAGTGATACCACGGCCTCACAGAAAACCGGCGTGAAACAACTACAACGTTGTGTTTCGCCGCGTGTGTGAGGTTATCAGAGGCCCAATCCTTCCCCTCCCCCAATCCTTAAATATCCGAATCCCTAATAAGTCGGCAACGCACTCGAAATTCCTCCGTTGCCGGTGTCTATGGGCAGCGCTGAATTTTGCCATCAGGTAGTCTGTCGGAACGTTTAACGACAGATTACATAAAAAAAATAACAAACCAACCACGGTGATGGTTGATCAAGAATGATGAACAATAAAGAAGAGCGAAGATACAAGTAAGAGCTTTCCATTTTATTATTTATAAATTTATTTATTTTAAAAATGTCTAACACAATTGCCGCATTTTGTGGGGTCCAGAAATAGATCTTGGAAAACATGAATAAGTTGTACATTAAAGAAAGTATAACACCCCTTTTTGGGCAGTCGTGTGAAAAAGAGAGGGCATAGAAAACCTCGCAAAAACGTCGATTGTTGTTAAGGCCTACTAAAAATAGCGGCTACTGCGCAGCGAATCGTTAGCTCGATTTCACAAAATCTTGTTCCAGGTCTGGGTCTGATGTGTAAGCTGAAATTGTAGGTTCAAAAACACACTCTACGAGTTGTACCTAGTAACTGTAAAAAAAACTAAACTAAAAATGAAAAG
The DNA here is from genome assembly GCA_902829305.4 of Spodoptera exigua. Lineage (NCBI taxonomy): Eukaryota > Metazoa > Arthropoda > Insecta > Lepidoptera > Noctuidae > Spodoptera > Spodoptera exigua. The sequence goes on from LR824612.2 coordinate 6,271,026, forward strand.
TAAGTGAACATAAGTAACGATATTGACGTTTGGTATCTACTAACATTAAAAAAACGGATTTTCGGTGGCCACCAATACGGTTTTTCAACTTCTGAAACCATACTGATCGATAAAAAACAGCATTAGGTAAGTACTTAAATTTATCTGTGGCATTGAATAATAGAAAAGATAAGTCTATAAAGAAGAATAAAAATTATTTAAACCAAAGAAGCTCCAACCAACAACTACCTACTAGCTTAAAAGAGATTCATGACAATAAGTACCAATGAATACCTTAATGCATGAAAAGTCTAGAAATAACTATGTACTTATCAAGTATATTTCTAGCGCCAAGGACCGACTTTCCACGTGTGGGAACTGTTTCTTATAAATAAATATTTTTGACGAAGGATATCTCGATTTCTGCAACTTAAATCTTATCAATGGTTTCGTAATACTAGAACATACTTATCTACGTAAACGATTATATTTAAATATATTAATAACAGTTATTAATATGACTAATTGAGGTTCATGTAGGTACACTGAATAAATTAGTTACACCAATGGATATATTGCAATCAATTTACCACGCGATTTTAAATACTTCGTCATGTTTTGTTTACAGAGCAATGTCGTTCCCCAATCGCGGAATCTTCCCATTGCCCACGATAATCGAGATGAACAATTTTATTGCGCTCGCGGGCAGAGGAGGTTGCGGGAGGGGCGGCGGTACATTCGATTAAAGCTCGCTGTACACGGAAATTATCAAACGAAACGCACCGACAACTCAGCGGGCCGTGAGAGCCTCTACATTAATAGTTTTTGTTTCCCAACTCGCTCGTTTCGTCGCAGAAAGGTAAAGTTTGGTCCAGTTCTTTTTTTCTTTTATGAACCGTCTATTTTCCGACACCTCTCATTTTGAAACTCTTTCAGTTGTCGCTTATTCAATATTGAGCTCGTTGCATCTACATAATGCCTGCCATACGAACCTTTGTCTATTGTGATTTAAAAATTTGTACCTTCAAAGAATAAGTTTCCTTTCAAGCGCGCTTTAGTTCGCGTATGAATGTCACCTAAAGTTTAATATACTAGGTAGAGGAACTCTTTGATACTATGCTGTATGTAAAATTTATGCAATTATATGTAGGTAAATTTCCAATCGGACAGCAACTCCTGCATTTTATATAGGTACTTCATTTACATCTTCAAATTTGACTTTAGACTAAGCATCCATCCAAGTCTCGAAGTAACAGATTAAATAAATTATAAAAGAAAAGTTTTTTTTTTATTTACGTTGGTAAGAGGTTCAGTAGATATTTCAGCTGTACAGATAACAACTGCACATTTGTTACCATACAAACGTACGTCAAAATTCAAATTCAGTTTGTATTGAATGTTTGTTCAGATTTTCCAATCGCACCTCGCGTTAATTTGTTTGTACAAATTTTACCGCACCCGCAAACGATTCGATTAAAATTTAGCTCTATATTCAATCTAACTAACGGACGTGTTGTTAACGCGAGCATGTAAAGTTAACACGCAACACAAAGCCGCTGCGATCACATATTTAAGCGGAGTTAATAGGCGAGCATTTAGTGTAGCGTACGCCGCCTACTCCGAGATCCAATGTACCGATGTTCATAGACGATACATGTAGATATAAACTCATCCAATGAAATATGATTGCACGTAGCAAACATGAATAATTGTAACACTGAAACTGAAACATCAATATGCTTAATGAGAGTTGATTAGCACGACTACGTGCAAATTATGTAGTCTGTCAACGCGCTGTTACAAATTTATGTTGGTGCCTACGTCGTATATTGTACCTGACACACCGACGCTAACTATCCAGCTGTTCGCCCAGACAGGCGCAGACTAGTCACAGATATAATTAAACAGCGCTCAGCTCATTAATAACATATTGATACGAGACAGTTTCCCAAATAGCGCTTGTATCGAAGTGAAAACTGACATCTGAAAATTCACGAGCTATTTTACTTCACCAGACAATAAAAAAATCATGGCCTGTACATTTTTAAGCAGCGAGAGCTTACTGCCAATATTTTTGAGTAAGTATAATTGTTATTTCAATATTGGTAATTGGTATGTTTGCACTCCGCCCCCATACGAAACCAGTTGAAAGCATCAACCGGACTATCATTAGCAGGTATTTAGCCTTTCCCCGACTGCGGTTATCAGTCAATTTGTCGAGTGCATTTCCATCTGTGTCCACTCACCGATCCAAATATGCCCTATTAATTATTTATGAAATTAATACGATTGGCAAAAACAACATACGTGTATGTTTGTGAGGAGCGGGCGGCGCGGTGCGTGCCCGTGATGCGTCTTTTATTCGATTATTGGTGCAGTGATTAGCGACGAGCCAGCGACGTACGAGTATAATTTATTCTAAATCGGCGTAATTCTAAACATGCGAGGGCTGTAGCTTTCTCAGTAATTATTTATGAACCACTCCGGTTTCCATTACGTAACAGATATTTTTTGCAACTCAAGTTTATATACAGCATCGTCTAAAACTGTGAGAATATCCTTAAACAAACTAGTAAAATATAATGAGTATTCTAATGGTGTCTGATAAGAACCGGTCTTAAATTAGAAGTACAAGTTTTTAGATGTCAAGTTTACATTAACCTATTAGTTTTGTTTCACTTCAAATGATAGGCATTTGAACTATTATTCTTATAACATTAAGAACCCAACCGGACCTAACTTTTCTCTGTTGCGGGTAGTTCAACATACATTTGTTATATGTACATTGTAAACCACTGAGTTTGGCAATGTCCTTAAACAATCAGGTATACTTACTTAAATATGAAAATCGGTTTGGTTTTTACAACCTTGAAGTTTGTAAGTATTAAATATTTATTTATCGATCACAGTTTTAAAGGACAAGTAAACTAGTACCCCTACGTAAATGTATCTATCGTGAAAAAATACATAAGGTGCATCATATCAAAATTTTTATGTAAGCTGGACTTACATTAGATATCTGATGTAAATTCTACCAAATTAAAAATCTTCACATACATAATTTTGCCATCAGATATTAAATATGAAAATAACTGTAGAAGATATGGTAAATACCCTCCAGAAGACTCCCAGACTCATTTCAAGTCTAGAGTCCAAGATGTTAATAAAAATACGTTAAATTCACATTTTACGTGTGTCGAGGTATTAAAATTATAGTTAGGTTCCGTACGACTGATTCACTGAGTTTAGTGTAGTCATATCTCAGGCGAGTTCATCACATATGCATATTATGACATAACTGGAGGGGTTTTATTGCCACACGGACATACGTGAGACGTGGCCAAGGATTCGGGCGGCCGCACATCCCGCGTCTGAGATATTATGCGCCTAAGCAAGTACTTTAATATAACCACCTTTATGACACTCCACAGCAACTAGGTGCCATTAATTTTGCATTAAACTTGCAGAAATAAAAATTCAAAAGAATATAGGTACTTACTTATTTTCGTTGTGTCTGTATCCTAAATGGAACGAAATTTTTCGTGTGTAAAGCGGAAATAACTTTAGAACTTTAGGATTCAAGTAATATTGTTATCTTTAATAGGAACTGACTGTGGCGTATAATGTGGTCAAGTGTACACAAGTAGTACATCTGTAAATCCTGAAATGCGTCTTTATTCAAATAGTCGATATTGGTCTACATAACAATTCCTTAAACCGGCCCAACGCAGCAAATTCACAAATTAATGAAGCAGAAAAACGTTAAAGGATGTCGATTTGAATGTACATATACACACATATATGTTTATAAAGCACTGAGCCTAAAACCGGTATGTATAGACGCGTTCCCCTCGTGCTACAAAGTTAGTGCTCCGATTGCATAACTTTTGAATTTTTTGCACTCACAAAAGAATTTCCTGACAAAGAGAACCAATTAAAATTTTGACGCAATGAGCGTGTTGGTTGGTCGTGGAACAAGAAATTAGCTGCCAATTGCATCGAACACACTATTATAAGTTGGGCCATTGTTTTACTGTTTTTAGAACTCGTTTGAAGTTATATTAACTCGCATACATTAACGGTACCGTTAGCCCGTACAGTAGTCGGCGTGTTTGCGGTTTCTCGTATTTGTGAGATAATCGCCATTCAGATCATTATAAAAGGTATAATGTTGAATACACATTTTAGGAAGTTGATATCATAAGTAAAACTTTATCTATACCCTAACAAAAAAGCTGTTTTTAATGATAACTGTATTGAATAGGTATGGTATAAAATTTTAGACTTGTTATTATACCGTTAGGACCATGGGCGCATTATGTTTTTTGGAATTGACTCCTAAAATGTGAAGTGAACAAATCCCAGATTGATTTGTAAAATTAAAACGGTACCGAAGCGGCATCGGGTTCGCAGTTGTGTGTACAGAAGCGGACGGGCTAACAAACATATTAGTATACGTGGGTAATGCCTAGTCAAACTGTCCCAGGGGCGTGCGTGATTGTGCGGGCGTCCTCGGGATCTCCAGTGTCCACGCAGCGTCATCGCGCCGTTGCATAACCATGGACTCAGACTTCCATCATTTTATTTATTTGTATTTGTACAGCTGTTTTTAGTTTTACAATATTTATTTTGTTTTTCCATAGTTTTTAATACTAGGGTTGGACTGTCTCTTTCACCGAGAGCTTGTTGGCGTACTTTTCGCAGAGACAAAGAAAAGCAGTTGGTTTTAGATGTTCAAAAAGTCACAGTTTTAATTTACCACATAGTCATGCTTGTGCCCGCTGTATGGCAAGGTCTCCAGGCTCCTTTCTGCGTGGGCCTGTCTTATATGAATAAACATCTGGTGAGAAGTCAATTTCAATATGTACCTACAAAAACTTCTGCCAACCTAGTTCTCCTAAGTTAAAAAGCAGTGTTGCTTAGATATTGGGTTACCATTTTTTTCAAGTTTCTAAAGTTTTGAATGTCAAGAGTTTAATTGTATGTATTTTTAACACGAGATTAGTGCGTTCATAAAATGGTTCGATGACCTTGTTTTTATACAGGTGCTAACAAAACTGGTAGGTTATTAATATAAAATAATTATAATGGAAGACTTTATATTCGTATTTCTATTTATAAATTGCGTTTACAAAAATGATGTTTACTTAATGATTGTGCTATGGTGATCAACTACCGGGTGACCTTCTGATACTAAATATAGAAACAAAGATTTTTAATCAACCTTTAACTAGTAAGTAGGTGGGTAAAGTATCGGATGAAAATATTTGATTACGCAAAAAAAAATTACTTTTTAAAAGTCACTTTTAAAATAATATCTATAATAAATTTTGATTACACGATCATACAAGTCATTAAACTGTCTCTCATTTCCGTTAAACGGTGTTTAAATAGCTCTTACAGTTTATTAGGCATATCTATCTATCTATAAAATTAATTGATCAACGAAATGGGATTATCGCTCTAAACAGTTACATACGGCACCCGTATTCTCTTGATATGAGTGTCTGTGGCATACACATTTTTTTTGTATTGATGAGGCATATCGTCCAGTGCCTGTCTGCCACCCTGGATGGGGTGAGGGAGTGCTATTCTCTTGGCGACTAAAAGTCACCTCGTTCCGTCCACCCTCTGGATAGGGGCTGCGGTAGGTTACTGCACTTGCACCCAAGCGCAAACCCTGGATGCATAACATACGTACTTACATATTGTTCAAAGGAATTCCCAGATACAGAACCTTTTAATTCGTACCATATTACAAGGTTCACTTATTATTAATAGGTATGTATTATTATTTTAGTACAATGAAATGGATTAACTGAGTCAAAGTCAAAGTCAAAATTATTTATTTCAATTAGACCCATACAGGCACTTTTGAACGTCAACACAACTTTAAAGATACAAAGTGTCAGTCTGTCGGTCAGTCCTCTTAGTAAAGGTATTCGCTCGTTCCAAAGTGTAGATTCCGATGGAGAAGAACGAGCAAGAAACTCCATGGTTACTCTTTTAAAATCAGTGTCACATAAACATTCTTTGATACATTATTTAGTTAGTTTGAATATGTGAGAACAGTGTAACGCGTGTATACAGAGAAACATAAAAAGAAAATAACCTTAAGGACAATAGACAGTCCGGAGCTGACCAGTCCCAATTGACGGCGCCCGTTCACGAGCATGACACGTACACCAGCATCGCCCAACTCAACCATAATATAGGGAGCGATCCAGTGACCGTGCCACCGCCAATGTGACCTTTGAGTGAGCATGACAACTCCAAGCTGACATATGGACCGACATTCTGCTAGTCTAACTAATTTTAATAGGTTACAGGGCACTCACATTTACAAATTTATCAAGTTTAACAATAAAAATAGCATGGTTACAAATTTACAAAATCTAAGAACTTCCGTTCAAGCAAAGATCCACTGGAACATTATTTATATTCGTGTAGGTATATTATCCTGTGGAGCAGGACCAGCCCGTCTCCAAGCATCCTTATCCTCAATATAATCACTCAGTTTGTAATATGCTTTTTTACACAAAGTTTTCTTTATACATAATTTAAAATTTCTTTCATTTAATTGTTGTATTTCGCCTGGGATTTTGTTATAACACTTAACGCTGAATCCCATGAACGACTTGTGTACCTTTGCCAATCTAAATAATGGCTGACACAATCTATCTCTATGTCTAGTTTGGTAATTATGTCTGTCTGATACCTTATCAAATAATATTAAGTGTTTCCTAACATACATTATATTTTCATAAATAAACTGACCGGGCACAGTCATAATATTGATCTCTTTAAATTTATCTCTAAGAGATTTGACTGAGGCTGATTTCAGAAGGATTGCTGCTATGATAGCAAATTCTAACAAATTCGTCTCCTCGCCCCCTCTTCTCGCAAATAGAATAGTTGACTAATGGACTATCCATTTCACAGAGACAAGGAGCCCCACGCAGTAATGCTCCCTGATAAACCTGAACCATTAAATCTTCTTGGTTGAAGATATAAACGGTCAAGGGCAGCTGATGATTGATTGATACCATTCACAGAACCGAATTAATGAACTCTCTAGTCACGTCGTCTTTCAACAATCGACAAATTTTGAAACAATTTGATACGGTTCATGGTCTCACAGAATACGCTACATAACGGCTTATACGAGAATTCGACTTGGACAAATTCTAGCTAAGTAGGTAATCGACAAAAGTGGTTCTATATGCGAATCTATGAATGGCGGTAACTGCGAACGAACATAAAAATGCACGTGTTTACCGACCCCGCAGGCCAATATCCAACAGACTGATTGCTTCTTTACTGTTACACGATAAAAATTTTATTAGATGCTCATAAAATGTACTCTGACGACTCGCGAGACCCAGTAGCCAATATATTTGAAACTACCCTGTAACCGACCTTTATAAAACTTAAGACTTAAATATGTGTGCTTCGAACAGCCGTAACGTCCGCCAGTTTCATTATCGACATCAAATTAGAAAAACCTTTAAAACTATATAGATATGTTTACCGAAGAAATATTGCATGGAAAGCATTCTGTGAAAAATAGCGCTTCGTTCTTCTAATTTAATTCTATTTGCATTCAGTATAATTTAACAAATTCCTAAAAAAATGAAAAAATCACGGCCGGTTGGGCGGCCCGTCGAACCGTTCAAATCGTTTAGTAAACACCGAATAGGTCGTGTACAAGTGTGGTACAACGATTTTAATCGAATGGAAACGGAACAAAGTGAAAATGTACACCTCAATTATTCCAACAGTCGCTTGTGGACAAATATTCATAGGACCACGTGGCCACGGCTAACGTGCACAATGTGAACAAGGTTTTGATACAATTGTTAATCACCCTGTAAAATTGTTTGCAAGGATACTTCCCTGCATTTTATTTAATGTAGCGACATTGGTATTACTTTTCTGTGTTATTGTGTATTGCATAGATTCAAACCATTTTGTAGTTTAAGTTCTCTAACAGTATAATTTTGTTAATATGCTAAAACTAAATTTACAGAATTATGTGTGCGTCTTAAAATCTTTACGTATTCATGCTTCCACCGTTTACATAACATTTTCTCCTTGATTTAATGCTAAGAATCGTGTTATTCATCTATGTATTTACATGCAGTATCTATATCAATTAAACTAATATTATACCCATAAAACATATTTCCATAGACTATGACGACGACATTTTGTGAATACTTTAATTTAGCAGCTCCATTATTCATCATTCCCATTCATAAATTCGATTAGTTCATGACTTATAACGAGACAATTTGTCAACTGAGCGAGCGATCCTCGTAATAGGGTGCATACTTTGACAAACAACTTTGATGTACTTACTAAGTACATACTTCAATAAAAATTCAATTCACTTACACGCGATCGTAGAGCCAAAAGTAATATAGTTGTTTGTATAGAATATAGCCTTCTACATAGCCTTATTAGGTGGCTATTGTAACTTACAGCGAGAAACGCTCGCAATTAAATTAGACGGCTGTTGAAATTGAAAAAGTTAATGGATTTCTAATAGAATTTTTTATACCTCCATCATCCTACGGAGCTGAGAATTTTTCTTTTAATCGTTCTATTTGTTTTGTATTGTTTATAAGTGTAGATTACGTAAAAAATATGTCTTAATAAAATATCTCGCACTCAAGATAATTTTGATTGAAGCAATCGTCTTTAAATAATGTTAATATGTCGACTCTAAGATGTTGATTTCTATCATACTAACTAGGTACCTGAATGCGATCAAAAGGATCGAATGATTTGACTTATTTTCATGATAACGTCACCTATTTGGTTAGTTGTAGGTATGTATCATATTGCTCATGTAGACCATATAATATGAGTATATTTTAATCGAGTGCTTAAAAGTCATTGGGCATACAAATGTAAGTTCCCTAAGTTAGTTTCTTACACAAACTTTATAAAAAAATTGATAAGCTTTAAAAAAACCTTTAATAATTGCTATCTATCTATATCTCTGCATTGCGTCTAATCTTCTGGATTATTTATTTTATCGCACCCAAACAAGTTATCACATCCTGTGTATTGGCATTTAGTGCTTGCGTGGGATGGCTAGAACCGCATATTTCTCGGCCGTGCCATCCTAAATTCTTTAGTACTTATAATGCTAATTTTGTCGTCCGTTAATAACCCGTCTGTTATTGGTTGGATCCCATAAAAGAAGTCAATAAAACGTAAAGCTTTGGTCCGTGGCGTTTGGCCTCTGTTCGAGTCTCCCACAATAAAATACAAATAGAGTCGATTGAAATGCAGGACGAACCGGGCTGTTTACTTCATGCCGAAGCCGGCTCGGTGTCGTCCAAGGCAACGATAACTAAGATTGCTTTTTTCAGTTTTCAATCGCTTGTAAATTGTTATAGTGCAAATTAAAACTTCCATTAACTTGCTGTTTTCATGGAAAATCTTTTTGATTGAAGTTCTTATGGAAACATTTCTAACTGTAGTACATACATAAGTTTGTGCCTGTAGTTTATTGTCAATCTAGAAAAATAATTAAATGACCGTTGTACCGTTTAGTGGCTAATTAAAATATAGGAACTAATAGGTACTACACTAATATATGTACGTACCACCAATTTGTGTTTAGTACAAGATTAAATGTTCAAGTAGTACATACTCCACGCGCGTTTAGATTGAGTGATATTTAGGTGAAAATCTTCACGGCTATCAATTACCTCTTAATTAAGTCGGAAGAGGTATTAATGCGATAACAGTTAATTAATAAGCGATCAAGCACAATTGAGCCAATAATAAACCAGTATTCAATTCAGTGGTAGTCCGGCAGAATGGCGATTAACATGGGGCTCACGCTGTGTAAGGTCTTATTATAGTTATCTTGTACATATTAATTACAGTATATTCATCACAGGTCCGATACTCGTTTACCATTGCCTTATTTACTTGTCGGGTGTCGTTTTCTGTGAAAACATAATTTATACCCAAATAAAGCTTTGTGACCGTCTTCTTTACAATAAATCCTATAATATAAATCCATAACATTTTAATAATTAATTTTATTAACATTTTGTCTAAATAAAACTTATTTTTGTTTATCATTTCGATTTCAGATCACTTCTTATTTTTTATAACAGCTGTTTACTGGGCTTTATCACAAGAACAAGATATGAGCTCGGAAAACATTAATGAAATTTTGGATAGGTTAATTGAACAAACTAAACCAAATGATACTTTCGTCACACCAGACCCAGTACTGGATTCTGTCAATTCTAGCCTTGAAATACCACCAGGCAATGATTCCAATATTTATTATTTTAAGACTATTGTGGCTCCACGGATCAATTTCAAATCTAATGGCGAGATAATAGAAAGTTCCCAACAGTCAAATATAAGTAGCCTTGAAGTCGATAAAGAAACCGAACCAAGTACAGAAGAACAATCTTTGCCACGAACAAGCAAAACAGTAAGAAAAGTCATTGAAATTGAACATCAAAAACAAACTATATCAAGGAACCGATACGGAGGTAACGCTGAACTCAGATCTGGAAACGTGGATAACTCATTAGAATATTCAGTAAAGAAAGAATCCTCGTCAGATTATAACGCGGCCAACAACAATATAAATAGTCAACGTAATGATCATTTAAACTTATTACACCAATACCCTGAGATCATAATTGACCACATTACTTACGACAACTATGAACAAACTAATAATAATAATAGCAAGCCAGTGTCACCTTCACATGAATCACAACTTGCATCAGAAATGCCTCCAAAACCTGTTCCTAGATCGCAGCATAACAACTTAGAAGAAAACACTGAAACAGCAAACCATGCCCCTTCGGAACATTCTGGTACAAATCATAATTTAACATCCGAAATAAAAAATTTAATAGATACCATTATACAAAAGAAGATAACGCATATTCCTGTCCTCAGACAAGACACGACAAACGAAACCCGTAAACAAAGCAAAATTCTTGAAAAGATTTTACAAAAGATACCTGAAATGAAATTAGTAGGTCGTAGGGGCAAAGCCAACTACTTACGTCAGCGAGAACTAGTTCAGCCTCCACAGATTGATAAATTTTCACGTTTTGGTAACCCGGCAGATAATTTAATACATAGGAATGTAGGCAATAGTTTTATCAAATCATACTTGCGTGCGCCGCATGTGATTAATAAATGGGAAATACACAGCCGCTTGTTGAAGACTTTGTTGTTGACGTGTAGGCCTAATGGCCTCAACCATATTCGGCTCATAGCTGAATTGATTGACAGGATTATATCCAACATCGGTTACCGATCTGCATGCTATGATTTATTTAAGTAATAAAGAAAGTGTTAAATAGGAAAGTGTGTTTGTAATTATAATTTAAGCCTAAATTCGGTTTGTTCATAATCAGTCACCGGCAGCTAGTTAGCGAAGTTGCGACTCGGAAACACAAAGAAGCTATCCGCAATTCGTAGTCTAACTAGTGAACAGCGTGCAAACACGATCAAACCGAAGTCCAAACTGCGCTCAAAGATCTAGTTAGCTGCGGGGATGATCCACTGTTCATTGCCATGTTTGTTATTTGCTGACGTGGTTAAGAACAACGTATCTGGCAATGAGTGCACAACACTACAATCGAAGGAGGTGTAAATCTCTTGTTTATTGTAGGTACCTAGTTCCCCTAATGAAATATATCTTTTGACGATGAATTTGGTTTGTCCAATCCATAACAATTTTACTGTGAAGTTTAAAAAAACCTTGCAATTTACCTTTAAGTATTTCAAGTAGAATTGATCTATACTTCTGTAGTATTTTTTTACAAATCATGAAAAAGACAGTAACTTACAAAACGTCAAAACACAATGGTACTGTTATATTTGAAACTTATAAAAATATTGAACGCAGAAGTATTCGAACAAAGTTTAATTAGACGAGTTAGTTTTTTTCCCCGCACGTGTATCGTTCCCGGAGGTGTGCGGGGGAATGCATTAATTTTTCACTGCTGGCTGTTAGCAGCGCATTATAACAAGACAACTTCACACTCGGCGTGGGGGGAGGGGGGTAATCCTTGAGCGTATTTTCACGGCGCGTGTTAATCTCCGTGAGGAGCTTTCAATAGCGTTTCGCATATAGAAAAGTTTGGACGAAAATGTTTCCAACTCCTCACCGGTGTTCGACGAAGTTGTATGTTAATGTGTTTCCCCTTTGTATCGGGTCTGTCTGCTTGTTAAACATTATGAACCTTTGTATTTAATATTTTAGATGAGTATAGGAAAATATGAAGCGATTTGTTTGTTTGTTGTTTTTATCATTTAAGTAAGTATGAAATAAATGCAAAGTTGTAGAGTGTGATCAATTGAAATGTGTGTGTGTTCGTGTGTGTGTGTGTGTGTGTGTGTGTGTGTGTGTGTGTGTGTGTGTGTGTGTGTACAAATATTTCTCTTTTGTAATAGGGGAGGGGTTGCCCTAATAATTAGGTAAGGTTAATAATATACTGGGAATTTTTAAAGGTGAAATGTTCTACTTTGAATTGAATTTTAAAGTTTATTAATTATCCTTTTATAGCTTGTCCGTCCACAAACGCAGCACTACGTTCCACGTCCCGGCGGTTCATAAAGCGATACATTCAACTTGGCTGTTTATGTTGTCTAAACTGGTTTTGATTCAACATGAAAAATATAGCGCGGCGTACAAACGCGCAGGCAGGTTTTCCATTAGACCGTTGAGTTAGTCTTATAATGAACTGCAATAATCCCAGCTAGAGGCTAGAACAAAGTAAATATTTCCCAGCGTGTGTAGCTTTTAAGAAACTTATACAAATCCAATTTATTTTCCATTTCCTCACTTCATGGAAACTTAAATATGCTCGCAAGGTAAACCACTCTGCGAGCAATCCTTTGATCGAGCTTATCTCTTTATGCAAACCTCTATCAAAATTTGATGCCTCAAATACTAAAGTTCACTTTTATATGATACTTGGAAACTTGTTTATTATAACTTTGATAACAACTTTTAATTTGCAATGTTAGACGACTTTTACCTACTCCAGACCTTAGTTAGACGATCGAATTTTACGTGAACATAACTCAGAGCCGACAAGGTCTCGCACCAGCGTAGGTACAAAACTGGTTCATTAATTATAATCGAACTCGTAACTTGAGCTTTTGTTAAAGAACACAAGAGTCCGAGATAAGGCAAATTGGTCTAGCTTATCTTTTCCATAAGAAATGCTAAAATAGAGTTCGGTACAGGCGGGCTTAATAAGAATTCAAACGACAGAGCAGGTTACAGAGGCGCTCAGCTTAATCCGGATAAGCGAACTGAATCGGGAAGACATCATTTCATTACCCACTATCGCATCCGTTCAAACAAAAAGCATATTCTGTATAATGCAAGTAGGTACCTGCTTGTTTAATATAACTGACTTTCTACTTTTGTTGTATTATTGTTATTTTCGTTTTTTTCTATAAATATACTAAATAGTTAAGTGTCTCTTTCTCGGCCTCTTGTAACCAAATTTATAAAAATGTGGTTTTAAATAAAAAATGAAACAACAATTTTCTCATTATGGTACTTTTTATTTTTACTTACAATCGAAACATCGTTTCACAGCCATCTGGTGGTAAACAGCGTTGTTGAATATGTGACATATTCAACAACGCCCTTGCAACGTTTGAGGATTCACGAATGCTTCACAAACACTAAAGATATTTAATTACGCCCTTGAAGAACCCAGGGCGGTATTGTATAAAAAATATATTTTGCTGGTATACGCATAACGCATCGCATAATCATTTTTACCCCTTTCATATCCACAAAATCTATAAAATCATATTAGTTTATAAATTCTCGTGATGTAAGATTGACCCCAAACGTTACGAAAGCGCAACGAAAAGATACTGTTAATTAATTTAAACCAAGCATTTTCGTAAATGAAATTGAAGAGAAACTATGTAACCACATGAAAACATAGCGCGATCCATGTACTATAGTAAGTATCCCCATATCTATATACAATTTGTATAACACAAGACTATATTTTTGCAAAAAGACTGCAGTACGTAGCATTATTCTTACTACTTCATTGGCTAAAACTTTAGAAAAGCCTTGTATTGTTGCACTTTTGCTGTGTGATGAGTATGACTAACAAATTATGATAAACTTTTTGCTTGGGTATTATTTATTCACTGGTGACTTCTAACAAATCCTACTAATATTATATATGTGAAACTTCGTGAGAATGTATGGATGTATGTTTGTTATTCTTTCACGCAAAAACGGCTCGACCGATTTGGTTGAAATGATATGTAGATAGGTGATATTCTGGATTAACACACCACGTGGGCAAACTCGCGGGCTGAAGCTAGTAATTAATATCAAATATATTAATTAGTTACGAATTTTAATGCCCTAAGCATTAAAATTCGTAACTAATTTATATTATATTATTATTTAGATTTAAACTTTTATAAGTGTAAATATTGCAATATAATACAGAAAAGATAGCGAATGCTGCACGTGTAGAGACGACACTAATTATATGAGACGCGACGTACCTATGCAGAATTTTTCATTCTCAACAAACGTCGTTCGCGAGGTAGCACTGAAAACTTTATGGATTGTGCATGAGACATGAATTAACTTAGAAAAGTAGTTCGACATACCGTCACACACACAGTCATATGCAGCTTCAGCAGAATCACAAAGAGCAAAACATTAACGCGAACTAGTTACTTATCTGAAAAGCTATTGCGAAGTTTTCAACACTTTTGTATGAATTTTCGAATAAGTTTATAATTTCGCACTTCACTTTTAAATGTACTGTTTTCACATCCTATAAATATGACTGATTCGACAAGTTGAAAATAAATAAGGTTCCTATAGGAGATATATTATGAACCACAAAATTTAGTTATTAAAATGTATTTCAAACTTGAATGGTATTACTAATTTAATTTTTCCTCTTCTCTTTAATAATTAAGCTTATTAAGGCTTTCATTGTTTTATTTATTACTAGTGTTTAGTTTATAATATGTATGCTGGTGCTACCTATAGCAATAAATAAATAAATACATTTAACTAGGTCAGTCTTACTACTTAATTAAGTGGTCACAGTTAACTCAATACTTAACTTCGTTCATCGTTAAGCCGTTGTTCAAAAACTTAACTTCAAATCAGTTATTTTGGTATTCAACGGTAATTCGATGTTAAAGTTATTCGTTAAAAACATTCGCCAAGATGTTATAAGTCGTATCTATTTTAGGCATACAACTGAACATCACATATTGTCTCTTGAAAAAAAAAATATATCTTTAAAATTGCCTGTCTGCATGGAAACAAATTTAATAGTACCATTATTGTTTTGATAACTAATGTAGACAAGTAATTTATAAAAACATGCAACCGTATTTAATGTGTTACCTGTAGTTTAAATAATGACTCTGGTCATCAGAATCTGTTGTAGTATGATAGCTCTTTAAAGCGCATCTTAAACGACATACATCTCCTTGCGCGTGTGGATTTACCTCACGTCCTCCTCCACTCTTTTTGTTAGCAAGACTACTTCCCAAAAAGAGGAGACATCGTACCAGTTAACGCTGCTAAAGCTGCGTGCGAGAGGCTGCTGTCAGCAAGAAGAAGTAACGAGATCCACAAATGTGGATTTCAGTAGTTGGATTCATTGAAAAGGGCTCATCGAAGGCAACAGACACAAGCATCTTAGGATGATACTTGTGTCCGTTAATGATGAACATTATAAAGTTTTAGTAATATAAAAGAGTCAATTTGCATAATTTTTATTTATCGTAGTGTTCCGGATGTTCGGAGACATGAGACACTTCCATGATACCCACATCATATCAGATCATCAGCTTATAAGTGAGCACTGATGACAAACAGCCTCTCTTCAAACGGAGAAGATTTCAAACTATAATTAGGAATTATAAATTCATGATACGCCTAATATGTCAATTCTTTTTCACGTATCAAAATTTACGTCAATGCAACGGGCTAGTTAAAACTTAAGAAAACCGTTAGTAATATTTCATTGAATCTAAAAAGTTTAATCCTTACCGAATGTCAAAAAAAGAAATAATTTTAAGTGTGGAAGAACCATGCTTCTTCAAGGGTCTTAGGTCGGCTCGACCGGAATGATATCCCCGCCTCACAAAAAACCAGCGTGAAACAACCACAGCGTTGTGTTTCGCCGCTTGAGTGAGGTTACCGGAGGCCCAATCCCTAAATTCCCAAAATCCTAATCCCTAAAAGGTCGGCAAAGCCCTCGTAAATCTTTCGTTGTTGTATCAGGTAATCTGTCAACACCACGGGTTTGCCGCCCTATCACATAAAAAAATGTTAACATCGCTTATTAATAATTAACGGATTAATCAGTTGGGACTTCTGCTCAGCTTTACTAACGCAAAAGCGAAAAAGACACTTAATCTATATTATTTATATTATAAAGAGATAAAGTTTGTAAGTTTGTATGTAGGGGGTAATATTCGAGGTCGGATTGCTAAAATTATTTCACTAATAGATAGCTTCAATGGTCCTGAGTGCTATAAGCTATAAAACATCACGCTACGATCGAATGGAGCCGAGCAGCGGGTAAAGCCGCGCGAGAGTAGCTAGTAGTTGTATATTTTAATTAAAGTTAGAGAAATATAGATTAGACTATAATAACATATCTACTTAACAACACACACACGAAGGAAACGTATAATGTTTTTAATATGTGCGAAAGAATAATGTCAACGTTTCAAAAAGAAAATTACTCGCCTTCCTGTAATTTCTATTATATTAAATGGCTTGTTATTATTTCCTTAGAAATAACTTATTACAAGTATGGAACTGAGAAGTGACATGTGACAACGGAGGTCGATCGCCGAGTGGTTGAGTAGCCAATTACTTTGTACCCAGTTATTTACAGGGTGACACTTGGCGCGCCGTAACTGGCCCCCTGTCGTTGATTGCGTTACGTGTGCAATGCCCTTGCGTGTAGACAGCGACATCACTCGGTCAACGATGGTACTTTAAAAGTTACGATATGTCAACTGAATAAAAATCTTAACTATCATAAGTGTGCTCCATTCCAGTCAACACTATCGTCAAAACTCAAATTTTCCTTTTTAGAAAAATCTGGTGATTCAGTTAGCAAACTATGAACATAAAAGCTGAATACGTATTCAGAGACTTTATTTTTTCAAGAGGGCGTACACTTAG
This sequence comes from Spodoptera exigua, assembly GCA_902829305.4. NCBI lineage: Eukaryota > Metazoa > Arthropoda > Insecta > Lepidoptera > Noctuidae > Spodoptera > Spodoptera exigua. The sequence continues at coordinate 6,288,232 of LR824612.2, forward strand.
GCACCGTAGGTGAGCGCGAGTTACGCTTGTTTTACAACACTTTAAAACAAGGCACTAACGTCTTGTAGACGGAACGCGCAAACCGTCCAAAGAAAAAGAATGCATAGCGGTTTATGTTTGCGGTCTCCCGGACTATTTTCAACCGAAATAATTAAAAGTTTTTACGATCGCCTCTCTACTATCGTGTAAAGGATCCGACGTCGCTCGTGGTAACTGTGTGAATACGAACTTAGCAGTAAACTCGGGTTATTGAGGACGTCTCAAAACTCAAACGATTGTGCTTCAGCCGGCTGTAAACCGATATGTACACATTAAAAGAATATATCAACATTTTTATGTATCTGTGTTCTAGACTCCGGTACTGAAAATCGTAGCGGCATTTAAAACACGTGGCTAAACGTTACGGGTAAAACGTAAAATACAAGTAATATGCGATATTGATTAAATACAGCAAAGGCTACGGGTAAATCGTTATTTAAAAGAACCATAAGTGTGGTCCCATGCAAATGCTAGGCGATCAATTTTTAATAGTTCGCGTAAATATGCATAGAGGGGCAATTTACGTTTGTGAACATGAGTTGATATCAATTTCGGCGTCGGTTTTTGCAAAAGAGCCGTTCCAACAAGGTTAATAGCGGGTTATTTAATCGACAGTACAGCCTGTGATGGCACCGCTTAGTGTAAGGACTCTCAGATTCATAATAGAGATATTAAAAAGCGCTTTTCGTTTTTTCTGGGAAAAACGTTTATAGTGAAAATATTGTGTGCTTGGTCTATGTTTCTAGCTTTAATCATTCGCTGTCTTTCGTATATTTCTTTTAGGGGTGGATTGTGTGGTTTATAAATGATTATGATTTAAAATACACTTATAAAAGGGAACAAATAATGCATTTTATTTGTGCAAACACATTCTAAGTCCGAAACCTTCTAACATTATGCGGGTCACAATAAAAACTGGTCCTAAGTTGCGGGCACACGTGTACACTCGTAAGATAAAGACGTCGCGTTGCATCCCATGCACTCGCACAGATACGTCTCATACTTTACGACATCCAGTGACGTGCTTGCTCGCTTTCCATATAATTTTCCTTGCCGCTTTACAGCGTCGTTTTCGCCCATCGTAAAGACTTTTAATTATATCTGACGAGGCAAAATTTGACCCGCCGTTTAAACCTTATGCATTCTTTGCACTTGCTGCTTTAAGGGGACCATCATTCCAACTTAATGGGTTTCGTTTAAATAGGTGCACTTATTTTTTCTTGTTCCGTAAATATTCAGTAAATCAGTAAAATATGTTCAGTAAATGCATATCAAAAGTTTATACAACGACCCCTCTATGAACAAATTTGCATGTCTAAAATATTAAATTTTAATGCTGATATTGTACGAATGTTTGCTATCGACATTGTTTCTACTTCAAATAAGCTGATTAAAAAGTTTGATGTGAAATCACAATGCAAACTACAAAAGCTTTATTTTGGTAATAGCGGATGCTATTAAATGAAAGTTAGTATTGTCACATCAAGTTGCAATTGATTTATAAATAACAAATGAAGTTTGATACAAATGTTGTCAATGCCAATTAACGTGTCTTTCAGATAAATTACATAGGTTTAATTAAAGAGTGCACCTACAGGTAGCAATTAGTAAACTCACCGTGTTCTTCTCAGAATGCGCTTGTATAAAAACGTGTTTGATCCAATTAGAAGCGTGTTTACATAAACGTGTCGTTTACAGCTCCGCTCTACCGATCACTGCATCTGCTGTAAACTTTTAATTGCGCGTCTCACGCGGCTGCGGCCGGTACTCGCTACGGGCTACGCGCACGTAGACGCTACGGGGCTACGAGGACTGCTCGCCGCCTCCGTAGCCATTATTGTATTATCAGAAAGAGCTGTCATAACTCACAACAGGAGCAAAGAATTTTACGTAAACGGTAACACAATGAAATTATTTCAATAAACGTGTACGAACGTAATTTACCAGTTGGTCTTTTGTTTTTCCTTGTTCGTTGTTGGTAATTTGTTGAGAAACTTTTGCTTGAAACGTATATTTGACATGTAAGTATGTCTAATCAAGTTTTAATTCGGAGTTGAACAGAGATTCTGGCGGGAAGTTATTAGCAGCAATTCACACTACTGGTAAATAATGCAATTTTCTCATCTAATTTGAACTAGTATTTTAAATTCTGCTTAAACCTAATAAAGTCAAATTAGAATCCAATGTAGTCACGGGTAAGGGTTGGGTTTAAAATACTGCTACGCTGGTTATGAGTAAAATGCGACAAATATAAGGTTTAGTCAAAAATATTTGTTTTAAAATTCATATTTATTAAAATAAAAAATGAATTTTAGAGCCGTTTAGTGACGATTGTATTATTTACGAGAAAGTAGCAAATAAACAATAAATTTTAGGTTTCACTTAGTTTCGCGCCGTGAAACTGATTAGCGAGCCTGACAAATTGTAATTTGAACTTGTAACTTCAAATGAACTTTCTAATATTATCGATGACTCTGTACACGAACAGGATGAAGTAGGTTCCTACATTGAAGAAATTATAACCCGCTCAGCCATTAGCTCCGCTAACATCGAGACCCTCGCCCGAATCCCACCCAGACGCTCCGTTTCAGAATTAGACTGGCACGTGTATAATTTATCCAGATCGGACGAAAGTTTTCAGCTAATTATTATATCCCATTTTCCGATTGGCGGGACATGCGAATACCTAAATTGATTGGTCGTTGTATAAACTACTGGTTGGTGTCTATGATTATGATTGTTTTGATATTATCATTGAATGAACGCACTTACACACATAGCATAAAAAAAACTTCTATGAAAATGAGTTACCAAAACCATTATTATGGACATGGCATTGCTGTTTTAAGTAGAAATTTTTCATGAACGCGAACGATTTTTTTATTTTTTGTTGTAGTTATTAGGCAAAGGAGTAAAGCCACTCTGAAATAGAAAGGTACATAATATAGTATTATAAAATCAAGTACTCAATTCTCAGTTCTTCCCCTCCTCCCATCCCTCCCTAATCCCTAAATCACCGAAATGCTAATCTCGAAAAGACCGCCAATGCACTCGAAACTCTTCTTCATCAGGTAATCCATCTGATCGTTTGCCGACCTATCACATAAACACACATATCTATTTCATTGCAACAGTATTACCATCCTACCTATCAGTTTAAACCTCAAACGAACATCTAATTAGATAATGCGTTTAGTATATTATGTGTGTACCTGTAAAATCAGAGAGTATTATGAAATGTACGAGGACAAGCAATCGCTAATAAACTATATACCCACTGGGAGATTCCACTATGTAATTAGGTACTGCCTTCGGTTTTCTTAGATTCTGTTGACATTAAACTTATTACCTGCACGTATTCTAGGTAACCATAGCTACCATTCTATAGGTACCATGAGATCGGTAGGTATCTACCTATTTTTAAATGGGGAGATTATTTATCATTCTGGCCTGAGCCTATTGCAAGGAGCGCGTACTTTTAAGTTAAATATTCTTAATCTAATTTATTTGTGCGCTTTTACAATCAAACATACACAATACAATTTTGTCGCGGGGTCGATCCCCGCACGGAACTCTTTATTTGTTCCACAAATTGTTACTACGGGCCTAACTGTGATGTTTATGTGAAATCGTACGTTTGTTAACGCAGTCTGAGAAAAAAAAGTACTCACAAATGGCATCGATGCTGTCCTGAGATTGTTTTGTAATGTTGTTGTGAATTTTATATAAAAGCTAGCTAATCTCGCGTGGTTTCACCCGCTGCTCGGCTCCATTTAATCGTAGCGTTTCACCTTTTTAGCCTGTAGCACTCAGGAACATTGTAGCTATCTATAAGTGAAAGAATTTTGGCAATCCGACCAGCGGTTCCAAAGATTACCCCCTACATATAAACTTACAAATTTTACCTCTTTAACATATTAGTATAGATAACTCTTTAATCTCTAATCGAAGGTAATACAATCCAATCAAAAAAAAATATGTACCAACAATTGGATGCCTAAATAAATTCCGTTGCACGCTACGCACCAGCATCGCTCGAACCCACCATTACCCTAGCAATGCAGTCAATTATTAGATAATCGCTTGAATGTGCTAAACGATCGTCTTTAATATGTATAGAAACGCTTAATTAATTCTAAATGCTAATATATTTGATTGCAATTATCAACATAATAAGTTTACATAGCTATACATATATAGATCAGATTGATTCCTCAAATACTAATTTATGCGATAACGAGATTTCACTGGTTACCATTGCATTATGGAAAATCTAATTTAGTCTGTAGTATTGTCATGGGAAGATACCTACAATTGGATTTTATTACTATTTAATATGATTGATATACAATAAAAAGTTAATTGAAACTGAAGAGCCGTATTTCTATTAAGGTAAGATTATAGTGACCGCTTGTACAAACTAAAAGTTATGCAAGATACATGACAACATAAAGACGGGCTCAATCGCTTCGACACACTGCTTCAAAACCGTTATTTCTGTCCTACCTACGTCCTACGTATTAACAATACAAAACCAACACAAGTCACAAGCAATCATCTATAAAGCATTGAAAACCAATCTCTGTGTCCATCAAATCAGCATATTAAAAGCTATTCCTAATGCACATTCAGTACCTAATATCGTTCAATTACAACGCGATATATTTACGTGTGGACAATAAATTGATCTCATCGGATTGCGTCCAACACAAATACCAGTATTACACGAATGTTGGCAGTTCGTAACGGTGCTGTGTGCACTGTGCAGACGAGTAATCATCGAAATAGGATTGTCGCTTTCCAATTAGCGCCGCGTCGCTCGTCCGTTCCGATGGCAGGCCTTTCAAGTGACGTAAGTAAGGAAAAAGCTGGTTTTTCAAGACGATATGTTCCCTTACCAAGGTTGTTAGTAATGTATATTTAGATATGGATCTTACTAAGGAATGTTTGTGTTCTAAAAAAGCTAACCAAATTTCAAATGTAGTGATATCGTTATTACGAGTACCTTTTATGTTTAAGCTCAAGTTATTGACTTATTTTTGTAATACCTATACGAAGGAAAACATGTAGTTTGCATTTAAAATCCTCTAAAATCTAAACCCCACAATTAGGTTTATGTAGTATCCTGAAAGATCGACTTTGAATGTAAACCCACGCTTATCGATTACAATTTGAGACGAATTAATTTAATTAATCAACGGCGACAAATTCAAATTGAATGAATAAAAACATTCCAACATCAACTATTGAGTTACTGCTGCCTTATTTTCGTAGAACCTTTCCTTGGATATTAAATGGTAACAAGACAAAAAATGTAGAATAATAGCCTGTTGTCAATCTATACAGAATTGATCACACGCCGTAAATCGAAATGAAATTATTTCGCTAATGCGCTGCGCAAAACTAGCATCCCACTAACGAGTTATCTTTAAGCTGCTTTGTCATAACCCTATAGAATAATGGAACTATTACGTACCATCACAATTCGCTCATAACACTGACCTGTACAGCGTTAGGAGTGGTTCACACTACTTGGAATAATATGAAAATGCATGATTAATGAACATAACCCGAGCCATACCATACCTCTTTTAAAATCTACCTAACTAATCCACCTTGTGTGATTTTGTTATTGTAGTATTAATATAGCATATCGTCCAAATAAACATAGGTACCCTAAAAATTTTTGTATATGAGTTTTCCATTTTCCACGTGTTTTTCAAGGTTAGTAACCTTATTAATCTTACATTATACTCGAAACACAAGTTTAACATTGCATCACACTTATTTAATAGATATTCAGTCAAAAATGAATATATGTAGTCCGTGCGTAGTTGGTTCGTCGTACGTACAAACATAATTGTACCTACGACTTATTAAAAAAAAGTACATGATAAAAAATCATACAGATTTTTTACTAAATCCTTCAACAGAGCTGCACGCATATCTGGTGTGTGACCCCCCTTGGCGGAGGCGCCGCGGGCGTCGATCGGCCGCCTAATTTCAACCGGTTATTACGGGTCTCGGGTCGGACATCACATCCAGAATCTTTGTGGGAACCGTGCGTCGCGTCAACCATCACACACACAGGGATGCGACGCATATTGATCACGATCTTAGTTTGTTCTATTTTTAGCAATTTACCGCCATATTGTTGTTTTAATACCGTGTTTGTGAAACTGGGATTGATTTTTAAATAACATTATTATTACATGAAATCACAAGTTATAAGCTTAGGTGGAACTTGATCAATTTAATTTATCATTTGTTTATGAATACACAATATGTTTATCGGTTTATTATTCATATTCATAGTTCATCATTTGAGTCTTGGCACACGACGACACACAACGTAAATGTTGCTTCAAGCCCGTTTTCTGTAGCTGTAGCCACGGCCTTAGCCGTGGTATCACTGTGGTCGAGCCGGCCCTTTCGTGCCGCAGCATGGCTATCCCACATTTAGGATATTATTACACGTTATTTATTATCCTAGTCAATAAAAATATCGTAATTGCCTAAACTTCATAATTTAAATAAAATCGATAAAGAATTTCAATAACTTCTTACATACAAATATATACCACTGTCAAATTAACACACAAAATCTTTATTTACTAGATTCATCTTAAACAGTGCCACAGCCCTAGGGTTTTCAATAGAAGGATGTTTGTTATTGTAGTGTGAAACTGAAATCAATGACATCGCACCGATGCGACGTTGACGAGAAATTGCTAGTTAAAGTTCAATTTGTAGTTTTAGAGCTCCAGCGCACAATAGGCATGTGTGCTAAGACCAAATTCTAGTTCCTATCATCGTTGTTCATTTTCCGTATTGGATAAATTATTACTTAATTTTCCAGATTTTGAAATTGTTTTACATACGTAAGTACCGTAAAAAAAATGACTGTTCATTCTTTATTACTCCTCTATTAAGCTTAGAGATCCTCCTCCTCTATTAAGATTTGGCAGTAACCTATTATATTATTTGGAATAAATAAAATTAAACTAAAGAAAACCGCTACACATTTTATTGAAAACCTCACTTGCTACGACGTACACGCGTCCGCCTACGAGCGCTACGCGCTGCAGCGTTACGGACAAGCTCCCTACAAGTCTGCTACGAAATATAAAGCTACGAGTCATTTTCTTTAATTTTACACTTTTTTTTCAATTAACCCTTTCACAAAATATATTTATTTTAACTTTTAATTTTAATTATATTTAATTTTAATTTGACTAAGGGCTGATTTTTCAATGGTAAAAAATACCTGGAGAATAATTATTTATTCAGTCCTCACGCGACTTCATCATAATGATGCCGTTGTCTTAGAATGTTTGTATAAGACAGTTTTATTCCTCAGATAAAATTAACCAGACCTGAGTTGAAAAAAATCAGCCCGAAATTCAATAATGAACCTGTTAAATTAATTTCATTCTCGGTAGTCATTTTTTTGATTAGGAGGCAAACTGGCTGACATATCAACTGATGTTAAGTTATTTATTATGTTTTCGGCTTACTCACGTAATAATTTGACGAGATACTCGACTAGTTCCAAGCCATGCCTCTGCCAAAGCCGAAAACATAATAAATAATTTAGAATGATGTTAAGTTATCAACGCCGTAATAACACTACAAACACAAGATGTTTAAGAAGAATTTCGCTCTTCTCTGCTGTGTATTCATGAAGGTTTGAAGTTTGGATTGGTTCGAGAATACGGCGCTAAAAGATCATTCCACGGTTTTTCTGTGATCCGAAAAAGTTTTGCAGTCACAAAAACCGAACAATGGTTATCATCCAACCATCTGTGAAGGGGATGGAAGTCGATGGCAAAAAACCAGCAGGGTTGAAACCAAAAAATTTAACCGAAAAGATATTGGAATTGTACTTATATTCTTACCTTTATAGAATTATTGATTTGAATATCGTAAGATCGTCATAGTAACACTATTTACAGTATATTTCATGTTAAATTAATTTTATTATCATAATTATCTAGCAGCCCTGCGTAGACTGCTGTTTACGGCCCGTCGGTTTTCTTTATGTTAATGACGCGCTTACGACGTAAGTACAGCCTTTCTTATCAGGTGAATCTGTTCCATTCTGTCTACTACTAAATTATCCCACACGTTGGAACAAACTAGTTGATGTACCTATTATAATTATATTAGTATATTAATGCTAAGTAAGTTATAATAAAATCTGCCTAAATTGGGAAATGGTAGACGTTGCAGACATTCGTTTGTAGACTTCCTAAAATGTTAAATTAAAAGCAGGAGTATCCGTAAGTTTCTTACTAAAACCCGGTATCCGAAAGGCCGATCAATGTTAAAATCAATTTAATCTCTTGTCAAGTCATATGATTGGTTGACTGAATTATCAACAACCAATGAGATGACTTGACAAGAGATTTAACAGGAGATTAGTTATTTTTAGCGTTGACAAGCCTTTCAGAAACCGGGTGTAAATATCCAAAATTAATTTGATGGTAACCGGGAGACAATGTTATAAACATTCATAATTCTGAAATATAAAATCTATGGGAAAACATAGACCCTATGTGTGTAGAAGTATTTTTTACTTATCACCCAAGACACAGGAACTTTGTGAGTAAACTTACAAGTTATTGGTTTCTGCACTTACGTTCAAATGAATATAACAATACACTACTTTTCTTACATTAAACTTCAAACTTTGTGATAGTTTTCAAATATAAGAATTTATATAATCCTTGTGACATTATTGAAATTCTTCTTGCGAAACAGAAGTAACAATCTTGATGGTAAAATAAGGAATGACTGTAAATATTTCGATGTTATTTACAACTAATTAAGTGGTGAAATAGTTAAAACTTACATAAGGCAAAAGGTATACATATATACAGCCTTTTTGGTTAAATGAAAGTTATTCATATTTTCATAATCGCCTGATTTTTTTTCTTTCCAATCAATGTAGCTAACAGATAAGTACTCGATTATTAAATACATTTTTCCCTTCAAGCGTTGAAACGCTATGCTTACCCCATCAACGAAAACAACATAAGGTGTCAATATTGTATTAAAACACAATACCACAACAATATTCTAGAATTTTGCATAGCAAAATTTTTCTAGAAAAATCTTCTGAAACCTTAGAAAACTGTGAGAAAAGTTAACAGTTTTGTCTCACTTGAAAGACGCTCACTCTTTGTCAATATTATTATGAGTTGCAAAACTCAGTAAAAAGGAACACGTGTACGAAGAAAATTTTATGATTTTTTTAATAGATTCTTTCTTAACTAGATCTGGAGTTGGCAAATGGCATTTTGTTAATTTAGTTTGAATTATATTTCGTTTAAGATTTAAGCGTAATCGGTCAAATTTTACATCGTTTAAGAGTTATAATGTCCATAACAAAAACTAATATCATAAAGGTACTATTAAATAGTGGCTCTATTTAATAGTGCTTACCTTTATGATATTAGTTTTTAATTCAAATTATTTATTTCAATTAGACCATTAGGAGCGCTTATTTTAGCGTTTTTGGTTAAACTAAATAATTAAATTTATGATGATATATGTTACACAGTGAAAATGTGTCAGTCTATCCCTTGGTTAACCTGTTTGCTGGTTACAAAGTTTTTTATTCCTATAGAGAAGGAGGATGAACAGTAATAAAAACATTCAAATAAAGTAATAAATCGTATTTAAAACATATAGGTACTTTAGACAAAAATAAGTAATTTCAGCAAAACTCACTCTAATTCAAACTTTTGCAAATCCTTCTTCTTTTACAAAATATTTAACAAAACAAAAATAAACATACTTTAAAATTGTTCTTCGATAACAAACGCAGCTAAATGTAAAAATAGAGTAGATTACGACAACAAACAAACAATCAAAACAATAATCAAAGAACTGAAGCGTCGTTAAACACAAGGTTACTTTCAAAGATATGTACACCAATTACTAGATTAAAGGTTTCACATAATGACATCGATGTGTGGGAAAACTTAAGGCATAAACGCATTACACATGTGGATTACGACAGGACGCAGGTACGGAGGCCATAATCAGCTCCGTATGTGATTGACATATTAATATGAGGGACTATACAACCTTCTTTATAAATCATATTACTTATTTATGCACATTAGCCAGTATAAAGGAATGGTAATGAAGAAAATAACTACACATTTACTATGGGTTTAACAATAAATCATTTTCTTTATTAAACTGTTTGTTGTACAGGATTCCGCAAGGAATTTTCTGTTGAACTATGTAGGATATATGGACTGATTAATATGTCATTCATTATGAGATTTATTTAATAAAAATTTAGATACTTATAATTAACATTTTAGATGCTTACTGAAAATCTTGATACTTCGACTAACACGCAACTTACCTGTTCTACATAATGGCATATGTCTACGTAAGTTTAACATTATCTTATATTATTCATATTTTGTGCGAAATTACCGTAGACTCGACAGCGGGACACGTGGGGAGCGGCGGCGACGGGCGGTCACCATAGGCGACCGGCGCGTAGGCGGGCCCGCCCAGACCTCTTCACCGAACATTGTGTAAGTACGCAACCTCTAGAGCATTTTTACTTATCGTAACGACTCCGCTGATTACAAAACGTCTCGCGCTCCCATAACTGTCTTAAGATTTATTTCGTACTTTATTACACTTACAACTTTATTACTTAAAAAACTGAAAGTCTATAATATATTAAAGCCTGTAAATAGTTTATACTAAATAAGTGCAATGTGATAAGTGTCAAATGATTGTTCATTTAAATAATTTGCGTAATTTATTGAACAATTATTATTGTTAAGTGTTGTGTAAGTTTTCTAAGTTAACAGAACAGTAGGGCGGGAAAGTGAGGCACGAGGCAAATGGGCGGGCGTTGCAGTCTCGCTTGCACAAAATGCACCACCCCCGACGGAATGCGTTGCGTTTGCAGTCCGCGCCGCCGAGCCGTCGCAACTGCCCGCTCGCTGCGCCCGGTTATACTAGTCGCGACTACGTTACGCGGCCTGTAACGAGGTACCAGGCTACCAGGATCAGCAAGGAGGTAAGCCCTTACATTCGTATTACTGCCTGCTCGCACCCTCACCTCCGCCTTATCCCTGTCCCGTTTCAGCTGAAAGTTTGAGCGGTTTTCCCTTTTATCGTTGGAATGTGGGAAAGCGGGTTTTGGTGTCCCAACTCTCTCTTTCAATTTGTAAGCGCGTCGTGATTATTGCGAGGTGATAACGAGGTAAACAACTAGAACGCGCTTTACAACGACGTTCGGGAAATATTAATTTTTGAAAATGTATGTAAGATTATTATTTTTCGGCAGTAAGAAAGTTACTAAAATTGTTAACGAACACATTTTCACGTTTAAAACGTGATGTGAACTTTATGAAACTTAAAGAGAACACGTTATAAATTATAAGAAAATCAATCTTAATGTTTTCTATTTTTCCAAGGGGTTCATCAATCAGATTTTTCAATTTCTATAAATAGTTGCAATTTTGAAACAACTTGTAAAATTCAGTAAAAAATAATAATATCATCCTGTTTCCTTTTTTTGAAGAGGGATGGTTTGTACTTGGTGTATTTTTTATAATACAGTGAGTTATTTTCGAGATAATATTTTCATAAATTCTGTCTGAGTTTTCATTATACAAAATTACAAAGCGATGTATATAAAAAGGATTGTTTTTTGTTCGCAATTAATTGGCATACCTCCCATAACTATGAATTTAATCCGTTTTACCTTTTGAGGTAACATAATACATACTTTAAACAATTAACAAAAGCACAGACCTGAATCTATTTATACTAGGTTTCGATAAGATTTATGCTACCACGAGCTGTGACCAATACGTTATTTATAGCCGCTTGAGGTAATATTATATCATTCAGTTATCACGCGTGTCATCAGAAATCATCTTTCACAAATACGTAGATAAAAATATGCAATTTAATACAAATTAGTACTTTTTTCTTTTAGGATATTTTGAGAAGAATCCAATAAATAAAATAAAACTACCTTGCGTATATTTTTTAAGAAACACTACTTCTTATAATACAGTCATCTCGTTTGCCAGCCACTCTATTCCATAGTAACGACTCTGAAGACTATCTCTTAGAAAGTTCAATCAAACTAGAGTTTAACGTTGAGCTTTTATGCCAAGTGTTCTTACCTTAGCTACTTACGCATAAAATTGTTATACATATTCAAACAAAAAGTCTAATAAAATTTTATTATCCATAATTCTTGTTTTCGTGAACAATAACAAGAAGTTGCTTCAGTACTACATTTGAAATTACAATAGGAAAGAAATAATAAAAAGGAAAGTTTGTGGTTAATTTAGCAAAGATGAAAAATATGTGTAAGTACTTAAATCGGTCATCAAACGTTTTATCCACTTAAAAATCCTCATGTAAATTGGGCAACAAATCGTCGGACGCCTCTCCTAAGTCAATGCCAAATAGTACCAGGCGGACAGAAAGTTATAGAAGGTGCCATTAAGTGCTCGAGGAAGGGCGGCGGGCGTCCCACGCACCCACGCACCCACACCCCTGACCGCGAACGCTGGCCCAACGCAGTCCACAATGAAAATCAGTTTTTCTCGCACCCGTCGATAGTTTAAAATTAAACGTCATTCTGGCTGCGGTTAACACTTAATTTGTACAACGCATAATGTTATTACTTTGCAATTCAATTTATTATATCCCTGATACGATTGTTGTGATAATGATCGGAGCTCTTAATGAAATTAATATCCGATACAATTTGGAAGAATGAAAGGCATTTTGGTTTAGTCGATTTAATTAGTCGTGTTTGATTGCGTGCTTTAATTTATGAATTAAAACCTATATGAAGGACAAAAGTTCCCAAGACACATTGACAAGTTGTCATTTTAAAATTATAGTTGAGTTTTCTTAGAACGCGTTGCACCATGTGCCTAACTTTTAAATTGTTCTCAATTTTTACCATTTATTTTAACTACATTTATACTACACAAAAAGGATACGTCACAAGTATTTGACGGCATAACTTAAATTATTATAGAGAACTTATTTATAAAAATAAAACGCCTCCTTAACAAAAAAAATATTGCTATTGTCAATCAAAAACGCTGTTTTAATATCGTGAGCAAATTGAATAAACAAGTAACTAAATTATAATGTTAAGACATTTTTGTTAAGTCTTTAGAATCTTAGAGCATATTGTTACAACTGTAAATACATTATTTTGTAAACACATTTTTTAACAATTAGATATTGAGTACTAAACGTGCCCACAGGTAGGCTTTTCGACACACATTTATCTTTGGTATGGAACGGCGGCCGTCGGAAACAATGTCTACTGAATACATGCAAATACCAAAAAATACTATCAAAGATTTTGGACATTTTATTTCAAAGTTTCAATATCAACTGGTTGGTGGATTTATTTTTCTGACCAACTATGCGAATACACAGTACTGGTATCATAATAATTTAGGTGGTTGATAAAAAATTGTCTTTCATTAGGAAGTATCGTGAGTGAGTTGGTATGCTTGGACACCATATTTAACATTCAATTTTAGTTGTTTTTTTATGGTATAAGTTGGCAAACGAGCAGACGGATTACCTGATGGTAAGCAATCGGCGCCGCCCATGGACACCCGCAACACCAAAGGAGTTACGAGTGCGTTGCCGGCCTTTTGGGGATAGGGGTTGGGGATATAAAGATCGGGAAGGGATAGGGGAGTGGGAGGGATTGGGCCTCCGGTAACCTCACTCACACGGCGAAACACAACGCTGTGGGTTGTTTCACGCCGGTATTCTGTGAGGTCGTGGTATCACTCCGGTCGAGCCGACCCATTCGTGCCGAAGCTTAACTCTCAAACACTTAAATTTAACTTATGAGTAAATTTAAAGTTGTATTATAAAAAAATGGGTAAATTTAAATTACAGTCATTATTATTTCGAAAGAATTAGGTTATTTGTTTTGGATAATGGTATAATCAAATAATCAAGTTCATTAATGTATCGAAAACAATATTTATATAATATTGCTTCGCAATAAGATTAGGCAATACTTATAATCAGGATGTTAAAAAAATAATCAACTTATGAAAACGTCGGAAAACGAAAATGTACTGATTAAAGACGCATTATTAAGGTACTTGTTCTCGATAAAGTGCTTGGTAGGGTTGTCGGTTAATAAAATTATATGGGAAATAATTAATAAATACTGGAAATAAACTTATAAACTAGTCAAACTCAATTTCTTTTGGCATAACTGACAATTTTCAATACAACAATATCGTGCAAAATTGATATTACTGATGGTTGAACGTTATAGTGACATGTTTTTTCAACATATAGCATATTTAGTTATTCCTTGAAAAATTGGTATAATACAAATAGTTATTGTAATATAAAGATAATGAACCAAAGTGTTATTGCTTTTTAATATTTCAATGCATTGAATTACAAACTCCGAACTCAGTATCATATAACTTGTATTTTAACGATTAAATAAAATATGTGGTGTTTTACAATGTTATTCTACTACCTATAGGTACTTTTGCGATAAAGGTGACTTTAGTTTAGCTCTTTGTTAAATATTGGTTTAAATCGAATACTTGATTGTAACATTAAAAAAAATCATATAACTTACAAACAAGTAAGTATTAGTGTAAGTATTTTTGTGTAAGTATGTATATTTTTATAGTATGTGTTGTTCCAAAATTACTTAAAATATTGTTATGTAAAATGTATGTGATTAAAAAAAAATCTATTAAAAAAGGTGTATATTTTATTGTGAACTTAAACAATGTAAATAATATTTGATGATTTAAAAAATATATATAAAAGATATTTCAGATTAACTTCGGATTAAAATAAAATACTTACATGATTAATTTCGCTTTTCTATGTCGTAAATATGCGAGCTGGTTTTGAAAATGTTTATTAATAGTCATATTTATTTATATAATAAAAACATGTCAGGCTGAGTTCTTAACTATATATACTTAGTCGGGTCATAAGTTCTGTCAAAACCTTATATTTTTAATTTTCGATTACTGGCCAGAAATTCTTCGACTTATTTTAAAAATAGAACTTTCGCGCTTGTAGAAAATAAAAAAGAAATTATTTTTTATTCATTTTTAAATATGGAGTGGTCGAATAAAGAAGACAGAATCGCGGTTATCGCGTTGCACCGCTGTGGTTACGCGCCAAAAGACATTTTCAATATTCTTCAAAATTTGAAAATAACGTTACGGTTTGTTTATCGTACTATCAAACGATACACCGAAGAGTCAAGCTTCGAAGATCGTAAGAGAAGCGGCCGACCTCGCACAGTTCGGACACATAAGGTCATCAAAGCAGTGAAGGCGCGAATCGAACGAAATCCCGTACGTAAACAAAAAATCCTAGCTCTGCAGATGGGGCTAAGCAGAACCACTGTTAAAAGAGTACTAAATGAAGACCTGGGACTACGAGCTTATCGTAAAAAGACAGGACATTTTTTGAACGAGCGTTTAAAAAAAATTAGGCTAGACAGATCCCGCGCTTTGCTACGACGGTACGCGGGAAAAAAATACCGCGAAATTCTTTTGACCAGCGTGGGCATTACCCTTCCTCATTCATGGTTTGGCTTGGAGTCTCATATTCAGGCGTAACTGAGGTGTTTTTCTGTGAAAAAGGTGTGAGAACTAGTGCCGAAGTTTATCAAAATACTGTCCTAACAAACATAGTGGAACCTCTTTCTCAGACAATGTTCAGGAACAGGCATTGGATATTCCAACAGGACTCTGCACCGGCTCATAAGGCACGAAGTACGCAAGACTGGTTGATCGCTCGTGGAATTGACTTCATCCGGCATGAAGACTGGCCCTCTTCTAGTCCAGATTTAAACCCACTGGACTACAAGATATGGCAATATTTGGAGGAAAAAGTCTGTGCTAAACCTCACCCGAATTTGGAGTCTCTCCGAGCATCTCTGGTTAAAGCAGCGGCAGACATAGATATGAATGTGGTGCGTGCAGCGATCGATGACTGGCCGCGTAGATTAAGGGCATGTGTTCAAAATGGGGGAGGGCATTTCGAATAATGTAAATAAAATTATATTGTACATTTAATGACCTTTCATTTCATATATAATTTTTAAATAATTGTCAAAAGGCGTATAAGTTATTACATCAAAAGTTTGTGACAGAACTTATGACCCGACTAAGTATATATATGATCTTCAAATATCCTGTAATAATAAAAAGGTATCTCCCATCGTGCCAACAATTACTCTTTGAGCATTATTATAAAATTATATATACATCATAGGTATAACACCAATGTAAATATTCTACAGTTCTGTTCATTACTTCAGTGCCTTTATTAATACTATTCAGTGTTGTGAAATTTTTATACGCTATTTGTTGTTATTTTTCAGTATTTAAGAGTTTAAAATTCCAAAAATTAAGTGGTATCCATCGTCTCAATTCTCCACAATTTTCTATCGAAACCTAACATTGCAATACTATTACTAAACCCTTACATAGTTCGTAGGTCAAATAAATTATAACTAGATATTGTATAGTGATACTAGATTAGTTCTAAACTTCATAAACTTAACCCAAAGATCTGAAATCATATTTCGTAATAAACCGAATCTGCTATAGCTGTAACTTCATAGACTTGATCGGTTTTACAATTGAACTGAAATGTAACTCGCATATGACCATCGTAGCGTGATTATATTATTGTACCCAAGTAAAACTGATCCAAAAACTGAATAAAAAGAAGTTCTAATAACAATTTACTGATAAAACAGTTATCACATCCCGACCACGCACTTATTCGCTGAAGAGATATTTCGGGAGCAGAAATCATGATGTTTATTCTTGTAATAATCTTTCTCCCAATTATCGAAAATCAGCGATTAAGTTTCAACAACAAGTTGACGAAAATACCACTTAGCCAACGCTTGCCTACGGCTACATGTAACTGATACTTATAACTTCCAAATAACATATACGAAGTTATTTTTAGTAATTATGTGGTAGGACAAATTCGAATCATTGGGGGAGGGGAGAGAGGTGCCAACTGAAAATCAGTATTGGGGGCTCATTATTGTTCTCTGCTTTTTGCTGAGTTGGCGACCCGTTCGGATTGGACATGTCTGCCAACACTGCGTTGTATGTTATATCTATTAATATTAGCCTCTTTTGGCATTATAATTTAGCGTATAACCTTTTTTCTCTCTCTCTCTCTCTGCTTTAGGACCATGAATGCCATGGATAAAAAATATGTTTTAAAAATATATTTTTACTTTTGCAAAATAATCACATTTCAATCATTTCTTCAATTTTTTCGGTTCTAACTGCCAACGGAAATTTTTATCCGGTCCTTTTTATAAAAGAGTGATGTTGTATACGTTTGTTACTTACATGGCCTAACAGATCTGCATATTAGATTGTTCCCGGAATTTTGTTAACAGAACGGCAGTAGCCGACCGTCGGACGCCCGGTTGCGATCGCAGAGCGCGACGGATAGCGCGAGCGGTGCAATGTCGAATCGAAGTTTTACTCTCTCACTGTCCCGCTTAAACTTTGCCTGAATTGAATCGATCATTCAAAAAACATCCTAATAACAGATATTTCTAAGTAAAACAAAAAGACTGTCTTTTTAGCCAGTTGGTAACAGGCGTGAACAGTTTGGTTTTCCGAAAACTCTTAACTACGATATTTTTGTTTAGAATAAGTGCACTAAACTTTGCCAATAGTTTTATAATATCAAATTGGATTAAAACACATGTGCTGAAAAGTGGATGTTACATAGTAAATGTATGTGAACCTTTTGTACCCCTTAAGAGATTATAATGATTTTAGAAGCATAGATATGTTGACCTTTACCTCCGCGAAATGTAATTTGACCTAAAGATAATGTGCCTACTTGTTAACTTCAGTGTCAGAAATAACGGTATTCGTCAACAAATAACTTTTTACTTTTTTAGTGTAAAAATAGTTATTAAAGATTCATATTATTTCAAATTAGTATTTTTATTTTTTTATATAATTTGATAAAAAACAAACAAAGGCAGTATAATAAGTAGGTATGTACTGTTTGATTTAAACTCAAATATAGGTATACATGTAAACCAAGAATGAATTGTATAACGGTAATATTTCCGAGTCATGCTACGACTTATCACAGTTTACTGTCCGTAGAAAGTTAAGATACTTGCGTTTATAATCGGCTTTCTTTACCCGCCTTACTCCGGTCACCTTTAAATGCACCTGTTCACAGAGGCTCACAAACATAGGTATATCTTCGTCCTTACTTCATCCTTATCAGCTTATATTGAGTCTCCTAAAAGTTTATTATATCAAAAGAAATATTGCTTTGCTTTTACGTTATTTATTTTAAATTAATTTAATAAATACAACAAAAACTATCGTAATTTGTTTGTAAAAAGTCAAGAGTTATTGTATCAAAATTTACTTTTTAGCTTTTAGGGTATATTAAAACATTCTGTGTATTTTGGCAATGTAGACCCGCTTTATAAATAATATTACATAAATTGTTTGAGTACAGAATGAGATAAAAATTCGTAGAAAAAGTTAATTTTGAGGAGTAGAAAGCCGTTTACAGCGTTTACAGTGGTTGTAGCGAGTACTAGGCGAGCATGGGCGGGCGGGAGGCTCTGAGGGACGGGGCAACCCTGTCTTACACGCGCCGCCGGCATACATATCTGCACACAGTTGCATAGTTACATTGCACCGGTGAAGGTTGCGCTCGTTTACACCGTGTGTTGTATCCGAGCGCGTATTTGTAGCGGTTACGAGTCAAGCTTTTTAGGCTTTACGTAATTTGTGGATGGATTGGATTGGAGCTTTAGCCTAGAATATAATTGAAGTTCGAAGCCTAAAATTGTGGTTTACAAAATTCAGTGACGATTGTAACCACTACGTATTTGATGGGGATATATTTATTGATTCTCATTTGTGACCTTGATCTTGTAATTGAAACACGCCCGAAAATCGTAACGGAATACACACAAGTGTTATGTAAGCGTATTCAAACAAATGAACGGCAATTGGTATATTTTTTACGTCTTACGTAATGGACACATGCGAAGGACAGAAATGTATGCATATCATTTACTGTCTTCTATGTTTTTTTAGTACTTTTTTAAACAAAGTAGGTAATAATAATAATATTATTTACAACTTCTAAATTAAAATTGACATACATTTTCTTCGGTTGAAATAATAGATTACATCTGAATTATGTATAGTTCTAACAACGCAACTGTTCAACGATTTCAAATCACAGTCGTTTTTTTTATACATACTCAACATACCTACAGTACGAGTTGCAAATCAATAAATCTTAAATATTCTCGAAGGTCAGTTGGTGCACGTGTAAAAACTGAACGATGAACAGATTCAATTTATATCTTGGTATTGTAAGTTTAATGGAGCATTTATCCAATATTTCTGAAACAAATTGACATAAACGTTTTATAGAGCGAAGAGAGAAAACTTACTTGGAAGTTTATCAAGTTACACAGAAAACTTTGTTTTGTAGGCGCTAAGGGTAGAATGTAGGTGGATGGCACTGTTTTCTAAAACTAGGTAACTGCGATTTATTGACCGTTTTAGAGTGTACTTTGATATAACATATTTATATGAAAATGTAGCTAAATCTTACGAGTTCTTTTAGCTCTAACTTATCTGTGAAATTCGGTAGTCAAAAGTAAATTATCTCGATGTTTCAATACAATAAAATATAGTAAAATAACTATACTTTCATTCATTAATCTAGCGATGCATTTAATTTTCAAACAACAATTATTAATTTCGTACACCTTTTTAGGCAGGACAAAATTATTGAATTTGACGAGTTGGAAACTACCATATTGCTAATTTACAGTACAGGCCATTAATTTTTTTTTAATTGATTATTCGAATTTCAAATTAATATTATTTAAATATTTTTTTCTAAAATTGTCTTTTGTTTAGTATTTTTGCAACGCATTTAAACAGTTTTCGTCGGCATAGATAAATTGAGTCGATTAACATGGAGTACGACCGTCGTGGCTGCAAAGTGGCACAAGCGACACGCAACATCAACGACGTTTACGGAGCGAACTCAACAAACGAACGCATCACCTTTTATTGGTTTTGCCCGCTTGCATTCTGGAAATGATGACCTGAAAAATGAATCCCGTGTCGACCGATAATTTGATCTACAATGACAAATTAAAGGCGATTGTGGAAACTGATGAAACTCTCAACTTTTCGTTAGCAGCAAAAGAATATTGTAAAAAATCGTGACGTCGAGACGTGCGTACATTGCTAAACGAGCACACAAATGAAGAAGTCCTGAACCGCACTGGCATTTGGTTCCACAGTCGTTAGCGCTTTACGAGTTGTTTGGAGGGTCCAAACAACTGGTATCGGTTATGATATCCAAATAATGTCCTCAACCAAAAGTGACGATTATTGTTAGGTGGTCTAATGTGTAATGTGAAAAACTGAACGTAGAGACAGTGAAGTCCTTGTGCTCCGCACGACAACGTCTGATAACTTGGATAATTTATTTGCGTGAAAACAAATCAATACCCGAGAAGCAGTACAATATTCCTTTGAAGAATTTGTTGCCTCCCTTCCGTCTGTTTTTTTTTTCAAAATAGGCATCGATAAGCTAAGCAACGATTGCATAGGTAATTACTTTGATTTACATATAAATAAAAAATGGAACACGCCCTTCATTTAATTGAAACTGGCAATTCCATATGTAAAGACCTAATATTGATTTGTATGAAATAGTAATAAATTTGAAACTATTTTAAATACTTAAACAAATGGAATATTTGGAGATGAAAGAAGAAAGAAAAACCATTTATTTTACACACAAATGACGCAAGAAACAAACACACGCGAATATAGCTATATAGGGACAAAACAAACAATGAACATAAAAAGAAAAGCGCTGCAATTGCGTCACTCATGCGTGAAAAGGGGCAGCGCTCAGCATAAATGCTGTGACTCGCGCACGCAGGCACGAAACAACAGCGCTGGTTTTCAGCGTTGACCCACCACGTGTCTTTGCCTCGGGACTATAAAATCCTGACGCCGTTTCGGCACGACTCACGACCTCGTATCGAAGGGTAGCTAGCCGCAACACCTGAACCAAACCCAGAGCATTAACTACATTTTTTATTTATACCATTGAGAACATAAAAAACCTTACACAGCAACTAAAAATTGCTAAAGCAGATATCTGATATAAGAACTGCATGGTCGCTGGCTCAGTTTAAACATTAAGTGGTCATAAACAATTCACTTACGTCAAATTACCGTCGTAGCAGGAAAAAACTAATCGCTGTCACGTGTTAACTTCGAACGACAATATCGGGCTCGTTGACATCGAAACTATCGATAAATATGAGTACTAACAGAATCATTCTTTAAGCTTTTTTCTGGAGGGTAATCCTTAAATGACTTCTCTCGCCCAGTAGGTCTTCTTTCAGGCCTTTTTTTAATATGACAAGCCCGCCGCAGTCTTCCTGAACCGCTGCAACTGCTAAGCGAGGATCTACTGTAGATACAACCATGTAAACACCGGAAAACTGAATCCGATACATCTCAGGGAAATGAAAGACTGTCTTTGATCCCACAAAGAAATAAATCAGAAGATATAATTTGAGGAGAAAAAAAAACGCAATAGTTTCTACGTCCCTCGGTAAATTTTATGCAGCAGAGTTCAGTAGAGCTCTTTAAGGCCTTCTCTCACTCCTTCTTTTTAGGTCAGGAAAAGTGTCAGACTCTTACAGACTAAAACGCCCTCGTTCCTTTTCTTCTGCCCCAAGCCGACGTCGCGACACCTTATTGCGCTTGGCCTGCGATCCCGTTCACTAACTGAGACTTGCACCTTGCAAGTCTCACATTCCAGAATTTGCTTCCTTTGGCAGTGTATCTTCGAATCAGATATTATATAAATTTATGTGAACAGAAAACTGGCGTGAAATAACCAAAGAGTTGTGTTTCGCCGTGTAAGTGAGGTTACCGGAGGCCCAATCCTTCCCCTACCCCAATCCGTTCCCTTTCCCAAAATCTCCGAATCCCTAATCCCCAAAAGGTCGACAACGCACTCGTAACGCCTCCGTCGTTGCGCGTGTCCATGGGCGACGCTGATTGCTTACCATCAGGTAATCCGTTTGCTCGTTTGCCGACCTATCACATAAAAGAAGAACAGTTTTGTTTTACCAACATTACACTGTTATTCATTCAGTTATGCATTCAGTATTAACTTGTTGGTTACTTTTTTTAAAAACAATTAACCATTTTTACAAGAACTTTTAATAGCTGGATTATTTTCTGGTGTAATATATAATTTAACATGAACACTTTCTTTTAAAACAGTTCTAACGTATTAAATATTGCTAACCATACCTACCTAAGTCTTTCGTCGTCATCATTTGCAGAAATACGTCCACAACTGGACTGGACAAATGACTCTCTCCTATAAGGGAGGTAACGTGTGGTTATTTAAATAACAAGCTACTGCTAACTGCTTAATTATTTATTGCTGAACGTAAATCAGACTGGTCAGGTTTCTACCTTAATTCTCGTTTATTTATGGTCTTAATACCTTCATGACTAGCATATTTATTAAAGGGTTTGAATAAATCCTTTTATTTATAGATTAGTCTTATTTTTTTTTTTGTTGATGCATACACTACCTTATTACTAAATATTAATTTTAACAGTTGTCTATCGGTCTAAGGATGATTTAAAAACTGATTGATTGTACTTAGATTGAAGTTCAATTGAAAAGTGACTTTAATTGTTGTCTGAAAGGGTTTAATTTCCTATCACAAAGGTGCAATTTGAGCTTAAAATTATCTGAAACATATTTTTGTCGCTACATAAATTCTCTGTGTGACAGAAACTGGACCAGACTTAACGGCAACTAAAAATTTAGTACATTTCTGTTTTCGGGCGTAAATGCTAGTTACATCACTCGAGCTGCCTGTTATGGAAGGTTATATTATATGAATACGAATTTTACTTTATTTCCTTTTTTGTTCATTGACATATTAATATAGTAGTACCGATGTTTATACCGTAATAAACGAAACAACTCAACTGTCCAAACCGTAACTTTGCCAGACTTCCAGTTTTGGCTGTTAGTAAAAATAACGTTTGATTTTATTTTTAGGTTTTGTAAGTTTGTAAGTCAACGGAAACGAATGCCAAGAATCGTAAATGCCAAGTTCAGATACTAACAAAGCGAACAAAGAAACTAGCTGAATGAAAATTATGTTATGACAATTTAAGTCAAATTAAACCATGAAGACATTTCTTTTTATTTCATTGGGTCAGCAAACGAGCATGCCCATTATCTGATGGTAAGCAATCAGTGCTACCAATGGACACTCGTAATATTAAAGGAGTTATCACAAATGCGTTGCCGGCCTCTTATGGGTTATAAGGGATTTGAGGATAAATGAGGATGGGGGAGGGGGGAAAGGTTTAAGCCTCCGGTAACCTCACTCACACGACGATACACAACGTATGTGTTCCTTCGCGTCGGTTTTCGGTGTGGCCGTGGTATCACTCCAGTCAAGCCGGCCAATTCACGTCGAAGCATGGTTCTCCCACACTTCCACACATTCACACACATTGAGAAGATTAAGTAATAAAAATCACTTTTAACTATTGTAATTCCCTTTAACATAGAAGTGAAGTTAATCCGATTGCAATGTTTTAATTAAGAGAAACAACAAGAAAATTCATGACTCATCTCTGCATACAGAAACTGTTTCTAATACTAACTTAAATAAAATGTCACGTCCCGATGCAAATATTCATCTTATCTAATACAAACAAATTTTATTGTAACAGGAACATTAGTTACATTTCGTTCTCTATGATTCAGGCAACAAGGACAATTCAAAACCGACAGAATAATAGCTTTCCTACCAACGGCATTTAAATTTACTAGAATACTTAAGCATGATATTATTTGTGGATACTCTCTGTATTTCTGCTTGCCTTTTCCCAAGTAGATTAGAGCCGGTTATTTAAATTGATAGGCTACTATCTGCCCTGAATAAGTTACTACTATATTTATATGATACTCAAAAAATACATGGAGAATTATGCCTCTTTTTGAAAGGTCAACGCCATACAGCGACTTCTCCCGCTCAGTCTGGCTTGGGGAAGTATTAGACTCTCACTGACTGAAAACCAACCCCTTATTTCTTCTACTTTAAGTTGGTTCTCTACTCTGAAACCCTGAAAATCTGATATTGCTACACTAAACCCCAAGCGAACGCCGGCCGTTCGCGTACCTATTGTGTCTCGAATTACCACGACTGTGAGGTTAAATGTGATTTTAAATAGTTATTAGTTAGTCGAATTTTGGCAATATAAATATTATTTTTCTGAATGGAAACCAAATAACCTAGTAGATTGTTTTAACGATTATCTTACTTACATATTTTAGGAAAACGGACACCGACGGCTTTATCTTATTTTGCAGGAAACAGCTTCTCAATGTGTTAAAAATGGTCATCCATTACCAAACCGACCTCGGTAAGTGTAACTTTACGTAACTTCGGACAGTCTGCAAAACTCGGGTATCACACCAACACTAAGAATATTAAATTATTTCATTGTAATATAGTAAAGCTTTTGAAATATCTATGCTGTCCTTTTTTTAAATAATTTATTCATACAGCTTCAGCATTTGGTGGTAACTTACAATTAAACTCACCAAACTAATTCGTTTGATGGCGAGATGTCCTGTTTTCAAAATTCCTTTGTTGAAAGAGGTAGTGATAATAGTTGAAACAAAAATTTTGAAGAATTGGTTCACATCAAGTTAGAATAGGGACGATGAGTATTTTTTCTTTAATGTCTATCTTTTTATTTTCTTACGGAACCAAATGCTTTTTTCAAGACTGTGTTTTGATTTCAAATATGTGTCGTCACATATTAGTATTTTTTTAGTGAGCGGTTACGTAATGATCATTCTATCAGTTTGTCTTAATACATATTATTTCCATACGATAAACTAAAAACATTATTAGTCTAATATTTTTTCATTATCTAACAGAACTACTTAGGTACATTTTCCAAGTTGTAAATTGACGGAAAGGAACTAGTTACTTACATTTCCAACACAACGGTGGCTTGATATTTAGTCTAAATATATCTTCAATCGATATGTAGGTAGTTGTGTAAAATATGTGTTTTGTAGACTGTGGTTCACTGAACATCATATCGGATGTATTAAACAAGCCCTACGTGCATAGCTATACTGACTACGCTAACCCCGTTGTAAGTTGTCGTGGTGTAAATTAATGTCGGAAGCTTTTAACCGATTCCATAAATAATAAAAATAAAACGGTATTGTTGATATTTTTATTAATTAATAAAAGCTTTGTTTTAGTACCAATGATACTAATAATCCAGTAATGCTATTAAATTCACATTTATTTTTTCCTATTTTGGCAAACGGTTACCCTTAATTTATCTTCCGACATGGTCTCCTCTAAAGATCGTCCTTTTTGTTTTATCTCTTGCCGTTCGAGACCATCACGGAATAATGGACTTGCTTCATTCCTTGTGTTATCTTCCCGTCTCTTACTTTTTCTTCCCAATTCTTTCTGCATTCTAGAGGGTCATCAGCCTATAAGTGCCCACTGCTGAGCAAAGGCCTCTTCTCACAGGGAGAAGGTTAGAGCATTAATCACCACGCTTGCTCAATGCGGGTTGGCGATTTCAAACTTATAATAAGAAATTATAAGTCCAGGTTTCCTCGCGATGTTGACCTTTACCGTATGTCAGTGGTGTCTAGATAATCATAGAAAGTACATATGTACTTTCTACCACTCTACACTATACTACTTATCCTATGTCTTTGCTTTCAACTAATTCTATATGAGATTTTTAATTCGTCTATTTAGTTGTGATTTTTAAAATCCCAAATTAGATATATCATATAACATAACATAGTAACAATAACTAGTTTATTATTCGAATTTTATATGTAAATAGGTACGGATGAGTCGAGATGTGATGAGATGAGAGATATAAAGCAGAATTTGTTTGTTGTGGAAGCTATAATACGTGTATATAGCTTCCACAATAAATTTCTGTACTGGAAATTATTTTATGAACAGAGTTTAGGGAAAAATTTACAAGTTTTTTTATGTTTATGTTTCGCTTTTTTAATAGTAAAAACTATATTCATATTTATTATGATTTATTAGCCTGTAAAACATTCCAAAGACCCAGTACCTACGGTAACATTCCTTCGAAGGTGTAAGAAATTCAATCTATTAGTAAACTTCCAAGCCCGAGTATCGGCCGGTAAACCACGCGCGACCGTCGATTGTTTCAATTTTCCCGCCACGCGCCGCATACTTCGCGCCAAGTAAGCGAACTTTCAGAAACATCCCTCGGTAAGACCACGATATTTGACATTATCAACCACGCATTGTTAGTAACAAGAGTATTGGAGACAATAACAAACAAGTCTAATCATACATGCATGCAGCGTTAATTTGCACTTATCTCGTCGAAACTGTAGGAATATTGTGAATTCGCAGAGATAAAAATCGCAAATAACTAAACGCATAACTTAACAACGCCTGGACCAATTTTGTCAATTTTTTGATTTGTTACGTTTATTATGTTCAGGAGAACCTTCTTCTTGCTCTCTTTACTTTTGAAATATTTTCTTTGATAAGAAGGTTCTTAAAAACCAACCAAGGGAAAAGTGACCCTTTTGTTCTTTCACTAATAAAGAAAATTTAATTTTTTTTATAGTTGGACCAGTGCGAAGCGGGGCCGAGCCGCTAGTAATATTTATTTTGAAAATAAACTGAACCTTTAATTAGCATATACTTTACAATGAGAACATTTAAAGTGAGATTTCATAGAGAAGAATGACACCTAGCGGCCTACATAAAGTTTAGTTTGCGTTCCATTTCAACAGAAACTGATAGCCAGCCAGTGCCTTGCTATTTTGTTTTCTTTGTACCTATAATAGGGTACAAAATAGAGTGCCTTATCTGTCACCAACATTTGTGGACACGATTCAAGTCGTATGGAATATCACTGGATCCATCAAAATAGTCTTACCTAAGTATTTACTAAATCTTTATAAAAGCTTAAATAGAAAGTCGTCATTGATGTTTTATGTTGAAGTGCGTTTGACGATGTTCAAGATACACAGATTGGCAAGTCCGTATGACTTGCCAATCTGTTCAGCAGAAGCAAATATTTTTTTATTTTATTTTTTTATTGTACCTATAGGTCGGCAAACGAGCAGACGGATTACCTTATTGTAAACAATCAACGCCCTTGGACACTTCTAGGGATAAAGATTTCGGATATTTAAGGATTAGGAAGGGATGGGGGAGGGGAGGGATTAGATTGAGGGAGACTACGGTAACCCCACTCACACGGCGAAACACAACGATGTGGTTGTTTTCTGCGAGGCCGTGGTATCATTCCGGTCGAGCCGTACCGCGCCGAAACTTGGCTCTCCCACACTAAAACCCCGCTTTAATAATTTTGTTAGCATATTGAATTATTTTTTGAGGTAGAGATAAGAAAATCTCCTAAGTAGTTTGTAGTAATAATATTCAATATTATTTTGCTTACTCATTGTTATATTAATACCACAGTACAACTCTACTTAGTCGGGTCATAAGTTCTGTCAAAACCTTATATTTTTAATTTTCGATTACTGGCCAGAAATTCTTCGACTTATTTTAAAAATAGAACTTTCGCGCTTGTAGAAAATAAAAAAGAAATTATTTTTTATTCATTTTTAAATATGGAGTGGTCGAATAAAGAAGACAGAATCGCGGTTATCGCGTTGCACCGCTGTGGTTACGCGCCAAAAGACATTTTCAATATTCTTCAAAATTTGAAAATAACGTTACGGTTTGTTTATCGTACTATCAAACGATACACCGAAGAGTCAAGCTTCGAAGATCGTAAGAGAAGCGGCCGACCTCGCACAGTTCGGACACATAAGGTCATCAAAGCAGTGAAGGCGCGAATCGAACGAAATCCCGTACGTAAACAAAAAATCCTAGCTCTGCAGATGGGGCTAAGCAGAACCACTGTTAAAAGAGTACTAAATGAAGACCTGGGACTACGAGCTTATCGTAAAAAGACAGGACATTTTTTGAACGAGCGTTTAAAAAAAATTAGGCTAGACAGATCCCGCGCTTTGCTACGACGGTACGCGGGAAAAAAATACCGCGAAATTCTTTTTTCGGATGAAAAAATTTTTACTATTGAAGAAAGTTTTAACAAACAAAATGATAAGGTGTATGCCCACAGCAGTGAAGAAGCAAGCGCGCGTATTGCGAGGGTCCAGCGTGGGCATTACCCTTCCTCATTCATGGTTTGGCTTGGAGTCTCATATTCAGGCGTAACTGAGGTGTTTTTCTGTGAAAAAGGTGTGAGAACTAGTGCCGAAGTTTATCAAAATACTGTCCTAACAAACATAGTGGAACCTCTTTCTCAGACAATGTTCAGGAACAGGCATTGGATATTCCAACAGGACTCTGCACCGGCTCATAAGGCACGAAGTACGCAAGACTGGTTGATCGCTCGTGGAATTGACTTCATCCGGCATGAAGACTGGCCCTCTTCTAGTCCAGATTTAAACCCACTGGACTACAAGATATGGCAATATTTGGAGGAAAAAGTCTGTGCTAAACCTCACCCGAATTTGGAGTCTCTCCGAGCATCTCTGGTTAAAGCAGCGGCAGACATAGATATGAATGTGGTGCGTGCAGCGATCGATGACTGGCCGCGTAGATTAAGGGCATGTGTTCAAAATGGGGGAGGGCATTTCGAATAATGTAAATAAAATTATATTGTACATTTAATGACCTTTCATTTCATATATAATTTTTAAATAATTGTCAAAAGGCGTATAAGTTATTACATCAAAAGTTTGTGACAGAACTTATGACCCGATATGTTCACTGTGTTAATACTACCTACGCGACGTCATCGATACAGAACGGGACTCGGTAATTCTATTGATGTAAATCCAGATGAGTATTTTCTTACGAGTACATACTTCGACAACCTAGTAACTAGAGATTGGATGACATTGTGCAAACATTAAAAAATAAACTCAACCATTTACAAAACAGAGTTGTAATTCGAATAAAGACATTCAAATACTTTATTACATTAAAAATATATTAAAACATACCAAACTATTTAAATAACAGATATATACACCCTCGATTTCAAAACGTGAGCTAATAAATGTTAATGGAGGACATTCAAACAAATGAATAGTGATTTAACCTCAGACTTTTAGTAAATGCCTAGGTCTGGCCTAGTTTAGAATGCAGACCGATAATTAAAATAAATATTTATTTAATGAACACCGTTTTGGCCTCTTTTAGTAAGTCATCTAGCGGTATTGGTTGCATAACGGCAAACTCAGAGTTTTGTTCGAATTTTAAAAATATTTTACCCGTCGTAATCTTTTAGAACGGTACCCTTGAAACAGGATATCATTAGGCATCCAATCTATTAAAATATAATCATATAATAGGTATGATAGTGTTAATAGAGTAAACAATTTACTGGCCACATTAAAAAATAAAAAGTCATAGGTAAGTACGAAAATATATGTTATGAAATACGCTTCACAATTTTTTTATGATCAGTCTACAATGCATGTGGAGGTACTTGAAACGTCAATGGGGAAATTACAGTTAATTGGGTCTGGGATGTGCAACAAATGACAGGCAATGAATCCACGTGTCGTTGCCAACAGCCCATGGTCAGTGCAGCGAATCATTAATGTACCTGTCAGTAGTTATAACTTGGAGATTTGCAGAAAGTTATTATCTATCGATTACTTACTTTAAAATTCTTAACAAAGTTAAAAATGCAAAATAAAGAATCGATTTTAAGTACCTTCGGGGATGAAATGTAGTAGTGTTATTTACATTTCTTCTTTTATTTAACGCTGTACAATGTTGCCCTACACTAGGATTTTTCCTGTGTCACGGTTGCATTTACAAACATACAATTGCACATACACATCACACCCAGACTCGGAACAACAATTTGTATTTAGCATTGTGTTTAGATTCGGAAAAGTATTAAAATTTGATTGTCATAATCAATGGGTATTATTCTATAGAAAAAGATCTTCAATGTAAGGTTTGTAAGGTTACAAAATCTTCACTTCAAATGGAATGAATGGAAATTATACGTAAAACAGTAAAGTTACCTCGCTACACGTAACACAGGAAATAAGATATCGTCCCACTCACTTGTTTAGTCCCCCTTTTTGCACGGATCCAATCCTTTTAACATATACACTATCAGGCACTGAATATAAATAGGAACGGAATTATCTTGCCATTTTAAAAAGTAATTATTCAGACAAAATATTAACAAGTTAGACCCTTGACTTCATTCGTCATCGGCCGATTTCAGATTTATAATTAGAAATGACTCGCCAAAATATTTAACAACTCAAAATCTTTTATTTTAGATTTTAATTTAATTTTAATCCTCTTTTAAATTTTATCATTAATTATTTATGTGACGCTTTAAATTGTTATTTTAGGCATAAGGTACTAACTTAAAAGAAATTATAATACTAGCCACGGATATAAGATTTTTTGTTATAATATATCAGTTTTCTATAGGTACAATTGTTAGCTGGACAGAAACAATAAAATAGGTAAATAAAGTAAAAATAATCTGCAAAATAAGTAGGTAAGTTGACCAAAATGTTCAGATTTTAAGTCATAGAAGTATGCGTTATTTTTAGTCATGAAAGTATTTATATTTAAGTTTGAAACCAGTTATCATCTAATACCATGCTTCCATTCCACTGTTATAGGAGACGTTCAATTAACAACTACAACATTAAACAACTCCTCAGTGACCCTATAATAGCTTCTATTACATTTACTACCAAGTTTAGAGTACCTAGTCGAAGTAACAAACTCCTGCTTGTTGACGTACACGAGCCAATATGTAATAAAACAGTAAATATATCTATTAAAAGCAATTCATTCTCTGATTAATTGCAACAGTGATAATTACACGAGTTAATTGGAATATTATACGTTCAACAATTTAAAAAGTTACTTTATTAATTAAGTAAATGATATTGCGGTTGCTTACACCACAGAGTACCAACAAAGCGGATATAATTTATGGTTAAGTGTCTGAGTAAATTGTTATAATGCCTTTCAGCTTCAAATTCAATAAAAAGGACAATATCATTCATACAAATGTATAAGTTAAAGAATGATACCAGGATACAATACGTTTGTCGTTGTGAGTGAGGTAACCAGATCCCCATCCCCAATCCCTAAATCCCATATCCTTAAAACCGTAATAATCCTCAAAATGCCAGCAACGCACTTTTACACTCTTCTTGTGTTGCGAGTGTCAATGGGCTGCGTCAGTTTACAATCAGGAAAAAAATTTGCTCAT
Organism: Spodoptera exigua; assembly: GCA_902829305.4. Lineage (NCBI taxonomy): Eukaryota > Metazoa > Arthropoda > Insecta > Lepidoptera > Noctuidae > Spodoptera > Spodoptera exigua. The sequence goes on from LR824612.2 coordinate 6,319,773, forward strand.
TTGCCAAAGCATCCCATAAATAAAAATAAAATATAAAAAAATCCCTGTGTTTCTAACTTCTATTACCTTTGATAACACAGAAGTGTCCACTGCGATCACGATCCATTCTATTCCCGAGTCTGAGGAAGCGTCATTGAGTTTATTGATTTGGGAATTTTCAGAAGCCGCGTGCAGCCTAGATTTGTGAATATTTGATGACATGATAGGGCCGGCTATTACACATACTTACAACGTGCCAGTTTTAAAGAATTGTTGTTTACCCTTCGATGCTTTTAAGAAATACTGGCATTAGTTATGCTCCTTTAATATGTAACGCTTTGTGATTGTTTTAAAACATAAGAACTAACTTTATACCAATTAAAAGAATGTAGGTAATGATTAGAGAAAAAAAAAGTCTGGTTTGATTATATCTGCTTAACTTAAAAAATGACGTGAAGTAAGATAAGCGGATGACTTTATGGTATAAAATTATAAATGGTAGACACATCATTAATGAAATTAATATAGAATGACCTTGCAATGAACAAAAAGTAAAATAGTAACTTACTTTTAAAATCACCTATACCTATCTTCAGTGACAATTTCATCTAATCAATTTATTTGCTGCTAACATTCAGTCTAATTGGCAACGTGTAACATACAGTCAATCAGTAATGTACCCCACCTACATATGTATGTATGCGTGTCGGTACTGTTCTGTGACAAGCTCTGATTGAATAGCTTTATTCGGCTCTCTGACTTTACAACATAGTTTACAACTATACTCAAACCTTCCGAATTGCAACACTTGAGAGGGATCTCGTTTATTTCTGTCGATTTCGTTTCCCGCCGAAGTGAATTTACAAAAGTATCTTTAAACGTTGGAAAACATGAAAGTTTCTGACATTTTTGTTCTAGACGTAAATCGCGGCTCCGTGGCTGTATTTGCTTTTATCTTTTGTTACAATGTTCAACAATAAGCAGTATGCGTATCCACCAGCTACTGGCTTGGATTACATTGCCTTGCATTTTACGACAATGATTCTGTACGATACTTACCTATTTCCTTATTTTGATTTTATTTAAACTCATGTTTATTTGAGTAGTGTGATATTACCATTTTTTAATTTAAATAAACATGTGACAAGGAAATTAGTTTAGTTATCATGTCATTAATCTTGTTTTAGTTTTTTTGTAGTTTGTTACGATCTTGATTTTGGGTCGTGACATTTTGGTTAGAAGGTAGTGATGTTCTCTTGGTCAAAACGATTTGTATATTCATTCTACATTCAACGTTTAAAATTAGCAATATTATCAAACGTTCGTTTTAATCTTTTATAATAATCTATACTAATACTATAAAGAGGTAAAATTTGTAAGTTTGTATGTAGGGGGTAATCTTTGGAACCGCTGGTCGGATAGCCAAAATTCTTTCACTGAAAGATAGCTAAAATGTTCCCGAGTGCTATAGGCTATAAAACATCACGCTACGATCAAATAAAGCTGAGCAGCGGGTGAAATCGCGCGAGAGTAGCTAGTTATATATAAAAAAAGAATCATATGTTTGTCAATCGACTCATCATTTTATCATGCATTTTAACAATTTGTCGTTATTTCTTAAATCTTCCCACTTTTTCTGCGACTTACACAAAGAAAGAACTGTACATTTTCATTTATTCTGAATTCAAAGATCCGATATTATAGGAAAACAGGCAATCAACCCGTGAAAGACTACACATAGAAACTTTGTTCTAAAAATAGATTCAAATAACAGCTACCTATTGATAAAAATCACACACGTAGCTCGGATATATTATATTCGCTTTCAATAATACTTAGAATACGGAAATCGCATAACACGGGGAAGGGATTAATAAAATCCTCTTTAGATCTAAAACACGACTGAGAACATTGCATATATGTATGTAGTAAATGAACAAATATAAATGCGTTAACACTTACGTATATCGCAAAGAGAGAGGCGGCCCGCGTGAGGGAGCAATCCTCCTCCTCACGCCCCAGCAGCCGCAACTGGCGACACTACGGGCGTCGGGGATCAAGGGACGATCTCCGGCCACCGTAAGCACGGGCCTGCGGTCGGCGAGTAAGGGCAGCTCGCCGCCCGACCAGAACCAGGCCCGAGCGTACGGCGCGTAGCGTTCCGCGCGCGCCTCAAAGAGCCATTAGACCACCACAGATGGGGCCCTAAAGGGCTGATGTTCAGCCGGGATTGCGGGGTAAGCGCAATGAGGCACCGCGACCTCGGCACAGAGCAGGAGAAGGAACAGGGGGGTTTTTAGTCAGTAAGAGTCTGACACTCCCTCCTGCCCGGCCCTGGGCGGGAGAAGTCATTTGATGATTTTCCCCTCACAAAAAAAAAAAAAAAAACACTTACGTATATAGTAATATGTAGTAAGTGTAAGAGCGCTTTTACAAAACATCCTACATTTCCGAAACCGTGAAACTACAGATCTAGAAAAATCTGAGAGAATTCATTTATTACTTGAAAGAAATCTGATGGCGGATGACGTAAACAGTGAGGGTTTTTTTTTTTGATGGGAAAATCATCAAAAGACTTCTCCCGCCCAGGGCCGGGCGGGAGAGAGTGTCAGACTCTTGCTGACTAAAAACCCCCTGTTCCTTCTAGTGCTCTGGGCCGAGGTCGCGGTGCCTCATTGCGCTTACCCCGCAACCCAAACAGTGAGGGTACGGTATGCATAAAGTAAAAAGCTTTTGATCTGTCAGGAAATTATCCTACTCTGTCGTTGTTGTGAAATGGCTGTAAAATGTTATCTATTAGGTACTTAACCTTACCTTTAATTAACTATGAACCAACGAATGACCACAGAACAAAGATTCATTTTAGATAAATATTTACACAAAATCAAATTTTAAGTACAGACTATGCCTAATAGAATTGTTTGTTGAAGTTATAGGTCTGGCAGACAAACAATACCTTGTAGATGCACGTGCGCACGTTCTCGTTAGCTTGGCACCTACTTAATTGTCAGAATGTTGGCGCTTTTGCTCAAATTATCACGTCCACCCAACTGGGGCTGCAGGCTGTCAACATGCTTCTTTATATAAACTTAAATTGAATGGCTGGAATTATTTATTTAATATACATGTATTTTACAAACTCAAGTCAATATTTACTATGTTTCATATCCGTATCGTTCGTAATAAATAGGGAAAAGTTTGTCTAAAAACTTAGACGAATTCTAATTCGCTTTTCAAATTCGAAGAACTCGCTTAATCAGCATACCTCTTCAATGACGTGATTTATGTGAATTTAATTCGCTTTATTATTCCGGTCACTCGCCAAAATAAAGGTCAAATATTTTATAAGGTACCTATATTTTTTTAAACTTTTGGTTACACGTTCTGCAATAATCCCTAGAACTTAAAACTTTATGATACTGTTTTCGTCAGCGCTAAGATTTCAAATGAAACCTCAACTAAAGAAATTATCGCTAACTGGGTAAACAAAAGTTGGAGCCAAGTCAAACCAGGCGACGCCGACGTAGCTAATACTTCAAGGGAGCTATCGACAAATAAGTTAAGCCAGTCCTTAATCGGGGATCTAGCGGAGACTAGGTCGGTTCCAACTGTAAATTCTTACTGAATACTTATTTCGCATGTTTAGTATTATTACAATATTATTTTTATTAACAAGTTCATTGGTCAGATATGTTGTCGCAACTACAGTCAACTAATACTCGTGTTAGACCTCTAAGTCAGCCAAAAATTAAGGTATTTATTACCCGGTCATCTAGACATAGAACCTGTTGACAAAATTTCTTGTTCAACTTGTTAGCTACAAGTTAAACACGTTGTCTAAAATTAAATTAATCGTTACGTAACAAATAAACATTTAGGTAATCCTAAATATAGAATCCGGTACAAAATATAGAGACGCGTATACTTACATAAATGAATAATGTGAGTCCAGCATAGAAGCATAACGCAATTGTTACTCTTTCCCGTTGAGCAACGAAAACTTTCGTCCCAATAAGGGAAACAAAAATGTCCAAAGTTTTGATCGAATTATTACGGAACGGTGTAAAAAGTGTGCTGGCGTAAAACTAGATAGTTAGCGCAGTTTACACAAACAGCGGGCTTGTTAACTGTAACTTAACTAGTTAATTTTGTTGTGCACTGTTAACAATTGTCACAATCACCACTTCAACCTACGTGGACAACAAATGACAATTCAGCGGCAAACCCCAACGTAAAGGATACCACGAAACAAACTAAATTGCCATCGGTACATACGAATGAAGCTTCGTTAGTAAATTTATTATTTGAAACGAAGTCCAAACTAGCTACAGGAAACTATTTCAGCTTTTACAGTTAGTCACTTTGTAACCGTGCACTGGTTCTTCATAAATTATATTCCAGTTTTCAGTTTTCGTTGCTTCTTAAGTTATAGAATATGTCTGGTTCAAACTATGAACAATGGTCTACAAGAGATAAAGATTTGAATGGTGTCCTTTCATTTCTATTGTTACCGGAACCTACTGAAACACAGAGAGAACTATGCATTGTCTTAGAGATAATATGTAGCATCGTTAGCCTACATCTATAACCGTCACTGCCATCTAGAGACCAACCCGAGACATTTGATAAGCCATTACTTTAGGGAAATCTCACTTGCGCACCTACCTCGTATTAATTCTGGTTGGAATATTTCCAAAAAATAAACATCCTCATTACAATTACACGGAATTTTCATCTTTTTATTAAGATTAAAATGTACGAACTCAAGGATGCTATTGGAATTTTACCAAAAGTAAAGTTCATATTCTTTTTTAGCACTCTTCTTACGAAAGCTATATGTTATGTACTTGGCCGCTTCCCAGTTACATACTTACGTATATGGTAAGTAGTTTATTTACGCATTGCTTACTACAACTGAGACTTGGGTATAAAAAGAAAAAAACATGTGTGATAGATATGGATGTATTCAACATTTTGCTCATTTTTAACTAGCGATCTGCCTCGGCTTTGTAGGTAGGAATGATTTACTATGGGATGTTTCTCTTCAATTTCAGTAAAAATGTAACTAAACCGAATTTTAAATGATATCTTAAGTACATAGAAAGATCAAAAAGTTTTTGTTTCGTAGAATAAATAAATATTTAAGTTCTACTGCACATATTACACGTACCTCCAGATTATGCTTTGTCGTACTTGCATACCGCGCCTATCCAACACCTAGCTGAGCTGTCGCGATCGGTAAATCAATGAGGCAGTCACTAGATACATACATTTGACTGAGCAGATAATATTCTATTTTTAATATTTTTTTTCTTTATTGTAATAACGTTGTGTTTATTATACTCGCATGACCTATTTGCGTATAAAATGTTCTAATAGGCAATATTTCATCCCTGGAAGGCTGAAAGTACAGACTAACCTTGACCCAGGGTCGGGCTCCCGCAGCCATAGAATTCAAAATCAGGTCACCGTCAACAATTCCTGACGGGGGATATTTTGTGGTCCAATCTAAGCGTCCTGTTTGAGTTGCTATTTTATTGTTCGCGTTTGGTACCTACAGCAGATATTTTTAAAATTAATTTTATTTTGTGGCTAAATTTATCGATATCTATTTTTATAAATGTATAAAAATTGTTATACTTTATATACGACGTTACATCAATTAGTTATATCGAAAATCAAATACTTAGGATACAAAAATTTACAAGTGCATACCACATGTTAAAAATTTACAAAATAGCTTATTGATAAGTATCTTAATCTTATCATCACAAACACATTAATAGAAAATGAACTTTGTTTCGCGATAGATATCGTTTGAAATAAAACGTTTCAAATATTGGAATACACGGTGACTAGTAACAAGGGGAGAGAACTGCAGAGGGTGGTTTGAAATTGAAAGTTGTAGGGCAGGGCAGGGGCAATTAGACAGATTACGCCACGGGCCACGAAGACTCGCGTCCGGCTGGTAATTACACAAATCTAGGTAAATCAACACCACCTCAATTAAGTACCTGGTTTACTGATGAATGAAAATTTTACTACATTTTCATAGTTGCTTGTTGGAAATACAGATTTTGTCAAATTATGATTCTGACATAGATGTAACACGTAGAATGACACATAAAAAACTGTGGTTTAGTCTAACAACAGTACACTGATTAAATTTTAAGTAATTGGTGATATGAGACCGTAGTAACGATAATATCTTTTTTTATTTCTCAATCTATAAAAATCTGTAAATAACTTCCGAGAAATCCTCAATGTAGAGTTGGAGAGTAAGTTAGAAAATTAGGTGAGCTAAACGAAATAGAAAACTGTATAGAAAAGTTCGAATCAAATATTAATTGGGTGTCACGGCCCACTCCTTCGACTTACCTACATTACTTAATAAATCAAGTAATGCAGCTAGAAAGTCTTTAACTGCGCTTTGCCTTTAAAAAGAAAGTCGAGACCTCCACTCACAGGTTTTCATTTCAGCTCAAGTCTGGGGTTGCTTTTGTGAATGTGTTCGCGTTCTCGTGTGTTGTAAAGGTTGCCCTCGTGCTACAAGAAAACCATTCCTTTATCTCCCTAATAAGCTTATATTTCTTTGACGTAACATTTAAGCTTGTTTAAGAATTTAGATAAATATAAAATCAAATGTTTTAATCGATTTGTTTTATCTTTTCCGGCCAGCTGCGTTTTCCAGTCTGCCACGTTTATAAATTGTCTGCATACATCAATGGATGGTGTTTATACTAGCGAGCTATGTATGTGTGAGTGCGGCACGTGTAACGGAGACTGCTAGCGTTTCTGTGCTCCTGGTAGCTCGTTCCCTGCGCTGTAAACGATCTAGTTTGCGAGAACTTTGAAGCGGAAAATTTATCTGACAGTTAAGTGAAGTGTGTACACAGCACATAAATTTTATTGAGACTGGATCGAGGTGATATTGTTATCTTATTTAACTATCGACTTCTTAACACAATTTGTTGTAACTCTCAGGTACTTATTAAGTGGTCAGACACTTGTTGCTCGGTATTTTACTCCAGCGTTACAAGATTTTCGTCGCAGATTTTGTTACAACCAAGAAATAATTCTTTAGATACCTACTTCAAAAAGTTTTTTTCTATTTTAAATAAAATATTTTTGTACAAACAAAACTTGTTAAAATTCAATAGTCATATTTCATGTTTATTTTACAATTTTTTTTTTTATACACAGGTTTATCACTAACAGGAAGTGTATTTTTCTAAATCATCAAATTTGGAAATGGTTAATTATAATTACCAATATTTTGTAAGTAGAAGTTTTGTATATTTTAACTTCATATTTCAAAAAGTACCTTCTTAGTTATTTCATATTCATATCAGAGTACGTCATTTTTAACACCGTCACGTCTGAGCTAGTCATGTTTCTCGCTCTCAATTAATCAGAGGAACGGCGTCTTCATCACGTAATCCGCATGTGTAAGATAGCATTTGCAATTAAGCCTCTTCACTGATGACCGTGAACCGCGGTTACACCAAGCTACAATAAAGCAAGCCAAATTAGCGGGACCGCTACGCCTCGCTACGAACGCTCGTAGCAACTTCGTAGAACTCGAACATGTGCATAGCGCCTTATTGAAAGCGAAATGCGCTCTTAGAGTGTTGTGATAAGTTCGTAATTTGATTAAACTAGCTGCCGCAGTACCGTCACCGGTGAGTTACAGGCATAATTGACAAGCTTGATTGGCATTTCGATTGATGTTGTGGAGTGATGCTATGGGAATATTCTTTCATCGCCGATGTGTTCACATAATAAAAAATCAATGACATGACTGAATATTGATAAACAATTTGCTACCAATGCTTCTTTTGTAGAAAATTGATCCGCTTTTTATTTCTAGCTCCTCAGTTACATCACGGCTATTTTCAGTCGGTCGGTCGACGAATTGTTGACCTAGTACTACAATTGTGTGTTTTTTACTTATTGCATTATTTTTGTAACAAAGATATTAATCTAGAAATACCGCTTCGTTGTCCTGTCTAAATGTATTATTTAAGTCTTCTATTAGAGCCTTTAGAGTTGAATCCTTAAAAACCACGGTAACTACTCAGAGGGTGCCATTCGTAAAACTAGTAACTTTAGCTTAGGGTATAGCTAGGGAAAATAAAATAATAAAATATTTATGAAGCTTGTTACAAGCCAGGAATAAAAATACATGTTTTTGTGCATTGGTTTTTCTCAAAGAACTTACGTAACTTTTTAATATCTTTTATTTAACTTACATTGTATGTATAAATGTGTTTGTACATTTATAAAAAAAAGTTTATGAAAGCTGTGACAGATTACGAAGCAATTATCTTCCACCGATTGCGCCGAAGTTGCGTATACGCGTTTTACTTCCATGAATATACATAAATGTTAAGCAGTATGACTTACTCTAAATCCATAAAAATGTAATTTAATGTAATGTGAGTTGAGTTCTAAGACAATTGTGTCTCCCAATAAAAACAATCGATAAAAAGTTTCATATTTGAAATATTTGTCCTTAAAAAGTACATTACTTAAAATCGATATTATCGAGTCGATGAACTAACTAATGAAAGATATGTATGCACATAGATTTCATTCCTTTTTATTCTGGCTTAACTTCGAAATTTGGAATGACCGTCCACCTCCTTGGTCGTGGTCATATGTACCTACACATGATTTCAACCTTATGTCCAATACATTTAAAGATAATTTATAAGCAAATTGAATAGAATTGAGGAGCCCACTTTCTTATTCAAGCAAGTTGTAAACTAATCAAACGTAATCAATCGAATAGGATTTCTAATTATTCACTAGTAGAATTCAAAGTTGCAAATCTTCATAGTGATGTAATAGCAATCGTTGATGGGCTTAATAGGGGCGATTAAGGTACATGTTTGTCGAGTAACCATGGTATAATGGTTGATCTAGTCTGAAATAATAGTTCAGCTAATGTAATTGATAGTGTGAAAGTCCTTCTGCTTGGAATTAAAATAATTACATCGTATTACGTAATAAGTACGTACGTGGCAACGAACGTTACTAATTCGTTTGTCAAGCTAGTAATAGCTTATTGGTTAGCGATAACTTTCATTAGTTATCAACTATGTAATAAGGTATATTAAGTTAAAACATATTTCCAAATCCTTATCTACACTCCCAGAGTTTGAATAAAAAACGTAAAATTTATTATACTACAAGATCGAAATTGTAAATCTGTCCTGGGTGGGCGTGATTTCCCTAACTATTATATAGGTAACTTTTTGTTATTTCCCTTCATATTTCAAAAATATGTAACCAAAATTATAGAGCCTACTAATTTTACGTCCATGTAAGCATATCCGACGGTCTGTCGTCACAAAGTTTTATATTATAACAATTCTAAAGACAGATATCGTAACATTTCAAGTTACATTGTGTAAAACAGTTCCAAATCCAAATTTTGGTTAACACTCACCAAGACTCTAAGCTATTTGGGAAAAGGCCAAAAATGGCCAAAAAAAGAAATTAAGATTTATTATCAAGAAGTACCTGAAAAGTTGAGTATGAGTCGGTTTACTTTGTAAAGTCAAGCTCAACTGCTGATTTCTTGAAGCGGCGCCAACTTTACATTTACAATATTTATGTACGTGTCTCAAATATAAGGAATGTACTATTTGCTGTTTTGTAAATATATGAATTCAAATTCTCTATTTTGGCAAAACGACTGCGCTTCGCATTAAGAAATATACAAAAAATAATATATTATGAGATCCAAAGAAATATTTTGGAATATTTACACCACACTAAAAACCTTGCTTTGTATATTTATATTAATCGCAATATTCCTATCATTACAGCCAGGTTCTTATAGTTCAGCTACATAGGTACAACAGAAATTACCATATGATATCTAATGTTTCCATTTACTCATACTACAAAACTTAGTCTTCCATTAGTCGTAAAGTCGTCGTAACCATTCCCAAACATCGCAGAATTTAATGTAACCACTTAATGAGAAAGACAGCAAAGACGAGCGTATAACACTTGACAACTCCGTATCTCAGAGAGCACATAAAACCTCCCAGTCATCATAAGAGCTACTGCGACAAGACTGGCACAATGGTCTAACTAAAGTGGCGGACAGTTTATTCTAAATAGTGATTTTTATATTGAATGTGATTAAAAATCGTGGCATTTACTCGGTTGAATAAAGCACAATTTTTGTCACACAGCTGAAATCGACCGTCTAAATGATAATTCGGATGGGTCGTGGTGTCTAAAGCTGCAAGCCCTAATGTTGGGTAACACGCGGCTGGTGACTTATATCAACTGTGTAAATCGTCAGTTTTAAGATATAACCGTTCTTTCGTGCTTAAAATTTTCGTGCTTAATATGTTAATATCCAGGCGATGTGTTGATTTCATAAGCATTAAGAAACGTGGCGATAATCAACCCGTGTGAATCCCTCATTAGTGCGAGTCTTACAAAATTGGGAAAAGGTATTTTTTTGTTAGGAGAGTATGTCATCAAATCTCTTCTCTCGCCTAAGGTATGGCGAGAAGGAGTTTCAACCTCTTACTGACTAAAAACCTTTCGTGATACCTTATTGCGCTTGACCCCCAACCCCGGCTAACGATCGACTCTGTTAGGCCCCTTCTGTAGCGGTCTATTGGCTCTTTGAGGTGCGCGCATAACGCTACGCGTCGCACGCTCGGGTCTGTCTCTAGTCAGACAAATCCCGAGCTTACGTTGGCGGATATTGGAGAAAATACTCGACTCCAGTTACTGCGAGCGCATGAACTGGTTTATGTTATGTTAAGACCATGAAAGGCTTATATCCAATAAGTCTACACATGTCGATTATTCACAATAAAAAAAGACCTAGATTATTCATAACTAAAAAAAATTATACTGAAATACGATCACAAACTCAAATGCAATCATAATGAACATTTACCCTTTTTAGCAGTCGCTCCAAAAATGGATATTAGAAATACTCAATGCATCCCTCCGATTATTAATACGCATACACGCCAATGTTATGTTCCTAATTATAAAATAATAAATATACTGAAACAAAATATCTAAACTTTCTTTGATTTGATTCAATAAAATCGTTGGCAGTCTGTTGTGTAGTAAACAAACTGTGTCCATGATTGGTGTCCATTGTCTCTTCGGTTCGTGCGCCGGTCAATTTATTCTATTGTTACAAATATACGCATTGTAAAGGGACAGCGAGTGCAAAGTTGAAATTTATATCTAACGTAGGATATGATTGGATTAAAAGATTGGATTATTTATAAATCGCAAGCAATTAGAAGACATAAATAACTAGGACCAGGATTGAGGACCAGATTGTGATATCAGTTTGTGTTGCCAGTTATACCATATTGTACGTGATCCCTTACTCTGACTTGCTGGAAGTCTCAAAGTCTCCAAGCAAGCATCGGAGAAAATCGAGCATAGCTCGAAGATTCTTTGCGCGATAAAATCCGGAATGTCGAAATTCGCCAAATAACCAGAGTTACCTACAAGAGTTATGTAAAATCTTGAAATTTCCAAGCTGAACTTGAAAGTTGCAGGACACATTTCTCGAAGGACTGATGGTCAATAGGTCGGGAAATTGCTTGAAGGTGACCGACCACATCGTCAGATACGCAGGGTGTCAACGGAAACGAAGGCGAGTGTCCTTCGACGTAAAGGACCAAAGGGAGTCAGGATTGGTCATGCGGTGGACACCTTCCGGCTGGTGCAATTTATTAAAACTCCGTTCTTTTTAAGCCGGCAAATTACGCACGATTTAGAATTTATGAACTACTTTTGCATCTTCAAACGTCACCATACTATTCGCTATAAGTAATGGGGCACTTAGAATTAAATTTGAAATGTACAAATTATATAATATGGTAAAGTGTATAGAGTATGGTGGTTTGAAACAAAACAATACTCTCATATTCAGAATCATAGAGACATCACAGCGTCTCTTGAGTCTTTTGACCTTACTGTTTAATTACCCTTATAAGTATCTTCATAATTAACTACCGTCCACAAAAGACGGTTATCTATTTTTCAAGTGCACAGGTACAAAGAGTGAGGGTGTAAAGTGTAATGAATCGTAACTCGTTACTCGCTGAGTGTGGACACAGCCCATGCACACGTGATGAAAATAACAATTTTACATTACCGACTCAGTTGGCTGTTTTAATTGACAATATAGCTACATCGCACGCATTCATCAGCGCAATTGCAAATAACAGTGTTTTATTCAGTGTAATTAAACTAATTTGCAAATATTTTTTTATATGTTTTGTTTATTTGCTGCCGGCAATTTTAAAACTCATATTTTTCAACTTTTTATAGGGATGTCACGAGAGCATGTGGACATGTTTTACATATCGGATTCGTTGTGTGATTTCAATATAGGATTTGGGCTACTTCCAACGTTCAAGCACTGAAACAATCAATGGTGTTGCAAGTAGATGCCTACTAGACATTAGAGTCCAATTTCATATTTTTGAAAACCCAAGATTTAAATAAAGAACGTCGCTATAATCGATACATTCACTCAACACATCATATCATTTCTCGTAAAATTTACGCATAAATGTAGCATAACCACAAAATAATGATGATCAACTTGCATGCGTTATTGTATTTAACATGTTCTTTACTAAATCATTTTCCACCACATAGCTCTACCTCAGCAATACCTTATTCATTAAGTCATCAAACCCCAAGCGAACGCCGCCGTTCGCGCACTTATTGATCTTCTATTGTGTCTCAAATTACCAGGATTGAAAAATTAAAATAAAATTTGATCGAGCACATGTTCATAAAATACCTGTCAACCTCTACACTACAATGTTAAGATTATGATTGTAAAGCTAACACTGTTCTCTAGAACCAGCTAATTTTCAAATCCTCCTTCAGCCTTTTCAAGACCTGGAGATAAAACCCAAAATCTTCTACGCAGTAGTCGCAGTCGACACATTCCCATTACACAGTGACATCAATACAAAAATTCTAGTAAGGACTATACCAACATGCAATTCACAAAGTTTGGCACAGTGCAGCCGTAGCGCTAGTATTATGTATTCCATGTAAAAAAGGACAACAACTGCATACATGCATCTAATATTAAAAACCTGGATATGTTATTCCATGGGCAACGCATACAAATGATCCAATGTTTACTAAATAACATGCATATAAAAGTAAAACTGGCTCCATTACTTTATGTAAAGACAAAACCGTATTGAGGTAATGAAAAAACATACTACGAACATCTCACAGAATAATTTTAACAGATTTTTAACCTCAAATTAATTCAGTAAAACTCCTTGAAAGTCTCTATTGGTATCTGTATTGAACAAGGATTCAATAAAATAACATCCCACTGCAAGATTTGAGGCAACCAGCAATATTCGGAACACAGATTTAGTATTCCAGTTATTGTCAACGAAAACAAATCCTATGTTACACAAACAGTGCCCATGGTACAGACAGATGTTTCTTTGTTATGCAAATGCATGTATATGTCCCCTCGACTGATGGCGGGCTCTGTCCGTCGTACCGCTGAAGGCTATGGCTCCGATACCTGTAACGCGCTACAAGCTAAATGGTCAATTATGTGACTAAACTGACCACAGGTATCCAAACACAAAGGCTTGTACGAATTCGCTTCCGAGTCCAATCTATTGTTCGACTTATTCAATTCAGTTATTACGTACGGTCAGGAAAATGTATTCATTTCTCAATATCATTTTGGATTCCTTATCTTTTCACTCATTTTGGGTATATGATTCGCATTTAGTGTGCGAACAGATATTGATTAAAGATTTTTGTGTTGGATTAAAGATTTAGGAGAATAAGTGTTCTTGTAATTTAATTTACTGTCAAGAAAATTATATTTATTTCAAGCCCAAAAAGAGATATTACTACCACGTCACGTCGTTTTTTATTAACTAACGCTACAGTCGATAATGAGTAAACCTCTAAACAGTAGCACAAAAATATATGAGTGTTGCAATCAATTATGCCCAAACAAAAGCCAACACACGAGGTCAAGTTACTGAATGTAATTTATTTCCTTAACATCGGAAAATCTTTTACACGTCTTACTTGAAAAATAAGGAGACCGAGCCATTTGTCTTGTCTTGATTGAAATAAAATTCATTTGTAATTTGTGACGCGTCATTTAAAACGAAGTTAAGCTTGCATGTCACGGAGAAACATTTCCTTCCATTTAATTAAGAGGAGGCAAAAAGAGTGGCTTGTGAAGTTATGTGCATATAGTTTTCTGGCGTAATACCGACAAGAGTTGTATCTAAGGTTTAATTGCCTATGTTTAATAGAATATGTGGTATCTCTACTTCATCTATACTAATTTTATAAAGAGGTAAAATTTGTAAGTTTGTATGTAGGGGGTATTCTTTGGAACCGCTGGTCGGATTGCCAAAATTCTTTTACTGATAGATTGCTACAATATTCCTGAGTGCTGTAACATCACGCTACGATTAAATGGAGCCTAGTAGCGGGCGAAACCGCGCGAGAGTAGCTAGTATAATATAAGAAAAATAAATGCACGGATATGAATTAAAAAATACCTTTTGATCAATTAAGTGAGCACATAGTACGTAGTATTGCCACTGAGGAAAATTATTTTGGTTAATCAAAATGATTTTGACTTGTAGTTTAACATTCATCAGTCAAATAAGGCTGGTACTGTCCTCTTAGTGCTTAGAAATATGCTTCTCGTAAAACAAATTAGGAGCATATCATCTGAATGTAAAAATTCAGTCGTATCTAGTATTGTATGTGGTATCTGTATAGTACCTACATACTCTACCGTATTATAATTTAGCACCTAATTTGAATGTTAATATAATCGATACTCACTTATTCAAATAAACAATTGATCGGACAGCGTAAGCCATCACAAGAGTATGTTAATAGCAGGAAAATTAATTTATCCAGGTATATTGGTGTGCAATACAATCTTTGTTATACGTAATACAACGGCATTTGCCCCGGGTAGCATGCATCCTGTGACATGCAAATCTTGGTGATAGTATTAAATCGGATAGTCGGAAGTGTGCAGGCGACTCGATACTGTTAAATTGATGTAACAAGCTAGGGTACGTGGGATGAATGGTGATACCATCCTACATACACTGGTCATCGCAGCTTTGTTAATTGTATTGCGATCTCCTTTGTACCGCGACTGCGATTGCGACAAACGAACTGGCGTAGACACTTCGTTACACACATTATTTTATTAGCTCATTGCTTTGTTTAACGCATGCTGATGACCATCTGAAACTAGTCTGAGGTTCATTAAAGTTTGACAAAGGGATTGGAAGGAGAGAAGAACTGCAAATTTGAATATAAGAACCAAGTTTTTTTTCTATTATTGTGATAAAATCTTTATGCGGTTTATTCATAGGGTACATCTACATACCAAGTTTCAAGAGGTAGTATAATTAGTTCTTATAATCTCAGTAAAGGACACACAAACATGATGAATCTATAAAACGGTTCCGTTTTTGATACTTAGCTACTGAAAAGCCTATTTACTTGTGAATTCTAAAATAATTTAGTCACATTCAATCAGTTCTAGATGTAGTCTGTTAGGTTAAAGTCCTGCTAATATTTAAAGATACATTTATGAAAAAATACATGTAACACAAGTCTTTAATATTTTCTAGGAGAGCTCATTATTCATGTTACCTTCATCACTCAAACAATATGACGAGTGGATATCGTTTAATAAAAGCATAAGTACAATTTATATTCAGTATTTACCGCCTTTCTGTAATGCAAGGTGAATTGTCCAGTGGAATACACGATAGTACCTATTTTGAAATCGAAATTGGAATTCGGATTTACACCAGTCTCTGATAATCCGTTTATATTCTTAACGCCATTTTTATTTTTTGTTTATTTAAATTATATGATATCTGAAATTGATTTGTTTTGGCTAATCAATTTTAACTACATTTGAGCCTATGATAATGTAGGTAGGTACATGTTTATTAATATTCTTTTGTTTACCAATTACCATTAATTAGAGCTAGTACCTATAGGTACATGTATTAAAGCGACTAGTGTAATAACTCAAAAAATTATATAGAAAATATGTCGTAACATCGCTTAATATAATTGGGTAATTTCCTAGGTCAAAAATAATTATAAAAATAATTCGATGTTTCAATACAATAAAATATTGAAAAATAACTATACTTTTATTCATCAATCGATAGATACACTGAATTTTAGATATGTTTTGAGAAATAAGTACCTACTTAAACTATTTGACGCAAAAAAACTATGACGTCATAACTCAGTTTTTCATACAATTTTCATTAATAGAAAAGTATCGTTTTTGACATTTGGGTAAAAGTATTGAATTTGACTAGTTGGAAAATACCGTATTCATATGAATATAAATATATGGTCTCCATCTGTGACGGGCTTTATAAACAAACAAGAGTATTTATGGAGGAAAAACTAAAAATTTATACGACATATATTTTCTAAAAAAACCTGAGAGCACTATCCGTGAAGAAGACGCCTTTTCGCCCCTTAATAAGATACGAATTTTACGAAGATAAGAAAAGCTTATGTAAAAGAACACATTCTCTGAACTGTTTAAGTAAAAAACTCTTATTATCCAATATGGAGGTACCTACACGTGTTCTACCATTACCCTAATTTATAAAATTACTGATATAATAAAAAATATGCTTATATTTATAGGTAAAATACAACAAAAACATCATTACTTACTCATATTCGACTTTGATCTTGATAATGTAAATGTCTGTAGCTTAATTGGTACATACCTTGATATTCTGAGATAGGTAAATAAATATCTAGATGACTAGAAAGCTCGCCTACGCACTACTTAGGTCCCTTTGTGCAATCTGTCAATCTTTCATAGCTCTATAAGAGATCAGTCTATCAATAGTTTTAAAAACAGGACACAGACAAAAGCATTATGACGCCTCTTTGTTCAATTATACGTACACCTACATTTATATGTAGTGACTATTATGTACTTAATATATGGGTTAATTGATGTGATACCTCAAAAGTAGAAAAAAGTTGGCACCTTCTCAACAAATATTGGTTTTGTATATCCTTCTTTGTGGAGCCTCTGCGATTGTCAGATGGGTTGCATTTTTAATGATTCGGGTTTATCAGAAAAATCTTGTCTCTGTCAAGTCAAAGACCTTAATCAGCTCACTTGACTACCGCGGGAAAAGGTACTAATAAAAATCTTCTATGCTGTCGTAACCACATGGGTTTATAAGTTATTATTATTTTTCTACAATTGAATAGTTCTATCGGAACGAATTACGTCGTCTTGCTTCTGGACTTTAAACTGAGTAGAACAGGACCTTGTGGTGGCCAAATGATAAAAAAATAACATTTGATATTTAAAATGTTCAATGGTAAAGTAAAATGAATTCAGTCTTGAGAACTCTGTCTGATCGATGTCATTAGTATACCTAAAGCTATGTAATCCCTTTGCGTCCAACCAGATGGTTTTTACTGCCTAAAACCGTTAATTTAATGCAATTTTATTTACAAAACTTTGTTTTGTTTCAGATAAACAACGTGGAAACTTCATTGCAAACGTACGGAATGAATAATACCTACAACATTCAAACACGAAACACTATCAACTAGATTTCGTTAGCCTAACAAAACCATACTAAAGCACACAAAACTACTTTTCATTCAAACTATGCGGAAACATAGCAAACAAACGCCGCCTTCAACTTTAAGCACGGACTTTACGTCATAGGAGTGAAACTCCGACACGTAAGCCTACATACACAGCAGAAGCCACACTGCCTTACATCAACACCACACTTACACACACAATCGACTGTGCATATAAATACTCCGCACACCGATTTCATTTCATCCTCGTGTGAGTTTAACGAGAGCTCTTTAGCTGGCATGCTCGCCTAGTACCCGGTGTAACGAAGAGGTGGCACAATTGCGCCAAGTGCCACTCATATCGGTTACGTTGAACGCAACCCACACATACACACAGCTTAATTCATGACACTTGAATGAGTACTTCGCAAATTCGCAGGGTAATTAGCCGGCATACCAAAATTAATAAGCCCGCAGCCAACGTAAATCGGTGCTGATTGGTTGCGAACACTGAAGAGGGACGGATGAATTTAACTACCAAGGGTAAGCTATGATTCTGTTTACTAAGTATAACTCAAACAGAGCGAGAGTGATAAACTTCAAGTATTTTGTTCATTTTATTGGTACTTAGGTACTGGTAAAATTGGTACCTTCACTTGTAGTAAAAACTATAATATTTCAATAATAAATTCTATTCAATATCTATTTCCTCTTTAATTTTATTATAAGGATGTGGTACCAATTTTATTACGATAAAATTTCTATCACACAAAGCACAAAAAATCCTTTTCCATAAAAAAACATTGTAAGAATCTTAACACGAGCAGTCTGTCCAGTTTGTTTTATCGACTTTATTTTATACCAAATCAATATCTGGGCTTTTTAAAAATATGTTAATAAACTACGTAAAAACAAAAAAAAATATATTAAGGAAATATATTTTTTTTGTCTGAAATCAGAAATCAGCAAAAATCCTCACTCCTTTAATGCAGGTATATACATATACCAAGGAAAATTGATATCTCGTCGGAAGAAATTTATGAGAAAAACAAGGATATTGCCTCTTTTTTCCACAAATGGATAAGTCTACGTGTCTTATTCACGTTACTGTCTATATTTTGAATAATCATATCAATGCCTTGAGGATATTTCGGCAGTGACCACTCAACCAAGAATTCAATTTCCAACTAGCAGTTGAAATACTAAATGTTCTTAGTCTTACATATACCTATCTACAAACCAGTAAGTTAGTTATTTCAAAGACTTACCCAGGTTAAGAAAGGAATAAAAAAGATTATTTATGTTTAGGATCATTTATTTTGTAAAAACGGTGCATCGCTTTTTGTTCTGTTATACTATTTGGTGTAGTTAAAGCCTTAGACTAGGCAATTTCTCTTAAAAATTCAATTTGGACCGGAAACTTGTTATAAATATCTTTTAATTACTTACCGTTTGCTATTTAAATTCTTTGTTCCAGTGAAAATTATGTATTTTCAAGTAGTATGTTAACTTTACTTGTTCCGACCAAATTTTACGTGAACTCTATGAAGACTCATTAACCGATATTTTTGGAAAAGAAGAAGTTTTAAGTTTGGGAAGACAAAAGTGGGCCGCTTAAACCAGAATGATACCTGCAACGGCATATATTTTACAAAAGCAAAGCGAAACGACACAAGCTTTGCCGTACCTATACGTGAGGTTACCCAACCCCAAAAGTAATAACCCCTATAGTCCAGCAACATACTTTTATAACTCTTCTGGTGTAGCGGCTGTTCAGGGCGACCCTAATTGCTTACCACAAGGTGATGGCATCTGGTGGTTTGCTGATGGATCCCATAAAAAACCGGGAGAGCCGTGCTTCGGCACGAATGGGTCGGCTCGACCGGAGTGTTACAAAGGCCTTACAGAAAACCGGCGTGAAACAAAAACAGCGTTGTTTTTCGCCGCGTGAGTGGTTACTGGAGGCCCAATCCCTGCCTTCCATAAATCCCCAATAGTTCGGCAACGCACTCGTAACTCTTCCGTTGTTGCGAGTGTCCATGGACAGCACTGATTGCTTACCATCAGGTAACCCGTCTGCTCGTCCTATCACATAAAAAATACCTCACGTTGAATTCCTATATGCTACATATGAATCCAATTCATAAATGACCGTTTACAAATTACATCTAGGTACATACTTACATTACCTTTGAATAATGTTAAGATCAATGATATAAAACAGGCGACAATACGACATAATTAAGTAAAATTATGATTTTTCGACATGACTATGAACAAATACATGATTTTTTCAAAAGAGGAGGAAACATTTATTTGCACGGTTCTACGAACATTCAGCTATACATGTAGTGACAAAATTGTTGTCCATTTGGCCAAAGAAAAATTCATATCAAGAAAAATCCTAGTGACCAGAGCATATTTTCTTGTCTTGCCTTGCCTTGCTTTGCCTTGTAGTATACAAAAACATTCACTTGGCAGAAAATGAGTTATGTAGTCATACTCCGTGCTATGAATAATTTATTAAGAACAGCATTTGTATCATGGTGAAGCTTAACTGAAGTAGGTAAAATGTAAATTACAAGAACAACCGCTGCCGTCCGTGTTAAGATTCTTACAATCGCAGGGACTCAAGTCTTTTAAAACCTAAACAGGTAAGTATATTAGATCTATCATGAATTATCATTTTTGTTCCTACACGCATATCAACCTACCCCAAATATCAAAAATCTCAATAGATTTTCGACTATATACCAAAACAATAAAGCTTACAATCCGGTTAACTCATTTGAATATGTGGACTTGCTGGTGTCTATACTCGTGTTCATATTAACGTTTATTATTTTTTACAGGGTGCTGCTAGCGTATCATCAAAGTGCGAAGCGAATTATTCTTTGAAACACACACACGGACATTTCATTTTTACATTTCCAGCGTCGGTAGTTATTATAACATGTGTTTAAAATAGAAACTTCGACTAAACTAGATCATATTTATAAGGAAGGTACTTACACAAATTTATATCCATCTAACATTATACGAAATATATGTTCTTTTTATTTTTATTTGGGAAACAAACATCATCCAAAACAGTTTTCACAACATCATTGAAACCCTTACCCCGCTCAGAACATTATTAAAACGGTTACAATACATAGGTACCAAGTTAAAAAAAACCTTAATGAAACCTAGGATCTAAGTACATTGTCCTACTAAGTAAATTAATTATTCACCCAGGATAATTAGGTACTTTATCTATAGGTATACCTAAAAAATACGCTTCCTCAATCTTCTGACCGCTGCTCTTAGTTCCAACCAGTATTCTCTAAGTCCACCACAATCACAATGAAAATAATAGAATTCAAGTTGTCTGTGTCTTTCTTGTATCTTTTACCATACATACATTCTTTGACTACGTCTCCAAACTGTCCAAGATATCTATGAAGTCCCTTTCAAATAAAACAGGATAGGTCGTTACCGACTTAAATTAAAAATAGTAATGTTCAATTACTTCATTCACTTCGGTGCTTAGTAATAAATACCTAGATTTGATACACGAAATTTGAATATTGCAAATATATAAGAAACGCTAAGTGTCTACTTAAATTAAGTATAAAGTAATACAAAAATATGGATTTAAAATGCTAATAAGGTTATGAATAATATATATAATTTTAATAATGTATAAATAGCGTATCAGTAGGCTCAGTTACACAATGTAACAAATGATTACCAAAACCAAAAACGAAATTATTAAAAGTGAAACTCTTGCCTACCTAACTTTTGTAATGATTTTTATAATAAATATTCAATAATCAACAAAAACCAGTTAGACGTTATCAGACTATTTGTTCACAAAGTCCTTAATATTTCTCGACACAACAAGCAGAGACGAATCTTGTTTCTAGACGCGGCTAGACAGAATTATCAGTCAACCTCGCATAAAAAATCTTAAAGGTCGTTCTAGAATTGCTGGACAAAAAGGCCGCCTAATCGGTTGTCTAGCCAGTCCCATATGGACCAATTAGTCGTTCAATCATCGACCCGTTGCTTGTATTATTTCACAGTACATCTTCAAATGATCTTGATTTGTGTGTAAGTACTTGTATTTTGTCACATAGGAATAAATTCGCGTTTTATGTTATTGACCTTGAAATTAATAAATTAAATAGTTTTAATTTGTCTTTAAGTTACTCCTTTTTTTACTAGGTAACTAGTCCTTTCTGCATCTCGCTAAGATTGATTGGTCAACCTATCTGTTATATGCAAAAATATATGGAATATGTACATTTACCATGATTCTTGGGCAAATAAGGATAGGCACCGCTCAGAAGGAAATTATTAAAAACATATTGAATTTATACACTGACAAAATATTCATTGACGGTTACCATTACTCACAAAGCCAAAACACAGAAACCACATTTTGAATAAACAGCATTGCGATTTTTGTACTAACTTGGTCTTCCACAGCTACTATGAAGGACTCGAGAACAGATAACAAGAACTCCTGGAAGAATAATCATTACTCGCTTTGCGCACCTTGCAGATGCGAATTTAATTTAGTATCGTCTAACATGTACTGGTAAGTAAATCTTTCGAATAATTAAGAACGGATATAATCATGAAGTCAAAAAAACCAGAATCAATTAAGTTTTTCAAATCCAAAAAATAAAACCCAATAAAGCAACAATCTGTAGAACAGCCTTCGTGATAAGGATATGAGTTAGTCTTAAATACAAACACCGGTTCTATGAGAGCTAAAACTGGAATCCCTTAAAGCGTCGATCTTCAAAGTAGGAAGTTTGATTGGCTGTGATTCTGTGTTATGAAAAAAATGTGTCGCGCCGAGTCGTCGCCTCGCCACGTGCGCGACCTGATGAACGCAAGGCGGTGTTATTTGCCGCATAATTTACATAGAGATAGATCAGCGTCCCCCGGGTCGTGCACCCGTTGAATTTCTATTGTTTAGATTGGAAAACTAAGTGCACCAATGGTCGACTTTCCTCTCACGTCATTATTAGATAGCAGGTGCCATGACGTGACAACGCTGCTTGTTAGATACAATACAAATAGAACTTCTAACTACTTAAAAAGTAATTTTACACAAGTTGACTGTCTTTATTTAAGTTTTGCCCAATTTAGTCAGTAGGCAAACTATTATGGTCAATGGAATTGTTTAATAAATTAAATTTAACAAGAAATATGACACAATACTGATTAATTGAAAACGTGCACCACTACCCAACCAGATAAAGATGTGGAAGCCTAGAAGCCGATGGGGTTGAGAACGAATCGATTACCTAATGACGCTGTGTGACCACCCGGCCCCGTGGAGATTGACTCATTTGCACTGCATTACATTACCGAGTGACACGGACAGCCACTCTCATCATCGCGGTAATGAACAGATTGTTGTTCACAACACTCAAGCAAAATTCCATTTCAATTGCTAGATACGTTTCTATTAGACCTTACAGCTTTGAACGCACACGTCTTTTAAAATGAGCACACAAATATACAGTACGCAATTGCTGCTACATTTCCTTTGGGTTAATGTTTTGAGGTTTTCAGGACAATGTTCAATAGAGCGTTAAAAATAAGCAAACGGACACGAATCAATTAATTGTACCAATTCACTGATTCGTCTGTCCATAAGTCCTGCATATATTGATAAAACTAACACTTGTTATGTTTCAAACAACACTGTTTGTATAGCTTATTGCACGAGGTTTGAAATAGGAAATCAATAAGAGGTAAGAAGTGCGTCCACGCTTATTACTAACCACCTAAGGGAAAGCCTTTGGCTTTCGTAATTAGCAATAGGCTATCACTAATTCACGCTTCATTGTCCTGTTGGTAAGTTTGTAGTTTTAAAATTAATTTATTAAAAAGCCCTTTTAATAAAATAAAGATTTAAAAAAATAAAAATTAATTTATTTAAGACTTCATGGTTCATCTTCTATACTAATATTATAAAGAGCTAAATTTGTAAGGTTCTATGTTTGTAAGTTTGTATGTAGGGGGTAATCTTTGGAACCGCTGGTCGGATTTCCAAAATTCTTTCACTGATAGATAGCTACAATGTTCCTGAGTGCTATAGGCTATAAACATCACGCTACGATTTGTAGGAGCCGAGCAACGGGAGAAACCGCGCGAGAGTAGCTAGTTTGAAATAATATTGTAGGTACTTAATGTTATACAACACTTTTAACCTAAGTCAGTAATAGTTCAATAATTTGTCTCACACTGATTGCACTTATAGCTGGTTAAACCGAAGATGGTTGATGTTCAAATTGCCACTTTTAGGATGTTAAGATTTCGGGCACTCTGTTATAGCAGCTGTACCCTGTGTATAGACCCCTCTTTAAGGAGTGGCAAGGAAGACTCCATGGCGTCCTCGCCTTCCGCCTTCCGCCTTGACTCAGGTGCTTATCGGAACCTGTTTCGGTGATCCGGCGGGAGGAAACACCCGGGTGTCGACATTGTGAGGACCACCCAGAGGACGGTGGCGGTGTGCCCAACTTGGGCTGAGAACCGCCGTGTCAGGGAAGTGATCAGCGGCAGCAAAATCTCGCGTCCGACCTTAGTCGAGGCCATGGTGCGGAGCGCGAGGAACTAGGAAGGTCTTCTCCTTTTGTTAAGCTGTGATGCTCGCAAGGGCGTGCTCAGGTGAAGCGCGTGAGTGCGACGAGAAGCTATCCTCCTCACGCCCCTCGAACAACGATCTCTGGCCACCGTAAGCGCGGGTCTGGGGTCGGCGGGCAAGGATAGATCGCCGCCTGGCCAGAACCAGGCCCAAATGTACGCCGGTGGGTAGCGTTCCGCGCTCGCCTCAAAGAACCAATAAATCACTACAGACGAGGCCTGTAAAGCTGATGTTTGGCCAGAGTTGCCGTTCTCGCGCAATAACGTACCGAGGCCCGGGCCTGGAGCAGGAGAAGGAACGGCGGGGAGGGGATTAGTCAGTAAAAGTCTGACCCTCCCTATCGTCAAACCTGCGGGAGAAGAAATTTGACGATTTTGCCTCCTCAAAAAATGGATATTAACATATTATAGCGAATGTTTATGGCAGAGTTACCTATGTAAGTGTTCACATTTTCCAATTAACACAACAACAGTATTCTCATTTTTAAGGTTATTGAGCAGGTACCCAGCTAAGATATTACTTATCTATCCTCGTATGATTGGTAGGTAGGTTATATTGGTAGGTATAGTATCTAAACATGGTATGTAATACCGTATCTACTAATAAAGGAAAATACTGGAGATCGAGTGTCACAGATATCGCCTTCATCTCAACATTACGTCGTTCACCACAGTGGCTAGTGTAACCAACACTCCTTAGAGACAAACACATGAATTGAACACTCGAGTTGTCTCGAATCACGTTGCAAATGTCTAGTACCTAGGCCATATCAGTGAATTGACTAAACCTGCATTTACCACAATGAGAAGATGGCATACAACTCGTAGAAGTGTGACAACGGTATAGCTTACACGTTTTGGTCATTGTCATGTTACAGGTTACATTGATACTTACCTACATGTCATGCATTGTTAGTCAATAAAAACTTGTTGTTTTCTTTTTCATACTCAAGCTGTTCGTCTCCAAGTTTTTTATTTGAAATTGTATTATATGTATATTGGTAACATCTTTTAAGGAATATAGGTACGTGGGTACCTACCTATGTAAGAGAGGTCAAATTTCCCCCCAAAGATCAGACTACGACTAATGCCAACGGTATTAAGTCTACCATGCACGGAATGATCCTTCTTATACTTATATTATAAATGTGAAAGTTTCTGAGAAAGAGAATGTATGGACACAGTAAAAATAGATATTATTACCTTGGTATGGATGTGTTGTGTTTGATATTCTTTCACGCAAAATATGTTTGACCTATTCGGTTGAATTTTGGTAAGTATCTAGATATAAGTATAGTACCCTAAATTAGCACATAGAATGTTTTTTATCAACATATCACGCGGGTGAAGCCGCGGATGGAAGCTAGAATAAGGCATAGAGCTTAAATAAATAAAAAAAAATGCCGGCTGATAAACTAACCGAAATGTAAAAAAGAGGCGATGAAATGAAAACGCTGTAAATAGAAATTGTACCTATCTACTTGTCACGGTATCATAATTATTATAGGAATACAAATTAAATCTCACAGTTATGATAAACAAGTACTTACATTAATCTGTATTAAATCATACTTCTTTGTCAAAGATTTTAAATCTACTTATTAAAATATGTGTGTTTAAAATTAGGATGGTTTTTTTTCTGTAAAGCAACGAATCGAGTTCAAGGTGTTATTTTAAAGTTCAGTGCACAATTTAGGTAGTTAATTTTGAATATCACAAAATATTTATTTACGTATATTTGTCTTAAGTCTGAACAATGTCCTTAACTACATAGATGCTACCAATCTACCTAGAGGTACCTATGTTAGTACAGTATCTTTTATGATCTATTCTGCTAATCAAAGAAGATCTTGTCTTCTTTGATCAGCACAACCATAATAAAGAATCCAAGAATTCCATGCAGAACAAGAGTTGAATCCGACAAGAACTGAACTAGGTAACTAACAACTTAATACAGTCTAGTTTTTTTTGGGGTTATCATACCTATTTACTCATCATGTGAAAAAGCGTGATAGCCATAATTCGAGTAGGCAAGGTATAAATGAATATTTAAAACGTAAGAGGTAATATTATTTCCACTCCACAAATGTTAGAATTGGGTATCGACTTAACCTTTATGACAACTGTTCTGACCTTATTGGACACTAGCTTTTGCCCGCCACTCCGTTCGCGTGGACGTAACTAACTGCAGATTTTTGGTATAAAAAAAATCCTATGTCGTACCTAGGCGTTGTTATGAATCTGTGTAAAACAACATCCTGCCTGCATTTATAAATAGCAAGTCAAATAACATTAGCTTTAGCACTTTGAACATTATTACGGAATAATTATTCTCGAAATGGTTTTATTGAACCTATTCCATCATGTTATTTTACGACTACTTACTTACCTACACCTTATTTTTTGCACCTTTCTCGCAAGCGTAGAGTAAGTACCTAACTGTATGCATTTTAATTGCAATCGGTGTTTAAATGAAGGTAATGTCTCAGAGATTAACATTTAAGAAGTACCTAACAGCAGTTAGGAGTAGAGTAGAGTAGTAAGATCTTACCTACTTGTTCTTGGAAGATACCTTGTTGCATTCAGCAAAGACTATGATGTGTGGGTCATTTTTGTTCGGACTTCATTCACAACAGCCATTAGCCATAGAGTATTGACATAAACTGGCATATTATTGAAAATAGGCATATCAAACTATCCGCCAATCAGGCTACCAGAGGCTGTACCAGAATTACTAAAATAAGAACTTGCATTTTCAACGTTTAACGACAATTCTTTCAATGTAGCAAGCATTAATAAATTCTCTTCAACATTAGAAGGTAGATATTTATTTAAAAGTGACGATGGGTCTGTCGTATATAAATGCATAGAAATAAGGTTTATCTATTAAATAAGGTTTTGTGTTTGGCAGTATCATCTGTTAAGTAAAAGCGGACTTCACGTATCTAAATTCCTATCCTGTTACCTAACTGTTGGAAAGTTATGCCCGTCTACTATCAGTCCGTTATGCCAGTCTAACTAATATCTATTAAAAGGATTAATATAAATACCTACTCAATAATTGGGTTTAACTAAAACATAGCCAAACAACTAAAATAAAAGTGATTAAAATATCTTTCCCTCCAAATCTCCAAAAGTTAAGTTTCTGCTAACTAGCTTCCTACTACATTTAAATAGTATCTAGGTACGTTCTTAAGCACTTACCTTCACCGCGGCATCGTCATGAAAAAGGAACATGATTATTAGTAGCAAATTTTTTCTTCGTAATGCTCATCTACTAGTAAAAAAACAGCTTATTTATGGCACTGACTGTACATGCATAGTGGGATCATTGAACTATTGATAGGTAGGCAACTAGATATAAAAACCTATTTGTAATAGGTGAAGTAGCGCCATCTTTCGAAATTATAGAGCAACACACAATTTCCTAGTAGTTCAACAAACTGCAGAGGTAACTATTGTAGAGGGCGCTAGGATGTCGGATGTGCATGTGCAAAAATTGTGATAATAATGTCAAGGCCAATGCTAAAATTAATAAATTTGTTTACTACATCTACATAAGTGGTTAAAATCAACGCTAAGTTTTAGGTGGGTTATGTAGTCAACGAAATAAGACATAGTAATTAAACAATTTGCCCTATATTTTCAAATACTAGTGTTGCTTCCGCGTCATAACCTCTTTGCAAATAATATCTATGGATCCGGAATTTGTACTAAATGTGAAGATAATTTACTAATATTTAAGGGTTTTCTTTTTGTAATTGACGTAAATTAATATTTTCTATGATATTAATGTATAAGAATCTAAAAATTATCCTTAGTATTCAATAATCGCTGCAAAAAGTGATCGCAAAATTTGAATTTGCCGCCATAAAGTGAGAAACGCATGAAGTTCGCGTTGCGAATCTGGCCGATTGATGTGAAAGATATTCCGAAGGCCGTGAGTGAACACGGAAATCGAGATGTGTGTGTGGTCAAAAAGACAGTGCAAGGTAGGGGTCGGGTGGCGTTTGTGATGGCAAAATTTTTGCAAATGGTGAGTTAGGAATTATTGACTTGTCGCGTCTCGGATTCGGTTTTGTTTTGTGATAGTGTGTTATTTGAGTGATTAGCGAAATATTTGGTGTTTATTGATATTAAAATTCTTAGATTCTGTGATACGGGATCGGCAAATGGCGCTACGAATAGCCAAAGTTGACACAACTACGCGTTTAGAAATCCCATACACCTTCGGTTGCCAATTTTTAGGCACGCGGCATGATCTGTGATAAACAACAAGTAGTGGTGCATCCTAATTTTCTTCATATCAGTCGTGTGGACCTAGCAACTGGGACATCCAGCTTGGCGATTATAACGGTGTCAGCATGTTGCGATTTTTTTGGCGAGCGGTACTACTTTTTTAAACTCGTTTATAGAGGCGGCTAGAGGTTTCCGCGTCCCGTAGGGTCGGTGGCCCCGCGATCTGGCTCCTGGAGCTAAATTACATAATGTATAGGTGTTGTTTGGAGCATGCAACAAGTAGATATGTGTCGGCGGGCTAACTGTCAATGTGGAGTACAGTAAGCTCGCTGCCCGCGGCCCCCATTAATTCGAGCCGCTGATGTCACTTATCTCTCCGCTCTCCTATCTAGGCCCTATGGCTGCCAATTTTTTGCACATAGTATCTTAATGTAAATTTGATAACCGGCGCACGTCTCTAATTACCACTTGTTTAAATACTAAGTGATGCAAATCTAGGTTCGTTTACAGCTACTGTTCGCGAATTTTTATTTTAGTTCTTCCATTGATATAACCTTGTAATTTTTATTTTGTGAATTTGGTACTTAGTTGTGTGTATGTATCAGTAATGTAGCACAACCACAGCATAGAGTGATATGATAATTATTTGCAGCACGGTCACTGACATTAGCACCAACAATGGACCAGCAATTCTGCTTGCGCTGGAACAACCACCCGAACAACCTGACTGATGTACTTGCAAGTCTGCTACAAAGAGAGGCTTTGTGCGATGTCACTCTGGCCTGCGATGGGGAAACTGTCAAGGTATTTTTAGATATATATCTACTGGCTTTCTATCATCAATCATAAATTAGGCTTTATGCTCTAAGTTCATTGTCTTCAATTGAAATTAGACATTCAGCCAAAACATTCATATATCTAGGTCATCATGGTAACAAATTGAAATGATTGAGCTTCTCTTTAGAAGCCACAGTCACATGATTCATTTGTTATTAAAAAGTTAAGTTATTACAATCTCCTTAGTAATGTTATGTCACAATGTAGGAAGTGTATGTAAATATTGATATTGTGTTTGTTGCACTCACATGTTGCATTAACAGTTTATTATTATGCCACAACAAAATGCATTAAATAGTAAACAAACATGAGTAATACACTCATGTGTTACCTATTGTTGACAATGCTTTTTGAATGATTTTACTTGCATCTACTGAACACTACTGTAAGAAATATTTGTTTACTTTACACACACCTTTTTCTTGAGCAATATGTTACCTATCTTAGAAGACATTTTCACCTTCCAGTCTTATTAAGAATGAGGATACATAGGCCACTGAACAGACACTATTTAGGTTTTTACTTAACTCGTGTAGTTTTTTTTTTTGTTGTATACTATATCATTATAATATTTAGATTATGCTAGTGTGTTAGGTATAATGGTATTTTTTATTTAGAATTTTTGCAAATGATTAATTAATTCCAAGGACAGCTATAAAAGTGTCTAATGCTATGTGCCTACATAACAGCTAGATAGAGGGAGATAACACACAAAATCTTGATTGTCATAACAGTCAAATTGCTACCTTAGGCCATCAAGTCAAGGTAGTCTTCATTGTAGATATTTAAATATTTGCTAATTTCACAAGGTTATTCTTTCATAGATTGCTTTTTAAGCCTGAATACCTATATTTTAAAATATAATTAGTCATGTGCCTGACTACCTAAAAACATTTTGTATGTTAAAACTATTGTTTTACATTTGACTGACAAAATTTATTTTTGACTACACTGTATAGAAATGTTAATTTATTAATGATGACCCTAACTAGATACTGAATTTTGTAGTCTATTTTCATAGTTGAGTTTAGCATTAGTTTGTTTCCTGTTAGAACATAAATTTATGTCTGCGAATTGCCCTTATATTTTTAGGATCAGATTTTACTAAGGTCAATAACACATATAGACTATCAACTTCCTTTATATGCCATTTAAATTTAAATTCAACAGTTAACTATGAAAGCTAAAGTTTTATGCTAATAAAATGCAATTTGTTTGGTAGGTTGAAAGGAGTCTGCAGAATATCTGCATGTTTTTTAACTTTCTAATTTTTATCTTAGTTGTTAAGCAAGTTTTAGGGTCTAGAATGTCTAGAGCTAGACAAGAATTAACAGTATATTGTCTGGTTAGCTAGCTCTGATATTTTTTTAAGAATGTCTATTCAAACAAACATTGGTACTATTTTAGACTAAACATATATTACGAATGTAAGTCACAAATGATACTACTAATCACATTTTTATAAGAACTGCAAAACGCGCCCTTGGAGCAATTAAAGGTTTTCTTAATGATTTGCATGTAATTTAGAATAAATTGCTTAGTATCGATTCTCTAAATCAAAACCGTCTAGAAGCATCTTTTAGCTCGTAATATTATCAATGTTTTTAAGTAATGTTATTTAAAGTAATTGTACAACAGTTGCAAAAATCATACCTACATCAGATTTGACCCAAACAACGAACGCTACTCGCGCGCCCTGATTTCCGTATCTAAATTAATTTGCGCGTCTTGATAAATGACTATCAAAATAATGTGACATTTTAAGGTGCTTGCGTTATACAAAGAATCCTTATCAGTTTGTTAAGTTTTATTTTTTAATATTCAATTGATTATTATAGGTATTTCTTTAATGGGAATGTATGTACTAAAACATTCGAGATTCACGTTACTTAAATCATCCAATGCGTGCTGACCGCTCCAATCTTGCTCCAACCCTTATCCCAATTTATTTTGGGTCAACGAGATAATTTTTCTCTTCCATCCATCTTTATCAAACGTAATCTGATCTACACGGCGTTTACTAGTTTATTAACCGTGTCATCTTTTGCATACGTTGCCCTCGTAAGTGACATTGTATCTAATACTTATCCACTTATTTTTATATTTGGAGAAACTCTTGTCACAATATTAAAGATGAAATAATTGTATGGGGTATCAAGTTTCTTCCCACCCGTTGGCACCACTGCAGTTTAAGGTCCTGTTAGCTGAAACAAATTACTGTCTAACGGGATTACATGTGCCGATAGTTGTAGATCTAATATTAATCCGTTCTAACTGGTTCTACCAAAATAATTTCCAGTGTTAAATGCAAAACACACATTTAGGAAAATATTCAGTGTTCAATATCCTAATTCAATATTTGTTAACATCTTCGCAACAATCCGACAGGAACAAAAAGTTTTTTACGTCGCACGCGACTGTTACGAGATTAGCGACATTTTATTACTTACACGCAAACAGACTCTTGGTTTTATTGAAATTAATTAGTATAGATAAGTTAAATTTGATTATCAAACTACATTATATTATATTATTTAAAATGTAAAAGCAATTGAAACTGGATGGTCGGTACGGCGGAGTTTTAGCAACGGGTTCCTTCAAACCTTTTTCGTACGGTTGCAACAGTAAATTTTACCGTTGTTTACTGGAAACAAAGTAGAATATACGTATATCTTCTGAAATCCAGCGCAATTTCTGTTAAAAGTTATAAATAAACGGTTGTTATGTATAATATTACGTTATTACAAAACCTGTTTCATATTAATGATTAAATAACTTAGTTTAATGACTAAGTAATTGAAAGACTTACATATCATTATCTTCGAAAGAAATTATCAACCGATATCGAAGTATCGATGTTGTTTTGAGTTCAAAAATCTTATTGTTACATTAAAACAAGTTTTTTATTTATTATAAACTTGAAGAATAATATTGTTCCGTGCGAGATAGCGGATTAAATAAGATTCAATGTGGCGTTAGTCTGCAGAAGATACGAGTAGTAAAGTTGCTACCTACATAGTCTAGCAAGATACCGCTATTGGCTTTATACAATCCTAGAGTTAATGTGTTACAAAATCACGATCTTAAACTGCATATGCTCGGTTAATTATCGCGAAAAATAATACACAAATGTAACGATAATATATTTCGGTAATATAAATATAGGACATACCGAATAGATCTGTCATACTTTTGTTATCTAGGACGATCGTAGTAGTCGCGAACATAAAATAAAGCTTAGAGAGAAAGTTTTATTTTTATGTCAAGTATAGTACCTACCTGCAAAAGGAAAGTCCGATACCATTCATACTTATCTGACCTGCCTCCTCTATGTTACAACTTCAATTATGAACCGAATTGATTACATATCTATCCACGATAACTGATTTGATAAAACTCATATTTCATTTTCATTCTACACTTAATACGATAATTATTTTGAATGAAAATATTAGTATGTACAATCTTACACGTTGATACTGGAAGACGAAACGTTATGATTATTAATACTTTAAATCGATTAGGGTATTATAGATAATAGGGCGATGTTTTAAGCTGCGTAGGCGTTAAGTGGCCAAATTTCCTAACATACCTAGATACGGATTAAAAAATGACGCAGTTCTTTATGTTGCAAATTTTTGTCGTTTTGATAGACACGTGGTTATACCTAGAAGCAACTAACGACAGGTGTTGTAGGATTATCGATCCTTCTTCAGCTTCAGGGCCATCTATGATTAGATAGATAATACTTTTCCCTTTAAAAACAGTCGATACTGGCGTTAGCCGTTTTGTAACTGTATTTCATTACAGTAACGTACGAGTAGTACCGGGTCCTTTTTTTGTAAAAGTAAATGTTCAAACGAGCCCCTCTCTGAGCTAATGGACTACATAATTATAAGAATTAGTTACTAAAATATACCCCGATCCAAAGGCCTTTCTTTATATCGAGGCCTCGGCTCAGGATATGATTTTCTCATGATTGTAAACGCATATATGACTTAATAAAATCCTGATACATGTGCTAATTATATAATTATAACTGTATTTATAAAAATAAATGTATATAGGTAGTTAATGACTACGATGTAAGTATCTCCATTCAACATGGAAGGGCAAGTATCGCAAATAACACCTAGTTATGAGAATATAACATGGTATTACCTTACAAAGGCCCCCTAGCATACACTGAAAGCCTTGTGTCTGAAAACCTAGTCCATGAAAAACGTTTACCACCTCATTGTAATAACAATAGGTCTGCCAAAATGGCAGTTATGCACTGTTTCTATATAATGCTAACAGAATCGTAAAGACCTTCACATAGCTCTGCATCATTTCTTTTGTTTAAATTACACGTGCTATTTTTAAAGCAAACTTGTGAAAATGTGTTTTTTTTTTCTATTGTTCCAGGCACACCAGACGATACTCTCCGCATGTTCCCCATATTTTGAAAGCATATTCCTACAGAACTCTCATCCACATCCGATAATATTCCTCAAAGATGTACGATTCTCAGAAATGAAATCTCTTTTGGATTTCATGTACAAGGTATTAATATGTATAAACTGTAATTCAATCACTTATAGTTTAATTCGTTTAATATCAAGATTTTTATTTTTATTAAATTTTGATTTTGTTATTCCAGGGTGAAGTGAATGTTGGCCAAAATATGCTACCGATGTTCCTAAAAACAGCTGAAAGTTTACAAGTTAGAGGTTTGACCGAAAATAATACATTGAATCCAAAGGTAAGAACTCATACACAGTTAAGGATTGTTGCGTAAATTACTTATTTTTCTACACTTGACATTTTTAAGTATGCTCCATGCCCATTTCAATAGATATGCTAACACTATCTTAATAAAACTCCAATAAATTATTTAGCCACTTAAAATGCGAAATTTTTAAGGAAGATCGGGATAAGCGAAGGTAAAATTACAGATCCGGTGTTTTTCTTTGCAATGATATTTCTCATTTGAATGTTATAGATTTCCATTTCTACTTAAAAGTCCCACGTGTGTAGATTATACGTTTTATTAGTTATCGCCTGTTAACCTTGAATTTTTGGTAAAACAACAGCTTAAAACACAAGTTACAAAGACTTCAAAATAGAAATGATAATTTCTGCACTATTAAGACTAATGTAGTGATAAACAACTTTAATTTCCTGCAGTCTAGAATTCAAGTATAACAAGAATGTTGAACGTGAATTTAAAACATAGTCCTAATTTAAAATTGAAGCGATGACGTCACGAAACCGTTATGCCCAACGATATAAAAAAGATATGCATCCATAAACGCATCAACTCGATAAAAACCGTTGGATTATGGACGCCGATGTGAGAGTTAGGTTTATAGGATTCGAGTCATGTAGAATACGAAATCGTATAATTTACTGTAATCTTAAAAAATAATCTCATGTATATTTTTGCTAGACAACGTTTTCGTTTTTTGAATCCAAATTAAATTGATTCTAGATTTTTTTGTATAATTAAACAATTGTGGCAAACGTTTATTGGAATACATTTTACACGATTTCTGTGTGTGTAAGAGTAGTCTTTGTACATTCTCAGTCGGAGGATCGGTCGACTCCGTCAGTGAGCGCGGAGAATCTTTCCCGATCTGAGTCGTTCGCCACGCCTCCGGCCGCGCATTGCGCGCCGCCAGCTCCTCACACACCACTGTCGGCGGCGCCACCCGCGCACCCGGCTCATCCCTCGCATGCAATCCCTCCGGAGAAGAGACGCAGAAAGAACTCTACGGTACCACGAGACGACGTCGACCATTCTTACAGGCACTACGAGGTGAGAAAGACTCTTTGAAAAAATATTTCTTTGGCGAATGGTGCTCTTATGTTACTGATTTAAATCACATTAATCAATTTTTACATAAAACAACAATGAGTTTTAAACATATTGCCAAACATGCTATGTATTTATTACATAGCATTTACATTGACAAGTTTTAACTGAACTCGTTGGTGTTGATTTATAAGGATTGGTTAGTCGATAGTAACGGTGCGTGTATGCAGGGACATGTAAAGTCGGCGAAATGCGGGTCAACGGGGTCGGGGTCGGAGCCTTCGACGCCGCCTCCGGCGCACACGCCGGCGCGGTCGGTGGCGCGGTCCCCGGCGCACACGCCGGCGCCGCACGTCAAGCAGGAGCCGGACTCGCCGTACCCGGCGCACGGCCCGCACGCCCCGCACGCTCCTCACGCCCCCGCTATCCACCCGCCGCCCCCTTTCGACCAGACGCACCTCCAGGTAAACATTTATATCATCTCGTCAAATGTCGACATCTCAAAAACTATTAAATATCGTTTTCATCCTGCTTTTACTAGTCAAGACTAGGAAATATTTTCCTACTTTTTACGAGGATGATCTTTTTCTTCTGTTATCTTAGTTATTTATCAACGATCCGCGGATCTGTGCCAACAGGAAGGAAGGGATCTGCCCAAATAAAAGATAATATCACAAGTTATAAAGCAGAGCCTTTCCTTCTTTGTTGGCAGAGTTCAGGCTGGGCTTGCGTGGCTGTCCCGGAAGAATCTAACCACCAGTATTTGGACCTAAGCATTAAACGGCCCGATAGCAACATTCTCGCTTCGATCCTCGCCCTCCCGCCCCAACAGATTACTACGTCTTCAAAATCATCACGACAATCTCCTGTCAATTCAAAAAAAACCGGGAAATTTCGTTTAAGTTGGTTAACTCTGTACCCATGGCTGCAATATGATAAATTTCAAAACATTATGTATTGTACTTACTGTAGGAGATGGTCACATGAGCTAACTGTAAATAGAACTTCTTTTGTAGAAGGCAACTCTAACTTTAGACTAGAAATTGTGAACCACCACGATAAATGTAAAGCTCACAAGTTTTGTCGCGATCGTGAACATTCTGCTAACGCAAATATGCTTCCTACACGGGAAACACCTGATAATTAGTTACAGAAAAATCTAGTAGGGGGTACATATTGGTAAAACTTCAATGGTTCTAGTTAGTTGCATATATAATAATCGAAAATTTAAAGAAATGTAACAGCACATTGGTCAATTAATACATTTCAAATATCATTAAAGTATTCCAACATATTTATAAAGTGATCTTAACTAATACTAAACTGGTTTAAATGTAGTATTATCAAGCTTTGGCGTAAAAGACTGATTAAACTTAATCTTACCAGTTAAACTGACCAGTCTTGATATATGAGTACTTAATCACAATATTGTGATAAATGAACATGCATTTTCAAAAGAATCTTGAATTTACTTTCATTATTATTATATAGATGTAATAATATAATACTTATCTTGTAAATAGTGTGTCAGACACAAACATTAAAAATTTTGAGTTAAAAAATTCAATTTTGTTTTATTATTTGCATATATTTTCGCCACACGGATCACCTGCTATCTTGAAAATATAACTAAAATAGTTTCTCACTAAAAGGCTTTCTTTACAGCTAAAATAATTACCCTTTAAAATCAAATATCACTTTTCTATTATATAATCTGCTTGCTGATTTTCCAGAGTATGGGAGTAACGGAAATGGCATCAATACTGACCCAGCAAAATCTTGGCAACGAGTGTAACGACAATGAGCCCATGTTACAACCACACCCAGACCAGACAGACACCATAGATGGTGAGTTATTTTCCAATACATTTGCCACTAAAAGAATTTTGAACAATATTAAACTATTACAACAGAATAAGATTATTTGAACATACTCCAGCTGCAAGTTAACTTATTTATGCTCATAATTTTATTAGTGGCCATGAAATTAAAATATTTGTCAGTTGTTTGTTCTAAAAATAATCTGTTATAAATTAATATAATTTTTATCACAAATTTAAAAAAGATGTGTAACAACTGACAAAATATCAATGTTGCCTGTGTATTAGATGTTTGAAGCTTTAACTTTTATTTTACCCATTTATTTCGCCTTTTATAAATGAATCAGAGATATTTAATCCATTCTAAACCTGGGTTGGGATCTCTGGACTATAAACCACTAATAATGCATGCTAACAACACCCTGCAGCATGTCACTCATTGTTGCTTACCATTCCATTGTCAATTAGCACTAACCATAGACGCTTTAATATTCTTTTTACTTAGTATGGTATGCTTTTAGACTTTTCTTTTTTACTTTGAAGAAAAAGGTGTCATAAGATTTCTGTTTTATAAAGATTTGGCGCCCCCGAGGGTTATAGGTCGTGCAATATTGACACTATTTCAATATCTAGTTAAGGCAAAATTAAGCTAATTATTGTCGTGAGAATAATGTATAATTATTTTATATTATAAGCAAATTATATATGGTGCATTCTAAAGGGAAAAGTTAGTTATTATATAAATTACGGGTTAGGAATGCATGTAAGAAAATTGAGGTGGAATGATTTTCGAACGGTTATGGAAAGAGTTTTTGCTTTACGAAGTCTCGTGTCAGTGAAAAACTTAAGCATGCCCACTAAATGAAACCCAAAGTGAAAATGTTACGTATCTTACAGGTGAAAATTGTGGCGTTGATGAAAATAAAATACCATGGGAACCATTTAGAAATAAATTAGCCAGTGTTGAAAATATTGTCAAATCATTTGGTTTGGCATTGACCAACAGACCGTTAAGTGTTCCCGAGTCTTGTAACATTTGCGGCAAACTAGTAAATAATCTTAAAAAACATATGAAGTCTCACAATCCCGAGCAACACAAGTGTCCCATGTGTCCTATAACGCTCACACGAGCTGATAACCTTAAGAGACACCTTCGCATGAAGCATTGTTCTATACTAAAATCTAATAATCTGTCTAATATACAGAAGAAATGCGAATTAAGTTAAGCTTTCTTAATCTAGGTAGTCAACTAAGAGTCAATGAATCTCATTGCCTAATTACGTCATGAAGAACAAGTACTTTTGTATTGCGGTCTAACGTGTGGATGGGTAGCTAACAGTTTGTGATCATAGTGTAACTGTAACACACTCAGGGCTTAACAAATAATTGTTAACATAACCTATCTTGCCTATTAATACACTAATAAACTACAATTTTAACACAATGCGCTTAATTGACATTTTGTAACTAGATTAAGGTGTGGTGTGTGTTTTTTCTTAAGTTCATTGTTTTCACATTGTTCAATTTA
The DNA here is from genome assembly GCA_902829305.4 of Spodoptera exigua. Classification (NCBI taxonomy): domain Eukaryota; kingdom Metazoa; phylum Arthropoda; class Insecta; order Lepidoptera; family Noctuidae; genus Spodoptera; species Spodoptera exigua. Next base: position 6,358,270 of record LR824612.2, read on the forward strand.
AGTTCATTATTTTAACATTGTTCAAAATATAATTTTATTTCAATCATACTAGTTATCTTATGAAGTTGTATATTAGCTTAAAATATTATTTTTGACAAAACACATTTCTTAGATGTGAAATGTCCAACATGAAATTAAAACTGCAATTGACATAAATCCAAAGTCGGAATGTGTAAAATATTTTCTCAGTGTTGAATGTCACTAAGAAATAGCAATTTTAGTAAATTAAACGACACAGTATCGCTGGGTCTTAATATGTTTTTTTTGCTCGTTAAACAACCTGGATTTTATGTATTGTGACAAAGTAGCATTGTGCTCAAACAACCTCATGTGTTAACAATGTATGTCTTTTTTATTTATTTCAGTAATTTTATAACATTAGTACCAAAGTGGCTTTGCTGTCGACGAGAATAAGGTTTTATGTAATTGATATTCTCAACTCAAATGATCAGCCTCTTTCAATAAATTTCTTATTCAAATTCGAAAAGTGCTTCGATGTCTGTTGAAGGTGCCGTTTGCGACCATCTTCATGAGCCGCGTGCTTGAGTTCTTGTTTGCACGCCGCCCTCGAGGCGCAAATGGCGCATTCGCTAGATGTAGATGCACAATGACATTACATTTTTCGAAGTTTACACATAAAATGGGAATATAAAATAATAAAATCTCAAAGATTATAGTAAAACTACACACTATCTGTGTCTAGTTTTGTGGTCTCGGTCATAAAAATAAAATATACAAAAGATTGCAGATCAATTGAGGTGCCCTATAAGTCAATTTTAATAACGAGTTTGTACAAACTTAATATGATCTCTTGTTGTTCCTTGTAGTATTATAAAACGACATCAGCTACAATTTTATTGCTGACGTCCAAGACTGACTTTTATGTGATTTAGGAACATACCTCTTAATTTATTTCCCATTTACTTCGATAAAATTCGTATGTAAGTCTATCGTTATTGTGTGTTTGTTGCAAATATATTCCTTTATTTATACCACTTTTCTTTTCATTTCATCCTCTATCCATGCTTTCTTTATATATAGCAGACCTATTTCTCTCTATAAATCGCCTTCTGCATTACAGGCTTGGTGACAGTAATTAACAAATTTTCATGCAAATGTAACACTGACAATAACAAACACCATTTCTTCAGTATCATTGATTCATTTATGCATGGATCTCCATTGAATATTACTATTTTGTTACAAATAAATAATTTCCAAAGTTTTATTTTCAACTTTATTCAATATTATTATTAACGCTTTTATACTACTTAGTCGGGTCATAAGTTCTGTCAAAACCTTATATTTTTAATTTTCGATTACTGGCCAGAAATTCTTCGACTTATTTTAAAAATAGAACTTTCGCGCTTGTAGAAAATAAAAAAGAAATTATTTTTTATTCATTTTTAAATATGGAGTGGTCGAATAAAGAAGACAGAATCGCGGTTATCGCGTTGCACCGCTGTGGTTACGCGCCAAAAGACATTTTCAATATTCTTCAAAATTTGAAAATAACGTTACGGTTTGTTTATCGTACTATCAAACGATACACCGAAGAGTCAAGCTTCGAAGATCGTAAGAGAAGCGGCCGACCTCGCACAGTTCGGACACATAAGGTCATCAAAGCAGTGAAGGCGCGAATCGAACGAAATCCCGTACGTAAACAAAAAATCCTAGCTCTGCAGATGGGGCTAAGCAGAACCACTGTTAAAAGAGTACTAAATGAAGACCTGGGACTACGAGCTTATCGTAAAAAGACAGGACATTTTTTGAACGAGCGTTTAAAAAAAATTAGGCTAGACAGATCCCGCGCTTTGCTACGACGGTACGCGGGAAAAAAATACCGCGAAATTCTTTTTTCGGATGAAAAAATTTTTACTATTGAAGAAAGTTTTAACAAACAAAATGATAAGGTGTATGCCCACAGCAGTGAAGAAGCAAGCGCGCGTATTGCGAGGGTCCAGCGTGGGCATTACCCTTCCTCATTCATGGTTTGGCTTGGAGTCTCATATTCAGGCGTAACTGAGGTGTTTTTCTGTGAAAAAGGTGTGAGAACTAGTGCCGAAGTTTATCAAAATACTGTCCTAACAAACATAGTGGAACCTCTTTCTCAGACAATGTTCAGGAACAGGCATTGGATATTCCAACAGGACTCTGCACCGGCTCATAAGGCACGAAGTACGCAAGACTGGTTGATCGCTCGTGGAATTGACTTCATCCGGCATGAAGACTGGCCCTCTTCTAGTCCAGATTTAAACCCACTGGACTACAAGATATGGCAATATTTGGAGGAAAAAGTCTGTGCTAAACCTCACCCGAATTTGGAGTCTCTCCGAGCATCTCTGGTTAAAGCAGCGGCAGACATAGATATGAATGTGGTGCGTGCAGCGATCGATGACTGGCCGCGTAGATTAAGGGCATGTGTTCAAAATGGGGGAGGGCATTTCGAATAATGTAAATAAAATTATATTGTACATTTAATGACCTTTCATTTCATATATAATTTTTAAATAATTGTCAAAAGGCGTATAAGTTATTACATCAAAAGTTTGTGACAGAACTTATGACCCGACTAAGTATAATAGTTCTAGGAAAGGCATAGTACAGCGTTAACAGTTACTATTAAGGCTTAAATAGTGCTAAAATATTGTAAACATTGTTTAATCGAATCTTGTTTTGCAAACTGTTTTAAATTTGATAATGATACCGTAAAAGATGATTATGAACCTCAGAAGAATCCGCATCACGTAACTAATGCCCCAGTACCGGTGGTCACTGAGTGGTGCACTGTAGACACGGTCCGGGGCTCGCGTGGCAGCTGGCACTGCGGCATTGGCCGTGGTTGGCGGGGCTGTAGAGGAGAGTGGATGACGCATGGCTGGTTGCAGGCTCGAAGGGCTGGCACATGCGGCTGACGTTCGAGCGCGTGGCGGGCGCGCTGAACCTGCACCGCTGCAAGCTGTGCGGCAAGGTGGTGACGCACATCCGCAACCACTACCACGTGCACTTCCCGGGCCGCTTCGAGTGTCCGCTGTGCCGCGCCACGTACACGCGCTCCGACAACCTGCGCACGCACTGCAAGTTCAAGCACCCCGCGTACAACCCCGACACGCGCAAGTTCGAGGCTCCCGCGCCGCCCGCGCCCGCGCCCGCGCACGCGCCGCTCTACGCCAACCCGCTGGACGCGGGCTTCGACTGATTGTCCATGTACTGGCTCGGCCTCGACGCTCTGTGAGCGCTAGCCCTCGCCAGCCTAGACTATGTCGTTGTTCATGTGTCAAAATTTTAACGGACCGTCTCGCGTCGAAACCGCTTCCTATTTAGGATTAAGCTGAAGTGCTATTACTTAAACGGGCCTTTCTTAATGTATGCCCGCACACGGCGGGCGACTCGTTTTAGTATCGTCTCGGTTGTGCGTTTGACTTGCCCCAGTGTGATCTTGTATAAGATTCCTCGTCTGGAATATACCTATGTCGATGTTACTGAAATAATGACTCGAAACGTATGTAGTAGGTAAGCAAATTTTTTTCTATACCAATCGCTATACGGGAACGGGCAAAAGCAATAATATGATGTTAATTTTACTATTACCATATTATTTTTTATATTGTATCGATAGGAACCTTAAGATATTAAGAATATACATTTATCGAGTAGCGGTGCGACCGCGAAGTGATGCTGGCTATTAGCGGTGGCCCAGATACGGGCCAACAGTTTCTTGTTATATTTATTCATTAGATAGGAAATTATGAGTTTCCTGTAGCTAATTATATTTATGTTATTGAATCCTGTGGGTGGTATGGAACGACATCAGAAGGATATTTGGGGACTGGCAAGAGATTGTGATTAGTCGTTGGTCAACGACGTATAAATATTGACTGAATCTCAGTGTAGATGCATTTGTAACTCTATGAGGCCTTTGCAAGATGGATAATTATTAAGGATTTGTGATGTATTAAAGGATAGCGCCTAAGGAAACATACGAAAAGATTTTTATACTAGACTAGTTGATCTATTTACGGAGATTGTTTTTTTATACTTAGATATATTCTATTGTCTGATTTAATATACTTTTATATTTATATAACTGCATATATAATATGATTTATTAGTGTTGTTTGTTTTTAATCGATTCATCATATAGTAACATTGATTTCGTTTATATTGTGTTGACGGTTAAAAGTAATCGAGTTGAGATGTTAACATGTTTTATTATTTTATCGTTGGTAGGTGTTTAGTTTGTGGTACCGGGCCGCGAGCCATGCCGGCCGGCCGTCGCCCACTCGTGTGATCGGTGCTTGGGGTCAAAGACCTCTTTCAATCAATTAATATAAGTTAGGATGGAACGTTTGGAGGTTGCGCATTTAGTAACTAATATTGGCATTCTACGATTGGGACTAACCTAGCGTTTATGTATGTATTTTTCAATTAAGATTTAAGATTGTTACATTTTTAGCTAAACACTTTAGAGTGGTACGGTAACTGAAATGTGATAAAAAGGAATGGTGCTAGAACCAAGAGTGTTAACACGCTACGATTCGACTCCTATTATAATATTATTAATGATTAGTTACTTTGCATTAAATGTAAGGCATCTAGCATCCAGTTGAGGTCGCATCTATCTGGTCAACGGGTAAATAATGCATGGATCGTTACACGCCTAGAGATTACAGTATCACTCGAGATTTTACCTTAATTTTTTCAGAGATCTTCAAGTTTTCTAGTACATAAATATATAATGAGTAATGATAAGACACCATTTACATAATATAATATGAATCTGATCCTTGCCTACCAAATATAATACGTTCATTGATGGAGTTAGGAATTTATCACATCCGAATAGTGAATCCATGATCGTTTCCCATAACTTTAGTTGTGGCGTTAGTGCTGTTGTGCTGTTTAGTAGCTGTGAACATGCAATTCCACTTGTGCAATTTTTTGAAAATAGTCATAACTTATAGCTAGATTATACAATTGACTATTGAATATAGGGGCCCACTCGATATATATATGTAAGCACGAAGCTCATGCGTCCCTGTATATAATTACGATAAAGTCACCAAACATTTCTTCCATAAAGATTTTATATTTACTTTAAGGATATCAAAGATTTTTATACCTACTGTTCTTAGTTATGTGGGCGCTTATTATTTGATAGCATTTCATACTCAGTGCAATATTACTAGTTATTTAATTACGTAACCAAACTAAATGATATTTTAAAAGTATATAATAAATATCATTGCAAGAGAGTAACTACCTATTTGTAATTACATAAGTGACTACTCCTAATTTCTATTTCTACTTAGTGAATCGCAGTTTGGGTTACGGTGATGTACAGGTTTTATAGCTGGTAATATTAATAATTAGCTTGTTTACCTCTGCCAATCGTAATAGTTGTGTACTGTTTAATAATTTATTGTCGCGCAAGATTAAGTCTATTGTTGAGATAGATCATAGCTATCCGTTACGGGTCCCATTGCCCAGCGAGTCGATGATCGTGCTGATCTCCCAATCTGCCCACGCGTTAAACGCTTCATCTAATCGTGAATGCATTTTTATATTACTATCACTCGAGACCAATTTTTAATATTGAATTTGCTATAGCAAATTGATTGATTAGTAACATAGAATATTATTTTAGATATTTTAGGTTAGGATACTATGATAGTGTCTGGCCAGAATATTTTGGAGAATCACACCGTTTGGCTCAGAAAATATCTACCTTTGATCTCTTTTCAGCTTTCAAAAAGTATGCAACTTAATAATTGTAATGGTGACCACATTCGGACTTAATGAAAGCTAACTTTATGCCATATGGAATTTTATACATAAGGTTAACGAATTACTAAATTTAGTCTTATGAAATTGAGGTCTTGTAGACCTAGTCACTTATTTGGCCAATCTATTGAATATTCCAATTTATTGTATATTAAAATTTACATTTGTATCACAAGGATGTGATCTTATCATTGAATCAATGGAGTGCAGGATGAGCTCTAACGTTATTTTCAGGATAGCAATGGTCTAGTTATGTTTATTTTGTTTCTTCTTTATAACATTAGCAAATTTGTTATAGTGTCGTATATCACAATAGTGTAATACTAATAGGGAGGGGGTGTCAAATCGTGTACCTCACAGCTGACGAATGATCTTGTTATATTATTACATGAAATTTTATGAACGATTTGTTGTTTATGAATATTTTGTTTGATGTCTTGGTTTGATGCCTCCGTTAAAAGTTTTTAATTTAAATAATTTTGTTTTATGCAAGCAGTTAATGCAATTTTTTTTCACATTGTTTGATGTTATGTAATGCAATTTTAACATGTTGCAAACTCCTGCATTTATCTGTTGTATTTATTACTAATTTTTACATTAAATTGTGGTATGTTACAAATCCGTGTAGTTTCAGTTGTGCGTTTCACATGCTCCACACCCACCTGCAAAATCTATTATTTAACTGTGCAAGTAATGAAAGCACGGCCAGATTTCCGTTGTGTACTCGAGCGGCGTTGTCGGGAGACGGCAGCGGCGGCGGCGGAGTGTAGCGGGTTGTTGTTGCAGAGCGCGGCGCGGGCGGGCCGGGCGCGGCGCCGTACTCGTACCACAGCATGTTCGTGGCCGTGGCCGACAGCGCGGCGCTGTGGCGCTGCAAGTCGTGCGGCAAGGAGGTGTCCAACCGCTGGCACCACTTCCACTCGCACACGGCGCAGCGCTCGCCGTGCCCGTACTGCCCGGCCACCTACAGCCGCATCGACACGCTGCGCTCGCATCTGCGCCACAAGCACGCCGCGCTGCTGCTCAAGCACTAAGCGCCGCTCGAACGCCGCACGAACGCCCCCCGACCCCTGCGACGCTCCCGACATCTGAGCTCGATATCTTTCTTTCTCGTTTAATGTGACTAGGTATAATTACATTGACGTGCTTCGTGCATGATTTCGAAGGTAATTATTATATTGAATGTGTTACGACGCTCGTTTTCGTGCGTTATATTTGAATCGTTCTGTATGGGTAAGGTATTGAATTTTGTTACAACTTATTTAACTAACAGGGTAAATTTAAACAGTAAGATACTGGAAAGGCTCTTATTGCTATCAAAAGATTTTAGGCTCAGTTTAGTTAGTCAATGGATATTAAGTTTTTGAAACTTGAAACATAATTGAAGCACCTTGTTTTTGTTATGTGTCGTACACGTGGAGCAAATGCAATTTTCAACAAGACACCCTTCTTTTTAACGACTGTCGTATTAGATAAATTCCACACCTTCAATGTAACAACATTAGTGTTTATAGTGCGTAGGTAAGTGTTTAAGGTGAAACATATTTATTTGCAAGTAACTATACATAATGGAATGAAGACTGAAAGGAAACAGCTTGTGATTGATTTTAAGATGGAGACGGTAAGGTCTGAATGTAAATAATTTGTAAATTGGTAAATATAATCGTCAAAGTTTTAGGTAGCAAAATATCTTGGAACTTAATGCGTGTTCAAAATTCAAATTAACGTTAAAACACGATCTTATACTTAGTAGTCGTATGTATTATAAATTATATTTTTGTATAAATATTGTCTGCGTTTATCGCATAACTTTAATTAAGGGTATTAGATGTTTACTCTCGACTTGCAAACATGGCAAGAATAATTGACATTCCATAATATCTAGGTGAATGAACGATGCGATAATATTCAACCCATCGAATTGGAACGCATTTGATAACTTGATCAGATTTTCTGACTTTTGGAATCTACTGATAAAAATATTATATTGTATTGATATTGTACGGAACTGCTTAACCCTCTAAAATATAATGATGTAAGTAGATAGTCCCCACGCTGAATGTTGTGACCTTTGGCTCATTTATTAGAAGAAAACTTAGTCCGATTGTTTCTGCAATCGGAAAGCTATTGTAAATGATTTCTCTTTATAGTTAAGTGTCCTGCATTGAGACATGTGAATTTAACACGTCGTTTACTTGTGTAAGTAAATATCTAGCTTTTAATGGTCCAATATATATTAGCATTCTAAATGTGTGTCATATTGTTGTTCGTACATAATGATATTTCATTGAATCTCATCTTTCAGTAATTCATTTTATCAGTATTATATATAAATTAGTATTGATAGATAGTCATTAATTGATGTCATAAGTCCCAATCTAAGAATGTAGGTTAGTTATTGTAGCATTGTGAAGTCATCTGTTATAAGTGCTTGGCTAGTCACACCCACTTTTCTAGTTAATAATTAATTTATTGTTGAAATGTGTTGTTCCTTTTTATTATTGTTTTATTATATAGTTTTAAATTTGGCTCGTTCTGATTGTGCAATTTTTTGCCGCTGCCGTAACCAATATAATGTTTTAGGGTTTTACAAGTAAAGTATTTTTGAACTCTACTTGTATAATTATAAAAATATTCACTTATTTAATGCTCTAAATAAAATACATCACTTCAAAACGGTGTTTCTTTTGGTCAGGTGTAAAAATACAACGAACAATATTCGGTAAATAAAATAGTTTTATTGCACAGTTCAATGATTATCATGTTAATGGCAACACATACAATAGGTGTGATTTATTTACACATTGCACAAATATCACTATGAGTATTCAACTATAAATACTTGTATAACCTACGATTAAATAACCTACTTGTGACTCTAAGTCTTCAATCTTAATACACATACTTACTCAATTACATTCAAACTGAATTAAACATGGCAACATATGGCAAGTTTAATTCTCTAATACTAATCATAATTTATGAATGAAGCATACATTGAAAATGGCCGCAACAACGTACAAAACAATCCGTATTCACTTACTACTTGCAGTACAATCAGTCGTAACTTACACTGGCTACATAGAGACTCAAAGTTAGCAAGAAATTCCATTTACTTATCACAGTTATTGTTTTACTTTACTCCCTCTTAGTAGTAATATTTTCGGAGGTTCCCTTTACAATTCCACTTACATTTTGTATTTTTTGGAAATATTATATTGTCTCTAACTTCAACGACTTCTTGTGTTATAAATGTGACACATTGTCTACAATATTAATTAATTAATTCATTGCACTAATTTACACAAATATCTGGAGTCGTCCCCGTTTGAGCTGATAGTCATTTAAAATGGGGCCAATGTGTTTCGAAACACTTACTGGAATGTCGGAGGGACGTATAGATAATTATTTACTTATAATAAATAAATTAGGTTTACTCTTGTAGCCTTTCGACTTTACCGCTTTCACCAGGAGAGTCTACAATGACACTGGCACCTGGACTAACTGAACTTCCGCCATCTTTACTAACTTCAGTGTCCTCTTTCTCTCTAGAATCCTCCTTCTCAGCTGAGCTTTCACCAGAGTCTTCCGATTCTTCTTCGTCTGAATCACTCTTTTCAGCAGCACTCTGCTTATTTTTGTTCTTTTTGAATTCTTCCTCCATTTCTTTGAATTTAAGGGTCAGGTATCTGTAACCAATGAATAAATTGCGTCAAGAATATTTTACCTTATATAAAGAGGAAATTACACTACACCTGTCAAAAGTAACTTTCTGAAACACTTTTATTAGGTTGCGGTTGGCTAAACAAAACGAAATGACATAGGCAAGTATGGGTTACCGGTAAGTTCACAATGTCTTGTTCATTCAGTAGGTAAACAGGGACCAGTTACACTGGTCTGCAACAAGTTCCTGATTAAAACTGGTAGGTTCAGAATTTTGTCAATCTGGTGGACAATGTTAAAACTGGCTGCAAATGTTACCTAGCCAAGATTGATGCTAAATTTTCGCTGCCAAATACCATAAACTAGCCATTCTATAATGACCAGTTAGTTAAACAGTTTAACTGAGTTCGAAAACCGAGTTGTTACCAGGAAATTGTCTATTGATGCCTAAATGCCATTGGTTGTTCAATACATGAATGGCTTATCAAGCTAGTTGTCTGCGAAAATATTTAATTTTATCCATCATAAGTAGTAAGGTTCCTACTTCGTTACTGAATCTGTCTAATGGCATCTGTAAATTGTTCCTACAAAAGTTGACTTAGTGTCCAAGCCAAGTTCGTGACGAGGCTCGCATTAGGTGGGGTAGCGGAAGAATGTGGATTCCCGTGACCCCACGCGCACGTGCGTGGAGACACCGGGGTGGTTTCAGCCGGTAAAAGTCCGGCATGCCCCTCCGCCTTTCACCGGGTGGAGAAAGTCCATGAGGACATACCCCCGTAAAAAAAGTGTTTAAGTTCAATCGCTCATGAAAAATTGTTCAGGTTGTACTCACTTATCAACCAGTGGTCCGCTATAATCCTCAGGGAACTTGGGCGAATGCGGCAGGATGTATTTGTATAAACTCTCGTTCAATACGTAAAGCTGAGTGGTGGTAGCGCAACGCACGTTGAACCACCAGTCGCAGGTGAGTCCCGCCTGGGAGAATATTGTCCCGTTCGGACACAGGAACGACGCTTGTCCACCATTCAGGTCACAGTAATGCCATACCTGTTGCAAAACATTCAATAATTAGGTCATAATAATTGATGTGGTACCTAATATAACCTTCGAGCGTACGGCATGTTGCATTCCGCTTGCGCCTCAAAGACTATTGGCTCTTTGCCACCAAAGACCCAGACATCATAGTAAACCGACAAATAAGAATAGTCTTACTTGTTTAACAGGATCACAGAAAACTGTTCATACCTACTCTAGTGACACAACGAGGTGTCTCTGGTTCAATTCCAGGGTCAAGCAAAGCATTAAAGGTAACAATATAAATAACCTATAATAGGCAGACCATATATTTATTACTAAATAGGTTTACGTATGCCTAACAAAAGTGATGAAAAAAAAATATCCCGACGAATGGAGAACCTCCTCCTCTTTTTGAAGTCGGTTAAAAAGAGGCAGTTGCACTTGTAATACCTATAAGTACGTGTTATCCCTGAAGTAGGGCAGAGTATGCTTACCTACAACGTCAAAGACTTGTAACCCATCAGTCGAATCAGACATGATTTTATGTTATTTACAAAACTTCAAACTACATCATCGTGTTCAAACTCCACGTTTGCATTTATTAGACCAGTCTTAAGTAACGTCCCGTAACGTGCTACATTTAGGTACCGACCTACCATGTAGCCAGTGACCATTTTGGGAGACATCCTTTAGCCAGGCAATTACCACAAATGCAATATGCATAGACAGACGCCGACAGTTGGCCGACCTACTTTCCCTTTGTAACACCAATTTTTTGCACATAAACATTCTTTTATATTGCAAGTTACCTGACAACGTGTCTCAGGATCTGCAAAGAAGCCTTTGTACCGCTGCGTCTTGCAGTCGAAGCTGGTGGTTGGGATCGTGGTAAGTATGGGGTAGTCAATGCCTGGCCTTCCTGGTGTACCTCCTTCATCGTCAGATGCCTGCTGCAATGGGAAATGCTGACTGCTTCCAACGCCAGGTGTTAACTCTGCAAATTTTTATGTATATTAGGTATGTTTAATAATATGTTATTTACCTTATAATAATATGGTATTGTAACATACCCAAAGATTTAAGTTATGTAGGTACCTACCTGGACAGCTTAAAAGTATTTATTTTCCATAAGATAAATTCCATTTTATCCATTAAACTTAAACTTACCATCAAGTTGTTGGGAAGGAGTATTCACGGGCGCAAGATATGGTTCTTCGGGAAATTCAGCTTCCGGTAATGTTGGCTGCTCAGGTTCTGGATCCGATTGAGCATCAACAGTAGGTGTTGATACTTTAACTTGTTCTGATGGCACAAATGGTTTGGGGGTGCTTAGAACCGGGACATCTCCATTGTTTGGTTGCGGTACGGCTTTCAAAACATTTAGCACTTGTAGTAAAGTCCTAATGGACGCACCCACATTTTCTTTTGTAATGGGCTTTGGAATAGATTTATTCAGTTGAAGTGAATTCAACAGAGACGCAAGTGGAGCTGTATTAGATGTTGATTGTGGAGGTTTGTATGTAGGGGCTTGGTCAACTACATACTGATAATAATGAGGCTTTATGTCTTCATGGTTCTCATTTTGCGGTGCCTGTAAACGTGCATCGTTGTATTTCTGATTTTCAAAATCGTGATCAATGTCAGGTACACTAGTTGTGAAAGTTGCAGGTTCCTTAGAATATTGTGGTGAGTTAAGTATTGGCTTGAACCCGCTTTGTACAATGGGTTGAGCTAGCAAGAGTTGTGGACGTTGTTTCTCATAATAACTTTCAGAAACAATCGATGGTTGCTTCCTGATAGTTTGCTGTTGAACATCAACGTTGTCGTAAACATAATGAGGTCTGGCCGGTCTTGGCTTCACATAAACATGCTCTTTAGGTATTAACACAGGAACTTGTTTTTTTGTTATGTCATAAACGTTCTCATTTTCGGGTACTTTAACGGGAGGAGTTTGTTCATAAGGAACCAATTTATATTTCGGTTTCTCCGACAAGTAATAGCGAACGTTGGGCGAATCTTCATTGTATAAATTAAGATAAGGTTTTCTGGTAGTCGGTACGAACGCTATGCCCTGGGATTTCGGTATTTGCTTGTGAACCAACCTGACGTTTTCATATTCATTGCGCAAAACTCCATTATTAAATTCCGACAATAAGGGATTGTAATTTGGAGATATTTTGCTGGAAGTGTGGTAAACAGGTACACCTCCTTTGTAATAGATTTTTGTTGGATTTGCAGACGCAATGTTGTGTTGAGTTAATCTGTTTCCTTGATATCTGGGAATGTTTCTATTCGGATAAAAAATTTTCTTCGGCTCTCGGTGATTGGCATGATTTATGCCACTAGCCTCGAGTATTTGTGCTTTTTCTACCTCAACGTCCTTTACATTATCCGTTACCGGTGCCGCCAAGTCATTGGCATAGTAGAATGTCATATAAGGTATCAACCTCCTGTATCTTTCGTTGATCGACAACTTCGTAGAGTTATTATTAGCTTGTGGTTTTTGCTTTTTACCACGGTTTGTTCTTACAGCAATTTCTTCTATTTTTGATTCCATTGGTACGAAATCTGGCTGCACGTCCATCGACATTCCTCCAACCATTTTGATTTCGGGACTGTTTCCATTTGGTGTGATTGTGATTGGTGCGACAAACGCAGGTATAACTGAAACAATGAAAACAAGTATATCATTCCCTTCGCAACGTGCTCATTAAAATAGTACTTATATTACATACCTACACTCGTAACACTTGAGTGCATGACCGTTTGAACAATTTCCCAAGCGCAAAAAGACAATGCCTACTTCGAGGTCAAAAAAGCTTTTCAACTTGACATTGTACCGAATATTGTAATACAGTCAGCGTTTACACTATGTACTAGTAATTACCTACCTATACTAATTGGTTGTAACTTTACCTTTAAAACACTAAATTGATTAAGTAGAAGGTAATTATTAAGACACGCTACATACTTATTTGCATTTCTATCTACTTAAGTGTACCTACTTATTGCATATGTTAACAATACAATATTGTAGGAATTAACCGACTGACATTTTAACACCTGTTAAGTTTGTTCTAAGATATTTGGTAATTAGGTATAGGTAAGTACATACTTATTGAAATGCGAAGGAATATTAATAAATACATAAGGAAAAAAACTACAGTTTGAAAATCTTTAGATCAAGGTACAACAATCATCTAAGTAGTTTTTGATAACACACAGTCTATGTGCTAAAAGCACCCTCACAGATTTTTTTATTTGATCATTAATTTTCTTACGTAATAAGCGTAGTCGGGCCCAATTATTTATTTGTAAACAAACGCCTATTTAATGCGTAATACATCGAAATACTTGACGCGCCCATCTTATCAGTTGCACATCGAAATCTCGAGACTCATCACAATCATGTTACGATTACGAAACAATCATCTAATTGCCTCTGCCCGTCATCATATTAATCAGTATCAAATTGACCTATTTGTTAGCATCGAGGCCTCTATTAAGTAACTGCCGATAGACTTATTATAATATCGAAACTCTACTTTCACTGACCAGAATCCTGTTGCGTTGGTAAGTGCTCAATAAATCTGTGGGTCTAACCTAGCTTCGTACTTACAAATACCAGCTGTGTGATGAAATTCGCTCTAGTTGTAACAATAGTGTTTTAGAAGATACATAGATATACATATTGTATGTATATTTATTTCCATACGTGGCATTCTAGTCGGTAGAGTACTATACCTACCTTTTTTATGTAATAGATCGGCAAACGAGCAGACGGATGGTAAGTAATCAGCACCGCCCGTGGACACCCGCAACGTAGTTGCCGACCTTTTAGGGATTAGGGATTTGGAGATTTAGGGATTGGCGGTGGGGAAGGATTGGGCCTCCGGTAACCTCACTCACACGGTGAAACACAACGTTATGGTTGTTTCACGCCGGTTTTCTGTACGGCCGTGGGTATCACTCCGGTCGAGCCGACCCATTCGTGCCGAAGCATGGCTTTCCCACACTTAAATTTATACCGAATTCAGCTACTTAGACATAAACCTATTAAGTATAACAAAACAATATTTTTGTCTTCTTTTTTTCAGACTTAATGAAAATAGGTAGTTATGTAAATGGTAAAGTAGGAACTTATGATACCTACTCTACACTCGCCCTAACCTCTATTAGCTTGGTAGCTATAACTATCTGTCCTTCGTGTTTTTACGTTGCTATTCATAATTGGATAATTTTCTACGGTTGTTTGGTGCCTCCTGTTTTTTAGTAACAACAATATTTTTTACCGTTAAGCGATTAAGAATCTCTCATCCGTTAAAAAATAAATTGCCCAAAGGAATTTCTTATTATAATAGCTAAGTATATAATACGATTTTTAGCTTAACTAACTTGTATGCAGCCTAGGCATAATATGCTAAAGATAAGTTCAAAATCCTACCATTTAGGTACTTATATCATCCATCATCTCATGGACTAGGTACTTATACCTCATATTTCCAATTGCGCAATATGTTTTGGTCTCTATGATAAATATTCGATTTCGCACGCACTTCTATACCTTCTTAATTTAAATCAAGTATACCAGTTGATGATACAATCTTCTTTAAATTAATTGCTATGATTACGTTACACGTACCAACGTAATCAATAGCAATGTTTATGGGCTATTAAATCACAGTCGAACATCTGATTCCATCTGTAGGAACCAATCTTACCCGACAGATGAATTGGTTTGATTGAGCACTGCACCGAAGCCACGCACAACGACGGTAATCGACAAACGTGACTACAGAAATCATTCTCAGTCACCGACACAATTGAAGGCAATTAATTTAATATCTACACGGTTCATTTTTCGTGTAAACCTGTTACATAGCAACATATGCTTTGAATACTGTGATCAGTAAAACATTGGTATAAATAGGTTCATTGGCCTGATTCAGTTAGGTACCTAGATTTTGTGCGATGATTATCTAATAGTTTAACACTGGAGTAATAGATAAGTAGGTAGGTACTGAGACAGGTCATCTTTATTATACTTAACCGAAATAAATTTGAAAATCAAGAAATTGTAACGTACATATGTAAACAATGCAATTGGGAATTCGAAAAGGCTAGTGTTATGTAGAATTTCGAAGTGTAGGTAGCTAATAGGTAAGCTTTAGCATTATATCTGCCATCTGAGTATATTCAAACTAATATTATAAATGCGAAAGTAGGTAACTCTGTCTATCTGTCTTTTCTTAACGCCTAAACTACTGATCCGATTTCTATGAAATTTGGTACTGACATAGTTTGGAACTCGAGAAAGTACATAGGATAGCTTTTATACCAAAAATCTGCAGGAAGTCACTATTCCACGCGAACGGAGTCGGAGTCGGAGTCCGTCGGAGACGGGCAAAAGCTAGTACCTACCTATACAATAAATTCTTACAAATATTTTACTAAGTATTAAAGTTGCATTATTGTAAGAGAACTTTACAGCCACCTATAAAGCTGTCGTAAACGTAATGAAATTGCCTAAATAAGTATAAAGTCGCAACAAAGGTAGCGTGGCACTCAGTGACACTATTCCTACATATTTATTAGACCTACGTCAGATTGTGTGCGTCAACAAAATAAATTGTCGGTAAGCATTTTAGAAAGGCAGGATCGTTCGTGTGTCGAATACGGGTAGAGCCTTGTGAAGTGACTGGCTCTGCACGCGGAGATCCGTATCCTGGCTGCAACGCACTAAAGATACCGTTAATTAAGCTGATTTATTCAACAAATTATTTTAATTAGTAGGTACTAGCCTCTGCGGTTTCTAATAATTTCTCTTCGATATTTAATGACCGTTTTTAATTTAAAGATATGAAGAGAAATTAAACTTTAATTATGATTACATATTAAATGTCTAACTGAAATTTTAATTGATCGCGCCTAACTTAAGTGTTAAAAAACAATCACGATCTGAGGACTTGCAAAGAACTAAGTAAATAGGTGCGAGAGTAAAACTCGCATCTTTTACAAAATTATTTGTTTCCAAGCTGAGCATATGTCATTAAGTAATTAGTTGTGCCTAACAAGGCAAGTCATAATGTATGTAGCTGTATTTGACTCCAGTAGGTAATAGACGCTTGTATCTTTAATGCATCTACTAAGCAGGTTTTCCAATTCACTTGCAGCTATTAAGTTTTCATTCGGTGGATTTACTAAACAGAGTAATTGAAATACCTTGACCTGTAGAGTCTTGCTGGCTTTCAGATCATTGATAAATAAGTAGACAAATTTAATAGAACTTCTATTGAACTTGTGACCCACGCACGTAACTACTACCAGCATTCAAGTGCACGAAAATGACCTTTCGCTGCGTGCACTTATGCAGTATTTATACTCCCAATGAATGTCAATAAATATCTCTTGGCTTCGGGAGGTTTTCTGGGGATGACTATGAAGTGGTGATCATGGCTTGTGTGAATTCACATTAATTAGGTATTTACCGACCTATCTCGAAGCTTATCTGTAGGGATACTTAAAAGTACATTACAAAGGGAGGGTTGACATTTAAATTAAGTATTCCACGGGTCATCCTCGACATATTATGTAGTACTCAATACCTAACACGAATACACATAACAATACGCTACTCGTCGTTGAATAACTGAAGTGGTAAACATTTCATCCATTATCATTATATTTGTTTAAAGTATGAAATGAAACCCAAAAGGAAAAGCCAGGAGAAATATATCTGAATGAACTAAAAATAATGTTCCGCAAAACTAATAAATCTAAATTTAGATGGACTGTGCAAAACACTAAAATATTAATTTCGCCACTTGATAGCAAAGTTAATTTAAAACCCTAACAGGATATTGATTTACATAGATAGATCGATACATTATATTGTTGCATAGGTACCTACCTATATATAGTACAGGACAATCAATCTTCGGCAGCCTGTCAATATCGCTGTTACATTTTATGAACGTGAGATAAAATTACTAGATCTATGATAATAAAGTCAATAATCAAATCTGCTTAGTCATACCAACGTGGATACTACGCAGGTAATTCACAAAAGTGAGTGTATTTTTGTTGTGTCGTGAATGGCTAAAGGGCAATCGGGTTAGTCAGTAACAACGAAGGTCATTATTATTATTATTACTCAATAAAAATTAACACGATCTTTTACTTCCTGTATATAAGTACCTATTAATTGATAAGTCTTTTCGATTTTTTTGCGGATTTTACCTTTAACAAGGTCAACACTTTTGACTGTAAGGACTATTCCAAATATAAAAATAGCTCAGACTATTTAAGAATAAAGTAAGATTAAATTTCTTCTCCTCAAATAATACCTTCTGATTTATTTAGTTGCGGGATCCAAGACAGTCATTCATGTCCCTGGGACTCCGGTCTTCAGTGTTCCGGCGTTTTCATGGTTGTATCTAGGTACTGTAGATTCTGGCTTACAGGAGTTGCTGTGGTTTTCACAGAATGCAGCGGGCGTGTCAGAAAAAGAAATTAAAATTTTTATCTTTAACAAATTACAAACTGGAATTCCGTTAGCATTCTATGCCAGTCGAACCTTTGAGTGATGCAAAGAGGAACCAACGATAGGCGCAAAAAGCATCAAAACCATGTCATTACCACTTGTAAGTACCTACTTAAGAATGGGAGAGCCAAGCTTCGGCACGAATGAGTCGGCTCGACCGGAGTAATACCACGGCCTCACAGAATACCGGCGTGAAACAACCCACAGCGTTGTGTTTCGCCGTGTGAGTGAGGTTACCGGAGAACTAATCCCTGCCCTTCCCCTATCCCTTCCAGATCCTTATATCCGCAACCCCTATCCCCAAAAGGTCGGCAACGCACTCGTAACATCTTTGGTGTTGCGGGTGACCATGGGCGGCGCCGATTGCATTGCTTACCATCAGGTAATCCGTCTGCTCGTTTGCCGACTTATACCATAAAAAAGTACATTATAGATTTGCATAAAAGCGATAAAAAATTAGGCATCCAACAAAAGGCCTAAAGAGCATCTTTTAAAGGTGATTATAACAACATCGCGTTTTATTGGACCAAATAAAAAAGATTCCAATTAACTTACTATTTTCTTAAAGATCAATAAATATTCGTATGCTAATGCTAAGTAGATGGTTCTTAAGTTGATGCATAAACTATAACTAATAAGTATAACAAGGTTGCATCTGTTCCTTAAAACAATTCGTGATCATTGATTCATTTGTCAAATAATTCACACTGTAATGATCGTTCTTTGTTACAATCAGTCACGACTGTATGGCTCCACCATTATTTTGTGGTTGTACAGAAAATCTTTTTGCATCATTTGGTAATACTTTATGTGACTTTGTTTATTTCAATTTGTTGATAAAAATACGCATATTAAGTACTTAAGTATATTGTATAAAACCTCGTAATTACATTTATCAAGATATCCTATAGGAGATATATGTATGATATGAGTAGGGTTGAAGATGGCTCGATACATATTAATATTCGACATAACCTAATCTCCGTGTATGATACCCTTTTAAAAGGTTCATATATATCTAAAAGCTGCTGTAGAGGTTTGCATGGTAAAGTGTGTAAAGCCGTGTTCGACTCTCACCTTACACCTTGGAAGATTAGGAATGACATAATATATACCTATTCAGAGCCCCTGCAACTCACGAAATCCAGGATCTAACAAGAACGACCTTTGGAATAACAAATCACCTTGACTTTGGTAACATTATATGTATAAATTTTTAGGCTCATGGTAGCAACGCGGTAAATCCATCAATTTACATCTTCGTTATCATAAAAGGAAATCTATTTTTTTCCAAAAGCAAAAGTAATTTAGTACTGAGCACGTTGTTTGCTATGACTGAAAAGCAAGTACATAAATTGTCACCATAATTAAGATGTAAGTAGAATATTTTCATCTATCAATGCAATTTTCTCATAACAAAGCGTATCGGTATTAAATATCCGGTTCTATCATACAATCATAACAGGAACAAATAATTATGTAACATTAAACACAATATACAAGGTTTCTTTGTGCATTACAATATAATGATATCGCGTGGAACCGTCACCGTCGCCTCGTAGTCTTATTATTGTGTAAAAAATGTCAGTAGTAGATAGCAGGCCCTCGGTCACGCTGTGCAAGCGCACGCACGACAGACCGTGCACAATGCGCACGTCTCAAACATTATAAAGCTAAACTCTTCGGAGGCATCAAGATAACCGAATCTGCTACACAAAGTTGAGTTGTATATAGGATCTTAGGTGCGCTGTGCGTAAACGTTTGGCGAGATCCGCAAAATTATCTTTATCAATTAACCTACTGCCCAGAAAAATTCTCTTCTTATACGGAAAAGGCTTCAAGGCGGTGAACGACAACAATTACAACGTCCAAATACATACAACTCGGGAAAAACTACATTAGCAGTTGCCAGTCTTCGAGCTCGCATGGGAGCGCGACTCAATTTTCGGGCTACCAAGATGCAGGAGCGACAGATGAACCTATAGCCTCTTCTGCATTTGGATACATCCAGACATGAAGTGCGTATAGGATTAAAACTTCTGGCTAGGTGGGCTCTACACTATTCCTGGTTTATACGGGTGGCACATGCCACATTAGTAGTAACACATACACATAAGTAGTAGAGTAGTAACTGCCAAGTCTGGCAGGTACTATCCTACGATAGTAGCTGCCAGACTTGGCAGTTTACCACACAATGAGGGACACCTTATAGTGCCTATAATTTTTTCCACAGAACATATAAAAAAAGCTGGCCCGAGCTGCCACCACAGCGTGAGGCATCATGCTTAGGGAGGCCTGACATCCACCTCTGATTTACGGGCGCCTGGTTCTGTGGCATAGGACGGCGCTGAACCTTTCTCCTTTCTTCTCCGCGGCGCTTACAGACACAACCTCGGCATGAATAAACCTTTTCTACCTAGTTTCCAACCCAAGTCTTTTTGCTACTATAAACATGAGAATTAAATAAATCAGATATGTTGGTGTAAAAATTTTTCATTGTGCTAATATTTTAAACTCAACTTCTCTAGTTATACAAAAATGTCTCTAACGTATTTCAAAAATAAATAATTCAATTATTAATGCTGATCATAATACGATTGTAGGCAACAAATTAATAGATCTCTGTCTCGGCTCTAAGCTGACCTGACATTGTTAGATATAAGATACCTAATACATATAAGGAACAGTAAATAAACATTTACCATTCAAATTAAGGTCTAAGTATATAATCTGTCTTTACCTACCACCTTCTGTCATATCAATCTACTCCGAGATTACGTCACGGAAATGTCACATCCGATTTTTTTATTATTCTTTTCTGCGAATAACTTTCGCTGGAGCGAGTTTTGACAGCATATTGTATCGATTTCCATCCGTTTGCAATCAACATAGTAGCTATGCCATAATATGACGCGATCGGTCGGACTCAAGTATTAGATGTGTGATCCAAGCTTACTTTCACTTAATTTTATTCAAAAATCTTAGCTGGATGTTGCGACTGCGTGTAGTCTTATGAGGTTTAGAGCTCGTGCTCCTTCGCATAGTAATATATTGCATTAAACAATGATTTTCTGTATATATTAGTTCTTCTTTATAAATTAGTTCATCAGTTATTCATTAGTGCAATGCAGATACTCCCTAAATTTCCCCACTATTTTATGGATGTTATTATTGTACATATAAATCTTCCTCTCCAATCACTCTATTAAACAAAACCACATCAAAATCCGTTGCGTAATTTAAAGATTTAATTATAAAGTACATGCGAATTTATTTTATTTTGCTTTATTTCATAAGAAAATCTCTACTTATCATCGTACAATGTTACATATACAATACAATGTACTTATACAATTAATGTGGTAACCCCACATGACTAATACCTACTTATATCAAAATAATACAATGTAAATGCGGTCATTAACTGTTAATGGATTGTTATACAAGCCCACTTTTCTCTAAATGTAGCGTGATCCAAAGTCATCCTCGAGCCGCATTATTTACCATAAACAAAAACCCAAAGTTTGGAAAGTAAGGTATTAAGGTGAAAGCGAACCTCTCAGAGTGCACGGGACAGACGCCAAAAGATTATTACATAAAACGCGTCTTGTTTACCGATTAGGTGAGATTGTGGCGGATGGCGGACCAAATGGCCGACGCGACGGTCTGCGATGTCATGTCACACACCCTATAACACCAATTTACCATAACATAAGTATGTAGGTATGCCATACCACGTAGGTACTGGCCGTTATAGTCTTAAAATGGTGTGACAATGAAGATTTCCCACGTTGTTATACAATACAGTAATCCATTAAGAGCTATTTGACATTGTTAACAATCTCAAGTAATTAAGGCAATAATTTATCGGCATAGCTACTTTATTAGCTGGATAACGCAGCTTTACTTTATTCAACGTAATTCATATTATAATTAATTTTTCGTTTTACCATACTTCCGCACTCAAATGTAGTGTAATCATCTCCAAATTAGCTAAAGCCTTGAGAAAATACGTTTTTGCATTCATTTTGCATTTTATTAAGAGTAATTATAGAGTAAGTAAATAATGTTTATGTTATAAAGTATATTTATTAAATCAAAATTCTTTTAATATTCGAAATTAGTCGTTCGTGTAAAATTATTAGCTATTACATTAAAATAATTGTCCAAAAATAATTAATTGTTCGCGTTTAATAGCAATGGAATATATTTTGCATTAAAACAAATAGCATAAGTCGTTCTTATCCCATGATCTCATAAACTTATTTTTATGCTAAAATGTCTATTAATGGAAGGTTTTTTTTGTGAGGGGAATATCATCAAATGACTTCTCCCGCCCAGGGCCGGGCGGGAGGGAGTGTCAGACTCTTACTGACTAAAATCCCCCCTGTTACTTCTCCTGCTCTGGGCCGAGGTCGCGGTGCCTCATTGCGCTTACCCCGCAACCCCGGCTGAACATCAGCCCTTTAGGGCCCCATCTGTGGTGGTATTTATGGAAGGTGACAACTTCATTCCAGTTTTAATTTAATCATCCCCAGAGCATATAGTATTAAATACCTTACTAATACAAAATGCGAGGTAACTGGCTAGTTTTATAAATATGTTAGTGCACTCGAACGAAACAAACAGAAAAATAAAAATACTTATTTTATTATTTACTGTAAATTAACGAAATCTTTTAATTTCTTCAAGAAACATAATTAATGTTAAATATTTAACTTTCGATTATGCAACGTACTTTGTACCAAATAAAAACTGTATCCATTTCACGGTTATTCGTAGTACGTAGTTGCTAACTGGGTCAAGATCTCAAACCATCTCCAAACAATTCTACGCATCCGATGACGTCGGCCGGTAAATACGTTTCAAGGCCACACTTACACTTAATTAATTGATCCATTATTCTGTCTCGCTATATTTGGATCGCCATTGTTCAAACAAGCCGTGAGATCGTCTGATGCCTTACCTTATAACTGGATGACCCCTGCATTTAGTTTTAACACGGAGTTTTAATCATGGTTAATTGATAGGTGCAACTAAACCACGTGTGTTTCTACACCGCTCTGCTATCCACGCCATTGTTTGTTTGTGTGGTGCAATGCGGCTATTCTTTTAATAGATGCTACGATTGTACCTCTATAGTTTCCCTTGAGGATATTACCTATGCTAATAAGGTATGGAAATTGAGATGCATTGCAAATGTCTAACGAGAATCAAGTCCTATTTGTGTACGTTGCGATTGTGAATATACTTGACCTTTACGAATCGACTACATATGAATATACGGACTATTACGGACTACATCTAGTTGTATCCAACCAGTAACGGCCCCCTACAATAATAATAACAGTTAATTAAACTGTCAGCTCGTTTCCTCTCAAGGAGAATTATGATCATCTCTCAAGCTAATTCCATATATGAAATAGAAGTCTATGAGGGTCTGAGGAAATGATAAAGAACTGCAATAAATCGTACAATTCCTACTTTTCTAATATATATACAAATATATACATATAGAAAACGATGGATAGGATATACTGTTATACTGATGGATACTGGATATACTGTTATGGTGTATTTCTATTTACAGTTTCTCCAATGCAATACACCTTCAAGAAGAAATAAATATTCTATTCAAATGTAAGTTAAGTAATTTCTACTACACACGTAATATTTACGAAGCGGCAGAACCTATATAAAGCACACAGCGTCTTAATTGCTACTGGGTTCAAGCTTCAACTTAATTAAACAAGTTATAAATAAGGACTGGCACGAATGTCGTTTACCTTATACAGCTTTTTATAATATTAATATCATTGCAAAATTAAAAAAAAAACGTGTTGTGAAAATTGTAGATTTTAAAGTTATTTGATAATGATGTGTTAACCATGTTGTTAACTCAGATAATCTGCTTATAGTACTGGTATCAGCTAATCCCCATTCTAGCCGCAGGTCAACCAAGATATTGCCATTTGCTACGCCCTAGATTTTCAGAGCGTGACGACGGGTTCCTTCATGGAGCCCTTCTAAAGAGCACAATAAATAGCAGGTCATTAGACTACAGCTTTCGTACTACACCATACAATGCACGTCTATTGACATTTGACCCTCGACTGTCAACAGTTGCACTAGCATGACTTAATCTCAGAAATCACAATGGGTATTAAACTCGGCGCGCTACACTTACTCCGTACACTTAATTAAGAGGTTAATTACGATGTAACAAATAGACGCATGTCGCGTGCCTCACTTCACAGTTCAAGGCAATGTTTATTTACGTAAAGTTGCCACTAGATTCAGAATTTTGCTGTGTACTTAGAAACTCGCAACCTTTTGACATTAACGTGGCGTGTTCGTTTCAACTAATGATCGATCGTTTTTCACACGTCTTACTTTAATACATGTCTGTCATATATTACAAAAAACAAAGTTAATATTGACACAAAATGTATCAATGATTGGGACCCAATTTACTCTTGAGGCAATGGGAAGGTTTTCTATGCAAATTTAAATTAGTACCAAGTCATAAAATCGTGCCTGTCTTGTTCTTGTTTAAGACGTCTATTTAAGATACGCCTTGTGTGCGAAGGTGCTTACTTTAAATAAATAGTTATTCTCGAGATAAACCTGACCGCACTTACGACACCCTTCGGCTCCTTCGTTCAATTATGCATGGGTAAATGTTCAACTAAGTCGACTTTCAAATAAGAACACTATACGATACTCGATTTCGAAATTTAATACCGACAGGATACTATTTCATTGGGCAAAGGCTAAGACATTTACTCTGTTTAATAGTTGAGGACACTTGAGACAATGTTTTGAGATTTTCCAAAATACATAATAATAAATATAACATTAACTGGTTTTTACAGAAATAAATAAGAGAGAAAAATCGGATCTATGTGTGTAAGTACTTCACTTACATAGTCACAATACTTACACATAAACATACTGAAATTAATTTTAAAATGAATTTCAGAAAACATCAATAGAGACATAAGTGACGTTGTCCACGTAAGCTGCTGCATGCTGCAACGAGTAGGAATGCGCATGCAATTCTTTTAATATGTTCTGCCATTCAGGTAACGGCGTGAGCATTTACTTATATAAGAGTTTCTTCAACGCTTAACATTCTTGTATAAACTAGTTCAGTCAAGTTTAATGCGTTCTTAGAATTGAGTTAAAGTAAAACAAAGTGACATTCACTATCCACAGGTTTTCTCTCAAAATTATACTGCCGTTTCGAATCGCATCTTTCGAAACATGAGTATCTATGTTTATAAAAGAAAATATTTTCGTTGACAAAAGAAATATAGGGATTCCAGGCTTGTATGTATTTGCCGGGGTTGCGGGGCAAGCGTAATAAGTCACCGCAGCCTCGGCATAAAGCAGGAGAAGGAATGGGGCGTTTTTAGTCAGTAAGTGTTTGACACTCCCTCCCGCACCGCCCTGGGAGAAGTCATTTGAATTAATTCCCGGTAAAAATATCGGTACCCGGTTAACAATATACCTACTGTTGAAACCACGTGTAGTTCTAGACCTCACTAGTAATATAAATAAATAAGTATTTAGAAAATCTTTTTCAAAGACAAAGTACAAAAAGCTTGCTACGGAAATTTGGCGTAAGAAAGATAACGCGTGGAAAGGTGTAGACGGTAAACTCAACAATTACATATTACTTTTGTATTTACGAATAATATAGGAATTATCGTTGTGAACAATCATATAATCCAGCTGCAATAGACCGTAGCGATACGGATGTTCGACATAACGGTAAAGTATAGCCGCTTATGTAAAACTAAGGCCATCAATTATGTCTGTCAGTCTGTATATCCTAAGGACAAGTTAAGACGTGATTGTTAAGTAATTGAATTTATACGCTTCCAGCTGTCGGTGATTATTCATCGCATAAACTCCGTAATATGTACAATATGAGGTATTCAAGAACAATGGCTCGTGGTTTACAATCAGGGTTCCCACGGTAATCAATATGTCCTTCAGTAAACGTATCGACCGCATTCGTAATTTGAATGGTTTGCTTAGATATTGAACAGTACATGAAATCATCTTGCTAATAGTGACAATTAAGTACAGTTTTTACTCGTTTTTTTAAGTGATAACTGGTGGTAAATAATCATTATTGACCATGGACACCCGAAACACTTGAGGAGTTACGTTTGCCGGCCTTTTGAAGTTTTAGAGCTTGGGAAGGAATGAGGGGACGAAAAGGATCTGGCTTTCGGAAACCTCGCTCACAAAACGCTGTGGTTGTTTCACGACGGTTTTCTGTGAGGCCGTTGTATCGCTCCAGACCAGCTAGCCTGTGCTTGCCAAAGCGTGAATCTCCCACACTTAACTGAAACTTACGTTAACTAAAAACACGACTCCTTTAATTAGTTGCTTGCTATAATTAGGTGGCTGACACGAAATGGGTGAGTTCTCAGATTAATAAAAAAAGAATTGTATGTGAAGTATTTTCTCACAGAATTTAGGACAGATATAACTTCACTGGGTAAATAATGATCAATTAAACTAATTAGGGAAGGATATTATAAGTTAACTAATTCAGACGCAATGCAACACAAAGGATTTCCATCCATCGTGTTAAGAAATATAACATTTCGTTGCTTATTTACCAAACATATCAAATTGCAATTATTTGGTGCGAAATATATGTAGATATAAAATTTATTTCAAATTCTTAACTTAAATACCACCCACATATTACACTCATCGACGTAGAAATGTATGAAAGTACACCAGTAGATCCATAGATACATCCATCTGGTTTAGTCGTTAAGGTAAGCAACTATGGAAATACTAAATGCATCCATTTGCAAATAAATGAAACTAGAAAAGGTACACAAAATTTCAATTTACCGTTTTCTCAGCGGATTGGAATTTCGATATAATCTGAATTCACCGTCTCACCGTCCGGCAACAAGACGCGGAAGTAGCGTGCCTACAAAATGGAAATCGATTGTACCGATTTTGCCTAAGTTGCGATTCGTGACTCATTCGAAAATTGCCTTTTAAACCAGGAGATTGATAAAGCTTTTTAATATTCATTCGTGGTATAAATCATGGGATGTTTACGTAATATGGTATTAAGGTGAATATGAGTGTATTGTATAAATGTGATATTCTTGGCACGTGTCAGCTGTGGTCAGCGGTCAGGTCGGTAGGGTCGTCACCGCCGAAGGTGAAAGCGATCCGCGACTAACACTACGTTTGTAGTTTTGTACGCTACGCTATAATCTCGCTCCCCATTACGTCCACATACAAGGTTTCCAATCGATAAAAACTAACGCGGAACTTATTATCGCATTAATGCATTAATCCAGTTAACTTTACTTAAACAACTGACGCAGACTGCTAATTATTGAGTTACTTACACAGTCTCAATGGAGCTGTTCATTCAAGTTGTTTTGATAGGTACGTCTAGTTTCACTGTTTAAATAACTAGGCCAAAGTCTTTGGAGTGTCCAAAATTTTTTTAAAGCACCGTCTAAACTTGGACTAATGACCTTCACATCTTCGCCAAAATAGGTATACCAGATAGCCTCTATGCTCTTGTAGAGCACCTTATAATATGATAAATTAACCTGATTGCTAATAATTTATTTGTGTGGTAAAACTAAGCTTCAGCATGAATAGGTCTGCTCGAGCGGAGTGATACCTCAGCCAGCCACAAGAAACCGACGTGAATCAACTACAGCGTTGTGTTTCGCCGTCTGTGCGAGGTTATTTACCGGAGTCCTAAAAAATGTACTATATTATTTATCAATATATACCTAAAGATATGTCTGCTAAGCCTGACTTACTGACTTCCTTGTTTTTTCGGCGGAAGTATCTTTAACCAAGCATTAAAGATATAATAATTGCAGTCAAGTGTAACAAACCTGTATTTTGCCATACTGACACTTAATTTATAATAATCTATATACTATAGATACGTAAATATACGTATATAGATATGTATATATATCTATTAAGGTTATTAATAGTGTTATATTAAAATAAAATAATGTAAACGCTTTTTGCTTTAGTCTGAACTTCCTGGATTATTGACGTGCTCAAGCTAAACTTCTAGGTCGTAGGAAGTTCCGAAGCCATGTAAGTTTCATGGGGAACCCAAAGTATTTTCTCTATACACAAGTAGACAAACAATATTTTTGTCTAACCGGTTATTTTTTGCTCGATAATCGCACAGTACATGCTTGAAATCGAAGGTAATCCTATCACTTCCTTCATAATCTCGCAAAAACTTAAGCTTTTGGAGCTACTTACGGTTACTCGGTATTGCAATGATACTATAAACGAAAAAACATTTTAACTACCAACATACTAAAGGTAAATTTTAATGTCAGAACCTTATTCCTCAGAGCAATCTAAAATTGCCCTTTCGCTAAAGTAAATTAAATATTATAATTACTGTATTAAGAATTAATTTCCTAACATCAATATAAATCAAAATAAATGTATCATCCATTTGTCCAGTCTCGGTTCCACATTTATTATGTATAATTATTCAGAAGACAGGTTGCGTGACCGTTGCATCAAGAGGCTGGTTGCATCACAAACTTATGCATCGCTGCATTAAAATAAAGAATTACCTCCACTTAGGTATATGTAAGACGGACAAACAATAATAATTTGACTTATTAGTAGCAGCACTATTATAATAATAATTCCTTCTTTCTAAAAATTACTTAGAAAGATTTAAGAGATTATTCACTTCACTATTTCTTTATTGGAAAAATGTTCATTGTAATTATAAGACCTCTTGTTTTAATTAATTACAATTAGGCAAAATTTCCAGCTGTTGTGTTGTAGTTTTTAATAGCCTATGTAGGCAAACGTGCAGATGTATTATACCTGATGGTATGCAATGGCGCCGACATTTTATTTTATACTACCAAAGGACTTACAAGTGCATTGCCGACCTCTTGTGGGTTGTTACGGATGTAAGGATGGGGGATTTCAGAAATGAGAATGGAGGGTGGGGGGAAGGATTGGGACTCCGATTACTTCAATCACACGGCATTCTTACCGCTAAAGAGTAACCTATAGGTAAAATTATGATTATCCAAATTATATGTATAAGTAGATTATATTGTTAAGATTGATGGGTTGGTAACCTAACCTAAATTTTTCGTAACTCTTCCAATCACCAAGCGACTACTATTTCACTGAATAAATTACAATTACCTAACATTTTTTACTTGTCTAGTCTCGCTGCTTTTAGAAACATCAATACTTCAGCACAAACATAAGTAGGACGCGATGGAGCATACGATGGCGGTGTGCCCTGCTTGGGTTGTAAATCGCCGTGTATTCAGGAAAATGATCGGCGGCTTTTCGCATCCGGCTTTAGCCAAGCGCATGGTGTGGAAGGACAGGAACTGGTAAGCCGCAAAGAAGGAGACGGACCTCGAGAGGTATCGGGGATCTATCGCGTTTGCGCGCGCGTTAAAGAGCCAATAGACCACTACATATGTACAGAGCCCTGCAAGGCCGATGTTTAGCTGGTTTGCGGGGCAAGCGCAATTACGTACAGCGGCCAGAGCAGGAGAAGGAACGGGGCAGGTTTTGAGTCAGTAAGAGTCCGACACTGGCGCTCTCGCCCTGCGCGAGAGAAGTAATTTGATGATTATCTCTTCACGATAAAAAAAAACAAAACAAGTA
The DNA here is from genome assembly GCA_902829305.4 of Spodoptera exigua. Taxonomy (NCBI): domain Eukaryota; kingdom Metazoa; phylum Arthropoda; class Insecta; order Lepidoptera; family Noctuidae; genus Spodoptera; species Spodoptera exigua. Next base: position 6,387,968 of record LR824612.2, read on the forward strand.
GCAAATGAAGTGGGTTTGTATATCGCGTCTATACATATATAATATTTTATGCCGATTAGTACATGCTTTGCTAAACTGCTACTATCCGGAACATCGTAAGGTAAGCAATTATGATCATCGTTACTTAAAACTGTGATATAAGGAATACCTAAAGATCGTAAAGAAAGCGTAATCGTGACATAATGTGTTGTACCTGCGTAAGATGTTTTTATATTTATGGTTTAGTAGAATTGCTTACGAACTTATTCCTTGAATTTATTGGTACAAGAAAGTTCTCTTGATGATAGCTATTTTGAGAGGGGGATATCGTTCAATGATTCTTCTAGCCTAAAGCGGGGCGAGGTCACTGACTCTAACTCTTACTGACTAAAATCTACCCCGTTCATTCTTCTATTCCGAGCCAAGCCGCAGTACATTGAGGGATTGGGCCACCGGTAAACTTACTTATACGGCGAAACACAAAGCTGTGGTCGTTTAACACCGGTTTCCGTGAGGCCGTGGTATCACACCGACTGAGCTGACCCAATCGTGCTGAAGCTTGGATTGAGTGATTATGATAAATATATCCATGATTTTAATGAAGAGATACTTGAATGAATGTAGTGCATATATTTATCGCTGACAGTGCTTTTAATTAGAAATGCATTTTAACACACAGACAGATAACTGTATTTTTTAGATAAACTTTCGAAAAACAGTTAAAACTTAAATTATTTATAAGCGTTTTTATTATAGAGTAAATAAAATAGATAAAATGTTTGATAAAGCATGTAAATCGAAAACTCTCCAACGATAAAAACGAAAATAAAATACCGATCTTTCAACACAATCGTTTAATATTTATTATATCATCGTTGAAAGTAAAACAAACGACAAAATGACGAAAATTACGTACTGATCAAACAAAATGGATTATGTGGTAACATCCAACAGCTGAACTGGTCAACCATTGCGGTATTCAGTTACTTATGAGCCGTGACAAGGACAGGCACGTAGACACACAAAACCAGCAAAAAACAGAGCAGAAGCATTGGTTTAGCAAAGTTGTCGACACTGATATGTATTTATTTACATTTTAATAAAAACATTTTAACTCTTATTTTTTAGTTGCAACTGGCTACTGTGCAATGTCTTGGGGGTTCAATTCCCGCACGATCCAATACTTTGTGTGATCCACAAATAGTTGATCTGGGTCTGGGTGTGATCTGTATGCCAATTTTAATGTTTATAAACATAGGTGAAAATCAAGGGTTAAAAAATTGTAGATAGAAGAGAACAGAACCTATGTATGTATATCATGTGATATTTATGGGATATAAGGCAAAAAAGCAGACAAATCAATTGATCACCATAATGGATCCACTTACCAATGGTAAGAGCATTTAGTGAAGCAATAAGGATTTGCAAGTGCATTTATCAAACTCCCATAAATTTACATAGTTTCTAATATATGTACCATTTGATCATATTTTATGTGCATAACACTGCCTCATTTTTGTTAGACTTTTTAGCGGAAATCATCAAATGGCTTCTCCCGCTCCAGGTGTCGCGGGAGTGTCAGACACTGACTAGAATCTACCCCAATCCTTCTCCTGTCCCGGGCGGGGGTTACTGGCGTGTCTGAACTTCTAATATCTAATTTAGCACATTTGATATTGGAACTAGCGATAGTCTCTTAAACAGTAATGAAATTAAATAGTGCTATAATATATGTTACTTTCAAATCACCTTGAATTCATCAAGCCATATTACGAGCGATTATTTACTTCTCAGTAAATCATTTGGATGATGATATATGTTCATAGTATTGCCACAAATTGTTACAATTTCCATCATCATCATTTTCATCTGGAAACCACGTTTAATGTGTCTTTCTTCGTCATATATTTAAATTGCGGAAATGAGAATAAGCTCATTACGTTTACTCCTAGGAGAAAGCTATTTAGATGCGGACAAAAAGAAAAAACATTTCCTTGTCTTACAAGTGTCCATCAGACGAGTGGAGTACTGTCGATTAGCGTACCTACTTAATCTCAGTAGGTACAAGTAGAGATACGAACAATTTATTACATCCGAGAACTTACGTACATCCGTTTCCTGTACATATGCAAGTACCACACCTACCTTAATAAAACTGTATCACTTTTTTTGCTATTCTAATCGTATATCAAATAACAGATAATATCTGACATAAGCGTATAGTATTTATATAGGAGAAAATAAGAATGTTCGGAATTTAAGCGTGGGCAAAATCGTAACCCATTTTAATTGCGCCGTCTTTTCAGGCATGAATTTTTTTTTAATAATAAATGGTCATGGTAGCCAACACACTTGTTATGCCTATGGTATACAAGGTTATCGGTTACCTTCAGATGACCTTTAGTCTTGATACTTGATAGACTGATAACAGTACTAAAAGAAGTTCTCACAGTGCAAGAAGCAAATAAATCAGTCTCCAAATGTTTTGTAAATTCTGAGATTGTGAGCACCATCACACACAAAATTACCGAAATGAAACTAAAACAATTGTAATGGTACGTTAAAATACTTAATTATTAACGCCGCTCTATAATTATTTACCAATCGTTTCTCACAGTAAAATACCAAGTCCTAAATACTGTTGGTCACGGCAAGATAAAGTAATTTAAGTTCATGACGATGACGGAATCTTTATTCACAAATTCATAGTGGATTGTTTTACATTTTAAAGTTATATGAAACCGCATATCGTGTGATGTCGACAGTACATTAAAAAAAGACATTGGCGTCAAAATTGCGATACAGTTATCCACCCACTTCTTAGTTGGTTATACTCGTACCTACTTTATCTTCACATAACAGTTGCGACAGAAGCAACTGAGTATTATGCAAATGTATTGTGCCCTAATACATCATACAAAACCAAAGTTCCTCTCTCTCACGTTCGAGAATATTAAAATCGAAAAACAGGTTTAATATCGATGCGACTTGTGGCTATTTATCAAAAATAATTATTATATAATTGTTTGTTTTTTTTTAAAAGCAGAGTTAAAAATATGTCTTACCGGGTAAAACTATGTTATCCTCATCATTATGTCATAATTGCGAAAGTTTGTGATGTTTTTTTTTTTATTTCTCTTTAAGGGATTTCGTCATTCGGTAATAATAGCACCCCATCCTATTACTTCCTACATTACTACTTACATATTTTATATACCCTTTAAACTTATTATGAATTATTTGGATGAAAATGTTAAAGCCATTAAAAAATGCATATCATTTAGGTACTAAATCTGGATAAATAAACTAAGCGACACTTTATGTTTCTGTTCTTTCAAAATATTAGTTCAAGGTATATTATATGGGTACGTACATATGGTTTTAATATTCGATTTTCTAAATTTGAATAAATTGGATAGGTACCTGATTGATCGTAATCAGCGTTTGTTAATAACCAATCATCATAATACGTAGTTTCGATCCTCAGGTATAATTGGAAATCATTATTGAATTGACAATTAATAATAAGAATACATTTCGATTTACTTTCTAGAAATCGACTGTAATAGAACCGTTAATTAGACACCTACTTAGACAGACGACGTAAATTCGTATATTCTGTGAAATGCATACAAGGTCAATAACTATTTCTAACAAAGAATTTACCTAACAATTCATTTTATTTCAAGGAAAAAATAAATTATAACAATTTATAAGAAGTGAACGTTGTAATAAGTACACAAGACAACATTGAGTTTTCTTGGCAACGAACGCTAAGTGTAATTACGATCGCGACACAACTGCAATTAACTTAAACCACTCTGTTCGTAAAACCAGCCAGTTTTTCAGAAGGCATTGACAATGAGTTAAATGAGAACAAACTTGACTATTACTGTGGTGGTTCATAAGTAATGATATAACGTTCACTTTATTGTTTTTGGCTCTTAATATATCTTACTAATATTATAAATGCGAAAGTTACGATTTTTGGATGTTTGTTATTCAATCACGCCAAAACAGCTTATCGGATCTGGATGAAATTTGGCACAGGCATAGGATACACTTCAGAATTGGACATAGGCTACTTTTTATCAAAATACGTAGGTAGAAGCTAGTAATGAAATAGGGGTCGACTTAGTGAAATCCACTTGTTTGTGGTATCTAATATCATTCCCATTGGTAATAAAATACCGTTTTTTTTTTTGTTATATTGCTAAATAAAGTGTTAACAAAGAAATATCTTTGTCAGATCCTTGTGTAACAATGGACGGTAAAGGAGGAACTTTTTATCAAAATACGTAGGTAGAAGCTAGTAATGAAATAGGGGTCGACTTAGTGAAATCCACTTGTTTGTGGTATCTAATATCATTCCCATTGGTAATAAAATACCGTTTTTTTTTTTGTTATATTGCTAAATAAAGTGTAAACAAAGAAATATCTTTGTCAGATCCTTGTGTAACAATGGACGGTAAAGGAGGGCCGCAGTCATTAACATAATTAAACAGAGGTTCGAGTGCATAACTGAAGTCCCTTCAGCGTGATTCCGCTGTTTGCATACGTTGGTATAAATTTTAAATAAATCTTGTGTTACGAGATTGTTTGCTGTTCATTAGCTCGCGTTTTTTTTTTCAGAAATATAAATATGTGTATGAGTCTGTATGTAAGTTTATACGTTATTTATATTGTTATTTTTTTTTTCTTTTTTTTTCTCTCTCCCGTATTTATTGTGCACTAGACTGCCCATTTCCAGTTTCACTTTGTAATTTCCATCCAAAGGTTGTCTGGAAGAAATCACCGTGAGTGATAAGACCGCCCATTGTACACTCTGTGATTGTTAGCCTGCTCTTTGTATTAAATTTTAATGTTGTGTGCAATAAAGAATATATAAATAAATAAATAAATAAATATTCTTTAAGTTCTTTCTTTTCAGGATGTACTTAATTTAAAAGTTTGATTAATTGGAAAATGGAACATGATAGGGTAGTTTCCGACTAGTCAAATTCAATACTTTTATTCAAATGTCAAAAAACGATACTTTCTTTTTAACTTTGTATGAAATTGCAATCATAAATGATGTATAAAGTTATACGTTAAATAACTCATTTATTTCTTAAAAGTCAGTTTTAAAATTACTTGTATCGGCAAATTAATGAATAAAACTATGTTTATAATTTATAATAGCTTATGTTTATAATAGCATTTTGTACTAAAAAGTCAAAATAATTCATTTTAGACCTAAGAAACCAACCAAAGAAACCTAATAACTGAAGCCTTTTTTGGGAAAATACCAAGAAAAACTATAAAAAAATTTAACCTAGTCACAGTTAACATTTTTTACAATTAGCTTTCTCATTAACACTTATTTATCCTTATCGTTAGATAACATAATTACTAATTAACAACTCACCGCATAAAAGCAGCGCAACAATCTCCATTTTGTAATCCATGGTAATTATATTATTTTTTATCGATATTCATTCATGCAGTATTGTCTATAGTTCACGTAAACAATGACGTAAATATTTCCCGCGTAAAAACGCAACGGCCGAACTCGCGCGTGCGTCTGGCGCGCTTCGCGATACGAATGTCGAATGACCGCTACACTCGAGAAACGTTGCATTGAATTTTTCGTCGGCATAAACCTTCTTCCTGTGTATTCAAGCCGCAGAACTGAAGTGTGATTTCTACGCATTTAGTATACGTAACTTGACCAAAACATAAAAACATTTTTTTCCTATCAATGTTAAGTAGGCAGCTGTTACCTTTTAAATATTGTAGTACCTAACTGTAATTATTAATCATAACTGGCCCTGCAGCTGCTGTTGGGCTCAAAGCGACAAAGCTAAGCTAAATACATATAATTTATAGATATATATATAACCACTAGTAGCACATATCAATATCTTTACGCGATAATGACCATTACTACAAATCTGCTAGGTAATATACCTAATATCATATACATACTAAATTATCTCTCTATTATGCACGTTATATTTAAAGAACACTTGGCCCACATTCGAATGACCACAAGTTTCTGCTACGTCACGCCTTAATCGAAACCACGTTTTACAACAAATAAAAATAAAGAGGATTTTACTGTAATGGGAACTGGATACTTCATTAGTACGAAGTTATAGTGGCCATCATAAAAAAGTTAATTATAAAAAATATAAAAAAAAATTGTTATACAACTCAATACTTACAAACTCTAACTATTATCAGGGAATTATTGTTTTTTTTATAGTACACAAAACGAGAAAACGAAATGCTGGATGATGGCAGAAATTTATTGATAGGTTTTTACATATACCGATCAATAAATTTAAAAGATTGGTATTTATAAAATACTAATGTTAAGACACATTAGATACTTCTTTTTTTTAAATTGATCATGATCCTGATCGTGTAATTCGACGTCATCCATTATTTACAATCCTTCCCTTCACTTCCATCTGTCTGTGCAGATACATATATTAAAAAGGTAGCAATCTAAAAATGTCATTAGACGTCAATTCACTAAACGGTTCCCAAAACAGATACTTCCTGTAAAACGAAGAAAAAATTCATAGTGACCAAGAAAGATTCCCACGGTTACATTGAACAAGTTGGCAATTCATATCGACGACCCTTGGTTTTGAATCGACATTGTGTACAACTAAAGAACAATGCTAGTTATTAAAAGTGTGTTCTTGTGAGAATATTTTTCTGCTTATACCATACATATGTGATAGTAACTTCCCGCTGTAACAATGTAGTCAAGGATTTTCCATAAGAATGAAAGGTTAACTCAAATTTTTTTTATGTTTGGAAATAAAGTTTTACTTCAGTACTGGATTGCTGAAACAAAAACTAGTCTGAAGATTTTGAAGTGTGCTGTTCAGTCAGTCAGTAGACGTATGTTCCAGTCTACCAGTTTGAAGTATGTAATTATGTATCTCTACCTCCAAATTTACAATTTCACAAATAGGTAAGTACACAAATAAAAAAAAATATTTCAATTTGTTTTTAAATGACATACTATCTACATTTTAAGACTTAAAACTATTACAATTAAGAAGAGTTCGAAGCGAATCTCATAAAAATAAGCAGGGGTGCTGGCCAGCACGCTCACCGCTCATCCGCCACTACATTAGCCTACAACTGTCCCATTGTCCCGTTGTCCAACTGTCCCGTTGTTTAAAGTGTGGGAGAGCCATGCTTCGGCACGAATGGGTCGGCTCGACCGGAGTGATACCACGGCCTCACAGAAAACCGGCGTGAAATAACCACTGCGTTGTGTTTCGCCGGGGTTACCGGAGGCCCAATCCTTCTTCTTTCCCAAACCCTCCTCAATCCCTAAATCTCCAAATCCCTAATCCCTAAAAGGTCGGCAACGCACTCGTAACTCCTCCGTTACGAGTGTCCATGGGCGGCGCTGATTGCTTACCATCAGGTAATCCGTCTGCTCGTTTGCCGAGCTATTACATAAAAAAAAAATTGTAGGTCAAAGGCACTATACTCATGTACCTCTTGATATTTTTCTTCGCAGTTGCCATTAATAGGTAGGCAATCTTGAAAGATGACTGGTCTATGGATACCCATATATCAGTCACTCTTACTCATACCCAGAAAATAGGAAAATCGCTGCCCTATTTAATAAATTCTTAGTTATCTAAATGCACGAGCATATCAGAGCATTTCAGAATTATCATCAGGATAATAATCACTGCGCTGCCCCAATACTAATGACCTCTATAAACAAATACTTAGATAGAAACGCGAGCAGCTCAATTGAGAAAATAAGGATTCAACTTTTACAATTTATGTATTGAGTCACTGTACCTTACAAATTTGGTCCTTCCGTAAAAATTCAATTGGATGTAATTCATTTAAATCTTAATCGTAAGTTCCTACTAGAAAGCTACGAACTTTTTTTCAACTCTGTTTAAATTAAAATTTCATTTTTCTTCTTAGTAGTCAAGAACCGTTTAATTTGCTTTTAAACTAACAGCTAACATATGTGCAAAAGCGAAACATGCAATAATTTACACAATTGTTAGCTATTTCTCTTGACCTTGGCTGACGAAAGTAAAGGAACAAAAACAGCATGTCAACACTCATCAACGTGTAGTAATAACTAATTACATATACGCATTCATGCAAAACGTGGATCTGATAGAATGAAACTTTGCTAACGTGCTACAAGGATACAAGTCTACTCAAACTCGAATACACCTAAAACTCATTTATTCCGAAAATGGGTAATGACAACATGGATACATTAAATAGGTTTGTTATCTCCATAATCGGCCTAAAGGCATGCAATTCTATTTATGATATTTATTTTACTGCTTGTGCAAATTAATTGAGACAAAAATACGAAATGAATGAAACGAAAAAAATATAAATGTCGTTAAGTGTAGCGGTAGTGTGCCGGTCTAAGTGAAGGTCTAATACAAAAGTATTTAAAAACAAAGAAACATTTTACCAACGGTAGTGATAACAGTGCCTTGTCTTAGCGAGAGCACCCTGAAGGCCACAGATTTTTCATAACTTCTATACGATAAACAATAGAGTCACTGTTATATACAGTTGTTCATGTCGGAATCTTCTAAGAAACTGCTCTTCATGTTACCAGTATCAACTGGGAGACGTCCACGGCTGAAAAATCCTTCCTCAGAACGATTTGTCACAATTTTCATGCTGCGCTGGGCGAGAGGTTTGGTTTAGTTAGTTAGGTCACTTTTAGAAGCTGGTTGCAGTTTTAGACTAGGTAAAGAAAATCTCTAACTGCCGTATAACAAAAACTAGGGTTATCTTTAGTCTAGGTCTAAATCTAGTTTTTGTATTTCAAATTGAAGGTTGGCGAGAATAAGATTCAAAATACAAAATCTGACTCAATGATTTAAACCGACTAAAGGAAAATCCTGTTTTGTAATAAAGGGGTAATAGACTAGGGTGTATGGTAGACATAATATATGTTGTAGAAACAGGAGAGCCACGTACGGCATTTTCTTTTCTAAATATAACTTTAAATTTCTCAACTGATACTATCAATAAGGTTCATAAAGATGACAAACAAAAATTGGTCCTATCTGCTACTGTAATGTATATCCGACAAGTTCATTTTTCTATGTCATCGTATGTAGTTAGCAAGCCGTGTCGCTTAAAGTAATATTGTAAATTACTCGTAGTCTAAAACATCTCAAATTGGAATATAAACTAACGAAGCGTGACAAAAGAAAAATAAAAACATTTAGTATCTTACATTACATATTTATTGAATTCTATTTCGAATAGTTTATGTATCTATAAATCTTCAAGCCTTTTACAGACAGATATTTTTTCAACTAATAAAAATGTCACTTTAATATTTACAAATGCTAGTAATCACTTAAGCTAAATTAATCATTCAGTTTTACGAAAAAACACGTGACTGATTTGACACCACATTATACAAAGCTCTCTGAACTACCTATTGTCAATATCTGAACATAGGGAATATAACAGAGGGAGGTATGAACTTATCAGAACGTTTTGCAATGGATAATCACGATGATTAAAATCTGTCATTAAATATATGTATATGTACAAAGTATATCTAGCTGTGATTATTGTCTCTATCCATGGCAGTGTTTTGTCCTTACTTCTAAGCTCCTTAACTTCATAAATCTTACTTTCACGTCTTTAAATTGATAGATAGGTCAAAGGTGGCTTACTCATACAGTTTTATAAGTCTTTATAAAGATGTGTTACAATCCTGACGGTTGGCCTACTGATAATATAGGTTTTTACTATACATATCTACTACAATTAGAAGTTATTTTCTGGAAATACAAATTTGGCTAAGACCAATAATGGACATATTGTATTCGCCCTTTGAAAAATATATAATAGTGAATATCATAAGTTACTCAGAACGAAAAACTCAAAATGCTATAAATTAAGAGAATGATCCAATTTCTTTTATTTCTTTGCTTTGTTTTTAGGTTAACTGCCAAGTGCTTGTCTACAATTTTACATGTGTGGAAATACATGAATTGTTGTTCATCATTTACACACTTAACTCGTGTAGGTACAGATAAAATAACAATAGTATTATCTAGACAGATTAGTTATACACAACTGTGTCATACATTAGAGACCTCTATCACAGTGACATTATTAACACTTATGTATAAGATACATATCTATTTTCTACTTAGTACACAGTACTTTAATCTTCAAAATTTTCTTTTAAAAATGTACTAATATCTTGTAAGCCGACATACATAACGACAAAATTTGATAGCTAAGTTAATTATTTCTTTATTAGATTTTCACCTTCAACACTGTATAATAAAATTGAAAATCTATTAATTTAAATGGGACTTAGCGACCGATTTCCGTCGTAATTGTTGTCGAAATTTTGAGACCAAATGATGATCACATAATTGTATCATAACTGTAGGTACTTTTTATAGTAAGTATGAAATTATTTTTTATTTAAAAAAGAATAAATTTTTCAGTGTACTTTTACAGAAAGAAACTTAGTGGCATGATTGTAAGACCCTTAAATTTTGACGCAATACAAAAAGTAAATATGCTTATGAGCATATTGAGTGATTGTGAAACGTCAAATAAATTAGAGCTTTTTAAATTTATCTATAGATTATTACAGTAATTACTATCTAAATACTTATAAAAGCATCTTATTAAGTCTATTACTTACAAAGCAAGTTTAATTCCGATGAGTAGCCAAATATTGATTTTCTGTTAATTTTTTTTATACCTGATTATGTTCTGATTAAAATAATTGGTTCCAGCGTACACATGTTTATCAGTTGCCTGCCAGGCGTGAGCACAATCCTACACAATTATTTGTACAAAATCCTCTACTTACTTAAAGGACGATTATATTTAACCATGCTCGGACAGTCTCATGTATCACGGTGTATATGTAACAGAATTTACACTATAACATTAATAGCTACATTATAGTATTTTTTACATATGAAATGTGTAAAATTTTACTGATAGACTACCCTGAAGAACTTATATAATACCTGGCAACTCATGGCAATTAACAAAGTAACTAGAAAATATTTACAAAAATATTTCTGAAATAAGTTTCTTGTCTATGAGGCGATGTGGTTTCGGCCTGGTTTGCTTCTTGCGACGGTACAACCGCGCGTTTAGCCGGTAGAGGGCGGGTGATAATGCACACCGCACATTGAACCACCAGTCGCAGGATGCTACTCCCTGCGAAAATACGGTTCCGTTGGGGCAGAGGAATGAGGCCTGACGACCATCGATGTCACAGTAGTGCCATGCTGGAAAACGTAAGATAGTTCATTAGAAATTTAGAATATAATTTAACAAATGACACTTAGAGTTGATAATAAAATATTAAACAACAATATTCAATATTAAACAAAAGTAAATAATTAATTCGATGATTTTAAATTGAAAAGCAGTTTTTTTGTATTGATTAAGTGGTAATTCACGAAAGATTACATTCATTCTCGAATCTACAAATTGGAACGAGCACTTAGTTTCACTGACCAACAGACTGATTCTTCTGACACTATTCTTCTATTTTAACGTTTCAAATATACCTATTAATGGTTTAGTTGGAATAAATGATTTTGATTTTGACATTAATTTCTGATTGAGATTTACGTTATGCATATTGCATCGAAGTATTAAACTCAATAGCTCTGCTCTTGTTACCATACAGCAAAATTTATTATATTGTAAATCAATTCAAAGTTACGTGTTAATAAATAGTAACTAATTAGTAACCCGTCACTCGATACTCGTCACGATATCGAAACAGCAAAGCCTATTGCATTGCAATTTACACACAAACGCAACCGAAGGTAAATATTTCAAAGAAAAGGTTAAAGAATCTACTTGGCCTACAAATAGGGCGAACTACTTGATTGATACTACTGTTAACATTGAGTAATGTCACATACTCGTATTGCAAAATGTTCCGCGACAAGCGAGCCCTCAAACAAGCTTCAATAAATCTGTTGAAGTTATTGAAATACTCTTTCATCGATCATGAATGGGTTTGCCGGTTTGCGTAACAATATTTGCACTGAATATCGTTTTTATAGATGTCAAAAAAGTACCCGTAAATATTATTCAAGACTCTTACTGACTTAAAAGGGTGATTTTAAGTCCTTCCTTATCCTACTCCAGGGCTGCAGTAAATTAAAGTATGCTTGCACTCGCAACCCTGGAAGTTTGACACAGACCATAGGTCCGTGGAGACAATAGGGCATCTTGTTTGTTTTACAGTTCCTATTTCTAGTTAATTGCCTTACATTTTACCTTAGCGGCACACATTTCGTATTTAGAAGCATTGAGAATTTAAAAGTAAAGTACTCTTTTATGATCACGATATGCGTTTTGGATTATCGCCATTGAACATTAAAACGGAATACTGTACATAAAGTCACAGATCAATGTTCAGATTTTAATAAAACAAAAATAACCTCATTAATCAGTTTTACCAATTGCATAGTATTTTATTAAACTTAAATCAATTGCTTCATTTATCTACAGAAATATGGAAACGATTGCTTAATTAACTTCATATTATGCAAATTTGTTCGAGAAGGCTTGTTGGCGTCTCCATTTAATTATAATTAAACTGTTATGGGAACATTCACGTTCAAATCAATAATATCTACTTTAAATATTTAAGTAGTGGCTCTTCAAGTCTAAATTGGATGACCAGGAAGTCATTCGTATTTTTTTGTTCTAACAGTCATCAATTAACTTCAGTACAATTTTATAAATCATGTTAATTATTTAATAAATTATTGTAAGACAGAGCCGATTCTATCAATTTAAATATAGTGAGTATTTTTTTAATGTAGTGCTCACGATTTAGCCCAGCGTATCGAGAGCAGGTTCCGGGTTACTCCAAGCTATAATTTATCTGACCTCATAGTGTTATAAGGTCAGTGAAGTAAATCATTATAGCACGGCCAAGGTTGAAGACACAAAATCGCAAAGCCATTGTTCGAACAAAAGAACTACAATGATGATACACCCACGTCCTAATTAATATGATTTGTCTAGTTATTTTTTCTTAATGTATTATATTGAGGACTAGCTGTGCCCGCGACTTCGTTCGCGTGGTTGTCGAAAACAAAACAACATCGATTATATAACAGTAGGCTATACACATATAAACTCCACTCAAGAAAGAAAATTTTTTTTTGCTATTTAAGGTCCTGACTGTAGTATATATTTATTTAGTAATATTGGTATAGCTGATTACGTTAATGCTTCCCTATACCTATACTATATTAGCGGTGGAATTACATGCTCCGGGCATATACAAAAAAAACTCTAAAACTCTATTGGATAGTGGGTGGCATCTCCTTCTTCCAAAACCGTGTTAATAGATGAATATTCCCTACTTTCTCCAGAAACGTGTACCAATATTTGAGAATTGATTGCTGCTGCTTGGTCATTGCGAGGTGCCAAAGTAGCTCGTTGGCATAGCCAAGCAGTGTCATGGTTCGAGATTTCTGATGGATCTCCGTATACAGAAGAAATGAGTTCTTGCTGTGAGGCAACAGAAGAACACAGGCTCTCGACTAAAGTTACTTTAACACCTAGCTTTTTGAGCCTTGTATGTACCATTACCAATTTGAAGTAGTAAATTTGAGAAGACCTGCGCGTTCGCGTCACCTCCCAAATGTGCTCGCATATTAAAGCTCAAATTGGATGATATGATACTACGCCATAAAAAAGAGCTCTTTAAACATGCACCTATTTCATCGGCCCTCGTTCCTCTGGGTATTATAGGGAGTGTCTGTCTAAAGTCTCTACAGAATAGCACCATTAAGCCCATTGGTCGGTCATTTTGTCTTATATCTCGCAACGTTCTATCTACAGCTTCCATAACTTTATCACTATTGCGAGAGATGTTGCAAACAGGGTTTTCTGTGCGCTCCAAGTCGATTGGTATTTTAAATATTTTATTTGCAGTTTTTCCTCCTGGTAATAAAGTGGCTGCAATTCCTGAGGAGGCCACCGCAAGGGCAATTTTGTTTTGGCTCCTTATTTGAGCCAAGATAACTTTGGTGAGGAAAGTTTTACCTGTTCCACCAGGTGCATCTAAAAACAATATTTCCCCTAAAGAATTTTCTATACTACAGCATATACTCTATCAAGTATTTGACGCTGTTCTGACGTCAAATTTGAACAGCCATTTAGCCCTATTTCTGATAACTCCTCAGGGTTGTAATTTATTTCCGATGCACACTCCCTATTAATTGGTTCCCCACCAGCTGTCGGCGTTGGCAAGCCGTATTGACTAAGAAGGTTCCCTCCTATACTTATAACTATATCTTGTATAGCTAGCCAAGACTTATTATAGCAGTTTTCCCGTACTTGGTCAGAAGTTTCTCTATTACAATTTTCCTGTCTAAAAAAATCTTCGGCAAACGCGGCTTTATATCTTTGCCACAACTGCCCAGCGTCCGATAGGCCACAAAATGTCAATAAAACAAACAAATGACGAAGACGATGTGGACTATCGCTGACGCATGCTTCGGCTAAAGCATCATCCCAATGCTGATCACCATATAATAAAGGCTGTGCGCGGCAAGCAGCCTGAAATGAGGGATATTCTATATCGTCCACTTTGCGGAAATCAGTAAAAGAAGTAGGCCCTCGCACTATGTGAAGGAGAAGGCGTAAATAATAACACTGCATTATTTGGGTGCACCGTGTATACGGCTCACCTTCTACAGCAGTTCCACGTCTCCTGCGTTTAAAAACACCTTGCTGCTTGTAGTAAGTATAATAATGTGGCACTTCATTGTACAACAGAGACTTGGCGAAATTGTCTCTTTCGCAAAAGCGAAAAAATGCGAGCAAGGTGGTTATGTCATGTTAAATCGGATCTGCGCTATGGTCTGGAAATTCTGCACTTATGACACTGTCTATAGCGTCGGGACGAATTTTTTCGTCCAGCCACAAAAGAATGTGCGCATAGGGTAAACCACGCTTTTGCCACTCGACGCTATACATAAAACACAGAGTTGAACCGAAAACATTCTCCTTTGTAAGTAGAAAAATCAAAACTTTGAGTTGAAAATGAAAAATCCTCGCAATATTGTCTTAATTAATCATTTAATCATTAATAATTATTAATCATGACGTATTTGCACAACGCCATCTATCGAATAAAGATATCAACTTTCAACATTAGTTCTATTTTTTGTCTTAAGGTGTCGTTGCAAGTACTACCTATACGGAAATGCGTGTTGTAATATTTTACTTCTTGACTCACTAAATTAATCATATCTTGTGATAGAGTGAACCGATTTCGATGAAACAAAAACTAAGTTATACCTCAAGTTGTGTAGAATTTTTGTATATAAGCATTGTCTGCATTGAATTCGTAGATTTTACGTGATGCGCGCACAAACAAACATATAAACAGACAAACAGACAAAAATGACAAAAATTACGAAAATGGGTTCGGTTAGTTATCCTTTAACACGCTGGCTATTTTTTTCTTCAATTTATTCAATGTACAAAAATTACTTTTCTACAGATTTATTATATGTATAGATAAAAGTACACCCACTTTTATTCTAAGATTTATTGGAAGATTAATATCTTGCATTTCAAAAACGAAGGTGTACATCAATACACAATAGAATGCCATCAGGCTAATCAAAAGATTTGAGAACGTATGACAAATTATAATTGAAAGTGCTTAAGGCCTAGGTATTGTTAGAAAAAAATGTAAATCATAGAACATGACAGGTGGTGAGAAATATATTCAGGATCGCAACAATTGTCATTTTTATTATTATTCTTGACTCTTGGTTTTTTATAATTACCTTGACAACGTGTCTCCATATCCGCGAAGAAGCCTGGATAAGGCTGGTCATCGCAGTAAAAGTTTGTATATGGCACCGCACCAAGAACTGGGTAATCTGTGCCTGGCTTTCCTGAAAATCAAAAAGTAATTATGTAATAACGTACGTTTACTGAAGTTACCTTATATGTTGTGTGATAATACGTCAGTTTTAGCAATGGTATTATCTTGTGAACGCGTTGATGTCTTTTATAAGGAGAATATCAATAAATGTGAATACATCGTTTTAACACGTAATTTTGGAGGTAATTATTATTTTAAGAGTTAAATACTATTTTTATAATGTAAACAAGGTTGTTGTTTACAAAATCTTTCCTTTTCCTCAATAACTAACATTGAAAATATATATTGGTTCATAAAATATATAAAATGTAGTTCAACTTGGTTACAACTTGTTTAATGTGAACTGTGCTATACTATAATAAGTTGTAGATAATGGACACGATTTTAGAGGTCAAAGGTGTCCAGTTCCCACATAGATCAATGGACACGCCCCTTGAATAATGGGCGCTCCACATCATACAAATTACTTATACTTATTTTTTCAACAAAAATGTATATGTGTAGCCAAAAGCACCGTGCTATTCCAAAACATTATAGGTTAGTAGTAATTTAATAATAATTTAAATGCAAACAGGAAGCAATTTCATTGCAATAGAAAAGAATTGGACAATCGGTCTAGATTACTAGATTCTAAAATTCGTGCGAAAATGATCGTCCCCGTTCAATCACGACCGACTCTTGCGCATATTAGGCCGTTCCCGGTAGTTATGGAGATAACGAAAGTTCGCTTGCTGTGACGACTTTCACTTTAAGAGAACACTACTAACGATTCTCGATTGTGCGAAATAGCATCCATCCAATGCTAAATTATTCAGTAGGTAGGTCGATGGTAACTACAGACAAACACAGCTGTGGCATTCCTTTTCATCAAGCTCTTGTTATGCAATCTCTTTAAAGTAGTATGTTATTTGCTTATTATAAATAGTGTAATAGTTTCGTTTTACTATAAACTTATTTGGTACATACATAGTTCATACAAATTACGTACATTCAAATTTATCTAGTAGGGCTCAGCCGGGGTTGCGGGGCAAACGCAATGAGGCACCGCGAACTCGGCCCAGAGCAGGAGAAGGAACAGGGGGGTTTTTAGTTAGTAAGTCATTTGATGATTTTCCCCTGACAATAAAAAAAGGCTGTCTAGGTGTTATGGAATAAGTCATTATTTAAATATGAACTGCCTTGTTATTTGTGTTCTTATTAGTGCAACTGCTGCGTGTCCTGGGTTCGTTTTCTTCTACTTCTTAAATTACATAAATCAGTTGTCATCCCGAAATTTGTAAAGAATAAATCTTATGATATAAGAAAATTGAACCGTTTAAGTAAATTATTAATTATTATATTTTATTAAGCAATAAGGAAAGATAGACTAGTAGTACATTCACCTTTGACCACTATCAATTTATATAGAACACGGACATTTAAACCGCAAGACTTACGCAATTGTGGAATACACAATTATTATCTTAGTTAATCTATCCAAGAAATAAGCCTTTATATTATAATGTGACTAGTAATCGTTTTAGGACAATATTATAAAATCATATCTATATTATTTAAGTTCAACCCTTTTTAAAATGTTTTAATTTACGTTTAGTTGAGCTGTTATTTATCTGTCATATTTACAACGTTTCATATTTTATTTGACGTTGACTAGTGAACGCTATGATTAGTACAAAATATATCTAAGTTAATTATATCTAATCGTTATAGTTATACACGACTGCAACGTGCTACACCTATACGTTATGTTGCCAGTTTATTAAATATTTAAACTATTTTATGATATACCCTATATTTCCAACTAAATAATAATTGCGCTGTACATCATAATGAACATTAATAAAAGCTTTGCTATTTATATAGAGCTAAGGATTTTCTATAACTTATAATACTTATAATTTGTTATTATAATTACAAAGCTATTAAATTTTGAATTCATCATTAATTATAACGATAATAATAGACAGTGGCGCCTACCAACAAGCGTAAAAACAATAAATTATAAAATAAATCTTTCGACACACAATCAATAGAAGTTCTCATTAGTACAATTATCCCGTAATATGTAATGATTTACGTAAAACAGCTTTTAATGATCCGGTATGTATGTAATAACGAATTTAAATGTCTAATGACGGATATGTCCTATTTCAATCTAACGTGCAATGTTGAAAATTAAAGTACATAAATCAATTCAATAAAAAGAATCTTTACTTACAGAAATGAAAAAAAAAATGATAGGCAGGCAGTACTTTTGACAGTATTTTTACATAGAGTCAAATTCATAAAAAGCCTAAAAGTTTTTTATTGTGTACATATTTAAAATTCTCATTTGAATAAATAGGTTTAACAATACTGCCAGAATATCTTAATCCCTTTTAATCTATCAGACCATTATAAAATAGAGTTTTAGTGTTGCTCTCAATTTAGTATACTTTATCGGGACTTTTTAAGAGACTTCATCACATCGTAGTCATCGAATGAAAGAGTACTCCAACACAGGTAGGTGGAAGGAACATAAAACTTGCTGTTGATCTCGCTACGAATTGATTTTACAAGTCCGCCTCGGTTGACGCAACTCCTGAACTGTTACATAACCCTAGGAACTGTAGTCTGTGAGTATTGTAAATACTAACCGTCGAGTCATCTTAAAGGTCGAAGTGCAAACTAGAATCTCGTTCTGACCAGTACTATAAATATAAGACTAAATAATATTATATAAGGTATTATTAAATCGTTATCTTTATGTGGAAAAAGCAAGTTACCTCCTTGAATTTTTTGTAAAATGTCAAATAAGCTCGTTTTTGTTTTGCATCTGTTTCTATATAGGCAGGTATTCTATTATAGGCATTTTAAAAACACGAGGCAAGGTCAAGTACCAGTTTTAAATTTCCTAAATATAAAAGAATTTTCATACTTAACATTTTACTCAAAACTTGAAAAATCAATTTAACTAAGATAAGAACCTAAGTAAGCTTAGTTTCGAGACTACTTTTCTTAACTCCATTGCTCAACGCAAATGCTCACTGCTGAGCAAACGCCTCTTCTCACACGAAAAAGGTTTAAACATTAATCACCACGTTTGCTTAAGGCGGATTGGCGATTACAAAGTTTTCACACGATATATTCCTTTACCGTGTGTCAATTTCGTCGACATAAACTAAGAAAGTAATACAACTTGAAAAAAGTGTCTTTGGACTTGTTTCGAATGCTCATGCATAAGAAGCGGTCGTCTTAACAACCGAGTTTCCACGACAATGTCTAGTGACTACTTATAATTAAATAAAATTATCTGTTTTATTTACCTTGCAAATAAAAAGTAAATTATAAGTAGGGCACACGACCAAGTCCTTGGTCGTAAATAAAAAACCAAATCCGAATTTTGTCATTTTAAAAATCAACGTAGCCTCTACCTGAACATAACATGATAGAACTATAATAAATAATTATTGTAGATTAATAATATGTAGACTAAAAAAGATTTGAAAAAAATATATTAAAAAAATAAAATAAAGGGCTACCTCGAATAAATAATAATACGATTGAATAAATGATAAGGACGTCTAACTTCATATAAAGTACTTGTTTAATATTATTTTCCTAATTCTATATGTAAAACATTTATTTGCATAGCCAAAGTATTGTGAAATAACCACCTGACAGCGTCATACGCATAACTACGCGTTCAGCGTTCAGTCTTTTAATGAAATCATTAAGTCATTGATTAGATCAGACAATTAATTATTCTGCCAGCGAACATGAAACTGCAAGCATAGACATGTAGTTTAGACACATACCTACAGTTTGGTATGAAATGCATCGAATAATGCTTCACCGATTTAATTTCTGATATACCGATTGCAATATAAGAATGAAATACTGCAGTTATATATTGCAATCTCTTACAAATGTGGAGCAATTAAACTAGATAAGATTCAATATTTTAATCCTAATTGGCAATGGAATTCTTATGCTTTATTTCACTCCAAGGTTCTAATTTAGATGTGATAATCGTCGTTATGCCACTGTATATAACTAACTAAATCACCCGTTCTCCTTTCCTAGTTGTCATAGTAATAGTAGATGAGATCTTGCTCAAGAATAAACAAAAAGGTTTTACTAATCCGATAGTTGGTTGCTATGATAAATTAGTGCGAGCGAATAAAATACGTAGTTACGATATTTATCTCAGTGATAAAAGGATTAGGTAATTCAAAGTCACAGTTAAAGTTAAAAGCATTTATTTCAATTAGACTTATACAGGCACTTTTGAACGTCAAACAAAATTTTAAAGATATAAAGTTTTCAGTCTGTTGGTCAGTCCTCTTAGTGAAAGTGTAGATTCCGATGGAGAAGAACGAGCAAGAAACTCCATGGTTACTCTTTTTAAATCAGTGTCACATAAAGATTATTTGATACATTATGTAGTTGGTTTGATTATGTGAGAACAGTGTAACGTGTATACAGAGAAACATAAAAAGAAAATAACCTTAAGGACAATAGACAGTCCGGTAATTATTTTAAATGTTTAGAAATGACCATCAGATATTGCATAGCTACATTCGCATTTTGGAACACGCTCAGCCGACGCATCAATCTTCGTGCAACCTACGTCTGAGCGTCTGCTACCTCAGATGCAACTAGTTGACCTTCAATATTATGAGAAAATAAAAGATGTTCTAATATTACGTGACCAAACAAGAATTTACTGAGCGTCACTTAAAGATCATCCGGCATTATAAACGTGTGACTATACTATACACTTACTCTAGCATTCGTTTAAAGTTTTAATATCTACGGCGATATCTCGTAACGTGGTTGCATTATGTTTTGTGATCGTGATGATAAATTACTGACATCTGACGTAATGGACCAGTAGACGGTTACTGGCAGGTCCATGTATAGAGTGCAGTTAACCAAAGACGTAATGGATTCTGTGGTAAAAACTCGTCTCTAACAAAATGGGAACTCGCCCAATGAGGGCTCTACGCTTATCTAGCAGTAAAAATAAGAAC
This sequence comes from Spodoptera exigua, assembly GCA_902829305.4. Lineage (NCBI taxonomy): Eukaryota > Metazoa > Arthropoda > Insecta > Lepidoptera > Noctuidae > Spodoptera > Spodoptera exigua. The sequence continues at coordinate 6,408,908 of LR824612.2, forward strand.
TTTAGTTGATGTTACTAGAAACTAATTATCCAATTTTTCGTTTTAAAGAAAACTGGCAATACCTCAAACGTTTCCCTTATTAAAAACACATTTGTTTTCACCGTTACGTCATCCAGAAATTACATATACCTATAAACATATTTATTCTTAAAATTTGTAAACACGAAGAGTATCACATCGAATGACCTATTGCGGTCACAAGGCTATACTATCAAAATAAACCGCTCTACCTACTCTTAGACTTCCTTTTATCAGGTATTATGTAACATTGGTGTTAAACAAGTCATTCATGGATATTTTGAGGAAACAATATTATAGTACTAAGGCCCCAATGGTCACGTAATCGAAGTGCGAAATGAAGTGACCCTACCGAACTCACTAAAGGCGAGGACAGGTTGAAACAAGGTCACAGCCGTTTACATAATATTCGGCGTGGACCACGATGACAGTTTTGGTTTTATTTAACATTGACAATGAAAATCGATGAAAATAACACGCTGTTTTTTTTACATTTTCATATGCATTCGTATTTTGAGTATTAGGAGGCAATTGGATTAATTTATGGTCAAACAGAAACTGTTTTAAGACGATCAGTAAATGCGTGGGAATTAATGTTTATGTTTACATTAGTTGGACTAAAAAGTCGTCTTGAAGTCAAATTTTACGACTAAAATGTACAATGCAGGGTTATGAAGAACCAGACAGGATTGTGGATGCAAGCGCAATAATGTACCATGGCCCATCTCGGAGAAGGAAAAGGAACAGGGTGGTATTTGTCAGTAAGAGTCTGACAGTCCCTGTCGTCACATCCAGGGCGGAAGAAGTCATTGGACAATGTAGGTACCCAATAAAAAGGGTTAAGCAAAAATTATATAATAAGCATTCCATAATAAGTACACATAAGCAACGTTATTATAAAACAATTATTTTCTGCACACGCCTACTTAAATGTGAACTATGAGAGCGCAACGCAACACTCGCGTATTAAGAGCGAGAGTTAGTGCTTGTTAAAATTGCTAGCTCTAATACATTGGTATTTAAATCAATGACAAATTCTTATGTCGGTACTTGTGTCCTAAACAAAATTCATGTTTATTGAACATCTTTAATAAGGAAACCGGCTCAGCAAGATTTACAAATGGAATTATTTTTATATATTTATTTAGAAATGATTGGATAAAAGAAAAAAATATATAAAAGGCACCTTGAACTTGAATAGATTTCTTACGAATTTTTCAGCTCAATTAAAATCTGTGTAAACATTAGTATAATCGCAATATTTTATCAAAAATAATAGATTGTTACCATGTTTTAGACGCACCCTATTCACTATCCCTTTCCTAGATATTTTACATTAAGCCGTAGTTATTAGTTCTCTAGAACCTGTTACTCCAGTCAGTTTGAGAATGCTTTAACCGAAATAATATTTCAACAAAGCCCCCGTAAGTACCAACCCATTACACAAATACGGTGTGCCTGTGTTAGTCATTATGTTTAATGAGATCGCCTAACTGTCAGGAGCATTACAAGACTCGGACAGTGCGTTAGTGGTAAGCGTTATCTTTATCATTAATAATAGCTACATATGACTATATGACCCACGCATGGCGCAACGCAGCTATAGCAGTATGTCGCAAGCTCGAGGCGGTGACGGCGACGTTAAGTAGACAAACCAACTTATTCAAATACTGTTGCATTCTGTATTCTATTCGCGTTCCAAAATTATTCAAATTGAAGGCCAGTAACAAATACAGTTTAAATTACTATGAAAATGCATTAAGACGCGTAAATAAAGACATTATTAATTCTAATGGATTTTTAACTGGGTTTTGCCTCATTCGGAACGCCCAAGTCGTTTTAAATATACCTATTACTTAAGACATGATTAAGTATGATAATATTAAAATTGAAACAATTTCGCTGAATGTATTGCGCTAATGTTCCGCGCAGGTTGTATGGGTCAAACACGTCTCGTGTGTAAATATCAATTTTATCGGCGTGTGATCTTACAGCCTATTGTTCGCCCACATGATCGGGCAACGCCTCGCCAATTATACATCAATACTTCGAGCATTGTTTTAGTCAGTCAAAAAGTACTTAATCGTAGGAAATAATTACTCACAATTGTCATTGTACTAAATATCAACCACGACACTACAAAGCAACCTTGGAATAAAGAGCGCGAAAATGTTTCGAAATAGTAAAATTAAACTTGATTTTTCTTTTTTTATATAAAATAAGTCGATGTTTAGAATTCATGTGAATAATAAATTGAGCCCAATATGTACCTATTTAGTCATCATCATCAGCCTGTTGTCGTCCACTGCTGGACATAGGCCTCCCCAATTGCACGCCACTGAGCTCGATGTTCAGCTCTTCTCATCCAACCACTGCCAGCCACCCTGCGGATGTCGTCAGTCCACCTAGCTGGAGGGCGCCTTACACTACGTTTGCCTAGACGTGGTCTCCACTCTAGAACACCTATTTAGTCAAGCGTTTCTTTTTCAAGTACACATACTTATAGATAAAATAGTTATCAACAAAAATATTTTACTCTTCAAGAATTCACTTTTGTTATGGTAGTCTAGCTGGATTAAAACCAGTTACTGATTCATTTAATCCTATTTATAAAATCGCGGGCGTGGATCCAAATAAAACCAAGATGGGTTATAATTTACGAGATACTGATCCGTAGATGTCTGGAATATTCATCGCAGGTGAAGGTTAAACGCATATAGTATAAATAGCAAAGCAAATACTTAAGTCTACTCTTGGAATAACTCTTAAATATGTTGGAGTCTACTTTAAATTTAGTTTCAAATAGATTTCACCCCAAATTGATCTTAATTGTTCATTATTTTTCTAAGCAAAAATCGAAGACGTAAGCAAATTGTTCGCTTAGCTAGAATCGTCAACTACGCAATCGTAGCATTGAAATAATAATATTTTAACAAGCATGTTTAATAATGTGCATGTCAGAAATATTATATTAATTTGATAAATATTTTTATCATACGATTGAATGATTAGGCCTAAGTTAAAACGACGTGTTGATGGATGTATAACAGATTAGTGTTGTGCACACACATGACTGCCTTCATGTCGACCTCAGGCCACGTACAGAATGTCAGGGCGATTTGCTCAAACGGCCACAATCTAAGTAATCGGAGCTCTCTTCATGGCAATCAGCGAATTCTAATCAATTACACACATCTTATTGCAGATGAATTATGTAAACAAACTTCAAATTATCTATTATTATATCTGTACATATAATATTCTTATCTGACGTTTTATTTTCATGTACCAATTCTTCTATACTGCTGCGTAATCATCAGGTGCTAGAAGAAATGCTTTCGACTCGACACCATGGTCCAGACCATTTTAAGAACAATAGTTTTTACGAAGGTTCATAAGACAATAAAGAAAAAATGTGATTGTCTCATTTTTCATGACGATCAACAGGTTATACCTAATAGAAAAAATAATAATTGATACCTAAATAAGTTTGTGTATTAAAATACTTAAATTAATTTCTAACATAGCATTCATGTCAATGGTATTGAAGTCAATCAAGCCTTACCACTTAATTAAAGCCAATGTTTATTCAAGCTTGAAACGTGAAACACAGAACTTAGAACATCGTTTACTCGACTGCACTTATTCATACTTACTTTGTGACTATGTGGGTAGGTATGGACGTAAGAAACTGGGTTGTGAGCAAGGAAAAAAACAATTTCAACACACACTTATTAAATTAATCTCTATACATCTCTAAACGGCTTGAGCGTGACGTTTAGGTAGGTAGGTCGGTATATGGATAAAATAAATGTAAATGTATTCCAATTTTTATTATTTGTTTTGCGATATAAGATATTAAGTACCTATTTGGTATTACATATTGGAGTAAAATAATGAGATTTTCCTTAAAATTTTCCATTTATATTGATAAATTTTTACATGTACAGTCAAAAGACAACGAAAAGAACCCGAAGTTTATGCAGTAGGTACGTGTATGTGCCAATCAATGAATGAAAGACTGATTGACTAGTAGCGATGCACGCAAGTGTAAACTGCGCGTCCATCGCTAGTCGTTTAGGTTTAATTATGCTTAGTAAAAACTTTTGCAATTACAGCAGGTATGTATATAGTATGCAGGTATGTATATCCTCAACCGGGGTTGCAGAGCTAGCACATAAGGTCGCAGTACCTTGCCTCGGCCTAAAGCAGAAGGAACGGGGTCATTTTTAGTCAGTAAAGCTCTCCCTCTCGTCTCACCCTGGACGAGAGAAGCAATTTGATGAATTTGCCCTTTCAAAATAAGGAGGTACTTATATAACATGTGTTCCTTTTTATAACCAATATTTTTTTATCTTAGAAACAAACCTATTTTTTATTTTAATAAATGTAGTTAGGTACTCCCAAACCACGTGACTCATCAGAAATTGTTTCGCCTATTCAGTAAACTTTATTTTGTTAAAAAGTGTCACCACAAAAAAAATTACCTTGATCCAGTTTCCCTGAAATTAAATATTTGGAAGTAGTTTGACTAAATACCTATTATATGTATTTACATAGAGTAGGAAGCATGACACATCATCCGGATTTTCCGATAGAAAAATCGAAGGGCACAAAATTAATCTTAACTACATACTTAATAGTTCCGCTTGTACTTAAACTTGCCCATTAGTAAGTAAATAAACATGTAGTAATATTTATTTAAGTTGTTTAGGTACATACATAATTATCATATTAAAATACCTAACGTTAAAATCATAAACTAAGGACTTCGTTATAAGATTGTGTTGTATATCTACGACTCCTAAACTAAGGCAGTAATCAGATTTTCACTATTAGATATTAAGACTAAATGATATGTTATAGACAACTTTCAAATTACTTAATCTTTTCTAGATCTAAGAGAAACTGTTAAGAACTCCTTCAAATGTATTCAATATTGTATAGAATTAAAAAAAAAACATTGAAAACATAACAGCAACCGCAAAACAACGACGAACACTTGTAGATTGAGCACTTATGTATTACATAAGTTGAAATTCAAACAGCCACGTGTCTGGTGCAAACGTGTATACCGAAGTATATCATAATCACATAAAAACGGATTATAAGTGGAAACGTTGATTTCAAACGAACTATTTCCTACGATTTCAAGACAGAGATGCGTACGTTAAACCTTTCTAATTACTGTTATTGAAATGCAAGCTTTCATCGTTCCTACATACGGATGCTAATGAATTACGCAACTGCCCGATTTACTCTGGGTGCGTTGCCCAAAGCCGTGCGTTATGAATACGACCTCGTTCGTTCTCTAGTACCACTGTTTGTGAATGACAGAATAGTTATAGTTAAACGCTAAGACAACGCAAGAGTAAGTCAAAATCTTGATAGAACAAGGCTGCTCAACGCACGTCTTAGTATAAAACACAAGGCCTTCAAAATACAATCCCTATTCAACCTAATACAATTTAGATCGTTTCAGTCTTACTGGCTTAGTAATATCTGTCTAACAATCTATATGTTGGTTTAGACACCAATTAACTTATAATTAGAATGTGCCTAATTATAATTTATTGTAGTTAATTATTCAATAAATCGTACCTACAAACGTCCAACTATTAGTAAGCGGACAATTGTTATGAAGTAACTATTCATATTTCATAGCAACTGCACGAGCACCTAATTACGTATTGAGGTAAGCATACGCTGCCACGACGCTGGGTGCTGCAATACAAGGAGTCGCTAGGATACATCGCTCATTTTTAATGAGTTTATAAATATTCACGAATATAAACGAATGCAATAATACATATTTGGTAATTGTTTCAAGTAGGTTAGTTAAAGCGGTTATTCGATATAATAACTTTTATAAGACTAGGAACTTAAAGATCTGATTTAATGACCATAACAACAAAGATGAATGTGTTATGCCAATTTATCTATGAGCTAATCCCAAAACTTTTTATTGTACGTCGTGACAGCTTAATACTTGAACTTTTAAAAATTAGATAAAATAATAATTATCTTTTATCTTCTAACAATTAATAAACGTTTAAAGATCCGCGAACATGTCAATAAACTTTACAAATGTCGAGGACAAAAATCCGTCTACCTCAATAAGGATTTAGGTGTTTAAAATAAAATGTAGTGAATATTTAGGTGACGTGTTTATCTATGTAATTTATTGTAATAATGAATAAAAATAATTCTCCACAGATATGTATTAAATTACAGTTGCTTTCAAAAGCCCAGGTTTTATAAATCGAAAAACATAATGATCTAAATACATGAAACTTAATTTTCATTTGAAGAGTTTTAATTATTTACGTTATAGGACTTTTAGTTATATTTTAAAAGCAACTTAATCATTAAATTTGAGTTAATTCCCACATTAAAAGACTTAGATAAATAGGTTTTTTAGAGTTAAAAGTCATCAAATGACGTTGGTGAGAGGCGTGGTCCTAACTAAAAATCAACCACCCCATTTCGGAGTCAGACCATGGTACAACATTGACCATGTACTCCCAACGCACCGTAATAATGTAAGTAGATACTTCGATACACGTTGACATAGGATAAACTTTATGTCCTTATCAAGCAAGATATTTAAGTATACACAATCACAAATTCTAAACACAGTGGATGAGTCAGTGTCCAATATTTGCGGTTGACATCACTGGTTTAATAGCACACCTTTAGTATAAGCTCATAATTTGTAGTAATTTCAGTTTGGTTGATGACACTTCTTAGGGCAAAAACGTTAATGATATTTTGTGAATAATTTGTGAACAGAAATTCAAAAACATGTTGTTTTTAGGACATAGTTAGTTATAATCGCATACGAAAATGAATTATCATTTATCATGATGGAACAAAACAAGATTACGTGACCCGCTAACATCCTAGGTTATTTAAAGGGGAGTTAATTATAATGTCCTACTTAAAAGTTAAAATATAATATTCTATTAAAGTACCTATAGTATAAAAATGAATTGCAAAATATGTTGGTAAGTACATAAGTCAACAACAACTGGACCAATTTTCACAATTTATTTTTTGGTATATTTGTTTGTGTAAATAGCGGAAATTTTGAGATCAGTTTCGTCGTTGGCGAGGTGCACACCCATGCGAAGTAGGGTCAGGTGAAAAAATTTGATCTGGTACATAAATGTAGGGAAGTAGGCAAATTCTAGATAAAATCCCCAGAACACATAAGTATTTACCCAAACAATAAAAATAAGAATAATTAAACATTCATCAGACATCAGACATTCGCATTATCGTCTTCTTATTTTGGTGGCAAAAGATTTCAAATGACATAGGAAAAGAACTTACCGGGTATAGCCATTCCCAGTTCAAGATATTCCTTTACAGAGGGGCTAAGAAACGCTGGAGGAGCAGGAGCTGCACCTTGTTCTGGATCAGGGGCGTCCAAAGCCTGTGCTGGTTCACGAGCCACCGCACTACTATCTGCACGGACTCGCTTCACCCGACTGCCATCTTCTGACCCCCCTGAAAAACATACAAAAACAAACGACAAAATGTCAACATAGAAAATTACACTTTACATTCCAAAAACTTGTTCAATAACCTAAACAAAGTAAGTTTAAATAAACTTAACTTACATAATTTTAGTAAAAACATACCTATTACAAATATGAGCAATAAACAGAAATAGGTCCATACCTTACCTTATAACTAAGAAGACTGGTAAGAACTAAGAACATATTGATAACTAAGGACTGTACTGAAAAGTGCTGAAAACTGAGCAACAAACCAAATCATAAAACGCCTAGGCTTGGGACTTTAAGCTGTTCTTGCAAAAGGCTCATGGGAAATTAAAATAAGTACAAAAGAAATATAAATTTCAAGGGATGATGATCTTTGAAGATAATAAGAGCCGCAGTAACAACTTAGTACTTATAATAAATCTAGGCAGTATCTACTTCCAAGAATGGAATTGAATTGTATATTGCTATTAATACTTAAAGCGAATCTTAAGGGCCAGCATTCAGGTATATTTACCATTTTTCGCAACATCTTCGTACCTAGATAACGTTTAAAACATCTGAATATGCAACTTCAAGAAACTCTACTTTAAAAGCAAACTATTTACCGAACAAATTTAAACCTATAAATTGTTAAAAACAAACTAAATAAAAAAGTTGTTTAAGCTTACCGGTTAGAACAAGTATCGACAGAAGCACTGAAGAAAATAAACCAAAAACCTTCTTCGCATACATCTTGAATATAAAAACAATATTTCCAAGCAAATTAAATCACCAAAACATATGTAAACGCATATTTAAGTTAACCGTGTCACAATCGAAAAAACTTCAGCCGGCATTGAAGTAGATTGAAGGTCTCAGAAAAGGATTGACGAATTTCGAAATATGGCTTATTGCTATTGTGGTTGATTAATAACCGCGCCGGACGCGAGTTTTGTGTACGGGATTATTTTTCTTGCATAGCGGAACGATCCGACGTGCGCTTTCGAAGGCAGCCGAGCGCACAATGTTCATGCAACGCACATAGCTTGAAGATTCTATTCTAAGAGCCAGGCTGACCTCTAAACTTCTTCGGCGACTATATCACGACTCCATGGGAATATTCTTGTTCAAAATTTAGTCCTTGCGAGTTTTATACTATCATTACATAGCTTCACGCATAGTCCCCCGAGGGTTATGCAGTAATTGACGCTTGAGTTATATCCGTGCGGGCTTATTTACAAACAGTGATAAAAGTAACCCATGCCCTGATTGGGTCTAAGTCTAGTGGGTTGGACTAATCTACATACAACTTAAATGAATGGAAACGTATATTCAACTTACGTGAACTAGTAATTCATTAAGAAGTAATGCAAAAGCCAACACCACCAATAAGTATTCGAATTTACAAAAAATTCTGTTCAAAAGTTTCCTGACTAGGTACTATTGGTTAATAGTGGGTAAGTACCTAGGCAGGAAACTTTTTGTGGTAACCGGACAACCAATCTCCAAATGTGTAAAATTGGCCAATCCCCAGATTCCTAACCATGAAAGGGGAACAACGCACTCGTAACTCCTCTGGTGCTACGGGTGTCCTTGGGCGACGCTTACTTACGATCAGTTGGGCCAACTGCGTTGCCCGATACCATAAAAGATAAAATAAATTTAATAAGGTAGTTAAAGGGTGATTCTTCACATCAATTAAAAAAAAATTAATAATGTCATTATCCTCAACCGAAAATTAACGAGTCTGCTGATTAAAACACAGATAATTATTTTATTAAATTAAATCTCACCACTGCTTACAAGCAACCGATTAAAAATATTGTATAAAATAAATTACTAAGGTGCTTAAAAACCTGGGAGGATAATGACTTGTTAAACAAAAGTTAAGGTTTTTTGGAGAATCACCCTAAAAATTGTTGAAAATTTTCATAAACAACCTGGATAGTGTAATGTGATTATGAAGCTAACTATATCATATTCCATAAAAAAAATCTAAAGCCAGCACCCACATCATAGGTGGCAACTGAACAAAAGACATAATAAAGATAATAACACCACTTCAAGAAGATGCAGATGCCTCCGACCACCCTGCCTGAAAGACAATAAGTCAAGTCTGAGTTCAGAGGGTCTACCATGACGTGTCAAAGCGTCAGTCTTCAAGCGTCAGTCAGTCAGAAAGAGGGATGGAGCTATAAAGAGTGTATAGCTCCATCCCTCTTTTTCGCCCGGAAGATTCACGCTTTATCACGTCATGGTAGGCCTACAGTATCTTGTGACCGGGTGATGATTACGATGAAATGAATTTTGAATTTTTAACCGGTTCCAAAAAAAGGGAGGTGGTTCAGTAGGGTATGTTAAAGATATTCCTGAGAAACTTCTCAAAAAACAACGGAGTAATGTCTGCGATTGAGCTGAAGTAATACATATCAACTTCAAGCAACAGCAGCATCTCTGACTATGCGTGATGAATCTGATTAACATAGATAGTACTGTCGTAGGATTTTATAAAAAAAAAACGTGACACGTATCTATGAATACCAGAGATTCCCAAACTAACTTTGACCTCAGCTCGAATCAGTTTGATTAAACTAAAAAAAGTATATAATAAAATACTCTTGCGAATCTCCACTCAAGCCAGCCAATGAGGTAGGAGGGGTTGTTCTTCATCAGTTTTCACTCCAGCTCGCCACAAGGACTAACCGGAGACGAAGAACAAGACAGGGACCCGGGAGTCAGGTCCGTGGGGTCGCCACTGCCCAACAGCTCGCCACAAGCTGCCTTGCGGATTTATTATTGTATGTATTTACCAATCACGGGACCACAAGGCCGCGGTCGTTTGGGAGGCGTCCGAGGGGCCGGAACCAACTGCGCAGAGGCCCTTTAGTCAACTTTGATCTAAATGAAATGGGACACAAACCGGCGACTATACCTGTATGCACTATGGAAATGCATCCAAGGACAGTCCCCGGTTAGTGTAGGACTATTGCGAATAATGGAAACAAAGTACAAGGCTATGGGTGTGGGTTGTTATGGACTGGTATAAAGGAACTATGGAAGGACTAATGGCACCTGCCGAAACAATGTAATAACTACACCTAAAAATGGTTGCTAGAAATAGCAACAGGCTTAAGGGTGAAGGAACTGCCACCAGGTTTCTACTCAGATCATCTGCATCTGCCTAAGCATCCTGCATCACTGGCCCACTCGCCGCTTACAACTTCCTCCCTTCGAGCAGGATCACTACTCTCGTGACTCCACGAAGGCAAGCCTGAGGTGGGAGACCTGTTCCCCGTCATCGTTCACTCCGGCCAGATGATAAAGGCAAGCCGGAGATAAGGAACGGTGACTTCTCCCTGGAGCAGTCGGGATGATGGTAGCCCGCGGGATCGCTAATTCCCGTCACCTCGCCTCAAGGTGCCTTGCGGGATTATTATACACTCGGCGTCACAAAAATCGCACCTCTTTATAAATTCCCTTCAAAGTCCTTTTAACACTATTAATCAATGGTAGACATATGTTTATGAGGTATCATTGGAAAGGCAATTTATTTAAATTTCAGAATAAATCAATGGATGTGGTTATTTGTTTACATGGATATAAAAAAAGCAAGCTAATGCAAATGATTAAAAAGGAAATTTTTATTTTATCAGTAAAAACTACAACAAACTCCTTTTAAACAACTTAAAACCTGTTACCCCCTGGCCCTGATTACTGCTTCCATGCGTTCTCTCATGGACCTGATTAATGTGACAACAGTCTCTTGCGGAATGTTGTCCCATTCTGCAACCACGGCATCTTGGAGGTCTTGAAGAGTGGTAGGGGTAGGATCACGTGCCCGTACTCGCCGTTTCAGTTCATCCCAAAGATTCTCAATAGGGTTCAGGTCTGGAGTTTGCGCCGGCCAGCGCATAACAGGGATTCAAACGTCTTCCAGGTAGTCTCTTACAATTAAAGCGGTGTGACAGCGGGCGTTATCGTGCATTAACGTGAACCCACTGCCAACAAAACCCGCATAAGGGACAACCTGCTCCTCTAAGATCTCTGTTATGTACCGAGCAGCAGTCAGCGACCCGCGAGCACTTCCAGTCCGAGAAATACACACAAGGTTAGTTTTGCCGTCGATTGACATGCCGCCCCAGAACATACACGACTACACGAGCCACCCCCATATTCCATTGTCTCTTGAATACAGGCTTGTGCGAATCGTTCCCCTTGCCTCCTATGCACTCTTCGACGCCTGTCGTTGCAGAAAAGACACACCCTCGTCTCATCCGAGAAGAGCACAGCCCCCCATTGATCTATTGTCCAATCCACATGGTTACGGGCAAATTGCAACCGGTCTCTCCTATGCTGTGCAGTCAATTTTTTCCCTGTAGCAGCCCTATGACCTCCAATTTTCTTCTCCTGCAGCCTTCTTACAGAAGTTCTGCGAGCTGATCGCAGTTGTTGTTGCAGCTCAACAGCATTGGAGAACCGATTACGTAAAGACGTCGTAACAATGAAGCGATCGTCTCTTTCGGATGTGCACCGTTGTCTTCCAGATCCACGTCTTCGGATATAGCCACCCGTCTCTTGGAAGCGTTGGAACACTCGTCGAACGGAAAAACGACTCAAGTTCAGGTGCCGAGCAACATCACACTGCCGCATCCCTAATTGCAGTAGTGCAATGACTTGAGAGGCTTCAGCTGCAGTAGTATCCATCTTCTGGGGTATTTTTCTTGCTGTAACTGTTCACGTGTGTTCACTTCAAAGGCTGAATAGCGAATGACCCACATTTTACCTGGGTCGCTCGTTTTATACCCTTGTAGGGAGACTCAATTAGTGGCCGTTGTAATGCGTGTTTTGACAACATTTTTTTAACGTTACGTGCTAATGAGATCTATTCTAACTATTGTTAATTTAAAGGTATTAAACACGCTTTCAATTGATACTAATATTAATTGGGTTTAATGTATTCATTGCTAGCGGGATATGCTTTAAACTTATTATTGAAGAGGTGCGATTTTTGTGACGCCGAGTGTAGTTATTATTATAGGTATTTATAATATGTTACTCAAAACAATGATCAAAAACAAAATGAAATTTTATAGGTATTTACATCCTCATTTCAATAAATGGCTATTCATTCATTCATTACGGCAATGTAATTAAGTACATTACTTTTGTTTTGATTTTATAAAAGCTTTTCTAGTGAATACTTCAAATACTTACTTTGAGTAGATTGGTGAGGAATGCAGGGAAAAGAAAAAGCTGAGTGTGTGAAGAAAATATCTTTTCTCTTTAAGTTTATTTTTGCAAATAATTTGGCCAATAAAATTTATTTCTGAATAAGCAGACTACTTATGGATAAATGACACGAAATTCATGAATGGACATTTTAGTTTAATTCATTATAGCAAAAAGTCAAAACCGCTCTTTGCCCACCGTACACCTCGTGAGACCACCGTCCTATATAGGTGTGCAGCGGGAAGTTTTTTTTTACTACTGTTCATCCTTGTTCACCTGGGTGTACCGTGGGAAATATAAAATTTCCTCCGTCCACGTCTTATCAAAACTCTAAATATGAAGAACAAAGAGAATAATGATTAAAACTTGTGTAATGCTGTGACATGGACAGCTTCTGTTTATTTTCATAGAAGCAAATTACCTATAAAGCGCAAGAAAAAGAAACATGAATGAATTAAAAGTCAATCAAAACCTAGGCCTACACCGTACCTCTATTCTCTGTCTACGGCTTACACAATATTTTTAGTCTATGATGACATAAGTTTTTTGTTTCTGGTAGGTAAATCTATCTCTCTGTCTGTACTCTCTGGATTTCCGTTTTTCATTCATTCTTCTTGTGCGTATTAAACGTAGTGGTTACATACTCTTTGGTGCGTATTTGCATTTGCGATTGTGTTTGTGTCTACTGTCTACCGGCAATAACGTTTTCAAATCTTCGCATTGTGAATATTGAGATTGTATCTCTATAAACAATATCAACCAATGATTATATAGTGCGTCTTGTTAATCTAAACAAAAAATATGTCCTAAAGCCGTATAATCTGAGACGTTTTGAGAAACTTTCTTAGGAAAACACCATGGGCGAGGAAGACATTAAGAAGTTCTGTCCAAACTGTTCTCAGCTTTATATATTACAACGTTAGTATGAAGTTTATCATGACAAACAAGGCACAATATAAAATATGTAGCTACCTGTGCCTATCATATTTTTTCTCTGTCTTAAAAGTCGGTTTCACAAATCAGATAAATTGTTATTACTATGTTTTAATGACATGAGTGAGAATGGCAAATATCATAATGCTATTTATCTTTTAATTGATTTTATCTTAACCCCATGGTCTCACTGAGCCATCCAAAATATATAAACAAAGAACTTGTATTTTGTTCCCGTACACTAGTAAAATTGTTTTACACTATTAACAATTTCAATAACTACCTCCGATCATTTTTATTCTTTAGCTTCTGTCAATGAAAATTATCTATACAAAACAATTAAATATTCAGTTGTATGGTCATATAGAAATATTATTTACAAGGTCATATAATAAATTGCTCTATTTTCATAGTAAACTCTGCATCAAAGCCGAAAGGAAATTTGCCACTGCTCCTACCATGTGGCCACTCAATGTGTGAAAACTGCATCATAAACATTGTAAAATGTCTGGAGCCTATTGAATGTAAAGTTTGTATCTGTGATGCCGATGTGAAGATCAATGACTTGAATACATTCATTCAAGATAAAAATGTATTATATTCAAAATTTCCCATAAATATTCATATGGTCGGAGAACTGGCTGTGACTCTGATGAAGGTAAAACCTATGATTTATTACATTTTAATACATTGCAATACAAAACTTTATGTAAATCCGTACCAACCTGTATTGTAGCTATTGCAGTGTCCAGCTATGCAATGAACTTCTGTTGCTAGTTGCTATTGAACTTGGTTAAAATTTATTCTCCATTTCTATTTTACTGAGTATAGAGTACAGTATAACAAGATACTGCTACCTACTGAATTATTGTATAATTTATTATGTATGATAACAAAACCAATTAAATTAATAATAGGCAGAACATGTAAATTTTTACTTCATATTTGTAATACTAATGCTATTATTGTTTTTAGGAATCACACTCAACTCGTCAGAAACCCGAAGATGACTTTTTCATTGACCTTAAAGCTTTGTTAAGATGTGCAGCAGAACAAGGTACTTTAAATTAAAATAATAAAGGTAAAGCAACATGTATCGTAAAACAATTGCATAAATTAATTATTGTTGTTTTTCATTCCAGGCAATTGTGTTGAATGCAATGCTACTACATCTAAAATGTGTAAGGAGTGTTGTACCATTTTGTGTGAAGCCTGCTTCAATAAAACTCACAAGAACTACATTGTTTTCAAGAACCATGTTCTACAAAATATTGGTATGGTTTTGTTCCATATGTGCTTATATAAAAAATTATAACAAAGTCAACTTACATTAAATTTAATTGTTTGAACTCTTTCTAGAAACATCTATGCTACCAAATACTTGCAAGCAGCATCTTGACAAACCACTTGACTATTACTGCAAGGATTGCAAGAAATGTGTATGTACAGATTGTATGATCCTTGGTGGGGAAAAGTCTTGCAAGAACCACGAAGTTGTGTCTTTACAGGAAATTGTAAGTTGTTTTTATTCTTTATAATTTAAGGAAAAGTAAGAGATATAAAATTACAGATGTTATTTTCTTTTTCAGAATGGAACCTTCTTGGAAGATTTAAATGAAATTTCACCTAAAGTTGATGAAACCTACCGAAGACTGACAAAAACAGCTGTTGTATGTATTCTTATCAGTGAACATGATAAAGCTTATGTTTATATATAATAACATGTGATTTGTATTGTTTTTAGGACATAGGATATTTGCTTTATAACTATGAAAATGACGCAGGATCAGCAAAAGACCTTACTAATATACTCGCCAGTGTAGAACAACACTTCTCAAAGCTGTTTTCTATCATACAAAAACATAAGGAAGAAATTGTAAACATAATATTGTACTTAAAATTTTCTGAAAAGCACTCTTTGCAAAGAGCTAAGTCTGAAATAGCAAATTCTATCAAGAAAGCTTATAATGTGTTGGATTTAATAGCAGTTGCAACAGACACCAAAAATATTAAAAAGGTAAAGATAAGTCCTATTGATACTAAAATTCATAAAAATGTTTATGGAATATTTTTTTTAAATGTGTTCTTCATTTTAAGATAAATATGCCAGTACTTTTGAAAGAAGCTGAAGAAGTTGTGAATACTCCCTGGTATCTCAGCAAGAAAGAATCAGACAAAGAACCTCTCAAGTAAGATATATTTATTTACATATTATGTAGTATGCAACATCTTGCGGGTTCCACAAATTTTCACTCTGGGTGATTTTAATTTGTAATTTTTTTGTTGTTTATGTTTATTTATACTATGGCAAAAGTTGTTTCATTTGAACACTAGATTCAGGGTTAAATATGTGCCTCATTTAACCCAGCACATTGTGTATGTGCTAGCTTAACTGTTTGGTGAGGTAGACTAGTTTCAAGCCACAAGTATCTTTTTTTAAAGGTTACTGGGTTACTAGTCATAACAACACCATTCCGCGACAAACGACTTGGCAACTTTAAAACATGATTGTTTCAAGCAAAAGAGAACAATCGGAATTTTCATAATTATTATTTCCTATGTATAGGGTGACTGTTAATGAAGAATTGTGTTCACTAGTCAGCGACTATGTGCACTTGGAAGGCAATGTGAAGTCTGTTTACAAAATGTATTCTACATCAGAACTGGGAAGTGATGTAGAGATACCACCGGCCCCTGCCGCACCTGTTCAACCACCGGAACTGGCTAAAGGTCTGTATTGCAGGTTTTATCTTTTATCTGACAAACTAGCCTATTTTGATATTCTTATTGCGTTTGAGTATAAATAAATCACCTTGATTCTCAACACAAATAGTGCATTATTTTAAAGTAATTTCTCTTGTTGGACTAATATTAAAATGTTATGTACAATATTTTTGTTCTAGATGCGAGACTATCAAAACAAAATAAAGCTAAACCTGAAACTACTAAAGCACCAGCTTTATTCACAAGAGTACCCAAGTATCGTAGCAAGAGTGGTTCCGTATCATCTGTAAACTCGAGCTGCAGTGAGAAATCCAACAGAAGCTACATAGTTCAAAGTAAGTGATACTTATTACTCTAGTAAATTAATAGAAAATTATTTAATGTGTTAAAAACTTTTCAAATAGCTTTCCTAGCTTTTTATTACAAAAGTTTTTGATCGCAACTTCGACCTCACACATTAGATAACGGGTTCAAGCAGAAGTTTGATTTGGGACTTTTTAAAGGTTTTTGGCTAAAGCCTAATAGAAGGCTGATTTCACAAAGAATCTATTCGGTATGCTCTTTATCGTGACATTGTAAAATTTTCTGTGGTTAAAAAGACACAGTAAAGTCTGGAAATTTAATCTGCTTAAAAAATGTATTGTAACTGTATAACAATAACAATATTATCGTATATGGTATTATGTGATATACATTTATATAACTAGCATTAATATGCCACGTTGGAACACTACACCATGTCCATATTAGACCAACTGAAATAAAAAATAAAAAAAAATATAATAAAATAAAATTTATTGATAACTTTCTACAAAATATTGTTTATAATAATTTGAAATGAATAGATGTGAAAAGTTTCTTGAAATTAAATCTATTGATATTACAGATCAATATGTAAATCAACCAATTGTTCAGCCAGTCGCACCATTTCAAGAAAACCAACATCCACAGCAGTTGTGTGAAGGTACAGTACACAAAATGTTTGAAAACATAAATTATGTCACTAATATATGTTTATTTACATTTTGGTATGAAGCATAATTGCTTGTGGCATTCTAACAGTCAACCATTTAATAATAAAAGGATGTGTAATATCATAACATTATAAATTGTGATTATGTCCGTTTGTCTTTTATACTTTATGATTGTTGTTATAATTGTACTCACCGTTTTTCTTTCATATATATTTTTTTCAAACTTTTTTGTAACCAGTTATTTAGTAAATGCTTTGGTTTTTCTGTATTGGGGGACCACACTTACCATGTATTTTGTAATTGTGCAAGTTATCTGTGCATCCTCTGTAGTAGAACCAATAAATATTAGTTACACAAAAGAAAATAATAATAAATAATATATATTTTATCCATACCTATCATTAAATACATTCAAAACATACACCTATATAATGATCTATAATACTTACTTAATCCCAGGTTCCCAAGAATTGATCTACGTTACGCACATTGTGGATCCACACAACTTTTTCGTGCAAAGGGCTTGTTTCCAAAGACTGGTTAAAGACATGGTACGCGAATTCCGAAATGCGGTATCTTTCGCAAAACCTTCCGTCAATCACATCTCGCCGGGTAAGCATTTATTAAATTATTATTATTTTTCATATTAAATTCAAAATTATAGTGCCCATTTGTGTAAAACTTTTTGTGTTTTTTAGATTTACCTGTTTTTTAGACCGCTTATTATTATCACTGTTCTTTATTTGTAGGTAAAACATATTTGGCTTTCAACAAGGCCGACAATATGTGGCAGAGATGCCGTGTCCTTGGAATCGACATAAAAAACAATAAGAATCCTGTTGTTCAGGTTTTCTGTTTCGATTTTGGAAGCATCGAATTTGTTTCAGCTGATAAGTAAGTCAAATAATTCCAACACTGTTTATTTAGTCTTCCACCCACATAGTGAACATAGAACCTCATAAAAATCGTATGAATCAGTTGAATGCAGATCGTTTCCTATCAGCCAACTGAAAGTTATTTAGAGGAAATTATATTATATTGGTGAATTTCCTTTACTAAAAAGCTATTTGTTTCCTTTTTAGATTACGACTTTTGCCTCCATCTAAAATACAGTGTCCATATCCACTTGCCATCAATTGTTCTTTGGCTAATTGTGTGCCAATA
The DNA here is from genome assembly GCA_902829305.4 of Spodoptera exigua. Taxonomy (NCBI): domain Eukaryota; kingdom Metazoa; phylum Arthropoda; class Insecta; order Lepidoptera; family Noctuidae; genus Spodoptera; species Spodoptera exigua. The sequence continues at coordinate 6,427,440 of LR824612.2, forward strand.
AGCGGCAGTTGGACTAGTGACGATTCTTTGCTCATCCAAAATATAATTGACAAGTAAGTAAATCAATGTATTAAAAACATATTTCTATCTGAATTTTCAGTTTTTAACTATCAACTTTATGACTCTAGCTTAATTCTTTATCACACACGAAGCCTATGGAAATTGTACCATGCCTTTTTATTTTTGAAATGGTAGACAGAAGTGCGCATATACAAATTCTTAATACTTTTCGAAAGAGTAGTAAGAATGTAGGAGGAATAACACAATTTGTGTTGGTAAAAAAAAATTGTTACTATGTTAAGTATCTGAAATGGTTTTATGTAGCGGTCATCCGCTTTGCGGTAGATACCGCAAAGCGGATGTGGTGTCAGCAAAATTTAAAGTACATAGTCAATAGCGATACGGCACAGTTCCGATATTCGATTCAGTAAAACAATGTTCCAATTAGATGAAGAATAATATAGTACAATATTTATTAATTGCTCTACAAATCAAATATGAGAAAAGCCTTTAGTCAGCCAAATCAGTAGTAACGAGATGTGTAGAGTCAATAGCAAATAATGTAAGAATAGTTTACAAAATATAAACTGAATTTAATAACTACGTATTAAAAGTTATTTTACCTCTAAAATGATTTGTTTAGGTTAATTATATTTTTTACTTTATTACAGCAAGCAGGCAGTGCTTCATGTGCGCCATATGATCCCTATGTCAAACGTGGACTTTAAGTTGGATTGTGATGTGACCACTTTCGAGAATGGAGTCAGCATTGCTCATGCTTTAGTGTTTCACGAACGTGCCAAGATGCCTAATCCAAAACTATGGGTAAATTGTTCTTTCTTTTTGTTTTTGTTTATTTGGTTTTGATACAATGTAGTGATTTCAGGAGCCAATAAGATAGACAAACTGCTCTTAAGATTATCATTAAGTTGTTGCATTACATAATCTAAGTATTTAGTTTATAAGTTAAGGTGTGACACATTGCACAACCTCCCCTAGCGAAAAGTAATTATTTAAATACCTTGAACAGCTGGTCGTCAGTCTGCTTGCGACCACGACATGTGCAACCATGTCGATACGTCCAGCCTTACAAGGCATTTAAATAATTACTGTTCGCGTTAATACCCGTTTAATATGTATGTGAAATTGTAATTGTAATTTTAATGTGTATGTGAAATTGTATGTTTGTAAACGCACCCACGACACAGGAGAAAATCCTAGTGTGGGGCAACGTTTTTTTTTTTAAAAAAAAAAAAAAAAAGTATATTATGTTGCTCGCATGAAACGTTAAAGTTTAAATGTTAGCAAAAAAACAATAGCTTTCAAACCATCTAAACCTACATGTTTATACAAACAATAAACACTTACGTAGAGCAATATCAAATTTCATTAACATCGTTTATTTATACCTATCATAAGAGAAATTCAACCTGCAGTTTATATGTTTTACTTGTCAGACTATCAAGTAACATGATTCTTCTTATATCATTGAACACTCGGTATGACATCATATTTATATCTATAAGTGTTTGCAAGCGTTCCTACAATCTGATCCTTTATTTACCTATGTATTTAATAACGGTAAATATTTAAAAAAATTGATCAAATATTACTTTACTTAACTTTAAAACAACAAGAAAATTGTTTTAAGGTATGTGAAAATCGTATTTAATATGGTTGTCAACAGACATGAACTAAACTTTCATTTATCCAACTACATCAAAGTTTATTATCTACTAGCTACTCTCGCGCGGTTTCACCCGCTGCTCAGCTCCTACAGATCGTACCGTGATGTTTTGTAGCCTACATCACTCGGGAATTTTGTAGCTACCTATCAGTGAAAGAATTTTGGAAATACGACCAGCGTTTCCAAAGATTAATGTCTGTAAGTTTGTAATTTTGTATGTAGGGGACATACAAACTTAACAAATTTTACCTCTTTATAATATTAGTATTGATTTAAAAACTCTTCGTTACATCATATCTATATTTAACATAAGCCTAGTTTTTTTTGTGAGGGGAACATCATTAAATGACTTCAGGGAGGGTCAGACTCTTACTGACTAAAAACCCTTCTCCTGCTCCGGGCCGAGGTCGGGGTGCCTCATTGCGCTTACCCCGCAACCCCGGCTGAACCGGCCATAATGTCACCTACCCGCACGTAGGTCGAATAAGAGACATGTTATTCTTCCTCCTTTAATTTAAGGGTCCATTATTTAACTGTGAACATAATTTGTGTGGTGTGATTCATACTACAATTTGATGGTAAGCAATCGGTATCCTTAGTTGACAATACAAGCGCGTTACTGGCCTTTAGGTGATATAATTGAAACTTCAGTCTTGTTTATACATGTCACCGGAAAATAACAAGATTCGTAAGTTTATTAATTTACTAGGAAGCTTATAAACTTTCGTAAGATTCTAAACGGGAGATAAATTGTAATATTTTACGTCCACAATTTCGTAAATTTATAAACTAACGAATATCTATTCGTAAGATTTTATATGGTTCGACAAATCACAAAAACTCTTTTAAATATACGATCTTTGAAATACGTAAAATAACACACTGCTCTCTGATTGGTCTATGTTCATAGTGGCATTATAGACTTTGGAATAATCAGACTTGACAAACTATTAATTGGAAGAAACAATGCCTGGTTCCTCTCTGGCACGGATGTGGTGAGTTGAGTTTTCTATTATCAGTTTCAATAGCAAACCGGTTTGTTTATGTTCCGTGGCCAGCAATGGCGGCCGCGACCCGCGAGGAAGGAGAAGTGACACGTAACAGCCAACCAATCAGATCGCGCGTAGCGTTTGGTTACTGCTTACTTATTATTTTACGAGTGAGTTCAGTAAGTTTATCAATTTACAAAATTGTAGTCGTAAAATATTACAATTTATCTCCCGTTTAGAATCTTACGAAAGTTTATAAATATCCTAGTAAATTGATAAACTTACGGATCTTGTTATTTTCCGGTGACATACATATACATAAATAGCGGTCGCCCGCGGCTCCGCCCGCGTGAATGGCGATTTAACTCCTTTTTTTCTCTACGGAAAACTTTTCTGGACTTCGACGAATAATTCAAGACCAACATTAGCCTAATCGGTAAAGGCATTGTTGAGTTATAACATGACAATGAAAAGTGGCACTGATTTTTAAATGTATAGATAAGTACTGAAGTTTATGTCAACCTTATGAGTGTAACAGTAATTACTTTTCGTTTTTGCAGTATCCAACAATTGTGGGTATAGAGGAGAAACCAAAACTGTATCATTCCAGTGACATAAAGACTAAAGAAGAAGTATACATAACACATGTAATTAACCCAGACAAGTTTTATGTGAGAAAGGTAATAAATAATATAGAAAATATATTAAAGTTCAAGACATAATGTAAATTTGGTATTATTTGATAATTTTAATTATATCTTTCAGCATCATCTCCAAGAAGTTTACGACAAACTTACTGAAGAATTAGAGCAGGAATACAGCCTTGCTTCTACTACAGGCACTGTGTATTTACCAGAAAAAGGTAAAAAATATTTTAATTATCTTTTGAGAGTTCTATTTTTTCGTCTATCGTCATTTATCTATTCGTCTCTCCCATTGCAAAAATACTAATATGAAAATAGTTTCAACGACATTTGCGTCCTGGCATTGAATCGCACTAAATGTTTCCGCAAAACAGGAGAAAAAGATGTTTTTAGTAATGTTACCCTTTACTAGAGCTTTTTTGTTTTTGACTAAAAATAGAATTTTCAACACTTCCTCATTAAGTGGCTCTAATCCCATTTTTATCGAACTGTGACTTTTATATTACTATTATTGACAAGTGAGTAATAGCGTTTTTTATACATATTACATTTGCGCTATGAAGTCCAAAAAACAGAATCCTCAGTTTTTAGTCTATGGCTGCTGCGCGCGCATAGGAAAACTGATTAATTTTTCCAGTCATTACAAAACCTTTTTTCACAAATCATCTCGTTTTCACTTTTGAAGTTGGTTTTTTATTAAAGTATTATTTTATTCAGAAGTGTGTTGAAATACGTCGTATGATACTCGTGTGTATTGATGATCACCGATGATTACACATGTGTACCATAGTACTATTATTTAATGCTTTGTAACTTGGACAAATAATACGGTAGTTTCCAACTAGTCAAATTCAATACTTTTATCCAAATGACAAAAATGATCCTTTTCTATGAAACTTGTATGAAAAACTGAGTTATGACGTCATAACATTTTTGCGTCAAATAGCTTACTTATTTGTAAAAAAGAACCGAAAACTTAGTGTATCGATCGATCGATGAATAAAATATCGTTATCTTTCAATATTTTATTGTATTGAAACAACGAATTAATTTATTTTTGACCTAAGAAATTACCCAATTGTGTTGCAGGTAAGGTGTATGCGGTGAATTTGGAGAAATGTCAGGAGAATACGTCAGAGATCCGATGGGCGCGCGGCGTAGTGACGGAGCTCCCAGGCCACAAGCGTGTGAGGGTGCACCTCCCCGATTGTGGCCGCTGTCTGCTCCTGCATTGGTCCTCACTGCGTTACTTACAAACAAAGTTTACAACACTTAGTGCTCTGGTAAGTTATTGTTTACTACTTGTAACAACACATTGTACATAATATGTTAAGTCAACAGCTAAGACAATATTAAGCATAGCTCTCATATAACATTTATGATTTTTATAAAATTAGTAATATACACGTCAGTGAAAACAGGCAGGATGTTGGCTCCAAAAAGTAAATTAAGTATTAGCATATGATGAGTCTAGCTCTAATAGTCTTCACAGGCGAATGAACGTGTATGTTTCTTCAAATTAAATACGTATTTTGTTCGAGTATCCACACCAGCGCCCACGTTTTATAATAATGTCCTGTCGCGTTAAAGTTCCAACGCTTGGCACATCGGCCGCCCTCGATACGACATACATAATTAAATCCATGTCTTGGTTCCATGAAGACAAGCAGGAACTTTGGAACGGTACTTTTGAATACTGATAGAAAATAATATATGTTCTATATTTCCCATACGAGAGAGTACTGTAAAAAGCCTGTATGGTGTAATCATGTTAACGAGGTCGACTTTGTATGGTGCATCTAAATATTACTAAATATTGCCATTTTCTTCCTTTCTACAGGCCACTGAGTGCCACCTCGCGGGCATAACGCCCCTCAACAAGCAATGGAGCTCTGTTTCGGTTGAATTCCTTAAAAAATATAAGGAAACTTTACTTGAACTCCACGTTGAAGACCATCGCAACAAAACTAGACGCAACCACGGATCTATCGGAGTCATTCTTTACGATAAAAATAACACAGAAAACTCAGTCTGCATTAACAATGAGATGATCAAACATAAGTTTGGTGTTTCCTTTGGGTAAGAGTTTTAATAATATTACTTTTGTTACTTTTTTGAGAAAGGGCGGCAAACGAGCATACGGATCACCTGATGTTAAGCAATGGTCGCCGCCCATAGGCGCCTGCAAAAAAGAATATTTATAAGCCCGTTGCTGGCTTATTGGGTTAAGGATTTGAAGCTTGAGGGGAAGAACCGGTAAACTCACACAGCTAAATACAAAGTTCATATGGTTGTGTGCCGGTTTTCTGAGAGGCCGTGGTATCACTCCGGTGGAGCCGTATCACTTGAGCCCGAAGCATGGCTCCCACACATGCTTTGGGTAATATACAAAAATCAAATGTTTCATGTAGGCAACAGATGCTTATATCCCAGTTATCTGAGTGTTTTTGCTTTCTTCTATAGAATTTAGTTTATGACACAAAAACAGAAATACAGATTATACCCTTTTATTCATTGTTTTAGTGTTAATAATGTATTTTTTGCAGGATTTATACATTTAACACAGATCCTCCAGAAGAACTGGTTGTCACAAACAAGTCTCCTCTACAAGAACCTAAACCAATTAAACCACAAAAAAATAAAATAACCATCTTGAAGAAAGAAGTACCAGAAAAAATTATGCCACCCGAAAATGTAAATGAAGAAGATTTACTGGCTAAGGACAAGGGTCCACTGAGGTTAGAGGCCAAGGTTCTGAATTACCAATCTCCTTCACATATTTATATTTCCTTAGTTCATCAACAAAAAACCTTCAATGAACTCTTTGAAAAAATGCAAAAATATTACTCGAAAAATAATAAAAACAAACCAAAAGAAGACTGGAAAGTTGGTGATAGGTGCAGCACATTATGCCAACAATCACAAACTTGGCGCCGAGCTATTATTATGGAACTTAACGGTAATGATGCTAAGTTATTCTACAGCGATTTTGCCTGCATTGAAACAGTACCAATATCCAGTTTAAAAGAATTGACACCAGAATTTTCAAAGATTGGTGATGCGGCTATAAAATGCCACTTGTGTGGCATCATGCCAGCAGTAGGTGACGAGTGGCCTTTAATTACCAAGGAATATTTAAAAGAACTTCTCGATGCATACAAGAGAATATTTGTAACGAAAATGGGCACCTTTAAAGATAAAAGTATGCCAATTCAACTGTGGGTTTATCATACTGTGCAAGGAGGTGCCTTAGAACCGAATAAATCTACCTGGCGTTGTTTGAATGAGAAAATACTTGAACAAGGTCTCTGCGTACCTGATCAATCTCAAGTCGTAAGTAATAAATATACCTAAATAAATGTTTATTATGTTATGTATTAAATTAACATAATTCGATAAAGTCATAGTAGCTTTCAGCTGAATTGCTAACATGTTATATGGTGAGATCCTTATATGAAAACGTAATTAATGAATTAAATATGTTTACCATTTATCCATTTATGTATGGTGACCTTGTGTTTCTCTTCATTTAATGTTGGAAGACATTGGTTTTGATCACGATTTTTTTTTCTTATCCAGGTTCCAACTGATAACAATGCCGAAAATTCGGAAGATATGTTATCATTTCTGAATATCACTGGCTCCGTGAATGAGTGGCTACTATTAGAACCAATGCCTATGGTACCACTGAAGAAGGAAAAACTTGATATTGGTTCCAATACAAATTCACCCTCGCCATCTCAAGAGAGTGAAGATATCAAATACATTGCTAAAGAAGACCCCAGTCCATCCAATGTAATGTATATTACTGACTGGTTGCCACCGGAACCCCTCAATAGCAGGGAATTTACTGCATTACCGACGTAAGTATCGAAAATATTGAAAGAATGCTACTATTGCTCTTTGAAAAATATTAATCTTGTTCTGCAATTTTACACATCAAGTAATATTCATAGCTTTGTTGATTAAAAGAAAATTGGACAAAGCTCAATAGTACTTAGACTCAAACTTTGTATATATGTAGATAGTTTTGACAGCCATAAAATATATATTTACATATATATTTCTAATTTACAGGTACATAGACAACGATGGTATTATTTACTTACATGACATATGTCAACAAGATACACTGGATCTTATTCGTAAAGCATTAGATGTCCGTTTTAAAGACCCTGACCCAAAAGCAAAGTTTACAAAATGGACTGTAGGGGAACCGTGCGTAGCATTATTCTTTTTAGATAATCGCTATTATAGAGGACGTGTGATTGAAGTAAATGATGAAAATTCCACATGTGTCATTCATTACATAGATTATGGTAATGAAGAGACATGCTCCTTTGCCAATTTAAGAAAAAGTGTTCCACTCCACCAAATTCCAACCCAAGCCCACAAGTGTATGTTAAATCGAATACGTCCTGTAGGTAAACATTGGGACAGACAAACATTAGACTACATTCACAAATCAATTGTTGAAAAAAAATGCTTTGTGAAAGTGGTAGGTGATGCAGTCGATGGAATAATACCTGTAGAGCTGAAGTATGACAAATTGTGGATAAATGACCACTTAGTAGATTTTGAAATGGCTGAATACACAGATGGTACTAAAGCACCAGTAATGAAATATTGTCCAGTTGAAAAGAACAAAGAAATAATCCAAGAAAATACTTATGAATGTGATTCCGGACCAGACTATATTGTAGTGGATGATCCAAATACTACCACTGATCAGTTATCTTCATGTCAAGATTCCTTTGAATTAAGCTCTTTGAAGGCTACAGACTGGAATAAATTAATAGAAGATGAACAATCTGCAACTGATGAAAAGTTTCTTACATACCCAAAGCATTCTGATGACGAATACAAGTGTAATATCACAGTAATTAATGACGTTAACACATTAGAACTTAATATTGTTTGGGATGAAGATACATCTAGGCTTTACGAACAGATGTTTGAAGAACTCCAGTCTGAAAGTATGAATATGTCGCCTCTGAATGGAATATTTGAAAATAAAGCATGTATTGCAGTATTTCCAGAAGACGGTCAATGGTACCGCGCATCAATTTTACAATTTAGCGAAAGAAAAAGTCGCGTTAAAGTAAGGTATGTTGATTATGGCAACATTGAGGTTATTTCCTTAGCTGATACAAGAGAGATCTGTGAAGAATGGGCAAAACTTCCTCCGGCAACTATATCTGCCAAACTGTTTGGCGTGCGCTTAAATCCCGATACAGATATCAATGTTATTACAAAATATTACTCTCAAGTTTTCTTGGATAAAGGTCCATTCCAAGTAAATATCATGGGTTATGAAGGTCAAGTGCCATTGGTAGAATTAAGATATGAAAATAGTGATTTGGTATACAAAAACCTTATCGAAGATAATATATTCATTAAATGTGATTAATCGTAACTCGATTTTAATTGTCTTTTTGTTACTTTTTACATAAAAAATGCAGGTTACATATGTTACATGCAAGACCATAACTAAAACCTGCATATTTTTATTATATTTTAAGTTTTAAACTAGCTTTTGTAGCCCTACCATGAAGTGTTAAAGCGCGAATCTTTCGGGCGAGAAAGAGGGATGGAGCTATACGCCTTTTATAGCTCCATCCCTCTTTATAACCTAAACACGTCATGGAGGGCCCTCTGGTTCCTATAGTCATGTGAAGTACCCATTAGGTATATCTTTCTTATCATTGTCGAGGGGAAAGACAATTTGGTAATATTGTTACAAATTTGAACTATCTCTATGGTCTGGTCATGACATTCTTATATTATTAATACTCGTGTTACTAGCTAAGTAAACTTTAATTAAAGCTCACTTACAAATGAGCTCTTACTTGTAGGTGTGATTTCTGACTACATACGTCGCTATTTGATCGAAGTTATTTTCAATATATGAGAAATGTTAATCTCATTTACTTTTTTTGTTATTTGTTAAGTTAGTGTACTGATTATGTACTTTGATTTATACTAAATAAATCTTGAAATTTAAAATTGTTTATTTTTTATTCTAGCCTTATTTCTTTTTCTTTTATTTGTAGTGCCATAATCATCAAGTTATTTCGTCCCGCTTTGAGTGGGGCGAAAGGAACTGTCAGAAGAACCACTTCCTTTTTCTGTTCCTAGCAATCTCGGCTGATCACCGGTTCAAGTAGGCCCGGCTTTGTGGTGGTCTAGGCTCTTAAAGGCGGCGGCGTCGACAAGGAGCGTGATGCGCCGTACCATAGGATTGTACACTATAACTGCGCCGTACGCTTGGGCCTGGTTCCGGTCGAGCGGCAAGCTACCCTTACTCGTGGCTGCATCTGCGTGCTCTGTGCTAAAGTCCAACATCAGGCAATTCAAATTTGAAATCGCCAAATAGTAATTTACTCAGATCATTACTAGTGTAGAGTATCTTTGAAAGAATATCATAAGTTTCCTAAAGTGGTAGTCCCGACGTGACTAAAAACAAACTTATCGTCAGCTTACGCTACATTTAATGTTGATAAAAAGAAGCCCATGTCCTATTCCGGAGTGTATCCTATGCTTGTGATAAATTTCATCCAGATCCTTCCAGCCGTTTTGGCGTGACAGGACAACCTGTTTTTAAATCTTTGTGCCAAATTACCTAGGTATATTCTGTTGCTTTGATAATGAAACTCGAACGGGTTGGCTCCATGGAGGAATTTATCGTATTTATGCGGTCGGCTCGATCGGGGAAGTACCTTCCACTCGGTCACAATCATAGACATATACTTTCGTCTCAATGGACACAAGTCACAACTCACAAATGTGAAGTAATGACCATGTCGTCTAGTAAATGGGAGCCTCTCTTAACAGCCCCTTAACTTTCGAGTAGCTTTCTTTGAAAGCAATCCCGTTTTCTACATGGTATTAAATATTACTTGTTTTTTTTTATGTGATATGTCGGCAAACGAGCACTTGCATTAACTGACGATAAGCAATCAGCGCCGCCCATGGACACCCGCAACGACAGGGAACGAGGAGGGGGGGGAGGGGGAAGGATTGGGCCTCCGGCAACCTCACTCACACGGCGAAACGCTGTAGTTGTTTCACGTCTGTTTTCTGTGAGGCCCTGGTATCACTCCGGTCGAGCCGAAGCAGCACTCAAAGTGAGTTAGAGTTACTTACTTAGGTCTTAAGACCAAGACTTTGGTCACGGCGTTTTGACGGTTGTACGTGGGAATCGTGCGGTACATGGCCCTGTATGGGGCCTGATTCTGCGCAAACCGCAGTGGGCGATGACCGTCAGAGTCGTCCGCGGGTATCGCACGATTTCCTACGAGGCGGCTTGCGTCCAGGTTGGCCGGATCCCCGCCCTGGGACCTAGAGGCGAAAGTACTCGCATCACTACATCGATGGCGAGAGGAAGAGCACGCTCAAATCAAATCAAAATCATTTATTCCAACTAAACCATAAATAGGCTAAACCATACTTTTGAAACGTCAAAATAGAATAGTAGTCTGTCAGTCTGTTCGTCAGTGAAGCTACATAGGTGCTCATTCTAAATTGTAGTTTCGAATGGAGATGAACGAGAAAGGAACTCCATCGTTACTCTTTTTAAAAAATATTATTTGTTTTACAATTCACTAATAATAATTTTTTTATACATTATATTAACAGTTCCTTTTTATTAAAAAGGAACAAATGATGGTATCTATCATTAAAATAATCTTTTGTCGTCTCGAACATGGCGTACCCGAGAGTTTACATAGAAGCATTCTTTTGGATTGTTCCAAAAGAATGCTTCTATAAAGTAGGAACAGGAGTTGATTTTAGTCAGTAACGGTCTGTCCCGAAAAAGGCCGGAGATGACATTAGATGATTTCCCATAAAAAAATACCGTTAATCAGCTGGCTAATCCCTAAAACTATACCTACGTAGAACTTTTACTCAAATTGTATCGATACTCGTTAAATACTTAGTCGGCACAACCCTAGCAACGACAGCCATCTTATGCGACATTTTGGATTGTAGGTAGGCACCTTTTTTTCGTAGGTATTTCAAGTCCATATATTTCCTATGTCAATGTTGTCAATCCACAGCTGACAACTTCACACAAAGTAAATGTCATTTTGTTGTCCTTGTCAATTGTCATTGATTTGTAAACTTTCTCGGTTGTGGGTGCAATTTTGATTGTTTGTGAATGTTATTATCAAAAATACGGAATTTGTTGTTTTGGTTTCGTTATTTGTTCTAACTGATTATTTATAAACTGATGTCTTTAATGAAAAAGACTAGAAATGATGCTATTAAAGCTGCGGTCACTTCCTACTTAGAACGTCGGAATTATCCCGTGAGTGCTAAAGCTTAAGAAATTTTGCTTTTGAGTAAATAACGGCTTTTATAGTAATTTTTATGTTTTAGGACATAGACGTATTTAGCAATAACAATAATCTAAGCAGAAGTGCTGAACAAATGGCTGTGGCAACGATAGTTCAGTGTGAAGCAAGTCGCGCCAATTCTATCTTATTTTCTTGTATCAACAATGATTCCGGCCAATACGACTCACAATATACTAGGTGGTATCAATATCAATTGTTTTACAAGGTGCCCGTGTGTGTCTATCACTTACATTATAATTTTTATGTTATGTTTGTAGATTGGTCAATTTTATAAAAGAAATAAAGCAAGAAAAGGTGAAGAATGAGTTACTTGGTTTATTATGTCCATTACTTTGTCATTTGTACCTTGAAATGCTCAGAGGAGGTCATGGAGGACCTGCACAGATGTTTCTAAAGAGACATTCGGCTACATTACCTCAAAAGGATCTATCCTACCACCAACCTATCGATGGAAATCTACCATCAGCCTTGTACAGACCTAACAGCCTGGAGCAGCTATTTAATTCCTTACAAAATGGTACTATTGACAATGAGACTCCAGAAAAAGACTACATGAATCAAATATTAGATGATATTGGATCAATTTATACATTGCAAGAAGTTGAAACAAGACCATCTATTGCTGCTTTCAGGTACATACTTGGGCTTGAAGTGAAACTGCAAGCATACATCCACATTTGTCATTACAAATCTTGAAAAGACAGATCTAATTCTTATTTTAAATTTCAGATCATGCAAATATGACATTAGTCTCTCTCAAGATGCTTTAAATATGTTAAAAGCATATCTAGACAAACATGGCCATGTGCTTCTAATTCAAGTTCTTCAGACATGGTTTCACATTGATATCAACAATGATCCTAATAAAAAGAATGCAGTTTGTATTATTTTTACTTTTACTTATTACCAGTAACTACTAATAGATTCCTTCTGATCTGACAAGCAGGAGAACAAAATGATGTTATATTAAAAGTTTTATTTAGAACCCTTTACTTATACTATAAATACTAATTGCATGACATCATAATATACATTTTATTTTATGAAAGTTTACATATGTAATCAAATTAAGATAACAAACAGTGAATTTCAAAAAAAACCTAAGATTGTAAATTGTTATAGGAGGATGATGAAGAAGAGATGGATGAAGAAATTAATATCATGAGGAATAATCACTCGGAAGAAAAAAATATGGAGACTAATGGTAAATCTATTAAAGTAATTTACTTGTAAATTTATTTTCTGAAACTTTCATATTGTAACTAAATTCATCAAACCTCAAGCAAATGTTAATAACATAAACTATTTATTTTTTACTAGACATATTTTCTGAATGCAATGGTCATGCAGAATATTTAAGTATTGACAAGGAGTTAATGGAACTTCAAGAAGCAATTAAAGGGGTCAGAGAATCCACAGCTCCTCTAAAATTGTACAAAATAGCTGCTCCTGATACAAAGTAAGTGTAATTCAATAGTGAAAAGAAAATATTTACATTTAAAACAGTCACTAAATATTGATAAATCTGCTTACAGTTTAATATGCGCCAAAACTGACCAATACTGCAATATATTATGTGGAGGCTTCACTAATTCAGAAATAAGGTTATGGGACCTTGGGCAAAACAATATAAATAGAAGAGTAAATCGGAATATCTCTGAAGTTGAGTTAGCTTGCAATGTGCCTCATGAACTAGTTCCTGACTCGAATACATTGTAAGTGTGGTAAATGGTATTTCAATGAACTTTCTTATTTTTCCTTTCAAAATTATTTATCTTAACTTACACCTCTGTTTTCAGACAAATAGGTGTTGGAATACCTTTAAGAGGACATTCTGGACCAGTGCAGGCTGTTACAGTACTCCCACAAGAAGACTTAGTTGTGTCTGCTTCTCATGACAATACTATTAGATCCTGGAGGCTTACTGATTATTCCTGTGCAGCAATTTATAGGTTGATATCATTAACAAATTAATACCAGTTATACATATAGTTTTTTTTGTCTAGTTATTTCGATAATATGGGAGTGTGTAGCCTTAGGCGCGCTATTGAGCAAGGACTTAGGACTAACTTAATCAGAAGCTTCAAAAAAAACGTACCAATCCAAAAAATAATTTCAACAATTTTTTTGTATTCTTTGCTGCTCATGGTGTCCCTAAGGGTATACTCCACCCTCTTTGAGGAGAGGCTTGAGAGGCGCCATGGCGTCCTCACCATCCGCCTGACGCAGGTGCTTACCGGACACGGCTGCTTCGGTAGGTTCCTGTTTCGGATCCGGCGGGGCAATATGCCCGAGTGTCGCCATTGTGAGGCCCACGCAGAGGACATGGTGGAGGTGTGCCCTGCTTGGGCTGAGCGAAGTGATCGGCGGCGGCGATCTCTCGCGTCCGGCCATAGTCGTGGTCACAGTGCAAGTCACCGCGGCCTCAGCCTCAAGCTTGAGAAGGAACGGGGGGTTTTTAGTCAATTAGAGTCTGACTCTCCCTTCGGAGAAGTCATCTGATGATATTCCCCTAATGAAAAAAGCGTACACTCCAACTCCTACACTCCGCCCATAAGACTACCCACTGATCCGAAAATATTTTTTTCAGAGGCCACAATTATCCAATATGGTGCATGGATATATCTAAAAGTGGCCTGTTCGTCACAGGATCTCATGATAGAACTGCCAAGTTATGGTCTCTTGAAAGAACATTTCCAATAAGAATATTTGCTGGTCATATGTCTGATGTCACTGTAAGTATTTGATTTATTTTAACTGTTAAGATTAAAAATACCTGCTTTATATTAATTAATTGTTTATTTTTTAGTGTGTTAAATTCCACCCAAATGAGGCATATCTAGCAACAGGTGGAGCTGATCGTACTGTGCGACTATGGATGGTGTCCGATGCTCGCCTGGTACGAATCTTTCGTGGTCACCGTGATCCAGTGAGAACCCTCGCCTTCTCACCTTCTGGAGCTCATTTAGCTAGTGCTGGTAATTATTTTAGTAGTAAATTCTGATGTAATTTGATAAAGAAATCAAAAAGCCTCGATAAAATAAACATTTAGGTTTTCTAATTAAGTCACTAAAATTATTATTTTCAGGTGATGATAAGAAAATTAGAGTTTGGGATTTAGCTGCATGTACCTGTATTCACGAGTATAGAGGGCACCATGGGAAAGTCACGGCATTAGATTGGTCAGCTGTTGGGAAAGCCAGTTTGACTAACAGGGTCCTCTCAGATCCTAGCGACCCATTAGTGGACAATTCTTTGCTGTGTTCTGCTGGAATGGATGGGATTGTTAAAATCATGTCAGATTGTAATTCTAAAAACAAGTATGTATAATCTGTTATTTGACAAAATATGTACATATATATGTACCTCATATGTTTGATACTATTTAGCCTTATTTTCTTACAATTTCTTTGCAGGCAAGCATCAGGCCTAGAGGTGCAATCCTCCACCTACAACACAAAATGTTCCTACTTGGTTGATGTGCAAGTACATCCAGACTGGGTTGTAGCCATTGGAACTAAGAGATAAAAATACAACTACAATCTCATAAACTGTTTATTCTTTTTTAAAGTATTGATATAAATAAAATATAATTTCAAGTTATGACTTTTAATATGAAACATAATTTTATTGACCAAACATACATTATTCATGAAACACATATTATTCAGATATTTTTAAAATGAAACATGATTTTGTTGGTCAGACCTTCTTGAAAAAACTATTAATAGTGGCTTGTTTCCCTTTTTTAGGTGGTGACAATTTCTTCTTACTTTTAGTTTCTTTGAATGCAGGCTCACTTTTAATTGGTTTCACTGGTTCATTTATTGTTTTTACAGGTTCAATATTGTCTTTCTGTATTTTATTATTTTCTTTAACTTCTTCTTCTTCATTTTCTGAGCAGCTCTCATACACTTCTTCTTTTTTAGTAAGAATATAACCATCTTCATCAGTGTATGTTTTATCTACAATCTTTCTCCGTTTCTTTGGATTTATGATACCTGAGGTTATTTTAACAGTATTTATGGTTGGTGTAGGTGGTATTTCATCCTCAGACTCATGATCAACATCCATATCTTTAGCAAATGGATCATTTGTTTCATTATCACTTTCACTGTCTGAAACATGTAGGAGCCTTTTGCGTTTCTTATCTACTTTAGCATTTTTCTTTATTGTAATACTATTTTTATTATTTGATTTGCCCTTGACATTTTCTGCTGAACCATTAGATATAGTTTTAGGTGGTAAAATTTCTTTGTTAATTGGTTCAACTTTATCTTCTTTTTCCTTCTTAATTTCTGGTTCTGGAACTTTAGCTTTCTTATTTTTGGATGAATCACCATTAACTTTACTGAAAAACCCTGCAATACCTGTTGCTGCAACTTTGTTACCATTTTGTTTAGCTGGAGTTTTCTTAGTTGGCGACTTCTTTTTTGGTGAAGGTTTTTCAGATTTTTCTTGAGGTTCCACCTTAACTTCAACCGTATTTCTTACTTCTTTCTTTACATTGTCTTTAGATAAATGTTGTACATTTGATTTTGGTGCATCCAAAACAGTTTGCTTAGTGGATTTTAAACTTCCAATTTCATCTTCAGTTCTTTTAGAGCAAGAGTTAGCTTTAATTAACCCTGTACATAGGGCGAGGTCCTCAAATTTGCTAATTGCACTTAAAGTACCATTTTCTATTGGTTTAGGTCCCCGGTTAACACAATACACATGCTCGTAAAAAACAGTTTTCAAAGATTTTCTTAAGCTGTCTAATTCCGTTTCTGGACAAACCGTAACACAGCCATTGTTATTATTTAGCAATCCCGATATCATATGTGAAACACTAAGATTCAATTCTGGATTTGTCTTTCTGATATCCTGTATGACTTCTCGTAGTAATGTTTTTGCTTCATTCACATGAATACACAGCTCCTTGCTAAGTGAAATATACGTCACTAGCTTATGCTCGTCTAATATTTGTTCTCTCACCGTACTTATGTTTATTTTATTAACGCCCATTTTGATCAAGAACTCAGGATGTCCGTTATTAACGAAATTACTAACAATAAATATGTTATACCCAATGGTCTAAGTGCAAAACGTTCCGACAATAATTTGCCGCACTTTTTGACTTATATGCTGAATCTGACATTGGCATTCACTTTAGCTGACATTTGACTGACGTTTTGTAGGTCTTTGCGTTTTGTATACAGCTTTAATAAAGATCTTATTTCACTTTGGTTTTTTTTTACACCGATTACAGTGTCATTTCCTACCTCGACGTTGGCAAAATCTTCGAATACTTACGAAGGAGCCATAAAAAAAAGAAGAAGAAGAAGATCTTATTCCTCCATGGTATTTAGTCACTGACCTCTTTTGGCAATGCAAAGATTACCCGCACGCCTAGCCGGCCGCCGTCTAGCGGCGAAATTTAGAAACTGTCTAAGAATGACACTGTTTGTTTATTTATTGAAGTTATCTTAGATTATTCAGATGGATCACGATTTTAAATGGAAACCTGTTGCAAATAAAAGCAGAAATACGAAATATTGTTGCGTTCCTCAATGTAGTACTTACGGAGATACGGGAATAAGTTTTCATTTATTCCCAAAAGACAAAATTATGAAGAAAAAATGGAAGACAGATATAAGAATATGCAAGCCAATTTCAAACTAAATGAATAACTAGTAGAAAAAAAGTTTAATGCTTGAAAATGATGAGAACAAACTCTCATTGATGGTGAAATTGACTTGCCAATTCTTAAAGTAGTCTCCCATTTTTTTTTTAATGAAAGCTTATCCCTTGTCTCCGTAAAGCCGGGTTTTCACAGTAAGAGTTGGCTCGGACCAAGTGCACTCGGATGCTACTCTTATCATGTAAACACGTAATTCTAGCGCACTCGGACGCCAACGACGTCTAATTCGAGTAGACTCGGACTCTGCTCTATTTTTCGAGCTCACTCGGATCATTTGAATGTACTCTGTAAATCATTTTAATGTAAACAATATGGCGACAATAAACCACTATCCGTGTACACTCGTAAGAAGCTGACTCGTACGAGTGCATTCGATCCGAGCCAACTCTTACTGTAAAAAACCCAGCTTTAGTACTACATTGAGGAACGCAACAATATATTTAGTTTTTCTGCTTTTATTAGCAACAGGTTTCTGTATACAATCGTGATCCATGTGAATAATCTAACATAACTTCAACAAATAAACGAACGAAGTGTCGTTATAAGACTGTTTCTCCGCTAGAGACATGCGGATAATCTTTGCATCGCCCGTCGCCAGTAGGTACCTACCTAGTCGACTCGAATCATTGACATAGGAAATATATGGACTTGAAATACCTACGAAAAAAAGGTGCCTACCTACAATCCAAAATGTCGCATAAGATGGCTACCGTTGCTAGGGTTGTGCCGACTAAGTATTTAACGAGTATCGATACAATTTGAGTAAAAGTTCTACGTAGGTATAGTTTTAGGGATTAGCCAGCTGATTAACGGTATTTTTTATGGGAAATCATCTAATGTCATCTCCGGCCTTTTTCGGGACAGACCGTTACTGACTAAAATTAACTCCTGTTCCTACTTTGCCGTCGGCCTAGCTAGAGCCCGGAACCCGGGGTTAACTTGGTCTCTTGATTGGCTAATGATTTTCTCAAGTCGAATTTGTATTCATATAATTCTACGTAAAGCGTCTTTTAAAAAAATAGGACTGTGTTTATGAACAGCGTTTAATGGAATGGTGAAATAGAAAAAGATAGTGTTTGTTAAATGTTTATCTTTATATATGTGGAAAACCTGTGGGTATTTGTGAAGTGCTCGCGCACATTTTCGGCGCGTCTGAATAAGCGATGATATCTTCGAAACTACGTTAGCACAAAATAGATATGTAGTGAAGTCAATCTTATTGTATGTATCTCACTTTTTATTATTGGTGGTCGCACTGGGATCGTCGCCAACGCCGCTCTGTCAATCGCGCCCGTATAATTATAATACATGATAATTTGAACTTCTACTTATGTAACTAAAACCAATACCAAAATACTGACGTCTTACTTTAGCGTTACATAAAACTGTGGAAACATCTATTCTATTGTTAAAATAGATTATTTAGTATAATATATGTTGAATTTTAAATGGGAGATTATATCGATACTTTTGTGAAATGGTACGTAACTATGCCATATTGACATATTATTGTAAACAACAATTTTTTACTAAAACTGTCTCACAGACAGAAATAAAAGTAAATATATATACTTTGGCAATAGATTAAAGTATCCGTGACATTTTTTTCTATCTATGTGGATTATTCTAAGTAATATTTGATGAAAACTGTTTACTAACCTATACAAAGACAATTGAGGTTGATTTTCGTTCTTTTTTGAACCACACTGCACAATACAACACACAGGCATATTGTTTTATTGTTTCACTATATATATTTGAAGTTTAAAAAAATGGTTCTTTGTAATTTACTGAAAAACCGCAATAATTTAAAACATAAACAACCGTTTGACATCACAACTACCATGAAACTCAGGTACTCTGAGCGCTTAAGATGGCGGACATGGCACTTACCTACAACTTTGCTAATGTCAAAATGATTTGTTTCCATATTAAGCAACAACTTAAATATTGTTGTCCCTTTTGTCTAATACAATTATTGCCTTAGAAAGAGTGAGAAAAAATGATATTTCATAGTTTGTTTCATATTTCCCTCATATTTGTATAAGCATGTATACTTCTATAGTAACACGGCGCCTCTATATATTTTCTATCTCAATGACTCGAATTACCAATATTGACATCGCAAGTCACTTATCTGTCAATGTCAATGCAAGAGGTAGTTTTGACGTTTTTGTTTCTGTTTCTGTCTAACTTGCTAACAGAGTTGACTCATTGACGAACTTAAACAAAAAAGTTAAATAATTTATAAGTGACTTGATAATCAAATAATTCTATCGGAGTAATGTTTTAATCTTGCAGTGATATATACGACTAAGTGTAGTTAAAAACGTGAGTATTTTTATCAAACATACTACACTACTATTTTGGACATAAATAGTTACATCATTTCTATTTGTATCAACTTCCGGACGGATTCTCCACGAAATCTGTTATTCAGAGGTGTTCTGGTGTTTAGGTTTATTGATAAATATAATTCTTCTTTTTGACAGAACTAAGTTGAAGAGCACGTAGTATATTTAATAAGCAATTGAAAGCGAAAATGCCTGGGTAAGCTACATCTGTGATGTTAGTCAGCCGTGGGAGGGAGTGGTTAACATAACTCGTATCGAATGCTCTTAACAAGCACTTTTGCATTAATTTTATAATAATATCACAGACATTTCTAAACAAATAATCATAGCACAGATCAAAAAAATCTAAAATAGTCATGTGAATAATGATTGACCTAGATCTCAAATTAAAAGCTTGATTACTAATATAATGTTAGTTTTCTCAGGTAAATGTTCAAGGTATGTAATCTAAAATGATTTTAGTTAGTGAGCAATATGACCTTCAGCTTTCAATGGGAATATGATAGTGAATAAATTGATTACATTTTCATCATAGAAATAACTAAAATCTCTGATATTCAGAACTGTAAGCTTACATTATTATTTTATATACACTTAACCAACTTAGATTTTAATAAAATTTCCTGTTCAGCTCATCAGGAAAATAAAAGCCATTAATAATATTAACAAAGTATAATAATCACATCTCAGTGTGTAAGTATATAATAATAATAATAATATTTAGATGTCATTATTGTACTTACCTGAAAAAAAATGTTTTTTGGAGCTAAATTAAATTATAGTCATGATCCAATAGGATGTGTTGTTGATACAACTCAACATTTATGGTCATGCAAAATAAACCTGCATAGAAAATTTCAGCTAAATCTGTTGAAGATATCTGACCTATAAGAATCCATTACACAACATACATACATACATTGCAAGTAAAATAAAAGCTTGAAAAATGTATAGTTAAGTTATATGAAAAGTTTCCTTTTAATTAACTCCAAAAATTTTACAGATTAGCAACAATGTCTTTGGACAATATGTTCTGTACCCGCTGTGGGGATGGCTTTGAGCCCAATGAAAAGATTGTCAACTCTAATGGAGAACTTTGGCATACCAATTGTTTTGTGTAAGTTCATAATTATATTATTGTTGTATGCTTTTATGTTTATGTTTGTATTTAAAAAGTTAAGATATTTTTATTATAATAAAAATATGATAAATAGTAATATAATAAAAAATAAAAATATTTTACAGGTGTGCACAATGCTTCCGTGTCTTCCCTGAAGGCATATTCTATGAGTTTGAAGGACGTAAATATTGTGAACGTGACTTCCAAGTGTTGTTTGCTCCGTGCTGTGGAAAATGTGGTATGTATCTAATTAGGTAAAAGGACATTTTAACCATATCTGTCCTAAATGAGGTGAACAAAACCTGTTATTTATCCATTGAACTTTCTTTTCAGGGGAATTTGTGATTGGCCGTGTGATTAAAGCAATGAATGCCAATTGGCACCCTGCATGCTTCCGTTGTGAGGAATGTAATGTGGAGCTAGCTGATGCAGGTTTCATTAAAAACGGTGGGCGTGCCCTCTGCCATACTTGCAATGCCCGTATCAAGGCTGATGGACTGTTGAACTACATGTGTCATAAATGCCAGTAAGTAATTCTAGTTTTATCCTCTTTATTCTTTAGTGAATATTTTTCCTGTTGCTAGAAGACAAGGAAAATAAATAATTAACTGACATTAAGGGTAAGCTAAGTCACTAAGTCAATTCTATAGTGGACTAAATTGTGGCAAGGTTTTGACTATTCACACTAATGTAAAACATACTATTATTATTGTTGTAAGAAACAGCGAGATAAATATTTTAATTTTACGCACAGTGGAGTTATCGATGGCGAACCGTTACGCTACCGTGGTGAGGTGTATCATGGCTACCACTTCACATGTGCCACTTGTGGTGTGGAGCTGGATCATACAGCCAGAGAAGTCAAACATCGCCCTGGATATGCTGCCAACGATGTGGTAATTATAAATTATATTTATTATAAACGTAAGTAAGGAACTATGAAGGAGAAAAAATAATATTTCAAGATTATTTAAAATATCGATTTGTTCTATAATATTTTGTTTAATTTTCAGAATAATCTCTTCTGTCTCCGTTGCCACGATAAGATGGGTATTCCCATTTGCGGAGCTTGCAGACGTCCTATCGAAGAGAGAATTGTGACAGCCCTTGGAAAGCATTGGCATGTTGAGGTAGTTATGTATAATTATTGTAATCTTTAATACATGACATCATTAATTACCTATGTAATAAAAATTGTCTTCCCAAATAATATTAAAATTCACCTATGTATGTGTTCCTTGTTTTAGCACTTCGTATGCGCCAAATGTGAGAAGCCATTCCATGGTCATCGCCATTACGAGAAGAAGGGCCTTGCCTACTGCGAGCAGCATTACCATCAGCTGTTTGGGAACTTGTGCTACGTGTGCAACCAAGTTATTGCTGGTGATGGTAAGTACTATTTATTCCAGATTCGCAGTTAAGTTATACATTGAGTAGTTTATGAACAATGCTACTTTATTTTTTTCCTCTTCAACAGTGTTCACGGCATTGAACAAAGCTTGGTGTGTGCATCATTTCGCGTGCTCCGTATGTGATGCACCTCTGAGCACCCGAAGCAAATTTTACGAATATGACGAACGCCCTGCTTGCCGGCGCTGTTACGAGAAGTTCCCGGCCGAATTGCGCCGTAGATTGCGTCGTGCACACCATTACACTATCCGACGTTAAAATATTGGTTTCCGAAACATAAAAAACCTACAATCTCCATAAACTATGCTTTAATTTCAATATTTTGTTAGCTGTTGACATTATCTAAGGTCAGAGAGACAAGTACAACATTCATTCCGATATTTATGGAAAACCAAGATTTCATTGAAGGACCATTTGGCCCACTAACAAATTAACTTTTTTGTGTAACCAATCGTTTTTGATGTCGTTAACTTTTATGTAATTTGCGTGTTGTATTAAGAACATGTTTACTGAGGAGGATACAAGTCAGTAAGGTGACTGATACTAATTAAACATTATTATTAATTTGCCTCATAAATTAATGTGCCTTATAATGTTAATTTTGTGCCTAGAGAGTAAGAAAAGGAAATTGTATTTAATAATAATATTAAACGAGTAGATCTTATGTTTACTGAACTTTATTTTATAAAGATTTTTATAGATGGATTTGTAAGTAAAAGTATAGTAGTAAATCCTTTTATGGGATTGCGACTATTGATAGGATTAACAATTTAAGCATAGTATTAAATGAATGAAATATTTAAAATGCTAAAAAAATATTTTAACTATACTTACTTATATATTTTTTTCATACTAATGATTTAATACAAATATAATAATTAGTAACAAAAAACGCGTTTTTTTCTATCAACTCTAATTTCAAACACTTCCTACCGAATAGAGTGGTCACGCGCAAAGCGCCCACAATTAATTATTTTAAAAACAGACTGGACAAAATCTCCAAAACCGTTAATAGGGTCGCATTAGCTTTCTAAGCTGCTAGTGTATAATATATTAAGCGAGAAGCTATATGTCGCTTGCTAACTAATCCACAGCTGGATTACGGTCATTATCGACAACACTGGCAGAAGAGAAGAATCAGTCATCCAGTTTGACTGAAATTGCGACATTTAAATAGGACAAGTAGTTTATCTATTAGTATCTACATATCTACGGTGACACGCCAACATCTATTCAACCCTTTTTTGTATCCATTCACCCTCAAATTCTATTCGCCCCGTTTTACAGTACCTTACTAGTTGCGCAAACCTTACAACCTCATAACAAATATGTCTGTCTAGCCAAATAGGTGTGTCAATATGGTAAAGCAACATAATTGTTGGAAACCAAATCACTTCTCGTCGTGTCCAATAATACTTGGGTACTTACATGTTAACCTGTCAACAATAATGGTTTTTTTTTTTTTTTGTGAGGGGAAAATCGTCAAATGACTTCTCCCGCCCAGGGCCGGGCAGGAGGGAGTGTCAGACTCTTACTGACTAAAAACCCCCCTGTTCCTTCTCCTGCTCTGTGCCGAGGTCGCGGTACCTCATTGCGCTTACCCCGCAACCCCGGCTGAACATCAGCCCTTTAGGGCCCCGTCTGTGGTGGTCTATTGGCTCTTTGAGGCGCGCGCGGAACGCTACGCGCCGTACGCTCGGGCCTGGTTCTGGTCGGGCGGCGAGCTGCCCTTACTCGCCGACCGCAGGCCCGTACTTACGGTGACCGGAGATCGTCCCTCGATACCCGACGCCCGTAGTGTCGCCAGTTGCGGCTGCTGGGGCGTGAGGAGGAGGATTGCTCCCTCACGCGGGCCGCCTCTCTCTTTGCGAGCATGACTGCTTCACAAAAGGAGGAGACGGCGTCCCAGTTCCTCTCACTCCGCACCATGGCCTCGACTAAGGCCGGGCGCGAGAGGTCGCCGCCGCCGATCACTTCCCTGAGGATACGGCGGTGCTCAGCCCAGGCAGGGCATACCGCTACCGTATGCTCCACCGTATCCTCTAGGTGGTCCTCACAATGACGACACTCGGGCGTTTCCTCCCGCTGAATCCGAAACAGGAACCTACCGAAGCTGCCGTGCCCGGTAAGCACCTGCGTCAGACGGAAGGTGAGGACGCCGTGGCGTCTCTCAAGCCACTCCTCAAAGAGGGGTCTTACCGCTGCTATGGTAGCGTGCCCGGCCCTCGGTTGCGACAGTCGTTGTTTCCACTCTGCCATGAGATCTCGCCGGAGCTCATTAGCATTATTATTTCATAGCTGATGCGACCTCCCTTTCGCCAGCACCAGCGTGTCGTCAGCATAACAGACAATGCTGACGCCGCTCGGGAGGTCGGTGCGTAGCACCCAATCGTACCCGATGTTCCACAGGAGAGGTCCCAGGACCGATCCCTGTGGGACACCGCGCGACACCTCTCGCCGATTCGAGTGACCGGGGTAGATGACGCATCTGTCCGTCAAGTAAGCCTCGACTACACGACGGAGATAGGCAGGCACCCGGTGATACCGGAGTGCCTCCAAAATGCAGCTCCAGGGCAACGAGTTGAAGGCGTTGGCGATGTCCAGAGACACCGCCACGACGACTCGCCTCCCGGCCAACGCTGTCCCCGTCGTGAGGTCCCTCACGCGCATGATGGCGTCCACCGTGGAGCGCCCCCTGCGGAAGCCGAACTGGCCGTCCGCTAAATCCGGCCCCCTTCCAGACAGGTGCCCGACCAGGCGGTCTGAGATTATCCTCTCGAACAGCTTTCCCACCTCGTCGAGCAGCACAATGGGCCGGTACGCGGACGGAGAGTCCGCAGGACGCCCCGGCTTCTTCACGAGGACCAGTTTACCCGGCTTCCACGACAGCGGAAACTGGCCTCTCTCCAAACATGCGCTGAACAGACCAAGTAGTCGAGGCCTGAGAGCCTCCGAGGCCAGGACCCAAACCTTGGCATGCAGCCCGTCAGGTCCTGGGGCGGTATTCTTGCCGCTCAGCCGGCGCACCGCCACTCTCAAATCTACCTCGGTCACTTCCGGAGCGGATTCATCGTCGTCGTCGTTGTAGCCCGCATTGGGCACCGCAGGGGGCGGGGGCATAGCCGGAGGCGTGTAACCCATCTGTGGAATAGCGCCCCAACCACTTCGTCCACGACCTCCGGCCGGAGACTCTGAGTCAGTGGGGGCGCCCAGGTGCGGAGCTTATCACGCACCATCCGGTAGGGGCGTCCCCACGGGTCTCTGTTCAGAGTCTCCAACATCTCCTCGCGGGCCCGATCTTTGGCCCGCCGGATCTCCACCCTGAGGGTGGCCTTCGCCGCCCTGTACTCCTCGTATAGCTCTGCCTCTCTGGCTTCAGCGTCCAGAGGGCGGAGACGGAGCCTGCGGTGCCTGGTGTATCGGCGTCGCGCTGCGGTGCACTCACCGCGCAGGTCTGCCAATTCCTGCGACCACCAATACACCTGGCGCTTGCGTTGGCACGGCCGGATCCGGGGCATCGCCACGTCGCACATCCTTGACATGGCGTCCTGGAGCCATCTCGCCTCCTCGTTTATGTCGGCGGGCCTGACCGGTGGTATCACCCAGGCCTGCACGACTGCGGCTTCCAGGAAGAGCTCCCGGTCCAGTTGCCTAAGCGCCCAGCGCGGGCCACACGGGGCCTGTCTGACTGGCGGGTCTGCGGACTCGGCGGAAACGTCAAACCGTATATACCGGTGGTCCGAAAACGTCTCCACCTCCTCCATGACGCGCCAGTCAACGACACGTGATGACAGAGCGGGGCTAGCGAACGAAATGTCCACAACTGACTCGCCCCGCATCCGTACGCACGTGGGGACAGAACCCCGGTTCAGCACGACTAGGCCTGTCTCCAGAGCCCAGTCTTCGACCATCCTTCCCCGGACATCAGTGAGCCGGGAACCCCAAGCCAAATTCTTGGCATTGAAGTCCCCGAGGACCAGCATGGGGAGGGGACGGAACCCGACGACGACGGTGACTAATTCCCTGAGGGAGTTGTGGAACTCGACGAGAGTTCGGTTCGGAGAGAAGTACACGCCCACCACAGCGATCTCTCCGAACCGAGCCGCGACGCAACCCCTGCCTCGCTGAGGCCCTTCGGGGGTTGGGGTACCGGCGGCGGCCGACGAGATGATGGTCACCGAGCCGTCCAGGTCTGACACCCAGTGTTCCCTGGGTGGAACGAAGTACGGCTCGGAGACCACAGCAACATTGATCGACCACTGCGCCATGCTCTGGAGCAGGAGATCCTGAGCAGCGACGCAGTGGTTGATGTTTGCCTGGAGGAGGCGTAATGGAGCCATTATTGGGTATCCATCACGACCTCCTCTCTGACGGCAGCGGCGACAGCAGCAGTCGCAGTAGTATTTGCGACTGCGGCGGCAGCGGGAGCGACGGTGGGAGCGGTGGAGGTGGCTAAGGGCCTACCTTTGCTCCTGGGCTTTTTGGGGGGGGAGCAGGTTTTGCCCCCAGCCCGGTGATCGGCCGGCTTGCCAGCCGCCGCACATACTACGCGGTGCGGTGGGGCGGTACAAGCGCCTGTGACCGGGCTGACCGCAGCGGAAGCAGCGGTCGCTGCGGTCCACCTCTGAGGTGCACTTGGCACCCACGTGGTGACCCACGAGGCAGCGGAAACACCTCAAAGGTCGGGGTTCCAGGAGCTTCACCTGCGCTGAAACCCAGCCCACCAGGAGCCTTTTGCCCTCTGCCAGCTTTTTGGCCGCTGTGACGGGGCAGCTGACTACCACAGTCCGCAGCCCCGTATTGTCCGGGCGGATAGTGCCTGCCTTCACCTGGTCAGCAGGGCACCCCCCCGTCCTGGCGACAGCGGCCGCCACCTCATTCTCCGTCACGGAGTCGTCCAGGCCCATGATGCGTATCTCCAGGCATTTGGTGGGCCTGGACACGCGAGCTTCGTCCGCCGCAATGCACGCCCTGAGCCTCTCGGCAAGGGCATCAGCGGACGGGCCGCTGGCCGCGCCGGGGACCTCCAAGAGACGGGCTCCAGTGGCAGTGACCCTCACTGCGAACCCGTCGGGTGCCCCAAACTCCGCGGGAGTTACCGCCCCCTTCAATTTGGCGAGGTCCTCGCCATACGTCACCCCCTTTTTTGCCGCGTCCGGCTGTAGTGTGATAACTACAGCCGAAGATTTTGGGGCGAGGAGCATTGCCGCAGCGCGCTTCTCCTTGCGCCGCTGCTGTCGCCGCTGCCGCTGCTCCTTCTTGCGGCGCTTCCTCGCCTCCTTGGCGACCTTCCTCACCTCCCCCGCAACTTGCCACTCGCTACCAGCACGCGACTCAGACGGCGGAGTAGGTGCCGATGCGGCTGGGGCTTCAGCCGCTGCTCCTCTTCGTCTGCGGCTCATCGGCGCAGGAGCCAGCGCCGAGGGAGACTCGGGCGCCCTCGTCGGTGGCAAGGCTGGCGGCGCTTTCGCCCCCTTCTTCACCGGTGCGCTGGCTTGTGCCCCACGGCTGGTTGGCGGCTTGGGCTTAGCCGCTGCGGCAGCATACGACCCGGCTGCGAGTGGAGGTCGCAGGAGCCTACCCTCCAGCACGTCGAAACGCTGCTGGAAGGCGGCCATCTCCCGCCGCATAAGGCCGAGAAGGTCGGCCTCCGCTGGCTGCGCAGGTTGGGATCGGACTCCCCGAGCTGCGGCGAGCTCTGTTTTTGCTGCCCGAAGCTCCGCCTCCAGGGCAGTATTGGCAGCCACCAAGCGGGATAGCTCCCGCCGCATTCCAGCCAGCTCTTTTTGCATAGCGGCCATCTGCCGCTCAGCTGAGCCCGGCTGGGATACCGCCGACATAATAGCGGCTTCCGCGTGTTTAAGCACTCCATTTCTGCCAGCCTGGGTTTTTTGCCCAGCCAGCATGCGGAGTGCTTCCTTTACTTGTAGGCGGAGGCTCTCAGCGCCGCCTACAGAACCCTCACCACCGGAGGCCTCCATCTCCGAGGAGTCCGAGGGGGCAGCCTTTCCCAGGGCGCTCCCCTCCGCTGCCAGCCGCTCTGCCGGCTCAGATCGGCTCCCGGCCGTCCTTGTGGAGCCCTTCCCCTTGCCCCTACCCCGCGCAGCCGTGGGGATTTTGGGGGCTGGAGCCTCCTGCTCGTTCGAAGACGGCTCCAACCTGGGACGTTTAAAAACGCCCCGGTCTTTCTTGTGGCGCAGCGCGATGCTGACGCCAGACAATGATGAGTCGGACTCTGAGTCCGACTCCTTCCTGCTAGAGGCACGTGCACACGATGCATCTAGCGCCTCGGTTATATTCGCAAGCGAGCTGACCTCGCTTGCGTTCTCCTCACCGTTAGGTGGATTTTTATTTTTGTTTTTAGGTATCTCCATTGAAGTCCCACGAGTATGGGGGAAATAAGAGGTCCGCCCAGGGAGAGCCCCCTGTCCCTGGGTAAGTGTGCATTTGTCTCCCAAGTCCCAACTAGGGGGTCCACCGGTCCCCTAGCTGGGGGTGCGCTCACGACTGATCCTACTCCTCAGCCATACATACCCTCGCCGCGCACCAGAACTTAGTATTGGAGGAATTTTTTATAGAGGTTATCTTCCTCGCGGTCCGGGCGGTTAAGCCAAGACCCTCGTCCCGGTCCGAGTCATAAAACATGACCATGATCTCTTCCCGGATTACGATATCGACGGGTGCAGTCGGGCGCAGCTAGTGCCCCGATGCTACTCATTGGCAGGGTGAGTGCACAACGAGCGCCGCCCTTGTTTCTCCACCCCGCTCTCTGCTAGGTCCAGAGAGTCGTGCGGAGGAACGCCCCCACGGAGGCGTAGACTCTATGCCAGCATAGAGCCGGTCGCCTCTAGAACCCGACCGGGTTCTCCGCCCGGCCAGAAGTTCGCTGCGGGCGACAGTCAAACCAACCCTGTCACCATCCCGTTAGGGAGACTGTCGCCCGCACCCAGGGTGCACCACGGGGAGGTCTTCTGGCACGCACCCCCAACAATAATGGTAAGCCCACATTTTAGACCAATTTCCACCATAATATACTTTGGTATTACGAAAATGGCAGTGTATTTCAACCAAAAATATTTGCTACCTACGCTTTGTAGAAGCCAGGCGACCACAGTTGGCTCCTAGCTACAACAGCCGGAGTTGCGGGGTACGAAGCACAATGAGTCACCGTATATATCTAAGGTACCTACTCTGTGGCCTCGGCCCAGAGCAGGAGAAGAAACGAAGGGTGTTTAGTAAGAGTCTGAGTAATGACGATATAACCTATCTATAATGGTTATATCCTCTTTGAGTCTGACACTCCTTCCCGCCCTACTCTGGGCGGGTACCAGCGGGGAGTTGATGATTTTCCCCTCACAAAAAAACACGTTAAGGATCTACAGACATACCTACCTATTTACTGTTCTGTTGCTTTAATAATCGGTGGTTTTATAAATAGGCCCGCCTGATGCCTGCTTCAGCTAAGGACACTCCTACCTGCATCAATAATCAAGTGTGTGTTGCTGGTAAAACCACCTCTCGAATCGCGTTAGGGAACTATCATCTTCACGCCGCATCTTCTGTAGGACACTCCAGGCGTCAGGGATCGCGCGACCAAATCAGGTCACCATAAGCGCATGTGTCTGCGGATGGCGAGCAAGGGCAGCTCGTCACCCGAACATAAGCAGACCAGCCGATGACCACACATGTCCAGCCGGGCGCCAGCGTAGGTAATAGATAATGTACCGCGGTCCCGGCCCTGGCCTGGAGCAGGAAAAGGTGGTTTTTAGTCAGTACGAGTCCAACACTTCCTCTCGCCCCACTCAGGGTATGAGTAGTCATTTGATAAATTTCCACATAAAATAAGGTCCTTTCTGGACATGGTTGCTTCGTGTTATTCGTGTAGCACTTCGTGTGAGATGAAGCACAGCAGGTGCGTTGTGTATGTGTTGTTTGCTCAGAAGTGAGGACTTAAATGCTGATGATAACGGTCAAAATTGCATTGTTTTTCTGTCTTGTTGACAAGGGTCTCTCTTCCCTTCCCCTAGGAAGAGCGGGCACCTAGCTAAAGAAGTCAGGAACCGCTGCACGACCTGGAGTAGGGGCGTAGTTTACCACGCGCTCTGCTCGAGGTAGGGAGCCACAATGAGTGACGCGGGCCAGTGCAACAGAGGAACACTACAGTGGTTTTAGCCGGTGAGAGTTCAGGTCACTCCCTCGTTGTCCCCGAAGTGAGGAAAGTCAATGTTTCAGTGTATTATAAATAAAAAGGTATCTAAAGATTCCGTTTTACGCGCAAAAACTGATTCGCCGTTAGTCTAGCTATACTGATAATTATAGTGCTTACTAAAAGGAGAGCTAATTTTGTGCATAGGTACCAAAATACGCTGATGTCACCAATTGTGAAGACAGGGTGGTCGGTAAAGAATTAATAACCTACCTAAGTTATGATGTCTAGAATGATCCTTCGACATTCACGTAGGTACATTACATTGTCATTATTGCATAACAATGATGACTAAAAATTAATCATCCTGCAAAAATAAATTATGCAAAAATTGTATAAATTAATTTGAAGGATTTTATAAAAACTTTTTTTGATAAATTTATTTTTCGTATATTTTCTGAATGGTCATAAACTGTATCATTGAATCAATCAGTCATGATCTGAATGGTTATCTATTATTCTTCACCGGACACTGTTTATAAAACTGGTCAGTAAGAAATCTGCAGCAGTTTCGAAGGTAAGAAACTAAACCAAAAAAACTTAACAATATTTTTTAAATAAATAGCTGACAAGTTATGTCGACAACCCTAGTTGCTTTAGCTGTTGCTGGTGCACATTTTATAAAAACAAGGCCAAGGCTTATGTATACTTGTCTTCGAAAGAACATTATTTGGTCAAGGAAGCTACTGATGTGAATGTAGATTAATCAGATAACATAAATAGTAAAAATGATTTAGTACAGGGAATGTATTTATTTTCACAAAACCGTAACAGTATCACACTACATAATTATAACACTTCTCACAGAACAATACTAAGCATTGATTTAAGTATATAGAGTAATATGTGAATCAATGTGCAAAGTTAATTATTTACAAAAATAAACACATTTTCAAATCACAGTAGAAATCAAATTTATTTAAAATATTGAAATAAATTATTGCTTGTAGTAGAGAAATCTTGAAAGGTAATCTGGAAGATAAATAAGATTCATAGGGTATTATACAAGTCGAAAATAAATAACGATGGCTTTAGCACATAACAATGATTTACTTTATAACTAAATAAACACTATTTTTAATATTAAACATACAAACATCAAGTTTAGTATGTACAGAAATATTCAACAAAGGTCTGTACAATATTAATTTTCAAGGAACAACAATATGTGATTTCTTTAGTTCCATAATTTTAAACTGCATTCTAATACAATACTGTAGTAAGAACTTAAAGTTCTACAGACTTAATTGTCTTTCTTCATTCTTGTACTAGTCATCCTGTAGATGATGGAGTCCCTGCCTGGATCCATGTCCATCAGAGCATATACAATTGCAATCAAACTGAAAATGATGACAATGGCAAACCAAAGAATGATGTTGAAGATGGCAGGGTATTCAGAACTGTAGCTGTCATCAGTTTCATTTTCCTGTAATTTAACAATATTTTGTTATAAATAAAAATATTGCTTTACTTTTATACATAATATTAAGTAATGAAGAAAAAAGGTAGCTTACAGCTTTAAATTCCTTTGTTTGCCATTCATATTCTGGTGCTGATTTGCCATCTGGGCCAGCGGCAGGAGCTGATCGTATGGCGCGGCGAGTATGGGCAACATCAGTAGTGACAAGGGTAACTAACACAGAGCCATCGTAAGCTTTGATGAATGCCTTGTTGAGTTGATCAATAGCTTCACCTGTATAAAATATAGACATTTATTTGAATAGCTGTTCTTGTAAATTGCAACTAAAGTGTAGTCAAATGACTATTTTCACTTACCCAACAGTTTCTTGGCTTCTTTGGTTTGGGGAGAGTTAGGGCCATGGAAGTCACATAGAGGATGCAGGGTACGGAAGCGCAAGTTATAGAAATCAATCATGTTATCAGGGACAATACCACCATTCTCAATCTGTAAAGATTAAAAATAAATATTAAGTAACTGAAATTCAAGTAAATTATTTCGAAACATGGAAAACAAAACTAATTTACCTTTGTAGTAATAGCCTGCAGGGAGGCCAGCTCGTTTAAGAAGTGGTAGTCTTCTTCGACATTATATTTTAAGTGCATAAGGCTCAGTTTTGTAGGCTTGGGTTTCTTTGCATCACCAAAAATATTCTTCTTGAGCTGTGAATTAGTAAACATTTCAAATTTATAAAATACTTTTCTAGCCTTAACTTGTAAATAATAACTCTAAAGTATCGGAAATTTATAAATCATAAAAAATATCTTCTTTTCTTAATGTCTGTGACTAACATGAGACATACCAAATTTAAAATAGTGAACTAACATGTTGTGATACTGCCACGCTGTGCTTGCTTGCACTCAGAAACAAGTTTGTTTGGTATTTTAAAGTAGTAAAGCTTTTGTCAGTTATTTTTCAGATTTTTATATAAAAAATATCATTTATAACGTTTTAATTATGGTAATATAAGACACAATGGCTGCATTAACACCAGCATTCATTTGGAGTTTGATGAATTAAATCATTTACTGCTCTTTTTGTTATAGCTGTAAGCAATTATTAACAGTGCAATGGTCAGTGAACTAAGTTCTTTAATCCATATAGGAGTAAACTAGAGGTTATTTGAAATAATTGCTTAAAAATAACTTTCTCTTACCTCATCAACATCAGTTAGTTTGATGTTAACAATTTTGTTTCCACCATTAGTGAACCGTTGCTTGATGCGGTGCTTTACACCTTGGTAGGTGTCTGGTTCATATTCATCAACAATCAAAGGATAGGTTTTAGTTTTCAAACCAGTCTGCAAATAAAACCTTATTTTATATTTGTTCTATTTTAAATAATCTGTTTCTTTTAATGTCTATGAATACATACATGTCCAAGGCTGGAGACACCATCTATGTAGATTTCAACCACAGCCTCTGGGGTGTTGAAAGGATCCACCACATACATTCCCTTCCATTGTGAATTCTGTAAAATTGGCAATTTATACATAACTAAATATAATTATTGACAAAATTATTTTATCTTAATACTAACCCTGTGAATACATAGCACTTTCGTTACTCAGACCAAATCTAATGAGCAAAATGTAATAAGCATACTTGAAACATTCTTCTTAGTTAATATTAATACGCAGACGAGGGCAATTTTGCATTTTCAGGCCTTAGTTTAAATGTTGCTGTGCTACAATTTTTATCACACCCAAAAATATATGAATCCGTTTACAAAATTTGAATAATTAGAGCAAACCCTATTGGCAAATCTTTTATCTACACTTACCTCTTCAACAGATAGCCCAAGAGCAGCAGAAAATATCTCTTTCAGAAGGCTTTCCGATGTTTTTCCTGATCCCGTGAATTTTAGGGAGTCTGGACTATGGAGTATGTTGAACTCTCCGCTGGCATTTGAGCCTAAAATATATAAAGAACAGGTTATGCTATTGGGCTACATACTTTATTTGTCAGTAGTTTTTAAATATACTTACCAATTATTGAAAGAACAAGAGAAACCCAAAACAGAGCCATGGTCACAGCCATTTTGTTCGGAAAAAGGCGACTGACTGTCATATGATTTCGGTATTGCCATTTTAGTTGATTTAACTACCAACAGTACCAACCAAACGAACGACATGAATAAAATATATTTTATTTTAAGAAGTATGTTCATTATTACACAAAAAACAGTGGATTTTGATTTCTGATGTATGTACTTCTTGTTTTGGTTACCATTTGAGAGATTTATAGAAAAATAACGACTTTTTTACGTTTTTTTTATATTTGTAATAATCATGCAATATGCCCAACCCTACGCCATCTGGGATATTATTGAGATTGTCAACAACTGAATTGGTTTTTAGTAAAAAAATAATGTTTTAGGATAAAATAGGTATAGAAAAATAAAACTAAATTGAAACATTCATTCCGTTTCACTCAGCATTAAATTTGACATTCATCATTGCCAAAATGTCAAAATTATACCAATACACAACAACTACACAAGCACATAGTACAACACTCAAAACGCGCACGGCGCAACGTCAAGTCCAAATTCTAAATTACCAAAAATATATTATTAGTTTGTTTAAATTTGTTTTCAAAAATAGGTACTACTACTCAACTAAAGTTAATTTAAAACTCGAGTTCTATTTCAGAAACTTTAGTTGCTTTTCATGTGCTGATAAATATTTTGTAAACACTGGTCTGCAAGTTGTAAATAATGGCACAAAGGAAAACACTTGTACAAAACACAGATCTTTTCCCTAGGGAAATAGATATCGAGATATGTTTGAAAACGTTGAAAATATATCAAAAGTTAGAGGGTGATGTGAATTGTGTTGTTTGGGATGCTGCGTTAGTTCTTGCGAAATATCTTGAGACTATGTGCCAGAATAAACCAGAGTTTCTTAGCGGGATTAGAGTTCTTGAATTGGGTTCTGGAGTAGGTGTTGTCGGTCTAACTGCTGCTACATTAGGGTGTGTTTTTAATTTATAGCATTTAATTTATGTTCAATTGTACAGTAAGTATGTTGTAATGTACATACTTACATTCTGGAACAAATATTTTTTTATTTATATTTTAGGGCACAAGTAACATTAACCGATTTACCAGAGGCTCTACCTTTGATTCGTCTAAATATCAATGAAAACAAAGCAAAGATAGGCAGTATGGGCGGTTATGCCATAGCGGAGTCTCTCATATGGGGGGAAAGCAGCTCACTTCTAGATGATGAATTTGATGTCGTGGTTTTGGCAGACTGTATTTATTATGAAGAGGTAATAAATAGTGTTTTGATACCTCTACCATTTTATTATATTAAAGATATCCTTACACCTCTTAGCTATAGTATCATAGTGAAAATAATTAAGAAATATTTTATTCCAGGCTGTTGACTCACTTATTGAAACTCTAAAAAAGTTAACAAACACACCAACTAAGAAACCTGTTATGTATTTAACACAGGAAATGAGAGATTCTGATACACAGAGGGAACTATGGACTTCATTTTATGGAAAGTTAACAGACAACTTTAATGTGGAAAAAATTCCTGAGGAAGAACAACATGTTAATTACAGAAGTGCTGATATATTATTGTTAAGGATAAGTAAAAAATAATAATCAAATATACACAATACAATACAGGAATATAGATTAGATACTATTTATTATTGAATATAGGTACTTGCTTTCTACTGTGATTTAGCCAGATCAAAATTTCTTGCCAGTCTTGCCATAAAAAAATATAGGCCCAAGTTTGGCCTGTAAACAAGTATCCAAATAGGGTTTATTTTGCATTTATTATCAATTAAGACTAACTATAGGATATAGATGTATGATGGGGTTATGTTATTAACTAGATACTCTAAGTATCTACGTGATTTAAAAGTATATAAGTTTAAAATTTAAGAACTTTAGTGGAGTCTAAATTAGGTCGCCTTTCATAATAAACAAAGATAAAGAGTCAACATAGTTGAACTAAATAAATAATATGCCTTATGCTTAGTGAATATTTTTATGTAAGTAAATTTTGCTTGGCATACAGTGCGGCCGACGTATCTTGGCGAGTCTAAAGTTAGCCGTTTGTCTGTGCAATGGATCTTTTAGGAACAAAATTGTGTACTGCGCAGCTAATCGGCTAACTTCAGACGCGCCAAGATATGTTCGGCCGCACTGTACATACCTTATTCATTTATACATATGTAGTGCCTTAAATTAAATAATTTTGTAACTGAGAAATAATCAGCAATAAAGAAATTACTTTCTTTTATAGCAATTGAAATAATAAGCAACTTTTACGGGTATTTTTCTTAATAAGCATAATATTTAATAATATAATGCATAATTAGGAAGTAGTAGGTGATCTAAGTAGGCATCCACTGCACATAGGAGTAGATTAGTACTGTTATAAATTGGTCAGGGATAAAATTAAGGAAAGCAATAAACAAAAGATTGGTTTGAATGGATTGGATATCTTGTTACATAGTTAATTTTATTTAAGCCTCTATGAAGTTAATTTTAAATACTTAACATTTTTTATCGTTTTATAGGTATTAAGTTAAGGGTACAATAATTAGTGCTAAATTGTGTTTTTAAATTATTTATTATTTCTCATCACAAAGTCTAGAATGATGCATTAATTAATAAAACGGGTGGTCAGTTTGAAAAATATTTTTAAAGGGAATAAAATCATATTAACATTTTAATCTTGTTTTATTTACATTTGTAACTATGTATTATGATGAGAAATGAGTGTGGTGTTCATACCTTGCGTTTATCTGTCGTTTGTTTAAGGTAAATCACACGCATTCACGTCATCAGCCTATGACTGAGCAAAAGACTACTGAGACGACTATTAAGCAGTTTCTCACACGGAGAAACTGTTGAGCAAGTGTACCATAACCAGACTCGTAGCTTTCGTGAGACATTCTAAATTATTTATTATGTTTTAGGCTTACTCACGTAATAATTTGACGTTTTGACGAGTCGCGTGTCGCGGAATGCTGCTCATGAATATGGGCCTCTAGCATGGCTTGAAACTACTCGAGTATCTCGTCAAATTATTACGTGAGTAAGCCGAAAACATAATAAACAATTCAGACTCGTAACGTTCGGCGCTCGCCTCAAAGAGCTAATAGACTACCATAGATGAAGCCCTACAAGGCCGATGTTCAACAGAACTTGTGGGGCTATCACAATAAGGTACCTATGGCGGCTTCGGGCTAAAGCAGGAGAAGGAACGGGGTTTTTTTTTAAGCAGACACTCTCATCTCACCCTGGGCGACACTCAACATAATTGATGATGATTTATCTACACCTCACAAAAAAAGGTTTCCGCAAGATGCTTTACTTCACCGTTTCTCAGTGGTGTTTAAATGAAAAGAAAGTAGGTTAATAATTCTACGTTCAGATTGCATTTCGTCTAAATAAACCAATATAGTTTAGCTATAAAGCGTAAGTAAATTTGCACTTACATCACTATTGTCGAATTTCTAAAACTAGTCTGGATCTCAGAATAGAGCTGTAGGTATTCTGAGTTCTGGATTTCCTTTAGGTATCTCCAAAAAATTTCTTCTCTACATTTTAGGATCTTGTTGATCGTATTATTGCCTTCTGAAATTAGTGAACTTCAGAACTTCTTACCTAAGAAGTGAGACTGTGGTATTCGTCATATACCCATTATATTACTTTCCTGTTTGGTATTCGTATCGCCGCGATCGCCTTTCGCGAAATCATACATGTAGAAAAATAAGATGATCTTCGAATGTTTACAATTATTCCATAATTATTCTGACAGCAAAACCTGCCAGCATGACAAAAAGTATTTTTTTCTTATCATAGAAGAAAAAGATCACTAGGTACCATAACTTTGTTTTAACTAAGAACAACAAGGTACCTACCTACTTGTTTTTTGTCAGGGGAAACTCTTTAATGCCCGGTTCCTATAATTGAGAAACAATCCGTTTTAATTACGAATAGTAGTTTTATATACGACTCGTAAGCTAAAACCGTTCCTATAACAAACGTCTCGTCGTGCAACTTACTGACGGTTTGCAACTAACGGATGTCGGTAAGCGAATTGTATGGAGATCTATGGTGTCTGTGGTGTTCCTATAAATATTTTAACCGTCAGTAGACGGTCAAGATAACTATTCGTAATGTCATTTGGTCGTAATGCGTATACAACGACGATTCGTTAAATATAGGAACCGGGCATAAATGACTTCTCCCGCCCAGGGTAAGGCGAGAGGAAGTGTCAGACTCTTACTGACTACCCCCCATTCTTTCTTCTGTTCTGGGCCGAAGCCGCAAACTGTCTGCTGTGCAACCGGGTTCGATTCCCGCACGGACTAACACCAACTCTTAGTGTGATCCACAAATAGATGTTTTGGATCTGGGTGGCTTGTGTACCTATGTTAATTTTTATGTTTGTAAATGCACCCACGACACAGGAGAAAATACTAGTGTGGGGCATCGTCTTCCTTAAAACAAATATCGACAAGTCCCCTATGTTCACTACTTCCTGCAAAGGAAGCTCCAAAGAATGATTCAAGCTGATCCCGTAGTTTCAGAACCTAAAGTAGTTTCGGAAACTTTTTTTGTGAGGTTATAATCAACCAACCCCAGCTAGTTCTAGTAGGGCGGCGAGCTATCATTACCTACTCACCGGCCGCAGATCATCACTCGTTCCCCAACGCCCGGGGTATTGTGGTATGACCTGCTGCTGTGGCTGGAACGTAAGGACGATCGGTGCTTCCTCACGCGCTCTGCCTCCTTCGGCGAGCATCACTGCTTCGCAGAAAGAGGAGACGGCTTCCCAGTTCCTATAGCTCCGCACCACGGCATCGACTAAGGCCGGGCGTGAGGCCGTCGCCGCCGTCGGTCATTCCATGAGGAGACTGCGGTGCTCAGCCCAAGAAGGGCACACTGCCACCGCATGTTTCACTGAGTTCTCTGGGACCACCCAGAGGACTCAGGGCGAGGACCACCATTATAAATCTTATCCTAATACCATCGTGAGGACCACCTCACAATGACGACACTCGGGCGTTTTCTTCCGCCGGATTCGAAACAGGAACCTAACCTGCGTCTGGTGGAAGGTGAGGATGTCATGGCGTCTCAAGCTATTGCTCAAAGAGGGGTTATAACGCTGCCCAGCTTGCCCGAACGTTGAGTAGGATGACCTATGTCATGTGTGGTGTGTGGTCACCCTGCTCAACTAAATGTCTGTGTGTGTGATGTACCTATATAGTAAAATAAAATTAAATGACCAGTTTCAGGTAGGTAAATACCTACACGAGACGCAACTTTGTGTTTTTAACATAAGAAATTGCGGAAATAGGTACTTAGTTACAAACGAGACTGTTATTTATTCTCTTTGTTTACAATATTGGGAGACGTCACTGTCTACTTTTTTAATAAAATTTGCCGCTGCCACACACGTACCTTTTAAGACGTCGACCATCTCAGGGTAAGAATACCCGCGTCTTAGGATTTTTCATTTCACGATGATTTTTTTTTATTGTGTGAACAAATTAGCTTTCTTACCTATTGCCCGCGACTACGCTGCTTTTCATTGCGTAGATATGTTAATATAAATCAGCCTATATGTTAATCCAATCATTTATTTAGGTACAAAGTAACCAAATTTCAAGCAAATCGGTCCAGCCGTTTTTGCGTGAAAGAATAACAAACACACATTGTCACAAACTTTCACATTTTCTACTTACCTAGTAGGTACTTTGTAATATTAGTAGGATATTAGGATAAGATTTATAATATTTTTAGGATTAGGATTATTCCACTTTGAAAATATATCACAATTAAATTCTAGCAATGTCCCTAAGCTCCCAGCAAGGCACAAATTAAACAAATAGCTTATGCGAGTATAAGAAAGAATTTATTTCACAAAAATACCTATGTTGGCCCTACCTATCGTATGTGTTTACGCAATTAGGTAGGTACATTTTGAGATGTCAAAGTCTTAAATCTACTATTTAATACTAAAAAAATAACATGGTATTTTTGTACACTATGGAATATTAAAGGATAACCTACTTTTTATAAGATGAAGATTATTTGGCGACCTGAGGTACTTCTTATGAACGAGGATTTGAAACCTGACAAGTATCAATGTGACTTTTTTTGTTACCTATATATTTTTTATACATATCTACCTACCTAGATATGTTTATCTTCTTTCAAATATCTTCTAAAAATCTTAATCATAGATAATAATAATCGCCATCTGCCATGAGTAATGTGGTTGTTATGCTCAAACCTTCTGACCTATGAGAAAAGCTTTATTCAATAGTGCGCACTTATAGGCTGATGATAAAGATGTAATTTTACAACTTATTTAATTATCTTTCTTCATTCTTGTATTAGTCATTCTATAGATAATGGAGTCGCGGCCTGGGTCCATGTCCATCATAGAATACATTATAGCAAGCAAAGAGAATGTCATGATGATTCCAAACCATAGAAATATGTTAAATATAGCGGGGTAGTCGACTTCAAATTCGTCAGTTGCTGTATTAGTATTATTTGTTGTATCTGATGAATTTGATGGCTGTAAAGATGAAATAAATGTATTTCAAATAATATACCAATATCTCAAAAGAAAAATCAATCTTAACTTATAGCCGATTTCGTGCGTCTTACCGTAGACGGTTCCGTGGCATTATTGGGATCTAAGATCGCCCGACTCATCCATTCGTAATCGGCAGTTCCATCTGACTTTTTAAATTTGTAACGATTCTTTTTCAAATTGGAGCTTGTATCTAACCAGTCAAATGGCCATTTTCTATCAGTGTAATTAAGGTCTTGTGTAGAAACAGATCGTGGCTGGCGGCGAGTGTGGGCGACATTCGTGCTTACGACAGTCACTAATACCGAACCATCATATGCTGTGACAAATGCCTCGCTAAGGTCTTGAATAGCTCCGCCTATAAAGAGATTAACGTATTTGTTAAACAACAGTATAGCAATGTAAATAAAGACAATCAATAGGTATCTACGTTGTTATTGTTTAACGAGTAGTTACGCTAACATCACTGCCGCGCTAAAATTCAAATTAACACCAGAACTATAACTAAATCTTTTGTGTAACCACCTGTCCACGCTCGATCGCTCAAAGATAATTCGCATGATAGAAAAATGGACTAACTCAAAAATGAAGATATTCCAAAATTGAACCTTATTATTGAAGCATAATTTTTAAGATTGAAATACTTTATTTTTTGAGTTAGGTTACTTTTCTATTTAGCAAACGTCTTTGAGCGAATTGACAGGAGTGCGATTCACTAAGGCAAAACATCTTTACAACCGAGAAATCATCGTTGAAACATCTGATGAAAACTTATCGGTATTCTTTAGTTAAAACTGCGCGGTCGTAGCGCCACAACGATGTCGACGGCGCGACATAGAACTAAAATATGGTTCCGAATGTATGAAAAACGGTATTCAGAAACACAAAACATCCTCGCCTTCAACGACAACGGCGCCTTCGCCTTAGATTTTACCTGTCAAAGCGTAAAGCTTGTAAATTGAAGATGTTTCCTTGGTTGTAGACATTAAAACGTAAGTAAAACAAGTTATTTTTTAAATTATAAATGCTTAGTATTGTTTTGTTTACCGTATTTTAATTCGTGAAACTTTAATGCCTATTATTAATGTTTTAAATGGCAGTTCGTCTTTCCTGTATGATTTTTTTGTTGGAAGAAGCTAAGCGTCGAGATAATGTAGAAAAAAGAAGTCAGGCACATGTGATACGTAACATGGATCTTCTTACTACTGATACAGAATTTATTAAGGTATTCAGGTTGACTGAAGAGTCAATTAAACAATTGGAAGAAGATATTTCACCATTTTTAGCAAAGACGAAACGTAAAGGAGGAATTTGCAAACAAACTAAAGTATAACTAAATTAATTAAATTTATATTATTATTATTACAACTATTATATCACTATACTTATAGTGAAAAATGTCTAAAACTTATCACATTCTAGATTTTATGCACTCTCGCATTTTTAGCTAATGGGAGTTACCAAAAAATATTATGTGAGAATACAAAAAAGGTGACTAGCTTTTCCAGCTGATCTAACGAAGGAGATGCGTTGCGAGACACTAAAAGTTAAATATTTTGGTTACTTATATAGTAGTTTCACAAACTGCTATACATGTTCCACAAACTGGTATATAGAAATGTAACTATATACTTACTTTCGATAGGTTTGGGACCAAACTAAAACACAGAACAAGTAGAACGTCATTGGGTTGGGGTGCACAATTTTTTAAAGTCCACTTAGCCACTTAACACCACTTAGAACTTTGGAATTTCGTAATTTGATAAAAAACTTTCAAGATAAGATCAAGTTGTTTGTTTTGAAATACATAACCTAAAAATAAAAGTGTCAAAGATTTAGTTTTGTTTTATTGCTATAATCAAAATTAATTATTTTCCAAGTCTAAAATAATATAATTAATTAAACATTTGTTGCTTATTAAATATAACGTGATTTGTAGATACGTCTTGTGCGTTTGTATTAATTTAAAATGACGAAATAACTTAAACATAGGTTAGTCGAGATTTTCTCGATTATACTCTAGATTAAACATAGCAACACTGCCAACATCATACTCATCATCGTTGTTCGGCAGATCGTCGACGAGCTTATGTAGCTCAGCGAATACGGTTTTTATCAACGTTGTTTTTAGAAGCGATATTTACGATGAAACATCCGTAAACGCGTCGTTGTTAACATCTATGATGATTCTGTTAGTGAATCGCATTGCAGGTGTTTTTGAGTCTGTTATAACAGAATCTCGAAAAAAAAATTTATATGTTAGTATAGTAACTACCTATCAACTGATAAATTTTTTTAATAAATAGATAGATAGGAATGTTATGTAGGTAATTTGATTACCTAACAATTTCTTAGCTTCTTTAGTTTGAAGAGAATTGGGTCCATGATAGTCGGATACACCATGAAGCGTGCGAATACGAAAACTAAAGAAATCAATTTGGTTGTCTGGAACAATGCCGCCATCTTTGATCTGTAGATTAAGTGATAAGTAAACATTGTTAAGTAGGAACTTATCTCAAAATAAATGAATTGTTCAATATATAATTATACATAGGTAAGGTACTTTTATTATAACTTTCGTGAGACATTCTAAATTAATAATCATGTTTTCGGCTTACTCACATATCCAATAATTTGACGACTAGTTTGTGGTTGCGCTGTTGCGGGTCTGGAGTGTGGTGTGACACAGTTAGCGCGGTATGTAACACACTTGCGTCTACTCGTGCGCGTGAATCGCGGCAGAGGGCGCGTAGGGACCGCAGACTCGAGGAGCCAGTAGCAGCGCGACTTACTCAAAGAGCGCGACAGTCGCCACGTCGCGTGTCGCGGAATGCTGCTCATGAATATGGGCCTCTAGCATGGCTTGAAACTAGTCGAGTATCTCGTCAAATTATTACGTGAGTAAGCCGAAAACATAATAATTAATAGTTAATTTACCTATTAAGTAGGTACCAAATTTTTTAGATATTTTATACCTAAGCGAGCCAAGCAGGGCAATCACTTGATGGTAAGCAACCGTCCCCCCTATGAATAGGTACTAGCAACAAGTGCTTTGCTGATTTTTTGGGAATAAAGAATCGGGTTTCGGGGATGTTCTTCTTGATGACTTCTTTATAAAACTGTCTGTCCACCTCGAAGAAGCTGCGCTACTTATCCATAGGTTGTAAGGTTGTAGGTGGTATACAGGCAGGATCTTACGCAAAATATTGAAGAATAATAGAACAATGATTTAACTTACCCATTTAATTACAGCTCGTAAAATCTCAAGCTCGTTTATGAAGAGATAATCTTCTTCCACGGTATGCCTTAAGTAGGCAAATGTCTCTTTAGTAGGTTTGCCAATTAAAAAGTTACCAAATAATGTGCTGAACTGTAAATATTAACTTATATAAGATAGACCTTGATTTCATTAGGTAGGTAAGTAAGTACCTAATAAAATTGAATATAGCCAGATACAAATAACTATTTAATTACTACAAAATGCTAGCTTGCTTTTTATGAAATGCATAAGTCATGCCCAAGGTAAGTACCTAGGTAGACAATTTTAGAGTAAACAACCACATTAAAATTGTCTTTAAAAGTACGTTGAGGTCATGATGCGGCCCACTGCTGTATTTTCAACGAAGCCGATGAAGCCGAAGAACGATGCGCGGCGTCTTCGTAATCGAGTCCTAGTCAGCACCGTCAGGTATACGACAATGGTGTGGTTGTTTACACAAGTCTCCGACGTGAAACAACCACAGCGTTGTGTTTCGCCGTGTGAGTGAGGTTACCGGAGGCCCAATCCTTCCCCTCCCCCGATACCTCCCAATCCCTAAATCTCCAAAACCCTAATCCCTAAAAGGTCAATCGGCGGCGCTGCTGATTACCTACTTACCATCAGGTAATCCGTCTGCTCGTTAGCCAACCTATTCCATAAAAAAGGTACTTTTGTACCTACCTAGGTATATAGGTATGAAGGGATGCCATCAAAGCGCCGAAACGCCGCCGGGTCTACGAAATGATATACATAGGTAGGTATACCTTAGCCGTGCCTTAGCTATCACACGTAAGCTTTATTCTATAACTACGGTATGTAGTTAACTCCGGAGTACCCACTTACCTATAAGATA
The DNA here is from genome assembly GCA_902829305.4 of Spodoptera exigua. NCBI lineage: Eukaryota > Metazoa > Arthropoda > Insecta > Lepidoptera > Noctuidae > Spodoptera > Spodoptera exigua. The sequence continues at coordinate 6,472,051 of LR824612.2, forward strand.
TAAGTATGAAAACTATGTTTTTTTTGTGAGGGGAGAGTCATCAAATGACTTCTCCCGCCCAGGGCCGGGGCGGAGGGAGTGTCAGACTCTTAATGACTAAAAACCCCCCTGTTCCTTCTCCTGCTCTGGGCCGAGGTCGCGGTGCCTCATTGCGCTTACCCCGCAACCCCGGCTGAACATCAGCCTTATAGGGCCCCGTCTGTGGTGGTCTATTGGCTCTTTGAGGCGCGCGCGGAACGCTACGCGCCGTACGCTCGGGCTTGGTTCTGGTCGGGCGGCGAGCTGCCCTTACTCGCCAACCGCAGACCCGCGCTTACGGTGGCCGGAGATCATCCCTTGATCCCCGACGCCCGTAGTGTCGCCTATTGCGGCGGCTGGGGCGTGACGAGGAGGATTGCTCCCTCAAAATTATGTAACGTTCCATTTTACCTCATATCCATCACTTAGTTTAACATTTGCAATTTTATTGCCTCCTTCCGTAAAATGCTGCTTTATTCTTTCTTTTACAGCTTTGTAGGTATCTGGTTCATATTCGTCTACAGTAAGCTTGTAGGTCTTCAAAGAAATCTGCAAATAAATTAAATTGAGCTATACAAATGCTATTAAGTACCAATTTCTGTAAAAAAAGTAAAGTTTCCCTCAATTCTCTTGTGATCTTATCATCAGATCCTGTTCAGTGGCAATGACCTTGAAAGTATAAGCTTTCGAACCAAAAAAGAATATCGGTAAGAATATGAAAACCGGTTCATAGGCGACGAACTTTTGCCCGGAGTGCGGAGTGCCCGAACAAACATAAAATAGATGTAGGTATACTTATGCAAATAAAGTAATAAGTATTTATATTTTACATTTTTCCAATGCCACCAATCAAGTGTATGGTTCCTATGCTAGCAATGTTTTGACCTACCGTACTTATTTTGATACCTAAGTACCAACTATTGATTCTGTTTAGGTACGCAAAAGCCAGATATATTTTCTTCTCTACATAGGTATAGACAATGTGTAGGTAGTAGGCAATTAGGCATATCCAAAAAAATAAAAAAAAAATAAACTAGGTACGTAGGTAATTGATTTTCTTACATTTTCACAGAGACTGTTTATGCCATCGATATATAGTTCCACAACTGCTTCAGGAGTGTCAAAAGGATTCACGACAACCAAGCCTTTCCATTCTGAATTCTAAAAATAAACAAGAAGGTTTCTTAATATTATTCACTTGATAGCTGATGATGACAATTCGGCCTGAAAAGTTGTAAGCTGAAGAGAAAGTGTATTGGACTTTGTCAGCGAAACGATGAAAGTTCATATAGGCGAGTAGACTTATAGTGGAACTAATATAGACAATATTTTTGAAGATGTAGCAACCTCCAGACACATTGTTTTCGAAATGTGACTAAATTATATGGTGGCGAAAAGGGCGGTATACGATCAGCTGAAGATTAAGCTCATTGGCGTGCTATTTGAGATATCTACCTTATAGTACAAGCTCTAAATGGTGACAGGATGATGTTGATTGCTAATATAGTAGGTAGGTATCTACTTGACCTGAACCTGGCTTGAATACTCACTTGTTCCACAGAGAGCCCAAGTGCTGCAGAAAATATCTCTTTCAAATGGCTTTCCGAAGTTTTGTCAGTTGAAGAAAAATGTAAAGAATCTGGAGTGTACAACACACTGAACTCACCAGCCGCTTTTGAGCCTAAGGATCAACAAATACAATTAAGCAGTATCTACTTACTTAATCGTTATTATAACTAGCACCCGTGCTTCGTCATGTAATAAAGTAAGAACCGTGTGCCCTATGTATCTTGTGCAAACTCCACAGAATCCATCTACGAAATGGTCCGAACAAAACCTAAACATTTGGTTTGGACAGGTGAGTTCTTGAGTTATAGTAGAATTACAACAAAAAGTGTCATTGATTTTTAAATTTAAAGATGCAGTATAAAATAATGTAAGTTCATTACCAATTACTCTTAAAATAAGAGTTACGAATAATAACATCATATTTACGCGGTTCCCGCCCATGGTACCTAAAATTAGGAACAAATAATAGATATCCTGTACGTCGCTATACTTATTTACTTAATTTTATTTACTTTACGTCAATGATATTGTTGAATGCAATTCTGATAGCATGCCCCTAGCAACGATTCGGCATTTAAAATTAGATAGGTATCATGATATCATGTTTTGTCACTTTTCAGGCACTCAAAGAAGGATATAGATACCGACCAACCTACCCCTTCAACCGTCTGTATCTACAAATTATCCTAGAAATCTCATTAGGCTACATTAAACTAAATTATTTATTATTTATTATATTATTTTTTCTTTGTCATGTCATGAAGGAAAGGTACCGTCGTACTAAAACGTAGTGGTTACATACTCTTTGGTCGTTGCTATATAGAAAATTAGAAACAGCAACTACCAGTTCTTTGTGACGCCGAGTTCGTTGACGAGGAGGAGCGAATGGAATTTTCGGATAGAATGGGTGTTTTTAAAATGTTTGCCCAGACTACTTATTTCGGGTTTGATAATTTGGTTTTATATTGTTACGTGCCTGACGTCACGTTCCTAACTATGCGGGCTTGGGTTACGGGATTGGATGAAATTAAACACTAATACCGGTTTTCAGACTTTCTATTGCACTTAAGTGACAGCGTCCACGGATACGGATAAGTTATCGGCGTTCCTCTCCAGCAGAGTCCGGCCGACTGACACAACTTTGCCGTTCACTGTTCACGCTGACTTAACTCACTTAACTGACTGCACTTCACTATTTCACTGTACTTCACTATTTCACTCACTTTTCTTCTTTTCACTTCTTCCTTTTCTTCCGAATCGCTTTGGACTTAGAACTCAACTGCCAGCGGTGAGCCGCAGTTCCGCTTATATACCCCTGGTCAGGTTCTAGAACATTCAATTTCGTTATTCTTTTTGATCGTCATGCCTCCAGAACCTTCCAATAATTTCGTTATTCATTTTTATTTATTCTCCTTCTCGCTCCTTAATTTTTCATTACTTTCACTCAAATATTCCAGAAAGTTCGACAAAACTTCCATCAACTAAAAAACTTCATGTTTACGGCGGGTCTCGAACTCGGGGTCTCTGTGGTGTAATCCACACGCCTTACCGATTACACCAACTCGTGTTGACAATTCACGACGAAATTTACAATCTCTAGGCAACGTTTGACAACCATCCATTGACGTCATGATGTCAAAGAGTTTTCTGTCACACTGCCCCCCTCTTAGATTCGCTCGTCCCGAGCATCGTTGCTGCCGTAATACCTCGCCAACCTGTCTATATGGACAACTTTCAAAGGGCTCCTTGAAGACTTCCGAATTCTGTAAGTAATGTCATTGATCTTCGTGACTATCTCGTAAGGACCTTCCCAACTCGGTTGCAGCTTTGGAGATTTTCCCTTCCTTCTGACTGGATTATGAAGCCAGACCAATGACCCCTCTTCAAACCCAACAGAATTGGCTCGTCGATCATAGCGCGTCTTTGCGCGATCACTAGCTTGAAGACCGGCCTCCCTGATCTGCTCATAAATGTCCAACATTTTTGCCCTTAACTCGCTTATGTAATCGCTAAACTCGGTGCGAGAGTCACCAGGTGGACAGCCCGATACAAGATCTGCCGGTAATCTCAATTCCCTTCCAAAATTTGCAAATGCAGGCGTCTTTGCGGTACTTTCATGTACAGCAGTCCGATAGGCAAGCAAGAAGAGAGGTATGTAAGTGTCCCAATCTCTCTGATGGCTGTCAACCACCTTTGCTAAGTGTCGCTCCAATGTTTGGTTGAAGCGTTCGACCATTCCATCTGACTGTGGATGATAAGGGGTCGTTCGAGTCTTATGGATTCCCAAAAGTTTACAAGTTTCCTGGAAAACTTGGGATTCAAAGTTCCGTCCTTGATCACTGTGCATCTCCAAGGGCACTCCGAATCGGGTGAATACCTCGTTTACCAACTTCGTGGCTACAGTTACTGCCTCTTGATTCGGTATGGCAAAGACCTCCGGCCATTTTGTAAAATAATCCATAACCACTAAAACGTAGCGATTGCCCGAATCAGTGATTGGAAATGGTCCAGCGATGTCTAAGGCTATTCTCTCCCAAGGCATACCAACATTGTAGATTTTCATCGCCCCTCTGCTTCTTGTTTGTGGACCCTTGACAGCTGCACAACTAGTGCATTTCCGGCACCAATCTTCGACGTCATATTTGCAATGCAACCAATAAAACCTCTCCTTGATCTTCACCAAAGTCCTCCTAATTCCCAAATGTCCTCCAGAAGATCCATCATGGAACGCTTTTAATACATCCCTTATTTTTGAACGAGGCACCACCAATTGCAAATGCTCGTCCTTGCCGTTTGTTGATTCCCATTTCCTGCACAGAAGTCCGTTATGCAGCGTAAGGCTTTTCCACTGTGCCCATAAACCTTTCGTTACCGCGCTATATTGGGCGACGTCACTCCAACTTGGCTTGTTACCACTTCGTAGCCACTCCAGTATTGGTTTGATATCTGCATCTCTTTCCTGTTCTAATTTCATCGCATCGTCTCCCCATGCCTCGTCAACAGTATCAGTCCTTATCACCTTAAGAAAAGCAGTTTCCTTCTTGGCACAATGCTTGCAATCTTCCACGCATGGGCGTCTCGATAATGCATCTGCGTTGCCATGAATTCTTCCGCCGCGATGTTCGATTTCAAAGTCAAATTCCTGAAGTTGTTCCAACCATCTGGCTACTTGGCCTTCGGGATCCTTAAACTGAAGTAGCCATTTCAAAGCAGCGTGATCAGTTCTGATCAAAAATTTCCGTCCCAGTAAATAATTCTTGAAATGGTGCAGAGTTTTGACTACGGCCAGCAATTCCCTCCTGGTCACGCAATAATTCTTCTCCGGCTTGGATAGTGACTTGCTGAAGTAAGCAATAACCTTCTCCTGCTCACCATCGCGTTGTGAAAGGACACCTCCTATTCCAATATTGCTGGCATCCGTATCAACTACGAATATTCCTTTCGCGCTGGGGTATCCGAGAATTGGTGTGTTACAAAGCCGTTCTTTTAGTTCTCGAAAGGCTTGCTCACAATCCTCGTCCCAGATAAAGGCACGTTTCTCCTCTGTCAATCGATGCAAAGGCTTGGCAATGTCCGAGAATCCTTTCACAAACCGCCGATAATACGAGCACAATCCAAGAAATGCCCGAACTTGCGTTTTGTCTTTAGGTGTCGGCCATTCCTTAACAGCGGCAGTCTTGGCTGGATCAGTCTCAATTCCTCTCTCAGAAATAACATGTCCTAGATAATTCACTTCGCGCTTGAAGAAAGAGCATTTCTTTGGACTCAACTTTAAATTTGCTCCACGCAGCTTATCGAGTACCTTTTCCAATTTCCTTAGATGATCGTCAAAATCCCGTCCAACAATGATGATGTCATCGAGGTAAACTAGGCAAGTTTCGCCCAGCAGTCCCGCCAGCACCTGTTCCATCAAACGCTCAAAGGTTGCCGGTGCATTGCATAATCCAAATGGCATCACCTTAAATTGCCAGAGTCCCTTCCCAGTTGAGAATGCGGTCTTTTCCTTGTCCTTGGGATCCAAATCCACCTGCCAATAGCCGCTTTTCAGATCGAGCGTTGAAAACCATTTCATGCCACTCAGTGTGTCAAGTGTGTCATCGATTCTTGGTAACGGGTAGCTATCCTTCTTGGTTACATCATTCAATCGTCGATAGTCTACGCAAAACCTCGTTGAACCATCTTTCTTCTTGACAAGCACGACAGGTGAACACCAAGGGCTAGAAGAGGGCTCTATCACGTCATTTTTCCTCATATCGTCAATCATTTCTTCAACTTCTTTCTCACGAGCGAATGGTATACGTCTGGGCCTTTGACGAATTGGCATTGTATCACCTGTGTTTATTTTATGCTTCACCAAACCAGTTCGGCCAATATCACCATCGCTTCTTGAAAACACATCAGAGAATCGAAGAAGTAAATTTCTAGCTTTCATAGTCTCCACTTTTGTCAGACTTTTGTTTTCGTCTAAGATTTTCGTTACAAAGTCTATTCCCGTACTGTCCTTCTTCACAAGATTTTCCGAGCATTTTCTTATCCAGGCCACTTCTTCCAATACGCCCACAGGCTCTCCTTCTTCAATCGTAATTTCTGAATCACTGAAGTTGAATACCGGAATGCGGTTAACATCAGATGACCCCACGACAGTTCTTGCCGGTAGCCATGAATTCACGTGTTCCGTTTTATCAATCACAGCGCACCTTCGAGGTAAACTTCCTTCCCTCCTCCTAGGTAATGCGATTGGTACGAGAGTCTGTGATTTTGGTGCAAGAACAGTTCTTCTTAAACAGCAAACTTTTCCCAGGGTTCCACCCTTCATCGGAATTTCCTCAGTTCCACATAGTAATACTCCAGATTTTAAGTCGATGTTACACTGGTGCCCTTGCAGGAAGTCAAGTCCCAGGATGCAGTCATCCAGAATTCTGGCCACAATAACCTCATGTCGATAAACACGTTCCCCAATTTTGATTGTTACATGCAGTTTTCCACTTATCGGTATGCACTGGCCGGTAGCTGATTTCATTTGTAGACCAACAATTGGTTTAAGGTGTTTCCTGATGTTTTGCTCGAGCAGCCGAACATTTATCACCGTCCTTGAAGCTCCAGTATCTAATGTTAGCTGACTGTTTTTCCCATTTACTTGACCGTCTATCACCAGGGTATTTCCATCGTTAGTTTGCTTGATGTAGATTGTTGGGGTTATTCCACTACCAGCCAGCGCCCACCCCGCAGCCTTGGCTGGATTTAAGTTTCCCTGCTGGTCAGAAGTTGAGACCGCCGCGTCCTTGCGGTTCATCTTCTTCGGGCAGTCGCTCCGTATGTGCCCACGCTCTCCACATCCATAGCACATGAAGTTCCGACGGCGTGGAGGTACCTGCTCCGTTGTCGTCATTTCCCGCAGACGTAAGGTACGGGAGTTGCCACGCACGGCTTCCACTTCCAATGCATGGGCCAGAGCTTCTTTCATGTTCTTGTTATGGCCCAGATGAACAGCAGCTCGTACTTCGGGGTCCCGAATACCGTCAATGAACGCTTGGAGAAGCGTGCCTTCAATCATTGACGGAGTCGACCGGAAAGCTCGACGCACAAGTTTCTCGATTTCCACGGACCATTGCTGTAGACTCTCATTATCACGCTGAGTACGCTCTTTTAATTGCGCTCTGTACACGTGCTCGAGGTGGCTGTCTCCAAAACGTGCCTCAAGTGCGTCGAGGAGGGCACTAAAGCTGAGATCTCCACTTGCGCCGATAGCTTCCAGCACTGAGAGCGCTTGATCACGGAGGGCCAGGGTGAGGGCTGACTGTGCTTCCTTCTGAGTCCAACCATAAGCCTCCATAAGTGTCTCAAACTGTAGCTTGAACGCGGTCCAGGATGTTGTTCCGTCGTAATGGGGAATCTTGAGCCCTTTCGTTGCGCTTAAGGCCGCATTTGGGGCGTCAAAAACGGCTGCAAGACGGCTTCGGCTCTTTAAAGGGCTTGGGTTTGTCACTTCCTGCTTGATTTTGGAGATCTCTTCTTCCAATCTCTCCTCTATCGCCATGACGCGATGTTCCAACTTGCCTAAACCTTCCTCCACTTCTTGTACCCGTTTGACAGCCTTTTGCAGTCCCTTCGTGAAATCTTTATGCATGTCTTCCAAGCGACGCATTTGCTCCTCTTGGCGACGAGCTTGATCTTCTTTCAGCTCCCGCAGCTGTCCTGACTGACAGCGTGCTTGCTCTTCTTGGCGGCGCGCTTGCTCTTCTTGGCGGCGCGCTTGCTCTTCTTGGCGGCGCGCTTGATCTTCTTTCAGCTCCCGCAGCTGTTCTGCCTGACAGCGTGCTTGCTCTTCTTGGCGGCGCGCTTGATCTTCTTTCAGCTCCCGCAGCTGTTCTGCCATCATTTGCTGCAGCTGTAGCAGAAGATCCACCTGCACAGGCTTGGCTTCTGCATCGCTGGTTTGAGCTGCAGCACCCTCTTCTCTCACACGCTGCGCTTCTGACATAGCACGGGTACTCACTCCTCTTACGTCCTGCGGCACTAGCGGCATTTTTCTCCAATCCCACTTCTGACACCAAATGTTACGTGCCTGACGTCACGTTCCTAACTATGCGGGCTTGGGTTACGGGATTGGATGAAATTAAACACTAATACCGGTTTTCAGACTTTCTATTGCACTTAAGTGACAGCGTCCACGGATACGGATAAGTTATCGGCGTTCCTCTCCAGCAGAGTCCGGCCGACTGACACAACTTTGCCGTTCACTGTTCACGCTGACTTAACTCACTTAACTGACTGCACTTCACTATTTCACTGTACTTCACTATTTCACTCACTTTTCTTCTTTTCACTTCTTCCTTTTCTTCCGAATCGCTTTGGACTTAGAACTCAACTGCCAGCGGTGAGCCGCAGTTCCGCTTATATACCCCTGGTCAGGTTCTAGAACATTCAATTTCGTTATTCTTTTTGATCGTCATGCCTCCAGAACCTTCCAATAATTTCGTTATTCATTTTTATTTATTCTCCTTCTCGCTCCTTAATTTTTCATTACTTTCACTCAAATATTCCAGAAAGTTCGACAAAACTTCCATCAACTAAAAAACTTCATGTTTACGGCGGGTCTCGAACTCGGGGTCTCTGTGGTGTAATCCACACGCCTTACCGATTACACCAACTCGTGTTGACAATTCACGACGAAATTTACAATCTCTAGGCAACGTTTGACAACCATCCATTGACGTCATGATGTCAAAGAGTTTTCTGTCACAATATTATTTTAATCATTTGGGTTGGGTGCAGATTCATAAAAATAAAAATTTATTATTTTTTATAAGTTACATTAATAGACCGCACAATAATTTCGGATTTTTACTCCGGGTTAAAACGCCGTACAGTACTCTCTGACTATAATAGTTTATCTGTGCCGTGCACGGATGATTTGCTGATCTGTGGTCTGTCTTTTTTATTAAAAAAATTGACAATGACATCATTGTTTTGTTTGACATCTAAACATCTTGCGTGAACGTTGAACGATAGTATAAAATAATAAAACTGTTCAGAAAATAATTTTAAAGTTAAAAAACTTTGAATATATCTTATTATGAGTAAAGAAATAAACCGGCGCAAAGTAACTCCCGTCGGTAACTCTTGGGTAATATGTAAATCGAAATCCCATCCAGGACATGTGTATTATTTTAATAGTTTAACTGGGCAAGCAGCGTGGAATCTTAGCGATGCGGAGGTAATTTGAAATTTCCGACATCTAGGTAATGTTAGCGCAAAATGTAAAGTAGCTATAGAATATAACTTTGTCATGTTTATTTTGTAGATTGAAAAGGCAAAGCAGACAACGACTCGTCTTGAACAGTTGCCAGGTGCTGAGCTTGCATGTCCAGAACCAAAAGATAAACCACCAAGCTCTTCGTCAAATGCCGAACCGACTCAACCAGCCCTTAAGAAAAGAATCCCACCTTTCACTAATTCTCAAATGAATATAATGCCTGAACAATCATCATCACTTTTGGCGAATTTGAATATTCCTCTGAACCAAATGACAAGTATATTACAAGGCACACAACTTACTAATAATTCTTCACTAGGCCCTTTTTGTAATATGAATTTGTTAAATAACCCCACACCTACTATAAATTTGAATAATGGTACTCCTATGTTTAATCCTAAGGTTTGGGCAGTACCCCAAGCACAACAAATTTTCTTACCAACACCAATAGCTCCTATTGTAAATCAAGGTCCTAATTCCTTGAATGGGATGTACAACAACTTGGTAGAATCTACAGGACTAATTTTGGATAATTTAAACAATGCAAGTTCTTCAAGTAATTACATAGGGTCACATGCATTCAACGCAAGGGATTTGAAGTACAGAAAAGGATTCCAGCAGCCTATTAACAAGAAACCTGGATTTACACACAAGAAAGATCTGCGACAAATGTTATCTTTTAAGAATAAGTTTCAAAGAAAACCTGGAGGTATTTTATAAATAATTTTATTATTTCCTTGGTTTTGATAATAAGATAAATTTTATTTTCATTGAATATCATTAGAGATATGCATGGTTAAATAAATCCTTAATATGTAGATAATAATTATGACTCCCTTATTTACCTACTTTGGATTGTTTTCTTAAATTATTTTTATCAACAATTTTGTTTTGGTATTATTATCACTAATCAACTTGGATAGTAATAAATATACATATAAAATAATGAATTATTAAATTTTTCAGGACCTGGTGCTCACATAAACAGTAGCAAATTTGGAAACCATTCTAATGATTTTCAGAACAGAATTGCAAATAAGGTTAGTTTATTTACAATAAAAATTTGTAGAATACATGGTTGGTTTGACAATAAATTTTTCGAATGTGTAAAAGTGCTGTTTTATGGTTTATATGCCAAAATAAATACATTGTTTCAAAAATGCCTCATATTGGCCTTTTTGAAATAAACAACTTGATATTTATAAGGTCAAAGAAGTAATGGAATGTTTATTTTGTCTCAGGATAATAAATGCATGGATTCACAAACACTGGAAGATTCTTCAAAGATTGATGTTACACCTCTGAAGAATTTGGCACCTGTGGATTGCATTTCAGATGATTGGTTCATTGTGATGGATTTGGAAGTTTTACTAAATGAGTTCAAATTCCTTAATACAATAACAGATTCAGGTAATGAAATGGAAATCAAATTATAATAATTCATGTTATTTAATTAGCTTCCTGCACATGACTTTGTTTGCAAATGTTTTTTAAATAATAGGTACTAGCTCTTACCCGCGGCGTCGCTCCCGTCATTTGAATACCTACCCTACATTACAATCTACCTACCCTACCTACCCTACTCTACCTACCCTACTCTACCTACCCTACTCTACCTACCCTACTCTACCTACACTACTCTACCTACACTACTCTACCTACACTACTCTACCTACCCTACTCTTCATACCCTACTCTACCTACCCTACTCTACCTACCCTACTCTACCTACCCTACTCTACCTACCCTACTCTACCTACCCTACTCTACCTACCCTACTCTACATACCCTACTCTACATACCCTACTCTACTTATCCTACTATCTACCTACCCTACCCTACCTACCCTCCTCTACCAACCCTACTCTACCTACCCTACTCTACCTACCCCAAACTACTTACTCTATCCTATGTCCTTCTCCTGGCTCTAAACTACCTCCCTGCCAATTTTCAGCTAAATTGGTTCAGCCTTTCTTGAGTTATAAGTGGAGTAACTAACACGACTTTCTTTTATATAGATATACACCAAGGTTGTGGTGGCTTGTGGCTAAGGCATAACATTTCTAATCATAAGTTTGAAATTGCTAATAGCTTGACCAATTGTGCTAAATAATGCCCAAACCTTCTCCATGCGAGAAGAGGCCTTTGCAGTTCACTTATAGTTTAATGATGATGGCAATCCACCAAGTGCTTCCTCTCTAAAATCATCCTATAATTAAAAAAAACTGCATCAAAATCTGTCACATTGTTGTAACGAAGTAAGCATACATAGACACAGACAGGGGGAAGTGACTTTCTTTAAAACTGTGTAGTGATCATAAATTATTCCATTTAATCGTAAACATAATAATATTTACATGTCTTATGTTATTTCAGATGAAAAATGTCATCTTATGGTTCCAAAAAGGGTTATTGAGGAACTGAAAACCTATGTAACTTGTACAGAGAATATTCAAGCAAGGCGTATTTTACGATTTCTCTCTCAGCAGATTGAGATTGGTTATGCTTTTATGGGTATGTATTGACATAAATTACAACACTAAAAACTGAAATGTAGCTTATTGAACTATTATACTTTCGCGTTTCATGTTTACAACATATTATTAAGCGGGTGTTAACGCGAAAAGTAATTATTTAAATACCTTGGAAGCGTTGACGTTTCGACCAGGTTGCACAGGCCGTGGTCGCAAGCAGACTTATGAACGAAATAATTACTTTTCGCGTAATTATACGATGTAGCTTATTTGTTCCTCATATACAATTTAACTATTTATGTACCTATGGCAGTAAAATCGTGTAACATTTAATAATTTCTAAGATAATTAGGTATTATATAATATAATTATGTATAACAGAGATTAGGTAACCTTTTAATATTCTAGAATAAAAATAGTTTTTACTTTCATTTAGCTGAAAATCCACATGGAGCAGAAAAATTGTCAATGACAGAAGTGATTGATGCAACTTGTACTGAACTTCTGAAAAAGAAATATCACTTTGTAAGTATAGAAATTACATTTTTTCCCGTAAAACAGGGCCCTACATTAACAATCTCTCATGTTTTGTTTTGTTTGTTTTGAATGAAATATTTTATATTTTAGGTCCTACTCACCAACGATAATGAGTTAATGACTAGAACCTCATTGGCGTGTAATATTCACATGTTTACTATAAGCGAAGTCCACAACCTTTTAGGGATTCAACAAAAGAAACAACCGGTATTAACGACTAATGTTCCAAAAACTGTTGTTCCAAAACCAAAATTGTCCGTAAATGAACTCCTGAATAAAATTAAAATTACTGTACCGAACAATTTTCCATCAAATCAAGACACTAGTCCTGACATCGATACTCAATACGTCGATACTATTGAGGAAGATGTAAAAACAAAACCAAGACAAGATGATATAACAGAAGAACCAGTGTTATCGAAACAAACTGTTGATACTGGCATTCAGACAGATTTTGAAGATATCACATCTAATAGCAGTGTTTCAAAAGAAAATGAAGAGTTAAATAGAGTATCGAATAAAATTGATATCAGAAAAGAAGTAGTTATAAGACCTCCTGAGACTTCAGTCGTCGTAAATGTCTCAGATAAAAAGAGAGCAATCAAACTTAAACGCAGTGCATCTAATCAACCACCAGTAAATTCTTACGAAAAGAGGCAATGTAAATGGCGCAGGCGACATACTACTCCTCAACCGAATAAACAAATACCCCCTCATAATAATGAAAATATAAACGATAAAGAATTGGAAGCAAATACTTTGTCTAATGATAACCTCAAAGAACATGAAGAGCCATCCAATGACGATCCTGCATCTGAAAGCACAGACAATAGAGTTATAAATGACAGTGTTGAGAGCAGAGAATCAAGTATTATAGCTTATCCAAGGAATTCTGTAAGCCAAGAAAATGTAACTATCGACGAAACCTCCACATCTGGTATTATATCCAATACTGAGAGCAGTGTTGATGAGCTCAATCTTACGACTTCATCAAATCAAGCACTTCATAGTAAAACCAACGATAATTCCATGTATGGAGTTGAGAGTACAACTATGGAACAATATTTGAAAGTGAAATGTGATGAATGGATATCTAGATTTGTCCAGATTATGGAAGAAGTTTTATCCCAAGTATTACATCAGGATCCGCCATTCTCGAATTCTAAGATGCCACCTCCTTGGACATTACACGAGGCAGCTGTATGTATATCTATCAAGTTCAGTGATTATAAAGTTATTAAGGAGGCAGCTAACAAATTGTCCACGATGATCTTTCGTGTCAGTGATGTGAAAGGTAAGATTTGTTTTGAAACAGTTTTATACAGTCAGCATCTAATATATAGGTACTTTCAGAGTATTAAAAAATAAAGAGGCAACCAAAGCAGAACACAAAGTATTGGTATAGTGAAACAACAAGTAGTATCCAAACATTCGAAATTTAAAAAATGTGTAACGTATCAATTGACTAGTAAAATAAAATGTTTATGATGACAACAGCTAGCATTGTTTGTACTAAATTAATTGTTTACTATAAAAAAAAAACAAAAATGTAAGAGTAGAAGGTACTCTATAATAATGGTACAATTTAATATTTTTCTTTTTACTTATAGGTAACATTTCCTTAAACTTGACTGCGTATCAATATATGCAAATGTATAGCTATGGTATGCAGTTGCTGGGTGCATTAATGGTAAGATTTAAATACAACTTATAATTAAAAAGTCAAAAAGTTAAAAATCATTTATTCCAATTAGACCCTAACAGGCACTGTTGAACGTCAAACAAAATTTTGGAGATGTAGTGTCAGTCTGCCGGTCAGTCCTCCTAGTGAAGCTATTAGCTCGTTCCAAAGTATAGATTCCGATGGAGAAGAACGATGAAGAAACTCCATGGTTACTCTTTTTAAATCAGTTTGACATACAGATTCATTTTAAAGGATATTATTTAAAAATCATATACTATATGCTTCTTATATTGTTGTTCAGGAGGCGGTCTCTAATATTGAAGATATAAAAATTGCTGTGGAATCGTTAAATACGCTACTACACGATATAAAAAATCCTTGCATTGACCATAGTGCAAATGACAGTTTTAATGATAATGCTCACGAAATGTCTTCCAATAATGATGCGATGTCTCATTCAGGTATATCTTTGTTACTTTTTTCTTATTTGGTAGGTTGGCAAACTAGCTCTACTAGGTTGGTTAACCTGATGGTAAGCAATCATCGCTGTGCATGGACACACACAAGACCAAAGGAGTTAAAAAACAAGCTGCCGACATTTTGGGGATTAATTATTATGTTTTCGGCTTACTCACGTAATAATTTGACGAGATACTCGACTTGTTCCAAGCCATGCTAGAGGCCCATATTCATGAGCAGCATTCCGCGACACGCGACGCGGCGGCTGTCGCGCTCAAAGAGTAAGTCGCGCTGCTACTGGCTACTCGAGTCTGAGGGCCCTACGCGCCCTCTGCCGCGATTCACGCGCACTTTCTTCTATCCTTGGCGTCGGCATACAGTATAACTTGAATCTAGTCGAGTATCTCGTCAAATTATTACGTGAGTAAGCCGAAAACATAATAATTAATTTAATTTAGAATGTCTCACGAAAGTTATATTTTGGGGATTGTTTAAAATTTGAGGTTCGTAGAATTGATTGGGGAAATTGCACGGCGAATACAGCGCAAGCGTCGTTTCACGCCAGTTTTCTGATGCCGTTGTAGGTGACACTACGGTCGTACCGGCCCATTCGTGTCGAAGCATAGCTCACCCATCTTTTAAGTTTTTTGAATGTCTATATAGCTATTTAATACTTTAAAATTTTGCAGAATTGCCAGATAATAAAGACGGCGGCTCAGAATACGATCATGAAATGATTGATGATAATGACAATATCGCAGAAATAAATAATAAATCTCCAGTAAAAAGAACATTAGTCCAAGTGAGTATCCCACAAAGTGTTCATTTTAATACTTTTGTAAAGGGAAAACATTTCTTACTTCCGTTTCTTTTTAGGACGAATCACCGAAGCAAGTAAAATTTATTAGAAATTTAAACATAAACCCCTCAATGTTTAAACATTTGAACTTTCCAAAAAGTAATGTAGCAAAAAATAGTTTGACTGACAAGAGTAATTTGCAAAGTGAAGAAAAGACAAATAATTCTAGAGTAGAAGAAATAAATACAGTTGAAACAGCTACCGAGACAATGGAAAAAGAAAATAACGCGCCAACCAGTCAGCCGAGTATTGTGAGGAAATTCACGGCATTTCCAGAGTTGGAGAAAAAATTGCAAATTAGTAATAACCTTTATGAAAATCACGACGAAGAATTGGATTATGACGAGGATGAAGAGTATTTGACAGAGGAGTACTGTTCGGAAGAAGAAACCAATGGCGAGTTACATAGCGATCCCAATAGCAAAACATTTGAAGATGTTGTATCAAATGTTGAAGAAACAGATTCACATGTAGAACGTGACATTTTACAAAGAATCGATGATATTTCTTCATTCAATGAAAACAATAAAAAGTTTAAGTACGCGATGTATATGTTTATCCAAGAAATCAAGGATGCTCTGAGTCAAGTACAAATTTTATGGTGCGTATGACATGTTAGTTCGTATAATGTTAATAGTGATCACTGGGTACTTTATTAGTGATTTCAATCACTGGGTCCACGCCAATTGAGGCGCTAGTGTAGCTTTAGGTCTCTGTCCTATGATTCAGTGGAATATACGTATACGCCAATATACGTCGGCGGTATTGTAGTTATGTACTTTCATAATGAACTTAGCCTTATATTGTGGTTAACGAAAATGAATTAAGGTTTTCTTTTCTTGTTTTATTCAGTGAGAAATGTAACAAAGTATTGGAGAATCCAGATGCATCAACAGAGCTGAGGCTTCAACTGCGATCTAAGGCTGAATCAGCTCGTTTACATATCACACGTTTAAGTAAATCTTTAGAAAGGTAACTATTATTGTTTTATAATCTCCGACACTACCAGTGCGCAAGAGCCTTGCTTCCGCTTGAATGGGGTCGCCCGGAGGTCCGAACCTCACAGTAAACCAGAGGCGTTGTGTTTTTCCTTGTGAGTGAGGTTAAAGGAGGCCAATCCTTTCCCCGTGATCTCCAATGTCCAAATCCCATCCTGAAATCCCTAACATTCGCCATTCACTAAATACTGGAAATATACTTGTAACTACATCAAAAGAGTGTTTGACTTTTGAGAGAGTTTCGACTTTTGGTGTAGCCGGTGGCCTTGGCCGGCGCCGTTTGCTAACCATTAGATAGATTGTTTGCTCATTTACCGACTTGTATACAATAAATATTTACAACAAATATTTTATCCAACTTTATGCTCAATCAGTTGTTGAAATATTTCTCGTATTCTGTTATCACGTGCAAAGTTGATGTTTATTTATTAAATGATTGATACTTTACCTCTATAAAAATAAAGCCCATAGATGTCCATGCTGAATGCCATCATAAGTGACAACATATCATAATAACGTCAGGCTAGCGAAGGATTTGCCTTCAACTCTATTCTTTCTGCGTTCAGTTTTAGACCCGCCCCGGCTTCTCATGGGTGCAATGCTGATACTAAATTTCCCCACTATTTAATGGATGTTATTAAACTTATAACCCTTTTTCTTTAATCACTCTATTTAAAAAAACGGCATCAAAATCCGTTGCTTAGTTTTAAAGATACATATAGAGGGATATAGGGACAGAGAAAGCGACTTTGTTTTATATTATGTAGATTGATATTTAATTTATGTTACAGTATGCTGGATAACGAGACCAACAATTCAAGTCGCAGTATGTCCCAATTATTGGTGCAAGCTGAAGTAAACTTATCTGAGGTGGATACAGAACTACTGTCTAAATACAGGTACATACACATGAATTTTCGACTTTATGGTCAAAGTGATAAAGTTGAAAATCTATTAAAAATAATTTTCATATCAATAACACTCAGGGCTGATTTTTCAATAGTCAGATAAATCTTATCTGAAGAATAAAATTGCTGCTGTCAGCAGCAGCTGACTGCTGACAGCATCACAATTATTCACCCGGTAACTTTTATGAAACCATTGTAAAATCAGCCCTTAGTGTCCTATTTTTTCACATTATAATTTTAAAGGCTGCATGTTCAGTTGCTCATATTTTCTTTCAAAACTTATTTTCTAATATTGTTTCAGGAGTAGTTTATCTAAATGCAAGGAATGTGCTGACGGCTGTCTCAAATCCGCACAAGATATCGTATCTCGCCTAAAGTGTATTTAATGAAAAAAAATAATTTGAATAAGATAAAAGTGTCTGGTACTTCTATGAATTATTTGCTATTGAGATTTCCAAGGGCTCGACGTCCTGGCTCCTGTAAGATGCTAAAACATACTTGGTTTGACATTCCACCGCAAGCATGACAGAGATATTCAAGTATTTAATGTTTTTTAATTCAATTTATGATTTGTACAGACATCTGTAATAAAAACTACCTCAACCACACATTGAAATTTTTATAGATATAGGCTGACGATTTTTTATTCATCAAAACCCCAAGCGAACGCCGGCGTTTGCCCACCTACCTTCTATTGTGTCTCGAATTACCACTATTGAAATGTATTAATAAGGAATATAAGAAAAGATATTGTAGGAATGACGGGGTAATAAAGCTTGTGAAAAATAGCTATTATCATTTCGCGGTCTACTCAATTTCAACCACGAAACAAGTGGTTCAGAAAAAAAATTTTTTTTTCTTAATTTTTATCATATTAGAGAGCATAAAATAACAAGATTTTTCAAAGAACCTTAAATATTCATGGAATTTTATTTCTTTATATGTTGAATGTTGGTTGATTGCTGGGGTCTATTCACTAAATATTAGGTATAAGACATTTCCCTACCTATATTATTATAGGACAAATAAATAGGTAGGTACAATTCCTGTGCCATTTGTTGCATATTTTTTTCTCTTTTATATTTCAGCTATAGTTTAATCGGAATTAAAACCGTATCTAACTATAATTTGCATGTGTACTTCCTTTTGTTTTTTCTTTAGTTTTCTATTAAAACTTTATCTTGAACTGTAAGTTCAATGTTGACTTTTTGAAAATGTAATTGTTAAGATACTTAGATAAATAAGCATGAAATAAAACGTTTATAAAGTAAATATAATGTACTTTTTATTTTATTAGCATTATAAATGTGTGTATTCTCATTATGATCCATGATAGTTAATTGACATCACTATTAATAATTGACTCTAGTTTTCCTTTGAAGGTGCCTGCTGACTTCAGTAGAGCACGGGCGTGAAACATAATACCATTTTGTTATTGTTACGAAGGATCACAAAATGTAGACACAGAATCTTATAAAAACTTGTGCTTGAGAACATAATGCATCGCAGTAAAAATACAACAGGAGCATATCATACCTCATAGCATATCTATATTTCATGTAATGTGTTTAATAATAAGTAAAAATAATGATGGCACTATATTTATATTAGGTTCTTACATAATATTATATTGTGCATCAACCAGGTACTTATAATTTTAGAAACCAGGTCGCATATTTGTGATTAAAACAATAGAAAATACTTTGTTGATGAACAATAGATTCAGGTAATTAAAGTAATAGTTATTTGACTAGGAGAGTACTTAAAACTAGTTGAATCCCCTTCCCTCCATCATTCCTTGTGCACAGTATCGCGGGAACTGTATCACAGAGAGCAAAAAGTCCGTGAGACCCTGCAATAGAAAAAAAGCATGTGAGGTTTATAGTTAGCGCAACAATAAAATTAAAGCTCAGCTCATGAGCAGTGTTAGTAACCTGTAGATATCAGGGTATTAGACATCAAAAGTAGATTTTGAAATCCTTTTTGTATGAAGTTGTCATAGCTACTCATAAGCGGTAGGTTCTCTGTAATATCTTGCTTCTTGTATCTACATCACCCAAAGGTCGTCAACACCTTTCTACATCGCCCAAAGGTTCTGCCAGAGAATGCCTATGGTATTAAGTCCACCTTGTACACAAATGTTTGTGGCAAAGCTTAGATAAATTAAGCTAAACTAATAAGTAACAAATTAAGTAGTTATAAATAATCTTTGAAACATAATTCATTTGGTGAGAAATGAAAATAACTCAAGTCATAACCGTATAATGTAGGTAGATAGGATAGAGGCACTAACCGTTAACGCTTCTATACAGACTGTAAGGGGCAGGATAAGAATATAAATGCCCGCGGCGATGCCAGCTACCCAAAAGGCGATGAATATCAGGATGAGTAGCCAAATTATTGAGAATATGATGTTGCCCATTTTCTGAAAAAGAAAAATATATTGTTAGATAGTTTTGAGCACACAAAGGATTATTTTGTACAGAAATCGCACTACATAGGTGTAATAATAAAATGGTGGCTGGGATTCCAGGGTGATTTTTAGTCAGTAAAGTGACACAGACACTGCCTCTTGGCCCACTGGGGGGGGGATGTAACTAGATGATTGTCCCCCTTTAAAAAACCTACTAGGTACCTATCTTGATCAGTTTAGAGCAGTCGAATTGAATTGAATTGAAAGCTAAGTAGGTACCTATAGTCTAACATTTTATAGGTACTTATAAATGAGACTGGCGTTGCGGATGTTATGAGCGGTGCTGATTTACCCTTTGTTGAATTCTTGATATACTGCTTGTTTCCCGCCAAATAAATTACGTGAATGCTATTACATACATAAGCAGAAATATGCCTACAACCTTTATATAAATGGGTAGGTACCTAGCTACTAGCTACATAACAGTTACGATTTAAGTAATATTACTAATCGTAGAATTACATTATGATTCAGGTTTTAAAAACAAGATTCTTATAAGCAATATTGCCTGTAATGGCTTTTTAATGTATCTGTATTAAATAACCACAAAATATCAGGAAAATAATGACCGCTGTTTAAAGATATGAAGGAAGGTATGTAGATATAGGATTGCCAGTTCACTGTAGGTAATCAGAAGAAGTAAGCTTAGGTATACATAATAATATACTTCTTTCCTGACACAAAATTTCTAGCAGGATTCATTTATAAAATGTATGCAACACTCAAGTCGATAAGCATCTTATCTTTATTAGTAGATCTATGAGTAACGCCTAGTAGATATTTATAATTAGTGATGAAGTTGCTTCGCTGACGATGGATGACCATGGCCCCCTTACTAGCCCATGCCATTTATCAATATGCAAATTAGTGTGCGTTGATTTGTGATTCATGTGATTGATATTCCAAGACGATGACTGATGATTAAATTTTAAACTCTTCCTATGACTGCTACCTTTAATTAGGTACCTACTGCTTGGACTTTTCTACACTACAGACTTCTTAATTATTTTTATGACCAGCATATCTATCTGTCGTTATGGCGCGGGTTCGATTTGCGCACGGAAAAATTAATCGTGAGGCACCTTAAAATTGGTCTGGAGATGTGATTTAAAAGCATAAGGACTGCACAAAGAACAATCATAAACTGAAGCAATATTAAATAAATTCATAGTTGCATAGAAACGACCATGCGTTTCATCTGGTCGTCCGTAATCATCGTTGCTACCCAGTGCTCATGGACACCCTCAACCCCAGAGGAGTTAACAATTGTCTTGACAGAATTTTGGGATATTTAAGGATTTGAGGAAAGGGGATGGGCTGGGAAGGAATGGTCCTCCGGTAACAACAAATCGGAATTAAACCTGTCGTGAGTCCTTGCGTTAACACTTTGGTCCTATATCATTCATCCATTGAAGGTAAACAATAAAATGGCAATTAAGGTAGGTAGGTATAATGCACTTTTATTTAGTCTACTATGGTGTTGATGCCATTTACTTAGAGTGGACTGGCACGATTATCAACGGAAATCCATTTTAGGCGCCTTATCTCATTTGCCCAATATTGATATAACTGACTGGCCTTTGACTACGTATCTACCTATGCGTTTAAACTTAGGTAACACGAAAATTTATGTTGAATTAATGATAACAAACATTGGAATCGAATTGGATATATCATGTCATCCATATTGTTAAGTTGTTTGCGTAATAATTAATCCATTAAATCTTCACGGTCGTCTTTAATTTTAACGATCTTTTATGATGTCAGAAGATGACATCAAACAGAAGTAAAGAGACAATAAAGCGACAACTACACACCATATTATTTTTAGACAACCTAGTTGCATCACTTACAGTTTCAGTCATTACGTACCTACCTCACTAGCCGTTTTTATTCCACCATTTATTAGTGTTTATCTAGAAACTATTCTGATATGATTATACGAGTTCTTAACAATGTTTCATAATCATTCAAAGTGATATAGTTAGCGTCGTTGTTAACACAGAACTGAGTCTAACTCAGTTCTGTGTTAACATCTACTATTAGCAGCTTCGGAAATGAGTACCTCCGGTCTTTTTAGGGTTCCAATCTGAATTGATTTGACCGGATCATAGAACAGGTTAGTTGGCTAATAAATATTTATATTTAAGGATGGTATTTTACTATTCGCTAATTTCGCTCGTCTTTCTGAAATGAGAGGGCTACGGGTGATTCTCCAAAAAACCTTAACTTTTATTTAACAAGTCATTATCCTCCCAGGTTTTTAAGCATCTTAGTAATTTATTTTATACAATATTTGTAATCGGTTGCTTGTAAGCAGTGCTGAGATTTAATTAATTAAAATAATTATCTGTGTTTTAATCAGCAGACTCGTTAATTTTCGGTTGAGGATAATGACATTATTAAATTTTCTTTAATTGATGTGAAGAATCACCCACCTACTGAAATAAGTATAAGTAGGAGAGTGGGTAGGTAAGTTTGTACCTACAGTGCTACTAACGTAGCAGTTAGGCAGATATAGGGCAAGAGCGTGGCACGTGGTACTGTCATTGGATTTCTGATAATGATAACATAAGAGTTCTAATATTTTAATATGTTCTTATATTTTATTTTATTCTTATATATATTTTGTTTTGTACATATTTATAGGTAGGTATGCGAATCAGTGATTCACCTATCGGGTGTTTTAGTCATTCATCCACGCGAGTCACAATAGATATATTTTCTATTGTGTTTTATTATGTACATACCGACATTAAATCAGCTAACGGTGGAAAACCACTTTCTAAACAATTCAATTTAAAACTTCTATCTAGGTTCAGGCTCAATATTTATCTTATTAGAAGAAAATCTATAAAATCCTTACCATTTAAGTATCTCTATCTACATGGCACAACAAACATTTTTTTACTGAGACTGCCAGAAGACGTAGGTAAAACAATTTAAGAACTAAAATTTCCACATCAATCAGATAAACCTTGACGTGAATTCCCAAACGGATCTAGACAACTGCTTTCCTTTCACTTGTTATGTACCTACCTACGAAGTGTTATCTTACGAGCAGATATGCAGGTAAATTGTAAAATAGATGGTTTTTAGTTAGAGAAATCTTTAAAAACAACTTATTTTGTAGACTAAAAATTATCTCAGAACTTATCGTATCGTAAGTAATATCTACAACTTAGTAGGTACCTACGGTCAATGACCTGTTATAAGTTTATTTAGTTCTATAAAATTTATAAAAAAAACGCTCCTGCTATACACGAAAAGATGTTTATCGAAATATAAATAGTGTCCAGGTGAAAGTTATCCACCAAGTTGAACACAACACACCACCCACATGCCACAGGACAGGGTCAATGAAACCATAAAATTGTTCGTCTATTTCCATTCCAGTTTCCAAAATGTTTAGATTCATGGTCCTTGATTCTTGTATTCGAAATCGATCTTCGATCTTCTGAGTTTATCAATAAATACTTAGATAGGCACACATAGATATAATAGCTAAAGGAATTAACCTAATTGCATTGTTGGAGATAATTTATGTGTATTGTTATATTATCGAATCAAGAAGATAATTATACCTATCTAGGTACCTACGTCTTTTTATCTGACACGACTTCTTACATGAACAGTATTATGAGTTGATTACCTAAAAAAACTTTTGTAGGTTCCTAGGTAACAGAAATTATCAGATATTCTCTAAAATATTTACGCTCTTATTGAATATTTTTATTTATTTGTATCTATATCCATATATCCATATTTTAGTGCTTTGGTACCTTTCAGTTACGATTAAGTCCCGATATCGGTATGGTATAAGTATACCTTTATTGTTATGAGACGCCGCCGCTACATGGCATGGTAAACAAACAACATTGATAGTCACGTAGGTACCAACCTTAGGTATACATATGTATATTTATATGCACCTACCTACCTTTATGTAAATTATAAACTACCTTGTAAATAAGTTATCGTAGGTGTGCAACAATTCAAAACTAAAAATGGTCACGTCAATATCTATAAAACATAAACAAATATTTTCTGTGTGACATCATCAAAATAAGTTAAATTTTAGAGTATTTTAATGTAAACGGCCTTGTTATGAATGTTCTCACAGCTCTAACAATACTAATAGAACGGCTTGAGGCGGGAAACAGAATATTTTTAAATAGAATATGTACACAAAACTTACCGGTTCGTTGCTACAGTAGAGCGCACAACACGATTTTAATGAACTAAGATACTAGCGACCAGCCTCGTCACTTTCCACTTGAGAACTGACGATGTGAAACTAATACACGTACATTGAGTAACACTTTGCGCGTACCCTTATCTGGATGACGGAATGTTGATTTTACTATGTGCCTTGCTTCACGATGACCCTGTGTGTTTACGTTAGTCGTAGTAAAAGAAAGTCACCACATGAAATATAGAAAATCCGTTGTAGATAATATATGTGAGTGGCGAAATAAAAGGATGCATAATGTGGTTAATACACCCTTCATTATTTTTTCAGTTGGTTGATGTTTTTCAATCATTATTTTGTGCGCGGGAATTGAAACCGCGATACGTAGGTATCTACTTTCTACCGCAGCGTCTAATCTCACCCAACTTCTAAACATACGTAGGTACCTACGGCGCTCAATATTTTTTTTTTTTCAATTAGGTTATCCATGCTTTTATCTGGGTTAGAAGAACATAGAATAAAAGTATTGTGTAATTAGATACTAGTTTAATATCTAGAATGTAGATTTATCTACATAGCTAGTTTTATTTTAGAATTACGATAGATAAAACGTTTGATAACCGAAATCGATCTAGGATTATCCACGGTTAGGGACTTGGGTAAATTCCGATGAATAGGATTATGACGTTCGAAATTCGTAGTTCGATTGCTCACAATTTCTGCCTACACAGGAAGGTACTACATGAAGTAAGTACCTACTTATACATAACAATGACTTTGTTGCACTGATTCATTGTTTAACACAAATGTAGGTTAACACAACGCTACTTGTGTACCTACCAGTGTCACAGGAGATTTAACTGTTTGAATAGGATCTACATACAATGCTATCTCAGGAATTTAAATTCTCTTGACGAGACAGTGTTGCTCAGTTGTGCGGTGACGGCTGAATGTATTGTCACACTTGTCACTAACTCCACTCTCCCCCTGCGTCCCTGCATCTTTACCCGTGCCGATTATACAGCATTACACATTGGACGCAGCGCTGCATCATTGCTATGATCTATAAACGATCATCTTAATATAAGGAATCAGTGCAGCCCAACAAGAACAAGTTGCCTGCCGGCCTTTTTGGTTGTTAATTAATTTAAGGATTGGGGAATGGGAGTGGGACGGAGAAGGTTGAACTCCGGTAACCTCACAATGAAACACAAACGCAAGCGTTATTCATTTGGTTGCGGGGTAAGCGCAATGAGGCACCGCGACCTCCACCAGGAGAAGGAACGGGGAGCTTTTTAGCCAGTAAGAGTCTAACACTACCTACTTACTAACTACAATGAAATGCCGGATGTCGGTAGTGCCTTACATAGTGGCTATGACAAGAACCTTAGCCACAGCAACGCGTAGCTGGGTCAGCTGCGGCCGCCACTTTTCGTTGCAATGATATAACTCAACAATGCCTTTACCGATTTGGTCTTCAATTATTTATGGAAGTAGGTTTGTACACAGAGAAAATATTTTTATTATAACTTTCGTGAGACATTCTAAATTATTTATTATGTTTTCGGCTTACTCACGACTCGGCGACCGTCGCGCTGCTACTGAGTATTCCGAGTAGCAGCGCGACGGTCGCCGAGTCGCGTGTCGCGGAATGCTGCTCATGAATATGGGCCTCTAGCATGGCTTGAAACTAGTCGAGTATCTCGTCAAATTATTACGTGAGTAAGCCGAAAACATAATAAATAATAGAGAAAATAAAAAAAAAACTTGAAAAGTGTAAATCGACATACACGCGTGCGGAGCCGCGGGCGATCGCTATTATCTTCTATAAATTATATTGAGGAAGTTTTCTAGATAAATTTTTTGCACTGAATTGTTATCTTAGGTGTTTCTCGCTATGTGCGTTCTTGAACGATAAGATTACAAAATTAAACACTTTTCTAAAAACTTAAATGATTCATGTTGTACTTATGTAAGTAGACGGTAATTTATTCACAATCATTATGAATTAGGTAAGTAAACTTGTACCTAATTCGTTCGTTCGTGAAACGGAAGAAATCACTCAGTGTGATAAGAATGATTGTGCACTATTATCTAAACGGTTTATGTAAACCTAAAATTTTTCGATTTGACTGCTTCCTACTTTATGTTTGGTGCAGTAGCTGGGCTAACAACCGGCTGTTTCGGAAGGTCTCGCGAATTTGATTCCTATAGAACAACTCCTGGTAGGGTTGTTGTTCCGTGTGCTAGCCAAAGTAGAGGGTTTGGTAAGTAGTTGGAAAATAGGGCATCCAGATCAGAGATCTGGATACCCTATTTTCCACATTTTAATCTTCTATTCACATATTATTTTA
This sequence comes from Spodoptera exigua, assembly GCA_902829305.4. Taxonomy (NCBI): domain Eukaryota; kingdom Metazoa; phylum Arthropoda; class Insecta; order Lepidoptera; family Noctuidae; genus Spodoptera; species Spodoptera exigua. The sequence goes on from LR824612.2 coordinate 6,498,332, forward strand.
AGATAGCAGGCATGGCAGTAATATTCATAAAAAAGATCATACTTATTGAATATGATAATATGGAATGCTCTCGCTATTGTCCATTGCGCTGCCTTATATACCTAGGTACGTAGTGCAGTGGCTATTTATTACATGTATAAGAATGAGTTAGCAATAAAAAAATGATATTTTGAATTATTTTATTTTAAATATACAATTTTTGATATTTTTATAGTTGATATCTATTCATTACTACATAGGTACACTTATAATTATTTACATAAACTTTTTTAGAAAATTAAACATACATAAGTGGTAAACGGTAACGTCTATACATTTTAAATTATTAAATCTATACTCTTGGTTCGATGTCATCCTGAATTTTGGCAATTAATTCTCTCGTACTGGTATATATATCATCGTATAATATAGTTTTCACAACATGTTGAACACACACATCAGCCTCACAATTACACATCGGCTGTTCGGATTTTTGAAAACTGTCTGTATCATAGATTTCTATTTTTATTATTTTCGTTCCACGAGAAACAGGCTTCTTTATAAATTGATAGAATGTCTGATCTGTTTTTGATCTCTTGCGAGCGAGACCCAGCGTCTTCTGTCCAGTGGTTTGTTGGACTGGTTGATTCATGGGTACAAAATTGAAGAGATCCTCCGAGTCCTGAAATAACAATACAATATTAATTTAAGTTACACTACAAACGTTACGATTGAAATAAAGGCTTATGTGGAAATAATTAATGCTGTGATGCTACTTACTACTATTGTTAATATTAATACATTTTTAAATTGTTAGTGAATGTATTAAAGTAACACTTACCGACATTCCGCAATTATATCAGTCTGATTCAGTCTTCACCATCAGATTCAAAGATGAAATGGATTTCAATTTATTATATCCCCCTTTTATATTTTTAAATTTAATTATTTCTTTTAATACATAGAGTTCAATATCGTATATTTTTGTTAGATGTTAATATCTATACAAAAATGGTATGGTGAAATTGAAACCGCAGACATTACGACGCCTAACATTTTATTGTTTATCGAAAATATATATCGACAAAATAATACTACTGTATTTTTGTTCACGGTTATTGTTTTCATACATTTTATTAAAATGATTTGGCAAGCAAAATCATGGTATGTTAATAGTATATCAGCGTTAGCGAATTTGCAACGTAGCTGAATTCTTTTTAAGGAGACGGATCATAACAATTGATCAATATCGACATACAATTATTAAGCCTGGTTTTACCTGCTATTATTATTATAAAGATTAAAAATAAATAGTTTTTTGTTATTAATTTATTTTTTTAATAGCTTAGATGTACCTCTATGCTGGAATAAAACACAAGATTTACTTAATCGATCTGATTATTATTGTAGTAGGTACCTACAATTAGTGAGCATCGACACGTTTTACGTTTTCATACAATTGTTCAACTTCTTCTATATTTCATAAAAACAAATAAGTTATCATAGTAATTGTGAAAAAATTATAAGATAAATACAAGCTTATTTTTACATACCGAAATATGAGATTCTGACTAGTCATATCTCCATTCCTCCACATGTCTAGAAGTTGCATGCGAGCGTGCAAACCGCAGCGTTTGTACCGTCGCCTGACGTCAAAAACATTCAGTAAAAAACAACAATCTTCAAACTTTTTTTCTAAATATGAAATTCCCCTATTGTTTATTTAAGTAAGTATCTATATTCATCATCCGTCTACATTATCTATCTATACATATAATAATCTACACTAATATTATATAGAGGAAAGATTTGTATTTTCGTATGTTTGTAACGAATAAACTCTAAAACTACTTAACCGATTTCGATGAAACTTGGCATACAGATAGACCATAACCCGGAATATGACATAGGATTTTTTATCTCAGTATTAAGTTCCCGTGGGATAATTTAAAACTAACGCGGGCGAAGCCATGGGTAAAAGCCATCTTATATAATAACACTAAGCTTAAAACCTTAACCGCTCAGATTTGTACGCTCGTGTATGCAATTTTTGCAAGTATGCAGTTTTACAAATTTGGATTGAATGATGTGATTTTAGGCCTATAAAAACGCATAGCAAATTAGTCTCCGGTACAATTCCTCTCTGGTACGAATCCTCTCTACAACGGATCAACTCTCCGAGCTCCTGATCAAGCTACCTGTCTAAACACCTATCAAGAATGTAAGTATCTATTCATAATCATTTATCTAACTATTAAATGGTCAGAGCAATGTATTAGTTGATATATTCAAGTATTCGAATGTTGACCGTCAATATTGTGATGCAGGTTCGATTCCTGCACAGATCGAATATGCTACTTTGTGTTGAAAAAAAAAAATGAAAACTAAGTACCAGTTACATAATTATTTTAATTTATTTCAACTATAACATAATGATAATTATGACTGCTTATGAAAGATTGGACAGTCGAGGGTTCCATTCTCGTAACGTTTCAAGTCTAACTGTGACATACATATAGTTAATCTGATCATTATTTCTTATCTCTGTAGCATAGATAGAATATTCTAGTTTGACGTTAAGACTATGTGTCTGTACCTATACCAAGCATTGTATTTGTTGTTCATCGATTTTTATAATTTTTAATATTAGATTTATACATAGAAATATTTAGAGATATAGCGAAACCTAATCAACATAAACACCTATACATATGTAGAAAATAAAATTATCGATTACAGTGCACTAATAATATATTATTTATACACAGGTCGAAGCTACTCGCCAACGATCTCTTTCTCTCCAGCGACGATTCTGAAGCGGAGGTGAAGCCGAAGGGGAAGTCGGAGGACAAGAAAATGAAGAGAGAGCGATCCGGCAAGTCGAGTGAAGGATCTAGTTCGAAAAAGTCCAAACCAACTATCTCCCCAATTTCTCCGCCAGCATGCGTTACGGCCAATGAATTATTCGGTGACGAAGACGATGACAAGAATGAATGTGTTAAGAGCTCTACCAAAACGGGTAATGTCCCACCTATACATTCTTATTTTACGAAAAGGCTGCGGAAGGGCTATTCTCGGCAAATTAGTGAGACGAAAGAAGGAAAATATTACGTCGAGTTAAAAATATATGATGTCGAAGAAATAAAAAAAATTATGCCGATAAATAGATGGCGGCATGCTATTACTACTATAAAAACTAAACTGGATGAAGATAAGGAGTCTTGGCACCATATAAAAGAGTTCATCTTAGCGACCCAAAAAGATTTTAAAAATTGTCCGCTGTCGTACTTAGGATCCTACGAAACTTAACGATTTAACCTATTGTTAATCAATTTATTATTCCTGTACACATTTTTATATTAGGTACATGATGCATAGTTATATCTCTATATACAATATAATAACATTTATCCCAGCATTAGCTTTAATTCATAGGGTAATTCAATGTATTTTTGGTTATTTCATTATATTTTATAATTATTATCATTGTTTTTTTTCTTTGTTTCACAGCTTCTACACACCTCACTAATAAGTCAAGATCTAGAAAAATAAACTGTGACAAATGTAAAATATTAATTCCAGAAAATCAGTATTCCTATCATATGAGAACTAATATACACAAAGCAAACTGTTTATTGAATACCAAGTTCGCAAATATTCATATTATTGCGACAGCATTCAATAACAGAATAATGACATACAGATTGAATGTCACTCAGGAAGACGAGTACCTCGGTCTAGAGGCGTTCCTGAGTGATCACCAAACCAATATAGCAGAATTGATTACTATGTCACTAAATAAACACAACTGCATAAAAGTTAATTTCGAATTGTTTGCATATTTTATGCTACCAACTTTAGAAGAAAAGCAGCTAAAGTCATTTAATACCAAGTACAATATTATTTATAAAAACACTGATTTGAATGAATTATTAACTAAAGTAATGAATGCATTGAACGAGAAATTAACAGAGTTCCAACACTGTCAATCTGGTTGGACGTTTGTTTCTATGAGTCATCTCGAAATTAATATAAATAAGTATTCACCTATGAGGGGTGGATCTTATATAGATTTACCACCAGCTATTAAACATTCTAGAAGTTGCATTAATATAAAAAATGAAGATGATTGTTGTTTTCTATGGAGTATAGTTGCTGGATTATATCCAGCGAAAAATAACGTGTGCAGAACAAGTTCATATCCTCATTATTCTTCGGTTTTAAATATAGAAGGAATGTCATTCCCACCCACAATGAATGATATTAAACAGTTTGAGAAAAACAATCCAAATATGAGTGTAAATATATATGGTTTGCAAAATAATATTGTAACTGGACCTCTTTATGTATCGAAGCATAAGAGAGAACATCATTTTAATTTACTATATATTGAAAACAATACTGTTGGACACTATTGTTTAATTAAAGATCTTATACGTCTTGTACGACGTCAAGTAACTCATTATAAAGGTAAAGTTTATTTATGTGATGCATGTTTACAATTTTTCAGTAGCGAAACAAGATACAAGTCTCATAACTGTTCTAAGATATTGTCTATTTTGCCTGAAAAAAAATCTATATTGAAATTTAAACATTTTGAGAGGCAGCAGAAAATTAATTTCATCATTTATGCTGACTTCGAATGTATGTTAATTGACTGTAATGAAAGTAACTCTTTAAACACTCGGAAACTAAAGACACATCAACCTTCATGTTTTGCTTATTATATCTGTTGTGCACATAATAATGAATTAAATAAGTATGTCTCATACAGAGGTACAGATTGTGCGGAAGTATTTGTTAAATATTTAATAAGAGACGCTAAACGTATACATAGAATTTTAAGTAATAAAAAGTCTATGACTCCGTTAACAACTGAGCAAGAGATGAATTATCAGAACTCGAATACATGTCACATATGTAAACAACTATTGCTTAATGACAAAGTCCGAGATCATGATCATATTACCTCAGAGTACCGTGGGGCAGCGCACTCCCATTGTAATTTGATGTATAGAGTTTGTTCATTCATTCCTGTCGTCTTTCATAATTTGTCTGGATATGACTCACATTTATTCATTCAAGAGTTAGCAAAGTATGAAGGTACTATTAACATAATACCGAAAACTAAAGAAAAATACCTCTCAATAACGAAAGTAATAAAGACAGAAAAATATAATCATCCTATTCAGATAAAATTTATTGATTCTTTTCAATTTCTTAGTTCTAGCTTAGATGCATTGAGTGATAGTTTATCAGAAAACGATTTTTTAAACTTATCAAGAGAGTTTAGCGATAAAAGAAAATTTGATCTAATGAGAAAAAAGGGTGTTTATCCTTATGATTATATCGATTCTTGGTCCAAATTTGATGAGACGCAACTTCCATCAAAGTATCATTTCTATAACAGTTTGTGTAAGAAGCATATAACTGATGAAGAATATTTACACGCTCAAACAGTTTGGAATGTTTTTAACGTTAAATCTCTTGGTGAATATACAGATTTATACATAAAATGTGATGTGCTTTTACTATGTGACATATTCGAAAAATTTAGAGAAACAAGCTTACAGTACTATAAGTTAGATCCAGCTTATTATGTTACTTCACCGAGCTTAAGCTGGGATGCAATGCTTCTATATACTGACACTGAACTGGAGTTAATAAGTGACTTGCAAATGTATGAGTTATTAGAAAAAGGAATTCGCGGTGGGCTGGCACAGTGTTCTCGACGTCATGCTGAAGCAAATAATAAATACTTACCACATTTTAACGAGTTAGAACCAAGCAGTTATTTAATATACCTTGATTGTAATAATCTGTATGGCTATGCTATGATGAAGAAACTTCCTATCTCAGAATTCAAATTTTTAACTCTCGAAGAAATTAGCAACTTTGATGTAATTACTATCTCTGATGATAATGATTACGGTTATATTTTGGAAGTAGACCTGATTTATCCGAACTATTTACATAACAAACATAAAGATTTACCTTTTGCAGTTGAAAAATTAGTACCACCTTATGGAAAATCAGCAAAATTGATTGCGAATCTTTATGATAAGCATCATTATGTGATTCATTACGTGCACTTAAAAGAGTGTTTAAAAAATGGTCTGATTTTAAAAAAGATTCATTGCATACTTAGCTTTAGACAAGAATGTTTTCTCAAAAATTACATCGATCTCAATACTAGACTTCGTCAAAATTCCAAAACTGCATTTGAAAAGGACTTTTTTAAATTATTGAATAATGCGATTTTCGGAAAAACTATTGAAAATAAGCGCAAGCAAGCTGATGTTAAATTAGTAACAAAATGGAGAGATACCACCAATAAAACAAACAAACATCTTGATGCTGAAAAATTGTTAGCTAAACCAAACTTAAAAAGTGTATCAATATTTTCAGATAATTTTATAGCTGTAGAATTATATCATGAAAAAGTTGTTTTAGATAGACCGATTTATATCGGATTCACAGTTTTGGAATATTCTAAGCAACACTTATACCAGTTTCATTATGATTTTATAAAGAAAAAATATGGAAATAATGCAAAGTTATGCTATACTGATACTGATAGTTTGTTATATTTAATATATACAACTGATTTTTATCAAGATATGCATGATGATCTTACCAAGTTCGATACTAGTAATTTTGCAGTAAATAATCCTTATCGCATACCACAAACTAATGCAAAAGTTCCCGGATTATGGAAACATGAGATGGGTGATGATTTAATTATAGAATTTGTCGGTCTACGAGCTAAATTATATTTTATAAACAGTCTCAAAACTCAAATTAAAAAAGCTAAAGGTGTTTCCAAATCTGTCACAAATAATCTAAAATTGAATGATTACAGCAATGTTCTGTTGACCGATAAAGCGCTAAGATGTAAAATGAATATGATAAAATCAATTAAACATGTTTTATACTCCCAACAAGTAGATAAACAAGTTTTAGATAGAAACGATGATAAAATTCAAGTACTACAAGATCAAATTCACACATTACCCTGGGGTCATTGTGATTCTATGTTTTTAGATTATTCCAGTGATACGTAATCTATAACTATGTACACGTTTAGTATCTATTAATTTTATTAGTGATAATTATAAATAAATTTATGCTACTTTCATGTATGTAATGTGTATAGAAATGATGTATGAATAATTCTTAAGAATAAGTAATGTACTGTAAATGAATATATTACGCTACTATTATGAGTGAATGTATACGCTATGATGAACATTTATAATAAAATGATATTTCTTAAACAAATTGACTTTTATTCAAACGTATTCAACTTCCTAAACGTTATCATCAAATTGTAAGTTCATGCTTATTCTATCATGAGGTTCATGTAGTAACGAGTATATAAGTGTACGTTAGGTGGAAATAAGATTAATATACAATATGAAGTTGATCAAACAACCCATATCTCTCAATGTTAATAATATAAGATTAAGTGACTCTGTTCACCACATCAGACATAGCGCTTTACTGCCAAATACTATTCGCTGTATAATATGTGGCCCATCAAACTGTGGTAAAACGAATGTAATGATCAGTTTGCTGCTGCATGAAAATGGGCTCAAATTTAAAAATCTTTATCTTTACTCTAAAACTTCTTTTCAACCAAAATACCGTTTCTTGATCGAAGTATTAAAAAGGGTACCACAGATTAACTTTTACGAGTTCAATAATAACAACGATGTAATTTCTCCGAGTGAAGCCTTAACAAATTCTATATTTATATTTGATGATGTTGCTTGTGAAAATCAAATAAATATTCGCAATTATTTCTGTATGGGTAGGCATAAACAAATAGATTGTTTCTATTTGTCTCAAACCTATTCTAAAATTCCAAAGCAACTGTTACGTGACAATGTTAATTTTCTTATTATATTCAAACAAGATGATGTAAATTTAAAGCATATTTATGAGGAGCATGTTAGTTCTGATTTACAATGGAAAGAGTTCAGAAATATTTGTCAAACTGTTTGGAGTAAACCTTATAATTTTCTACTGATTAATAAAGAATCGTCATTAAATAATGGAAGGTACAGACAGAATTTTGACATGTTTTTTAAATTTGACTGACTGTTTACATGTGCATATAAGTAATTTCCATGTAAAATCAAATTCAGTATAATTTGTTCCTTAGTTGAATGCAGTTGTTATAATAGATAATTATAACATGGAGAAAAATATTAAAATAGAATTAATGAAGTCTGTAAACTCCATAAAGAATAAAATAAAACAAATGAAGGATCAGGAACACTCAATGAATTTGTCAATTGATAAAATGCTAAAACCTGTCACAGATCCTCTTAAAACCCTAGTTGATTCGAATAAAACAATAGAAAAAACACAAAATTTAGAAAATACACACTCTAATTTTGAAGACATGGAATTGAGTGATATTAATACTAGCTCATCTACAAAGTTTGAAGAATGCTACAATCCAGAACCGAATTCTGTGCAGTTCGTTAAAAAGTCTCCCCAGACGGAATTATTAGAAGATTTAGAAATATCATTAGAGGGTCATGATATCCATGATATTTATGAAGGGGTAAATATACCATTTGGAATAAGAAGTGCAAACAAAAAATTACTAATGGGTAATTCAATAGTTTCATTTTCTAAAATAGATAGTGTGAATGATGATAATGTCATTTTAATTAAAATTGGTGATAAAACCTACAATTTAACCCCTGGTTTAAAAGAACTTTTACTTCGAAGAAAACCAGATTTGAAACTAATATCGAGCAAAGATAAACTTGTCTACAAGGATATGTTGCATTATACAAATGCACATAAGAGAGATTTCAATCCTAATGGACAAATTAGAGGCGATAAAGGTATAAAATATCGTGAAATAATTAGACCATTGTTTTCTGAATCGTTAAACAGTAATATTGTTACTAAATTTGGAGGAAGGTTACCAACGCTAAAGAAATACAAAAATAATACTGACTTAGTATATTGGGATGATCCTAACGAATTGGTTGACAGATTGCAACTATTAATTGCTTCCCAAGATGCTGGTAATACAAACCATGATAATGAAATTTTATCAATAATCGAAGAATTAAAAGAAGCTGATATAATTAAATAATAAATAGTCATAATAATATGATTTTTATTCAGTATAATAGCTGAGTTCAAGACAAGTATACTGAATTGTGAACATGGGCAAAGCTGACGTAGTAAACGAAATTCATAAAAATGCGAGGGTGAACTATCCACGAAGACGTGTTATCATGAAAGATATAGATGACTTGTGGCAAGCAGACTTAATTGATATGCAATCAATTTCAAAAGAAAATAAAAATTACAGATATATTCTTGCCGTTATTGATACATTTTCGAAATATGCTTGGGCCTTTCCTATGAGAAGTAAAACCAAAGAAGATGTGTGTAACTCTTTCAAAACTTTGTTGGATAAAGGGCGTGTTCCTAAAAATCTGCAAACGGATAATGGAACAGAATTTTATAATAACAAATTTCAGAAGCTTATGACATCGTATCATATTAACCATTATTCAACCTTCTCAACAAAAAAGGCTTCAATAGTTGAACGATTTATCAGGACATTGAAATCTAAAGTCTATAAGGAATTTAGTTTAAAAGGCAATTACAATTGGGTAAATAATACCCTCAATGATGTTATTTACAAATACAATCACACTCACCATCGCACTATTAATGAAATCCCTGCTAATGTGGACAATAATAATAAAAAAACGATATTAGAAAGGTATTTAAAGTTGCTAAAAAATGATAATTTAAAAACCAAGTACAAAGTAGGTGATTATGTGCGTATCAGTAAATACAAAGGAACATTTGAAAAAGGTTATACTCCCAACTGGTCAACAGAAATATTTAAAATCCGTAAAATACAAAATACAACTCCTATAACTTACTTAATCGAAGATACTATCAGAGGTCAGCCTATTTTAGGTGCATTTTATACACAAGAACTTCAAAAAACAAAACATCCCAATGTATATCTAGTCGAGAAAGTTCTCAGAAGAAAAGGTAGTAGGGTTTTAGTAAAATGGCTAGGTTTGTCTTCAGCTGAAAGCAGTTGGATTGATAAATCGAATGTTATATTATAAATAAAATAATATTAACAACAAACTCGAATCGCATAACTATTTATTAAATTATTCAAACCGGAACCATCAGTCTTATAATGTGTTTTGGAGAGAGCAGTCTTCTCAATTGGCTTATTAATAATTTACCATTTGAATTACATTTACCAGGATATAATTACTGTGGTCCTGGTACTAAATTAATAAAAAGACTTGCACAAGGAGATAACGGTGTAAATAAGTTGGACGAATATTGCAAAGATCACGATATTGCATATCACAAGTCATCAAACTTAAAGGATCGACATAAGGCTGATTTAATTTTGTTAAAAATGGCAAAACAGCGAGCGGTTGCTTTCGATGCCAGTACAGGCGAAAAACTCGCGGCACGCTTAGTAAGTAAGGCTATGTCGGCAAAAATTAAAACTGGTTCTGGTTTGAGCAAAAAGCGTTCTCCCAAAGTTACATCTGGAAAAGGATTAAAAAGCAAATTAAAAACTGTTATTACAAAAGTAAAAAGACACATAAAAAAATTAAAACCTAAGACCAAGAAAATGGCTATAGAATTAGCTATTGCCGCTACCAGAGAATTAGCTAATGATTCATCGATTAAGCTCCCTCGCGTTATTCCTATTCCAAAAACTGGGGGAGTACTACCTCTGATTCCTATTTTTGCGGGGTTATCAGCGGCGGGAGCTTTAGCAGGCGGTGCAGCTGGTATTGCTAAAACCATAAATGAATTTAAAATGGCTAAAAAGCTGTATGAGGAATCGAGGAGACATAATGAAAAAATGGAAGCTCTATGTATTGGGAAAGGACTACACCTTAAACCACATAAAAGTGGTCTTGGAATTTTCGTATTAAAAGAAAAAAACTAAGATATCGGCTACCCAAACGGGCCTTAACTAACTTTGACATTTTAAAGTATGGAAATAGAATTCCTTATTTTAGAGGTGTCTTTATGAGAGATGAGCTCCCTAAATATCCGTATAAAAAAGAATGTGGAGTTATTAATTTAGATAGTTCTAAAAATCCTGGTTCTCATTGGGTAGCCTATGCAAAATATAATGATTATGTTGAGTATTTCGACAGTTACGGGAATCTTAAGCCACCAAAGGAATTTGTAAAATATGTAGGTTCTAACATTCAATATAATTATGAAAATATACAACGTGATCACCCCTTCAACTGTGGACATCTTTGTTTACACTTCTTAAACAATTTTTGGTCAACGAAGCAATAAAATGAACAGGATCTTTCATAACAGTCCAGTATATAAGCATGTCTACTACGGTTACCATCTCTGGAAATAAATCAGAACTGGTCTCGTATTTTCAACCACCTCTTCATTTATCTGATCAATACGAGTGCGGTTTACTATACTTTTCAGTATTTAATTCAAGACCAGATATTTCAGTTAAAACTAGTAATCTGTCTGTGATCAAAATTGAATGTGATCTTGTGTACGGTTCATACTGCAATGGATTACCAACACATTTTATTCATGAATTTGTATCAGATACTGCTCTAAGTCATGGTTATAAAGAAATACCACAAAACGTTATTTACTTTCCAGTGAACAAAAATATAATTTCATCCATATCTGTTAAAATTGTTGATCAATTTGGTCACTGTATTAACTTCGAAGAAGAATATATTCAGTTACGTCTGCACTTAAGAAAAACAAAATGATAGTATATTATAAAAGCACTCCAGTAAAAATAAATCGGTTTATTTCTTCTGCAACCGCTAAGGCGCAAAGACGTAATACAAAAATTAAGAAACTGACTAAAGCAAATAAAGATTTTCTTAAAGCTCTGGGTTTTAAAGTATGAATATGCTACAGATTACTGAATTACCGCATTTCGACAGTTCGATTGAAAGTTATGAAATCCATTCGTACAATCCCTACAATAACAGCTTTAGAGAAAACGATGAAATCAGAATCCCCATACATCAGCAAGATATATACGTGCTACCATCAGCCAGTTCAATTTACATCGAAGGACAGGCAAGGCTGTTCGGTAAAGATGGGAATCCGATCAAGAAAACTGTTACGTTCACTAATAACCCTGTTATGTCTTTGTTTCAAGACATCAGATACGAAATGAATGGTATCGAAATAGACCGTATTAAAAATTCAGGAATTACGTCAACAATAAAAGCATACATTTCATTAAATGAAGCAGAAAATAAAGTTGCAGCCTTATGGGGTTGGAACTTAGCGGGATTCCAAAATGATGGACATTTTAGTGCTGTGATACCATTGAATAAGATTTTAGGGTTTGCAGAAGATTACAATAAAATTGTGATAAATTGTAAACACGAACTTATTTTGAGTAGAAGCAACTCTAACTTAAATAGTGTTATTCTCACTGATGATGTTGTTAATTTTCAAATAGATATACAAAGAGTCCAATGGAGGGTGCCACATATAAAAGTGTCAGATCGAGAACGACTAACACTTTTAAAACATTTAGAAAGAGATAAACCTATTCAGATGGCTTTTAGAAATTGGGATTTATATGAGTATCCCTTGCTACCTAAAACTACAAAGCATTCTTGGTCAGTTAAAACAGCTTCACAATTGGAAAAGCCTAGATATGTTATATTTTGCTTGCAAACTAATAGGAGAAATAATAGGACTAAAGACAGTTCACTATTCGATCATTGTGAAGTGACCAACGTAACACTCTTTTTGAATTCGCAATATTATCCCTACGAACCTTTGAGTTTAAAGTTTTCTGAGAACAAGTACAGTATATTATATGAAATGTATGTGAAATTTCGTCAGTCGTATTACAACAGTCCTGTTGACCCATTGCTAGATCTAACAGATTTTAAAGAAAAGGCTCCCCTTTTCATCTTAGATTGCTCAAGACAAAACGATAGTTTAAAAACCGGTCCAGTGGACGTGCGGTTAGAAGTTGAATGTTCCACACCAATACCAGATAAGACAACTGCGTATTGTTTGATTATAAACGATCGACTTGTGGAATACAAACCTCTCAGCAACATTGTGCGCAGATTATCATGATTGCTGTTGTTGATATTCAAGGATTTAGAACAGAAGCAGGTGAATTTATATTAAAAGAAATCGCTATATTGTGTAACAAAAAACTACAAGTGTTTTTAGTTAAGCCACCATTTCCATTTAAAAATTTAACGGAATCTGAAAAGAAGGTAGTTCTTTGGATTCAACGTAACAAAAAGATATACTGGAGTGAAGGATTTGTACCTTATTCCAATTACCAGACTTTGGTTTCCGATATATTAAGAGATAAATGTGTTTATGTTAAAGGTTCAGAAAAAGTTTTATGGTTAAAGCATATTTTAGAAAATAGTAATAGTAATATATTTAATTTAGAAGATAAGGGTTGTTCTAGTTTAGTACATTTATATGATCAATATAAACATTCGCAAGATATGTATAATTGTATTTATCATAACTCTGTATGTGCTTTAAAAAATATATTGTGTTTAAATAAATGGTGCCATGATAATAAAATTTTTATGAAATAAAAAAAAAACTTGTTTAATTTTTTATAATATGTTTACTATCTCTCCCAATCCTGTACAATCACGTTTATAAATTGCTTGCAGCATTAAAGCAATGTCATTTTATGTTTATAATTATTAGCATCAAGAACTAGTACCAAATAAATAAAATATGTTTCAAACTGAATATAAACCTCGATATGATATGTATAATGCATACAAAATACGTGAATTATCCTTTAATTATTACTGGGGGACGAATAATTCAAAGAAAAGATTAGTGATGGAAATGGCTGATGCTGGATTCTTTTATTACGGAAATAATCCATATGATAAAGCAGCATGTTTTTCATGTGGAGGCGTTATAGAAGATTGGGAAATTTATGATGATCCTTGGATGCAGCATGCTATAAATTTTCCACAGTGTTTTTATTTGAACGCGGTGAAAGGGGGGGAATATGTCAATAAGTGGCAAAACATCATCAAGAATTGTGTTAGTGAGAAATCTTGCATATATGGAAGCGCATCGAATGAATGATGTCACACAATATACGTCTCATTAATGTAAACAAAGTGCATGAAGCGGTTCGCTATTTTGTTACATATTCGACGACACGTTTGGCTTAATGGTTAAGACCCTGGTCACAACTGAGTGCAATATTATAACACGTTCTTCAACCACAAAGACGAAGTGTCGTGGGTTCAATTCCCACACAGACAAGTTGATATTAGTTCTGGTCTGGTTTTTTGTTTGAGTTTAAATGAAGTTTTCACAATAACATTTAATTTAACCGCTGAATATTATGATCAAGAAACAGATTAAAATAATATGTTAGTAGAAGATTAAAATGTGGAAAATAGGGTATCCAGATCTCTGATCTGGATGCCCTATTTTCTAACTACTTTGGTATTTAAGCACCTTTACTTATCCATGCTTTCGGGGAAAAAAAGGCGAGATGTTATCATACATTGCGTCATGTGCAGAACAATAAGTTTATTATACACCTACAATATGCAATAAAATGTTGTAAGCAAGAAGGCCATTCTCCTTCTGCACATTGCTTATAAAATATTGTACCTAGATAAGAGAAATCTGCAACCGCAATTACCTAAGTATTAGATGTTTGCGATATTTTAATGAGAAAACTACAGGTAGGTATACCTAAACGAATCAATGAGTTAACAAGTAAGTAGGTACTTAGGTAGCCTGTTCATTACCTTTGTAAGGTACCGTACATTAAATGGTAAAATCAAAATGAAAAATTTAGCCAAAAGTAAGTTTCCCACATAGGTACGTATGGAGGTAGGTACTTACCTACCTACTATATAATTATATTGTAAATTAGATACTTATATTATCGAAAGAAGCTAAGATAACGTCCAAAATTTCAGAAAAAGATAATAATTCTTTATATCTATCTGGTTAATTATTATATTATTTATCAATTCCAAGAAAAAAAATGTTTCATTAGGTATTTCTCACGAATTTCCTTTTACTTATTTTTTGGGCTTACTAATTAAGATAATACCTAGTAGGTAGCTGTAAATTGTAAAATATATGCTTTCTTATCTAATTGTCTCCCTATCTTAATTATTAAGTAAATTCATATTGAATGCTCTTCTGACTTGCCGTAGGTAGGTATCTACGTCTGCCATGCGTAAACTACTAAACTAGGCCCAGTGTGTCAGCACGACAATCGAGTCCTTTCGGATCACTCCAAGGACAACGACAACCGGGTACCGTACCTCAATATAAAATATGGTAGTAAGTACTTTAGAAATATACCTAAAATGTGACAAGCGTTCTGCTTGTTACTGTACTTAATCTATTGATAAATTAATGTCAGCTGAATTCTGATGTCTATGAATATAATAGTACCTAATCGTAACTCATTTCACATGGTGAGAATCTTGTTAAAGCTGAAGTAAGTTGTCTGGATATAGCTCATGAGATTGTCGACATATGCGATGTAGACTCGGCAATAATTGTAAACACAGTGGTGTCTGTTGTTATCAATCGCAACTTGTTAATTATTATAAAAAATATTTCTTGGAAATCTTAATAAGGCAGCCAACACTTTTGTCAAAACGCTTTGTTTCACGTTCAGCTGTCAACTGTCTATTTGAACTATGTCAAATATGCATTGTCATTTAATGTGAATTTTGTTTTATTTACAAAATTCATTAAATTGAATAGTTTTCAGTTAATTGCTTCAAAATTTTGTTGTAGTTTATAGCTATTGATTGCAAATTAACATAATTCAATTTGATTGTATACTTCATTTATAAGGAACCAACTCAGGTAAGATTTTTGAAATTGTTTCATCATAACAACTTGAATTATGATTTTGCAAATAATAATTAGTTTGAGGCTTGCTTCATCATCATTTTGTTAATAATTTATGACCGAATCAAAGTAAGGACCCGATTTAAAAAAATATAAAAATGATATAGTTCTATGAACTTACAATATTCTGATCATATTAATTCAGGAGTCCTTATTTTTCTAGGTAATGATTTATTGAGCTACAGGAAAATGAAATAGACATTAATATAAATTTACTGCGACGCAAGAGCAATCATGTTTTTCACCAAATACTAAATTATGTTATTACTTGAATTTACTTTACCTCTCCTAATTTATCTGTGCACAATGGGGTCCATATTATTACACTTACTTTTGTTATAACATCTTTGTAATATATTTGGAAGGCAATAAGCAATTGAGTATTGAGTATGATTACTTAAATTTTGTTTGATTTGTCAACAACAAATTTGACTAATGATCAAGTAAAAAGTTAACTCTATTTCTTGTTACTATTTAATTTTTCAGGAGATTATGGCTGGTTATTTTGAAGAAATGGGTTGGGCGGAGCTGCAAGACGGACAACAACCAAACCATTTATTAGACATGGCAAGATTCCTTATAGATTTTGGATTTTATAATGAAGATATCATTGGAGAGTGGCCAAGGTAAAATAAATTGATCATAATGTTGCCCAGACTTCCTTCATAAAAGGAAAGAATTAAAAAATAAAATATTATGAATTCTTTTCTAGGCTTCCTCCACCTGCTTCAAAAGACGCAGTGTCTAATATACCAGAGACTACAATAGAGAGTAGTGATAAGAACTGTCCTATTTGTTTGAAGAACTTCAATGTTGGAGAGAAAGCAAAGCAAATGCCTTGCCATCACGAATTCCATGCTAAATGTATTTTGACTTGGCTTGAAAAGGTAATTAACTTTTTAGCTTTTAACTAAATTAGTAAATAGAAAGACTGTAATAGTCATTTGTTATTGTGGTATCAAATTATAAAAACTGCTTATATAATTAAATTAATGAATTATGTTTCTAAATAATTAATTTAAATACAATTCAAACAGGTTTTTTATTTAAAAGTTTGCAGTTTTTTGTTATCTGTCATCAAATTCACTAATTTCTCCTCCTAATATAATAAAAAAATTGTGAAGTGTTTTATGAAAGTAATTACTTTATGCCAAAACAGATTGTAAAAGACATTTGGAGATTGAATTTTATTCTTATCTTCCTTTCTGTTTCAGACGAACTCATGTCCATTCTGCAGACATGAGTTACCAACTGATGATAAGGAATATGAAGCATTTAAGAAAGACAAGAAACGAAAAGAACAAAGGAAGGATGATATAGAGACACTCCATAATTCAATGTTTAGTTAATTTGATTATTCAGCAATTGTTATTATTCATTTGAAATATTTAGTTTTAATTGTAGATAATAATATTGTGGTGGTGTTATAAATATGTTAATCGGTAATTTATTAATTAATTTTGTTAAAGTAAACACACTTGGCACTGTTTAAATAGTTACCTATTATTGAACATTCCAGAATTGTATCTGTTTATTGTGATCTATTGGAAAAACAATCTTATTGTTGTTGTAATAAAGACGAAAGTTCAAATGATTTCTAATTGGAGTGTACTTGATACTGACTTTAAAGTGTTATCTTATGAAGTTTACTTTTTAAATATACATTGTATGTAAAATCCGTTTGTTTTCAAATTCATATATGGCAAGTTAAAGTTATCTATTAAATGAACTTAAACCGAGATATACAGCCTTATTACAAAACAGGGTTTTTCTGTAGTCTATATGAAATTGCAGGTAGGTAAAAGAAAGACTGTCTGGTAGACTATACCTATAAAAAGTAAAAAAAAACAAAAGTCAAAATCATTACCCATACAGGCACTTTTGAACGTCAAAATCTTGTTTTGTAATATTGGGGATAGTTGGGAGGCTCAGGCTATTTATCTATACATATTGAGATAGATAGTCCATTGTCAGAACAATTGTGTGGGTGTGCTGGGTCTAAAACATTTATAGATTGTGTGAGAAATAAATACTGGTGCCCTTTGAAATAATAAGCTCATTTGGGCATCTTTTCTCTCATGTTTCGGTTCGTCATGGCATCGTCACGGTGAATGATCAGGCATGCTTGGGCTAACTACCACTAAGACGACATAATGAATTTTCCTAAGATATTTTTTTTCTTTACCAACTTTGCCTAATAAAAGATTGATGGTGATTAATTGATTATGTAACTTTGTCTTGAAACAGTTGTTGGTGAGCCAAATGAACAAAAGAAATTTAAATTAAGTGGTATTTCAATTAAATAACTAAGTAAATGTTTTCTAATAAGTAGAAAGCTAACTAATTATATATCATTACTATATTGCAACCACATATATGAAGATTCTACTCACACAACTATTTCTATTCCGTCTTGCACTCAATGAAACTTCACTCAATTCTGTGGCAAACCTACTTGATTTATTTTTCAAAAAATAATAAAATATCGCAATGATATGTCACTTCAGACATGTCAACATAAATTATTTGGATCTGTAGTAATATACAAGTTAAATTTCCCAAAAAAAGATAATAATAATTAAAAAATCCAGAAATGAGTAAACAAAAGAGGTACGTATGTGAAATAGTACATTTTAAGTGCAGCCTTTAACTAGAATGTGTTTAAATACTTCTAAAAATATATATTTTGTTTACTTGTAGGATTTGCAAATGTCCAGTTAAAATTCACAAGTCTTATAAACATTCAAAAGTGGTATCAGACCCGCAAGATGTCGTCGATATTATTCAAGCACTTAATTATCAAGACTACGTTGACCGTAAGTTCTGAATTATTCATTTTATAAACAAACTAATACAACCTTTATCCTATGCCCCTTATTACAAAACAAGATTTATCTATACATAATCTAGGTTCAAGGCTCACAAATGAGTCAGCTATTTTGAATCAATAAAAATTGTCTCAATTACCTACAGTAGGTATTAAATACAATAAGTAAGTAGTTTTGCCGTGTAGGTGAGGTTACCGGAAGCCCAATCCCTCCCCCTCTCCTATCCCTTCCCAATCCTTAAATATCTGCAACCCTTATCCCCAAAAGGCAGGCAATGCACTCGTACCTAACTCCTTTGGTGTTGCGGGCGTCCATGGGCGGCGCCGATTACCTACATACTTAGCATCAGGTCCCTAATCCGTGTTTGCCGACTTATCCAATAAAAAAAATACTTAGAAAAACTTAATGATTTAGACCTAGATTAAAAAAAGCTTTGTTTTGTAATAAGGCCGATGGAACTTAACTTCTACAGAAGCTGCAATCTTATAACGTTACCTACCATGTTAATTCACATGACATTTACTTAATAAATTTCAGATGCTAAGAATCGGAGACTATCAAAGCCACCAAAATTCAAAACTAAGCAATTTAAACCGCCGCACTTTAAGGACACATGCGTGCCGATGAAGCCTTCAATGCACACTCGGTTGATATTCCAACATCATTACAAAATATTTTAATACCTATGAAATTGCCGCATTTCAAATCAAAATAGTTTTTGTTAGGCTAAGGCTAATTAGTTTTTAAAACAAAAACATGGGATTCTTTTTCCAAAAGTAGTCATTTGTTTATTGATTAGTGTTACATAATCATCGCATTTCAAATCAAAAAAATTCGTTTAAATTTTTTCTTGCAAAACGGCAATTTCATACGTAAAGACCTATTATTTAAAAAGTAATACTAGATAGAAATATACCTATGAAACAATGAAACAATGAATTTATTTTTGCAAATAGGCCATAAAACGGCACTTTTACACGTCAATTTATATGTGAAAAACTAGATGAAGCCGGCATTTCCTATCTGACTACTCTGAGAAGAAATGCCGAAACAAACTCAGAGGTCAGTCTCTTTTCAAGTCCAGACAATGTAAAAATAACATAATGTGAGAGAATCGTGCAAGTTCATTCTGTAGTGGTCTTTTGAGGAAAGAACCACACCAGTTTAAGTGGACCCGTTCTGAAGACAGGCACGCAAGTGTCAGTTTGCAACCAGTATAGCTAGTGCTGCTGAGTTGTCCGACGAACAATACCGATCTAAAGAACATTTGGGTGGGTCGCGCAAGTACTCAAACTGTCAGAACGCAGATAACTGGTAATCAAAAAGCACGGCAAGTCTCACACGGTCCTTACACTAACAATAATATAAAATAATAAAAATGTCAATAAATAAATAAAAAAAAATGTCAAATAAAAAATAAAATGTCACAATAGGTGATTATATCATTGTATAAAAAATAAAAAATAAACGTAATGTCAAATTGTATATAAAATTGTAACTTATGTTACAAACATGTCAACATGACCTGTGCAGACATTACAGCGGCTCATTCCCATGCCTGACTATCCTCTAAGTAGTCTTTTATTTTATAAAATGCTTTACAGCAAAGTTTAGCCTTTATTACACTTTTAAATTTACTACCTACTCTATCTATATCTGATTCTGTAGTACATAGTAGTCTTGATTGTATCTATTTTCCTTGATATAATCAGAAGCATACTTAGATGATTAATGAATGAATGATTAAATAAATTATTATGGATTCTGTAGGCCATAACAGTAAACAAATATAGACTTATTGATTAACGTTTCAGGCTTAGATATATCGGCCATTGTGCTCTGGAACCGCCTCGAGGCGATGAGAAAGCTAGGTAAGTTAATACCTTACAATATCAATCTGATTCTTATAAAATGGATTGGAGCTATTACAAACTTCAGTCATGTAGGTAGGTAGCCTAGATAGGTAGGTATAATACTTGCTACCTAGTCAGGCACTGGTGCCTCGAGTGTCGAAACCTAATAACCTAATAGGTAGGTAGATACTCCTAGCTGTACGAAAATCTCGCGAATAGTTAGCTACAGGAGAAAAGAAAATTTTATAATATGACACGCCTATATTTAATTACTTTTGAAAGTATAGAAGTAAATAAATACCGTATATTTGTAGCGTAGGTAGATACCTACACTTTATAAATTACTTACCTACCTATTTACTTTTAACAGGCTCACCTATTCAAAATACGATTTTGTATCGACATCGGAAGAAGATGAAGTAGAGGAATCCAGTGGAATTTTGCGTAAGGGGCATAGAAAAGGCGAGAAGTATAAGAAACGGGTTCGGTACTATGATCTGATGCCGGGCGACATATATCTGCCCACGCCTGTACCAGTTGTTAAGCACACAGCGTCGGATAAATCGATCTTAAGCGTAAGTGACTAGGGGTTCAATTCCTATAGAACAAATTATATAGGAATAGTGTGGAAACTTGCACTAGCGCTTAATCTGGCCCAGCTGGAACATGGAGACACAAGAAACACCTTATGTTGTTAAGTACTCGGCGAACTGTTTAGGCCTACTATTTATTTACAGCCGAACTAGACCGCTATTCGATGTCAATCTCGTTACCCTTTAGGTAGCTATGACCACTGTCTGATAAATTTGTGTCTACTCACTAGCATAAGTTACAAGTGCGTCGCCCATTTTTTGCGCGTTAGGTTGTTTTGACTTGATCTCCGGTAATGCTAAATTTGTATTCCTGTGGCAAGATACCTTTGCTCAGCAGTGCGCATTTATATAATTATATTGGTATTTTCGGAAAATGGAACATTATATCCTATTCTGAAACGTTGAATGGCTGACTGCGAACGCGCTGAAGCGCTGAAGATAGTTGTATGGTTGGCAACACTCGTCATTACAGTCTGCCCAGTTATGAAAAAGGGGTCTACGGAAGGCTTGATATAACCACGTGGCAGAATACGGAACAAACTTTTTGTTACTCAGCGAATATTAGTTACCGAAAGCGTTTTGGTCCTTGGCAAAGGAGCCAAAGCGATTTGATCAAACTTCTGTCGCCCCTCATTACCACAGCTACTGAAGTCTGACAGGACGTTGGCCCACTCCACAATAGAGAAAGCAAATGTGTTTGCTTCTTATCTGTCTTTCCAACATATCTATCAAGTCCTTGTGTGTTAATGCTGGTGGCAGTTAACTCCTTACCTTCCTAAATTATACGAGTATCTGGCGAAGTTAGATAGAAACACGCTTCCGACAATAAGTATTGGTTTCTTCGTAACTTAACCGATTCGCTAGGGAACTTATAAATAGATACGCCAATTCATTTGGAACCATTAAAGAGCACGGGGACATTCCGAAGGTTCTCGAAAGTGTCTGGCATGAAAACCTTATTGACAAGTTTTGGGATGGTCTGTGGACTTCACGCTTCGGACAATGTGTCATTTATTCATCGATACAACAGAACAGAAAAGCTATTCTGATCAATCCGGTATTAACGCTGGTGTTCCTTAGGGTCAACATTTCCAACAACACTTTTCATTCTTTTCTGGATATCAATGGCCTTTTAAATTCTGGTATGCAAACAGCATACTTATTGAGAAGTTACGTAAGTGAGACGAGAGAGCGAGGAACTGAACACATAAATTCAGTCTTTAAGATAATTTCGGAGAAGGAAAATTATCTTAAGATAATTTTCAACTATGGTGACGCCAACTTGGTTCCACGCTCCAGTTCAACGCCAGCAACATTCAAACCTTTCTAATTTCCGCCACTCAGAACTGTTATGCGTGGGCTCCTACTTTGCGGAATGTATGGATTATCTTGAATTTCTTGGCATACCTAATTTATCACCAAGGCTTAAGTTTCTATCCTTCACATTTCTTCGTTCAGGGCGTTCAGACGAAATATTGAAATATCCAATATTTCGTCTTTTCCAATAAAATAAAAAACATGGCGGCGCCGTGTCCCTATATTTTTGGCGCCTGTAAGTACTAGATATGTCCGCCGAATGGGCCACGGGCACACACGGGCCGTTCCAACTGCATCTTTGCTTTTCAGAGATTTAAGAGGTGTTAGATTGTGAGTAGTATGCGTTTGTTATAGTGGGTTCGTCGAGAACTTATTAAATGTTATTTTTCTAAATGTAAGCTGTGTATTGTTTTTTTGTAGGTACCTAGCCCAAAAACAAGTGGGGAGGTGATTCAAGCTGAAAGGGCTGCCGTAAAACCAGCTGAATTGAGACCACCTTTACCACCGAAGTCTGGACATGAGTAAGAAACCTTTCGTATTTCAATTATTATATTTAGGAGAAATGCTAAGTCTATAAAGAGCTACTTATATTTTCATTGTTTGACGTTCAAACTAAGTGCCTTCTTTGTCTTATTGTTTTTCACTAATGTTATATGTTTACTTTTATATTATTTATTTTAATATTGAGTCCTCTGACAACTGCATTATTATTTGTTTTTTGTTCATATAGATTGTTCAAGCCGCATAGCGGGATAGTTCTCAACAGGGATCGGGAATTTGTACCAGATGTTGTACATATACCAGGCTCTTCGGAACCAACTAAGTACGTTACTTTAAGTACTTTACTTGTAAATAATAATAAGTGCCGTGTGGTGACGGCATAGTAGTATAGCGAATAGAAGTGGTTGTCGTAAGAGATAACCAAGGAATTGTATCAGTAACCGTAATAGGACAGTAGCACTCTCTGATAGCTACGTTCTGCTTCTTATGCTTAATAATATTTTATCTTTACAGACCAAAAAAATCGAAGCCTTGCTACAAGGGAGGGTAAGTTAAGCAAAAGTGTTTTCTTATGCTACTTATCGAAAATATATTTTTATAAGTTTTAACTACCTTTCTAGGATTTGTAAAAAGAAGAAATGCACTAAAAAGAAATGTCGGTATGTACTTTCTATGAAGTTTTGCAATATTTGTCTTTGATACCCTATATAATTTGAAATGAAAATGTTTTCAGAAAATATGTAAATGCTATGAAAAAAAGAAAACTGGCTCTGAGAATTAGAGGGTAAGTGAGCTTACATTCTCGTTAACAATCGAGATATATTACAAATATTAGGAGCAAAATAAAGCCGCTATGGTTCATCATCAGCCTATAAGGATCCACTGCTGAGCAAAGGCCTCTTCTCACACGGAGAAGGTTTTGAGCATTACCTAATCACCACGCTTGCTCAATTTCAAACTTATATTTAGGAATGATAAGTCCAGGTTTCCTCACGATGTTTACCTTCACCGTATGTCAGTGGTGTCTCAATAATCATAGGAAGTACATATAATTCGGAAAACGTCATATTGGTACTTGCCAGGTTCCGAACCCGCACGCTTTAACCTACGAGCTAATACGACATAATATGCTATGGTTGATATATTTATATTTTCTACTTTGAGGAACAGCACAGACTACTGAAGGAACGAATAATGTCTTAGAAAGTATAAGTCTAGGTTTCTCTACGATGTAAACACCATAATATCATGTTTCAGCTACCCAGACTCAGGATACGTTACTCTTGGCGCTACCGACGGGAAACCAAGAGCAAGGGGCACACAGAAATTTATGCCGAGAAATGATGAGGATGAAGTTTGCGGTTTGGATGAAATACCTAGACCGGAACATGTAAGACCTTCTTACAAGCATAATTTAATCAGCACCTAGGTTTTTGAGAAGAAAGCGCGGTATTTTGAGGTTGTTACATTATTAAAACAATCCGGATGGACAATATCATCAGCTATGTGAGGCCTCGGGCCCTCTTATGGAACTACTCCGGAGTCCTCGTTGTGCATCGCTTATTACGGCACGTCCGTAAGGAAACCTAAGTCTCCTTTGTCTTTGCTTAACCATGCTAAGTACCATGGCACGTGACCACGGTGCTAGCGTCTTCCCCAAGATGTGCCCAAACCCCCAAATTGGGCAAAACCCCGTGGCCTGCAAATAATGCAGGCCATCGGCATGTTAGGCGCCAAAACGGTTGCCTTCTTGCGGCTTTCTACGAATAAATGAGCACCACCTAACTAATACAAAAAAAAAAAATTATAGCTGTTTCACTGCGATAATTACTTAGTTATAGATTTTTTCCACTTTGGAATATTTTGAACATGAGACAAGAGTTTTTTTGTAATAGGACGGCCAACGGGCACACACTTTACCTGATGGTAAGCAGTAACGCCGCCCATGAACAAGCGCAACCACGGCGGTGTTACGGGTGCGTGGCCGACCTTTTGGAGATTTCGGGATTGGGGAGGGATTAGGGTAGAGGAAGGATACGGCCTCCGGTAACCTCGCTCACACGGTGCAACAAAACGTTGTTGTTTCACGCCAGTTTTCTGTGAGGCCGTGGTACCACTCCGGTCGAGCTGGCCCATTTGTGCCGGAGCACGGCTCTCCCACACTTAATGTATTAAAATTTTTCATTACGTCATTTTCCAGGTGCACATACCAATGAATTTAAAAAGAGGAACCTTACAGACTCACTCCCTAACAGTAATTCCGTGTACCAAGGACAGAAGGCCGGATATACACTACGGTATACTGACCGGCTCCTTCAATATGTATGATAATAAGTTTGGTAAGTTGTGATCAAGGATCTTTCTCGCTCTAGTTTTTCAAATTTAGGCAAAAACAAGAAGGTATGACTGCTGGACCACTTATAATTATTTATTATATTTTATTTACAGGTCAGAGGTCACGAGGTAGACAAGCATTGACGATGAGCGTAATGGCTTATTGCTTAGCATTCCACTACCACCCTAAGCAATGGACGATGAAGCTGATCGACAACTTGGTGGACGCTGGTGATGTATGGTATGTAATATATATTTTTAACATGTTAACACAATGATATGTTGATGAATAGACATAACATTTAAGAAATCGGCTTTACAGTTCCAAACCCCGCGAAAAACAGTTTTCTTCATCTGACAGCTCCGACCTAGAGAGGGGTTGCGCTCGTTAAAATGGCGCAGGGCTAGTGTTGCGCGCCCTCCCGTAGTAAAATTTTATTCCTGTTAATATATATCTAGTCTAGCCATAAATACTGTAACAAATTAAAAAATATTTTTTCTATTGCAAATAACATTTATTGCTTTAACAGAATGTAAGTTTAATACATAAATATAAAACAATTTAAAACATAAGAAGCTTATTCGAAGTGGTCTCCATTGGCTGCAATACAGTCCTTTAAGCGTTGAGGCCAGTTATCAATAGAAGCACGCACTCTTTCCATGAGAAAATTCTACACTGCCAATCGTATGGATGGTTTTAGGGAGTCCAAATTATCATGACGTTTAGAGCAAGCCCTACTCTCTAAAACTGACCATAAATCATAATCCAGCGGATTAAGATCGGGACTAGACGACGGCCAGTCTTCAGCTCCGATGAAGTCGGAAACGTTCGTTTCCAACCAAGACTGCGTGGACCGAGCTTGATGACCCGGCGCCGAGTCTTGCTGGAAGGACCATTGTTGGTTATTGAACATGGTGTTGTTAAGGGGCTTATCTACCTTCTCGAGAATGGTATTTTGATACACTTGTGCCGATGTTTTGATACCTTTTTCGCAAAAGTATGGCTCAGTCACTCCTTTATAGCTAACACCCCACCAAACCATCACTGAAGTCGGATAATGCCCACGTTGCACTCTGTCGACTAATTGAGAAGCTTCCTTAGAGCTTTGAGCATAAATACGGTCATTTTGTTTGTTAAAATGTTGCTCAATTGTAAAAATTTTCTCATCCGTAAACAAAATTTTTCTGTTACCTCCCTTTGCGTACCGCTTCAGTAGTTGTTTAGATTTTATCACCCTATTCTTTTTTATATTATCATTTAAAAAATGTTCAGTGCGTCTCTCATAGGCTGCAAGTCCTAAGTCGTCTTTCAAAATACGCGACATGGTTCTAGGTGCTATCTTCATCTCCCGAGATAAAATCTTTTGCTTTCGGACAGGATTTCTTCGAATTCTTTTCCTGCTACTTCTTACTGCTTTGACCACCTTTTTCGTACGAACACTACGTGGACGGCCAGATCTTTTTCTGTCACAAACAGAGGAGGTCATTGTACCTATTAATAGCCCGGTACACAAACATTTGACTAATGCCAAGCGTGTGGAGAGTTTTAAAAATTGCATTTGGCCCCATACCCACTTTGTGTAATGCAATCACAGCGATTCGGTTCTCTTTATCACCCCACTCCATTTTAATATCGCAAAATATTGAACAATTTATTGGCGCCAAAATAAGAAAACACCAAGAAAAATTATATAAAAATGACAGATTCCAAATTCAAATGTAATATTTTGTTTATTTTTAATTGTAACAGTATTTATGGCCAGACTATGTATACATATTACTAGCTACTCTCGCGCAGTTTCTCCCGCTGCTCGGTTCCTTTTAATCGTAGCGTGATGTTTTATAGCCTATAGCGCTCAGGAACATTGTAGCTAGCTATCAGTGAAATAATTTTGGCAATCCGACCAGCGGTTCCAAAGAGTACCCCCTACATACAAACTTACAAACATACAAACTTACAAACATACAAACTTACAAACCTACAAACTTACAAATTTTACCTCTTTATTATATCAGTTTTAGTATAGATTCTTCATAACGGTTGGTTCATAGAAAATAACAATGCACAATACACGATTGCAGAAATGATTGCTTTTGTAAATTTACCCATAGCTCTTGGCAAATAACGCTTATTTTCGCTTTCTCAGGTACATCCAATGCCTGGATAAAGTCCATGATCATTCTCAAGTGCAGGGTATCTGCGAAGTGTTGCAATTTGGCAAGAAACAAATATTGGTTCTGAATGGAAAAAGAATGCAAGTTT
Source organism: Spodoptera exigua (assembly GCA_902829305.4). Lineage (NCBI taxonomy): Eukaryota > Metazoa > Arthropoda > Insecta > Lepidoptera > Noctuidae > Spodoptera > Spodoptera exigua. The sequence goes on from LR824612.2 coordinate 6,525,945, forward strand.
TGCTTTGTGAACCTGACATCGTTGGATACACCATGTCCTTGGATCCCACTATATATAACTTGTGCAGGGGACTAAAGGCTTTCTTCAAGGAAAACCGAGCAGGGATTTTGCTAACCAGGTTAGAGAAAGTAGTAACAATTTTTCGGTAGTTAAGGACGCTATAAAGATAGTACGGGCAAGCAAGATATTCGCATTATTTCAGATTTTTAAACTTGACCTTGATTAAAACCGACCTCTCCATTTTTCATTTTGTTCATTGATGTAGACATTTTCTCAAAGCCTAGGACTTAGACTAGGCGCCTGTTATAGTACCAAGCGCGGGCATGCGCTTGGTACTATATCAAGGCTACTTAGAGAATTATCGATATTTAAAACCTAATGTTTCTTTTTCTCATTGCGACCAGGGTCCTAAAACTGGTCATATGGAAGGACAGAGTCTGCTATTATATTTTCGACCCCGCCGGTAGAGATTCGAGAGCTTATTCCAACTTTGCCCATGGCCAAGCGGCTCTCATTAATGTAAAAGACGTCGATTCAGTCGCTGAAGTTCTTTTAGCACGCAGTATACTTGAAGATCAGAAATACGTTCTGGCTCCTGTAAAAGTATTAAAGATGGCTGACGAAAAATGTGACGAAGATTTCGAATCTGATAAAGAACTGACACAAGCCGAAAAAGCGATGATGGGATACAGAATTTTAAATGAAAACTGTGCTATAGTCAACGCTAATATGCATTTGGGTGATCGATGCTTTGAGGAGGCAAAATTCAGACAAGCTTTACCGATCGCAATTGTCGCGATGACCTACGCAAAAATATCACCACCAAACACATGGTTTTCGAAAACATTGGACAAAATATTACGGCTGGGCAACAAACTGTATATAGATTGCACGCATCCGAAAGTAATGATCGATATAACTATTGACAATATACCGAACGAGATTATGATTGGTCCTTACGCATGTGAAATTATAATATACAGAGAAAGAGTGAAAGGTCAACTCTATACAACGAAAGAATGCCTACTAAATATTAGAACAGGTCTTGAAGAATTTTTCAATCACGAATATAACTGCGGTATCTTAGAGTTTAATAATTATACATTGGGGATTTGGAGACAAAAGGATATGTTCTATTTGTTTGATCCTTATCCGCGCACCAGTGATGGACTTCGAGTGATGAAGTCTGGAAAGGCGTGTTGCTTGATGCTTTTGAATCCAGAAACTATGGCGAGCGCGTTTACTAAAAACTGGGATTATTTACCGGCCACAACACAGTTCTATATTCACGCTTTTAAGGTTCTGAAGTTAAAGAAGAAAGAGCCAAAGGTATTTTGAATTTGAGCCTTTGTTATTATTAAAGAAAGAAAGTCAGATGGACATTTTTGATTTTCTAATTTTGTTATCAGATGCAAATAGTTTGTACCCTAAGCGACGAAGAGCTGCCTGGAGCGAAGAAAAAAGCGAGAAGTTTACCTGGTACAGGAACGAGCAAAGACCACGGTGACGGCAGGGAGATCTATCATGACGTCATGCCCGTCGAAGTTGTTTTGGATAGTAATAATCCTGGAGTGAGTTGGATACTCATTTAAAATATTTGGAAACGCGTTTGACAAATATCACTATAATAGCGGTATTTTCACATATGGATGTAACCTACTATGATATCAAATCGACCCAAATTGTTATTCGCAGAATGCGCAGAAACGACTTCTCCGCATTCTGCGAGTAAAAAATGCGAATTATTTATTAACAAAGTTGTTTACCATCCATCCATCGGGCTAAGAACTTAAATCGATATTTTGGAGGTGTACTTAGACACAATTTACAAATTTAAGTTTGATTAATGTTTTAACATCCGAATGTCTAAAATTTCTTCGATACTTACGAGGCGTTTTGTTAATTTATAGGCGAATGCAGTGGATGAAGAAAAAATGGGTGATATTATATCTTTAGTGGACAGTGTACAAGAGGATTATATTCCGCCGATACCAATGAAATACAAGACCCATGTAGACGAACCAACTGAACCAAAAGTCGGTGAGTGTTTCACGATGAACAATATTTTTTTACTATTAGCCAATGGTTTTTTTTAAATACGAGAGCACTACAAAACGACTTTATCCCGTGGTAATGTCTATGTCCAAGAAAATGGTACACCCACAGTGCCGCATGGAACTTAAAAAAAATCTGCATTACTCGTCACGAGATTTTATGCTAACGTTTTTGGTGGTCAAAAGTTACATATAAAAATGTTGATAATAACTACCTACTCATTTGAATTAATTGAGAAAAGAAACAGGTCCAAGCCACATAGGGCCTCGTTGTGGCTTGGACTTTTCTTTTCTACATAATGAGCAGCATGCGTTTGCAGTTCGTTCACGTAAGTAAGTCGTTATTTTCAATAGATTTAGAATGTCTAATGAAAGTTACTAATAAAAAAAATTTACTTTTTACAGTAAACTTGGATTCTCCAACTGTGTCGGTGACACAGGTGGTCCCACCATGGCCGAAACCTCGCGACAAGACTAATGAACCTATTGAACCTGACCCAAGCCCGATACCTACTCCTCCACCTACGCCGCCGCCACTGCCGGTGACAGTTCTTTAATACTCACCGTTTCTCTAAATAATAATTTAAAAGGGACGATAGATAATTGGTTATTAGTAGTCCATCTTGAATACTTAGTGAACTGTATTCATAACGATGATATGACGTCACAAAGCGCAGGTCGCTTCCAACTGGTCTATCGGGTATATGCTGAGGGAAACTTATGTTCAGTGGTAGAAGTAGATGTCATACATAGGTACTTGAATGAAATTGTTCGATAAAGCTGGACTTCTTTCAAGCTACACCGGGATTCATAATGAGGTAGTTGACACCGCACGATTTTCCATACAATAAAAAAAAAATCATTTATAACTGCTCTCGTAAACCATATTTCGATAATGTTTTTAGACCTTGATAGGTATATTATTGCGTTAAAATACAGAGTTTCATTAAAATCAGTTCTGTAGTTTACTATGATTTGACATGAAAGAAGTATGTATGGAAACCCATTAATTAACCTTCTTCCCAAGTAGCACAAGTATATCTAGTGAAGCACTATTAGATATTTTAGAGAATTAAACTTAGAATTCTTGCATAAGAGTAAATAATCCCTGAAGATATCCTATATACCGAGTTCAGTAAAAATGGGCAACTATCTATACTATAATAACAAGAGCAGCATAAGAATTCATCATTAGATAACGATAAGAGCAATTCATATTTATCTATAGGGAATATCTACAAAACTACCTTAAGAACACAATAAGAGACACATAAGAAAGGAATTAAGTTTTGTAGCCAGCATTAAGATAACACCATGACTCTACTGATGTTCTAGTGGTGATTTTTTTTAAAACCACTAATAATCAAAATCTACTAAATAAAAATATCAACAAGAGTTACTTCTTTTAAAAAGCATTTCCTATTTTCTAATGGCACTCCGTACTTAAAAATATTTTAAGTTGTAGCTTTAATGGCGAAATGAAATTAAATATATGTATATTTTTTCTTGATATTCTAAATTTTGTTTCGCGCGAACGGAGGGCGGAAATTCAGTGCCAAAATTATTTTATCGTAAAAGTCGATGAAAGAGTTTCAAAAAACTTACGGGCCTAGTATATTCGTATAATTTAACTGATAACTATAATAAACAATATTATTGGTGTTCATTTTTTTATATTTTGTTAAAATAAATACGCAAACAATATATTTTAATTAAAATTTAATTTATTTAAGTATTTTTATGTTTAGAAATTAGGAAATACCATATTTTATTGTTAACAAAATTTCTAATTTTTTCTCCAAAGTGGCGATTACCGTCGTGTTCTATTTATTAATAAAAATGGCGTCTAGATTAAATTATCTATAAATAAGTTTTGATTAGATGATTTACTCCTAAAAGGTCATTTTAAGAGCATGACAAGTCAACTTGCACTTTCATCAGAAGAATTAATCTTTTAATAGTAGAATTATTCTTATAACGATCCTATGGTAATCTATAAAATGGAATATTTATAAACTATTTTTTCTCGTAATTATCTACCAGAGTTTATCAGACTGGCATAAGAAGAAGGTGTTTTTGCGTTTATGTTATTTTTCGGTGCTACAAATACCACAAAGAGCCAGTATTTATATGTTTAAATAGATTTATTGTGTTCCATACAAATAATAATGTTGATTTATATTAACTACACAGTGCAGCTTGACAATAATATCATTATTAGTAAGAAAACAACAATTGATACCATCATTGCTTACTGAATATTTCTCAAGATCAATCGTTTTGTAAAAATGTATTTTTGATTTATTGCTTTCTAATCAAACTTATCAAATCTTTTAATCTTTTTGTCTTTATGTTTGTTAGTTTATGTGAGGGACCTCTTCGATTTCCGTAAGTTGAAATATTAGTCTTTTCGATTAATCTTTTCGCAGCCTGCTGTAGAGGTTTATGGCCACTCCTCAGTAGTCGCTTATGATGCAAAGTATTCTCAAAAGGATAGGCATCGAATGAAGATAATATCCCGAATCTTCTTACCTCCTCTACTACATGGCATAGGTTATGGACATTACTGGTCATATGGCCTTCTCCATAAATCTCTCTGTAGTATTCAATATATGTATTAAATAACGATTCAGCAATGCTAAGTAGAGTAGGTGAGCATTGGCTTCAGTGGAGCATATGGTAACTGCGCAAAATAGTTGTTAAAAATGTTGATAAGCATCAGGCTGTCAATATTTTTCTAAAACAACAATACCTAGATACAATAAAAATGTTCAAATCAAATCAAATCAAAATCATTTATTCCAACTAAACCATAAATAGGTACTTTTGAAAACGTCAAAATAGAATAGTAGTCTGTCAGTCTGTTCGTCAGTGAAGCTAGGTGCTCGTTCCAAATTGTAGTTTCGAATGAAGAAGAACGAGCAAGAAACTCCATCGTTACGCTTTTTAAAAAAATATTTGTTTTACAATTCACCAATAATACATTTTTTATACATTACTGTACCCCTATGTGAGAACAATGCAGAGACAAGTTGTTAATAAAAAGGAACAAATGATGGTCTATCTAATCTATCATTAAAATTTTAATCCTTTGTTGTCTCGAACATGGCGCTCACATATGCGTACTCACAATCCAAAAGAATGCTTCTATATCAACTCATTCAAGGTTTCATTAATTTTGAGAATTTTAATAACTACTGACTACATATTTGAGTATTGTCCAGTGGAGCCGAACCAACATGCTGCCAGGCATTCTTATCCTCAATATAATCTGAAAGTTTGTAGTAAGCCTGTCTACATAATTTGCGTTAATAAAAGTTTTAAATTTTCGTTCATTAAGATTTAATACACTTCTTGGAATTTTATTGTAACAATTTATACAGAACCCCATAAAGGATTTCTGTACTTTGGACAGACGGAATCGTGGCACAGGCAGCCTATCTTTGCCTCTTGTATTAAAATTATGTCTATTGCTTCTTTTTTCAAATAATTGCAAATTTTTCCTTACGTACATAATATTTTCATATATAAACTGACAAGGTACCGTTAGGATATTTATCGTTTTAAATAGTTCTCTCAGAGATTCACGAGGGGGCAAGTTATATAAGATGGGTCCTTATCGCACTGTGTATACCGAAAGCCAACTCACACTGATCGGTACCTACATGCAAAGTCACATCATCACCCCCGACACTTACAATCCGTGATGATATCACTAAAAAACAGAGCATATGACCTCTGTGACCCTGAACATCTGGGGCAAGAGCTAGACCATGTTCAGGAGGTACTTAAAAAGAACGGATATAGTGTAGGGGATGGGCGACTATTGCGACCGCTGAAGAGAGCCAGACATCCAAACGTGAGCAGACAACCTGCCTTCATGCCTTATATCAAGGGTGTAACAGACAAGATAGGATCCGTCCTTAAAAAATTTTCGATCCCGACGATCTACACACCTGAGGCTAAACTTCATGATAAGGTAGGCACGGCGAAGGATGTACTGCCGCTACAAAGCCCAGGTGTTTATAAGATCAACTGCAGCTGCGGTAGTTCCTACATTGGGCAAACGAAGCGGACCATTGCTGAGAGGCTCAAAGAACATATCGCCGCAGTCAAAAACCGACAGAGCAACAAATCAGCGATAGCAGAACACCTGCTCCAGGCTGGTTCTAATCACTGGGTAGAATTCCACAAATTCTCTCCACTGATCGCCACTACCATACAAGACTTGTGCGTGAAGCGGTTGAAATAAAGAAATGCCCAAATAATTTCAATCGGGAGGACGGCTTTAAATTGTCGTCGACGTGGAATCCAGTGCTTCGCAAAACACAACCTCGCTTTCCTTCAAAGTCGGTTAACACATCTGTGGATATATTCAGCGTAGTGTGTAGACGGCCCAATATGGTAGAAAATGAAAATAAGGGGGTAGATGAAGATTCATCACCCGAATGCAGGGAGCTGTGACATCGCGTCTTCAGTCTGCTTGTGACCACGACCTGTGCAACCGGGTCGAAACGTCAAGCCTACCAAGGTATTCAAATTATAATTTTCCGCGTTAATACCCGCGTAAATACCTTTTTTATCCTTTTCCACTTTTCACCGAAAGCCTCCTGTATTCTTAATATGTTTTGCTTTCTTCATGCTTGCAGAACGCTGTCCTTTATATACTCAATACACTTAAAATAAAATGTTTTTAACGTAAATTCTCTAAAGAAAGAGGAAGCCGGCGTTTCACTAGAGTATACACTATAGAGTATCTAGTCATTGATTCTATTAAGTATACACTTAAAAAAGTGCCTAACAAATCCATATAAAGACCTTTTTGATTATTTATAGAGTAATTGGTCTACAAATAATCGCAATTCTCAAAAAGTATTTGTGATAATAAGTCTACAGAATAATTGATCTACAGCAGCGCTTTTAATAGTGCAAATATAGTCCATAACAAATCAATTTGCTCTTAACTCAGTGTAATGAACTAATAAAGGTTTTAAAACAAGGGACACTAGATATTTTATTCTATTAGAATTTTAGTTCTTATCTAAAACCCTGTATAGAATGCCAATGTCTTTAAAATAGCCATGATTAGTACTCCTATAGCATAAATAGATTTAAGGTGGCTGAAGTGTGCTACTTGGGTTATGGAATAGCAAGTCAATGTAGTAGAGATATATCACAATTCGGTTATTACATAAAAAGACTGTGGACGTAATTGCTACTTTGTTATCGATTTACCTATAGTGTTGTTGAAATTAGTATTTTCGACCAAATAACTAGTATAGGAATATGTAATAAAATTAGCTACAATCTATGTTTAAATGAGTCTACTATGTATTGTACTTTATGTTGCACTAAGATGTAAATTTTATTTTCAGCCCCCCGAAGGTGGAGAAGAAGCCGTAAGTTTAATTTAATATTTTTTTTTGTTGTGAAAATATTTGTGATCCTCTATTAAAGTAATAGAGCATATACTTTTAATTGAGGGGTAGTCATGCTTTGGTACAAATAGATCGGCTCAACCAGAGTGATACACCGGCCCCACAAAATCGGCGTGAAACAACTACATTGTTGTGTTTCGCCGTATCAGTGAGATTGCCGGAGATCCAATCCTTCTCCCTCTTCCCATCCCTTCCCAATCTCTTAATATCCGAAGCTCTTATCCCTAAAAGGCCGGCAACGCACTTGTACTCCTCTGATGTTGCAGGTCTCCATGGTCGGCGCCAATTGCTTACGATCAAGTAATCTGTCTGCTCGTTTGCCGTTCAATCATAATAATATATATATTTATATTCATAAGCAAATTAATATAACTCTTCAGAATATGTTATATCTCCTTAATCTTTCTCATTTGCTTTATCAGGAGGAAGAAGCAGCAGAAGAAGAAGAGGATGAGGACACGCGGAAGTTGAAAGAAGAAGAAGCAAAGAGGAAGGCTGAGGAAGAAGAGGCGCGGCGGAAAGCAGCGGAGATACCACCCCCATTGCCACCGCCACCACCCTCACCACAACCGGAGCCCGAAGTGCCTGTATGTAACATAGCTTAAGTTTTTAATAATAATTATCTTTCTCTTTAGTAAAAGTAGGTAGGTTTAGTTGTGGGAGAGCCATGCTTCGGCACGAATGGGTCGGCTCGACCGGAGTGATACCACGGCCTCACAGAAAACCGGCATGAAACAACCACATCGTTGTGTTTCGCCGTGTGAGTGAGGTTACCAGAGGCCCAATCCCTCCTCAATCCCAAAATGTCCAAATCCCAAATCCCTAAAAGGTCGATAAGGCACTCGTAACTCCTCCGTTGCAAGTGTCCATGAGCGGCGCTGATTGCTTACCATCAGGTAATCCGTCTGCTCGTTTACCGAGCTGTTACATAAAAAACCTACTTGCATCAGATTCTCGACCCAACCGTCTTGCGTTATCCTACTTAAGTATTGGTTAAGGTCTAAGATCGATGCAACGATTGCTATGTCTACACCCTACATGATAAAAATTACTTAAGTTAAATGAAGATATTTTTGTAGTTATTTGACATCTACCTATCTATTTTCTAGTTGGCGCCAATGCAGTTAGCAGAGGATGAAGTTCAAACTCTGCCCGCAGTCAATGTCGACCGTCGTGTTCTTCTCACGGAAGACGCTCAGTATCGTTTCAAACTACGGAAAATTCGCAAGAAAATGACACCTCCTCTCATGGAGGATCAATTTGAGGCCACTCCCGAAGAAGAGCTCAAGAAACCGACCAACTTCAAAGACCTACCTGATACCTCACAAATCATTAGAGGATCTACCACTGTTTCGGAATCGGGCGCCCCAGAAACTATTGATAGGTTGCCTTTTGGAGCAATTATGGCAATAGTGACATCTTATAAATACTCTATCAATACGTGGACTCCTGGTATTGTGGATTTCATAGTAGATACGGCGTTGAGACTTTACGAAAACAAACAGCAGAAGTTTCAACTTGCACCTGTTCATATTATACCTAAAATTGCACTCGGTCATCAGGTCAGTGTTAATACTTCACAGCAAAAGTTCATTATGTGACTATTATTATAATTATGATGCAATTTATTTCAGGCGTATCATGCTAATATTGATGTTGTGGGAGAAGGCGCTAGCTGGCAAATGGAGCATGTGTTAGCTCGGAAATTCTTTACAAAATTTGACCGCGGCATGGTCACAACTGCGTCGTACAGTTGTGCATTTTTCAAAAGAAATGGGCTCTATTATCTCTTTGATGGTAGTCCTTGTAACGCAATGGGCCTGAGAGACGATTCGGGCAATAAGGGAAAAGCATGCTTCTTAAGATTCCGCACACTACACGACCTCGTGAGCAGGTAAATGTGTTTTTATAATTTAAATATCTTGGGTTACTTTTGGCGAAAGCTTTAGATCATACCAAGTCTTGAACCGACCTTTATCTTCATTACAGAATTAATTACAACAAAGACGGAGGATCAGATGACCAACAATTTATATTAAGTAGAATACTAGTTAGAAGACTCCTTAAAGAGGCTCGCACTAAATTACCCGAAGATCACGACTTCTCTACTGGTAAACCTACGTCAAAAAAATCTAAACAAACTATTGTAGCTTCTGAAACGGAGGCTGAAAGCCGACAGTTAGACGTTAAAGAAATGAAGAGCCAAACGACGGTTGGGTATCAACTGGTGGATGGTGTTTATCGAATAGAAGGAACTACTTCACTTAATCAGAGAAACCCTAGCTCAGATGTGAAGTCTTGTCATTTCGTTTGCTTAATCGCAATGCTAATGGCCGCGATGCACCCGATCAGGACGTGGGACCATGTCATGGTTGATGTTTGTATAGAAAAAGGTTTAGAAATACACGAAAAAGCTACAAACCTGAATGTTTGTGAAAAGAGAGTTATTAAAAACGTAATCTTGGACGGAAAGTTCATAAACATTAACATTAAAAAAATTATAGTTGTTAACGAAAATCCGGAGAAAAGACTCGAGCAATATTTAAGGGCTGTATTGAAAAGAATGCGTTACGTTATTATACGATATCCTCAGTGTAGTTTAGTAATATGCCAAACAGAAGGGTTTTATCATCTCTTTGACCCCTACCCGCCGCCAAGTGAAGATTTCAAAGAAGAAGATAAGCAAGGCGAAGAGGTGCCTTCTAAAAAAGGAAGTGGAGTAGCTTCTTGGACATTATATCGTTCTATGGAAGCTCTTGTTCGGCGAATAAAGAAAGTGTTACCAGGAAAGCAAGCTGATGATCCCGAATTTTATACTTTTGAACTGACTTCAGTGAAAAGTGCTCCTCGACATTCAGCTCTGAATTATAGACTAAGTCCTCTCTTTAGGCCCGACGATAATCCTAACTTACCTTATCTAAAACGAAGAAAAGTGCGTCCCATAGTTGACGAGAAAATGTATTGGTTAAATATTCCATCGATACCATGGTCTCGGATGAACGCCGTCAATGACTTGGGCTTCGACAGGAAAACACCGAAAACTATGTGGAAAGATTGGGATATCGAATTTCCGGGTGATTTGTATTCATTGTGGGGCACTATACATCCACTGGATAAACGCTTTGAGGAAGAACTTCGCGGTAAACAATACCTAGCAACTAATGTCGTGGCTATCGGTATGACCCAGGCCTGTAACATAAGCGCTTGGACGAGCGGATTCCTCGATGGAATTGTTTATGGTGGTAACAGCTACCATAAAAAGTGCGCTGCTAAAGTTGGCTCGGCTCCTAATTACGAAATTAGTATTACCGATTTAGATACTAAATTTGAAGATATGTATCCGTTTGTGTTTACAGTTAAATTTGAGAAAATTATTTTTGGATTTGTTTACAACATATATCCTGATCGTTTCAATTTGAGTAAGGCGTTATCATATTTCTTTGAAAAGAATACACTTGGAATACTTACTAGTCCGGCTAAAAACCTAGCATTTGGTAGGATTGGATCGTCGTACTTCATGTTTGATTGTCAAAGTTATGGCGCGCCGATATTCAGTCCTGGTCAAGGAGCCGCTTATATGTTGAAATGTGAGAGCCTGAATAGACTCATTTACTGCATGACGTTAACTTTAAATATTCGTAGACATGGGCAACAATTTCATTTATTCAGTGTGTCTGTACAAGTTTCTGAAAAATCTAAATAATAAACTTCTTTAATTATGTAATGTCTTATGATTTATTTACCCTTAATACATAGCTGGCATTCCAGACATAGTCATTATATTTTAAAGGCTGTTTGTTATTTGAAACACCATAATATATCTACAGTAATATACTTTTTTCTTATTATAGGCTCCTCGGTTATTCGAAGATACATTTTAATGGCAAGTCATTAAAGGCTACTTATATTTGTATATTATAATAAAATTTATAAGCAGCGGATCATTAAGTTAGAATAGTTGATATCTATTAGGTATACCTTCGTTGATTCGTTGGAATGAATTTTGCGCGTATAATGGGGTTTATACGGGTGGTTTAGAAGCCATAGTATGTGAAGCTTATTGTATCGATAATACCTACTGCCTTGTTCTAATAAAGAAATGCAGTGGGACAATTCGTGTTCCCCACAAATTATTCTTCCATAGTTGGATGTTTTTTTTTTGTGAGGGGAAAATCATCGAATGGCTTCTCCCGCTCAGGGTCGTGCTGGAGGGAGTGTCAAGACTTACTGACTAAAAACACCCCCGTTCCTTCTCCTGCTCTGGGCCGAGGTCGCAGTTCCTCATTGCGCTTACCCCGCAGCCCCGGCTGAACATCAGCCCTATAGGACCCCGTCTGTAATGGTCTATTAGCTCTTTGAGGCGCGCGCGGAACGCTACGCGCCGTACGCTCGGGTCTGGTTCTGGTCGGACGGAGAGCTACCCTTACTCGCCGTCCGGTGTTGTCGGAGATCGTCTCTTGATCCCCGAGTGTCGTCTGCTGGCGGCGGCTGGGGCGTAAGGAGGAGGGTTGCTCCCTCACGCGGTCCGCCTCCCTCTATGCCAGCATAACTGCTTCACAGAAAGAAGCAGTTATGCTGGCATAGAGGGATTTCGCAGTTTGCCGCCTTCCCGGAGATCGTGCGATATCTGCGGATTATCCAAATAGCCATGACCCTCTGGGACACTACCAGCGTACGAGCTCGCCGCCGTCTCAAGTCCAGCGCCCAAACAGCGGCCCCATAGAGGACCATGGATGGAGGCGTTTGGCCTCCTGCTGTTATTTGGGACCTATCTGGAGATGGCGTGTTCCGAGGGCCATAAAAACACATGGCCTCGGACTTGTGGAGCGCCACCTGGAGTCCCAACTGCCGCATCCTAGCAGCGACTAGGTACTATCGCAACCGCTTGTAACATCAGGTTGGCCGCCGCCTGATGTGATCTGACGTTCGTTTGCACCAGTGTGTCGTCAGCGTAGCAAGCTACTTATATATGCTGACGCCGCTCGGGAGGTCGGTGCATAGCACCCAATCGTACCCGATGTTCCACAGGAGAGGTCCCAGGACCGATCCCGGTGATAAGATGATGATAGATGACGGGTCTGTCCGTCAAGTAAGCCTCGACTTCACGACGGGCGGGTTGGATGTGTGGTTGAAATTGTGGGCGAAGTTTTAAATAAAGTGTAGGTACCTACCTATCTATAATTTTCAATCGAACTTATTCATAGTTTATAAATATATTTCTATATTTTATAAATGAGTTCCTGCTACTATAATATGGCTTCCGTTCCGTTGTCAGTGTCCTCAACAACCCCATTGTTATTTCGTAACACTGAAGCCGATTAAGGCACTGAATTCCCACGCCTACTTTAACCTATGTATGTCAACTCTACTATAGCATACATAGTTTAGTTTGCCGTGCTTTCGTTGACGGTTTTTTGAACAAGAAGGTAGGTTAGTATGTACCTACTGTTACGTTATGTTGTACCTAAGTATTCTGAAAATTAAATAATTTCGTGAAAAAGCATCTTCGAAACATTATTCAATTTTTCGAAGATGAACGAGTCTATAAAGTAGACATGCGGTAAATAGCAAAATAAACATTACCTCGACATTTAAAATTTAACAACTTTATAAAAACTAGTTAATTTATAAGGTCACAATCAAATTTGAATGTGGTAGGTATGACTGGTACTTATAATGGCAAATGTTTAAACGTTTAGGTAGGTTGTCTCTAGGGCAATATCAAAAAATGAGAATAGGTAAGTATTCTATGTGGTTAGTAAGCGCTATGCTTACTAGCCACTGCTTATTAATTAACAAAACATTACTAAGCGTCCTTTATCAAGCCGCAAAATTATTGATCAAACCACATCTGGTAGGTACTAATAGAATGTTCCAGACCATAAAAGGAATACTTAACTTTACTTTGAATAAATACCTAACTCCACATTTCATGGAAGGTCATTGTTAGCTAAAACTAAAATATCTAAGCTACCTATGCAGTAGGAAAGGCTCTTTTGAAACTAACTTAATCCTTGCAACATATTTAATAAAATCTATTTTTTTTTACTTGAATGGGCCTTTGTGGTTTCTATAGATTTGTCATATTATTTGTAATATATGAGAGATAGGTGTTTGTAAATGCACAATTGATTCATGTAGCTTGTTGTACATACTCGGTGAAAGGTAGAGGATGTCTTTTAGATGCTTTTAATAAAGTTACATTAGTATTTGAAGGGCTATTGAAAAACATTTTAATACTTATTTCTTATTGAATATATTTAAGAAAATTAAATATTTTCTAACTACACATTTGGAACTCGCTCATTTGGGTTTTAAGTTGTGTGATACGGGCACAGGTTGGCTGGCAACTAAAATTAATGTCCTGTTCATTTTATCAATGATTTTATTATAACTGTAAAAACCTTATACATAATGTACTTTTCGTGTGTTAAATAAAAGTTTTATCACTCCAGGGATGTTATTCAAGATCTGGTAGATTTTCATCGTCAGAGTCTGTTTCTAAGTCATCAAATGAGGGTTTATCAGCCTTGTCGCCTCCACCGCCAACCATAGACCGGAGCATTTCTTCTATGTCATTTGAGTTGCCTCCACCATTCTCATTGTCTTCTTCATCATCTTCATCTTTCCACTTATTGAAGTCTACCTTGAGGTAATGAGGTTTTTTCTTATCCTTTGTTAATGAAGGCCAGTAGGAAGCGTCTTTCTTTTCTTTGCGAAGAACCATTTCTATGCATCTTCCTTTATTTACGAAGGCGCTTGTTTCAGGGATCACAGCATCATATAACATTATTGTAACCTCGTGTACTTTTTTGTCTGATTCATTCACACCTTTAAAGTAAACAGAATCCTTTTCTATTTTAATCGTAGGGTTTTTAGATTCAATGCTAAACGTGAGAAAAACGTCTTCTTTGCGCTGGGCCCATAAAACGGCAGGAGGTACAGGTGCTTCACCAGACATGTTTAAAAGTGTAGGTATATTTGCACGGGGTTGTAAAATGTCACACGCAGAAATGCAACAAACGTTGACTTTTAGACTAGATTCACTGTTCGACTCACGAAAATTGATAGTCTTTCTATGCCGCCGCCTCGCCGCACCGATTCATTTATGGAAGACGGATGCACAGATAAAATATTCTAGAAAATGTGGCTTCCGTTACCACTTCCATTTGTTATCTGTGTTTTAAAATCGACTAAACGAAAATTAATACAGGTTATTTTATGCAGTTGTTTGAAAAAAGTTGGCAAAAATTTAGGTCAATTATTTAAAATACAATAACAAAAAATATTTAAAAGTTTTAGCGGTATTTCGGTGTCAGCCGAGTAGTCACGAATACAATACTGCCACAACCACTTACTCTTTTTAGTCCAACTTTCTGCATTGCAAGGGTCATAGCATAGGTTAACAAAGGGTCTCTGATTTGGGCTAAGTATGATATACTGTTAACTGTTGGACTAATCATTATTGTTTAAAGAGTAACTGTATAATGTAGTCTTTCAGCAGGTATTATTTCAGATTTTCTTGAAGAGATCAAATATCAAACTATATAGTTCGTTCATGCTTATCATTTGACAAAGTTAAAGATTACCAAAGTCCCAAAGAGTATGTAACAACTACAAAGTCCTAACGTCAAGTAAAATAACATGAAATGTAGGGTTTCACAGGAAGGAATAATAAAAAATAATAATCAACTTACACGTTTTTATTTTCCACAAACTACAATGATTGACGTATTTATAGGCAATATGGTTTAATTAATGGATCGGAAAACAGATTTTAATTAAATTCTACATTATAATTTCATAGATGAGATGTATAATATTATGCAACGTAATTCATAGTTCATATACCTATTTTTTAAACATTCTTAAATATTAATTATGTAATAACAAGGCTTTTCTACTTTATTGTAGTAACTAAGAAACATATATCTACCTATATTATTACAATTTTTACCAATAACGTTGTTAGTCCTTCATATTTTGCAAATTATAATTTATTTCATAAATCATAGATGTACATACCTAGTTAGGTACCCACATTATACTCTTTGAGTTAGGTACTATTATAAAACAATGAAATAAGTAAATACTTTATAAATATCAAAGATTTTTTAAACAATTCAATATTTATAAATATTATATTATACTTAATTTAAACTTTAAAGCAGTTTCGTGCCTTTTTGAGTTGGTACGATGTGATGACTGGATAGGTTATAGTTATTGACAAACAGAATTCCAATGAAAATAAATAGGTACCTATTGAAAGCACATACCTACTTTCTTTACTTTTACTCTATTTTAATAATCTTAATTCTACCTGGCAGTTATTAATGGACATTTAAGGATGTTTACTTAATATACACACTATAATTATTGTAAAATGCCATACTAGACATCGATTTCCTACAAACTGTGAGAAAGCTCCAATAACAATGCATTCAAAATGCAAAATGAAGTACATGATAGTATAAATTCTTGCAAATTCCTGAAGTGTAATACCTATGTCATAGAAAAATCAAACTATAGCAAACATGGCAACATTCCAAAATTAATCAAAAGGTTCGTTATTATATTAGCATAAAAAATATCGAGTAAATGTATGTATTATAATATACAGCAAATAAGAAGTTAAGCTTACTTTAGACATAAGTCCACTATAAATATAATATTAGAAATAACAATTATTGACTTTCATAAACATCTAATATATTGAAATCAATAATTACATTCTAGTGGAAAAATCACGATCACAGTACACTAATAAATATAAGTCACGGATAAAATTGTGATCATATTGCAAACATTTATGTTATTGCTAAGCCTTTCACTGTCTTCTTTATCCAGCCTTGTGTCTACCATGTCATATTGTTTGTCATAACAACAAATTCGCCTTTCGTAAATGCAAATATTAAACTTAACTTTAAGAAGTTCACAAGAGCAAAAAATAACGAGATAAACAAATGCTTATTTTAAACAACCTCAGGTTGAAATACGACAAATTCTTTTACCAGAGTGTCGGATGATTGCCAACAACTTTGTGAGCAAGTAAATATCAATACAGACAGAAAATGTAGGTGTGCTAGAGACAAGTTGGTAGGTTGCAAGCGGAGTGTTTCAGCAAACTCAGGCACAAGTTGTAGCTCACAGGTGAGCCTAGCTCCACAGCGTGAACAAATAGTTGGCATATTCGGAGTATCTGGGGTGCTTGCAGTACTTGGCAATGGAGCACCTAAGATAGGAGGTTCTTCCCTAGAATACCTGTAAAAAAATTTTAATTATATCTTTAAAATCTATGTTTAAGTTTACACAATGTGTAACCGTTCATACACTTGAAAGAGTTGTTGAAGTTGAAGTATGCAGAGAAGAGATCATTTAGTTTTTTCGTAAGATTTATCCCGTAAGAATAGTGTTTATAAAGAAGTAGACGATTCCTTTCTTGTATGTAAGTAAACGCGTAGCAGTAATTGTACTTATTCATTTATTGTAAATTATAGTAATAAAATGCCGCTTAGAGTATGTAACTGAGTATCAACAAGGTTTGTAGTGATTTTACCTAAGTATTTGTCCTGGATGATTGCGTAATCTTGTTATGAAGGCATGGAACAATCTGTCACCATGTAGTGGTGCTGCTTCTTCATAAGGTTCTTCATCAGAACCACCCACAACACGGTCCACACCTGGACATACTTCAATTTCTGAAACATAATTGCATAGTATTAAATCTTGTTTTTGTAACATAGAACAGCATGCATTTTATCATTTACCAATTTTATACTCACCATTTTCAATTTTATACTTATTTAACAATTCATTAGCTCTATCATCATTGCCCATTGATTTCCTCCACTCTTCTTCAACATAAATATATTTCGGCACAAATTGTACTGGTCCACACATCAGTCGACTTCTCAAGTCAGGAGGTAGTTCTGCAGTCTGAAACAACAATGGGGGTTGAGTCACTTATTTTTAAAAACATTTCAGCACCATTTTTTTTTTATTTGCAGCCCTGCAAGAAGGCCAGTAAGATAAAACAAAAAAATATAAAAACAGATGAAAGAACTTCAGATGTAAGGATATATTTACTTGTTGCAGTAAGGCCTCAATGTCATTGGTAGGAGCTGTAGGGGTGTCAACAGTAACCAATCCCGGTTCATCACCTCCCTCTAACTCTGCTGCAGCTGCTGGAGCTCCAATAGCACCCATAGCTCCTGTAACATGCATCAATGTATATGATGATTTAGCACATTTTTATATATTCATTAGTGTTATGGTAAGAGCAATGCTTAATTAACTTTTAGATTGAATTGAGTTCGGGGCTCGGGGGGTTCTTTTATTTACCATTGTTCTTTATAAAAAGTATGTTATACTTTATATACTATATACTATTAATATAACTATATAACTATATACTATTAATCAGTATTTTATTTCTCAAACATAATAATTTGTGTATGTAATAATGAATAAATTATTATTACCTTGTATAGGTGACATGTTCGCATTGTGAGCATCAAATACTTGGAGATTTCCAAAAGCTTGTTCCACATTTTCCAATTCATATGAATTGCTTTCTTCATCTTCATCAGAATTTCTGTTTTGAACATTGAAAAATATTTAATTAATAAGTTATATTATACTCTAACAAATATGACTACATATGTGTTATGTATCAAAAAGAGAATTGTAGAAGTGAGGATTTTAAACTTGTACTTTCCAGCTGCAAACTTAGAAGGACCTTGTTTAATAGTAGAGTTGAAATAAACAAAATTGTTAATGGTTAACCAGTGAAACTCACCTCTGCACAGCATTGTTGGGACTAGGAGCATTGTCAACATTCATGAAATTACCATTAGCATTGTCATTCTCATCCCATTCATCAGCACCCTGGCACCATGACAATGTAGTATCCGGAGTAGGGAGGGTAACAATAGCTCTCGATTCCTTTGAGGAATTATCTTGGCACTGGCTTCTTACACATAACCAACTAAAAATAAATATACAGTAGGTATGAGAACAAAGGTTCTAGGGATTTGATGTGATGTTTATATTAATTCATATTACCAATTTAACATAACTATAGTTACCTTTCAGACTGAATCCAACAATTAGGATTTATACACGCAAAAACATACAGAGTGCGATGATAAATAGAATTCTCAAGTGGTGCATAACATTGTATTACAAGAAGTCTATGTAGACCACAAAGAGGACATTTCGTTGAAATTTGTAGATTTTCGAGAGGTGGCCAGTCCTGCAATAAAATTATTAAAAATAAGTGTACTAAGCATGTGGTTGACAAAATTTTCTGATGCGAACAAATTTATGAATAAATTTACGGGCAGTCCTCCGATTTTATTCACTGTATAATTCAATAGGGTTTGATTTTTGTCACCAATTGTTTCATCTTCATAGCCCAAATATATTTTGCCTTGTTGTTTTGCCATTATTTTTCAAAAGAAGTCTTATTTTCAGATCAATGAATGCATTGATTTGAGCGAAATGTCAAAGTTGGCTTTTTTATTGAATTCACATGACAGGCACAGATCATTACTCATACAGCCAACGTAACGTGATACCATAATTAAAAATCTCGACAGCTATAAAAGTACAAAAATTCGTCAATATTCTAGAATATTTTCAACTTAATGGTGAAAGCTTTGGCCAGGGCCATGACTCATTCCAAGCCTACTATTATGCTACGCTGTGCCTTAATCACAGCTTTTTGTTGTGTCATGTAGCACTTGGCGAATTTAAAAAAAATCCTTAATTAATAGTAGTATTTATGAGAAATATTTCAAGTACCTATTTTACGAGGATAGGATTTATATAGCTTGATTTTATCTTACGCCGCTATGAAAATCTTGCTTTATATAAACACAACATACAAGCTTAAGTGTCGTGTAGCGTATTGTCAAATGTATGAAACCAGGGCGCTTTGTCGCTATAGCACTCTTCACTAAAGTGAGAGTGATTTTGACTTGGAATAAGCCATTTTTACAAAACATAATTACACTAATCTAATATATATACATATTTATAAAATTGATTGCCCGCTTGGAGCGGCGCTAGGCAACCGGCTGCCGTACAACGGTTAGCAGGTTCGATCCATGCACGGAACAACACTTTGTGTGATCGACAAACGGTTTTTCCGGGACTGGATGTTACAATGTAAAATTGTATGTTTATTTTAATGTCATAGTACCATCGGGTAATCCATAAAACCTCAGACCTCGTACCTACTGAAACACCTCGGTGCTAATCACACAGCCGTTGGGGAAAGATAACTGGAACATGTTACCGAAGTACTAGAAGTCGAAATTGGATAAGTACTCAATACCCATGAGTCAGTAAAGGCCACTGTGTAAGTAAGTATAATTCTCGCCATTGTGTCTGACTAGAAAATGTTCAATAGAAAATATTGGAAATGCCAAGGTCAATTTCTGATTTATTGTATATTTAAATCGCTCGTAAATTACTTAACTGTATCTTATAACTAGCCTACTAAACAGAATCCTTATAAGTAAATAAGAGACAACGTAAAGGACTAAATTGGCATTACGACCTTGAATGATGTGAAGAAATTCAACAAAACATTATCAACCTACGGATTTACGAAATGAGGATCACTACTTTACAAACCAGTTTTGGGAATCACGTCTTACTTAATTGATGACTGTTGCACCAGTAAGGAGTTGTTATTATGAAAAAGTTATATTAAATAGGTTAAGTTTAACGACGCGTATAGTTAGGTACTTGATGATGAAAATTAGTTTTCATGCAATGCTAAAAATGTTAACTAAGGAAAATTTGTATTAAATAAAAAGTTTTTATTTCTTAGCAAGGAAGAAATAAGCCAAATTTACTATACTTGAGATAAATAAGCACTTACTCATGCATGTGGGTGCGGTTTCAAAACCTGGTAAGTATCTACCAATGTGATTTTTTCCGAGTTACGTGTACTTTTTAAGAAGTTAATTTAGACACCACTGTATGGGTACGGTAAAGGAAAACATCGGGAGGAAATCATTTTTTTTATGAGGGTAAAATCATCAAATTACTTCTCTCGCCCAGGGTGAGGTTAGGCCTCGGCCGTGCGTTGTGGAGCAAGCGCAATAGCTTGCCACACTATAATCTCCACTTAGGCCGGGCACGAGAAGTCACCGCCGCCGATCACTTCCCGGATGATACGTCGTTGCTCAGCTCAGGCCATACCGATTAACGCCACGGTATGCTCCACCGTGTCCTCTGAGTGGTCCTCAAGTGACGAGCGGCCATGTTTTTCCTTCCGCCGAAATCGAAACAGGAACCTATCGATACTGCCGTGCCCGGTAATTACCTGGTCAGGCGGAAGGTGAAGACGCCATAAAGTCTCTCAAGCCACTCTTCAAAAGGGGATATTACCGCTGCTATTACATCGTGCTCGATCGTGAGGAAAGCTGGACCTATCATGTCTAATATAAGATTGAAATCTTTTCAAAATGAGCAAGCGTGGTGATTAATGTTTAAAACCTTGTCCGTGTATTAAGAGGCCTTTGCTTAGTAGTGAGGACTTTTAGACTGACGAGACGATGAAGGACTAAGAAAATTTGGTTTTCTATCTTGAAGAGCAACGGCACTACAGAATATCGTAGATGAAGATAATTTGCGTACATTCTGTACCTGCGCTAATTACTATTTTAAATCAACTAGGGGTAATATGACATGGTCTGCTAACGTTCTGCGCTACGCTCCAGAAACTATTGTACGTGGTACATATGCACCTAATTACCTATGCAATATATCAGTACGAATAGGCTTTCTGTACATACATAACACTTATACATTTGAATACTTACCTGTTCATTGATGCTTAACAAATGAGCCAAGGTAAACTGCAAAACATACTAAGTCTGAAACGATACGATCTAGATCTCAAGGTATTAGCTATATAGGTAGGTGACTCTAACTGACCCCGGCCAATTCGCTTGTTTATGTATCCATGTCCTAGAAGTCTTCTTGTGTACAATAGATAACAATAAATATTATATTATTGTTTCAAAATATATTCAGAACATTCATTTTAGTATTTTTTGGAACAGAATTGTGAAAAAAATCTATAAACGGATCGGTCATTGCCTAAGCTCAAAGGAGTCATTTCACTTTTGCGTGGGAGCTCCAAGTTGTAGTAGCAGAACTGTTAGCGTTACGTTCAGATACAAGGCAGACACTATAGCGAAAAGTACTTATTAGTTTAGAATTTAGACTAAATTATTATAATCAAAAATATTTAATATAATTTAGAAAAAAAATGGCTGTAGCAGCAAAATATTTATTCATTTTTATATCGGTACGTTGTTATTATAAAATCAGTGGTTTTCTGTGTCGAGTATCCTTTTGCGTCTTTTAATACCTAGATTTTCAATGTTTTTGTAGATACTATCGGTCATGGTTGAGCTGGACGCGGTAACAGTTAATCCATCTTTGTGCCCTACGAACAAGATTGCCCCTCACCGACGTCACGTCACTTGGGATGAGAAACCTCGAACCTTTGGGGTGATACATTACCTATTTAGGCCAGGCAGACCACCCCATATGGACCCACTTGAGGATTTGCAAGAACAACCACAAGAAGACGACCCTGATGATTGCGGGGAAATAGAAGATTACGACGAAACAGACCTAAGCTCTCGTAAGTACAAAGCCAAAATTTGCGCATTTTCAATTAAATTTTAAGTAAATCAGATGATGTTTGAGATCGATAACATAAAGTTGTCCTACTGTCATTCTCTCTCTATCTCTAATTGCTCAAACATTAAAAATGGTTTGTGACATAGATAGGTATATAGAAGAGCTGTTTTTTATATTTAGGTATACGGTTTATGATGAGCCTAACCATTTTGTTTAAATTTTGTGTATCTTACTATTTTCACGAATAGTGACTCCAACTGGCCAAAGAAGAAAATCGAATAAAGAGGATCGTTACTTCATAAATAACGACTACATTAAAACATACCACCAAGGAGCCAACAGACCGCCATCTAGGCCACATCGACCTCCAAGGCCCACACGACCTCCGTACAACTTTGAAGGCAATTATTATGGGCCAAATGGATACAAGCCACCTTACTATCCAGGAGGTAAGGTTCAAGGTTGATTTATTTTAGTTAAGTTGCCTAGTCACGCAACATATATTCCAATTAAGAAACTTTAATAATATTGCAAGAGTTCAGGTCCAGGAGGCCTGTTTTTTAAATAGTAATATCTGATTGCATGCATTTGGTGGAAGTTCCGTCAGTGCCACACTGTTCCTAAATAATTATTTATTTCAATAATTTTGTAATTGTTGTATCTACATAATTGAGTAGTTTCCTAGGTCAAAAATAAATTAATTCGACGTTTCAATACAATGAAATATTGAAGAATAACTAAGTATACTTTTATTCATCGATCGACCGATCGACTAAGTTTTTAGATATTTTCTAGCTAATTATTAAGAAATAAGTACCAAGCTATTTGACGCAAAATAATATAACGCCATAACTCAGTTTTTCATACAAGTTTCATATAAAAGTATCGTTTTTGACATGGAAAAAAGTAATAAATTTGACTAGTTGGAAACTATCGTATTCTAAAAAATTACAGAATAGAAAAATGAAAATAGGATATTAGCTAATGGATGTGTTGTATTTTATTACAGACTATGTTAAACCGGTGAAGGAGGATACAATCGATCATCCTCAAGCAGCTTATCAACTCGGTCTTATCGGTGGTGCTCTCGGCCACGTTGTAGGATTTCCTCCGGTACGACCTACAGAAGGGTCACAGCTAAGAAAACCTAATTCTGCATTTCGGTTCCCCGACAATTATGCACATACGAACAGATATCCAAAGAAATCTCAAGAGCAATCAAACAGGTCAACAAGTATTTTCGGATCATTCCTTGATTTGTTATTCAAATAAATAATTTGCCAACAGGATACGATGCTTTATTTATTGTTTGTATACCTACCTAATAAAAATAAGATCGGGTTCAAATTTCCATTAGATATATGTACTTACTTACCTACATTAATTATTTAATGTATTATATTATTATTTAATGTACTTATTGTTTAATACGTATATTTATTGGAAGTCTTCTCATTAAAAGACAAACGTTTTCGAAGAATCCTCGATGGAATAAGTAGGTACGTAAGTTGATAAAAGCAAGCCGTAAAATATGTACCTATGAAGTAAGTAGGTATGACTATTGCTTAAAATTTTAATGAACCCCAATATTTCAAACATTCTAAGTATTTTCATAAAAAGCTAAATTTTATGCAATTATATAGGTATATACTATATAAGTATGTACCCAATAGGTATATACTTACATTAAGGTACAATAAAAATAGCATTTCATTTGGCTCCATTATTTTGTGGTGACTGCTGAGAGCTTACTAGTCTGACCTTCCATTGTTAATATCATGTTGTGGAATTTCAGAGGGGAGATAGAAGTCAATGAAAATACCAAGCAACAACCTTTACCTATATATTTGCTCATAGTCTAGTCGTGGCTTCAGTTATAATAAAATAATCGCGCAAAATAGTTCGTAGAACATAGTTCACCTACGTCCCTAATTCTCTAATGAGAAGCGCGTGACAAATTCTGAAACTACGGATATACTCCAGCTTATGTATATTATATATCTAGCTATTTTTTGTTGATTTGTCTCATTAATTAATTAGAGGAGCAGAGGTACTATGATATCACCACATGGCATGCGTTTAAAACGAGTTAATCGTTTACAAGTGACACTAAAGCGCGCATGTGGATGATAAAAGTGGGTGTAGTTTTATGAAATATCATACAAAAATGAATTTATTTGTATTATTGATATGGATTGCAACAACAATTTGTGTTATGGCAGATACACTGGATGAAGGTATGTGATTTTAATCTAAAACGTAATCGTTGCATTAAATTATCTAAGTAGGTATTCGTAACTATATTTTTAAGTTTCATTAAAGTCGTAGGAATAAATTAGGAAAACTGCAGTTCCAATTCAAAATTCAAATTAGTATGAAAAAGTTGTTAAATCTTTTGACAAGAAACGAATTACTAATTTTCGTTGGAGGGAAGTAAATAAAGACAGTGATGTTGTGCTATAAGACAACTTCATATAAATCCATATTACCTATTCAACCAACATATTTGTTGCTCCGATAAGGTTCAAATGAGCCATCCAGGAAAGCCCCGAGAATTTGGCGCCTGGCACTGATAATGGAAAAATCCATTAGGTAAACCACAACGTGTAAACAAACTGTCTAGTAACTTTTTCTGTTTCAGAAAACCCTTACACTAAAGCTTTAAAAAATAATAAACAATGGCACAATGTCCACGGTTACGTGCAAGTTCGTCCCGGAGCACATATGTTTTATTGGTTTTTCTTTGCAAACGGCACGAGAGTAAATGCACATCACAAACCTCTCATAATTTGGATACAAGGAGGACCGGGGTTTGCTGCGAGTGGTGTAGGAAATTTCGCTGAAATGGGTCCCTTCCACATGGATTTGCAGCCTCGCAATCATACTTGGGTGTGTATGTGACGGAATCAACTATTTTTTTTATTTGCAAAACTATTGACACCAATAGATTTAAAAATTAACCGTCATATTGACCTTTCGTTTTCTATCGAACCCACAATTTTCGTGAGTCTTTAAAATAGCTGTACAGATATGACGTTTTGCGGAGTGCTTAATTAGGTGTCTCGTGATACTAATTGATTAAGATTTGTTTATAAGATACAGTTTCAACTAATTGTTTGGCGACCTCAATTGCGATTAAGAACCGGATTATATACTTACAAATTTAAAAAGCTTGAACATACTACCTATAAATGGATGGTATAGGCGTTTGAAAGAAAACATTAATCAATTCTGTCGCTCCATTAACCCGTGATACGAGTACCTATGTCGGACAATGTGTTTTCTATTGTTTGTGATATACTACTACTTGTAAGTATTAGTACCTAGGTATCTTAATTATTATTGTTTAAAAACTTTTATTTTTTATGTTGCTGTCCTAAACTTTCCTTGGCAACATGTATTTATTTGGCATATGATTACTGGCTGATGTTAAACCGTTACATTTAAGTAAAAGTGATGTTCGAAAAACGTACTTAGGTATAAGCAATAGGTACGTATGTACGTATGTATTATGCTTAGGATTTGAGCGCTGAGCTTAAATAAGCAATTCCTTTGATCTGATCATAGTTTATCTGTTATGATATACCTACTTAGGTACCTATGAAAAATACTTTGTATAAGTAAGGCCCTATTGCGTATCATATCAGATTTCGATAGGGCATTTACAAAGATGTATAAGTACCTACATATTAACAAAGGTGCACGGGTCGGAGTAGGAGAAGGAACGGGGTGGTTTTTAATCAATAAGAGACCGACATTTCCTCTTCCCTTGAGCACGCTCAGCGCGGGAAAAGTCAATTAAGTAATGGTTTCAAAAATAAGTACCTACATAGGTACCTACGATGGAAATTTTTCCTCAATTCATAAAATGTTTGGTTGTAATAATGAATTGTTTAAATATTCTAGGTAAAAGAAAGAAATGTGCTGTTTATAGACCATCCTGTTGGTACTGGATTTAGTTACGTCACAAACAGTTCACTGTACGCGAGAACGGATAGAGATATGGGTATGTTAATGACTCAAACGCAAAAACCCATAAAATATTTGATAAAAATTCACGCCTACAACGTTTGTCCTTATTTACAGCGATGGATTTGGCAAAAGCTATTAAAATGTTCTTCAGAAGGCACAAGGAATTCCGTCGCACACCAACATATTTGTTCAGTCAAAGTTATGGCGGGAAAATATGTCCTAGACTAGCGTATTACTTACACACGGTATGTATGCATTAAAATTTCAAAAGCGTCTTGTGTGGTAGGTGAGTTTACAAAAGATATATAAGTACTTACCTCATAGGTACGTTACCTAAACATAAAAGTTTAAGTAGTTCGACTTCAGTATATATAATGTACCTACTCTGTGGTTTGATTTTGGAGACCGGAATTTAGTTGTAGTTGTTATATTTGCTTGTATCCTGTTATCATATCGTAAAAATATGAAATAAGTAAGTATTTAGGTAGGTACCTACTTACTTATCTAAAAAGAGTAATTCAATTTTACAGGCAATCGAGAAAAAGAGTTTGAAAATAAACTTTAAAGGGATTGGTATTGGTGGTGGTTGGGTAGACCCTAAAGAAAGTATATTGGTTCAACCGGAATTTTTACATATGTCGGTAAGTATCTAGACAAATCAATAAACCTAAATAATATGGTACTTATACCTTTAAATATTTTAAACTTTATTTCAGGGTGGGATAGATCGAAACTTATATTTGTCCTCTTCAAAGGTAGCCAAGCAACTCGTTCGTGCTCTAGAAATAGGGGATTATGCACAGGCAGACGTTTTGGATGACGTTCTATTTAGTACTTTAAATAAACAGGGAGAAATTAACTTTAACAATGTGTATGCACCTAGCCCATATCCTGCATTAGACGAGTTACAAAACACGATGAACCGATACGTAAAGCCAAGTTTATCTATGGTGAACCAAACAATAAAATGGCAATATTTATCAATGGGAGCTTATGACAGTTTGAAGAAAAGCTTTCTTGTGCCATCAGTTTCTTTCTGTAAGTTTACCTCTGCCCATAGTCTAGATGAGCGCTGGCATATTGAATATAATTCACTAATTAACCTAAAAAAGGATTAAAGGTTTTTTTTTATAAACCTAACAGGTGTATGTATATTTTTTAATTAGATACTCCATTTTTCCTTTCCTATTGTTTCTGGTTTCAGCGCTCCATTTGATATGTCTAATACCTAGATAACTATGATATTTCAATCTGTTATTTTTTTATTTTACAACAGTAGAGGCCTTGTTGGACAAAACGAAATTAAAGATAGCGATCTATAATGGAAACCTGGACGTCGTCACACCGTTGGGCGGTAAGCTTATTTTTATTTAAGTACTTATTCTGTATATCCAAGTGTGATAGAGCCATGCTTCGGCACGAATGGGTCGGCACGACCGAGGTCGACCGAGACCGAGATAATACTTCTCCCTCACACAAAACCGGTGCGAATACTACCATATCACATAGAAAAAAGTATTTTTCTCCTAATGCAATTAGTTCTACATCAAAAATGACTAGTTTACAGGAGAATAAAATAGTAAAAAAAAACCGCGTAGGTATTGGAAAAGATCTTATAAGGTTCCAAAATGTTTTTAACGAATGTTTTTTACCTATTAACACATTCAGTGCCCCCGACGCGTAGGTTTGTGCGTGCGAGGAAACGCACATACGCGTCGGGGGCACTGAATGTGTTAAGTAAACTTTTCGGTCGCGATCAAAATTAAAATTAAAGCGAAGCGTTACTTAAAAACATTATTTTTATTTATTTTTTACTTTAAAAATACGTTGCCCTACACTAGGATTTTATCCTGTGTCGTGGGTACAAACATACAAATTCACATACACAACACACCTAGACCCGAAACAACAATTTGTGGATCACACAAAGTGTTGTTCCGTGCGGGCCACTGCGCCTACCGTGCAGTCTGAAATTGAACAAATTGCAAGATGTACGACTATTTATGAATATATTTTTCAACTATAAATTATATAAATAAATTTGATAAATTCCAGGTGCTTCCAATTGGGTTCATAAGTTAGAATGGCACGGAGCTGCAGACTTTGCGAAGGCCAAAAGAAAGCGAATACGTGGAACAAGAAACGGGTATTACAAAGAAATGAAGAGGTTGAGTTTTTGGTGGGTCTTCGGAGCTGGTCACTGGGTATGCAAAATAACGTTTCTTATTTCTATTAATACAATTCGTTATATAAAATGAAATAAAACAATTTTAAGAGACACTACTAAATAAAGTTATATTCTACGGAGTATCCTTACAAATGCTGTTATTGCCAAGTTATTATTCAATTTATATCCGGATATTGTTTCTGAATTATCATACATTTCCGAATATTTTTATGAATTATCTTAATTTTGTGGAAAATTTGTTTACCATGCCATTTTAAAATTATTAACACATTTTAGGTGCCCGAAGAAAATCCTGAGGCTATGGATCACATATTGGATTATGTGACAGACGAGACGGTATATTTAACAAATTAAATGTTGAAGACGGTATAAATAATAAATTTAAATATAAAAATAATATTGACATCCTAGACTTTTTACTTACAATTATTTATTTAAGAAAAGGTTTAATGTTGCCATACATTTAATTAAAATGCGGAGGAATATTTGTACACTATTATCAATACTTTTTATACGTATTACGGCTTCATGAAGCTAGAATCCTGTGTTTTTCTGATGATGTCTTATTTTACCGATACTGTTGTTTTCAGATAATTAATGATATTTAAATAAAGTGTTACCATTGTTATAAATTATTATTATTAGTTTTGTTACTGACGTAGTTAGGCGTGATTAGAACTTGCAGTAAATAGGTATAATAGAAACAAATATTTTGTACTTATGATTTAAGTGAAATAAAACAAAAATTCTTATTAAATTCTGTTATCTTTATGTCCAGATTATGTATTCATAACTATTATACAAACAGTGGACTATGTACAACATTCAATGTGTCTTTCACTAACATTTATATAATAATATACACAATTATAACTTAAGCACCACACATAATATATAATAATATTATCTAACAACAATAAATTTTGGCAAAACGATCTCTAAAATTATATTATAAATTCATTAATTACATACAAGCTATTGGCCACCACTTGCAGGCTGGTAATTGAAAAAAAGCTGCTACATTTTATTTTATTTAGATACATTTCATATTATTGACATTTCTTGTTTTTTGTTTGAAGCTTTTCATGATATTAAATTTCATTGTATCAGAAAGGACGATATCCGATTAAAATTAACAATAGGATAGTTTCAAACTAGTTCAAATTAAGAACTGTTTCCAAAATGTTAGACGCGAGTTTATGAATTTAGTATGAAATAGCATAATATATTACACATAATTTTTCGTCAAATAGCATACTTATTTATTTGCATCGATAATTCAATATCTAAAAAATACAAGTAGGTACAGGTTTGGTATATCGTAAAATTAATGAATAAGTTGAAGTTATTTTAAAGTTTTTATATTATTATATTTTTTGACTAAAGAAACTACCCAATTAGAATTTAATATTGGAGGAACTTTAAAGGTAAAGTCATATTGAATTAAAATAGGTAATAATATTATATAGTAATAGACCAATGGCTTGTACTTGGTTCTACCATTCGGCTCTATGTTATTATTTTTATTCCATTTTTAACATTTTAGTTTTAACTTTTTTATATCAATGACGTCACATATTTCATATAAAAGTAAAACAAATAATATAATACAAGCGTTTAAGACAAAATTACGTATGTATGTGTAGTAAATAGTTGTAAATAATAATGTTTTGTACTATAAACAAATAAAAGTCTTGCTTAAGAGTCTTCAAATAACATAATAATATTTCTATACACGTTTGTCTTATAAATCTCATTATATTATTGAATCGAAAGCAAAGAGATCGTTGATAAATGACTGAATATTTCTTTAACGGCCAGCAACAACAATTTATTTTGGAATTTAAAAATAATATTTTGACATTATTCAAATTGTAATCCAATAAAAAAAGAAGACAATCAGCTTATTGGGATTGTCAAACGTTCAGAGTCGCTTGTTAGATACCATCGTCATTACTAAAACCAGGTACAACAAAGCTATATAAAACAATAATTAATTTATATACTATCTCATAATAATATCAATACTCCTATATATCCATACCCATATTACATAAATTATTCGCAAAATTTGTTCTATTTAACACATAAACATTTTAGATTTCATCCAATAATGCCATTTCACCCACTTGAGATCAAAGCGTTATGGCAATGCAGTTAAAATGGGTTTAGCGAAACCAAATTCTTTTTATTATTAGTAGGTCTACAACACACAGAAAGCCTTAATTATTAAATCGAGCTGGTTTTGTAACGAATTAGAGTACTTTTATACAATTACGTTATTATTATTATTTATTTTAGGGCGTTAATTACGAATTTGACTCATTATTTGTTGCATTGTGGTTTTGAGACAACCGCGTAGGAAGTCTTTGCATGTACATATAAATGTTTAACATGATACTAGTAATGAACACTTTAAAATTCAAATAATTTGAAAAGGGAACACTTTTCGTGAATCGATACAACATTCAATATCGCACATTTAAAATACATTTGTGATACATACTCGTATTTTAACATTAAAAACAGTAGTTATTAAGTTGAAAGGATTAAAGGACAAGTTTAAAATATAGATTGTAACTGGGGATCTTGGAAGGAAACCAAGAAAGATTAATTGCCGAAATTAAATAATATTTTCAAGACTTTTTCAGAGAGGTATTGGTAGTGGACATATATATTTAATGTTGTATCCAACCCACTTGACGTAACGACAACGATTCACGTATTGAAGTTTTAACATCAGTCTTAAAAACTCGCTGTGGTCAACAAACAATCATAAAAACTTTTACGGTTCACTTCCCCACGTATCGTAAATATTATTACAATAATAATAATGAACAATATACATCTGCTAAAGACGCTTTCAAATTGACCAATTTCATTTTATTCAAGAGCAATTAGGTACTTACGCTATTTAAAATTAAATGCCATTTAAAAAAAATGTGTATCTTTCTGTTTCGCATATTAAACCTTTTCCGTGCGAATAATGTACATACATGTGCTAAAGATTCCACTTTTAAACATAAGCAGATTAAATTCCATTTATTTCGTCAGTTTCTAGCATAAAATCTGAACTCTTCGATTGCATATTAGGTAAACATGAATTCTAATTTAAGAAGTAAATTTCACGTACGAAATCAAATTTAGGCAGATCATTTAAGGTTTTATCAATGTGTGTTGGTCAATTTGATTAATTCATATAATAATTATATTAAACTACTCTACAATTGTGTTAGCTACGTTAGTCTTACTTCAGCGTAACAAGCGTCGCATACTCTCACAGGTTTGGTGTTGCCAGCTAACGCGACGGTTTTGTCGCTGCAAGATGCGCAGAATATATGGCCACACCGACGGCAGTGGTGCTGTAAAATTAAAAGGAAAATCCATAAGTATCAATTATAAAAAGTAAACTAAATTAAGCATCAATATTATTGACTTTAGGCTTGTCCAAAGTCACGCCATTGAGTTCCACCTCCAGTTGTCCGCAACCACTAAATAAATGGTAGTTTGGACTCGTATGTACATTGCCTAGCGAATTTTGTTTATGTCTAAAAGAATAAAGAATAAAAGAAAGACGAATAAAAGTTAATTATATGTTTAAACTAAATCAGCTATGAACTTAGCATAGCATAATTTAGTTTTAAGGAATTGAATTGAATGGAATGCCATTACACTCAGTAGTATCTTTGTGTTACTAGACAATAAAATGTCTAATTTATCAGATTTAATGGGGGCTATCGTTTAAGCTTTTTTGCAAATCAGGTACCTAGCGCCAGTCTATGTGGCCAATTACTGAACACACATTAGCTTATGACTGTAGCTGTAAAAAAAATAAAGTTAATGGTGTGACAGCTAATTCCCTATTGGAAAGTTACTGGTGCCATCTAGAAGATAAGCAAAATCGGGCTACTCTTTTTATCCACCAGATGGCGCCATGTCTGTGTCGACGTATTATGTCATGTCATGTTTCTGAGTTGAAGGCTAGCCTCCTTTCCCCCAAAAAACAGAATCCCTTCAGCCTTGACTAAATTGGGTAAAGATAGTTTGTGTATTTAGTGAATGCAACAACTTACTTTTCGCCTAGCAATTGAGAATTCCTTAGCACACGCAGTACAGGCTGTGGCGTCTTTATCATGTGTCCATGTTGGAGGCTCCTCAACATTTTGTGCTTGAGCCTCCTTTTCTAACAACTCGGCTAGTTGCAATTTGTTCTCGCTCAGTGTCGCCCCAACTTCTTCTAGAGTCTTCTGTGCCTCTACGTATTGAGTTTTTAATAGATGTTGTTCTTCTTGCAGTGTGAGATATTTCTGTAATGGCAATGAAGTGATTGATAAGCGACAAATAATGAAAACCAAACATTTATAGGTGTTTCTTTATTTAAAAAAAGAGGGTTTTAAATTTGTTTATCATTCCCCCTTCGAATATTAGTGTCATGAATGAAGTTGTCAAGAAAAAGCTTCTTAGAATTCTTTATCTACAACTTTGAAATGTGTCAGATAAAAAATAATATTCATATAAGTTATTGGCACTTAAAAAATATAATATACTTACAAACAACCAACCACACACTCTAAGTTGTTGGAGGATTACGCTTAAAACAATAGCAACCAACCGCAGGGCCACATAGTCTTTATAAGGCGTTGTGTATGATATTGTTTATTTTATTGGTACTCGAACAATGTCACGTTATGTAAGTATTTTACTGTTTTAAGATCACTCTTTATATTCTTAAATTATGTATATAAAAATGATCAAATTGTTATTGCTAGAGTTGAATCATAATCGAAATATGTATACAGGGTGTAAGGGACAGCCCTCCACAAATTAACAGGGTGCATTCAGCTCCTTATTCTGAATCATATTCCAGTGAAAATTCTTTCAGGAAAATTTTCAATTTTTTTTTCGTTTTTTCAGTTCCTACACCTCTATTTCAATGTATAATTACATTCTATGTATGAAGAATAACATTAATGTAAATAACACAGCTAAAACAAAAAAATACGTAATGGTTGTGTGAATTCTCTAAAGAACTACGCATGAAATCAGCTGTTCAATTTCTACCTAGCGCGAGTCGTTTGAACTCACCGCACCGCGGTCACGGCGCAGCGGCTCGGCGCCCCACCGCGCCGATCGCCGCGCCGTAGGCCGTAGGTATACCTACGATCCCGTCCAACGTACAGAATAGCTGCGTCCCTTTCTGTCGATTGAACCAGTGTTGCCAACTTTTAACTTTTGTTACCTCTTCTACCTTTCTCTCTTTCTACCTTTGTAAACGAAAATGTTAGAACTATCGAAATTTATCTAAAACTTGAGAACTCCTTTGCATTCATAATCACATTGATGAGATTTTCATTAATCAATTAATGAAAATCTTGTCGCGCACATAAATTGAATAAAAAATAAATAAAGATTAGTCTAGTTTTAATTTTAAAGCATTTACAAATACTACCTAATTTATTAATTGATTGTTCTTTTTAAGCGATTACTGGCTAGTTTTTAAACTACTTACAGATTTACATGGCTTCACAATAGCCATGAATTGATAGTCGAGCCAGAAATTAAACACAATCTCCCTGGAATGGAAGCACAGTTTTCTATCACACTGCACTTTAATTATTCTAAATTAACTAAACAATGAAATTAGAATTAAATTGATTTAATCAATTAATTTCTCTACAAAAAATAACAGAATGATAAATTACGACCATGCATAATTTTTTATTTTTTACCCCGAAATTTTGTACCTAATTTTCGTGTAATTGGCAACAACAGATTTATGTTTGTGTGTGTCTCATCACATGCAGTCGCCATTGTGCCTTGCTGCGATGTTACTGTTGTGTACCGCGAGCGTGTACGCGGTACGGATCGCTCGCGCATTCGTCTTAAAAGTTTTGTTATAAGTAGTGTTGTTAAGTTTTATTAGTTATGTAGTGTGTGAAGTGTAGTGAAGTTTTGTTGTAGAAACTGTGCGAAATTACTACCTAGGTACGTTACGTATGTTTAGCGCGCGTGATTATGGGGAGATGATAATGTGTTGTAGTAGTGTAGGTATCCTCACCGTCGGCATCCATCAGACTCCAGGATAATTACTGGTGACTATCAACGCTTGCTAGAAAACCAGCCCATTGTTCCCAGACAAAAAGGCGCCGGAAGACCAATACCTACGTGGATTTTGGAATTGGTTCGCTAACGTAACGAGACGCTACCACTTACCAGTGCTTTCCTATTTAAACGTAGTTTAGGTAGGTTTGGACCGCAACCGTGGCCAGCACGATCCCCAGACCTAACCCATTTGGACCCATTTTTGTGGGGTTACGTAAAAGAAAAAGTGTTTGTGAGTGCGTGTGCAAGTGAGTACGAAATGCGAGACCGCATCACAAATGCTTTCCAGAGCCGGAAACCGGAGCGATTCTAAGGTACCTACGCATTTTTCTTTTTTTATCATTTATCAGTTACCATGTTATGATTGTTAGATTTTCTTTTGTTAGTAATGCGGCTATCTTTTAAATAATAATTTATTGTTATTAAACGTGGCGCGAGCGCGATTATTAAATTGTCTTTTGTAAGTAATGCGGCTATCTTGTAAATAATAATTTATTGTTATTAAAACGTGGCGCGAGCGCGACCGTTTGTCCGAAAGGTAACCGCGACCTTACCCTTACCACAGTATAAATATCATACAGTATTGTAACTCGGCCGCTTGAAAGAAATAAATACCTACAGCCGCGCGGTACGTAAACATGCGTTAGGGCTGCTCGTCTCCAGTATTTTAATTACCTTTGTCTACTTTCTGTTTCCATTTAGTTTTGTGATTGTAAATATCCTTTTTTATATAAACAAATAAAGTGCTTTAAAAATAAACAAACAAAATTTCTTTGGCCACTAATGCCGAACTGAACATCTGACTACGAATGTTCTAAAATCACAACCCTCAAACATCAAAATATTACATGAGTCTAGCTGTTTTATTGTTGTTATTAAATATTTTCTAGTATTATTCATAAACGCAGATAATAAACAAATATTATTAATAATAAAATACCACACTCTCTACTTTGAATTATACAAACTAACAAAACATACATGAACCGTTTTAACACAAGCGTAAGTAGGTAGGTACCTAACGTATCATGATTCATTCAAAACCAGAACCGCCTATAACTACCTATTTCACTCGTCTCAATAACTTTATTCATATTATTTATAAATTCAAACATCTGTTTTCGTGAGGGAACTGGAAATAATGATCCATAAAGACACACATTATGTACCTACCTAGGCTACTAGTAAGTAAAATTATTTTATAGTCTTACCTTTCAGAGTTTCCAGGTAATTTAAAAAAAACTTATGTCTGGATGCGTTATTGACGAATTCATGCAACCAAACATAATAACAGCACAATATTTCCTATTCGTCATATTAATAATGTACTCGAGCTGATTTCTAAATAAAAGACAACACACCGTCCGTTCGTCACTGCGGTACAGCCGCGTCTGTCTGCGTCCCGAGCGCGTCCCGACACCGGGCGCGTAGGTATAGTTCGCGTTTCGGCCGTTTCTATGAAGTTGAAATACTTGTAGATATTATTACCTTGCCCTTACGCTGCCCATAGTGTAAAGTAATAATACTAAAAGCGCTGCCGTTCGCTGCGTGCGTTTGCGGTGGTAGCGATACATTGCGTGTAAGGTAATGAAACAAATCGGTTTAATTGGATTCCCATAACGTTCCTGAAATAATTTCATGTACCGGTCAACCTAAGACGATATACTGAATCCACCCTATCAGTTTGCGGAAGGCTGTCCCTTACACCCTGTATATGTTGTTTACCTGTCCTATTGATTTCAGAGACTCCACTTCTTGTGTCAACATCGATATCTTATCTCGATCCCGCATCATTGATTCCTATAAACATTTAATAACAATAATTAATAAACTGTATTTATATAGCAAATAATACTTTAAACCTGTTTATTTTTTTACAGGATAGACAGAAGTTTACATAACAATAAAATTTTATCAGTTATGTTATGATTAGCAGCAGGAGCTTATTGATAAACCGGGTACAATTTGGAATACTATACTAGGTACTACTAAAAATTAAACAAACAAAAATGTCTAATAATATTTAACTGGTTCATCATCATTATGCCCCAACAAGCCACAGAAGTTTGTCATATATCTATTCCATAAAACAAGAACCCAAGACTCTAATACAAGTAAGTTAATTGCACTTGTAATAATTTGACCAGAGCTAATACAAGGAAAATGTATTCTATTCAGTTTAAGTGGACGAATATATTATTTTATAATGTACAATGGGATTACATGGTTTATAATAAGTAGGTACTGCACGGCAGATAACGTCACGCAATATTTTATGATAATGGATTCATGAATCATATCTTGCTATGGTGTTGGAACGTACATAGCTATATTGTATATTATTCAAAGATGCGCAATTTCATAAATATTCTTATATACTTTACTAGTTTTATTTTATAGTTACGTATTTCTCAATGACTGACTGACGTTACTGAATATTTGACTAAAAAAAGTATTAATATTAGCGTAGAAAAGTGGTCTATGCTACAATTTATATTATATGTTAGGTTGGTGAAAACTACTCATTACACACTTAACTAAATGAAGTAAATCATGTTCTTAGTTGTTAGGGCTTATCTACATAAAAGTTGGACTTAGGAGATCCTGTACTGTGAACACCTAACCATATACCAAAGGGATTAAGGAAACCCCTAAAAAGGGGAATCCTTTTTTCTAGTAGAGTAAATGTAATCTGCTAATGGCGATATACTGAAGAGATGTTTTAACGACTATTATCCTAATTATAGAATAAAATAATACTTACTTGTAAAGATACCCTCCATTCCCGTTCTATCCTGAGGTCACCTTCTGCAGCCACGGCTCTGGTTTCCGCAGCGGCTGCCTTCTGTCCCAGCGAGCGAGCACTGTCTTCTAAATTCTTCCTAGCTAACTTATCTTCTTGCAACCTATTCAGTGTGTACATTACTTTAAAAGAAGTTCATTTTGTTAAGTGTTTGTGAATCTGTGTCATTGACAGCCTTTAGCTGGTATTGGCAGATTGACAGTGGTTTATATATATCTATTATGGTGTAAAATCCCTGATTGATTTGAAAAGGTATTTTAAGACATATACTATTATAGGTCTTGAAGGCACATACTTACACAGCAGAAAGCAGTGTAAGTATGTACTGAAGTGGAGTGGGAACAAAAACCATGAATTAAAGACTCATTGAAGTGTTTTATAACATGCTGGAAATATTACAGGGATTTAAGACTGTGTTTAAAATTGTTAAACAATTAAGAGATAGGGACAAGAAGTTCAGAAAATTCTATGTGGATGGTGCTATCAACTTCTAAAGTTACTTGAATTCTATTTCTATTTGCTTTTATGAGAACACGAAAGAGGCACATCCAGGGTTGTGTTAAAGTAAAAAGAATCGAGCTTATATCTCCCTCTTTTAAATTAAAGGATTAGTGATTGGGGGAGTAAAATTAAAGTGCAGTGATATCAATGCCAATATGGGCATTAAGAAAGTGCAAAAAAATTAGTCTGCATTTAGGATCTTGGGTGCCAATACATTCGTTGCAAATTTCTTTGCATTCAATCCGTGCCTATCGTGGGAGATCAGGCATTCATCCTATTTTAGGTCAAGGCTCCAACTACTTATCACTGCTTTATCTTAAGTCTATTGGGATTGTCTCAAGTACTTTACTCGATGAGTCAGACAATGTGACAATTTACTGGTTTAATCTTTAAATTGATAAGTAGAAATAAAAAGACAACTCATATGCTACGCAAACAAAAATAAATTTTGGTAAAAATTTATTGCTTCGAAATAAGAGTGTCACAATAATTTTTATGATTCGAATAATATTCCTTTTTTATTTCAAGGGCTATACAAACACTTGTTACTTTAAAATGTATCACAGAAGGTATTGTTTAGTTACACATAGCATGCAAACAGGTGATAAGGATGATACTGATAATGGCAAACCTACACAATAAACACAAAATTAAAACAAGCAAACTCCTTGGATTTCAAGTTCAATAAAATACAAAATGCGACTGAATATGCTTTATTATAAATAAGGCTACTTATTACACATCTACCGCCTCGTAATTACAAAACTATTAAAAGGAAATAATTATCTAAATTATGGTTTTAACATCGCTGCTAGATAATAACGAGCACATTATTGTATACAATTATAGAAATTCAAGTCTCCAAGCACAAGTAGCTACTCAAATCAAATGAGATCAAATACCCTTTCATAGTTGTCAAAATCTATACAATGTGACCTTGATAATAATTATTCGAAAAGTATACAAAATACCAATCTCTTCAATAGCACTACCAAATTCTCACGCTCTCACTAATCTACTAATACAGGTACTTTTATTAGTTAATGTTACATAAGTAAATATATAAAATGAAACCTTAATCTGTATTTAATCGAAATAAATTAACAAATATCAATTTAACATAGTCATACTTAACAATATACCTAATAATTAAAGTAATATTATAATTCTGTAGAGTCCCATTCAATAAATTAATAGTTTTAAATCATGGATAAAACCTAACACAAACTTGGTTTAAATTAACATAACGTTACACTTTTATCATATTTATAAGAATCACAGCAAGTAAGCAAAAGCAACAGTAGCATTAAGTTTAACAATGATCGTCATCATCGAATCATTTGTAATATAATATCAAAATACTGATTTTTGCATTCACTAATTCATTGTGAGGGTTTGCCAATATCGAGCGAATGGAAAGAGTTGCCGCTAGTTGACACACGCAAGCTGTGCATTGCTCACACCTAAGTGCGGTCGAGTACTGATATACTGATATGTCAAGCGCTTAGTTTACATTCAACAGCGTAATATTATCCAGGCACTCTTTCGATCCTTGCGGATGATCGCAGGTCGGAACCCGCCTGATGCGATGTCAAAGTAAAAATTAGTAAAACCTACTTCTCATCGAGTTGATGTATGGTGCTGCCCATTGATTCAGTCTTTGCTTCCAATTTGGCTATTAGCTCAGTTTTATGTTTCAAGGAACTTTCACATTCCTAAAACAAGGCCAATACAGTTTAGCTGAATAAAATTACAACTCATTTGAGCAGAAGTAAGAATATTTTTGTTAGTCTAAGCAGGTTAGTACAAGATAGATGCTGTTGTTAGTTCATAGAGATAATTTATTCTGAGGCTAATACAGTGGTAAATGTATGAATGTTAAAACACTATTTAATTGCATATAATTTTCATAATTTAATAA
This sequence comes from Spodoptera exigua, assembly GCA_902829305.4. Taxonomy (NCBI): domain Eukaryota; kingdom Metazoa; phylum Arthropoda; class Insecta; order Lepidoptera; family Noctuidae; genus Spodoptera; species Spodoptera exigua. The sequence continues at coordinate 6,565,594 of LR824612.2, forward strand.
CCATTATATTATCCTCAACATCACCATAACCATAACATTAGAATGTGTTAGTAGTAGGTAATTAACAATTTCTAGAGAACAGGAAATACCACCCGAATTGTGAATAAAACATTTATATTTTACACTAAGAATTATTGTATTAACATCGGAGACTACTCCGCGATTTGATTGACAGTTTTGTCTCTCGGAGTATTTTTACGGAACGGTGGTATTTCCTGGAGATTCAGTTTTTTATGAGGCGGGCCTTCATCCTTAGACTTTGTACCCTTTTGCGCGTTACTTTGAGCTTTCAACTTTTCTAACTTTTCTCCTAAATTATTTTCGTTAGTTGTGGGAGACCTGAGAGCTTTAACTAAATCATTATCGGATCCTAAGAAGTGGTTATATTTCTCAAGGTTGTGAAGTATTTTGCCAATTTGTTCGGCTTTCCCCTGGAGCCTCGACACCATTTCGCCCTTCTGCGTCAGTTCCATCTCGCATTCCTTCCGTGCGACAACCGCGGCATTGTGAATACAGTATGGTATTAGTATACGTCGTATAATATATATAGAAGCAAATTAGAGGTCAGTGAACCCCAAAACAAAACAAAGGAACGAGACAAATAAATAACTAAAGAGAAACTAAACATAAATAAATACATTATTTACAAAGTCATAAGCGAAATAAGTAACAATATACAGTACAATGTTTTAGAGACAAAGAGGAATGTTATTCATTAATCAGTTTGGTGGGATAATGAGAATGCATGGGCGGGAATCAAGCAGTGTTAGATGGGCACCCACGCCTGACGAGCGACCTTCGCGGGGCATCGTCTTTGTTATAACATTTGCACGGTACACACAACGAGGTACCTAACGCTAACAACCTTTGTTAACACTGCATAAAACCGGATTAATTTACAAGTTAAAAGTAAGAGTGTCACAGTTATCTATTGATCATCAACAGACCATGAAGTACAAATGAAGAAACGTTAGCAACGATTTACGCAACAAGCGCGAGTCCACCAGTGATAGAGTTAAGGGTACAAAATCCTAATAGGTTCCAACATGCGTATTAGTTGACTACGAGTAAATGACTCACCTGTAATTTTTTGTACATCTCTAGGTTGATTAGTTTTATGTCGTCGAGTTGTCTTCTCAACGATATAATCGTGTCTTGTTTATCGTGTATATCTTTCTCTAGCAATTTCATTGCCACCTCCATTTCTGCTTTAAGTGAAATCTGAAAATTAAATATTATAATGCTTTATAAGAATTTCTTCTTAGAATAGCTTCCGCTATGGCCATTATGTGATGTAATGGATTTTGGTAGCTATTAGACAGACAGGTAATTGCATAATGGAATAAAGTTATTGTGACTTGGTTGCGGCCACTGGCATTGTGTTTCGGCCTTGACTTGGTAGTTTGAGATAATTTTAAAGATGAACAAACTACGCCTGTATATACTATACCTGTAAATCCAGTTCTCTTTGCAGTTCCAAATACTTCTTCCTTTCTTCTTCCAAATTTTTGCTGGCCTCACTATCATTTTTGGATTTATCAGAAGCTACGCTCTTGACGCTGCGTTTCTCCTGGAAATTAAAGTCACATGTGCTTAGACGCTTAAGAGACCAACGTGTTAATTTATTGCCTCTATTATTAAAATAGCGCGTTTCGCACGTTTAATATCTATTTCCATTTTGTTTCGACCGCGAAGCGGTAACACTATTTTTGGTACCGAAAAAAGAAAACATTTTGTAGAGAATCTACTAAGGAGTCTATACTATTAATTAGACTACTATTTCTTTGCTTTTACTTTATGTTTTGCAAAATAAGAAAGTGTATTACATTGTCTTATCGTTAGAGAAATAATCGCTGACATCACCAACACTACGTGAATCGCTATTAATCAGCAGATAAGTAAGTAATATTTCGCAAAGAATTTTAGCTTCTACAGTTAAAATATTAAATAAACTTATAGACGACAGGTAAATTAAAAATATAAATAAATATTTTACATTTGAAATTTTCAGTAATGTTGTGGTTTAATTTAAACACTAGACTTGGAAAAGGTATTTAATTTAAAAGGTAAACAGTAAATTAATTGCGTTAATTATTTTGTTATAAACAGAAAATGTTTCATTAGCCTTACCTCTTCATCAGACTGCAATTCCGTCACTTTCATCCTAGTATCTTTGGTTATGTCTTGCCCTGCACAAAAAATGCACACGTGTTTAGAAAATATACAAATAAACACAGACTGCACCGTGACATATTTACACTGGTACATAAATAACTCACAGGATTTTATCCAAAAATTTGATTTCGTTTGTGTTTTTGACGTTGAGTTGCCCATTAAAGCGGAGGTATATCGCATAACTGTTGTACACGGTGGTTTTATTATAACTAACAGTAAGTGCTGTGTGGACGACAGGTCCGGCCGGAGTACTAATGTCTACTAAGCGATACAATGGAGACTGACTCATTAGTTGCAAGGTGTCGTTATCTACTGGATCCTCTATTATTGTTATTCGCGTGGTGTTTTCGCTGGTGATTTCCTTCCGCTCGCTACCGTTATTATCAGTGACGGTTTTTTGGTAGCTAATAAGTGGGATGGTTTAATGATCGATAAAGAGTAATTTTCTATATTGTCAAACTGTGGGCCAAGAGAGGACCGTGTTCTTTTAGTTATTCTAATTCTTTGATTACAATGCTAGTCGGGTGACCCGTTAACATTTATAGAAATTATTACTTAAATAAAAAGTTTTGGTACACATTTAAAAGCAGTATTAATAAAATATCTGAGGTTTTCATCACTCCATCCTTTTTTCGATTTAACTAAGAATTTAGGTTGAATTCAAGAACATAGTGGCCAGAGAAATTTTGTGAATTTGGCAAAAAAAGTTTACGTATTCGATCACTAAAGAGACAAGAAATTAACCTACGAGTAAAATTCGTACAACATTCGTAATGTTAGTATCCAAAGAGAATTGTTTACACTAATGTAAATGTTTTGTCGATTGTTCAGCTACTCACCAAGAGCATGTTTTAGTTGATTGTTTTCCTCAACTAATTGAATCATCGTGTTTTTGGATATTGCCAAGTCTTCCTTCATTAATGCGTTCGTTGTTGTCAAACTCTCAACCTTAGCTTGGAGGTTTGCTACTGTCGCACTAAAAGAAAAGGTTTTCGGTATTACATCCTTACATATGATTGTAACATCGATTGGGATTAAACAGGCCATCGTTAGATTCGAATTTAGAAAGACGTATGTAATTGTAACCAGTTTTGATTTAGCATTTTACTTGAATTGATGTATTGAAAAAGGACCAAATCCCCAACTAGGTAAATGGATAAACAGTAGTAGAGTGCCCACTTCACTAATAACTAGTTAGAAAGGTTATTTATCAATTCAAAACGTTACGGGTCTATGAACTGGGTTAGCTATACAGTTCGCTCATGACCTTGTCGTGTTTTATTCACCTTCAACAATATTATTTATTTATATACAAAGCTTGCCAACAGTTGGGAAGTTACTTATTCAAAAGAACGATGACGAATTTGTATCAAAATGGTTTCCCATGAGACGAAGTGTCCTAAGTAGTTATACAGAGGCTGTAAAAATGTAAACGGACGATAAAACCTTCAATATAACATTGAATATAATTATCTTTTCAAGGCATAATTACGAAGTAAATATAATTTAGCCTAACCAAGCCAAAGTTGGTTGATTAACGATGTAATTCAGTAATGAGACACTTACAAAACAATTTTAAATAGAAAATTATCCGGTAAAGAAGTAATTATGCAGACTAGATTAGCGTGAGAAAGTAAAACAATGAATTCGAAACTCACTTGAGATGTCTGTTTAGCTCCTCGATATAATTCTTCTGGTCTAGCATTGTGTTGATATGGCGTTGTTTCGGTTCTGAATCACCGTTACCATTGCCGGCTAGGTCATTGGACGAATTACTGCCGCGTAAATAAAGCGAGAAATCTATTACGCCTTGTTGGCTGTCTAGATCTTCCTCCTGTGTGGATTGAATGAAAGTAGGAAATGAGTTATTAATAGAAATTATGTAAGCCGGTAGTGATCGCTTTATGAGAATATAAAATGCATTAATAATATCACACTGATATCATTGGAGATATTCTCCAAAAAGGCCAGGATCGGAGTGCCATTATCCGGTGTGCTTGTATGATCAAACAAATAAATGTAATAAAGGCTTCAGAGGGATCGTAGGTGGCATTTGTTACGTTTTGCCTAAGTAAAAGGCATGAGTTTAATACAGACATGATGTTGATACAATGAATGTAGCAATAGGAACATACTATATTATGCTGACAAATTACCTTCACACACAAATTGCAATCGACAACGTTAAGGCCTACTAGGAGGCCAGTAATGATGACAGCTTCTTCGTTAAGCATCAGAGCATGGGGCTCAAAGTATTCTTCCAACGTATCTTCACGGTGTTCCAAGAGAATACGAAGATAGTCGGCCAGGCGTTTTTGCATCAAAGCCAACCTCAACCAAGCTCTAGCACGACCCATTGCGGTCCTACGAAAAATTCAATATAATTTTAATTCAAAGCATGTTTTTAATGTGTCTGAAAGTTACTATAAAACAAGTTTCACAATCAATAACGGTTCTGATGAACTAGTAAATTCGAGAATAGGAAAATTCAAATCTTAGTGCTCAGATATATGAACACTGATAATAATCAATAATTTGTTTATGGTATAGTTACATACTTAGTTTGAAACTGGAAAATACTTTTAATCCAATTTGAAAAAAGAGTGATCAAACTATCGATTTGGTTACGATGCAATTCAACAATGAACACATTTAACGATGGAGTTTTTCTTTGTAAGGCTCTTTTATACATGCCGCAGTAAATACTATTGTATTTATCAGTAAGGTATAATTAAATATAAAAATAACTTACTTAACAGTGGGGAGGTCTCTGACGCTAGCCGTAATGTCAGCGGCTTCCGGAGAATATTTCTCAACCATTTGCAAGATGTCCCATAGCTCTTTTTTGGGTCCAAGTAATCCCTAAAACAACTTTGGGTGTTAATAAACGTATTAAGGAATTTACAACGTAATCATAATAAGATATTGATGCAAATTGTTTTGTGAACAGTATGACTCGTTTCACATTCAAAACGAAATTAGTTTTAGTTCATTACACAAACAAGTAAGTATGACAAACTTAACAATAATTACCTTCTTGGGTTTGAGTCCATGACGCATAACGTGCTCGAGCACAATGAAGAAGTGGTGCAAGGGCAAGTGATCACTGTCAAGCATCCTACCATAGCGGAGAGATTGTTCGATCAGCTCCTTCACAATTAGTTTCGAGATGTTCACAAGATTGCTGCGTTCAATCACAACAGGATCCCGTGCTACAACAGATGACAATAATTTTTTTTTATTGTCATTACTACTGACACTAAGAGCATTATTAGTGTGTAATTTACCCATCAATGTATTCATCGGATCGTCAGGCGATTTAATTGTGCCTTGAGCAGATGGGCGATGGAAGGAATCCTGCATTTCCATATCGTGTAGTTCTTTTAGACAGAGCCACTCTCCGTCAACGGATACGCGGAAATTGCACAGGTAGATTGTGTCCTGTGCGCCGGCCATATCACCGTCCGGGTTGCCGTCACCCTGATGTTGAATGGCCGATGGAATGCCTAATTCGGGCAAGGGATCCACCCCATGAACCGCGGCAAGCGAACGCATAATAAAGCAGCAAATAAACTATCAAGCGAAACTATCAACAGCGTCACGTAAATTTTGATCACCCGTTTATAATCATTTTACACGATGCGCAATTATGAAGGTCAAACCAGTAATTGTTTATCAATTCACTTGTTAATTCGCAAAACAACAAAGCGTAAGTTCGTATTTTATAATTTTCTTTAAAAAAATTACGATAGACACGAGATATATCCCCGAAAACCTCTTAGCGAAACGGGTTTTCCAGTTCCGACGTCCAGAACAAATATCGATTTCCCGGCAAGCGCTACTTACCACCTACAACAATGGGAAAATCAATACTTGGTGCGCGTGTTGCCATCTATCGGCCGACTGAGGAACAGTGTGACAGTTTAGGTAGTTGCAAGAGAAAAAATTGCTGTTTCCGAAAATTATAAGTACTTTGCTTTTTTGCACAAGGAATACTTGAAGTACAACTGTTATTTCCCCTTACGTAATGTTTTTTTTTAGTAGGTTCCTTATTTATTTATTTTATGTTATGTTAAAACGGATTAGATCCAATTATATTGACAACAAAAACCAATAAAAATTTGATATTCGTTTTGTAAGAGAATAAATGTTTCGTTTTTTTGGATTAGAAAATCTCTGAATATTTATTTAATTCCTAAATAATTTACAGATTTTGATCCCATAACATTCATTTTTCTAAATTAATCTTTTTGACGATAAAAATAATGAAAACGATTAATGAAAAATTAATGTGATCGTTTTTAAATTAAGTGATTGTTAATTTTAATAATTGACTACAGTTTTCACTAAACTATCATAATTAGTAGATGAAGGAGCATAGAAAATGATTTTTAAAATTGGGGGAGAGTCATGGCCCTACTGGCGTGAAACCACGGCTTCTCAGACAACTGACTAGAAGCTGTTGCATTGTGTCTCGCAGCACTAAGGTCTCCTATCCTTAATCCTGAAATTCCTTACCATCTCCAGAGAGCGAAACCGATAGCTGACTATCATGGTATACTGTAGTGATGTGTGTGAGATAAAAGAACCTTGCAGAAGGAGTTTCAAATCTGGATCTAAGATTGTGTATAGTTGTTTTATTAATATTCATTATTTGGTTGCCAGCCAGACCTCATGTTATTAATTACCTTTATGGTATAACTAGTGGCTCGACACTGCTTTTTATGGGTCTTCAACTATCTTGCTCACAAAGAATGGGTCCCTAATAGCCAACTCACCCTTCTATTTTCTAAAATTTTCTTTTGTAAAAACTTTCCCCTGACAATAACAAACACAATAAAAAAGAATTAGCAAAATTGGTTAAGGCTTTGTGGAGTTATGTGCTTACCAACACATTTTCACGGTTAAACATATGCAATTCATTTTTATATATAATATACATTTATTTTAGCACTCTAGTGAAAATAAATTAATAATATTCACCATTTTCCCTTGGATTCTTGATTTAGTCCTCTAATTAATTAATTTATTTTTGATTCTTTAGGTATAATATAATAATAAAGAGTTTTTTTTTTAAGTAAGTTGCCATAAGCAGATAATTTTTCATTGTTTCATTGTATTCGCTGGTAAATATTGTGGTATGATTATCTATGAATAATTGCTACCAATCTTTTTGCTTTTTAGTTGAGTAAAGAAATAATGAAGTTGTTGTTTAAGGAACTTAGTGAATCTTACTCAATACTTTTTGTTAGCTAAGACAAGCCATACTCATATTAGAAATGTAAAATATAGTATGTTTTAGTACCTTTAAACTAATTTTATAACAATTTATGATTATAATCATACGGGAGGATCAATGCCAATGACACAATTTTTGTCTGCCTATATATATACCTATATGACAAAAACATGGAACTAAATAATATGGCAATATAAATAACAAAGCAATAAAATCAAAAGGCCTATTTTGTTTCTAGATGTTGATTTTTATAATTAGTATTTGCACAGACATGTACAAGTTGTTTGATACTCATTAGTCATCATATTGGATCATATCAGTATAAATGTTTTTTTTTATTGAAATAAGATTATCACAAGTCACTTCTTAAGCTTATGGTGAGGTGGAAGAGAGTGTCAGACTCCTACTGATAAAAAACACAACTTTTTAACTACCTTCTTGTGCTTGCCCGCTAACCAGGCTGAATGAGATTTATTTGGCTTTTTACAATAAAAGTGTATTTTGTAGTATTTTCTTAGTTTGTCAAATGACTACCTATTTACCTTGTCTTTTATTTGTTTTAGTCTTTAAGTTGTAACGGCATTATAAACACACATTGAACAGCACTACTGTTATTTATTACTTCTTTTAAATAGCAACAGGTTGTAAATCAATATTTTTTGTATTTAGATAAATCTTACAGCTACTACAAAAATAAGTACCTTATACAATTTGCATACATAATGTATTACTAATATAAAACCAGGTGACGGTAAAATAAATAAAAAAATATTAATAATACAGTACTGGTTAGTGATTATGACGTAATGATAAAATTTCAAATTAATCAACTGATGGTCATGGTTTAAAAACAGTTCAGTAGTGTAAAAGAAGCGCTATCTTTGTTTGTATGTCGAATTAAACCGTCTGTTACGTTTATCAATGTAGCGGTCACGCGACGTGATATCCGCAACAATATACAAACATGTAATCTAGTACATACACAAATTACATTCAATTTAAACGGTTTCGCAAATATTGTAATAAGTTTCCATAACGCTGCTTCCCTACTAAGTTAAAATATTAGTACTTACTCTTAGAACTGTAGTAATAGGACTTGTCCGGCCTGGATAACAAAAGTTCCGGCCATTTATCTTCCCTTGATGATGAAACGGACGGAGATCTATCAAAGAACTGCGATTTCACTGAAGTTGTTGAGGTAGCAGGTGAAACATCAACCTCTCTCTCTTTAGAGGAAGCCATAATTTTTATTTAGACACAATTTATCATTAAAACGTCCTACATTTCGAGCAAAATACAACAAAAAGTAAACGCGTCAATGTTATGTCACTTGACATTAACTGTCATTCTATCTGTCAAAGTCAAAGTGATAAAAAGCCATATTTTTTTTTTTTTTTTTTTTTTTGGAGTTTATGGCCTGGATAAAAAGCCATATTGCCATAATGGGTCATAGATAAAAAAAATACTTCAAAATAAAATAGAAGTAAAGTCATTTCACGATAAATCTGTATAAAACTGGTGATTAAACTCGTTGAAATCATACCTTAACTGCCTGCATAAAAATTGTTCATGTTGACTCAATATGGGGCAGTTTCACATTTGTGCTAACAACTACCTGCTACACGACTTTGCGGTACCTATTTTATCACATAGATGTCGCTATAACGAAGTTAAACTTCGTTTAGTTTAGTATGCTTAACGGAGTATGTCAGAGTTTATACAGATATTTTCTGATGAGACACACAGTTCCATATAAAATACACAGTTTTTTATTTTATGCCTTAAAATCAAAGTCAAGCTTTTTACTTTACACCTAACATAGAACTACGTCCTACATCAATTTCTCACAAAGGAAAACAAAGCGATATTCACATTATATCAACCCGATATCGGCAACATTTCAATATTGTGTCCAATATGAATACGAATCAATATGATGGTGCAGGTCGTGGTGGCCCGGAGGTTAAAGAGCCCGCTTCTCATTCATTAGGTGTGGGTTCGAAACGTGGCAAGTACCAATATGACTTTTTCCGAGTTATATGTACTTTTTTTATGTAATAGGTCGGCAAACGAGCAAGCGGATTACCTGATGGTAAGCAATCAGCGCCGCCCATGGACAACGGAGGAGTTACGAGTACGTTACCGACCTTTCAGGGATTAGGGATTTGGAGATTTAGGAACTGGGAAGATTGGGGAAGGGGAAGGATTGGGTTTCCGGTAACCTCACTCACACGGCGAAACACAACACTGTGGTTGTTCCATGCCGGTTTTCTGTGAGGCCGTGGTATCACTTTCTATGATTATTTAGAGTGAGGAAACCTGGACTTATATAATTTCTAATTATAAGTTTGAAATCGCCAACCCGTATTGAGCGAGCGTGGTGCTCTAACCTTCTCCGTATGAGAAGAGGCCTTTGCTCAGCAGAGGACACTTATAGGCTGATGATGATGGTGGTGCAGAGAGTTTTTGATCACTTTCGATTATGTTATCCAGAAACCATTACTATATTTTTACAAATACCTTGAAGCGGCCTTGCAGACACTTGTTAGGTTGTTTTTGTTTTTTATTTTTGTAACTAGCTATTGCCTGTGACTTTGTTCGCGTGGAATAGTGACTTCCTGCAGATTTTTCTTTTAAAAACTATCCTATGTCCTTTCTTGAGTTCCAAACTATGTCAGCACCAAATTTCACTCAAATAGGTTCAGTAGTTTAGGTGTGAAGAAAAGACAGACAGACAGAGTTACTTTCGCATTTATAATATTAGTTCGGAAAGTTTGGAATATTAATAGTTTTGATTTTGTAATATGCAAACTTATGATGACGGAACTCTTTGTCATCTTTGTCTGTCTATGTCAAAAATAACGTACTTAATAAATTGTTGCTGCCTGCTCATAATTCAGGAATTTTGAATATATTAATTTATAATAGTGCAAGCGCATTGTGTTAAATGTCATATATTATACTTATGACAATTGTAAATACGAGTAAAAATGAATTTTCAGACGACTAAGTTTAGTCAACCTCTGAGAGTTATGATGATAAATCCATTGGTACCGGCATCACAACTACTAATAACAAAAATGCTATCAGGTGTAGTTTTTGGGAGAAGTCAATTAGTTGATTTGATATTATTAGTTTATGCGAATGAATTTGAGGCTGCAAACGATTTAGGACAAGAACTGATTGCTTGTGCGTTTCCATGTTACAATAGCATTAGGATAACATCGGATTTACCAAAGTAAGGATATCGAGGCAATTATAATGAACTTGTTATGAATAATTTGCGCTACGAAACGATTTATTTAAATTTTTAGTCTTGCAGATGCCGATATATTTTGTTTTATGACAAGTTTTATAAATCCAAACAAATTTGACTTCGATGAGGATCCGGATTTGGAGAAAGAGAAAGCAAATGAACAGTTTGATAATTTCTATTTGATTACAAAAATAGCTGCAAATTTAGGGAAACCGCAACCAGTTAAAGAGCTAGATGAAGCCATGGATAAAGACACGGGAGAGAAAATAGAACCTAGAAAGCCAATAATAATTACCGATGGTTTACTAGTTCTTGATATATTAATGATTGTAGCAAAAACGCTGCCGCAAGTTATGTTGTTCAGCACTACGCCTCTAAGTTCTATTGCAAAAATTACTTTGAGTGACCACTTAAAGGTTGGAACCTTATTTACGCCTATGACTTGTTTATTTTTCTTGCACTCGTCATGTGCGTTGTTTTAGAACGTCTTTATTTTAAGCGTTTTTTTTCTATTCTAACAAATAAGTGATCGCATTGCAGTAAATTTCTCAAAATTAGACACCTTGTTATCGACTAAGTAAGTAATTATTACAATTAGTAACTAAGTAAGTTTTAAGTGTGAGAGAGCCATGATTCGGCTCGACCGGAGTGATACCACGGCCTCACAGAAAACCGGCGTGAAACAACCACAGCGTTGTTTCGCCGTGTGAGTGAGGTTACCGGAGGCCCAATCCTTCACCTCCCCGGACCCTTCCCCAATCCCTAATCCCTAAAAGGTCGACAACGCACTCGTAACTCCGTTGCGGGTGTCCATGGACGGCGCTGATTGCTTACCATCAGGTAATCCGTCTGCTCGTGTGCCGACTTATTACATAAAAAAAAGTAAGTTAAGAAAGTGTGTGTGTTAGCTTTGGCTTGCACTTAAATTACTTACTACCTAATGACACGTTGATTTAAATTCTATCAATTGTTTTGAAGAGATCTTATGTAGGCATGTAATCTATTTCTCTGTAATCACCAATATATAGATATATGAATAAGTTCTTTACATATAGATACGTATTTAAGGTGAAATGTTGCGACCTCAACGAAGCCTACATTTGGGCTGCTAACGATACAGTGTTTCATACGGAAATCGGAGTACCATATGTTAAGAGTGATGAAATATCCGAGGACAAGTGGTGTGAATGGGATGGTATGTCCTCAGACATGTTGGAGTCTCTGGGCCTTGAACATGTTAACTTCAATGCGTCATGGATGAAGAGAGAGTTCATTGAGAAGGTTTATCATTTGATATTTTTGGTCTTTAACAACGATGTAGACTTATAATGTTACTGATCGACTTGAGAATTCACTTGTTGCAGAATATTCATTTACCACGAACAAGGAGCCTACCCAATATTATTAGGAACATTTCCATGAGTACCTACTTTAGTGAGCTCTCATGTTGAAGCTCGTCATGAATATTCTTGTCGACTATGTCAGACTTGACGGAACTTTACTATCTGTCTCTACTCTAGAATGCTTGCCAGAACACTTCATAGAATGCTTCCTAAACGGCTCCTGTTTTTTTCTGCAACATTCGAAGGGGTACTCATTACAATTGAGTGCTTAAGTTTATCAGCACCTTAAGTGAATCGACTGTGTTCAGTAAGTAGGCTATCGAGGCTAATATAAGCCACCTCAAATTGGGCAATCTTAATTATTTGGTTACTTACACTTTAGCAATTTTTATCAAAATACAAAATTTATTACTTTTACTACAAATATTTAAATGAATGAATACTCATTTTAACTAATTCGATGTATTTAATAATATTTTGGTTATAAGATGGTAGCGTTCTCCGAGGCTAACCCTTATGGCTGCATCTTCAAAGCGTCAGAAATGGCTAGAACCCTAAATGCTATTTGGTTGCCACGTTGTATCGAAGATGATGCAAGAACTTCGTATACTAGCATTGGAGTAATTAGCGATGGTTCATTGGGCACTGTTAGAGGTAAAATATAAACATAACATTTAGTCTTTGTTACCCAATAATACTAATTGCCGTGTAAATACACGATGTGATGTCCACCAGAATAGCATACAGTTATCAACTCTACTTAAGTACTGCGGGTGTCTTAAGAGAGTTCAGTCGGGGTTGCGAGACAAGCGCAGCAAGGCACCGTAGCCTATGCCTAGAGCAGAAGAAGGAGTCAGTAAGACTCTGACACTCCCTCCCACCTCACCCAGGGTGGGAGAAGACATTTGATGATTTTCCCGTTCACAAAAAAAGGGTGTCCTATGAGGCGAACCTGAAACTTTTAAATCCCCATTGCAGGTCTACCGTATGTGCTTCCCGTGATCATAACTAAGAATAATTGGTCTGTTAATCTTAAATACGAGGAAACGAGCCATCTAAGACACGAAATCAAGAGAATCAATGCAGCAGCCATAAAACATCATCAAAAAGTGTGAAAGTTTTTAGTCCCTTGTTCTTTCCTCATTATCAATAAAGTCGTCGCTTTTCTCATCATATTCATAATAGGCAATTATTCATGCAAGACCGAATCTTGAGTGGACTGTTGGTAGACTACCATCATAATAAATTTTATGTATCTACTACGTAGAATATTATACATATTGTTTGCATATAATGCTTACTATGTACCTATGTATTATATGTATCTGTGTGCTTGTTTATTTATTAACTAAATTACAATATGTGCTTATATTTATAAGTACTATTTAAGCATAAGTATTTTGCATTCAAAGTTTATTGTTCCTAGATTGCTTCTTTATTGCACCTGTAGCGGCACTATCACGTCGCTACATTACTTAGATACGATAGAGATAAGACATACATGTTAATTGTTGCACGTTTGTTAGGATAGCTAAATCTGTGGTGCTACTATGGCTTCTAGTGCTTAAACCATAATCTGGGTTGGTCCCTCCAAAATTCCGGAATACGGGATAAAATGGCGGTTCCGGCTGATATCTCCAAGGCTTCTTGTTGGCTGCTGCTTGATTTGCAGGGTGAATGAGTCATGTTGATTGTTCTTCGTCGGGTCACCAATTTGCCAGACTTCGTGGCAAGGTAAATAATGAGACTGTAGATGGTTAAGGTCTGTTTATTACTTTAATTGCTGGTGCTTATATACTAAGAAGATGCGTGAGATTTTCAGATTTAGCTATCCTAACAAACGTGCAACAATTAACATGTATGTCTTATCTCTATCGTATCTAAGTAATGTAGCGACGTGATAGTGCCGCTACACACCTTCCATACTTGCACAACATTACCCAAAAGTTGACTGGAAAGAATGCATAAGGCATTTAGTTCGCCTGCGTAATATTATCCTAACAATGTTATAAACGTGAAAGTTTTTGAGAATGTATAGATATATGTTTGTTTTTCTTTCACGCAAAATTAGCTGGACCGATTTGGTTTAATTTAAGCTTATAAAAAGTTAGACGTAATAAATTATTAATTGTATACGTACCTAGACGTATGTATGCATCTAGTAAATAAGTTTAAATTAATTCTTCTTTCAGCTGGTTCCATATTGCAAGAAGTTCCTTAAAGATAATGTCATCGAAAAAGTATTTGTACCAGTGTGCATCGACAGTGAGAATACGAGCACATATTCTTCTTCGCGTGAGAGCAGTTACAACAGTGGTAGCGACTGATTGCAATGATGGTGCCGATTACTTTTACTGTCATTTTGTAAATTGGGCGTAATTGTACTCAGTGGTATTGAAATAAATTATTTAAATGTATTATTTTATACTTCGTTTATCATTATAATCCTACTAATTTATAAAGTTTCACAAAAGTGGGTTAAACCCAAGAGTAGGTACATAAAATAGATACTAATTAGCTATAGAAGACGTTCTTTGACTAAAATACAGGGAAATATAACAACGTCTTAGAAGACCTGCTAGTACCGACTAGTCTAAATAGAATTCTGTTAAAGTTTCACATAAAAAGTATAAAATAGAAATAGAAAGAGTTCGTAACTAAGTTGTTCTCGGTTCAATTGAGATTGTCACTTATTCACACTACCAGCATAAAGCCGCTAAGGGAAAAACAAATAAAAGCGCATTTACTAAGCGATTAATATTCGACGGACTACGGTCTCGGCTCCCTGACCGCATCGTTTGTTTAACCTCTTCTGTCAATTTGATTTCCGACCTCGGGGGTATGTAATTTCCATTACGGAGGCCAGACGCTTTGTTTATCTACGAGCAGTCCAATAAGCTTGGCGAGAATCTCTGTTTCATCTAAGTAAATCTTTATGTATTTTTATTTGCTCCCATTTTAAGTGGAAATAAAATATGTTTTTGTATGTTTGTTGTTAAAGTAAATGAATAGTGCTGAAGATAGGATATTGAAAGTGTTTTGTTAACTTATTGTTGATTGTATACTTCGAGGGAGAACTAGTAGAGCTTTTCTCATTTTATTCACATCTAATTATTATTTCTAACCTATTGGTATACCTTAACAAAATCGATTTAAAAGAAAAACTTGGTATTAAAAGTATATAACACCTTACTTTTATAAAAAATGAGATTCTTATTTGCTCGTTCATAAGTAGTAGTCGCGAACTAGAAGCTATTCAAAGAGGGTGGCTATTCCCCAGCGCGGCGGGAATTCGAATCAAACTCGTCTCATTAGCCAGTAAAGGAAAACTTGGATTAGTTGACCAACTTCCAGTAGTAGATTGCGCGGTGCGTTCGGCATGCGGACAGACTGTGTGCTGCAACTTTCCCCCTTAAAATTATAATTAAAAGAAGGTAACTTCTTATTAGGCTTAGAAATGATATTCATGCAAGTTTTCTCAACATTTATTACGGCAACTTAATGCAATTGAAAGAGAATTTTAAATTTAATCTTATATTTTGTTCTTGGTGTTTTTGATAACACGTTTTCAGAGACAGACGATATACGAGTACGTAAATATAATAATAGGTGTATTCGATTAATTCATCAAACCCCAAGCGAACGTCGGCGTTCGCACACCTATTGTCTTACTATTGTGTCTCGAATTACCAAGATTGAAAGGCATGAATCTTGAATAAATCCGTAATACCATCGCAGAAAACCGGCGAGTGAAACAACCATAGTGTTGTGTTTCGCCTGAGAGTGATCCTTTTCCCCATCCTCAATCCCTTAATATCCGAAGCCCCAATCCCTTGAAGGCAACGCACTTGTAACTTCTCCATGGGTGGCGTCATTTGCTTACCATCAGGTAACACGGATGCTCGATTGCGGTCAAGCAATAAAAAACAAACCTTAACATAATTTTAATTAGGTACACACTATAACATCACAATAAAAAATAATCAAAAATAGGCTTCATTGCTGTTTCTTTTTTGCTGTTTCTTTTTTTTAATTACCTGGGAAATCTTACTTTCTAAAAATTAAATATCTTAGTTTATATAGTTATACAGTAGGTAACTTGCTATAAACATCATAACAAGTCTTAAAACTGAACAGTTTAAATAAAAATAAGTTTTAATAACAGCAGGAAGGGCTTATTAAATGATTAGCACAATTTGCAACAACTAATGAAGCTACAATAGAAAAATAATGTCCATTTAAATACACGAAAGGGATATTTACTATAACATTTATCTAGAGGGGGAGGCGACCACCTTCAAGTGATATGCGATTTCCGCAAGCAATGATTCGAAAACAGTAATTTAAAAGAAAATATTTTTCTAGTTTGCCTTACATATATTACATATTTATTCGAAATTTAAATTAGAATTAAAATATCTACGCTAATTAGGTATAAATAGGTATAGGTCCATTGGTAACATATCTACTATATAAGTTAGTATTATATTGACTTTTTATGGGACATTGTATCTGGTTTGGCTACAAGATAATTATTATGTTTTGTAGAGTACTCTAAGGAGATATAATAACTATTCCTCAAGGAAGAGTTCTAGCCGAAAGGTGTTGTGTATCGCCGGTCTTGTAACCGTCTACATGACACGAACATGCCATGACTACTGGTCTGCGAAACACGACGCCGCCACTTCATATGCACTAGTTTTAATTAATGTCTAATATACCTACATATATCTATAGTATTTTTAAGTTTTAACATTGTTTATTTAGTGTTGTATTTGTTTATATGTTTTTTGGATACCTGAACTAAATTGATAAATAAATAAAATAATATCTAAGTTCTTCAATACGGTTTAAACGACTATGAACTGATAAGTCATTTAAATTGTAGCATGTGGTATAAGACATATCTCAATAAACTAGGTGCTTACGCGAACAAAAATCCGAAATCGGTTGTTTCGGGTCGTATAAGGACTTAGTGTCACATGAGTATGGCTGAAACGGGGCTGCGTGGCGTCGCGTCTTTACCGGAGACATTCGTTATCTGTTCCAGCTTGCTTCTTGGATTTATTGACTTTTTTCCCCTGCCTTAATTTCTAGAGATTCGGTCGAATGGCCCACGCCGGCACCGGAACATTAACGTGACCCCTGGGAAATATCTTTTGTTGTATCGTATTTTTTAAACGTCTTTAATGTTTCTAGGCTTTGTCTTTGTGGTCCTTTTTAATCCAATTAAATGTTTTTTTTGCTTAAGCTATATACAAACTCCTTCGTGTAATAGTGACCGTAAATAATTCAGGCCGCAATAATTTAGATAGGATTACGTGAGGTATGTACGTTTTTGCTAAAAATATGGTACGAACTTCGGTCAATACATTTTTTTTAAGAAGTTGGGTGTTATCTAACGTAACGAATGGTACACATTTAAAAAAATTGAAAAAATAGAGAGAGAAAAAGACAAAAGTTGTGACTACTATTTCTAGTGAACGAAGTACGGGTAAATGCCATATTTGTGTATGTCGCAGTCAAATTGTTGAATTAGCAATTCAACCAAGGCTTAGTTTTACATTCAGGCTGTAAGATGAACGGTGAAGAAATTGTTATGAAAACTGAGTATCTACTAGATTCGTAAGTTAAGTTTGGTCAGAACTGTGAACTGCACAGAAATCGAGTCGCCCTTGCAAATAAACCATTTTCTCTATTTGTCCGCAGCTAGGCTGGCTGATTGATTGAATGGCTAGTTTAACCAGTTGGCTGTGACATATATATAAACTTGACTTATTCATAGCTTACGAGTCCATACATGTTATTTATTATATTAAGTACCATTAAATTGATTCCAACAATATAAATCAAACTTATTTGTACTGAGAAAAAGTCAAGAAATGGCCTCTTCCTTAATGTTCATACTTTATAGACAGGTATATTCATTATAGGACGCATTTTATTAAAGTTTTTAGCCATGCCACCATATTGTGAGTAAAAGTTTTCCAACGGAATGAGGTCTTCTTGCCTTTCAACATTTATTCAGGGCTTTGGATCGTAAAAATTAAGAAAATGTAATCTAGTGTAAAAACTATGGAGGAAAATTATTTATGAAGGTTTAATGGTGTAATAACGTTCTAATCCTATAACATAAAGTGGATTTCTGGGCTTGGGTGGCGGGCCGAAAAATTTGTTTAAAAATTCAATACCGTCTATAAGAAAGTCTGTTCTGAGAACGCAACGGCCTGCGAACATTCCCATTTTCCTTTAATAACATGGGAGAAATTGCTCGATTAGTGCGGAAGGGACTACCTCTACCGGTGCCTTCGATTGCGATACGTAGACCGAGATACATAGAGTGCATTCTTTCAATAAATCGGAAAAATGTATTTATAGATCAATATCGCATCATCTTGAAACTTTTCAGATGTAAATAAAAAGGGTATCTTCAATTTATCCTCCGCAACGTACTTAGGTAATGGAACTGGGTAAACTGTTTTATGATTATCGTGTCAGAGGATTAATTAAAGTTTGTTGTAAAATAATAATAATAGGTACACAAGGGATTAAAAAACAGGTGTAGTTATCGCTTTCGGTTTGTAAGGAATTAAAACTGAAAATGCAAAATGATTGCAGTATGAAGCATTATTGACACATAACACGGGTCATCTCCTCTGGAGTGAGCTTATTATGTAAGAAGGATATGAGTATTCTGACCACTTACTTTGCTGTGCATCTGTTTGGTATCGCCTCCACTTATTACAAAGCAGTAGGTAACAACTACGAGCCACTATTTTATCGAAGGAAAGAAAATTGTATTCAAAAAGAACTTTGAATTCGAAGACGCCGCGTACTAAAGCAAAATCCTATCTTAAGAAAAAAGTGGGGGAGTTGGCCGGATTAAAAGCATTCAATTTAAATATCCCAGACCTTTGTCCAGTGAGTTTCCGTAGGCAACCGGCCGTGAAATTTCATTTAATCGCCGGAGAGAAGTGCGTCTCGGCTAATGCAGATTGCGAGGCTCGCCCTCGGGGCCCGGTTAATTTATAGCCCAACAAATTTTTATTCTTTCTTGAACTGCTCAAACGTCCATTTTTTTCTTAAGTTAATCAACCGGACTCCTAAGATTAGTCGTTTTTATCAAAGCTGTTAAAGGGTGAAGTGGAATTCCTTTTCTTAAACCGTTAAGTATCGCCGTTATCCATATTATTATTATCTCTAAATCTGAGAGGCTGTAGCGGTTATTTCTTTTACTTGAAGAGTTTAATTTTTAACCGCTTGTTTAATGTTTTCTTTTGGGATTGTGTAGGAGGTGCTGTGTAATACAAACTCTAGTCTGTTGTGTATTCAAGTAACATCTCTTCTTGTTACTTAGTATAGTTGTACGGCTTAGTATTGATCGATCTTTCAGCTATGATGTCAATTCGCGCGTGTTGTGAATTTAACATAATCCGATTGAAGCACAGCACAAGCTGCGACTGCTGCACAACTACGTAGTACAAAATGGATTTGTCGAATGAATGCGTTAAGAATTATTTATAAGTCATTAACCTAATTTCAAAAATCAATACTTCATTACGAGATTACACCAAGTAATTAATATTTATTTCATTATGTTCTAGGGAAAACCTTTTTCTTAGACAAAATATAAAACTTACTTGAGAGAGAATTCCTAAAATAATTATAAAATACACGAACATAAATCTGTACTAAGGCTAACAAAGAAGTTGACAATAAAAAACACGAGTTTGCGGAATGTCCCCGCGGACTTGGTGACCTTTTCTTGTTGACATCTTTATCGAACGATTTTCAAGATGTGAAGGCGTGGAAAAGTTAAATAAATCCAAAGAGAGCATTAGATAAGGGAATGGCTTTTGTAATGTCTTCGGGACGCCGTAAATGCAACCGATGTGCCATAGATATCTGTCGGAAACATATGCTCAGAATTTAAACATTGCTCTGTGGTATTGCTAACTACGGCTAAGTTGTGGATACTGAAACGCTTTGAACTGTGTGGAACAGGTAAAGGTGTAAGTAAACTCCACATGGAAATAAAAAAATGGATAGGCAATCGTAATAATTTAGGTGCAAATAAAATTTTAACTATTTATGAAACAATGATAACATAACCGCATTTTTAAATAAAATCCCGTCGGATGTTATTTGCAAATATTTTAACGGGTTGTGTTCAACGCGCGTGTCGTCATCGGATGACTGCAGTGGACTCTGGAGTACAATGATGGAGCTATAAAACAACAGTGCCGGACATGCATCGCAGATAAATCAGACCATTTGTATCTACACGCGTGACAAGAGGCGAGCCTCGGCGATTCGATGTTTTCATTGTGTCCATGCGAGCTAGTATTTTATTGTGAACACGTAGTTTTGTTTGTATGTAATATATGTGTATTGAACTAGGCGAGGATCGTGATTTGATTGTGCCGGTTTTATAGATTAAACAGTTTAGTTAGCGCTATGCAAATTCTAGCGAGTGAACCGTTAATCCTTCTCTATTTTATGTTCGTTCGCATCGGTTTCACAGTTTTAAAAGAGATTTGTATACCTTGAATGTTGATGACCAGAGGTTTAAAGGTATCTGTTTTATTTATTTTTTAGATACAATCAAATTTATTTTGTTTTTTTCACTCAAATAATAAGGTTATCTACAAATCTTTAACCTAAAAAAATAAGACACCAATTTCCTTTCTTGTTTTATTGGCTATCACGTCAATCTATTTCAATTACTTAACTTCTTTTAAAGAAATTTAATGTGCATAAAAACTTCAATTAGTGCAGTAGATATGCGAAGTCAATATAGGTACCTATACTATGATTGACGTCAAAGCTGGCGAGGATAGTTTGTGGAGGAGAGGGATTATTTATGTGCAATGTTCGTCAACGTCAGCCGGTGACGCGCAGAGCGCAAGCAAGGGACGATGATACGATACTACGATAAGTTGATGTCCCAACACTATGTGTTATTAAGTGCACACTTTGTTTACAACAAAATATTAAGAAATTTAAAGCATTAGAGAACTTACATCCAAGGATCAAGTAAACTGCAAAAAATAAAAATGTATTTTTCCCTAGACGAATGTACTAAGGTACCATAAAGCAGGTAACCCTTTGCCATGGTTTCAACGGGAAGAAATGCCCGGTGTCGTCTGTGTGAGAAGCGCCCGGATAAAACTGTAAAGCATACGGTGACTGTATGTCCGTCTTGGGTTGAACACAGCCGTGTCCTCAGGGAAGTGATCGGTGACGGCGACCTCTTGCGCCTGGCCTTGCAAAGGTATTCACTATTGTGTAATGTTTTATTGTTATTTTAAGGAAAAGTTTGGCAAATAAATAGTCTGATATGCTAATCAATTCATGCAACCCATGAAAACTCGCAACACCAGAGGAGTAGCAAGGGAATTGGCGGTCTTTTCGGGTGATTTGGAAATTATGGGTCGGAGGTAAAAGGAAGAATTGTTCCTTCGATTACCTCGATCACGTGGCGAAATACAAAGTAAAGCGTTGTTTGACGTAGCTTTAAAAAACAAAATAGAAAAGACAATGCCACGACGAAATTACAGTTGTCGAGCCGTTCCATTTTAACTTGATATAATAGAGTTAACATTTATAATATTGTCATGTGAAAGTCACTTAAGTCAAAGCCATATGAACATGTGATATCTTCCACATACACAAGTTAAACAGATATAGATGTGTCCCGTATGCATTTCACTCGCCTCCAGTACGAGATTATGTTTCTAGCTTTACACTAACAACGTGTTTCAGAATATTTTGTGTCGAGTTCACAACGAGCTTCATAAAACTTTTTATACAGCGCTCATTTAAGTTGACATGTACACACGTAGTTTGCATTTGAAAACAAGTGATATCAATTTACATAGGAATTTATTTTTTATGAATACGTCTGTTGTATGTACTAGAATTGTTGACCGTCAATATGGTTTGTTTCAAAGTTTTCTTTATGTGATACGCCAGCAATTGTGTACGTGGATTACCTGATGGTAAGCAATCTGCGCCACTTATGGACACCCACGAGAATGGAGGAGTTATTAGCGCGTTGTTGCGGTATTTTGGGGATAAGGGGTTTCATTGAAATAGGGATTGGGTCTCTGGTAACTGCACTCACACGGCAAAACACAAGGCATTTGTTTTACGTCGGACAAGCGCAATAAAGTCGAAGGAGAAGGAACTGAATGGTTTTCAGTCAGTAAGAGTCTGAAACTCTCTCTCGCTTTATCACGAGCAAAATAAGGCACTTGATTGTTGCTCTCCCCGAAAAAAGTTCTTTTTTCACGCTGGCTTTTTGTGACGTAGTGGTATCATTCCGGTCGAGTCATCCATTCGTTCCGAAGCGTGGATTTACTGCACTTAAAGTACTAATACGTACATAATTTTATATTGTAACTTATTCTAGCTACAGTAATATAATGTCTCATTTATTGGCCCGGTGTAAACGTATAAAAAAGGAAACTCTTCAACCAGTCTCACAAGATATAAGTAGGTAGGATTCATTTTAAATTGTTTATTTCATAAATTTATTATTAATTAATAATTACAAATCGGGCAGGTATCTATCTAAGACTGCTTTGTGACTGCAATGCACATTATCGACCAAATATGTATCTTAAGATACTTCTGTACTTGTATCATACTCACTATACTTGATGTTTTTACTTTGTGATTTAATCAAAAAACAGTTTTAACACTGATTCAGTTAGTGTTAATAATACTTATGTATTTATAGAAAATTATATTCGTTAGATATTCTAGATCGGTTTAGATAGAGTGTAAACATTTAAATGCCGTCCCCATACCTGGATAAATAAACGTATGTGCACGCGTGGAAGTATCCAGCAGAATAAGACCTCCCAAACTCAATGAGGCTGGCTTTCTGAACGGGGTTTATTGGAAAGGTTGAAAGTGGAGGTCTACGAGAGGGGTCTAGTTAGATTGGTGGCTTTGCGATGGACCGGTAGCAATTCGTCTAGTCAGTCTAGGTACAGCTTATCGAGCAGTCCACACTCGGGCCGGCACATGCTAACTGAAACTGATTTACGACACCGATGACAGTTTATTCAACAACGGCGGATATTGTTTATTAATTGGTACAAGGGTTACATGATGAGGCGCGTTGTTGTGGTCGCATGTTCCTGTCCACTATTGCGGTAAAGCAATCATGATACTGCTACTAATAGTCTCGTGTTGCAATTATTTCTCGTCGTTAGAAATCAGAAATTATTTATATATGTATTCTTCGTATAAAGTTTGACTGCACTGAACAAAGCTGTCTTGTTTTGTTTATAAAAAACTAATCTTATGTTTCTACCTCTAAGTAAATTTTAATAAATTGAAACGTAATCAACGGATTTATCACTCCAGAATAATCTCATTTAGATATAATAATAATACATTTCGCGTAGGTAGGTTTCATATTTTAAAGAAAGAACTATTTTTAGAGAAAAAACATGTTTACGTCAACAAAAATATTCGATTATTATGAGGAAAGTGACGATCATTTTAATTAATGAAGACGTTTTCAAACTTAATCCAATGAAAGAATGTATTTTTGAAAAAGGAATATCACGACCTTCTTAAATATTTTTGCTTTCATCAGTCGTCGCACCCCAAGAAGATGAAATGACTTAAAAACTCTGATATCGAAACAGCACTTGAATATGGAGAGCTCAATGGCAGACTATTAGATCATTGGCAACAGTCAATGCAAACCATTGAAAAAACAACTTGATTTCTAAAATCATTTGGTCATTCATCATCATCATCATCAGCCTATAAGTGCCCACTGCTGAGCAAAGGCCTCTTCTCACATGGAGAAGGTTTAACATTTGGTCATTATAGACTTTTAATAATGTATGGTATGTAAAGAGGCTAAGGATACCTTACATGTACCTACTTTTGATATTGGCATAGACAAACGATTAAGATCTGCTACAATTGTTTATAGCCAGAACCAACATGATTGCTGACTTTAAAATTGGAAGGCATCGTATTGCTCATTATGGGAAAATCAGTATTGTTTTGATGCTGTTGTGCACTGCGCCAAAATAATAAATAATATAAAAATAATTACTCGTGTATGTACAAATCCCAATACCAACAATGTAATTAATTGCTTTGTACATTGAAATGAGTCGCTGATAAACATTAATTTGTCAGTAATTGAATTGATATTGTTTTACTTTAGCATTACGTTGCTGGAATCCGAAAAGTACTTAGTATATTTTAATGAGTTCGGCTGAATTTTTTTTTTTTATCGGGAATTTACCAGTTATCGTTATTTTATTATATATCGTTATTAATAAAGCTAAATGGTAACTGTTTTGGTTTTAAGCACATAAATTATATACTAAATTATTCAGATCTGTTAATAGCTTGTATGAAATATTTTTTGTATGACTTGTTTTAAAGTAGTTTAACTAAATAAGTGAATCGCAATAATAAATAGAGTTTGACTTTGATTAATTAATGAAACCTCAACAGAAATGAATTCCACGTAGATAATTTAAAACGAGTAAAGTATGTTAATGTATAGGCAAGACCACAACATAACCCATTTTATAACTAAAAACAAAGACAGGCAAGTCCCAATGTCCCACTCTAGGAGCTACCCGTACAACCATCACAGTCGAACTATTCCCATAGGATTGGTAGACATTTTTAATCAATATGGTTCTAAAGACCAATTTAGAAAGACCTTTCCTGATATTATATCTATTTTGAATTCGGAATCTTGAACTTTTCAACATGTTTAACATCGGCATTCAAAATCTATGTAGATTCTTAAAGAAATAATTTATTTTTCTTTTTTATTCCTTATTCAAAACCGATGCTTTATAAAAGCACTTTGATAGATGAGGTCGCAGGTTGTCTACGTTAATATTGTAAAAAGTTTTTATATAGTAGGTATAAATGCTGGTCGAGAGTTGGGCGCAATTTAAATGAAACTCTTTCATATTCAATCTAAATGGGTTATTGAAAAGATTCTTTGTACAAAGGTTTTAGTGTAACATTATAAGTTTGCACGTTCTGTAAGAATTAGCAATTTCTTTTGGGTAAAATGGTTGGGTAAAGTCCTTACTTTAACATTTTCTTCTTTGAACATTTTCGTATTCACGACTGGCGAAAGGGGTAACGTACAAACAGATGTACCTACCAAAAGTCATTCGATTAGATGGGGGTGAAATGAGCCGTTGAAATTGCATCAAGGAAAGGTGTTACTGTTACTATAGGCAGTTTCCAGGTTATATTTTGTAGCAGGTAACATCTGTAACATTTGGTATTTAAATTTGGCATGTTAAAGCGTTCAGAAGATTTTATTAAAACAAATCTTTTATTAAATCTTATATTTAAAGATGGAACGATTGCTTGTAATAAATCTTGAGGCGAGTGTGACATTTATTACACCCTCAAGTAATGACCTGAGCTTGAGCAGAGAGCAAAAGAAATGAGTTTTTTGGCACAAAAATAAGAATGCAAATAAAATGTTTTGCTCGATTTAATATTCTTTAATCGATAAGGAAGCCTGTTGACCTTATTTTACAAATGTGTTAGGTTGCTGATGTCAAGTATGTAGGTAAAGTTGGGTTGAGTTTTATTGGCAATTTTAGATGTTTAATGTTAGATACATAAAAATCAATCTAAACTGTCTAAAGTTCTCAAAATAAATTTAAATACTTGAATGAAAACATTTAAGTATCGTGTAGGGCAATATTGTTTATATTATAAAGAGCTGATTTTCGATAGATCAATAGTTTGATAAATGTTATATGAGGAATAAAATTGTTGCTATCACTGTCTTATACAAACTCTCTGACGCATGACAGCATCATAACTATTCCGCAGATACCTAACTTTTATCTAAACATGGAAAAATCAGCTCTAACAAAATAATAATCTTCACAGATTTCGTACGACAATATCTTACAAAATTAAACAGAGACTAAAGGAGTTTTGTTTTAATATTTTTGATCATGCAAGGAGGCTGGAGTTCACCTTTAAGGTGTTATGGCATCCTCTGGGAGGTTTCATTAACCGTGGATATTGCGTTACAACGGCCTCGAGCCGAAGACAGGCCCTCCCCACACTCCGACAAGTAGCACACTATGTTTTGACCTAATTAATACATAGCGGAGAGCCAATACGTATCTGTCTAATTTTGATTAATTGTCCTACTATATTACATCTTTGTTAAAGATTATGTAGGTGATAAAAATAACTACATATTGTTGGTTATATTTTTGTTGCATTTTATAGCTCTTGTTGTTAAGATAGAGTTCAAAATAGATTGCTGTGTAAAATTTGTAATTTATTCAGGTATGGTAAATGTGTTACTTTACTATGATGAATACTGTCTTACTTATGTTAATTTGATTAGTTTAGTTATAATTTCTATATGTATATTTTGTCTGTACAAACGCATAATTTTATCAATGTTGGTTAGCTCGTAACTGGCTAATGTATAGGACCTGCTGCCTGTAACGAATACTTTTAACTATTTTGTATAGATAAGCTGTGAGCCTAGCTTATTATAATAAATAAATAAATAAAATAATCTCGCAACTAGCTTTCACAAGACATAGAAATATTTTGATCTAATCGATATGATACCTAATTGTTATTGCTTTTCGCACTATGTAGACTAATATTAGGTAAAAGCAAATTTATGTTTAAATTCTGAAAAAAAAACGAATCGCATTCTTCTTCTTTTTAAAATTGCTTTAAAATATTAATTTAAGTCAATAGTACCTAAAACAGAGCATCATAGAAATATTCATTTTTTCATGACATCAATAATTTCATACAAGAAAAAAACACAGCATCATTTGTAAAGCCTTACACAGTTACAGCTTTTTTTTGTTATACTCATAGTTCACATACAGGTCGCTCTGGCGCGAAGCACAAAAAATGTGACCAAATAGACGCAGAAAATGGAGATAGTCGAAAAAGGATACACCTCCCTCTACTAGATTTACAGTTTTATTTAACCTGAATACTGAATACCACGTCAGTTTAACTGTGAATGTAAATTCAGAATTCACGTTGAAAACAGGTACAAAATGAGCGAAGGAAATTATATGAATGACGGTATTCGGATAAATTAATACTTCTTGCGCTTGACTGTAAATAATTTCCAGTGATAAGAAAAAAACAATATCATTATCTTGTTTCAATATTTCTATATAAAGTGTAAGGGATGCATGCTTCGGCTCGAATGGGTCGGCTCGACCGGAGCGATACCGAGGCTTAACAGAAAACCGACGCCCCACAACTACGGCGTTGTGTTTCACCGTGTGAGGTCGGTTACTGAAGGTCCAATCCTTTTTCTCCTCCGTCAACCCCTAAATCTCTGAAACTCTAATCTCCAAAAGGCCGGCAATGCACTCGTAACTCCTCTGGTGTTGCGGGTGTCCATGGGCGGCATCGATTGCTCACCATCAGGCCATCCCGGCTATCCAATTTCATATAAAATAATACCGAAATGTGTGTCAATAAAGTACTTAATCAAGATACAAGAGAAATTCATAACACACGTAGCATCATGTCATAGTCAAAATTCATTGAAATTCAAATGAGAACAATATCTGTACAAAGCGTCATAGTATAAGTTAGTGAGGATAGTCGGTGAATGGCACACATGTAAGTAATCCTATAATTACCTCAGTGGAGAGCGGCTCCATTTTCATTGGCCGTAAAGCTCGATGGTTCTACTACAACACTGGACCTCCCGTATTGCACTATAAAGTGTCGGCTAATAGGGATTACTACACTTTCACGTGCTAGATTTAACTTTGATACAGATTTCGGACACGGCACGTATCTCGTATGTATAAATATGTCTGTGGGTTAGAAGCCTTATACGGGTTACATGGATTTTGTTATCATTTAATCGTTATATCGTTATATAGGTATACTGTAAGCACGAGTAAGTCCAACTTGCATTACTAGGTGTCGAAAAATTATGTAATAAGAAACGTTTTGGAAAGTATTGAAGCACACAAAACAGTTTGAAGCTCGGCACCGCATAAAAAGAAAATAAATGTCGAAAATTTTATAAAACAACAAAAAGCGGCGATCTATTGTTGCTGTAACTTTCAACAATATCATCCATATTTCATCCGGAGTTCTAATTTGAGAACGTTCGGAGCATTTATAATGTTCAAAAATGTTGTCAAGCGCTATTGAGTATTATAGGTGTAATCCCAGCACCGCGGGGCTTAAGGCTACTTTATTGTTGGCAGGAGATCAGCACGTGAAGGATGAAGGTGCGACGCTAACTTTCATGGAGATAAAACTTGTTTGTTAGTTATGTCTTCGTATTAAATGAGAGCCCACACGCCGCAGCCCACCACCGCACCGCATAACTTATCAAATCATGGATGGAATGAAAACGGTTACAATCATTATCCTCTTATATTTTACTATTATGAGAACAAAATTTTAAATTAGAATTAGGAGGGATGCAGTAAAAGTAAAATAAATTAGGATGTAAAATACCTATAAAACAAAATTAGGCTGAAATAAAGATTTTCTTGGAAATTTGCTCCGTTCTCGTTTTCCGCAAGATGTGAACATAGGATACGAAACTCATTACCATGATCACGATATAATTTGGTCTAAAATTGTTTCACAATTAGTGGCGTTTGCAGTATTTCCGTTCAGTCACTGTCTAGTTCAAAGTGTGAATAGAAATTTCGTGGTTGAGGTAAAATTAGCGTGTGAGTTTATACGGGCATGTCCATTGCAGTGTTTGGAACAGGTCAGGACAGGCGGCCGACCGCAGTTTGCGCTCGCCGCATCGACTGCAACCAACTGGTTTCCCGGCGGACTGACACAGGAAATTAATATAAATTCCTATCGCATAAACTCGAAACGGGCTCACTATGCTGTCACGCAGACAGTGATGAGGCCTATTGTGTGAAAGTGATTCAATCGAACCTCACTTCCCTCGTTTATTCGCCTTAGTTTCAATGTGAATGCGGTGTCAACCGGCTGACTAATATTGTGTCATTGTTTACTTGTTTCATATGCGCGAATGTGTTTAGCGTTAGGATTAACTGGCGATTATAATGTTAAAGTAGTAGTTGGGTGTGAGCAAAACATGTATCACATTATAAGATTTACTTTATTACACTAAGTATCAAATATTAATGAATTTTGTAGTCCTTTTCGTATATCATAAATCATCTTGGGCTCAGGTACCTATCTCTTATATTACAACCCGTTCGTTCTCAGTTTTCTGTTTATAAGCTTGTGATAAATGATAAGTATCTTTGTTCAGATGAGTTCAAGATTAGGTGGATATAACGTGGTTTAATTTAGAGTGTCTCGTGAGTAAATAAAACACCCATTCCATGTCAAAGTGCACAGAAGTCAGTTTTGCATAAAGCGGAAACGAACAAACATCCCCTAAATAAACACTTTACATCGCAATCCTGCCTACTTAGTGGCAATACAATCTGACAAAAGAGTAGAATTGCTTTTACCTTCGAAATGAAACAGTCGCTTTGTCGATTTTGCGGGGATCCTTGTAACGACACCTTTATTGAAAACGTACTGTGTGTGATTCGTGACTGTTTTTACGAGAGATGGTGTATGCGTGCGGTTCGGGTCACGACTTTTATTATACCTAACTATCCGCACGTAGTTTTTGTTGCATTCTACGTCGAGAGTAAATTAAGGAAAAGTTTTTCTACTAACTTGGTAAGTATATCGCTTAAGCTCTCCTCGTTCATATTTCACATTTTAAATACAACCAGTATAAAGTAAGAAGCATAAGGTTTTTCTTAAGCTTTCACTTGAACCCGCCTTGACGAAAAACTTCACCTATAAAATCCTTAGCCCTGGATTAAAAAAACACTTAATGGTGAAAGTCTTATCAAAGTTTTCTTGGTGTTAAATAGTAGGCGGTGGGATTAAAGCGTTTATTGGCTTGCTTAACTTTGTCTCTTAATGTCTTGAGGTGTCGTATTTTAAAGTCGTTGTAATTGACTTCTCTTAGCGAGAACTTAGATACACTTAGCACAGCTTTGTAGACACACTGAAATGCAAGCCACGGGAACTTAACGCGACAGTTTCAAGTTTTAGATTTCTGTTGCTCAAATGTTTATCTTTACAGATATGTTATAGAGAGAAAGGAAAAAGATGTAATTGTCAAGTTCATTTATTTGAACGAGGGGCCTGATACAATCAGCTGTCGAGATTTTTTAAATGGACCCTTACCATCTAAAATGTTAAACCTTAATTGTTGCACATTAGCGAGAGTAACGGGCGTCCGCTGGCCACGACCATCAAAGTCGCTTATTGTTACGCCACGGTTCTGTAAAAAAGATTAGCACATTTGCCGTTAACGATCCCGAAAACAGGGCCACATCAGACAGCATCGGGGCCGGCGAAATAAAACGAAATAGCAATAAAAGTAAATCGACGGGCCCGGCCCGGGGCCGCTCTACGTGCCGGATTAAATCAAACGTTATTCGTCTTAGCAAATTACGGTTCATGTTTTTGTACATTCCCAGGACTTGATGCGCGGAAATGTAAGCCGGCTGGAAAGTAGATTTAAATGCAATTTAGCAAATCCCGTCGATGGGAATTCCGGTATTCCGCCGTGAAATGAATTAATGGCTACCTGAAAGAAATGTGAATGAGTCAATTTAGGCGTTTTTTGGACTAATACTTTTATACGTTATACGTAAATCTTTCTGCACAAGTTTTTACCTTTCATAGAAAAATTGCAAAATATGATTAAGACCTTTGTAAAACTCGTATGTAAAACATGGCTCTTTCACAGGCTTGGCTATTGAAAGTACCTCTACAACAAAGCTAACTATTGTATGCGCTTACTACGTAACTTCCAGCGACCGAGGTTTATACGTTGCGTTTAAGTCCTCGCGAACAATATTAAAGCCACGATAAACTTAAAAACAAGTTTAATCCGGCTTGCCGCGGACTCCATACCTTCATCCCGGGCAATCTGCCTGCATTGCCGTTGAATTAGTCTGCTTTAACGGTTGTGAGCCACTCATTTATTTATATTACTGTTGCCTATTATTTTTGTCTGAGAACGCTATAGGAGTTGGAAAGTGATAGCTTAGTCTAGACTTAGTATAATAATTTAATGGATCGTTATTGTATAAAATTCACTTTCTTATATTTGTTGACAGTAAAAAATTTTTTCGTTTTGGAATCGGAAACTTGGGTAACACTTACATTTATGTTAAACCCATTCAATGAAACTCACGGGCATATGTGATATGTGTATTTTCAACAGAGCCATAAGATCATAAATAATTTTTATGAAACTGAGTCAAAACTACAGCTAGTAAGTAAATAGAACGCCTCTGGCAACTAATTTCCAAGCGAACGTATTTTTCGTAAACTAAGTCCGTTGTTGTTGTCCTCCCCTGAGTTAGTCAGTTGAGTGTTTGTTGGAAGTTTTCGGGCATCCCGTTGTTTTTGAGGGCTCTAGTGTCTACGTGCGCGGTTACAGGTGATTTTCTACTGTTGAAGTGTTCGCGTGAACTTCCTAAGTGTGAGCCGAATCGCAAAGTTTATCTTACTCGGCTTCATTGAGAAGTTGCATTGGCGATGTTTGCCGGGAGACAATGAGTTTGTCTTGTGACTTCGATATGCGTTTGAGACTGCGCTTAAACTATTTAAACTTTTATATGGCTCTGTCTTCTGAGAGCCTTTTAATCCGCAAAGTTACCACTGGATAGGTGAGATCATTTGTTTTTCTTTGTTTCGTAGTTGTCTGTATGAAGCCTGTCCTCATATGTCCACAGATACACATCTAACATATAGGTACAGAATATAAAAGACATTTACATTGGTCTTTAAAATATAATGCGCTGAATGCATATTTTAAATAACACATTTATATATTTCGTGTAATATATTACATAGAATCCAGACGAAAATAAGTACGTACCGTACCTCAGCTATTAAGTAAGAAAAAGAATAGCCACGATCTTTTATGCATCACGGCACCTTCATAACCGACCAGATTTTAATGAAAAAAGTTTCCTTCAAAGACATTTTAAATGCAAAATATTAGCAGGTTCTACTTGTAGCTAGATGGACCTATTTGCATCTGGATATCTTAATTGTTCTCTGAAATCAGATTACAATGGCGATGCGAAGAAAAAGGTGATAAAGTTTTTGTAGTGCGATGTAGATGTCTTACCGTTACTGTGTGAGCGTGGTTCGGTTTCCGATTGCATTATGGCGGCAGTCGCTAGACATTACTGAAGCCATTACCTTATCTAAAGTCCCTCTCGGATTTATTTAGTTTTCCCTCGCCGCAATTTATCGAAAACCGCTCGATAAAGTTGTCAACAGGAATGGATCTGGAGCCAA
Source organism: Spodoptera exigua (assembly GCA_902829305.4). Taxonomy (NCBI): domain Eukaryota; kingdom Metazoa; phylum Arthropoda; class Insecta; order Lepidoptera; family Noctuidae; genus Spodoptera; species Spodoptera exigua. The sequence continues at coordinate 6,597,980 of LR824612.2, forward strand.
TTTTAGAGGAGAAAGCACCGCAAAAAAAAGTAAAACGACCCTTTGGTTCTACGTGTTTGCTTGAGTGCTCAACGAGATTTTTGATATTTTTCTACTTAAGTAGTCACTTTTTATTGTAATTCAATTATTCAATGAGAAAGTAGTTGTGGACTTTATATATACATTGTGTAGAGCATCTTGGCTACGTTGTCACGATTACCCTATTTCTTATTGACATTTTTGCATACACAAGACCATATTATATCTGCAAGCATTTTATACAAAAATCTCTATTCGAGTGTATTTGTCTAGTCAGGTAACAACATGGGAGTAAGTAGTATTTGCTGGTGTTCGCTTTGTATTTCTCGGAAGTCCGGGTGCCTACGGGGATTGGTGAACTAAACGATCTTGAAAACAATTCCTACAGTAAAACAGTGTGTTTTGTAACTCAATATTATGAATAAAATGTATACAAAACAGTAGTTGGACATTTATTAAGTTGTTTTACAGGAATGGAAGGAACGCTGATAGTGGAAACAGTTATGTTTTAGCTGAGTGGTCTTGAGCATAAGAAAACTGACGACGAAGCACCTCTATAAAGATATTGTAAATAAAAAATGAAACAATCTCAGAAACAAACGCTCTTTATTTCTTCTAGACGTTCATTATTTTTTGTGACTTCACTTCAACTTAGTGACGACGATGTCATTTATAAAATTACTTTCGCTGAAGCCATTAGTAAAAATTAATTGGAGTACGATAACCTTTATCCTAATGATGTTGAGTGAATGTATAAACTATTATATTGTTAAGCTAATTAATTTGATATAGAAATAAGTAACATGGTCTCAATTAAAAAAAGTAAAACATAAAGTTATCATTTTATACTGATTCAGAGGTTTAATACACTGTAAAATAACAATTAATGCCGTTAAGTCCAAAACATAAATGTAAAAAATAAAATTTTCAAATATTTGGTTTTTAGTTTGAAAACTTGAAATACCGATTTGGTCCAGCTATCCCTTTCATATATATTTCATAAAGTCCCAGGAAAATTCGACGTAGTCGTGTAAAGTTACAAAAGTTGAAAAAAAATCCAACTTACAAAAAACATTTTTTGAGCTACTATCATAAATGTCATATATAAAAACTAAATAAAAAAATCTTTGTTATGTAGACGTTAATAATACAAACAGAATGTTCATGTTCATCATTGCAGAGTTAAAACATATGTATGTTATCGTTACCTAACTACCGGGTTACGAGAATAGAAAAGGACCCAAACACTGAGTCTGAATGTTAATTCATTTTTAAATTTGAGACAGGAATCCTGCACATTTTAACATTTTAGAAGTGTTTGTCACTCAAACTATTCGGCTTCAAAAGCTGATTGATGAAGCCGCAGGGAAAAGCTCTCAGTAAGAGTTTTGTCGTAATTCGTATAAAAATTCTTGTAAGTGTTTCATTACAATTTGTTAAAAGGATATTATTGTTATGAAAACATTTTTAATAAAGAATTTTTTAAGTACCTATATTAATTAACATAAGTTATTAAGGCATCTGCTATATATTATATGATGTAGATAATAATACCAAATATCTAACAGGATCTTATACGGTCTTTTAAAAATCATCCACATTTAATCTTTCTAAAAAGTAAGTCTTTGTAATTTGATTAATTTTGCAACAACATACTTAAAAATTAAAGAAAGAAAGAAAAAGTATTTATTCACGTCTAGGACGCACATAAAACACAGAACAAACAAGTGTTTTAACACAAAAACAAAATAAAAACATGGTAATACAATATAAAAAAAGAGTAATATAAGTAAAAATGAGCGTCACAAGCACCCAATGACAAAATAATTAAAAATGATGAAACGATTTAAAAAAAATTAGGATATCATCCTGTCTCTTTCATTTTACGTATGTGATCAAAATTTGTGGTGACAGAATTTAGTGTACACATTCTATTTACTAGAAATGACCCCCCCATATTGGTGTACATCATTAAGGCTGTGGTTACAGTTGATTGAAACTCAGATCGAACGACAGGTAAATGCGTGGTCAATTAGGTGTATTTTGCTTGAAATTAGCGGCCATTGAAACGGTATATTCATTTTGTGGACAAAATGTGAATAAAAGTGTAATTCGTGACAAAAAGTATTGTTCGATCGAAGTAGTAATCGATTTAAATTTTCTACTACCTTATCTTGATGTTGTGAGCTTAAAACCACTAAATTAAGAAGCAAAGAGATCCTAAATAAACAGACACACCAACACAAAGTAATAAATATAACGAAAAGGATGTGCCTTCTTAACAAAATTTATTGCTGGTTTCCGTAACGCCACCAATTAAATATATATTAGTCCACGCTAAAGGCACATTACTCAACATATATGTTGGTAAAGAATTTCCTGAACAAACTCCATGTTCACGTTTCGAAGAGTGTACGCAAATCCCTTTGGGTGTAAAAAACGAAGGTTTGAAAAGCCAAAGTTACCGAAACGTTTTTAAGCTGTTTCCCGGAGATATTGGCGGTCGACGAGGCTCCAAGAGCATTTTTCACAGAGTCCCCGGATATCGGTTTGACTAATATATAACATCGGACATTTCGGACGCCGAAATTCGATCGAGCGCTATCTTTTAGATTATGTGCACTAATTCCTATTCAAGCTCCGGGTGATTCTGTGAAATTGAGCTTCCTAGTCATACCTACGTATTTGGGGATTTTAGTGATACTTATTATAGTATATTTTACCGTTGAAGTATCAAGTTTTTGATTGCATGAGGTTAGCTAGTACTTGGATATTAGCGGTGGCTTTATAATAAGAAGGGTTAAAATTAATTTTTATTACATATAACTCATCTACTTCCTTTCCGAAGTGTAAGTTTTAATGGCTTTATTAAACACCTTACTTTTGTCTTTTAATAGAGAGATTTTTTGTCTTACTGAAATTTGGCGTGGGCAAGTAATAAATCATTGGATTGGAGTTGTAATAAAATGGTAGTAGAGCTGAGAAAAAACAAGACGACCTCCTTTTTAAGATATTACGTATGATAAAACGGCTGCGTCATCAATATTTTCAATCTCTCTATTGAATTTATTTGACCTATTCAAATACAACCCGGGTCGGTACTCGGTTCATACCAGTCCTCCGTGTTGTTTGATTACTCAAACATGTATTGTTTTACAGCTTTCACAGAAAAAGGTCGATGTATTTATTTCCTTCTTTAATCGTCTGTGTCTGGGGCTTCCTTGTAACATTCCCATTGATGTCGCTAAAAGGAGAAAGTGGTTTTACATCAATAACCCAAAAGAATTCATAAATATAAGATAAGCGCGGACGAATCCAAGGAGAAACGTTTCAAAGGAGAAGAGTATTGAATAAATAAAGAAATCGACACGTTTTCGCGAACTCTCAATTTATCTAAGAAAATTTTATTCATATCCAGCGAGAGGGGACGGCTTCTGAGGATCTTGACATATGGACATATGTCGAAGACACATAAGCTTTACTTATTATTTTTCCATTCTTTATACGCTTATCCGCTCAGTACGCTTTGATACGATAATAATGTATGCAGCGCACTGTTTGTGTCTGATACGCAAGCGCGTCGTCACACGAAGTTGTTTTGTCACGGCTGCGTATGTAGTATGTGAAAAGATTAAAAACTTTCTCCACAACGTCTTTCGAAGCTCTAAGCTCGCTGTCATAAGGCAAGTAAAAGCTCGAGTTGAAAAGCGGATTAGGCCCCTTAAGTTTGTTGCGAGGTAAAGTAATATTCTCGAAGACAACAACAAAAAAGAATATCCTTAACCGTGCACTCCGTTCTGAATATTAAAACGTTCTCACTAATACTTCTGATTAAGTTTTCTCTTAATATTGTTCACTGCATGTTACGCAGTCTATTGTGACTCTACTAAATCTACTTTGTTTAATTAAATTCTACCATTAGCGGAACTGTTTCCATATTAAGCCACACAAGAAGATTCTGATTTATTCATTATGTACTACACACAGAAGAAAGTTTGCCACAAAATATTGTTTAAGAACAATGAAACTATTCACAACACTGTTTCTATGTAAGCCTTTTTATCCGAGGGATTCTCTCGGAGGGTACGGCGAATCCGTGCCCTGTTCTTATAATTTCCTTGAATGGTGAACATTTGATTTAAGTACCGTCCCAGGGCTAACAACGACTCTCCGGGGACCGCCCCGACTATTTCCTTTTGTTTTTGTGCCGTTTTTTTAACAACTTTTTCTCAAAAGGATTCGCTAAAAGGCCAGTACGGATGCGGACGTTTAAAACAAATCCAGTGATTAGAGTCAAACGATTGACGTTCACTATGGGATTTCGTGAGAAGATTAATGGTAGCTATCGAATGGTAATTACGGAAATGAAACGTGTAAGTTATGCAAATGGTGACCAGCGAGCTCTTGCATTTCAAACTAATAGTTTGAAAGATCAATTCAGTTAATATATGGCTTTCAAGCGTATAAAGTTCAGATTCATAAAGCCAAGATAATATTTATTGCAATGCAGCGCTCTTCATACTTGAACGTTGAATACATGGTACGTTAGAATTGTGTTTGTTAGTTTAGATCAAATATTGTATTGATTGCACTCGATAGGTACAATTGAGCGGATCCGAGTGGTACGCGGTACAAAGGCTTAACAAGCCAACTTGCTCGGTTTTGTGCATACATAGCCTCGTCGTTATTAATCGTACGGCGGCAAGTTTATGCTGAGCCTGCACTTTACCTCGCGATTCGGCACTACATTGTTAAAACTACAGCGGGGAAAACAACGAGCTGCAATTTCTTGCTATGTATGAGCTGCGTGGAACATTATTACAAAACTTTCGCTGTTTTTATTAATTGAAACAAGACTTTAGTTTTAATACTAAAGTTGTTTCAAGTTTTATGCTTAGCAGTTAGTAAGGTATTTTCGAAAATGAAACTTATCTTCTATAAATAAACTTTGTTTCCACTGCGGTCAAAGCCACAATGTTTTATATAGCCGCATAGGAACCTGTGTCAGGATCAAATACTAAAATAAATTCATAGCACGAAGTTTGTAGACAAACGATTTGGCAACCACGCCAAAAACATCGCGATTGTTTTCCATGCCAATACCGTGGATAAATGAATATTCAATAATCAATTATTATTCTTTTCATTTTATGGAAAAATATTATTTATTTTTATATTGAATTCATTTTGTGATTGGACAAAATATTCAAATGTATTCTTCCTTATTAAAATATAATAATAGATATGTATCTAAAAGCAGAAAACAAAAAAAATGTTTCGAAGATGTGTAAGTTCTGTGGTCAGATAATTCGGAGAATGGCATGCATGTGAGGAATATGAACTGGATTAGGTATACCTACACAGTTTCATCACAGCTAGTCTGCAGTGGATGTGCCGTTTTTTTACAAATAAAAGAGTTGTGTGGCAAGGCGAGCGTGCAGTGTGCTCACCGGATTTCTACCGATGGTTGAATTTGCACCGATGTCGTAAGCTGCGGGGCTGGCGGTCCGTGTCCACGTGCATGCCCAGTTTATTACCGCAGATGTAAAGCTTAGTTGTTAAGCGGAACACATAGTGAAAAACAAACGAAGCCGTTTGCCTACAGGGTAGGTCCACGCTATTCTGTACATGTATATGGTAGAGTTTTCTTTTGTTGAGAGTTTTCTAACGTATTTTTGTGCATGTAGACAAAGTATTAAAATTCTAGATACTGATTGGTTAATTTTTATAAAAGTAACAAGTATGATAGGAACGAGAGTGTTACTAGTCTTACCAAGTACGAAGTCTTGCAATTTCGTTCACTATGTGGGACAAGTCAGTTAAAATTCTTAATGTAGTTTGGTAATGAAGGTATTAAGGTTGCAATTGTAACTGATACGAGTGATTAGGTGGTTACTCTCAATTTGTCAAGTCAAGTCAAGTTTACTACTGTCTATATTAGAGAGAAAAATACCCTTTTAAGTTATTTAATAATAAAAAAAAATTATCGTTTCAGTTAAACGGAATACCAAGCGACTACAGACCAGTTTGTTACTTTTTTGTAAATGTTTCCCCATTGAGTAGGCTGGCAAGTGACACAATGGTATCATCTGCACGCATGTTGTGACGAGATACGAGACAGCTCGGGTGAAAGCTGTATTGGCTCGTGGTATTCACGTTCATGCTTCACTGACTGCTACCCATTCAACCATTCCCCCATTTCGCCTCCTACGGAGAATTGCTGCGTTTGAAATTCACTGCAAGTTAACTGACCATAATAACTGACTACGAATTTACTTACCTAATCTAAATACACCTTGTATCATAAAATAATATTTCATCGTATTAAAATACGAATTGATAACAAAACTCGTTAAATTATTCTAAAATTAAATAAGATCTCTGCAAATCTTTGCTACGGCGTAGCAGTGGCCGTATCGTAGTGCTACATTCGTAGGCGATGCTACGAATGCTTTTAAAATGATAGTGATAAAACAAATTCGATGTGAACTTAGTGGTAAATTATGGAAAAAAATATACAAGATAGTTATAACTGTTTATTGGACTATTATGTGTAAGTAAGTACTTTGTCATAGTTCAATGACACAAATTCAAACATTTTCTTATTTGAGGTTAAAGTAAAAGCTAAGAGCTCTGAAAACAATATTCGTTTTCAGGCCAAAGATTAGAGGAAACGTGAATATCGATAGATTGTGATTTAATATTAAAAGCTAAGTACATTGATAAAACAATTTTGGGAAAATATTTTATGTGGATTAAATTGACAAAAGCTACTATAAAAGTTGGATATCATTTTAATATTTCTATTCATATCTACGAGAATGTCCTTTGTAAGACAACTTCAAAGAGGATAATTACATTATTTTGAAGAGTGATGGCAATAATAAGGTGTAGGTACTTGTTAAGAAAAATTGCTCGACATTTTCTTTGAATATTGTTTCGGACTAATAAAAGGCTAAGAACTGGTTTCCCAGTACGTACCTTTTTTTTTGTTTTCCCTTGAACCCTTATACCCTCATTGTCCGTCGAACAAACGGTTCTTAAATCTTTAAAGCCGATGAAAAAAAGACGTTAAAGTATTTCACGAATTCACTCGTTCTTCATCGCACGAGGAAATTAATTAACTTAATTCAACTTTGTATGTTTATTGGCGAGTAGTTCCAGGTTGTTAACTGAAAGCCAATAAATTTAGCTTAGCTTAGCTTATTTATTTGTATTTTACTAATGTTTATATTTTTGTTTATAATGTTTGAATAAAGGTAAGATTATTACCGGGGTTGTGGGTAAAGCGTAATATTACACCGCGGTCCCGGCCTTGAGCAGGAGAAAGGACGAAGTGGTTTTAGTCAGTGAAAGTATGACCCTCTCTCGAGAGAGAATCATATTTTACTTTATTTACTTCCTCAAAAAATTGATTATCTAACGATAATCAATTTTTCTATTAATTATTATTTATTTTTTTATTTAATATCACAAAGGTAGCCATTTTATGTGCTAAGCCCCACAAAACCGTTGTAATGGTTTGACCGTGGGGTCAGTGAGTATCTTTAATAACAATAAAATTTACTTGCAACTAAATACTATATATAATATATAATGACAAAGAACTTGCAATAACATGTATAAAACTTAAATAATTTCTAAATAATATAATTTTAATTTACGCTTGAATCTTTTTGTATTAGTTTCACTCCTTATGTCTGCTGGCAGACTATTCTATAGATAAGGTATTCTCTTTTTTAATGTCCTGTCACCAAAGTACGTGACTCTGGGTACATTAAATCTACCAGCAGCCATAGATCGTGTATTATGGTTGTTCTTTACATAAGTTAAGTTATGCTCTTGGATACAGGTGGTTAACTAATAAAAGATATCTATGTTTAAGAGTAATCGGTAAAATGCAAATTTTAAATAATTTTCTATAGTCTCCTTTACAAATTGATTTAGCAATTTTGGTGGCTGTTTTTTTGTTATGCCAATTTGATTTCTGTGCGTGGCGTTATTCTAATCTTACCTACAAATTTCGTAGCAACTCGATTTTTAGAACAACCTCTTCATCTGAATTGTGAATTAACAATCTGAACTATAAATACACTCATTAAATCTAAGTGCCGTTACTTGAATCACTAATTAAATTAGTTTGGCTACGACAAATATGTATATTATGTAAATTGCTAAACATTTTTCGAACATAAAATGATAAAAAGAGAAGTACACTTAATATACTAGCGATTTATTTTTCCACACAGATCTGTACATTAAACAAGCTAAATTAATTAGGTCACAAACGGGATGCGAGGGCTTACAAACAGACAAACAGTGAAGATACAAAGCGGGTGAGTGTTTACATTTTATAATTATTATCTATATTAACAATTTTATTTTTTATTTTACGTAGAAGGTATATAACCGTTGTGTGGTTGGCGTGTTGTTACAAAATTGAATGTTATTATTTTATTATCGTCCTTTGAGTTTTTTGTTTAGTATTCTGCGTATTTTTTTTCTGAAACGGTATTGTGTATATATATACTTGCCTCTTTGCTCCGAATTTGTCATGATTACATAGCTAAAACAAAGTCATTCCCTGTGCTTATATATCTATGTGATTGTGCGTGCTTAATCTTTAAAACTCGGGAGATTAAGGAGCCCGCTTTTCATGCATGAGGGTGTGGGTTCGAAACCTGCCAAGTACCAATGTGACTTTTCCGAGTAATATGTACTTTCTATGATTATTTAGACACCACTGACATTCGGTGAAGGTTTAACATCGTGAGGGAAATCTGGACTTGTAATTTCTAATTACAAGTTTGAAATTGTCAACCCGCATTGAGCAAGCGTGGTGATTAAACCTTTTTTGTATGAGAAGAGGCCTCTGCTCAGCAGTGGACACTTATATGTTGATGATGATGAATCTTTAAAACTTATCAAGAGATTTTGGTGCCTTTCCTTATATAGATATAGAGTGATTGAAGAGAAAGAGATATATAATAACCTCCATTAATTAGTGGCTTTTATTATGTAAACTTTACACAACCCCTCTACATATGTTTTTTAAGAAATACCAACTGGGACGTTAACGCCCTGTATGACAATGACTAAATACCTGCTATGTATCACATGAATTTGAATATAGAACGTAATACATACTATCTATTTGGCACATACCTAAGTTTATCGGAAACTTCCATGTATGAAGGTGGCGAAACAAGCGCTAAGTTCATATTTTGTTATTGATCTAAAGTAAGTAACATAGTCAGTGTTATTATATTTTTTCAAGTCCCTAGTTATGAGATGAACTTATTCATAATTTTTCATAGGACGAGTATTCCACCAAAACTTACATAATTGATATGATTAGGTACACTGTTATAAAATAAGTATTCTCTCATTGATTAATTTGAGCTCGGTTTGAATACTATTCTTCGTATTTTTTAAATGATCTATTTTTATTTATTAATAAGCTCATTTACTTATAATAATATTAATTCCTATTTCTTTTCAAGTGAATGTTTAATTTGATTAATTTCATGATCCTTTTTTATATATTAACTGCCTACGCAATTGTTACTTATTTATACATAGACAATTGATAAAGTAGTATTTGCTTTTATTTGCGCCGTCATTGAAAAGGATTTGCGGATTTCGAGTTGTGACAACATTATTGATCAGTTGAACGTGATTGAGAAACAAAGGGAATTCAACAATAACATTTTCGGATTTTATGGTAATATTCAGGATAAACAGATTTGCTATATATGAAGGATTGGTGTGACGTGCAATGAATAGGGTTAGCAGTCTCGTGCTGCGAGTGTGATAGCAAAACTAGGCAATTGTACGCGAATTTTAATTTGTTTAGAGATTAAGGAAAGTTGCGTAATTTGAACAAGGGCTTATACTTGATTAGTCTAAGTAGGTAGCTGTTTTTTTTTAAATAAAATGCCCCAACTACTTTTTTTTCCTGTGGCAAACACATCACACCCAGACTCGAAAACAAACTGTAGAAAAACAAATTGTAGATCACTGAAACTGTTGTTCTGCGCGGGAATGTAACCCGCGATACGTTGCACAGTAGCCAGTTGCTAAGATACTGTGCCTTTATATTAGACTACCTTTCGCCTAATAAACGGTAGAATGTCCAGCTGTGACTGATTATGATGATGATTCCATAACGAGGTTCATTAAAAATTTATACCTCATTTTACCCGTTTGGGATAGTTTCCTGGTCCGAAGTAATTGCTAGTATGACTTCTAAAATAATGTTAAAATTAAATCCTAGATCGGGTATGTTCCTATTATTTATCATATTAAATACACGCCGCTGGTACCGGGGTAATATTGACATATATGTATAGCATATGTATCTATTACGAGCGTTTACCTGGTATGGTTTGTCAGGTAAAGTTTCAAGTCAAAACGAAAACAATGTTTAGAGGAACAAACAATTGTATGTTACCATACAATTTTAAAATCTAGTAAAACAGCATTTTATGGTTTCTCTTAAATATTTGTAATTATTTTTTTAAACGCTTTGAGCTGTAAAACTTTTTATTTTGAAGCTGTAAGAAAGATTAAAAACTTTCAAATGGGATGAAAAAGAAAAGATGACATTCATTGAAAAAAAATAAGACAGCATGTTAATTTTACCTACATTCGACCAGGTTTTAATTGATCACAAAAAGATTACTTGATTCCCAAGCACCTATATACATATTGTTGGATGTAAAACTTCTGTACAAAGCGAAAGTTTAATTGAAGTTATAAATATGCAGTTCCGTTAAAATTATGAAAATAATAACCACTTGGAACAGAACAACAGAAGCGGTTTGCAGCAAAAAGTCTGCAACAAATGTATCGGTAAATTGTATACACGATTTGTTGAAATTAAAAATAATAGACTTTTCTAGAGTGTGTCAATGAACTTTGACCTCATTTAAAATTAGAACATGTTATTGAACAATGTTATTTACCTATTAACGTTTTAAACAATGTAATAATACGCAATGTACAAATTTATTTACCAATTTACCGCGACTTCAACGTGTAATTAACTTTGGGTTGATCTAAATCGGAGCTAACTGGGCCAATAATTGCGTAATAATACAATAATAATTTTGTATGCGCTACCACTATGAACTTTGACGTAGTAAAGCAACATTGGGAAACAAACACCCGGCCATGCATTTACCGTGGCGGAATTTGCAATAGGCGAAAATTATATAGATTTAGTATATATAAGGTACATAACATTTACATTTGTATACAGTTATTGCATAAAGGTATGTGTAACTAATAACGTTATGGAATATATTCAGCTGCTAAAGTCACGTTCAACGATGAATCATAGAAAGTATGTGTGATTACCAAACAAGAAATAAAAAGTATGAAAGATATTTCAATTCTACTATATTGTCATGATGAGTTCATGTTTGGCTGCACAAGTTACTATTTTAAATAGTTCAGGCTATTTTTAGTCGTACTAGAATAGTTAGCCTTAATTATTGCTCTCTAGAGGCACATACAAGGTATGCTAGTAACAGGAGAATTAAATAGTGTAAAACGAATCTAAATACGTATAGCGCGGCGTGTAACTGGGTTAATTAGCGGTGTTTACTTGCATCAACCATGTAATGTTACGGCACTGCTGCACTTTCCTGAATGAATAAATTAGGCTGTGACCTAAGTAGCACGTTCCCTTGTCTAAAAGTCTGCTACCAGTGCCAAATGTTCCAACTTGATTAAAATACCATTTTATTGCAACCAGCCTACTTTTAATAACGTCGCGTAAATAAGTTAGTTCATAAATTTATATTTTCTTCGACTTCAAAAAATAACACCACGATAAGCTCTAGCGGTTTCTATGAATAAAAATGTGGTACGCGTACATGTACAGGTGGTGTTCCACGGCAGTAACATTAAGTTGGCTCTCTAAACGGTCGTTTCACCTTGTTACGTCTCTTCTACTATAACAGCTGGCTAAGTCAGGTAATAAAATTTAGTCCGACAAACAATTCAGACGACATTAGTACCAAATGAATGCTCTAGTTCTATCATAAATCACAAGTTTTAATGGTTATTTATTCTGAATGTTCGAATCGAGCGATGGCAATCAGTCGGGAGACTATTTTTATGACCTGTACCGGATGCGCCATAAAGCGAAGCATAAAATCAGTAAGCCTCCGAGGGAGAAATATAAAAGTAAATAACACTTAGATTGGAGATTTAGGCACCGGTGCAGAGGGCGAGACATCCGCTCGCCGCTCCAATGAGCCGTTAACTCAAGAAACTCCGTATTACATTGACCCGCACTTTTGATCATTTTAATGTACCCGATGAGGAAAATATTATAGATATTTTTCCTGATTCCAATAATAATATGAAGGAATGAACGCGATTTCGTTCGCTCCAACGCAGAATATTTATTTGTTGTATTTCTACTTGATTGTCAACGATTACTTATGTTATGCAGATACCTGTTGCGAAAATTCGATATTCTGTGGATCAATTACGAATATTTGGGAAATGTATTTAAATAATATTATGAAAATGGCTGACGTTTGTTATGTCTGTTCTTTCCAATAATACCTTTGATAAAAATATTTCTTGCCCGTTGTTTTGTTTCAAGTTTACTACCAACTACGAACTCTGGGGCGAGGTCATGTAGACGTTACAGACCGTATGATAATCAGGACGCTTCCACAATTGTGGTAGGAGAGGTCATATCAGTCAGATAAGCAGAATTTATGAGAGTCCCTAACAAACAAATAGACTATCAATGTTTATAACAGTGTTGTCGATAATATCGTTAAATAAACGACTAACCTAGTTACCGATTCTCACTCACATAGTACGACAGATAAAATAATGTTAATAAAACTCAGATATCAGAAGGCTCCGTGCGTAGTAGTTAAGAAAATTACATTTTCTAAGTATCTGGGTCAAATAGTAACTATTTATCGTAGGAATCATATTTCCAATCTAACTTAACAACTTCTTACATAAACGGCTCTTGCTCGATAAAGCCATAGAAGGTCACGAATCTGTCTACTGTCCAATTAAGTGGTTCTGTTTAAACTTTCATAATATTATGTATTCATTGAAAATCTCACTGAATCTGTAAACGGCATAATAAACTTCAAAACAGATACCTATCTATTTGCGTTTGCTTTGTGGTTACCGACTGTAAATATCCATGTTTCCTCGTCTGTCATTGACATTCACGGCGTTCTTAATGGTTCGTTAATTCGAGCGTCGCTAAACGTTCGTATTGATCGGATTTATCGTTTTATTGTTTTGACATAAATTCACAAGTAGCTGCTATATATTGCTGTTTACCTAAACGCGTATAACGTAAGCTGTGAATTTCATATACCAGCCTACCTACACATCAGAGTTGTGCGTGTAGTAAATCAGTACATAATGTTCACCTTCATTGTGTGCACATTAGCGGCTCAAGTTTTCGGGACCGCTTGTCAAAGAGGCGTAGATAAAGTCGCCGCGCGGATCACCTTGTAGGTACCTACATCAATCACCCTGACATGACTCCAGTTGTTCGCCCAAATGGATTATAGGAAGTCGGCGCCCCGCCCGCCCGAGGTGAGTTTCAGATTTGCCTCGCGTCACCTACATGTAAACATTATTTGCCAAAGTGATGCGGTGACACGGCTAACTTTACCGAAGGATATCTTTACACCATTTTTTGGGTATCGTCATCCTTATACGCGATGGGAACACGTGTACTCAACAAATACTTTGAGTCCTTTTATTCGTACCTTTTGTTGACACTTCGTCAAAAAAAGTGTACGGAACAAAGTTGTAAAGGTTCCTGGTTATTTATGAGATCATTAGCGGGCCACTCCATGTCTTCGAATCTTGATCACGTTTTCAAATGGGACTCGATTGGGATTCGGATTCGAGGTCGACCAATTATCATAATAAAGTGGCGCATTTCCTTTATAAAGTAGGTTCGTGTTATTACCGAGGACAATCGTAAATTATTCAGTATTCACAAGGATGATTTCGTAGTGAACCAGGTCGCAGGTTCAGGGCCAGCTGAACTGTAATTATTCAATATTTTTTCAAACTGTACTGCCTGTCATGTATGCATGAAGGCGAGGGTTCGATATATGGCAAGTATCAATGTGCCTTTGCAAGTCTTTCTAAGATTATTTTGACTAAATATATTTAGAAAAAAAGCGTGAGGATGGACTAATAATTTCTAATTATTCAAATTTGAATTTCAAATTCAAAATCGCGAATCTACCTTGAGCAAGCGTAGTAATTAATGCCCATACCTTCTCCGTGTCAGAAGAGGCCTTTGTTCAGCCGTAGATACTTTTAGGCAGATGATATGTGTAAAAATTATCAAATGATAGCTATAGATGTGAATGAAGCAGATTCGAAATGTTGAAAACAAAAACAATATTGAACTTCGAAACTGAACGTAACATTTACTTATACGTATGTACACTACTCTTGCGCGGTTTCACTCGCTTCTTGGCTTCTGTAGATCATAGCGTGATATATTATAACCTTCCTCAATAAATGTACTAACAAACACAAAAAGAGTTGTTCAATTCGAACCAGTTGTTCCGGACATTATCGCGTTCAAACAAACAAACCAACCAACTCTACAGCTTTACAGTATTAGTATAGATATGTATAATTATATAGTAAAGTTATATAACCTACATGTGACGAATAAATAATATCGATAAGGTCAAGGATCTATATACTCTAAGTCAATCTAACTACTCGTAAACACATTCGGCGAGCGATTATTATGAACGTTTTTGTTGTCAGTGTCCGACGTGACCCCATTTAATTTTCGTGACGATTTATCTGATCGGGAATTCCGGAGATAGGGAAAGGATCTTAACAATGACCTGACAGCGAATCGCCTACGGTTGTGATCAATCAATTCAAGTTGGTGACAAAAATAGAAATTAAATCACAACTAAATAATTTCAAAAGTTCAAACGAACATTATTTTGAACTTTCTGAAAGCAGTATTTCTTACAGTATTTTACCTGTAAAGTAGAACCTAAGGTCATTGTTCGAAATGTTCATACGTTTGAGATTACGCGGGTGATTTCGCGGTCTAATGCTGTAATGTATACCTACGAAAAATGCCCGACCTTAAACGAGGCCTTAGTTATTATTGGAATCTTATCCAAGCAGCTAATTAATTATTTGCTTAGTTATCAATTTGGAAATACGGATGACCTTCCATTTTGACCGTTCTTATTTTTTATTTTTTGTATGGAATAGGAGGTAAACGAGCAGACGGATCACCTGATGGTAAGCGATCGGCGCCGCCCATGGACACCTGCAACACCAGAGGAGTCACAGGTGCGTTGCCGGCCTTTTAAAAAGGAGTATGCTCATTTCTTGAAGGTGTAAAGGTCGTATCGGTAAATAAGATCATTCCAAAGTTTTGCTGTACGGGGCAAAAAGATACGCGTTATTTTAATAAAATCTGATTCATAGTGAGAGACGGCTGGTTTTCAGTTTGAATAAATATTAAAATTAAGATCATGTCGACCACGTCGATAGCGCATAGTATTGCGCTGTGCACTACTATCGATGACGTGAATCTGTCGGTGGAAATATAACCTAAAATAAAAGCTGTAAATTAAAATAATATAATGGCACATTTGTAAATCGATTCAACTCAAATATCAAATACTATAACTAAATTGATATTTAACCAAATATTAATACGTTAATGTATTGGTATATCGTATAGGCAATTACTAATGCAGTTTGTACACATTAATCGCTGATGCATTTACCTGGTTGTACTTATGTATGTGGACATTAGTCAAACCAGCTGTTAAGGCTTGCTGGCCTCGTGTCAGTGCACGTTAATAGCGAGATAGTGAACGGAACAATTAGGTATGTGTGTAATACAATGGTAATACATCATCACTGGTAATATGTTCATTAAATTAGGGGATGCAAACATCTCTATTTATTAGATTAATGTTACAAGAACAATAATTCACATCTATATCAACCCATTTTTATTAATTTTCTGTTGCTATCTCAAAAAATTCGTTCAGATTCGTATGTAAACATCTCGGAACTGTAGTGAACTTCAAAGGCACGTTTGAATCGCAAACAAGCGCAAATTACACGGCAAAATGATAGACGAAAAATTATTTTTCGAAAAAATTCAAAAGATCCAATTAGCCCCGAGCACTCGAAAGGGTTTTGCGGTTAGAAGGAGCAGTGACTAGCCGATATGGGCGATGCTAAAATACGGGACCAATTTATGTTCGAAGCTATAACCAATAGAATAAATTATCACGGGAAAACTTGTTCGGGAAAACCATAAAGGACTTGTACTAACTACCTGTTTATGTTCATGAGGACACCACCTTTACTCGGTGTACACATCAGTAAGGTTAGGTAAAGTATTATAGAACTATTATAAATTACAAATATTTTCTTCTGATGAAGAACATGGCTAAAAAAACCTTGTCTTTCACACTTTTATATTAACCGTCTATACTAAGGTGTCTACAGTTCACAACTGGAAGTAGGGAAACAACTTTGATGACTGCAATTAATATAACTTTAACTATAATGGTTATCTTGCGTTTCACTTAAGTGAAAACTTTCGTGATTTTAATGATATGAATGTTTATACCTGCTGAGGGTCCTAAATGAGCAATATTTTACAGTCATTTGTGAGTAGGTAGTTAATGACGTAACTTAATATTACTTGTTATGGTATTTTTTGACTGCACAGTTGGCGCGGTGGCTGGGCAACTGGCTGCTGTGCCACGTGTCGCGGATTCGATTCCAATAACAACACTTTGTGTGATCCACAAATTGTTGTTCTGGGTGTGTTGTGTATGTGAAATTGTATGTTTGTAAACGCGCCCACGACACAGTCAAAATCCTAGTGTGGGGCAATGTTAAAAAAAAAAGAAAAAAAATACATTATCGGTTTTTTTTTGTGTTAGCTGATTTAACTTTTTCTTACTAAACATACTTTATTTGTTTGGTTTTTACGTTTTGTAATTTTTTTGTCCGCATGGTGTAATTTTTATGTCCACGATCCAGACTCTTGAGACAGATGTAGTGCTCATCAACCTACTATAAGTACTAAAATTTATGATTAACACTTTACACTGTTATACAAAAAGCAGAAATCTATCGCTGAGATCGATTTGTCTGCACTTGAGAGAAACAAAATTGACATACGAGAAAAACATTCCTTGTTTTTCCTGAACAAAGTAGGTTAGGTTAGATCAGTTACAATGGGAACCAATCATGGATATATTTTATGCGTTGCATCGATAACCAGTTAGTGCACAATGGACACTCGACAAGGGTTAAGTGGTCGCGAAGGGGAAATTTAATTTACTGTCGGGAATCTGGGTCCCTGTTGGAGTTTGTCCCGCTTTCGACTTAATTATTTTCGCATTTATGAATAACAATAAAATTATATTGTTACTTCGGCAAGTTATTTTTAGCACAAAATAATTAAGCGAGGATTTAAAATTAAATGTTTGAATAAAATTTGAGTGTATTTTTTGTTTTTTAATTGGTGGTTGTGTGCGATATTTTTGGTGGAAGAATTGGATTTTTTGGTAAAGATTTTAGTAATTTTTAACAACTAATAATACTGTAATAAATATTCCACTGTGTGGTTTAAAAAGTTAGCATAATCATATAATAATGGGTAAAAAACCAGCGTTCAAAAAACGAATGCGATTTCCTACTTATCCTCCTATTTGTATTATATATATTTCAATTGGTATATAAAAACAAATCCTAAAGAATCCTTATTTTAAATTGATTTGGTAGTAAAATTAGAAGTCTATGATGCCTCCCACGTATGATATGTGAATTAATGAAAACGGGTAATGTACTTGTAGTAGACCGGGGGCGGATTGGTACCTACTTTATCACTGATTGACAAAAGGTTAGAGGTTAAACTGCCTTATAAGTTATATCTAACTATACATTTACAGAATCATAGAAAGTTTATTGTTGTTAGCAAAGTGAAAATTTAATAATACATACTTAATTATACTTATACAAAAACATTCGTAAGATTGTTACACCTACTACTATTTTTTTCTTAAAAACCTCTTGATATCTTTTGACTCCGTTGCTTTTACGAACATACAAAATCATATATAGAAGCAACCCGGACACAAAACAACAATTTGTGGTTCACGCAAGGTTGTTCCGTGCAGGAATCGAACTATGAGACGTTGCACAGCAGCCTGTTGCCCAGCCACTATGCCAAACATGCAGTCACGTGCATCATTTCATCACATTATGTTATTTGAGAATTGTTTTCGAAATGTTTGGCTTTTGCTAATAATGTATGTATGTTGTACAATATGCGTGTCAACCCTGAAAGTGGGAAGAAGAAACAAAATGCGGCTTACCGTGTAAGAAAAGAACAACATTTGTTCGGACAGAAATCCAAGATGGTGAAAGTAGGCAACGTCTCTAGGGGAAACCCTAATTTCTGCCGGATAAAAATTAGGCCTCCCTTGAGATAAGCAAAAAAAAATCAAATTCTCAAGAACGCGACCTCAGCCGCAAAACTAATTATGATGTATATTTAAACTACTTGTTATCTGGTCTTAAATATTTTGTTGTGCAAGATATTTATGAAGCGGAAAACGGATGGCAGGGATTAATGATGATGGCGAATCCGGATTAATCTAAAGCTGAGCAACATGTTTATGGAAAAACTCTTTCATAATACGTAGTTTCAAAAACAAGCCTTCGTTGATACCTCAGGTAGGATACCTGGCAAAGAGGAATTATTACAAGAACTAACATAAATTGTGAAGCACAACGTAGTGGCACTTTTACACCGTTATAATGGCTATCTGGGCTATATCCAGATAGATAAAATATATGCATCTGGCAGAGCTGCGGGCGAGAAAAGCGAGCGCTCAAATTGTGTTCGTACCTACATTTCTAAAAACCCCGTTGCGAATACGGCACAACAAAGTTTGTAGATATTTATCAAATCGTCTTTCTGTTTCGACCAAACTGAAACAGGTATTTGTGTTGGGTGCTGTGGTTCGGATTATATAAATTGTAGAGATTTAAAATCCACAAGTATGCTACGTTTTGGTTTCTGTAAGACATATTTCTAGATGTTGTTTTAGTATTATTATGGACACACTCTAGCAAGTTTAGTGTTGTCATTGATTTTACATTTACTTCTAAAGCCTGTAAATCCTATGATATGATATGCGCATTCCATGTGGTATTCAGAAGTTTCGAATATACTCTTCGAACTTATTTAGTAAGCCCTTGTACTTATTTAGTAAATTATAGAATCTATCTCTTAAGGTTTTTAAAAATTCATTTTTTCGATACTTCTTATGTAAGCAACTTTGCTTCTGAGCTATTCACGAGGAAAAACTGCATAAATCTGCTAGATGCTGCAGTTTCACTTACTTTATTTGTTTTTATTCTGTGATAAGTCGGCAACCGGCACGTGGATTACCAGATGGTAAGCAAGTACCCATAACACCAGTTGTTGCTGAACTTTTGGGGATATTTAGGCTTCCGTTGATTTAGGGATTGGGGAAGGAAAGGATTGGTCCTCCGTTATTTCAAACAACTAATAAACCTTTAAATAAAGAGACTTACGGTATTTCAGTTTGTCGTTAAGAATCATTTCCGTCATAAATATGCCATGTGTAATATATATATATTTCTTGACGGTATTTGTTTGATTTGAAAGCACATCTAAGGGATTTATTTGTTCCACGTAAACGACACGCGAAAGCACTTATCTGTGCCTGTAATGTTTTTGATTCTAACACATTTTATTTGTACTATGCTCTCTCATGTTCCGGGTTTAGAAAATATTGTACATGGCATGATCGCGCGGAGGACGTCAACTTGCGTCTACTATTTGTGAAGCCTTTTGTTGTTGTGACAACTATTCGTAACGACACAATTTTTTACTATAGTTATATACTATATTTTTATTTTTATTAAGTGTTTCACGGAACTCTACTGGATAGAATTTTGAACTTAGTTTGAACTCTTTAAAAATTCTTGGTAGGTATATTTATTTGCAAGATTTTATTTTATTGAAAAAAAAGTGAACAAACATTCAATGCACATTTTTATTCCGAATAATTTTGAGAAAAATCTTAAAAAAAAATATATTTACAATAATATATTTTTTTATGTACCTAATTAAAATATTTGTATTTCTTTAGAAAATTTTCGCGCTCGTTAATATTAAAGTAATGTTATTGTCTTGACTTTTTTGTTTTCTGCGCTATAAATTACTTTTATATATTTGAATCAGGTTGTTTCGTGTTTTAAAAGCATTTCATTGTTCGAAGCGTGCAACGTAGTTACGGCGAGAAAATGGAATGGTGCATTTCGCTTCCTGTGCCTTGGGCTGCAAATGAAATGGTTACGGAAGAATTTTTATGTTCACATTGTTTTCTAGAGCTAAAATATTTTTTATCAAATTACATACAACAATATATAATGTCCTAATTAAAGACGAATGGTCCTATAAATACCCGTATTACGTTTTCTATTCAGGTTAAATTGCCATAATATTGGCGAAGACAAACCGAGACCTTACCTATCGCTTACCCTTTTTGTGATCGAAAGGAAAAAGGAAAACGCAATTCCGCTATACAAAAAAGATTTGATGTATCCTTGTTCTGGCTGTTACATCAATCACGCGCCACATTCTCGTCGCCGTCACTTGTGAAGCATAAATAAAGCATTGGAGGCTTCCGACATCCCCCGTATTGATGTATTCACAACACAAACTGGTTCCTACTTATTGTCAGAAACACCGTTTCTATAATGTAAAGAGATACATTAGATACCTCCACCCCGGTTACGTTCATTCGGAATTAGAGGCAGATTTTATACGATGTAATTCTTTGCTTATTTTTTATTAAATGTAAAGGTTTTCTTTACTATCTTATCCACTTTTTCTTATTGTGTCTTCCATTTTTTCTTTGCAGAAGTCTAATATAGATAAACATACTTTTACATATGTTAGGGAATTGGATACATTGGAACACTTGTTTTCCTTTTAGCGTACCTACTTTTATCATAAAAGTCTTATTGTTGAATTACTTGAATATCATATCATATAGCAGTAGGCACTCAGACGGAATATTTACACTAGTAGTGATGCAGAACAGAATATTTATCTATATCGAAGTGTGGGCGAAGCGATCTAGGTAAATCTCCGATTAGCAATACGAATTTTATACCTGTGCTAAAAATTTCCTTCGAATTTTCAACTTTAAGTTTACTGTTGCAGAGTTTTTAATCCATACACTGTGTTTAAGGCCAAATACTTGGTAATACTTTTCTTTCGTTACTCTAATATACCTTTGCGATGTTTTGAGCTATATTTATGTTACATCCGATTAACTAAGGTCTAATTTGTCTGGCAGGGCTCATGTTGCTGGCTGTCAGAACGTATTCATTAAACGAGTATTGACGTAGATGTCAAATATTATATAATAAAGTTTAAATTACGCGTTTTGATGTTACGGTATTATTCTTGTGGTAACGAAACACTTTTGTTGTATCTTGGAACATTATAATTACAAAAGATCTTTGTTCAACGTATCTGTTACGTCTGACTCGTGTATATTCTCATGTAGATACTATCATAGGATACTAAAATGAGACGTAGATATAATAAAAGACTAAATAAACATCTTTTTGCTAAGTAAATGAATGAAAACGTATGTATCTTTTATCTGGGATAAAGGGGCGGTTATAGAACATATTTAATTATTCTTATATTGGCAGAGCTAATTGAAAAAAGAGATTCTTATATTTTTAATAGGTATAATTATGTTTATTGGATTTCTGTACTACACTCACTAAGATGTCGGTACAAATAGTGAATAGAAAGTTCAATAACATTATAAATTTCTAGCTTTCGTTCGTCGTCCGCGTTGTGGAAAGAAAGCCTATGTGTTAATTCAGTGTATCAACTATCTATATACCAAATTTGAACCAAATCCTTCGAAAGAATAACAAACAAATGTATATCCATTCATTCTCTAAAACTTTCACATTTATGATATAACTATTATTTATTTATTTTATTTATTTTACACTTCTTGCCCAACGTACAATGGCGGTCTTAACGCCTTAGGCGTTCTCTGCCAGTCTACCTTTGGGTAGTGGAGAAATAGGAGTGGTAAGTGCATCTCTGTTGGATAATAACAAGGAAAAAAAAACACATGCTACAAAATTATTGCTCATACATAAATATCAATGAAATATGAATTATTAGGATTAGTTAGTTATTAGTTATATAGATTATTAGATAGCTATTCATAAAGAAAGTAATTTTTTTATTGCAATTTTTATAAAATGTGTAATAAATTCGATTGATTACATTGGATTTTGTTGATTACGTTGTGATCATAATAGAATGATATATATTATCAGGTATAGATCAGAGACATCAATAAATTCCAGCCGGTGTGGCAACTGCAAGCGCAATAGCGTACCGCAGCCCAGGACCGTCGTGGTGGCTCGGAGGTTAAGAAGCCCGCTTCTCATGCATAAGGGGGGAAACCTGGCAAGTACCAATGTGACTTTTTCCAAGTTATATGTACTTTCTATGATTATTTAGACACCATTGACATACAAACGGTGAAGGTAAAATAGTGAGGGAACCTGAGCTTATAATTTGTAATTATAAGTTTAAAATTGCCTGCATTGAGCAAGCGTGGTGATTATTTCTCTAACCTTCTCCAGCTGATGATGATGATGAGCCCAGGACAGGAGCAGTAGAAGGGACGGGGTGGTTTTTAGTTAGTATAAGCCTGATACTCCCTCTCGCCCCACCCAGGACGGTGGGAGACAATTGATGCTTTCACCATTTTTAAAAAAAGGCAATAAGAAACACTTTTGAATAAACAATATTAACAAAGAAATTATTTTCCCTTCCTACTTATTGCTTTAAAAGAAAGGGTTTGTTATCACTACATAACATTCATGAGTTCAGAGAAAAACTTAGTAAAAGGTTAAAAATATTGGAAGCTTTTCAGAAAAATATCAAAATTATTTGCATCAAAACCGTTTTAAATACCAATAATATCGATATTGCTAAAAATATTGTTAATACTGTATAACAAAACAAAAATACTAAATTACAAAAGTTTTCTATGAAAACTATTCAATAACATAATATTCACTGGTAAATAAATTATTATTAACGAATAAACTCCAAACTATTTGAACAAATTTGATGCGAGTTAATAAACGAGTTTTCCAACATTAAACATGCAATTACGTATCACACAATTTACATTGATCTTTTTAATAAAACACAAAATGCTTTTATAAATAAACAACCCAACGAAGTTACAACAACAATTTTAATAAAAATCGATGAAAACTTAATGAACGTCTTTCGGCGTATGAATATGTATAACTTTTTGAAAATGTCATAAAATTTGCGGTTTTGTTATTGGAGTTGCATGGGTATTTGGGTGGAGCTTCGGCTCATCTCACGTTATGAACACAAAATGAGTAAATACGAACTTTTGGGGGCGCACAACAATGAAAATGTCACTTTATGAAATGGGCCCGCAGTTGATTAATGGAGTTAGAGTGGGGTGTTGTTCGGACCTTCTTACTTGTTTATTCATTCATTCTGGAACACCGTGTGGTAGCGTCGTAAATATAAATATCAAGCATGACGTAGTACTGCTGTTCTACCCTGTAATGTAAAGTAACGATTTGCTCCATAAAATGCATTTATGTTTTCGTAAGTAAAAGCGGTTTGATTTACACACTGGAACGAAGAATTATATCAACGTGTCTTTCAAAAGTCAGCAAGCAGAGGTGACATGTTCATAATATTTTGTTGAAAATTGTTTTTGTATTTTATTATAATTTAAAAATATAGGTACTAAAATAACCCTTGTAAATAAGAAGTGGTGATTATGTAATTTATAAGAAACTAGACACTCACATTAGTGATTTTTTACATAAAACTAAACTCACCACGTATAAATAATATATTGTATAACTTTTGATTTTACAATAATTTCCACATCGTTAAACACTGATTTCGCAAATTCAAGTTCACTCAAAGAGTTTATCGGTTTTACATAGTCAATACACTCAGTAACTCTATAATATCTATGAATTGTGAACATTATTCACAATAGAAACTTAGGTACAACTTGCTTACATCAATTACATGGGGCAAATAATAGAGCATTGAGATTAGATACACAAATCTTAGTATATGTATAGAAAATATAGCAATCTATCAAGTTAGTTTCTGTTCGAAACTTGGGACTTAGGGAATTAGCTAAATCTCTAACTGCCCTAGTTTACAGAGATTGTATTATACAACGATCTAACTTTATTGTTGACATATGCCACCCTGCTATCTATGTATTTTTGTAGATAGATTAAGGCCTTTTTTACGCACACTACAATAAAAGTTAATTAATTATAAGTGAATTTATGAACAATAAAATAAATATCGAATTACTCCCAGTGGGTTAAGTAGTTAAATGAATGAGTTAAATTTAAAAAAACACGTGAAAGTGAAACTAAGCCAGTATACAGTTTTGATTAACGAAAAATTGTAAAAAATGAGTTCAGATATTTTATTATCATATTGTTTATGCACAACACACATACGGTACATCGGAAAAGAAAGACACTGATTAACACTGGTCCTGCATATTCATGATTGGAATCTTTTACAGCGAAAAATTTCTCTTCCAACGATTGTCAAGGTTTTACGAAAGCGGATCTTAAATCGATTTTAAAGTCCCTAAATACCCAGAAGAAATTAAACGCTTATATCAGCTTTCAAGGAAAGTCTTCTAACACCCAAAAACATCAATTTTCATGAGTATTACAACGAAGTTTGCAGTCATTTACAAGTCATATTGTTTTATGATTTAATTTCATCATTGATTATTTAATCAGGGGTAGGGACACGACAGTTACTATAAATGTCGTTTGACGTGATAATAATGCGATAGACGGTTTATGAACCAGCTACAGACTTGATAAATGACCCAAGCTGGTTCGAAGCGGACGCACCAATTTATGCATAGCCGTCATCGGCAGGATCACAATGCCTCATAGTAAAATGACGCCGCGACACAAAGCACATTGGCCTTTGTTTACAAGATTTTCACACCAAAAATGTGAATATGCTATACATAATATGACGTCACACCTTTTATCCAACGAAGGAATAGACAAAAGAAAAGTGTTTGAGGTGTGATTCCAAATTCCTTGCTATTACTGATAATTTCGATAATTACCAAACATTTCCATGACTAACCAACACGAGAATCGCTACAGTGACCCTTTAAACACGATGCGTCGCGACGACAGACAGTCTAACTACCACCTTCAGTTCCAAGAAGGTAGCTAAATATGTATTTGTAAATAAGTGTAGTAAGGAGATTAAATTGTTAAATTATAAGCTTTTAATTTTAAATTGTGGTAAAATATGGCAACATTCTGTATACTAAAAATAAAAATCTTCATTTTTATGAAATAAAACGAACATTTCTAAAAGTAACTAGTAACACCAGGAAGCTATTATTATCCACATATTTTCCAGCATTTTTTATATTTTCGGTTATGAAGTAAAGGCAAGGGGATTGCCTTTTGTGAAGGGGACCTCTGAGGTTCATAAGTCTCAGCAGAAGCGTCGAATTAAAAAAAAAGATCTCAATGGAGCGGAGAAAATGTTATGCTCCTCCATAAGCTTGGATTTGTGCTAGTTCCGTCAAAGGCCCTTTGTTATATTATATAGTAAATTAGGTAGGTTCGCTTTAAGGTAGTTTGCTTGAAGCATATAGCAGGTTTAGATGAACTATAGGTTGAGAGACTCAGTTCATTTTATACTTACCGGCTCTTCTTAACGTTATAGTAAAAACCAAATTTACTTGCCTTCAATAAAACTTACATAGAGTATTTATCTCTAGCTGTACTATGCCTATCTATTTGATGTATGACAAATATTAATGCCGTTAAACAAAATATGTAAGTACAATAAAACACAAAAGCTGCAAAAGTATCTGGTTTTATTAATACCCGACCTAGAAAACGATAAATCTGAAGATCGCGGAGGTGTTCACTACAGAATTAAAAAGGTTCAGTAAATATTATGACTGGTTGCTTTGAATGATATTGTATTTCGATATGACGGCGCAGAGCATTGGAAGTGATGTTTAAATAGGCTGCTAATCCCACCAATATTGAAATATCTGCGACAATATTCACCCAGACAGCTGTGATCCGCTTTTTATTAAAACACCGTTTTATATGAGCAACGGTAGGAAAAATATTGTCTCCAGTTTTTATGGCACTGTTAACAATATATCCGACCTAGGTAGCGATTTGGAGAAAGTGTGATTTTATTTTCTTTCGAGTAAAATGTAAGAAGAATAATATGTCATATACTTTTTATATATTTTCGTTATTAAATTACACTGGCAGTGATATAGTAAAGTATACAATTTTATGTCTTTTCTTTATCAACATTGGGTTTAGAATAAATAGCTAGTCTCTATCAATTTAAGATTGAAATACATGTATATAATTGTACGTATATTCAAAGGGATGTATAATTAGACTGACAGGCTTGTAAATACGAATTTCAGATGAGTAAATTTAATATACAATGATTAATTATAGAATTCAAGAATACTCAGCTGAGTTGAAATTGATTGTTTGCGGAGGTTATTAACATGAAATTAATTATGTAGAGATTTGATCTATCAATTGTACGTGTTTTGAAAAATTTACATCAAATTAAAACCGAGTAACTCAATATTTGGTAGAAATTAATATTAGCTGGAAAATATTCCTTGATTTTATTAAGAGAATGTGAAATAAATATTAATATATGTTGGATTATTATTATATTTATGGATATTAGATCAATATTTCTCGAACGATGGCCTCGTTAGTTGGGTGTAAGCTCGAATGAGGGTCTATAGCCTTTAAGCTTAGTGCTACGTGTCGACTGCTAGAAGCTTATTCACATTATTCTTTATGAGGGGAATATCATCAAGCGTCTTCTCTCGCCCAGGGATAGGAGAGAAGGAGTCTCAGACTTTTGCTAACTAAACCTCCCCCCCGTTCTTTCTTCTGCTTTAAGCCGAGACTGCGGTGTCTTATTGCGTAACCCTGGCTTAACATCGCATAACATCGGCCCTGTAGGACCCTGTCTGTGGTCTATTTAGCTCTTTGAGGTCGTGGTAGCGTAGGTCGAGCGGCGAGCTATTCTTGCTTGCCGACCGCAGACCCATACCCAAGTCGCCAGAGATTGTTGCTCGTGCCAATGCGAGGAAACAGACCTGAGCGTACGGCTCGTCGTCGGGTCACGCATCAGATTTCCACAGATGGAGCCCATTAGGGCCTTAGCGGCGCGGGTTGCGGGTGAAGCACAATGACGTAGACACTACAGCTTGACTCGGAGTAGGTAGGAGTTGGTTGGAGTTCTTAGTCAGTAATAGACTGACACTCCTCACACACAATGGGAGGAGTCAAATGCGAACAAACTGAATTATTTTTATTACTGGAAATAGTAGGAGTATATTGATTATTAAACTATTTGGAATATTTAGGCTTAAAGAATTGTCTAATTAAGGTGCGTTCTTAGTTGTTATTTTTAGTCTTAGACTTGTATTGATAGCATTTTATGAATTAGGCTGTTTAGCTAAATGACTCAGTGTAATGTAATCCCTAGAGTTGTTATTCATTTGAACAAAACTGGCAAGTTATAACTGTACAGCTTATGGTGTGTGAAACAATGAGATATGTTATCTGGTTCTATTGTGATAAGTCCTCTCTGAATGTTATTGTAAGTTAAAGCAATGTTTTGGAAGTGTTATCTATGTGGTTTGTATCAGAGGGTAGCTGTGTTCAGTTGTGGTAGCATTTCGATATAACTTCTCTACTACGAGAACCTCTATCTACTTTATTATGGAATATTACTGATTTTCCTCGTTGGTTGTTCATGGCCAAGCACGAAGTCTAACTTAGTAACTTAGAGTGGTCTTGTTGAATAAAGAAATTATTAAACCCTTTTTATTTTGAATCTGTGAGACTGTCTGATAGGTATCAGACAATCTCAACGTTTTTCATAAAAAGTTTGGAGAGCACTGAGCAATTCGTTCACCATACGATATTATCTAGTGTATCTGCCTAGTCAAAAAAATTCCTTATCAATAACGGAATTGTTAATATAAGAATTGTTTTCATTCGAATAGAAAAGGTGTAACGTTTAACTAAGAAATTACGTATACTTAGGTAGGCAGGTACTTACGCACAATAGTACGGACCAACGATAATGTTAATTTATATTACCTATAGGTAGTTTGTTAAGCCTTTTAGTGGTTCTCAGTAATTGCTGCAATCTGCGGCGTCCTACAATATTAGGTGAATGCATAATTTTTCCGTAAAGACAGGAATGATTCCTTTTATGTTCCCACTAACAAGTATTAATGGTCTCGTCCGCACTACCTTTGCAGAGATTCTGTCATTTGCGAGCAATTACTGTCGCCCGTTTACAAAATTGTGTTAGATATGATTAATAACGTTTTTGTTAAGATTCCACTCAATTTTTTTCGATTGATGAGAGTTCTTTAGCTGGTGATAGTTGATAAATGTAGCTGTGTAAAGTAGGAGTAGGCATCGAAACTATTTCTTTGATATAAAAATTATTTTAACATTTATTACACACCAGGTACACCAGGTAATCCGCCAGCTCGTTTGTCGAACAATGACATAAAAATATATCTTAAAATAATATATGTGGAGGTTATTTTATATTGCACCTTTATATGGGACTGCTAACATAAAATGTAAAAAAATGGCTTTTCTACCTTGTCTAACCTCTCGTAGAATCAAAAGTATAGTTTTATTCTAATAGCGGCCCGCCAATATTTACCCATATTCATCTTACTTTTTAAAATTGTTCATAAGAATCTTCTCCTCACACTAACACACAAAAAGAAGCAAAGTCGACAAAAATGTGTCCAGGTGTTATTGAGTTATGCGCTCACCAACACATTTCGAAATTCATTTTTATATATGTATGTGTACCTATAAACATGTTTACCTGTCTCGGCTCTGCACGGGTACAATGCTGATACTAATTTTCTCCACTATTTAATGTATATTATCTATAATAATATTATAAAGAGGTAAAATTTGTAAGTTTGTATGTACGGGGTAATCTTTGGAACCGAGTCCTGAGTGCTATAGGCTATAAAACATCACTCTACGATCAAATGGAGCTGAGCAGTGGGTGAAATCGCGCGAGAGTAACTAGTTCTACATATAAACCTCCTTTCTCTTTAATCACTCTGTATATTAAAAAACCGTTGCGTACTTTTAAAGATTTAAGATTTTACATAGGGATATAGGGACAAAGAAAGCGACTGTACTATGCTTTATACTATGTAGTGATGATGAATAATTTGAGTCAACGTGTAATATTATATCCTGGTATTAAGTTTCTACTATGAAGCTAATTATCTGTGCATGTTACGCGTTGTCTGACAACGTTATCACCTAAGCTTGTGTGTTTTAGGCAATTAAGGCTATTAAAGTTGTCAACACGTTACACACTTTTGATTAGACCCTTTTGAACAAGAGAATGTTTTGTTAATTTACTTCTAAGACAGGTGATATGATATACCTAATAATGACTGCAAGTGCAAGAAGTGTGATTTTACTAACAATATTTATTTATTATTTTGAATATTACATAGGTATACAGTCGTTGTGCCTTCCCATTTATTTTAACTTATATATTTTTAATTTGTACACCTTCTTATATTGGCCACTGCTGAAAAGAAAAGGTCTCCTCTCACATGGAGGTTTGAGAAGTAATCAGCACGTTTGCTCGGCACGGTACGATACAATTTTTTTTTATGTAATGGATCGGCAATCGAGCAGACCGATTACCAAACCATATTTAGATTACCACCAACCATTAAATACCAATTTTTTTTTTATGGAGTAGGAGACAAACTAACAGACGGTTCACCTGGTGGTAAGTAATCAGCGCCGCCCATGGACACCCACAACGGAGGAGTTACGAGTGCGTTGCCGACTTTTAGGGATTGGGGATTTGGAGATTTAGGGATTGGGAGGGATCGGGGGAGGGGAAGGATTGAGCCTCCGGTGACCTCACTCACACGGCGAATCGCAACGCTGTGGTTGTTTCACGCCGTTTTTTTGTGAGGCTGTGGTATCACTCCGGTCGAGCCGACCCATTAGTGCCCAAGCATGGCTCTCCCAAACTTACTAAACTATCTACTATTAATAGGTGATTAATATTGAATGAAATCGCTAATACTCGATTTTATTTTAAGCGATGTTTGTACCGTACCGTACACCGCACATTTATTATATGTTTAAAAAAAAAAAAATATATATATATATATATATATATATATATATATATATATATATATGTATAGCTCAAATACAGTCACTTTGACGATACCATACAACCTTCAAACCTTCATGAAATGAGCGTGCTTCTTCTTAAAAGGCCGGCAATGCACCTGTGACCTCTCTGGTGCTGCAGGTGTCCATGGGCGGCGCAGATCACTTACCACCAGGTGAATCGTCTGTTCGATTGTCTCCTACTCCATAAAAAAAATTGGTATTTGCCAGGTTCCATACCCGCATCTTCATTTTATTTGGTCCAACCTATATCCATTCGTTAGGCAGACCCACCCTACATTTATCGAGTAAAATTTCTTTTTTTCTTTTAGTAGCGTTGTGTATCCTCAAATGACTTCTCTCGTCCACTGTCAGACATTTATTGAATAAAATCATTCCGTTCCTGCTCCAGTCCTTAAATGGTTCCTGTAAGTCCTTAAATGCCTTGTTCTTTTTTTATGAAAACGTTGTCTCACATTGGAATTTTCCACACACTTATATCGTGGGTGCGTTTACAAACATACAATTTCACATGACGCGACACACCCAGACAAGACACAACAAATTGTGGTTCGCACAGTTTTTTTCTATGCGGGAATCTGACCCTTGACACATTGCACGGCAGTTGGTTGCATAACTATTGAGTCGACCATGTAGTGATGTTATTTCTTGAGTCGGGAATTGAGCACGAAGACTTGTTAGGCAGTCTTGCTAACCACTGCATTTTAGTTCACTTAACTCAATAAGTATTCAAAATGTTAGGTAGTGATAAATATTCGTAAGTAAATTAGATACTCATGTCATACGTAGTTTATTATAGTACTTAAGCCGTGCAAAACCGCTTGAAGTGTCCAATCCTCAAAAAATCTCGAACAAATTCAATCCGAATGGGAAAATTTATCAGTACTTTACTCGGAGTGACAGCGATCCGATCTCTTCGACCCAATTAGTACCGGATTCTAAGTATTGTGCGGCTAGACGTTGTACCCAAAATAACTTCAATAGATTGAGACGAATTATTTACTCGATTATTCATAGCAATCGAAGTGCAAATTGTTTTAAAAAAAAGATAATGAGCAGCTTCTTGTCATTGCTTAAAATGGCAATGACTCCAGAGTTAAGTTCTGAAATTGGAATTAGATTTTTTTACATAACAATGTAACTAATAAAGGTATAGACGTTTAGACGTACATCATAATAAACTCTTCATTATATAGGTTTATTCCATCTGAATAGAGGAATATAGAAAATGTTATTTATTACATTCGTGTAAGCGGATTTTGTTAAAATAATGTCCATTATGGCTTAACGAAACGTAGAAATAGGTCATGCGATATTTCCTAGTATAAAATCAACTTAATCTTGGTCCCATATGCGGGAACTACGCCCCAACCCAGAACACCGGCGGACGCTGCGCTTTGGACCATTTAGGAGCCATTTATTGTGGACTTACCGTTGAGTTCAAGCTTTATGTAACGACGAGTTATTAGGTCGAAAAAGATGGCTCATAATAGTTAGTTATAGTATCACAGTAACTATTAATACGAAGCAGTTACCCATTTAGGCACATTATCGCAATATTGGACGATGTTTTAACATTACCTACAGACTTCTACTTAAAAAACTGTGTATTTTAAGAAAACATGTGCTTCCATGTAATTGAAGTTGTAAACATTTTCAATTTCATTCGCGTATTTCAACTAAATCAATGAGTGTTTGGTACGAACCACAATAGAAGACTTTTGCCTTCTTCGGAATTGGTGTTGTCTTCGCTGGAGTTTCGTCTTACCAAAACTTGTCGCTAGCGTAAGCTTTTGGGGAGGAAAAATAAAAGCAGAGCTCACGCCATGGCGAGTCACCCGCGGCCGCCGGCGAGTTTCGTCAGAAAGCCGAGCTCGCTCTCAACTACCATCTTATTAACGATAATGTTGACTTGCTCGCTTTGTGCAACTCGGTTTACGCAAACTTGGGCTCATGTTTCAGTGGTTTATCTTCATGATGTGATGTAACGTCGTTCAATTTTCCGACTGATTAATTGTTGTTAAACTTTCCATTGAACTTGGTTCACTGTGTGAATTACAAGTCGTATTTATTGTTGGGTTTTGTAAAGTTTGATAAATATACATTTTTTTCATGTCTTGTACTCTGCATACTCTTTTGTCGTATAATGAAATAATGTTGAAACGTATACTTACATGAATACCACTCACAGTTTGAAATGTATTCATATGATCTATATACACAAACATGAAGATATTTCCAGTGAATGAAGTTAAAATATAAAATAAATGAAATGCTGTATTATTATGTTTATGTTTGGGTCGTTACAGAAAAGCACAACAGACAGGAAGTTATTATTTTAATGGTGGACTGGGAAGTTTTAAAAATGTTGTAGTTGCTTTCATCGTTAATGTGATGGGCACGAAAACTATTTTTTTCTGATAGAAACCGAGTGAAATGTAATGCGTTGCTTCGTAAATGATATCAGATAAAAGAAGATATTTTTGCTTTGCATTTTGTATTGTGTGATTGAAGCTTGAGGAATTTATAGCTTTTAATGAGCGGATGCTATGTCGGAGAAAAATAACCGAGCTAAGCTGGGTAGGTATGTTAATAAAATTACTTTTATAGTTCAAATATAACAGTATCAAAGCACATATCGAATTATAATTCCGGTATTTATAGAATTGTACTTGCATCAAGTTATGTACCGCTGTAATATATAATTCACACACAGTATTCGGATAAAGGGAGATTAATATTGTTTGATGCTAAAAGTTAATTATTAGTTGATAAATGGCAATACAGTCTCAAGTCACTCGGAGATCTTATTAATTTGACATATTATACGCAACGCCAAATAATTGGATTAATCAAAATGTCAGCTCTCATCATGTTGTCACCTAGAACCTTGAGTTGTGAAATGGGAGCTCGAAATTGTGTAACGATGGTATGACTTGTTACGTCGTATTATTTCTTGTAGTATTACCTATACTGTTTCTTATATGAAGATTCGATATCAAAGTATTTTGCCTGACCCTGATCAGTGAGAACAGGGCATTGTCGGCCCAGACGGGTCGATCATGTCCCTACAATTGTTCCAATACTTCGCCAGCCAAAAGAAAAAAAGCAATCATCTGGATCAAGAACCAATTTTGTCTTTCCAGAATCGTATCTTTTAAGATATTACGTACATAAATTATCGTTATATTAAATTGATATATTTGCAAAGTTTAAAGTAAGCAATAATTTTTAAAACTTTACCACTTAGACGTTCCCAAAAATTGTTCCTTTTTTCTTCAGGTATTAAATACATAATTCATCCCCCCTAATACGAAACTTTAATAGAGTTTGTATATCTTTTCCAAGGATGATCTGGGAAATAAACATTTTTATTGGCATTACACGGAGTAACAGATATCAGTGTGGCGTCAAATATCACCGACCGCGATACAATAAACGTACCAATATTGCTCTGCGACAGAGCGGAGCAGATAAATCCTTGTAAACAAAATTGTGACTGTCACCGATATCGTACTTTATGATTGGATGCTGAAGGCAACATGAAATTCAAATCGTACAAAATTGACCGCACACCCTTTTCAAACGTCGTATACTTATGTATAATAATCCTAAAACACACCCTAAATCCTTTCAAGCCGTTGGACAATGACTTTGACGGCGTGCTATTATTATATTTTATTTTCCCTCACGACTCCTTATTATTTTTATACTTTTCTTTATACGAGGATATCGACAATAAAAACGAAATGTTTGTTGCTTGATTGAACCGCCGTGTGACATGTTTTTTTATTTCATGTCTACTGGTTTGAAGACACCAATCGTATCTTATACGATTGCAGCTGTTTGTTCCCCAACAAAAATGAGAATACAAATTGTTCTCTCGAAGTACCTGGTGTTTATTCGGTATTAATAAGTTATTGACTTGTGAAGATTTAGTTCAGTGTCTGAGTAAACTCTTGATTAAATAATATAGTAAGTTGTTGTTTTAAGTGCTTGGCTGTGGTTATTGGAACTGTTCTAGATGTTTCGTTCGATCGATCACTGCCTACTATTTTTGTTATGTTGTATGAGTAGTATATGCGTTCGACCTGATGCCCACGGAGGGCAACATTAACTCATCGATTTCGTTTAATGTTCCGTAGCACCACTATAAATAGCGATACCCAATTAAGTGTTAAATAATATTAATTTGTTACTAACTTAACGATTTAATTGTGAGTGCCTACATAAGTAAACATAAATTAATCTCTACCCACAATATGTCACAACACTGCGTCGTTGGTATCCTAAGTTAGAATGTAGAATTTGAATATTTACGTTAGTGAGATTTTCTTTGTAAGTCTTATAAACATGTTAAATATAATGTTATGTAGATCGGTAGGCCGGTAGCCGCAGTTTCACAACCCCAATTTACAACGATGGTCCGATAAGTAGGTAGGATAAATTGATGGCTTATTTTATAATAATAAAGCGCACGGTGCTGGTAAAATAAGCGCGGTTTACGGCTAATATAGCACAGAGTGTTCGTAGCGAGGAAGTTTGTTGCATTTTGCATAAAATCGATATACCATCATAGGGTCGGTCGTAACCACACAACCCTGAATTGTTTATATCATTGAAATACTTTACCTCGACCTTATTGCTGCTAAATTAGGTTTTTTGTAGGTCCTTGTTATGAAATGAATCAGCAATTCTTTTAAATCTCTCGACTTTTCATACAGGAGGTCGGTAAGTGTAACTTTATATTTGGAATACCTACATGTTCTGGTTTATTAAAAAAGGAGGTTTTATTTTTATAGAGATTTTCTTTAAAAATACCTATCTACTTTGAAAGTATCTTATATAATTTTTAAACCGAGTAAAATGTAATTAAATTGCGTGCCCATTTTTTAAATAAAGATGCGTACAATTTGTTGCTCCCCCCACCCTCAATAATTGTGACTGGCATGGTGCGGAAATTTCATCGGTTGCATTTAAAACACCAATGAAAGAACGTTCGAACTCCGACGTGTGTTCATGCAAACGAGCTGATTCCATCCGTACGTCATCCAACCAAGTTTTGAATGCGATGCAGCCACGAATTTTAAAACCGGTAAAGCTATATTCACGCTCGTCAGTGCTCGTGACTCTTGGCAGTAAGTGCATTAAAGTGTCTGTGCCCGGCCGCGCAGTGCCTAGTTGGCCAGGTACCGCTTCCGCCTCCATTATTTTATGCAAAATAAGCCCGAGTGGGAGAACTGTAATAATTCTGTAAACAATGCCGCTTTGTTGCTCGTCCACGTTTATGTTCGCGATGTCGTGGCGACACCACTGCCTTAC
Source organism: Spodoptera exigua (assembly GCA_902829305.4). Lineage (NCBI taxonomy): Eukaryota > Metazoa > Arthropoda > Insecta > Lepidoptera > Noctuidae > Spodoptera > Spodoptera exigua. Next base: position 6,633,797 of record LR824612.2, read on the forward strand.
TTCCATGTGAACAAAGAACTTGCTGTAAAGTATACAAATCCTTGAGAAAATATTTTCGAATTAATAAACAATAAAATGTATAATTTCTGTATTAAAATTGACTGTAGTTGTCTCTTGTAAAACTCACCTTTAATAACCTTTTGTTTTATAACCAAAAAAAAAATATTGCATAAAACAATCCAGTCTATTCTCAACTAAGTTGTAAATAGCAATTCATTTGTAACTATGTTCATTTGTTATCTTTCTGTAACATTTCAGAAAGTCTGGCTCGGTGTAGTGTAATTTCAGTGACAAATTATACTCAAAGGATTTAAGAAATTTCATTTATTTTGTAACTTTACATAAACAGCTAACTGCAACGGTCACTATACAAAGTTTTCAACGCTGAAATAGACCATTTCCAAGATATGTAGTCCTTAAATATTTATGATTATTCTACAGGTACAATAAATTAAAATTCCAATTCGCTCTTTGATTCTCTATAACAATTCTGGAAATGGCACAAACAACAATTAATGCATACTCTAGAAAGAAAATAACGCAAGCCTCGTACGTCGAAATATTACATAGCTATTTATTTATATTACAAAGCACGCCATATTGTCTTTATTGCAGAAGTGATGAGATTATGTACAAAACGTATTTAGGTAAACATTTGATGAGAAACGAATAAAATAACATTAAGTAGGTATATTAATTTAACATCGCGTATAACTTATAATATTTACAATTTGTATAAAGCTTTTATCCAAGGAACAAATTATCTTTGTATCTTATTGAAGCCTGTACTTGTATTTCTTTTTATAGTTATTGAAAATATTACTAACTAAAACAACATAACAACAAAGATTTCAAACAACTGTAGTTCTATTCGCTACATGCCAGTTTTTATTCGATTTCGCGAATATTCGAATATAGCGTTGTCATTCGATAGTTTCGAAAGTGAATTTTACTGAATAGCACTACAGATCGATAGAAACTAGATTACTAGACCAATTTGTAGATAGGGCAGGTAGGGAGAATCGATAACGTAATTACAATACATAATCAAAACTTAAGCTAGTATTTTACAATAGACTATACATGAAACAAACATATTTTCAAAACAATTTTTGTACAACAAATAGTAGAATAACCCAACATTTAAAGCTTCCTTATATCTTTTACTATTTTATAGGAGAGAAAGAGAAAAGAAAATACAAAGCAAGAATTGATTTTCTTTGTCCTGCACATTGTTGTGGCGAGGCGGTAGATCATGGAGAGGAACTATACAAAGATATAATTCTCTTTTATTCTATTTACTCTTTACAATGGGGGAAAATATGTTCATAACTTAATTCCAAGTTAACAGATGGTCATTTAACTGGCGAGTGAGTAATTGTAACGAGTGTTAATGGTATGATATTATCTTAATGCGAGCAAGTACGTGACACGGCCCCGGCAATGGCGATGTAGCGTGAGCCGTGCCGTACATCGTACAAAGGTGTACTCTAAGTATTTAAACCGATTATCTACACGGTGTAAATTGAACACACTATTGAAGTTTGAGGACATTTTACTACTGACTTTGTAAACAGTTTTACATATAAAGGTTTTATAGTATTGTAAAATCAAATTAAATTAGGAAAACAAATACACTTATAAACTAAACACAATATACATAGTTAGGATATAAGATATGGCACATTTATAGTACAATTCTATCAGTCTTTCAATTATATCGAAAAGTATTTACATTTCTATCAAATAGATACTACGTCTCCGTAAAATATATTTGCAATGTAAATGAATTAATAAACTTATAATAGATTGATAATTTCGATGTGATAACAGTTTTTAAATGATATTTTGGAGTCGTAATGAAACGATATGACAAGTTTATGACTGACACAGCACCTGTCCTATTGTTTATCACTGCATTCGTATCTCTTTTAGCACAAACGTCTTATTGGCACTAGGATAGGACCTGGATACAGCGAACCGTATGTCAGCTGGCAATCAGAAAGCCTCCAATGATGACTAGAGAAGCGCTTCGACTGATGGTGGACCGGGAAGATTGCGTCGACTCGTAATCTAAACGCAAGGAACAGAGTAAATATACGGATAATTCCATCAATTAAAATAAGGAAACGTTCATTTGCATTTATAGCTGCTAATTACATATCGAAGTTATTTCCAGTCAGCATACTTAACGAGCGCGCCATAGTGAAATATTTTACCAATTTGCATCTTTCTATCGCGCCAATTATCTCTCGTAGGCAACTTTATCGACGTAAAGCGGTGCTGCAGAAACACTAAAAGGCTTTTAAACTACTAAATAATGTAAGTATTACACTTACCGACATCTTTCCACTCTTCTACTTCGTAGTCTCCTATGACTCTGTTCTCGGCGGAGCTGTCCCGCCAACGATTTTTATGTTTACCTGACAGAAACAAGGTACATGTGATACAAATGTCCCATGAGCAAAAAACCGTTGTGGAAAATGATTGCCTCGTAAAATTTTCTTACATGCTGCTAAGGGGCTGTAAAAATGGGCTTTCAAGTATGAACAAAACATATGACGCCATAAAGAGTATAAAAGAAAACCCAAATCTATAACAATAAGAAGGTATATTGGAAGTCAAAGCGCAAACAAAATCGCTTTTCCCACAATAATATTACTAACGACCCAATTGTACGCAAGCATTGGGCTGTGCCGGCAAAACCGATAAATACAAAATTCTCCATCGACCCTTCCGTGTGGTGACCCTGAGACTGCGATGAATGTATAACTGTGGAATGCGAGACTTGCATTACGTTTTTCCGGTAGTAGGTGCCAAAATTGCTCCTTTATCAAACGGATCAAGACACTTATGTTGCCCCCATAAATTGAATCGTCTCTACAATGTTTACAATACGTATTTTGTTATTTGAAATACAATTTAGAAAGAACGATACGTAAATAGAAAGAGAACGCACCTTTCTTCCTTTGAGGAAATGTGGGGACGTTATTGTCCGTGGTACTCGTCGTCGAAGGCGCAGGTATTTCTGCAATTCAAATGAATGTTATTGTGCCGAAAATGAACAACCTGTTATTTTCTGATTAAGTAAAATATTGGTAAAGAAGTCATGTTCAATATTTCCAAAAATCGATGTATGGTTGATAGCATATTTATGTAGTCTACGAATAATCTGGTGTTACCGTCAAGTCGTATAAGCCCATCCGTCTCGCCAAGGGAGTTCTTCGCGACGCAGCGGTAAGATGAAAAATCTCTTGACGATACCCTCCGTATAGTCAATTTCATTTTCCGACTGTAACTGTCGTCGCTTAGTGACGTGATGTATTTATTTCCTGTAGACGGATAAACGAAGTCATTACTAATTCGATTAATTTGCTCGCTCCGGAATGTCTGACGTTAACTTGTCAATTACGCTGCGAATCAGTTACATCTTAGTTAATTCATATTTTGATGTTATTCCGAATGATTTCTTCTATCCATTATACGATATAACTTCTATGTATTATAGTGTTTTGAAACTAGTTAGAAAGTTAGTTAATTAATTGAGACAGTTACTAAATCATAATTAATTTAAATATTAATATTAGAGCTGATCAAATACCTGTCGTCACACAACTCGGATTCTAATTTTGTTCCCCAGATATAGTCGGGTTACGAACTTTATTCAGGTTTCAAGGGCGTCGGGGACTTAATTAAGTGGTACCAGACTGGTTAAGCGACATACGTATCCCATTGTCTTTTTCACGCTGGGATCACATGAAGATATTTACAAAATGATTTATTTGTTGAAGTATATTTTTGTTCAAATATTAACTTAAACAAAAAGTGTAAAAAGTGAAAAATTACGCTGTATTGGATTCTTACGAAAATACTTAGATTACGAAATGTTTTACAGGCGTTTGCCAATTGTAATAAATAGTACCTAATACAGTATTTATAACTTAATAGAACTAAGTCAAATTAATTTAAAGCATTGCAATAGAATGTACGAAATTTAAAAAGAAATACAATGTTACCTGATATGATCATGTCCCCGCGGTCAGTGGTCCAGTAGTTGATGGAGGAGGGATACGCCTCTGTGTGGCACTCCAGCGTCACGTCCTGGCCAATATATGCCGCCTCCAGTTGGTTGGGTATGGACAACATCGGTGGAACTGTTGAAAACATACCTGGTTACTTTTATCCTCTTCCCAAAGTTACGTAGAAACGTAAATGGTATTTGTTGTAAATAATTTGTATTTTTTGTGTGGGGTTTAGAACGTTACATGCTTTTAGAGACAAGAAAACGGTACAATAGTTTATTAGTATTTTTTTTTGTGGAGGAAAAAACATAATTGATAACGATTGATTCTCCCGCCCTGGTTGGGGCGTAAAGCCATGTGAGTCGTGTGTTAATTTTGAGGATATTGTAAGGCAAAGAGTATTACAATATTCCAGACTTCAAGACACACTATGAAATATATGAGTATCAAAAAAGGACTGGATTAAATTAACTAAAAATCGCGGGTTACTCACGTGTAAATAATGAGAAAAGCTCTACTAGTTTCGAACCACAGAGGGGTTTTTCCTCATGAGCAGCGTGCGCGGACGCGGCGACGTCGAGCAGCCTACTGGCTGCGCGACGTCGTTACACGTGAGTAACCCGCGATTTTTAGTTAATTTACTATGTCTCACGATAGTTATTATAAGGACTGGATTACTTATTCTATTATTTTAATTTTAATTTTAATTCTCTTAACTTAATGTTATGGGTAGGTATTTCCTTTAATAGGATAAAGGCCTATGCATATTGTGAGTATTAAAATAAACAAGTAACTAAACCCACTCTGCATTTTAACTACCTAACCAATGAGGAAGTAAACTATTTCAATCCTGAGACATAACTTCCCTTTCATCACAATTTAGTTAGAAACGTACTTAATAATACAAGAGCTATTGAAAATTTAAGGCCCCGACGGACTTTGAAGCAATTTTTGGAATACTAAGATGCGTTACTTGAGTAAGATTTGGTGTATAAATTATTACTAAACGACAAAAGGGATCGGTGCTCGAATAGCAAACGTGCCGCGGTGCGGGTCCTTGCTAATATTTAATTTGCATCTCGAAGCTATGTTCAAAATGTTTACGACATTTTTACAACGAAAATGACGAAAATTGTAAGCATGCGTCGACTTTATAGCTTTACTTATGTGTATAAAGATTATGACATTATTCAATAGAAATATAATGTATCATAAAAACTGGTTTACAGTTCAGTATGAGTATAGTTTTAAGTGTGTTGTAATCTCTTATTATTAGAAGAAGTATTAACTACACAAATCGTTTAAGTTTTCGTGTTAATAACTATTATTCTTAGGTGTAAAAAAGATACGATCCTGTTAAAATATTGTTGAATTCAGCCACTTTAATATCGAACTCTAAGAATAGCGGAAAACTACGTACCACGCACGAACAGGTACGTAGTTAACGCACGCACAGCTAAGAATAAAAAATGTTCCTATTCACAAAAACTTTGTCTTTATACTTGTTACATAAGTAATACACCACGTAGGTAATACATATCACATGCCTTTTGCGAAGAAATGGTGCCCCACACACGTAAGTATATACACCCGTAGTGATGTCCTTGGTGCATGTAGGTACCCATTATATTACCTGCGAAGAGCTATGAATGAATAAAGGCAAAGGCGGGCTACAGAGACACGCGTAAAGAATAACACTGTCATAAAGATTTGTCTCCGGTAATACCTAAATGTAATGAAAACTGACAGTGAATTCATAAGGAAGTCTCCTTGGTTAATCGAGTGAAAGTTACGTGAGCGTTTCGTCTCGCGTAAGAAATGGAGAGGACTGTGAACGCGCTGAGATACGGAATGTGAATTAGGGGAAAGAAAAGCGTTTCATTGGGTTCGGTGGCGAGAAGCGGCGAGGTGGCGAGGGTGAGAGGACAGATAGTATCGCCATTATCGCGTCCGTACCGTATTCACGTCAGCATAATGCTCTAATTGGGCGCAATTACGGCCGATCCGGCGGAAGGCGCCGCCGTCAGGTAGAGGCGCTCGTGTCCTCGTAAATACTCGTTAACGACACCCACCCCCAGAAAAATAATATTTCTCGACGCTGACTCCCGTCTAAAGAAAACGACTGCGATGAAAATGCTCACGTACTTACGAACGAAAGAATTTGAGGCCAAGTTAACGGGCTGGGACAAATGTGCGGGCATATTCTTCCGTCTAGATTATGATATCCGAAGTTGAATGAGTGAGTTCACAATTCAAACCGAATGGTGTGTCGTGATACTAAATAAACCATCAAATAAACTGCACACATGTTCAGCTTTTTTTGCAGCCAGTTTATAAACTGAAAACGACTATTTGCATCTAAATATTCCGTACATAGATACGTTATGAAAAAACAGATGAAATTTTTTTAGTTCAGTTCATGAATCAATAATAAATAATGCGATAAACTGTGAGTATGTAATCTAAATAAAAAATAAATGGTATATATAAATAAAAATTCGCACATTTTGCATTGTTTTCCTAATTTCTTTTTGATTGCAACAAAAATAGAAATATACAGTATGAAGCTGCGTTTAATACATTGAACAAAAAGTTACAAGCTCCTTACTTTTCCTGGAAACTTTTCTTATAGAAACAGCAAGGTAAATTGGAAGGAAAGCGGTCAGTGGAGGAAAAGTACATTGAATATTGATGATAGTGTTTTTACCCTACTCTAAGAGTACTTATATTATTACCCACAACATTAGTTTCGATTTAAACATATTGTGACGTTAACAGATGGATATTTAACAAGGTTGAAAGTTTGGACCAATTGAAATCTAATTAATATTATGAATTCCATTCGAAATCAATAATTTGGGAAACTTTAACGCAATTAGTAATATATTATTATGTATGAGTTTCCTTTGGGAATTCTGTAGGTACAGGCCTGGTTAATATAATCGTCAATTATACATATGTATGTAGGGTATTTAGAAAATGGTTGGATACGTTGAAAGCCTATGTTTACACGAGACTCATGTATGTATATGTACATACGAATAATCACTTACATTTACAGTAATTTCTTTTCACATCACACATCATAAACCAATTGCCACTGCTGAGCAAAGGCCTCTTTTAAAGTTGAGAAGGTATGATTACTAATCTCCACAGTTGCCCAAGGTAGATTAGCGATTTCAAACTTATAATTGAAAATCATTTTAAATCAGTTTTCTTCAAGTTTTCCTCTACCGTTTGTCAATTGTTTTTAAAACAACTTGGAAAGTACATTTATCTAGTTTACATTGCGTTTAAACCTCCGAGCAAACACGAAAATATTTCTTTTTTTTAATAATTTTATCTTTTCTGACGAAAATCAGCGGTGTTGTAAGTTGAGTTGCAGAGCCAGATACAAAAAATACATAATCAATGCGTGATTCGAAATATATATAGTTTGATATTTTTGTTGTATTGTAGTTAGTTATTTTTTTTTTGTGTCGATGATTATGTTGGTCGGTAAAACTGTTAGGAGTGTATGATTTGCATCATCCCTATTGTACAGATTACTTGTATTAATTCAGAAATAAATAAATAAATAAAAAATATAAGGCGAACAAAAGACCTTGAAACACAATCATACAAATTCTTACAAAAAGGGCAAAAGGTTACAATGGATTCGGATCCGTATAAAATAGTTTAGCGTCCTTTTGTATGATTATGGTTTATTAATATTTTTCCTATTCTGTATTTTCAAGATTGACTTGATTAAATTGGTCAGTATGCTGTGAACTAAAAAATAATGATTTAACATTGACATAATTACATTAACTTATTCTTTTTGCATTAAACATATAATTGAAATGTTCATTTTGCACTAAATTCACATAAACTGTATAAGACTTAGAAGAAAGCTTTAACTTTATTAAGAATAGCATGGAGTTGTCTCAGTATAAATACTAGCAATAAGCTAAATTGCTATCAATATACGAAAATACTGTCACGATAACTGAATGTAAACAGAAATCAAATGTAATGAACCACATTGGAACGGTTGATCCAACATACGAGCACAATGATTTGGGAATACGATGGTAACCGTTAATTGTCACGTAGAGCAAGCTACGGGCCTATTGTGGTGACATCGAAATTGGCAAAAATACCTCATAAATCACAACCAATGATTGGCTTCAAAGTATTCCAGAACAGAATGTCAATCGATTCTCAGGACTCATCAGCAGCAGTAAACATTTAAATGATTGGTAATTTCAAGTTATCGACGCTTTATCGTAAAAGAAAATCAAGTACAAATATGTATAGCTAAACACGTTCACTTTATTGCGGAACGCAAACATGACAGTACAGGAATACTAACATATTTGTTAAAGCTGAAACATGGCACGTCGTTGACTAAACTAGTTCACAGAATCCAGGCAAGTGAGTAAGCAGCTTATAATATTCTCGGTAAGTGTTGTTTATAGGAACTTCATAGATCGTGAACTAAGAATAAAGTTTGCTGAAGTTGTCTTACAGCATTGAAGACAGCCCATACCGTGCAGTCGCCCGGGCCGACACCGGACTGGCTTGAATTAATGTATTTCTTACTGGACAAATCCCAGTCGGAATTATTTAAATTAAATAAGCAGCTGCCGAGGATATTAATTTTGTTAGTCCTCAAAGTTTATATTTTTCTTAATCTTTTAAGTCTTTACATCTCTTAAGTTTAAAACGCTTTTAGTAGCATAATTTATAATTAATTAGATAGCTAACCGAGTAATTGTATAAATTTAAACTAAGTTCTAGTAGAAAAGGTGGTGTAAAATAATGTCGTTTAAGGTGGTACACGTTATTGTTGAATTTTATAGAAAAATGTTTGCCTACATACGTACATATATTGCACAAACTCTGCATAAAGCAGCGGAGGTCTTTATTAGACTTTCTTGTGTATTTTATTGCTATATTCAAACTCGACATAATAAAAGTTTTGTGTAAAGAGAGGAAACTGCGGGAGAGAAGTAAGTAAAGAAAATTCTGTGAACATAAATTTTAAGTACAGGTGGGTTCTGTATATTTCCATGTTGATGTGTTAATGAAAGCCGGTGTTCGTTTCGCTCAAGGTTTTACAGTCAACCAAGGAATGAAGCAGGGTCCTTCTATGACGTATTCGTACATATCTGTGGGCTTGCAAACTTTGTCTGCGAGTGTGGAATATATTGGCAGTTCGCAGAAATTATTACTTTACGATGAAGTATTGAAAGTGTAACAAGTTTACATGTTGTCTTGAAATCGATTAGATAGCATGTTAAAATTTAGGTTGTTACCACAATTTTAAACAAACATAAATTATTTTTGAAGGATAACGGAGTTATATGAAACAATGAAATAAAGTCAGACTGGTAGAGAATGCTCAAATCATTAGGTCCACCTTGTGTACATTTTTTATGCATGAAGCTTATTATAACAAATAATAAATAAATAAATAAATAAATAAAGTCGTTATATTACATTGACATTAGGTTAAAAAATTGTGTTTTAGATCTTAACAATAACTGGATGAAAACCAAAATACAAAATACTGTTTCATTTTATAATAATTTCATGATTTATACACACTGTACAGTACAGCAGTTAATTATAATGTAGCGATACATCGTTAACTTACGTAGAACAGCGAAGATTGGTTCATGTACGAGGTAATAATATAACTTACATTGCACCATAAGCACGACACGCTTGCTGATCGATGGAGGGACTCCGTTCGAGGCGATACACAAGTAGGCGCCCATGTGAAGCCGAGACACTTTCGATATCGTTAAATTTTCACCATCTACCACGTTCACTGCAATCAAAAACATTCGTTTATCGAACAACTTCGTGTGAGCTAATCTACATACTGAATTACAAATTTTAGGCAACTTTGAATACTGGATATGTTGTTATAAAGTCGTCAACAGCTTCTAGACATACACGTTTCGATGTCAATGATAGTTCGTATGAGTGATCTTAATATACGGGGTTACCATTAGCTTTTAAATCGTCATGATGCGTCATAAAGCATTGTGAAATTTTACTATTGATTTCGTAAACATGGAGTCACTTCAGACCGTTTGGCTCTTGCAGTAGAGAGAACTCAAAGTGATATTTTCTATTCATTTTTCTTCTAATAAGTTCATAAATCTTACTGAATAAACGCCATCAGTACTTTGAGCATTTTTGTACTAAGAACCTGTCTGCTAATATTGACCTAATTTAAATACTAAGGCTTCATCGTGCGTTCGTTGTACATTGCTGCAGCGGGCCGTGTCATAGCCCGCACAAACACAAACAAATGAACAATGTACGATGGACCCACGGGATGGACCGCATGATAAGTCGCAGAACGCTTCACATCTCTTTAAATGCGACCTTATAATATTAATAATATATTCCTATTAAAATTACCACGTACAATAATTTTGATATAAAAATGGAATGTGATAAAATATAGAATTGTTAAACGTAAGTGAATTATGGCGGGCTTTCGTAATTATTCACGTTCGATAGTCCATTGTTAATTCAATTGCGAAAATATTCCTGTTATGCTGGTTACGGCTACAATTTCATAGTACTATGTGGAACAATTTATTTCATTTGGTACCCTTTTGGGTACCTGTATTTGAGGATTGAACGTTGGTAGGAAATATTTGCTGTGAGTTTAGCCTTTCCTCTTCTAATTCAAAATCATTACTATTGCATTCGTTGAACACAAAATGTTGAAATATTGTGTATTTAAGTTTCATTTGGTATTAATAAATTCATGTAAGAAAGAGTTTAAAGCTAATGTAAAAAAAAATAACGTACATTATCAAATTTTGATCAAGGTAAATAGGGAAAAATCTTTGGTATAATTTCGTGTTGAAATTTGAACAGAATTTTGTTTTCATTCGTGTAACGTTAGCATGGACGATGTACGGGATCCCAGTGGGTACATTCCACTCCATTTTTCGCTTCAGGGATTTCTTTCATTCATCTGCTTTGTTTCGCCGGGAGAGCGTCAGTGTAATGAGCGTCCGGAACTAATGTTTTGACCGGATATTTATAGGAGCACCAAAATCTTTTGTTAACTGTGTTAGCTGTTCTTTTTGTTTCCATTTAAGAGAACAAAATAGACTTTTAACTTTGTACGAAGCGTTTGGGTGTAGACAATTCGAATTAGCGACAAGATTAATTTTGTGATATTTCAATGGGATTTAGGATTTTTATTCTTTTGATGATTTTGCGCTGTTATCGTCTATATTATTTATTTAACAAGTATTACAAATGTAGAGCCTTCTATAAAAATTGGGATGGTCATGTGGCATTTGGCCGCTTCATTACATCTATTTCTTACCCGATTCACCATTACAGTTGAACTCCTGTCCATCCTCTCGCCTCCACATGACGTACGGTTCAGGATAGCCAGTGGCACGGCAGACCATGGTCACGTTGGTACCTTCGCGAACCACCATGTCGGTCGACGTCATGTTATCTATTATGACTGGTGGAACTGGGGGCAAAAGGAACAGAATTAATAATAAAAAAAATGAATGTGGTTGCCAGGTTTGAATCTTCCCAGGTTGGGATGGAGCCGCTTGACCGCAGGCCGTTCCAAGTTGGTAGCCCAACGTCTGCAAAGCTTTGTAATGTTCTAACGGCTGCCGAGTACGAGACTGTCTGTCGCTCATCTCACGGAATAAGGTTGATGATTTCATGGGTTAACGTCATCAAATGATTTCTCCCGCCCAGGATGGGGCGAATAGCAGTGTCAAACACTTGTTCTTTGTCACCGCGATTTATTATTGATTAACCTAACCAAATAAATCGGGAGCCCTAACTTAAGACTTCAACGGCAGACAGCCGTATGTTACTTGTGTGAAATAATAATTTTCATGTGAAATAAGGCAATACAAAGTCTCCTTTGATGATTTCATAACCACAAAAGTGTAACAAATCTATTTTAATAATTTGGTAAGAGAAACAAACATCTAATAAAGTTGAACTCATCACGAATTTATGAAAAACACGCATTTCTTTTTATAAAAAACATACGTATCATTTAATGAAATTTTTAATATATGACTTAGCTATGACATAATTATGCCTGTTCAACATAAAAGGTTATTTCAATTATCAACCAAATTTCCATTACATAAACATAAACACAAAGCTGCAACGTACAAAATATTTCAAGTTATAATTGATTTCGTGAATATATTTTTTATTAAGGGTAAGGTCAACCGTTACCTGCTCTGTTCCCGGGTCCGAACCGCAACCACAGCAATGCTATATAAATTCGTAACCTTATTACACCTAAACTAGGGACGGTGTACGCAGGTATTTAGTTCGGGTATTTTAATGTCAAAATATCAACTTGCTCTTAGCTCAGGTTTGATAGTATGTAAAGCTTTTAGTGGAATAAAAATTCCCCACTGGAATGCCGCGTATGTTACGCGGTTTTGTCAATAAAACTAGTCAGGGAAACCTGCACAGTGGGATCACCATTCAGTAATTGAGCTAGGAAAAAGTTGCAAGAGCTCGCAAATTCCACAAAAATGTACATTGACGTCGTTTCACCGTTTAGGTAAAATAATAAAGGCCCCCACAAAATATTAGTTATTATACTCACTTTCCATACACATGCAGGTATTCTAACCTGGATAACGCATGGGATCGGTGTTGACCCGGTACATGTAACAGTTGTGATCCACCTCCTGCAAGTTCTTGACGTGCAAGGACTACGAGCGCTGATCATTGCACGACAATTTGACGCAGATAGCAAACTCACCAACCACCTAAAGGTATCTCTTCCTATGGACCGCATAGGATTGGTGATGACCTGGTATAAGTACTACCCGCGGTTCATGTCTTGCATACTCGTGATATGCAGGTCTTTATACAAAAGACTGAAGGAGGTTGTATACTTACCAACCACCTGAAGGTAGCCCTTCCTGGAGCGCATGGGATCGGTGTTGACCTGGCACATGTACCAGCCGCGGTCCACCTCCTGCACGTTCTTGATGTGCAGGTACCACGAGCGGTGGTCGTTGTACGACAGACTGATGCGCGCGTTCTGCGTTATTATGTTGTGGTGGATGCTCAAGATTGTCTGAGTGTCTACGCGGACCCACGCCACCTGTGTATATATCATGTATGTTTACTAAATACATAAAACTATTTAAATCAAATTCAATGGATTCACATTCACGCTTTAACAATGCTTTAGCTTTAACAATGCTAAGTAGCGATATACTATTCAAACTTTAGGCACTTAAAGTCAATATTGAAATAAAAATGTCACGGCTAACATAGAAATAAATTTCTTAGGTGCACAAGCAATGAATTTCTTCATACGGCTGGCTGCATTATAAGGACATGTACGGATGAATGAGCAGCAAATGTAAAAGTGCGGCAAACCAGAGAAGTAAGTATTTCCTTTGAAGCATTTCAAAGAATTTATGGATGTGCATAAAGTTTTAAGTATACGCAGAAACTTGTATTTTTACGAGAGTGACAAACACATTTAGGTTTCCATGAGATAGTGATCCGTTATACAAAGTTACGAGTTTATATCGAGCTGACTCACGTCCACATGCAAAACTAAGTTTTACCACAAAAATTACGTTACACTTATCAATCTTATCTTGGAAACCGTAAAACAAAAGCTTTTCTCAACAATATTGAATAGAGCGACCTACTTGTAAAATGTATTACTTCTTTTTAATCTAGTTGATGTCTTGTAGTTATTTATAAATATGTGTAATGTTTCTTAAACTGTATACCACGTACAATATTAAGAACAATTTGATTATTTTTGTTTCATATGATCCCCAACTATTTTATTCTTTTGACTTTATAATTTAATTTTCGTCACGGAATAACCTAAATGGCGACTAATTCAGCCTCACCTCCCAAATATATCTGCGCTATACAGCACTCCAATTTCGCTAACTAGCCGTCCTGCATGATTAATAACTGGCGAATCGTGCATTCTGAGCAAAGTGATATTAAGTTGGCTTGTTAAAACTTTACCCCGTGCACCGCACGAATGGAGTTGTATGAAGTTCTGGCGCAACGTATCCGTTCATAGAATTACACGGCGCTCGTTCATCATGGGCCATGACGTCATCGGTGAAGACTTCGTGCTACTGTTTGTTTGCTTTCATAATTGCTTGCCAATATCGACTTGAGGTATGCTCGTGTAAATAGACTGGGAAACTAATATCGTCTGCGGTACTGCATGATGGTTAACAAAGGAAAGTACGTAAACTTCCTTAGTTGGAGTACTCGAGCAGAAAATTCCTGTTACCATTCATTCCGGTTGTGATTCAAATTTTCGTAAAAGGACAGGGCGAAGCATGAAGCTCCTTGTTGAGCTTTGCTGACATCATGTGTGTTCAAGACATGCGTTGCAGAGATATCCAAGCTGTATTTATTTACTTTACAGTGAAGAAACTTGTATAAACTCGGTATGATAGAAATCTTTACAGGAATTTCTGCTATTCTAATGTCGGGATCAACCCTTTAGGAGCTAATAATTTAGGGTTGTACAGAATCACCGCAACGGGTTTGATGGATTAATGATTTGCGGCGTGGCATATCAGTTAACAAGCGAAGACTGACAAGGTTCAGTCTAAATATACTTGTATATTTATCGCATAAAATATATAAGTTAGTTCAATATAAGTAAATATGTTATTAGGTATATAGGTATCTTGGCAACAACGTGAATAACAAGGAAGGGAGAATTGATGTGTGCTAGAGCGAGGTAGCTTGACAGGATCAATTTGAGTAACGATATTGGCCAGTATTGGCCCAGCTTTCGGTTTGAAATGATTTATTTTCCTCTTGACTACTATATTTTTTATATCTCTAGTATATGAACGTACTCAATTTATACGTTTCTAATGAAGATAATCATGTACTTATGAAGTAGGTATTGTATTTTTGTCATTTGTTGTTGTTGTTGTCTTTGTCTTTTGACGAAGACCTTGACAGTGATAATAACTTTAAAAGAGCAATCGAGCGAATTTTGTTAAATAGACGTATTTTTCTAGACTCGAGTATCGAATCAAAGATGCTTACAAACATTTGACTATAAAAACATTGCAATAATGGTTGCTTAAAAACACTATTTCTTATCACAACACTCACTCATTGTGACGCACCAAAAGAATGAAGCAGCCACCAATCTACTGTTTACACGTAAAAATTGCAAAGAAAATTAATTTCGAAATAAACCCTTGAAAATGGTAACTAAAATAGCGACCTCTATTCATGAAGCCTTTGTTTAATTAACTTGATAAAGTTACAAAATGAGAGTTTTCTTTGTTATTTTTAAACTAAAAAGGGGAAAATTTTAGTACCTTGTAACCTCGTAAGTCTTCGACGACGCAGGCGAGAAGCGCGTCCCGTCCCACCGTTACCGTCACGTTCGTGACCGGCTCCACGAAACGAGGAAACAATGATTCTGAAACAAACACAACAGATAAACAGATCTGTTCGCAATGTTTTGTCCTAGTTGCTTTTGTTTATATTTTATTTTATAATCGTTTCTATCATTATGAATTATGTTAAATGTTAATATCCGAGAAGTTCTTTTTCTTTCTTCTATAAAATAAACGTTGCCCTACTTTAGATTTTTCTCGGGTGCGTTTACAACTACAATATAATAATACAATTTTACATCACCCCCACAACCGGAACATAATAAGAAAAAAAATTTGGTAAGAAATGAAAATTTGATCTCCAGCTAAAGAAAATAATTATTAGTAATTTACTAAAATTAATAAGTAGAAAATAAAATGTACGTATTATTATTAGTTTATAAAAATAATAATCTATTTTTATGGATTGTTATTACTGTAACAGACGTTCAATGATCTCATGGTCACTAGAAGTAAGGATTACTAAGTATATTTTTAAAAAGAATAATAGCATTAATTAATTAAATAATAGTGTAGTAGCCATATTATTTTATCATATGCGACTATCTAATCCTGAACTTCAACACGAGACACTGTGTGTTGAAACTAAATTTCCCCAATATTTAATGGATGTTGTTCTTCCTTTTCAATCACTTTATCTATTAAAACCACATCAAAGTCCGTTGCATAGTTTCAAAGATTTAAGCATACATAGATAAAGATACGGAACAGAGAAAGCGACTTTGTTTTATACTACCTATTCAACGTACTTACTTATTGAACAAAATAGCATACCTATTATAAGAAGTACTTATATTTACTACAAGTCAAGACGAAAGCCAAGTAAAAAATGGCAGCTAAGTACCAGTGTTAAATGTAACTAATTGGTAGTTATTAATTTGTAGTGAGCACGAATGTGCCGGTGACTTTTGACTGCGCGGTTACGCTCGCAGGTAGTCACATTGAGACCACTTGTACACTTAAATTAATCAATCACGACAGAGAATAATGTTGGGTCGGTCATGAATATATACAATGGGCTTAGGTACATGTAAGTACAAGGCCTACGAGGTACAAGAGCAATCCATCAAAGTACACACTTTACGAACTCAGTAATATTTGACACGGACCCTTTGATTCGTCACTATTTGCTAAGGTCGGCTTTTCACTAATATTGATTTGAGCCGATTTAAAAGGTTAGATTTTTAGGACAAAAATACTACGTTTTTTTTGGTCTAAGAGTTCGCAGTGTTACTTAAAATGTTTTTTTTAAACATAGAATTTAATATTCTGGGAATAGTATTTAATGTGCACCTCTCGAACTATGTCGTAATACCTGGATGCCTCAAGGTACGTATACACATAATCCTGGCACATACACTAAATAATCAATGTTGTAGTAGTTCGTAGAACTTGTAGGTAATTTGAAGCTTTATTTACATGGTCGCTATAGCGTAGGTGCCGTGTGCGCGTCGGCTTGTAAACCACAAGTAGCCTATTTGGTTATCTGCGAAGTGTGTACCAAATGGCGGTTAGAGCTGGTCGCATTGTGGCCTGTGGTTACACCCTTATAATATGACCAGCCATTGCTTCTGAATTACATCGCTCCCTGATTATATTAGGCAGGATACTAATTTATTGTCAACACAAACTTTAATTTCCGACCTCAAACTTATAATTGAAATAGAGTATTAAAGGAAAGTAAGTAACTTTTAACTTTGGATTATTATTATCATAACGGAAAAACAACTTTCTAGTTGACTTTGTGCTGATAAAACGAATCTCAGCAAAAGATTTTGTTTTTACAGTTTCGCAATCGGCTCCTGAAATATGAATAAAACATGTCGATAAAGTTGAATAATGTCCGCCACTTTGGAAGTGAGAAGACTTACGTATGTAGCCGTCAATACTAAAGCGATCGATATGAGCGATGCTTCAATGCTGCAACAATCTATTTAGGCTAAACAACCTGAGACACGGAAAAATATCCGCGAATGATTGATGAGTGAGTACGCGAATAGAACAAATCCATCCAGCGGCCATCAATCTTGGCGGTGGAGCGGTTCAGGCCGCTGTGCAAGCGACGCGCGACGTCGCCGTCTCTAATGAAAGAAGAGCTTACCGAGCACGTATAAACAATCGGAAAATGTTGTTTCTAATATCCCGCAAGATAGATGGCCCGTGAAATGTGCTCTTAGCTGGGATCAAGCCTTTTTTAATAGAAAAATGATTGTGCCAAGTCTTTTGTTCAACATGGAAACACATTCAAAGCTACGTAAAAGTGTGCGATGTCGGCCGGTCAACTCTCTAACGTCACATTGTCGAAAAATGTGTTACAATATGGGGGAAGCGACAAAACGCTTGCTGTGTCGTTGTATTCTACAATACGTGACCTTTGAGAATGGTTTGTAATGGTTGTAGGATTCTTTTCAATTTTCAATTGATGCTGCTATGAATAATGAATAAAAAATGTACTTGCCTTGATTTTTATAAACGCAATGTTTTCTATACGAATATTATAAAGAGGTAAAATTTGTAATTTGAAAGTTGTATGTAATGGGTAATGTTTGGAACCGCTTGTCGGATTTCAATTTTTTTTTCATTGATGCTCACTGTTGCAGTTTTCCCGAGCGCTACAGGCTGTAAAACATCACACAACGATCTGTAGGACCCGAGCAGCGGATGAAACCGCGTTTGAGTAGCTAATATGCAATAAAATGTTTGACTACTGATTATGCTTTTAATAAGTAATTTCCTTAAATGTATTAGCATCATTTATTTTGATTAAATAACTCATTATTAACAGACTTAGTTTCATTATGGGCTGATTTTTCAATGGTTAGATAAACGTTATCTGGTGAGTAATTATGATGTTTGTATAAGACAGTGACAGCAAAAATTTTCATCGTTAGATAACATTTATTGAAAAATCAGCCTTGAGTCTGTATACGTACATCCCTAGTTCGAATAAAACAAAATTGACCTTTAAATTGTAACAGACTCCCAACAACCGTTCGGTCGCCTACAGTCTTATTAACCCTATGAAATATTCGTATTTCTTGTCTAATTGAAAACTATGGATTCTAGTAAATAAGTATTAGATTCAACCGGTAACTAAATTCACTAAACTTGACAGTATTATCATCGTTTTAGCTCGAACTAATATCGTCACATGATTACAAATCGTTCGTAATAGGTAACCTCCATAACTTAACGAGACCCCAAAGATGGTTAAATCCTACAGTAAGTAAAGGGTTTAATTACTTTAATAAGCTCTAATACAGTGTAACGTGTTAATAATGTAGTCGGTGTTGATGAGACAACGAGATTACTCGGCCACTTGAAATATGATTACGGGCGGGCCGCTCATCAGACCGTAAGTGTTTACGGATGCACGTGACGGGTCGCGCCTCCCACTCGGCAGTCGGGCCGCCTCGTCCACTGCTCGCGTATTTACCTAATTGGCACAGTACGCTGTGACAAAAGTCCGTGTTGGGCTCCCCGGCAAATTAGATTCCCACCCGCCGCCCGCCGATGTCCGGGCCGCTCGCCATCGCTGCCGTTCGCTTTACTTACCTACCTCTTTCACCCTAAATTGACTTTCCTCTAATTGAAATACGCGTCAAAGACTCATTCCGCTATTAATCTTTTTGTTTGTTTTTATTATTTATGTCATGCAATGCTATTGGAAACTGTTTTATACAAGCCATTAGTTACTCACAAATAAAACAATAAGAAAGGTATTTTGTTTTGCAGTTACATTCTTGTGCCATCGCACAAGGCTTTAAAACAAATAAAAACAATTGTGGCATTATAATATACATTATTATTTCACGTAGTTTAACAATAGTAGGTACTTAGACCTAGTTATTGTTACGTTTCTGCGTAGTTAACGTAAAAAAAGTGAATATCATATTATAAAATTTATTTTTATTCAATTTGTAAATCCAAATAAAATAATTAAAAGAACAAAAAGAAATGATTCACTTAAAAATTGATGATATTTACATTTCGGACTCGCGAAATGATGTTCACCTAAAAATAAAACCGATTGTAGCAAATTCGAGTAGCCGAGTCTCACGGCGGCTGTGGCTGTGGGTATTCATGAGTATCGATTTTATGCAAAATGCAACAAGATTCACTTGAACATGTCGGCTATACGATACGCATTATGTGAGGAACCGATCTATTCTACAATTACATTGGCGTAGATACGGCGTTTGTAAATGGGTGCGTACATTGTCGGGCCGGTCGAATGAGCCTGTCCGGGATATTGAGCGCGTCGAAGTCGTGTACATATAAACATGTAACACAATTAGCGGTCAGGTGCTCGAAGCGACACAGCCCTTCGCAATAAGAGCTTGATAAAGCCAATTTAACTGGAGATTCGATTCTGCCTGTTTATTATTATCAGCCGCGCCTAATTTCAGTTCCTCGGGTCCTATTGTGTAAACTGAATGAACAAACAACTAATGCAAATTTCGGTTAGTTAACTAATTTGAAGTTTGCAGATAGATCACGACACTATCTGGTAGAAGACGCGAATTTGTGGTATTCGAGTTCATTGGAATCGCGAGAGTAGATCATTTATTGCGTGGATCGAATTTAATTTTGGTTACATCGTTAATCTTCGTAAAGTATTGTACCTGACAAATAATAAGATTGGAAGAGTCTATATTTTTCTTTATTCCCAAAATTAGGTTTGTTATGTATCTATGTAGTAGTAGCGTCGTATGTAATTGCGTCGCGTATGTTGTTACATTAAAGTTTAATTGTTAACATAACACGTGTGATGCCAATTAGTACAGATGCTTAAGCGTAATCGCTTCACGGGTTGAGTTTGTAGCACTTCGTTACATCGTTGTTAAGTGCACCTAATGCGACTTGTTCCTTACTTGCTCTGCTAGTAACACATACTTACATATATTACAACCTTCAATTAATGTGTCTGGAGGCTAGAGGTTTCCTTTTACGTCATACGTATTTATATGGAGATTTTAAATATCGAATATGTCTTTAAAACTGTTTCGCTAATCCAATATTTTAAGTTTGATACGGCACAAACAAGATCCCACATTCAACAATAACAATTTAACAGTTAGATTGGTCCAGAATTGATTCTCAATCGATCTTGACAATGACTTGAGACGACCCGTCTAAACATTTCATCTACACCTAAAAATTTGTTTCTATAAAACTTAAATTTACAAATAGTAAACAAGCTTAAAACAACACTAGTGATATGTTTCGGAGTGTGAGTGAGGTTACCATGACCCAATCCTCGCCCCCCCTCTATTCTCAATCCTCAAATCCTTGACATCCCACAAAAAGCCAGCAACTTACTTGTAACTCCTTCAGTGTTGCGGGAGCTCGTTTTCGTGCATATCGAATAAAAAAAATGCTGGATTGAAACTTGAGCTTACAACAATACCTAGCTTCAAACCAATTTCTAGAGCAGTGGCAAATCTAACTAAGACTAGGCGACTACGAAAAACCTGTATCCGTACGTATATAATATTCTACCGACACAAACTCAGGTGCTCTCTCTTCCCAATCTTGTAGTCCCGACGAGACGACTATCCGACACGAACGTACAAAATACACTGGTTATTTATGTGATAACTAATGTATTATGAAAAACAAAAACAGAGAATAGAATATTTTTTGAATTCCTAATGTCTCCTTTCTGTCAATCTGACGTGGTGTATAGGAATATGCACATCTTTCGAAAATCGATTTATATTAAAATTGAAAATCTGAAGAGCCGTCCTAGTTTGTTTTTGTGTGTGGTTCGAATTGAAAACATATTGTTGTGTTAGAAAGTCCATTAATAGAAGAAGACTAGGCTGTAAACCATTGCAACCATTAGGGGTTGTGTAGCGAGGGAACCCGAACAAATGTAGCAAGTAAGAACTAATAATCCACAAACTTCATGTATTTTAATAATAATATGTGTAGCGCTCTTCAGAAAACTTGGTGTTATACGGAATCTGAACATTTCTAGTGTTCTTAGAACATCCTTTGTGCTGTGTCATTCGTTCAAGGACGTCTATGATCGATAGAAGGCCGTATGAAAAGTTATTGTCAATAATGATATGAATAATAATAATTTCATTATTGTGTCAACGTTTGGTTTTATTTTTCCTAGGTAATATATTAACTAGATACTTCTATGTAATTCGATGGAATAGCTTATTATTATCTCTCAATAATTATTATGGGCTATAAGCTGTTGATAAAATGGTCCCTATTTTATTTGTAAGATACTTATTGAATCTTTATTCATTTTAAGATATATTTTTTTGGTATAGATCGGCAAATAAGCAACCGTATTACCTGATGGTAAGCAATTAGCGCCGCCCATAGAGACCCGTAACACCAAAGGAGTTAGTAGTGCGTTGCCGGCGTTTTCGGGGTAAGGGTTTCGGATATTTAAGGATTGGGAAAAGATGGGTGGATGGGAAGGGATGGACCTCCGATAACTTCACTCACACGGCGAAACACAACGCTAATATTAAGAGACGCAAGTCAAACTGCGTCAATGAGTCAAATTTATTTAACACACTTTTAATCATGTTTGGATAAAGCATATTATATTTAGTATTGCTTATTTGTTACTTGAGTAAAACTCGTTTCCAAATTCAGTAGAACTAGAAAAAATGTCTGTTGTATGGCTAGAGGACAGAATCAAGTGAATTGCAGTCAATTTTGATACTACTTAAACAGCGAAGCGAAATATTTTTGTTTGGAAAATAAAACGTGATAGCGTTGATCAGTTTCTTTGTGTAATTTACATTTGCATTGCATTCAGAGCCCAGCGTATTAACATTTTCGCGTTGTAGCATTGCGCATATTAAATTTTTGGTGCAATTGCGACAATTGTCCTCCGCTTGAATATATCCAAAGTTAAGTTAAATCAGACATCTGAGAATGTACAAATGATATCATCTGTGCATTTTAGAAAAAAAATTGCATATCTGTTCTTTCTAGGAAGGCAGCCAAAATCAGCATTAAAACAAATCCTGTTAAATGATACTTATTGAAATATGCGAATATGAAGTTCTGGTTTCATATTGATATATGGAAATTTCTATGATATGACTATTATGGGATATAAATGCCACAGGGAGCAGCGGGCTGCAGGACACTCCCAACAATTAGATCTGAAAATAACGACAGCCTATGTCTAGAAGGTTAGGATTTCGCAGCACTCATAAAAAACGGGGCACCTATCACTTTTTTGTTAATACATAAGCATACTCTTTGTGCTAAGATATTTCGTAGCAATGTCATACCATTTGTTCTACGATATATCGTAGCGTAGTATAAGTGCTACGAACACTCGTAGCACATATAACTGTGTGCTGTAGAAACATTGTTTCTTCATTTTTATGAACATTTGACTGTGAAGACTACGAGTAGACATAGAAAATTATATCCGTGAGGAAAAGTTAATTGAGCGAATATAACACAAATCTAGATTATACTATTTTGGTCTATAGAAATTTATAATTTACGAGCATCCTGTAAAAATAAATGTTGTAACGAAATTAAAAATACTTGACTGTTAATTCCTCGATTTTATGTGAAAAACAACAACAAACAAAACAATATCAGCTATTGTTTTACATCAGACGGGCGAAATCAAAGCGTAAATGTCGCAAAAGTATACGAAGTTAGTATGAAGGTTATAAAAATATCTGGAGGACAGGTTGGCGTTATATTGCCGTTATAAATCAGCGCGTGCGACAGGCGAGCGTGGCGGCGGCGACGCGGCGCGGCGGCGTGACGACGCGTGGCGTGCTCGGCAGTGCCACCTCGTGTCGCCTGCCGACATTCTACATATGCATAAATATTGCGCCTAAAATTCTACATATAAAACGGTACGCCTATTTGTAGATGTAGGTAGTTTGTTTTTACGAATTTAGTCAATTTAGCTAGTTTATTTACAACGTGATTGTTTATAAATGTAATTAATGTAGGTACCCACTTTGCTTTGTTATTGATTTATTTTGATTATTATATATTTAAAATAATAAAATTTTAACAACATTTTAAAAAACAAATATGCTCGCAGTCGTTCATTTATTCTACGTATAATTTTAAGAATGTCGCTCGTAACTGGCTAATGTATAAGACTATAACGAATACTTCTTACTACTTTGTATACATACGCTGTGAGCCTACCTTATCATAATAAATAAATCCATTGTCTATTATGATAGTATTCAAGCATTAGATACAATGGTAATCATTAACTCATATGCATGGAAAAATGACATGCAGTGACATGCAATACATATTTCAATCTAAAATATTTTTTTATTTTATTTTCTGTTCACAAATAAATAATCTAGTCTGTTTTAAACTTCATTCGATCTGGGAATAGAACCACGAGCTTCGGATTCTACAGGCGTAATTTGTACTAAATCTTTATACTTTCGAGAACGCGAGCTCTAGAGAGATACAATTTATACAAATTTTTGCAGAAACTAATATAACTTGAGTGAAGTATACATATTTCCTAACATAGACTGACGTTTTACAAACCTGCAGTTTTTCCCGCGATGTTTTCCTTCGTCGTTTGAAGTCGGCAATAAACTTATATTGAGTTCATATGTTTGAAAAACACGCCGGTCGTTACGCCGGCGACGCTATGAATTATTGTGAGTTGCACATTTCGTGTACATACATATATGCATACATAGTAGACGAAAATCATACTTTTGTTCACAACAAACTTCTGTAATATTAAATTAATGTTGGTTTTTATTGCAGGATTATTGTTTTTTAAGTACTTTGGGTTTCAGACGAAAGACGCTCTTCTCTACATACCTATTATAAGACAAATTTGCTTTCTCTGTCCTGATATACCTATGCATGTTTTATAAACTACGCAACGGATTTTGATGCGGTGTTTTTATTAAAGAGGAAGGTTTATATGTATTTATAATAACATCAATTAAATAGTGGAGACATTTTGTAACAGCACTGCACCCAAAGTTTATGGAGGACACATTGCATCGGAACTCCTTTTTAATTATAAATTTTATGGAAATAAAATTATATCTTTTGTGTTTATGGAATAATAAATGATAATAAGCATTAACTGGCGAGTATTATATACACGATTTTAATCATACTTACGTATTTATTTTATGATGCTGTTCACTTAAATAATGGAAGTTTTATAAAAAAATACGTAATACATAGCAGGTTTTAATAAATATGATCATTAATTGAGTGATCGCCAGTAAATAAACGAGATACAAATAAAATGGATAGCGGATACTTCTTCGGTCCATTTCATAACGGGTGCGGAAATTCGATGATTTATGCGGTCATCCATAAATGAATCGGATTCTCTGTGACGGCAATTTTTATTTATGAAACAATTAAAATTAATAGTATCGTTACCGTTTCTATGTAGTTTGTTTGTGGAATGTTTCGTTTTTAAGTTCTGTTGTTTATTCATATACTAACTGTTTCAAAAAATTGCAGATTTATTTAAATAATTTTTACTTTTATTTTACTATTTTTTTAAACTCGTGGGTTCGTTGACAAACATATGTACAAATTTATATAAATATCGCACCTAAATTTTGGGGATCAGACAAAATATTGCTCTGTGCGGGAATCAAAGTCACGACATATGCGTGCACGGCAGCCGGTTATTCAGCCTCCACGTTACCGTGCGGTCTATTTCCATATTTAAGTGTATGGTATTCTGTCGTTATATACTTATTTGACATCAAAAATTCGCCAGTTGCGGTGCACGTTAAAAACGTATTAAAATTAAATCAAAGATATAATTAAGCGATCCAATTTTGCGTTTCGTTTATAGTTATGTATGCACAAATTTAAAAGCATTCGAGGGTATATATACAAAGTCATCCGAATATTTCCGTTGTTGTTGTTGTTGTTCAAAAAATATGCAACCAAAATTGGAAAATACGTCGTATTGTTTTACAGCTATAAAAGCTGAGAGCTGGGAACTGCAAGTAAAATTTTAAAGCGTGTATAGTACAGATCGAGTGGCCGGCAATGGTTTCCGGGTCATATCGCCAGATTGGAAACGCAAGCCTGACCAGGGTGAATTACACGAAACGGTGTGAGCGGTGACGGTGGAAGCGTAGGATTCACTTACTTACATTCGCTTCGTGACTGAACTCCATAGAGCGGTGCAGTAGAGCCGTAAATAAAATGGTATTGTCGCGCGGAAACCGCACATCGAAAAACCGGGGAACGTCGCGTGAAATGCTA
This sequence comes from Spodoptera exigua, assembly GCA_902829305.4. Classification (NCBI taxonomy): domain Eukaryota; kingdom Metazoa; phylum Arthropoda; class Insecta; order Lepidoptera; family Noctuidae; genus Spodoptera; species Spodoptera exigua. The sequence goes on from LR824612.2 coordinate 6,659,502, forward strand.
CCGGTGCCGGCATCGGCATAGACGTCGAGAAATATGGCTAAACGTACCGCACATACGAAATATGGGATTATAGGCAACGGTGTCGACTCGTGCCGGGTCGCCGAAACACGTATATGTACGTAGCTCTTATACAATTAACTGTTTCTTGATAGTAAACTTTTCGAAAGCTTGTTCATAATGGGACGATTGTTTTATTTTTAATGTTACTTGAATAACTACATTATAATTTTTGTCATCTTTATAAAAATCATGTTGCCATATTGGCTCTTTTTAGAATTTAATAAGGTTTGAAATACGTGCAGTAACTTTATGTAATTTCAATTATTACAAGCGAATATAATTTGTTTCTAACAGGGTTAATAAATGAAAACTATACAAAACTACAATATATATGCCGAACTTGTATGTTGTATCGTTTCATTCCCTCATGGGAATAGAACAGAAACCAACGCGGAGGAAAGCTTTAGTCAACATATAAAAACCAGGAAATAGCTTCTGACAATAACTAATGTTCAGTAGTGCTGCATGATATCATACATACATAAAGGTATATTATGCAAACATAGGTATTTGACATTTAGTTTCTGCGAGTAGTATCATGCACTCAACGGATACATTCCAAAATTGTCGACTGCAGAAGCATTTCTACTATTCTTTCTGTTTAAAATTCTTTTACAAATGAAACTATGTCTCTATGACCGATGAAAACCGAAGCTCCTTAATTCTATATTCCATTTTACGAGCACTTATCAGCCAGCAAAGCAGGAAAGTGCAGTACAATTGAAATTAAATGGCAGCTGACTAACTCCCTTGTGGTTCACACATTGCTTTAAAACGTAATTGCTAATTCTTTAATGAAACTAAAGAGCTCAAATTGCATACTAATTGGAATATTATGCATAGTTTAAAAAATAATCTATAAAATTTAGGAGAGCTATGTTTTGTGACGAATGCCGACTTCGGTTTCATAGAAAACCACCGTTATACACCAAATACATCAAAAAGGCCGTTAACGCATTACTATTAATTACTTATTAAACTACTAATTGCTTAACATCAGACAACCCATATGCTAGTTTGCCGCTTTGTTCCACAAAAATAACACATGACGCTTATTTTTTTAAACCGTGCATATGAAATTATGTGTACATTGTACAGTAGAAATTGTAGTTGCATTCAGAGTCGGGAGTCTGAGATTCTAATATTTGTTGTTACAAAGCCTTGTTGTGTCACTGCAGTTAGGTGTACGGATGGGTAATTTTCAATGGCCGCTGAATAAGAGCTAGTATTCTGCATTTCGTTCGTAGACCCGTAATGCCGGTTACGTAGCATCCAGCATCTGACTCGGAGGCAACTAGCGTAAACTTTAAGTAAGAGAAAATTTGCTTTGAAATATTTCCAGAGACGAGGCGGTATACAGAACGGCTTTATATACTCTAAGATTTCTTTTAAAAATAACACATTCGACGAACTTCGTTGCGAAGTTAATAAAAATTAGTTGAAAACTCGTGGCGGCAGAGCGACGTCTATCGAGACAGACGTGTTTGCTGCCGCGCCCGACGTATGATGCCGCTTTATTATTTTGAACTGCTTGTTTTTACTTCCAATATATTTGGCTTTTGAAACATAAGTAATTTTATTGCTCCGTACTTGTATTTTTTATCACCAGACATACTTTCTTTTAAAGTCTCTGATGATGATTACGTCAATAACTATTTACGTCATATATTAAATATGCAAAATTACGCTGAAGCGGATATTAATATTACAACCGCAGGATCCGATAATTGAACAAATTGAATTTATAAAATAAAATTTTCGTTTGCTACGATTAGATGGACATTTGTTGTTTATTGAATCAATGGTGTTAGAATTTGAAATCAGAAGTAATCTGCTTGTGCGGAAGCGCGGAAGGAGATGGATGACAGGGAAAATACGCGAGAAAATTCAAAAGGAAAGCAAGGTGGAGCGCGCGCGGAAAATTGGCTTCATTAGATAGAGGGACTGAGGGCGCTCTATAAAGGACACACAGACTAGCCGGACAGACAACCTAATGCAAATTTACTGAACTTACCAACAGTCTCTTGAATTTAATCAATATTCATATTAAAATCTCAAGCTTAGTAACTATTATCGTACAAAAATGAAATATAATTTAAAATATAACCAATAACTTCTACGAGTAGTACATGAAAACCCACATTACAATGTTAGTTTAACTTGTTTGACAAATGAAGGTATAAACTTTTCTGTAATAAGGAAAACAAGTTGTCGAAACTAAACTTGCGAGGATCGCGCGTCCTGTCTTCCCGGAACAGCCAGCCATTCAAATTTCATATATCAAACACTGATTCACACATTCTCTTGAAATTTTTCATGTTTTCACCTGAGGACAAATTTTCTTGAATATTGTCGAGCAACATGCATATACGAGGCTGGTATGACATGTATTACGAAATTTTATGAAAAAGACCAAAGATTTATGGATGTTTCATAGCAAAATAAACACGATTTTCATTTCTCATTTTCATATGAACAGGGGCGATAAACCGGAAAATCGTGAATTACGTTGTTACACATAAACAATGAACTAACATCACATCTAATCTCATTTGAGGTTATTATCTTCTGCTGGCGAGTGGAAGTCTCCCTGAGGCCTACCCACGCCGCCTCTCAGTAAAAATATTGACCTTAAGAATTTTATTGTTTTTGTATTATATCACACACAGAGTTTATTTGTAGAAATTATCTTGTTCGTAAAGTGAGGTGTTGTAAAGAATAGGTACGGATTGTATGATTTTTTGAAATTTAAAAAAACTAATGTTTTTGTAATTTATGTAACATATTTTTAATGGATGCGTTGACGAATACTACATTAAAAAAATCTAACATACCTAATTACATATTACAGACTTTGTTCCCTAGAATAACTTAAATTAATTAAAGTAACCCAAAATATTTCGCAGTAAAACTCCCAGTTTCTATACAAAAGGGTAACGGGAGTCACATTCAAAGTGCAATTAAATGCTGACGTAGTCTCGTTTCAGAGATTGCTTTGCATCTTACGTACGCACTTGTTAAGCTTAAGTAAACATTTATGTAGTTACTACAAAAGAAACCTATTACAACTGTTTGTAAATAAATGCATTTGAAACGGTAAGATATTACTTCTATGAACACATTAATGTTTGTTTACACTAAAGAAATGAATGATATCGGGTTTTTATAATTAAGCGAACTTTAACATTCAAGTTTATAAGAACATACTTGTTCAGCAAAATATATAATAATCTATGAAAAAATGTTAACCTTATTCCCCTTCATGAAAAACTATCGACTTTGGAACTATGGGTGTAACGATGATCGAGATTCGACAAAATATAACCGAAACGCGTAACGTATGGCTAAAGACTAACAAGAAATGTTAATTGTGTTTCTAAATGTATTGTATTACACAAGTATTAACCATATCTCATCCCATAATACAGTAAATTAAATTAAAAGAAACAGTACACCAACAGGGAAAAGCCTAATCAACGTATTAATTGCCCAACAATAACACTCAAGGGTCGGTTAAATTAATTTCCGTTTTGGATTGGTCGGGATCATAAACCTAAAACATTATTATTTCCTAGTACCCATCTATATTATTTATAAACAATCATAATTAAAAGCGTTCTGCAGTTGATTTAGGAGAAATTTATTCACATGTTATATTATCACAATATTACACTTACATATTTATTCAGAAATACCACGATCAAACATTAAAGTACACGAAAAGTTTGTAACGAATCGACACAGTCGTATATTTCAATACTTGGCAAAAGTCATCAGCTTTTCCTTACATGTGTGAATTTCGGGGCTAATAATTATTATTTTATGAACAACAAAGTTCCGTGGGGCTTGTTAACTCGGCAAAGATGAGTGTTTAAGTTTCGCCCGAAATAGATGTTTTATGATATGTAGTGAGAACAGTAAACAAGCAAGTTTTGGTATCGCGACCGCATAGCTGGGGTTGGGCGAGGCTTGTTTATGTGGCAATTGGCGTCGCAATGAACCGGCGTTCTAGCTGGGAGCAAGTTCGCAGCAAAGGCGTTCCCGAGTTCAGTAACAAATTGAAGTATGGCGCCGGCAACTCGCAAATAATCATACACAAGGTAAGTTGCGGCTCTAACTGAAAGTTCATCCAACTTGAGACTGATAGTAATTCACTCGAGAATTGCGGTCAATAACTGAGGAAATAACATGTATTTCTATTTGTCGATACGGAATCTATAATCATACAATACGGGCTTACATTACATTTTGTCCTTTTGTCTAGTCTCTATTTCATTTGACGTGAGTACAGAGCCATTACAAGGATTATTAGTTAATTGAATAATGATATTATCTTCATTATTCATCGAATTTGGTTTCTGGTTACATTACAAAGGAACTTATTTTCTATAGATATACTTTGTTCAGTTTAAGTTTCATGTTTACTGTGTGCTATATTTTAAAGTGACCAGGGAAGCACAGCTTTGTTTGCAAAATAACATTTATTTAGGAAGTCATGAAGTATGTTAATTAATCAAAGCGTTTATCTAATGGAGTACAAGATAGTTATAATAAAGGCTTAATAAGCATGTATTTAACCACCTACACTACCAGTAAATTGGGAGCGATGATAACCAAGTCGTTAATTTTCGGTTATTTAAAGAGGTAGTCATTAGTCTGGATAAGGTTCCATTGTGAAATAATATATCGTACCTATTTGACTTGTACAACAATTTGTTGGTTGCCTTAAATTTTGCAATTCATGCTCTGTAATATGGGAGGTCAATTTCATGTTTAGGGTTATGTTTGTGGAATTTATTTTGAAGTAGATCTATTGGCTGATCTTCTAATATTTAAAATATTAAATTTCTTTTGGACTCTACTTAACATTGTAAGGGACCTCATTCAGTATAAACGAGGCCTATCGATTTATTCCTCAAATGGCAGTGTTCAATCATATCTAATATTTTAGTAGCACGAATTCCTAGCTGAGGTAAATGGGTAATTGTGGTGCTTACTGCTGATAGATAGGTGGTCTGGCGCCTACAAGAGCCACAATCATTTGTTTCACCCAATTGACTGCTACAACTTGCCTGCCACACACATTCCCCATTTGTTACTTTAAAGCCAACACTACCTCACTTGAGTACGCAAACAACGAAGCTAACATCGTAATAAGTTCTCAACGCACCTGTTCTACCAAACTGTCACAACTCCTACCAAAACGTAACCCATTTCTCACTATCTTCGTTTTAAATGAAATGCTGATAAAGTTTTTCCACATTCATAACCTACGTCTTAGATACCGACTCAGTAAGTAGGTCAGTTTATAGTTGTCGTCGGCAACAGAACATCTATAGATGATTTCTATATTAGTAGGTAGTAATCAAACGCCGAGGCTCTATAGATAATTGCAAGCGCGATGACTGTTACAGACGTCAGTAATCGAGACTGTGTTGTTGCTAAGAGCGGACACAGTAAAATAATCGGATAATAATATAATCTCATTTTGTTGCGTTGTTTTCCTTTCCCCTCGCCGTTTCGATTCGATCAACAATCAGTATTGAATTACTTATTGTGTTATTGCAATTGATTTCGAAATTTGATAGATTAATTTAGGTTTACAAATAAATACATAAAATATATAGGAGCAAAGAGTAACAATGAAAGATTAGAACGATTTTAGTGGAACAGTCGTATAGATTCAGCAAAATCCAATAATTCCCTTTTGAATATTCTACGACTCATCCAGTAAAAAGCTAATCCGCTGAATAATGGGGGTTATAGATATCAACGTGGAGCAGGCATGGCGGAAAAATATGTCAATTGTTTCCCTCTGCATGAGTTTATGGTATTAATAACTTTAAATAATAAATCTCGGCTTTGTTGATATTTTAATTGCTTTCAGTAGTGTTTATGTTCGCCGCTGTACGGGAAATTGTATTTAAATTAATCCGTTAAGAGATTGTGTCAATTTGTTTATGTTATGTCCTTTGTACCTGTTTCGAAACTAAAATCGACATTTCGACTAATTAAACGTGACAGTTTGTGTCGGTATTAACATATTAATTGGCATTTCAGTTATATATAATGGTTTGTACATTATGTTCACACTATTTCATTAGTGAACGTTGTTATTTTTTCTATTGAAAGAAAAAAAATAATTATTTATATAAAATAATTGTAGATTGTATAGGTACATAATTCAACAATAATTTGGATAATGAATTTACTTTATGCCAATTTATATTAAAACATATGGACGCGTAATAAATGATTATCACAGTAGAAGAAAAAGAACATAAGCGCCGACGCGTTTATCTCGATGTAGTTTCTAAAGCATCCATTGACGTTATGACGTTTTGTAGTCGCGATAGCCTATAAACAATGTCCCTTTCACAACAAGGACGTCGGCACCGCATACAAGCACTTGTCTATTCATCATAGACATCATTGAAGTTGAATACTTTTTTAAACACCTTCCTTGAAGAGTCTTAACTTTCAAAGGCCGTTTGAAATAACTATTGACTAATAAATGTGTTTAATTAATTTACGAACCGAAAAAATAGAAATTATTATAAAGAAAAGGAAAATAGTTTTACATGATTAAAATGTATTTTTGTAATCAACAGTCTGTGGTGGTTAAGTAAGATCGCGTATAGGTACATACAGTCTGGGGTCAAAAAACAAAAAATACAATTGCACTCTACCAATTTCAAAATATCTTTGTAGAATAGAGTCAATGGTTGAGGACTGCTTTAATTTATAGCATAGAATCTAAATTATTGAATAAACTGGCTGTGAACCATTGAACTTTTACTACAAAGAAATTATAGTCATTTTAACATTGGTAGAGTGTTATTGTATTTTTGACCCCTGACTGTACATAAGATAGCTTCAGTTTTGTTATTGCTTGTTGTTGCCTGGTCTTTGTCAAATCTGTCTTTTTGTTTTTTTTATAATATAACACTTATGGGATGAGCAGGGGTCCATTTTACGGAATATTTGTGTGTTGCGATTTTTCAGTAATCAAGGACAAAATCTATTTCTTTTTTGTCCACTTCAAATAATATGTATAAGACAATTAGTTATTCATGACACTGCGAAGTGCTTGACTTAAGTGTTTCGGTATTTTCAAGGGGTTATGCGGGCTTGTCCTGTTAAAGAAAACTGTCGACGGATGGTATGATGGTATGGAGCTATTAATATATATGTATACATGTTTATTGAATTTATTTATTAATTTGATTGAGATGTATTTGTTCTAACTCTTGTGTATGTCTTTACTAACAAAAATGTATTGTTTTATCTGTCAAATAAATTATTATTATTATAATACAACTATAGAAGTATATATACGTATTGCATTTTATATACCTCTGGTAAATTTCTCTCTTCTAAGAAATAACAGCATATTTATCTTAATAAAAACATAATTCTATTTTTAGATCAGTCAGGAAGTCAGCATTCTCGCTAGCTTTCATGTAATTAAAGAAGCAATCAAAAATATTAAAATGTTTCAGTTGAAACATTAATTAATTTAAGTGATTTCTTAAATGCAATGTGTCTTACTGTGATTTTAGTTTTAAACACTTCTTATTTAAGATTAAGGATAGCTGTGCATTGCATTCTTTTTCAATTTGAAGTTTTTTTAATAGTCATTGATTATTAGTTTTCCTTATATTCTCAAAATTTTTATTATATACTAATATTATTTTATTATAATATTTATTTAATTATTTGCTTCGATAATTATCTATAAATATTAACATTTGCTTCTTTGTATCCTTCTGTAATGAAGATATACGTTCTTAATAGTAAGTATTTTTTGTAATTGTCAATTAATCATCAATACTATAAAATACAGTTGCCTTTTCTTTCCCTATAACTCTATGCATGCTTTAATCATATATAATAGGGTTTATTGTATAATAATACTCATTACACAGTGGGGATATTTAGTACCAGCATTGCCGTAGAGTGAATCCGTGGCGGGTCGCTTGTTTTACATATAAAAATATTCTTCACGATGTATGAGGTCAGTGTAGTATAGTGATCGCTATTACGACTTTCGACCAACGGGTCTTGAGTTTTATTTAGGTCGGGCAAAGTTTTATAGAGTTATTTCGATTAAAAACTTTGGTTAGATTAGGTTATCTACAAATTATAATTATGATGGAAAGAGCACCCATGCCTTCGTTTTTGGAATAACATAAATTCATAAAAAAAGATCACACTTTAACAATATTTAGGTGGAAATTCTTGGCATCGAGAGAAATTACAGCAATAGGCTTCTAAGGAGCCTAAATTTGATACTTTTACGATAGTATCCAGGGTTCAATTAACCATTTCCCAATTCCATCACAAAACCGGATCGAACATACCATAGTATTGTATGGTAATTTAATCTATACTGAATTGTCAAATTTCATGAACCATCACACAACAATTTATAGTACAAGAATTCATCAAATCAAATCAAATCATATTTATTCATCATACAATACGTATTGTTGGTGCTACAGCAATTAAATTAGCAGTGTGTGTTATTCAGATTCTTAGATTGTATTACACGCTTTGTTACAACACAATAAAGGTGTGTTAAAAACATGTCGTTGTATAAAAAAATATTGTCAAAAGCCATCACCATACACAGTCAAAAGAAATCAAAACATTCTTCAGAACATCAGAATGTTCCGATACCATCGTTTAAGTTTGAAATCTCTTCGTAGAACGTTATGCTTGGACTATCACATTGCGTCTACTAATGAGGAGTCTGCTTTTGAAGTCACTACCGGGAAACAGACAGCGAAGCATTCTAATAAGAGAAACATTTCTATAATATCAAATGCAAAGAATCTATATATTGTACACATATATGATACGGTTCTGAAGTCGTTAGATATTGTTTATAAAAAAATGTAAACAAGGTACAAGGTACCGTAATATGTCCCCTGTGTAGATATGAAAAGTAGTATTTACTTTCCTAAAGTTGTTTTAAAGTAAATTTTGTATTTGTGCCTTTAAATAATTTCCTTCAAATATTTTGTACATAACAATCGTAGCAAATAACAGAATAAAGTGAAAATCCTTAGAACCCAATAAAGGAAGAGCCACCTGTTTCATTGTAATGTACTTTATAGACTGCGAGCCGGTTAAAACTTGGAAAAAGTGCTATCTACGTTCTGCGTTGTTTTCTAAAACTTTTTCTAAAGAAAATAACAAACTTTGTGAAGACTTCCCGCTGCTCAAAAAATAATTAACGCCGGTAGAAAACTTTAAATTATATAATTGTTTATTAATGACATAAATTAATTTATCAAATTGTTTCACAGCAGAAAGTTTTTCATTTATGCTCCCTCTATTATCCCTTATAATTTATTTTAACTAAAACAACTAGCAATTAAATTTTGTGAAACTAACTTATTAGTTATGTTGTTAATTACTTAACGAGGAACTTTGTACTCACCGTCTGACGATGTAACTGAACCACTAATTATGAGCACCAGCAACACAGCTGCGACTGCTGAACACGAGGCCAATCTTCGTCCGCTCATCATGTTGATTAGTTTACCCCAACGACATGTTCATCGAAATAACTTTTCCAAGATTTACAAATACGCCAACAAAAGTGTTATGATGAATGTCAGTGGGGTAACGACGTTTCCTCATTCATTCGCCATCGAAATCGGCTCCATTAAATATTCATCGGCAGGTGAATCGAGTAGGGTTCGTATGTCGGTGCCGGCGAGCGTGCGGAGGCGTCCGTCGGCGGCGCGCTGCGATCTCGCGGCGCTCTGGCTGCGTACTGGCCGCGCTACGCTACCCGCGCCGCTTTGTCTACGAGTGTGCTACGCTCCCGGCGCTTGCGTAGCCCCGCCTCGCTCTCGGATGAAAGGACGGAACATTACCAGTATTTGTAACAGTTTGCGTCAAATTGATATAAATGGAGACGGTTTTAATAAAGTGTAATTGACTTTTGCCGACTTTGCGTCGCATTAATTTCGACCACGCTAAGACGCCTCGGGCAGGTGCGGCGTTAAATACCACCACGGCAACTTCGCTTTCTGCCATGAATAATTTCAAATTTAAATGAATGTTAATTATGATGAGTTTTTAAGTTCACTTTGATATTTCTGAGATTGATGTTAACGTATAAAAAGATTTATTTTTATCAAATATTGTATATTAATTTGCACAAAAGTTTCGCTGCGGTGCCGGTGACTGCACTTTTAAAAGTGTTGGGATGTTATGTGTTCAGTAAAATTTTATTTATTTTACATTCAGGTAAAGCATTTTAAAAGTAAAAGGGACGTATTTATTCAAATGCGTATGAAATGTAAATAGGTGCGTAATTTATGCGATTACATGATAATTTACGTTGGTACCGTCAATGAGGTTAGATGCCGTCTTAATAATTAATGAGTGCGATCTCACAACAAGGATAAAATACGAAATGGAGGAGGTTTCGTGGGCCTCTTGGAGATGATTACCATTATCTATAAACTAATAGGCGCGTATGAACGTAGACAAACATGGGGCATCTTTAATTAACAGTAGCAGTGAAGATTAACAACGCTCACGTTAATATTATCAGAATGTTTCAGCCCGGATGAATCCAATAAGCATGAATAATTAATTGTAGTATGTTAATACGTCAATACGGTCTCGACCTAATACGATCCATGATACGTACAATTAAGTAAGGTTTAGCATTACTGTTTACCTTTGATTTGTGTAATACAATGCCGAATTAAATTTTCTATTTCATTTTCTTTTTCAAAATTGCTTTTATGTTTTCATTTTGTTGTAAATGAAATATATTACGAAATGAGAACGATACCGTTTTGATATTTCTTCCAATATAACTTTTTAAGGCTGTTTTAGTTTTTATAACTTTAAAGCTTTAGATTTGGTTCTAGGAATTTTATTTCTCATTTCTGAAATATGTTTATTTAAAAAAGTAAACATTCAGTTTTTAAATAAATATTGTATAAGAAATTTAAAATAATAATAGCTATTTAAAATTTGAAAGCTGCTTGGAATTCAGTTTTATTTAGACTTAGTTGTTTACATTGACTTAGTAACTATTATTTATTGAATCGATAGGTATCAATACATTTTCAAAGTAGGTAAAGAATGTAAAATAAATGATAAAAGTTGATTCGGGTTGATGAATGGTATATAAATGGATGGTAGTAATTGAGACGTACGTAAGTACGATAGGTGCGATAAAAGGAAAATAAAAAGAAATGTAAACTGCAATTTAAAAGTAAGAACCAAATATCTAAACAAAAGTTTAAAAGGATCTTCCTTTCCACATTGGCTGACGTATGAATATATTTTTAAAAGGTTTAACTTGTTTCAACTTTGTACCTACTTAATTATGATTACAAGGCCAGGAGAGATAAATTAAAACAGTGGGTGCTACCGCAGCGAACACGACCACGGCTAGCCACCTTAACTTTACTTATAATAAAATTAATTTATTATACTACTTTCGTAGACAAGTATTCCGTACAGTTTTAGAACAATATTTTTAAGACATGTGATAAAGGTTTGTGCAATTTATTGCTTGGATAATTGTTTTCAAATAATTGTTACGTTCCTAAAATATATACTTATACCTAACGTCACTGAACTGAGTAGCTTACTTTAGTTTTTATCGAATTTAAAAAATATTTACTTAAATCATAATGAAAGTGAACTTATCATGCTGCTGGATATCGGCAAAATTAACATAGTAACTACTTTGTTCACATCAACGCAACAGAAAATGACATATAATATGACACATTCCTGGTTGGTCCACACTCTGTTAATTTTATTTTTACTATCGCGGTAAATTTAATCAAACATTCGAATACCTTTTAGTGAAAAAATACTTCGTGCAAACCAAATATATTTCAGATGAAAACGACTCGCTACACTGACATACTGCGTTAATAACTTGTCGATATGGATATTTCCCGTGTTACTACTTACTTGGGGAAAATAAATAGAGCCAAGGGTGATAGGCAAGAGGGTTGTATGGGGGATCGGTGCCGTCTAAGCTCACAAACCCTTTTTTCCGTCTTTGCAAATCGTCGGGGATTAAGCCAGAAGATCTCACACCTTTTCACAAATATTTTTTGTGGTTTAGCAGCCAGTAAAACGGCGTTGTACAAAGTGTACCCCAACGGATCAATAACTGTTTTGAAAGATAAAGAAAGATTTGCTACATCTCTTATTGATACTTTGATGAGGAATTGAGGAATGAGTCCGAAGAAAAAGGATTCGGGTGTAAATGAGATATTCCTGTTTTCGTAAATGAAGGAATTATAAATGGAATTTTAGCTTATTGAAATAAAGAATGAAGTTTATTTTTTTCATTTTTATTTTTAATGTGTTCGAAAATACGTTTTCCATAATATACCGCGCATCTGGTTCTGTAGGACAACGTCCGTGTTTCTATGAAACCATTTTTATTGAAATAGCTTAACCTTGTAGTGGGGATCCCTGAACGTGTAATTATTAGAAGACATTTAATTTAAAATTTTATATAAAGCGTTAAAATATCACATACGAGGTGGTGGCGTTTTGTGCGAATGTTGATGTTAAACGTCGTTGTTCTTTTCTTTCATGTCGCATAAAAATTATTGCATTGTAAACATTTTGAGAAAATCTTTTTACACGCGGCGGGGAGAACGTAAAAGTTTGTTCGTTTCAAATTCAATATATTATGGCGAGCGTGCTCTCGCTCAGCCGACACCGAAACTCACTCGAGCGTAGCTCACACAAAATTTATTGTTTTTCTAAGAAAATTTTCTTCGCACGACCCTACATCCCTGTTGAGGCCCAGGGGAAGAGTTACAAAAACTTAATGACCTCTTGCTGTGGTTAGATTGTTTAACCTATTGTTTTAGTTTAAACTTGTTAGTTAAGTAGATCGAGTCAGGAAGCTACTACTTAAGTGGCGTGCGCTGTTTTAAACTGCCAACGAGTTCATTCAATTGTAAGTTAAGATGTTTAGATACCTACTACGTTCATTAGCGTTCTTCTCTTTGATTTACGCTTAATGTAATATGGTTGAAAGAAAGCATATTTAACTGGAAAATCCTTTTTATTTACGTGATGCTTAAGGCGTACGAGCGTTGAATGTCGTTCCGTACCCGGGTAAACATGTTTGGCATTATTTAATATCAGATAATTTGCTTGTAAACACGCTACGTGTAAGTAACAAACTCTTTGGGAGTGCTTTTATTGGCACGATGATCACAGGACCAATATTTGAGCATTATTTACATAAACCCGCCTACGTGAGCGGGTCACACAGGTACACGTAGTGCGTTAAATAAATATGATATGCAAACAAAAAAGGGACTGACGCCAAAGGCAGTTTCAAGATAAAGTCTTTTATCGGACATATAATAACGTTCTGAAAAATCGTTAGCCCGTGCTCACGTCGTGGGGACACGTGCGAGCAGGGCACTCTCGAGACTGATCCCTCCTTCTGCTTAGATTAAATTTGTTCCTATAAAAATGTGTCCTCTAGTCGATAACGTCGAAAATGTGCAGATGTCGCCGGCCAGTATGAAGCCTACGATAGGGTTCGACGACGTGCCGCGCGTACTGACTTACTCTGGCGCTCAGCTATCTTACAACTTTACAGAAACTAAACGCTTAATAACTTTGATTTGCTCTTTAAATTGTACATTGTATTCAGATACTACTTTGTAAAATTACAAACCACGTAATACAAATGACAGTAAACTACAGAGCACGAATTTATCTTTCGAAATCTATTCGTAAAAGCAAAGGACCGCGTACATTCGCCTCGAAAATAAAAATAAAATATTGATGGCACATAAAAGTTTAAACGTTCATAATACAGAACCCTCTAGTTAGATGTGAGCACGATGATAAAGTGCAGAATTAATCGTACAAGAATAGAGATTTATCGCGCAAAGAATCAAGGAGAGTGCTCTGAAAACTTTTTATTTTGTGATCACGAAATGAAACTTGTACATTTAGGTTTGAAAAAAATGCGAATCATTCCAAGTTAGATAATCAATATTTAAAGAAAGAGAACTTGAAAAGAAACTCAATCGTTTTTAACAACAAAGTTTTTGCCGTCTTTTTTCTTTAATCAAATTCATCATTTGATACCTACAAGCATTCACCATTAAAAATAATTGAAAATACGTAGTAACTGTAAGGTTTTAATGATGAGCATGTTTTAAATATTTCAATTTTTATTTTTAAAATACCAATGCACTGTCTGCTCGTTCTTACAACGAAGTCTCGTGTTAAGTCCTCATTGTCAGGTTCATCTTACATCTGTACTAATGTCATAATCATAATATACATATTATTACAAAGCAGAAGAGTTTGTTTGTTTTTAAAACGCGCTAATATCCGAAATAAGTGTGGGAGATCCATGCTTTGGCCCATTCGGCCAGCTCAACCGGAGTGATACCACGGCCTTACAGAAAACCGGTTTGGAACAATCACAGCGCTGTGTATCTCCTCCCCCTATCCCAAATTCTCAACACCTCTTTTCTTATAAACGCCGGCAACGCACTTGCAGCTCTTGCGGCGTCGATTGCTTACCATAAAGTAAATCGTCAGCTCCTTTACCGTCGTATCACATAAAACTGGTTTGAATGGACAATTATTTTTATGTTAGATAGTACATATCTCGAGGACAGCTATATACATATATATATACACCACGCTTCGACCAATAGGAGCCGAGAAATACTAGAAAATATTTAGTCTTATTTATTTATTTATAGGTTATAGGTATAATACAAATAAAGATATTACAGTTTAGTAAGGCTAATAATAGGTTTCCCTGCTTAACTTAATTTGTGTTTACCATTATAAACGCAATTAGTAGAAGTTTTAATAAAAACAAGAGATTTGTTCAAAGTCTATGTATAGCCTAACATTTGCTAATAGCACACACAACAAAAACATATTGGGTAATTAGCCCTTGATTCTAAAATAAATCCTACAGTAAATACGTGTAGGTCTGTAGTTATACTGTTTGCCTAGTTGTAGGTAGTCGCAGGTCGTCAATATTTGCCCACTCGTTGCGATCTTTAGTTTCAACACAGTGCTTCGTACTAAGTGGCATTGCGGTGGCCACCACAGCTATGTATGTTCTGTATGCATCACTTGCTCTAAGACGGAAAAAAGAAATCGTTTGTGTAATCATTAAATTATACCTTATTATTACTAATTACGTTGTATATATTGTATGTTTGTATGATTCCAGTGTATGATGCCGTAATTTGACTGTAAAAGAAATATAACAACTCTCGGGCTGTGTGTTAATATCAGCACAAGAAAAAAAATATGCCAAATAAAAAAAAGCAAAATTGTAACTGATATGCAGTTTTTCAACAACATGACCAATTAACAGCGTAAGATTTCGAGTTATAAATAGTTAAACAAAGGTTGTAGAGAATTTTATCCTCGACAATATTGATTATAAGCACAAATCGCACAAATCCCATAGGGAACGAGATATTTTTGAAAATGTAAAAAAAAACAGAATTTGGTGACGTTTGACCTTAATATTTGAGAGATGCGATACCTTACAGTATGTAGGCGGGACTCCTCCGCGCGTCGTACTGAGATGAGTGTTAACCCGCGTCATTTTAAGTCATTGAACGAACTGTTTAATTTGAAATCCACAATATATTTTATTTTTATTTTGGAGTAGTATTAATATTTTAAAACAATATATATTTATATATATATATATTTTAAAAATACCGTGATACGTTCCAAAACTGGAGTCGCTGATGTGGGCCAAAAGGCGGCAAAATTAAAGTGGGACTGGGCCGGACACGTCAGAAGAATGCATCCAGAGAGATGGGCCACTATTGTCACCCAGTGGACACCTCAGGATGGAAGCCGCAGGCGAGGTAGGCCCCGGAAAAGATGGCGTGACGATCTAGACGCCTATCGTCGAGACTGGTGGACACGGTCGAAGGATCGGGAGGTGTGGAAGCGAGATGGGGAGGCCTTTGCCCAGCAGTGGGACAACATAGGCTAGTAAAAAAAAAAAAAAATTAATATTAATATTTTGGTGATTTTACATTCAAATGAACTGAAAAGCGTGTTTTGTAGTTTTTTCGAAACCTACTTTTTTGTACGATTATTACGATTTCTTCTAAGAGTAGTCAGATAGAAAATGACATGACCAAAAAACTTCTGACAAGCGTTTTTCCAGTTACCTGGTTGCAGTAGCGACTGCCGTTGTCGGGCATCCTTCATTACCAACCCTGTCACCGCGTTCAAGAGATTTGAAAGTCAAACCATTAATTATAAGAACCGGTAATAACACTGTTGCTATTGTCCTGTACCTATATAATAGGTGCGTAATTAAGAAAAAAATTCACGCACACGTTACACCTAGACGAGGAACAATTTTTGAATCACATAAAAAAATATTTATTTTGAAATTATTCCCTTGATATTGCTCTTATCGTACGATTATCTATATATGCTATGCTAAATAATTCAAAAATTTTAAAGCATCTTTGACCAATTTTTATTTTTTCCCAAGGATGTAGTAACACCTTCATCCATTTTAAAAAGATGAACAATTAATATGGCCTTCAGAATTCTCGAAATTATATTTCATCATTATTTTCAGTTTAACGTATCATTAAAGGAATGAAAAAAATATGAAAGAAAGAATTAAAGAAAGAAAAAAAAAAAGAAAGAGAGAAAGAAAGAAAGAAAAAAAAGAAGGCAAGTAAGAAAAGAATTTCCAAAGATCTAGGTAGAGGTAGGCATACTAAAAGAAACAGAGTGAATTCTTAAGATCTAAAAAGGAGGATCCTCGGACCAGGCAAGGTGATGATGCGGGATGCTGCCAACATTTGTATGTTAGGATTTTCTATTTTGCGTGCTTGGTGACATAATCTGTTAATTGTTTTTCGTTTATCTTTAAAGTCGCAAGAATACAATATGACATCCACTTTTTACCATACTATGTTACGAATCCAATGGGAACGCTTTTAGAAGGCCATATTGCCAGTACCCACTTTCAATGTCCACTATCTCAAAACGATTCGAGAAAATTTGTAGAGAATTTCATCCTCTATGATATCATAGACACAAATTGTGCAAATAAGTGTGGGAGAGCCAAGCTTCGGCATTGGTTTCTGAAATGCCGAGATTTTTACTTTATTTTTACTAAGATGACTTGACTATTTTTTAATATTTAGAAGGAGAACACAATATATTTCTGTCTTGTTGATTTTGAGCGTGACGTCATAGATTAGCCGTTTGTTTTTACATGGATAGAATGTTTAGTAAGAGAAAATGATATATTTCTGTCCTTGTCGTTCTGAGCGTGACGTCACTGACATGTCATTTGTTTTATGTTTACCTATTTAAATCTGGCGAATGCCTGCGTGACGTGTTGGAAAATGTATGTGAAAACATTTATTTATCATTTCCATTTTTTATGTACCCAAGTTTAAATTTTTCTTATAATGATATTTGTTATGAAATCGAACATAATAAAATTAAACGAGTTGTTTCAATTTACGTAACTAATTCATTTCAAAATTATTTCTGTCACTTAAAATTAGTTAAGTAAACATGCCAAGAAAAAGTTACATGTAATTAATATCAATGTCAAAATTTAAACAATAATAAAACTAAATAGCCGTATAATCTTGCGGCTTGTAAATTAACCAGATTCAGTAATTAGATTAGTATTGATATGACGGCCGGCAGCACGGGGGCTATTGTTTGCTTAGGTAAATAGCCTTGCTTGGCGGATGGTTCGGAGAGAGTTCTGTCTGACGGCTGAGAGCGTTCGCGGTCGCGATATAATACCTCCCGATAATGCTTGCAACCCCGAACAATCAATCTTTGGGCTATTACGATGTTTTAGCGCCTTGATGTATTGTTTCAGCCTCAATAAAGTTTTGATGAATTTTCGTGTTCTCTCCCTCGCCCTTTGTTCAAAATGAGGCGTCGGATATTGATGAATAATTTGACGGGTAAGTAACGATGCTGTGATTATTTAAAGGGTAATATCGGATTTTATTATTGTTTATTAAAACCGTTGAGGTGTTATAATACTTCCTAATTTGCCTTCAATCAATTAACTCTTATTGTATCATCTGTTTTGTTTTCATCATACAGAATGTCCATTTTAAGTTTATGTTTACCGTGGTTTCTTCATTAAAAAGACGTCAGAGACGTCCAGTTACGTATACCAGGTAAAAGAGCTACTAGACTATCTGAATTAAGTGATAAATAGTTCACACAAAAAGGTAAAATATTTTTAAACATTTATTTATAAGTACCAATTTCTCGAGAATATGAGAAATCTCTATAAATGGACTGCAAAAATCGTCCCCGAAAATGAAATACAAAAACATTCACCCAATTACAAAAGCCTGTAGATATGTGCCTACTGTTTCGTAGAATTTTATTTTGCTTATACATTTTTAAATAATGAGTACTTAAATATTTTTAAAGAACTTCAAAAATTCAACATTTCGTGTGGTTCGACACGTACTGCTGTCGGCAGTGAAGTGCTTGATGAGTAGTAAAATTCAAGCCGTAAAAGACTGATTAGTATGCCTTTCCATACTTGTAGCGTTGTACGTACTCTCTAATTGTCGAGAAGAAAAACTGCTGTAGGTAAACAACAACCCATTTGAAATTAGCACTGTGCTCACTATCAAGTTTATGTAAATACACAAATAACTACGGTGGTTTTACGACGCTTGAAATGTCAAAAAAAAAAACAATTCAGTCAAAAGGGCAGGCAAATGCTTATGAAAATCCGGCAAGAGTTTATACATCAAGCGACAGAGCTACTGAGTACACGTGCGAGAACCAGCGGGCGATAATATTTCATCCATGCGCCATGATTCGCCGCTTAAGCGCGATAGGGAAATCGTAAATTCAAGGAAAAGAATTTTCTTTATAGTCTCCTAAAAAGTTTCCACACACAAGCACGTATCTGAACACAAGAGGCGACGCGAGAGCAAATGGCACCGAATTGTAATACCATCCGTTTGTGTAGACACCCCTACTTTTCAAATTTTCTTTTACAATGCGACGAGGTAATATGCGTTTTATTGGACCGTTTTTCTTTATACAAAATTGTTCTTATTGGAAAATGTATTTTTGTTGGTAGGTAAAGGGTTACTTTTTTTATAATCCGACAAAATAACAATGCTTTCCTACGATTTAAAATAATAAATGTTAACGCGAATGGAGTGACCTGTCATGTGCGAAGATGTTCGATTTATGCATTCTATTGTTTCACCGTTAAAATACACGAAACTTTTATTTTTTTGGTGCGGAGTATTGCTGTTGGCCTTTACAGCGTCACCGGGCTAGAACTTTTATTTATAGTTTTTGTTTTAAAAAAATGTTTTGTTTATTCTTTTCGACAAAAAGTCCTGAAAATGTGTAGCAAAACGATATTTGAATAAAAAGCGACGTGTATGAAATGGGAGCGGCTCGGGCGCCGGCCAATCCGTTGTAGTCTGCGGTTAGGCGCCGCTGACAGATCCACGAATCTGTTGTGGGCGAAAACACGATAGACTTTTGAATAGAGCCTTTTGTTTCCTACCGAAAAATATTCGCATGGAAGCTTTGAAGATAACAAAACAATAAGTTAATACTGTACGTGTGAATTGTTTCATTTCAGTTTCTCACATAATGGATTTGTAAGCGATTGCTTAAATGTACGTTATTAGTCGGGTTTGATGGATGCGACGTAAGTGATCAATTTATACATGAAAAGTAATACTTAGATAACAGTATGTGGGTATGTTTCTTTGAATTAGTAGTAGGTTTCTTAGATTGTCAGCAGTGGCATGTGATTAATAGGGCTATAAGTAGGCTATTATTTGTAATCCTTCAGTTTTACGAGCGAAAGCCGCGCCTCAAAAATACTTTGGTCATAAAAGAAGATCCGTGACAAAGTGATGAAGTCATAAAATTTGCGAATTTCACATAAAGTATGTGTGCAATAAATATGACATCAGTACCGTACGTACGTGATAAAATAATAGGTATCGCGAACACACGCCTTTTAAAATAGGGTTTGCGAATGCGTTTGACAACTGGCAGTAATTTCGGAGAAGAATGGACGAGACATGACTCCCGTACAACTCTATTATATCTTTATCAAACGCGAGAATTTGTTCCAAACTTGTAGGTTACTTCGCTAGTCAGCTGTCGCTTACATTTACGAATTCACTTTTGATTACCCGTTATTTGATCTTATTTCTTCTGCTACTTTTATTTTCATGAAATAAGTGCATATTCTAATAAGATTTTTTTTTAATAACACTTTATAGTGATGATATTAAATAATCTACACTGAAACGGTTTTGTCTGTGTATGTTTTTGTAACCTTAGAATAACATTGCAGGGTTATATGTAGAAAGGTGTGTGCCGTAAAATGGCCGTGATTTGAAATGTCTCGCTCACTTTGCAAATGTCAAGATAAAGACATCAATCACTCTTACCTGAGTACATTCAATTCTCTAGAGAAACAGCCAGCCACAAAAAAACCTTTTCTAAGAAAGCATTAACCAATAGACTTTTCTGATCAGAAAGCTAAAAGATTTTCTCAATAAATTGAAGTAATGTGGAAGGAAAAAATGCGTTTTATTATGTAGAAGAATGGTGGAAGGGGCCGTACCTGATGACAAGTGGTCACATAAATTAATCGAATGAAAATATAATCCTGCCACCAACCCACAAAACATTCTTGAATGAACTTTTGTTTTTACAATTGTTTTGTATTTTTACCTTAATGAAGAAAAAACGATAAATTACTTATGTTAATATTAAGTAATGCCACCTTCTGATATACTGGTCGAGTTGCGTCGACAAATTATAATAAATAATTAAGAATGACCATAATTTCAAGTTATAGTTATTCTTAAGAATGCTAATCTAATTCAAAAGTTTCTATAACTTGAAATTATCTCTATTAAGTTCTTAATAATAGTAAGTATGACCAAATATAATTTAGATTAATAGTTAATAAAATTTAAATTCTAAAACAAAATCTCTTTTATAAGAGTAGGTATATGGTACGTAAATAAATTGATAAATAGTACAAGTGTGTAAAGTAATGTAATGTATACAATTATTATAAACGGTGGCAACGGTCATGTATGTGTTTTTACAAAGTTTACGGTTTTAATCAGAGAAATGAAGGGAAAAGCCAAGTTATTTGCTCGTTCAATTTATTTCACACATCGTTAATATCGTGATTGATTTCGACGCCGGCCCTAACGATACATGAAATATTCGCACTCATTAAATCACGTGCCGCGGCAGTGGAGTGCTCGCGAGGGCTCTCATCCAATCACGCCTCGATAAATATATGATGTCGGTCGCACATATTAATACAATGTAAATGTTGCAATGGTTTATACAACTAATAAACAATACTATCATTATTATAGGTAACTAGCGGCCCGCCCCCGCTTTGCACAGTTACAACTATCTCGCTATCAAAGGGTCCTAATCTTCCCCTCCACTTTCATAACATTTCTTTGATAATAACCTTCTCCTGACAATAACAAACTAAACAAAAAAATAATGAGCAAAATTGGTTCATGCGTTTTCGAGTTATGCACTTACCAACATATTTTGCGATCCATTTTTATATATAAGAAGATTAGTCAAATAATTTTAACTCTCCTTCTCCTCCCTCCTCCTCTTTTAAGCACAAGGAATCCACAAAAATTATGCAAATCAGTACCTACCAATCTCAGTGACTTTTTTGTATCAAAAAATCCATAAAGTGTTCGATACGAAATCTTTTGTGTATAATGCTAATTTATAACAATATTCCCCGTAACCTCAAGGGTAATATAGCGTCTAAAACGGTTTTTATAATACGTACTTTTATCGTGAAGCAGTGCTCGAGTCTCAGAACTCAAATTTACAATTCAATAGAAACTGCACAAGGCTTTGCATGCCAATACGTCCATTTGGGGCACATGCGATCGACTTCCCATTTGAAAGATGAATGAAATCATTCAAATGTGAAATTTCGATCATTCAAATACCGCATGTTTATGTTTGTGTTATAATAAAAGAGCATTGTTCAATTCCAGGAACACAGCCGTCCCGTTTCTGCTTGGTGCCGATTAGGGTACGCTGTGGCAACTTGGTCTTTTGAAAAACGTGGAGTCATCAAATTTGTATAATCAATTCGATTCGAGGGACACTGGAAGGCAATTGCCATGAGACCATTATTCAATCGAAACGATATATCTCGTCCGTTCCGAACTGGAGCGTAGCGATAGCTGGCTCCGCAAAAGTTGGCACGGGTGGCAGCCGAGACCACTGCCAATTTCCATTAGCCCATCATCCAAAACGAAAAAATGCATAGACGATCATTTTTTCATTCAATTAAAATTGGCTTTCTACCAAAACGGTTAGATTTTTTCAGGGGTGAGGTCACTACGCCGTGCTTTCACACCAAAGCTTGTTATTAATGTGTCTAAAATTTAATTCAAATTACCAACCTCTTGATAACACTCTGGTTCACATTCTGACGTTCATTACCGAGTTATATTCGCCGACAACATTGAAAATCCATAAGCTTTCAATATCGCGAAGTTAACTCGGGTTTTGTTCCCAGTGGTTGCTCGATCTGAATATCAAAAATGTGAAAGCGGTCGTCAGTAACCGGGACACGTATATCGGGACCCTATCACTTCGCTCTTTACTTACTTGCTGGGCGCCATCTGCACATTCTCCACCTAATCCAGTAACAAATTTGATTATGTAACAATATAGCACACGCAGCTTTTTGTTTTCAGCTTTATATTACGCGTTTATTTCAATAACAAGAAACGAAAACGTTCAACATTTGTTGGAGCTCCTTACTGTCAGTGTTTTATTTAGCAAAGTGCTTTAAAAGTGTAGACTGGGAGATCGTTGTTGACATGCAACCATTTTTATCCGGCTGAAATATGAAATTGTTTCTGCAAGAGAAAGGCATCCACATACCTAACGCGATATTTGAGCCGAGGTACATGACTAACTAAACCTAAATAATTATTGACATCCAGTAAGAGCCATCAATATTAAGCAAAGTTGATTTTGTAATGGCGCGGGCGCGAGGTCCACATGGGATTTAACGACTCATAAAAAAATCATATTCATCAATCACGTCTGTTCCAAACAAAGTTTGTTAGGGTATGTGCTGACGTACC
This sequence comes from Spodoptera exigua, assembly GCA_902829305.4. Lineage (NCBI taxonomy): Eukaryota > Metazoa > Arthropoda > Insecta > Lepidoptera > Noctuidae > Spodoptera > Spodoptera exigua. The sequence goes on from LR824612.2 coordinate 6,682,766, forward strand.
CAGTGCCTACAATTTATAATATAATTACGAATCATTTTTATATCTTGTTTAAAATAAAGAGAAATTTTGACAGTGTCTGTTGGAAGAATTGGATGTGATACTCAAGAAGATTGGCGCAGCGAAGGGTGCCTTAATGGCCTCTTGACGGCATCTCACCGGGTACTCCAGGTCACTTCGTTACTCGAATTGTACAGACCGTTATGTGTACTATGAATAATCTTAAAGGAAACTTCGAGTTTTGAGCAAAGTGCAAACTATAATTGGAATCACGTCTGCGTGATGCATAGGCGGCTTCATCACGTACCGCCGCCTAATAAGGTCTGTGAGCATAATATCGGAGTCAGACATGTTTGTATGCACACATTTGAATATACTCGGCTGTTATTTGAACACAGGTCATGTAATAATAATATAGGTATACGTCTTCTTCAATTGTCTTACATATTTTCTATTAACAATTAATACTGTCAACATATAAAAATAATAAGTTAAATATATTGTAATTATGAAGCTCCCCTGAGGATACGTAGACATATAATATCAGCCAGACGTTTTTAATTCTGCTGATTTTTCAAAGAAATTGATAAAATTAATCAAACCCTTGTTCGAAGTTTTGGAACTTGTTTGATTAATTTTATCCGTCAGGCACAATTAAAAATGAAATTCACTTAATATTACATCATTAACATTTTAGATTAACTTCTCCTTGTTATATCTGATTATGAGATCTTACTTTATTTGCGTATCTCGAAGAAAGAAGCTGTGCGATTAGCTTTTCTTGAACAATAAATAACAGGCGAGGACATAACTGAATTATAAAGTTATTTAAACGTAAAAGTTTATTGCTTTTGTTCTTGATTATTTTTCTTGTTATTATTCACATTAAGTTGGATATTATTCACATTGCTGGATGGTTAGCAAGTCTTATAAGCTGTTTGAAAATGTTTGTGAGACACGATTCTGTACGTGACGCAGAAGCCTTTTATGTAGCAATGCGTCTTTTGATGCAAATACGTTCTTCGATGGCCCCACTGGGAACATAGTTTGTTTAATACTCCCTTACATTCTGATACTCTGATACATCGATGAACTATGGACCTTTTGAAAATTGTTGACGACATTTTCTTTTAATTTTAAATAACAAGTTATTTGCAATTTACTTATTTTTCTTTCTAGTTAAACAAGACACTCGTGTCTATTAAAATATTCGTCTATTAAAATTAGAGAGGTTTATGGATTCAAATCGGTTAACGTCGTGTAAAGTCAACATGGTGCTCAAACTTTGATTGCGAACGCAAAGCGGCCGTAGATAACATTTCGCTTTGCCCAATACAATGGAATTATCGTCGAAGCTGTAGGTAATTTAATCATCGCATCGGTCGTATGTAAAGTTTACACATGGATAGTAAACATAAACTTGGGCAAAGCGGGCGACTTGCAACTTGACCCATGTCCCATCCCGCGCCTCTGTTCCTACACGCAACTACACCAACCACTCTGTTTTATCGTCCCCATACACTTGTTTGTAGAGTCCATAGAGATTGAATTATGTGTTGAACAACCACAAGCCTCATTTAATTTGGGATATGTGTTATCACTTCTGGAATTTGTTAAACAGGTTCGTTCGTCGTCATGGTTTTAGAACGCCATTAAAAAGTTTGAGATGAGTGTGGACCTTTTATTTGCACTTATTTTGTTGCTGTTTTGTAGGGATGAGGTCATTGCTGGCTGGCTGGCTATTGGCTATAAAACATCACGCTACGATCAAACGGAGCCGAGTAACGGTTGAAACCGCGCAAGAGTAGCTAGTATTTAATTTTTTTTTAAACATTGTGTGCATAACATGCTACGTACAAAAATCGTTTTGAAAGAAATTCAGTGCTAATGGTATTAATGTGTTTCACAACGTTTCGATACTTAGGTACGGTATTATAGATAGTCCGTGAGACTATAACCTTAAAGTTTATTGACAATTTAGAACCACTATCAGATTATTAATTCGGAATGTTATCAAATTTAACACTCAGTTATACGATCTAGATAGAATATAATATGGAGAGTTTGTATAAACCCAAGCCAATAAACAATATTGAACCCTATCGACGGTGGTGGTTGAATATTAATTTGTTATGCATCTATTAAGAAACATATTTAGTGGGATCACTTTGCTAGTTATTAAATTTGAGCGATCCTTTATTTTGCAAAATGTGGTTTTCTTTTGATGGTACAAATTGCGTTCTGCTTCGAAAGATAAATATAAATAATAATTTAAGAACATGTTGTTATATTGCGCTCTTTGTTATGCCTAGCTGAGTTTCATAAACAGGCTGATCGTTTATTGAGACGTACATATGTATATTGTATATGACTATTATTTGAATGTCACATAAAACGCGGGCTCAGTATTTTCGGTGGGATCGTAGATACATTTATTTTTAAAAGTGTATCATGTTTCACGTTAACTGCCAGTTACAATTCTGCAAGTTACTGTTATTAACCAATACGAAAAATGTATTAAAGCTTTTGTCGCAAATATTGGATCGCTCCGTAAAATGGCCGAATTTCCGATGAAATGTCTCATTTAATTTTAGTTTCGTATTATTCTGACAAACTGTTTAAATACCAAGTTGTTGTTGCTTGTTATTTTTATTAATGGTTGACGTTAATTAAAATGAATATCGATTGAATTATTCAGATGTTTGCACTGAAATGTGGCTGTAGTAAATGAGTGTTTAAGATAGCTCCTTTTAATGTTTTTATTCACTTTTGAATTGTTGTGTACCATTCATAAAGCTATGTTTAAGACACGTAGCTACTTCAGTTATTTCGAAATTTTTCCCTGTGAGGATAAAAGTGGAGTTAAAGTTTGCCGGAAGCATGTTTATTTTGGTTCCGTTTATTTACTCAAACTTGGTTTTAACGTTCTGTGAAGGTGGATTTCACTGGCTTTTATAAATCAATCCACACGGCAAGAAAGGAATGGAGATATTTATATTGAAAATAAATACAAAAGCAAGTATGAATTCAATTAAAACCTATATCTTCGTACGTAACTGTATTAATGATAATGTCCGGTCATTCCCAATGTAAATAAGAATCTGGTAAATCATACGGAGAAACTGGTTAATTTCAATAACATTTGAAATGGGGAACCGTATAGATATCATTTATTTTTCTCAGATCAGGTATCAGTGTAGACCTAATGATATAATTTCACCAATAGTAAACTAGGTAACTAGTGTGACAGTATCATTCAACTAAATTGATTAGACAGAATTACATCCATCTAGAAAACGCCACCTGGAGAGCAAAAAAAGAAAACATTATTATTCCGTACAATGTTCTTAACAATAAAAACATTAACTAAAAAAAATATAAGATCAACAGAGAGGAAATATTTTATGATGTTTACCAAAACGCGGATTTAAGGGTGTAATTTTTTATGAAATAGGTCAGCATACGACCTTACGTATTACCTGATGGTAAGCAATCGGCGCCGCCCATGGACACCAGCAACACCAAAGGAGTTAGAAATAAAGGTTTAGGTTATTTTTAAGGATTGAGGAGGGATGCAGGGAAGACGGTAGTTGTTTGACGCTGGTTTTTTGTGAGACCCTGGTATCACTCCGGTCGAGCCGACCCATTCGTGCTGAAGCTTGACTCACACTTACCTATGCAATTATCGTGCTTACGTCATTATGAACTAATTCATCGTATTATGTGTTGGTAGGTAAGTATGTACAATAGTACATTCGTTAACAAAGAGAGAGCTCAGCTTCTTACGGAACTCAAATTACTCATTAATGGAGGAGCGGTGAAGAATAGCGGCTGAGCGTTTAAATATTCAAGGAATTTAAATATACGTGTCGCGTTTTACAATAATCCCTAAGTAGGCACCAACAATCAGAATAGCACTTCTTTGTTATTTCATTCTTGTTGGCTTTGTAGGTATGTATGTACCTACATATATATAGGTATAATGTATCCAAGAAGGTTATATGAATAAATTGTATTTTTATTATAACTTTTTTTGTTTTGGTCTATTAGTGATCACAATGTTGCTGGAAGTATACTTAATGACGTTCGATTTTTAAATTTCTTATGTTTGTATGTAGAAATTGTCAGTTTTTCTTTTAACGCAGCCTCGTCCGACTAGGACTTGTCCTTTATGCATAAAATTACGTTATTTGTTCGATAATATAGAGGTGGTGGTTAATAAAAACCCTTAGGGCCTATTACGGTGTAACAGTTCCTTTATATTTTAATATGGGGACAATGGAATTTATTTATATTTAATATATTAAATAGACATTATACATTACTATAATGTACGTTGTCGCGGTGGCCGTTAAGACTTTCGCTTTTCATGCATAAAAATGTGGGTTCGAAACCTGGCAAGAAGCAATGCGACTTTTTCTTAGTTAAATGTACACCCTGACGTAAAAAAACCAATCGCCAATCTGCCTTGAGCAAGCGTGGTGATTAATGCTCAAACCTTCTACGTGTGAGACGAGGTATTTTCTCAGCAGATGTGAAGTGATGACATTATAATAGACAGACAGACAGACTCAACATAATATTTTTTGTCAGCTAGTAAGAACTGTATCAAAAACTATGTACATTTATACTAATTACTCAATTATGAAGAAATACAACAAACAGTCATTATTCGTACTACAAGCCTCAGGAGACTCCGCCACAGAAACATACGTCAGATAGCGCTACGGAAATCTAAAATACGTTTTCTCATTTTGTGTTGTCCAAAACTGCAACAACACAAATTTGTCAAAGAACTTTCGTAGTATGAATGATAATAACTTGTTTTCTCGAACACAGGTACATATTTTAAGTAAACATATTTTAGTATTTGCTTTAATGATACTCATACATATGTATACTTAAAGACGTAGAATGTCGAGATGGAACCAGTCAAGCACAATTTTTTTTTATGGTATAAGTCGGCAAACGAGCAGACGGATTACCTGATGGTAAGCAATCGGCGCCGCCCATGAACACCCGCAACACCAAAGGAGTTACGAGTGCGTTGCCGGCCTTTTGGGGATAGGGGTTGCGGATATAAGGATTGGGAAGGGATATGGTAAGGGGAGGGATTGGGCCTCCGGTAGCCTCACTCACACGGCGAAACACAACGCTGTGGGTTGTTTCACGCCGGTATTCTGTGTGTATTCTGTATGTAATGTCTGATGGTTATCAACAGGGCTGATGTCCAGCCAGGGTTGCTGTTCAGGCGCAATAAGGTACATTGACCCCGGTCTGGAGCAGGAAGAGGACGTTGTGGTTTTTAGTCAGTAAGAGTTTGGCACTTTCGACCGGCCCAGAGCAAGAGCAGTCGTTTCATCGATTTTCCCAAATCAAATTTGCCTTTTTTGGCAGGCACAAATGTGATTTTTCAAAGTTATTTGTACTTTCTAATATTATTTATACACCACTGACTTAAGATGAAGGAAAACATCGTGAGAAAACTTGGACTTATAATTTTTAATTATAAGTTTGAAATCGCCAATCCGCCTTGAGCAAACGTTGTGATAAATGCTCAAACCTTCTTTGTGTGCTTCAGTTCGGCTGTAGCTTGTATACTGGCTGTTGATGAAACACAATATTGGGAAATAAGTTATGTAAAAGACAATTATTGACTTCAGATAAAAGTTCTATATCTCTTAGGAATATTGAAATATTTCTGTTTTTGGTTAGGTCCCGGTGAGGTGAATATAGCTAAATTAAATAAGGAATTATATAATTTCAAGAAATTAAAAATAAGCTTTACAAATAGGTACTGCAAAAAACCTGATAGCGTTAACATTCACTAACCATTGCCAAATGTTGGTGATAGCAAACATGCAAAGGTACATAATAATTAGAACATCATCGCGTTCCAGCGTCCTGGTTTCCGTGTACACAAAAGTAGCGATTCAATGTAAATTGCCCAGTCAATGGGCGCCCGCATCTCAATGGCCCATAAACAACGCGACCGTGAATACAAATCGAATATTAGAGCGTTGCTTGCACGCATGCCACGCGACATTATCAGTCTGTGGCATACGATATGAGCAATTATTGCGATCACATGTGTTCTGTGTACCTTGGCACCGACACACGCCGCTCGTCTGCACCAACACTAACGTTAATTACGTATTTGACATACATGAGATACGTTTAAACGGATTGCTACGACGAATTAACACCTAATTCAGATCTACATGCGATTTACTCGATTTTATCTATGGGTATGCAGAGGAAACTATTAGGAATAATAGCTATGTATTGCTTGAATTGGAATTGTCGCAATTAACCGTCTTGTGTAAATGTTCAGCCAGTGTTACTGGCTATGAAATTATCGAACGAGAGAATCTAGTTTCAGAAATTGAAGTGGTTTGTGAATTACTAAATAGATTTATATATTAAAATACAAATTATATTCAATTATTATGTTTTAATGGTTATTATGATAAAGAAAACATCGAAAAAGAGACTTTATATATAAACATATTGATAGCTCCAAAACAAACAACCCCTAAAGATTCATCATCCAATGTAGGTAATACGTCATCTTCATGTCGACCATTTCCTTAAGATAATTGATTAGATAACATTTCTTCTGGTAAAACAATTAAAGTTCATTTTTCTATAGCTTGTCTTGTAAAAATAATAAACGTTTAAATGGATTACTTTCTACGAAGTTTAGAAAAATGGTCTGCTTATTAGACGTTAGTTTAGCTGCTCACGAAATATAAATGTAGCAGATAATTTACCTAAAAAACTTTAATAAAGATATTTTAATGTACCTAGTCTGTCTCGTCAGTTTTCCATTGTGCTATTTTTAAATGTAGATAAATAGGTTTAGTTAAGCCTAAGCTTGATCGTTTTATTTTGAGATTTGTACTAAAGAATTTCGGACAAATAATTTAAATAATATTGAGGGGAATAAAAGAATCATTTGATTAAAAAAAATCACAATACACATAAAGCTAATATTAACGGCAATGTATTAATAAAGTTTTTGATACTTTAAGGATATAATGTAATACCTAAATGTTCGGAGTATGCTAAAATGTCAATTTACAAAAACAATTTTGAATCCTGGCTGGAAATGAACTACCATTCAAATTAAACAAGCAAACGCCTCAATAAAATACGGCATAAATCATAATAATTAGGTTTAGAAAAACAACGTGCTTAATATAATAAATATTATTTTAATCGAGGTATACGGAAAGCAGGCACAGGTCGCACATCATATTACGTCGACGAGAGAAAACAGATGGCAGGATTTCATTACAATATCTCAGCGAGGCGGAAAGGGAATCGCAGCCGGGACTTGTAATGTTCCGTAGATTATACAAGGCGTATGGATCTCTGCTCTTTGGATTTGTTAATGTGGACTCTACTGAAATTTTCATATCATACCTCCTTTATTCTGATATATTCAAAACTGTATGGACTGTACGAAATGTTTATGATGTAGATCTCAGTTATCATAACGGTATGTTAAGCTTAGGTTGCTTGTATTAATAATATCGTAGATTAGTTGTAAAATAATTGAGCGTATTATAAAATATAATAATATCTTCATCGAGAATTTAATAAAATATTTATATACCTATATAAAATATTTTACTTAAGTCATTCGAATAACACAAAGTCGCCAAGCAATAGTATTTATGAGAAAATACTTAATAAAGTCCGCTCTGGCATACTTGTATTTTAGTTCTTTTAGCAAAGCGCCTATTCATCGGGCTGAAACTGACAGGACACAAAATAATTATGTTATCTTTTAATATTATCAGTGAACCGCCACGAAGACTGATATTGAATTTCACTATTTAATGGATTTTATGATGTAAGGCTTATATATAGGCCTATTAAAAAGGCATAAAAATCCGTTGCGTAGTTTTAAAGATTTAAGTATACATAGGAATATTGGGACAGAGAAAGCGAATTTTTTATACTACCGGCGGCTACCGGCTTCATCTAGTTTTTCACATATAATTTGACGTGTAAAAGTGCCGTTTTATGGCCTATTTGCAAAAATAAATTCATTGTTTCATTGTTTCATTGTTTATATAGTGATAGAGGGATCCTTTTTTTAGTGAAAAAAATCGTCACTCTACTTTTCTCCCCTCTGGTAGGGTGAAAGGGGCTGTCAGACTCTTACTGACTATACACCTCATTGTTCCTTCGCTTGCTCCAGGGTGAGGCCATGGTTTATTACATAATAGTGAAATCCTGGAGACGAATTTCCATATAGCCATACTGAATTTTCGTTTGCTTTCCTTTGTCCAAGTAATATACATTTTTTGTCTTCGAACTTTACGTCTATATATAGAAGTATGCCCATAATTAATTTCCGTCAACTTTTTGTCCCATCTATCTAATTAATGAGATTAATATCGCGCTTCTAGGAAGTAATAAGCTATGGATAGTATTAATGCCCTGTCTTATCTAATATCCTTTGTTTAGCAAAGGTTCCTTACACAGACCGTTGTAATTTTTCGTAATTATAACGTCAGAGTTTTCAGATTGTCACGCTTTTCAACTTGCGTTTATTTCTTGAGCTCACATTTCTTAATTAGCATTCATTTAGGTGCACGAAATTTTACCTTTCAAGCACAAACAAAGCCGCTTGTCCGTCTTTATTATTAAGTTTAAATTATAGTCATTAACTAACGAGAAAACAAGCGGAGCCTCTCAATTTGCTTAAGATTTTAAAGATAAGGTTTTCAGTTACCAGAAACTTTTGTGAAAATTAAACTTATATAAATTTAAATAAATTACCATTGCTATTTTATTATTTTGAAATGAATTTTTATTTGTGACTGGGGTCGATTAGTTAGTGTTTTATGTAACTTAAGTATATTCTGTGATTAAATAATGTTGTATTATGAAACTTATTTTATAGGGTTCGCTTTGATATGCTTGATATGCTATAATTAATTATTATATAAACAACATACGAACCTAACGTTAATCATATCAGTGAAGTCAACAACATTGATCCTACACACGAGTAAACGGTGCGAGCCTAACTGCCGCAAAATTTGCCTCAGCGAGCTGTTTAAATTGAAATTATTAGCACCTAGACGAAAGTGAACAGCCGAGTACTTTTTGCCGGTTTCACATTTGCACATTAGCATTTCCAACGACGGGGTATATGAAGGGAGCGATTCCCGCCAAGCCGTCGGCGCCCACAAACGTACGGCAATACCGTACGGCTGCCTCTTTTATTTATGTAAACGTGGAAATGTAAATTAATTTCTCCGTTTATAAAATGAGACTTTTTGGTATATATTAAAGTGAGATGCAGTGTGACGATTTGACAGAACACGTTTTGGTCTGCATGTAAACTCTTGCTTAATTCACAACACAAATTAAACAGTTTATGAACTGCATGTATGTACCTATTTATTGTGTGCAAAGTTAGATGGTTAGCAAACCGAATAGCTAACATCAAGTTAATATTACTTGTTGTGTATTAAGCTGTACGTATCTGTTTACTTAATATAACATTAAAGTGCCAGGAAATTATTTAGATAAAGTTACGCATAACGAAATTATTCTGAAGTATTTAAATATCTTTTTAACAGCACGGTTGGCGTAGTGCTGGGCAACCGGCTGCTGTGCAACGTATCGCGGGTTCGGTTCCCACACGGAACAACACTTCGTGTATAGATATTGTTGATTCGGTTTTGCGGTTTGTGTACCTATGTGAATTTGTAAGTTTGTAAACGCACCCACGACACAGGAGAAAATCCTAATGTAAGGTTTGAAGTTTTTGTTTTATGTGCATAATACTTTTATGATGAAATGTGAACAAATGAACGATCAGGATTCCATAATCCTTTGTGTCAAGATCCTAGTGCACTCTCAAAATGGTCTTTTAGCATAGGCTATTTATTCCTCCATGCTCCGAATATTCGACTCGAGTTTTTTACAGTCGTATATCAAGTTAAGCATCCAGCACACTCTCATTACTTGTACAAAGTGACTTGCACTACAACCAGACTATAAGCTAGCGTTTCAAAAACCTTTTTAAAAATTTTAGCTTTTGACATTCATCCTTTGAATTATTGAACTCCGTGGAAGAGAAATGCTAATTATTTAATAGTGTCAAGTAATCTTTTGTTTAAATTATAAATATCTAAGATTTTTTTATTAAAATTTAGTTTAAAATTATTTTTGTTAAATAAATTATAATAAATATCCTTAAAAAATGGATCGAGTGACATGAAACGAGCGCCCTCGAACTTTGCTAATATGTGCCTAACCTCTGTCATCTCGTGAAATAATGGTGCTAATATTTGAAAACTTTCCCGAGGTAGGCCCATTCTAATACCGTAAAGAATTTTGCTTACAGTAATAACCACAAAGTCTCCTAAGTTCGTATGTCATGATTCCTTCTCGAATACTAAATTAGCAAGGTTCCTTTTGTCTTATATTTGACATGTTTGTACAAAGATGGTAGGCAGATATAATTACGTCTACAATAGAGATTTTAATTTCCTAGAGTCTCAAAGAGAGAAGGTAATTATTTGTCTTTGAAGTTCTTTTGAGAATAAATTAGTGTTGTTGGTTCGTAGAAGGCTTTTAATAAATATAAAAGTTAAATCGTGCCGTTTATACCACGCTGGGAATTTGTTTGCATACGGATGAAAATAAAACAAGAAACATGCGATCGTGGAAGCACACGCTGCCGAAAAGTTGATTGGTTGATTATACGAAAAGTTAAATATAAAATGTTTGGCGTGTCACAGGAATCGGCAAAGGGTAATAAAGTCGGGTTTCGCCGGTAGTGTTAATAAGTGAGATCATTTTTTATCAGGCTTCCGAGTGAGGTTTCGCAAAGCCAAAACAATAAATCACCGGGGCGGCGGCTTGCGGCTTATTATTTCGGGCTATACACTGGTGGTCTTTTCTGCTAACTAACCAACGCTCAGCGGAATGATATTTTTTCTTCAGCTCGGAGCACACACGCGCCGTGACCCACTCGCCGGTTATTAATTAACTCCCCCGGATATAGACCCTTTGTGACATATTATATAAAAAATAATTACGTACCATAGCCGCTGTTCAAATTTCGTGTTCAGAATCACTTAATGCGTTTCTTAATTACCAAGCAAGCTAATTTGTCACCTCAATTTTTTTGTTTAATAATAAAAGTTTTGGGATTGTATATATTATTAGGTCTGTATCAGCCACCATATAATGGAATTGCCACCGTTGCTTATTTTGTTAACCATATTTCTCTTTGAATTATTATTGACGTTATCTGAAATAACATAAATATTTCATATGTTATTTTAGTTAGGCATCGAATAATTTTGATTTTGCGACTATGACGTCATGAATTTCGACAAACTTTTTATTATTATTTGGCGTCAATTTAATTTTCGCATCGTTTTATAACTTTATGCCACTAAAGGACCGAAGAATTTAATTGTGCGTATAATATGCTTTTATATACACATAGCTACAGGTTAATAGATTCGTAAAGATCGATTCTACAGATAGTTGGGACTGAGACGAACAAAACCAATATATTTTCCGACACTTGAGCTCTCAGGTAATTGTGGCAGAAAGTTTTCGAACGTGCGCGCAATATTGATGAGTACCGCCACAGTTCGTGCCTCGAGCTCTGGCTTACAGCGCCTACGAAGCGCCCACTAACTCTTGCTTTTTAAAACATCGCTCTCTGAATCTGCCACTGCAGCTACTATAATGTGTAATTAGCTTGTATAAGCGGAACATGTCCAATTAACCTTACCTAATTAACTTGCTAGTGTAAAAATATTCTCTTCAAAACTTTGGAGCATTAAAATGTGACTGCACAGTTAACTGTACGGTTGGGGTGGCGGTTAGGCAACTAGCTGCCGCGCAACGTGTCACAGGTTCTCACCGAAGAACTCTTTGCATGATCCATAAATTTTTGTTTCGGGTCAAATTTATGTTTGGAAACACATCTACGGTACAGGAGTCAATCCGTGATGGCGTGAGGCAATGTTTTAAAGAAAAAAAAAAGAGGTAATTTTACCACAGTGATTGGTCAATCTCTTAAATTATATACATCTGTGTTAACTTAGTTCTTTCAAATTAATGATGCAATTCCTTTTGAATAAATAATAAGCCCGCTTTTAATTGTTGACGTATCTATACAAGTATTATTCATTGGTAAAGTTAGATAGTTTAAGATTCTCATTACTCGACAAATGTCTGTCACAGATAAAACAATAGATCAATATTCGAGATTGCCTCAAAATGATCAATTGCTTGTTCAATAAGCTTTATTCTAAGAAATGAACAAATACTTTCTGATACCTACTTCAAAACTTTTCTTATCTTTTAGTTCAAATTACGGCAACAGAAAAAATAACCTTCTTGGATATTTCATGAAAATTGATGATACGATCGAGTAGACTAAGCTTCGACATAAAGACAAGAAAATGATGAACAATGCCGAAACTGTGAAGTGGCTTCGTTATAATAAAATCTTAAACGGTTAAACCAGTTAGTACAATTTATTGATCATTTGATGACGTCATATTGTTTCATATTGGATTTTGAAATATCTTACGTATGCCATATATGTATGCTTTTGATTACGTAATATTGCTTATGATTTTGCCCTGAATTTACTTTAGGAAGTTGTTATGTGGCGATCGCGATGTGTATAAGGGTATTCGTAATTTTTTTGGCAGTTGCGATCAAAACAACATGTAGGTAGAAACCACAACGGTAAAATTTATTATGGGCTCGATTCGGAGGGTCGGAGGATTTTATTATTCTGCATACAATTCCATTTTCCTATCACAAATTATTCGAACGGCAACGGTTAAGGTTTTGCATATCGCGCAAAAATTGTTCTCGACGTATTTACGTATGTTTTGTAGTGTACGAGTAATTCTATCTGAATCGGTCGGTGTCGAATAAAAATATCAATTGTAAAATGTATTTCATTTTGTGAGAAATGTATTTGGAAACTGAAAGTCACTGTTGATATTGTTTTCGTTTTAGCTACCGGGTCAGATTCTACACCTGCGTGCAAGTATTGTATCGTACTTCCGCGGTTCCGTTTGAAATAAATATGACTTTAGATATGGCTTTAGAATTGATTGAATACGCGTGTGAGATGAATATGAGTATTAAATTCTTGAGGGGTACTATCGCGGCCGGTGCGAGGGTCGGTCTTCCGGCTCAATTTCCTCCACTTTACACATCCTCTGTAGGTCGGTTGACTCTTATGCTTAGAGCACAGCAAACCAACGCTCGCAGGTCACCCAAGGGTCCTACTGATGCGACAAACTAGGTCAAGGCACCTATTTCCGATGCTCTAAACGTTTCCACAGATATTAGTGATGCGTTGGAATCGTTTGAAGATACCTATGTATAATTGAAAAGGTTATTTACGGGTGTAAAGGTTCTGATAAGTTATCGTTGTAGCTGGTGTGAATAGTATTTAATGAAAAGTAGCGTTGAAATTAAAGATATGTTTTTAAGCAATATGAAAATTAGTGTCATGTGTGATTTGATGAACAGGACTTGAGAATTAGAAACGTTTTATATAAATAATTTGTTTTGGCCTTTATTATCTACAACAGCCATTTTAATGTACACAGCAGTAAATAAGAGCAGTATTTTTCACAAAATATGGTCAGGCTATGATCATATATGACCAAAGGACCATGAATTAAAAAAATGTTTACAATATTTTATTTACTGATTGATATATTTATATAACTTTCAATGTTGTTACAAAAGCTAAACGGCGTTACGAGGCGATTTTACCGTATCTTCGGAATAAAAATGTGTGTTTCAAGTTTACGACATCCCTTTCTTTATCTTGTTACAATAGGTGCCGATTCAACCGCAGATTAGAAGGATTACGACGACTCGGATAAAATGAAACTTACGAAACAGAATTACAAGTTATTTGTGTAAATAGAATAACTCTATGTTTAGTAGATGAGAAGGTAGGACCAATTACGCAGATCAAATGTACCGTACGTTAATTTGTTTTCCTAATGAAGTTGCTAAGTATTTACATAGGCCTATTTCCTCGGAGGTAAATACCACTTCAGTGGAACGAAATTATTTTCTTCTCTCACGTTACCTGAGCTGAAATTAGGGTATTTACTATTAATTATTCTAAATGTCGGTCGATCTTTAGAATCCTTTGTAATTCAGTGTTTCTCGGGGCAATACGTTTAGTGGGGTTTTGTAAAATTCATTCGCAGGGAAATGGGATGATATATTTAAAATACGTTTGAATTGTGTTCCTATAAGTATATAAATAGAGTCTATTTAAACTTTAAAGTTTCTAGAATTGGCTTAAACTTTGTTAATAACTAACTAAAATAACTTCTTGGTAGCGAGATAGCAATTTTATTTAATAAAGACGTTAAAACCGAAATAGATAAATGTTATTTTAATTTTGTGGAAAGCGAATTAATAAAAAGTTTGAAAGGAATCTGCGAAGTATAGGCTTGTTCTTTATGTAATTTTGAAACAAAACTTATTCGTGTCGACGTCTCCGCACATTACGAATGTCTTGTAATGTTGTTACTTAAATGAAATTAAACATTTATTACAAAAGTTTCTCAGCTACAAGTTTATTGCGAAAGCGATAACGTATCGTCTCCTCGTATTTTTGCTTCCCTGTTCCTATGTTATTAATTTATTTACTGAACTAGCTTCCCGTCCGCGGCTTCACGCTCGTGAAACCTAGATTTTTATAGCTCTATTTAAAATATTAGTTCGTCTAATAAACATATGTACTTAAAAGAAAAAGGATGATATATGTTTTTGGTAATGTCATTTCGGGCTTGTCGTCATTGCGTGTCATCTATATATAGGTAGGTATATATAAAAATCAATGCCACATTTCGTTGTAATGTTATAACTCAACAACACCTTTACCGATTTGGCTAATTTTGGTCTTGAATTGTTCATGGAAGTCCAGAGACGATTTGTACGTAGAGAAATTAAAAAAATCTAGACAAAGTGTAGAAGTGGGCGACCTCTAATTTGTTTATAAGTTTGTGTTCTAAATGTGGTAATCAATGTCAAAAGCACTAAAAGTTTAATTTACAAAGAAAACACAATATATTTCTGTTCTTTTCATTTCGGTTGTGATGTCATTACTATGTCAATCGCGTTTTGCTGGCAATCGTAACGGAAGAAAAGTAGTTGCATTTAGAAGGAAAATACGACAACATATACACATCTTCCCTTGATAATTTGGTTTTTTGTTAATGAATTGGCAACGTTGTTACTCTTACAACGTCAAGGTCGTCACTAAAAGTAATTTAAAGAAAATGGAATTGTAGTATAATTTTAAATTACTAAAAAAAGACTTTAATTTAAAACTATTATATATAGGATAAAAATTCCTATGTTTTTGACGCTTAAATAGTTTAATCAAATCAATATACTATTTTATAATATATATACATATCTTTCGTCTGGCATTCCATATAACAATTGTGTATGAGGGAGCTGGACTTTCAAACAATTAAATTAAACTTCTGTCTACTAACATTTTGTTTTGAGTTTATTTTTTATTTACTGAAAGCATTTCCTTAGCAACGTTTATTTTATTGTTTACGCGCGAGACCAACAGGTTTCGCATTATAACACGTGAAGAAAAAAATTTCGAAATTAAATTTAAAAATTATACGGAGTTCCGGGGAAACATTCGTAACGCGCCAAATGTTCGCGCTCACGTTTCCTTAAGGAATAATTTTGCCTAAATACAAGTTGTTTTCGGTAGACAATAGGGAGCACGTGTTGGATCAAACATCGCCCGGGGGCGCCACAAATCATGACGCAAAAACCTGTTGTAGGTAATTCCGGCCGATCTTCTCGATACTCAAGATAGGCGAGCTTACAAATTGCTTTCGACCTTAAACGGTCATATTTTATCTGATTATTTATTGCCAATATCTCTATTGATATGTATTACGGTTCATCAATTTATTCCCATTACTCTTCCTGTCAGCCGAAGTACATCAGGCGTGATAAGTCGTCACTCTGGGCAAGTGCTATGGGATACCTTCTTTTTTAGGTGGACAATCATCAAATGTCTCTCCCAAGGCAAGAAAAGAGGGAGTGTCAGAATCTTACTGACTAAAACCACCCAGCTCTATCTCCTGCTCCAGGCCAGGACCGCAGCTGTACCTTATTGCGTTTGAACCGCAACCAATGTGAATGGCTGAATGTCGGCTCAGTTGGGGCCCTTCTGTGGTTGTTATGGGATACTTAAAGCGTATAAATGCCAGGTGAGAATTTGTTAGGTGTTTCAAATTTTTCATTGTGTAAAGGAAGACTTAAAAGGTTTAAGAAAGTTTTATTAAATGCGTCACCTTTAAATTAATTGTGACTAAAATGTATCTCTTAATAGATCAGCACGTCGATTCTATAAAATTTGTTTGATTTTGAATCGTGTTCGAGTGCGAAGTGACGGGGAAATTAAATTTTAGAATGCCACTTTTAACGTCATTTCATACTTTATCTTTCAAAATGATGGTGTCAATTTAGTTCAACTCGCAAGTGTAGCGCTAGTGTACTACTACTCACGGCGGATTCAGATTCGAAGTTTAGAATGAAGTCTTACAGAATCACACTGCTGGTATATTTTGGACCATAAGAAAAGTCAAAACTTCCGAAAGTTTATGGTTGTCTTCACCCGACACGGAGCATTGTTAACAAATAAACACAAGACAGCCTGATTCTACCCAAGTTTTTGTTCTAGGCTTTTAGACGGCATAAATACCAAGGCACGAGAATCCCTTTATTATTTAAAAGCAAACGAGAACGAAAATGTTTACAGCAAATAAAGC
Source organism: Spodoptera exigua (assembly GCA_902829305.4). Lineage (NCBI taxonomy): Eukaryota > Metazoa > Arthropoda > Insecta > Lepidoptera > Noctuidae > Spodoptera > Spodoptera exigua. Next base: position 6,699,616 of record LR824612.2, read on the forward strand.
TGCTTACACACGAGACGTTATGGCAGAAGCTTAAGCGTTTTATCTCGGGATTAGTATACATCGTACCTAATTTACGTGACTTCGTGTTACATGATGAGACCTTGTTTGTAGGATCAGGTGTGAAGAAAATTTAAGCATGGAAAAGAATAATTATTCCTCGTTATTGTCGCTTACAGAGGTCTAATGTTAGATGTCACATGTAATGGTTTTATTTTTAAAGAGCGTATGTCTTCTTAAGAGGCTCACTATTGAGTGTCCATGGCGATGCTGAATGCTTAGCATTTGGTGATCCTGGAGGCGGACTCCGGCCACTGTAAGCGCGGGTCTGCGGACAGCGAGTGAGGGTAAATCGCAGCCCGACCAAAACTAGACCCGAGCCTACGGTGCGTAGCGCTCCATGCGCGCCTCAAAGAGCCAATAGGCCACGGGGTAAGCGCAATGAGGCACCGCAGCCTCGGCCCAGAGCGGAAGAAGGAAAGGGAGATTTTTATCGCAGGGGGAACTTGCAAGGAAGGTTGGTAAAAATAAACTGTCATTATATACTACCGAGAAACAAAAAACAATCTGCAAAGAGGCGAAAAATTAGGTAAGTATTCTACAAAATCTTATTCTAATTGCTTTGATAACAGACATAATTTAAGATTCCTATAATAATGTTTATTGTTAGAAAGAGAATCTTTTAAGGTGTCAAGAAAGCTCGCAGAAAAATTCTTACTGTGAAAAATATTTTTGTATTAAGTATTTAATATCATTATTCTAGAGTATATGGAAAATTTTGTGTCATTCTTCTTTTAAAAACTTATACAGTCCATATTGATGTTTACAGCAATTTCGTTGTGTGAGTACGAAAATTGCTTTGTATATAAATTAGAACAGAAAAGTAAATAAATAAATAATTATTCCCACGCACGTATTTTACGCCTAAATAATAGCTCAAATTAAATAATCGATTAATTCATAAAACGATTTATTTGATTTGAGTATAGGTTTTGTATTATTAGGTATTGGTTTTGAATATATGCGTAGGTAAAAAATAACACATATGAAAGTAAATACTAACAACATCCTTGATCAATAAAACAGTTAAATGAACACGGTGCTTAAGTTAATGCCCGCTGCTAATGCATGGGAGGTTCGAAGATTTGTAAAATTAAATATATTTCAAAGTTGATTTAAGTCTAAGAACCAAAAAAAAACGTTCGGTGAGATATCATTATCTTACAGAAAGAGGGCGTGAAATAACCACTGCGTTGTGTTTCATCATGTAAGTGAAGTTACCAGAACAGAAGGCCAATCCTTACTATTATTAAATATAAATAATTTTGATTTTTTTTTATAGGTGCACCGTAAAACTGCAAACAGCTATGGAGCGACGAAGAAAGGCATCTGCAATATTTTCGGTTACCTTACAACCACATTTAAAAAGAGGTTTTTATTCAGCTGTGCATAAAATAAAAATAAACAAAATTGCACCATTACTACAAATATGATAATTGTATCAATTCTCGAAATTACAAGTCATAAGAACTTACGAATAAATAGTTAATAACGCAGAACTTAGAGTTTCTATTCGCATATACGGTAATGGCATTTAGGGACATTCCACATGTCATGTGCACAGTAATAATGGTCACGCATGGAAATCAATGGAGATGACCATCTATCCTAGCAATGCCTGCATTAGTTTTTTTCTTTTCGTATTATATTTCGAATTGAAACCCATTCGTTTGTAGAATTAATTCCAATATTTTCATCATATTTCTCAGTTGCATTACTAGCCATATTCTAATGAATACTCTGAGAATTTTCATTAACGTATATATGTATGTTTGCCCATTAGATATTTCATGATTTATATTTTAGGTTTCGTGTTATACAGTTCTTGTAATTTTATCATTAATATAAGGTCCATTTTGGCTATACTTCAATGATGTTGTTTGCTAATGATAATAATTTAATTATTACTGTTAAATAAGCTTGTAAAACACAGATTTTCTAGAAAAACTACGGGACGTTCATTACCTAACTATGTTGATGTTTTATGTCTTTAACTCGGTAAATGTCGTGTCATTATGAGCAGTAACTTTCTAAGTTCCGTAGTAAAAGAGGGCTTTTAACTGAAGTAAACAAGTACCTCAGAGTTTTTAACTCGAAACGGTTTTCCTTTTTTGCCGTTACCATTATTTTGTGACTTTTGAATTTACAACTGGTAGAAAACGGAGCGTTAAAAATTGCAGCCCTGCGATGACTTCGCTTTTTAGTTTTTGTTCAAATTGCAATTAGTGAAGAGTTTGCGAATCCTCAGCGTTGTGTCAGAGATTGATGACAATGGAAATTTTATACATCGTTAGTCAGGAGGGCGTTAGGTGAGCACGCTGTTTTTTCAGTAATCCTATCCGTGTAGGCACCTACAATTATTTGTCAGGTTGGCAAGGTTAATGCTGGGTAACCACCCTCGTTTACCTCGAAATTTATAATGGCACACCTCCCGTTTTTCGTGACTTTGTTAACGCCCCGATCACTTGCAGGCATTACCGGCCGACTCCGTGTCATATTGATCCTTTGTTAATCGACAACTATTAAGCCCATGAATTCTGTTACCGCAACAATAAATACAGATACCATATAATGATAGCCGGGATATATATTTATTGACGCGATGGGCTGTTACAATCAATTTTTATACGGAGGATGGGTATTATTGAGCTGGATTGCGGACCCGGGCTCATTCGTTTGTGTTTATCAGTAGGGAAACCGATAACTCTCATTCCGCTCGGTGTGACGCAATGCAGAGATTAAAGGCTTACACTCGTAGTGCCGTGGCTGTGGATATGGAACCGGCTAGATCCAATATGAGCCCACTCTGACGTGCATCCGACATCCGCGTCAATATCGAAGAGGGTTTTCTGACGTTAGAACACTAACGTAGTTTTCGTATCAGATTTGTAACACTGCCGAAATGCTAGGTATTGGTAACACAATAACTTTTGTTTTGCGAAATTGGGTGTAGCAACAAATCTTTACAATGTGGAATGAAAACAGATGCGTAAATCTTGGCCGGTTGACCGGCTGACATGCTGTTACAGGCAGTTAATCCGGTGATGGGGGTCACGAGCTGGCTCAGCCGACATACGGAGCACTGTCTACTTTGCGAGGATCTGCGTTAAATCGTCGCGTCATGCCGCGCTCAGCTTTACACGTTTTTGTTCGGGGAACATCGTATGGAAATCTTTTAAATTCCCCGCATTCACATGTTAACAAGGATTTTCTTGTCCTGCCAGATTTGTCTGTATTATGAAAAAGATACACTGATTACATTTAAATATATTTATGCTACATTTGTTTTAGAAAACTTCATTGGTAATATATACATATATATATCTCCAGTTATAATGAAGCCAATAAAAGGTTGTGTTTAAAAAAAATAAAGAGTAGTTAAAAAAATCCTCAATATTTTAAATTAAAATAAAATCTCATACAACGCTATAAGTTATTTTATTTATTCCTCGTTATTTCGTTCAAAACAAAGGCAATAAGAGATTTGTTGGGCAATAGACGATAATAATGAGAACAATTTATCGTTCGGCGGTCAGTGGGCGGGTCCAACACCTACCTGTTTATTTTATCAGTACTAACACCCGTAAATTTATTGGCTCTGATACTGTCACAGTTCACAAATCCGCATAATGAGCCCAATCTGCCATCGCTTGATGCTCAGGTTAAAAGCGATGTTTGATAAAGAAACTCAAAGAGCTTGTAACTTTTGCGTTAAATTCTGTTTATCGTTAGATCTCGTTTCAGTTTTAATCTGATTCTTCTCCTGTTCCTTTTTCGTTACTAATTGTATTCAATTTTTATAATTATTTGGTCATTGTTCATATCATTCTAAGACCTTTATATTGGATACTCAAGTTACGTATTACGTATTGTGTAAAGTTAGTAATATTTTTAACGAAATCTTATACATATATGTATCTACAATTATAATCTTTCTTAACGAAATCTCAGCACCCGTATTTTCGGTGTAAAAATTGTATTGCTTATAAAGTAAGAAATAAATTTAATTTGCTATCTTCGGCTGCGTTTCAGCTTACCAAAAAAGTTAATGTGAAACTCAACACTTAAAGTAAATTAATGGTGAAAAGCACATAGAGAAAGAACTGAAGCGTTTCAAACGTTTCGGTAAGTGCACGAACAATCTTTTAATTTAGTTAATTGCTAGTCACTGTGAAGTGGTTCAAGTTGTTCTTGAGAGATCACGAACGTCTTTATCCAATTTATTTAACGATGGAGTCGCTCTCATTAGAGTCCGTAGTGGACGCTCAGAGGTCCGCCGTCTGAGACGCTTGTTGGCTACCTTTACAGGCCCAGCTGTTCGTTAGTATTCCACAAGTACAGGATACACACTAAGACATCCCTGGAATTCAGTCACATAGTCTTGTAGTGATGTATCCCAGCTGTAAACATATACTTAAGCTTAACGGTGGTTGTAAACTTGTCGTCAGATTGTCGCTGTCTTAGCGAGGTTCGAGGCGAGATTTAGAGTTTGTGGTTTCACTCGAGTCGGTTACGTAAGATTATAATTTTATCGATATTGGTTACGTTGATATGTTAAATAACTCGCGTTATATTATAAAGCGATGTTTTGAGGTTTTTATGAATTTTATTCGTTTTTACTTTTGCCTGTGTATTTAACGTTTACCAAGTAGGTAGTATTCAAGGTACTTTACCGAGAGGAACAAACAACAACTGTAAGAGGTTTTATATTATTTTGTTATGTAAATACACGTTGTTTGAAGTTTTATCTATGTCTCGTTTTCGCAGCTATAGAAATAATTGAAGCAGAAGGAAATTTTGCTTGTCTTATGATCTGCCGCAACTTGTGCGTCGATGGAGTCGTGTTATGATGAGCTAGCAAGCATAAAATTGAGTTGGTAGTACTCGATGTATTTCTTAGAAAAGTAAAAGGTTATCATCGAAATACCTGCGTATTATCGCTTGAAAAAATTCATGTGACGTCAATCTACAGATCCGTGTTTGTTCAACTACGTAATTGCCTTTTGTTTTTCTTTTGTCGTATAGAGCCCTAGTAGCGGTTTACGTGCTTTGAGACTCGAATAATATAGTAAACTACATAAACGATTCATTTTTATACACATTTAATATTGTAAAAACATCAAGTCTTTTGAGCTCTTTAACCGGCATGCTAACCAAAATTCTCGATGAAATCTGTTGTTGTAGTTGTTATCACAATAAAAAAATATCTTTACAATTATAGACACTAAGTGCCTTTCGTACCAACTTCACATTAGTTCCCAATAAAATTATGTGAATTATTTTCTTTTTTTATGTGCTTGTTACGTTAACGTCTATTCAGAGATAGTGAAGCAGACTCTATGAATATACCGATAAATCAATCCAACGCGTCTAGAAGACAGAATAAAACGTGTATTAAACTGGCTATTGGGTTCTGCTTCATCTTTTAGAACAACAAGAATCACAGCAAAATATTACAAGAATAAAGTTATATCTCAACGAATATCTCGTGTCGCCGCGTGTTCGTGACAATGTGATATAGACAATGCTTTAGAAAAGGGTGATGCCTCGTTTGGACACACAGAGAACCGAATACGGCAAGTACTCGTTCGTCCTTTAAGCTGTATTTTTGGTTCTCCTTTGTAACTTTACTGGAATATGATGGTGGTAAGGATGTAAACGAGCCTCAATAGACAATGCGTTGGAAAAGGGTAAAGCTACATCGTCCTCCGCACGTCCCTGAAATATGATTTCGATAAGTCGGGTGCTATTGGACAGGGTTCCTCTTTTTATAAAATAGTTTATTTTACACGTGCTTTAGTCGCATTATTTATGTCGGCCACTCTGACTTTGTAGTTCGGGGCACGATACAGCGATTTATTTAAACGGTTTTAAAAGTACGTCGTATATTTGGTTTTGTCAAAGTTTATGCTTATTGAAACATTTTATAATAGTAATAGGTAGTACGTTTTATGGAATGAGCGTCTTAGGAGAGACTTAGAATGCCAATATTTTTGACTAGTAAAATTCGAGCAAATACAAAGTTTACTACTCTATTTGGATTTTACAAATAGCTATGATTTGTAAGATCCTTTAAATAATGTATGAGATAAATCTTGTGCTAAAATCAAATCACACGCTTAGCATACTATATGGATATTAGGTATATGTATTATTATGTTTTAACGTCTTACTCATGTGTTTATTTGTCGAGAAACTGAACTAGTTTCAGGCAACGTTAGTTTGAATAAAATTCAAACCAACAATATAATAATAGTAGCAGGTACTTTCATTTTTAAACTGCACAAGTTCATTGATAAGTTATTACAATATTACTACTTCACTACTTCAAGAAATCAAAACAGATCAAGATATCCAAGTACTCTACATACATACATATATACAAACAATAACTACATGATTAATTTCTATCCCAACAATAATAAACGACTACTAACGACTAACCCATTAAGAGAGCCCAAATACTTCACTATACGGAAAGAATGATATTGAGAGAACGTCATTACAGCAGAAGGAATAACGTTATTAATCACTTGATATGATGCCGGGAAAAATAATATCGTCACATGCTCTCGACACCGTGAGATTAACACGTCTATCCGTGGTGTTTCCGATCTTGTGCGCTAGCAAAAACAAGGTTGCGTAACGTACAGCGGCTATCGGGAAATACAGGACAAATTAATGGCCGCTTCTAATACTGAACATAGTGTTAAGCTGTTGTTAGATGATGTTTTGTCTTTTGTTTTTTTTTTGGGATAGTTACCAAATATTTTCTTTGGCTCTGGTTGGGGCTGGAGGGAGTGTTAGATTCTTATTGAATAACCACCCCATTCCTTCTTGTGCTTCAGGCCAAGCCGGTGGTATGTTATTTCGCTAGACTCGCAATGCTGAATATTAGGCATATTAGGTCCATCTGTCCTCGGTTTGGAATTATTTCATATATATTATACATTATATCTTTCAATTTAAGTATTATGTTGGTATAGAATCTAAATAAATTTTAAGAACAGACACGTTTCTGTAAGCGTTTGAAAAAAAAGCAAATTGGTATGTTGACTTATACCTATACACTGCGTGCAAGCATTATCTATATCTAAATTTATAATAAACTAGCAGCTCGCCCCTACTTCGCACGGGTCTCATCATCTCGCTTACGATGAAAGGGTCCCTATAACCCAACTCTCCTCTCTAATTTTCTAAATTTTCTTTCATAAGAACCTTCTCCTGACAGTAACACACATACTTAACAAAAAAAGATCAGTAGAATTGGTCCACGCATTATTGAGATATGCGCTTACTAACATATTTTGTGATTCATTTTTATACATATAGATCTGTAGAGTGGTCAATTCTGTACATTAAATATATTTTCAAAATAACTACCAGGGGGTGATTAGTGATCGATACTGATGTCAAAAATGCAATCAGTAAAGTTTTTGTCGGTCTGTCTGTATGTTTCTTATAGAAACAAAAACTACTCGACGGATTTTAACAAACCTCGGTACAATTATTCTTTATACTCCTGGGCAGGTTATAGGATACTTTTTATCACGCTACAAATAATAGGAGCAGAGCAGTGAAGTAAAATGTTGGGAAAACGGGAGAAGTTACACGCTTTTTTAAGTTTCCGCCGCGTGTGTAGCGTTAATAGTTAAAGTTACATAAAAATTATGTATGACGAAAATATTTTACATAAAATTATCTAAAAAAATGTTTTACAATATATCTCTATTTTTTGTGGTTAACTCACAATAGCACGTGTAAGTCCTGAAAGCTTAGCAATTCGGATAATAAGCCAATGCGCCATCACACGTGAACACTGAATCATCCTATAAGGATTATTTTTGTGTAACGGTTGCCGCGCTCAACTCGACGCAATATAAAATATAATAAAACAAAGGTTTTATGAAATATTTGTATTACCTATTAGTTAGATTCGAACGTAGAAATTTAGTAAGTAATAGGGTATATTTACCCATTGGAGATGTACCCGTAAAAATGAGACGACAAATTTTATGTATACTTCGATTTTCTTCTATTGCTATAGGCTGCTTTTTATCAACACAGCACGCGGGCGAAGCCGCTGCCGGAAGCTAGTTTACCATTAAAAATATTATTTGATGGACTCTCTGCCGACGAGGAAATTACAAAACGTTTTCGAATATAAAAAAAGCATTGCATTTTAACGATACTGAGATATCCCATGTAACAAGTATTTACACTGTGAAACCGGTAGAAAACTACTAATTAAGTAAAGACTCGAAGATTAAGAGAACAATCATAGCCGGCGCGGGCAGCGAGCGTAGTTATTGATAACTTTTTGGATAAGGTTACCAATTAGCTGCGCTGATGTCTACTCAAAGAACGCATTTAAATGGAAACAATGTAATGGAAGCTGCTCTAACGCCCTCGGGACTTGATAAAAGTAGTCGGAGTAGACTTCATATTGTTGTGAATATTTATGAAGGTTCGGATATTGTAACTGGGTGGAAGTTCGCCGCAGCCTTCCTATGCAGCGGGTCGCGTTCCCCTATTGTATAGGTATTCCAGCTAAAAGTGGTAAAATACGACGAGTTGCCTCAACAACTTTAGACTTGCATATTTATGAGTGTACTTGCAAAGACTTGAGTGATGAGGAAATAAAAGTAAATAGCCGGTGCACTGTTGTTTGTAACTTGAAGAGTACGGAACAAGATGAAACAAACATTGCCTTTTTTGTTTAAATCAGAAAAGATTCAGACGTCGAATTGGTTTTCCTGAGGGAAAATATAACTTGTAAAAGGAATAAATATTGAAATTCAATAGATTCAAAAGGCGCACGGGAAAGCTGAGATTTAGTTTCCGAAATCGGCTTCATATATTTTAAAGCTTCAGTTACGGGATTGGGTGGTTACATGACTCTCATCCAGCCAACAATGTCGAAATATAATTTGTATTAAAACATCTAGATGTACATGTAGGTATTCACAGTTGCTTTTCAGGATTTCGGTTATTAAATAACCTAATTTAAAATCATAAGAAACCGTAGTAGTATTCTTGAAGCTACTTTATGCATGTATGTAAACGTATACCAGATCTAAATATAAAAATAGCATTTTGTTTCATACATTTCATGAGGCATATTATTATTATCTTAGATTAGCGTAAGCTAAACGACGTTCGTCGTATGTTGTATCCATTTTGTGTGTCGCACAATGCTATACGTGAATATGAGTTCCAAACGAGGCTTGAAACTAGTCGAGTTATCTCTTCAAACAGTTGACTTGACCAACAACTTGGCTGTAAATTTAACTGTTTCATGAATTATAAAATAGTTTAATGAGTAAAATTATTTTATTAATTTAATGAGATGTATAACTAATAATGCGCAATGACAATAGATCGAGGGGAATAACGCTATAGCTTATACAGCTGTAACGCTGCAGATTATACATACATACATACATTACACATACCCACATGGAGACTGTCAAGCTGGTTACATAATTTTCGTGTGTTGAAAGTTATCGCACGACGTTCTTCGGCCACGGTTAGCGTGAGTCTATTGACGTTAAGCAAGGGTAGATCGCCAGACCAGACCAGAACTAGACCAGATTGTATATCATAGAAGGACCGAAACAAAAACGATGTTTATGTTATGTTCAATGTTTATAGCCAAACATAATGGCAGACACGAAAATTTGTATTCCAAATATAAATTCTAAGTATTTTGTCTATATTATAATTGGTTACGGGATCCGCCGTAATGATCAAATTAATTCAGCAATAACAAGCGGAGGCCTGTCAGAAAAATCGTGACACACTTCGTTTGAATTCGGAACGGGGATAGATCCGTCGCAATAATTAGGCGGCACGAGTTGGAAATGTAATAAGTTCTTGTGTACGAGTATCATTGTATGTGTCACAAATATTCCGATACTTAGGACTTATTGATAAGGTCAACTTTAACGATGCCTGAAATACGTGGGCAGTAGAATAAGGAGAATAATAAGTCTGATCATTAGGTATGTACTCTCGTCCAAGCTTTATTTATGAATTCAAACCTGGTTATTAGATTTCCGATAGGCATTGACCTGACAGAGGTAAATGTCAAGACCTTAATAGTTGTAGAAATCTTTACCTGATTTTTTTCTCATGTCAATTGGTTGTGTTTTTTTCATCAATTAATTTATTTTAATGGTTAGATTTTAGTGTACTATCCTAGACTGAGTTTCGGGTATATAAATTAAGTATATAATGTACTTTCTGAATATAATTAGATACCGCTGACACATAGTGAAGAAAAAGACGCGTGAGAAAACATAGATTTATAGGTAATTTAAAATCATAAGTTTGAATACCAATCCGCCTTGCGTAAGCTTGGTGATTATTGCGACCTCTATCGTAAGATGAATCGTAAAATGGGTAAAGTTTAATGCATTATGTATATTTTCTATTACTCTTTACTTTAAGTTCTTAGTCCAGATTTAGAATTTGTTTCACAATAGGTTTTACAAAAAACACTTAAAACCGGGTATGATATAAGCACATAACCAACATCTTCTGGAAAGATTTTTGAATAAAACAGTACTTGTTTACTCGGAAGACTGCTTCAAAATATTTAAGAACAAAAGTGCATAAGATGTTTTAGTATATGCGTTTGCTAGCAGGTATCACATATAAACTCCAACATAACATATCAAGATGTAGTAAAACTAGGTGCTAAACAAATTCAACCGTAAAACTACTACTAACAATACTTCACTTTTTGTTGAACAGGTCTATTAACAGAATACCTTTCACAATGTTAGCCAACTGACTCGGACACCGCCTCAATAGCCTATTGATCGGAATCCAAACCGAACTATCCTGACGCGATCGCTTAGTGGTATAACGTTTCGACCTGCCAACTCCCGCAGATTATAAATACGATACGTCCTGTGTGGCAAGTTGGATGTGCAGTAGACAGAAGGTGATTAATACATGACGTCATTGTATTACGATATAGCTCGTCGATCACAAGAATACGGACGACGGCACTATTTCGGTACAACCGATTTATCCTAGACTCTAGATGGCCGTTCACTTTAGCTAGTTGTCAAATTTTAATTTTACTGGTTTAATCTGGTAATCTCTGAGCAAAGAGCTTTTTTGTAGTTTCAGTATTTGGAAATATTACGTAGGATGATTTTTTTTATTCATTATTAGATTACATAATTTAAAAATTTTAACACTATATTTTTATTATAACTTTCGTGAGACATTCTAAATTATTTATTATGTTTTCGGCTTACTCACGTAATAATTTGACGAGATACTCGACTAGTTTCAAGCCATGCTAGAGGCCCATATTCATGAGCAGCATTCCGCGACACGCGACTCGGCGACCGCAGCAGCAGCGGTAGCAGCGCGACGGTCGCCGAGTCGCGACCGTCGCGCTGCTACCGAAGCCGAAAACATAATAAATAATTTTAACACTTATTTTTATTTTCTTATGTTATCAAATACTTTCAAATATTTTGATATGAGATAATCCTTAACTAAAATTCGTATAACGTAATTATTGTTTTCCTATTTGAAACAAATATTTTTGCATTACTTAACTGAATGACCAATTAGCCATATTATTTCATAACCAGGTTATATTTATTTATTGTAAACCTATAGTTTATAGTTTATTTATGTTCAAACTTCAGTAACGGTCTCCGTATAGTAGTATAATTAACACTTTCTACGAAATAGTTATCACTCAAAGAAGCAAATATGAGAAAATGTCAATGTTACTTAATTAATGTAATACAATAAACAAAATGTGACTTTTCGAAAATTATTCCGTAAACAATTAATTGTGAAAATCATTCAGTAAATGTTCAACGATTTAAGCTGAAAACAAACATTCCGAGTATTTTTATTGTATTATTCTTCAGAAAAATATTTTAACACGATGCTCTTATTGTTATGCTTGTTTCAAATAAAATATGACAAGCAGGAAAATACGAGGACATTTTTCAAACAGTGAATTCTTATTTTTAAAGTTTCAAGAATGGCTTAATACTTTTTATTATCATTGTTTATGATTTACATAATGTTTCAGTTAAATTGTATGTTTGTTTTATTTTCATCTTTACCAATAATTACCGTGAATTTATTTAATGTATATTGTGGAATAGTAATCTTCAATGTAGTCATTTTGCAAATATGTAACATTTTGAACCTTACCGGAATAATTCGTCCAGGTGATAGAAAATCGTACCTACTACAACCAAACTGTAACTATTTTTATATATTGTGATCTATTGATTACATTAACGGGGCGAGTTAAGAAAATAAATCAGCTCAAATTTTATTTCGCTGTGCGGACAAACGCCTTATTGTAACTACAAATTTAGAATTATATAAAAAATAATGAAACTCTAAAACATTTCATACTTAATCTCCTACTTATTTAGATAGGTTAACGAGACTATCCTAAGTGAGTAAAAGTTAAACTTTAATCTTAAACTAGTGAACTTAACTTGGATTTGTCTAACGAGCAGACTTAATAGTTATTATTAACCTCAAAATGCTGGCTAAAATGTTTAAGTCTGACCACATCGTCTGATACCAGCCCAAGGTTGTATTGTAGTGTGGTGTGGTCTAGTTTGCACACCAGGCTGAATACATAGTGCGTAAACTTTACAAAGGAATCCGGTTACTGTGTATGACTATCTTTCAGTCTAGGTTTTGTTTGTGTTCGATGGCCTTTTTGAAAGTAAAATATAATTCATATTATTTTAAGCTCAAATTGTAAGTTTAATATGTATTTTTGAAATCCATATCGATCCTCCATTTACTAACTAATAGAATATATTTTTCGATCTGAGACCTCATAGTGAATTATCACACTGGTACCCATTGAGGCAATATATCAAGAAATAATTAGAATTCGACTCAGTGGCGAAGATTATAAAATTATGCCATACCAAAGGCTTTAATAATCCAAATTGTATTCAATATAAAATAATCTAAAAAATTGCTTCTAATTTGTAATCATATTATAAACTTTATGAACTTGAATGAATAAAGATAATATTTAACAATTCAAATATTTTTACTTAAAAGATTTAATTCCAGTCTAACCCTCATATTAGAGAACAACATCTGTGCAAAGTTAATAAAACGAACAGTTTCTAATATTCTCTCAACTCAATTGAGATAAGAAGCTAGTTTAAATTTTCTCTACTAAGATTTCTAAGCGAAGTTACGCTGCCGCCCTGCGTAGTTCCATTAAGACGTGATTGAATAATAGATTGCTACTTTGTGCTGTATACTTATTATACCTTACTTTGAATTCTTTACATCACATACGCGATGGGCAGTAAAAGCGTATAATCACCATTGCACACAGATTCTGAAGATAGCACGTACACTATCCGAGGGCATCGACCTCGTTCCAGTAATGACAAGATCGTTTGAAAACCTTCCAAATTCACGACGCGTGCGTTACTCTGAAACTTTTTACGATTATTACTACGATTTTTGATCCCCTCTCGTCGACTGGGCCACCTTAGACTTTCGACCCTCTAACATTTATTAACCGCTAAATGATAATGGTAGCTCGTGATCAAGAATTTATTCAGTGACTGCTCTTATTAGTCGAGTCTCGAGTGTAATACACGGAGTGTTTAGTACACGCACAGTGTTGATGTTAAAATAATCTCGTTATTCCGAAACAGAGATTACGCCCTGAATTTTGTAGAATATGAAAATAAATGTAAATTGTCAACTCCATTTGTGCAATTTGTTTATGCAGTCAAATTGAATCAACTTAACAGTAAAGTGAATAAAAGCAAAAAGGACAGCACGGAAACATCGAGACGCTCAAGATCAAAAACTCGCTACGCAGCGTAGCCGCGTCAGAAATTGCTACGAAACAGTGCTACGCGTCGTAGCAAAGTATGACTAAAATTATTATTTAGTAGCTAACCATGTAGTATGTATATGTACCATAAAGTAAAAAAAGTATGTGAAAAAATGATTTACAGGTACTACTTGGATGTATTGTTATTAAAAAATACTTTAAAAGATGATATATTATCTGCATTCAGTAACTTCAATTTTCTGAATCCGGTTGAAGGTAATCATACTGAGTAATTTATTTACGATCATTTCCCATGACGTTGACTTATGCAAGCTATATGGAAACCAATCATGGAAAGGTGAGGCGTGTGCTATAGAAGCGATTTCGATACGACATTGTGATTTCGTCATAGAAAATAATTCTTTTTTTTTTATGTGAAACGGCAAACGAGAGTCTGATTACTTGATGGTAAGCAATTAGCGCCGCCCACGGACAGCCGCAATAAGGATGATAATTTTCGAGATTAGGGATTTGGAGATTTTGGGAATGGGAAGGGGGCAGGATTGAACCTCCGGTAAACAATCACACGGCGAAACACAATGCTGTGGTTTTCTGTGAGGCCGTGGAATCACCCCTGTCAAGCCGATACATTCATGTCGAACTATGGATCTCTCACACTTAATATCTTGCTTACTATTAAAACGTTAAGTTACCAAGCAAAACTCTTCCTCAGGATTTTGGTGATAGAAGAAAGCATATCACTTGATCTAGTTTCCCTCTTCACAATATAAAAAGTTAACTCGAGAGTTTCTCCGGGAAGTTATCTGCACTACATTCGATATAATACGAAATCGAGAGAATAGTGAAGAGTAAAGTTTGTCGTGGAAAGTTAAACAGTGGTACTTTGTCGCTTGTTCGCGCCGCGACGAGGACCGCAAAACCACAATCATTCGGCAACTTCAACATAATGATGGAACTAATATATTTTTATTATGTCGTGTGACTTATCTTTATCGTGATTGTTTTCTGGTGCTTTTTATTAGACAATGAAATGGTAATATTAAGTATATAGTTGATGTAAGAAACTCTATTAGAATATTTAATGGTATCAAGGTCAAATTATTCTTGGTAAATTTATTTGATAAATATCTGCGGAATTTTGGGTTTCTCAATAGTCACGTGTAGAAATGGGACTAGATTCATAATATTTATAGATCAAAAGAGAATGTGTCGAACCCTTTAGAACGACGAACTATTCAAAACATAAGCACGGCACATTTTGGCACCACACTATTTTCACAATAGTATTTTAGGTACCATTGTATCACGTTTTTCTACTCCACCTACGCTATCTGCTTAAAGACACTTACCTTAACATAGTACTCATTCTAAAAATGAAACGTTTCTCTTGAATACGAGCCGTTTAATTCTGACACATTGTCAAGAGCGCACACAATCCATACAATAGCTTTATAAAAATGTGCGTGTATAAGCTAATTTGACAGAATTTGTAATAAAATTTACATAATGCGAGAAAAGACCACCCCACAAGAAAACACAAACGACGAGAATTTTATTTTCATGCTCACATTTGTGCAATTTGTATACAGAATGTAAATTAGAAAGCGCCTTATTTCAGCCAACGGCGTCAGGTTATTTGGCTCAGTGTCGCGCTCCCTCTTGACGAATAAAAAATATATGTAGATACAATGAACACAACTCTTTAGTCACATTCGTTACCTTTCAAATTGCGCTCCTTTAATGAAATGTTATGACGAATTTTAATATAAAAGACTTTTCTCGTTAGTCTGAGACGGTTAGTTCTCCAACACCCTTTATTTTCAGTTTGCATTGCGTTACGTTAATGGTCGCCTTTTATTAAATGTCTCATTTGTAAATGCGCATAAAAATATTTTAGAAGAGTGTGTTTTAGAATACACTCATGAAAAATAAAATTTGAAAAATGTATACCTATAAAAATATAACGTTTTGTTATTTCGATTCGTTAAAACATTGCATCGTGATTTGTAGCTTTGTGATCACAACATTTGCTTTGTTCATTACAGTTGCAATGTTTTTAACGTACCAATGTTTAAATGTTTTATTTCGATTAACGATCAGCAATCAACGGATGATACGTTCAATAATATTGTTACAGTGGCCGCACAAATAACTATGATTGTTTCGATATTGAGTAGTGGGTGCAATCCGCAGTAAATGCAAGCGTGACGTTTTTGTCGTAGGTGTATTCGCAGCTAAGCGGTATCAGTCGTTAGGTACAGTTAAAATGGGATACAGTCAGTGACATTGTATTGAATGTACAAAATCGAATCCGTGTTCCCAGTGGGGTGAATGGAAAAAATGTTTTGTTGCTAACGCCGCGCCGCGTCGCGCTGTCCACTGAAAGATTTACAACCCTCCATTACTGTTTCATGTACCCCGCTCCGCCCTGCTCGAGAACACTTGCGATTTAGATTAAATTGTCTGTCGGATATTGTTTAACTAAATGTTTTGAGCGGTTAGTAGTGCGCCTCCTCGCAGATGTCCCTGCTATTCCACTGGTTAATCATTAACTAGCGCAATAGAGGACATCTGGGAGCTAAGTTAGAGTGTGGGGAGGTTGTTGTGTACACTGATATATCATCGTAGTTTATAATGTTTAAGTGGATTACAATGGGAACCTAGTCTTAGGTCTTCTTACCTAGTTAATAAGGTAGGGTATGGAATTTGTGCTACACGCGTTAAATGTTCTTCGATTTATTGAATATATTTTTTAATAAAAGATGATATTTAATTATGCTCGTTCCTTTATTAAGTACTTAATTCATGTATGAAATTTAATAAAAAAGGAATTTATACGTAATGAGTACCTACGTCTTTTAAATGAAATTTTCAATACAATTACGGAAATAAACTGTGTTACAAGTAATTAAACACGAACGCTAATTAAATTGAGATTTAACAGTAAATAATTTGCGGTAATTCGAACTAAATGAATGCAATATACTTACACAGTGCTGACACAGTCATGTCCATTACGAAAACAATTAAATATTCCAATAGTATATTGTATGTGGTAGTGATTGAAAGCCCTTATTTTTATTAGTAACTAGCTACTCTCGAGCGGTTTCACACGCTGCTCGGCTCCATTTAATCGTAGCGTGATGTTTTATAGCCTATAGCACTAAGGAACATTGTAGGTATGATCAGTGAAAGAATTTTGGAAAACGACCAGCGGTTTCAAACGTTACCCCCTACATACAAACTTACAAACATACAAAGTTACAAATTTTACCTCTTTGTAATATTAGTATAGATATCGAATTTTCCATTTTAGTATTTTTCCACGTAGAGCTATGAGTCAAATGGCGTTCAAGGGTTTATCTACTGAGAGAGTAGAGAACGCAATGTATGTAAATGACAATGATATGTGTCAAAATTTACGTCAATCGCATTTATTGAGTTTTTTCACTTTCGGTAGAGACACTGGATCGACTATATGAATTATTTGACGCTGAGGTTACTGGTAAGACTCGAATCGGGTGTTAAAATTTTTATTATATTTTTGTAACAAATTCGCCCAACAGCAAGTAGTCTTAGTGTTGTTCCGGGCTAAAGTCTATCTCTGTATAAAATTTTATTCAGGTCCGTACAGTAGTTTTTACATAAAAGTTTCGTGTTTATAATTTTAGTAGAATGCAGTTTTAGTATGGCTGATTGTACTTTTAATAGCTATATTTATTATAAGTATCACACGAGCTCCATAAAAAGCTGGCCGTGGCGAAACGATAATAAAATTTAGTGTTGTTCATTTATTATGTAATAGCTGATCCGAAAGTCACTGGAAAAGGTTTATGCTGAGTAGTATCTGGATTTTGGACCTGATTATGATGGTGATAAATGTTCTTTTATTCATTTATTATTATTATTATTATATTATGTATATATGTTTTTAAGTTATAAGTTGGCAAACAAGCTGAAGCATTATCTGATGGTAAGCACGCGGCGCCGCAAATGGATACCCGTAACACCAGAAGAGTAACGAGTATGTTGCCGACCTTTTGGAGATAAAGGAGTTTCCGATATTTAGAGATTGAGGAGGGATCGGGTATGATAAGCATTGGGACTCCGGTAACCTCAGTCACACGGCGAAATACATGTCAATAATGTTAGCTATCTATATATTTTATAGCTTAATTGATTCATTACAAGTATAAACTGCACCTGTGTCCCTGCTCACACGTACAATCAAAACTTGCACTGGTGCAAGGTGACAGATTGCAAGTTTCTCGCTTACGATCGCCTAAGGACCCATTGCCGTCAGTAAACTCTTATATTACAATTTTCGGGGTGGACAACCAGCTGCTACATTTTATATTAACGATTTATTCCCAGCTGAGTTCAACCTTTTGATTTTTACACACCCTATTTATACGGAAACGATTTTAGGAAGTTTAGATGTATTTCCATCTTTGAACATTTTTATGTTCGTCGAAGGGGAGAGTAAAAGGGTCCATATTAAAATGCAACACTCACTTTTTGTCCGTTATATCATGAAATCCGAGTTACTATAGTAGTAGTATTAGTATCTATACTAATATTATAAAGAGTTAAAATTTGTAAGTTTGTATGTAGGGGGTAACCTTTGGAACTGCTGGTCGGATTGCCAAAATTCTTTCACTGATAGCTACAATGTTCCTGAGTGCTATAGGCTATAAAACACCACGCTACGATCAAATGGAGCCGCGGGTGAAACCGCGTGAAAATAGCTAGTTACAGATAATTTTGAAAATGTAAATGTTAAGCTTATTGGCTGTTTGCCTGACGACGTATGTACAGGACAATTTGTAGTTACACGACTATTTGAACCAACAATTCATTCAATCAGTTCAGATGTAACTTATACAAAACATTATGCAGGCACATAGGCCTTATTACAATAAAACATGAAGAAGTATATTTTAAACTGTTTTATATCGAACGGAAAACTAAAATTGAACGGGACAAATAAGACGCCAACGTCTCAACAATATGATGGATAGTAAACAAGAAATGCACTGAACAAAAATAAACTTGGCCAACTTCGTTTTATACGAGGAACGTTGAGAAATATAACCTAAAATATGAAAGCTGGCAGCACTTGAATGTTGGTTAAAAATAACTCAAACGCGAAGGTGTCCAGTACTTTTATATTTTTTATTCTGACTCGATATGAAGAGAATGAATAAAGAATTGTACCAGGACTCGGGGGAGCTCTTAAATCGAGTGTGACATCATCAAAATATTTTAGGATTTTCCCCATTCTTCATTCCGATTTGTTATTGAATTATAATTGAATTATTGAGATGGAATTTTATTTTTATTGCATGTTTGTTTAGTTAGTTATCTTTTAATAGTGCGGTGAAAGTCATCTCTACGTGAGCCACGTGTACTTAAAACATGAACAAATTAAAGAAAATACAATTAAGAGAAACAAAACAGAATCCAAATGTCTTAAATGTTACAAAGCGTGTAGTCTATTTCATTATGAAAAGGAGTTCGGATTGTGTAGGCCACTCACGCGGCCGGCTCGTTTGTGAAGGTAACAATGTTGAATGGAAAAAGAGTTAAGAGCGTTTACACCGCCCGCTTTTCATACAAACTAGAAAGTCGGAAATCTTTGAAATATACAAACCGAGTCTGATGAAACTTTTGTTCGTTTCGCACCAAATATAGTTATAAAGATCTTTGAGATAGATCACGTAAGCAAAGTTGAATGTTTTGGTATTTTTAAACTCATTATCATCTTCAAGGCCTCTTCTCACATGGAGAAGATTTTACCGTTAATCACCACGCTTCCTCAACGCAAGTTCCCTCATTTCCTCCGATGTTTTTTTTTCACCATATTATGTTAGTGGTGGTCTAAATAATCTTAGAAAATAAAAAAAAAACTCGGTAGTAGTCATATTGATACTTTTCAAATTTCGAACACGCACCATCATGCAAGAAAAGCGGACGCATTAACCAGCAACTACCGCGACGTTGTTAACTATTAAATAAATATAAATTAATTTAACTTATAGAATGCTTATAGAATTGTGCCCATTTTATTTATGTGTATCATAAGAACAAACAGTATATAATTTTAAATGTATAACTACTTTACTTGGTAGGTTATCATTATATTATCCGCCGCAACACTCGAGTCTTAACCTAAGCTTAATAGCTTAATTTGGTATAAATAGAAATAGAATAGAAAGTAATATTAAAAAAACTGTATAAAAAGACAGCGAGGTAGAGTGTACGTTTAAAAAGACTGACAGGCTTCCCCTAGGCCCTAGAGTCGCAAGTGGTCGCTACCAGTTTACTGCCTTTCTGGTCTTGTATCTCTGTTTACACTGACCTGCACTGCACTTTCTGAGACAGTTTAAATACTTTATATCGATTGTGCAGTTGAGATTGTAACAATTGCCGAAGACGAATTTACGCAACAATGTTATTATAATGTCTATACTCGGAATTTTAATTCCATTCCAGATTTGACAATTTCAGTGTTGCAACGTTATGACACGTAATAAATAGTGACGTTGCGAAATTATTCGATATGGAAATCGAATATTTCTGAATCGATTCCTCTCGTTTATAAATGTACTCTCGTAAACTAAGTTTATCAGAAAATAAAATATTTCTGAACCGATAATTTAGTTTTGACAATTAATTAACGATCTGAGCCTTTTCTTTTGTAGTTGTGTGTGAAATTAATAAAAAAATGTGATCATGAAGAAACGTGACAAATAAAACAAACATTTTATAAATTGTCGCCGTCATCGCTATCGCTATCGCCGTTACTCTATGTAACATTTATTATGAATTGTGTCTTTGAAATTTATTGTCAATTAACATATCTAGCTTACTCATTTTTTCCTCCTCTTTGAAAACATGGGATACACATTTAGACCATTCGGTAGCCGTAATTTTTTGAATGCCTTCCAGAAACTGATTCACTGATTGTTTATTGATTTTTGTGTTCATCACTACACTGTTATATGTGGTATCATTATTTCACAAAATGACAGTGGTCAATGTCAAATCAGGAATCGAATTAAAAGTCTGACTATAGAATAAAAATTTTGATTTACTTATCAAAGCATAACATAGTTCTCGATATTCAATAAATCGTGTCCAAGTTCGCAAAATAATATTTTTATTTGACAATATAATTTCATATTTTTATAATAACTATGTTTTTATAATAACTATCGTGAGACATACTAAATTAACTAAACTAGTTAATTTAATATAATTTCAAAATATTTAGGACAAGTTTTTACGTCCGCCACTCTCTAAAAATTAAAATAATGATGGAATACAAACGAAATGTCAATTTATTCATTCAACGTTCGTCGACAGAAGATAAACACAAATGGAAATGGTCGCAACTAAATCGGTCCCAGGTATACACGGCACAAACAATTGGAGCTTATGGAAATCAGGGTTCGTAGTATTTTACCGGATTAAATATACTAGCAATTAGTGCCGTCCCGGCAAACCCCGGCAGGCCAGTTATTTATCGCGAGGTCTAAGACTTAATTAAAACATCTTACTTTGAGCTACTCCGAACTATACGTATCCCTTTGATAGCGATTTAAATTAGGTCAAACTTGCATCATAGCGTGCTGAGTCTGTAATTATTAAATATAGTTTGTTATTAGTCATTCGTTATTAAAAGAGTTGCAAACTTGCTAGCCGTGTAGTGTGCTTGGAGCCGCTTTTAGTTAGGAAATTCTATTTTGTATTCAATCATATTTTAATATCATCATCGCTGTTTACTATAATATAGTGAAGTATAAATACTTTAATACATTTATTGTAAAAAAAAGAATGGATGTTTTTTCTCACTAAATTTTAATAAAATAACTTAAAAAAAATAGGATAAAAAAGCAAACTTAATTTTTTTAACATGAAATTAAATATTTTTTACTCTTCAAATTTGTCGGAAGTATTGTTGAAGACTGTAAACGTGGATGTGAAGTAATCTGAGTAGATTAAAATGCAAACAAAGAGAAAAAGTTGAAATCAAAAAGTCAGCTAAGAATTAAACAGCAGCATTAATTTAAAGGAATTAATGTTAACCAATTCAAGCTTTAAAAAGTAAGAAAAGGAAAAAATAAAGCTGACTGAATCAAAATTAAAAGTCAAGAGCAACAGAAATTAGCATTACTTTAATCACTATCGGGGGACGTCAGATCTTGGCGGCGCGCGGCGTCTGAATGTGCAGTCCAACTCTACGTGGAGCCGCTCGGAATGGAGATTGGAATTAAAACTCGGCTTATTAAGACTACCCTCCGGATTAGAGCAAGTTTTCATTGAACCACGGACCATTCAGCTTGTTTAACGAATTTCACGTTTGATGCCACCGTTATTGTTTGTGCTTCTACAATTGAATAGTTTGCGCTCTGAAACGTTTATCAGTACCAATTTAATTAAATGCTTACATTAAAATAATTACTGGCACAATTAAGCGAGCTTGCTCTTGGTCATTAATATTTAGTAATTATAATTGTTTTTGTTAATGATTTCCGTGATAATTGTGATATATAATATTTTACGCATTACTAAATTTTCTATGCAAATGGAATAACAGTGTATTCAGTTTTTAAGCCAAAATAAAAAAAAATATTAGCTCGGTTTAATGCAAGCAAAACCGCAAGTCACGGCAGTCTTACCCTATTGAATAAATATAAAGGTTTAAGCTTTTAAATAATTACTTTTCAAGCAAACTTTATCAGCGGTTTATTATCATAATTGGTCCTCTCTGCGCATTGAATTATAATCGTTTTATAATATCCTTTGAGAAATATTTGTCGCTGAATTTTCTTAGTGAAAATTTTATAAAAGCTTTAAGATTTTTTATTTATTTTGGCTTCATTACCAATTTTTGGTAAAAAGGGAAGATTAAATTATGCCCTTTATCAATTTGGATTTGTTTTATATGCTTTGAAATAAGAAATTAAGACTATTAATCAGGTTGGTTCTTATATTGAAAATTAACTTAGTTAATATCCGATATTTTTAACCAATCCCAAAAATAAATTCCAGATTTAAGATCAATTGATGTAAATAGTTGTATAAACTTTCTGTCAAAACCGAGAATAATCGATTTTGGATTCAAATTAGTTTCAGCTTTAACAAAATTTCAATTAATAACAGAAGGGTAATTATACGCATTTTGGTTGATCTTCAAAGGACCTTAATCGATGATATACCATTAACTTAGTTGTGAATTACATATGTAGACGTAGGTAGGTAATATGCTATCTGCCCGCGACATATCATTTTACAGTCGGCCAATTTTCATATTGGTAATGGATACTAATGGATGAGAATACCCCGAGGTAGCAAAAGAAAGAATAGAATGTACTAAGTAAAATGCATGTCACAAAGAAATTTTATTTTTATTTTTCATGTTCATTTTGTCCGTTTATATTTAAAATCCAAGATATTAAAGTAATGGGTAACGTATTATTTATGTTATTGTATTGATTAACGTATCATATATCGGTCTATAAAAAGTTTTACATAACTTTCTTATGTACGTGTAAAGTTTATATAAGGTGCTCATGTAAAATTTAATTAAAGTGCAAAATAAAATACTGTAGAATTTAACTGTCATCAGTGTTTTTAAAATTGTTTTCAATAATATATTCAACTGTTTATTAGTATGTAAGTATACATGCAAAGGGCTATGTTTAAGCTTCAGAAGTAAATGACTTACATCATTTTCAAACGCAACAAGCCTCATAAAGGCAAAGCGAACATTTTCACGTGTACAGGACACGCCTATAAAAGCAAAAGGATAATGATGATAAGAGTTAATGTAGCTTGTCAAGTTAGACAAATTAAGGCAATTACTAGCCAACAAATCCCGTGTCCCTTATTTAAAAAAACAAAGCGCATAGTAACAAGTTTGCTACCCTCAAGCTTAACGGCGCAGTTGTAATATGCAAGCGCAAATTTGTTAATTGTGGCAGTAACACAACGTTACCGGCACGTGACTGTAATACGTTCAAAACAAAAGTGCCTACTTTGTACCATTATAATTTACGACGAATCCCGGTGTTGTTTGCAGCCCGCCTGATATCGGCTAATTGTTGTAAGAGCTTGTTACGAAGGAAATATTAATTATCTTAAGTATTGTTGAGTGCAAATGGTAAGGTAAGCCGGTTAATATACGTTCGTTAATTTTTTTCAAAGCGGTTCATATTTTAAGGTGGTTTTTTGTCAGGGGAGTATTTTGGTCTTTTACAAAATTTTTGGTAAATTCACTATGTGACACTGTACAGGAAATACTGGCATTTAAACCCACGTAATTATTGTGCGTCCACGCAAGTTAGTGTTCTACCTTGGCCTCACATTTATTTATATACGTAGGTGGAACAAAGTTCATTTTGTTAGGTACCCAAAATAAACCTCCCTAAAGGAAAAGCATACAAATCTACAAGAATTGCGCCGTACCCTCATCATCCCACAGAAACTAAAAATATTACTCTTTATAAGATCAGTTTTTCTTATTCGAAAGAGTAATTGAAATAAATGTGCTTAGGTGTTTAATGTAAAGGAATAAAAACTGTTTTTCTGGGAAGAAAGTAACAATGTCGACCTGGCGTTCAGCCAAAGCTAAATTAGATAATGGAGTTTGCGTGCAAAAATATAGGAAACCAAGAACAAAGACAAATGGGGTCGACTCTGACTCTGAAATGGTGAAATAAAATAACTCGGGAAGATTGAGGTTGGCCTCCGAACGGCGCGACTCATGTCGTCACGTGCTTCAAACGTGGTTACACTCAACGAAACCGATATTACACCTAAATGGAGTAAGTTCCTTTTTAACAAGCTTTTGTGCTCCCACGGAACTTGTGAAAAAATGCACCAACTTACCGGAGTTAGGAAACTTTTCTCGAGTTTATTTTGAAGACTCCCCCGTGCCGCACTTGAGAGGTAATGTGGAAGTGTTGCATTTTATAAAATACAGCGGCGTGATGCAGCTTTACAATGAATCTCATATTCTGAACATAAACATAGGATGACAAATAAAGTGTTGGGACGACTTGTTGAATAAAACATTGGTACAGCATGTTTGTTTGGTTTCTGTCGAATCATTATGACTATTTGCTGTTACTTTTTTCTATCAACTTTACGAGACCAAGACCTTCTCTAACGTTTTCCGCAGAAACTTGTTATGCAATAATTTATTCCTTTCAATCTCGGTAGTGTATTGTTATAATTTGCGAGTTTCGTTCCGACTGGGGTATAAGATTTTATACATGCACGGGATAAAACCGACTGGACTAAATAATAACGTCGTGATGCTGGCAACGATGATTTATTATATCGCTTTCCTCGACCGCCCGAATGAACCACATGAAAAATGATCTCGGTTATTGCTAGCAGCAACTCTGCAGTTGACGCTTTGTTTAAGCACAAATGACTCCCACTATGAAGTTGTTATTTCGTCCGACTTATGTTTTTACCAGATTGTGAACGAAACGGGCCTGCCTGTCGCCTCGTCGCCTTCTAGCTTTCGCCACACTATGATAAATTGTTTCTCACAAAGCCGCGCTGTTTTAGGTTCATTGTTGTCTTCTAACCGTATATGATTACAATACACTGAATATTTGGTCATCTTCCTTATATGGGTCTATGAAAATGTTTTGTTTTTTTCATAATAAACCGCATTTTAGGCTGTTTTCAAAAGTCATGTTGTACAAAGCTTCACATAATGTTATTTAAGTATTATTAAAATACCAACCGTTTTAAATAGTGTCAATGCGGTAGGAAATAAAACATTATTGTGTCAGAGTAACAAGGTAGGTCCTAAATCAACTTTTTGCGTCCTACTTAACACTGGCATTTACATAAAACTTGTAACAATGAGCCGCAGTACACGTGCAGTATTTATTTAAAGTTAATCAGCGTCGGAGTTGAAAACTCTGCTTTTTTGCGGCGAGACCTTTTAATTGTCACTCCGCTTTAAACGTAGAGTGCGAAACGGTTGTGATAAGGGTTTCTTTTCTCGTCGGTGCCGGAAATTAATTGTCACCGAACGGAAAATAGGGCGAAAGTCCAATTAATTATTAGTCACTTCATTTATTTAACCCGCCTGCGCGGAGCTTCTTTCTGATATTAATGTCTAAGTGCCAGACTAATCTTAAGGCGCCCTTTAAAAATAAGGGTGCCGAATTTCTTTTCTTAATTTCACCATGAATATTACCGATAGGACTGAATTTTTGTTAAATCTTTTGTTTGCATACATTTACATGGCAATCATTTACTAAAATTTCATTGCATATTTAAAAATCCTATAGATACTACATTGTCTAAGAATAATACATAAATTAAGTCCTATGGTAAATAGCTCTTTATTTGTACACAGAGTCACTTAAATTTAACAAACCGAATCAATAAAATACACCACTATTCCCAATTACATAAAGTCTTACAAACAAAAAGGTCCTAATACCAACTTTTGTGTCTAAACAAAACTTCGTCTAAAATTGGCAAAAGTTTGAATGAAGTGACTTAGGTAACTCGCGGCGTTTTACGCCGTCAGCTGCGGTGATCCCATCGCCTCCTTAATGTAACGAAATAAAAAAATATATTTATTTAAGTATACATAGATATCCAAAGCACAACGCGACATAAAAAAGTTATTTTTAAAATCAATGCTGCAGGAGTTTCGAATCACTTTTATTAAAGTTGATATCGGCATCGTGACCGTTGCTTTTAGTATTTTGAACAATCATTGTGACCGCGCATAAAAACGTGGGTGAGCAATGTGAGCATACCCGACGTTTATTTTTAAGTGAATACGAGATTTATTTAAAAGTTTATTTTATTTAAGTTGGTTGGGTGCTAGATTTAGTTCGTTGGTAAGTAGATTACCCTGGGGGTCAAAAGCAACTAAATTGGTTTTGGAAGCTAAATCAGTGGTGTAAGTACTCCTTTGTAATAAGTACGACACAGTTCTATATATTTATTAAGTTAAAGGTAAAATTGAAGATATCAATTTTCTTCGTATATCAGTTTTAACCAAGGTCAATAAGGGTTCCATTAACCTTCTTATAAAAGGGTCAGTAGCATATCGTTCACATGGGGACTTTATGACGGGAAACTACGATCACTAATCTGGTCAAAGCGCGTTAATTGCGATTTGGGGTGTGATGAGGATCGGTAAAGGTCATCAGAGGTTGGTAAAGAAAGTTTTAGGAAAATTAAACTATTCAGTGATCGTGGGGGCTATGTTCAGTGAACGTTGACTAATCACCTACCCACAAGGAAGACTTAGACTGCTGAATTGTAATTTTAAAGCTATAAATAACTTTTAAGAAGTGTTTTCAATTACAGCTATGTTTCGGATTTTAGAACGTCAAATGATCGCAGCAAAATTCGATTCAGTCGAAAATTGTGTCGCTCGCAAACAATTTGCACCACAATCCTGATTAGTCATGAGAGTCACTGCGTCAGATTCACGCTCTCAAAATTACAGGGGCTGGTTGTTCAAGCCAAATGACAATTGCAATGAGAATGGAAGCCGACAGATAAGACGGTTTATTTGTTTCCATTTGGTTTCTAATATTTACACGAATGCACGTACTCGACCGCGACGTCGAGTCTGCGAAGTTAGCAAACAAATGACATTAGCATTGCCTTAATCGACACCGCGGGAGCTGTATGGACTGGCTACACTCGGTGTGTCGGGCTCACTCCACGAGCAATTTTCTTGTTTTGACAATTCCACACAATTTGAATATTGCCATCAGTATTCAGTACCAGCGCCAGTGATTATTTAAATTTTGTACCTCAACGCAAACAGAAAGCTAATCTCTTTTGTTTGACAATTAATTTGGCAACTCGTTTCATTGCGTAATACAGAATCTTATTATAATCCTGAAATGACAAGCACCTTCTTGATTGTTAAGAAAGAATGGCAAACAATTTTATAAAACAGCTAAGAGGACGAACAGGATCCGTTTTGACTTGAAAGAATAAGATTGTTAAAATATAAAACTCTGTATTTTCCTTCAGTGCTTTTATCTTTTTGAATTTCGGTACAAGAGTGCCGTGTAACGGTATATGCAACAATTTATTTCAACTAACTGAAGACAATTCTGGATAAAACGTTATATTACAATTTCGCGATGGATATTGTTTTAAATGAAGGCAATGAGAGCACCGCACCGGCACTACGGGTGTGCTGCATGCGCCTCACTTTATTGGAGTAAAGGAAACATTTATTACATGTTAAGAGCCCCTTTATGTCTATACCGTTGCCAAGGACCTAATAGAGTATAAATGTACGCGGAATGAGAGTACCGACCGAACTCGCGTAACCCCGGTAACAGACCTTTAAACCGGTGCATGTAGGCCATTGCCGCTACATTTCTATGAATAATATATATTTATACATGGTGAAAAAATCCCAGACGAAATCTTCAGAAACAGCAATATCGATGAATTTTATATTTCATGACTTTAGTGTCTTCTTCCAATACTTTTGGGGGAAGTCGTCCCCTTCAGAGGTAGTCCTCGGCCGTTGGGGCACCATTATTGGATTTTGGCATCTGTGCATATAAACTTTGTTTACGAATGAAAAGTTAGAACCGATTTAAATCCTCCCCTGTACCATTGTGTTTTTTTTTGTTATTCAAAGAGCTTTTGTCTTTCTTTGTTATTGTTTAGATAAAAATAAAGAATTAGTAGATATTTAATTCAATGTGTAGTATTTTTTTCACAAATTACTAAAAGCTTAACAATTGTAGTTGCAAACAAAGAAAAGAGTTTAACTCAAATACTGCTATTAAAAGTTTAAGAAATTAGTTGCACGCAAGCATTAAATGTAATGTTTATGTTGGCGTCAGTTGTTACGACTATCAGTACCCACATATACGGGTTGCCGAAATAATGGAAATGTAAATTAAAACACAAATTATTATGTATTGGCCAGTGCCTTTGTAAGGAGCTTAGTGACGACCATCTGGGCCTTAGCGCTGACTATAAATAAGGCTCCAGTGCCCAAATATCCAGGCAACCAACTAATTGCCACAACTTAATCCACTAAAATAAAATGGGGTTGGAAATATACAACTCACGTAACTAGTAGATACAAGTGATTTAAATATACTGGCTCTTGAGACTGTTCATTGAAATCTCAGTAGTAAACCACAATTTATTAGTTCCACTTAATGAAAATTAGTGTGCCGGTTTAGCCATTATAATGCTAATGTTAGAACAGTACTTTTACGGCCAACACGAGTATTTTTAATTAATCGTAACAAAAAGCATTTGGTGTTGGATTTGAAAATAAAACTAAAAAATAATACATATTAATACATAATGAAAAATACTGGAACCAAAAATATTAACCGAACGCTGTTATTCGTTTAGTAGTCCAAACGGTTTCGTTATGCGAATCAAAAATCCTGTAGGTCATAGTCGCCCAAAATAACTATAGATACCTCATTCCCAAAAACACATAAACCATTACATTACAATTGATATCTGTATTCCTACTAAGTCGCAGGATATTTTAGATTCGCAGCAGGAAAATCGGGGGCCCCCTGTGGTTCGACAGAAGCGTTCGGGGGCCCCAGGCAGTGGCTGCTTCCGCCACGCTACCAAGCTATAAATACGAGGCGCGGGCCCCGCTCAGATTAATCATGGATACCACCTGCGTCTACCCGCAACACCTGAGAGACCAAAGCGAAAGCATTATAAGTACCCGATTCGAAGAGAGCCGTGATTTCTCTTCTAATAGGTACACTAGTTTCGTGATATCAGTACCTACCTAATTTAATTGTTATGCCTAAAACAAAAATTTAACATTTAAGATACAAATAGTATTACAGATTTTTTTTTTAAATGCAATGCTTGAATAGAGAATAAAAAAAATTGAAAATTTCGTTTTCCATAAAATGCTATTTGAATAAAGAACAGACAAAAAAAAACAACGTCCATAATTTTCTATATGAAATGTATTCATAAGATATTATGTTGTAAATAAAAAAAATTACTTTGGTCTCTTCTTCTAATTCCAAGGCATGGAAAGACTAATTAACCTAAATTTTTCGATTTAGTAACTTTAATTTTTTTTATATATTAATACCGTAATAACATTAATTGTACCTACCTTAACAAGAAGTGAACGAAGCGGGCGCTTTTTATTCGAAGCGCACACTAATATTGTGGATACATATTTTTTTATATTCGCAATAAACATGTATTCAATTATTATATCAATAAAATAAAATATCATCTAAGTATCTATACTAACTAATTGTGTATTGCATACATTGATTAAAGTTGGATAAATGTAACAGCCAAACAAGCCATTAGAATCTCCCGGGCGCTGTAATATGAAAACCCTCGTCTTAATCGTCCCAGAAGACTGATCACTTTATGGTGTGTTTACAAATCATATTGAAACAATTGAAGATATTCTTGTATTATTTTTGCTTTTGTTTCAAGTTGAAAATATTATTGTTTATTGCACTACTTTTGTGCCTAAAATGTATTATTGAGGTGTGGAGTAAGTTTGAAAATTGAACTAGCTAAGTTTGCACAATAAAAAGACACAAAGATAATATTCATATTTAAAAAACGATGAGCTTGAAAAGCTCTTTAATATTAAAGTAATTACCTAGGTTTAGTTCATAAAGGACGAAACAATTTTTTTGTCTCTTTTTCAAAAACGTTACTAGGATCTTGTCCTATGTTGAAACGCTCCCTGCATTTACAAAACAAACATAAACACACAATTTCACATAGGTATATTACGCTGTGAGTTCTTCCTTGCGGGAACCCAACCCAACCCGAACCAAACCCAACAAGTTGCATTGCAGCCGAGTGCCAGCCACCGCGCCAACCGT
The DNA here is from genome assembly GCA_902829305.4 of Spodoptera exigua. Taxonomy (NCBI): domain Eukaryota; kingdom Metazoa; phylum Arthropoda; class Insecta; order Lepidoptera; family Noctuidae; genus Spodoptera; species Spodoptera exigua. Next base: position 6,730,396 of record LR824612.2, read on the forward strand.
GCAGTTAAATTGTATTTAATAGCTGACACTAATCTCCAATGCATACCTACATACCTATAAAATATTTTTTGGAATTATTGTCCTTGAGGGTGTGGGGTAAATGAGGGTGCGGGTTCGCAACCTAGCAAGTACTTACCTAGACTTTTTCAGAGTTATATGTGCCTTTTATGATTATTTCGATAAGATTAGGTTTAGATATCACTGGCATACTGTGATGGAAAATATCGTGAGTAAACCTGAACTTACATTTTCTAATTATAAGCTCCATATTACCATTCCGCCTTGAGCAAGCGTGGTGATTAATGCTCAAACCTTATCTGTTTGAGAAGAGACCTTTACTCAGGAGTGGGCATTTATAGTCTGATGATGTGTGATTAAGAAAACCACGACAAATTATTTCACAAAAACCCTAAAAGTTTATTAGAAACATTGTTCTTATAATCGTTTATAAACAAGTAATACCTACAAAAAATCTAGAACCTAGTTTCCGAAGGACCGAACCCTGCGTTTTTCTAGTACACATTGGACAGGTTGTTTTTATGTAAATTAAGTTCATACGAATTTGTGTTTATTAAGCGCTTAATGGTGACAGTTTGACATTATAAATGATGATTTAAGTAGTTTGACTAGAGACTAAATTTTGTTTTGTCAGTCGCGTGCGTGAATATTTTGTGAGCGTGATTTGTATGTGTAGTCATAATAGCAGGGAAACAGGGGAATTTCATTGACGACCTGATGGTGCCCGGGTTATGTATATTTACATATTAATAAGCTCTGTAAATATTTTGTTTTGGTGGACGTTATTAGGTGGGGTCATTGTTCTTAAAACAAATGATGTATACCTAATAAACTGGTTACTTACTGTAAGTCTGAACTGAATAAGAAATTCGTATAAGCATTATATTATTTTTAAATACAAGTTCTTTTTTCTTCTTAAGATCTTTTTTGGTCAACAATATTTATTGGTTGATATTTGTCAAGAACCAATACGGTAGTGTCCAACGAGTCAAATTCAATAATTTTATCCAAATGTCAAAAACGATACTTTTCTATGAAAGTATGAAAAACTGAGTAATGACGTCAAAGTGTTTTTGGGTCAAATAGCTGACTTATTTCTTAATAATTAGCTACAAAATATCTAAAACTTAGTGTATCGATCGATCGATGAATAAAAGTATAGTTACTTTTAAATATTTTTGAAACGTCGAATTAATTAATTTTGACCTAGGAAACTACCCAATTATTTGTAAAAAATGCTTGTACCGCCATACAAATATTTTTGTTCGTCATGTGTAACTCAGAATTTGCTCTTTAGTTTTCTTTCGCCTTTAAACACTAATTTATATGAACAAACATAATTATAAAGCGTAATCCGTAATGCCCGTTGGAAAATGAAAATGCAATTTTATTTTAAAATGGTCGATTTAGTAGCCACAAAATTTATGAAGTCACGCTTAAAACCGCGAAAGGATTGAAGAGCAAGAGAAAGAAATGGAACAGAAATTTAAAAAGCGTTTAAAATATATTCATTTCAATAAATTAAACTCATATCCGAGTAGTAAAAGATGTTATGGGCTGGACTTTAGAACAATTTTTAAATTATTTAGGTTTATTGCAGTACATAAATGAATCTTTGCACATTACTTGAAATGTTAAACATGGAATAATATTAAAATAAGCATTACTTTACTGATTTCTGTTACCCATTAAAAACTTCCAATTGTGTTATTCTATACCTACTACTGTTACCCAAAAGATACAAAACCTATTTGGAGATTACTAAAACAAAACAAATTATACGTAGCTAGATTAGGTATACAAAACTCTGCTACCCTACACGAAATTACTTCTAAAATCGGAGGCGAGCTAAACACAAAAGTCGAAACTTGTAACCGATAAACAAACCACAAGAAAACCTCATTACCTTTTGCCGTAGTAACGCAGATTGAATCACGTTAGTAAATAAGTTTACAAGAAAAACATAGGGATGCAAAAAGGAAAATCTCATAGCGGTATCCCCAACTGATTCGTCGCTGGCAAGTTTCCGATCGAGGTGCACTTACGTTCGTATAAATAAATAGGTTGGGGCATCCCTAGCTCCTCACAGCGGCAATTAATCACGTTGACCACCTGGTACCGTACTCTTATATCACGTGGACAATACTGTGCCACTCTCTGCTGCCAATGAGCCCCGCCGTAATGAGTTTTGGTTACTATTGTGCTGGTTTCTAAAACTTATGATTACGGCTTTTGCTCGAGTAGTCTCTGGGGTTTTGTTGTTCTTGATACTAACATTTGTTTTTATTAAAACTTTGTTTAGTAAATTAAACTTTGTGGACGTCAATTAATTTTTACGTTACAAAACATTGTAATAATCACAAAACAATCAATTGATTGCACGGTTGGCGCAGTAGCTGGGCAACTAGCTTGTGGATTCGAATCCTACACGGAACTTTGTGTGATCCACAAATTGTTGTTTCGGATCTGGGTGGCTTGTGTATGAGAATTTGTAGGTTTGTTTAAACGCATCCACGACAAAGGAGAAAATCCATGTGTGTGGCAACTATAAAAAACATGGTGGACTTCGCAAATGAAAAAATATTAGCAAATAACATTTATTGGCTTATTTAATGAGATACAAAAATAAGTAAAGAAACACGTATATCAAAAATCTATAATTGAACAAACTTAAATTTATTTACCACTATATCAAAGTTTGTAAATGGCTGTTACTTACCTGGAACATTGGCCACAAAACAAGACGAACATCGTACCCGAGAGCCTGTAGATTCAAATATCAAGATTTACATTTGCTTCGAGAATAAGAAACAAAGCGGTCGGTACATACATACATAAGTTATACACGGTTTGTGTCCATCTGCATTTCTGCAGCGGCAGCGCAGACGCTCGTAAATAATCCTTTGGACCTGAAAAACGTTTCAGTGAATCCAATAAAATACGTATCCGCAGAGACTACGCCGCAGCGAGCTCGTTACCACGCCTAGACGATTTATTGAGATTTGAAGGCTGAAATATTGTAGGTGTTCCATTTTAAACTCTTTTATGAAATACAACTATTCAATCCAGCTTAGAATTCAATTTCGAATGCTCTACCTACAGGGAAATGAAAATCGTCGAAGTTTTTAAAACAAAGTTGATATTTTCAGTACCATTTCCTTGTTGCAATAAGACAATGTGTCATGTACACAAACCGACTGAGCTGTACTCCGGAGTGTTCCTTATCATTTAACGTTTGTTTGACAGTATTTATGACTGAGTATTTTCTTTCCAAAAAGTGTTTCCTTTGAACGAGAAAATTCAATTATTATCAGTGCTGTCCAATTAATTTCCGGCGGCGCCGAAGCAGATAGTGTCGTGTAAATTATAAATTATCGGAGCAGTAATTTTATATTGGAGCAATTTAATTCTAATTACCAAATAAGGTACGCCAAAGAACTAGCATGTGTTAAGGTAACATTGTACATAATTTTAATTTAAAAACATCATTACGGTACCGGGCTGGGACCACCAACGTCACCAATAATATCAAAACTTTCAGGTCACGCGATAAAAGAAAATTGCACTTTTTCTTTTTCAAATGACAGTGAGGACGAGTTGGTCTAATTTGACAGCTTAACGACCACCGAACCACGGTTAGCTCGAAAATGGAGCGAGGCTTCAGGTAAATGTATTTCTATCGGGCTCTTTGAACAAACGTTGCTTTAAAGCTTATTTACATTAAGTATCGAAACGGCAGTAAGCTGCCGCTATAATTACATACGGCCTTACAAAGCGAGCGTAGCTAAAATATATTCTGCTTAATCTTCATTATGAATGTGAAATCCGTTCATGGCCTGAGGCCGCCACTCGCGTTTCATGTGACATGGGACACAATGTAGTAAAGATAAGGTGTCCCCTTCCAAGCCACTGAGTCTATTGTCGATCTCTTACGCAGCTCGGCATGTTAAAAGGAGCCCCGATAGCTCGGTCGTTACAAAGCACCCATTTTTATATGATGGTATAAATTATAACAACTACCAGATAATTAACCAGCCCTCCTCAAACCCACAGAGATACGACAAATCACCGTAATATGTACGCAGCCACTGTTATAGTACTTCGTGTGTATAAAACGGAATTTTCAGTAGCAATAAAAATGATAAGTGAAATAAAAATTAGACGGCATAGTTCTTCTTTAGTGAAAATGGCTTCCTTTAGATAGAGAAAACGTATAATGGAATGCAATAACTCTTGACCGGGTGTGCGAAGAAATAACACTGTGTCATATTTCACAACCCTCCAACATTTTTATAAAAGCGGACCATCTGCTTTTGACCCCTCATTCTTTTTGTTTCTCGAATTATTTCTGTATAAGTAAAATATTAGATATCAGCGGATATAAGTTTTCCGGTGCACGTTCCAAGCCAATTCGTATTGCTACAGATTTTTTTTTTATTGTTGTGCTTTAAACATCTTGTAGTAAACTTGTATCAAGAGCGAACTGTGTACTACAATATCAAGAATAAAAATGTGAATTTATCAATTGCATTTGTTATTTCGAGGATAAATTGGATGCATTTTTCTTATTTAATTTAATTTTATTTTTAGTAGCCAAAAACATGAATCCTTTGACCTACCTACATAATAATATTTTCTTGATACAACAAAGAGTTTTTAAATTGAGGTAAACGTAACACAAACCTGTTTTGAGTAAGAGATTACTTGGATCTTGTACGTTAGCCGACCTCTCCTCACACGAACATCCGCCACAATGTGCATAGGGTGTTCCGCTACAGGCGCTTATTTTACGTCCAAAGCTTGCTTCGTCAACTAGACAAATATTGAGTTAATTACATTTTAAACTTTATTCTCTAGGTTTTTGTAAAACTATTGCACACAACTAATCACACTCACAAGAGTTTATAATTTTATTTAAAAAAAAACAACGTGCCCTATAAAAAAATATCATTTGACGAAAGCACAAATGTTTACTTTTATATTTTCAACCTCGAATAGTTTTATGTCATTCAGAAAAGAAAATCTAAGGGGCGAGCGTTCCTTGTGTCCATAAAAAACTTCTGTGGAGTGAACGTGTAAGGAATACTCGTAAGCGTCACAGGAACCGGGGTGACTGCGGTCATTCCGCTAAACGAAGATCAGAATCGCAAGCTGTTAGCATAGAGATTGCGATCGAATGAATGCCGCCCCAAGTATTCCATCCCGAAATCGAGGGGCTCCGAATATTGCGGCCGCCCGATACAGCCCTTTTTGACTCTACTAACATTCCGCTTCGGCACTAAGCCGCCCTTTGATTCCTTTTATATCTTAAAATACTTTCAAATTTTACGAATTTACATACGCATTTCCCCTGACAGCAATTTATAGCCACTAAAATGTCTACATATTAGCATTTCACGATGATAAAGTAGACGGACATCAATCTATCGAAGCCGCACAAAAGTAATGACACAATTTGACTGAAAAATATATGACCAGTGAAATATTTGAAGTCATCGATTGTTTTTCGAACTGAAAAAAAACTTTCTTTGAATTTGATCGATAGCCTTTTGTCCATTAGGGACCTTTTAAAAGTTGTCGTTTGATTTCATTGTGTACTTCAACAATAATCACGAAGTTCTTTGTTCGAGAACTTTCGGTTTTGAAGAAAAAATAAATAACCATTAATCATGCAAATGTTTTGTTACGAGATTTATTTTATTTATCAAACGAAGGGTAAAACTGAAAGACGCCGAGTTTTTTGACTGTCGTAGTTTATGTATCGTGACTTGAAGTTTGACTAATAATAAATTGGCTGTGTAATGTTGGTGGTCGTGTTTTCTCTTATATTTTTGTGGCGATCAAAATCAGATAGTAGATAGTAGATTGGTGTGGGGGAGGCGCAGCGCTGCGCGATCGCGGGGCGGGCTTGCAGAAGGTGCCAATATATTTCCTGACGGTTGAACGGTCAGGTAATTGTGGCTGAAACTTATCTCAAGGGGCGGACGTGAGCGGAATACCAAACGGTTTTCAGGTCTTGCAAATTATAAGCGCTGTCCTCAATGTTTAGCCCCGTCGCCCATCGATAGCATCGCACCTACACAAAGTGAGTGCTACTCTAACTAACTTAATGATTTCTGTATTTATCAGCTATTTTCAAAGGGTTTATCTGATTCTCATTAAATTTTTTTGTTCTATAACAGAAATGCCTTATTTCCATTTTTATTTAAAAAAAAGGCTTATTTAATTTGAGATCAAGACGCACAAACAGGCAATATTTTATTTATCTTAGTGAATTAGAAGATTCGTACAAAAATATTATATTTAATTTAAAAAAAATTAAGAGTATAAATTAAAAAAAAACCGCTCACAAGTTCTTCATCTTAATCATGAACACAACTTTAATAACAAAAAAAAACTTATTCTGTCCTACAGTCACCTAAAGAATTTCTTTCACTGTAAGCTTGGCAGGTGATATTTTTATTTTCTTAACAAGTCGCCGACTGGCAGTCGAGTATCAAAGGTTGAAACTGTTGCCTGAATCTCACTGACGTAGACTTTGTTCAAGTTATTTACTTTAGAGCGCGCTCATTAGCTAAATGACCGTGCTTTATTGAAAGAGTAATCAAAAGTGGAATGGAACGAACTAAGTAGCGCTGCATCTCTTGATTCGGAACTTGTCGAAAATGTGTTTCTGCAACGAACTTCAACATATTTATTTATATTCACTTTAATTTGGTAATGGATGGTGGATTAATTACTCAGTCTTAGACTAAAATAGTAATTTTGGACTGTGTAAAGACGTTCTTATGAAACAACTTAGTCGTTAGTGATTGTTTCGTTAATTTTGCAGACACAAGCAACACTGAAGCATGAAGTTTGGATAGTGAAATTGGTGCAGTTTCTTTCTCATACATTGTGATATAGTTCAGACCAATAATTTAACTAAACAGGTTAAATACTATATTTATGATGGAACTAAACCGTCTACACCTGACTGTGTGAGAGATGAGAAAAGGGAATTTGTAATAAGGTGACATCTCATTGTAGATAATAAAAATTGAAGACATAATGGCACAATCCAAAACTTTTAAGAACTTTGAAACAAAGGACAGACAAAACAAGAATTCTTAATATATACATATATATGTAAGATAATCTTTAAGAAAAATTAGGTAGATCTGTGTCGCTGACTATACAGTAACAGACCACATATGGCGGCAAAATTTAATTACTTGAGTTCATTAATGGACCGGTCACGGCGCCAGCGCATTCGTACCCAGACTATTGTATTAACTGATATATAACAGTCGGAAAGCAGCTTTATTGCTTAAATAATGTCTTTTGGTATTAAGCACTTAAAGGCTTCCCAAAGCGCCATTCAAAAGTTTTTACGATTTGTAAACTAAACTACGTTCGTACTAGGGAAACAGTACGTAAAATATTAATTCAACTTTTAATGCGTAAATTCGTGGTATTCGGTTGTTTTAATATTAAGTAGGTAAATAAATATCAAGCCGTGATTAAACGCCGCAGTAAGCCGATTTCGTTTCGCATTTTTATAAATGATTTTATTTTAGCCACTTAAATCACTGAACCTTTTTGGTGTTTTTGTAGTTTGAAAATACTGTCTTAATCATTCATCAAAAATGTGTATCATTTGTAATAAAAAGTCAAGTTTTAAAAATATTGTACCCTCATTGTTTTACCTAACATCCTGATGAAATATCACACAATAACTCTATATCATCATCCATCACTTTTCGTTGAAGTTTAACTTAATGTAAAGTTCAAATGCTTTCCTGTATTCCCGGAATATTAGGTAAATAAACAAATCAAGATACGCGATTTAAATATAATATAATCCAGATATAATTTGGTTGTGATGCACGGCAAGCGCGGAGGGACGCAGTGGAAACAAAACCGATATACGGTTATACCCTGACAGCTGAGCTCTTAGGTGATTGTGGCGGAAACTTTTATCGGATGTCGAACGTGAGCAAAATAGCGATTCCCGCGAGTTCACCTGTTTACACCGACAACATGTGCCCCCTAGAAGGGATAAGAATACGTCGTGACGCACTACAAAATACTCACTTATTTCTCATCGCGACTTTCCCCTAAGAACTTTTTCAACAGCTTTGTTCATTTTATTTTTATTTCGATAGTATAGAGTTTTTTTTTTCAAAGATTTTTTCTTCTTAGCTCTCTGATCAGATATACAAAAATAGAATTGTGTATATGTGTGATTTAGCTACAACATGAGACTACTAGCGGGGAGCTATCCAGATTATGTTTTTAGTGACTGATTGTCATTGTCTGTTGTCGGTGTCCGTTATACCAATTTAATAGTGTAAAAAGATTATAGCGATTTTTAATGGTGTCTTCCTTCCAGTAACTATAAATCTTATACAGCTTTTAGCTCCCCACACCCAAACATGCCAGTTTACTATCAATAACGCGTCATTTTATCCCATAAACTGTATAAGCCTTATAAACTATAAAGCTGAACAATTGAATTATTTTTCACCATCAAGTGTTACGGAGATAGCGCTGACTGTAATAAACAATAGTGTTATAACAGTTGCGAATTATTTGCATATTCCAATATTTTCTGGGACTTTTGCCAATTCACAAATATTAAGTTATAGTAGGGTAGGTAGGTAAAAGGATATCTAATTCAAAATTAAGTCCTTTTTATTTGCAATTGGACACTATTTGTGGTAACCGGTGATGCGATTTACGATGGGGTCGTGTACGCAAACGCAAACTAAGGCCAGGAAGACATTCAGGCCACTCCTCCTTGGAATCGCTTTCTCCATGTGGGTGGGATATCCAGATCCGTCCCGAAGCAGTGAAATTTTGTCCATTGTCTAGTAGTATGATATCCCACAAAATACCGCAAGACCTGCAACTTTGGGCCTGTAAAACTTTGAAGTTGGGTCTTCACAAGTGCATCGTCGTTGATAAGCCTCTAGCGACGCCTCCCAATGTACATCAAACAATGTCAAACCTTCCAATAAGGAAATTGTATGTTAAAGTAATTGCAAATTAGTGTAAATTGTATTTCTTTTTAGTCTCTGAAGAGGTAAACAGTAGAGTATCAATATAAATATTTATATTGGTTGCAACATACTTTTTACCGATAATTTCCAATTCCATGTAATAGACTCTTTTCAAGACTCGTATTGAATTTTTAAGAAAAATTATTTTGCATTTGTTTTCGCGCCTTCAGCTGGACGTTCAAAGATTCCTGTTGATGCATATTTCTGATTTATTGAGTTCCTTTGAGGTAGGTTGAAGACAATTCAATAAAATACCGATATCATTCTTCACATTGCACATCACGTTACATTCATGCTTGTTACGTTTGCACTGCCTTCGAAGGCCTACTCTTACACAGTAAAATATTTTTATGAATGATTTTTTCTCCTTTACTATAGAAATTTAAGGAAATAATTATAAAAAATAGGACTTAGTTTTCTATCTAAGGTTTGTCATTTCTCGTAATGAAATACTTTAATATAATAAGAGATTTTGGCATTTATCAAAATTTTCGTATTCAATACAAAAGTCCTTCCATTAAGGTAGCGAATGTAAACAAATACTTCCTTTAAGTTACCCACCGGCTTAAAAATATTTAAACGCATCGAAATAAACGTCCAGTGTTTTTTATCTAGTTAATGCAATTTCAATTGTGTACGCTACGTGTTCTACATACTAAAGTATTGTAATTTATAACAATTACTTATTTTATTACAACCATATCATCTCATCTGTACAAATTGTGGGATCAAACAAAATAAAGAAAATCCAACGTAAACTTATAGTACCAACACTTTGTCAAAAATCTTTCCATGAAAAATATAAGTTATCCACATTTTCTTATTTTATACTTATAGCTTGAAGCGAGCAAAAGAGAATAGCATTTCCCGAGATCCCAAGTATTACGGCTCGGTAAAATGTACGGCCCATGCACAGTGCAGCTCGGAGCAACTCGAGTGAGACGTAGGTGAGGGTGGGTGTTCTCTTTCGATCGCGGGAGCTCAAGATATCTGTAATGGCCACTCGAGCTATCTGCTCAACCGTTATTCTCAACAAATCTTCCATATTGCGGCCAACCGGAGCTCAATCAATACTGTGCAACGCGCGTATAGTTTGTTTTCTATTTTGAATTTGTTTACCTCCCGGCTTCAGTCACGACGTGTTTTGCTGTGTTGCAGTTTTGTACTGAATACCAATATTTTCGTACTTAAAGTCTTTCGTTGTTCATGAAGTTTATTGCTAGTTTTGTGCAGATATTCCCATTTCCAGTTCACGTCGAGATAGGATTATGCGATTTATCAAGCGTTCGTAGCTTCGATGCAATTACATAAATGTCTGATAATTCAAATCTAGAAATGACTAGACGTTATTCGTAGTGCGAGACTTTGCCCAGTTCCCATAAGTTTTTGTACTTTCGCATTGGAGCACTGAACAAGTGAAATTAAGATAATGTTCTAATGGGTCGCATAAAAGAAAGTTATAATATCCAGAAGCACATTCGTTGCTATGGAGGTGGCCTGCTTTGTTTCCGACTTCACAAACTTTTCCCTGTTACATTGTTCACTTTGTCGAGAATCGCTACTACATTTTATGGATTGGTACCTATTTGTTTTCTGTTTGCACGTACACCGGCAAAAAGCATTTTCTGCTGATGAGATAAAAATATTTTGTTCTTTCGATAATGGAATTATCCGAATTGTAAAGTGTACATTTTTCTATTAGTTGTTATTGGGTGGACGGCGTTGTTTACAGCGGCACCTGGATTAAGTGAAGCCGTTAGAGAAGTGACGGAGGCAGGGGTTCTCGCGGCAAAGGGGAGGCGGCGAGGTGAATAATTGCTGCAATCAGTGCCAAGCCAACTAAGCGATGATCAGACCAAGACAGAACAAACTTGCCGATTGCTTATTTTCTCATAAAGCCATTTAAGGTCTACTAATTTTATATAAGTAACTTTTACAAAAAAAATGTAGGTCTAATAAGAAATGGTATTGTTATAAGTTATTTTAAGCAAACTTTTATAAAACGCGCATTAATAAATTACCATTAAAGTGTTCACTAGAATTGGTTTATAATGTTGTAACACAAATCGTTGGCATCATAATGTTAATAGGAAGCGACTCTCGCTTGAATCGTGTTCTATTTATTTAGTGGATCAGAACATCATGAATCGTGTTTTGAAAGCGACTAAATTGACTAATTAACCGATTATGCACACATCGCTTTAGTAAACACATTCTGTAATATTATTTGAAGATAAATAAATATCATAATCGAGTCAAAAAGTTCGAAACTCGATTATGTAAGTTAATTAATATCGATGAACAAAATGATCGATGAGGCACACATAAGTTATCAAAGTGGAGTTCAATTTTGTTTACCAGTAAAGGACAATGTGTACCAAATAAATTACGTTAAAGTAAACAAAGTAAATTAGTTGCATGTTCTCGGTAGTCGTTAATTTATATAACGTTTAAAATTCTAAAGTAATTGCATACCGAAGTTAGGTGTTGAACAAAGCTAATCAAAAGATAAGGCTCATACATCATGTAGTGAACTTAGAGCGAGTGTAGGAGCCAGGCCGTTTTTATGGTCCAACTTGCCGGCACAATGCCTTGGAATGTGCGAAGTAAACACTTAACTGCAGGTTTACTTGTCGTAATGCAGTGCAAGTTTCACCGCACGCTCGACCACGGGACCACGGCGCAACTACGCCCTGCAAAGTTTTATGGTTGCAGTTTTAATGTGGACTAAGCTCCGGTGACTCCATCGAGGGGCAGACGCTCTTCCCGCTACGTTTCGGACATCAAATTTCAACTTAATTTTTTTCGCCTCAACTTTGTAGAATAACTGTTTTCAGGGGAAAATGTGCTATATACGTTAATGAGAAAACCGCCAGGTTCTCCTTTGATGCCATTTTGGAACAACAGTTTTAAACGATAAAGTAATATTAATTTCAATCTTGTGACGCTAGAAGTCCACTTATTATTGTGGTAATAAATCTTTTCAACAAGTCATATTGCAGTGTTTAATAGCACAAATTTTGGTAGTGTACATTTTAGATGGCGTGTTCAGCGTGGAATTTTCTTTTTTTTGTTCCGAAACTCACTTTAACTAAGAATAATATTACGATTACCGGTACTTAATAGGGCAGAAAAGAATTAAAGCGGCTCTTTAAGATGATTTTAAAGTAGCCTAAAATAAATAGCGAATGTTCACGTAACGGTCGGTGAGTCAGGAAAGTTGGAAAGTAAATGGTATTAGCATCGTCTAATCACTACCTGGGGAGCTCTCCGTCTAGCGCTCAGAACCGGGTACCGACGTTTCAGAGCCGTTCCCGTACACTTGCTTGCCCGTTCTGGGAGCCTTCTTGAATGCAAATAAGCATTAGGAACGCCTTTACAACATTGAGACTCTCTTTATTGGGCCTGTTCGAGCATATAAACCGGCGGTTCCACAAACATTCGCTTTCCACGCACCTTCGTTTAAAACACGCTTGCGACACTCACTAGGGCCAGGTAGAATCCAATGTTCCTAATTAAAAATTTTACTTAAAGAAGAGTAATGAAGATGAACTCCACCGAAACAAAATCTTATCAGAGCTCGAGGACAAAAATCAAGAAATGCAAATTCAACGGGAAAGGCGTACTTAAGTGGAGCTGTAAATGTAATTAGATTTTCAAGTTTACAAAGACAAGAGCGCTCAGGTTGGTAGATTTACTGCTGGCTGACCCACCTCCCCGTGGAGAACGATAAATGAGACGCCGCGAGGTAGCGATACTAATTATCCTATAGGTAGACGTGTTACACCGTCCACGTTCCCTCTAAATCTTGTTAGCGGTCGGAGGTGCAATTCTGATAAATGCAATTGCTGCGATAATTTACAACGAGTCCCACAACGCTGAACTTAATTATACCTTACGTTTCACCCCCTACTTCTTTACCTACTTCTATTATTTTAATTATATGTTTTTATTAAAATTCTAATGAATAGTTTCTTGAAATAACACAAAATCAAAATAACTATTAAAGTAATAATAGACTTTCTTCTATGTCGTAGATCTAAAACACATAAAGATTTGTTCCATGAAGGAATCGAACTCGTGACACAGTCGACGCCCATTACAGTAGTTTAGGGGTGTTATAATAAGTATAAGGTTGTTTAGGCATTTTAGCACTTAAAAAGTCACGTTATTTTTCTTTTAAAGTTTACTTATTGTTTTGAGTGAAGCATATGCTTACTGAACTAGTCTAGTTAACACATTCAGTGCCCCCGACGCGTATGTGCGTTTCCTGGGACGCACATACGCGTCGGGGGCACTGAATGTGTTAAGTGTCTATTTTTGAAGACCTTGATAAATGATACATCTTAAAAAACAATTTAAATTATCTAAACATATGTTTAATTTTTTTTATAAATATGTTTTATAAATAGAAAGTTAAAAAGAATGTTCATTTATTTGCGTTGCAAGTCATAACATTTTAGTTCTAGTCGAATAGTTTGTATTGTAGTCGCCGATGTAGAATAATATAATTAAGTTTCCATTACATGACTTGGTAGTTGTGAAACAATAATACAAAACTTTCGATTCGATTTCGTTACTTTGTCCTACAGTTTCTAGTCACGATTTTCTGTACCTAGTACCTCATGCATCATGGAAATACTTTGAAAAGCTTTCTAGAAATACACTGAATAGGGTAAGGGATACATTTCGACACAAAAAATAAGCAGACGGTCGACAACCTGTAATCGACACAAGTGAGGAATTACTTAGTCGGGTCATAAGTTCTGTCAAAACCTTATATTTTTAATTTTCGATTACTGGCCAGAAATTCTTCGACTTATTTTAAAAATAGAACTTTCGCGCTTGTAGAAAATAAAAAAGAAATTATTTTTTATTCATTTTTAAATATGGAGTGGTCGAATAAAGAAGACAGAATCGCGGTTATCGCGTTGCACCGCTGTGGTTACGCGCCAAAAGACATTTTCAATATTCTTCAAAATTTGAAAATAACGTTACGGTTTGTTTATCGTACTATCAAACGATACACCGAAGAGTCAAGCTTCGAAGATCGTAAGAGAAGCGGCCGACCTCGCACAGTTCGGACACATAAGGTCATCAAAGCAGTGAAGGCGCGAATCGAACGAAATCCCGTACGTAAACAAAAAATCCTAGCTCTGCAGATGGGGCTAAGCAGAACCACTGTTAAAAGAGTACTAAATGAAGACCTGGGACTACGAGCTTATCGTAAAAAGACAGGACATTTTTTGAACGAGCGTTTAAAAAAAATTAGGCTAGACAGATCCCGCGCTTTGCTACGACGGTACGCGGGAAAAAAATACCGCGAAATTCTTTTTTCGGATGAAAAAATTTTTACTATTGAAGAAAGTTTTAACAAACAAAATGATAAGGTGTATGCCCACAGCAGTGAAGAAGCAAGCGCGCGTATTGCGAGGGTCCAGCGTGGGCATTACCCTTCCTCATTCATGGTTTGGCTTGGAGTCTCATATTCAGGCGTAACTGAGGTGTTTTTCTGTGAAAAAGGTGTGAGAACTAGTGCCGAAGTTTATCAAAATACTGTCCTAACAAACATAGTGGAACCTCTTTCTCAGACAATGTTCAGGAACAGGCATTGGATATTCCAACAGGACTCTGCACCGGCTCATAAGGCACGAAGTACGCAAGACTGGTTGATCGCTCGTGGAATTGACTTCATCCGGCATGAAGACTGGCCCTCTTCTAGTCCAGATTTAAACCCACTGGACTACAAGATATGGCAATATTTGGAGGAAAAAGTCTGTGCTAAACCTCACCCGAATTTGGAGTCTCTCCGAGCATCTCTGGTTAAAGCAGCGGCAGACATAGATATGAATGTGGTGCGTGCAGCGATCGATGACTGGCCGCGTAGATTAAGGGCATGTGTTCAAAATGGGGGAGGGCATTTCGAATAATGTAAATAAAATTATATTGTACATTTAATGACCTTTCATTTCATATATAATTTTTAAATAATTGTCAAAAGGCGTATAAGTTATTACATCAAAAGTTTGTGACAGAACTTATGACCCGACTAAGTATAGTTACTACGTAGAAATTCAGGTATTTTTGAACTTAAAATAGACATTCGACATTCGTGGAGGTAAATCGGGTCGACCTCTAGTAACTATAATAGACAGCAGTTGACGGACACAAATCAGTGACCGACGGATTTAAGCGGTCGTCTGCGAGGGGCCTAAAAGACCCGGTAAATGTTAAATGCGAACCTGTACCGAGTCTGGCTTGCGGGGCGGGAGGAATTAGACTTGAATAATTGCTGCAATCACTCGATGGTGACTGATAAACGTACGGCCTTAAACTTGGAGGAGTCTTTGGTTTCTACACGTAGGTAAGTATGCTACGAGTTTTTACGGTTAAATCTAGAGAGATTTTCTCTTTTATACTTTATTATACAATATTTTTATTTCATTGTATTGTGAAGTTTGGCACTACACTACACATACACAATGGATATAGTTCTCATGAAATATATTTAGCTTTTCGAAACAAAGGGATCAAAAATATATTTTAGCAATTCATCATAGGATTTAATGTGTTGCAATAATTCTTTGCAGTAGTAATTAATTTTCAATATTTATGAGGCCTGGCCTCGTGCTATCATGTGTTGATGGTATTGATTGCGATTGATAGGTCACTAGTCCATCGTTCGAGTATCACAATAACCCCTTTCGTAGGGCTGACTGCATCACTTGCTTTCAACATTCGTTCACCACAAACTTATTGTTACTGTTTACAATAATTTCCAATTTACACCCAATAAACTTGCAAACGTTTGTTAGCTTTTACGTTACGTATCCAATTTATAGTTCAATAAATTGCAGGTTTATTTGTAGTTAAATTGAGGAGTGTTATTTAAAATTATTATTTGTTCATTTCAGCGATATTTGGTTCTATTGGGTAAACATTTGAACAAATAATATTATTATTTCAATATATTAGGTGTAATTTGTTGTTTATTTATTCTATAAAGATGTAAACATCAAAACTAAATTAATTTGTTTATAAATTTAATTCAAAAAATAAATAAAATACATTAATACATTCAACTTTAAAATTTACGGCACGAGCAGACAAACCTCCCAGATGAAGATCATCTAAACCTAATGAAAGTAATCATGTACCAAAACTTTTCTCATGCAAATAAATAATGAAACAAAAGGTCAGAGATCTGTTACAACTCACTTGTGTTTATAGACCGGACCGTAGCATTATTCCTGACAATACTACGGCGCTGGTTAGAAGAGGACAGCATATATTTTTAGAACATACTGTATACCGACTTTAGCGAGACGGACTAAACGGTAATAAATAATGATTTGGTGCAAAGGAACGTTTCAGTAAATCTAATAAAATACGTATCCGCAGAGACTGCACCGCACTGAACTCGTTACCACATCTAGACAATTTATTAGGATTTACGAGGTACCCACGAGTTTCGATGATCGTTCTAAAAGTTCTATAAACGGACAAAACGGTCTAGCACTTTTCATTCACGTCGAATATGAAATAAGAAAACCAATTCGAGCAAAGGAATACATTCAATATATGTCGTAAATGCTCACATCTTTCCCTCTCTTAAACGTTTTCTTAGTTGCTCGAGTTCGTGATTTAAAGTTTCTGAAGCCATAAACTTTGACCTAAAACGTGATCTTTAATTTCTAGCTTTGATTTGCTTTTATATAAAAATTGAACTGTCTTTGTGATCAAAATAAATCGTCGACGTAGGTATTACGGTCATCTTTCCGCAGTGCAATATACTCGTAAGCATTATTATAAAACATTCTTCTGAACCATTTGGAGTTGAAATTGAAATAATATCGGAGACGAACACGGCGTATGCGATTTCCAATTATCGATGTGCGCTGACTGTTCGTACGGTATTGCAACTTCGTATGACGAGAAATATTTCGCTCAGGTTTCATACGAACTACACCTACCGAGGAAACGTACGTCCGTGTACTGCACGTGTCGAGCTCTAATCTTCCGTTATTTGAAACTCAAGAAATTTCACTAACGGAACGAGAAAAATTCCTCCGTCCATAATTTATGATTCAGGACGGAATATCAATATGATTGAAAGAAAAGAAACAAAATTTATGAATTTGACAAAACTTTATCCTAAACGTATTCTAGAAGCGGTTATTTTAGTCGTCCATGCGTGTTATAACAGAACAAGTATAGGTAGCTACCTAAAAGTTTGGTGTGCAAGTTTTGCCAAGTTTCCTGAACAGAATTATGAATATTCACAAACGCCTCGGGATTCCTCATGTGCGGGAACTCTTTTAATAGGGCGTTAAGTGTTGGAGAGTGAGTTAATATATAGTTGCTTTAAAATAGTAAGGAATCTTATTATAACAGCAGTAACTCTTTTAAGAAGGAACATCTTATCATAAGTTTTTATTAGTTTTTTCTCTAGTTCTTGCTTTTGCGCCGTGTCTATGTGTAGAGTACGGGTTGCTTTAATTTTCGTGAAAGGTATAATGTTATATTGACATCTGATGTAGTTATAGCGAAATAAATGGCACAATAAATTACTATAAGTTATTTTTGTCAAATCAGGTAGATGTTACGATTTGTCAGTTACTCCGGTAACGTAGTATTTCACGTAGGATTCGTAAACTTTAGGATACTAAACCTGTTTAAAAAATATATTACTTAGTTTAAAACGTTAATAAACTTTATAAGAACGAAAACAGATATACACGAAGCACTTTGATGGTAACTATGCTCTCAAAACTAGAGCACAAAATAAAAAAGGCAACAGAAATATCTTTGAAAGGCGACTTGAATCGAAACCTCTACTCCACACTCGATACAAAATCACCAATATACATTTCAAGATACGTAACTTAGCATAAGACCCACGTTCCTTTATAAGTATTAAAAGGGTTCAAAGTATAGCAAGCTGCACCAAGTTGCACGTCCATTGCCTTAAGAGCATCGGTTACGTTAAGTAATTCACTCGCCTCAGTTGATAGTGTAAGTTACACCAGTAAGTTACTTCGACTGACTTACCGCACTATTTGCGTCTCCTCTCCTGATTTCCATAGACTTATACTGTTCGAGATTTTCCTCTTAGGTGTGTCTTTATCAAATTAATTCATTTATTTATGAAATTTGTTTGAGGTGTTTTAGTTAGGTAGTTTGCTGGAAATTTTACTTCAAATTACAATGTATTTATAATAACTTGACAATTCGGTATGCAGTTCCATCTTCAAATACATTAACTAATTACGTATTTAGAAGTAGGTACCATATTACCAGTTGATTTCGAATCCGAAACCGTTAGGTTATTTGCGGACATTTACATAGTTGGAAAGATATATACCCGCAGGATACAGTTGACAGTCGTGTGTCCGTCATCCTCAGGGATGCAATTGACAGCGGCGACCTCTCGCGTGTAGCCAGGCCATGTTGTGGAAAGAGAGGAACTGGGAAGTCGTCTTCTCTTTCTATGAAACCGTAGGCGGAGCGCTTGTGGGTATCCTCAATAAGCGTCTCATAAGCTTCGTTGGTCTATGAGCAGTTAGCAAGAACCCGAGCATACGACACAGATGGGGCCTACTAGAGCCGATTCCCCAGCGAGGTTGCGTTGCAAGCTCATTAATGTAGAATCTGACCCCCGGTTCTGAGAAGGAGAGAGAACGGACGTGTATTCAAGTCAAAAAGAGTAGGATACTCTCTATTGCCCCTACCATAGCAGCAAAAGACATTCAATGATTTTCCCTATTCAAAAAACACCATAAGCTTTAATACTAAACAGATACTAATAATAATATTCCAAATTGTAGCTTTCATATTATTGTGTGCTAAATATGTACTTTCTATCAGTAGGTATATTCAGTGCATTGCACTATTGAATTTTGCTTGAAGCAATGTAGAATTCGATGAATAGGAATTACGGAATACCTGGCTTTAAGCTATGCTCTTTAAGTCCATATTAGCATGCTAACGAGCCAAAATCACAGAGGACTTCACCATAAAGGCGAGACAGCGTGAACAATAACAGAAAATTATCAACAGTTCAAATTCAGTGTTTGATCACAGAACGTGAACATGTAATGAGTTGTAAAATTGCTACACTATACCAAATAAACACAGGAATCGCGATGAAAATCATAGGTATAATATTTACAATCACGTTGTGCACTGCAAACAGATAAATTGAGTACAAAATAGTCCACAGCAAAGCGGATACAGTCCTCGCATGAAACAAACAGCCGAGGTTTATGCAAATTGGGCTCCTTTGTATTTTGCTGGATTAAAATATAGTGGGAATTAGTTCCGTGTCAGATATCCGACCAGCGGCCAACTCGGCCCACTTGATTTTATTGCGCGCTACTTTATTTGAAGCGTTTCCGCCATTACTTCGAATGAAGAAGGTGCAATTAAACTTTACAGTGATGAACATTCGAAACGCATATTGGCCCACATTAATAGTATGTTGAATTCTGAAAAATTCCGTTGGGTATTGTAATAATCTTCTTCTTAATCACTTAACTCTTGACAAAGTGGTTGTGGTCGCCATGAAATAGGGTAGCGAGGCCAGTTTGTGCCTCACAATGTCCCGAAGTTATTGAAAATATTACTTTTCATTTTTTTATAGGAAGTTAGTTTCAAACATCATTTTATTTTTTTCCAGCCGTCGCCGTATTAGAACTACATAGTTGTTAATAGAAGCAGTTTATATTTTTACACACAATATGTTTTCAATGTAATTTTTCATGTTGAAAATTGCCACACATGAAAGTTTACTATTGAATTTAATTTTATTATATTTATTCAAAAAACAGCAAAACAAAAAAGAACCTGGGAATAAACTGCCATATTGTGTCACATATATCTGACTAGAATAACAAAACTGAACGTTAACACGCCTTTGTCTACTAGCTAAGATTTAAAGCCTCGACGGTAGCAGGTTCAGAATAATTTTCGATCCGAGCGCCTATATCGTAAACATGAAAACTCATATTCAGGCCCGCTCTTATTTCTCAGTCTAATGATGTTGAATGATGCGACAGTCCCTGCATATTCAAGATAGACCAGCCCATCATTTAAAAAAATGGTTTTCCTTTCATACCCCCTTCGCATAAAGGTCTCCTTTCGTTATTCAAAGAGACTTTTAGTGTTGTTCGGCGGCGAGTCAACGTTATTGAAATGGTGGCTGTCTGTCTGAATTATCTCCCTTCTTCAGTTACTTTCTATAATGTATTCTTTGATTCTGGTGAAATGAAAACGGAAATTTATCAAAGTCAATAGACGTTGGACATTTCAAATAAAAGTTTGTACCAAATGATGTAAAAATACATTGGGAGGATTGGGAGGCCATAACTTTTCGCCTCTTTCGTTTTAGGGGAAAATTGTCATTTTCCGTAAATATATTCAATGGAATGGATTATTTTATCGGACGTAGGTATGCAAAGTACTTGCGTACTTTTTCGGAAAAATAATATCAATTTGATATTGATGTGATTTTAATATTGATGTTTTATAGTTAGTAGAAATAATTTATATGCCAGTGATTCCGGACATACATAAAAATTAAACAGGTAGTTTTCGTGGAAAAACGCATGATACGTTCTATTAGTTTATATAGGTATATCGAAATATTAAACCTTGTAAGAGCAATGTAATCACGCTGTGACTTGATTTTGTCCCTCCCTCCTCCATCCTGATTCGCATAATAGATTTAATTTTACAAACAAATATAGTTTAACAAAAAAAAATAGATAGAACATGTGTTTTATAGAAAATAAGTTGAAAATATTTTACATGAAAAAAATTAAGGACACACAAATAACGTATTTTTCTATAGTGAAACAAGATTATGCATACACATTTATTGTGACGCGACGTAAGCGACATGTACTACATAGTACAATAACATATATCAGTAGCTAAATAGTTTGAGATACACCCTGTAAATTACGTCACACTTGTTAAGCGACCGTCTTAAGTCGTATCGGAAAGCGTCAATAAGCGAAAGCTTAAACCTAATTATTTACACAGTTCAGTGGTAGATAATTACGCTATGCAGCTATCGAGAACCGTCGCTGACGGCTTATAGCTCTGTCCGTTGCATTAATAAAAGCGATTGCAGCTCGAAATCCGATTAACCACGTTGGTTCAACTGACTATTTTGTGCGAATCCCATCAATTGGTACTTGATGTCAAGTGGAATTTAAAAAATAAACAATAATTCCGGATCTGTTCTGTTTGTTTTTTGTATAAACCATTTCAATCGAGTTAAGCTTCATTAGATATTTATGGTATTGGCTTTGTTTTTATGTTGTTGTATAAATAAAGTATTAATATTTTAGTGTAATGCCTATCGCAAGACATACTAAATTTATTGGAAGTAACGACTTACTCACGTGATTTGACTCTGGAAAGCTCTGAGGGTCTCTTATTCATGAGCGGCTATCGTGATTTTCTTAGTCAATTCATATGGTGATGTGTATTAGCAAAACCGTATTAACTAAACAAATAGTTTTTTTTTATTATGACGGAAAGATTGCAGCCGGCAAACTGTTCCAATCCCTCGATGTACGCGGTATAAATGACGAGGCAAAACGCTTAGTCCGGGCTGCAGGTGTCTCAACAACGTAAGGGTGGATATCTGCCGTACGCCGGGATGTCCGTTATTAAGTAGTGTTAAGGTAGTTTTAATGCATTGAACACCATATTAGAATATAATGTCCGATGCTATCAGATGCGGCAGTCAAAGACTTAAAGATCTGACAATTTCTGATCCTGATTAAAAATCAGTGGCAATTGCTAATTGAGAAAGGCAAGTCCAAACATGACGATTGCAAAAAAGTTGTTATCTGAACCCGATATTCGACAGCATTTACTGGGATACAATTACATATTTGTAGTCAACACAATACGAATCGTGTTTAACATAATATCACTATCCTGTTTCCATTCATCTACGAAATGTAGGGAAGTTTACGAGGAATAAGCTGTTTACGTACTTGGAAACATCAACAAAAGGAAACTTGTAACTCCGAATAACATTTTACTATCCATGCCCTTACTATTGACGCCTTTCAACCCAATGTGAGGCTTCTATAGGATTATTTGTCACTTCGTTTATAAGGGAAACTAAAGACAGATTGATCGCATTTGTATTACAGTGTAGTTTGTCTTTAAGCTTCATTGACGGATTACTATCTTTCAAACACTAAAGAAAATGGAATAAATATATACCTTTATTTAGGCATAAGACTAATCTTTATTTATGGATTTCAAAGCACATCATTACTCTATACTTAATCAATCTAAAACGAACCCAAAGACGAAATGGTGTGATATAGAAAGAGTTTATCTATACATTGCATAACTTTAAGCTGTGACATGTAATAGTAAATTAGGTAAACAACAAAAGAACCTAATCTAAAGAGACAATGGCTTAGTTATGTGATAATAACAAGAATACATACTTATAACAATACTTATGAATGAACAATCCATTAGTTTCCGACTGCTGGCGACCGACAATGTCGGGCTTTTTTCGAAATATATTTTCTCAATACGAGTGTTCTCTTTACAGATACTTTTTGTGTTGTCATGATGGTTTATTATTTCATTAATTGAAGTGGTGGCGGTCGCAACCGCTGGCTTGGCTTTTGTCCTCGTAAAAATATAAGACAAAACTTGAAAAACCGATTGGATTAATTCTGCGAGTGAGTCCAATGTGAATTTCCATTTCATTGGATTTATAAGCTGGTATCGGGTGAAGTATTACAAAGTGTCATATTTGTAATAGTGCTCCATAATATTTATGAATGTTTCCATTAGCCGAAAGCTGTTTTAATAATGCATTATGTCGAAAGTGATTCCAATTTTTTATTAACATTATCAAAATTGATTTAAGGTCTCAAAGATAAAACTTTTTAAGATTTTACTAACAGAAAAAACGTTTAGGCGAGTAAAATATTGGAACATTTGATGTTATGAGCGAAGTTCGCGGGCAGAGAGAGGATCCCGCAAACGATTTTCCTTATAAAGAAATTTGTTAGTGTTGTTAACATAACGGTGTTAAAATAATTTAAGGAGTCTATAAAGTTTAATAGCCGACGTTATTGACTCTTTTCGAAGTTAATGCGATCCCGGAGCGTCGATCGCTGCTCGCCTCCTAATAATCTCATCGACATTGTCTACGGGCATGGATACTTTTAATAGCTTCCGCTAAATAACAAACCCGTCAAATTATAAATCGATTTATTTAATGAAATAGTCTTCGTATCTTTTTCTATTTTTTTCGGAAACAATAGTTTCATAAGGAAGACCATCTGTGCATAATTTCTGAAAACCCTTAAAACGAAGAAACTATTCTCTGTTTATTATATTTAGTTTTAGAAGTTTCGTTCTTTTTATGCTACATATGGCACTGAAAATAATGTCGCATTTCATATAAAGGAAGCAAATTTTTTAAAATTTTCAAAATCGCCTCTGTTATTAGATTATCTGTCACGTTCAAACTCAAAAACTTTACCTTGTAATTTCGTTTAAAATCGCTTCTCTTATCATGTTACCTATCACGTTCAAACTAAAAACTTTACCTTTTTGTTATTTCGTATTAACGGAAAGAAATGTTTAGATTTCGAAAAAGAACACGATTTCTTTATTATTGCTGTTGAAATGTGATTTTACTTTACCGCAAAAATCTTAATTTGATTTTAAAAAGAGAATACAATCTTTTTCTAACCTTGTCATGTTTGGCATGACATATCGATTGTTTGTGGCATTATAACGTAGCAAAAGAGAAATTAAGATTGCAATACGTGTATTTCTTTGAGATTTATGGGCGTGCCATCATTGACTTATATTATACTTCTAATGCTCTTCCACTCCCTATGTTCTTCTATTTACTTGTATTTTCTTTATGTTATTTAATAAGAAGCTTCCTATTATTCTTATGAAGCACCAGTTCAGCATTGTGTAGCGTTTTCCATAAATCCATCCTGTGGAAAAACAGTGTGGATGGTTATAGATAGTCACAAACTTTTGCATTACTACTTTTATTAATAAAATATTGTATAGGTAAACAATTGCTGAAATTCTATGGTTCGAATATTGCAGAAACTAATTTAAAACCTCAGAGAACATTGTTGCCCAAATGAACGGAAGTAATTTTAGTAATGAGGTCAAAATAAATAGTATCTTAGTTGTCTCAATAAATAGCGCATTTAAATCAAGGCACTGGAGGCTAGCCAAGTGAGCGAGCGGACCGACTCGAACCTCCTTCGTTATGTTTTCTGCATTTGTCCACTTTACTCGCTTTCACGAACAAACAAGCTCACTTTGTGATCGGAATGCTAACGTTTTAAATTCAATCAATTTTGGAATTCGTATCACTTCTAAGGTTTATTGAGAAATCGCTAAATTGGGATTTCTTTTCTTTTTTTTTTTGTGAAAAATCACTAGTTTGATTTTGGAATAGTATTTGTTCGTTATTTAGAGTCGTAGAAATATTTATAACAGAATGTACAAATAAATAAGTTTCCAAATTCTTATATTCTATCGATAGTGAAGTGAAAACGAACTTCTTACATTTTACGCCAACTTAATGGCGAACAGAGAATTTTTTACTCAAAGCTGGTTCTAATTGTAAATAAAGTGAGAGGCTAATAGGTCACCTTTTGCAGGTCACGTTACGTTTACTTTGTACTAAAAAGAACTAATTTGAAGATGTAAAAGTAGCCAAAATTAAGTAAGAATCCCTACTGTCCAAATGTTCAATATATCTAATTTTTGTCTTTTTACGATGGCCGTTTAATCTTTTCGAAAATTTATTTGCCAGTGCAAAAATTTACTGGAAAAGACAAGAGAAAAAAAAGTTATTTGCTTGGTACAATAATCACAAAAAGTGCTAAGCAAGCGATCCAGGGTTTGATATTCGAATGGAACAAACTAATAGCTGTTCTGTACTTTCTGTTAAGAATTTCTCTTCGCACGAAGTTTGGAGTTGTGCCCGGCATTTGGCAACAGGCCCACCTCGAAGATAAATAAAGGGCCTTACTGTAATATTTCCACATTCGTTATTGTAATTCTAAACCTTATTACACCTATTTAACTTTCTAATACTATAGTTACTCACTTATACGAATATTCTAGTAACTGAGTGCCTTAAAACGATTTAGAAATATAATCCAGACCATACAATCTAGCTTTTAGTATAATTTCGAGATATGCTTTCAAATTGTACAGCTCCTATTTCGTGATATTCTTTAAGCTTCATGCATTTTCTTTATAAAGGGTACAACTGGAACCAGACTCGATTGCTTATAGATAAAGGTGGTAGTTTTTCTGGTTCATAATATTTTGTTTATTTAGAAAATGTTTTGGTGTGTGAGAGAGGTTAAAAACTTACTTCTCGATGTTATATAATAATATTAGGTAATATGCCTATTCGTTTACCGACCTACCATATATATATATATATAAAAAATACACCTTAAATATTACTATTTAAATTAAAAACGTTCCTTACGGGAAAGCGCATCTGTTTGTTTACGAACAATAACAGTTACGTTGTTGTTTTACATTACAAAACGCTTTGTTTGGCTGGAAAAGTGTAGGAAAAATTCATGTACTTTTTAAATATGGAGAGTTGGCAGACATATTGGCAATAAGTACAGAAATAACTGCTAGTTATGGGGCTGTTGTCCTACATCGATGTTTGGATATCCAAACATTGTGACGTAAGCACATGGTGCCTTCCCGTCTGGCTTCATTGTATATAGGCCCAAGAACATTCTCTATTAGTACCAAGAAAATTAACATGACGAAGCGACGGAAGTCTACTCTGTAACTATGAATGGTAAATATTATATAGCCTTTTTACTGAATCGGTATTATTTTAGCTTTTATTTCAGTCATTTTCTTTATATTTGTGATAATTTCCTCTTGATCTATAGTTCAAGGTTACTACTAGGTTTTGGGATTTTATTCTTGACCAGATATATTTTTTAAGTAGTCTGGAACAATGAAACAATGAAACAATGAAACAATGAATTTATTTTTGCAAATAGGCCATAAAACGGCACTTTTACACGTCAATTTATATGTGAAAAACTAGATGAAGCCGGCATTTCCTATCTGACTACTCTGAGAAGAAATGCCGAAACAAACTCAGAGGTCAGTCTCTTTTCAAGTCCAGACAATGTAAAAATAACATAATGTGAGAGAATCGTGCAAGTTCATTCTGTAGTGGTCTTTTGAGGAAAGAACCACACCAGTTTAAGTGGACCCGTTCTGAAGACAGGCCCGCAACCAGTATAGCTAGTGCTGCTGAGTTGTCCGACGAACAATACCGATCTAAAGAACATTTGGGTGGGTCGCGCAAGTACTCAAACTGTCAGAACGCAGATAACTGGTAATCAAAAAGCACGGCAAGTCTCACACGGTCCTTACACTAACAATAATATAAAATAATAAAAATGTCAATAAATAAATAAAAAAAAATGTCAAATAAAAAATAAAAATGTCACAATTAAATAGGTGATCATGTCATTGTATAAAAAAATTAACGTAATATCAAATTGTATATAAAAGTGTAACTTATGTTACAAACATGTCAACATGACCTGTGCAGACATTACAGCGGCTCATTCCCAAGCCTGACTATCCTCTAAGTAGTCTTTTATTTTATAAAATGCTTTACAGCAAAGTTTAGCCTTTATTACACTTTTAAATTTATTAAGGCTCAAATTTTGAATATCGCTAGGAATTTTATTGTAAAAGCGTATACATTGACATCT
Organism: Spodoptera exigua; assembly: GCA_902829305.4. Classification (NCBI taxonomy): domain Eukaryota; kingdom Metazoa; phylum Arthropoda; class Insecta; order Lepidoptera; family Noctuidae; genus Spodoptera; species Spodoptera exigua. Next base: position 6,757,262 of record LR824612.2, read on the forward strand.
AAACGAACTAGTTATTTTCTGAAGCCTGGAGGCAGGGACAACATATTTGTTTTTCCCCCTCGTGTTAATATTATGTATATCACTATGCTTCTTAAATAAGCTTTTGTTTTTATGAGCGTGAATTACATTTTCATAAATATATTGTGAGGCAACCGTCATTATCTTAGTTTCCTTAAATAATTCTCTGAGCGAATGCCTCGGACTAAGATTATAGATTGATCGAATAGCCCTTTTCTGCAGAACAAAAATAGACTGAATGTCAGCAGCATTCCCCCACAACAAAATACCGTATGACATGATGCTGTGGAAATAAGTAAAATAAACTAACCGCGCTGTATCTACATCTGTTAAATTTCTAATTTTTTTAACGGCATATGCTGCAGAACTGAGCTTCTTCGACAAGCCATCTATATGAGGGCCCCACTGGAGCTTAGCGTCCAGGGTTATACCTAAAAAGACAGTTGTATCTACAGGACTCAACTCCTCGCCCTTGACAAGCACACTGGTTTTTACCTGTTTAACATTTGGTGTTGTGAATTTAATACATTTAGTTTTAGTTTCGTTTAGTAATAAGTTATTAACACCAAACCAGTGAACTATTTCTGAGAGAGCACTGTTTACATTGTCAATAACTAATTGTCGTCGTCTGAGTTTGAATAATAGTGAGGTATCATCAGCAAACAGCACTATCTCGTGTTTATCCCTTACAAGGTAAGGCAAGTCATTAATATAGATAAGAAATAAAAACGGGCCGAGAATAGAACCCTGCGGAACACCCATCTTCACAACAGACCCGGCAGAAACCACACCGTTTACTTCAACTCTCTGAACCCTATTACTCAGGTATGAGGTAAGAAGGTCCAGAGATGCACCTCTTATTCCGTAATGGGATAGCTTCCTGATCAGTGTATCATGAAGCACACAATCGAACGCCTTGGATAAATCACAAAATATTCCCAAAGCGTCGCTTGAGTCCTCCCACGCGTCGTAAATGTGATTAAGAAGTTCAACACCGGCATCAGTTGTTGAACGACCCCTTGTAAATCCGAACTGTTTCGCATGTAATAATTTATTTCTATTAAAAAATCTTTGCATTTGATCTAAAATAATTTTTTCAAAAATTTTTCTGAACGTAGGTAGCACTGAAATAGGTCTAAAGTTAGTGGGGTCAGAAGTACTACCTGATTTAAATAATGGAATTATTTTACTACATTTCATAAGATCAGGAAACACACCACAGTCAATACAGTTATTAAAGATTTGAGCTAATACAGGTGCTACAATAGTTATTACAGAGCTTGTAATATACACAGAATTGCCCCATAGATCTGCAGTCTTTTTGTTATTCAAAGTATTAAAGATTTTAACAATTTCCTTGTTATCTATGTGCTCGAAGGAAAACCCTGAATCGCAAGCTACAACATGTTTTTTGAGTAAAGACTCTGCAACAGTGGGAGATGAATTCAGTGACTTAGTAGTGGATACAGGAATGTCGGAAAAGAAATTTTAAAAAGCAGTTGCAATTTCTACATCCGCTTTTATTAACTTATTATCAATTACAAGACTATGTTGATTTATTCTCTTTTTAGACCTTCCTGCCTCACTGTTGATAATATTCCAAGTGTCTTTGATAACATTGGTACTGTTCTTTATCTTAGAGCTTAAGAATAATGATTTAGCAATGGAGCAAACCTTTTTGAATAATTTAGAATAGTTTTTTACATATTCACTGAATTCAACAGTGTTAATATATGTCCGCTCATTATAAAATCTGGAATTGCTTTATATGATAAGTAGCTACTACTATTCTAGCTAATTTATTAATACCTCCTTATACATAATAATAGAAATGAAATATTTATAACAGAAATAAATTTGGATTCCACCTAACCTATGAACCTGTCTTCAATCAATTTATGGTTGTAAACGTTCCAAATCAGAAAATCTGGAATTTGACAAATATGAAGGAATTTGGCTTATGTTTCCAGTGTTCTACTCTATCTCTTTATAATCATTATATTATTATTATATTCATAATATTATTATTATTATATATAAATTTATTTTAAATCTTTCAGAATCATTTGTAAATATAACAACGTGATATAAATGACGGGCACGCCAGATCTCCACGCTGCAGCCTTCGTAAGATTCCCCTCTTCTAAACTGTCATATATCAATGACTGAAAAGATTGCATTACACGTCATTGTGGGGAAGCTCACATTTTTTCGCACTAAATCCAAACAACACAGAACACGCAGTTAGTGTCCGTGACGAGCGTGAATGAATGGCGTCGCATTTTTCTCGCTAACTCCGCGTCGCCTTCGCAATAAAACATTCATGAATTCAGAATGTTACTACTCAGTACCCATTGCGTGGATGGGGCGTTGATTCCTCCGAAATGCTAAGGAACAGTATCGTAGAGCGCCGATTTGTATCCAAACGCTTATTGTCATCCCTTTGCATCAACATAAGATTCGTCTTCGCCGTATTATCTCCTCAAGATTGTATGACTTCATTATGATAATTCCATCACAGACACAGCACAGTAATCCTAAATTAAATATCAGCTCTAAGAGAAACAAAAATAGCGCGGTCATGGCGCTCAATAAAGATAATGAACATGAATTATTGATAACACGAGCGCTATGTCGTGCGTATCCAAACAATTCATGAATCCAAACTGCTAGCAATAAGACGAGTAAAGAATAAAGCCAATTGTAGAGCGAGCCAATAAAAGAAATAAGTTCAGAAATGGATGCATAGCTGTGTGTTTCCAACATGTATGGCAGGATTGCTCCGCCGCCGGCGGAAGTGCGGCGAACTATGCGCGGCGCGAGGACGGAATGCGGACAATTTCACAAAAGCCCACCGAGTGAGAGGTCCGCCGTGATAACCGTGAAAGCTAATAAATTTGTATGCGGGGGAGGTGACGAAACAAAAACGCTTATTATATTTATAGCGGTCTGTATTTTCCGAGGGCAGACACAATTTTACGTGTTTTATTTGGGAATAGACTTTTTGTGAGATGAAGCTGGCCACTTCAGATATACTTGACGATGTGCCGACGTTACACAGGTATTTAATTAACTAACTTAGATGAAGCCTGTACTTACCTAAAGGTTTCCAGCGTCTTACCATTACAAAGAAGATTAGCGATCTGAAACAATCGGATAAAGATATATATTATCTTGTTTATCGCGACACAAGTTCGAGGGCCAGAAAAAATCCGCTTCAAGTTGTTATCTAAGCGTTTTCAGCGCAAACATGTTTAGACGTCAGATTTATGTTTTCTGATCCATCTGCCGTGCCGTCTCGCATAATATTGCGGACGGACTTGGAAAATAATAAAGGCGGGAGATAAGGTTTTCGTCTGTTCCAAGGGAAACGGTGGAATTGAGTTGGGACAATTTTATTTTTCATTTTCCTTAAGCCTAAGCTAATTTAGCTTAAGCTGAATGAATTATTCGTGCTTGACTGATGTTAGGTTCATGCAGTGCCATTTATTTCAAAAATTCAATATTTTCATTTTGTGGGTTGTATTGTTGTTTATTATGCTGTGACACATTTTATCCAAGTCGAGTAAGAATATAATAATATCCGTTGTTTCGGGGTGCGTCTCACATTTAGTAGAACTGCGTATATTTTAAACAGAAATAGGCAATTAAAATACATTGTTTACATTGAAAATCTAAGAGGTAATAGACCACTACAGACGGGGCCCCACAGTACCGATGTTCAACCGGGTTTTTTTTTTTTGTGAGGGGAAAATCATCAAATGACTTCTCCCGCCCAGGGCCGGGCAGGAGGGAGTGTCAGACTCTTACTGACTAAAAACCCCCCTGTTCCTTCTCCTGCTCTGTGCCGAGGTCGCGGTACCTCATTGCGCTAACCCCGCAACCCCGGCTGAACATCAGCCCTTTAGGGCCCCGTCTGTGGTGGTCTATTGGCTCTTTGAGGCGCGCGCGGAACGCTACGCGCCGTACGCTCGGGCCTGGTTCTGGTCGGGCGGCGAGCTGCCCTTACTCGCCGACCGCAGGCCCGTACTTACGGTGGCCGGAGATCGTCCCTCGATCCCCGACGCCCGTAGTGTCGCCAGTTGCGGCTGCTGGGGCGTGAAGAGGAGGATTGCTCCCTCACGCGGGCCGCCTCTCTCTTTGCGAGCATGACTGCTTCACAAAAGGAGGAGACGGCGTCTCAGTTCCTCTCACTCCGCACCATGGCCTCGACTAAGGCCGGGCGCGAGAGGTCGCCGCCGCCGATCACTTCCCTGAGGATACGGCAGTGCTCAGCCCAGGCAGGGCATACCGCTACCGTATGCTCCACCGTATCCTCTAGGTGGTCCTCACAATGACGACACTCGGGCGTTTCCTCCCGCTGAATCCGAAACAGGAACCTACCGAAGCTGCCGTGCCCGGTAAGCACCTGCGTCAGACGGAAGGTGAGGACGCCGTGGCGTCTCTCAAGCCACTCCTCAAAGAGGGGTCTTACCGCTGCTATGGTAGCGTGCCCGGCCCTCGGTTGCGACAGTCGTTGTTTCCACTCTGCCATGAGATCTCGCCGGAGCTCATTCCGCCACGCACTAATTTGGCGCGGCAGAGGATCTTCGCCCCGGCGACGGGCGTCTGCGCGCAAACTGTAGACGCGCGCGAGCGCCTTCGCTTCTAGATCCCACGGCGGTGATCCGGCAAGGAGGTTCGCCGCCTCCCCGGAGATCGTGCGATACCCGCGGATTACTCGAATAGCCATGACCCTCTGGGACGCGACCAGCGTACGAGCCGGCCGCCGCTTCAAGGCCGGCGCCCACACAGGGGCACCGTAGAGGGCCATGGATCGCACAATCCCCATATACAACCTCCGGCAGGAGGCGTTTGGCCCCCCGAGGTTGGGAAGGAGCCGCTTGAGCGCGGCCCCAGACCGTTCTAACTTAGGGGCCAAACGACGAAAATGCTCCGTGAAGTTCCATCGGCTGTCGAGGACGAGACCCAGGTACTTCATCGCCGACTCGACGCCGATGGTAACTCCTCCTGCCGTTATTTGGGACCCACCTGGAGGTGGCGCGCTCCGACGGCCATAGAAACACATGGCCTCGGACTTGTGGAGCGCCACCTCGAGTCCCAACTGCCGGATCCTTGCAATATGTTCAACCGGGGTGGCGGGGCTAGCGCCATAAAATACCACGGCCTCGGCCTAAAGCAGGAGAACGAACGGGGCGTTTTTAGTCAGTAAGAGTCCGAAATTTCCTCTCGCCTCCCTGACCGAGACAAGTCATTTGAAGATGTTCCGCTCATAAAATAAAGTTGATATTGACATTATAACAATTTTATATGAACGTTTTATTAGTAAACAATATTTCTAATTTAAAATGATCACAAAAGTTGAATGCCCTACATTTATGAGAACCTGCGCAAATGATGATTTTAATATTATGGCCGAACGTAAAGTCTACTGTCATTTTCAAATCCTCGTGACGAGTTAGTCTTAGTCTCTTTATGCTTGTTCCCGTTATCCACGTACAAAATACGCTTCACATTTGCAAATTCCAAAATGATAAAATAATAATTCATGCAGCGACACAGGCACAGTTTAATCGACTGTTAGATAGGTTTTTAACACATCAATGCTGTACTGACACAAAGCAAAAATCTAGTTTTCATTTGCAACACAAAAAACAAAATATTGTTTACGTTCCAACAAAATTGCAATGGAGATTAAAACCAAACATCGATAATAGAACAAGATGTAGGCAGAACGAAATAATAAAAATAGGGTTTTAGCGTAGCAAGTTTCTTCGGGCAGCGAAGCGGCAAGAGGAACCAATTTCTGAGCCGATGCGGAGCATTTTGTTGGAAATAGCTTTCCTTCAATCTGCATTTTCTTGCTGATTTACCAACTTTCATACAGAACGAAAGTTTCCGCGAAATACCTGGGAGAAAGTTTGGCGCAGTCGACACATTAAATTATTATTAAACTCGTCCGTCTACATCAAAACATGTCCAACTCTCATGTCTACCTATTTATATCATATGAAATTAGGGGCTGCAATTTTAGTCTTGCGTTTGAATTTGAAGCTTGTCTGTGTATACAGTTAGGAATAACTTTTTCGTGATCTGATTTGCATATATATCCTTTCTGAAGTTAGTTCATGAAATTCTACAATGCACGACACCTGTATCTACATACCTAAATATGTCCATAACGGTCGAGAGACGCGTTTATTAAAAGTATTAAAATTCTATGATACCTATGTAATCACATAACCAAATTGATTACTCATCATATTTAGAAATAATGGGGCTTCTATATTTAATTTTGAATTTTAGGCGAGAGCAACAGTATAGTCGGCAACAAAAACAGGAGACCTAGTTGCCATCGATAAAAAAAGAAATTTACGTTCCTAAGTTTGTTGATTAACAACTAGGTATGAATCAATCGTAATAAATACATCGGTTTAATTAAGTAACCTATAATACCATCGACCACGCACTCAAACTAGTGGCGAGAAAACATAACCAATAAGCGATACAAGGGGCAGAATAATAAAGAAAAGGGGAAAATATAGGAGGTGGAGATTAACAAAGTTCTAAATAACTAAGTTTGCTTATGGGACGTCATAACAAATGAGTACGGACACGTCCAAGCCGCGCCGTACACTCGTAAAGTCCCCAGTTCGATTACATACACGAACGGGTCGCAGTGAATTAACTACAAACGGACCCGGCGTCACGTGACCAGAATATTTTCAAAAAATCCTTTCCTCACTCCTCTCTGACAGTAGGAGAAGCTTGATGAATAAATGTTTGTGTACGTAAGTGTACGTGTACTCGGACAATTTTGTAATAGAAAAACCTATGTACATTCATATCGTGAATAATTATATAAACGCGAAATCAGTAAATTAATTTGACGTGCGGTGTTAATCGTTACCGCATAATTATTTTCGCAATGAAATGTGTAATTTAAAGCTTAATTGTTAAATAGTTTATCTATTATTTGCCACTAGGTACTATTTTGTATAATTTGTTGTGATTTTGTTTGAAGCTCACTTGAAAATACATTTATGTACAAAGTTGTAATACCAATTAATTGAATCACTACTTATTTGGCAAGCCGGTGGCGTGGTTCGCTAACTAACTCTACGTGTTGCGTGTTTCATTTAAACACGAAATAAATTTGTGCATGTATGATTTATATGTTTTAACGCACATTAAGAGAGCGGACAAGTACTTTGTCTCATACTTTTTTCTAAAATGCATTTATATCTATTATGAATTAATCGGGATTGGTAGAATATTTCTATTTAATTTTTCATGTAGGTACTACATCTGCCTATTGCAAATTTCTCTAAAACTTTAGTCTAAGATGAACCTAAATTGAACTGTTATGAACTATAATATGGTTAAAATAGATACAAATTACTTAAAAAAATATTGGTGAAACTTCAAAAAATATATTGTATAAGTAGTAGAATACTTAAAACTTTGACTATGGTGAAGAAACATAATTTAAATTCGATATAAATCTTCAGTATCGAAGTATCAATTTAATATCGAGCTCATTTTATAACCACTTCCCATGGTAAATCAGCTAATGGAGTGGACGTGACACGAATCACGCGCTCACAGCAAACCTCGATAAGTATGAAAATTAAGTTTTTACAATCTACCATACCTACCTACAGTGACATAAAAGGTAGGTATCCTCCATATTTGATAAAAAAGTTTGAAATTGATATTTTCTTTTTGCTTACTGTGTTATTCAAACACGATAGATATGGTTGGTTATAAAACAAACATTAAATAAAAAAATCTACGTTTTATGTTTTTGTATCAATTTGGATAGCTTTCATCAACTAATTCTATCACATTCATTAGAATACCTAATAATACAAAAACCGAAATGTGAACAAAAAATTCCATATTTTAGTGTATCGCGAACAATGAGTTCTAGTGCAAAAATAAAGGTTTATTTACAAAGAAATGCATTTTATTTCACACGGGACTCGGTTTGAACTGCTATGATTTGGTTATACTTTGCGCCGCATTGAAAATCCCTTGACAATGAATCGTGTTTTCCCTTGAAGCTGCCCCGATCGTCTGATCAAAGGGTGATCCTGTAAAAATATAGTTCTTTTAAAGAGTATTTCACCTGTACAAGGCTTTTTAAATATTGTATTTAAACATCTTTTTAGAATTCTGTGTTTGATTTGTTAAGGTATTGTAAGTGTAGTGTTTATATACACTAGTATTTGGTTTAAAGTTTTAATATTACGTTTATAGACTAGAAGGCAAATAAGCAGACCGTTCACCAAATAGGAAGTGATCAGCGCCGCATAAACAATATCAGAGGAGTCATTATTACGTTGCCAGGAAATTAAAAAGGAAAAATTCGTAATCTTGTTCTTTCGTAATAGCATTTATTATGTCATTGAGCAGCTAACGAGTAGTCGGATTATCTGACGGTAAGCAATTGGCGCCATCCATGGACAAACGCAACACTTGAAGAGTTACGAGTGCGTTGCTAGCTTTTTGGGGGAATAGGGTTTTGGAGGGAAGGACGGAGGGGAATGATTGGGCCTCCGGTAACCACTCACACGGGGAAACAGCGCTGTGGTTGTTTCACGCCTGTTTTCTATGAAGCCATGGTATCACTCCGGTATCACACTAAGTTGTCTGTCAAGACCACTAATTTTTGTTAAACTAGGTTGTAGAATTAATAAAGACTGTCCAATCTTCTTTTTCCTTTTATATCCCAGCCAATATAAACACGGCTCTCTAAGAAATATGCTCTTTTTATTTGATAATGAACATTCAAACGAATATTAACAAATAATATTTTATGGTTTGACTAAACCATAAAATATTATTAAAAATTTAAATGGTTTAATCAAACCATAAAATATTATTTAAAAAGCACAAAATATTGTGATCACTGAAGCCTAGCAATCAGTTTATAAAACAATGTACATCCAAAAAATACAAGCTTGAAGTTGTGGACGTATTGATACAAAAAGCAAACCAGACAAGTTGGGTCGACCTAACAATGGGAAAGAGGTCAGTCGTCAAATTCGACTCTTGTGCAGCGTTCACAAAACAACATTGTTTTATTATTTCATCCTGCATACTCGTATCTTTGTCTGTATTTTTTTTTTTTTTTTTTTGTGAGGGGAAAATCATCAAATGACTTCTCCCGCCCAGGGCCGGGCAGGAGGGAGTGTCAGACTCTTACTGACTAAAAACCCCCCTGTTCCTTCTCCTGCTCTGTGCCGAGGTCGCGGTACCTTATTGCGCTTACCCCGCAGCCCCGGCTGAACATCAGCCCTTTAGGGCCCCGTCTGTGGTGGTCTATTGGCTCTTTGAGGCGCGCGCGGAACGCTACGCGCCGTACGCTCGGGCCTGGTTCTGGTCGGGCGGCGAGCTGCCCTTACTCGCCGACCGCAGGCCCGTACTTACGGTGGCCGGAGATCGTCCCTCGATCCCCGACGCCCGTAGTGTCGCCAGTTGCGGCTGCTGGGGCGTGAGGAGGAGGATTGCTCCCTCACGCGGGCCGCCTCTCTCTTTGCGAGCATGACCGCTTCACAAAAGGAGGAGACGGCGTCCCAGTTCCTCTCACTCCGCACCATGGCCTCGACTAAGGCCGGGCGCGAGAGGTCGCCGCCGCCGATCACTTCCCTGAGGATACGGCGGTGCTCAGCCCAGGCAGGGCATACCGCTACCGTATGCTCCACCGTATCCTCTAGGTATCTTTGTCTGTATGGCATTTTTATTTTTTATCTAAATCCTTTTAACTCGCCAGTTCCTTTTTTCCCAATATCAAAGGATTGACAATGCTATAAAGTTTCCAGTATTTAGAAAAACAAAAACCAAATCAAATAGGCGATGCACTTGAAGAACACAGATCATGATTTATTTATTTAATAAAGTCGATTAAAAATACAATCCTTAAAAACAAAATATTCAATAATGAGAAATTCTTACATGAATATGGTGTCGTAACAATGTTTCACTCCATTATGCTATTTAAAAACTTTAATAAAAGCAATGGAACACAATAAAACATGCACAGTTATTATGTAATAGTGGACTGGTTGTCGCACTTGACAGACGTAACCAAGCTGGAACGCAATGGCCATTCGGATTAAGTGTTATATTCCAAGTAAAGCTAAGTCACGTGTTATGGAATGCATTTATGCATTTCTGCCACCGCATAAGTGCATGTAAGTGGTAAGGACGAAACTGGTGCAACATGCAGTAACGATCTAGTAACATTGTTAAGTAACAAACGAACGAGCAATTATTTTAAACGCATCCATTGCAGTACAAAACAACGTTAAAGAGCTGACGCGGAGTGGTCGTAACAAACGTCGTTATCCTACATTTTGGGGTCGATAAACTGCGGGCAGGCGACGCGACGGCGACGGCGACGCGCTGGCTAACCTCCGCACATTACATGATCAAAGCACACGATGAAAGCCGTCACTGACTATACTCACTCATAAATTCTCCTCTTTCAGCCTATTTATAGAAAATCGAACCCAAGGTCATAGTGCCACAATATTTCGAAGCCCAATCCGTCATTTCTTTCCGCACGGAATAGTTTCTCTTGTAAACACACAGTAAATAGCTCTTGGAGGCAATTACTGAAAAATATAAATGAAGCAAAGTTTTGAATTAATGGTGACAAAGTAAGTAATGCAATAAACTTTGGACGTTAACGTTGTTAAGTCACTAATTAATGTGGATGTTTGCCGATATCTTAAGGAAGTACGCCACTATGTTCTAAGAGATACTGTTATTGTCAACATGCCTTGGATTCAGAAGACCTTTTAAATGCATTCGTGTTTTGTTGCCTATAAAAAGCAGAACTTGAAAATACACGCTGATATATATTTTAAAGCGGCCAGCGCCGACGGCAAAAGTTTTTATTGTTGTTGATCTTTCAGCCGAGCCTCAAGCGACAGTGATGCATCAAAAGATATGAAAGAGAACCCCATACATTTTTCTTGAAACTTTTCGCCCCTCCGCTCCATTTAGTTTGCTTGCATAATACGTAAGTATCCTACCTATATATTCCCCATTTTACGAGTTAAGCATAGCCGAAAGCGGTCACGTACCCACCAAACCATGAAGCGATTGAAGTTTGAAAAAATCTACGAGGAATTATGGCTTTATTTACCTATCAGCAAAAAGCAATATTTTCCGTGCTGCTCGTCTATTTGAAAGCGCAATTTTATTTATTTTCCAACAAAGAACTCTATAAAACTCACACGGATAGTAACTGTGTATACATAGTAATTATCTACGCGATAAATCCTGAGCCCGTTCTTTTTTCGTAAAAACGTCACTGACAGCTGTGATGGTAAAATGCTGTCTTATGAATATATTATTATAGAAGCGGGCACTCTCCTCCGAACTCCCCGCGCTAGTGTATTATAGATCTAACCAACCCACTTTCAATTTATCTATTCTATGGCTACGTTAGTTGGCAAAAATGTAAACAGGATGAGAATAAAGCAGGCAACAAAAGCTTCTCATAGAGCTAATTGCGTTACTAACAGAAAGTATGCTGCGTGTTGTCAGTGGTCGAGCTAAATTGAAGCGAAGGTTTTAATGTAATTAATTTTCAGAGAATTAGACCTTTCTGCTATTTAATAATTGGATAGGGAAGAAAATTTATGATGGGTAGAGGTAGGGTATTAAATAACGTAGTACGATAAACATTTATGTATTAAGTTTCAGTAACAATAATACTATTACTCGTATTATTATTATTACTATAGTCTCGAACCATCTACTAAGACCATCGTTGGAGAGACCACTTAGTACATAAATCTAAAGGGAAGTGGTCAAAGCTTGGTAATTCGATTTCAGTACAATGAATATCGGCTTCCTGACTAACCTACTTCCAGTTATTAAGCATCGATACAATCTATTTCAAATTTTCGAAACTATGACAGATTGGAAACGGGGAAAAATCCACTTTGTAGCCAGTTATTTGCAAAACTAGTCCGGTAAAATGTAAAGTGGATACTTCATAGTTTCTTTTTAATTGCTCCTATTCTTTATGTTCTTTTCACTAATCAAATGACAATTAATGCTGTAGACTACCAAAGAAATGGTTTTAGGTTAATGACCTCGATCGAATCATATTTACAAAACCAGCCTTTTTCAAGGTTTAAAACTAGTAAAAAAATAAAAAATAAACTTTAAGTAAGTAAGATCTTTTTAAAAATATTTCCACAATGTAATTTAAACTCGGAATACGGGGAAATTAATATGAAGATTGTCAAGCGTATCCACTTTTTCATATCGTCGCCTTATGAGAAGGGAAATATTTTCTTAGCCATGTAATATAATGCCACCTGTAAGGTGGAGTAGGTAAGGGTGGAGTTTGTAAAACAATAATTTTATCTAACAAAAAGCTATCGAGTATAGTTCCATTACAAATAAAATCCGATAACATATGAATACAAGTTATTAAACAGTAATAGAGAAATTATTAAAAAAAACGATTTTCTGTTATGACTTTAGTTTAAATAACTCTTTCATGTTTGGAAAATTATCGTGTCATTATTCCTGCCTGACTAAAAACCAACCGTTCATGATCTAGATCCAAACCGGGCCACAATATTTCATTTTGCTTGCGCCCGCAACCCGTAAACTTTTTTTGTTAAATTTTCTGATGGTAAGCAATCAACGCCGGACACCATGGCAATGGAGAAGTTACGAGTATATTGCCGTCTTTTTGTGGATTAGGGTTTTGTAGATTAAGAGATTGGGTCAGAATTTGCGAGATGAAGGACAGGGCCTCCAGTAACACACTGCGAAACGCAACGCTGTGGTTGTTTTACGCCGGTTTTCGGCGAGGTCACTGTCACTCCGATCGACACCAAAATCTAGGACAATTTTTGTACCTACACAGAAAGACTGATATTGTATAAAATATTAAGAAATGTTCCGTCCGGATCAAAACCCCGACACATTGCGCGGTATCTGATTACCCAGTCATTGCGCCCAATGTGCAAATTTAGCCGCGTACATTTTTATAAGGGGAAAATCATCAAATGACTTCTCTTACCGAGGACGTGGCGAGAGATAGTGCCAGACTCTTACTGACTAAAAATATCCCTGTATCTTCTCCTGCCCTAGGATGAGGCCGCGGTGCCTCAATGCGATTGACGCGCCAAGCGTACTATATAAATGTATACAAGCAATATAAAGTACATATTTGTGCATGGAGTTATATGTTTATACACTGTTCCTTCTCTGACGTTCTCTGAGAATGTTATCTAAGGCTATCGGTGCTCTCGACCTTACCGTTTAATATAGGTACTTTCTGTACCAATTTAATGGAACAACATTGGATTTCACGACTTCAGATTATTAAAGATAATTTTGAGTAGACATTCAAGCAATTACAATGACAAAAACAACAAATACTAAGGCAATAAACATGTAGACATTATTTTTAACACAGCATTATTGTTATAGGATTAATATTATCGATAAATAATAAGAATACTGAAGTGTGTGACAAATTGGGGCGGAACATTGCACAAACAAATATTTTTTTACTCCAATTGAACGACTCGGTCCATTAAAAGTTTGTAAGCAGTTTTGTGATGTCCCTTATTTTTTACATTGCCCCCACACTGTTAAATGCTAACCAATTATTCGCTGAATTTTGAAGAGATGAGATTTTTTTGTATTGTAAAAGATTTAAATTTAGAATAGTTTTTGATCAGGCGTTTTTGAAGTTCTTTTATGAAGAACTGAGAAAATAATGCTACCAGCCAGGTATTATCGATCATGCATTTTTGAAAGAAAATAACGTCTATTATTCTCGCAACTTTCACGTTTATAATAGTAGTAGGGCAACCTAAGGATTATCTGTCAATCGACGGCACGTCACCAGTCACTACGTTCCTTGATTGACAGTTGTATGACAGCACTCGTCTCTCCCACACGAATTCTTTTTCATATTTTACCCAACAAAATTCACCTTTGAACACACATAACCATTACAAGAGCACTTATTCCAAACGTTTTCAGTCAAATGTAGTTTTATTTCACCGCTCAATTTTAAAGTAGCCGGTATTTACCTATACGAGGTCAGTGTAGAATAGCGAACTACAGTTTTTACTCCCCCATCCAACTTCTCTACGTCAAAGCGTGTCAATATAGGGTGTGCTCTTTTTGGGGTGGTATTTTGCGTCCAAAACCAGCAGTCAACTTGCGGGTTCTCTATTTGGGCCTATATGAGAGCGAGCCGTCCCAAACTTTAGAGTATCTGCATTCTCCAGGCCAATATTCGAGGTTGATTTCCTGAATGTTCAACTTTGTTTCTAATTAAGCAATTAGCCCATTTTTAGTTTTCGCTCGACGTTTGGCTCACGTTCCAACTTTTGCCATAAGAAAATTATCTGATTTTACGTAACAATTTTGCCCAACACGTTTTCAAGTGATTTAATATTTTATGTAACTAGTTTCGGTCTCGGGAGGCGTTCTATTTCGATTGTTAGTTTTAAATTTTAATTTATTTACAGGTTTGAGTCTTCAAACATTTAGATACTCAATATTCGTACAATTTTGACATGATTGTTTGAGAAATACGCGACAAGATTGTCCATTACTTATAATAGCTTAGGATTAAAAATGCAAAAGTAACATTAGAGAAGGCGTCTAAAAGTTACAATTCAATTTCAATACTAAGGCAAAATATTCAAACCACTCAACTTTAAGACGTTCTTATAAGTATTTCTGTCGCTAAAGATACAGAGGCAGCGAGATACTTAAGTGCAACTTGAATTGGAGCAGCGGTTCAGTATCTGGTCGCTAGCATACAACGTACAATATCATAAATAAAAAGTATTTTGAATCATATTATTTATTATGCTGTTAAATAAATCTGTATTATAACGGTAAGGCATTATATGGCTCTACATTATGAAAAAGTGGTAGCATTAAGCCTGGCAATTATTTACTTACATCGAAAACAAATAAATAATCGATAGTCACGTAGAAATAAAATCGTATATTTGAATTGCTTATTCAATAACAGGCATAATAATATGTCTATACGATAGAGTTAAAATTTCAGAATAACATTGTTTGGAGAGCAATTTTATCTTGAATATTGTTGAACGCTCTGTCGCTCTTGATAACCCCCGATATTTTCGTAGTGTATACAAGCTCGGGGCACAGTACAAGGGGCCAGTAACACTTAAGAAGAACATTATTGCAATGCAGTGGTCTCGTGGTTGAAGTGTCTGGGATGTTGGGACACTCTCCTACAGCGTGATACGGCAATAACACTGCACATTCTGCCCTCAGACACTCGTTATTGTCATATTATACGGGGTCTTGGCTGATTCAGATGTTTAGTAATGCGTGATTATGACTTGAGTGTTTTTATTGTAGATTGTGGTGGATATGTTCCGTATTATATGAGGGGAACTTAAGACCTACGTTCAGTTGAGTATAGATTAAGCATATAACAGATACGGTACGACTCTGTCGTCCATTTATTTTTGAAGATGTTTTACCGCCATCGAGATGCTTTATCAAATAAAATCAAGTAAATAAAATCATATCGTTTATTAGGAAAAAAGTTTGTATACAATTTACCCTTAGTAGGTTACTTCAACATTTATAAACCCACAGCAATTAACCTCGTATACAAATTAATAATAAACAAAATATTAATATTTTAGATCTAATACGTTTAGGTATTATAATTGCTCAAAATTGCCTCAACGCCCAGCGGTTCAAAGTTTGACAGCAAACATTGTTTTCTTCTAACAAAATTGCTGCCACAGATAGAAAGTCCAAGTTTATCTGTTACCGATTTAATTTGATGATTCACATCGGAGAGAAATCCGCGGCCGGCTTGTTCTTTGGTTATTCGTCTTTTGTCTTATTTTATTATGCTGTTAGTCAGTCGCGGCGATAAAGGCTAGCGAGACGGCTTGTCTGCTTGTTCCCGGTTTTCTCGGGGTTGTTTATCCGGCTGGGGGTAGTTAGCGCGGCGGAGTGGCGCCCCGCGGCAGTGCCTCTGTAGCCCGCCCAGCGATGGGACGCTCCACGCCCGCCCAACTGTTCCCTATCGCCCGCGTACGACCTCAACAACACAGGTGAACCGCGCGACCATAAAAAGGACAATCATCTAATGTGACTCGGACAAAATGACTCCTTTTATACATTTATATTGTGTTATATGGATAGAGTTACTGACTGGCTGCTGCACCACCACAGGTGAGTTGATAGTGCAATTAGCATTTTTATTGAGTTCGCCGGCAACTTATAAAAAGTTTTGTGTAAAATACGAATTATGTTTTACTGTTGCGGAAGTAATAGATTGACGGTATTTTAGCGTGTCTCCTTCGAACTCCTTTAAAACTTTCTAGTTAGAAGCCCTGTTATTGTTTTTCTTTGTAGGTTTAATTTAAATTGTGTTTTGTTATAATTTTAATTTTGATTAATATCAACAAAAAGTATATTCAGTATCTCTTTGTATGTAATAGTTTTGTTATTTGAATAAAACACGAACGAACTTTATTTTTTGCTTCTTCTTAAATTGTATTTATTTTATTCGTCGACGGGGAACATGAAATATCGGTATAATAACATAAGTATTTTCCTGTTTCCTTTGTATCCTGGCCTCTGGCCTTGCGACTGGATGTTTCTTAGATAAAAATATTTCTTGCTGTTTTATTAAACGTTATTTTTTAATATTAGATATGAAGTAAACTTAAACATTTATCATTATGTAACGATATTTAGTTCAGTTCTTTAGTTATCACCCAGTCAATTAATCAAAATATTTATACAATTAATAAATTTTGTTTTATTGGTAGTCATAAAATAAAACCAGATAAAAGTACTAGTAATTATACTAACCGCTAATAAACAGTGCAAAATAATTTATTTTCATTTAATTCGTTTCCTATATGTTGACCTTGTAACCAAATGAATAAAAAAATATATTATATATAAAAAAATGTTTTAGTAAAAACTTTATGGTCTATGAATTAAGACTGTTATACGAATATTTATTATCCTTCAAAGTTTTTGTTTTACTTTCATACGTACAATTAAAGCCATTTTTTACCCGGTAATCTAATTTCAAATTTTATATAAAAAACTAAAATCTATCGGGAATTGTATTACGAAAAATATTCACTACTATGCCACATTTCAATAGAAGGCCTATTAGAGTGAACTTTTATATCCTAAATGTTCACACCGACACACAAAAATGTATTCAGCCATTTGTCAGATGTTGCTGTTATTTTTTTTTTCATTAGTTTATAACTTTTTTTTAATATTTAGTTTTTTCACAACACAAATAAAGGGTCATATGAATGAGTTGGCTACAAAGACTACTTTAATTATAATAAATTAAATTTTAAAGCAAAACCAACATTTCAGGTATTTTTTTTTTAAGATCATTGCCCCACACTAAATTAATGTGTACTGGGGTTTCACTTTAGGTTTTTTTTCGGATTTAGAGTAAAGTTATATAACTTAACATTTAATTATAATCTTGCAAAACTAAATGTGTACAATGAATATCAGCTTAATCGGTAGAAGAAATCTGCTTCAAAATTTAGCTGAAATATTCCACTTTGGAAACATACATAACCAATATATATACATACCTACATACATACATTACAATTTAAATAAAAGCTTGTAAATAAATTACATCTAAATTGTCCCTTCGACAGTAGCAGCGATTCCTAAGCTTCTCAAGTAGATGTATTTCGAGGGTCACAAGACGTTATTCCCATAACATACGAGTAATTCGGTTAACAAGGGGGAAGGATCACAAACAAAATGTACCGGGACTAGTGACGTGACGCATAGCCGGATATCCTTGGCCATCTTCCGAGAACCGTGACTTTATCGACGTTTTTTCTCGATGTAAATACATAATGACGTCACTAGTTATTGACGATCTCGCGTTTGCTCTTTCGCCTCCCTAATGGGAGAATTTATTCACAAACGATGTTGACTAAACACACATAGGCGCATGTATGCACTCTCAAATAATTCGTATGCACCGTTTAAGCCCTAAAAGCTTTTTAAACAAATAAGCAGACGTTGGTTTTTCACTTGCGATAACGGGAATGGATTTTTCACTAAAATGCGGAGCAATTGCGCTCGAATTGTCTCGTTTGAATTTCTTTTGTTGGTATTGCTTTGGCAAATCCATATCTATCTAATATACATTCATTGTGCATAAAATAATACGACTGCCGTAAATAAACAAAGAAATATTGAACCATAAACAGGTTACTTCCCTATTTAATAAAAAACAGTATAAAACATAAACCTATTCAATAATAAAACGCTTAATACAAACAGAATCCTGCACCAAAAAATAATTTCATTATAAAGAAATTTTTCTCGCTCGGTAACTTGAAAATCTATTTCAGTCATTATAACTTTAATAACAAAAATTCAAATGCTTTGATCCCCCTTCTGCTTGACGTTTCTTCAAAAGCAAATTATAAAACAAAGAT
The DNA here is from genome assembly GCA_902829305.4 of Spodoptera exigua. Taxonomy (NCBI): domain Eukaryota; kingdom Metazoa; phylum Arthropoda; class Insecta; order Lepidoptera; family Noctuidae; genus Spodoptera; species Spodoptera exigua. Next base: position 6,775,789 of record LR824612.2, read on the forward strand.
TGAAGAACGAAGTGAATATAATGTTGGGGAGCAATAATAAATTGTTATTCTGCAGACCATTCCGTTTATTGAATTGACACGATTCAAAGTGACGAGAGTACGAAGCCCGTAGAAATTTTAAACATAAAAATGCGGTCAAACGCGAAAGGTCTACGAAATTACGTGCAAAAAATACGTAAAACAACCCTTAAAGAAATAAATACAAAACTTTTTGAAAACAGGGCGAACATAAAACAAACATCTTAACCCTCATCCGCTTGTGTAATGTTTGCCAAAAAATAACTAAAACACTTTTGATTTTTAAAATTAACCCTCGAGTTATATTTTAAAGAAATGGGTCATCTGACTTCTCATTATTTTTATTAAATAAAATTACAGAAACTCAAATTGCTCGTTTTCTAGCGTAACGTAATACAAAAAACTTTTTCTAAATTGGTTTTAAGGTTGTGAAACTTTTTTCATAAATCAGTTCTCTGTAATAGCCCAGCGTATCTTTAAATTATCTTCGTTTTCTTTACTTTTAGTGCTTACTTCGAAAACATTTTTTATTAGATTCATTGTAATTAATCAATGCATTATTGCGTTGAAATTTTATTGAATCTATTCAAGCTCTGACGGTTAAGGATAATGAAAGTCACTATTTTATTAGTTTCGTACCTATTATAATGGTACGCTTATCAAGGTATGGATAAGATGAGATCGTTATATCTGTACGCAATCAATGCAAGAGTGTAGTCGAATCGGAAAATTAATAACAACTTCGTACTTTTTTTGAACAGATAGATAATCTATAATATTCTTTAATGTCAATTTAGTAGCTAACAAATTTTTTTAATGGGACAACTAAATAAAATCATAAATCTTAAATTAACTACTCTTTGTCAATTCTAAACTAAATGCAAGTATTGAATAGAATACTAGGAGAAAGTACTTTAAGTGCATTCATAGTAAGATGGCAATAAAAGTTTATACCTAATGAACGTTTCAATGCACCTGCTACACACGATGAGAATTTATGCATTAGAGCTGCGAACACGGATTTATTCAATGGAAACCGTTTTTCTTTGAGAGTGCCGAGATAATGAAGGTGAATCAGGTAAACTCGAGCTAAGTAAAATTCTGATACAATTGCAGTAACTTATCATGTTTCTTTTATGTTGTCTGCCTGTACACATGAAAACATTATACAACCTAATATACTAATTGAACGGTCAAGTCTTTACTAATACTTTTAAAGATAGGCACATGAAATTAAGGCACAAATGGAATTGGACACTAATACCTAACAGTAATTAATCAGAAACACATCAAAACAACATTAATAAAACTAAAAGCTTGCTAATAAAAGAATAAAGTTACCGAAGAAGCATGGAAATCCGATACACCAAATCTGGCTACACAGATCGCTCTCAAATAAATTAATCTTAATGTACATATGCTCTTAGTTCAAATATGAAAGGGCGACTTCTGAATTCAATCCACTTATGGGTAAGTTGGCAATTGGGCTGGAAGCGGCGTGTTTACCCTCGCAATGACCCCGTGTCAACGGGGCTTGAGAAGTTGCGACCATCCTCACACTTGGATCTACGAAACTATATTCGTACATTGGCCGTGTTTAATTTATATTAAGGCCGGATTGTTTCTACGAAGTTAGCCACAGTTTTGCCAACGAATAATTTGATTACGTTTAATTTAAACTGTGTAGTTTTGTGGTGGCCGAATTTTCATTAAGTATACCATATTGCAGATAAGACATAAAATAATATTTTTAGAAACAAACATCACTATACCTTTTTCTTAACTATTCATCTGTATATAAACGTCTATATTGTTAGTAACATAAAAATAACTCTAACAGGAACTTTCTTTGTTTCAACACTTCCTAACACTTGGGGGAGAAACAAATTAACACATAGAAATAATTTGTTACACGTGTCACGCACTATAACATTATCGATACAACGCCGCATCCACTGAGCTCACTCGACGCTGTCAATTATTCATCCCTAGTCGATAATGGAACAATCCTGTCGTTGCCGCGGAGTGGGCCTGTCAACGCTAGACGTAATGCCATATATACCATCCTATCCGACAAAAATCTATCCCAGTTTAATGGGCCATACAACGACTCGAATAATTAAGGAAGCAATTTAAGTATTTTTGAAATTGTAAAGAGATTTCTATTCACAATTTATTTCCTGCATAAAACATAGCGGCTCTTATAAAACGACTCATATTTCCATCGGAAGAGTGTTTTGCGGAAAATGTTTGTGTATAAATTTTCAATCTGTGACAAAAACGGAGCGTAACGCTTTTAAAAAGTTAAAACCATGCACTGTGGATACTTCGGTTTTGTTATGTTGAAATAGCGTTTTGTAGAATTCAATTGACGCTCATGCCATGCAGAGAGATCACAAAATATATAGTTCAAGTAATTACTTATGGATGGATACAATTAGGTACATTGTTGCGGAAAGTAAAGTTTCAATAGTGAAACGTACTTAAGTCGGTGATTAGGTATTATTAGGGAGGGGAAGCAGAGTGCGCTATTTATCATCGCTGGCATAATTAGGGCTCTATAGTTAATGGTGGTACCAAACATTAGTTAGTCAGCTATTTTATTTTAGTTTATGTTTTCAATCAACAACAGTAATAAGCTACATTTACACCATGCAGATCTCTTGCCTGTTGCAGACAAATTAAATAAAACAATTATTAACTTGCGTGATCTTAACAATGCATGAGGTATAATGTAATCGAGCTTTATTGAATTCAATTAATTATTAGATTTATTAATTCGATTAATTCAATTATTAGATATAATACTATAAAACCAACCAGATAGATTACTCTTTGTCTAAATGGTACTAAACGCAAAATTGTTGAAAGTTTTCAATTCGTAAATCAAATCATATGTAAGAAATAATGTTACTGAAAATCCTCATAAAACCCATAATTAGTGTCAATGTATGTATAGAAATCAACTGATCCTTACTTAAGTTACGCTAAAGCTATTTTAGTTACCTACAAATCACAATTATAGGTTTTACTACGAATAAGTTATTCTATGAAACACGTTCAAAATTATATATTACGATCACAAATGTATGTAGTTAGGATACCTACACAGTATTATAACTTAGCATTTACCCATATCTAGTAAATATTCTATTAAAATTAGATTATGTCTTAGGTCAAATGAATATCTAAAGGGTAAATGGGCGTGGATTTTGTATAAAACCTACAATGCCGAATATTTAGACACGCTAGAATAATATCCAATGTTTTAACGTGAATTGTAATATACGATTCACTATTAAAATATTCAGATTGAAGTATTGACATTAATGTAATGTCAGAGTAAATTAAATGACTTATTTAAGTCGAATTGACGAATAATGTGTTTGCGAACACATCATCATTCACTAGTAATTGAGTTCTTATTAATGAGCAGTAGTGTTCAAATTAATCACTTTCATTATTTAGATCATAGCGTTTAATAGTTTGAGTGATAGCGTTTTGACCGCTAATATGAAATGTTTTCGTATTATACTCGTAGATATAAATTTATAAGCTACCTGTATTTTACGTCGTGGTGGCCCGGAGGTTATGGTGCCCGCTTATCATGTATGAGGGTGCGGGTTCGAAACCTAACAACTACCAATGTGACATTTGCGAATAATAAGTACTTTTTATAGTTGTTTAGACACTACCAACATACGGTGAAGGAAAACATCGTGATCTTTATAAATTATAATTATAAATTTGAAATCCGCCAAGAGCAAGCGTGGTGACCATTGCTCAAACCTTCCCCGTGTGAGAAGATGCCTTTGCTCAGCAGTGGGTATTTATAGACTGATGATGAAGGTCTATTTTTATACGATTTATAGTTTTCCTATAGACATGTTTGAGTGGTCAATTAGTTACAATTTACCGTCCAAATAATACTACAATGTAGTACTTTCAGGACTCCATTCCGCGTAGTACGTAACTGATTTAACTGACACGTGCGTAACACAATTATAGTCCGCGTACGTACAATTAAAACTTTATCCACAGACACAATAGTTTCCGTTTAATTACTCGACAAAATTACAACAATTTTAAAACAATAATGGCCGATATACTTATACTACAATCGGACGGTAATTTGTCCAAGTTCTTGTGTCGAGACAAAGATGGTGGCAGCAACTTCGAAGGATAAATGTTAGAACCTTTTTTATATAATTTACGACTTGTCTAGAAGCTTTATCAAAGTCTTTTTGGTCTAGTCTTACTAGTTGAATACACGGTTCGTGAGTGAAGTTTCTGGTTAATGTACCGCGTCGACTGAAACATTGTACTTTAACTGCACCATTCTAAAATGCAAGATCCTTAGTATGTACTACTATTAGTATATATCTGCTTAATGTTCTATATTCACTGTCATAGGTCATTAGGTTTGATGTACATAAATAAAATGATAACAACCCGAGGCTACGGCAAAGGCATAGTATTATAGTTGGAATAATTTCTTCTACAAACAAACCTTGACGTTACCAAAAATAGCATGCGTTGATTTTATCGACTACTAAGCAAACTTGAGATTTAAAGTATTCAATTTATATAATATGTTCCCTGTGCTTCCTTTGAGATTAAAGTTATTATAATCGAGTAGAATATTACAATCATGTTCTAATTACAGGTCGGGAATTACCCACCGGGCAAAATGTAGTGTCTGTAGCACCTATAGAAGTTCCCGATGGTAAGTGTTTTATCTGTAAATATCAGTTATCGAGAGATAATACTTAATTAATAATTTTGTTTAGGTACTTTTTCGAACCTGCCTTTCTTTCATAGTATACCGCTACAAGGTTTCCAGACACATTATTAGTTCTTAATTAATTCATGAATACATTATCGTTTAGGTTTTCTAGTGCCTACCTAGTTTTCAAAGTGTATCTAATTAAACATTTTATGTTAGGACCGATGTATTTTAGTTTCGTATTTTAAAAATATCGATGAATTTAAAAATAAAAAGCTTGTCGCTAGACGTAGTATAAACCCAATCTAGTAATCCGCAAATATTCCAACTCAAATCTGCGTTAATCTAAATTATTGGACGATGTGCTTGACCTTTCATATTGAGTTAACTTCGAATCAAGTTTGATGGAGTCCCGCAATTAATTATCAAAATAAAACCACTGGGAAGAGAATAAGGGGTGATTTTCATTCGCTAACCAACCCCTTCGTCTCCTTGAAATCAAACCTCGTCGTGGTAGAGCGTTTTAAATTCATGCGAATTTTAAAGGACGTTGTTAAGCAATTTGGATCGCAAGCTAAATTTATGGAAATAATTGTATCTTTTTTAATATAGTGTTGGTAATAGCAAAATCGTATTTAGTACCGCTATGACGTAGAAAGTGACTAAACAAACACAAAGTAACTTTTATAGTACTTCATTCCAAAAACAATAAAACAATTCCGACTGTAACTCCGAAGCTTGATCGCGAAAACAAAATTGTTTTCTTCTACTCGGTATCAGTTGTTTTGTGATGAGTCAAACGACATTATTAAGTTTCTCGGTCGCAGATAGATTTACAATTTAAATGTCTTGAACGTTCTTACAAGCAGCGTGTTGCTCCACAGTCTACATTGTAGAACGAGCTTAAGATCCGTGTTTTCAGCATCACAGCTTTACTAAATTAATGCTCGTTATCTTAATCCATTTGCGGATAAAATTAGTGGAAGGAAAATTTTAAAATATTTTGCTTCCATTTTTAAAATCTTTTGAAGTTGAGCAGGGTTAAGTACATTGAGTTCTGCATTTTATGCTAAAACAGGTTGCTGAAGATTAAGTGGCTCGTCAGACAAGCAAGATGTTTCTAATAATCATCGTTAAAATAAAATCGCACGACGGGTTTGCGCTTTCAACACTTGAAGACCACTGGTCAGCTTAGAATGCTAGTTTTATACTTATAAACAAACAGACACAAAATGAACAAACAATGAAACTAATAATTAAGAGTAAATGCGTAAACTGGCGATAGTTAGAACAAAAATCATGTATTGTATTTTTATAAGATATTAAGTAGATACTCATATACTTTACTCGGACATGAACACAGTCTATAAATGTTAAAGTTAATGCCAAGAGCTGGTCTCCAAGCGTGAACAACATTTGGGATTAGGAATGTAAGCCCGTTTGCTCATGTTCGAGTGATCTGAGCCTAACGTGCCGTGAGGAAATCTATATCGGAAAGCTAGGTTTATATAACAAGGTTTGACGTTTGACGTTACGTTTCATATTACAGTTTACACTTGAAACATCTAACATATTCTAGAATTTCTAGGTATTTACTGATGATATATGAGGTGATTTAAATTATATGTTATATGTTTATATTATATTACTAGCGGCCCGCCCCCGCTTCGCACGGGTCCAACTATCTCGCTATCAAAAGGTCAACTTTTTCCTAATCTTCCCCTCTACTTTTCTAATATTTTCTTTGATAAGAACATTCTCCTGTCAATAACAAACACAACAAAAAAAGAATTAGCAAAATTGGTCCAGGCGTTGTTGAGTTATGCGCTTACCAACACATTTTGCGATCCATTTTTATATATAAAGATATTAACATTATTTTGCGGAAAACAAAGTGAGTGAGTTTTACATGAGTTCATTTTGTGTAATACGAATCAACAATACTATATCAAAATAATTAATTAATAGACTGAATGTAAATTGTAATTGTACCGGTGTACGTTATCCGCATTACCCTCAGATTTCAGTCGGCCATTTAAATTGAAATAACACTCGTAAATACCCAACATTTTAATCAAAATCGCATAAACAAAATGTGTAATCCAAAACGAGATAGAACTTTAAGTAGGTATGTTTAAAAAACTAATTTAAATACATACTGACCGTGTATCGTAGCAAATAACATACTTTATCTAAATCTCAGGACCTTTTCGCGACCGCTCACTTTTTAGAGGTCGCTCTAGATTGATGTTTTTTTAGCATTGTGCTTCTTATACATTATTTTGTCGGTGAAAGAGGGATACAGCGACAAACCGCTATTTGTCGTTGGTGGCCGGGTATAAATCACGCAACCCTACGGCTAGGGTCGCCATGTATTCGACCTATATGTAGTCCGGTATTTATGCCACTTATCTTGGCAAGCGAAGGAAGACAATGATATATGCATTCGTTGAAACTAGTGGTGGCGAATCAGCTTAATTACTCATTCAGTACACTGCTTTTTTCAAGCGACTGTAATGAAAGTCTGAGTCATTTTTCCTAGATATATCACAACTTTTATTTTTGTTGAAGTTAGTCGGTGAATACTAGACTACAAAGTTAATTTGAAACTTTAATTTCTTTGAATGATCACGAACGAACTTTTTAGTGTATTATTTTAACATGGCTTGATTGTCGAAAAGTTTATTAAGGAACTTTATGTTCATAGTACAAAATCAATTCATGCTGTATCATTATGCGAAGCGGTACTGTACTGGCTTTAATATACAATTATGTAGAATAGAGAGCGTGACAATTCGAATGGCAATGTCGTAAAACTGTCCTCTATTTTCATCAAAACAATTTGGCCACCGGCCGACGCGACGCTCGCGTTGAAACGGCGGCAGACGCGACGGCACCGTTCGTCATATTTGTGACTCTTTTTACTTCCCCTAAAACTTTTACAACAAGTAAACATGTTTACTAGTCATTACCACACTATTTATTGAGATTTTCTTTTCAGAATCGATGTATCCAAGGTTTGCTGAACCAATACCAAATGTGACGGTGACTGTCGGCCGGGACGCACTGCTTGCGTGTGTCGTGGATAATCTAAGAGGATTCAAGGTATATATGTGTTAACAGAATAAGTCATTAGTAGATATTTACCATTCAAGATTACCTGTATTTTAACCACAGACGATATTTTTATCCTCATACAACAGAGCGATAGTTTAGTAACTGCACGGTTTGACGCGGTGGCTGGGCAAGGTGTCGTGGGTTCGAAGCCCGCATGGAACAACCCTTATTGTGTGATACACAAATTATTGTGTGATGTGTATGAGAAATTATATGTTTGTAAACGCACTCACGACACAGGAAATAATCCAAGTGTGGGGCAAAGTTTATCACAATGGAAAGAAATATAAGTTTAAGACCTTAATTTTCAAACAATTCCAAAACGGATGGACAAGTTGTTAATAATAAAAATGAAATTGTTTTCGACCAACTTAAGAAAAGGAAAATACTTTAACTTTTATGCATTTGTAGGTAGCATGGGTGCGTATGGACACTCAGACAATCCTGAGCATCCACCACAACATAATAACGCAGAACGCGCGCATCAGTCTGTCGTACAACGACCACCGCTCGTGGTACCTGCACATCAAGAACGTGCAGGAGGTGGACCGCGGCTGGTACATGTGCCAAGTCAACACTGATCCCATGCGCTCCAGGAAGGGGTACCTTCAGGTGGTTGGTGAGTATATTACCGCCTTATGTTTGTTGTACCATGATCTGAACATCACGAGTATGCAGGTCGTGGACCGCGGGTAGTACTTATGCCAGTTCAACACCAATCGTATGCGCTCCAGGAAGGAATACCTTTAGGTGGTTGGTACTTATACTACCTCCTTCAGGCTATTGTACAAGCTCTTGACATCTGCTTGAAGTGCTAGCACATCAAGAACGTGCAGGACTGCTTATAAAATATTGCAAAATAGCCAAGTAGCGGTGAAGAAACTCCATGAATTTTACATGATGGATTATGGGTCGTATCCCAAGAGGCTAGAATCTACAGACTATGTAAAAGGGCTGATTGCGTAGCAAGATATTACCTCTATCAATTTCGGTGCAAAGCATCCGGACACTGAGTTTATAAAAATATTTGAGCGCCTATGTTTAAAGAAATAGCAAACACAATGCCATGGACAAATTAATTTCGTAATTTGTCCATGGCATTGTGTGCTGTAATATTGATGATACAAGTGCGACTTTTAATTGCTAATAGACACGTTGATCAAGTTTAAAATAAAACTTGTATCATAATCTCTTTTTCAATATTTCCAAACGATTGAAAATTAACGATGGCATGCGTTATACAGGATGATAACTAGCACCGTCCTTAGGTAAGCATCGGTTAAGACACTTAATATACTTAGAATTTATTTGTTTACGCAGTGCCACCATCAATCATCGATAATATGACGTCAACGGATATGGTGGTTCGGGAAGGCTCTGACGTCACCTTGGTGTGTCGGGCTTCAGGGTACCCTGAACCTTATGTCATGTGGAGGCGAGAAGACGGACAAGACTTTAATTATAATGGAGAATCAGGTTAGATAGAAATTAGGATTTATTTCTATTTTTTTTTCCGTACCGTTCTTGCAATGCATTGCAATCTTCGGTTGGGACATGGATAAATAATATTTTCTTTTAAGTTACGTGTTTCTGCAATTCCTTTAGGCAAGGTCTAATATAACTCTAAATATAAACTTTCAAACATGTGTAGTTTGTGTTTTAAAATACAAACACAACCTTATCATAACTCGTGAACTCATTTCGAAGTTCTAATTCAATGTTCTTGTGCAGCTAGTTTAGCCTTTCAAGCTTTGTGGGATCGTCTCCGTTGCCCAACGTTACACACGGAATTTCACTTTAACTTGAATTGAACTAAATGTACTAGATGTATCCACGTACCGAGTTCGCATATTTGAGGTTTTGTGTTGTTAACAAGAATGTTAATAACAACGCTACAAGAAAATATAGCAGCCTCAAATTAAGATTAAATTACCTTCAATTACCCCAAAACTTCCACAATATATGGAACAAAACTTTTCAAACTGTCATTTGAAAGACATTACAATGTTGAACATTTTAATTGTGCTAGAATCCATTGTTAATTTCCCTGTAGACTGTTGTTCGATAAAAATCATTTTCTGTCTTAATTGAATTTTTTGTTGTATGAAAAACAATCTCGAGTTTTTCTTTCAAACATTCCGAAAAACACGAAGCCTTTTCTCAGAGGCTGTGGTTGAAAGCACTTAATGTAAAATGGACTGTCCGTTTTGAAAGTAAATTGAAAAATGAATTTCGCAATAATAGTGCTTGCTTTGAATATTATGATCCCTTTACATATTAATGTCTCGAACAGGACATAAATTTCGCATAGTCTTAGTATTTGAGTCATTGAATCGTGATACATTTATATTGAAGCTAATATCCTTAACGTTCATTTTTGTTCGCAGTTAGCGTAGTGGATGGAGAGACGTTGACAATAACAAAGGTTTCTCGGTTACACATGGGTGCTTACCTGTGCATAGCATCTAATGGGGTGCCACCTTCGATTAGTAAACGGATCATGCTTATGGTTCAGTGTGAGTATTCGGTATTCCCTGTTCTCAATACACACACAAGTGACAGCACTTGTAATTGTAGTTGACGCTCTGTGGTACTGAGCAGGTATGCGTGGCTGTCAATTTACTGAGAATTAGTTATCATAATCTAGGAGATTATGTAGTACAGGCAATTTACTAAGCAATTAAGTGTGTTAGGTGTAATAATTGTTCATTTTGGATCTGTGTATAGCCTATAGAGCCAACTTATTTTTTGTTGGCTGTTTCGCGATTTAGTTGTTGGTCCACGTTCAGTTTCTTGAATATTGTAATACAAGCTTCTGAAAGTGACTTTGCCTGCCGTTTTTTCACACTATAATAAATTTCTTTGGCAAATTTTATTTAGATTCGTTCAGTAGTTTTGCGTTTAATACATAGGTAGGTATATACGTGTATAACATCAAATCCTTTATTGATCCATACTGACAAACTTTTACGTATAAAATACATATTTATATAATACACATATGTACAAACACGGATATTTTGTTGATTTCCGTGTTAAACGTGTTATATGATTGTGTTGTTTGAAAATAAACAATATATAATATTATGTGCACTTTCCAATAAACAAGACGAGATTTAAGTTGGATTTTATTTAAATAAATTACTTACTACTTTTCAAAGTTCAGCTAATTGTATTAGCTATGTACATATCAGAAAGCTTTCGAACAATTCAAATTGTAATTGACAATAATTTGGACCATTTAATAGAAGTCAAAGACAAAAGTAGGTTAGCACTATCCAAAGTTAAAGGAGATATTTCTGAACTGAAACTTGTTAATTAACTTGATGGAAGAGAAATTATTACAAATTATTGAAGACTTGGCCATAGTTTGAAGGTTATTATCATAATTAATATTATAATTGGAGTATAATAATGCTTTATTATAATGTCATACGAATTCTTACGATCTGAAAATTGAGAGACCTAAAATAGAATGTTGGAAAATATAGCTTTTCAGTGTTGTTATTATGGATTTAGTGACTGAATTTAATAGTTTTGCTTAACTGCTAATAATGAGTTTAAAGATTTCGGATCGATAAATGTGTTGATGTATAAAGTTAGGTTTTATTTTTTTAGCTTTAATGATCTTGGTAATAAATAATTTCAGTGTGTACGATTGTAATCAAAATTTAGTCAATGTGAGACAAAAATCACCTAAATTAGTTTAAACAATAAGATTTTAAAAAATATTCGCGAACTGTAAGTACCACGGAATAGAAAATACAGCGGAAGTGCCGCTCAGACATCGCGACACTGGTTTTCCTTTTGAAACAGTGTAGGGGCACTTCTACCTAATTTTCTGTTCTGTGGTTAACGCCCTTATTGCCTTCCCATCTGTTTAAAATTCGCATCAATGTTGACAATTATAAACCCAAAATCTAAAAGAAGAATTATATAATAAATATAAATTATTGCCTTGAAGCCTAAACCCGAAAATAAAACAAAAAACAATTTACAAAATGAAATTTGGTAAAATCTGTGTACCTACGTGAATGTCCTAATAAGTGAATCTAGGGTTGATTCACACCTGCAAACTAACGACGTAAATTGACAGGCGAACGAGTCTAGTGCTGTAGACACAATGGTTTGTCATCCTTGTTTTATTAGAACTGTAATAGCTTGGGTGTATCTACTCGTGTTTATTGATTTCCCACTTCAAATTACTTCGCCTCTTCGACACTCTATCATTAGAGACCCGAATAAATCAGATTTACAAATGTTATATACACACACTTTAAGTAAACCGGCCTTAATTAAATATGCTCGTGTTTTAATATTTTATATCTACGATTTGAGGAAATGGGTCAAAATTAAGTACGTGATATGTTTTTAAAGGGTAATTCTAAAATGATTCGGTTATGTTGACGATGTCAATTGAAGCGTACCTGCTCTATTATTAAACTACTGTATAAGCGGTTACAGTGTTTTCGAACTGGTTATAAGTATAATTTGAAACTTGGATTTGTTTTTTCAGTTTCTATTTTTGAATGTGTTGTCAAGTGGTAACTATTTACTATGTTTAAGTTTTTTCCATCGAATAGAGTAAGATGACGATGGTTGCTTTATAGGCCTAGGTAGTAGTCAATTTTACGAGACCTCAGCTCCTCTGATGCTCACATTTTTATATTTTCTATCATTCATCTCTTGTGAACATTAAATATACAAGTTACTAGAAGGCATTTAATAACTGTTCTATATTTAGAAATTAATGTGATTTTTAATGTTAACGAACCTGACTTTAATACAGTTCCACCAATGCTGGCGATACCAAATCAGCTGGAAGGTGCATATATAGGACAGGACGTGACGCTGGAGTGCCACACAGAGGCGTATCCCTCCTCCATTAACTACTGGACCACTGACCGCGGAGATATGATTATTTCCGGTGAGCCCTGTACTCTATGAATGCACACACACATACATGCATACACACTTACGAGTACATGCATTTATCTACACATTTTTACATCAATAAAATTTTTCACGTTTAGTTTAATTTCATAAATGTGGTTTTTTGGAACATACCTTGATTCAGTATGTTAATGTTTGATTCAGGGCCTGTTTTATAAAGTACGAATAACTATTGTGTATCAGATTAATTTGAATTTAGAACATAATTTTTCTTTAAACAGTTTGTGCCGCAAAAAGTATAAAAAAAATAGGAATTAAAATCACATAATCAACTTGAATGTAGCCAATATTGCTTTTTATTCATTCTTTTTTTAAATTACAATGCTTTATAACCTGATTGCTCAAATATGTAACAGTTCTAAATTATGGTTTGATATTTACTAACTACAGTTTTAAACAACTTTCAATATCCTTATTTAAACAAAACCAATGAACCACAGTCGCTAACTTCCAACCAATAAACGCCATATTATCGGAACTGGGAACAAAACACAAATACGTACATTTATCATATTGGCATAAATAACATGCGTTCCCGTCAAGTAAGCCATCGTTCGATTGTATCATTGATTTATGACTTCATAATGAAAATAGTTTCCCTTGTATCGGAACCGGCGAACGAGGTGTACCTAGTCGAATACGTTCCGAATGTACTTATTCATGCGCGAATAGAGAATACTTGTATAATGAAATAGTTCACTATTTCCACTTCAGCTCAACTGCGCGATTGATAAATAAGTCGAATAACAACTTTGAATCAAAAACTGTTCGCAATTTTCTTTACGTTGCCGGTATCTCATACCTAAACTGATTCTGCAGTAGCAACCGGTATTTTTGCATGGAACTGAGCATTTGTATTGACTCTGCAGTGGTTATTCGTCGAATATCAACTTTCTAGCATGAACGTTCTAGTTTTCAAGTAGAGCAACTTATTAAATAGGTTATTGGAGTTGATATCTTTGGAACTATTTTATGAGCAATTTATTGAGAAAGCACAAATTTTTTCAACAGAAATTTCTCGAACATTTTATATTTAAATCCAAAATACAAAGGAAAAGATATTGATTCATTGCTTACTAGTTACGTAATGATGCATACAGGTTTTATATTTAAGTAGAAATGGAAATTATAGGAGGCAAGTACGAAGCATTCCCGATGGACAGTGGTTACAACAAGTTCATGATGCTGAAGATCAAGAACATCACCAAGGAAGATTTTGGCTTCTACAAGTGTATCGCGAAGAACTCGTTGGGAGAAACAGACGGGATCATCAAACTTGATGGTAATTTTTAAACATTAGTAGATTGATTTAAAACGGCTTCCGTTAGAGAAAAAGATTGAAAGCGCTGAAACACTCGTAAAAACAAAGAGCCTTTTTACGATCTCGGGGAATTCGGAAGTGTGCGAAAATCACACAAAACTGCCTGTCAATTATCGGTAAAGCTTTTTTGGGCAACCTTCAGAAAAACACTTGCACATTGTATTGAGTCTTCTTAGAAAAAAATGATTGATATTTGCTTTTTGATTCGGGGCCTTTTGGGGGATCGTTGCTTCAATAACTTTCTGGAAAGGTAAAGAGGCATGTTTTGATAATTAAAATTGATATTACTTTACGAGCAATTTATTCAAACTCAATACACCGTTTACAAGAATCAATTTGTTACAGAGATACCGGCTCCACCGTCGGCCTTCACGACTACACAGAAAACAGTGTTAGACAATCAAACAATTAGAAAGAAAGGTGATTTTCTGTCAAATTATTAGTCATTAGTTTTCAATCGATGCTAAACTGTTTATTAATATTCATGTTTTAACAGGTTTGCCGCAAATCAGCGAAAGTAGTGACGCAGTTAGCTCCAACTTTCAAGGTGAAATGTACGGCGAACCGCTAAGTGATTTCGGTAAATATTTTAACGATATTAATGGCTCTATAGTAGTTTTATCATTTGTGTGTGGCAGCCCCATAAGTGTCATATAGAAGACGAATGTCTATGTAATTCAAAGCGATTGATAACACACTAGAGAAATATGGCAATTAATTTAAAATTCGTCATAAATAAACTTTTATACAACCGTTAAAATTGAACAAATGATTTTCTTTTCCAGGTGATGGCTTAGAAAACTCAGCGAGTTTCCGCCAAGTAAATGCCGTGTTAGGTTTCACTTTAATTTGTCAAGTGATAATCATAGCGAGGTATATTTTATTTTCTTGATATTTGTAATATCGTGGTGATAAATTAATTTATTTTTGTTGCTAGTTTTAATTTTTGTTAATGTTTTCTTAAGCTGACCAGACAATAAATTGTTCACATAGTTGAATACATAATTTAAGTTAATTCTCATACAGGATTAAGTGATTTGCCAAGCGGCATTATTGGGATGCTCATTTTATTTTAATTAAAACGCATCTTATTCTAAGTACCTACACTCAATTCACAGTAACTTTTGAATGGAAAGGTTATATATCAATATGTGTATTTGGAAAAGTACGAAGTGTCAATTTAAAGAATTTCAATTCGGTAAAGTGTCGACTAAATAATATTATTATTTTTACACGTACATATCGTACTATAGGTACGTCACTGTATCTGTCTAGTGTTCTGATATCATCCTTTTACATTACTATTAATATATTAAAATATTATTTAGTCGTTACCTTACTGAATCGATTCAGATGGAAGTTATTTTATCAAAGTCAATCTTTAAGTAATGTAACGTTCCTAAGTTCGCTTAGTTGTTACGAAAAATTTGTACACAACTTTTCTACTACATCGATTTTATAAGAATGCGCCTAGAACTAGACTTTTTAGAGATAAACCTATAACTGTCCAATTGAAAACTTGTAAGTAGGTGGTATGTTATTTCCGATAAACGATTTAGTCGATGTATACACTAACGAATTATTAATACGTAACCTACTGTGCTTTGGTAGTTATTAACTGGTCGATTTTCTTTACCTTTCATAACGTAAGGCTTTTGATATTATTTTTACTGTAAAACTTGTATAGATTATTTGCCGTATGTAAAATACAACTAGAGACGATAGGGAAATAGGGAGTTTTTGTGATGATTTACATAATGCTACAAAATGAAAACTGCCAAATAAATGTGTAAAATATGGAAATAAAACGAAGCTTATAACCTTGTTTTCATTATAATTTCCCCCAATATCCGAAAGTATCATAACAATCTGACGTTGTTGTACAATGAAACAAGTTCAAAACTTCTGCATCTGTCTGACTATATGATCGAGCAAGTGAAAACTATGAAAATTCGAGGAAGGCTCCCGAGTAATAATTCAACGCGTCCGATGCCTTTGAATGGCGTGGCGGGCCGCTGCATACCTATAAATAGTAAAGTTTGTTTGTTTGTCAGAGACTCACAGACGGTGGAATTCCCATGACAAAAAATCAAACCACGTTCCCTTTCATGGAGTGTACAACATCCAACATGAATAAGGCTGGTTTTTGTAAATTGAAAAGGCGTATCGATACATGATTCACTGGGCGGCGTTTTGCATAAAAAAGAGAGGATTAAAAATAACCATTTATATGACGTAATAATTCCTGCAATGACCTAAATTCGAGTCAACGTTCTAATTAAATAGTTAAAAGACAGAAGTAGGTGAGTTGTAAGTAGTTCCTATGAATGAGGTTCACCACAACTTAGGCAAATATCATTCTAGAGATCTCAAAAGTGACAAGTGGTTCAGTCCTCGAGTACTGAGGCGACCCGCCACAGCTCCTAGAAACTTGTGATATATTAAAATGTGTACTTGGAAATACACACGGAGAGCAGTTTCTTTGAGACATTGACTGAGTAAATTAATTATATAAAGAATTTAAGACAAGACGAAGGAAACATAATTTCTACTAATTAAACTTCTGTTTTCGTTTCCAGAAATTTTGTAAAATCTTCTAAAGTTAAAATCAACGAAAGTGTCAAAGTGAAAGAGCGTAAATTAATTTAATATGATATAAATAAATGTAAGCTATCGATTTCACGAATTATTATCACGAGACATATTTTCAACAAAAGCGTCACAAGGAATTATGTAAAATAAAAAGATTGTACCGTTTCTTCAATCTGTCTCGGCTACTTTTAAAAGAGAAGCCTTACATTTTTATTTTCCTTTTTATTTTCAAACGCCTTTTTACATTTGTACTGCGAGTTCGCTATATGGCCTGGGAACGAATAGCTATTACTATTAATATGTAAAGTGTTACAATCTGGTACACTGCCCCCTACAGTCCGGAACAATCGATACCTTACTTAGTAATTTACTGCATTCGAGTTTCCACTCGTGAATTTCCAATCGAATTGGACAATAACGTGCATCTCGAAAGTGTTGTGCGATTGTTGGCAATTTTCTCCAGTTCCTTTGATTTCGTACAAAGGATAGAGTCGACCAGTCTTTTAAAATGAGAGTTAGTATTATATTGTCAGAAATAAAAGTTTTGTACGTGGCTACAGTAACGTTTGCACGTCATTATTACACTAACACACGTCGCATAGTACATTCGTTAACAATAGGAAGTACTTAAGTACTAATATTTACTTTCCAAGTCTATTAAAGATTTATGATTATTTGTTTGGGCGCGATTTCCGAATTTAACTATTATTTATGTGGTGGATGCTCCATTTATAGAGAAAGTCTAGGAGCCGAGTAGTAGATGGAATCGCGTGGGAGTAGGTAATGTATGTATCTGTATGATTTTATTATATTTCTTCTAAAAATTAGGAAATCTCAAAATCAACTTAAATCAAATATGGTCAATACATAATCAAGCCACTACCAGCCACTTCTAACCACTTTGAGCCTTATCAAAATTACATAATCAGTGAAATTTCCTAATAAATAAATAATGAGTTAGTATCAAAGCTAATTTGTATATTACACAAAGCTCGGATCAGGGAATAGGATTAGTACTCAAACCATGTTGATCGAAGATTCCGTATATTCCCATAGGAATACGCAATATACATCGTATCTGCTTGTATTTCGCAGAATCCCATAATTATGTTTTGGCTAATTGATTTATATGTTTATAGGTAAATGTTACCACGTGTATATAACTTTAGATTAAACTAATTATCGTCATTATCATCATTAGTCTATAAGTGCTTACTGCTGAGCAAAAGCCTCTTCTCACACGGAGAAAATCAAAGACTAAAATATTAGTCCGCATGGACCCGTGATTCGTGCCCTTGTCATGTCATTTCCATTAAATATTTACAAATACCAATTTTACATACGTATATACTACAACTAACTACAAGTATACTAACTACAAGAATATAACTTATTATCGAAAGCTCGATTGAGACAGCCCACCAACACGCTGTGTGAACCGACCTTAAAAATGGAGATTAATCGCTACGCCTGCTACTCTGCTACTGCTGCTCTCCTCTGCGCGAATGATCCTCCTCTGACGATTTCCTTCACCGTATGCCAGTGCAGTCTAAGTAAACTTAAGTCCAGTTATTACAAAACAAAATGTATCATTTGTCTGGGTTTAAACCATTGTGTCAGGTTATGAATTCGAAATATAAAACGAAGACTAAACTTTAGTTCAGCTGGGGTTGCGGGGTAAGCGCAATAAGGCACCGCGACCTCGGCCCAGAGCAGGAGAAGGAACAGGGGGGTTTTTAGTCAGTAAGTGTCTGACACTACCCCCCATTCGGCCCTAGACGGGAGAAGTCATTTGATGATTATCCCCTCACAAAAAAAACCCTTATTGTTTTCATCTTTAAAAATTGCGTCTTAATACATACCACACACCATTTTCTTTTTTTGCTCCAAGGTGGAAAATCGTTATGAAGCCTCTTCGCGTAGGGAGACGAAGGGGTCTGACTCTTACTGACTAAAGACCAACCTTGGGTGTGTGAATCAAATTTGTCCACAGTTATAAAGACTATATAATTTGAATTCCTTTGCATTATTATTAGAGCTTCTTATGCTTACTTCTTAACAGAATTCTTGTAGCCAATAGGTTGATTGATGAGGCCTTTTTCAAAACAACCTTATTCTGTGACTCATAGAAATAATGTCACATACACATGACACCCAGACCCGAAACAACAATTTGTGGATCATACAAGGTGTTGTTCCGTGCGGGAATCGAAGCCGCGTCACGTGGCACGGCAGCCAGTTGCCCAGCCACCGCGCCAACCGTGCAGTCAAAAGTAGTTTTCTTCTCTTGAAAACTCTCTCTATTCTAGACTTCATCTAGTTTTTCACATATAAATTGACGTGTAAAAGTGCCGTTTTATGGCCTATTTGCAAAAATAAAATAATGGTTTCATAAGCACGATAACATAGTCCTTACTTATTATCTAGGGTAATAAAACATACCTATAAACGAGCAAAATAAAACAATTAATGTTTATCTATTACCTTAGTTGAAAACATTCAATAATTCATTCAGTAGAAAATAGTTATTGACGTATACAACGACCATTTTATTGGCGATTTAGCTTATATAGATGTCAGATTTGAGTTATTACATAAATATAAAACATTTTATTTATCAGTGAAAGTGCGTCGGAGCTCGTTATTTTCAGTACAGACTTGGTATTAAAATTTGTATATACCGTATTATGTAAATCTGTATATGAAATCGATTGAAAAAGAGTAACCTTGGAGTTTCTTGCTCGTTTTTCTCCATCGGAATCTATACTTTAGATCGGGCAAATCTTAAAACTTGTTTGACGTTTAAAACTGCATGTAGCCTGTGCCTAATTGAACAAATTTTTAAAATGGATAATTTACTTATATTGAATTTCTACTCTTTAATAACAGCTTATAATAACCGCTTTTGTCAAGATATCCTAATACATTTTGAGAAAACTGTCATATATAAATAACCTTAAAAATAACCTGGAAAGTTAAAATTGAACGATTTTTTATCAATGCAAGTAAACAATGGAGTTTAATTATCTAGCGAAGTCTAAATAATCATTTCAAAGTTTTATTACCCTATTGTCTTGGCACAACTACCTACAAAAGATAGTGGGCGTTCAGAAATGGCAGTGCAAACTAATATTGCAGTGTTAGAAATTTGTTCAGTGCGAATAGTGCAGTGAATAAACGCTCTTATACTATTCATATCTTTATTATTTATTTATCAATCGCAATAAAAATAATTAATATTCTTTCATGCATATAAATAGAGTGTATTTTAATGTATATTCAATTATAACTGGGAACAGTGATTGAAAGTTTGAGTCCTTAGTCAGTTAATAACTACTAACCGAAAAAAATGTTTACGGACGATAACTACGTGTTCGGTGATCAAAATGTGCAAGTACCAGCCCATTTGAATTTCGGCAAGTTCATTTTAGACCGTCTTCGTCTCCAAAAAAATGAAGTTGCTTTGGTAAGTAACATTTTTCCAATCCTTAAGTTCAGAAGTCCAGCTTTAAATTAGATATCAAACGTATACTCCAATATATTGTAGTAACAATTCTATCTTAAACGTCCAGGAACTCGGAGATACACGTGAGAAACTCACATACAAGGAATTCACACAATATGCCGTCAATATGTCCACCGCTTTGACAAAGCTGGGGGTTGGGCGGGGCGACATTGTTGCAGTCGGATCCGAAAAACGCAATGAATTCGTTCCGACGGTCCTTGCAATCGTGTTCACCGGGGCGACGTACACCCCCTATGATTTAAAGAGCGGGAGAGGTGAGACAAAATATCTTACTTCCACCACATTCTTTAAACGCCTCATATATTTTATAGCGATTCTAGTTTGAAAAAATAGAGGGTTTGTTGATATATTACTTTAAGAGCTGTGCACGAGATAAGCTTTTAGTCTTCGAGTTCATATTTTAAGGTTTTCATAGCTTATGAGTAATCCGAGTAAAAATTCATGAACCGTCCGCTTTTCACCGTTAATTAATATAGTTAATCAGCTTATTCGTATATTAATGGACCTTTAAGCAGATTAATTTGTATTTTACTTTAATTTCAGCGGTATTAAAACACAAGATAGGTTTGACGAAACCGAAATACTTTATATGTTCGAAATTGTTTTGGAATACGTACAGTGACATATTGAGGAGTTTTGATTGCATAGAGAAGTTTGTAACACTAGATGAAGGCACGGAGTCAGTAATTTCTATCAGAACTTTGATCACGAATGATGCTGACGTAAGTAAGTTTGAGCCAGTGCAAGTTCAGGGACAGAGTGACATCGCCTTCATTTTGTATTCGTCGGGCACCACAGGCATGCCAAAAGGCGTACAACTGACACATTTAAATTGCATCCTCAATAGTCTGCCTGATGAGTGAGTACCAACAATGTTAATTAACTTTTCTTGCTTTTCTTTTTTATACTTTGATTTGGACATTTTTCTTACATTTCATTTTTAGATAAAAACCCCTTGATTATTTTAGCTATCCGAAATATTTTAAAGTTATTATATGATTAGTGTAAATATAATTGATGTTTTTAATGTACTTAACGAAAATATTTGCTCTAATTTTTTCAGTTCAGAAGAAGTAATTTGGAATAAAAAATTGGGACAAAATATTAAAAAAGTACTTAATTAAATACTATTTTACAAACAAAAAATATTTCTTCAACAAAATTCTTCAGTTAGAAACAAGTATCCTATAAAAATATATGACTCATAGCAATTATATGATTTACGAGATATTTCCAATAAATATTTGCCCTATATAATTGGTTGCCATATTAATCTAACGAGTAAATATCGTTTCAGCTTCACTGACGAATCTCTGAAGACTGCTTTCCTTTTTGGAGAATGGTATCATAACTATGACACGTTTATGACATACAAATTTTTATGTTTGGGAAGGAAAATTGTGTACGTCAACGAAGCTGAGCCTATTAGCTTCATAAAAAGTGTTCATGACTGTGATGTGAGTAGAATAAAAAAACTTTTTGCCCGCTTTAGATAAGAGCCAATAGACCACTACAGATGGAGCCCAATGGCGCTGATGCTCAGCCAGGGTTGCGGGTCAATTATGTACCGCGGCCCGGCCTCCAGCAGGAAAAGGAGCCGGATAGTATTTAGTCAATAAGAATCAGACTCTCTGGCCCCACCCAGAAGGAAATAATAAATTTGATTATCCTCCTTCAAAAAATTGCCAGTTTAAAATATGTTTTACCCTTTAATCAGCTCCCAAAATAGCCGCGTGAAGAAAACGAGTGATAAGCAAATGATTCTAAAATAATTTAGCTCCATATTATCCATTGATTTAGTTGTTAGTTTAGTCTTTTAAAATTATAGAAAATACCGGCGAAAAACTGAACATTACTCATCATATAAGTCCAGTTATATATTTATCAAATAACATAGATAACATATACATGTATCACAGTACATATATGAGGGATACTACAACAATAAAAAATAGGTAGGTAGCTATCTATTTCAGTATTTATAGACGAGTATCTATAATATATTTTTCAAAGGAACACGAGAAACTGTTTTCTTGTACAAATAGTTCTTAGAATTTTACTACTATTATAACTACTCTATAGATGATTTTATTGTAGTGTTATTCTAGGCAATTACGGTTTAATAAGGTGTTTCCAAAGAATTTTGAAATTAAATTCTTGACACATTTACTTAAGAAATTTTTGGATAAAAGAAGCGCGTTTTAAATTAGTTACAAATGTAGACTAGAAGAAAGTATTTATACACATAGTATTTAGTCCTTCAATGTACGTTTTGTGTATAAAGCAATTAAAATAATACGAGAAAATCATAGATTACTTCGACACAAGCACTCTTCATACCGTCTTCCCACGGGAGTGAAGAGAACCTACGAAGCGGTCATACAGTACAATATTTACACACCTCGGTAGCTTCTTCCACATTCATGAATCTTTTCATAAAATGCGCGCCGCCATTGAATGCTACGCACCTGACCTTTTGAAGGGCACCGTTATAAATGATGAACTGAAATGACAAACCGACCTCAAAACAAGAAAGGAGTTTTAACAAAATATTTTGATTGTGTGGGCGATTTTGTAAGTGGGTTTCCGATGGGCATCTTTCATTGTATTTCTGATTGATGACACATCCAATCTTTTTTAGTAAGTGAAGCTATTTGTAATGCTCGAACGACCGCCTAATTTCAAAATGTATCTACTTAAATAATACTTAAATACCTAAAATAATACGATATAAAAAAAAACGTGATGGCCCGAAGATTAAGGCAACCGCTACTCATGCATGAGGGTGCGGGTTCTAAACCTAGCAAGTACCAATGTGACTTTTTCCGAGTCATATGTACTTTCTATGATTATTATGGACAACACTGACATACGGTGAAGAAAAACATCGTGAGAAAACCTGGACTTATAATTTCTAATTATAAGTTTGAAATCGCCAATCTGCCTTGAGCAAGCGTGGTGATTAATGTTCAAACCTTCTCCGTGTGGGAAGAGGCCTTTGCTCACCAGTGGGCACTTATAGGCTGATGATGACCTAATATACAAAACGATCATAATTCCAAAAACTGAAAACAAGCAACAAATTCATATTATTTTGTCATCATAGAAAGAAATGAACATAATTATCTAAGGAACCCAAACTAAGTAGTTTGTTAACATATAGGTCGGCTGAGGCTCCATTAACCACCTACCTATTCCATCACCAAACCAGTTAGATGGTACCATAATAATGTCCCATCTAATCCACATTTATAACTGCCAAGTATCGTTATGATACATCTGTTTGAGAAGCTTGTAATTCAGAATCTTATTTGATTTCATTCGACATAATTATAGTTCACAGGTCGACCTTACAAAAATGTGTTAATAAGACATGTCACTGCCATACGCCTTATATTCTTTAGTACAAAAGGTTTAAGATCATAATACCTGCAATATTTAACTTATATAAATGTAACCTTTATATTTTCGTATATGTCGATGAACAATGGACATAATGTGAAATTTGGTTTGTCAACACACCGACGATGTAGGAGATAATCCCAGTGTGAAGTAAAGTAAAATAAATAAATATGTACGAGTACTTATAATTGTCTAGGAAAAGATTTCTTCCGGCCTCTACTTTCTATTGATGTAACGTCCGAGATTAAATCTTTTTCTCTTTATATAATTTTGCAGGTTAACATCGCTTTTATAGTGCCTTCTTTTGTTTGCTACTTATCAAAGGCGAAGGAAGCAGAAAAATATAATCTCGATTCACTCAAAATAATATACTCTCGATCATCGCCGCTTCACAACAAGACAATACAAAAGGTCAAAAGTAGGCGAGTATCGATTTATTTTATCGTTTCATTCGTATAATCGATTTCCGTCATGGTCGAAGTTCCAGCGCCTTCCTGAAATTATATATTCGCATTTATTTCTAATTTTAAAGTTTGCAGAATTCTTGATCGCTTTCATATTTCTTTGCTATATAAGTAGCCTAATTAACTAATCGCTGTATGTAGATACGTAGTTTATCGTAAGGTATACCATGCTTTACATTATAACAATACTGTGCTCGAGTAATTTCTTATTTTTAATACGTTTCTAGGTTTCCGAAAGTTAAAAATATCCTGCAAGGGTACGGCATGACGGAGGCTGGTGAGTTAACGTCAGAGAGCTGGGGAACAAAAGGACCCAAGTCAGGTAGCGTTGGCATGGCTTCCCCTGGCATAACTTTAAAGGTATAAAAACTTTGATTTTTATGTTTTGCTACAGAAAATAAATTTTTCATTGTACTATTTTATGGCGTAGGGCGTCAAACAAACTGACGGTATACCTGGTAGTAAGCCATGCTTCGGCACGAATGGGCCTGCTCGACTGGAGTGATACCAAGGCGTCACAGAAAACCAGAGTGAAGCGCTATTTACGTTGTGTTTCGCCGTGTGAGTGAGGTTACCGGAGGCCCAATACTTCGTGCCCCCATCCGCAAATCCCCTATCCTTACATCCCTACTAACCCACAAGAGTCTGTCAACGCACTTGTAGTAACTCCTTTGGCACTACGGGGGGCGCTGATAGCTTACGATCTGGCGATCCGACAGCTCGTTTCAAAAATGTAAAAGGTGGAGGATTATGCCTCAATAAACCCGAAGAAATAAAACGCAAGCGTGGTTTCACGGCAGCTTCTCAGAGAGGCCGTTGTATTACTCGGATCGAGGTGGCCCATTTGTACCACAGCGTGACCATTTCAGCTAGCCATTAGCCATTTTAAACAATGATTATTTCACACGTATTTTGAAAATCGATTATTCCGATTAATAATAATGACCATTGTAACTAATATATTCACATACAGCCGACACAACTATCTAATTTAATTTGTATTATTTATAAAACTCGTAGGTAAATTTAATTTTTACAGAAAGAGAAAAAATACACTATAAAACTATTTACAATTGCAAAATCTGTGGTAAAATAAAGCGGTATTTTCAAATTAGTTGAAAAAAACTTCAAAGGTTTGATTAGAATCAATAATTATAATATAATATTATAATTTTAAGGAAAAATATCTTTATTCGCAGAGATTTTTATTTTTGTCCCATATTAAATTAAAATTGGTTAAGGGACTTGTCAAGGAATATTACATTAGAACCTCTCTTTCTCAGAAAGCGTAGGCAGAGAAGTATGAAACTCCCTCTTTTTATCAGTTATATTTTAAATGAAAGAAAACGAATCTGTTGTTACCGAAATATTATATATACGTCTTGTTGAAAACACCGGCCACAATTTTTTAATTAAATGAAGGAAAACGACTACAGGCTAAATCAATAGTTTCAATATCACAACTAACTTGATCAATTCGTTTATTAATCAAAGGGCCAATTTTTCAACACTATATTTTTTTTAAATGCATCTCACTAAGGATTTGACCATTTTGCTACCGTTCCTTTTAAGGACAATGACCTCGGAATTTAGCCAAAGATGTCGTACAAAAATAATTTCAGTATCACGAATAAATTGGCACACAAGACGTTATGAAGTTTCGAACTAATTAAAAGTAATGTCGTAAGTCTTCATAGCGACTTCTTTTCATATTAAGATATTCTATATCTATATACGTTCACCAGGTCGTTGATCTCGAAACCCGTAAAACTGTGGGTCCCAACCAGCGAGGTGAAATATGTTTGAGGGGACCAGTTCTCATGAAAGGTTACATCGGCGTCCCGCCATCAAATTACTTAGACGAAGACGGCTTCTTCAAAACCGGAGACTTGGGTTATTTTGATGAAGACAGGTATTTCTATATTGTAGAGAGATTGAAGGAAATCATAGTGTACGATGGTTATAAGGTAAGAATACATTATATTTATTTTTTTACTTTTAAAGATAACGTAAATACTTATATTCACGACTATGGTAGGTAAAAATGTAATAAACAATAAGTCTTGACACAAGTACACGACCTTGAGATCGTTCAAACAAAATGTGTGAATCAACACAAATTGTATACCTTCTCGTGTTTTACTTCCTTTGAAGAAGTTTCTGTATTACAAAAAGAAAGCGTAAATACGTCATCCCGGGAAAACTTAGACATCACTAGCCGGAGTCCACGGAAAAAAGATATATATAAAACTCGCCTTATTCTAGCAATAGGCTTTGCGAGGTTTTTGTAGATAATATTAGCTCGCTCTAGTACTGTCCACAAAATACGATCCACACCTTTTCATCTCGAGAAATCCTTTCTTGGTGGACTTACGTCGTATGAATAAGCCGATGTATTATCTACGCATTCCTAGATCCACGTCTTATTACGAATATATGAATTACTAACATTGTTCTGTTCTTTTATATTTTTATCATTTATTGCGTATTTTGGGATACAGTTATTTTATTGCCTTGTGTATTAAAAGAAACCAGATCCGAGAGATGATTGTTTTCTATCAATATTTTTATAACCAGCTCATAAGTGTTTTAGGTAGGTAATTGTTTTTAGATTAAATATTTGTAATGCTATAGGTTTTACGTAGGTAGGTATGGTAATTCAATAACGTACTAATCAACTTTTCACTAGAAAATTTGCTATGCCGTATTAAGTGCAGAATTAATAAGGACAAATGCCTTTTTCTACGAAGAACTTATCATATTATCTATAACATGACATAAGGATGTTTTTCGTTTGTAGCAATATTCTATTTTGTTTTTTTAATACTTTTACTTACAGGTAGCTCCATTAGAACTGGAAACCATTCTACAATTACACCCAGGAGTTCGTGAAGCTGGTGTAGTTGGTAAACCAGTGAAGGTGTATGGAGAGGAACCGACTGCTTTTGTTGTTAAACAACCGGGTGTCAATGTTACTGAGAAGGAGCTCTTAGACTATGTAGCTGAGGAGGTGCGGTATAAATAAATTATACGAAAAAATCTTTGTTCACATAACGAGCAGTAACCTCCTTATACCTACTAGTACTATGACAATGAAAAAACAGCTTCTGCTATTACACATTAAATACATTACATATTATATAACGCTATTCACGATAGAGAGGTTTTCTTTTCCCGAAACATGTGTAACTTTTTCAATGGGAGTCTAGTGAAAATGTCTCAAGTCCTGCTAAGATAAGTTTGTGAGATAGTAATTGTGTAAACCGTTATGAAAACTAGATCCTTTGTTGACAATAATAAGAAAATGTAAAATTAAATTAAGCCAAAGATCTGATAATACCGTAATTCGTGGAACGGTGCCAGAATTTCGAATCAAAACCTTCTTGTTCCAAATTTTATCGAAACGTCCTCCGATTTGCATAAAACAACTATTTGTATTTGTTTGCCTATCTGTGTAACAACGTAACTAACATTAAGACACAGATTACTTCAAAACAGAAGAAAAAACGTAATGGTGAAATCCTCTTATAAAATTAACTAACCACTCTAACAAAGTACAATTAACATTAGTACAAATTAAGTAAATGAAAATGCTCATTGACTCAATCAAGTCGTTTAATTTTTCAGGTGCCACCGTTTATGCAATTAAGAGGAGGTGTAAGGTTCATTGAAGAAATGCCGAGAAATCCCAGGGGCAAGATTATACGCCAACGGTTGAGGGAAATGCTGAAATGAATTGCTAACATTTATAACGTATGTGTGTAATGAACTAAATAAAGAAAATTAACTACAAGTGGACGTTTCAATTTACTAAGTAAAGCTATTCGAGCTATTTCATATCAAACAACTTGTATCACAAATAAATATTGTGTACGACGACCTATTTGCATTTCCAAGATCTCATACAATTCTGATTCTAGTCAAATATTATGTAGAATACGTAAAAGCAAAGACTATTTGCTAAACTAAACAAGAGAACCAAGATTCGCCTTTCGTCCCTACTTACGTGTGTACCTATGTCGTGTTTTGAAGGATCGTAGGTACGAGCGATAACCTGCAGTTATTTCTCCATCTCACATTGTTCAGAAGTTATCAACACAGAACCATCATTAATTAAGTTTAACTACCCCGAGTGCTGACAAAGCGCAGGCAAGCGCCGCTACTCAAGGAACTAAGGAAGTACAGCTCTCGTATTGTTTTTGACCTTTTTCTTTTCTTCGAATAGACGTCTACGTCGGCCTCGTGAGTCATTATTATATCATCAAGCTACTATTGAGAGTCGAAACAAAAAACATCGCGCAAACGGAGCTCGGCTGAAAGCTTTGTGCTGCGTAATATAATTCTACTTCGTATTCTTGTCTTATCTTCGGGGACGTCTTTATTAATTCAGTATGATTTGGATTATCATAATTTCTTACCTTTTGCCTAAAATTACTTTGTAATAGGACAAACACTTGGTATAAATAGCGTTTTGTATTTCCAAATTAAACTTTACATTTATCGTGTGGTATTGATAATATTTGACAGTCTATTAGGAGTTAAATTTTACTGAAATTATATTAAGTACATAAAAGTTGAAGAATACCTGCAGATTTTTTATCTTCTAATATAATTTCGTCCTAAGAAATGTATTACAATTTAAGTCCGTATGCTAATGAAGAACGTTCCTGTGGTGTCATTTGCATTGACATTTTTTAAAATGAAACTCTTTTACCATTTAAATTGACTGGTTTTACCTCGGAGCAATTTAGTCCGCCCTAGCCTCTTCCCGAGAATGGTCCCTGCGGCCTGTAATAGGTTTCTTAAAAGAAAATCGAGTTAAACAGGCGTGATTGACTTAATTGTGGAAAAGCTTTATTTCCCGAGATTAAAGAAGTATTTCAGAGGGAACTAACTAGATTACATTTGGAAAATCTCGGCTACAGTTGATGTCGACGTGTTAAATTTATTTTTCTACATCCAATTTTATTTCTGAAAAGAAAATACGTCTAGAAATTTTATTCTCGTAAGTGAAGAAAGTTTAACAAATTGCCTGAAAGGAGCAAAGTAGGAAAGTAAATAAAGATTAAAAACAAAGAGATGAACATCTATCAAAGTGTTTATTTAAAAGGCGATATATTCTACAAATCCAGTGATATTTTTGCACGCCGCCGAATTTATGCTTGCTGAGCGTAAAATAGACGAGGAACTCTTCATTAATGTTTGCCACTTCGAAAATTGAATCGTTTAATCGCAGCGGGCGGAGTGAGAGGGAACGCATTGGCTGGGTGAGCGTAATTGCGTCAGAGTACCTTTGATACTGAGTGGAAATAGAGCAATTAAGTCCCTCGAGTTGGAGAGTTTACCTTGATTTTTTTATTACTCTCCCTTTTGTGTGCACATGGTTTAGAAATTAGTATGCGTTTAGAAACTCAATACAATAATACACAACAAAACAACAAGACATTAACAGGGCAATCGGCAGGGAACAATTCTTTGTGTGAGTCACAAATTGTTGTTTCGAGTCTGGGTACCTATCTTGAAGTTGTAATTTTGTAAACGCAGCTACGACGTAAAAGAAAATTATTTAATAGGCATCTTATGTAAGTAAAATTTTATGTTTGTCACGACCAAAAAAAAGTCTAGAAGGATACATTAAAAAAAAATAGAACCCTATTCCTACATAAAATACAATTCGAAAATTATACTATTGAAACAAAAAACATACATAGATACTGTTTTATTAAACGCTCTTTATACACGACAAAGTTGAACGATAAACAAGACAAAGCCGAGCTTGATAATGCAGCCTCCAGGGTACGCAATTTATTGAAAAGAGGCGTACGTGTATTCAAAGCGTATGTTCAGTACCAGCTGATAGAATAATATGTATGTATAATGTACTACATTACAATAGAATTACTTTAAAGTCATAGTTAAGACTAGAAAAGATGAAGTACACACTTTATCTACGAACTGAGAGTCGAGTTGTTGTAGCAAACTAGGAAATGTATGAAAAATTCATGAATGTACAGGAGTTTAAATAGAAATCTGCGAACTTAATGAAAGCATGTTTACGTTTGCTTCTGTTAGTAGAGATATAATATGTAGAATTTAGTTTTTGTAAGTAGATATTTTTAAATTGCAAACATTCTAACGTTTTTCCTTTGAGTTTCCAGTAAGTATATAGGTATATGTATAAAAAAGCCCGGCAACGCCCTTGAAACTCCACTAGTATTGTGGATATACTAGGCTTCTCTCGGGTTGTCCTTCTACTCGATTACTGACCTATCCTATAAAGAAAAACCAACGAGTGCACATTCACTTTGCACCTGTTTTTTTTTTAAGGGAATAAAATCTTCAAATTACTTCTCCCACTCAGGATGGGGTGAGTATAAGACATTTACTAAATAAAAACACCCCATTCCTTTACATTATTGCGCTTGTACTCGCAACCCCGGCTGAACATTGGCCATATTTGGCCCCGTCTGTGGTGGTCTAATGGCCCTTTGAGTCGAGCACGGAATAAGACGCGCCGTATGCTTGCGTCTGGTTCTGGTCGGGCAGAGACCAAATTTTTTTCCAGTTATTAGTATATATTTTTATATAGTTAGTATATATTCCAACCTTCCTTTAAAAAGAAGTAATTGCAACTATATTCAAATTTAAGTTGAGTTCATCAATAATAGTTACTAAGTATGTGAAAACTTATTAAAGTTCCTTTTTAATAAAATTTATTCTCATTTTTCATTTTTCAAGCATTACGTCACGTCACGTTAATTTAATCGCATTAAGTAGAAAAATCTAATGGAATTTGCAGTATTAGACTTACGAAGAATAGAGACCTGCTAAAGCCAAGACCTTCAAGCGTCATAAACGTTTTTTCATCTCTCTGTACCAATACGCTTTCATTATGTAATTCTGTCCCAAATGTCACAGAAATTTATATTAAAATTAAAATAAGGCATTTGAGATAAAATGATCCAATTTTTTCCAACACATTAGTTACACATACGTTTTTTTTATGTTATAGGTCGGCAAACGAGCAGACGGACTGATGGTAAGCAAACATCGCCGACCATGAACACCGTTACGATTGCGTTGCCGACCTTTTAGGGATTTGGAGATTTGAGGATTTTGGGAAGGATTTGGCTTCCGGCAACCTCACCCACACGGCGAAAACAACGTTGTGATTGTTTCACGCCGGTTTTCTATGAGGCTGTGGTAGCACTCCTGTGGAGTCGACCCATTTGTGCCGAAGCATAGCTCTCTCAGATTTTTAAGTTAGGTATTCATAAAATACTCAAGTCCTTTTATAATTTAAATAATTTTAAACATGTTTGAAGGGTGAATGAACTGTTCATATTTTAATATTATTTGACATGTATTGTGTGCATTGTTCGCGATACCCGAGATTTTACATATGAATATCATATATTTTGTACAGAATAGGTGGGTGCTATTTTACACATTAATATTTAAGTATACGTGAGTTGTTGTTACTTACATATTTATAATGTATGTAAGTTGTTTTGTACATAACACATTGTTATTTTATTTTATTTTATTTATTTAAGCCTTTTAATCAGACATTTTCCTTTAGTTATTATTCATACATGTTCCTTTTATTCATGTTTTGAATGTCCGTTTGCCAGGTGGCAAAGGCCTCCTCCAATCTTCTCCATTCCCGTCTTTCTGTGGCTACTCTACCCCATGTTGTTCCAGCGACTTGTCTGATATCATCATCCCACCTTCTCTGTGGCCTACCTCTCTTTCTTTTTCCATCCCTTGGGTACCACTGTGTGATTATTTTGCTCCATTTGTCTTTTTCTCTAATCGTGTGGCCTGCCCATTTCCACTTTTGCCTTCTTATTTTCAGGGTTATGTCTTGGACCTTAGTTTTGCTTCTGATGTTGCTATTTCTTACTTTATCCTTTCTTTTGATCCCTACCATACTCCTTTCCATGGCATGTTGGCAAGTGGATAGTTTATTTGCAATGTTTCTTGTTAAAGCCCATGTCTCACTTCCGTATGTCAATACGGGCAGGATGCATGTGTTGAATAGTTTACTTTTAGGTTTTTGTCCTTCATTATTTCTTTAGCGCCCCAGTATTTTTTCCAGCCATTCGCAATTCTTCTTTCAACTTCTTTGTTTATATTATCCTCTGGGGATATCAGTTGGCCAAGATATATGTATTCGTCGACGTAGGAGATTTGAGTCTGTTCCACTGTTACAGGATCTTTCTTGCCATTGGTCATGATTTTTGTTTTCTCCGGGTTTAATTTTAGTCCGAACTTTGCGCTTTCTGATGCTAGGTCATTAATCATTTTTCCTAGGTCGTCTGGTGTTTTTGCAAATAGTACAATATCATCTGCGAATCGCAAGTGTGTTATTGAGCGGCCATTGATGTTTATGCCTAAGTCTCTCCATTCAATTTTCCTGAAGATGTTTTCTAGAACAGTGTTGGCGAGAGGGGGTCTCCCTGCCTCACGCCTTTTTGTATCTGGAACATTTCTCCTTTCTGTTCTAAGTGAATGCATGCTGTGCTGTGACTGTAGATATTCTTGATAATCCTTATATATTTGTGTTCTATACCCTGTTCTTTTAAGGATTCCCAAATTTTTGAATGTATCAGAGAATCGAACGCTTTGCTATAATCAATGAAGGCTATATAGTATGTAAGTTGGTATTCAGAGTACTTTTCTATAGTTTGCCTTACAGTATGGATATGGTCCAGTACTGAGAAGTCCCTGCGAAATCCTGCCTGTTCTATTGGTTGTTGCTCGTCTAATTTTCTTTCTATTCTTTTCAAAATAACTTTAGCAAAAATTTTGTAAATATTAGACATTAGACTAATAGGCCGGTAATTTCCCATATCCCAGTGGTTCCCTTTCTTGAATAGAAGTATTATGTTGGATTCAGTCCATTGTTTTGGGATGATTTCTGTGTTAATAACACTGTTGAAAATTTCTGTGAGTATAGGTATTAAATCTGCCTTCATTTGCTTCAGTATTTCATTGCTTATGCCATCTGGTCCTGGAGCCTTATCACTTTTTTGGGTATTAATAACACATTGTTACGAATATTTAATTATATAAAAGTAATTTATAATAGGCATGATTGATAATAAGAAAATAAAATTAAAGTCTGTTAGATAGTTAACAATATCGGACACGTATTTTTATCTTGGCGTATATGTAAACAACAGAAAAGAAGAAAGTTTAATAGCGATAGGTTGTTACGTCACCGCTGAACATAAATGTACTAGATAATTCTTGAGGTAAAAGTTGTACTTTTTAAATCAATAAAACGACAAAAGTATTTGGTTCCTTATAAGAAAAACTATATACGTATTTTATTTTTTTAAGTAATCAATCATATAACTTCCTCATTCGCTTTATTTCACAAGAGTTTAGCTAAAAATAAATATTTTGATGTAAATATAACAATATGATTTCAATTTGTAAGCCATACTGCGAATTCGTACGAACCATGTTTCAATCACAGTAATTGAGCCCATACAACAAGCTCAGAACTCCACATTAATGGCTCTAAACCTATCTAGTTTAGTGAAGTCATTTCAGACAAACATTACATGGCACAAAGAGGCGGCCATTCGTGTAACATTTAATTAACTAAGTAGCCTCTAAACGTGGCCGGACGGTCATCATAGCCCGATCTAACCATTGAATTAGTAAACGTAATAAAATAAATCCACTAAGCCGCTATAACGCCCAGGATTTAACATGGCTTACTAACGCTTTCAAAGCTGTGAAAGACCCTCCCCATATGCCTACGATCACCCTCCAACACGTAAAGCGTCACAATTTCTGACATCGTCTACTTGTAAAGTGGCAATTTATTTCTTTTATTTTTCTTACTTTACTTCGCGACGGCTGCAATGAAAACTTTTTCTAATATTCCAAATGTATGTTTGTTTAAAAATTTTCATAATAAATTGAAACCCTGGAGATGTTTGTTTGAATTTCATATATTATTCTAATGTGTACCTATTAGACTTGATTGATAAAATATGACGCCATTTTGGTGATGAAATGAATGCGCAAACAAAGCTGCGTGTGATAAAACTTTTAATTAATTATGATGTTGATATTTATAATTAATGTGCTAAATGATTCTCAATAGAATAAATTATTCATTTTTAATGACAAAACATTAGTCACAGTCAGTATTATTGCCAATACTTGATGAGTTATCATCGAATGAAATAAATATTAATTTATTGTATGTACACATGTGTGAATGACTTTTATGCACTGAATACCTACTTACCCATTACTTTATTTATTAGATTGTTGACCTAATAACTTAGGATGCTTACATAATAATTTTGATAACTTTCCACGACAAAATTTAAGCTCATAATAACTATCATTAATATGGAAGGTCGAGTGACTTACACGGTCAAATTTCAGTCCGCAACCGTCTGGCCCCAAGCTCTGACGTTCGTCTGGTAGCACTTATTATTCATTTTAAAAATAAAGTACCTATCATTATTCATCCGATATCGTTCGAGTCTCTAACATAACGTAAGCCGACTAACCTTTTTATATTTTACCTACGGACTAAACGGACTTACCTAGTAATCTTTATTTGAGATAAGTACGTATTGAATAGCTGCTCGACTTGGAACGATAATATGCTTTGAAATAAAGTCAATTTACTAAACGAACTGATAAGTACCCGTTTGTATGTATAAAGTGTTCTAAATTGCTATATCGAATTACGTAAATAAGTCATCTCGTTATAATGTTCTTTAGGCACGACAAAACATCATGTTCTACCTGTTGCTGTTTTTACATATTTTTCTTGTTGTTGTTCGACCAACTTCCTAAAATTAAAAAGAATATTTAAAAACATAGTCATACCTGAATAAAAGTTTGAGAAATTCAAAAATATATTACTTATTCAAAGTTTTAGATACGTTCAACTGTAACTGAAGTTGCTTCATAAGTTCTTGTTTGTTACTGAACATTTTAATTTTATTTTGCTTAAAATGATGTTTTCAAGCAGAAGCTACTAGAGCAAGTAAGTAAATGTGACAAATAAGTGAGAAATGTATTTAACTAAAACTTAACATGATGGTTTCTAGAGCCAAGTATTACCTAATACCTATTGTAAGTTCCTCTTGCCTTAAGATTAAGACGCTGGCGTACCGGATATTAATATTAATGAGTGGGGAAAGCGGGATACGTTATACAAAGTTGTTATGCATTCGTCTCTGGTTGCACCGGGAGCCACGGGAGCCGACGATATAAACTAATGAGCCGTGAACCACCGGCCCATGGATGTATATTATTACTGACCTACCATAAAACTACTCACCACAATGCAACACTACACTGTATCGACTAAAACCGCAGTTAAATCCATAAAATATTGCACATTTTATTCTAAAATACGCCGAAATGCTTTTGTCATAGTATCCAAAAATATAAAAGGAAAACGTGGTGATAGTAAAGTTTACGGACGATTTATGCCCAGTTGCTGGCGCACTGTGTTGTTGCCTCCTTTGTTCAATCTTTTTGTGCCTCAAGAAGGGTATTTCCACTAACATTTTAAAGTTTTTGTTTATGTGCGAGTAAATTTTCAAGTGATTTCGACTAAGCCAAATGGAACTGGCTTTTTCCTCAGTCTTTTTTGGCTCATGTGTCGAAACTAGAGGAACGATTTTGACAAATGAGTTGTCTATCGATTGACCTAACTACGTGGTGCCGGGCACATTTTCTGGGGACGAATTTGAGACTTTTAAAGAAACAAATTATTACGACAATATTTTCTAGATAATTCTTTGTATTTGATATAGAATTTATCTAGGTAATACGTAAAATAAAATAAGAAGTTCACAGATCATTGACCAGCGATGATCGATTAACACTTAAGAAAGTTTAAGTATGGATAAAGTTTGTCCGCCTAGTTTTAGAAGCGTTAAGTAAAACTCGTAAGGAAAGACTCTCGGCCCGGATAAGTCATCCATCAAATAGTTGCCGTCTTGTTAAAATAACAAGGTCTTATTAAACCGCACTGGGAGTTCAACAAGAGCGAGGAAAAATATATGAAAAGTTTTTTACTCGCAGTCTATTCATCTGGTTGAAATTGTTAAACTAGTAGGTATTTAGTAAAATTTGCTCATAATGTGACTTATGTTCCTATTGATGGATAAGGGAAGTTTGGAAAGGCCAAAGTGTGGTTTGAATTCGCGGTCGATCTTGGCAATTGTTACTTAGTTTGTCGTCGCATCGAAAACCCCGCGCTGTAATCACAGCAACCATACGAGATTAATTATGCTCGTGGCTTTACAAAAGGCACTTCAATATAATCCTTTGCCATGTTAGTGAAACATTGTTTTATGTTATTTTGGCTCACCACCGCAAAAGCTGATAATTATAAAATTAGATATTAATATTCATGAATAAATGGAATTTGGTTAATGAATAATGATTGCCCATAGTTAGGTACGTGAATTCTTTGAATTATTAGTCTTTGCTGCTAGAATGTTTTAAATTAGGTGTTTTACTCCAATGGTTATGGTGGTTACACATTTAAAGTAGCAAGAACACAATTAACATAATATATATTTGTACTATCTATAAAAAAAAGTCAAAATAATTTATTTCAATTAGACTCTTACAGGCACTTTTGAACGTCAAACAAAGCTTAAAGATAAAAAGTGTCAGTGTGCCGGTCCGGTATTAAGTTGGTTCGAATATGCGAGAACAGTGTAACACTAAAATTAATTCAAAAGATAAAAAAAACCTTAACGACACTCTGTTGTCCATAAAGTAATATTATTTTAAATCCGGAGCTGAACAGTCCCAATTGACGGCATTGACATATACATGACTATGTATGTGTATACATATAACTGGGGCAAGCAATCCCGAATAAGTTGTGACATCTTAGAATCTGTACTAAACACAACATTGGAACCCGCATCTATCAAGATAAATAAAGCATCAATTGTGTCACAGGACCCATAAAATATTAACTGATACATTCTGAAGACAGATTTATTGGTCCCCTACGGACATCATTATACGTTTGGCAATATAATTAATTGCAGTTCTATTGATAATATTAATACCTATCTATATACGCCTTTATGTGTACAATGTTGATTAATTTCCCTTATATACTTTAGCTTAAGTATGTTCTACGAGGCTGATATTCTGACTCTATAAATAGATCTGGCCTCTATCGTCTAGGCTTTATGTAAATAAGTAAGTATATTTGGGGAGTATTCATAAAATTCTGATTCATTGATATGGGCATGAGGTCTAGCACCTGTCTGGAACCTATACAATAGATAATATTATTTTCGCTGAAAGATATAGGCATTTTCACGGCTGATCTGAGTATAATATTTTAATTAGGATGACTTATTTACAGCATTTGGCAATTTATTTTTTCTGGCGAAATCGAATCCAAGATTCAATATCTTTTGACAATATATTGATGTAAAATATCGCGAGGCGTCACGGTTACTCGAGTGTCCATGGGCAGCGCGGATTGCTTACCATCAGGTAATCCGTCTGCTCGTTTGCCATCGTATCACATAAGGAACAAATAAAAATAATATTACTTTTAATTGTATAACTGTCGAAGCCAGTCATAATTTTTAATTCTCATACCCATTCACCATTTTCTTTTTTGTAATCGTCGTGTTTTTGTATGCCTGTAATTATTATAGTTGCAACTTCAAATCGTATGCTTCTGTCTAAAAAAACGTCTAACCTAACAACTCAATTATTCTTTGCTCAACAGCAAATCAGGGCTAGTTAAACTAACTGTTACTCTTAACACCTAATCTCAGTTGAAGTTGTCGAGTTAGTACTAGGTATTTAGTCTCAATAGCTGAACAGGGATTTAAGTACCTCACGTGAACCTGTCTAACTGTCTACTGCCCAGAAGTACTATTGAGTTATATAACAGAGTAATAAAAATTCCAAACTCTCTTAAAGCGTATTCTTCTTGAACTGCAGTTTACCTACACTAGTCTATATTCGGGCATTGGAAAACAAATAAGAGAAACAGCTTTAAAATGTGGGAGGGCCACGCTTCGGCACGAAAGGGTCGGCTCAACCGGAGTGACACCACGGCCTCACTGAAAACCGGCGTGAAACAACCGTATCGTACTGTTTCGCCGTGTGATTAAGGTTAACGAAGGCCCAATCCCTCTCCTCGCCTAAGCCGTCCCCAATCTCTAAATCTACAAAGCCCAAATCCCAAAATGTCGGCAACACACTCGTAACTCCTTTGTTATTGCGGGTGTCCATGAGCGGCGCTGATTGCTTACCATCCGTATGCTCGTTTGCCGACCTATCATATACAAAATGTCTGTCTGTCTGAACAGATTTATTAACTTGAATAAAATTAAATATAAACTATCTTAAATTTAATTTAGCTCGACACAGGCTTACAGTTAAAATAAAACCTAATCATCACTTTACATAGGTATCAAATTTGAAACTTAATTACAATATACAACATCTCGCACATCCGTAGCAATCCCTATTCCATTATTCATCTTAATTTGATAAAGACGAAGCTAATGTTTGACACGATGTCCATTGTATGGCCGACAAGGGTCAGTGATTAATACGAGAACATTGGCCATCAAAGCCACTGGCTTTCGTTCGAAATAGATTCCCGATTAACTGCGAAAGCTACCGGCTTGCTCTGCTAATCGCAAATCTATTTCCGAACAAAGTTATAATTTATAAGTGAAATAGTATCGTATAAATAAAACTATATTTTTTGTAAGATTTCAAATCGTGGATACAATTGTAAAATATCATGTACATATGTTAGTTAGACTTTGTGACTTAGAATCATCAACATAGAGTTTGAAGTGTGGAAGAGCCATGCTTTGGCACGTATTAGTCTACTCGACCTAAGCAATACCACGGGCTTACAGAAAACAGGCGTGAAACAACTGCGCAGCGTTGTGTTTCATCGTGTGAGTGAGGTTACCGGAGGCCCAATCCTTTTTCTTCTCCCTTAATCCCCAAAAGACCAGTAACAAATCGAAACTCCTCTGATGTTTTGGATGTCCATGGGAGGCGCCGATTGCTTACCTTCAGGTAATCAGAATGCTCGTTTGCCATCGTATCACATAAAAAATAAGTAAATATTACATACATAGGAAATAACTAATGATCCAAACAATTAGCCTAAGACTAACTTAGTCTCATTGAATCGCTGTTTAAAATACAAGTATTCAAACGTCTCATATTATAACGAAACGTGGATGGTGCGTCCACATAAGGAGATATAAAATACTAGCTACTTTCGCGCGGTTTCACCCGCTGCTCAGCTCCAGCAACAGCGTGATGTTTTACATATAGCCTAAAGCCCTCAAAAACCTTGTAGCTATCTATCAGTGAAAGAATTTAGGCAATCCGACCAGCGGTTCCCAAGATTACCCCCGACATACAAACTTACAAATTTATACCTCTTCTTACCTCTTTATAATATTAGTATAGATTTAAAAATATTCCCAGTTATATCTCACTCCTGAATAATAATTTATTTCACATAAAATGTTGTTGTAATATAATAAAAATTCGTCACGCGTCGAATATTTCGGGCAGTGTAGTTCAGCGGTTAGGTCACAATTGTAGCTAACTAACCGTTGTGCGGTCTACCTGTTTATACAGTTCAGTGTAAAATGTCACACGCACTTCATTAAATTGTTTTGAACGATTTATTGACAAAAATATCAATGAGTCTATTGTATGACCTATTATTATTATTTTTTGTGAGGGGAAAATCATCCAATTACTTCCCCAGCCCATTAGCGGGCGGAAAGGAGTGTCAGACTCTTACTGACTAAAAACCGCCCCGTTCCTTCTCCTGCTCTGGGCATTGGTCTATGGTGGTCTATTGGCGTAAGACCTATCATAACATCATTTTTTATTGCCCAAGGTAGACAGGGCAGCTGTTATGCCAAAGTAATCACCAACTTTTCACATTTAACATACATAATCATTACAACATCGAGAAAATGTCCAGGATTACAAAGGCTTATTGCTATACATTAGGAATATTCTAGACTCCACTAAATATTTGCTATCCAAAAGTTTAATACATTTATAAAATCCAACTACTTCATCCTATTTCCGACCACTCAATTAACTAGCCCGTTAATTTATTTCCACACATATTATAAATACATCTAATAAACAACGTAAATACAAAAGTAAATTGATCTTATTGGATTATAAACAATTGAATAACTAGTTATGTAGGTAAGCTAGACTCTAGTTAGGTAGACAATTGATGGTTTGAAATCAGACAGGCTGGCGACTTCACTATTTTATTATTAACGAGCAAATGCAACAAAGTTGTTTTTTTTTTCTTTTACGATTGTATTTCTTTCTTGAAAGACAATATTGATGTCGATCGAATCGATATGTTTATTGCAAACCAGAACTGATAACTTTATTATATATTAGGTACTAGTATACTAACTGACTTGCGGATTACGTACTAACTCAAAATATTCAATAAGGTCAGTTTTGTTCGTTGTCAAATATCGAATGCTACCTACAGAGGACGTGAGAACGTTTTTATGTGAAAAAAGGTGTTTGTTTTAGAATTGAATACGGTTTTATTCATTATTTTAAGATTCTCATTCTTCCCTGGATTTCACAATTATTTGAAGACCAAATTGACTTAATTATTACACTCATTTACGAGTTTATGCGAGACTAACCAACAGCAATACCTACATTCTTATATATAAGAAAATAGATAATAAAAACAGGATATATAAAAATCGTTTGATGACTACTTTTCTTTGTTAAAACCATAATTCATTAACTATTAATGGC
The DNA here is from genome assembly GCA_902829305.4 of Spodoptera exigua. Classification (NCBI taxonomy): domain Eukaryota; kingdom Metazoa; phylum Arthropoda; class Insecta; order Lepidoptera; family Noctuidae; genus Spodoptera; species Spodoptera exigua. The sequence continues at coordinate 6,816,744 of LR824612.2, forward strand.
ATGACGCGCTATTTAAGATAGATATCAAAATAAGATCATCAAACTCCGCACTCGATTCCTTATTGCGTATTGTTACTGAAAAATGTTACAGCTAAACCTTTTTACAATTGGAAAATCGAAATTGATACTACTCAACTAATGAAATAGTAAGTACCTGAGATAATGTCAGATTCTTACTAGCCCCTTCTCCTTCTCCGACTCGGTTATTCGACTTGCCTACAATTGAAAATGAAACACAAAAAACAAATAAAACAAACAAAAATGAAAAACTAAAAATTAAGCAGTACCTAAGTACAGAAATTAGAGGTAAACAATGTGAATGATCTATATTTGTTATCATTATCATATAAATAAGCTAAAAAATGTCCACCGTTGACCAAATGGCTGTATTCTAAACTAATGTTTGAAAAAAAAACTGATATATATTTCATAGGAACCCCAAAGGGACGTAATGAAAACAGGTTACGTGCAGATGACACCGCAATGTTTCCCTAAAGACTAATACAATTAATAGGTCGGGGAATATTGTCAAAATCATCATCCTTGACGAGCTAATTAGTGGTCAGGACTCAACTTACACCTACCTATAATATTAATAATTAATAGTGCCCACAAGAGCTAGTGCTAATTAGACAGTATGCGTAGGTACTTATACATCAATGTTTGTTAGATGTCTTCATGTAATGGAGCCGTAGTTATAAAATCACTGCTCGCTTGGCTTAGTCTCTGGCTTATGAGTAACATCTTGCAGATATTGCATTGTGTTGATTCTCGTACGGAACAAAGTCTTGGTCCAAATCCAAATCATCAAAGTCAATTTTAGTATCTATTGCTTCGGGTCTTGATGTAAGTTGTGTAATTGTATGTTTATACCTAAATTCACCCACAACTTTGAGCAAATCAGGAAAACGTTTTGTTCTTAAAGAAGATTTATTTTTGTATTCAAGTTATTCAAAATATCAGTAATCCTGAAATTGTATTCTTGACTCTAGTACTAGTAGCTCAGTTCAACTCACTAAAAACCAAATATAAATGTCGTGAAACATTAGTTATTGAATGTGTATTTTTTAGGTACATTTTATTGTACTGATATGCCAAAACAATTTTTTTAGACTTAAAAATATTTTTAACAAAAGATTTTTTACAAGAAGACTTCAAAAAGTTAGCTAAAAAGCAAAAAAAATTTTTTTTTGTACAAATTAGTACATGTTTTCATTTAGGTAAATAGAAAATAATATTACTTAATAACTATTTTTATAATCTTGAATAATACAAATATACGAATAATAAGAATGCTACATACCCAACAACAGCAGTTTTAGAACTGTATGTAGAAGTTATTTATTTATTTGATTAGGATCTCCAACAGAGAATACACATAACATGCGCAATAAAAAAATACAATAGTTTTGTACTTCTCCAATTATAGGAGACCACATCATGCAAGAAATAATAACATTGTAATATTATTGATTATTAAGAATAAAATTCAAAATAAAAATAAAATTAAAATAAAATAAAATGATCATTAAAACAGAATAAGATTAAAATCAAATTGAACATTACGCACAATAAAATTAACACATAAACATTTTAACATTTTGAACATTTTGGTATGAATTAGTATATTACGAGACAAAAAAAAACGCAAAGAAGAAATCATAAAAACGAAAATACAATAAAAAAACGAATATAAAACAAAACAAAAAGAAATGCATGAAAAAATACAAAACAATACAATACATTATTCAGGTATTTACCTGAATAACTTTAAAAATATATGAATCATGCCGACTGTCCGTATAAAATTTGAAAGTTTCCCTCGATTTTCCTGGGTTCCCATCATCAGATCCTGTCCTGTGAATATGGGACCACCTTTGGATTTTTTTTTGTTCAGTTCAAGAAGGAATTCTATATCCGTCCAGGCGTCTTTGAGTAATCGGTGAACAGACATAAAAAAGATCCCGACGAATTGAGAATCTTCTCCTTTTTTGAAGCCGGTTAAAAATAACTAACACAATAGATTTTTTTATATTATTAATTTATGTTATCATCCTAATAAGAGACCAATCAGCTTGTAAATATTGCTGTCCGGTTCGTTGGAACCGGTAATGTTACGGATCTGAAACTTATTGATTACCCATCGATGTAATTCCGTATGAAACATGTTTCTCTGCAATATTTCCATTGTTATACGACGTTTTCCGACTTGCCTTTGTAAAAGACTAACTGATGCGTATTTGAAAATAATTGACAATAATTTGTTGGTAACAGGTATCATTTACCTCCAAGTATGTAAGCGTAAACAAAATAACGCTGTGTGCACACTGACAAGCTTTTTTATATGTTCATGTGCAGCCATGTTGGATTTATAAACGTATGACACTGTTGTCTTGTAAAATTGCAAATATAAATTCAAAATGAATTTGGTCATGGTCTTTTTCCTACATTCTCAATTTTGCAAAAATAAAACAAACTTCTTAAAGGACTACGTACTACGTTATCAATATAAAATGATCAAGAAACGGAATCAAAGAACATATTATAAGCTGCCCATTTTGGTACCTACCTACTTGCATTCGTGACTCGTATGTCTACTCACTAAAAATTCTCGACCAGAATAAATACTAAAATATACGGACAACAAAACCTGATAAGCACTAAAGAGTCTCGAATATTTAACATAGGAATACATAATTACTTTGGGTTGCGACTCAAGCAAAATTACACTCGAGGAACCCAATAACCTAAAAATTGGAATTCACGTAACTATCACAGACGGCGCAACGCTTGGGACCTCTTCAATTTAATGTGCGGCCCTTCTAAGACCATCACAATTTATTATGTATTATAAGGATACAAATTCTTAGTAAAATGGTTCGCTCCCGTGAAATAGTGCAGGGACAGGTCAGCTTGGGACAAACGCCTCGGGAGGAGGAATATTGTGCAACTAGCATGTAGTTTCATCTCGCTGCTAATTAATTGGATTACGTAGCCTCTCTCATTATACCAGATGGGGGCTATTTAGTGAATGGATTTTGTACGCGTGACAACGTAAATTCAGTTTAAACTCGGGTTAATAAATGTAATTAAAGTTGAAAGCGAAACATGTGTGCCTTTGTAATACAAAAATGTATCAATGAACTTCCCAATGCAATATTCAGCAAATTACATTGTGATAAATTGGCCCTAATAATATTTTATTCAATCGAATTACCTTCTTTGTCATAAACACCTCGAGTAATATTAGAGCAACGTGGTGGAGACCTTCTAAATGAGCACAATATTGAGTCCATTATTTCATTCAGTGTAATGGTGTGGCAGTGAAATAGGGCAAAGGACGAATAAACGGGACCCTGGAAATGAAGACGCCGTTTGTTCATAACCAGCTCGTTAATTCCATTATTACTAGTCAGAGAAGCGAGCAGACCGGTAACAGATGTGCCACTCGACTCGTGAATCTGCAGCGTCTCCTACTTTTCACGGATTTCAACATCATTATTTTTTGTGGAAGAGCTCAATTAAAAATAATTGTTAGAACAGATAGAAAATAAAAAGTAAGAGGTAGGTAAGACCTTTGGATTTAGTGTCGCTAAGAAATCTCAGATTTTCGTTGTGTGCGGGAACGGGACTCCGGCTTTGTACCTGTCCTTTGTGCACAAACTGCGACGCGCGGTCGGTAAGACCCTCGCCAGTGTCCGCTTACTTATATAGGTAGATCGAGTCTCTAAAACGTGAATACCTGAGGACAAATACATAGAGAAAACATTTTGCTTTATAGTATAAAACATACAACAAGCTAAATATTTACTTTCTTAATGAAAATAAAACCGTATAATGTCGTGAAATCCGCTGCGATGCCGTGTTAGCTGGTTATAAAACTTTTATACGCCTATGCTAAACTATTCGCGAGTTATAGCTCTATAATAAACAGATGACGCATGTGTTAGACCCCTTTTTAACTATCATCATTACGAAACTTGCACATAGTAAAATAATAAAATTTGACCGCAACGTGATTAAGCATTTCGGCTAAAATTAATCATGTGTATCCATAATGATATGTAGATTACCAATACCATTATCATGCGATTTGACTGTATAACTATAGTTAGGTTTTTCCCCACTAATCGTTTTTGTAGATATTAATAAATTTTCTCGTATACAGCCTTCAGTTCAATGTTTGACACCAATGTTTTTGTGTTACCAAACTATTTAATAGAATTACTTCGCCCCCGAGACAAGATGAATGATGACAAACGTCCGATAAACATCAACAGTAATTGTTTGACAAAGGCGATATTCGACCCCACCGATAATTGTAAGGGTTGATTAATTCTGTATCGTTAGTTTAGTGATAAATAATTACTAAAGAATTGTTTCAATTTTATTTCATTTATTTTAAAAGACCTTCATAAAGTTTCGTTTATCCAGCATATACTATTAATTGTTGCTTAGTATAAATATGTACATATTGTTCTCTGTGTTTAGCAGTTTAACAAAGTAACTAGGCAGTTCTGTGATCTTCTTTAGAGCAAATAAGCTCTCGGTACTAAATCTATAGATCAAAGAATTCAATTAAGGTAGAATTATGATTCTGAGAATAGTGTATTATTTCTGATGACTTACGCTATATTCATGGACCGCATCAAACTTAGCCTTATAATATCTGCTGGACATGCTGAGCAGCTAAATTGGCATATTGAGGTCAGGCTGTTTCTGTTAGGGATTTCCACTTAAAATAATATTCCAACTTGGAAATATAGAATCAGGAACTAGCCAATACCAAATTGTATTTTCTTAGTATTTGATGGAGATGATAAACTGGCTGGTTAGTGCTAATTCGGGGTAATCGTAATTTAGTTCGGGTTAGACTATAGTGGTTTTTACTATACCGTTGTTACGTAACACGTGGCCTCACGAGTCCTGACCAGACTTCATGTTGTTATTGCTGCAAGCTCTCGTTATCCCAAAAGGGAACGAACCGTGAGAGATAATTCAATTTTCTCATATACAAGTAACACTTGTTCCCATTATTTAATTATTTAGTTTGTTAGATCAACAAACTCATTTAAATTATCTCGTATTAGAATGTGCGTTCATTTGTTTGTTTGTTTCATTAATACCATAATACTTTTGTATTTATTTGTAGTTTCACGATATTCATTTATTTGATGGGGTGATTCGATCTAACTTGATATTTTATGAGTGACCAAAATAAGAACGTACGTTTCTAAAAATATAACTACTTTTATAACGAAATTTCGTGGAACCTGGAAGAGGCACTGTGCACCATAAGTTTGATATAAATAAAATAAATGGCGCACCATTTATTTAATGGTGGAAAAGCATTTTTATCCGAAATAGCGATACGCGTCTTTTTTGGTTTAGTTATAAAAAATCTGTTCTACTAAATCTTATATACCTAACAGATTTAAGAGAACTGAATTTCGAATAGTCTTATAGTATTTCAATCCTAAATAAACGTTCAATTATGGTCACAATAAATTCATTGGATTGTCAGACTGGAATCATAAGTGAGGATGAAAGATTGACCAATGCAGGAAATTCTTTCAATTTTTTTTTTTATGAAGTAGGTCGGCAAACGAGCAGACTGGTTACCTGATGGTAAGCAACTAGCGCCGCCCATGGACACCCGTAACGGAGGAGTTACGAGTGCGTTGCCGACCATTTAGGGATTAGGGATTAGGAGATTTAGGAACTGGGGAGGGATTGGGAAGGGGAAGGATTGGGCCTCCGGTAACCTCACTCACACAGCGAAACACAACACTGTGGTTGTTTTGTGGTTGTTGCAAAACTTAATTTATAGTTTAAAAAATTATAAATTAAGTTTTGCAATTTTTTGGTTCCCGTTTTGGTGAAACATTTTTTAACTACATTTATTCCATAGAAATGAAAATATATTATCATCAGAATGGTAAATTAAAGAGACTCGACCTAGTTATATGAGTGAATCGGTTAACCTACGCATGAAATAGTAAAATAAATAAAATTTGTACTGAACAAACCATTTGTAATGTTTCCGTTTACATTACCGAGATACCTGGAAAAGGTAATTCAAATAATGAAATTGGAAATATGTTAGTCCTATAATGGTATGAAATAACGTAAGAAGTGCCTCCTAACGTGGGCGCGGGAAGGGTTAATAAGGTATGCTCGTCGTCAACTTGGTTTATTATTGATTTCTAAGCACTCGACCGATAAATTGAAACCTTACTGCTACAATATTATGTTTAAGTTGTAATGAGCAAATTTTGAATTTATTGCTTTAATTTTGCCGTAGCGCCGCGTAAAATTCGAGCATTAATATTGCACATTATAATTAATAATTTGTACCATATTTATCTAAAATAATAATAATAATTAAACTGTTGATCAGTATCTGATACGAAACCATATTCAAAGCGTGGAATTCAGGGTTTAGATATAACGATTTATCTATACTAATATTATAAAGAGGTTAAATTTGTAAGTTTGTATGTTTGTAAGTTTGTATGTAGGGGGTAATCTTTGGAACCGCTGGACGGATTTCCAAAATGCTTTCACTGATAGATAGCTACAATGTTAAGCTAATTATAAGTTAGCTCCGAGTTAATTAAGATTACCACAGACCCAATCTTTTCCCATATCTACATTCCGCACTCACCTAATTCATCACATCCGTCAGAAGACTGCTACTGCTGGACAAAGGCCTCCCAGATGGGTGATCCCTGACTCTTAAATCACCCGGCATCAAAACGCCGCCGATGTACTTCCAACTCCTCCAATATTGCGGGTGTCCAAGGGCAGTGCCGATTTCTTACTATCAGGTCTGTTGAAGTCTACTCGTTAGTCGCTCTATTCCAATTAAAAAGAAACATTCATAAATTTTGACCAATAATATAATTTATATTTATTATAAATACACTACGAACAGATATTAATCTGATCTCACAAGAAATCTCTCGTTTTGCCAAGCGAAGTGGGAATGAATTTAAGCTAAGTTTTCTATAGTTTCCGAGTTAACCACTATAACCAAGCCTGCTTGTGATAGAAGTGCATTCGCCCCACTAGTTCAAGAGCTCTCAATGCCGATTCGCTCGAGCTTGTTTAGTTACGAGTCGTTTACGTTAAAACTGATAAATCGTTCTATGCTTATTTTTACGTACCTAGTAGGCTATTTTGTACATATCTTTATTGTTGGATATTCTTTTTTCTTTTTACAGGTTGATTTTAAATTTGATTGAGTTAATGGAATCAAGCTGAAAATTCAAAAGAGATGCATAAGTATATCATACATTTATTATGCATCTATTGACAGGGAAAAACATAATCATAAAATTTGTATAAGTAGGTAACTAAATTATCGCCGTTGTCATATCAATAGATGCATATGTCATATGTATCAGTCATGTGCATCTATTATTATGATAAACAATATCAAACGAATTATATTAGCAACCAAATTATCAAACGTTTTACCTACCAGGTGTTAAAACCTAAACAGCTCTTATTTCTTAACCGATTATTGAATTTAAGATATTGTACCAATATAACTTAAAGCAGAAATGAGGATATCAAAATCCAGTTTAGTAGGGTAAACAAATTGTCGTCATTCCTGCATCTCTCAACTAGACATAAATCCTCCGAGATGAGGGTCCTTGGCTACAACAATATCTGCATGAGCCAATTAATTTCGATCTAAGGACCAGCCCTTAATCTGATGGTCAGTCGCGCCAAACTTTCTAATTGAATTTCAGTTTAGGAATACTCGCCAAATTCCCCTGTTAATTAAAACTCTAATGATGCCAAAAGGTAACTTTTATATACTAAATATGACAACACATTGTGTCTTTTGTTTTGACTGTATTGTTATGTAACTTAGTTGTTGACTGTCATTGTTTTATTAAAATAATGTTTATGAATCCTTTGATAAAATAGGATAAAATGTAAAAACTGAGTTCAAAACAAACGTTCGAAAAGAGCAAACGACCGCACTTAATCAGCAGTCATGTCAAGTGACTCACAGCCAAATCGCAGACCCTTTTATGTTGGTTACCTACGTAGGTACTTATTATATACTTATTATATGTAATACCTACATAATATCACTGTCATATAGATATCATAATTGAGATGCTAATTAGTACATAAACCGTGCCTAATTATTGTTTAACAAATCAATGTGATTAGTTTACAGATCTTGATTGTAGGTTTCTATTACACTTGCAATAAACAGAAAAATCAATATCCGGATAAATTAGACGGTATACGCTTTTTGGTTGGTCACGTCTATCGTTTATGCGAAATCGATTCGAACGTTTTATGCGACGTTTCCGACGAATTTAATAGCTTAAGAGATGACTGGACGAAGAGCAATATACGGGAATAACTATTCTTACACATTGGCCGATAAAACTTTATTCTCTAACTACTCTTGGATGGCCGGTCAGTGCTAACTTGAAGTCATTAAGTAACTTGTTTCTTCCAATTGACGGGTAATGACGTCAATTTTCATAGTCTAATTGGATTTTGAATTGTATAATTCTCCACCTAATACCGCATTTACTTCAATTACCTATGTCCAAACAACTTTCAACTGTAAGTCCTTAAATATCGGTTACGATCTAACAAATGGCGTGAATACACCTTAACGGAATACCTACAATAGATTTAAATTAGCGTTGCCCGTCACTTTAATGGTATTGTTCGCCGAATAAGCCGTGTAGGGCTGCGATATTTCAATCCAATAAGGCGGATAGTTTCATAAATAATTCAATAAGTTGTAACAGGTAAGTGGCACTCGCACGTTACGGTCGCCCGGAGAGCCAGAGAGAAATCTACTCTAACACTCTGCAAGGTGAAATCACACAAGAAATTTTATTTCGCGAAATTAATTTTTAATTCCTCCATTACTTACTCTGAAATTACTGTCATACTCCGCGCTAAAATATTACAACTTTATTACTATTTCACGTTATTTTATTTCAAGTGATGCCATCAGAATAATTTGCTCTTAAATACATATCTCTTTGTCATCGTAGTTTGTGTTTCAAAAGGTTTACTAAAAATGAATAGTACCATCATACCCTTATCTATAAAGATAACTTCTAGTTGAGATATTTAAATAAATTCACTGAATTACACTCGCTGCCATTGTCAGTTTCACTGAAACCCTTTTCATTTTAAAAGGTTGATAGAGCTTATCAAGACTTTATAAAAGATGCCCTTTGAGTGCAAAACACTCACACATGCAAACTGTTAGAGGAGAGAAAAGCTTGGGTAGTGTCAGGCCCATGCAAAGATTTTGTCAATCTGATGGATTATTAACGCGAGGCGAGACAGCCCGTACGTCACACGTAACACATTATGGCTCGAAGGGGCGGGAGGGCGCCTCCCCAGCGAGTTTGGGAATAGATAAGTTGATAATTTATGCATTAGATATTACACCTAGTAGCTTAACGCAATAATTTTCAATGAACGCATAAAATTATCGCACTTCTTGTAAGTTGAGGTAACAAAGTAAAACTGTGAACAACTTGAATTTGTTCGAGATGTTCCATGTAAAAGTTTAATTTATGAAACATTTTTGCTGATGAATATTGTTACTAGTTAATACAATATTCATTAGCGAAAAGCAAAAGTGTGGGAGAGCCATGCTTCGGCACAAATGAGTCGGCTCGACCGAAGTGATACCACGGCCTCACAGAAGACCGTCGTGAAGCAACCACAGCGTTGTGTTTCGCCGTGTGAGTGAAGTTACCGGAGGCCCAATCCTTCACCGCCCCCAATCCCTCCTCAATCCCTAAATCTCCAAATCCCTAATCCCTAAAAGGTCGGCAACGCACTCGTAACTCTTCCGTTGCGGGCGTCCATGGGCGGCGCTGATTGCTTACCATCAGGTAATACGTCTGCTCGTTTGCCGACCTATTACATAAAAAAACAAAGTCACATTAAATATAAATGTTTTACACTTTTATACCTGCTATTTTAAACTAAATTTGCTTATAATACTAACACCATACAGCCACATGTGGTATACCGTCACATTTTTAACAGTTAAAAAGGTAGACTAACAAAAATATTAGCGTTACATACCATTACTTATTTTATTCTTGGAAGGACTAGGCATACATAAGCTTATTAACGTTCATATCCACAGTTCCATATCAATTCCGAGTGAGAGTTTGGACGTACTAAAATGTTATTACTTTACATAGTATCTAAGTATTAACGAGAAACAATTAATTTAAAGAATAAATAGCATTCTTTAATTTAAAATGCACTTAATACGAAAGCCGTTAATTCGTTGCACTCAGTACTGGAACGATCTCTCTAATGTGATTCAACTTAGTTCGGATTACCCCACGTGCCGATACGTAATTTAGTGGAAAAGGTTGCGACCCCGCTAGTTTGTATTACCCCGACAGTGATATAGGGTATTAAGTTCCCTTCCCTGTCTCCCTTAACGCGTAAACAAGACAGAACCTTTCTGCGTATCGCCCTCACAAAGGTTAATAATTTAGGAGACTAAGCGAGAGGAGCTTTCCGTCTATTTTCTACTTAAACTAAAATTGTTTTGTTTCCATCACCAGTGCAATCCCCATGAATTATGTATAGACCGCGGAAAATAACAGCGGCTTTCAAATACTCTGTTTACAGAATACTTAATGTGTTTCATGGTAACAAGATGCTGAACAAACAATTATACCGAGACTTACCTTTTAATTAATGTCCATCGCGTTATTTTTAATTAAAATCTCCAAATAATTCAATATAAATGTTTGAATGTCATAAAAAATAAGTTAGTGTATACATATATAACTACGATTTGCAGCCTACTTGTAAATGTTAACTGTTACTAATCAATAAAGATGTCCTTGATATAAATGTAAATACAATTTATACATAGGAGTAGATATAAAATTATATCTGCCATTTCCAATGATTCTCGTCCTACAGTAGAAAAACTCCGTAAAACTTTTAATGAAAACGTGCAAAAATATTTTTTAATTACTTTACTTCCTAAATATAATCTGCCAGTACATAGATATGGTTAACGAAGTGTAAGCCGATTTGCAAATTCGATAAGTTAGGTGAAAGCGCGTGGACACGTCCCAAATAAAGCCCTGTTTGATCCTATTAACGCACGGCTAACGGGCAGGATCTTGTGACAGCGCTCCTCACTGATCCTTGTATAGACCCACGAAGGATTTGCCTTATTCCCTCTCTACAAATCTCTTTTTTTAACGAGTTTAAATACCTATACACCAATGTTTCGACGGTCATGTAGGCGTGTAATCTCTATCCACATTTGTTTATTTTTATCGATGAAATGTCAACTCGAGTATACCCGATACGCGATCGGATCAAAATGAGGTTATTTATTGTCCTCTGCGACTTGATCGCGCGAAGCTCGCGTGTTTTACTTATTGTAAATTTATTGTCTTTCAGTTGTTGGTACACACGATTACAAATCGACTTTCGATATTGAAATGTGTGGGTGGAGTGGCGTAACAAATAATTAACTTTCAGGTACATTATTGATACATTAAAATGCTATTGTATGTAGGTAGGTATGTTGATAAAATAACAATAAACTCGAGGTCCATTACTATTAGGGCTGGCACACGTCCTCACACACAATTGTATTGTCATCGTTATTCCGTCTACGTCCGCATCCCGAGGTTCAACAAAGAATTTATTAAATAGCTCAATCGGTAGCTGTTTTGAAATTCTATGACTCAATAAAACCGCTCTTTTTTCACTTTTCAGTGTCGTTTCTCTCTTTTCCTGTTGCAGCTTTAAGTAGTAGAGTTGAGAGTGTTGAGTTGAGATTGTATTTAGCTTCATTCACTGCTAATGTGCTCACACATGTGGCTTATATATTTTGTTGTTGCTGTTTAAATGAATGTAGTAAGTAACCCTATGAGTTACAATAGCTTGTTTGAATAAACCGCCTGGCAGATAATGAATCACGTTCAATTAGTGTTTTAATGAAATACTCTTTACAGAGTAACATCATACCTTATTATTTGTAGTAAAAGACCACCAAATGAAAAGCTTATGATTAAATATTTTGAAAGAATCCAATTCATTCACAGTATCCAAAGAATTCTAAAAGCTTTATGTTAGGTAATAAAAGCTAAGTAGGGCAATTTTTTGAATGTATTTTTTGTCTAAAACGCTATTCGAGATTTGGAAGCATAATAAGTTGATACTGTTTTTGTTTTATCAAAGAGCAATTTTCTCGAATTCTTTAAAGTAGGCAATAAAGGAGCTTGTTGGTGTGATCGTTCTATTTGTGGAGGTCAGAAATTAAGTTAAACTTTCATAAAAAAATTGGCGTTTGATGTACGCCTTTTTGATTTTAATGGCTTTTTTATGTTTACATGGTTTGTACCACTCAATGCTGATCTGCTAAATGAAAGGCTGTGATAACCCTTCAGCTCTTTAAGCGTTACGAGTATAACCGCCAAAACTCACAGCTCAATTTTTATCTGGTGTTTATATAGGTATATTTATAAACAATTATGATGACAGAATCAACCGAAATTAAGTGAAGATGCCACGTGTATATTTTGAATATAATTCATATAATCGTGAATATAATTTCATTCTATCAGTTGTTTACATCCCCTCTCCTGACGTCGTCTCTGATGGAGCTCGAGCCAAATATCGACACTTTCTGCCTAACCGTGTAACTTGATACACCGAATTAGTTACACTTAAAATCAAATCAAATTTCAATGTGTTAATTTTGCTTGTTCGTTAGGCGTAACGTAAATAAACTTTGGCTATTAACACGTCAAAATTGCTGTTTAACGAGAGGGGAGGGCAATGAATGGAGATTAAACAAGACGATACGGAAACCAAGCAAACCTTCTCGATTACTTTATGGAATTAGTTCAACGAGAATTTTGGCCTTTCTACTATCAGAAATTGGAAACTGTGATCTCTCACCCAAGTATTGATTTGTTTCCCAAAACTTTAACTAAACAACTTTTAACAACAATGCTCTTATTGTTATTAGTTCCTTCAAGAAACTAAACTCCAAAACAAATTAATATTTTCAGAAATTCAGTTTTCAATAAATAAACGTGTACTTTAAAGTACAACAAGTACGTAACTAACTACCTTTATTATAATAAATTACTAAGAAAGTTAACAAACTCTTTCGCACAAGTTTTCCGCTTTCCTCGATGATTGTGAAATGTTTTATTCTCTTTTAGCACTTTTCTGACGTACTTTTTCTCTTTTGGTGACGTCTTTTAAAAGTAACTGCCTGTTTTAAATGGAACGTCTATTATAGTTGAAGTTTTAAAACTTATTACAAATTAATGAACACGTGTATAGTAGAGGTTAGAGTTATCTAGCCTTAATTATATTAATCAATATTTCTTTTGAAGCTTTCTGACTTTATAACCGTCTGTCCATAGTATCAGCACACCTATATAGTGCAATGTTCACTATGGAAGTCGCAAACAATGTTGCAGGAGCAATCCACTTCAAATTATTAGTGTGCTCACCCAGCGAGGCGGCAGTAAATACCAATGTACATATGCAGGCTACACCTTAAGGCAATGAATCACCTACAGTAAAAATCTTTTATTTAGATAAAGGAAGCCGACAGAGGGTGCACGTTGCACAACAACCGAATTCGTTCCCCTACGAAATCTGTGCAACGCGCTTAAATAAATAATGAAAGTACGGATTTTAGGGCATAAAACAATTCATACCATTACTAAGTTTACTATACACTGGTGTATTATCCCCTTCTGTTGTCTCACTGGTAGCTTAGCAGAACTTACAAGTAGGGATAATATACATAATACGTCATTGAATCCCTTGACTCCCGACGGGTCCAAGGGAGACCGCATAATTTATCTATTGTGTCTGGCAAGCGCCGAACCGACCGTTTAAGCTGACGATTACAATTATAGACTCATTCATAAGATTCTGTCTGATAGATTAGGACTATATTAAAGAGGTATTTATGGTTACCGACACCCTAGTGATTGATTACCTATCGACCAACCGCTAAATAGCTGTTAAGTTGCGTACACAAGATATAACTATGTAAATCAAAACATCTGAAAAGAAAATTAGTTTACATTGAAAAAAGGTTAACAAAGAAACTGTGTCAAGTATAGAACATTGTAACATGGTAAAGTAAAAAATATGTTGCCAATAAAGGAGCTAATTATATAGGAGGTTGCGGCGGCACCTCATTCCTTATGCATTCAGCGCGCCTTAATGCCTTCATTACCAGTTTAAAGTATTAAACAAACTTTGAAGCTGGGAGACGTCTCACTGAGATTTGACTAAGTGGTCGAGAGTTTTCTATCGCAATGCTCACCGGAAATATTGAACACAAATAGACACCATTTTATTTTATTAAAATCAAATTCTATTATATTCCTTTTTCAAAAATTATTGTTTTAGATAACTTATACCAATTTGTTAGAGAGCTTCGATACTGAATTATTTTCTATTGACGTTTTTCTATACTGTGTAGTTGAATTTATCGACTTGTTTATTTATAATTCTCTTCGGAAATTCTCCGAGTTCGAGATCCTAGCCAAATACACTTGATAGACATTTTAATGTGTTTCTTCTAGATGACAAACAACTTGTTATAAAATCAATTCAAGTGTCCAATAAATAAATAATGATTTAGAAGCTTACATGGACTTTGCCTTTCTGAACAGTGTGTGAGGGTAATGTTTTAGGCACTTAATTTGTGTGTTAAGTTTAATGAGGCTTAAGACACAGAGTCATGGCTCACAAAGGGGGAGTTTTTCTCTCCCTTCGAATAGCAATTGGGAAGTGTTAATGGCCCGGTATTAGTACCATGCTTATGAGTTTCATTAGTACTGAAGCCGCGAAAGATTCACGTAAGAACGTGCCTTTATTATAAGCGACGTGATTGTTTTGAAAATTGCTTCATACCTACTGAGGTTACGTGCGTGTTAGTGCTAGAATACGGCCATAGATCGTGCTGCTATAACTTTTTCCCTAGATTTGTGTATTATGGAGATAAATAGAAAAATATTTCTAGTCGTTATGACAGAAAAACCTCGAACTTTATTACAAGTGGAATATTATACGTAATTTCTAGTTGATAAATGGATTAACCTCTTTACTAGAAACAGGTCTTCTAACTAGCGATTAAGCAATAGGGAAGGACTCCTTTGAGGCAACTGAGAGTCTTGTGCTAACCAGAGACTAATCACCGCGGTTGAATAACTGTATGCTGAATTCCAAACGGTGAACAGGACAACGGCCAGCTATAGTATAAAGGGTAGTATAATAGAGATGCATATTATTTGTTGTCAATTTGGAATAATCTTAGTTCTAAACAGAATGCACATTATTGAACAGTAAACACTAACCAAAGCTATGTGTAGGATTAGGTACACCAATATACTAATAGTTTTTTACCATTGATACTACTGCAAATTATAAAAGGCTTACCAAAATTATAAATAAAAGCTATTTTATTTACTCATTTTATTAGTACTGGAACAGAGATCTCGGACTTCTGATAAAAAGAAACAAATGAAACGACAGTGACGTCACGTTTAAAATTACATTTAATTAAAACTACCGACACGCCCCGGCCCCGGATGCTACTAAATTTCTCTTGTAATTAATGGATTTTATTCTACATATTATAAACCTTCCTCTTTAATCACTGTATATCATAATCAGCCGCATCAAAATCCGTTGCGTAATTTTTAAGATTTAGGCGTAGGTACATGGGGATAAAGAAAGCGTCTTTGTTCTATACTATAGGTATAGCGTTGACAATAACATAAACACAGCAAAATTCCCTTTCTACCTATCTGTTTCAACCATTACCTTGATAGCACAGCTACAGTTAACAGCTAAGCAAAATAAATGGATAGAAGACGTAACCTTTATTTTAGTTTTTACAACGAACTCGTTTCAGACACGTTGATTGATTACATTGAAATCATTTTTGACGCTACATTTTTAGAAAGTATTCTAACCCTTATTTTATAATCTAATAGTTGTATGTACCTCGTTCAGTTTATAAAACAACAGTTGGATTTAGGACCCAAAGGCTGAGTAAGTAAAATTGCAATTACGCAACCCATTAATTGTCTTTTGAAAGTTTTTTGGAATCTGTGGGGGCAAGGGTTTCTTCAAGGCCCCAGTGAATAAGTTACTTATGGCAAGGCGTGCTACATCGTAGTTCACATCATCTGTTACCACAAAAAAAATGTAGTAGGTAAGTGTTTTTCATGATGTCTATATCAATATCAACATCAATAACTATTAAAGATGATATACACATTAAATACTCGAACTTTATAATATTTCTTCCAAATAAAAAAACACCTTTATTTCCAATATATTTTATTTTAGCACAAAAATACTACTATCTAATGCCGCTAAAGTATGGAACTCCGATGTAATAAAAAACAGTATCTGAAACTTGTATGAATAATTCAAATGCATCGCGTGTTTGTCCTCACTCACTAAGTAATGTACCTATAATTCTAGCTACAAACGTTTTGAAAACTGCAGGCGAACATGATTTACTTTCCTATAACAGACACTTAGTATGACATAGGGGCCATAGCTTAGCGGCTAACGCGTTCACTTGTGAACTAAAGCTTGCCAGTTCTAATCTTAAGTGCCCAAATATTGGATCCGAAATAATGTTTTATGGTAAGAGTGAATTTAAGTATACGAATGTAAAGATGCTGTATGTAAGTGGTTTTTAATGTATTGTACTTTTTTGGTAAGTTGAAAGGTTAAATAGAATGTACAAAAAAACTTTAATGTATTATTTAGCCTCTAAAAAATAACACTCGTTTACAATCTTGCTTCTGTTTGATTGTTAAATACATTTAGGGCATAATGTTAATTAGTAAGTTTAATAAATAAGTAAGTACTTACATCGTATTTCTACGAAACCTATCAACATCCATATTTTGCGAAACAAACACGCTACGTAACTAGGTACCACGCAATCGATACCACAAACGATTTTAATTCGTATAAATTGGGCAAAGCTGCTTTATAATAGATTTAGCCGGCTTTGCGACAACTGTATATTGGGATTGCGGCTATGCAAAACTGATACAGTTGCCAATTAGTCAGCTTTTGTTGCCACAAACGAACTAATTTCATATATTGTCATATGTAATTAAAAAAGGTTTGAAACACGTGTAAGACTTCATGTCTCAATTTCTTTTTTATTCCAACAAGCAGACGGATGGCCGCTGGCACAGCAGACAGCCACGCCTAAAGAGAACGCATAAATCTATCACGACTGAACCGTAGTGAATTAGCCACATAAATTCTGTCAGGGAGACTTGTTACTTGACCTCATAAAAAGGTTCACCTGTGATGCATAGGTACATACATACACGGCTACGTAGAACAAACACTCGTTTCAATAGTAATTATGAAAGATTAAACAAGTAACATTTATACAAAAAGTGTCTACCAGGGAACTTGGTTTTCAGCGCGCTCGCGTAATTTATGTATGACGGCGCAAATGCCAATTTATTGCTGAGTAATGGCACCGTTTGGAGATCTGCAAATGGGCTAGTCGTGTAAGAAGAGAAATGGTTCGAAATGTACGCTGCTAAATGTATTTATAATTTATTTATCGGGCATACTACAAATCCGAATTGTTATCGCAAGAGTTGCTGCTTTTCATAAAGGACCTCCTCAGAGTGAGTAATGAAGTGATGCTAATAATGCTCCTTTGTTTTCTCTGCAGTATTATTTAATTGTGCCCTCTTAGCGGTTCGCTAAAATTCAAGTGCTTAAAATTAGTTTATCAATTTCAAATATTTTCCAATAGTTGATATTGATCTTGTTTATAAGGACAAACGTATCATTCCTAAATAGCCTATAACTATCACATAAAATCGGCTATCAGCTGCAATATCCGCGTATTATCTACAAAATTCTAACTAACTTAAACCATTTAGCGCTGTTAGGTTCATAGATAGTGACGCTGATAATTTTAGTAAATCACCAAACTGTAGCCAAATTGTGGATATTGTTGGACAAATGTTACTGGTTCCATGCAATAACGGTTTTAACGTTTACAAATCGACAGGAAAGTTTATTACCATGCATTACCAGTTATTTTACAAAAGTTATCTCAACATTGTTGATTCGCTTCCCACACTGGACAATGAAGACGGAACCGAACCAAAAAAGTTCTGGTTTGTGTGTGATGTGTATGTGAATTTGTATCTTTAAATACTTCGACAACAACGTATCCAATAAAGGAGTCAATTTTAGGCATCTTTTTTAAATAACCAATCACAGAACACAATTTGCTTCTTGTGGTTTATGTATTATGCGATATGTAATATGTCTTAACGAATCCGTTCCTAAAGTTTACGAATGATTCAACAGATTTCCTAAGTAGCGAAGTATTTCATAACACTTAAAACGGAGGGAAATGTACCCACCTTTAAATTTATTTACTCACTCGGACTCAGATTATAGACAGTATTTACCTTAAAGTCAAAGTCAAGAAGCAATTTATCTGCCAAAATGAAGTTTCTAATTTTAATAGAGAGTCCTTGATGCCTCACGAGATTCGGCCCTTTGAGTCAGTGGTCGATTGCAAATTGCTTTTTCGAAATATATTTTACTCTATCACAAACAAACTGTGCGAAATTAAATAGCAAACAACAACAAAATACTGAACGTTTAAGATAAATACTGAGGTATATAAGATCAACATTAACAATTTAGGAGTTCAGAAACTACGAGCACCGAAGACTGTTTAAGTATCCACTCAATATTTACAGCTTTATGATTAAATACATAAGAATTTAAAGTTCTACAAAAGCAAACAACCATTCCTAATGAAAACTGTAGCACATTAAATGCACTTCATTCAATTTGTCAATTGAATCTCTTTCCCTTCACTAACTAGTGTGGTTGCTGATGTCGAATGTTCTTAAGTATTACAATGGCCGAACAATGAATCGTATTTAATCTAACTTTCTTTTCCCTCGGTCAGCAAACAGGAAGATAGCCCCACCCACACAAAGAAACACGACGGCACTAATTAATTAATGGCTATTTCTTTATTACAATTGTGACAAATTTCGCTCAAACTTGACAAATGATATTAACAATATAATATCGTAATTTCTAATATTATAAAGAGGTAAAATTTGTTACTTTCAACCGCTGGTCGGATTGCCAAAATTCTAGGTATTAATAGGTACAATGTTCCTGGGTGTTATAGGCTACAAAAATCACGCTACAATCAAATGGAGCTGAGCAGCGGGTGAAACCGCGTGAGAATAGCTGCTAGTACAGTATACTTATGCAGTTCGAAAACATTAAATACTATTCTCGTTTTTAAAAGAAAGAAGTTAGTGAAACAAAGCTCGTATATGTGAGTATACGTATTTTTAAAATAAGTTTTTTCAGTAATATACAATTATATGTATGTCTAAAGATAAATAAAATATGAATCTTTATTCCTAGAGTGCAAATTGGACATCCGCGGACCATAACATACACCTCTATAATATTGACCAAGTTTCACAATGTTATTCATCACATGAATAATACTACTAAGAAACGGCATTTCGTAGAAGGCTGGGAGATCAATGCACGGCAAACAGAACTAAGGAAAAATCCAAGTTTGTAAGATAAAAGACAAATAAACTGTAGTACGTACAAGCGTAACTCGGATAGAAACGGTCGGTGTAAAGCCGCAAATATTTGTTTCCTTGAGAACCCTTGCTCTTTGCACAAATATAGGCTCGGAATTCCACATATTCCTTTTACTATAATATACATAACGATATTATCCAACTTTTCATTGTTCTGCTGAACTGAGCACATCTTTGTTTATAAACACTCGTAATATCATACAAAGAAGTAGATACCTTCTGTTTCATATGCGGGCTTACTAAGCAAAGGCATCTTTGCAAACTGATAATACAATACAAAAGGCCAATTACTTACCCCCGTAATTATTCACTCTTAAGGCAAACATTTTGAGAGAATTATCTCGCTTTGAACTGGCAATATTATTTTGATACCGAATTGAGCCAGTAAGTGTTGCCAGTATAAGACTTTGCATGGATACCCATTACATTCATGTTAATAAACAGGCATAAACATAGACAAAATATGTATTGTATTCAGTGTTTCCCCAAATGTTTCGTCGGTTCAGTGCCAAGAAATTCATATTTATCTGAACTGTCCTCCAAAGAAATTACTTACTTTGTTCATGAATATATCGCTTGAATCCATACATAATCATTTTGTAAGTAAACACTATGCTAACAAAATATAACCCAATAAATTCAGTCCTAACTACGTTTTAAAAATTTAAAAGTATATTCGGTTCTATGTATAAAATTTTGAAAGTAACGAATATTTACCGTTCATATAATTGCTACAATTGGATAGTCAAACTGTGGTATACAATTACGGTTTCCACTGAAGCAAAAAATATTTCAGTAGAAATCATTTCGTCTTTCGGTGGCTATTTTTATTCGTTTGCAATAAGTGTTACGTTAAGCTTTTAGAGTATCATCGATCACTCAGTGGAGGGCATTGGAGATCCGCTGCTGCAGCTGTAAAATGTATTGCGAAAATATTATATCTGTTTTATTTATCTTTTTTTATTTATTTTATAAAATCTTACCTAAATCTAACATAACAATGCGTACACCTTAATTCTAAATCTACTCACACACTTACAATAACGGATTCGCTATTAGCGTTTGAAGTTTTTTTTTTTTTTTTTTTGAGTAGCAATACACGTTATCATACTAATATTATCAATGAAATTTTGGTATTTAATAAGGTAAGCTACTTTTAGGGAACATACATATTATGTTTAGAAAAATTCTTTAAGATCAAAAAAAGAGAATCCTCCAATCAAGCGAGGTGATCATGTCTAGCGAGCTACTGCTCAACTAAATTGTATTGGGATTTTCTTTCCATGCTTATCTGCGAGGTAATTTCACTTGCATGGTATAGGATTTGATACGTCACCTGTTGATTCTTGGTCTTTCTCTTTCTTTCTTTTTTTTAAAATCGTTGTCACACTCCAGGATTTTCTCCTGTATCGTACAAACATACAATTTTACATACATATTACAATCAGATCCGGAACAACAATTTGTGGTTCACACAAAGAGTTGTTTCGTGCGAATCCGCGACACGTTGCACGGCATCCAGTTGCTCAGCCACCGCGCTAACCGTGCAGTCAAATAATTTTATGTCGTGTGTGCACAAAACACTTTATTACTTCTTCCTCCTCTCATATCACAACAGAGTCATTTTATGATATATTTTTTCTGTCTTTTAGTACCTATTTAAATGTTAGATAGTGATTGGCTACATATTTTCCTATGTGCAAATAGCGTGCCCACAGAATTGACGTGGCAACTGTTTGGAATCTATTATTAATTGTAATTCGGACGGTAGTATTGCGTCCATAATGCGGTCCTAAATCCTAATGAGTTCCTGGACACTTATATAGAATTCCAATTGAAATGCCCCATCACGCTATCACGAAATGCAACCAATACCGCCATGATGCAGCTGCATAATTGTTTAAATCATCGAATTTTATGAAACAAGCATATCATATCTATCACTCAAGAATTTGTTTACAGAATGTATGGTGTGGTAGCTATAATGGGCAAAATTGAATCATGATCTGATTGAAATCGGTCCAATATATTAAACAGGTACTTATAAAAGAAGGATTATTTCAGTTCACACCTATTTTTTATGGATGTAATGTACGTAAATAAGTCGTGATGGAGGATTGTTCGAAACCTGGCAATTCCTAAAGTGCCTTTACCGAGTAATATGTACTTTCAAAGGTAATTTAGGCACCTTAAAAACCCTTTTAATTTAGATATAGGTAAGGTGATGGAAAACATCTTCAGGAAACCTGGACTTATAATTTCTAATAAGTTTGAAATCGCCAACCTGCCTTGAGCGAACGTGGTGATTAATGCTCAAACCTTCTACGCGTGAGAAAAGGTCTTCGCTCAACAGTGGAGACTTATTGGATGATGATGTATGTTACGACATATGTAGGTCTAGGTACGTTTGGTATTCACCCGATTTAAAAATAATTTTGCAATTGAATAGAGTAAATTGTCAGAACGGACCCATCAAATAAAAAAAATAAGTGTGGTAGAGCGAAGCTTGATGAATGGGTCAGCTCGACCGGAGTGATACCACGGCCTAGCTTCACTATGACCTTTGAAAAGTGCCTGTTTGTGCTTTAGTGGGAATAAATGTTTTTGACTTTCACTACGACTTCGATTTGGTACATACAGCACACATCATCTACCTAATTAATACCCACTACCGTGCAAAGACCTCTGTTCTCACATAAGGCAGGCTTGAGCATTTATCACCACGCTTACTAACAATTTTGAATTACCAGCCTTGGTGTCCTCATGATGCCGGGGTTGCGGGTTAAGCGCAATGAGTCACCGCGGCCTCGGCCCTGAGTAGGAGAAGTAACAGGGGCGTTTTTAGTCAGTAAGAGTCTGACACTGTCTCTGGGGGGGAGAAGTCATCTGATGATTATCCACTGACCAAAAAAATGGTGTCTTCATTATGTTTTCTTTCACCGTATGTCAATTTCGGCCAATTAACCCTAGAAGATACAGTATAACTCGGAAAAATTACGTTAATACTTTCCAGGTTTCAAACCCACCATCTCATGTATGAGAAGTAAATCGTTAATTTTCGGCTATTTTAAACCATTGTTTGTAACAAATACTTAAATAGAACAGTGTATAACACGTGAAGTAGTGTCGACGAAGCTACGTGCAGGCAACTCTTGTCAGTGACGGATGCGACTGCACCGAGATCGTTACAGCATCGGCATTACATCTATAGCCTTTCGCTTTTAACGAGCTTTGACGCTCCGGAACATTTGGTTTTATTGCGAAAAAAAACTAGTTCAGAAGAATTGCTTTCCAGCAACTTTACCTCAAAAATGGAATTTAGCGCTGAACTCCAACGTTAGTTTTAGAAGTATATTAATTGAGCTTTACTCCCTAAAATACGATCTTCGATTTCGGAACTTAAGCGACACGGTTTACGAAACTCTGACTGTCGAATAAATAAATAAAATTTTAACTTGATTAAATTCGGAAGATTGCTAAGATTTCGTTCTATTTGCACCCTTTTACAGATTTCCGTGATCCTGTTAATGTAAAAGAAAATTCAAGCGAATGGTTACAGGTGATTATGGCTCTCGTGAGCGCCAGGACAGCGTAACAACTTGACACAGCCATTGTTATGTTCAAGATTGTAATATCCGCTATTGCTACTTAACCACAAACAGAACGTTGGGAAATTGCACCGCTCTCGAATACCGCAAACTTCCAAAATATTTTTTCCAGCGCTACGTGTGATTCAAATCTGTTAATTAGGCTGAGCGTAGCATTATTTCCTCGACTCCTTGGTGAATATTATTTCTTGACATAAAGTGGCAATCGACGCTCCCTATAGTTACCCATAACATCAGAGGAGTTACGTTGCGTTGCCGGCCTTTTGGGGTTAAAGATTTGAGAATTGGGGGATTTTGTAGATTAACACACGGTTTCCGAAAGGCCGATCAATGTTAAAATCTATTTAATCTCTTGGTAAGTCATCTGATTGGTTGACTGAATTATCAACAACCAATCAGATGACTTGACAAGAGATTTGACACCTAGTTAGTTGATTTTAACATTGATCGGGCTTTCGGAAACCGGGCATTATAGTTTGTTTAGAAAGGTTGGTTAGGGTCTCAAGTAATCTCACTCACACGGTGAATCACCCCGCTAGTATTGTTTCAAGCAAGTTTTCTGTGCAAGCGCTATCATATCACGATGATATGGCACCGTTTTAAAATCAATCCCATATTATAAATTACCTATGGGAACAAATTGTAGTTTGATGATTGCACTGAACTAGATAATTGCACACTTAAAATTCCTGTTTGTTCAACATTTTTGTAACTATTAAGGACACAAATGTTAAAACAAAATCGAATCAACAAAACTAAAAATATTTCGAACAAAAACCTAGTTGAACTGCAGCAGAACATCGCAATTATGCGCAGAGAGGAGAGCTACCCACAGCAATTAGATATGGCACGGCTTTTTGAACAATAGATACGGCGAAGGCTGAACAACCGCCTCGCCCCGGCTCATGACGACGTATTCATAACAATATAAGCTGAAACAATAATGCCGCGGGAACATAATTTACTAACTTTTTATAACACGATAAAATATTTGTACGCTACGGTCTAATAATTTGGATATACAATAATAACTACAGCATAATTATACATTTACCTAATATTCAGTTTTCACACATTATGAATAATGTAGCTGTTTGAGTTTTAAAGTAATTTTCATCTTTCAAAAAGAAACGGTTAATAAAATTTAAGCGGATTTTTCTTGGCAAGAGCCGAATTTTCCTTAAGGCTAAAGAGTTAGTTGACCGAACCTCATCGCTGTAGGCTAGTAACTTGTATGTAAGACGTTAAAGCGAATGTTTAAAAATTTAAAGTGGAGTTTCCGTCGACATACATCGCGAGGCTTCCCGATAAACATCCCCGGGCGTCAGGTCGCCGGCCGGGTTGCTTTGTTTACGGTCTACGCGCCACTACGTGATCTATTATACTCAACTCAGCTACACTACACGCCTCTTCTAACTGAAAATAACTGACTCAACGTCACATTGTTCAACGGTCTGCATTATTCTAAATATAATAAGTTTTACATAGAAATTTAAATTTCACGTAGTTTTTCTCCAGCTAAAAGGCCTAAAGATTCAAATTAGGTAGATACTTATTCGGATTACCTATTTAACTCCACATCTACAATTGTGTTTTCCTATGTACCTGATACAATATAATATAATATGTGTATTTTAGTTTCGAGACAGGCAAAAACCAACTTATTTAGGTCTGACTCTATTCAGGTCCCAGCAACTTATTTAGATCGTTTTTCTACCTATGAATTCTGTGAACTTTTAAAAACATCAATAGAATTTTTACTCTTTGCATGGCCTAGGTCTTTTCCATACAAGGATTTCTTGTGTCGTGAGGCCCCATGGTGTTGGTAGTTGATATTGTAACGTAACCGTTTAGTAGCATAATAAGGGAAGCTATCTCCTCCTAGTGCGTGAGGAATGGAACGATCCACCTTACTCCCAAGCCAACCGTAAGAGACAATCCGGGAGTCGGAGACTGCGCAACCATCTCCGGCTCGCAGTCCGGATAGGTCTAGTAAGCCTACTCATGACAACTTCGATGCTATATATTTGAAGTCAAATGAAGATTTGACGATTTTCTAGACAAAAACGTGTAAATTTAAAATTTTATTTGCATATATATTATGTATTCTACCTTGGGAAATACTTTAAAAGGGACCTAGCTTTTGGGGAAAAAAACTAAGGAGTATAGGATGTTTACCTCACTAAAACCTCTCTTGTGGCCACTATCAACACCTGTAAGGGACACTTGGTCCTCTCAGTAGACCAACTCTGGATTATCTACGGTACTAGGCTAGCCTAGCTGTGCGCTGCGCACGGCAGCACGTAACTACTCCATGCGGTATGGAGTGAGCGTAGGCTGTGCGGAGTCCTGTACTCCTCTGCAGTGGTATCTATAGTATATCTATATATATAGTGGTGGTATGGCCCAATCTTGTTTAGGTACCCACCGAAACAACCATGTCCGCCGTTTTCGGTCAACACCGGAGTGAGCCTGAAAGTGGTAATTTCTTCTTTATTCAGCTGGGCGTCGGAATGGGGGAGAATAGCTTCGACAAAGCGATGACGTGAGTAATCCGGCTGTTATAGTCGCTCAAGGCATGGCTCAAGTGCGTGTCGCCTTTTTGTCTAATTATCTATATTCCTGGTATCCATTACTACACGTACCTATTATAAGAAATAAAATTATCTTTATATGAAAAAGGCTCTACAAGTTTCAAGTCACAACGGGATTCTTATTCATTATCAGCGAGCGCGTCGCAGCAACGTTATGCAGCTGACTATTATTAATAATAAATTAAGTACGGTAAATAGGTACTTATATTCAATATACCTTTCTATTCTCCAGGTATATATGAGGTATCAAACTATAGCGATAAAGTTAATAGGGAGAAAAAATTAAGAACTCAACACTTACACAAACACAATATCTGGTCGGTTACCTAACTGTGGCTTTTTTGCAGAGCGAGTAAGTGCAGTATAATTTCCTTAATTAAGACTCGACGTATCAAGCCATTTAAAAACTAAGGAATGCGCTAGGGCTTTAATTAAAGTCGTGATCAAAGGGTCAACTCTCAGGAAGTGCGCACAAATTGAAATGAGAGACTTTGTGACTCTAACAATCCGACGAATATTGTCGTAGGCATAAAACGATAACAAAAGGCAGCAAAAAGAAGGCATTTTATCCTCATGCTAAAAAAATGTAATGCCCTCAGCAATTTTAAAAATACCTACATAGCTGCTGTTGTATCAAGATTAGTGTTGAGACATACCTATTTCTGCTTTCTTTCTTGGGGATAAATAGGAGTAATACTATTATCTACCTATAATTATTTTTATAACTCTACCCATCCGATCAAATTAAACTACTTAATTGGTAACCCCTATCAATTTCTTTAAATTAAAACACGCAAACCATTGCACAATGAATACTTAGATACTTTAACAGTTCAATTGTAGTAATTCGAGACACAATTGAAAAACTAGAAGTTGCGAAAGCCGGTGTTCGCTTGGGGTTTGAAACCCGCAAAAACACCTTTCATAGTAAAGTTATGATCTAATTAAAATAGCAATTAGTAGGAATATAATGATGTCCGTATTTATAAAAGATTTATAAAAGGAACAGTTTAAAAACCAAGATCTGATTCAGCATATAATAGTATACCTATATATATTTACAACATAACTACTACGATAAATAAGTAATTTAAAATATAATAAAATTACTCCAAATATTACACCTACTCATATTTTGTATGTTAACACAACGCAGTTGTGGCGCCCTCTTGCAAATGCAGATAAGGTATATTTTTAAGGTGTTGTTATTTATTTAAAACAAAGCATGAACAAAACATTTAATAAAAAAAATATATATTAAAATTTGTGTAGGTATAACAACTGTTTATGGGTTGATATTACCTATTGTATTACTCTGGAACGCAGCATAATTTTGTCTTTGTCACTGAATACGGTGTGAAGTTAGCTGCGAGTCTTGTGACGTTCGATATTCGGACTATTCGGAGTTGGCTATTTTATCTGTGGAATTTTGCTCTCGTCAAAAACAAAATTGACATTCGTTTGTTTACTTTTGGTTTTACAAGTTTTTTTGAGTTGCACTTTTTAAACAAATCGTTAAATAACTATTGCATTATTAGCAAAGTTTTCTAATTTTTTATTACTTAAATCTTAATATGAAATAAGAGATCTGATATTGTTGGTGACAGAAAGCAACAAACGAATAGCAGAGATTACAGCAAAATAAGCATCTATATAGTAAGTTTAACTAATGATTACCTATAAAATATAATAATTGAATTAGTGTAATTAAAGTTATTAGTCGAAAAATTTTTGAATATGTAGAATTTACATTAGTTATTATTTCGAGTTTGAGGTTATTTTCGTATTTTGTTTGATATGTTAATTGAATTGAACAACTGTTTAACAAATGCATTTTATTCAGTAAGTGTTTACCTAGATTTCATTGTACTTAATTTAATAAACGCACAATTTTGTTCTTATCATGCTTAATATATTTTTATCTCGTAACATCGTGGCGACGAGCAGATAAGGGTTGCGATGCCGGCTTCATGAATGAATTAAGATTACGATACGTGGACGCAACGATGTGCAGCTTAAGAACAAAATTTTTACCTTTACATATTTTATTTTAGCCTCAACTATGGAGCCGATCATCACAGAAGATTCCGAGAAAATTATAATTAATTTACTACAGAAATGTCAACTGGACGCCGAAAAACTGGAGCCTATTCATTTCAAAGATGTTAAAACGAGAGTGTTATATTACTCTGGAATCTCTCGGAAAAAGCTGGAAACAATAATAGGGAGATACTCATCCAGAGAATGTACAAAAAATCATTGTGTCGATTTTGATACTCATGTAAAAATTTTAAAAAGTCTTTTATATTTCTATGAAGATAAATTGCACCCAGCCTTCAAGTCTTTATTCGAATATACAATAGACACACAACCAGCTACGTGCGAGATAAACTATTATCAATTTATACATGATATGCAAATGATAAGTATTGATCATCAACCCATTTTTAATGGAAGAATGCTTCTTATGGAAGACCCGAAGGTAACGTTTGAAAGAGGAATATTTCTGAAGAAAATGAAAGAAATTCGACAAAGTGGTTTGAACATATATTACATCAGTGAAAGAATAATAGATAATGATTTTAAATTTCCGAAGCCCTGGATACGAAATTGTAAAAGTTCAAAATTAGTAACCCATGAACACGTATTCTTCCACGCTATATCTAAACAGGGTTTTACTAATGGAATATTTTGCTACTCCCCAACTGAATACGATTTTTACAAATGGATAATAGATATCTTGATTCCATCGTTGAAAACTGCAAGTGTGATCGTATTTGACAATAGTCCGTTACATGGAACCCCAAAACCGAATAAAATATCCATTTTTGACACAACAGATGAGATGAGACAATGGCTACGTGAAAATAATATACCACACACTGACTCTATGAAAAAGTTTGAATTATATCGTCTTATTGAAAACTGTGTATGTAATCTTGATCAATCAGCTCAAGTTGATCGGGTTATAAAAGCAAATGGTCATCAAGTAATGCGATTACCTATTAATTTTGAATATTTGTCGCCCATAGACCAAATCTGGCAAAATATTCTGAAATTTCAATCAGTATCTCGGACTGACATTCATAATGACATAGTTAAATATTTTTTTGAAATACCTGCAACCGCGTATGATTTATTATACAAAAACGTTGAAGAAAAAGAAAACTCTCTGTCTGAATTGGATGGAAAGATTGATCAAGCTTTGGATCAGTTTCTAAAAGATTTAAAAAAACAGTAATTATGTACCAGAGTAATAACATAGCTATAATTAGACACCTGTTAATGTTGAATTAAAGTACTGATATAAAATAATAGTTTAATTAAAATCATTTATTATCAAATATACCCAAGCTGCTAACTAAATCCAGCCTCGCACTCTTTCATTCTTAACCCTTAGTTGATTAGCCATCCCATTCATTCCGAATCTGAATGAGTAGGTAGGTACTCTAAGAAGTACCTACACTTCTACTTACATGAGCTACGCTGTGGTTAAGAATGTTCGACAAAGCAAAT
The DNA here is from genome assembly GCA_902829305.4 of Spodoptera exigua. Classification (NCBI taxonomy): domain Eukaryota; kingdom Metazoa; phylum Arthropoda; class Insecta; order Lepidoptera; family Noctuidae; genus Spodoptera; species Spodoptera exigua. The sequence continues at coordinate 6,846,159 of LR824612.2, forward strand.
GTGCCTTTTTGGGTGTAAATAATACCCTTAAACAAAATAAATAATGAAGAAGGGACCGACAGTTTGCCGACGTGAGGCTAATTGTTGCGAATTGTATTTAATTTTCATTTGCTGTTGGCAATGTCAGCGGTAAACGACAACGGGCGCTATGCCGAAACGCCCGAAGCGATAAATCGATTCAAAAAGGATTTAATTGTTGATACCAGTTGAAAAGTTAGTATTTAAATAAAAACTCTAAATACCTACCTAAATTGAACAAGACAATGTTATCTGGACAGATTAGTTCAGTACTTGTGTAATTATAGGGTTCAAATTAATACAACTACAAACGAATCTTATAACTGTTTACTTATTTACTACTACATACTTGATTGGAAAAGTCATTGCGACCTCGAGGTTAAGGCGCCATTTTCATGCATGGGGGTGTGGGTTCGAAACCGGCCAAGTACCAATGTGACTTTTTCCGAGTTATATATATGTACTTTCTGAGAATATTTAGACACCACTGACATACGGTGAAGGTACACATCGTGAGCAAAAAAAGTTTAAAATCGCCAACCCGCATTGAGCAAGCGTGGTGATTAATGCTCGCGCCTTCTACGTGTGAGAAGAGCCCTTTGCTCAGCATTGGCCACTTATAGGCTGATGATGATGATGATGATGATGACTTGATATGTTAAGTTTTTTATGTGATGGGATAGCAAGCGAGCAGATGGATTACCTGATGGAAAGCAATCAGCGCAGCCCACGGACCCGCAACAACGACGTTACAAGTGCGTTGCCAGTGCCACCCATTTGGGAATAAGGGTTTGGGAGATTTAGGAATCCGTGGAAGGGAAGGATTGTGTCTCCGAACTCACACAACGCTTTCCAATAGCTCTTCAACAGTTGTCAATCCGACTCCAGGCCTTACCAACTTATTAAAAAAAATATTACTATTAAGTGTTAAAAACTCGAATTCCAGAGAATTTTAAAATCAACAACACCTGCAACAGTAGTTACCTACTATTAACTTCAGCCTAACCGCGGCTTAAGAATATTAAAATTGTCGTCATGTTTTTTATTTACTTATCTACTTACCTATTTTTTTTTTATGTGATAGGACGGCAAACGAGCTGACGTATTACCTGATGGTAAGCATTCGGCGTCGCCCATGGACACCCGCAACAAAGGAAGGAGTTACGAGTGCGTTGCCGACCTTTTAAGGATTGGGATTTTGGGACTGGGAAGGGATTGGGGTAGGGGAAGGATTGGGCCTCCGGTAACCTCACTCACACGGCGAAACACAACGTTGTGGTTGTTTCACGCCGGTTTTCTGTGAGGCCGTGGTATCACTCCGGCCGAGCCGACCCATTCGTGCCGAAGCATGGCTCTCCCACACTTAAAATTTGCTAAGAATAAGTATATTATTTGAAAGCTTATGCTCAAACATTAATGTAGGTGGTAAACTAAATGCCAAAGCATTCTCTGCTGGTCGTACCTATGAGTGACGAAGAGAGTCAACGGTGAGTGGCAGAAGCAAAGCAAAATCCAGACACGTCATTTGATTCTCTTGTACCTAAAGTATCCACCAAATACCTATGTATTTTGCGGCAAACGCACAAGCGGTTTACTTGATGGTAAGCAATCGACGCCGCTCATAGCCACCAAAAACACGAGAGGAATATTATGAGTGCGTTGCCGGCCTTGGAGATTAGGGTTTCAGATATTAAGGAATTGGGGAGGGAAAGATGAACTGGGTCTCCGGTAATCTCACTCACACGGCAAAACACAACTCTGTGGTTATTTCACTCCGGTTTTCTTTGAGGCCATTGTATCATTTGTGCCAAAGTAGGAGAAGGAGAAGGAAAATATTTCCTTCACTTCAACGTTCACACATCTACGTTAACAATTCTATATTACAAAGAGTAATTGTGTTTGTGAGCCTTAAGCTGGAACAAAGTTATAAAGTGACGTTGCAGATATTTCAGTACGCGCGACTATTATGCCCTATTAGCATGCAGTGCGTCCTACATTCTACGTACGAACAATTAACGGCTAATAAACTTTGTTATGTACTGCAATGCACTTATGCAGAACCATTCTCGTGAAAAGTCTAAGTGAAATGTTTGATATGAGAACTCGTAAAGTAGGTAGATACTTAAGTGTGAAATATCTACTGCTTACTTCATAAATTCTTGTGTGTTTCTTACATTTGTAAATGAACATTGTTTTGAGCTACTTAAGTACTTGGAAAGACTTACATTTACTCGATTGTGGGAAGGATGGGCACTTTTACAGTATGTTCGTTGCCATAAGTAATATGGCAGATATTTAAGGTGATTTAGGCATGCTAAGTAGGTCTCTATAAGAAAAACTCAACCGTTTTTTCCAAGGAGTAAGAAAGCAATATAGACCTACCTGTATTGTTGAGGTCTCGTCACAGTCTGGATGTGTACCAGTCCTGTAAGCAAGCCAGGACTGGGTACACATCCTGACTGTGTGACTAGTGCGATTATCGAAGTTGAAGAACTACTAAAAAGATTGGTTCAATGAATCCTATTTATAATTTAAAAACAATCTTTCCAACACTTACAATATTTTAGTCTAGACAGCTTTGAAACCACTTTTTGGCAATACATATCATCGGGGATATAGCTCAGTGGCAGAGCAATCGACTGCAGATCGATAGGTCCCCGGTTCAAATCCGGGTGTCCCCTTAAATAATTGAGCATCAGCTTTTTTATTATATTTTATACGTAGGTTTCCTATAACAATATTCTAAATAGCTTTAGAAGTACTTTTTCGCAACATATTTCGTCGGGGATATAGCTCAGTGGTAGAGCAATCGACTGCAGATCGATAGGTCCCCGGTTCAAGTCCGGGTGTCCCCTGTATTAAATTATATTTTTTGCAATCGATAAAACAAAAAAATACAAAGTACGTAGGCTTTTCATAAAAACTGTTAGGCTAAAGGCAGTCGTAATGTTTTAAATATACCTAATTTGCTATTAAAATATTGTAAGCTTAAATGGTACCTCATTATAAAATTTACAAATCAAGCCACATACAAGGTTGCCACTACGTCTGAACTGCGATTTTTAATTCAATTTCACAAAATAAACTAGCGGAAATAGAAATATTGCGATAAAACGACAAACATTATAACACGCTACCTAGAAATGGTAATAAATGTTCCACCTTGCAAGTTCGCTTGCATTATTGTTTTGGACGCCCAATGTATTTTTAGGGCAATTTTCTAGCTAAAACTTGCCTCATCATAATGCGATTAGAATAAAGTAGAAAGCAGACTAATGGTTTCACATGAACATTGCTAGTTGTTTTTTGTGATTACTGTTATATTCAGGTTTTTTAGTTGTTTGTAAGATCCTTACACAATGTTCATTGTCGTTATGTAAGCATTTATAAGCTAACATACATACATATGTCAATAAGTGTGTGAGAGCCAAGCTTCGGCACGAATGGGTCGGCTCGACCGGAGTGATACCACGGCCTCACAGAATACCGGCGTGAAACAACTACAGCATTGTGTTTTGCCGTGTGATTGAGGTTACCGGAGGCCCAATCCCGCCCCTTCCCGATCCTTATATCCGCAACCCCTATCCCCAAAAGGCCGGCAACGCACTCGTAACTCCTTTGGTTCTGCGGGTGTCCATGGGCGGCGCCAATTGCTTACCATCAGGTAATCCGTCTGCTCGTTTCTTATACCATAAAAAAAGCTATCGTTAGTAGGTAATCATATCTTATTTTCGAACATGCTTTCTTTTTCTTACAATGTATTTAGGAAAGGATACACTGCTATAACGTTAAGCTGGTCATTCGTCGAGATTTGTCTTTTGATTCTTGATCATTTCCAACAGACGTTGAGATACCCAATGTGATTTCTTACACATTTAGTGGAATCATTTCGGCGGTGGTATTCCTGAACAGTTACTACCTTCAAACCTTTATGAAACGACCGTACTCCTTGTTATAGAAACGCATCTGTGACTCCTCTGGTGCTGCAGGTGTCACTTACCATCAGGTGGTCCCTCTGCTTGTTTACCTCCTAATCCATAAAAAGAAATCAACAGCTTTTCTAACCCAATTGGAAAATACGAATAGAAAAAAAAACGTTTATGTAAGTAGGTAGGTTTGGTCTAGATTATTTTATTAGAATAAACTTTTAAATATGTTCCTTGTGTTACCTATATAGTAGATTCTTATATATTCCATGTGGCGTGTCTTTATTGGTGTCAAATTTCGCATTTATAAGCTGTAAATAAATGGTTATAAGTACACACATACATGAACGTTCTACAAAGGTTTCTACTGCCATCATAACAAAAGTTTTGCCGAACAAAAACTTTTTCCAAGACATTCATAAACGCAAAGTTTATGAGCTATGGAAGTCATGCGATAGTTTCATTCGGGAGAACGTCACGCAATCTCGCAGACAGCGCCAACAAACTAAAATACCTTCCATTTGTCTAGTACCTATACTTTGTACCTAAACTCAAAACTGTTTTCTTCAAATTCATATATTCAGGTAGACACATTAAAGTGACATTTAAACGAATAAGTTCACACTCGAACTTAAAAGAATAAAAATATTGTAAAGAATGATTAATGTATTTAGTGTTTTATAATAAGGGAGTTGTTTCGTATTTATAGGTATTTGCATTTTTATAGAGGGAAAAATTAAATTACTTCTCTCGCCCATGCTGAGGCGAGAGGGAGTGTCATTCTTATTGACTAAAAACTCCTCGTTCCTTCTCCTGCTCTAGGCCGAAACCGCGGAACGTCATTGAGCTTGTCCCATCCCAGCAAAAATAATATTTATTACTTATTTTAGATCTGATTGCGTGTTTGAAAAGGTCCAAGCCCTATAAGCCAATTATGTGTTGATCGTTATCTGCCTACATGTGTGTAGGTAATACCTTCAGACCTACCCATATCTTTGGCATTGATATTTTTGGTAGCTTCAGATTTCTTGTCGCCCACACGACCCCTTTACCTGGTTTATAAATGTTTACTAAGATTTGATCTTAACCCCTTGAAGCAACACTTTATAATCTCTTTATCCAATAATCCTCGAAGCCAATTTCGAATAAAGAGTGAGCAGTTAAAGCCCAAGGTAAAAACACGTCCTCGTCGCCACAACGTTAAGCCACGTACTTTTCATGTAAATTTTAAGCTGTCGGTTTTTGCGAGGATTTCTAACAAATCCGAATTGCTGAGACAATTTTAAAGCAAACTGCGGTCAGTCACGCACATTATTGTACCTAAGTACCTATTTATTTATAAAACATTGACATGATTAGCTCCAATTTATCTTTGATTCTACAAAGTTGAGGATTGTTGAAAGCCTCTTGATGCCTGTATTATTTCTGTACAAGTAAGCAATGATGAGATTTTCGTCAATATTTTTGCTTTATAATGTAATTATTAGTTTCTCATGCTATTTAGATAATACTTGTAGGTATAAAGCGGCCTGCCTCATCGTGGTATTACTATTGATTATTGATACGAAAAAATTGTGATACAGTTCTTCTAGTAACGGAGAACCGCCTATGATAACAAGCACCCTTGTCTCCAAGAAAACATTCGGAGAAAAGCCCCTGTACCTATTACACTAACGTCAAGAGCCACATTCAAATCCTCAGGGCAATAAAGTTGTAAGTTCTGGTGCCTCATGACTGAGCAAAGTACGTGATCACCTGACTAACTATCATAAGACTCATGCTCATTTGAGTAAAAATATAAAGAGGTTTTTTGTGAGAGGAAAATCAACAAATGATTTCTCAAGCCCAGGGTAGGTAAAACCCTCATTCCTTCTCCAGCCCCAGGCCGAGGACGCGGTTTCTTATGGCTCTGATCCCGCAACTCTGGCTGAACATCAACCTTTTTATGTGAGAATAAAATCATCAAGTTACTTCTACCGCCCAAGGTCAGGTGTGAGGTAGTGTGAGAGTCAAACTCTTACTGACTAAAAATCCGTTCCTTCTCCTGCTCTAGGCCGAGGCGCGGTGTCTTATTGCATTTGTCTCGCAACCCCGGCTGAACATCAGCCCTATAGGCCCCCCTCTGTGGTGGTCTATTGACTCATTGATGCCGAAGAACGGCTCAATGTTTTCTATCCTGCCTTGAAGATCGTGCCTTTACAGCAACTTGGAAGCAAATAATTATCAATTTCTTAAAGAAATACTACTTAGACACTTGTCAAAAATACACAGAGCTAACAACTGCATTTCTAACTTTCATCCTCCTTGTATTCTATTTTGGTTACATCATTATTATTTGCTTGCAGTGAATAATGACACAATTTTCCGTATCACTTTCTACAAAATAATATCTTGTTAGCCACGGGTTTATACCGCAGTCTTACGTAGGTAAGTACGCCAATGACAAACAGCGACAAAAAGTAAAACAAATAAAACTACCTAGTACCCCTGAATAAACATTTAAAAACATGAATTACAAACGTTAATATTCAACTTTACTAATAATACTTTGCGAGGAAATTCTCGGCGCTAACCATTCCATATAAAGAGATTGTTCAACAGAAAAAGTTGGCAAATTTGTCTCGCCCGGGGCACACATTATCTCTGCTCATATTACGTTATGAATGGATGTGATTTAACAGAAGCTGCTGTGACTGTTCAGGAAAGAATACCTGGCATTGTTCATTTCTATTGCATTTAAATTAAAAATAAAACTTAATGTAAAACATTTTATGAACATGTTTGGTTTTAACCTTTGAATCGTGGTACTTAGTTGGAGTTATAATAGAAGAACAATAGCGATAAATTTTGGTGCGCCTCCTTCTTGGCGAGCATAATTGCTTCACAGAAAGAGAAGACGGCGTTCCAGTTCCTCTCGCTCCGCACAATGGACTAAGGCCGGGTGCGAGAAGTTGCCATCGATCACTTCCCAGAGGATACGACGGTGCTCGGCCCAAGCAGGGCATAGCGCCACCGTATACTCCACCATGTCCTCTGGGTCACAATGAAGACACTAGGACGTTCCCTCCCGCTGGATCGGAACAGGAACCTACCGAATTACCACGGTGTCTGAGATTAAAAAAAATTAGGGAGATTTAGCAATCGGGGAGGGATGGGGGGAGGGGAAGGGACTAGCCTTCGGTAAACCGGAAACACAACGCTGTAGTTGCTTTGCTTCACGCCGGTTTTCTTGGAGCTTGGCTCCCCAACACTTACCTGTTCTTGTCTAATACCTAATTGATTAAAAATGTGCTGTTAATTCGTTATGATAGACAATCTCATGATGTTAATAGTACTACCATTACACCTATACATAAAATGATTCCCAGCTAATTATCATATTTTTTACAAAAAACGTCTGAAACCATCAATATGATTGTCAGAGTAATATAAATTGAGAGTAATAAAAAGAAGAAAAACCTTTTATGTTATTAAAATTTAATTATTTATTTTAAATATCAACAATGAACACTAGTTGCCAGAGATACATTTTTATTTGCCTCTGTGCAGCGACTTTATGGAAATTTGATAACAATTTAAATCCATAAAAAATAATTAAAATATTCCAAGACTTGTGTTTCCTATTGTGTTCAAAACAGTAAGACAATGCGATTACTTACCTTTTTTAAAATTGAAGCAATTAAATATTTTTATTCGTCCAATAAATCATATTGTTACAATTTCAAAGCAATAAAAATGTAATGTTTATGTTACAGAGAAAATTGAAATCAATGCATATCGATGCATAGTTTTATTAATCTCACTTCGTCGAATAAATTCCATTAAACTCCATCATGTTGCTGCCAGGCGAAATCAGCCCAAAGACATGGCTTTTTATAACAGTAAATATTTTATTGCATTACTTTTTATGCACCTATTTTAGTATAAGTATTTCGTTATTTCATTATTAATTTATTCTCGGTATTAAATTGCAGATATTGGTTTCAACGCTAATCGCACTCGGTGAATCATCACGTGGCAAAACGTGTAAGTAAACATATTAATATTTTCCTGTCTAACAAGGCATCTCACTTATTTCACTGTATTTGCTTACCCTTATATATGTAACGGGGGCAATGGAGATCCATCACCACATAATCTTCCATGGACGAACTAGATAATAAAATACATACATAATGATAGCACTAATTTTGTCATTTTAGATTCGGCTGAATATAATCCAAGAGCCGTACAAGATGACATCAGTAGCGACAACCATAGTTTAAAAAAGTCAAGTCCACGAGCGGACTCAAGTGGAAGCGAGGACCGAGATCATGAGCGGGATCGACCTAAAAAAGATGATTCAAGCAAAGAGCAAGCTAAAGCGGCTAAGTCTAGCAACGAGAGTGATGATGATGAGGACGAAAAAAACACTTGTAACGTATTAATTATATTATTTTGACCATAAATACCCAGTACACTACATGCAAGATAATTAAGCATGTCCAATGCATACGGTAGTTTCCAACTAGTAAAATTCAACACTTCGAATTATGACGACGATTTTTGACCAAATAGCTTACTAATTTCTTAAAAATTTACTTAAATAATTATTATCGACAGTTCGATAAATAAAAGTGTAGTTATTTTTCAATATTGTATTGTATAGAGACGTCGAAATAATTTAATTTTGACCTAGGAAACTACCCAATTCGTGGCAAATCTTAGATCATTTTACAAAATTTTCATTCTACAAAGATTTATTTTGTCATAAAATTACGCAGTCTTTATTGTGCAACTGTTCGTTGCTAAGAGTAGATTGATTTATAAGATTAAGAATACATTAAAAGTTATAAAGTAAAAAACCTATTATTAAAAAAAAAAATATTTTAATTTATAGCAGTTTCTCGAGAAGATAGACAAAGAAGTACGAAGGGTCTGAATGCAGATTTTGAACCAGAAGAAGGTTTGTTCGCTTAACAGCTTCGGTTTGTTACTAATATAATTTTAGATACAGTTCATTTACTCATCATCTTTTATATTCCTTATTTATATTGAGCTAAGTTAAGAAAGAATAAGAACCAAAACAGTCTATCAATTTTAATCAATTTATTACCAGCCGCTCTTGCCCTAATATTGTTTTTTTTTTTATGATAATCGTTTATATTGTTTATTACATCAAACCCCAAGCGAACACCGATTGTTTTTCTATGATGTCTGGAATTGCAACGATTGAAATGTTAATGTTTTTACACCTTATTTAATTTCAGAAAATCCAAAAATTCATGGCAGATATCAAAAGAATTCCGAATCAGAAGCTGATTCTGATGGTCAGTAAAATATCTTATTTGTATGTTGTCTCAGAATTGCACACGTACTTTGATTATTGTATTACACTACAGTCTAAGTATGATTGATCTAACTGCTTTATATTTTTACTTTCTTTGTTTCTAAACGCATTTTTACTGAAGCGATGAAGTTTCTTTTTCCGTTCTTCTCTTTTATAAATCTTAGATTCTAAACTCAGTCAAGCTATCGGGGCTACAGAAAAGATATAATTTATTTTTTTGCTTTTGATTTCCCCTTGATCTTCGTCCCTATATCAGTACTACTTACATATGTCTCCAACAGTGTAGTCAGTAAAGTAACTTATTACCCTATTCTTTGTACACCTAATGGCACATTTCTGTAAGTTCCATATATTTAGTAAAGAGAAAGATGATGTAGATCTAGGCCTATCTAAATCATCTTTCTCTTTGCTAAAATCTTATTTGACAAATATTCTATAAGAGAAGGTAATGGTAGTTTTTTTTAACTATATATACGAATGTTTTCAACGACTGTTCTTCCATATCTTCTAAGCAAATGTTTATTTTCAGATGATCGTCGTCGCTACAGAAGACACATCGATAGGCTTGTCAATAGTGAGGGGTAAACAAGTGCTTTGAATAAAAAAAACGTTTTCAATAAAGTACCTACCAGTTCACTCATTAATTATTTTATTCACATAAAATTTCCTTTTATTTTAATTTATATGGAATAGTAGGTACGATAAATGAGCAAGCGTACCAATTACCTTTTCTTGTCCGGGGAAAATCAGGATAGGGCGAGGCTGTGTCAGACTCTTATTGACAAAAAACTCCCTCGTTCCTTTTCCTGGTTTAGGCTGAGGCCGCGGAGCCCTATTGCACTTGCCCCGCAACCCTGGCCTTGCCTCGCAACACCACCCGTGGAAAGTTGCAACATCAGAGGATTTACAAGTGCGCTACCAGCCCTTTCTTGTTCGGAGTTATGAGTTCGGATTTTAAGATTTGGTGTACCTGTTAAGGAAAAGTTTGAGCCACCGATAACTTCACTCACATTACAATTTGGTGCACGCCAGTTTTCTGTGAGGCCGTGTAATCACTGCGGTCGAGCCAGCCAATTTGTGCTGAAACATGGTTCTCATACAGCTAGTAAAAAAGGGAACTGTCCAATTGGCAAGTAGGTACCTACTGTTTATTTTTAACTAAATGTTTTCGTTTATACCAACACACGTTGGTTCAAGTGTTTTTATAGTTGATTCAATAGAAAACAAATGTCCAATATCATAAGAAAAATAACGTACTTATTAAACAACACACTGCCCTCTAAAAATGATTCATTTATAGAAAATAAAGAATAAAGAATTTGAGTATTGAGTATTGGAGCGCACGACCAATGGTATGGCTCGATAGTGACGCCAGGTTACCGCACCAAATCAACTTATTAAGCTGCAATGTAAAACAATAATTTTGATTAAATTTAAATTAAGGATCAAAGTTTGCTACCTGAAATGATACAGTTAATATTAATCTTTTTAAATATCTAAGATACTTACTAAATAAAACTGTTAAGTGTGGGATAATTGAAAAACCATCATAGATTTAAAATAAAGTTAATTGAGAATCGAAATCTCATAGATCACTGAATGAATTCCACTTTAACTACATTAAGTTATCTGAAATTAATGAATAATTCAATAGTAGGAGTCGTACTTCTTCCAATTTCAACTTGACTCGGTTTATTTGATTAGGCTCTAGAATCACATAGCGAGATTTTTCCTATATTGATTTTAGAAGGTGTTGTCGATAGGACCCCCCTATAAATAATGTATGGATTGAAACTCGCGACCTTTTATTGCTCTGATCCGACGTCAATATCCCACTTTATATTTTAAGGTAACACATAAGACATTGCCAATTATGTTTATCTCTGATAAATATTCAGGAAGGAAGTAAACAGCCTACTTTGTAGTGTCTGTCATAATAGTATCATATATAAAAATGAATTTTCATTTGTTATTCTCGCTAAAACTCGAAAAAGGCCAGATCGACATGGCTGAGTGTGGTCTTAATATATTTAAAGTTTAATAAGTCAGAAAATATGACTAAATAAAAAATATTAGTTATATTTGTGACTGTACGAAGTTTGCCAGGTCTGCTAGTTTTCAATATACATATATTTCCTATACGTATTTGACAAGTTTATTTGTAATTTTATATAAAAAAATATAAGTACCTACTTAGTAACATTTATATGTCTTTGTGGACTTTTTTGCCTCTTTAACTATCTAGGTAGGTACGAATGTATCACTTAAACAAATTGGCTCGGCGGTGTTGCTATAATCGTAGTCTGAAAACGACAGAATGTTGCATGCAATCTGGCGTCTGTCAGGGGTCGGTTGAGGGTTGGTCGAGTTCACCGCAAGATATTGCAAGAGCCTGCAAAATTACACTATTAAGCCGAATATATTGCGCTCCACAACGGCTGGGTGGCGATACTGTAACTTTATAATCGATTTATTTTGCTAATAAATATCTACTTGTGTATGTGTCTACGCTGTAGCCTCTAACTGTTCTTCTTAGATGTTAGACATTTCAGAAATTATTGTTTGAATCTGATCTCGATTTCGACAACAAGCAATATTCTACAATTATTATAGATTCTAAAGTGTACTAAATTAATTTTGTTCATAAATATAACCTTGCTACTCAAAAAGTTTTATTTACTTACAGTATACATTTTAAGTGTGGGAAAGCCATGCTTTGGCACGAACGGGTCGACTCGACTGGATTAATATACTTACGGCCTCACAGTAAACCAGCGTGAGACTACCACAGCGTTATGTTTCGCGTATGAGTTGTTAGCGGAGGCCCAAAATGTCTGCCCCTACCCTAATCTCCCCGAATCTTCAAAACCCTTATCCCCAACGCACTTGTAACTCCACTGGTGTGAGCATCCTTTTGTAGCGCCTTATTGCTTTTAATCAGGTAATCTATCTGTTGTCCTATAACAATAAGAAACAACAATTTACTTATCCATCCATCCATAAGTATTATATGTATAATATACAGATAGAATACCCAAAACAAATATCACTCACGGCGATGTTTAAATAGGTAAATACTTCGTCAACAGTTTCACGTCATAGAGGAAGATGTACAAAGGTACTAACTGAAACTTGTGATGGCCTTTATAGCACATATATCCAGCGTGAAAATGCGATAACATCGTTCCAGCGACCGTCCTAAATGCATTAGTCTTTCTGTAAGACATCTCTAACGGTACACTTGGCTAAACTAAACCACTCAATTGTTCTTAGGACGTGCGCTTGTAGAAGTTTGCGGTTCACATGTCCAAACATGTCTAATTATTATAGTACCTACCTACATAATAATCCCATATGCGGGGGCTTGTCCCATATGCGGGGGCTTGTTATTAGCAACTTGTTAAAACTACAGTTTGTTATTACCTATGAGATATTATTAGTCTGTAAGCCTTCCTTGAAATAAATAAAAAAAAAAGTTTCATTGTGTATTTAATGTTGTATTTTTATCGTTGAATCGTATCAAAATTAATTGATTGCACGGCTCGCGCGGTGGCTTAGCTATTGGCTGCCACGCAGCTTGTCGCGGGTGACTCCCGCACGGAACAACATTTATATTTTTTACACATCAACGTTGAGTTTGTAACATGCAGCTCCAGTAGACTTTGTAGAAGCTTGGTAACAAACCTGGTCCTAGTGTAAAATCATATCAAAATTAAGGACAATTTATTTTAAGGATTAACAGTATGTAGACAGCAGCTTTCATAGATATATCCAAACTAATATTATAAATGCGAAAGTAACTCCGTCTGTCTGTCTTTTCTTCACGCCTAAACTACTGAACCGATTTCTGTGAAATTTTGTTCAGACATAGTTTGGAACTCTTGAAAGGATATAGGATAGTTTTTATACCAAAAATCTGCAGGAAGTCACTATTCCACGCGAACCGAGTCACGGGCAAAAGTTAGTAGGTACATAAATAGAACTGAATTTTCAGTTCGTAAATGTGATGTACCCCTAACCTGTCGACGTAGTCCTCATGTCTTACGACCTTCTCAGCGTGTAAAACGGTTGCAGCACATTAGGGAGTTGAAATTCTAACTTTGGTAAAATTGCAATCTCCTTCAGCAAAAGTTGTTCTATCAAAGTTAGTCAGCGGAAAAAACTGATAAGAAGAATATTACTAAGGTAGGTAGGTACCGTAGGTACTGTATACCTACTTACCTAGACTGAGACTATTCATTGGTTTGTTTCGCAAAGTTTACATAATAAGTCTGTGATCCCTAAGCAAGTTTAAGTATCTATCTATATCTTGCGTGGAAAAGTAGTCCTTGTTCCACACAATAAATCAATAGAATAGTAGTTAAGCGTATATTTATGTGGTATAAGACTACCTATTTTTGGACAACACAAAAATAAAAAAAAATAGGCACATTCCAAAAATAAAATAATAATCTAACATCGATTGAACTTATTAAAATAGAATTCTATTTTCAAATTTCAATTTCATCTAAGTACTTAACTATCAATCAATGGATTGGGTAACAATAATACCTATACACATAGGATTAAAGCCATAAAACAAAATGTATTAATTATTTACCCAGCCAATATTTAGTTACAAAAATAAAATCTAATTTTGGAATTAGGTAAAAGCATCGACGTGCGTAGGTACTAGGTATAATCGCTCCGTTAATTACTTAGTTCGACAGTACTACTTTGCTTACCAATCTACGGTTGACTAGAGCGGTTCCAATACCTATTTCCAATCGGATTAAACTTTTTCTTTTATCCCGTTAATCAACACAACTCCGTGGGCACTTCTTAATCCCAATGGTCTTAACGGTAAACAGATAATCATATCTCAAAGTACGAATTAATTTAGACGCCTGAGCGCATACCTTGAGCTCTCAGCTCTGACTCTCAAAACTTATAATTGAATTTCCAATCCTTAATTGAATAGTAACAGTCGAAGTCCAGATGAATGAGGTCCTTGACGAAGGATGATAACGATTACAAGGTAGGTGAGTAGTCTGTCTATATCTGTGTATTGTTTTAGTTAAATGAGTACCTAGGTAGTTATAGTTTTAGTTATGTAAGTAGTATCTTTAAAAATAATACATTTTTGTCAAGCCTACTGATCCATTTTCGAATAAGGTTTTTTTTAAGGTTTGGGTACTGATTTTTTTATTTTACCTACCTACCTTATCTTGAAAAGTTCCTCTACCTCTAATACGGTTAGGTAGGTACGTACCTTTTTTGTGGAGGGAAATGAATCACAACAATCATCACCCAATGAATTCTCTCGCCCAAGGTATGGCGAGAGGGAGTGTCAGACTCTTACTGTCTGTACCTTCTCCTTGTCCAGGCCGAAGCCGTGTGGTACCTTACTGCGCTTGCCCTCAGCTAAGTATTGGCCTTGATGGGTCCCATCTGTGGTGGTCTATGGGCTAATAGTTATTTTGTTTTTTGTATTTTTGTACTGATGTTCCTTTCAACTTACTAACCGATTTTAATATACATAGCTACAATCCTTCGCAAACGAGTCTGACTCGTACTTGTCCGATTTCGTGTAACACGTTTAGATAAGTTAGATCGAGCACTTGAGCAATCCGTGTCGTAGTTTATTTTCTTTATCTATAAATAAATGCTCGACGCGAACCTGTTCTAGGAACCTGTTCTTAGGTTGTAGGTTTTTCTCCCATTTAATACTGAATTGAATGCCTAGTAACAATACGAATTATGGTAGGTAGGTACTGAAATGTCGCGGTGGTCCGGGCTCGAAACCTTGCAAGTACCACTGTCACTTTTTCCGAGTTATAAGAACTTTCTATGGTTATTTAGACACTACTGACAAACTGTGAAGGAAAACAACGCGAGGAAACCAGGTCTTATAATGTCTAATAAGTAATAAGTTTGACTTAGCCTATCCGCCTTGAGCAAGTGTGGTGAATAATGCTCAAACCTTCTCCGCATGAAAAGAGGCCTTTGCTCTGCAGTGGGCAGTTATAGGCTGATGATGTGTGATGTGAGACTACCTTTATCTAAATTTTAACTTGGCTTATCCACCCGAATCACCTAGGTACCTACCTACTAAGTAATTCAACATATCGGTACTCGTTTTGTGAAGGTCCAGTAAATAGCAGACATTTATGTATCTACGACTTTCATATATGTAGATACATGTAGATACTGCGAGGATACAGGATAACAACTTTAGCTATATAGGTACTCGTATTACACTTGACTGACGTGCCCATACAATGTTATTAGTCATGTAGGTAAGGTAAGCTACTAGCAAAGCCACTCATAACAATAATCGATGCACTATCCGGGACATTGAATTCTGTTTTATAGCCCTGTATTCTATGAATATGCATAACAATAAAACTATTCTGACGCACATCGGCATATCATTTTTAAATCAGATGTAGGTACATACCTTCATGCCTACATAATATTGGGATGCTATATTTTCGATACAATACCTATATAATATATTTAGATGATTGCTTTTTGTTTATTTCATAAATGTTTGCAAATTCCGATGTAAAGCAGTACCATTTTTAAAGGTCGGCAAATAAGCAGACTGTTCATCTGATGATAAGCCATCGCCGCCCCATTGCCTAGTACTTGTAGTACAAACATACGATAGGCACGATTGTGTGAATACAATTATTACGAACACTTTTCAGGTGCTCAGTTTGCCTTTTTTTTCTCAGGGGAAAATCATCAAATCATTTCTCCCGGCCAGGGTAAGGCGAGAGAGTCAGACTCTTACTGACTAAAAACCCCCGTTGTTTCTGCTGCTTTAGGCCGTGGCTGCGGTGCCTCATTGCGCTTGCCCCCCAACCCCAGGTGCTCAGTTTGCTTTTGGAAAATAGTTTATTAACATTACATAATATTTTTACCTACAATTACTCGTTATTATTTAGGGTTTTTTTGTGAAACTATTAAGTTATAATTTAATTAATAGATTAAATATTCCAATTCTGTTTTATGATTTATACACAAAGTAAAGACATTTTTTAATTTATAGTCTCTTACGTGGTTAGCTTTAGTCGATGTTGATAGTAACATCACTATCAACACAACTATTGTCTTTTGCCATAATTGTAGCTAACTTCAGTTCAGTTTGGTTTCTGATTTCTGTCTTTAATGTCATGTCAAGTTGTCAATGTCAAGTCTGTGAATTAACGTATTGTCATTGAAATTGCTCGGAAATTCATAAAAATCTCTGGATATTTCTGCTTTTATCGTCGTAATTAGAGCATAAATAGGTTCATTAAATGCGTAGAACTAGTTTTCCAATTCAAACAAAACGGAGTGTCTTTGTTACAGCTGAAACATCGTCGGTGAACATTATGACATCTGTTTGTTTTGATCCTGAGTTGATTTATTAATTAATTTGTATCAGTTAATTAACAGCACTGTGAAAATGGAAGCTGGGGAATGGAGAAGGAATATTATCAGCCAATTACAGGCTCGAAATAAATATGAAACAGCTGCATTTCAAGACATAATATCCTTTCGTAAGTAACTTAACCTATGGACGTCTTTGTGTTGACACTGTAATATTATATATCAAATAGACAAGATTTATCACTAGACTAATAATCCATTGTTCGTAACAGATAGTTTGTGTTCATTTCATTTGTTATCATGGCCATTAATTTGTTTTGAAGTCACTTTGTTTATAACCTCTGCCATTGCTCATATATAAAGATAGAAATAAAGTTTAATTGATATATTAAATAAGTTAGCATGAAGAACAAAAAAGTACTGTTCCAAAACCTAGTCTATTTATAGAAATATTTGCTCACACAGTGATGGTACCAGTGTTGGCTTATCATCACATATCAGTGATAAAACATTGTGATTAAGGATAACAATAGCCTCTGAATATTCATGTCTAAGCAAACTCTAACACAGTTTATGTAAATATGTAATTCAGTTGTATAATGACTCAAGTTGAACGACTGACCTACCTACATTCTAATCAACAAGTTTTATGTTCTATGAAAGTCATCAAAATCATTTTCTTGTATGTGATTGAACTTCGATTGTGGTTTTGATAAGCATGCATTACTTTACCTACATTACTTTAGAAGATACAATAATTTGTACTTAATAACAAATTTATAAAATATGTATGTGTAAAACTTGAAAAGAAACTGGCCACACCAGAGACTACAGCATGATTCCAAAGTGGGTTAATTGTTAAAAGTTGTGTCTTCACAGCAATAGTTTAAAAACTGAAGTTACTTTGAAACTAAACTTAACAAAACATATATTTTGTCTTTCTAGTAAAAGGAAAAATCCATATAGGTAATTTTATTCTCTACAATATTTCACCCTAAGAATTGCAAATCATGTTACATTAAACTACCTACTAGTACACTATAAAAAAATTATATATTTTTCTAAATTGGGCTGTAAAAAGCATGCCATAAACTTTTGGAAGACTTGGATCAATATTTGATATATGTTATTAATCATTTTCAGAGAGCCGTCTTTTTGACAATGTAAACACATTGAAGAATGAGAATCTCCAGTTAACATTGCTCAATGAGAGAATACGGTTTACGGGAGCAGAAAGTGTTAGTGGAACTGGTAAGCTAAATAATTACTGTATTAAATAGTTTTTTTTTAATATATCTTGTGTAGCAAATTTATATTTTTTTTTATAAAATTCATTGCTACTTTATCAGTTGATGTTCTAAATTTATTATAGTAAACATTGACAAACAAGATGATCTTGGCAATGGAAAACAAATGTTTATTAGTTATGTGTACCAATTTCAATACTTAAAACTTTAATCAACACAAGGACCAACCAATTTTTCACAATATTTTTTTTATGTTTATTATTTAATTATCAAACACCAAATGAATGCTGGTGTTCATCCTACTGTCTTACTATTGAGTCTCTTATTACCATGATTAAAAGGTCCATTACTTTAATTAGCATAGTGAAACCAAACAAGTTTAATGATTTCTTAGTTAATAGTAATTACTCACTATTATTCATACATATCATATGTCATTAAGCACTCATTATTGAAAACCAATAAAAGAAATATTAACTTGGTTACATTTAGGATGTTGCTAATGAATAATTTAATAAAATTACAGGAAATGCCAGCAATGAAAGGATACAAGCTCTGGAGCAAAAAATCTTAGTACAACAAGAAGAACTTACTTCAATGCATAGGAGAAGAGGAGAGAATGCGCAGCAGATTATGAGTCTAAATGAAAAAGTACATGATCTAGAGAAACAACTTCAAGCTAAAGATATTGTGTAAGTACTGGGCCTTAAGTACCTTAAAAACCTTATAGAATTAGTAAAAAGAACATTAACAAAATAATATTAGGCCTGCTGTACTCTGAAGAGGTAGGCCGAGAAATGCTATTAGCTGATAATTTTGGCTTATTACGTTTTTTGTCATGTGATGTGTACATAGTACTGTCTCCGTAGACAAAGCCATTTTATTCCAAAGTGAAGCTTAATAAATGAATCTCATTATAATAGAAGGCAAAATTACTTTCGGATGTTAACTAATATAATACCTCTAGAAGTTGTTTGAATTGCTAAACACAGATGATAATCTTATTAGATAGATACATGAAATTCATCATCATCAGCCTATAAGTGCCCACTGTTAAGCAAAGGCATCTTCTCACACGGAGAAGGTTAGAGCATTAATCACCCCGCTTGCTCAATGCGGGTTGGCAATTTCAAACTTATAATAAGAAATTATAAGTCCAGATTTCCTCACAATGTTGACCTTCACCGTATGTCAGTGGTGTCTGAATAATCGTAGAAAGTAATATAACTCGGAAAAAGTCACATTGGTACTTGCCAGGTTTCGCACCCACACCCTCATGCATGAGAAGCGGGCTCCTTAAACTCCGGGCCACCACCATCACATGAGATTGTCCATAAGTAAAAGTCACGTACCTTAATTTAAATATTGCAAAATAATCAAATAATAAACTTTAAGGAAACATATAAAGCCAGAATTAATGCCACTGGACTTAATGTATGCTTAACGGGATCATTAAAGTTTGCCTAATTACTTCATGTATTTATTCAACGAGTGATGTGTATTTGCAGTATGATGTCTACATAATAATAATGGCAAACAACAGACCGCTATATGAGACTGAGTGTAAAAACTAAACTTTTTTTTGTTTAGATTTAGTTTGCATAAATATATATATACATTGCGGTTTTAATGTGCAATTTAAAACTAATATTTGAATTGAAATGACAAATAATTAAGAATAATGGATTCATCGACGGATCGATTCCTATAGAAACAATAACCTAATAATACATGTTTAGTCTTTTTCGTCCCATGCTAGGATGATTTTCAATGTTGTCGATTTAATTCCTTAAAGGGGTATCATATGTGTATGCATTTATTCAATGTAACATCAACATTTTACCAATTCAGTGAGTCTCAATGGAGGAAGCCTACTATCATGATAGTATCTGGCTCATTTTTTGACTCTGTACTACTACGCGAATTATTAAGATTTTTTTTTATCATAATTTGAACCTGCTTACGAATGTATTACTTAATGGTGAACTTGCAACACCAGAGGAGTCAAATGAGAATCAAGTGTCTCTTAATATAGTACTTTACACAACATTATTGGTTGTGCATCCAACTATTTTTTTTTAAAACGTTGCCCCACATTAGGATTTTCTCCTGTGTCTTGGGTGCGTTTACAAACATACAATTTCGCATGCACATCACACCCAGACCCAGAACAACAATCTGTGGATCACACAAAGAGTTGTTCCGTGCGGGAATCGAACCCGCGACACGTTGCGCGGCAGCCAGTTGCCCAGCCACCACGCCAACCGTGCAGTCATTAAATAAAGATATAACTGCAAAATATAAACAAACTGTACCTGCATATTATAGTGGACTGTACACAACTTCTTTCTTTACATGAAAACTTTGTCACCTGCATCAGTGTTAATTATTATGTGCATAATTTTATACTTGCTAACACATGGTTTATGAGTATTCAAATTTAAAATTATGTTATTTGTTTAGAATTTCAGAAAACACAGCAGTGATAGCATCTTTGCGGGCTGAAATTCAAATGTATGAAACAAATATGGCTGAATTACAAGGATTAAATCAAGTATTGAGAGATGAACATCAAGCCTTACAAATAGCATTTGCAGCAATAGAAGAGAAATTGAGGAAAGCACAGGTATATTACATAAAGGCTTCACGCCTTTTGGTCTCAGAAAGGGTAGGTAGAAATGCACATATCTTCTTCTTATATACAAAAATCAATTGCTGTTCGTTAGTCTCGTTAAACTCGAGAACGGCTGGTCGGTTTTGGATAATTTTACGTTGAGTT
Organism: Spodoptera exigua; assembly: GCA_902829305.4. Lineage (NCBI taxonomy): Eukaryota > Metazoa > Arthropoda > Insecta > Lepidoptera > Noctuidae > Spodoptera > Spodoptera exigua. The sequence goes on from LR824612.2 coordinate 6,866,817, forward strand.
CCAGGGAAGGTTCAGAAAATTAGTTACTTATATTTGTAGCGGTTCGGAGCTTGCCAGGTTAGCTAGTTCATTATAAATATCTAATAAAGTGTTTAGTTTTCATCAGTTTCGTAATAGGAGGTTGGAGCTTTGCATACACAAAGAGCCAACCAGCGCTGTTGTATCGTGCCTGCATGCGCGAGACACAGCATTTATACTGAGCGCTGCCCTTTTTCACGCACGAGTGACGCAATTGTAGTGCTATTCTTTTTTGTTTTTTATGTTCATTGTTTGTTTTGTCCCTATTTAGCTATATTCGTGTGTGTTTGTTTCTTGCGTCATTTGTGTGTGAAATAAATGGTTTTTCTTTCTTTTCTTTCTTTCTTTCATACCGCTATAAATATCTCCGTAGGTACATTGCATTCTAAAACTAAAATATAGTATCAGAGAAATCCTTCGTACTTGCTGGCCTATCAGGAACAGGGAAAGATATGCAATGCAAACCACTGAAACGAGTAAATTGGTTAGTTTCCTAGGTCAAAAATAAATTAATTCGACGTTTCAATACAATTAAATATTCAAAAATAACTAATAACTAGGTATACTTTTTAATCGATCTGTCGATGCACTAAGTAAGCTATTTGATGCAAAAAATACTATGACTTCATAATTTATAGTTTTATACAAATTTCATAGAAAAGTATTGTTTTGACATTTTGATAAAGGTATTGAATTTGACTAGTTGGAAACTACCGTATTGAAACCCTGGGAATAAGTATAATATTCGGTTTACAAGTCATTAAAATAAACATTTAAAACGAAAATTGAGTCTATATTTGTTCAAAACAAATAAAGTTTTTCAAACATTAAAAGACGATAACTTTACTTCCATTTCACTTCATTTCTAAAACTATATTTTTGTCAAGAGCATTGACACATTTGATCAAAAGCGACCACATAGGAGTGGACATAAGTCTATTGTTTGCTCAATGGTATTTTGATACACTTGTGCCGATGTTTTGATACTTTTTTCGCAAAAGTATGGCTCAGTCACTCCTTCATAGCTATCACCCCACCAAACCATCACTGAAGTCGGATAATGCCCACGTTGCACTCTGTCGACTAATTGAGAAGCTTCCTTAGAGCTTTGAGCATAAATACGGTCATTTTGTTTGTTAAAATGTTGCTCAATTGTAAAAATTTTGTCATCCGTAAACAAAATTTTTCTGTGACCTCCCTTTGCGTACCGCTTCAGTAGTTGTTTAGATTTTATCACCCTATTCTTTTTTAAATTATCATTTAAAAAATGTCCAGTGCGTCTCTTATAGGCTGCAAGTCCTAAGTCGTCTTTTAAAATACGCGACATGGTTCTAGGTGCTATCTTCATCTCCCGAGATAAAATCTTTTGCTTTCGGACAGGAATTCTTCGAATTCTTGCCCTTACTGCTTTGACCACCTTTTTCGTACGAACACTACGTGGACGGCCAGATCTTTTTCTGTCACAAACAGAGGAGGTCTCATTGTACCTATTAAGAGCCCGGTACACAAACATTTGACTAATGCCAAGCGTGTGGAGAGTTTTAAAAATTGCATTTGGCTCCATACCCACTTTGTGTAATGCAATCACAGCGATTCGGTTCCCTTTATCACCCCACTCCATTTTAATATCGCAAAATATTGAACAATTTATTGGCGCCAAAATAAGAAAAAACAATTAAAAATTATATAAAAATGACAGATTCCAAATTCAAATGTAATATTTTGTTTATTTTTAATTGTAACAGTATTTATGGCCAGACTATGTACAGATACTTCATTTATTTTGACCTTTTTATTAATCACACATTTATAGCATTATGAGTATTTTCAAAATTAAAAGTGAGCAAAATATGGACTTTGTAATGGTTTCTAATAAGACGAAGACTTACTGACCAATTTATAAATAACTTATTAGAAATAAATGGATATTAAATATTAACTTATTATAATAGTAACATACATATAAAGGATTGTTGGAGACTATAATTTTTAATTTTATTACAGTAAGCTGTGTGGTTAGATTAAATAATTTTAGTTTGATTTTAAAAGACAAATCATTTTGAACATATCTAAAATAGGATTCTAAAAACACTGATAGTGATTAAAAATAACAGTTAGTTTTGTAATTTAATCTGGCAATAAATTATTTGTTATGAATAATTAACGTAAACAAGATTGTCTTTACACACAGTCACAGACAATAATAAACACAAACTACTTATTAGAAAAAATCTTACTCGCTATAAATTATGAACATCAGGCGTTGTTATTCATTCAGAATCTCCACATCCCACATTATTTTCTCGTTCACCGTACCGCACATTTCTAAGCTTTCCACACTGAACACTTATTTGAAAATAGCATTTAAACACGACTTTGAGTAATGAATCAACGATTTTATTTCAGTAATTAAACATTAACTCATATTAGCCTCGTCTGTAACTTGTTGAAGGCAGTTAAAATGATACGTTCCACTACGTTTGAAGCTATCTTGCTTTTGTTTATACTGAGTAAAAATATTTTTGGCATAGTACTGGTGGTCGTTATTGAACAATTTTTTCCGCTGGAACTTTAGATTTTTATAGCATCATTTAAAATTTGGCAAGGCTCCAAGCTGATTCTAGCTTGTCTTTATATTAATATGCAGCGTGTTTCATATTTCTCGGTCCTTTTTTTTGACAGATTTTTTCCCACGTTTATTTCATTCATTCTCACCTATATTTAGATTCTCTTTCTACAGCGTGTAATTAGTATCGATGACGGAATTTGCTGATGCTCATGTGATTTTCTAAGATTCTATTTAGCAGAACCATCTCTCATTTTCCAAAAAAATCGTAAAATGATTTTATGAAAATCTTATAAGCACTTCTAGAACCGAAATACCTTTATGCCAATCTCTCTAGATAGGCTAGATATTGCTTTAGATAAAGAAATCTAGTTATTACTTTAACTACAACCGGTAATTACTATTCACTAGAGATAGCGGTCTTTCATATCCGTCAAAGCGTATTGACCACACAATATATCAAATCAACTCGGCCGAGTAGGTGATCCAATCCCGATTTGGTACTAGGCTTAACGTAAATAGCGCGATGACCTCGTAAAGCTCCCATGCGAAGCAATGAAACAAACAACATATCACTTAATGTAATGAATTACTAGGATATCACAAAATGTAGCCCGCTGTATATTTTACGGCGATCACGTGATAACAGCTGTGTATGAAATGCTTATAGCTGTGTCTCAAGTAACATCACTTACATTCAGTCAGATAGAAAATTTCGTGGCAGTGTGTCAGGAGTTGATTTCAGAGATAATTTCCATGTTTTCTTTTGAACAAGTCGTTAATAAATTAGCTATTTAACAAGACTACTTGCGTGAACTGTTTGATTTGAAATTGATAAACATGCGTAGAGTTTTCAAGAGGGTACTTAATTATTTTGTGTTGTTTTTTTGATACGTGTTTTTAGTGGCAATAGTTTTTATAGTGCATTTCTTGTGTTGTAGGATGAAAATCGTTCGTTAGTGGAGAGACTCATTAAATACAAAGCTAAAGATGCAGATAAAATGAACGAAGAAAATGAACATTTCCTCAAGTAAGTATGAAATGTATATTTTTGAAAAAAAACTTAGTAACTAATTTATTACAGCATGTTTTATATTCCAGTTTTCCCTAAGTATATTTGTTTATCTAGTAATTAATTAAAGGCACCTAGACCACATTTGTTTTTTAAAAACAACCTTTTGTAATTTGAAAATTGGTATTTATATTTAATTTATTGAATTGTGCAGTTTAGTCAAAATTATACTTATATTATTGGGGCATTCGGTCAATGGCATACTTAGTGTATTTGTTTTTGCCTGTGAGTATATAGTTGCAATGAGACTTGCAAGTGAATGTCGCTGCTACCATAGAGTTGATGTGCACTGCACCGTAGAATATTTGTCATGCGTAAAGCGAGCATATCAACTAGATTTCAGATAATAGTTAATTTTCATGTAAGTATCTGTTCTTCAATTTACGCCTGACAAATATTAGTAGTAAATGCACATTTCCTAAATAATGTAATTGAATAATATTGTGTTTTAAATGTGTATTTTACTTTGACAAGTGTCGTTACTAGAGTGGGGTTTGTGTGTGCCGCGAGGCTTAGAGGCTTGCATAAGTACCCATAATTTTTGTTTTTGCTTCTTTTTGTCTAATTTCTTCAACAGGTCAAGCAACCCTACCGCGTTTTTCATCAACACGTTTGGTAGAGTTAGTTTCGGGTGAGTTTGACATAATGTGAATGATGATGTGGTGGTTTGAAGGCATTGTGGCGTTCATTATTGAACATTATATCTCTTCATGAAAATGGCCCATATATTTATGTCTTAACTGCACTCTGAAACTGACTCATGATTTCTTTTCCTTTCTTGTTTGTAAATTGTATGGAGTTTCTGTCATATCTACTTGTACTTCTAACGGAGTTTTTGTTATGCATCAGGACATTGGCAATCGTTTGAAGTTAAGTATGATCGTACAATCATAATGAGGTGTGCGTCGTCACGTATCGAAGTAACAATGTGTCGTGTGCGTTACATTATTTGCGTCATTTGTTTACCTACTTACAAAATTCCATTTGATTACGTGTGCATGTACTTTGCGACGTTAAATCCTAGAGTATTTTCATTGCACATCCAGTAACGTACGTTCTATTAATACGACTAGCGAGGTTACTTCCAGTATAGTCATTAACGTTCGATACGTTACATTATATTCTGGCATTGTCATTGCCACACGTAAACACCTAAATTCTAAAATAGATGCACGGATTATGCAGTTTGCTAAACATTTTGTTATGCACTCTGCGTTCAATCGTTAAATTGATGCAGATACATTTTCGTGATCGCGTAAAATTGCAGTGTCTGAGTATCTGCATAATATATATTAATAGCTATATACTACATACTAGCGATTGTTTACGCTCGTGTGTATATTTACAATTTGATTCGCCTTTGAAGTTTCATATTTATTTGTCTTTCGTGCAGCTCACTTTATTAATGTGATTTTAATTTATCGTTTCACATGTCACCCGATCTATTCTTATCCATTTAATATTTTATTTTGGTTCACATTATTAACATCTTTGAATACAGTGTGATGTTACAGTTTATTAAAGCGATTGGATTGGTAACGTGTTTGCATGAGTTTTTTTTTTATTGGTATGCGCACTATTGCTCTGTGAACATTACTTAGAAGTAGATAGTGCCATGTTAGTTGTTAATGTTAAACAAAATAAAATTAAGATGACTGACGAAAAAATGTCTCCTATAAATGATTTACACAAAGGTTCGTAAATGCAGAATTTATTAATCCGTTAAATATTTAAGTACTTATCCTATTTTTTTTTTTTTTTTGATACTTTGCATGGAAATTTATCTGGGTTCTGGATATACGTACCTTGATTTAATTTGTCCGTAAAGACGGGAAATTGTGAGGTCTAGTAGCAGATGCTTTAGACGCATAAGGCAAAAGACTAATTAATAATCACCACGATTGCTGTGTTTTATGCATGTTGATATTAATATCTATGGTTGGGTATAAGAAATAGGTCGTATTCATAAAATATGGTATTTTGTATCGAATAGTCCGCCTGCATAAATGGCTTCGCGGAAAAGCGGTCAGAATGGCAATAAAAGTCACAACAAAGAGACTTAGAAGTCCGTCTTATGTTAGTTTGAAATGTTTTCTTTCAGAAAGAAAAGTGATAAGGTGCGGAAAGAGTTGGAGGAGGCAGCTAGAGAGAGTGGTAGCAGGAGTAGTGGGTCAGGCAGTTCCGAAGACAAGATATTGGACTCAATGCCGTACTTTGCAACTGTTTTGCCTAACAAAGTTGCCCTGAGATTTGTAAGTAGTGAAACGAGGTTCAAAAGGCATGCATGCGGTTTTATAAATGCTTTATGTTGTGTTTGGGCGACTACGGAATTTGGCTCGCATTTGTAATGAATATTTTACTGATTGGTGTTATGTTATCATACCAGGATGCTCATGACGGTGAAGTGAACGCAGTGAAATGGAGTCCAACAGACAGAATTGTTGCGACAGGCGGTGCTGATAGAAAAGTCAAATTATGGGATGTTACTAAATGTAAGTCTTCGAATTTTCATTGTGTACCCTGTGTTAGAAATATATTTTCTTGCTCTTCTGCACTCAGATGCTGCTTATAGCTCTTCCTTACTCTTCTGCTAATATCTTTTTACCTCTAAAAATCTCTTAGCTGCAGCTCGTTTTAAACTTAGTGCATCAACACATTAAATTAACTAAACCATAGTTTATAGTTATAATATGCAGTAAGGAAAGCCACATGTAACAGCTGCTCGTAAAATTCGCAAACTTTCGCTATCGTATCTCTCAAATGATAATCTAATGCTAAAAAATTTAAAACAAAAAAGATTGTTATACTCATGATTTAATTACCGACAATGATTAAGGATGTTCATCAATATTTACACAAAATTTTCAGGTATGGTGGAAACACGGGGTACATTGGTAGGATCTAATGCGGGAGTCATGTCAGTTGACTTCGATTCAACTGGAGCGTACATCGTAGGAGCGTCGAATGATTTCGCCAGTCGCGTATGGACAGTCGCCGACCAGCGTTTAAGGGTGAGTCGACTTCTAAATTGATTAACAAGTTGACTTTTTTTGAAAATGAATTTTATCATGTTTGGAAATAAGACTTAAAACTGCATATCGATGATAATGTGCCAACGATATACCTAAATCTAGTCTCAAACTGTGATTTAAATTTCATTAAAAATTAAAGACTAAATTTACTATGTCATCCTTGTTTTAAATTGTAAATAGCCGTTACCTCAACTGTCAAACGTGAAACTGCTTTGATCAAACGCTTTAAAATATTTAGACTTCTTGAACATAAAACAAACATTGTTTCATCGTTTACACCTAAGTCTAGTCAGACTTGTAGCACTAATGTACATCTAGGATTAATATTTTCACCTCCCTGCTCTATTTTATAGAGTATAATTTATTGCTCCTAGTGATAGATGAGCATAGGAAGTTTACAGCTTCATGTCTGTTAATATTTCCTTGCAAATATATGCAGTAGTACATATTTAATGTTGGCAGTGTTTAGTCTACACAGCTATCTATGAATAACATTACCGATATCATCTTGTTCACTGCTCGTATCCATTTGCAATAATTGGAATAAACCAATCGTTATTTATTTACCGTCTTGCTGAAGGCGCGATTGATTTGATCTCGGTCTGACTCACAAATCTTATTAGGTATGCAGATACACGTGGGTGTTGTGTAAACGAGCAAGATGCAATAATAGTATCCGTCAGTTCGGACGTTATTGTTGTGGTCGGGAGGCGGGGAGGGCGGGGTCACGAACACGATCGTCTATTAGCGGTTTGTTAGCGCGTCCGCGCTTCGTGATCCCGCTTTGATCACTTCCGACGTTTCACGCGAGTACCAACTCATCCGATCCCAATATGAATTATGTACAATATAAATACCGTGATTCAAATCTCACGTAACGGACTTTCAAGAGCCTTGCATACTTACATTTGATTTAATACAGTTATTAAATTACCACACCCATTTATCCTTCTGTCAGTTTACAGTCTTCTCCTGACTCAACCAATCATTTCGTAGAAACGATAATTCTATTTTTTCCCAACAATATTTAGACTGCGTTAAAAGCAAACCGTCGTTGAGACTGGAATTGTTTTGTATTTAAAGTACAGAAATATCTTGTACAGGTGGTATGAAAATATCGCAACATCTATAAACTAATTTGATTTGATAGCTAAATTGCGGTAAACAGACAGGCTACATTAGACTCTACCGCGCTCGGAACTGTTTATACACGCACACATTGATACCAACTGTAGCACTTAGCGTATTTAAATTGAATCAGGTAACAAATCAGTTTATTGTTGAAGTAAATATTGCACTTGCAACGATAATACTGGATTCAATAATATAACAGATGCCATTCACGTGCCGCCCACCTCGGCGGATATTTCGCATGCTCTCATCGTGCATCCCTGTACAAACATACAATCAGGACCTCAACGTCAACAAATTGGAGAGCACGCCCACTCATTTACTGACCACGTAGAAATAAAATAAATACTGGAAGTTTTTCTCTATAATCGATATTAATCGTTTTTATCAAAACTTTTTTGCAAACTTAATAATAGGATTTAGTAGAGATATAAATTGAGTGCTCAAAATAATTATGACACTGATTTATTGGTATCATAATTTTAAATTAATAGTTTGTAACATTTTATTTATTTAAATCGAACCGTTAATCGTAATTTATTATGTGGTTTTAAATGGTTATCTAGGTATTGTTGAGCGCTTCCAGTCATCGGCATGATTTTATTTCTTGAGCTTATCTCCGTTTATTTTCGCATTGAGAAAGCCCCTGCGTGATCGCGGTATCGAAGAACTATCCCGATGCAAATAATACACAAATTGCGCAGTGAATATCCATAACTGGCGCCGAGCAATAGCCATATAATGAGTCCAAATCGATTGCGCTTCGTGAGTCCACCGGATGCTCTCTTATCCCGTGTACCGTCTGATTTACGATCTGTTAACAGATTATTCGTTCCATAACAGTTGCCAATCTCGTTTTTTATGAATTCTCGCACCTCAAAATTGAGTTTTGCCTTAAAGGGCTCTCGCAGTGAACAACTGGTGCCTTTTTATTGGTCGAAGATGCGCCTGTTATAGACTTGATCGTAAATAAAATGTATACAAATTTGGATTTACTGCAGAAGAAAATAATTTGCTGGGAACGTTAATTTCTAAGAAGTAATATAATTGTCAATATTATACCTCGCAGTAAACATTTATACAGGATGATAAATTGTGGCTGACGGAGATAATATGTTAAGGAACGCAGCAAATCCTGAACAACTTTATTATTTCTAATGGTGCCGTTGAACAACAGAAAGCTTGAATAATTCGCTTAGATTTATTTAAATTAGCAATTCGACTTCAGTATAACTATTTAGTGCTTTCTAGATAAAGGTAAACTTTCCAAGACTGTGATTATTGCAAAACATAAAATTATACTTACAAATACCTAATTCGGGGAAATGTAGCTTCAAGTGCTGCTTAGTATTGTAATGCATCGTATTTATATAGCCTATTTGTGTGTGGAATTTACATAAATTAAGCTCACTACTAACCTAGCCTACTTAATACTAAAGACTTGTTGAAAGTGGGTATGTATGAATGTAGATAGCAGTAATTAACCTAACCTAACCTAGAAAAATACTAATTACATATATACCTAATACCTAAACATCATCACTACATAGTATAAAATAAAGTCGCTTTCTCTGTCCCTTTATCCCTATGTATGTTCTAATCTTTAAAACTACGCAATGGATTGTTATGCGACTTTTTTGTTAGATGGAGGGATTTGGTTGAAGGAAAAGGTTGTTTAGTGTTGGAAAAGTCAGCAAATGACTGCCCAGGGTGAACTAAAATAGAGTGTCAGACTCTTACTGATAAACATCTTGTCTGCTGTTATATCTGACACAATAGAAAACACATTTTTATACATACACATATCACGGGCATATCACACCCCATTCCCCTTCTCTTGCTCTAGGCCAAAGCCGCGGTACCTTAATGTGTTGGACCCGCAACTCCGACTGAACATCGGCCCTGTTGGACCCCGTTTAAGGTTTCCTTACGTTCCTTTCTTCCTATATGTTTAAAAACACCTATTAAATAGTGGAGAAATTTAGTTTCAGTATTGCACCCGTAGGTACGACGCCGGGGCGGGTCGCTAGTACGAGTAGTATATCAAGTGAATAAATACTCTGCTGTTTATTATAGATACACGTATAACATGGGTATGAGATTAAGGAAAATTTAAGCTTAGATTTATTTCAATAATAACCAACACCTAAATCGCTATTATCCAAATATAACAAGTACGTTTTTCGAACATAACAAAAGCATTTGTTCCTATAAAATATTTGTAAATCAACAGACCTTTCTCCTAAGTACAAGAATATAAAAGATACCTTTGTCATCTTTTACTTTCCTTTCCAAACGAAAGTGTCCTAGTTAGTATTAAAAAGGCTAAGTTAATGCACTTTTGTTACAAAAGTAGCCATTCAGTACCATACTACGATAATTATTATTGCTTAACTTTCGTTAATCGTCTGTTTGTTGAATTTTCCCTTTCTTTTTTATACATTCCTATTACGGTGCATAATGTCCCTCTGTAGGTATACATTTTTAAAGTTCTTTATTGCATTTTTAACTTAGCTTATGTTGATTCCTTCACGATAAGTGACAGTAATCAACACTTCGTTGGGTATTCAGTCTATCAAGATAAAGCAAATGGGAAATTCTAAGACATTATCTCATTACATATTTGGCTAAATTTATATAAAAAAGATTGTTTAAAGATAAAAACTGGACAGTTATAACGTGTAAGTAGTTTTTTATTTTTATTCAAAAGATCTGATATTTATTATCGTGTGGTCGAGGTTTTACAATATTTTTTTTACTTAGAAACATTTTATCTGAATTCTTGACGGAATTGTGTGTCTTACGAATGAATTCTCTACATTTCTTCAGGCTAACTTTTACTGTATCCAATTTGTTGAACTGTGACCGCCCTGTTTAAAATATATTGTAGATAAAATGCAAAATATAACACCACGGTCAAAGTGGAACTAACTTGTAAAGTGGTGACAGCCAAATGCGCCTGCGCCTATAAGCGCGGGCGATGTGCGGGACACAAAATGTTTAATAAAATAGACGATAAACGCAAAACATAATGCAGCTTTACTCGAATGAATTGAATTTGCATAAATGTAATTGTGTATTGTCTTTGTTTGAATTGTGTTACGCTGAATGATCACGGAACCCTGATCTTTGAATAAGTTCAGAATAATCCGGCATTCAGCATTCATTAATGAAAATAAATTTTAAAACTTTAAGGCTTGTTTGGGCCATATCAGGGATTTAGGTATCACAAAATCTTTAAAAATGCAAATGTTTATTTTCATTTATTCTGAAAAGTAATTATATTTTAATAATATGTATGAATTTAGTCATTTTATGGTCGTTGGCCAGCTCAAGTTCTTAACGTGATTCGTTTATTGTAATAGTTAATCAGATTACATATTTCATGAGAAGCGAGCGTCTCAGCAATATTTCATTTGTGTCGCTATGCCGAGCGCGAGATAAAATCTTCAAGTATTGGCTCAATAAGTAGGATCGGAACAAGATACAAAAGGAGCCGATATTGATCGAGTACCAGCTCTTCCCTATACTAAAGCGTTCCAAGGACGTTCCTTATAAGGACACGACGATGTTTAATAAATATATATGTTGACTGTTGGACTTGTCCCATGACCGATGTTCACCAGTCGATTGTTCAGCTTACTTTGTTTTTTCATGTCCGTTCCTCGCGATTCCGGTGGCCACCGTCGATTCCCTTTTATGAATATTTCATATTATTGTAAACGACTTTATCTGCAGCACAATGTTGCATTCAATATTTGAATTTTATAGTTCTTCGAAAATGCCTGTCGACTACTGTAAAATTGTGACCGCCCTCGGCTTTCACAAGACGTTTACATTTTATTATTTTTATACCTAGTACTGGGTGTTCAATTGAAAACTGGTTAGATTTTTATGTTCTATTCATAAAGTCTGTATTGCGTGAACACAATTTACTGGTCTAATAAATTGTGTGGTAGATGGCACCATAATATTCTCTGGAATGGACACTTGTGTGCTAACGCAAAGCCTTTTTAGCATTTCTATAACGAGCGAGATTGTTAAAAAGCTTTTCTTTAGTAGACATTAGTGCAAATTCTATGAACACCGACAAAGGGTTCTTGTTTATATCTACATAGACTATACCTGCTTTTGGAGTCCCTGAATTGTTTCTGTTTCGGTTTTTCCTAATAGTTTGTAATTTATGTCGTCGTACTTGTTTAGTTATTGAATTTATAAATTGTCTGCTAAAGGAAAACTGACTTTTATCCTTTCGTACTACAATGTGAGATAAGATTTTGTATGTGATATCAAGAGTCGCTTCTTTGTTTTTGTTCTTCGTAAAATAATAAAAGGTTTGATAATATCTAATTCTTATACACGCTGAGCATTTGCAAGTATTATCAATTCTTTTTTTTCTAAATGTGGCACGCCAATACCATCGTTCCGAGAGTATCCTAATACGATCTTGGATCACCTTTTTTATAAAGCAGCTGGCGCTTTAGCGGCAAACTCAAAAAGGCTGAATTTTATTTCTTTTCAACACCGTCGCTAATCTAAATCTAGAAAGAACGCTTGTAGGGACAAATTCTTTGTTGCGGGCTACTAATGGCTACGCTTAGTTGTTCTCAAGTCGGCACGCGACACAGCACACGTGCCGTCGCGCGCGCCGATCTTATCTAGCGCACGAACGACCGCCGTGCCCCTTCACACGTGATGGTGCCAAGAACTTAACTCCAAGATCCCATCTCATTGATGTGTGCAATTTCAAGACACTGCTCAAATCTACTCTATTTTTTATTTTCCACCTTTATTACCAGACTTTTGCATTTTATGAATATCCTTTTGACCGTATCGGAAACTGGTTCGTTACAAAAAGAATGGTTCAATGACATCACAGGTTTTGTTTTTAGTCGCCAATCATAAAATATCATGGCGGTTAATTGATATGTAGTTTTTTTATTTTGTCTTTATCTGACCGACACATCCAGATGGGTTTTAATGAGTCGGTGTTTTAACAATCATGTTTAATTAATGATTAGCATTGAATAGTGCGAGTGTTCTGCTCTTTGTTCCTTTTTTAAAATAACGGGTGATACTACAATTACACAAAATAAAACCAGGTAATATTTTGGAAAATTTTATTTTAAGTAATGACAATTTGGACGGATGAAACAAGTTAAATGCTGCTTAAGTACAAAGTTTAAACAACATTTTAATACATTAACATCTCATTATTAAGGCACTAGTAGATATCATAATAAAATACTTTCAGTTTACATGGAATAGCACATTTTGTAAGTCGTAAGCTTTCGTTTGTTTAGGTAGGTATCTCAGTTATATTAAAATTTATTAAATAGTATTAAATTCAATCATAAATTACGTAAAAAAGAAACTAAACTAATTTAAATAAATTACGATGTCGGGACGGCCGTCAATCCATCGTCTCTTGACTTAGGTCGCACGTTCGGTTATCTACTTAAAAGGTACTGAAATGTTACTTTTTACTTATCACTACGTATCATTAAAATCAGGCTTATGCTACTTTTAAAAAAATATGGTACAATACGTATTCAGACTTCCTCGAGTGGACGTCCGAGCGTAAAGTGAACGAATGAGCGACGTGATCTTGATAACGACTCACGGCCGCGGTCCCGCCGACGACTCCGGAGCCGGGGACAAGCGAGCGACCTCACATACAAGACGCATTCAACGCACTAAACTCACAACACGGTCGCACTGCGCGCCGCACTCGCATCCGTCCACATTCGCGCACGCTCTGGTGGTCGTCCCCGCCTCTGTGTCGCGCGCCCCCGCAGCACCGCGTCCAGTTTGCCGTGCTGGGGAAGCGTTCGGACACTAACCATTAAATAACCGCTATCGCTGCTCTGAGCTCGGTGGACAACAAGACGCCCAGCGGATATCGTCACACGAGCCAGAACTCGACGGGGGTTTTTAAACTAACGAAATATACTACTATTGCGGACGCTGATCACGTCGACACGTCTTCTCTTACTTAGAAATGCCTCTGGTGCGCACGAGAAAAACTGGCATCGTAGACTTTGCAGAGGGCGGAGGGAGCGTTGGGTCCTGGAAGCAACTCAGCAGCCTTAGCAGCAGCGCGTCTTCGCTGCCAACTGCAGGTCCAAGCAGCTAGTACGACTAGTTGTGCTGCTAGGAAAGCAGCTGCCGCGAGCATCGCTCCCGCTGCGTTTACGCAAGTAACGTCGGTCTCTCTGACGTACACAGAGTCTTCAGTGACATTCTTGGCGCGCTGTTTGTCAAAACCGAACTTGTCCGTAATCTGGATAGTCTGCACAAGAAGCATATCGTCTGTGGGTGCCGCGGGAGTAGAACGCCTCTTCCTACGTCCGTAAGACATGACGGAGCGGAGTTCGTTCGGGCCGCCGTCGCACTGCACTGGTTCACACGTTGGCATGCACGGAGTTACCAAGGCACGGAACTGGACAACTTCCGAAGATGGGAACTTGAAGGCATCGAAGTGAGACAACAGCATCTGTAAGATTGAACAAATCGCTCGTTAAAATTGTTCTCGTTGAAGCTGTAGACAAATGAGTCAATTATTTTCATTACGAGTTTCTGCCGGCCTTCACACGCGTTGAAGCTTTTTGTAACTATCCGAAGCAATAACGTCGGATAGTTACAAAAACTTAGTACTTAAAAGGACTGGTACCACTTCATTAACTTTTAAGATACAATTTTACTGTTTTTACTACACATAATTGTTACTCTTTGTAATTACGTGTGGAAGACTTTCATATAAAAATAATCTTACCTTTCCACTGTTCGCTGATTTGAACAAAGGTCCCATAATAAAGTGCTCGGTGGGACAACCGTTGCTGTCGATGAGGGTAATTTCGCTGGAATCAACACCATCCATGGCAACAAGTTCTCGTACGAAAATTTCGAATGGTGAGTTCGGGTCCATAATCTCGAAGCGAAGGGCCTAAAGAAAAACATTTATGTTAGTTATTCATTGAAATAATGATTACTGCACTAATACAGCTGTAATAAAAAAAAATATAATTACCAAAGGATCTCCGACTTCAGCAGATGCAATGGTGTCGTCTCCATTTCTGTCGGTAATTCTCATAGCTACGTTGGGAGAGTCGACAATGACCTCCTCGGACAGACCAGTCTGAATGTCTCCGTGGATACCCAGGTCAACTTCGTTGGCAACAGTCTTATTTGTTAGATCGTACTGGCAAGTCACAGCCAAGCCGAGATCAGAGGAAGTGACAATAGTATCGTGATGCTGAATGACGACATCGTTGAGGTATCTGACAAGAAAAGGTTAATGTTAAATGCTGTGACAAATTGACATTAAACAGAATTTCGTAAATTGAATAGTAGTACTATCTTACCTGCCAAGTCCATTCTGTTTGACATTGCACTCTAGATTGTTGTATCCCATGTGCAGCTCGAATTCCAGACTTTGTTTAACATCGACGACGCAAGAGTTAGGGCTTCCCTTGGCGTAGATTTTACCGTCGAAAAGCTTCGATGTTTGAATTTTAGCGACCATGTCACCGGCACGACAGTCGATGGACACGTTGTAACAAGAGGACAATTCGTAAGTGGCTGCTTCAGGAACTTCCAAGTATGGATCCTAAATAAAGAAATAAATTATTTTACAACATTCTTTAATTGACATGAAAACAGATGAAATTAGTTTGGCTTTCAAATTTACCTGAATATCGGCAAGCGTGGCACGAGAATGGTGAGACAGACGACAGACGTGGTCGCCAGTGTCACCGTGGTCGTAAGAGTGACAGCGGAAGGGTGAGTTCAAGCAAAGTTCGCGACATTCTTCAACCGTTTGGACGTCTTGGTATACAGAGTCCACAGTCTTTAGAATACGCCCACCCATCTTCTTGAACTCACAAAGTTTTGTAGGCTCCTCCACACAGTTGTTTTCCAAATAGTCGGTGTCTGTAAGAAATGAACAATAGTTATTTAAAATACGTAATTTCAAACTATGTGAAAATGGGTAAAAAAGATGATGGTCTGTACCTTCGTTTGGTTGGAAAGAGTTGGTTCCCGCCAGTGTAATACGGTCCATGTTAGAGAGCACGCACTCCCCTGTTTTATTGTTGTAGTTCGCCGATCTGCAACAATGTTTCGCGTGGTTAACAGCAGCTATGTTTTATTCACTTTTTACTGTGTGAATTTTCCCAAGTAGTTAAGCGCATGCATAGTGCGATTGACGCTATTTTGCTTGCACCGTTTAATTATCAATTAACTATCATGATTAATTCTGCAAGTAATTATAAATTTCAATGAGGCTTCTTGTAGTTTAATTTATAATACATAGTTGACACGATGACCTGACCGTTAGTTTCTATTTCTCGAGTCTTACTTGTTTCAGACTGGTTTTATGTAGCGCGAGATTAACACTGCTTACCGATAGAAACTACTAAGGAGATGACACAGCCGTTTAAAATCAAGTCGCAGTAATAATCCGGAGTGAGTCGTTGTAGCAACATAGTTTTAACGTGCCAGATAATAGTACGAGTGTAGGTATGCGTACCGCGGCGTGCGCGATGCTTTCTCAATTAAAAGACTCACTTACAAGGTTACTCTTACTTTCAACCTCTATGTGAGTTGTCATAATCATAATGGCTTTATATTCAATGAGGTCTTTTGTTTGCATACGACTTGGGTTAGGTTGGTCCCAAAGATATTTACTTATACGCTGATTTAATTTCCCATCATGCAAACTGTATAAAAATAGCATGACTATAATCCTTGTATTTTCAAGTCTAATGTAACGCTTCTTAAATGTCTTATTATTATGCAGTTTTTCCTTGTGTTCGATTTCATTGGTATAAATAATGTATATTATGAATAATACGCTTCGTTTTCATTAACATTGTACTTGTATAAAACTGTGACGTTTCAATGTATAATGTTGCTCTGTGCTTAGTGACCACCCGTATAATATTATCTTGTTCATCTAGCTCAATATTTTCTCTTGATGTACAATCGAAGCCGATCAGATGACCCTTGCGCTAACCTGTGTGATTTTCACATAAGATGAGCGCATTTCTTTGTTGTGTTCGCCATGAGAACTTTCTGTTTCGTTTCTCAATAGATAGTTTGCTATTTATAAAATTAATTGGTTCGCGTCGTTGTTTGCTTTGATTTCGTGGTTGCTATCTCGATCTTGTGTAACGGCTTGCAGTCTATTACAAGAAGACATTAATTTAGAATGTTTAAAGTTGATGATTGCGTATGTCCCGCTACCGGTAGCCGTTGTTCATTTAACCGTACGGGTTGCTCGGATGCCTCTACCTCATCGCATAATAATTACACTGACTACCTGCAATTTGTTCAACTGTACCTTTCTTATGTATACTCACGTACGGTCATAAAATCAAAATTTGTTTTAATATTCGCAGCATGATACCAGATTAACTGTATCATATGGTATATGCTAGGTTTCCTGCTATTAACTGTTACTGTTAATTTTATATGTGCTTGTAGAAAAGGAGTTTTAATTACTAGAACCCTACTAGTATTTATTTTCTTAATAAATATTTTTTTGAACTGTACACACGATGTTCTTTGTTCTTAACTTCCCTGTATAATTAATAATATCAAATAAACTTCGTCTAATCGCAAGTAACAATTACGTTTACTATGTAAGAACATCGTAGGTGGTCAAACTAAAAAAAGGGAGAATTTATTGATAGGCCATAATTTCGATTGATCATAATGTGTATCTTTATCTCTCGATCTGAAGCGTGACTAAATGTGAACAGAAATATCCGCAATACTATTAATTTGATTACCGTTCAGTATCTTTTTTATTGTCCTTTTATTTGTTTTGATTAAAATAACCGCGTATGAATGGATAACCATTAATTATATAAAGCCATAAGATAATTTATAAAAAAAACATCCAATAGGAAATTCATCTAAGAAATTATCTTCGATAATTTAAGTGCGGAAAGGGCTCGAAGGGGAAAACAATATGTGGCTTATCGGTTATTGTATCGTGGAAGCAGGAAGCGATAGGGCAAGCCGCTCCCACACCGCGCGGCACTCTGCCCGCCACGTCCGGGGAATATTTGCCAAATGTCGTGACTGTCGACGATCGCGATGCGCGCCGCCCGGGGTGCGCCTGCGCAGCCTGCTCGCCTCAATGGAGATACGACGATTTGTATCCAACGGTACACGTGTCGAACCGAGCTACACTACGTAAAATCCAGCATTTAATTCTCCAATCGCTGTTTAACCCCAACCCTAGTTAAGAATTCAGAGATGATGGCGTGAAAACGTGGAATTTATTGCTCTCTGCTTTTGTCATTGACATTGCAAGTTAAATAAATATTTCCGTTTAAAGCATTCGAGCTTCTATGGATAAAATATTCATTGTATAAACTATTGTTCGAGCGCTTTCATTCGAATATAAAGTATGTCGAGCAGTAGGTCATAGATTTAGGTAAATTGGCAAAGTTTTTATTGCACTTTCAGCTAACGGTTAGATCAGAAATAGGTGTTGATGAACAAACTGTGTTAAGTGGCAATACTTCGTATTATTGAGATGAGACTCGGAAAATGAATTAACGGATATACAGAGAGCTTTCTAGTTGGAGAGAAGAAATGCGTTTCGATTTATAATACTGTTGGCCTACTCGTGGACGCACGTAGTGCACGCGTTCAGAAGCAAATTAGCGCTACAATCCGCAATCGTTACTGAGCTGTGCAAGCTTGACCTGAACACGCCATCGGAAATACGTGTATCGAATGTGAGCGTCTGACGCAG
This sequence comes from Spodoptera exigua, assembly GCA_902829305.4. Taxonomy (NCBI): domain Eukaryota; kingdom Metazoa; phylum Arthropoda; class Insecta; order Lepidoptera; family Noctuidae; genus Spodoptera; species Spodoptera exigua. The sequence continues at coordinate 6,885,407 of LR824612.2, forward strand.
TACACTATTTATGTTAATGATATCAAAAACCGTACAAGGAAATAAACACAATAGGACAGTCGTGTCTTGCTACATTAGACGCCTGAGACGTAGGCCGTTCAATTGGCCTCCCTGCTTTGTATATAATGCTCGTTTGTAGAATTCAGAAACGGAACGGCTACCAGGAAGAGGCTGTGACTTATCCACTGAACTGAGCCGCAAAGATGTACCGCGCAGCCCGCCATCTATGGCAACTTGGTGAAGGCTGATTGACTTCGTTATCGGGCTTATCTATAAATTAGTTTAAACTCGTATGGATATCTAATGAGCCGACTTTGATGATAAATATTTGTATATTAACTCTCAACTAGTAATTTTCTTGTGTCGCTTATCCATTCACTGGATAAAGGATGTATTTACATACATAACTGTCTTCGTTAGGCACAATGTTGAATCAGTCAGTGTATGATAGCATCTGATTGAAGGGAGTACAGTCATGACCTCCTCAGTTTATTTTCACGTCTTGTTAGTTCGATTGTAATGGGCGATATCAATGTCTACCTATGATGGGTTTAAGCGTATAGCTACGTGTCAAGTAAATAATCCTGTAATCGTATTAAATCACACCGTATACACACTCCAGGCTATTTTAATTGTAACAAACTTCGATAGCAATTAACGTACTTGTAATTTCTACAAATCCCTTGAGTAATTTTAATTGCATCAACATCAACGGCATGATGCCATCGGATCGTTAATTAACTCTTAGATTGCGCTTTGCTATCCTATGCATTGAAGTATTTTCTTTCTATGTGAGGCAGTTTTGTTAAGAGTCACGAACAATGAAATAATAAAAAACTATTCACGTCTACTACTTGTGTATGTTGAGTTATTCAGTAAAATGTTTTGCTGTTGCATCTGTTGCTTGAATACTTTCTTCGAACGCGATAATTACTATCTGCATTGTACAAATCCCGGAATTTATTATTTGTACGTAGATTGTTTGCACTAATAATATAGCAAGTGTCTGTACAATCGCGCACAGGTCGTGTCGAGGGCAAGGAGAGCTTGCGGGTCATTCATGTTTCACTCCGCCCATACACCGCTCTACTTTGTAGTTTTCTTTAAAACGTTTAATGAAGTTAATAATACCAAGCGAAATTAAACGTATTTGTAATCTATCTCAATTTCTTAATAAATGCACATTAATATTATATATTAATATTCATGAAAAACGAATAGTGTTCGATTTATTTTATTCAATATCCTACTACTTGGCACTTGGCGTGTCTTTTACGCCTAGAAGTAGCATCAAACTTGTTTCGCTTTTCTGTTATATCCTGCTGATAAACTACCGCCATTAAAAAGTCATGAAGCTAGTCTGGATTTACGAGTTATGTTAGAAACATTAAGTTAATATATATCCATTTAATTTCAAATATAGATTGATTACTGGGAATGAAGCGCAGTTTTCTGTGACCGTAATAATGTTAATACAAATAAAGAGCAACAATAGCTAGTTTTTTTTAATTATAGAAGAATTTGCCTGAATTAAATCTATTTGAGATTCAAAGGCTAGATTAATCTTTGTTAAGCCCTTATTAGAGATAATTATCCTCTTATTGCATTCCTATCAGGCACGAATACGTTTAACGAAACATGACTCGTCCATTTCTATAAACTGTGTGAAACAGGATTGTCTATGGTCCTGCAGGATGAATGTGATTTCAATAAATTCACCACATCCTTTCTATTGTGGTTTTGAGACGCAACATAAATTTCATGTCTAAGTTCACGGCAAAAATATGAATGTTTTATTATAATAAACGTGTGAATATGTACCTGGCAGCTGACTTTATTTGAATATTAATGTGTTTTATTTTATATGGAGTTCAAATAAACATTATGTTATAGAACTAAAAGAAACCCTTTCAGAACGTCGAACAAAATAGTGAACGTGCTTTAAACATGTTAGTGCCAATCATTTATAGCCTAGAAACATTCTAGAAAATCCTGGAATCAAGTTCCATTTCCTTTAGTATTTTGTCTGGTTTTTAACTAACCTGCAAACAAACTCGTTTTCACCGAGACAGAGGTCAAGGCACATCTGCCTTGAGCCGACTGTGTGTGTCCTCTTGCCGCGCCCCTTGAGGTGGTAACCTCGCACACGGTCGAAGCACCAAGCCCTTTCACAAGGACGTACGCCAAGACACGACTTTTGTGCGTAAATCGTGAACACGGGGAACTGTGACTTCGTTAATGCTCCTGTAAAAAATAAACTAAATTAAAATCTGAATAAATATACATTGAATATTGTTTTCGCTGAAAATATTATAAATAGAAACGTTTTGGTTACGTTTAAATCCTTTAGTCATATTTTATCCGTTGAAATAAAAAAAGAACACGTAACTCCTATGCAAGAAATATGAGAAAAGAGGCGCTCGTGTCATCATTAAATTCTTCATGCTCACGCACGTGTTCTGGACGAAGAGGCGTTCAACCTTAGCGAATTTGAAAATCCGCACACCGAGTCGACCGGAGCGATTTGTGCTTCCATAATTGGATCTCATCGCTTAGTTCCTTGAACTGACGGCTTGGCGGCAATTTCAGTACGGCTTAATTCAATATGACCCTTAATCGGCATCTCCTTTTCACTGCTATTATCGTGCCTATCTACCGATGTTATGAACATACACGTTCGAGATAAACCCGATCTATTGTACTGAAGATGAAGCACATAAACAACCTCTACATTTGCTTAAACATGGCAAGAATGCGTTTGTTACAAGTTCGTTAGCATTTTTGTTAGTCATGGTTTTCTTTATTTTAATATTAAAATCGCAGAACTTCATATTTTTTTTATACCTGTCGTGCTTTTGTGAAAAAAGACAGCGCATTCCGGTACGCTGTTCTCTATTCTGCCTTTTTAAGTTGTCTTTGACACTTTATAGCCTTTGCAAGCATTATCATTTGCAATGCGACCATAATGTATGAATTCTGTGCTCAAATTTACTGCAAAAAGTATTTGCTAGACATATTTACTACACAATGAAATAAAAATAAACGTGTGCAACTAACTTTAATAAAAAACTAGCACAATAATATTAATGAAATGTTTTTTGTTGTAAGCAAAAATTGTGTATAATAAGGACGTCTATTCATGGTTATGAGGTCAAAGCGTTTCACTAACTCTTGTTTAAATACACTCGGTCATGTTTTCCTTTTCGCGGTGAGAGTATTTTTTCCCAATATGGCATGATGAGTGAGCACGGGCATGCCGTTATTGGCATTCAAATGATGTGTTCAAGCAAAAAATCGGAACGCTTCGCTTGTTTGTGAGCTCACACCTCTATGTCGGACAAACGAGAGTACGCCGTGGCGCCATTACACAGCCACCTGCTATGTGTCCCGATTATACCATACGCTAGCACGCATCTATTTGTGCCGTTATTGTTACTCATATTTTTCATACACTTGGGCGCTTATTAACACATTCATGATCTTGGTAGAGGTGTTTGAATGAGGTTTATTAAAACGGTCTTTGATTTACCTTTTATTGTTGTGGATATGTTTGTTAACGATCTCGTCAACATTTGTTAGAGATAAACGATAGGTTTTGTATTCTGTTATTAATCGTTTGACATAGCGGTATTTAAGATTTATAGCGTAAACGATATCATGTCTTTATAACTCGGCCATTGAGGAGGAAAGTTTATGGCATTGGAAATGTCAGACTATATATTTATGTGACATTTTCTTCTCATAGAATCTAGTTTATAATATTTCGAGCCGTGGTCAATAAAGGTAATGAATTCGTATTGTGCAGTAGTTTGATACTCACCGGGTAGTTGGTCAGCATCGGAACCGAAGAGAACGCAGAGACCAGTCTCGTAGTTGACAGCGCGGCAGGTATCGTTGGCCTGGCACTGCTCAAGGCAGTCGGTCAACATAAGTGTGCCGGGGATGTCGTCTAGGATGTGAGACGGCGCCGAGAATACGTATCTGTACAATAACAGTTTGATAATTTAATCACCACATGACTTACCTTTTACATGCGTACTGTTTAAATTAAAAAAGTTTATTAAAATAGATTAATTTTATCCGGTTTGCGCAATGTTCTTGTGGAACAATTTTCTAAGACAGCTTATGAGTGAAGTCGAATCTTGATAACTTCACTTGTCGGCTAGTTACATCGACTTAATAATCTTAATTACGTATAATTATCGGTCACTCCTCCGCCTCTGCCGGGAGCTAATGTTATACCAGAGCAATTAATTGACATAACAGTATTCTCTTACCCTGTGACAAGCTCAAATCCTATCATCTCGGGATCACATTCCTCCAAGGAATTGGCAGGAGCAGATGGAGCTGATGCCCCGCTTGGCGCTGAAGGTGGAACACCTCCCGAGGCAGTCTCGGGCACGGCGGCGGCGGCAGACGGCTCAGCTGGCTCTTCGGAAACAGGGTCTTCAGGTGGTGGAGCTCCGGGATTCTGATAACTCTCTGGAGCAGCGACTACTGCCGGCTCCGGTGAGCCGGACTCTATGGCAAGATTGTCTTGAGGTGGCGCATCAACTGCTGACCTTAAAGTCCCCTCAAATTTCTTTGCAGCTTCAGCTGCGTAAGCCACTAACACTATACTGAGTAGCAACCGCATTGTGCTCTTTGTGTGGGGCCGTGGCAACATTCGTTATCTGTAACAAAAGAAAAGTGTTGGTTAAAAAATTTTTATGGCAATTTAAAGTACGTAATTGCATGGGAAGCTCTAGAATTATAGTATATAAAGTCGTTCAGCTTATGCACGCAACCATTCTTCCTAGATAGGGTAAATCGTTCAATATCTTACGGCCATATCGAGCATCGTTTGCCGTAACCATCGATGAGATGTGTTCTATTGATACGTACTTGTATACAATTTGTGGACCTGGTGCGACAACTGAACCCATGCCTCCGACCATATTGGAAACGATATGAAATATAGCCCTAACCGATAGATACATTCGATACTATCAATAAATTCCATTCAATAATACCTGTTATTTATGTCAGATAAAATAAGTTATTGTAGTTACTGTTTAGTGGAACATTCGATCGAGTGAGTAATTAAATTTCTTAAAGGATGTCTGTTATAGAGTATTTAATAGGGGCTATCTCGGATTAAATGTAAATGAGTTCGGCTTGAAGTGATACGCACGAGAAAATAAAAGATGAAACAATTATGTTCGCAGTCTAAGGGCATTAGCTTAATGATTGCCGTCTCATTGTAATTAACGTACAACAGCGGCGTATGTAACATAAGACACGTAGCTTCATCATAGAGTGAACCGCGTTAGACGTATCATTACACAATCATAAACTGTAGGTAGTCATACTTTTTTGAAAAATGCATGCTTCGTATGAGTCATGGGAAAAATTTTGATGCGCTTTCACATGACGCTGTGAAAAAATGCTCACGGCTCCGTTTTCGATGTCACACCTACTTTTAACAGTTTTTACATTAGTTCCGATTTTCATGCAAAATCAACTTTTCTTATAGATACATAATTATATTGTATACTAGAAAACCGTCTCTGCTTCGCACGGGTGTCTTACTACTTCGACGTCAGTGATTTGTTTTATAACCGAACCGCCACGATATCAAAAGCATTGATTGATTTATTTTTCTTATAAACCTTCTGTACCATAACAGACATAACAAAAAAGGACTAGAGACTGATATTATAGATTTTTATATTTTCTCATGAAAGCTGAGTTCCTGACAAAACGTTTTACCACGTTTCACTGTAAGTAGGCAGTTCCTTTATTCTCAGCAGGTGTTCGTGTTCATGAAATTATCTAAGTCAGTACATTATTTGCAACATCATGTAGGTAAAGAAAATGGTAGTTGTAAGTTGTGAGTACGTACGTCCATGGTGCACGCGCAATATTTGTAACGGTTATCATATACATTCACTCAACAGACTCAACGGTATCACCACTTATATATTTTTATTCTATTTGTGACATCAAAATTGGAAGCCACCTGCCTTCTAATAATGCATTAAAAGCTCTTCAGTCTTTGTCTTGTGCTACTGTTTAAAACATTATACTGACAGTCTCGAGTGTCGTAACTACCCATGAGTCCCTAGTTAAGTTATTTTCAAGGAATTATAAATCTTATGTAACAAAATTACAGACTTCTTCTAAGTGTACACAGACAAGCTCAAACTTTATGTCTTAAGTAGGTACTATAGAGCACTTAAAGTCATAGAATTATTTTAACTCTGTGCTGTAAAGCGTATTCTAAATAAAAAGTGTATAATACCTTTGAAATAATAACTACCGCTTTTATTCTGTTAGAGGTCTTTAACACGGATATCAAAGCAATTTTATACTAATAAAGCGTCTACGTGAATATTGTGGGAACAAATACGAAACGAGTTCTTGAAATTCGTTATATACTTATGGCAATGTACTATTTATGATCTAAATTTATTATTATAAGCTTATTTTATGATTTATTCTTAATTGGATCTACAGACTATTGAATGCAGTGATAATTTCATTTATGAAGCAGTGGTGGCGCCGACACTGTGCGAATCTGCTCAACTGCACATACTCGCGGTCGGATGATACCGCCTAAGGAAACCTAATTCATTTCATGCGTCTTGTCTCGTGTCGCTCACGGCTTGATAGTAATTTGATCTGCCCGTCCATTACGAAAATTAAATTACTCGCCTATAAACCGCACACTGTGTCATACTTCCACACCTACATTTTTACATTTTATGCTTAATACATATTCAAATAAATTCGGAAATGATCGTGAAGTTTAGAGACGTGACTTTAGAATAAATACAGTATCAGATATGACACTGTTAAAAATGATTTCGTGCTCGGTATCTAACAATTTCCTAGAATAAACATTACAACGGGGCACAAGCTAGTCAAGGGTTATTTGTCATGGTCTTCACAGGCAAAGTTCAAACAGCAAAGTATTAATAAATAGGGACGGGCGTCAGCGTCAATAGCGTGAAATAACAGGAGGGCCGATCGTGGTGAGCTGTAGGTATTTCTCAGCCGCCTCGGCTACACCACTTGATCGATTCCGATTTACACAAAACCCTTTCACAGCTCACACGTCAAACTGGGTAATTCAAATCTCGCTATTGAGGATAAGTTGATAAATTGGGCAGGAATATCAAGATTTAACCAACTTTAAAGCATGCGTGCAAGATGCAAACAATTTATTTATAGCATCAAGCATCCAGGTTTGCAAGATAAATGCGAAATGTCGCAGAGTTCCATTCTTCGAATGTGGGATAATAATTAATTGTAATTATTCACCAACGGGTCTTAACAACTTTGCGGACGAATAAATTTTGCAAAATAGTTTGTTCTGTCATATGCATTAAGATTTGAATGTTTCATGAATGTGTTTCCACGCCCTTCCTGCCCTCAGTCACCTAGAAAGCTGGCAGTGCACGCTAACAGCACAAAGCATGCGACATCCTATCCTCGATCAACTAAGTAGAATGCCGGTTTTAAAGAATTCAGTTAATGTATTTAACTTAAGACATGCACCATGCATTTTTAATTTCTTAACATCTTGGGAGCTAACATAAACCTATAGGTAACATTTGTGTTACCGATATGGTATATGTTTTTTATTTATAATCAGATCTCAAAATAATTTAATATTTGCCAGTAAGTACTAACAATTTTCTAAATTCTTAGACAGAATAGTATGTAAATATGTGTCGTTTGTAGTAGAACGTAAGTTCCTTACAACAACGCGATGACCCGTATACCTCCGGAGGTCGTGAGCCAGAAGCATACCGTAGAGCGCGACTTTCGCCAAGTAGGTCGCACCTCTTACTACGGAAAACTCGCAAATACTATTCACAAACTAGCGTCACGCGACTGTTACTATTAAATCACTCGATCTATTGGTCGAGTCGATATTTAAATTTTGGTAAGAAAAATTCTAGTCCAGAACAGGTGTTCAGACGTTGTTTTTTTATTTCAAATAATTAAGTCGTGACTATTTTTAAACGGATGCGTTTGAAAATTACCGCCTATTTTTAGAGAACGTGTTTTATATAACTTTAACTTTAACAAAAAACACGAAACGGCATTATATTCTTCTGAGTCGAATCACGACAATTACTGCTGTGTTAAATCTTCGACAGTTTTTTGTAAACGTTCCGTCGGAAATGTTCAAAAATGCGTTAAAAGCCAATTATGAGTAGTCGAAGCCGGATGATTTAATGCTCTAGAAAAAGTATGTGAGGTTTTATTTTGTAATGTTAGTGGTACAGTCGATAGGTACATAGTGGTGGTCACTGACAGTGCGAATGTGCGGCCACGCTCAGTTCGCTTGCAGCACCGATCAGATGGGGTCAGCGTATTCAATGAGCCGGATGCCTTCAACCTGCTATTTACGTTTCACCATACCAGTACTGGTTGGCACACTATGGGTAGCGTCTTCGTTTTCTTGTACGCTTTACAAGTGATACGCCTATATAAGTAATCTGTCGCACCGATCTTTGCTACACCACTTATACAAGTAACAAACGTAAAAGGAAACTACTATTGTACTTTTTTTCGTTTGTTTTCTTATAGGTAATTTAATTAATGAATCAAGTAATTGCGTCTGAATCTCCTGTTAATTAACACGTAGGCTATAATAATTGAAGGTTTCTCAGTATCTTATTAATTACTCAGTATGTCTATTCATAAATACTTGTCATCTTATTTCATTTCAATCATTAATAAAAACTTATTAAAACCTCTTTGCAGCTTTTGAAACTCATTTGCAAATAATGCAAGATGTAGGTAACGATTTAGTATATAAAAAACCTTTAAATATAAACTTTCTGTGTAAGAACCATTTAAGATAATATGTTTATTTAATCTGAATAATTGTACCTGCAATTTGTGTGACTCATAAATTCCCCAATCACATCTACATACACACCAGGCGTTGATCAAAGCTACTGGGTATTTAATCTGGAGAATTATATCTCGGTAGTCAATCTTATCTGCAGTCGAATGCCGCTTTAAATAGGTTTATTAGTAGATACCACGCTTTACTCAATTGTAAGTTAATTAATTTTTATGCACACAGATAAAGTAAACTTGCAGACAAATATGCACAGACACACAAGGAGAGTGAGTCTGGTCGCTGTACTATGTCTTAATGTTTCAGAGGTATGTAGCTAAAGTATGTAGAAGGGTTTAGCAAATATCTCACACCGACCTGCTACAAACTTGTAAATATTTACGTTTATTACTTAAATTCGAATTAAAACGAACATTTTACGACTTTTTAATAAAACGTTATCTTTTATGTTACTATATTCGAAGCAACTTAGTCGATAATATGTTTCGCATAGCTTATCTATGTAGCGGTAATAAAAGCGGACTCCCGTTAAAGCTAATTACAGAAGCTATTTGTATACATCTTCGACGCCAGTCCGCGATATAGACTGACATACCTGTCAGAATACAATGGGAAGCTGAACGGCTTAATCCGCTTGTCTGTAAACTATTAGGCGTGTCTAAGTTCAACCATTAGCATCGCTAAGAGAACGTTCTGCGGATTTACATTGAATGAAATTGTAATTTGTTGGGTCTCTCTCTAATGGGGTGGCGGTTTCCTTATGTGCCGCGACGGACGGCCGGGATGGTGACAAGCCGCCCTTAGAAGGCGCCAGTCTTCAGTCGGGCGTCAATGTCGCTCATTGTTCAATGCCTATATTTGAACGAAACACGTCTGCGACACATAAATGTCCATATATGTATGCAGTTTTAACCAAACACCTAATTTTATTACATGTTATAAATGCTGAGTAGACACTTGAATAAAAATACAATGTTTTGCAGCTACCTACAACTAAGAAACTTTTAGGCCTAACTAGTAAATAGGTACGTATTTCTAAGTTGATATGTAAAATTTTATGAAGAAATTGAAGTCGAAGTGAACACCCGTAGCATAAAAAGTATTTATAACTAGAAATTAGTTTCTCTTCTGTAATATGCGTGAAATGAATTACCCCCTGGTTGCAGCAGACAAGGAGCAGAGAGCATTCTATTCTATTTATAAATAAAAAATAATGAAGTCCGTCCATTTGTAATAATGTTAACGACAAACTAGCGATCATTTACAATGAACTTTTACTCCTTTAGGCAACGCATAGGCTCTAATGATTACACGTGCTTGGCAGGCAAATGAATAACTAGCAGATAATCAGACTCACGGTTGCACAATTTATTAACTTGCCGAAGACAGCAATGAACATTTTTTATTGTGCTTCTGCTGTATATTTATGAACACAATGCTGAAATAAACTGTCTGGCGCCATTATTTGTTCTTTCGATCGTTTTTCCTTCCGAACTGCTGCTTGGAAGAAATGGGACAGTCATCTCGATTATTAGATCCATATTATAAGTTATAAATATATAATTTTCTTTCTCATAAAAGAAAGAAGTGGTGTAAGTGTCATTATAATATCAGGTTATTCAACGTCATGTCATCATTTGAATAACGTTACCGCTGAAGATCCGCGTAACTTCGCATGGCTGACGGCGCAACACACATAATTGGCCTATTACTTACTGAGGAACGTCCGAGTAGGTTGAACAATTCTCATTATAATAATTAAACATTAGAAACCATTACCACGCAAGGTAAACGTGTTTATGAGAATAGAACGAGCAAGGGTTCTGCAGTGCAAATATGTGTGAGATGTCCTCCGCGAAGAGGTTAGTGGGTTGATGGCCCGCGCCGGTTGCGGATTGCTGCGGCGCGATTTACATTAATGAGGGAATCTCGATTTCTCTGATCCCGATCAGTACCTCGTATAACACAACCTGCTACCACCGCCTACGTGACTGCTGTTATCTTACAATAATGTTTATTCTAAAATTGTTCAATTAAGTCACGAGAAACCAACAAGCGTGTTTCTAATTCGTCTTTCTGTCGCAAATCGAAAGCTTGTTGTGGTTTTCAAGACTCGAAAGCTCGTTTGCATATCTGTAATCAACTTGTAAAATGCTTGTCTTTACGTACTTCTATTTACTTTAAATTTAAAATTATAATTAAATTGCCGCGTTAGGTTGTCAAATGCATTTTTAATATAGGTATTAGCGCTACTATTATTTTAGTAATTAAACTAATCATAGTAAACCACCACTGTACTCGAAGCAATTGACCGAAGAACATTCGTTGAAAGTATTTGAAATATTGGACCACTTTCCATGATGTAGCTCAGGGCTTCACATTCCAGTGGGCAGGTGGAAATTGCATCGTTTTATTATTCGTTACAACTCGTGGTCTTACAACGATTGTATGGGCTATTTAAATAAATAGATACAATTACTCGTAATAAATTTTCATCGAAAATATTCCTTTACAAGATGTGCTGCCAGCATCAGCAGTCGTCGATATTTTTGTGGTCGTAATACTATTATCAGTAATGAGTAATTCTCTGATAATGATGCTTCGTAAGAGCTATCCAATTCTGACAACATAAACGCGTTGGTGGTAAAATTATAAATAACAAAAACCTGTACTCGCTTTTACGTTGCACCGGGAGTTCAATAGTAGCTTTACACAATGGCAAGAACGTGCAATCTGTAGGGCAATATATCAAGCTCACGCGAATCAAAAGTATAATACGTGTAATTTAAACACATCATGCGCTTACCTTCATGATTTTCTAACAAATTTTTGTTTGAAAAAATCATTCGATCGTGTTCGGAATGACTACTAATGATCAGTACTGTATAAAACGTGCGATCTTAAATTACAAACGTATAATCCTGCCTAGTTTTCTCCGCGATTAATCATGCTAACCCAATGAGGGACTAGAATCTAAATCCTATAATTTTGTAGCATTGTTCACGGCAGCATGGACTCGAAGCAATCGGAAGTAGGTTTACAGTACACTCGTTACATCCGTGTCTTCTGCCTGCCTTTGTACTTAGTAAAGTAAACATTGAGAATATTTATAATTAATATGCATATTGAAGTACATTTGTAGCTGCGTCTTGCGGCCAGATGACCTTGCATGTTGCTATTAGATGAGAGTGTACTGCGGTCACCTGTTGTATTATCGGCTGCGACATCACAATTAGTTTCTATTTCTGCACACATCATCCTTTGTGGTTTCATGTGTAATTATATCTCCCCTTTGATTACTTTCGTGGTGGTTTCACTCTTTTTTCGTATAATTTATTTTTATAACTTAATCGCACAATTTTACTTACGACGTCACATGCCAAAGCGTATCCTCGGCCAGGTTTTATTATGGAACGTTTTGCGGTTTATTTAACTCCGTTTAATTGTACACGTGAACAGTAAAGTTGATAATAAAGTGTATTATTATAGTATCTATAAACCAATAGTACAGAATATGATAACTATCGTTCATTTATCAAAAGCAAATAATAAATTGTATCGAGTAACTTAATCCTATTGACATAGTAATAGTTTCAGGCCACAGCGAAAGTAAAGTTGTTGCTTGCTTGTGAGAACAATTTAACTGTATTGACTCTTGTTTCCCCTATAAAGTTTATTCCGGATATTGTCGCAAATGTACTGTTACAAATAAAGTAAGTCGCCCATTCAACATTCGACTCCTGATCGACTTTGGTTCACCTCGGAAGCTTTCGATTTCTCACGCAGTATTTGTATTACAAAATTAACACATTTGTTCCCTTTTATTTATGGTATATAACACATACTATATGACAAACTTTATAAGAACTCGGCAAACGACAAAAAATAAAGATATTCTCCTTATTATATTGGAGTATTGGATATCAGCGAGGAGATTACGAGCAGTAATAAACGCGATGACAACTTGGATGAAGCAGTGTGGGTTCAGAGCGGGAGCATTGAGTGGGCGTTATCCTTCAGTTTACATAAACTGTTGCACCATGCATCCAATTTATTTAAACTCGGTATACGACGATTCATCTGTATGATAGCATCGATTTGAGCCATTAAAACCAACTTTATAGTCTATGTAGCCAGGAGGTGGTCAGTAAATTTTGTCTAATACAGGTTTCTGCCCTGTCACATCCATGTAGGGCTGCGGCCGTATTCGCACCTGTTCCCTGAGCACCTACTCGACCGGTTTGATCCTTTCCTCTACATTTAACATTTCAACTTACTGCCATATTCTTTCTATGATTGTAGAGCTCTCTCCATCCCACACCCATGACATTTAGGCATTTTTTCTCAATATTATACCGTTTAATCAAGACCAGTGAAAGTGCCAACTTCTAAAAATACTACATAATCTCTCGAATAAGTCGCGCTCTATTTCATTCAAGTTGCCATCGTTTTATTCAATTACTATAGGGGTCGCAAAAAAATCATGTTTTTTATTTATTATTTTATAGACATTAAAGAAATGAATTTTGACTGATATCTATCTCACTGTTAGTTTTTGCTAGTGTTTTCAATACTGACGGTGATTCAAATTGTGCTTGAAATGAAATAAAGCAATAAATGTTCATAATAGAAGAGAGTTGCAGGGCGCAGTGCGGCGCCGCGGGCTGCTTGGCGGCGAGGTTCTAGCGCACACATTGCGCCTGCGCATATCGTCGGTCCCTTTTATTTTCATCTGATATACATTTGTAAATACATTTCTCACAAATCTCTCGAGAAATGAATCATTAATCCCGATGTCCATAACATATGTCTCGTTGATTTAATAATGTGCTACATTAAAGCATAGGCTGGCACGTCAATAGTGACCTGTTTCCAGAACTCGTATGTGACGTACAAGTGCGGGCTAAACGATAAGTATTTCAAGCGGCGTTGTAAAGCATCACACTCGTGAGTCGATCGAGCATTTATTGCCTCTAATGGTTTTATATGGCCTATCTCGTAAAATCACAGAACAGATGTCATTCTGCATCTTACCTTGTACCGAAACGATTGATCGCCGCACCATGGCTGAGAAATAACTATTTGTAACACTCTACAGGAATAAATGTATTACAATAGAACCAACTTACCTATAGTGTTTTTATCAAGTGTTTTGTTTATTTATTTTTTATATCGGGTTTTTAAATTGTGAATTAGTGTCACGGTAAGAATTAGACAAATGTTTAACTGGTATTATATTTGTCGAATTCCTATTAAGCAAATGATACGGTCCGCTCGGCGGGCGTCATTGCGGCTTCGGTCGTGCGGTAACGGCATCATCAATCATCTGTAATTTGATTTCTATGCTCAATTATTGCGTTCGCGGAGGTCGAGGCGGCCGCACACTCCTCTTCCATGTACCCGTGCACTTCGTTCCCTAGATAGGCACTGCGGAATTACATCAATATCAGTAGCAAAGCTCCGTAAGCGTAAAACCTATTCAGTACGGAATGAAGTAAAAACGACAGTAATAATATCAAATAATTCCAATCCCATAGAGGTTTCAATCATGGCGACTGATGAGAAATAAGATTGCATTCATAAATCTGATAGAAAAATTTAGTTCGTCCATTGTCGTCAAATAACAATTCACTTTTTGTACATACAATCTCCTTTTTTTATTAATTAACCTTATTTTGCGGCTGAACTACTTGAGTTTTGAAGTCGCAACAAGCAAAAAGCTGCCGTCGTGTCTCGAGTACAACACAATGGAGTGCCGTGACGCAGGCGCTAGACATGATAATCACAAGTAGCGCATGACAAGAGCGGCGCACGCGCGTCGGTCACGACGTCTCCACTGCGTCTCCGCCCCGGGTGACACCACGCCTGCTACGCGAGTCTGCCGAGACTTACCGATACGCTCACACGCGGCGACCTTTCAGATAAACATCTTTATATCCACTCGCCAAACTAGGTAATATCACTTGTTTATGCCGCCATCTATCATGACGCCGTGACAGACGATGACGGGTGCACTGCTTACAACCGGCATCGAGAACACGTCCTCTTACTTAACAACATAGTAGGACAGCGCTAACGACAAACTCATTGGCTCTGTTAAGTGGAACAATCATGCTTATTGCTATTTTATAGGAGGGCGTTGGAGTGAATGGGATACACATTACTCAGTGAACCTAATGTACATAGTTGGTCTGTTTATTCCTAGTGAGCTGATATTTTATTTTAGTTTTCCTGTTATGATGTTAGTATCCGTACAATACGCGTTTGAAGTTAACTGTCCAGAAAAGTGGTGCAATGTAACGGTAGGCAGCTCTCTGGGTTGCGCACGAGCACACGCCGCGTCCGCGCCCGCGCCTGTGTCGACCCTTTCACTCCTCATTATTCTAAGAATTCGTCAATACGCAGAAAATCAAATTCGTCACTATTAGCAAAAAATATAATGCTATTTATACAAAACGAATCTATTTCAAATGCCTTACCTATCTTGAATTTGCAGCCGTGTTGATTAATTGAGTGACAGTTAAAATGAAAAAGTTATATCTTTTCCATATTTCCATTTACATAACGAGACAAACGACAATTCCGAAACTGAATTAGCGTTTAGCTAGGATTCATGTTTCAATGGTGTCACAATAGAACATGGATTTGAGGCGCTTGGAGTTAGAATTTAACTCTAATTCTAACTACTACATAAGTGTGGGTTATCCTTGTTATGTTTAGTTGCCAATTTCTTTTTCTTTTTATATAAATTTAGATTAAAATCTAGGATACATTTATCAATTCAAATAGTCGTAAATTTCAAAACAGTGGTTCATTAATTTCTAGACGGATCATGATGTACAGTTGCCTAGTCCTTCAGAGCCGACTGTTGCCAGTTACCCGTAATGAGAATTCATAGAGTATGCGTAAGACCGACCGAGACTGTACCATATTGTGTTCATATTAGGACTGCAATAATGATGGAAAGATCGATTTCATATTATCCGCATACGGCAGCTTGCGACCCGGTCTCGTAAATATAATCTAGTATCGCGTCAGTGATACATCCTTCGATACCAGATGAAATATGAATCCGTAAACCCTCAAGAGTTATGATGTATGATAATGAGGTATAGAAACGAATTGGATGCAAATTGGTATCCAAGTAATAGCCAAGGTGCAGTTAATCTTTGTATAGTAAGTACTGGTACTATTGCTTCGGATATGCATATTAACCTAACTTATCAATCTTACTTAACATGTTATTGACCGGAGTGTGTTATTGATGATCTCTGTCTAAATAATGCATTAAGGTTATAAGACGTTGGTGATTTTGTCTTTTCGACTGTTGTGCGGATTGACCACAAGGAAATCACACAGCGGACTGTAATGACAGCAACACGTACGTGATAGATTCGATTTACAGGTTCACTTCAATCTGCACGGCAGTAGGTGCGCGGAAAATTGCCTTGTGGCTTTACGGGTGTCCGCAGGATCGAATTCGCGATATTGATTGCGTACATATAAAACATCAAATAGTTTCAACAAATCATGTTTTCACTTATTGGACTCGTTTGCAAGATAATGATTGTTAACATTACAATAAACCTAGAGCGATTGAATGGTATCAGGCGCGTGCTCACAATTCCTACGATAGACTATTGTGTTGTAGTATGCTATTTGTCATAAACTTTCAAAGATTCATGACGCTGTGGATAATAGGTACCTGGTTTATTTTACGACTTCTGACGTTTGCCTTCAATAATATAAATGAGATAGCTAAATATACACTTAGCAGTTTATACTATTGCAGCATTTAGCAAACAATGATAAGATCCTATTACGAATTACATGATTGATGAATAATGTACATCTTGATCTATAAGTAGAATAGAAACAGTTATCAGCAATAGTTACAATGTAAATAAACAACTAAGTGATTAATGGTAGTCGCCATAAGATTATGCATTGAATTCTCTTTCGGTTGTTTTCAATTCTCTCTGGTCATTACACAATAATGTTTCAGTTCGATTAAGGTGCATTTATCACTTATATTTCGCTGTCGTATTCAATTTAAACGCTATGGAGATGACCGTTAGTCGGGTGTCCGCGACTCGAATAAGAATTAAAATATATAATATATATGTAGATGAAATCTGTGCATTCCCTTCCCTTTGCTTGCGTCGAGGAACGCAGTGACGAAATTATGTCAGTCATCAGTAGTTACTAATTGGTAAGTGGATGCCACCTGTTCTCTGTACACACCGGTCCAAGACTAACGGGCCTTTATAAAACTCGTTACCGAACAAATTCATAGAGCTGGCTGTAACGTTTTAAAAACATGTAATTATCGAATGGGCATCATAAATCAGTGGCCTGTCGTAAATAAATGAGTACGTTATACACAAAGTGATTTAAATTAAGACGATGATAACTCCATTACGGAATATCTCCAAGTTGTTTTGTGCTTCCAAAACTAATGAGCATCATAATACAATTCTGCCTGCTATAAAAATATTACGAAGGCGGCGTCTACATACCATTCCTAATAAGCGATGTATTATTGATGTTCCTAAACCAGTTCTTCATTCCTGTCCCTAATAGGAATCCGCATTTTTTGCTATAAAGGTTATTTTATGTGATTTGTACGAAAGCTTAGTAAGCAAAAACGTTTTGTTATTTTTTTATTAGTTTAGTAATATTATTACAATACAGACAATCGAGTTACTTAACGCATGTTCTGAGGTAGGTTGAAAAACTGCTATTACGTTAATAACAATATGTCAGTCAGTACTTAGATGGCAGCACGCGTTAATAATGAGTTTCATTAGAAGCAGCTAATAAATTGTCTAGTCAAGTAATATATATTTTATTTGTAACTGGTGCGTTTAAAATCTGTTTACATGCGCTCGGGTAATGAATGCGAACTTTTTGCCGCACGTAAGGAGGCACGGGTATTGAGTTCGTGTTTGTGGTGGCATATTTATTACTAGCCTCGCGCGTTTTATGCTTTCTTAGCCCCATGCGTCTATCTCCTCTATTATTCTTTTCATTCCTTTTATTTAATTTAAATTTTATTGGCTGCTACATCTATTTTGCTTGACTTGTTTATGCACCTTATGTTCCCGGTTATGTACCTTAGAGTGGAAAATACTGTTACTGTACTATACTGTAATAAGTGCCATTCAACTGTAGGAAATCCCCCCAAAGCCCTCTTTCATTTCTATTGAATAATTGACTATAGTAGAACAGGTAATGAAGTTTGTAATTGTAGTAAAGTTTGGGCACGTTGAGCAGGCGGGTCGGCATTTGTTACGAGGCGCTATTCTGAGCCGGGCGGGTGTGCCAGCGCCGGCGGCGACCACGACGTTGCCTCCGCCTACCGCGCACGTTGCCATTGTTACTCCTTGCGGCTCCATCGCACCCGCACACGATACACCATGCACCACCAATTAAAACTTACTTTACGAGCCCACTCTAACTCTTCTAATGAAATTATTTTATACCACATAAATCCCATTGCAGCACAGTACACGACCGTGCTTTATGATAGTAAGAACATTGTTCCGACTTGCATTCGTAATACAATTACATCCAGGAAATCACGATATTAAATGCACGTTATTTTCAACTGTTTGCATTGATTTGCTAAACAGTATCCTTGGTTTAAGCCATAACATTTGTTACCGTTGTGGTACTGAACTAGGATGTGCGTGCATGAAGGTGATACCTGTACAAGAAGCATCACATTGTGATTGTCTCCGACGAACGCCCGTTACGGCTGGGCGCCGTCAACGGTCATACGTTTTGCACGCACCATGCAAATGTCCAGGCGCGAACTGCGCGCTATCTACGTCACATTAAGCTAATATGTAATTGATTGGTTCCCGGTGCACGGGAGCGGCGACACACTCCTGTCCCACTGATGGCGGATGCAAAAACACTAATGTTATAACGGTGAACCGTCTCTTCCGGCAAGCAATATGCACCTATGTGCTTATCTGCTATTTTAACTCTTTACAAATTGAACGGTTGCTTTCAATCGGTGAGACGTCGGTCATGTGGCCTAAATTCATTCATTGCAATGTCGATACACAACGCAGACAACAGCTATGTGTATGCACGATATTAATCAACTTAAGATTTGTGACCTCCATTAAAGATAAAACATTGGAATGAGAACATTCGGACAAGCTAAAAGTGTTAAAAGTGAACATTTAAAGTAGGACGAGATCAACAGATAATTATAGTATGCACTCGAGAAAAAAACCGTTATATCGCCGCTGATCATACAAGTGGAAACATTAACATTCAAATTAAAAGCCTATCAATTATGTTTATATGCGTTGTTTATATTATAGACTGTCAATCACTTCAGTCGAGTGTTTAATTATAATGCCACCTACTAATAGCGGTCACGCCTCTGACAAAAGCGAATTTGTGCCGCCTAAAAACAATTAACTGACCACCTAAATTTTATAATACTTTTTGTTTTAGTTGAATGATTAATGTTACTAATACATGCAATCAACAACGGCTTGTATAGCTAAACATATGATTCATCTGATTAGGAGTAACGGTACACATTGTGTTATAATGGTCTTTTACTTGGTTTTGTTTGCGCCCATTATTTTTGATGCTCTACAATTTAAACGGCGGAAGAGTTCCGTTGCACGTGGGAGACTCTCATTGAGGATAACCATTGTTTCAAAATTCTTTATCAAAGGAAATTATCTTTTGGTAAACAACCTGTACATTTTGATATCTGGCTGAACTTTGTTATAGAGAAAATAATCTAATGGCTGGTTAGTAATTCAGACTAATGACCCTCAAATCATTCATATTATGATTTTTATAAATAATAACACGGAAGATATAAAGGGTCAACACACTTATGCACGTCTCATCATAGTTATTTTGCCTACCGTTATCATCAATTGATCGAACGTTTACAAGCTTCTCTTAAGCACATTATTCCGTCATCCATCGTGATGTCCATTAAGGTACCCAATGAAGTAGGTAAATGATTTCTGTCGACAATATTGAATTCACCAGTCGTTGACCGACATACTTGGCACTAATCTTTAAATGTTACGCGTCTAGATTGTGAAGTCTAACAACCTGGTCGAATGTCCATACAAGTGTAATAGTGTTCTACAAGCACTTTACGCGGAACATTCCTTGCGAGAAGCTGGTCAGGTGCAAAAGTAAGAACGTTTTTATAGTGTAGGTATCGCGATGGTTTACCGGAACAAGCTCGCACGTAATTTAAGTGGAGCGATGTATTGCGGCCGCACGATGAGACGCGAAACGATGTCGGCGCGCGAATCCCGTTGGGGCGGACGCCATTACCGCCCACCACATCGCGCACGCGTAGAAAAACCGACCTCAGTATAAAGATGTCGCGCGCAGATAACATTGGATGGACACTTGACAACACCGCCTTCTTGCCGACCTCGACATGTTTATCTTTGAAATCGTGGCTTTACCGCGAATACCCAATTATGTTCACACAGATCCCGCCTTGTGATCGTATTATAGTGCGGTGTATCCCGACATCTTTGCATGCAAGGCGCCTAGCACTGCGCCGCGACGATATCATAGGACTCCATACAACGGTCGTAAAACGGCGGCTGCTTTTACACAAACCAGAAAAATATGTTGTGTACATTTTAATGCGACATTATACGGACCGTTAACTAGGGCGTTAAGACTAGTTTGATAATATCTGGATACAAACACCTGATGTGCATCCCGGTTCAGTGAAAAACTCCAAAGAATCAACATTATTCTACATTCTTCGTGTTGCAATACGTTTTCGTCAACTGCATATACATTATTTAAACCTCATTCATTAGTAATTAACAAAACCGATATATGTACTCAGATTTTTTTAATGAAATGAAACGTTAATTAAGGTTAAAACCGATCTAATATATCAAGTTGAATCTCCGTTTTAAACTGGACTTAAAAGTAATTTATTGTTTAACACATGAAATAAACAATTAGCGAAGCAGTTAAAGTAATTGTTGAGTTAATGATCGGCAGTGGGTGGTCCGCACTATATAGGAACCCACAAATTAATGTTAGTCTCGAGTGCGCCTTCGCTAATGTCACTTCAGCTTTTCTCCCAGTATTATATTTCTTAGAGATTGGCAATCAGCATAACGATTACAACCGCTGTAACTCTTCTGTCAACTTTGTCTTCCGTATGTGTAATGACTTTACAATAACTGCCCCTTGCCTTATAGAGCTGTTTGCTTTAGCGGAGCATGTAACTTAGAAGGTAACGCACGATTTGTAGATATCACAAGATACGAGCAATAATGCATTAGTGTTGTGTATGTTAATTGACGTACGCAGGAGCCATAACTGAGCGCAGAACACTGCTATCACATACCGTAAGAGAGCTAAAGGTAAAACGCTATCTTGTGGCATATCTATACAGGTCGGTCGCTATCTATTGTCAATTAAAAGCCTCTGGCGGAGATCTCGACCGCCTTTTGCTTGTTCTATAGGATGTGCACGATTGCTTCCCGATGCATACCCTACGCCTCAGGGTGGATATTGCTCGGACATTTCCTGTATTACTACTTGTGTGCCTGCACTGAACTAATCTCTATTCTGATTGTTCTATAAATTAACATAAAATCTATTTTAGTTTAGATTTGAATCGTCTCTTGATTCTTGTTCAATCAGGAAACAATATAAGTACGGCTGGTTTAGAATCGCTTTATATTTTGTTGGCTTTGTTCGAAGCTCCACCTCTTTGATATAGTGGCTTAGCAATGACTTGTTATTGTGAAATTACTGCTATTCCCCTGAGTTATTGCTTTACTGCTTTTACAATTGAATAAGTTTGTTAGTACTTCCCGCACGTAGTTGTAGGGTAGATCATATCTTCAATCCAGTTGTGAGATTTCCGCGTTTTAATTATTCTGCTATGGGCATTAACGATCTGTGCAATAATAAAAATGAAACTATCGGAAGTAGGTGTAAAAAATTCAGTTACAATAACGCACAGGTATTACAAAAAACTATACATACACAATGATAAAGTTGGTAAAGTATCCCTATGAAGACGTTTATGATCAATTACCTCACTATACAATTCATAAGCTTTTGCTAATAAAATAGCAAAAGAAGATTACCTATTAAGATAAGCGATTGCGGTTCGCAAACGCTACGTCTAACACTGTTGGTAACGAGACTATTGTAATTGAATTAACACCGAAACGTCACGTGTAGTCGCGCGCTAGGCGACCGCCGACCGTGCCGCGAAAGTGATTCCCTGATAATAAATCTGATATCAGACAACAGAGATAATTTAATTAGCAGTAGCTTGACAATCATTGTCAAATAATGATTAAGATTTATTATAAATGTTATTAACTATCACCGCACTCTCTATAATCTTGTTAGGTACCTAAGTAGGTAATGTTCTAGAATTGCTTTACAATTTGTTTTAAACAAATAATATTTGCAAACAAATGAGTTTCAATATAATATTTAGAAAATATCACAAAAACTCCTTGTTTTGTTTCGAGTATGCGGAAATCGTGAAAGGAATTTATTTTCTTTTTTTGTAAAATGACTGCAAATGAGTAGTAATTTTGTGCAAAAGGAACAAAATTGGCATACCTACAACCTACATGCATGCATATGTGCACGCTATGTGGGACAGTGGTTTCAATGGAAGGTAAGTACGAGGTATTTTCACTGCTGTAAAACGGTAAAAAGTAACAGGATAACATTATACACTAACCGGTTATTATACAATTCGAAAACTGTGATACAGACGCTTTTGAGTTTTTTAGGAATACCCATCGATGATTCTTCCTTGGAACTTGTTCCTGCATGTTCTGGGAATTTCGCATTCAGTTTTTACAAGCCTTTATAAAGTCTCCAGTAAAGTAATTTCATCAGATTCGATTAAAACATACATTGAGTTTAAAACCTTAATCGCGTGACTTGGACTTTATAAGTACCAAGCTGCAGCCAATTTAATTCTCTAATAAAGTTATTCCCAAATTTTATTTCACATTGGTGAACGGTGTATTAATTTGAAGTAATCAATCATTAGGGCAGATTTTTTATTTGTAAACAACGGTAAATCGTCGGCTCACCACGATGAATCGTTTCGTAACATCCGTACATCAATTCTGGTAATGGGCGCTGCATTAATAACGATACACGCGTACCTACCGGACTATATCGGCGAGTCATTTAGTAAGTAACACCAGAAAAACTAACTGTACATCTGTTTGCACTTCGGTGCTTCTGTTATTTCTTTTTGATTTGTTTCTGGATAGTTTGACAGTATTATTAACAGTTACCATGCAGTAATGTCTTATTCAAATACCGTTACAACCCGCCTAAAACTCCTAATCACTTTTAATAATTTCAAATTGTATATTAGGTGTTATTTATTGAATATAAGTCTACACTAATTTTTATAATGGGTGCAATAATGGACAGTAGAACAATCTCTCGAGACTGAAAGGTGTTATTTTCCTTACATTTGCTCTAAGTGCTTCCTCTACAGCTAATAAGACATAATGACGTGTTATTTCTAAAGATTCACGAATTCCGATCGTAGAAGAGTATAGTACACGGGGTTACTAACCTTGCAGCTTCGCAACCGCTACCCGCTGTCCGCTACCGCCGCCGTGCTGTGATCAAAAGAAAAACGCCATTGTTAATTATGCAGTTTACACATGAATGTATCTCAATTATGACATGGTGAAATATAGACAGATGACTTTAATGACACACCAGCGAAGCGTGTATATGTATGTATAAAAATGCACAGTCGTGATTCCTTCATTCGGTTCAGGGACTGAGTAAAGCAACTTCCCCGTATCGACTTGTAATTACGAACCTTCGCGCTTAAGAATTTCCCGGAATGCTCGCTGCAACCATAATTCTGTTGTCTATTTACATAAGTAAAGCCATTAGTTTTGAACTAGACCTTGCGCCGCGCCAAGGATGCAGCTGTTTACGACATGTCTCGTGATGGTAATGGCAGATAACCGCGCCGTATTATGTAACACGTTTTGTAACAGATATTCGCCTGAATGTAAAGTACACATTACTTACTGCTTATGTTACCTTAATGTGCTAAAACTATGTTTATTAAATGTTTTCTCTAGCACCTAGAATGTTGTTAATTAAATTATTCAGTCAATGTGAATACGTCTGCCCCTTGGTTATCCAGGAGGAGGAGGTAATGACCAGTGAACTTTACATACATTATGCAAATGAAATAGTTATGTACTTAACTTTAAATATTAGGTTTGAAAGTACTGTTAACAACGTTAATTATGTAAACATTTTAGATACTAACCTAAATTTAAAATACATAGTCGGCGTCGTTAAATATATTTGTGTACTCAATGAATTATGTAGAGTGCCGCTAACTAGATTCAAAGTTGCTGGAAATTATTTAAATTCAACATAGTTTGCCTGAGAAACTATTCTGCTTGTTTGTTGGAACTCTTCAATTTTGTATTCTGAAGCGATATGAGAGAATCGCCCGATTTAAATATTAACTGTATCTTACTTGACCTGCACTTGTACGATGTTTGAATTAAGCGATTCTGCGAAAGCTTTTGGAAATTCGCCTTTTGCCAGGATGATGTAAAGTTATGACAACAATAAATTAAGCCGGACAAATTATGTAGGTAGGACCACATCATACTTATTCCGAGAAGTTAATATTGCCACAACGTAATCTAATTTGGTAACGACCATATTCGGCAACAAGACAAAATTAATCTTGATTTATCGCTTAATAATAAGTTCGAGTCATACTTGAGTGCCTGATAGACACGATGCTGTTTTGTTTCTTACTGCAAAAAACAATATAGATGTGAACATAATTATGACAAGGATAAAATAAACAGTGTAACAGTTTCCGCTTCAACTCTAATTAAAGTACAGTAACCGACAGAAAAAACTGATTTATACACGTCACTTTGCATCTACCGCACGTTTTTTAAATGGAACACATGCCACTTATTTAGTGCCAACTCAATTTTCTCAATCTGTTCCATTAATCAAATCACAGTACCTCTACATACGTTACGTCACTGGGCAGGCTCTCATCGCGATCCCACGCTTCAGCAAGCCGGACGAATCGTATCGTTAGAAAAAGTTACCGATCAGTCAGAAACAGTCTTGACTGATCCTAGTGATCATTGAACCTTAAACGGCACTCGGACTCCCATAGATTGTTTTATCGCTAAGTAAACACGCTCGACTGGCTTACAATCGCAATTTCACAGTCAAATAACAGAAATAGCCACACAAAACCAACCTACACGAAGAAACCGAGAGTACTTGCTAGTTTTTTCAAGTCGTCAAAAAACATTCCCAGTTGTCTTGGAACAAATACAATTATATTTACAGTTACAACAAAAAGTCACGGTTTTTATTTCGATGTAAACGATACTCTTTCTACTAACTGGGTTTACATATTCGATAACCCGTTGATTTATCATATACATTGCCTTGCCATAACGGTTATTCGACTCTTTTCGAGTGCTTTTATTAATTTATGTCAATACATATGTACAACTAACTATTAGTTAAATTCCTAGCGTTTTTGATTTATCGTGAATGAATATTTATAAAAACTTATAAATATTTAAGAATATGAATATCGAAATGGAAAACTTGAGAATGAGAACCCACAATGACTACTCGTTATCGTTATGAAGATATTTATCGAGACGATCGTCGTATTAAGACATCTCAAAATATAAAACTAATTGTAAGGTGCAATCATATTTAACAAAACGTTTTTGCGTTCAATCTTTTGAATTATTTTTTGTCGCGTTTTAATCACATTTCAACTTCGGTAGCCAATACTGACACTAGTTAAGTATATGTTTTTTGCCGAACACTGTGGTTATTTGTTTAGACAGACAAACTGATACGTATCAGCAATACTTTTTATCGTGCTAAAATATTTATGCATCGTAACAGACGTGATTTTTAATTTAGTCTCATTATCGTGATCAAGCGATGAATAATATGATAGTGTGATTGTAAAATGTTTTATGCCATGATTGATCTCATGAGAATTAAAACTAACATTTCATTTTAGTTGCGAGAGCGTATGTGCTATTCTTGGTTGTAATTAAGACATCGGTATTGTACAGACAGACGTAACCGTTATGTTTGTTGTAAGTTCAAGGTTCGCAAATCTATAATGTGGCGTTTAACTTTGATTAGTCTGGCGCATGTTTGTGGTGTTGCTGGTCGGGCTGCGGTGGACGCGGAGCGAGCGGCGATACGGTTGGCCCGTCAGCGTCAGGGCGCCCAGCACGCTAGCCGCACACCATTTGTCAATGTCGCACCAACACTTTTCTCACGTGACCAACACCAGGAAGTATTTTTACTTCCATTACGTAAAGATCACTACTGGAGATGCCTTTGGTCGGGCATTGTAATCTAACGTAGTAAATTCACATTAGATAACGGAAATCGAGCTAAGAACATGGATTGTTGCTCATGGATTCGTGCCCTTCTTATATCAGGCCTTAATCAGATGCATTCAATTCACGATTCCGCGTTGCTACTAGCACAACACATCCACATTAGTGCGTGCTTAAAATCTTCACATCTCTTCGCTAATGTTGTATATGGTAGATAATTTAGAGCTGCCTGTTTTGGTGCTTTTACCAATATCTTAACTATTTGAGGAAAGGAAGTCAGGTCGACAACCTGTAGATGTTGACTCATCTTGAGAAGGCACGCGTTTAAATATACAAGACTACCTGTGCCATATGTTCCTTTAAAAGGTATGGTCTTGTATGTTCTTTAAATACCTTTTTACTATTATGAGAGATAGAAATATAATGTTGCTTGTAATATTATGGTTGCCAATATTACGAGCGGTTTTTGGTCAAGCTCTGATTTGCAGAACGGTAATTGTCTAAAATTTAAGGCAAACGGAATAAAGGTTTTTTTAACGGCGATCAAATCACAAATACAGCCGAATACTCTCTTTTATTTTTTTCTGTTTATATGTGAAATCAGAAATAAAATAATTTGAACAAAGTAAACATAGTTAGAATTACTTGAAAGAGAAAAAAAGATGCTTTTATGGAGCATATTCTGAGAATGATGTGAGACTTAACAATAAGCTTGAGTCGTTGAATTCAAATAACTAGAAGTAGTTTCAGCAGTAGTTCACACCTGTAAATTGATAGATGGCAATGTCGTGATAAACACATCCTCGAGGGACCTTCGTACGTCACTGGCGGCGGCACACCCACGCAATGCAACCGTGTCGCGGACTTGCGCATAAATATTGCCCGCGATGCTTGTCGCTGAAAACTCGATAACTTGAAAACGACTAAACGTTCCTGAGTTCACAAAACACCAAATGGTGTTGTTCATACAAAGCACGTTTCAAACAATAGAGAAATAAACTACGTTCTATTTTACACCTCCGCTAAAGTCGACCTAAACATTCTTCACGTCATCTGAGACAGATTTCTTATCTATATCGTGCGCTGTCTATATATTGGACATTTAAAATCGAAGAGACTTCGGCTTGAACTATTTTGAGGTGAACGGACGTAATGTAAAAAGACTCCGTTGAATCGAAATATTTGTTTGGCAATGAGTTTTGTATAATTCGATTAAATTTCGTAAGTCGGCCGTCGACCTGCGCGGGCGCAAAGCACGACGTTATTTTAAAGTTACGTCTACGTGATGCCACGCATCTCTTACAGCCACCGTTCCAGTGGACTGCATTGCTATTGGTAGATTTCACACTGATGGAAAACGTGATTGTGTCTCGAGCCATTCCGACTCAAAATTTCATGGAACGGTTTTGGCTCGATGTTAATAAAGGCAATTTCGAAACGTCTCTAGTAGCCTGCTGCCTCGATTTATTTAATATTCGTCAATCAAACAGTTAATAACTTTTTATTAAGTTGTTAATCAATAAAAGTTAAGAATTACATTATGACTGTGTAAAACTTAAGTTACCAAATACAAAGTACATAAATTTATTGCACAGAACAATGTCGCCAGTTTTCAAAAGTTCACTGTGATAGCAATAATTAAAAAACTGCACAAAAAAAGAAATGCGAATACAGCTATAATCATTTTTAATACAGACCGTGAAATTCGCTACGATGTTATTGAATTCACAAAAAATACAGTGACCGAAATGCTTTTTAACGCTTTTGTTAATTATTTTGACCTTGTAGTTTAATATTGTAGTCGACGCGACACCATAACTTAGTAGACTTGATAGCGGAAACGTAATATAACTCATTGTTATGGAGTGACGGTAATTGTAATCGTTAGGGCTGGACGATCAGCGATGTGAACAAGGTTATGGGGTTCTAATTGACAGATCACAACGACGGCAGCGGACACCGTAACCGCCTTTATCCAGGTTAACTGTACCACTACCGTACGACACGGACCGCCTGCCGCTTCGTCGCTCTTATCCACCACCGCAACGGGAAATGCCGGGCGTCACCGTCCTCAACCACGGCAACCTTCGCTTTGTCGCCACACTCATTTCCTCCAGGAACCGCACTTAATAAAACCACAATAAACAAAAACTTTTGACTAATAAAAACTGGAACTCGACTCTGTCAGTGATTCTCACAGACAAGTATGCGGTGTATTGCCGGCGACTTAGTCTGTAATATCGTCATCTTGCGATTCATAGTTTCCCTATTAGATATTCCACCAGCAAACTCTATCTGTGTCATCTCTATTGGAGATATTCGCCGTGTCGGTTGCTAAGTGAAACTGTCGCGAGAATCTTTTATTCTTCTTAATGCGAGCCGTTTCGGCTCTTGTTCGGGATCCTTCTGTGACAGCCATTATAATTCTGAGTGAATGTGGAAGTATACAAAGACGGCTTTGTACTCGCCATAAATATTTATGAGTAAGTGCCTATTTTCTACACACGTGGGTCGGCGGATACGCACGATACCACCGGCCTAATTGGATGTCTGTAGGCGCGAATTTGTTTCACTCTGAGGGGAATTCCTTATTTGCGTCAGAAAGTAATTTATAATGGCGAAATTTTACTTCCTTACTGATACGCCTTCGCGTTCATAACAACCTCGTTAATTTATTATGTTATTAAAATAGCAAATTATTCAATTAACAGCTCAGTTACTGTTATATAACGATAAGTACACTGAAGATACTAATCCTACTTTCTCTTAACTAGTTTCTTGAGGCCACTATAAGAAAGTAAAACCCCGCTATGTTAGCGCTCGCCCCGTGTCCTGTTGACACACAAATTGTTATGATAAAATATTCTGGAATACTGATTTCAATGACACTGCATGAATCTTAATACATTCCAACTCATTACCAAATTATAAGAATTTGATAATTAATGGTAATTTCCTTGAAATTTTATTGTATAAAAAATAAGAACATTGGTTTTACAAATGCAATGATGGAACTTAGTAGTTAAAATCTGATGTTGGAAAGGTAGGTCTGTTGTGACACCACGAATGACCTCAATCCTGTCTATCTAAGTATGTTCTCGCATGCTCGTATATCTGGAACGCGGGAACGGTAGTGCGACTGTGGACGGTATGGCATCTTGCCCCGTCCTGCCCTGACACTTGGCCTTTGACAACTATACACTTGATATTATACAGCGCTTTCCATATATCTTGCTTACACGAATTTATGGCTTTGCTTTTGAATTGATTTCAATGTTTCCTCTTTAATAAAATTACCTACAATTAAAACTCGCATTTTATAGGTCTAATTTTTGAAAGCATTTAATGCTGTGGTTCAATGATTTATCACTTACATATACATAATATAGAGAATTTGTTCTCCTGAATCTACAGGCGGTAACTGTAAAATTGACTTGATGTATACAGTTTTTAGTAAATACATTGACGTTTAACTGTGTGTACACATCGGTGAGAACGAAAAATAGCTACATGTTAAACAGTACGGGATCCAACAAGGGATCACGTTGTCTCTTCGGTTAGGTACATGTTTGGCACACTTTCAGGAGGTCTCGGTTACAGCGGCGACGTCACGTTTCCCATGTTGAGAATAGTTTATTGAAGTCATGATGTGACCTTAACATTGTGTTTTACGATTGTCTCGTCACCGGTCCGCGCACTGACATTTCAATAGAGAAGGTGAGCGCAGGTCGCGGCGTGACGCGCAGCACGACGCCCAGCATAGCCATCCACCTCCTACACACCGCTTCTACTGTCAACACCATATTTCGCATGATTGCCGTTATTTATAAACACTGTCCCCAACTACCGCCTAGCACCTACTGCGGTGCTTTCAAACCATACTTTCAAACTTGCGAAACATTCGTGTTTTGTGCATGTAGTAGACGGGTATTATTTTTAATTTTATACTTTAATTTCTCGAATTACCGGCGCGGGCTTATCGGCGTCAGTGTTGACTTAAATTTGCATCTAGGTAGTATTTTCTCGTCGCCAGTTCGATAGTGTGTGCTCACGATTTAACGCTGGTATTAATGCATTATTCAGCGGGGTTTTCATTAGACTGTCGCTATCGGCGCGGGCGATCGCGCTCTCGTTAAAATGTACGGATGGCATGACGGGTGCTCGTATTGGACGGGCACGCGAGTCAACCCTATCGCGCCTCAAATTCAAATCACTGAAAAACTTATTTGCAGTTTAACATTTTCTGTCGCCTTGCTTCGTGACGTACGTCAATCTGAATTTGAATCCACTATCAACTTGAAGTGCACAAAACATTAACTAAATAAGGTAGTTTCACTTTAGAAGCTAAATTATTGCATTTCATTTCAATTACAGTCTGTAAATAATGATGAAGCTCATGCTACAGTTCGTATACTTTAATTACACACTATTAGGCAAGATAGACGCCGTCTTGACTAAATCTTGTGAGTATATTTAAGTCCTCAGTGATTACAGAGTTATCTAGCGATAAAACAGCATACACAATGACTCAGTCGATGTGTGCATACAACTCGTAGTTAATTTATAAATGCATCTCTTTGCCGTTTATCTAAACTCGCACATGTGGTTATCGCATCGAAATTCTTTGAACGCATTGAAGAAATGCAATTAGCAAGGCGAAGAGGACTATTAAGTGTGTAGCTCAACCAGTTTGAAAGAAACTGGTGCGTAAGGACAGGTTTAACAGCCCCACACATGACACAAACTCGCGGATATGGTATACTTTCGATATTAATGAGAACACATCCCGCATGCGCCGCCCTAAATAAATTGCCACCTACTGCAGCACACGTGCAAAATGAACAAATTAATTTTATGGGACATATATATCAAGACGCGCGACATTTTTCCATTACTTTAAAAATATGTGGTAGCGCAACCGCCTACTCAAAACACTTAAAATAGATATTTTTGATTAAAGTCTTTTTTGTTTTACTCGCTTTGTATAATTGATGCTGGCGTCAGCTATTACTAATCGTCACAGACAAGCAAGCTCACTAGTATATACAGTATGTTTTAATTACCTTGTCGACGCTTTGAATACGAGCGATGTCAATGATATGGTGCACCTGCAACAATCGGACATATATTAATTAGTATTGAAGAATAACACATGCACGTTATACAAATACATACATTTGTTTAACATACTTTTTTTTTGTTAAGAACATGATTTTATATGTAGTCGACGTTAATTTTATTCAAATTTTTCTTTGCGCTTAAACTACTGAACCGATTTCTGTGAAATTTGGTACAGACATAGTTTGGAACTCGAGAAATGATATAGGATAGTTTTTATACCATAAATCTGCAGGAAGTCACTATTCCACGCGAACGGAGTTGAGGGCAAAAGCTAGTTTATTATATTTCTAAGCAGTATGCAGGTCTCCGCATTGTTTTGATTAGTCAAAACATTTTAACCAAGGCAAACACACGAGAAACACCATTCAATTAACTGACGTAGTTACTTTATTGACATAATAGTTTAAATACGCCATAGGGCAACTGGATTATAGACCTCGAGCACGCATGTCCTTATCTAGATTTCTAGATGAAGTCGGCATTGGATAGTGAGCAAGTTCACGCTGGAGGCGAAGGTTTTGATCTATTAAACGTACATATTTGCATTTTACGATCAAGACGGTTGCCATTACTTTTGTAGGCCATATCCGCACAAATCTTTCATGGTATGTTAAAGAACAACATTTTAGTTGCAAATTAATCTAGAAATCTCAGGAGACAATAGGTCGTTTGTTGGCAAGCACTAAGAGTATGAAGTGTGAACGTCCGCCGTGTGATGTCGGACGTCGCGACACTCGTGTAAACAAAGCGCTACACTGACCGGGTTAACCTTGAATGGTAAATGTGTGCGGAGTTTCGCCGGGGAAAAATATGCCATTGATGCAGGCGGCGTGCGTGCGGGTAACGGTCACCACGAGCCGAATAAGTGGTTTAGCATCGTACGTGGAATGATAATGTTCAGAGCGAGACTTGTCACGCGATTGCATTGCCCTGTCACTGCCGCACGCATTCATAGACCCACTTTCTAACCTTATGTCCTTGAACCATAGGTATGTTTACATCGTACGCTTTCAATATTAGTTGCAGCTTACGAGATTTCTAATCTGATTATTTGTTTACCTACTTTGTGATTATTTCCATCCAAATAGATTTCCGATGTGTGGACAAATTAAGTAAATTTATTGCAGTCAACAATCGGACAATAAAAGCGATAATGCTATATTTCGTGTAGCCAATTACAGTAGGGTGGATGTCGATGTCGGTGTCTGAGAGCGAACAATGTGCCGCTAACGAGATACAGCGGACTGCAGCTCCGCACCGGTCCGTCAGGCAGCGCCGTCGCTTGCCCAACACCTCAATTCGTTCTTTGTTTACGTTGGCATCGTATTCGCCCGCGGACCTCGATCTCATCCCGAACGCAATAAAGCTCGGAGCAAACTCACGACTCTGCAATGTCTACTCTTTATCGCCCCCACCGAATGCTGTACGATCTTAAACGTATTTTAATAACTTCCACCCGCTAGTCGCCGTAATGGGATCACCATGCAAATGCCTGTGCCCATGCTGTACCGTTACATACCGATACCGACGGTAACGAACCGCCCCGCGAAATAAAGAAAGGCAATAATCGCAAACGGGAAATCCGATCACGCCGAGGGCGTCCAGCGGCTGCGGCGGACAGGTTCCACGAGGAACATCCAGTCTAACGTTGCAACCATGTAAACTCAAATGCGTGCACGACACTTAACATAAGACAAGTATCCCTAAGCATAGTATCCCGCAGTTCAACGTCAAAAAACTTGAATGAGTTGAAGAAAGTGCCCTTACAAGTTCCTGTATTCGATCCTATCTTAGATCGAATGAGGTAAGTTGTTAGTGAACCTGATGTACCGAGTGTGGATTTAAAGTTCCCTTTCGTGATATGGCAAAGCGCTTTCCCTGTCGCAACTCTGCGCTCTGACACTTGCACTCTTCCTTTCTACATTACACTCACTAGTGGAACGATAATACCTTTGCCATTAACTGTTATTACATTTGAGCTAACCTAAATCTAGAGCTATCGATACTACACCCGTTGCATTGTATAAAACAGAGAACTGATTTCAATCTTTATTAAATTGTGGTTAAAAATCAATTTCAACTAGGTCGATATTATGTAAGTAAATTTTAAACTCGGATAGTTTTCATTGTCATGGGATGATTAAACCCTTTGTATTACCGAACGATGTCATCTTTTTGAATAAGTTTTCAATTCAAAAGCCGCTTTATCATCTCCCCTTGCAAACTACTATTACAAAATAAGATTAACAATTTTCTCACGTCCGCATCGAGATCGAGTTAGGCGACGACAACCTCTGCAAAAAGTAAGTTGGAAATCTAATAGAGTTTGTGGCAAGCCGGTTATTTGTGTTATTTTTTAGTTTCGCTGACGCTCAGGAGAAATGCTATGTAACGCTCGCGAACGAAGACGAAGTAACCTGACATTACAGTAATAACGCCGAACCGCCCTTCTGTCATTATTCTGTACACTTTCCTCGGGTAACTAAACATGAAATGCTTCTTATTTTTCAAGGGCATGTTCATTACAATTGCATTATACGAGTAGTCTATGTTCATCTTTTGCTATATACAACGCACTTCTAAATATAGAGTCTCGGTTTCGTTAGGTAGGAATCATTTCTTGTCATCCGGGATACATCATTGCATACAAATGTTATTTTAATTAGCAACCGGATAGACAGCGTTAGCACCTGATTAAGTGACACGGATTATATTGGATTAGAACTTCCTTTGATTAAGGTTTGTTATGAGCGTCGACAGTGGCAGCGGTGCGTGACAGAACTGGTCTAACAGTAAAAGATGAGGGCTTAGCGTGGTCACCGCGCGTCATGCAACTAACCCTAAGATTAGTTACATCTTTGATTACAACCTAAGACGCCACTACCGCCTCATTATGTTCATATAATTGCACTAAAATCAGATATTATATTAAAATGTAATATTAACACTTTTAGGTACATTTTCCGCTTATTATACCATTCCTAAGGCTTGCAAAACAAACTAGTTTGATATATTATAATGATACATATTAAACCGGAGGAATTTGTCTTGTTTTGTTAGTATTATTCAAGAAAGTATTTAACATTAAGTAGTTAAGGAGTAAGTAAATTAGTTGTACCTACACGGTATTGAAATCATTAGAAATATTGCATTTTCATATAATTATCACGGTTTAAAAACTAAATAATAATTGTCTTAATTGTAAAACAGAATGATGGATATTTCCTAAAACTAAAAAAACAAGCAATAATTTTTGGTTTCAAATCATTTTTACTTAGGGTTTTTATTAATTCCGCGCTGCATCTGTGGAAGGTGTTACGTAATTGCAAGAATGCGGCGGTATGTGGCTCGTCGACGTGTCGGACGTCGGACGGTCCTGTTCGCATGTGAACCGTATTTATTGTAATTACGTCCCTCGGACGCTGACTCCTATCGATCGATGCGACGGCAGAACATCCGTATGTCCGTATCAAACGATAACATCACCTCCATACGTACAATGTTAAGTGCATCAAGCAATTAAGTCAATGTACTTTTATTCAATGTTATTGAAGTAAATTAACTTTAGATAAAGCATAAACCTTTCTTGCCTGATTGTCGTGGGCTGGCCAAGTGAGGATATTTGTGATTGAATTTAGTCAATGAAGAAGTTGCATTCATCTACATATTTATCAAGAAACATTAATTGGAATGGCATTGGTAATAGTTTCCCGATTAATGCACGCGATCGTCCCTAGGTGGGTCCGTTTGCGTTATTTCGCGGTATCGCGCGCGCAATCGTAACCTCTTCCCACATAATTGGCGTGTGGGCGCGGCGGTGGTGGCGCGTTATCCCGATCGCCGCCCACCAGCGACGAGGCGACGCCCGATTAGATAGCTCGGCCCCCGACACCCCGACCCGGGCAACACCTCCCGGCTGCCGATGCCGCTGAGTACCGACGCACCCCACTAACTGGGATCATCTCTTGACGCGATCGCGAAACTCATAAAGCAGTCTCGTTAGTTACACGCGGTTACCGAACGCGCGCGAGCCAATTGTCAATAAACAGCTAATTTATAGTATTTTGTTGTTCGCACTTGATTCACTACATAGGAATAAAACAATAAATCCATCAGCAAGGAAAACGTACGTGCGGACTAGCTGCATTTTATTTAAAACTCCAACCATTATCCTTAATAAGGCCGCGTATCTCACCAGTGTTATGCGACAATAAGCCTCGCAGCCAAACCTTATTAGCGATAAGAAGTGGCACCGGCTCGCTTGTTACGCTAAGCGAGATGCTCAGCAGACTATTCATTAATTGCGTATTGTCGAAGCTCTTGCAGTCAACGATCACATCTACTAAATCGTCCTAGTGATCTCACGACGGTCTTATTTCCGCCCGCCATGACATTGCAGCAGAAATGTAAGTTGCTTGTATGGCCGTGTCTAATAAAATTTAATGTATGTACGGCGTAAATTAATCAGAAGCATCGATGATAGGCGTGCACGTTTATGCCGCCAGGATAAACACAGATAAGCACAGAGACCGTTAAGATGATTTAGCACGTCGGTTCCGCCCCTCTTCGGTTTCACAAACAATTATTAGGGTCAAGATTGTTTTCGTTTTTATTTCAAATTCAACATCCTTTGCTGTACTTGCCCATTAATAATTAGCAACTATTGAAATTTTAAGCCAAAATATTAAAAATATGGAACGAAAATTGTCTAAAACCAGAAAGGGTGACATCCTGACAAGTTCTGGTAGAATTCCATTCATAAGAAATGATAATGATTAGCGTCCTGTTCTTGAATTGCGCACGCGGTTCTTTCTAAGAAGCTCCCTATAATTTAAACCCGGCTCGCAGCTCAAACCACTCCAGACAAATTATGATTATACCTAATTCACTTTCTAGTTAGCGTAACAAATAGTACAGCATTTTTTAAGTATATAAGACCCTTTGATTAGTTTTTTTGACTAAGTGGGTAATAGACGCTCTAATACCATCTTTCAGACATAATATGATGGCTTAGCTACCATAACCATAGTGGCTGGTCGCTTTGCTAATGAATATCAATGCAACATCGCACGCACGTATCGTGCACAATATGGTTGACGTTAATTGATGAAATGCGAAGTGGTAGTGTTTGAGACGGCTGATTTATACGCGCGCAAATCGCTACTCAATTTGCATTGGATCTATGTAAAGCGCCCACTCGAGTACTCGTTACCGCGATCGTAACCGTCTTCGACATACTAGCCAGAGACCAATCGTCACGACTAAAACGAGGAATGTGTTATCTCTTATTTTTTAATGTGCTCACTTCACCAAGTTTGTTACTGCACTAAAGATTTATCGACGGCAAACATTTACATATTCCTAGTTTGAGAAATCAACACTCCGTTCTTAGAAGTTTTATCAGAGGAACTCAAGAACCTGACCTACTTCGCGACGAATCTGAACATGCAATAATAAATGACGAAGATACAGCGTAAACGTATTGGAATTACTACATTTGTCATGACCACATTGGTTAAACACAAACACAATTCTGCAAACTGTAATTTAAAGCTGTGATAGGAACCACTGTTCAGTGGCGGTTAACATATTCTGTAAAGCCTAGTACGGATGTAGGAAAATACGACTGTAGATAAAATCGCGTACATTGTGTACGCATGCACATTTACAGTTAGTAGCTCAAAACGCAAATAAAATTAACGAAAGACAGCAGTAAACGACCGCAGAGACACATATCCATTGCGGTGTAAAATAGCGGCGCGCGCAGCAAATGACATTCCACATTCATACCACGCCAAATAAGTGCGGAACGTGGAGTGGATTTAGGTCACACACTGATTCTCCGTAATAGAAGTGCGGAGTGTAAAGCTGCGGAGTTTCACCGCAAGTAATCTGACAGACGTATAAGAGAGTTCCTGGCTAATTTACGGACCGTGCGTTTCGGCCTGTGGTCACGCGATTGCCGACCGCAGCCGAATTCCGCTACTAGTACGTGCGACATCGACAGAGACGAATGCCATCAACACCCCGAACTATAGCAACAACCGCCATCTACTGCAACTAAAAACTTACTACTTGCACAATTCAGTTTTAGTTTTTAACGTTAAGATTACATTCAACAATTAAGATTAAACTTATTAATACGTCGACGATTACATATGTATCTTTCCAATTTGTTGTTGTGTTCACACGTTTTCACAATGCAACGCCCAGCTAAACGATCTGTTGCGCATTCAGAGTTCTAATGAATGTGAGAATTGACTCTAATAGGGATATGACGGTATTATGGATAATATAATGCAAATGAATACAATCATAAATAATTCTTATGTTTTTTGATTGCAATGCTGATTGCTACTTATCTGATAAAATAACGAAGTAAAAATGACAATTTATAACTACAACAATATTTTTTTCACTAAAAATATTTTCTTTCTTATTAGGCTATCATATAGCACAAAAAAATAGAGAGGCAACGTTAATTTTCAGCTCTTGTAATTTAAATTATACCCTAGCATCGCGTACAATCTGGAATATAGAGGAGGTCAAATAGAGTTGTAACAATGTCGCGAGTCGCGACTAACCATTGGCGCTAAAGTCACACGGCCCTTTCATTGCAAGCACCATTAATTTCACCGGTATGTAATTTTTTAGTTATTAACAACGCATTGTAATTACAAATTGATGTAGTCAATACATCTCAGTTATAATTAGATCACATTTTTAATGGCATGTTACGCTGTGTGGTCGTGCAAATTAATAACGTCTACATGTTATACGATGATGCGTGTATGACATAATAGACTAGACATTTGAAAATAATGTACTACTAGTATTCATATTTATATTCCTATCACGCGTGCTGCTTATAAAGGTTAAAATAATTAATTTTGTCATTATTTAAGTGCATGAAATCGATAAAAAATTATAATTGAATTACTCACAACAAAGCAGCATAGGTTGTCACTGATTCCGACAACGGAACATATCGTAACTGTATCGCTAAGCCCGGATAGAGCTCAGAAGAACAAATAAAACATAAGCTACGAGGTAGTCAATCAAGAGACACGCGAATGTCGCTTAGCATTGCATCTAGTTTCACTTACGGTGCACGCGGTTTTTCGTCGGGAACGCGATCGCGACCGCGATCAATAGCTGACATTGTGCTCGTCGACGCGACGCCCGCGCAGCTTGCATAATGTGTCAGTCGTGGGAGCGACTACAGAGCTGCGCCGTTATGCGACGCACGCCACTGGTACCGTTCCATTAGTGATTTTATTAGACGATTCGCGTGTATCGCCCGTAATCAATTTGAGCACATTGCAGGCGTTGTAAGTCGCCCCACTTGCAACGTATTATAGAGCATAAAACGCTTTACAGCCACGTTCTCCATTTAAGCTCACACGGTGTTTCATTCCGGGCTAATGTAAAGCTTGCTGTGTATAATTTTGTTTTGTCCGCGTTATCTGGGACGCAACAGTATATCACGAATTTTGCAGATAAATTGATGCATTGGCATGGGAAACGTTTGTATCTATGTTTCCATTACTGGTTCTGATGACTTAATGTCCTATTTATTACCCATAATCATTTTTAGCTTCGACTACATCGTAATCTGACGAGTTCTCATTCAAGTAATCATTATTATGTATAACCTAAAGCTAACTTCTTATCCAATAAAAAGTGATGGTCAGTGATAAAATTTCTTCGAATCGAGAGTTCAGCTTTGTCACGCGATCTATGCAAGGTTTTCTCCTGAAAACTTTAGCTAAGAAAGTAGAATCGGTATGAATTCTTTTAGATTTTTTATTTCTCGGCTTTTCTTTGAAACATCTTCTTGTTAAAATTGACCGCGAACGTCAGACAACGGTACTGACAAAATTTCAGTATACTTTATTTGGTCACTTTTCATCTATTCAGTAACTGAAAGCAATGCTCCCATTTTTTGTTGCAAATAAAGTAGACTAAAGCCATAAAGTTACCATTTATAGTAGTACAACAAGGGAAACTGGTTTTGAACATTTTGTTAATTTATGATAGTATCAATATTTGGGTACGACGCGGTATCTGTGTCGACGATGAGTCAGCGGTGACCGCTCACACCCACGTCTATTGTTAGGCGCAGCTACAGGTTCCAACATTTGCATACCCATCTCACCATAAACAAACACTAACAACATATTTTTTTTTCAAATCAGAGT
This sequence comes from Spodoptera exigua, assembly GCA_902829305.4. Taxonomy (NCBI): domain Eukaryota; kingdom Metazoa; phylum Arthropoda; class Insecta; order Lepidoptera; family Noctuidae; genus Spodoptera; species Spodoptera exigua. Next base: position 6,925,012 of record LR824612.2, read on the forward strand.
TTTACAAAACTGCTTACATTTTAATTTTAATAAACAGTTATGCATCTCATTTATCTTATAAATTATACACAAAATATTTAAATAGATGTAGGAATTTTAATCTCAAACATGAGTGTCATCACTATGTTCTGTTATAACTCCCAGTCTCCTTAGTTATGAATTCTAGTTTAGCTTTTTATACAAAATTCGGACCTGTTAAGTTTTTTGTTTGTTAAAAAGAAGTATACTGTCGAATCGATATAATTTAGAGCAAAAAAGAATCCACTACTCCATTCGAATAGAAAAGTGGAATCAATAACTGACTCGATTCTGGCAAATAAAAATAAATTAAGTTACGGGACACCTGTTAAAGCGGCCGTCAAAAGTGCACGCACCCGCACCGCGACAGCGGGTCGTTCACCTCGACACGACGTAATTAAAATCCTTCATGGAAAGCACGCCTGATGGAATCCATCCTGACCCCGCGCACGACCGCCTAGTACCGCCCTTTAAACGTTACTTTATAAATAGGAGCAACCCAGCTTCGTGTCCCCTACCACTGCTATGCGGTACAGGAGCTACTAAAAAAAGAACCTTAATTATAGCGCCGTTCAAATTTTAACTTTCGTTTTATTCAATTCTTATGTATGTTTATAAAAATCTGACAGCTTTGGAACGCGATTTCTGTGAATAATAATTAAGTAAATAAAAAACTTTGCTATAAAGAAGGCTTTTTGTAGTACATGTTGATAGAAGTAAATAGTTCTCGAAATTTGAAACGCTATTTTCGTTAGTCATGGTCAATGTTGTATACCGATTTATTAACCAATCAATTTATCTGATAGGTACATCTCCAAAATTGATCACTAAATTAATAGTTCGTACTGGAGTTCTGAAGATTGAATTTTAAATCGGTTTCAATAAAACAAATTAATTGTTCACTACAATTACAAAAAAAATTGAGTGGCCAATATAATTGATATTGAATAAATTGATCTCATTTACTAGGGTCTACCTAGTTTTGAACAAGCTATTTTGTTTAAAGTTTTTAATGTTCTAAAAACCATTTTAGTTTACATTCTCTAAAGATATTGCTCATGGTAACATCGCGTCTATTCTCTAAAGTGCCACCTGTTATCGCGCTGATCACATTTCCGTGTCATATCTCCTATAGGGCTCCCCATAAACCTCAGTATCAAAATAATCAGGAAATCGGCACGCGGTATCGCCTTGTGCCCAATAATCGATGGTGATGGCGTGTCGCCGAGTATGCGCGCGCGCAGTCACGAACTACACGGTGGATCGCTGTTCTCACGTGACCCTCTTAATTATAATCTCAGTCTCTTCAATCAGGTCAACTATTTCTATATTTTGAATACTTATACAATTTATTATATTTTAGACATAAAAATATTTTATTTAATTCAAGTTATAAGAGTTTAAATAACAGATACCGTTAAAGAGTTTGCTATTATCACAAATTAAATTTGTAACCGGTTGATGCGACAACTTTAACTGCGTCATAATATTAAATAAGTGAAGAGTGTCACCTCTCTGATCATAATTAATGGCAATACGAACGCACGTACAATGAAGACACGCAAATGCACTTCGAATAATATTCTATAAAATTACTACAAAAAGGCTTCTATTTAATAGTATTTTAACATAAAATTGCAATTCGTTTCGTTATGCGCAAAATCACGGATTATTCATCAAATGATTTAAAAGTCGCGACATTTTATGTTTTTCTTTTCTAATAAATGATGCATACTTTGACGTTTCCAAAATAGTATTTGATAATTTTTTGCCGACTATTTGTGAGCTATGAATTGGGTGCACATGAATTCGTAAGCTGTCCCATACGGACAACCTACGACGAGTTAACAAATTAAAAGTCGTGAGCTCAAAGAGTTCCGCCAAACTTTAGTATCATGGCCAGTAGTACGTTAGGTCGTAAGTTGTAGGTTCGTGATCCAATTCCACACAGTTGATACTCGGTACCAACATGACCTGAACCCCGGTCGTGCTCTTCAGATCGTTTGTTATACTTTTGCGGTTCGCCAACGCTACCAGTTGTTCCGTGTACAATTGCGGACCTAGATACCGTAGGTAGCTAGGACCTTAATAATGTCTAAGTTCGTGGGAAAACCTTGCATTACATTAGACGCTTTTAACTAGAACATTTTGCAAAAGATTGTAGGATTATTTTTTATGTTTAGCGTTGTTTATTTACAAGTTTGACTGAAACAAATGACAATTCTAATAACTATAATCGTAAGTATCCTGCTGAATATTATCCATACTTACATTGCCGTGTTCAAACAATATCGTTTGTTACTCGTAGCAATTATTCAGTCACCATTAAAATACATTACTAACATAACATTAACTCATAGTTATTACCCTCTATTCGTTAAATTGAAAGCCTATTACAAAGCGCCGGTTTCAGGACCTTCATATAAGTTCCCAAATGACTTATGTGTCACGTTGTTAATACAAACTACGTGATATACTCAGATTTTTTGGTGTATAGTGGCTAAACTGGTGAAATGGGCTCTTAGTTTTTAAATATGAAATAGAGGAAAACTTTCAGTATTTTTTTACATTTTCGAAAATGAAAAGAAAATTGTATGTTTCTGAGATTCAGAATATATACAATAAGTGCTCGTTCATATATGAGATATCGTAAATAATTATTAATGAGTTCATTTTGAATACTTAATTCAATAATAACGTTTGTGGAAATAAAATTCGCTTCGTTGGTGCGTTGATGTCTTTTGTTAGCGAGATTTCCAAACTCGTAACATAATCAATTATTCATGTCAACGTTTTTCTTCTCAGTTTATTTAGATTTATTTAAGTTTAAATGAAGTGCAGTGTCATTTTAAAATTTATTACATATGTTATTTAAATATGTTTGTACTATTCAATAGTATTTTCAAGTAATTTGCAAAGTTTATGGCAAATAATTTAAAAGGGATGGGATAAATGATAAATCTACTCGCCAAGGGAGCCAAACGAAGCGACTCTAAATATAGCGCAGTGCCATTATTGCTATATGCGCATCGGAGCTTATCGCTCTATACACGATTGAAGACAAGCTCGCGCGCATGAGCGCAAAAACCTTCCTATACATACCCTAACGGTACGCAATACACACTTCTCATTTTTCTACGTTATCAACAATATTTTTTACTCACTAATGCAACTTTCTTGAGAACGTTTAATTTATAGGTTTTGAAACTTCTTACTATTTTTTTCAAGAAAAGTTAGAAAAGTAAATAAAGTCTTATTACTGAGATCACTCAAATTTACTTTTCTTTTTTCAGTTTTTTGTTTAATATTAAGGGCTACAATATGTTCTCATTCCACTTAAATTTTGCAACAACACACAATTTCTTCAATTAACTACTTCTAGAAATACAAATTTATACCAGAATATTTTTAGAGTTACATAAAATGTTGCATTCTGTTAGTCCAGCGAACAACCACTATAAAATAATAAATAAACCAGTTTATTGAACAGGATCACCTGACTCAGATGCCCAGGACTCCGACTGGGAAAAATGTTTTCTACAACATTTTTAAAATATCTCAAAAACCCTTTTATAAATAAAATATTCTAATTATATTTAGAAACGTACCTTATAAGGGCTATGGGAAGGGTAGTTGATATGTAAGCGTCACGTGATATAATAGTTCAAACAAATTTCAACACGCAGTTCATGAACTTTTCACTGTTCGTATATCACAGGCGGTCGCACAGTCCTCGGGATGCGCGCACGATGGTCGCGAGTAGTGTCGCGGCCACTCTCGACGAGACACTGAACTTGCCAGAGTGCGCCCCAACGGTTATAACATAACACGTCTGACGTAACCTTAACCTTGCAAGAAGAAGAGGAACGAGCCGCCGAAGGACGGAGAGAGAGAGCGATAGTTTCGAGAGAAAGGGAGAGATGGCCGGACGCGCGGACACCGCGGACCGTGCGTCGCGCGCCGCCGGCCGCTCGCCGTCGGACCCCATCCCGCTTCCCATACACTACACTGATAATATTTATCTTTCACACTACTGTTTGATTATTATGTATTTTAACAAATTGAGAAATTTATGACACCTTTACCTGGCTATCTTAAAAGCTTTTTATTTGAGGTTAATGGGAAGCTTTGGTAGAGCTTCAAATAAACAGGCGCACCCAAATTATACGAGGAAATGAAGATTCAAAACGTGAATGACTTGATGCATGTGAATTCAAACAACATCATATTATGGGAAAAAACTGTAATGAAGACATCCTATCATCCGATGATTGCTGCTTATTATCAAGGTCCTCTTAGCAATTTACATAAACAATACAAGTCGTGCGTCAATTAGCAACTGCACGGTTTGTGGATCGCTTATTATGCTAACAATTTCTGGTTACAAGAACCACAAATATACGTTTTGTTGTATGAGCAGACTGGACTTGTAAATTAATATTAATAGCCCTTATACTTTCCATACATGAACCTTGAATCTAAAGTTCTCATAAAACACACCAAACATAACTGTAACTTAACCTTACAGGACCCCAAAACAAAAAATAACGAAAGATTGAATACATTCTTGAAACAATAATAAAACAATCCGTTAATACGCTTGGCGATACCAGTTTACCACGATCTATTATTCATAGTTGTCAATAACCAAGCAAGGATCACTCGGTCACATCGATCTTGCAAAGGTCCCCGAATCGTAACGGTAATCCGAATCGCATGTAGATACATACTTAGCTAAGCAGTGGTGTTTTTCTCTTAGTAGAAGAAACTGGTAGATTTCTGACACTAAATGCCGCTATAAAATGTTCATCATCATCAATCATATTTTGAGGTGATTTTGGCAATTTGTTTCAAGGTATATATATATCATAATTTAAGCGTTCTACCAACTTGCTTGTGGTTGTAGTCCACTGTGAACTATATAGCATTCTCCATACAAATCGGTAAATCTATAATTGTTCAGGATAAATCCTAAATGCCTACAAGCGGACCTAAGTCTAGATCGATACTGGCATATTTAGAAAATAGTCACGTGAAAAAAGAACTGCCAAATTACCACTGTACAAACCTATACAAATTTAGAATAAAAAAGAATCCTGAAACGAAATCTCGTTTCCGTAAATAGCCTCTACTGTTTAGACTTCTATTTATGTCGAAGTTGTCAGCTACAGACAGGATTATTGCGCTACTTAGTAATAGTTATGGACCTGACCCAAGGTTAGAAGAGTAGTCTACATTTCCATGAATACGACTCATGTGAAAACTTAAGCGTGCGTGTATAATTATAAACGTGCGTGTTACGAAGTGATCTGTTTGTTAATGCCGAATAATAACCTACTTCTGGTAACCGACTTCTTTAATTGACTATTTATCTCTATTTACTGATGTAGCACTTCTTGTATTATTATACCTTTGCTGATAATCCTGAAGATTAATAATTAATACTGAAGATCCTGATCTATATAACAGTAAATTTTCGTAGACATTCTGATATACAAAAATGTTATATTTGGAAGCGTTAAACCCTGTCATGTTGGATCTCGGCATTTAACTCAACATCCACCTCTCGGGTAATTAAACAACTTTTTTCGACCCTTTAAGTACTACAACCTCAATTAATGACAATTATTTTAACAAAACTATTACTGTATTACCCAATTACAATAATGCTAACCAGAAAATCGAATTAAAATTCTTCCATCCAATATCTGGTTCGGTAACCGCAATAGCAATAAACCCAATGAAAACGTCAAACATAAAGCATGCGTAAACAGTGGCACTGAACCCATTTCTTATAGACCGCACATGATCCCATTTCCGTCAGGTGATTACACGAATGCTGGGCAACATAGTTGGTTAAAGGAAAGTCGATACTCTCTTACTAATGGATTAACCATAACGATTGCAAAGTATCGACTTTCATTTAATCCTAAAGGCTAGCGCAAATAGACGACTGTTATTTACATTCGTCCATAATTTTATCTTGGTCTATCATGATTATACGCTTATGTTTACTTTTAAATCAAAATTATAAATTTACTACCGACATGTCTGTTATTATTTTTATTTTAGTCTTGTCAGAATAGAATAAATTCAACTTTAATTACTCTTTGGCTCACGATCATTGTCATTATACAATTCAATTATCTGCTAATCTTTTCATCAGCGTTCACATCGCAGAAACAACGGTGAGTTTGCATAAAGTTAATAACGATATTTTCTCGTCTAAAAGTTTAATTTTGTGGAAAGCAATCAACGTATTTTATCGTGTGAACAAAGATGTTAAACCTATCATCATCTTTATTATTAGTGGATATTCATAACTTCTTTAATCTTAAACGTAACGAATGTACCATATTTAGAAAGACTACACCTTAAAGGTAATAAAAGAAATACTACACACATTTTTCACTTTAATTGCTTTTTAAACGGGGTTAGTAATTTTGCTATGAACGTTGTGATTTTAAAAGAACTAAAATCTAGAAAACATTTAAAACGTATATGCCCACGCTCCATAAGCAAATTTATAACATGAGTCATATTTTATTACCCCGAGCTCTATAATACCGACAGGTGAACAAACTAAGTGACACGTACTGTCATATTTCACAGCACTTTACCTTCGGTGCTTACTGCCCACAATGAGGCTTGTTGAACATATAATATAATGTGTTCAATTGTTACTCAAATTGCTCAATCTTTTTACTCTCATCTTCATATTCGTGAATGAAAATTTAAAAGCATTTCGCTTTCAAACGGAACAATTGCAACGTTTTGCCTAATGACATATTCCGAAGAAAATAATATTATATCGACGAACTTCGCTTTCTAAGATGGCTGAACTTGAAAACATATTTATTTAAATTTTTATCTATTTTTTTAGTTTCATTGATTTCTTTTTTTTTTTTCAAATAATACTTTCACATGACTTGCTTTAGAGAAATTGCAGCCATTAAATTTAAAATAACTCGGTAAGTGTGTGTTGTTTACAAAAACAACGAAAGTTCAAACGTGTTTATTTGTATTTTATGGAATGTAATGCTACTAGTGACTAGTGGTAGAATAAAATAAATTCTTAAGTGTTTTATTCTATTTATAAAAGTACAGGAGAGTTATGATTGACTGGCATAAAACGCCCAAGCAAGTCGAAAAGTAATGATCCAAGAAACATGTTTGAAATAAATACCCTTTTTATGGTAAACCTAAGACATCTACCGGGGCTGAGCTCAATCGAGCGAAGGTATAAGAGAAGCAATGTTCTGAATCTTAATTGATTAAGTTTGTTACGATTAGATTAAACCCTGCCTGAATGAGCCATGTGAGTAAGGTTATCGGAGGTCCAAATCTTCGCTTCTCCCCCTATCTTTTCACTTTCCCAAATGTCCCAATTGCCCAAGAGACCGACAATGCACTTGTAACTCCTCGATTTTGCTATGGGCAGCGCTGGTTGCTTACCATCAGGTGACCTGTCTACTCGTTTGCCAACCCATAAAAAATCCGTTGGAGATACACTGTATTAAATTCAATTACACATTCTCCTAATTTTACATAATGAAAGTATGTCTATTATAATTAATTGTTACTGTGGAAACGCCTTAACAGAGTTCCTATAGAGAACGCTTAAGGCCAGGTTATAGGTGGAGAGAGAAATATCGAACATTCAAAGCTATTAGCTATTAAGGTCGCTAAGGTATTCTGGAATCGATTCAAAAATACTGACATTAGTTAAATAAAACGGTTGCGAATAAGGGCATGGAACAAAAGTGTGTCGGCACGGTAGTTATGGTAGCGAATACACACCCACGCACGTGATTATACAAATAAATCAGTGCGAGTCCACTCTAGTCGAAACAACAACGTTTGGAAACATAATTTTAGATAAATGTCTCAGATAACTTAGAGATGACTAATCTAGATACCTACTTACAAAACCATTTAGAGCTGCTTGCAGTGATAACGTCAAATTCAAGTCGCAGATCATTCGTCATTTGACGTCACGCGGTCTTCTCCGTCGCTAAGGTATTTAACGTAGCGGGGTCATTGCGGTCCGTCTATCAATTGTCTATACACATGATGTTACTTTTTACCGTAATTGCGAGCTCATAATCTTCATTAGTGTGCTTGATTCATCACGGTTTCACATCAGCTCATCAAGTTTCCTCTTTGTCAATTATTACATCATGAAAGAATGTTCCCAAGACTATCTGTAGTTTGTTATGCTTCACATCATATTTCCCGTCTGAGTGCCTATTACGCTTCGGGATATGATGCTACTCACTCATTTATTGGTCGATGATACGTATCTCATTGTTTATTGCGTTATGCAATTTTACTTGTGATGTGATAACTTTTAATAATTAAGAACCGTTACAAATGTACTTCTGTTATATACATGCCATATAAATCTTATTTTTATTGATACCGGAAGTTTACGATCATTTTAAACGCTAATAAAAACTGGAACATTTCCAACTGTAGTCTGAAATGAAAACACCTATAATTAAGCGTGCCATGAAATTCAATTAAAGAAAACTTGAAATTTTAAGTTATAACGATTTCTATAATTGATTTGTGTTCACTTCCTCCGTCTATAATTATAACTCGGCATGCCATAAATTGTACTAACAATTAAATAACAGTCCCTTCAATAGCATAGCAATAAAATACTCTAGTCCTATGATAGATCCGTAATTATGTACTCATCATACATTTAATTTATCAGCTCATAAATGTAACGGTAGAATTTATGCCATGCTTATTACGTTAGCAAATATATGAATGTTTTTTTTATAATTTATAACTAAACATAACGTACAAATTAATTAATGAAGAATTTTTATCGTTGCTGTTCTTACCAGCAGTCGGCTGCTTTGTGTCCGGCTGCTGAACTGAGTTCAGTATTTCATGTTAGCCACGCCTGTAGAACCGATCCCGTGCTAATGTTTTACTATCCGCTTTTATTCCCTTAATATTTCTCGTGGCTGCGTTGAAAGCCTTTAAACCCACAGCATAATAAAGTGCTATATGCCTTTCAACACGGAATTGATTAAGATAGGTTATATTTTACGGTACGCGTATATATATATTTCTAATCACAGTACATCTGTATGTTTCAAATCGGTTGTTTTAATCAACGCAGTTAGTAAAATGTTTTATTTATTCATCAAACCATTTAATGTTAGATATAAAGCATACTTTAAGATTTTTTATCTGATTCAGCTTTACGAACCGATAAACAAGATTTATCCTAATTAATTAACCAGTTTGTATAATTTTATTTTCAATAAACAAAAGATTTATGACATAAAAATATGAATTTGTGTCGTCTTATAGTGTCTTATAATTTCAAAATTATCAATATTTCTTGTGTATTAAATCTAGGTATTTCCAAATTTTTACACAGAGGTGTAAACATTATTTATTAAAATAGTCTGTCTGTTTTAAGATATTACCTCCACTTAAATATATTATTCATCCATCGAGATTTCGCGCCAAATAAATTGCTCACATTAAAACGATATTGTTCAATAATGCGGAAACATCACATTTTACAGCTATTCCTTTTATAGTCATTTTTTATTTACGTCTAGTATAAAGTCATCGAAAACGTGTCTTTTATTTTGCAATGTAAATTACTAATACATTCCGATGATATTTCTTAAAAAAATGTCGTTTAACTGACAGTGTACTTAATGCCAATCCTTACAGTTATAAGCCTTCTCACATACACTTCTGAACACTAGCTACCACTTAAAAGATCATTAATATGTTTAAAAATTTGTACTAAGTTTATAAAACGGGCATCGTATAAAGACCAATGTATATGGAAGATTACGGGATATATTTTAATGTGCATATAATATACACTGCTCAGTAACCGGTTGGATTAACTGATTACAATGTAGACGTTAAGACTTTATAATAATAACTAACAACCTAGCAGTTTTGTGGAGTAAAATTAAGTGTCCCTATTGAGTAGACCGGTGTACCGGGCTGTTACGCGAATTGTTACATCCATGCAGTCTAAGCTTTATTATCTAGCTTAACAATGTTGCTACATATTTGTTCCCATTGTAGGCTCAGAGGCTCCTTTGCATAACAGCCTCCAAGAATCATGAAAATGTGAAATTCCTTATGAATTATGCTGTTACGAAGCGATTATATGTTGTACAATATCAATTTGTAATAATATAAGGTCTGTTTAAAATTTTATGGAACGTGGTTTTGTATAACATTGTCTATAAAAGGAGAACATTCTAAAAATATTTGAAGGACCCTATTGAAGACTTGAAGGATTTTATAGTTTTAAATAAGTATAACAGAAAGTTTCAAGATAGAAAATATTAATGACTTAATTAATTTCAATAGAGCTAGGATGAGACAGACACAAATCATTTAATTAAACCTTCTATACATCCCCTTATTTTAGTTTAATCTAAATTTGCTGAAATTCAGTCTAAATACTATTCAATGTGTCGACGTGGCTTCGAATACATTAGACTGTAATATTTTAAAGATATGAAAACCCCTAGTCCGAGTTCAGACGCAAACATAACGAACCATGATCAATCATGTCGAACATTATAAAAGCAATGTTTTGTCACTCGAAAGTGTTTTATATTGATACTATTAAGTGTGGGCGAGCCATGCTTCGGCACGAATGGGTCGGCTCGACCGGAGTGATACCACAGCCTCACAGAACGGGCACGCTACCATAGCAGCGGTAAGACCCCTCTTTGAGGAGTGGCTTGAGAGACGCCACGGCGTCCTCACCTTCCGTCTGACGCAGGTGCTTTCCGGGCACGGCAGCTTCGGTAGGTTCCTGTTTCGGATTCAGCGGGAGGAAACGCCCGAGTGTCGTCATTGTGAGGACCACCTAGAGGATACGGTGGAGCATACGGTAGCGGTATGCCCTGCCTGGGCTGAGCACCGCCGTATCCTCAGGGAAGTGATCGGCGGCGGCGACCTCTCGCGCCCGGCCTTAGTCGAGGCCATGGTGCGGAGTGAGAGGAACTGGGACGCCGTCTCCTCCTTTTGTGAAGCAGTCATGCTCGCAAAGAGAGAGGCGGCCCGCGTGAGGGAGCAATCCTCCTCCTCACGCCCCAGCAGCCGCAACTGGCGACACTACGGGCGTCGGGGATCGAGGGACGATCTCCGGCCACCGTAAGTACGGGCCTGCGGTCGGCGAGTAAGGGCAGCTCGCCGCCCGACCAGAACCAGGCCCGAGCGTACGGCGCGTAGCGTTCCGCGCGCGCCTCAAAGAGCCAATAGACCACCACAGACGGGGCCCTAAAGGGCTGATGTTCAGCCGGGGTTGCGGGGTAAGCGCAATGAGGTACCGCGACCTCGGCACAGAGCAGGAGACTGACACTCCCTCCTGCCCGGCCCTGGGCGGGAGAAGTCATTTGATGATTTTCCCCTCACAAAAAAAAAAAAAAAAAAAAAAAGCCTCACAGAAAACCGTCGTGAAACAACTACAGTGTTGTATTTCGCCGTGTGAGTGAGGTTACCGGAGACCCAATTCTTCCCCACCTCCAATCCCTCCTCAATCCCTAAATCTCCAAATCCCTAATCCCTAAAATGTCGGCAACGCACTCGTAACTCCTACGTTGCGGGTGTCCATGGGCGGCGCTGATTACTTACCATCGGGTAATCCGACTGCTCGTTTGTCGATCTATTACATAAAAAAAAACTAGCACCTGCGAACGGCTTCATCTGCAATTGGGTAAAAATTAAGCTATTCTGTGCCAAATTTTATCCATATTCGTTCTGTAACCTACCCATCCATACTTACGAACTTTCGTGTTTATTATATTAGTAGATATAATATTTACTGTTTTTTTTTAAGAACGCTGTCAGGTGCAACCATTTTTCTTGTGTCCTGTGTGATAATTTCATAAACAAATGACATCCAAACCCTTAACAACAATTTGTGGTTTGTATGCATATTTTCATGTATCTAAATCATTGCATTATATCTTTTTCTTTATAAACTATTGTAAAGCAAATTTTCAAAATTCGCACCTCCAACATCGACCAGGAACATATTCCCATAACTCTGCGACAATCTCACCGGTTCATCGGGTGTACGACTGTGCTTTACATTTTCTGTTTGCTTAAAACATTTACAATCGTTCCACGCAGCTTGACAGTTGAAATCTTTCCCCAGAAACACGTATTATTTATGAAACCCAATGCCAACACTCTCGTATCCTTCACAACTTTTTCTTGTTCTCATTTTCTTTTTAATTTATTCATACCTTTTCCTTGATGGTGTATCTTTTCACACGCTCTCCGAGATTACTCCGTCTGATCTTAATCAACAGATGCGGATTTTTTTATAACTGCTTTATGAACCAGGAAATATTCTAGGCTCTAAAGCATACGATATAAAATGTAGAACGGACCTTTTTATCTCACAGTAATCATATACATGTGTAGAATGAAATGGAATACATTTCTTTTGAAAGCTAATTAATAATAAGTATACCTTTGAAATATGACTGCTTTTAGAGGTCCATATTAAATCTTTTTTGTGTATCAAGAGGTGTTTGAATATGAAATGTAGTGTTAATTCATGAACACATCAATCTTTCACTGTCTGAGCTGGACATAATTACTTGTTTATTTAAGATGAATTGATATTTAATAAAGAGTTTCTTTAATACAGTCACGTATAGGTGTATGAATATGCTCTGTAATCGATTTCTTTGTAGAACATTGACACATGGATGTTAATTCTTGAAACAATAAAACATTATGGCGTTCTAATTTAATTTATTCCGTGTAATTTTTTGTTACTGTGTTGGTGCTTAGTGCTGGCTGATACTTAATATGCTTAAAACGTCACTCGCCTAAGCCACTATTCACTACTATTCAGGTATATCTTCCAAATTAGGTTTCTATAAACATGAACCTAATTTTGTGATTCTGACGTAGCTATTAACCAAGACAAAATAACCTTCACAATTTTCCTATCCTCTATATACAAAAATAAAACATTTTAACTGGACAATCAACCATAATTCTCTTAGACAAGCCGCTTTATGGCACCCATATTACGCTTAATTGCGATTGCCAATTAGGTATATTATCGGTTATATTATCCTTACTTTTAAAGCTTTTTTTACAACTGTAGTTCTTATTACAATGGGCTCTGATAGATAATGGTTCTATAATTACGCCATGCAAACACTTAAAACACACTCATATTTAAATTACCGTTAAGTTTCATACAGCCTTCACACCTCTAGCAGTATCATAGCGACCAACATTTTATAGGATGTGGTGGTCAGATGATTAAAAAAAAGAAAATAAAATATAAATGGGGTGCATTAATAAAGTAATTTGAAAAACAAAATACCGGTAGAGCCGTGAAAGTATTGCGCTTGAGCATACTCGAGAATTACAGGTACGCAAAAAAATTGGCATAGAAAAACTGTGTGTATTGAACTTTCGGTTTTAACCTAGATATGTAAATATACGTGTGTGGTTTCATTAAATTAAAACGGGGCAACACAATGTCATAGCTATTTTCCTTAAAAATCATTGTTAACATTGTAATATGTATTACTAGTGCTAATATGTGGGAAATTTAATTTATTATATTTATATTTTTATTTTTATTCAGTAATGAAATGGTTTTGTATAGATATTATGTAAAATACTTCATTTTCGTGAAATATCTGCTACACTCGCTATAAGTGCATCAGCATATTACATAGATTCTTACAATAATTATGTGATAAATCTTCTCAAAAAAAAAAAAAATTTATAGCAGAACTCTTATTCAATTTTTTAATTCACTTATCCCATCGTATTTTCATTATGACTATACTTAATTAATAACATGCACCAGTCCCATGTAAAACTCATCAAAGAAAAATATCTGAATGAGTACCAGTTCATAGAAATAATCGACACAAAAGCTTTGAAACACTCATATTACATTTAATATCTTACATAATTACTTCAGTTGTCTTTCGTAATAGCTTTTGCTCGAGGCCCTCTTCATGGGAGCATTGTGGCTACAAAAACCGGTGTCATGCACCCCTTCAATCATAATTATTGTAATTTGCTTCATTTTTCTCATAAACTCATCTCATGTTTTACACCCTGGAATTCTAGTACACATTTATCAACAATAACAACACATTAATGTAGAAAAATCATTGTCTATTAATTTGTTTACTAAGAGAAAAGGAATCACTTTCATATTCTTGATGATAATCCTAAAATAAAAACTTGTTTTAGAAACTACTGCTCTGTTGATTCTGATACACCTAAATCTCACACTCTATTTGTAGAGTGACCATCTATAGATATTTACAGTTAACCGCTAATTAAACTGTTCGATTTCCTTCATATGAGTCAGCTAGAAAATTGCTATCATATGATGATGATACATTTACAATATAACTACATTTAATAATCTGGAATTCACAAGTTTTTGTTTTATTTCTTATTGGGTACAATTACTTTCCTAGATTTCTCACTCGAGTGCCCAATCACTTTTTTGTGTATGATACTAAATTGATACCTAAGATTGTGTGTTCGAAAATCCAAATAACAGTTAAATGTTCCATAAAGATCGACGTTATAAAAATGTTCCATTGTAAAGAGATACAAGTGTAAATCATAGAAAAATGCTTAGAACATAATAATATTTATTATATACTTTAAGAAGAAACAACGAAGAAGGAAAATATTTATCTTCGTGCCTTATAGCAACATAAAAACTTTATGTTTACCGCCAGATATGGCCATACCTAACAGCCAATCATCCTAGGATTAGGAATTTATATAAATTTATAAGATGTAAAGAGAGAGTACACATTAATTTGAAATTGTGAAAATAAAATCTTGTTTCTTTTTATTTTATTTTAAATAGTATCGTAATTTTATAACATTCGTTAACATTTAACTAGAACTCGCCTCACATCGCAAATGATAGATTTGAATTAATGATTAATATATTATTTATTTTATTTGAACTGTATCAAAGAAGATGAAATATATATTACGAGCAGTAAGTACAGAGATAGAAATTAACACACGTATGAGTCAGTAAATTAGCATGTAAAGTATAAAGACATGAATTCATTTTCAAAGCGCCGCCATGTCAGGATACGGCCGGCAACCCTGTCCTGCATCAAGGTCGTAAATCGACTCAGACAGAAGTAAACCATTAGTCTCATAATTAGCCAGCTAGCAACGGCTACAGAACGCGCTTAACTTATGGCTGGGTGGATTAGTTTGTTTTAAAGCTAATCAGAAATCCAGTAATTGAAGCGGCCCATTATTTTAATTTAATGTATATTATAGACACTATTAATTCGTACTTTACAAATATCCTTACTGGAAAATTATAGTATCAGCAGGTTATGTCAAAAATAGATAAGTATACTTTAAAAAAACTTGAAACAATTTACAATTTATTTTTGGACTTAAATGTACTGTAAGTTAACATTTCCTTAATTGAAATATGTCTTGTTCCTTTCTGTTACCACGAAAAATATCGAGAACGACAACCAAACGATTTCGACTTTAAAAGTTTTGAGACTGCGGTGTTGTTACTTAGCCACAATGTCTGGGAGAAAATGTTGGTAGGATGTGAGTCACATCCTAAAACGTCGTAAAATAACATTATACAGATATTTACATCAAGTTTCTGTTATCGTGAATATTCGCGTTGTGAGAACCAGGACGTAATTTAAATTCACATCTTTAGGTTATGTTATTATAGCACCCATTCTTATTTTACGACCATTGTCAACTTGTCAAGTATATTTGTCGATAGACATCGGCATACTAGTTTATATTATGTAAATGTGTCTCTGTTAATACAATGCCCGTTTTAGAGCCGATTTTCACGGTATCTCTGACACCCTCATTGCATGTAGACAGTTGAATGAACATCATTCAAGGCGTATTGTTAGCATAATTGAAAATTCCCAAACTTGGAACAAACGCTTCACATTACCTTGTAACTGTACTGTGATGTATATTCTCATGTTTCTCTTAGTTCTAATTTATTTAATTTTGATACGAATATAAATGTGTCACACCGTTACTTTTGAAATCAAAAATAATTTTCCATCATTCAGTCGTAGGAAGTTATTACCGCTAACTTAGCATAATTGGAAGTATTTTTATAAACATACGGAACATAAATATTTATTTAAGAAGCTGACTCAGAATCCTGTTGAAAGTCTCCTGACTTGATACGACTGTGGAAACACATATCAGTTTCACTTTTCCCTCATCTATAAATGGTGATATTCGTATCACGATTGGGGTCGCGCGTGCTAACTGTCTCGACATGTGTGCTAAACTGATTTTCCCCGCTGACTTCTGAAAAATAATATTATCTTAGTGTTAGACTAAACTAAGAAAATACTCGTCTAGACTATTCCTTTTGCCATACTAAAAAAAAAATCAAAGGTATTAATTTCAATAAATTCATTTTACCTTTTGCTAAGGGATGTATATTATTCTAGAATTAAATAAGAACGATGTTGTGAAGTAATTGTTGGTTAGATAATTATTTTAATGCTATCGCCCCACGGTTCTTCTCTCCACAATTTCTGCGGTGGTTATTCAAACAGTAGGAACTGAATGTGTAATAAACGACAGGAAGACGGACTAAGCTTTACGAGCCAAGATCTATGTCCAATTGGCAGTTAAAGTATTTTAACGGCATATTGCTTTAGAATTGAAATTAAAGCGGCGGATATTAGCCGTGACTAATCAACTATAGGAATTAATTCGTGTGTTGTAGAATCATTTCTAATTAATTTCAACACGGCCCAATAGCCCTGTGCTGCATTTTCATGCTTTGTAAGTGGAGGCATAAGGCTGATTACCATATTCAAACCATATATCACCTAGCCACTGTATGCGGGGCGTAAATTTCTCGCTCGAACCTCTTAGAAATATCCAATGAAAAATATGGCTTTACTTGTATTACTAAGAAATGGGAAACAAATAACAAAAGTAAGAATAGAAGTAGTGGTCATATGTTAGACTTTATGCTTTGTTCCTGACCAGTTAAACCAGTCAAATAGAATACTTATAAAATTTATTCGAATAAATGATTTTCTTTATATTTCCATAAAACTCTACAGAACTCACCTGACGCTTTCAAATACTGACTGTCATAGAAATTCTGAATTTTATTGTGAATTATTTTAAAGCTGATCATAAAATAATCATTCTAAGTATCATTATTGCTTTTGATACTTCCGCTCCATACATTTTAACATAATCCCTCATCAGTCTGTAAATTTATCGTTTTATAGCTAATAATGCGCATCTTAAACGGTATAGCACTCATCAATATGTCTTAACATACTTTTTGTCTCTACAGGTAAGTTAAACGTTCCTGAAGCAGTTTTAAAGCCTCGCTCGACTGGTACCATATCCTGTCACAATGCATTTGTAGTAAGTCTACATTCTTTATTAAATTTATATTCACGTTTATCGAATTTGATTGTTTAAAAAACTCACGCCACATGCTCATATGTCCTTCATAGGATTACAAAGGATTAAAGTAACAGGATTATTTTCTTAGTAAACATTTCAAACGCAAAATACCGAGTTTTAACTGAGTCAACACAAGTCTAAGCTGCATTCTCCGTAATAACTCGTGTCTCTAGTTAAATAAGCTTATTATGAAATAAGTATTAACGTCTTACATTAAGTCCCAGCGTGTCTGACATCACATGTACAAATTAATTACGCCATTTAAACGCTATAATAATAACGTCGGAACTCAACTGCGCGGCTAATAGTTTGTCACGATTATAACTAGAAAGATAGTATCCGTAGTGCAATATTAACGGGTGCTTGCAATTCTCACGCTGTGTGCATTACATTGGAGTGTATCATTTCCTACAGGCGTACATAGGCTTTTATCTGAGTTACGCGCACCGTTATACTTCGGACACTAACACACTGAGCTAGACAAATTCACTCCACTTTCCATTTTTCACAGGTCATTTTCTTGTACACGCAGACGATGTGAGTGCAGGTGGTTCGCGGAACAAGATGTAGAGCGCCAAGGCTGCCTTCCACATCACCCACTTTTTACTCGTTATAAATCTTGTTGATATAAAATAAACCTTCACACGTCGTGTAACACAACATTATACGAAACTCTCGCCATACACTTGCCTACTTACGGAAATTACCGTTTGGAAACTGAAACAATCCGGACAGAGAGTTGCGACAGCGTTCGTAAACTACGTGGAAAATGTAGTTGCCTAGCTAAATACAAGCAGTTAAAGGATATTTATTGTGAATATTAACGTCAGTCAGTTTATCGCCACCTTGCCTCCTTTCGTCTGTACATCTGCCTTTTTATCGGTTTACGACTTGCCTCAAATCGCACATTTCCACTTGCCTTACTTGGGGTAGAATCGCTGGGACGTCGCTTGTGTGATAATGGTGCCAATGTCCGAGTGTCGACACTAATCCGACTGCTACTCGACATGGCACCGAAATAAAAGAAAGCTTGAGATGTCGCCCAACGGTCGCACTTTTATGTTCACAAATAACTTTATGACTCATTCGATATATCAAACGAATCGTTATTTAGCTGTAAACTGAGTTTAAAACAATCAGTTTGATCATTGATTCGTAAATGGAATTTATTTTGAGTGGCAGACGTAATTAAATGTAAGTTTAATATCTTCGTACATTTCATAAGCAAGATATAACAATTTTATCGATCGGAATGCAAATTTTAAAAGATATTTTATTAACCTTTTAATTACACAAAGAGAATTAAAAATAAAATACAAGTAACTAATCTTATAACCGTTTATAATTATTTTAAGTTACGTCATCGGTATCACATTTTTCGGTACGTGAAAGATGTAACAAATTGCCTCGATCTTAATACAGGGAAAAATTAGCACCAAAGCTTTAAAAGGAATTGAGAATGAATAAACTTTATGGAGGTGTTAATATTTTTTGTATGTTTATTTAACATACAATCATCATTAAGGTGCTATTTACGCCCTTAAAACAAAACGATCAAGAGTGTAAATTGTGTTTACTGAATATCATCCATACGACTAAGAACTCTCACCCGTTATACCAATAATGGGATAGACGATATCATTAATTATTTGTATTTTTAAACTAAACTGGGACAAACCGGTACGTGCGTATTTATAGACAGACTTAAACCGACTAATTTAATTGTTTACACAAATATAAAAACAGTAAAAGTCACGTGTAATTTACACCTTGAATTCTATCTGGGGTTTTAATTGGTACATCATAATAAACGCATATTTACATCTCCACTCATGGTTACTTTGAAGAGTTGGTTACTTTGCTTCTTTTGAAGAGGTTGGGGAATCATCGTGACTATGACTGCATATACGTATATATATTAATATATATATATATATATATATATATATGTTTACTGCCTTATAAATATGTATTATAATGTATGTATATATTGTGTATGTACATATGTAAAGTGTATCATATATAATTTTATATATATGTTTGGTATATTTAACTCAATTTGCTTGCTTCTTGCACCTGCCACCAGATTATCTCTGCATCACCCAAAGGTAGACTGGTAGAGAATGCTCATTGCATTAAGTCCGCCTATGTACAGTGTTTTGTGCATGAAGTCTCAAATAAATAAATAAATAAATATTTTGTTTCTCGAGAAATATTTGAATTTATGGGCAACGTTTAATGTCCTCACGTTTACTTAGATAAAAGTTTTAAAAAGGATCGTCATATAGATATGTAAATCAATACTCATATACGAAGCCATAATAATAAAGAAGCCGTTGTTTTGAACCATGAATTAAGTATAAACAGTTATTTTGCTAAATTTTCTAATTTAAAAATGCTTTTAAGGAATAGCCAATATTTTTATTCGATGCTATGTTTTATGCTAATGTAAAAATTAAATCGGCTAACTAGTGTATCAGTGACTTATCATATGACCAAAGTTGAAAGGCTCAATTAAGGAAGTGGGCTGTGTTAGTACTTCTAAACTAGTCTTGCATCCTGGCTCTACCGATGCACATTAAATTATTTATAAGTGTTGCATGCAGCAGATTTGTTTTGTTTTTCACGGAGCAGAGGATCGGCATGATTCTCAAGATATTGTTATTTTAAAGGCAGTTAATGTCTTAGTAAAATGATAGTTGTACATCATTAGGAAATACTAATCATCTAAGCGTAAACCCATTTTACCCCATCATATATTCTTGAAAGTCAATATTTAAACGTTAAATATAGGGTTTGGCGTTCAGCTTTGGAACGTCCAGTTATTTATTATTCAATTACATTTCCTAACTAATACCGTTACAGTTGAAATATGACATGTAAGACGCCATCATTTTGGAACGGTATCCCGATTGCCTTCCGAAGTGTACTGTGATAATGATAGACCAAAAGTACTATATTCACAAATTACAATCACGTAAATTGGATGCCGGTTTAATTGACACGGAGTAGTGCTGTGTAAATCCGCTAGCTTTAAAATTGTACAGCTAGCTTAGTATTATAAATAAAACAAAGAGCAACCGAATGTAACAGATACTATCTTTAGTTTTGTTTGAATCGTTGAAAAGGATACGTGAATATTAAAGAATGTTCGGAAGAAAATGTATTTTAGAGGCGTATTTTTTCTTTCAATAATACTATATATTGTTATTTTATAAATTGTTGAATATTATGTGTTATTTTTGTGCGTGACGCATAACCCAGGCGATCCTATTAGTGTCCGTATGTTAATATGTAACGGTTAAAATATCTACCTTGTTTTTCTAACATAGGATTACATCCAAAAATAAGGTCATAAGAAAATTCTTAGCTATCAAATGCTTTTATCATTAACGAAATTGATATTATCTATCAATTTTGTATTTTTTATATAATCACAGACATTCTTACAGAAAGAATTGTTCAAATATTCTAATGTACAAATTCTGCAAATGCCAATTACTCCATTTCGATAGTGTTCATAGTTCAATGGCAGGTAATAATAGAAATCAATCTAGCATAAGGAGAGCAATGGGCAAAAAAACCGCTAACCGAACTTAGTGGTAGAACGTCGACTCATTCATTACTGGGAAGCCGTGCGGTTTAGTTATTTAATGAAACGTTACTTCGACACTGACAGACCACATCAGGAACGGCATGCAGCAACCGCATTGTGTTTTGGGAATGGAAGTCAGCCATTCGATTACATTAAGGAAATGAAAATATTTACTTGTAATGAAAGTAAATGACTGCAAACTTTCCTTCCTATACAAAGTTTTCACAAAATAAAACATAAAAATAATTTTCTTAAATGTAAGAAAATTTAACGCAAAGCGCCGAGGTAACAAGTGTCAGCCACCGCGGCTCGGGGCGGTGGACGACGAACGACGAACTGCGTCCACTGTCCACCGCTGACGAATGTCAATGGCACGCCAACACCGTTACTCGATCTCGCGTCCGCCGAATTAATTCGCCAATGGAAATCCGTACAACGATTGATTCCTACATAGAATAACTTAATGAGTAACTCGTTGCTGTAGTGCCCGACGCCGTTATCGGACATCTTCCCCCGAGCCCTCTACATCCTACTCCCATCACACCACTAAATCAAATAAGCCTGTCATTATTCATCGCACAAAAAATGTTATTAGTGTTATTGTCTCACTGTAGAGATCATCACGGTCAAAGACACGAAAACAAATGGGCGCAAACAAAGCAATGCGCCTCGCATTAATACAGAAGTGAAGTACGCGTACATAACAACTCATTGATACCGAGCACTGGAGCTGAAAGCCGCCAGTAATGAAACCGCTCTACATTTCAATAATATAGGAACTTCTTTTGAATTTTTATCGGAGGATGGTCGTTAATCTACTGACTGTCGGAGACCTCATGCTGCTTTGCGTTAAATACCATTTGCATGGCTCGTTGGGGCGCAAAAAACACAAAAAATGCCATTTTTCCCAGTCAGCACTCATCGTTACAAATAAAAATATTAGACGGCTGTCGATCGCCGATCGGGCGCCACACTTTTACTTACATCGATCGCGATACCTTGTCTTCATTCTGATTTATATCTCACATCTCACACACTTATCGCGGTTAATCTTACTTGTTTTATATACTGCGCACCTTTATATGTAATTACCTATTGCTATTTTTGTTTCTTCTATCCGTAATTATTTTTCCCATATTTGACTTCAAAGCTATATTTTTTTTACATTTTATAATTTTATATATGATAGGTATTTACCAGCTTCAAAGATTTATAATTAATACTTCATGTTAAATTCGCTAATAACCACTTACTAAAATGAGTATATAAATCAGTAATAATGAACTAATATTAGTACCACACGCTCTAAATTTAATCGCTATCTTCTACTGGGGATTTGTCGTAGCGCCATCATACATATCAATTAAGCTAGCGTTTAATTTGATCATCGATCATCTGTCATCCACCTCCTCTGAGGTCAATATCTTTATGAAACTTGATTACATATGTACGTGCATACCGAATTTTATCAAACTGGTTCCGTGGATAATTTCGCACGTATATTATGTATGTGGATGTTGTTGTTTTACTTGTGGCCGTTCTATTTTTCACTCATACTTTTTTTGCTTATGCAAATACTCACTACTGAATAATTCATATATTCGGCTAAAGATAGCGATACGTTGCACTGCAATTACCTATTTCAACAAAAGATCGCTTTGGAACTGAGTATTTTAAATATACACGAAGTAATTGTAAGATCCACGCTTTAATAAAGAAATCAGCATTAACACAATTCCGCCTACAAGAAAACAGTATTTGTATAATCATACGCACTTAAAATAATTATGTAGGAATATTGTTTGCGAAACGATCCGAGTATTAAACTGATGCATATTGTTATTCTAGTCTGGTCCCTTATTAACAGATGAGATGATGATAAAACAACAACAAAGTATCGCTGATAGCTTGTCTTCGACTATAATACGCGTCTGCGCAAGAGTCAATTATTACTAAACGACATGAATTTATAAATAATGGATGACAAAATAAGCAACTTGTCACATGCGACGGCTCTGAGTCATCAGACTATCATACATTGACAGCATATAATAGTCAGGCGATATAAAATACTAGTGGAAACAGACAACCGCGTCGTATTTTAATACATTCATGAGCAAAAAGTAATCTTAGTCATCCAAGGACTGAGCATTTACCTCCAGAATACGAGTTAAACTTTTCTGATTTGTTTGAACTGGACTCGTCTAAGTAAAAAGAACACTGAACGTAAAGTTAAAATTACGTCACGTAACGTAGTTTTTTTGTGAATTGGAAAAAAATTAAATACACTTTGATTTGACGCTTTCGGAGTGCTAGTCGAAATAAAAACAGGACAATTAGTAACTGTCGTATACATTTAATATACCTATTGAAAACTCCATCGTCCGTATTCTAAGCGTCTCCTAGCAAAAAGTTTACGGAGCTAATAAAAAAACCCTACAAGCCCACGAGCAGATACGTGCTTGTATAAAATTTCGTCGGTGCATCGCAAAAAGTAAACATTTTTTTCTTACTTTTGATTCAGTTAACGGTAGCATTATTTAACTTTGTTTTTAATTTCTTTTTGGTTTTACATGTAGTGTTTACAAGTCAAATAGTAATATTCAATTTTATATTGATTGGCTTAAGTACGTTTGTCGGGATACCAAGATTGCAATCGTTTTACTGTGCTATTTATATGAACATGTAATTTTCATAATTTAGGAAACTTAATATGAATCTCATCTTACAACATTTTTTTAACAGTTTTTGTTTAAGATCTTTAGAGTATTTTACGAATAAACATATGTTGGTACATAAAATAGGACAATATGATTTTGTAAAAAAAACTCTTATAGTGAGAATTAATTCCAAATTTAAATATATAATAGTATGCAAATTTTCCAAAGAACGCAAAATTTCAGCTCTGATTTCAATAGATAAGATAACCTAACAAGTCCACAAGAAACCAAACATGGCGACTGTGTTTTAGTTTGTATACTAAAATGGAGTGTTGGTAGCGACCAGCCAGTACGCAAGTAAACTTGTCGCTATATAATCGAACCAATTTATATCAGGCGCCAAGAGCTACCAGTAGCTTAGAGTTATGGAACCTGTGCTCAAGACTTTATTTAGACACCGACACCCGCGCTCGCCAGCAAGTGCACTCCGATTGCAGGCCATGCATCCTCCGAAAGCCTTTTGTTTTATTGTTAACGGCACCTTTACTAGATGCAGACAAAATACTAAATGGAAATGATTAATTATCGTTCGGACGCACCCTCATATTGATGAAACCGTTTAACTATAAGTTCGTGACAACGCAATCGAATTCTCCATTAAAAACCAGACACGGTCTTTGCTTATATTTTCATTGATTTCATTACAAACGCAAATAATAATAATAACCAGAATACCTATTAAATACGTGAGAAAATTGTGATTTCACGCTTCACTTTAGAAATTGCAAATTTGATAAAATACAAAATTGATTTACAGAAAAAACTATAAAAAGATATAAAATCTTCGTAATAATAATCGTAGCGAATATGCTTAACTTTAATTGAGATCCACCGCACCACTTAAATAACTTGAGTGGGATAATATCTTGTTTTTACAGAATCCCAATTAAAACTACCAAAACATTAATGATGCTACTTCTTTTAACGCCATTAGAAGCTATAAAGTTATAATATGAAACTAGGTATACCAGTTATACTGCTAAACGTAATATTTTATTATTGTGTAACAAAAAATGACGTCTTCGGGTTTGCATTACCGGTAATTCCGGAAAAGATACGAACAAAACTCATGGCGCAATACAAGCGACAGGCTAACGACACCTTAGCGTCCTTGCGCGGCGTCCTTGCCGTCGAGCGTAAAACCTTCGTGACCCCGGCTCTGCACTCTTTAACTTCATTTCTTCACTAATCTACCCGTCTCGCTCCAAACCACCGACATCCACAAAGCCCCACGCTCGATCTGCCAAGTGATAAATCGTTCCGAACGACAGCCCTTGCGTCCTTAGTTTTACGGGGCGAGTTTGCCTCCACTCGTACCATTTTTATTTATAACTGAATGGAAGCGCCTCATGCGTATAAACTTTAATCACTGAATCTTTTTTTAGCGTGTTATATTTTCATATCTTGCAAACGGTCCTGGATTCCATACTATTTTTATAATGTTCTCGTATAGGTACAGTTAGATGTGCAAGGCCGACAAGATCGAACTACATTGTCACAGGACATATACAATAAATTTTAACGGCGTTCAATATTTAAATGTACCATAAAAGCGATTCTTTACAATTTGCTAGCTGATGAATATTTAGTAGGGCGGGCGTGTAGGGCGCTGGGCTACGATGCGCCGACCACAACCGTGTAACTGCCTAATGAGGAAGACCCTTATGGGGACCGACCGTGTTAGAAAATCCCTAATTGTACGTAACTATGTCGTTGATATTCAAAACGCGTACTTCTACGTCCAATTAAACAAGCTTCGCACCTGTACATACTTAGTCGCTTATTATTGCTTTAAGGACCTAGCTGAAGTTTGTGGTTTTGTTGTTAAAGTCGATAATTATATATACCTATTTCAGTTCTTTTGTGTATGTATATAGGCAACCGATTAATGAGTACCATATATAGACACATTTTTTGTAAAGTCATGTAAAATTTTACTGTCTACACTGCATACATTTTTAAATATCTTTTTTCACTTTACACTAACGACTTCGTTGGAGAAACATCTATTCTGGGACATTAGCATACCATTATCTTTTAAAGCCATGTAAAACTGTACGCAAAAGAATGTGGAGTAATCTAGTATGATAAAATGTAAAATAAATCGTCTTCGCACTTTTTAAAGTTATTTACATAAATAGGTTACGGACGGTTTACATTGATTGAATCACAAGTTGAGACAGTTGCCTAGGCATAAACAAATGTAACACTAAACAGGTGTCGTGTTTGCATTGCATAAAAATGTTTCTGTAACTTTGTTTTGTAATTGGACTGTAGATAAACTGTACTTGTACTTTATTTATTCTAGGTACTGGTTAATAGTTTTGCATTATAAAAATTGAATTATATAGCCGTAGATTGCAAAAGGATGATAGAAAATCTACATTTTTATATGAATATTTACAGATATCCTGAGGGTTTGTAGGTTAGTTGGTGAGCGCATGGGCGAGCGCTGGCTGACGGCCAGCGGGCAGCCTCTCGTTAATGCGCCTATTTACGGCGAGCGGGCTGCATGCCTTGAGAGCTGATTATTGGCGCCTCACTGAATAAATGAATCGACGATCTAGGCTAATCGAGACATGACTTTTACTCAACTTTTGTTCCTTTACCAACTCTTTTTACAACGATTATAAAACAATTTCTTGAATAGCTTAAAAATACAGTACCATTTCAGGCTATAAACATACCACCGACAACATCACCAGTTCAATTTATTCATAAAAGTTGGCTATCTCTAAATTGCAGTATCTTTGAATATATCTTCATTTGGATAAATTCTATCCGATAGAAATCTCCATGGCAGTACAATAAAATTTAAATTCGAAATAAAACAGGCTGAAGTTCCTTTTCAATCGTTTTGCCAGCGGATATATGTCGATAGTGGAAGGTATCGCGTCCGATTGTCGGTAGAGTTAACCGGGGATGCTCATCAAAATGCGTTGCCAGACTCTTTAATGCGATGCCGAAGCCCCTTTTACGATCACGCGTCTCGATGCAAACCATTTAAGGCTACTGCGCGTGTTGCCCTGATATATAGCCTCTAGTCACGAGCGGAGCGATTCCAATACCAAACTCCAAGATGAACATACAAAAGGTAAAGTTTCAATGTACATAATTATTGCTACTTAATATTTTACAAATAAGAAATATAAAATATATATTGGAACGTTAATTAACTTTATAGAAATTATAGCCGTACCTGGTAATAAATATTTAAATCTCACTAAATTATTATTGATTATGTTATTTCTTTGAGCAAAATTATTACTACTCTTTCTTAATAAGGCAAATCGTTTATGGTTTAGAGACGCAGAACGATGACTGTTGATCGCTTACTTCTATTGCTCATGTGCAAGCGAGCTTGTAGTGAACGCACCTTTACTCACTCGCGTCAGGCGGTGCGCTGCGCAGGCGCCTTTTGATTTACTACAACGCCAAATTGTTACGTCCCATGACATGTCAGTCAACTATTTTGGATGACATAAATGGTACTTACGGTACTTATCCACAATCTCATTTCTACACGTATTAACAAAAATGACGAGCATTATCACGTCTGCGTTTATTACCGCGAAATTATAGCACTATTGCCTAGAAACATGTTAAGTATAATATACTTAAATAAAAATACTTAGAAAAGCTGCATATTTTTAATATCTTTTTTATGAGTTAGCAACAAGCTCTAAGTACAGTTATCAATGAAATGTTTTGTTGTAAAGTACAACTCTATGACACCGCACACAGAACACCTGCTTAGAAAGACAATTGCATTTCCAGGTTGACCTGTTCTTAGTAGGTTGTTATGACTATAAAAGGAAATTTATATCTCCATCAACATGCTCAATAAGCAAAGTCATAAATTAACATTTGAATATTGTATTTTCATGAATTTAAGTGATGAGAGTTCCATACGTTGGTCACGTTCGCATCCCAAAATATTGGCTCTAAAATATAACTGTGACATACACCTAATACAAACTATACACGTCATTATACACGAGAGCGTCTTAACATCATTGAAACAGTTTTCAAAATTTATCGAAAAAATATACATGAAAAATTTACCTACCTAGGTAATTACATAAAAACGTTTCTTTTTTCCTATTTTAATGCTCCGACAGACGCTCAATGTGTTTGTTAGATTGTCTGACATATTTTTCGGACTTCAAAATTTTGAAGACACTAGCAGCGATAAAAAATACGATTTTTGGGCTAAACACACAAGCCACACTTCTTCATACTTTCTCCGGTATTTACTTAATCTTTGGTCGGCAAAACCGTTAAATGTTCAATTAAATAGAACAATTGACCAACGCGCAACGTCAGCAATAAAATAAATTCCTCGTCATAATATGTTTATTGTTAGATTTCTGAGAATTTATCGATAGGTAATTTAATGGCAGTCCGTCTGTGCGGCAATAATTTCTGAACGATGTGACATTACTTCCACTAATTGTATAATGGCCACTGTGATTGAGTGTGACAGGCTAGAATCTACCTGTCGAACACACTTCGGCTCTCCGCCCGACGTCCAGACGTTGATGCGTTCACCACTTATCTTTTTGTTGCTCCACATTCTACCAAGCCCGTCCCCTTATTTTTGTTGTGCTGACCATTTAATAGTTTTTATTGTAGAGTACACCGAGCATAAGCAACAATCTAGCAACTAAAGTGTTGAACTAAAATCGCACTTATTATTTTACTTTAATATACGGCTAGCTGTCGAGCAGCTTGTTCGAAAATTACAGACATTTAACCACCATCGAATTGGATAATTACAAGTAGTGTAATGATACGCCCGTAGACATCGCGCAATTTGAAGACTATCTTTTTAGTTGATTTTTAAGTGTCTAGTAAATAATCCAGTCTTAATCGTACAAAATTGTAATAAAATTCGAATACCCAGCTGGCTACATCTGGAATTAATTAACTACAGCGGTATTTACATAATTCAATTTTGCTGGGGAAAATAAAAGTTGGA
The DNA here is from genome assembly GCA_902829305.4 of Spodoptera exigua. NCBI lineage: Eukaryota > Metazoa > Arthropoda > Insecta > Lepidoptera > Noctuidae > Spodoptera > Spodoptera exigua. The sequence goes on from LR824612.2 coordinate 6,953,810, forward strand.
GGATTACTCGCAGCAGGCTACTATTACCTTATGTCTCGCGTAAACTTAATCCGTCTAGGCTGGCCATATAAATAAGAAATTTCACGTAATCACCACGTTCGTGTTCTGTTGACAGGATATTATTCCGTACAGTTTTATGCTGTGCACAACTATGCCAATTTAGCGCGCAGACACGTAAATAACTAATTACGTTTCAAGTTATTTTATTTTAAACATCATGAAGCTAACTTGGAGTCACATCGAAATACTGTTCGCTCGTAATATCGAGAAGTACAACAAATTCTTGTTGTCTTAGAAAGCTAGTGATAATAGGTGTTTGCCATAAGTATTGTACTGGAGAATACGATACGTTCAGTGTTTTATATTTAGAAGCAGCTTGATCGCAAAATATGCGGTGTACGACTACGTGTAATGTGAGTTAACGGCTAACTACATAAATAGCAATTAGCTACTGAACTTGCTATAAAATAGTAATTTGTTCGCAAGTTCGCAATGAGCGAGTATTTACCAGCGAGTGACGATTACAGTTGATTAAAATTCTAGTCTTACTCATTGTACTCAATGCTAATTTTTATGACAGAGTAGCGGTTCTAGAACATCTCCAGATCTGCTGCTGCATACTTCTAACACCAGTGACTTGGGCAAGTCAATAAATGGACATAGATTTTAGTTGCTTTTTATTAATAGTTATTGATTAAACATGATAATTTATTGAACCAGGTAAATTATTAGTTAATTTAATTCGAAACGTATAATTTATTACAATCATTATATCTCAATTTCCTAGCCACTTAATATGTTTTCTTTACCGCTATAAAAACATGGATACAAAGCATTTGAATTGTAAATGAAGCTATCTAATTCAAATTAGTTCACACCTTAACGATGTCGCTGGTGGTATTATTCAGTTCAGATACGAAGAGTCGTGACTGAGAAGAGAGTGACGCGCACCCTAATGTGTGCTGTGGTGTCTTTACTCCGGGGTGGCTCGCCACGCGCTCATTACTTCGTACTTCGGACTCATATGTGCCAGGCTGGGAGGGCCCCAGTCTGTCATTAAGCCACCCAGTCCATGATCGGTCAGATATAAATCATGGTAATGGTAGATTATTCTAGATACATCGACGGAACACCCGGGAAATGCGCTCGAAGCACCGATTATATAGAGCCCACTGACGTAATTGCACCGCTCATTGATACCTCACGAAATGTAATTAGGCTTTGTTCCAGCTAAGTGTGGCTCGAGCATTCGCCCTCATTTTGTAAATATATTGGAGCATTAACTATATAATGAGTATTTAGTTGTACACAGATGGAAATGTAAAGATTCTTTACAAGGATCATTCTTTTTCTAAAATGTCCATAAACAATTTTTATCACACGACTTACCGCGCATTTTATGTGAGAGATTCCTAAAATGGGCTGATATTTCGATTACATCATTTTTCAGTAGCTTGGCTTACTGAAAAATTATAGTGTTTTCCAGTAAACTATGTAGCGTGATTGTGTAAGAATTCGTTCACGTATAAAAATGATAATTAATTCACATACGTCGCTATGAATTTCCGTATTTTCTATCTGAATATCAAATGGAAGTGGATCGGTCGATACACTATCACGACATACAATTGCCCCAAGGACAGGAAACAAAATGTCTTGTATGATTAATTGTCAACCTTGGTGTTCACTATTTGTCAAGAAAGACACATTTCATTTACTGGTTTTATCAATGTTCAATTTAAACTGAAACCAGTCGTGCTGTCAGTGCGCATGCGACGTTGACGCTTTTGACATCTTTTGACACCTGTCACGGATGTCGATCGTCGGAATCGATTAATTGATCGATACGTGCATTACTCAGTGAGGTGCCATTACGACGCTATGACAGGATTACTGTCGGATTTAGTCAAACGTAAACATTTCAATAATAAAAATAAAAAAAAACATTACACCATAAGGGTCTCAATTCTAAATATATACTTTCTGTTTAACATTTTAAAGTACTGTTCGAGTTGTAAGTATGCCAAAGCGATGCTCACTAGCTTGCCTTGAGCTTATCCATACTCATGAACTGGGTTAAACTCAGTACGTAATATATGTATCCGTTCTTAAGGATTTATTATCAAATATAGATAGACTTAAAGTAAGTATTTAGATAAGCTCTTTCGTTTTAAAATGGTAATTCTTTCGTTTTTATCATTATGTAGTACATTTGATTACCGCGTAACTACTTGTTTTTTTTTTCGAATGGAGAGCAGCTTATTTGCTTTCAGTTAGTCTAAAATCAAATACTTTCATTATAGTTTATTATAGCAAGGCTCGTGTGCATTATTATAAGTTTCTTAGTGTTGTAACTGGCCAACACACACATGCACCTAGGTAACAAAAAAAATAGAACGTACGTATTTTAAAATCTATCATGTCATAAAATGTACTGTTAATCCAATAAATTATATCTTGAAAACCTTCATAGTAATATTGTCGAACGATTCCTTTGTTTTCTAGTTTTATTGATCTTAAATATTTAACGAGCTACAAACTCTGCACTAAAGTTTAAAAGCACAGTAACAAAGCCATCCAATATCTAAAACCTATCATCTCATAACTATAATGCAAGTTTGCACGTACATGTTACTTACCGTACGGTATCTGCTACTTACCAGGAGCTAGTTAAGACAAAGTTATTGCAATTGATACCGAATGTGTTACTGTAAATGAAGAGTGTCGTGCGCGATTTTATGAGATATGTATCAATGAAAAATATGTCATTCCGTTAGACGATGTCCGTAGTAATAATACAGTTGTATGTTCGTAGCCACGATAACCTATCGCCCCGCAACCTCATAGCGTTCAGTAGAGACGCGGCAGGCATTATCGTGTCTAATCAGGTTCGCACGCGGCGCGGTGGCTAAATCATCCGATTATTGATTTCCGATGTCGCGGTCGTGATCGGGCGCGGGATTCAACGTTCGCCGTGACAGTGCAGCCATTGTCGGAGCCGACGGCGGCTCGCGCGCATTCTCCGTGATTAAACGCTTGTAATTCCAACAATATCATCCCGACTGTCGGATTCAATCTGCACACGCCGAGCGCCGCTCATCTCATGTCATCTTCCCCGCGAACTGACCTAACAGCACGGACCACTTGTATGTAATAAGTCAGTTAACATTAAGACCTCGTGCCCTGGAAACGTCCCGGCTTATGATATAAAAGAGAATAGCGAATTGCTGATACGGATCTCCCGCTGCAATAATGTCTTGATTTATTATTTCGCCCATGTGATTTATGTTATAATTAACGAGATATCAACGCCTCGTTGATCCAGTCTAATAGAGTTAGCGGTTGATTTGATGCAAATACCTTCAATGCATCTTGCCGAGATTATAACATATCTTATCTAAAGTAAAGTACTTGTCAGTAAATTATATCACAAAGTGCGCTTATAATTTATAGCGATTTATCCGTCTATCGTCGAACACGTCAATCTATCTCTATTCCTTCAAGTGTAACGCGTCTTTTTTTAGTAAACGAATATCAGATAAGGAGGCTGTTCGCAAATTTTTGCTCTTATTGCACACTTGGCTGCAGTGAACAATAATAGGGGAGGCAATTTCTCGCGACATGAGATCGGCGGATGGTAACGAGCGGTCCGTTGTCGTTATTAAAGCCCATTGTTGTGATGCGCCGTATAAAGCCTAACGCAGCCTAGTCCCTTTCTAATGCTGCCAATAAAGCACTGAAAGTGCATTTGCAATACGATTAACTCTCTCGGGTGGTTACGCGGGTATGCACGACGTGAGTGCGACAGAATAGGGCTGACGACTCTCTTCGGAAATGGTTTGCTTTTCGAAACTCTACCTGTGTTCGCACCATTCAAATCAATTACATACTCTTAATGCTCTCAAGTCATTGTTTTAACTTCCAGTAGCTTCTCCTTTACCTTTCCTCAGATTGATTCAAAATCTCTTTTTAACCATGTACAGTAAAATCACATAACAAACACATTTTGATGTCATACTAGTTCAATAAGAAACAATTCAATTAGAAAATTTCTATTATAACGAACCAATCATAATAGCTTCACTGAAATCAATATTGCTTGACCATTTGACCTTTTCGATCGAGCAACCCTAGCAATCTAAGTCTGAACTCTATTATCGACTGTTAATAAAACTAGGTAGCGCACGCGGTGGTTGGCGGCTGCTGTTACTAGATGGCGTTTGTGGACGGTGGATGTGCTTGCGCATTTGCATAAGGAATTGGGTGCGCACGCTTTGGTATCGTCTCGCGGCGTATTTCTCACGCTACCCGCGGCCATTGCACGCTCTTGCCATCACCGCCTCTTCTTGTCTAATGGCTGTGTCAGCACGTTGCCCCTGTTCAGACCTTTTTTATTTTCTTCCCACTCGTCATAGATTGGCACTCAAAACACGATAGATCATCACTTAAACACAAACCCATTTCCAGAAAACCGTTCTATAATATCGCCAGGAATTTACTATGTTAGCGCAATAATGATGCGTACCGAAATATACAAGCGATGTTCATAATTACACGAATCTCGAGATCGTTAAAACTCGAAGTCGGTCGACCATTTTTCACTATTAAAATATATGTTCGACGGAACATTTGGTATAAGTGTCGTTAATTGTATGGTGCATTGATAACAGGTGATTTGATGGCAGCCGTGTTAATTGTGACCTCGATTCAGTTATAGGCACCGCACATGAAACTACGGTATGATCAATCCAATCCCGATAATCACAAGCAATAATTACCGAGTAATAAAAAAATATATGGACAAATGTTAAAGCACTACCGTGTATCAAGTCTTAATAAACACGGTACAGTAATACTTAGCAACTGCAAGACGTCATTTCAGACAGTAAATAAAATGGCAAGCCCTAAGGGATAAAAGACAATAGCCAAATGAATATTTCATAAGGCCATTATTTAATGATGATGCTTATAATACAGTAGTGCTATCAATTAGAAGCGAAGCGGCAGTAATTTCTTTTACTAGATTAAACACAAAGCGAGCTTTGTCCCATGACCTTTGAGGTCAGGGCCTAAGTTACTAACGCTTGTCGTTTTCATACTTAGTAACTTCATTTTAGAAATAACAAACGTTTTGTTGCGAAAAGTACAAGCTAAGTAAGTTTCAAAAGTGGAACTGAACAATATAAAATAAAATTGAAGGAATCGAAAGAAATTATCGGTCGCTAAAAACAATCTCCTACAATAAATAATAATTAATCCAGTTATTGAAAATGTCAACGAATGATATCGTCGTGAAAATGAAAAATGGTTTTATAATAGATTGTCTTAGGAATGGTTTAGCAATAAAATGTATTAGTCGATTTAGCGGCTTCAGATAATAATATCTATAAGTTGCAGTAAACGGTAAGGGTGGTTTATTTAATACTATTTTAACGAGTTATGAATACTTCACAATTAGAAAAAGGTTTTGGTATAAATCTTGGTTTAACCTATTTCCATGGTATTTTATATGGGTGCGAAGCAGTCGCTTTTAACTTGCGCGGGGTGCTCCGCTGCGGCGGTCACTATTGTAAGTAGACAGCACGCAAGACATTCTCATGTAACGTGTTCCATGAAGTCGTCTACGACTTGCCCGTGCGCATCCAGCCCTCGGCCACGTTAGCTGCGCACGCCACTAACTCTGGCAGTATGCGTAACTGTACCTCTACCATGAGTCAAAGCAATAGTATTTGTCGACACTCGATAGTGACGATGTTAATTTCCTATAAATGCCAAATTTTAGTTCCGTAAGTGACCAGTAAAGGCGCTGTAAAATATTCCATACCAAAAATTTACGTCGTCACCATCGAGTATCGACGAATACATATTGCTTTAAACTCATGGTAGCGGTAGTGACGCGACTGCCTACTCGTAACTCCCTATTGCAACGCGCCGTGTAACTACTTCCTTTAAACGTAAACATTCTTGCCGAGGATTTACAGCGCCTTATTGGTGTGTTACGTAATTCGCTTATAAGCGTAGCGATTTATGCATGTTGTTAATAATGAAGACATTGAAATATGTATTTTTCTAACATATTTTATCTACAATACATTCAACCTTTGAGTTTAATGTCTCATGCTGGTTATAAATCACAGCTGGGCCTTGTTTTCTGGTTATTAATTACCAGTTGATAATTTCCCGTGCTCACGTCAAAACATTGGATTTATCTTTATTGTATGTTAAACTAACATTAGAAATGTTGAAGTGATCTTAATCGTAGCGCCCGACATTATACGGTCATCAAGCGTGGAATTTCTGATACCGCACGGTAAAATGTAGTAGCACCATCTATCAATTTTATCTCAACAAACCAATTTAAATAAGTATAACAACTTAATTTTATTCGTCAACAACATAAATAAAATTCTGAAATTTCAAAGAATTTTCTTTTAACTGCTTACGTTTATTTCGGCCAATAAAATAGACAGTAACTTTTTTATGTAATATGTCGGCAAACAAGCAGACGGATTACCTGCTGATAAGCAATCAGCCCAATGGACACCCACAATGGAGGAGTTACGAGTGCGTTGCCGACCTTTTAGGGATTAGGGATTTGGAGATTTAAGGATTGGGGAGGGATTGGGGGAGAGGAAGGATTGGGCCTCCGGTAACCTCACTTAGGTACACGACGAAACACAACGCTGTGGTTGTTTCACGCCGGTTTTCTGTGGGGCCGTGGGTATCACTCCGGTCGAGCCGACCCATTCGTGCCAAAGCATCTCCCACGCAATTATATTGTTATCCCTTTAATTCTGACACCATATACACATCAACGTTGTTTATCCTGGTAATTTATTCATAATGATCGCAATTAAAATTTTAACGCCAAAATTCGTTCTGAGGAAATGAGATATTAGATTTTTTTATGTTTTAATGGTTATTAAAATAAAGCAACGGTGATAAACTTCGAACATAATCCTGTACATTAAGTTATTTATGCTCCTAGATTTATCTACGTCTCTATAATTATCTTGTGTAAACTGGTAATGACGTTGTTCTCTGGATGCGTCGCGCGAATCTATCATTGTACCAACATTTCCTTGAGCGAAATAACCAGGTTATCTTCTACAGATTTAAAGACCGTTAACAGCATATTTGTTTTCTTAATAGACATCTTTCTCAAAGCCCTCAATTAAATAGAAATGTTCACATTAAAGATAGTTAAAACACGATAAAATAAATAAAGTACACTAGTTTAAAATTCTTGTTTATTTTTTTAGAATGAAATGTAGGTACGTGTATTAATTTAAATTAATTAATTACAATTAGTAAGTAGAAGATTAGATTCAGGTTATATTAGTAACAGTATGTCTTTACGACTAGTATTTATTGCTCGTGTCTTGTAAGGCAATAATAGAAACATGGGCAAAGAAAAAGTTTGCGGCTTTCCCCTTATACAGGCAATCAATTAAGTCAAACGGTACCTAATTACTTACAAATGTCTACAACTAACCCCTCGTACCGTAATTCTTGTTTCTTTTTGAAGTTTATTTTTAATAAAATAAAATTGAATCTTCTTTTTTATTATTCAACAGTATTTTTATTTTATTGGTTCATTGAGACGAATTATTAAAATATAAACTTTTATTAATTGATTTGATTATATTATACATTTACGATTATTTTTTGGTAATTTTTTTAGAAAGAATTACCAAAAAGTAATAATTTATAACCTGCTGTTTGTCGTAAAAACAAATTATAACGTTGCCCTACACTAGGAATGTCTCCTGTGTCGTGGGTGCGGTTACAAACATATAATTTCACATACACATGACACCCAAACCCGGAACAACAATTTGTGGATCACATAAAGAGTTGTTCCGTGCGGGAATCGAAGAGTTGTTGCACGGCAGCCTGTTGCCCAGCCACCGCAACAACCGTGCAGTGTTTTAATAAAAGTATTGAATTTGACTAGTTGGAACCTACATGATTGCAGCTATTAAAGTATGGCTAGATAGAAATTTTTGACATTTCTAGTTCCGTTAAAACAGGTAAATTGTTTTGGTAGCTTATTAAAAAAAAGTATTATTGACAGACTTGTCGAAGCAGCATATCAATTAACATACCTGTCAAAAATCTTTCAAACTCTGTCAATCACTACATCGTCAAAACAAAGTCACTTTCTCTGTCCCTATATTCATATGTATGTAAGTTTAAATTTTTTAAACTTTGGAACGGATTTTAAAGCGGTTTTTAATAGAGTGATTGAAGAAGAAGGTTTATATGTATTATAATAACAGAAATTAAATAGTGAAGAAATTTTGTATCGGCTTTGCACTCTTGCGAAGCTGGGGCGGGTTGCTAGTTTGTTATAAAGTTGGAACAACTGTTGACCAATGTCTACGCCTCGTAGTGTTCGATTGTTGCAGATCGGTTCTCACAAGCTTAATAATTAACTGCCGGCTATTATGACAAGACTAGCCGGCCAATCAACGCAGTTCCGTCGTTAAGTAGAATGATGTATGGATACCTCTAAAAACAAATTATTCAATTTAGATCAAACTATTACAAACATCCGACTAACGTTTCATTAATCAGTATAAATAAGAGCACTTAAAAAGTAGATTGAAACTACTGCATACTTTTCTCATTATGATAAGGCAGTTGATAGATATAAAAGTCATATTACAACTTTCCCATCTATCAAGGAGAACTAGGAAGTTACTCGCACTGCTCTAAAAGCATCGATCTGAAGAAGTGATTCATTGAATTAATAACAATAATAGCTACTGTATATTGCGGACCAAGGAAACTATAATACATAAAATTGAATATTTCTTTTAGTTTTTTAAACTTTACATTAACTATCTCGATCGTTAAGTGCGAGTCTTCACCAAGGACGCCTAAGTAAGAAAATTGACGATTTTTCTTAATAATTTATGCGAGTGATTTCACCTCCAAAGTGGGTGCCTTTTTTTCTTACCGAGTGCAATAAATACTGTCCCACAAATTTAAAACCGCTATCAACTCTTAAATTATATACGCCATGTTATGTTTTTTGTTGCAACAGAATACAGAGCTCTATAAACTATTACGATGACAAACACAGATAACCTTCCAAGTTAGCGCCAATAAAGCAGTCTACACATCAACCATCAGCCGTCAACAATTTGAACTGACATCGAGTATTTGTTGGTTACCGGCTAACGTTACAATACACCATAAAAAGTGCGTACTCATACGTCAGGAGAATCACATGTGTCGTCCATGTTCAGGAAGTTTATGCAAAAAGTGACACATGTCAGTAGTGCGCACACTGAGCGCTCTTCTAGTTTTTATTAGTCTATGTAGATATGTATGTATATGTTATCAATTATTGTTTATTGAATTTATACTTCACTGGTGGCGTAATTGTTATCGATTGTGCAATGAGTCCTTGAGTTCTTGAGTTTGATTTGTCAACAACTTCCTATCTATGCGATACACAGGTATTCCAGATCTAAGTGTCATGTGTAGATATGTATGTGGAGTAGAAATCATTTTTTTTATTTAGTAGTACACCTTATGATAACTACCTAATTGGCTGTATGAAATACCCTTGACAAAAAGTTTTTCCAAAGAAAAATAAAATTAGTCCCATGTGAACATTTCATATTGTCAAGGATTCCTAACTCAATAATTAAATAACAAACAGGCAGTTGTTAGTTTCACTACAAATGAAATGATTACCACCAAGTACCTAACCATGTCCGTTCATCATTCTAACATGTTTCTGATAGAGTAAAATATACCTTATGGCATGAGCTTTTGAAATAAAATTCTACCTACAAGGCATTGGCTATGGCTACTATGAAACGAATTAAAATGAAGTTATAAATCGATGACCGTGGCTTTAAAAAAAGCTGGTGATATTAACATAATGCATTCAACTGAAGAAACAAAATATAATCTAATAAAAACGTCATTTGGTAAGAAGAAAATTCTTATTTAACATTTTATTCCTTCAGCGTAGTAAATAATTTAATATTCTAAAGCTCACCGCGCATATTTTAATATTAAACTAAGCCATGCAATATATGCATTGCGTGATGCAATGAGTGACTTGGACGATGTCGGGCAGACTACCGGACGACTCGTCAAGTCACTTCATATTATCACAAAAAGTAGAGTTTCCCATGTCCATTAGTAGTTCTAAACACATCCTTGGAATTAACGTAGATTATATTTATATTTTTACGCTACAACTTTATTTTATGTGACATTAAAAGTAATAAAAATCTTGTAAATTTATAAAAACTATAAATTGTACGACGCGGATTTTAGTAGTTGGTTATTTTCTAATAAAAGCGCAGATTCTGTAGTAGACTACTACAGAATACACTACAAACATATTTTTAACTGGATTTGACGACCAGTTTTATTAAAAGTTCAAATTTTACTGACCCAAAAATCTAAGCTAACATCAAACTATCATATCGGCGATCGTCTGACTAACGAGAAAATATTTCATGTACACCAGACATAAGCCATTTAAAACAATGCGAATCCCACTTACAATTTTTCTCGCTTAGAACTCCAACATTTTTCATTCAGTCTCAGTCGTTTATAAGAATGAAATATCTTTTTGGTCGTATAAGTACACCTGTTGCATCCAAAACGAACAAGGTATCGTTCTTGCTTCTGTGCCTTACCGGGAGAGATTGAACTTTACACGACTCTGCACGGGGAACACGGGTTGCGCTTCGAGAAATGCACAAGAATTCCATACTCGCTTATAATGTTCTGTTATTGTAGCTTACGCAGCGCATATCCTTTTCCCTCAATTAAATCTCACAATAAGAGCTTGTGCTACCAAGACTGACAATTACGTTTTTCTACGATTCCCACATCAGCTTGGGAATAATTCGTTAATAATAATTTTCATGCTTTACAACCTAACATTATATTTTTTCTAGTAATCTTTTAAAATCAAAATATAATGCAGCGTTTACTTCTGGGTTTAATGACCTATGTTAGCTATTTTTTGCCCCATCTCTACGACTTATTGGGCATTTTTTGTACATAAAGTAATTAATAACGAAGCATTTACATATAAACACCGTATTAATAGAAAAAAAATATGTGTGAATGTTAAGTCCAGAGGCAGTAGATACGATGGAATGAATGATTAATGACCAGCTTCCTCTTCCTTAATAACATATAGAATCTGGTAAAAACATGCCGCTATCTATATGAAGAAGCTGGGCTCCATCAGTAAACTGAACACTTCAATCATAATAACAATTCTTATCCAAGCATTTCTTGCGAAAAACTATATATTTCCTACAGTATACTATTTAATTAACTTTTGTGCACTTTTATTACACTATTCCCCTTGATTTATTACCCATATATCATATGCATTATTTTAATTTAGAATCTTCGAATAATATGCGGAATACAGGCAATGATAATTAAGTATGTAACAAGCAGATTGGCTATTAAATTTATATATTTTCAGACGTTTAGGAATTTCTTAATATATATCAAAATTATATAAGGACTTTAGTAACACGAAATGTTTAATGTTAAAATTATTTGACACACTGTATGTTTTTTTCTGAAATTGATAGCAATTAAATGAGTCCGTAAGAATTTGATAGTAATTGCTTAATCGCCACAATGACATAGATATGCGTATCGGAAGCGTGTGCGGCAGCAGGTGCAGCGTGGGTGCGGGCGACGCAGCAGCGCAGCGGTGGTGAGCACATAGCGCCTCGCGCCTAGCGGTGCTTGCAGACGCGATGGCATCGCGGTCGTGCGCCACCGCTCACGGCAGCCGCCGGCGCTCGCGTCGCCGTGACTTATGGCCCCCGCGCGAACCTCGATCGTACGATTGAATAATAATATCCGATTCCCGTGCACCGAATTTATGTTAGGAAGTAACCAGTGTCCCGTATCGACGAGCGCATCAGGCGCGCCTCGCCCGCCCGCAATTTCCAGCCGCTTGTCCTTAGGCGCTGATGTACCAACCGATACTTGATAAATAAATTTTCGTGGAGGACTGTTCCCGCTGGACGTCGGCACTACGGACCCTGGAGTCCCGCCCCGCACCCACATCTAAACGTCTAACTGTCAGCCAACATCACGGCTCTCACTATTATGATTACAATAAATTTCAATTCTCACTTCCTCTTTGTTGTTGCAAAATAATGAGACAGTAATATCGATACAATATAAAAGCGCATGCTGTGGTCAGACGTACAACCAAGAGACCACACGCACGACTTTTAACTGGCGTCATAACTTTCAGCGGTGTAGTCTGGGGCAGCTAAGGAACTAATCCAACGAGGAGAACAAGTAACAGCAACTTGCGTACTATTAACAGCACTCTGCGACCACTTCATAATACCGCGCCCGGCAATTATGCCTATATGTACTTGACAAGACCTTCCGTATAGCGGTCAGCTCCTTTAAGCCGTCGGAGTTCCAGCCTTGTTATACTAGTAGAATAATTAAAAAGAAGCAACTTGTTATTTTAGGTAAATACAAAGTGGCGATGGCGGTAGTAAACAAGGGAATCGTGACGATTCTACTGCTATCGTAGTCGGTAGGCCTCGACAGTAATCAAGAGCCTGTCATCAGCAGACCGCAAGGCGCTGTGTTCACACTTTAATAATATTACCAAAATTAGTTACTTTAAGTGCTAAGCGTCTTTTGGCCACTTACAAAATTACTCGCAAGTTCAATGGTCTACGAAATTTGTTGTAAATTATGGGTTCACACACCTAATGTTTTCACTTCGGCGAGTAATCGTGACCGCTGTATAACTAACTACCACCAGATCGATGCATGTAGGAATTTGGTTGATTTGTACCGTTACATATTACTTGCCATCTCTATCCCAATCCCAACCTGTCATTATGACTAGTTGTTTTATAATTTAATATTTTCAAAGTCACGCAGTTTGTCGGCCTCATTATGTTATACTAAGACATAACATTTGCTCGCAATCAAATTCACGTACTAGACATAATTCCTGATGCGAAGAAGGATAAAAAAGATTCGCCGACGATCGCAATCCATAGAGTCCTCGCGCATACAAAAAACTAAAGAAACATAGTTCATGCAGTCATCGATCGTTCGTGTATCTACCTAGAGCAGATTGTCTAATTCGTCGAAAAAAGCTCGGTTATTATGTGTAATGCGGCTTAGATTATAGAGCGGAGAGCAAATTATATTAGCAACGTTGATGGCATTGTTCGCAAAGGTGCATCATGAGTCAATACCTCGAGCACTGGCTGTGCCAATTTTCTATACTGAGCCAGTAACATACGTATGTATGTATGTATGTATATAGGCATTTTTTCAGCACGCAACACAGGCAATACTTTAAATATTATCAAATTACCTGTACAATACGTGGTCATTATGTGCTAACGGTTGTGTCAATTAATGTGATTAAATCTAGCAACTGATCGCGAACGATCACGTACCGTCGCGCTAACGTGTGTATTGTTCGTTTAGATGCAATACTGTCACCGCCGTGTTCCGGTTCTGTGACCGTCTTACCGACCGTTCTAGTCTTAATAAATAAACCTCCTACATAAATACTATATGCAAAAAAAATACTTATCACATAATAAAAGAAAACGGCAGCTAACGGTGTTCATAGTCGTGTATCGTCCACTGTAATCTACCATGGAATTGAAACCCCTTTAACACTTTGTTGTTACCAGCGACCTTCATAATTTCATCACGTCCGACGGCTGGTCTTGTCGACCGACTGTCCCACTATCTTTAGCCAAGGAGAATAAAGCACTTTTTTATAAAAAAATATATAATCAAATTCAAATATAAGTTGTGGCGAGTAGGAACAAATACGACAATGCTGTCGAATCGTGATCATCGCAGCAATGTACCCAGTTTACCTTCTTTAAGATTTAATGCGGACAGGAAATAAAATAACGATACTATTCACTGTATTCACTATTTAAGCGTATTTTATATAATTGTTCCAAGTACGACTTACTTTGATTTATATTGATTATTGAATATACCTATATGCACTTGACCATTTTCTACTTATCTGACGAAAATAAGTAAAGTCAGTCAATTGTAAACAAAGTAAACAGAGTTAGTCAAATTGGTTTATCGTGCTCCATAATTTGCGAAAGTTATGGACATGAACAATCATGCCTTAATGCCGCTCTTCAGGCTTCTCTTGTTGCGTTCCCGATAATTATAATTATATTTCGTGATGGGATCGTTCTCGTCATCTTTTGGCATTTAATTTTATGGCAAATTATAAAAAAAAGTTGGAATGCGGATAGTGCAACTAAATCAATATCAAACGACCAAGATTTATATTTGTGATATTTATTTTATATAAATTTGAAATAGTATTAAAAGAAGCGTGACCTCATTTGCATGCTTTGTCCATTTCTGAGATCACGTATTGTGGATTCGTATTTTATAGATATTATGAAATAAAATTATAATGACAATGCTTAAGATGAAGTTGAATTCCATTTACGCATATTGAAAATAAATCCTCATTTCTCCGAATGATTCTTCTAAGGAAGCGTTAGTACGAATGTTAATTAAAGCCGGTACCCAACATACAAAGCGAACTACGCCCAAACACAAAGTCAGCAAGCTAGCCATATAATTATCGACTTTCGGAACATTTCGCTAATACATAGTCATACAAATGCTTGTTTACGACACGACACACCCACTTAAGATTCTTTGACTGCAAACGAATACTGTAAAATGTTGAATTGTCACTTTACGACCGATTGTTCAACAACGCAATGCCGCAACTCGATGCTATTGGGATGAATTCACCACTCACTCGCTTAACGATAAGTGCTAACTTATTATTTAAAGATTGTAAATTGATTTAGAGAATATATTACTCATACATTATGTTTATCAATACATTAATTTATAACATCACATTGCACATAAAGGATCGCAAGATTTTACCATAATTGTTTTAATCTTTTGAAATGAATATCTTTCTATCGATGGAAAATATTCAAGCACATCGGAATCCGCAGACTTCGGTTGATGCCCATTTAGCCGGTGCGGTCATTGTATGTGATCCTGGTATCACGAGGCTATCGTAGAAACATTAGCATTATCAAAAGGACCGCGGGCGTCATGGTCATATCGGCGGCGACACGCGACGGTCGCGGAAGCGCCGCGTGAAGGCAAAGGCCCCGACGGACGAGCGGCGATAACTCAACTCAACATACCTGAAATACAATCGTGTGGATACCATGCCGCGGAGCTCGGTGCCGCGGACCCAAACAGGCGTGGGCCCGCCAACACTATGTGTTCCTTTTGTTACCTGTTTTCTAACAAATATCATCTTGTATTTATTCGCATAGACAAATATCAAATAAACAAATCGAGTGCTAGGAGAAAACAGTGCACACTGCACTGTTTTATATTAGTTTAGACGAAATACTAGAGGCGTCTATTGTATATATAAACTCTATCTATGCATAAAATCAATGTATGAGGAAAGAGAGATATTACATGTAAAGTCTGTTAAAATATTTAACATAACATATCTATAAATGACAAATGCAATGCAATCTGATATAGGTAATCATACATTGACGATGCGAATGCGACGGCGGAGGACTCGCGTCGCTTGTCAGTGGGCGTAGCGCGGAAGCAGCGCGGACCGGCACTCGCGCCGTTACCGTCAACGGCCATTAAACGACCACTCTTAATTATCAACAGTTACCGCACACCGCATTGATACCACTCGGCCGCATCGCGAAACACCACACCGTAACTGACGAACCACCCTCGAGCGATGCTATATGCACCAGCTATCTATCATGCTCACCTAATTATATTATCGCAGCGGTGATTATAATCTCGCTGAGTTTAGTATTGAAATCTAGCTATACCCTTTAACTTAATATGTCATACTCGTCCATTTTTAATATTCACCTTTAAGTATAAAAAGACAAAATATAATGTCAGCTAAAGGTGTTCTCATAAAACCTTTTCTCAAGAACATCTGTACACACATTTGTTTTATTAATATTACGTTAGTTGAAACTGGCAGCGAAGAAGTACGCGCGCCCCGTCGCTTGATCTCTCACATGATAGGAGGTGCGCAGGCGCCGGATGGTGCGATAGCGTCGCGTTAACCCTGCCGCCGCGCGCCGACACCCGCACCCGACTCTTCTCTAATTACAAACACTATCTCAGCAGTGAGGATGTGCTCGCCGTACGAATACCCGCGTATTGTCTGCACTTCGAACCAAGTCCTTCCGGTGAACTTGTCCACGATCTTAATCAGTATCCCAGGCCCAGACGTATACTTACAGATAACTACACGTACCTAACTGTTCACATTTATCGTCCATTCTGAAATCTAGCTAGGCAGGACTTACTTTCAACAAATTGTTTTGCAGATTAGAATTGCACAAATAAAAAATGTGGATGACCGCAATGACCTGCCCTCGTTTCTTCCTTACAAATAATCCTCGCAGCATTTAATTCATATAGAGTTGTTACCATTTAATCACAACCTCAAAGGTATCTAATCTCGCAGTTGATTAGAAATTGAGAGAGTTGGAACACTTTGTAGTAGGTACGTTATAACATGAGCCGTAATTAGGCGAGTGCGTGTACACTTGGTTTGACTGGACCACCCAAGCAGACGGCCTTTGGTGTCGACCGACTCCGGCTGTGTTACTGTCAGCCCTTTGGCTTTATCAAACAATCTATAAATAACAGAAATCTATGACTTCTGACATTTTACTCCAATAATAACTAGACAATAAACACAAAATAACTTTTTTGAATAAGTATCTATAGTTACACTTAAATATATTTTGTATATTTTTTGTTTTTATTAATCATGATGAATATATTTGGGCTACCAAAAAGATGCAAACATAAAGATAACAGTTATTAATTTCTGAATACACAAGTAGGTCTATTCATTGTAGTCGACAAAAACTATGATAAATTACAGACTTGATCCTCAATAGTTCTTTGACGTTTAAATTTATAATAATAAGTCTAGACTTAATAAACAAATATTATCCATATTTTGTTCTATATTGTTATTACCTATCGGGCCATTGTGTTCTGCTAAAATTAATCATTTATGCACCTATAATGATGTATATGTATACAGTATGCACTATGGTATTAAAATAACCGTTACTTATTTTTCTTGGCATACGCCGCACTGGCGCCATAGTGCCTAAGTTTCAAATTACCTAGACAAGTATTAATATCTTTTGAAACAAGACGAGCTAAATAAAAAATGTTTAAACAAAATACAGTTACCGGGTATGTTTGAATGCATGTATCGTATCAAAAATAATCGAAGACAAAAATGGATTTCGGAGACTATTTACAACTTTTTGTTTGGTTCCGGCGCGTGACCGATTGGTCAAACATCATTGTGTCCAGTTTCACGGTCCTTGTCTCTTGAAAAATGAATGATGTTTTTCTTTAGCAATCTAGATTGGTAGGTTCTATTTTTTGTCACTGCATAAGACCGTAATATAATAAATTGTTTCTTTTATAAGTATATGATTGAATTTTGTATGTGCTTACATAGTAAGCAACGTCCAACCAGTACCTACTTGACTTTCACATACATATGCATAGTTGACGCGTTCGTTCACTGACTATTCATGTCTTCAAACAATTATATAGCACTTTAACGTCTTTCTTCCCACGATTGTATCGTCGGAGCGAGCCAAGTTTGCAGATTTATGTTTACCTACACGAGCACACGCAGAAAGGTGTCGCACTGTGCGCAACTAAACTCTAGCCATACATGACTGTTCCCCGTGCCGACATCGGCACTCGTTTAACTTGTAACCGTGGTATAAGACCTACGACCTCAACTATGTAACAAATATAAACTAGAAGCTATGAAGCATAAAGTATCCTTCTTCACAATATTATTTTTTCTTGTAATACACAGGACACCACATAACGTTTATAAAATTATTACTTTCTAACTTCGAACAAATATTTAAACGTAGCGAACATCTCTTTATGCCACCCTAACTTAAATAAAGTAAGTACCAATATTTTCATGTAACGAAACGCGAGTCGTGGCCACAGGCTAAACCCGTTCTAGTGAAAGAGAAATATCAGAATGTAATAATTTTTGAGCCACAAACTGTCGTACATACTTAGACAGGCGCACCAATATAAATACCATCACAATATTTATTGTCAATATATTAGAGACTTATCATGATAGCTTTTCATATTTATTTGTTGAATTTTAAAGAAACGTTGTCAGCAAATACCCATAAAACCAACCCTGAACATTAAATAGCTCATAGGAATAAAAAATCATTAAATATTTTATATTAACGGCACTCTGTATTCGGATTTTAAATTTGACCAAAACAAAGACATTTAGTTACGGTCGGCCGATTTCTCGCATGTAGTTTTTCGTCTAATTTTGTTTCCACCATCATCAGTAAAAATAAATACGTACATGTATGTGTGACACACGCGTACAGGTGTGAATTTTGGTATGTCGTTTGCCCTGCCACGATTCCCAGTTCCGCACCGTTAATTTGATATACTGAGGCAGATGGCCTCTCGCCGATAGCACACAGCTTACGCCTTCCGCGCTTTACCGCGAATCCCAAACTTTCCGCATTGCCTCAAGAAACAGACGACTTGCTGTTCTAACCTAGCTTCGTTAAATACAAAGAAATTAATTGCTTGTTCAAGAATCTAATTAGTGTCTGTGATCTTCTTTTCAAACATTGATATAACGTTAAGTACTAAATAAACATTAAAGAAAGCACACACTTTATATTGATTTACGAGCGAATATTTTTCATTTAAAAATAGCTGACGTACGTACAGCTACAAAACAAACTCAGGGAGTTTAACGACAAACGTAAGGTATTCAATTCATGAAAAAAAAAATACTGCGCTTAATTATAACTTGGACTCCAAGGCAGTATGAAAGTCATGTACGGGGTTGTGAGTTAATTTGCATTTTGATCCAGTAACGGGCTGCGAGATAACACTGTAATGCTCGAGATCTCTCCTCAGATCAACTATCCCACATGACGCGGGGCCGTTCATCAACCACTTCTTTCGAACTCTACACACAAACCTTATACGGTTATAAGATTACAGCGTTGAATACGAATGTTGTGACACTAACCTACAACTTTTTGATCTTATCATAGTCAGGTTCTCATCGCATCTCAGCGATTCGGGAAAGAGTAATTAAGAACCGTAATAAAATATAGTTACTTTACAAATTGGTATGTATCATTCAGTATTTGAGTGGGCAAGTAATTACACTCTAAAATACCAGGAAATACTCAATCAGTGTGCTGTTATTCCGGGCACAAGAAGTCAAAGACCGTCCATATGAAGGAGTTATAAGATGCCAACAACGTAAGTCACATTAGACACGGCACGCATGTGATGATAGTTGTGGTATCAAAATTCGCTTCGGCTGTTCCCTTCAAACATCGTTCAGCTGTTTGTATATTTCGTTCCAATTTTTCCTCAGCGTATTGTAATGATGTTCGCCTACTGTAACTAAGAGACTTGAAGCGTACCAAAGTTATTAAGGCTTAGAATACGAACGCTGAGCATTGGCATGAACGTGAACTGATTTAGGTTTCATTCACCCCGCGTTACGCTAGCTGGGTGCCTGGACTGCGCATTGTCTCACACACCGCACAAAATGCGAATGATCCTTTGTTCGTTACACTTTACCTACACTGTAACCCAAACCAATAGCGGAACACTTAGCGCCCACCTCTAAACGTAACGTTCACGCGCTTCAGCTCACGCTCGAGAGCCATTCCTGACTTAACGATATTTACTCTGAAATAACAATACGTGTACTGTTCCGACATTGATAGCTCTCCAACTGATATGCACTGTACTCTCCCGGCGTACTACATTTAATGGTCCTGCGGTACGAAAAATAATAATATATGATTTCCGGTCGTCCACCATTAGACAAATACGCGTAAAAAACAAATTGTTTAAACTTTCACTCAGAAGGGGAATTGGCCAATTTACAGTTCAATTTTTTTTATTCCCAGTTGCAACTTTCTCGTAACTAACCCGCGATTTAATGGGTAAAAGATTTAAATTACATATGCACGAAACTTTACCAAACACTCGCGGGTAATCGTTTTTCCCCATACACACTTTCAATGATCGATCTTCACGGATTACTGTAATTGTAATAATGCATAAAACTTGCTTTTACTGTGTACTGCATGTTAGTGTAAGTACGCACGCACTTGTTCAACATTTCAGAGTAGAAAGCAGTCTCTTCGCTTACTATTTACTTACTTTATTGTTATTGTTTCGTACAATAGATACCTCAAGTGGTTTTAGCGATATCTAGTGCCGTCGTGAGCTTTTCATAACGCTGTTGCCGATAATAGAGAGATAGATGCTTTTGTGACTTCGCCGTTCCTGTGTGATCACGCCTACCAATAACTAAATATGTTATTCATGTTCTATTTGTATAGTAATAAAGACTAAAATCGAATAATTTGCCTCCACACCTTATAAACTACAGCCGGGGTTGCGGGGTAAGCGCGATGTTGCACCGCGACCTCGGCCAAGAGCAGGACAAGGAACAGGGGGTTTTTAGTCAGTAAGAGTCTGACACTCCCTCCCACCCGGTCCTGGGCGGGAGAAGCCATTTGATGATATTCCCCTCATAAAAAAAAACCTTATAAATTAACCGAATAGTTGCGCAAGTTTGTGACAGCAAATTGATAAATAGCATCATATGTACATATACGTGATGGAGATTGGACGCCATCTATCAAGATCATGAGCGCCATTATTAAACTGAATCATCACTGTTCTTTTGATTTATGTGTCCCTTGCCCTATAGTTAATATGTACTTTTTCTTTAAAGCAATTACAAATACAAGTTTGTAAAAGCCGTTAAGCTTTACAAGTCCCGATACAATCTGTTTCAAACGACGTGGATTACACGTTAAGTGCCTAATGTGTATAATCAAACTATTTGGAGCTATTACATTAAGAAATTCATTTATAATGAACTACTAACAGTCGTAACACTTGAGATACGCATCAATTATATCACAGTACATCATTTTATTAACGTCAAAACGGTTGGGAAAATATTATTATAATATGTTTGTCTAAATGGTGCATTAAGAGAGCAACAAAGAATGGTAGATTAATATCTTCCGTTGTATTCCTAAAACCTTAATGTGGACGATTTTGAAGTTAAATATATAAATAGAACATTAATCATGGAACTAACCTGATTATTAGGTGTCATGACGACAAAAATTTACAGTAAATTATGTTATGCGAACTAAAAACTATCTTTACTATGTTCAAATAAAGAAGTACCGTACAGTTTCAGTGAAGTTCTATAAGTAAAGAGTATATAATTTGTACATGCGTTAATTTCCAGTAAGATACAATTTAAATGATCAATTAGACAAAATTAACAAAATGAGCTAACGAGCCCGACTTAATCTCAAATTGTTGAATAACAACAATAAAGAAACAAATAAAACAGTAAAACTTAATGTAAGTGCCGCAACGTAAATATTTAGTTCCGTTCCATTATAGTTTACTGTTAGCAGTAACACTATTGTCTAAAAAGTTCACATATTACAAATATTATAATGAGGCATTACGAAGAGCAGTCGACATTTGAACCTCAATAAGTTAAGTGTATTAGCGCGGCTAATAACAGAGACAATTGCAAGTTGCTCTATCAATTACTTACTCACACGATCCCGCCAGATATCGCCATTATAACAACATTAGAGATGATGCGGTCACGCCAAACCGGCATTACTACCGCCAGTAACACGGTCACATCGTTTCTTCGCCTCCCAATTTCGGTTTTACTGCACACTTTATAGTTTTTGGGCAATTTTTACATGAGCGTGCGAAAACAAGTTCGCCCGATTCCGATATCTCAAGTTACGACAATCACTAGTATATTCGAAATTGAATTCACCGTTTTCAATCAAAAAAATCTAGGTGCCTTATGAAATCCAAGACCAAGTGATTAGACACAATTTGTGTCCCAATTCTGGTAACGTGAATCAACGTGATGCAAATAATACATAGCCAGACACGCCAATGTATAACAGCATCTAATTTGTGATATTATTTGGTCGCGAATGTAACCTAGGCCTTTTCCTGCTTTCTAATGGAGCAATTATTGTAATGGCGAAATTAAGGGGTTGTATTTGAATGTGGTGCGGTAGTAATGCTTGCGATATAAGACGAATTAACATTTTCATGTGGTAGGGTCACGACCTAGCGCTCCCACACATAAATCGGCGGTGGATGTCGCGTCGTGAGCGCACCGTGCTGCCGCCGTTACGAGCGCACTGCGCCGCCGCCACCGCCGCGCTGCTACCGGACTCTCATCCCGTTTGAGCGCTGTAATTAATTAATAAACCATCCATTTTCAAAACATCAAATCGGGAACTTTAAAAACAAAGCCTCAGTAGTATAAAATCAAAGTCGCAAAACCTTCTCAGTTTAAACTTTCTAAAAATTCCACAGCTATAGCTTAGCATACCACAAAGCTGTAGGAACATGTACAGTTACGATAATTCTAGACATGACGGTATTTATACACTTCAGTTTTGGTATTTAACTGTAGCCCATTTGTTTTGCATGTTTAATTACAGGCACACTCATAAACCTGAGGATATTGTCTAACAATCTAAGCCAATGTCACATTTCTCTAAATTCCAATGTTTATGTGTTTTAAATCTTTGAAACATATATTTTCAATTAGACTTGTGAAATGTTAACTACGAGTGCGAGTGTTCTTATGCACTTTGCATTGACATTAGTGTATGTTACAAACACTTCCTAGCTGTAGCTCATCATTAGTCACTGACGCTTAACTGGCTTTTTCTTTGGCTCTTCCAGCGCTGAAGTCATTTGGTGAAGAGGAACATGGTGTTTCTTTCTTAATGAACTATAGGGTTCGCGGAGAAGCAATTTATTTTAATACAAAGGCGTTGTATTCTAGAAGGTAGTACATCTAAACAAACTGAAGAGAAACCCAATAAGCACGCAGACAAGTGGACAACGCGAATCGCAACGTGTATTAAGATAGATAAATTAACAAATCAACTGGTTTTGCGTTGATAGGAGCGGCGGCCGCGGTTGTGACAAATAGGTGTACCTCATACATACGTACAGTTGGCAACGGTTCGCTGCGCGGTACACCACATATTTCGTTAATTGATTAACTGTTTCCCGTTGTAGTCAACGGTACAGTTAGGTACATATTTAATCATCCGTAAATTGATTTATGCGAACACTTTATAAATTGACACAACCCTCATTACATTAATTTTGTTTCCTTAATTTAGCAAACGATAAAACACGCCGTTAAATCAGATATTGATCACCAGAATTTACATCGTCTATTATAAATATACAGTTAATTATCGTAGATCGACGTCAATTTATATCTTTCTCAAGAACGCGTAAACTACAGGAGAGGCCCTATAAATAATAATCATGGCATTATATTAGCAAAACTGAACTCAATTTTGATTGCCTGTCGCTAACAAATATAATTTATGAACTATATTAGCAGAGACTTTAATGAAAAAAATTTCGTTAGAATGTTAATTAGTAAGGCTTTTGTGCAAATTTCCTACATAGCTAACGGTACATGGTCGAAGTACCTAAATCAGTTCAGATAGTAGACTGTCGTTCCCAGTAAAATAAAGTTGTTAGCGTTAAGTTAAGCTTCAATACAATCCGGTAAAATCGGTTAATGCTCACATTAAAATCGACGTATTTGTACATTTATTACGATAAACTCCTTTTATGAGAGACACAGTCACGTAACAATAAATTCTTAAACGGTAGCTGCAATAAGCTTCAATCAAAAAGATTTAACTTAATTAGTAAATATCAAATATGGTTGTCTTAATCTAAAACGGTTATCGTGAAATTGAACAAAAGTAGGTACTTTATTAGTGTTAATCTTGCGAGTCGATTAATAAAGTATTTATCTCATTCTATGCGGCAGTTTGAAATATTACGTGATTAATACACACACCATAAGCGTTAAATAATTTCGCAGTCTCTGTAATTAATAGCCTAAGCGTTACTAATGAGTCTTAAATTGCCGCAAATACGTATTATTTGTTTAAAAAATAAATAGTGTTATGAGAGCGTGTCAGTTTACAAAAAACGAAGTGATACTTAAGAAAAACAAAGATTTATTAGCTCGCTTCATATAGATGATAACAATCGATACTAACGCGAGGCAATCACGCACTATCAACAAACAGTGTGGGAATAAGTTAATGGGGGATCGAGCACTCTGCTTGACATTTTCCCGAACATTTTCTACATACATATAACATATGTGCTTGATGCATATACTTACGAATAAATCTGTTTTCAAACATCTTACTTTGCAAGTTTTAACAAGATGTTTTTTATTTTTGTATTTATAGAAGCGTCTAAAAACGCACAACTCTTAATTATCTCACATCATGTCGAATTGGTGAAATAGTTCTCTAATACCTATACGTCGTTATAAAAGATTGTGTCGGTACATTTTCATTCTTACCTCTACGCGGTTTAAGTTCAAATTGATCTGTAATCTACGAAGGACCGTAAATTATTGCACGCGTTGTGTTCATCGAAATAAGTTGCGTTGGTATTTAGTAACAAACATCTTTCTTTAAGATTGTTATTAATTAAAAACGAAATTACAAATCTTAAATTGAATGGTATTTTTTTGTGAAACATTGCTTTTACTGCATTTAAGCCCAAAATAATTAGACTTTTAGAAAAATTTAAATGTTATTAATTAATTATAAACTCCAATTTTGAAACAGATTTAAATCCATTTCCATCTTGCTGTTATTGTGTTATATTTTTTTTATTTAATACATAAAGTTTATATGTTTATAAAATCTACGCGCCCTAAGACTGTTAAAGAATTTTAATTAGTAAAATATATTTGTCTTATTAATTAAAATACTTTCATAAAAAACCTTGTTTAAATCATTTTTTGTACAGTTGGAAGCGTCATCACATGCACACCTTAGGAAATGCTAATCTTCTATTTTATAGAAAGATCTCATAGTTAATATCACTATTTTAAAGGTGAAATAAAATGGCAACTATGTTAACAACAAAAAAGAACTACGTTGATTGTGCTATTTCTTACTTAGCCCGGAATGTTTTCATTTACAGTTTCGCAAACAAAAATAAAGACTCGCAGTCTAATTATTCGCAAGTAAGTAAGATACTATTTCTGTTCCACCGTAAATAAAACAATTACAGGATGGATCCGAGTATATCTACCTCTATAGATATAGACTATACGCTCATTATTCCTGCAATAAAAATTCGCAATCATTATCCGTCCATTTCGATTATTTTATTTTGATTACAATTTAATGTAAGTTACTTACACAAGACATAAAAAGGAAGGCTGCACATCCAAATATCTTTATGACCTAAACAAAAAGTTCTCAGGAGCACGTTGACCGCAAGTTCTGTTATATTTCATTAAAGCCTGTTCTTTCATCTGCTGTATGCAAATTAAACAAATATCCACGTAATTACACCATAGGATAACAATCAGACTTATCTTACTTAAATATGAAATTACCGTAAAATTAATTTCATACTATTATTCATCGTGTTTTTTTTTCTGTTCACTTCATAATTACTTATTAAGTTTGTACGTTATTAAAACAACGTCAGCCGCTGATTCAGCAAAAAAGAAATGTTTGTTTCAGAGGACCATAAACTTTGAATTTGTTGGAGGCGTGCCATAATAAGTCTTGTTCGAGATCATTTTTCACGGCTATAATCTGGTGTAAATTGCAAAATATCCGAATGCTGACATCATAAATGAATACTCATAGTATCGTTATCACTTGGCAAAGGAAATAGATATAACCCGCACACCTAGTTACTCAGCTCTGTAAATAAGTAATGGCAGCGCCCCCTCGGCGACTACTACTTGATTGCATCTGTTGTCGCTCTTCATATCGCGAACACTGCTGTGATTTAACAACCACCTGTCGTGGTTTATGTCCTCCGATAGCCGCACACGAGGAAGTACATGGAACTAGAAACGAGGCGTGACATTCGCTACCTACCTATGTTGCCACTATCTCACAACAAATGTTCCACAATGTATTATTCTGCTCGCATTTTTCTAGTTTCTCGAGAGATGCTAATACCAAAAGATTATCTCGAAATGACTCTAAAATGTAGCGCCACCATGCTCAAAATAATAATAAGTTTGCCTTGTTATTTATTTTTGCAACATTCATAACGTTTCCGCGATTGTGCATGTTATATACAGATGAAGCAGATCAACAGATTGATACCATAAAATACGCCTCTTTATAAGCCACTCCGACTGCACTGTGTGAATTCAAAACTCCACATGAATGAAACCGACGCTGTAGTTTTTTTTCGTGTTATCTCTTATTTGGTGAACTCATTTGAGTATCAACAAGAGATAAGTTGTGTATTCAGAAGCTAAATGTGGATACTTTATAAATGGGTTTAGCCATGTAGCCAAAGTAATAAGTTGTGTATTTCTGTGCTACGCACCGCAGCTGGAATCACTAATGAGAGCGCAATTCAAATCAACTGATTTATAAGGAGTAAGTTATTTCACCGGCTGCGCGTACAATATTTACTTATGCTGTAACGGCTAGTATATATTGTTGCATATTAGATATAATTGTTGCGATAACAATAACGTGTACTACATTTTAAGTTTAGCCATAATAAATCATGGCATTCTTTGTCATTTATCCCGACAGAACAATACAATGACTGATCCAATTGTCTATATAATTACGAATGGGGATTGGCAATAAGCTAATTACCAAACAACGTGGCTCCGAAATTACATTTCTTTGATCAGTGAGTCCATTCAACTTGTATTGGATGTAAGTTTAAAACTGAGTGATATTAAATATCGAATTGTGAGCATTGGGAGGTCTACCGATTCGGAATGTTGTACTTCAAGTTATATTAGCTCGTTAAGAGTCGGCGGGCCTTGTCCGGATGATATCGCTTAACCCCCTCAATTAGTGTGCCCTGACTATCGCGTGGCAATAACCCGAAACAGCATATAAGCTCCCCGCACTCGTGACGCGACGAACGAACCAAATGAGTGTACTCTTAATTAGCCGTTATACTATAAATTTTAAAAGCGATGATAAGGTCCCGTTGTGGCTGTCCGGGAACACTACCCGTTGGCTAATGGTGCCTTGAGAATTAAATTTAATTAATTCCTCCTCGCCAAACGTGCTTACTGGATCGAACTTGGTTTAGAAATGGATGTTTCGAAGAGAAGGAAAGAGAAAGGAGAAGTGCATCCACCTCGGAATTAATAGGGTTGCTAAGTTAAAAGGCCTTCCAATATCAAATGCAAATACAAAAATGTGGTATATTCTTGTAGACTCTCAAACGATCCCGCCCTGGGGCGCCGCCGATATAAAAGATGCACATAATAACCACATATGATAATAGTACTTATCGGTATGATTGCTTTTAAATTCGTATTTATCGAGATACACCGAGGTCAATTACTCCTCATAACATCAGTTACGTCCTTTATTACTAACATTATCTTTTTCAACGTATCGGACCGTTTTAAATATTTTATAATGATATCTAAATTTGCAGAACGTGCTGCAATTCACGTCACAAAATGAGCGTCTCTGTAATAACAGAAACAACTCCAATGACTTAACAGGTTATCGTTATCGCGGAAGAAAAAATAAATACTCATTGTGATAAAACTTACAATGACTTTGTTGTGTAGCTTAGGCGGGCGGAAAAACGTGTGGCGTAGACCGTGTGCGCTATGTTTAATTTACATGAGCGCGTGGCGGACGAGTGCAGAGCGCTGTTCGCAGCAGTACCTATGCGTCTCTCGCCTTTGTTTATGTTACTGTTTACAGTACATAAATGGAATGAAACTTGTCGACTCTGCCATCCGATAACGGAGCGTTTTGTCTGTAATTAAGAACGGCGAGAGCGGGTCAGCCGTCTACCCGGCATTACCACAAAGTTATGGAGACATTTTGAGCGTGTCCAGATTGTTTAACTACAAGCCTGTCATGTTTAGAATGAACTTGTGTTGTAAATCTGCCATAACGTCATGATTCCAGTAAGATTGTTTGTTAATTGTAGGTAATACATTACTCCCTAATGAACCAGCCACGGTCTTACAGCTCGAGCACCGACATTATGGAAGTGTACTGCGTATTTGTTGTGAGCCTGGACTTACACAACTCCGCACACCGTTATTACGCTAGGCTATTATTTAACTTTTGTGACATAATGTGAGACGGCTTTGAAACTCTAATAATACTTGTAGTCATGTTTGTACAA
Organism: Spodoptera exigua; assembly: GCA_902829305.4. Lineage (NCBI taxonomy): Eukaryota > Metazoa > Arthropoda > Insecta > Lepidoptera > Noctuidae > Spodoptera > Spodoptera exigua. The sequence goes on from LR824612.2 coordinate 6,982,202, forward strand.
ACCTTTCATAGAACTAACACACACCTGAATCATTGAAATTGCAAGAGTAAATTGAGTTGCACAATGCTACAATAAATCCCGAAAACGTATTTGTAAACACAGCGTGTTATTCAAAACGCATTACATTATTCAGCATTATCGTAAGTCAGCAAGTCGTTTACAAACTGTGACATTCAAGCAATTAATAGGCACTTTAGATGCAAATAGGCCTCAACGATTTCCTTCGTGAGACATCGATTTGGTGCAGTGCTAAGTGAAACTGTGTGAAGAGATCACGAAGCTATAAACAGAAGACAATAATGGTTGTTCGTGGCGCACCGGGAGCCGCGGCCACGTGTATACCCTTGTCCGACTCCGCCGCGAGCTTGACAGTAGCTCCATTTGCATTTTATTACCCCACTCGCCTCTTACATCAATGCTTCCCTACAAATATTTTTAATAGATCGCATTTTTTATATTAAACTCACTCATAGCAAGCCATGTCGATTTTATTATCTAGAAAAGGAGGTTACTTGGCTTTAATTTATGCATGCAGACGTTTCAAATTGCAATGACTATATTATGAATATGAATATTGCTTATTGGTTTTATATCTATTTGCACGTATCTATTACCAAGTCGTGGTGGCCCAGAGGTTAAGAGGCCTCCTTATGCATGGAGGTGCTAGTTTGCGTAGTTTTAAAGATTTTAGCATATATAGGGAGAGGGAAAGTTACTTTGTTACTATGTAGTGATTATTATAAGATTGAAATCACCATTCCACCTTACACAAGAGCGGTGATTAATGCTCAAACTTCTCCTATGAAAAATGAAACCTTTCCTTGGCAGTGGGCATTTACAGGCTGGTGGACGTGTATTTATTGATGTCATTTCATTTGTTACAGCACACGTTGACTGGTCACAGTGGCAAAGTAATGGCCGCCAAATTCCTCGGTGAGCCAACAAAGGTGATCACGGGAAGCCACGACCGAACGCTAAAAATATGGGACCTCAGAAGTAAAATGTGTAAGTATGTACAAACTCATTTGCCTCACAGGAACGTCTTGTTTATTCAAACAGATTTTACTATAACTAAATCCTATTTCCTGATAGTTACCAGAGAAATATATTGCACAATAACTCATAATATTGTATTGTATGAAAACCCTTCGGGCTGTCGTCTTTTATAAGCTGGACAAGTACTAACAGCTTAAATTTAGACGCACGGCATAACGATAGTATACAACCTAACATAAATATGAAATGAAACTCGGGGTACGGTAATGGAAATGTTACAAAAATAACTGATCGTATTCCTAAAGAAAAGCAAAAATTACTTTATTTTATTTATTCCTTAATGATAATTGTCCCTTAATTCATTAAACTTCATTAAGGAATAATTTATTACATATAATCCTTAATTATCATTAAGGACTAAATGAAATAAATATAACGTGCATACATGTTCGTTAGTTTTAGCGAGCATAGAGAAGGCTAGCAGAGCTATAAAAAGGTCCAAATTAAAAATATTAGTTATCTATAACCGATTAATATTTAAGAGTTGCCTCTAGCTATTCCGGCCAAAGACAAGCGTTAAGATATATGTAACAAGATTCAAAAAGCAAAATCGATGACCAATTGAAATGGTGGACACTCTATTTGCTCTGAATGTCTGAAGAAAATTATCTTGTAATCATAATTCATCATCCCGTGTCCTAAGTAACTCTATATTAGGAATTCCAATTTGTTTCTAACATAAAAATAATACGACTAAAAGTTTTTAAATCGCTAAATAATCATCTAATGCCACAGACTACAAATATGACAACAGAATCTTGTAGGGCCGCTTTTAGTTCAACACATTTCGAACAATCAATGGCAATCATAAATTCAAATGCCGTGTTCACCATTAGAAACGAAATTAACATGAAGATATATATTAAACCTAGATCTAATCACAGGTTCTCTAAATCTAGGTAAATGAAACTGCAGGAATCGTGGCAGTTAGTGCTCGATTGTCCTCTCCCAAATGCCGTTATAAGGTTTCGAGATAATATTCATAGTGAAACATTTAATCTAACCTGCGAAAGTACTAAGCATTATCTAGAATTCCAACTGCAAAACTCTTCCTATTTTAGTGTCTGTTAAAAATTTGCATTTTATCTAAAGAGCGGCAATACATTTATTTGATACGTTCGTTCGTGTAATTTATCTAGCAAACATTTGTTTTCCCTTGAGCTTGCGAACTAACACTAAGTGCTGTTTAGAGCTGTTTCACTTAACATTCGTGATTAGTCTCTGTTAACTTTAAGAGGATATTAGCTTCAAAGGTCTTGGAAGTTATCCTTTTTAATAATATTTGTTAGTTTCCGTACAACACTAATTATCTTTCTTTTTTTCTTTTCGCGTTAAGCCGAGTTGTTTCCTTCAATGGTAGGGCTGTAACTTATATACTGGTCTCAATATCTTAGCTACATACGATAGGAGGAGCAAGCATGGCTGTTCTCAGACTATAAACGTCTGTAAACTCGTCTTCATAAACATATTACAATTATTGGATCTTGATAGATAACACCATTAAACTTATGTAAAAAGATTGCAATGTTAACAGGACCGTGGAAACTTGTACAGAGAAGTGATTGAAATCTAATCCGTACATGTAACGCAATTAGTCACTCATTTTAGTGCATCCTTATTCTCATGGCTGTATTATTAATTAGGTTAAGCTTGGTTAATTGAAATTGCCCCTGCAAAATCCTTGATTAGTACTTTTATGACTGCTGTACTTAAAGTTCTGCCATATTTTATACTTGCTTTCACTCGCCACTTCATCCGCTTGGATTAATGACTTCATTTTTATGAATAATTACATCGTAATCAGTTAATTTAGGTTTTACTTTAATATGAGATTGTAAAAAAACAAGGTTTGAAAGATAGATATATGTATAAGAAATGATAATTCTAATAAAATTATTTCGCTCATTTTCAAGTCAGGCAAATTTTAAAAGAAGCCTCATAATTTCTGTTTTTTTTTTTATTAAATTACCTTTTCATCAATTTAAGTTTTAAAGTAACTGAGTTAAATCCGAATTTATTTAATATCCAAAAATAATTATCACCTAATAATTCTCACCTTTATTGATACAAGTTTAGCCCCTTACACCCCCATCAAAACAGTTAGATTTTTTAGTCACATGAAAACCATAATAGACGCCAGGAAGTTAGTTTAATAATAATCAACGAAACAACTTTAATTAACTTGAAAGAAATCTACATAATGAGACCTCCCAAACAAGTTGCCAGCGTATTGTTACTCATATTTCATAAGCAATCATCTATTTATGCTTTAATTCTCAATCGAGTGTGAATAACTACGGCGTCCCGTAGCGCCAACACACAGCTCAATTTATTACATTAGTATTTTTTCAAACACCCTTTATATTGGGGCTTGTCATAGATAAACATCGGATAGCGATAAGAATTGACAGATTATTTAATATTTTTAAATTAACTCATTACGAACGATGTGGTAACTGTCTGCACGGGTATTAACTGAAGCTCTGACTACAAGTCTATATAATCCTGTTGCTTTTTTTGTTAATATACCTAGGATAATTTATTAATATAGTACCATATATAGTTATTACATTAACTTTAGATAGTTCATGTCTTATATACACAGCAATTAGAGTCAGAGTAACTAGATAATACGTATACATTGACATTTCTAATGCCGGAAATTATATTATTTCGTCCAATAACCTCTCCACAGATATGAGTTATTTAACGATGATTATATTACGTTTAATGGTATTTCAATTTCATTTTAGTAGTTTCCTATTTCGCCGCCTGCCAACTTAAACTAGTACCTATAAAGATAAAATATATTTAAGGCTTTCCGAAGTACTGAACCCTTAGCGACGGGTTAACAATAAAACTTCCATTATATTTATATTTAGTACTTTTCTTCGTACGCCTCGTAAAGTAGTGAATTTGTTTAAGCATTACAGGATATTGCTTAGAACTCGTCTAATTGGTTGATGCTCAGGGCTTCACTTATTTTATTGTTTCTACTGAATGGCCTCTAAACTGACGAAAATCACGCTTTTCTTTTCGTAAAGTGACATTGACAATTCACCCTTATTTATTTATTTATTTATTTGACCCTTATTGATACCAATACTTACACTTGAGAGAAACCTTCTTAATTCAGCGCTTGTAAAGCCGTAGACGGAAAACTAGTATCAATGTAATACGAAAGAATACCATAGGTATTGTGGGGCATCGATCTGTAAATCTCATCGATGCAAAGACGGCGCGTGTGGTTAGCCGCAATCAAGTGAAGACTACGTGCACTTGTAATTTTTCTGCGCCATCGATACATCCAAATAAGTTATCGTCAATTTTTTCCTTGAAAGGTTATTTATAAATTGTGTGTCTATTTAATGAGAGTACATTTTTTCATTCCACTTAATATGTCCATTCGTTTAATTGTGAAACTTAAGCTACTAAGTAGACACATCAGGGCCCGAGTTAATTCTAAGTGAAGTGACAAAACTACAAGTTTCGATTGCTACGACAAAAAATACTACGAAATCTCGTAGCGTTTACGTCGTTTGTGGTGTTTTGTAATGTCTAATATTGTTTTTCAAATTCATACGTTGAGTATCCAAAGCAAAGGTGAAGATAATTGCAGCTACCGTGTTTGCAAGTTATGTCCCATGATCACCAAATAAATTTAATACCCAGGAAGGCAATGAGTATACTCATGACGAATTGCGCAATAATTTATTAACAACAGTAAATTATGACATTATAACATCCACTTAAAACACTCATATTAGTCATAAAATTCAACATCCACACAGCGAACGAAGAATCTTTGCTTATGAATGCAATAACACACGCAAGCAATTTACTGTAAACATTAAATAGGCCTTCAGGAAATTTTATTGTTATGATCAACCGTTGTATGGCACAGATTTTATAATGCACGCTTCTACAGGTACCGAGACAAAGTTCGCGGGGTCGTCGTGTAACGACCTGGTGACGTCAGACGGGGCCGGCTCCACCATCATCTCGGGACACTTCGACAAGAGGATCAGGTTTTGGGACATTCGCACCGAGATGTCCGCCAATGATATAATGCTGCAAGGAAAGGTCACCTCGCTTGATCTCAGTAGAGGTATGTGTTTATCTCAGCACCGCTTCTGTCAACGCCAATATATTTAAACGCCGCAAGGAAATGTACCTTTCTTGAACATTCATACACTCATACACTAACAGTCAAAGCATGATTTTATAGACAGCAACGATGAAATGGCACCATTAATCTTGTGCGTCCATTAATATTCAAATGCAAGAAATTAACTAAGTCGTCGAGCAGTTAAAGGAACAGTAGTTAAGATTAACATCGCTACCTGTGTTCAGCTGAGAGACAAGTACACAACATCCAATGTTAAATAGCTGTTTATTGGTTAAAGTACTTGTAAATATTCTGTAATTGAATGCATCGCATATTAGTATCGGTATTCGTGTCAGCACTACAACGTGACGGGTGCGCAATGCCCATTTCCGTTACGCGTTTCTCGATCGATCCCTTTTTTGTCAGTAACGGTCTGGGCATCGCACGAAACGTTCGGATTGATACCTCCAATCAATCGCGGTGTCGGGACGTCACTGCCTCGGAAACTGATTAAATCACGTCGATTTCATCGGACAAATGAATGGGGAGACAGTTCACAGTTAGACATCACGCTCGATCCAGATCCATCAGCGCTATCGACAATCTATCATGCACTGCACTATGTGGCACACAAATAACTAGAGCTCCAAAATGCACGTGTCCTACATTAATTAACCATTTTTATTGAAGTTCAAATTGAAGTTAAAATGTTTTAAGAATTAATTCTCAATTATAATTTTAATTGATAAAAAAACTGTTGTAATTAAAATGATTGCATGAAAGCAAAATAAGAGTTGTGAAACCACGTACTTCAATGAGATAGAAGTAATTTGAAAAAATCGTTTTATCGCTCGAATAGATCGTTCAGAAAGATATATGATAGACGATTGAAGATTTTATTGAAGAAAGAAATGTACTATGTGATAGTTTCATTCATCGAGATTGTTCTCTTCATGTTTATGAATAGTATTGTAAGTGAGAAGATAAATTAATAGAACATTCTTGATAAAGGTATTAAAAATAAAACAAAAAACTTGTTTCACATAGATTGTTGTAGTTGAAATAAACGGTTAGCGTTTAAAAAGTTATTGATTTGATTTGATTGAACGATTATATTGTTTTGATAATAACAATTCAACAAAAGTATTTCAATCATTCTTCTGTTTAACTGCTCTAAGTGTGAAAGTCCTGCTCTTAGCATACGTTAGAAATTTATTGCTTTCTTATCCAATCCTTTACTCAATCGCGCCATAAATGAAGACCATGAAGGTTAGTAATTTCAACCAACACTTTCGAATAAAATCGAAAATGCAAATTTCTATGTTTACATTAATATTTATGATGCATTAAAATAACATGTAATTTATCATTAAAGATTTACGTGTAAAAATATAATAAATTCACATCGATAAATTCTAATGAATGAAAGAACATGTATACGTAAATTGTAGATTATCGTATAAATTGCTGTAGCACGACGCGAGCAATGCTTTCTTAGTACTAAGCTGATGTTAGCACATTGACGCCAATCTCACGTTTGTACCAGTAACAACTAATGGCTCGCAAACCGCATCAGAATTTATTGCTGACCTCAAGACATTTGATCGCTCTTCATACGGACTGATAGCTAATGAAACGATGATGTTATCGTACACTTAAATCATCTTATTTAATAAAGCGGTGTGCTCGATCCGTGAACCTGTTTACCTTACATTAAAACTATTAAGCGCCAGTTAAAGGTTTAAGGTTAAACATTACCTCCACAACGATTATCGAAGCTGCAATAAACAACATAGCGGATTTTCGATTACAAATCGTCTAAATTAGGCGTAAGCTGTATATTTTTATTAAACTTCAATCCAAGTAGAAACCTCTCTGTAAATTGCAATTATTACCTAGTTCTGCTCATCCTGCAAGCGTTGGAAGAGCCGACTATTGGACTACATATTTAAGCGCTCTCTGCTGAACCTAAACTTTAAAAACTACGATCACCTAACCACCTACCATTTGTAGAAATAGTGGCGAATCGCTCTTAATATAAGTATTAAGATTATTCATCATCAGTCTTTCAGTGCTTACTGCTGAGCAAATGCTTCTTCTCACACGAAGAAGGTTTGAGCATTAATTACCAAGCTTGTTCAAGGCGGATTCGTGATTTCTAACTTATAATCAAAAATTGTAAGTCCAGGCTGCCTCGAGGTATTCGCTTGTTTTTTTTTGTGGCAGTGGTGTCTAAATAATCAAAAAAAGTACATATAACTCGGAAAAAGTCACATTGGTACTTGCCAGGCTTGAAAAGCGCACCCTCGTGCACGAGAAGCGGGCGCCTTAACTTCCAAGCCACCACGACAACTAATACTACTAATATATTAGCCATTTTTAAAGTTCTTATTAACACATAAAATTTGTTTTCAGACAACAATTACCTGCTGGCGTGTGTTAGAGACGACACAATACAACTAATAGATCTGAGGATGAATACCATCGTACGTTCTTTCAGGTACGTACTCATGTACGCTGCACTATAATTTATTATTATTACTTGTAACTCTGCTGCGCTAGTATAAAGTTTTATGTCTTTTCCTGCGATGCAATAGTCTAAGAAATCTTTACTGTTAGGATTTTACGACTCTCTCTAGAACAATAGTGGCAAACCAAATAATTATTGCTTATACATATTTAAATTGAAACTGACATACAATTCTTATAGATTCTAAGGTATGGGCTTTATTTCAGTATAACTTTTGTGGTTCTAAATGAAATGCAGCAAAATATGTAAATGTAGTGTCATGAAATTTTAATAGTGAACTCATAAAAATGAAAAGAATGATGTGAAACTGTTTAGAGAAAATAAAAATTTATATGAAAAAATATTATCGAATATAAAAAAGAAATTTACTAAAAATAATATGTGTCAATTCATGATAAGTACTGAGCATTTCTGACCGTTTCTGAAGTTTCTTTCTCCATTTTTGCAATAAAAAGTCAGTTGGTTTGGAGTTCTTTGTGTTTGAAATAATCACATATAACTATAACATTAGAAGACCATAAACATATCACCTTTTGTTTATGTTTCGTTCCAACATACATCAGTCTAGCGCGTTGATGTCTTTTCTTTTACAAACATTTATTTGGTTCTCACACATAAATCTTTGGCACTACAAAAAATACTATTTCCTTTTACTTGTCATACTGTAAAATTACATTAATTGTACATCTTTGTAGATAGTAAAGGCTTCTTATTTTTAATGTGTTCGTTTTTTGTAAAAGAAACACGTTTTATTTAATTACATTTACTTCCTGTTCTGTAAATATATTAATTATACTTATTGTGTTGTCAACTATAACAGATTGGGATCACATCGTTTTATATGAATAACTGAAAAACATTGAACGCCAACTTTATCTCGATGAAATTAAATAATTACTCTCATAAGAAAGTTTCTTAGCTTGTGCTTAATTGGCGTTTCGTTAATTGATTATTTTCAGTATTCGGTTGATTTATTACATTCAGATAAAGAAGAGATTGTGATCATTAAATATAAAATAAATAATTATGTTTATTAATTTTACAAGAATTACTGTTTCATTAATAAAAATTTAATTAAATTTCGACTCAACACGAGAAACATTTTAGGCGTTAATTAATTAAAGACTTTTTAATTTCCATCACAATTAAAAAACAAATAACATTCAGAAAATGGCCGTTCTAAGTTGGCCACATTCCGATGTGAATCAGAAGGTATCCTGAGCACCTGTACATTAAGTTTCTGCGATAGACTTATTAGTGTCTACGTGACAAAGTGTACACGACTAATTGCATTTCAGCCAATGTTGTTGTCCTTATCACTCTTTACTGTGTAATGTGTATCTATCCCTTTCTTAAGCGGTGGAATTATTTGGCGCGTAGTATACAGGGCTACTAATTGCATTTCAGTCACGAGTCGTTCAAGGTGGGGTGCGACTGGTCGCGGGCGGCGTTCGGTCCGGGCGGGCGACTGCTGTCCGTCGGTGCGGCTGACGGAGCCGCCTATGTATGGAACACACATTCCGGCCGTCTTGAAACTATACTCAAGGATCACACGTAAGTCCTTCTTTTCAAATTAATGTTATAACTTACAAATATTTTTTTATGCAATAGATCGGCAAACGAGCTGATGGATTACCTGATGGTAAACAATCAGCGCCGCCCATGGACACCCGCAACGGAGGAGTTACGAGTGCGTTACCGACCTCTTAGGGATTAGGGTTTTAGAGATTAAGGGATTGGAGAGGGATCGGGGGAAGGAAAGGATGGGGCCTCCGATAACCTCACTCACACACAATATTAGAAAAAGCTTGCGTATTATTTATTCTAGACCATAATTTTATTTTTCTTTGAATAAATTTCATTCTAAAGGGTAACAGTGTGAATATTGTAAGATTGACAAAGTTTGGAAAAATTTTACGTCCTTTATTTACTTGTTCAAAGATAAGAAAAATGTAAAGTATTTAACACAGAGAATGGTTACTCGTAACTTAGTATTGTGTTACTTAGTTTTGTTGCAAAAAAATTCAATATTTTCTCTATTTATCACTCAAGCTTTTTAGGAATATTTTAGAATTATTATGTTATTAATTGACTTTCGTGAATATTAATGAGAGAATTATCTCCAATTAACAACTTCATTAATTAATGATTATCTCTTTTTATATTTCGTGACATCAATTAATGTTGCTGTTTTTATGTGGTTCGAAACAAGCTTTGAGTAAAACCTGCTTAGAAAACTAAATGTAAAAAAACATCTTAAAATATTTTAAATTTAATATTACCTACATTTATTAGCGGAGTGTTGTATAAACCCGATTGCTGTGCCACCCACAACGTTCAATAACAAAACTAAACTATCCAAGAGACCGCACCCACGAAACAAATCTTCGATATCGGTGCAGCCATTTGTATAGAACAATACATAAACATGTACACAGATTTTATGCAGTTGTTAAATAAAGTCCCACGTCTACTCAACACAATTTTAAGACCACAACGAATGCTTTTCCTGCATATTCCTGTTATAATTGAGTTCTGTGATTAGTCCAAAGCGAGCCATTTAAACTGAAAATCACTCGGTGAAACACAATAACCATAAATTCAAGCTTGATCATTTACACCTCCGCGGTGTACCTGTGATGAAGTAACAACGACAGCTATGACTATAGTCTGTGCAACGGTCTCTCTGATCAGGTCTTCAAGTTAAATCTCGTTCCGCTAATTAGTTTATTGACTCCTATATCTGTGCAATGATGATTATGTCGTCGCATTAGGGTATAAAATAAAACGGTGATGTCACCGCGCTTACGAGTATCTCTATCATGATAACTAGTATCGCTGCACTAAGTACTAAGTTTATTCTAAAAGATAGCGAAGTGCATAAGCGGCTGCTAACTCGCTGATTTACTCGGACCAATGCAACCAGTTCCTCGACTTTTACAACTTACCTCGCTCTCTAAAGATCAAGATTCTAATTAATTATACCTCGTAAATGTAACCGTCAGCAAAATATACTTACCTACGTCAGAATTTTGCAAGACAATGACATTACTTTGATTATAAAGAGCGATATGAAACACAATAGAAATAGCTCCAAATCGTTCCCAGTTGAAATCCATATTTGCTACTAGACAATAAATCCATTACTATAATCACAAAATACCTAATTTATATCTTGAGTTATTGAAATAGCTCTCGATATAATCTACAGACGTCCTAAACAATAGCTCACCTATAGCGTTTGCGGAGCGCTGCAATTTGTTTTCAATTCGTTCGTTTCTTTCTAACTGTAACTGTGGCTCACGGAAGATGTGACCTTTGAGGTTCGCAATAAATTTTCAGCAGACACATTTCTGACCTTGAATTTTAAACTGGAATTGTTTTAGTCGCGACATCGTTCGCTATCCCCGTAACATTTCGCATGGACAATTGAAATCGTGAGGTCAACATTGGCTCGACTGTCTCACCATTGCAAATTTCTCTTTCCCATACCGTACACTGCATATTTATTTGGCATTAAGCTATCGTCACACCTGCTCGATGCGATTAAAGTAAAGAATGACATTTGAATCCATTTGAATACGAAATACCAAAACATTGTAGGTAATGTGATTTTCCGGAATCCGGCGAGTAATCTAAGCTTGTAGGAAGGCATTACGTTAAATTGCATTGTATTTACTTGTGCCACACTTTGATATTTAATTAGTTGAATATTAAAGACATATCGTACATTTAAATGGCACATTATTTACGATAGCACTTCCTGGTCGTAGACAAGCGCGGCAGTCAAAGGACTGCTTGCCCTTAGGTCTTGTCGAGCGTCGCGTCCAGTCTTATCGGCAGCGCTCGCTGCAATAGGACTTGATCGAATCTTTGTCAAGACACCCGCGCAGCCCGTCGCTGGGGCCCATTCTCCCGCAGATCGCCGCAAATGGGACATATTGTTCCCTCGCTGTGTCTACCACAAGTGCACGGCGCGATGCAATCGCACTTAATTTGCGCCAACACACCACACACAATAGTGTAAACAATTTTACCGTAACAAGGACAAAAGTAACGCGGAAACATTCCTCCGCATCTCGACATGCATATTTTCGCTTAGTAATAGGTACCACACTGATGTCAGTTTGTTCAGTGTTCGATGTGAGTTTGAACAGTTAAGCTACGCGCCCACTTTATTACTGTATTGTGGAGTCTGATTCAATATTGAAACAAACATTACTACGGTTTCCTACAATATACCGTTGCGACATAAAACTCTTATCATCCCCGACTAAAATCAATTCGAACACAACAATATCGAAATAAAGTCAGATGAACAATAAAGATTGTTTTCCTTAAGACTAGCCATTGTTTTCTATTTCATACTCATACGCTTTTAACCGCGAAAGGATTGTAACTATGACATGTGATTGCAAAAATTTAAATTACTTCCTAATATGTGTCTTTCTAAATGTTTGCTTTTACATTTTAAATAAAGAGTCTTAACGTCAGTAAAATATTTTAGAGACGCTCACTCAATCAAATTATTGCTACCACCAATATCAGTCTTGTACAAAAAAATATTTGGGATAAATTATGTTAATAGTTTACTCGAAGACAAATAATACATGTTATAGAGAAAATAATAAAACATGTTACAAAGGGTTTGCTGACTCTAACAAAGCGTTTGATACTTAGGAACATAAAAATTTAATAACCAAAGGGTACAAGCAAAATACATAATAATATGAATAGTTAAAACATTACACAACGAGCACAAGCTAGGTTTGAATTTACAGCCAATGAACTTTGTAATAAACGAAGTTTGCACCAAGGAGATCCCTTATCACCTAAATTATTAACAGCAATGCTGGAGATGATCTTCAGAAATTTAGACTTCGATGATGATTTGATTTTGTTCTCATAACACGATGGGTTTGGGCCTAATGTTACAGCAACTTTCTAACTCAAGTGATAAGGCTGGATTGATAAAGAACGTCACTAAAACTAAAATGACCACGAACACTCAATAAACAGTGACCAACGGGTCACTCTAAATAAAGAAGAAATAGTATATATATTTGGAGTAACTAATAAGTATCAACGTACGTTGAATAACAAATACCTACAAACAATTTTGGTAAAATAATAAAAGATGAGACATGCCAACGACCGGAGAAAAGGAGGTATAAGAAATAGGCATATGTGCCAGACATAGATGTCAACAAAACTACAGGAAAGCAACCTAAAAGTCTGACAAATGGAAATAATGGAAAGGAATATTCTAAGTATAAAAATATATAAAATAAGTCACTATTTGAAAATTAAATTAAAACAAAATTTTAAAATGCACTCACGGTCTTAAGTATAGGCATACTCGTATGTTCAAAAAAACTAAAGATACTGTATGGTACCTAAGCTACCGCAAAAAAATACGATAATATCTCAAATGCAACTTGAAATTTATAGGATTGGATTTTATTTGTAAGTGGGCAAAAAACAGCAAGGATGACTTTTTATTTTATTATTATGTTATTAACCGTACGCGAATCTAAGCAAAATATAGTGAATGTACTGCAGCATAGTGCACACTGAAGATGATGTCGGACGGTACCGGAATGGTGCGTGCAATAGTACTGCGATGTTAGTGAAATGGTCTTTGGTTGTGCTTATGTACGTCATCGAAGAGTACTAGGCGTACGTTGTATTCGAGTTGTCCGATGTTCACGCCCAGCAGGCGGCCGTCGCACAAAATTAGCTCAAACATGTGCGACACACATAATTGTTGTCGTCCACGATTACCATGATTTATCTCGCAGACGCACAATCGTTGAATCTTATCATTAAACTCGGAACAAAATACATTATTGGCAATTAATCGTCTTCGAATGGCTATCGATTAAGGACGATACAGATTGCTTGCGAGTTGCGATCCTGAGATATCCCAATTAAATATGCGTGGAATGTGGCTTAGAGCTAAAAATAATTCGTAAGTCGGTTCGTAGTTTACTTTTTGTTATGATAACTTATTTCAAAGTGGAAGTAGTAAACTTGACAAGTGCCGATAACTACCACCTCGCGTGTATGCTCTTAATAATTTCCGCGGCGGATAGTTTATTCGTTCTGTAAAGAAGTTATTGCCTAATAAACGTTCGAGATTATTAGTAGATGTTCATTTTCTTATGTGGAGTAAAGAAAATACGATGCGTACCATTCTAACAGCGACAGATACGAAGTGAAGTACATTTTATCTTAGTACTAAGTGACTGCAGAGCTTGGTTCGCGTTTTAAATAAAGCATTTCTTGAAAGCGACTAAGGCGAGTCTCTTTTGTTGGAAGTCCCGTATGATCAGTTTTTAACTACCCTCAAGATCACAAGCGTGAGTACGGTATGTAGCGTATGTCCGGACATTGGTCTCGACTAATCGCGGTGCATGCTTTTTGTAGCGGAAAGGGTAACGACCGCTGCAGATAGGTTCTTGAAATTACTTTATTGGGTAACCTGTTTCCGAACACTGAAGGCCTGTTACTTAGTTATGAATCAAGCCAAGCCGGGAGTAAGAAATACGACAATGACATACACATTTATGTACGTCCATTTATAGCAATATAAATATTCAAGCTACGTGTAAATATCGGCCATGCGCTAATAATATTTTCATGTACAAAATAAATCGATCAACAAATCCGGTTATCAACATTTTATTACTTTAGTTCAACGTTAATTATTATTTACAACGTTTTCCAAACGTTGCCCTGTAGACGGAACCATTAAAGCCATCACTTAATTAACTGCGCATGGAGTCCAATATAGAAATTGAATACATTAACGGTTATTAAGTTTGTGACGAGGAGTTAGTTTCTGACAGTAATCAGAGCAGTCGGAACAACATGTTGGCGCAGGCGCACGTACTGCTATGATATGATTCAATAAAAACAATCATGATATCGGAGGCGGAATGCAATAAGGAAACAATCGCAGGTTTTGCTTACCAGATTTGTTCGTGTTACGGCGCTTCCTAGTCCCCGTATTGGATATCCCTGGTCAGGCTCGTTATACGCGACCGGGAGCGGTATGTGTAAACGAGCCGAACAAACCCGACGCTAATTCTTGTTTATGAGAGGCCTCGCCCCGCATAGATACGATGTAAAGCCTTTAAGCGGCCTCCGACAATCAAAGCTGCGTACAACAGTTCCTATACTCGAAATTGTACGACTATGGACTTGTTGGGTCACAATCCTTCCTTATAAGTTAAATGGATCCCGCAAACTGAAATGTATTTCAAACGTCGTGACCGCTCTGCATTCTACGATCATCTTCGGTATATGGTCAAGAATATCTGATTTTTATTGGATATTTTTTTTTATTAATCTCATTTAAGAACCGATGTGTTAATAGAGCCCGATGAGTATCTGTAAGTGCTAGTAACACAGATTTAAAGTGCGACATAATATTCGTAATGTACGGCCATATACCGCCGGATACCGTTCATAGTCTCCTCATATAATATTCTGAGAAACGTAACGGTTCATGCGACTTGCACACAAAAACGCTCCAGTTTTATGATAAACTAAGTACTTGTTTTATTTTATGACCCGGTGAACTTAGATTTTGTCGGAATTCCTAGCTCGCTTCAAAGTTTAAAACTTTCAATTTTTGTAGCCGATCTAAGAAGAAATGTTCGTGTTACACGCGTATGATCTTGATTGTGGCCTGGCTTGATGGTCGCTATAAACATTTTTGCATAAATTTTCTGGCTAAACCTTAATTTGTTCAATCATCATCAGCATCAATGGTTATAAAATGTTTGTGTCAGGTACTTAGACATGTAGATTGAAGTTGGTACTTTTTGTGAGACCGTTATACGTAGGAGCATGATATTTAACCTCTTTCATAATTAAATCAGAAAGAGAATTAATTATCGTTATAATACCCAAATTGTAAAGTAATAACACGGCTTCACAGAAAAATTACGTGAAAGAACTACAACGTTGTGTTTCGCCGTGTGAGGGAGGTTATCGGAGGCCAAATGCTTATGTTAGATTGGATTAGGTGCTTCTTTATAACTGCTGCTTGCATTGCACGGGCTGCTGCGATGGATCGCCAATAGAAGGAGGCGACCAGCCACTGCCGAGAGGTCACGAAAGTCGTTTTTGGTTCTCGTGGCTTTTCCCAAAAGGCAAAAGACGGCACGAAAGCTGAGTTTTTAGTGGGTGCAAGCCCCACATAACCTCACCGTCTCCCCGGGCGGTGTGTGTATGCGTAAGGCATTTTCTCAGCTGGAAAAAAAGGTGCTTCTTTATAATACCATACATAGTAAGTCCCTGAACGGCTGAACCGTTTGGAACCGTTTTTAAATATTTTTGAAATCTTGGTACATGTGCATCAATGTTCACTGTTGGAAATTGTGCTAATGCCATATAAAAATGTTAATTATTTTCAGGTCAGCGGTAACGGCGGTGTCATGGCATCCTCAGTCCGGACTACTTGCGTCAGTAGATCGCGGCAAGCGCGCAGTCATCTGGGGAGATTTGTGACAAGCCTGGGAGGCACCCCTGCCTTCGCCACCACCCGTACAGGTTACTACCTTGTTTTAGACTACATAAGAGCAAAAACATTACACCGCCTATAAATACTACTTTTATTAACGCATGCCTCGACAATAAACCACTAAAATACTTAAGTAAACCGGGATACAGCTTATCATTAATGAATTCCATCAAACAGTTATAATGTTCCTCGCTAACTCCTTACAAAGTGTACGACAATATTGTACACTACAACTAATTTAGCTGACGGCTTTAACTACAAAGTGTAGCGGTATCACGGGTGTTGCGCGTCAGACTTACCAACTAAAAGTACACACATTCGTAAATTCCGCAGCAGTGGACAATTAGTAACAAGCCGTCTGGCCATCATACGACCAATATTACAAGCAGTCCCTTCACAATTCTTACTGCTTTAGCATCGCTATAAAAGGCTAATAGCAAACATTTATGTTGTCTTTTATTAATTAGTTATTATTCAACATAATAGGTACTATGGTATACACTTAAGTGATGAGTACCGACTCTCACAGCGGACATACTGCCATCAACGTGGTAGGTTAAAAGGTTTACACCACTGTGAATTCTTGACATTATTATCTAGTTTTGTTTCCGAGTCAGCTCTCCTTATCACTAGGACAGCATAGTAACTCAACACGTCGTTAACATAAATATAAACATTACAACTTTTTAACGACACATGAAATGTTGACGTTTTTATTTGTAGTTTCACATTTTCGACAATATTTTCGACACGTTTCTCATCCATTTTAATCACGTATGGTACAGCCGGATCGTATGCCTCGTAGATTGTTGTCGCCGCTCGTTCCGCTGTCAGATAAATGACTAATGACTTTGAACTATTTAATGTAGAAGCCGAAGCCTTTATAACGCTTCATCATTATTGACGATTTTTTGACGTCGTCGCTTTAAAAGGTTGATTTCGTGTTTGTATAGATTTCTACAAGTTATAATAATCACTGAGGATATAAAAGTTTAAGTGTGCCATGACCGAATATGTAGGCAATATGGACATCTTTTTTTGGCATTATTAAATTACTACGTTTTATCTAAATACAGGGAAGTGTCTCGTTCAAATAACTAATTATAAACCGATCCTTTTTTGTTCAAGTAACTACATCTTTAGCTTCGTGTAATATGAACCGGACACATAAATTTTACTTACCCATCAAAAAAATATAATATGAACTCGTTACACAGCTATAACTTTAATTACCACCCGTAACTTAATTATCACATATTCACACTATAGCATAAAATGTTTATAGTTAAAAGTGTTAATATATTTTTTGTAATAAAAAACGCCCCAAACAACATGCAACTACCCCTTCGAAGAATCAAAGGTTACGTTAATGTTAGAAAATCATTCATTTTAAATTCAGAACATGGTCAAGTCTTGTCTATGTTGTAAGTACTTACTACGAAGCATCGCTAAGTCTTAATAGCATAAAACATAAAAGCAATGTCTGTTTTGTACTATATCGCTAAATTCTTTAGAGCACGGTTGTGCCGTGAAAATGTGTTTATTATGCAGATACTCAATGCCTTCAATATTATTAAAACACGCATATAAGCACGGCATGCCCCAACTACACGCACCAAGCACGTCAAAATCAACTAAACTGACAAATTTCTCAAAAAAAAATCTGAACTTTATAGTTTGGTAATAAAGTTGCAAATGTATTATATAGTAAAATAAGATATGCTGTTATGTCTTCTAAACTGTGTACTATGTTATGTACTAGTAAGGTTTTGAAACAACTAAATCGACGATATTATAACATTAGAACACAAACTAGACAGGCTTTCGTAAAGCTTAGCATTTGGCGTGGCCAACCGAAATGACCCAAATGTTAATATTGAAAATTGACTCCAAAGTTGGCGCATTGACTAAGCAGTAGAATGCTATGCAATGTGTATCGACTATGTGATTTATAAATTGTTTTTCCGAATATGTGTGTACTGTATACCTATGTATATTTCAAATAACTTCAAACAACAAAACATATTGAATTGTTTTACTTACTTTTATATTATGAAATGAAAAGAGATTAAAAGTCCCTCCTTTACATTTAACTAATTATAAAGATTGACCATCCTTAGGTCTTTAGGAGCCATATTCTTTTGGGTTATTCCATTGCTTAATAATACCCAATATTTTTTTTATATTTAGGTAAATAAGTCAAAAATAAATAAAAATATCAATTGTTAGCATTACATAAAGGAGGCAGTACAGTAATACACTTCAAAATTTTATAATAAAAACAATATTTTGCGTAACCGAAGCACTTGCTTACTTATATAATATAATGAGTGCTATAAATTATCATAATATACGTAAGACATTAATTACCATATAATAATTCACTTAATTTGTTCTTTACATCAGCTTTAATTATAATTATGTTCACGTGGCTGTACTTACTATGGTAATAAACTTTTATTAAAAAATAACATTCCTGCTTCGTTGGTTGAGACGTCGCCGTCGCAAGCGTGACTGCCGACCTACCGATAGTTTAGACCCCAAAAATAGTTTTTTCGATCATCTCTAAGTTTGAGGACCACACACAGAACCGAACCAACATTTTCTGCTCGCCAAGTCACTGTCACAACCTTGCAGTCTTGTTGGAACCAGATTTTTTACGAAACTTTAACACTCATATCATATGAATTTTACCATAATAAAGAATTAAAAGCAACCTCCATAGACTTGAGATATTTATCATGTTTCTAATGTGTATGTATGCAAAAACGCCTCGCATCTAAGTTTAGAAGTTTTTTTTTACTATGGTTCAAGTTATTAGTTACGCGACGTCATCAAACCATTAAGAACTCTAATTGCTCCAAATAACATATCATTTTAAACGGCAATGAAACATCGTGTGTGGTATAAATAAAAACATGGCGGACTATAATTGTAATTATAGTGTTGGAAGTGCTTTTGTATTTAGGGCTGATTTTTCAATAGTCAGATAAATGTTATCTGAGTAATAAAATTGTTGCTGTCACTGTCTTATACAAACATTCTGACGCGACAGCTTTATAGTTATTCCGCAGATAACTTTTATCTAAACATTGAAAATCAGCCCTTAGTCTACTTTTATTTACATAGTTTCTGAAACTTCATGACTTTACATAAAGTCGTAAAGTAAAATAGTACCGAAAATCTAGCATTGTCATCACCAGCCTATAAGTACACAGCTGAGCTAATTCCTCTTCTCACACGGACAACGATTGCGCATTAATGCACTTGCGGCGGCGTTTTTTTTCAGCTTATTTAAACTTAATAAAATAACTCTTTAAAAGTCCTATTTTTAATTCCAAGGGTTCGAACCGGCCTCCTAATGTGTGAGTGCCACCAGTAACGTAACAAAAATCTTAATAAGTTTTCATAATACACTTGTATTATCGTAAATGACTAATTTATGTGCATATGCATCGGCTCTTAATTTATGTCGGTCATTGCGATGAGTTCAAGATTGATATGTCCACAATGCGCAGACGCAACCGAGCTCCGGTAGCTCTTATTTGACGCACAGGTGCGAGCCGTCGCCTTTCTTACACCATTACAAGCACTTATTACTAGTGCACAGACTCCATTAAAAGCTTTAAATATAATACTATTTTACAAAGCTTCGTAAGAGATACAAGTCTATCCAATCCCACAAAAGCTGCTTCGTTATTCACACACAAAACATCACCCGCATCTCCTGAATAAATCAACTGTTGATTTTATTCAAATCTGGAAATGCATTCTATTCAAAACCGACCGTGAGTCCACTCAAAAATAATAATGCTATCTAGAACATGTCGCATTGTGTGCGATACCTGGTTAAAATTTATGCGGTGGCTAATTCTGTGTCGATGACCGGCTAGACTGCTAATGGCCGTCTGGGAGTACGCCACCCTTGTTTTAAAAAACTTTAAGAAATACAATTGAAAATGTGTTGTATACAATTGACGCACAACACAATGCCGCCGACAAGTGAAAGCGTACTTTCGACTTTCATTAAGTTTTTGTGTAGTGTATGTATGGGTCTCAAACGGCCGGACCATATTGTCTCGCGACATAAATCCGCCGAACTATTCTGAATAAAGAAGTCCCGCGGAGATATTTGCTCGATTTTTACTTTCAAACCAACAAAGAACGTGATGAAAGCTAATTAGATAATAAATATTTTTTACGATTATTTTTCCTATTATTTTTTTCCTGGATAAGATGTCGTAGTAAAAAGGCCTATTCTACTAATTAAACAAAGAAGATAACAAGAAGCAATTTGATACAGATGATTAAACTACGATAAAAGACAATTGAAACCCCAGGCCACTAATGAGCAATAACACTAATTATTTCAATATTGGTTTGACTACTTAGAATGGTAGTGACTATTAAAGGCACAAAAACAAACATAGGAAAATAAAAGGAGGACGGTTAATAAGTGGGTGTCGGCGATGTAGATCCTTACCGTATCATGTATTGGATGTTGTCGCTGCAGGCGATCGACACGAATCATGATTGGCGTGTGTGTGGATCGGACAGTCATCCATCAATTGTATACAGCCTGTCGATCGACACAACACTAGTGGTGTTAACCGTATAAATCGACTAACACAATCTGATAACATTTTAGTTGCTTGATTGAAAGAAAACTATTTTAATGGAATTAACATCCGTTTCTAAAGAAAATAAAATATTAAACGCAAACATTGTTTTCGTGTCGGTATGTCGGAGATTATACCAATAGCTACTGTTTATTTAATTCCTTTGACAACGATTCAGACAGCAGGTGAATCAAAAGTGTGCCAAATCTTAATCAAAAGTCACCGTCAAATAATTATAAAATAAACATGTTGTTGTCATTTTTGGGAACCGTCATGCTGCGCCATACCATGGAAATTAATTCAGTTAAAAGAACTGTAAAGTATTCAAAAGTTAGTTGAAAAGCCAGCACAGCGTCCGGTCGGTTGGCGTTACTCGCCGAATTGAGGTGGTCGCGAGCTCAACACGCGCGCTGGACCGTTCACTAACCGTTTGTCGCCAAAACGAAGCGGAAAATTTAATACTCCAGCTCTGTACGTGATCAGTATCATTCTTTTTGTACTCGCACTCTGATGGCACACTTTCGTTCTCCATTGGGAGAGTTCATCTTCTTCAAACTTTTTGTAACACGTCACTATTACATTGTATTAATTATAATTGACCGGTGTACACACAATCAAATTATATTTAGCTTTCTAGATCTCTCACACAGATGCGAACGCTTTATAGTTTTCGAAGTCTGACACAGATCTATTCATAATGACCATCAATCGTCAATCAAAATTAATGTATGATTATCGGGTCACCATAAAAACTAAACTATTCTTAACGTCTATAGATCACAGATCAATGTCCATTAGTAGTTACTTTCATCCACAAATTGCTTTTAAAGCCCAACGCGAGTTCTCAAAATGTCCATCAAAAATCACATTTTCATCAAGTGGTTAAGAAATATTAATTTGAATCTTCTTTTGTAAAATTAAAGGCTCCATGAGTTAAGTATTGCATTATATGTTTAAATTTGTCCCAAAACATCTCAGCGCCTCATCTCGATACCGTTGCACGCCGAGGCCGAAGTTTCGGCGTAATGACCTGCGCAGGCGCTCGGCGCACGATGTCGCAGATCTCAATCATCTACGGCTGTAGCAGTAGCCTCGTAAATTACCGCAACACCACACCGACACCAACATTAATTACTTATTTAAAACTTAATAAGACGCTTTGTGTCGAATATTTCGAGGAAATCGTAATTTTTGCGGTACAAAACTTTAATGTCTGGTAATATATATCAATCATTGCTTTCATGAATAAAATAGTAAAAATGTAAATATAATTTTGATTGTTCCGATAAAAGAATTTCCCACCGTAGTAATGGCTGTGTTTCGTCAGCTGCAGACTGCCTGTGATCTCCGCACCAAAGTTCTGACATTCACATTAGTTGTAGCTACAGCGATTGCACCGTAATTTTACGGTCTGTAAATTTCGTTAGATACAAACTAAGCTTAGCTACGAATAAAAACATGAAAAAGTGTGGTATTACGAAATGATTGAAATGTAATAACATGGTTTTAACATTTCATGCTTATTTCAATTTCGCTAAAACACTGTGTTCGAAATCTGATAAAAATAATTGTAGTGCACTACACATTCAGTAAACACGAATAAATCAAATGTAAACTTGGTAACCGTAAAGTACATTATCTTTACTGGTAATTACTCTGCCGCATATAGAATTAAAGTTAATAACGTATCGATAAATTCGCTACTTTAGAACGGTCAGTCGAGCGGCGACCGTACAGCGGTACCCGAAAAAAACTTGACACCAATTTTACCGTAAGACTATAATACACACATGGAGGATCAATTAAGTGTTACCGTTTTAGGAATAATTATATTTTTTGTATAGGTTAGTAAGGCCGGTAGTCAACACGCAACATCACGGGGGGTGACCGGAGGCGGGCTAATAGCTGCTATTAGCAAATCGCTCTGAGAAATCGGCAACAATGAACACGAAATATGCTCATTGCCGCGTCCCATTCATTAAACTTTTTGCGATACAATCTCTCCTGTTTTAAATGTGTGTCACACTCTTTTTCTTTTCATCTCTAAATAAACGGAGCAATTTGCCCTCGAGCGGGGCTAATATCATGATTAAATTATTATCTTGGCGCGTTTATGTGCTATCATTGTATCATTTGCTTGTGAACCTTCAGTGATTTGCAACTATTATTACCCATGTTCATTTTATAGTAAAAAACGTGAGTGTGGCTCTCGCGATAGATGTTACTAAATTCAATCATTGACAGTCACATTCTAATCTCTTCAAATTACATGTCGGTTCAATGTTTGAAACGGCCGGGCAACGCAAATTGCATGAACACTTTGAGATAATAGCTATAAGCACGAATGAAATGTAAAATTATTTGAAATATTTGATTAGAAAGAAAAACAAAAACAGACACTGACTAAGTTCTAAGAGTGAACTTATAAAAATAGGGCACTGTGTTTGTAGGCGATGCGTTAGTAATCTATCATTACTTTAAGCTGCGAGACACTTTAACATTTATAGCGCGCCTATTTAGAACACAGCTCGAGGCATTGCTCCTAACTGGTTTAAAACAACCAGAAACCGATACAAATGCACCAGCCGGTATTGTATTTAATTTAATTAATCTCTATACACATATCAACAATCATCTAACGACCTGCATAAATCGCGAATACCGATTCAATTTGAAACACAACCGTGAAATACAAATATACGAGAACCACAAAATAACGGTCGTTCCACACTTAACCTGTTAATCTCAACATATTTCACTGTAACTAAAACCTTAATTGATGTTATCAGATAGTCGCAGATATTAAAGTGTACTGCGCTGTGCAACGCAATGGCGCTATTTACTTACGCACTTACCTTCCATTACCTTTACCTTATAGCTAAAAATAAGAGCAAAACTAATCCACTTGTAAGTAGCTGTCATAAAATGTTTTACGATAGTTACCAACAACGCACGTATGTACCTTATATTACCACAATAAGGTATATATGTAACCTAACAAGCTAGATTAGTCTTCAGATTGTATAGTAATTTGTTAATATAATAAAAAAAATTGTTCACAGGTCGTCAAGGAGGATGATAAGAGGGGAGCCGAAAACGATTCAGGAGAAATGTTCGATTTTTTGCTAGGTATCACCACGGACATATTTCATCGATTCACGTAACAAGAACAACCAATATGCACTAACCAACTGAATGCGTCCGTCACGCGTCACCGTCACATTTCGTTACGGACGGGAGAATACGGATGTGTTGCGTGCTAACTAAACGGAAAAACTGATCGATGACAGCGAAAAATGTCAAACAAAACTTTTGATATATTTTTGTGATTATAAATTTTATTAAAATTTGTAAATATGATGAGGTGCTACTACATACATGTTTCAGATCTTTTATTGTCAGAGTTATAATAACAACGCGTTGAAGTTTCTAACCTCAATGAATACAAATGACCTCAAACCCTATCAAAAATTCATCCCGTTGATGTTTCGACGCCAGTGTAAGTAGAGCTTCTACGTCAAGTGTTGGGTGAACTGAAGTGTAGTGCGGTCTGGTGGCGAGCCTTCACCAATTTAGAATGTAAGCTGTCTTCCGTCAATTGTACCTATAGTTTGATTTTCCATTCCTGTATAAAATCGTGTGCATTGTTCTGTGCATTTTAAAGCTGGAAATCGTGCACCGGACAAAGCAATGCGATATTTTATAATGCAAGCTCTGAATGTGCGTTTGTGGCGTGAACCTTTCACCGCGTTGCGATTTTTTACCTTTATGTTGTAGTTAATTATGTGAACTTTGTAATAGTGTTAAATAAGTTAGTGTTAGAACTGTTACGTCTCTCAATGTAACGATATGAATTGTAAAGAGAACAATAGCCGTGTAACTCGCTAGTTGATATAGCCATAGCGTATGTTATCCTAGTACCTACTGCGACGTTTAGGATAAATTAATGGGAGTCATTTGTTATTGTCAACATGACATCATATTTGTTTTAGTTAACTTTGTGAGATCGCAGCGGACCACCTGTGCTTCCCGAAGTCTCATTAGCAAACAATGATCGGGCGTCGGCGACTACCGAAGCCTCTCGCGATCAATAAACTGCTGAGCCGATAAGAGTACGGCCGTTTGCCGATCTAGGGCTGACATTTAGTTTCTTTAAACGTCAATTTTTTGCATCTACATATAACTTTTTACTCGTCATGTCATACAAATCAGCAAATTTTAGAGAAATGATGACGATGTAATTTTTTTAATTTTTGTCATTTTAACACGCTTTTTCACTTACTAGATGATTTGGTATTTACATATTAAATTGGCAGAAAGTTTCTAGGTGCTGAGTTCATTCGATATCAATAGACCGTTAGCAGTTGGCAGCCCTACATCAGAAGCGCGCACGCCGCAGGCGACACATCCATATTCCTGTGACGTGTTTTGACAACCAGGCTTGAGGCTGGGCAACTTTTTCGTCGTCATTTTTTACTACATTTTTTGCTGCACAGTTCAACGACCCTGCTCCACTCATAAGTGTTATTTTCATATGTAATTACACCTCATAACCGACCGCTTAATTACTCGTAACTGCTGCGACGTCCGGACCCCGAATCCGATCAGAAAAAACCTAATCCGGCGCCGCTCTTAAATTACGCTTCGTTAACCTTCGGCGCGGCTAATAATAGCCTTCAACACTTACAATTCTCACTTTGCATAGGACTGTCGAATGCGTCTTGTCTCTCTACATAATACACTTTTTCTTGCCAATAAACATGTCAATCTACAACCATTATCATACTGGCACATTTTGTTTGTCAATGAGTCATGAGAGTTTCACACAAATGGCAGCGTTTCTCAGCCAATATAAACGCCAGCCATTTTTATAACTAGTCACTTATTTTCACTTTTATTTTATGTATTTGTAATAAATTCATTTTGGTATCATATTATTTGCATTTAGCGGTATATTTTATGGTGTATTTTAAAGGATAACTTTTTTGGTACGGTATATAAAAATGTAAATGAATTGTCAAAAATGTAGGTAAGATAAACACATTATGCACATAAAAGGAAGAGGTTCTTCAAATGTAGATTATGCCAAAATTGTGTGATTTTTTATTTGAATTTATTAGTTGAGTCAAGAGGTTGTGTTTGGTTCAGTCATTTGTAAATGAGCACAAGAAATGGCACCACGTTTATGAATTAATGTAATATATTATTGATGTTTTATAGCTATTTTTTGAAAATGTATAATTTTATTTGACGCAGCATAATTAAACTGATGGTATAGAAAATGTATAATTTGTTTAAACATTTTTGTAACTTGAGACGATATGACATTAATAATTTTCATCCCAGATTAATAAATGTATGCCTATACTATGCGCGAACATCAAAAACCGCTTAACCTAATCTGAGGAATTCTTCAATTTGTAACTGTTTAGTTGGGGACAGGAGTAGGAGGGTTTACACCTCTGTATTATCAAATAACCGATTTGATTTAAGAGAATATTCATAGCCACTGGAATAATTCCTGTAATACGACTGGTTCATGGAAGCGCTGCCACTTATACCTTTATGTGGTCGAATTTCAGTCAGCTAGCTTATATTTAACGATTAAAATGTGCCTTTTATTAGCCACTAAGCGAGTACTTATATGTATGTGGTATAATTATTTAATATAACAATTGTCATAGAGTAACGATAAGTTGCGGCTTATTCCATGTTCAGTAACATCCTAGCATCAGTTTAATTGCATGTAAATATTAAGTATAGTTATAATGCAGCTTTACAAGACTGTTGTCCTTATTTTAATAAATGTTACATCACATTGACGAGTTGACGTCTTTTTAATAAACGCGTTGGAAGCTTTCCTTTCCATTTTCTACGCGTGTTTTGATATTTTGGTCAGTAACTTTGGTATTGATTTTTTATGCATGTTAATGTATATGAATGCATAATAAACTTTTGTAAATGTAAAACATACTAGCTTGAGATATGTTACTATCAATATTTTTGTACTGAAACGTTGTACAGTAAAACGATTATAAACAATGTAATGCCAATTTGGTCGATCGCATTAAATAAAATTGTATCTACTTTCGTCACTTTTATTCTTCAGATTGTACCTACCTGTATATTCAATATGAAAATAAACGTGTTTTATTACAGACGGTTTTTACATTCTAATCGAATTAATTTTTTGCTTACTTTCGTGAGCACTTCATTGTTCGATATTACTGTATTATTAGTTCGCACTTCCATTCGTGCCTTGTCAAATTAACATTCATTTGAAGAAATAATAACGGGTACGCGTGATTTATTCAGGTGAAGTTATTAAGTCTGCTATTACCTGCGAACTGCGGTCATCACCCATTGACCCAGCCGTTTCTCCAATTAAAGCAGCACCCGAGGGTAGCCGCCGACACTCGCAACAATAACTCATAGTCATTTGCTATCTATGTGTCTGCGGCCTGCGCATACATTGTAATGCGGGTTAAGCAGCTCACCAAACTTTTGAACGAGATCCCGTTACTGTTTACTCAACGTTTGACACCGCCGTTTTAAGTGAATCAACTTCTTCACAAAATAACTATTTTGAACTTGGACCCCAAATCGTGTATCGCATTTGCATAAAAATAGTTGCTCATTTGTCTGATTGGCCATATGCAAATAATGTGTGTGCCGTATGGCGGGCGCGGCGCAAGCGCATGGGTCGTTGGCTGTACTCGAGGTATCGTCACCGCGCCTCGTGCCCGCCTAATGGCCTCTCCACCATTACGCCGGTAATAGCACAATATGGCCAATTAGTCCAACCAGCCAAGATTTACCACCACCAGAATAAACCACATTGCGTCAACCGCATTACTCGTACAATTACCTCTGTTTTACACAAGTTCATTTCCAATTTCGTAACCAGACTTTTCTAAAGTTACGCTGGATTTTACTCTGGTCTCTCGTTATAGGACCATTATCTATTCATGTTATCATGTCTATGTAAGTTCTTAGGACATGTGAGAGACGCGTGAGAAACTTCTACTGACTAAAACCCTCCCTTTTCCTAGCAGGATCTTATGAAATTATTAGAAGGTAAAGGACCCGTCCGAGACATTACTTTCAAAACTGTTAAAAATTTAAACAATTAGATTTTCATTTTTGCAATCTTATATCTAATGAATGACAAATTTTCGAAAACTCGAAGTAACTGATGCACGCATCATAAATGTATTAATAACTGCAAGACATCACGTCACAGGATGAAACATGATAAATAAATATTTATTAGAGAGTACAAAAACAGATTCAAAATGGATGCGATACGAGCTTCAGTTCCATTGTGCGAACATCAAACTGCTGGGAGCTATCTTCATCTTCATTACAAGTCCCGCCCACGCGAACAACAGGTGTGTTTCAGTCATTAGTTTATTTATCGAGATAGGATCTTGATGGATGTAAGCACCAAACATCATTACAATAGGCATGATGTGTTCCGTAATGGACAAACCCAACATGTACCCGCTACGAACTGGATGTAGCGAACTTGTTCGACACCTATTGATTTCTAACGAAACAGATATGCAAAACAAAATAACAGTATTGGCACATCACCTGTGTTAGTTTTTGTTTGAACAAAAAGTGTTTGGCGCGAACTTATTACGGAGAACAAATTAGACGGCGTCGTAGATAATTAGGTAGGTACAGCAAATATGGAGAGTATTATTTAGGTAGTAATTACTGGGTTTGAGGGGCGAAAATGCGCGCATGACAAAGCAAATGTTGACCGTGACCTAGAGATATATGCAAACACTTGCGGCGATCAACTGAAGAGGACTCGAAGCTTCACGGCCAATAAAGGCGCAACAGCCAGAGACCACAACCTACATGTGTCTACTGTGTAGACACCTCGATACGCTCGCTAATTGAACATATTTTGGAACCGAACGAAAACAAGTTAAACAACTGCATACCTATGCTTCGTGCAGAATCGATTGCAAATTAATGTCATCGGTTAAATCCTAGCGGTTTGTCTTAATGCGGATGTGTCCCCAAATACTGGCCTCATTACGAGTTAATGCATGCATTTGCGTATTATTGATATACTCTAATGTTAATTTTTGCAATTCCGCGTTAAGTAGGCACGTAAATAAGGTGTTGCGGGTCAAGCGTATTAGGTAATGTATCGGAACCCAAGCATTGCACAGGAGAAGGAACGGGATAATTATTTGTTAGTAAGAGTCTAGCACTCCTTCTCGCCCCACGCAGGACGAAAAGATTTTCATCTTTCAAAAAAAAAGGTAATGTGATCGAATATTCAAAACAAAATTAAAATACGTGTCAAGAGAATTACGAATACTATGTTTTGGCGCAAAGCGAACTGGCCAGGCTCGACCGGAACAACACCTACTTTGTGTTTCGCTGTTGTTGATGTACAAAGTTTATTGCCTTATGCCCAACTCTGAAACCCCACCACGTGCAACTCGTCTGATATGGCCAGCTTCCAAGGGCGGTGCTGGTTGCTTACCTTCAAGTGGACGACCTTATTGTTTGCCGTCCTATCCCATAAAATTGACATCTCATTCCTCATCCACACTTGTATGTCGTACCTACATGAAAAAAGTGTTGTATAAATAAAGGTTAGGTAAGCACTGATGTACTTAGGTAATACAGAAATTTTTCAAGAAGATACCCTAGTAATACTTAAAAACTATATTTAGTCGTCTGATACCTACTACCGTGCATCGTGTGCATGTTAAACGGTATCTATGTCATTAGGTTCGGTTGTCCTACAGAATATAGATATTTATGGATAATGATGAGCCGCTTTAAGAAGGACCGAGATATCTCTGAAGACTGTGCACTTGGCCGAATCACACATCGTTATATGTTGCCAAATTTATGTAATCAAGTGCGCTTAAAGTATCAGGTAAACCAAATAGCCAATCAATGTTTAAAAACACAAAAGGTAAGTGCGCTTACTTACCAAGTTAATGACATCCTGTTAAATTAGTATGTTAGTGTACCTATTTATCTACCTGAGCGTGGGCCTGGGATAACGGTCTACTTATTAGGCACAGTTGCTTTCAAATCGTACGGCTGATTTATCATGTACATAAGACAAAAAAATTACAACAGAACTCGAGACGACTGTCAGTTATATTTTTTACATATACTACACAACGAAAACAACTTTTTGCCATTTCGCTTATCACTTGATAGTTCTCGAAATTAGTTTAGACCATCATTTTATTTTTGCTAATTACCTTTGTTAGAGAGTTCTACACGCAACCTGTTTTAAATGAAGATACAAATTACCCACTTCCAAGCTCCAAAGTCAAACTAGTATTTCGTCAAGAGCTTTTTTACGCCCAATTGTGCTCTCTGCAAACTAACCGGATGCCAATGATACCTAACTGTAGGTAATTACACAAAAACTGTGAGAAAGTAAAGGTGTCTTCAGACAAGTTCTAGATTCAAACCTATGTACGGTTAATTGGTGAAAAGTCGGACACAACCGCACGAAACGCGGCCATGATTACTTAGAACTCTTAATTTTTCGTATCCATAAACGGCGGTAACCTTTCCATTGATTTGTGACCCTGGTCAAATTAATTCTTGGCATCTAGGTACTTATAGTCTTCGAAGGATTAAAAAACTACAATCCGATTTATCTAAGTATCCATCATATCTTTGTTTAAACAGTTCAAAGGTACAAAACTGTCTGATAGCGCGTGGTGGCAACCATCTATCATAGTCTTAACGGAGGCTGACTGTGGGCTTACGGAGCGGCCTGCCTACTATATCATCATTCTCATATAAAACTTTAATGGATGGGCGTTCGTGCCCCACCACCGTATCTGTTTAAGTGGAACAACAAACAGCAATATTTGTAACATAAACGAACATTAGCCCCTGAAGCGGCTTGGCTTGTTAAACCATTACGTCTACTGGTCCGAGCTAAAGCATCTCCTAACTCATATCCTGTAGACAACGTGATAAATGTCAAACTTCAGTAGTCTAAGTTATACTGATTATGTTAAGTTTCTCATTGAGCTGAGCAATTGTTTCTTAGCATATAACATGAATAGATCAACATAGCTCCCAGCCAGTGTCCGACTTGACGGATGGTCCGACCTCGCAAGACAAAAGCGCGACGGATTTGAGGTAAATCGACGAGTCGTGACCGAGTCGTTTAATCATAAGCATCTAAGCTAATTAGAGTAGGTCGCGAACTCTTGGGACCGGTAATGAAAATCACAATTGAACCTGGTTGCGGTGGAAAATTGCACTTGGCGTGGCATTCCTGTCGGCATTGCCAGGGGCTCTCGAGACATTGGTTGTCAACCCGCCACGATACTGCAATTATTATCTATACACGTATCATTATGTACCTACTTACCTTACAAAAAGGAACACTAAGATTTTCAGATACTTTATTAGGATTCTCCTTCTTTATTAAAATAAAATATTTGTTTTTCTTGTCTGGTACTATTGAATCCACACGTACTTGCATTAATTCACTAATAATCTTTATCTATATACTAATCGTATATACTACAATCAGGCTTTTGGGTGAGTAAATAATTAAAATAAATGACCATAAGATTTAATTGACAAATAAGTATCGAAGTCAGTCAGCGCTATTTCTTTGATTCCTCCAAGATACAGCGTTTGTTATAAGCTTCGTGTTATTAAAGCAACTCACTGTAATTATTGCGTAGGCAGTAGATTGGCCCTTATAACAGTGAAAATAGCATTATGTCGGCACTATGACCTTAAATATGCACATACACCTTTGGAATTAACAACGGACTGTCTGTTTGTCTTCAGTTTGGATATCTGATACACGCTCATCATTACATGTAGGTAACTTAAAGGAAAATTCATGTCATGCATAAGTAGGCTTAGTAACCTAACTAAGCACTTACAAAGAAAATTGAACTTGACCCCAATTTAAGATTGTTTTAATAACGACATTTTACTAAAGTGCCTACTAAACTAAAAACTAAATAGGTATTAAAAATCCTAACCTCAAAATTGTCATCAGTGTTAAGCCAATCTATCAGAGAGTTGTCTCAATAAATATAGGGATAATAATAAACGTTAAACACAGCAATTAGATAAATAACAAAGCTGTAAAATCCGTGAAATTAACTAACAAACTTAACAGGTTATTAAGTCTTTAATTGACGAATGAAAATCTTTATATCCACATCAGCGAATAAAGTTAAAACCCTCCAGACTTGTCTGGGAAAAGAAAAAGTAAAAACGCTTATTTATTGCATTTTTATACGATGAGTGGCCGGACGCAGCGCGCGTATTAACTGTAACGTGATATCAAGTTCGAAGATGTACGGAACTATACAAAGTTGGACTTGCGAGTCCATACATGCTCCCCTATATGGCCATCGGATAGAACTAGTAAAGCACTGATAATTTATAGCTACCGTTATAATTACTTTCATATACAGACAATATTGTTAAATCATAAAGGGTCAGAGATCGGTCGCTGTATTAATTCGCCTCAGGAACGGTTTATGATACTTATTATTTAATAAAACTGTCGGTTACAAGAATTAATACTTATATTTCTGTCTGTAGCCTGCAACTGTTATTGAAACTGCATTTCAGTTAGATATATCTACCTATAGGTAGACGGATTTATACTAAACTTTTTGTAGCATTTCACGGTTAATATAAACTGGATTAAATATATACGACTGTGAATAAAAGAAGAAATATTTATTTGCATAAAATGAGTTTGATACAGATGTTACCAGGTCTAAGGTGCTATCGTCGGATAGCCGTGCAAATTGCGAGACATCTTCTAACTTATCTAAATTAGTTCCTTTTACGGCGACTTGTAATCGCACATGCTTGCCTTATTCGCGCCTGTTATTTGATATAGCTTATGCATTCCTTCTAGGACTTATGGTACGGTTTTATTACCAGAAATTTGTCTATTTAATAGGTTTTATGTTATTCTTAATCTTACGGAATATCATACAACTAGCTGCTTTAAGATTCTGAAACATGTCATATTATTTAGAATGTAGTTGAGTGTACGAATTGAAAAGTAGATACCTAATCACAATATTAGACAACCAAGCTTCCATCCTTCTTTTAAGGTGCATTCTTCCTTTACATACGTACAAATGTTAAAGAAAATTATAAGAAATCCAAGCCTTAAAAAAATTGTTTATAATTTTTAAAAATGTTAAAATACAAAGATTCCCTTCACAATAACTTCTTAACTGATTTCCTACAGTCGCTTCTCTGCGTGTTTTTTGAAATATCTTCGCGCAGCTTTGTGGTAAGTACCTAATAAATCTCTCTCTTGGGTCCAAACATACTTTATATGTAATTTCAATTAGACAGAACCATGTTCCCTCTCATAGCAAAAAACGTTTGTACTAGGTACTTACCCACGTAAAAAGGATGTTGACAGTTGATGATACAAAAATCAAAGAAAAGATCTCGAATAGCAGCGTATCTTGCTGTGCAATTTACAAAAGTCAACCAGGGAAACGGCAGGATTAATAATGCTTGCGAGCAATGAGCTATCCGCCTGTCTCCATCCGAGCAATATTGCAGTTTTAAATCGGACACCTTATTAGTCAGCCCGTACACAACACGCTTGGCGCCGCTTGGTTTCTATTTTCAACATAAAATAACGTCACCTATCTAATCACACGCCTTATTTATTGGGAACGACAATAAACAAAAATGTCTATTATAATTATTGACTTTTACCTATGTGATTTGTATGAGTTTTTACTAAGTAGATAAGTCTCTCGTTGATAGTTCCCATCTGAAAGTTTCTCCTATTCTCCACAGGCAAAAAGGTTAACGTGATATTAATTTCATGAACCTTCACAACAGAACCTAACTAAATTACTATGATATATGGCGTCGAAGTTATTTATAATGGTATGCTAGTGTGTGAACACGACGATTATTATAGTTTGACCTTTGAACAAACGCCTCAAGTGCTGAACAACACCTTAATAACTTCGAGTGATGATCCCTTTAACGCCATATTAATCTTGTCTGCTGGGAAATTATAGGTAACAAGCCTTTGCGCACGCGCTACCTCGCCAATCAGGACACTACTTCCTAGCCCTACGCGCAGGAAGTCGATGAAGGTGGACGAACCGGACCGATGAGTTATTTTTACTTTTTCTTGGCATCTTGTTTACATAATGATTCTTCCTGTTGACTTATACAGCGATAAGAGACGTGTATGCTAATCTGGCACATAACGTTATTTGGTGCTATAAATAATATGATTACAAAATTATTGTTATGACCGCCTATTGCAGTGTAGCGGCCCGGCAATGGGCTCTTGTCCCTTTGTCTCTATTACGGGTTGTCGACCATCGTCCTTATCTACACGTGTATCTTGTGTTAGTATCACTCTATATGGAGACCGTTGGGTATTATCACATCAGCTTGTTGCGGCGCGGTCGCACGGTAAGGGCCTCCATTTGCATACAAGCAAATATCTCGATCTACGGGCGCTGTGCGGGCAGATTACCGTCGCAATGCTTCCGCACGCTGTATTGAATTCGGTACCAACGGTCCCGACTCCCATTACCAGTTCACGTTTACTTGTTAGTGTGATTCTCAAATGATAACAATCGGCCCGGTTGCGAGCCGAGCATAATAACAACCAGGAATAGGTCCAACTATCCTTGCAAATAATGATCTATGAAAATAATCCGAAGATTGTAGAGTTGTAAAGGTAATACGGTCGATCAATAAGCCGTTCTCAACATACATTGTTACTGCATTGATGTTTTATTTACTCATTTTAGATTTAAATAAGGAGATGATTTACTACTAAACTATAGGTACTAATACTTAGCTGGATTATCTATTTATAATTTAGAGGTTTGTATTAACATAGACATGAATAATAAATTATTAGCTACACTTAATATATTATACTATTTTAGGCCCCAACTAACTATACTCAATCTTAGCTTACTTCATTGACGCCTATGCGGATCGCATTAGCAACATGTCCGGACGATATAAAGGAGCGCGTAGGCAACGGTCAGTCAGGCACTCTACACAAAATAAAAAGTTATATTAAAATAATTGCTCGTGCATACTCACAGGCGCTTCTTAGAAGTACTAATTTATCTAAATATATTCAAAACGTAACTTTTAATAAAAGTTTCTTATGTAGGTATAATTTAGTATGATTTACGAAAACTCAATTCAGGGATACGTTAAAGCAGTTTGGGCCACAACACGGCACGAAGGAAGCCAGGAGCACAGAGATAACGGGGACATTAGCGCTAGACTTGTACTAACCCGAGGTACACAGGATTCGCCATGTACTAGTATGTAGGGGAAGCAAAGGTACCCAGTAGGGTCAACTGCAAATGCGTGGGAAGCGGGCGCCAGCCTCCATACTCCCGATGCATTAGGTAGGTAGGTTCTATAATCCACCTATATAATTAAACCATATAATAATAATACGTATCCGCTCATGTCAAGCTTCACGTCGCGCGCCGGTCGTTTGGATAGTGGCTTGAATTGCACAGAATTCGATGAGCTTCCTGTAACTACAACACGCATTTTGCTACCTTGTAAGTGGCAACTTGAAAGCTAGACGAGCTAACGGGCTCTTACTACTTACATGCACTTAGACATTGATTGCTAGTTAGCATAATATGTTCTTTGAATTCTAACTTCGATTATACCGCCATTAATATTGAGGCTCTTTGATTTACTTGAAATATAAACAAAATGAAATGGGAATATGTACATGATGGAACATGAGACAAAGCTTTAAAACTAAAGTGGAACAATAAAGTTTCCAATATTGCGAAAGTAGGTAATTGATGTCGGCTTGCACTTAAGAGAGCTATGTCGGAGGTTAAAGACCAAGGATGAGTATTAGGTTAAATATAGAGGGTGGGCGCGGCTGTTGTGGGTAAATAAAGCGTAAGGGGAAGGTAGATAGTAGTTGACAGAGGTCACGTTAGTGCGCCGCCGGCTGTGGGGCTCACCCATGCCCCCTTGACCCACAGCCTCACTGCGCAACCAGCTCCATAAATCGTTGAAGATGACAAGTAACTAGCGACCGCCCGTACTTATAACTGGGATCATACCCTCCGAAATATTTAATAATAGGCAACTATTGTTGCATCCTATGCCAAAGACACAAAGCAATTAAAAAGGAAAGAGTTTAGTATAGTCATACTACTCTTTTCTTTGGTGGTGGCCTAAGGCATATTTATTAATTATTGTCGTGAGACACACTAGATTTATTTAAAATAATTAAAATGCTGCGCGGTTTGAAAAAAATATAAATATATTTATTAAACTCAATTAGATTTATATAGGTAATAGACTCAATTAGATTCATATACCTATTAGATTCATGTAATAAACTTTTTTTAAAAAAGAAAAGAAAAAGATTCATATAATAGTTATTCGAATCTGCACTACTGAATCTAATGAATTTATTTAGAATTTCATTTTCATTCATCAATAACAGAATAAAATACCTCAAGGACCATCGAAAATTCCTCATCGCATAAAAAAGGCCCGGTTACCTATAATAGAATTACCTGCCTATAATAGGTCATAGGATTTATGTTTATTTCTTTTCAAATTGTTTTTTTTTTATTTATTTGTCTTTTTATTCAATAATTGATTTACAAATACGTAAAGCCCACCGTACTCAATGGCACGGCATCCGATCTTTCAAACAAGAGACTCCTATCGGCGACTCGGCGTATATTATTTCAGTTTCTGTTTCAGAAGACTAGGAAATATTTCTTCGGTTCAACAGTTTTTTCTTCTTGTTAAGTTTTCGAGCCTTTCTTCTTCTTCTCTCTCTCCCTCTTTCTGCTCTTTTTCCGCTCTTGTTTTTTTAGCATTGCAGGCCTCCAATGCAGGGCAAGTGTCTAAAAAACGGCATTTTGCTTAAATTTGCTTTTCTTATGCTTTGTTGTTTCACCAGTGTCAGGACAAAATAAATTTCGGAAAAGAAAAGTAGGAAAAATATTCGATGCCGCCAATAAGTTCAATCAATATATTTTTAACCCTTATTTTACTGGTTCTATAGCCCAACCCATTTCTAAAAGAGTGAATTATTCTTAAATCATTTCATATTATCGGGGTACCTATATAACTGGAAATAAGTAGGAGCTTATTGATGGAAGCTTTCACCCATTGAAGACGGCAGTATTTTTATAATTTAAAGTAATTGAATAATAATTAGTAAAATAAGTTAAACAATTTGAACATACATAAAATTAAATATTCAAAATTCACAACCTCTGTTAGATCAACAAGTGTGTGCTGTTTTAATTTAAATAATTAATCAAACAAACAAAACACATTTTGATTAAAATAAAGACGAAACTTTTTACTCACCGCACTAACAACTTCTTTAGCCAAAGATTAATTTTTCAATTTTTCATCACCGAAAAATTTTGAACTCCCTCCACGTTTCTCTGACAGAATGAAATAAAATTTTAAACTTTAACAGCAATATGGCTATAGTCTATGTTGCAGTGTTACCAACATAAAAAGTGGTTCAAGCGGGTTCAAGTTAAGTAAGTTCTGAGATTTTTATTTCCTACTTTTCGTTCATTACTGCTGCGTTTACCTTATCGGCTCATTTGTTTATTTATTTATTTATGAGGAAAGAAAATCACATCACATTGAACTCTTTCTTATATGCTAATATTTTCAAATATATAGTTATACTGACCGTGTAGACAAATATAGATTACTAAAATATAATTTAAAATGTTTTCTGCGTGACTTGCTTAATATTCTTTTCCCATAGACAAGTAGTAGTAGTGAGGTAACCAAGACAATGAATATTAGTATATGTATCCGAACGTCCATCAAACATATGTGTTAGGAACGTCATTGACGTCTATGTGTATGATAAAAATGGTGCCCGTTTACCAGCTGGCATCAAGTCTTTATTGCTAAAGAATTGACATTGTGATGATAAAAATTGTGAAGCATGGCGTCGTCAGTTCTTGATTTAGTTAAACATTACCAGCACGCAATAGAGAAACATCCGAACGACGAGAATAAAGTAAGTATTCTAATAGCACGTCTTCCATTTAGTGTAATTCCCACATAAATTTAGATAATTCCTGAATTATTTTGCATCGCGACACAGCCATTTCAAATCGACGTAAAAAATAAAAAAATATCATGTCCTTGATGAGCAAAATGTCACTAGATCGTATTTGTGTTGTGTTTTGAATTTTAGTATTTATTAGACATACGTATGGTAATTTAATTTCACCA
The DNA here is from genome assembly GCA_902829305.4 of Spodoptera exigua. NCBI lineage: Eukaryota > Metazoa > Arthropoda > Insecta > Lepidoptera > Noctuidae > Spodoptera > Spodoptera exigua. The sequence goes on from LR824612.2 coordinate 7,020,328, forward strand.
GTTCGACCAACAAAAAGTGAGGATAATGAATTGGAAAATCATCAATATGGGTGTATGTTTATCTTTCAGGTGTTAAGATGTATAGACAAGCTGTTCAACTTGGCTGTGACAGTCCAGCACCTGCAGGAGACAGGGGTGGGCCGCACTGTGAATGCGTTGCGCAAGGAGCCCGGAGAGGTGGGCCAGGCGGCCCGCTCCCTTGTATACAAATGGAAGCTGATGGTGGCCGCTGAGGAGAGTGACACGGAAACAGACACAAACAATGACAGTGAGCCTACATTTTAAACTCTTACATACTTAGTGGAAACAGTGAGCTTTAACTTTATAGTAATGATGATAAATTTATCTTTTATTTTTGTTTACAAACAATACAATAACAAAAGCGTAGCCTTATTTTGGTATTCATCTACTTAACAAACACTCAATTAGTGGTTTGATAAACTTACTTCTCACAAAGCATGAAATGTTGCATGGTCATTGTTATTTTATTAGAATAGCTTAAAATAATCTTGAAACAAAGTTTTAAGGACACTTATAGTATAAAAGTGAATTGTATTTATCATATATATTGAAGATGTATCATTTTAAAGAAACAAGTTTCCATAGATTTGCATAGTTAACATTTATTATTACTTATAACTATTCATAAGGATTTTTGTTCTACACATTTAAATATGTGATAACTCTTAACTTTATTTTATTTGTTTATAAACCTTACCACAATGTTATTTTTTAATCTTGGTAAGAGTATAAACCTTTTGTTATAATTTAAGTTAAATATCTACTATACTTGTATAATTGGGGCAATTTAATTTATGGTGGCATTTCTAGATGAAATATATATTTTTTTAACATTTCACTTCATTTCATTGCTATACCTTTGCAAAACCTTTATTTCTTTGCTTTCCCGTTTAGTTAATTGATAAAATCATATTTGATTTTTTCTTATATCAATTGAACAATGTAAACAAATGTATCTTTTGTTTCATAACATGTAAGATCAACAAACATTCATTTTTATCTATCAGACATAATTTTATAGAGATAGGTACTGTCAATGGATATCTGGCAGGAATGCTTTTAACATAAGTCCTCTTAAATGCAATAATATATAAAGAATAAACCAGTAAAAAATATATACTGTCAATAAAAATGTGTAATAATATAAAGATTATTACTACATGCCTGCCCATCAGTGTTAATAATTCTTTAGAAATTAATTACCTAATTACTAAATTAACTTTTATAATAATAGTTTGAAATTCCCAGAATAAAACAGCCAATGGTATATACTAAGGTAAAAACCTTATAAAAATCATTCACAATAACTTTCCCAAGAAATTACTACTTTACATGTAATATACTAACAGTTTTATTGCCTTAATTATGAGAATAGAATCCATTACTACTAATCACTTGGCCATTATAAAACTGAACCATATTAGGCACTTGCTGTATAATATTATTGCAAATGCATTCAATGCTTATTACTTGCACAGGACACTTCACATTTGTATTATATGAGACTTTGTTTACTTTGATAATTTTTATTCAATAAGTTAAACATGCATATGTGTGGTATGTTTATCTATATAAATTCAGAATTTTAAGTAATGTGCTGTTTAATGGATATTTTATTGAAGAGTTGCATATTTTCATTTCAGGTTCTACTCAGAATGGACATGGTAGTGAAAAAGATTCCGATGATAATGCTCATTCAAGGCATAGGTCTGATAAATATGAGCAATCCAATTCAACCTCGAAATCAAAACACCACAGGGAAACTAATGGGAATTATAGTGGAAGCAAACGGAAATACCACAGCAGTGAGGTAAGCTTTTTCATGACTGTGTATGAACCCTTTTATCTGTGGTTAGAATATCAGTTGCATGTTACAAATGATGTTTATCACTATAAAACACACATAATGTAGTGTCATTTATTTATTTAACTGTTAATATGTGTAATGTTGAATCAATTTTCCTCTATGACTAATGTAAGTAACTCCCGACTGGCTTCTGCTGAATATATATGTAAAGTTATAATATAAATATTCCAGGATGAAGAACCCACAGTAAAACGGTCAAAACAATCTAGTTCTAGTGAGGATGATTATAAAGAAAAGTCACATGTTAAAGTGAAAACTGAGACTGAAAGTGACAGTCGTGATGATAGTGATGCGTCACAGAGTGACGAAAGTGAGTCCGACATGTCCGATTCGTCCCATGAAGAGGTTAAAATCAAACAAGAAATAAAGGTCGAATCCAGTAGTCATAAGACTTCCAAACATTCTTCCCACAATGAGTATATTGATCATAAGTCGTCTAGTTCACACAGAAGTTATGAAGAGAAGTACTCTAAGCATCATAGCTCACAATCGAAAGATAAACATTCTTCTGAGAAGACATCATCAAAAGACAAGAGTCACAGTCACGATAAACACAAGGGCTCAAAAGAAAAAGAAACATATTCTGAAAAGAAAATCAAACAAGAAGGAGATAAAACTCACAAGGAGTCAAAATCATTGAGCAAACATAGTTCAGATAAACATAGCAGTACAGAAAAGCACAGTAGTGCAGATAAACACAGTAGTTCAGACAAACACAATAGTTTGGATAAACACAGTAGTTCAGACAAACATAGTAGATCAGAAAAACACAGTTCTGACAAACATAACAATGTAAATAAACACAGTAGCTCCGACAAACAGAAGTCAAGTAGCTCTCACAAACCAGAGAGTGGGTCTGAGAAAAACAAAAGCTCGGATAAGCATAGTAAATCAGACAAACACAAGAGCTCAAGTCATTCACATAGCTCGGAGAAAGAGAAACATAAAACTTCATCTGACAAAGATGTTGAAAAGTCAAAACACAAGGTTAAAGAAAGTTCTAGTAATAGTAGTAGTTCTAAGGAAAAGCATAGTTCCTCAAGTAAGGAAAAGTCAAAAGATAGAAGTAGTTCTTCTAAGGAGAAATCAAGTAGTCATAGTAGTGAGAAGAAAAATTCATCGTCAAGTGAGAATAAGTCGAATGGTAGCAGTAAGAACCTTTCTGAAAAAAATGATGAGAAAGTAGACAAGAAGTCTAAGCACAGATCCAGTTCCTCTTCACACAAGAGTAAGTCAAGCAGCAATAAGAATGATGAAGTACCAAAGAAAAAAGTTCAAATACAAACCACTGAGGATAGTGATGATGGAATTGACTGTGGCTCAGGTATATATTTCCTTAAACATAATAATACAATGTTTAATATCCAAACTAAATCTACTTCAATAGTTACACAATATATACATTATTTGCATGTTATAGAAAAATTTACACAGTATACTTATTTCCTTTGTAAATAATTAGAAATTTACTTATTGAAATAAATAGTTAATTTGCCCGTTACATGTTACTAAGGAGTTGGTAATAGATAAATAGTGTGTCAATAATTCATCATCATCTTCCCGCCCTTGTCCCGTTTTATTTGGGGTCGGCGCAATATGTGTCAATAATTAATAACTTAAATATTTTTTCAGGTGCCAGTTTTGCAGAAGCTCTAGGAATGATTAGTCCCGCCAAACCTAAAAAGAGAACACTGAAAGACTCTGCTTCACCGAATGATGTAAGCAAACATTTTACATAATATTTAATACAGATATGGAGATTCCTCAAACTTTTCCTGTTATTTTACAGAATTAAAGTTATTTATCTCTGTGCAATTTGCTGTGTAAGGGTTTTCCTTAACAGTCACAAACCACTACCAAAAATGTGATGAATCACATTGGATGGACGTCAAGGGAACAGACAATATTTAGCAGTTCTCTGAGACTTGGGATACCTTATCAACTTTTTCTATTGTCATCCACTCGGCCTTTTTGGAGGTCAAATGTTTTTAATCGAATCATTTCATGGTATTTTACCTGTTTAAGACACTTCTTGAAAAAATATCATTGTAGTAGAAAACAGTACTAGTGCTCTATCACACTCATAGTGACAGATCAATTAGGTAATAACTTTTGCATACTATTCGCCCGGTAAAAACAAATAGTCACAATCTTAATAATTAGAAATTTCAAATAAAAATCCGGGTAACATTCTAAACTAAGAATTGACCAAAATGAGCTATTGAATTTGTAACAATATTTCAATGACACATTCTTCCACAGTTAAGTCCAGCAAGCCTCTTAGCTCCTACTGCGAAACTAGCACCATTACCAGCGCTCGAGATCTCAGCACTACCAGAAATATCGCCTAACTACAAACCACGGCCGCCGCCTCGACCACTGCCACATTTCAACGATGAGGATGCCATGAATCATGTTATATCATCTAAAAACCAAAGGTAAATATAATTTATATACTTAAATAAATAACCCAGACAAATATAATGAAAATTGGAATATTATTGTGCCTTCTTAAATACAAATTCAATTTAAAAAAATTGCAACTATCTTTATCTTAATCGTGTTCCTAGCAATTTAATAATGATATATATATATATATATATATATATATATATATATATATCAATGATTCTTGTGAAATTTTATGTGGTTTTCGCTTTATTTCAGAACAAAAGTATATTCGGGCAACAAAGTCATAGGAAAAATACCCACTCTCTACGAAATGTGTGTTAATGTTCTACAGGAACATATTGATGGTGAGTTTCAATTTTCTGTTCTGTGGTTTCAACCATTTAATTGTTAGTTGTAAAAACTTTGCAATTATTGTGAACTAGCAGTAAAGAGTTGCTGTTTCTTGGCATTCAATGAAACTTGACATTTTATTGCGTGTCAATACTTTTAATTACTTCTGGGCATATCATCTCATATCCCACATTTAATAAGATGAAGATCGCCTTCTCGTTCATCATGTAGCTACTCATTACTATGAGCTCCTGATACGGCTTGAATCTTGTTGGATTACCCCTAAAAGTTACATAAGCCATATAACAAGATGAAGTCTCACGAATAACTATTTCTGTGTCCGGTGAATCACAAATTACTATTTGAGTCAATACTAAAGCTTGACTGTGACATCTGGACAGTAAAAGTAGATGAAAGGACTACTTCAGAAGACTAATAAATCGTTATTAACCTATATTTCAGCACTTGAATATACGGGTGGTGTGCCATACGAAATCCTGAAGCCCGTTGTAGACAAGGCGACTCCACAACAGCTGTTTATATTGGAACATTACAACCCCTACCTGATGGAAGACACCGACCATCTCTGGCAGAAGTTCTGTCAGAAAGATTTCCGTAACAAACAGCGGCAAGAAATGGAAGCCTGGAGAGAAATGTATTCGGTAAGATTGTAAAAGCATTTATTTGAATCCTAACTAGGTGTTGCCCGCGGCTTCGCTCGTGTTAAGAAATATTATTATGAATTAGGTAGTTTTTGGGGCTTAACCTTTGTTTAGTGTGTGTTAAAAAATTAGGCTTCATCTTTAAATTTAGCTCAATCAGACGAAAATCTAAGAAGATTTATACAAACTTTCATCCCCTATTTTATCCCCTTAGAGGTGGAATTTATCAAAATCCTTTCTTAGCGGATGCCTACGTCATAACATCTACCTGCATGCCAAATTTCAGTCCGATCCGTCCAGTGGTTTGGGCTGTGCTTTGAGTTTTATATATTTAGATATTATACAGAAGTTAAAGTAAGTTTGTATGTAGGAGGTAATCTTTAAAATCGCTGGTCTGATAATTAGCTACAATGTTTCTGGGTGCTATATGCTATAATCTATAGAAGCCAAGCAGCGAGTAAAACCGCGTGAGAGTAGCTATTTTATGATAGTGTTATAATATATACAAATCCTTCCTGCTTATTTGTAACATGACGACTCAATTGTTACAGAGATGTCAAGAAGAACAAGAAATTAAATTAAAATCTCTAACGGCGAATATCAAAATAGCTCAAGAAGCGAAGAAGGCGCCTATTAAGCAAACGAAAATGGCGTACGTCGATTCTATTGCAAAGCCGCCTCGCAACATAGCCAAGAAACAGGTAACATGATTTAATAAACTACCTATTAGTTATAACTACTTACAATGTAAATAACATTACCAATGACATAACAAAAACAATAAATAAGTATTAAGAGTTGTTCAATTCGCCAAAGGTATGATCGTTCATTAATTTGATTAGGTGAAATCAAAATGTACATTTGTTATCTAAATATGTTTCTGTACAGGCTCAGCATGGCACAGCGCGGCTGGCGACTGGCAGTCCGGCTGCGCGGGTGGCGTCCCTGGCGGCCGCGCCCAACGTACGACGCGGGGACTCTGGCCCCGTGCGGGCTCTGGCACCCATTCCCTCGTCTACACCTTCCTCCTTTAAACCCAAAAAAGCACCTCTCATGGCAAAAGCCCTACAGATCATGCGTGGACGCAAGCGATGATAATCTCCACCACATCTCCGTCCCCTTTTAATTTTATAGTCCCGCCCCAGAATAGATAGCGAATTTGTATTGAGTTCCAATTAAGTAGTCTCATCAAATGTTCCGAAATCACGGTTAGTGTTTAGTGTTACGTCGCTAAAGTTAATACAACTGTTTTCCCTCGCTCATACGTGTCTGTAAATATATTTATATAAAAACTATGGATTTATCGTGAAGAATGTTTTGTGTTTTATTTTAAATGCAGTAAATGCTTCGATAAGGTTATATCTTACTACTTATGTTCTTGACATTTCGTGGATGCAATTATTGTGGTTTACTTTTTATGTGCTTCATTTCCAAATTGTGTAGGTATAGCTGTTGATGTGATTAGCATGGAAACTAAAATAGTAATTCTAGATTTTCTTTTGACATATCTTCATGTATTTTGTATACGCATTAAAGTTTTGAACAAGAATCATTAGATTATAAACTTTTGTAAAAAGACCGGAGTCTATAAAGTATTTACTCTCGTTTCAACATCACTGTTATACTACCTCGTAGCCAGATGTGCTAAAGTATTTATGTCATGGAATTCCTTTCGTCACATTTTGTTACGCTAACATTTTATATTAGACCTCAATTATTTTTTAAAAAGGAATTTAAACACTGTCATGCGTTTAGTCAACCGATTAAATTTATTTACTTGTTCCTGTATAAAACCAAAAATCTGACAGTGTACAAAAGAAAATCGTGTAAAATATTTAGAACAAAACAAATTTTGAGCTTATCAAACATTTGTAGATTGTAAGTTAGTGTATTTAGCCCTTAATTAATCGGCACTGTAATAATATTGTAAATGAAATACACAAATGTGTATCTGTCGCATTTGATCGTGTCATTAAAGTTTACACAAGAATTCTTAATAGTCAATAATGGGATGTCGGAAATGAACCAAATTATTTGGGTTGCTGTGATATGTTTGAAATATAACATAAAATTGTGATGTAGTGTTTTTGTAAGACGCGAAATGAGTGACTTGTCGAGATGTATCTTAGATGTCTTAAGGTATTTTAAGAATGTTTTAGAAACAAACTTTTGTTTACACTTACTCTGACAAGAGTATTGAATATAATGTTTTATGTGACCCTTGAAACCAAATTTGTGAAGGATGAAATAAAACAACCATTTGTTTCTTGTATATAATGGTAATGTATTGTTATGTAACATCACAAATATCTCTTAGATCAATGTATTAAAGTACACTTTAGGAGAAACAAGTAACTTCCATAGATTAACTACCGAATGGATTATCGATGTTGTAGTCATATTGATTTGAGTAATGTAGAAAAAATATATTTGTATATGAGCACATTAAGGTCACTTACATATTATCGTGTATGTATTGATAAAATAATACTTACCAATAAAAAGTAATCAGTCTCAACAAAAGACTAGTGGATATGTTATCCAATAAGTTCATCTTATTTTTGTCATGTTTTATTAAAATCGCAATTATTTGACACAATTATGCCATTATTTATACAGTGAATTATACTTATGTGGTTTTTATGCAGTCTTTATTTTTAATTCAAGGTACAATGTAACTTGTTACTAATGAACAAAATAATATTACATACTACAATATCATATCAATATAAAACAACCTCAATATTTCGAAATTTCGATTTCAACTGCTTTTCGTAATCAGTGTTTATAATTCTAGGACATTGATACACAGCAAGAAATTTAAGATTCTTATAATATTCAGAGATCACGTCAACTATCACAGGTGAAATATTATCTATTCTTGATAGACTTAAGCTTTCCAGCTTAACTAAATTCGGACTTGCTAAAGTTCTCCTCAGATTCTCCTCACTAAAAACTGTATTATTCCAAATTTGTAAGTGTCGTGTCTTTTTTAAATCTGCCAGTTTGATAAGTCCTTTATCAGTGAGATTTTCACAACGTATTATAGCAAGATCTTTCAACAAATTACATCGCGACAACAATAATAAGCATTCGTCGTCTACAGCGTCACCCCCGTAAATATGTAGGGCGTTAAGAATCTTCATCTTATTAACTATCAACTGCTTCACATAGTCTAAAGTAAGGTTTTTAACTTTTTCTATAAAAATATGGCTTAAATAATGGCACTGAAGTAAACTATCGCGCGTTGCCGCTGGCAAGCCAAAGTCTGACAAAGCTAAATAGTTTAGATACTTAAAATTACCGTAAGGAACTAATACATCGACGTTATTCATTAAAACTAATGAATTCTTAAGATTAATCTTTCTCAGGTCGGACCACTTAGTAATATCCTCTTCAAATTCTTTAGCTATACGACACATTACAAGTTCCAGTGATATGATATTAGGACACTGTTCAATGATTGATTTGATTACGGGGTAACTGTACACATACTGTATTTTGAGACACCTTATGCATTCTCGGTGAGATTTTAAGATTTCCAAGGTTTTCTCTCTTACTTCCGTCTGTCCTGGTTTCCCGGAGAAAACAAAAATAATGCCCCGCCAAAGTGTGAGATCTCGACAAAGTGTCTTCCATCGGCTGCAAACGTTTTCACATTCTAGTATAGACTCTAACGGCAGGTATTTAAAAATATTTATCATCAACTCGTCTGGTAGAATATCTATTGCATTTAGAGTTACTTCATTTGATGGGTCGGACATTGCTGGAGATCTAGAAAAGATATAAAATTAATGATAAGTATAGTACCTATTACAACTATTAAACTTATTTACAACAAAAATTTATTATGGTAGGTAGCTAGACAGACACAAAATTTAACTATTGAACCGTGGTGATTTGAGACACAATAGAGGAACAATAGGTGTACGGAAGCCGGCGTCGGCTTGGGGTTAGATGAATTGAATGTTGGTATTTTTTCATAGTTTACACGAAATAAAACTTACCGAAATATTCACTTTGGTGCGGTTTAAAATCTAAATTATTTACACTGTTGCAACGTTAAAATGCAAATCATTTGAAATAAGTATTCCGTTTACTAAATTTGGCTCAGATCGTAATTATTTTGCGTATTTTGCTTTCTCCCTCCACATCTTCAACACGTGTGATGGAGAGGGGATGCATCCATCTACCTAGCTAATACTACGGAATATTTACAAATAGGTAATTCAATGAGTTTTCTATTGAATCAACCGCAGATTATTGCGGAATAGTAATGAATTAACATCAAAAACTAACACATTCAAAATTACGCTACATAATATTATATCTAAATTAAACAAACACTGTAATGCGTCCTTTCTTATTACTAGTACTACTACTGCTACTATGCTGATACTGACGCTGAGCATAACAAACACACACATTATCTGGAATGTGACAGCCGGTATCAGTCGACTGTGTTTTATTTTAGTCGATTGTTAGTCTATGATGTTCTCACTAAAGTTGCTCATTCATAAACAATTAAATTTTGTAGGGACAAAATAGCGATGAAGCTGATGATATAATATATAATAACCTATTTTGATTTTGTAATTTAAAATATTTCTAAAGTGCGTAAAATTATTAAATATAAGCAACAATCAAATTGAGAAAACAAACAAACAAATGCGAGTTAAGCATACATATTACTTAACAATTAAATGCTAAGGCTAACCAAACTAGGTCGTAGGTGATAAAGATAGTATCTACTACTTCCTTGTAAATATTTCTTATAAGTTGATACCTGGTACTAATCTAAGTACTTTATTAAGTGTGGTAGCCTCACAAATTTACTCAGCCCTAACGATTAACGATTCACGATTCGATGAGTGTTACCAACTTCACAGCGATGCGATATCTTACTCAATATGCCCAAGTGGGAGCGAGACCAAATATCCGCATCACGACTTGGGGCCTTTTTATTTTTTGCCGTACATCGCTTTACTTACTCAGTGAGTCGGATTCCGTCGGGGCGGGTCGTCACTACATTCTGTTATAACACTACATAGAAATTGTGTATTATACATCTAGTGTAGAGTAGGGCGGCCCGATTATTAACCCGACCGACGTACTTAATTAAAACAGTCACAATGCTTCACCTTAAGAACATTGCCAAATCGGTGGTACCACCTCTAAAGAATACCATCCAGAACGAGGCAGTCAAACTAACGCCTGCTGCTGTAAACGTATGCTGCCGCACATACGCTAGCCATGAAATACCAGACAGGCTTAAGGATATTCCGACCCACGCAAACCCAAGGTTCTTCGACATGGTGGAATACTTCTTCCACAGAGCCTGCCAGGTTATCGAAGACAAACTGGTTGAAGATATGAAGTCGAGAGTTCCCATTGAAGAGAAGAAAAAGAAGGTTGCCGGTATTCTGAAGCTGATGCAGCCATGTGACCACATCATTGAAATCCAATTTCCCCTGAGGCGCGACTCCGGCGATTACGAAATGATCCTAGGTTACAGAGCGCAGCATTCCTCACACAGGACCCCAACCAAAGGAGGTAGGTGTCATTATTATTCGTAATTCGCCTAGCTTTGCTTACATCACCCATGTATACTTATTGTTAATAGGAAGTTTTATTTATAGCCCCGGAGACACGTGATGTTACTGTACGTAATGTTATATTACCAAAAATATTTTCTCATACAATATTCGTTTCTGCTTAAGATATATACCTACACTCTAAAATCGCTTAGCACCTACAAGATACATTCTAATTCTAGTTCTAGCCAATCTATTGAATAGTATAAAATTGTACTAATTAAAAATGACATAAAAACCTGCTTGCTGTGTCACATGTTAGTTTAACCTGGCCGAAATATGCCATTCACCTTGATTGAGCGATTTTATTTAGCCATGTAGCCGTATTTAACCTAAAAATAAGTCGTTCTTTCCTATTATTACTTTGAGCTAACGATGAATGAATACCATTCTATAGAGCTATATTTTATACATAGATGATAATGCCAACAAAATTGTATGTCATGCCACTTCCAAATCACGCCACGGATTATTATCTAAGCAGTTGTGGTATGTGATAAAAAAAATAGTTTGCCTTTGTTACACCGGTTTTGCGATCAATTTTGACGTCTTCTGCGAATCCGAACAGTCTGTTGTTAAACTTCATTCTAAAGTTGCATTAACAACAATCAATTCCAGACATACCTACCTACGTGTTTGTCGTAGGAATTGAATATGCATCATATGGAGAGTATTTGCGTTACATAATTACCAATTGTAACCAATTTTACTGAGAAAGGGATAGATCAGCAATCGGTAAAATTGGTAGGTAAATTAAAAGTATAAGTAGCTATAAAAAATAAAACATTAACTTATTAAAAATTTTAAGTTAACCAATTTATTATCTTACAAATTAGGTACATACTTACTAAGAAAAAATTAGCTACCTAATACTCCAGATTTGCTCTTTTGGTATTTTAGAGGCCTTTAAGGTAGGGCTAAAATTATGTAAGGACCTTTCAAGTGTGACGTCTGAAGTAAAAAACCAACCTTCGCCAGTCTCGATAAAAAATCTGTGAGCATTAAGTAACTTGTGTTGAAAAACTTAATCGATTCACTTCTAAATGTTGCGAATATTTTTCATGAAATTCACATAAATAGCCTCGAAAATAATACCTACATGTAGGTACGTCTACTTAGTAGGAAATTTATTGCTACTTTATTTTAGGGACAACGATTTTACTAAATTAATATAAGTAGCTAACGATCTTCTTTGCAGTACTACAACCAGTTATGTGCGTTCCAATTAGAAAACATCGTAAAATATAATACAGTAGTCAATGCATACTCAATGTGAAGGTTGCATGCTCTTTTGAATGTCTCCTTTATGCTTAAGTATCATGAACACAGCTGTTCAATGAAACCAATCCAAACTGGTCATAACCTGTTTTCAAGGGCCATCGTTTGTTGACAAAAGGAACTGCACTATTCATCAGGTACCAGATGTTAAATGCGTTAAAAAATTAACCATCAATCGTATTTTTTCATTTGTGTTGCTGCGTTGTAAAAGTGTAGAACCTGGTACCTACTTAGATCACCCAACCGGAGTTGTGGGGCTAGCCCAATAAGGAACCACGGCCTCGGTCTAAAGGCCGAGAAGGAACGGAGGAGTTTTTAGTCAGTAAAAGTCTGATACTCCCTTCCTTAGGCGAGAGAAGTAATTTGATGACATTCCCCTCACAAAAAAAATCCTATATCACTATAGTAATAGCTATCGCTTCTTTGAAGTTTCAAGTAGTGTAGGTATAAGAAGTGTTGCGGTGATTATATTATGGGTTATAATTATGAGCTAGCGTTCACATTAGTTTGTACCTTCCCTACAGACAAATCTTTATAAAAAGTCTTAACTGCATTCAGTCCTTCTAATTAATCTATACCTCCTTGTAATTAACCGTTATACAACAGGAAATAAAGAGACCATTGGAATTAAGTACGAGTATAACTATTGTTTCTCGTGAGAAAATATAAACTACTTACTTACCTGCTATAAGTATTTTTAATTAATTTAACTATCGTAAACTCCTGATCTGGATTCACCAGATTCGAGTCATTATTTCCTTAGGTACTTTTCGGGACAGTAAGTTAGTATTTTCGCCCCTTTAAGAAACATGTACGCAGCCCGTACAAACTTGCCGTCCTCCTGCTAACGACAGCATCGGACTCAACACCTTTGATTTTTATTCATCTCATTCCTTACAAAGCTATAAGATAGGAATTTTGCCTTACAACTGCAGTAATATTAGATACAAATTATATGACACGAAAATGGCTAAATCCTAGACTAAATTGCCATCATCTTGAAAAGGGTTCTTTTGTTAGGCATTTGAAAGGAAAAATTGTTTTATGATAATATATGTATACAAAAGTACTTAAGCATTAATATATTATTTTTCCTGCAATGAAATGACTCCTTAACATTTAGACATAAGGAATACATATGGAAAATTGAAAATGAAATAGCTAACGAAAAAAATCGTTCTTCTGAACAATTTCCTACTTATCTACCTCTTCGGTCATTGCTTCTATAATATAATATGTCCTTGTCTAGGTTTTTTTTATTATTGTTACGCGATTCCTCGCCCTTTTTCTGCAGTAATTTCGGTTCATTAAACTCTTTCTCGAATCTACTTTTATTATTTATCAATGGTTAAATGCAACCATTAATAGATAGCTTAGAAGATTCATACTTAGTTTAAAAGTCAGGTCAGATACTTTTGCTATTTGCAATGCCGATGTCCTCCATATACCTACGTATCCAAAAAGCGTAGGGTTTCTCGTACGAACGTTCAAGTTGTTAGGTCTGTATTAAAAAAAACTCTTGCCGAAAAACCTGAAACAAAAATTACATAATTTTAAAAATAACTTAGAAATTAAACTGAAATCAATAATATAGAATTGCATATTTTAGCTTTCTTTTCGCTAAAGTAACCTATGCCTAACTTTAAAAATTCTGCCCGAACAGGGAAATTATTTTAATTAACGCGTCGTAATCGACAACCAGAAACGAATTGCCAAAACTCTTTACTAATGAACAACATAAAATCTTTGATTGTTATTGATATTGAAATAACACACACAAAACAGTACCTTATCGTATTGCATTTGCAAAGAAAATGTATTAAATAGTAACTGTCATGATATAAATATAAAAAATAGCCTTATAGCTATTAGCAGTTTTGCAAAATATAGTTTAGGTACCTACTACCTATATTTTTTTTACTCAAGCAAGAGTGAAAACGCTATTCTTCCTTGAAATATAGAAATGAGTTTTCAATTAAGTATTATTAAGTTATAAGTATATAAACCTACTCAAGTAGCCATTGGCATTGTACTTACTGTAAGTAGAAACTTATGTACTTACTGAAGGTAAAGACCTCCTCCATTTCTCTAGGTCTGCTGATGATTTTCTTTTTCATAAAGTATAAATCTATCATTCGATTTTTAGACGGATGTATCTTACCCGCAAATGTTTGGTGGATAGATGATTAGATGAACGTTTACTTAATTTGCCACGTCAAAACTGCGGAACGGATTTAAATGAAATTTGGCATAGAGAAAGGTACTTATGGATACGAAAACAAACATAATATAGCGTACTTTTTACCCTGGTACTACAGGCGAATTCGCTGTCAAGAGCTAGTGAATGATAATTATACGGCCTAAGCAACATTAGCATTAAAAATAACAAAATTCTTGAATGACCTGTTTTCCGCTTATCTTGTCTAGGCACATATCAATTGGGGCCATATGATTCCCGCAGTCATTCTCAAATTAAAAATTAGAGATTTAACATTATTATAAGCAAATATTTGTGCAGCCATATCGAAAGAAAGAAAGAAAGAAAGAAAAAACATTTATTTGAAACTCGCACAGAAAATAAATACAATTACATTTTATAAATACAAAAAGAAAAAACAAACAAAAATAAACAAAACAACAACAAAAAAATATATTAAAATAAAATAAAAGACCTGTGCGAGGTCAAAAAGGCCACTATCTCAGCATATGCTGCGATAATTCACCAGTAGGTAAAAATACCGCAGCGCTGAAAGTACATACCTTCCTAAAAGTTGCGGCAACTTATAAGGATATAACTGCAATGTTATGGTATCTAAGTAGTATAATAAAGGCATCGGCAACTATGTTGCAGCACCTAGCCACATAATTAAATTACGTAACTTAATGAATGTAAACTCAGTATATACATAAAGGAGGAAATCCACGATGTCAATAAGACAAAGAGGTTTATAAATCAGATGAACTTAATGGATATTATATACTTTTGTATTAACACAAACATATTTCATTTTAAGAGCACTAAATAAATGTAGACAATAGACATAGACATGCTATATTACAAGACAAAACAAAATGAAAATTGAAGGATTACTAAAAGAAGCACCGGATAAGATAAGTAAATATTTCTGTACAATTTAGTTTTCAACGAATAATACTTTGAAGGGTGTGGTTCTCATTCTTAAATACCACACACCCCCAATTTGTTGGATGGCAACACAATAAACGTTTCGTTCTTAATTTGAAACGTGATGTGCGACCATCACGTGTTATATGACTCTTGTCACAGACTTAAGTGTAGGTAGTGCGATTAGACGCCTGACAAAACAAGATAAAAAAATTTGAGGTTCGTATCAGGTTGGCAACGGGAGGCGTGGTCGTGACGCAGATTTTCACGTCATTGTACGTTGCGTAACGTCTAAAATTATACTAGACTAATTTCCATTGTACAATCAACACCTGCCTGTAAAGGGGCGTACCTGCACCTATATTATTATTAACTCACTAACGATAATTCGTAAAGTCCACCACGTATTGCCAACAATGTTATTGAAATGTCACGTTTTGAGCGCTTATTTATTTGGACTAATAATACTCTGTCCCCTGATCGTCTACGTAATCTGTGTTTACTAAAGGAATTGAGACGTTAGGTACCTACTTAGTATCTGTGAACTCGGACAAACTAATTCTAATTCTGTATTATCATCATCATGCATGACAAATAGTTTAACGCATAAAGTTAGCAAGAGCTAGACTTGCAAAAAAATTGCTGGTTCTTCTTAGTAACTATAGGTATCTCCAATGAGGTTTTAATCTGGACTGAGATCACAATTCTCGGACAACTTTGTTTATAGTAATCTGTGACTACAATGGTTATACAAGACTTGTCATTGTAGGTTAGTACTTTCGATTGTTGCTATATTTAGAGCTAGTGAATGACTTCTGTTTAGCACACGCCTAAATCATTTAGGCACTAATATTGCCAATAATAAAATGTGTCATTGGTCTCTTGAAAGCTTTCCGAAAATAGGTAGATAGGCATAGTTTTTAAGGGTAGGTGTGATAAGCAATTAGCGTCGCCCATAGACACCAGCAACAAAAAGTGCGTTGCCAGCCTTTTTAAAACTCCGACGATACATAGATAGTAAATTAAAATATAAGACCAATTAATAAAAAATGTTTAAAAACCTTAAAGATTATCTTTATTGATAAACAATACTATTAAAATACTATTTATCTAATATCGCACTTATGGACATAGACATGTGGTATAAAATAGTCGTAGATATACTTAGTAGGTAGTTACGGTTGAAAATATATGGGTAGGAACTACGTATCTACTAATTATATACTGATATTTAAGTAGATTGTTACGTATCAAGATTATCGAGACTAAGATTAAATGACTAATTTGATAAACAAGGAATAATTTATGAACACGTAGGTAATTAATTAATTTCATACATACATAATGTATCGCCTCCACGTCACCGCGTACAGAATACGAAAAAGTAGCTGAAACGTGTGTCTCATGGGCCCATTTTATTTCAGTCACTTATCGTTCTCGGCTATTTATAACAAAGAAGAAACATCCGAGCAAAACAGCTCGGGACTATTTCACTGTTTCAGTCGCTTTCAGTGGGTAAATAAATTACATTTCTCATAGATAGGTAAATGCCGCGTTGTTTCGGCAACTATTTGTAACGAGCAGATGAGTAATCGAATAAGGGGTTTCCTCCGGAACTAGTTTTAATAAAATGTTGAGTAAAAACTGAACATTCGGTCTTGCTTAAAAAATCAGTTACAAAATATTTTGATTCCTAAGCAAAAAAATAGGTACTATATGAGCTCAAAAGCAACACCGTCGGGTTTAGCGTTTTCACATTCCCAGCATTTTTTATTGCTACGCTTTTCTGTTTTTTACGAAAGCATTACACATCCACATTTTACAAACCATTTTTAGCTGTCATTATTGTTAAAATACTTGTTGGTTATTTCAAACTAGACTGGTCATATATTTTTTTTCTAAGCTCGATAGTAATACTTAATGAGGAATTGATCCTTAATTAGTTATTTAACACCTAAGTGATAAAATAATTTACCTACTCAATTATCAGGTGTACAGAAAAAAGTGGTCGTATTTCATCATTCCAATTTTCAATGTCGAGATTGCGCTTATCTCTCCAGATAACCCCTTTCGGTGTAAAAAATAAACATTCATCAAAATGTATTTGATTTCAAGATATAATGTACCTAGTTATCATATTTGAGATGACATGATGCATTACATGATCCGAGAGGCGTGTGATCGTGACAAATCTATATAAATAAAAGTGAAGTCAGAAGCCATGTTGCTAAGCTCAGAGCTAAAAAAATATTGACGATTTCTTTTAAAAAAGGTTTAAAAAAATAAACCAAAAAAAACAATAATGTGTCAAATCAGCTAGTTCTAAATCAAGCCTAGGAACTTATTTTTGTAACCTCGTTTAATTTTACTATCATAATTCGATTAGGTACCTACGATTAAGAACTGCTTATTTATTTCATGTATCAAAGCAATAATTTTATGCAGTGTCATCACGCGAAAACAACGTTATTAACTTCTAATATAATAAACAAGACTACGAGCAATACAAAATACTTAAACCTAGGTACTTCGTGGGATTATTTGAATAAGACTGCGTATTGTTACGTAACATTTACAGCGATATTGACGTTTGCAAATATAACTCGTTTTAACTGCAACTTCCTCGAAATAATTAATAAAATTGTGACCGTCTTTTTAATGAACGATTAACAGCAATTTAGTCGTTGTTGGCAAACACATTTATGGTAATAAACACAATGATACTAAGCTAGTGTAGTATAGGTATAGTAGGTAGTATTCGCATACTAGGTAGGTACCTACATTACAAGATGTTGGATTTGGATACATACTTACCTAGCGTAATAAATTATGTATGACAAAACATAGTAGGAAGGAACCCACACCTAGGTACTGTAATCATTTATATACCATAATCGAATATAGAATATTACTTCGTCGAGTTTCATGGGAAATGCGTAAATTAAATATATGTACCTATCTAACCCTTCTAAAACCAATTTGGCAGTCCACTACTTGACGATCGATGTCTGACAATGTGTTTTGAGTTTCCATTCAAGGTGTTCAAGGTTCAGTGGTCTAATTGACTAAATGCTTTGCCTTTGAATCCAATTAATTTCTATTTCTCTTCCCCAGGTATCAGATTCTCAACCGATGTCTCCAGGGACGAGGTCAAAGCCCTTTCCGCTTTGATGACATTCAAGTGTGCGTGCGTCGATGTGCCATTCGGTGGTGCTAAGGCCGGTATTAAGATCAACCCTAAGGAGTACTCCGAGCATGAGCTGGAGAAGATCACCCGTCGTTTCACCCTCGAGCTCGCTAAGAAGGGCTTCATTGGTACGTATAACTTTAACGCCATTTTATTGTGTACCCAGACACTTAATCAGTAAAACGGTTACAAGTTTTGAATCGCAACAATTTCTTGTTTTTGAAATAGCAATGAATGAGCGTTAATGTTAATTTCAATAACTTTACACAAACATAGAGAAGTTAATTGATATGATAACGAGTGAACGACGATGACATGTGTCACGATAACGCCATTACTAGGTCGGCGACGTACTTTACTCTTATTTACCTGCGAGTTTCAATCAAATAAACGTGGGTAGTAGGTATGTAGGTATATCATATTCGAATACAATTTAATTGGGATTTATATTAGGTGCTTATGTAATACCTAATGTCAGACAGGGGTCAAAATATAAACATGTTTTTCTCGTCCATGTTTATTTTGTAGTTAGCCATACATTATGTAGTTATACACATTGTGTACTATTATAAGTATGTATGTAACAAAGTAATATTATGTAAATTGCAAGTTCTCGTCGTGACCTTGTTTGGTACAGTTCATCGACTGTCAAGTGACCACTTACCTAGGTCGATAACCGGCGCAAGAAAATTACGCTCGCGTGATCGCTCACCCAACTAGAGTGTGACTTCAGTATGTTTATGTTATTATGTAAATAACATTATTTTCATTAACATTTCGGAAGTCATATGATAACACCTAAAGGTCTACCCTCTACGAAGTAGTATCTCCAAACCATATCTACCTAAGTTTGACAGTTGTGACCCAGCGACATCGTCAATTTAGATTTTATAAATCATGTTGCTATTAACACTTATCTTTTTATAGTTGTATCGGTGTAAGAGTCACACAATAAGACCGATAACTCAATAATCCTTTCCTTCGTACAGTTTCATAGCAACCGATAAAATAATGTGATAAAAGTTGTTTGTAATAAAAATCCAATGTGTGTAGGTAATTACAGATAATCGATTTGAAAATATAAGTCATGTTAATATGTAAAGAGGTAGATATGTAAGCTACTAAGATAATCAAGATTTCTGTTTGGCTACCTATAGGTACTATCCTAATAAAGAGGTACCTCAATAATCTAGGATCTAGGGTGTTGGATACTTAGTATTGATATAGCAAATCGTAACAGCTGAGTCTATACTAGGTATTTACCTATGATGTTTGTGTCATGCCAAGCGTCTGTTAAACATTAAGAATAGGTAAACATCGCGATCGCTACAGGAAAATATTTGACTTAATTATTACCAAGTATATTGCATGTGTTCAAGTCACGTTTATTTTGAAACACTTCCAAGCATATATTTAGTTAATAATCTGCTGTTAAATACTAAAGAAATTAAATGTTTAATGGAAATGGTTGCTGCACAAAGAAAATAGTTAATAACTATTAAGTACCAAAGTAACAACTCAAGAATAAACTTTAGGTACCTACTCTTTAATTATGTATATGTATGTATGTATAAGGTACCTACCTAAATGAAGTAGGTGCTCAGGTTTTGTTTTCTTAGTATAGGCATTAGGTATTCTTAGTGTAGGTTGGAAATAAATGGTAGGTTATAAATCCGGCTACTGTAAAAAACGTCAAATCAATTATTTATTTATTTACTTATTTATTTATTTACATCACTTACAACCATCATTACAGATAAAATCCAATTCGATAGTGTAGCCATCAGTCTTACAAAATACAAAAGTAAGAACTTATAATCTAATTATTTAATGTATACTTACCTACTATAATTTAAACAATCGAAAAGAATAAACAAGAACATAAAAAATACTAAAAGGTAAGGTAATAAACAAATAACAAACTTAATTCCTAAACATTCTTAAAATTATAAAGTGAATACTATAATAAGTCTTAAACACTATTTTACTTAGGTAGCTTACATCGTTTAAACACATACTACATAAAAGAAAACTACTGACACTAACATAAAAAATCTTTATAAGAAATAAAAGAAAAATAAAAGCACACTTACATCAATTTCAGTGAGATCAAATGTTATTATATGTACATATTGTAAAACTAATAGTTTTATTGTAAACTTATTGTCAACATTGTTATTTGTAAAGTGACAGGTTTATACTATAGTACTCTGTGGTGACAAGTCTCTGTTACTGTCATAGACAAGTAAACACTTCTGTATTTTAGTATGTAAAAGTGATACCCACCACTAAAGTAATAGTCGACTAATTTAATAGTTATGGTTAGATGTCGACATTAACGGGGACCACTCTGATTTTTGGCGGGAATTCGAACTGTGTTGAACTCAACAATAAGATATATAATTTGGAATAATTATAATTATAACGTAGAATATTCAAGTATTCATTGTTTTATTTCTGAGTTAAGATCTAGTTATTACAACTCAGAAGTGGGATTCGAACCCACGCCCACAAGTATTGAAAATATAAGGAAATAAATACGCCAAAGAATTTTAAAATACAATCACCCACAAGTTTTGAAAAAAATCTTGAAATGGACCGTGACCACGGTGTATCACGAAGAAGTCGGTCTCATTTACGTACACCTATTATGAGTGAGAAACGCAAGCGTCGCTACGATGATGGAGCAAGTAAAAACTACTTGAGCGAGAAGAAGCGTCGTAGGCAGCAAAGAAGTACGCCTAGCGGTTCAAGTGACCAGGGGAGGACGAGTCGATCTCGAACACGGACTGATAGACGGCGTCGGCGAAACCGGAAACGTAGCTGTGAAGCTGAGCGTCGTTCGCGCCGAAGCCTAACGATGGAGTGGAGTGAGAGTGAACAGGACGAGAGGAATAGATCCCGAACACGAGCTGGTGGTCGTCATCGGCGAACTCGGAATCGTAGCTGCGAGGCTGAGCGTCGTTCACGCCGAAGTCCGATAAAGAAACGGAGCGAGCAGAGGCGTACCAGTACCCGGAGGCGACTATCCAACCGAAGCAGTTCATCGAACACCGTAGTAAGTAATGCATCACGCGAAAATACCCAGGTAAGCAAATCTATGTTTGCTAACAGCGAGACTCAGTTATTTTTGAACGAGTTGTTAAAATCTTTGTCAGCCGCGAAACCAGAAGGGAATAAATTTCCAATGCTAGGTAATGTCATTCCTGAGTTCGACCCCATGATCAAAGGCCAGACGGTCCACATGTGGCTCAACAAGGTCGACGAATGTGCGAAGCTATACCGTTGGGGTGATGACCAGATTATTCACTACGCGCTGCCCAGACTTGCGGGGGTGGCTCGTACGTGGTACCAAGCATTGCCTTCAATGTCATTTTCGTGGCCTGAGTGGAAAAGTAAATTAATTGATTCCTTTCCTAGTAGTGATGATTACGCAGAACTTCTTACTGAAATGTTGAATAAACGTGTGAAATACAATGAATCGCTAGAATTATATTATTATGAAAAATTAAACCTACTGAATCGATGCGAGATTTTCGGAAAACGTGCCGTTGATTGCCTGCTCTATGGCATTGAGGATCGTTCCTTACGACTTGGTGCTAAAGCAGCGAAATGCCAAGAACCTGAAGAGGTTCTTAATTACTTTCAATCTATTAAACAAAGCCGCGATTTTGATAAGTCTAAAATCGGCCAAGATAAAAAGACCTATCATATGTCATCGATGAATTCAAACTTTAACACTAAACAATCAGTAGGAAATGACTCTAAGACCTCTAAACCATCATCTAGTACGTCAATAACATGTTTTAACTGCAAAGAAGTAGGTCATTTTAGTGTTAAGTGTCCACAAAAGTTGCGGAGATGTAACATTTGTAAGAGGATTGGCCATGTAACGATTGATTGCCCGCAACTATCTAATGAAAAGAGTAAAGATGTTAGTACAGAAAAGAAGGTTATGAAAGTCGATGTTGAAGATACTAGTAATGAGAAATATATGATTTCATTAAAGATTAACGATGTTTTGGTTAGAGGATACGTAGATTTAGGCAGTCAGTGCACATTGATACAATATAGTGTAGCAAAATCATTAGGAGTTACTTGGTCAGTAGGCAAGTTACCAGTTATGAGAGGATTAGGTAATAATATAGTTGTTCCACTGGGAAAGGCATGTGTGAAAATGAGCATTAGTAATATCGTAGAGACGGTCGACGTTTACATTGTTGAAGATGGTATGATTAAATACCCTGTGTTAGTTGGTCACAGCTTTACAGAAAAACCCGGTATCATTATCACGAAAACCTCAGATTCTTTAATCTTTAGCAAGGAAGGGATTAACAAATTGCGGCTACTTCTTAAAACGGATGTTGAAATTCAACCAAAACAAATGACTGTGGTTCCTGTCTATTCCGACAGAAGCTGCTCTGGGTCTATTTATGTCAGGGGTTCATTAAGGGGTCAGCCTGGTAAAGAATTTTACTTATTACCAGGTGAATATTTTCTTGAAAATAGTTTAGGAGCAGTTCTAATCCAAAATTTTAGCGACCATTCACTTTTGCTAAGTAAAGACACATTAGTTAGTCGAGTTTTCAGTTTCGAAAAAGGTTTTGAAATAAACATACTGGATTTTACCAAAGATGACTCGAGCTCCGATCTTAATTATGGTAGTCACTTATCCGATGATGAGTTATTGAGATTGAAGTCTCTATTAAAAAAGTATGAGGGCTGTTTTTCCTCTTGTTTAGCTGATTTAGGGTATACTAACATACTACAGATGAAAATAGAACTGAACGATGCGAATCCAGTCGTTTACCGTCCTTATAGGCTTTCATATCCGGAACGTGAATTGGTTCGCACAATGGTAAAGGAGATGATCGATGCCGATATTGTTTGTGAGTCTAACTCACCCTATGCGAGTCCTATTATTCTTGTGAAGAAGAAAACGGGTGAGAAAAGGCTTTGCGTCGATTACAGAGCGCTGAATAACAAGACTCGTAAAGAACATTACCCTTTACCACTGATTGACGACCAACTGGATAGATTGTCGGGAAATTCTCTCTTCATCAGTCTTGATCTTGCATCTGGGTACTACCAAATCCCTATAGCAGAGGATTCACAAGAGGCAACGGCCTTTGTCACACCTGACGGTCAGTACCAGTATAAAAGAATGCCTTTCGGGTTAGCTAATGCCCCATCAATTTTTCAAAGAGTGATGAACAAAGTTTTTTCTGATTTAAAATACGTTGTCATCTACATGGATGATATCCTGATTCCTGCTAGTTCATTTAATGATGGCTTGGAACGCTTAGAAGAAGTTCTACAGCGCTTAGCTAATGCAGGTCTAACTCTTAAATTAAAGAAGTGCCATTTCTTTCAAAGGGAGATAGATTTTCTAGGATTTTGTGTATCCGGAGATGGCATACGACCCGGATCTCGTAAAACTGATGCAATTTCTAATTTTCCTGTACCCAAAAACGTACATGAGGTGAGACGTTTTATAGGACTTGCAAGTTTCTTTCGTAGATTCGTCAAAAATTTCGCAATAATAGCATGTCCATTAACGAATCTTTTAAAATCTAAGTTTGAGTGGAAATGGACCGCGGAATGTACATCTGCTTTTAACACTCTCAAGGAGAAACTCGCAGAACGACCTATAATAGCCTTGTTCGATGCGCGATTAGAGACTGAATTGCATACTGATGCATCTAAGATAGGTATCGCAGGTATCCTTATGCAGCGTGGTAGTGACGGCCACTTGAGGACTGTAGCCTACTATAGTCGGAAAAATTCAGAAGAGGAACAAAAACTTCACTCTTTCGATCTCGAGACGTTGGCTGTCGTTGCTTCCTTAAGTCGTTTCCGTGTGTATTTATTGGGGCTTCAATTCAGAATAGTAACCGACTGTAATGCGTTAAGAACGACTTTGACAAAGCGTGATCTCATACCTAGGATTGCGCGATGGTGGGTTCAGCTGCAGGAGTACGACTGTACTATCGAATATAGGGCAGGCGCGCGTATGGCTCATGTAGATGCTTTGAGTCGTGCACCGGTAACTGAACACACTGACGATACTGATACACACGTAATCGACGTATTGCAAACAGAGGCAACCGATTGGATTGCAACTGTACAGAGTAACGACGAAGAGATAAAGCGAATCCGGGAAATTCTTCTCGATGATAAGACGAAATACGTTGCCGACGTACGAAATAATTATCAATTGAAGAATGGTTATGTATACCGTATCTTAGATGAGGGACTTCGTTGGGTAGTACCAAGGGGTGTTAGATGGCAAGTACTGCGCATGAACCACGACCATGTAGGGCATTTTGGTTTTGACAAGACGCTGAGTAGGTTAAAAGCAACATTTTGGTTCCCAAAAATGCGTCGTTTTACAAAGAAATATGTATCATCTTGCTTACAATGTGCACACCATAAGGTACCATCAGGCCAAAAGGAAGGTTTATTACACCCTATTCCAAAGATTGAAATTCCGTTCCATACATTGCATGCGGATCATCTCGGCCCGTTTATTCGTTCTAGAAGGGGAAACATGTATATTTTAGTAATTGTAGATGCATTTACAAAATTTGTTAATATACGTGCAGTAAAAGATACGAAAACTTCAACTGCAATTAAAGTATTTCATGAATATTTTAGTTACTTTGGTGCACCGTCTAGACTAATAACAGACCGAGGTTCATGTTTTACTAGTAGGAAGTTCAAGGAGTTCACAGACAAATTAAACATAAAACATATAATGAATGCGGTAGCTACACCTAGAGCGAATGGACAGGTCGAGAGGTTCAACCGAACCATATCCGACGCATTAAGTACGAAATGCCATGGTAGCAATGAAAATACATGGGATGAGTATGTAGGAGATATTCAGTTAGGTATGAATACCACTGTCAGTAAAGCGACTGGCAAGAGTCCCTCAGAATTATTATTCGGATTGAAATTAGTTTCGCCTTCAGAGAATATACTGGGAGATGCGATTTCTGAAACGACTCAGTTAGTTAGTAGTGACCACCTAATGCAACTTAGGTCCGATGTTAAAAAAAAATTGATAAAGATCAGGAAAAAGCGAAAGCTAGGTTTGACAAGAATAGAAAGAAACCGAAATCATACAGTGTAGGAGATCTAGTTAGAATTGAAAGGACAGTCGTTAATAAAGAGCATCAGGGTAAATCTAAAAAGCTAATACCAAAACTTCAAGGCCCGTACCGAATTGTAAAAATTTTACCGAACGACAGGTTCGTAGTCGAGGACACGCCACTAACTAGGAAAGGAAACAAACGATACGAAAATATAATAGCAATCGATAAGATTCATCCTTGGCTAAATTTTAATGATTATTCTAGTGATGATGATAACGAGATGGATAGTAATGAAAATGACAAAGAGGAATGAATTAATGGCATTGAAAAAAAAACTAACAATGTGTTTTTTTATAGTACTTTAACTTGTTACTTTAGTATTTAGGTACTATTTTAAGAAATGTTTCATAATCTACCTATGAATTATTGAAATGATTATCAGTGCTTCGCATAATTGCATGGTATAATTAATTTAACTGTCAATATGAAATGTATTGCGATTGAGACTAGATGATTAACACTAATAAAGAATGGCACTGTGTTATAGGTCCGTATGGATTATGATTATTATATAAATTAGTGATTGTGAGCACCGGCTATCAGCGATCAGTACAGAAACGAATGGTATCAAATTATTGGTATCGTACAGATGATTGTTGACCATAGCAGATCGTGCAAGATGTCTGTTTATGATAGATTTATTGTGAGCACCGGCTATCAACGATCAGTACAGAAACGAATGGTATCAAATTATTGGTATCGTACAGATGATTGTTGACCATAGCAGATCGTGCAAGATGTCAGTTTATGATAGATTTATTGTGAGCACCGGCTATCAACGATCAGTACAGAAACGAATGGTATCAAATTATTGGTATCGTACAGATGATTGTTGACCATAGCAGATCGTGCAAGATGAGAGTGTATTTAGTTTTGTTGTTAGCATAGACTATGAGCAATCGGTTCAGAAACGAATGCTATTTAGTACAAATGTCACACACATGTGACTAAATAATAAGGAGATTTATTATTGTATAATTGCTATAATTTATTGGTTATATTTATTATTAATTGGTTATGCTTATTGAATTGAAGTGAGAGGACTCACTTGTTGAAGGATGGCCGAACTGTAAAACTAATAGTTTTATTGTAAACTTATTGTCAACATTGTTATTTGTAAAGTGACAGGTTTATACTATAGTACTCTGTGGTGACAAGTCTCTGTTACTGTCATAGACAAGTAAACACTTCTGTATTTTAGTATGTAAAAGTGATACCCACCACTAAAGTAATAGTCGACTAATTTAATAGTTATGGTTAGATGTCGACATTAACGGGGACCACTCTGATTTTTGGCGGGAATTCGAACTGTGTTGAACTCAACAATAAGATATATAATTTGGAATAATTATAATTATAACGTAGAATATTCAAGTATTCATTGTTTTATTTCTGAGTTAAGATCTAGTTATTACAATATGTGGAGTAAAACTTGTGTGAGATCACTCGTTTTCCCCGAAAATATATCAATGCGGCTATGAACTTCGTTCACTACGCGAATGCTTCGAGTGATCGGGGTCTTGGCCAGCAGGTTGGTTCTAGTATCAGGGATGGCGAGCAGTGCCGGACGGCGTCGCCTCCACACGTACCGGTCAGGTACGCACAGCTTCAGGTAGCGCAGCACTCCCGGGTTATGGACTGTACCCCGTAATAACTTCACCACGTAAGAAGCCAGAGTAAATTCCCTACGTACTCTTAGCTCGTTATACCCGACCATACCAAGTACGAATAGTGTGGGGTACATTAAGGGGTAAAAAGGGTATACTCCATACAGTTTAAAGTACAGGTGCCTTGTGAACTTGTTTTGTACTCGCTCTAACATGACACTGTACTTCGTTTCGTGTGGAGACCAAATGATCGCATTATGCTCAAGGTGACTTCTGACTATAGCATCATACAGTACCTTGAGCGTAGATATTTTATTAAATCTTTGCGTCTGCCTCAGTACGAACCCTAGGTTTTTATATGCTTTTTTACACACCTTAGTAATGTGCTCCCGAAATGTTAAGTCTGGTGTCATGATAACTCCGAGATCTCGTACCTGTGAAACTCGCTGCATCGGTCCAGATTCTACCACGTACTCGTAGTGCGCTGGAGTTTTTGCGCGAGTAAACGTTATCATGGAGCATTTGTCTACATTGAAGAACAGCTTATTCTTTTGACTCCAATCTACTACACTTTGTATATCTTCTTGAAGACGCTTTGAATCCGATTCATTCTTAATTTCGAATTGCTTCTGTTCTGGTCAAGTGGTCACTTGTCGAACGGTTGCAGCGCTGTCTGATTCGATTCTCGGATCGCACAAGTGGCCGATGTATGTCAATTGGATCAGCCTCTAAAATAGTATGAATGATATATAAGAGCTTTGTGAATTTTTCACTGTGAATTACAATAATACGAATCTTCCAACAAATGGGCGAAAATATCAATGTCGTTTGATAAGCCATTGTTCTCCTGTTCCTTATTCGGTTCTAGTCAGTAGTAGTAATCATATAAGTATTAATTTTAATGTGCAAATTATCTCAGGGCCCGGCGTGGATGTGCCCGCCCCTGACATGGGTACCGGAGAGCGCGAGATGTCGTGGATCGCCGACACCTACGCCAAGACCATCGGTTACCAGGACATCAACGCCCACGCTTGCGTCACTGGAAAGCCTATCAACCAGGTGAGATTTATTCCTTAATCATAGTTTTGATACATCTTATGCCATCTCCATGTTATCTCCACTCTTCCAAAGGATGTCGGAAGAATCGACTAAGTGACTACATTTCTCGTCGTGGACAACAGCGTGCTCTCATAAATCCCTCAATGTTTATATTTATGCTGCCTATAGTCTGGCTTACCCATACTTAAAAAAGTAAAACACTGTTTTATAATAGTCCAGCAATGGACTCTTAAGGGATCTTGAGGTTGACTGATAAGGTATAAGTTAGGTAGTCGCGTCTTATCATGAATTAATCCATTCAGTATGGCTTGATTCATTGATTATTGTTTTGTGAGTTACAAAATGCACCTTGAATTAAGAATAGGTAAAGAAACTTCAATTCTCGTTTGTAACGATCTATGATTTCTGTGCATTTTTTTAATATGAATATGACTACCTATTGTTACGTAAATCTATCAATAGAATCGTTAATAAAAATACAAAGACACATTATTTTCTTGAATGGGGCTGTTAAGAGAAAACTATAATAGATAAAAGATTATTGCCGTGCATTTAATAATGTTTATCGTTTATAACAGGGAGGTATCCACGGTAGAGTATCAGCCACCGGTCGTGGTGTTTTCCACGGTCTGGAGAACTTCATCAACGAGGCCAACTACATGAGCATGATCGGTGAGTCATTCTAAACTTTAATCTTCAACTTATTGAGTCCATTATTCATTGTACATAAAAAAGCTCGACTGTTCGCGCTAATATTTACCTAACGATTTTGACAATCTATGCAACAATATCATTATCACCAACCTTAAGATGTCGTCCATCGCTGAAGAAACACCTCCTTGGTTTGATCAAGGTTTGAAGATCGTAAGCCACTCCTACTCTTGTGATCTACAGCTTCAGTATTTTACATTCTAATGCTTTCAATTCTATTAAGATTCTGTGAAATTCTACAATGCCCTCTGTTACAGAGAGAAAACTCTCCTTGTGTCTTCAGTATACTTTTTAATAAAAATGCTACAGCATTATGGCTATAGCATTATGGCTATAGCATTATTCTAGAAAAGAATTTAATTTCCGTCACTTTAACTGATAACAGTACGCAGAATCGTTTGCGATGCGAGTTCGTTGTAACCTCGTCCCACACAAACTAAGATAATAATAATATTTATTATTCAAACAACGACGTTCCTCTGGCGGGATGAATTGTTAATGAGGCCGAATTACTAACATCCCGACTAGTACAATGCCAAAAAGACAAGTTAAGCAGTTTAGGGAATTTTCATCTCTATGCTCTTGCATTAAGATCTGTGCCCTTTTCACGTTTCCGTTGGCCCTAATATGTTTTATCTCCGAGCACATAATTATGAGTTTCATGGTCTTGTTCATTATTAAAAAACATTTATTGTGATGTTATCTACGTAATAATATACCACAGATACAACCATTGGTGTAGCTGTCATTAGCATCATGAATTAATGCTTGGTCATGTTGACAGGTTCTTTTTTTGTTGTGTTTGTTACTGTCAGGAGAAGGTTCTTATCAAAGAAAATATTAGAAAAGTACAGGGGAACTTTAGGAAAAAGTGACCCGTAAAAGTGAAAAGCGAGATAGTTGGACCCGTGCGGAGCGGGGGCGGGCCGCTAGTTGTTTATGATAAATTCAAAGGATGTAGGTATAAGTAGGTACTTGTGTCAGAAATTCAAACCGCGTCAACTTTATTTTTAAATTGATTGATTGGCACTTAAACTAATCTTATCTTTACTTATTTTGAATTTGAATATCAAAATAAGTACAATGCTTATGTTTCGTGGTTTCCTTTAATTTAAATTTTAACAAAAATAATACTTTCTCACATTTTATTAATGTGAAACTGTACTGGCTGGTTGGCTGTTTCAAAATTAAGATTCGGTTTGTTCCTAATTTGATTAATTTTGTTTACCAGGTACTACTCCCGGATGGGGTGGCAAGACCTTCATCGTCCAAGGTTTCGGTAACGTGGGTCTCCACACTTGCCGTTACCTCGTCCGTGCTGGTGCCACCTGCATTGGTATCATTGAGCACGATGGCTCCATCTACAACCCTGACGGCATTGACCCCAAGGTAAGTTCTATCATAGCTGTGAGTAGAATCACATGTACAGAAGCCAGTATCTAAGTAAATAAGTACTATGTATTTCCATCTGAGATTTCGTTATTAGCATCAAGCATTTGGTGTTAGAGGTTAATATTTGGGAATTATTTTAGTATTGTCTACTTACTTAACTATAACTAGACAGAATTTCCGACTTTGCTGCTTGTTAAACTAAAATTGGTCTGAATATGAGGAAATTTTGCACAGTAGGTACCTAGGCCAAACTTTAAGAGTTGACATACGCGAACGACAATTCGTACCTTTACCTAATGTTATGCAAGTTTCTTACGTGTCGCATGCAATTAATTAAAGCAATAATTAATTATCATGTAGTTAAACCAGCCTTAAACTAATTGAATTAAATTATTTTTCAAGAAGATAGGTAGTATCGTGTTTTGTAAACGAGCCTTTAGTGTTGCAGTGAAGACGATTGTCGATGTTTAATTTGCATTCCACATCAGTGTAGAAAAATACGTCGAATACCTACCTAACATCCAGTATATTTTTTAATTTAAAACTCCTAAATTTATGTATTATTCTGATAAAACCCATTAGGCTATGATGATTATGAACTACCTATGACCAATTTGTGAGCAGCGAACTGACAAATTTTGTGCCTACCTACCAGTATTTTACACGACTTTTTATACTTAGCTTAATCATAGTACAAAAAGTAAATAAATATGATGTATATACTATAGGAATACCTAAATACAATTTTAGATAAATCAAATTCGATAAGATTATTAGTATCTAGCCTTTTTTTTAAACACTGAATTTAGGTGTGTCGTCAAACTAATAAAATTCGAACTTATTTGTTTATTACCTAGGTTTAACCCAACTGTAATACTTCCTTACAGTTTTAATAAATATCTAACATTCGTAGCACTATTCAATAACAATTAATCACCCGTGCATATGTAAAATGCCTAGACTTGTGTATTGAATTGTTTGGACACCCAACACCAGCCTCTCAATTGAGCGTGAAACAGACTTTAGTCACGTGGAACGTCCGTTACGTATTTGTTATTAAATTCTCATACAACAAAACGATTAAACTGAGTACCTAATTGTTTACTATTATTACATAATTACGCCCACCAACGTCGTTTTAATTGCAATCTTTTTACAGCTAATGCATTAAGAAAACTTTTATTACATTTGTTTTAATTTTCATAATTTTGTCTAACCATAATCTTTAAGTAGCATGCTTAAAAATTGTACTTACTACAACTTAAAGTACCGATCTACATGTATAAATACTGTCCTATAGGTACCTGCCTAGGGGAGGTCAGAGTTTGTAGTCAAAGGATTGGTTGTTTTAACGACGAAGAATCGCTAAGTCTTAAGCTTTTTTCAATGCCAATTCTCGTCTCCAATCAATGTTCGTTAAGGTATCTTAATTAAAAATTATGCTTTTGATGACAACTAAACCGGAGACAATAATCCGAACGACAAGAACGAAAGAAGGAAATCTTAGAGATGAAAGATTGTAGTTCCCGAGTCATAGTCAAAAACCATATTTATTTCAACGAAACTATAAACAGGTTCAGTACCTAATTGTCTGTTCGCCAGTGAAGCTAGGTTCGTTCGAAAGTGTAAATTCGAATGGTGTAAGAACGAAGAAGAAACTTCATCGTAGGTAACTCTTTTAATTAGCTAGTAGTTTAACAAGCTCACGAATACATTCCTTAATCCCTATCTAAGGATTAAACCCTGATTTCAAAACAATAGGTGGAAGAAGTTGAGTCGTTCTGACTCGATACTTTTATCGATCACATACCCAGGGTAGGAGCCATAAATATTCACCAAATGGCTGTATATTTCACCTATTTCACGAATAAAATCACGGGCGCTACAAAACTTATAGTCATTATCAGCAAGGTCACAGGTGCTCCGGTATCTGCCTTTCCGACTAACAAAATTTATTTTCATATAAACACATTATCAAAGAAACGTAACGTGACGAGACATGAGACATCGGATGTTTTTCCACACATTTGTAAACGTATCTGATAAAATACGAATCTCTTTCTGTGATAAAGAATGCAGATAACATTTCTTCGCATCTGAATAAAAATCACTTCACAAAATATTTTTGCTACTTGGGAACATTTTAGACACCTATTACAGTGTACCTATATGACTACACATAATTGTGAATGAGTATTATATGAATATTTTAACATACAACATTTTCTTTTTTTTTATAAAAACCAACACATGTGTGTCTCCACACATGCCAGTTATTCACCACTATGCCAAAAAATCCCTCTACCTGCCTGTTTATTTTGTTCTATTCGGTACCGACCTTCGGTGTCTACGTAACATAATATGTTTCTGGAACAAAATACTTAAAATCTATGAACCAACTAATTTCATTCGTTTTCACATTTACCACGCTGGGTTTTTTCTTTTGCTTTTTCGTTTTCCTGCTTTTGTCCGTATTTACTATACCTACTGGTACTATTTTGAGTCTTGTTCTTCCATCCTTCGGTGTTCTCTTTGAGTTATAGGTAACTCATTGAACTCTCTTTTATCCATCCACATTCTGCATTTAACCGCTAGTCTGCCGGTATATGAGACACATTGTGTCTCGCGTATATCTGCGCTCCGGCGCGTCTACCACGGGTTAATTTCATATAGGTACCTACGGCAAGTCACAATTGAACAATAACCAAAATACGTATCTACAAGTTTGCCTTATAAACAATAAAAGACAATTTCATACGTTTTTGAAGCTTAAGTCAAAATTATAGTTTTAGTAGAGCCCAATATTATAGGCACTCTTGAGGTACCTACTCAGACAAAAGAAAAACAGTGTCAGTATTGTGTTGTCGGTAGGTCTAAATTAATCAAACAATTTTTAGCGAAAAATAAATACCTAAAAACAAAGGCATTTTATCGCCTTAAATAAACACGCATACATGAAATTGGGTAAAAGTTACTATGAAACCAAATACTGTGATAAGCTATCTACTAGAAGTACGTACGGTTGAATCGCCTGACCGATTGATTATCAAGTTTGTTGTAATAGATATTAGATAATGTAATCAGGTCGTAAAAAGTGGACACTTCTAATGGTAATAGGGATTAGTTTTATAAGCTCTTTTCAAGTGTGTTGTTTACACTATCATATCTATCTACTGTGCAATATTTCCCTTGTGGGAGCTTACGGGTAGTCTCTGTACTTATTATAGGCATATATCCGTATATAGAAAGACCGTTTAAAATGGCATAGGTACTATTCAGCAGGTGACTAAAATGTTAGCATCACTCTGACTCGGACATCAATTTGTCTCGTCTTCAAATAACACTTAATGAAAGGCCTTGTTACAATTTCAGCCAGTTAAAGTCTTTTTCGCTATCAAATTATTGTCATATTTTCCCTGGAAGTATTACAGATGGAAAGAAATGGTCTAATCTCCTGTTTCGGTGAAAAGGTCGACTAAGGAAAACTTGTAGACATTGTACCTACTCGTAGACCATTAGTCTAGCCCTTTAGGTTTCTTTTTGGAGCACTAAATACGTTTAAACTAAAATGAATTATATTATTTCTAGGCCCTCGAGGACTACAGAATTGAGAACGGCACTATTGTCGGTTTTCCCGGCGCCAAGGCCTACGAAGGTGAAAACATGTTGTACGAGAAGTGCGACATCCTGGTGCCCGCCGCCATTGAACAGGTCATCCACAAGGAGAACGCACACAAGATCAACGCTAAGGTAAGATTTTAGAATTAACATGTATTTGCATGAATACCATTAATTTGAGCTTGTCGGGAAAAGAAACCACAGGACCTTAAATTTTACGCCTAAGCTTCACACAGGGAATCGTAGAGTTCAACTAAACGACACACGTCTCGGAGAAAGGTACCTAAATCTTTGAATACCGTCAAAATTTTTTGAAAGCAAATCCTCTGCTTGCTTCGGTCTCCATTCTGTTTGACATGGCGTTAAACATATTAAAATTACTAATTTATATTAGTTATTTGCATGCCCATCTTAAAAGGCAAGTACTTACAGTTAAAATTCTGTTATTGAGATATTCATCTAGTATTAGAATTTAATTATCTGTTTCCTTATAATTGTTGCTCAGATCACATGCCATATATCTTGTAAAAGTTGTGCCGACACAGTTTTACGCAAATTGTCAACGAACAGTAGATTGGTCGAATCTTAGATGAATAAAAAAAAAACAAACATAATAATTCACTATCATTTAAGTACGTAGGTACGTGCTTAATTTAATTATCAACTCACAATATTGGCATTACCTTGATATTTATCTCACTTTCAACAAATACTAAATGTAATGGGGACCTATTAACTTTGCCCGAGACCTTGATATCTTTCGTTATCGTTTTAATTATATAACGTGGGAATATACTCAAATTAAGTACCTACCTAACTACTTTAGTATAACTCTCATTTGTGTAGGTTCTGATAAGATTAATGCTGTAAACGATATTAGTGTGAATGAAAAATGAGATTAGGTTTTTATTGTCGATGATGAAAGTTTATGAAAGCAAAGTGTAAATAGGTTGTTTTTCTATATCTTTTGCTACGCAATATTAAATTGGTCTCTTAATTAGTATAACTGATGAAAGGTGGACAATGTCTTTGTTATGGCCTCCTCTACTTTTATTTAAAATGGTATAATGTTATTTTTGCTAAGTTATTGGAGGTCAATCAAGGTTCACCATGAACTGGAACAAGTAGTTAAGTTCAAGAACTTAATATACCCAGGCATTTCAAAGTTCTGAACTTTTTGTTATTATAATAAACCCACCTAACTTCTTGCTAATAGGCACTCAGACCTACGTCCACACTTCAATGCGGCCACTCTCCGATCAAATTCAATTATTCAAACTCTATTATTTAAGGGTAAGGCGGCTGGCGGTGGCTTTATTATAGTCCATAGTAAATTGGTCTAAAAGACCCTACATAAGCAAATGTGGAAGTTTTATAATAATGTTTATTTACTTACGTATATAGGTATATGTAGGTACCTAATTTGTATTTTATATAGATAATAATTATTGCCTGCTTTTGGTCAGCGTTTTAACAATTTACCTCTGCCACGGCTATTAGGTACGCGACTCTAATCAAGTTAATAACATTAGCCACTAAGTACTGTATAATTTAGCAAGTAGGTAATCGAAGACGACCTTTAAATTGATTAGGTAGGTACGGGACCCACTTAATTTTTTATTGGGCATTTCCACGGAGTAAGAACAACTTACTCCGTGGGCATTTCTCTCAAGAGATCATTTAGTTTAGATTTATTTTGTGAAAAAAAACAGCATCTAAATATCTCTTTTGTTCGCAGATCATCGCGGAAGCCGCCAACGGTCCCACGACCCCAGCGGCCGACAAGATCCTCATTGACCGCAACATCCTTGTAATCCCCGACTTGTACATCAACGCTGGTGGTGTCACCGTCTCCTTCTTCGAGTGGCTCAAGAACCTGAACCACGTGTCCTACGGACGTCTTACTTTCAAATATGAGCGCGAGTCCAACTACCACCTCCTGGGTAAGTATTTATTCTTTCCTTTAGGTAGATATTTTTTGCGTACCTATTCTGACTGTGGTTTTCTAATTCACTTAAGTTAAATCCAGGTCTTTACATTTTTTAGTTTTGTTTATTTGATTCGGTATCGTCACATCTAGGTACCTAGTATATTTTATTATCTCTCAGAATGCACCTATCTCTATAGCGAGAAAGAATATGAACACTGAAATCAGTATCACTTATAACGTGTGATACGTCCTCTTCCAATGGCGCATCGCCAATTACGGCACATCTCTAGGGCACCTTAAGCCCCGGTTGCAATTTGGAAAATACAGACCATAGGAAATTAATTTTGTTATTTTTGCAAAAACCATTTTAAGAAAGGCCTTTACTTATGCAGTATCTTATGATTACTTAACGTTATTTATACGAATTCTGTATCTATCGGTGCAAACTAACGTCCACAAACGTTGCATTACTCTTATCTGTTTGTTCTACGACAATAGAAGGCCAAATTCCTTTACTGTATCTAGTCTGAGTTTTCCATAATAACGTATACATCCCAGAAACTTTTAAGTCTTCGCATAAATCTTTTCTTATTACCAAAATCACTTCCGATACCTACTGAAGAATGATTTAATATTGGCTCTTTTTTGTGGTTGGCAATTTGGAGCAGGTACACTTGACTTGACTTACTTCGGAGAAAAAAGACTTGTTTCTAATAAAATGGGTATTTTTTTGCAGAATCCGTACAGGAGTCTTTGGAGAGGCGTTTTGGCCGCGTCGGAGGTCGCATTCCAGTCACACCCTCCGAGTCCTTCCAGAAGAGGATTTCTGGTGCCTCCGAAAAAGACATTGTGCACTCCGGTCTCGACTACACCATGGAGAGGTCTGCTAGGGTAAGTCTCTCTGCTATTTTAGCTTTTAATATCGGTTTTTCTAGTGATTGTAATTGTCCAATTCCGACTTAAATTATCTGTAACTCATTCACAAATTGTAGTGTGGTCTATCTGTCTGTGCAAGGAAAATCTGTCGACGCCACTTATTGAACTTATTTTCAACCCAAAAGGGCACAAAGAGGCTTAACTATTAAGTACCTATTGTTAAATTATTTTATTCATGGCCATAAAGACAAGTCTTTTGGTGAAATAAGAACATACATAAATTGTTCAGAAACTTAAAGTATAGCATGTGTGACAACGATTAAAAATGATTTCTTATTTCTACTATTTCTTAAACCCACATTGTTTTTAACAGGCCATCATGAAGACTGCCATGAAGTTCAACTTGGGCTTAGATCTGAGAACAGCGGCGTACGCCAACTCCATCGAGAAAATCTTCACCACCTACGCCGACGCCGGTCTTGCATTCTAAACACTCACTAGATAAATTGAAGTATTGTCTGCATTTTATAGACTTCATTTTAGTCCCTATGCACATAAGTGTAATTTTTAAGACATTATTATCACAGTATTTTTGTTTGTTGGAATCATGGCTTTTTACTTTATTGTTAAGCGAATCGTTAAACTTTAAAAGTGAAAATTTAATTTTCCAATCAATTGTATCGTCTTGAATTTTGAATAAATTGTTTTACTGTTATTCCTATTGTGTTGTTTCATTATATTCCTTTCTTAGACCAGGCAGGTGGATGCATATCTACGTATCTACAATTTTTTTATGGGTGGAGGGGGGAAATCAGTGTTCGGCTTTACGGATAAAAAACATAGGTACCCATTCCTTCTCCTGGTCTGGGCCGGGGTCGCAACTTCAGATGCATACTTACCTAAATATATAAATGGAACAACCCAAAAATTATATAGGAAGGCAGCTACTTAAAGCCTTCGTGGAATGTAGGTACGTATTTTAGAATTACGAATATTCTAACGTATAGGTACAAATATTTTCCCAGGAAATTGTTAGTAGATACGTCACTCACAAAGTGACGCGCATTAAAGCGGGTATGAACTATGAAGTATCCGACTAGTGTAATGGCTGAGAGGTGGGCTCTCAGGACTTTAACAGGTCCTAGTGGCGAAATGTTGGGACAGACTTTAGCGCCTTCAACACTATCAAGGTATCGCAAGTCTAGATCGGGAAAAGGCACGATTTTCTGTTGTTCTTTAAAAGGTGTTTTTTGGGCAAGGGTGCTTATAGAATTTCTGTGTCATATGGACAGAAGTCAAGCGTTCGCTGCCTCAGTGGCAGAAACCTGCAAATATGCCAAGGCAGATTATAACGCGCACCGGGTGTAGGATGAGTGTATGTAGATGTTATTTTATAGTTCAGCACCTGTAAAAGCTCCTGGGGATGGCCAACTAGGGAAAGTCATCGTAACCCTGAGCTACCCACACTCCTCGTGCACCTTGAGCTAGGGACCCTACTTTTTTGTATGATAGGTCGGCTTCGGTAAAAGAGCAGACAGATTATCTGGTGGTAAGCAACCAGCTCCGCCCATGGACACCCGCCAACAACGGAGGTGTTACAGGTGTGTTGCCGACATTTTGGGATAAGGGATTTGGTTTTGGGATTGGGGAGGGTCTAAGGGATTAGGCCACCGGTAACCTCTCTCACACGACGAAACATACGCTGAGATTGTTTCACGCCGGTTTTCTTTGAGGCCGTGGTATCAATTGTGCCTATTCATTTGTGCCGAAGTATGGCTCTCCGACACTTAGTCATGAGTCGAAGTCGAAGAGAAGTCAGCCGCCAGTCTAACAGTCTCCTCCATCGCTATTAGGTAGGTATACTTTACCAGATGAGCTCCAAGGAGGTCCTGGAATGATAAAAACAAAATATGCTTCTTATTTAAAACTTAAAATTAATTTAGAATAACAGTTCGGTATACATTCAAATGAAGATAAGGTACAATGAGAAACGCGATGGTATTTTTCTTTTGGAAAATCACCCTATCAGAAATAATATTTTATCATAAAGGACACCCAGTTTGGAAACGAAGAAAGAAAAAAGGTATTTATGCGACAATGACTAGGTTCGATTGGACTTGGCACCCTGAGCGTTCATTCGAGGCGTTTAAGAGCTGTTGTACGGATCTTGACGGCGAGCCTCAAGAGAAACGTGTAGGAATATGACGTACACGTAGCCAGTTAGTCCTTGTATATACCTTGTGCCCCTGGTGCTAATAGTGAGCATACACAATGCAATCTCACGTTTTTTTTTTAAAGCTAGGCTTGGGTGGGAAGCTTAGTTTAACTGATAGCTTAACTCGAAACCAAATAAAACTATGTACTCCATATATTTTAATTATTATACTTTTCACTATTAATTCTCTTATTAGAATTTATCTGGTTCTGTCGCATCCACACAACTGTTATAACGCAAAATGTACTTTCAAATAAATTGAACGTTGTATTATGATTAATATAGAAATGGAACGCTACCAATTACGTGGTGAAATGTCAGTTGTCAATCGATGCGAATTGTGAACACTCTAACATTAGGATTTCAATTATTTTTGTACTTTTAGAATTCGAGATATAATTCTAGACAAAATGATTTTCACACCAATATTAGTTGCAATATTTATGACATTTATCAACGGTATACTTTCTAAAAGTGTTGAACTTACCTTCGAGTTACCTGATAGTGCAGTAGAATGTTTTTATGAAGAAATAGAAAAAAATACATCAGCGGCATTAGAATATCAGGTAATTCTAATATCTGGCTGAAGATTTATCCATAATTGGTCTGTAAATGAACTATGATAACAATTACTATTGCAAAGTAACCTAAGTCATACTCGAAATTTAATATCGTCTAAGGACAGATTTTCCTGTTCAATGTGACCATAATACTGCTTAACATTACAGGTAATCACTGGAGGACAATACGATGTGGATGTTAAGATTGAAGGTCCCAATAAGCAAATTATTTACCAACAACAAAAAATGCAATATGATTCTCATCAGTTCACAACACAAATGACAGGTACAAATTAATTTCTATTCTTATGAGAACACTACTTACGCGTACATACTAAAGCGGTGCTTAAACATAATGGTTTTAATAAACATCAAATCATGTATCTTGGGACTTATTTTCATTAGAAATTTCAAATGTGTTGCTACTTAATGTTATTAAAATTCCAGTTGGAATGACGTGTTCTAATTAGATAATGAGTATTATGCTTATTCCAGGTATATACAAGGTTTGCTTTAGCAATGAATTTAGTACATTCTCTCATAAACTTGTATACATGGAGCTAAATGTGGGCCCTGAAAAGCCTCTGCCCGGAGTCGGAGACCATGCTACTGTTCTAACACAGGTTCGTCAAATAATTTTCAGTAGGTCTGCTTAAAATACCTACTTAACCAGTTTTGCTGTAAACTGATAACTTAACAAATGCAAATGTAGTCAACTGAAGTCACGAAACATATCCTACTATTTAAAAAATACATGATTTTTAAGTAACATTCTTAACTTGTTGCTACTAGTAATCATAAATTTCTCCATGAGTAAATATGATAGTTATATGTCTTTATGACTGTATGACTCTTTCACTGTTTTAAATGCTACTTTCCTACTCACTAATTTACTGTAAAACTGCTTTTGCTATAATTTTCAGCTGGAAACTTCTGCCGAAGAAATTCACTCAGCCCTCAACAGAATCATTGACCACCAAACTCACCACAGGCTAAGAGAGGCTCAGGGTCGCAAGAGGGCAGAGGACCTTAACGAGAGAGTATTCTGGTGGTCCATGGGCGAATCCCTAGCTATTGTTTGTGTAACTTTCATACAAGTCATGGTACTCAAGAACTTCTTCAGCGACCGACCAACATTATACAATCGAATGTAATAACTAGTTAATATTTTAGTTTATTTATTAAAACAACTTTGGGGTTTAATTATAATGTTTTATTTGTATAAAATACAACTTATTACAATCTTTTATTGCAACTTAAGTTAATAAAAATAATTACACATTTTATATATTACACTGTGAAACATGAAATTTTGAGTATATTTTTATTTCCATAAAAAACACTATATGTCTCTGGTTATACATAACTAAAGTTCTGTACAGATTGTTGTATGTATGTATAAACAGTAATTTCATAACCTCTGTTTAATACAATATTAATCAGATATTATTTGTTACACTTACAAACAATCAAAAGAGCACTAACAGAGCAAAAACTCCATTGACTAATG
Organism: Spodoptera exigua; assembly: GCA_902829305.4. Taxonomy (NCBI): domain Eukaryota; kingdom Metazoa; phylum Arthropoda; class Insecta; order Lepidoptera; family Noctuidae; genus Spodoptera; species Spodoptera exigua. Next base: position 7,061,438 of record LR824612.2, read on the forward strand.
CACAGGGATAGGCAATCAATGGTCTCTGTTCAGAATCACCAGACATGGTAACAAACAGCCTGCTCGCTGAAAGTGCTGACCAGATAACAGCAACAGCTGACAAACTTAATCCCACAGATCCTTCAAGAGAGATGAATATCCCAAGACCAGCCAAAACCACCATGGGCAACATACAGTAGCCTAGGACACTAGCTACACTTAGCAGGGTAAAAACTCCTTCAGTGCGACTCATTAGAGATAGTAGGAAATACATCAAAATTACTGACATTACAGATAACCCATAAACATACCCAAAATGTGCCTTATTCCCAGCTAGGAATAAACACACTGCTAGTGCTAAACAAAATGCTATAGGGCCAGCTATGTCTGTGTCTCTCAGTAAAAAGTTAGCATCATCTGCTTTTGATTGACCGTGGAATGGATTAAGTACAGCTAAAGTTTTTTCCAATATTCTATCTGGGTATATTTCCAATTCGTCTAACAATGGTGGTTCGTCAAACTCGGTTGGTTCACCTACTGGCTCACCGGGCACTGGTGCTGGAGTAAATATGTTTGAATTGTAGTACTGGTTGTTATTGGCAGTCATAGTACCCTGATTTTGGTCGAAAGAGTAGTTTTGTTGATCGGTTGGAAATGTTTGAAAATCTGAAAGAAAATGTTTTGTTGTTAACAGACATATTACTAACATTTGTATCGTAAACAGATATCTTTAATCTTAGGAAGTGCTTGCTCACCTAACGTTTGCGCTGGATCGGCAAACGCATTAGAAGTGTTAAAAGAGTACCCTTGGCTATTATTCTGAGTTTGCCATGAATAATCATTCGGGTTGTTGAAATTGGCCATTTTTGTATATTTACTGATAAGAATTGTAGATCAAACAGATAAATTTCATGTAAATTTGCACTAAATTATTAATTGATCAGTTCCACTTCCATGTCACTACCTGTCAAATTTGCTTTGTTGTCAAACAGACATGTAATGTCAAATAGAGTTGGGTCTACAAAAATCGACTACATTATTTAAGTCTAACTTACATACTACCCGTGCGCGATAAGTTGAGACTTGAGCGCGGTGACGTCACATTGGCGTGTTTGTACCGCCCGCAAAAAAGCGAACATAACAAGCAGCCGCCCGCGGCTTCGTCTTTGTTTTTTTTTAACCTAATTTATTATGTTACTCAGGGAGGACGCTGCCATTTATCTAATCTTTTTTACACTATTCGAATATAAAATAGGACACTAGGTATTTAATTATGTATCACCGAAAGTGTTGACTATGGTTTTATAATGAATAAAAATACAATGTTTAAGTTTATACATTTATTTTATCTATTATTTACATTTGTTGTTCTTCGTCCTCAGTCTCACTATAATCACTTGACGAAGAGGTATTCGATAAATTTACAATTAATTGCGATTCATTTGTCTCTTGTAGGAGGTCATCATCCCAATACTTTTGTCGAAGCCTGTCCACATGGTTGACTTCTTTTTTCCAGTCACTCTCACTTATGCTGGTAATTGCATCTCTCGTTAATTTTTCTATTTCCCTTTCAGACTGGTTGATATTTTTATCGGCTACTCTTTGCTTGACCAAATTCCAAATATATTCGATTGGATTGAGTTGTCAATAGGTAAACAAAACTGTTTGTTCCGTTTTTCGTTTTCAAAAAACTCTAACACTTTTAGCACGAGGTTTCTTTCTCCGCTATGCAGTTTTACCCTTCACAATGATAACAAAAACACTTAACAAGAACTATAACAACAAAAAAATAACACACAAAATAACAAAGTAAAAAAATTTCAGAGCGCGTCGGTACGTGACGTAGGCCAGTTAAAAAAGGTATACCTAACAGGTAAAAAAGGTATAGGTAAACCTTTTGTATCTGTTCTGTGAGACTAAACAATAGTGATGCGAACGGTACAATACGGGCGCCATCGGGGAAGTGCAGGGGAAGCGGGCGGGGAGTCGCATTCCTAGCAGGTCTCAACTTATCGCGCACGAGTAGTACTAACTTTGCGTTATAAAGAATAAAAATTCTTTAATCCTACTTTGACACGTTGATGAGAAGAGATATAAAAGCGCCTTACGGTCTATACTTATAAAGAAAATTTTCATCATCATCAGCCGGAATACGTCTACTGCTGGATAAAGGCCTCCCCTTTAGTCCTCCACGTCGAACGACGAGTTGCCACCTGTATATATTGGCTTCCCGCGACTCTGACGATGTCGTGAACATTTTAGTCCTCTTCAATTCACAGCGCTGACATGCGCTAGGGCCTAGGGCAAAATTGAAGTTGGCTGACAAGCCCCCTTTACCCGAATGAAATAATTACCTTGGACAGATCTACTAACATGTCAGTTATAAAAATTAAACAAAAATTATTGTTTTATATGGCATACTTTATTCCATTAAATATAGGTAGTATATTCACTGGATCTATTAGTTGTTGGAATGTTTTCGAGTTTGTTTGAATATTATACAGATTCTAATTATGATACATTCATTCAAGTTCCATAAGTATATAGGTAAGTACAATAATATTACAGTCAATCGATACGTGAAGTTACATTGTAAATTGTGCTTTAGATTACAAAAATTATAATGAAATACATGTTTGTTATACATGGTAAAATAAACTTTCAAGTTTATAAATTAGGTATCCATACATAATATATCTACTTATTTTATTGATAATAGTATATAGAAAAACGATGATTTAAGACAGTCATAACAGTCTGTAGTTTGAAATTGTGACAGAGACAGTGCATGAAAAAAAATTAATACTATTAATAGTAGAAAGTTTATGGAAAGCTCATTTTAGGGCACAATGTTACATAATATAATGTAAATGGATGGTTAATGTCAGTAGTACTGGAATGCACCAAGTATTTTCAGCGAAGGAATACAATTCTAACGAGTGATATGATCATCAATCGTTTGAACCATTATAACTAATTGAACACATTAGTACCAGCCGTACCATGCTCCAAAAAATCACTTTGGTGCATTCACAAACATCACTATAAATTGTTGGACAGAGGATGATCGTAAAATAATATTCTCAGGTACATAATAATCTTATCAAACAGCAAACAAACTACAAAAAATACCCCATTTTTGTGTCCTGGAATTCATATTATACTTCTTACTAAAACCGAGTCTGTCCGTTATCATTTTTTAACGTGGACAAAACACTACAATTTTATATACTATAATGTGTAATTTGTTACAACAGTAAATTAAAAACAAAATAACCAACAAAAAATTAAACAAAATGTTACAATTATGTTACAATTCAAATAAATTGCTGATGTTTTTTTTAAGATGTTCAATTGAATTCGTTGATGTAAAATTTTATATAAATTAATAATATATTCATAATCAAAACACATAAGGCAGTCTTAAGCTAAAATGCAGGCTCCATTAATTTGATATTCTTCCATCTAAACAGGTGTAATAAATTGGTGTCGTGTGAAGAATGTCGATAGTATGGTACAAGTTTAAAAAATAATCAAATTCATTCACTATACAAAATTCATAAAAGTCGTCGTTGCCTCTTTATTTTTCTTTAGATTTTTGGACATCACTCACCGTTTTATTATTTATTTACGGTAATAAATAAAAAGCGATGATTTCATACAACTCCTTGTTCCAGACCTCAAATGAGTTTAAAGTATAAATTAAACATAAAGGACCATTCGTAAAATAAAGCACCACATTACTGTCTGGAATGACATCTAAAAATTAAAACTTAAAAGTAAAAAACTCATGTATTGATAAAAAAAATGCTACTTCGACATCTTAAATTTTTAACGACACCATTTTACTAACCTGTCTGCTCCCTCTTTAAACCGAGTTACACACTCGCAAAGACAACCGTGACCAACGCGAAGTCAATCCACTCTACGATAAAAGAGTTCATAATAAAGTTAGTCATAAATTACCTAAAATTAAAAAAATATGTACAATCTACATTTTGTACATGCAATTTACAACACACGCATTCATTTCATCAGCATAATATCAAAGTGTAGAAAATAATCACACTTATGAACACATTAATAAATGGAGATTTCGTAACAAATTATTCTTGCCTTCAGAATAACATAATGTCTATCAATGCTCATATAAAAATCTTATGGAAATAAAAACAAAAATCAAAAATTTTATAACATACATATTATATCACAGATACCTAAGGAAGATATTACTTATTATATCTAACGTTGAGGTGCTGTAAACAGTCCCTAAAATATTTTAATAAATAAATAAAAAGCACTCAATCTCAAAAACCTACGTGAATACTGTTAATAAAATATTCATGTTAATAGCTCAATTTCCTGTTACATTGTTCATAAACAAAGTCATATATAATATTCTTGTTTTACACATTTACACTTGAAAGTAATCACTGACGGTGGCGTCGCCTCCGTTATTAATACTGCTTTTCGGCTCGCTTCTGTTTGGTACGCTAATTTTCTCGTATCCCGCCGCTGAATCTGACCTCTCCACACTGGCGCTCCCTGAAGCATCATTATTGACCTTTTCGTATGGCGGTTCTTTCTTTGACAGCTCAAAATACTTGACGCTTTCATAATTCGGATCTTTTTTGGAACGCACTGAATCATACTTCGAGTCTTTCGATCGAACCGACTCGTACTTTGGATCCTTACACCTTAATGACTCGTAATTCGGATCTTGCGTGCTCACACTCTCATAATTAGGGTCCTTGGGACGAACAGACTCATAATTGGGATCTGATTCACTGCCAGTGTTGTACAGAGGGTCATGCGGCATAGACTCGTAGTTTGGTTCTAAGGTGGGTTCTTCGTTATTATTAGCAGGCCAATTATTGTACTTATTGGGCTTTTTGTTTACTGTGGAGTAGGTTGGCTGTACTTTGTAGTTGGGTGCGATCGTTGCGTAAGGTGGTGTGGGCGGCTGGTTCCTCAGCACTTCATAGTTGGGGTCTGAATCGGAAGCATTGTTGTCAGTCTTAGAAATATGCTCATAGCCTGCGTCACTGCTTACAATGCTATTAGGCCCACTGTCCACAGCCAGGTGATTCAACTTTAGCAAATTGTTGTTTGTAAAGTTTGACGTAGGACCTGCTTTATTTATGTCTTTCACAGTTTCGTATCCTGGATCCTGATTCTGTGATGACTTCCGCTCTTTATGAGCAATAGTCTCATATCCGTGGTTTATTGACTTTTTCCGATCGATAGTCTCGTAACCGGGATCGTCCCCTCGGAACTTCGACGTGTGTGGTTCACTATCAGCTCCTGTGAAATCTTTTGAACGCCTAACGTTCTCTTCTGTTCTACCTTTAGTTTTCTTCATAACTTTAGCATACATTTCTTCAACATTCCGTGAAGGACTTTCAGTTACGCGATGATCCGAATTCAAACTAGTGTTAGCATCTGCCGAAGAGTAGTCGCTGTAACCTGGTCCATCGATAGAGTTGTAGAGGTTGTCAGTTTGACTATCGCGTTGGTCGATGTCGAAGTTTAGTTCTCTGGCGACAAGTGGTCTGATCAAATCCCCAGAACTAAATCTATGCTTCTCTACGGGGTAATTGCAGCCATAGAAATCTGAAGAGCTCACACAACTGTTGTTTCGTTGGTGTTTCTCGTTGAGACTCCTTCGTAACTTGTCATGGTTGAAGAGGTCACCTGTGAAAAAGATAAGTTTTTAGTGACAAATCTGTAAAGATTTTGGGTATAAAGGTATAGTTTGTTTTGAATAGAGAATTTTTAAGTACCTGTACTTGACATCCGTTGGTGTCGCTGCGCGAGTGCCTGTTCTATGGCAGGCTGGCGCGGCGCGGCGTGGGACGATGCGTGCGGCGCGGGGTGGGCCGTGCTGTGTGACGCCGCGTGGGACGAGGAGTGCGCCGCGGCGTGCACCGTGACATGCGACGTGACGTGTGACGTCACGTGCGACGTGACGTGCGAGCCAGCGTGCGTGCCGCCGTGCGAGCCTACGTGCGGCGGCGGAGGTAGCGGAGAGTTAGCCTGTCGCTTCTCTGGCTTGGGGGAGCCCAGCGCGCCCGTCGAGTTCGAGCAAGATGAGGAAGACGCTGATGGGACATTTCATGTTAATTTTAATAAAGGCGAAACATGTAAAAGTACTCAATGCAAGTAATCGATGCTTAAAGCAAGTATTAAAGACGTAGTAGACCTTTGGCTATCACGATATGAAAATATGACATCTTAATTTCTAAATATAGCATAAATTACAAAAAATGTGACGTAAAATTGATAAGTTACCTTGTCTAGAGTGCGTAGCGTTTGACGTTGATGCACCGACGTCCGGTGGAGCACTACGTCTAAACAAATTACAAAAAACATTACAAGAAAATCGCATATTAAAACGACCCTAATAACGTACGAAACAGAAATGGAATTTTAAATGAATACTATAGTAAGATAGTACAAATATTTGTCATAAGTAAAACTGAAAATGCAAAATGTAAAATCTGTCGCGAAGTTTGTTTTCGTCAATAAATAAATTATAAAGAATGTCGAACATGTGGCTGCCGGATACTACAGCTTAATCACTGATTTCAGATTACGGCACCCGAATTTTTTAAAGGTACAATCAACACAAAAGTTTGATAACGAGCTGTCAATGGCCGAACTATTGTTGCGATTGGGTACTCATTTGTTTATTTATCAAGAGAAGGCCAATCAAAACCTGGAATTAATCTAAATATTTTGACATGTTGATAAGGGAGCTCGTCACTAAGCAGCCGCTGTTGATGTCTGGATAAGGCTTCTGTTTTATAGTATCAATAGATGAAAGGGTCCGCCTCTTAAGCCCACCAATGAGGATTAATTTGTTGACCACATACTTATCGAAGATAGTAAGAAGTGCGACAAACGATTATAGATATCGACCTTAGCAATGGGTGGATTGTTGATATATTTAACTAATTTATATGTCACCTCTTTATCACTATAAATGTATCGATATTCTAAAGTCGAAGACAATTTGTTGTAATAAAATAAGCGGTTACCTAGCAACGTGAGTGGGGTCGGTGTGCAGTAGATCTGGCGTAGGATCCCTACGACGTGGCTCAGTGGAAATCTGCGCGTAAGTGTCCGAACCTTCGCCAACGCTAGGCTCCTCGATGGCTGCATACATCTCGTCTGGAAGTAAAATGATTATATCAGTTCAAGATTAAGAATGGACACGGATCGGATGTAACGTATAATATATGTAAGCTCTTCTTAAGTTTGGTTTTATAGTCTCAAAGAGAAAAGGTAGGATTAATTACAGTTATTATCCATTATTTTACAAATCAAGAGTCTAGTAAGGGGCAGCTAACAATTTGATGAGTGAGAAAAATATAAACAAACAAATCATTCCCTTTACTGAAAATTCTAAGGTTTCGATAATTTACAAGTTACAGTAACATAGTCCTTATACAAAATTTTAAATCAAGTTCAATTTAGGACCTGAACTTCGAAGAAAACCAGAAACAAAGGAATTTCGACCTCAAATCCCACGACATTAGATTTTCATTTCAATATCATAACGACTGCATTACCTAATTTGTCCCAGCGATTGATAGACATTCTAATGATGTTATTCTAACGATAATGATCATAATATGCTACTTATTGATGTTTAAAACGTCTCACGTACTCATATCAAGATAGTCAATTATTAAGCGCCATTACAGACCGATATCAAAAAAGATCGATGATTCTAATATCTATTTAAGTTTTTATTGCAATAGAAAAATATTTGTTATGCGAGTTTTGGATAGTATAGATTCTATAAAAGGCGTCTATAAATTACGAATTTTATGATTGTTGGAAATGTTAAACCTTCTAGGTGGACTTAGCCCCTGGTACTTGACAAGCTTTGTAACATTTTTGTGACGTCACATATTTAACAAATTGTTATGTAGTCATTGGCATCGTAGGTATGGTTTAGTTTAATTTTAATGCAATTTTTTTATTAAATGAAATACAAACGATTTATTAAAAAAAGAGAGATTAAATACAGATCAAACTTAACAATCAGACAGTTGTTTTCAGCAGTTAGACAGAATGTAGTTGTTCCCCTATTAGACAGGACGAAATAAATTTAAGTGAAATAGTAAACTGCATGTACTTGAGGGCCCGCCTGGATTGCCATTATATGACAGATACATATTTATTTGAAGATGGAAAGAATTTGTATGGATATACCTAGGTAATTACATTACATATGTATATGCCACATAAGTTTTTCGGGTACTTTATATGATTAATTTAAACAAGCCCTAAACCTACGTCCGTGTCAATATATTTTTAAACAACAAATGTGACATTACACGTTAAATAATAAGTTTTATAGTTAATAGGTAATTGTTATTGTAGTAGCTTAGATAGGTTATTGTGTAATTCGATTAGATAGGTTATTTAGGTAGGTAATTAAATTCTGATTAAGTACTTAGAAATTATCCATTGTTTGGTACCGGAAGAAGGGAAACCCATCGTACAAAATTAGTACAAAATAAACTATGTCAATTTCTTTTAAAAGATAATAAATTTAAATAGGCCGATTAGATAAATAAAAAATGTGTGATAGCTAGTTGCATGGATTGATAGAAAACAATTCGCGATTATTTCAGAAACTTACAACATTTCTTTTAATATTTAAAAAAAAACAGTTTAGATATTTTATAAAATACTAATAATGCAGTTTGTCTCGTTTGTTATTTGTATCACATAATAATAGTTACTAAAATATGTATACAACTGCCCTTCCTTGTCTTTTCGACATAAAAGTGTCCAATTATCTCCTTTTTTGATCAGCGGACCGCTACGGCATCGAACATATTACTTATTCTCGATTTTCACCTTAACTTTTCTTTTCCGGACCTAGCCTTATCAACTCAGCATATAAATTCTTTCTGCCCCAATCACTGCGAGAGAGAGATAATGAGACTCTAATTTACTAAAAAGTTAAACCACCCCTTCGTTCTTCTGCTCTAGGCTGGGACCGCGGTACATTGTTACGCTTTCACTCGCAGTGCCGGCCTAGGTAGGGTACATAAGGGTTAACTCTTTATACTAACATTATAAAGCTGAAGAGTTTGTTTGTTTGTTTGAACTTGCTAATCTCCGGAAGTACTGGTTCGAATTGAATAATTATTTTTGTGTTCGTTTGTCCATTTATCGACAAAGATTATAGGCTATGACCAATAGGAGTCGAGCATCACGCGAAACTGCGCGAGAGTAGCTAGTTTAAATATATTTCAATTCAAAAGCTTTTGTACTTACCGGAATCATCAGACACAGTGGCATAGTGAGGTTGTGACGGCGGCTTGCTACTTTGAGCGCGAATGTTACTCAATGGTTCTCGCACTGAAATGCTTGTGTAGCCCTCTGTAAAAAAATGCATTTTTTTAACATTATTGCCTGTGAATTCGCAGTTAGGGCGTCAGTGAGTGCTAAGGTCTATTGAGAATTTGCTAGAGTCAAACCATTTGACATAACATTTTCCTAGTTAGAGTAATTTAACTCACAAGACCTCAATCCACCTGTAATGCACGAATAATACCTACTCTTATCGTAAACGTCTTTATTATATAAGTATCATAGTAGTAATCATTTTAAAACAAGAAAATGTTCTTGGAGATTTTTAGTTGTACAATGAATCGCGTTATAAACATATGATTATGTTTTTACTTCTATTTATTGGAGGATATAGGTTTTAAGTTTATAATACGGTAGTTTCCAAATAGTCAAATTCAATACTTTTATCTAAATGTTAAAAACGATACTTTTCTATGAAGTATGAAACTTCAGATTATTCATAGTATTTATCCGTCAAATAGCTCAATTATTTCTTGGGAAATAACTAAAAATATCGTAAATTAGGTGTATCGATAGATCGATGAATACAAGTACTTAAGTATTGAAATTACAAATTAATTTATTTTTGACCTATGACCCAATTTTGGGTTTTCTTTATAAGATTCTTTAAGGTATACACAAACCAAAATGATATATAGGTATCTACTGTATTAAAATAATGCATCATAGATAACTTTATTGGAGTAAAACATAGAGGGTCAATAACTGATAGATTGAAGCGATAATGTGTCTGAAGATATCAGTAATCATATGTTCTTAGTTGAAGTTAGATTAGCAGTCTTATTGACAGATCTTAAAGTTGGAATTTGTTTGGATTTAGTACAACACATGATTAGGATTAATTTCTACCTGTCTACCATTTCGTATGTAGGTCACACTGCTGGTTTACGTCATATACCTACATATTACACTTACACTCATATGAGGGAATTACAGTTTCACCCATTGCCGGTGCTAGATGACTTAATACTCTTAGATGGTGCGAGAATAAAAATTGTTCCCATTTAGGACCGCTAGCCTTAGGTCGGGCCTTTTTTATGTTAAGGAAAAATCATCATATGACTTCTCCCGCCTAGGGTCGGACAGGACGGAGTGTTATACTCTTACTGACTAAAAAGCCCCGTTCCTTCTCCTGCTCTGGGCCAAGGTCACGGTGCCTCATTGCGCTTACCCCGCAATCCCGACTAAACATCAGCCCTATAGGGCCCCGTCTGTGGTGGTCTATTGGCTCTATGAGGCGCGCGCGGAACGCTACGCGCCGTACGCTCGGGTCTGGTTCTGGTCGGGCGGCGAGCTACCCTTACTCGCCGTCCGCAGACCAGCGCTTACGGTGGCCGGAGATCGTCTCTTATAGGTCCGGCCCTGGCACTAGTAATTTTTTTAATGGGTTACAATCATCTTGTGTCTTGTCTAGTCAACGTTGAGACGAAAGGAAGTGTCAGAGTCTAACTCACTAAAACCCAACCCGTGCTCTTTGCCCCAGGTCGAACGCCGCGGTATCTAATTGCACTTGCCCCGCAATTGGCTCTTTGAGGCGCGCGGAAGAATTCACAATAATACGTATTAATATTTCTACAATTCAACGTTATAGTGCTAGTGTTAAAAACCTGATTATTGAAATACAACACAGGCATATTCAGAAGGTTAAACCCGAAACTGTTTAAAATAATAATCATTAATTTCTTCTGATATCACTGCATATTATTTAAAATAGCTACCGAAATTTCATTGGTGATTCGTTATTTAGCTTAAATTATTGTTTTCATAAGTGAGTAATTAGATAAAATTACACTATCCATCTATAACAGAAGATTAAAATGCCTAATCTCGATACATCTAGTAATATTTTTGTCACCATACTAAATTATCAAATTAGATGCATTCGACGATTTCCTAGTATAAATAATATCCATCCTTTACTAAATTAAAATGTCTATTCAACTGCTATAGCCGAAAATTCAAAAACAATTGTTGAGCACTAGTTTTAAGGTATATTTTTGAATGTAGACTTTAAAAGATATTTTTGATATATCTTCTTCAAAATCTTATCAGTAATAATGGAATTTTGGTGTTACTCATATGAAATCTACATGGACATCAAGGCAACTGGCGGTAAACTGAATATTGACTAATCACTTCAAAAGTACATGTAGAAGTAGGTAGGTATCTGTAATTAAATTGTAAAGTGCATTAAAGCAATTTGTTAATGATATGATGAATCACGAACAACTTTGCATTAATTATCCGCACGAAATAACACCAAACAATGCACTCGAAAAAAAAATGCTAATCTTAAAAGAAAATAGTTTTTGTCACTTTATTCCTCTGACTAAACTCTATTCTTACGTTCTAAAAGAACTTAACATTTTCATTTATGCGCCTACCTTTTTTTAATTTAACATTTTTATTGTTAAGTAGCATTTCTCGAAGAAACCTCTATATGTATGTGTAAGTTAAGTAAACTATTTCTTCTGTCTTTTAGTGCTGTTGCGTCTGTACTATCTGGGTTTCCGATAAGATGACAGTTTGACAAGTAAGTGACCTATAATGTCTCCCATTTCGATTGAGTTTTCTAGTACAAACTTTCTATTAGAAAACTACATATGTAAGTTTTCCTTTATAAAACTGCGTGTAGTATTTAAATGCTACAAATAAAAATAGTAATTAGTGTGCTAAGTAATATCACAGATAACGGAAATCATCGTGAGGACACTTGGACATACATAATTTTGAAAGTTATTATTAGGTACTTATATATTTGTATATTAGAATAAGCAGATTTTAGAAGTTTGAAATCGTCATTCGGCTTTGAGTAGTGATGAAATTGATTAATACTGATTTTTTCTACGCCTGAGAATAGGTATTTGTTCAACAGTGGGCGCTTTTAGGCTGGTGAATTATGTGTGTAGAAAAATATTCTATAACTTATTGTCAAACATACTTGCTGAATCAGTGGAATCTCCACTGAAGTGTGTGTTGTTGTCAGTATTCGGTCGGGGCGATGGCGGTGTGATGTAAGGAAGCTCTTGACTCGAAGGCAGTTGCCCACTTATCGCTACCGACGCTGATATTACAGATTCTAAAAAAAAACAATATTTTTAACTTGACAATGCAAAATACGGCTACTTATTTCAATTAAGATTATACAATCTAGATCAAAATTCACGTATTTATGATCGTTGTACGTGAATCGTGATAGTAACTGATTCTTAGAATTTATTTCCGTAATTTAGATAATTATTGTAATTAGATGTGATATTCCAATGTTGTTATTCACAAATTATCTGATTAACGATGCAATTTTTCCTTTAAAAGTTACATGATTTATATATCACACATACCTGCTGGATTTTGTCCTACTTCCCGCTCATCGATTTGAATTTCTCGTTCAGGCGTTTGATCCGTAGTTACTTCGACAAGACTGTAAAATAAATTAAGTTATTTAGATTTCAAACTTAAAAGAAAAATAACTATTTAAAAAAGGTTTAATCAAAAGGAGAACACACCACATTTAAATCAGAAACTTAATTTTTATATTGCTATTTTTAAGTAGTTTTACACGAACTGAACGAAAGATATCGTTCAAATCAATTGTATTTGGGATTAATTTATAAATTCACAGATACTTGTGTTATTATGCTGAAATGGCTTCTTTACCAACCATGGGTCTATTTACATCGATGGGAAAATACAAGACCGGTCATCGACCTTCCCTAATGAAATGAAAGTCCTTTATTTCACCTTAAGTTAGAACACATACATAATATCAATCTGTTTTAATTGAAATTAGTAATAAAAGTCTAAAATTTACATACTATTTTAGTACTTATAAGTAGTATAATAGAAAACAGACGAACCGAATCGCAAATTATCGGAATCAGTAGGTACTAAGCGTAATATTGTTTTGTTTTATTTTAATAAGCTGAAACTTTCTATAACGCCCTGATGGGGTGCAACTTATTCTGATTTAGATGTTCAGGAGAGTGTTATTTTAGAACATTTTTTTTACACAAAAGTAATTTTAATTTGTGATAGTTCCTTTTACTTAATTACCAGTCTAAGTCCGATTTCCGAATATTCGATTACAAGAATCGACCACATTCCCAAAAAAAATTGGATAATCGGCTTTCTACCGTATTGATTGGATGGATTACTTTATTAATCCTATTACTATTACTACCAAGTGTCTTTGGATAAAACAATCCGGTGGTAGAAAAAATGCGTAATATGTGGCGGATAAAAAGTTAAATAAAAGTAGCATATAGTTAGTAAAATGCAGCTCAGATTAATTATACTAACATATTATGACTTTCATTCTGGACTTTAGCGTAGGCATGCTCGTAGGGATGGTCTCGGCTCGTAGATGCAGTCGCTACTGTTTTACCTGCAGATAAACAACATCGATTAGTGAAAACATGTACTGATTACAAATTAATTATCACCAGTTCCGAGTAGCGGCCCTTTTGAACGATATTGGATCTTTCAACTGATAATGCTGCGATCGTATCTACAATCTGATGAATGAACTACTACAAAACGGTAGCCACAAATAGCTTTTAGGCCTTACGTGTTAAGATAATCGTGCAATTATGCGGGCATTTTATCAAACGGAAGACCTTGAGTGTAGAATATTTGTAAGGAAATCTAAAAATATTTAATAAGATAATTATTATTTTCCTTTTGGAACTTAAAGCGGCTTTTTCATTAGATGAAATAAATTAATTGGTATCCCTCATATAGTACCCAAATAAATTAGGAGGGCAAAGTAAATAGGTCGTCTCTTTAAAGAAAAAGTACCAACTGTTATAAAATATATGTCGACTGGGTAATTGCTATAAAATAGAAATAATACAAGTGGTTATATATACTTTTAACCATTATATAATGTTTTCTAAAGCAATAAAATGTTTGCAAAATATTAGCACGTATAACAGTATACAGAAACTGGACAAGATCCTTTTTGTTTGCATTAGGTATTTGTTTTAATGTTAATAAACAATAGGTGATTCTACATCATATAATTTATTTATAAAATAAAATTGCAATAAAATAGTATACAACGATCTAGGTACGTGATTATAAAAGGTACAAAGGAAAATAAAATAAATATGATTTATACCGGACACGTAACGTGTATAAAGTACAATTGATGCAGTCTTATTTTCCTTGAACGATGAACATATTTATGATGATATGAGGAGTAAAGAAGCTTCGGACCCACTTGATGCAAGGCAATGAGGCAAGCCAGCTTTGGGTGTATTTTTTTTATAATAATCGAGCAGAGGGATCTCTTAATGGTATGCAATCAAGTGTGAAAGAGCCAAGCTTCGGCACTAAAGGTTCGACCGGAGTGATATCTCGGCGTCACAGAAAACCAACACGAAACAACCACAGCGTTGTGTTTCGCCTGTAAGTGAGGTTACCACAATAGGCCCATACATTAATTACTTATGATGATTCCGTTATTGTGGAGTTTAGGGATTTTAGATAATTTGGGGATTGGAGATGGAAGGATCTTCCCTAGATTGGACATCCGGTAACCCGACTCACAAAGCGAAATATAACATAAGCATTGTTTCACGCCGGTTTTCTGTGACGCAATCGTGGACAAGTATGGTTCCCATACACTAAAGGCGGTGGTCGTGTGTTAAACATATATTTTCTCCTTACTTCTATCATGTCTAAGTCTCTTTTTGCAAAAACTTGTAACATCATTGCTTGGCCCTTTAAGAATCTTCATAAATTGAAAGACCGCATTATACAACAGTAAACCGGGATAAAGACACCATCATATCAGTTTGTTAGGCATTCTATTACCTTTTTATTACCGTCGACGAGGCTAACAAGGATTAAATTTAAATGTACAACCTGATTCATAAAGGACAGGAAAGTATCTAAATACAGCCATTGAATTAAAATCTAATGCGCCACTCCTGATCACGTCTGCATTAATGAATAAATTATATAGGTTGCATTAAACTGGTTTCTATATTTTATAACCCATTGCAACCATCTGTTCGACTGGAGTATAATCTGCAGAGTTATTGCCGATACTTAATTCATAATTATTTTTTTTAAAGCATAAAGCATATAAATTCTGGAATAAAATAGTAAGTACGTGGTTAGTACACCTAGATGAATTAGATTTTTTTAACTAGCATTTTAGTACTCTTACGTATTTGCCTTTAATAATACGAGGGAATATTTAATTAAGTACCTATCTATAGGAACACGCAGTCGAAGGCGTAATCGTACTTACTACATTACGATACATTAAGGTTTTCTTAAGAAAACCATTTCTTTTTACAAAATGAATATTATACGAGGCGTAACTGTTTTCTCCCATAGTCTATTAGTCCCATAGCACGCTTTTTTAACTCAGATGCAATAAAAAGCAATTAGAAAATAAATTATTTGCGGTGCACTTAATAATACAAACATAATTTATGTTAATGTTCTAAAGGTACGTATGTTGTAACTGCATGTGTTTAGTGCACAATAAATAATACACTTCATGGTTAATTAACACAACAAAGTGCGCAACAAGCTAACATTTTAACGTGACATATATAATTTGTATACTAGTAGTGTACGTAGACACATAAAAATACATTACTTCAACACGTCACGCAGGAATGGAATTATTCAGAGCTTACAGACGCCTAATCGACAAAAACCATACACATCAACAAATAAAGTTGACACTTAAAACTACAGCTATAGGATTCAAAACTGAACATCAAAGGAACCTAGTTAGTTACTTTCGCCCGCGACCTTTGAAGAACTAGGTATGTGTCGAGGTTTCGTAGGTCATACCGCAACATGTTTGTCTAATAACTTATGACAGATGTCATGAACTTCATTGGCGAGTTTTGCTTAGTGATTTTCACTTGGCAAATATATCGACATAAGCGTCTTTACTCAGTACCAATATTACTAAATCATTGAACCAGAATAAATCGACTCATATATCGATCAATCGAATGTCTTGCAATCAGTGTCTCGCAATGTAGCAATGTAGTACTTAGTTAATTATTACTCGCATTCCAGAAGTTTACCTTCATCCAAATTCACGGTGGCATATATTTCTGAAGCAGTGTCGCCGCTGTCGGGTCTCCCCACTGGATGCGGTATTTCTGGCAAACTTCGCTGACTGTTCTGTGTAGACGCCCTGTCAATGAGGCATAACAAATAAATGAGCAATACGAAAATAACTTTACCTCGATAGGGATTCGGGCTAGTTTTCTTTGGAGGTGGTAGGTAGGTTTTTAAATAAAAAAAGCTAAGTCGTTCCCCTAAAATCTCATAGGATAGGTTGCCCAAAGGAATTTAAAAAGCATCATAACATTTTTAGATTTGTGAAGTGCCAAACGAAGAAAGGTGTTATCGAAAGAAAATCGACAGGTATACATACAACGTAGTAATTATAGCTATGGCTTTTAAGTGCCTGACAAATAAGTTTGTTAAATTTCTTAATTTTCAGCACTTCTTTCCCGTTGAAGAACATTAAGAGTTTCCCGCTGTTAAACTATATGGCAGGCATGGAATGCTTACTAGCGTTACCGTCATAACTCATAAAGGATCCAAAACAAGCGAAATAAACGAAAATTCCCGTAGATACTATAAACAAAGCTAAGTTAGCAAAAGAATGGGTTGCGTGCATCACGTAAGAGTCTAGTCGTTAAAGCCAAAATGTCGCTATAAATGTTACCCTCCTTTATTAGCTACGTACCGTAACATTTCTGAAAGTTCTAGGTCAAGGCAAATGAACAAAATAAAGGGTAACAACCGCTTTTTGCAGGTATATCGAAGTGGAAACATGTGATTGATTTGAATCGTGGCCGTGCAACGTATGTAACCGCAGTACCTTAATTAAATAATTTATAGATCCAGGAAAAGGAAAATGTTAAAACACACCTCGGTCATGTTGGAATCCGGACGAGTCCATTAACGTCGGTTATTCGATAGGTTTTAAGGAACCGTTCGTTTCGTCATTCTAAGCCATGCATTTAAATACTTGTCTTTAATGACTTGCAAATATGCCGCTTTAGACTAATTACTTACATTTAAATGCAACCAGAGACGCAAGATTGTAATTTGTATCCTCGGTAAGCTTGGCTAACAGGCCTGACAAACAGGCGAAAATATATTTCCTATGATGCAAGGATCTTGGAAGATTACCTAGGAAGGTAGATTGATTGAGCTATCTAATCTTTTTTCTTCATCAAATGATTTTATGACCATCGGGTTTAAAGCACGATTCGCCCAAACAGCGAAAGGATTAGGTTGAAAATAGTAATTTTTGGAGAAACCATTTCTGGAAACCTAGTTGAAACTGTTATAACTGTTAACAATTGAGAGAGAGTGCTTAAAGATGAAACAGTTTGCGTCTTTAGAAAATGTGGCATTACAGGCGCTTATTTTTTAATTTAGAAACGAGTTTCATACGAAAAATCCATCATAGATAATTTTTCTTTACTGAAAAATACTGCAATCGTCGCCTGGTTTGTGAGTCATCCAATTTCGTGTACATGACTCATTTTGGATACTTTCAGTTTCCTATAATCTACCCAAAATTGCAAGGATAAGGATGTCGTCGTATTCATCTTTTTATTAGATCGCATATAAATAAATAGTTCAATTTGAAGACGAAACAATGAAATGAATTAAACACAATCTATTCAATTAAGGCACTGCTGATTCAGAAAATGACTAACATGGTCTAACAAGAAACATTGTGTGTTGATGAAATGATACATGCAATTAGCCTATTTTATCATTCATGCATTGTAGTTTTTTATATAATAGTAACTAAGCCATTATAAAGAAGTTTGTAGATACAAGTGAGTAGATTATTATGACACATGTAATGACTGTTGTAAGTATTTAGTGTTAAAAATATGAATATTAGGAGATAGAGATATGTAATCATAATTATTAGATGCAAAGAAATATTGTCTACTGTAAAAGAAGGTTTGCATTAATACAATAGTTTCCAACTAGTCCATAATTCAATACTTTTATCCAATGTGAAAATTTCTATGAAATTTGTATGAAACACTGAGTTATGACGTCATAGTATTTTTGCATCAAATAGTTTACTTATTTCTTAAAAATTATATAGAAAATATCTAAAATTTAATGTATTGATCAATCCATGAATAAAAGTATAGATATACATATATTTCAATATTTTATTGTATTGAAATATCAAATTATTTATTTTTGACCCAGAAAACTACCTGATACTCTTTTGATACTCCTTTAGTATACATATTATAATACTAGTAGTTATTGGTTAAGCTATGAATATATTATACTACAGCATGCAAGCCCTTACAAATATGGTGTCACAAATATTAGCAAAGATAAGTACATTATGTTGTTAAGGGGTATATTAATGGACAATATTTGGATACAATAATTTCCTACTTGGACAATGACCACTTGCCTATGTCTGTTACAATGAAATGCATAAATATTTCTAGAAATATAAATTGATATTTGGAGTATTATTAAAATGGGTGTTTTGGTTTCTTTAATAATGCCTTTAATACATGAAATATTCTAGAAGTAAACTAAATATTTTTGTTGAAGTAGTTCAAACATAATTTGTTAGAAAGTTAATAAGAATATCCCAATTAAGATTCTAATAAGAAGTTTAATACCCAAGGTGCTACGATACAAAAAATAAAATTAGTTCAAAATCCAGATTAAATTATTGTTGTACTGTTATTCTGTTAAACATCTAGACCATTATGTTAGCCCTTTAGTTAGGTATGTCTAGTCTAGGTCATGCTAGATCTATAACAAACCGCTTGATAGAGGCCGGAGTGGTGGGCGTTGGAGATGGGGCCTCCTCATCAAAACGTATTTTGACCACACCGGCCATACCAACCAACTCACTTCTGTTAAATATAAAAATATTTATTTTTAAAGGGTTGCAATTATAGCAAATGCTAGAGTCAGTTGTACTTGTGTTGTTTTTAATGTACACAAAAAAGATGATTATAATACCTAGTTCTAATATATTTTAATCAAATTTAGCATCATTTCAAACTGCGAAAATTAAATTAAAAATTCTTAGTTGCTTAAAGTAACATTAATCTCAAAGAGTTAGAATATCTCTAAATATTTTTAAGCATTGTAAGTAACATCAACATTTTAAAATTAACTAATGTGATAAGTTTTTACGTTAAGTGACTTATTCTAGAAAGTAACAATTCTAAAAGTTTTAACAAAATGAAAAACTTATTAGGATTTTCGAAACAAAGTTATTTCAATATAGCAAATATTTATTTTGTTACTGCAGAGTAATGTTACCACATTTTGAAATGTTATAATAAATTAGTAAATATGTAAATAAACAAGGACTTACTTTTGATTGGAATTCTTGCAGCCACAGACACATACTGCAAGTGCTGTAACGAGAGTCACAAGCACCCCTACACTAAGAGCTATCTCTACTAAAGTATACATAACAAGAGTTTCTCAATCAATGCCTATCCGACCTGACGATATCCTTAAAAAATATTCCATCCCAAACCCAATATTAAGTCACTCCCAGAAACACTATATTATGTACACAACTCTCTTCCATTTGAATAAAAAGTGTTGAAATGTAGGGCACTTGACTACGCGACCGCGTAAACTGAGTTAAATCTCATGGGAAATCCAACTGGTTGTAACTGTCATTATAAATAAAGCGAATAGTTTATTTCACTAATCACCAACGTTTAATTTAGATTATTTCGATATCATTTTAAAAATAGTAGAACATGTTTAAAAAAGTACTCTGTGATAGTAGAAGCGAAAGCAAAGCACATCCATCGACATCGACAATTCGACACAGATGAAAAAAAATAGTGATGTATGTTGACATTCTGACTTTCAACCGAACTGTCAGTTCGTTTTATTTTGAGATATTTTTTTTACTAGCCTGTAATGTCGCTTCCACACCTCCCGATCCTAGCCGGGGTTGCGGGGTAAGCGCAATGAGGCACCGCGACCTCGGCCCAGAGCAGGAGAAGGAACAGGGCGTTTTTAGTCAGTAAGAGTCTGACACTCCCGCTCTCTCACCCAATTTATATTATAAGAATATAATATTACAAGAATAACTTTTAACTCTGGCAAATGTATATTATTTATAGCGGCATCATAAAGGAAAAAATTTGAGTGAGCAGTATTATGTCTATCAAAATACCAATCGTAAGACGTCGTAGCCGTAACCAATAAATTCGTCTATCTCGTAGACTCTCTCTCCACGCTCTACGGTCTATCTACGAATTAATGTCATTTTCATTTACTGTCACATGTCAGTTTGGCTGTTTGTATGATTCGTGCGGTTGAAGTTGAATCTCATTTGAATTTGTTGTAGGTTATTTTATTAAAGCAAGAAGCCGCTGTTTGTTTAAACCTGCAAGGTGAAACTCGGAGATCAGGATTACACTAAGCCTAATTTACAACTATGTCAGTTCGCTAAATCAAGTTGAGAAGTTAAGCGAAAAAGTGAGAGAAAATAAAAATAACCGCCGTTATGGAAACACAAAGTGATATTTTTTCCAAGAGATTGATTATTTCAGTGTTGTGGAATATCGGACTCCAGACATTTCTTGCTGTCGTTCTAGTCTTTCTAATACAAGTGGATATACTGCATCCCGTGTCATGGATAACTTCAACTCTACAGGATATATTTGGATGGAAGATGGGACTTAACATCGTATTGCTCGCATTGGTTTCTTTTTTCCAAGCTTATGTTTATGGAAGTTATTACATGATGCCATTGCCCAAATATTTTACCCGGTTCTCTATGTTCTTAAACATGTTTTCGGTGCAAAATGCCATGTTCGGTGTATTATATGCACTTAGTGGTTATTTTACTATGGGCTTATACTCATCTCTGGCAAAAAGTAAGTACAACATATTGAAGAAAAAGTGTGACTTTTATGATGGTCAATGTCTAGTGGAGCCAAGTCTTTTTCTGCAGTTTGGAGGCATGTGGGTGGGATTGTATTATTTTCTGAAAATTCACATTTTTGGAACCACAATGCTTATGTTTCCTCATGTTTACCAAGATAAGTTCCAGCAAATTAAATTGGCTGTCAACAATATCCTCTCCATGGGATTCAGAAATTCTATCATGCCAGTAGCATATTATTGCATTTTTTACTATCTGTGGGGAAATAAACCAAGAAGTGTAGTATCAGAGGTCTATAGTTTGTATCTGGAAGACCCACCTTTAGACAATGTCTTTAATTTGATGAAATCTGGAATTTGGATTGGGCTTTGGTTTTACACAAGTCTATTCTTTGTGTCAGTCTACACAATGAGAACTATTTTTAACATAGTACTTACTGAGCCAATGAAATTCCCTATTGAATCTTCTAGAAGTTTAGTGCTACACAATGCATTAGCTCTGAGGGCACAATTTAATGGATACTTGGGTGCGCAAGATTTAAGAATTATGTCAATGACTGATCCGGCTAGGAGGCAACAAATATACACACTGTCTCAGCCTGGTGGACACCCAAGGAATTGGAACAATTTAATGGAGCAATGCATCAGCATAATTAATGACTTCAGTAAGGAACTAGATGCTGTCAATGGAGATGGAAAATTGAATGAAGCAGAGGCATCCAAACTAAAAAATGGAAATGCATCAACAAGTAATGGATTCCAATTCTCTGGAAATTTGAGGAATATGGCACAATCTCCTAAACTGAAAGAACTTAAGGATCACAATAAGAACAATAAAGAAGACACATTTGTAAATGCTGTCAAAGATGATTTCAATTCGTTTGTTCAGAAACTTTGTCAAAAACCTGGTATTAGTTACTTGTTTGGAGAACTTACTGATACTAAACTGAAGTTTTTGTTGATGCAAGCTCAGCCTGTGATGTGGACTTGTGAAGGTTTAGCCTGTATTGCTGCTGCTTCATTGAATGAAGACAAATATGGAGTGGTTCAGAATGATTTGCCTATTGTTATATCAACCTTGATTAACCTGAAACAAAATCTAGATAAATTGACAAAACCGGGCCTGGTGCCTAGGAAGCATATTTTGAATGATAGTTTTGCCATTAAAATGAAGACTGCCCTGGTCTCATCAGTGAAGAGAAGTATTTATAAGATTGCCATAACTTTTTCCAAGTACATTCATGAAATACCCTTAGATCCTGATATCCAAGTAGCATTACAGCCATTTTTGATGTGTAAAGAAGCATGATTTGTGATAATAAACATTTAGTATCTTTTTTAAATGGTATTTTATTTAGCTGGAAATAAAACAAACAGTTGGGAATTAAATGTCTATTAAAATTGTCTAAAAACGTAACTTAGGAACTTATTAAACTAGACTCTGTAGTATTTCAACTATGACATCACTATCAATATTAACTATTTGCTAATATTCATTGACTGTTATAACAATATTAGATACATATCTAAGGACGACATTAAGCTACTTACTAATAACATTCAAAAGTCTAACTTTTATTTGTTTGGTGTTACAAATTGTATCTGATACTCACATGGAGTGATTTATCTAAAAATGTCAAAGGTTTCAAACTGTGTATATAACTTCAAGTTTTGTGCTTAATAAATCTTATTTTGTATTTAAACTTGTGACATTTCTACAACAATGTAAAAACTGGAAATCATAAGATTTTTTTACATTTCAGTCAAAATGTATCAACTGACAACTCATGCTCAAATAGTTTCAAAATCTCAATGATTGTCCTCAACCATTCCTTGTCATTTTTCTTCGAAGTGTATCTAAATTAGCGGATGTCACCGCTGTACCATTATTAGGTATTCAAAGCAGAGTGTCTTCGTCTCGCAAGTCGCTACTCAATAACAGGGAGCGCTGACTCGCAGCACCAAGTAAGGCGGTCCGTTCTGCTGACGATGTTCCCGACTCGCAGCTTAAAGAAGCTAGGCAAAAAAGCAGGGTATTAGAATAAAGTTCCTTCATAGGCACCTCGTTAAATCATTTTAATATACAAAAGCAGCAACATTGAAAAGAAAGGATAACAAAGCGATGAGATATTACAATTTTTTATTGAATTTGTACCAATTGCGATGAAGAATGAATCTGGTTGTGACATTTCAGTTGTCGTAAAATGGTAATATCACATCGCTAAATCACCTGGAAATGACAAAGCAAAGACGGAACGATAACTCACGACAAAGGAGACTGCTCGGAGGCGACAGGCGGAAAGAGATAGAGAGACGAGAGTGCGGGGGGGTTGCGTATAAGTAGAGCGGTACATACGAAGGGTTGTTTACCGTCGGGGCTGGCGTGCGGCGTGGCGCTGCACGAGCGCGCGTCCGCGCCGCCCTCCGGCGACGCCAGCGCCACGCGCGCGCTGCCGCCAGGAGACTCCGTCATCGACGCCTGCAGGCTGTAGCTCTCCCTGCAACGGACAGACGTCGACACTACCTCTCACACGCACTTATCTCGACAAATATCAATTCTTACGATCTAGCTTTACGGCAATATTTTTTAATTTTAATGAATAATCAACCTCAAAATATCAATATCAGGGAGATATTATATTGTGGCAACACATCATGGCCGATTTAGTAGTTTTTATTTGTAAATGTCAAATCATGTATCAATGAGGGTTTACCATTCTTAGACTTCGACAGGAACCTGTAAGAAAACACGATTGCAAAAACACTGAAGAAATGAATAGATGAGTAATGTTTTTCGTATATAAATAGATACATTTCGATTTCCGTGCACACACAACAGATGACTGAGACAACCATGCCGACATAAAACCCGTTTCGTAAGGTGTTTGCACATCGAGACTGCATGCTGACCACACCTAGTATTGGTCGTCTATTTACTGAAGGTTGGGTAATGCTAGCCTGTATCCAGACGTGGACGATGTCTGCGAGATTTCACTGTCGTAAGAAGTGTCGGTGTTGATATAGGTTGGCTGTAGGAATGGTGGTTGTGACCAGGCGCGGCGTAGGGGCGTAGTCTCTGGTCCAGGGGAGGAGCCGTCGTCAGATTCCAGACGAACGTGGCTCACCTGTACAACAAAGAATTGTAAAGTCACTTTTTACTTCTCTTAACGATTAGTAAGTAGAGAAATTTTCCTATAGGTATTGAGCACATTAAATATTGAAATTTAAGGTACCTAGGTAGGTAGATACCTATATTAACTTAACAAATAAATCCATTCCATATCTATCCACCTATCATCATGCGTTTTGAATACAACATTATGTACCTACATTAAAATAAAAGTGAAAAAAAGTAAGATCTTACATCAGGCTTTGTGTGCCTACTGCGCCGGAACTTGAATGTCTTCTTAGAAGGCCCATGTGCTCGTTGTAACCGTGGACGTTCCCCTGCGTCGGGAGTGTCGGAGTGATCTCCCACTAGCATGTCACTATCCAAGGAGGTCCTTGCAGGGACAGTCTCACCGCAAGACGCTTCTCCCGGGGACATAGGGGATAGTGGACTCATTGATGTTTCACCTGTGGTATTAGCAAAAAGATTCGGTCAATTATTAAAGCAAAGTGTCCAAAATTCCGTTAAAATTTAAGAGCCAAGGTAAACAATACGGTGTTAAAAACTGGTAAGTAGGTACTTTGATTTTCATTAATGTTGATGGGTGAATAACTTTTCGATGTTTTTACAATGTCTTGTAAATTGTGTTAATGTTGTATTATGAATTCCTTTGAATGCTACATAATATTTTCCCTAACACTATTTTCCCTAAAATTATAACCACTTCAATACTTACCGGATGTGAACTTCAGTTCAACCGAAGGAACAAACCGTAGTTTGGTCTGTGTGCTGGTGTAGGACGGCGTACTGGCGGTAGGCTTATCACTTCCGTAATTATTCAATGAACCTGTGAGAAAGAACATTCCAGTCAATAAAATTGTTAAGGTGAATTAGTAACTTTACTACGAGAAAAAGCCTCTGGAGTAACAATAAACTGGAGTCGTTTTTATCAACTTGTTTCTGCCCGCTGCTGGGCATAAGTAGATAATGCGCCAGTAATCTTAATCTTAAGGGCTTTGCATCCACCGTGCTAGCTCAATAGATATCGGCCGGTGTGTTACCAAAGATTTTTATAAGAGATAAAAATCTAATATAATATATATATATATATATAATATAATATAAATAATGCTCTTTCGTTGAACCAGGCAATCTATATAATATTATTTCAACCATACCTTCTTGTATACCAACAATACCTAGGTACCTATTTGGTATATCTACATCTCAGTACAATATTTATAGGAATATTTCTTACCCATATGAGAGTTGACACTGCCAGCATTATTATTGCTGTTGTCACTCATTCGGCCACTATTCAGCTGTGCTTCAAATGTAGGCATGTGTTGACTTGTAGTCGAACTGCTTGATAGTGACTCTGTAATAAAGAATTTCTTTCGTAAGCTACGTATTGGCGTAGGTACCTACTTACATAACGCTCGGCGGCATTAGGAATTTCACCCGTACCTGTGCTTTTTTTGCGGAAAAGATTTTAATGGGTAACAACAATAAATCATCCGAGCGGAAAACAACAACACAATTCCACAGCACAAAATATGACCAACATTTTTTTTAATCCTTGTCCTATATTCAGGTTTTAAACAACCGTTGAAAATGAACTACGTATTTATCTACGAAGTATGGTCTACTTTTTACCTCTTTGCGCAGACAACGGTGCAGAAGGATGGTCGGGCGTGCGTGGTAGCCCTCCAGTACCGCCTCGTCCAACCAACATGGATATCAGTGAAGGCCTATGTTGTTGGTGCTTGTCCGGTACTGTTGTGGTACGAGGGAATACTTCCGATGCTCGCTTACCAGCCGCCTGGCCGAGGTTTTCGGCTATTTGTTCTAAGGGTGTAATTTTGTTTAGTTATTATTTAATTAAGATGTGTAACACTTGAAAGTTCGAAATTGATCCTAATTTGACAAGCAATAATGTAGGAATCATCGAGTAAAATCTGTCTTATTAGTAAGACTGGGCAAGGCAATTTATCATTTATCGTTTGAGATTATTTTCGCCCTTTATCATAATACTTACTACTAATTAGTTTTTTGCAAGTTCTACAAAATTACAATGATATACTCACCAAACTTATATTGATCATGTGTATCCCGCATATGCCTAAGTTCCCTTGCTAGCTCAGCTAGTAAGGCCCCCCTTGCGCGAGCGGCGGGTAGCTTGAGCCCTCGTACCCGCTCGCGTACTACGAACTGCATGTGGCGCTCGTTGTCACCAATTGGTGGCTGCGATAGCTACAAACACAATGGATAATGAATCGGTTAAAAATACATTGTTCTCGTTAATTTGTAAGAAATACCAAACTGTTGGTTAAAATATAAAATCGGGCTTTAAAGTAAGCTTCAAGTTTGTCATGTGATTTGAGTTATTTGTATAAGATTTTAGCTTTATCATGTATTTTAACGTGTTGTCAATTAGTCAGCTCTTGTGACATTCGGGGAAACAGTGATTCTCAATCCTTTAAGAAAAGAGCTGGCTCCGGTTGTATATCATCAAGTGTTCAGTTTCCTGATTGCCGGCTTACGTTTACGTAGGGTAATCGGTAGGGTATTCAAAAAAAGCTAAGCCAAGCGAAAGCTTGTTAGTATGGATAAATTTATGGCTCAATGGATGGTGGTTGATGTTTTACTTTTTTAAACAAGAAACTACTAAAAGATTCTCAATGAAATTTGGCACAGATATTTTATTTATTTTCAAACATAGATATAGTGACACGTAAGCGAATTTTTACCTTGGTACTGAGGGCAAAGAGGCTGACAGAAGCTAGTTCTACATATTATTATTATTATATACTTGAACACACTAGCAGCTTAGAAAGCTGATGCGTGCGTATTAATGGATTTGGAGATTTTGTCGAGTCTATTTTTAAAAGAATTAACTGTGGGTGCTTTTATCACATTTTCTGGGAGATTATTCCATTCCGTGACCACCCTATTAGGTAGGAAGTGTGTCAAGGGATTCAGTTTTGAGGAATTTCTGCATAGTTTTAATGAGTGTCCTTTCAAATTTCGATTTTTATTAAGAAGATGTTGAGGTTGCATAGCACTAGTGAAAAGCTCTTTGGTACATTGCTAGGCAACTAACTGTTAGAAAAATTTAATGTTACTCGTGAATAAAAAGAAGATCATGTCGAATGTGTGCAATATATAAAACTAAATAAATAAACAAATAATCTAAATATTTTGTAACCAAATAAACCTAAATTATCGCTATAAAGTGTCAGTGTTGTCATACTGGAGAAAACCCCTACTATCTAGCCGAAATCTAAAGTGGGAAATACATCGATCACGATTTGGTCTCCGGAGCTTCCAGATTGGTAAGAAAATAAGTAGACCACGTTTAATAGGTAGGACCCACCACCACTGGACGACTGAAAAGTGCCATGGATTTCTCAACGAAATTAGAGATCGGAAAACTAGAGGGCAAAAACAATTGGCAAACATGGAAGTACAAAATTTCAGTCATGCTTGAGGGTACGGAAGGTGCTTTAGAAGCAGTAGAAAATAGACTTCCAATGCCAGTTTTACCACCTGGTGCAGGAGATGCTGCTCAAAGCACTTATAATGCTGCAATGGCTAAATATAAGAGGACTCAAAGCGGTGCACTCCTGATGCTGACAACCAATATGACTGAAGAAACGTTAAAGAAGGTTATGCGTTACAAAACGGCACACGAAGTTTGGGCAGAACTGCATCGACTTTTTGATAGGCAGACAGAGGACAGGGCTTACAACTTGTGTCTTGAATTCTTTGGGCTAAAACGGGATCAAGAGGATGATATTCCTACACTTCTGTCAAAGCTAAAGAATTTATGGAACGACCTAGTAGTGGAGATCCAAAAAGTAGACGCAACAGCTAAGCTGCCTGATCTATTCCTTATCTGCAAGGTTTTACATACTCTGGATGACAGGTATTTTAATTTTAAGTCGAGCTGGTTAATGCTGAAGCAGTCTGAGAAAACGATCGACAGTCTTACGAGTCATCTCTGCGCATTTGAAAGAGATTTAGGTGGTCCAGAGAGCACCATCCAAAAGGAAGCACTGGTGACTACACCTGCAGAGCAAAAGAGTAAGCACAAGAAGGAGAGAAATGATCTGAAATGTAACTACTGTTCCGGTAAAGGACATAGAGTTAGACAGTGCAAGAAATGGATAAAGGATGGAAGACCACCAAAGCCAAGCACGTCACATTCAGACATTAAATCTAACCAAGTGCAGAACTTATCGCTGATGGTGAACGCGTGCACAGTTAATCAAATACAAGATAAAGAATCTTGGTATGTTGATAACGGAGCAACCACGCACGTAGCCGTTTCAAGAAAGATGTTTACGGATTTTCGTGAATTCGATTCAAATCACACAGTAACTACAGCGGATGGGACTGTGATTCCTGCAGTTGGAATGTTCTATTAAAGTTGAATCCAAGGTCAACGAAACTAAAGTCCATATTACTCTTGAAGAAGTCTGGCTAGTACCATCACTCACAAAAAATCTCTTTTCACCGTTGGCGGCACAAGACAGAGCGCAGAACAGTATTTTTACATCAACGACAAAAAAATGCAAGTTGGAAATTGAAGGCATGACTAAAGTCGTTGGCAGGAGGATCCCAAAGGGAGGCCTTTACAAGTTGGACTTTAAAACGGTAATTCCAACAACACCGAGAGCTATACAGGTAAATGCTGTCACCGGTTCCAATATGCTGCAGCTCTATCATGAGCGTTTTGCACATCAGGACAAGCGGCATGTAATACGCGTCGTAAAACGTGAATTAGGCGTGAACCTCAAGCCTGATAATATTAAATGCGAAGGCTGCATATATGGGAAGTCCCAAAGACAGACCTTTGGAACCAGGGAAAGAGCTACTGTATGTGGAGAGCTAATCCATACAGATGTATGCGGTCCTTTTGCACCAAGCATAACTAAACTCCGGTACTACGTATTGTTCAAGGACGACTACTCAGGCTACCGTATGGTTTACTTCATACGTCAGAAGTCAGAAGTCAAGGACAAGTTGCTGCAGATGCTGAAAGAGGCAAAGAATGCTGGGCATAATGTGAAAACCTTGCTTAGTGACAACGGTGGCGAGTTTGATAATAAGGACGTCAAGAAAATACTACAGGATTTTGGTATACAGCACAGACTGACAATGCCTTACACACCGGAACAGAACGGGTGTAGTGAGCGTGAGAACCGAACCCTGGTAGAGGCCGCGAGAAGTATGATGCATGCAAGGAATGAGTTACCGCAAATTTTGTGGGCGGAATTGATTAATACCGCAGCGTATGTTCTGAATAGAACAGGCCCAAGTCGAGTGACAGACAAAGTTCCATACGAACTATGGCACGGCAAAAAACCTCGAATATCACACCTCAAGGTTATTGGTAGTGAATGTTATGCACATATCCCAAAGCAGAAGCGTAACAAAATGTCTAGGAAAGCCATGAAAGGCATTCTTATTGGCTATGAAAACGACGATGGATATCGTGTGTGGGACGGACATCAAACATTCAAATCCAGAGACATAACTTTTCAAAGTAATGTTGAATTCACATTACGGTTAGGGTCTGAGGATGCTACTGATACTACTGAGCAAGATGATGATGGAGAGTTTGTCGATGCTGAAGGGGAAGAGAATTTTCCGGCTGAAGGGGAACAGCAACCTCTTGACATAGTTGAGCCTCTGAGAGTAGAGGTGCCTCGACTAGAAGGGGAAGAAGAGGAAATTGTAGTCGAGCCCCTGAGAGATGAGCCCCAGAGAGAAGAGGAACCTAGATATAACCTTAGAGACAGGTCAACTCTTGCTCCCCCTAAGAAGTTCGATGACTACGTCTGCTTTGTAGGCACAGAAAACTTTCCAGAGAGCTACCATGAAGCAATAAGTAGAACTGACGGTGCGGAATGGCGGAAAGCCATGGCCAGCGAGCTTCAGTCACTCAAGGAGAATAATGTATGGACACTGTGCGAGCTCCCGTCTAATAGAAAGGCACTACCATGTAAATGGGTTTTTCGGATTAAACGACACCCAGATGGAAGCATAGACAAATATAAGGCGCGATTGGTCGTTAAAGGGTTCAGACAACGGAAAGGGCTAGATTATGAGGAGACATATAGTCCGGTAGCCAGGATGTCTACCATTAGAGCTCTTTTAAGCGTTGCTGCACAAGAGAAACTTCATTTAACACAATTTGACGTCGCGACAGCCTTTTTAAATGGGAAATTAGAGCAGGAAATATACATGTCACAACCTCCTGGCTTTTCTGATGGCTCTTCGAAAGTATGCAGGCTACAGAGGAGTCTATATGGCCTAAAGCAAGCTCCTCGTTGCTGGAACATGTGCATTGAAGACATTCTGTTGCAAAAAGGATTCACACAGAATGAAGCTGATTGTTGTCTCTTTACAAAGACAGAAGGGGGCAATAAGATTTTGTTGGCGTTGTACGTGGATGACGGACTCATGGCCACTACAAGCGAGGCTTTGGCAACTAAATTTTTGAAGGAGCTGGGACAAGCTGTCAAAATCACAAGCAAGCCGGCTTCGTATTACCTTGGCCTTGAAATAGAACGTTCCAAGGATGGATCTATATTTATAAGCCAACAAGCTTATACGCGGAAGATCCTCGAACGCTTCAATATGATTGACTGCAATCCCGTCTCTACACCAATCGAAACAGTGACTTCAGAAACAGGGAAAGCACCTGAGAAAAAGTTTCCTTATCGAGAGGCAGTAGGAGCCTTAGCATACCTGATGACAGGAACGCGCCCCGATATCGCGTATGCTGTTGGGGTAGTATCACGGAAGTTGGAGAATCCGACAGAAGCTGATTGGCTGAGAGTCAAGAGGATCTTCAGATACCTTAAAGGAACAATGTCCCATGGCATCAAATACAGTTCGGGTCCTTGCAAAGCTGTAATTCGAGGATATAGTGATGCAGATCACGGTGGTGATGAGCTTAGTGGACGCTCAACCACAGGCGTTATTTGTATGTATGCTGATGGAGTTGTTTCGTGGCTAAGCCAACGTCAAGCATCGGTCGCGATTTCAACAACCGAAGCGGAAATTGTGGCAGCGAGCGAAGGTGCACGAGAACTTGTGTGGCTTCAGAGGATCTATGCTCAACTTACAAGTTTGGCGGACATATCAACTTTAAGCGTGGATAATGAAGCAGCCATTCGCCTTGCCCACAATCCCGAATTTCATAAACGGACGAAACACATCCGAATACGTCACTTCTTTGTACGTGAAATTGTGCAAGAAGGTCTATTGAATGTGCAGAAAACTAGCTCCACAGAGCAATTGGCTGACCTTTTGACGAAGGCAGTACCAAGACCCAGACTCGTTAAACTGAGAGAGGATTTGGGTCTGCAAGATCTTTCCAACTAGTGAGGGAAAGTGTTGAGGTTGCATAGCACTAGTGAAAAGCTCTTTGGTACATTGCTAGGCAACTAACTGTTAGAAAAATTTAATGTTACTCGTGAATAAAAAGAAGATCATGTCGAATGTGTGCAATATATAAAACTAAATAAATAAACAAATAATCTAAATATTTTGTAACCAAATAAACCTAAATTATCGCTATAAAGTGTCAGTGTTGTCATACTGGAGAAAACCCCTACTATCTAGCCGAAATCTAAAGTGGGAAATACATCGATCACGATTTGGTCTCCGGAGCTTCCAGATTGGTAAGAAAATAAGTAGACCACGTTTAATAGAAGATACATATTCTTAAGTCCAGGAACGTTGTAGAAGTCACTCATTATTTTGTAAGTCTCAATAAGGTTTCCTCTCTGTCTCCGCTTTTCAAGAGTGGTGAGGCCAACTTCGTGCAGACGTTGGTCATAGGGTTTGTTTTTAAGCAATCTGACCATCTTGGTAGCTTTTCTCTGAACACTTTCTAAGAGTGTAATGTCTTTCTTAAAGTAGGGATCCCATATCACATAGGCGTACTCTACCAACGGCCTTATGTAGGTTTTATAAAGTTTCAAAAAGGTTTTTGGTGTGAGACACATAAATGATTTTCTGATGAGGTACAACATTGAATTTGCCTTTTTAACGATACTGGTAATATGTGTTTCCCATTTTAAGTCGATATATATTAACACTTACCTTATGCACAATGAAGGGTTGCAACAGAATATAGAGCGGCGTGCGGTACGTGACGACATGTTCGAGGAAGTCCCAGAGATGGTGAGCGGCCTCGTTCCGCCTGCCCAGGTCCCGCATGGCGCGCGCTATACGGCCCCACTCCGTGCATAGTTCACTTGTGAAGCATGCACACATTACCTTTAGCGCTGAAATAGGAGACATATCATATATTTTTTTTATAATATTTGTTTTTAAATCTCCTGTAAGTTGGGTGTCATTTTACAAAAAGTAAGAAGTGATATGGTTGGCTTCCCAAGCCATACAGATTTCAGGAAAATCTGTTTTAAAAACCATAAATCTAGAACTATTTAAATCTACGCTAAATCACACTGAAAGAACAAAATTAGTAACAGTATTCGTTTCCATTCACCGGACCACAGGTCCTGTGGGAGGCGTACGAGGGACCGAAGCCAATTCGCAGAGGCCCTTTCAACCACTTTAATTATTATTAAAATGGGCATAAGCCGGCAAATTATTTATGACTATTGAGATGGTAGAAAATTATATGGTTATGGGTATGGGTTGTTTTGGAGTAGTAGACATGATAACTAGGGAAAAGCTTTGGCCCCTGACCCTGACCAATATTGATACATAGGTACGGATAAACAGATAGGGGGTGACTGGCAAACTTAATAAACAGTATTATTAATAAGAAAAAGTATTAACTGTAAATAAACCAAGTTGTAACATACCTAAGAAAGCAATTCTATACAGTTGATTAGACAATCTTGTAGTATTCCTTGCATCTCTACTACCAGTGAAGGTGAGTGAGTTAGCGCGGTTGTCCGAAGCGTTGAGCTTGGCGTTCACTGCCGCCAGCTGTCCGGGCGGCGCCGGGGGGCAGAGCGCGTTTAGAACCACCGATACTAGGTAGCTTACGTCGGATTGGCGGAGAGGTGGTACGTCTGCAAAGAAATAGTTGTTGATTAATAATAATAATTTAAATTGTAATGTAAGTAATTGTATATGTGTGTAATACATAATCTAATTTTTATAATAAGGAAATAAATAGACGTGTGCAATTCATACAAAATCTAATTAAAACATATATTATTGAGTAATATGTTAGTTTATTGAAAAGTTTTAAGGTTAAAATCAAATAAAAAGTTTAAGGAAGTTTGGAGTAGCTTTATAAGCTGGCGTCTGTGACTACCCTAAAGAAAAATTACAGCTAAGTAGTTTTTTCTCTAATTAGTTTTCATTATATTTATGGATATAAAATATATAAAAATAAATATATGAATATATAATTTATGAATATCCTACCTTTTCTACCACTTCCGACTCGTAGACACAGTGGCATGAAGAGATTCATCAACATGTTTTCCGTTTTCTCTCCTGTTGGGAACGATGCGCTTCCTCCACACATTTGTTCCAATGAATAACTATCCTGAAAACAATAAGAATATTTCGTAAATAAAATTAAATAAATTAATACGATTTTGTATTAAGGTGGATGTTCCGATAGACTATTCTATACATTTTTTTCTTTGCCCACAACGAATCCTTTTATCACTTTTCTACAATGAAATTACGCCCAATTACGGGAAATTTGAGGACGGTAGTCTTTATATACCTACACTTAAAAAATTTCATGTCCCATGTTTGTCCGCGATGGACTCCTAAATTACTAAACCGATTTTAGAGTTGATTTGCATTTCGTGTGCATTTTGATCCAACTTGAAAGATAGGATAACTTACATCTCAATTTATAGGCACAATAGTATTTACCTTAGCCACAGCAATGCGTGGCTGGGTCTGTTAGTTACAATATACTTAACTATCCTATCCTATGTCCTTCTTCCAGTTCTTAGCTACCTCCCTACGAATTTTCAGCTAAATCGGTTCTGCCGTTCTTGAGTTATATGTGGAGAAACTAACACCACTTTCTTTTATATATATATATATATATAAGATAATCTCATTTAGTTTCATATTTTTTATGGTTGTAGATTAAAAGCTTCCCTTTGAAAAATTGACAAAAGTATAAGCTTTATAGTTTGCATGCAGAAACACGGCATTACGTCATCGAAAATAAAGAATACTTATTAACTTAGCGCATTTCGGATCCAAAAAATGGATATCAATTAAAAAAAAAGGACGTTACCCCTGTATTAATGATCTGCAATGCGATTAGTCGTACGACAGTACTGCAGAAATGTGGAGGAGGCGGCTGTGACATTAATGCCGCAGTCGCCGACGATAAGTTTTCGCCACTGTTGTTGTCTGACACTATTAGGGCCTGTGAAAATAAATAAAACGTAGGTACATATTAAGGGTTCACTTATAAAATAAGGTAAATACAGATGCTGTGTTAAATAGTTAAACATATAGAATAAATAGTCTGTTTTGGTCGGTGATTTTATGGTTGCACTTAAGAGACCTTAAAATACCTTCTAAATAAGCTAGGTACTAACATTTTAGCTACTCAAATAGGTAATTTACAGTAAGTGTGGGAGAGCCAAGCTTCGGTACAAATGGGTCCACTCGACTGAAGTGATACCACGGCCTCACAGAAAACCGGCGTGAAACAACCACATTGTTGTGTTACGCCGTGAGGTTACCACAGGCCCAATACCTCCCCCTATCCTATCCTTTCCCAATCCTTAAATATCCGAAACCCTTTTAAAAGGCCGGCAACGCACTCGTAACTCGTTTGGTGTTGCGCGTGTCCCTGGGTGGCGCTGATTGCTTACCATCAGGTAATCCGCCTGCTCGTTTGCTGACCTATACTATAAAATAAGTATATTTACAGTAAACTGCAGATTTGCATTTTACTATTAAATTACTGATTGACCTTGACAGAGGATTTTTTTCATTAACTTTAATGTACATTAAAATGTTGACTTACTTGTACAGTATTAAGAAGAGTTTTCACGTGTTGCCAGTGCATTATGTACGGACACCGTATCATAGTTTCGTATACTCCTTTCAATAGAACCGCCGCCGAGTCCCAGTCTGTATTTCTCTGAAATATTAGCAAAATATTAAGTTATGAGAGGGTTAGACTTGAGTGGAATGTTGCCCGAATTATGAGAGTCATTGTTATCAAAGTGCACAATTTTATTGTCTGTACTATATCTAGTCACATTTGAAAAATGCTTCATCTGTGAATACCCATTTCGAGCAGCAAATGTTTTGGTATGGAAGTAAAGAGTAATTACTATAAAATAAATAAAAAACGCCAACGTTGTGTTTAGACGCGTAAGAGAGGTAACCGGAGGCCGAATCCTCTCTTCCCAAAATTCCGACAGGGCATTTGC
The DNA here is from genome assembly GCA_902829305.4 of Spodoptera exigua. NCBI lineage: Eukaryota > Metazoa > Arthropoda > Insecta > Lepidoptera > Noctuidae > Spodoptera > Spodoptera exigua. The sequence continues at coordinate 7,097,261 of LR824612.2, forward strand.
ATCTCGTCGTGTGTTACAGGCGGGGCGGACTGTTTACCATCGTGTGATCTGTACGGTCATTATTTCCGATAGAAATCTACAAAGTAAGACCGAAATGTAATGTAAATCTTACCCTGATGCTAGGTTTCTTGGCGATTTTGAGGAATACTTTATCAAGACGTCTTAATATCATGATAAGAGCTGGCCGTAACGCGTCGTCAGCCCAGTCGGCAGCGGGTAGTACTTGTGTCATGTATCGCTGTAATCCTCTACATCCCATAGATTCAGGATCGTATGGAGATACTTTTAGTAAGGAGTGCGCTATTTCTGCTAGACGCTGGAACAAAAGTCGAAGTTAGGAGTGTTAAAGGTAGGTTTTAGAATGGAAAGTGTAATAAAAAGTTTCAGAAAGGTTTATTATAATGGGACAAAATATTATGGCCAGTAAGGAATTTCATGTTGTGAAAATGTTTTTGAAATTTACAGTGATTAGACGAACCGAGTGCCTAGTACGAGTTTTCAGGGCCCGGGTACGGCGACAGCTAACTCAAGTTGTCCTATGATTGCGTTCAGTACCGCGTCATATAAATCCTACTTAACGCTAACGCAATGAAAACGATAAAAAAAACTTAACACTAAACCTCGCGTTACATTAGCGCCACTTGGTGAGCACATAGACGTTAGCCCACACTTGGTGATTGCAATGAGCAGCCTTTGTCTATGCGGTTTCTTACTTAGTTAAACGTACGAAAACTTTATATTTCAAGATTAGATAGAGTATATTACCTGTCAGCCATCGGATCAAGTCGCAGTTTACACGAGTTTGATTTCTTTGAATAAAAAAAGTTGTCTACTTACAGCATGTGACTTGGAATCCAACAGTTCAACTGGTTTGCCGTCAGTGCCACCGCTTCGGTTAGATCCATTGATTTCTAACAAACGGCTAGTGGCACGGCCGATGAATTCACCAACTAGTGAGAGTAAAACATCGCGTGGTCTGCGATACTCGGCTCGAACCAGCTGTTGAGAAAATTAAAACAATATGAGACTTAGAGAAATATGCATTTAATAAAAAATCAACATGATTCTTAGCCAATCTTAATCATTTATCTTTTCAGCAAAGGAAATGGATTTTGTGCGACCTTTAATTTAAAATGTGTGACCGCAAACCGCGGAGATTTTAAATCCCTCCAGCACGTGGAGATTTTAAACTCCTCCAGAGTTATAAACAAAAGTTTTTTTCTATTTTGCTATCGAAGCTATTAACCAAGATATTTGGCAGATGCTGAATATACCCACTTTAACTACAATTTGCACAATGAAGTATCTAAAAAAAATCTTTAAAAAGAAGGTATTTGAATTATTTAAATTTATTTTTTTCAATAATAATGTTTAATTTTGAAATACCACCTTTTATTAGATAGGTCTGATTTTTATTGTGATGCGTTTATTAAGGAAACACAAAAACATTTTTTTTTATTGATGCTATGCTAATTGTAATAGCTTAAGGGTTTTTAATGGAGACTCGTTTTAAATAAACAAAGAAATTAACTACTCACCTCCGAGTCTTCAGCCCCAGTATACTCAGGAACAGGCATTTTAGAGTTATCGTACTTAGAGTGCGACTCTTCGAAGGCGATGATAGTAGCCGCAGCAGTCCGAGGCCCCGTCCTCTGTGACGAACCTTTATGTTCCGGAGACGTTCTATAAGGGCCGTTGTACGATCTATGAGAGGATTATAGTTATTGTAAAAACTTTTTTTTACCTATCTAGTATTTTTAAGAATGGAAATTTTGTTATTTGAACTCATAATGATTATACTAAAACATTAAGTATCAACTGTTCTGTACGTATTTTTATTATATTTTCAACTTATAAGTATTGATATAAAGCCGGGTTGCACTGAATTCTTCAGGTTGGAGTAGGGTGAAATACCAGATATTGTATTTTGCAAGTGAGAGAAACATCTGGGTAGAAACCCTTTAATTTGTTTTAATGAAGTTTACGTTGTACGTTCCACTATACAATCCAATGTAGTATTTTCAATCTATAAAGAGCTTTACCAGCTTCTAAAGAACGGGTTCCTATAATCTTAATCAACATGACATCGTGGACTGCTCAAACTAGCAAAAAAATTTGAAGTACCGAACGCTTAGAATAGCTTTGAGGAGCTGAATCGAATTTACCGCCTTAGGACTACTAATACGGTAGTTTCCCACTAGTCAAATTCAAAACTTTTAACCAAATGTCAAAAACGATACTTTATATTTGTATGAAAAACTGAGTTATGACGTCATAGTTTTTTTGCGTCAAATATTTTACTTAGTTCTTAAAAAATGGCTAAAAAATATCTAAAATTCAGTGTATCAATGTTATTTTCAATATTTTATTGTATTGAAACGTCGAATTAATTTAACTTTGATGATGATTTTGACCCAATTATATTAATAACTCTAACTCTTACTTAGAAAGTCCCTCGCAGTTGTTGACAAGCGTCTTGATAGCAATGGCCAGTTGTTGAATGATCTCTTTCTCCGTCTTCCCCTCCCGGTTGTATGTTGGTAGTTGTATTTGTTTCACATAACATGGTAGTATAGCTTCTAATATGATCTGGAAAACGATAATTATTTTTATTATTTTGTAGTGACTAGCGTTTGACTTAAATAAAAGTGTTAGTTATATTCATGTTGGTAGTGTACTAACTATACTTGACGCTTTTTTGGACTACCTACAATATCCTGATTAAGATTTTAATTTACCAATAGACTCAGTTATTTTAACTTTACCAATTTCTAAACCTCTTTAAAAAAATTAACAAGATCTGCCTTAAAACTCTAGTTCATGCACAAATAGTACTCACCAGCATCTGATACCCTCTCATACTCTCAGCGGAGTAGGATACAACCATGACACAAAGACTGATGCAGTCCAGAACATTCACCATTTCCTCTTCATCACGATAGCAGAAATCTATCGGCTTTAGTGGCTTCTCTTCTTTGATAAGTTCTGCGATATGAAGCGGGTCAGGCGAAGGTGTCTCCAGGCTTAGGAGTAAGTTGAACAGGCAGCTGGATTGTACCTTAATAGATTGGTAATAAAGACTAATACTGACTGCAGTTTGTTTTTGAAACATTTTAAAATTTTACTACAACATCAATTAGAAATTATTATATCTTCTAAAAGTTAAATTTTCAATAAAAGTATTTTTTGAAGACTCTTTTGGAGATGTCCTACTTGTTTCGAGCTATATAAACGAGTATGTAAGTCGTACACACATTTTTTTAATTTTGTTTGTCTAACGATATTTATCACAATTACAAGTACAAAAATAGTTCAAAATTTGATCCTTACCTTGCTAGCATCTCCATAAGTAGATTCCTCATCTGTATCCAAAATGGCTGACACGGAACCAAACATTTGTAATATGAATGGTTTACGGTTCAACAAATAAAACTGTTTGACGGCGTACTCTATAGTTGTGGTTACCAGTTTATTTGTTTGAAAATTTGAATATATTTGAAGCAGAGTTGGCATGATTAGTAAGTATCTGAAAAGATAACATTATTTGACTTAAAAATTATTACTGAAGTATTATATTCTCTGACATTTGCAGTCTGAATTTACCAATATTTTTCATAACAATAAAATAATCGACCCAATCCCACAAAAGAGTCCTTTCTAATTTGATGTAGTCATTCAGAAGTTATACACCTACTTCACATGTGGTGAAATGGAGTTTTTGTGTTAGTTAGGCGAACGCCAATTCATTCGTGCACATTATTGTGTGTGAAACCTATTAATAGTTTCGTGATTTATTTTCGATATGTAGATTTGGAGACCATTTGTCAAGATTGCGAATTGCAAATCTTATCCTTATTTTGAAGGCATAAGAACCATTTTTAAGCTCACCCATTTGTAGAGAAAATGCTCTTGAAATTGAACGCAGCGTTCACATAGGTGGCGATCACATATCGTAGTATTAAGGAATCCTCACTGTGCAGCATGAGGGCTCCGTTGAGAACGTTTAGGAACAAGTGAATGTCGCGAGATGATGTGAAATTACCGGCCATCGCCTCAAACATACGAGCTATGAGGCGAACCCACCTGTAAATAGAAGAGGAAAATAGGTGATTTCTACATGAAAAGATCCTACTTGTAGTAAAAATATCGATATGCATGTCAAAGTCAGCCTAGTAAAAGATTTTAAACGATTGTTTTAGTTTCAAAAGTAAGGTATAATTAATGTTATCCAGCAAAATGGTGTAATGAATAATTGGTTATGTATCCAGTACCCAAAATATTGAACGTTAATGGCAATTTTTTCATATCTCTGATATATCGATATTTATTAAGCATAGGGCAATAGTAATTATCGAGAGACTCACATGAACTTATGTAAGACATCGAGGCCTAACAGCGTGGAACCTAGAGCTCCTCTGCTGTAAAGAACAAGGTCAGCTTCCAAAGCCTTGCGGGGAAACGACGGCAGCTTCATAAGTTCGTCATGAAGAAATACCACACGTTGTACCACCTGAAAAAGAGGTTGTAAGTAAGTTAGTTGTAGGCCCTAATTATTTACATAATATATGAAACAAAATGCTAAAATATAGGTAAAATATTTTTTCTATAAAATAGTGGGCAAATGGCTTACGTAATGGGCATGGTGCCAATAATGTTATCAATTACTTTTTGACTTTAAAAATACTACAATTGCTATTGTAAAAGGTAACAAAAATAGTCTAGAGCTACATTAGAATAATAATAGTCAAAAATGTTACGAAGGTACAAACCATATCGACGTTTTTCAAAATGGCCCAAGTTAGTAAAACTTTTCCGATTTCAACGAATTTCTGCAAAAGTTCCTGCTCCTGCAGTTTTTGGAACGCTTCATCGGGCTCCATGTGTACCAGGCAAAGTTGTGGGTATTGTGAGCGTTTGAAGAAGTAGTGGTCACGCACGTAGCCTTGCGGATTGTGGATTTGACCTGCGAAAAGAAAAAGTAAAAAATATACTTATAAATTGCGTAATTGCAAAACAATAAGAGCTGTGGTGACCAAGGATATAGAAAATGAAATAGATTTACAAATGTATTAAAAATATTACCTTTCTCACGCGTTCAAACCGAGAACTTTACTAGTTTTAAATCACTATGGGTCTCTTATCCAAATTAGAATAAATGTCTTCTCTATAAAATCGATAAAACTAGTATGAAAAATATGTATTACTATAAATACTTACGAGTTTTGAAATCAACAAGGAAATGTTCCTTATGCAACTTTTCTGGGATGCCAAAGAAATCTAGAGACTCTTTTAGAATTTGTGCAAACACTGTATCTTCTTGAACTGGAAACTGAGATGGTATGCAACCTTCGTTGTCAGCTGAAACAAATAATACCAATTTTGAGCTCGCTATGTATTTTGTAACTTAGTTGAACTATTCTGTTTTTTATATAATTGAGTACCCTGAATTAAACCATGTATAGGCAGATTTGTTTTTTTCTCCTTAAATAAAAACGTTGCTTAAAAACATATAATTTGCGTGCGTTTACAAACATATAATTTCCAAACCATACCTAGACCCGGAACAACAATTTGTGGATTACACAAAGGGTTGTTATGTGAGGGAATCGAAAACGCGACACGTTGCGCTCAGCTAGGTGCCCAGCCAACCGTGCAGTTAAATTTTATTATTACTGTTTTTAAATAAAGAAAGATTTAGTACTCACGTGGGCCATGAACAACAATCTTCTTTGCTGCAGGTACATTAGCGGTAAGCAATATGGACGCATCGCACTGCTCTTTCCGCAATATTTGCTTCAAATCCTTGAACATGATACCGTGAACACTGTGCACCACCTGCAAAAAGAAGTAAAAAAAATTTACATTGTTCTGCAAAAACAAATGAATGTGAATATAAATGAATTTTTAATCCTTTACGATAGGTAACAACATGTCGTCTTTTAGTCCAGTCATTTTAGGCATTTTATACCCCGATCCGAAAACCGTTAATTTTACAGAAAAACTATAAGAGACATTTTTTGTAGACGATTTTATGAGGAACAATTTTTATAATGACCTCTATTGACGTCCGAGCAATAGGTCGCGAAATATTTGAAAAAAAAACTGATTTTCGTGACCTTTTGACCTCTGTAATTTTTTTAGCCGACACGATATCGATGTCGATTTTTCACAACTTGATAATAACGCCGTAATAAAGGTGTATACAAAAATTCAGCTCACTAGGAATTTTTCCCCAGATGAAACCTAAAATGACTGGACTATTTATGAGACCTAAATAAATTTATGTATGTACGAAAACATTTTTGATTTACGTAATCTATTTAGAGCAATGTCGTGGTGGCCCGGAGGTTAAGGATGCTTCTCATGAGAGCATGAGAGTGTGGGTTCGAAACCTGGCAAGTAACAATGTGATTTTTTCCGAGTTATATGTACTTTCTATGATTATTTAGACACGACTGACATACGGTGAAGGTATAGATCGTGAGGAAACCTGGACTTATAATTTCTAATTATAAGTTTGAAATCGCCAGCCCGCATTGAGCAAGCGTGGTGATTAATGCTCTAACCTTCTCCGTATGAGAAGAGGCCTTTGCTCAGCAGTGGGTACTTATAGGCTGATGATGATGATGAATCTATTTAGAAAATCTTACCATCCACAATATTGATAATGCAGCTCCAACCAGCCTTTGCCCTTCTTCATGGGGACTTCTCACATAGAACATGACGTATCCTATGATATAGTTGTACAGAGCAAACGCGGCTTGTTGCGGTAACCGCGGTATGAAACGTATTAAGTGTCGCAGTAACTTGAACATTTCGTCCTGATGATCTCGAGTCAGACGCTCAAGGACGTGTCGGAGAAACAGAGCTGAATCTTCGACGAGACAACACCAGATTACCTGTAACAAACATGTAGCTGAAGAACTAATATGTGCAGTCGTGTGATTGAAAAGGTAACAAAAGATAGTAGAGCCCCCGCAATCCCGGCCCGGAGCAGGAGAAGGAACGGAGTAGATTTTAGTCAGTCGAGTCGGACATTTCCTCTTGCCCAACCTACGACGGGATTAAAAGACGTTTTAAATTGCTTTGTAAACTCTTGTTTCTATATTGGGACGAACCATATTCAAGAGAGAAAAAGTAAGAATAAATTGACTAGGTACAATAAGGCTTTCTAACCATACTTATAAAACTAAATGATAGTTTTTTACCTGGTATGCGACTTCATAAACCGAACAGCCATCTCTTGAAACAGCTGCATCGTCTAACAGAGATACAATCTCAGCTACAGCCGAGCACAAAGTCGAGGGAAATAATGCTGAAGCTACTTGTGTATGATGGGACCCTCGCACACCTTCCACCAATTCCTCATCAGCTGGTGCTGGAAAAGGTGTAAGGTAAGAATAATTAAGGTTTCTGCAGATGCCAGTGTAAAAATTAAATATATTTTACAGATCTAATCAGAAAGAAAATGTTCATCAAAAAATATTCCGCTTAATAGTATACTATTTTAAAGGCATTTAACGCGCACGTACCTTTTTTAATATTTGTTTTTTGCTTGACGTTTCGGCAGAGTTACACCTGTCATGGTCACAAGTAGTCTGCACTAATATAAGTACGCGACTTTATAGCGGACATTTACCAACATCGAGGGTAGATGAGGATCAATCTACTTTATTGACGGAGTAGTATCGTCGGACAGTCTGCTTGTGACTATGGCAGGTGTAACCCTGCCGAAACGGCAGTCAAAGAACAAATAAAAAAGGTACTTGTGCGTTACATCCTGTAAAACAGTAGAGTAATATGCGACGCGAAAGTTTATAGTATAAAATATTCCACTTTCACTTAACCTACATTAGTGTCTCTTACTCCATAAAACACTTACGGTCAACGTGGTCATCTGCAGCATGGTCCAACGCCGGCTCTCTAGCAGCCTGCCTCGTAATCGGGATAGTCGTGATGAGGAAGCTCTCTCGTTCCGCTCGTTTCTTGTCATTCCTTTGTTGCAAAGCTCGCTTTATTGCCTCCGTTTGCTGTTTCTTGCGAGTCTTTGTTGCTGTTACCAGAGAACGCTGTAAAAAAATGGTGTTTTAGAAATCCGATATTTTGCCTTGAAAACGTTAACTGCAAGTAGCGCAACCTTTGCGCAAAGTGTCACAGTTTGCGCAATGTCAAGAAAATACTTCAACATAAAACTTACATGTCTTTCTTGATTCAAAGTCATCTCCATGTCTTTATCCTTAACTTGTGGGGTCCACGGTGGATCGACTACTGCTAACGACTCGATGCCGATCTTAGGAGATGGTAGAGTAAATTCTATGCCAGGAGGCGGAACTTTGAAGGTCACTGACGCCCCTTCTTCCATACGCGGCCAAACTTGGTATCTTAACTTCCACATTACTTGGAACCTTAGGATTGCGTTTATTCTGAAAGTAAATTATAATGATACATACCTCGATACATTTTAATTTATGATATAATTTTTAATTTAGAAGTATAAATTATAACATAAATAAACAACTAAAGTAATTATAGTTTTTTACGTTGTTGCCCTTACTTTAATCAGCATCACATTTTTTTTTAAATTTTTCGTTTCATAGATTCTTTCTTATAATACTATTGATATTAATAATAAAATAAAAACTATTCACACATACCTTGTACTCGGCTCTGCATGTTTCAAATCATTATGCATGATTTCAGTGGCCGTATTAGGTGCTTTTACAGCAGCGAGAATGAATAAAGCAGCGGCACACGAACTAAGTTCTCGATCTGATTCCAATAGTAGCTGCCAGGCGACGGGGGCACATTCAGCAAACATTTCCTCACCCATTGTGGTTGCGCCTTTGATCAATGTTGCTAGAGGCGTGTGATAGGCGTCTCGGACCTAGAATATATTTTTTACATATAACTCGATGCATACTGACATCCGCCGAACTGGAAAGATGCCAGCAGGAAAGAGTTTTAATCTATACTAATATTATAAAGCCGAAGTTTGGTTGTTTGAACGCGCTAATCCTTGGAACTACTGTTTCAAATTGAACAATTCTTTTTCTGTTTTTTAGTCCATTTACCGAGGAAGGCTATAAAACGCCATGCTACAAACTGTAGGAGCAGAACAGCGGGTGAAACCGCGCGAGAGTAGCCAGTAATACAGATAAGTCGACGACCGGAGATAGGTCTAGATCTGTTTGAATAACAAAGCAATCAAATTGTTCACACAAATCTAAATTACCATATTATTATAATGTTTTGAATAAACTAATCTCACCTGTCCTTTAAGGTATTTGAGTATTGCTGGAGGGTCAGCTGGTGGGTATGGCATTGCAGTTGGCTTTGTGGGCACTCCTTCAGTTGGCACATTAGTCTGTTCGCCACCAGCGGCTCGATACGCTAAGCCAGCACTCTCTATTACGGACCGTTCAATCCTGGGAATTTAATTATTAACAAAAAATAATATATTAATGTGTTATGGGTTTCCAAGAATGTGTTTTGGCCGATTTTCGTAGCAGCTGGCTTAATAGCCAAGAGCTTCGACTAACACCTTAGGAGTCTCTCGTTAGGTGACTGGATCAATGGCTTAATTCAGAAAGAGGAGACTAGGAAATTGCTTTTTCTGAAGCCCCAGTAGCTTGGACCCTATTCCTGATGACCCGGTGGGAAACTATTTTTAAGAAATATTCAAAAATGTTTAATTGGTAAATAAGGAATAAAACAATAGAAAAAATTGGGCTCATACTGAGTATACCTATCTGTGGAATGCTCAGAGGACTTGCGTGACCGCCGCCCTCTTCGCGTCCCACCGTTTCCTTCATCTGAGCTCGTCGTATTAATTTCTGGACCAAACTTCTCGCCATATATCTAAAAACAAAACGTAATATTTGTTTTCTCCATTTTAATAAAAATATGTTTATAAAGTTACAAAAATAGTAGTATTTTACCTTCTGAACAGATTTCATGAGTCTAACACTGGCTCTCATGTTTCGTCTGAAGCAATAAGGATGGCAGAAGTTCTGATGGCAGCACACGTAGTTGAAAGAGTTTAGGAATTTCACCATAACCTGTCGAAAATATTCAGAGTGAGATCAATCGTCATTTTACACAAAAAATATATCTCACTAGCTTCCGCCCGCGGCTTCGGCCGCTTGGTATGTTGATAAAAAGTAGCCTATGTCCTATTCCGAAGTGTATCCTGTCTGTGCCAAATTTTATTCAGTTCCGTCCAGCCGTTTTGGCGTGATTGAGTAACAAACATCCAAACATCGTACCTGCATTTATAATATTAGTAAGATAATGGTGCTCAACTGACCTTGAGCCACGGAAAGCCTTTGTTAGTATCAGGAGGGTCAGTAGAATTGCTGTCAGGGCTGTCCGGTGGATGATCGTGGTCATCAGAGAGTACTCCTGGACTTTCCTCACCTCCACTATCTACTTCATTTGACATTATGACTGTTCCACCTGACAAAGTAAAAATTTGTTCGTCATATATGTTTGATAAGTGCATTGTATGTTACAGCTAAGTTCTGAAAATTGATCTTACCTGCCCCTGGATATACTTCTGAAGTATCACTTCTATCTGATAGCGAAGATACTTTCCGTCTACTTTGTATTGAATCAGATCTTCTTGTTACAACTGGAATGAAAATAAATATCATAATAATTGACTGTAAAAACTATGGTGCGATTGAAGAACCATGTCATAGCGATGGGATACTCTTTGTAAAGTTTACTAGAGTATAATATTTAATGTATTTAAGTACGCTGATTTCATAGCACAGGTTTAAGACATTATTGATTTGTGTCGCTATTGTGTACATTTATTTATTTATTTATTCTTTAATGTACACCATAAAATATAAACAGAAAATCTTGAGATATTATGTAAAAAGGGCGGTCTTATCGCTAAATGCGATTTCTTACAGACCTTTGGATGGAGCCAACGATTAGTACATGTATGTATTTAAAAATTTTATTTAGTAAATGTAACCTTACATTCGTCAACTACATCTCTAGTATCTTTCTGCCTAAGTTTTATAGATCGCCGTTTGAACGAGCCATACGCTGAGTGCGTTTGTTGTGTATTGCGGCGATGCATGCCTGCCTTGCCACGGGATCCAAGACGGCCTTTCTTGTCATCCACTGCTGGAGGTATCGCGTCCGCTAACTGAAAGCAAATATAAGCTTTATTTTCTCTAAATTAAGATCTAGATTACTGTTAATGAAGTGTATACAGTACGGATATTAATAAACATATTCCAAAGTACTTACGGTTACATTACTCCCACCAGATACGTTCTCAGGTTCGTGCAGGACAAAAGATATTTTCCTCTCTGTCTCTGCTCCCGCAATTGATTGTAAGCTTTGCGCAGACGCCTGAGAGTGGCCCATGCTCGATAGAGCCATACTCCATCGACGGTTAGCTTCCCTGTGATCCAAGTTATTTACATTTCAACGCGTCAATGAACTTGCAAATACACGATGTAATCAAGTTGCATTTACCAGCTATTTAATTTAATTAGCTTCTATGTTCTTCTCTATACAATTTCCTTTGAATTCTTACTGTCTGATGTCGCATGCCAATGTAGCAAAAGCATTTTTACTCTTTTCTAATTTCATCTAAACTATTTTATCATTTATAAAAACTATTGGATATAAAATTCTGAAAGGGTGTAATCTCACAAAACAATTTTTAATATTCGTGTAAAATTTTATAATAATTTTAATCGATAGCAATTTAGGTGTTATCTTACAACATTCCATGCAGATTAACTGTGCGTATGCACATTATACCGTTGTTTTCAATTTCTTTATTATAAATCAATAATAACGTGGAGATCGTCATAAATGTAGCTGTATGTAACAAATCATCATTTCAAAATAAAAATGAAATTATTAAAGTTTCACGAGAACAAAAATTGAATGTTTTGAACATAGTTATTAGATGCAGCTACAGTTGTGAATCTCGAGTGCCAAAATTTGCCAATAAGTGAACGATATTCGCTATACGAGTCACATCGGTCCAAGTGAAATTTGCACATAATACTTCCATTTTAAAAGTGTACGTTATTTAATATTATGTACATTCTACATACGCATGCACGCTTAGTGCCGTATGCAAGGAAACATGCATTATTTCTTTTGAAAACATACTCGACTGGCATTAATGTGTGTTGACTGCTAAGAGCCCTGTTAAAATAAAAGTATTGTCAAATATAATTATGCACTCCTCTTAATACATTTCAAATGAACTGAACATAATGAACTCACTTAGTCTTACACAAAATACGTCGTTTTTCCATCCATCTTCGCATAACATAATGACAAAAAATAAAACGTTTTACACCAAAGAATTAATAAGCTACTTACCAAAATTAATCTTCTAATTTAAGTGCAAGGGAATTAAGTACCTGTAAACTCGGTCCCAAGGTCCTCTTTCCTTTAACGAGGATCGGCATGTCTTGGGTAGGTTCTGGTAGGTTTCGCGGAGGAATGCAGTTATTTCAAATAGAAGTACGCAAGCAATTATTCTGAGGGCTCGAGGACAGTCGGCGCCAATTGGCTTTCCAGGAAGGCGAATACTGGCTGTAAGAAGATTTATACGAATTCATATTGAAAAGGCAAGAAGTATTAATGTATAAGTTTAAAACTCGTATGTTTATATTTTCGTTCATATTTGTACTTATATCAGTCAGACTTTTATTGTTTAAGATCTGAGAGCAAAAGTTGGGTCTCGGACAATTGGGATTAGCAATGTAACTGCTGATTATTTGTTGATGTGACATCACAGCTTGTGGTTTTTGATACTTTTTTCACACAAATGTATTCTATTTCCATTGTCATAGACGATAAATTTGAGTGTATGTTGAATTTTTTGAAATACCTTCATCAAGGAAGTCTTCTTCTTCGTCCTGTTGTAGAAGCTCGCGCTGTCCATCAGGATCGTTTACTAAGTTGACAACTGTATCAACATGCTTCTTGTCTTCAATCAGCATTTCTTCCAGTCTGTTTCCTAATGCCTAGAGACGTAAGAAAATATCACAAGTAAGGATTATGGATAACTTCTATGATAGAACTGTTCGTGTTTTATATCGCATGATGATACTTTGTTCTAGTCTTTTTTTTGTTTTTCGGTATGGCGAGAGGAAGTTTCACACCCGGTTTCTGAAAGGTTTGTCAACGCAAAATTAACTAATCTCCTGTTAAATCTCTTGTCAAGTCATCTGATTGGTGGTTGATAATTCAGTCACCCAATCAGATGACTTGACAAGAGATTAAACTGATTTTAACATTGACCGCCCTTTCGGAATCCGGGTGTCAGACTCTTACTTACCAAAAACCCTCTCGTTCCCCTCCAAGTCGAGGCCACGTTACATTATTGTGCTTGGCCCGTGACCAATGACCATGGCTATGCGTTGGCTGTCGAGCCCTATCTATGGTGGTCTATTGACTGTGTTCTAGTCTAACCTTAGGTTATGGCCATTTTAAATAATATACATATTTATCTATAGATGTGATAGGTCGGCAAACGAGCAGATGTATTACCCGATACATGTACACCCGCAACAACAGAGGAGTTACTAGGGCGTTGCCAACCTTTTGGGGATTAGGGATTGGGGGAGGGGAAGGATAAGGCCTCAGGTAACCTCACTCACACGGCGAAATACAACGCTGTGGTTGTTTCACGCCAGTTTTTTGTGACTCCGGTCGAACCGACCCATTCATGCCGATGCATGACTCTCCCACATTTTACTACTGACAACTTATTTGTACATAATTAAACTTACTTCAGCCCACTGGTAAAATAATTTTCCAGCTAGACGTTGTCTCTTCAGTTGGGGGTTCAAAGACACTGAAAATAAATATTAATTTTTGATAAGTTCTTTTTTTATTACAATTCTATTAATTAAATCGTTTTATTAATTAGTTACAGCTTACCAGCAGCTTTTGAAGTGTTTGATTTGAGCCAATAAGGCCATTGACCCTTATTGCAGTTATGTACTAGATGTGCACATTCTAGTAACATCGCTGCTCTTGCAACCACAACTGTGTGAGGCTGAAACATATTGCGAAATTAGAAATCATGTATACATTATAATTTGTAATAATTAAGAGGTAACTGATACCACTCTTCAAGTAAAAGAACCTAATAACTAATAGTTATTAAACCTGAAAAGCCAAAAAAAAGTTTTTGGAAAAACAGCCTGGAGTTAGATTGTGCATACTAAATAGCTGTTCAAAAGTAAAAAATGTTTTATACCAACTTCGTAATGCAAAAAGCTGATTTTTCAATGGTTAGACAAAAGTTACCTGGGGAATAATTATGATGCTGTCGCGTCAGAATGTTTGTATAAGACAGTGACAGAAACAATTTTATGCCTCAGGTAACATTTAACTAACCTTTACCTAAAAAATTAGCCCTTATTGAGTTACTTACCAAATCTAACAAAGCGGCCATGAAGAGTGCGTCTGGCGTTCCTCCAGGTTGGGTAGCGTCTAGTAGAAAGCTAAACCTCGCCAGTCCTGCGTACAATGGCGCAGCCGCCACTAGACGACGGCGCTTTAGTATCACTACTTCAGATTCACCACCACCTGACCCTCCTTCAGCAGAGCCACGCCGCGACATATCTAGGAAAGCATTATTGGCATTATAAACGATAACCGATAATAGTAGGTCCTTTTCAAAAAGGTTTTTTATGATATGTAATCATCTGCCGTTTGAATGAGGTTACTGGAGGTCCAATTCTTGCCCCCTCCCATTAACTCTTCCCTTAAATATCCGAAATCTTTATCCCAAAAAGGCCAGCAACGCACTTGTTACTTCTTTGGTGTTGCGGTTATCTCCATTAAAAAAAACTTAGGGCGGAGTTACGAGTCAGACACTTGAGAAATTTTTTGCTTTACAAAAGTACGTGTTTAATGTTTTTTCATTATCAAACTGACGTCCTAATTTGTTAATTAAGTTTCATAGCGTGTTGTCATTACTATAGGTTCTTAACTTCAATTTTATCATATTTGTACTCTATTATTTGTATTGAAAATAATTGAAAAATATACTCACATCCACCGCTAGTATCTTCTATACTGCCATCTCGCTTTTTCCCCATTTTCCTTAGACCGAATCTGTTTAGACGATCTTCGACCCTTTTTCGAGCCCTAAAAGACACCACAAGTTGTTTAAATGGGATATCACTGTATTTATACTATATTGTCAGATAATAGGATGATAGGGTAGGCTGGAAAAGTCATACTTGGCTCCAAATTTCCAAATTAACATATCAATTGTAGTAATTACAGATACAATAGAAGGACAAACGTGCGCGAACGCCGGTTGCCAGAATAAATAAATCTTTTTTTAAATTAATCCACACCTTATTCCCTTGTAATAAGGACAAAAAGAAGATAATCCAAAAAATATTCACAGAATGTTTTACCTATTCAATGTATATCCAACTCTTCGCTTAACATGGACAGGTCGTGATGTATGGGGTGGCGGCAAATGCGGAGGCCGAGCTAACGATATCATACTGCCCGAGATCGGGAGAGACTCGCCCGAACCACCTCCATTACGAATCAACGATTGAGAGTGATGCGGCTTTTGACGGAACCAGTTCACTGTAACAAACAGTGTATAATAAACTTCTAGTTTTTTATTTAAACATGTACCCTAAGTGTATTGACATAAAGATGAATTTAAGCTTTACGTCCTAGCTTATTTTTCGGATAGCTAGCCTAGCTCAACAGTGCAAAGCTGATACAAAATTTATCTACTATTTAATAGACGTTATTTTACATACACACCTTCCTCCTCAATCACTCTAC
This sequence comes from Spodoptera exigua, assembly GCA_902829305.4. NCBI lineage: Eukaryota > Metazoa > Arthropoda > Insecta > Lepidoptera > Noctuidae > Spodoptera > Spodoptera exigua. The sequence goes on from LR824612.2 coordinate 7,113,077, forward strand.
TATCTCTATTTAATACATAGAGATATGGAAAACGACTTTGTTTTATACTATGTAGTGATTAAACATACATGATATTTTATATTTCTTTATTAAATTAGTCAGAACTGTAACGTAAAGTAGTTCAAAACTATTTCAGTCGGGACTGCCGTTTATCGCACACTAGATGGCGTAAATGTAGCGTGAGGCCCTTTTTATCCCTTGTCCAATTACTGTAGCTTTTATAAAAATAACGCTGTCAAAATCTCTACTGGGTCACAGCATTAGTTCCGTATAGCGCCGAATTCCTAATACTCCCTTTTAGTACTACATAATAAACGAACCGAAGTTCAATTGTTAATTAAGCTTATTTAGCTGCGACATACATTAACTTGGTAATACGGAAATTAATTTAATTTTACCAATGCCAGCGATGTGGAACTTTGAAGGAATGGACTTGGAGTGCGAGATCTTGTGGTGCGGCGTGATATCGGCCGAGGATGCGGAGGGGATGGTTCGCTCTGACTGGCGCGGCGTCAGCTGGTAACGTCGCGTACGAACTGATAAAGGGGACTGACTCGCGGACTCTTCACCTCCTTCCGTTTCTAAGAGGCTCTGCAAAATTTGACATAATAACAAAGTTAATAAAACTTATAGACAAAGTGTTGAACAAAACCTTGAAGCTTTTTTGATTGAGGTAACATATGTATTTATTCATCACCTTATGTATTTTACTAGGCTACAAAATTATGCATACTCGTAAAATATATTAAGTATTAGATACATAATGATTTACCGGCCTTTATAGTCGAGTAGCATTGAAAATCAAACCAGACATTTCAATAAATATTTTCGATTTACATCCATTGTACTGCTAGTCTAGCCGATCATAATAAGTACGGATTTATATATTGCGTGAGCTTAGCCGTACGCTATAAGCATTAACTAATTTGATGTATCAAAATATAATTTTACTTACATGCGCTCCCGTTGACGAAGTACTTCTCTTTTTAAAAGTGAACTTCTTGTGTGATTTCTCGTCAGGAGCACAGCCCGAGTCAGCACCGGTATCAGAGCCACGTTCCTCTTCGCTTTGACGAGGAATGTGCCTGCAATTGTATATAATGCAATATGTAGGTAAAATAAAATAAAATGCAGGTAAAATAAGAAGAAGTTTCTGTTGTAATTCATACTACAGCTAGCATAGGTAAATCACAGATAAAGTATTTTCATATTTGTTTTTATCACTTACTAGCGGCCCGCCCCCGCTTTCCACGGGTCCAACTATCTCGCTATCAAAGGGTCACTTTTTGCTAACTTTCCCCTCTACTTTTCTAATATTTTCTTTGATAAGAACCTTCTCCTGACAATAAAAAACACAACAAAAAAAGAATTAGCAAAATTGGTCCAGGCGTTGTTTAGTTATGCGCTTACCAACATATTTTGCGATCCATTTTTATATATAAAGAAGATTATTGTATTTCAAAGATAGCTTTCTTCTTTCATTTTGACTTTTCAGATTTTTGATAGAAGCAGCAAATTTTTTACGCTAAGTTGTGTTTTGCACACACACATTGCGCTGGATATTTAAGCGCAATATCATTAATAGAATGCGCAAATTCTTGTACCATTTTTTTTATAGAAATAAACCCTGAAAGCCTAAATTAAAATTTATATACTAGCAAAGTTACACACCTAATAACTCTAGTAGTCTGCATGTTAGATTCCTTCTGTTGGCTATCAGGTCTTTCTGCAGTGTCCAGAAGTGCGCTAAACGCTACCACTCGGAATTCGCCGCCGTGAGCTTCTCGTACATAGCTTAGTAGCAGACGAACTTCCATGTATAGCGTCTAGAGAAAAACATTATTTTATTTGGTGATTGGATTTTAATGTATTTCGGCAACCAGCCAGGGTTGAGAGCATTGATGACCCGCGGCCAGGGCCAGAGCAGGAGAAGGAATGAGTTTACTTTTAGTCTGTAAAAGTCTGTCAGTCTCTCTCACCTCAGAAAAGGGCTATGAGTTTCTGGCGTGGCTTGAAACTATTAGAATTACCTTGCCAAATAGTAAATCATATTTTTTTAAAGTAAAAGTTTTGTTAATGTAAAGTGCTATTTTTAAATCTCTTAAGTTACGTATGGTATCTGCTTTTCACCAGGCAGGCAGTTCACTTCTTGGACATGAGAAAAATCTTATTCTCTATTTCTATAGGAGAGAGGTTTCTTTATTATTATTATAGGAGTACTTACAGAGTTATCAAGCATTTTTAGTTCCTTATGCATCAAAGCGAATCGAGTGACGAGTACTCGGAACGTGGTTTCGATTATGAACGTTTCTATAGCGCGGCTTGCATTCGGTCCCTGGCCTGCCCCAAAATTGGTTGCATAACCAGTTTGCAGATTACTTATATCAGGAGATTTTGTGTTACTGCGCTTTTGTTGGTCTGTGAACAATATTTAAGTATTAAAAGTAAAAGTGACTTAAAGCTAGCTCCCGCCATTATACTCTGGTTTTAGAAAAACATGGTCCCTGTATTGAAAAAGTAATGGTAAAAATAGCACGAAATTTTACAGACTTCTCTATTTGGCATGAAACAGATAGGTACTCGTACTGATAAGCCGATAAAGAAATAAGAACCTCTGTTTTGACTTCTTTTGCTTTAGCAACAACCATATACTTTAATTCAACATCCACAACTTACTACCTACATGAGCAGATCTGCAGATCTAAGAACCATACCAGGATTTTTTAGATTTTTTTAAATAAACGGTTTATAAATATTGTTATCAATACTTACTCATAGGCGATACCAAAGTAGCAGGCTCAGCACAAAATCCGACAGCTGCATGTAAATTATCGAGAACTTCTCGTATGGGAGCATACTTGGTCATTTCCTTCAACCGAGTAGTGAACTTAGGTATGGAAGCTGACCGCAGTTGACGAAGAGAGTTCCTTGCTTGGACTCGTAAGCATTCTGCTTGAGGACCACGGAGAGCGGTGGTACAACCGTGTGAACAGCCTAGTTGACGGAGTAACCTAGGAATGAGGGAAAGAAAATTGAACATATCTACTACTCATTTGAACTGACCTGTTAAGCTTTAGTGGATTTTTTACCTTATGGTAAAGCAATAAAGTCGGTTTATGGCTGGAGTATACGAAATGAGAAACCCCAGTATTGCAGATCCGTTTTTATATACAAGCGACATCAAGTTATTCTGAACTGCTAGACTTTAAGCAGTTTTAAACTATATTACAAAAGCATTTAGTTTGAAAATTTGTAGCTGTTAAATGAGTTCTAGAATATAAAAGACAAGTCTCTTGATATAGCAGCAGCATCATCTTGTTCTGCACTATCATACTTTCAAAGAATTTCGACTTTATTGCAAAACCGTAAAGTTGATTTCTGTATGAGAGATTTTTTGTTATAATATACATTACTTACCGCAGTATAACATGCATGATCATGTAATACGGGCAATCCATGTTGTCTTCCTCTTTAGTTCTCTCCTTTGTGCTGTCTCCTCCTTCAAGGTTTGTAGAGTCCTGGCTTTGGGCGCAAGGAATACCAGAATCTCTTTCCTTTAACAAAGTGGAAGCGATACAAAATACATAACTACCTTTGTTGTGCTTTTGGTTTGTTTATCTGCTTAGAGAAAACAAATAGGATTGACAAATAATCACTAAGCTATTTTTAATAACATCTACACGTAGAAGTGCTGTTTTGTAGTCTATTTAGTTTTCACAAAATTAAATAGTTTACCATTTAATAATTAAATAATTATTTCAAAACTACTGTTTTTGTATATAGCCCTGTAATGTGGATACAATATATTTATATATATATGAAAATGATAGATCATTTTTGCTACTCTAGATCTAGATCATTTTTGCTACTCTAGTCTAGATTAGCAAAAATATCAATAATACACAAATTCAACCTACTTTGCTATCCTTATCTTTGTTAAAATCACCCAAAGGGTCAACGTTTCCTGGTTGCACGTCGTCACTCTTGCCAGATTGCCAATTTTTGTGAACCCCCATTTCCATGAGGGTATCGACTAAGTTTAGCATAACTTCCATTACACGAAGGGTTATGTAGAAACTGTCCATCGTTGAAACTGAGTATACTGCCTGAAAATTTCAATTTTAACGATAAATCAGTCAGCTACTGTCAGAAGTTGGTGGGCTTCTTTCAGATGCAAATATTAGCGTCATTGAAATGTCTTAGTTGTGTATGTCCAATGCAGATATTTTACTGTCGCTAATATTTATATGTATATACGCGACTCGTACTGAGTAAGCCTTTATTTTGAATAAATTTAGTATGTCTCATGACTCATATTTAAAAAAAACTTGCCTTGAGAACAACTTGAAAGTCAATATCACCATCCTTTGTAATATAGTGAATAGAACCAGGCGCCTCTTGTATCTCTTCCACGACGTACGTTATGTTGGAATCCGTTTGCGACCGAGTCAAGCTGGGCTTGCGTTCAGGTGTCGGTATATGTTGGGAGCCTTGCATGCTTACTGAGTCTATTTGAGACTCTAATGATCCCTGTGGCAAATAAAATAGAAATAAAATCGAAAAAGGATGCAGGCAAAAAAAGGCAAGTATTAGATGTACACCCCAAAAGTATACAGTCCTTGTAATTTTTGTATTTATTTATAAAAAATAATGTTTATATTCTTTGGTCTAATTCAGTGTTCCTTAAAACTCTCAGGTTTGTGTGCGATACGTCAAAATTCTTTTAGTCTTACACAATCTGTTATGGTTACATGGGTAAATGTTACGTTACATACTTTATAACAAAGAGATCATGACAACCAACAGGATAGGATATTTTCTAAGTCCCGAACACTTAGAATACATCCGACATTGTTCTGCGTTACAGAATTAAGAATTTGATTGTAGGTATTTTTTTCTAATCAAAAAGTGCTTTCATCCACTCTCCAAGCAAAATTCCCATTGCATTGTCAAAATTCCTTTTCCTTTGGTCGACAGAGTCTATAACTGATTCTGTGTCTAACACCAACTGTTTTAAGCACATATTATGGCATGCAATGATGAACTATTGAGTATTACGTCCTGGTCCTCTAAATATCTTATCCAGCTAGGGTTGCGGAGAAAACGCAATAGTCAATGTGGCCTGGCTGGGCGCGAAAAGCCTTCCCATCCCATCCCCTAATAATAATTCCATATCCGGCTGATGTCCCACTTCACTTATATTAAAGTTGTTCAAAGGGTCTTTGCGAGTTGGCTTCGGCCCCTCGTACGCCTTCCAAAGATCCGGGATCCTGTGATCCCGTGAACAGAAACGAAATTCCATATTGAAATGACTTTTCGCGCCCTGGGGATTGTCATATTCTAAATAACTACCAACCATTCTGATCGATCGCCTTTAATTATTGCAGTGCCTAATTAGGTAGGTAATTTTTAGAATGTTTACCTGTCTAGTCTTAGATAAATAGTCGGGTGACGGCGTCGGTGTATGTTCGGTCACAGTAATGATTGGGTTCTTCTTCTTCTGTGCGTTGGTTGGCATTGCGTGGGAGGGACCTTGAGTTCGTTCCGTCTTCACTTCTTCAATGTATCTGTAATCATCTTCCTCAATTACAAATAGCTTTTTTACAGGTTGGAAATACTTACCATTATTTTGATTTTTATTGTTTATTTTAATACGTATTTTTTATAGATTATATAACATTGTTTTGTAATCATTAATTCCACATCATACCTGTGTTTTGTTGTGTGTTTTGTTCATGCTAAATATTTAGTGTTGAGACATGCTTAAATATATTGTATTACGTTGGTGACATTTTCATGATTTTACGACTAAATTACAATCGGATAATGTTCTTAACGTGAAGCATTAAAGTTCAAAATTGTACGCTTTTATTATTTATATTAGTTGTAAATAATGTTTGCATGGATTGAACACATTATCGCGTCCAATGAAGCCTCGAACTAAATGAATAGATTTAATAAATCACTGTATCTAACTACGTAATCTTACTATTGTTTTACGTTCTAATGCAATAATTCTTTATGAATTGTGTATTGAAATCTAATGAGCATTGTGCGTGCATACAACTACTTTGATGTTCTGTTTAATTGTAAAATGTGACAGTGTGTGTCTGTGTGTAATTGTTATTCGATCAAAGTAATTGTCTGATGTGCGGAAACAAGCCTACTGTTTGTAGCAATAAGGCCTCATATCGGATGTGCTGAAACTTGAAGCAAAACCTCTACGCCTAACGAATATCGTAATACTAGTACGTGTATTACCAATCCTGCGAGCATGACTAGCGTCTAAGTTACGAAGCCTCTAATTTCTTTGTTAATTTGCTCACTTACCCATTGGATGCTAGCTCATCAATCAAACAGCTAGCGACCGAATCGTTCGTCCATTACAATAGTGTACGGGTACAAGCGTCAACAAGATGGGAGAAAGAGAATAAATACAATTTTTAAATAGAATTTTCACCGAGAATTTTGTGTTGATAAATAAACATGCTGTGCTTTGGAAATGAAATTAAAGTGACTGATAGAGCCAATTTAGAGTCAGATTTTGTGAATACCGATGGAAATTGTAATTGCTGTTGCTTAGCGATTAGTTCAGCTCGTGAGATCTTTGAAAAAAGTGTAAGAGAGAGGGAGAACTGAGCAATATTGTCTGATCTTCGAAGTGTTCTTACAAAATGCAATGTATAACCAAATTCCGTCTTGGGAGTCATATTTCTCCCCCTCCGTTTATATATCTAAAAAATAATTATAATATACTACTTCTATTAAAAACCTATATTATCTATTGTAATCAATGAAAAAATAATGACAACACACTGCTGGTTTTCAAGTAAATACAAAAAACTGTCTACGTTTTTTGATTCAACTAAAGGTACTTATGAAGGTTTTATTAAAAAAATCCATAGCTAAGTATAAGTATGTATAAAAGTTCAAATGGAAAATGCCATGAAAAAAAACTTAAAAATTGGCTGAAGATATTTACCTAAGGCTGGGCATACTTTTGCCTTTGATAAGATTGCAATGGAACATGTCGCCGGTGAGCCTGGGGGCTAGAGGCGGGAAGTTGCTCGCTAGCGCCGAATTAGGACGATCATCCGTATTGTCCAAGCTTCTGTGGTATTCCTGAAATAATATTTAAATTAAAGTATTAGGTACATAAGAGAAGAGGTTTAAAATAAGAGAAAAATATAGCTACAGATAGCATCCTAACTGCTGAGTGGAAGGAGAACTTGTGGTCATCGTGTCCGATCTTCTCTAGAGCCTTTTCTGACTTGGACAGTAGCTTCGTTTCCACAAAGGCTTTAAGGTCGGCCATTTTCATTTTTCGTTTAATCTTCTCGCTGGATCTTCTCGTCATTATATTCTCATCTTCCGTTTTGGTTGGCGAAGTGAATGGCATCTCTGTGATGGGCGACATGTCCTTGACTTCTGGGACTTCGATGAAGTTCTTTAGCGAATCTCGGTCTTTTATGTCTGGGCTCTGGTACACGGAGACTTCAATTTTTGGTATTGGTAAAGAATTGCTTCGCTTTCTTGGCTGCGTTTGTTTCGACATATCGTCGCATATGTCTCGCAACCTAAAATAATTGAAGATTTGTTAAGTATAGAATTCAATTAAATAGTTGTTTAAGGATTTTTCAGTAAATGCCTACCTGTTGTATAAGTAGTGTAGTGCCCAATACACGCCTTCTTCTTGCCATTGAGATGTAAACAAGCACCTCATTGTAGCTACGTCTAGGAACGTAGCTGCAGATACCTGAAATCATATCACAGTTTCACAAGTTCTTCTGACTAATAATGAACCTTATCTTTATCTAATTAGGACTTACATTCCCTTGTTTTGCAGACGGTGGTTTTTCCGTAGTTGGTGTATCTTTGGTAGGACCACCTCCACCGCCACTGTCCGACAGTGATTCTTTATCTGATGAACTGTAAATAGAAAAATAACGAAGGAAAATTATTACGGCTTTAAAAGTTGATACCTATTGTGTTTATTTATTTTACACTTTAGGTATGTACAAATAAAGGCGGAATTAATGCCAAAAGGCATTCCTATCAGCCAACCACAAGGTTGGTGCAGAGAAGTGTTAGTTTGGTGTTTAAAGCTTTAGGTGTTACTAAACCTGACAGTCAAATAAATATTTTCTATATGGTTTTTGATCTACCATATAAGTAGGCTAGGATCCAGTTCCATATTCATCCTTACCTCATTTTAGTAATTTGTGGCAAAGGTTTGATACCCGGAAGTCCCTGCTTTGACGTATCCGTTTTCCGTGGTTGAAATATACTGGGATCGGCTGCGTAGACTGTGTAGGCTTCTTTCACGGCACCTCCAAAATTTTGCTCCGAAGGAAGACGGTAGATAAACTGTCAATAACAAAACCAGGTGATTTACATTTACTATTTCATTTAAATTTCTATTTTTTTCTTAAAAAGATTCGACATTTTGATTAAAAAAGGAAAACTTTATTTAAGTTTTTATACTCCATGACACTGGTTTAGGGTTTTATTGATTTTTTACTAAATAAGGGAACAATACTTTTTAAATCTGTATAATAAAATAAAAGTCTAAGTAAAGTAAAATTCTTACCACATGCTCTTCTTCAGTACTAGAACTCTCTTCAGGTATAGTTTCAGGGAAAATAGTGTCCTTGGGTGATGACAGCCAAGGTTCCTCTTCCGTGCTGGCCTGTTTTGACGTCACTTCCGACTGCGATATCGACACGTTCTGACTCGGTGGGCTCCCGTTCACATTACCTCCGCCTCCTTCTTCTTTGGACAATTTACCTAAGAAATTAAAAAAATCTAATTAGTTTCTTGTCCTATTTTAGTAGTTACTATGTAGAGTGCATAGATATTAGGCGTACATAAAATCACGTATCACAACATCACACGCTTAAGAGTTTGAGAATGCTTATCATAATGCAGGAGTAGTCATACATTTCATCAAAATCAAGCTCAAATAGGTACAAAAAGGTTACACGCATACGCCCAAGGGTTGCTAAATACAAAAAAGAAATTAGAAATTGATTACAGTTGTAAATAAACAAACTCCAGCGGGGTCGGTCCAGGGGATGCAATCGCAAAAATCATGTTAAGGAAAAATACCATAAATTATAGTCGTTAGTAATGAAATTACTAAAGAGTAAAAGTATGATAGGTTTCTCTACATACGTCCCATAAACACGTCGCCTGGTTGATGTCTCTTGGAATACTTGCCACCTAAAGGCTTGGGTTTTGGCTTGACCAGAGTGGTGAAACATGGGGCTTCAGGATGTCTGAACTCCCACATAGCTTGCCACATCTTAAGGCCATTCTCTAACCGATAGTTGTTTGTGAAGTCTGACTCTTTCAGGTGGTGAGACAGGGGTGCAAACAGGAAAACAAACAGCTGAAAAATAAAACAATATTAATTCCCTTAATAACGCAAAGAAGTAGAAAAATGTGGGTAAAAGAAACTTTATGCGTTGAATTACTATTTAAATGACATAACAATTTATTTCTTTTTTTTAATTTTACCGTAAGTAATTAAAATTACTTACGGTTAAAGCAGGTATTGAGAAGAGGTAATGGAAAGGGTTTGAGTAGAATACCCCATTTTCATAGTCCGCTTCAATGCATTCGTCTGACGCATCAAGGAGGATCCAGTGAAGGGTGTATAGTAACTTGGTTTCCACATTGCCCAAAGACTGCATGTTGTCTTTCACTCTGTAAATAAAATTCTCATTTATATTATAATTACAAAACTCCAATATAGATTTATTATTTATTTATAAAACAACTTGTAAATAATTTTCTAGTGAATCTTAAGGTAACATTGAAAGAGTTGCTCAACACTGGGATTTTCTTCCGTCATATAGTCGTATGTTTTTTATATGTAGGTATGTTTATAAACTTATACTTTGTGTCACCACTGCAATGTGCGGATGAAGCGGAGTGAAATGAAACAAACGGGCGTTGAGTATACACTGAATATATTTAGGAAAATTCATCCCTTTTATATAATTATAAAATAGGTTAATAATGTATCTGGTTACATTGTTTATATTAGGGTCTAGTTACAAATTCAAGATAATTAATATGATATTATTTGATACATTTAAAAGGATTAAATATGACACTGTTTATACTTAAAGTCACATATGACCTAAATTCCTTAGTGATATCTCATAAGAGTACCTATACCTACACCACAATTACTTATGGGGAGAGGTGACACACACTACACCACTGTGCAATGCCCATCACTCAAACAACAATTCATAAATCATACAAAGAATTGTTTTGTGTGAGAATGGCACCCTTAACAGCACATTGGTTGCTACCTATATTGAATCACAACTAAAATAATTAAACTGGCTCGCAAAGTTCAATGTCTAAGTAGAGAAAGGTTAACATCTGGGATTGCCAAAACTTTGGTCTCGCCAGCCACATAATGAAAAACAGTAGGAGATAAAAATAAAGGCAGCACTTATCAAAACCCATTAAGAGGGATTCATACAATTACTTATATAAATGATAAATAACCATGAAAAATATAAAATAAGGAATATTACCTGTTGTGTAACAGAGCAGCTAAAGCGTGCATCACATGAGGCAGCGAGGCTTGTATGAGTCTCCATCGTGGAATAGAGCCTATAGCTTCCGCTAGGCTAATAGAGAGCCCAAACCGCAAGTTCTGTACTAGAACTTTCTCAAATGACTGTAAGTTAGTAATAAAATTTGTCTAAATAATCAAGTACATACTGAATTACCTATGTTCTTTAGTATTTACTTATTTGATATTACATTAATTTGCTTAAACTTGAAACGCTATGCAAGTTAAAATCAAATGAAACTGCAAATATCTTCTAGAATCAGTTATGGGTATTTTAAAATATTTTCACTTTTAAAAAGGAAATAAATAAGCCAGAGTAAACAAATCATTCATATTAAATAAATTCGTTAAATTTTCTATTTTATATCAAAAACTTCTTACCTTACAAGCTTCTTTTACTTCCTAGGATGCGTTTGTGATAAAATATATTTATTATTAAATAAAAATAAAAGGTTTTATCGGTAAATTAATTTGAATTTCTTGCAAATACGAAAGTTCTTAAAGGTAAACATGTCAATGTCAAGTATGTCAACCTATTTGACGTTTTTGTTCATTGAAATGATTGAAATATTTTTTAAATTATTTTTGCCGGCGTTTGGTAATAGGTAATAAAGAAAGCCAGAAGAAATTAATAATTGTAATAAATATTAAAAACTTGTAAAGTTTCACTCTGATAATATCAGAGCATGTTGGAGTATATTTGAGTATACTATAAAAAATAAATGGAGAAATATATAATTTACCTTTTTTTTGCATAATTTGGAAATGAAACGGGTTGAAGCCAATTGAAACGTAGAACACAAAATAATCAAACATCTACAACAACAAGAGACAATAAATAATGAGAAAGCACATTTATGTGATAACTTACATGGTGTCCAGGAGCACGTTGACAGAACTGCGTGTTTTTAACAAATAAGTGACACTTTACAATCAACAACATCACTACAGCACATAAAATTGAACAGCAAAAAGTTTTCCCGTACCGGGAATCGAACCCGAGCCTCCTGGGTGAAAGCCAGGTATCCTAGCCACTAGACCATACGGGAGATGATAAACACGGCCATATATTTGATATAGATTGTGCACAATATATTTAGTGACGTCTTAAGTAGTATTGTAGCTGTGGAGCTCTGGATATTGGATCTGGTTTTTTTAGGTATTTTATAATTTAGTAGGTATTGTGAAGACTAGAGTGAAGGTTATAATTGGAATTGTAATAGGCGTAAATATATTTTTTGTTGTCTTTTAAACATTAACGGCACAAATTCAGTCGCCTAGGCCGTTTTTCTGCCTAATAATTTACGTGTATTTTATTTAAATCCACGAAAATAGATACTAACTGTGTGGAACCTGAGTGGTGCATGTATCTAGGTGATGATCTAATCAATAAGGTCATTATTATTTTCCTTTAAAAACAAACAATCAGTGTTCAGGCGTTTAGCGTATGTACACACATTTTGCGTAACATTTATTTTAGGCGTTTTGTGTTATTTTACAATTATATAGCTTGCTTTACAATAAGGTTTTGCTTACCATACATGCCGCATCATGGACCTTGCCTAGGCGCGGTCTCACGAACGGGGTGGTTTGTCTCCACAGGAAAATCTGAACTGGAATCGGGACCACCTCATCGGAATTAGGATCTTCTTCGGACATGTCTTTAGATTTCATTGCAAGGAATAAATCCTGATGACAAAATATCGATTGATAGCTTTAATAGAATAGTACTAACTAAGTACTGTAATTCAGTAACTTATTCTATTTTTTATATTATCCAAGTTGATAAATCTGTACGTTGATATTTAACGTCTGGGCAAGGAATTTTCTTAAAGAATTCCTGCGACAATTCAAGACACTAGTTTAATTTTTATTCCATTCCGATGACTGATGTCGCGTCGTTAGTCAACTCACAAGACGTAGGTAGAACTGAAAAAGTTGTAACGCAGTAAAATGCTTAATAATCACACCTACCAGGAATAATTAATTTGTTAGATACTATCTATCTTTCCTTAGAACTAATGAACTTAAAAGGTGTTACATAATTAAAGTAAGTGAAACTTTTCCATTACAGGTTGCAAAACATACCTTACTTGCAGTAATTAACACATTGCTTGTGACACATGGGAACACCACTGTTTACATGGTATGGTGACACGATGGGGAAATAAGGGAGGAAGCGAGGACCTCTTCCAAGGGACGCGAGACTGGAAATGAGGTTCCGCGCAATTGTGACGAGACAGACGGCTAGGGTTGGCACTACTAAGTTTTTCCGATCTAAGCTATTCCCATTTTCCCAACCGACATTATTGAATAATTTATAACTTTATTAAAGTAACATGATAATGTATGTTGCTTTTCTATGTTGTTCTCACATTAACTGTACTCTTCATTTTCCAAAATAAATCCTTCTAATGAGTTCTCTGTATACTCTGAAAGCTGTGCTTTAAGCTATAAGGTAGCATCAAAGAAATAGTCTTGTTCGATTTGTATTAAAGATAAACCTTAATCCTACTATGCTTCCTAACAGCCCTGGAAAATTTTCAGCATTGATCTGTGCGCGCGGGTCGAGAGGCGGAGAGGCAGCCTCCGGTTGCCATAGAAACGGCAACATGGCTGCTTTAAGAGCAGCTGAAAATGTAGGCCAGACTTTTATTCACCATCATGATTCTATTGACTAGATTTATGAAATTAAATTATAATAATAATTTGGAAAACGTAGGTACCTACCTAATGAAATCTGATTTTAAGTACCTACTTTACATAATGATCAACCCTCGTGTACGTAATTTATTTAATACGTGTCCGTATAAAATAGTGAACAAAGACATTGAATTAACAAGATTGGCATAGATATCAATGTTCACTTAGCGGCAAGCAATTTACTTTATAAATAGAGACGTCCAGGGAGCGCCACCACTAACAGTACCCATTTTGTAGATTGTTTCCGTTGGTTGTGTACACATACATTGTCATTGTTTTATGCAGCCATCAGATTTTGTGACCAATTAGCCGTTGTAAATGTTCTTTTAATTAAAATTTATTTTCCAAAACCTACTCATACTTATTTTTTTAATTAGCATTCAAATTATCATACACCTACAACATATAATTTTGTATACAACTCATATAAAATTAAGAGCAGTATAGGGCTTATCACGTTGATCGAAGGCATAGCTCCTTGAAGTTCCAGATCCCTGCTTAAATCAGTATTGAACATCCATCGAAGCGAAAACATAATTTTACACTGTAAACATACTTTTGATATAAGTTAATAGGTAAAAGTAGAAAAGTGGGAGAAGTTAGGAAAGAGAAATGGTTAACAATCGGATTCAAAAATATATAAGTATGTGATTCATATTGTTGAACGTGTCTTTTAAATGAAGGTTTGATGAGATTTTGGTCCTCTTAAGACCAATTTTAATCTTTTCAAATAGCTGTTTTTCAATTCAAACTTTTGTAAGTAGATACTTAATTATATATCTATGTATAATCTTACTTTTATAAGCCCGTTTATTGCCCTGTCGCCTTCTCTTAAAATTGGGTAGTTTCATGTCAAAAATAAATTGATTCGACGTTTCAATACAATAAAATATTGAAAAATAACTATACTTTTATTCATCGATCGATCGATACACTATGTTTTAGATATTTTGTAGGACCTGACAAGTGCTTAGCAAAGTAGCACCATGTGTAAAGCTCTGTTATTTTAATAGCCATTGTATGTATCTTATTTCAAATACCTTCTTACTATAAAATAACTTGTGCCGTAATTTCTTATTCTTAAATCTCCAATCATTTGAAGTCATTAGAGTGAAGGCAATTTAATTGGCACACGCATTTTACCTTGTTGTTTCATCAAAATCTTATCGTATGATGTCTTAGGTATTGTAAATATAACTAGACCTATGATGAATGTGTGTCAGTGGCATGTAGTATCTTTGGCGTGGTATGATGGAATGTCAAGCAGAAAAATGCATTGTTCACTACCTTTGCAATAATTGCATTGTCTAAGCCTAAGGTACGTTAGCTTTTTGTTGTTAAATAAATATTTTGAAAGATATTTTAACTTTAATATTTTTTCGACAACTGCAAGAGTTAAAAACTTTTTCAAAGAGTAAAACCTTATTATGCCTTTAAGTCCCCAGTGAATACGTTGCTTTTAAGCAGGCGTGATCTACTGTGGACTTTTATTATACGCTACCGTTAACTACATTGGACAACCCCGACTGGGTTGCGGGGCAAGCGCAATAGTCAGTAAGAGACTGACACTCTCTTTCGCCTTACCCTGGCCGGGGAAAGGCATTTAGTGATTTTCCCCTGACAAAAAAAACCGTGGACTACTTACTTCACTGCCTACCACCAAGCGAGTTGATGACTAAACGGTGGCACCATCCGTATCATATGTAAAAACTGTAAAGTATCAGCGTAGATGCCGCTCTTTAAAGCAGTTGCGATGCAGAACAAATATTTCGTACATTGTAAATTCCAACTGCAATGCACGGGTTTACGTACTTATTATACAACGAGTTTAAAATAACTTTATGGACAATCCAAACGTATATGAACCTACTGCTGTGTTTATTCCCGCCCACATCGGGTGAAGGAAGTTAAAATAATATATAGGAGACATCACCTTGTTACGTCACCTTAATGAATCACGCTCAAAATTAATGTTTCGGCATATCTATTTTATTTCGTGAAAATATTTCTTTCCAGAATTACCTATATGTTTAAAAAGTGAAATAGCTAGCTGAGTATATACAGTTTTTTTCCAGAAATGTTGTAGGTACCTTATTGATATTGATATTGTTATGTCATGGGATAAGACTTAAATACCTACGTGCATAGATTACTTATCAGTCAGGCCCACTCCCAAGCTTTAGCTAGTTGAAAAAACAATGGTTGTTAATTACTCAAACAGCTATGTAGGTGTGTAGATACATTTTTAATAAGTAAATACACAGGTAGGTATGATGTCACGGAGTATTGTTAGAGCCACATCGTCTTGAAGCTATAGAGTTTCACAATTATGCGCCGACTTTTCGACACACCTCTTCTTTCTTAATTTATGACTCAACTCGTTAGGAGCATATTAATTTATGTACCTGTTTGAAGATAGTTTGTTAATTTGTGATTTTTTGTCAGAGTTATACCATATTCCTGGTTCATAACAAATTATTCCGAGATACAATCACGAAACTTCTACAAAAATAGAACGAGGTTGAAGTTTGAGAATATATATGCAACATACTATAGCTATTGGCTGGGCGTTACCGAAATAGCGACGTTGTATTTTGAATGGAAACTGCTTTTTACGTATTTGAGAGACTTTATTATAAGATACAGAAATTATTTTGATAAAATGTTGATGCTAGTAAGATAAACGATAGCAGAATGAGTAATGACAGAAGTTGTACATACTTTGACGGTAAATTACGTATGATCAAGCTTATATTTTGTAATTTGGCATTTTCCTGCACATAATTAATGTAAACTACTTACCTCACACTCACATCTGTAAGTATATTGATGCTCATCACATCTGTAAGTATATTTTTATATTAGAGATCAACAATTTCAGTCGTAGTGTTTCGATGCCCTAAAAACCATTTCGGTGCTTCGAATTTGGCAGTTTCTGAAAACTATGATCAAACGTTGAGTCTCTTGCTTCTACGAATTTGTTTCCAGAAATAAAAGTGTTCACAGATCGATTAAACAATCGATGAAAGCGACAGTCATATAGAAAATACATAAGTATAAAAACAGCTAAAATGCTTCTTCTAAATATAATTTTACGTTTCTTTAGTTACTTATAAAAATGTGACTCAACTCCGAATATAAATTAAGATATACAATACTTGTATAGATTGTAAAATAATGTTCATGTACCTATGTATATGCAACTTTCAAGTATCTTTTGTACGACTGCCTTTGAAAATTACCGATTTTATCACTACATATCTATATATCACTAAACAATGACCGACTGTTTTTTGGTATTACTTTAATTTACTTTACTAGGACCAATGAACAAATTTGATAAGATGTTAGACAATAGTAATAAGTGCCTAACTATAGGTTTGATTATTGATTAAATAACTATTTGAAATTAAACCTCTTTGTTCACATGAATCAAGTTTACACTGGCTGGAAGTATTTAAGTACGAGAGAAAAAAACAGATTCGGATGTCATTCATAACTGTCAAGATGATCAACAAGGAAGGTGTGTTTTTGGATATAGAATTATTATTTATGTTTATAGATATTTATTTTTAGGTACGTAACGTTGCAATTAATAAATAACAACAAGTTAAGTAATAACCGCTCTTTTTGCGCACAGTCGATGGCGAGCAAACATGCGAACCGCGGCTTGCAGCTATGTTAGCAGCTCATCTTGTCAGTCAGGTTTTAGATGAAGCTTTTGTGATAGCTAATGCTACTGCTAAGAAGGGAGAAAAGGGTGAGATATTATATCGATAAACTATCAAACAAATATTTTGTATGAACAAGGCTTGAGCTGAATGTGGTCAGTGGGTCGTCTTAGGATAATATAGATGTGACGGCAGATGATAATTTAAATTATATTTAAGAAAAATATGTGTACTTAAGTACACATGTTTATTGTACAAAAAGTTACAAATAGATTTTGTTTATTTAGGTATGCCTTTTAAATGTTATATCGATAACAGGTCATCCGTGGCATTATCAGTCAATGTTGAAAAATTTTGAGAGTGATAAACAGTGTGATGCTCACGATGAAGACACATCGTTCGAGGCGTCAAAGGGCGACAGTGACATCGTGAATGAAAATAAGATAGAACATGCTGCCAATGTAGTTGCTACATCGACGCCGGAAAAAGTTACAGGTAATTCTAACTCAGGTAACATTTCAAACGCCTGCCAAATATTTAAAGTGACTGAAACAATGTTACTGGATAGCATATTTGTTTCTGTATACTCGCCTTCAAATAGCTCCGCAAAAGCTTATTTCAAGCTGAGTATGTAGGTTCCCTTAATTGAACAATACTGTTATCCTGAAATACATTGCGAAATGTTGACTAAAATAAAATCGACAAAGATTGACTTGCTAAATAACAGAATTAATAAGCACGTTAGTTTTTTTTCTAATGTAATGTAAATACATACATTTCAGATGATTTACAAAAAAGTAAGCCAGAACCTAATCTTATTGGTCAAGGAGACGAAGAGCTTGAATCGGTGAGCTTCTATACATTTTTTTACATTAACTAATATTATGTAGGTAAACAATTTTTTTTGTAACTGTAACGAATATTTTTAGCCCCAGAACGAGTTAACGAAATCCACATCAATGTTTATTAATCATCTTTTTGACATGAGTGAAGTTGAAAAAGTAATGATATTCGATGATACCGAAATCGTACATAATAATTCGGAGCCAAATGAGTTGCTTACTGAAGCAATGAACAAAATTATGGAGTCGTATGTAGACACGGCGTTGGGTATGACAATTGAGCAGCCTTCACATTCTGCAGCGGGTATGATAATGACGGTGGAGAAAACATCAAGCCCTGAACCTTCCGAATACTCCTTTTTGACAGATGCTTTTGCAGAGGACATCGCTAAAGATGTTGCATTTTATATACATGATGATGGATCTGGTGATGTTGACAGAAGTAGTGCACGTTCTCATCTTGTTCCTAATGTAGAAATAAGAGAGGTAATTTGCCTAAATATTTACTATACCTTATTGTTTCATAAACTTCCTTCGTGTTTTATAAGGGTGATGTTTATTATGTTTAGTAAATTATTTCGATTTTCACAGCTTTGTGAAGACGATATCCCTGAGAGATTAGTTGAGAGTAGTGAAGTTGCACGATATGAAAATGCATTCCTTAGTTTGAATCGTGAGTAAAATTTCACTGCTTTCACGTACCTAAAGTAGTTGTATTATTTATAGGTTTTTAAGGCAAATCATTAAATAACTTCTTTTGACATGGCTGGGGCGAAAAAGAGTGTCAGACTCTTATTGACCAAAAACTACCCCACTCTTTCTGCTCTAAGCCAGGGACTCGGTTACAATATCATACTTGATGGGCTTAAAATGATTTCTAATGTAGGTGATTATGAACAAAATTCCGAAGATGAAGTTGATCCTATATTAGAAGACCCAAAAGGCATGACTCTTCAAGAAGTGGAATTAATGACTGCTGATACATCCGAAGAAAATGTTTCTACTAATCGTGACGAGGAACCTCACATTTGTGTAAGTTCTAAAAAGTCACTACTTTTTTTAAATTATATTATTACACCTGGACTGCCACCTACACCTACAATACTCCGTCTACCTAAAGGTTGCCTGCTAGAGATCGCTTTTAGCGATAAAGCACCTTTGTATCCAGTACTAATGGATACTATAATTTTGTATATGCATGTCAACTCTTTTTGTGAATAATAAAGTTTATTTATTTATTTTATAATTCCAATAATGTAATGATAAATATCTGATTTGATTTAGCCAATGATGAAGGAGTTAGTATCAGCAGAATCAAAAGTGTCTGCAGCGGCAAGTGCGTCGAAAAAAAGTTCTCTAGTCAGTCGGTGCCGTTCTCAAGGCGCCAGACTCCTAGCTCGTATCCGAGGATGGTGGCGACGCAGGACTCCCGGGAAACGCAAGGTATGAAAATGAAGTTATAGTTATTCTATTTGAATTTATTTTAAAACTATGTTGTCTGTATTGGAGAACTGACTTTTAATACGTCTGTCGTTGCAAACAAAATAAGATAGGTACTTGGTTTGGTTGATGAATTCTATGATTCAGATTCAGAGATTACAACATTTTTATAGAACAAATAAAAATGTTGTAATCTCTCATCACCCAAAGGTTGGCTAGCGAGAATAGCTGGCTTGTAGGTACTAAGCCCTGATTCATGGGTGAATTGTGCAGAAAGTCAAATAAATATATAAATTACTAACAGCTTTAAATTTTACGCTTGACCTAGAGAATTCAGTAAATTCTGCATTACATCAGATATAATTCGATTTCAATGTCGCTTCTCAAGATGTTGCATGACGAACAGATGAATAAATCAGGACGGTTCTAGATTATTTTATGATATATGCAACGTGCTAGAAGTAGGTACAAATAGGTAAAATACTAGTAGCAGTGAAAGTGATAGGACTCTAACTCCTGTCTGCTGGTGTATTATTATGAGATACAATAGATAATAACTCATTAATTCCTTTTGATATCTACGTTCTGCATATACTGAGGGTACCTGAAACAAATAAATTCGTAACGTTTTACAGGAAAATCTGGTTCCGTTTGCTGCTCGTGGCTTATGTCCTTTATCTCCGGATGCAAGACGTCGAGCTGCTAGTCTGTTGGATCAACGACTTCTTCGATCGCCCTCACCCAGCCGAAATGTTGTCTGGAAGTTTAACACGGTCAACGAATCGTTCGTGCATTCTTCACGTTGGAAGGGCTATACTTTCGATGTAAAACCTGATGAGTGCGGCGAGTACTGACTGTCTTACTACGAAATCGGCTAAATCTGTCTGTTTATCCTATTCATCTTTTGACAATAAAGGTTTAAGTACCAATTTAAAAGTTTTTATTATTATTCATTCTTAAAATTTACTTTGTACACTGTATTTTGGATGGTATGTACAATTATAAAGGGATCTAGTCACTTCATACTTGAAATACAAATCTGTCGATTTCTAGCATATTTTCAACACCTTTCCGCAGAGCTTATACCACAAAGCTCTGATCGAAATAGTTTAGCATAAATGTAGATTTAACATTACAATCGGCGTTAGCACGTATCCACACTTAGGCAGGTGGAAAATCGTTTCGTCTCTTTTACACTTGTAGGTGTACTGTGTGTCCGACGACGCTATGAAAACGGACCAACTCCGCCGAAAATAGAACGGTCGCGGATTCCTGGGCTAAATCTCAAATATCCAGACGGGTGCGCCATCTAAGCCAGTTAAAACAGTCCCGCGAAAAGTTACCGAGCCCCACTTCTTGTCTGAACGTCTGCCAGTGAAGACCGGGAGGGAACCAACTAACACCACACAAAATGGTGAGTCACTGACGGCAGTGAAATTGTGCCAACGTGTTAAGTGAGAAAATGGACTGTTAGCTTAACAAGTGATAAATACAAAGAAATACGTAAAAATAAAACGCGTTTATTCCTCGTGCAAGTTATTCCGCAGACCGGATGCTCGCGAGCGACTTGTATGTGATCTCTTTAACATCCGCAAAATAAACCAGTGTTGTGCTTAAGAATCAGTGAAAGAAGATGGTATCGTATAATCTGAATGCTTCTACACAAACTGAGCTCCAAAGCTGTGAATACACACCAACTAATACCACTACACTATGCATGGCAACTGTTACGTACAAGGAAATAACGAAATATTTTTGGTACTTTTCAGAGCGACCTCAGCAAGAACGACGTTGAAAGTAAGTATACATTTATATATATAACTTTGTTTACTAAATTATATTAACTGGGCTGTAACACCGCAAAACACAATAACCGTGTTTCGTCGTTGTGTTAAAACATGGGGGACCACTAATATTGATTACAGGATTAACATAAATTGTTACGGATAGATAGTTGTCATGTAATTGAAATGTATGTCATCTGTTACCATCCGAGTGAAGTAACATTGCATAAATGAAACGGGAGTGAGGATAACATCTAAGTTTAGCATCGTTTCTGAAAAAGGTGCGCGTTACTAGGAGATGCCGGGCGGCAGCGCCAGTGGCACGGCCATGCTGCGCGCGCGCTGCGTTCCAAAATTAAACTCATGCGTCACGTGATCCCGAATCGCCGCCCGCCCAAACAGAGAAACTCCACTCAGATTTCACTGCAAGCGCGCTACGTGTGTTTTAGCGTGGGAATCAAAGTCTACGTACATGGAGTACCTACGTATATTTTATGCA
Source organism: Spodoptera exigua (assembly GCA_902829305.4). Lineage (NCBI taxonomy): Eukaryota > Metazoa > Arthropoda > Insecta > Lepidoptera > Noctuidae > Spodoptera > Spodoptera exigua. Next base: position 7,134,613 of record LR824612.2, read on the forward strand.
ACGGATATCTGTCACTTCATTTACATTTGCAACTATAAATCAGCTGTCATTATCAAGGTCGGTAAATGATCTTGAGTCAGCTGATCCTAATGCACTTTACGCATGCGCTTAGTAATGCTGAGCTATGTCAAAGGTTTAATAGAAATTTCTGGAAATAAAATTATAGGAACACTTTATTAAAATATTATTGAATCGGATTATTTTTAAATATTTCTATTGCTTAAAAAAGTTTTTGTCATTTATTTTTTTTATAAAAAAAGTTAGAAATAGTGACAATTCAATGCGGCTTAACAGTTGGCTTTATTTAGGGTACTGTTTCAATCGAGCTATAATTAGAATGTGACTCAGGAGTTCACACTGAATATATTGAAACGTATTGTGGAAAAGTATTATTCTGGGCGTGAAGAATGTGCGCCCACGCATCGTTCCGGCTTTACCTGACTTAAACATACCGTAGTTTCGAGAACTTCAATGAAATTTTATAATCAATAACTGGAGTTATGAAAAGCAGTTTAAATTAAATTGTTTCCTCGTTTGATTTATGTAGTACTTAGTAGTATTCATATTCATAGCTTCGATAAAGAATAAAGAAATAAATAAAGAATTTAGAAAAATAAGAACGTGGTGTTAATAATCAGTTGGTGATAAATTTAATTCAAGTTAGTACCCCTAGGTGCATATATCGTGGCCACACTACTTTAATCTTGTTATTTTTATTGATAGTTCATGAGATAATGATCTACATGAATGTGTTTTGTTGTACAGGGGCATCCTTCGCCTTCTCCATCTACGACTTCGATGGAAGCGGCAAAATCGATGCCTTCAACCTAGGAGATGTCTTGAGGGCATTGAACTCCAACCCCACATTGGCCACCATCGAGAAGCTCGGTGGTACCAAGAAGAAGGGCGAGAAAACGCTCACCGTAAGTAGTAAATGATTAGCTGGAATAGAAGACGAAAGAAATTATGGGATTAAGAAAATATTTAGGTCATGTTAAAGTAAAATACTAGACAAAAAAATGTGTGAAAAATAATTAATAATCTCTGAAGTTTTGAATGAACAAGGAAAGAGACTTAAAGCTAAATGATGATTGAAAAACTGTTTTGTTTCAGCTTGAAGAGTTCCTTCCCATCTACAGCCAAGCAAAGAAAGACAAAGACCAGGGACAGTACGAAGACTTCTTGGAATGTCTGAAACTGTACGACAAGAACGAAAACGGTCTTATGCTTGGCGCCGAGCTTACACACACGCTCCTTGCGTTAGGTAAGAAGAATTTTATAAATATTAAAAATCCAATATCTGTGAAGTAAACTTCTGCATGTAAATGTAGGACAGCTTTTACAGTCATATAAAATTCATGATTAAAACATCGTAAAACGCAATTTGTCAGTATGTAACACAGGGATCATAAACGTACTGTGTTGTTTGGCGGCGGATATTTTTATTTTTTTGTGAGGCTCAAATGTGTCAATAAGATAAATTGGCATCAACTTCATTTCCAGTTGGACATGAACTGAAATCACTTGGCTAGCCGCCAGTGATCGTCGTTTCGAAATAATGATTTTCACTACAGAGCTGGTTTTAGTTTCGTATTTTATTTTTTCTACTTTTTGTAATAGCAATCCGTGTATAAATATAAAAATTATGGTAATTCAACTTTCGTCTTATAGACAATTTTATACGTAGGAATGGGCGTTCAGTGAGCTACCAAAAAGAGTAGCTAAAGAATGGATAAATTGCAAACATCAATCAGCTCGTTGTTGTATCCACCACATATGAGAGATAAAAATACTAAACGTCGTATACTTTTAGTATCATCTAATCTTACGGATAGCTCTTAGTAATACTGTACTGTAGTGTTTTTCTTATCTGTTTTTTTTAATACTTAGGTGAGAAACTGGAAGATACTGAAGTCGCTGAAGTCACAAAGGACTGCATGGACGCTGAGGATGACGACGGCATGATCCCCTATGCACGTAAGTATCATTTCCTTTGTTTTGTTTCACAATATGTTTTAGAAGGACGTGATTGTGGCACGGATTGTGCTAGAAACCCAACACATTATTTTATATTAGCACGTAAATGTTTTGTCTTAAATATTAGAAATGTTTGAATCCTTCCAAAGTATCTACATTATACCCTATCTCGTATACATAGTCAAATAAATGCATAAAGTCACCTCCAAAATTCCTTTGTAAAGCAAATAGCCATATTACTGCATGTATAAATGTACCTTCTTAATTATTCCTGATTGCCTTCATTTGTTTTAGCACAAAGTGTACTGTTTAAATTCAGTAGACCCCTTTGTATTACCCAGCCCAAGTGTATGAAGCATGAGGGTATATTTCCAGGTTATGTGTGTGTTCCCTTTGTCTTACCGATTTTCCATTTACAGCATTCCTGAAGAAGGTGATGGCGTAGAGGCGACACATCTCGTCATATCTTTAGTAATAAGATCGTAAGTGGACCGTCGTACACAATGTAGCTATCTGCGCTCCGTTTCTTCTAACTGCTGATCTAAGGCTTACCTACAATTTTACAGTTCTTCTCTATTTGAACTATCGTAACTATTTGTTTTACTGCTTCACATTCTATATAATGTTTACTTATTTTCTTAAATCATAACCAATATTTATTCAGTCTGTCTTCGAATCATCTCAGCAAGTCATCTGTTATTCATAACTCATTTATGCAAATAACAAATTTTCATTTGTATATTTCGATTTTCTAATGCTATTGTGTTATGTTTCCAGCGTTCCTCCGAAAAATGTGCGATGGGTGGCAGGGACCTAAGCCAAAGGGCGCGGCGGCAGAGGGAGAAGCTCCTGCGGAGGGCTAAGTGGCTGTAGCCTGCGCTGGCGCCCGCACGGCGGACGTCGTGCTGCGCTCGCGCACGAGTGCGCCACCGCCGCCGCCGCCCGCCCTGCGACGCCCTCGCCCCACCCTCGGTTACATCGACACCCCGTATACGCCATCTTAGATACGGACTACCCCCTTTTTTATACGAAGAACATCTATGCACAATCGTTTTGTACAACTTTCTACCTATGACTGTACATACTAAAGTAAGATTAAATTAAACATACTGTAAACACACGTTGTACGTGTCTTTTAAATTTATTATTATTTATTAAGTACGTTTATAATGACAAAAATACAAAAAACCGTAAATAATTTTATAATAAACTATTAAAAGTTCAGTTTGGTGTTATCTTCAATTAGTTCATTGTATGTTTTGATTGTGGGTGAAATAAAATAGTGGAGGGCAAAAATAAATACAATTAATGTTTACATCGGAAAAGATTACTGACTTTTTGAAAATAATTATCATATTTAATTAAAGTGATATATAAGTCCATCATTTATGTGATATAAAATATTCTTACAAAAGTGTATTTAAAAGTTTAATGGGAAATGTTGTATGAATACAACATAATTAATTGCTACTAATACTATTTCAATTGCCTTTGGACGAGGTTCGAGATGGAATATCGTAGATGTCCTACAGTCTAGGCACATACCAGATACACATATTCCCGTATCACCACAGCTTACTCTGAAAATAGGGTAATTGCGGCGGCCTTTTTCGAGTTGAAAATGTGGGCCACCACGAAATTATTCCCGTTTTAATATATCACCATTGTAGAAGTAGCACCATTATGTGAGTTTTGATCATTTGCAGGTAGTACAAAAATACTAATAGCTAAATAAGCTTCACTATGGTTAATGCAGCGAGAAAGCTAAATAAAAAGTCCATGATCAAGACAGCAGACAAACGAAGGTTTTAAAGATGCACTTAAAAGCAAAAAACTGTAATACAATTAGGTACTCTTGCACGATTTAAATTTATTAACCGTATCAAATATTTCAAACCTTTAGAACATTGTTGAATTCTGACGCAATATAAAATCACGCTCGCTATTTCTATGAAGTAATGGCGCTTGTATTGTAGGATGTCCATCTTTACCCATATGTTATTAATCCCATTACAATATTGCTAAAGGTTATCGCACGATAAGACAATCTGTTTTATAATAAAATTAAAAAACTAAGAACCCAACCAGCCAATCATGGAATTTAAAATTGGAAACCTGTTATTCTGAATTTAAAATTTCTGAAATAATTATGTGCCTGTGCCTCCAACTACAAGGACTAGAAGACTTGATTTCAAAAGTCGAAACGTTAATGAGGAAATTTAATATTTTATAACTTTATTAAGTTACTTCTGGCGTTTCGTTCATCGACATATCAATTTCGAGACATCCATTGCAGATCACAGAGTAAACCATATTATAATACTGTAGATGATAGGTCTCTTCCAATGAATTACACGGCAAATGACTTACATCGAGCGGTATCCCAAAAGCACCACAATACTACGTACGTGCTTATTTTTTAGATATTTATTTTAATGACTTTGGAATGTAAATATAACTTGATTAATCTTCAATTCATGCAAAAAATCGGTACCTACAATATTCTTAAATATTTTACTGTTCATACTTGGTTCAGCGGTTGTCAAGCCAGAATGGCAAGCAGTAATGGGAATTTTTGGATTTTGATGTGAAAATAATTCGAGAAGGTTGCCCAATGTATGGCAGAAAGCTTACCCCTTTTTACATGGAGCTCTTTTCACATGATGCGAAAGTCCGTAAGTATGGATTGGATGTCGGATAAGATGGATGTTTGTTACTCTTTCACTTAAGAACTACAAAACGGACCTAAATAAAATTTGGCACAATAATAGATTACTTTTTACCCTGGTACACTACAGAAGCTTTCATCAGTGAGCAAGTGTCTAATGCTGTTCAGAGGATTAAATTCCAAAACTTCACACACGGAGGTTTGAGAATTAATTACGACGCGAGCTCAAGACGTTGGAAAGCCGTCTATCCCAATACAAGTGCAGCGATTACGATGCTTTCCTTTATCGAATGTCTAAACAATACTACTTATTTTTTTAATTGAATCGGAGGCAAACGAGCAGTCGTATCACCTGATGGTAAGCGATCGTCGACGCCGATGGACACCTGCGACACCAGAGGAGTCACAAGCGCGGTGCCGGCCTTTTACGATAGAGTACGCTCGTTTCTTGTAGGTTTGAAGGTCGTATCGGTTTGGGAACACCAATGGCGGAAGATCAGTCCAAAGTAATGATTACTAAGTAGTATCTTAGAAACTACAAAGAACTCGGAAAACGTCACGTTTCTATAACCCACTTCAACACTTCTTATGAGAAGCAAGCGTTTAACCTGCAGGCCACTACGGCGTTTCATGAACTTGTGACTCTCAGCAACTGCAAATAAAAATGGGTGTTGATTTTTATATCATATATACACATCTGCTAGCCTCTAAAGTTGTGAGAAGTTGTAATATGTAAATATTTAATCATTATTAATGATTGAATCAACCATAAACAATCGAGCCCATTTTTTGTCCAACTCGAATTAAGATGAAAATAAACAGAATAGAAATAAAAGTTTTTAATAAATGTTAAGAAGATTATCATAATTATTGTAAACGTATTTCTATACAATAACGTAGACGAAAGTTTGATACAGAAATCTCTTTAGAAATACAGAAAACATAAAATTTTTATTTGTTTTGCTAAAAATGTATCTAGTTACTTTATTTTTTCGTTGATTCTTAACATATGCAATACTTGTTACCTAAAGGAAAATTATGATCGATAATGAGTTATAGTCCTTTGTTCCATACGCAGGGTACTTACAAAAGGGCACCTTTCGGCCTTTGTTTGCCAAAATTCTCCCTCGCACTCGCGCCAAAGAAAATGGCGCGGAAAATGTTTTCCCGGCATCAATACGATCGTTCGGCGCACTTCGGTTCAAGTTCGGATACACTCGGTAGTTGCGGAGTGCGAAGCTGTAAACTGGTGTGACCAGTTTCAAATCACTACCCATTAATAAGGTAAAATAAAAACACAAAATGAGTCATCAAGAATTATTGAGCAGATTTCGTAGTAGATTTATTAAAAAACAAAATGTCAGAAAAAATCAAAACCTTTTGCTTATACTACTTTTAATATAAGTAAAGATATGTAAGTATGAATTAGTTATTAATATCTAGAAATACTTAAATTCATTTCATTACAAGAAAAAAAGATTAATTTTAGCAGAGTCAAGAGAAGAGCAACCTATTTATTAAACTACTGATTGAAGCTTCATTAGAAGAGTACAAGCGTCAATTGAGCGTTTTATGTTAGTTGAGTATGGCAGCCCCACTCCGGGCTCGCGCCTCAGCTCCACAAAGTAAGGCAGTATTCAGTGTTTATCTCGTTGGCGTGCGAGTCCCGCGCTCCGTGTCTCCGTTGTGTTTACGTAGTGTATGTGACCGATTGCTCAGTGATAACGTGCCGAGAGTGCCGGTGTACACAACTTCTTATCAAGTAAGAAACAAACAATACCTACTAAAAATAAATAACAATAATAAAAAAAAAATAACACGAAGTCTCTGCCAAAAAGTTTTTAAGTTGACTTAAAATAAAAGTCATTGCTCTATTTAAGAATAATTTGTTGTGTAAACACGTTTGTTTGTTAAACAGTATTTTGTTAACGAGCTATGATTGTAGTCTATTATTTTATGCCGGTGGGACAGATGTCCCCTAGGCATCAAGACAGCTATTTAATATATGAGCGTGTGTATGTGTAGGTGACACATACAATGTATTAAACAGCTATTATCACACATGTATTTGAAAGTGATAATATGAAAACCAGTTGGCGATTGCGACTTTGTTGTACTGAAAATGTGTTGCTAGTACTACTACATAAGTACTATCAGAAATACAGCTATATGTAGAAATATAAAGAGCTCTAATGAACAGACAATAAGTATATAAATGATAAATAAGCTATTGTATGAAAATTATATAGATATATTATACTATGTTTATACCTACCTACCTATGTATTACATTAGGTATAGGTACATGCATTTCCTAGTAGGTACATAAACATCGGGTAACAAAATAGTGGTGAGATAAAGGATGCAATAATTATGCATCGCAGTCTATATTAACTCAACCTAGATAACAATGTTGATAAAACTTATCTCGTACAAAATCAACTATTGTTCTATTTCAGGTGATAGTGTGTCTCAGCAACAATGGCGGATGTCAAAGAAAATGTAGACGCTGGGAACAAACTTGCAGACAAACATAACACAGGTATATTATTTATAACATTACTTAATCTATTTAGAATACCCATAGTATTAGTTATACACCATGATGCTAGTCCACGAGACCAGTGACTCGACTAATGGGAAAAAAAAGATCATACGATTATAGGTCCTGACTTCATCCACCAATCATAAAACTAAATCACGACTTGAAGTTGAAAAAGCTTTTAAAAACGTTTCTTCCATCATACTTGTTCATAAAATGTCCCAGTTCTAAAGTAGGATGTGTAGTTCCGCAGCAACATTGGAATGGATACAGAAACTAGAAGCGAGTTGAAAAATTCAACCACAAACGCACACATGAATTGCTCTTTTGTCCCACACCATAACTAGTTGGTGCTAGTTGAAATTGTGTTCAACTTTTTAGCAGGAGTTGTTTGACCGGCCAGTCCCCTATTAAATTGCTGGGGTCCGGATTTATTCAAAATAAGGAGGGTCGTGATTGCTTGACACTTATCGTCTCAAATTCGTGCACAGTCAACAACAGGGAGAAGTAACAGGCGATGTCGTTTTTGCAAGAATTATTAAAAATAATTAAATTAATACAAAATATCTGTCCTTGAATGCAATTAAATATTCGAGTATTTTTATCGTTTTTAAGGACATTTTAAGTGTAGCAGACGAACTTATCTTTCTCGCTGATTGTTCGAGTAAGTAAATACTTATTCCACACAATAAGTACCTATAAACAATCTATTAAATACGATGACGCTATTGTCACCCTCTATAAGGCGCTTGGTGACCTGAAATCATCTATCAAATTAAAAATTCATCCAATTGTTGAAAAATTAAAGAATTAGTATTAATCTGTATAAATGTTCGAAATAAAGTGAGCAGACGACCTTAATGCTTCGATGATCGTTCACTAACAATCAATACAGAATTAGATAATGGTCACAATTATGTATGTAGTCACCAACATTGGCGAACTAAATGTAAAATAGATTCATACTGTCACATGGCCAAGCTAATACAATTAGCAACAGAATATGTATTTCCAGATCTTTCAAAATGTTACGTGTAAATGATTTCGCAAATGCAAGCAGTCGATAAATGGTCGATTTAGTAATCCTCTTAGTTTTTATAAAACAAATTTAATAATCCTTTAATGATTTGATGCATAAATAATTAAAAACGATTGACGACGATAAATCTGTTTGTTGTTATCGATACTAATATTATATAGAGTTAAAATTTGTAAGTTTGTATGTAGGGGGTAATCTCTGGAATCACTGGTCGGATTACCAAAATTCTTTTTACCCACAGTTACAACTATAATGCGGTTGGTGATAGATTGTAACACCTGACACGTTATCAATAATCACTTGTGGAATATAAATGTATAACGATACCAGTATTTAAAATAATTAATTCGCTTTTAACCTTTACTCAACAATACATATTGTTGCAGTAACATTCAAATTTATGGGGGATAAAAGAATGGGTGGATTGATGGACAAATAAGAGTTTGTTACTATTTTGTCGTTAAATCTTCTAAATGAAATGGAATGAAATTTGGCTTGGATATAGATTGTAGCCAAAAACGTAGCGAAGGTACTAGTGGCGGTAGCTAGGACACAACTAATTAAGCCCCTTAGAATATTTAAATAACGTTATTTTATTTAAATAGAAAGTAAAGTAGGTATGCCACTTACTCTTATACTTATACATTAACTATCACATTTATGCTTACGTAACAAAACAAAAGATACAGAAAAGTGTCGGTATTTTATGCCTGCCTGCGCTTATCTATAAACAAAATAATAAACTCGTCAATGGTAATAACCACAAATCTGCATATATTTAGATAGATAAATTTATTTTTATAATCTCTTATGATAGTAATAGCAATCATAAATCGAGTTGGACCTAAAACAGTTCCTTGGGGAAACATCGAATTGCAGCCTAATGCGTGAAGTATAGATAAAACTTTCTATTGTAATGCTTGTACCCTGATGCAACTGTTAAGTGCTGAACGTTGCTTTGGTGATGCACCCAATGTATTTGTGAAGCAGGATCTCAAAGAGAAAACAAGTGTGAAAGTACATTAAATTAAAACCACAGAAACGATGGCAAATAAGTACTTAAAAGTAGCAGAGGCTAAAGAATGAAAATTCATTGGCAAATGGACATACTTAGTGGCTTTTGTCTTTAAGTCGATTAACATAAATTAATCATTACTATCGAGACATCTGAATGATACAGAGATCCATTTAATGATTCTATAAATGTATCTAGATAATTGAGCCGGAAACTTACGCGTATGTGACTTGGAACAATGTACACATGTTTGTATTTGTACTTGCTACCTTCATTGTACGCTGACGTTCTAATATTTTGTTCTCTGTGTAATTTTAATATCTTTTGTTCTTGATACGTGACTAATTTTTGTTTACTATCAACTTCGTTCTTCAGTATATTTTGACAAATACATATAATGTGTAATTTCATTCACGATAGTATCTCCCGTATGGTCTAGTGGCTAGGATACCTGGCTTTCACCCAGGAGGCTCGGGTTCGATTCCCGGTACGGGAAAAAATTTTGGTGATTTGTATTATTTTTGTATATTATTTTTACATTTTTTTTATATATTGTGTTGTCTCATTCTATTATTTTTACATTTGTTTTATATATTGTGTTGTCTTAATTCTGTAGTATCACATACATAATTATAATTTTTCACGACTTTTAATACAAAATAAGACAAGGAATTATAATAATTTCTACGTAAGACTTGTTTGAAATTTAAATAGTTTATCACGTCACGTAGTTCACTGACGCCTATTTAAGCTAGGTTTCATAACCAGGATTCCAGAGGTACACCTACTTGCATTTTGAGATAGGAAGAGACAAATTGGTGGTCATAAACCTGTAAATTAGCGTCCTCATCTCGGTGACAATAATCACACATTACGTGGGTGGCTTATCAACGTCAATCCACTTTCTTGGAGACCGCATTCCACTATCATTGGTCTGAATGAGCTACTGTAAAGCAGAATCGTCCTAGTAAACGGTAAACTTACGATTTATTTATGCAATTGTATTACTTGATAGGCTACCTTCGAGAACAGGACTTTTACTTACATCCACTATCAAATGACAAAGTTCATCTAAAAGTCGTAATTCATTTATATGACTTCGTTCGCATGGAATAGTGACTTCTTGCAAACTTTTGGTATAAAAAGTATCCTATGTCCTTTCTCGAGTTCCAAACTATGTATGTCTGTAACAAATATAAGGAATCGGTTCAGTAGTTTAGGCGTGAAGAAAAAACAGGCAGGCAGACAGACAAAGCTACTTTGCATTTATAATATTAGTTTGGATTGGAATTGAATTGATTTAATTTATTGTGAAAAATTTAATTGCATTGGATTTTTTCCTTCAATTATCAAATTGAAGTGTAAAAAAATATTTTCGTTGGTCAGTTATCATCACTTTACACCCAAATGCATAACGTTTTATCATATATCTGGATAGATTACTATAATTTATTACGTTGTTATCGAATTAGATTATTTATTCATATTTTTATACTTATTTTCAAGGTCACATATTTCGATACTGAAAGTACTCATTATTGTTAAAATCTTGTTTCACCTACAGGTTTTAAATTATCAAATGAGGGTTTGTGATTTAAAACGTGTAATGTAAACCCAAAATCTGAAATTGAAGGAGCTACTAGTTACATACGTAATAGATGAGATTTTAGGAATAACCCTTAGGCCAAAAGGATAACGATTCTGCGATGGAAATTGGGAATTGGGTAATCAATCTTGATTTGAAACATGCGCAAAAAGAGGGAGAAAGGGTCTCTGTTATATTTTTTGTGTCTAGATTTAAGTTCGCTGAATATATTCGGCACGTTGACCGCCCCGCCCAGTTGACTGCAAATAGATCAGGTGTAGGTGGGATTTCTAAGAATACTTACAATAAATTGACACATACGTATGGATCCCCTTGATGCAGTGGGGCCTTGACTTCATTTATCTGGAGCTCCCATTATTTCATTTAGCAGTTTCCTATTGGACCTCTGTTTTGCAGTAAAAGGATAAGGATGTGACTTAGTTTCTATTAGGTTTAAGCTGTTTTTATTTTGTTATATTTCGTAGAACAATTTTAAAGTGGACATTTAGGCCAAAATGTTGTTCTATTTTCAAGCAATTTAGAGACTTCTTAAACCATTAAAACTGTTACGAATTTCTTAGAATTTCATTGCAGATTCTTAGTAGTGGTGAAGTAGCTAAACTGTTTTCAGTTTTAGCGAAAAAGTTTTGAACTTGTACAGTATTGATTTTAATAGTTGACAGTCACGGTAATTATGTACCTATGGGGTTTGGTTGAGGTGTGAAGGGAGTGGATGGCGCTTCCTAGAAGAATTCATTTCGTACCTGATACCAACCGTACCTAGGTCTCATGTCATGCTATAACTACCTACTAGTACCTAATCACTGAATTTTAATTAACCAGATCTGCTTTGTTGGTATTGCTTTCTTTGTTTTATTACGGAGCTTCTAGGTACAATTTTAATGTTAATTCAACGACCTTATTTTGTGATTTTTTGTGCATGAGGAGATACCTGATGGTAAAGTGCTTTTTAATTATTTAATTTATATCGATAAATAAATTTTGCTAAATATCTACGACCATCCACTGCAGTTATTTTTATAATAATAGGGCTGTGTGGCCTTCAATATCTTTCAGAAACGATATCGACGCCAAAACAAAAAAAAAAAATGTATTTTGTTGAGCTTCTGTGCTCTTAAGTGATGAACAATGATTTGCTGTTTTTAAGCCTATTCAGGCCGATTTGATTAATGGACTCCTAACGTTAGGTTTACATTCTATAATTTGATGTTTACGGATCAATAGAAGTTTAAAACTATATTTTTATTAGTAACGCCCTTAAATTATTTTGCTACTTTTATCGAAATAAATTAATTACTTAGTGGGAGGTACTGAACCTTCTCGAAAAGGTCAAATGAGTAGTTTAATTAAGTTGAGCTTAAAAGAAATCGTTAGCACATCATCTGGAAAAGACATAAAAATTCTAATGAGCAGCGACTCCACGCGAAGCTTCCCATAGTTCGAAAACAATGGAAGTTCATTTGAGGAGAATATTTTTTTTTTCACATTTACTCGTAATAACGTTCACACTCTGTGAGTTATATGCTATTGCAAACACACAGCATACTATTATATTGTTAGTTATTTACGTTTTGAGTAACAAATAATTACTTTATCATAGTAGTGTGATTGTCTTACAATGTTTACTATTTGTATATATCTCATCATATCGGTTTCAATGAGCTATCTCTTATTTATAAAGCATATAACCTAGATTTATTCTAATTGCATTGATTATGAAGATAGAGAAGCATACGCTTCAAAAAATTTACGCCCCGGCTCGTACGGGTCCAACGCTGATACTAAATTTTACCATTATTTAATTAATTTTATTATACATATAAACCTTCCTCTTTAATCACTCTATCTATTAATTTGCATCACAATCCGTTGCGTATTATTAAAGATTTAAGCATACTTAGGGATACAGGGAGAGAGAAAGCGAACTTGTTTTTTATAGTATACATGAAGTGGTTAATAACGACGTATATTTTAGTACACTGACGCCTACTGACGCTAAAAATTCTAAGTTCATGATAACAAAGAAAGTGCGTGATATTACGACCTTTTTGTAAACTTATTGTTGTTTTAAACCTCTTTTTTCCCAACAGTTATAAATTAGTAGTGTATTTATCGGTCACATCTAACACGGCCTACTGATTAAATCAGCGTAGGCCTCGCAGGGCGACGGCTGTTGTGTTAAGTAATGCCATAAATACAATTAAAGTCACTTACTCTCGTTACTGTGATAATGTAGTGTCTTTGCCCCCGAGCACAGCTCGACTCACATTGTGTTATGCTGAGCTCACAATCTATTGTCTTTAGGAACCTGGCCCAAGAGTTCAACAGGGCATTGCGGCTCATTCATAAATGATAAATTACAACAATGGGTTGTGCAAACACCTAAATATAAGTACTATGGTCTGTTACATCTTATTGTTAAACTCACAAAGGGATTCATTAATTTAGTCGAATTTGTATGTATCATTACATTATTTACACAAGCGATCAATATATCTATTATAGACTTTCGCCCGTGGCTTCGCGCGCGTGGTATGTTGATAAAAGGTACACTATTCCAGAATGTAACAGTGTCTTATGCCTGTGTCAAATTTCATCCAGACCTGTCCACTCGTTTTGGCACGATTGAGTAACAAACATCCAAACATCTAAACATCGTAACTTTCTCATTTATAATATTAGTATAGGTATAGATATGTTTTTGAACAAGTCTCAACACAAAGTTTTGCAATGTAATAATGTTCTAAATATTTCATAGGCGCACGTTGTCCGCAACAAATGACGCGGCGGTAGTTAAGTGAACAATTAGGTCAAATGTAGGCAAATGTCTATCGCCTAATATACAGCAAGGAATTTAATCATATATCAGTCTTATATACTTGAGTCACAGTACCTACTGCCTATTATCTAATACAGTTTAGATATAATTTTTTCAAGTTTTTTATTTATATTTATGGAATAGATTCGTACATCGAATAGATTAGCAAATTTCTAATGTACATCTCATGTGTGCATTAAAGGTACATACTCATTGTTAAAACATTTGGAATTATCTTAGCTTGATTTCGATTTTAGTATTTAATTAAACAAGCACACGGTTAAGATTTTTTCTTAAAAAAAAACTTTTTGATTATAAACTAAACATAAACGGTAGGTCCCTGCCCAAAGTATTTACCGTCTCAGTACACAAAATTATTCAAACTCGAATGTTTAAAATGACAGGGAATAATACATAGGTAAGTTATATTTTAACCATGTGTTGTCTTTTTAGGTATTATTTCTAAATTTAGCGTATCACAGCTGCTTTACTTGCGGTATCATTTCTATAAAAGTGGCTACGTGTAATACTAGATACAATCTATGTCTGTGTCAAATTGCATTAAAACACGTTGAATATCACTTGAAACAGTAGCAAACTATTATGTTTCCAATCATAATTTTGTCTTTATAATATTAGTAGGATTGAACCAACCAACTTGTAAGTCATCTTCATCTTGTATCGTTTCATTTTTAGGGTTCCATAGCCAAAATGGCAAAAACGGAACCCTTATAGTTTCGTCATGTCCGTCTGTCCGTCTGTCCGTCTGTCCGTCTGTCCGTCTGTCACAGCCGATTTACTCGGAAACTATAAGTACTACAGTGATGAAATTTGATGGGAATATGTGTTGTATGAACCGCTACAAAATTATGACACTAAATAGTAAAAAAAAGAATTGGGGGTGGGGCCCCCCATACATGTAACTGAGGGATGAAAATTTTTTTTTCGATGTACATACCCGTGTGGGGTATCAATGGAAAGGTCTTTTAAAATGATATAAAGTTTTCTAAAAAACATTTTTCTTAAAGTGAACGGTTTTTGAGATATCAGCTCTCAAAGTCGTAAAAAGTATGTCCCCCCCCCTCTATTTTTATAACTACGGGGTATAAAATTCTAAAAAAAATAGAGGTGATGCATGCTAATTAACTCTTTCAACGATTTTTGGTTTGATCAAAGTATCTCTTATAGTTTTTGAGATAGGTTGATTTAACTGTAATTTTGGTTAAAGTTTATTATATTTGCTGCTACGGAACCCTTTGTGCGCGAGCCCGACTCGCACTTGGCCGGTTTTATTGCCCTTCGGTTTGACAGCAAGATGTCGGTGTTTAAGATTTATTTCCTCATTAAATGGCATCGTAGCTTCAAAGGATTCTCCCTGTGTGGGGAATAGTAGTATTTTTATATTCTTGAGGATAAAATTATACACATTTTATAGAAGTTCAATATATTCATGGTGTATATTACAGATATTTTGGCTAGGATTTCATATTTGACTCTTTGACTTTTAATAATATTTGGAAGAATATGTTTAAAATCTATTGCACCAAGATAATATGTTAAACAAATCATTAAAATAAATGATAGAAGAATTTAATTTAATAACGTAGAACGTTTTTTGTTAATAAGGCGCGGTCGGGAGCGGCACGGTAGCTCATCCTGATACTTTACTCAATGTCGCTGATTAATGAACTGTGAACCAAACAATGGCGTCTTGGAAGGTACACCACCAACTTTCCGAACAAGATACTCGAAGTTTCTATTGAAAACCTTTCTAAGAGTATCAACGTACAAACACAAGACAACAAAGTTCCAAACATTTTGTTCCTTATTTTTACCCGACTGCCAAAGAAGGAGGGTAATGTTTTTCGAGTGTATGTAAGTATGTATGTATGTCTGTTCCTTTGTGACCTCCTGTAGCCTAAACGGCTTGATGGATTTTGATGTATGAGGTATCGTTAGATTTGTCTTGATTACGGGAGTGTCATAGGATACATTTTATCCTAAAAGTCCCACGGGATAAAGACATAATAATATTTTTTCTAAATTTCCCTTTAAAAAAACAGCTAAAAAGTTATAAATAAAAAAAATATTATTAAAAAAACAAAATACCCGACTGCACACTAAAAAAAGAGTAAAACAAGCCCCACAATACAAATTTACTGAATATAATTTATAAATGTTGATGGAAAGCATCGCAGGCGGGGACCACCTTGACCGCCACCAACGAAAATTCTGCTAAATGGTGCACAACAGAAATGACTATAAATAAGCCTCTGTTGGTCCCCGCCTGCGATGCTTTCCATCAACATTTATAAATTATATTCAGTAAATTTGTATTGTGGGGCTTGTTTTACTCTTTTTTTAGTGTGCAGTCGGGTATTTTGTTTTTTTAATAATAATTTTTTTATTACAAAGAATGATACTTCCATTACATACTAAATAGATTTTACGATCACATTTTTATGGGAGCACTTTTGAAAGGACAGAACGTTGTGGGTGACGAATCGGCTCGTCCAATAAAACGGTTGTTAAATTTAATATTAGTTGAGAGGCAGGTCTAGTCGTACTCAAAATCATTATTCATAATTTAAAAGCGGTACCAATCTATTCAGTTATGGTGTCTGATTTGATTGATAAAATTTTACAATTGGTTTTGAAGCAGTTGCATTTGCATGGTCTTCCCATGGAAGAGTAACTATGATCCTATGGAGTCAAGACATAAGTTATAGTTAAGCCGGAATTAAAAGCTGACAACCGTGGGGGATTAGCTAATGCCTCTTTCGACATAGGAGGACAATTACATTTAGCCGCATCTTGTCTCGTGATTGGTAAATTGCCGGACGGGTTCGGCGCAAATGCAACGCGTCATTTCCCACCTACAGGGAACAAGTGATAGATAGAGTGCTATGGGATGATTATATTTTTAATGTTTCCGTGGTTGGTACATAGAATTGAATCATAAATGGTAGATCAGGGTAGTTTTACGAGCTGGTTTCTGTACTTAAATGTTTTTGTATATGATGTCATCCAAGCATTACTCGAATTGCTCGCAGTATTGTTTTCGGCAGTATTTTATCGTTCTTAATTTGGAATTAAGGATAAACTCAATTTGTTTCAGCCTGAATCGGTTTTAAATGAAGGTAGTTAATGTCGCCCACGAAGCAAATTTTAACCATTACGTCAATATAATTGTAACGATTAGTACAATTTAGTCGCGACGTTGCGTGTTGTTCGCCAATTAGGTGGAACCACCAATTAAAGCTGGTCTACAAAAATAAATTACTTAATGTTACTACAACTCCTTTTTACATTGCACCCGTTCCTTGGTTGCTTTTTTATTGTTTTGATAAAGATGCTAACTATCGTAAAAGTGAACAAAAACACGGAAGCTAGACCTTTTCTTTGTTTTTATTTTAATAGAAGTAAAAATTGTCGCAGAGCCGAAGTGACGTAAGTATAGGCAATGATTTCTTCGCTAGTTTTATAGGCCTAAGTATGAGTGCCTAGCAAGAAACCTAAAGTTCAGCTAAATTCGACACATATGATCGCGTTAAATCCGACACAAAACAACATGTAAATAAAAGATACTGTAGCAAAGCAAGAGATTTGGCCCCGAGTGTCGCGGCCGGCGCGTGAGGTCGCATACAAATTAGCATAGCGGTGCGCACGCGCTTGTTTCGTACATCACACTGTTCAACGAGTATTCAATTACATACGGAACATTTCACTATGTTTTGGTGCATGTAAACAGAACGATCTCGAAATTTCGAGAATATTCCTAGGTAGTTTATAATGATAACCATTAGTCATGATTAATATGTAGGTAGGTACTTACTATAAAACAAATAGGTTCTACATATTATTAAAGTATAACGAAGGTCATTGCTAGATCTGACTGATTTGAGTCTTAATTCAATCTCCATTCTTTTTTTAAGCTTGGCCGATTTTTGGTTTGTCCTGTATCCTGGATGCGGTTAGAAATATAAAAATTCACATACACACTACGCAGTAGCTAGATGCCAGTTATGCAGCCATTTTATCTAATAGTTTTAGTTCTCAACAGTAACTTTACCACCTTCGAAACCTTTGGTGGTCTGTATTAAGCAAAGTAAACAGCGTACAACCATAAACATCCTTAAATTAAAACAAAGGAGGATCGAACTCAGTCTAAGATAAAGAATATTTACAGCATATTACGCAAGGACCACGCTGCAACGGTGAAGACCCAAATCCACCAGATAAGATAATCAGATGCTAACAAAACGACATACTTAGTTTTAAAGGTGTGTTCTAATGACCCATAACTTGATGTGACTTGTACATATTTCTAGTGGTGATGTAAGAACTGGCTAGATTTGTAATAATTACGACATTTCAAGGTCAAAGGCGGCGTCATCATTTCTTGCTGTGATTGTTTTTAAGGCATTTACTTTCGGTTTTCAAGTTAGTTTTGTTTATTTAGGTTTTATATTTTTAATTACCTAACTGTTTGTTGAGAGGTCGCATCCATTAGCTGGCGTTAAGGGTTCTAGCGCAACAAAGAACTGCGTCCTCGGCCTCGGCAGGAGAAGGAATGGGCTGTTTTAGTCAGTAAAAGCCTGGAGTCGACCTTTTGGGGATAGGGGTTGCGGATATAAGGATCTGGAAGGGATAGGGAAATGGGAGGGATTAGGCCTCCGGCAACCTCACTCACACGGCGAAACACAACGCTGTGGGTTGTTTCACGCCGGTATTCTGTGAGGCCGTGGTATGACTCCGGTCGAGCCGACCCATTCGTGCCGAAACTTGCTCCCATACTTAAACTTTGATGATTTTCTTCTCACAAAAAAAGGAGTCGCGTCCATGGGTTAGTAAGGGATTATCTAGTAGCATGAAGGAACACGATTATGTTATTGCACTAGATTGTTATACGTTTTTCTTTTCTGTAATGCACAATAGTGATTGGACTAACAGAACCTCGCCCAATATTAGGGTTATTTGTTGAACACTAAACGACAGTTCAACTTTTTTTTTTTTTTTTTTTATGTGATTGGACGGCAAACGAGCAGACGTATTACCTGATGGTAAGCAATCGGCGTCGCCCATGGACACCCGCAACAAAGAAGGAGTTACCAGTGCGTTGCCGACCTTTTAAGGATTGGGATTTTGGGGATTTTGGGACTGGGAAGGGATTGGGGTAGGGGAAGGATTGGGCCTCCGGTAACCTCACTCACACGGCGAAACACAACGTTGTGGTTGTTTCACGCCGGTTTTCTGTGAGGCCGTGGTATCACTCCGGCCGAGCCGACCCATTCGTGCCGAAGCATGGCTCTCCCACACAATTATGGTTGAAGCGTGGAAATATTCCGGCTTGGAGGAGAAAGAAGGAACGGGATGGCTTCTAGTCAATAAGTCTGAGACTCCCTTTTCACTACACTACAAATTACAATACCAAATTTTCCGTGGTGTTTGGTGACTAGGCTTCTCCCTACTGTGCAGTCTCTTCTGTGCTTTTAAGGCTTAAGTCATTCTTATTATTCCTCCTGCATTTAATTTACCGAGGATAATGTAAACTATTTCGTTTCTTCTTTTCTTCAAATAATATGTTCTGATTTGCGGAAGAAGTCATACATATAAGGCCTTTTTTTTTTAAAAAAGAGTTGAACTACTATATTTCCCATTTCTATTTAAAAAATCTAGTTGGTGAGAGAAAATTTTAATATTGTAGCAAAATAGATTTTTTATTTATTTTTTTTCTCTTCAGGCTACATCACCAGGTGCCGAAAAAATAAAACAAAAAAATGTTGAATAATGTTTATAAAACAGTAATTTACTTAAATGTATGTTTTATCGGAAACTGGGAAAGCAAGGATTGCATTGCAAATGTAACAAATAATGCATTTTTTGTCAGTTATAACCGTTTAAACATATTTACTGCAGTACTTTCGTTCTCCACAAACTATCCCATTAAGATGGGCTTTTTTGGAATATCCACAGCATGGAGTATTATTTTTTATACATCACAATTTGGTTATTGAACAAAGTGTTGATTTATAAAGCATATTCTTCTAAGTACCTACCTAATATCGACAATAAACTAAGCTAAAACTGTGTCAGTACTTTTCAGTTAGCTCTAGGTACCTTGGGTCACGCTATTTCAACTAGTTGGAGGTAACCTAGGACATAATGTCTGAAGTCTATGCAAATGTTGACAAACTTTGAATGTGTTCATTAAGTTTTCCCTATTTAGAAGGATTTATGGTAATTATGGGAGTCGTTTTAGGTTTTGCAAAATAGAATAGTAGGTACCTAGTAGGTATGGTAGAGTTAGCTCTGGTTTGAATAAATCTTATTGCTTTTCTTACAACATATGTATTTATTACACGGGTATTAAAGCGAAAAATATTTATTTAAAAACCTTCGTAGGCTTGACGTTTCAATAATAATTTATTTTTGTAAATATGAAACGCGAAAGTTTAAAAGTTAAATCTTATTTCGCTAGATTGTATAAAACAAAGTCGCTTTCTCTGTCCTTTTATCCCTATGTATGCCTTTTGCAAGAGGATAAGAGCCAAGTACCTACGAATTTAAAAATACTAATTCAACGTACGTGGCTTAATAAATTATGTAGTAAAATAGTACATTAATTGCATCAAGCATAGAAACTTTTAAAAATATACAAAACGAATATTATTTTACTCGATTTAATATCAGGTAAAAACGGTTTTAGTCTCCTAAAAGTTTTTAAAGAGCATGTTAAAAATAATTCTCATTGATTTTGCATAGGTACCCGAGTCTAGTCTAGAGTGAAGATTCATTTTAGTCACGCTAATAGAGTAAGTAGGGTCTTTATTACAATATCTACTTTTGTAAAAAGAAAATTAAGTTACTCATTAGTATACATTGTAAATGAATAACAATAAACAGGCACGTAGCGATCAATTTTCATTCAACGTAGATAATGGTGAAAATAAGCTAAGACATTAGTCGATTTGATTGCAGACACGCTAGCTTATAAAATAATGTAGTTAACAACGCTTAGAAATTTTAAATATAGAATTATACAAAAAGTAAACTATTTAAATAAGTAAGTAATACATAAAACACCTGGAACAAATTTTTTAAATCACACAAAGAGTTGTCTCATGCGGGAATCGAAACCGTGTTGCGCGGCAGCCAGTTGGCCAGCCACCGCGACAACTGTGCAGTCAAATATTATTGTAACTAACCAGTGAGTTTTCTTATGGAAACAAAAATTACCCTTAGGTATATTTTCTTCAAAGCTTTCTACATAAGTGGCGTTAATAGAAGCGCGAAAAACAACGTTTTGTTACGATACAAGAATACTGATTGCTTTTCTTGTTTCCCTTCGTGGAAACTTGATTATACAATTAAGATAAAGAAATGTACCCTGACATTAGCATTACAAAGATTTATACAAGCACTAAGAAAGTTTAATAGAACGTTTTGTTTATGAACTGCTAATTTATAACCTTGTTATAGTGTTGGATAAGTCGCTAGTTCTCTGGTTTTTTTTAAATATCACGAATAGTGTAAACTTTGTTAAAAATATCAAGTTAAATGTTTATTGCCAAATGTTTTTTAAACGTGGCCTGTCTAGGAATTTCTCCTATTCCGTGAACGCTTTTTCGAACAAACTATTTAAAATCACTTATTTGTTGTGTTGGAAGAAAAAATGTGGTAAGGCAGATAAGTAAATCATGATTATTTGCCGGAGCCTATATATTTCCCGAAGGGCGAAACGAGTGGCTTCAAGGCACGAGTGAATATTATATACTACGTTGGCCACATTAGGTATCGCTTACAACCAGGGGAAATAGTGGCCAACGCCTGCACATTGCAAATAATAAAAAAACCGAGGTCGTAGACTTCATGTACCTACCTATCCTGTTTTAAACGGTTTTAGGTGTACCTGACATGTACAGTATTTCACCACCATATGACAAAGTTGCAACAGTTTTAACTTAATTTTAAAGCTATTTTAGGAAGAATACATTACTAGTGTTCACATTATTAAATAAGATATTAGGCGTAGGGATTTCTATCGCTCAATTTTCCCGGGCCATTTGACCCTTTTTGGCTTTGATGCTACCACGCTTGGGATCCGTGTCCTGAATTTTTAACGCACCCAGTATTGACCAACCAAGTGCGAGAGATATTATCACTAAAGGGAGGCCCTCAACGTAAATTTGGATTTTTATTTTCTCACTGTGATTTTCACCACATTATTAGAAAATTTAGGATTAGAACCTGACAAATCCAATCTAGTAATATAAATGCGAAAATAACTCTATCTGACGGACAGATATCTATCTTTTCTTCGGCCTAAACTGCTGAACCTGAACCTGATTTAGTGTAAAATTTGGTACAGACATAGTTTAGTCTAATAGTAGTAATGTAATTAAATGATTAGGTTCTAACTATATTATTTATGTAATGGTCAAAACTTTTTTTTGTCCGGGTGCATTCATCAAATTTCTTCTACGCTCTGGACGGGGCGATAGAGAGTGTAACACTTAGGTAAACTGACTAAAAGCCATGCTGTTCTTTGCCCCGTTTCGTGGCAGAAGGAACAAAATCGTGGCATTTGCACGTATGCGTATGTTCAAATATTCAATATCACAAAAAATACGTTGCAACAACCAATATCTAACACCTAAATACCTACTATACTCCAGCCTCTCTGCGACCGAGGAGAATAATCTATTGAATAATGCATAATTATGAATCATTGAACGAGTCATATTCTTATTTACCACGCTCATTCACAGTCTATCTTCTAAAGTCAAGGTGTGAGGTCGTCGCGTCGCCGTCAGAGTACCTCGCGACTCTTTACAAGGACTTCAAAGAACACTTTATGATGAACCTTACATCAAGGCTGTGTATTTAGTGAGCCTTCTCATAAGCTTAGTACCTTTTAGCCACCGGTAGTCCTTTACAAAGCGTTGTCATGTGGTCATTGTAGATGTCCAGAAACGTCTGTCTTGATTTCAATTTGTAAATTTAAGGTAATAATAGAAATAGTATCTAATACTCGTAATATACTTATATTGTTGTAATGGTCACTATCAATAGATATGTACTTGATTTATATTTAGGTGAGGTATAAACATTATCTGATATGAAAAATTGGGAAGTTTTCTCATTTATGCAGTTATATAGTAAGTACCTTATATAACATACATTATTATCATTACTTATTTTTTCATTATATAACTAGCGGCCCGCCCTCGCTTCGCACGGGTCCAACTACCTCGCTATCAAAGGGTCACTTTTTTCCTAATCTGCCCCTCTACTTTTCTAATATTTTCTTTGATAAAAACCTTCTCCTGACAATAACAAACACAACAAAAAAAGAATTATCAAAATTGGTCCAGTCGTTGTTAAGTTATGCGCTTACCAACACATTTTGCGATCCATTTTTATAAATAAGATATACCTTGCGATTTTATAAAATACTTAAATTAAGAAAAAAGTTTAAAGTATTACACGTCAAAACACTGTAGTCATACATATGTATGTTGCGATTTCATTCAAAATTAGATAGGTAACGTACCTAATAATGAAGTATCGTTTTTGATCTTTAAATAAAAGGATCGACACTGTAAACTACCGGATTATATTAACAGATATTTGTTTTGAAATACAATGATAATTTACCTACTTAAATGATCCTAAAATTTGTGTCTCCTTTAAATTTGTAAATCTTCTTACATTACGTCATCGAACTATTAAAATTCGTCATCCAGATAAACGACTGTCCTTTGTTTGTTTAAAAATAGGCGTGTACTTATAAGTTTCAACAAAGTCTAATCGGAATATTCATTCTGAGTTATTAAACTTACTAGAATTTACACAAACATACCTAACATACGCTCAGCTGCTTACATCACTTATCAGCTACCTTCAGGTTTCTGTTCAGTTGTAATCCAAGACTTCCACTGGCTGTGGCCAACCACAGAGGAATCGATACTTTTAATCACACATGCAAGTACATCGCTTCGGTACCACCCATATAATTTGTATCCATTTGCATTTTAATTGTTCCCGCTTCACTGATCGAGTTTTTCAAACAAAAAAAGCAAAACTAGTCAAATAATCTTATTCGTCATACTGAACCCTCATTTTGGTATTTATGAGAGATTTTCAGATTTAGGTATATTCAGACATAATAGCCATAATTACTTAACCGCTTTTTCCGAAATCACTTGGCAGTATTTAGCTACCATTGAATGGCTTTTTTTAGTATAGTCTCAAGCTTAGACTTTAGGAAAACCACCGGAATAAAAGCTTGAACTTGAAATATTTCGTTGTCCTAATGTACCCAAGGGTAAATGTGCCGAGTTTCTCCGAACTAGAGGGCATTTAACCCTTCGTTGGCTGTTGGCAATGGGTAGGGTTTCAAAGCACTTGAAGATCCCCCATTGTTATGAACCATGCTCGGGTCATTACGCCTTGCCTCGCGTCACTCGTAGCACTCATACGTATAGTAAACAATCATCGTTTTGTTTGGTTACATTTTTACGTTTGAATAATTGCGTCTAGTGTCCCATTGTAAACATTAAGTTGTAGAAAACATTGATCGGTTTCAAGAGTTGTGTTTACACGATAGTATTAAAACTATCTTCTGTGTTTTCTTATAAAATCTTAAAATAACTACATAAGTACATAAGCTGTGAGTAAACTATTTTGTCATGAATATTATTCTGATAAGGTAATATAGGCCATCGAACTCTCAAGGTTTTCTTAGGAGTTTATGTTTACAAGCTAATTTAGTTGTGGTTAAAGATGCGAAAAAACACGCACGATTTGGTACCTATCGATAATTTAATACATTGTAAAATCATAAAACTTCGCTCAATAAAAATTATAAATAAAGCAGCTAATACCTTATTGCCATCTACCGGAAAAGTTAGGAACTAGTTACAATACCGTAGCGGGCACATCGCTTCCACATTTGATTCAATTTTCACACTACGGAGGAAAAACACGAGTTGTTAGTTACAGAAAATGTTCATAGATGGCGTTGTACAGAAAGTTTTGTTATATCGAAATGCGATGGCAGCACCAGCCGATTATGTTGGGTTTCCGTATATTGAAGGTTTACGTCTGTGCACCTGATGTATTCAGTGTTGTCTTTGGGTTTACGAGAGTTCAAAAAGCGCATTAGCCACATGGGTTCAAGGGTATTAGAAGTCCATCGAATCATATACATACATTTTTTCACAAAATATTTTCATTTCATCAAAGCATTTGTTTTATCATAATTAACTTCAAATGAGATAGATTTGCTTAAAAATATAAAAATAATTTCGCTATCATTCAAACCAATGCTCCTTTATCTAAAGAATTTCTAGTTAAACTAGATTGTAGATTAGAAGTGATCAATGGCGCATCTTGGTCGAAATATAAACAGAGTTATAAAATGTACAATGGAAGAGGTATCGATTGACCGATAAAAGGCAACACAGATTACTAGAGACACATTTTTCAGTCGAACGCCTGAAGACCGGGACACGCACTATTGGCTGGTAATGTAAAAACGCACGCGATCGCGAACTCACTTCCTGGTTGGGACAAACCTCGTAATTTTCAAGGACTATGCACCATCAATAAGTTGGGAAGTATTTATGAGTTTTTCCATTGCCACAAATGCACGCATAAATGTGACCTTACGTGTTAGCATGTTTATTAAGTGATGTTAGTAGTTGTACTGAAGTTTTGAAAATAATATAGAATAAAGTATATGAGAAGTTTGAAAATAAAGTTATTCATACATAAATTGAATGTGATCAATGCCAAAAATCGATGATTAGGAATTGAGTAAGTATTTAATGACTGGACGGTTGGTGCGGTGGCTGGGCAACTGGCTGCCGTGCAACGTGTCACGGGTTCAATTCCCGCACGGAACAACTCTTTATGTGTTCCACAAATTGTTGTTCCGGCCTGGGTATCATGTGTTTGTAACTGCACCCACGACACAGGAGAAAATCCTAGCGAGGGGCAACGTTGTTTAAGAAAAAAACTTCATTGATTTAATCAACATTAACATCTGCGTAATAGGTACCTAAATCGATAAACAAAATACGCAAATAGCTGGTACCTAAATTCCTTTGAGAAATAAAACATTTCTTTTCCCATTAATTTACGGAAAGTGATTGTCAACTGGTGTTTCCCGAAAGCGTTTGGCGTCACTGCCGTGTGCTAATTTATATTCGATCGTCATCTGTTCGTCTGCCAAGCGTAACACACAATTATCGCCCTATTTCCTTACCACCTTACGATCCTAAATTTGTTGAGAGGCCCATAGTTTTTTTAACAACTATAATACTTACTCGTGCTACCTAACTAACTGCTACATACTTGCAGTTTTACCCACGTGGTAGACAGAAAAAGTAGCCTGCATATCTTTAATTGCTGGTAATTTCCAGACAGAAAAATCAATTGGCTATAAAATTCTTTCTTTTTGTGTGTCGTGGGTGCGTTAATAAACATTCAAGTTCACATACACATCACACTCAGACCCGGAACAACAATTTGTGGCCAATCGTGCAGTCAATTGATTCGTAGCGATGTGTGTGACATCACATATAGACACATTTTTGCTTTCTTAACATTAGTAACGATACCCATAGTGTTTTTTGCCATGAGATTAATCAAAACAATTCATGTTTTCCTCCTGTCAACAGACTACATATGAAATCTGTTTACCATCTAGCTATTACGTTAATTTATTCCTCATTTATAATATTTCATGATTTATGTTTGCGGTTTTGACCACCTGCTCTGTATCGAGATTGCAACGTGTTGCTAGAGCCAACACAACACCAAAGGAGATTTTTGGAGATAAGGGTTTCAGATATTTAAGGAATGGGGATAGGGGGAGGGATTGGGCCTCCGGTAACCTCGCTCACCCGGCGAAACACAATGCTGTGGTTGCTTCATGCCAGTTTTCTGTAAAGCCGTGGTATCACTAGGGTCAAGCCGACCCATTTGTGCCGAAGCTTGACTCTCCCACGCTTAAGATTTATGATTGGAGATGAATGATACTTCAACCTCAAAAAAAAAGCTAGATTTCATTAAATAAATACTGCACGTATTTTATAATGGATAAAATAATCAGATTTTGTTGGTCTATACATGTAATTTATTCATTTATACTAATGTAGAAATAAATAGAGTTGTATCAAATGCATTTTATTATATTGAACCCTGAATGTTACAGGCTCTAAATATTTAATAGCTTACAGACTTCCTCTGAATCGTTAGAGCTGACGATATTGGATGGATAATCATGCTTCATCGCATCAGCCAATCAATCAATCATAGGTAATCATCATTCGTGGCACTCGTGGCAGGCGGATTTGCGATTGCTGCTAGATTCTATCAGCAATGGATGCGAGTTATTTTTGTATTGAACAATTATGTCCGTCCTTATCAATGCCCTCGTTTCACGTTGTGCTTTAAAATAAATTCATATTTCTTTTTCCTCGTGTTTTAAGGTATATTGGATAGTATTGATGATAAAAGAATAAATATTTTTTTGGATTACAGGTAATAAAATAGGTAATGGAATGCTTACATAAATATGTTGCCCGTATTTGAATTAAAAGTTGAGATTCAAAGAAAATTTGAGACCTTTAAGTGTAAGAAAATTAGAAATTACTGGGAGAGCTATTTGTTCTTACAAAAATGAAATCGGCCATGCATATAAATAGTTCAGGATACAATAATACGAATGAACGCATGAAATATTTTTTTATCCCAGTAACGACCGCAATATTTTTTGGCAGAACACACAAACAATATAAAGGAAAACTTTAAGAACAGTGTCTCACAGAAATGTACGACAGGTGTCCAAAAACACAACGAAATGTAATATTTTAAGATCTACTGATAATTTAAAATTCAATATAAACAACTTACGAAGATTAATAATCATTTAAAATTAATCTTTAAACTTCATTAGCATTTCTTAAACCTGCTCAAATGAGGTTATTGACTTATTAGGTACATTGTGTTGTGTACACCTACACTACTTACGTGTGTGGTTAAATTTTGTAGATTTCCTATTTGTCTTTTTATAAGTACACTACAAATAATTAACTTATATGTTTTCTTAACACAATGCCTCTTAATGAGGCAATGGAAATTGGTTTATTTTCCACTGTGGGAATTCCGTCTTAGTATTTAATTTTTTCAGTATTGGTTTTTCCGAAGGTTAAGATTGTAGTCCTAGTTATACAATTATAACAGTGATCTCGGCTTAGTAGCTGAATCTTATTTATGAAGCACTAATATCTTCTCATCTAACGACTCGGTGCAAATCTAGAATATGACTAGTCTTAATATGACTAAGACCGTTATTTGTATTAACATCCAATAACTTTGAATAATTTCGTTGGAAGTTACATTAAGTATTTAATTATGTTTTTTCTTGTTTCAGGTAACTATCCGTGTAACCAGGTATACAAGAAAGGACTCTATGAAACGTTTGGCTCATTTTAATATCAATAATTACCTTTTATAAGAACGGAAAGTTTCACGTAGGTACCAAAGTAAATGTTACTTACCGGAGTTATCCTTATTTAGTGACCGTGATTAACGCTATCATAGTTTAATTTACAATCTCGAAGATAATGTAAAATATTATGTTATTTACCTTATTTGAATACCTATCCTGATTTATATCTTGGTACTAGGTAACATGTCTGCCTTAGGCTACCCAGCCTTGTGATTCAATTTCAATTTCCTGATATGATTCATGTAAATGGGAACTTGAAAAATAAACATGCCTTCGAGCGCCGCGAGCCGGGTTAGCTATTACCGTTCTGTTGAAACCGTTCTGAAACTCTCCTGTCATCTCTTTCATCCAGTATAAATGTAAAAGGGACACATATCTTTCTTTCTCAATGAAGGCTATAGTAATCTTTAATAGTGCTCCCCTGTAGGGAACTGGCCGGTGGTGGTTGCGCGCGCATCATTTTCAGGGCGCAGGACGCCTTTTCTCTAGAACTAAGAATGTTTAGAGAAGGTTTTGTAAATAAAAAATGGCCTTTTACAATAAATGTTTTTGTAATTCATAAAATATGATGGCGACCTCAGAATTGATTTTAATATACTAAATTAGTCGATGGTGATAATAACTTTAGTTAATTTAACTGATTAGTAAGTATTACTTCAATCAAAATAAAAAACGATGTAGAGTTTATGTTGTCATGTAAAATATAAATAAATGTATATTGTTCGATGTCCTGTCTGAAAGTTAGGCAGTCTTCGCGTTATTCGGTTGCCGATAGAGGCCGCGCGTATCACGACACTTCAGGTTTTGCCGGCGTCCATTGCGGAACGCACCCCCTTACTTGAGGCCTTCAGTCTAATCACAAAGTATCTCATTCATATTCTAAACGAATTAAAAGTGTTTTCCCGTTCGTCTCCGGCGAGGTGAGTTGTATAATAAGCGTGAAAAATGAGTGAGCACTGCCACGGCTTCCCGCGATTGCACTTGGAACGTTCTAGTATCCTGTTCAATAATATCACTTAGCGGTGTCGTCTATGTACCAATACTAAGTAGTTATTCGATGTCTAGATATCTATGTTTTAAATATCGATCGCGAACGCACAAATTATTTATTGATGTAATTTTGAGACGTGATACTGCTTATTGTACACTCCCACTTTTGAAGCACTCGACACTGAAAAATGGTCCGGTAAAACTGATTAACGTGTCCTGATTACCCGATAAAATGCTTTTTTTACTTGCACTGTGAATTCATGCAATTAACTAAACGCATTAAAGGTACCGCTAAAAGGCTTTTCAATTAGAACATGGCTGTTTCTAGCAGGAACTCTTTAAGACGTTCGTACCGCGTCATAGATAACGAAGCAATTACTATTTTCCCTCGGCAATTGTACTAATTATGTGATAAGATATTAGCTTCAATTAAGATGATTGATTCTGAAGGTTGATTTGCTTCGATAGGAATATTTATTGGCGGGGTCCCTTGTTTCATTATTGGTGACGCAGTAAAGTTAAATGGAAAATGCATTGCTATCGATACAAACTAATTGATAATATTGCAGTATAATCTATAAGTTCTTTAGTTCATTGATACACAATCATAATATATAGCGTTGTTGACATGAATAGTGGAATATTTCTTCTAAATAAAAGTTTCGTAGTTGGCACGTTTAGGTAAGAGGACAGGGAAGAGTTCAACTCGTTCATTTACGGGAACACGTCAATCAGACACAAGTAGAGTGGAGGCACGTATGAACAATTGGACCATTTGATGAATCCGCCGCCGGTCTGACGCCCAACGTTGATTGCTTCACTTGTTTCCAAAAAAAGACAGACAAAAACTTTTGCTTGTGTGGGTATTTTGATAAATTAAGCAATTAATTAAGTATTTCAGTAGAACAATGGTCCATATGACGTGCTTTCAAACGAACAACGCGATATAAATGATAATTTTAAGTATGATGAGTTAAAAATACTTGTATCATTGTTTTGGGAAAAGTAACTATTGAATTTGAACAGTGAGTCACCTTTTATTACCGTGACTCAGAGGAGAATCCAACGAAAACCTTAATCAGGTTTGCACTTCCTATTTTACATTCAGATAAAAAGGAGTGCAGATCATATTCGAACAATTTACTCATAATCTATTTTTCTATTTGATTTATGCAATATCTTTTGCTTTTTATCTTTTTTAATGATAACTACACGCTTCATTAGTTCTTGATACATGTCTTTGATAAAATACACATAACAAATGTGTGAATGATAAGCTAATACTCAGAAACAAATCTACGCATTTACGCACATGGTACATAGTACCTAAGTACGTATTTTCATTGCTAGTTTACAGTCATTACGAATGTCGGTCAATTTTAATTCCTAAGAGTTCATTGTCACTTGTAAGTCAAAGGTTATTGAACTTGTAACCGCAATACCAAACATTTCTACAAGTAATAAAAACATAATTGTTTAGTTACCTACCGAAACATGTGAATACTTACGTACGTATGTAGGTACTTCCATTTTATGTTCAAATCATATTACGGAACACAAAAAATAAACTTACATTGATTGACGTCAGGACTCAAACGAGTGTATAGAAAATAGTTATGGTTGAATTAAAAATAATACCACATATATAATTGATATTTATGTATCTCAACAATTTATTGCTTCAGATTATTATTGGAGGTACTTAATTTAATTTTACAATATAGTCATATCTATGTAGAAACAGTATATTTTATAACTTTAATTAGGGTAACAAATCATTTTAGGTAAACTTGTCATATTTGTGTTAACCTTAAACTTTAAACAAATGTTTATAGTTCCAATAATTGCTTTCACTGCGTCTACATCACTATTGATAAAACTATCACTAAAAGCATCCATCTATGCTTGTCACGGGTAATATGATGTCGGCGCGTGGTCTGCCACAAACTACACATTTATTATCAAACATCGAGTCGCAGTCCCCCAGGTTGACCACACACCAGACATGCCACTGACGCACTTCACGTTTCGCCCGACTGAAGTCTTCCTTCATTCGTCTCCGACATTTACGTAAATTCTTGCTTAACGTAATGAGGCGTATTTTTATTCGGCTCCTCTTGAAAGCCCGAATGACAAAATGGCAACTTGCCATTTACATTTCAATATTTTTTATTCGCGAATTCATTTTGTAAGTCTATCCTATCCTTTGTGGGAAGAATTCGAGGGGTTGGGGGTTGGCTTGCGGCGGTGGTGTGGGCGGGATCTCGTGCTGTGGCTTTAGTAGCCATGGGTTGCTCCCAGGTTGTGGTGACGCTTCATTTCTTTTCTGTGCCCCGCCTGACGGTGTCAGGTGGAGTTGTGGAGGCTCGCTCTTCGGGCCCACAGGTCTATCGGCTTTCGGCTGCATGTTTCCTGAAAAAGACAGATATAATCATAAGTATTATCACACAAACACAACAATTCTACCTAATCCTTATCAAACTTCTTTTAATAACACTGAATAATATTCGGTTTTTTATTATGAACACTTTAGAAAAGATTTTCCGCTTCGTTACAAGTTGTACTGAAACACTTGAAACCACTGGTTAGACACTAACACTGATAACATCACTTAATAATACTTACTGTCTATGTTTAAACTGATCCTTTCGAACCGAGAAGTGATAAAATGTTCACCGTTTACAAACATTAATACTTTAAAATATTGTAATGGAGCACACAGCGTTGGTTGGCGGCTTAATGCTAAATGTGCTATGCTTACATTGGCCGCGCGGTTTTATATCGCTACTGACTCACATTCGTTTGGCAAGAAAACTCTCTATCTTAGACCACGTCACTTGGCCACTGACGCCCGATGTTGTGACGGCAGTGCGTCGCTTGTAACCCACCACTGCCTTCATGCAATCAATACGTCTGCGGATGAATAAAACGCTATGCAGCCTTGCGTTATTACTAATATAGGTACATTGTAAGGAATATATTTATACAATGGCTCATACAAGGAAATTATTTTTAACGTCACTGCCGTGCCTGTAAGCAACATCTTTCTGATTGGTCATTTCATTGCAGACATTTTCATTTGATATTTTTATGTATTTGCTAGCGGAACTGAAGATATATTACTTCAGGAATGAGCGTAGCTTGAAATACGGAGGGTTTACGGTTGTTCTTCATTACCATTAATCGGGTACTTTGATCGGTAACTGTTTCTCATAAATTTTGCTAAATGGGCATCATCAGTCGCGTTCTTATTTACGATAGTAAAAATATAAAGTTAAGGAGGATTGTAAGAATTATGTCAAGGTCGTTCGTATTTGCTTGATTAGCGATTTGCGGCACGTAGCTTTGTATTGTTTTTATCAGTGCGTGTCCTTTGTTATTATTTCATTTATTATTAATTAAATAGTCATAAAAATGCTGAATGTTAAAATAACACACTCATGCCAGTATTATCTAAATAAAAAGTAATGAGTTATCGAGTTACTAAGCACACATGGACGAACATCAAACAAAAAATTATGTAGTTCTACAATGATATCACCACCGATGTACATATGTAATACCCATTATCTTTATGAACGGAATAATCATGAAATTTCCCATGAGTGTGATTCGTAGATTATATCAGGATTTGGGTGATAACAAATTTTATGGTTAAAAAAACACGTTTTTGTGCGTAAAATGAGACTAGCTTGAATTTATAATTTATGGAATATTTAAACGATTTCTTCTATTGACGAGTTTTGTATTTCATAATTGGTCAATGGAAGACATTAAATGAAATTTAAGTTTTTTAGTTCTCTAAGTTTGTTTCGGCATTTCTTCTCTGAGAAGTCAGATAGGGAATGCCGGCTTCATCTAGTTTTTCACATATAATTTGACGTGTAAAAGTGCCGTTTTATGGCCTATTTGCAAAAATAAATTCGTTGTTTCATTGTTTCATAAAAATGAGTCTCGGTAGACTGATCTAGAGTAGGTACATCAGGTTTTGTATAGTGGGAAATGGAACAATACGGTACTTGCAAATGTTTGAATAACTGTGTTACTGACTAATTTCCACTTCGTCACTTGGCCCCTTTGTCCTTTTCACGTTTCATTTGATACGGTACAATGATGTGAAATTGTCACAAAATTTCATTTACATTCTAACTTTAAATATTGTGACATTTCCATTGTTGTACCGGCCTTTTTTCTATTTATAAAAATGTTATGTCCTTGTTAGTAGCCAGCAGTAAATTGTTATTTTTTCGTCTTAATTAAAATTTATTTAGGTACGCTATATTGTAATGTAATTCAAACTTAATTAAGTGTTTTTCGTAGTCGAAATCTTCGTGGAGAATCTTTAATTTGGGTTTTTATAATGACTCGTTTGAAAAACAGCTGTTTGATCTTCTTACTAAGTAGTTGTTTGAGAAGTTCGCAACTCGCTGAAGATTTACCATTAAGAATTTCCAAGAAAATCATTTCTACAGTCAAAGTTTCTGAAGATTTCAGTTAGCGTTAGTCGGGTTTCCCTCCTTTTATGTGTACCTACAAAGGTACTATTCCACTTTGTAAGGATTGGTCGTAAAGCTGGGAGCTATAAAGTTCTTTCAAAAACTCAGACCCAACAAATTCGTTTATATCAAGGGAAATTATACACAATCCACCTGCGTACTAACAACGTCATTTCCTCCTGAAAAAAACCGCCGCCTAATATCTCGTCGTGGAGGCACCACGACGAGATATTAGAATATTATCTCTGCGGCTCCTATTACCAGCAACAGGGTGTCCATACACCGGGTTAAATTAAAAGCCTAAGTCTACGCTAATATTATATAGAGGTAAAATTTGTAAGTTTGTTTTAGGGGGGTAATCTTTAAAACCGCTGGTCGAATTGCCAAAATTCTTTCACTGATAGATAGCTACAATGTTCTTGGGTGCAAAGGCTATAAAACATCACGATACGATCACATGGAGCCGAGCAGCGGGTGAAACCGCGCGAGATTAGCTAGTCATTAATTAGCCTTTAAATTTTATATACTTAGTGGAAAAGGTAATTTAAAACAAGATTTCATAAGTGAACATGGAGAAGTAGTTTGTATTATAAAGTCGTACTTTTATTACATACTTACGTCATTTGAAGGTCAGGTCACTCCAATTGAGTGAACAAAGGGTAATAATGGGAAAGCATTATCATCAGTACACTTGAAGGTCGGCCCTCCCAGACACCTACCATGGGAGTGCCGAAGTGACGGAGTGACTGACAGTTTCAAGGTATAAAGTCAAAGTCAAATCAATTAGAAATTAGGACATGAATACACTTTTATCTTTAAAATATTGAACTAAAACCAAATCATATCAGTAAACGAATCGCGAATGGATCGCCTCGACCGGAGTGATAATACCACGACCTCACAGAAAAACGGCGTGAAACAACATTGTGTTTCGCCGTATGAGTGAGGTTATCGGAGGCCTAATCTTCCCTCCCCAATCCTTACATCCTAAAATCCCCAAATCTCAAATACCCCAAAAAGTCGGCACTGATTGCGTATCATCAGGTTATCCGTGTATTACCTCTTGGTAAACAATCGCCGCTAACCATGAAGTCCTGCAACACCAGTACGTCGCTGACCCTTTAGGGATTATAAAACCTATTTAAGAATTGTCGACTTGAGGCTAAGGGATGGGGGATGGGGAAGGGGGAAGATTGGATCTCCGGTAACCTTACTCACAAGACGGCACACAACATTTGGCGAACAACTGTAAAAACTCCATGGTTAGTTACTCTTACAAAACTGAATGTATTCGATCACTTCATTTCCACCGCCTGGCCACGTGTCCGCATCGTGGCGTGATGATGCTATCTCATACCGAAGATAGTTTATTTACGAGTTTTTGGCTCGAACAGTATATTGCGCGAATATCTGTATATTTTTTACAACTCAGCATTTATTTTCAACGCAATGAGTATAAAGTGTAAAAATGTTACGTAGATTGAAGTGGTATGATAAAATATTTTTTGTTTATAGAAAATACTTTTTACATTCTTTCATTCTTAAAGACTTGTATTACGAAATTGGTTCTTACAAATGTCGGGGTGACTTAGTAATTATTATTAGGTATACTATTTGTAAATAGCAAAGTAAACAAGAGCTTAGATTTCGCTTAAAATATCTTTGATGTAATATAGATCATATTGCGTTACGTTAAAATTGGTCCAAAATAAATAAATAGAAAATCACTTAGGTATATATTTAGTAGTCACTCACTAGCAAGCTTCTAGATCACATCAGTCGTCTTTGATCTACTAAGTATTGAAAGTGCATACATTTCTGACAAGTAAATTATGAAACAATATTTTTATTAAGACTTTAGATTGTACTAGCTTTTGCCAGCGATTCCGTTCGCGTGGAATAGTGACATCCCGTAGATTTTTGGTTTAAAAACTATCTTATGTCCTTTGTAGAGTTCCAAACTACTAAATTTCTCAGAAATCGGTTCAGTAGTTAGGGCGTGTAGAAAAGACAGACAGAGTTACTTTTGCATTTATAATATTATAAAATACAAAATTTTATCGAATATAAAACATGGGTTTTTTATTTTTTATAAATAATCATCATTGTTTGCATTTTAGCACATAATAATTCAGTGATATTTATAGTTTGTTTGATATCAATTCCAGTAATTTAAACCTACATACATAGGTACCTACGTAAGTACTTATCTATCGCTTGTCAGTTCCTTAAGCAAATGTGCGAAAATCATATCGACTTTGATCGACATTAATGACGTCAAGACTTCGATGGAAATGTCCAAAATAACTGGACTTGGTTTATTATAAGAATAACAACGTTTATTTACGATTTATTAATAGACTCCCCAAGATTTAGTGTTTGACGCCGGACCCAGTTATTAAATAGTACATTTGCTAGTTTATATGTGTCGCAGAGAAATTTATAATACATTGTGTTCCAGAAAATGTTCTTACAAATTTATTCTGTGGAATTTTACAATGATCACTTTATTCCAGTAAAAGTCATCGATATAATTAGCACGGTATTCATACGATGCACGTATGATTGGTCCATAAACAAATAATAGTGTACAAGTAAAATATTCTCAACAGATGCCATTTCTTCATTGTTTTAAAACGTACGTCATACATTTTATTATAACAAATTATACTCGTACTCGATGTAAGAATTTCCCAACTGAGTATACCTACGTAAATAATACTAAAATAGAATAGAAAACCAAAAGATTTATTATTGAAAACCCGAGTATATAGTATATTTAAATCAAATTATCCTGAATAACTAGGAAATTCCATGAACAAATATAAATAATCCTACTCGGATTATTTCACTATTAGAATTAAAAATAGTTTAAAGAAAATCATAATTAAAAGTATTATGATGAATCATAAACATAATAAAAATACCCGGAAATGGGTTTAAGTTTGAAGTACTTCCTGACTTAAAGTGGTCCAAGAAAACTGATTCAACGCTTCGTCAGCCATCTTTACAAATGGAACGTCATTTGAATGCAACATTAGGATTGGTCGTGCACTTGACACAGTAAGATAAGAAACTGTCATTAGGAGTAAAAGAAATAGGTCAATGGTAGATTAATGACCATTGCTAACCTTCCTAAATACACACAGAATTGTGACACGTTTTGTCTGAAAGTAATGTTAAAATTGTTTGTTATAATTTACAAACAAAAAAAAAAACAAACAATAAATAAGCCTAACGTTCTATTGTCTGATAAACAGGACAGTTAGAATCTGTCTTTACAAACAGTGACATTTCTCTCCAAAATTAATTGGATGGTATCCTTAGTAGCCACCCCTTTTGTGGAGGGAAAAATAAAAGACACTCTTAGTTTTTGAGGAAAATGATTAGGGAATGTCGAATGCTTATCGCTTTAAAACTACACTGGAGGATACCATCAGCCTTGTTATAGGGGCACCGGACAACTTTTTAGACACTGAAGTTAGTAGCCATACCTAGCGACAAAGGGATTATTGTGATAACGTTACTTGTATAATAAATTTTACATTATGTTTAGACGACAAAAACATGCCCCTGACGAGTCTCAAGTAGTTCTCTTTTGTTTCAATTTAACGCGTCATAATGACTCACCGGTTAATTATTCCTACTTTTAATGTAGGCAAGTGTCACTTGAATCTGTGACGTATCTCTTACGTCCAATCTGTCCAACTCAGTTTAGATGACCCTACGATTAATGGTTGCACAGTCATGACGAGTTCTTCGACTTGTATACTTATATAGAAGAATAGCTTAAAATAACTTGTGTTTCATTTCCTTTTACATATGCTGTACTGAATAATTACTAAATATCGATCGCTTGAAGTTGAACAATGTTATAATTCGTTAGTACCTACTTGGCTAGTAGTAATAATTTATTAGTTGGCAAGCGTCTTGGCACGTGTCATTCTACCAACGAGACATTTAGATTGTTGTAAGAAATTCTCCTCGACTAAACTATGTAGGTATATACTACATGTGTGTGTGAGGCTGAATTTCTATCTATCGATTGTACATAAACTCGTAACGCCATAATCGATCTGACGGTCGTTCACGTATCTTGGCACTATTTTGAACTGTAAGCTGTCGTAATAAAGTCGCAAAGTAGTGAGTCACCACGATACGAATAATCTTACATAAGCCACTGGCGTATCAGAGTTTAGTCGTCACTCGTCACCAACACTTGAATATAATTGTGTAGTATCCACCGTTTAATGCGTCACCAAGCACCACGGCACCTTTATAGCATCAGGTAGTTGTGCGTGAAGGCTTCAAGCCTAATAAAATGTTTATTATCTTTTATAGTTTCAAGGAGACATCGCAAAATCGCGATCGCCTCGTCGAGCGAAGAAATATGACATAGAGACTGTCAAAGTTTGAAGATTGTTAACTTTACCTTTGTACTAGTCGCTAAGCAGCATGGACGCTAACCGGGTAAGCCTCGTGGTTCCACGAGAGCACCGAACTATGTATCCTGCACTAATGCACTTCATGTAACCATCAAATGACTCGAGTAAATAAAACATGAATTGGTGTTCCGGCTACATTACAAAGTTCGAGATTGCTTTGTAATTAATAAACTGTTAATTCACTCGTTTTACGTCATGTTTGCATCCAAAAACGTTGCAAAAAGTACGACCGTGAAACTTCCAAATTCAAGTCTACCAATAAAAGTACAAGGGCCGTTTTGGCTTATTAGGTAAAACATCGAATCACGGACTTTCGTGATTACCTAAACGAAACGATAGAACTATTAGCTTGGCCAAAAATGACTAGCTCATGGAAACTTCGGCATTGAACACTACGCCACTAAAACATAATGAATAGATTGAATTCGTTTCGACTTGCCAAACTTTTGTAACTTTTTATAAGAATTGCAAAGTTAGCTGCCTGTTCTGCGTGAACATCAACGTAATTTCCAAGAAACAGATTACAGAATAAGTGTTTATGAATATAAATCAGCGGAGGTACGCCATGCAATGTTATGCTAAAGTCAACCATAGTATTCGCGAAATTTTACAGTCTTTTCATGTAAATTTGAGAGAATTCGTTGACGAGAGCTATAAAATATTATAGCGAAATCACGCGATCAAGAACGTCTACCTTTTTTCACAGACAATCACAGACATATTTATGGCGATGCATTTTTTAACTATGCTAGTCTGCATTTATGTATTCACCTATGTGGAAGTGACTTGAAGGTTTTTCGTTAGAAAGGGTCGATGTATCACTGCGCTTTCAATAAAAGAAAAGTTTTAGTCATACATACTTTCTAAATTCATTTTGGTAATCTGCATAATATAAATTGCCAGCAATTTGCTACATATTAAATGAGTTTCAATAGAACATGTTTTTCGCGTGTCGTATTTCTGTTTCAGTTGGAATAGGCTCTATTAACAGGCACTGTTTTGCTATGCGTTCAACGTCCAAAGTCAATTTAGAAGTCATGCCTTTTACTGACGATTGTCTTATCTTGTCTTCGTTTGCGAGGCTTCGAATATTTAAAATAAATTTAAAAGTTTTAATAAA
This sequence comes from Spodoptera exigua, assembly GCA_902829305.4. Lineage (NCBI taxonomy): Eukaryota > Metazoa > Arthropoda > Insecta > Lepidoptera > Noctuidae > Spodoptera > Spodoptera exigua. The sequence goes on from LR824612.2 coordinate 7,173,853, forward strand.
ATTATTCCTGCCATACACTTAGAAGTTTCTGTTTATCATATTTTAACTTGTAGTTTTGTATAAAACTGTATTTTTCCAGACAATTTATGGATGTAGATTCTAAGAAAGGATGATTGCTAAGGTCTTGTTTATTTACATCACACATATGTACATTTTTGTTTTAGAGTACCGGTTTGTGACAAACTTGTTTATAATAAATTTAGTAATGCAGAAAAAAAAACCATGAGAAATGACACGTCAGTTTCACGTCACATTGTTAATTATAAAAGAACATCTGTATGATGTTAATGCGTCACAAATGCTAACGAAAGTGAACTTTGATTTACATCGATAGGTATTATACATTGTGCGCCATTGTACATATATGTGATTTTGACGCTCTACTTCCGACGTCACTGTCATAGTCCAAAAACAAGTATTTATATATAGATTTTTTTCAAATGCTTAAATGAGTTCATTGGATGTCGTTTACAGCAGTTAAATCTAGTTCAGTAAAATGTTTGTATAGAGAGTGCATTGCTCGGTGCTAGCTCGTAGACATTGTCGTAGCACACGCTACACTTGTCTACGAATCGACTGTATACATTTATACCTATGAATAATAATTTGGCAACTAAAACATCTACATTCTGGATTAAAATTATTTCGTAAACAACCCATTAACTAGGAATTTCCACAAAATAATCCGTTTGTCATTGACTCATGTTTATTGACGACGCGAAATTATTGCGTGCCTGAATTTCAGACAGAAAATTCCTTTCGTAGTAGCAAAAGGATTTGGCGAAGTTTTTCATCAAACTATTTTAACAAACTGGTTCAGAGGACGTGCTGGTATATATCTTGCTCGGCAATAGCTCGTTGACCCAGTAGCCGAGTTCGTGACAACTTGTATCTATCGGGCGATGCTCGTTTCGCTCACGCGGTTGCACTGGATCCACGAACGGATGAAAACACGGAAATAAATGATTTATTAATACATTTCTTAATTTAATATACATCATACGTAATTTAGGCAAACACAGCTTATCTTCGATAATTGGTTGAAATCGTTAGATAAATGTCTAGACCTGACAGCACGTTTAAGTTTCTTTAATTCAAGCTACAAAAAATAGTTGTTTTCAAAAGTCTAACTTAACTACTGTTTTCGTAGGTTGACAGACACGAATGTCTTTTGTTCTCTTATTTTACAGATTTTTTTCTTTCTGTAATTCTATTGCTAGTTTGTAGTGATTCCGGTCGAGTGGGGAGCTGGGGACAGCGCCTCTGTCTCCGCCCCGCACCCGACAGATACCAAATTCAATCACTCCACGTTGTCTGATGTTACCCAGTCTCGCAAAATATTGAGTGTTTGCAATATTGACATTATAAATAATAGTTTCTATGGTAACTATTCATCGATCGTGTCTGCGCCATGTAAACAATTTTTTGTTTCGTGATTAACCAAAGTATACACCACCGCGATAAGAAGAATAAGTAGTTTGATTACATGTAAAAGTTTCCTAATGAAGAATTTATTTAAGAAAATGTAAATGTAGTTCTTTGTTCGTTATCTAAATTAAAATCTTAATCATAAAACTTTCATGTTTCATCATGTTCCTGCATTTAAAATAGTTCACACAGTTTATTCGTACAAACTGGTTAATCGATCTATTTATTTATTTTTGAAAGGCGCCAACGGAGGCTCGCCCCTTAAGTTCTGGGTTGGCTGGTCAAGAAGCGCCAGTTTCGTCTCAGCCACCTCCACCAGTTCGTCCACTTAACAGACAAGACTCTCGGTCAGCCTTTCCTCCGCAATCTCCAAGACCTGCGGCACCTCCGTCACAGCCCAGGCCGCAGTTCCAACCAGGAGGACCTGTGACTACAACTCCACAGTTTGCGCCAAGAGTAGGTGCACCAGTAGCAAGAGGTCCAGCGCCAGCCCCAACTGGCCCTCCTGGCACTCAGCAAGTTCGGCCTGCTCAACCCACAGTACGACCTTTTGGTCCGCAATCCATTGCACCCCAACAAGGTCCTAGGCCAATTCAGTCACCGACAGGACAGCCTCTGCAACGTGCTCCTCCTCCGAACAACTTGCAGTTCGGCCCGAGGCAGCCGCCACTTGTCGGCGCAACAACTCCCGACGGAGGTAGACCACAGATTGCTGGACAGCAACCGAATGGTACAATAAGAAACGGTGCACCACCTGTTCTCGGAGTCCAGAGACAACCATCACAAGGCTCTCTGAAGGGTCTGGATATATCTAATAATTATCAGACAAAATCAGCCAACCTGGACAACCAAAATATTACAAGTGAAAACCCTAATGTCCCCAAGGCTGAAAACGGCATTGAAGGGCCGGGGGTGGCAAAAGGTAGGAGCTACAGCATTGCTGCAGCCCCCGGAGCCCCAAGCCCATTGAAAACAGAAGATGATCGACGCAAGTCTGTTAGTGCCATTGGTGGAAGGATAGATGAATTCATAAGTCGCAGTCCAGGGCTTGGTTTGATTCAAGAAGGAAAACTAGACAGCAAAGAAAATGTACGGGAATCGAAGGAAAGTCTTCGATCAGAAGTTTCAAATGAGGGAGGAAAAGAAGTTCCTGAACGCCCTGAATCTCGTTTATCTGGATCTAAAATGACAGAATCTTTTATTGGAGCATTACCTACACCAAAAAAGAAAATTGACGATGACGATGATGTAATTTTGCAAAATAACCTGACGAGTTCACGAAACGTAACTGAAACTGCGAAACCAAAGGAAGAGTTTTCTGATCGCTCTCCATCTTTGACTCGTAGTGATGATTCTCCTGAACCCAAACAAAAACCATCAATGAGCCCATCAGTCCCTATAAAGTCTCAAAGCATTACCCCAGAACCTGCTCGTCCAAAAACTCCTAAAGCTGAACCAAAGTTAGATCCAAAGACAGATAGTAGTAAAGAAACAAAGCCAGTAACCCCAATAAACAAGACGCCTTCAAAATCTCCTTTACCAGATGCTAAGCCACCACAGCAAGTACCGAAAAAACCAAACGATTTAACTTCACCAATTGGTTCTGCAGACGTAAAGAAAACACCTCGTAAAACAGCATCTGCGCCAAAATCCCGACCAAAAGGTAACTAAATATACAAAATATAACGCGAATATAATATTAAAATGAGCCAAACGATTTCATAACTTGTATTACAACTATAATTTTATTCTCTTAATTATACGTGTCATACAAATCATACGTGTGTTTACATGACTTTTTGTATGTTCTTTAGATGGTGACAACGATAGCGGCGTCGATGAATCTACGCAAGGCAATGTACGAATCTTTATCAAAGTTTGTAAATTTATTTTTCTACGATAAAACAAGATACTAATACAAATCAATATTTCTAGGATGTCAATGGATCTCCCGCTTCACCCAATAAGAAGATTCCAAGCAAACTTCCCATGAAGGAGAAGTCAAGTAACAGTTTGAAAACTAGCCTGTCACGGTCATCAAGCAAAAGTGCTACTGCTAAAACGCCGGAAAATCCACCACCGAATGAGAAAAAAAGTAAGCAATTACCATTTTTTATCGTAAGCATTTTTTTGCCCTTAACCTTCGTTTTATTGTATTCAACGACTACTATTCATTGATATTATAGTTTCTTTATATTGGCTAATAAAGTATATTAGACGATGACTATCATTTTTTATACACAAATCTAAGTTAATAGGTTGAAAAATGGGTACAGCAAACAATATGTGTGCATGTATGTAAGTGTAGAGGCAAGCCAAATTCAAATATTAGTGTAGTGTTATTTATTAATAGCTTAAATGTATGGAAATGTTAAATAAATGTACACATGTAAAACGTTTATTTCAGAGGTGCCGATGAACAAAGTACAAGTTGGCAATGCTCCGTCGCCTAACATTAAAGCTGTGAAATCGAAAATTGGCTCATTAGATAATGCGACGTACAAGCCTGGCGGTGGAAAAGTTAAGATTGAAAACAGGAAATTAGAGTTCGGTAACGTAACGCCTAAAATTGCTGCTAAAAATGAGGCTTATACTCCAAGTGGTGGAGTTAAGAAGGTAATAAAACTATTTTACACAACACGAAAAATTTCGTAATTGACATCAGCTTATGAACGATTTCTGTTTTCCAGATCGTATCCACGAAATTAGAATGGAATGCGAAATCGAAGGTTGGATCACTCCAGAACACTGCTTACAAACCAGGTGGTGGTGACAAGAAGATTGAAACTGTCAAACTGGATTTCAAAGAAAAAGCAAAACCAAAAGTAGCTTCGACAGTTAACATCACTCATAAGCCTGGTGGTGGTGCAGTGAAGGTAAGATAATAGAGCCATACTTATAAAGTTTAAAAGAAAACGAATTAAATAGGTTATACGTATGCGGTTATATGCAACGTTTTGTCTTACATCGTCCAGTGAGTATTCCTTAACCTAGTTTGTCAGCACAGCTGGTAAAGATATCAATCGCGTAGAGCTTAAAAATTTGAATAAGCACTTAGACGTAAAGAAGAAGACACAGGCAGTATCATTGTTGAGCAAATCTGTTAGACCAGTTCACATTAAGTAAAATAGAGGCACTAATTGTAAAATAGATCGATCAAAGTCAGGTCAGAATTGTATTTTATAAGTACAATGTCGAAAATAATGTTGTTCTTCTTTAGTCTACAGTTGCAAAAGATGGAACGAGAGCTGTGAGTAAAATAATCAATATATAAGTTTTTGTGAACACAGTCACTTATTGCACAATTTTTTATGTAAAATTCGTTATACAGGTTTAAGTTTTAAGCAGTGACGTCAATGCACAAATCTACTTCATATTTATACAACAGAAGTATGCAATGTCTATAAACGTAATTGTGAGACTATACCATTGTTATTTTTTAGTATGTTAAGTGGGCGTTACCGCGATGGCGAGCATCTCATAAACATTTTACCTACCACTCTTTATGGAGTAAGGTTGGTTGGGCGGTACAAGTTTTGTACCATACGTGAGATATTTTACCTTGATAGAAACCTTTAATACTTAAGTTATTTCTAGGACGGGCTGTGGCTGTACTTTTCACGCTAGGTGTTACGCTTTCGATATAAAAAGTGTTTTTCGTATAAAACCTAAAATAAAATGTCTTGCCGGTTTGATGAATATGAATGATAGTAGAATAAGTGTCTTTACACCTGATAAGTTTTATTTCATACACTAGGAATGCCAAAATTCTATATAAAATAATAGTATGATAATGTTATGTAAAGTAGAGAACGAATACCTGATTGTTACTGTACACACGACCTACACGAATATCATCGACAGGCACGCCATGGAAATCAATAACGATTATGCATTGTACTATGAAACAAACACAATCATACGTGTATGTTCGTATATCACATGTTTATGATATTATTACTTAGCAACCGCACTGATATACATATTTATGTAACTATGCTTGAAGGCTCCGTAGAAACTATTATTGTTTGAGATAAAAACATTTTTTTTATGATTTTATGTAACTGTGACCACAGTGTTGGCAATTAAATTGATGAGAAGAAAATTGTAACCGACATCGTTGTTTTCACTGTGCGAATTTTTTTTTACAAACAGAATTTTCGAAAGGAAAGAAATAATATTTGAGAGGAAATTAAAAAAGTTCTTAATACAAAAATGTTTCTACTCAACCAAAGAATTCTTCGAAGGAAAATAGAACACCAACATTAATGTAAAAACCCACCTCATATACACACAAACACCTACCTACTAACTCACTCAATAACAACTTTTTTTATTTTTTTTATTTATCTAATTATGAACTATTTTGTTTATTTTTTTCTCTTTTATGCAATGTAATGTAAATTAAGTAATTTTATATTATTTTATAAGTTAAGCTGTGCCTGTTATTTTAATTTAAGATCCTTGTACCCACCTTAACATGCAAATAAAGAATTTGAATTTGAATTATAGTCGACGAGAAATAATTAGAATGACTTTGCTTGTTTATGTATAAAAATAACGTTAAACTAATTGAACAGGTCCATTGGGTTTTCAGAGTATGGTTTTTCTTTTTTTATAATTTTATTTTTGAGAAAACAACAACAACACAAGTAATACAAGTCTCTTTTAAATCAGTCACACAAAGTTGTGTCTTTCAAGATTAATTGTAATCAAAAATTTCATCATCGGTTATAATTATCTTTGAAACAGGAGTAACATATTGCCAATTGTCTGAATATAACATTGATTGACTGTCGACAATTTTTGGCAAAGTTTTAAGTTTCAATACTGAATTTCTTTGACAATAATAAAGAGTAGGTGTGGGCAGTCATTCATGAATATACAAATCAGAATATTAATTCCAATTAGTATCTACGGGACCTTCATAATATATTAAATATTGTATGTATTTTATTTTGTGCACACTAAATTCTTTGAAACAGATTGAAAATCAAAAATTGGAATTCAAAGCACAAAGTAAAGTGGGCTCCATGGATAACGTAAAGCATAAACCTGGAGGCGGTGACATCAAAATTTTCGATGACAAAGAATACATCAAGCAGATGTCAGGCCAATCGCCGGTGCCAGACAGTCTCGGCCATTCCCGACAGGAGGTGAGGCCCTTTCTAGCCGCAAATGTGGGCCTTTTTTGTTCTATGTCGTTTTACGCTTTTTCATTTCGTTTTTCGGTGACGGACATCTAAATCGCACTTGTTCATTTTGTTTCAGCCAGAATATTTATACACATTTTATTGAATAGGTAACTCATTGCGTTTGAGTGTGTGAGGGACTTGGCTATCGTGTATAACTATCATCTAACACGTTTTCGTTTGTTTGGTTTTTTCTTTTGTTTATTTTTAACCTTTGTGTTCTTTACCTAATTTGCGTGCTTTTTACATAATAAATTAGAAATAATTATTTATTAATGCGTTCTCTTTTTACCGTAGAGTCCAGTGCCAGCGGCATCGCAGCCTCCGAAATCCGACGAGAATTTGAATCAACAGCAATGTTAAGAGCTTACACTGAGAAAATACGACTTCTCGGCGACCACTCTAATATTTATAATCAAGAGTCCAAACTTATCGTATAACATTTTTTATATTTGTTAATTTTGTTCGATAAATTGATACCCGGTTTGAGTGACTTTATTAAGGTACGTTTGTTTAGACAAATTGGATGTTATTAAATTTGTCATAATCAATGTCAATGATTTCTTGCATATCTTTTCGGACAATATGTTGAGTGCGTTATAAGTGTATCGATCATTAAAATTGTATTGTTATACGTAATTTATATTTGAATGTTGTATTAGCGTTTATAGTTGAATAATTTTACAAATGTAATTCTTTGTTTACATCATCATTGTCCGAGTGATGTTAGTATCATGAGTGCCAATTCATAGTACTGTAGTATTATTCATTTCGGTGTCTCCAGTAATATGGTGTCCAGTAGCCTAATCTTTACCCACGCAATTGTTTGAGCAAGCATGGTTTCATTAGAATGTGCTTGAAGAAATCTATTCTCAACATTGCACATCTTAGACATTCTTTTCATTAGCAGCACTACGTACATTTTCTCATGACGGTGTGTTAGTATATTGTATCGGTAATCAAGTGATATTCATATATTATGCTATACTTCTATCTAAATGTGTATTATATTTATTTATACTATTCCTAGTACTATATAGGCTTTGTTATCAATGTGTTTTGTTGTTTCCACTACGTATTCATAGATATATGCACTGAATATTACAATGTTTTTATAATTTGGAATGTAATGATAGGAGATAGGAGTTCTTGGCACAGCATTCATCATAATTTTGTGATACACTGGCGTAGAAAGTATTAGCTTTATATCGCATTCGCGTTATCCACCAAACAGTTTGTATGATATTGTCGCTGGAGAACATTAGATACCAGGCACTGCTGTGACGAGAACAGGTATGGGCTCGAGATTGACTGACCAGATTATTATATAATGTTTTTATATGTAACTATGACTATAAGAGATGATTAGGTTTAGATAGCGTGTATTAATGTTTGAAGCTTCAGTCACAAAACTTTCTTGCATTGTCAGTTTTATAATAAGATAGGTATTTTGCATTTTTTGTGCGATTCGAACAGTTCTTTGGAATTTGGCCTCATAATTTGAAAGTAATAATTGATCGGATGATTTTCATGCAAGCTTTTTATGGTGAATTGTCTAGATAAGTTCTAATTAAACTAATAGATACTTACTGTACATGTAGACAGCTATTTAACTCGAAGTTTTGAGACATACGATGTTTTATGATGACAAGAGTGTCCAGTGCGAGTTTGTTTTACGTTGATGCGATCGACACGTTTATCACGTTCAGCGCTCTGATTGGGCTGTTCCAATTCAATCAACCAATCAGAAGGCCAATCGCTATGACATTTCGATTGCGTTAACGAAAAATAACTTGAGCCCAGCACTCAAAAGACGTATTGTATACCTATTAGGTAATCGTTTAATACAGTTTAACACTATATATGTTCGTTTTATTTTGTTCAGTAGTTCACAGACCACGAGACATTTAGATTTAACCGTATTGTAGTCTACTGTTGCCATTATTTCACTTGCACTTTCAACTGCCTATAGATCAGGGGCAGAGTAATGTTCTGGAATTTTCTGGTAAGTTCTCACTTTTTGTTTTATACTAATTTTAGATAAAGTAATATTTAGATTAACATACATACTATATTATTTGTGTGAGAAATTCAAACTTAGTCGTGTACTATATTATTGTCTTCTTAATCGCTTCACTATAGATATAGAGTTGGATATAGAAAACTTATTTGGTTGAAAAAAATAGTATCTATGTCTTAAGAAACATTTCTGTTGTTCACATAAATGTTTGCTTTACATAACTGGAATGTTTTGTTTAGTAAGTACTAGTAAAGCAAAAGCTTAATGTACATGAGTCATCCGACGTTCACACCTATCCGAATATAGCTCAGTGCTAATTCAACGCTAAGGAAAAATTCAAAAGCAAACATCTAATTAAGGCTTAAAAAATAAGTCCCAATATCGTCATTATTAACAAAAGCTAATTCTTTGAAGTCACGTAAAGAAGTATCCTTTATATTAAAAAAACTGAAGGAGTCGTTTTAAGGAAATATTAGTAACGCCCTCTGTTTATACAGGATCAATATTACATGTCCGTCCACGAGTGGACTGAAGAAGACCGTCCCAAGTCCCGGTGCCTGTCAGCTCGGGCGCCGAGGACTCCTCGCACGCCGCGAGCCCTCTCACCTCGTCGTCGGATCCCAAACATGGAAGAAGACCTCGTCCAACGCAACAACGAGAGGAATCGACGAACTTCTGTAGCTAGGCCCATGAGTGCCCGCGAGCCACCACGCTCCGCCCTCTCTAGGCGAACCTCCCTCACTCAACGTCCAGCCTTCTCCATATATTGATGTGTAGACAATTGATAGAATTGAGGTTATTCGATAGCTCACCAGAGGCCGCTAGTGAGGCGTTAAGACTTATTAGCTGCCAAAGTTATTTGAAAAATGTCTTACTGTTTTCACAAGAAACTTAAAATTGCATAATAAGTTGCCGATATTTCGGTACTTTTGCAAGCATCGTGATTATAGATGAAATCAGGACTTCACAATTGTGTGTAAGGATTAAAGACTATACGCGACACTGGCGCCTCTAGTGACGCAGGAACCCTCATCATGTAGCCCTAGGCTCTCTGTGTTGTCTAAATGTAGAAAAGTCAATCATGGTTTGACTTCTAAATGTTAGTCTTTGGTCGAGAATAATCTAGCGCGTGCTTCGGAGACGTGTCGCTGTCACTTTTATGCATTTGTTAATTTTAAGAGTTTGACAAAGATGGGAATAGGTATTTTATATTTTTAAGTTTCAATGCCATCATTTTAATTTAAGTACTCAAATCTGTCTTGGATTTATAACTTGTACTTATTATTTTTTTTTATAATGTCAGAATGTGAGGCCAATCGTATCTACCGAATTAGGAATCTCAATTTCTAATACCCGTACGATAGAGTACTTATTACGATTTTATAAAAATAGCCTTTGCAGTTGGGCTGAAGCCTGTAAAGAATGTATTATGCTCTCAAGGGTATAAAAAACAAAGATGGGTTGAACATATGCAATTAATAATTTTAAATTTCATTGGTAAATATAAAAAGCGCACAAATTATTGTATTGCACGAGCGTGCACAAAATATAAAAAAAAAGTAATAAAAATGTGTTAAGGTAGTCTATAAATCGCCTTCAGTGGTAACGATTAGCTTCATTGTTTACAATTAGGTCTACTTATGCAATAAGGAACCAACTCGCATCATCCTCATCGAATTATTATTGTTTTATATGCTGACTAGTTTTCTTGTGATAAGGAGAAGGAATAAATACTAATCGGCACAATTGCTTAAAGAAGACTGGCGATTTGCAATCTAAATTCTAAGTTTCCCCACGACGTTTTTTTTTATCAAATTACAGCAAAAACAGAACACTATCATTCCAACATGTTTTTATGTACCGAACTGTTTAATAAAATATCTAAGAATCGGCATTAGGTACCTTCTTACGGCACACAATTCTTGTATCGTCATGGAATTTGTCAATTTGTGTGTAGGTACCTATGTAAAGTGCAGTCGACCAGGTCTGAAGTTGAAAATTAGAGGTCGCCTACCGAACCTTGAACTGCCAACTCCTAAACATATGGAGTTTGAAATAACCTTATTTACTTAAAGAAACGTTACCAATCACACACTAGAATATGTCCTTATTTCGTGGATGTGTTTACAAATTTAATATACTTACAAGTTTACATACACACCACACCTAGACCTCAATGAACTGGTCTGTGGATCACGCAGAGTCGCTCCGTGCAGGAATCAAAGTCGTACCAAGTTGCGCATTAAGTGCCTAGACATCATGAAAACTCTGCTGTCGGATGGGATCATTACATAAACTATATCCATTGCTCCTGATGACAAAGAAAATAGATTTGTGGGACACAGAAAATGTGGGACAGCCAAGCTTCGGCACGAATGGGTCGGTTCGACCGGAGTGATACCACGGCCTCATAGAAAACCGGCGTGATACAACCACACCGTTGTGTTTCGCCGTATGAGTGAGGATAACGGAAGCCCAATCCCTGCCCTTCCCCTATCCCTTTCCAATCGTTAAATATCCTCAACCCTTATCCCCCAAAGACGGGCAACACACTCGTAACTCCTTTGGTGTTGCGGGTGTCCATGGGCGGCGGCACCGATTGCTTACTATCAGGTAATACGTCTGCTCGCTTGCCGACTTATTCCATAAAATAAAAGATTTTTTAAAAATATTTCATCTCTATGCGTTGGATTTTTCTTACATAAGTAGGCTTAATCGATGTCAAATGATTATAGTGTTAAGTAAATGTAGTTTCACGACCACACAAGTAGGGTATTCGACACAGTCGTTCCATGATACAGGTAGAACAGCTTTAGACGTTACTTATATGTATATCCGAGTTTATTTGTGTTGATTAAATTATACACCTTATTTACTGTGTTTCATTTATCATTTCCAAATCATTTATACTAATATTATGAAGAGGTAGTAAGTTTTAATGTAATCTTTGGAACCGCTGGTCGGATTGCCAAAATTCTTTTACTGATAGACAATGTTCCTGAGTGCTGGGTATCTTATAAAGAGGTAAAATTTATAAGTTTGCATGTAGGGGGTAATCTTTGGAACCACTGGTCGGATTGCCAAAATTCTTTTACTGATAGATAGCTACAATGTTCCTGAGTGCTATAGGCTAAAACATCACGCTACGATCAAATGAAGGCGAGCAGCGGGAGAGTAGCTAGTATAGAATAACTAGTGGCGCATGGTTTCACTCTCTTCGAAACCAGCGTGATGTTTTATAGCCTTTCTCGATATATGGATTTAATAGTGAATTAATGGTCTTTCTAGATAAGGGTTTGATGATGAATCAATTCCTGAGCTTATAGGGTTAAAGCAAACAAACTTTTTAGACCTATAAGTAATATTACAAGAAGTATAGATTTTTATTCTTTGAACGGTTTTAAGTTTCATCAGTTTTGTTATTAAGAATATACATCTATCTAATGAGATAAAGCTATCCTTGTCATAATATCCTAAGTACCATCTATATGCTGGCTATCATTCTAGTTTACGCAGATTTTTCGACTGTCATTATCGATTTTAAATTTAATAAAGTTGTATCTTTATTTGAGAACGTCAAACTTACGCATGACTTGCCGCCCTAGTAATGATTTAATTTATTATTCATTGGATATCGAATCCAAATGAGAATGATTTATAAAGGCATGTAAAATTTTCCATCGAAAGAAAAATAAATTTAAGGGGCATGTTACTTTAGGTGAATGAAAAGACGATATCTTTTATATATTGTTTAATTGGTGTACATGGTTATGCATTATAATAATATTTATCAATTGTTAATTCATTAAATTATGGCACTTAACACAAATAAAAATATATTTAAACAAATACATACGTTGAATGAGATAATGTCACGCCAGAAAACAATTGATAATAATAATACATACATCTTTTAATTAAATATTAGTATTAATATTTTTTCGAAATAAACTTAATTATAATATTCGGAATAATTTCTCAGTCGTTCGTTGACGTTTCGTAAAGTAACGAAAGCCTCTTTTTATTTTTACTCTTTTATTAAGAAAATAAAGTTTCAACACAAAATTCAACTTATTGATCCCAATCGTAAAAATTATAAATAAAAATCTTACTCACGAAAAATAGTAGAATAACTTAACCTTTTGTACCCATAAGGACAACTGACTCACCACATGTATCTAACAATACCTTAAAACGAACGCGCAGGATTGTCATTTTATAAAAAACCAGTTCAACATCATTCAATAATACAAACTGTTGATAAAAACTTACGACTAACAAACTCCTATGGTACTGCAAGATACTAACTGCGAAGCGATTACTTGTTGAAGCTGTCGCAAAGCGAACAACCACTACCTCCTCCGAAGAGTTATTACTTTGATTACTTTAAGGCATGTTTGTTCGACTAATACTTTAACGGCTATTTAGGAGTTTCGATTACTATAATAAATAATTTGTGGAAGCATTCCCCATGCTATTAACGTTAAGACGATACAATGAATACCTCGACTGATGCAACAAGCGCACACACACGACACAGTAACACTATATAACTTTAATACATACAAAGGCCACAACACATCATTCAGTCACAAAGCGCAAATTACCCTAACACTGTAATGAAAATGTGTATTTTACAAACGTTCAAAGTTACGATCGTCTAAATAATTCAACTATAATTTAGATAACATTTTATCCTAATTATTGTATAGATTAATTCTATTGTACAGTTCTAATTTATGTCAACTTACGTCCGCATCTAGATGAGATTATCGCGGCGACGAGCCTCACACTTGTTCACTGAACGTAGTTGGCAAGAGTCAATCATCACGACTGCCTCGAGAAACACTCCTCGGTTACACGCAAGTTACAATAATTTAGCTCACTACGAGTATATCGACTACATGTTCACCAATGCTGTGACTCGATAGCACGACGGACTACGAGAGGAACTGTATCGTGCATTCAAAACGTTTTCTTACAAATTTTGACCTCTAAAATCACTACTAAGAATAACTCCATAGTTAATATTATGTACAGTTACTTTACACCAATAACGAATACTGAAATTTATAATAGGTATAAATATTAGAGTATTACGTCTCGAATATTAATATCAATCATATCATCCGATAATGTTGCGCTTCCAACTTGAGCAATAAAATACAATACATACCAAAAATATCGTTTCTTTCCGCATCATAATAGCAGTGATATGACCATTGTATCACAATAATATTCGTGACTGTTAAGCAGACATTGAGATGACGAATCCATCTTTAATATCAATATCGATATCATAATTGATTTAATATCGCTAGTAATGTACATAGTCAGGTACGGTAGGTACGTACAGAATTAAAAAGTGATATTACAAGAATATTGTGCTGGTATTTGGGAGGTGTGTAGTGGAGAGGCGCATGCAGTTAGATGTACGAGGTAGTTATACACCAACACCGTAGTATGAGCTGTCAGTTGGGGTTTGATTGAGAGTGTAGGCCGGCTTAGGGAAGGCAGTGTCGGTAAGGGCCATGCAGTTAATAATGTACACCAGTTATTCCACCTACACCACAAGTTAATGAACCGTTTACCACAGACCGCTAAGGAAGGTGTATGTCGGACTAGGCTGCATGCAGTTAGTGTAGCCAGAAGTTACACAATCTGTGGCTAGCTTTTCTGTCAATGTTTGTCAATATTTTCCAGATACACCGTACCCGATTATTAAAATTTAGTGAAACATTCACAAAACAATACTTAGTCACCGAAGTACTATAAAATTTCCTTTAAACTTATACCTACCATGTTAAGTCACTAATACCAATAGGTCGTAATTAGTATACTATACAAGTACCGTTTATATCAAGGGTAATTTTAGACATCAAATTCACATTTAAGTAATTTATCTAAACAACGAAGTACTTTGGAGCGTGTTTCCCTTGGCAGTCATGAATTAAATGATTTTAAGATACAATGGAGTTTGCCCTTAAGGTATGAGATTTTGTTCCTACCATAAAAGTAAATAGTATTCTATATATCACATATTATTGAGATAAATATTTACTGTCAATGCGTCATTAAGAGTCTTCATCACGCTCAGCCATTCCCAGTAAATATTCCCACAATTTGTGTTACTTAAAATAAATTTATATACAGTCCAAGACCTTGTCGTGCCTTATAACGTAAGACTAGATTTTACTACAATAATTAGAAATGTGAGAGATATTTAATGATGTTAAGATTCTGCGAAGTATGAATATTGCTGAGTAACAATATCGAAATTAAATAATTATAAATAATGATTAAGACATAATATTAGCGCTCCAATCGAGTGGAGTAGAGTATGAAACATAGAATAACATTACAAGAATATTCACATTGTCTTTGAACAGCATAGTTCATGATCACATTCATTTTCACATACCGAATCAAACTACACAACACAAGAGTTCACACATTTTCAGACGAAACGAAGTAATAGTTCCATAACAATTCTTCACTCCGAAACCTATTGCACATATTCTCAAACTTTTCTCGTTTATATTCTTCATTGCTTGGAAACATGAATGATGACTTTAGACGAGATGGATTCGAACAAATTCATTATAAAGATCTTAAAACAATGGAAAATACAAACGGAAAGCGATTTTCACCGAATCTAACGTTTGCCGTTCAAACGTAACGGGCGCCAACATGGCTGCCAGTCATGCTATGGCTGCCAATATCAGAAATCCTCTAAGAGCACGGCATCCCGCGGTACTAGCCCTTTCTGTTCACCTCGACAACACAGCAGGTACTGATCATCTACCTCCAATATCAATCGAAGACGTTCTCCTTCGTTGAACGCGAGATGCCCGGAGTCTGACGGTAGCCGATGCCACAGTGTTCTCACGTATCTGAAATTTTAGTTTAAGAATTTCAAGTGAAAAAGATAGACATTTAGTTTTTAGGCTGTTGTGAAAACAGGAGGACAATTTTTGAACAAGAACAATCAATTGTGCTGATAAAATGAGAAGTATTGAAGTTCTAAATTAAAATGTCCAATGAGTACGTACTTGTTTTTCTGCTGGGTGGTGGCGTGGTGTGCTCGTGCCGCTGATGAGGAAGCGGCTCGTCGTGGCGCGGCGGGGGGAGGCGTGCGACCGTACGGTAGTGATGATGGCCTCGGGGCTGCGCCGCTGTGACCCGCACCGTCCACTCGAGACGTCCTGTTATTACATCAATTACTTACATCAAACGGTCCTCGCATTAGCAAAACAAGATTCCATATTTGGCGTATGATTATTTTCTTTAGTTTTAAACAGTGTATAAAAACCGTCATAATAGAAATAGTACTTAGTCTAGTTTTGTTTATAACGGAAGCTGACGATGCTCTTTTTGGCGTATGACTATTAGGCATCGATTTGAATACTATTTTAAAATATGAAAGGACACTGACTTCTATCTGGCACTGTTTCCAGAAAACTGTTAGTGAAAATGTCTCGATGCATGCCAAAAAAGAGGATAGATAAAAAAAAACAACAGCAACATTATTTTTGGGAATTTCTGATGATTTGAATAACAGTGGCAAAACGTTGACCTGAACATGTCTTACATCTCAGTTGACTTTATTTCACAAAATAATGTGCAATTTTCCTTTAACCCATATACATGCACATGCTGTTAGTATAAAACTGTCTGTGTTGACGATATTATTAATAATTGATTCCCATTGATAAAGTACATACGGTGTTCTTTTAACATTGGTAGTGTTACAAACAGCTACATTTTGTACTCTCGGCTTCACCTCGGGTCGTTTCGCCGTCGTCTCGGGTATTACTCTGAAGATGTGCATTATAAGCTAAATATATTGCGGTGCTATGCATAATTTATATAAAAGCATAATACAAAGAAGAAATATATTTTAAAGTGTTTCTGTACGAAGATAAAAATAAATAATTCCGCCACCAGTGATATCCCATTCAACCTTGAAATAAGTGTAGCATAAATATCATTTTGTGCTCAATAAAAATAAAATATAGCAGCTATTTCGACATTACCTACATTTTATAAGCGGACAAAATTTTCTTCGTGGATTGTTTTTATTCTTAGACTATTTTTTAATGTTACTGCGTGGATTCCACGTTTGAAATTTCTTTTATTTTAATAAAGTCCCGGTTTTAACCAATCCATATAAATGGTGTGACAATAAAATACCGATTTTAATAAAATTTTGCACTTTAGTCATGAAGAGGAAAATAATATCTAATAATAACATTATGGTGGATAGGTATTAATGTTAATTCTAATTCACAGTAAGTAATTTTACCTGTTTGCGGCTTGTGGTGGTTTCTTGTTGGCCGTTCCAGCCCGTGCGGTTGAGGCTCTGGGTGTGGTGGTGGTAGGAGAGGTTCCTTTGCGCACTGGTACTGGTATTCCCCTGCAAATACCATTATTGTAGTTTAATGGTAAAACGGAAACAATAAAATAATGTTTACCCTTTCAAATGTTGTAATTGGAGACACAATAGAAGATATAGGTGAGTGTAACGCCGGTGTTTGTTTGGGGTTTGATGAATTAAACAAAAATGAAAGTCTACTGGAAATGCCGAATAAACGCAATTTTCTTTCAACATAACTATGCCTAAACTACAAAAGACAATTTGAATTTGTCTAGGTACTTATTTGTTCTTTAAAAACATGGATCCCAATTTAATAATCTCTACAACACCCCTCACAGTTAAATTATTAACAAAATACAAAAATATGAACCAGTTATAAAATACATAATGCACATTGATGAAGCTCCTAGTTCCCGTTTGGCCATATTTGGCACAAAGTAATAATGTCTTGGGGGAATTGGCACAACGACCACATACTTAGCTCTAGAGCCTAGACAATTGGTCCGTCATTGAGAATTGACTTATTAATTAGCGACAATATTTTTGTGTTAACGTTTGATTTGTTTGGTAATAGGAATTATAACAAGGTTGAAAGAGTCCAAGCCTTGTTTCGAAATTTAAATAAAAATTTTTCTTAAGGCTTAAGAATAAAGCGTTTGAAAAGAGATCAGTTTTTAGACTATTGGTCATTTTATAAGCAGATTGGTAATTTTTTTTTTGGTAAATATTTAAATTTTTGGAAATTAACTAGGTAGTATTTGTGATATTTGAAGTATTCAAAAAATATCCATTAAGCCAAATAGATAGCCGATAGCCGCTTAGGAATGGAATTAAAAAACATAATAGGTACTTACCGATGGGTTGTCTTGGCCGGCGACTGCAACGTTGGTGCTACCGGCCGTACAGGCGAGGATACAGGCCTGGGGATCTTGGAACTACGAGCCGCTGCTGGTGACGTCTCTCCTGAATTCAACAATATTTTATTGATAAAACTTTATAAAGCGTCAACGACAACAACCCACCTCTAACACATAGATTTTTTTCCTGCATAGTAGAAGTCTACATACGTCTTGAAATACACATCACAACCAAGATAAGAACGATAGTATTATATATTTGTGGACCACACAAAGAGTTATTGTACAATACAGCTACATAGTTGCTCAGTCACCGCGTCAACGACACAGTCAAACAGTTAGCTATGAAATACTGCTAAACGCTATTATAAAGCGAAGGTCCTCCCTCCTTTTATCCCTTCTTTTATTCCACTTAATACAAAGTCTAAGCCAGAACTGAAAAATATATAATGAGATCTTCGGCATTTAGAGAGAGTCTAAATTAATAAATCCCATATATTGTTTGAATTTTCCCTTACCACTTCGTGAAATTAAGATATAATATTTTGTATATGTATGCATATATATTAGGTAACTATAAAGGCATTAATGTAAGCATGACATCAGTCCCCAATACAAGGTTTACACAGCTGTTCCTTGTTCTCACGAACGATATAAACTTGTTTTTGCGTTGCTGTACTGCCAATCTGCTTACTACATACATATTCTGATGTATACATTACGGCAATTATTTAGTCAGTTTATGAGTTCTCTTAATTTTGTTACATTTAACTAAATGGTTCATTCAGTTTATTTAATTCAACAAATGTAGCCTCGATAGTTGATAACATATACGATTGTTCCATACATCCGGCGCAACGTTGTGTCTGCC
The DNA here is from genome assembly GCA_902829305.4 of Spodoptera exigua. Classification (NCBI taxonomy): domain Eukaryota; kingdom Metazoa; phylum Arthropoda; class Insecta; order Lepidoptera; family Noctuidae; genus Spodoptera; species Spodoptera exigua. Next base: position 7,192,598 of record LR824612.2, read on the forward strand.
TTTGGAATACTGTTTGTGTATTTACTGACTAGTAAATCTATGTATTAATGGTAAGGAGGCAGAATAGTTCGAACCAAAAATGAAAATGATATACACCTATATTTAATTAAAGCTTTTCAACAATTGATACAAATTTAAAAACTGACAGAACGGCTTTATATAGAACTATATATAGATACTTCTAAACAGTCGCAAAAAAGGAACCTACCTGAGGGCGTAACGGGACTTTCAGCATTACTGAGCATTTCCCACTTGAGTTGCAGACGACGGAACTTGCCACCCGAGTTGCCGCTACCATTGCCAGTGTTGCCACTTGCACCGCTACTGGCAGAACCTGGCCGCCAATGCTCCTCACCGCTGCACTCCAGCTATATCATACAAAAATATGAGTTATAATCGGCGCATTTAACAATTAGGTTGACCAGGATCAATATTTACCACAAAATCTAAGAAAAAAGATTTTAAATGAAAACATAGAAGTTTGGACAATTTACGTAGAAAATGACGGCATAAATGCACCAGAAAACCATTGAATGTGACGATACGTGAGGATAAAACAAAAGTAAGCACACAAAATAAATATTAGAAGCAGAAAGCGGGGTAGGTACCAACTCAGCCGGCAAATTAATAACATCGGAGACCGCAACAAAACATTGTCTAAGCGCAAAACATTCAGATAATGTCCACACAAAGCACCGCCGAGTTACCTTCACTTCATTGCTGGAGGGTTTAGCGGTGGGAGGCTTATTATTTTCTAGGCTATCAGTGTAATCGTCACTGTCATCAAACACGAGCCTATCGAACGCCTGCATTAATTTAGAGCCCAAGTGCACTCCGGACCATCTGCGGTTACTTTCTATCTCTATCCTGCTATTGTTCGGACAAATATCATAGCCGATCAATGTCGGATTAACGCATGAGCGTGGTCTATTCTTTTCAACTGTGGTCTTTACGTTTGCCGAATCATTCAGCAAGTCGGGTGTTGACGGTTCTTTGTTTTTGGGCTCTTTATGTCTCATTATGACACTGGTCTGACAGTCGTCGCTGGAGAGACCGCTCGACTGCATCGAGCGCACCAGCTTCAGCAAATTCCGCTGGTTCAGGGTTAGTGGTGGAGTGTTAATCGAAGTGGGCTGTTAAATACACCAAATGTTGTTTAGCATCATGCATCATGCCATCCAAAGTTAGTTTAGTAAAGTTAAAGTCCTTGACAAGGTCATCGATCGGTTTCGACCGCTCGGCAAAACGTTTATTTGCATTTTATGTAAGCTGTGCACGAAAGTAAATGCTAAAATATCGCGTTCGTACGCCGTGAACTGTGATTTAAGCACATGCAGTAAACAATAAAATGCAAATAAAGCGATGTTGCTCCGGCAGGCGGCTGTTTGATAGTATGCGATAGTGGTTTCAGAACACGAAAGACACGGAATATTGATTACGTATATTTCATGGGAAAATAGCATTCAGTGTTGGCTTTTAGATATTAGATGTTATTTTATGATGGTGTTCAAACTTACCCGACTGGCGGCACGCATGTCGCTTTCGATCTTCTTGAAACTTCTATGCAGCTCACGCATTTCAAACATGAGGTCCAAGGAGAATGGTAAGAGTTTTAATGGTTCCAGGCTGGCCAGCAATGTGTCTAGAAGAGCACGGCATCGCGGTTCTCCCACACAACCGGCAAGGATCAAAGAATCAGGACTGTAGTGTTTGGCAAGGATAGACTCTCGTGTACGGATGTATGATACCCAAGCGTCTACTGATTGTGCACTGTAAAAGACGAAACATTTCATTAGAAATAGCAACGCTTTGATATAAGAAGACATATTTACATTTATTAAACTTACTTGAGCAAACCAAGAATGAAGGCGTTAAATTTGACCAAGCCCTCGATGACTGCGTCTTCACTGTTAATTCTTAGTACCAATTCATTTAGAGATTTTGTGATTGGTCCTTAAACAAAAACGTTTACATTATTTTTGGATACACAGGTAAAGTGAGAAGTTAAGAGTTTATAAGCAACTATTTAATTACCTTGTCTTGCGGTTGCTTCTACCATTTGCCAAACGGAATTATTCACGGCTCCAAAAGAAGTTTCGATGTTCTCTTTAAGGCCGTCCCTGAATATTGCGTACAAAGCTGGACATAGTGCATTTAAGGCTATTTTTGCACAGACGGGAGATTCTTTAGAGTCTCCTAAGAAAGCTAACTCAGCCTGATCCGTAGCGGACGAGAAATGTTGGATAAGCATTTCTACAGCATCGGTAACGTTTGAAACTAAGGCTGAAATCAAATGGCAGGTTAATAAATTGATTATAATAAAGTTAAATATCCCACTATTTTTAAATTCAATTCGTACCTCTTTTCTGTGATACGTCAATCACATCATATTTCCCTCTCGCGTCATGATGGAGAGGACTTCCAAATTCATCAGGGCTTACTTCAGCTTCTTCACAGATAGGAATTTCAGCTAAATTCTTTCCCTGAAATTATTTAATCTTATCCAATATTTGGCATGCAAGTAGTAATAATAACAAGTTTAAAATTAATTTCGTAGTGGTTAATGAGTTGTAAGCGCAGGTAACGTGTTCAACTTGCTAAGGAAAATGTTTGTGCAACGAAAACACTATAGCATAAAATAATAGCACATCCATACAAGCAAATAATAATTTTGAAAATAATCAAAAAATTACTGAGAACATATCATAAATGGCAAAATAACAGCAAATTAACAACCGAAGGTACTCACAGAAATTAACGGGCAATGACGCATGTGAGCAGAAGTAGCATTAGCAAATGAAACGTTACCTGATAAAGCCTCTGCGCTATCACAGCGGAAATATTTGGAGAGTTAGGTGGCGTGGTTAGACTGACCCCCTTTACATCTTCCATAGGTTTTAATTGAGACTGGCTCTCGGCCTTCGTGGCCTCAGACTTCTGCGCAAAACTCACTGATTTTTTACTGTTACAACTACTGCCACTTGATTCCGTGGACCTTTGATTCTCCTCCTGAGATCGCTTCATCTGAAGAAATTTGGACACCTGGTTCCTTACCTTTTGGACTTGATTCTGATCCCACTCATCCATATTTAGACAGTTAAATCCACTGTGTTTCAAGAACTCTTCAAGTTGCTGCAAATCTGCACTACTGATTAGTGCACCAGGGGGTGGAAATTCAGTATACTCCATTTGCTTTGTTCTTGGTTTAGGTAATGGTGGAGTGTGTGGCCTATGAAACTTTAATTCATTCGATTTTCCAGATTCTAGGCTACTCTCCGTACCAACACCTTCATCTGGATAATATTCGTTGTAATCTGCGTCTTTCTCCGCGGCATCAAGGAATTGTTGTGATAATCTTTTCGCAGCTATATCGTTGTTCTTCCTATAATCCATCGTTTGATTCTGGAGATAGTACGGTTCTTGCAACGATCTCCTTTTAGTTTTGTGTTCCGTTGCTGCTGTCATGCATACAACTGGATCTTGAATAAGATCGTCCATTTCGAACATACTATATCGTTTAGTATGTGTGCTAGATTTCCGAGTCTTATCCATTGACTTACGTAATATGCTCTTTGGCAACGGCGGCCTTGGTGGCGCTAATTCACCTTGTTTGGGAATACGACTTTGATCTGCTAACGAGAGTGAACGTTTTGGAATACTGGGATTAATTCTCTGACCGTCGTTGTTAACACCACTTGCTTCTGAGCTTGTTGCACTATCATAGCGGTACACAAACAATGGATTGAAAGCCCCTGCTGGGGCAGGACTATTTTGTGCTGAAGAATCGGTCAGCATTGTGGATGAACCACGGTATCCCGAAGAAGGTTGAGTAGCTGTGCTTGAACTTGACGATACTGTGGTTGTATTTCCCACTAAATTGTTACAGTCACAACTTGTTGGTCGGTTTTTCGATCTTGATGCTGGTGAAGCACTACAATATTTGTCTCCACATTTTTGCACTCCTTCTTTTTCTTTTATGTGTTGCATAAGTTCAGGGACTTCAGAGAGCAGTTGCTTACATTCCATTGGAAGTAAAAAGTTTAGCGAATCCCAGTCTTTTATATGACCGAGGCCCTTCTTCTTTAACATTTCAAGATCATTGCATGAAAACGGTCTTTTTCCTTTTACTTGTAGTCTGTTTTTCTTGCTTTCACTCGATCTGGGAGAAACGTTTACTTTTAAGGGATTCAAATAAATGTTTGGCCTCCCGTTCAGGAAACTGATGTCTGGCAAAGTATAACTGGGATATAAAACAAACACGGGTTTCTCACAATCTCCTTCTTTTAATTTTTCTAAAAACGAAGGTTCAACGACCTTGAATATCTCTCTTTGCGACATATTAGATAATTGCATGCTGGAAGTTTGTATACTCTTATCTATGGTATCAGCTTCAAGGTGAGTTGACGTCGATTTGTGATCACATTGCTCACGTTGTAACAGCCTATTCATTTTAGTTATTTGCGTACCGTCAGACTCAGAGCAGCTTGAAATGCTTACACTAGTGGCGGAAGACTGAGAAGAACACGACTTTCTGTTCGTTCTCATCCTAGAAGGACTATTCACAATGTTTAAATTAGTTCTCTTAATATGTGGTTTGTTAACTGTAGCATAAAGATTACTCTCACTGTCACTCAATTTAGCTCCGTCACCTGTTTCTTCTTCTTCAATTAAAACTTCATCGTATACTCTGTTATTGAAAGGATTTACTGTTTGTATCTCTTCATAGACCACTGATGAAACTTCTTCCACAGGAGTACTTGGTAAATCAATCTGAGGGCGCTCAGAAATTGCAGTTTTGGAGTCGACTAATTTTTGTTCGCCCATTGATTCTCCACTTTCTCCTCCTGAGCTCGACGGCCAGCACTCTGATCTATCCATCTGATCCATGCTTACGATACCGTCATTGCTCATACTTTTTTGTTTCATAAATAACTTTACTAGACTAAACGTTTGTTTTGGTTGACTTTTATCAGAAGAGGTTTGATTGTCAGTTGAAGATGTGCTCATAGGTTCTGAATGTTGACTCCCTTGTGATCGGTGTTGTGATACATCGTACACTTTCATGCACATCGGAGTACCCATTAGTCTTTGATTCACGGTGAAAGAATCGACCTGAAATTAGAACATATCGTTAGCAGAATAAGCAAGAAATTAGATGCCAATGATTTTCTTGGCAATGACATCCAGTACATACCGTTGAATTACTCAGAGCAGCTGAATTTATGGAACTATTCATGAGTTTTCGCCTATACAGATTTGGCAAACTTTGGCTTTTGATGACTGAATTGCTCATGTTGTCGTCTGTCACATCAGTCGCTTCATTTGAACCTTCGTTGTTATTACCAGAGGGGTGCCTACAATCAGATTCATAATTAAATATCAAACAAGTTAACAACAAAACACTTTCTACATAATAAACATATAATGAAATTGTTTTTATTACCTCCTTAAGGGTGACTGATTTGTTTGTTTCTTAAGCTTACTCCATGTAGTTAATCCTAAATCGCTTCTAGCCATAGACGTCGTTAGCTTATTAGTTAATTTCTTACATCTCTCTAATAATTCTAAATTCCTGCGCGTTCTTTCATCGTTATCTAAAATTAAGGTTTCTTCCTCGCCCAATTTGTCTGAAAATAATTGACTGTATGAGCTGGCAAGTTATTATGAGTAATTACACGGCAATGATTCAGCTCAGGTGTGTAAATTAGCGTCATGGTAAACATTATACCATTATTGAAGTATGCATCAGTAGTTCTAGGAAGGGAATCAGGGTGTTGCTTACCATGTTTTTGATTGACGGCCGGTTCAACGCACTCGCTGTCCTCAGAGTATGTGGTGAGACTGCCCTCAAAGGCGATGGTGTAGTTGTCCTTGTTGGCTTGGCAGGTGAGAATAAGATCCTGCTCAGAGGGCAGCTCGCAGTCCAAACTATCAACGCTGAAGTGGACACCATGTATACCCTCTTTTACGGGGGAGAACAGAAGTTCTGACTTGCATATCGACATTGTGTTGATCGAACCGACGGATTCTTCACCCTAGTGGAATAATAATATTGCTATAAAACGCATTACTAACTTTAAATGGTTTTTAATTAGAAATAAGAAGCAACTTCAGGACCGGCTATAGAATGCAAACATTAAATATTTCATATTGAACAACCTCAAAAAGAACTATTTTCTGGATGTTTATTAACATTTCCTGTATGTTAAATGGAGGAATTGCATCCATAAACAGACAAGATACAGTATAACAATAAAACAAACGTGGCACGGGACGATTTAAATCGATTGAAAGCAACATGTTGTGAACACACTACAGCATGTGAATGTTCTCAGAAGATTTCGAAACTGTAACGCGTGTTAGTTGGAACATAAACATTTACGTGTAGTTATAACTGACGCGGATGCAAGTCGCGGCTAAAAATAATGGGCTTCAGTTACTTACAGGTACAATGTCCACTATCAAATAAACTCTAGCAGCGTAACTGATGTATTTTGGCTTGCTATTTATCTAACTCGGTTATTGTTATTATCTAAGTGAGCCATTGATTAATAACATTATCATTACCTATTCTAATTATATATACAAAAATGTGTTGTTTGTTTTGTTATTATATCGTTTAGCCTAATTAAGCTAAATATTTAGATACGTTTTCTGTAGAACAAATGTTGTATCTATGAAGATATGTTTTTGTATATACACATGTTGAATGTTAATAATTATCCTTATTCACATACGCTTATATCCGTGAGAATTTACCATGATGTTTTGAATGATAATACCTTATCAAATAAAGTAAGTATTCACTTTTGAGTAGATCTATATGTATAATTAACTAGTTAGTAGCTATTGGGATCCTAAAGAAGATATGTGTGTAATAATGCAAGTGCCTAAGTAATATAGAATTACACAATCGTTTTTAAAAATTAGATCTTGTTACGAAATCAGAATGTGTTTGGAATCTGGCAATTCTTTTTTCCATGACACGCCCTACGCATCTGCGGTCCTGGTACAGTCAGAACGTTTAAAATGACAAACAACATGGCCGCCAGAGCGAGCGTTATCATCAATTTAATTCCTTTTCCTGCTACAAATGAGGTCACAAATCAAACAACCACTCATAACAATGAATTTGTTTCACATTATTATATTATATTGATTGTTATTGAGTATTTAATTATTGCTATGCTATTGACGGTCGTTATGAGGGTAGTTAGATAAGAATAAAATAAAGTACGACTGAAGAAATGAAGGTTGAATAACAGTTATTGTGTGAGTAGAAATGTTTATTGTTAAAGATGAGTAATAAAATAATAAAGAAAGCGATGATGTAACTTATCAGTATGATAATGTTTTGAATGGTGTCGTTACAGAGTATGTTTGTATTAAGTAGGTATGTATTGATTAATTGCAATAAGACTTTGTTTTATGCTTCAAAAGAAGTAATCTTCAACTGTGTATTTTGACGCAGTATAATGTTATACAATACAGAACGTCTTAAGTATTCTATTTTTCAGAATCTTAATAAAAAGATAAACTCATATAGCCAATCACTTACTGAATAGAATCCATTGTAAGAATCCCAGTCATACTCCGTCACACCCATTTTTAACAACGGCCTCTTCTATTCCCACTGTCTCTAATAGAACGGGATCACTACACCACTAAATCATTCACCATGTACTTGTATCAAACTGTCACACCATCACACTTCGCACACACTATCGAAATAATGAAAGTCCACAACGTCCGCTGTAATGCGTTATCTATCGCAAACACAATTATCTATTAGGTTCCATGAACTATCACAATTATTAGTAAAGCAACATGTGATCGAATTCATTTCAAGAAACTGCACAGTACAGCACTCCCGAGAGCCCTGGGCACGACTGGGGCAGCGGGAATATTAATTTTAATATTAGCCACTACATGGGATTCTCAAACTTTATCATGAATGAAGCGCGCGTGCTGTCCACTCGGAGCTTTGGACGTTACTATTATCAAAGCGCAGCACGCGCTGAAACAAATTAATGGGGGCAACAGATGCTCATTAGCTGAATAGTAATTATTGATTAACAAGTTTTATTTTGTAAGTTTTCAAGGCTTGAAGTACAACAGAACACAAAGTTTCCTCGTATTCACGGGCCCTTATGAATTAGTATATTTCAAAATGAATAGGAAGTACTACGTTCGTACGGTGCGTACGCTATGAATAGTTTGAGAGCATCTGGCTTGGAGGATAGACTTCATTGGCAACACACACATGGTTGCCGTATGAACACGGCCACACATAAGGATGATTAAATATAGCTCACACACACAAACACAATTGAAGAGGGAAACACTATGACTGGGGGAATAACGAGCGTGGTTAAACTGATTGACGCAATTCAGGCAGTAGTTAGTGTAAAAGAATCAGTGTGTGAGTTTGAGTCACCCACACTGTGAAGTCGATCTTATTCCGTCTTTACTATTTACTGGCACATCCCGTGGGACCAACGCACTTCGCACTATTAGGAATACTAGTTGTGAATGCTAGCCAAGCGTCTGGGCTTTCTAACTATTGTTATCATTGTGTGTGTACTCCAGGGATTCATAACTGTTAATTGCCTGGCACGACTTATAATTACAGGGCAATTAAAAAAATCTACTGGATGACCTAAAAAGCACAGCGTATGCCAGATGTAATGGTTATAGAAATCGTATCTTTGAATGTGTCTGTATACCAACATTGCTTATAAACTGGACGTTGTTTGCAAAATCGTTATGAATTACATTATTTTATGGTGCATAACTCTGAATGACTGGCCTACAAAAAAACTCTTTTAATTATCTTAAAACGTTTAACTCCAATAAAATAATTAGATCAGAGATTAAACAAAATTATAAGATTGCCACTTCTATGTAAGAAAGTAATCATAAAGCCTAAATAAATAAAATCTGATGCAGACTAAAAATCTATCGAATATTGAAAATAATAAACAGCTAGAGCATAGAAGCGACATCTAGCGCCATCTCATTGTAATTTGTTTAAGTTGGTTTTGAGCTGTTCACTAGATGGCGTTGTGCTAGAAGATTCGAGCTTTGTAACATAGATAGGGCTGTAATTCTTGGCAGTGATACTGAGCTAAAAGAATAAAATGTTTAAGTGCTTAGCGAAGGTGGTAAAATGAGATGGTAACCTTCCTAAATTTGAATTCTATAGAAGATGCATGAAAATGAAACATTGAACAGCAATGTGGAGCGAACCTGGAAACTACTGTCGGCACTGACACTGCTGTCGAACCGAAACCTTTCCATGAGAGAGCTAGAGATGCTCGCGAACATCTCGCCACGGGGGTTACTCTGCAAGACACCATAATACATCATCCACATAGAAATAAAAGTAAAGAGACTGAAAAAATAAACATACATAAAATAAATATAATCAATACGAATGCATAGAAATAAAAGTTTTACATAAATAAATAAAACAGTAATTAATTACAGGATTAAGAAAAACAACGTCACCGACACCTGAGATATTATAATAGTCAGATTATGAAGATGAAAGGTAGACAAAGACTATTGCACAAGACTGAAATAAACTTCAAGATTTTATTTTTAATCATAGTAAGGCGTGAATCGGATTGAAGATTTGATGTAAGAAAGAGTATATTCTTAATGCAACAGTCATGTTGCAAGTAATAAGGACTGCATTACATACATACATAAATGTAGTATACGTTTCATGAACATACGTATATGGACTATTTCATCGTCATAGCTTCCGTCTTCCGTAAATACACGCTAGAGTTAAACGGCCTTAAAACGCTTCCAGCTATTGCAAATTGATTTTTTGAATCTTCCTTAAAAATTTTTGCTTTTGGTTTCCTTGTTAAAATTTCGTCATTTTCGGTTATATTCGTTCAATGTGTTCAATCGCCATTATCAACGATTCATTGAATTCCTTTTACGGTATGTCTTAGATTTGATTCAACTAATTTACTTAAGATTGCTAGCTTTTGCCCGGGTCTTCGTTGTATGTGACTTTCTGCAGATTGTTGGTATAAAAACTATCCTATGTCTTTTCTGGAGTTCCAAACTATGTCTGTAAAATATCACAGAAATACCTTCAGTAGTTTAGGCGTGAAGAAAAGACAGACAGACAGAGTTACTTTCGCATTTATAATATTTGTTTGGATTATTTGGCAAACATGACATCACCTGCAAGCTGAGATTGTATCATCATTTCATATAACTGCTTGAGGGCAAGTAAATACATCATGCACCTGTGATTGTACACCTGATGCGAAAGACTGCGTAACATTATTAAACTTATCATAATAATAAAAAGTTATTTTATATTCGCCTCTCAAAACATGCCCTTTTATAACTTTATCATTGCAACACGGCAACTTAATGAATTCACAGCTGCTTTCAAAATCGTAATGAGAGCCATTTTTGTTCATTTTGCGGCCAAAGATTATGTTAACTGCGTACTAAAATCCTTGGTCTTTAAAATTACGCAAAATACCTTGATCTCTGTTCTTATAAAGTGCTTAGTCAGGTTCATTTAAGAAAGTTTATTGCTGCTTTCATATTTAGTCGTTAATTTTGCAGGAACTTCTTACGCAAATTGTACTTGACGAAACTACAGGATATTGTTTCCGTTTGCAAATGCTTTATGAGATTATAGGTAAGATAGTGAGTATAGGTAACTAACTAGTATCTAGTTGACTTATGGGGAATAGTCAAGTCTTGAAACGCTATACAGAATTGAATTTCTTGCAAATATTCTCAGAGTTTCTTGCAAATATATTTATGCAGTCAAAATATCGGCTTATTATGTTTTCTGAATAAAATACACTTTTAGAAATTTTAACTGAATTTGTTCATTGTTTAGAGGAGTGAAAAATCTTACAAATGTTTTTAAAATTAATATTGAATCCATAGTTATTATTGATACATTTGAGCGCAATTTCATCGTACAGTTCTTTTTTGTAATCTATTTCTAAAAGATTACGTATTTAGGTATCACAAAACTGTAATCAACAAGCGTTAACCCAGAACGAACACTTATAACGTTTAAAAGGGCGGATAAAATATTTATCGACTGGACAAGGTCGTCGTCGGCACAACAAGGGGCACGTTATTGATTATAACAGCATCTGATCAACGTAATAAGAAATTATGGATAATCTTCGGATAAGGCATTTAGCTCGGTATTAAATATATGTAATTTTGCAACGTTTCTCAATTTTCTATGTACTAAGTTTACCAAGGTACCACTTATCCTTTGCACAACCTAATGGGTTAGCAATATAGATAGCTTCGTCGTCGGGAATATTAATAAGGTAGCTGGTTGGACCATCAATGTCATAAATTGCTTCATATTATGTTAATGAGTACATGGGTTATTATCGTATACTTTTAATATCTTAACAAACATTATATAAATTATAACATAATGAATGAGATTTTAATGAAATTGATATTCTAAGAGTCGGAAACATATAGGTAAGTAGTCTACATTTTGTTTTAATATTGGAATTTCTGGTTAATTGTAATACAGTTTTAAGTGCATTTTTTTTCTTTGTTTATCCTGTTATAATAATATATTTATATCTCCATAGGTAGACTAAAATAATTGCGGCTAAAAGTATCTAAACTATTTAGTATTTTCCTACCATCAACAAAATAAGTATTTCTATTATAGCCAGTTGACTAAAATTGATACTCACATCATGCGTTCTATCATCAATGATGGTGTCGTGAGGCAAGTTGGCGGTCATCAGCAGTGCGTGTATGTCTTCAGTTCTAAAACTCTCCATATCAGCCTCAGCAAGGTTTGCGTCGAGGTCCCGTGCTATGTCGTTGTATCGGGACGTGAATTCGAATCGAGATGTCAAATCGCTTATGCCCTTGTAAGAAGCAGACACGGATGACAGCACTGAGGTGTGGTGGCAGGAACCGTCTCGAAAAATTGGGCTGGAATATAGAAAACATTTTATTAGAAATGTTGTAAGGTGATTAGGACATAGGTAGGACACCTTATACTCATGGTAGAATTATCGTGTAATTATAGTTATTTTGTGACAACAAGGTTTATATGGTTGGTCATCATGTCAGTCTGATTGAGTGTAGATTTCAATTAAAATTGTTGTTACGTGGTGGGATAATCATCCTGTGTCTTCTCCCACTTTGGGTGGTCTAGACTGTAGGGAGTGTGAGACTTACAACAATGGACTAGGAACATATATCTAAAATCAATACCTATTGTAAACTTTAATTAATAAATCTTGTTTTGGTTGAAAGCGGCTACGGGTTAGTGCCGACGGTAACTCCACACCCAGCCCAGTTACTGGGCTTGTGGTTAATGAATCGAATTAATCGATTTGAATTAAATTAATACTTTTATTTAAATTCTGTTTTGATGGCTACCGAGATTATATATATTTATAAATAAAATAAATAGGAAATACGATCTAATAACAAAATTCCTTTAAAATCAAGTCATTTAAAATTACCGATGCTAAAACAATCACTCATTAAGTTTTCAAAGAATTGTAGATTTAGGCTTTCGGTATCAAAGATTAAACAATATTTTTTTTACATTGTATTTAGTCATCTTTCTATTTGATTTTTAACTAGTTACAGAATACTGGACGGTAAGCATATGTAATGAAATAGCTAAGCGACGGTTATGCCACATGTGTAACACATGACTGTGAATTCTGTGAAAGGGTTAAAACGGTAAGTAAAATACAATTAACATTTTTTGGTTTATTTTTTCTTTTTTAGAGTATTTTTAAATCGTACTCATACACCTCTGTTTTGATTATTGAGGACACATTCCATATAATAATGTCAAGTCCAACACAATAGTCGGACTTCAACGAGTAATTTTCTCTTACATATTATGGATATAAGAAGAAATATTCGTGATCAGATAAGAAGTCAATTATTATAAACTTTGTAAGTTTTGAATTTAGTTACAATGAGAAAAAATCATTTATCTATTCTGTTTTTTGACTGCATCGACGTTGACTGAATCGAATGTGAACGATAAAGACAAAACATTATTTCTAAAATTAAATTAAATCCCTAAGTGATCGGCAACGGCTTGCTTTGCTATAACTTTTGGTGACCAAACTATGATTGACAAGTACCTACTGTTTTCATTAAAAAAGAAGGGTTTTCTTGCACTTTAAGAAATTACTATGATAATGATGATGGGGAATTTTATGTAGTATACTCACTTATAGTCGAGGAACCAGAGGTACCCGGAGTTGTCGCAGTGTGCATCGATGTCATCGTGCGAATGCTGGCTCCCGGTGAGGCTCGTGTTGCTGTTGCAGTCCTCGTCGGCGCCTGCCACCCCGGGGCTCGCCGCCTTCAGCCCCAGCCGTGGCGGTGGCCCTGGAATACACAAATTAATTATTAGCTTTAAAGGTTTTAAACAGATTGTTACATCATTTTGGAAGAGAGTTAAGGTCATCAAGGTTCTAATTTTTTTCTTCTAATCTTTTCTAAAGAACTGTTACAAACAGACTGGCTCTAAAAAGAAGACTGCTATTAGTTGACCTTCTTTGCGAATTCTTGTTCTAATGTTTGGTGGTTAACGCTCTACTTACTTCCAGTACCTATGCGAAAATGGGTCAATGAAAACTGCTGTCTATACTTATTTCAAACGACCGACCCCTCATTATGTTGTTTGATTACCATGGATGGGGAGAGATTCTAATCAAGGGTACTTCATGACTTACTTCGTTATGAGCGAAATCTGAGAATGTGTTTAATGTTTTCAATTTCTAGTGATGTTTCATTTCATTTAAATATTCACAATCAGCTTTAGCTAGAGTGTTTGTTTATTTATGATCATTTAAGTGTCTGCAAAGTTAATATGCGTACAATTTGACCAGAATATTTAATAGCAGTTATCTGTTCAGAAGGAGTACCTCGTTCATTGTTCTGTCAAAACAAACCGATCAGAACTACAAGTTTCTATAAAACGGCTTTTACCTAATAACTATAAAAACAATCGCCCCATGGCGCCACATTAGGCCGTCACGAGCAAGGTATTGGAATACTAAAATGTAGTGGTAAAGGTTGTTTATCGAGCGGAGAGGGGCGTGGGTGGGCAAGCTGGCTGGACAACATGCCTTCTAGGGAATGTTGATGTGCATCCAAGCTATAAGGAAAACTGCGTAACACGCTGCTTTACTTTGCAATCTACTTATAATGTATTAGTTACGATTTTCAATCAAGGTAACAAGGCATAATGGGTGTTTCCTTTAGTAATCAATATGATATGATCAAGTAACGGGGTCAATAATCGTCACACGTTATAATGTGCACAAGGCTGCGAACTCCCGTGTGAGGCCGGAGACTGACGCAAGTACCTACTGACTCATCAGTGATACATTGCCGAGAAGCGGCTATGACTGGCCATTCAATTGTTTTGTATCCATGTTATGTTAATTTGAACTTAGAGATTTAACAGACCTATAGAACATTGATTCACTAGTTCCTAGTATAGAACTGAATCTTGACTCATAACAATAGGTGTAGCGATGGGAATTTGAACTACGAAATAAAGTTTCAATGATAGCTTGGTTATGTTTCTCCATAACCGAGCTTCGTGGGTGTTATATGGGTAGTCGTAGATCAGTCGTTTAAATTACACAGTCATGCGAGTACAATACTCACTGTCTCGTCTTTACGACATAGACAAATTGCTATAAGACTAACTTTGATCACAGGGACGTCTCACCAAATTTAGAATAGAAAAGTATTCGAGAACCAAAGGTATGGCTTCATTGCATTTGTCTCGGGCAGACGCCGCCAGTGGGCGGACACACTGCATTACTTAATTCTCGCAATTTATTGCTTAAAAGTAAGGAATCTTGGCTATGCTTCATACATTTCTAAAATTAATTTTATTTACACTTCTTATTCAAACGTAAAGTTTCTAGTAAGCAAATAAAGTCATCATTTGTAATATCAATCATATAATAAAGCGGAAATTCTCAAACATTAAAAGTTCGTTTTTATTATCTGTTCGAGGAGTAATTAATAGGAATGTGTTAAAGTTTCCCTAATTTCGTGGAACGCGCCCCGGAGAAAGCATTTACTTGGCCGTTGTTTTGATAATACCCAAATAGCGGCGCTGTGCCAAGAAAACTTTTCCTGTGGCGGCTGTATAATCGAAACTGTGTCTATTATATTTAGCAATGAGGCGTATCACCGCGAAAAAACGCATAATGTTGTATTAACCGTGTTTACTATATTTTATGTGTTGGTGGTGGCTATTCGCGTCGCGGATGCTGGTTTTTCGTCTCAGACGATACGTTCTACCTTGCATTGAACGTATCTGTCATTTTTCAAAAGGGATTAAGTCAGTACCAAGTACTCACCTAATCCGCTTCTGATTAATGCAGCGGAAGTCACGGAGATTATGAATATATTTCATTTAACATAAGCTGTGTACTTCAATAATCCTACATTCAACCTTATCATTAGTGCCGCATGAAACAAAATGAATAATCAATTTAGACGCTGCAACAAACCACTGAGCTGTGAGAAAATTCACTTTACACAAATAAAATGAAGGAGTTAGATAGTTAATTAATGTAGCTTGTATCGGTTTGTTAACGATTTAATTGCATTTTATATTACAATCCAGATTTTGCAGTTACTTTGCAAAACATCGGAGACAATGAAAATGCCCGTGAGATTGCCGGTCAAATTGGCCATGAGTCCGATGGAGGTCGACGGGCGCCTACCACGGTTAACTAAAACACTTAAGACCCGTATCGCGTTTGGGGCGAGTTTGGATGACAGGGGACCGTGGTAGGGGCGTAGTTTCTCATTGCCTGACGGACGGATGCCGGCTATTGCATTCATTTACTAATTAACTTATTGCGATTCGACTGGCACTGAAATAGTCGCATTGAATGTCTGTTAGTGTTGCTTATAGCTTGCTGTAGCATAACGTTTATTATTTTTCTTGTTTAAAAATCTACATATAAGTTAATATTAGGTTTTATCGAGCAGGGTGAAAATGTGTAAAACTTTTTTATCTATTTCTTATTTTTGGCAAATTTGGCTCCATAAGTAAATAAATAAATAAAGACTAGTTTAATAAGAGCCCCAATTCAGATCAACTGCCAACAAGAAGCTTAATAAACTGAAATAGTGAAAAGCACTGAGCGTGAGAATTGTAACAGAACAGATCAGACAGAGCTAGGTAACCTTTCACCTCCTTGAACTTGTGCGTCCTTATATGGCAGACGACGACACGCTGGCGCTCAAAGACCACACAGAAACATACACCGCGGACATGTTCTAAGAAATTTCTCCGCGAGCTTATACAAACAATGGGATTAACTATAATACATGCTATAAAAGTGCTGAACTGTTGAAATTGGGACACATTATTGACTACGTACCAAGAAAAGTGATAATGTACGGGCGCAGTAACCGCATCTATGCCTTAAAGGTTTACAATCGAACGACATTTAGTATGCACTTGATTTACTTTTGTTGCTACATGATATTAAAATTATTTATTTATTTCTGTTTTATGTGGTGCATTGTGATTTGTTAGTTCTATTGTTTACGATGAAACAAGCTGCGTCTGCAGTGTTTCTTGCTTATTTAATTGTCTTTTTTTGAAACTTTAAAACAGGGGTTTGGTTTACCGTCCCTATAAACAAACAAAATATATATCATCCTTATGTTTACGAGCTCTGTAATATTCAACCAAATGAAAAAAGTAATCTTACGTAATATTTGCTTTTTGTAAATAATGTGATATTATATCAGCTGGTTGCCGCTAATCCGATTAACAACGGCGACCTACAGCAACCATTGTCCACACTTTGGAGATTTTTTCTTGATATTAAAATAGAAGACCGTCTCAATCCGATTATGACGTTGTAATAAAATACACGATCCCAGGGATTTCAAAGAGATAAAGCATAATTTATTTTTTGTCCGTAATTTTATCAGAGCGACGAATAACTTAAAACTTTTATCCTTAAACATTCTTATGGACATGTTGAGAGCACGGTCCCAAGTTTGTCTTTACTTTTTATTGGAAGGAATATGACTGTGACGAGTGACGCTTACGGAGCATTACAAATGTCAAGTTTTTATGAATAAGGAGTGATACCTACGAGGGGAAGTTTTTATAGAACGTTACTCAATACAACCTCATATGGTCGCTGCCGGTGGTATCGTTATTGGAATTCAGAAAAAGTAAAAAGATACTTCGACATCGGGATTAGGTAACGTTAATAGATATTTAATACTGTATTGATAGGAACGAATATCCTCCCATTTTATTCAAATCCTTCTCATAACACCACCGACACGAAATACATTAATCAAACCGACACATTTAGTTGAACAAACATAGATATTGTGTTTCGTAATTTATCAATCTCATTCGGGCGGGCCATAGTCTACATGATGCTACACGTTTTATTGCCCATAATACAGTAGTAAACAAGGGCATAAGTAACTCGCGCGAATATATTTTGAGCATAGTACGTGAGTCATATGAAAAACAAATTGCAAAACCAAAGAGACGACAATAAAAGAAAACGGCGAGGCGCCGGATAATTTCACAGCGAGTCCGCGACATGAGTTCAGCTCAAAATGGAAGAAGACCGACCCTTATAAATAGAATTACTCCTCGGCACACTGCATGACCAATTTTCTAATTTTGTATCCAGTTACTGGCTAATAAAGCGTATCTTATAAATAGATCACATCTTTATTGGCAAGTTAATGCTACATGGTTCTAACCTACGTAAAGTCGGTTTAACACGACATTGCTGAAGCTTATAACAACCTGTGCAACAAGTCTTGAGCAGGTGATTAGTTAATAAATGAGTCAGTGATCAATTTCGTTCGCTGCAGTAGAAATTATATTACAAATGTCAGCGTGGGACAATAGCACCTACATGGTTACATCACAGACGGAGACCGCTTCATAATGATTGTAGTTACAGGTTTATACATAGTGTTGACTGTTTTAAATCATCTTTGCATCCCACACGAGTACAGAACGACGACCGGTGTGAGGTCGAAGAAACCTTGAGAACGGATTTTGCAGGTGAACCACTGATTGAAACATGATTTTACGTGAAAATATCAAGTGTCTTTGACAGTGATTCTTCAAACATTTTTTAAAGGTTCTATCATTCAATTGTAGACAATCGACATCAGACAACGTCATAGTAATGGGCGGATATCAGTGCTCAGTGCATCAGTGTGACACAATGATAGACAAAACACGGTATGACTAATCGACCGGCAACAATTTGTACGTAGTACTAGTCAGGGCCACCACGACTATATGACGAGACCGTTGAAACGGCAATTTAGATGCTCCGCAAACGACAGCTTCCTTTTTCAAATGGCAAATTGAAAACGCCTTTACAGTTCGTTGTTGGTTGAGAGAAATATGTTCAATTTTAACATTTCGAACGTTAAAATACCAAATGATATAGATAGCGGTAGGTATTGAAGTATTCTAGTTATTTTATTACATTCGATGTCATAACGCGTTACGTAGCTCATATGAGTTTTATTATTGTCTAGAATGTAGGCTATAGTTTTACGCTTATATTATGTACTGAACTGTTTGGTAAGCAGTTACAACACAATAACCTCGAACAATTCCAGCTGCGTTCGCTGCACCGCCCACACGAAATCATGGATTGGAAAAACACATTTTGCTCATATAAAAATTGTTAGGATGGGAAATTTCAGATAGGACCTTCATTATCATTGCAAATTGATCGAAAGTCGAGACGAATAATCATTAAAGGTATCAAAGGAGCACTTAATGCGTGTGATGCATCAATTACACGCACTGATGCATGCCCTACCTTCGTTAGAATACAAAGAGCCCTATCGGATTGGTTTCATTGTGCGTACCAACCAATCACATTAGGCGTGATGTTCTGCTGCATAATGACACAGCATATTCTATTGTTTAGAATTAGCATCCTCGTTGATTAACGTATTACCATATGTAATAAATTTTATTTATTCATTTTGGACACGTCGCGACTGAGTTCTACGTCCTCTTATGTTTCCAAGAATATAAATACTTATTCTTAGGTTTTGAATGCTCATTTTAATTTTAATTTAATTATATGGCATCCAACTTATTAAACTATTTCTTTTGTAAAACCAATTCCCGGTATTTTTATGTTTCTTCAACCTAATTCTCATGAACGTAAAACAGATTTATGAAGTTCCGTGTAATAATTTCTTAATAAAAGCTCATAATTAGATCTTTATTTGAGAATGAGTGACCGAACATTAACTTTCCTATTGTTTACACTATCGTTAATGTCTCATTAGCACTTGAACTCACACCTACTTATGAAGTTCTTAGAAGGTAAACCATGACACCATTTTAGTTATCCGCAACATAAACAGTGAATGAAAGCTGTGAACGAAGCGCCGAATGTTTGCACTTAGAATAGCTCACGGATATTTAAAAAACAAACAAAACCAGCGATCTCATAACAAGCACCTATAATAATATTAGGGGCTTTGTAACATTAGGCGCTTGGTCGTGAATCAGAATCGGTAACTAATGTTTACTGCCGCGTTCGTTATCCTAAGCGTGACTCATTGTAACAGAGATGATTGTCCAAATCGATATTCTGGATTGGTTCACTTTTAATTCAAATAACGATTGGCTAGTGTTGACAATTTTAAGAACAAACAGACCGATTGTTTTGTGTGACAATGTGTTCTTGCCTTATGTTTAATTGCAGAGAAATCGCTAACAATACGACATGAACGCGGCTGTTGTCGTCCTTGACTCGCGAGCGTTGGCGCCACCAAGCGCCGACACTGCTTTCTGGGCCTGTACCACGAACTCTAAAGCCTATTGCCTATTTTGTACCGAAAGAGAAAGGCCGCTGTAAGTATACCGAGCGCCTACTCGCTCGCGAAAACCGCAAACATTTTGAAGATCGTGGTACGAGTGCGCTCACTCACTACTACTTCACTGCGTATATTTCGTGCTATTTCCAAGTTGGGGCGCCCACTGTAATTTATAGTTTGCAAATCACCATGTAAAGGGCCACGATAAGCCAGTTCATTACTTATTCAAATCGTCGCTTGCATTACTCATGTGTTACTACAACTAGCCGTGTGTACATAAGTAATTAGGCGATTTACCATATTCTGTTCGATTCTCAACACTTTCTCGATCGATCTATTGTTTGTTCGGTTTGATTGGCGCAAGTTGATTTATGAATTTGCATGAACGTGTGAACATATTTTTATACGGATTTCTATTCCATGGTCTGGGCATATATCAAAATGTAAAAGATAACGCGTTATTTTAAAAGCTCAATTTATTGTAACGGCACTATAACATTAAGGAAACCATAAATAAAAATTACAAATGTTTGCATAGCCGTACATAAAAGATATATTATACTTTTAATGCATGAGTCCAGCATGTGAAAGCATTGCGATACTTTTCGGGGCGTTTATGGCTGCTTTTTACCAAACAATAGTTTTGGGGTCTACCCCCATCGTAGTTGAACGGTAAATACAAGTCAATGACCACAAATGCAACATGTCACGAACCACGAATACCGTAACGACTGTCTTAATAGAGGCACGTTAGCAACGCCGAATTTAGGACAATCTTGTCATCATATAAAGCAGATTTACGCTCCAGTGATTAATTACTGTTTTAAGATAAAAACAGTTTAAACTTCGATATTTAAAACGCCATTGAAATAATCGTATTGTATTATGTATTAAGAAAAAACCAACAACCTTAACGCACTTAATCGATGCAAATTCGAAAACCAATACCACTTCCTGAGTGTCAAGGATAATTCCTTATTTTATTTTAATCGCTATATCATATACTTACATTAAGTTAAAAGTCTACAGTTCAATATATGGAGCACATATTGTATTGTATCGCGTGCACTATGCACTTTGTTGCGCGATTCCGAAACGTTTGTCGTGACAGTCTGCAATTAATCTCAATGTTCTAAAACTTGAACGTTATTTCATAGTAAATTGTCAACTGAGACACCAATATCAAACCACTGGGGGTAATTTTACGAAAACTTTTTTGAGTAATTGGTACAATTGACACGCACGGATCAGCATTGAATCGGTATTGAATTTAATTTTATATGTATTAGGTACAGTGTTACATAAACCGGTGTGAGCAAAAAGTTGTAAAGGTAAATTTTCTGATGTGGGAGTTGATTGGGGCGTATAAATAGCCCGGGCGGCATCCGACGCGAAGCCGAAGCCGGCCGGCGTGGACAATGGATTCCGTAGACGAGACGCGTTCCATATGGATGAACTGTTAAAGGGCAAACATGATCGCGTTCTAAATGCTATCCTCATTCATTTAATATAACATTCCTTACTATTTTTGGTTGAATATTATTGTGACTGGAAAGATGAACCAGTTTGTTCCTGGAAACATCATAGCTCTGGTTTTTTTTCTACGTTTAATTGAATCGATGAATTGGTTCTTGCTTTTTATTATTCATAATATTTGTACTTACTTAAGTGTATGTGGTTCAAATAAGTGGATTAACGAGGTATACATGTACGAACTGTCTATATTCTTAATAAATCCCCAATGGAACAAAGACTGAAATAAATCGTCCCACATTTATTTTGTTAGTGTAAGAGTAAAAGTCACTGCGCATCAATTTATCCATTAACAAAATGGAACCGCGTGTGGTTCGTAAAACGGTTTATTGTGACTGACTGGGAAAAATCTATCATTATATTTTATTTTTTACTTAATCCGTTTAGATAGAAAGTCGAACGATGCTCATGTGATGGGGAAAAATAAAACAGATTGCCATTAAGATTTAGAATGATGACCTATAAATTAACTCAGCCATATTTTATTCAAACGAGCATGATCATTAATCAGATAATATGAAGACATAAAAAGGTCTTCGTTCCGTTGAAATCCTAATCCAGGAAAGAGATATGTTTGATAAGATTTATGATGGACAAATTCTTGCGGACAAATTAGAGTTGAGTAAATAAATAGTTATTTATTTCGGTAAGTGCTATAAAAAGGGCAAAGTGGCTAGTTAAGATAGTGGGAAGTGTTGAAGGGCTGTGAAGATATGCTAATAACCGGCTCGAGGGAGATATCTGGCAGACGTGTTATCTAGGCGGAGGCGACGCCGGTCCTTGCAATGGCGTCGTTACAAGTTGGTAGTTGAGCCACGTTTCACACACTACGCCTAAGCAGTCGCGCCGCAACATTTAATATGCGCTTGTATTGTGCATGCAGTCTGCATAGCGTACAAGTAAATAATTTTACTAATGTCGTGTATGAAATATGACCGAATACATTAATTTCTGTCGTCTAAAAATTAACTTAATATTCATGAACGTGCAAATATTTGTATTTAAACTTTCAATAATCATGTAGCACTTAGTTTTTTTTTGCAATTAATTATATTATTCTTCAGAAACGTCTTCTTGACGTATTCTCTAGTTTTATGTAGTACCTGCGCTACAAGAACTCGTAAACTTCAGCGGATCTAAAATAAGATCGTGGAATTCCACGATGCTCTCAACCTTGAAATAAAACCGGGATTTTAAGGCATCGTGGCTATGCAAGAACTAACATTTTAACTAAAGTTCCGAGGATCTAAATAAAATGTATTAGATAATTTGGAGCAATTTAATAAACACAATATCAATAAAGTGGCATCACTTTTGAGACGTTGATTTTTTGTGCACTGTTCTGTTGGATGTAGTTCTGTTTTTAGCGTTTGAAATTTTAACTGAGGAGCAAAAAACGTCATGAAATATTATAGTAAGCACATATAGATTATTGGACTAATCCTTACTTATATCTTACGAAATTCAGCAAACTTGCTGACTTGATAACCGAAAAAAAATAATTCGATCTTAGGCAGTGCGTATCGTGTAACTAGCTATTGTAACACAACCAGTTTCAGTAGATAAACAGGAAATAATTATATTATACAGCCGCCCCGTATGGAGGCTTTTATCAAATGTTTTTGTAACACCCTTACTCGCTCGAAGTAAAAAATCACGTTCAGAACAAAGTAGACTTTAGACATATTTGATAACGCTACAAAACGGTCAAGAACGTTCCGCCAATGTTTTTATGGGACCGTAGTCAGAGTAGTTGTTTATAATCGGCGATGCGACGCTCTCGATTAGATGTCTAGACATTTTGTTGTTAGCTCTGTATTATAACATAAAATGTATGTAGTATAATATCTACGCTGCGACTACGCGACAAAATAGATACGACTAAGCTTTTGTTTGTATCAGTTACAAATTCACATAGCGCCGTAGTCTCTACGCAGCTCCATCGCAGGTACCACGCTAGGAGTTGCGTATCTACGATTGTAGTTGCTTTCTTTTAGCTAGGTGGCGAATACGCAGCGATTTTTAACGTTCATTTATTTATTTTATTTTAAAACCAAATACAAAAGTCATTAATTCAAGTTGTACCTATACACGATCAACTTGCAGCTTTGAGCGTGATCTCATTAAATATCGACATGATACTAACGCCCACCCATTATACTACACGTACAAAAAAGATCGAAAGAGTTTATATTTCGTTTTAGGCCAGTCAATAAATCAGTCACTATCTTTTTAAAACTAAAATCCTCGTTCGATTTTTGAATATGGTATTTTAAAACTTAATATGTCCATCATAGGTTTTAATAAAAAATAATAGTAAGGAGGATTTGAATTAATAATTTAATTATGGTTGTAGAAGTTAGTTTTAGGACATCATTGTACATTTTAAGGGTTTGATTTATTATCTAGCGGCGTCAATTAACAATATATCGAAAAAAGCTTGAGGTTGAGTGTTCTATGGGTAAATTACGTGTTAACTGTTGATTATCATTATGAAAAGGAGTTTAATTGATACAATTTTAGACACAATAGAAGGACTTTACAGTCACAGCGTGGTGTTGGCATAGTCCTAAAATTGATTTGATTGTATTTCAATTCATATGACAATGAAAATGATTAAAATATTATTTCCAAAAACTTTAACAGTGCTTCTTAGCAGTTAACCGATAGAGTTATAACAAACTTAAATTGATTTTTATTACAATCTATTAGGGTACTTTATCTCTATTTTCTTAAACGTCGTTAGTCTATTGACTCCTGTTGTCTTCATCAATTTCCAATTGAATCCCTCTTTCATATTTTCTTACATCAATTCATCTTTGTTAACACGACGCTGAAAGTGTGAACTAGTTTTTTGATCATAATGATGTTAGCAGTTTGATTGGTGGTTTCGAAAATAGATTGGTTTTGAAGATGCTTCTGTGCGACAAAGATAGATAGATGCTTTCTCAAACAATTTTTAGAACATTCCAGAAACGTTTTGTGTATGTTATGCTACTTTGAGGGTAACACAATACTTATGTGTGTTTAGCTAGTTATTTTTTGCTATGGTACTTCTCTTATGTTTTTTTTTTAATTTACATTTCGTACTGGTCTGTCAGCTAAAGACGCGGTAGCGGCTTTACTTATGTTAGATAACAATCTAAATGACAGACTAAAATTGATCACGATTTCAACTGCTTTTTTCGTATCTAGTATCTAAGCAGGCGTTTTAATGGCTGTAACAATAATTATTTTTCTAGTTACGTGCACATATATACATTACTATAATTATACCATATAATGGCTACGGTCGTAACTTTTTTTATTTAATTTTTTGTATATATATATTTTAGATCTGTCTGGGAGTTATTGGCTGATTTATCTTATGTAACATATAAAAAGATGGCTCGTTCTTAAAAGAGCTGTAGTCCATAAGAAGTACAACTGGTTTCAAGGAATGCCGAGCCAGGATTTAACAGTGAATGTATAAGGCCCCTGTTTTAGCATGGCGGACACGTGGGCGGTGGGCGAGCCAGACCCGACTTTTACTATTTGTTTATCAAGTTGCAGCAATAAATTATATTGAATCCAATTATTTGTATAATTGGCGAAAGCTAACGTTTGATGATTATAACATTTTTATTATACAACCTGGTTACAACATGTCCTTATTTGCTTTCAGAGCTTTTGTTTTAAATGTTTGGTTTTTATTATAGTCGGTGTCAATTACGTAATAATTTACGGTCGGCCGATTCGTGGATCAGGTAACATTGAAACGAGCATAGTAAAAACACAAAATTTGCATATAAACACAATAATTATGTTGGTACAACGAAGCTTAACTTCTTAATACCGAGGCCTTTTATTGGCCCACATTCCTTCAAGTATAAATCGAATAATGATGAACAATATTCATAGTTCAGTGTCACAATGAGCCGTGACTTTAATAATAATTGGTAACATTCAATATTGGCGTTCTAGTTTCAATTCATTGGACATGTATTTATGGTCGATTAAATTAGAAGTGCCGGGTGACCAGACTATGTATACGGCATTAAGGCACATGGGTGATGGTTTTGTGGTCATCATTTAACCGCCCACAGTACATACTATCATTTTAATAACGTGTTGTAAGTGAAAACGTGTACATTTCTTGCGTTATCTGATATTACGCCGTAGAAATGGCGATGCGTGTAGGCAGTGCGGTCGTTAAGAATAAGTATGCGGCTAGACGGGATGGTATTCCTGGAATTACATTTGCACTGATTATTACCAATGATATTAATGTAGATGACTTTATTGAAATAAGCAATTGATTTGGTAATTGGAAGTTTATTTATGAATACCACTTCATTTTTTTTTACTGGTCCATCGTGGTGGTTACAATGATTACAATGGTGGTTGATGGTTTGAATGATTTCTACCGTTGTAGTCGAGGCGAAAAGAAGTGTATTCTTTTTAGTTTCAGAAGCCCGCTGCAACCTTTAGTAATCACTGCAACTCGGTCAAGCTAGAGTCCAAAGTAGACACAACCAGGAAAATACCGAAATACTGAGTTTCGGATCCTGGAACGAAATACAGAAGATAAGTATTAAGAAAACGAAATAGTGACCACTTCGTTTTGTGAATTGAATGAAGGAGACAGAATGAGTTAAGCCTTAAAGTTAGAAAGAGACTGCAAACTATGTAGGGGCGTCAGACTCTTGCTGTCTTACATCCACTCTGCTCCTAATTTTACCCTACGCCGAGTTGTCTGTATATATTATACTCATGGACTGTTTTGACGGTTTTTACCATGGTCACGCTGGGGACCATGGTAAAAACAAAGACATCTAAAATTCCAAATACAAATAAGTTAGAGTAGCAAAATGCATTTTGTTAACAAGTTCCTTCACATTGTCAGCTAATATTAACTTAACAAGTTTATAGTTCAGCCGATACGAGAGGCGAACTCCAAACGAGTACGGGAAACTTCTAGAACTAATAAACCCGCAATAGGTTCGGTGACAGCTTTCTTGGGAACTTTCCTTACTCAATAGTGTTAAGTTCTTGGAACGAGAGCGATTTTTCTTTTTGAGCTTAAGTAGCTGAGTTCTTGTAAACAGCTAGCTTAAGTTGGTGTAAGAGCAAGCGCAATGATGTCGGACAAGTCGGTCCGATTCCCAATTGATTGATCATTTTCCAAAGATAAAAGTTTTTAAGTAGTACTTTTTAGTAGGCCAAGTTGATGGTTTTTTTTAATTACATTGTCAAAATATGTCGCTTCACTGAGCAGAGAATGTAATCCAGATTCTCTATATTCTAAATCTAAAATATAATTTCTAAGCTGTCGAATAGTTATAGTAATAATAATAATTCTTCAAATCGGAAATGTAAGCAAAAAGCACGTGCTTATTTTTTTTCTTATTATGAAAACAAAACATTAGCATAATTCGGCAAAATAATATATTTAAATAAATATTAAATTAGGTTGAATATTTGAATAAATAATTAAGTATAAAAGGCGACAACATACTTCCGATAGTTTTACTCACGTCCGAGTATAAACAGATGTGTTTTAGTATCAGGCCGCTTGCATCAGTTCGTGGCTAATTAATATGTCCAGCAAACACGCCACAATTAATTTGTGTGGCTACAGTAAATATAACAAGTTTAATGAAATGCTGCATTGAGGCCTAATAATAGTTATAACGTTTATTGTTAACCTAATTTTCTTTTCACGAAAAGCATTAAAACCACAGATTAAAAAAAGAATGTATACTTTGCATAGTTTGTTTTAGTATATAGAAAAGAATATATAGATTACTAAGTACTCACTACGGTGTCTGTAGACTGTAGCTATTATTTTACGAAGTTAAATTGTTTTGAATAAAACCATCCCTTTTGTCACTATTGGTTGGGTTAGAAGCCAAGCAATTATTACAACCTATGTACTAAATTAATGTTTATACCAAAAACCTGTGCAGATGCGTATGTATACTAAAATTATGTACATAATGATACCCTACGAATGAGATCTGTAATTGAGAAAAGTACGAAACACATCCCAGCCTCTTAAGAGTTTGTCGCGTCAAGAAAGACAGACATGCAAACCCGATAAGCAACACTAATAAGACTTTTGTGTTATACCTTATAAGGTGTACATTCGAGTATGTGCAATTTTTATAATTTCTTCCTCCTGTTCAGTCATTCAACTCAAGACCTGCTTAGAAGACGCTTACCCTAGGCCAATTTGCATCCTGAATTTTGAATTATTGCACTGAATTAACACAAGTAGGTAATGTACTGGTCAGTTGAGTCCAACTAGACTAAGTCAATGAACATTCTAGTGTTGTGAAATTGCAACAAAAGACGGTCTCCATTGGTTGTCCCTGTTACAGCTAATGACAGAATAAACTCTTAGCTTCTTTGTCTAACTGGACATTTATAAAGGGAAATACATTATACTAAGGTCTATTACAATATATTTGTATAAATTCAGTTAGACTTACTACCGTACTGAGATAAACTATTTTCTAGTAACGATTTCTTTCAGACAACATTAACCAAGGTCTAGGTTAATTAACGATTAAATGAATCCGATTGCGGTGGTGACCTTCCTGCTTCTTTCATATTTCCTTCCATGCCAAATTTCTCAAAATAAGTTATAGCTAAGTTAAGAGAACTAAATCAAACAATGTAAAAAAATTACGAAGATGTGCAGTAGTTTCGATAAGAATGATAAAAAAATACGTTTTGTGTTAGTAAGTATTCAGCGTTGCCATTCTAGCCATAATCTCAAACTCATATATTATGTACTCACATCATCAGCTTCGAAGCAAAAGAAGACATTACTTACTCAACAATCCGCGTTAAAAACCAACGTGTTAAAGTCATTGAACTTACCTGAAAAAAAGAACATAACATTAGCATTACCTATGTAAAAAATCGACAAAATTAATCAACCGATATTGTAATTCGATAAAAATCTTTCCTCATTCTCTAAGACTAATGAACGTAATCGTAATTCATTGATATTACTAATAAATAAAATAGATGATATTTTATTATTATGCAATAAGAAAGCAGACTGTTCAGGATTTGAGTCAGATATTGTTACGTAATGTGTCAGCATCGAATATGTTAATCCAACCGTTGTCAAATTGATAGTGTCGTTTAATATTCGAAGTCATCGGCATCGTGCGCACGAGTAGGCTTCCGATCCTTATGCAATATCTACACGGACATTACATAATGAACCCACAACTAAATTAGCAATATAGCGCTAATAAATTATTAATTCAATTATAATTTCAATTTAGAAGCTTAATTTGAACTCCCCTTTTTTGGTAATCTATTTTATGTAGGTGGAAATTTAAACTGAATTTTGTATTTGACTAGCGAAAAATTATGCCCAAAAATGAAATAATAAACAAACGCCGTTTACGTAAAACTTAATCAATTCATCGTCTTAATTAAGTAAGCTAGTTGTCTAAAATAAGTTTACAGACGTGAGAAAAACATTCGTTGCAAAACAATGCATTTTAAACAATGCGTTTCAAATAAATTACATTACAAAAATCTACAAAATATTTTCTGCAAAATACTTACGTGAAAAATGAACGCGAATCGCTTTAAAATATACGAAAACAGTAACACTATAGTATAAAATGTTTTAATTAAAAGTGTAAATAGAAATGTTAATAAACTTAATTGTTTGAGTTGTTAACTAACTGGCACGTTACAGGGAAAAATGTGTAATTAACATACGACTGCGGTCACAGTCTGGATGAGAACTGAAATGAGGAGTCACCAAGCATATCCTTCCTCTGGAAACAACTAACGTTGAAGGACACTCTCCTTTATGTTCTACTTGCTCACCTCGCACGAACATCGCATATAGAAAACGATATCACACAATTATGAAACTAATTCCTTTACTTATAAGGGCTGAAATTGCGCCAATAATAGAATGACGCAAGAAAATCCACTGAATGTGACCCGCAGCGGAGCATGAACCATGTAAAAGTACTTGACTTGACACTAAAGACTAAGGAAGTTTGTTTGTGCTGTAAGCAGGCTTTAAATGCCTTTGTCCCTTATTTGATACCCACTTAATGTACATAAGTACTTCATCTAACGATTAAACGATCAAATTGCTGATAACAAATTTTGTAATGTAAACAAAATGATAAGTTTTATGTCAACGCTCGTGCCCTACTTTAGATATTATTGATGAAATAAGGTTTGCACTGATAAGAATTTGTTGATTCAGGTCCCTTTTTGAGGGCCTTCAAACATCCTCTATCTGGTACCAAACGAATTCTTAAGCCAGAATTATTTCTTGAATTTTGTAACCATTCCAATGGCTGAACACTAAGTGTAGTTAAGTGTAGTCTCAACGATGTAAACCCGGAAAGAACGCTTCGGATAAAAAGTAATATTTACTTTGCACGCTTAGTCATAAAGAATCAATGTATGTTTTTTTATTCACAGCATAAAAAAACAATTATGAGCTCCAAAATTTTGTCGATAAAAGCCAGCTGTTGAACAAAACACCGATGTTATCAATGGTTGTATTGACATACGTAATTTAAGAGCCATCAGCAATTAAAAGGGCGGCGCATGCGTGATGCGGGTTGCAGATGAACAGAGGGGCTATTGATGCATGCAACGTGCGCCGGCGCCGAGTGCGTCGCCTTGCCATCCGGACAGACATTCTACACAGTTTAATATTCATTGATATAGTCATAGACACTAAAATAGTACTGTTATTGCATTCTCAGAATCTTGTGCAAGAAATAGTATAGAAATCGTAACGATTGTTCAATGTAAGAAATATAAATAAGTGATAAACTGAAAATGATTATCTAGCACTGATATTATAAATCGGAACATCCTTATCTTGACTAATGCTATCAATGCGATTGTGTTTTGCTTTATTTAATGTTGAACGTGGCAATTTTAAGGAAGAGGGTTATAAGCTATTTTTGCCATTAACCACACAAGAAAAACTACAGGCAACAACAAAATATGGAGCTGTGTACACGGATCTTCATTCGCGTGGGTTTCGATCTAGTTCCCTTAGGAAAACGATATAACATGAAGACTAAGTGCTCGCTGATTCAATAAACTAGCTTTCTCAAGAATAAAGAACTTTTTAAATTGCTTTTCATCTTAGTTTTATTAAATTTTAGACATGAAATATCGTATGCTTTTTCTATAGGTACGACATTCCTTCATTAATCTTATGATTTAAGAAAGAAAAGGCCTTATTGATCACAGATCAAAATTTTTAAACAATTGTTTAATAAAATCTGCTAAAAATCTGCAAATCTCTTTAAAAAGTTTTTCAATTTTTTATTTCTTGGTGGCAAACATTCTGATATTAGCGGTTTATTTCAATTTCAACCACCAGAAATGATGAGATAGTTTCAAAACGTGGTTCAAAACCGCACCAGTAAGTTAAAACGAATTGAAAGTCCCGCGCTGATGTAATTCACAAATTATTTCCGATAATAAGCGTTACAATAACAATCCCATGAATCGTGTATTTGCAAAATATTTGTAGCCTTGTCAAAACAAACGAATATTTAAAAATAAAACATTAATTGGTTGGTAGCAAAAATGATAAATCCTTTTGGAAAAGACGTGCGTATTTGTTTTGAATATCTAAACACTCATTCATAGTTTTTAAAGAGTATTTTTTTTTAAACTTGTCACAATGTTGAGGAAGGTTATATAGCCTCTTTGAAATCCTGCAACAACTCTTAAGTCGTAACATTACAGATGAAACGTAAAAGTTAGTTAGGTAATAATTTCCAGTTCTTTCTTATATCGTCATTAAAAATGTGATATAATCGATAATAATTATTATTAATTTCTATATCTATTACAATATCCTTCGATATCATATCAATGGCTTCACCTTTTGATTCACAATACTTGTCAATTCTAATGATCTGCCACACTATTGTTCGGCCTACTACCGTTCACTTTTGACAATGGGCCGTTTTTGCAGTATTGAGCAAGAATATCATGTGCGAAATTAATTCAGTAATAATATTGACACCTCATTTGAATTGCGTTTAATATGTCACTTATTGAATAAGTTCATAGCGATAATGGCCTTGCAGTTTAGCTATAACTAAGTATGTGGGTTGACTGTTGATATTATTTTCCTCTTAGTTTTATAGGTCATATAAGATTGCTTGTATTTAAATTGAACTGTTTTAAGTTAAGTAATACTTCTTCGTACGAAAGTACCTACACACGCATCAACAATTTGAATTACGAAAAGTTCAATATTTATTTGCTTTAACAATGAATTCTATCTAGCGATCCATCCACTACTAACAATAAGAATAAAGCAACTAAACTTTATAAAAGGCTGTCAAATATTCATAATTCCAATACTGCTGTTTTCCAAATCGGTAATGTGATCTCGACCCACGTAAAGTAGCTGATAAAAATCACAAACGCTTTGTATCAGAGCTATCGTGTCCTATGTAAATATCGACCCAGGGACCTTTCGAAGGAAACTACAAACAAAAAGTTGAAACTTTCCCCTGTCATGGGCTAGTGTTGTAACTGTCACAGTAATACTTTCCTCAGTGGGTGTCACTACTCACTGGTTGTCTATTGTTTAGAGCGAAAGTCGAATAGACAAAAAAATCGTATGTGAATATATGACCCCCAATAACGTGTCTGATGAGTTTCAAAACAGAGATGCATAAAGTTTCCATTGGTATCCGCAAACATGTGACTGTATATGATTCACATGTACAAAATTATTGACATGTGGGCAGGATATTTACAGCTCTGTCCGAGCAATAATAGACGACCTAGACTTTTTAATAGCATCATTCTAACAGCCAACTTTTGTGTACTTCCACATATCAAGTGTATCTGCATTGGATAAACAAACTTTTATTATTGACTTTACATTTATTTATGAATAGAAACCGCTTTCCCTGATGATTGAGGACATTGCTCAAGGTACAGTTAGTTACGTCAGTCTCCGGATGAATTTCTCGATGGTTTTTTTTGCAAATAGTAAAAACTCGTTTTTATGCGACCCACTAACTCGGAAACCCATGTTTAGATAGCGTTGAGAACCCAAGCGATTTGTTACTCGTAGATACTTTTTTCTCAATTTGTTAAAGTAAATGGTGCAAATTTCGAAATCGTAAATAGTTTTGCCTGCTGCCACAATGGCTCATGATTAACAGTTTGTTTTATGAACTAAGACGAATGACTGGTATTGCATCAATGTCAGTAGAAAGTCGTATGGATAACTTTTTATCTAGACATCATGTCGATAGCCTGTTGGCTGGCTAGAACCAGACTTGCGTTATCACCTGTCTCCCCTTATAGAATGCTCTTCGACGTGTCGCGTTGCAGCGGCTAGCTCTCTCCTTTTAATGACTTTCCAAGAAACGCAGGTGTTTGCAATATTAACGTATTATTGATATTTTATAAATCTTGCCAAACAGCAGGCAAAACCACAAAATACTGGCTACGGGAGTTCTTCGTGTCGTCACCAGATTTATTAATATAACAATGTCTTAGCCTTGGCACTTGATTTAATACTATTTGCTTCATAAAACTAGCGGCACAAAGCCAAGTAGCGCTTCGGCTTGTAATTTACTGCATGACAATTAAGAGCATCTTTAAATCAGTGCGTTTAAGAAGGTCAGAAATTGCTTTGAACATGTTTTAACCAAATAATTTATATGCAGCATTTGGTTATTATCGTCTATGTAAGTATAGGGGTAAAAGATGTATGTATGCATGTATATAACTATATACTCGTATAAGCAAGTATGATATTGCAAGGCATGCATCCAAATCGATACGCCCCTCGATGGAGTGCGGCATGACCGCGGTCGTCATAACAGAACGCCTCATGGCCGCTCAGTTTTTGCCTCACGCCACAGAGCTGAATGTTGTTCACAGACTGCTCAATTGTTAGGTCACGGTAATAATCATTTCCACACAAGCAAATATACATTGTTGGTTTACAGGTATCATTGTACTGTGAGAACTGAGAACGTTGGTGTCTGTCATTCACATACGAGAGGTGTAGGTTACATCTATCAGGTTTTTGAACATTTTTTGCTGCGTTTTTGTATAAGGATCAATATAATTAATATGATCTAAATATCTAACAAAAAGCTTTTAGTGTTTATAATGAGATATTGGGTTTGTTGTGGAACTGGACCACTATATTACATGATCATTTCTGAAATGAGAAGCAATTATAAAATTTGAAGTCTAATATTGAGATGTAATGTAATGATCAAAAGATTTTTAGCCACTCATTTGTAAAATCTGAATACTTAAGCAATCAAGGCTAGTTTAATTAAGACATTAATCTTTATACGGTAAACATAAAACAAATAAGTCAATTTAACCTTAATATAAGCACAAATTAAAATAATTGACCCAATTCCCGTAGAGCTCTCATTTCTTCGGGCTCGTTTTAAATTTCCGTGCGATGAACCATATTTCATATTATGTTTATATGTAGAAAAGGTAGTTACATGTGATTAAGTTTAAAAGCTAGAAAATAGCTTTAGTTACGTGTAATTAGTGGTCGGATGCCGTTAATCATACGTTTTATGTTTAGCCTTAGAAAATAATTATTAGGAAGTGCAAGTCTTTTATTTCCTTCCTTGTTCTGTACTTGTATTCATCATATCTTATCCGACATTCACTTGCATTAGATAAATGACTTGTAAACAGTTTGTTAATACATTTAGCCAGCAACAATAATCTTTGTTAATTAACCATGTCTTTTCGCAGCACAATTATTTTCGGTTTTAAACTGTAAACCTAATATTAATAAGAACCATTTTCAATTAACAAACTTACCTTACTACTCACGTTTTAAATCCACGTCGAATTGAGCTAGTATATTAAAGTTTTCATTATCTAGATCTACTTTTTGTGATGATGTAACACGTAAAAATAGTTGTGCTAAATCGTAGCGTTAAAGTATATAGGAATTGTTTCTCAGAAAGATGGTTCATTATTTCATCCGTAGCTACAGTCTCATGCAAAAAGATGTGGTCTTCAGTTAAGCCTTTGACTGCCAACAGAAAACTATTGAAGGTAAAACCTCCGCTACCGTTGGTCACCGGTGACCTACGTGGCGCTCAACGTGTCAATGTTCTTTAAGAGAGCTATATCAGTATTCTATATACAAACTTACATACTTTTACGCACGCGGTAATAGGGAGCACGAAAAATACAGAAGGTATGTGATCTATACTAATATTATAAAGAGGTAAAATTTGTAAGTTTGTATGTAGGGGGTAATCTTTGGAACCGCTGGTCGGATTGTCAAAATTCTTTCACTGATAGATACTTAGATAGCTACAATGTTCCTGAGTGCTATAGGCTATAAAGCACTACGCTACGATCAAATGGAGTCGAGTAGCGGGTGAAACCGCGTGAGAGTAGCTAGTATGCTTTAAAAAAGTAAAAATTACAGTTTTGTTCCTATTAGGGCAAGTCTACAGAAACTAGAAAGCCAGTTACATATAAACATTCTTACATGCTTACTTGAGTTAATGAGTGTACAAATAATACTCACAAGTCATATTTGCATGAGAATATTCACAAAGCAACAAAAATGTGATATTTTTGACATGACGTGCGGATGGACATGCATTTATTTGCCTTTTACTAATGACTTCCATTCAAATAGATTGACGACTGACTTTCTATAAAAATATATACCTACGAATATCTTAATCGTGTGCATCGATTATATACCTATATAATGAAGAATGTAGGTAAGTATAGGTTGACCCGAGTGGATGTTACGTATATGAACAGCAAACATCCGATACGCCTTTTGCCTGTAGACTTTCTTTTGTTTGCCATTAACTAAAGTGGAAAGAGCTAAAATAAAATCAATGCAATCATGTACAAAAGGTTATGTTATGTTAAGATGGTATACAGAATGTTCTGTCAATCTTTTAATACGCCGATCGCTGATTCCAAATAAAGGCTTATCCGTAAGTTTTATGGAGACTGTAGCAGATAATTTAAATTAGTTTAGAAAGTTATGTGTCTAGTATTTATTGCGTTATATGCAATAGATGTGCCTTGAAGTTAACATAATAATTAAAAAGATAATATATTTTCTATTACCTGTAATTATATTTTCTTTTGAAATCTTTAAGGAATCTAAGTATATTGGACGTAACGTATTCCTCGTTAAAGTGTCTCGATAAAAATAAGTCCAGGTATTTCTTTATCTTACAATATTTCAATTTGTATGTTGTCGACGCGGGAAAATAGGTACAGCCAGACAATACAATGATAAATTGAGTTTACAGTACAAGGCTTTAAAAGATGCCAATTTGTCTTGTATTTCCGTACGTCCTTTATATGCAGACTGTACATGAGTACCATTAGGTCTTATTATTTTTAACGGAGTACGTTGTTAGGATGACAAAACACCATATAGGTTTGTCACGAATGATCTTTAACAAGGAGGTGTTGTATATTTTTTTTATTCTTTGCCACATTGTTTGGCAACTAGTCGATTTGTGTATAGTTTAGAAGTTTTAAGACAAAAACAAATCAATATCGAATGATCAATTAGAAAAAAAAAGAAAATCGAAAACAAAACAATATGTGCAACGTTCGAAACTTCTGTGTACAAATTTGGCGCGAATAATTTCCGATTGCTCCTAAAGGTAGCGATAATAATACTGTTTTAGTGTCAATTAAAGTACTAACAGTACTGACGTCAGTTGGTGATTACACTGACATACATAGTTAGTTGCAACTCGACGCCACACAGACCCGGTCCGGGAGAGTGTCGAAACACATCCATTAACGATAATTAAGCTCAGTTTTTTAGCGGCAAACGCTCAAAATGTCGCCCGTTCAGTTTCCATTAATAGACACGTATTAGTTGGAGATAAAATAAAGAGAAAACGTGATTGATTTTCTGACATCGCTAACTGTACTTGACGGTTTGCTTTGGTTACTTAAAAACTATTTGAATGATGCCCGTTCCCAATATAAAACTGGCCGAATTCTTTTACTTATACGTTTATTATAAAAAGCACAATGGTGTTTTTATCTAAACAAGCCTGTTTACATAATTTTATCAAAATACATCGAGCTGTTTTTGTGAAAAGGTGTTTTTTATGTGATGTAAACGGTGCCGCTCATGGACAAGTTACCAGTACGTTGCGGCTGTGTTAGGGATAAGGGTTTCGGAGATTTAGGGATTGGGGCAGAGTAAGAACGATACCAGAGGCCCCTCTGGCAAAATACAACAATGTGATTGTTTCACGCCGGTATTCTGTGATGCCGTGGTACCTATTCGTTCTGAAGCATGGCTCTCCCACACGTAACAAATATCCATCCATATCCAACCAAACTTTCACGTCTATACCTATACACATACGATATATTATATACCGACCTTGTGAGTGTGTATTGTCGTATAGCATCGAAGTTTTACGAAGATTGATTACCAAGTAAGGTTTGTAATCTTCTGTTGCCGACTCTTCAATGTTCATCTTTTTTTAAATGATATT
The DNA here is from genome assembly GCA_902829305.4 of Spodoptera exigua. NCBI lineage: Eukaryota > Metazoa > Arthropoda > Insecta > Lepidoptera > Noctuidae > Spodoptera > Spodoptera exigua. The sequence continues at coordinate 7,229,560 of LR824612.2, forward strand.
GCTCTGTATTTCATAACCCAAAAAAGAGAATAGCGATGTATTTGTTTTTGAATGTTGGCAAATGCTATTTTTACGTTTCAACAAAATACAGAATTATTTTTTAAAATTATATTTGTTTTGGAAACAGGAAACGTATTTTATTGTTTACGTTTACTTTGTTTTTGTTCAAAATTTGCTTCCACAAATGTTCGAAGTTCAAAAAACCTAAGCATAATATATGAGCGGGCGTATGAGTGCTAAATTATTCAACATGTCGGTTTTGCCTTATTTTTCACTCAACACTGACTCATACAGACTGATTTGACAACTCATTTGTTGTTATTGGCGCAGCTGGGATGTGGTGCCAAGTAGAAATATAGATGTGGAGATAGTTGGAAAGAGTTTGTAGCTATTTTCTTTAATTTTTGTGAGCAATGAGAGTTTTCAATTACTTATTTTGTTTGAGAGTCATTGTCACTCTAAACGTGTGTGAAATATAATTCCATGTACCTACCCAAGTAACGTACAAACGTAGGAAAACATATAATCCTCATAATCTTTCTCAAAGATATTTTCGCCTTTTGAAATATTTAAATCCATTTTCATTTATGTCGTGCCACGGATTAGCAATTCCTTTGCGTAAAGAAAACCGAATAAGAAATTTCAAAATAACTTTTCTTAAACAATGTCTACAAAACATTTCACAAGACCTAACGGTATCCGTGTTTAATAAACGTATAACATAAGAACTCGATGTAATCTAACTATTCATAATTCTTACTTAGAACACTAATTAGTCAGCTCACAGGAATTTCAACGAACAATAAGGTTTTATCTTGAACGTTGATACTAGGTGACTTGTAATACCTAGGCAGTGTTTAAACAAAATAGGGAGCTGCCTATTTTGTAAACTATACGGTAAATGTGAACTAATTGTAAGCAATATGTTTAGCTTTAGTGATGACGTGTTGATAATAAATTAATTATACTTCGGTTGCACCATTTAAGTGTGGTAGAGTCAAGTTTCGCCACGAATGGGTCGGCTCGACCGGAGTAATACCACATCCACACAGAAAACCGGAAACAGCGGCGTTATGTTTTGCCGTGTAAGTGAAATTATCGGAGGCCCAATCATTCCTTTCCCCCAATCCCCCAACCAATCCCTAAATATCCGAAGCCCTATTCCCCAAAAGGCCGGCAACACACTCGTTGCGGGGGTCCATTGATTACCATCAGGTATTCTGTGCGCTGGTCCTCTCGACTGGTGATATCGACCTCTTAAATAAAAAAAACATGTTCAATCATTATCCCTCTCCCTAGGAAGATTGACAACATCGCAAGTTTCTTGAGAGCCGCAGATAACCACTGATTACCAGTGACGAATGGGCGCTCAACATTGTTCCCCTTCTGGTTGTTGTTAACTCTAATAGGTAGTAGTTAAATACTAACTAATTATCCTGTCGAGAACGTCGAGAGCAAATTTTGGGCATTAAGCTCAGAGCCTCCAAGCCTCCCAAAGTAGTTCAACTAAGAATTTCCAAATTAAATTCTTGATCCTAATTGGAATTGTTCTTCATGTTTTCACTGTTGTACAATCAGTCCGTATTTTACTTAGCTTAACTAGTTATGCTATAAAATATTGTATTTGTGCACTAAAAATGGATTTTTCATCATAAAATCAGTCATCAAAATGACTCCATCTGTTCTGGGTGAGGCGAAAAATAGTGCCAGACTCTTACCGACTAAAAACCGCCTTGTTCCTTTTACTGCTTCAACGTAACTCAACTAGAAAAGGATGTGATGTTATTTAAGTTAATAAGTATCTGATATTTCTACTGGCAAATAGAAAAGGAATTGCTAATGTCACTTGAAGTGGAAATCGTCTTGTAGGAAATGAGGTTAAAGGTAGTTCTTCTGGTTTTTCCTTTAGAGTTAATAACCTATGTATGTAGATAGTTAAATTTCATATACTCGGATGTAAAATGTTTAATGTATGCTGACATACATAAAGGAAATGAAATAAGTATACGATAGTCTTTTTTACATGCTTTTAAAAACTTATAAATAGCAAACGAGAGTATTATCTTTGGACAATGTGGTGTGAATTTATGAAAGGTGTGAATTAATTCTCATACATTGAGAACAGAGAAACACGTCACGCATGGCTAGATTGTGTAAATGAAACGCAATCGGAATTTGTGTTGCTATTATACGAAGTTTCATGATCAGATCTTTAATCTCGAGTGGATTTTATATTTAATTGCTTTTCGAACTTAATAAAAATGTTTCCATGTTTTATAGAAAGGCTCTTTAGGCCTTTTTTTCTTTGAAAGTCATCCAAGGTCTTCCCTTGTCCTAGGTGAGGCGAGAGGGACTGTCAGACTCTTACTAACTAATCCGGGCTGGAGCCGCGATTCATCATTGTGCTTGTACCCGCAGACGCACTTCATTTTTTCTTCAATTTATTTATTTATTTATAAATTCTTTATTGTACACAACATTACAAATTTAGACACACAGGGCAGCCGGCAGACTTCAAACTTACTTTTCGTGAAGGTTACTCTATAACTTTTCTTTAAATATTATTTAATATTTAAGGTTGTATTAAGGTTGACTAGTAGAGAATGCCATATGACATTAAGTCCATATTTTGTACCAACTTCATTTCAGTGTGTACAATAAAGCATCAATAAATAAATAAAAAAAATATTCTTAATATTACATACCTATACATATTAAGAATATTTGTATAAAAAATGTATAATATAGTAACAAACAGTTGTAATCATGAATAAAGACACGTGAGATTACGACTTCAGACTTTATATGCAATATCTCAGAAGAAATAAATAAAATAATCGCTTCACGACAGAATGACACCTTGTCTTTCATACCTGATTGCATGAGAGACTTCGGTGCGAGGAAAGATTACCAAGCAATCATTTCAAACTAGAAGACGATTGAAATTATAATCTTATAAAGCAAATGGGAGAATAAAAATGACATAGAAAATGTTTTATCGGCCTAATACGTAAAGATGGCTGAAGGATTTGGTATGAAATTAAAAACAAATAACATTATACAGTACAGATAACTTACACGGTAATATTAGTGGCATATATTTTTTATAAGAATCGTCACAGTCCCATTTTTTGTTGTTGTTTGTATTATATGTGTATATATGTATCTATCTATCTATCTTTATACATATGTAAGCAAATCGTTGATTGAGTTATCCAGCAGGTTTCGAAAGCAAATTTCTGTTTCCGCTGCCATAATATGAGTTAGATATTACATATGTCAATAAATTCTTCATCGCTAATTATAGATGGAGACGTTTTTATTGCATTTCATAATTTATTTATGTTATTACGGTTTTCTATCGTAAATGTTTGGTCAACCATTTAATGGGTGGGTGATAATGACGAAATGGTAAAATTGATTCATAGTTCAGTAATTAGAAAAAATTAGAGAGGAATGAATAGGATTAGAACCGTTGAGGTTACTATTAGAAGTACCTTCGAATACATAGTCTCCATATAATCGCGCTTTCAATTTTACTTTAATGCCATTATGTCCATAAGTCCTTATTACAATTACAATAAGCGAATGGGACTTGTACCACTGGTACAAATAGATACATTTAAGGAAATTAAGACAACATTTAGTTAGGAAATAAATGCGACAACGTATTTTAAACCTTACTCAAGTAAGATTAGATTAACTTTTTGTTTTAAAATAAAACTGCAACAAATGTTTGCGTAATGCGTCGTGCCTGATACGGAAAAGTTTTTCCTTAGGAGCAATTAGTTGTGTGTGAATGGTGTTTTTATATTTGTAAATTTATAAAATACTCAATTCTCAAGCATAATTAAAGGTGCATTGTTACTGTAATATTTACAGTTAAGGTAAGATTTTAAATCTTAATAATTTAAATAAAATTGGTTTCTATCCAACTAAGGAATCGATGAAAATTTAAAGTCACAGCACTATTTATATTACAAAGATTTTTTTTTAATTGCTATAAACTAGTGCTTGACTGCGATCCCACCTGATAGTAAGCAGTGATGCAATCGTTGATGGTAAGGCGCACTAGTTTATTAAGTAAAATTTAGTAGTTTTGTTTTCAAATAAAAATCAAAACTAAAAAGAGAAGAAACAAGAAGAGAGGATGAGTTCGGAACTTCAAATGTAGGTGCACATCGCTTAAAAGCTTATAATAAGAAGTTTTACCAGGTTTTTGGAAGGACGATTGAGAATGTAGTTTGAATTCCTAAAGCAACTGACTTACTATATGAATATTATTATCATAAAAGTTTATTGGAAAACTCGAAAATAACTATGAATGAGACCTATCACTCTCTCGATAAAATTATTGTTATTACAATTTATTTTCATAAAATATATGTCCCTTGTTAATCTCGTTCAAAACAGATTAAAACTGAACACTGTTTATTTAACTCAAAGGGAAAACAAACCGTTATGCACGTAGTCTTAAAACACATTCCCGGAGATTATAATCAATGTTTACATATAAGGAAATTGCCCTAAAAGTCTTAATTTATGATGAGTATGCGATTAGAGAGTGATCTCATTTCGGATGAGTCATCTGTCCTCATGTAGCGGCTGAATAACGTCCTGTCATAAATGGTATGTCCAATATATTTATGACACCGACCACATGGTATATAAGCCGCCATTAACAAGTATAATGGAATTCGCACTGAAGGTTAAAAATGCCAAATTCCGTTACACTGATAACAAATTCAATCCAACTTTTTCGTGTTTATAATTTTTGTGTATCAATAATTAAATTGGTAGTTCTGATAGTTATAACATTTGAGTTTAATCAACAAGTACTCTTGTACGTATAAAAACGTTTTGGTCACGCATTCCTCTCGCAGTCTGGAGTGCCAAATTTCTGCAAATTGAATTTATAAATAGCTCCGCAGACATATTTCACATGTGAATATTTTTGGAATTCGGTACAATGTTGTTAGAACTGAAAGGCGCGAGACGAGTGCATGTTTTAACCAACTTCTTTTTGAAAAATAAATTATAGATTTTAGTAAAATCACTATCGTTACAAAGTGTTATCCAATTGAATCTATTCAAATTAACGATCACAATAGTAATTATATTCAAAATGAAACAATTGTTCTGTTAAACATTTATGTTTGTTTTCCTCTGAATAACAACAATTCTCTTGTCACAAATATTCTAACATTGGGTAGCTATTGTGTTCTATAATAAGCTAGGCTCATTGGCGCCCCGCGGCGTCACCGGTTGGCAGACCACCCCGCTATTGCTTGGCACTAGCGACCATTGTACAAGGGCCAGGTGTATTACGATACTCATTGTAGTTTCTACTACTAGATACATAGCGTACCGATTCAAGGAAGTAGACCAAAGCCAGATTTATTTCATTGCTCTTTAAATGGAACACTTTGACAGTGATGCAAGAAAAAGAACTGCAGCTGCAAAATTGTTAACTGGTTCTCGTGAATCGAACTGGCACTAATTGATATCTTGACCTGTTCGTTGAAATACATGCGTCGATACGTTTAGCAATGTTTCTAGATAAAATTGTACGAAATATTAGGAACGAACATGGTAGAAGTTATTGACTGTCTTACTGCAGTCAGTTTCCGCAACAAGCAACAATTTCAACATCCGTAGTGATCGTATCTTCCGTGGATCAGCCCTGAAACCAGTATTGTTCTCATGTAATCTACAGACAGGAAAATAAGTTAGCGTCGACGCTCAACGACTGCAGAGAAATCGCATCGAAACCGGAACCAGTACCAGCGGATATTTTATTATTGAGGAGTCCTCAGACAGCGGTTCCACTTTTATTGATATATTGGTGTTGAATAGAAAAATGTGGTGCAGTGTCTGAATATATCATGTAGTCTCCTCATTATTTATGTAGTTTCTCATTCGTTTATTTGTTACAGCGTGGGTGTTAGATTGAAATGTCGAGTTAGAGAGAACAAGCCTGAGACTGTTTTTTGCAATTCTATGATAGCTGGTAACAGTGATTTCCATTTTATTTTGAGCTCTATTTCCAGTACGTTAGATTTAATTTGCTCTTTAAGTAAAACAACTAGATTAATTTCGTTCTCCGATTGATTTGTTTCCATTGTGTATGTAGTAAATTATTGCGAATTAGATTAGTCTGTTTTATTCTCGCCCTGTTAATGTCCGTTGATGTATGAATAGTTGTTTATTCGGCGCCGCTTGTCCGTCCCTGACACCATATTATCGAATGGAGCTGTGAAGTGCCTCCTTACGGTAACTACATTTAACATATGTACACAGCTAAGTACATATACGGTAAACTGTCTACGTCTAAGTCTGCTAATGATTTGACACAATTATTATGCAAATTACATGTTTCGGTCACCTTTTTAAAAATAAGAATAGCTTCTATATGAATAAATGAATAACGAGAAAGAGCTATAAAATAAAATTATACGTAAGTTAGTATTTATTAAATACTTTTTAAACTTTATACAAAAAGGTTCAAGAAAATTATAAATTTAGCCTGAGTATACCCTAAACAATAGAAGGCTAGATTTAGATAGCTACGTTTATAACAATGTAATGTAATGTCTCTTAACTAATGTCAATATTTAAAATGTAATGATAATTCTAAGTAACTACAAGAGTAATGTCATCAAACATAATGTCATTGTACGAAACGTCATAGATGTTAATAAACTTTATAGTACTAAGGAGTCATTGTACAACTATTTGCACTTTATTTACATGTTTTTGTTGCATAATTAATTATTAACTTATATCATACAAATAGCCTGCTTCGATATTGTTAGTTGTTATCATATCATTATCGTAAACCTGCAACAAAAACCCTGTGGGCCTCTATGCTTGTAGTTGTAGCTGCATATTTTTTGCTTCTCGTGTTACGGTTACCGAACCCACTCGAGAGCTTCGCACCTAATAACAAGACCCGTCAGACATTCAACACCACAACGATCTGTTTTCAATCATTACACTGGACCTGAACGCGGCGAATTCCTACAGTCTATTTTAAGACCAACAACTCACGTAATAAACACTACTTTAGAATGTCCGCTCATATTTTCAGCCCAATGGCTCGCATTTTTGCTCAATTTTTTACTGTTACTAAAATTCAATGGACTACGATTAACCTTTAACAGTAAAGGCCAGCGTTTTAATCCAGTTAACTTACAATAAATTTACTTGGACTAAATTACTCTAGATTGAGCAAATTAAATCTAAAATTTATTCCATTTCCAATGTTATTATTTTATTAAAGTTAAGCTAAGATCATTTAATATTTCGTTGACAATAATTTCTGACTAAGATTTTGAACTTAAGCGCGATAGTAATCGTGGGTAAGATTAATAATAAAGTAATTTACATAGCATTGTGTTTGCGCTCCAGTGCGCATTACGATGCAGAACGTTGACAACACAATAGCTTCGTTTTTACGAAGTGCGCCTATCAGGCATCAGTACGATCACTTTCCTTACTGGTTAATGCGTTCCCAGAAGGCATCAGCTTCATCGCTAATTGCAAAACGTACTGCTTGGACCATTTAAATAGCGCTTAATGAATTGTGATTTTCAATGCATATATTTTTAATCCTCACTACACGATACGGACAATACCATACATTTTAAAATCTTTCTTACGAGAGAATTCGGTTAAGGATGTCGCATTAATTACTACTCCAAATTGACGAGTTTATCCCTGAAAATATGATGGGAATTCCAAGCATGAAATGGAAGTCAGTCTATGAATTATATTTAGAAGTATGTTAAATACTCACGACTCCGCGAATAAGTCATCCATCTAATGGGATTCGTATAGGTATTTAGGTAATAGAAATGTTTTATTTTTGTTGTTTATTTCTAGTCAACTTCAAAGGATCAGCTGAGGAAGAGGTATGTACGTATTTATGAAGTACAAGTAAATCTCAGTTAGTTGTGGAAGCAATAAAACTGATAGGTTATTGCCATCTTCGTCTAGAATGTCGACTGCAAAATGACCGTGTATCGAACCGGGCGCGCAGTAAAATTGCAAGGAAAAGTTGGCGACGAGCCAGCCGTGCGTACAGTGAACACAGTGAGCACACTCGCCCGCTATCGGCCACAATTTATTGTTTGCAGAAAGGAAACTCTTATTTCTTATTCATGTGGACAACACTTCGATTGAAAGTGATATCGGACTCGCGTTCCGTTCGTATGTTACTGCAAACATACACTTTAGCTGCATTGTCTCAATCTGCAACGATAACATTGACATCTGCAGATAGATATCGGAAATTATTGTTGCTTCGTCGTTTTGTTTCAACAATATCAAGTTTCTTACAAAGTACAATAAGTTCAGTTTGCAGATAATTGTCTAATCTTAAACCTTAACTTCTTCATAAATCTAGTCCTTAGAATGATTTTTAACATGGGTGGGGTTGCTAGTGCAAGCGCCAGAATTTCCAACGACGCACGTGGCTTATGACAAGAGATGGTACAGCGTAGTTTTTGGATATTAAGTAGTGTAACACCCCCTCTAACCCAAGTCGTTGGATGTTGTTATCCCACAAAAAATACGATAAAATGAAGATACATGATAAACCTAGCACCATAGGAGGTATATTTCAAAAGTGTTGTATTTTAAGTTAATGCGTCATTACTTAGACATTTTAATAGGTGTAGGGAAGGGAATGGAATTAATTTTGCTGCTCGGGCACGCACGGGTAGGTCCCGCCCCCGCGCTGACGTGACGGCAACGTGACGGGCGTCTGCCCATCTCGTCAGAAAAGGGGCCTCCAATATACGACAGCCGGTTTAAAGTTTAATATTAAACATCGTATCATATTAATTTTAGGATGATATTTTGGAGCTAAATATTTTGGAACATAGTAATTTTGGGAACATTTTCGCCATCTTTATTATAAGGACCAGACAATGTATAATAGAAGCAAAGTTCTCGGAACAAAATCCACAGAGCAGCCCCCACAATTTATGGCTTTCCTTCAATGCTATAAAATCGTTGGCATTGTAGGTAAGTACTTTGAAAAGTTTGAGTTCGGTAGCGATATCTACTAACACTCTATATAGAGATAGACATCTACGTTGCAGACGACGAGGGTTGGAAGGGGTCACCGCACTGAACTACCCTCTCCCCACGAATTCCTGGAAAACCGACGGCAAAACTAACATTTGGAAAAGTTACTGCGTCTCTTCCCAGATCACTATGACTCACGTTAATAAATCAAAGCGCCTGGCCTTGGCTGCTTGATGCGTACATTTACCTAACGATCATACCAGGCATGGCTAAATAAGCATAGCCTTGAAGTGTCGCTGTAATGGTGAAAACAAGACCTAATCGGACGCAACCTTAGTTCTTACAGCTAAGAAAAAAACTAAGGTGGACATGTTCGAAATTAGAAATTAATTATAATAGGTTCTCTTTAGATCGATTTATTTATAAGTGACAATAAAGGTCATGTCTAGATAGTCGTGTCTGTAAATATATGAGAGAAAAGCAATCCAATAAAGTCCTAGTACGTAATAAGTACATCGTGCCCCCAAGCCCCTCTGGCTGTTAATCCTTCAAGCTCGTAACTGAGTTTTTCCGGTAAAACACGCACTGCGTGATTCATCGAGTCATTTTGTGCGGCTCTATTCTCGATGAAGAAAAACCACCATTTTAGTAATATTTTTATTTTATCCGTCTTACCTTATGTTGTTAGTGTTGCCTAGTCGATTTTGAAATCGATTCTTAATGCAGACGTGGGTAGACTTACAATTTTGGAAAGTAAGTTTTATAAGAATAATACTTCAACACGGTATCGTAAAAATAATAGAGAAGTTTAGTTTCATTTCTTGTACCTAGTTCTAATCTGATCGTCTGAAGATAATTACTCGGTATGTCTTTAAGTAAAGTTATTTTAAATTATACAAAGAAAGCGGTTCACGCCATGTTAGTTCTAAGTAAATACGCTTCGTCTCGTGACTTGAATCATTAAAGGGTGGGCGAGACACTTAAAAGTATGAACATGTAAGTGACAAGAGGTGCTCCAGTTAAGGGGGAGTTAAGCCGTATTAACGTTTCAAATTAAACGAGATTTTATTTTATTAAATTAAAATTATATGAATTGTTATGACATTATAATGGAAACTAGATATTATAGATGTTTTCGTACAAATACAAAGAACAAATAGAAGTAATTTTCTTTTTTGTCAACTAAAAACATAAGTACCTACTGATAAAACCCGTCAGAAAAAGATTTTCGCTTAGCTTTGGGTATGTAAAATAATTCAAACGAAAAGTAATCACATAACAAGCCAACATTTTTAAAACATAGTTAAATTTCGTTTACATTTATATAAAGCCATTACAGTTTACATTTACAACCAGTCGCCTATCTTTCAAATTTAAAGTTCACAATTATTTGCTAGAGAAACTGATAGATTCAACTCATTAGTGTATTGTTGTTTTTGTTTCTTGTATATATTCGTAATCTATTCTTCCCATATTTAATAGTATTATTTATGTATTATTTATATGTTATATGTGTATTTGTAGATTATATTTGTATTATAGGTATGTATATGTTGCCTTATGTGCCTATGTTTTTTAATTATTTGTGTGCTTGTTTAGAACCTATTGTTAACACTTATCTGCATCACCCGTGAGGTTGACTGGTAGAGAATGCCTTCGGGCATTAAGTCCGCTTTTGTATGTATTTCTTATGCACATAAATTGTTAAATAAATAAATAAAAAATAAAGTTTCGATCCAACATTGAAGATTATGGTTGGAAGCGTTTCACTTAATGAAATCTGTTAAATTCAATGTACAATTTATCTACAGTCTAGCTATTTGTATCCATTAGCGACCAAAAATCATTATTTTTGGTTAATTATAATTAACCTTAACAGAAATATCATTCATTTCAATAAAACTACTCATATTAATAATGAACGACATTAATCGCCATTTTAATCTAGTCTTTCGAATGGAATTCTCTTTTGAAATAAATTTGAATAAGCATTGATAAATTCTGTGGGTGTAATTTGTTTTACATCTTGACCGTGTTTCTTTGCATGATTGCCTAATGACATCAGACAGATCCAAATTTAAAATCGACTAAACGTAATGACATTTGTATTTTGCATTAGTTCTGCATTCTTGATTTTTAAGAATGTATTTTATAAGAGAAGAAAAGATAAAGCAAACAGCTGTCAACCAATAAATTAATGATGAAGCTTGGAAAGAAAAATACTATTATAAAAAAATCGATTCCCATTTAGTAAGTTTTTCTGAGATAGAAAACAGAATAATATTTACAATAAAATTTATGTAGGTCGTGCCTTATCACCGTGATGAGTTTCATCGAAATTCATTCAGTGGATCGCACATATTGTTTACAAAGGTTTGTCTTGACCTCAAAGTCAAAGCTGTCGACTATATAAGTAACATTTACATATTTTCACTGTGGTTCAGTCACAGTTTATTTGAAAACAAATCTCTTGTATTTAATTTTAATGAATTAGTAAATTAATTAAACAGAGCAGATGCGGTAACCGTATCATTTTTCACCTGGTTTGGAGCACACCTTGTGTAAGGTAAAGTAAGCGTCACATGAAGTAACGAAACCATTTTTGGTATTGGACACATTTCATGTTCGCCTTATCTTGATCCATGACATTTCATTCGATTAAGAATGCGTGAAATAATATTATTATCTTAATTAATCCTTAGTTTGATGTAAAGGAACTCGTTCATAGTTATCTTTTGTTTTAGAATCGATGACAACTAGGTTACATGTTTACACAAAAGGATTCCTGGAAGCTTTATGTTTACATAGAAGTGACGTCATATTTTATTTGAACACTCACAATAAATTCGCTGGAATAGACCAATTAAGTAATAAAAGTGTTATATTTAAGTATCTCAACTTCCAATATTACGATTTTAGGTAAGTATTTTATTTTTTATTAACAATATTAGTGTTTCATTGTATCATTACTAAAATAACACTTACGTGTGAGTAATCTCCAAATCATCAACCTACGTGGACGATTATTTGTTTTGCTGAATTCCGTTTCTAATGTTTGTTTTCGCATTTTTGCACAACAAAGGTATGAATCAGTTAGCACAGTGTTGTCAAACAATAATATCTACTAAAATGCAATACTTTACAGACTTGAACATTTCAACTGAACTTCACCTTTAAATGTAAGGTCCATAGCTATAGGAAAGTATATATGTACTATATATGTATAACAATACCACGAATTCCGTGCGTCATTGTCACTCGGCCTAAATAAGGAGTTACCTGATGTTCTTTATAACCAACTCAGTTAAATAAAGATGTCCTTACTAAGGATTTTATGCGTTAAATGCCTATTTTATTAAATTCACTGCATCTTTATTTAATATGTATTGTTTATAAAGGATTGTCTTCTATGAATATAAGGGTTTAACCTTAGGAAGGTTTATATGGCTCGAGTTTCTATATTGAGAGACAGAGATAGTACGTTTTTAAGTGACTAAATCACATTTTAGTTAAGATAATATCTCCCGTACCCAATTCTGCCAATAAGCTTGTTGATTAAACTCGCCATAAAATTAGTATCAAAGATGTGACGTCATATATACCTTCATCCATCATACATTTCCATCTATACCTATAGGAAGTGTCCAAGTCTTACCATCTTTAAAAGGGTCCATATATTTCCGTCACAGATGACAGATTGGCAAGGAAGTGTCGCTACCATTTGCAGTATCACTTGCAAGGTGACAATCGTATTACTCCACTGACTCCATAACAATTTATTATTGTTACAATGAATGACCATATTAGAGGTTACATTTATCATTCTACAGGCACATCATATTTAGCTATCCCATTACCGTTAATAGATTTGCTACCTTATTGTTGTGTCATACAGTTGAAAGTAGATAATTAATTTTGTCAGTTGTGGATACCTTGCTGTGCTGTGTACCTACATACAGTATGAACAAAAAGAGGACAATGATAGTTCCAGTCAAATGCTGCTCCATTTAACTACGGCATGTCTAGTTAACGTCTGCAAATGTTACTGAGAATAGAACATGTTCAAAGCTAGTCCGTAGAAGTGCTGAACATAATAAGGAAACTAAAATGTATACTAATTTCAACATTTCACAACTGAGCTGCAGAATAGTGGGACAGGAAATTAGAAAATAAAATAATGTTTTTCGATACGCGCAAATGCGTAGATATTATCTGGGAGTATTATTAACATTGGAGCTAGCATAGAAACTGCTAGCAGATTATTATTAATGTGTGTAGTGTGTATAGTACCTACTTATGCATGAAAGTTAATAGAAAAAAGTTGCCAATATTTTCTTTTAAATATACCAACCAAGCAAAACTAAACCTGTAGGAACTTTTACGATAACAACTTCTCTATGCGCATAAGATTCGATATGTTCGCTGATACTTACGCAACTAAGTTCCATAGAAAAATACCTAAACACGTAATAAATATCTACAAGAAAACGATGACGTAACTACCGTTTGAGTGAGGATTGATAGCACGAATACTTTCCCTATTTAAGGTACTTACATACGTTCATCAAAACCGCTCGCGTACATCACGCAACTTGACGAGCTAGTAGCCATTAAGATGATAATCTTTACTCGATTAATGCGAAAATATACTCACATAGAACAGCATCAAGTATATACGCAACATTAGTAAGGGTTAAACGAGTTCAAACTCCAGATTCTTTTGTTAAAACGATCTGATACGCCCCCTCAACCCAGCAAATATAGGCGCATGCCTGGAAACACGGACCATTTTGAAATATCTCGAATCTATCTAAGGAAACATCACCTACATTCATTGTGTTCAATGAAACGTCGCTCTAGTTCTAGACAGAAATGATAGATTTAGTCCAATAGAAATAGATAAATTGTAACACGAAACCGAACGTGTTGACCGACAATAGAGCGACTGGCCTAATGTATTGGTCCCACATAGAATTCGTCACGGTTGGCAATAAAAAATATCTTATAAAATCTCTTAAGCGGATTTATAAACAAAGGTGGCATTTAGGTAAGCGTACATATAGATATAGCCTGTACGTAGTGATGGGGAGTCACCTGAGTCAATACTTATTTGTGTCGCATTCAATGTCGAGGGTGGATCGTGAATCGATTGAATAAGGAAGCCTCTCCCTACGAGGGTGTCAAGGGTAGGTTCGCAGACAGCCTCGAGTAGGCAACTGACGGCTCTTATCACGGCAATCTTAATGAAGAATGTAAGCCTTATCGTTGATCAAATACTTGTCATTACCATATAGTTAATGAAAAAGTATAATACTTATATTTTCTTTGCTAAATCTCATGGTCGCGTGTTTGGACAAGGTCATGATAAGTTACATTTCAGGAAAAATATTTTCTTTGTTTACTTTGTAATACATTTCAAGTAGGACATGTTCAGAATATTCATTTACAGCATTGGTTTACTGTTATTTATTTAATATCTTTCGTAATACTATACAAAATTATAGCAACCAGAATGTTACTATTACTATTCTAATAAGAGATTTTAAAAGACAGTAGATTCATTTGTTTGCTATGTATGTATGTGATCGGAGCAATTGTAATATGGTTCAAAACTACTTTATAAAAAGATCAAAAATTGTTATATAAATTCATTAATCATAGAAATGTTATATCCATAACAACAATAGGCGGTTTTTGGATAATTAGTAAAAAAGGTTTGCCGTATTTTTATTAAGTATATTGTTCAAGTAATGTTCACATTTCTGGTAGTTTACTACTCTTGGGGGCAGACATACATTATGAATCAGTTCTTGGTATTGTTGTTCTACACAATGTCGAGGCATAATTCGGTTATTTTGTCATGTTAAAACAGCTGACACGAAATACTAAATATGAATATAAACCGCAGCCATTGACATCCTTAATATCTGATTCATTCATTAGGAAGCACAACATTATATTATGAGATACTCGTAGCAGATATAGGTAACTATAATCTGATGACGTATTTTTAAAAGAGATTTATTGCACTTCTTCCAAGCGGTCCAATTAGAAAACAATTGCAACAAAGGCTGACTGCAACAGTCAATTAAGTTAATAAAAAAACAATCACAAGTACTGCCAGACTGACCTTATAAGTTAAAAATCGACTCGAATGAAATTGCAGTCATTGTCTGCTTGCTTTGAATCAACTTTAAAAACAATTATGTATTATTAAGCATGTAAATTGAACATTTTGGTAGGGTTGGGAGTGGGACAATGCACTTAATGACAGTGACCCTTTTCATCGCGATGACAAAAGAAAGAACAACGTGTATGGTTTTCAAGCAACAAATATTGTTTAGGTAACCAAATTTTGGTTAGGGTCCTCTTGTAAACAGCGATATACCAAATATATGTACATAATATATGCATACAAAACTGTTTGCATCCAGATTCACATGATATTTATTTCGTCTCCCATGCGGTCCGTTATGCGCCATATGGAAGATGTTTTATTGTAAGTATTTGTGTTCGTGATGAAACCGCGCCCGACCTCGTCCGACAATTGCTCCAACGAGAGGACAGCTCAAGTCATCGTAATTTAAATCATTAGAACGCTTTGAGCCTGAATTCTTTGGTATAATGCGACGGCGGTGATGACTGTGCTAATCTTTAGCGCATTTGCAATGAGCCGGAGGCCCGAAGCCATTTCTTTAGATACCGTATGACTTAGAAATGGTCACAAAGTGTTCTGTTCTACTAAACTACGTATGTCATAGGTCAAAGTTCTTTGTCCAAGTTTGATCAAAATTTGCCAATTGATTGAGATTGGTACAATTTTCTCGTCCATTACTCGATTTCTTTTATTTACTGTTACTCTGGTACCTTTTGTGCCTGACATACTTCTTAATGTTTCGGTATTAGCCTGATTACAACTTCCTAAAACTAATTTCAACATTTAAGTTGAATTAGTTTTTGGAAGTAGATTGAACATTTCTCATTTATCCTGGAATAATTGTACCAAAGTTTGAGATTGGTTTGTACGAATTTTCTGTAATACTTTTCCTAATTACCAATGTTCTGTCGTGCCCCATTTTCATTAATTTGGTACATTTGTGTTTACTTCAATTCCAAAAGGAATAAACTTGTACCAATGTGTTAGAATGCTTTCTAAAATCTTTTAGCACATCTGCCAAGAACAGCGATAGAATGATAGTCTTAAGATCGCCATGATGATAGCAGTGATAGCCTATCGGGCTCGCGTGGAGCGAATGATATGAGTCTGCAACTTTCTACTTACTTTTTTCTTACGATACAAATCAGCGTCTGCCTCGAGAATATGGTGAAGTATGTATTTTCTTGTTATTTTTGTAAAAAGCCTTTAAGTGCATTACATTCTTGGAGTTCTTTTTAGCATACCGACGGTTGTTGTCAATAAACAAGCACGTACCGACAACAAAACATGTTTATGCAACATAAAGAAACGTTAAGGATGTGAAATTACTTAGTACCAAAACAATATAACAAATTACCATTTCACAAATGACCGTCTACTAGTTTTGACACTTGTAAAGAACAATTCTAACGAAAGTTTTTTTTTTACATAAGAACAAAAACGTAAGCCAGTGAAATTTGACTTTCTTTAATAACAATAGCGTGTTAGAACATTTTCATTGCAATTATTAGCCGTGCCTAATGTGACTACGTCAACGACTGACAATCAGACATCATTCTTACGACATCGACAACACCCGCATGCAGTGATGCAAGTGCTTCATTATTGTATATTATAATAGTAGGTAGTTTCATTATTTTATAATGTTTATGATGTTTGATAAACACTAGGTGCCAGAGGTGGGCGTATATACGTAGGTAGACACAAAGGTACCTATATAGTGAACGAATGTTAATTCTATTTATTTATAAAATAAATTCTGAGTGTCAATTAATGAACCCCAAGCGTATTTACACATTATCTGTTAGTCTATTAATCTAATTGGATTAATTCTTATCGGTAGGTAGGTACTATACAAGCACTTATTAATTAAATGCATTATTTATTTACCATTCGGGCGAAAATCTGAGTATGTCTTGATCCGCATTTTCTTTTCTCAATGTATCCTTTATGTAGTGTTCGAATAAGGTACACTATCGCAAATCAGGCACCTTCATCACTATACACTTCGACACATCGAGGGTAAAAACACCTCATATTTCGCGTCTACGATCGATTTTACGAATATTACAAGTCAGAAAGGATACAAGTTACTTAGAAATATTAACAACCACTTTTCACATTGTTTTTGCACGTGACAAACACAAGTAAAGACACTGCAAGTGAAAAAACCGAGGTTACAATACTATATTGTTACAACTAGTCGTGCGCGTATCGCTTGATTTGACAGCTGCGAACGCGCTATCCCGAATTCCCGGTCGGAATATTGGATGAATCGCGTGAATGAGCGCGGGGCGCGGGAACGAGACAGCGAACGCAGTGAACATAGCCACAAGTAACTGGGATCGCGACGGGAACGGGACGGGATACAAATAGAACGGGATTAATTGGAGTATACTACGACCGAACAGTGTTAACACTTGCGGCTTGCGAAACGGAATGCAAACAGGAAAATATTACACAGATTCAGGAATGTGTAATCAAAGCACTTGTATATAATTTTTCTACGCTCGCAGGCAATTGTTAAAACTGCAGCTGATTATGTTACAGAGAATTTCGATAAGAAACGCTATTATTTCGTGACAATGTTTTCTTATTAATCAGATCAAGCAGTACGATGCACAAATAAATGTAATAATCATAGTATTGTATGTTAGAATAAAAATAAAACTGACGTTGTTAATCGGATCACGACTACAGCACCGCCGTGTAAAGCGTCAAACGCGCAGGCGCAGCGCCCGTAACTGACGTACGCATGCGCGCCAACTTCATTCCGTAGATACGTCACAGTTTACCGCCAGTCTCTCAAAAGGTAGTAGTAGGGTGCATAAATAATAGAAGTAATGGTCAAACTTACACTCATATTGCATTATTGTATAAATTTTGAATAAACAGATGTGACTTGGATGAGTGCGACACACGTTTAAAACATTTGCTTAAATAAAATGATAAAAACGTAGCTAATGACTGTTTTCAAGTATGCAGGTTTAATGAATTATTCATTGTTTATAACAATTAAGTGTAAGTACGATTTTTGAAGGCTAAATTGAATTATTTAAACTTTAATAAATGTTAGCTACTCGCCGTAATATCAAAAATACCTAAATAATAAAATGTAAATAGTACCTACCTACCTTTGAAAGATATTACTGGTAAAATAAAATATGTGTAAGTATAATCTTGTTAACAACACTACTGACTATGAATTAATGAAGAAAGTCACAAAATATTAACTCTAAAAGTCAACAGTCTGCTATCTAGTGAACCTTGAGAATAATTAATTATAACAAAACATACATGCCTTTTAATCTCCGGAAGGGGTAAACAGAAATGCCTACAATCTTACACTTGCTTTCTGAGAATGTGGTAGGAATGAAAATAGGAGGGGAGAGGAATTACAGTGTTATCATTCATACTGGACACAACAGCAAGCCCTAATAATAAAAAATATAGCTTCAACTAGCTTCGCTTGTGTATCGCGGCCTCGATGATAAGTAGCTCATGTGTGATCCCAGACTATAATCTATCTCTGTGGCAACTTTCATCAAAATTCGTCCAGTAGTTTTGAGACACGAGAAAGAATAACAAACACCCATCTATCCACGCATACTTACAAACTGACGTTTATAATATTTTAAAAATACACCGGCACCGGGCACAAATTTATATTCCATACCTACTGAAGAAAAAAATTCATTAGGTAAACCAAAAATATAATAACTAAATAACACAAAAATAGGGTTAATAGAGTTAGTACAAAACCAGACCATATTTGTATTAAACAGAGTAGCTACAGATGGCTAAAAATGTAACGGTATGTTTGCCAAATCAGTCATATTACAGAGCTAAGTGAATGACCTCGCAAATCGAGACACTAATGCGGATTGCTTGTTCCTCATTCCCATACTTCGTCTACGAACATACGTTATACAGTTAATTGTAAGTAAAACAGTGTCCGACACTAACACCACTGCTAAAGCTATAAATTAGACGTGAAGTTAAACTATAAGGCTCTCAGAACCACAATATGGCTATTAGGCGTTCCTATTTAAAGGTTCAGTCATACTAAAGTCATATTAACTCATAACTATACCACAAGTCTTTTTTTCTCAAAGCGCTGGGTTCACACACTTAAAAAGTATCCAAACTGTTTTTTAATATAAACGTAGAAATCAACACAGTCGAAAAGTCAATTATCGTCTCCGACTGTCTCTGCCATACTTACGTCTACTGAATTTGAGTACTTATTATTATTTTTGTAAGCTAAAGAATAAGAACGGACATGAACGTGTTGATTATGGACTAGGACATACATTTTAGCTGAGTTCTGAACTTCTAACAGATTATTCTCATGAAGTTGGAATGAAATTGAATGTACTTAATGGTTCTTTTGGTAGTTAAATACGTTTTGGCGTAGGTACTTAACTACACTGTTTATTGAAGATTACCGTTGACGTCAAGATGTAAATTTTGAAAACGACCCTGACTGTGAAGTGCCTTTTCTCGCCGGTTTTTTCGCCTACACTTAGCTCATTCGGTCAAGTATTCGTCATACGTCCTTTTAGTGACAGACAAAGGCTCGAAAGCCGGACGCAGCAAATGTATTGCGAAATAGATTTGCACGTAATCAAAAGAATAATAAACTCTTTCATTAAACTGTCGTTCAACTTCCGTCGTGTATAATCTTATGATTTATTTATGAGAACTTAAAGTGACTAATGAGTAAATTAGAAGTTTATTGCCTATAAAAAGCGACTTGGTAGTGGAGAATTTTTAGTACAGAATTAGTAATGGTTAGTCTTAACAATAATAACTTATAATGAATAATAAGTTTTAGTTAATAAATTAAGGTATAAAACTCTTTGACAACGTTATCCAATCCCGGACATTAACAAGAGTTGTAAATAAATATTATTGAGCAACTAACGCCATCTAGTAATAATAAATGATACCGAACACTATCTACTCCGTCCTCGATGAATAATGTTACGTATCAGAAACGATGCACTACAATTTAGTTGCATCTGTATCTCATAGATGTCGTTGGACAGGATTTTCTTTTGTTTTGAAACCTGACACTGTCGTACCACTTGGCATCCCACGTGTGGTTACATCATGTATTAACTGATGACCTTGGCTACAGAAACATAGGTTGAATATACAGGGTAACGAGGGCGTTTAGAAATAAACAATTGAATAAATTAATAAATCAGACTTGTACAGCTGCTATTAACACAAATATTAGTATTGGTGCAACAATGCCAAACATTACGTCAACATGTCACTTTAAAGTATGTGTTTTGATGAGGATTTCGAGAAATATAAGTGTTCCTATTGGACCTATGACTGAAATGAGTAAAGTTTCATGATAACTTGAAGTTAGATGAGATCAGAACAGCACATTATCACGGAATTAAAAACTTTACCTTGCCGTCTCCTCTTTTTCCGAGCTCTTTTTCTCCGCTTCCGAGTTTTTCTGTTCCTAG
The DNA here is from genome assembly GCA_902829305.4 of Spodoptera exigua. Taxonomy (NCBI): domain Eukaryota; kingdom Metazoa; phylum Arthropoda; class Insecta; order Lepidoptera; family Noctuidae; genus Spodoptera; species Spodoptera exigua. The sequence goes on from LR824612.2 coordinate 7,250,236, forward strand.
GTTGAAATTGTTCCAATTCACAATTACTGTGTGCACTTTTTGTCACTTCAATTATTTTACCAAGCAAGCACAACACCAAGGCGATCATTTTGCACAGTTACTAAGAACTTTAGACTAGTTTATCTTTATCTACCACGTCTACTGAATGTTATCTTAGGGGCACTGTTTTTTTCTTTCTTTTGCTAATCTTTAGTTCATGCACTAGTTGTTTATTGCTTTGCCGCTGGCTATTGTTGTTTTTCAAAACAAGTTTCAATTCGATTTTTTGTACGCGTTTATTTGAATAACACATCACCACAGCTATTCGTGTCCCTGAGCACTACACTAATGTTGATAGTTCTTGAATACTCTCCAGGTTTATCTCTTGTGTGGGAGTAAGAATTGTTTATCAAGAGGTTATCACTGTTGTACAGTGACAAAAGGCGAACTTATTACTGGTTGCATCTCGCGGCGACACTCCGGGAGCCTTGGCGTGATTTCTATATAAGGCTAAAAATACACACCACACACGTCCAATCATTTTTAATACGACGTTGCTTAGTGCACTCTCCACTTTGTTATTAGATTATGAATTATCGTCCACGTTCATTCTAAGATTTTTACGTCCTTGCTGGAAGGGTTTGGAATTTTGCCACTGATCGTTACCTCTTGTTCTACCGAAGGATTATAGAGAAATGCTGCTATGCAATATGAGGCAGTCGTGGCGTAGCGGTAATCACTGCACGCTATAAACCTACGTGCTTTCTATTCTGATGTGCTTTGAGTATCCAATTACAATAAACATTAATATGACGGCGTCAGCACGTAGCTAATTAATTATAAGAGCTATCTTAAATACTACTATCGGACTAGAATAAAGAAAAACAAGTGAGCAGAAAGGTATCTTGTAAGCAAACGAATTCAGCTGAAAAATATATTAATTTTTGGTTGCTTTTTTTGACAACAATTTTCTAAGAATTACTGCTGCACAAGAGGTTGCGTATTCGATTCTGAGATTAGATAGTTAATACCTTTTATTGGGTTTCTCAGCAGAAATTCCAATTACGAAATCTTAATCTATTCCTTCATTTCTATTCGATCAGACCGATTATCTGATGGTAAGCAATCAGCGCCACTCATGGACACCGCAACGACAGAGAAGTTACAAGTGCGTAGGTGACCTTTTGGGGATTAGAGATTAAGGATTTGGAGATTTAGGGATTGGGGGAGGGGAAGGAAGGTTACTCCGGTAACTTCACTCACATGGCGAAACACAACACTGTAGTTGTTCCACGCCAGTTTTCTGTGAGGCCGTGGTATCAATCCGGTCGAGCCAACCCATTCATGCCGAAGCATGGTTTTCCCACACCAAGTTTAAATGTATATATAGGTATATGTATTTAAATTACGTATGGAATTGAGATAATCCGCGCAATATATGTAAGAATAAAAGAGAAAACAGAAACTACATAAATATTTTGCTAACGACGTAAGTATCCCGAATATGGGTTATGATATATAAAAAAGCCAAAATAATCTGTCATTCTTAGGTCGCTAGTTTTTAAGATATTCAACTTTTCACTTTGAAAAGATTCTCTGAAAATAACATCTTTCAATTTATTTCCCTTACCGAATGGAAACAAAAGAATACCCAATTTACGGAAATGGCACAAACAGACTTTGAACATGAATTATTCATTATTAATTATAAAAAATGTGGTTCGTTTGTAAAGTAAAAAATAATTTATAACAGATACGTGATGTTCTATTTTTGGACTATATAACTCATATGGTCGTGAAAAATTCGTTTTCAAAGATATGAGGCCTTCAAACATCACAGAGCGCTGTAAAGATTTATACTACAGAGAAAAGCAATTAACTACGTTTAACTAAGCGTTACGTCATTAAACTAAAGTCTGAACCACTCAGGCTGATCCGTTGACAAGTAAATTAATATTTGTGAACCAAATAATTGCTTGGCAAGAGCAAATATTGAAGGACTACGGAGTTATCAGTCCGACCTTAATTGAGGATAACTCGATTAAAATCACAAACCGACGATATTTTCTCCTCATCGATCCCTTTAATTCCCGGAGTGCCTAATTACATCACTTTTGCATTAAGCCACCGCGGAATAAATGGGTGGTTTCAGTTAGGGTATAAATTAGGGACCCATTTTACTTCGACCTATCGGAAAAAATGGATGTCTATTTTCAGATTTGTTTGTACATTTGATGGATTGACATATATTTTAAGTTTAAGTGGACCCTATTGAGAATTGTACTAAATGCAAATTTTAATGTTCATTTAATATGCTTTACAAAACGTTTCAAACGAATAATTATAAGAAAATTCTTCCTTTTTGTAGAGGTAAGATGACGTTCATATGAAAAAAGGCATTAAATTAATTACTTAAAATGTTAAACACAACGTTTAAAACAAATGTTCCCAATGCTCAACGTTAAAAAAACTCTTATTTTAAAATGTTCTGAAGAATAAGTTAAGTTTAAATGGACAGTGATTTTCATTATTCAAAAACAGTTTTTCATCGAGTATTTTCATAATGTCTCTTTTATCCCATGTACAGTTCCATATTTACTGATCTTTTATGATAATGAGAGGACGGTGTCAAGTCCAAAAAGGTCAGGTAACCAGCAAAACTATTGACAAAAACCACAAGAAAACAAAAAAATATAACATAAAACAATCAATAAAAATTAAAGCGAAACGTATAATTCAGTTCACGTATAAGTAATGGCGACGCGGAAATGTTCCCCATGACATCCGCAATCGAATGCCTACATCATTTAAAGTAGAGTTTAATAGTGATTTAAATATTAAACGAATACTGAATACTGACTTGATGATGACAAATGATACGAGCGTGACAAATTACGACCACCAAGGTAGGATGTCTTGATGTCCCTTGTTGAGTATAATCGTATTACCCGGTCAAAAAAAGTGTTTTAGAAACTTTCCAGAAACTATCAGTATTGAAGTCAATAGTTTTCAACAGTACTTGAATAATTAGGAGTTTCTCAATATCTATGTTGGTAATTATTGGCTATAAGATCTGTAGAAAAGTATATTTATATAGATTCTGGAACAAAATCAAATCACGCAGGTATTTAACTTTGGGTCTTGTAACTATGATGGCGTAGTAGTAAGTAGTGATACTTTTTGCGCACAATAGGTAGTTACAATGGCAGACTTAATGCCAAAATGACTATGTTTTAGGTAAGTATCATTGTGCATGTATTATTTAGATTTAAGTATCAAGATTTCAAAGGCTCAAGGTTTCGATCATAAAACGCTTGATAACATACAAAACTCTAGTATTTACCTACGAGGAAATAAAAAAGTTTGCATAATATTATTGTTGTACTATTAATGGCACACCCATTATCCATCTGCAAAGTGTTCTTGCGAAAGTCCGTACTCAACATTGTTTGTAATAGTGTCATTCTAATTGCGTGCGTGTGCGTAAAGTGGTGCGTATCGTCGAGTGTGAAGCACAAACAAAAATATAGCTAAGCATATGGGAAGAGAGTGCGTTTTTGTATTTAATACAGTACGAGTATTTAATACAGTCTTAAATATTTTAAATAAATTGCTGCTATTAAATGCAGGGACTAAAGGTTTTCCAGAGGATATCGCTTGAGTAAGATTTTTTAATTTTCAATGAAATGATTCCAATAATTGGTTTAATTCATTTACCTTCGGTTTTAGAACATATTATAATGCGTTTTCTTTTTAAATTCAAGTACGTCTTAGTTATTGAAATAAAATATTTTAAATATATACATTTCTTTAGAATACGAAACAAAATCAGTTTGACAGTTACTTAGCATAATATGAATAAAGAATTATAAAAAAAAACTGAATCTGTTATTTGGTGGCAAAGCTACTAAATAATTTCAATTGAAATACCGGATGAGTACCTATAAAAAGGTTTATTATGTATGTGAATCTCCTTAAGCTACACGGCAGCACGTAGGTCTGTATGCCCTTTGAATGAATCAGTTAGGTGCAATCGCTAAATGTGCTAATAAGGATTAGCGTGATTAGAGTATGGGCTCGTTCTTCAATACTTCCCTATATACGAGTAGTACGTAGGTACCTTCTTGTTGTTATCATTAACTATTATTACTAAAGAAAACTTACCCAGCATCCTATTAACGTCTCCCCTTTCAGTCATAGTCGTCATCCACGTCTTTCATGGCTTCGATTCTGTAAGTACAAAATATATCAAATTAACCACTTATACATAATCATTCGACACATTCGGAGCTAGTGTAAAATATAAGAATATGTATTTGTTATTAAATTGATAAAATACCATGTTGCGATTGTATTTAAATAATGTCGGTTTTTGTCTAACATTTTATGTTTTAAATAGCGTCGAAGCTCGCTACAATCTTTACCTTAATATCGAACTGCGTGCACCCCTTACAGCACAGTGTGTAAGCACAACAATTAACTAACACTGACACCAAACAGAACCAAACAAACTCACTATTTAACAATATACTACTTAAACTTCATTTATACTGACTAATCATAAACACATTTTCACTTAAAACTTAATATTTTGGGGAAAATTTAAGGAAATGTTGTAAAGATTTTCCAGATTGCGATAGAGCCATGTCGCCGAGGGTTGGAAGGCGAATCTCACGGAAATGCACGAACTCTCACGATGGTACCCGAATGCAAATGTTGTACAGGGAAGAATTCAAGCGGCACTGACCCCTTTAAAACGGGTCCTTAAAACAAAAAAGGGTTTCAAAAAATTATGAAATTAATTTTGTAGAATCACAAACAAAATAGTTGTTATTTATTGATTTATCACGTATAAACAATATATAAGATTAACAGAACTAAATAAAATATTTTTGCACGGGATAGCTCAGTTCGTGCCTGCATGGAACGGCAACTACCGCCCTGCAGAGAGGTCGTCGCCGCTTCGCCATATTCTCTACGCATGCGCTATGGCACCCCTAGGGGTAATCACTAAATAGATATTACGTATTAGGCGTGTTGCCAGAACGAAAACTTGAAAAATACTAAATGAAATGTAAGAACTATTTAAAATTTTTATAAATATTTTTAGTATTTAAAAAAAAAATATATGTATGTTCTATATTTTTCGGTGTTGCTATAGACTGATGACGTATGCCCATGGCGCATTGACAGTAACAGGTACTGGCTGGCTGGACGATCAATACTATGACGTCACACCATTGAAGAGCTAGCTATAATATGGTTGTGTAGTTTGGCTACAGAAATAAGCGGGTGATGACTAAAAATAAGCACCTTTATAGCTGTTACCTATTTAATTTCACTTTCGGTTATCATCCAATAATAAATGTTGAATTAAGAATGTGATACTTTTTTTTATAAAAAGGTAGAAGTAAAGACGCTAGACTTAAAAAAAACGTGTATAAAAAATTGAAGTTATAACATCGACTTCATTTGAATATTTAAATATTTATAATTGATAGGCTACACCTACATTCATTTAGTCATTGGAGTATAGTTTAGTTGATACAAAAACATTGAGAAGGCATTTTAAACCATAACGACAAAAATGAAGACCGGACAAATTTAGCCATTTTCTTTCACTGTCTCAGACCATGGAGCTAACTTAAATGATTCACAAAATGTAGTCCTTACCAAAGTAAATCTTTAACAAGGAGAATGATTAATAATCTAGCGCTTTTGCTTAATTTTGGGTCTGAAACTAAATCTAAAATACAAAGAACCTTTTTGGAGCCGACAAACAATGCTTGGTTCTCAACTATTTTGAGGCATGAGACGTGTAATGGATGAGCGTCACAATTGAACGTCAAAGGCTCCTCCAAGGTTAGCTGGCTTCCACATAAGGAATTCATCGGCATTCAATGAAGTACAATCAACGTCCGATGAGATTGAGACTCTAAACAGTTGGCTCAAGGGATCTAAACCTAGTCGGAGACTGACTGACTAGTCAAGTATTAAATAAAATGAAGTAAGTATAGTTTCTAAACAGAAAGGAGGAAATGTCTTAGCGTAGGAAGTGTATTGTACAAGTCTATTTTTTAAAGGGACAAAATCATCAAATGACTTCTCCCGCCCTGGGTGACGCGAGAGAGAGTTTCAAACTCTTACTGACTAAAAATGACTCGCACAATAGATATCAGTGAAACTAAACTCCTTTTTAAAATGTTTTTTTAATTTTTAGTTAATCTTAGACAGTACCAGCCACTTATATAGATTGCTTACCACTATAAATAAAACCTTTTTTGAAAAATAATGAATGATAGTCCAATATATAGACTCTCACACCGTTTAAGCGCGGGTCTGCGGATGGCGAGTAAGGGTAGCTCGCCGCCCGACCAGAACCAGACCCGAGCGTACGGCGTGTTGCGTTCCGTGCGCGCCTCAAAGAGCCAATAGACCACGACAGACGGGGCCCTATGGGGCTGATGTTCAGCCGGGGTTGCGGATTAAGCGCAATTAGGCACCTCGGTCCAAAGCAGGAGAAGGAACGGGGGGTTTTTATTTAGTCAGTAAGAGTCTGACACTCCTTCCCGCCCCACCCTGGGCTGGAGCTGGCTTATGATGATTTTTCCTTCACAAAAAATATTCACGTTATTATCTACATAATGTAGCAGTACTTAAGCTTTATTTTAAGTAAATTCCTATGTAAATGTAGAAGAAATTTTTGTCCTACATCATCGCTTAGTATAAAATATACTTTGACGTCATGCATTGTTACTTACGACTCATAATTTGTTGATTTCATCGAACAGATAGGACTTCTGAATTTTTATCAATTTGTATCTACCAAAACGAAATGAAAAAATATTTTCATATTGATGATGATTTTTGCAACTATGACCTCAGTCAATCCACTTCATCAAGCCAGCACTTTCTTTATTTATCGTTTGATATAGCCATGTTGATTTGCTCGTGTTAATGATGATTCAATTAAATGATGTATAATATGTGACTGTATAAATACGATTACTAGAATTTCTTACTGATGTAAGATTTTAATTAAACAAGCTGTTAACATACATAACAATTACAAGTAAGGATAAAAAACATGGATAATTATAACTGTTTGTCATAATATAAATGAAATAAACCTCAGATTGGACATGTTTTAGCTAGATATACAAAAAAAGAATGCCAGATATATTTAATGATTGCTTAAATTATTCCTTAATGCTATCCGGGGTTTCGAGTGTAAACATAATAATGTACGAGACGACACGGGGTGATTTTTAGATGAAAAATGAGTTGACTGAAAAACTCATGAACTTAATTTTGAATATAGAATGTAATAAAGTTCTTATTTATTATCTGATATTTAAATTTTCTATTCTATTTTCAAAATTGTATGGTACATAGTGGTGGCTTTATTGGGCATTGTAAAAATCGACTTTAATGACTTGTAGTTAAAAAGGAAGTATATCACTCAACTATGGATAATTCTACACATTAATACGTAAATATATCTTTTACGCCTTTACAAAACATGTTGGTATTTTTTGTCACAGCTGTCATGACAGAGATTGACGACGGTTTGACACATAATACTACATAATTCCACCCGAATCATGTTCCAGGCTCCGATCTCTCTTGCCAATACTGTCAATCAATTTTGTAACTATTTACGTTAACATCAAATACCTACTGATACATAAGAGTTCAATTCAATGTCTTAAAATGAAACCTTTTTCAATTTTTTTTTTATGTAATAGGGCGGCAAACGAGCAGACGGATTACCTGATGGGAAGCAATCAGCGCCGCCCATGGAAACTCGCAACGGAGGAGTTACGAGTGCGTTGCCGACCTTTTAGGGATTAGGGATTTGGAGATTTAGGGATTGAGGAGGGATTGGGGAAGGGGAAGGATTGGGCCTCCGGTAACCTCACTCACACGGCGAAACACAACGCAGTGGTTATTTCACGCCGGTTTTCTGTGAGGCCGTGGTATCACTCCGGTCGAGCCGAGCCATTCGTGCCGAAGCATGGCTCTCCCATACTTGATAGTTCAATTAAATGTCTTAAAATGAAACCTTTTTCACTTTAAATATTTAAAGGCATGTAGTGATAGCAAGCATATTGCCTAGTGCTCTAGATACATTTATAAACTTCAGATAAATAAGAAAATTTTAAAATTCGAATGCTTTCTCTCAACCTAGAAATTGAAACTCACAGTCTAATAATACTCCATAATTTACACTCTTTACTTGAGGGTGGTAAATCATCAAATGACTTCTCCGCGTCGAGTGATGCAAGAGGGACTGTCAGACTCTTACTGACTAAAATCTTCGCCGTTCCTTCTCGTGTTTCGAGCCTGGACCGTGGTACATAAATGCAATTGCACCATCAACCCCGCCTTCAGTTACCGCTTGCACATAAAAAGCGGGTGGGTTTATCTTCTATTAAAATTAGAATAAGAGGAAGAAGAAGCAAAAATCGTTTATATTCAGTTTATGCTAGGTAACCTAACATACAAGTACCTATGCAGACTAAATTACGATAGAAAAACTCTTTGCGATGTAAAAGAAAAACGAACGACCAAGACATTTTCTCATTCATATTATATATTACTAGCTAATCTCGCGCGGTTTCACTCGCTGTTCGGCTCCTTCAAATTGTAGCGTGGTGTTTTATAGCCTAACCTAAAGCTTTCCTCAATAAATATCCCTATCAAACACAAAAAGATTATTCAATTCGAACCAGTAGTTTCTGAGATTTCTACACTCAAAGAAACAAACAAACTCTTTAGCTTTATAATATAAAAATATAGTATAGATAAGTATCATGCTCTAGACGTCTAAAGCTAGTCTACCTATGTTCCTAAAACAATATCTAATCGAATAGTTATTTTCCGATACTTACGTACTAGAATCGACCTACTTTATCAAAAAAACATTTTGTTTTTTCAAAGGTTATTCTTAGAACTTGGATTCTCAACAACTTTTACTGGTTCGATTACATTCGTTCGTTGATTAGATTACAAACAAAATGTTGTTAATATACACAGTAGGCATGCTTGACGCTTCTTGAATAAATATAATTTTGATAAAAGATAATTGTCCTTGGTCATTTATTATTTAAACTACTAGTAGTGGCGTAGGAATTTGTGGAAGTAAATATTGCTGTCGATTTAGAAATTCTCAAATACATATTTTATAGAAAAGAAAAATAAAAACTAACTGTACGTATCTCCATAATGTGCGGTTTGCCGATATTTTCCTTTGTTAAAATGTAACAAATATAAAAAAGTGCATACTCATCCAACCAAGATGAAAATTGCCGATTCATGTAGGAATGAAAATAACAATTCATTAAATTCACTTTTTGTCTTCAAAATTTTCACAATACTTTTTCTATTCACTTTTTGTCACTAATTCACAGATTCACACATCCAGTTGCTTTGTCTCTGAGTCCACTTTTTTAAACAAAATACTGATATACAGTGCACAACAACGAACATTCCCAACAACCAACTGACTGATTAAGGACGTTTTGTAAGACTTTAAAATTATTACACTTTCAAACAAAAATGTTTCGTAAGAACATTCAGTTAAAAGTGAGTTTCCCTCGAACATTCGCTTCCGCCTGAAACGTAGGTGATTCCAAACTTGTTTAGCCGAAACAGATAGCATTTAATTAACATCAACTAGAATTCGTTAATTCAATAGACTTGGTACCTACATACATTCCTAAGTAGTGCATTATTTACCTGCACCAACATTTTATGTTGGCATTTAAATGTATCCAACCAACGTTAGCAAAAATAATAATTAGGAAGTAATTAATCTATTTATTCAAACAAAAGGCATTGTACGTAATTTAGTTTCAGATCTAATCCAGTCTACTGAATGTTAATAATCGCAAGAATAAGTAGGTTATCGGAATCATTCGTAATAATCGACTAAATAATCTTTCAATTTTAGGCATTAAATGTTCACGTATTGGAGCTAGCGTATTAAAGTTAGTAAATAAAATATCTACAAGCAAAATTTATATTCTGGAATTTGATTCACAGATTCGTAGATATTAAATTCTTTTAAGCGATGTTGATATTAGCACACTATAAATCGGGAACACTTGGATTCATGCCACTAGCAATGGGAAACACAAACGGCTGATTCAGTAGTTGATCTATGCGTTTGCTTACGATTTCGAGCACCTAGCGGAATTGACCTCCGCTCTATAATAGTAGTAATTGTTCACGCAATGATCGCGTAACTACCACAAGAACGCGTGCCGACCACCGAGCGAGATTCTCAACTGTTTTATTTTAAAGCTGGCAGCGCACTTTGGCCGTGAAAAATATTGCAAAGGTGTAGCAGCTCAGTTTAATACTGATGAGCAATACACAATGCCGTTCATTGACTGGTAACAAGAGCGCTGTCTCGTAAATTATTAATTGCCGGTCCTGTTGTTTTTTTCAACAATCGAAGCATGAAATCTTGTGACACGGTATTTCTGTTTGAGGCCATTGGGTAATTGTAACAATTCACTTATGTATATTCGGAAGATACCGACGTGCTTAGATGATAAAATTTCAACATGAATGCACCATTTATATCCTTCTATAAAACTCTAAGATTGTTATCTGAACCTGCAGTGAAGAAGAAAATAGTATCTATAGTTAATTATTATGCACGGGGCTCCTATGTTTGTTCGCTTAATTAATAAAATTGTGTATGTGTACTCTATCACGTAGAACACGAGTTTAATGACATAAGGAAAGATACGAAAGATTATAAATATATATTTGCGATTCATCGCACCGTGTGCCGATATAAAATGACTTCATACGACATGGCTGTGCACGTGGTCGGCGTTTTTGGTTTGTCCGGACCTTGGACTAAATTTTACAAAAAAGGTAATCAGTCCTGTACAAAGGTCATTAAATCATTAAATATGATAGATATGCAACCATCTGATAAATTGAGAGAAATAATTAAAGACCAAAAATACAAATACAACAGTCTAAAATATTGGCCTAGGTTCGATAAAAATAGGGCATTTCGTCCATTATCACTTTTTTATCAACAAAAGATTTTGCTTTTTAGTGATACAACTATCTTTTATTTTTCATAATGAAAGAAATACCATGTGAATAATGATGAAAATGAAAATAAAAATTTCTAACGTGAGGACACAGTGTGATAGTACTGCAGCGAAATATTGTAAGCAACCTGTATCTGTTACAACATAGTTTTAGCGTTATCGTAACCCTATTGGTATCAGCCAGTGCGTCGGGCAATTGCTGTAATCGAATCAATTTGGTCTGAAACGAAGCCCACCGGGCAGCCGCGCCGGTCGGTACCCTCAGAGTTCCACGCTCATTGTGTATTTACAATAATGCATCGCATCCAGTTCAGAAAGTTATCTCTCTGTTTGACTAAGCACTTTGTTTCGAATTTGCAAACAGACTGCTATCTTATCGGCTCATATTAGTAGAAGTTGTACGGCGAGTACACGCGTCTGTGACTGTTTCCTAAAACTGTGATGTGAGCTCTCATCTGTGTGTGTGATTATACTCTGTGATTTTTTGTTTAGATCGTACTGAAGATATTGTTTAGTAACAATGAATGAAGGCACCGTCGATATCCAAAGTGAATTGGAGAAATTAAGGTTTCCCTTTTATTTTATTTGTCGTTTATCTTTTATTTATTTTAAGTAGTGTTTCTGTTGTGTTCTGTATAATTTTGTTATAAAATATGTTACAAGTTACATGATTCATGGCAGTTAACACTGGTAAAGTAATTTTTTATAGTTATTTCAACGAGAAAACGTGGTCGAAATAGCCTTTACGATAAACTAGTCATTCAACTGTCTACTGATATCACTTATAAAGGTTTTCATTGTTTTACTGGCAAAATACAGTCGTTACTGTGTATCTATCAACAGCAGTTACGACATTAATATGTATGATACGTAACCTAATTAATATCACACAAGGTATAAGTAGGACTAATAGAAAGTGTTGCAAATGTTGTTTAGTATTCAACGAAGGTGATTAAGTCGTTTCTCTTTATACAGACGTCCATCGTACAGAGAGCCATTACCAGAGAATGAAGAGATTAAAGAAACGAAGACTTCACCGAGTCAGGAGACCGATAATCCACAGAAGTACCGGCTGATACTCGAGCCAGCGCTCGTGGGCGCCATGATTGCAATCAATCTAGGTCAAACCTCGCTACAGAACTTCTATTTGCAAACAGCCTGTACAGTCGACCTAGGGGTGGATTTAGAAGTGTGTTTAAAAGGAGATATGGAGGTAAACTATACCTATCTACTTTTCTTTACAGTTTTGTCAATGCGAATGTTATTATTCTCTTTTACATGCATCTATGTAGGTATTGTATATTTTTATGATATTCTGTACTGGCTTTTTATCAATGAGTAGCATGTCTAATGCATATCTTTTTGTCGATAACTAACCCCTTATTGCATAACACTTAAAGATAAGTTGAGAAAAATTTAACATTGGACGTTTAACTACGTTTCTTATTAGCTTTGTTGTAGGTATAGCTGCTGGTATATATTTTTGAAGGGTGTAATCTATAAATAATTTCCCTCACCCTGGGCGAAGTGAGAGCTATCGTCAGACTCTTACTGACTAAAATCCACTCGGTTCCTTCTCCTATTTTGACTGGAGCAGAGAACATTATTACTCTTGACCCACAAGACTCAGATAGCTTTTTTTATGTAATAGGCCGGCAAACGAGCAGACTGATTACCTGATGGTAAGCAATAAGCGCCGTCCATGGACACCCGCAACGGAGAAGAACGAGTGCGTTGCCGAACTTTTAGGGATTAGGGATGTGGAGATTTCGGGATTGAGGAGGGATTCGGGGAGGGAAAGGATTGGGCCTCAGATAACCTCACTCACACGGCGAAACACAACGCTGTGGTTTTTTCACGCCGGTTTACTGTGAAGCCTTGGTATCACTCTGGTCGAGCCGACCCATTTGTACCGAAGCATGGCTCTCCCACTCCTTAGCTGCTGGAATAATAGACCAAAGCTAACTAAAACATCCAATATGTCCATTATAGACTTATTGACCAAAACGTTTCTATAATTATAAGTTAATCTACACTACACTTCGTATCTGATAACAGTTTGATATTAAAGACTAGGGCACCATTTATTGACGCGACCGTGAATTTTATCAGACCTTAGATAAACTAAGCCTATCTCGTATTTTGACAAATGTCAATAAGATACATCTGTAAGGAACTACTGATATATCTACTGTAGTTGATAGATTTATATACTTTGGCATTGATCATTGCGCTGTGCAGACTTGAAAAATGGATGTAATGCGTATTGTGTCCTTGAAGAAATGGGCTTGGACTTTAAAAGTACCTTCTTCAACCTACCATTTACCTAATGGAAATAAAAGCATTACAAAAATTATATTTTACTTACAATAGAGAGCTCAGTTTTCATCTACATAAAATACCTACTACTGAGAATGATAATATTGTAATTGATGTTTTATACGGTTAACCTTTCCGTCGTGGTAATTAGAATCACAATAAAAGAACAATAAGGTCGTAAGTAAAGTCCGGCCGGCGTTCGTGTGAGATTTGATGAATTTAAAGAATACATTTTGGTGGGATACGAATAAAACAAATGACGTCAGGATGCTTTTAATATGAACAAGAATTACAATTAGAATTATATTTTTTATTTAACACGATAAAGTAAGTAATACAGTTTCCTAAATAGATTACTAAAGGGCAAATATTTAAAGGTCAACGTTCACAATGTACCAGTTTAATATAATTATTATCAGTTAATTATCACTACAAGGTGCAGCTCTCATTTGCGGTAGTATCTGTGTGACCTTTAACCTGGCCAGTTAATCCTATGTTTACCTAGAGAGATGAGATACATGGCGCGTAACAGTATCGGACGTCAAATTGGGAGTCAACGTAGTGTTAATACATATTTCAAGTAATTTAAGTCACATCTTTTACATTTTGAATAACATTTGACATTCTGTAGTCATATAAATCTAAGAAACTAATCTTAAACAGTTTAGCCGGGGTTGCGGGGTAAGCGCAGTAAGGTACCTCAGCCTAGAGCCGGCCTAGACCTCAGCCTAGAGCAGAAGAAGGTGTTCCTTCTCCCAGGGGAGTTTTAGCCAGTAAGAGTCTGACGCTCCCTCTCGCTTCAATTTGGGCAAAAGAAGTCAAATAACTATGTGTATATAATATGACTTCTTTTTTCTCATAAAAAAGGGTTAAACATTTCATTTGTATACCGACTTTCAACCTTAAGACATACTCCATTGAGCTGATGTTACGACTGAAACTTAAATTTTTGATAATTAAAAGTCAATTATAATTGTATTCCGCGACACGCGACGCGGTGACTGTCGCGCTGCTACTGTATATAAGCTGCTCATGAATATGGGCCTCTAGCGTGGCTTGAAACTAGTCGAGCATCTCGTCAAATTATTACGTGAGTAAGCCGAAAACATAATAATTAATTTAGAATGTCTAACGAAAGTTATAATAAAAAAAAATCAACAGTTAAATAATACATGAAAAAATACGATGAATTTAAATAAAGTAGATCATACTATAAGTGTTATTCGCATAAACAAAACATTTACTAGGCCCTGAACCTGTGGTTCAGGCTAAAAAGCTACATTGAATAGACTAGGGTAATGTTCAATTCCATTTGAAAAACTTACTTAGTCTACATAAAAGAATTTGTTATTTGTATGTTATGATAATATAAAATAACCACTATACACGAATTTATGATGCAAAATTTATTTTGATCTCACGAGACCCTTTTTCATTTTTATGCTTTGGGAAAATCCTCAGAAATCTAATCTCTGTATGACAAATACATATTTTCATTAAAAAATATTGGTTTTTTTATTACATCATCATTTAAAAAATGATTCATTTAAAAATGGTCACAAGTGCATTCTCGGTCATTACCGAGAATGCACTTGTGACCATTGTGTGTACGTAGTCATACACTCTCATTCTGTATCACTCTCCATCTTTTCGACAAACTCCAATTTACCGTGAAAGACGGACAAACAAATAGACATACACACAAACAGACACACACATAAACTTTTACACAAGTACACAGAGATGTTAAGCCTAAAAATACATTAATTATCATAACGCTTACTGTGTATTTACGATTACGTTAATATTATCTACTTCTTGTCATCTACTTACTTAAGTAGCAGCCATTATGTGTTTGTTTCATTAAATTAATGACTTCGCTGAAATCGTTACCCGAGAACACATTAATGCATTTTCTCCATTTTGCCTTTTTAAGTAATTTCGTAATGGCTTTCAATTAATCAATTGTTTTATAAAAATATATTTTGAGTATAAATTAAGCATAAATAAATAAGTAAAGTAAATATGAGTAATAAAACATATATAATGTATTTTTATCAAAACAAAAAATATCTTATTAAAATTATTTTTTCTCGGATAAAAAGAATTTGGTCGTATATGTACAGTGTCCCGAGTAATAAATGAAACAAAAGTAAAAACAAAACTACATAATTTGTAAAATAAAAGAAATATTATGTGTAGTATGGGGTTTTTTTGTCAGGGGAAAATCATCAAATGACTTCTCCCGCCCAGGGCAAGGCGAGAGACAGAGTCTGACTCTGTCTCTAACCCCCGACCCCGGCTGAACATCAGCTCTATAGGGCCCCGTCTGTGGTGGTCTATTGGTTCTTTAAGGCGCTCGCGGAACGCTACGCGCCGTACGTTCGGGCCTGGTTCTGGTCGGGCGGCGAGCTACCCTCACTCGCCGTCCTCATACCCTCGGGTTATGTTTACATTTGGCCATATTGAAACGTACCAAACTATATTACGTAGTCTAGACTAAGATTAGAAAATGCAAAAACATTACTGAAACGTTTATTTTTCTTTAAATTTCAGGCGGAGAGTCAAGTAGTAGTATCTGGAGTGAACGTCAGTAGAAGTTTTATTGGATCTCTTATATCTACAATAATCCTACTGTTTGTTGGTCCGTGGAGTGACTGCAGTGGGCGTCGGAAACCATTGCTCATTCTACCATTGATTGGTATGAGTGTGATGACTACTGGTGTGATACTGATGCTGATATTCCCAGGAGCATCCACAGTACAAGTCTTGTATGCTGTGCAACTGCCTATATCATTAGGAGGAAATTTTGGATTACTACTAGCAGCCGCTTTCAGTCATATTGGTGATGTAAGTATGCATATGAACCTCTTGACTTTATTAGACTTCGACAGATCCATGTACAAGTTTTCTTTGGCTTTGTATAAATAAAGATGTAGTTATCCTGAATATATCCTGAGATAAATTAAAGCAGTATTTGGTCCTTGATTTCCGAATAGTGTATATTAAATTGGAGCTACCAGTCTGGCATTTAAATGTATGTTAGGTCCATACAGAAACTCTAAGCAAAGTTGTTATCTTGTCTGTTAAATTTCAAGTAAGATTTCAAATATCTCACCTTGAATATAGAGTATTGGAATCATGTTTTTAAATTTATTTTTAGTTATTTCATGGTGACTAGGTAAAAAAATCATTTAGCTCTCATCTCATTTTATGTCTGTCAGCGGCTTTGCTAACGTTATCTTTCGAAAAATAGCCTATATTTATTCCACATTAAAGACCACATTTACTGCATAGATTTTTCATGCAATGTAGTTTGCGTCGATTCAATCTTACCTACATTCGAAGTAAATACCAGTCAAAAGTGAAGAGCGTTCGGTGACTGTTTGTTGTAAGATTCCGATTACATTTAGACTAATGTAAATAAGATAAAGCGTCATTGTATATCGTTTATAAACGAACGATCATAATGACATTCAGTCAAGTTTTCATACATGTTCTATAGTAAAACATTAACATGCAATGCGTTTGTTGTTTAAATAATTCTGAAATCATAACAATGAATTCCTGTATAAGTAAGCAGAGTTGATTTATATACTTTAAAATATACACTATAATATTTTAAGAGTACTTTGTTTATAGTTTATTGCTATAAAACTGTTTTAATTTTGTAATGACACAATTATCTAAATGTTAAAAAATAACTTCTAATCTAATTTAAAAGAAGATCTCATCATCATCAAAATAGAAGTGTCCAAAGCTGAGTAAAGGAGACGCTCACACGGAGGAGGTTTGGGCATTAACCACCGCATTTGCTTATGCCTTCACGATGCGCGCGCCTCAATGATAAAATTCAAAATGTTAAAGACCCCCGACAAAAATCTAATATTCCTTTGGTCGGGGGTCTAATCTATTTTTTATTTTATACTTTGTATAGGTGTTTTATATCATTTTCTCTCGATTAAGTCATCAACATTCCCTTTCAGTGCGCTTTCATCTGAGACCCCACTCTAGTATATTTGCAGACATTCGGTTACACTTCCCCACTTACCGCGCGAAGTGGTTTATAGTCAGTAAGTCTGACACTCTCTCTCTCGCCTTACCCTGGGCGGGAGAGTCATTTGATGATTTTCGCCTAACAAAAAAGGTGGCTTCACGATAACCTTTGTATCTGTATGTCTAAATGTATGTAATTAGAAAGTACTCGGCTTTAGTCCTCGGAAAACAGAAAAGACACACAAGGTACCTGCCAGATTTCAAACTGTTTCATCATGCATTTGAAGTGAGCGCTTAGCCTCCGGTTTACCACGATCGGTTCTGTGATTTTTCCTTTAATTTAGTATTATTATTAGTATTATTTTTCCTTTAGTTTCCGTCCGTCGTTAAATCAAAATTTCGTTCAAAAAGTTCGAATCGTTAGTAGGAGCACTCAACACAAAAACTCAAATATCAAAATAAATAATTTCACTATTCATATTAGACATCTCAGAATACAGAACAATCTGTATTCTGAGTTAGACATTCATAACAATACAACTTTGATTCAAATTTGGTATCTATCACAAATTGTTATGTAGGTATTACTTAATTAACTAAACGAAGATAAATCGCAGCTTGGTCCATTTTATATGACATGGGAATGCCTGAAAGCGTGTTTCCAATACTAGAAACGAAACTAGGTCATATTATATTCTACTGTTTAGGTATCGCTCGGATTTGCCCTCGTTTGCCCCAGCGCGGCAGTTTCCATAGGAAAGTAGAATTTATACGTTTATGGAGCTCACATGTTATAGGTTAGGTTAAAAAGATGCTACTACCTTAATAAATATTGGATTTTATTTTGTTTTAAATTTGTAATACTGTTTCATATAAAGTAGATATTTTATTGAAGTCAGTTTTGGATTTCAAGGTAGGCAAATGTTGGTACCTACATATAGGAACTGTAAACTTAGAACTTTGTTCTCTATAAATACTTGGAGTTCCCTTAAAAGTGCCCTATGATTGACACACCCCTTAAAAATCACCATACATTTTTCGCAATACCTACTGACGAGGAAGCCTCGAAAATTACCTCCATAATGAACCAATGAATCCTTATAAAAAGCGTTCTCGATTTTTGCAGTTATGCTTCGCAACGGGTCGTGACGTCACACGGACTATGGGAACTCATCGAGCTGCTGTACAGATAGCCCATGTATTGGGCGCAGTGGGAGGGCCCCTTCTCTACCGCACGTTCGGATTCTTCGGTGTGTTTCCACTTGTTTTATTTCTACAGGTATATACAACAATATATAAGTTTAACACCTCTTAATTCTTGACTAATATATGTACCTACCATGACAATAACAAATCTCGGAAATTTTAAACTACATTCTTAGGCCCCTTAATTATGTAATATATCACAGATGATTTACAACCTACAAAAGGTTAATAGAATTTAGTTTAATGTCCACTTCTCCAAAACCAATAAATTTTTCTCATTTCTATTCTGAAATAAATAGAACACAATAGTTTATCGACGTAGCAAACAATACTATGTCCACGTAGTATAAAACTGCATATACTCATTTTGTACCTTTCTTAACAAATATATAAGCAATATGTAAGCAAATATATACATAAGAGTTTTCCAAATTCCATAGACTTAAAATACTAGCGACACGTCTTAAAACTAAAATCAAACAAACTTTTTACAAATATTGTTTGAACTGTAAAGACTGGCTTTGCAGAAGAAAAAAGCTAAAAAAGCAATAATGGGAATGAAAAGGCAAGCCGACGAAGCTATGTATGCAGGAATTCGCGACTACCACCGCAAACCAAAGTGCCGGGTCGATACCGTGGGCGAAAACATCCCCTAGCTATTACATATTGCAGTTTTTTAGAGGAAAGTTTTCAATATTTCAGCCCCTAAACCTACCTGTAAAAACACTGAGCCCGAATTTCTAAGGTGGATTATTATCCACCTTTATAACGTGTTTTAGTTTATAAGTTGTCCCTATCAGAAGCAATTAGGTACCTACAATAAAACAACGAAATTTATTAAAATATTAAAAACTTTTATCCTAGTTTCGCACATTGCTTTAAAAAGTACAAAATGGATGCCTTTTATGAAATACACCGACATAGATCATGTGCCTAACTCGAAAATTTATTTAAAGGTACCGTACTTAATAATGGACTTATGAAGTTAACGAATCATGCCTTTCAGAGATAGTTATTTATAGCCGGCATACTTTGCAATTTATTTTCGAAAACAATAAGTTTCCAGAAATAATCGAAAAATCGTTATTTAAAATAGTAATATAGTTTTATAAGCTGTCTCTGTTTGATTTTACAGCGTGACTAACGAAATGATCATACATTCTTTCGTAACTAAAAAAATATATTTTTATCGTACGTAATAAAACATTTTTGAATAGTAAAAGTTCAATGATATCATAGTGTTAAAGGTTTTACAATATTGGTACTCCAGCATTTCCATTGACGATCACTGATGATATAAGTTATAATCATATAAATACGAAAATTAATTGTCTTCAATAACATTTCAGGTATCATCCCTAATATACGTGATTGTAGCAGTGAAGGATGTCAACGTGAACAGGGATAATAAAGTATCTGTCTGCAATTGGAAGCTACCGTTTAACGCAGTTTACTGTCTGGTGAAGCCCAGGGAAGGTCGCAAGAGGACCATCATATTTCTCATGCTGGTCGTCACGCTTGGAGACAGGATGTTATTATCTGGTTAGTAATTCATTGTGGGATAACTTAAGCAAATAAATAAAGTATCCTGCAACGGCATAAAACATCAGAAAAGCTACAAAAACATTGTTGGTTTTCTGCCTTCAAAGATTATGCTTCTCTAATACCCATATTATGACACTGAAAAAAAAATATATGAAAAAGACCTTAGCAGGACTCCTTTTTTACTACCTACGTTTCATTCGTTATGCTTTTGAGTCCCCACATTGAAAAGGAAGTGATGGATACATTGGTCGTCCTGTCCAAATTCCCTGCTATGAAAATTATTTGCACGAACGAAAATAGCAATCACGGTAGGTAGAAACCGATACTAGATGGCGCGTTACTATCGTTATAGCAGCGAGCTCCTCTTATCTATCCATTTTGAAATAAAAGTGCCGCTACGCTTTCTTGCTGCATTACAGACCTTCGTTCTGAATTATTACAATAGATGGCGTTATTATAAAGATGTTTTCGAAACAAGTTTTAGTCTCAGAAAAACTTGCTGTAAATTAATATTGAGCTTTTTTATTTAATACCGTTAGTTGAATAAGTAGTGAGAAATCTAAAGTAGAGAGGAATGCTTTAAAACAATAGCCTCGACTCTATACATAACTCGTCGAGTGACACAAAACATCTAGTGTAAGTACTGGTGGTTAGAAATAATAGAAGATTAAGAAATATGTTTTATATATGTTACAAAGTAGTCTATTTACATTCAATGATTAAGAAGTTATTTATTCAATTACAGCGGAGGTGTTAATCGCCTACATGTACTACCGGTATAAGTTCCACTGGACTGACGTCATGTTTGGATCCTACCTCGCATACAAGAATATAGTTAGTTTTATAGGTAAGTATTATTTACTAAACCACTCTAATAAGTCAATATGTGCCTCAAAGATCCAATAAACTATGGAGCCAAACTAGGCCGATGCCAGGGTTGCGGGGCAAGCGTAATAAGGTACCGCGACCTTTGCCTGCAGCAGGAGTGAGAGAGTGAGTGTGTGAGAAGGAACAGGGGTCCTATATTCCGAAAAAGTCTGGTACTCCCTATTGCATTACCCTAGGCAAAAGAAGTCATTTGATCCACAAAAAGTCATAAATAGACTGTGTTGCCACATCCACGACTGGTCCACTTTTGGACTGTCTCATCCCATGTAAGTAAGTAACCTTCTACCTTTCCGTAAGGAGGAAATGAACTAATGACTTATCCTGCCACGTGTGGGACGAGTCACACTTTTACTGACTAGAAACCAATTCGTTCTTTCTGCTGTTATTGCGCTTGTGCCTACCAACCAAGCCGGACGTGACATCATTCACGCTTAGTTGGTGGATACTATCAGCATAAAATGTTCAGTTTAACATTTAACGATGTGACGAAAATGATAATAAAATTGTAATTTAAGCATAATTTGAAACGTACCTATATAATATAAGAAATTATTATTGGACAGTACATTCATCGTCAACAAAATCAGTCCTTTATGAAGACTTTGATTTTTGCTTTACAGCACCTATATCAAAAATAGTATTAATAGCTAAATTGTATGTAACGTAATTGAATACCCTTGATTGAGTGTTTGTTAATCAACAGACGGATAATTTAACTGCACCACCTACTACTGCGCAACATTTTGCATAGTCATAAAGAAAAATCTTTGTATATTTGTTAAAACACGAAACAGGAGAAAATCATAGTGCAGGCAATTACTTTTGAAATATGTTAGAAAACGGCTCAGTTCAGATTAGTTCAGTTCAGACATATTGGAAGGATAACATGCAGGGGAAACATTTCAAACAATAAAACCTGTGGTATAACTGGTTGTCTTTTTCAGGAACATTGTTAATTCTGTCAATTCTAAAACGTCGGTTGCGACTGTCCGACGAGATGGTGGGGATGCTGAGCTGTGCGTCCTACATCCTGGCTACTTCGGGCCTTATTGCTGCCACTATGACGTGGTGTGTTTTCATGTGTAAGTATCACAGTTGTCTTTTCATGATCACAGCTAGGCTGTTGGTCTCTTCTACATAAGATCTGCTATAATGTCTTAATTAAAAGGTTTAAGTTTATCAAAGATTACATCTAGTCGTTTCCAAATACCTTCCTTTAGTGTCCTTTAGTGGCCCGTGCGAAAAGACAGGTAGTTCTCGTTTACACCTCAGTTCCACTTAATTTCTGAAAACATCACTCGAGTCTGTCACTCCCAATCTTATTAAAGGTATGATAAGATATCGAACGATCAGACAGATCATCTGATAGTACTCACCGCACATAAACACATGCAACACCAAAGGACTTATGAGTGTGATGCCTTCCGGGGCTCAGGGATTTGAGTATTGAGGATTTGGGGGAAGAAAATGGGGAGAAGGGGAGGCTTGATCCTCCGGTAATCTTACCCACGTTAACGTGGTTTTACGCGGCTTTCCTGTGAGGCCGTGGTATCCATTCTATACAAGGCGGCCCCAAACTAATATCTCAAAAAAATTGTACAAACCTATACATCTGTACAAATGAATCGCAAAATGTGTTGACGCATAACTCAACAATGCCTGAAAAAATTTTGCCAATTCTTTTTGTTGTTGTATTTGTTATTGTCAGGAGAAGGTTCTTATGAAACACAATTTTTGAAAACTGGGAAATGGGTAACCTTTCGACGTTAGCAAGATACTTAGGTGGAGACCCATGCGAAGCAGGGGCGGGCCTCTTGTATAATATAAAACTGTTAACCTCTTGACTTTATATGGGTACAATTTCTTCGACCATTTCATGCGAAATTGCTCTGAAATAATTTTCAAGGACAACTTGTGTTGATGTTTCTCGGCGCACCATATTGATTTTCTTACTATCCCTATTGTTATTCATACAAGTATGCGAACGTAACTAGATAAATTTTGCTTGAGTATTGAAAACATAACAATAACATAACAAGGTTTAATATTATAGAGCACGAAAATCCTGTTGGTTGTTGTTATTTTAAGACGGGATACACATAAATTTTGTTTTTCTTAGATACAAGGCAAAGGGATCCAAGAATCCATATCAGTAAAGTTGTTTGTTTAGGAACCTAGTTTTGATACCTATCTGTTTATCTTGTCTGATCTTATAGGTAAGCAATATCTTTAACTCCATGATGACTCACGAAATGCCTGATTGATGAAATAACCTAAAAACAAAAACAAATGTACTAAAATAGAAACAGTACCTTGTGAACGTTATAGGTTCCGTCAATAAAATATAACAAATAATTAAAGCACAGCCTTAGCTTTGTTGACGTCGCCCACCCTTAGTGAGACGAACAGAGCCAGATTCTTTTCTTTTTCTTTTTAAAAAAAACATTGCCCCACACTAGGATTTTCTCCTGTGTCGTGGGTGCGGTTACAAACATACACATGACACACAGACCCGGAACAACAATTTGTGGATCACACAAAGAGTTGTTCCGTTCGGGAATTGAACTCGCGCCATGTGGCACGGCAGCCAGTTGCCCAGCTACCGCACCAACTGTGCAGTCGATTGCATTTGCACTCGCAACTCTGTGGGTAAGCACAAATGTATGGTCCAGGCCCAAAATTCATAATTTGTTTCATTAATTACAATCCTCAGTGCATAAGTAAAGAATAAGGTCTTCGAATTGATTTTCATTTGAGTAGTTATCACATATTTTATAGAGCGTAATATAATGCGAACAATTAGGGAGAATATAAAACAATCTTGCAATTAACCTGCACCTGAAAGTACTAATAATAGTCTCTCAAGTGAGGCTAGGTACGCGCAAGTAGGGCGCAAACCACTGTTACCGAGGAACTCTAAAAAGAAATTATCAGTTAGTCATCAATAAAACTTAATAAATCATTGTTTGTTTTCTTCAATGTTTGTGACCGTGATTCTTTATCAGATTTTTCTTTATCATGGCGACAAAGCAAAATAGGAAGGTAATAAAATATTGTACATTACTGAAACGCACAATTTATATTGTTGCTTGCAAAACAATCTCTTCTCAAGTATGGTAGAGGAATCCTTCTGGCCTGCAAACTGACACTATCTATCTTTAAGGTTTGATTAGCGTTAAAAAGTGCCTGTAACGGCCTAATTGAAATAAATGATATTGACTTGACTTTGACTTTGCTTAAATCTCCACTAGGCGGGCAAGCTGCTTTATAGATCGTAATTCTAAAAAGTTTTTTAGATTCATCATTCACAGAGGGCGCTGCTACCCAGTCTGTACCAAATGTGTAGTCCGTTAATTGGCTATTATTACGAGAGTGGAAATAGTTAGAGTAGAAAAATCATTATTATTTATCAGCGTACAGCTAATTTAAAAAAATACGATGGTATTTTTTCGTAAGGTGTTTTACAGAGTTAGCTCGACTATTTTCAAGCCGCGCTAGGGACTTTTATTGATGTCACAAGAAGAAAAGTCGTATATTGCTGTCGATACTAATTTATTATATGTCTTTCGAAAGTCATAATACAAAAAAGACTATAGCTATGAGCTATTTGTATGTCAAACATATATTTTTATATTTTCAATTAAATAAGTACCTGCTGTTCTTATAACATGTGAAATGCGGTCGTATCTCAAATCGATTAATCATATTAATCGTTTTTCGGAACATACAAATGTGCACGAGGTACACTTGACCATCATTAATGACTATTCAAAATCAGCAATAGATCGTGTGATAAAATATCCAAAAGAGGCTTAATGGTTGATAACAATGAACATGCACCCGTGGCCAGGTTTCAACTTTTGACCACGTAACATATTGATGAGGAGGATATTTAAAAAATCCTCATACACTAGTTCAGTTACAGAATCGATAACGATTATCACAATACTGAACTTAGCAGCTGAAGATCCTTGCAGACTTTGTCACTATCGAGTATGTAACGTGAGGTAATACATAAAATTAGGAACATTCAGCTTGATTCGCCAATCATTGCTTTATCATCTGATAACATGTAGATTGGAAGGAAACACGAGCTCGTATCGACAATTGGATAACAAAATGTTAAGAACATTTAAATATCACGAAATGATCCTGTGTTGTGTTAGGAAAGTGAGATATCGATAGATATATAGATGCTGTTTGGCACGTAGCCATAAGTACTAATAAAAACATTCAAAAGGTGGCATATGGATAACCTAATGTCACACAATTACACAGGAGTGTAGGACTCCTAAGACTCACCCTAATGGCTACTGCATGGCGAGTCGAAACCTTTTCTTGACCCGTCTGTTCCATAGCCTGGTACATTACCAGGAAGACTTGCTTCTCCTTTGAGACTATCTTCCTCCTATCCTTTGAAACATTGCAAACAACAAGGCTTAATCGTCCGGTAACCTCTCTCATACGGCTAAACACAACGCAAGTGTTACACCGACTTTCTTTGAGGCCGTGGTGTCACTCCGGTCGTGCTAGTGCCCTCCCATACTTAGTTTTCCACATTTAAACGATATCAATCAAATATAAATCCTACATTTAAATATATTTAGCGATTTTTCACAACTAACTCAGGTTTTAAAAATACATGTTTTTTGTTCCAGTGCCCTTGGTTGGTATTATAGCACAAGGCTCGCAAGTGGTACAAAGACCTTTACTAAACAAGCAGATACTACCGACAGAACAAGGTAAATATTCATTTCATTGTAATTTAGATCTTAATCTCTTCCCGACTAGTTCCGGTTTTCTGTGTATGACACATTATTTTATTTTATTTTTTGATGTACACTGATATTATTATAATATTTTAACAAAATAAAGTTATCAGCAATGCTCACCGCATAATCTACTCAACATACATAACAAATTAGCAATAACCCAAAACCAATGAAAGAAAATTAACTATTTGATCCCGAAATATTTATCAAATCATTAAATTGTTTCGATCAACATTTACTCTAATTACCACAAGGCTAAGCATGAAATTTGTTTACAGGTAAAATTTACAGCGTGATGGGCTCATTAGAATCGGCGATGCAGACAATGTCTTCACCATTATACTCCTTGCTGTACACAAAGACTGTTGCAACTATGCCAGATGCATGGCTACTGCCAGGAATAGGGCTAGCATTTATCCAATTGTTCTCCTACCTAATAACAAGGAAACTACGGCAATCAGTAGACTTAAAAACTAATCCAACAGATCTTGCAGAAACTGAAAAGAATCCAGAAACAAAAATACCATTGCAAACTAAGGAGGTTAAGTAGTATTTATTATTATTGTAAGTGAATAAAAAGCATTTTGTAAACCAATTTAATTTAAGGTAAATAGATTTTATTTTTTATATGAAAGTGTTTTCTTTTTTGTGCCTTTAACAAATTTTCCCCAAAATAACAAGAGGTATTTTTAGATCCATAGTAATTTCCATCATTTCAGCTGGTTTAGTATGACTGTACAGTACTTGTCTAGTCCAGATAATGTAAAAAATATAATGTGTGAGAACCGTGCAAATTCATTCTGTAGCGATCTTTTGAGGAGAGAACCACACCAGTTTAAATGGACACGCTCTGAAGATAGGCACGCAAGTATCAGTTGGCAGCCAGTTCAACTAACGGGTGTTGCTGAGTTGTTCGAAAAACAATACCAATTAAAAGAACATAAAATATCTAATTCATAAGTGATTAGAAATTATGATCATTGCACCTATACTGTCTGCGGTCGGCGAGTAAGGCCAGCTCGCCGCCCGACCAGAACCAGGCCCGAGCGTACGGCGCGTAGCGTTCCGCGCGCGCCTCAAAGAGCCATTAGACCACCACAGACGGGGCCCTAAAGGGCTGATGTTCAGCCGGGGTTGCGGGGTAAGCGCAATGAGGTACCGCGACTTCGGCACAGAGCAGGAGAAGGAACAGGGGGGTTTTTAGTCAGTAAAAGTCTGACACTCCCTCCTGCCCGGCCCTGGGCGGGAGAAGTCATTTGATGATTTTCACCTCACAAAAAAAAAACCTATACTGCTGTAATGTTATCAAGGAATATCTATGGTAAACACACTTGAAGAAGGGTGAAAAAGTCTACAATACATTTTAAACATCAAGGATTACCTACAAATGGTGCAATTTGGTACAATCATTTAATGACTTTGGTAGCGCAACATTTTTTTTTTATTTCAATTTTATCACATTTATCGGTCTATCGTTATCTTAGGTCTCGGTAAAATGAAAGCAACTGTCATTTCTTCTGTTTGTTTGATAAGTCTTATCGTACATCTGCCGATACTTCAAGTTCAAATACATCAGGAAGTATCTCATCTCAATATTTAAATAATCATTGTATTTTTTTTTGTCAAACATTCCCTAATATTTTCCATTTATATTTTGCTTTGGTTTAAGGCAATTTTTACTATATCTTCAATAAAAAAAAAGCTAAATGTGTCGCTGAGCCCTTATCTCTAGATCACCTAACACCGACATCGCTAAATATTTCTTTGCTGTCTTCTTTCTTATGTGATGCAGGTTGCAAACGAGCAGACGGATTACCTGATGGAAAGCAATCAGCGCCGCCAATGGACACCCACATGGCTCCTAAGGGTATAATAAGGCTTAGGCAACGTATGCCTGTATGTAGTATGGTATGGTATAATGGTAGCCTTGTTAGATAAATGTACTAAAAAACACAAAAACAATTGTTCCATTTGAACCAGTAGTTTCGGTGATTAGTGCGTTCAAACAAATCAAGTCTACAGCTTTATAATATTAGTATAGATGTATGTATGTACACGCGTGCAATATCGAAAGAACTGTCCGTTCAAACCTCAACAAAAACAGTTTTTTTTAGTCTAGGTCTAAACCATTGAGCCAGTTATTGTATTTGAAATTGAAGACAGGTGAGAATTAGATTCAAAATACAATGGCTTAAACCTAGACTAAAGATAAATCTCGCTTTGTAATAAAGGGGATATAGTCTATGTACACATATGTACAATGAACATATCGTCATATCTGTGTTCCACTACAGTAAGCAGACAAAATGGAACGCTAAACAGATTGCACAATTCTGGCACTTATCTTCATCCTCATCTAAATGCATTCATTATCGCTTCCTGCCTACTCATCGATTGAGAGTTCTGTTGATTGGACAAGGCAGCTTATTCTGTCTAGGAAATTAAATAGCTCATGATTAAACTGGACAAATTTTAGTTGGCAATGCACCTGTTCTCTGGTGCCACATGTGTCCGTGGGCGGCACAGATCACGTACATTGAGTATGCGCACTTTCGTCGTATTCCATAAAAAAAAAATAGTGTAACTCCGTGTGATACCTATCCAATACCTAAATAAATCTAGGACATCGTACCCAGTAACCACACAAGGTTTTAGATAATAGTGTATTGGAAACTTTTTATCAAGTTATTCTCTATCCTTAGTAATCCATGTCTATGATATTATCTTAAATTCTTTGTTATTGTTTTCAAGTAGTTTTGACTACCTACTCCAAATGTATTATCAAGCCTAGATACTTACATCTATAGGTAGGTTAGTCGTTAATACAAATCTAACCAATGCAAATAACAAGAGTGTTTTCTACCGATGACTCTAAGAATTCTTAGGTGATCTTTTGTCCTTTCATCAATTCAGGTGGCCTGTAATATTATTTTACTATGTTTGTAAGCCATTAAACAGTGAATCACGTCATACATTATATTATTAACGAGCACACATCACCTGATGATAAGCAATCTGCGCCGCCCATGGACTGCCGCGAACCAGAAGAGTTACGAGAGCGATGAAAACTTTTGGACGTTCAAGGATAGAAAACTTATGGATCAGAGATGGGGGGAAGAGGAGGGTTGGGGCTTTGCTAACCTTACTCATACAACTCTTGTCAAGCGTAGATTCAGGCCGAAGTGTAGTGAGACTGTGGTATCGCTTCTGTCGAGCCGGCGCATTTATGCGGAAACATAGCTTTCCCAGAATTAGGATTTCAATGTAGCAAAAGTCAATTTTTCACTTGTTAATTTGGAAGACCTTTATATTATGTAGGAATAGGTACAATTTTTTCCCTCAAAGCTTAGGTTTTTCACATATCAGATTGTACATGATCTGTTACTGTATGCTTTGCTGAAAAACGTAAATAGCATTCTTTTGCATATATGTATATCAGTAAAGTCAATTGATGTGAACATATAGACCTAAAGGGGGATTAACTGTACTATAATGAATGTAATAAAATAAAAATGATAAGTATTTATTCTTAAAAATTCCCCCGCAATATATGTCCTTGCTGTAACAGTATTTGAATGAAGCCACACGACCCCATTCGTTCCTTCGACTATTACACCACTATTCAGCATATCTTTTAATCTCAATTCAACAACATAATGAATCACTTTTTATCGTGTAGGTACTCTTTATCTAAATAGACGGCTCTATCACTATGATAATCTTAATTCAATACTTACCTGAGGCGCTCAATTGATTGCATAATCTCCGCCAAGATTCTGATCTTCCGTTTTTAAAGAAAATTTGCAAGAAGTTTAAGAAAACCACCAGACTTCTAGGCATCTTATTTATATTTTTATTCTAGGTCAATATCCAGACCAATCGGCCAATCTTTGTTTTATTCCATTTTAACAACAAATATTTTTATTATAACTTTCGTGAGACATTCTAAATTAATTATTATGTTTTCGGCTTACTCACGTAATAATTTGACGAGATACTCGACTAGTTTCAAGCCATGCTAGAGGCCCATATTCATGAGCAGCATTCTGCGACAATCGCCGCGTCGCATGTCGCGGAATGCTGCTCATGAATATGGGCCTCTTAATTAACAACAAATATTTTCAAACGCTTTTCTTTATCTTAGTTCGCAATTACGATAGTTGTTAATAACAAATACCTAGAAAATTAATCACCTATTTACATTAGCAGGTGACCAAATGGTTGGAAAAATTTCAACAATAGGTATTTATCTATAGGACATTTCAAAGTCACTAGTCCTCAATATCTTGAGCACGCTGAAATAGGATAAATATCGCTGTCATTTTGTCATGTGACAAAACATAATGTTTGTTGTTATGTGTTAAATTAGAAGACCGTAAAGATTAAGGCATTAAGGGCTTTAAAATATTAAAAGAAGTCAAGACAGATATAATTTATTACTCGATTGTATCAAAGTTATTGAGTTTCGTATTAATATACCTAATCCTTTTACGAGTACAACGTTGGATTACTGTGAATTATGCTGCAGTGCAGATGATTACTATGATTTCTGCAGACGTAATATTTGGCAATTACTTATAATATTACTTTAAAGTGTGGAAGAGCCATGCTTCGGCACAAATGGGTCGGCTCGACCGGAGTGATACCACCGCCTCACAGAAAACCGGCGTGAAATAACCACAGCGTTGTGTTTCGCCGTGTGAGTGAGGTTACCGGAGGCCCTCCGCTCCCCCAATCCCTCATCAATCCCTAAATCTCCAAATCCCTAATCCCTAAAAGATCGGCAACGCACTCGTAGCTCCTCCGTTGCGAGTGTCCATGGGCGGCGCTGATTGCTTACCATCAGGTAATCCGTCTGCTCGTTTGCCGACATATTACATTAAAAAAAATATATATTAATATTATTTTCGTCGAATGCGGGACATTGGGGTAATTTGCGGGAATTTTTACGTAGTTATGATACATAATATTAAAGGTAATAGGGGCATAAGTAAATAGTATAGGTACAACAATAATAACGTTCTTTAAAAACTTTAAAATATGAATAATTATTTGCACAAAATAAAATAGAGCGGAGCGATACCCGATACAAAAACAAAGAGCGATCGTCGTGATTTATAGCGATAGCATAGCTCTATCGAATAATCCGATAAAAAAACGTATAAATAGATGCCGCACCCCAATCTATAAAACAGATTGTAAAATCGATCGGTAGAACTACCAGTGAATTTTTATTACATTTATTTTATTTGAAATTAACACCACGTAAGTACATACAATTCAATACAATTCCTTAAGAGAAAACATACAGTGAAATCCGTTGCTATATTGTATCTAAATCAGTGTATTTTAAAGTTTTTCAAGTGTTTATTCGGATTAGTTTGTCTTCAGTGTGACTAAATTAGTCAGTGATTGACAAAACACAATATTAAATTAGAAAAATCTGTTTCCAGAATGCAACGTCCAGGTCCAGGATTTAATCAAGGTTTTGGCCCCGGTGCCATGAACAACATGCCTATGCAACCAGGCGCGCCTGGTGGCCCAGCAAGGTTCAACAACCCAGGAGGTCCTATGTACGCTCCTGGCTACGGCCAGCCTATGGGAGGCCCACAGCATCCTCACCAGAACTTCCAGCCAAACAATTCATGCCCGCAGCCACTATCCGCAAGATCAGCAACACCACGCCACCACAAAGATTCGACCCCTCGTTTGGTCAATAAATCTTGATCAGCCTGAATCTCTGCCTGTATGATATACTGTTATGCTAACTTAAGTTATTGTTATATTATTTATATAAGTTTTAAAATAAACAGTTGTACAACTAGTCTTGTTTTTATGTACAGAATAAGTAGTAAGTACTTATTTATATGCGCAATTTCATGTTACTCCCTGAATATTTATTTCAACTTGCACCAGTAATCACATTCTCTATTTGAGATACAAACTCTGCTTTCATCAATTATATTACAAACATAACAAACAAAAAAACAGGAAGACCAAAATATCTAAATAAAATCAATTAATCCAATTCAAAGTGGTTTTATTGATACATTATATAAATTAATTAAAAATTATCCTCTTTTAGGCTAATTGAAATATAGGACATATAAAACAATACCTCATTTTATTACTAACTACTGCCACAAAAATGTACCTCTCTTGTAAACACACGTTAAAATTTGATTGCACCTAGTTAACAAATCATTACATAAATTAACTTCATATTTCAATAGCGCCGTGGATGGTTGATTTTTGTAGGTAATGATAAAAATGAACAGGCTAAGCTGGTTTACACACAAAACATCGTCAGAATTAGCCAAGCCGTTTAGAAGCTAAATGATAAATACTCAGATAGATTTCTAATTAAGAAATATCGTTGAAGCGAATTGCATTAAAGAGCCTAAGCATTGACCGATTTTAATTTAATAAAGCGACAAAATGTCGACTAATGTTGTTTTCTTTGCACACAGCTTTAGATAGGCATAAAGGCAAAGATCTAAACAAATCAATTAACGATAAAATTTGCAAACATTGCAATGTCTGCAATAGGTATCAATATTTAATTAAGTACTTTTTTATTTAAATCACAGGTGGCTCTTCTTTTTTATTGGTATGGGCTTACAAAGTTGGTGAAAAGGCAGGTTTTAGGAAAAAAAACTTACGCTACGCACTATGTTTAACCTACTTTGTTCCAAAATATTGCAAACAATGCCTCATAAAAAAAAATAAAAAAAATATAATTTATTATTTATGACTCGATTCTGTAACTGGGATTTACCGATGAACACGTTCCGCTTTTGAAAGATTGGAGGCAAGATAACAAGATAAGTATGGCGATTAAGATTTTTAAAATGATTAAAGAATAAACATTCGGAAATTAATATGAGTAGGTATGTATTGTAAAACCAAAAACTAATAATGCGTATCTATATCCGATTCCGATTAATCATTCGAATATCTTTGTGAAATAATATTTCAAAAAACTATAAAGAATATCAAAAGTTTGGATATATAAAAATATTTTCCGAAAATGGTAAATGGCGCCATCTAGCGTTTAAGACAAGAACAATCAATAATTTTATCACTATTAAATTATTTTTATACGTCAACGCCACCTGTTTTCAAATAAATAAAAAACATATCAAATATCTTAGCAAGATCTATCGACGTGTGTTTGACGTCAATAATACGATGTTTGTAGCAAATATAATTAAATTAAAATGACGTAAATGAATGGATGGCCAGTGACAAGCAGCGAGCCTTCAGTGTTCTGACCACTCCGCAGTACCCACGAAGCCAGCCGTTCACCGACACCACCAGTCGCCAATCCTCCATTAGAAAAGGAATGCTGGAAGCCTCGACCGAGAAACAAAAACTAAAGGGAGTTTAATCAAAATGTGTTTAGAGAATGATAAGAAACCTAGGGAGTTTGCTAGGGAGCGTGAGGAAACATAGGATATAATGGAACAAGAGCGTTCGGAATTACGACGAGAAGAATGAAGAGTAAGACAGAGAGATGCAGAGCTCCTTTTACAGCCTCAGTGGCTGGAACTTATGAGAAAGGCAATAAACGTATTAAAATATAATCTAGTTAAAAAGATGATTAATGTATATTTACATATTTTATTTTAAATTACTACATTTTGGAATGAGGAAAGATTATGTTAGAATTGAATTTAAAATGTCTCACTATAGTTACCTATTATAAAAACATAGGTAAGAATAGTTTTTAAGTTAGATTAGTGAGTAAGATGTTTTGGAAATGTATAATAATAAAACACTTGGATCATCTGTGTAGTATATTTATTTGCTGTACCAGAATATTACTTAAAGCCCTTTCACTTATCAAATCATTGCTTCTATCATTTTCATGTCTCATATCAGAAGATGAGGTATGAGACAAGTCTTGATGTTCAGCTGTTGTTGTATATACCTGTGACTCAGGCACATTAAAATTTATGACCAAATTATGCAACAAGCAAGCCGTTGTCAAACACATTTTTCAGGAGCATAATGCAGAGTGTGGTCTTTGCACAAGCATCGCCTCTTCTTTCTTTTACAGCAGTATATTGTGGCCCAGAGTTTCCTCTACCGCATCCAAAATGAGTAGGCGTCATTAGCCATGGTCGCTGTGGGTAGCCAGAATCACCTGTAAAAAATACTTATTAGAAAACCTAATTTATACTAGCTACTTCCTCGCGGTTTCACCCGCTGCTCGACTCCTATTGATTTCATTTTAGCATTATAAGGTTAGTTTTTGTTGGAGTTGCTCACAGAAGTACTTGAAAGCTTCTTTATTTAGGCGGTACCTAGTATTTCTAAACTACGTTTCAGTGATATCCATTGGATTAGATATCTTTCTGAATTTAGCTCGGCACACGATTTCTCTAGAATTCGTATTATTTTCTTGAATACATATGTAGTACTTAGTACTAATAATAGGTAGGTACTTAGGTACTTACGAAGTTTCTCTTGACTCTTCATCTCCAAGTAAAATAGCCACAAATAAACTATTTCTCCAACTTGGTTCGTACAGCGGCGGTCTTTGCATGATGTTATACTCGTAAAGAATACTCACAAACTTTATAATATATTATTTAAAACACGATTGAAATATTTCGAAACCTTTCTCACCGTCAAATTCTTAGTGACAAATGTTTCGACAGTTTTCGATAGCCAGCCTTCGAAACTTACGTTACTATACGTCAAAAGATCGTTCGTGCTTCCAATTTGTGTCAAAATGTTCTAAGTTTCGATAGCAACACGATACGATTACTATACGATAGTTGTCAAAATCATTCGTGCTTGCGATTTTTAGTTCCGTTTACGCACGGTAGGGGCGCTTTACAAATCCCATAGAAAATGCTTTCGATCTCGATACGAATACTTTCTCGATAATGTTCGTGCTAGGCACACAGTACTAAGAACTGAAACCAAAACAAATCCCTGAACATATTCCTCGAAACCAACATCGTTTTAAAACGCACTTTAATACACTAATTGGTTATCTGCAAAAACACGCTAGCGATAGTAATAACAGATTCAAAAAAAAATACTGACTAACATCGTTTTGTGTTTATAGTTTGTCATTCATAGAAATAAACTGAAATCTTCGAAACACGAAAAAGGGAGTGACCTAAAAAATTTTAGTGTTTAAGACGAGAACCGTCAACAAATGTTTTCAAAAACTTAATGTCACAATATCAGGCCAACCAGACCTCTCGCGCCTGGCCTTATTCGAGGCCACGGTGTAGAGCGAGAGAAACTGGAAAGCCATCTCCTCCTTCTGCAAAGCAATCATGCTTGCAAAGAAGGAGGTGGAGCGAACTATTCCCCTCACGAAACCGTCGCAAGAGACTCTCCGGCCACCGTAAATGCGGGTCTGCAGACGATAAGTACGCTGGCCGACCAGAGTGCCTAGCACGAATGACTATCGTAATCGTAACGTTAACGTATCGAGACGTCGATACTTCATGTGACGAAAACGGAATGTCGCAGCACGAAGCCTATCGTATCGTCTAGCGAGAGCTCGAATCGAATTCGTTAGTGACGTCATGCTAATGTAAGCTAGAGAAGCACCCAAGTGAACGAATTGAATGAATTCTTGAACATAATTTAACATAAAGATTTCGTCTGAAAACTAAAATTAATTTTAAAGATATTTCAACCTTCGTCTACACCTTTTGTGGTATTATATTTAAATGAAAAAATATTAATTACGTGAAATAATTCTTAAAACGAGTCAAGAAGTATATAAAATGACTTAATCTATGAAAAAAAAAATATTATTTGGTTATTTAAATTTTGTAACATAATTTACGATTTCCGAACGTTCTTTATTTATTTATTTATTTATTTAATAAAGGTACACCAACAGCTTCTGTATATAGCAAATTAAATAAAACAATGAAATATTAGGTTTTGGCCTTATACAGTCGCCAATTACAGGTAACCAGCATTCTTAAAAATAAAGTGATAACCTAGTAGAGTAAGAACGAAACTATCTATTACAATAACATAATTAGAATTATATAAAAAATATTATAACAATATTAGAATTGTAATATAATTAAACAATGAAATGGAACATGAAATTAGAAAATAAGTAGGTAGGTATACAGAAATGCAAGGAATGAGATCAGTAGGAAATACTTAATTCTACTTAAACTTACATTACATACTAACAGAAACATAACTGATTAAGTGGTGAGGTTCGGGATTCAATATATTATTTGGGTTTTAAAGACTTTTACAGAATCGTGATATATGTCAACATTTGGAACGGATTTTATAAAATAATTCATCTCTCGGGTAAGTCTATTGAGAGGCGAGTTTACTCCTAAATTTGTGTTCGATGCTTTTGTGTGGAATAGGTGTGTAATGGGATATCTAGGTATGTTATGTGGTACTTTAAGACCTATCTGCTCAATCAACTTGCAGCAGTCCAGCTTATTATTGACCAATTTGTAAAGGAACATAAGATCCTGCGTCAGTCGCCGGTTACGTAGAGTAGTCATGTCATAGCGTTTAATACGTTGTTCGTATGGACACCGTGGTGATATATTACCGAAGGTATATGCCAAGTGCTTGGTGAAGGCCCTTTGTATGCTCTCCACTCTTTGTGAGTGTACAGCATAGTGCGGGTTCCAAACTACACTGGCAAATTCCAGGTGGCTACGAACTAATGCGTTATACAGCACTACTTTTGTTCTAACCAGTTTAAATCCTCTGGTACTCCTCTTAAGGAAACCTAGTAGCCGTGCAGATTTTGTAACGATGCTATCTATATGACTTCTGAAGTTGACTTTACTGTCCATGATAACGCCAAGATCACGAACTTCGTTCACGTTTTCCAACAAAGCTCCACTTAGATAATATGATACAGTGTTCGTTTGTTTTTTCCTTGTAAATCGTATATGGCTACATTTTTGTACATTAAGTTTCATGAGATTCAGATAACACCATTGATCAATTCTATCCAAGTCATCCTGAATTAGCGTTGTATCATCTTTGGAAGTTATAGTTTTATAGATTTTGAGGTCGTCAGCAAACAGAAGATATTTACAGTGATGGATCTGATCAGTAATGTCATTAATAAAAAGTATAAACAGGACGGGGGCAAGGTGAGAACCCTGAGGAACTCCTGAGTCGGCATAATATGGGTAAGATTCATAGCCATTGATAACAAGAATCTGCGATCTACGTGATAAATAGGATGAAAACCAGTTCAAAAGTGAACCACTAACTCCATTGTATTCCAATTTGGAAAGTAACAACGTATGGTCAACTTTGTCGAACGCGCTGCTAAAGTCCGTATAGACAGCATCTACCTCTAATCGGCTATCAAGTGCGGAGGTCACATCAGAGACAAATTCAACTAGGTTAGTTTCAACGCTGCGACCAGCTTTGAAACCATGCTGGCTTGGTGAGATAATTCTATCTATGTGGCGAGTAATTATTGGACGGACAAGGGATTCAAAGATCTTTGAAAAACAAGATAATATGGAAATGGGGCGGTAGTTTTTGACATTAGCAGGATCTCCTTTTTTAAAAACAGGAACAATCCTTGCTCGTTTCCATGCTTCAGGAAATATACCTTCAGCGAGAGAAGAATTAAAAATAATTTGTAATGGTGAGGCAAGCTCATGGCAACAACGTTTTATAAATAATGGAGGTATTGAGTCGGGCCCAGCTCCTTTAGAAGTATCAATTAGTTTAAGATTATTAAAAACTTGTTTTTCTGTAAACTTAATAGTGGTTATGACAGAGTCTGTACCAGAAAATCGATTAGATGCATTATTTTTAGCAGTAGTGGTATTTTGATTAAAAACTGAGACAAACTGATCTGCAAAAAGGTTAGCAATTTCTGGGCCGCTGCTAACCACCTTGTCATCCATAAACATATCAGCAGGTATGCAAGATTCGCCGCGTCGCCTATCTTTTATATACCTCCAAAAAGCTTTAGGGTTTTTAGGAATATCGTTTTCTATCTTACATTTATAGGCATTGAAACATTTATCTATTAAAGTATGGCAGCGACTGCGCAGTAACTCAAAGGTAAGTTTATCACGGGGATTGTTATATTTGCGGTACTTTTGTCTAAATTTCTCTTTTTCCGTTAAAGCTGCAATAAGTGAGTCTGAATACCAAGGAGGATACTTAGATTTTTTCTTTGTGTATTTGGGTACGAAACTTTCTATTACGCTTTGTAGCATGATGTAAAAGACATTAAGTCTGTCGTTAGCATTAATACATTCGCGGAAAGTGTCATACCAATTAATATTTTTAAGGTGTGTTTTGATTTGCTCATAATCGGCTTTATAAAAGTTGTAACCCGATCGACATTTTGTTTCCAATTGTTTCACGTTTGGGATTGATATAGATATTAGTATATTTGGGTGGTGGGCGTCTAACTTACTCAACAGGTCGTCAGGCTTAGTGACTGTTAAATCTGACATGTTACTTAATACGAGATCTAAAATTCTGTTGTCTGCATTGAGGTGGGAGTTGAACTGGTGGAGTCCATTAATCGACATAAAGTCCACAAGTGAGTAGCCAAGTGAATTTTCATAATTTGACGGTGAAAGATGCAGGTCATCACTTCTTCCGCTCCAATCAATAAAACCCAAGTTGAAATCCCCAAGAATTACAACATCATCTACATTATTCAGTACATTATTAACATTATCTAAGAAACATTGAAGAGAGTCCAGTTTGACCGGCGGCGGTATGTATATAACGCAAAGTGCAATTTTTTTAATACTATTGTTGACAGTTAACTCTACTGACAACCATAAATCCTCGAGATCACTTTCCCAGTTTTTCATTCTAGTAGACTTAATTTTATTATTGATCGCAATCATAACCCCTCCCCCATCTTTTTTAGGTATTTTGGAACTTAATCTATCTCTACGATATACCACAAACCGTGGGTCAATGAACTCTCCATTAGTTATATTAGAATTTAACCAAGTCTCAGTAAATGCAATTATATCATAGTTAGTAAGCATAATATTCTTATATATGTCTTCGGTTTTAGTCCTCATTCCACGTACATTTTGATAGTAAATATCAAGCATTGCGAATACAAATAACGCCAAGAACACTTACAGATAACCATTAACAAACTTAAAGCTAAATGGTGTCATTGGTTGCTTTCAATAGCTTTAGACTATCTTGATTGCGTATATAGATAGGCTTAGAGTGAATGTCCTTTCGCACAAAAATTCGACCGTTGCGTACCCAAACGAAATTATACGACATCTCCTTAGCCAGTTTTCTTGTTGCCGCGTGTAGTTGTTTACCAGTAGGACATAAGTGTTCATTGACAAAAATAGGCACTCGGTTACCAGCTAAGCCCAAGTGTTGCGAGTTCAATTTGTTTGAGGGTTGTTTTTTGTTGAAGAATCCTACAGCAGCCAGAAGGTTGTCACGCAGGCGGGGACTGCGGAGCTTAGCAACCACGGCGCGTGGGCGGTTACTCTCCTTGTTCTTTTGACAAAGGTGACGTTTGACGGCTATTGACGTTTTTTTAACAAACAAAACAAAGAATGTAGATTGTAGATAATTATGCGGCTATCTTATTATGCGGTTAGTTTAAATTTATTTTAAAATGAGGAGGAATCGGCTCCAATACGAATTATAATGGTGGATTTCATGGAATATGCCAGTGACAAGCAGCGAGCCTTCAGTGTTCCGACCACTCCGCAGTACCCATGAAGCCAGCCGTTCACCGACACCACCAGTCGCCAATCCTCCATTAGAAAAAGAATGCTGGAAGCCTCGACCGAAGAAAAAATCTAAAGGGAGTTTAATCAAATTGTGTTTAGAGAATGATAAGAAACCTAGGGAGTTTGCTAGGGATACGATAACGGCGTGAGGAAACATATGATATAATGGAACAAGAGCGTTTGGAATTACGACGAGAAGAATGAAGAGTAAGACAGAGAGATGCAGAGCTCCTTTTACAGGCTCAGTGGCTGGAACTTATGAGAGAGGCAATAAATGTATTAAAATTTAATCTAGTTAAAAAGATGATTAATGTATATTTACATGTTTTATTTTAAATTACTACATTTTGGAATGAGGGAAGATTATGTTAGAATTGAATTTAAAATGTCTCACTATAGTTACCTATTATAAAAACATAGGTAAGAATAGTTTTTAAGTTAGATTAGTGTGTAAGCTGTTTTGGAAATGTACAATAATAAAACACTTGGGTCATCTGTGTAGTATATTTATTTGCTGTACCAGAATATTCCTTATAGCCCTTTCACTTATCAAATCATCGCTTCTATCATTTTCATGTCTCATAACAGAAGATGAGGTATGAGACAAGTCTTGATGCTGTTGTTGCAGCTGTTATTGTATCTACCTGTTGCTCAGGCACATTGAAATTTATGACCAAATTATGCAACACGCAGCAAGCCGTTGTCAAACACATTTTTCGGGAGCATAATGCAGTGTGGTCTTTGCACAAGCATCGCCTCTTCTTTCTTTTACTGCAGTATATCGTGCGGGCCACGAGTTCCCTCTACCGCATCCAAAATGAGTAGGCGTCATTAGCCATGGTCGCTGTGGGTAGCCAGAATCACCTGTAAAAAAATACTTATTAGAAAACCTAATTTATACTAGCTACTTCCTCGCGGTTTCATCCGCTGTTCGACTACTATTGATTTCATTTTAGCATTATAAGGTTAGTTTTTGTTGGAGTTGCTCACAGAAGTACTTGAAAGCTTTTTTATTTAGGCGGTACCTAGTATTTCTAAACTACGTTTCAGTGATATCCATTGGATTAGATATCTTTCTGAATTTAGCTCGGCACACGATTTCTCTAGAATAATCAGTTAATTCGTATTATTTTCTTGAATACATATGTCTATATTAAGTGAAACATAACTTGAATAGGTAGGTACTTAGGTACTTACGAAGTTTCTCTTGACTCTTCATCTCCAAGTAAAATAGCCACAAATAAACTATTTCTCCAACTTGGTTCGTACAGCGGCGGTCTTTGCATGATGTTATACTCGTAAAGAATACTCACAAACCTTATAATATATTATTTAAAACACGATTGAAATATTTCGAAACCTTTCTCACCGTCTAATTCTTAGTGACAAATGTTTCGACAGTTTTCGATAGCCAGCCTTCGAAACTTACGTCACTATACGTCAAAAGATCGTTCGTGCTTCCAATTTGTGTCAAAATGTTCTAAGTTTCGATAGCTACACGATACGATTACTATACGATAGTTGTCAAAATCATTCGTGCTTGCGATTATTAGTTCCTTTTACGCACGGTAGGGGCGCTGTACAAATCCCATAGAAAATGCTTTCGATCTCGATACGAATACTTTCTCGATAATGTTCGTGCTAGGCACACAGGACTAGACCCGAGTGTGCAACGCGCAGTCATCAGCATCAGTGATTTAATGGCTCTTTGAGCCATTCCCTAAATGAGGCCTGATGTTCAGCCAGGGTTGCGTCGGCAAATGCAATAATTTTACCGTGGCCCCGGCCAAGAGAAGAAACGGAGTAGTTTCAAATCAGTAAGAGTTAGACTTTCTATCTCGCCCAGGGAGGAAAAAGCCAGGTGATATTTTTTTCTAAAAATAACGAAACAATATCGGACCAGATCTTATCAATATTAAACTTACTTTTTCATTAGTAACTACATAAATCCAGATTTGTCTCGTTTTACAAAAGTAAACCAGAACATTTATATATTTTTAAAATTGATCGATCACGAATTTTCTGACGAATTATTGCAAATGTTTGTCCTACATTTTTCTTTGTTTTTGATTGGCTTGTCTGGAGAAAGTCCCCGACACTATCTAGACCTTATTTATTTACTTATTATATTGTTATCTAGATTGATTGCTGAACTTGTTGCTCAATCTAGGTAAACAGACGACTGATTTAGTTCTTACTGTAGGTACCCATTCTTAGGGTATAGAAAATATGATTCATTTGTTTGTTCAATTTCGTTATGAAATCTCCTCTACAACGCTAGTTATTGTTATTATCTCAACTATCAAAACTATGCCCCAATAAGTGTAATCAACTAAACAAAATTGCCATATGAAGTTCTAAGGCCGAAGTGAAGTTCTACAAGAAGGCTTTAGTCAGAAGTTGGTACAACACAATTTCAACATAACATTACCATACTTACATCTTTCATAGCCCTGTGCTCCACTAATTGGCATATGATGGCCCA
Source organism: Spodoptera exigua (assembly GCA_902829305.4). Lineage (NCBI taxonomy): Eukaryota > Metazoa > Arthropoda > Insecta > Lepidoptera > Noctuidae > Spodoptera > Spodoptera exigua. Next base: position 7,292,237 of record LR824612.2, read on the forward strand.
TGATGAGCCAAATGGATTTCCTTAAGCGAATTTACTCTTAGCAAATTACATTTATACAGAGTAGAGAACTGAATGAGTAAAAATCTGAGACACATCAATTTTATTCGAAGACAAGCGCACAAGCACTTAAATCTAATAATAAAAAAGCAAGCTTAAATGTCATTCGGTTATTTTCAAAACTGATTAGTTGTCAAAATTGCCGACCTATTAAGACGTCGGCAAACGTTAATTCATCTGCTGTGAAATAAAAAAAGATATTTTCCTCATATCGATTCAAGTTGCACAGCGGGAATATCAATGAATTAGCAACCGATTCAATAAATAAGTGACACATACATATTTATAATTATTATGTAGTTTTTAACACAGAAATCATTTTAAGAGGCTTCGATTTGGATTAGTTGATTTTTGTTTGATAAGGGTATTAAAAGTAGCCTTATCTTAATATTTAGTTATAAACAATAAGGTAAAGTTATGCGATATTTAGTTTCTAGTAAACAGTGAATAACTCATTGTATCACAATGCAATGAAATAAATAAACGACGGACGTGGAAATGGTAAACTACATTCATACACAATAATATACACACTCATAATATGGATATTAATACTGCGGCTATTTTGGACATTGCAAAAATAGTGTAATAATCGCATATTTTTTGTTGCATACGATTGTCTACGATGATAAAACCTATACTTACCCAAACAGTTTAATTTAGATGTCTACCATAGATTTGTTAATTTGATATCTACTGCAGACAACGGGACTTTCCACAAAACACAAAATTAAATACTGTTGAAATATTAGCGATTAATTAATAAGCGTTACATATTATGTATTTGTTTTACCTAATGATAAGATTAACAGAAACACGTAATCTTCTTTTTTATTAATCATAAACATACTCGTGTACTATGAGTATAAGCGGAACTATAAATTGTAATAGAAAATATAAGGAAAAAGATACCAAATTATTCTAAAAGATTAATTTCAATGACAAAGGGTCAACTTGCTAGAAGCTAGAAAGACTTTAAATGTTAGGAAAAAAATTAGTTATAATTCCGCGACAAAAATCTATCCATGACTCGAGTCAACATCTCCTGAGGATATCCTGTGGAGGGACGAAACACGTGTCGAGTATAGGTTTGATTGTGTTACAGGTTTTTCCGTTTTTTGTATGTGTGCATATGCATGATTGCATAGGAGTGGGATTGCATCCTGCAACAAGCCTGGATTTTTGTCGCAGAATTAAAACTAAATATTTTTCCTAACATTTAATGTCATGGATTTCCGCAAAGTAACGTCTGATACTATAAATTAGCTAGAAAGACTGATTTCATTTTTATCTGCGTGATAGGACGGCAAACGAGCGCATAGATTACCTGATGGTAAGCAATCGGCTCCGCTCATTGACACCTGTAACACCAGAGAAGCCGAGGGCCGTTTAGGGATAAGGCTTTAGTATTGAGAAGGGATGGGGGAGGGGTGGTGTTTGGGCCTCCTGTAACCTCACTCACACGGCGAAACACAACGCTGTGGTAGTTTCAGCCGGTTTTTGGTGAGGCCGTGGTATTACTCCGGGTCGAGCCAACCCATTCATGCCGAAAAGCATGGCTTTGCCACACTTAATTAAACAGATTGATGAACATTACATTAAATTGAAAGAGGAACTAACTACCAACTGGAGAAGAAACGGCGTGCTTTTTAGAAGGTAAAACAGTAAGAGTGTAACAAGGTCGAGAACCCCACCTAGGACAAGACAGAAGTACTATGTATGATGATTTTCCCCTTCATAAAAAGATAATAGTAATGTACAATAGAAAACAATAAGACGTAAAATCAAAAGTGTATTTCGTTGGAAAAAAGGCAAGAGAAATGACGAGCGCAATCAAACATATTTCGGCGTGCAATATTTCCTTTAATATTTGGCATTTGGAAAACATTAGGAGATACCGGTTTTGTTACATATAATTGATATTGATATTTATATTCATATTGCCTACATATCATATTGTGACAGAAAACTCTTTGACATCATGACGTCAATGGATGGTTGTCAAACGTTGCCTAGAGATTGTAAATTTCGTCGTGAATTGTCAACACGAGTTGGTGTAATCGGTAAGGCGTGTGGATTACACCACAGAGACCCCGAGTTCGAGACCCGCCGTAAACATGAAGTTTTTTAGTTGATGGAAGTTTTGTCGAACTTTCTGGAATATTTGAGTGAAAGTAATGAAAAATTAAGGAGCGAGAAGGAGAATAAATAAAAATGAATAACGAAATTATTGGAAGGTTCTGGAGGCATGACGATCAAAAAGAATAACGAAATTGAATGTTCTAGAACCTGACCAGGGGTATATAAGCGGAACTGCGGCTCACCGCTGGCAGTTGAGTTCTAAGTCCAAAGCGATTCGGAAGAAAAGGAAGAAGTGAAAAGAAGAAAAGTGAGTGAAATAGTGAAGTACAGTGAAATAGTGAAGTGCAGTCAGTTAAGTGAGTTAAGTCAGCGTGAACAGTGAACGGCAAAGTTGTGTCAGTCGGCCGGACTCTGCTGGAGAGGAACGCCGATAACTTATCCGTATCCGTGGACGCTGTCACTTAAGTGCAATAGAAAGTCTGAAAACCGGTATTAGTGTTTAATTTCATCCAATCCCGTAACCCAAGCCCGCATAGTTAGGAACGTGACGACAGGCACGTAACATTTGGTGTCAGAAGTGGGATTGGAGAAAAATGCCGCTAGTGCCGCAGGACGTAAGAGGAGTGAGTACCCGTGCTATGTCAGAAGCGCAGCGTGTGAGAGAAGAGGGTGCTGCAGCTCAAACCAGCGATGCAGAAGCCAAGCCTGTGCAGGTGGATCTTCTGCTACAGCTGCAGCAAATGATGGCAGAACAGCTGCGGGAGCTGAAAGAAGATCAAGCGCGCCGCCAAGAAGAGCAAGCACGCTGTCAGGCAGAACAGCTGCGGGAGCTGAAAGAAGATCAAGCGCGCCGCCAAGAAGAGCAAGCACGCTGTCAGTCAGGACAGCTGCGGGAGCTGAAAGAAGATCAAGCTCGTCGCCAAGAGGAGCAAGTGCGTCGCTTGGAAGACATGCATAAAGATTTCACGAAGGGACTGCAAAAGGCTGTCAAACGGGTACAAGAAGTGGAGGAAGGTTTAGGCAAGTTGGAACATCGCGTCATGGCGATAGAGGAGAGATTGGAAGAAGAGATCTCCAAAATCAAGCAGGAAGTGACAAACCCAAGCCCTTTAAAGAGCCGAAGCCGTCTTGCAGCCGTTTTTGACGCCCCAAATGCGGCCTTAAGCGCAACGAAAGGGCTCAAGGTTCCCCATTACGACGGAACAACATCCTGGACCGCGTTCAAGCTACAGTTTGAGACACTTATGGAGGCTTATGGTTGGACTCAGAAGGAAGCACAGTCAGCCCTCACCCTGGCCCTCCGTGATCAAGCGCTCTCAGTGCTGGAAGCTATCGGCGCAAGTGGAGATCTCAGCTTTAGTGCCCTCCTCGACGCACTTGAGGCACGTTTTGGAGACAGCCACCTCGAGCACGTGTACAGAGCGCAATTAAAAGAGCGTACTCAGTGTGATAATGAGAGTCTACAGCAATGGTCCGTGGAAATCGAGAAACTTGTGCGTCGAGCTTTCCGGTCGACTCCGTCAATGATTGAAGGCACGCTTCTCCAAGCGTTCATTGACGGTATTCGGGACCCCGAAGTACGAGCTGCTGTTCATCTGGGCCATAACAAGAACATGAAAGAAGCTCTGGCCCATGCATTGGAAGTGGAAGCCGTGCGTGGCAACTCCCGTACCTTACGTCTGCGGGAAATGACGACAACGGAGCAGGTACCTCCACGCCGTCGGAACTTCATGTGCTATGGATGTGGAGAGCGTGGGCACATACGGAGCGACTGCCCGAAGAAGATGAACCGCAAGGACGCGGCGGTCTCAACTTCTGACCAGCAGGGAAACTTAAATCCAGCCAAGGCTGCGGGGTGGGCGCTGGCTGGTAGTGGAATAACCCCAACAATCTACATCAAGCAAACTAACGATGGAAATACCCTGGTGATAGACGGTCAAGTAAATGGGAAAAACAGTCAGCTAACATTAGATACTGGAGCTTCAAGGACGGTGATAAATGTTCGGCTGCTCGAGCAAAACATCAGGAAACACCTTAAACCAATTGTTGGCCTACAAATGAAATCAGCTACCGGCCAGTGCATACCGATAAGTGGAAAACTGCATGTAACAATCAAAATTGGGGAACGTGTTTATCGACATGAGGTTATTGTGGCCAGAATTCTGGATGACTGCATCCTGGGACTTGACTTCCTGCAAGGGCACCAGTGTAACATCGACTTAAAATCTGGAGTATTACTATGTGGAACTGAGGAAATTCCGATGAAGGGTGGAACCCTGGGAAAAGTTTGCTGTTTAAGAAGAACTGTTCTTGCACCAAAATCACAGACTCTCGTACCAATCGCATTACCTAGGAGGAGGGAAGGAAGTTTACCTCGAAGGTGCGCTGTGATTGATAAATCGGAACACGTGAATTCATGGCTACCGGCAAGAACTGTCGTGGGGTCATCTGATGTTAACCGCATTCCGGTATTCAACTTCAGTGATTCAGAAATTACGATTGAAGAAGGAGAGCCTGTGGGCGTATTGGAAGAAGTGGCCTGGATAAGAAAATGCTCGGAAAATCTTGTGAAGAAGGACAGTACGGGAATAGACTTTGTAACGAAAATCTTAGACGAAAACAAAAGTCTGACAAAAGTGGAGACTATGAAAGCTAGAAATTTACTTCTTCGATTCTCTGATGTGTTTTCAAGAAGCGATGGTGATATTGGCCGAACTGGTTTGGTGAAGCATAAAATAAACACAGGTGATACAATGCCAATTCGTCAAAGGCCCAGACGTATACCATTCGCTCGTGAGAAAGAAGTTGAAGAAATGATTGACGATATGAGGAAAAATGACGTGATAGAGCCCTCTTCTAGCCCTTGGTGTTCACCTGTCGTGCTTGTCAAGAAGAAAGATGGTTCAACGAGGTTTTGCGTAGACTATCGACGATTGAATGATGTAACCAAGAAGGATAGCTACCCGTTACCAAGAATCGATGACACACTTGACACACTGAGTGGCATGAAATGGTTTTCAACGCTCGATCTGAAAAGCGGCTATTGGCAGGTGGATTTGGATCCCAAGGACAAGGAAAAGACCGCATTCTCAACTGGGAAGGGACTCTGGCAATTTAAGGTGATGCCATTTGGATTATGCAATGCACCGGCAACCTTTGAGCGTTTGATGGAACAGGTGCTGGCGGGACTGCTGGGCGAAACTTGCCTAGTTTACCTCGATGACATCATCATTGTTGGACGGGATTTTGACGATCATCTAAGGAAATTGGAAAAGGTACTCGATAAGCTGCGTGGAGCAAATTTAAAGTTGAGTCCAAAGAAATGCTCTTTCTTCAAGCGCGAAGTGAATTATCTAGGACATGTTATTTCTGAGAGAGGAATTGAGACTGATCCAGCCAAGACTGCCGCTGTTAAGGAATGGCCGACACCTAAAGACAAAACGCAAGTTCGGGCATTTCTTGGATTGTGCTCGTATTATCGGCGGTTTGTGAAAGGATTCTCGGACATTGCCAAGCCTTTGCATCGATTGACAGAGGAGAAACGTGCCTTTATCTGGGACGAGGATTGTGAGCAAGCCTTTCGAGAACTAAAAGAACGGCTTTGTAACACACCAATTCTCGGATATCCCAGCGCGAAAGGAATATTCGTAGTTGATACGGATGCCAGCAATATTGGAATAGGAGGTGTCCTTTCACAACGCGATGGTGAGCAGGAGAAGGTTATTGCTTACTTCAGCAAGTCACTATCCAAGCCGGAGAAGAATTATTGCGTGACCAGGAGGGAATTGCTGGCCGTAGTCAAAACTCTGCACCATTTCAAGAAGTATTTACTGGGACGGAAATTTTTGATCAGAACTGATCACGCTGCTTTGAAATGGCTACTTCAGTTTAAGGATCCCGAAGGCCAAGTAGCCAGATGGTTGGAACAACTTCAGGAATTTGACTTTGAAATCGAACATCGCGGCGGAAGAATTCATGGCAACGCAGATGCATTATCGAGACGCCCATGCGTGGAAGATTGCAAGCATTGTGCCAAGAAGGAAACTGCTTTTCTTAAGGTGATAAGGACTGATACTGTTGACGAGGCATGGGGAGACGATGCGATGAAATTAGAACAGGAAAGAGATGCAGATATCAAACCAATACTGGAGTGGCTACGAAGTGGTAACAAGCCAAGTTGGAGTGACGTCGCCCAATATAGCGCGGTAACGAAAGGTTTATGGGCACAGTGGAAAAGCCTTACGCTGCATAACGGACTTCTGTGCAGGAAATGGGAATCAACAAACGGCAAGGACGAGCATTTGCAATTGGTGGTGCCTCGTTCAAAAATAAGGGATGTATTAAAAGCGTTCCATGATGGATCTTCTGGAGGACATTTGGGAATTAGGAGGACTTTGGTGAAGATCAAGGAGAGGTTTTATTGGTTGCATTGCAAATATGACGTCGAAGATTGGTGCCGGAAATGCACTAGTTGTGCAGCTGTCAAGGGTCCACAAACAAGAAGCAGAGGGGCGATGAAAATCTACAATGTTGGTATGCCTTGGGAGAGAATAGCCTTAGACATCGCTGGACCATTTCCAATCACTGATTCGGGCAATCGCTACGTTTTAGTGGTTATGGATTATTTTACAAAATGGCCGGAGGTCTTTGCCATACCGAATCAAGAGGCAGTAACTGTAGCCACGAAGTTGGTAAACGAGGTATTCACCCGATTCGGAGTGCCCTTGGAGATGCACAGTGATCAAGGACGGAACTTTGAATCCCAAGTTTTCCAGGAAACTTGTAAACTTTTGGGAATCCATAAGACTCGAACGACCCCTTATCATCCACAGTCAGATGGAATGGTCGAACGCTTCAACCAAACATTGGAGCGACACTTAGCAAAGGTGGTTGACAGCCATCAGAGAGATTGGGACACTTACATACCTCTCTTCTTGCTTGCCTATCGGACTGCTGTACATGAAAGTACCGCAAAGACGCCTGCATTTGCAAATTTTGGAAGGGAATTGAGATTACCGGCAGATCTTGTATCGGGCTGTCCACCTGGTGACTCTCGCACCGAGTTTAGCGATTACATAAGCGAGTTAAGGGCAAAAATGTTGGACATTTATGAGCAGATCAGGGAGGCCGGTCTTCAAGCTAGTGATCGCGCAAAGACGCGCTATGATCGACGAGCCAATTCTGTTGGGTTTGAAGAGGGGTCATTGGTCTGGCTTCATAATCCAGTCAGAAGGAAGGGAAAATCTCCAAAGCTGCAACCGAGTTGGGAAGGTCCTTACGAGATAGTCACGAAGATCAATGACATTACTTACAGAATTCGGAAGTCTTCAAGGAGCCCTTTGAAAGTTGTCCATATAGACAGGTTGGCGAGGTATTACGGCAGCAACGATGCTCGGGACGAGCGAATCTAAGAGGGGGGCAGTGTGACAGAAAACTCTTTGACATCATGACGTCAATGGATGGTTGTCAAACGTTGCCTAGAGATTGTAAATTTCGTCGTGAATTGTCAACACGAGTTGGTGTAATCGGTAAGGCGTGTGGATTACACCACAGAGACCCCGAGTTCGAGACCCGCCGTAAACATGAAGTTTTTTAGTTGATGGAAGTTTTGTCGAACTTTCTGGAATATTTGAGTGAAAGTAATGAAAAATTAAGGAGCGAGAAGGAGAATAAATAAAAATGAATAACGAAATTATTGGAAGGTTCTGGAGGCATGACGATCAAAAAGAATAACGAAATTGAATGTTCTAGAACCTGACCAGGGGTATATAAGCGGAACTGCGGCTCACCGCTGGCAGTTGAGTTCTAAGTCCAAAGCGATTCGGAAGAAAAGGAAGAAGTGAAAAGAAGAAAAGTGAGTGAAATAGTGAAGTACAGTGAAATAGTGAAGTGCAGTCAGTTAAGTGAGTTAAGTCAGCGTGAACAGTGAACGGCAAAGTTGTGTCAGTCGGCCGGACTCTGCTGGAGAGGAACGCCGATAACTTATCCGTATCCGTGGACGCTGTCACTTAAGTGCAATAGAAAGTCTGAAAACCGGTATTAGTGTTTAATTTCATCCAATCCCGTAACCCAAGCCCGCATAGTTAGGAACGTGACGACAGGCACGTAACAATATTAATATGTAGGCAATAGTGCTCCCCTTAAATCCACACCAAACTACTAAAGTCGGATGATCTTATCTTCGTATACTGGGCGTAATGCCTTCCTAAAACAATTCACGTTGCTGTCATGTGACAATAGTTTTAATTTCTAAAAAATACACAATTCTACCTACTTAGGTACATACATAGTAAACACCTAGTCATAAATTCAATCGAAAAATTACACAACTCCATATCTGTTGCTAAATTATGATGAGCACATGAATATTGTTTTAATCAACATAACTTATACAATGAATCACCGGAGCTTACTTATTAGCAGATTAGCAAAACGACGAATTTTCACTAAGTAATTCCGGAAAGTTATCAGTGATATCAATGAGGAAAACCGCGTAAATACACGATAGCGAAGAGAAAATTATGAATAATACCTACAAGTGTTTTACAAACTTTAGTATTTGTAATATCTGCCTATATGTAGGTAGGTATTATTATTTCAACCCCTAGGGGTTACCTTGTTCGGGCACGCTACTATAGCAGCGGTAAGACCCCTCTTTGAGGAGTGGCTTGAGAGACGCCACGGCGTCCTCACCTTCCGTCTGACGCAGGTGCTTACCGGGCACGGCAGCTTCGGTAGGTTCCTGTTTCGGATCCAGCAAGAGGAAACGCCCGAGTGTCGTCATTGTGAGGACCACCTAGAGGATACGGTGGAGCATACGGTAGCGGTATGCCCTGCCTGGGCTGAGCACCACCGTATCCTCAGGGAAGTGATCGGCGGCGGCGACCTCTCGCGCCCGGCCTTAGTCGAGGCCATGGTGCGGAGTGAGAGGAACTGGGACGCCGTCTCCTCCTTTTGTGAACCAGTCATGCTCGCAAAGAGAGAGACGGCCCGCGTGAGGGAGCAATCCTCCTCCTCACGCCCCAGCAGCCGCAACTGGCGACACTACGGGCGTCGGGGACGATCTCCGGCCACCGTAAGCACGGGCCTGCGGTCGGCGAGTAAGGGCAGCTCGCCGCGCGACCAGAACCAAGCCCGAGCGTACGGCGCGTAGCGTACCGCGCGCGCCTCAAAGAGCCATTAGACTACCACAGATGGGGCCCTAAAGGGCTGTTCAGCCGGGGTTGCGGGGTAAGCGCAATGAGGCACCGCGACCTCGGCACAGAGCAGGAGAAGGAACAGGGGGGTTTTTAGTCAGTAAGAGTCTGACACTTCCTCCTACCCGGCCCTGGGCGGGAGAAGCCATTTGATGATTTTCCACTCACAAAAAAAAAGGGGTTACCTTGTTGGACGTTGTTTCGAGGAAACTCATACTACCTCAGTACCTAATACCTAGTAGATAATAATATACTTATATAATATGTATGTGTGTAAAGTTCAATAGTCATTAATAAATATAAATAGTATTTGTAGCGTTAAAATACCTTAATAGGATAGAACCGGATAGATATTATTTACGATCCGATTGTATAATAATTATCTTGTTATCAATAACCATTTTACTACGTTGGATTACTATAAATTATACCGCAGTGCAGGTGATTCGATATTTTTAAAGGCACGTTGCCCCTCACTAGGATTTTCTCCTGTGTCGTGGGTGCGTTTACAAACATACAGGTACACATACACATCACGCTCACACACATATAATTAATTTTAGACTTACTTAGCATCAGTCATGATTCCTAATTAAGGCATTCTAGGTACATCGTGGGTTCACGGTTCTTGACAATCAAATAGTATCGACAATTTATTAGATTATTCTAGCTATTTAAAGAATAATTCTCCGCAAAAATAAACACACTCCTTCATACGTTTTAAATCACTTTTTTATTTTGGGCATCCTGTAAAATTTGTAGAGTTTAAGAAAGGGCGAATGATTTAAAAGTTCAACATAGTAGGTGCTCAAAAACATGATTGTGCATTATTATTTGACGTCTTGGACCTTTAACCAAATTAATACTTGTGCTGCCACAGTAAAACAAAAACAAACAGTAATATACCAGTCAGCGGTCCGCTAATAGAATCGTAGCGACTTAACAACCAACCTACTTGTATGTATGGCACAAAAAATTCGATCATCATTTTGGAACTCCGTGAGCTTGTGGTCGGTTTTGGCTGATCCTATTAGACCTTTTGCTGCCGATTCGAATCCAGAACGTAAATAATCCAGGACCCCTTATAATAAACGATTTCATAAAAATGCTTTGAACCTCATTGGTTCAATCGTTGCAGTTTTGTAACACCAACTAACTCATGCTGTGTTTTGGTCATCGCTAAGCCAATGCGGTACCCAACGAGAGATCAACTTTATCAAGCTAAATACAATTCGAAAAAACTTCAGGGTTATCCATAACCTTTCATCTAGTTCAAGTTTACCAGTCAGCTTTGATACCTGGTCTCTCAAACATATAGTACTACTATATGGTATAGGAGGCAAACTAGCACATGGATCACCTGATGGTAAGTGATCGGGGCCGCCCATGGACACCTGCAACACCAGAGGACCACAGGCGCGTTGCCAGCCTTTTAAGAAGGAGTACGCTCGTTTCTTTAAGGTTTGAAGGTCGTATCGGTTCGGAAATACCGCCACCGGAAGATCATTCCAGAGCTTTGCAATGCGGTGCAGAAAGTTTCTCGTAAATCGCAAAATAGTTGACTGCCAACCATCTATGTGATGGGGATAAATATGCTTTCGCATAGAACGATGATGAAAATATAATATAATACATATAATAGGTTTTATGAAATAATTGTAATACTAATCTATTAGTTAGATCCGTACTGCTATCTATGGACGGACGGATAGCGGAGACTTAGTAAGCAATAGGGTATTTACCCATTGGAGATGTACACATAAAAATGAGACGATTAATAACAAATTTTATGTACGTACTTCAATTTTGTTGTATTGCTATAGGCTGCTTTTTATCAACACAGCACGCGGGCGAAGCCGCTGGCGGAAGCTAGTCCTACATATTTGTCGCCATTCATTAAAGAAACTAAACATTAATGAACAACCAAAGTTGTAAAGTGAATAATCATTTTTAATAATATGTTTCGGCAACATGAATTACAAAGCATGTAATCAATTATTTTCACTCGGTACCAACAATCTTATTAATATCTTAATACGAACCATGCCTTGTGCCTTGGATGATATCTCAGCATAATCCCCTTAAAAATACGATTTAAAGATACATTACATATTATTTAAGATAATGTACCTAATTATACTCAATTAAGTTCAAAGCATGCCTACTTTACTTCACAGGTGTTTATTTTTGGAGACAAAAATAATTTTATTGACGTAATATAATATGATACTAAAAATAACTTTATCAATGAAAATATATCGATAAACGAACGCGGCTGAAGGTGAACCCGCTATCTTCGTGATCATCTGAGGTGAGGGTGATATCAAAGTATTATTTAATTTTATGACCAAAAAAGATATATAGGTAACTAAAATCTTATACATACAAAACAAACGTTTGATCATGTCATAATAAAACTTAATTACTTTATTATATTTTTATATATAGGTAACCGATAAATTCCAACGAGTACAGTTATAAAAGAGTATCTAATCAAGTATGTACAAAGAGTTTGTTACTATGAACTTCGTTTTAAATTGATAAAAACTAATAATGGCCTAAGATGATCACAAATAAATCAAAAGTTCAATGACCTTACTTTGATTTAATTGTTCCATAAATTATAATATTTACGAAGGGAAAACATCGAATAACTTCATTCGCCCAGGATGAGGCGAGTGGGAAGGTCAGACTCTTGCTGACTGACAACTGCCCGTTCCTTCTCCTGATTCTAGGCCGTGCCAGCGGTACCTAATTGCACTTGCCCCGCAACCCTGGCGGAACATCGGGCCTGTAAGGCCCCGTGTTTAGCGGTTTATTATCTCTTCTCTCGCCTTGATTACTATGCGCTCGGGTTTGGTTCTGATCGGGTGGCGAGCTACCCTTCTCGCCGTCCACAGACAGGGTCTTACCACTGCTAAAACAGCGTGCCCGGCCCTCAATTGCGACAGACATTGTTTCCACTCTACCACGAGATCGCACTAGATCTCATTCCGCCGTACACTTATTTCGCGGCAGTAGAATATCGCCTCGCCGACCGGCGTCAAATCGCAAGCTGAAGACTTGTACGAGCGCCTTTTTAAATTGTCATTTTGTACAAAGTTGTGCACTGAAATATTGGGATGGGAGAAATAAAAAAGAGACTAGACTTTCTACGACATTATTCATTGACACGTGATATAAATATAAACGCTCACAAGAAGTCCTTTCCAGTCTTTATAATTACTTAGATAAAAATGGTGAAAGAATAATTAAAAACAATGTCGCCGCAGGAAATAATTAAGATACATTTATTTTTAGAACGAAACAAATAAATGTATCAAAGAGTACACGGCCGCTAATCCTCTTAATCAGATATGTAAACATTAAAAATAGCTCGATTGGAATTCTACGAATTTTGTTATAATCGTTCTATCAGGAAAAACCAACGTGACCGATTGCACACTTTCCAATGTCTGAAGGCCATTTTACCAAATACGGATATTTTATTGTAAAGCGTAATCAAAATTGTAGATGTTTAATTTCACTTTTCCTATTTCTTGTAACATCTTATGGTTCTTAAGATTTTATGGACTAGTCACACCTGATCGCAAACTTTTTAAAAAAGAAAGAAAGTACCGGCGTTAAACATTCACCACATACAACCACAGCGTTGTGTTTTACCATGTGAGGTTACTGAAAGCCCACTCCTTATCCTAGCCCAATCCTAAAATCTCGGTAACCCTAATTCCCAAAAGGCCCACAATAAATATTCGTAACCCTTCTAGTGTGAGCCCACAGGCGGCACCGATTGCTCATCATCGGATAAACAGGCTGCTCGTCTGCCGCTCTATTGCATAAAAAAGGACACACAGAACTATCCGGAATCTACGAGAAGTATACAGACCATTGACCTACTTATTCCATGGCATCAGCACTATCATTAAACCAGGCCAGCCAATAACGCAATCGGATTAATAACGTATAGTGACAATAATCTGATAACACATTTCGCATTAGTATAAATACAAGGAGTAGCTAGCTATAACATCATAACGCAATCAAGTGCTACTTGTGCTCAAGTAAAATTTTTTACTCGAAGTTATTTCGTCAATCTATCAATCAAAGTAAGTTTTATTTCATTTGTTATATAGTTTTTGTGCGGTTTTAAAGTATATTTCAGTGTTGAGTGGAGATTTTATATTATTTTTCTACACATTTCTAAATGTTTAAGTGTTTCCTCGATTTATCTAATTTCTTCCAATACCAAATTGCATTAACTTTTACCTATACTAATATGTTTTCTTTATTTACAGAATGCAACGCAACCCAGCTTTCCCCTCTGCCATGAGCTCCGGCTACAAGAGCTTCTATCCCAGCCCCTGCTTTGGGCCACCCAGAAACCAGTACAGCGCTGGAAGTTATGCTCAGCCTACACAACCCTTCCAGCCCAGCAACTGCTTCATGACTGCATCCGCGATCCGGAAAATGAGCAACACCACGCCTCCTAGTGGTTTCGGCAGAAATTACTAAGACTATGGAATATTGCACACATTTTACCTGGAATCTCGAGTAATTCGTTTCGGTTACCGTTTACTGCTAGTTTACATAGGTTAAGCAATCTCACATTAGCTATTTATTTAGTATAAGAATTTAAACCACATTTTGTATTATTTATTAATTCTTATATTGGTACAAAATATTTTTGAGAAAAAATAAATTATTTAGGAAAACTTTTTTGTTTTGTTTCATCTTATAACCCGAGTCGAGCATGTGAACCCAAAACAAGTTCTGTGGCAAATGTTCATAGTTCAATCTAACATCTCACTGCTACTTTGTTGTGGAGGAGTATGAATACCTAGAATAACTTAAAAGGTGCAAGATAATAGCAGTTGCTGTTAATTAACAACTAGTTGACTGCCTTCCTAACAAAATCTCTTTATTTTCTTCACATCGCACTGTTGCGTTGTGACAGGCTCTGTTTTGACTATAAATACAATAAATATTGTATATACAATAAGCATCTATGATAATAAAGATAGTGCTTTTTCAGTTATGCTTAAACAATGCAATAGTTTGGCCGCTCCTCAGTCTAGGCGGCAACTTATTCCAGAGCCGTCCATCATGCACAGTGAAGGAGTAAAAGTAGAAGTCATTGAAGTGAGAAGGGCTTTTAAGAAATTATTTGAGATGACTCCTGAAAGACGCATCAGGTGACTGGAGAAAAAAAAGAACGTGGCCGCAGGTAGAAAGGAGTTTTAGGATTGCAAAGGATATTAAAAAGAGGACGCAAAATGCGAGCATTCCTGTTAAGACGAATGGGGAGCCACTTGAATTGTGACACTGTGGTATTCATAATCAATAATGTGTTTGATGAGGGTCTGAGCAACTAATATTTTGGTTTTCAAGGGCAAAAAGTATTGAAGGCATTTCAGCGTATGGAAAGTGAAGTAAACTTTGCGACTGACTTTATTGACTTGAGCTGACCACCTACGGAATTAAAGATGACATCCACATTTTTTAACTGTTTTTTTCCCCAATAACTTTTGGGTGGATCAGTTGTAAGCAACCCGTATCAAACAAATTCTCTTCTCCACGTCGTCTGTCCTTTTATAGATGAACGCTGAGGCCTTCGTGCGAGAATTAGCTTCTCTTTGAATAAAATTAATATAGATGCATAAAATTGTAGACCACTATCTGACCCAGAACCTTTCAAACCTTCCCTGGACTTCAACGACCATTTTAAGACCAACATTATACAAAACGAATTCGCCGTTCTCGAATTTTAGTGAGAGTAACGAACAGTAATTCATTTCTGGATCATTTTCAAGATAAGGAGGACCTGTGATTAAATTATCTTTTAACTACAACAGTCGCAAATTCACACAGCAATTGAATGATCAATGTAATGATCATCATGCTGTTTACTTCAAGCTTCATACTATTATATCATTTCTATGATTAGCCTCGTTATCAAATTCTAATGTCCGATTTTCCACACTACACCTATCTGTTGATAATTATTAGCCTAGCAAAGTTATCTTATTTCCGAGGAACAGAAGGCAAATTATAGGTATCTATTCCGCCAAGCAAAACACAAAACTGCAGATAATAATGAAAACATTTTTAAGAGATGAAAAATCATCTTATGGCTTTTTCCGCCCTGGCTAGAGTACCCGATTCTTACTGACTAAAAACCACTCCGATCCTTCTTCTGCTATGTGGGGATGCGGTCACCGGACCACCACAATGAGATCACTATTTGACAGATACTGGATAACGCTCTTAAGCGTTGATAAACGAGACTCTATTTCGACCAAAGCGTAAACATTTTCGACCATCTTTTTTACGGTTAAGTTCATAATTCAGTCATGAAATGTTGTAAGCTGTTTAAGTTGTAATACACATTGTTCCTGGTATTCTATGAAGCAAGTTGTGTTAGTCAAATAATTGATTGTAGACTTCAAGCGCTTTTGTAGGGCTTGTCGCGGATAGCATTTAAGCGCAAGTGTAACCGTAACTCAATATAAAAACACTCTACCTCTACTCTAACAATATATTACTCACTAGTGAATAATTGTAATGAAATAATCAGTTTGATTATAGGTGTCATTATGTGCCTAATTGACATAGGATAAGGGACTTTAGGAGGAAGTGTGTTGAAATTTTTTTACAAGTTGTATTTAAGTGAATTTATGTAATAATTCAGTTATGGAAGTTCTTAAGCTGTCGATGTTGTTCTACACATTGTTTCTGGTTTTCTATGAAGCCACTTGGCTTAGTCATACATTTAATTGTAGACTTTACGCAACGGATTAACATAGCGTGGTGACAATAATCTGATAACACATTTCGCATTAGTATAAATACAAGGAGTAGCTGCTGTAACATCATAACACAATTAAGTGCTACAAACAAGTCTAGTTGTGTTCAAGTAAAATTTCCTTGAAATTATTTATTTACTTGAAGTTATTTTGTCAACCTATCAAACAAAGTAAGTGTTGGATTAATTTTAATATATACACTTGTAGTGTGGTTTTAAAGTAATTTCCAGCATCGAGTGAAGATTTTAAAGTAATTTTCTTTCCGGCTTAAGTCTTTCCTTGATTGTTGTATTTTTCTTGCACTTGCCAAGAGCAAAATGCGCTAACTTATTTCAAAACTAATATATTTTTCTTAATTTGCAGAATGCAACGTAACCCAGCTTTCCCCTCTGCAATGAGCTCCGGCTACAAGAGCTTCTATCCCAGCCCCTGCTTCGGGCCACCCAGAAACCAGTACAGCGCTGGAAGCTATGCTCAGCCTACACAACCCTTCCAGCCCAGCAACTGCTTCATGACTGCATCCGCGATCCGGAAAATGAGCAACACCACGCCTCCTAGTGGTTTCGGCAGAAATTACTAAGATTGTGGAATATTGCACACATTTTACCTGGAATCTCGAGTAATTCGTTTCGGTTACCGTTTACTGCTAGTTTAGGTTAAGCAATCTCACATTAGCTATTTATTTATTAAATTCAAAAATATTTACTGTCTAAGAAGTTAAACCACATTTTATATTGTTTACAACTTCGTATGCTAGTATAATATTTTTTAAGAAAAAATAAATTATTGAATAAAAACTTTTTTTTTTTCATCTTACTTACAGAAATCAAGCTTACTGTGAACTCGAACTAAATTCTGTGTAGTTTTTTTTCAATCCAAAATGTCTCTCTTATTCGATTGTAGAAGTATATGACGGCAGATCAATGGGGTAAATTGATAACTGGTTGAATGCCTTCCTAGCAACGTCTTTTCATTTTCTTTGCACTGAAAGCGTTGCAACAGCATCTATCTGATACTTATCGAGAACAATTTATTGAAGTCTGTTTATTAAATTGGTAATATTTTATTCAATTAAAGTATTGTTTTAAGGCAATGCGGTCAAAGCATATGTTAACTCACACACAGTTGGAAATCCGTCCATCTCAATTCCGCAGAAACATTGGGCCTTGCTATATTTGGACCGTCTTCTGTATCTTCCTTAATCTGACATGTTCCTTAATTGCACATCGTACTATCATGCACCACTTTTTTATTTGCCGTTTACAGCCAGCAGTTTTGATTACACGTTGTAGCCAAGGTAATCAATAATGTACATATTATGTAGTACCTTTATATTGTGCTTGATACACTATCAATGTCATTATTTTCCTGTCTCTGTGAACTACAAGATATAAAAGGTTATTCTGCAAAAACTGTAAGTATCTATAACATGTTTGATATATACATATAGGTATTGTCGTCATGAGCATCATAATCATCATTGCCCTGAGATTTACTGAATAAATTCCCTTTTGAAATTAATTCTAAATAATGTCTCTACTGCTGAACGGATCGACGAACGGACGGGGTCAGTTGTAAGCAACCTGTATCAAACGAACTTTTTTCTCCACGTCGTAGTCTTATTGTAAATGCTTTTTCGCCCCATGGAATTACTTTAAAAACAAAACAAAGTTTGTCTATTCTGTTACTCAAACAGAAATAAAAATAAACAACAATAAACTGGGCCGTCAGCAATCTGATACACAATACCCAAAATTGATAATTTTACTTAAGCACTTCAATATTGAAATGAGGTGTGATATTCATGCACACTGCACATGCACATAAACGTATTATCACGAAGATTAAGCTTCTTTTTTATTAAAATAAATAGAGGTGCATAAAGTTATAAAATTATAGATCATTTCCTAGATAAGGAATGTAAAATCAAATTATCTGTTAACAACAACAATCACAAATTCACATGACAATTGAATGATCAACAATGGCAGGATCATCATGCTGTTTACTTCAATCTTCATACTATTATATCATTTCTATGATTAACCTCGTTATCAAATTCTAATATCTAATTTTCCACACTACACCTATCTGATGATAATTAAATGCCAAGCGAAGTTTATCTAATTTCCGAGGAACTACAGGCAAATTATATCTTTTCCGCCAAACAAAACGTAAAACTGCAGGCAACAATGAGAATCTATTCTTTTTAATGGTGGATCCCTTGTATCTCTTCTCCCGCCCTTGTGAGTGGGAGTATCAGACTCTTACTGACTAAAAGCCACTCCGTTCCATTTTCTGCTCTGCGAGACCGGAATCACCGGACCACCACATTGAAATCACATAAGGCCGTAACAAGGGCTTCTTATTAATTTCTAGTCTTTTTCTCCCCAACAGCTAAATATGTATTATTGATCAGGTACTACTAATACTTACTATTTCTCTTTCCGTGGATACATAAAGGCCACATACTTGATATTTGACAGAGACGGGATACTTGATATAACTAGAATCTCAAACTCAAGCCTAAAAATTGTATTTTCTTTTTTTTTGTAATTCTTTTTTTTGGGCTTTTCGCGGATAGCATTTAAGCACAAGTGTAAGCGTAACTCAATATAAAATGCCTGATCTCTACTCACAAGTGAATAATAATATAATGGAAAAGTCACAGTTTGATTATAGGTGTCATTATGTGTCTAATTGCCATGGGATAAGAGCAACTCTGTGAGGAAGTGTGTTAAAAATGTTTTGGCTGTTTTTGTTATGAATATACATAATAATTCAGTTATGGAAGTTCTTAAGCTGTCGATTTTGTTCCACACATTGTTTCGGGTTTTCTATGAAGCAGCTTGGCTTAGTCATACATTTAATTGTAGACTTTACGCAACATATTAACATAGCGTGGTGACAATAATCTGATAACACATTTCGCATTAGTATAAATACAAGGAGTAGCTGCTTTAACATCATAACACAATCAAGTACTACAAACAACAAGTCTACTTGTGCTAAAGTGAATTTGATATAATTTATTTACTCGAAGTTATTTCGTCAAACTATCAATCAAAGTAAGTGTTAATTTATTTCAAATTTAGTTTTTGTGCGGTTTTAAAGTATATTCCAGTGTTGAGTGAAGATTGTATATTATTTTTCTACACAATTCTAAATGTCTAAGTCTTTCCTCGATTTTTGTATTATTCTTGCACTTGCCAGGAGAAAAATGCATTAACTTATTCCAAAACTAATATATTTTTGTTTATTTGCAGAATGAACCGCAATCCAGCTTTCCCCTCTGCCATGAGCTCCGGCTACAAGAGCTTCTATCCCAGCCCCTGCTTCGGGCCACCCAGAAACCAGTACAGCGCTGGAAGTTATGCTCAGCCTACACAACCCTTCCAGCCTAGCAACTGCTTCATGACTGCATCCGCGATCCGGAAAATGAGCAACACCACGCCACCTAGTGGTTTCGGCAGAAATTACTAAGTTTGTGGAATATTGCACACATTTTACCTGGAATCTCGAGTAATTCGTTTCCTAAACTAGCAGTAGTAAGTTTAGGTTAAGCAATCTCACATTAGCTATTTATTTATCTAATTAATTTAAAAATCTTAGTGTACATTGATAATAATAAAAAATAAATTGATAAATTAAATTATTAATTTTATACGTGAAACGTGTTTTTTTTTCATATAGTGTGTTCGTGTACTTTTAAAAATTTACTTCCATAATGTTACTTTTGGAGTTACGAGGAACTGACTTAGGATTTCACACTTTGAAGTGTCACCAAGGACGAACAGAATACGGTACTTAATTAACTTACACCCATATCAAAAAAATCTGGAAAATTAAGTTATTAAAGGCCTAAATTTCATCTTAAATATTTTTATGATAGAATTGTACAATAATTTATTTAAAAATACTTTCCATATTCATATACTTCTTATATACACATGTGCAAATACAACACAATCGGCGAAGTTTCATATGGATGACGCTAGTTAGTTTTCATAGTGAAACCAAACATCTATCAGTTATACCTAAAAAAACAATATGCAAGTAAAGATAAGCAAATTCAAAATTATTTCTTGATTGACTATGGTCTATACAGTGAATCTCTAACTTGTACAGTTAATGATTAAAATGCTGATGGCACCAAATAAACACGGGTACAAAATGTGGGAGAGCTATGCTTCGGCACGTATGAGTCGACCCGACCAGTGCGATATTTTTTTTGTCAGGAGAAAATCACCCAATGACTTCTCCCGCCCGGGATAAGGCGAGAGAGAGTGTCAGACTCTTACTGACCAAAAACCCCCCCGTTCCTTCTACTGCTCCGGGCCGAGGTCACGGTGCCTCAACCAGTGCGATACTAAGGCCTCATAGAAAACTGTCGTGAAACAACCACGGCGTTGTGTTCCGCCGTTTGAGTGAGGTTACAGGAGGCCCAATCCGAGGGGAACCACGCATAATCCCTCCCCAATTTAAAATCTCCAAATCCCTTATCCTAATAACGTCGCCGATATACTCGTAACTCCTCCATTGTTGCGGATGTCCATGTTCGGCGCTGAATGCTTACCATCAGGTAATCCGTCTGCCATCCAAAAACATTAAAAAAAGATAAAAAGAATCCTTATGATGGATTTAAAAACTTCCTTAAGTTTTAGACCTTAAATATTATCTGTTCAGGCTTAGCGCCTTTCATAAAACAGCTCTATTCTGAACCATGCTATTATATTTTATCTAGGCGTTTACCATGTCGAATCGCATGAACCGAAATGTCACGTCATTTTTTTTGTGATCAAATGACTGAACTATGTCTCCTCGGTAGGGCGAGCGGGAGTGTCTGACTCGAACTGCGAAAACCAAACCATCCAACCAACTTCTTTTCCTTTTGTTTGGTATTGGGTTCGGAAATCCTCTTGGGAACCCACCGCCCTCGGGGAAGGGCGAAGGGTAGGTACTGTCAGAGTCTTACTGACTAAAAGCCAACCCTGTGTTCCTGATTTACCCATGTGTCATAGGGGCGAGTATCGCCTGCGTCAGCCGGAAGCTGAGAGCGATGTGGCTCCTATTGAGCCACTCTTCTAGAGCGGGCGTTGATCATTAATATTATTGTCGTGTGAATTTGTGACTGCTGTTGTTAATAGATAATTTTATATTAGAGCCCTTATCTAGGAAATGATCTATAATTTTATAACTTTATGATCCTATATAAATTTATTTAAAGAAGAAGCCTTATCTTCATTGTAATACGTTCATGTGCATGTGCAGTGTGCATGAATATCACTACCCCATTTCAATATTGAAGAGCTTGAGCAAAATAATAAATAATAGTAATAAGCTATATAATATAAATAAACGTTTTTTTTTCTACGGAAGTATGGTTAAAAAAGCTTTTGGATGAAGACTACGAAGTAGCAAGCTCAGCGTGGGGCGTCCATCCACAATAGGACAAACGACGTGGGGAAAAGGAAGTCGCTTAGTGCAAGTTGCTATAACTAACCCATCCAGAAGTTATTAGAGGAGGATTCCATACAGCAGTAAGGACATAATGATGATAATGATGATGATGGTCGTGACAACAGTATAAAGCGAACAAGTCATATTTATTTACACTTTTAGTAGGAAAAACGTTTTTATCTACAGACCAAGTGCCATTAATTGTACTAGGAAACCAGGAACTGCATAATATGTCAGACGAAGGCCACGGTATATTACTGCGCATCCCTTATTTTATTTCAATATTGCACGTTCTTAAATATTTATATTTATATTACTGCAAATATAAAATAGAAAGCATGTAGATTACATATGTCCAACTGCTTCGAAAATGATACAATTGTCTTTGACGCCTACGCTAATACCGTCTGCAATTTGATTAAATAAAATTATCAAGTAATGGATTTCTTTAGGTTCCTTAGTTTTAGGTATTTGTTATTGATTGATGGCTGGGATAATATTACCGTGGCCTAGATGTACCCAACCAGTTGGCAATGCTCTTTGTTCTTCCTTAATTCATGTACAGGGATCGACACTGTAATGTCAGTGTTGAACATTTGAAAATTGAATGAATTCGTCGATTTCATGACCCCTAGGCCTCAACCAACATGTAACAGTCAAAATACTCAATTAATTTATTATTTGTTACATCCATTGTTAGGTTTCATTCTTTAAACACATCTACCATAGATATGGAAAAGGTAATCAGGACCCATGTGTGAACGGGTTCTTCGCACCGTGTCGTTCGATGAAGTTTTTAAATGACAAAAAAATTAATCAAAGTTACAAAGCGGCAGTTAGCAAAATTACACTCTATTGAAAAGTAGATGCTAATATCTTTTTCAGGAGTTAAATATCCTTTCTATGATTTATTAGGTACTACTAACATACGATGAAGAAAATATTGTGAGGAAAGATATACTAATAATATCTAATTATCTTTAGGCTTAATATTGCTAATCGACCTTAGCTAATGACCACACTTTCTCCGTGTGAGTAGAGGCCTTTGCCCAGCTTTGGGCACTTAAGCTATTGATGATGATAGTGATTCTTAATCAACCAGTGCCTTTACCTTATTCATAGCAATATACCTATTAATATATTTTTTTTCTTTTGTCTTCTGCAACAATATTATCAGTTGGCATTATTAGGGGATACCGAAACAGGACCTCGTTAGAACCCTTTCTAAATAAGAAAGACAATTACTTCTTTCTTTTTCAAATTAATTTACAGAGTTGCCTGTGACTAGGTTTAAGTGAATTTTTTTATGTGATGTGACGGCTAACGAGCTGCCGTATTACCATACCAGCCATGGACACGCACAACAATAGAAGAATTACGAGTACTTTGCCGACCTTTGGAGGATTCAGGGATTGGGGTAAGGGACGGATTGGGTATTCGGTAATCTCTCAATCACACGGCGAAATATAACGCTGTGGTCGTTTCACGCCAGTTTTCTGCGAGGCCGTGGTATCACTCCGGCCGAGCTGACCCATTCGTGTCGAAGCATGGCTCTCCCCCGTGGCTCTCCCTCACACAATACGTGTACATTTTAAATTTAAAACATTCTTGGCATTTTTATTGTTCATTACTTAATAATATAGACGTCAAAACACCTACATATTTTGATATCTTTGCATTCGAAACTCCGGAAATGTTTGAAAAATTTGTCACATATGTACCTATAAATCATGTGGATGGAGGTTACACAAATTTCCGAATAAGACGGCCTTATAAGCAAGAGTGAAGTGGTGTGACAATATGACAGATAAAAGATTTAAGGAGACATCTCCATAAGTACCAGTATCGCCCCTCTGTATTAGTCATGATTTATTTTCAAACATTATTATGCAAGGGTGCCAACAAAAAACCAGTGTTGGGTTCTCACTGAGCCCAACTTATACTGTGATGATGACAACCCTTTTGGCATGGACTTGCTGCTCTGTAGCTTCTAATGTTGGTTGTTTTGCATTTTTTGTTGTATTTATTTTCTCTCTTATTATTGTACATATTTGGTGCTTTATGCGACACCTTTTATTATTCTTCTTTTCTTGTTTTTTTTTCGTTCTTTCTTTTTATTACGGTTTTCGATACCTTTGTAGCATTTAGGTTATTATAAAGGTCCACATATTGTGGACATGTATCAGGTCAATTTTGTACACTACCAAGTGACTACCAAAGAGTTTGGGCAATTAGAATTTATTTTAATGATTAATGATTTACCAGATGTTGTCCAGAAAGCGGATCTTTTGTTCTTCGCAGATGACTTAAACCATTTTTTTACGTAGACGATGAAAATGGTTGTGAACACAAAAATGACATTGATCTATAATAGTAAAACTATAGAGTCAGTTAAACAAACCGATGCTAAATGACAATAAATGGGCTAGATATATGTCGCAGTAAGATAGATTTGCCGTAATATAGTTATACGAAAATGATTCATTACTATCTCGCTAGGAATATAGTTATAAAACGGTCCATTTTCAGCGATATATTTATATTACTAGATTAAGTTTAGTGGAATAGCACCTATCTATGGTCCTATACCAAATGGAGATACCACTAAGAGAAATATGCCAAAAATATCGCGCTTCGGTGGCCTCTAAATAACCTTTATCTACAATGTTCATGTAAAAAGTCGAATACACAATGTTTTTTTCGTACAAGATGTGTCTGTAAAAATTATTAGTTGGACTTGTAGAATATAGGTACTTGTGTCAGCTGAGAGTTGTCATGCTCACTCAGATGTGTCATTGGCGGTGGCACGGGCGCTGGATCGCTCGATTACCTATTATAATATGGTTGAGTTGGGCGGTGCTGGTGTATGTGTTATGTTTTTGATTTTTGAGAAATAAATGGTTTTGATTTTCAAAACCATTTATTTCTCATTAACTTAAAGATTTTGACTTTGACTTTAAGGTTGCTTGTCTCAAAACACAAAGTTAGGAGAGTCTTTACTCAAAGAACATGTTGTAGCTTGCGATTCAGGGTTTTCCTTCAAACACATAGATAACAAAGACATTGTTAAAATCTTTAATACTTTGAATAACAAAAAGACTGCAGATCTATGGGGTAATTCTGTGTACATTACAAGCTCTGTAATAACTATTGTAGCACCTGTATTGGCTCAAATCTTTAATAACTGTATTGACTGTGGTGTGTTTCCTGATCTTATGAAATGTAGTAAAATAATTCCATTATTTAAATCAGGTAGTACTTCTGACCCCGCTAACTTTAGACCTATTTCAGTACTACCTACGTTCAGTAAAATTTTTGAAAAAATCATTTTAGATGAAATGCAAATATTTTTTAATAGAAATAAATTATTACATGCGAAGCAGTTCGGATTTACAAGGGGTCGTTCAACAACTGATGCCGGTGTTGAACTTCTTAATCATATTTACGACGCATGGGAAGACTCAAGCGACGCTTTGGGAATATTTTGTGATTTATCCAAGGCGTTCGATTGTGTGCTTCATGATACACTGATCAGGAAGCTATCCTATTACGGAATAAGAGGTGCATCTCTGGACCTTCTTACCTCATACCTGAGTAATAGGGTTCAGAGAGTCGAAGTAAACGGAATGGTTTCTGCCGGGTCTGTTGTGAAGATGGGTGTTCCGCAGGGTTCTATTCTCGGCCCGTTTTTATTTCTTATCTATATTAATGACTTGCCTTACCTTGTAAGGGATAAACACGAGATAGTGCTGTTTGCTGATGATACCTCACTATTATTCAAACTCAGACGACGACAATCATTAATTGACAATGTAAACAGTGCTCTCTCAGAAATAGTTCACTGGTTTGGTGTGAATAACTTATTACTAAACGAAACTAAAACTAAATGTATTAAATTCACAACACCAAATGTTAAACAGATAAAAACCAGTGTGCTTGTCAAGGGCGAGGAGTTGAGTCCTGTAGATACAACTGTCTTTTTAGGTATAACCCTGGACGCTAAGCTCCAGTGGGGCCCACATATAGATGGCTTGTCGAAGAAGCTCAGTTCTGCAGCATATGCCGTTAAAAAAATTAGAAATTTAACAGATATAGATACAGCGCGGTTAGTTTATTTTGGTTATTTTCACAGCATCATGTCATACGGTATTTTGTTGTGGGGGAATGCTGCTGACATCCAGTCTATTTTTGTTCTGCAGAAAAGGGCTATTCGATCAATCTATAATCTTAGTCCGAGGCATTCGCTCAGAGAATTATTTAAGGAATCTAAAATAATGACAGTTGCCTCTCAATATATTTATGAAAATGTAATTCACGCTCATAAAAACAAAAGCTTATTTAAGAAATATAGTGATATACATAATATCAACACGAGGGGGAAAAACAAATATGTTGTGCCTGCCTCCAGGCTTCAGAAAATAAGTAGTTCGTTTAGGTGTCAATGTATACGCTTTTACAATAAAATTCCTAGCGATATTCAAAATTTGAGCCTCAATAAATTTAAAAGTGTAATAAAGGCTAAACTTTGCTGTAAAGCATTTTATAAAATAAAAGACTACTTAGAGGATAGTCAGGCTTGGGAATGAGCCGCTGTAATGTCTGCACAGGTCATGTTGACATGTTTGTAACATAAGTTACACTTTTATATACAATTTGACATTACGTTTATTTTTTTTTTATACAATGACATGATCACCTATTGTGACATTTTTATTTTTTATTTGACATTTTTTTTTATTTATTTGTTGACATTTTTATTATTTTATATTATTGTTAGTGTAAGGACCGTGTGAGACTTGTCGTGCTTTTTTATCACCAGTCATCTGCGTTCTGACAGTTTGAGTACTTGCGCGACCCACCCAAATGTTCTTTTGATCGGTATTGTTCGTCGGACAACTCAACAGCACTAGCTATATGGTTGCAAACTGACACTTGCGTGCCTGTCTTCAGAACGGGTCCACTTAAACTGGTGTGGTTCTTTCCTCAAAAGACCACTACAGAATGAACTTGCACGGTTCTCTCACATTATGTTATTTTATATTGTCTGGACTTGAAAAGAGACTGACCTCTGAGTTTGTTTCGGCATTTCTTCTCAGAGTAGTCAGATAGGAAATGCCGGCTTCATCTAGTTTTTCACATATAATTTGACGTGTAAAAGTGCCGCTTTAAGGCCTATTTGCAAAAATAAATTCATTGTTTCATTGTTTCATTGTTTCATTGTTAGGGCCAAGGCAGAGACTGTAGGTATAAATTCTTACCAATCGGACGAATATAAAGATAGCGATGAAATAATTAAATAATCAACATTAAAAAGTCAATATTTTCAATTGCTTGTTGCTGTAATTTATAAAGGCGTGACCTCTATGAATTCCACCACCAATGTCGTTAGTTTCTATTGATTATAGGTTGATGATGATTAGACCATCCAATTATGCACTCTTCAAATTATAAAAGTACTAGCTATTCTCGCACGGTTTCACTCTATGTTGTATGTTTTACATATATGTGCCTATAGTACTCAGGAATATTGTAGCTATCTACCAGTGAAATAATTTTGGAAATCCGACCAGAGCGGTTCCAAAGATTACCCCCTACGTACAAACTTACAAATTTTACCTCTTTACAATATTAGTATAGATAGTATAGATTAGTATAGATAAAATTTAAAATTTTAAAAAGCCCCGGCAAAAAATCTAATATTCCTGTAATTTTATTTATGTTATTTATGCACTACGCATTCATGACACTAAGATGACCAAAAGTGATGTATAAAATGGTAAGCTATCTCCTGGACACTTTTTTTTCTTAAATGCCTTCTTACTCTCACACATTTTCTAAAACCTTACTTACGTTTCGTACGTTACGTTACGTCTCTCTCTATAATAACAGTGCTTAATATGTGTACATATTATCCCATCCAGAAATGTAGCCTTCCTCGGCTGTCTCGCGCATACTTTACCCGTATGTGAAAGGCCGCTGCAGCTACCGACACGATGGAGTAATTCCCTAAGTTTTGTTGTTGAATACAGCTGGTCGGAACACTACGATATTTGAGACGGAAAATTAAATATACATGAGCCTTAAATGACATACCGAAATCAAGATACAGCTGCATCTAGAATAATACAAAATCTTAAAAAAAACTTTTACTTGTTGTTTTGCCCTTAACCGTAACCAAATTTTTGCTTAATATTTATCAACCAAAAGTCAATTTTTACGACTACTGCCACACCTGTTTCTATGATGATGAGCGTATTTCCCAACCATTACAAAATATTTTAGGCTAAAACGCTTATCGAGAAATTACTATCTTCTATCTCGTCTTTCTGACTTCCTTGGGTTTATCCGCCTTTAAGACACGTATTCGTATTTTCCCCGATTGTGAATTTCATAATATGTCGACTACGCATTATCAGGACCAATGAAACAAGAGGCACCGCCTACTGCCTTCTCATTTTATCCGATTGGTATATTATGACGTGACATTGATTCTGTAACATCGCAAGATTTGTGTAAACAAAGTCACACGTGTATGTTCTCGGTCGCAAACGTAATTTCTAGATAATTTCACTTCTAATAAAGGTTTTTATTGATCTAACGAATATATTTAATTTGAACTTTGTGGGATGTCATTATTGTGCAATTATAAAAACCCTGCCAATATGAAAAGACTTTTCACAATAATAAACAAATTGTCAGCCTATAAATGCCAGAGACTTCACCGGCGTCCCTAAATTAAATTAAAGTACCCGATGTATTATTCCAGACTATAATCTAAGTTCTATTCCAAATTCCAAGTAACGTGTAAAACATATATTTTTCAATGAAACAGGAGGTAAACGACTAAATATATCATCACCTGATTATAAAGTTATCAGCATCGCTCATGAACACCCGCAACATCAAAAGGGTTATAGGATCATTGCCAACCTTTTAAGAAGGTGCACGATCGTTTCTTGAAGATCTGTACGGAAATACCGCAGCCAAAAGATCATCCTAAAGTGTTACTTCTTTGTCTAGAAAGTTTTTTTATGGCAAAAGAGCAGACGGCTTACCTGGTGGTTAGCAATTGGCATTGCCTATGGACATTTGTAACTACAAGTTCGTTGCCGGCCTTTTGTGGGTTATTAGTGAATAGGAATAGGTGATTTGAGGATTAAGGACGCGTTTGTTCCTCCGGTAATCACACTCACACGGCAAAACATGACGCAAGTGTTGCTTCACACTGATATTTTGTAAGGCCAGGTCTGAAACATGGCTCTTGGAAAGCGAGAAAAGATCAATAATATTCATCCAAATTTATTATATCAAAGACGATGAACGTACCAACGAATTATTTGAATTTACGCTTTTTTGAAACTGAGTTTAGTTCTGGCCGTGATTTGTCCTTTATGTCTTCCACAGGTTGAAAACGAATGCCACGTAAACCGAATTTTAAAAAAAAGATAGAAGTTGACTGGAGCCCACAATATCTGTCGGATATTGTGACTGATCAATGGTATTTGTTGAGTGTTTGGGTTAAAAACAATGATAGCCCTTGTGCTTAATGGATGGAATAGACAGTTGTAAAATCAAAAAAATTACTTTTTACAAATTTTCTATTACGTCGAATCTGCACTCTCAAATACCAAACTAAGTATATTCTTTATTTACAATTTGACCGTCCGGTAAGAATTTGTGTGCGAATCGGTACAAAACACCACGATTGTCAAATAAAAAAAATCAGTAAGTATGACTTTTGATCGAGTTTGGCGTATTTTTTTTCGGTTTTGGTTCAGTTGGAACGCCCCTCTTCGAAGCTTTTCTGATGAGAGAGAGAGAAAGATCAAGTTTGAGAGAGATAGCCGGTGCTGAATCTCTGGAATCAATCTGACGAAGACTTGAATTTTCTCCAAAAACTCGATCGCATGACAAAAGCTGAGGTCACGCTAATACCCATAATTCATGAAACGTATTGTAAGTGGCGGCGAGACGTGGGTTTACGAGTTTGACATGCAAAACAAGTCAACAAGCATCGAAGTGGCACCTTCCAATTAAACCAAAACCGTAAAAACCACGCCAAAGCGATCAAAAATCAAAGTCATGTTAGCTGTTGGCTCTTTGAGGCGCGCAATACCTACCAAAGCTCATTCCACTACGCTCTCATCTGGTGCCGCAAAGGATTTTAGCAATGGACGCGTGCGAGTGCCTTCTCCTTCAGATCCCATGGTAAATAACCAGCAAGAAGGTTCGTCGCCTCCCCGGAGATCGTGCGAAAGACGCGGATTATGCGTATGGCCATGCCGTGACCTTGCACATAATCCGCGATGTTGGGAAGGAGCCTGAGCGTGGCCCCAGTCCATTCCAACTTGGGAGCCAAACGGCGAAAGGGTTCCGCGAAGCTTTACTCTGTCGGGAATGAGACCCAGGTATTTCATCGCCGACTCGACACCTATGACATACCTCTTTTGCCATTATTTGAGACACCGGTGTCTGAAAACAAACTACCTATTTTATTTTCTTGGCGTCACCCAGCCTTGGGTATAGGGACTGTTCTTGATTTCCTTTTTTTGCCCTGATTACTGTCCAAACGAATTTATTTTTCGGGTATTCGCTGGAAAAAATAAGCGTATGCATATTTAACGGTATTAACCGTTCGTAAAACACGAACACCAAAAAAAAGATCATAAAAAAACACTAAAATAAAAATAAAATGTACAAGAAATAACTTTCAGAAACAATTTCCATGAAGAGAATGTTTTGTAAAATAAATAATTTTGATAAGTAAACTATACCCAAACTACTAGCAGCTATAGTAATCTAAACGCGAATGATACTAGACTGAACAAATATTCAATGGTATTTTCATGAATGAGGTGATTTCTGCACTGAATCTCCGTAGCACACGTGGCCAAGGGAATTCCGTAAGATAAAATATAATGTTGCAAATGGTTCGATATCGAAGTGACAATTTTAGATTTTATCGGAAAATCCAACTTCAGTTTTTACTTTACTTTAATAGTGTTAACGGAAAATAACCAATATTTTGGTTCATTTTAGAGCGAACCGCTTGTTACAATGTCTGATTGACAGTCGATACAAACTATTTTATATGAAATCTCTATAAAATGATTATTAAAAATGTTGTTCGTCCTCTACTCGAATGATCTCTCACTTCTGCTTCATCTCTCATGTCTTCTTACAATGTCATACGAGTACTAGAGTTTACCTCAACAGGGTCATCTTGTCTCACTGGTCCTTCCAAGCCCGTTTCCTTATCTATGTTTTGTTCGATAGTAGATAGGGACAGTGGGAATCTCATTCATACATTCAATGCGCACCGCTAAAAAAGTTATGCTATGAGTTGATATATTACTGGCAAACACAATGTAAAGAAGAAGCACGTCTGGGGACGATCCCCAGCCTCCAGACGCTCTGGGCGTTGAGCATTGCGCATTGAGCCACCGAACAAGAATGCAGACGGCAAGCAAGGGTAGTTTCGTTTCGGTATCCGACCAGATTTTTACTTCTCAATAAAAAGAATTGGAAAATTGAGGATGGAGTCTGGGTAACCTCGCTTATTCGGCGAAACACAACCTAAGCATGGTTTCACACCCGTTTTCTTTGAAACCTGATTTGTATAGAAGTTGAGAGTTTGTATAGAATGTTGGAATTTAAAGCCTATAGGAACAACCAAGAACTGAAAAATATAAAATATCCTATAATTCTATAAAAACTAAGCGTATCCCATATGCTAGGGATGATTTTCCCAGAACCGCCCGTAACTAGTTTGCGACCTTGTTTGGATATCGTTAGGTTATGAATAGTAGTCGATATCAATGTGTTGATAAAAAAAGATATATCGAGCCATCAGAAAATGGAATTGTTCATCTGCTTGACATGACATGATACATTTTTGGATTTTCCAAATAAATGAGAGTTTTATGATAAAAAAAAGAAATGATGACTTGCAGAATCAGTAACGGATCTTTTTTAGGTTCAGTATTCAAATCAAAGCTTGATGTATATGTATACTAGTATTTTATTTTAATTATTATATATTGTAGCAACCGGTACCGGTTTTGCACTGGCGCTTTTCCCTGACTTTTTGAAAATGATAGAATGGCAAATGAGCTCACAGATTACAAGATGGTATAGCGATGGTATTGGCGCCGCCTATGGACACTGGCAATACAAATTTTTGGTATCAGGATTTCGGATATGTAAGGACTGGGTAGGGATTACGGGAGGGCTTGGACTGGGCGGTGGCCCAACCTCACTTTTACGATGAAACACAACGCTGAGGTTGTTTCACAACGATTTTCAGTGGAACGCGGCAGGTGTCATTCCAACCCATTCGTATCTAGAAAATCAGAACTTTCTCAGAAAAATAATTTATTGACTTTAGTGCAGTCATCCGATAGTTATACACCTACGATATTTTGGTGATCCACATTTGTTTACATGACGTAGGTAGATTACTTGAAAATAGTTCTGAAAATAAAATGATTCAACCTACCCGCCACTTCAAATTGACCAATTTCCGCAATGTTATGAGATGTTATTAATACTATTTATACAAAAAATATAGTAAAATAATATATATATATATCGTGATAAAACGTGTACCATTGAAACCACAATACCTTTTTTTGAAAGGGGAAAATTATGAAATGACGTCCCTCTCCCTCGCTAAGGGTGAGGCGAGAGGGAGTGTCAGGCTCTTACTGACTTAACCCCACCGTTCTTGCTACTGCTCCACGCGGTATTGGAGGCAAGGATGCGTTTAAAGATGTGTTTTATTGCGTTTACCCCGCATCCCCTGCTGAACATCGACCTCATTGGACCCCATCTGCGGTGACCTAATTGCTCTTTGAGTCGCGCGGAAGTCCGCGGAACGCTAGACGCCCTACGCTCGAATCTGGTTCGGTTCTGGTCAGGTGGCGAGATATCTTTGCTTTTGACCCTCAAAACGTCGACTGCAATGTGAGGTGAAGCGTGAGGAAAATAGTTCCCCTTACGTGCTTTGCCACCTCCTATGCAAGAAACTTCGCAAAAATTATGCTTAACAAGCATGGGCACTACACAAATATATTCTCCAGGTGATCCTGAAGGCGGTTTCCTCCCACCAGATCCGAAGCAGGGGTACCTAACGAAGCCTTCTCGAGTCTCTTTAGCCTACTACCCAAAGAAGGGTCTTACCGCTGCTATAAAAGCGATCTTTTTAAGCTTGGCCTTTCATTCCATACCATTACCACTATTTTAAACAATCCATATGAGTGAAAACTAATACGGGTAAAAAACGTACATATCCTTAAATAAGAAATTCCCTTTTTAAACAAAAATATATTTTCAACTTAATCTTAATCCTAATTGGTTCGTTCGTCTTTAAGTGCTTTAAATACATTTACCTATCCACCTACGCTATTAAATCATCAAGAAATCAAGAGAAAACCCCGTCTTAAAATTATTTTATATAAACTTCCGAAAATCTTTATTTACTTAGTTTTTTCCCATTACAATTAATACACAAATCATACCACATAGAATTTGAACAAAAATCCATAAATATTTACTATACCTAACATCAATATAGAATTCATCAAAATAGACAAGCAAAGAAACCCAAGGATGAATAATCATTCAACCAAGACGTTTGGAGATCAGGGATTCCCAAGTGCAGAAGCTTTTTCTCACAGATAACTCTTTCAAGATAATACGTGGACAGCTGTTATCAATTCGCTGCCGTATTTATAAACTACCAAATTCAGAAGAGAGTTAGTAACCAAATAACTGTACAACGTGTAGTTTGGTAACAAGAAATACCTTTACATATACACACAGGTAAGCAAATATGCTAATAACTATTTTGTTTTGTATTCTTTGTTTATGGTCTAAATCCACATGTTATGGTTTATAAATTTTGATCCATTTAAATTATGTTATTCCCAATTTTCAACTATTTACCTTCATTGCTTTTTTGTCACCCTGTGACATAAATATTTATTTATAATTTTTACACACCCCTTAGATACCCTTTTTCGCAGCATGCAATTTTTATAAACCTTATTCTGAAAGTAGTGCTTACTGTGTATACATAATTAACTTTAAATTAAGTAACACGTGGCACTGGATCTAAAAATAAAATTATATTATCCTAATGGCTTATTTTGCTGTTATGTACCAAATAGTATTAAATTATTATGTAATTTGAACTATGTACTACATTAATACTTTTAATGGGAACAATATGAAGGTGGTCAAAAAGGCCCAATAACAAGAAGCTGGTAGCATTTAAAAAAAACATAAAAGACAAAATTAAATCAAAAACTTAAAAAAGTACTGTTAAAATTATTGATCTTTCTACCATCACTATAAGCATAGGTACTACAAAAAAATCAATTAAAATATTCATTCTTTTTTTGTTACAGAAATGTCTGGACCCGGTGAAAGAAAAGAACAGAAACCCTACAGGCCACCCCCATATGAGAGGCCATATGGACCACCAGACAACCCTAAGGACCGACCAAGAGCATAAGATCATAGTTTTAAACTCCAGTTTTATAATTTATGAAGGTTACGAAGAAAAAGTTGACCTAATTCTTCTAGGTGAAGTCTTGCTCAAAAACCACAGGCCAGAAGTAATGGCGTTGACAACAAATATCAATACAAAGCAAAATTAGCTCATCCCCGACAATATTTAGAAGCGCACTCATACGTAAAATCTTTGGGAAATTCCTCGAGATAAGTGCAAGATGCGAAAATATATTATTACAATCAATCTATCTATGACAATGGAAGATATGAACCAATGATTGCTATGAATATTTGGACAACAAAATAATTTTCGTAATAATTTCCTAAATTGTAAAACTGTTTAGGTTAAGATTTCAAATTAATGATCACATAAAATTAATTGTAATTATATTTAAGGATTAATTTGTAGAATCTCTAATAAATTATGCTATTTCTATAATATTATGTGTTTTTAATTATTTTTCATTGTTAGCTTACAGTGAAAAAATTCCAGTACAGCTAATATTTGCGAATTGTACCTTTTCTTGGATTAATAGAAGGACTTGGGAAAATAAAATAATATCAAGAGTATAACAGACTCTATGAGTGAATATACTTACACTACTCTATGTACCCTACACTACCCACCCTACCCTACTCTACCTATCCTACTCTACCTACCCTACTCTACTTACCCTACACTACCTACCCTACTCTATCTACCCTACTCTATCTACCCTACTCTACCTACCCTACACTACCTACCCTACTCTACCTAACCTACTTTATCCTATCCTATGTCCTTCTCCTGGCTCTAAACTACCTCCCTGCCAATTTTCAGATAAATCGGTTCAGCCGTTCTTGTGTTATAAGTGGAGTAACTAACACGACTTTCTTTTATATATATAGATATTCATGAACATGAATCTTAACTCTAATATATCTATATCGTCAAGAAAAATAATGAACACTACAAATATTATATTAAGGCCAATTCAACAAGTATCTAACCAAAAATGCAAATTGACATCTCTACATCATATCAACGGATCTTTACAAATGAACCAACGATGGAAATTTTATTGGATTAGGCTCGATAACAAGTAACCTACTTTTGACAATGTCTGAAAAGACTCAAAGATAGCAACAGGGTCTATTACATCTGATGAAAGATGCGTCGCGTATCATTGGTGGTAGGTAGCAGAGAAATAAATAGAAAACATTAAACCTTTTACATAATTAGCTCAAGAAGATGGTTTATGAGGATTGGAAGCATATAATCACCATTCGCTGGGTTTCAAAAATGTTGTAAGAATGGAAGATAAGAATATTTATGTAACAAGAGAGATACGCTATAAAAGAGAATATATTGTAGAATTATTTAACGACACAAAGGTAGTTTTTAATAAGTAGGTACATCTAATAAATAGCTTTAAAACGAGACAGATATATCGCAAATCCTAAGTAAATAAAGATGAAGTAGTGTGTACCTAAACAAAAAACACCGAATGAAACTAAGGTCTTTGCCATCAAACTTTTTATTTTCAAGCTTACTGAAGAAAGAAAGGCAGACTAGACTTTTTTGTACTTGTACAAGATTGCATTTTAGGTTTACTACACTTTGTGACTACTACAAGTGTGGGAGAGCCATGCTTCGGCACGAATGGGTCGGCTCGACCGGAGTGATACCACGGCCTCACAGAAAACCGGCGTGAAACAACCACAGCGTTGTGTTTCGCCGTGTGAGTGAGGTTACCGGAGGCCCAATCCTTCTCCTCCCCCAATCTCTAAATCTCCAAATCCTAAATCCCTAAAAGGTCGGCAACACACTCGTAACTCCTCCGGTGCGAGTGTCCATGGGCGGAGCTGATTGCTTACCATCAGGTAATCCGTTTGCTCGTTTGCAGACCTATAGCATACAAAAAAAACTTTTATCATAATGTTAATCTAAATCATCTGTATAAGAATTATGCTGTAAGTTATAACATTAAGCATGGTTCCAAGCAACATGGAGTACCCTAACTTAAATAAGCTGCAGGCGGTGAATTCTAAGCGGTCGTTACTGACTAGCTCCTTGAACGTTTCTAGAATTGCCTTCTTTGACTGCACTGAAATGAAAATAACACATAAGTCATTATAAATATAAGAATATGTTAAAATTGGAATCCAAATAGCAAAATCTCCATACGGGGCCTATAGGGCTGATGTTCAGCTGGGGTTGCGGGGTAAGCGCAATGAGGCACCGTGCAAAGAGCAGGAGAAGAAACGGGGAGGGTTTTAGTCAGTAAGAGTCTGACACTCCCTCCCGCCCGGCCCTGGGTGGGGGTGTCATTAGATGATTTTCCCATGACAAAAAAGAATAGTAAAATCTCTAAGAAAACTTTAATATGTTTCTTTTTGTATTTTTTTATTTTCATTCTCATATGAAATGGCATCATATACGATGTCATGTTAGTGTTGGCCATCGCTGAAAATCAGCGTCGCGAGACTGTCTCGCATAGGGTCGCTGCATATGCTGACCGAGGGCCATTTCGCGTGCTTGCAGCCTATGACGCATATTTTTCTCTTCCCTTGTTCTTTTGTTATATTGGTTTTTTTTATTCACATGTTTGTTTTGTGTCCTATAGGATATAGGCGTCATAAACGCGACAAAATAGCATTTGATTGTTTGTTTAAAAAAAAATTCTATTCTTGTAATATAATAAACCTAATGAAAAAATTGTACGTACCGCATTTAAAGTCTATAAGACATTTGATAATCAAGGTAATGGTTTTATCAACCTCTTTGTTTGTTTGGTCGTTGACATAGCATCCGAGGAAACACCAGTAGAAAGGCAGAATGCTTTTAATGATCACAAGCCATTTTAGCGTGGCCTAAAAATTAAATCCAAATTAAAACTATTAATAAAAGAAAAATCTGCTTCAAAAACAAAAAAACAAATAGCAACATAACAAAGTTATGAGTATAAGTTGTCACTTTCATCCACAATAGATACAAGATTAGTGATACAAGTTTGTTTTATAATTTTAGGTACAAAAAGGAAACACCGTTTATCTTCTGATTATGAAGCGACGTGACTATTTGTATATCCAAAAACAAATAATTGGAAATGAAACACAGGGTCCAAAAATGTCTAGTTACTATCTAAACTATCAGATGCTGATAAAATAAAATATACTAGAATTTGAAGTGAGCAATGATTGGTCTGCTAGTGTAGTGATTTCTGATAAAATCATAGGAGCTTATTATTATGTCTATGTTCATGTAATTTTATCAAAATCATGGTCTCTTTGAAGAAGAGGTAGGTAAGAAGACCTTTGTTAATGTCTTTTTTTAAACACGACTGCTGTTTAAAAGCTTAGGAAAATTCCCTTTATTTTTTCAACGACTGACTTTTATTTACAAATGTATGAATTTCGGAAGGATGATATAGTCTTTGACTCATGTTTCGTAGTTAAAATTTTAATTCAAAATGTGGTTTACAACTACGAATGTGGTTTCAATGAGATCATTATTGTTTCCAAGAGGAACCTTGTACTGTAACTTTCGAATC
This sequence comes from Spodoptera exigua, assembly GCA_902829305.4. Taxonomy (NCBI): domain Eukaryota; kingdom Metazoa; phylum Arthropoda; class Insecta; order Lepidoptera; family Noctuidae; genus Spodoptera; species Spodoptera exigua. The sequence continues at coordinate 7,329,884 of LR824612.2, forward strand.
ATCGCAATAACTTTTATCAAACAGACCATGACTGTAATCTTATGAAATGTTAGCACACTATTGTTTTAGTGATAGGTCTTTGTTCCTACTGCAATTTATTTATTTATTTACAAGTATAAATATCAGTTTCGTCTTTTAGACAATAAATTGATTTCAAATATTTAAGACCATTGTAGTTATGTTACAATGCATTATTATAATATTTTTCTTACGTTGTCTTGAAAACATATGTATTTATCTAGTAAGTTGGAAATCGACTCAATTGTTTTCTTTCTTAAACACACATAAAACAACTGTACCGAGGGATGAACCCGGATATAAATATTAACATATATCTTCCTGAGTGTCACTTCAGAAAGAGTCACATGCAATTTTTAAGTACTACCTGATTGGTCACGATCACTGTCACGCCAACCACTCCACTTGTGAACATTAACCAGATAGATAAGAAAATCTGCAATCAAATAATACGGAACACATTATTATTGACGTGGCTGATGCAAAATGGAAAAATTTTGCAGTGTCCATTAGCAATATAAGAATTTCTGGATGCTGCAAGTAACAAACGTCTGAACAAATTTAAAGAAAAATATGGATTTAGAAATATTAATTTAGACAAAATTTTGGAAATTGGTCTTGAATCGATACAATTTCCATAGATTTGTCTAAAGTTTGAAAAATATAATGTTTCGACAAGTTATATCACACATCATAATTCAAATCTACTTTGCGTTAGTCAAATTATTATTACAAAATCATCTAAAAAGTATCCTACGCAGTGATCGCCTGATCGAGCTATCAAGTAGTTTTTGGGCCACTGTGACTGTAGAGACTGTAAAGTCTAAAATCTTGATACATCCAAAACAGAAAGTTAAAACGACAAAATGCTACTTAACAGTTACAACGCAGTGCTTACCCTTATTCTGCGTGAAGTGGAACCTTTCAGTTCTCAATTGAAGGATATCGTACTAGAAATAATTTAAGTACTGACAACATTATTAAGTACATGTTTATGTGGGATTTGATTCGTAATCTTAATATTCAAGTCATCACGTGTCGATATTGTTTAAAAAAACTTTCATGTGTATATAATCTGCCTCTAGCATAGCATGGCTTGAAACTAGTCGAGTATTTCGTCAAATTATTACGTGAGTAAGCCGAAAACATAATCAAATCAAATCAAATCAAATTCTTTATTTCAAATAGACCAAAAAAGGCACTTTTGAACGTCAAGCAAAAAAGATATCATAAGGTTTAACTTTATGTGGCAGTCTGTCCGTCTGTCCTCTAGTGAAGCTATTTGCTCGTTCCAAAGTGTAGATTCCTATGGAGAAGAACGAGCAAGAAACTCCCTGGTTACTCTTTTTCAATCACTTTTTACAATGCATTGTTACCTAATTTAGATAGTTCCATTATGTGAGAACAGTGTAACACTAGTGTTTAACCAAAGTATCCGAAAAAGAAATAACCCTCAGGGACAGCAACTTTAGACAGTCTCGAGTTGACCAGTCCCAATAGGCGGCGTCCGTTCACGAACATGACACGTACACCAGCACCGCCCAACTCAACCATATTATAGGGAACCGAGCGGTCCAGTGCCCGTGCCACCGCCAATGAGACTCCTGACTGAGCATGACAACTCCCAACTGACACAAGTACCAATATACTATAAGTCTATAAGTCTAACTCAATTATAATAAGTTACAGGGCTCTCACATTTACAAAAATCCAGTTTATCAACAATCAACAATCAACAACATGGTGAATAATTTAATAATTGAGATCAAAATTCCTCTTAACCTTAACAATTTTTATCCTGTGCAGTCAAACCAGCCACCCTCCAAGCATTTTTATCTTCTATATAATCATTTAGTTTGTAGTATGCTTTCCTACATAATACTTTCTTTATACATAATTTAAATTTACTTTCATTAAGATTTTGTATTTCAGTATTTTGTATTTCAGTAATAATTAATGTAATGTAGAATCAGTTTAAAATCTTACCTGCAAACCGTAGCCTTTTTCCAAAAGATGAATGCAAGTGCTTAAATCATAATACAATTTACAAAGATATTTTAAATCTAATTTTACAAGGTCACCTATTTCAATAAATTCTATACTCGGATTTAACATGTACTTAAAGATGATTTTCGATTCCATTTTATCAATTGAAATATTTTTTGTTACATTATCCTCAATTAGTGTTCTCGAGAGTTGGTGATTTATCACCTTCAGAAGCGCTGACAATAAATACAAATGCATGATTAAATGTAATATTGATAGGAACGTTGGTACTCTTATCAGAAGAATAAATGGAGGAAAGTCGTTTAGTATTTCTAAGACAATTAAAATTATAAACATGATCATTGCTGTGAAATACCACAAGTACATTTTGTAAGCGAACAATTTAAGGACGTAGCTAGTGATGTTTAACCGTATGAAAATATCATCAAATATTTCTTGAATGTTAATAGAAATGGTTTCACAGTTAAAGAGATTAATGATTATGATAATAACATTCACAAATAAATCAGTGATATCAGGGATAATTCCTAGATCCTGTTTGACATCAAATCTGAGAAGTCTATCGCGTAAGAATGCGTAGCTACTGATTAAGCTTGCTGCAAATAACAAAGACCAAATCTTAAGCCACGGGTTGATCTTAATTGAATTTCCTTTGGTAGTAACAATGGGTTTCGGTAAACCAAAAATATTGCAGATGATGGTAAACGGGCGAAAGTAACGGTAGAACATGTTTCCACACCAAATACAATAATTCAAATGAACATAGCAACTGTGGACTAGTTGATATTTTCAATAAAAATCATTACTATTGTTTTTTTAAAGTGTAATTATAAAAAAAGGTGACATGTATTATTGAAATGGAAATGAACGTAACATTGTTTTCAACTCAATTAATTTTAGATTTGGGTAAATTACATTTATTATAAAAGCAAAATTGAATAATCATTAGCTTTAGATTATTTTACTTTTTTGATTAAAATAATTGTGCGTCGTGTTTTAACGGACTTCAAAAAAGAAGGAGGTTCTCAATTCGTTGGGATCATTTTTTTAATTTTTTTTATGTATGTTCACCGATTACTCGAGGACCCCTGAATTTATTTGGATTTTTTTTTCAGTAGTGTATGATTTTCAGGTGGTCCCATATTCACCAGGTCAGGATCTGATGATGGAAACCCAGGAAAATCGAGGGGAACTTTCAAATTTTATAGGGACAGATGGCATGATTCATATATTTTCTGAAGCTATTCAGGTATTTACGTCAGGTAGGCATCATCATCATCTCACTTTTTACAACACTGCAACTTGCCGATGGTTGAACTCGACCTGATGATGAAGCCGGAAGGCAGTCGAGGGATCTCCTTGACTATTTGGAGTAAATGCTTTGTATTTCGGCTTGAATAATTCGTCTTGGTGAGCACTTTGCACCAAGACTGGTAGTGACTGTCATTAGGGGTCTGATGATGAGAACGGTTTACAGTAACTGCCTCGTGTTTGGACTTAATTCATTTATATCGATGAAAACTTCGCATCTATATGGGTTACAATGAAGTTATGCAGTAAATCTGATGATGGAGCCGGGAAACCGTGGTGAGATCTCTTTGGCTATTTGGAGTAATTATGTTGTGTTTGAACTTAATTCATTTATATTGATGAGAACTTTGCACCTATATGGATTATGTATAATGAAGGTCTGCAGTATACCTGCTGATGGAGATCATTGACAGTCGAGGGAATTTCTCGACTATTTACAGCACTAAACACTGACTAACTCAGGACTAACATTACCGTGATTTTCGGTCTCATGTAGCCGTCGTCTTCTCATTTGAAAAGCATTATCCTTGCTAGCTCTGTCTATCACTTAAAATGGTGAATAAAATAATATTGAACAAAAAAAAACCGACTTCATAAAGTAAACTAAAAAAAGTACTAAAAATTAAAAAAATATATTTTCTTTGTATAAAGGCGTTGCCAAGTAAATGCTACATACCAAACAACACCAGTATTAGAAACATGTATTGATCGGTACCTACTAATCATCGTTGTTTTACTTGGCACCGACTTCAAGATTATAAAAAAAAAAGTTATTAATATTGTTTTCTATTTACCTAAATGAAAACATGTATTACTTTGTACAAAGAAAATTTATTTTTTGCTTTATAGTTTACTTTTTGAAGTCAGTTTTTTTGTTACTTAAATATAATTTTATTTGTAAATTGATTTAAATTCTGATTTTGATATAAATTGTGACAGATTTTATTAGGTATACTACTCTGTCAAGAAAGTACCGGGAAAAAGTCAATAATACACAAAATGTTTGTTATTCATCTAAATTTATTTTATCACCTTCAAAGTATGCTCCTTCAGAAACGATACACTTACGCCAACGAATAATCCAATCATCGAAACTTTTTTTAAACGCTGTTTCCGGAATTGAGTTCAGTGCTCGCCGCGAATTCTCCTTTATGTCTTCTAACGATTGAAAACGGGTGCCACGAAGGGGTAATTTGAGTGTGGGAAAAAGAAAGAAGTCGGCTGGAGCCATATCTGGTGAATATGGTGGCTGCTCGATGGTGTTTGTTGAGTGTTTGGACAAAAAATCGTTTACAATGATGGCCTTGTGCGAAGGCGCATTATCGTGATGCAAAATCCAAGAATTTTCTTTCCACATTTCTGGCCTTTTTCGTCGAATTTGTTCTCTTAAACGCCGCATAACGCTCAAATAATATTCTTTATTTACCGTTTGACACAACACACAAACACCGCGATAGTCAAAGAAAACAGTCAACATGACTTTGACTTTTGATCAACTTTGACGTGGTTTTTTCGGTTTGGTTCAGTTCGGTTTGAAGGCGCCATTCCGAAGCTTGTTGACTAGTTTGCATGTCAAACTCGTAAACCCACATCTCGTCACCAGTAACAATGCGTTTCATGAATGTTGGGTCGGTATTGACTCGTTCTAGCATGTCCTCAGCGACTTTCATGCGATTTAGTTTTTGAAGAAAATTCAGGTCTTTTGGGACTAGCCGAGCGGCAACACGTTTCATACCCAAATTATTTGTTAAAATGGTACGGATCGACTCGTGAGATACAGAAATTTCGGCGGCCATCTCTCTCAAACTTGAATGAGGATTTTCAGTCACTATTTCCTTCACTTTTAACTACTTAACTTCACTACACTACTACACTTAACTTCAGTTGCAGACGTTGATGGCCTACCAGAACGAGGCAAATCTTCCATCACATCTCGACCGCTTTTGAACGCTTTGTACCACTCATAAGCACGTGTTTTTGATAAAGTCGATTCACCTTAAGCCTTCTGTAACATTTTGAGTGCCTCCGAACACGAAATTTTATTGGCGATGCAAAATTTAAGACAAACTCTTTGTTCGATGTTTTTGTCCATTATGAAATTCGCAATACACACAAATATTATAAAACTAAAAACAGCACTGTTTTTAATATAAATAACAGATGCAACTCAAATTCCGCGCCAAAATGGAAAACAGTTATACCAATCTAACAACAACAAAAAAAATTAAAATTCTAATTTGGAACCATAAAAAAAACAATCATTCCCGATACTTTGTGCTTTTCTAATATATGATATCTACGAAAGAGAGATAAATGTATAAAAACAAGATACAGGGTGTAAAAAGACACTTAACGAAGCCGTTACTACGCATACTGCAGTTCTAACTAAGTAGCTTTACGCTAAAATTATCACTGGGAAACGACTTTTATTTTTAGGTATCAAAAAAAATAATAATTTTATTGCGCGCAATGTAAAGCAAACGGGCTTCGTGTCATTGTGTGCGTAGGTTCACAGCTTAGCATGAAAACGCTGTGATAAGTACGTAGGTCGTCGTAACTTCAAATGCGTAATTTATTTAGAAAAATCGAAAATTCAGGTAATGTTTGTTTGGAAAAAAGTTTTGTAATAACACTTAGAATTCGAGTGCGCAAAAAAAAATTTTAAAAAATGCATCTTTGACCTTCAATAACTCGAGAACCCGTGGAGTCCCAGCTATGGTCTTAAAGAAAAAAATGATCCAAATAATGGGTAGAATACGTGGCTTTCAGCTTCGTTAAGTGTCTTTTTACACCCTGTATATAACGTATGTGTATACCACTCTGTATATAACTTTCTTTTAAATCCACGTAAACCCAATAGATGGCGCCGATGTGAACGTTTTACCAATAAATGTAATAATAATTTTCGAGAAAGAGTAACATAAATTGCCATTGACAAAATTCCACCTTTTTAATGTCAGCTTAAAATACGTTCCGAGACTGTTCTGGCCTCCAAAGGCCGAATTTCATACGAAAAAGCAATGATATATGAAAAAAAAAATTAACAAGCACATTTTTCCTTCAAATTTCATAATTATATTATGTCAGCAACAGATTTTAACAAATTCACAAAATTATACACAATTTTCTACGTGAATTGATATGCAAACGCAAGTTTTCTTTTAACTTTTTTCTATGTTGCCTGAGCTAAGCGATTTTCCGGGTTCATTTTCAATCGTTCGAAATCAACAAAAGAGTGAGCAAAGCGCAATGAGGTACCGCAGCCCTGCTCGTTGCAGGAGACGAAATGGGGTGGTAAATAGTATGAGTCTGAAACTTAATGCGGGAGAAGTCATACAGTACTAGTAGTTACGCGTTTTAGATCCTACATCACATTAACAACTTCGGCAGATACAGGGTCTTTAAAGAACATTCAGCACATCATTATGCTAAAACGTTTTGTTTGTGACATAATATTTTTATCTGGATTAAAAAAAGTATCATTTTCCTGAAATGCATTTTGTAGAAACGACTCGAATTAAGCTGACCGACGTAGATTAAGTGAATCATTTTTCTTAGCATTCATTCATACATCCGGTAATTGTAATAAAATACCAATACTTAGTTGATTGTCGACATTTTGTTGTGTTCGAAGTATAATTTATCTAATCAACAACAGCGTTGAAGCTCTTACAGATATGATAAGCCTGTGAATCAGATGATAGGTACAAATAAATGATTAGCACCTTCTCTGTCCAGTGAGTTTTCAATCACCTGTGACAAACAGTTCTGTGTCTTGTTTATTAATTAAATAATTACCAACATGTCTCAACGTGAGTAACAGTTTTTCACTTCCACTCAAATACTTATATTTTTCTTCATTTGTTTTGGTATTCTTTGTTTGGTTATATCGATTTGAGATACGCTTTCTTTTGTATAACGTACTTTCTAGAACAGATTATTACTAAAGTTTTCCTGTTGTAATTAGGTTAATGTTTTTAAATTTATCATTAGTTAAAGAAAGAGTAGAATATTATACTGGTATTGTTGGCATCCTCTTACTTAGACTATCGATATTTTATTCAGTTGCTAACTATGTGAAAGTAACACCTTACAGTCCCACAATATAGAGTGCAAATCTAAAGAATTTATTTAAATTTCTTAGATCCACATGGCAACCCACCCTACGGTGGTCCGCCACCTCCTGGTGGTTTTACTTACGTACCGGCTCCAGTAATGATGCCGGTGTATCATCCACCTCCACCGCCACCTCCACCAGAACCAGTCCCACCACCAACTGTAGTCACCAATTACATCTACCACCAGCAACCTCCACCACCACCAGCTCCAGTTACCATTGTTGAAGGTGTGTATTACTATAATAGTTCAGTACATGTATCATCGTTCTCAAGTTAGATACCTACCACCCACTTATGTCCAATAAGGGCGTAATTGCGCACAACACTTACAATACTTATCGCAAACACTAAGCCCTCTAATCTTATTCGTGGAATTGGCTTGCCAATATGATGATAAGACAAATAATGAGTGAAAAGAGAACCTAGCATCGATTTGGCGATTAATAGACAACTATTATTTAATTGTTTGTTCTAGAGTAAGTATACAAATATTAGAAGAGAAATTTAAAATTTACAGACCTTTGAACGAAGGTTTTCCACAGGGGACAACAATCGGCCCAACGTACTTGTCAAACAAATATGTATAGATACTATGGTACTTATATTTACAGAAATCAGAATTCAGCCACAACCAAGTAATCCATGGGCTAATTTACTGTCAACTGCTGAGAAGGGAATATCGACAGTTGGAAAAGGCTTATCCCTACTCGAAACTAAGATGCAGGAAAGAAATAGGAAAATTACTAGTAAGAACAGTCTATGAATTAAGTTCATAGTTAAGTTACAGAAACACAAACTTTCACACATATTAAGTTTCTAAACAAATTTTTCATTCCTAGTTACTATTATTTCATTTTTTTGCTTTGTAGTTTTTTTTTTTATGCGTAGATTGGGTGCGTGGATAAGATTGGTGGTATTCTACACTTTCATCTAAATAATTCTTCTTGTTTTAATGAAATTCAGACTAGTATGATATTTTCTTATTACAGATACAATTGAATGGATACCCAGTACAGGATCTGATGTGGGTACACTGAGGCACAGAGCTTTCGTAGCAGGCAGAGAGGGTTGGGATGGCAGCCCTATTTGTGTGATTAGGGCACACCACAATGGAGAGTTCGTTCCAGGAAAGCTGGCCATCAAACACCAGGCCGCCTACATCCCACATGCAGGTCGAGAGATTCCTGTCCACAATTTCGAAGTAAGTTTGAATCTCTGTCTTTCTAATAAATATACCTACCTGGCTTAAACCCATTATTCCGCGAAATATGTACGTCTTCAACCAATTTTGAGTAGCATTTTCCTTACAAAAAGCCCACGTTTGACCTAAATTATATGATAATATTTTTTGCTGATATCATCTTGAAAAAAACATGATTAAAATAATCTTGTTTACTTTCACTTTCTTGTAAAGTTGATTATAAAACATTATACAGTGAACTTATTCCAGTTTATGATGATGGATACATCCTATTGATTTTATCTATTTGATACTAGTTGTAAACTATAGATGATATTATCATTAGATGGTTTACGACAAACAGACTCCTACTGATTTCGTTGAGAAAAAAATAGATGTTTAAATGATGATTGCTGTTTAATTTTCAGGTTCTGTGTGCCTCATCTCACGCGGTCCGTTGGCTGCCCAGCAGTAACGGCCAGGTCCCAGTAGGAGCCATTCCCGCTGGCAACACCCACAACGGCGAACCACTTTACATTGGACGCGTTACACACATGGGATCTATCACACCCGGCAAAGTAAGTTATAAGTTATTTAAACATTTGGCCTACTTGTAACTCTTCTAGTACCTATTGCAGGTTTTTTTTAAGGCGGTGCCTATTTGCTGAATATTAGGTTACTCGTCTGGTCGTTTAAATCAATAACTCATAAAAATGCCTAAAAACTATGTAACAAATACTCATATTATTAGAAGTTAATGAGTTAACAATGAAAAATATTCACTTGTTGTTTCAATACTAGATGGTCTGTAATTGGACTGAGCATTTCGAAATAAGCTCATTTTACCATATAAATTATCAGTCAGGTAGTCTTTTTTTGACTTTATGAAATTCACCCTTGTGTCGTTCCTTTGAAATTTCATCGATCTAAACTGGTGAGAGGCCTGGTTGGTTACTCAAATTTCCATTTGCGAAAGTTTTTTTTTTGTGAGGGGAAAATCATCAAATGACTTCTCCCGCCCAGGGCCGGGCAGGAGGGAGTGTCAGACTCTTACTGACTAAAAACCCCCCTGTTCCTTCTCCTGCTCTGTGCCGAGGTCGCGGTACCTCATTGCGCTTACCCCGCAACCCCGGCTGAACATCAGCCCTTTAGGGCCCCATCTGTGGTGGTCGAATGGCTCTTTGAGGCGCACGCGGAACGCTACGCGCCGTACGCTCGGGATTTGCGAATGTTAATGTGATTATTTTATTACTTCAGGTTCACCCCAGTCACGGCTGCTGCTACATTTCGTTCAGCGGAGCCGAAGTTGCACACAAATCCTACGATGTACTCTGCAGAATTGTCGGTTGAGAAGGAAAAGAAGAAAAGAAATAAATATTACATTTTTCATACTTAAGATCATCATTATCATTCGGAAAAAAACTATCTCGATTATATTTCCAGAACTAATTTTACTATTGCATGTGAAGATTTTTATAGTATAATTGAATTGATGAATGAAATTCGTTTGTATTTTTATTTGGTGAATTAAATATAAAACATGCACCTACAAATATTTGTTTTACTGCATAAAATATATCTACTTCACTCAAAACCATTTGACCAATATTTAATGTTTTTGGTCATTATAAGATTTTGGCCACATTGTCACAAGTGAATTAAGAGTCGTACGTACGTAGAGTCTACATATCTCGGTCGTAAAGAATGCCTTGACATCTCTACTCTCTTGTAGAGATAGCATAAGGCATTTTTTTGAGATGCAGTTTTCTTGTCTGCACGTGTTGTATTCATAACGTGAAAGTCAGAAGTAATCCTTTCTAAAGAGATCTTAGGAGATAGGTATACAATATTTGCAAAAACTTGAACCGATGACTTCCGCGCCATGATTCGCCTCCTTGCAGCGACGCCCGTGGACAGTTTGCGAAAATGGTAAAATGATTGTTTTATGAATTAGTTATATAAGTCGAATATAGGCCCATGTGTGCACTTTGAACAATACCTTCATCCAGATGCATTGACATAGACAGATCAACGATTGAATTCATTTATGTAAAGTATTTACTTAGACGTGGTTTGAATCGGATTACTTGCATTCTAACGACCCTAGATGGCGATAGTCAGATTAAACTACTATCTCTCGCTGTGTGCTATTTGCTGAATAATCTGTATATAAAAATCAAATTTGTTCCTCAATATTAATTTCTTCGAAACCAGCCGACTTGGTTTTGAATGCAAAGACTCGGTTACTTTTGAACTTTAAATATTTGTAACGGTTCAGAAGAGTTTCAATGAGTAAGATTTTTTTCCTGAAGAGGCTGTTCTATAATCTAAATGTGTCTATCGCAAGCTCAAGAACGCAAGGAAGAAATTGAAAAAGTGGAAACTCACGATATCAGCAGAGCTAGAAGGGCGCGTGAAGCAGCAATAGAAGAAACCACCGGGCACCTACGGGCGTGCCAAAGCAACATCAAGATGGATTGTGGAACACGACGAGTTAAGTGTGGGAGAGCCATGCTTCGGCACGAATGGGTCGGCTCGACCGGAGTGATACCACGGCCTCACAGAAAACCGGCGTGAAATAACCACTGCGTTGTGTTTCGCCGTGTGAGTGAGGTTACCGGAGGCCCAATCCTTCCCCTTCCCCAATCCCTCCTCAATCCCTAAATCTCCAAATCCCTAATCCCTAAAAGGTCGGCAACGCACTCGTAACTCCTCCGTTGCGAGTGTCCATGGGCGGCGCTGATTGCTTACCATCAGGTAATCCGTCTGCTCGTTTGCCGACCTATTACATAAAAAAAAAAAAAAATTTTTGTTGTTTAATGATTATATTTATTTCTAAGTCACCTTTGCACAATTATTAGGTCTGTACAATTTTATAATTAGTTACTCCTTTCGGTTGCGTTTCTTGTTGTTGGCAGGATGTACGAGCATCGCCACATGATTTTAATTGTTTAACTTTCTTACCTACTAAGGTTTAAATTATTTCGTCGATTATGCTCTTTTACTTACTCGCTTAGTCGAAGTTTATTTAGGTTATTCTTTTGTAAGATCAGTGTAACCAATAAATTCACTCCGGTAGCACGGACACAAAACAGAGGTTTTGTTCCCTGGCCACATCCCGTCTACTGCAACAATCTACATCAACACAATCTACAACTCTACTGTACGGGCTAGCGGCTCGTATACGTCATTTCATATTTATTTGTGTTTGTGGTTGTACATGGAACATATGATATTTGTGATACATGGCATTGTTAAAGCTTAGCATATTAGTTATTTTGAGGCGGTACGCAGATTTCTAAGATAGTGCAATAGTGTGTAATAAAGTTTAAAAAATGAATGACACGTCAATGAGGTCACACCCAAATTGACAAGGTCATCACTCATCACTCTACTGATAAAATGTTATAAGCAACTATTTTAGGGTTCTACACTATGTTCGCATTCATGTTTATTATCATATTATCGTATCAAGTTTGCATGAAATCACAACACAATTTTTTATTCCTTTCTTTGCCCCTGAATGTGATGCTGGACGGGCTTTTAGTTAGCAATGTTTTAACCAAAAAAATAATTATGTATAAGTTACCATTAAAGTAAAGAGCTTAATCTAGGAAAAAAATCATATTCCATGATCGTAATTAAAAAAAATACACACAAGTAACGCCATCTGTCTTTCAACGCTTAAACGAATGCCACCAAAGAGGATAATATAAAAAACAATCAACTGCCATTTTACTTAATAAACTGCAATTTCCTAACCATCAGCAAGTCCATCTGAACTGATGATTTCCATATCTCAACCACTACTGGAGACAGTTAATGCCAACTGCATCCTATATCAGAGGAATACCTATCCTACTAATGTTAGCAGTACATGCCGTTATGATCGCAAATAGGGAGGTGGCCCGCGTGAGGGAGCAATCCTCCTCCTCACGCCCCAGCCGACGCAACAGGCGACGGGAATCAAGGGAAGATCTCCGGCCATCGTAAGCGTGGGTCCACGAGTAAGGGCAGCTCGCCGCCCAGACCAGAACCAGGCCCGAGCGTACGGCGCGTAGCGTTCCGCGCGCGCCTTAAAGAGCCAATAGACCACGAAAGACGGGGCCCTCTAGGGCTGATGTTTGCGGGATTGCGGGGTAAGCGCAATGAGGCACCGCGACCTCGGCCCAGAGCAAGAGAAGGAACAGGGGGTTTTTAGTCAGTAAGAGTCTGACACTCCCTCCCGCTCGGCCCTGGGCGGGAAAAGCCATTTGATGATTTTCCCCTCACAAAAAAAAAAAGCCTCGGCGTAGAGCAGAAGAAGGAACTAGAGGTTTTTTGGCAGTAAGAGTCTGACACCTCTCGTCTTACCTTGGGCGAAAAAAGTCAGTTGCTGGTTTTCTCCCCACGAAAGAAGTAGTCACTAGTCACTACATACGTGACTGACTAAAACGAAAAGAAAATAGAACGAGGAAACCAGCTTAACATGTACCTACAAGGATACTCTAATATTTATATAACAACGGGAATATGACAACAATTAACAATAACTTTGTAACGTCGATAGGTTTTAAAAGTATTGTTGAATAATATACCCAAAGACATAGTTACAAATAATATTTAATTAAAATAAATTAAATGATGGCAACACAGCATCGTGATTAGTCCGTTTCGTGACTCGATTAGCTCGGGCGTTTCTGTTCAGTCCTGTCATCTCATCATATCCATAGGATGTTCAGTCACTTGACCGCCATCTGGTGGAGGTGGCTGGAAACCTCCTTCGTTATTGTAAGCCTGGTCTACTACTGTGATACCACCGCCGCCACTATCACCACAACAGCAACTGAAGCAATCGCCCATGATCTGGAAAATGTATGACCAAGAAATTAGTTTTTTATTCAATTAGTCTTCAATGTACATAACTACAGTTATACTGACGACTGACACTATAGATAAGAAATTAATACAATATATGAATAGGTGACAAAGTGTTATACATATAAAAAACCTATTCGAAAAGGTTAAGGTTAAGCCTATGGTAAGCAACTAAGTAGATATCTGGAATTATGAAAAAATATTTTCACAACATATCAGCTGTGTGGTTATGCCATATTAGAGGACGTTTATAATCATCCCTAGTCTTTTAGCAACTGTTTTAAGAGCCGACTAAGGCTTTATTTCCGGAGACGGGCGTCGGGCAGTGCGTCGTTCATTGCTTCTAATGTTTGTGTTTACGCGAACGACAACGTGGCCCGTTGCTGCAATGTACAACGAATACCTAACACGCCGTGTCTCCATAAATGAGGCCAAAGGGACAAAACATTAAATAAAGACAGGCATGATAACGTTGCTCTCTGATAAGCCTTTTAAAGAAGGAATTTGTGAAAATGCCCTCTTTGTGGAGCCTGGCAGCCCATAGCCTTTAAATGTTACAGACTTTACACTCACAAGACACCGTGACAAGTATAAACACCTGAGATACCTATTCAGTGTAGGTATATATACCTATATATATGTAGGAGTTTGGAAAAAAACCTAGGTATCTGTGCCCCAAATCAATAACAAATCTTGAAAACGCTCCAATTGATAAGATAAGGTCTGTAAATCGGTTTTTATGGAATGTTTTTTCAATAATTTCGAATCAGAATATTACGTAAATTAATATGCAAGGATAACAACAGTATTCAATAATAGAAATAAGTAACAATATTTTTGTGAACAATAATATTTAAAAGAATTAATGCATTCCCTATCTGCCAACTATACTAAGTAGATATAGACCTTAAATTTAGAAAAAAATAACTCCGGAATTGCTCATTAACTTCACCGGTCTTGGCCTAGAGCAGGATAAAGAACAGGGGGATTTTTAGTCAGTATAAGTCGCCAAGGCGAGAAGGATTTTCAGTCAGATTCTGAGTGGAGTGCTACAGGCACTGCTCTGGTTGTCTTACATAGTTAGGTTTTACGATATCGGTGGGAAAATAGGTGTGGTAACAGCAAAAAAAGAAGAAGTTATGGAGAACCTACTTGTAAAATGATTACTTATGACTTTCTTGTATAAAAACTTTAAAAAGCATAATTTGTATCTGGTTTAACCTGATTTTACTTTTTCATGAAGTTTAATATTTAAAGTATTTTTTCACAAATAGGTACACAATTGATAAAATTTACTGCTTTTTTATTGTTTATGTTTGGAGTGTAAACGATGTTAAACACATACTAACAGTATGGCAATACACATGTTATTTTTTATGCACACAGCCAACATTGGCCCCTACATATTAAATAGATATATGGGCCAAAACTGCCTGGTGGCTTAAATATTTTTAAGTCTATGTGAGTACCTAACACACACATGCAGTAAATTACTGTGCATTATGTAATGTATTATTTTTTATTAAATAAAATGGGACTTACTTACGTTTATTTGAGTGCACCCAGCCGCTGACCCTGTTACAAAACTGTTATTTATTTTTACAAACGACTTATTATGTAGCCTACTTGTTAGCTAAAGCGATGCCGAGTGTTCAAACCGATAAGATAAAATCGCCGATAATTCTGCACCAACTAAATAGGCGTTACTAACTAAATAGGCTCCAAAAACAATAGATGTTTTTTTTTAATAAGTAACTTTTATTAATTTATTCGTACACGAAGGGCCAATGACAGAACCTATAAAGTCTTGTATAGTCAATTTTCATACAATAAGTTATATTTAAATAAGAGCTAGGTACTTTTTTGCTTCATGTTAACTGAACATAATTTCAAGTTATCTTTTTCTGACACTTTATAAAACTGAAAAACAATCTAAGGCCAGCTAGAGAGGATAGCTTTTCGTATGAGGTTTTCAGATGAGGAATTCGGATACGATATTCTATGAAGACTAGTGTACTGACTGTATTCGTACGGTTTTCTTTACTAATATTATAAAGAGGTAAAATTTGTATGTTTGTATGTAGGGGGTTATCTTTGGAACCGTCGGATTTCCATAATTATTTCACTGATAGATAGCTACAATATTCCTGAGTGCTATAGGCTATAAAACATCACGCTACGATTAAATGGAGCCGAGCTGCGAGTGAAACCGCGAGGGAGTAGCTAGTTTTATATAAAATTGTCATGTTTAGGTATGGCCAGTCTCTACACGTGGAAACAAATTTAAATTTCCGTATGTTTTCGCTGGACGAATCAAAATGTACGATAGCACTACGGTCGAGTGGACTTCATTCCGTTCCTTTACATCCTTCGTTCCGAACTCAACGTATCAAACGTTCGATAAAAATAGTATACTGTGAGACTTGTTGAACGTTTTTATTACAAAACAATTCTTTGGACATGTTTGAACGTTTTTCACGCAATTTTTCCAACAGATAATGAATCAATCATATATAGTAAACATGTACAAAGGTCAAGGAATAGGTGTGGAAATCGATATCTAAGCGATAAGTCGAAAAAATACCTAAATTGTATTTAGTATTAATTGTAATAGTTGATAATAACGAAATCAATAAAGCTATAGATAACAATAGGTACTTGGTTTTTCAAGTAGTAACAACACAGTGCTAATAAAATTGAAGGTTCGGTATTGACGCGGTTACCACTTCCATAGTCATTGACAATCTTGGACTGAAAACGTAATTCATTAAGCAGCTCTCAGAAAAGGCTATAGTTTCAAAAAAGAGACTCACTTATTGCAGTGTTGTAAATTAAATTATCAGCACTAGATAGAAGGCATTTGCACAGCTCTTTGAAGCCTCGCGTTAAGACGATTCTCAAATAAACTCGTGTTTATCTGTAGATTTATGTTTTAGACAAGTGTCAAGCTGTGCTATACTAAAGCTTATGACGTATACAAATAAGACAGTTACACAAGCAACAGTAAGATTGGCAACAAATACATTAAACTAGATTCGTCACACATAAAAATACTCACTTGGATTTGTTCACAGTTTGTTACAATAATCAAATAATATACTATACAGAAATATGACCAGGAAGTCACACTAACGAACCGATTGTGACACTGTTTAATAACTTCCATCAACACATAAAGATACCCAGGTGTTATCAGCTGCTTATCTATATATTGATATCAAAATGTTAGTAATAACTAAATACCTTCCACCTCCCACCTCCCACCTCATGACTCAGCCGACTACATTATACAAAAGCATTGTTAAAGATATAAAAGAAAAGGTCGTCCACTACTCTTACCTTAACTATAAGCTTTTCATCTGTACATTTGTTGAGGATCATAGCCTGGGTATCCTTGTTGGGGGGGATAGCCTGGATAGCCGCCTGGTGGTGGGTATCCTCCGGGTGGTGGGTATGGGTAGCCGGGCGGTGGTGGGGGAGGTTGCTCGTAGACTACTGGCGGTGGTTGCTGCACCACAGTGACTTGCTGTGGCGGCTGCTGCTGCTGTCCGCATGCGTTAGGGCACAGGCACGGCACCAGGCAGCAAGCACTCAGCGCCAGGCAACAAGGGTTGCAGCAGACCTCACAGTCGCCAACGTCGAACGAAAGACACAGACCCATCGTCACGCACCAGTGTTAACTAAAACCGATACCAAGCAGTTACTTACTCTACTCCTCCCACACCTTCATATACAAATAAAATAATGATAACTGATAAATAATAAATTTTGTTCTGACTTTTAAATAAAGTGGAATAAGTACCACAGTCCTTACAGCTAAATGACAAAATGGCGGAGTGTTATCGTTGTTAACACTGTTATCGCACGTGTTATCTATTGATAAGAAAAGTCAGCCGACAACTATGTTGTTGTGAGGAAAATGACTAAAAAGTCTTGGAACTACTAAAGGATGCGCATAGAGGAAGTACGTACGTAAGCAACTGATGACAAGATGGTTTACTCAACAAATACGTTTTATTGTTAGTATCTGTTACAAACTTCAACATACTTTCCAAATATTAGTCAGTAATGATGGAATGATCCATGTGCGAACTAAAGAAAACGTCACTACACTTATTTTGAATGGAATTAAAAACATTGATGATGAAATAAAAAAAAACGAACAAGGCTCTAAAATTATCACAAGTCACTAAAACATGAAAAGCACAAATTAGTGGCCTAAGAGATACTGAGGCTATTTAGGAATATTCTACATATGTAAATACTTTAGTCAGAACATACGAACTACTACGAAGAAGTTACGCAGCGTCTACGAAGCGACTACGACGCGGTTACGAAACGACTATAATACGAGTATGGCTACGCAATGACTACGCTGAAACGTGCCTAGAAAAAAATAGCACACTGCGAGCACTTCTGTGTTTGATAAAGAAAGTAGTTGATGACAACAGGAAAATCAACCTTGTTGCTTTGTAATAATATCTAATCTACTACTAGCCATTCCTGGAAATCTCAAATAGATGTATAAACAATTGTAGATAAAGTTTGGTGGTCACGTTTAGATAAAAACAATATTTATTATGAAATTATCCTTTGTAATTTTTATATCATTTTTTGATATTTGCTAAGTATTTAATGATATAATTTCAGCTAGGCAGATAATAATGGCTTAAAAAATGAAGCAATGATACCTAATATGATTATGTTCACCACTAAATTAGATAACACTCACGTGTTAGTCTGTATATTTAAAAAATATTCTATTAGAGTAATCGCTAAAAGTAATTAAGCTACAAGTAATTTCCAGACATTGAATTACATTTAACATATTGGCCTATACATACATACATAATATCGTCATACGTAATTTGAAACACGCATATGTGTGTGTATATTTCAGAAATATGAATTGAAATTATAAATTAATAAAGTACCTACCTAATAAATGAACTCGAACTAGAAAGATAATAAATACCGTTACCTTCATAACTTTATACTTATGTTCAACTACTTCAGAGTCAGTCATTTGTTTTATAGGCAACACAACAGCCATTGCATTGAAAGGGTTAACTATATAGAACCTCCTTTGGGAATTAAAAGACATTGCCTAATGATTGCTATAAATATAATATTTACAAATATCGCTAAACACAATACAATCTATGTAAAGTTTTAGGTTATGTGTGAACAATTGAACAATCGTGCTAAGCGATGCCTAGAAACATAACATTGGGTTTTAATAAAAATATGCACTTGCTTACTGCAACAGCAAATTAACAAATTGTAATAGGTAATATGATAAGTATCAATATCAACATCTTTCTAATGTCAGAAAACAAACTTAATTGTCAACTATTAGAGTACAGTTTTCACTGAAGGTTATATTTTAACGATATTGAGAAACTATTGTGAAAACAACAATAAAAATGATGAATAAGATTTTGACTTTATGCTTGTTTAATGTTGGTTAAGAATTTATTTGAGTACCTAAATCAATTTCAACTGAACATTTTCATTCTATCCTTTTCATAATTAACGGAACACATGCACGTAAAATCACGATTCTTTTCAATGATGAACAAATAAATAAATACTATTTTGTATTAGAGTTCTAATTTCATTTACATAACTATCTCACAAAAGAATTGTTCATTTGCAAATATAATGTTATTGTTTGCGCGTTACGTAGGTAGTAGGTAGAAATATGTCATGTACAGCCGCGCAATGTACATTTATTCTGAGAAACATGTGACTGGCATTAAGTAAATAATACCTACATGACGAAAACTTTTTTACTTATATATTTTGTCTATCTAGTATAATTGCAAACTAGGTAGCTCCTACTAGTAGATAGTTTTATTTGCGTTACACCACCATCAAAGTAGTATAATATTTGTTATTTCAGGCTAAAAGTCTCATGTCTGTCTATTTTCCTTTCATTCTGATCTGTTCATACTTTAATAACCTGAATATCCTCCCAAACTGGAGAATTTATAACGTTATTAACATTAGAATAAGAGAAACAATTGCCTACCTACTTCTAAAACTAATATAAATGTCTAATCTTATCTATCAAAATGCATTTTTAAATCATGAATAATGTGTGATAGACAATTATTAATAATATATTACCTTTAAATGTATTTTTATGAAAATCTGCAAAAAACAACAAAAACGCAAACTAAACACATTGCTCAATTAACCCAAGGTGTTAATTTACATAATTAGTATTAGTGGACGACCAAGTTTTAGTATGTATATCCCAAACTAATCGCAATAACTACAGTTATACCCAATCTCTAATTAGTAAAAAAATATAACAAACGCTTACCTGGTGTTTTTATTTTATTATTATTTAAGGTACAACACTGATATTTCCCAACCTCCACGTACAAACACAACGTTATAACAACATGAATGAATCAGAAGTTGCAGCGGTTTGTCACACTGGCTGGGGAAACATTGAAACAGTACGATGACGCGAACGCCTGCGCACTACAGTTTGAAACCAAAACAATCTCTCCGTCTCTCTCCCACTACCACGGAAAAACACACGAGTGACAAACACAACACAATGAAAACTAACTTAGCTATCAGTTGGGAAAATGAGAGCAATGCCGAATCAACCTTGTTTTATTGCACGTAGAAAACGACTTACCATTTACGTGAGGGTAAAACCAGAATTAATTACCGTCGCGTCGTATGAATACAATAGCTACTCGAATTCATTTGAGTAATTTAATAATTAAAACGATGTTTAGAACATTCACTTTTTAGGAGATAGATATGTATACTAGCCAGGGTTGCGGCTGCAAGCGGAATGGTATACTGCTGCCCAGCTGAGACAGGGAAAAGGAACGGGCTGGTTTGATTATCTTAGCTTTATTAATAGGACTGTGTACATACATAGTTGAACGAATAGCTATAGGCGTGTATGCCAGGTAAAACGATTCCAAGGGTCAATAAACCACTACAGACGGAGCCCTACAAAGCCAACGTTCAGTCGGGATTGCGGGGCAAGCGCAAAATGTTACCACGGCGTCGGCCTGGAGCAGGAGAAGGAACAGGGGATTTTTAGTCAGAGAAAAATGTCATAGGTACCTGAATAAGTAACACACACTCCCTCTCGCCTCATCTTAGGCGAAAGAAGTCAATTAACGATTTTTTCCTCACATAAAGAAACTAAATAGGTTAGGTTTGCATGCTTTAAGTACGAGTATGTACATAGGCAAGGGGTGTGCCGTCGCATTATTAAATGAAAAACAAAGAAAACCGTGACGAAGCATGGATCGATGTCAAAATTGATAAAGCGGCCGAGTACTAGTTGGATTCCGTAGCAGAGAGTCGCCCAAATCATAAGAAAAAAAAAGGTTTTTTTAAGTTGACCGAATGAAATAACTACTTACTAAATAAATCGGTAGAAGTTATGATAAATTTGACATGTATATTATAGTTTTTCCAACATCCTATTTCAGAAGGTGAAGGTGACATAATTTGCCATTATGACTTTCTCTCTGGCTCAAACTATTCAATTTAAAAAAAAGGATTTGAAACCTAAATTATACTTAATTTAATATTATTATTCATAACCTACCTATTCATACATAACGCACACGTAAAGGGTTGGTGTAAGAATACAAACACTAATCTGTAAGCGTTTCGTTTTTGTCATTTGACTACAGAACCCTGAAAACAACTCCTTTGAGGTTCGTGCCACAATGACCTCAGGATACTTTTTTTAATTATAGCAACTTTTTTTAAAGACAGTATGCAGTTTATAATGTGCTGAATAAATCTAAATCGGAGTATTAAAATATGGAAATATATTTATTATCTCGTTTTGAAAGTGTAACAATCAAGTATTGATTTTTAAGTTCATTACATACTTATTATAGGCTTCATTCAATACAGTCATAATATTTTCTAAGTGGGGTTTCCATTGCCACTACGGAAAGCTGAATGCTATACAATCGGAAACAACTAATGTCCGAACCTCTTCCGACCTGAAGAATAAACCTACAAGCTGCATAAAAACGCCCTCGTAGCCATTGCCACATCGGATTTTTTTACCATTTATAACACAGGTGTTATTCTCGAAGTCATAAAAGCGATACCCCGGTGCCAGTACGTGAAAAGTTTCATTGATTGTTTTCCGTGGTTATGCGTTTAGCTATTAATTTTAAAATTAACATACATAAAAAGAAATAAAGAAAGAAAAACTATACACAACAAAATAAAAATACTTCAATATTGAAAGGGAATAAGCGCAATGAGGCACCGCGACCTCGGCCCAGAGCAGGAGAAGGAACAGGGGGGTTTTTAGGTAAAAGTCTGACACTACCGCCCGAGCCTGGGCGCGAGAAGAAATTTGATGATTTTTCCCTCACAAAAAAAAAGTATGGAAAGGGAAGGTAAGCAATAAAAAACAGGATAATAAAACAAAAAGAAAATTAAAATACTGAAGCTATATACATGATGTGCTAACGTGATTACAAGTTAATAGCCCATAATATTTTCCGGGGTTCCTAGCGAATCAAGCATACAGCCCCAGGCTTTAGAAGGAGAAGGAACGGGGTGGGTCAGTAGGAGTCTGAAACTCCTTGCTCATCCCAGGGTGAGAGAAGATGAATCCCAGACAGACTTTAGTTATCTATACTTATATTATAAACAGGTAAAATTTGTAAGTTTGTATGTAGATTTAAGTGTGGGAGAGCCATGCTTCGGCACGAATGGGTCGGCTCGACCGGAGTGGTTTTTGACATTTGGCTATAAGTATTGAATTTGACTAGTTGGAAACTACCGTATTACAGTAAAACATTTTACATTCTGTATGTGACACGTCACTGTTTAACTATTATAATATGATCTAGTGCACACACACACATCACCAAGAAAGGTCTTAAAAATTCTGCCAAGTGCGAGCCGGACGTGTGCAGCAGTGGTTCATTAAAACCGAACCACGCACTGAAATAAGTATTGCAAAAAGGAAACTAAATCAATGACTTGGCATGTTTAAAAAAGTCAAAAAAGGCAAAAATCATTTATTCCAATAAGACCCTTACAGGGACTAGGTGTACTGACGACGTCCGCAGTATGGCTGGCAGTGGTTGGATGAGAAGAGCTGAACGTCTAGCTCAGTGGCTGCAATTGGGGAGGCCTATGTCCAGCAGTGGACGACATCAGGCTGATGATGATGATGATGATTAAGACCCTTACATGCACTTTTGAACGTCGAACAAACGTTGAAGATACATGTAGTGACAGTCTGTCGGTCAGTCCTCTTAGTGAAGCTATTTGCTCGTTCCAAAGAGTAGATTCCGATGGAGAAGAACGAGCATGAAACTCCATGGTGGTTCTCTCTACCTTACCGACGAATAATCTTATAATCTAAAAGACTACTTATTAATAAATGTGCCTTTCCTACCGTAGATTCTGACTAATAGGAGGCAGCGGTTTTTGGGAAGCAGCCGCGGGATTGACCCAATAAAAAAAATGTGCCTTACCTGTATAAATCAACTGAATAGAAGTTAAATTGACTTAAAAAATCGTTCTTGTTGCGGAAGAGTGTCTCACGGTTACTGAACACAAGGTTATGGTTGTAATCAGTTTTTATGGATACTTATTGTAACTCTTAAATGCAATTTGGGAGACATTTGCTACAGCTGGTGTGCTTGTAGTGATGTTTTACGCAGATAGGATGAGTCAGCAAATATTTGTTAATTACTTGCATAGGTATTATTAACTGAGTTTTTTTACTTTAAGTAATTATTTATTTATAAAAAAAATTAAAAACACATTATTATTAGAATGAGAGATGAAATTCAAAAATATATAACGTTATGTTTTTACTCCACCAATAATATTTTTAAATAAATAATTTATGATGATTGCGTCACTCTAAAAAAATATTAATAAAACTGTTGAATGAAATAAAAATATTAATAAAATGCTTCATTTTCATTAATAAAAAATCACACTGCCGCACCTTTTTTTCAACGAGATTTTTACAGCCAGTAATCATTATAAACCCAAGTCGCTATAATCACAGTGGGTAATCTGGACAATATCTTATCACGAAACTGCGTCACACTCAATCAATGCCAAAAATTGAGACAGGAGCTCACTCTAGTCTGATAAGCGAACAAGGTATATACAAAATGTGGAAAATAAAACAATGTAGTGATGTCTGAAGAAGACATATCTGTGATCACACCCTCGGAAACTAATGGGATTTATACAAAATCAGTGAAAGTTGATGAAACTAAAAATAAGAAGAAAAAATACACTAACAAAGAAGCGAAAGATGACAAAAAAGCTAAGAAGACTCTGTTACGACGACTACCGAGCATTCAGAGAGCGGTGATACCAGCGTTCGGGAGGTTTCGCAATAGTTTCCGAAGATTGAGTTGTTTCTCCAAACAGGACGAAGACGAGTTACCGATGATGGACATACCACGACACAAGAGTATCGATATCGGCGTGGGCCTGGCACGACGGATGTCCCTGTTCCTTTTCACAAAAAGAACGGTGTGTGTGCATCCTTACCATCCTTACACACCACAACAGACCACGAGAAAAATATACGTTTTTACTGAAGAAAAATAGAGGACTTTATACGTCGTTCTTTTAATGTTTACGTGGTGTCGAATTCGAAAAGTGTTAATTCTATAGCAGTTGTTTCTGCTTGTTTCAATAAATAGGTAACTACTGTTGTTGTTAAAACGGCACTAAAAACAAACGTTATCTAGAGATTCGCCTTATAATACAATTTAAGTCTTTACATGTGTACGTCGTAATTTTTTTAAAGTAGATATTATCATGCTATTTAATTTAAATTTTGTGTTGATTGTGTAAAAAACTATGAAATTGCAACGTAACTAATATTACTTATGTACTAAGAATGTGTTAATTATACGAATAAAATCAACAACATTTGTTTACTTCGTCTGTTATAACAATCCTTGTTATTACCTAATTTACCTATAGATACTCATAATAAAAAAACCATTTGAATACATTCTCCACAATTGTTAAAAGCAACACGTGTCAGGCCATCATTTACTAACATTATATATATGAAGTCTAGAACCAATTGTATCACATAAATCCAATTAAGTTTTTAATCAAAGATAATTGTGGTTTAAACAAACAACCAGACACACACAACTGGTTTTCTTTTGTTTTTTAGCGCTAACATATAACTAATTGGTACCTATACCTACTACGGAATTTTGCTCTAAGAATTTTAGCCTTCCCTATATGTCATACATAAGGATAGAGGTTGAATACTGAACCATATAAAAACGAATTGGTCCACTTTCTTTCATTAGTGCGGTGTCTTCATTCCAAGTGACACTTACATTGTCTTAAGCTTGGTAAAAAAAAAATACCAGAGATTAAAAATCTTGGTTATTTCTTGAACAGGTTTCGCCTATCAATTGGCTGAATATTGTTACCCTTGACACGCAATAATTGGTTACTCAGTTAAAGCTTCAAAATATAAAGTGCCGAAATGACGCGTGCAATTTTATTTATTGTTGCTTTATGCTTTATTGCAAAAAGTAATGGGAAAACGTTCACCGAATGTGAATTAGTTCATGAGCTAAGAAGACAAGGATTTCCTGAACATCAGCTTAAAGATTGTAAGTAGGTAATTTGTTATCTATATTTTCGTTATCCCCAATCCGCCTTGAGCACGCGTGGTATTGTAATTTATGCTCATGTCTTTGCTCAGCTGGAGGCACTTATAGCTTTATACCTATAATGAATGGTGGTGTCGATGATGATAATTTTATTATTAATAAATTTTTGTTTTTAGGGGTGTGCCTAATTGAAGCGGAGAGTTCCAAACGAACCCATGTCGTTGGTGGCTCGAATTCAGACGGTTCCCACGACTATGGCTTATTCCAAATTAATAACCGTTACTGGTGCAACGATGGTGACCATCCGGGCAAAGGATGTAACATACGCTGTAAAGGTAAAATTTCTATTTTTGTGTCTATCTTGTGTGGGAGAGCCAAGTTTCGGCACGAATGCGAACGGTCTGAGTGATACCACGGCCTCACAAAAAACCGGCGTGAAACAACACAGCGTAGTGTTTCGCAGTGTGAGCGAGGTTACCGGAGGCCCAATGCTTCCGCTCCCCTATCCCTCTCCAATCCCTTAATCTCCTAGACCCTAATCCCCAAATGGACGAAAGCGTACTCCAAATTCCTACATTATTGCCATGGACGGCGCTTATTGCTTTCCATCAGGTAATCCGGCTATACGTTTACTGTCACATAAAAAAAACTTGAGACATAGTGCCGTTATGAAATGACTAGAAGAGCTCACCTCAACACGTAACCTAGTCGCCTCAACACGTAACCTAGTCGCCTCAACACGTAACCTAGTCGCCTCAACACGTAACCTAGTCGCCTCAACAGGTAACCTTATTTCCAATAAGTGAAATATCGAATTTACTTATAATCTAGCCATGTGGTGACACTATTACTTCTCCTACTCTTCTCATGGGTGCTGTTCGGGTCATATTTAACAGAAAACATGCAACGGCTTTCTCGGAGAAGCCTGGTCCTTTAACCCGCTTGTCAGCCATGACATTCTATGCCAAACTCCATTGTCCAGTAGCGAATTCCACAAACTGGTGATGATGAGATCCATTATATCATCACGCCTGTCTCGTATATTTCGGTAGGAAGAAACTATGGAACTACAAGTAACACGGTGCTAGCATACCTCTTTCTCTTAATCTACGTACATTTGTATCTATGTTCGTTAAGGATCTTCTATATTCATCTCAATAATTAACTAACCAATTCAAAACTGAAAATTACCTAGTCGTGGCAAGAAAACCGGCTAATTATCCGGTAAGTAATTATTAATTGCGCAATTAAAGTCTTAACTAGGTAATTGTGATGGTAATTAATTCATTATAAACATAAGTAATTTCATTAGTTGTTCTGGATCTCGCCTACCTAGACTAGTACCTATACCTTTTTTTTGTCAGGGGAAAATCATGAAATGACTTCTGCCGCCCAGGGAAGGCGGAAGAGAGTGTCAGAGTCTTACTGACTAAAAACCTCCCGTTCCTTCTCCTGCTCTGGGTCGAGGCCGCGGTGACTCATTGCGCTTAACCCTTATAAAATATATTAATATTTTCCCATAAAATATGAATATATTAATATTTTATGGGAAAATATAAATATATTTTTTGGGAATTAATCACTGAAATATTATTTATTCGTTCTAGATCTGTTGCTGGATGAAATCACAATAGCATCTCAGTGCAGTAAGACTATTTTCGGTGTCCACGGATTCAACGCCTGGGTCGGATGGGTGAACAAATGCAAAGGAAAGAACTTACCCAATCTTCATTGTTAGTTTTTTTATTTAAAAAACTTTATTTTGATATAAGTAGATATTAGATGTACCTATTGTATTTTATTACCACAATTTTCGCTTTCAAGTTCATTATTTCTTCATTACAGTTTTTTGATCATGTATATGAATTAGGTACCTATTTGTTTAATCAATCATGAAATAAAATTGGAATAAGTATTTTCATATTATTTTTTCTTTCCATTATCCTATTATACAAAGTTACATTCAGACCTACTAATTTATGTAGGTAGGTACCTTATACGAATAAATAATTTCTGCCCTGCATAGCAAAACTTTGCAATGATCTTTTGGCAGAGGTATTTCCGAACCGATGCAACCAATCCGACCTTCAAGAAACGAGCGTGCTCCTTTTTAGAAGGCTGTTACCATATTGTAAGCCTCTGGTGCCGTATGTGTCCAAGGGCAGCGCCGATTACTTACCATCAGGTGATCAGAGGGCTCTGTCTGTGGATCTTTTTAAAAAAATAGACACAGACAGTTTAAAAAAAAATTATAATATATTATAGAGATGGCACCCTATGCGTGACGAGTCAAAAATGAATAGGTACCTATTGATCGTACGACAAAGATGTAATAAATATCATATTATTTTATGAATTATTAATAATCAAATGAATATTAAAATACTAAACTTTGTTTTTATTCCTTTCTATATTTTTATTCCTTTGTAACTTGTAATAAACTGTATAGGTAAGGCGTGTTTTTGATTCGGCATTCCGCTTCACCTGCGCTTACTATATTAAAAACGATTCGACGTGTAAAAAAACTTGTGAAACAAAATTTGTAGAGATTTGAATTTATCTTCTATAATATTGATAATGAACATAAATCGCAAACCCTATGGGGGACGAGGTATTTGCAGAAAATGTAAAAAAACGTTTTCTGTTACCTTTCACCTTAATTTGTGACTGATGCGGACACGTTACGGTATGTAGGTTTTGAGGCAAGTTATAGGAAGTCCAAATAGACCTTAATACAAATGTACAGCTTGGTATCTCAAATTCCGAGATCCTTACCTTATTTTGACTACAATGACTGGACTATTTTAATTTAAATATACATAATTATACAGTAACATAAAAATATTTAAGTTTTGAAAAATAAAACTCAACATTACGTAGAATGGTGCTTTTTATTAGTTAAGGAATCATAGCATGTTGTGTTACATATTATAACAATTTATTACTGTAATAATACTCGTTTCTGTGATTTGAGATTCTTGGGTGATTATAACATCGATGTCAATAAATACTTTTCGCAAAAAGCACAATATTAAATCTAGGTATAAGTACTAGTCCCGGTTGGTTTTTACAATATTGTTGAGATACTGTGGAGGTGGTAACTAGAATATAGAGCTACACGATAGTCTACGTAGTAACGATTGTCCTGTATACTACAGGAGTAATTACAAAACACTTTTTCTTAAAGTTATTAAATATCAAAGCACCACATATACATTAACCTACGAAATCAGCAATTCTAAACACCTGCCTAATAGGTAGGAAATTTATGCAGATAGACGAAATTTCATCTATGAATAATTATTGTATAAATGTCCTTTACTTGGTATACCCGTAAAGTGCATTAAAACCGGCCTCTGAGCTGTGAGTAAAAACAATTGCGTATAATAAGCTAATTACAATAGTATGACACTCATTAGACTATATATTAGTAACTCATATAATTCACTGGATACTTAAATAATAGGTTTAATATCAAAAGTTCAATAATTTATTATATAACATTTTTAATATGCAATCGTTTAAGTTAAAATCATTGAAACTACCGGCAATTAAGTTTCCAAGCAAACGTACAAATATTTTTAAATGTAAGTAGGTACTTCTAGACATATTGCACATGACTACGAAGGTTCATTAAAATCAGTTCAGTAATTTCCATGATTTTTACTTGAAAGACTAGAAAACCTGTGCTGCATTATATATCAACGCCCTTATATATGTGCACACTTTCAACTATTACTTAAGGCCCCTTTGACGAACAAGCGGAGAGCGTCGCGGGTCACCTCGTGTGTTCGTCGCATCTACATATACATATCAACAGGCCGCATTATTCCCCGCTCAACAAAAAAGATTGTGAGCAAAGTACGACGGACTCTACTACGCACCTCGAAACACTCCGCGTCTCCGTAGCAGAGGTCTTAGTTCTACATAGAGTTCACTCATTCACCACATAATCTCATTGATTCATACATATTTATATATTATTTAGTAAATAAGTTTTATAATAATATTTTTTAGTAACTAAGGGTAGGAATGTGTCTATAATACCTATGTTCAATTAATATTTGGAAGAAAAATACATGTATAAGTTAGTGATCACATCAATTTCACAAATCTAATTAAGAAGTTGTAAATACAAAATAACAATGAAAATAAAATACTTAAACAAAAACACAAACAATACATTAAGTTTGACTTAACAAATCACACATGAAAAAAGTAATCAAACCAAGCTCTCATAAAAAAATTCTTTGCTTGAATGGTGTTGCTGATCGTACAATGACGGGAAGTTAGTATTACTATGTCACAATATTGGACAGAAGTTCCGATCGTTACAGAAGAATCCGAACAGGGTAGGAATCCCTATATGACTTTAATACAAACGCTAAGGAGCCTCCTGCAACAATGCTCTGGTAATAAACAACTGAAGTGCAGCAGCTAAATCAAAAAAAATTTTTGGTGGGCGAAAAAATTGATTAATTGAGTCAGTGAATTATTGAATTGGGTAGGTAGTTTCCTAGGTCAAAAATAAATTAATTCGACGAATTAGATATTTTTAGCTATATATAAAATATAAGTCGAATTTTAAAAAAATATGTAAGCTATTTGACTTAAAAAATACTATCACGTCATAACACAGTATTTCATACAAATTTCATAGAAAAGTGTCGTTTTTGACATTTGAATAAAATTATTGAATTTGACTAGTTGGAAACTACCATATTGTACCGTAATCGCATGATCAGTAACAAGCAGGCTAAGAGAAGAGAATAAATCATAATATAGGTAATTAACAAATATGTCATTTTCGCTTTTTTATTTTTTCAGTTCAGACACTCGCTATAAACATAATATAGGTACACTGCTACTGCAAATGATCTAATTGAAGCTTCAAAGAATCAGAAAAAACAATATTTTCAACTGACAATATCTTTTTTCCTATAATTTTTGGAAACTTGTTGAATTTTTAACTATTCTATTATGCTTTTAAAATCATAAAAAAAAATAAAATCTGTCAAAATATTCTGTTATTCCATTAGGAAGAAGAGTATAGTTCTATATTAGAAAGTGGAACGACAAAAGGCCTTAATATTGAGTCATCACCCGCAACATGCAGAAATATGCCACCATTTTATATATATTGTATCAGTTATGAAATATGGCTACGACTTTCTTAGTTTCGGAGTATTAAGTACATGTATTTAAATGAAACAAAATAATTAAGTATCAATAAAATGAGCTAAGTAGTTATAAAAGAGCATTGATTCGAGATTCAGTTCAATTAATTATGTTTGATGCTTTTTGGTTTAATACTATAGAAAAATATTTTGTCATGCACTTATTTGTTTCCTAACTCCTTATTTCTAATAGTTGATGCTTCAATCGCGTTGATCAAAGTAGCCCTGAAACAAGTGAAAATTTACACATTACCATAAATGGTTGTGCCCACAGCAGCACTAAAGAAGGCTGTCACGTTTTTGGTATCAGTTCATTTCGATAACTAATATGAGTATAATATTTTCTTGTTCCATAAATAAAACTAAAAGATGGAACCTTTATTATTCACAGGGTTGTGTTAGTTCAGCAAATTCTAATACGCGAAATTGGTAGATATTAGTAGTTTATCTTAAATTTTTATCTTATTATTAGTTACAAGAGTCTGCTCACCTTAGATTGCCATTCTCAAGTGCAGCAATTCCAGCAATAGTAGAGCCACCAGGTGAACATACTTCATCCTTCAGTAACCCAGGGTGTTTTCCAGATTGCAGAACCATTTGACCACTACCTACTACCATCTGAGCTGCAAGACGCATTGCAGTAGCCCTTGGTACACCCTGCTTCACAGCCCCATCAGCTAATGCTTCAATTACCACATACATCTGAAATTTTAAACAATTCATATTACTTTCAGAACACGTATGATAACTTCAGTTGAATTAACACCTGGTATATAGAGAAAAAATTGAGTTATCACTCAAAAAGGACTCTCAAATTATTATTACCGTAGCTTTAAAACGCACTGCAACTCATGAAGTTCGCAGACACGGTGTGATTTTTGAGAAAGCTTTAAATATAATCGGAATTACAGTAGTTTCCAACCCGTCAAATTCAATACTTTTTTTAACCAAATGTCAAAAACTATACTTTCCTATGTAATTTGTATGAAACTCTGAATTATAACAACACTATTTTTGCATCTAATAGTCTACCTTTTTCTTAAAAATTTGCTAACAAATATCAACAATTTCGTGTATTGACGTGATTTTTTAATACCGGGTAAGTTCGGGTCACTTTGACCCTGCGGGGTAACTTTGATCCAAACCCTTTAACCAATAATAACTGAGAACCAAACATATATTAGTTTTTCATTGGTTCGAAAATTTGGATCAAAGTTACCTCCCAGGCTCAAAGTAACCCGAACTTACGGTATTTTATTGTATTTAAGCATCAAATTAGTTTATTTTTGATCTAGGAAACTACCAAATTATGTAAAATTTTATTTTACTAATAATAGTGAAGCACAGATATACAATAAGAACTTACATAAGCTGGAGCACAAGCAGTCAGTGCCCCCAAGGCATCCATTAAATATTCTGGAATTTCCTCACACAATGCAGAACCGCTAAGAAGTTTCTTAAATCTTGAACATTGTTCAACTGATACTTCATTGTCTGGAGTGTAAAGACAAATACCCGCTCCAATGGTGGTGGGAGTGTTGGGCATTATTCGTAACACAGTAGTCTTCACGAGTGGAAGCGAATATTTTATCATCTGGAAATTTAAGATATACATTTTTTTTAGAAAGTGTCAATCTTACTAATTTTATAAATGCGGAAGTTACGATGTTTGGATTTCTGGATGAAATTTGGAACAGGCGTAGGATACACCACGGAATAGGACATAGGCTACTTTTATCGACATACCACGCGGCCGGAAGCTAGTTAGCAATGTATTGACAATTGACATTGGTAAATCAAGGATCTTATTGTTCGAGTAATTTAATGGTAATTTTTGTTGAATAAATAAACAATGATAAAAGATGAATAAACAAACAATGATAAATATAAATATCATTTGATGCATTAACCATTATGAAGAAATGAAATAACGTAAAGAAACTAAACAATCGAATCTACAGTTTGGAACAAACACTAATGCTAAGAACTCACGGAGCGATTTTCGCCCGCGTCCGCTGCGGTTGCGGGCCCGCAGCTTCTATAGAATTCAAATATTTATATAAAAAATTAAAGCACATTTCACGACGCGTTTTACGCCCGCGGTGTACGCGGTTGTATGCGGCTCCCGCTGTACCGGCGGGCAACTAGTAGAATCGCGCGG
The DNA here is from genome assembly GCA_902829305.4 of Spodoptera exigua. Classification (NCBI taxonomy): domain Eukaryota; kingdom Metazoa; phylum Arthropoda; class Insecta; order Lepidoptera; family Noctuidae; genus Spodoptera; species Spodoptera exigua. The sequence goes on from LR824612.2 coordinate 7,362,355, forward strand.
GCCGCGGTTACCCGCAGCCTCGGCGGCTGGCACCCGCGCGCTTTGCGATCGGTTGGCGAGCGACCGCGGGGGCCGGCGGATCTTCTGTGAAGTAAATATAACGCAACGGCTCGTTTCTGGTGTGTGTCCATGGCGGTCTGGACCTCAACTGATCGTTAACCGCCCGTCTTGCAATCTTGCGATCATCGCCCGCAAATGTGGCGGGCGATGATCGCAACCGCGGCGGCTGTGTAACCGCGCAAATAACCGGTCTCGTGAGTTTGGAAATAAAACCGCAGTTCCGCTACCGCGGCGGGCACGGTTCAAAATCGCTCCGTGAGTTCTTAGCCTAAGCTTTCACTGTTGAACAGACTGACAGACTATTATTGTTTTGAAAGTAACTACTTATTGGATTTAAATGATAATGAATTTGACTTAGAAAAAATAATAATTACCTTATGAAGATCATTTATAAGAATACCTGGTAACATAGATACAAACAATACTTCTTTTTTTAATTGCGTTGGATGCTGGATGCTTTGAAAAACTTCGCTTAATTTAGTTACTTTTATCCCTAAAAATATCATATCACAATTCATAAATACTGTTTTGTTATTTGTAGTAACATTAGCACCCATGTCACTCCAGTGTTGTAGATTTTCTATGTGGGGCCCTGACACCCATATATCAGATGCAGATTGGACACCTGAAACATAAACAGCCTTATTAGAATACAAGGTTTTTCTTTAGTCTAGGTCTAAAACATTGAGCAAACATTTGTATTTCGAATGAAAGCTAGGTGATAATAAAGATTCAAAATTCAAAACCTGTCTCAATTGTTTAATAAAGATAAATCTTGTGTTGTGACGATACTAGTCATATTTAAGATCTTTATTTCGTCTGCAAAAACTATATTTTATTTTATTTATTTATTTATTTATTTAAAAGTTTACAATATAGTCTTTACAGGTGTACAGTGTAGACTTTGACTAGCATTATTTAAATCATTGAACTTTTTCGACCTACATGGAAACTACACTTTATACTATATTGGAATATTTAAGACAAGTATGTTCGTAAATACGTACCACTCTTAAGGACTCCTTTAAAGATGGCTGTGGACATGTTACCCCCACCAATAAATCCTAATTTAAATTCCCCCATTGTATACTACTTTTTTTGGCAAAAAACCAACTATGTATGCAACAAAAATGTAAATGAGGATAAATGTGAGTATTTCCTGATGAGGTAATACAATTTTATTTATTTTTTAAATCTAGTGAGATCCCAACGATGTACAAATGAAAGTGTATTCCTTAGAGGCTTAAAGTATATTCTTGAATGGCAACAGTGTCTCCAATTCAGTGTTTATAGACCCGTTGAACTATAACTTCGAGGGAGTTCGTTGTTAATAGCTGAAAAGACAAAACATTCAGGTGAGCTACTGATTCTAAACTATTTTACTTTACATACATTAATGGTCAATTAATTAGGGACAGTTTAAACACCTATTTAAAATGAGATATAACATTATAAGTCTTTTATTAACTATCTCATATATTTGATATTATTGTCTGTCATTGTATTGTTGTCAAAAATCATAACATGTAGTATTTTACTTTTAGCATAAAAAAACTTGTCAACAACCTCTTTTTGCCCTCTATGGTCGAAAAAGTTAGTTGTTGTAGCTTTTCATTTGCATGTTTTTGTGTGCGACAACCTCGGCATCACCGCAAGCCTGCCGCATACAGCAAGCCTTAGCAATTATATTAGTTCATTCAGTTTAGAACATGTCAAAGTACCATACATATGTCTTGGGGTGGCAACTGTTTCTTTTATCCTTATAAAAAGCATTATAAAAAAGAGAACACAATGATATTGAAACCAGACTTTTCACAAAAACAGATTAATATCAAATGGATTCTTACCCAGGTCAAATACTGGCTGACTGACTTCTATCCAATATTGTGACACAATAACACTAAATTCCCCTCAATGTGATCAGCAATACCTTCAAGCAAGAAAAATAATTAATGAGAGCTTAGCATGATATTTTTTTCCATGTGTGTTTTGTAAGGTTAAGTATAATTTCAAGATTTCGTCAGTTTTAGAGGCATACTAGGTATAAGAGGTCCTTAAGAGTGACACAATATTTACAGTGGGTTGTCCTCAACGGTGTAACATTGCTTACCGTTCAGGCTTTTCGCTAGCTTCAGAGGGTTATTACGGGAAATAGGGTGAACCTACAGGTCTCTTTCTATTACCCGATGATTCAAAGTCCATTAATTTGAAATTTGGATTATCTTGGGGTAGAGCTCAGAATACAGAACTCTGTATTCTGAGGGGTAGAGTAACAGAAAAAATCGGTTGTGTCCGAGGATTAATCAGGGGGCCAGGAGACTTCTCCTTTTCCAACTTGGAGAATGGAAAGAATAAAAACAGAGAAACAATTAGTATTAAAACGTAAAATACCAATAGGTACCTTGTTAAAAATTATACACACACCACATACATAAAAACAACAAAATCGAAAGTCGACGTTATATTTTTTTTATTTTTTTGTCGTTGCCTTCACTGTTTTTGTGTTTTCGTCATTTCGTTCACGTATAGACGGGTTACGGTTACGGTTACATACCATTGAAATAGAAAATATATAGAGGCGCCGTGTTACTATAGAAGTATACATGCTTATACAAATATGAGGGAAATATGAAACAAACTATGAAATATCATTTTTTCTCACTCTTTCTAAGGCAATAATTGTATTAGACAAAAGGGACAACAATATTTAAGTTGTTGCTTAATATGGAAACAAATCCTTTTGACATTAGCAAAGTTGTAGGTAAGTGCCATGTCCGCCATCTTAAGCGCTCAGAGTACCTGAGTTTCATGGTAGTTGTCCTGTCAAACGGTTGTTTATGTTTTAAATTATTGCGGTTTTTCAGTAAATTACAAAGAACCATTTTTTTAAACTTCAAATATATATAGTGAAACAAAAAAACAATATGCCTGTGTGTTGTATTGTGCAGTGTGGTACAAAAAAGAACGAAAATCAACCTCAATTGTCTTTGTATAGGTTAGTAAACAGTTTTCATCAAATATTACTTAGAATGATCCACATAGATAGAAAAAAATGTCACGGATACTTTAATCTATTGCCAAAGTGTATATATTTACTTTTATTTCTGTCTGTGAGACAGTTTTAGTAAAAAATTGTTGTTTACAATAATATGTCAATATGGCATAGTTACGTACCATTTCACAAAAGTATCGATATAATCTCCCATTTAAAATTCAGCATATATTATACTAAATAATCTATTTTAACAATGGATGTTTCCGCAGTTTTGTGTAACGCTAAAGTAAGACGTCAGTATTTTGGTATTGGTTTTAGTTACATGTAGAAGTTCAAATTATCATGTTTTATAATTATACGGGCGCGATTGACAGAGCGGCGTTGGCGACGATCCCAGTGCGACCACCAAGCGTAATAATAAAAAGTGAGATACATACAATAAGATTGACTTCACTACATATCTACTTTGTGCTAACGTAGTTTCGAAGATATCATCGCTTAATCAGACGCGCCGAAATTGTGCGCGAGCACTTCACAAATACCCACAGGTTTTCCACATAATTTAACAAACACTATCTTTTTCTATTTCACCATTCCATTAAACGCTGTTCATAAACACAGTCCTATTTTTTTAAAAGACGCTTTACGTAGAATTATATGAATACAAATTCGACTTGAGAAAATCATTAGCCAATCAAGAGACCAAGTTAACCCCGGGTTCCGGGCTCTAGCTAGGCCGACGGCAAAGTAGGAACAGGAGTTGATTTTAGTCAGTAACGGTCTGCCCCGAAATAGGCCGGAGATGACATTAGATGATTTCCCATAAAAAAATACCGTTAATGAGCTGGCTAATCCCTAAAACTATACCTACGTAGAACTTTTACTCAAATTGTATCGATACTCGTTAAATACTTAGTCGGCACAACCCTAGCAACGGCAGCCATTTTATGCGACATTTTGGATTGTAGGTAGGCACCTTCTTTTCGTAGGTATTTCAAGTCCATATATTTCCTATGTCAATGTTACATACTCTTTGATTTCGTTGATCTGAGCTTTTTTGACACTTGACTTTTTTTTCAATGACAGAAAATTCAATCGCGTGCCGCCTCGCCACAGTGTTATATTTCTGGCTTTACATGTAAAACTTCCTAAACAATCCGATAATTAAAATTATAGACTTGTGAAGCATTTGACTAATTATAAATTCCTAGATAAATAAATGGGAAGATATCCATAATTCTCTTCTTCTTTTCTTGACCTAAGTCTCGTTCATTTATCTATCGCCGCACTGTCCCACGAAGTTTTTTTTTTTGTATTTTGCCGCTGCTTTAATTAACCGTATAGTATCCACGACTAAAACATGATTAATTCTCCTACTGACCTTAGTCGGCCCTGTTTTACAAATATGATGAGATTTTTGTGCATTAAAAAATTAACGAGCTAGCTAAGCTTGACAATTTTTAGTTTATGTTTTATCTGCTTTTTATACGTCTGCGGTACTCTAGGACTTTGTATTCGCTTTGAATTTGTTCGACTTTGAATTTCTCTTCGCTAATTTTAAGCGTACCTAAAAGATTACATTTACTTTTCTGCATAATAAAAAACGATAAAACTCTAAGAACTATACATTCCATTCAGGAACATTGTAGCTATCTATCAGTGAAACAATTTTGGCAATCCGCTAAAGGTTACCCCCTACCTCTACATACAAACTTACAAATTTTACCTCTTTATAATATTAGAATAAGAAGAAGAAGAAGAAGAAGAAGATAATTTTAATTTTAGCCAAATGTGTGTAATTAAACTACCAAAAAGAATATACTTTTTTTTTAATGACAAGGATAGAATTTTACGTCTGTACTGACTCTGTATGGCAACTCTGACAGTTAGTGGCTTCATTTTGTAGGGTGAGGTGTAAATTGTGTTTTTTGGATTATTTTGATATCGTTATCAATTTTACAATGCTGAAATAGTGTTAAACTCTTGAATGTGCTCAAATATGTGTCGTTGTAGTGATTCATTCAATAATAGTTTGTACGAAGTGTAGTGTCCAACATGTTTCGATGTATACCTTTGTTCAAATGTAATCGCCAAGTGGAATGTGTAGACAAGCGGCATTGCTCGTTGCCAACAATACCAGAAGACATTTTACGATATTCCAGGAGTTTAGAGGAACTTTTCTTGGATGCCAACCATATACGAGATTTGCCGAAGGTGAGTGAATCTGTAACCTAAATAAGAGGATTCGTTACACTCGTGGGCGTTTACCTTATCACTGATTATGTGTAAATAATATCAATGCGTCTCAGGCTATGTTATTTGCACGTAAGTATAACTATTCCCATGCTTAAGAATAATAAATATTGCTTCTTCTGGTGAGGTAAAGATATTTTCATAATATTTTAACTTTGCTAGGCAAAATGTAGTGACATATGAATACATGATTTGTTTAAATATTTAAGATTTACAAACATACATAACAATGCATCAATATAATAAGTTTATGCGGTTACACAATTTTTAGTCAGTGGGTCACCTTAGGGGTGGATTTTTTGACGTTTATCATGCTTGTTGCACTTACTAAATACTTTTGCCCTTGTTAATTAACTTTTAGAAAAACAAAGATTTGTAGTGTGAAGAGTAATGACTTAGAAATCATGTGATATGTTAATATTCAGTAAGAAATAGAGAATTAATCAGTACTTTATGGTTTTTATGTTTATTGAGCTTTGTGCTTATGGTAGGAATAAAAATACTGAAATTTTACCTCAGCATTCCTGAACTAAGCTACATACTTTAAAAAAAAGTGTAATAGAATAATATGTTATGTTATGTTATCGTTACAATGTCTTTCTAAGACATTGTAACGATAACTAATGTATTATTTATATATCTAGGAATGAAGATTATGTTTATCAATATGCTACAAAATAAATTAATTTTACTTAGATGATCTTTTAGTTACAAAGGTCAGGTACACATTGGTATTGCATTTTTAGTTATGATTTAGCTTTTCAAGACTTCTTACCCTACACTTGTCTGTACATAAGATTGTCATTTGTTTTGACAAAGTCATATTTTTTATGTTTATTTTTGTTGTTTCCATAATAATATTATCCATATATTATATTTGAAATTTGATTATTTATGATATTTATAATGTATTTCATGTACTGCTGCATTCCATTTGTTTTTAATTAATAAGGTAAATACACCTTGGATTCATTATAAATTGTAAGGATATTCCGATTTGTATTGTTGTTAATTTCTATGAAAATTATTGAATCATCAAAGTATTCACTTATTATTTTTGTGAACAATAAAGTTATTGTTTAAGCTCTCTTGTCCGTGTTTACTAAGTTATATTTACAAGGAAATACAGTACTACAATCAATATACAACACAAAATATTTGTGATAGACAAAATAAAATAGTTTTTATATGCAATATAAAATATAATATATTAATTTATGGTTCAGCTTTCATTTATCGAATGAAAACATATTAGGTATTTATTTAATTTAATTGGTAATATAAATTAGCACATATTACTTATTATAATATTATATTATTATGTGCTGCCTTAATTTGCAAATTGTGTGTTATTAATTAAGCCTTTGAGTGCGAACAAAAACTGTTGAATTCTAATCCTCAATAATAATGGCACGGCATTCATTGTTAATAGTGAGCAAATTTATGTTTTGGCCATGACAGTTTACCATCAAACGGCTTATGACTCGGTTTAGAGGTCGCTCGCTTTTTCTTGAGGGGGAAAATCAAATGATTCAAATGACTTCTTACATCCTGGTTGGGGCGAGAGGGAGTTGCAGATTCTTACTGACTAAAAACCAGGCCACCATACATTATTGTGAAATAAATAGGCTAGTATTATGATGATGAAAAACATAATTTTGCTTGTTTCAGAATTTCTTCAGACTTCATAGACTAAGAAGACTAGGTCTCAGTGACAATGAAATCCATAAACTTCCAGCTGACATTCAGAATTTTGAAAACCTTGTTGAGCTAGATGTATCTCGAAATGGTGAGTAATATAAATTTAATTGATAAAAATATTTTAGATTCATCACAGACTAATTTGTGCCAATGACCTTACCTATACTGTGTTACCTGGTTAAATAGTACTCCATACAATATCTATTCTAATATATAAATCTATGAAGTAGATTGCAGGAAAGACCAAACAGACCTCATCTTCAATTTTCCTGTTAACACTATCTACTAAATAATAAAAAAATACCCCCAATATTCGGTAATCTCAAGTTCTTTTGAAGTCGAATAAAGCATAGTTATTTAAATGGTATAATTAAGTAGCTAAATGTAATGTGAATTTAATTTGAGAGAAAAATGTGTTTCTTGTCAAATGATCACTATTAAATTATTTATTGATTATTTACCAACTTAAGTAGGCAAATATTAAGTACTATGAATATTTTTACCAAATTTTTAAGTGAGAATAACAAAGGTTTCCTGCTGTCGAGAATAAAATTCCGATTATGCTTTCGTCGTTTAGGAATGGATGTTGAATGCTTTTTGCACCAGATTACGTCACGTTCTTGATCATAAGACTGTTCAATTTACCTTTGAGAAAGTGGAACGTTCGAACATTTGAGAGACCACTTACTTTTAATCCTCAATGTGCTTCTTAAATGACTGTCGATAATTTCTCAAAATCATAATGACTAGTGTAGTACTACATTGGTACTATGCAGTATGTAGATACCTTACAATGTGAACAGAACTTTCGAAAGAAATATTATGTCGCCAAAAATCTATTCATTACATTTAGCATGCCTGCAGTTATCAGTATTCTGTACGTGTGTAGCGTGGTATCCATCAAGCGCATACCTTCACGTACGAAGCAGGTGCGAAACACACGTCAAAAAAAATATCTTTTAAAAACCAACAAATCATATTATTTGAAAGTAATGTCTGCCGAAACGGATGGGCTTCCTGACAAACATCTATGATGATACATAAAAGTTTAATAGGTAGGTAGGTAAGCTACGTATAATTTCGTCACCTGATATAATAATGTGAAATGTTCCAAATTGATATCGATTAGCAAAATAATCTATCGATACATAATTAGGGTCTTATTATCGAAACTATCGTCGTTATGGTCGTTACGAGCAATAGCAGCACTAAATGTCTTGTTTAGCTAACATAAAGTTGATGTGCGATGATTCACCGACCTGTTTGAATACCGAAAACATATTTTTTTTTTTTTTTTTTTTTTTTTTTATTAGTAGTCAATCCGACGTCATTTATTTGATTTTTAATAATCAAAATGTTACAGAAAATGTAATTAAAGAAATCACTGCGTTGTATGTTGATAATAACATAAATAAATAATAAAGTATTTACGTCGACCTGCTCACATGAGGTTTCTATTGACCTCGCCTTGCACAAATGCCACGCGCGGCTGCAAATCTGCACTAAGCGTCTTTCCCTATTGTGTATTCAATGGGAAAATACTTATTCTAGATTGTACTGTGCCAGGCGGGAACGTGGGATTTGGTTTGAAGCTTTATCCGTTACCTGCAACAAAGATTATAAGATTTATTAGCTAGCACAATTTAACAACTTTTTTGTTTTGTCCTGTTTCAAAGAAAACGTATTTTTTATTTTTTTTATTATAATTGAAAATTGTTTAATCATCTCGTTCTTCTTACCGCACTTTCCCCCCTGATTATTTGCCAAGATTTAACATCGTATACAATTGTCAGTTTTTTAGGCTAGAAACACAGCTTTTAATTGCCTCCATAAAGAAATGGCTCAATAATAGCTCATACAATTGAAATTCGTGCTTACAATCATTATGAACATGTTGAATCACTAACATATCACTAATTTGAAAGTATCTTAACTACTGGCTAAGTTCTGTATAACATTTGCATTATATTGACACCATTCTCATTAAATTTAAGCCAATGCTTTTAAAGCTGTGTACTATTATAAAATGTTTACGGTACGGATACCGTTTCAATGCTGACGGCGGCAAGGTCTCTCAAACGGTACTGGTTCAAGTATTAAATAATGTGCCATTTGCTTTGTTGACTTCGCACCAGTAGCATTAAATTATATCTGCCTATGTAACTGCAATCATGGTTCGATTGCAAGAGCTTTGCTCGTTTTATTGAACTTATGAAGTCTTCCGATGTATTGTCAATTGGCACAAACCTTAGATAGCCTTGAATTACCTATCTATTATTAGATACTTTTGTTATTTGCTTATAAAGATACATACATTACCTACTGGTTATTGTTATAAGTACTTAAATAAATATATCCATATTAAATGAAATTTAACTTCCAAATTAATTCCGATATAGAGTTAACTTCACTTTGCTCTTGTGATCGATGTGCGAATTGGAGCAAAAAGGCTAAAGTTTACTGACAGTATCCGCGCAACTCGTAACAGGGCTGCACTGACTAGGCTTGGAGACACCTGTCAAACTACCAATGGACTAGAAAGCCGGATAACAGCAACCAGGAAGGCACTTATATAGTTAACCAAGCTAAAACGATGGTTTAAACTTTATTAGGTACATATAATAGAGAAATTATTAGGTTAATCCTGGTGAGGCCATATTTTCCTTTTTAATTACTTAACGCCATTAAATACGTTAAATATGATGTTTTTAAACACTTTTCCTTCTTCAATTGACCTTGCACAACCTCTACAATTGAACCGCATATCTACACATTAATTATTTTACCGCTAACTTGACGTCACCTAGTAGTCTTTGTTATTAAACAAAATGCGTTCTCACATTAGATAGAAACCAAGTACCTATTTGCCATTTATTTGTGAACTAATTTTGAAGTATAAATTGTATCGTTGATTTGATTTTATGTTTCTTGTTGGTCGCTGAATTAATTGAGGTAACTTTCTTTGGTTTTTTCACATTATTCAGCTTTAGGTTCATTGCATCTTGCGTATTCACGTAAAAGTTTATTAATTACTCTGAAATATACGCATCAGTTGCACGTGACTGTTTACAGCCTTTTTTAATTGTTGTTATCAATCGATCAACTGATTTCCTTAGTTAAGAATGTAAGCTGTCTTCGCTTCTAAATGCTAAATCGGAAACGGCATTGTTCGTTTAAAATAACAGACAAGATATGTCATTAAAAATGTCAGATATTATATCTAAGTCTGTTCCACTACAATAATTTTATCACTGACTGGTAGGTACCTACGCTCTACGAAACTTGTTGGCCGCGCCCTAGACAAGAATCAGAACGATTGAGAAGCGGGAACGAACACTCTGATAATATTTTTTTAACTTTTTGTTCATGTACTTCTCTAAATTAGTAAGGCAACTAACTATAAGATCTTACGAGGCACCGCCATCTCGGAGCAAGAGAAGGAACTGGGAATTTTTAGTCTGACACTTCCTCCCGCCCTAACTTGGGCGGGAGAAGAATTTGAATGATTTTCTCCCTTACAAAAAAAAACCTATAACATCTCTTAACGATATTAATTTTAAGTAGGTATTACTTGTTTCTAGTTTCTCGGGCCAAACAGAATGTATTTTCAAATATGCTGTCCAAATTTTTTCCCGGTGGCTGTTATATATAATGCGTTGTTAGCCTTTTGTGTTTCACTTCATTAAACTTATTTGACGAGGGTCCCATAACTCACACATCTTTGTTGCGCAAAATATTGACACCTTCGAACAGGGCAATCTTTGTTATTCAAATTGGCAATTAAATCGGTTACAAAGTCACACTTCAAGACTCATTTTACTTAAGTAAACAATTGATCCTCGTAATGCATGACTATAAGAGTTCTTAACCAACTATTTTCAAGACTATTTGTTAGTAGGTAATGATCAGATATAATGAGTATAGGTCGTGGAATAGAGTTCTACGTTCTGAAATTATATAGGGCTTTAGTTCAAATTTAGCTTTAGTATAGTAACATGTTGTTGATTCCTTCAAACTAAATTACCCCTCCTGTCAGGTAGAATAATCGTTTCAGACTTCGTTATGTTATGAGGGTACAGTTATACCTGCATGCGAGAGTACAAAGTCGTCCCTATATCGCTTGTATGCTTAAATCTTTCAAACTTAGTAACGGTAAACGGGTAAGTTTTTTTTAATAAATAGAGTAATAGCAGAGGAAGTTTCATACGTGTAATACCTAACATAAATTAAGTACTAAAGAAATTTAGTATCATCATTGCACCCGTGCGAAGGCGGGGCGGGTCGCTAGTATAATATATTTCACTAACATGTGCATAGGATGGCAAGTTCGCGGTGAGTGATTCGAGTACGTTTCCAACGACCCGTGTAGATGAACTAGATTTCCTGTTAAAACTCGCCATCAAGCGGTTAGTGCTATGTTGTGTTGTACTATACTAACCTCTGTATTGTTCACAGTTAACTGCTCTGCTCTAAATTTAAAACAAAGCAACGAAGTATTGCTACTTGATGTTGTGTAAAACCATTATCACACTACTCTTTAATTAGCAATTTGTTTGTTATTGCAAAGAGACCCGTGTCTGTTGATGACATCGTGAATCTGCGTACTTAATTAAGTCGATCCTGACAGCTATAATTAAATTACCTTTGTAATAATAACATTAACTTCAGACCAGCAATTACTTTAGCGAGGTGCGTAATTTAGAGTTTAATAATAAACCTGAAACACATTTCCTCTGTGTTAATACAAATGGATTCTTGTTTAATTGTTCTCATTACATTCATTTGTTACAAGCCCGAATATTAGGTGGACTGAATATCGTGAAAAATATCAAAATAATCGCTTTAAGAAAAAGAGACCTCAAGGTCTGATCTTTTACTTAATAATCCATATTGTAGATCTATTTAAATCTCTCGTACACCCCCAATTTACGGGTTCTTCTTTTGAGGAGGAAAGCTCCGTGTTATTAATTTATCAAAGGTGATATTTCGGTCGGTATATGTAGATAAAACAGATTTTTTATGCTTATTTTGGCACACAGCAACCTGGGTGCGGTAACTGCTTTAAAACAGGCAATGGATTCTTTTACTAACAACGCGATTTCGAAATTATTTAGTATTAACCTTACTTATCTACCTTATTCCTAGATGTTCTTTAACAACTTACGTAGCGTCTTTCTTTAACTACACTAGTTAATTCACTTTGACTAAATTGAAGCAAGATGCAAATCTGTTTGAGTTATTTCTTCAAGTCTAGTCTACTTTGCATAAAATATGCTTTCCTTGTTCCCTCGGTTCCTCGCTTGCACTATCTTTATTCAATCTTAGCATGACTTACCAACTACGTGACGTAGATGCTTCCCTATACCGAGTTTACAACTAGATAAAAGCTTAATCTAAAATTGTTAGTAACTTCAGCACGACTACCGGACTACCTACCGTGCTGGAAACACTATTGTTACGCTAGATAAATGTTTTATTAACTAACAAACGTTCGGTCTGTTTCCGCAAACTAGCCTACAATATTTCCAGCATTAAAAGTAGGCCTAGGTCAGATGCCGCCCAATCCATTTATATCTTAAAAATCACACGGTTAAACTGTTGCTATGTAGACCCTGGGAATATTTTAAAATGTTTATTTTTCAATTTCGCCTAATAAATGTCATTTAATCCATCTTATCTGCAGCTTACTGTTACAAACCAAATTTTCATAATGCCATAAAAATAAAAATTTGGCACGCTATGTTTTCACTGTGATTACGTAGCTGATTGTAAGACGGACAGTGAAAGCGGGTAATATAGGTAATATAAATTTGAAGGATAGTTTAATAAATACCAAACTAAGTACCTACTGACTCCTCACTACTGAATATTAAAAATTCCCGAGGGTTTAATGTTGCGAATTAATCCGATTATACCGTACTTAGATGTAATTAATTCCATTTTAATTGCCAATTACTTAATACTCAACCCAGATACAAAGTTAAAAGGTCAAATTGTGAGATATTAATACTGAAAATAATTGGATGCTAGCAAAGCAAGTAATGGCTAATGGTTCTAAATTATCTTTTGCGTCTGTCGAAATCCTTATTATTTTTTCACTATTACATAAACAGATAGATTGCTAGATAGTAGCAGATATTTCATTGACGAGTATTCGCCTGGAAAAGTTTAATCACAAAGTGTCTAGACGATTTTATTTGTTTTTGGTGAAAGGGTCAGAGGTGCAGCGGTGTAATGTTTCAATGACTGCTCAGGGGCTATTGAACCGACCGAGTGTATTGTCGAACATCGTATTGTCCTCCACACTCACACACGGCATGCGGCACTCTCCCTCCCATATCAAAAATTCTATGCATAAAACCCATTCATAAGGTTATGCCATATTTTATGACGAAAAAACCGTCGGATGGTGGTTATTAAAAGGCGGTTTTTCGTTATTCAAGTATTGTATCACCACAGTGAGGTCATTTTTGGACCGGTTTGGTTCGGATTATAAATTACCATGTAATACATCGATGGGATAGTAATAATTCTACGAGGTATTTTTAAATAAATTAATCGAATATAGCGTTGCATATAATAAATTCTTTAGGTGGAGCTTTGTTGTCTTGATGTTTATAATTTGGTACTTGATGGAATCTACAATTGTCTTACATTTTAACCGAACCGTGGAAATGTAACCGAACTATCAGCGAAGAATAATTAATATTATACTTAGATATTAAAGACGGAACAGGCAATAACGAGCGAGTGGTTTAATTAACATCATCGGATGGGAATCGTCAATATACGAAATTTGACGAGTTTTGCGAATCAAATCGCCAGCTATATCTGTAATGATACCTTTGGAACTCGAAACATAACAACACTGGTTGCATCAAATATTCAACTGCAGCAACAGTAATAAAATCAAAGCGTCAGAAAATATCCAAGTTGGGGGCAATGGCACGTTTACTGTCGCAGGTGTGACTAATTCTTGCGTGTGAGCAAGTACTTAAAACACTTTGTTTAATATAAAGATACGTTTTAAATAATTGAAGTGTTCATGCTAAATCTTATACTAGTTATAGTGAATTTGTGTGATGTAATATACGTAACATGTTCATTCCCACGCTCTTATTTGTTGGGAAGCTTTGAACATGAACAGTTGAACACTGATCCACATGCAACGGCGATGTGTTTCATACCACAACTATGTCATAACAGTGACTATTTGTAAGACTTGCAGACATTAATTGTCCTCGTTTTACAACCGGTTGAAATTTGTTTAATATCTTTTTTAATACAAAATTGAAAAAAAAACCTTTTTTTTTCATAACATTTCTGTGCAGATAATTCAGTCTCATTCACTTGTTATAAAATCAATTTCATAACAATTATAAACAATATAATGTATCTGTCCTCTGCTCATCTGCTTTGCTCAACTTCAAACGTCTCTCCCAAAAACTGCTATAAGAAGCATGTTTGTTCGTTGGTTATTCTGTATAACGTATTTTAATTCTGCAAAAAAATATAAATACGTAACAAAATCTTGCTTAAAATCAATTGCATAAAAAACTTCTAAAAGTAATACTTTCGATTTGGTTGCATCTTAGTTGCTAAACTAACAACTATTTATTACAATTGATGTTATGTAATTGCACGATACTATATTTACTAACACCTTTGTTATTTTCCTCGTACATGCCACATTAATTGACCATTTACGTCAGTTATTCCATATTAATTTCAGTTATCAGTGGGGTCGATGATGCGATCCGTATGAAACAAATAGGGTTTCAACTCAGGGGTGCATTGTGTTGTTTGCCTGTGTCCTACCGGTTGAAACGACATCTACTATATCTACCCAACGCAGCGAGCGTTGGGTCAAATAGACTACTCGTTCATTGCTTTGTACAACGAACAACTCAATAACGTTCTAATGGGATTCCAGTGGTGGTAAGCCACGCGAGACCGCCACTCGACCGGCGACTATAACTTTTACTGTTCATTTATCGAACCTGTATTGTTTATGTAGACTCGACCTATAAAACTTCACTGTATGTTTTATTTTTTGCTCTCCATAAAGGTGTTCAGCGAGGTCAGCTGACATTATTGTACTAAACGTTGCACGTGAATCAAACATCTGCTAAACAGATTTTGCGGGATGAGAAATGGGTGCAATGAAAATCTGTGGTTGTCTGCCGAAAACTTGTTACATCATCTCTTAAAAATAAATTGGTTGCCTCTTCAATTAATACAGTGATCGTGTGCGCATTTAAGAGTGAGGCTAACGAGGCTAATTACTGTGATATTTCGATCCCATTTTTCCAACATTTACTTGTTGCCATCTTGTTGGTCATCATCTGATGTTGTAATTAAGCGTTCATAGTTTTCTAATTACGATGATGTTATAGTTAAGTTACATAGACATTAAAAAACTGCTTCGAAATGACACCCGATTTTTACCAAGCTTCTACAAATACTACTTAGGTGTGTGACAGCCTACCTAAAAATCTAAAACTTATTTATATCTAACTGTTAACGCGCACTTGAGTCGTTTCGCGACGACAAATTCATGTTATCTCGAAAACAATGCGCAAATAGAATTCGAAATGAGTCTGATTCATTCACCTGCTTGCTTATTTGACGTGACATGTTTTTGTTTCTACTCCTTTGGAATGACTTATCGAATTTGGCCTATAGATATCAATAATGATTCCATCTTAACAAAAGAAAAAGCTTTCGTTATCAAATGAATAAATAGGACAAAGTAGCATTCAGAAATAATTTAAATATCAAATATGTATAACGTTTGAAAATCTCTATAAATGATAAGACAATCACGGTACCTATACCAGAGATTCCGCCGCAACGCGAATATTAATTTCCTTCTAGTTGCCGTTTCTAGGTCTCCCATTCCATTCACCGTTGGTTAGTGCTTTGCTACAGATTACGGATATTACGTGATTCCAACCATATGACGCCTCTACCTTAGCTCTTGAGATCTGATATTGCGTTTAGTTTATATGTAGCTTTGCTGTAATCATTCTACCTAAGTATTTTAGAAAAACTCACGTGGTGTTATTTCCATTGAAAAAATGTCACAAAAAAAATTTCAATAAAAAATAATAAAGAAAATGTATGAAGAAAATAACAGTAGCTGGTAGTGGCACCTAGATACAGTACGATATGATTCTGCTCAAATTAAACATCACTTTATTAATTGTTTGTCTTGTTATACTTTCTATTTGACCTAGTCTGACAATAGTTGCTAGTTTAACTGATTCTCGTTCTAAATTGTACGAAGGCATTCGTACCTTCAGCACGCTGGAATTAATTAAAGATAACTTCAATCTTATTGAGAGCACTGGCTTGCAGGAACACTCGAGAGTTTGTAGTACTTACCACGTAAATAAATATCTTTAGAATGGTTTTCAAATTACAACGGAAGTGCTATTACCTCAGAGCAACACTGAATTTATCTTCCCGCACCCTTCAGATAAACAAAGAGGCACACACTTAGAACCCACATAACATAACTTTCTTAAAATAGCTCGCTAGCACTTAAAAAGAGCATTTCCCCTGCCTTCCTTTTAAAAATATGCTTGACTTAAACATTGTTCAATGAATGATTTATTGCAGCTCTGAACACCTGTTACATATTTATGTTATATTTATAGAATGCAGAGGAAGTTGCATAGTGTAATGAAACTTAGTTCAGGGAAATTTCGTATGTAGTTAATTAGAAATAATGCTTAATACCAAACGTTTAAAAAGCGGCCATGAAGAAACTCGCCTATGGGTTTCACTAGTAGCGAGTAAAAAGTATAAAAAGCTCTCGCTTTAACCAATTTCGATGAATTTTATTTTGAATATTCTCTACTTTTAAAAGACACAGGGAAGGTCAAGGATGACAGCGCTATAACTTTAGGAAAAGCATTTGAAATAAATCATTTTTGAAGATCTATCTTAGCATCAAGAGTGTCAGGTCTAAGCATTGGGAGCGCAAAATGTAGTTCACAGAATATATTTACCTTCTCGCCAAGTTCCAACAGTTAAATAGCTCATATAGTTGCGGATGGCTGTAAAACATGAAAGAACAGACAGACAGAATTCACGAATTAATCGCATTTTGCCCTTAGACTTCGTAAATCTAATCAAATTCCTCTTTTAATCCTCTTCACTTAGAACAAACGTATACTAGATACAAATCAGGACATCTGGTTAAAAGTGATGGGCTCGTGTTATCGTTCGGGTTCATCCATAAACTAAGCACTGGACGTGGCTTGGCTTGACAAATAATTGATGACGACACGCCCGTTGGAATGCCCGCCCGCAAACCGGAAACCGGGGCGCACTACCGTTAACATCGTGAAATTAGAAAACCAGTTTGGAACTGCCTTTGTATAAATGTTTATTTTGCTAAATTAAAATCTATTCAAACTTTGGAATTAATTTTATACCAAACAGACATCTGAAAGGTTTGTTGATAGAGTTGGGTGATTAATTGATTCACGTCATTTCACATAGGTCACGGAACTTCAGAAGAATTACATAATGGCACAACTTTTATTATACAACAAGGCTTTTGTAATAAAATTGTGGAATGTAGTGGTACAGTTAAAGTCCCCGATATGCATATCACTTTAGCAGAATATTCGCAACTCCGGTATCTACCTATGTACTTCAGTATCCGTCGGTCGATTAACTACGGGTTACGGGACTGTTACAATTTACCTGCTCTATTAAACACGTTTTGTAGGTATTTCGTTTGATAGCACTGCGTAAATAATAGATACGCTTTCTTAGACACGTTTGTTCATTATTCAAAGCTAACGAAGATGCTCTCATATAAGGTCTTAGAGAAATAATTAAGCAGTTTTCGTAAATAATTGAGGCGGGGGCTCGTTTTAAATGGGTCCTTAAATCCTTATTTCAAAGTACAACATTGTTGATTTTGTTGAAATGTTGTTCAAATTTTGTAAGCCTCCAGGGCTGCTTAATTATTCTGACCAAAGAACGGAAGGATAGATTAATTTACCTTTTAATTAATTGAAGAGAAGAGTTAATAGACGCAAATATTGTGCTTAATTGTCAAATAGTAACTAAATGAATGTTATGAAATTCTTTAAAGTTCCCACGTGTACTACGTATTACCATAGAAAATAAATAATGAAACATTTTAACGCACGAGTGACGCACGGTGTATCTAACTACTTTATTTTTGTCTTCGACATGTTCAATTGAAGCCAATTAATTGTAATCACTTCGACCAATTTTTTATCAATATCAGGCTCAGATTTTGTCATACATATTTTTCATTTAACTAGGTATAGTAAGTCTGGATGACAAGTCATTCTGAAAACATGTTTACGTTCGTAATGACACATATTTTAAAATGAAGTTAATAAATAAAGCCATAAAATATAAATTGGTGCAGAACATTGTTAAATACTGATTTAGATGAAACATGTTTTTTTATATTAAGTATATGGTGACGATAATGTACAAAATACAAAGTAAATGGTTTAAAATTAAGCATTTAAGATGTTCATTTTAAATGAGATGAGTCTTGTAATGAAGGCGAATGAATTAGATTGCAACTAATATTCTGTTATAGACACGACTGTTATAATAAATACAAGTGTATACCTAGACCTTTGATAAAAAATTGTGTGGAAAATTAAAGCCCGGGGCCGTCTATTACTGTTGAAACAAGTTCTCAGACGTTCTCGGTAACAGAGGAGTTCGTCTCGAGTCTAGAGATTTAATTGAAAGTGAAATCAAACAATTGTTCATAGCTATTTCTAAATTTTGACGTCCTAGGTTTGTGTAGACCTTGCCTCTGGCTTTCAAACTAGCTATCATTTAATTTTGTGTCAAATATTGTCGATGTTGTTAAGTAAAATATAAATTAATAATCTAAAAATGTGATTCGTATACAAATATCTTGGTTCGACCTTGTCTCGGTGTTTTACAATGTTTTGTTTAACGTCTGGAAACGTGGAACAATCGCAAATTATTTTGATGACCGCAATGTTTATGCCCATGTGCCAATTACTCTCATGTCGACCTTCGACGGCCCTTAGCTCACTGAATGCGTGCGATGCAATAGGTCCTTGTGTGGCGTTAACTGTGCCATATGCCGAAACTGCGATCTGTTGCCAGTGCCGTATTTGGATGTTCAATGTAGCAATACACCTTGTAGGTTATATGAAGAACTTTCTTGAAAGACTACGAACAATGTGTGCAGGTACTTGCAATATCAAATCAACAGTTGCGAAGTTAGATCAGGTGTAACATTGACAATTGATTTTCTACACCAAATGATTGTATTTTTTTATAACATTTTTTTTGCAAGTATTTTCAATTTGATGTTAGGTTTGGGTTGATGACATAAAACTAAGTTTATTTATCAAATAGCAGAGGTGGAATTTATTATTATACTTTAGGAGGTGTGTTTTGCCTGAAGGCGTTAGCACAGAATGAAGGCGAGATTCTAACATCTCAGCGAGGGTTAGCTGGCCACTTAGGGCACTTATATTAGTGGCGTGAGAATGAGTAGATTGATTTTTGTTATTCCAACATTTGAAACCACAGAAAATATCTGTAATTATGTCAGTTACATCATTTCATTTATCCGATGTTATTTTCATAGCACTAGCGTAGCAATCTTAACTATGAAAACAGCTGGGTACCGTACGGTCGAAACCGGTCACTCTGTAAACATTTGTGTGTAAATTCTTCTTATCAACATAACGCTAAACTGTTATTTATTTTGCAGACATTCCCGATATCCCTGAGGATATCAAGAAGCTGCGGGCGCTGCAGATCGCAGACTTTAGCAGCAACCCGATCCCGCGGCTGCCAGCTGGATTCAGCCAGCTGCGAGCACTCACCGTGCTCGGCCTCAATGACATGTCGCTCACCAGCTTGCCCAGCGACTTTGGCAGGTGAGACATACCTATGGGAAAGTTCAATAAACAAGTCATCTGACAAGACGTAGATACAAAATAAGCATTTATTCCCTATAAAAATGCAAATCTAATTACAAAAATAATAACGCATTATTCCATTACCCGCCGTGTCAATAATGTTCAAATCGTTCAAGGATGGCAAGGTAATGAATAAATTCGCTGAGCTAATTCAATGTTTGACTTTGACGTTCATTAGGTAGGCGAATAGGTGTACCTACCTCGTGTTTGCTAAATTCTGTCGTAAGTTTTAACCGACGATGTTTTGTCAGTTTTGTGGGACATGACAAAAGATTTTTATTCATAAAAAATAGACGTTTGTCACGAAATGAAAACGGATTGTACACGTTTATTACGTGTTTTCATGTGACACATCGCCCTATGTAAATGATAAGTAGGTTAGTAATAGTATCCATGCTATGGAATTATGGCAAGTAACTTGATCATTTCGGTTTTGTTATTTTTATTTAACTGGTAGATAAGTTTCAAATAATGCCATGGAATGCAATGCTAGGAGTGTAGTTTGATAAGAATTAAGAATTGCTGTGATCGTTATCTCTTCTGTTATCAACTTAGGTTTGACAATGTTTAACAATATTTACTCGTTGAGGATCTTTATTTTATTGTTATTGCGGTTTATTACGTATACGTTGGTAATCAACAATATTACGTCAAAATCATTTATTCCAACTAAACCATAAATAGGTACTTTTGAAACGTCAAAATAGAAAAAGTAGTCTGTCAGTCTGTTCGTCAGTGAAGCTAGGTGCTCATTCCAAATTGTAGATGAGACTTGTAGAAGTACGATCGTGTTTATCCAATGTCTAGCCTATGCCACTTACTTTCAAATAAATGGTATGTACCAAGCCTACCTTAGTTTGCTAGAAGTCGGTACACAATGCGAAATCAATTTCTTAGATTAAATATCGCCCATCTCTCACCCAAGTAATACCTAAGATTTTTCTTTCATAGCCTTCGACGGTTCTTACTTTTCTGCACGGCAGAGTACATATTTCCTGTAAGAAATTGATTTTAGTTCCGTAATAATCGAATATCTGATGTGTATGTAACCTGACTAATCCATCGGCTGTCAGAGTTTATCGTAACGATAATCGAATCTAATCCGATATTAGCTTGGATACAACCGTTTAAATAGAATGATAACATTTAAAATCTTAATTGTTAAGTGAAATAAAGGTATAGGTTATGAGTGCTGTTTAAATATTTATAAAGTTGTAGTGGACCTAAATTATTCAGTAGATTTTAGCGACACGTGACGCCCTTTGCGTAATGGACGTTATTACACTGGAGAGGATTTCGGGTTACTTGTTAGAGACCCTTATAGCTATAGAGACTAATTTATTCGAATAAAACAGTATTTAATTATGTTGAAATTTCTTGATTTAAGCTTAATATTTACATAGCATACCAAATATGATTTGCTATTTATTCAGGTTTTATGTCTGGTCGAGTACTGCTACGAGACTACCAATACTATTTATTATTTATGCACATCACACATACAGTAAATAGAGAACAAATACAGAGATAGAGGTACATAGTTACTAGTTTCAGGCCCAGAAATAGGATGACAAATAAAAATTGCAAATGTCCTAAAGACATAATAGGTCTTTAGGACAATAGTATTAGGCATTCATAAGATGTAGTGATGTAAACTCGTTATTACGTAATGTACTTGATTTATCATTCCAGTCACTTAATAAAGGCACGAATTACTTTTCTTCCAATAAATAATTCTTTTTTTTTATGTAATAAGTCGGCAAACGAGCAGACGGATTACCTGATGGTAAGCAATCAACGCCGCCCATGGACACCCGCAACGGAGGAGTTACGAGTGCGTTGCCGACCTTTTAGGGATTAGGGATTTGGAGATTTAGGGATTAGGGAAGGGTCCGGGAAGGGGAAGGATTGGGCCTCCGGTAACCTCACTCACAAGGCGAAACACAACGCTGTGGTTGCCGTTGTTGACGTTACCGGAGGCCCAATCCTTCCCCTCCCCAATCCCGTAATCTCCAAATCCCTAATCCCTAAAAGGTCGGCAACGCACTCGTAACTCCTCCGTTGCGAGTGTCCATAGGCGGCGCTGATTGCTTACCATCAGGTTATCCGTCTGCCCGTACACAAAAAAAAAAATAAAAAAGTTACCAAGACCTAGAGTTGTACTTATTTTTGTTGTTGAAATAACTTGCTACTTGTAATTTATCAGCTTCATTGTAGACGTGAATGTTGATAAAATTGATGTAAGAAGGCACGACTAACAAATTGTATGACCATGCTTTGTTTGAGATCAAGTCGAAAGCGAAAGTTGAACTGGAAAGCTATGGTCGCCGCTTTGAATAACCTCTTATTGACGACCGTACAAACAAATAAATAATACGTTTGTTAACTTGTTATTTCACGTTCTTTTTTCAAAAGTACAATCATCTCCATAAGTACCTTCTATTGTGTGACGCTTATAGACCATTGTATAGCGATCACTAGAGAAAATCTTTGCTCTTTAATATTTATTGATTTTTTTTAGTTACAATTGGTTTTTTGTTACGAATATTTTTAAACCGCAAGTATTTCCTAAGGTATGGTTTTTTATTTATTCATTTAAGTTTTTGCACTTAATGCACTTTTTGGTGATGCAGAGAAGAAAATCCTATACACTTACACGTCTTAATACAATAACAAAAATGTGCGGTTTATATTTTATCAAAATTCTCAGTAGCTACTCTGAGTCAAGAGACGTGCGTGATGCATCAGGAGGCTTTTATTTACTCTTGTCTTTACTGCGAAAACAGCAATAATGTCCTTAGAAATAAAAGTTTTCATAATATGGTTGTTAAATGTTTTAAAGAAAAATCTAGTAACAGAAGTTGAAAGCTATACAGCACTACTAATGCGATATGATTTCGTAACTATACTTCCCAAGATCAATGTAGGTGATTATACCTACATATATACTAGTGTGTAGTATCTACCAACTAGCTAAATTAATATGATCGTCATTGTCTACTGACTGCTCAGCAGGCGTGATGTCGATGACTAATGTCGTGTCTTGCACATAACATGCGTATGCAGTTGTCATTACGTATTAATTAACTTAGTTAAGCTAATCGATAACAGAAATGATTTACTGACTTACTGAGTTGCTTGTCGTCGATTGCTGTATCTACAACATTATTTTAGTTACTTCCATTAGAAAGTCATTACCTATTCTTTAAACGAATTTACAGGTTAGTGAGTTAGAAACCTAAGTGATAGAATACTGATGCGTTATTAACACAAGTTTATTTTGATTGAATGATATTTTGTCTAACATTTGAGATTAATACAATAATAAAAAAAAATGTTAATATCATAGCTTCGCTAGTTACCTACAACAATGTACACAATACAAAAGATTTATAAAAAATAATCTGAAACCATCTATTTTAAGAATTTATAACATTATGAGATCAGCGGCTGCGTGATAATCATTTTTCCGGTAAAAGTTAATTATTTTCTCGAGAACGCAATCTTGAGGCGTTTTACGCCAAATCAAATCGTCGTTCGATTTATCCTTAGAGTATCGAGTATTTCCGCGTTTCATTTGAATACGAATTAAATATTATGAAGGGATTGGTTGATGTGGGTAGCGTCGAGTCTTTAAATGTGTTTGTGACACGGATACTGAACGCGTTGCATTGGTTTGTGTGATAGGGCGTGACCGAAATATCTTATCAAAGTATAAAACCAGGTATTAAAGGTGTACAGGACATGTTTCAGTATAGTGCGGTATTATATTCTCAGGTTTAGTATTTTCATAAACGAAGTATTCTCTGCTCTTTTCATAATAAAATGTTTAAGCCAAGAATATTATGTTAAAGTTCTAGCTATAAAGTTCTGTTGTCATCTTAGTTGCAAAGACCCGTTAGCATACGCGTAATAACGTTGTACACGCTGCATCGTTGCTATAAATTGTTCCTTTATATCACACTGATTAATGTTTTCCTTTACGATTTAATTGACACATTACACCTCTTTGAGACAGCCGTTTATAAGACGAGAGATGTCTCGTTTTTATTATAATAATAAACCTAATTTTCAGACTTCATAAAACATTTTTGTGATTGTTGCGGTTATACATAGCATTAATTAACAAGAATATAAGTTTATTACGTTCTATTTAGGGAACCAGGTCACGAACATCATACCATGCTTACTGGAATACGTACATAGGTATGATTACTCTATATTCTAATTACTTGAGTTCATAAACGGACTTAGTGTGAGTCAGAACTACGTTGTTGTACAAAACCGACGCTAAGTACTTTGACATCGACTATGGAATGTGGCCTCTAGGCTCTACACAAACATGACGTGTGCTCACGTATTATCAGTAAACAATAGGGCTTTTTCATAACACCATAACTCCAGACAATTGCTTAATCTTTGCCAGCACTCTCAAAGGAAGACAATTAATATTTTACAAATACTTTTGGCTACTTGTCACTTTAATTTTAAAACTGACTTTTATGAGATTGTCAATTTTTCCGATATTATTACAGTCGTCGGCACATTGCAACAGTTTTCTGGAAATCCGTGACAGTAAGCAGAATACAAATTTAAAAGTTCGTGGTGTACATTTTAATGTAAACGTATTATGTTATTTCCATGCAGGGTTTTTACTACTCGCAAAAAACACGTAGGTACTAGTGTTATTATAAACACTACCTTGTAACGGACATGATTAAGAATATAACATTGGAATATCGGTCTAAAAACTATATAATTTAATTGCCTAGCTCGTTTATAGCACTTTACCCTTCGCAATCTGAGAGAAAGATCTAAACTCTGGCCGTTGTTGTTTATTTATTCAAACAGTAAAGTTTACTTTGAAAATAAACACTCGTCGTATTGGCTCGCTGAATGTAATTTAAAACCAGTTTTAAACTTTAATAACATGTCTCTCCGCTAAAGGTTTTCTTCCACATTCCTAACAGGATAATTTTCTGACAGTTTGTGTGACTTGAACTTATAAAACCTATGTGTTAAATGCACTTAAACCAGCTAGACTTATCTACTTAAGTCATACGTGCCTGTCTAGCCAGTTACCCTGTCGGGGTACTACGTGCCGCCTCCGATATGAACTCAGTTTGTTAATCTAACGTGAACGTCTAGTTTTTGCAACCAAAAATGAGCTGCACTAAACATTATCTGAATGACAAAAACATTAATAGGAGTCCTCCCAAGGAATATTAATAGGTCTTCATTATATTATGTTTTATTACTATCACGAAGACGTTTTGGCAGAGAAAATTTCATTTTCTTGTGATGAAGAATCTGTACGGATATAACGGAATAATTACTTCCCTAGTGCTATTCCATTTTGTTATGGAAATCATTTCAGTTCTCGTCGTAAAATGAAATGGTTGATGGTTTAAACATTTCCGTATTAGTTTCTCACGATTCGTTTAACAGTTCTCCGAATTTCATGCCATCTTTTTCATACTTAAATCATAATAATGTTCAATACTTCGGCTTTTTGTTTATTTGCCAGATATTTTATGTAAATTGTTATTTTGAACTAGGCTAATGAACAGACAAAAACAGCTCTGGGAATAACGAGAGATTTCTGGTCTGTTTTGTCAAAGATAAAAGAAAATATTAGTGTTAAATTAACCTTGCTACGATGCAGTGGGAGTTATGATGTTGTTACTGTGAGACTAGTCGTGCCATTGTGTTTCCACGTCGCTGATTTGTCTCATCAAATTATTATTATGTCACAATTGTTGGTTTGCGAAGGTTAAATGATATTAAATGAATGCCTCCACTTTTATTTGCTGTCTAGAACCGTTTTAACATTGGAATTTTTATCTTTCCAGTTTGGTCTCACTCCAGTCACTTGAGCTGAGAGAAAATCTGCTAAAATCTCTACCGGAGTCGCTGAAAAATCTAACCAGGTTACAAAGGTTGGATCTTGGTGATAATGACATCGAAGAACTGGTACGTTCTGTTTACATCACTAACTTATCTCATTATGGCATATTTATTTATAGCAAAGATTTAATAACCTTGACTTCTTACCAATTTCAGCCGGGTTTCATCGGAGAGCTGCCCGCTCTGGAGGAATTGTGGTTGGACCACAACAAACTCCAGTATTTGCCACCAGAAATCGGCAATTTAAAGGCACTAATATGTCTAGATGTGAGTGAAAACAAACTAGAGAAAATTCCTGAAGAAATTGGAGGCCTTTGCTCCTTAACAGACTTACATCTTTCACAAAATATGCTGGAAACTGTACCTGATGGTATCGGCGATTTATCCAAGTTAGCTATACTGAAGTTGGACCAAAATAGATTACATACATTAAACGAAAATGTAGGAAGGTTAGTATATCGCACTGTTTAACATATATTTCATTTTGTTAGTTTATCTTGAGCTATTTATATCGCTAATGATTCCGTATTACTCTTCCAGGTGTACAAATCTACAAGAGCTTATATTAACAGAGAATTTTTTAATGGAGCTGCCTAAGTCTATAGGGAATCTCAATGAGCTGACTGTACTGAATGTAGATAGGAATACCTTGGCAGAGATACCGTTAGAGATTGGTAATATGACATTGCTGGGTGTACTGTGCCTGAGGGATAACAAATTAACGAAATTACCCAACGAGCTGGGAAATTGTAAATCGCTACACGTGTTGGATGTAAGCGGCAATAGGTGAGTTATCATTATTATTTAATTTATATACAATATATCTGCAGCTGTGATGCATTTCAATAAAATAATATATTGCAAACACGGTTAAGACAACCTGAGTTGATTTTTGTTTCTGATAACGGCATTTATTTGCTTTTATCTTTGTGTGTTTATATAATTACAATGATTATTTACACAAATATCACCACTATCTTTAATTACAATATTTTTATTGGCTTACGTTCGTATCTTAAAATATTTCTTTGACTATTTTTATTTGATTTCTGCTTTTTTTTCTTCGAAATGTTCATCATAACGTAAGATGTTATTTAATATAAAAAAGAACACCATATTGTCATTCAAATAATAAAAATCATTAATCTTTCTTTAACTACCGAGCCGAACAACTACTTCTCTGGCGTTATTACATAACAAGGTTTTTCTTTAGTCTAAACCATTGAGCCAGTTTTTGTATTTCAAATTGAGGGTAGGTGAGAATAAGATGCAAAATACAGAATCTGATTACTTTTTTAAACATAAATTATCATGTTTACTAATAATAGTCATTGTGTTTTAAATTCTATTTTTTTTTATTAATCATTAATAGCTATCTCGACTCTTAAGAGTAAAAGTAAATCTGGCGTTAATTTCGAAATGTTGTAATTTCATAATTTTAAGGTTTGGTGAGATAACAATAATAATGTTTTAATATTGAAATTCCAGGTTACAGTACTTACCTTATACATTAGTGAACTTGGAGCTCAAAGCGGTGTGGTTGTCGGAGAACCAGGCGCAGCCGCTGCTCACTTTCCAAACGGACAGGGATGAGTCGACGGGAGAGAATGTTCTTACTTGCTTTTTGCTACCTCAGCTTAGTTATACTCAACAACCAGGTATGGAAGTGCCCTTATATCACCGTATCGCTTTTGGTGTCCTGTTTGTAGAGCCCACAGTATTTAGTCGGTTCATACTCTCTTCATCTATGCCTATCTACACGGGTTTCGTCAATTTCATAAGCTTTTTGATTCATGTGATTGTCTTAGATTATATTGTTAACTGTTTTACTTAACGTTTTGTTTTGTTTTTTTATTAATTCAGATTTTTGTACTATCGCAATTTTATGGCGATCGTGAATAGCTTTGTCAATTGTAATATACTGCTATCCATATGGCATAGTTAAGATTATTACAAGTTATACGTATATAGATAGTACCGTTTGCTTTTATGTGAGCATTTTGGTATGAACGTAAATGTTGTTTTGGCCATGCTTCTCGTGCTTTAATTTAATTAAGCAAATCGGGGACAGTTCACAAAACTGGTTTTGGTATTTAGCTGCTGTAAGTGCATATGTATCGGATTAAGAATTTTAATACTTACGTTTGCCGTTCCTTTTATACAAATGTTAATTGACACTGATCGTCATACAGACCGTCGTTTGTTTTGGGTGTCAAGTACATTTGAAAACATGAACTGGCTTAAGCGCCAGTGTGGCCACCAATGAATCGTTTTTCAATAAATATAATGGACAATTGTAAATGAAATGGTAAGCATCCTATTACGCAACACGAAAATATTTAATCACATATCGAATTACAGATTTATTGCTCAATTCTTCCAATTATTGAATGATTCATGCTTCGGTTTCTTGTTAAAGTAACTTTGCAGTTTTTGTAAGTATATTCTTATTAAAGTATTGTGAACTGTCGCCGTGCTTGTTCTTGTTTTGTTTTTGCTGTGTATATATACTAAATGCACTTGTCACACACGAATAGAGCTGGAACACGCGTCAGAGGTCGGCAGTGGACACTGGTTCAGGGATCACAGATTTAATTCACAATCTCAAGAGCTAGATAGAAGAGGTAAGGTTTACAAAAGTATCACTTTAATATCACGAATTGAAACTTTTGAGCTAGATCTGCTGTGAGAATATCTAACGTCCATCTGATTGTAAACAGCGTTCTAGAATATTCTATTGTATTTACCAAATTATGGTTTAGAAAACTCACAAATAAAAAGCGAGACGGTAACGTGACTGATGTAAATCATCCTCAGTGAATCTCCAAACGAACCAAACACCTGGAAAATATAATAGATTTTTCACCATGTAATATTTATCTAAACAAACCCTGCGTTAGAATTTTATTGTTTATATTGAACAAATAAAAAAACCTCGCGTCAGTTTTACTATCAGATGGACGCGCGACTTTATCAAGGTTGAAACGAAGATACTCTATTATTATGACTATTTTGCACTGTTATTATTTTTACGGCACAACGCAATTCATGGTCATCATGCTACTAGCACCGTATAGAACTGTAGTGTTGTTTAGTATCAACTTATTAACTATTTTACTTGTACCACTTTTGAATTAATTTGTTCAATTCTGTTGCTAGGAACATCATCCGATAATTGTCTAATCAATCATTGATATTTTATCGCAACAAAAGTATGATAATGTTATATCATTATGGCTTTCCATGTTTGTTTGTTTTGTGATGTATCCGCCTATTTGTACTGTCTTGTGTTTGTCCTTTGGATTTTATTCTCAGCCTCATAAAGTTGGAGCATTTTTCTTCCTTATTTTGATACATTTATATTGTAGTATTGCTACTATGAAAGAACAGTCTGTAAGTGTGAACAAAAACTGCTATTATACAAGACTAGCAACTGTAGTTATAAAAGGTTCTAGATAAATATTTATTACCTGTAAATATTCTCTCATCGGTCGGCTGCCTCGTTAACTCCATAATGATCACAATTATCTGCGCAGTTGACACAACATAATTGATTGCAACATACTTTTTTAATTTGCCATGTGTACTAACTAAACTGGTTCAACAGAATCGAGCGTATCTCGCGACCGGGACTCCGACGACGAAAATTGGGAACAGAAAGAGAATTCAAGAACTCACTCTGTCAAGTTCACAGAAGAAATGCATGAAGTCAAAGAGGTGAGATTTTGCTGTTGTCATTTAACCATCACTACTAAGGGACGGTATAAACGTAAAAGGAAAATGAACCTTATGTCGTCTGGATACGGTTATAAACATTTTAGATATAATGTATCTTCTTGCTTCCACAAAGCTGGTGACACGCTTAGAGAAAGGTGGAGGGATGTAGGCTCTTGGTACAGAACACACGTACGCGAAATGTTTTCAAGGCACAGAGCTTATTTAGCACTCAGTACAATATTTGTAGCCTTAGAATAATCTCAGTATTCAAAGTTATACTAAACATACCTGTATAAATGTTATTAACGCATGTTTTTTATTATTTGTCGATTAAAAACTTACGCCTCGACTTGTAAAATGTACAGGAACGTTCGACTGATACACGATCTTCATATTTAATTGGCTATGAACCACATAATTATTTACAGTATTATTTAGTGTAAGCTGGTACTAACATTTTTATGTTTATTTATGTAATAAACTTTTAATTTGTATTATTATTTATCTTTTATTTGCATGTTTCGTTTATACCTCTGTTATAACGACTGAAAAAAGAATAAGTACTTAACAGTTGAATGAAGTTCATTGAGATGACGAACCATTTTCTAAGTCGTTATTATTATGAAAATTGATGTCGACTTGTACAGTATTATTGCACACTTTTAACTACTTAAAAACACTTGCATTACTGACATTATTGGCTTGAACTTCACAATTTCATGAATATAAATATTAATTTTATTTTAAATATTATGATTTTATTTTCGTTTATTTTCATTGAAATAGGTCTCTAGGTAATTTGTTCTAATAAGACCAATTATAATTAAAAGACATTATGACCGCATTCCAAATTGATAGGAAGTTTTCTCATTAAAATAAGGTTTAGGGCGATAGGAATATTAAATAATTGTACACAATGTTAATGAATGCTTTATTAAATTGTGTGAAAATGTTTACTATATTATTTTATACATAAACAAGAAAATGTTAATATAAAGAGTAGAACGCCAGCGGTCGTGAAGTGTGCCTGGAACAGAAATTTTGGTGTTAAAGGTTTCAACAATTCAGGAGGAGAATGAGGACGTGACGCCTACAGATTCCTTCGCACAACAGTCGATGCTTTCCTTCAAGCGGCCTATAAACGTAGTTCGCAAGCTAGTCACTACACAACGGAGGAGTTCCCTGCAACGACTCTCCTCCTCTATAACTAACCTCGCGGAGGTATGCGGCAAAGCGTCTCGTGGAGTGCAATCACAAATAAACATCCCACTTTATTACTTACATACTCCTTTTTGTATAATTTACCTTCATTTATACAATATTAATATTGCTCAATTTAAAACACATCTTACATATTGTCTTACATTACCTGTGAATAAAAAAAAGTTGTTATAAACCGTTGTCCAGATAATGTACACAGATTAAATATTATGATATCAATCCTTCACGGCTGAATAAAATATGTCTGAAATACATGAGAAATTGTTATCAAGACTGTAAGTACATAAGTGTAAACACAAATATCACCTTTTTGTTGAAACTCACAGGCCAACCTGCAACAAAAAATACTTGATATTGCAATAAATATTGTGAATGCACTACCAATGAGTTCTGTATGCGCTGTCCGCCACTAAGCCTCTTGCTCTATCAGTATTTAGATAATAGTTTGTTTTCTTTGGAAGTAGACTAATGCATAGATAAATTAGTGTTGTTTTTGCGAACGCATTGACTTTTTTTCTCTACGAATTCTCACTCACAGACAACAAAGTTACGCAACACTAACCACACCTTACCCGGCACGATAAGAAACTCAAAACATTTTATTAATTCAATGGCACAATCTAAAATTCTTGATTTTTGTTAAAACGCACCGAACATTTGGACCGTATCACCCGTACTAATATATTCCTCGGAGTAATACCACACTGCGCACAATGTTTGAACTGCACTTAATGTAGATTAGTCTTAAACCAGTAACAGACGTCGTAATGTAACGAAGAAGAGTCTACGTGTGATATCATATCCTGTGAATCATGTCTGTTCTCACATGTTGCGACATTATGCGGTTAATAGGTTAATTGACAATTATAATATTATTTCGGTACAGGATTATGAACATAACTGGGATAAGACATTGAGTTCCACACGTCGTGTACGGATTAGCAACATCTGTTCTTCTATTTTTTTGACTGTCGTGTCTAAATTTTTTGCAATGCCTCAAACATTTACGTGTCTTTAAACTCGTATTTCAATTAGTTTGAAATTAACATATGACTTTAAAATCACACACTTATGCTTGCTTCCTAGACTTTAATTATATAATTTACACTTTATTTAATAAAATGCACATATGCACAGCATAATAATGACTAAATGATGCAAGTTTTAATAATATATTCTTAAAATTTTGATTCCTATGGATTGTTATTTTTTGATAATATTTGGCTTATCAATTTCTTTTTTCAATATTACAGCATATTTTTCGTACCTAGTTCACAAAATTGATGTCGTTACGTGCTTTTTTGAGATAGGGCTCTTTCTTAATTCTACAAGCATGAGCATGCTAATATTCAATTTTTAAATCTTGCAATGCATTTTAAAGATCTTAATGTCTGTAGTACGCTTATTAATGTGTAATTTTTTCCCCAGACTCCGTTTGTCCGACAAAATACACCTCACCCGAAGGATTTGAAGGCGAAGGCACAGAAACTGTTGGCGGGAAGGTCGCCAGAGGTCGCGGCTCTTCAGGCTGCGAAACAGGAACAACCAACAACAAATGGCATATCGATGACATCGCCACCCGAACACGTTCTTGGGCCGGTTGAAACTGAAGTAAGTTTATACTATACTTTTTTCTTTAACTTAACCTAGTTTGTGATTAACCATTTGGCAATTCTTTTAGAAGAAACTTAGAGTGTCGAAAGTCCAATAGAACTTACTACGGTACCCAGGACATGGTTATTCTGACCGAAATATACCTGTATATTTGTTTATTTGTGCTGTAATAATGTTTCAAATAGTTATGGCTGAACAATTTAGGTTTTAATACTGTTCTAAATAAAGATAATATTGTTTACAATCGACTAACAAAAACGATGTCCATTTTAAAACTGGTTCACTGTAAAGCCTGTTAAAAATTGTTTGATGATATAGTTCCTTTATTATTAAACGGTAATGTCTATCGGTCAACATTCCCAATTTTCCGTCGTATTATCGATCAAAGATCGATACGGAACTAAAGTTTATAGCTTTTCTGTCTTGGCAGCTATAACATTTTATGGTCTCACATTTATTGACAGCTTAGAGTATTCATGGAACAGAATTTTCTTCAAGAGGTAAAATTTGACATTTGTAAGTTTGTATGTACTTATGTAGGGGTAATCTTTGGAACCGGTGGTCGGGTATCCAAAATTCTTGCACTAATGGGTAATTACAATGTTCCTAAATGCTATGGGCTATAAAATATCAAGCTACGATCAATTGGCGTCTTGCATCGGGCGAAACCACTATTACTATAAAAATATTAAATGAAGTATCGTTTACAGCCGGAACATACAACACAAGCGGCACCCGAACTGACTAAAGAGGAAGATAGCGACACCCAGACGGCAGCCGATCGAGAGTCGTCTGAGGGTGAAAACGACGAGAACGAGGACTCCGACGAACTGGAGGTAAGTCTGAACAGGACACGCTGGCAAAGTTATTGAAGTTGCAACTTTATTGCAAGGTTGGAAGGTTCAAAATTAATGTTGAACGTGCTGATCTGAGGAATCCCGTCTCCCATACCTAGGGTAATCTCGTTAGACAACTTCCTATATTATCTGCAATGGCCTAGTTTTGTTATGTGCCACAGATTACATAAATTAAAGATTGCTCACGAAACCCAAAAAAATATGAATGAACACTCGATTCAAATAAGGTTCTTTTTAGTATGCATTTTAAATACTTTCTAGTTAATGTCTAATACTTACAATATATATGTATGGGATGACAACTATTAGACTGCAAGATATTAACTTTTCCTTCTAATACCTAACTAGTAGTCTAGTGTATTCGTAGCATTTTGATTACAACAGAAATTAACAATGAAAAAAAAACTATTAAAATTAACATTATCTTAATTTTCAATATACAAACAATAACAAATTAACCTTTATGGAATCTGGTATATATTTTTTTTTATTTTAAACCTTTATGGGAGTAATGTGAAATTATGTAAATATGCGAACGATATCCATAATATGAATAGTTTCAATAATATTATTCTCATAATGCATATTCCATCATATTATCACATTTACTCGAAATATCAGGTAACAGTCATACCTCGAAGTTCCTTAAAAACTCCTTTATATTCGAAATGGTTCTGGTAAAATCAGGGTGGATGGAAAATGGTGTGGAACATATTTCATTGGGGCGCGGGAGTCTACGTCTCTCGAACGACAATCCATCATCTCAGAGGAACCGACTTCATACGAATTTTGCGGTCATTTTCAATATTTTGTCTTCTGTTAGATTTGATTATTTGAAGCCAGATATTTGACATAGTAATCCATACGCTATATACATATTATTATGTAACTGTTTTATCTCTATCAAGCGAACCTATCTGCAGACAAATTATTGTTCAGACCGACTGCGAGGGCCTAGTAAGATGACGCGAAAATGATCGCTCGGCCGCTTATATACTGCTTTTTTTAAAGCAATTTCAACTTTATTGAACAGTCTTTAAAGTTCAGTATTAGAGTTAGTAACTTTTAAACTTTCGCGTTTCATGTTTATTTAAATATTAACGCGGGTATTAACGCGAAAAGTAATTATTAAATACCGCAAGCAGACTGCTTCCGACCACGACCTGTGCAACCAGCTCGAAAGGTCAAGCCTTCCAAGGTATTTAATAATTACTTTTCGCGTTGATACCCGCGTAATTATTAATATACATATGTTGTAAAGTATTAGATGCGACAACGCGACCGCTGCGTGATCTATTTTCTTTTATGTTTGGGAAGGAATGTATGGGAAGGGGTATAAATGTGGAGTAGGATAGGTTCGGGGTATGACTGTTTCGGTGTATGTATACACGGGTGTGTGTCGGTGGTGGTGCGGGTAGCGGCCGCGGCGGGTGGCGTGGCGCGCCACGGTGGAGGAGCGCGGCGCCCCCGTGCAGGCGGGCCGGCTGCACCGCCGCGACACTCCCCACCACCTCAAGAACAAACGCGTCAATCAGATCGACGCACGACGCGCACGAGACCTTATTGCGCAGGTGCTGCTACCGTCCTCCTAATCCATTATTTATGTACAGCTTGTTAACTCAATACCTTTACCATAAGTAGCGATTTAAGCAATAGCATTTTTCGATATTCGATAGCCAGACACACTTACGTTGTGTTTTGCCGTGTCACTGAGGGTACCGGAGGATTTTTCCACTCAATCCTTAAATCCCAAATACCTAACCTACAAGAAACCGGCAACACATTTCTAGTAACTCCTTTGGTACTAAGAGTTCTATGTTAGTTCCGCATGTATCCGTCAGAGGCGCTGTTACTTTAGACATCAACATATTTACGTTGGTGCTATCGAGTATCGAAAAATGTCGACTATTGCTTTAGCTTATGGTATAGGTACAGCAGTATTATATCGCTTGGTCTGATGGTGCTAGCATAATATATATTCACAGTGACTTAACAGCATTATTTGGGACTACTGCTCTTATAATTTTCTCTTTCTCCTTTTCTTTTTCTTATAGCGTTTTCCCCACCCGGTAGTTACGTCACTGTTATTTCATACTAATGACCAAAAAGCAACTGTGAGCATAAATAGTTAATTTCCTCAGTTCCGTCATATCACGTCCAACTTACACACGAACGATTTTAATCAGGAAATAATTTAATGCGCTCAGTTGTTTTTATAAGGTCTTTGGACTATAAAAATTGTAATTAATAATTTACGAAGTCATAACCAGGTTTTGCTAGAATAAATTAAAGTAAGTAAGTAAGTGTTCATTAGGTCTTCCTTGCTTCACGCGTGTAACTATACGATTTTTTAAGTCCACTTTTTTCGCATTACGGTGGGAATTCTATCATCTACATATTTTATCACAAAACTGTTTGCATGTTAACTTAATACATTTGTATTGGACAATAACTTTTGTGGGTGAAATAAAATATCATTACAGAAATATGTGTGTACTGTCTCTTCATTTATATTAGTTCGTACGTCGTTTGTACGTCCGCACGATTATAAAGCCTTTTCCGCACGTTGATACAAGCTAGTACTCTACACTGAAACGAGATGGCGCTCCTTGCTAGAAACAACTATTTGTTCTCCATCAATTATTTACTTACAAATACATAGTATAGTGATTATGTTTACAACTGTTTACATAGAATCAGTTATGTTTTTAAAAGTAAATCAAGCCAAATAAAAGATCTTCCATAAATATACAAGAACTCTTTTTCTTCCAAAGTATCGCTAACAATATAAATTTGTTGTAGGCTGTGCGGACAAGGCTTAATTGAGTACATAGTTAATAGGATCCATTCTGTGGCTATAATGATTACGTGGCTTTTACTAGTATTCGTATGGATGTTCAGTAATTTTATAGCCCTTTTATTAGATTCATATTGCTGTGTAAGTTCATTCATTCATGCATGATGTTTTATTCGGTATAAAGTCATATTTCTGGATTCTGTATTTCATTTTGTCAGATACCTTAAAGATCCTTCATGATTCAAGAGCATTTTCTGTTTATAGTACTACAAATCTTTTAGGCTAGTTCTCTAAACTTTTGTATATTAGTTACGTTGTAAATGTGGCCCTATATTTTGCGTCTCGATAAAGTTATTTCCACCGCATATAAATAAGTTCATTTTGAACCCAGCCTCCCTAAAAATCTTATTTCGTACCTAGATACTGGAGTTAATATCCTATTTTGAGAGGATAAAGCCATGCCTCAATATTGATGTAGGAGTTATAAATAATTAGGTACCTATAGGTGCTCAGTGTAGAAAATAAACTCGTGGTATCTTCTTGTGTTACAATGATAATATTTATAAGTCGCTGTCAAAACATTTACGTAAACTATACGAATCTTCCGTTGAGATTATTTCTTTATCATTTATTGTGACGTTATCTGACGTTCACAAAGATAATAATTTAAAAGTATAATGTAAGTGAAAGCCTTGATAAATGAAATTATTGGGGTGTACAAGTACACTTGTACAGAGTATAATTTAGTTATGTTTTTGTACTTCCGTACAGATATTAGCACCAACCAGCAACAAGTATAATGTAGTTCTACAGACCGTTGGCATTATACTCGTTCGCTCATCAATTAAATACACTGCTATCGTGCAATCGTGCTGCGCATCACAATGGCATCTAAATTGCGGACTATACAATAACGCGAAAGGGTAAAAGCTGACGCACGGTCCGCGTCGAAATTTCTTGTTCACCAGAGAATAGCAGAAACAATAGCGTCGTGAGATCTCTTTCGCAGCGCACCTGTACTCTGTGAACGAATACCATAAAACGATCATCGGGCCGAGTATTCACACTTCACTCACACATGTTCTGTTTAAAAATTACAAAATACTAGTACTAGACCGTCATTCCAATCTTAGAAAGGATCTGGTAAATTCGTAATGAGTGTGTAAATAAGTAATAAATCTGCCGGTGAATCGGTCCGTTTCTGTAAGCACGACCCAACCGTGGGTAATTGTTGGAATACCGCGGCTGTTACGGGCTGATGCGCACGGGCCCTCGACCACAACGCTCTCGGTAGACCCTCCGCGAGGCTCGCAGAAATGAGTGCCTTCCACCGCGCCGCTTGGAACAATGCATCGTGTACCGCGATTAATCGATAAGTGAAGTGCCGCTTTCTCAATACAAGTGTAGTGCTAAATAAATCACTAACAAATACCGGCCAATTTCCAAAGTGCTCCTTATCTGTATAAATTAAAATGAGGTGCTTGAAAGCGGCAGGAGGATGGCTCGCCCGGGTGAGATGCGTATGCAAGATAGAAAGACATTTAGCGAAAGATTTCAATTTAGATTCGACTGCATTTTGTTTGGCTTGCTTTGCTTGTGTATTGTCGTGTCACGATCATACCATTTCACTGGCATGTAGTGTAATGCGACATTTAAAGTACTTTCCTACTAGCTGTTATCAGTGTGGCTTGTCTTTTGTTATTGCCTGATGACGTTCTTCCGTGATTGCACTGTCGATATTTAATTCCGTCATGTAAAATATACTTTCTTTTACAGGCAATTAAAAAACGAGAACAGCAAGAAGAACCGAAGACTGATGACGAGGAGACTGCCGAAGACACCCATGATGGTGAGTGTCACATAAATTACATAGTTTTACTAGGAAATTAGTCGTTTGATTAGTTGTTATTACGGCAAACATCGAGGTGGTGCACGATCTTCCTCTGAGATATTCGATAGTTGCGACATTATTTCACACGTTCGTGACCATAGTCTGTCGTTTTGCGATCACGAACATGAACCAAGCGGAGCCCGTCTGTCACTCTCGCGTCACACACAAACGCACCGTCTCGCCTTCATTTTTATGTGGGAAACATCTAACTGTCTAATAACTTTCCAACTTGAAAATGTACTTGTTAATTGTTAGAGATCTAAGTAGAGATCATGCGAATATGCGAATACGAAGCCTCGGTATCGGCCACCGTATGTTCTGAAGTTAATATAATTCTTGACATTTTAATAATTGAGCTACATTAACTCTTCCTTGCACAAGAAACAACATACTTTTAATACGCAATGTTAGCATTGTATAAAATGGGTATCGCTACGTTATCAGCTTATCTCCTACACTCGGCGTGCCATTTCGTTCCGTTGAACGAAGCCCCGCAGTGTTTCGCTTGCTTCTGCCGAGTTTGCCACTAAATCCACCTCCTTCTTCAGTGAAAATTAATAACTGTGTTCTAGTTGTGTGACACACTTGAAACTAAGCGATGCAGAAATACGTGATCAGTGCCAAATCCGTCTGATACCTGTGTTAGGCATTCTATGAGTCAGAATCGCAAGTTGATAAATATTCTACTTTTATAATCGTCTGTGTTGACGCAATCCCCTTCGTATCCCAGTTTCTTAATGTGTGTTATTAAGTTGTCAAAGATTCAGTGCCGGAAGAAGTGATATAGTGATAACATAATTTAATAACGGTGTTTTTATTTAATGGCTTAACTTGATAGTGTATATTGTAGTATTGATTCCATCATAAGTAAATAATATTATCTATTGTAAAGCACGACTGATATTCTAGAAGCGAGTGTTCAAGCAGTGTATGAAGGTCAAGCTCGGTTATTGTTACATCGTTACTATAAATGCGTCACTTACTCCATGTTTCTATGTTTTTGTTTCGAAAATATCTCAATGTTCTACGGAACTTCGCGGTAATACGCTTTGCTCCATTTACTTGAAAATTGCTGGTTTTATACCCTGCACTTACGTGCACAGTTGCACACGTACAACTTTCCCTGTGTCATACTATCAAAGTAAGCAAATTTCGTTGCTTTAAAATGTTGAGATACAATTGAATTGTATGTTCCCAAGTAACAGATTCGTTAATTTTAGTGGTCCTAAGTAAACAATTAACAAGTTGTTGAATTAAGCACGGTTGCCCGCCGACCCGCACACAGTGTTGATTATAATACTTGTTTGTTTGATATACAAACATACAGTTGTTTCCTAACACTGCCTGGGACTTGTTGTAAAGTTTACGTTACATAGACACTATAAAAAGATTTATTCAATCTTTTTACATTTACCAAAACTTGTTCATTTTTCGTAAAACAATGCACAAGATAGCACCTGCGGCCTTGACCCAGTATCTACATTTTCCGTGCATGTACTCATGCCATATTTTTCCGCCTCAAGTATCAGTAAATGTACTTCACATGATTCACGTGCCCGGACTACTAAGTTGAAGAAATAGGTTGTAAATTAGCAAACAATAACTTGCCTAAGGTTATACAGAAGGTGTTATGTGCCTCTAGGGTATAATATCTACATGTTTGTTGATACGAGTTATTGAACTGACAGTATTATCTTATCAGCTATAAGTAATAATAAATTATTCGATCGGAACTCATTGTCAGTCGAAGCTGAACATTGCGCTCTATTAGAGGGCTTGTTGTTAATTGTGTTTAAATAATATACATTTGTATTAGCAATATACAAATCAGTTCACATAAACAGTGGTCGAGACATCTCTCTTAATTGGTCACGTTTCGTTAGTGCCTTCTCGTTAAATAAAAACGTTTTCTTGGAGAATTATTAAAACGGATCTACTCTGTCTGCGCAGCCATTGCATGTCAAACAGTTGTTCATCAAGCAACATCGTTCGTATATCTAATTTAGAAATTATTTATATTTCCAATCACTGTTTTGTATTTATTTCATACATTTTGTTTTGTTTCTATCTCTTTGAAATAACGTGTGTATACAACACATTGTATTTAATGTAAGTACGTAATTATAATGAGGCCGTTGTCTTTGTGTGACTTGTAAATGCTTAAATACTGTGCAGGGTATAAATCTGATATAGAATAACGTCCTACCTGAACCTAAGGTCGTTGTAATTGATAGTTATTCTTAAGTAATCGTTTAAGTTACTTTGAGTTTTCTCTTTGCAAGTATGTATATTGTTCTCTTCTATCTAAACGTCAAATTGGCTGGCACGAAATTGACAGAGCCTTTGTCCAAAAGTCGTGTCGATGTTTCGTTCAAACTATTTTAACCTCAATTAACTTTAACAACGACGGTCTTGTTCTCGAGCTTGTGGTCATTTACTTATACATCGACGATCATCATTACTCATCGTTCATAATGTACCTACCTACCTACACCGTTGTAATGTAATTTACTTTCTTCGACGTGGTATGTTGCTACATTGTATAACACTTTAAACTATAATTAATTTGTTGTTCAGTCCGACAACGTTTCTAATTTGTACACATTGAGTAACAAATGGTGATATCAAGGGGGTTCTCGCCACAGTGTAAAAATAAAACATAATGAAAGACAAAAAGAGACTAGAAGTGACATTAAGCGTGCGTGGTGACGGTTCATTGAGTCGAAACAATGTCCGGAGTAGTACCAGGAGTAATCGAAGCAATGCAAGTAACAATAGCAGCACACTGCCCGTAAGCGAGATATTCGCCACTGATCGTTTCTCTGCGCCTTACAACAGATCATTTGATATACTCGACAAGTACCGCAGGCAACCGAATCAATATGGATATCCAGCACAAAGCTTGCAAGCATTAAATCATTACCAACAATCCGAAAATAATGGATACGCTGTTAGGGACAGAAACAACCCGTTTATTGATTATACAGACTCGTCGAAGCCATACTACCATCAGTCACAACAGCTGCCAAACGCGAACCAATATCAGTATCAGCCTGTCTACAATGATCCTTCAATTCGACTGCACGGAACATTACCACGTTCAGTCAGTCGTGTAGACCAAACAAGGAGCAACCCTTTGAGCAGTGACGACTCCTTTCGCTCCACGTTACCTCGATCAGTGAGTCGCCTAGATCAGCCGACAGATAATCGGGTTTATAACAATGAGCCGATCCAGATGCAGGGTTCCTTATCACGATCAATCAGCCGTAATGAAACACAAAGAAATAATTTCTATAATGAAGACTCGAATCGGGTTCATGGGTCTTTGCCCCGATCAGCCCGATTTGATGACCAACGAGGTAATCTAATGTATGATCAATCAGGTCAGTTA
This sequence comes from Spodoptera exigua, assembly GCA_902829305.4. Classification (NCBI taxonomy): domain Eukaryota; kingdom Metazoa; phylum Arthropoda; class Insecta; order Lepidoptera; family Noctuidae; genus Spodoptera; species Spodoptera exigua. Next base: position 7,403,736 of record LR824612.2, read on the forward strand.
TATAGCACTGTGCCTAGATCAGTAAGTCGTCAGGAACAACAACGGGGTACTCCTATATATCCTAATACACACAATTCGTTGCCTGCAAAGTATGGACCAAGACGAGTACGAATAAGTGAACTGGGCCCAATAGTACACGGATATGGTGAGTTGCAATAATATTTCAAGTTAGACTTGTCGATTGTATGTATTTGTAGGTACCGACTAAAAGGACGCTTACATAAAAGCAGCTATGTTCGCATCCCGAAGGGTTTGTATATCTGATCAAAACTCTCCACCAAAGCGTACGTCCTGAAATGCATAACAATAGCTTGTCGACTGTCGGGAGTTTTGGACATGTTTAGCAATGTCTCTTTAGGATGGTCAGACTCAGTATTTCAACGTGAAATTGAATATTATTAAATGTACGTTCAGTTAATATTAAAACATTTATAATTTTTCAAATGTATTCGGTTTTGTAAGAATTAAAACAAATGTCTTATTAGTTAGTAAACTTTTTGTATATAGAGTCTGGAGTGAAATCCAACGTAGAAAGTCGTTTTGAATAGAAACTAATCTAGTCGTTAACCTGCAATATATCACGTTGTATCAAGGTATAACTACCATAAAATATTCTGCTTTCAGCTTAACCGCCGTAGTGTTTGAATACTTACTTAGTATCGATATTCTAACTACCCATTAAGCTCACCGGGAACCTGTTTATCTTACTTAACTAGACCGACAATTAAATTCAGCGGAGCTATTTATAACTTGCTACAGATCTCTACCAATCGATAAGAACTTATAAAGAGAAAATACCTATTTACCATACTGAGGCTTTCGCATTAAAGTTTTACTGCAGACTTATTGTTATATTTAAATGTAAAAGCATATTTTCTAGCCACATCTAAATATAAACAAAAGGTTTATTATGCGTGTGTGCGTATATAGGACGACATCTGGGCCAACCCTCCCGAGGGACGGACAACAATAGCTGCAGCAGGGCACTCTCCCCGCGTTTACTGGTGCGCTCTAATGAGCCAGACCGTTGTGTTAGCTGGTTCTCTCAGTACTTCATATGCCTCTACGATAAGTACCCATATTGAAATTCAGTGGTGTTGTGTTTGTTTTTGAACATTAAAATTCTTTGCGATGGCGGTCACAAAGTCAGCAGTTCGGGGCATTATGTGTTCCCTAATGGAGTTCACTTTTAAAGCGAGTAAGAAAACTAAACAAACTAAATTGAATTGTGGTTTTGCTGTGCCTTATTTATGTTATTGTAAAATACTTTCAATTTAATCCCTCGTCCGATTAAACGGAATCGATCAACTATTTCCAATAAATTGGAAATTCCTCGAATAAAACGAAGAGATTAAGTTAAATATAATATTTTGAATTGCTTTTAATCTTGATCGCATCAATAAAATAACAGTCGGTTCCGTTATGATCGGTACGTTTTGATATTTGCGTGTCACCATTTTTGCATTTTGCACAAAAGGAGCGCTAGACTAGCTCGGTTAGAAGGTCGCCGAGTATTTATTGTCGTTTATGTTTGCTAAAGTTAAGCCATATACAGCTTTAGAGTCGCGTTTCTAATTTTTATACACAACAAAAAACAGAGATAGAGAATATGATTAGTCGCCGTATTATCTTCTCATTATACATCTTGTGACTTACAAAGCTTCTTTGAAATCTTTGTAGGATAGCCTTATTTGAAAGTTAACGTTCAAATCTTTTGAGTTCGTCAGTGTAGTTAGGTTCGATACGGGGTTTATGTAACAGTCGGTTACGGTATAAAATCTAATAATAAATGGTTCGTAAACCATAATCTATATCTCACTCAAAGTTGTGTAATGGTTGGCGATATCGGATAGAAAGTACAATACAAGACAGTGTATAAAGTTGGAGGTTATTTGACCTTAACAAATAATAACGGATGAGCTTTCGTGGCGAGTACAGTAGAGAAGGCGATGTGGTACCAGGGTGCGCGTGCCTGAGCCGAGTTCGTGCTCCGATGCCTGATAGAAAAGGAGACGAGCACGATTGACACTCGTGAACTCACAGTTTGAGCTTCACTCAAATAACACAGCATTTTGATTTTACTACCTAGTTACTTTTGCTAACACAATAGTGAAAATAAAAAAGAAAACCCATTCATAAAATGAATAATCTAATATGACGTTTTATAACAAGTGCTTACAATGGACATACCGGTGCCAGTATGAACATTATCTACACAAGTAAATAAACAGTGAGTAATTTTGGAATGTTGCGATCAAGCGGATAAGCATCTAGGAATGGAATTAAGCAATCAAGAAAATATATTATTAACTGTTACTTATCTAGGGATCCATCAGTCACGTCACACGAACGTAAATTACCGTGTTTTACTTTCGAATCTTAATAAATAAATGTCATAGATTGTAATTTGGTACATGTTATTATAATGTTCGATAAAAAAACACCTTTCTCTGTAGCAGTAATTACTATAGGTAATGCACTCGTGTTTTTTTTTCATTATCAATATTCGTGCATCCGCGTCTCATTCAACGCCGTGAAAGTCCTTGTTATTGTGTATTCTGGCCCCATGAACTTATTAATTGTTATTGTTGTTACAATGGCGTTTACAAGATATACATAACCCTTACCGATTTCACTCACTATTAATCTCGTGCATGAAATGATCACGTTCGCCATCGCCACTTGACGTTGGAATTTTATCGATGTTGTGAGTGACTCAATCGTTATCTTTTATGTTAAAGGACGTATGTCTGAATTGGATTGAGCCATACGTGCATGTGTTAGTGTATTATTCCTGTCGTAGTTTCTCTACTATCATATTTGACCGCAGTAGACAGCACTTGTTGTATATCGTCGTATAAAATCGGCAATGTGCAGAGGAAACCGTGCGTTGCGGTTTGTTGCGGCTTACATCCGTGCTGCGGGCAGATCTCGAAAGTGAACCTGTGAAATGAGTTATTGAAGCGCATCTAAAACACGATACCCTGAGAACATGATCTCCTGTCACTTATATTTATTTATGATTAGTTTCGCTACATTTCGCACGCTTTTCCTGGCGTTGTATGAAATACCAATGTGAGTAAAATTTCATATTATGTTAAAAGAAACATATTGCCACACTCAGATTTTCCTGCGTCATGGGTGCTTCTACACACCTTGAAATTAACGTGCAAATCACACTCAGACTCATTTGTCTAGCCTCTACACCAATCATGTAATCATATTCGGTTATTAAAATTTTGTAAAAGAAACGAATACACTTATTTCTAAATTCTACATTTGTTGCAAACAAAACAACATTTTTAAGAAGTCAGTGCAATACTTTTCACGTATTACAAGTTTTATCGTCAAATCCACCTACGGAGAAACAGTTTGAAATTCTTACAGAGCTATGTCACCGTGACCGTTACTCGAAACGTAGACGCATTAAATGTTCGGCGAGAAAAGTGTCCTTTCCAGAACGAGTTTGTTAGTGTTATAATAAGTAGGTCCGAACATCCATTACGGCTGTGACGCGTGCTGTATCTAATTGGCATCCTTGCATACATTAATCACCCTGCAAGGTGTGCATTGCCTGTATGTAGATCACCGGTCGGACTGCTTTTCGAAAGCTGAAGTCCTGTTCAATAACCTACAGTTAACTGAAAGCCATATCCCGGCTGCAACGCGATTTCTAATTTCTCCGATAGCTGCTGGTAATATTATATCGTTTCATAGTGTAATTAACTGTCGATTTATCTTAATTTATGTAATAATGCATCGTAGCGTTTAGTTTATGTCACTACATAGTTTGTTTTGATGATGTCTATGAATAATTCTTATTTACTTATGCAGATTGCGCTCTTCACCTTGATTTTGTAATTCAATGTCATATTTTATAGACTGATCTTTTACCTGTTATACCGGAAAATAGAAGGGAAATGTAATTGCTAGTTATTTTTGCATTTTATGTTCCTTTCTCGGGTCGTCTCGTGTAAAAAAAGACGTCCGTATGTGACGTAACATAAATATTTTCATAAAAAATTACTTCTATTTTTCTATGATTAAATTGATAAGATCTCTACATAAATGATCCCTATCTATTCAAGATTATCGAAGCGAGCCAATTTCACTTATTTCGTTCAGACAATTTTATTTTTCGAGACTATGACAATTATAATTTTGATACTTAGTAAGTAGAAAATAAATATATTTGGGGGACTATCTAGATAAATTTTTCAGTTTTCAAAAATGGAATTGAAGTTCTTTTTTTTTCTAAACTGATCGGTTAGCGCGAAAAACGTAAAACTTGTTACCACCCTGTAAATTCTAAAACAATATAATGAGAAATAAAAATTATTTTATTATGCACATTAGTATTTCATGTATATCTCAGCCGAAAATTCGTATTATTACCTCATATATAGTAAATTTTAGTTTTTCGCTCCTACGGAACCCTCAAAGGGTCTTGGTAGCTTTTTAGTTGGTTAGCTCAAGGCAATTAAGAGCTAAGTGCCTACCTGTAAATAAATCCCTTACTAAAATAAATAACTTAGGTATGTGCTATAATAGTGAGTTAAGTTCTAAATAATTACATAAAGATGATTAACTAATTAACACCTTAACAACACTAAGGGCAAAATGATTACGTAATTTCCAAATTTTGTGATGATGTAACTTGTAATGTGTACACAAATAATATTAAGGTACTAAAAGTACTGATCCTTTGTTTACGGAAGTGAGCTTAAGATATTTATGGAAATGATACACAAGTAAGTTCAAAATAGGTTTTATTTCAAACCTGTTATTTGTTTTATTTTTTCTTTATTTATTTAACTTATTAAATTCGTATTCGATGATTTGTTTTTTTAAACAATCGTCTGCATTACAAAACAAAAATTAATAAACTGAAGCTTATTTATATCATATACACAACCTTATAGGAAATAAGAATAGTTGTCTATCTCCCATTAACTCGAATTTGTTAAAACAGCGCAATTAAAGTGCAAAACGACTTCCGCTCATGTTTCAACTATTACTAAAGTCGAGTTCTATTTTCCGACATGGAATTTATCATCTAACAACACGGAAGTGATAATAAAATAATAACTGGGTACACAATCGATCACATTGATACGTACCCACCTCACTCATAAAGAATCGAAAGTGTCGGTAACGAGATCGATGTAGATGCGATCGATCGGTTCAGATAATGGGTAGGTAACGTTAGGGTAAAAATAAAGGAATTGGTATGCGCCAGGTTGAGACTTTCTATTTTTAATCGGGCGGAGAGGTCGCGGGCGCGGGCGCCGGCGCCACAGCCTCCGCCAGAGCTTGTGGTGGTTGCGCGCGCATTCCGTCAGCGCATGCGCCCCGGGCTGCGCGCACTACACGCGTTCTTATACCCAGTTCGGTGTTCACGATTTGTTTGTTTTGATTTGCCGTAACAAATCCAAAGCCGGTTACACTTACCGTATCTGTAAATAACGTTCGATCAACATTAAGATAAACTTAGGCTTTAAAATTATGGACAATTTTATTTATAATCAAATTGGACAATGACCTAGTCGGAATGCATTAGGGCGAATAGCCGGTCGGTGCTTCGGTTTGATTGACGTACGATACTAACCAGATAGTATTGTAACGAGAGCCGGTAGATCAACCTCCGCCTACGGACATAGCTGCCCCAACTCAGGAAGTAGCTCAGGAGTAGTTTGTGACGAGGAAATGGGTGTGATCAGGAGAAAAAAGCGTAAGTGTACTTTCTCTTCGATTAGATAATAGATAAATAGACGATTGGCAGTGCTGTACTTTAATTATATCCTTGCACTTATTAAATAGTACGTGATCTTTTGTTATTATTTTTAATAAGGCAACATTTTGCAAGTCACTTTCGATTTGACAGTAACCTGCATGTGTCACAATGTAACTTTTTTGTTAGTTTGCGAAATCTCTGATGCAATTCTCCCAAATTAGCATTTCGTATTGTTGAATGTGATATTTAGAACAAAAATAACAGTCGGCAACAAAATTCTATGGACTGTTAACTTTGTTATGGAACGGATATTGTGCTCTAAAAGTCTATAATATTCTACGACAGGCGAGTCAAGGTTCATTATTGTTTTTATCTAGAAAACTACATTCACATTCTATGGGAACTTTTATATTCACTTCACATTGTTTTTATAATTACCTTTATTATTTTAGACGTGGTTCTAATTAGTTAAACAGTTTATGTGAGAGATATTCTCTGTTTTCTATTTCACCATGTACTACAGTAGGTACTGTAGTTTATTTTTCTACCACCAAAATTGTATTAGAACAATAATTACAAATGTGACTCTATTTTTGAAGTAACTTGTTAGGTCTCAATATGGATAATGCATTAAAATAATCTCCTTTATTTCCATAAATAGTTACTTACTTAAGTGTAACAATACTTGTAACTGCCCACTTTAGAAGTGGTTCAGCAGATTGCCAAGCTCACTAACCCTACTTAAAGACTGCAGCCATATAAGGACGCGACATATGTGTCGAAGCAATGCACATCTAACCTGTATCGACTCGATTAGTATAGTTACCGATAATAAACAACACTCCTTCTAAAAGCAAATATGAATGAGAGTAAATCTAAATTATTGTTATACAGATATAGTGAAAAAGAACCGTGTTTGTTTCTTCTATTTTCTGGGACACTGTGTCCTTGCTTCGCACCAACCACATGATTTGTCTGCACTACCCTATGTTTGACTGTTGGAGAATGCCTTAAGGCATTAGGTCCGCCATTCAGACAGTTTTGTGCGAAGAATAAATAAATAAATAAATATCAGATTCTAATAAATAGATCTTACAACAAATAATAATTGGTCTCTACTATGCGGAATCTAAGCAATGTTTAAAAACAATGATTAATAACCAACCTAAGGCACGTTTATTCAAAAAACATGTACCGTAACATAAAAATTCCGATATGAATAGGTCATAGTTGTAAATAAAATGGCATCGATACCAACATTTACCACATTAATATTCAACGGTAATAATTTGTTTAAAATGTACATCTTCACATTTTATGACCGCGTACAAATACAATAAATGTAATGAACAATGTTCCTTGCTCATAGAAACCGCAGAACAATGCGCATATTACAGCGCACTTGCACTCAATAACATTTAATCGCTTGCGGCTTCTGTTCAATAGGTCATACGTAACATATTTTACGTGGTTCGTAAATACTCTAGTGTGAAGGTGAAACATCAATGGTTACGTTATGCGGTCATCGCTCACGTATTCGGGCGGGACCCCTAACTTCACACTGTTGTAATAGGTACATATTATCTACCTATATTTCGTAATTGCGCAGTTAAAAGTATCGACAAGATGTTTTGGACAATATCGTTTAAGTATCTCTTGTCATTGGAATATTAGTACCTTGCCCTTTTAAAACTGACCTTAAAGTTTGTCATCGTCTAAAATAACTTCTTAAAAAGCAATGTTTGTGTTTTGTTTTGTTTGAAATATCATCAAACTGCCTATTTCGACTGTCTCATAAAAAGGTTTTAATGCGTCTCATAAACAAATTCATGTATTTGACCTCATCCAATACTTGATTTTTTTATTTGTGGTCATTGTTGATTGTCATACTATACTATATTAGAGTATATTCCTTGTACTTAGTTCAGTACCTACTGTTTCAAATGCAATTTGTAGGATAAAGTATCCATACAATTTACCGTACCCAACAACATTTTAGTTCCATAATTCATTTATGAACAATTTCTGTTCTCTTACCTTTCAAAGAGCTTTTACATCGTGATTATGTGTTTTTCGTGTAAATTGCTAGCCTCCGTTGGAATTATCTTTCATAACTGTGATTAGTGCTTGCAGCTTGCAGTTGAACGTGCAGAGTACCGTATTCGTAGTCTACGAAACCAAACAGCTTTCAAAACTAGATCACACTTACAGCCTTTTTCATTCCCTTCACTTATTTTTGAAAACAGCAGTGAGCAGATATACCTTACAGGACCTAACTCGGTGCTGAATAAATCCAAGACCTTTTTTATTTTTAACATAAAATGCAAATGAGTTTTATATTATGTATGCAGTTTCTAAAATTTTACTGCAAAAATACGTAGATACTTGGAATTTAATACGCATTTACATGTTTTAAATAATATATTCATTGCTTTGGTAAATGAAATAGAAATAAAATAGAAAATTTTATTTATCAAAATTGCATGCATAATGTGGCTATAAAATAATGCCTATGAGAATTGAGAATGTGTTAATGCAATGAATATAGGTAAGAGTAAATGACATGCATGAACTTTACATGATGCTACTGTACCGTTGTGAATGATATATGTATGAAGCCATAAGTTTAGTGTATTTATGGCGTAATGTCCACGGGGCCGCACCGGTTTCGCAGGCAGCAAATACTAGCTAGACGTTTCTCAGACTTCACTACAAAGTGCTCTAAGCCTACTACAGCCATTAAATCAAATTGCCACTCTTAATTTAACATTAACGGACCGCTATCAAGCTCAGGGTTTATTCCTGTCATCAAAGCTACAATTTCTTACATTGCTTCTAAGTTTTTGCCGCGTTTAAGCGCAATCGCCTACAAAAACGACATTCACTTCATACAAGATGAAAATTGCTTCACTGCTTTTACTTAAATTACTTTCATAAAGTACCTTCAGTAATTATTTATTAGTTGCATGCTTTTTCGTTAAATTACTCACTGAATCATTTCACAACATTGACTTTCACCTGTCCGTTACATTTAGATTGGAAGTAAATTACCATCATTCCTAGAAAAGAGAATTTTCCAATAAGACTACTGTAAGATGAGAGTCACGAATCCCTGTGTAAACTATCACGACTCGTTCTGGAGTACAATAGTTGTGTAGGTAGTTATTCTATTAAGCTTATCCGGGGGTGAAAGTATCGCAACTGATTGGCTATTGTAATGCAGAAGACAGGACGCGGTCCCGACCGTTCTGGATCATGATTTCTCTGTGGTCCATTCATTCGTCTCGACATGTAGATTGTCGTGCGAACGTAGCGGTGTGACGCGCGACCATTTGTTATTCAATCCCGTACTGTTTGTATTCATAGTCTATGGAATTAGAAATCCGGTTGCGTAGAAACGAATCATCAATAATTGTCGCAGCGCATCATTTGTCATTGCTCTTCGGAACAAAGCATTTCTCTAAGATATACCGGTCTCAGGCTTAGCATTTCGAAGCCGATAGTTCACAATCGTGACAACAGCAAGCGCAGGTGATACGTCACACAGTCATAATGTCTACATCGTGACGGTTTATTTTCGAGCTCATGATCATTCCGACCTTGCTAGCACATGTATGCACCGCATTGCATACAGCACATTGTATCTATTCACTGGGGGGTCAATAATTAGTTCAGTGCCGGCGCTTTGAACGCCCACTGTCCCATTAACTGCAAGAAGACCTTTGTTTTAAGTTAATTTGTTTTCTCGCATGTAGGGAAGTCCCTACCTACTCATCTTTTATTGCCTATGTAACCTGACAACTAGGTTAATTGCTCTATTCAGATCTCGCTGTATTATTCACACGAATATCCATTTTCATATTTATGCTTGACCTTACACTTGTTGACAATAGATACCTGTGAGTATTGCGCAAGTGGCGGAAGTCAGTAGTCCGAAACAATACGCTTTACATAATGACCAGTTCAGATAACAAATCATGTATTTACCTAGACAGTGTAGATTAATTATTGAATAACACTTATTGGACGGTACATTCTATTCTCTTATCAAGACTAAATTCAGCAGTGACATAAAGTCCAGATAAATAAGCAAAGGGTTTTAACGATAACAATGTTGATGTATAGATGGATTATATAATGTATGCAATTCCTCCAATAAATATTTTAAACAATGATTTTTATAAACATTTTATCATATAAACACGTAATCTTTATAACCTTGGTTTATTAAGGGAATAAGGTGCGGTAATGCGGTTACAGCGAATAGTATCAGTGGCATCTGTGCGCTGATAACACAACGTTGAAGTTATTTAGGGATTTATAGGGCAAGTATAATGTGTCATTTGATAAGGTTTGACATGCTTTTTATTTCACAGGTGAATCTGTTTCGGAGCGAGCTGAGAGCGAAGCGCGGGTAGTCAACGACCAGCGATGTATCGAAGTTCGCATAGCGCGCACTGCCGGCGGGCTCGGGCTCAGCATAGCTGGAGGAAGAGGCTCCACACCTTACGTCGGTGACGATGACGGCATCTTCATCTCCCGAGTCACACCGAACGGGCCAGCATACAATGCTGGACTAAGAGTAAGTCTATATTCAAATCAACCATATAAACTTATCAAGTGATAGATAGCATTGCCTTTCTAATCAAATGAATCACTGCGGGAAGTTATTAATGTCGTCGTAAAATTGTTATTACACAAACTGAATTATGAATGTACTATCTTGTCTTTTGTTTCATTTAAGTGCAGACATAAACATTATGGCTTTATTGTAAATTTATTTTTAAAGTTGTATGGGGTTTAATGGATGTTTCAATTGTTTCAGGTCGGCGACAAGGTGCTCTCGGTGAACGGTACGTCTGTCGTAGAAGTGGATCATTATTATGCAGTGGAAGTACTTAAAGCGAGCGGGCCCACGCTCACACTTGTCGTGACCAGAGATTCACCCAATTCGACCAGGCAAGCACCGTTTACTCCTTATCTTATTATTTCATCACCACTGTTGCAATCATTGCGACTACCTAAATTATTTAGAACAGATCATGCAAGCTTAGATAAGTGCCTTTTGTTGGTTTAAATTTTTGTTCAATATTTATAAAAGATTGTATGTTATTAAGCCTGGCTCTTTGATAAGTATTTAATTAACTTGATCATGTTGTGCGTAAAATGCAATAATAAGGAAATAATTTTATTCAGAACTCACAGCCGAGCACCGAGTGGAGCGAGCCATCATTCCATATCTAGCACTACCGATACAGTATCTACACTGGAAAATGGACAGGTAAACAGCTCATTCAATATGCACATCATGTTCTACGTACATAAATGTAAATCGCACAGCTATTACATGCAAAGGGGTTTGCAATGTTTTTTATTGCAACAACCGTATAATACCTACCACTATGCTTTCCATCGTGGTATATCGATAGATGATAATCTAAACTACTCAAATTTCACAAGCACAGGTCTAACATGGCGCCAATATAACGTGTAAAGTATCGATTAACAAGCAAGTTACTTGTACAGGTCCCGACAGGTCGCGGTATACCCAACAAGCCGCTTATCATCAGCAATCAGTACGCACAGGAGTTTGAGCCCGAGTACAAAGAACAGGTCGTAAACCAGACAGTGCCGACAGTCGTTCCTCCTGTGACGAGTTATAGTCCGTCTCCTATGGGACAAGTTACTGCGGAGACGTACCAGCGACTGCAAGCATCACCTCCGCCCGTCACTGAGCCATACATACCACCCGGTAACTATCAATATTACTTAAATTATAAATGCGAACGTTACGATGTTTGGATATTTGTTACTCAATCACGCCAAAACAGCCGAACGCATCTGGATGTAATTTGGCACAGGCATAGGATACACTTCGGAATAGGACTTAGGCTACTTTTTACCAACATACAGTAGAAGCTAGTTCCATATATTTAACAAGTAAAACTGAAGGTAAAGACTTTCCCGCGACAATCTACAAACAATAGCTGAATCTGTAATGTATACTTAAAGACCTTTGAAAACGTCAATCCGTCAATCTTGCGTGTCGTAAATTATTCTATGAAAGTTGTCACACGCAGTTGAAAAGGCCCAATAAAATCTGATTACTGGCCTAACCTTTGTGAGGTTGTGGAGGTCAGACGTCAGTCGGAGCACCGTCTAAAATATAGATAGTTTAGCATCTGGTTAGACTGGAAGTCGAAAGCGATGCTCGTGGGAAAAGGCCCTTCTTATTTGCTCAAAGATCAATGCAGCTACGTAATCGAATTCAATATATATTTGAATTTAATCAGTACATAGCATTACGAGCGTAGGTACTTTACTGGCAGTTTGCAACAAATGCCGCGTAGATAAAAATAAATTAAACGAAATTATACATTGCTTTAGTTTTTATGTTACTTGTAGCCGAAAAAAAAATCTATCGATTCTTGTATTGTTTTATAACATTAATCATAAAATGTGAAATATAATAAAATAATTTCCTTTATTTTCCAGTGTATCAACAAAAGGTGCTAGTCCATACGACGTTGATTCGCGACGGCGCGGGTCTCGGGTTCAGTATAGCCGGTGGCAAGGGTTCCCCTCCCTACCGAGATGACAGCGACGCCATTTACATCTCCCGGATTTCTCCGCAAGGTGCTGCCGCTAAGGACGGCAAGATGATGGTCGGAGATAAAGTTGTTTCCGTAAGTTTTGCCCCCATATACATGGGTTATTTAGGTTTTAAAAAAAGTAAATTTGACTTATGATTTTCATAAGGGCCTAGTTATTTACATTTGTTACCTACTTTTAATTCTATTACATTCATATATGTTATCATTAAAGCACTTTGTCTTAAGTCTCAGAAGCTAGCTTTTATTATAAATCCTGTATAAGTACTTGTAAAATATTTTCATTGCTGTAAAAGTAGTTTAGTAGCCGTTACAAGAGAAAGGAATTTGTTGACATTAATTATATCGACACAGTTTCATCGGAAACATAACTACGAAAGCCTAGACTAACCGCGGCGAAAGACTTAATATAGATTTATTCCCTCAGATAAACGGCGTAGATATGGAGAGCGCTCCTCACGAAGCAGCCGTATCCCTTCTCACCGGACACGAGAGATTTGTTAGGCTCGTTCTACAACGAACGATAACTACGGAACAAGGTAAATATACTGTTCAATTACCATTTAGTAGACAACCATATAAGCTTGCCAATTTATTGCTTTCGGAATAGCAATTCGTACGTTTTCAAAAACAGTACTATTAAATTACAAAAGAGATAACCGCTTAGCTTTTACCTTTTATTAAAATATATTTTCCTCATAGGCGAGTTCATCCCGCGGAAGTCGACATCGGAAGAAGTGAGAGAACATAAGACCAGCCTGCAGAATGTGAACATTATTCCGACACAGAAACCTAACACAAATCACGTTAGCGCACCTTTGAACCACACGAGCACACACAGCACACAGAGCACTCGCGTGCCGGGCCCCGCGCCCGCAGGCCCCACGACCCCCACGGCCCACACGGCCCCCAGTCCGTCACCGCAGCCACCACTACAGAAGCAGGCCACATTTGCACCCACTTCAGTCCCACCGCAACCTGCACCGCGAAAACTGAGTCAACCCAACGGGCAGGTGAGGCTTAGTTGTCGCTTTATATGTACCGGTTAAGGGTGATTTTTATATTTGTTGTTTAGTCTAACTCTATTTCAGCACAATTGTAACTGTTTGATAAATTTTAAAAACATATTGAAAGTATTTTTTCATATATAAAAATATTCGTAGAAAATGCTTCCAAAAATAGTTGTTTGCTTCTGATCCTCACGCTAGTAATGCAATTAAATTCAATATAAAAACTCGTTCACTCCAGGCCAAACCGACAACTAACAGTACGAGCACGCCCCTAACTCCCGGCGCCAATAACGTGCACGGATCTAACGACGATGTCTTCGACGATATACAGGTACGACCCACACAATCATTTCTTAACGTATTCAGTTTCGCAGGTGATGGTATTGGTTTAACACGTTCACGTCAGAGCTTTGAGACATTAGCTTTACCACAAATGTGTGCGACGCCTTATCTGTTCACTTCACTATGTAGATTAGTCGAAAGTTGGCGATGACATTTAGCTCGCAATAGTTGCGAAAGGTATTACACCCGATGCATTCTGAAATATAGAGCTCATATTTCATGATGTTCGGTTGTAATATTGGTCACAACTATTAATATATTGAGTTAAATGCGATCTCCATACTTAATATTTATGCATTTATCTGCTTCATTATGCTGTTGAACATCAAAATTTCAAACATTAGAAACTGTTAATAAGACATCATGGGTACATGTAAGTCACGCGTATTAAAACCTGTTCAGAAATATTTTTAGTGAAATACATGCTAACGTATCATTACATTATTAATAAAATCTATGGTGTATTTTATCATTATGTATTCAGTAATTATTGCACATTATTTTATTAAGTAACTTTGAACATAATAAAGGCTTCCAGCTTTACCTTATATTATTGCACTTTTGCCATAAATATGTCGACGCAACATTGTCTGTAACTATGCTATTTACACGAGTATTAACTATTGTTTGTCTATGAATGTATAAGAAATTATTATAAAATATTTATGTATAAAAGTTATGTATATTATCATAAAAGTACGTAGGCAACAGATAGAAATCTAATGCTAAAAACAGAAGAAATATTTTGAGACACAAATATCAGTTTATGAATGAGGTTTGGTAGATAGTTTTTGTAATTATTTCACAACAAAGTATTTTTTAATTTTTCAGATTTTAAAGATGAGAAGCTCCGGGGGTATTAAAGTAAATAATCTGTAAAACTTTTCTTTTTACTTTATAACATCATTTTAAATCATGTATGATGTCAAAGAAATACAAGCCTTTTAAATCTCCACAGACTGATGATCATCATGATTAACTTTGTTAATTTGTAAAACTTAGCTAGAAATTTCCCTTGATTTCACAGAACACAAAATTAGGCGGGAGACTCACCCATGCAAATGAGTACTCATGAAAGTTCGAATTTTTCTTATTAACTGAAGATTTTTGAAATTTCCTCTTGGATTTTCTTCTGTGTGAACTACACACAACACGCAAACGTGCTATACACACCGAAAGGGTGGTGAGAATCTAGCTGAGACACGTTATAGGTCAGCCAGTTGCTCAGCCACGCGTCGACTGTGCTGTCGAATGGTTATTATTTCGTAGATTAGAAATATTTCCAGTAATCTTGCTAGATAGGCTCTCTGAAAGTAGTGGACAATATCCAGGTGTCATCATTTATCATCATAAATACACTGTCAGTACTTACGAACGGAAAACCAGTGCTATATTTCTCGATCAACAAAGATTAGGAAATACATAAAAGTGCTTGGTTGCCCAGAAATACACTTTAAAAGAAATAAAAGCAAGTTTTTGTCTAAATCAAACTCTACCGGCACTACTTTTTTTTTGTATTGGCTTAGGAGTTGATCGACACAC
The DNA here is from genome assembly GCA_902829305.4 of Spodoptera exigua. Lineage (NCBI taxonomy): Eukaryota > Metazoa > Arthropoda > Insecta > Lepidoptera > Noctuidae > Spodoptera > Spodoptera exigua. Next base: position 7,418,975 of record LR824612.2, read on the forward strand.
GCAATAGCCACTTGTGATTTCTTACCCTATAAGGCACTAAATTTAATAGAAATCAACTTTGTTTAGCAAAATTTTGTAATAGATTTACACTAAGTTGGTGACCATAATGGGGGATTGGTGACCATATTGGGTTGTTCATAAGTGCTAGTCGGATGAGAATATAGAAAACATTTCCCCTTCGATTTTATGTTTGTTACAATCATTTTCTTTTTGATGTAGCATGTTAATATATACTCGAATACCCTATTACTTTGATAAATAATTGGCGTAAACGAACAGAAATAAAATATAAGTCGACCCCGTTTCTGTTCTTTTAGTATTGATCCGTGACAAATGATAAATTCTATCTTATTTATATAAAAAATACCTTAACAAACAGTTCTGATATATTTTATTTTTAATATCTCTTTTCATAAAAATATCCCATGAACTAAAATAAAATATCATAGGTACCATCTATATTTAGTATAAGTTATTGTTTTTCTTTGTTAATCCAAAACGTATAAACAATAACTTAAATAAGTAACATTTGGAAAATCAAATCTTAAGAAACGATGAATAAAAAAATCAAGTCTATTTATTATCTTGGCTCTGGTATGTATCTGGTAGTTGGAAATTAAATAAATTCAGTCTTAAACCTGAACAAAAACTGTTTATGATTTATCTGCAAGGCTTGTATTACTTTGCACATGTATATCATACCGAACTAGTTTAGAAATCAGATAATAAGTAGTTGGGGGTAAAAGTGATACGCTACTGTGCCCACGTAAAGTGTGCAAGCTCTATCTGCTCCAAATCTTATAAGCTAGCACATTTGCAGGCAATTTAATGAATCCATGAGACGTTGATACATGTAATTTTCCAGGGCATATATGTTACAATTGCCAAATTCGAATCGTGACCCACTTAGACGATAAAGTAAAATTGTGTGACATGATTTTCAAAAACTTAGTCAAAAAGTCAAGTAAATTAAAAAATAGTTTATTTCAATTAGACTCTTTTTACAGGCACTTTTGAAAGTCAAACGAAATTTTAAAGATATAAAATGTCAGTCTGTCAGTCAGTCCTCTTAGTGAAGCTATTTGCTCGTTCCAAAGTGTTGATACCGATGGAGAAGAAGGAACAAGAAACTCCATGGTTGCTCTTTTTAAATCTTTATCTTATAATGGGTCATTGAATTCGAATTTGTCAATTGTAAGCACTTGCGTCGTGGTACCGGTACATTAGACTGATTCGATGTGAACGTGTTAAACGCGCAGCCATCGCGGCCGATTACCAACGAGGAGTTCCAAGCGATGATCCCGGCGCACTTCCTGGGCGGCGCGCGGCCGGCCAGCGCCGCGAGCGCGCCCCCCGAGCGCGGCGTGCGGGTGACGGTGGAGCGCGCCCCGCCTGTCGTCCTGCCCCCGCCGCCCGCCGCGCTCGGCCGCGTCACCGAGACCATCACCAAGTCCACCTTCACCGAGACCACCGTCACCCGCATCACCGACAACCAACTCGTCGCGCCCCTCATCATCGAAGTAAGAACGACGAACGACGACTTCACTACTACGTAATCAGGGCGATACTAAAGTTTCGCAATGAAAATAAAATATTTAACCCCCGATATCTGAGGCTTCATAAAGTCGATTCTTTCTTCTGTCCCATTAGCAAGGTGGTGTGATCATCCAATTTTTATTGTAGGTATATTTTAGAAACAGGTGAAAGGTAATACCAACGTCATGTAAAATATCAAAGTTCATTCCATTTATTCCCGAAAATGTTTACATCCACCAGATCGATTGACCTTTCTTATTTATTCTTCGTTGATCTGGCTGAGCACCGTCATTACAAAAGATTTTCTATTTAATTTCTGATATTTATATTTTGTACAATATTTGAATACAACAATTATAAAAAAACACAAATCACCAAATTAAAAAGGTCTAAAACGAATATAGGTAAAATTATTGTATGCTTCGGTTTTTGAAAAATCCTAAAACTGAAAAGTGAAAATGACCGTGGAGTCTTGTTTATTAAAAAAATATATACTCAAGGATACGCATTTCCTTTATAATTCAGAAATTAAATAGAGGACTAATAATTATATTGTATTCTGATTCCAAAACTGGGCGAACACTGCATGATATATCATTGCATACCACCTTTCAAACTCCGTAGCTAGTGCGCAATTGATTCGCAACATTCTTGAAATCTAAAACAATGGTTTCACTTTATTACCACCACATATCAAAATTTAGATGACATATTCTTAGTGGTTGTAGTTGTGGAGTTATATATGAATTTACTTCTTTGTAATATCTACTAATCATTCAGCATAAATATATTTTTAACTAAGGAGTAATAAGAGTATGTAAGAGTTGAAAAAGTTGTAAATGTTTAATACAAACATGCGAGGTCAAATTCATATAACTCTAAAACCGTCCCTAAATTCAATAATAGTAAATATTTAATTTCCCTAACATGCCAATTTGTTTCTAAAACAAATATAACTTCTCGGGTAGAGAGCTACTACCCGGTGGAGTTATTCTGTTAAAAAATAATTTGAAATAGGATTGATTAACAAAATGTACTAATTTAATGTTACATTTGATTTTTATTTTGTTGCAGGATGTCATCTTAGTCAAAGAAGGAGGATCTCTTGGGTTCAGTATTATTGGCGGCACTGACCACTCGTGTGTGCCATTCGGTGGTAAAGAACCGGGAATATTTATTTCACATGTGAGTACAATACTGATAAAAAACATCTAGGATTGTAGCTTTTATTTCCATAATGTTTAAGCATAATATAAAATAATGTCAAAATAAAATTAAATAGATCTCTGGCCCGAATTGCCTTATCCTAATATTTTAAAACAATTAAAGTGCGCTACAAGAAAATACCTCCCAGCAAAGGTCCGACGCCTAGATTTATGTTTATAAAGAGTGTCCATTTTTTGTCACTGTATGATACGCATGCTCGTTAATCACGATCCAATAAAAAATATAACACAATTTATATTAGTACATTGGCCAAACTGTCTTCTGTCACAGATATTTCACTTTATCATTCAAGTCAAAAATTCTATTTATCTGTGTGTGTAACTAATACTTAAGTATTGCATTACATAGGTGTCTAATTGACAATCCTTACTACTGTAGTAAAGTTTATTTACAATATAATTTTCCGAAGAAATGTTAATGTTATTATATAATGAATACTGAACTTATTGACATTTTGTAACATCTTTTATGTAACTGTATTCAATAGCAAATAAAAATCCTTTGCCTTGTAATTAGGTGGTACCTGGTGGAGTAGCAGCTCGTTCAGGCAAACTACGTATGGGTGACCGACTGCTGAAGGTGAACGGCGTAGAGCTCACAGGAGCCACGCACCGCGACGCCGTGCAACTGTTGCTGCAACCCGGCGCCACTCTCACTCTTACTGTACGACACGATCCCCTGCCCAATGGATTCCAGGTTTGTGACGTCATTACACTACATTGCTCTTCGTGACATGGGATTGATTGATTGATTGATTTCTTGCTTATACAATACATCATGTATCGATATTGACACTTGAATATAATATGCAATTAACGATTTTCTTTCAACGATTTTGACTAACACTGAATTGTTCACGTTATCTTTTTCATACAGCATCTACAATAGCAATTAACAGTCCTTAAAAATCTTTGTTATATTTATTAAAAAAGCGTTTTGTCAATAGTTTTTGTACAATCCTGTGTCACAAACTCACAACTCAGATAGCCTGTGATCAACAGTTTACTTGTGACAAATACTCTCAATCTAATCAAACATAGTCCCCACCATTGGGTATGTCTTGTTATGAATATTCGTAATCTGTGTATACATACAAACACATACGTAAGCCGCGCAATGTTTTGCATGTTATGCAAGTAACCGAATTTGTGGATTATAATGGTGAGAAGTTGAACGCATAATGTGAATTCACGAGTAGAATGATTTGAGTAATGTCGCTTACAGTAGTCATTTGGCGGTATACAATACTAAAGAGTATGCATAACGCTTATGCATTGATGCACATGATTGTTCAACATTTATACTGACAAAAGCAACTAGTATGTCTCCGCTAAGAATTCTGTCGCTTATCTACTAGCGTTTTTCATGTTCAGTGACAAATGTGTTGATACGAATTTGATTTATCTGTCGTTATAAAACGCAATGAATTGTTTTGTTCCACACGTTCGCAACACGGCCACCGCCCCACGTTCAGGGTCTCATACAAGTTGAGATTGTTGACGCAACTGTAAGTGTGAACGTCGCTCGGCGATCTCGAACTTATGTGTGTTACTTTACCAAATATATATGTCAGTCTCCAACCCCTCATCCAGTCAGTCCGTGTGCCCAGCTATCGTCGTATTCGGAATGGTTATTTCCTAATACAGCTTTTCCTACTTAGAGCGCGTCTTTAAATCTATTAAGATACCATATTGCTTATAGCTCTTTCTACTGTCATGCCAATTAAACAGAATCTTACACCCTTTACAGTTTTGTCTGTCATGTGCTAGGTTTTTATTTATCTAGATTGCATTTTGTAAATACTTAGTATGAAAGCTTATGTTACCTTGAATGCATGATTTTTTGTCGTGGCTTTGCATGTACCAAGTGTTTGTGAATGTAGTGGTTTAAGTGAACAGATTTATTTAGTTACCTTTTGAAATGACATACTTTCATTTTTTTTAATTTATAGATTTGAAAAGTAAATGCGTATACAGTTTTTCTTTTTGCCTCGATTTCAACTTAATTTGTTCTTTAGGACCTAACAATAATCAAACAAGAAGGTGAGAAGCTAGGAATGCACATAAAGGGCGGTTTGAACGGTCAGCGTGGCAACCCTAACGATCCAAATGACGAGGGTGTCTTCATATCGAAGATAAACAGCGGTGGAGCCGCGAGGAGAGACGGCAGACTGAAGGTATGTCACCAATCAAGTAATTCATGCTCGACGAATCACGAAAACCAACTTGCCAACTTGTAATGACAATTTTTCCACGACTTCGATAAAGTTTAATTTAATACAATAAAGTGAATACACTAAAACTTAAAATTGTTACTGAAAAAATATTAATAAAAACTTCTAGGTTGGGATGCGTCTGTTAGAAGTGAACGGCGTATCATTGCTGGGCGCGACTCACAACGAAGCGGTGAACGCTCTGCGCTCGGCAACCAACGCGCCTCTACATCTCGTCGTGTGCTATGGATACACTAGGCCGGAGAAGATCACTGTAAGATAATTCACCAAAACCTTTTATAAATCCTTAAAAAATTAATTCTGTTTCTGAGACCCATCGTGTGTTTTATATTTGTTTGTTTTGCAACATAATCCAACCTAAACAACATAAAATATTGATTTTAACTATGCCTGCACACACGCTTTTCAAATATCATCTTTTGACTCTTATTTTTTAATTGCCACTTTGACTAAGCACGCCCCCGAGTGCGTTTTATACACCCTGCTTGTATACAAGCGTGTTAGAAAGAGATAGACGAACGAAATATTTGCACAGACCGGTAGCGAGAGCGGGACAGCGGATACGGGCGGCTCTCTGTCGCACTCAACGTCAAGCCTGGACAGAGACGAACCGTTGCACCAACATCAACCGGTTAGTATTGTTTGTGCTTCCTTTTTTCTTTTCTTTAATGATTTCGCATGGTTTTCCTTTTCTATTTTCCATTTCGTTCAGCTGTACAGTTTACACAATCACTATAAGCTTTGGATATAAAATTATTTTACATTTGAATTCAATTTCTGTTTCTCGCAGTAAATAGAAGCTATCGATTGACATCTATTATTCAACTGTAGTAAAGAATTACAACTATTCCTTACCAGAACTACTCGTAGTAAGATTACGACTTTGGTCAAATAATGTATTAGACTTCATTTGTTTTATATTTATTATTACAGGAGCAACAGTTCCAACAGGACCTTGTTGAGTTTGAACACGAGAAGCAAGTCGCAGAAATGAGGGAAAAGTCTACACCCGAAAAGGTTGGTTAACTTTTTTAACGCTTTATTACTTTTGTGATTATCAGTTGACACTAGAAAGGTGTAAGATCTTTTGAGGCCAATCAGTTTAGATATTAGAAATTTATAAATATGTGGCTATTACTACCTAGTTCATTATGTCTAATTTTCCCTAACAACGTTCCAGGTGTTAGATATAGTTCACGCCGTAGAGAGCATGGCTCTCGAGCCCGCACCTCCGATATCTCCAGAACTGCAACACAAGACGACCACCGTCGTCATGTCCAAACACACACTTCAACCTCAGGTTAGTGACCCTGTATATACAATACTTCTCTAAGAAACATTCCAAAGCTAAATAAAAAGCTAGTTAAATATCCCCATTGAAATGCTAGACAAATAACAATTTCCAATTCAAATTCTTAAAGACGCGGCTACTTAGTAGAGAATATTTCTTAATATTTAGCCGCGTCTTTCTATTTTGTCTACCCAAATATAAATCTTCACAGATGGACACAGAATAATTCAAAACAACACTAATTTCTTGTCTTTCAAAGTTCAATAATTACTTACTTAATACCTTATTCTGTATCTAACTGTAAATAATTTGAACTTTATTGCATGTAGTTTATTACATTATACTATATTTTCCAATTTGATATTAACAATATACTCCTTGAATAAGCTTTATATTTTGATATCATTGGAAAGTTTATAGCATGAAATAAAGTATAGCTTTGTATTATACTTCTTATTAACTTAATATTGCTATAAAGGCCGAAACAACTCTGCTGTATTACTTTATTGCACGGTTACCTTGACTATTAAGTTAGCATGCACTATGTATATTTTGTAGTATAAATATTGCTTGCATGAAAATATACGTACAATGAATATCTGTATTAAGTACTTTAAGTATACTATTCGTATATTAAACTCCTTGTCTTCCAAAATAAATGTTGTTTAGTATATCTCCATAAGCCTTTAATACGTAGCTGGTTGTATGAAGGAAGGGTGGCACTTTACAGGCAGTTTCAGTACACCATCTTTTACGGCGAACTTTCTGTGTTATGTCTGTAAATGTACCAACTATATATTGACCTCTAAGGACTGTTTGCATGTATCCTCAGTTTCTTTAAGTTCTCTCTGTTGGGACGTCTACATAATGGAATTGTAATAGAACTTCTAAGTGTACCCTAGTACTATTAGTACCTTATAGCGAGACGATGTTGTTCAGTTCTTATTTTAATTTAATGTAGCTTAGTTCAATGTCGTCATGTGTTAGCTTGTGTACGGGTTCTGCTTAGAGGACGACCCCTATTGGTTATAAAATAATGACAAAGCGTATTACGTCCATTGCAGAATGCATCCATTGAGGAAAAGGAGGAAAACACATAGTACGGCAATGTTAACTTCTGTCCATACACTGTACATAAGTAACGTTCAGTAAACTAAACGGATACTAACATGTCCAGTAAACTTATATCTGTGTTAAACTATCTGTGAACTGTGTTATCAACCGTAAATATATATATTATAATAAAAAATATAATAATAATAATTATCCATTTAATATTTTAGTTAATTGATATTATAAATGTTAAAAATAAAATGAATGTTTGAATTGAGAAACACTAAATGTACCACGGCAGTGTTGTTTAGTTGCACTGATCGACTTGTATGTCCGTCTTTTTATAATTATGTTATGAATAATGTCCGTAATTCTACTACTTCGTCTAAATGTCGTTTTGGCTTCGCGTTTTCGTTAAACATTGTGTAATCCTATAATCAACTACATGTACGACATGAAAACGTTCATTATGAAATATAAATGAAATGGTAAATGTATATAATAGCAAAATTTATCATTGTATCTAGCATGTAAGGAGAAGGGTATATGTAGTTAAATTAACATGATGTACGTCTTGACTATATTTTAGTTTGAACTAGGTACTGTTTTAGCATTTATCAATACATTGAAGCGTTAGATAGTATTCAACCTTAACAAGTGAACAATCCATACTATTATATTTCATAGTTTGTGATATTGCCTTTACCTATTTGATATCATATTATACCAATTATACAACTGACATAACCTATATTAGCTTCATTTGTATTTGAAATAATAGTTCCGAATTTACCTACATATGTAACGCATTTACTCCATTGATAACACAATAACATTTTGAAATTATTACTCAGTCCGTTATGACCAATTTATAATAATAATAATGTGTAGTCAACATTCTATAACACATCAAAATACTCACCTATATTTGTAACATGTTGTATTCTATGTAATCTTCTATCCAAAAGACCAATTTTATATACCTGTTTATCCCCTTTTGTCTGAATAGATCAGTTCTATGAATATACTTATCCGTACATAATATAGTGACGTCGAATTTTTTGAATGTTTATACTTCGCTTCCAACTTTTTGACAGTGTTTATAAATTTATTTGTTAGTTAAATTGGTGCCAATATTGGACACCAACATTCGTTAAAATGTTATCAATTGATTTACATTTGTGTAAGAATTAACATTAAGATGTTTGGCCAAATTAACTTCTCAACTGCCAATTATTTTACATTTGATAAACTATTGTGCGTTTAAATTTACTCGTTTACTTTTTATTGTACAAAAATATTGTTCTAATTGACGTTATGTTTAGTGTTGCATTAAAATACATGATGTTTCACATGACGTTTTTTTTTGTTTTTTATTATGTTAGCATTTTTCAATAACATTTATTTTGGAAGATTTTTGTTCGTCGCTGATATAGGCTTTTGGTTTTATGCTAAATAATGATATATTGTTTATTGATTTTCGTATTCATATTTTCGTGCAAGTAGCTTTGCTATTGTTCGATGTACGAAACGATAATGAATTATGTTTGGCTCATTTCGTGAATACGCTCGAGTATTTAGCACTTTGTTTTGGTCTTTCTTTTAGCCGTATTTAGCCAAAGTAATGAGTTGCGTAAGTACAGAGTGGTGCAGTATATTTTGTTGGTTTGGTTAGTCGTCTAGTTCGCAAGCGGCGCCCCCCTCGCCGCTCGCGGTGTTTACGCAGCAGAAGGTTCGGACGCCGCCCCCCTCCGCCCAGCCTCCCCTCGGCCAGCCCGGGTCCCCGGCCGCGCCGGCCAGCCCGGTCAGCCCGGGGCCCGCGCGCCTGCAGCGCCCCACCAGACCACCACCCGCGCCCCCTGCGCCTCCCGCCACTCAAAAGCCTCAAGTGCCTCGCAAACCACAAACGAAGCGAGTTAGTTTCACACAAGAACCGATGGATGAACCTGAATACTTCTTGTCGACAAACGATACGAATACGAATTTCCGACCCTCATTGCATGACGTGCATGATGACGAACAATCGGGGCCTATGACCATTGACACTAACGATGCATGCGAGGGGTTCAGCTCTTTACTAATCCGAAACCAAACGTCTACCGAACTGGAAGTCTCGAGACCGGTCCCTAAAGCGAGTCGAGTACTTCACGCCGACCTCATCATCCCTCCTCCGCCTTTGTTCGACACTTACGTAAGTGATAGTGAATTAGTTGACGATGAAGATACCGAGGCAATTCTACCTCCGATCACTGTTATTCCTGAGCGGATTGTGCTGCCGGAACCTGCGGTGGCCGAAACATCCATGCAGTCCTCAAATTCCACAAATTCTCCCGAAACCGAAGTTCCCCCTCCTGTAAATTACACCGCATTTCCACATTTAGTATCGGATCAGGCCGTTATCGATACGCCGGTCCGTTCGGTTATAGTATCAACAGTGCCTGCAAACCAAGTCTTCCGTACTTCAGATTTTCCTGTAGCAGAGCCTGAGTTTTATAAAGAACTTTCTGTCAGTCCTATTGGAGAACCTGATCCACCTGCGTTGCTACACGCTCAGTACAAAACTCTTCCTACCGTGTCTCATGTCCCTAATTCTCCATGTAATTTACATCCTGATCAAACCTATCTTGATCAAAGACCAATGTATGTACCGGTACACCGTTCATTACGAGACCTGAGAACAGAAAATATTTCACCGGGTATGGTTCATTCTAACACGTACCCTCCAATTAATCCCTACCCGTCTCTAACGACTGTCGCTGGAACGTACAATCCATACACTTGCACAATCCCAGTATGTTCTTCCAATCAAATTGGCAATACAAGTCATAAATCACAGCCCGCTCTAGTCAGTACATTAGGACAAGACATAAATGCGAATATCACTTCACCTGTCCCCACTAATTACGATGATGCGCCTAAAAGTGTTCAATCAGAGAGAAGAGTTCGTTTCGGTGAGGTGACTACAGTGCCCGAAACCGATAGAATGTCGAACAGTTCGGATCCCTTGAGGGAAGGGAGCCCCACGCCCGCATCCGCCCTGAAACCCGCATGGAGCAGCAAAATCAAATCCTTCGCCATCGGCGAGGTAAACATCAATGTACGGAATCTTATCCTCGCACACACACACTCAGCTTCTTTTGATTGTGTTCGTCGACAACCCAACCTGGAATTTTGACTAAAAACCACATAGTCTAGTCTATCATCCCTCCATATCCCATTTTGTTACTTACCCCCATTGAATTATTGTTTTTAACTTGCAATTACTTATATTTTGCATGTTTAATTGACTAACCGCAATAACTTTATTTTTATTATTTATTAAAACATTGACTGCATGGGTGTGAAGCCTGGAGAAGGGTATTTCAACGCTTGTAAATATCATGAGCTTTTTTAACTCATTATTTATTTGATCAAAACGTGTGCAATTATTAGTAAGTGTATCTAATCAAATTGTCAATATGTTCTCAGGCTTCCCCACCTCATTCTGGTAATTTTGTGAAAGCCTCGGTCAGCGATAAGAAGAAGTTCTTCGAAAATGCTATGGAAGAAAGTCACAAACCATCGCCCAAGCCAGGTAACCATTATTTAAATAAATAGTGTGTTTATATTCTTTTCTTTAAATTTAATTATATTGATTTCTTTATTATTTATTATGGAAACGATTTCCAATGCGAAAGACAATGCTAGCGTTATTTCATGCCAGCTTTCTCTTGTGGCCTTGGTATCACTCCGTCGAAGTCATTAATTGGATGTAATTAATATTTACAGAGAAAGTTTTCACATTCCTATCAGCGGATGAGGTGGAGAAATTGAAGCAAGAAGAGGAAAGGAAGATGGCCTCTCTGTCGCGATCAGAGCTCGGCTCGTGGTCCCCAGGGGAGGACCGACAGAGTGGATATAGCTCACATTCCGACGACGAACCTTACGAGAATGGCCATAGGTATAACATCGTTAACTTATTTTTTTGACGGCCTGCGAAAGGAACTCATGAATATTGATATTTTTTGTTGTTAATGTAATTGGATCTAATCCGTTTTGACATAAAATCTTTAGTATTTTTCTTTCTTACTACGTGATAAGGGTCCTTTATGACGTGTAAGTCAAATTTTCGATTATAAACACCAAAAATATTACATATCGTTGTCGAGCTCCTATTAGTAGTAGGGTGATGTTTATAGCACCAAGGAATATTGTATTTATCGGTGAAAGAAACCGACGAGCGGTTTTAAAGACTTACACACTTACAAATTTTACCCCTTTACAATAATAGTATAGATTCATAAAGTCGTGTTTTTGTTATTTCAGTGTGTCTGGGGGCGTGAGTCCGTCAGCGAAATCACAAAGACGGCGCGCGGCCCGCGACGGTGAAGTTGAAGACGCGGCCACGCGCGCTGCAAGGCGAGCCGCGTGGCGCGCCGCACGATTACGATCACTCGAACAGGTTAGGCATCAGAATTACAGCTAACTCCACTCTGGTAATGTTGGGTACCCTTTATTTGCCCATCAGATGGCGCCATGGCGCTAATCTCAAGGGGCCATACTATTATCATATATACAATATGGGTAAGCGCAATTATGCAAAGCGGCCTCGGCCAATAGCAGAAGGAACGGGGGTTTTTAGTCTGTAAGAGTCTCACACTTCCTCCCAACCGCCCTGGGCGGGTGAGCCATTTGATGATTTAAGGGGCCACTTTGGCGCCATCTGGTGAGCAAAAAAAATGTAGTATCAGTAACAAATTTTACTAAATAGCTTGTACAAAAGATTCAAACTTCTTGCATGATCGTGTTCCGTGAATAAAAGAAGTTCCATACATGAAAGTCAATTAACGGACATGCCCGGAACTAAAGGGAAAGTTGGACGCTATGGATGCTTCCTTTTTAGTTTTATTTTCTTTAATATTCGATTTTTTATATACATATCTGTATAATAAAATTGTATTTGGCATATTTAGGAGGCCCTCGAATCACAGAAAGTAATAAAAAGCATGGTGGGGCCAGCGAATGATATCCTAGAAGATCCACCGCGGGAAAACTCGTCTAATGAGGTAAATATTATTCACATGAGTCTTGTGTCTTGAATTAAACGAATGTTGTCCAAATTATAACACTAAAGCAACCGGTTCTGAAAATGGAAAAAAGTATTTCACCAAGGCATTAAAATAAAAGTCCAATTAACAAGTAGACTTTTTTCCATTTCAGGTTAAGAATGTTTTATCATATAATCCAATAATATTCCATTTGTTTGTCTGTCTGTAACTGTTAACATTGTGATTAACACTGATCCAATATTTGTCTTTGTCCAGTAAGCAATTGATAAAGTCTGGCCTAGATCCGTCTGTATTCAATTTGCATTACATTTGAACGGATGTCTTGTTGCAAGTACCTGTACCAGTAACAGTACTTATGTTGAACTAACACAATGTGGTAAATGTTTGTCTTATGGGTGGGGATCAATGTCGCTTGGTTGGCATATTATTGTACGTTCACCATGGGCTGCGTATGTCAATATTGGCTTTACAAATTATAGAAATGGCCCCTGCCACGTATCGCGTTACGTACAAAACCCGGCCCTATACTGGCCGTCAAGGAGAAAGAAAAGTTGTTAGACGAGCGCATTACTCTCCGCACCGAGGAGTTCGTGTGCCCCGCAACCGGCGAGACTAAAGTGCGAACCGTCGAGTACATTGAGAAAGTCATTGAGAAAGAGGTACGCGTATGACGCCGCGATTGTACATTGTGCTACGTAAGACGCTGTACACAAGCAATGCCGTATCGTGTGGTTTTTATTATCTTTTGTATATCTTTACAACTACGCTTAGCTTTCAACGTGCAACTATGACGACAGACAATAGATCCGACCGTACTAGAGCGACTGACCAACGATATGATACTTGTATCAAGACAATGAAGTAAATCGACTGACAAAGATCAACTATGTGTGTATAAACACTAAAATGTTAACGGGGCCTAGTGCACATAACGATACACACTATTCAGCACAAATTAAACTTGGAACACCACAACTGCAGTAGATGTTTAAGGGAAATTGTCGAATCACTTATTAAAACGTCTATTTATAGTTATTTTGCCAAATTCTACAACAAAATAAAATAGTTTAATGATAAGTATATATCCAGGAAATATTTTAACTGTTTTAATCATTTCTCTCTTGCAAGCATACCTACTTTTGTTTTTTATTAAGTACTTAAATTAAAAAAGGTTAGTGGTAATATTTTAATAGAAAACAAAAACTGTAAATAACAATTGCCGATGGTAGCGTGGCTAGTACTGCTAGTAGAATTTGGTTAAATAACTATCAATGATGTACTTTAATACCTGATTACACAAATTTCCATGAAAAATAAAACGAAATGTAGATAATCACGTAGTACCCTACACTCACGTTATGTAGAACTAAAATCGACGTGGCAATAACAGGACTCGATGTATGGAACACCTATGTTGTTATAAATACCATGTTATATACAATTTATTTGCCCCATTTGACAGTACCCCGATTCCCAAGGTTTCCTCTTATACTTTCTTTTATTTCTTCTTATTTATTATCTGTTTAATGTTGTCACGAGTGTTGCATGATATTTGGCATGGCATGCTAACTTAATTTATTGTGTAATTTGTCAGACGATACCTGGATTCTAGACACGGCAAGCTTCGACGAAAATAATGGTTTGTTGCGTTTATTACTCTTCAGAAATATATACTAAAGCTTACTTCATTGCTTTAGCAGCATAAGCAATACTAACTCACTAAAGCTAGTATATTATAGTAATAACAATTTATTTAGTGCATGTCCACTTCCTTACCTACAAAGTGCCCAAAGTTGTGACCTTTATTGCATATTATGCTTTTGATGTTGTGTTGTGTTGTATTATAATTTTTTATTATATATATATGTATATAATAAAAATTTTTGTTGTATTATAATTTTTTATTATATGTATTATAATTATTATTTGGTCACAATTCTGCGCACTAAATACAATAACATTTCAATTTTATCATTTACCGACTCATCAATTTGACATTCATAATTTTGTTCTTAAATATACTTCAAGAACATCATTTGATTTAAGACATTTATTTTAAAGCCAGTGTTCTTTTTAAGGTTCAGTTCATGGTTTGTAATATATAATCAAATTACAGTCATACCATATTTCATTTGTACGTAACACAGGCGGAAATATTAAATGACGTCAAAATTAATTGTCTTTATTAAAATACAGGTGGAAACGACGCAAGAAAAGATTATTTCTCTGGAATTAACAACTAGCCCGAGTAGTGAAACAGCTCCTACCGACCTTGAAGAGGCTGGTATTAGCTTAGGAGAGGCGGAAATGGAAGGCGGAGATAATTCGCTGCAGCCGGACATCGTCCAGGTGGTGAACCCCTTACTGGACGGCGGCGCGGGCCGCGTCACCGCCATCCCCGTGGGGCCCACCCATCGCGTCACCGCCTACACAGAACAACCTCAGTAGACCACACTCACTCTAGATCTCTATCCTACCACGCCTCAATCTCCGCTCCCTTACCTACCTGAAGAAACTATCCCATGACAACATATCGGCTAGATCCACACCTCTAATAGACACGACTCGACCCCCGTCGAGCATCGAACTCGATTGTAGATTTCTTCAACGAAACGAACGTTTGTGAAACGAGTTTCCATCTTAATTTTGTATTGTAACTGTGATAATAAATTTAGATTCCACCGACTTGTTATGTTACTTAAAGGCGCTTGAAGAAATCCACTAGCGAGATACGTTTTGTGGCATTTTTATCACAATTTTTATTTTTTTATTTTAATTTTGCGACGGAGATTTTAGAATAATTATAGGTGTTACTATATATTTTTTGGAAATATTAATAGTTATTATTCTTTGGATACTTTACGTATTTAATTTTAAATGATTTTCATTCCGTGCAAGTTTTTTGACTGAATGTTGATGCTGTACCTGCTGAGGAATGTGACTGGTTGACCGATCAGACTGTGAATGTAGGCGAGTGTAAGATGATATTAAACGTGTACATACCATCAACAACACGCAATGGAATGCGACGCAAGTGTACACAGTGGCATCACATTTGGCGATATAACATAATTATATCACCCTGTACTTGCATTAATACTATTTTATTTGCGCATTGTTGTTTCATTCAGTATTTTGTGTTTATGCTGTATTAATATTTTAATTTAATGTAATATTATAATAATTTAATTATTTTATGTGGTGCCTTGATTTAATTGAATCAATTTTATATAATTATATGATTTTATCTTTCAGACTTCATAATGTTTTAATTTTATTATTATTGTAATTTTGTTTTTGAAATTTTACATTAAGTTAGAATACAATGGTTTTGTCCTACAGAACGTGATGAACGCATTTGCATCAGTTTGACCGTAGAGTTTATATTAAGTTAGTATTGCTGTAAATGTTCCCATGTTATTACAAAGTGTACATTTCCGGCTGTATGAAATGTATTATTTGAGTTTATATTATGAAGAAAATTATGTGTCACGGTAAATAAAATGGAAGAGTTGAATGGAAGAATGCGTGTCCTTTATACCTTTCTAGTGATATGTGCATTGTAAACTATTGAAAACATTGTATGTTTGTCCCAATTAAATGTTTTAATATATATTTTAATAAAATTATTGCTTTGTTTTAATTCAAACTTCATATAGATTAACTGTAACTTTATTTAGTCTATAATATATCTAAGAAACAATTCAAATGTTCATAATCTAATAAGGACAAGAAAAATATCTTAAAAAAAGTTAACGAATTTAATACTTTTACTTCTTTGGTGCTATGATGCCTTCCAGTTGAGCCTGAAAACAAATATTGAAAGGTACATCAACTTGTCAAAGTATTTAATATTATAGGCAATAGATATGTATTAACAAAATCAGGAACAACATCTCATTTTTATCCCTATTTGCCATAATGAAGTAAACAAATACAAGGCAAACCAAATACAACAAGACAATTACATTTTGTTTATATTTGGCATAGAGCGGCAAACGAGCAGACGATGTACCTGATGGGTAGCAATCAGTGTTGCCCATTGCAACACCAGAAAAGTAACAAGTGCTTTGCAGATCTTAGAAATTGATTTTAAACACAAAATAAGCGTACCTATTTTTCTATGCCAGTTTCTGTAAAGCCGCGGTATCTCCCGTCGAGCCGGCCCAATATTCTTCCATGTTAAACATATACTAGTCATATAAACTACACTTACCTTAAGTTGAGCATTTGTCTTCTTCAAAGCAAGCAACTCTTCTTGGTGGCGTTTCTCTTCTGCAGCTCTTAGCTCAGCCGCGCGTCTTTCCAGCTGCTCAGTCTTTTGTTTCAACTCCATACATTGTTTCTCCAAAGCTGAACGTTCAGATTCCAACTTTGCCACTTGATCCATTAAGTCTGATTTTCCTTGTTCAGACTGTAAAACGAAATGAGTCCAATCTTTTACAAAAATGTGACAAAGTGTCTGATCGAAAATGTGACTTGACGCCCTTGGTCCTTAAAAGCAGACACGGCAACTATCTACATGTTAAATACTGATATAACCAGCCTAGTCCATTTTAAACGTAGTGACACGACTTTAAATACAGTAGAAAGGCAAGAAGCAAGATGTATCTAATTGAAACAATGAATTTATTTTTGCATTTCAATTGTAAGTCAATTAGATACATCTTTTATCATTCTCGGTTAAAAGACTGTTAGTAAAGAGTCCACGACATACCTGTAAAGCTTTCCTCATACCAAAAGCAATGGAACTACAATAGAGCGTTTGGTAAGCTTCCATCGTGATCCTTGCTTCATCTCTTACTCTTAGTAGTAGGAGACCTCTTTCGCCACAATTTATTGTTACCTGCAGAAATTGAAAGGCTTGCAGTCGAAAAGGTACATCTGTTTATCTTTGACACCCAGAAGACATACAGGAGCTAAAAAATGTGTAGGGGGTTGGCGGCAATTTCCGCTCGCATTTTACAGTATCAAAAAGAGAGGATGCATTTGGTCACATGTGGAACAAATCTAGGTAAGTCTAGGGATTTGATGATGCAGCTACCTATATAAAAACCTAGCTGAGGCGTTCTATCAACCTGCCTACTAAATCAGTAGTAGGTAAGATGTGTGCACATGTACCTACATATTAGAAAAATGCTATTGAATAAAATTAAATGTTAGCTACCGACTGCCGGGGTTGCGGGGTAAGCGCAATGAGGCACCGCGGCCTCGGCCCAGAGCAGGAGAAGGAACAAGGGGTTTTTAGTCAGTAAGAGTCTGACACTCCCTCCCGCCCGGCCCTAGGCGGGAGAAGTCATTTTTGATGATTCCCCTCAAAAAAAAGCTACCTACTAACCTGTCGTATAAGTTCATCGAAGCATTGCGTATATAGCTGTCTACGCACAGGACAAATGCCTGTCTCTCTAGCTTGCCGCTGTTGCAAGCGTGTGTCGAGCATTTCTTGTAGATTTATCACATCCAACCGCGTCGCAGGAGTCGACGATATCTGATTGGATAAGAAGAGGCATTTTATAAAGATAACAGATGTAAGTACCTACCTATATTCAGTAGTAGGACAGAAGGAATCTACATTTCCGCAATAATGTAGTCTGGTTTGAAGGAGTAGGTACGAACAGCCAAGTTTTTAGTCAGCAAGAATGTGACACTCCCTTTCGGCCCACCCAGAGCGGGAGAAATCACTGGATCATTTTCGAACAATAAAAATAGTCTGTAAGTATGTATATCTACTTATAGATATCGAACATTCAAATAAATTAGCATAGGTGCATTTTATGGTGAGCAAACACTAACAGGAATATAGGACCTATCTATTCTATTGTCGCTAAAATCACAAATTCAGCACCTTTTGAGTCCATATTTGTCCATCTTCCTCCCATTCCTTTGGCGGTAATATAGCGTTCAAAATCTCTTCAGTTTCTTTCTTAGCTTCCGTGGGGACACAAGGTTGGACAGAGGAACCAGCTATCCCAGACGATACCTGAAAGAGTTTGTCAAAAACCAGTTGAGGCCACTGGGATCGTTTTTGTCATCACTTTGACATGAACTGCTTACTTTTTCAGCCCTTTTGGTAACCACTAGCACGGGATTGTCATAACGAACTAGAGTTTCTTCTGTGGATACGGGTGCTCTTTCAGCCATTTTTACAAATATACCTAATTATTTTATTGACTATTATTTTGTCTGTTTTTATTTTCGAGACTAGAAATATCAATGTCGATTTAACGATACGTCTTGTATTGTAAACAAAGTTTCGTTTCCATAGTGACTGCCTGTTGCATAGCAATACCTACTCTTTGGCAATACCAAAGTGATTTAACTCCATTCCTCAGAATACAGAACACTGTATTCTGAGCTCCATTCATGGTGACTGACTACCACAAATGGAACCTAAAAGGGCCCATGTTTAGCTGGGGTTGCAGGTCAAGCGCAATAAGGTTGCCTTGTGACTTGTGTGAACTGCCTCCACCTAAGAGCAGGAGAAGGAACGGGGGTTTTTAGCTGCTAAAAGTCTGACACTGTTTCGCTTTGGGTATCCTGGGCGAGAGAAGTCATTAAAAATGTGTTTCAGCATGCTTCTCAGTTTCAGCTGTTATAAAGGCAATATGAATTTACGAATATAGGTAAGTATTCATAGTAGGTAGTAAATATAAGTTCTAATAGGTACAAGTTAAAGGATTCGAGTTGCGAGCAAACTAGGGCGCACCTGGTCTGGAACGTGGTTTATAGGAATGTACGTAAACGTAGGAAGGTGAACCGTGTGATTTTCAGAGTTCACCACAACCATCAGTGCCTTAGGTGACAACCCACACAAAGAGGTGTCCCCACAAGAAAGGAAACTAAGTAACTGTTAATTATGATGGAATAATGAAATTACAGTGTCGTGGTGGCCCGCGGGTTTAGGCGCCTGCTTCTCATGCATGAGGAGATAGGTTAGCAACCTGGCAAGTACATATATTTCCGAGTCATAAGTATGTACTTTCTTAGTTCATTAGGACACCATATACGATGAAGCAAAACATCGTGAGGAAACCTGGACTTCTAGTTCCTATTATAAGTTTGAAATCGCCAATTCGCCTTGAGTAAGCGTGGTGATTAATACTCCAACCTTCTCCGTAAGAAATGAGACCATTGCTCATCAATGAGCACTTATAAGCTGCTGCTGCTGCTGCTGATGATGATGATGATTGCATTACATTACAGTAGAAATCTTATATACTTCCTCTCATATACAATTCCATATCCAAAGTACTAACTGTCACATTAACATCTTAAAAAAATACATTAACTTATACTTAAAATAAAACATATAAAATGCAAAGAATTGAATAGTATTTTAATAAGTAAATTATGCCTAAAATCATAGTACATAAAATTACATTACAGATTATAATATAAAAACAGTCTTTAAATCTGATATTGCAATGTCCAACAAAAATCACTTAGTTCCACACAGTTTTTTGAACTTCAACAAAAACTTTTCAAAGTTATTACAACATTTATTTGTGTCGTAAACACATTTTCTTCCTTATTCATTGAGAGTCACTGCTTGAACTTGAACTTGAGTCGGTGGACATCACTTCCACATCTTCCTGATTTGGCGCGTCCTTGCCGCGGCTGTCGATGGACACCGAGTTTCCACCTCCAACTGACATGTGGAGCTCACCTGATGGGTGCCATGTGAACTGGTTTGTAGCTGATGCTGGCACTATAAACAACATAGACAACACATTATTATTTGATTTGTGTTAAGACAGGTGTATGTATGTATGACCAGGATGCATGAATGTTATCAAACATAATTATGTACAAAGATTGTAGCATCCTATAGTTTTAGGTCTGCCTTCATGGAACAAAGGTATAAAGCTTTACATATTACATATGTATGTGATAGCTTTGTATAATGACAAAGAAAACTTGCAATAAAGCCAGATTTATGTGATGTGTCATTAGACATTTATATGTGTACAACTAAAGGAGGAAGTGCACTGCACACTGGCATTTGCTGCAACATAAACATTATTCAAGCTTGGAAATACCCATAATTGCAATTAAAAAGATTTCAATATACAAATGAGAATACATTTCTAAGTAAATTAATAAGTGACATGACTCACCTCCGCCTGTGGTCATTCTGTGCAGTTCATTTAGTGTGGATGGAGTGTGTCCATTCAGTGGCAAGTCACAGAGCCGGCCAAGCATACCTAACCTCATCTCTAGATCTGTGGGGTATGGACGACGAGGATCGCCAGGCTGCCAGGAAAGAGGTGCACTCACTGCATTTGATGCACTGATTCTGTGAATTGATTCATATACAAGATATTAAAGTAAGTATATTGAATTAATATAATTATTTATTTAAGACTAGGGATAAATAAGAAATTCAGTTATAAAATATATAATGTCAGTGTTTTAACAATGAGACTTGAAATTAAACTCACCTGTGTGCAAACTTAATCAATTCTTCTGATGGTACCGGTCGTTTTCTAGATTTAACTATTGATGCAAGTTTCTGTCTAGCTTGATATAATGACGTTGCGAGAATTTGTTCCGCATCTTTTAGTTGCCTTTGTAAATGGAAGATGTCTTGATCCTACAACCAAAAAAAATATTTTAAAATAATGTTGTTTTTTTTATAGAAATCTGTTAAGTATATGATTTTACATCTACTTTACCTTATTTTCTACTTCTGCTTTCAAGTCATTCATTTTTTGTTGAATCTTAGCCTGTTCATCAGCTAATTCTAAAGCTTTCTTCAACTCTGAATCTTTTGAGAGCAATAACTCTGTTAACTGTGCATGGTCTGCCGCAGAAAGTTTTTGAGGTTTCGGAGCTATCGACACTTCAATCATTTCTCTGTAGCAACAAGTTATTGTTACAATAATGTTTTCATTTTCATTTAAGAAATCTTATACTAGGTACTTACTTTGAAATCAACTCAATATCATCAATTAGCGCCAGAAGTCGGTCTTTAGTACTCAAATGAGATGCCATGGTAATTGACTTATATGATGTCTCAGTCAACACAAAGATTGGGTTGTTATCGGTACAATTATTTTGTTTCACAGAAGATATACTCCATCCACGAAGCTTAGCATCTCAGTTCGTTTGACACTTCGTTGACAATGCCAAAAAGTGCCAGTCTGCCATTGTCAATTTTTCAGCTATAGGTCTATTTTTTTGGAATTTATGGCCTGGATACAAGTCCTTTAAGCCATCAGCTATAGGTCAACACTGTTACAGAGTGACCAATAAAACTAAGTAATAATTTAAAAAAATCTACTATCAAATAAGCACTCTGACTTAACTTTAAATTCGTTTTATAAATACAAATATTTTGTTTTCCAGCCTTAACAAAAAGCATATATTTAAGCATATATTTTTGTAGCCTGGCAAATCACTTTCAATCTTCCGATATCTGCTCAATACCATGGCTCAATACTGATTGAGCATTCTGCAACCATGCTATATTTTAATAATAAATACTTAAATTATAGGTACATGCTTACTATTATAATATTCTCTTTGTTCGCACATACGGTAGACAGAACTAAAAAGCTAAAAATAAATACATAAGTACATTCTTATTTTTAACCTTTGTGCAACTGCATCTGTAAGTTTAAGAGCATCTGTGTTAATCGTTCACGATTTACTTTTAGGTAATTAGTTTGCTTTCTCTAACAAGCTGTAATTGTTTTCCGGGTCATCAAATTATAATAATAAGACATTTATTGTGTTAGTTACTTCTCAATGCTCATACCTAAACGTTTTGAAAACAATGAGTACCTACATGGGGACCAATTGAGTAAAATTTTAAAAGTTGGTTTATTAGTTTAATGGGAAAGCGACAACAGATTGCTGTTTGTGTATCTACATTGAAAAAAAGAGATCGTGTTCTCCCTTCCAGCATATACAGTAGATTTCATTTAAATTAAAAAAAAACTCACTAACGTTGCATACACACCGTGTCATGTTTCATATTATTGGTGCAAGGAACGGAAAATACTACGTGCATATTGCATATAGGTACATATCTACTTACTAACTACCTTGGTATTGTTTGTATACATAGTCATATTATGCGATTCACGCGAACCGGCTTTGTGCACGCTGTTGCTGCGTGATCAGCTGATGCCGAGGGGAATGTGGTTGGAGAGGGGAATGGAGCGGCGCGCGGCGTGAGGGGGCACGACCACGCTGTGAACATGCGCACTCCACGTGCTAGTGCGTCTTTATTACTGTGCACAAAATAAATTTTATTATTATTTTATTAACTACACGGAATAATTTTATTTGTACTTATTCTTGTTTAATACATATATAAATGTTGTTTAATAATTAGACTTACAGGAAAGAAAATGGTTAGTACTTACGCGGCTTTGCATCGTGCTTTTTAACTTCCTAGAGGAATATTTTTTAAATTGTAGATTTTTATTTACATACCGTACATGTAAATAAAAATCTACAATTTTAAATAGAGATTTACCGTTTACTTTTTTTTAAACAGATATTATAATTTAATTGTTTTCATACATGACGTTGTTAGAATAATATGATTTTCTTTTGGCACACTAATAAAGGCAAAGATACCACAGGCTAACTTAAACAGTTAATCAACGTACATATTTTGATGAATATATCGCTTATACCAATATACAAAAGCAATAACACTTGCTTTTTGAGAATTCGAATAGGTTTTTCTTTCGTTAAAACATTTTTTATGGTAAAATTACTTAGAAGTCTCATAATTTCTGGTAAACATTATTTTAGTCTGTGGCAAAGGTTTCTTTTATGACATCACAGGGCTGAGGTGCGGGGAGGGGCACACATTGTTGATTCGATCGGACGGCCGCTGCGCTGGCTTGCTGCAAGTTTACCAGTTCCAGTGCGAGCTTGGCAGTAGAGGTGAAATTGGCTCTTCTGCCAATCTAATGGAAAATCGCTCCTTTGAGAAAGTGTCATCTGCAATCGTGTTAAACAAATCAAACATTCGTCTTAGACGCGACAATTGCCGTAAACAACAAATCCTGCTCCTGCTATTATGTTGTTTAAACGGATCATTGAAGGAAAGTCCATGTTGAACGCGGATGCCAAGAACATTTCGCCGGAGAAATGTTCTAGAAGGAGGTCGGAATGTGATGGATGTAGTGAACATTCCACGTAAGTCTGGAACCTGGGTTTAATATTAACTTGGTTGTAGCTCATTTAAGGACTTACTGGTTAACTAATCACCACTACAAAAATACTTCCTTAGTCGTAATCGCACCTAACTTTAAAAACATAAATTTATTGTTTAGTTAAAGTTAAAAACTGTTATAAGAATTAAATATATGCACTTCTGTATTAAGCGCAAAAACTGGTCAGTTATTTTTAACTCCAGTTAACATCAATGACACCGCTATGCACTCTCGGCCGACTTTTGCAAACTGTTGCAGACTTGCAGCTAAAGACCGCTTTGTTTGTTTTCTTTTTTTCTTTTAACACTGTCCAAAAAGGTTTATTGTCTAAATAAGTACTTAGGTGCAACCTGAATGGTTCCCGAGGTCATTGAACTTAATAAAACAAGTTACCTGTTTTCGCATAAAGGAGTTAATAGATGACCCATGTCATGCTAATAAAAAGATTGATTCCATATTCAAATTGATGTTTTAAAACGTCGATTGTTTGTTTTTTCGCACACATAACCTGGCCAACGTTGGTTGAGGTAGGTTAGTGTTTGTTTTTAATTTGGTAAGTAGATACCTACTTTAGATTCCTTCCTTGTATCGGCTCGGTATTCAAACTCCTTGGATATTTAAAATATAAATAAGTATTAGGTAATAGCTAACTGGTTTTCCTAACTTTTAAAAGCAGTACGAAATTGCACGCTTCTGCATTCGATGCTTTATAGGTCGTTACATCCAGAGTGTAGGAATAGGTATCTAGGTCACGATGTGCGGTCTCGATTTTTCTATGACTGAACTACGGAGTAACTGATAAAGAATTCTCTTGATAATAACGATGCAATCGTACTAAGTAAGTACTTATTATATAGCATTTAAATGATCTTTATAGTTTAATTATTTAAATACAGAAGAATGGATGCGATTTGATTAAGTAAGTTGTCTGGAAGATATCACCGTGTGTGATAAAACTGTCCATTGTACCTACACTCTATTGTTGTGTGTGTGTGTTTAAATTTTTGATGATGTGTAGGTACAATAAAGAATACATAAATAAAAAAAAAAAGTTTGTCAGTTCTATGATTACCCGGTGACTCGGGCATATTTTAGTGGGTACCTACGTAGGTAGACTAAATACCCGGGTTTTAGTGTAGTTTACCTACCTAAATATAAGAGGAATAAAAGAAACTTGTAATAACATTAAATATTAATTTAACTTCAATATTTTTACAATATTTATTTAACAATTCATATTTAAAGTAAAATATTTATTTACTTAATTACAACATTATTTATTTATTTATTCATTAGAGGACAAATAAACAGTTCCATTTAAACATTAGATGAAAAGTCTTATAGTCTTAACAGCGATGGTAAATTACATAATACGCCTATGTATTCAATTATTAGCTCAATGAACTAAGCACTAATGTATATTTACACGGATTTCTTAAAATTCTACTCTACTTATTTATGTAGGTATGTACTTACGACATTGCATGTTTGAACCACTTGTTAGTTGATAGATTAACTTTTTTCGGCAAAAACCAAAATTCCGAATACGTCTTCACCCTTCCCAGACAATCACTATAATATAAAAATAGATGTAGGATAAAAAAATTGCTCTATGTACGCTTAAATCTTGAAAACTACGCTAGGTACAGATTTTAATACGGTTGTTATAGTCGATATAACTAGTTAATGGAGAGTAAGGTGTATATGCGTTCCCTCTCTGTTGTTCGCACGCGTGTAAAAGAAATGTATCCCGGGATTTTAAAAACAGCACCGCTTAAAGTGATATCTCGATTAAAATACGCAAATCAGGTGCCTATTATTTATAGCCTATAGCACACAGGAACATTGTAGCTATCTATCAGTAAAAGAATCTTGGAAATCCGACCAGCGGTTCCAAAGATTTACCACCTACATACAGACTTACAAATTTAGTGTCAGCATTACACCAGTAGCACCACTGTGAAGCCGGGGCGGGTCGCTTGTTAACTAACAAGAACTGCAACGAATAGAAAATTATCTAAGAAAATATATTATCTAATTATCAAGAAAATTGCATCCGCAAAGTTTTATAAACAAATATTTTATCAATATTTTTGTTTAGACTAGTGTTTCATACTCAGGATTCAGTTTTAATTGCGTAATTAATTAAAATAAGCATACTAATCGGAAACCGCATATCGTTGCATAAACAGCTATAATTAACAATATTATTTTAATTGGATCTGTTTTGTTCGTAAACAATATTTGGTCGTTTCATTATTCATAAAATTATCCACGTTCCTGACTAAAACTCTTTAATAATTAACGTAACTGCACATATTAGTGCATTTATATTTAATATACGTATTTGCATTTACGATTGGTGATACAGGACGATTGGCTATGTAAAAACATTTACCTCAAGCCTTTTAGGTTTCTAAATTTTTTCTTGTTAGTGAGTAAAATCTCATTGACTAATTATTTAAGTCACACGCAAATCAATATGTTTGAACAAAAAAATATGGAAAACCGAGCTTACTTTATTGTAGTATTTCAATTAATTATTAAAGTTACAAATAAAAAGTCTAATCAACTCTAATTAATAATATAAATCAAGATCAATTGAATAATAGAGAATAATAGGTGTCATCATTCATCACTTAAATTATTTCCCAGGAGCCGGAGTTTTCTCACAAATATTTGGAATTAGATAACTAAATTAGGTAGATACGTTACCATCATCATCATCATCATCAGCTTGATTTCCTTCATTAGCATATATATAGGCGTCCCCAATTGCACGCCACTGAGCTCGATGTTCAGCTCTTCTCATCCAATCACTGCCAGCCCCCTGCGGATATCGTCAGTCCACCCCGCTGGAGGGCTCCGGATACACTGCGTTAGCCTAGATGTGGTCTCCACTCTAGAACACAATCATGTGCAATTTGAAACTGTAATGGAGAAAAATAAAACATCTTTTCAAACTGCAACTATCAAACAGCCTGTCAGGTGCGGTTCTATAAAAAAAAAATGCTTAAGTCTGCAAAGCTGCACAATCTTATCTATTATACTATTTAAATGCACATGGACGTAGACGTAGTAAATAGAAGCCAAACATTAAAGCTTAATACAAAAAAAGGTATTATAGCTCTTGTTTTTGGAAAACAATTCGAAATAACATAAACAATAATCCTACCAACCGTAAACCTCAAGCTTAAAAACAACCCTCTCACCCCAAAGATTCCATGAATGAAATCTGTTGTTACAATTCAACTACTGCGTAGTTATTGCGTATAAATCTAATAAGTACTTAAATTAAAGACAATAATTAGCTGATTAGTTAACTAGTATTCCAAACCCAAACATTCATTCGTCACTTGTTTTCCCATTAACGGATTCTCTGAATTAGACGAAAGATACCTACTTGACTCGATAAATTATTATAATTAAGTACCTACTTTATTGACTGCACATGCCACCTGATTAGTTCTATCTTTAGCCGGAACTGTTTACAGTATAGCGTAGTTCAGGGGGCTCGTCTATTTATCGTGTGATTACTGAAAATTGCAGATAGTAGTGACGAAACACGCGCGAGTACTTCAACATTATCTGCGGGGACGCGAACAGGTTATCAGGGGTCGTAATGATACTCTTCTCGTAAATAGGTCTCATAAAACTGTTTATCCAGTCGCTGGACGATCAGTTGGACACCAAACGTCTCAGATATAAGAACGAAGTATGTTAATAGTTAAAATTTTACATCGGTCGGTCTCTTGGCATTTAAATTCGATTATTATACGTACAGTGCATTGTGAGTATTGTGACTCATAGCTGGCTACTCCTTTGTTCCAGTATATTAGAAGAAATGATGAAGATGGTGTTACTTGGTGTGGTGCTCTGGGCGGGAGTCACCTTCGGGAGTCATGTTGCTCCTTATCCTCTAAACCTTATTTTATCTACTGGTAAGTTTTGCTTCAGATTCACCCTCAAATTATTTAAAGTAGGGTTCAGTTCTTGACAGTTTTACTCTTTTGCAGACATTAGTCATCCGCCACCTATGTATGATTATCCGTTTCCGAGTGCTGAAATGTTGAGGAGGTTACCGCCTGTCACAGCGCTACACACAAACAGGTCGATAAGGATCAGCAAGCTAGAAGTTTCCATGTTGGAAAGGCTGGAAATAAACCTGCAGTCCGCTGGTATCGCGCCTAAAACGGGCTCTGTTGCGCTTGGACTCGCCATCGACGGTTCCGTATCCGAGAATGCCATGCACTATGAGAAGTCCTCAATGACGATTACCAAAGCGTCTCAGAATCTAGTCTACACGAGGTGCCGAAGGTATGTTTCAGAAGTTGTTCGAATCTTTGTGTAATATAGAATTTGTTTAGGAACTTTTGGGTATATATATTTTGTTTGTCCACATTCAGATATGGTTTGCCAAATGATGAGTGTGCGAGTTTCATCAGCACGTTGAATTTGCGTGAGAGTGAGTTTGGTGGCGAGTGTGCGGCTCTAGAACGTTTCACTTGTCATACAAATAAGATGTCGTCAAAGTATCGTACTTTTGATGGTTCCTGCAACAACCCTGTGCGGTCTTCCTGGGGTCAGGCACTCACCGGCTACAAACGTCTTCTGCATCCCAGATATGCCGATGGCATTGAGGAGGTTGGTTAATAAATATTGAATGATTTTTTCCCTTACATTGCTCATTCAAATATCTGATAAGGTCACGCAAACAGAACGACCTTAGGCTTATGTTATACTTTGTTAAATAAACAACTTGATTGAAGTCAAGTTTTATTGAGATTATTTGTACTTATAATATTCATTTAGTAGCAATTTTGCTCGTGAACTAATAGATTTCTAGTGATTTTTTGGGGCTTATTTTTTGTATTTTCTTGCAGCCTCGTCGCGCTATAAGCCACAGTGCGCTGCCGTCTCCTCGTGCTGTCAGTACCAAGCTTACAAGTAACCTGGACGTGCCAAACAATGGCAAGACCATGGCGTTGGCTATCTGGAGTCAGTTTATCTACCATGATCTGGTTCATACTCCTGTTCGCAAAACAAGTAAGTTTATGGAGATGATTCATGGCATGAGACACAACTCATTAAACAGGATCCTTGAGTAACAATAAGTCTGCCTGATTTAAACGTAACGACACGTTCCAGTTGCAATTTGCAATTATAATTTAAAGCTATGCAGCTCATAATACCTACAGTACACGTTTCATGTTTCAATTTGAATAACAATATATTTTAATTGTAACTTTATTGACATAAATATCTGCTTTATCAACAGTCCATACGAATCAAGCTATCCGGTGCTGTGACAACGATGGATTTTCTCTTAGTCCAAGATACATTCACCCTAGCTGTATGCCTATCTCTGTGCCTCATGATGATCCGTTCTACAAGGAGAAGTATGTCACCTGCATGGAGTACACTCGATCCGTCACTACCTACAGAGGAGATTGCACTTTCGGAGCTGCTGAGCAGGTAAGAAAATCAGAAATTACCAATTACATAGTTTGAAGAGAGCGACAAAAATACTTAGTGTTTCTATATGGGGTGTAATATTACTCAATTTCATTTAGGAATGAAAAAATACTAAGAGTCTTCTTTTGAATAATATTCCTACATAAACAGCTTAGTTCTTTGAACTCTTACGCATTGAGATTGCAGTATATTGAGACAGAGACAGGCAAAGGCAAAACAATTGTTAAGATACATGAGATCGTATTCTATTTGTTTATAACTACATACAATGACGCGACTTCGATCATGTATGGGCGCCGTGACTGGTTGTACATTGAACGAGTACTATGCCTTATTCGGTGTTCTTTGTTTATTAATGGCATAATATTGATTCACGTGTTGTTTGTATGTCCGATTTTTTAATGAGTCAGTCTTTTTGTTGGTTGTTTAGATGTTACGTTTTAGATTTGATTTTGTGTTTAGCCATTTATTTCTATCTAGTTCTTTACGTTACCTATAAAAACAAAAGAGAAAATTTCACCTAAAAAAATTTTTTTTTTTTTGTGGCGCCTTCAAACATTTCCAAAAAGAAATATATGTATAAAGCCGGTGTCTGGCACCAATTATTTTTTCTTCTATTGTAAGCTAATCTATTATTAATGTCTTAGTCGATTTTTTAACGTCGATAGCATTTACTAAGATGCCTAAGCACATATTTTTAACGCTTAATGACAATAATAGCCAAGGATTCTGATGTACTTATTACACTATAAACAATAACAGCAGTTTTGATATCTCTTTGACGTCAAATGTGAGTTTAATAAAAATATGAATAGCAATATATTTTAGCGATTACACAGAAAAGCTTTATAGAGTTATTTATTATCAAAACATAAATTATAGGGAAATTTATGTAGAAAGATATCAGCATCTCAACAGTGTATTTTATAATATTTGATTTGCGACTGGCCCGGCTTGGCACGGGTGCAGTGTAAACCTTCTTCTCCACTATTTAAATATATGTCATTATACATATAAACCTTCCTCTTGAATTATTATATAGTGGGTATTTTTATAAAGATTTAAGGATACATAGACATATAGGGACAGAGAAAGCGACTTTGTTGTACACTATGTAGTGACGTAACATATCAATTGAGTAAACACGAGGTATTTCAATTGCAATCTTTACAATGTCAATAAATGAAGAATCAATTTATTCGATCGTTCATGCCATCGATCGGTTCAAAAGTCCGAATGTTTCGAATGCTAATCGATTCGCGTTATCGATTTGTACTTGACTATTTAAACTGAGTGGTTTCAATTCATCAGCCTGCAACTAGTGTGTTTACATGAAGGCTAAATATAGTTCAGAGTGCAGTCTAGTTGCTTCTAACGAGTGTAGTGTTACATAAGGTCGAATGATAAACGTAATGCACTCGAGTCATATTGGTAATATCCGGATTAACTTCTATGCTCTAAGCTAGTGATAAGAGATGTGTGGATAATAACAAGTTTTTGTGACATATACGTATACATACTTAACTACGTAATAGAGTTAGACATAGATTTCATTTATTTTAGAAGAGGTCAATTTATGACTTTGTTTCCATGTTCTTTATATGTATAGGCAACGTTGGCCTCAACATTTTTCTTTTAAAACTCATTACTGCAAAATTATCTATTCGTTACATAAACTTGTAAGTTTTTTCAATAATGTACATACGTCGTGTATGAAAGCGAAATTACTACATTTACAAATTTTATGCATGTAATTTATTCATGTTTTCTGACCTTTTACTCCCGTCCTGGACTTCTATAAATATTTCAAGACCAAAATTAGCCAAAACGGTTACTAACGAACTTTTCTTTTACCCATTTTTACATAGTAAAAAACAAAGACGCTTTACCCTCCCCATAATCCCTATGTATGCTTAATTCTTTGAAATAATGTAACGGATTTGATGCGGTTTTTTTTAATCGACAGAGTGGTTGAATAAGTTGGTTTATATATACATACTATCATCCATTAAATAGTGGAGGAATTTAGTATCAGTATTGTAAAATTGCGAAGCCGGGGCGGGTCAATAGTTATATGAGGTACATACATAGATTTGTTGTCTACGGCACGACTATATTACTGTGTTGTTGTTTACATTTAAGTAAGATTAATTTACTGAATAATTGTTATGTAGGTGTATACTTAAGTTCCTACGATACCTAAGTACAGTTTTCTTGATGATTGCGTTAAATAAACATTCTGTATACACATACATACTTACCTACTTATTATGCTGAGTTTGTGTACCTAGTTTAGTTTAAATATATTGCGATATATACATTTATAAGTACTTATGTACTCGTGTGTTGTTGTGGTTTGTTTTTGTCATGACTAGGTTTTGAGACAGCACCTATTTGCAATTTGCAAAGCTAATTAATTGCTAAAATTGCTGAAAGCAACTATAACTAGGTACTGAACTTGAAAATACTTCTGTGCATTGTATTCTAATTTATCAAAGCCGATATTAAGTTAACGATTCAATGTGTTAGTACGTGATTCATTGCTTCTTGTTATCGAAATGTTATGGAAAAGTTCTGCCTAAGAAAGTAAGCGTGCTTTTTTTTTCAATGCATCGGTAAATTTCCATAATGTTCTCTGACTAACTGAGAATGTTTACATGGACGTATACATATAACTCGTGTGTGACGACGTTGCATTTAAAATTATTTATTTTACGAATAATCTCTAAATCTAAGTCTTATATTATTGTAAGTGATAAATTAAAATAATTCTTACCAACCAAAGGCAAACATTTTGATATTTATTATTTTTAGATAATGGGAAATTGAATCTATCTAAATTAATAAGTCAAAATAAAATCGGCCATCAATTTTAAATTTTAATTTCTGATATTATTTATCAGGGATGTAAGGGGGCGAACTTCCATCTTTCGCCCCAAGCCAACCTCACCTGCACGCGGTGCATCCTGCTGGTCAACGAACGAGGCTCTGGCGACCGACCGACGGCGGTATATCCGTCCCTTACAAACAGGCGAAATTAAGTACCGCAGGCCGGTGACGGGCAGCAGCGTTACCGGTGCGAAAGGTTTCGCCCTGCGATCGCCAACCCGCCTGCCCAGCGTGGCGATTATGGGCAATACCTCCTATGGGCAAAAAACGAAGGCCACGGCCCCCAGTTCCCGGCAGCCCCACTATTCCTGGTCATGGTGGCGACCATGGTAACGGTGGGGTAGGGGGTGCTAAGAATCTCCGGGCTACGGGAGGCCACCACAACAGACTGACCCTGGCGACGTACAACGGACGCACGCTACGGCTTGACTCGCATCTAGCGCAACTAGAGGTGGAACTTGGGAAGATCAGGTGGCACATACTAGGGTTATGTGAAGTCCGAAGAGAGGGGGAGGACACGATAACTCTCAAATCAGGCCACCTGATGTACTTCCGTGAGGGAGACCAAAAATCCCAAGGTGGCGTTGGGTTTCTGGTTAACAAGTCCCTATCTAACAATGTTGTGGAAATGTCGAGTGTGTCGAACAGGGTGGCGTACCTCATTATAAAGCTCACCGAGAGGTATAGCCTTAAGGTGGTCCAAGTGTACGCACCGACCTCGGCACACTCCGATGATGAGGTGGAGGAGATGTTCGATGATATATCGAGGGCCCTCCACTCCACCACTAGGACTCACTTCAACATTGTTATGGGGGACTTTAACGCCAAAGTGGGAGTACAAAATTGCAGTGAATCGGTAGTAGGATCCCATGGGTATGGAAACAGGAATCATAGGGGGCAAATGCTCGTCAATTTCCTCGAACGGGAGGGGATGTTCTTAATGAATTCATTCTTTAAGAAGCAGCCCCAAAGGAAGTGGACGTGGCAAAGCCCCGACACTATGACAAAGAACGAGATCGACTTCATCATGGCGGACAAAAGGCACATATTCAGAGACGTCTCCGTGATTAATAGGTTTAATACCGGTAGCGATCACCGACTCGTCCGAGGCTCTCTGAATATCGACTTCAGAGCCGAACGAGTCCGCTTGATGAAGGCCAGGCTCCGACCAACCCTGTTTCAAATCAAAATGGGATCTGAAGCGTTTCAGTTAAACCTGGAGAACCGATTTGCTGCCCTGGAAACCACAACCGACGTTAACCGGAACCTTGAAAACGTGGTTCGAGTTCTCAGGGAAGAAGGTACGAGATTTTGTGAAATGCAGCGTAAGGGCAAGAAGTCGAAGCTTTCGGAAGAGACTTTAGGGCTTATGAAGAGACGACGTGAAAACCCACCCGTCACTTCGTCAGAGAAGCGGGCTCTAAACCGAGAGATTAGCAAACACGTGCGACACGATCTCCGGTGCTCGAATACCCTTGCAATCGAGAGAGCGATCGAGCAAAACCGGGGGCCAAAAGTGTTCGTACAATCTCTTGGAAGAAGCCACCTGACGAAGTTGACCACAGCAAGTGGAGAAGTCGTTGTCTCGAAGCCGGCAGTTCTTTCGGAAGTAGAAAACTTCTACGGCCGGTTATACGCTTCGCATGCATCTCGACCTGACCCCGGAAATGAGGACTCTAGAGCCACTTTAATACGCCATTACACCGAAGACCTGCCAGAAGTCAGCATTGACGAAATCGAGATCGCTCTTGGGCAGCTTAAAAATGGAAAAGCCCCTGGAGAGGATGGCGTTACGACAGAGCTTCTAAAAGCGGGCAGCAAACCGGTACTCAGGGAGCTGCAAAAGCTATTTAACGCTGTCCTGTTTGAAGGGAGAACTCCAGAGGCGTGGAGTCGGAGTGTGGTCGTCTTATTCTTCAAAAAGGGTGACAAAACCCTACTGAAGAATTATCGACCCATTTCCCTTCTAAGCCACGTCTATAAGCTGTTCTCGAGAGTGATCACGAACCGCCTTGCGCGAAGACTTGACGAATTCCAACCACCGGAGCAGGCTGGGTTTCGGAGCGGATACGGCACCATAGACCACATCCACACAGTGCGGCAGATTATACAGAAGACTGAGGAGTATAATCAGCCCCTGTGCCTAGCATTTGTGGACTATGAGAAAGCCTTTGACTCGGTCGAAATATGGGCTGTTCTGGAGTCCCTGCAGCGATGCCAAGTAGATTGGCGATACATCCAAGTGATGAGATGTCTCTACGAGGCCGCCACCATGTCCGTCCAAGTACAGGATCAGCAAACAAGGCCGATACCGTTGCATCGAGGTGTGAGACAAGGGGATGTTATCTCCCCGAAATTGTTCACAAATGCAATGGAGGATATGTTCAAGACGCTGAACTGGAAAGGACGCGGCATCAACATAAATGGCGAGTACATCTCTCACTTGCGATTTGCAGACGACATCGTCATCGTAGCAGAAACGCTGCAGGACCTACAACGGATGCTGAATGACCTGGCTGACTCTTCTATACGCATCGGCCTACGGATGAACTTGGATAAAACCAAGGTCATGTTCAATGAACATGTACTACCGGAACCGATTGCAGTACACGGCGCTGTTCTCGAAGTCGTTCAAAAATATGTATACCTCGGGCAGACATTGCAGATGGGTAGAAACAACTTCGAGAACGAGGTGAATAGAAGAATTCAGCTAGGTTGGGCAGCATATGGAAAGCTGCGTCAAGTCTTCACGTCGTCGATCCCACAGTGCCTAAAGACGAAAGTCTTCAATCAGTGCGTCCTACCTGTCATGACATACGGAGCCGAAACGTGGACACTGACGGTGCGGCTGGTTCACAAGCTAAAGGTCACTCAGCGAGCTATGGAGAGGGCTATGCTCGGCGTTTCTCTGCGAGATCGAATCAGAAACGAGGTGATCCGGCAGAGAACCAAGGTAATCGACATAGCCCACCGGATTAGCAAGCTGAAATGGCAGTGGGCTGGCCATATTAGCCGAAGAACCGATGACCGTTGGAGTAGACGAGTTCTTGAGTGGAGACCGCGTCTCGGCAAACGTAATGTAGGACGTCCTCAGGCAAGGTGGAGTGATGATTTGCGCAAGATGGCTGGCAGGAGCTGGATGCGAGTGGCCGAAGATCGATCCCAGTGGCGTGCAATAGGAGAGGCCTATGTCCAGCAGTGGACTGAAAAGGGCTGATGATGATGATGATGATGATGATTATTTATCAAATGTAGCACGTATTGAAAATATTGAAATACTCGTATAACTAGGCTCTGAATCTACACTAATATAATAAAGGTAAAAAATTTGTTAGTTTATTTGTGAGCGCTAATCTCCGAAACTACTGGTTCGAATTAAATAATTTCTTTTGTGTTGAGTTATACTAATTATAGAGTAAGGCTATAAAATATTACGCTAAAACCAAACGGAGGCGAGTAGCGTGTGTAACCGCGCGGGACAAGCTAGTTAGTCATAAATACGTAGATGCTGTTAATGGAATGTAATAACAGATGCAACGGTAATTCCATACAAACATGAACTTCGTAATCAACAGAACAATGACACAATCAATCACTACAGTAATATTTTTCCTTTCTTCTAGATGAACCAAGCTACCCATTTCCTCGATGGATCAAACATCTATGGCGCAAACAGCTATGATGCGGCAGCCCTACGTGAAAGAACCGGGGGACTTCTAAAGACTGCTCAAATTGAAGACGAGGAACATCTGCCATTAGCTGCCAACCCTACTGAACAGTGCTTAGTGGACAGCAAAACTGGAACTTGCTTTAACGCCGGTAAGTTTGAAAAAAGAAAAGAACGTTCTAGAACTGGTTGTTCGACTTTTTATTGGAATAGCTGGTGCAGTTGCGTTTGTAGAGTTATAATATTGGGTCGATGTCCTGTAGGTAGTTAAAAATAGCTGCATTATTACATAGTAACTTTAGTATCTACATTAAAATAGCTTTAAAATGGAGATGGAAAACGGAGTATGACTCATTTAGAAAACGACTCGGAAACTTATAATGACGTTGGTAGTACCAAAAGTGTCGTTTAAATAATCATAAACCATTTTAATATGATCTCATTGGAATAACCAAATTGAAATTGGAAATATTATCACGCATATGTTAACTTTTGAACGCATAATCATAATCATAATCATAATTCTTTATTGCATCCACAATGTAAGATAAGATGGTAATATTATGTATAGTAACAATCATGGACCCTGATGGGCACAGCAAATAGTAAATTAGAAGAGAGGCAGGCTTCTTTTGTATAGAATTATGCACAAGTATTTCATATTCTAAGTATGTATAGTATTGCTATTATACAGGGTGTAAGGGACAGCCCTCCACAAATTAACAGGGTGCATTCAGCTCCTTATTCTGAATCATATTCCAGTGAAAATTCTTTCAGGAAATTTTTCAATTTTTTTTTCGTTTTTTCAGTTCCTACACCTCTATTTCAATGTATAATTACATTGTATGTATGAAGAATAACATTAATGTAAATAACACAGCTAAAACAAAAAAATACGCAATGGTTGTGTGAATTCTCTAAAGAACTACGCATGAAATCAGCTGTTCAATTTCTACCTAGCGCGAGTCGTTTGAACTCACCGCACCGCGGTCACGGCGCAGCGGCTCGGCGCCCCACCGCGCCGATCGCCGCGCCGCGCGCCGTAGGTATAATACCTACGATCCCGTCCAACGTACAGAATAGCTGCGTCCCTTTCTATCGCCCCGCCTCCGCGTCTCCCCGTCTCCCCGATTCTTTGCACAATGTTTGCCCGATTGAACCAGTGTTGCCAATTTTTAACTTTTGTTACCTCAGGTAGTAAACGAAAATGTTAGAACTAGCGAAATTTATCTAAAACTTGAGAACTCCTTTGCATTCATAATTACGTTGATGAGATTTTCATTAATCAATTAATGAAAATCTTGTCGCGCACATAAATTGAATAAGAAATAAATAAAGATTAGTCTAGTTTTAATTTTAAAGCATTTACAAATACTACCTAATTTATTAATTGATTGTTCTTTTTAAGCGATTACTGGCTAGTTTTTAAACTACTTACAGATTTTTACATGGCTTCACAATAGCCATGAATTGATAGTCGAGCCAGAAATTAAACACAATCTCCCTGGAATGGAAGCACAGCTTTCTATCACACTGCACTTTTATTATTCTAAATTAACTAAACAATGAAATTAGAATTAAATTGATTTAATCAATTCATTTCTCTACAAAAAATAACAGAATGATAAATTACGACCATGCATAATTTTTAATTTTTTACCCCGAAATTTTGTAGTTTTCGTGTAATTGGCAACAACAGATTTATGTTTGTGTGTGTCTCATCACATGCAGTCGCCATTGTGCCTTGCTGCGATGTTATTGTTTGTGTACCGCGAGCGTGTGTCGGCACGGATCGCTCGCGCATTCGGCTTAAAAGTTTTGTTATAAGTAGTGTTGTTATGTTTTATTAGTTATGTAGTGTGTGAAGTGTAGTGAAGTTTTGTTGTAGAAATTGTGCGAAATTACTACCTAGGTACGTTTAGTGCGCGTGATTATGGGGAGATGATAATGTGTTGTAGTAGTGTAGGTATCCTGACCGTCGCCATCCATCAGACTCCAGGATAATTACTGGTGACTATCAACGCTTGCTAGAAAACCAGCCCATTGTTCCCAGACAAAAAGGCGCCGGAAGACCAATACCTACGTGGATTTTGGAATTGGTTCGCTAACGTAACGAGACGCTACCACTTACCAGTGCTTTCCTATTTAAACGTAGTTTAGGTAGGTTTGGACCGCAACCGTGGCCAGCACGATCCCCAGACCTAACCCATTTGGACCCCTTTTTGTGGGGTTACGTAAAAGAAAAAGTGTTTGTGAGTGCGTGTGCACAGTGCAAGTGAGTACGAAATACGAGACTGCATCACAAATGCTTTCCAGAGCCGGAAACCGGAGCGATTCTAAGGTACCTACGCATTTTTCTTTTTTTATCATTTATCAGTTACCATGTTATGATTGTTAGATTTTTTTTTTGTAAGTAATGCAGCCATCTTTTAAATAATAATTTATTGTTATTAAAACGTGGCGCGAGCGCGATTATTACATTGTCTTTTGTAAGTAATGCGGCTATCTTTTAAATAATAATTTATTGTTATTAAAACGTGGCGCGAGCGCGACCGTTTGTCTGAACGTAAGGTCGCGGCGCTGCCCATAGTGTAAAGTAATAATACTAAAAGCGCTGCCGTTCGCTGCGTGCGTTTGCGGTGGTAGCGATACATTGCGTGTAAGGTAATGAAACAAATCGGTTTAATTGGATTCCCATAACGTTCCTGAAATAATTTCATGTACCGGTCAACTTAAGACGATATACTGAATCCACCCTATCAGTTTGCGGAAGGCTGTCCCTTACACCCTGTATTTATATTTTAATAGGTATATATATATTTTTGTATTTTGTACATTATATTATAAGGTTATTCGTTCTAAATTTTATATAAATTTATTGTTATATTTATTTTATTTTATTGTATTAATTATATATTATTATATTTTTTGTTATAATTGAGTATTTGAGTATTTTATTGTTCAGTTTTTTACATTTAAGTTACTTTTATATTATCTATATATTCATATATTATTTATTATATTTATATTACTTATAGTTTTGAGCAAGAAAAGGTGTTTGTTAATATGGTTATGTTTGAATAAAATTTATATTTTCAGGTTATTTGTTTATCCGTAAGATATTCATTGATAGTGTAGTATGCTTTATTTATTAATATTTGCTTTAGGGTGTTTAGGAATTTCGTGTCGCTAGGCTCATCTTTTATTTTGTTGGGTAATTTATTGTATATTTTGATGCACATTACATATGGGCTATTTGAGTGTAGTGTCATGTTGGATGTAGGTAGCATAAGCATGTTTTTGTGTCTCAGTGATCTGTTGGTGTGTCTGTCTCCGCGCTTTGTAAAGAAGGTAGAGTATCTCTTAACGAATTTACATATTTCTAAGATGTAGATGCATGGAAGCGTAAGTATTTTATGTTTTTGGAAA
This sequence comes from Spodoptera exigua, assembly GCA_902829305.4. Taxonomy (NCBI): domain Eukaryota; kingdom Metazoa; phylum Arthropoda; class Insecta; order Lepidoptera; family Noctuidae; genus Spodoptera; species Spodoptera exigua. The sequence goes on from LR824612.2 coordinate 7,458,000, forward strand.
TAGGGTTTGCAACTTTCGGTTTGCTCTATGTTTGTGAGTATGCGGATTAGTTTTTTTTGCAGTATGAAGAGTGATGGTGCGTCAGTGCTGTTTCCCCACAAGAGAATACCGTAGCTGAGCCGCGAGTGCGCATAGGCGTAGTAAGTACTCAGTGCTGTTGGTAGGTCAGTAGTTATCTTTACTTCGCGGAAAGCATAAATAAATTTAGATAGCTTGGATTTAGTGTTTTGGATGTGTGTCTTCCAGTTAATGTGAGTATCTATTGTAAGTCCGAGTAGTGTGAAGTCATCAACAACATCTATTTTTGTATTATTAGTCGAGAAGTTGATTGTTATTGGAGCTTTTTGGTAGGGGTAAAATGTCATTATTTTTGTTTTATTATAGTTTATTTGCAAATTGTGTTGATCCATCCATTCTGTTGTTTTGTTAAATATGGTGTCTAATTGTGTATTTATTTCTGTAACGTTATGGCATGATGTTAGAAGAGAAACGTCGTCGGCAAATAATATACAGGGTTCGTTCATAATTTTTGGGAGATCGTTGATGTATATAAGAAATAACAGACAACCAATAACGCTACCTTGAGGAATTGACGAGTTTAAAATTTGTCTGTCCGACCTTATACTGACTATTTCATTGCTTTCTTGATTGAAGTACTCAATTTCAACGTATTGTTCTCTGTCCTTAAGGTATGACTCAAACCATTGATGGGTAACTCCGCGAATTCCTATTTTATACAATTTGTTAAGTAAGATGTCAAATTTCACTCTGTCATATGCCTTGGTCATATCAAGTAAAATGCCAACTGCGTATTTTTTATTATTTAAAATGTTAATTACTTCCTGAATATACTTATAAACTGCCAGTGTTGTTGACCTATGTTTACGGAACCCATTTTGACCCTCATCAAAGATTTTGAATCTCTCGCAAAAACTATAGACTCGATCGCACATAGCTTTTTCAAAAATTTTTGATCCTGTCGGCAGGAGTGCAATGGGGCGGTAATTGTTGGGATCCGTCTTCGAGTTTTTCTTGTGAATTGGTTTGACGATAGCCCTCTTTAGGAGATCTGGGAATATGCCTTCTTCGAATGACTGGTTTATTAATACGCAAATTGGTGCAGTGAGTTCGTCAGCGCACTGTTTAAATAAGGATGGAGGTAATTCGTCTATTCCATGACTATTTTTATTTTTGAGATTTTTTATTAGTTTGTTAGTTTCGAGGTAGTCTACTGGTCTAAGGAAAAATGTGTTCTCTAACTGCTGAGTTACAGTTATATCACACTGTTGGTTGTTACTTAGGTTCGCGGTATCTTTGCCGATTGATGCAAAAAAATTGTTGAATATATTTACTATTTGTTTAGGTTCAGTATTAAGGACGTTATCGATTTTCAGTTGAATATTTTGCTTTTCAGCTCTAGGATTTTTGTTTGTGCGTTCTTTTATTATTGCCCACATAGTTTTAATTTTGTTTTGTGATGTTTTTATTTGATTTATGTATTGTAGTTTTTTAGCTGTTATTACTGACCGTTTTAGTAATTTTTCATATTTTCTATAGTATTTTTTAATGACTAGATTGCTCGACTTTAAACATAGGATTTTTAATAATCTCTTATTTTTGCAAGATAGTTTAATTCCTTTGGTTAACCAATATTTTTTATGGCACTTTTTTAATTTTATTTTTCTTTTAGGTATAGTTTTATTTAATGTTATTTTTATTATGTTATTGAAAGCTTCGTAGTTTTGGTTGATATTGTTATTGGGTACAATGTGATCCCTCCAGTTTATTGACTGTAGTGCTGCTTTAAATAAGCCTATATTATGTTTATTATATAATCGCTTTTTGATATAATAGACCGTGTTTTTGTTTTGTGACTGCGGTATTTTAAGATTAATAATTGTACTACAGTGGTCTGAGAATCCTAATTCTTCGACTGTCGTTTGCGAATATTTATTATTGAAGTTTGTAAAAATTAAATCTATGCAAGTTGATGAATTTTGTGTTATACGTGTAGGTTGTTTAACGTGTTGTGTAAAATTAAATTCTGACATTAGGTCTAAGAGATTTTTAGTTTTTGTGCTGTTTTGTTGTATATCAATGTTAAAGTCGCCTCCAAGAATTATATCATATTTAGAATACTTTTTGTTTATATGTGTTAGCATTTTATTTAATTGGTTATAAAATACGTCTTCCTCTCTTCTATTCCAGTATATAGTTATTAATAATATGTTTTCTTTAACTAGTTCGGTGGCGCAGGATTCTACAATATATTCAATGGACATTCTCGAGATATCTGTTTTTTCTAAGCAGTCTATGTTTTCTTTTAGTAGGATGCAGGTGCCGCCACCTCCATGAATCCAAATATCGTATTGTAGGTAACAATATCAACGGTAATGTATTTCACACATTAGACTTAACAAATTTAAGATAGATACTAAGTAAAACTAATTTCCAAATAAACACGAGAACTTTACTTTAGGTACAAAACTATTGTTTACAAGCTTAAACGTGTCATTTGAGAAAACGATAATATTGATAAAAAGAGAGATAGCGAGATTATATTATTAAGATAACGTTTCGTTTAATGGTTGTTTCATTATTTTGATAAGATAAAATGATTGTTGGTAAATTCCATCATGCTGTCTTTGTATGGACGATGGTGAAAATTTTAATTATCTGTACTTGACATCCTTACATCAAGCTAATTTTGTTTGTTTTGCCAAATATTCGAATTCGGAAGCAGTCTAATCTTTCTAAATAGTACTAATTAACAGGGTCATTAGCTTTATCTTATATAATAACATATTTAAACAGTCGTAACCTAGTTTCATAATCGATTTGTCGCACTGTACGTTGGAGGGCACGTTGCCCACATTTAGATTTCGAGACGCCACATTTGTCACATGAATGTATCTTGATAGCATACTATAGGGACTGATTTCGGTATCATCGACCTTTGCTGAATTAAAATAGACTTCTATTTCAGTCTTGGCTTTAGTTATAATTTGAGGCCATGAATCAGAGATTTCACTTATTGAGATGCCTATTACGTATTATTTCTCATTTATTCGTTGCATGGCCTGCTCATGTTACTGTTTGACGAGGTAACTCAACTAATTTCAAGCCGTGCCAAGAGCCCATAGTTATGCGCAATACGTGCGACCATCGACGATACATTGAACGTCGTACAGCCAACTTCTTAAAATGTTGTTTCATTTCTAATATTTTAAGTGAGATTGCCGAGTTTAGAATACATTACACTTATTATCCAATTTTACCCTACTAAAGTATTTTTCTCAACATTTTGTCCTACCAACAGGTGATACCCGTGCCAACACCCACCCATGGCTAGCGAGTATGTACTCCATTTGGGTGAGAGAACACAACCGCATTGCCCGTACCCTGGCCACTCTCAATCCTGGCTGGAACTCCGACCGTCTGTACCATGAAGCTAGAAGGATTGTCATTGCTGAACTCCAACACATAACCTACAAGACCTGGTTGCCTGCACTTACCGGTAAGTTTAGAATCAATTCAAACGCTGACATAATTATATGACGCATTTTTTTTAATCAAACCATTTTTTTCTAAATATGCGAGACTGTTTACGTTAAAATGGGATATTATTGTAATATTGCATCATTATCCTGTATTATGTTTAGTAAACAATAACTAAAAAACAAAAAACTAAACTAGAATATGCTGTAAAAACTTGGAGTAAAAGGCAAAACAACAGAGCGTGTAAAACTATCTGAATACCACCAGAATTTGAAACCAGATCCCCCACAAACAATTATTACATTCATTTTTTTTATGTTACAGGAAGGTCATTCGATGAGCTATATGAGAGTTATGACCCAGGATACGTCTCGGAGATTGACCCCACAATCACGAACTCGTTTGCCACCGCCGCCTTCCACTTTGTCAATAGCCTTCTCGACCAGGACATTGAACTCGTTGACAAAGACAACAGTGTGACGCCACACCGTCTTCTAAACAACTATTTCAAACCAGAGCTGGTCTCACAGAAGGGAGGGCTTGAGAAGATCTTGAGGGGAATGGTTAGCCAGAAGAGCCAGGGATTGGACTTCAATTATGATGATGACGTAAGTATCTATGATTTATAATGATCTAGATGTACCTATTAAATTTGAACAAGTAAAAAAATATACAGGATGAAATAGGTTTGATTGATGTTAACGGTGATGTTAATAAGCCAAATGACCTTAACATTGCTATGACATTGAATTTGAATTCAATGCCTGTATTTATAAGTAAGGTTATTATAGTTAGCAAACCTAAACCTTATAGAGGGGCCCCGATTGATGATGTCAAATAAGGCAAAGAAGTATATGATAATGATGTCAATAAACCTTAAAATGTAGTTTGCAGTAATTATCAACGAAGTCAGTGCTAAGTAAAACGAATGTCGTCAACGTAAAATCAGTCTTAACTGGATAGTAGGTACTAAATGTTCATATGTTTATGCTAATAAAGCGATCCAAAGGCGGTACTACGTAAAAATATTTACTTTGCATATCTGCAGCAGCAACGATAACTTCATATCGGAATGTTGACAGAGATCTTTAATATGTTAAATATGTATTTACCCAAGTGCCTTTCACGATTGGAGGGGTTTAGAGAGAAAAAGGGACGCTTTGTTGGTTTATACTGAAAAAAAAATTATTGGCTAAACTGAGTTTTGTCAGAATTCTGAATAGTAAGTCTCTTAACAGCTAAGCTGAACGTTATAAGCGTTGAAAATAACTGTGATATAAGAACGATAAAAATCAATTAATTTCAATCGACTTCCGATGTATGCATGAATTGTTGTTAAGAAAAAAGAAACCAAGGAATAATTGTTTTCAATTTTTATTTGAACACTTTGTTCTTCTGTTGAACAATGGTATGACTTGAATGTCACTTTGAATGTATTTACCTTATGCATTAATTATGTCCTTATCATACAATGAGACATCAACGAAGACAATTTATTTATTTATGTTACTACGTGCGCCTTATGGAGTTAGTTTTTATTCCTCAGATTTTATCATTATTTAAGTTTGGAATTTTAAAGAAATTACATTTGAATTTGTTTCGATTCTTCTCATATTTTATTTTAGTTAATTTCAATGACGTCATAATGTACTAATTTGTATTGTATTGTAAATATTTTATTATCTTTAACAGCTCCGTCACCAATGGCTGGGTGGTCTTGATGTGTTGGCTGTGGACATCCAACGCGGTCGTGACCATGGTCTACCTGGATACACTCAGTACCGCACCCTCTGTGGCTTGCCTGCCGTCTCCAGCTTCCAACAACTTACTGACGTTATGCCAGAAGAGGTAAGTTATTTTACTGGACCAAGAGACCTTTCATTAGAGAAGTGTTTTTGCAATCATCATTATGTGCCATAACAAATGCCTAATGCTACTAAATGAAAAAGAGGTACTTAATATTTTTGTAAATTATTTATTTTGAAGAAAAGTGATCTCTAAAATAAGCGCAATATGAGAAATATTGTTTGAATCAAATTTACCAAAACGATTTTATCGGTCTCGATAGGTATATTTCACTCAAGACTCACAGTATTGCCATGTCTCATAAATTTGTTCTAATATATGATTGTTCTTTTACAGACAATTACAAAGCTATCGAAACTGTACGAGCAGCCTGGTGATATCGACCTGGTCATTGGTCTGATGGCTGAGTCACCAGTCCCTGGTTCTCTTTTGGGACCTACAGCCATTTGCATTATGAGTAAGTATTCATTTATTATTTTTAGAGGAACAAGTACCCTTACCCCTTACCCCTCATTATACAAAGAAAGTACCATTAAGGCACAATTAACAAATTTTCTACAACTTAAAAATTAAATATGTAAATCGTCATTTTCTTACAGAGGAACAACTTTGGCGCACAAAGGCAGGAGACAGATACTTCTACAGTCACCAAGATGAAGCCGGCAAGTTCACCAAGAGACAGCTTGCTGAAATAAAGCGCTCATCCCTCGCAAGACTACTCTGTGACAACACGCCTTTCGATAGAATTCAGAAAGATGCCTTCCAACCGGTTTCTGAAAGGTAAATACTTTTTAAATCACCTTAGTTGTATTTCTGCACGTTACATAGGCGTTTGGTTAACTAGCATATTCGACAAAAATCTTAGCTCACTCAATTATTGAAAGTTTAGTTTAGTGAAAATGTTGTATCTCTTGGATGAATCAATATATTTTATAATTGAAATAAATAGAGTCTGTACGAAAAGTATAATTTCAAGCTATAGCTAAAAAAAAATAGGAGTACCACAAGGCATAAACTTATGTTATACGTAAAATTTCTTTTGAATTATTTTTTAAGTTAAGACTATAAGTATTTACCTGTGTATTTTTTTTATGATTAAATTCCTGATGGAAAGTAGGATACTTTTGGATACAGGATGACAAAATACGACCTTCTTATAGATGTTTCCTGATGTTGTTTTTATCTGTTAATGTTTTCATCATTATGATAATTGAAAGCTGTTTTCCTTCTCGATCTGACATTTGTCTGCTTAACATAAATATTTTGAATGGTTTCTGGAGTCGATATTTATTGTGACTCATTTAATTTTTTCTTTGCAGCAATCCTATCGTCCCGTGTGAAGAAATCAAAAAGGTCAACTTAGAAGCGTGGCAAGCCTCAACAGAACAACCAGACATTCTAACTCGCACCAACAATTGGCTCAAAAACAAAGTCGGCAGCTCGGGAAACTCCACGAAGTAGATTCTCGCCCTTAGAATAGTATATTTTATTTATCTGCAGTGCAAGTTAGGCCAATATTTTTAGGTTTATTATTTGATATAGGAAATTTGAACCATCAAGTACTTAAATAACGGCTTGATGATAGAAAGATAGTTGTAGTAAGGATACCACGAAGTTCTGTCAAGTGCGTAGTATAGATAATGTATTAAGACTGTTCCAGCTTGCATTGTAGAATTTAAGTATATTGTAGTCGAGCGTTACAGTATTTTGTTTAATTGTGACAGTGTGTTTATTTAGTTAGTCGTAGATAGAAACACGTTCCTCGATACTAAGTCGAAAGTGAAGTCGTAAGGCTTAAGTGTGGCCAAATGAATGTCTTTTGAGATTTATATCTGCAATGAAGACAGGTTTGGTCGTATGTTTGTCGTGTGATTGTACCGTGTCGTACAGTGGCTGTGATATGTGGACGTTTAGTCCACTGCATAGAGGAAGAAGTCTCGAGTCCGAGACGTGAGTTTATGATTCTCGAGATCCATATGTTAAAAGATCCGAGAATTGTTTCTGATAACAAAAACGAAACTTAAACATCTGAAATATAATTTGAGCATGATTGTTTCGTGCTAGTTTAAAGTACTTAGATTGTAGATCAAACCAGGGTAATTTTTATCGATAGAAGATGTAGCACTAGCAACTTTGGAAAATATATTCAGACATCAGTTTACCCTGGTGATGAATTGTGGGCTGTAGTGAAATAGGTAACAACAATACCCAGTTTACCTATAGCTTGATTCTTAACATCTGTCGGCTTCTCGATACGGTTTATGAGGAAATATTCGCGAGAGTGAAAATATTTTGTTATTTGCGTGACGCACGATGCGATCCAAATAAGGATTTTGGCTCTTGGTGACATAACGAGGCTAACCAGTTTTCACTGAAATTTATGATATCTTGAGTAACATGGTCATTATTTTGATCGTTATCGTGCGTCGTGAGTTGCGGTACATCCAAGTGCTCTCTCTCTTTAGATGTTCGCACTTATATACTTCCATATTGGTCCCAGTATTTTTTCCATCTCAGTTTCATCTCCTAAATCGTTTTCTGTTGTTATCTCGTCTTGTTTTCGAGTTCATTCTTTACTCTTATGAATTACTTATTTGATAGTTTTAAGGTTCAAACATTTATTACGAATTATTTTTTCTTTTTTTTGACAACGAAATTTTTGAGTGATGGCGAAAAATTTATGCCAAAGACTGGAATATAACTTAAAGCGGCTAGTTTTCTTAGTGTTACAAACGTTTAACATAATTTTTTAAATTTGCTTCGATATTTTTTCAAAAGTCATTTTTATTTAATGTTTAGCTCAAAAAATTAGGCATGTCAATTAAACTTACGTTATTTTGTAAAAATATAACATTTCTGCTCTCGAAAACATGTACCTAATTTAGAATACTTTTACGTTTATCAAACCACAAATCGTTCTTTTAATCATCAGCGAATTAAGTGTACTTATAATAATGATTGCACAATACCATGTGAATAATAAATAATTGGATTTGGATAAAAACAATTACAAGGGACTTTTTGAGATTCTTAATTAATAGAGTTATTAAATCAAAGTGCTTGTTAGTGATGTAATTAAATTCAATGCTTTGACTTTCAAATCAGTTTTGATGTTGATGTTTTTGTCACAAATTCAATAGATTCATTATTTTACTATTACTGCCAAAATATATATATTGATATCTGTACTTTTAATTATTGTGTAATGATTTAAAGAATTGTTGAATTAAACTTTTATTTTAGCGAACAAATTTGAAATTTATTTAGTATTTAATCGGATTACTTATTGATTTTTTTACGACAGTTCACATCTTTTCGCGTTATTTTCGAAACATCTTCCGTATATTTTGTGAATTGTCATAAAATGATTATCCTATTCCTAAGTTCTTTTTATACGCCAATAAATTTATTTACCATGTATTTGCCTTTCACTTTCATTCAGTATCATAGTACATAGACCCGACCTAAATTCAGATCAAATTATGATTCAAATTATTTAGAATACACATCAAAAACAATTTAGAGTACTAGAAAACTTTACAGTTCTCTAGTCTTATGACGACGTTTGGGGTAAAACAATTGCAAATTAAACCTTTAAAACTCAACATGATTAAACCCTAGGATTTGGATCGTGACTTTACCAAGTTGTGTTAACTGTTACTTAAGAAAGTATTTAAAACCAAAGTTTCAGGGTCAGTCTGCCAGTACTCAATTTTAAAAACACGTAAACTTAAAAAAAAACTCAAAATTGTTGGCAAATAAAAGGATAGTTTTGACCTTCGTTAAAGTTGAGATAAATATAAAATTAATTGGGTAAAATATTAAAGTAAAAATTTTGTTTTTTATGGAAAATTTAAGTAAGTAGGTACCTACTACCCACTATAGTTGGGTGGATGGAATGTTATGATATCAAGTCATAAATCACGTTTCGCGTGCATGTTGTTGGGACAAAACATCACATTTTTATCTTTAAAATGCAGAGGTAATGAAGCTTGGTGCATTAATCTTAACTTAAAAAAAATGTGCCAAGAATCTCGATGTGAACATGCATCTAAAAGTTCATCGTATTCGACAGTTCCAGCGTTCCAGGGCATGTTCCTAAACTGTGATCAAATATAAAGAGGTTGCAGCATTTTGATCATCCATAGAAAATCCCCAAGTTCCAAGAGGCGGCCCGAAGATTAAGGCGCCCGCTTCTTGTTTCGAAACCTGGCGGGTACCAATGTGACTTTTTCTGAGTTAGGTACATGATTCCTATGATTATTTACATAACACTAACATACCTTACGGTAAAAGAAAACATCGTGAGGCAAACTGGACTTTAATTTCTAATTATAAGTTTGAAATCGCTAATCCGCCTAGAGCAAGGAAGTGCTTTATGTTGTGGTTTTTCGGTTGACGATGATGATGATAATAAGAGTTCCACCAGCCCATTCCAGTTATACCAGAACTCACTCTCACTGTTATTTCACTCGTTGTTGTTCACTCTCATTGTTAGGTATATAAGATATTTTTAACGGCACCTTCCATGTAGCGGCATTTGTAATCGCCAGTTTTTAAGAGATTAGTAGGTAATTAGATTGTGGAATTGGGAATGGGGAAGAGAGAGAGAGAGAGGATTTGGCCTTTGATAATATAATTCACAAAATGAAACAGAATGTATATTTTGTTTCACGCTGATTTCAAGTCGGGTTGTGGTATTTCTCCAGTTATCCAGCGCATTCGTACCGACGTTTTCATCATTCCAACTGTGTGAAGATAAAGAAACATTAAACGATTGTCTATAAAATCTGTAAGTAAGACTTAGATAACAATCATATTATAGTTCTTTAACTTTTAAATGCTATTATATTGGAAGGCATTATGGTTTTTTAAACTGTGAATATTGTGATGCATGTTTTTTAATGAGAAACTTGTTTACTTCTGGTTAGGGCGGAAATGAAATAACGTTAAAAAGAACGTCAATGTGTCAGTACCACAACAACTATAGGTACTACAGAATAATATGATAATGTCATACTCGAGCGTCTCATTTCGTTTCGCTTTAATCATTTAAATTATTCTGATAACTCCATTACCATCAACAGGAGGACGTCTACAGCTGGACTTGCATCCAATGGCTTCCCGCGACTCTGACGATGTCGTCGGTCCACCTAGGCAAAGGTCTACCCACGCTACGTCTTCCAGTCCATAGTTTCACTCCAACATCTTCTTCGTCCTTCAAACGATGTGGCCTGCCTCTAGCTACTTCAGCTTGCAGATGTTGCTCTTATTTTTTTAAGGATCGGGGAAGCCGGATTTGTCATATTTAAAGAATGCATTTGACACAATTTTGTTGGCTCCAGAAAAAAGTATGAAATATATGATTGAACAACAATGATGTCCTACATTTTGGTTATACAACAGCTAGACCTTCCAATGTTTTATTTAGTGCTTGTTTCTAATTAGATCAAATTTTCTTCTTCATTGACTTCTAAGTCGATAATTGGTATAAATCAACGAACTAAAGTAACTAAAATTCTGTCTTACAAAATTTCTCGAAGGATATCCTATTACTTAATTACAGCATATAGGAATTTCTCACGAGTCAACAAGTTACAAAATTAACTTGTATTTTTGGTACGTTAACCTACGCACTTGTTCCAATAAATTGGTTTACTTACGCAACTTAAGTAAGGTCACTGGTCATTTCGCTCCCCAATCCAATACACGAATTGTTCAAGGCAAGTTTTTATGGCAAGTCGAAACGAGCCGAAACAAAAGAGTTTATACCTTTCAATCACCATGGAATCGGACATTATCTTAAGTCGAGTATTCACTGCAGGGCAAATTGAGAAACGTGTCTTAAAACAAGTTGTGATCATGCGTACTCTGATTTACTCTGATTTACTAGTTGTTAGACTAAAACATTAATATTAGTCTGTGAACAATTTTGCACATAACGCAAACGGGCTTAGGTTAGTTAATTATATAGGAAAGATTATCTAACTCAAGTTTCTCATTTTATGGAAAAATTAAATTCTTATTATTGTAGATGGCGCCACGAGTGTTTTTGGGTATCCTCATGAATCAATGCCAAAATCCTCATGAATCAGTGGCAAACAAAGTTGGTACTCAATTTTGTATTGTATCTTAAAATTGGTTATCAATACCCTCAAGTGAATCCTAAGCTTCATACAAGAACACAATGACTTCCGTTTCTAAACATAGATTTATTATTGTATTGAAGGGAATTAATTGGTGCAACGTGTTTTGTTTGGTCAATTAATCAATAAGTGTATCTCAGAACATTGCTTAAACGGAGTTATTGGCTTCTTAAGTATGTGGAAACGGTAAGTTGAAGTGACTGTGGTGGTCACTGAAGGGCGTTGTGTTCACGAGTGCGAATAATTCTAAGTTATTTTGTATCTTTGGCGCCGTGTATTGTCTTGTTATTGTTTTGTGTTCCGCACTACTTTGTAATAACCTATTTCGTATTTTTACTATGAACTGATTCAAGACTTATTGCGCTTGTCAATAGTCGTTTTGTTTTTTTCACATTAGGTACTTTTATATATTTATTAACATGAACTCCTTGGACTTGAAATCTAATAGGAATAATTTTGTTTGACGTGTAAAAGTGCCTGGAAATAAATTATTTTGACTTTTGAATATTTTTTTACATTCACATTTTTGGTAATCAAATCGGGAAATTAAAATCTTTTTTAACAACAAAATAGGTTTTTATTTAAAACCAGATGAAGTAATTCTTTGTTATTGCATCACTGTGAAATGGCACATCACAGCGAGGTTTAACCTATGATACAATTTTCCTGCTTTTCCTTTGCGTCCTAGTACCAATGCATCTAACCACAATAGGCATGGTAAAACCTATGTCTGATCGGATTAGAAATTATAATTATGTAAATACAGTACTAATACTAGTGTTAAACCTGTTTAAACAATGCCTAAACTAGAATCATTCAGATTTAGATTTTGCTAATCGTGGTAGACACAGAACGTGGTGGAGGTCAACGTACTCCAATCTGTCATATCTTTATTCATTTTCGATTTTATACAATACGTGACTAAGTTGAATATTGTATGCAGTTTAACAAACAGTAGTAGGCTGGTCTGCTGGCATCTGTACATAGATACGTGAAATAAAAAAAAAATGATGTCTGTTGTTTCCATGTAAAGAATGTTCTAAGAGTTATTTGTTAAAATCTAAAATCGATAAAGTGCTGCATTGAGCAATTGTGATTTTAAAGATTTCCGCTCAGGAAACATTCTTAGCTCGTATTAGATGTTTCGCTTAACCGGGATTGAGGGTTAAGCGCAATGATTCACTGCGGCTTTAGCCAGGAGAAGGACTTATAATATCTAATTAGTTATAAGTTTGAAGCTTCTCCGTGTGAGAAGAGGCCTTTGCTCAGCAGTGGGCACTTATGGGCAGATGATGATGATGATGATGAAGAGTCTGACACTCTCTCTCGCCTTACCCTGGGCGGGAGAGGTACAAAACGAAGTTGAGATGTTAGGGAAACCTACGAGTAAAGCTGTATCAGACTAGAAAGGTAAATAAAATAGTGGGTTTATCACGCTGAGTCATCACCACGGTGTTAGAGAAGTAAGGACCTTGGACCTTAGTTCTTGAATTTTCCACCATCTGCCGTTCGTTGCAGTGTCGTCATTTGAATGTAATTTTCTCTTTACACCTATTTTTCTGCAGATGACTTTAATGCTTGAGGAAGGTTGAGATGGTGCAGTTTTATTATATTTTTTGTAATACTTATATGAGAATGGCTTGCCTAAATAGGACTGTGGAACATTAATATCCAACGGTATTTACTTAAAAAAAAATTTTGGTGGAAATGGCATCCACTGTCTATGCCTATCGCCGCCGCTAAATTGTGTGAGAGAGAGTGTTAGACTGACTAAATACCACCCTGTTACTTTGGGTCCGAGCTTGACCGCGGTACAATATTTTGCTTATCCTCGCCACCTTCGAGAGAAGATCTCCGACCACCGTAAACCCGGGTTTGCGGATGGCGAGTACCTAAGGGTAGCTCGCCGCCAATAGACCACCACAGACGGAGCCCTATAGGGCTGATGTTCAGCCGGAGTTGAGGGGTAGGCGCAATGTAACACCGCGGCATCGGCCTAAAGCTGGAGAAGGAACGGGAGGTTTTTAGTCAGTAAGAGTCTGACACTCTCTATCGCCTCTCCCTGGGCAGAAAAAGCCTTTTTTCTTTCGAAAAAGAAATCTACCTTGACTTGACTTTACATTGGGCACATATATGTATACAGATCTCTACAATTACCTACTTATAATCTAATAAAATCTTCAGCTAGTGGTCCAGTGTTTGTGTAGAAAGGTTATAACTTGCCCGCCCACGAAAGACTAGAAAATCTTTAACTTTTAAGAAACTACACGTTAAGAACAAGGCTACAATAACCAGTGTAAACTGGCCTTTTAATGCGTCAAAAGATCATAGAAAAGGAAATCACAATAAACTGGTATTTGTAGCTTGATGTGCTGGTGTTACATACATTGTTCGGTGTTTGTTTCTGAACCCACTTGAGAAGTATAAAAGATATACTTACAGGAAAATCTAGAGCAAGAGAGGGTTTTGTTTGTTTTTAAAGCTAGACAAAACAATTGTTAGAACCTTATTTTGATGTTTCATAAAGATGTGTACTAATAATAGGTCTTTACCTATGAAATTGCCGTTCTGCAGTACTGGCCATTTCAAATCAAAATAGTTTTTGTTAGGCTAAGGCTAATTAATTTCGTTTTAAAAACATGGGATTCTTTTTCCAAAAGTAGTCATTTGTTTATTGATAAGTGTTACATTTTCATCGCATTTCAAATCAAAAAATTCAATTTCATAGGTACCTATTATTATAAAGAGGAAAGAGAGAGAAATTGTAAGTTTGTATGTAGGGGGTAACCTTTGTCACCACTGGTCGGATTCCCAAAGTTATTTTAACATCACGCTATGATCAAATGGAGCCGAGCAGCGGGTGAAACCGCGCGAGAGTAGCTAGTTAACAATAAAATTATTGACTATTTGCTTCTCCAAACGGATTCACCCACGTAACTCCGATATAAAGTAGCTAGTAGTAGTAGTAGGTACTTATTATTCCAGATTATAACCAATGTCTGTGTCAATTTAAAACATAACTACAGCATATAGGAATTCATACTAACTAACTTTCTTTCTTTCTTCTATTTGTTTTATTTTTATTTCTTATTCTACTTTCTTCTAACTAAAGTTTCAAGTTTTCAATTAGGTAGTAAAATGATACTGAATGTTATTTAAATTCAGTCGAGTATACATTGAATAAGAATTTTATAAGTCATCATTCTTGTAGTTAAGTAAGCCATACAATACACATTTACTTTCGTTTACCGCTTAAACAAAGAACAATGTATTGTATTGCAGTTTTAATCCCGTAATGCATTACAACATTTGCAGACAGATAATTAATCTTATACACTATCTAGACTATTCACGCTGGGACATAATTATTGTTACTTCTAAGTCTTGTAACATGTAATGCTTAGTGCCATTGTCTTTGAAGAGGATACGCTGGAAGAGTACTGCACTAGTGAAATAATTTTCTAATACCGAATAAAAAAGATTGGTACCAACTTACTACTGTTACTTAGATAATGTACCAAAGGATCTGTACGTGAAGCCACGGAAATTGTTTTTTTCTGTTCTGTGCCTGAAACTGATTTAAAAAGAGTAACCTGGAGATTCTGGCTCGTTCTTCTCCATCGGAATCTACACTTTGAAACGACCAAATGACCCTAAGAGAAGTCACCGACAGACTGACACTTTATATCTTTAAAATGTTGCTTGACTTTGTAAATTAGTGTCCGTAAGGGTCTAATTGAAGTAAATAATTTTGATTTTTGGTACGTGATGCTCTCATCTTCGTGTGTAGGTAATTTTTTAGTGGGATTATTATTTTTATCACTAGGATTTACTCTTGTGTTGTTACTGCGTTTACAAACATACAATTTAACATATTACACGTCATACTTAGAATAGTAATAACAATATTATCGGTACTTGTCAGGTCTCGAACTCATGCCCCTTATCCTTAACGATATGTATGAATAAATAAATATATGTATTGTTACAATTTATTACACAAAGACAGATAACCAAGTACGTATTCACCGTAGCAAGCGCTTCTAAATCGATGCTAATGAATGACGAATGAAAATACGTACTTACTTAACCAAATTATCATTTTAGACAATCAAGGGCGATTATAATCAATACGACAACCAGTACTAATGGCATCTAGGTATCAATAGCAGGCGCCGTTTAGGTCATGTTTAATTCAAGTAAGTCACAGACTTACTTAGGAGATTAATTTAATTAATTTAACTTAATCTAAGTGTCTTATAATTGCATGCGCATCAGTATCTGTATAATTCTCTTTATCTGATAAGTCGTAGTTAAGATAGTCATTTACGTGAGATTAAATTCAAAATGAGGTCAATTTAATGAGGTTGAATACTTGTATTTGCTTACTTGCAGCGGCGTCAAACGCGCTGACAGACCGTAATACCAGAGCTCGCCGCCCCACCAGAACCAGACCCAAGCGTACGGCGAAGTCAATAGACCACCACAGACGGGGCACTATAGAGCTGATGTTCAGCCGGGGTTGCAAGTTAAACGCAATGAGTCACCACGGCCTCGGCCCAGAGCAGGAGAAGGAACGGGGGTTTTTAGTCAGTAAAAGTCTGACACTCTCTCTCGCCTAACCCTGGGCGGGAGAAGTTATTTGATGATTTTCCCCTGACAAAACACCAGACAAGAGACCCTAACTCCAGAGAAGTTACAAGTGCATTGCAGGCCTTTTGGGGGGTTATTAGAGTATGGAGATTTGAGCATTGAGGCGGGGTTAGGGGCAGGGGATTAGGCAAAATGTGGTAACTCAGTGCGACGGTAAAAGGCATCGTGAGTGTAAAATCCCTACAATGGAGCATCGCATCCCTCATTATCCAAGACAATAAACTTAATATCTTCTCTTACTTTAATGCTCGGAGACTTTCTTAATTACCTATTAAGTAACTTTGTTGTGACAAGCCATGGAAAATGCCGTAATAAGAGGACCCCATGCAGTGGGCCGTAAAAGGACAAAGGGAACATACTGAATTTTATTGAAATAACAAAACTCTCGCAGGGGACGTTAAAAATAACTCTTGATTAATTAATATAAGGTAAAAAAACATACACTTGTAATCATAGTTATATTTAAACTATGTTATTTCCATAAGTACTTATCTGTATTCCTTGAAGTACATTTACAGTACAAGAATATATGTTGCTACTGCAGTTCCTTATTTTATCGGAGTGTCATCTATACTTATACTAATATTATAAATGCGAAAGTAACTCTGTCAGTCTGTTTTTTTGATTATAATATATTGGTCTGTCTATCTGTCGTTTCTTAACGCCTAAACTACTAAATTGATATCTGTGAAATTTGGTACGAACATAGTTCGGAACTCGAGAAAGGAAGTTTTTATACCAAAAATCTGCAGGAAGTCACTATTCCACGCGAACAAAGTCGCGGGTAAAAGCTGGTTAGAAAAAAAAATGTCGGAATTATTTGTGTTTGTTTCCTTTCTCGGGATCACAGGATCCCGGACCTTTGGAAAGCGTACGAGGGGCCGAAGCCAACTCGCAGAGGCCCGTTGAACAACTTTTATAAAAGTGAAATCGGACATCAGCCGGCAATTATCCCTGTATGCACCATGAAAATAATGTTGCAATTTTATATTATATATCTATACTTATAATAATAGAGAGGGCAATTCTGTACATATTAAATATATTTTCAAAATAACTTACTTACTACTTGTTCTACTAGGGGGTGATAAGTGATCGATACTGATGCCAAAAATGCAATCAGTAAAATTTATGTATGTCTGTCTGTATGTTCCTTATAGAAACAGAAACTACTAGACGGATTTTAACAAAACTTGGTACGATTATTCTTTATACTTCTGGGCAAGTTATAGGATCATTTTCATCACGCTATAAATAATAGGAGCAGAGCAGTGAAGGGAAAACGGGAAAAGTTACGCCCTTTTTTATGTTTCCGTCGCGTGTGTAACCTTATTGGTTAAAGTTACATACAAATTATGTATGACGGAAATATTTTACATAAAATTATCTAAAAAATATGGTACAGCATATGTCTATCTTTTATGGTTAACTCACAATAGCACGTGTAACTTCTGATAGCTTAGCAGTTCGGATAATAATAAGCCATCGTGCCGTCGCATGTAAACATTGAATCATGCTATAAGGATTATTTTGAAGCGGTATAAAATAAAATATAATATAATATGTTTTATGAAAAAGTTGTCATACTTGGTGATGAACCCATAAAAAATGAGACGATTAATTAAAAAAATATGTATATTTCGATTTTGTTCTATTGCTATAGGCTGCTTTTTATCAACACAGCACGCGGGCGAAGCCGCTGGCGGAAGCTAGTAAATAAATAATTAGAGTATTTTACCCATGAATTATGTACATATGTTAAAGAAATATGGTAAAATAATATTAAAAGTTAAGTTAATTTTAAATGTTAAGTTTGTCAGCTACGCTAGTACTAGAGTAAGATTTAAGCAAAAATTAGAAAATCTTCGTGGAATTGGACTCATAGGACAGATCCCTCCAGGAAACTAAATATTTCCACACAGCCTACTTAAAATTGAAATCTTATTTCTCAGGCCAAGATAATAATTTTCCAGAAATGTTTCAACGATAAAACCTTATTTCCAAATCAGTATCTCAGTATAACTGAGTTTCTTCGGATTGTTTAACGTCAAGTTTGTTTTACGTACGAAAATAAAAATTATCAATTTTTTGTCCAAGTGACTTGAAATCTTGAATACCCGTATAAATTATATGATTTAGAATTTGTTTATCATTTTTGACTTCGTGCTTCAATTTCATTTATACATAGGCTGTATACGGTTGTTGTATTTCTACCACTATTTTGAAAACATTATATTTTGTAAGTAAGCTTCTGTCTGTTATCTTATATATATCCAGGTTCCAGGTCCAGGTCCAGAGCCCGGGTCTAGGTTCAGGGAGCTATGTAAGTACATACCAAATTTTAACCAATTCAATCCAGGTATTTTTGTGTAAAAGAAAAACAAACATAAATCCATACATTCTGACAAACTTTCACAAATTGACAAATTTATAATATTTCGTAAGAAGTAGGATAGTATAGTAAAAATCCTATCAAACGAAATTGTAAAAAGCGATAGATAACAGTGTCATGTTATATGTATATTTTCTATGTCACGCAAATCCAATATAATATTTCCGAAACACTAAAGAATTCTTTAACTATACTAAAACATGCACAGGATTACCCATCAATGGACCTCAATGTGACAAAAGTCCAAGGGATAAACTTAATCCGTGTCTCTAGTAGATGTAGCTTCATTAAATTTTAGTTAGACGTCCCTGTGGTTACCATTTGAAGTAACGAATGGTGTCAAGCAGTTTCAAGGGTACGGATACTTCAAACTACATAAGTTGTTGTTTGTTTACAGATTTCTTTGTAGATGAGTGAGGCATGTATCACATGTTTGTAAGTGGTATAATTTGAACCTTTTTTATATGAATAAATAATGAGTATAATCACTACTTTTGCTCAAGGCAGGTTAGCGCTGGCAAAACTTATAAATTAGTAACAAATTTAAAATCCATGATTTCTCACTATATTTTCAGTGGTCGTTTGTCAGTGGTGTCTAAATACATTTAGAAAGTATATATAACTCGGAAAAGTCATATTGGTACTTGTCAGATTCTTATCCTTTACTTATCTACTTGAGGCGCGGGTGCTATAACCTCCGGTCCAACATGACCTTCTGTTAAGTTAATATTACATACTTATACAAAAATGTCTTTGTTACTTCATCTTTCCTGCACGACCCAGAAGAGCGATCTTATGGTACGTTTCTGGATACTAAATCAAGATTTTTTTTTATGTGATAGGTCGGCAAACGAGGATTACCTGATGGTAAGCAATCAGCGTCGCCCATGGACACCCGCAACAACGGAGGAGTGCGTTGTCAAACTTTAGGGATTAGGGATTTGGAGATTTTGGGAAAGGGAGCGGATTGGGGTAGTGGAAAGATTGGGCCTCCGGTAACTCTCACTCACACGGCGAAACATAACTCTTTGGTTATTTCACGCCGGTTTTCTGTGAGGTCGTGGTATCACTCCGGTCGAGCCGACCCATTCGTGCCGAAGCATGGCTCTCCCACACTTAAGAGATAAAAGGATGTGATGTAATCTACTTTTTTCCTATGAGCAAGGGGTAAAACTGTGAATATCTTAATTTGCTATACTCCTCCTAAACTTTGAATTGTATTGAAAACTTCTCTATCAACACCAGTACCAATAATTTCATTCATTTATTTGTTCACATATACGGAGAAACAAATTAGACGCACACTCTAATTTTCTGTAATACTCGTACCTAAATAAAAAGTAACGCAGTACAAATGTGCGTTTCCTGTCGTTAGCAACACAGTCGCAGATATAAATCGTACGCCAAGACAAAGTGTGCACACTAACATAATTACATCTTCTCACTCTAAATACCAAATTCTTTTACGAGCCCCACTAATGATAATATCACGCGTGATATTTATACGTTTTTTGTAAGGCTAAGGAGATGGGTATTCATAATGTCTAAACTTGAGTTTCACGCAATTTATTTTCCATATGGAGAGTATGGGTGCACTATAAATAAGTTTCACTCACTCTACGCAATCCTTTCGTTCCCTCCATCCTTACACAATACTGAAATCATCAAAACCCTAACCCCAAAAGACCAACAAGGCATTCGTAACTCCTCTGGTCTTTCGGGTGTACATAGGCTACGCCAATTTTATTGTTTACCATCAAGTGTGCTATTGATATATTTGCTGACATATCCCATTATCCCATATCCCAAACAAACGGAAAACTCACTTTCTTATTATGTTACTAGTCTTATAATTCTTCTTCAATTACCAGGAGTACTGATCGTCCATCTACAAATCGGTTTTTTTGTGTCACAACTGCTTATTGTATTTGAAATTGTTAGGTGGTTGTGCCTTTTTTTTAATAGCGTAAGTATACTAAAGAGTTAGTATACTAACCCATATATCATATAGTACCCTTACAGTACCTATATAGTATATACCCATATACTCTATCAAGTATACTTATCAAGGTCATAAAAGTCAGTACGAAATATTGTCAAAAAAAGGATTTAGAGGGACGAAGAGAGGCAATCTTATCGGTATGATAGGTATACTGCAGATAGGTACCAAGTTTTATTAATATAGTATTATAACTTACAAAAAGAAGACATTATATTTTTACCATTTGCATGTCAGTATATTAATATTAATTTATCTAATACAGAGTTCTCCAAACTTCACGCAAACAGAGTTGCGTGCTTGGCTAGTATAAAGATAAACGTAGGAACTAATTTCCTTTAGTTGATAGCTTGTGGGTTGTGGGTACGATACCACTGGATTTGTGGTATGTTAAATTGGTTCTGGCCAACCGAAAACCGGCCACCGTGCTCTGGCGATATTGTAGAGTCTGCATACTTTTAAGTATTTTTTTAAACTACACAGTTTAGACACCACTGACACACGGTAAAGAAAAACATGGACTCAAAACCCACAACCTGGACTTATAATTTCTAATTATAATTAAGTTTGAAATTGCCAATCCGCCTTGACCAAGCGTGGTGACTATTGCCTAAACCTTCTTCGTGTGAAAAGTGGTATTTAATAGTATTTATGCATGAAGTAGGGTGGGACTTATAGGACGTAAGGTTATTAGTTGCTTAGTAAGGTACAATTATTTTATACCCAGCAAACATCATAACGAATAATAGTATTTTGAATATTCGTTCTTGTATTAAAAGCCAGATACCACAAAGTAATAATGCAATAAATTCAGAGATACTTAGCGATAAAATATTATGTTTGATATGAACACGCACTGATTAACTTGAAATTTTGCTATAAAGTAATTAAAAGAGAATTTTATCTCTATCCGATAATGAAGATGTGAGTTATTAAATATTTTACTCTGAAAATAGATTTGCAAATGGATATTGGTATGCTTTAAAGTTAATTGTGTTTTCAGGGTTTGGTATACATAGGGTAAAACGGGAATCCTATTACAAAGGCTCCGCATTCCTTATGTCTGTTTATCACCAGACTTTATTTTGTGAGGGGAAAATAATCAAATGACTTCTCCCACCCAGGGTGGGGCGGGAGGAAGTGTCAGATTCTTACTGACTAAAAACACCCCCGTTCCTGCTGCTGCTCTGGGCCGAGGCCGCGGTGACTCATTGCGCTTATCTCGCAACCCTGGCTGAACATCATCCCTATAGGGCCCCGTCTGTGGTGGTCTATTAGCTCTTTGAGGCACGCGTGGAATGCTACGCGCCGTTCGCTCGCGTCTGGTTCTGGTCATTTAACTTTTTTATTTTTATTACATTACGATTCTATATTCTGAAAAGAACAATTCCTAGTTTTTGTTTGTAAATATTCAAATGCTCTAGATTCATAATGTGATGTCAATATAGAATCTGAATATCTAGTGTCAAATAAAGCCAGTAAGACAATAAGATGAGTATCCGATCACAAAATAAATAAAGAGACATACAAATTTATATTTACCTTTTTACATACCAGATAGATGGAGTACTAAGTTACATACATCTATAAAGGTACTCCCGATAGCATTGCAAGTGAAAATACCCTGTTCAAATATTAAACTACCCCTCCGTCTGCGTCTAGAATAAAATTTTACACAATGCTCGGGGCAGGGAGAATTCGGCCAAGGTGGCAGGTTAAGCGCAATAATGTAACGCGGCTTCGGCCCGGAGCAAGAGAAGAAACGGCGTTGAAGTGTGGGAGTGCCATGCTTCGGCACGAATGGGTCGGCTCGACCGGAGTGATAGAACGCCTTCACAGAAAACCGTCGTACAACAACCACAGCGTTGTGTTTCGCCATGTGAGTGAGGTAACCGGGGCCCAAAACATCCCCAAATCCCTCCCCAATCTCCAAAATCCCAAAACCCTAAAAGGTCTGCAACGCAGACCAACTCTTCTGTTGTTGCAGGTGTCCATGTTCGGCGCTGATTGCTTACCATCAGGTAATCCGTCTGCTCGTTTGCCGACCTATCACATAAAAAAACGACGTGGAAAAAGGAAAGAAATCTTTAGATTTTTTTCCCCCTCAAAAAAGGAGTAAGCAGAATAGAAAATATTTCGTGAAAAACTCTCTTCGTAACAGTTTGTCAAACATCAAGTAAAGACAGGGATTTAATGGGTAAATCTTTTAGTTTTAGTTTAGGTGTTATAGTTTCTTTTTACTCGTTCACTAATTGACGATATCAATATATTTTAAGCTGAAGAGAGAAGCTGAACATCGAGCTCAGTGCCGTGCAATTGGGGAAGCCTATGTCCAGCAGTGGACGACATGAGGCTGATGATGATGATGAATATTTTAATGCAAATATATATTAAAAACTAGCTGTGCCCCGCGGTTTCACTCATATAATATTACACCTATGCTCAATGAGGATACACTTATACATACATATATGTATTGTATTTGATTTGATTATTTGAATTGAATATGCTCTGAAATTAATTGAGCGAATAGAAAAGTTCTTCCACTACTGGGAACTACACTTTCTTCATTGAACATATGTGTAATCTACAATATTAAGCATAATATAATAATATACATATATATGTGAAATATTACGGTGCCTATATACTTTTGTCGAAAATTAAGGTCGATTGTGTCTTGTAGTTTTATTTAGCACCACAAGAATAACGGTACTTATCATTTTATGGAACTAAAAAGAATTAATGCAGCGCCGTCACCTTTTTAAAATTTGTAGGTAATAACTACAAGCTATACAATATTGACGGAATAACGTAATAGAAAAAAACACGTTCTAAGTTTTTATAATGAACAAAAATCTCATAAATCATAATTGTTATGAACCAACTAAAATTTGTAAAGTTTAAAATTTTTGTAGTTGTACTACTCCTCAATGAAGATTGATTTTATGCTGCTTAAAGCCTTTTTTGAAAACTTTTAGTGCAAAAGTTTTTATTAAATTAAGAAGAAAACTGAGCACAGCGTGATTTCCTTACATTTTATGGGGAAAAACTTGTGCTAATGGTAATAGTAAGGCAAATTGCCTTTTTCAAATTTGATTTAGAATTCAAAGTAGTAAGTGGTGAATGTACTTTATATTAATTATTTAAAAGAAAATGGCTTTTTAAAATGTTCAAGCGTTTTTAAATTTGGAATGATTTAAATTCAAATATTAACTATTCAAAATGCAATTTCCAGGCACAAATGGTGACTTTTGAAAAAACGATTTTATAGTTCTGTGTTTCGCAGTACTCGATTTGACCAAAAAGGCTTTATGGAACGGCGGGCGGTGTGTACTGGTGTGTAATTTGTACTATGTTATAATCTTACTAAAATTATAAACGTGAAGTAAGAATGGATGGATGGCTAGATGTTTGTTAGTCTTTTACGGAAAAATCCTGAAAGAACCTTAATGAAAATTGTCATATTGATACATTATAGTTAACTTTTCATTCCGGCGTTGCGAGCAAAGCCGTTCAGAGAAGCTGGTCTATATTTTTACTTATACATCTGGTGTGTTGTGGTGATGGCCACATAGAATTTATTTTACTGCTTTTTCTTTTCCCACGGTTGTGTTTAATAAAATCTACTATGGTATACCTGCAATTTGGTAGAGAACCATTTGCAGCACTGTCTAATAGACCTGGCCCTTTTAATCTGCTATTTTAGATTATTCACAAATCGTTAAAAAGAAACTCCGAAACTAGCCTTTTTTCAAGGTTATCTTATATTAGTTAATGATATTAATGATATTATATAATATGATGTGTTTAAACGTATCATTTTATACAAATATAAAATAATTTTTAACAGGACAAAAAAGCGACTTCAAAAAGTAAACTAAAAAATAAATGTACTTGCACAAGCAATACATATTTTCATTTAGCTAAATAGAAAAAAAAGATAATTACTTTTTAACTTTTGAATTTGATAGAGTTTCAAAGCATATGTCAAAGGCCAGTCACTTTACAATCATGCAGGCATCTTTAAGTTTAGGTTTTTTTTTCTCTAAACAACATTCTCCTGATCTTGCAATCCGATTTAGTGTTCACTTCTCAAAAAAGATATTTGTATCTTATAAGATATGGTTGAAAAGTATTCGTTTCCCAAAACATGATTTATCTTCAATATCTCAAAAGAGTTTTACAATAATTATGGTTCCCGTATTCAGGCTCCTACTTTTTTCGGTCCCAGGCCTAGTTCAAAAGCTTGAACATCAGCATCATCAGCCTATAAGTGGCCACTGCTGAGCAAAGACCTCTTCTTACACGGAAAAGCACCACGCTTGGTCAAGGTGGATTTGGTGATTTCAAACTTATAATTAGAAATTATAAGTCCAGGTTACCTTATAATGTTTTACTTCACCGTTTGTCAGTGGTGACCAAATAATCTTAGAAAGTTCATATGACTCGGCAAAAGACACATACTGTACAATACCGCCAACGTATCTTGGCGAGTCTGAAGTTAGCCGATTAGCTGCGCAGTACACAATTTTGTTCCTAAAAGATCCATTGCGCAGAAAAACGGCTGTCTTCAGACTCACCAAGATACGACGGCCGTACTGTACCTGTTAGACCTTACAAAAACTTCGTCTTCGGTAAAATTGCAATTTACAAATGACATATAGGTATCTACAGTTCCTTCCGTAAAATTATCTATTAGTAACCCAATAACTCAATAAGTGGCCCAAACCAAAAACAGTAATTTCAATGTAGGTATACTGTATTGAATTACATTTTTTCGTAACCTAGATTAGATTGCGAAAAAACATTTTTAATAACTATGTTTAAAATTTAGGTACATACATATAATGTTGCAGTAAGTGTACACAATATCAGGTTTATACAATTTATTGGATATTTTTTTGTAAACAATTTATAATGAAGCTTGTAGATTGGTAATTTATTTTTTAGGTTACCTACTACAATGTACAATGTTAGGTTTTTTTGAAACATTGTTAGTTCAGTATTTCAAAGTAATGAAAGTCATTATTATGTAACATCATTAGGGTCTGTCGAATTATATCCATTACCTACTAAGAACAGCTTATGAATCGCTCGCCGACCAGATCCGAACGTACGGCGCGGTGCATAGCGTTCCACGCTCGCCTCAAAGAGCTAATAGGCCACCACAGACTGGGACCAACAGGGCTGTTCAGCCTCAGATTCAGCCGAAGTAGCGGGGCAAGCGCAATAAGGTACCGCAGCGTCGGCCTAGAGCAGGAGAAGGAACGGGGTGGGGGTATAGTCAGTAAGAATCTGATGTTCTCTCTCGCTTCAGCCTGGGCGAGAAAAGTCATTTGATTGTTCCCTTACAAAAAAGCGTACGACGCGCCTCTAAGACCAGACCAATATACTTGGGGCCCACAAAGGTCGATGTCCTGCTAGGGTTGTATTGTAAGTGCAAGCACAATAATATACCGGAGTCCAGCTCGGAGCAGGAGAAAGAACGAGGTGGCAGTCAGAAGTCAGAATCCTACCTCAATTCTCTCCCCACCCCTCTAAAAAAAAAGAGATAGTAGTTACTCTAGACGACTACTTAGGTCACCGAAATTTTAAAAGATGTCGCTATGAACCTTGTCGTATAATGTTGTGTAAGGTCGTACTGCAATTTCAGGACGTAATAAAGATATTTAAAAAAACTTTTTACTCCTATTAAAATGGCTTCTGAATCGTAGGTGCGCCTAGAAAGTCATACTTTTACTCATTAAAAACGTGAACAATAAGAATTCTTCTTATGTGTGTGTGTTCAATAACTCCTGAATCGTCCAAAAATATTTCCTTGTAAACGGCAATGAGGTGTGCTTCCCGTTTAATACAGGTATTAATTTTGACATTCCCAAAATCATAATTAGGTTAGTGTAGCAGTCTGACTCTGAGTACATGTAGCAGTCTGAGTCTGTGCGGTTTAAAAGCAATCCAAAAATGTATAATTCGCCATCAAAAAAAAAAAAAAAAATACGTAAAAACACAATACTATCGTATCTACTTTACAAAATGGGAGTGATGTTAATATACTGAAAAATAAATAGAGTTATTAATAATTCGCTTCATTAATTAGGCATAAGTATTAATTACGACTTGTATAAGATTTCAATACGATCTTATATCTTATTGTATCCCCGCTTGATGGCTGTATAAATTAACAAGTGCGCCCTTCCAGTGGCTTAGTTGTTTGAGGTAGGCGCAGTGGCAGCACCGTCGCCTGCATGCGCGTGAGCACAATAACAGTTCATTCGGAAAGCTGTTACGATTAAATTGTAAGTGATAAGTGCTGTTTTGAAATATAGTTTTTTTGTGAAAAAGGTGAGTTTTATGAAACTATTTTTTTTACGTTAATGAAGTATGCGGTGTTTAAATTGAAGTTATTATTTGTAAACTATCAATTACAATATACTTAAAATTAATTTATTTGAGACGGCCATATAATTAAAAATGCATAGACTGTACCTATTTGGTTAATGAAAAGGAAAAACAATATGTGAGAATTACAACGTCGACGTCCACACGTAAACATTGCACGTTATAATTAATTCAATGAGTATTATGCAGTAAAAGATTTTTATCTTAATGTGGGAAAATATCTACATACTCGTTATACACGTATATCGTAGCATCATGTATCTATTCTATTGAAATTTTTAAGGTAGTAGGTAGGTATACATATCTCACATCTGATTGATAAGTTATTTAGTTTTATGAGAAATATTTACTTAATATAAAATACTTAATACTACTTTAAAATACTTAATATTTACAACATTATGTAATATAATATTTACGACAATTGCTTTTGTTTTATTAACGTAGGTACTGATAATTTATTTTTTTTGTTGTAAAACTACTTTTTATTATAAACTCTCTGAGGTGGTCATGAGATGTAATTTCTTTTTCACAGTTTCGCTTAATCTTTTATTTTATTTTTTATCTTGCATCTTCGATACTGTCTGAAACAATAACAAGCTTTGAGATTGACGTGCGAAGTAATTCTTTTTTCTGTTAACAATTTTATTTTAGTTAGATTTACATTTAAATTTATATTTCTAAAAATATAAATGAAATTATTTTTATTGCTGTTTTTTTGTATTTAATAACTTTTAGTTCTTAGTATGAATTTAAAATATTCAATCAATCTTTGATTACAATTCCAGTAATAATAGTGTTTGACTTTAAAAAAATTAAATTTAATCTCTGACTACGATTCGGCATAATTTCTTCATTCTTTGATGTGTTTAACTCAATAAGGTAAGTGTAACACCATAGCGACAATGTTATGAAACATATGTATGAAGGCAAGGACCGGTTCACGATGCACAACTTTCGTATATGTAGTCTTAACTGAGATAATTGTTGCGTTTTGTAAGTTAAGTAAAATGCAAATAAATTGCATACTTGTGATATTACATTTAACATTGAATAATCATTGTATAGATATGAATTTTAAACAGTTAAATTATTTTTCGAAGTTCGTATTATACAGAAAACCGACATTAATAGAGGTAAGCCCTGTAGCATTTAATTAATTTCTAACTAGGATTCCATGTTTTAATATTATTTTTCCACAAAATATTAATACATATAGTAAATAGCCCTTGACTGACAAATTTACTTGAAGGTAAGTAACAAAAATTGAACGAATAATTTTTTTATCATAAATAGCCCCCTAGTTTCCCAAGCATTCGAAATTCAAATTTCGCTACAGTATAAAGGTTCGTTTTACCTAGGCCAGATTTCAAATCCTACTACAGTAGATACGTACGGTAAGTTCGAGTAAGACAATGTCACCAAACTACTGCCTATTATTACTGGCCACAATGACTTATTATATTTCTTTCTCGCACGTTTTTCCTCGACACGGTTACGGTTAAAAACAACTGAGTGTTGTGAAAGACGCCGCTACTATTGGTTCGATTCTCATTAATGATACAGCGTGCAGAGCACTGGCAGACACAGGCTGTTTATAGAAAAAACATAAATAAATTCATTAAATGACATTTGATATAGTTTTTATAGCATTTTTTTTTTGAATAGTTCTATTTTGTAATTATAGTATGTATATAGGTTACATTTGATACATTCGTAAATTATTAAGATTATAATGATTTGCTACTCTCTAGATTTTTATATCGCTCTTTTATGATCCTATCATGGGAAAAAATAAGTCGTCAATGATAGTAATAGTATTTAGGTCTTTGATATACTTTTTATTTTTATTAACCTACTTTATATTTCAACGAATTTTTTTCTCGGACTGGCTCTTCAATTATTTTGCTTAAGTTAAACAACACTTATGAGATCTGTAGTCACATATCATTAGGTACCATTATAGTACATACAATAACGTAGTAACTTTAAAATATTATAAAAGGTTTTTTATTTGAAAATGTATTTTCAATACATTAAATGGAACAGCTGCGTGTTTCATGTTTTTCTATTTTTAAAGATGTATTTCTTTTAAGCGCAGCTGTTTAAAAAAAGAAAAAGTTCTAAATATAAATTTTATTTTAGCCAATCATGTCCAAATGGGTTCGATTGCATAGTTGGTTGGGCTAAGTATATACATTTAAGAAAACATTTGCTATCAGAATTTGATACAAAATACTCGTTCGATTTTCAATTTCGAAGGCCAGAAAACGGTTAGTTATTTAGAACCATTATTGTAAAGAAATAAATTTATCTGTGGAGTGGAAATACTTATATCTTTTTCATTTTTATACTTTAATAAAAAATAATAAAAATAAAATAAAAAGTCTTTTTTACCCACATTTTTGCATCGATATTAGAAATCATAGGTGAAATAAATAATTGAAAAACGCGATTTATTCATTTCGATAGTGCTCCCAACAACGTTTAAAAATCGATTCGTAACGTTTCCATTTATCCTAGGGTTTTAGTTGACTTAACACGAGGTTTTGGACAAATATCTAGACATCTTTTTATATCATTGATCGTGTTTAAATCCATCGATCCGTGATGAAGGTGAATATCGTAAAAATACATAGACATAACCTCTTTTTAAAACTATGTATCTTTACCTAGCATTTATCCCAGAAAAGGTAAGGAAAAGGCAGAACATAAAAATATCCCAGATTAAGTTGTGGGTGTGAGCTGTTCCGCGGTTCATCATAACGCAAGCGTTATGACCGGGGAACAGCTCACAGCAGGAGAAGTAGCCGAGTGATTCTAAGTCTGTAAGAGTTTAAAACTATTGGCGGGAAGAGTTACAAACTGAGCTTGGTGTCTCTAAGGTGCCCTTAAGATTTATCTTATCATAGATAAGATGTTTAAGTTGACCTAGAACATATTTAAGAACCTTAACCTTAATAAGTAATCTGCCTCCTTGGTCTAACAGAGTAATGTCAATCACGAGGTCTTTGGTTCTTTAATCAATCAAAAAAAGCATTTTACTGTTATTCATTGTTTATCTATGGAAATTCTAAATTCAAATTTTCTTCATTCAATTCACGCAATCGTCTTTTTTTTAAGTTTCAAAGTACACATTATCACATCTGGCGAGAAATCAATGAGTTATTGTTACAATTTAGTCATTCAGCCTTTGTAAAAAAACCGTTTTAAATTATTATGCAAAAATAAATCAACAATAAATAAATAAAATACAATAAATAAACAATAAATAAATAATAAATAAATAAATAATAAATAAATAAATAAATAAATAAAATAAATCAAATATATATATGAAAAAAAATACAATAAGCAAATTGCACATATATTTGATTGTTTATTTGTTTTTTATATAACAATAGATTATAATCATATCATGGGTCTGGTCCTTGAGAGTTCTTTGACCCCACAGAGTGCACCACACCGTCACTAAAGGTAAATAGCAAGGACAAACTGTGACAAAATATAAATAAGAGTTTTGCAACAGATTGTTACAAAATTATTTGACTGTTTGCCTGTATAGTTGACAAGGTGGCTGGGCATCCGGCTCCCGTGCAACTTGTCGCTGTTTCTATTCCCGTATAGGACATACATACATGATCTTAAAACTGATGTTCCGGGCCTGGGTGTGATATGATTATGTGGGACAAGTATTAAAAATAATATCCATATTAGAATAAGTGAAGTTAGTTTTGGGTCGGGAGAGTTGATTTTCGGGTCAGCAGGTATGACTAAAACAGTACATTATGTTAAAATGTGTTTGGTAAATTATACATAGGATAGGATTATCCATAGGATTAACGCTTCTCTGCTATCTTAGGGAATTAAATTTTCATATTTTTTTTAAATTGTTGTACATACTTTGATTTATCCTTATGGTTTCACACCCTATAACTAAGACTCCACTGTCCGTCTGTCTGTCTGTCTGTCGTGAATGAAGTCATAGTGTGAGTGACAGTAAGTGAAGAACCGTGATAGTTACACAGTTTAAGTTTCAAATTTATACAGATCATGTATTTAAAAAATAAATTAAATATATATTTATAAAAGGGCATGTTATTTGAAATCGAAATAACAAACGTAATTTACGAACGTAATTTATACAGAGTGAGAGAGAAATTCAAATACAGAAAACCGGCGTGGAACAACCACAGCGTTGTGTTTCGCCGTGTGAGACAAAGCCCGCTGAAATCGAGTCAAATTCTATCACTCATAATAGAAACATTTCTGTTAGTTAATAACTTCTACAATTTTTGTTTAAAATAATTTATCATATCTGTGTTTGGTTTGTATGGATTAACAAGAAAACCAATAAATCTTTTACTAATAAGATAATGAATAATTGTGAAGTATAAATAAACATAGACCTACTTACAATTATAAATTTTAATAAAATAACCAATTCCTTTCATTATATGGTGATTTATGCAATTATTAAATCTGTAGAACATAATACAAATTTGAATTAGTTATCAATAAGTAGTTAGAATCACGACCAACTATTTATTTTATTGTTAAGTGCACTAAAAATACAATAGGCGCGGTGTTCCATACAAATTCATAAAAACTTAATCAATGTTTAGACTAAGATTAATTGAGTGTAAGAGCCAAGTTTTATTAAAATTCGTTTAGTAGTTTCGTTCACTTTGAATTTGAAAGTGTGTTCAAAAAACCGCACTACATAAACGTTCTTGATACAAAATATACACCACTCAGACTCAGGCCTCGCCTCAAGTATCAAGACTGGAAGGGTTGATTATGATGATAATTTTAAAATTGACGAAAATATATGTCTCTCGTCAACAAGAGAAATCACATCATTAACCTATAAGTGCTAATTCCTGAGAAAATGCCTCTTCTCACACAGAAAAGGTTTGGGCATTAATCACCACACTTGTTCAAGGCGAATTGGCGATTTCAAACTTATAATTAGAAATTATATGTTTGGGTTTCTTCACTATGTTTTCCTTTAGCGTATGTAAGTGGTACCTCCGGGCACCACGGATATCAAGAGAAATTGACAAAATATTTTAATTTGAGGCTCAATTCCTTCAGCCACCAACCAATTCCATAGGCAAGCCAGCACGATGGTACTTTAATATTGTATTGTCATGTAATCTTTATTTTATGGTGAAGTTTCATAATTTTATAATACAACACATAGAAGTGTTTTTTGTTGCATAGGTCGTAAAGTTACATCTTCGATCTTATAAAACCACGTTAAATATTAAAATAAATAAAGGAATACTGTGTTACATCTTATATGACGAAAATCCATCATTTATTTTAATTAGAATCATCTGCTTGTTTGAAATAAAAAAAAAGAAAAAAGTCGTAACTAGCAATTGTGTACCAATTAGGAGTAGTGATTGTGTCACTTACATTTTAAATCACTTTTGGAGTTCATTCTACAACTAAACATCAATTTAAAATTAAGAGTGCCTGACCGCCTGTTTGTCTTTAAGTTACTAAGCATTTTTCTATTTCATACTCAATTTGGCAGTTTGAAATGTCAAAAACGATACTTTCCTATAAATTTTGTATGAGATCGCAACGCAACGCAAAAGTGCCTATGGCACTTTTTTTTTAAAGATAACTAGAAAAAGGTCTTATTGGGAGAATATTTATAAATAGGAACCTACCAAGAAAAAAATAATTTGATTTAATCACCCAAGTTATAACAGTTTTTATTCATTCTTACTCATTGATACGGAACCGCGTGTAACTTTGACTCATAGCGATCTAACCGCAGTAAAAGTATTGACGGATCTTCCTCTATGAAAGTGATTTTAAATAAGGAAATAATTGATCATTAAAATGTCTTAACATTGTGTTATTACTTAACTCTAATCATAACTGTCCACCTTATATTGCAAATATTGTATTTTTATAGTTTAAAAGTAACTAAGATTGTGTAAAAGTATGTTATCTCATGATACATAATAAAAAAAAAACAACAATAAACCGTTATTTGTTTAAATAAATACCAATAAAGTGTGTTTATTTATTTCCTCAATAAGGCGTAGGCGTGGCTTTTTTCCTCGTGGATTCTTCCGTGCCTTTAGAAATGTCAGTTAGATTACCAACATAAGTTAGTTCGTAAGAAAATATTCGTTGTACAAATAAAAAAGTCCAGTTCTTATCCACATCATCATATCATCAGCCTACAAGTGCCTACTGCTGAGTAAGGGTCTCACACGGAGAAGGTTTGAGCATTAATCACCACGCATTCTCAAGGCGAATTGGCGATTTCAAACTGGTTTTCTCACGATGTTTACCTTCACCGTATATCAGTGGTGCCCAAATAATCATAGAAAGTACATATAACTCGGAAAAAGTCACATTGGTACTTGGCAGGTTTCGAACCCTCATGCATGAGAAGCGGGCGCCTTAACCTCTGAGATACCTGAACAAACTGAACGCAGGCTGAACGTTTGCCGACCTTTACAAAAAAAATAGCAATATCATAATATCATTTTCCTAAAAAACAAAATAAGTAGCGTTGTATTCGTTACTTTGAACATTTTCATGCTTCGAGGCTCTCGTGATGGATGTGGTTCAAATTCATAGGGATTCTTTGTGAGAAAGTGAATAAGTCACTGTTATCCCGGAAAATATGATTTCGAAACGGTATTTACACGTAAGTGAGTGGCGTGCAAACAAACTGTAGATATTATTGTTGATGTAGCATCATATTCATGTTATTTTGTTATTGTGATTTATTTTGATACTTTTACCTCTTTGATTGCTTGTACCTATGTGTTACAATTGCATATAATATCAGTATGTTTAAATAAAAATAAAAATTTAGAAATTATGAGCGTGCTTCGACCCGGAGAGGCCTTCAACAATGACCAAAGCCTCACAGGGGACTGGCGTCGGACAAAGCTTATGTTGTATTTCACCTTGTGGGTGGAGGTTCAACACTCGCTCCCATCTCCCCCGTCCAAGAGCAGCGCTGAGCGCCATCACTCGAGCCGTCTGATGTTTCCCTATATCAAAAAATACCACCGATTGGAATCAAGGTATCCTTGTGTTGGACTACATAGTATTTTCCTGTTTTTTGTCGACATACATAATAAATAAGGTCCATAATCTACATTTTAATTTACGCTTTGGAAATGTATACCTACACACTTTTTAATATAAGTAACAACATGTTTCTTGCTTTTTTTTAAATCGTAACGAAGAAAATATGGTTGGTACAAACAACGCACTTTCAAACCCCAAAAAATACCGTAATGAAAGACTTTTTCAAGGGTTAAGCGAGGAGGGAAAACCCGAACCAAATGCAATCTGCAAAATTACCAGTGTTAAGAACGAAGATACGATCAAAATTGTCACATAAAATTACTATCTTCGTGTGAGTAACAGAAAAATTTCACTTGAATTTTTCACACAATTTACATACATACACTTATAAAGAATTTACCTGCTTGCGTATTTAATTAATCACTGCTCTCCGTTGGGTGCAAAATCGTGAGAACCGCGCGTGCGTGTTACATGATACCTTTTCCAGTACTTTCATTACTTTAGGATGTAATTCAAACAATGAAAAAGTGACTAAGTATTTAATCTTAAATGATAAACACCGTGTCGTGATGGGAGAGAAGAATACAATTTTTCACCACCAATGCTCTTCTTGTGGGTGAAACCGCGCTGGAGTAGCTAGTTACTTCATATATTTTTTAACTCTTTTAGAATTTAATAGTCCCGTAAATCAAATAAATAACGAGATTTCCTTATTAACTTAAAATATCAGGCTGTTTACATCAAAATTAATACGTGAAGAGAATGAGACCATGTTTATGCACTAAGAAGCTTGCTTGACCGGAGTGATACCAAAGCCTCATAGAGAACCGGCAGTTGGCGGTAAGGTTGTCGGAGATTTACACCTCACCCTCATCTCCAATCCTCAAATCCTTAACCCCCAAAAGGCTGGCGCCGATTTAAGTACTTTCATACATAAGCTCACTTTTATTCAAATCGATGTACAAATTTACCTAAAAAGAATTTAGAGTACGAATATATAAAATGCGTCACAAAATGTAGGTACATTGATTTGCTCCCACATAAACAAAAACCCGTCTACAAAATCCATGTTTTTTTCAAAATAAAAAGGATATCCGCCTCCGCACTTCCAACTCTTAGTTTTGTTGTGGGCATAAAAAAAGTAAACATTGAATGGTACCTAAATCCTTTATTATTTTAAATTTAAATTTAAATTTCGAAAATCAGCTTTATTGTAAAATTCTTGTACACAAAAGTTACGTTAATCAAGCGCGGATATCGCCTGGAGCAGAAGAAGGAACCGGGGGTTTTTAGTCCAGTAGAGCCAGTTCACTTCACCATCGGGTGCCATGTTTGTTATAAATGTGATAGTCATTATTTTTAGCTATTGCACGACCTTAAATCACACGTATATGTGACACTCTCATTTGTAATGAGTGTTACGCTTTTTGGTGCATTAGACACGCTACAGTTAGGCAATTGTAGGATTGAGTTAGTAATACAATCGAAATTGGATCGTCAAATTGACTATGTTCAAATGAAACGAACACTCTTTGTTTTATATACCTTAAAAACTAACTTATTATACGGTATTACTGGTTAGTTATCGATATTGCACTGAGCGTTGTTCAAAACTTTTGTGTTTGAACGGATTTGAATAATTTTGCAAGTCTAATAGGAAACGAGCAGGTGGATTACCTGGTGGCAAGCAATCAGCGTCGCCCAAGGGCACTCGTAATACCGAAGGAGTTACTAGAAGTGGGATATTAGGGATTTAAGGGGATAGGGGATGAGGGGCGAGGGGTTTCTGTGATGCCGTGGTATAACTCCAATCGAGCCGACCGATTCGTGCCGAAGCTTGTCTCTCCCACACTTAGGTGTAAAGTTCGTTTTTTATATTTGACTCATGTGAGGTATCTTTAACATGGTTTTATTTTCCCATCTTCCTCAATATTTTATTCGCTTAATCTTATGTGTATTTTATTGTATGGTGTTGTATAACGTTGTTCTTACAATAATAAATATTTATTCGCATTTATGGCTCAAATATATGGCTCCGTAGTTACGTTTATGGTCAGTTATTCCATTATGATTTACAATGGGCATTTGCGGAAATGTTCCAGCCAAAATATCACTGTTCTTTTATAGTTCAGAATATGAAAGAAAGGGATTTAGCGAACCTAGACTTGTATGACTTCAGAGACAAGTAGGTAAATAGAACAATGAGCTTTATTGTTTTTGATCTTGTTTTGTTTTTTGAATAGTAAAGGACAATGTTCATAAGGTGTAACATTGGTTGCTTGCTTTTATGAAAAGTTTTTATTTATTCATACTTCAAATTTATGTTTGTAATATTTTCGGCACTTAATTAAAAGT
The DNA here is from genome assembly GCA_902829305.4 of Spodoptera exigua. Lineage (NCBI taxonomy): Eukaryota > Metazoa > Arthropoda > Insecta > Lepidoptera > Noctuidae > Spodoptera > Spodoptera exigua. Next base: position 7,494,325 of record LR824612.2, read on the forward strand.
ATTGACGGAATAAGATCAAGCATGTATGTGGAATTATTAACCTAGAAATTACCATCAAACAATCAAACAGGTTAATATAAAAAATCGGTTTCAACTTAAATTACACTTAATAGAACATCGACCTTGATCAATTTAAAGTATAAAACGGTATTAATTGTTTCACGATTATCGATAAAATGTAGACCAACGTCTTCAAAATTTCATACAGTTTAACAAGAATTGTTTTTCTTGTTCGGGAAAGACGAATCGTTTATTTCAAATAAAACAATTAATGTAGTTAGAATAGTACTTTTGCTCTATAATTTTCAACTATTAGACTTTGTGAAGACTAAACATGTGGTACCTATTAAATAAATATAAATACCTATACGACAGTTTTGTATTACACAGATTGTATCTATAAAAGTTTATTTCGTTCAGAAGGACGGATAAAGATGAAACTAAGCTTTTTGAATCGTTTCTGGCCGAACCAGACCTGAGCGTACGGCGCGTAGCGTTCCGCACGCGCCTCAAAGACCCAATAGACCGTCTTCCGATGTTCAGCTTCGGCTGCGGGGTAAGCGCAATAAGGTACCGTGGCATCGGTTCGGAGCAGGATAGGCCAAGAGTTTGACATTCCCTCTCACCTTCTCTCCCAAAAAAAGTAAATTTGTAGTACAACAGCGCAACTGTTACAGTTGTGGTCTTTACATTGGTTTATAATTAGAACGTGTACTTATATAATATATTGTAAAGTGTCATTCAACTATAAGATACAAAGTACGTTTTATTATATTACTTATATACAACAAGGTCTTTTGGTTCACTTTTGTATAGCACACAAAATTCATCAGCTAACGACCAATAGGTGGTGTAGGCTCAGCTCGCCCCTTGGATCTCGCCCCTGATTGCCTAAGTGCATCAACTCGCCCCTTAAATTATTAGATACTCCAACTCGCCCCCGATTGTTGGTTAGTTAAAAGTACTGTCAGAACTCTAAGTTTATAAAATATGTAAATGAATATTTTTTCTTAAAACTTCAATAATGGTCCCATAACAGGTCCCTTTTGTTACAGTAGGTAAGCCAGGTAATAAAACTATCACAAGTGGTTAAATTACTTACCAGTTTTGTTTACTGTAAATTTTTATGAATATACCTTTTTTAGTAAAATTTCAAAGGGAATGCCGCAAGGGGCGAGTCGATGCATCAAAATAATTATTTAATTGTAAAATTTTTCACTTGCCCCGGAAGGGTTTTCGTAAGGGGCGAACCACAACTCCAAATGAATAAAAACGGGGCGAGTGGAACATTTTAATCGGAAGGGGCAAGATCCAGGGGGCGAGCTGATACTACACCCAATAGGTTCTTTATTTCACAATTTGATTTGTTTACGGTAGCAAACTCGAACTTTATTGTTTCGTTCAGCCTCGGGCGCTTGTTATGTTATCATAATGTCTTAAATTCTATCGGTTTTACCTGTTAGGTATTATGAAAATATTTTACATTAATTAATTAATAGCTAGGTAACCGTACCCTTCTAAACGATCGATTGGTTTGTTTCACACAGTTACTCTTTTGAGGGAAATCTGTTATTAATATTATAAAGAGGTAAAATTTGTAAGTGTGTATGTAGGGGGTAAGCTTTGGAACCGCTGGTCGGATTGCCAAAATTATTTCACTTATAGATAGCTAAAATATTCCCGAGTGCTATAAAACATCACGCTACAATCAAAGGGAGCCGAGCAGCGATGGAAACCGCGCGGGAGTAGCTAGTCTGTTATAAATATTGAGGTACTCTATTCTCTGTCCCAAATCTCATACTATTACAATTATCAGGTTTACTGCCATCTTGGTAGGCGAGTGGAGTGGAGTCGAGTCTTTTTTGCGCCAAGAATACCTTTCCAATCTTTTCGTCAAATAGAGCACTATGCAAATCTTACATATTATATGTATATATTAAAATTCAATCATACTTACCTACTTGTAAGCACTTCTGTGAAACTAGTTCAAATAAATCAGGAAATGAATTTCCGCGCGTAAAGTTGTTTTGAAGACAAGTAGGTACCTAATATGTGGTATGGTTTGTGCTGATTTAGCTTTGGAAAATTGCAATAAATATTTTTGTTGTATCTATAATTTATTTAAGCTTATAATAAGTCATATCAAAGCGAGCGGCGGGGGTGGCCAGTGCGATAAAGGCCTGGAGCAGGAGAAAGAACGGGCTGGTTTTTAGTCCGGCCTCAATTAAGACCGGACGCTAGAGGTCGCCACTTCTGATTAATTCCTTGAAGACATGGTGGCGCTCAGCTCAATCAGAGTACTCCGCCACCGTATCCTCCACCGTGCTCTCCAGTTCTCACAATGAAGAAACCTGCACGTTTCTTGCCGCCAGATCCTACACAGGAAATTACTGAAGCTGCCGCACCCGGTAAGCACCTGCGTCAGGCAAAAGATAAGGATGTCGTGGCGTCTCTTTAGCCACCATCCAAAGAGGGTCTTACCGCTGCTTTAACAGCGTGTGAAATTCCAATGATTAACCTCTTGTCTGTCGGTATATGAGACACAATAAAAAAACACATTGTGCTTTGCGTATATCCGCGCTCGGAATACTACGGGTTAAAGGAGATCCCTTTCTACGTATTATTTTGTAATATTCGTTACATGTTTTACTTACTTGATAGTTACAGGTAGAAAGTCCAGTCACGTGTATGTTCGATATTAAACGCAATTAAAATATCTGCGACACTCGGTTTTGTAACTCGCTTTCAGAAATCCACAATAATTGCAGGCCAAGGCTTTACGTAGTTGGTTGTATGACAAAAAAATAATTATTATATTTCTGTTCCTATCCGTTTGACGAAATCAAGTTTGTCGTTAAGTATTGATAATGAGAGATATTTTACTCATTATTTTAATAGTACTTACTCAGTTGCAAATTTAGTCTTTTAAATAGTCAATATCTACTGCAAAGGGTTGGTTCCAAACTAGTCAAATTCAATATTATTTTCGAAATGAAAAGAATATCGTTAAATTCATTATTGCCGTTATAACATCGATCTAATAAAGCGTTATAATTAAAGTTTTAAGTAAATTATTTAGAACTCGATTGGTTGAACTACCTAACTCTTAAACAGGGATACTTATTATGACAGACGGGAAACTACGGAACCCTACACTGAGTGTAGCTCGATACGCAGAAAACGACAGACATATAAAAAAAGCCGACCAAAATAAAAAACAAAAGTATAGATTTTTGCAAGGAATGAAATTCATTTGACGATACCACGGGACGATACTATTGATTTGAAATTTAATATCATATTACGTAATGATAAATATCCAAGTTGTGAACCAAATGAGTTTTCGCAAAAAAATATTAAAAATATCCAAAAACGAAGCAGAGACGTTACAAATTCGCCATTTAACAGACATATTGTTTAAAAAGTTTACATAAACTTATTTATATAATAAAAACAAATTATAATCACCTTTGCACTCCTTGAATTAAGACATTTGTTGTAAATAGAAACAATACATTTAAGTAAATAGATATTTATTTTTATACAACAGCTTTATGCATATTATTTAAGTCAAACAAATTATAAACCAATTCACTAAATGCACTTGTTCAAACACATGTTTGTTCATAAAAGTGCAAAAATCTCGGACACGTTTAATTTTAATTATATAGGTATATTTACTCTCTCGTTGCTCGGCTCCTACAAAACGTAGCGTGATGTTTTATATCCAAAAGCCTTCCTCAATGAATGTACTTACAAACACAAAAAGAATTATTCAATTCTGGAAATTAGCGCGTTGAAACAAACGTACAAACTCTTTAGCTTTATAATATTTCAAGTATAGATGAATAAAAGTAATATAAACTAGTAGATACTAAATATTTAAATACACCTATTGAAAGAACATAGTCCAGTGGCTCGGAAATCACGTATCGTTGGTCTTGCACCTAAATTCACTTTTCTCTGATCCTGCCGGTCGGTTGTCCCATTAGATTCGAAGAGTTAGGTTGTACAGAAGATCCTAGGTGCATATTTGTTCTAGTATAGTCTAGACAGACTGCCGGCCGACTATGAAGCCATCGAAATTGATCGCCTTTTTTGTTTTTTCTTTTGTAGTATTTTTTTGTTATAGATTTAGAAATCAAGTACTAAAAGAAATAATGTAGAAAATGTCACGCATTTTTAACGTCAAATCGTTCAAGTAGAGCCACTAGAAATAACTTTTTTTACACACATTGTAATAATTACTTATAAAACGAAATTGATTGAATGTTGAATAGTGCTTATTTAAAATCAACAAACAAATAGTTGATTGTATATTGAAAAAAACATATCCGCATAACAGTGAGAGCGAACAAATACACAGACTAAAATTATGTATTTTAATGTGAACATTACAATCTCATTGATTGCTAGTATTTACTTTTATTTCCATTGAAGTACCATTTATATGGTCGACTTTGCGCTAAAATGCGGTCAGTTATGCAATGATCGGATTCAATTCAAGCAAGCGCAACTTAAGGTTCTTGTAGACTGTAGGTTCCGAATAATAATTCGTAATACACAACTGGCTTGGGAAAGGAATGGGTTCTACCGTTTTGATAACAGATTTTAAGTGAACTCTGTGTGCCTAGCACGAACATTATCGAGAAAGTATTCGTATCGAGATCGAAAGCATTTTCTATGGGATTTGTACAGCGCCCCTACCGTGCGTAAAAGGAACTAATAATCGCAAGCACGAATGATTTTGACAACTATCGTATAGTAATCGTATCGTGTAGCTATCGAAACTTAGAACATTTTGACACAAATTGGAAGCACGAACGATCTTTTGACGTATAGTAACGTAAGTTTCGAAGGCTGGCTATCGAAAACTGTCGAAACATTTGTCACTAAGAATTAGACGGTGAGAAAGGTTTCGAAATATTTCAATCGTGTTTTAAATAATATATAAGTTTGTGAGTATTCTTTACGAGTATAACATCATGCAAAGACCGCCGCTGTACGAACCAAGTTGGAGAAATAGTTTATTTGTGGCTATTTTACTTGGAGATGAAGAGTCAAGAGAAACTTCGTAAGTACCTAAGTACCTACCTATTCAAGTTATGTTTCACTTAATATAGACATATGTATTCAAGAAAATAATACGAATTAACTGATTATTCTAGAGAAATCGTGTGCCGAGCTAAATTCAGAAAGATATCTAATCCAATGGATATCACTGAAACGTAGTTTAGAAATACTAGGTACCGCCTAAATAAAAAAGCTTTCAAGTACTTCTGTGAGCAACTCCAACAAAAACTAACCTTATAATGCTAAAATGAAATCAATAGTAGTCGAACAGCGGATGAAACCGCGAGGAAGTAGCTAGTATAAATTAGGTTTTCTAATAAGTATTTTTTTACAGGTGATTCTGGCTACCCACAGCGACAATGGCTAATGACGCCTACTCATTTTGGATGCGGTAGAGGGAACTCGTGGCCCGCACGATATACTGCAGTAAAAGAAAGAAGAGGCGATGCTTGTGCAAAGACCACACTGCATTATGCTCCCGAAAAATGTGTTTGACAACGGCTTGCTGCGTGTTGCATAATTTGGTCATAAATTTCAATGTGCCTGAGCAACAGGTAGATACAATAACAGCTGCAACAACAGCATCAAGACTTGTCTCATACCTCATCTTCTGTTATGAGACATGAAAATGATAGAAGCGATGATTTGATAAGTGAAAGGGCTATAAGGAATATTCTGGTACAGCAAATAAATATACTACACAGATGACCCAAGTGTTTTATTATTGTACATTTCCAAAACAGCTTACACACTAATCTAACTTAAAAACTATTCTTACCTATGTTTTTATAATAGGTAACTATAGTGAGACATTTTAAATTCAATTCTAACATAATCTTCCCTCATTCCAAAATGTAGTAATTTAAAATAAAACATGTAAATATACATTAATCATCTTTTTAACTAGATTAAATTTTAATACATTTATTGCCTCTCTCATAAGTTCCAGCCACTGAGCCTGTAAAAGGAGCTCTGCATCTCTCTGTCTTACTCTTCATTCTTCTCGTCGTAATTCCAAACGCTCTTGTTCCATTATATCATATGTTTCCTCACGCCGTTATCGTATCCCTAGCAAACTCCCTAGGTTTCTTATCATTCTCTAAACACAATTTGATTAAACTCCCTTTAGATTTTTTCTTCGGTCGAGGCTTCCAGCATTCTTTTTCTAATGGAGGATTGGCGACTGGTGGTGTCGGTGAACGGCTGGCTTCATGGGTACTGCGGAGTGGTCGGAACACTGAAGGCTCGCTGCTTGTCACTGGCATATTCCATGAAATCCACCATTATAATTCGTATTGGAGCCGATTCCTCCTCATTTTAAAATAAATTTAAACTAACCGCATAATAAGATAGCCGCATAATTAATTATCTACAATCTACATTCTTTGTTTTGTTTGTTAAAAAAAAATACGTCAATAGCCGTCAAACGTCACCTTTGTCAAAAGAACGTTCGGAAATCGTAAATTATGTTACAAAATTTAAATAACCAAATAATATTTTTTTTCATAGATAAAGTCATTTTATATACTTCTTGACTCGTTTTAAGAATTATTTCACGTAATTAATATTTTTTCATTTAAATATAATACCACAAAAGGTGTAGACGAAGGTTGAAATATCTTTAAAATTAATTTTAGTTTTCAGACGAAATCTTTATGTTAAATTATGTTCAAGAATTCATTCAATTCGTTCACTTGGGTGCTTCTCTAGCTTACATTAGCATGACGTCACTAACGAATTCGATTCGAGCTCTCGCTAGACGATACGATAGGCTTCGTGCTGCGACATTCCGTTTTCGTCACATGAAGTATCGACGTCTCGATACGTTAACGTTACGATTACGATAGTCATTCGTGCTAAGCACTCTGATCACTGACTTTAATATTACCTATTGAATTGTTGTCTTTAATCAACACTTTTGACTAAAGGGAAAGTTTGTAAACATGGATGTTTTTCTTATAAAATATTAAATACAAAAAATCACCAATCGGATCTGATCGAATTTTGGCACGGATATAGATTGTAGACATAGAATAATGAATAATCTAGACTTAACTTTTATCTTACCAAATAATAGTTGTTTCTTATTAACGTAGTGGTATCTTGGTGTTAAATTAAAATTTTAAACAGTCTTTTTATTTGATGGTAACACATTGTTAAATACAAGTGTAAACACAGAAGACCGGCGTGAAACAACAATAGCGTTGTGTTTCGCCGTGTGAGTGAGGTATACCGGAGGTCCAATCCTTCCCCGCCCCCAATCCCAATTACGTTACTCAGATTAAAGATATGATTCTGATGTTGGCTTAAAATCTTAGTTCTTAAGTATTTCAACCTTTTATAATGAGACCTTCTTTAGGATTATAAGTCAAAGAGTTAACAAAACAATTCTTTTGTGCAAACTCGTTAACTGGGCAGTTTAATGAGTTTGTGAGTTGGCTTGTTTGGAATGATGTTGATGGAACAATTTTAGCTGAGTTAAATTTTACTTAGATACGCTACATTTCTGGCAAACAATATGTTAATTTTAATAACAATATGTTCATTTTTATTTTACTTTAGCTTTTTATAAGAACTAGCTTCCACTCGGCCGGCAATATTAGTAGATATAGATCAAGAAGTACACGGTTTAGAAGAAAAGATCTTATGATCTAGAAGTTGATTCTGCCTACAAGCAAGCGTGCAAATTATTATCATATGAAAGAAAGAAAGAAAGAAAAAGTATTTATTCGCGTCTGGGACGCATAAAAGACACAAAACGAACAAGATAAATAAATATTATATTTGTTATCCAATTATGCAACCAATTATAACGATTTATCATTTTAATATCATAAATTTGTTTAAATAACACAATTATATTATTTGATAAATTTTGAAGTCAAACTTAGTTACTAACTAATTAAATTATTAACTTTAATTTCTAACTTATCTCAATTCTATCCATTGGAACGATTAAATTAACTATATGCACAAACTAACACGCCTATCTCATTATACTTACAGACAGACAATACACACATTTTTACGTAACCCAATAATTACATATCGCATTGTTTTAAACATACTTGCTAATTATCTGTCAGGCTTTATTAATCTCGGGTACCAGGGTTACATAAAGAGTAGGCGTTTAAATACCAAGCATTACCCACCAGCCTTGTGTCACGAACTGACCTAAGGACGTACTATGCGTTCTTAGGTATTAGTCAGCCAGCCTTGATATGATTTCGCTTACCATTGTGTACCAGGAAAGCATAATTTGAAAGGTTATAGCAATCAACTTGGGAAGTGAGTACTAAAATTAATCTAGGAAGTGTTTCTTTTGTTTTACAAATATGTAGTTTTTTAATTGTAATCTCCTTTTCTTCTTGTTAAAGGTAATTGAAATAAATACAGCTCATTTATTTAACACTTTATGTACCTAAAAAAATATATGAATGTATTCTCTACCAGTCAACCTCAAGGGTGATGCAGAGAAGTGTTAACAATAGGTTTTAAACAAGCACACAAATAAATTTTTTATGAATACAATAAATATAACCTAGAAATACACATATAACATATAAATAATACTATTAAATATGGAAAGAATAGATTATGAATATGTATATACAAGAAACAAAAACAACAATACTCTAATGAGTTGAATCTATCAGTTTCTCTAGCAAATAATTGTGAACTTTAAATTTGAAAGATAACCGACTGGTCGTCGCACATATCCATATATGTACAAATTGGGTAAGTAAATAGACTTCGTGTATTTGTTAGACAAGTTAAAAACTAATACTGCTCCGCAAACTTCGACCTTAAGAAAAATCGCGATAATAACCACTCGACTATCAAGCACAATTGAATCAGGGATACAACTCTTGCAGAACAACATTAAGCCAGCACGCGACTCTGATCCACATGAGTGGCTTACTTTGACCCCTTCTACCTTGGCCCCACATGTTTAATCACGTGTTCATTTGTTAACCGTACTCCAAATTATTTGTCCTTGGTTGTTCTACAATAGGCCATTCGTCATTGTTAATAGTATTTATTATTACTCATTTTGTTGTTCATAAATCAAAGTTAATTTGCACGATAAATAGTTGTTACCTAATCAAGAAGGTCGGTTTGTAAGATGGAACGTGAATACAAACCTTTGTTATTGAGATAAAGACAGTAAGCAATTTTTTTTATGGTATAAGTCGGCAAACGGGCCGATGGATTACCTGATGGTAAGCAATAGGCGCCGCCCATGGACACCCGCAACACCAAAGGAGTTACGAGTGCCTTGCCGGCCTTTTAGGGATAGGGGTTGCGGATGCAAGGATCGGGAAGGGATAGGGGAAGGGGCGGGATTGGGCCTCCGGTAACCTCACTGACATGGCGAAACACAACGCTGTGTTGTTTTACGCCGGTATTCTGTGAGGCCGTGGTATCACTCCGGTTGAGCCGACCCATTCGTGCCGAAGCTTGGCTCTCCCACACTTTATAATGGCTTGGCTCTCCCATAATTGCGATAAAAATACCGAATACTATGTTGGCTAGGAGACAGAAGTACTTAGTATTAAAACGAATACATATTTTGAGGATGTTTCTTATGAAATCTGCCTTTCATTATATATCGCATATCACTGAGCAATTTTGGGTCAACTTATTCTTCTTTGCAATAATAAATCAAAGGTAACGGAATGCCACACACAATTTTAGAATTCATTTGCGAGACAGGGTTCCTTATCATATCAAATCTAGGAGACTAGGCCCAGCGGCTACTAGGGCAACAGAGCACTAAACAGATAACAATCTTCTTTTTCACCACACATAGTGTTCAGTACAATGTATCTAGTACAGTTGTGCAATAGCTCGTGGAAAGTTCACTTTTGCAATATGCGCATACAAATTGCATTACGCACGAGGATATTTTACGATTTCCGTTCACTATCTCACACTTGAAGTTTTTAAAGAAATTGTATTTAGCTTTGTAGCTTAAAAAATTCTTACGACTTGTGTTTACGCAAGACCATTTTGTTAGGAAAGTTATATCTTATTTGAGTCATTGAAGATGAGATTTGAGTGCGTAGGGTATGGTATCAAAACTTGGGAATTGTTTGTATTAATATGAATGTACAATTGGCGCATTTTTATTCCTTTTTTGACGAAGAATATCATGCAACGACTTATTTTATCCTTCCTGGGAGGAGCGAGAGGGACCGCCATACTCTTACTGAATAAAATAGATGAACTAAAAAATATAATAAATATAAACTTAATGATATATAACTAACTAATAATATGTAACTTAATAATATTATATAACATTATATAAACTAAATAATATAGATATAATAATAGATAGCACATATTACTCGGAAAAAGTCACATTGGTACTTGCTAAGTTTCGAACCTGCACCAATCGGTGTTAAAGGAAGAATAAAGAGGCCAAATGAAGCCTTAACAAAGTTAGATAAATATGTATATACAATAATATTCTATAAGAATTGTCAATATTGACGTAACTATTCATGAGGATATTTCGGTCTGTTGCCAATAAATACAATTTTAAGGGCTGAAGTCATTGGCTTAAGTGTAAGCAAAGTAATAAATATCGTTAATATAAAATGTTTTTCATCGAAAATAAGTCGCTGATTTTTGAGTTCATTTTAACTGATTTCCCCGAAGGAAGTGAAAATTAATGGAACGACAGAGAATTATGAGACGGCCTTGTTAAATCGACAGCTGATTTAACAAAAGTACAAAACTCTTTAATTTCTCAGCGTAATCGCTTTTCCTGGATATACATAGTAAGAATTAGATTTTTTTAATAAGTTTTGTCGGCTAAAATGAGATTTGAAAGAAATCATGTTTTTAAAAAGGATTGCTAGGTAACGTAAATATTGCTAACCAGAAATTTGTGTAGTCTAAATTTCTTTCTTAAATTTTAGTGCCCTCTTTTGAGGTCCCTTGACAAAAACAGGTTTACAGTGCTTATAGTACATTTTCTGTACGTGAAATTGCGTGTTTTTTGTGTGGGGAAAACCCCCCTGTTCCTTCTCCTGCTCTGGGCCGAGGTCGCGGTGCCTGCGTGTGGGATGGTGTATGTGTTAATACACTAATGACATAGGAGAAAGTTCTAGTGTGAAGCATTGTCCCTTTAAAGTAGTTTTTATTATGTCTCGACTTTAAATCCTACTAGATTTATGGAAAAATATAAGTATGTATATGCGTAAAAAATAGCTTTACCATCTCAAATATGATTCAAAGAAAAAAATGATTGCGTGAAATTCAAATAATAAATAATTGTTAACAACATTGAGTTAATTAATAGAGGAATGTAATAAAAAATCTCTTTCTTTTTATTTACCACTTAATTTTTACCACTTAAGTAAATATAGGTTTTATGGAATAAGTCGAGGAAAGAGTAGACGGATTACCTGATAGTAATGATGGCTGATGGCAATCGGCGCCGCCCATAGACACCCACGACACCAAAGGCGCCAGGAGTGCGTTGCCGGCATTTTGGGTTGCGGATATAAGGATTGGGAAGGGATAGGGGACAAGGAGGGATTGGAACACCGGAAACACAACAATGTTTCACGCCGGTGTTCTATGAAAAAAGTATTATTATCGAATATAAAATTAGGGGCAGGGGCGGGATTACGATGATCGATTTTTCGATTACGTACGCATTACAAAAGAATAAAAGTGATAAGTGACATAAATCAAGTCTCCTATCATTTGAGTAAGTAGAATATTATTATGGTTTTATGTATTTGTGCGAGTAACTTGAAAATTATATTTTGATTACTTCAAAATTTCAGATTTGTCATTTATTTTCTTTAGTGGTCTTGTTGTGTACAAGTGTTATGTTAGAACCTTTATGTATTACAATTTAATAATGAAATATTTGATAACACCCGTCATTTACAAGGGATCTCTTTTAAAAGGACACATTTACATTAAACTAGCAACCTTCCCACGTATCTCCTTAAAGTTTCTTTTAATATTCTTTTATAGCATACTCTACAAACACAAAAAAAGTATTGATAAAAAATTGGTCACGGTGTTGTTGAATTATGCGCTTACCAACATATTTTGCGATTCATATTTTACCAATTAAGATTATATACCTAAATAAAAATAAAAACTAATTTTATTGAAATTAATATCTGAATACATGGACGAATCAACGGATACTCATGATTTTTTTTTAAAAACGTTGCCTCGGTTTTCTTCTGTGTTGTGGTTGTCACAAGCCACACAGAGCCCGAACTTACTATTTATGAATTGTGCGTTCTAGTCTGGGTCTCTACAAAAGTATTGTTCCGTGCGGGAATCTAATCTAATCGAATGTGCTGTGAAAATTGTGTGAGAACTCAGAGAGTTATTTCATAGGTGCATACATTTAAACCTGTGTTAAAAAAATTATAACAAAATTCCAGTTTTGTACTGGCAGTCCAGTCCACTTGTTATTTATGCATGTTCTAATTACAAACTTTTTAATTAGAGGTTTTGTTCTACACGTTTAGGACATCAGTAGTTTATTTAAAGTTCGAATAAGGCTAATTATATTTCATATCAAAAATGTTATTAGTTCCTACAGTAAAAAAAATATATAATTGTATTTTTATTCGGAATGACGATTAAAAATTCTTAAAAATACTCCTAAAGGCTAGGATTTTTATAGCTTTTATACAAGCTGCTTTTTCGAATTTGTCAATATTGCATTGAATACATAAATGAGACTTGGCATGAATAAAATATCCGAGAAATCTTCCAGAAGGCTCTATAGCTTTCTGGGGTAAATATAAATCCAAACTGTGAAACCCCAAGGCAATCTTTAAGTTGTTTTCGAGTTAAAAACGATAAAATAAACAAACAGTTAAAAATACTGTTTCTTATTAGCATCTTGCTTGAAGTTCTAGTTAAATATCCTTTTTACATTTACTCAAACCGCACTGTAACTAGTTCTGTTTCAAAAAATAAAATAACAGATGTTTTTTTTCTTAAATATTTTCTTTCCTACTTACGTGTTCCTAATTTACGTTTCCTACTTTGTGTTATTGATGTTGAAACAAAATTTTCTCAACCTTTCATTTGAAAATGTACCGTTATATCATGACTTAGTTTAATATTATTATTAAATCAATAAATTAATTAATTGTAGTTTGAAGACAAAAAATAAAAAAATGATTGTAAAATTGAAATTACTTTGTAGTATGACCACACCACTCTATAAAGATCTATTGGTATACCTAAGTAAATTAGAAAAAAAAGTTAATAATATTTTATTTAAAGCATTATTTACAATAAATAAATGATTAGCTCATTGATATACTATATGTAGTTAAATTATTACAATTTTATCTTTTTAATGCAAATTTTCGAACATGATATTTATTTAAGCGTTATTTACACTAAATAAAAGGTTATTTAATTGATATAGTTTAATGAATACAATTTTATCTTTGAATTTTTATATGCAAATTTTTGAACATGAACATGAGCAAACTAAAGTATTAAAACCTAATTTCGTAAAAAAACTGCTTATCAAATAAGAACAAAAAGTATGTTTATTTTATATATTCCATATCATTTTATTTAATTGTAAAGTAAACAATTATTGCGGTGACCCAGAAAGAAGTAAAGTTAACTATATTATTAAAATTTTGGAGAGCAATGCTTCGGCACGAATGGGACCGTTTGACCGGATTGGTAACCTGCGGAAACAACGCTTGCATTGGTATGTTTGATGTGTTGTGTTAAATTAATTTTATTGAATGTATAGGTACAGGATTTTTTTAACTTATTTACATCTAGTAAATAGTATTATATTATTTATTTGTAAATAATAAAAACATGTTATAAATTGTTATAAAAAATATTTCAATAAGGTATCGTCAGGATTTTTTAATAAACCTAAACAAGTTTTTATATGTATATAAAATTTTAATCGTATCTTATCTTATTTTACTAATATTGTAAATGCGAAAGTAGCGATGTTTGGATGTTTGTTACTCAATCACGCCAAAACAGCTGGACGGATCAGGATGTTATTTGGCTCAGGCATAGCATACACTCCGGAATAGGATATAGGCTACTTTTTGTCAACATACCACGCGGACAAAGCTGCGGGCGGAAGCTAGTTTCATTAATTTCTTAGATAATAATAAAACATTATAAATATTCCTTCACAAATTAATCGAAAGGAGCTTCGTTCTATCCGGGTGTCCCTTGACATCTCTTAAGTTTTTGACACATTTATGTATATTATACTATTTCTTTAAAGATACGGTTTTTAAGGTAAATGAACTTCTAAGAACATTAAGATATTTTTATCATAGTTTTGTAATTGACAAATGTAGGTCGTTTCATTTTGTTTTTACCTTTTGTTGTACCTACATAACATATTTTTATCATAGTTTTGTACCTAATTGAAAATTGTAAGGCTACTCATTTTATTTATTTTTTACCTCCACAGTAAATGATTCTAGGTTTACTTTTTTTCTAGATTATATTTAAGCAAAATAAAATTTGTTTGTTGTTTAGTCTACATTAGGGGTTGATTTTTAATTTCACTAAACACCAACCTTTATAAATAACCCGTACAAATTGGACGGCGGCCATTTTCGCCCCAGCAAATTCAAACGTGTTCGACTTGAATTAATTAAAACCTCTGTAGTACTAGAATAGATCTAGGGAAATATTAATGAATAAACTCTTTAACTAATTTAATTGTGTCTGGTTTTGTACCTTGATAGTTCAATGACCGAATGCTCGAGTATTTATTTATTGTTGCATTGAAATATTAAATCAATAATTATTTCTTACGAAAATTATTTTAAAATCATGAAGTCTAATTTTACGGTTACATTTATATGAGGAGTACCTATCTTAAACTTACATAAATTTGGTAATATAAACTAACCCTTTTTGTTAATGTAGGTATTATGCTACCTTGTAGTTGATTCGTTCAATAATCTGACGTACATATTATGAAATGGAGTTTAAATAATAAATGACAATTATTGTTTTTTTATAACGAAGCGTAATAAGGGACCACGGCTTTGGCTAGGAGCAGGAGAAGGAACTGGATGGTTGTTAGTCAGTAAGAGTCTGACACTCCCTCTCGCCTTATACCCTGGGCAAGAGAAGGCATTTGATAATCTACTCCTTTAAAAAAAGCAACCAACTTAATACCTGATATACACTTACATAAAAAGCCAGCAGCTGAAATATTTCCTTGTAAACAAGGGACAAAAGTACAGTACAACCTGCTGAGTTCGTTAAAACTTAATTTACGATCTGGCTTAATGAAATGAGAAGCGCTTGATTGGAATCCTTAAGCCCCATATGGACTCCTACAAATCGTAGTAATTGAATCGAATGAAAACATTTGTAGTGGTTCCATTGGTAGATTTGTTGAGTGGAACGGACGCGGAGTCTTTGAAATAGTTCAGTGTATTAAAAAATGTTGTTGCTGCGATTTTGTTTTGATGATATATAAGACATTTTAGAGTCGGAGAATGAGCTCACTCATTACTCGTGCGTGATATTTCATTGAGATCTATATTCGAGGAAAGGTGATAAAGCGTTTCTTGACAGCGAGTGGCGCGTGGCACTTACTTATTCATATTAAAATTCATTACATGTTTGCGGCTTAATTTCGTATTAGAAGCGTAAATGATATCTATTTCGAGAAAATTTATTATGAAGTGTGGGATAGCCAAGCTAAGGCATATATGGGTCGGCTTGACCGGAGTGATACCACGGCCTTACGGAAAACTGATGTGAAATAACCACGAAAATTGATCGAAAATTAACGTTGTGTTTACCGTGGGAGTTAGATGCCGGAGGCCCAATCTTTTCTCTCCTCCTATCCTTCTTCGATCCCTAAATCTCCGAAGCGCTAATCCCCAAAAAGCCGGCAACGCACTCGAAACCGATTATTTACCATCAGGTAATCCGTCTGCTCGTTACCAAAAAGAATAATTTTATTTCGTATTAATCTGTATTTACAAATTATTACGAGTAATAAGGATAAGCGCAAATCGGATTTTCATATTCCTATTAATTTTACTAGAATATAATATTAACTATAATACTTATAGCAAAATGTTTTAAAGTCAGCTGTGACTATTTTATTAAGCACTGTAAATACGGAAAATGAGCATATTTTCTAGGTTTTAACTTTATTGATATCAACATCAATAAAATACTTGGTTTGTCCAACGATATCACTTGGCTGTTTGTGGAGTGGTCTGTGCCTCTGCCTTTGTAAAACTTCAATATTTGCCTATCCATTTGCTACTCTTTAATTTTTGTTACTTTGAAATATTTTGTAAAAGCCTGTCCTAGATTTATTTTCGGTCACATTAAGTTGAATGCATACATTTATTCTCTGTAATTTGTCAATTTAATTTCAGAAAGGATAAAAAAAAATTACGTACAATTGAAAAAGAAAAAAAACATACTGCGCAGTTAGAAACTCTTTACTCAATATCATTCGAAATTTAAATTTGAATGTTTAAGCAAAGAACACAATGAGTAGATCTTTGTTTGTTATGGGATATCGTAGATTGTTGCAGGGACACGCACAAAAAGGTCCGTCGATCTTTTATCTTTACAATTCTATTATATTCTAATAAGTATAATATTCTAGAAAAATCCAACGGTATTCAAAAAACAATCACAATACTTCCTATAAAAGTATATGGTATGTATTTATAAAAGTATACTTACTGTAATTTCTTATGATGGTGATGTATAATCATTAACTCATTATCTTATTAATACAAATGTAAAAGATCTTACATTTGTATTAATAAGATCCAATAAATAATGTGACGAACATTTATGTATTTGTTTTGTTACAGGTAAGTTCCAGTTCAGAAAGAGTCCAGCCCACTTATATATAGGTAGTTACGTTTTATGCGGTAAGTAACTAATTAAATATAGTCTACTTATCGATAAATGATAAAGAAGCCAAATTTTGCCGTCAATATTAAATTCCACATATTTTCCATTTCATGGAATATATTGAAAAACTCTGATAATGGTAACAAATAACTTTATTGTCCTTAACAAACAACTGTTTTAGTCGCTACAGAGACATCGTGTTCAATAAAACACGAGTTAGCTTGGCGAGGTCACCGCTTAGGTCAAACCAATACAATATACAATAAACTTTCACTGTCCGTTAGAAAATAACAAGTTTCATAGTTCATTTTTTTAAATAAAGACTTCTATCTCATTTGTCATAATATGTACCTAGGTTTTTTTTTTTTGTGAGGGAAAATCATCAAATGACTTCTCCCGCCCAGGGCCGGGCAGGAGGGAGTGTCAGACTGTTACTGACTAAAAACCCCCCTGTTCCTTCTCCTGCTCTGTGCCGAGGTCGCGGTACCTCATTGCGCTTACCCCGCAACCCTGGCTGAACATCAGCCCTTTAGGGCCCCGTCTGTGGTGGTCGAATGGCTCTTTGAGGCGCGCGCGGAACGCTACGCGCCATACGCTCGGGCCTAGTTCTGGTCGGGCGGCGAGCTGCCCTTACTCGCCGACCGCAGGCCCGTGCTTACGGTGGCCGGAGATCGTCCCTCGATCCCCGACGCCCGTAGTGTCGCCAGTTGCGGCTGCTGGGGCGTGAGGAGGAGGATTGCTCCCTCACGCGGGCCGCCTCTCTCTTTGCGAGAATGACTGCTTCACAAAAGGAGGAGACGGCGTCCCAGTTCCTCTCACTCCGCACCATGGCCTCGACTAAGGCCGGGCGCGAGAGGTCGCCGCCGCCGATCACTTCCCTGAGGATACGGCGGTGCTCAGCCCAGGCAGGGCATACCGCTACCGTATGCTCCACCGTATCCTCTAGGTGGTCCTCACAATGACGACACTCGGGCGTTTCCTCCCGCTGAATCCGAAACAGGAACCTACCGAAGCTATATGTACCTAGGTAATCTGTGGAAAATTGCATAGAGTAAAAATAATTATAAAGATGAAAACGAAATCATGACTTGCAAATTTTCACGTTCTAAAAAATGCATGTCTAAATAATTTACATTTAAAATTAAAATAATGTAACAAAGCGTAACATAAATATTTAGGACGAATTTGAATTACAGTATAAGTATTTATTATTGTGGATTTTTTACTTCGGCTTAATCTAGTTTTATCATATTAGATTTGACAGCTTCTGTTATAATATCGAGTCAAACAATAGAAATTAATTATCTTTAACGGACTGCTGCTAGCCTTTTGTATCGACCTGTCCAAATAAGTTAGGTGAATTTGTTTTTGTATTTATTTGTTGTCTTTTGTTTTTATTTTATGAATACAAGTGGAATTGACCTCTTTTCTACAAATGGACTCCTCTCACACTAAACAGAAAATCTTATGCTTTCTTTGTGAGAAGTCTACCTACAACTAGATTATATTATGTGTTCTTGTTAACTTTAGGTACTCATAATGCAAAATGCGAAAGATAACAAGTTAGTATTATTGAATAACGTTGCTTGGTACCAACCAAATCTCTTAACCTGACTAATCTTGAGAGACATATCTTCACAGAGTAGTCAGATAGGAAGTGTCAGCTTCATCTAGATTTAATTTTATAACTTTGACGTGTAACAATGATTTTTTTATATAACCAAAAAAATTATTATAAAAAATTATGCATATTTTTTTTCTATTATAAGTTTCTAAATTCATTTCAATACGTACGAAAACTAAAAATAGCTCATCGATGACAATTATTTTGTAAAAGAGAGTACGTAAACAGAATTAAATTAATTAATTAAAAATAAACGCGTACAATAGATGAACGGAAAACTCAAAATCAAACAAAGTGTTGCTTAATTTATTCTAAACAAATATCGATACAAGTTAGTCAAGTCAGTCAGCTCTAAAATTGTATTCAATCAATCATTCAATCAACAAATTAATTAAGGCTATTGCCAAACAAAATGTCGGCTCATGTGTTTAAGCACAGATAATAAATTCTAATTAATTCTGCCTAACATTTAGTACGTCATTGGGCCTAAGTAAATAAACACGATATTAACTTGTAAAACGTGTGTTTGGAAATAAAATTACTTAAATATCGATTTTTATTTGGACTTTTATTGAATGTAGCACGCTAAGGCTACAAGTGCTATTGTACTTAAAATAGACTTTTGTTATTTATAGATACATATTTTTTATTGCCTTGTTAGTTTTGTGCGTAGAAGCGTGAATACTGTACTTAAGTGACAGTTTCTGTTGCGAAATAAAACTTTTGTAGGTTGTGATTATTTTGTAGATGTCTATTGACACACTTCTTTGTTTTGTAGAATTATCATTCCATCATCAATAAGTGCCAGGGTACAGCGTAAGGGCAATGAGGTACCGCAGGCCTCGGCCTAAAGAAACAGGAGAAACGAGGTTGTTTTTAGTCAGAAAGAGTCTGACTCTCCCTCCCGCCCTTCCCTGGGCTGGAGACGACATTTGATGATTTTCCCCTCACAAAAAAAACATCAATAAGTACCTAATTATTTTTTGATTTACAAAGAATAAATTTTTTATAACCTTTCGATCTTGATAATTGTAGATACAATGAAAGAAAAATATGTAGGTGCGCGAGTTCGCTTTTGTTTTCATGAATTAAGTACCTTTTTTTACAGGGGAAAATTTAAAAATGACTACTCCCGCCCAGGTTAGGCGAGAGGGAGTGTCAGACTCTTACTGACAAAAACCACCATACCTTCTTCTGCTCTATGCTGAGGCCCCGGTCCCTTATTGCGGTTACCCCACAATCCCGACAAGTACCTGAAAACTATCTTAAAGTTTAAACCGTATTTGTTTAAAGAGTTGCAATTAAGTGTAAAGAATTGCATTAAATAATTTGATTCCATCGCAGACGCGGTCGGTTGCTCGATGTTTTGCTCACCTGAACCTCGCTTTGCCGCACCGCCACCGCCGCTTCCGACAACTTGTTCGTTCTATATATTTTTTTACAAAGATGTAATACGACTAGATTTGTCCTTGTGACTGACGATTACTAAGCTGTACAAAGAAAGTGTCTCCTCATTTTCGAGTGTTTGTAATTTACACTATCGATGGTTTTAAAAATTGGGTACTGTTAGGTTTATGTTTTTAACTAATAAGAGTACTTTGGTACTCATTTAGTGTTTGTACTTCAAGTTTACCGTAATAACCTGTTAGTGATTGATCGTAGGCCCTAATTATATTTATCTTGTCATTCAATTATAAAAAAGTGATGCAATTTTTTATTGCGAGTGACACTTAACTTTCACAGTAATATATGTATGTCAATGTTAAGTGAGTTCTCTCATAAACAAGTTTTTTGAATTATTAACAAAAACTTGAACCATTGTGAGCAACTTTTACATATAGTGAATTTACTTTCAAACTACCAAATATTGACCAAGGAAAAACTCTAAAATCAATTCTAAATTTTGTTAACTTATAGTAAGTGGTTAGTCATAAAATGTACCTACAGCATTTTTTACTTTTGTCTTGGCGCATCCAGTGATACTCTGTCAGTGTAAATATGATTTTCCACTTGGCATTCGCTTAATTAGCCACTTGCACTAAACTAGATTCAGTGAAAGTACGAGTCGAGCATCAGTTATAAGCAAGTAATTAAGAAGTATTGCTATTGCAGTCCGTACAGGATTTTAGTTTTCAACTTTGTACTTGGACCTGTGAAACTTTTCCACTTTCGCTTGTAAATTACAGCGAAGTCTTAAGATGGCGAGCGAATGGTAATAGCAAAGTTGTTGAACTCGTGTTTCGAAGCCGCACATTTTTCTAAGTTCAGTTTTAAAATGGACGAGATAAAAATGTAACTGCAATTGGTAGATAATATTTTATAACATTTTTACTTAGGTGTGTATGTATCATTTAGATAGGGGTTGAGTATAGTCGGATCGGTTAGTTGAATTAAATTAACATTACGTGTGAGTCATTAACACAACTGTGAAGGTTCGGACCTATTTTTTTGTTAAGGTGGAAAAATCATCAAACTCCCACACTGCATGGGGTGAGAGGTAGGTCAGGCTCTTACTGACTTAAAACCACCTTGTTCCTTAACCTGCTCCTGACTGGGGCCTTTATTGCGCTTGCACCCGCAACCTTGGCTGAACATTGGCCATATTAGGTCTTATCTGTGGTAGTCTAATGGCTAACCCCCTTAAGTCTATTGAAGGTAACACGAGGTGTGCTCTAATGTCCAAGTGTTATTATTTATGAATAAATTGTGAGAAAATTCAAAGCTTAAGTTTTTGCTTGTTCCGATATTCGAATCCTCTAGAAATCCCTAAATAGCTGCACTTACGAATACTATTAATCTTAAAATCTCACGCCCACAATCTAACAATAACGAATATAAATGAGATAGACGTGTCAACGAAAGAGATAGATAATAAATCCACATTTGAATTGTGGAGCGTTCACGTCTGAATGAAACTTTTTTTGGCTTAGCTAAGAGCTTTGTTTTCTGAAATTCCGGTTGGAACCTCTTTTGTTACATAAAGTATTTTTAGTCGCACTCGTAAATACGTGTATTATCTTGTTAAGGGGTGATCTTAAATTACTATGTAGGTGTTCAAAGTGTATATATAGGTATAACGTAATATAGAAATTTTATGTTTTGCCGGTAAGTGTGTCAGTATTGATAACATGGTATGGAATTTGTGAAAATGAAAAACTGTCTGTACGGTTTCTCTTCTCCTTTATAAAAAAACGTTGCAACTCACTAGGATTTTCTCCCGTGTCGTGGGTGCGTTTACAAACATACAATTTACACATACACATGACACTCAGACCCGGAACAACTATTTGTGGACCACACAAAGAATTGTTCCGTGTGGGAATTGTACCCGCAACACGTTGCGCGGAAGCCAGTTGCCAAGCCACCGCGCCAACCGTGCAGTTTGGTTAGATATACTCCTGTTTAACCTTTATACTGTCTTAATAATCCTACAAGTTGGCTTCAAAGAATTCCAAATATAGTAATGGTGAATCCTATTAGTCTATACTTGAATAGAAAAAAGGTTAAAAACAATTCATGGAAATAAAAATCAAAGCAACAAGTTGTGTTTGTTTGTTTGTTTTGGCGACTATATTTAGTTTTTTTGGTTGTTCCAATTCGCAGTAGAGGCATGGGGATCAGAATTTTATTCTATGTTTCATTTTATTACAGTTTTTCTATTTAACTGTCGTTTTTCAAAGGGAATTTCACGGAAAATACGGTTATTTTTGTAACACATGAGGAATATATCCTGCTTAGTCAGAAAAAAGAAAAAGCATTTATCTCTTGGTCTTCCAAAAAAACAGGCTAAATTAAATAATCAGGATTAATCTTTTCGACTTATTTTCTCACTCACTGATGGTAATTGCCAGAACATTTAGGAAAAGTTCTCTCATTACACAATTGCCTACTTTTTAATTACATCTTTTGAGTACTTATACTTACCTAACCATGAAACCCTAACCTTGTTAATGGTAATATTTACGAAAATTGATACTTAAAATAAATTCCCGAGATCTCATAATAAGTTTATTGATAGCAATGCTTCTAATTACCTATACCATTTCGTGTAATTTGTTTGAATGGGAAATCTTTTGGAAAATGTCGCATTATTAAATATGAAATAAGGGATTAATGTTTTAAATTAATTCCTTTGATTTTAAAGTAGCTTCTATATTTCAATTTTGATATTCCATTTTTAGAAAATGAATTAGCGTAAGCGGAAAATTTCTTTCTCAAAACCATATTAAATATATAAGTAAGTATGAACATAATTATTATGGGTGCAAATCTAATTAAAGATTAGAGGATTATACGTTGAGTTGCTTTATGTATAACATATAATAAATTAATAAGCACCTAATCAGAAAGGCAATGAAAAACCTTTATGATTTCGTAAAAATATGTTGTTCCATTAAATCTTGCCAAGTAGTGACAGCATTTTGGATCATTTGTGCGGTATTTGTGTCAGGAAATCAAACATCTTAAACATGTTCTTATCAATCTTTGGGTGGGAATAGTAAGTAATTTAATAAATAGTAATTATGTAAGACATTTTTTTATTACACTTAATAATCCAGTGGACTGAGATTTTGTGAAAATACTAGATTCTATACCATATTACTTAATTTCTGCACGGGACATATATTTTGATCTCTTTACGTATATGGCAAGATATTATAACATCTTTGTCGTAAAACAAAAACAAAACATGTTGCGTTTCGCGATTTATTTGTTTTTGTTTAAGCGCAAAACTGAGACAAAAACTTTTCGCATATTTTTTAAATTACAAGGCAAAAGAAAGAAAGCGATAATTATATGAAATAACAACGCAATCAGAGAACTATTTAATACCATTTGAAATTTTTTTTATGTGATAAGTCGGCAACCAAGCAGGCTTTGACCTTTACCTGAAGGTTACGGCCTATGGACACCCGTATCACCAGAGGATGACGGAGGCATTGCTGGCTTTTTTGAGATTAGAGTTACGGAGATTTAGGAATTGAGGAAGGCGAAAGAGAATGATTGGGCCTCCGGTAATCTCACTCACACCACGAAACAAAAAATGTATTTAATTCATTTTTCTGTGAGGCCGTGGTATCACTCCGGTTGAGCAAACCCACTTGTATCGAAAAATAACTAAAAAAAATGTATATAAAAGCATTACAGAATATTCGAGAAATTAACAAAACAAATGAAATAGGTATAGGTACTTACTCTCTTATAAAAATATATTTAAATAGAGAAAGTATCTATTGATTTCTGTATCACTACAGGAGTTATATATTATACAAATACGCATTTTTATTTCTCAAAGTAATTAAATTAATTCATTTGATTGCTCTTAATTTATTTATAGTATACTGTCAAACGGCGATGAAAATAACTCTGAAGAACCTTCTATCATTTCTAATTACAATTTGATTCAATCCGTCTTGAGCAAACGTGGTGATGAATGCTCAAAGTTTCTCCGTGAGAGCGGCCTTTGCTTTGCTAAAAACAATTCACATTTTCTTCACTGGTTCTCTATTAAAACTTAACCCTGTTCCACCCGTTGTGTTAACTAGTGGATAATGTGATTACTATTTTTGCAAATGTGTTAAATAATGCGTCAATTAATCTAACAAAAACTTAATCGAATGAGGAACTAGCAGAGCATAATCAGAGTGGTTCAATGATTACTTAACCCTTAGGAATTGTTTTCGGAACAAAATCGTTACTGAGGAATAGTTTTAAGTAATCATTCAATGTTTCTGAGGACCAGTAATCCGGAGATGCGGGTCAAGCTCAATAACGCACCGCGTCTCCGGCCTGGAGCAGGAGAAGGCTAAGAGAATAAGAGAAAAAGAAATGTACATTGTGATTTTTTACCAGAAAGAAAAGAAACAAAAGAAAAAAAATATTTTATTTCACGCTAATAAACCAGTGACATGTGCATACAGGTAATTAAGATATTCTGTTTTGAAATATAAATGGATACATGTTCATGTCCCAAGTCTCCCGTGAAATGCGACCAGTTCAGTATGTTCTTATTCTCATCAGTTAAAGTCTGACACTCTTTATCATCACACTCAGTGCGAAAGAACTCATGGAATGATTTCCCCGTCAATAAAACGTACGGCAGTAATTTTTATCTTGGACTCATTGACTGTTGTTTAAGGAAAAAAAACAAAAAATATATTGTATCTCATCATAATAGGTACCGATATTACAAAGTCTGTGTCAATAATGTAAACAAAGGTATTTTGTGTAAATAAACTATTTTTATTTTTTTATCTACATAGCTTAGACAACAATACAACGTAAATATAAAACTGTTACCGCTTATAACACTTTGTGTATATTATCTAACTACATCAATTAACGTTCCAAGTGAATCTATAGCGATTATATTGGTTACCGAATACCGGACACGATGTATCTATCGAAGTATACAAGTAATACCCAATGAGCAGGATTTTAATGAATAAGTGAAGCGACTGTCGGAAGGGGAAGTCAGTAAGTTTGCACGATATGTTCCCACGATTGTTTACGTGTGTATAACATAACATTCTTTATATTACGCATGTTATCAATCAAAAGTAGGGTTTGCGATATGTACTAAATAATGTTAGGAATTAATGTTTTAAACTTTTCGTTTAAAGTCATGAAATCTACATAAAAAGTTTAACCTCAATCTAACTGAAGCCGTTTGAAAAGACAATTTTAAGATCTACTAGGCATATAATTAATTGAACGTAATAAGCATAGGTTATTTATACCATTACTAGCTTTTGCCCGCGACTCTGTTCGTGTATGTGTGTGAGTGACTTCCTGCAGATTTATTGTACAAAAACTATTCTATGTCATATCTCGATTTCCAAACTATTCTACACCAAATTTTTCACAGAAATCGGTTCAGTATTTTAGGCGTGAAGAAAAGTCACACAGACAGACAGAGTGATTTTCGCATTTATAATATTACTAAAGATAATATTATAATTGGAATAAAAAATGCTTTAAAAGTAAAAACCAGTGTCGTTTCTTAGAAGAAACAAAGTTAAGAACTTTACCGTAAATATACCGAAAACAAAACAACAAATTAAATATTTTAATGTCTTCCTGCCTTGTTCCGACAAGATGTCCTTGTAGAAGAGAATTGTAATATTATATTTTGTTAAGTACCTACCCGATATTAAAGTATTACAACGGGTTAAGAACAAAATCTTTGTCATTTGCATAAATCACAGCGCAGTGGCCAGACGGCATGTCTCAACGTAGAAAGGGGAACTTAGAAATAGGATGCTCTCCACTTGATTTATGTATTGTACAATTTGTACTGAAATACAATATTTATGGTGTTTTTTTTGTATTCGTAAAATGGAGTGTACAACTGACTGTGGAAATATACGTGTCTTTGTAAAATTTTCGTGTAAAGAAAAAAAGTAGTTGCAGCCTTATTGATTTACGATTATCAGGAGACTTTTCTGAAATTATTGCAGTTTTTGACGGTAGTGACAATTTTTTTGGCCTTGGAAAACATTTAGATTACTTTTACTTTTCTGGATGTGGCGTCAGACTCTTTCTGGCTAAAACCCAACCCGATCCTTCTCCTGCTTCTAGCCGCGCCTTTCAACACATCATTGCTGTTGGAACCTCAACCCCTGCTGAAAATCAGCCTCAGCTGTGGTGGTCTGATGGCTCTTTAAGGTACGCGCGGAACGCGATGCGCCATACGCTCGAGTCTGGTTCTGGTCAGGCGGCGAGCTACCCTTGTTCACCGTCTGCAGACATGTATATGGTGGCGCTAAGGACCAATGATGCAATAAATGTAATACAAAAGAAAAAAAATTAGTGGCGTGTTGTAGTTTATCAATTTGCGGAAAATGTATCGAAGTAAATATTACAGTTCGCAATACTAGAGCAAAACGTTTCAATATAGTCCACTTTATTATTCCAATAAATCAATAGAAATATATAGGTTTAAATAATTCACATAAATACTCCAGTTGAACGGTACAATTTTCTACATAAGTATGACTCTTTCAGAAAATTCTTTTGACTTTGTGTAATGCAGCGCTTAAAACCAATACCATGAGCGCTACATTACTGCAATAGTTTTTCTAAAGCGCTTTCAATGCTGCGCTTTAATATCCCTTTTCATCGTCTCTGACTGGATTTTACTTTCGTTACCTCGCTTTACTAGCTGTTATGTGTTCGTGTTTGAATGATTCATGGTTCATTGTGAGGTCATCATCATCATCATCATCATTTTTTTTTTATTTACGCGAGATATTACATTACTTTGTGTTTCGTCGTGTGAGTGAAGTTGCCAGATGCCCACTTCTCCCCCCCCCCACCATCCTCAATCCTCAAATCCCCAATCCTTAAATCCCTAATAACCCATTAAAGGCCGGCAACGCACTTGTTTTACTCTTTTGGTACAAGCGTCCATGGGCGGCGCTGATTGCTTACCATCAGTTAATCCGGATGCTAAAAATATTTTTCTCTTCGAATTACTCTTTAGGCACCAAGCGGTCAGGGTTTTAATTAACTGATCCAAAAAGGTTTGGAACCAATTCAACTTTATTCGAAATTCAAAAATGTTTCCGGTTCTCAGTAAGCGTATTGTGGCCTGGAAATTTCTTGGTTCTAAGTGCCTACCTTTTTTATGTGGTTGGTTGGTAAGCGAGCAAATAGGTTACCTGATGGAAAGCAATCAGCGCCGCTCATGGGTCCATGAGCACCAACGGAGGAGTTTACAAAAGTGCGTTAGCGACCTTTTAGGGATTAGAAATTTGGAGATTTTGGGATTGGGCCTCCTGTAACGTCACTCAAACGGTGAAACACAACGATGTTGTTTCACGCTGGTTTTCTGTGAGGCCGTGGTGTCGGTCCAGTCGAGCCGATCCATTTGTGGCAAAGCATGGCTCTCCCAAACTTAGCATATTAGTTACATTAAAATTTGATTACTGATCAATGCGTAAAAATGGGCGTTTAAATAAATAGGTATGTTTACCTGTAGTCCTTCGAGAAACAAAATCGTGGTATGTTTTGCAATCCATAACCCCATAAGGTACTAGTGAATGGCATTTCAATAATAATATAATAGTTTTCTTAACTACCGGTAAAATCCTTGTAAATGCAACAGTTTCCTTATAGAGTAATTGTTTTTTACAAACCATTGTTACGATTTGCGTAATTCAAATACGTATTTACTACCTATGACATTGTAGTGCGGTACTGTGATATTGCTTCGTATAGAATTGTTGATGTTAATTTTAATTTTTTTTCTACACCTTTACGTATTTACTTAAATAGAGCTTTTAATTATGATCTGTTGACGTTGACGTAAGTAACGACCTTTCAGGAGAATGTCATCCAGTTTTTTTTCTGCCTTGATGAAAGAAAGTGCCTTAGTCAGACTCTGATTGATTAAATCAGAGATTTACTCAAAGCATGAGAAAGAACGGGGTGAAGTTGGGACACTGTATAGCATTACGCTTGCACCCCCAACCTATGTAAATGGAATTAATACGCTACCTTAATGTTTAAAAACGATTTAAAGACTTTACAGTAGCTCGTGTTTGTGTATAAGTCTTTTTTAATATTAAGGACCACTATCTTTCCTCCTAGTCGGTGATGATTTGACCTACGAAGAAGCAAACTGGACCTTGAAGACCATCCATGTTACATAATATAACCTTCGGGAAGCACAGACTCCTGCAATTATTTCCATTCCTTAGCGATTCGAAAGATAAAATGGGAGGTGAAACGCTTCGTGCATGCGGGTGGGATATCCAGGCTTAGCGATGAAATTTTACTAAATGACTAATGAATTATTATTTCATATTATAGACATGAAAAACTTAACAACCTTAGTGAAATCACCGTGTATAAGAAAGCAAGAAGAATGCATAACTTCCTGCATTGAAACAGTCGATTAATAAATTTATATTAAGTTCGTTAATCTTGTTGGGTAATCTTAATAACATATTATTAAACACCTATTACTAAACAATTAACATATATTACTGTCACACGTATACGATCATAACGTTAACATTTCACTGTTGCTGTTGTCAGTTTAATGTAAATTCACACTTATTACTTCATTATTAAGTTGACTTTCGAATTATCATAAGATAGTTTGTTTACCTATATCAGTTTGGTTCACTTTGTTGGGTAAACAAATTTTAATCGATTTATTGATTTACGCCTAATCTGCCTTTCTGGAGCACTGATAATTATATATACATACTAGCGATCAGCCCCGGCTTCGCACAGGTAGGTACCTCATCTAAATCCGTTGCGTAGTTAAAGACAGAATACAGGGACAGAGAAACCGTCTGTATTTTATGATATGTCATGTAACGACATGTTTTCATTTTATCACAAATATTTTATTATAGAGTTTGTGAATTTATCAAAGGAGCGCAAATATTATGAAAAAATCTTTAAAAGTTGCTTCATATTTCTACCGGTTCGACACAAAGGCGCGATACGGAAGCAAAAAAATGAACAACTAACATCTACCACCTAACAAACGTACAATACATATATTAAATTAGTAACAATACCAGTAAAGTTACCTAACATAAGGAAAAAATAGGAACAAGACTAAGAATATTCTATTATCCATTGAATCATTGCTTCATAGTCGACCTCCTATGCTACATAACAATAGCGCAAAAAGTTGGCGTAACCTAGTACAAGTAAAGTCTGAACTAAATGACTTAGTTCGGGGGCTAGAAGTTATCAAACGACCACGCCTAGCCAGCTGAGTATGTGTGACGAACTGATAATGAAGACTCCTTAGAGGTTATTGCAAAAAAAGAAAAAAAACTAGTCGTGTCTATGTAAACTAGTTCATTATGCTTTATGCTCAATGACTGTAGTTTATACTACAAGGTAGAAAACTTGGTTGATATGTCCATTAGGGATGTAGGTGATGTAAAAGGTTCAAAGGACATGGCCAAAAAAGTACATTCCACGTACACGAACAAAATTAATACACTGTAAAATACAAATAGAAATATGAATTATTACGTAGTTTTTAGCCTCTCCAGACCTGACAATTATTATTAAAAAAATGTAAAAGTAAAGCAAAAAAATCAACTTATCGTTTGTCAAGTTTCGCCATAATAGTCCATAGAGAAAGATAAATAAAAAGACGTTCCAATTTCAAACCACGTGTCTTAAACTACACACGTAGAAAACGTGTGATATGATCGACAAATGCATTACACTAGGAACATTTTATTCATACGAAATTGTATTCATTGGTTTTAGTTGCAAAACGGAACGTGTTTCACACTTTTGACAGCGTGTTTTTGTTAACCTTGCTAATAATACTGGAGTAACTGTTTTGCGTTTTGGATTTGTTTTGTGGATTACGATGAGGTGCATCAACTGCGGAATAGGCGTACAAAGGCTGCAGAGGCGTCTTATGTCCTCGCTTTCTGCACACCATCAAACAAAACCAGGTATGAAGTCGGAATAGTATAATACTTAGTCTGTTTTTTATGTTTTATAATGGTATGCGATTTTAAATAGTGCATCTTTTTTTTAGTTGCCTCTGGGGACATTCATTTGTCAACCACTCTTCTTATTATTGAATACTGAGGCTGGTGAACATGAGAGACTACTGGGACATAACATGGCTTGCCTTGGTTGTGGAAAATCGGTTCGCAAAATAAGACACCATAATGTCAGTATGGACTCTCCATTGCTAGCTGGCCTAATATCACAAAATACTATTAATGTGGTAAGCATTTTGTTTTTTATTCATTGTTTTATATATGTACTTGTATTTATCTATATTAACCCGTGGTATGCCGGAGCGCAGATATACGCGAGACACAATGTGTTTTCTATTGTGTCTCGTATAACGGCAGACTAGCGGTTAATCTATAAAAAAAGTACTCATATTAGGTATGTGTGATTATAATATCTATCTTTATGTATTTTCCATGTTTGCATAGACTTCTTTAAAGTAGGCATGTTGTAACATAATACTTGTCACTGTACAATAACATAAAACTTGAAAACATGTGTTTATTCTAACTGGGGTTTATTTTCAGACCTCAAGAAGCAACTATGTTTGTCATGTGTGCTGTATGCGGGCAAATAGACAGACAGTGCAGGACTTATCACGAAACTTGCAGGAATTGGGTTCAGACAACAATGCAGCAGCCCCTTATGTTCAAGTGGTTAGCCCACCAGAGCCACCACCATTATCACCTGTTTTAGAAAGGCCGCTTCAAATGGAAAGTACTACCATATTATTACCCAATTATACAGAATATATATTACAGAAACATACATTCCATACACAAACATAATAAAATACACTTTATAATAAAAATATAAAAGTGAATTATTACGTAGTTTTATTTTATTTGTTCTCCTTAATAAATAAATCATTTTTCTTTATACATACTCTTTTGTTTTATTTTATAAATAAATAAATAAATAATTAAAACGCCATTGATTTTAAAAGTAAAATCTTATTTCGTGCACTTATGGCCAGTAATCTGACTAAAGGTTTAGTGAAACTATTTTCGTCTTGTTTGTTATAATTACGAGTTCTTCGTGTGTTTTAATTTTTGCAATTTAATTTAATAATATTCACGAATGTAAACACCAAAAATCATTGATGTACATTGAATTCAATAACTATGCAAACGCCCATACAAAAGTTGGCCATGTCCTTTGACATATTAATAGGTATAAGCTGTGTGTTGGGTATAATGACTTATCTAACCAAACCATAGAAGACATAAAGATATACATATATAAGAACTCTGTCTCAGTCATAAAATTAAGAAAATGTATTTTATGTATATTGTTGATGTACCTTATTGAATAAAAAAATACCATAGAAGTTGGCTGCGCGACGTTGAAGCGACGCACTCGTAACTTATGAATATATCTATATATAAGTAAGAAGCTAGGTAGTGCTTTTCTCAGTTGATTCACGTGGATAAGTCGTTATTTTTAATAAACTTAGTATGTTGTCACGATTAGAAATTATAAGTCCAAGTTTCCGCACGATATTTCTGTTCACCGCATGTCAGCGGTGTCAAAATAATATCATAATTATGATTATTTTATTATCAAATAATAAAATAATCAAAATAATATGGTACTATTCAAAACCTATCAAAATATATATTATTTTGCACTTATCTACTTTGATAGGTTTTGAATAGTAGGTACTATTCAAAACCTATCATGATCTAGATAAGTGCATTAGTTTTGCTTGTTTGTTACGTTTTCATCGTTCCTTTAGAGTTTTACGGGAAACAATAAAGATTTTCTACTTCGAGGTCACGTATTATAACCCCTAAAAATTTTAACTTACTCGTCAAACAACGAATTTTTGCTACCAAAACACTTTTATTGAAAAAGACGATCTTTAAATTCGGTTCTCAATTAAATTCTCTCATCAAACTTGCTTGTCATGTTCGCGTTGTTAGATAAATCCTTAATATTTGAATTCGTAATATTTGGGCTCAGGACAGTCAGACGATGACGAGGGTACCTGTGATTACAAAAATCTGAATCAAGTCACGTAGCACCTGAAATTCAGAATCATTTGCCTGAAAACTTTTCTACCTGCCTATTTTTTATTAGGATCATAAGGTGTCTGTGATACTGTGGAGCTACGTGGACTATTTACTTGGAAACTGGAATCGTAAAAAAATATGTGCCATAGAAACATTACGTTATCAGTAGCTGCTATTGCTTGGTAGTGGCGTGCTTTAATATATAGGTATGTATGTATTGGTTAAGTGATATTTTGAGGCTATTTTTTAGTACCAATGTGATTACTCCGAGTTCTATGCACTTTATTTGATTATTTTGACACCGCCGACATGCGGTGAACGGAAACATCGTGCGGAAACTTGGACTTATAATTTCTAATCACTAGGTTGAAATCGTCAATCCAGCTTAAGCATGATTAATACTCAAAACTTCTCTGTAGCAGCAGGTTTTGCTCAGCCGTTAGTAACAGTTCACTACGTAGGGTTTGCGTAGTGTTTTGTTATACACCACAGAATCAATAAATATTGAATCT
This sequence comes from Spodoptera exigua, assembly GCA_902829305.4. NCBI lineage: Eukaryota > Metazoa > Arthropoda > Insecta > Lepidoptera > Noctuidae > Spodoptera > Spodoptera exigua. The sequence goes on from LR824612.2 coordinate 7,526,967, forward strand.
GTACAGACACAGAATTATTGTCTGTCGACAAAATAAACGATTATATAGCTTTATTAAAAACCGTACAATTCAGTCTGACAATAAATACTGTCTCTCTATCTTTTTACCTTTATTTTTATTTGTACCTGTTTTCGAACTAAACATACACTAGATACAGTGTTACAGAAAATAGTACATAAGTAGTCCAGGGGTCCAGTAGCAGAAATTACAATAATATTCTAGGAACGGTCCCTTGTAGTAAGCTCTAACTGCCCACAGGGTAATAAATTTGGGAGTTTAGTTGTCCATTTCTGTGCCGGGTAAAAGCGTAACAGCGGTTGACTGCAATATCCTGTTGTAGCAAAATTGATGCATTAATATTATTAAATTAGTATCTATAATAAGTAGTAAAAATAATAACAAAATTAAAGCATTCTTGTTTCACTGGCTTGCGCCCTCAGCTATAGCATCTACCCCCTGGGCGGGAGGGAGTGTCAGACTATTATATATACATGTTCATATATTATATATATGTTCCTTCTCCTGCTCTGGGCCGAGGTCGCGGTGCCTCATTGCGCCGTGGTATGTTAATAAAGCAACAGCCTATGTCTATCCACTAACACTAATCAAATCGGTCTAGCCGTTTTCGTGTAAAAGAATAACAAACATATATTCTCATAAAGTTTCACTTTTATAATATCAGTAGGAGATATTCTTACCTTATCTTAAGAAAAATAGTAACTCAGAGCCTTAAAAATCAAACCTCGAGATAAAGTACCTAGACGTAAAAAATAAGATTAATAAAAAGACAAAATGGCAAAGACCACAAACATTGAGTTTTATGCTTATTTTTATTCCCCATTGTTAGTTCTCTTTTCTGACGTCTTTTGTCAAGAACAGACAAAAATTGAATATCCCTAGAGGAACAATACGTATAACTTTTTTTCCTTAATGTAAGCGTCTGAAAGACTTTAGAACTGTTTTAAAAATTCAAGGTTGAATGGAAATACATAGTTTATAGTCTAGACGTCACCTTCAAAAGAATCCAAAAAGTCTGTTCCTTACATTTTTAATTGGGAAGGTATCATTTGTTTTTGAAAGAAGATTTGTGGCTTTTCAGGTGCTAACAATGAACATTAAACTTTGATCTCAAAAATTGTCAGGCTAAGAAAAACTTTTTAGTGCTTAAAAGAACCTCATTTGAATATCTGCTAAAGTGATTCCGTATGAATTCGGAATGTAATCTGTTCAAAAATAGAGCTTTATTTTCAAAAAAATTTTATATGAACGAGGTTTGAGAGATAACGTTTGCAGCAGCATCATTGATAAAACTAACAAGATATTCAGGGATCAAAAACGTGGGGCTCCTATGATCGGCGTATGTCAATAAATTGGTAACGTCTTAAGTATTATAATAACATAAAAGCGTTAAAGAAGAAAAAATCGAGGTTTTATGTGTGATGACAAATAAGATTTGAATTATAAAATAAAGATTTCAGCTTACGACCGACGACGAGTTATGTTTGTGAAAAAAGAGAGTATGCTACAGGTCAACTTGTTAAAGGCCATAATGTCGATAAGGATTTTGAATTGAGCTACTGTTCCTGGAAATGTTGTAAAATACAGATAAAAGTCTGAATAAGCCATTACAATGACTGTCGACAATCGTGACAATAAACAATAAAAAGTGGATGTAAATTATACGAAATTATTAAACACAGACCAATATAAAATGGCTAGTAATATTAAAATAGTAATGTTATTTTATTTGCCGTTATTACTTATGAGAGGAGAGCGTTGTGTTTGTGGCGGATCAAGCACATCAAGGTTATAAGGGAGGGAGTGACCTTGACTGAGGACATTTCATCCCGCAACAGCTGCAGTCTCCAGTGGAAGAGAAAGTAGCTCCACTTGTAATAAAATGTCGAATATAATGTTCAAGTAACATTTTTATTAAATTCTTTTCTGGAGTTTTTGAAGGTTTAAAATTCTTTATTTAATCTTAGGTTTAAAATAAAAATTCCATAATTGACACAAGAAAGAAGTCGTAGTACTCTCAGACGGTACGTCTAAAAATGTCAAGTTCATAATCATTATGTGTTGTTTAGTTATATCGAACTATCAATTAATGAAAGGCTAATAATATGTACACTAGTTCTTCTAACATAATTAATTACTCGAGTTTAATAACAAACTACATACACATTAATAACAATAATCAAAATGTTCATTATTGCCTGTATTATTAGCCAATACCGATAATTATCACTAAACCACTGTCTAAATGACCCTAACCGTGACAGCCGAATCTTCAGTACGAGAGGAGCCTCAGGGTTCCGTGCCGAGTCGGACACATTACCTGTGCAGGCCTATCCAAAAATGTTCAGTCAACAATGAGAATAAGATTTCAGTTAGACGTTTGATATTGCGATGGAGGATGACACTACTGTCATCACCCACCGCAACCCCAGACCCCTATTCCATGAGTCGCTAAAATATCTAGCGATTTTAAAATATGCACTTCCTATCCTATCAATGCGCAATGAGGGAATCCTGTGTTCATTAAACGTGTCTTCTGATCAGCAGATATATCAGATCGCCCTTCCAATTTAGGATGTTACGTTAAGTCATGATACATTTAGTAACGAGATTTTAAATTTAATTATAATCATCATTACATAACTACAAAAGAACCTTATTCCAATCATTATTCTGTTGCATAAAACGTATCTCATTATCGTTGATCGAGCAATCGTTGTCGTAACCGGTCGCGTGCGCCGGCGCACTACAACAAGATGCAAATTTTGAACGTAACGGTTATAGCTATGACGTCACCAAGGTCGTTCTCCTTTATTGTGACCATGATATTGGAATGTTTTTATTTTACGTAAGTGTAGTGAAATTTGTTGAATGGTAGTAGCATTTGTACTTAGTATATTTTTTTAACAACAACATTATAGTTAATCTTACAATGTATAGCGTTATGTTGTATTTTATTTCCATTATCTTCATCATCATCGTCCTCTAACACGGTGAAAGAATAAGCATATACAAACACTTGCTACACTTGATTTCAAAAGTAGATATAATAATTAAAAATATATGTTCAGGTTTCCTCACGACGATATTTTCCTCGTAATTATGAGTAAGTTTGTCAGTGGCACCTAAATAATCTTAGAAAGAACATAAATAACTCGAAAAAAATCCTGTTGGTACCTATTTGCAAGGTTTTGAAATTTTATTCTCAATATTTAAAACTTATATTAAACACGAATTGTGTAGACAGGCATACTACAAACTTTCAGATTATATTGAGGATAAGAATGCCTGGCAGGGTGTTGATTCGGCTCCACTGGACAAAACTAAAACATAGTCAGTAGTTACTAAAATTACCAAAATGAATGAATCCTTAATTTATATATTCAATATTGTGAGTACGCGTATGTGAGCGCCATGTTCATGACGACAAAGAATTAAAAGTTAATGATAGATCTCATCATTTGTTCTTTTTTTTTACAATCTGTCTCTGCATTGTTCTCACATAAGGGTACAATAATGTATGCAAAATGTTATATTAGTGATATTGTAAAAGATATATATTTTTAAAAAAGAGTAACGTTGGAGTTTCTTACTCGTTCTTCACCATTCGAATCTACAATTTGGAAGGAGCACCTAGCTTCATTGACGAACAGACAGACAGACTACTTTTCTATTTTGACGTTTCAAAAGTACCTTTATATGGTTTAGTTGGAATAAATTAGTCGAAATGAAGATATAGGGATCTTAAAATTGCAATTATGTATATGAAGGCATGTGTCTAGTCTAAGTTGAATTAAAAGAATTATTTTTTTTGCAAGAGTTATGTTATTTATTTTTTACTGAAACGTTGTATTACGCAGTACTCGTTTATATCATCGTTTTGATACGCAATAAATGTTATAAAATCTCGATCAAACAAAACTTTGCCGCTAAGATAGAGTTGAATTTACCATGGCAACAAAAATAGCGATTATCGACATTTCATAACTTTTTCCCCAATTATAATTTTGATCATTAAATCCACCCTTAACAAGCTGCCAGATTATCCGATTAATGAAGGCCTATGATGACGGATTATAAAAATATAGCCATGAACTGTTAGTAGCCTAATTAATTTGATTTGCTTAGCAGTACTTTTTATGTTTCGAGACTTTTCTCGCAGTTGATACTTTTATGTGCTTAATACTTAGGCCATTACTATTATCACTACATAGTATAAAACAAAGCGGCCTTTTCTGTCCCCATATCCGTTAAATCTTTAAAATAATGCAATGGGCTTTGATGCGTTTTTTAATAGATAGAGTAATTGAAGCAGAAGGTTTATAAATGTCAATAACACCCATTAAATAATGGGGAAATTTAGTATGGGCATAGCATCCGTGCGAAATCGGGGCGGTTCTCTAGTTTCTTATTAGTCCTTTTCGCTCTTCGGGTGACTGTACTCTGTTAAACCCTCGACGGGTATTTATTCCAATGAGGAAATGACAGGACGGATAAGGAACACACATATCGCAGTACGGGGATTGTAAGATTATTTTTCCAAACCTTTTAGACAACATTGAGCTAAATAGAGCTTTTGTTTAGTATTTATTGCTTCATAAATCTGCAGTTGGTGCGCCCACTAGACCGAAGCAATGACGTGGTTACTCCAACTAAAAATATGTTGTATAATGTTGATTACGTGCTCCACGTGTGACAAATCACATAATTACAACTACGACACTTGATTAGTCAATTTCCGTCTAATGACAACTTGCATAATATATACGTTGTTATTAATTTAGTTTTTTTTATTATTATTCTTTACTTGATAAGACGTTAAAGCTCTGTTGGATTCCCTGATGGTAAGCAATCAGCGTAGCAAGACCGGAGGAGCTACGAGTGCGTTGCTGACCTTTTGGAGATGTCTCCAAGGGTTTGGGAAATTTTGTGATTGAGGGAAGGGAGAGATTGGTCTTCGGGTAAACTCAGTCACAGGGCAAAACAAAAAGCTGTTTTGTTGTTTTTGCAACCGAGAAACTAAGGAGTTGTTGACTGTTAAAGAATTTAACATTTAATTTTAAAAAATCTTAGATACTTACATAAAATAAACTGTATTAGACATCCTTTGACGGTACAAAGACACGAACATTTTAGATCCAAAACCAATAAAAGTTATAAGTCAAAATCCTTTGTTTAAGGTATTAAAAAGATTCCGTAGAGAGTATTTCCAATATCGGGTACTTTTAAGAGAGCGTTGTGAACAGTTATTAACATTAAGAAATAGAAGAGATAATTTATAGAATCAGGCGTTACTTTGCGGAAATCCATGACATTAAATGTTAGGGAAAATATTTAGTTTTAATTCCGCGACAAAAATCCAGGCTTGTTGCAGGATGCAATCCCACTCCTATGCAATCATGCATATGCACATGCAGCAAGGGTTCCACCCTCCCGCCCACATGCATATGCACACATACACAAAACGGAAAAACATGCCACGCATGTTTTTCCGTTTTGTGTACCTTGTGGGTGGGACCCTTGCTGCATGTGCATATGCATGATTGCATAGGAGTGGGATTGCATCCTGCAACAAGCCTGGATTTTTGTCGCGGAATTAAAACTAAATATTTTCCCTAACATTTAATAGAAGAGATATTCTCAGTTCATGTACGTGAGTAAGTTGTTATCAGTATACATAGTATAAAACAAAGTCGCTTTCTCTGTCCCTATATCCCTATGTTGCTTACTTAAATTTTAGTTTTTTTTTATGGTATAAGTTGGCAAATGAGCAGGCGGATTACCTGATGGTAAGCAATCGGCGCCGCCTATGGACACCGGCAACACCAAAGGAGTTACGAGTGCATTGCCGGCCTTTTGGGGATAGGGGTTGCGGATATAATGATCGGGAACGGATAGGGGAAGGGGCGGGATTGGCTCACTCACACGGCAAAACACAACGATGTGGTTGTTTCACGCTTGTATTCTGTGAGGCCGTGGTATCACTCCGGTCGAGCCGACCCATTCGTGCCGAAGCTTGGCTCTCCCACACCTAAACGTTTTGTAACAACACAACGGACTTTGTTGCGGTTCTTTTAATAGATAGAGTGATTGAAGAGAAAGATTTATACGCATAATAATATCCATTAAATAGTGGAGTAAATTTGTATCAGCGTTGCACCCATGCAAAACTTGAATCACTCCTTACGAATTCTGGTTCTTAAGATAATTTTTCAAGGTCGATCCATTGATCGGCATGCCTATGATGACAAAGCCTCATTAGGCTTTGTCATCATAGGCATGAAAAAGGCATAAAAAATATATTATTTATTATTAATTTTTTATATCTGTGCTAGCACCTTAGTAAAAATTTTCTTCCAGCGAATAAAAAAGTGACCGTGTAATTAGTTCATTGAATGGTCCAGTCAATATTTTTTTGAACAAAGTCGACAACAAAAGCCGAGTCCAATTGAAAGGCTTCCGTCTGCCCTGAAGGTTGGCGATAAAATGTTTGTAAACATCACCTGTCGCCTTGTATTTAGGTGAATTATTTATTAGTCGAAAATGCACTATTTTTTATATTATTATTTACTATTTTTATAAAATTTTGTCGGCTGTCTTTTCGATGAAGTAATTGCAAAATTTGCTTAACGTTTCTCCACAGTACCAGGTCATAATGGGTTGGTTTAATAGGTTGTTGTAAATTAGGTTGAATACAGTAGTAGTATTAATTTACATTGAAATTAATAATATAATAAAAAAATAATCTATTGGATATTTCAAGATATTTTGTTACTTACTTATTTATCAATCAAAAAAGCTTTATAAATAAATGATTTTCCACATTTCTCATAACAAACTATGTTCGTTAATAAAATAAAAATACCCTTTGACGTAAAAAAAATGTTTATAAGTACTCTTTAAAAGTTAATTAACCGGTATTTATTCGTTAATTAAAAGGCGAGACAGTTGTTAGGAGTTTTTAGGTAGATTATGCTGTAACAGTTGAGTTTAGAGTTGTACGTAGGGTCGGTGTACCTCAGGGTTCAGTAAGGGGACCAACCTTTGTTCGTCACGACAATGATCCGGCACGCCCTATTGTACCCAACAGCTATATGTACACACATATTACATATAGGTAAGCAATTATAAAACAATCAGTTGCTCATTTACTTACGAGAATTCTATATGGTGGTATATTTATGATGCATAATTTATTTGTCAAAATTATAATGTATTTGTTTTAGATAGGTATGTGTAATTTATCGTTTTTAACACATTCAGTGCCCCCGACGCGTATGTGCGTTTCCTCGCACGCACATACGCGTCGGGGGCACTGAATGTGTTAATGTTTGTTTGAAGAATTATGGTTTTTTTTTTGTTATTCGAGGTTTGAATTATCTATCTGAAGTTAGGACCGTATTCTGTTTTGTCTGTAACAAACTTTATTATACATATGCAGTTGTAAGCAACAAATATCACATCAAATTTCAATATAGCTGAGTGCTTTAAAAAAAGAATAAGTACCAAAAAGGTTTTCGTCAAAAATTTGTTAAGGGTATTTGAACATTCAAGCATAACGGTGTTCGATGCCAAAAAATGTATAAATATCTATATGTGTACTTATTTTCATACGTATATTGCAAATATATATTAATATGTTTAAGACTCAATGAAATCGAGCATGCTTTCAACAGTTATGTCATAAAAACTGTGGGACCTGCATATTTGAACATCGAAACCAGATTATGTATATTTATTAACAATTTTCAACGTACGTAGGTATCTATCGGAAGGATATATGTACAAAAATATTTTATTCTTCCCACCTTATTATAACTATAAAAGGAACCTTTTGCTTGAGTTTATCGTCCATTACTTTCCTTTTTTGTTGGTGAGAATATACCTCTTATTTTTTGTTGTAAAGAGAGCGAAGGCCGTATATGGGAGTAATAAACGGTCAAGGTAATGGTACTTAATGGTTGCCATGATAAATATTGTGCTCTACTCAAGTCATTTGCAACTGATAATAAATAATTTCTTTATCTATCTGAACATATCTTTAGCGATTTAGATATGTATTTGGTATTCTATGTAAAACATTGTTAAATCCATCTAAAGTTCTAGAAAAAGTTTAGTAGATACTTCATTAGGAATATTTTACTTAGAATTTACAACTATTAGATTAATTAAAGGTATTCTTAAGGTGTATGCAAGATTCAAGTTCAGTTTTGAGAACTCGATAAAGTTTGACGAATTGTTTTGAGTTATATTTACATAGATGGGGATATGTAAAATAATAAATTAATCTAGAAAGTATTAATCCATAAAACAGAACTCCAAACTTTGCATTGTCTTTCCATCAAACGAAATACGTTAAGAGCATAGACAGTCACTCAGCAACTGTTATATTTTTATATAAAAACTCTTTGTGTCATAAAACTAAAAAAAAGATGGCCAGTTGGATGGAGGTTTTATACTCTGTGTGACAGTAAAGAGGAGTGGTTGTAAGTGGTAATATGATATTAGTAAGACTTGGTACCCGAGTGATGAGTGTCTACAGTTTTTATATGACTTGCATTTTTATGTTTACCGTCCGTTAGTGTTATAAATATGGTAGTATTTGTATGTAGAATTTTGTCGATTTAGCCGTTTTGTAAGTGGACATGTAGCAAGTATGATCACTAAGATTTAAGTCCGACATCGTCATTCAGTATTTCATTATTTTTATTACCCACTAATATCTTGTATAGAGTTCATACAATCTACAATAAGTTATGTTTGTTCACACTCCTATAAGTGTCCTTCTGTTTCTTACCTTTTTAGACACTTACTAAGGAATAATGTATGGAGACCGCGTGTCCCTCGTCCATTACTCATTTCTTTTTTTTTTTTAATGTTGCCCCTCACTGGAATTTTCTCCTGTGCCGTGGCTGCGTTTACAAATATACAATTTCACATACACATCACGCCCAGACCCGGAACAACAATTTTTGGATCACACAGAGGGTTGTTCCGTGCGGGAATCGAACCCGCGACACGTTGCGTCGCAGCCAGTTGCCCAACCACCGCGCGGTGCAACATGGACATTAGACATGTTTTTTGTCTTGTCCATGTTCATTTTCACACCCACCTGTTGGGAAACAACATCAAGGTCGATGAACATTTCAGGTCCTCCAACGACTCTGCCAAAACGACTATATCATCGGCGAAGCGCAGGTGAGTTATGTATTCGCCATTAATAGTTACTTCGAGCAAAGCATGTTTTAAATACTCATATTAATAAACACTGATCCTTGTTTTTACAAACCATTATAACACAATGATGTTCAAGAGTACATTGAATTAATTAGGTGACATTCACGTGTCAATACATTAATTAAAATTATGGAAGAGTCATGTTCAAAATATCGGTTGTTTAATTGGTTGAAAGCTTTTAATCGGTACTTCTGCACACTTATCTGACTTTCAGCTTGATTAAAAATTATATGGATATTAATTTTATGTTATGAAGCTTGAAGTATCTTTATTACTTATATCCTTGGTAAATTGGTTGATTGATATTGAATTTACACTTTTATAGCAGCCTATGTTACAGTTTCATTTTTATTTTAATGAGCTTCGTATGTAAATGCCTTTTGTATTATGTAGGTATAAGAATAGTTGTCGAATTTATGGTGGCTCAGAGGTTAAGGCACCCGCTTCTCACGCGTGCGGATTCGAACCTTGGCAAGTATCAATGTGACTTTTTTCGAGACATTTATGGACTTGGTATGATTATTTAGACACTACTGACATTAGTAAAGGAAAACATCGTGAGGAAACCTGGCTTTTACTTCTGCTGCCCTAGATAGGGTAAGAGGGACTGTCTGACCCTCACTGATGTATCTATTTATATCCCAAACCAATAGAGATCAGTTTTAAAGAAAATATGAATGACCATTGACTTCCTTTCAAAGCAATGACGTAATTCAGTAAAAAGAAACAATAAAGTTTAACACATTTCACAGAAACGTACAAATCGTTACTTATTAATAAGCACAAACATATTTCAGTATCGATATAATTACCGATATCTGATTTACCGATGCACATCATTTAACTCCATAATAATATCATTCGATTACAAAATTCGTAATTATGGATCGTTATCCAATATGTATGAGCGTGTACTACTAGATATACTACATTACTTTAAATATATACAGTCACATAAGCCTGATTATTGATCTTACGTAATATAAATTGTAATCACGGAGTACAGGCGGTTGTAAAAGTTTTTCTTTTTTTTTTGATCACATGTTCGTTGGCAATCGGCGAAGCTTATGGATACGTGCAACACTAAGTATATTGCGGTCTTTTGGCGTAAGGGATTTGAGGATTGTAGAAGAAAGAGGGGGCCAAACTGGGAACTATATTGGGTCTCCGGTAACCTCATTCATATAGTGAAACACAAAGTTTTTTTTGTGAGGTTGAGCTCCCATTGGGAGAGCCTCCCATTTTTACTACTTCTACCATACTTAGAAATGTATAAACAGCTTTTTTTACAAGGGGCAAATAATGAACCTAGTAGAATAGTAGAAGAGTAACGGGTTGATTTTATGCAGTAAGAGTGTGACCGTACCTACCCGAGCAAGAGAATAACATTTACTGATTTTCCCCTTTAAAGAAGTGCTTCTTTAAATGTCACTAAATCTGGTTATTGATAATACAGTGTATGTGTGTAAGTTTGTACTTAGGTAAGCTTCTCACCATGTGTATTATTATTGCAGTAGGCACATTCTGTTACCTGGTAGGGCTTAAGTTAAGAAAATATTCCCCAGGGCATGGATGGAGCTAGATGTTTATGGAATGGCTTTCGAGCCTCCAAATACCCTTGGCAAGCAAAGCTTAACCGAAATATCCATTCGTGTGATTTATACTTCGTCTACAAGTTTCTAAATGAGCGTCTACGTGCATTGAAACATTAATTTATCTTAAAAACTTCGTCTGAATTGAGTAACTTTGGTATAAAATATAACTTAAATGATAAAAAAAAATCAAGAAAAGATGGGTCTCAAAGTTTTCCAATTAATTTGAAAACACGAAACTTCCGATTCGTGAGTTAATTCAGTGTCAAAGTATTTGATCTATCCATTAATTACTTTGTCATTGTATTTTGTTTTGACCTAGACTATTACTGTAGGTTCACACAGATATCTACATCTACATACATATGTACCTATATATGTATTGTGAATACCAGTTAAGCAAGAGCAACTACGTCGTGTTAGTTGGACAATAGTTATAATAATAAAAAAGTTATTAAAAATGTTTTAACGAGCAGTGGGATAAGTGGCCACACACGCTAGGCTTTTATAAAGATCGTGAAGTGACCGTTAAATACGCGGAAAAGCCATACAAAGCGAGACCAGAATAAACTGGTTGGACTAATGTGCTGTATTGCATATGTGTAGGTGAGTACTTTGCTCAATAGATCACTTAGAAAGTGAATGTAAGTCAAAATTAGCATGCTGATATAGGAAGCGAAGGTATAATTTAAGGTGATGAAGTGTGATTGTTTATTTTATAATCTTAGGTAAGCCATAAAGACATAGGCACGTACTAGTAATGACTTTTGTTGGTTTTCAAATAACTTAATCATGGTTTTGGTTGGGCTTGCAAAATTATACACAATCTATTTTATTTCTTAGAGAGAACGTGTATTTTGCAATTTTTGTAGTCTTGTAATACAACACAGTTATAGTTGGGATTTTGTTAACTACAAAAGGTACCTAATCCATTTAAAGTGATAAGTCTTGTAGAACTATATTTTAAAATAGGAACGTGAAGGTTTTTAGTCAGTAAGAAAGTCTGGTGGCCCTATCCAGAGCAGAAAAAGTCATTGTATGATTTGACCCTTACAAAAAAGGTTACCTTGTTACACTATTCAAGTGTGGGAGAGCCATGCTTCGACACGAATGGGTCGGCTCGACCGGAGTGATACCACGGCCTCACAGAATACCGGCGTGAAACCACCCACAGCGTTGTGTTTCGCCGTGTGATTGAGGTTATCGGAGGCCCAATCCCTCCCCTTCCCCTATCCCTTCCCGATCCTTATATCCGCAACCCATATCCCTAAAAGGCCGGCAACGCACTCGTAACTCCTTTGGTGTTGCGGGTGTCCATGGGCGGCGCCATTGCTTACCATCAGGTAATCCGTCTGCTGCCGACTTATACCATAAAAAAAACATTAGTAGCCTCCTTATTAAACGGGTGATCAGTAAGTTTATCCCGAAAACCAGTACAGAATTCAAGGTCCTACGCCATTACAATAACGTTTAACTTATAGACAGAAAAACATTACCGAATCATAAACCTACTCGTTATTTACTAGCTAGTTTGTTAAATGTATGGTATGGTTTACTTTGTGAATACAAGAAGAATAACATGAACATGCTTAGACAGGACTTTTTTGAAAAGATAGCCTTGGACATCCAATAACTTAAGATATATGTAAGAAAGGAGATAAAGTATCCAAGCAAAAGACGGCAGATGGGGACTATCAGACTAAAGTTCCCCCAGCTTTCATACCAAGCTTAGGTTTCAATTTCTGCTAGACTGATTTATTGAGTGATTATCATTCTTTACTTACCCTTATCGAAATTGCAATATTCAACTTAAATAGCTTTAAAAATTGCAATGCAAAGTACCTAAGAGTTTGAACTCTGTAGTAAGTATAAATTATGGTCGCAATTTCATCGCCATTTAGGCACTCTCAGTCAAGATCGTATCGCTTCTTCGAATTATATTTTGGTGTGGTCGATTTTAATATATTTTTACTTATTTGTTTTTTTTAAGCCATGATTTGAATTGTGTGCGTCAAATCATAAAAATATTACTAGAATGTTTTTTATTATCTATTTGTTTCTATATATATTTAACGCTCATCTTATAATATAGTTAAAAGAAATGTTGTTTCAAAAAACGAAAATGTTGATTTGAAGTCAGGTTATTAAAAAAATAATTAAATTGAAAAGGCTTTAATTTGATTGATAAAATCTATTTACGTAGTTAAATCATAGATAATTACGAACTAGTTATAATAAGTTTTAGCTTAACTAGTAAATTAATATTTCGGACTTGAAAGTTTATTGTTAAAATGTAATTATCACTATTTGCTTACTACTTAAATAAATTATTTGTAAACCTAATCGTACCTATGTTTTTCTTGTTAAAATGTGAATAAATTAAAATATCAATGCCGTCCAAAAAAAAAAAAATCAATCATCGAAGACATCAGCAGGTCAAATTGATCCACAACCGTAGTGTTAGGACATGACTTTTAATTTATTTATGTTAACAACAGTGTCTAATAGACAACACCATACAAAGAAAATTTGACCGTACGCATAACTTACATAACGACTAAAATGCTCTGAATTTGAAATGGAAGTAATAACATTTAATGTTGAAGTATTTTCGCCATGATACATAAAAGGTTACTCAATCATTTTGACCTTTAGTGAACTGTGGGAAATACCACAATGACATACTGACCTACTAGATAGATACTAATAGATACTACTAATACACTATATCCATAAGATTACGGGGTACAAGATGATGATTTGAATAAGGAATTTATTTGAAATGGCCTGTTCATATCATTAACTTCAGTTGATGATATGAACAGGCACGAACTAAAACATGAACAAACTTTAAAAGTTTAAACAAAGAAGCGTATGGAAAAGTCAAGTCGGTTATGTGACCGACATTGACTGTGACTTTAACATTTGGCAAATTAGGTATGTCTAAACTTATAGCAATTTCAGATAATTTAAAGCACCGCAACCCCGGACTAGAGTTAGAGAAAAAAATATACAATCGTAATAATAAAAATGTCTACTGGCTACTTATATTTTATTATAATCCGATTAGCTTGGCTTGGTAATATCTAACGATTAAAATGTACTTAGTTACGCTCTTGTAAGGCACGTGTCTGATAAATCGAACTAAGTCATGCAAATTGATCTATTCAGGCATAATGGCGCTTTTGCATTACATTGGAAATTCAAAAGTAATTTTTCTGACGAGAAAAGCAATCAAATTATTTCTACCGCTATAAGTGTGGAAAGCGAGACTGTTAGATTCTTACTGCCTAAAACCAGCTTGTTCTTTCTGCTTGAACCGGGCCCTGGTGCATCATTGAGCTTGTATCTACAACTCCGATTTTAAAAGGTCTGACCATTAAAATACAGTCGGTATCTAGCTTAGGGTAAAATATTTTCGCATACTATTTCTCTACACAACCTTTATCTAGATTAATTTATAATTAGATATAATCATACTTTTTACTATTTATTTTATCATTATTAATTAGACTATATATTTGGTTAACATAGTATTCTATTTTCAATCCTTCGGTTAACAGCTGGTAAAAGTCCGATCATAAATTATTATTTTGAGAGTGTATTTTTAGTATAGTAGGTAAATATTTGAGTTCATCGTTGGACTTTATGCATAATAAATAGAGTTTAAACTTCGATTTGAGATATTAACCTCAAAGAAGAAAGTATAAACAAAAGTTGGAAGATAAATTATGTATAAGAATACAGATGGCCAGTGATAGTTGAGGTAAGCTTTATTTATACTAATATTATAAAGAGGTAAAAAATTTGCAAGTTTGCAAATTTGTAAGCTTTTTCCTGAATGCTGTAGGCCATGAAACATAACACTACAATCAAATGCAGCCGAGCGGCGGGTGAAACCGCGCCAGAGTAGCTCGTAACTAATACGTGGGCTCGTATCTAATATTAATACTTCAGAATATTCTCAACACCTAAAACAATATTCAATTTTTTTAAGCAATTATCTATAATATGTATTTTAAAATAATACAGTGATAAAATTTATGACTAAATTCTACTATCATTTCAAATTATGGCGGCAAATGCTCGGAAAAGTGTTGCAACTTTATTAAATAAAAACAATAATATTATACAGTTGTTGTACAACTCGGTATCTGCGTATAAAACTATTTATAGTG
Source organism: Spodoptera exigua (assembly GCA_902829305.4). Classification (NCBI taxonomy): domain Eukaryota; kingdom Metazoa; phylum Arthropoda; class Insecta; order Lepidoptera; family Noctuidae; genus Spodoptera; species Spodoptera exigua. The sequence continues at coordinate 7,541,992 of LR824612.2, forward strand.
TTCAATAAACAAATGCATAAACTTTATTCATAGACTGTGATAGTTTTACAAAAGCGTTACGATTATGACTTTAACAGCTTTTGTTAGCGCGCTATTGCATAGTTATGGCGGGTATTCAATTAAACGTAGAGATAAAATGCGAAATAGGAAACAATATATCTGACGAAATGAAACAGCGACTATACATATATCGTCACAATAAAAAAACCGAAAGATGCGTTCCCTAATTACGAATCGGATGACATATGAAGAAGTAATTTGCATGCTATACAAATTACTTCTATGAAGAAGTAATTTGTATAGCATACATCGTCAACATCATCATCGACTGGAAGACATCCACTCCCGGACAAAGGTCTCCCCCTTTTTATGGTCGCCATAACCCCCACGATTGGCATGCGGCTTGGGGATCGCAATTATGTCATCCGATTCGTAATTAGGGAACGCATCTTTCGGTTTCTGGTCACTATTATAGAACGTACCCGAATCCGCATAGCATTAGTCATTATGAAACCACACTACAATCGACATCGGAAAAAAACAAAAAGAAAAAACTGGAAATTACAATTACACTAACACTATACCATGTTATAGTAAACAAAGACCTCTTCTCACAAGAAAAAGGTTTGAGCATTATCACCGCGATTGCTCAACGCGGATTGACGATTTCTAACTTATAGTCATAAATTAGAAGTCCAGGTTTCCTCACAAGGTTTTCCTTCACCGTATGTCTGTCGAGTCTAAATAATCATAGAAAGGACATATATACATATTGGTACTTGTCAGGTTTCGATCCCGCATCCTCATTCATGAAAGTTGGCGCCTGAACCTCCGGTCACCACGACAACAGCTGTCTACATAATTGTGTTTCAAAAGACCAAATAAGTAAAATATGTGTATTAAAAATATATTTACTATAGTTTATGTCCGCAAATGTACAGTTCTTAAGCAATAACCAAGTAGGTACTAACTCCAGTTGTCAGCGACAGTGTGCAATACAAGTCGCTCCAAGATACAAATCTATGACGAAGTTTCCCTTTCACAGGGAATTACGAGCGTATGCAAATTTGTACTGGCCCATATCGGGGAAGCTTCCAATGTCATTCCATCGGATGGGTATTTAAATATCAGAGCTGTCGAAAATACTCAAATTTATCGGAAGCTGAGAGGGGGACGGTAACAGGTAGGATTGGGACGTATTAAATGTTTTATTTTTGCCTTACAAATTAATAGTATCTCTGAGAACAAGTTGTACATAATATTTAGATGGCCTCCACTACGTTATTGTTATTTGAATAATAAGAACATATAAGTATACCTAATAGTTTTTGAACGCACATGTCCTGCAATCCTGGCTGAACATTGACCCTTCTGTGGTGGTCTATGCGCTCAATGAGGCGCGCGCGTAACGCTACGCGCCCTAAGCTCAGGGCGTCTACTCTCTTTCTTCGAAACGAAACTTTCGCAAACGAACGAAATTCGAACGAAAGAACGTTGACGACCCTACTCTGTTTTATTTTCGGACACGCATACGAAGTTCGGTCCAGAGATAATTTTCGCGAACGAATGGAATGGTATAGGTTCTTTTTGATGTCATTTGCGGTAAATTACGGTTTTTACTTAAAGTTAAAATTACAAATTCTCTGGCTATTTCTTTAAATTCAACTTTATGCATGTGGTTTGTAAAACTATTAATCATAATATTCCACGCAGAAAATATTTTTTTTTTTTTTACAGAATTGTAATTTATCGTGTTATTTATCATCGTTACTTTATAAAAAACTCTTTTACAGGCATTTATAACCGACTAATTTGAAGAGTACTATTTCATGCCAAGAAAGGGTTTTTATATATGACGACCAAAAATGGCTGCATTCGGACCGTGCACGACATTTGTCAAAAAATTAATGTCAACAGATTGTTTATTTTTATCAATATACGAGTTAATAAAATATACTAAAGACAATAAATATATGTGGAGAAAGACATTTGATTGAATTGTATATGTTGAATTGCATAAAAAATGGATATTATTATAAAAACAGGTTTTGAGTGTTATAAACACACAATCATTTTCCAACCCCAGACTGTGCTAAAAGGTAAAATTGGTGTTAGCAGAACATGTGAGGGATGTGGAAGAACAAAGCTGTGCGTTAATATTGATTGTGTAGTGGTGGAAGAAAACTGTGTGACAAAGCGAGTCGAAGCTAAATGTCCAATTATCTACATTTGAAAAAAAACCTGTCGTTGAATTTGATAAAAATGTATACAATGTTAATTACTTACTATTTTTATAAAATAATCTCAGAATTCATAAAAAAATAATGTAATAGAATTAAAACAAAGCCATTCATATTACACTCATGTTCAATTACAAATGTATGTAATTGTGGTGACAATGTGTGATATTTTTATTTTGAGCATTATTTGGTAAATAATGCTCATTTATGTTAACTTCATATACTTGGATGTGTTACAGCAACGATATTGTTTTAATGTTATATAAAAGGCTAATAAGTTGTTTAAAAAGATACTCCTTGCTATATCTGTTCTATTAGAAAATTGAAATTTAATTTAAAATGATAATATTTTTTTAATTTTTGTTTAATAAGTGCAGAACTTTAGGAAATAAAAAACAATATTTTTTTCAAACGTGTTATTTTATTTACTTCCCCATTTTTACATATTTGTGCCGTGATGAGCGCAGCGGTCGGTTTCTTTACCCATCCCACCCACTAACACGTTCCGAATAATCGAAGTACATGCAAACTGATCATAACAATAACATACAACTTATGAGTTTTTGTTTGAAAACTTTTCTAAAAGTTAGTTTCTCACAGCTCCTCAAATAATAGGCAACCGTCCTACAAACTCTAAGTCGGGAATTTGACTTAGGTATACTAAGTAGATTGCGCAGGCGGCCCCGGCTCCTTCTACGCTCTACACGTTCTTCACGTAAAAGAACTTCGATTTAGAGCATTCTTGTAGCCATTTCAAACAACTTTCATACAAAATCCACACTAAACGAAAATTAAAAGGTAACACTTTTGGTTTCGTCAATTTGAAGTAAAAAATCCGAAAAATCGTCTGTCAAATTCAAAAGTTCGTTCGGAGCTAATAAGGATTAGAGTAGGTTCTAAATGTCAAACTATTTCGTTCGAACGATATTTCGGAACGAATTGAAACTGTGGTAGGAAACACGCGAAGTTTCGATCGAAAGTTCGGTTTTCGTAGAATAAGAGTAGACCCCCTGGTCTGGTTCTAGTCGACCGGCGAGCTAACCTTGCTCGCCGTCTGCAGACCCGGTAACATAAATAATCTTACAACACTGTGCTATTTTTAAAATTTGTTAGTTTCATTACCAGTGAACCACAGGTTCAATCACAAAATATTGTCCAGTTCTGATCCAATATTTCGGCTTAATCGATTTACCGAATTTTCGGTAGCACTAATCGAGTGTCAGAGTCCCGGATATGAAGCTGAACAAAATCGGTTACCGGGTGGATTGCGAGCTGAGCGATTTTTACTTTTATGGTCTTCCATGTTATATGCTAGTTGTGTTATGAAAGGTTTTTCGTAGGTCAGTGTTAAAGTGAAGTGGTTTAGATGTATGAAGTTTTGTTTTCCCTCATTGGCTGATGATAAGTTCAATTTTTGTATAATAAAGTGAACTTGGTACAATTTTAAGTTTTATTTTTAATGAATAGAAATGTACTTTATATTTTTCACTAGTTGTCTATACATCACATGCTCGTTTGAAGGGACATCAGAATGTAAGCAATTTGATCTCACAAAATATGCACAATTAAAGTTACATTTGAAACACAGATTTTCTAGTTTACAGTTTACAGATCGTTGAAATTGTTACAAAGTGAGACGTCTTATAAGAGTTGGCTAATAGGGTCCACGCTTTATCTTAATTACATCGTAAATTATTATTTTGTGTGAAAATCGAAGTGTAACTTGTAAGTATACAGGTAGGGCCGTGAGAAATGGTGAACGCGAGCACGATGTTAAGAATTGAACGAATTGAATTCTAAGCGGCGGCGGCGTTCACACTGGCGGGAAAATATTTTATTCATGTTATATCTAACATAGCGATATACTGGCCTGACTCATGTCAACTCATACCCTTAATCATCTTCACTATTGTCATAGCCTAGAAGCTGAGCAAAGTTTCTTTACACCCAGAGAATTAACATTAATCATTACGCTTGCTCAAAGCGGACTGGCCATTGTGATTAAAAATTATAAAAGTCCAGGTTTCCTCACTATGTTTTTCTTCACCGTATCCAATTTGTCAATAGTGTCTAAATAATTTTCGAAAGTACTTTGGTATACTTGTGTTATCTCTAATTTTAATTTCTCAGTCTATATATAACATACAAATGAGATATTCTTTCTATTTCTATCTAGAATTATGTTTGTTTCAAACCCTTAAGAAATTATAGCTATTAATATAATTTCGGACTAAATTCTAAGTTTTAATTTGACTTAAATATCACATTGAATAACTTTCACCAAACAAATGCACTACCCACCAATGCTACCCACACATTTTTGATTACAAACGCTGAGAAATTAATTAAATCTAGTCAATACAAAATCTTCTCTCGTTTCATTCAATATACTCAGAAGTTGAATTAATTAAGAGAATCAGCCGACAGGTGACTAATGACAGTTATTATCCGTTTGACGTATAATTTATTATATTTAAACAAGAAAAGATTATTTACTGACGCAAAATGGAGAAACTACCTTCTTATACAAATCAGAGATTTTGTTCTAGCGCCAACGCACTTTTGTACTACTTGACTACTTGACTAATTTGAAATTTTCTTTCACTGTTTTTTAACTACATTGTTCTCAATGAATGTAGAGTACAAACAAATGGTCTGAAACAGCAGCCACGGTTCTCGATATGAACAGAGTCAAACAAAAAATACCTTCACAAAAGTCAACTCAAATTTCAAGAAGTTAGAGAATGCTTGTTTGTTCTTAAAATGGTACCGTCGTCGGTTCCATTCGCCGGCAATCGAAAGGGGATCTGTAATTAACACGCGCACCGTATCAATTGCTACGGTATTTAAACAACATTTGTTAAATGTTTGTAACAAATACTAACAAGATACTGAACATAACACACCAAATATAGATATTGGTACTTATTTCATTTACGAGAACCTACGAGACCAGATCCTACACTGTACCTTTGTACTTTACCTCAAAGAGCTAACAGACAGATGGCGCCCTACATACCTAGCTGATGTTCAGCCGGGGTTGCGTGCCAAGCGCAATAATGTACGGCGACCTCGGCAGGAGAAGAAACGGGGTTTTTAGTAAGTAAGGACTGAAACCCCCTTTCCACTTATCCAGGGGAGAGAAGGCGTTCAAATTTGGTAATAGTCGAAAGTCAAACAGAATAAAATCGTATGAAATGAATAACGAATTATGTCAAGTCGTAAATATTAGTTATTAAGTATTTTCCTTATATCCTAGAAGAGTATCATATTTTATAGTCAATTTTTTATGTCATCGAACAGTTGTGGAACATGGGAGAAGCTGTGTGTTCTGTAGTAGTTGCATTATGGCTGAAATGATGCTGAAGCTTATAAGCTTAAAAGACCTTTACTTTTTAATCGTGGTAATTTGAGACACAATAGCAGAACAATAGGTGCGCTAACGACGGCGTTCGCTTGGGGTTTGGTGAATTAAGAAGTGAGATTGAGCACAGCAATATGGTGCAGGATTATTCTCTAAAAAAAGATCAAAAAATGCTACATATGACTTTCGCAAACATACTTATCGGTTACCTCACCTTTGTTCCAGTTATTATTGTAGCAATAACGAACAAGTTAGAATGACTTAACAATTTCCCTCATTAAGTTAAAGCCCTTTAACTAATTAAGATCAATTCCCACAAACAACAAAAGAAATGAAACCTTAAAACATAGGTATTTGTTCAAAAAAAATCGTCCATTTTCATTAAAAACAACAATGGACTTATTTTGAACCAATTCACATTGACACTTTGTTACCAAATTGTACGCATTCTGTGACACAATGAATTTGGTGTGTTTTATAATAAAAATATTGTATTAGATCAGTTTTGTAATTGTATTGTGACACTATTCGAAGGCCTTTTGTAATGTCCCACTGATTTGTTGACTTAGATGTATAAGATCATGTCATGCTTTTTTCAAGACGAGACCATTTTTGACATTTTTTTATGTGTTAGGAGCAAACGAGCAGACGGATTACCTGATGGTAAGCAATCGGCGTCGCCCATGGACACCCGCAACAAAAAAGGAGTTACGAGTGCGTTGTCGATCTTTGAAGGATTGGGATTTTGGAGATTTAGGGATTGGGAAGGGATTGGGGTAGGGGAAGGATTTGGCCTCCGGTAGCCTCACACACACGGCGAAACACAACGTTGTGGTTGGTTTACGCCGGTTTTCTGTGAGGCCGTGGTATCACTCCGGTCGAGTTGACCCATTCGTGCCGAAGCATGGCTCTCCCACACTTAAACACACACTTGACATACCTAGTCGTAGAAGTACAATAGTGGAACTATTTCCACCGTGTGACGATAACTCCATACGTATTAGAGATTTTTGAGTGTTAGCAGAATATGGAATACCACGATAATTATAAATATTATGTTACACATTTAGAGTCTTGGAATTTTTCAAAAAGACAAGTCTAAATTGCAATAAAAATTATAAACTTTTGTACTTGGATGAAACTTAGCTAGGTAGATTGATTTTTCATCCCTCTTAAAAAACCTTTACATAGAAAATGTTTAGAGCCGTTTCCGAGCTTCTGTGAATATGTATAAACTACATATGTGTATTACACACAAGAATGGCTTGTTTATAGATATAAACATATCTACGTAATTCTTAATTTGTATCTCATATTCGAATGTGAATGTCGCGGTGGCCCGGAGGTTAAGGAGCCCGCTTCCCATGCATGTGTTCGAAACCTGGCAAGTACCAATATGACTTTTTCCGAGTTTTATGTACTTTCTATGATTATTTAGATACTACTGACATGAGGTGAAGGTAAACATCGTGAGGAAACCTGGACTTATAATTTCTAATTATAAGTGTGAAATCGCCAACCCGTATTGAGCAAGCGTGGTGATTAATGATCTAACCTTCTCCGTATGAGAAGAGGACTTTGCTCAGCAGTGGGCACTCATAGTGATGATGATGATGATGATGATTCGAATCGAATGGCATTCTGATGATTACACTTACACCAAAATAATAGTAATTTTAGTTAAGAAACTTTACTAAGTTGTTCAGTTCCATATGGCCTATGTTACGTTTCTACCTAAGCGCTTGGAACACGTGTAGCCTTGTATCATAAACCGATACATGGCACAACTATATGTACAACTTTGTTAACAACATATTATTGCTTTCCAACTGTGTTACACATGTCAGCTAAATATTTAAGTAGCTTAATTTTTAATGCCATCCTTTATTGTCTGTGGGGTAATACTATCATCATAATCTGTATTTTATGTCCCCTAATTATTTATTTATTTTTCTATTCATTTAGATCTATCATGGATTTGTAAGTTCGGGTTACTTTGACCCTGGGAGGTAGCTTTGATCCAAATTTTCGAACCAATGAAAAACGAATATATGTTTGGTTCTCAGTTATTATTGGTTAAAGGGTTTGGATCAAAGTTACCCGCAGGGTCAAAGTAACCCAAACTTACCCGGTAGCATTGGGCAGTATAGACCAAGGGAGCCGGCACCGATTACAGTGCACGGAGAGGTTTTTGAATTTTCCAAACAAGAAGCGTGTTTATATGTTTTTTGGGGAGGAAAAATTATCAAATGACTTCTCACGCCCAGGATGAGGTGCGAGGAAGTGTTGGACTGTTACTGACTAAAAACCACCCCGTTCTTTCTCCTGCTCCAAGAGCCAAAAGGCCACCACAGACGGGGCCCTATAGGGCTGAAGTTCAGCCGGGTTTGCGGGGTAAGCGCAATGAGGCACCGCGACCTCGGCCTAGAGCTGGAGAAGGAACAGGGGGGTTTTTAGTCAGTAAGAGTCTGACACTCCCTACCTAACCTTGGGCGGGAGAAGTCATTTGATGATTTTTCCCTCACAAAAAGAAGCCGGTACGTCATTTCGTTTGCTCCACGACCCTGGCTGACCATTAGTCCTGTAGGTCCCAAAAAGCGTGTACCTAATCCACCGAAACTCTGTACCTTATATACTACCTAAAACACGTTGTCGACACCTCCGAGAAAATGTATATTACAACGTTTTTATGTATTGTTTGACAACCAATACCCGGTACAAAGTCACGTGACATTTATGGGCGCCATATTGTAGTCAATGTTCCGAATATATTATTAAAAATTGAAAGTGATGAGGGTTGAGTGCGCAATGAGTACAATGCCTGACGTTTAAGGGAAGTGATGGTAAATAGAACGAGAGAGAACAATGAACCTGGATAAAAGGAAAATATTATAGACAAGGCATCTTTATGTAGGTCCTTTTATCAAGGTGGATGGGGTTGTCTGTTGACGAAGTAAGTGGACGAATCCTCAGTACCTACTGCAGACAAACTGACAAATCTGTGGGTCGGGAAAGAAGCTAATTCGAATTTCATTTTTTTTATTCGACTGTGTTGCATAGTGTGGTCCTGGATTTATTGTTTGGGCATTATTGGTAGGATTTATTGTGTTAAGGAACGTATTGGCAGCGACTGAGCACAATTTGAAAAGCAAAATTCCAACGAAAGATTTCTTGATTTTTGTGAAAAAAGAAAGAAGTCTTGTCAGATGTCAAAATAAGTTTGGTGTGACTTTAAAACAGTACGGAGCCATTTTAGTTTGCCTCATGTTTTACTGCTAACATTAATTAAACGCAATCTGCCAATACATTTTGAAAATTGGTTCAAAATTTGTTCCATAGTAATTTTAATGGACCCAACCATTATCCATACACAAAATATATATTCATAAGGGTGACAAATATTTCCGGATCAAATGTTTGCATCCCAAAATATTTTGATAACCATTGTGACAACCCTATTCAATTGAATGACTTGTCAAATATTTAAATTAAAATTGTTTTCGGTCGCTTTGTTACACTCGTAATTTATGTAATGTATTGATTTGAGTTTGCAGACATACGTACAAATGATTAAAATTTAGCAATAGTTGATATTTATGTAATAGGTCGGCAAACGAGCATACGGATTACCTGATGGTAAGCAATCAGCACCGCCCATGGACACCCGCAGCGGAGGAGTTACGAGTACGTTGCCGATCTTTTAGGGATAAGGGCTTTGGAGATTATGGGATTGGGGAGGGGTCAGGAGAGGGGAAAGATTGGGCCTCCGTTAACCTCACTCACACGGCGAAACACAACGTTGTGGTTATTTCACGCCGGTTTTCTGTGAGGCCGCGGTATCACTCCGGTCGAGCCGAAGCATGACTCTCCCACACTTAAAAACAAATATACCTACTTCATTCGTCTTACATATTTACATCGAACAAATGTTTTAGTTACATGAATCCACCTAGTTCAATTACGCACGCTGTAATAACACTATGAACTTGAACTTTAAGTAATAGAACTATTAAAGTAGCAGGTTATAAATGTGAACTTTACGAGCTAAGTCTTTGACGTCATAAGTCTAATGGGGTTACCACTAAGGACCCATTGAAGTACCTTCAATAAAATATAATGTAATTGCAAGGGAAAGGAATTTACCCACGATAAAATAGAAAAACATTTTGAGGTTATTAGTTTGTCATTTCGGTGAAAGTAGGAACTGATAGTTTACTTAATTTAGGGCTGATTTTTCAATGGGTAGACAAAAGTTATCTGTGGAATAATAATTATGATGCTGTCGCGTCAGAATGTTTGTATAAGATAGTGACAACAACAATTTTATTCCTCAGATAAGATTTTTCTGACTATTGAAAAATCAGCCCTAAGTGTAGTAAGATGTTAAACATTCTATAAAGAAATTCGTTCAATAAGTGGGTAGTTTTTATAACTAGCGATAGTGTTCTCTGTCAAACTATCATCATGACCAGTCTTTATGTTTTTTACTGATACTTATCTACCTATTACATTATGTGCCCTTATATTATATTGTGTATCATAAAGTCTTGCGTTGAGAGAGATTATATTTTTAAATTGGAGCTCGCCGAAGAGGCTTGTTGAACCAGCAAGTAACAGTGATAAAAAATAATCTACATATTTAATATTCGTGAGTTTCGGTTTAGCTATGCTAAACTTCAATATAATTAGGTGAAACCGTGCGGGGAACAACACTTTGACATAAAATCGAGTTTTTATAAAATACTATGTAATGAAACAAAAAGACAAGTTTAGGCTATGAAAGAAAAGATGAACAAGTAAATGTCAAATAAAATATTCTTTAGTCTTGATATTGTTTAATGTTTTTTTTTTGTTGTACTGTACTGAATAAATAACAGAGCACCACATTTTTTGTTAGATGTGATACTTTATTGGATATACTGACATGTATGTTACATTTTCTGTTATCTTAAGTTTTGAGGACACACTTATATAATGTCAAGCTATTAAGAATCTCTAAGATCGCTAAACTCAAAAATAAAACTATATGATATTCGAAATTCAGAATTCAACATCCAAAACATTTTGACTATAAATAAAGAATGATTTGCAAACAGTTTGCTGTTTCACAGTTCGCTATTCTAAAAGTTGCCATGCTTTAAAGTTTGGGCTGCATCATAAAGAACTTGAGAGTAGTTTTTCTTTTTCGAAGCCAGTAAAAGTTTGCTATACGGAAAATCGAAGTGTTACACAAAATGCATTATTCATTGTTGGTCCCGTAAATAGTGGGCAACCTTAATACACCATTTAATTTTCTTTTATTGTTTTATTTTGCCTTTCACATCGCCTTTATTGCAAGGATTCAATGAATCAGCGAACGTAGTGATTGTCGCCTTTATCGACGAACGAAGTGACTGTAGGTTCAGGAATGAGGTTTTAATTCGTTTTCCTGGTTAAGCAACGTATTTTTATTAATTTCGAAAATATTTTTGTTTCGTATTTGTTTTTTTTACATGGTACTATTAATAAATTCGCCCTGGGCAGAGCGAGCGTCAGACCCTTACTGACCGAAAACCTCTCCGTCCATTCTCCTGCTCTAGACCGAAGCCGCAGTACATTGTTGTATTAAATAAACCGAAAACCAGTATTAAATAGGGTTTCTATAATACGGTAGTCTCTAACTATATAGTCAAATTCAATACTTTTATACAAATGTCAAAAACGGGACTTATTTCTATGAAAAAGTGAATTACGACGTCATAGTATTTTTGCGTCAAATAATGTACTTAATTCTTAAAAATTAGATAAAATTATCTAAAATTCAGAATATCGATCGATCGATAAATAAAATTATAGTTATTTTTCAATATTTTACCTGTGTGGGAGAGCCATGCTTTGGCACGAATGGGTCGGCTCGACCGGAGTGATACCACGGCCTCACAGAAGACCGACGTCAAACAACCACAGCGTTGTGTTTTGCCGTGTGAGTGAGGTTACCGGAGGCCCAATCCTTCCCCGCCCCCAATCCCTAAATCTCCAAATCCCTAATCTCTAAAAGGTCGGCAACGCACTCGTAACTCCTCCGTTGCGGGTGTCCATGGGCGGCGCTCATTGCTTACCATCAGGTAATCCGTCTGCTCGTTTGCCGACCAATTACATAAAAAAAAAATTATTGCATAGAAACGAATCGATAGTCGAATTAATTTATTATTGGCCCAATAAATGAAAAATATATTTAAAAAGGGACAAAAGAGAAGGTAGTACACATGTAGTGAAGTGCTTCCTTCCAAGTCCAGGCCCTATACTTATAAAAAGTCTCTAAGCAAACTTAAATTGTTGACAATTTCACACACCTGGCGTCTAGGTTTGGAACCTCTTGTTAGCTCAAAGCTATTTTGGTCTTAAATTATTGCTTTACCAAATTCCCTTACCAACTTAATATTTTAACATTGTAGCGTAACACAAGCGTGCCAAAGTAATTTGAATTTTATGGTTCACCATCTGAGGTCCTTAATATTTTAAGAGACGTCGTCGCAATGACATGAGTTATTGACTTGTATGTATCAAACATAAATGGACAGGATTAAACCGTGATGAGATGCGCTTTTTCACGAATTTGCTTTTTGTTAGCATTCTATTTACTTTCGCTTATTGCCAGAGGATATTTGTGTTACAATGTAATATTAATAAATGTCTTTTCAATTTTTTTTTATTTATCGATGGCCCAAATATCGTGGGTTTACTATCATTTTGACATTCTGATATATAGGTATACACATTCTTCATTATAGTTTGGAATCGAAATAACGACGCATTGCAAGCCACCGCCGCGTCTTCTTTGCAGTCTTGCAGATTTTGGTAACATTTTAAATAAATTAATTATCATATTTTGATATTTACTACTTATCTTAGTATGATCTATTATTTTAATAATGGAGTATGACAATGTTCTCAACAACTTTTAAAGGTTTAAAATTTTACACCAAGGAATAAAACATTACCCCAACAATTGTTATAATTTGATTTCTTACATAGTGACGGTAAAATTTTGGATATAATTCAAACTACGCGTCCTTTCATAAACATGTATTAAAAATGTAAGCTGAAGTGGTGTTAACACCAAAATTTTCTATTGAACCGGACTTTAAGACTTTCCACAAAACCTGATAAAAAATTATGAGACCTAGATTTTACGGCTAGCCTCTGATAAGTACCGCTCTCGTAAAATGTAGGCTTAGACAATGACCGAATATTATTTTAGGTTGCCTATAAAGTTCTCCTACACTAATAAAAACTAAAAATGAAATTATCGTAAAATATGTATCTTTTTACCATCCGCCAGTGTTTTACGCATTGCGGTCTAAGGAAAAATATTTTAAGTCCTATTTGTAGTCACTTTGAGAAAAACGTGCTAATAATGACAAAAAAATTATAAAATGTTTTACAAATTTGAATTGTAGACTTTTGAACGTAAGAAAGATTTTGGCCGACGCAAGCTAAGCTAGCAGCTTGCTGCTTAGATAAAGTTAATAAAAACATTATTTCAATTGGAGTCAACACTTTCCGTAGTTTTAAACGATAATCCAAACCATCTACTGAGTGCGTTACCGCGAATAAATGTAGCTGTACTAGAAAAAAATATTTATTATAAAGATTTTGTTCGAGACGGTATCTAATATTTGAAATCGGTTGTCAGATTTCCAGAATTCCTTCACTGATACAAAGGTACATACAATGTTATATAACATAATTCTATGACTATAAGGAGCCGGACAGCATGTAAAGCTGCACGGTAGTAGCTAGTAAATAAATAAAATAAATAAATATATAGGGATATACACTTATCTTTGAAACAAACAAGAAATATTTACGTAACATAAATACAATGTTTCTGTAACTGTTCCATGAAAGAGTGTATCTAGAAAAAGTTTTACGAAGAAAAAAGTCTGGAAGAAGGAAAATACACGTCACATTATTGATATCAATATTTCTACGAGAAAATTGACGTTTATGTCACAGATGTGTACTTTCCGATAGACGAATTCGTTTACCTTGGTACATACCTACAATTATTTTTATATGAATGCTATATAGTATTCAGTCTGCCTTATGTTCTAAATACTATTATGATAAAGATACAGTTTTTCTAATTTGTAATTTGTAAGTTTGCTTAACTGAAACTGTAGGTAGTTAATAAATTCGAAAAATTATTAAAGGCCTTGTGAAGAATGAAATCAATCTTCAGGAAATTGGTGAAAATTATAAGAGATTACGACAATGAAACTGATTAAAAATAAACACAAAGTTGATAGAAATAAGGTTTCAATTTGTGTAAGTAAACATTATCCGTATGCTGAGTATTACCGTACCGTACATCCCGAATCCATCTATGACCCAGTTCACAGTAAAGGGTCTTTGGATGGAGTAATACATTATGTAACTACTGCTTTTAGTTAGTTTATGGGCTGTTAAGCGCTTTACAAGTGTCTACATTATCTTTAATATTATAATATTATAAAATGTAAAAAAATCAATTAGTTCACAAAATGTAGCAATTTCAAATAAATGGTCTCGTGCCTTGTTTACACGGCATAGCAGACGATATTACATTTTGTCTATTGCCCTTACTGTTTCTGCGGGTGGCGCAAGAACTAATAAACATGAAACTTTACTTTTAACTTCGATTTTCAAACTTCTTTCAAAATTGGAGGTTGTGGCCACCCCACATGTGCTGAAGAAGACTAGCTATAGTGTCATCATCTTCTGATAAGCGAATACCTCTTTCTTTTTTATGCAATGTGATGTAAATTTAGTAATTTAATATTATTTTATAAGCTAGTAATACCCCTCTTTGCAACGCCTGAAAAAGGCAATTAAGCTGTGCCTGTTATTTTAATTTAAGATCCTTGTACCCACCTTAACATTCAAATAAAGAATTTGAATTTTTTTTGAAATACCTTCCCACTTTTTTTCGATTTTTTATTATAACTAAGCAAAAATATCTTGAGGTAATCATTAATATGTTTTGTTTGGAATGTTTTGGATTTAAGTATTTTTTATGTTTTCGTTAGATGATTAGGAAAAGATAAATCTGGAATAGGACGCCAGATAGCTGGATCAGTTTAGAACTAAAAGATAAGAAACTTTTCGAACTATTACTGATCTGTGCGGACATTCGTTGGTAGATTAAAAAAGTTTTTAAAAGACTCGCGTCGTTGGACGGTCGATTCTGTTCCTCTCCAAAAGTGGTTTGACAAATTTAATCACGAAGTCACTACGAAAATACCTGCTTGTATTCCATGATTGTTTATTGAAATGATATTTTGGTAATTTTGTAAGCAGCTAGTAGCTGTTTACAATTTAAAATATTGGATGTCGATGAAAGAAACATTTAATGCTTTTTTGTTTAATGAAAACGTTACAGGCATTTAAGTGTGATTCTCTTAATGTTTAATTTTTTTATGGCATAGGTTGGAAAACAAGCAGAGAGTTTACCTGATTGTAAACAGTCGACACCGCATATGGACACTCATTGAAGGAGTTAGGTAGTAGTTGAAGGAGGTAGGACTACAAATGCGTTGCCGGCCGCTAGGGATTCATGTATTAGGGATTTGAGGATTGAAGATAGGGGGAGAATTGGGCCTCCGGCATCCTCACTGACACAACGTAAGTGTTGCTTCACCCTGGTATTCTGTGAGGCTGTGGTATCACTCCGGTCGAGCCGACCTATTCGAGCCTAAGCATGGCTCTACTACAAGAAAATATTTACATTTTATCTTTTAATATGCTTAAATTTTCAACCGTGGTAATTAGGCGCGCGAACGCCGGCGCTCGTTTGGAGTTTGAATTAAAACCCAATAACAAAAAGTAAATGACCTGTAAAGATCCGCCATTACGTATTAAAATAATAAATAATTTATAATAGACAGTTATAACTCGATAACGGACAAGTCAATTTTCGGTTCGGTCGGATTCGGCAAGTTTATCAATTAGGTTATTTTTTTGTTCTTGATTTATTGTTACTCATTGCCGAAACTCGTATTTTGATTGTACAGGAAAAAATAGTTTACAATAATAGTTCTAGATTTACACCGGAATCTATTATAAACGGTAATTTTTGATGCGTGACGGGTTTTTTGTTACCGGTCGGTATCAGTGTGATTTATCCGTTATCGTTATTTATATTTAATTAAGAAATTATTAAACGGTTATTGCATAGATTTTGTGTGCACATAGGAAGGAAGTTTATACATATAACAAATGTAACATTCGGTTATTGTATTTCGTTTTGCGTTTTGTAATATAGTGATTTACTACCAATTACCAAAACGTTCTACTTATTACTTTTTTCTTATTCATCCAATTTTAAAAAGTACTAGCGGTCATCCGCAGCTCCGATCGAGTGGATGTCGAATTTACACTTTTTCACGATTTTTTTCTCAATTCAATTATTTTTGGAAATCCAGAAAAGATTCGTACGTAACGAATCTTTTCTGGATTTCCAAAAATAATTCAAGATCAAAATTAGTCAAATCGGTAAAGGCATTGTTGAGTTTTATAATGTATATTGATATAAAAAACAGGTGATTGTGTCAAAATTAAAAAAAAAACACAATTAAAGCTGCATTGGCTAAGTAGAAATTAAATTATACGAGGATTGTCATCCTCATATTATTTAGTAGATTTTTCAAGACTAGGGCTTAGGCTTACACTTAAGTTAAGCAAGGATTGCCGAAGCTGGTTTATAGACGACATATCCTCAGGCCTCATTTGTGTCTAAAATCTGCTTATAAGCTAATAGATATGACATCCAAAACGCTAACAAGACTAACTTTCGGTCGATTGAATAATAGCTTTTAGCTTAATATACACAGATGCTACAATGATTTCATACAATAACATTCAGTAATAGCGGAGTCTGTAAATAACAGTAGATTAAAATAAAATTATAAATTTTAACAGATTTATAAAAAATCTAACTAAATACGGCGTGCTATACTAATAATAATGTAATTGTAGATCAGCCTAGTTCAAGAAAAATGAGTATGTTAAATTAGGTCGATAAAAAATTCAGAAAACTATTCTGTGACATAATTGTATGTTGTGTTTTTTTAAGTTAAATTAAAATTTTATTAAATTATGACAATAACAATGATAAAGAATTTTCTAAGGGAGTTTATCTGTGCAACAAAGTTAGATTTTCTTTTGAAGCCATCTTACATTCAAAGTTCAAAGAGGTTACACTCTAAATAAAAAAAACAACATTGGGTTTCTAGCAAAATAATAATATAAAAAAGAAAGCTGTCAGATTGAAATAATCATTAATAAAAGTTGTTGAACACGTCAGAATAATTCATTCAATTTAAATAATATAAACTTTGAGCATGACTGTACATTTAAGTTTAATCTCTTGAAGCATCGACGTGTTAACAAGATTTTATTATAGTATTTCATAAAAATGAAAATCAAAACATATTTGAATTGTAAGTGGAGATTTCGTATTAAACAGAAATGTTGAATGAATAAAGAATGATGACTACGACACATAAAATTTTGTTCGCTTGTTAATGACCACACACATGTAAAGGCACCAAGGTCGCCATTTTATGAAATGGGACCCCATGTAACTCAACCATTTCCCGTAAAATACCTACAATATAGCAGGGAATAAAATATAGACGATGTCTAGTCGTAGACGTAGCCCTATAGGGCTGATGTTCAGCCGGAGTTGCAGGGTACGCGCAATGAGGCACCGCGACCTCGGCCCAGAGCAGGAGAAGGAACGGGGAGTTTTTAGTCAGTAAGAGTCTGGCACTCTCTCTCGCCTTACCCTGGGCGGCAAAAGACATTAGATGATTTCCCCCTGACAAAAAAGGGGGTGCAAGTACTGATCTTGACATCTTGTAATGGCTTATCTCGCCCACGGTGAGTAGAGAGCGACTGTCAAACTTTTACCGACAAAAAAATACTTCATTCCTTTTCTTGCTCTAGGCCAAAGCTGTGGTACCTTCTCGCATTTGATCCGGATCCATGGCTGAAACCAATGATACGGGGTAGTTTTTAGTCAGTAAGGGTCTAACACTCCTTACCCCACCCAGGGCTGAAGGAAGGGTGAACATTGAACAGTTTTGTTTTTTTATATTATTTGATTATGTACTTACTTAATATTATAATTAAGTAAGACGAGTACTTATCCGTTAACCGAACTTTTACAAAATCAGCTTTAATTCTGCCGAACAAAATTTTTGTAACGTGTCAATGAAACATCAAATAGCAATACTTAAGTATATTGTATTTTTAACACTTTCAAAACTGCTAAGTATCAATATTTGTTTTTCGGGCAAAAACGATGACTTTATCGAAAATCATAAGGCTCATAAGAATACAATGAAGAAATTCATGAATAAAAAAAGTATTATACAGTTAATAGTGTTTCATTTGGGAGGAACATTCCAAGTCAATTAACCAATAGGTCAGTTTTATACTTTAGTACCTATGTATGTACGTGTGTATGTGTATGTATTTTATCGCCTCGCGTGTTAAACACCAGTCATTTTCTTTCTTTAATAATTGAGGTTAAACGTAAAAGTCATTAATCAGGCTAATCTTTATATTGAACTCGTTTGAATTTTATGAATGGGAATAACTAATCAACGCCAAAGGTTAGGTTTGTTGGAGACAATAAAAAGTAAATGAGGTTTTTGTTGTTTTTTGTGACAAATTGTTATTGGTCGTATTCCATTTTCAAGTATAAAGGGGACAAATAAAACGGGTTCTTGAAAATATACTTTGATTATACACATAATATGTCAATAAAGTTATCTACAAAAAATACGACACTACACAATGTCTGTAAACTAAACTCTGTTTACAATATTTCTCTTTACTTACAAGAATGTTTGAGAAAAATGTCTCAGTGTCAAGCAAAAATCATCCATTTGAAGAATTTGCAAATCATTCACACGTCGCTATAGGAACGCCGTACCCTTACTTCCTGGGAAAACTTCGATCCCATAACTTTCCCCGTACACGACGAAACGTGACCATTACGCGCAGTCGAGCTTAGTACAGCCCTTTGGAGAAGTCAGGCCAAGGCCGGAATTAGAGTACCAACTGCACTGAATGTAGGCAACGGTAATTATCCCATACCCATCTTTTTGTTTACAACATTCCTACTGATTCACCCTAAAGTTGAAAATTAAACTTTTTATTATAATTTACAAGGTCTAGTTCTAATTAGCTGTTTCAATAAACAATCAAAATATTTTGGGAAATATATGTACAAACACGGTTTCAGAAGGGTTTCACTTTATGCTAGATGGCGCTACATAAGTTTAAAAGTCTGGTAAGACCAAACACTTATGTCTATATTAGGAAAGTGTTGTATTTTGCAGGTTCATAGAATCGAAGTTATACAAGTATTACATGTTGACTGGTAGAGAATGCCATATAGCATTAAGTCCGCCTATTGTACCAACTTCATTTCATTGTGTACAAGCATAAATAAATAAATACCTAAATTATAATAACTAGCGCCTAGCAAAAATATCATAACAGCATGTTGCATAAATAATATAAAATATTATTTTGAGTAAAGGCATCATATTGCATCTGTTTGTCGGGAAGCCATTTCTGGAAGAATCTTATCAAGATAATAAGGTAGATGGAATCTTGAAATATACTTTCAAAATACATTTATTTGTCCCGCTATACGACTGTTTATTTTCAACATTTTAATGTGGTGTTGTCTGTAAAATAACATTGCAATGTTTATCATTGATATTAAGCAGTTGATTCGAAGAAAATCTATTTCAATGCTGTATATTGTAAAGTTAATTGACCTGGGCAATAAATGCCAGAATGTTCTCTAAAAAAAAAAAATTTGTTTGGAAGAGTTGTTTCGGCAATTTATAAATTGATATTACTAAATGTAACAGCTTAGTAGAACAGGTATAATATGTATTTGTTTTTGTTTAAAAACAAGTATTAAAGAGTTTATCACTATCAAAAAGACATTCGAAGTGGCCCAATTTGAGTAGTTAACAGTGACGTTGCGACTAGAGATATAATAAGTGTTTTCTTTTTGTCGCGAGAAAACATGACGTCGTGCATTTTATCAATTGTAATGTTTTTATTTTTTGGAACGAAATGTAACAAAGTAATAAAGGGGATAGGGAAGACACTTTCATCGAATCAAAATATGAGAGATCAGAAAATACACCACCGACCGCCGATCAATAAAAAAGCTAATTTAAATTTTTGCTTCCTATCCAAGATAGGAATGATCGTTACAAAATCACCATCACGTCCAATAATAATGATTTTAGGTCCTCGATATTCGTAAGGGCTCTCCGCATTTAAATGCTTCTTTGCGTCTGCCTCATTTAGTGGAAATCGATTCGGGATTGAAATCCACAGATATCGATGAATCGATACATAAAAAAACAGCATTGAAACGAAATTCTTCCGGTACGCAAATGAGATAGACTTTAATTTGGTTTAAAAGTTTTTGGTATTAGATTTACGAACCACATGCTTTTGCATTTGATTAGGTTTGTACCATTCTCTCTTGTTGACACACGACTTATTTTTGACGAGAGAAAATCAACAAATTACTTCTTCCATCTTGGGTGGGCGAGATGAAGTGTGTACCTTTGCTGACTAATCTGGCTGCACATCAGCTCTATTAGACAAATAGGGTCCATTCTCTGGTGGTCTCTCATTTTTCTGATTTCTTGTATAATGTTTTGTAAAAACTTCAATGCCCTTATCCAACGTTCACCAACAACAGTTAAACGATATTATTATAAATATTTTTCTTTGTTCTTTACAGATATAATGGCGGCAGTGACAATTTTATTGGCGCTGGCGTTGTGCTGTGCTGCAGAGGGCATTCACCTCAATTTCCGACCGACAACATCGCAATTGTTCTTGCAAACCACACCAAGTCTACAAATCACTGGACCAGGAGCCTCCTTCGCGAGAGTTGTAGCATTTGCCCCCCAAACTGAAAGACGACGTGTTACAGGATTCGGGTGAGAATTTCTTAAAAGACAGATATCCCAAAACGATGTTAGCAATAAATATGAAGTAGATTTATGTTTAGCAGCTCGAGTATTAGTTTTAGAGGTACATGAGAAAGCGAAGCTGTTACCCAGTTTCAGAAGGATTAATTTATAAGGTTATTTATTAAAAAATCAATTGAATTGCCTAGAGATAGATCCTTTAGAAACTGGGGAACAATGAGTAAGCTTATGTTTAAATTGCTGTATCGGATAAGAGATGGCAAAAGGCGTATTTAAAAGATGTTCAGCTTTTAAATTTTAGAAAGATAGAATTTATTTAAAGTAAAGGGAACTGAGAAAAGCTCTACTAGTTTCAAGACACAACGAGAGTTTTATTCAAGAGCAGCGTGTGTAACTCGCTTTACATTTGAATACAAGAATCATTTGTTTCATTTCCTACTGGGACTAACTTCTGGAACAGTTAAGAGATATTAATATCGTAAAAATTCCGTTGACCCCTAATTTTTTAATAAATAAATTTTAAATTTTCTATGATTACGCAACTTTTTTTTTACATTAATTTAGTGGAGTTTCATACTTTTAATATACATCGCATAAAACCATATCTATAAGTTATAAGGTGAGGTTAAGAATGATTTGGTTGACTAAAACGTTGCTAAAAATGCATTGTAAAATTTAAATAAAGTATGCACAGAGAAAAAAAAAACTTTTCTAAAAAATTCACGGGAACCAGCAATTTGAACATTTGCTACATGATTTTGAATGTTATTTATCTTTGCGCTAAACAGGCTTTGCATAGAAAAATGCTATGTAAACTATATGAAGCTTTAAACTAAACCTGCACGAAATGTGTTAAATTATTTCTCTGCAAATTGTAATTGAAATTCTATATTCTAAACTATGAAAATACTAAGCATGAGCTTATAAATTTCATTTTATAATATTTAGCGGTATTCCTACATTGAAACATTGCTGTATTTTATGAAACTATTCAGTGGGTAAACATAGAGTTATAAAATGAACTGTTTACACACAACAATAATTGTTGACTTGCTACTTTTTAAAATTTAATTACGACCTTAAAATATTTGATCTTCTCACAACTTATGACTACATAGTTGACGTTATAGCAACTAGCTGTCGTTCAACGTGTCGTGGGTTTCACTCCCTCACGGAATAATTTTTCGAGCGCGATGTATTCTTGTAAGTTTGTAAATGAACCCACGACATAGAATTGAAATATGGAGTGAAACAAAAAAAAACCCTGAAATTTTCTCTGTAGTCTAATGCTAGGAATGGATTTTCTATTGTTTATATTAATAAAAAACTCAACATCCCACTTCATGGGTAATATACAAGTCTATAGCGAAATCACATAGGCATAGTCAATGTATATAATGTACCTACATAGTAAATAAAAATAATGACTACCCTTAATTTATTCTTGAAAAACCTAAATGATACTTTTACCGGCTCAGTACATAGCAGTTGTAAATAATACCTATACTCTCTTCCCTTTTATTGTAAACGGACTACTGAACAATTTAGTCCGATTTTTGTATAGACAACAGGTTATCAAGTTATACCAAATTGTCATTTATGTTTTTAATAATATTAAATGTTGATTCTCGATGTTGACTAGTCGAGGGTCGTTAGAGTGACTACTTCTGAAGAAGCAGTTTAAAACGTCCACTCGCACGCTGTTATTGGAATTTGAGCCGTAACATTACTCACTAATACGGCTCATAGTTTACATTACACTCAATATATCGAGAGAAAATACACCTATTTGCAGAAATAAGATTTCAAATAAAAAATATTTTAAATTATTTAGCAATTTGGATAGCTTACCTACTCTTGGTGTCTATACAAAATCTGTCTCTTGTATTATTATGTTTGCACTTGCACAGTAGGCTAAATATCTATGTGTTGCACCTTATAAAATACTTCCACTGGTTCTGTCTTACAGCCCGACTCCTGATGCAGCCTTCTTCGGACCAACTCCAAGGTTAATTGTTGTCTATGTTTTTGATTAACTTAACTAATTACTAACAATGTGTGATGCTTCGAACTAATCAAATGTTGAACTAACTATTAACTTGAATGCAGTTTTGATTTTGTATTTCAATAAGAAGCTTATTATATAGATACCTTTATTTTTTTTTATTTTGTTGGTCTTTTGTGGTTCGGGTTCGATACCCGTGTGAAAAATGTTAAAATGTGATGTTTTGATAGTATTCTTTTTACCCGACTGCCAAAGAAGGAGGGTAATGTTTTTCGAGTGTATGTAAGTATGTATGTATGTCTTTTCCTTTGTGACCTCCTGTAGCCTAAACGGCTTGATGGATTTTGATGTATGAGGTATCGTTAGATTTGTCTTGATTACGGGAGTGTCATAGGATACATTTTATCCTAAAAGTCCCACGGGATAAGGACATAATAATATTTTTTCTAAATTTCCCTTTAAAAAAATATGTATGCGGTATCATTAGATTCATTTCAATCACGGGAGTAATTAATATAGGATACGTTTTTTCTCAAAATTCCCACGGGAAAAAGTTATAAATAAAAAAAATATTATTAAAAAAACAAAATACCCGACTGCACACTAAAAAAAGAGTAAAACAAGCCCCACAATACAAATTTACTGAATATAATTTATAAATGTTGATGGAAAGCATCGCAGGCGGGGACCACCTTGACCGCCACCAACGAAAATTCTGCTAAATGGTGCACAACAGAAATGACTATAAATAAGCCTCTGTTGGTCCCCGCCTGCGATGCTTTCCATCAACATTTATAAATTATATTCAGTAAATTTGTATTGTGGGGCTTGTTTTACTCTTTTTTTAGTGTGCAGTCGGGTATTTTGTTTTTTTAATAATATTTTTTTTATTTCTATAAGAAAAAGTGACTATCGTAAGTATACCTTCAAAGTTTTTCGTGTGTCTGTCTGTACGTGTGATTTTTGTGTCTGTTTGTCCGTAATGTGTGATTTTGTCTTTTATATATGATTAGTGTAATCGTTTTTTTAGGGGAGACATGTATAAGAGTGTCAGACACTTACTGACTACAACCGCCCATTTTTTCTCCTGCCCCGGGCCAAGGCCGCGTATATTACTGCGTCAGAAATGTAGTTGGGAAAAAAAATATTTTACTTGAAATACGGTAAAAAAGAGGTTTTGTATGTAGCTTGGAGTTTTCTAAAGATAATGTCATTGACTCACACATATAAAAAGACAATATGTAAAATAGTAAAAAGATACGATGGGTAAATGATATAATAAAAATTTAAAATTATTTTACCTTAAAAATACTAGTAAATTTTGATTTAAAACTAATAAATAACTGATTTGCGAATAGTTTTTGTAGTGTTTAAAGAGCTAAATACACATTTCATAATAGTAATATACATTTTCTGTGGTGCAAAATTTATGAATAAAAAAAAGCTACACGAAAACCTCAATGTGGTCTTTATTATCAACAAATCCTAACACACATTTTTATACTTACCTATTTACATACTTCTAGTCGCTAAATCTCATAAAACTTTATACATCCCGTGATAAGACTAATATAATGATATAATAAAAACACCCCTTTTTAATGTCCTAATAAAAAAGGAATTGCTTTAAATGTGACAACCCTATGGTAGGGTTGCATCACACGCTATTAAAATAAGCTCCTAACATTCGCTGTTTGAAATATGGGCACAACATTCGCACTGTCGAAAGCATTCTAAATAAAATTTATAATGCTAATATTTTTTTCTTTATTTTTCTTTTTTGTTTTTTTATTATTTCTTTCTGTTGGAATATAATTCCTCTACATTCAGAATACTTTTTATTGATTATTAAGTTAACTTGCTCAGTACATGTAATTGAAATCATTAGAATACTTATCCAGTTTCCAATTTTTTATATGTATAGCATAGTTCATATTTAAAAGCATGTTTTTTTTGTTTATTTCATAAAAAAACACGTTGTACAAAATAGGTGTTGTTAGCGAACCGCTACGGCATCAAAGCGGTTGACATCTTTTTATCTACCACAGAATTTTTCAACAACACAAAAAAAAAACTTCGAAGTCTACTCAGCTTTTCTCGAGATTTAGCGATTTATATTACCATTAAAGATCGTTATAGCTGAAAAGTATTTGTAATGTTCTGTTTTTTGTACTGACTACTATTCATTAAATAGTATTTTCTTCTTTTCTTAAAGAGGAACGTTTTCTTATAAGACATCTGTTGTAGCCTATTCACATTTTCCTGGAACTGCAAATGTAAATATTCCAACACACGTTCCTATTCTATTCTTATTGTTATTGGCACAAAGACTATTGTAACGAAACTTTTTATTTATTTACTTGTAAATAGACATTGGTTTTGTATGGTTTTCTCACGTTTTTTTTAACTGCTGCAATAGTTTGGATTATGTACAATGGTTTACGCACTCTTTTCTATCAAATAAATATTTTTATTCTATTTTCAACTTTATATATTTAGCATAAAGTCGGAAATCCAATGAAAAATAAATAAACAGATTGAAAATGATTGATCAGCTTGCGACTATAACAGTGTACTACAAAAATAGTATAAAAAAACTAATACATTTTTCTCTACGCAGTTTCAGCAATCCACCTCCTCCTGCTGGCTCGGAACTGGACCTAGCTTCTCAAACCTGTGGACTTGCGCCTCCATTCTGCGCCAAGTCTCGTTACAGAAGTATTGATGGTACTTGCAATAACCTCCAAAGGCCAGATTGGGGTATTTCTAATGCGGCTTTTGGTCGGATAGCGCCTGCAGACTATGATGACGGTACGTACACAAACCTTAATACTTTTGTCACTTACTAGTTGCTCAAACATTTTCTTTCGCTGGTCTGCTCCTTTTGATTGTAATCTATTTATTTATCATTTTGCTATTAACTCACTATACGTATCGTAATTACTTATTCCGAACCAATATTATCACATAGTATAAAATAAACTGAAACTTAAATCTACGCAATGGAATTTGATACGGTCTATTTTAGTAGATAGAATGATTGAAGAGAAAGGTTAATGTGTACATTCACTAAATAGTAGAAAAAATTTGTATCAACATTGCACCCGTTTGTAGCCTTGTCGGATCTCTAGTATCATATACCAAATACACTTTTTAGTTTAAAACTGCATTTAGCATCTGTAGACTATCATTTAAACCTTCTTTTACTACTTAAATCAAGACTTTTTTGAACTACACTACTAGGATTTATAAACAATCCATAAGGATAGAGCTACGTCAATTCCATCCGTTCGTACAAGGCACCTTATCTCTCTATTAAAGAAATATATGATTATATAAACAAATATATTTTACTCATTTGACTGTTTGAGAACTAATTTATTTATGAGTACCTAGTAAAAATATTTTTTAAGGCGTGGACCTTTTTATGAAATAATGTAAGTTTTCAAGGAATGAAATAGGATGCCTTACATTAATTAGCGTTGTATGTAATCGATATCCAACCAATTTAATTATTAATAATTTCATTGGTTTCCGATTTGCTGAAAGCACAAAGATTTTTGTGGGAAAAATCTTATCTAACTATAGTTTTTTGAAGAGTCGAAAAGATGTATTGTTAAATTTCAATGTATTCCTAGATTTTATTCCCGAAAGGGGCAGACAGAGGTGGAACTTACAAGATATTACCCTCTTTTGTCCTGACCCCGGTTATGTATATGTATGATATATGATATACTCAACCTACAAATCAAACTTGGCTAAGCCATGATAATATAAATAACAATAATATTATATTTTTTACTGCACGGTTGGTGCGATGGCTGGGCAACTGGCTGCCGTGTAGGGCATCGAGAACCGGTCCTATTTCAGGAACCGGTTCTTTCGGTTCTAAATTTTAAACGGCGCCGGGTACCCGGTTCTTTCGGTTCTTTCGGGTTTTATCATAAATTCTATTTAAAAAGTCTCTCATTTTTATAAATTTTTTGAATTACACTCAAATTACAACATATTTTTACAACTATTTTGTAACTATTGTTATTTTATTATGTCAAAAAGTTGTCATGGAGCGTTTACATCAATGTCCCTTGTTAGTTTCTTAAAAATCTATCATTAATAATAAATTATAACGTTACTTATTGGTTTAACAGTGAAATAACAGCATATAGTCTGACTTAATAATAAATTTGGATAAATAAGAGTAGGAGTTGAAGGAGACTCGGGGGAAGGATGTATCTCAGTAAAGCGCTGGTAGGGGTCTTGACCGTACTTCCGGGATTGCTCTGATAGCTGTGGGATGCCTCTCCTTCCCCAAGCAGCTCAACGTATGTTGCCTCCGTGTCGCTACATGCTAGCGGCCGTTTCCGGGGGCCCATTTTATTGGGTTTGCCAGTTACCTCCCGTATATATCAATATTGGTACCAGGCCATAGCAACCCATACCCATAACCCTTTCAATTATTATTATCACATTTCGCAATAGTCCTAGATCAACCGGGGATTATCCTTGGGTGCACTTTCATAGTGCATACAGGGATAATTGCCGGCTGATGTCCCATTTCACTTATATTAAAGTTGTTCAACGGGCCTCTGCGAGTTGGCTTCGACGTCTCGTACGCCTTCTAAAGGTCCGTGATCCTGTGATCCCGTGAACGGAAACGAAAATTTGGATAATAACTTGATATTTAGCATTAAAAGTATTATAGAGATATTATTTTTAAATTTTTAAGACAGAACCGTAAGAACCGAAAAAACCGGTTCCTTGTTTTACAGAACCGGTTCTATCAGTGTCTTCCAGAACCGGGATTTCCCGGTTCTTTCGGAACCGGGAAAAACCGGTTCCTATGCCCTACTGCCGTGAAACATGTCGCGGTTTCAGTTCCTGTACGTAACAACTCTTTGTATGATCAATCATGATCGATCATGTGTATGTGAAATTCTATGTTTGTCCCATGACCTATGACATAAGAGAAAATCCCAGTGTGGAGCAACTTTTTTTTTTTATATAAACATTCAGATATTAATTTTAGGACATTTCCAAAATATATCAATATGTTTACCAAACTAATGATAATTTACGAATGTGTTAAATGTCATCGGGTCGGTGCTCAGCTCATGGAAATTCCCTAAATCGCTCACGTCCCATACATTTACATAATATCTAATACGTCACTGAGAAAATTGCATTTGTCCCTTTAATTTACAGATTTGATCTAATTATAAACATAAGCTTTTATTGCTTCTAGAGACCTTTTTTATCTATTTTGATAAAGTAATTTAATATTGTCATAAAAAGTTTTTTTAATCGCCAATTGTTTTTTGGTCTCATCTTGGAGCAAACATGGGTATGAATTGCCGCTCTGTTTTTGTATCTAAGAAAAAAAAAACAAAACAGCGATAACAACGCGATGAAGACCTATAAATCTGGGTCTCTTTAAATTACAACTTTCTAAGAATTGTATTGTATTGATCTAAAACATTTTAATAAGCTCTGTTACAATTATTAATTGAAAAATAACTTACTGTATAATATCGATATTATGTAAGAAAACAATAACGGCATTGATTAAAATCGAGATAACGTTGAAGGTTATTAATATTCAATACACAATGAAACAAATAATTACAAGCAGTGATAATTTGTGTAGATATGTATACAATACATTCGAATTCATATAAATCGTTATTTGAATACTTACTATTTATGCATATCTACATTAATATATCTATATTTATGTCAGTGGCATTGGAGGTTGTTTGTAAACTCACATAGCATATACATGCTAAATAGCTTTACAGATTAATATCTCAAATTATGGGAGGAAGTTTGTGCGTAGTGCGTTCGCTACGCGCGTAGTACGTGCGCTACGAGCGTAGTGCACACACTCAAAACTTAGTAAATGTCATACGCACTGCGAATTATTCATATTCAATATACGACGTTTTGACGTATCAAAAGTACCTATTTATGGTTTAGTTGGAATAAATGATTTTGACTTTATTATGCCAAACAATTACTGTGTGTATCTTTTTCTATTTTTCTTAATAAAGATAGTTGTTTGTTCAGATAGTAGCTACATAATTCTGACTTCTAACTTGTCACGATTTATCTCTGATTTAGATTCTGTCCTGGTTCAAGTATAAGTAACACAGTTTATTCCAAACACTGAGTCTAGTAGCTGGAAACAAATGTTTATTATGTCTAGTTCATTTCCAATAAGATAACTTTCTTATATTTACTATTTATATTCAGTCAATGGAAATTGTCGCCATTTTCCTTGAGACTGCGACGTTTTGATAAATGATTGTGACGCTCAGCAATTAATGTTTTGTGCATATATCTATACATAAAGATAATATGTTAATTTAGGCCTAATGGCGGAGGATACGAACAGGGTGAAGGGATGGGATTTATGGGGGTAAAATATTCCCATAAGGTAGCGAGCGGTGTTCTATATTCGTGTGAGAGAGATTCGAGAAATATTCCTAATTTCATACCGGATGTAATTGATTTAGGTTAATGTTATCGTATCTTTGCCAATATCGAATATATTAGTTCTCGATTGACTTGTTCTATGGTAAAATTTTCTTAGCTTAGAAATGATTTATTGTGTTTGGACGGAAGAGAAAAATATTCCATTTAGGTCTCGAAAGTTTGATATTTATTGGAATTGTTTTGTTTTTGTTTTCAGGTGTAAGTGCTATAAAGACCCTTTCGAAGACGGGCCGACCTCTGCCGAATGCTCGTGAACTTAGTCTACGGCTGTTCCCCGACCTGCATGTCATTGACCCCGTATGGACCCTAAACACCCAACAATGGGGACAAATTGTGACCCACGACATGTCACTAGCTGCTGGCGAAATACAAGCTCGTAAGTTCTCAGTTTCCTAAGTTGTTGTTATGAAACAAGACCGAACTATTACTTCCTTCCTACATAGTTGTACAATGAACACAACTTTTGGTGTTTAGACTGGATATTATTGCCATTATTTTAATTTTGCTGATCAAAAGTTTTCTCACAATTTAATATGTTAGAGGATGACTGAACGTTGGTTAAGATGTTTCGTTGATTGTACATTTTATCAGTCAAATAACTAGTAGCATTAAACTTTCATTTATTTCTTTGGACTTATTTTTTTGTGACAAAAGTAGTAAGTACTCACAAAATTAACTTTTGAAGACGTTTGAAGACGTTGTTCTACGTACATGTTAGACAAATTGATATAAGTAACTTTTTACAACACCTATTTTTTATACGATTTGTGAGGCGATGTTAAGTTTGTTTTTAATTTGTGTTATTAAATTTTATGTTTTATTCCCTACAGCGGATTTCAATCCACCGAGTAAGTTTGTATGTGAATGCGTAACTAAAACCATTGTTGTATTACATAATCGCTATATAACGTTTATGTGTAGGTATCATTAACCTCTCACGTCACATATGTGTGTCAAATATCTTCACTTAACATGTGTTTGTAAAATAATCTAAAGTTAGACCTTCTTATATGTAGAAGAGTATAATAACAAACGAAGTAGATACTTCTTAATCTTCTCTCTTCTCGTATCTGCTTTTTTCTAGCTTTGTATTAGTTAGTGTGAGTAA
This sequence comes from Spodoptera exigua, assembly GCA_902829305.4. Lineage (NCBI taxonomy): Eukaryota > Metazoa > Arthropoda > Insecta > Lepidoptera > Noctuidae > Spodoptera > Spodoptera exigua. The sequence goes on from LR824612.2 coordinate 7,572,206, forward strand.
TTGTACTTAATCATTCCATTTTTGTAATTAACTATATATTCTCTTCTATTTCATTAAATACTCATAAAATACTATTTTTTAAGATACAATGTTGAAATAAATTTTTAGTAGACTTAAGGCTGATTTTTCGATAGTTAGATAAAAGTTACCTGGGGAATAATTATGATGCTGTCGCGTCAGTATGTTTGTATAAGACAGTGACAGCAAGGATTTTATTCTTCAAATGACATTTATCTGGCTATAAAAAAATCAGTCCTAAGATAAGAAAGCTGTCACTTGAAAAAACGGTTTCTAAACATTCAAACAAAAAAACTAAGCTATAGGCATTCCGATGAATTATGCAAATATTGCTTTGATTATAAGTGTCATATTTGTATCACTTAAAACGTTTCCTTTACTATGACGACTCTACTCATAAAAGTAGTTGTTGACAACGATCGTGGCTACAAAATAGAACCTTATCGATAGTACACAGAATTGCGGATCAGCAATTTCCTTAAAGGAAAATCTTTTCATATTTTAGACCATTTCCTCGTTCCGTGGCGTAGTTAATCGACGATATTTTTTTCCGTAAACACGCAATGGCGTTGATAGAAATATAATACAACATCAGTTTAGCATCGATAGTTATTTTGTATTTCACAGACTAGTAGACGACTTTGAAGTTTGAAAAGTGCTTGGATTTTATAAAAGAAAACAAATACCATAGACACAGTTAAAGTACAAGACCTTTTTTTTACTAGCCTGTATTGTCCCACTGCTGGGCAAAGGACTCCCCATCTCGCTTCCACACCTCCCGATCCTTCGACCGTGTCCGCCAGTCTCGACGATAGGCGTCTAGATCGTCACGCCATCTTTTCCGGGGCCTACCCCGCCTGCGGCTTCCATCTTGAGGTGTCCACTGGGTGACAATAGTGGCCCATCTCTCCGGACCTATATAAATCATCATCAGCCTATAAGTGCCCACTGCTGAGCAAAGGCCTCTTTTCATTAAGAGAAGGTTAGAGCATTAATCACCAAGCTTGCTCAATGCGGGTTGGCGATTTCAAACTTATAATTTGAAATTATAAGTCCAGGTTTCCTCACGATGTTTACCTTCACCGTATGTCAGTGGTGTTTAAATAATCATAGAAAGTACATATAACTCGGAAAAAGTCACATTGGTACTTGCCAGGTTTCGAACCCACACCCTCATGCATGAGAAGCGGCTGCTTCACCTCCGGGCCACTACGACACCTACTACCTATATAAATAACAAAACTTTTTTAAAGGCTTGTCTCACAATATATAAATACCCTTAATATGCCTGACACATTTGAATATGGAATTTCATTTGTGTGTACTGCGTGGCATATACGTTTATCGGGAGCTTATGTGAAGGTTGCGAAAGAGTCACTGAACGTTAAATGTGATAATACAACAACGCAATGTTTTATTTTAATAGTGTATTCTGTATTAATATATACCTAATAATTTAATAGCTTTTCAGTCAGTAGTTTAAATTATTTTTTTATTAGTTCTGCCTCATTATTTCTCTCACTTCTAGTAGGCAAACAAAGGCGTGGTAAAAATCTTTTTCAATCTCCTTAGCTTGTTCAAGCTCCTTATCTTTTGTATGGTCAACTACACGAGAAAGGTTACAATTTGAATAAATAAAAAAACTTAGAATCCATTAGTTACAATGTTTAACAGAACAAAATGTTTATCCAACATTTAATACAAAATACCTTTTTACAAGAATAATTCAATTAAATTCATCAAACACAAGCAAACGCCGTTCGCGCACCTATTGTTCTTCAATTGTGTCTTGAATTACCACGATTCAAAGGTTAATAAAAATAAATAGTCAAAAAGTAACGAACGGACTACGTGGAGTTGACCAGAATAAATTGAACCTTTTTAAAAATAAAATCTCTTTCTACCAGATAAGGAATTGACGAACTGCTGCGATGACAACGGGAGACTGACTGATACTGCGCAATCGAATCCATCTTGTGCACCTATACTGATACCTCGTAATGACCCTGTGCATGCACCACAAGGAACTCAGTGTATGAACTTTGTAAGGACGGGAACGACTAGAGACAGAGGATGCACTCCACCTAACGTCCCTGCTCAACAGGTAAGGAACTATTAGTACATGTTTATTTAAAAAAAACTATGGAAAACGTCACTATAACCTGACGATAAATGTTATTGGCTCGACTACGTTTTCTTTTGTTTTCTAAAAAAATACTTAGCACTTGAATTTTCGTATGAGTCGTGGGTTTTAAAACATACATTTTCATTGGCACGTCACACCCAGATACTGAATAATAATTTGAGCACTACTCAAAGAGTTGTGTATAGATTTTTTTGTTTCCCTGGTAGAATATTTTTCAAGGGTTATCCTGGGAAAGGGTTAACTTAGTCAATAAAAAAAAATCAAAATACACGGGATGTAAATATTTGTAATCAGAAAATAAACGATATTTTGGTGGTAAGTAAATGTCAAAAAGGAGGTTTCAAGAGGTTTCTGTTTGAACTTTAAAAAATTTAAAACCAAAAAATATAGGCAGCTTGAGCAAGAAAATAATAACTTAACGAAGTATATTTTTGTGCATAAAAAAGTTTAGAAATATATTTCTCTTTCAGTCTTATACTTAAAAATAACTTTGTATACTCTCCTGACTCAATATTTCGTCTAAAAAGCAATCATATTTATTACCTAAATCATTGCGAAAATGTCTCCAGATATGCATACGATCTCATTTTTAGTTTTCTGATAACAGGCGTAGCATTTCTCTGCCACAATTTAAGTCATAAAGATAGCAAACTAAAAACTTTCATCCAATAGCCATTATGCAATTTTAAAGAAAAAAAAAACTATTTTTAAAAGTTTGGAGAAATGAGCAGGTAGGTCAAAAGGTTGACCTGAAATTTGTGTTCAAAAGTTTGAAAGTTCCACACGTAAATCTCATTTTTTATTACAAAGATATTATGAACATATTTTTGATTTTTTTCTATATTAAAGTCATCACCAACCTATATATATATGCTGGCATATACGCTTTTATATTTAGATGTTTTAGCCCACAAAATACACTTATTTAAGTCAAAACAATATCAATAATAAAATGGTAATATGTTTTGCTCATTTCCTCATTATTTTAAGCCTTACTCTTTTCTAATAAAGTTCTATTTTGCCACCAGCTAACAGCGGTCACAGCCTTTATGGATCTCTCTTTGGTCTACGGTAGCAGTCAGACTCAGGCCGATCCAATCCGAGCCCGTCAAGGAGGTCGTCTTTTGACCATTGTCAGAGGAGGCCGGGAATGGCCGCCACAGGAACCTAACACGACCGTCATCTGTGAAACTGCGCAGTCACCTAATGAACCCTGTTATTTGACCGGTAAGATAACACTTTTGTATTCAATCCTATAACATCTTCCAGATACGTATTTAGAAGGTGGTATGGTTCACATTAAGTAATATCAAAGTACCAAAAGAGAAAAACGTTATATTTTCTATAGCTTAACTCCACACATATCGCCAAAATGAATTTTGGTACGGTCATAACTTAGTCCTTACCCTACAGTTTTTTTAACCAAAATTCATCAAATTTTATGAGCCAAGGTCTAACATCACTGCGAAGTTTTTAAGAAAATTTGGGCAGTGGTTGTCGCGTTATATTAGCACATATTTAAATATCACCCAACTATCAGAAGAATGACAAATCACCTAAAATAGCAGACTTCAGAATCAGGACAAGGTTAGCTCTTGCTTACGTAACCATAAGCCTTTTGAATACTGATGGAAGATCCATTTGATCTTTACTTATAACTCCCTTGAGGGCAATTACAGCGTCGAGTGCCCCTGTAGAGGTTGGTCCAATTAAAGTTGGCCTCCATAAATATACCACAGAAGTTTGCACTCTTGAGAAGTAAATTATATTTACAAGTTTTCTTGAAGTAAGACGATAAATATAAACATTGCTATTGATTGTCCTGTGTTACGACAAGTTTTTTTTATTTAAGTTTATTATTAGTATTTCAGCACGTTATGTCAAAAGTTGATTGCGTGGTTGATGCAGTGGCTAAGTGAGATTATGCTGTAGAATGTAAAACTGCTAATGGTTTCTTGAAACTAAATTTACAATTAGTAGTGTGGAGTTTGAGAACTCAGTAGCGTTTAGCCCTCGGGCTAAAGAACAAAACAGACCTCTCCATTCTGCAATCGTATCAGATCGATCGATCGGCGATTGGGCACTATAACGAATCTAGGGCTAGTAAGAATTAGTATAATTTTATAAATTATCCATTCACTATTCTTAACAGGTGACATTCGTGTGAATCAAAACCCTCAGCTGACGACACTCCAAGTGATACTCATGAGGGAACACAACCGTATTGCTGATACTCTAGCTCAACTCAACCCTCACTGGAATGACGAGACTCTCTTCCAAGAAGCAAGACGTATCCACATAGCTGAGATACAACACATCAATTACTATGAATATCTTCCTATTTTGTTAGGTAAGTTAAATACATCAAGTTTTGGAAGTAAATATGTTACAATTATTTTTTCAAATTGAAGTTATTATGATAAAAACTTTTTTATTTTGATTGTATAGGCAGTTGATTGTAGTTATTTAGCTTTTTTATGTGATATACTGACAATCGAGCAGATGGATTTACCTGAGGGTATTGTAAAGTTTGAAAAGCGTTTCGATAATTTTGTTTCTTATTCTTAAAGAAACAAAAATTCTTTGTTTTATTATTATTTGAAAAGCCAAAAAATAAAAGGGAAACCACAATCTTAATATTTACCTACTTACTTTGCTTAAGTATGAGGAAAAAATTCCCTAATATTTGTTAGCATTTTTCAATTTTACTTTAGAAGTGAAGTTACGAAGAATCTTTCTGTACATTTTTTTCTGAGTAAGAAAGTTAGATTCTTACAAAGGCTTTATTAAAGTCATGTTACTTCATTTGTGTAAAAATTATACAGGTAGCTAATCAAATTTTTTACATTTTCTTTTGAATTAGGCCAGCTTTATCTACTTAGTTTGTGTCTTCTCTGTACGAATTTCATAGTATTATAACTATTTAATCTACTAGCGGCCTAACTAGCCCTCGGCTTTACACGCGTAAAAAAATAATGTATCTCAGGATTTTAAAACCAGCATCCCCTTATTACAAAACAAGATTTATGTTTAGTCTAGGTTTAAACTATCGAGTCAGGTTTTGTATTTTGAATCTTATTCTCACCTATCTTCATTTTGAAATACAACAACTGAGTCAATGGTTTAGATCTAGACTAAAGAAAAAAATTGTTTTGTAAAAAGACCGGAAGTGTTTAAAGCGAAACTTCGACTAGCATATGCAACAAATGTATAATTTATAGCCTATATATACTTCTTAGGAATATAGTTTCTGTAAATATTCTATCAGTGAAAGAAGTTTGAAAATCCGACCAGCGCAGCGGCTCCATAGATCGCCCCCTACATATAAACTAACAAATTTTACCTCTTTATACTATTAGTATAGATATGTGTAGCAAAAATATTTGAACCATGTGAATCTTTATTCAGGTTTTGAGAATATGGTGAAGAACAAGCTCATCTACCCTGGTGCTCACGGCTACGTGAACGATTACAACCCTGGAGTGGATCCTTCCATACTCAATGAACACGCCACAGCTGCCTTCCGTCACTTCCACAGCCTGATCAGAGGTCACTTAAAGTACGTAACTTATTGTTTAATTTTGTTTATTTTAACGCACATTTGATATATCACTATTATGGATGACTGTACCAACCATGGGACTACAATGTCCCGATCATTTAGGAGGCGTACGAGAGGCGTATGAAGTCAACTGCGCCTGGTCCTTAACTTAAGTAAAATGTGACACAATTATCCCTATCATTGTTTAGTATTATCATATTTATCTGGTTATTTTCGTTTGTTACTGTAGTCTTCTCCAGCAACATAGCAGTTAGATCGATATTTTCATATTCGTATCGTATCGATACACTGTCAGTTATCTATATATATATATATATATATCATATATATATCATATATATATATATATAGATATAGTCACTTAATCTAGCTGGATATTATACTACACACTGAACCTGAACACATCTTAAAAAACGTAATTATTCTAGATGTTTTCTCTACTTCAATTACGAACTGCTGTTGCCTATGTTAATAACTTTTATTTAATTGTCCAAAATGAGATTTTTCTTGTAATTTAAATAATAATTTCTTATTCTTTTGTTGTACTTAACACAATTTTATTAATTTTCTTATTATTATTTTTTATTTCTACAACAGTAATTGTGGTTATTATGTCTTGATTAGGGGCCAAAACTCACAATTCTAATTATGTTATCTATGTTTATGATGTTTTTATTAAATAGGCTGCAATGCAATCACGGTATACACTTATTGACTATCAATATTAATGAGATAGGAAATTGCAATGGCCGACCTGGTCACGTTCACTATAGCGGTTAAATAGACAATTATATTATGCTTTTTAGATAATTTCTATCATTAAGGTAAGTTTCAATTATGTCTGGCGTGTATTTTCGAAATTGTATTAATACTTTATAAGACAACTTCTAAGCGAGATGAAAAAGTTTCTTCAAAAATCCGTACTCCAAGTACAAAAGTAGACTCAAAAGAAAAAACTGTATAACAACCTCTTTTCGCAGATTAATCTCAGAAACCCGTCGCGCTATCGGAGCCGTGCGCATGAGTGACTGGTTTACCCGACCGCTACTGTTGGAACTCGACAATGCCTTCGATCACTTGGTTCGAGGACTTACAACTCAGGAGCAAGACTTCAGTGACCAGTCCTTCGATAGTGAAATTACTCAGTTCCTGTTTAAGTAAGTTATACGTACTTTGATTTTACGAGTTGATTGAAGTATTTTATATACCTATCATCCATGTTTCGCCTTCTGTGTAAATATTATTTTGCCACACGTGCTAACCGGGGAGTAGCACGTGTGGCAGGATCGATACGGCACGGAATAATTCTTTGTATGATCGACAAATAATTTTCCGGGTCTGGGTGTTACGTGTATGTAAAATTGTATGACACAGTAGAAAATCATATTGTAAGACATTAAAAAAATAGGTATAATTTTTACTAAATGCCAGTACGACTCAGGTTTTGTTTAGAACTACTGTACCCGGAGGAACAGTTATAGATTCATTGTTATTGCTAAGAATTTAGAAAACCGAATACTGCCAAAATATTCAAATGTAAATAAACAGTCGGATCGGTCTTATGTTAACAATTCGATACTTATTCTCTGTACTAGTAGAATAAAACAGTTGTGGACAACGTTGTGCATTGAAATATCAATAATCAATATTAGTTGAGTAATGGTAATTGTGTATTGTAATACACAATTACCATTACTCAACTAATAATTGACTATTTCTGTAACTAGACTTTATGAATAATTATTCAAAATTATGGTACTGCAATCAGAAAAGAAGGGTTAACGTCGCGTCGTCGATCCTAAAATACCGATGATTTACGGCGAAAACAGTCGCCGAAATTGTGCTGAAGTTTTTAGTACTGTGTGGAAGAACGAGCGAAATTTATTGCTACATTAATATTAAAACTAATCCGGCTTGATATTACACCATCAAATTGAAATGTCTATAAAGTTGGTGCTAACATCAACTTAGCGTTTAAGTGCAATTTGATTTCAAATGAACTGTTAAGGTTTATAAGTACTATGAATAATCGTTTCAAGTTTCGTTGAGTGCTGTCGCTCCTATAGAATCAGGCGTTACTTGCGGGAAATCCATGACATTAAATGTTATGAAAAATATCTAGTTTTAATTTCCACGACAGAAATCCAGGCTTGTTGCAGGATACATTCCCACCCTACCTACCTGCAATCAACACACCAAACGAATCGAGACATAGCACGAAAAGCCTTAGAGTTTTATTCTGTAATTCTTTGAAAAATAAAACGTCTGTTTTGGTCTTTAGTTTGTAAATGTAGTAGTAGTAAATTAAAAATATGAACACTATGATATCAAAGGGTTTCGGTTCTTGGTACAATTTAGAAAGGATGGTTGTCAGTGAGTGATTTCAAAGTTCCAGTCTTTATGATTTTCACGTCACTGTTCCAGGAAATATTACCATTTCGATTCGAAATTCAATTCGATGTTGCTTGGTTTCCAATTAAATACGGAAAGGGATGCGGTTGGTACAAATTTAAATATTCGTTTGTTAAATAATCATGAACGCAATAATAATGATGTTTCGATTTCAATTCTTCGGAAGGTTAAAATAAAGCTATTTCTAACGCGTTAGGCAAACAGGGGCCCGAGTCTACTACTTTAAAAGTGTTGTCATTCCTACACGATTCCATTGTCATTTTGTTAAAAGTTCGTAATCTGTTAATTCCAAATGGCTGATCATTGGCGTTCGGCGATGTCGTAATAGAATTATAGTACGAGATGTCTTGTAACGAATTATAAACAATATCTGCACATTAATATTCTAAACATAAATCATTGAATAAAGGAACTGACATTTTTTTATTAATTTACCGCATTATGTCAAATATTCATTTGTTATTATGTACGAGATTACCGTTCTAAAGATTTATTTCAATGAAGTGGCATTGGAAAGTCATAATGACGCTATCGTGTTAGTAGATTACCTTACTTGTCAAAATCAACAATTTTGAAACCAATGATCTACTATTCTGACACTATTGTAATAGCAGACTCGAGGCCCAGATAACCCGATGGTAAGCACTCTTCGCCGCCAATCAGCACCAGTAACATTGCGAGGAGTAATGAGTGTGTTGTTATCCTTATAGGGTAAAGGATTTGAGGGTTAGGAATGGAGGGAGGATGGATTGGCTGTCATTATTTTCATTAATTCTTAATCTAAATTAAGGAGTCAGGCAAATTTTGGAATTGTGCCGAGTGTGAGAAAATACTCTCAATATCCGAAAATAAAATTCTTCATCAGTTTTTCAAATTTAAATACCTACTTAAAGAAGTGCGTCAACATTTTTGAAATATCTTTATAAAATATGTTCATAAACACTTTCAGACAACAATATGAGAGCTATTCTCGAAGACATATTTTGTGTTCCGCTTGCCTCTGTGGGGATTAAATACTGTGATGTTATGTTGAATTAGGGATCGAACGTTGTTAGACAATTTATTATTGCTCACGTAGATACACGTTGTGATAACAGATGAATGATCAAACACAACATTGTTCTGACCTCAAGCGATTTAAAACCGTGTTTGCGTTAAACACTCACGAATAAATTAAAATTTTCGCTTGCTTTCATTTTAGTAGAGCTTGTCAAAAGTACACTGTTCATTGTTGCCTTTGAATATATTGTCGCTGGTTGGCTAGAATTAAGTATTTCTAGAGTGTTATACGTCCATCCGAGACTAATGAAATACCGGGTTATTATAGTTATATTTTTTTATGGTATAAGTCGGCAAAAGAGGAGACGGATTACCTGATGGTAAGCAATCAGCGCCGTCCATGGACACCCGCAACACCAAAAGAGTTATGAGTGTGTTGCCGGCCTTTTGGGGATAGGGGTTGCGGATGTAAGGATCGGGAAGGGATAGGGGAAGGGACGGGATTGGGCTTCCGATTTTCTGTGAGGCCGTGGTATCACTCCGGTCGAGCCGACCCATTCGTGCCGAGGTTGACTCTCCCACACTTTATATGCTTTAATGCATCGTCTTTAAGAATACGCGCACTGTTTACGAAGATGTTTAATTTCACAAAACTATAAAAATTGATAAAGGTTCCAATGCCACACACCAGATTCGATACCCAATTTTAAAATAAAAAAAATATCACGCTTTATTTATTGATTGAAAGAACATCTTGATCGCAAAGTGATTTTTTTATCAATAAAATTATATGCGGTAATTTTATAAATCATCTAACTAGTTAATAATCTCTCAAAAGCTGGTAATATTCATTACAAATTTAGTTACAAGACGTTGCCAGACTTAATTGTTTACGATACAAACTTAATAACAAGACTTAGGTACCGATCGTTTAAAATTATCTTTGTTTGAGTAACGTCGACAGCCTAAATCGTTTTAACGTGAAAATTCGTAAGCAACAGTAGCTAGAACCATTAAAATGTACATCCCATGACTTGCTATAGAAGATAAGTTATAGAAAAAAAAGATTGGGTTCAAAGAAATAGGAATTAATATTAATAGAAAGGACAAGTTGTAGAAAAAATGAAAAAGGAAAGGGCTCAGGAAAGAAAATTTTGAGGAATGTTAAACATAGCTACCTAAAATAGTAATTAAATAGAAAAAAATACAATCAAAGAAAAAAAGGATATAAACATAAGTGACGTGACAATAATTCTGGATCACTTGCCTGGCCAGTTATACAAGCTTTTTTCAGTAGTTTCCTAGTCGAAAAAGATTTTTATTTCTTTTTTGACTAGGAAAATTTTATTCCAAAGAAATGTTATAATATTGTGAAGAAAATATTTGTGTATTAATTTTATAAATTTGAAAACCTTAGTGATTGAGACACAAACATCTTAGTAGAAGTTCTCTTTTTGTAAAAGTAAGCAGGGATACACCGCTTCCCAAACTTACAAAATATTCAAAAAGTCCTATCAAATCTAACTAAAATTAATTCATTATCCAACAAACGAAATAAATCTAGGTTTTCTTTTAAACCTTTTTTCTTTTAAACTTATACTTATTGTGGATATCGATACTAAATAAGATGCTTTTTTTATAACAGGCGTAACAATACTTTTGGTGGTGATCTGCGTGCAAGAGATATCCAAAGAGGTCGTGACCATGGCTTGGCATCCTATATAACTAGCAGAGCTGCGTGTGGCCTTCCTGTTCCCAAGACTTTCACTGATATGTTGGACTTCATATCTCATGAGGTATGTATAGCTAATGTACTTATCATATTCATCATCCTCAGGCTCTAGCGACGGAGACGAGGAAGAAGTTCTTTTAATCTTGGTCGTGGTGGATTGGAGTTTCGAAACTTTAAATTTGAATTAATTTATCCATGTTTCTTTACGATATTTTTCGGTGAGTAGGTACGAGTATACTTAAGTGGATTTATTAGTTATTATTTATACAACCAGATATCCATAATAGCTAGGTATATGTTTTAATAGCTAGATGTCTTTTTTATACCTTCTGCTGTATCGATGAAACACAGAGTGCACAATATTTCATGCTGAAAGACTACCCGATAAGATTCATATAAATCGGTTAGAAGCTTTAATACCTATCTTAATCTTAGATGAAAATGTTATAATTATTATGATATACTCGTACCAAACAAGCCCTCATGTTAAACACAAATAAAAAGTTATGAAGTTTTGTAAAACACGTAAAATATTTAGGTAATTATTCCATTTTATTGCGAGTACAAAATTGTTCAAAACATGTGGAACGAAACATGTATAAAAGTACGTGATTCCAGACGGTCCCAAAAACTTTTATCAACTTTTATTAAAGTGGGTCCTAGGTTCTCATATCTAGACAAATAAAAAGTAACTAAACACAATAAATTATGAATTATACGAACAGTTTGTGAAATCTTTTGAATAAGTATAAAGATTGTAAGGACTTTAATTTTGTAATCTGGTATCTATTCCTTTATTATATTATATCTTTATTTTCTTTATAATAGTTTCAGAGATTAGCACGTTCAAATAAAAAATCTCTTCAACATTTATATTTTTTAAGTAATTACTATATCCGGTATTTTAATTTTGATTAACTTTTTTTTTTCTGAGGGGAAAATCATCAAAAAATTATATCTTCCGCCCGGGGCCGGGCGGGAGGGAGTGTCAGGCTCTTACTGAATAAAAACCCCCCTGTTCCTTCTCCTGCTCTGTGATTAACTTGTGTACGGCGTCCTTTTTAACTACGAGCTACAAAATAATATATTAGACATCCTGTTAATAATTTCAGAATAAAATAAACAGGCCAACAATACTTTACCAGATTTGTTAGTGAAAGCTAATTCAATGTTTCAAGCACTAGTCTTAAATCAGTCTGAATACAACCTTACACATTTTGCCTACTTGTGGAAAAGTGTTCGTTAAAGATGTCTGGTACTTTTCAGGGCTCCGTAAGTAAGGTTAAAACGGGAACCTTATTGCTAAGACTCTGTTGTCCATTCGTCTATCTGTTTGTATTGTATTTCTACTGAATGTATTTCTTGAACCGTGATACCTGAGCAGATGATATAACGTTGTCGTTAGTTGAATAGTAAAAACTAATAAAAAAATGTTAAGGTATTCATGCATAACAAATGAATGAGATTTTAACATGGAACCAGTCCGTGTTCTCGATTCAAACTTGCCTAGCTTTTTATTTGCATTGTTTCGTAAATAGGAATGAAAACGAGAAAATTATTTAGTTACTAGCTATTTTTGAGAGCACTTAATACTTAATTGTTGAAACAAATGCTCCAGGGGGATTGCGATTTATTCATTTGTCTTTATAGGTTACCGAGAGATATTTTATTACTACATAAATGTAATTACATAACTCCAAGTGTAGTTATTATGTTTTTTACTGTTCGAGTACCAAAAAAAGATTACAGCTTTTTTATATTTAGGTAAAAATAATGTTGTTTGAATTTAGTCAACAGTTTATCACACGTTGAACCCAAACTAATAAATTATTTTATACCCGATGAACATGGTTTGGTCTAGTTATATATAAGTACAATATCGGTGACCGTTTGCATTAGTGATGGGTGACATACTATGTTTAGACTTTTTTGCTGGTTATGTGCGACAATCCGACGTGACATCACATAAACAGACGTGACGAATTAATAAAGGTTGGTCTATGTAAGCTTACTTTGACATCTTACTAATATATTAAAAGTACGGATGTTTTTCACTTTTTCAGGTAAAAACCAATAAATGGATTAGAATTCCAAATTGGCATATGGATAGATTATAGTCTAGAACACGATTAAAAAATAAACTACATACATTTTACACCGGTAAATCGGACAAAGCCGATGGCGGAAGCTAGTTACAAATTACCTAGTAGCTTTTATGAACCTTTGAAATTGAACAATCCAAAATTTTTGGCCATTTTCGTTTTATTCTGTGAAAGGTTTGCGATTTTAGTTGTTGGAACTACCTGATCTATCATAAGCCTATCGCCCGCCGGCGTCACCAAGATAAACGTCGTAAACTCGTTAAGTGTTATCTTCTATTATAAATCCAGTTTACTGAGGCTGATAACAATTAAGGCCAGACTTGATGGGTTTGACGGAAACCTATTAAGTAGAAATGTTTGATAGTAACCGCTCGTCAGTACTTTGATCATGTTGTTAAGATCTTTAGAGGAGAAAACGGATATAATTATTGAAAACCCCTTTTGAAATGCGTTTGTTTTCGGTATTTAGTATTAGTTTTTGATTACGTCATTGATGAAAAACATGCTTGATGTAATGCCAAAAGCAGTCACACACACATGTCGAAGTGAACGCGTGGAAGGTGGCATACCATGTATTTTCCTAGGTTGGTGCCTGAATATAACCTAATACTAAACGTTACTTAGATAAAAAACGCTTATAAATTTCGTAAGACGTTTTTGGCTTTAATTAACTATAAACATTTCTATTCATGATACTGGCTGAAATTTTGTCAGAAGTTACTCCTAATGAATATGTAATAACTTAAATATTAATTACTGTTACTAGGTAGTTGTAGTAAAATGGTTCATTGTGTGTGTAAGCACCATTTTAGCTCGTAAATAGTGTGCCTCATAAGTAGTGAATTTTACAACCGATATTAAATTGTGTTATTGTTTGTAGCAACTTGTAGCAACTTGTAGCTTACTAATTCTAGTAACTACATAGATATATTATACTCGTAAATAATACAAGTATATAGGTAGGTATATTAGTTCTTAGAATGAGAAACAATAACAGCTTTATATGACGTATCCCAAAATAGAAGAAAGTTGTAATAATCTATAGCAATGTTTTAAAGCCGAATAGTTTATTTGGACGTTCTAATCTCGGGAACTACTGATTCGAAATGAAGAATTCTTTTTATTTTGGATAGTTCGTTTATCAACAGAGGCTATAAAATATCACACTACTATCAATAGGAGCCGAGCAGCGGGTGACATTGCGACATACAGCTGGAGTAGCTGTTATTGTTTCAAACTATATATTATATAACTGTGTTACAAATGTGACTGCGAGTACTGGACTAGGACTTTGGGTCCCTGGTTGGAAAAGTCAATACAGTTTCTAGGTACCATAAATTATACGGCTTGAGTAATGAAATTAGGCCTCGGATATCCATATAAATCATCATTGGTCCATAAATAAAAAAAACTAGGTTACAAATACACAAAAACTCCTTATATTTTCCTCTTTTGAAAAAAAGAACGACAAAACTGTCACCTACTTTTAGAAAACTTACATTAAGCATTTTCCTGTTTTTTTAGAACGTGGCTGCCCTCCAAAACTTGTACGCGACACCTGAAGACGTAGAACTGGTGGTAGCTGGTTCTTTGGAGCGCAACGTGCCAGGAGCTCAAGCTGGTCCAACCTTCCTCTGCATCATGACGGAACAGTTCTACAGAACACGTGTGGGAGACAGATACTTCTATGAAAATGGCGCTGATCCTGACATTGCTTTTACGCCAAGTAAGTTATTATAACTTATGTTAATCACTATAGTCACTCCACTGTTTTGTTTGCTACTGCAAATAAAAACCTAGTTTGGATCAGATTGCATTTAATGATGTTGTTAATACTTTTATCACAATTAATTTAACTTGCAGACACTTTTTCATCTTTTGTGCAGGAAGTTATTCAGGGGAAGGGCAGCTTGAATCTAAAACATTTCACTATTAGTATTACTTAGAATATTTAGTAGCTTGATTTAAATAATTCGATGAAAATCATCAATGATCATCTTCTTCTTCCTGGGTAGTTCGAGAGTGAGTGTGACTCTTAGGGACCCAAAACGATTTTTCTTTTGTGCTGTTAACCGGGCCGCTGTACATTATAAGATTCGCACCCGCAAAGAAGAATTTGACTAAGACTCAGTGATGATCTAGGTTCTAAAAAGCTTATCCTTTATCTTGATTCACATTAATCTAAATCTTTTAGTTATCTTCAAATTTTCGCAAACGTAAAAAATATGTACGCAAAATAAATATTTCTTAGCTTAGGAAACATGATAGCCATGTTAATTAAGGTATATTATATATTTTCCCATTTAGAGTATTCATTTTCGCTTTCACTTTATTTTACATTATACTTTAGGATATACGATATTAACTCTTATATAAATTATTACTAGGAAAGATTACCTATTTACTGATCTCTCATAAAGCATTTTTGTTTTCTATTTGTTCGAATAAATCAAGGAATTATGTTCGTTGCTTAAATATTATCAGCCTAAAAGTGACTTTTGACAACAGTACGAGATATAATTTGTATCTGGAAAGAGGTCGAATCAACATTTTAGGGACAATGCTAGCCAGAATTTATTTCTCTCTTACATTTTTCTTATAACAGTTTCACAGTTTTTCTTCGATTATACGATACTTGATGGATACTGCCTGTCAGATATGTGTTGTTGACATGTTGTGTGTCTTAGCAAACAATGGTTTCATCACCATATTACTGAAATGATTAAACATTATAATACATATATTTCTTTATTTCACACTGACACAATTAATTTGTATTTCGGTTTATTTTACGAGTGCACCACATATTGAACCGAATTGAAACTTTGTCAACTAACACATAAGAGATATATTGAAATTGGCCCCTTTTTACATACCGCAATGTAAATAAAACTGCTGAAATACTATTAAAAGTAATTTAAGAAGTGTCGATACGTAAGAGTCGTCCAAATGTTTACGATCATTCCATATGACAGTTTCTTCAGCCACGAAGCCCGAATGTACGCCTCGCACATAAAGGCTGAACTGTAAATAAAAGTATTTTTATTGAAACTAACTTCTTGGGGGCAGTGACAGTTTCGTCCGTGGATGTTGAGAAATCATTGAACAAAACAAAAACTTTTGAGCCGTTAAGAATTGGATATTTCCAGATGAAAAAATAAAGAAATGACCTGGTCCATGCCTTCATTAGATTTGATCCATATTTCCAGTGATATCTTGTATAAAACAGAATATGCCTTGTTTACATCTAATCATAATATCTTATTTGCTAGGTCTAGTGAATGATATCTACATACATTTTACAGTCGATCTAGTAGGTTCCATATCTCTATACTAAAATTATCAATCAAAAGACTTCCTCATCGTATTTTTCACCAAAGCGCCCATTAACTAAAGGATAAATGCAATTACTCACCAGATCGTGGCCACGTGCTCGTATGGCGTTGCTATCAAAACAAGTCTCCCTACATATGGCCTTATTTAATTATTTTCCTCAACAAATCTTGTTAAATGTAGGTATGTATGTCATGTGCATTAGAGAACAAATGGCACGTCACGTAAAATAGGCGGAATATATGGCTAACCATTTCTTGATTGTGTCATACAGGAAAAATCATAGGAATTCATGTTGACATTCGCAAAGATGGCATGTGTTTGGCTAAAGATATGACGATTTGGATTTGTTTATTACTTTAAAGGTACACTTGATACTCCTATATATATCTTATAGGCAAACAATTGTTGAAAAGATTAGCTGACATCATTTCTAGTAATAATTTTGTTACAAAAAGTGTTTTAACAATAAAAAGGGTCAAACTGATTACAGGACTTTCTCGGCACGAGCATCTAACAAAGCTCTCTTGATACTGTGATGAATGACGGGAAACTATTTTGTTCTGTTGATAAACATATTTTTTTATTAAACAGGCCAGCTCGACACGATACGCAAGGGGGCATCCATGGCGCGATTGCTATGTGATAACAGTGACGGAATACAGGCTATGCAGCCCAGAGCCTTCCAACAGATATCGCACACGTAAGTATCGCTATTACTTACACTCCCGACTTTTACGACTATGACGCAGAAGAATTCAGTAGTTTGATAAGGTTCTTGCGGCAAGCAGAAAACATTGGCTTGAAAATGTCATTTTACCATTTCACATTGATTCTATTTCACATTGATACTTTTGGTAATAAACTTTGTGTAAAAATTTTGAGAATGACCACTATAATATTCTTCTAATCTAATGAATAGCCATGAGATGATAGTGCACGTAGTATTACTACAAAAAAATTTACGTTGCACTTTTTATATGAAAAGTAAAATAAATAAAAAATACAACACAATAGTAATAAATAGTGTCATAAGACTAGTAATCAATTTTTTACTCAGCGGTATATTTGTACTGTGGCTTCTTTATGTAGGTACCTACTTAAACTCATAGATAATATTAAAGAACATGTTGCCATTAATTTCCATTCGGAAAGTTAAGATTTACTGTGAAGGTCGCAATGAACAAACTAAATCCATAATTTCTTATTTTTACAGGAATGTGCTGGTACCCTGTCAATCATTACCAGCTATTGATCTAACTCTATGGCAAGACGCAAGAAGCCATTTTTAATATGTAAGAAATAGCATTAAATAAGAATTAAAAAACAAATTAAAATGTCACCTAAAACTAACAAAGTTTAATTTGTTAAGAACTTTCGCAAACCGAAACTTCTAGAATAACAATCGTACAATACTATTATTATACTTCAATGGAATAATAGGTTGCAAAAGTTAGTGACGTGATGTTTTAAGTAAAAAATACTTAGCACCTAGAAACCCTATGCTTGTTCAATACTTAGTTGTTATCCACACCGCTTAGCCGTTTCTTTTAAATAAGTGTATTACTACTACTAAGCTCTTTTTCAATTTTATTTTCAATGTATACATTTATTTTGATAACCCTTTATTTTATTTATTTGTACAGATTATGACACTAAGATGTAAAATAATGTGTGAACAAAGCCATTTTTTAATTGTTTGTGCTATTTTAGAATACGTAGGAACATGTTTTGACAATACTGAATCAAATGGATAATAATTATTATATTTTTCACATTCAAGATACGAATGGAAAGTAAGAAAGTTGTGTGTTTGTGAAGCAGAATTAATAAAGAATTATTTTTATGTATTCAAAAGCGTTTTATTTTACCAGGAAATTTACGAAAATATTTTTATATAGAACCCTTCCCCGGGTTCAAGTTTTGTGATTTGAATATAAATATCAAACGAAACGCAAAGGATCAAACGGATAAATATATTTACAATTTATCATTTAAAATATTCTACCTCTTTTACTAAAGGTATGCTGAGTAAAGGTTATTCGTCACTGCAGTTATTTTCATTTTAAAAAGGGGTGACAAGGATTTTTTTTCAAAAACTTATGAAACTGGACAGAATATTTTAGTGGTATCAGCATTTTTTATAAATTCACACGTTGTTGTCTCTAAACGACGCTTTTCGATTTTGGACTATCAACTGCAGTCTCTTGGTATATAAGCAAGTATCAGCAGTATTTTTTGCTACTACTTTAGCTTCAACGGCTCAGAGCAGCGATTTTAATAATGCAGTATGCTGGTAGCCGTTATCTGGTATGTTGTTGCTTACTTTGGTGTCGCCCAGGGGTCTACAGTGGGTCCACTTCGGCTTGTACTGATTTTCAATAACACAGAGTAGCTTTCCAAGCTTTAGACTTTCTTGGTTTACATGGATATTATAAAAAAAAAAAAAATAATCAAAAAATATTTATTATTTTCAGTAGTAACAACAGCATTGTTGACCAGTTATTTTTATTGTGTGCAAACGCGACGTTTTTTTAATCTCAATTAAAAATAAACTCTCCCTTATATACCTATATATCAAATATGTTACATCTTTTATTGAAATACGAAAATCTTTATTTCATACTAATGACACTCCGCTCAGGGTGGGGCGAGAGAAAGGGTAAGTGTGTTTATTATGGAGTTTGAATCCGAAACCCTCAAACATCGTCAATGTTGTGCTCAGCCCAAGAAGGGTACACAGCGGTCGTGTGCTTCTCTATATGTTCCGGGAAGACCACGACTGTCGACATTGACCAGGGCGTTTCCTTTCTCTGGATTCGCAACAGACACCTCCTATAACTTCGGTGTCCGGTAAGTATAGGGTTAAGGGGACGGTGAGAATGCCATAGCAATTTATAGCTAATCCTTATCCCGTTACACATTAATGAGGTGAGGCAGTGGAGTTTTGCCCCTTATCGTTACTCATAGATGGTGTTTGCGTAGCAAATGGAAGTTATGCCATAGTCATAATAAATTCAAACTCAAAAAAATCAGAAAAGGTGGTCCTAAATAATCTTGAGGTAGAGTAGTGTCCAGTCACGACATCATAATAGCTTAATGTCATTGAAGACACGGCATAATTTAGGGCTGTCGCTTACATCGCCTTGTGGAGAGGAGTGGGAGTGTCGTGACATTTACTATGTCGCATCTCAAATTAATGTAAGACCTGCTAGTTGCTATCTATCTATGTTTCATCGGCCTTCATAGCCGAAATAAAATAAATCCGTTTTTGTGGATTACAATAACAAACAATATTAAGAAAAATCAAGATTAGAATGTTAAAATACAGTTTTAACATTCGAACCTTTTTTATACCTGATGGTAAGCAATCGGAGCCGTTTCTGATATTTAAGGATTAGAAAGGGATGAGAGGGAGAGAATGTAACCGGTAACCTCATTCACACTGCGAAACACAACGCTGTGGCTGTTTCACACCATTGTTTTGTGAGGTCGTGGTATCACTCCGGTCGAACGGATCTATTTGTGCCAAAGCTTGGCTCTCCCATACTTAAACGATGATGTTTATATTAGCTGGACAGTAGGTAAGATATTTTTTCCCTATATGAAAAGAGGCCTTTTCTCAGAAGTGAGATATTGACAGACTGACGATGCCGATGATGATGATGGTACCCATTTTATGGTAGAAATATATATTAGGTTTACAAGTTCTCCAACATTACTGGTTCTAAACTAATAGTAGGTATTCAATTTTCTAGTGTAGATAAAGCTCTCATTATCTAAACATTTAATCGTCCTCTATTAGCGCTACAATCTATGGCAGAGGGGGGACACTGCCCTACATTCACCAAGATCGGAAAGATAGAGGTGCCATCTTATATTTGTAACTAAGAAACACTCAATGTCTTGTTAAGTGACTACATATCACAATAGATGTCACTGTCCTGGTGTTGCAGATCTAAAAAACTGCTTCAAAAATGGGTATAAATAACCAGTCATGTGAATTTAAATAACGCTTATAAATATATTTAAAGTGTTTCAAATAACTAATAACTTATATTTATAGTTTAATAAGTGGCGGTTACTATAAAATTTTTTGGATGACAGTCGTTTAATCATTCTAACGCATTAGGGCATTTATTACAAGAGAGCATGGCAACACAAGTCTTTTAAATTTTCATGTTGACAGATCACACGATGTTTGTTATTTTGAATAAGTTTTGTCTGTTTTTTTAATTCCGGAGCCCTTCCTGGCAATTAAACTCTATCTATACAACTGTAAAATAATTTGACTGTATGGGTTTAAGGAATTAAAAACACGCTAAATCAAAATCTATGTATAAATATGGTGATATCTACATATACTATAGGTAGGTATGAATATAGCATGCATTCGTTTCTGGTTACAAAATCCAGAGGGCGCTTCAAATTTGTATGCCAAAAAAATACGCTAGAGGGCTCTCTTCTACTCCTTTATTACTTTACTCTTTGATCTATGGAGATTCGATAAATGAGACCAAAGAGATTTTAATTTGGCATTTCGTTTTTGTTATTCTACCGTGTTTACATTCAAAATTAAGATTGCTGTTTAGAATGTTCTGTAAAAATATGTAGTATAAAAATATGAGTAACAAAGACTAATAAAATTTGATTTGGGTAAATTTATATGAAACTTGTTTAATCACTTTTATTAGGAGGCTACATAAAATATACGGCGAGTTTTTAAGACGTAAGTAATTGTTTTTTTAGTATTGATGGGCGACATTTTTGGATATCGAAATGACATAAATATCAACCACCAAAACGTGGATATCAACCCCTTCATAGTTGATATCCAGTCCACACACACAAAGTCAAATGCCTTCAGTTTTTTAATCAGAACCTCTAAGGGTTTCCCAATGCTTTGAAATACCCTTCGGGAATCATAATCAATATTTCATTATTTCTTCAAGCCCCGAGTGAAAATATTGTTTATGGGAAAGTATACACTATCGTAGGTCACATCATCGTCTATCACCAGGAGAGATATAACAAGTGAAAAAAAGTGCGGACATATTTGTAACAAATTCGTCATAAATGTATAAATATTACTGAGATTACTAATGCTGACCACATAAACTTCTGTAGTTCATACGCTCAATTAAACGTCATTTCGACTGTATAATTGTGTTAATTCCCTTGAGGTATACGTTTATAGCTTAACTATTTAAGCTATTAAAACAGAATACATTGTTGATTTTCACTGCAGAAAACTAAAATAAAGAAAAGTGTAATGATGTTTTATTTTCAATTTACATAAAGTATAAACACAGCGTAATATTATGTATATATATTGCTACGCTTCGGTAAAAAACAATTTATGTGCCTTTTTTTGAAGGAAATAGCATCAAATGCCTCCTCTCGCCCAGGATGAGGCGAGAGAAAATATCAGACTGACTTAAACCCCCCCGTTTATTCTCCTGCTCTATGCCGAGGTAACTTAAACTTAAGTACCTAGACATAAATTATATTAAAGAATATCTCTAGGCCAAATTTAGTTCTGAACCGTTCAGCAGTTTTTAGGATACCTATAGAGTAAAAAATATCTATCCGCTTAGCCATCTATACTTTCAAACTTTCGCGTTTTTAACGATATACGTATAGAATATAAGAATATGAAAAGGAAAGAAATGTAACATTTTTTTTAACGTCAGTTAAATCAACCTGTTAACCATATATTATATTTATATAACTTATTACATTTAATTACGTATTTTTCAAGTTACTATAGGGTTATAAAAATGACTGCTAAAAATGATATTTGTTATAATATAATCTGTACACAACATAAATATTTTCTGTTAATTGATTAGTTATAAAGAATTATTCATAAAGAAGCTGTAGGTACTCTATTTCATATTGTGAAATTTTACTAAAAGCTTTTTATTCAAAATATTCACAATTTTAATACACAATGCTCTTATCCATCCCATCTTGTATGCACGAGATAATAGCGTGCAGTGTTCCAACAAGTTTATCATCGACAAAGTTTAAAGTATTTCACACCTTGTTTTCATCGCAAACAAGTTTAAAATTGATTAGCACTTTAACTCGCTTTTAAGTTACACAGAGGTTTCAAACTAGTTAGAGAAGATTCTACTGTTTAAAGTATTCAACTTGTTCTAGAATATATACTGACATTGTGAGACATGATAATGTACAGAGACAAGAAATTGATGATGAAAGTATTATAACAATATTTAGTATTATTAAATTTATGTAGAGTGTAGTTCTCGATAAAATTATGTGGCATTAAATTCATAAAAACGTTCGATGCATATCTCTATGTGTTACGTGGGATATGTTGGTGTAAGTAATTTTTTATAAGTATAATATTGGTGTAACGTTAAGAAATAAATACCTACTTTTATTTTATACTACGACCACAGACCAGCTCCACGTAAGACAAGAAAATTGGACCAGTTGTTTAAAAACTGTCATTCATAATGCAAAACGCAAAATTTTGTTGTTTACAAGTAATCCTGCGCTAATACCTCCATAATATGCTTCTACCTACTTATAACTATTTTCATAAAGCACTTTTTTATATAATAGGTCGGCAAACGAGCAGACGGATTACCTGATGGTAAGCAATCAGCGCCGCTCATGGACACCCGCAACGGAGGAGTTAGGGACATTTTAGGGATTAGGGATTTGGAGATTTAGGGACCGGGGGCGGGGAAGTATTGGGCCTCCGGTAACCTCACTCACACGGCGAAACACGACGCTGTGGTTGTGTCACGCCGGTCTTCTGTGAGGCCGTGGTATCACTCCGGTCGAGCCGACCCATTCGTGCCGAAGCATGGCTCTTCCACACTTATTCTTAATAAGCACTGATTCTTAATGAATAATAGACTTTTTAATATTGTTATAATCATAATTTTTCTTCCATTTACTTGAATAGGTACTTAACCTTTCCAAGTAAATAGAAGAAAATTTATCTTAGATTGTGTAATGTAAAATCTTGACAAAAACTTCCAAATAGTGATCCCATAAACTCTTAAGTCGAGACAAAGGAATCTAATTACCCACTTGGCTAATTGCGTAATAAGATAGAACTATAACTATCTTAACGCTTATATATATATATATATTGAGTTCGTATTTTATACACGTGTAGTTTAAATGACAATATCTAGCGTATTATACAATAAAGTTAGTTGGGATTCTTGGGATAGTTGGGATCGCTACGTTTCGTGATCTTGTTTCCCTGTTTTCTAATAACCTGCGATTTGCTATTGCCTTTGTGGATTCTGGAGTCAAAATTGTTTATATAATAATACATATACTAGCGACCCGTCCCGGCATTGCACGGGTACAATACCTACCGATATTCAATTTTCTTACCTTCTTCTTCAATCACTCTATGTATTAAACAAATCCGTCGCGATGTTTTAAAGATTTAAGCATACAGGTCCATCATAGGGACAGAGAAATCAACTTTGTTTTATTACACTCAAATAACTATAGCAACGTAGTTGTAGTAATTCCTTTGGTATTACGAGTGTCCTTGGGCGGCGCCGAAATGCTTATCATCAGGTAATCGTTCTGCTCGTCTGCCGATGTACGTATGTAACCGATTAAAACGTTTTTTTTTTTTGTTGGAATTTTCTAAAAATTAGAAAAATATAATCCACACTAAGTAAGTCCCACCCAGTTGTAGAACTCGAAACCTGTTTTGTTTTTGAGAATTGAAAATCACCGCTCTTCACTACTTTCGACCAGGGGGAAGCGTGAGGGAGTGCCAGACTCTTACTGACTAAAAACTACCTTGTTCCAACTCCTGCTGTGAGCAGTGACGTGACTTCTTTCTTTTCAATCATGTCTGAAAGCACTCAATTAACGAAAAACAGAATAGATTTTACTAAAATCATCATATATAATTCTATCGTAATACGGAATAAATAATAAACAATAAATCTGTTTATACATCTTAAAATAATTATCTTCAGAGTATTGAATTGTAATAAACTTAAGTACTTACATGATACTAAAAGTCAACTTAACAAAATTAAAAGCTAAAAAGGACGAAATCACTTATCCACAGCGTTCTATCAAAGTGTTCTAAAAATAAAAAATAAAAACAATAAATTGCTTGAATAAAATAAAAATGATGGCAAAGAGCAAAACAGAAGGACAAAAGAGATTGTAAATTAAGATAATTCATTTGATGGCAAAAGCTTAGACCTGTTCACAAATTCAAATGAAAAGGCCTAGATAACGGGATTTCACAAAGTAATTAAAGTTTGTAAGTACTTTTAACTTTGCTTTATTGTGTCACGGCCACGAAAAAGATTTGTAGTGAGCTACTCTTTGAGGATTTGTGGTGGCCCGGAGGCTTATGCGCCCTCTTCTCATGCATGAGGGATCGAAACTCAACCCATGTGTGTAACTATTATATTCCAAGATAATATAATTTGATATCACTGACCATGAACGACGAACGTTAGGTGTGTTACATCTCACATCATCGACGCTAAAAGAAAACTGATTAAATGATTTCTAATTATAAGCTTCAAATTGACAATCCTAACTAATCCTAACTAATATTATAAATGCGAAAAAAACTCTGTCTGTCTGTCTATCTGTCTTTTCTTCACGCCTAAATTACCCAACCGATTTCTGTGAAATTTGGTACAGACATAGTTTGGAACTCAAGAAAGGACATAGGATAGATTTTTACACCAAAACTCTGCAGGAAGTCACTATTCCACGCAAACAGAGTCGCGGGCACAAGCTAGTTTGGTATATTATGTGTTTAATGGGTGAGAATTTTTCCAACAGCAGGCCGATGATGATGATCGCTTTTAGAGAAGTTTTCAAATCACTTTTCTTTTCCATTTTATTAAAAGCATATCCATTTTAACCTTAATTATTTTTTGTTACCAATAATTCGTAATACTATGTTATTGTGTATTAGAAATACATATTGATACTTTTTTTTTTGCCCAGGACAAGACGAGGGGGAGTATCAGACTCTTACTGACTAAAAAACCCTCGTTCCTTCTCCTGCTTTGAGCCGAGGCCGCGGTGACTCATTTTGCGCTTAACCAAAGTGGTTACAATATTGAGTCATTAAACAATTTCAGCTTTTATAAAAATAAGTCAATATTAAAAATAATGACTAAGGGGAATTAAATGAGACAAAGTTTTACTCGTTTTATGGTACAAAGGGACTATTCTTCGTATGCGCCTCGCCATGACGCACACGCTGCTCACTTGAGTGAATCGTCAATTTTAATAGATTTGAGTACTATCGGTACTCATATCTAGTACCGTTGGACCGTATCTATAATTAGTATATTGTAATCAGCCAACCAATAAAAAAAAAAGTCTTTCGACTTTACAACATAAAATCGACCAATGTTACAAAATGTACAAACTCCGTAAGAACTACAGATTGTCCTTCCTGAAACCACAAGTCACTCTTTTATATTGTGTACTGGATTATTTATCATCAATATAACGGGTCTAAGGTTGTTTTACAAGCTTTTAATTTTTTTACTTTGGAGGTCGAAAGAATCCTCTATCTTCCGTTCTAAAACCTTGTTTATCTACTACTGTCAAAATGGCGTAATTGGCGATAAATAAGCAAGAGATTGCGCGGTGCGTTGATGCGGTGGCTGAGCGTGCCATTTTTTTTTTATTATCTGGTGCGTATTCAGAAATTGTTGTTCTGGAGCTAAGTCTTGGCTAAAAATTTTATGTATTTTCTATACAAAGAACTGATGATGAAACTTGTGGTTATATTTAAAAATAATAATCTGATTATCGATATGTAGGAACTCCTTTACTCCCAGTATGGTAGTATAGTTAGTTATATTAGAAAAAAACAGGGTACTTACATTATAGACTATATTAGAAAGCGTTGGTAAAAATATAATTATTCCTTTAAGCATTTCTGACATTGAACTTTTTGTAAGTTACCTAACTTCCTAAGGAAGGAAGGTACTGGAATAAGGCTTAACCGTTTTCCAGCATAACCCGCCCGCGTAATATAAGAATTTCCATATAGATGTAACGCAAATAATGTATAGTATAAACATCCCGTATATTTGTTTTTTACTTAATTAATATGTTCTGCACATGACATGGGTAAATTGATAAATTAATTAATTTATACTCGACTTATAATTCAGACTCCAAGTCATCATCAACGTTCGTTATGAATTTACAAAAATGTTTGCATAAATTGCTGGGGAACACACAGGAAGAATTTATTAAGTTTTCTTTACTTTTCTTTGCCAGATAATGGCATATACTTTAATAATCTGACATCACCAAGTTCAGCGTCTTTGACTTGAAATGGCATGGATGTACCTTACACGCTATTATAGTCAGTACTACTTACTCGTCGCTACAGATCAATACCATGCACAAATCATCACATCATGAGCCCAGCCAGTGCCCACTGCTGGGCAAAGGCCTCTTCCCACACGGTTTGTTTGGTTTGGCTTACTACGCTTGCTCAACGCGGATTGGTGATTTAAAACTTATGATTAGAAATTATAAGACCAGGTTTCCTAGCGATGTTTTCATTCACCGTATGTCAGTAGTGAAAGCAATAATCACTGAAAAAACATATAAACCAGAAAGAGGCATATTAGTACTTGCCGTGTTTTGAACCCGCACCCTCTTGCATGAAAAGTGGGCGCCTTAATCTCCGGGCCACCACGACATTCAAATACAGTTTTTTATTTATAAACGAATTCACAATATCATGGAAAATGTCATTGAACATCAGAAATATTTTATTTCATTTGATTCAGTAAATTTTTTGACACTTTTGCCTCGATTAAATGTTCTGCTTAAAAACATGAGTTTCTCAATGTTATGAATCCTCATCGTTGGGCCAAATTGCTTTCTGCTTGAATAGTCTTCATTCGATGTCGATCCAATATAATTGTACTTTCCTCTGCTCGTGTTACAAAAAGATAGGAACTTCTTTTCTTTGTCACAAACGCGTTATATGATAATAATGGATACTGCGTGACTAAACAATTTTAATTTGAATCGTTGCCAAAGCTTTTGATGTTTACTGGGTTTCAAATTAAAAGGTAGATCATATATTTCGAATATATTTTATTTTTGTGTAAGATGTAAGTATATAATTTTGTTCAGACCTCTATAAAATATTGGTTCTCTAACAAGTAGTACCACACGAGATTATGCGATATATCACCGCCGATAGCGTAGACAAAAGAAAGTTTTTAAAAATATTCAGTTATAAGTGTGAGAGAGAGCTAAGTTTCGATTCAAATGGGTCGGCTCGACTGCAGTGATATAGCTTCATAGAAATCCAGTGTGAAACACTCAGCATTGTTTCGACGTGTGAATGAAGGTTCAAGAGGCCCAATCTTTACATTCCCTCCATGACTGGTCAAATCCTAAAATCTCCGAAATACTTTTCCACAGAAGGTCAGCAATGCATACGTCACTCTCTTAGTGTTGCGGGTATCTATGGGCGGCGCTTGTTTCAATCAGGTTATCCGTCTGCTCTTGAAGATGATAGGCCATCATATAATAAAAAAAAACAACAAATCGATGTTTCACCAAGTTTACATAATATATAGAGCGCAGATATAAAGAAAACACTCCCTTTCTACCATCACCTTAACGTTTAAAGACTGGAAAACATATCCTACATATATCATTTAACTTAAGGTAGTAAGAACGAATAATAGATACAAGTGATATTAAATGTTACAAGACAATACACACATTCCCACTACAAAGTTTCATCATTATTCATTCGACAAGGGATATAGTAGTGAAAGCAAGTCTAGTTTCCTATTCGTTACTCCCAGCTTCGAGTATCTCTAGAGACTTGTCGATACACGAACTCTTATTAATATCTAAACAACTTTTCAATCTGTTAGTCTGTTCATGCGGAGGGGTGTCATTGTTTATTTACTTAATGCTATTGTAAAATTTCATATTTAACTGTGGGAGAACTCATTATTTATGCTTCGGTAAGAATGGGCCGGCTCGACTGGATTGATACCACGGCCTCAAAGGAAACGAAAGTGAAGCAATACTTACGTTGTGTTCCGCCATATGATTGAGGTTACCGAAGGCCAAATCCTCCTTCCCCGAAACTATTTAATCAAATCTGATATTTTTAAACCTTAAAAAATCGGCAGCGCACTTATAGTAACTAATTGGTATTTGGAGTGTACAATTGGCGGCGCCGATTGCTTACTATCAGATAATCCGTCTGTTCTAATTATTATGTTTTCGGCTTACTGTCGCGACACGTGTCGCGGAATGCTGCTCATGAATATGGGCCTATAGCATGGCTTGAAACTAGTCGAGTATCTCGTCAAATTATTACGTGAGTAAGCCGAAAACATGATAATTAATTTAGAATGTCTCACGAAAATTATAATAAAAATCCGTCTGTTCGTTTTCAGACCATGAAAAACTGAAGAACAATAAAAATAATATCATCAGTACCTAAATAATATAATTTCTTCGTTATGACCAGTTTCTGCGACCGCCTGTTATTCATAATGTTTTGTATTTTGAGGAGGCGAAGTCATCAAATTACGAGGGGCGAGAGAGTGTGCCAGACTTTACTGATTAAGAATCACCCCGTTTCCTTTTCCTGGTCTAGGCTGCGGTAATATTTTGTTTATATTTTTCCATCTCAATTTTAAGAAAAACAACTCGATTTATAAAGCTAATCAATTAACTAATTAATCTTGTTTTGTAAATATCGCCACACATAATTACGTAAAAAACAAACCCTACACTTATCTGGATAAGTACCGCTCATATTTTACAGTAAATATTTAAAATTATAGAAATGATTTTGAATATTAAACATTATGCCGTTACTTATAAGTATAATATTTCCTTAAAAACTTACTCGTATAAGAGGTCTCTGAAAAAGATTAAGTCCAGTACAAGTTTTAGAACAAAAAATCTACACAAATGTTTACATACTAAAATATTCTTTACTTTACAAAATTTACAAATGAATGTCCCTATGGTATCAAAGTTTGTTTCATTTTAATCCACTTAGTATTTGGAACTTTTGTGCAGGAGCAAGTCAGGTTAGTGTTTTGAGTTGTTGACAAAATATTCTAGCAATTTTAATACAAAGAGAAAAGCAACTTGGATTGGAAAAGATTCTGAAGATATTTACCTACTATGGAGAGATAGTAGTAGAGAATGAATTGCAAAATATCATTGAATTTTGAAATATTTATGAATTTTGGGAAACAATAGTGTGGTTTTCATCAGTAAGAGTCAAAAACTCCCTCTCGCCCCACACTGGGTAAGAGAAGCCATTTGATAAAAAAAAGAAAAAAGAGTTTTTATAATTATTATTACAACTAATCGCTTGTATGCATTAATGAATTACGCAGAAATCTGTTAGTTTAGATGCTCTTCATTTCATAAAAAGGTATTTTTAGAAGTAAATATACTTAAACAGCCACCTAGTATGATGAAGAAAATATCCCTCTTAATTTAAATTATATGCATCGTTAACATCTAAAGGAAAATCGCGATCTGCCAGCTAATATTTATTTTACCTTATTTAACACCATTAAATATTTGCAAGCAAATCCTAACGATTTCAATATTTATTCATTTTCTTAATCTTTAATGATTGTTACAGAAATTATATTTAGCTGAATAATCTTTTGTGATTCCCTTAAAGGGTAGACTGAAGCAATATTGATTTTCCATTGTTACACGAACTAAGCACATTCCCGAATAATAATAATGCTATGCTGATTTCTAAAATCATTTTTCTGTATGGTACTTAATGATATTTGAATACATTGTGTGTACTATTGTATGTACTGTGAGGACATACACTTACATAGTATACTATGAAGTATGATAGGATGTAGTTTATTTGCAGCCAGCTGATCTGAAAGTTAGTGAAAGGATTTACGCAAAGAAGATGCAGAACTCTACTGAATGATGGTGATGATGCGTCAGCACTGGCAATAGATGGTATGCGGGTTTCGAAACCATTATACAAATGCCTATTGTCCACATTGCAACGTGTCATGGCTGCGATTCCCCCAGGCTTGTGAAAATTGTATTTTTGTAAACGTACCCACGATTTATTTTATTCTAGGGCGATGTTTAACGTGTAACCAAAGTACTCCAGCTACAATTTTTTTTTGTAGAATAATAATATCAAACTTCGCAAACAGACAGACAGATAACACCCACTTTTATTAACACGGAAAAGATTTTCCGCCATAAAACCCCAGCCTCATTCACCAAACACCATAAGTTAGAGGTTCATGAACTTCCATAAAATGACATGAACAGTTCAGTCGTAAGGTCAATTGGCCCATACACCGGCTATAGTTTTGTATTTTGAGGAGGCGAAGTCATCAAATTACGAGGGGCGAGAGAGTGTGTCAGACTTTACTGATTAAGAACCACCCGGTTCCTTCTCTTGGTCTAGGCTGCGTTAATATTTTGTTTATATTTTTCCATCTTAATTCTTAGAAAAACAACTCATATATAAAGCAAATCAATTAACTAATTAATCTTGTTTCGTAGACACCACCACACTTAATTACGTACAAACCCTACAAACACTTAAGTACCGCTCATATTTTACAGTAAATATTGAAAATTATAGACATGATTTTTTGGATATTAAACATAATGTCGTTACTAATAAGTTTAATATTTCCTTAAAACCTTACCCGTATAACAGATCTCTGAAAAAGATTAAGTCCAGTAGGTACAAGTTTTAGAACAAAATATCTACACAAATGTTTACATACTAAAATATTCTTTACTTTACAAAATTTACAAATGAATGTCCCTATGGTATCAAAGTTTGTTTCATTTTAATCCACTTAGTATTTGAAACTTTTGCGCAGGAGCAAGTCAGGTTAGTGTTTTGAGTTGGCAAAATCTTCTAGCATTTTATACAAAAAGAAAATGTAACTTGGATAGAAGAGCCTGAAGATATTTACTCAGTATGGAGAGATAGTAGTAGAAGAATGAATTTGCAAAATATCATTGAGTTTTAAATTTGAAATATGTAGGTTGGTAGTTTTGCAGTTAACCAACAAGCAAAACATCCATATCAATTGAACTTGAGTTTTATCAATATTAAAATTAACCTTATTTTTCATCACCGTGTTTCATAGTAGTGGCGTTCCTTCTTCTCGTTCCTTATCGTTTTGTATACTACTCATGTAGCCAATTTTTCATGACAAGCAGACAAATTGCCTCAACATGTTGTGAAGTCTATCCAATTTGAAACAACGTAACAAATATTTCAAGTCGACAAATAGGTAGGTATTCGTTTTTGGTTACTAGAGCTATCAACTTCGTACTAACCCAGAATCCTAACAAACGTAATACAAAGAATGCAAAAGTAAATTTGTTTGTTTTTACCTTTTTATGGTTTATTGTGTAAACAAGTATCGTTTAAAATTTTGCATACACACACATATAAAGTGTCGAAAAAAGTTTAATAAGACAGTAAACATTATTAGCAATGCGAATAAAGTAAAAACTAATATATAAAATAAATATGGATGTATTTATTTAGTTAACACTAGGAAGACCGAAATTTTGAACTACCTATAAAGACCAGGTGGGGTCAAATGACCCATTCATGTTTTATTCATGTATTATGATTTTAAGTTGTATTGATTAACATCTTATATATAGTAAATAAAAGAACTTAATAGTAATTAAATATACATTACGCAAAAAAAACATAAAAATATTAGGCACATTTCTGACATTTAATTGTTTACATTACAAGAGCCACACAAAAGCTTTTTACAACGAATTTATACGATTTTTACGATTTATTGGTTTTATTTCTGCATTTTTGCAAGCGGGTATGCTATTATCAGGCTGTGAAGTAGATGGTGTCATCAGGGAGTGGGAATCTTGGCCGACTAACTCCCTGGCCAAGTCAAGAATGAACTTTTTTCCACTGATTTTTTTCTCGATAGTTTTTTGTACAAAATCCAAGAATCATTTGCTGTCAAATCCAAAATATTATTAAAAAACACTAGTCCTGTGTTACAATTAGGTTTTTTGCCATATTTACACTGGTGAAAAAATATCAGTAGTTACATTTCGACCAGTGGGTCCATTGGTCGCAATACGACCCACTCGCCTGAACTTTGATTTTGTCGACGGCTTTCATTTCTTTCTAAAAATATGAGACCTCGACCTCGACCTCTTCTTAGGTTTTGCACTACGTAAAGTCGAGAGCTACTAAATCTGAAGCAGTGGAGTAAATGCTAATAAAATGTTTCCTTTTCTCTCAATGTAAAAAAATATTATTTTATTTACATCAATATACAAAATAATATACACTTACTATCAGAATCGGAATATGAGTGGGATCACCATCCCTAAAAGAATCACTATTTTGTGTAATATTGTAAACACTTTCTTGACTTTCTGAGTCTAAATGCAAAATGTGCCTCACTTCTTCAGTCGATTCACAGTCTGATTGATCGTCCGGTAATTTTGCAACACTTCCAGTATTTTTGAAGGGCAAAGGGAACGATAATGAGGCATCATATTATTATGGCGAGCCATGATATGTCTTTGTTTTGACAAGAATAAAACAAGAAAAAAAAAATTTATTTCAACTACCCATAACACAAGTATATTCCACGAAATGTAACTAGCAAGCACGCAGTGGTGTCAAATGACCACTGCGGTCTCTCTAGGTAGGTGATATTTTTTTAATTAGTATTTATCTTGCTATCCGTATACCTATATCAGAATAATGTAAACAATGACGAAATATTAAAAGTCATAAAACGACAATGAGTTCAGTGCTATGGTTTTGATAATATGATTGATCAAAAATTTCATTGGGGTCATTTGACCACTCTGGTCTTTCTAGTGTTAAAGAAACATGAATGTAAATTTAGAAAATCAACAGCATAGTAAAACAATAGTTTACGATGTTTTATAAGTAGTACTTATTCAGCTGCGAGTGTGCATAAAAAGCAATAATTTATCGTTTCCTAGTTTATGGCTTTTTTATTTATTTATTTTTTTTTTTGTCAGGGGAAAATCATCCAATGACTTCTCCCGCCCAGGGTAAGGCGAGAGAGAGTGTTAGACTCTTACTGACTAAAAACCCCCCCGTTCCTTCTCCTGCTCTGGGCCGAGGTCGCAGTGCCTCATTGCGCTTACCCCGCAGCCCCGGCTAAACATCAGCCCTTTAGGGCCCCGACTGTGGTGGTCTATTATGGCTCATTGAGGCGCGCGCGGAACGCTACGCGCCGTACGCTCGGGTCCGGTTCTGGTTGGGCGGCGAGCTACCCTTACTCGCCGTCCGCAGACCCGCGCTTACGGTGATAGATCGATCATCTCTCTATCCCCGACGTCCGGAATGTCGCCTTCTGCGGCGGCTGAGGCGCGAGGAGGATAGTTCCCTCACGCGCTCCGCCTCCTCCTTTGCGAGCATAACTGTTTCGCAGAAGGAGGAGATAGCTTCCCAGTTCCTCTCACGCTGCACCATGGCCTTGATTAAGGCCGGGCGCGAAAGGTCGCCGCCACCGATCACTTCCCTGAGAACACGGCGGTGCTCAGCCCAAGCAGGGCACTCCGCCACCGTATGCTCCACCGTGTCCTCCAGGTGATCCTCACAATGACGACACTCGGGCGTTTCCTCCCGCTGGATCCGAAACAGGAAACTACCAAAGCTGCCGTGCCCGGTAAGCACCTGCGTCAGGCGGAAGGTGAGGACGCTGTGGCGTCTCTCAAGCCACTCCTCAAAGAGGGTCCTAGTTCATGGCTGGGGAAACAATTTTCGTCAGTAAGTGTCAAAAACTCTCTTTCCCAGGCTTCGGCAGGCGGGCTTCTCTTGCCCAGTGTGGGGGGCAAGAGAAGCCATTTGATAAAAAAGGAAAAAAGAGTTTTTATAATTATTATTACAACTAATCGCTTGTATGCATTAATGAATTACGCAGAAATCTGTTAGTTTAGATGCTCTTCATTTAATAAAAAGGTATTTTTAGAAGTAAATATTTAAACAGCCACCTAGTATGATCAAGAAAATATCCTTCTTAATTTAAATTATATGCATCGTTAACATCTAAAGGAAAATCGCGATCTGCCAGCTAATATTTATTCTACCTTATTTAACACCATTAAATATTTGCAATGAAATCCTAACGATTTCAATATTTATTCATTTTCTTAATCTTTAATGATTGTTACAGAAATTATATTTAGCTGAATAATCTTTTGTGATTCCCTAAAAGGGTAGACTGAAACAATATTGTTTTTCCATTGTTACACGGACTAAGCACATTCCCGAATAATAATAATGCTATGCTGATTTCTAAAATCATTTTTCTGTATGGTAATGATATTTGAATACATTGTGTATTGTATGGACTGTGAGGACATACACTTACATAGTATACTATGAAGTATGATTGGATGTAGTTTATTTGCAGTCAGCTGATCTGAAAGTTAATACAACATGTGTATTGTATGAAAAAAAAAAACACTTACATAGTATACTATGAAGTATGATTGGATGTAGTTTATTTGCAGCCAGATGATCTGAAAGTTATTGAAAGGATTTACGAAAAGAAGATGCAGAACTCTACTGAATGATGGTGATGATGCGTCAGCACTGGCAATAGATGGTACCATGGAAACCATTATACAAATATTCAAATGCCTATTGTCACATTGCAACGTGTCATGGCTGTGATTCCCCCCTTGGAACAGTTCATTGAGTTATTTACAAATCGTTGTTCCAGGTTTGTGAAAATTGTATTTTTGTAAATGCACCCACAACTTATGAGCAAATTTATTTTATTCTAGGGCGACGTTTGACGTGTAACCGAAGTACTCCAGCTACAAAATTGTTTGTAGAATGATAATATCAAAATTTGCAAACAGACAGACAGATAACACCCACTTTTATTAACACAGAAAAGATTTTCCGCAATAAAACCCCAGCCTCATTCACCAAACGCCATAAGTTAGAGGTTCATGAACTTTCATAAAATGACATCAAAAGTTCAGTCGTAAGGTCAATTGGGCCATACACCGGCTATAGCGTGGCCATAATAAACCGTTATCATACGAGCAAGTTCACAAGAATAGATAAAGTTCCCTAACTTGGCCCCTCAGTTCCGGGCTTACTTAGACTTTATATAATGTTGTTTGATGTAATATACGTCTTATAATTGAATTTTGTGCTGAGTATATCATATTTAAAGTATTTTAAGTTAATACTGAATACATATACAGCCATGCTCCAGAACGGGTCTGTCCGACCAGAGCGATACCACGGCCTCAACGAAAACAGTCGTGAAACAACCACAGCGTTGTGTTTCACCGTTTGAGTGAGGTTACTGGAGGTCGGATCCTTCTCCTCCTTCAATCCCTAAATCTCCAAAATCCTAATCCCAAAACGGTCGGCAACGCACTCGTAAATCGTTATTGCGAGTGTCCATTCGACGGCGCTGATTGCTTACCATCACTTTAGAAGATGATAACGAACTGTTCGTGAATTAATTGTGAAATTCCAATATTATATAATAAGATACATACATATTACTATGTTATACTATGTTGTTATATATATGTTATTTTGCTATCTATTTCGTGTTATAAACGTGCTATATGTAGGTACAAATACGAATTCTAATATTCTTGATTGCACTCGATTTTTCCGTCACGTTTTCCTCTTGTTAAGGCTTGTCTGTAAATTCACGTAGGGCAAATTGTTTCCAATTTAGTCCGCATGAGTTCACTGGCTCTAAGTGAGAACGATACGGGCGGATAAAAGGTACGAACTGAGTTGCCGAGGCATCTAACAAAGTAAATTAATTAAAAAAAAAACATGTTGGTACTAGATATTATTTTACTAGTTTAGCTGTTTAGTACGAATTCTTTCAGTTAGACCCTTATAAGCAATTTTGAACGTCAAACACAATTTTGAAGAAATAAAGTTTCAGCCTGTCAGTCAATCCATTTAGTGAAGCTATTCGCTCATTCCAAAATGGAGATTCCATTGGAAAACTCTTTGGTTGCTCTTTTTAAATCAGTTTCACATACAGATTAATTGTTAATACAGTTATTATTTTAACTAACAATTTGAAAAAGTATTTTACGTCATATCACGGATTAAAACTGAAATGAAAACAAAAAATATTCATACAATTTCAACATAAATTAGTTGTTGTAGGGTTCTTAATCGTTTGAATAGGATATATAGCTTAGCATTTGCTGGACCAGGACTATATATATACTATACTATATCGCGGATTCAATTCCCGCACGAAATAACTCTTTGTGTGAAGCACAAATTCTCGTTTTTGATCTAGGTTTTTTGTGTATGAGAAATTGTATATTTGTAAACTAGCTATCAACCCTGGTTTAGAACGGCTGCAATGCTGATAACTTAATTTCTCCACTATTTAATGGATGTTATTATACATATATAAACCTTCCTCTTCAAACACTATATCTATAAAAGGATATTGTATCAAAATCTGTTGCGTAGTTTCAGAGATTTAAGCGTACATAGGGAAATGATGACAGACAAAGCTATTTTGTATACAGTGTAAAAGGATTTTTAGATGTTTTATATTAACATGTAAAAGGAAAAAGCAAAAAAATATTGTTTTAAATAAATGCAGACAACTGTAAAAAATAAACCACCAGTGTAATATAATTAACCCCTTTGTGAGATTTTTCTGTCACTGGTGTATTTTTTCAACCTTTTCGGTTCTACTTTAATATAAGCTCGTGAAAACATTATTTTATATGGACTTATTTACACACGCTTAGGTGAAACAATTTTCAGGGTGCCTCGTTCCTAGTTTGTGGGATTTGTCACAATGTTTATGGAGGCACATTATGGAATTTTACGTCGCTACCATTAACCTAAATCCTGGCTTAAAAAAATATATGCGAATTTTATTTACTGGCCAAAAATGTATCCAATATAGTTGATCAAACTAAACTAGTTCATTAATTAGTTTATAATAATACGCTCACCATTACTCAATGAATATAAATTTATATTGTTACGAATTTGTTCTTTATTGGAAATTGATTGGAAGGGCAATGACCGTATGATCTAGAAAGTTATAAGGCGATGAAACAATTTCTTATTTCACTGAGCAATCGCATCGCATTAAATACAGTAGAGGGAGAATAAATGAAATACATATTTTAAAGGATTAAATTCTTGTAGATAATATACAATTTCTATATAAGATATTTGTCTGTAGGTAATGTGTACACTTTCAAGAAGCTTTTAGTATAGAAACGTGAAAGGGCTACCTAATGCAACTCAAAATTAGATAGAGAATTTTTCTCCACCCTAACACAGAAAACTTTTATGTGGCTGAAGTTTAAAATCTTGTTTGTCCAACGCCATTTGATCTATTTGTTACACGAGTTTTATCACTATTCCATTTTATAAGACCTCCACACAGAAAAATAATAAACATATGTGATGTCCATGATATACATTAAGGAGTGCAGAACGTAGGACAATAAAGACTGCAAAACTATCCTACTGAACCAGCCATAGTGCTTATACAGCAGATTATGTTTAACACATACGTAAGTGTGGAAGAGCCTTGCTACGGCACGAATGAGCCGGCTTGACCGGGGTGATACCACGGCCTCACAGGAACCTGGCGTCAAGCATCACTGACGTTGTGTTTCACCGTGTGAATAAGGTTACCGGAAGCCCAATTCTTCACCCCTCCTCCTATCCTCTATCCTTAAATTGCTAATCACCAACGCGCAAACGCACTTGTAGTACCTCCTATGGTGCTAAGAGTCTTATTGGCGGCGCAGATTGCTTACGATCACGTAAACTGTCTGACAGCTGGACGAGCTATGACATAAAAAATAATTGATGCATTTTTAGTCGTATGGACACAAGTTGTTAAGAGATGGAGCAGCTGTTAACGAATTACTATTGAATGTTGGATTTCTTTGCTTACTACCTACTTTGGACTGTAAAATGAAGTGAATAGGTAGGTACCAAAAGCTATGTGGTGTGACGATAATGGATAAAGTGAGAAATTAGTATATTAGAGGAAGTTTGAAAGTGGCGCCAGTGACTGAAAAGTTGAAAGGGAACCGTTTGTCTTGGTATGGCCATGTGAAAAGGAGGGAAAAAAGCATGATACAAAAAAAGCCATTAATTTAACTGTGGATGGATAAAGAGGGAGAAGGAGACCAAAGAAAATATGGATGGATTGTTTGAGAAGTTATATGGAAGACAGAGGAGTTAGCGATAGCGTGACGAGTGACAGGACAGCAGAATGGAATAAAAAAAAATATTGCGCCGACCCCAAATAAAACGGGACAAGGGCAGGAAGATGATGAGGTACCAAAAGCTAATCCTAGATCTTTTTTATATATGACTCATTGTTGACGGTTTCAAGGACATCAAACCATTTATTTATTACGAGTATAATATACACTTGCCCCTAGACAATTCAGATGAACTCAAAATGTCTCACCGAGAAATTCTATTCAGTGAAGTTCACAATATTGTTAAAAGTATTTTCAAGTTTAGTACCTGTATACAATTCACTTCATTGACTGTACATTCGCCTCGCGGTAACGACAGAATGATTACCATAAATTTTGTGAGTACATTACAATAAAATATCTTTCCACAGCGCCCTGCTAAGTCGTTTATACCTTATTGAACAATTTATGTTATGTACTAACCGTTTATAAGCACCAGTAAGTACGTGTTATAGCACATTTCTGTGATAAACAATATTCTAAAAGGAAAGTTTCACGAAAATATGTTTTTATTATGAAAATTACACAATGTAGGTTTATCTACAAGTAAACTTAACTTTGAACTAGCGTCAGTTTGACTTGCATTTTTGCTGGGTTTTAGAGATGATGTAGTTTTACATATTTTTACTTCTTGTCTTGCTATAATTCTTTGAACTAAAGTTTATCAATAGTGTAAGGTGTTGATTACATACGACAAAATGGACCGCGAAAATAGGTATATAATCAGATGATTTGTTGACATCTCTTAAATATTTAAAAGTAAGGAAATTATATAATAAAGCTATGGGACTTTGTAAGTTACAAGTTATTTACAAATTTCATTATGTATTAGATGATAAAAGGACTAACAGTTGATTCAGATTTTTTTAAAGCAAACCTCTTTTGTATGGGTTTAAAGTTGGATCTATCATCAATGAATTCCAAACCTTTGTTGTGTTCATCTTTTCTTGTTAATATAATTTGTTTGGTATCAGATGTATTTTTTATTTCTTTATTAATCTGCTTTATAGTTGCATCTTTTTCAATTATTGCATCATTTTTTGCTTTTACTTCTATGTCGTTTAACGGTATATATGGTAGTTCGATTTCAGTTAGAATATCATCATTGGCAACTTCATTTCCACTTAGAAATAGTTCATTTTCTTGATCTAGCGGGTCTTTTGTCGTTTCAGTATGTTTATTAACAA
Organism: Spodoptera exigua; assembly: GCA_902829305.4. Lineage (NCBI taxonomy): Eukaryota > Metazoa > Arthropoda > Insecta > Lepidoptera > Noctuidae > Spodoptera > Spodoptera exigua. The sequence continues at coordinate 7,612,014 of LR824612.2, forward strand.
CGACATTATGGTTGGGCACTTCAGTTTCTCTTTTAACATTTTGTATACCTCGATGCGGGTTGGTCAAATCTATGAGAAATGGGCGTTTTCCTGGCGAGCGTTGTTCTTTATCAACTATTGTGTCAAATCTATTGACTAGGTCATCTTCTGGGTGATATGGGTTTCTAACACCTCGATGTTTCGATATACCTCGTTGAACAAGTTGTTGTGCAAAGTTCGTTAATGTTTCTGAATTAATAACTCCATCGAATATTTTTAATAAATCATCTGATTCTATTTGTATTTTTATCTTTTTACAATCGATTGCTAAAAGTGTCAATAAGCCCGCTAAAAAGTAACAAATTTATTTATATTGAATAAGATTATTTAAGCATTATTAATATTTTAACTTACTTGTAAAATAAAAAATTGGTTGCATATTTCACACGCAATCAACAATAAAAGTTGCAAAATGCTATATTATCGTTTATGAGCGAAAAAACGTTGTAAAATAAAGGCCATGAAATTGAATTATAAATTGAATCGTATGTTTAAATATTTTAATTGCATAATCGACATTAACATTATTAATGGTATCTTTAAATCTTTTATTAACTAGCTATGCTATGGTAATGAAGAAAATGTTATCCAGATGATGAGGTTTTAAGTTACTGGAAGTATTCTGACAATCTTTGATATTTATACCATTGTACACTTTTACAGTCTACAAGAATTCGTTTAAGTTGATTATGTCAAAGAATATTCAATTCAAGTTATTCTACCAGTCCTTTGTAGGTTTAACTCTGTAACATAAATACGGAAGTGTCGTCATATTATTTATTATAGCTATGTATATCCATAATGAAGACATTCTCAAACTACTTCAAACATCCTATGCGAATTTAGATGAAGTTCGTATCTCGAAACATTTGCGTGTATAGTTAGAATTAATTTCAAAGTTTTGTGACGTATGCCATAACTGTTTAGTTCAACAAACTCATTTTGTTATTCATTTATTCGTGTTTCAATTGTTATTTTCTAGTTTTTTAAATAACAGGATTTGATAGCTCCATTAGCATCTAAAAAAATTCAAACTAAAGATATTTTGACTACACTTTTATTTGACTGAACGTTTGGCAGAATAGCAGGGCAACTGGTTGCAGGGTGCAGCGTGTCACAGGTTCGACTCCCACAAGGAACACAATATTATTTGTAGATCCACAAATAGTTGTTTCTAGTCTCGATGGCTTATGTACGTTTGTAACGCATCCACAACACCAAAAACATCCAAGAGTGGGGCAACGTTTTTTTCATCAATACGTGTCTACATATTTTTTCTGTCTTCATCCTATTTGAATAGTAAAGACACTAGCGACGCTGGCGTATATAAAAATTTTGCATAAAAATGAAGAAATAATTTGCATTTGACTCTTCAGATAATGCCAGTAGTTCTCTATCATCTTCACAGGATTTTGATACGTATTCTAGAAGAAGTATCCGATTTTAACATAAATAATTTGATCACACTGTGTCATCTTCAGATAAGTAACTGATTAATGAAAAAGGCAGATAGTTTATATTGGCTATCCTGACATTGCAAAACAGATTCTAAGTCTTGGTAATTTGGTGGAAATTACTTCATAGTCTTGATGAACGACTTCAGAAAACAATATAAGAATCATTTCGTTCATGAAGGGCTTTTATAACATGTTTTATGGGCCACTCAAAGAGTTCCGATTATTTGTTTTCTCCTAATGCTTATAGTAAAGTTAAAGATAATAAAGAGACTTCTGGGTTTGATTGATTTTTGCCTTCTGACCAAACGGGACAATCAAGTCTATTTTCGACAGTAGTAGTAGACAGTACGAAACGACAACAATATTGAAATGTGTGCTTGTTAAGGGGACATTGACACCTAACGTCACAGACCCACTCAAACCCACTTAAACATTTTAGTTTGGGCGGCGAGCTCGTTATTTATAATACGCTATTACTGGAAAAAAAAGTGCAATCTAATCATATTTTCTGTGATTTTCAAATCACAAGAACAACCACGCAAACATTATTGGATGCACAGTGGACGCAGTGGCGACAGGCTGGCATGCAATATTTCGCGAGTTCTATTTTGAAACAATCACTGTGTGATCCACAAATTGTTGTGCCGACTCGGGGTGTAATGTGTTTGTGGATTAGTAGGTACTATGTTTATAAAATGGATCCACGACACAGGAGCAAATCCTGGTCTAAGGTAACATTACAATTAATAAATTAGTTTCCGACTAGTAAAATGTCAGATTTTAATTTTATAGAAATAGTATACAAAATAAAATACTAATACAAAACGTTTTGGGAGCACATTTATTATGCGTACAGCCAAGGAGTGGAATTCCTTGCCGGAGTCGGTGTTTCCTGATAGTTACAATCTAGGTATCTTTAAGTCAAGAGTGAATGGGTTACTTCTAGGTAAGCGCGCTCCATCGTCGACCGCATCGTCGCTTTCCATCAGGTGAGATAGCGGTCAAGCGCGAACCTATAATCAATAAAAAAAAAACTATACTTTTCTTTGAAATTCTAACATTTCACATGATCACAAAATTTTCTTGGAATAAATCGAAAATCAAGTTTATCGTCAAATCAATTTATGCGCCTACGATTATTTGAAATAATTTATTATTTTTTAAATATTTGTTAAAAGTCAAAATAATTTACTTTTGACCTGGGAAACTAGTCATAATCATTTTTTATAGTACTTACTATAAAAATATAAATTTATTACTTCAGTTCATTGCCCATTTTACAAAAATAACTGGTTTCTATGAATACGCACACAACTAACTCAAAATGTATGCTTTAGTGCGATTTTATGTATATTATGTTATTATGTCGTACTAAGCACAGTTATGCGGTATATTGTCCGCAATCCGTAGCCAATAAAGGCATTTCTCGTCGTGCCAATATTATGAGAACGTTAATATTCTCCAAATAGTTCCCCTTAAACACAAACCTTACCATTATACTATATACTAGCTGGTTATGTTAGGTTGTTATTTTGAATTTCATGAATTGTTCTACTTATTTTCCTATATCGTTGGTCAAATGATTTTATAGTGTTATTTATTTATTTAATATGACTAGTGATTTTCTCCTGTGTCGTGGGTACGTTTACAAACATACAATTTCACATGCACATCACACCCAGACCCGGAACAACTATTTGTGGATCACACAAAGAGTTGTTCGTGGCAGCCAGTTGCCCAGCCACCGCGCCAACCGTGCAGTCATAATAGTGTATTACGATCACTATCCGAGTTAGGTTTCCAGTTTAGACAAAATGATTTTAAAATGTCCAATATAAATTCTCATTTATAGCACGATACACACATTCTTAGTTTTGGTATGAATTGAGTATATCAGGATGTTTAAACACAAGAAGGTCGTTAAAACAAGCAGTAGTTCCTTTCAACCCAGATTAGGTGAGAGGTATTGTGATACTATTACTGTATGTTACAAAGACTACGCTGCACAACCGCTAATTTAGTTGGACATCGACCTTGTAGGATCTGTGGCAGTCTGACGGCATTTTGTTGTTGATGATGGCAGTGCGCGCGGAACACTACGCGCCATACGGTCGGCTCTGGTTCTAATCGGGCAACGAGCTTTCCTTGCTGCGTCGGCAAGGATGGTTACAGTAGCCGGAGTTCTCCTTCAGTGGGTAAGGCATGAGCAGGGTCGTTGTCTTGAACGCTTGACCTTGCGCCCCAATCATATAGAATTATAAGAGTAAGCTGGTAAAAAATAGTGTTATTTTAATAGACCTACCCTTTGGGAATAGACAGGTGTTGACATTTATATTAAACTGAAAGCACTAGTACTAGGACATGTCTTTGAAACTATACGTTTCTGAGAAATGTGAAAAATACTTCTGAAAAATGTCTACAAAGTGTCGTTACAAAGAATTCTCTGGATTAAATGCGAGAATCTTCAATTACGTACAATCCTGTTTTCCTACAGTATGGGCTTAAAAATTCATTAACTGCACTAATTGCATTTCCCATTTTCTTATCACAGTGGATGCTGGATAATCCTTTAATATGTTTGAAGTATTTTGTACCCTGACTCAAGCGGGTACTATTTTCCGGCTTATCTGTATTTATTATTCATATCTAATATTATAATAGTGACCTTGACCAAAAAGATTTATCAGATTTAGTGCATCAAATCGTCAGCATTGCATATAAAGTAATAGCACGCAAAGAAAGGATATTAATACTTTTTTATGTGATAGGTTGGCAAACGGATACCCTGATGGTAAGCAATCGGCGCTGCCCATGGATACCCGTAATCTTAGAGAGTTGCGAGTGCGTTGCCGGCCTTTAGAGAATTAGGAATTTTGGAGATTTAGGGATTGGAGACGTTTGGGAAGGAGAAAGATTGGGCCTCCGGTAAGTTCACTCTCACGGTGAAACACAAAGCTGTGGTTGTTTCACGCTGGTTTTCAGTGAGGCCGTAGTGTAAATCCGGTCGGGCAGACCTATTCATAGTAGTATTTCATTCATAGTAGAGAGAGGCTTGTCTCTCCCACATTTAACATAAATAAATAGTAACATGTTTCTGGGTGCAATGCTTATAATTTTCAGCTAGAAGTTTTTTTACTGTATATTATTATATGCTGCACAATAGTTAAAATGGGTGCGCTTTTCATTTGATTATTTTTATGGTTCACTTACGCCCGGTTTCTGAAAGGTTTGTCAACGCTAAAATTAACTAATCTCCTGTTAAATCTCTTGTCAAGTCATCTGATTGGTTGTTGATAATTCAGTCAACCAATCAGATGACTTGACAAGACATTAAATTGATTTTAACATTGATCGGCCTTTCGGAAACCGGGTGTCAGTCACTTTACTTCAAAATTACTAAAGATTTAATTGCAAGTATTCAAAAGTGTTTCCCACTATGATTAGCATTACAAAACACTATTGAATACAATGTTGATGAGTGAAATTCAATCTAGTTTGGGTGTACAAAGTACGTACTGTTAAATTAGCTTCAACAAAATCCATAAGCAGGTCACGTTCGGTCTCCTTTCAAAAACTCGAGCCCGCTGTTGATGTAAATAACATTAAATTAGTTAATTCGGTTATGACGTCACATTTGTTTCAGTGGTTGGATGTTTCTGAAGTTTTCAATGACATTGAAACCCATTTCTCCGCAGAGCGCTTACAGTAACACCTACTTATTTACTCGTTTTGTTTTAAATTTAGTCTGAAGGTGGGTGGAGGTATTTATAGCCATAGATTCCTTTTTAATCTTACTAATATTATATAATAAATGTCAAAGTTTGTGAGAATGTATGGATGTATGTTTGTTATTATTTAACGCAAAAACTATTAGACCGATTTGGTATTTGATGTGGTGATACCCATAGACTGCTTTTTAGCTAGAATAGCTAGTATCCTTATATTGATTTAAATTTCTTCGTTAATTTATATAAACCAGGTAAATTTGTTTAAGGGACGTTTTTAAGTAAGAAATGCATACTTTTACTTTTCTAAAACTGTGCTTTATTTAAGAATAGAATAGAATAGAATAGATTTTTATTTGCAAATATGGGTTTACAAAAAGTTCTTAAATAATAAGTATACATAGGTCAGTCATATTTACCCATTCGGCATGCAAACATTGACATAATTTTTATAACTAAATGAGATCAGTATTGATAGAAGATTAAGTAACGCGGACGAATTCGATAAGCGATTTACTCTTATTAATATAACCAAATAATATAAAAACTGACCAAGCTTGCCCTGTTACTTAATAAATACAGGAGCACAATATACAAGTGGTAATATAATAAAACGTACACGCTTTCAACTTGATTACCTCATACAAACAAAACGAGTTCATTTACCTTATCATTACCGAAACCGAAGACCATTTTTCGTTTACAAGTACCACGCAAATAAGGTACATAAACGTGAATGTTACCATTACATTTAGATACATGTCTATCGTAAAAGTAGGTCTATAACTGACAAGTGTGGGAGAGCCAAGCTTCGGCACGAATGGGTCGGCTCGACCGGAGTGATACCACGGCCTCACAGAATACCGACGTGAAACAACCACAGCGTTGTGTTTCGCCGTGTGAGTGAGGTTACCGGAGACCCAATCCTTCCCCTCCCCCGATCCCTCCCAATCTCTAAAGCTAGAAAACCCGAATCCCTAAAAGGTTGGCAACGCACTCGTTACAGGTGTCCATAGGCGGCGCTGATTACTTACCATCAGGTTATCCGTCTGCCCGGTTGCCGAACTACTCAATAAAAAAAAAACTTGGGGTATGTTTAACGTATTCTGTGAACGGTGTAATGGTGTTCCATTACTCGTTGTGGCGAGAACTTATAGCTGTGTGAAGACGACGTGACGTGCTCGTATTTGTGCTTCGTCATCGACATTGAGTAAACTTCAAAATGGACGATGATACGTTATGAAATTTTTGTATCGTTCTAAGCTTAGGCATCGTTATGTATTTCAGAACCAAAACTTGTTTCGTGTTACTGTGAAAAATAATGGTAATTTCAGTAATATTTTTCCCAATCCAACAAAATGTGTCATTTGCTTTTGTAACATTTATAACATGTTTAACAACACACCGAAGTTACTTCATACAAAACATAAACCTTAGGCCAATTTATTTGTCATAGTAAAGTATATATCATAGCATAGTATGTATCATAGTCGCTGACAACTGCATTGAACAACATACTCAAGGGACTAACAAGGAAATAGAACTTCTCGGACGTTTTTCCTCCACAATAATGAACGAGTTATTCGTGTTTGCCAACTTGAGTGCTCATGATTTGACTTACAATGTGGTATGATGATATAAAGTTACTTTTTAGATACTTAACACTTATTTATCGAATATAAAAATTAATTTGCAATATTAAAAAATAGCTGTTGAAAAAGAAAAATTGCGATGAAGACAAGGCCTCTTCTGGTAGTGACCTGAAGGAACTCTGCTGGTTTTGTAGGTGTTCATGGGCTGCGCCGATTACTTACCACTTACGGTAATTCGCCTGCACGTCTTCCGGCCCGTGCAAAAAAACACGAAAAGAAAATTCTATTAGTTAGTCGGTCAAATAGATAATAAAAAATTTAAGCAACGATTTGTTTTTATTATGTCGAATAAAAAAAAAACGTTACGCCATTACTTAATGTTAAATGTTCTAAATCGGGACGTCATACCACATTTTAAATCATTGTATCGTCTAAATTATTTAAAATACGAAAAAAAAACCTGGTCTAATGTTTGAAATTAATTTATTAGAGAGTCATAATCCCTATAAAGGAGGGTCGTTATACTTTCCTTAAAGATTGAAGAAGAGCTTTAATGAAGTGTTTAATTAATTTTTCATACCCATTTTATTTATCATACTAAAGATAGACAATGATTGTGATAGACTTGGATTTGGAAATCATAGAAGTATGCATCTTTTTTGAATAGTAGGTTACTATCGTGAGGCATAAATAATGCTAATTGTGTACCTTCAAGTTATCCGTATACAAGTTTTCAGATCTACGTCATAAAAAAAAGTTCTTATCAATCACGTTTAATCGCGTGTGTGATAAATGGGTGTTCCACAAATCACATAATATTATGTAAATGTCTCTTAATATCATTCTATTATAGAAAAGTTGATATTATTTTATGGTATATTTATATATTTGGTATATAAGTTCTCAGAAACAAATTCTGAAGACGTCCTGTAATCCTTTTATGGCTTTATTACAAAATATGGGCTTAGTTTCTCCTATTTAAACTCTCGCTTGATTTATGTTACAGTAATATTTCTAAAGCATAACATTGTTTGGAAACTTTGGATCTTGGGGCCCTAAGTTTATAATTTTGTTACATTAACTTTATACTTGTTGTGTATCCACGTAACCTTAGTGAAATAACAACTTTATTTTATAAGTGGCAAGGGTGATTTTTGTTATTTCAGGACTATTTCAGTGACGTCTTAAGCTGATACACAAATTCAACAAGTTGTGTTTTTAGTTCAAAATTCTAGCTCATTCTGATCTTATAAATATATAATTTGCTTGTTGAAACGCAATGGCTTTAAGGTTTAGCCCTTAAGGTTTTAGATTTTTCATATATATTTAGTTGAAATTTGCGGCATTTGGTCATCCAGTATTGCAACTTGCAGCCCATTTGCATTAGGCTGATTTTCTGATTCTGTATTAGATTGATTTATAAATATATCAATTGTATCAACTATGCCGTGCTATTTAAAAAATGTTACTAATTTGACCCAAATAATGAACCAAGAATTGAGGTCATAGCGAGCTTACGACCAAATACAGGATTTATTAATAAGGTCAATTATTATATTGGTTTCTCTTTAATATGATTGAACCAAAATAACCTGTTCTACTTTACAATTAATTCCAAAAACAAGTTCTAATTTAGTAACTTACGCGTTATTTTCTTGACTGTTTACCCAGATTTAAGTTTCAAATCTTTATATGCACACATAAACAAAATGTGTAAACTCATAATGTTCAAGAATGTCGTAAATCGTAACCCCACTCAGACGTATCCTGTAAGCAAAAGAGTAAACAAAAGGTAGCCGACTTCCCCTGTAACAACGAACTCCCACGCTTAACCAAATATAGAAAGGTAAAACCAACAGCTCACAGATTGTTTGAGACTTCACGTCATTTACTTCATTCACAAAGCAGTGTCGAATATCCTTTAAAGATTTTTGCATAGCTTCAGCCGATGGTATTTTTATAAGGAGCTAATCCATAGATCTTCTTTTGTTTTCAAATAGAAGTGGATTTGGAATAATTTGATTTCAAATTGAGTTCTATTTTTTTTTATTCGTTTGATCTTTATATGTGTGGTTGTATATCGTGTTTCAATTCGATCTTATTGTAAATCGTATTTATAAGTCTTGACGTCAGTGTAACTTGTTTTTTCATTTTGCATTTTCGACTTAAAATATGTTTAATGGCTCCAAGAATCCTTCAAAATTCTACAGTTTGTTAATTGATGTTTTTGTGTAATGTGAGAGTTTGAGAAATAGATAGCTATGTTAAACTTGGTACTAAGTTATTATATAACTCATGTTCTTGTTACTAAACCAGTTCTGAAACTTTACAAAGTGAAACCAAAACAGGGAGTTTAAGTCCCCAGATGAACTCCTCCGTGAATTATTCTACGCAGTACTCGATAGCAGATTGAAGTTTTGGTTACCTAACACTGTTGCATTTCAAATTTCTTGTTATTAAGAACTACTTTATTAGTACAGTACTTTATTAGCATTTAAAGACGTTTCTAGATACCAGGGGTGCGATTCTGTAAGACTTCTTTCTAAACTTCGAATCTGAATCCGCGGTGAGTAGTAGTACACTAGCGCTACACTTGCGAGTTGAACTAAATTGACAGCAACATTTTGATAGATAAAGTATGAGATGACGTTAAAAGTGGCATTCTAAAATTTAATTACCCCGTCACTTTGACACTCACTTTGCACTCGAACAAGATGCAAAATCACACAAATTTTATAGAATCGACGTGCAGGTATTAGAACTATAACTTAGGTTTTCTAAGATTGTAGTAGATTCTCTGTCAATTCTAAGTACAGTTTTCTTACTAATGTAAGGATTATATTGAAATCTAAATATGATTAAATCAAACTAAATGAAATCAAATTATTTATTGCATTCCACAAGTATAAATAGATGGTACAGAAATAAGGGAAACATAAATGGACCTTGTTGAGCACGAAAAATATATGTAGGAGAGAGGAGGACGTTATTCTAGTTTGTTCATAATAATACAACTATGTAGAACTTATTATTTATTGTCAGTGTATTTATTTTAGATATCAGTCAATTTACATTTACGTAAATTTAATGTCATTTAAGTAAATTTAATAATATAATAATATAAATATATCGACCGGAGTGATACCACGGCCTCACAGAAAACCGGCGTGAAATAACCACAGCGTTGTGTTTCGCCGTGTGAGTGAGGTTACCGGAGGCCTAACGCACTCGTAACTCCTCTGTTGCGAGTGTCCATGGGCGGCGCTGATTGCTTACCATCAGGTTATCCGTCTGCTCGTTTGCCGACCTATTACATAAAAAAATAAAAAATAAATAAAGTCTATTTATATCTTTGTCCATTTCTCAACTCATTTATCTACTACAACGTCCTCACCGTACTATCTGCAGATGATTTTCCTTACAACCAGTGTAAATCATTCGACATAACTGTTTCAAAGCGACTCTGATACGTCATATATCATGTATGCTTCATTAGAAGTCACGTATTGCTGACGCCGCCTTCCTGGATCGAACGCGTGCATGGACACATTTCTATAAGGATAGTATGTAGAAATACTGACATTTCCGTATTGCGTTTGACGATATTCTCTACACAAAAATGACATATGTATATAGAAATATAATCACTTTTGTTGTGATTTTTTACACGTTCATGGCTAGTGACATACACATTTTACCGATAGGCAAAACAATATTTTGTCGATAACCCTAATTAAAATTGCTACCATCAGTTCTACCTACCACATAAATACTTTTGCAGGAAATAAATATAATTATATTGCGATGCTCGGTAGACAATTGGTCATCGCCAGTCACTTTCGGTCAGTAACACTAAGCTTTTGTTAGAGGAAAATAATCAAACGACTTTCTCGCCTAAAGTGAGGCAAGAGGGAGCATTAAAATTGATCTGACTTAAAACCCTATATTCCTTTTCTGCTTTAAGCTGAGGCCGCGTTACATTCATGCCAGTTTGCGACTGGCACAAAATAAGTTTTATAACGGACACTGTACTTACAAAATAAAAAAACATCTAACGAACTTATTAGATACGCTAGTCGCATTTGTTACTGCTTTTAACAAGGGTAACAGATATTATAGCAGCAAAAAAGAATAAAAATCTAGTAATGAAATTCAGGTAAACCTTAATTTATGTACAGGTCTGCTGTATATTATTACACAGTCGCAACTTGTGGCCACATCGTGCAAACATAAAGTAACATTTCTAAACAAAAGAACCGTCGCTACTGCTCATACCTATTATTCTAACACTTTTATTAAATTTTCGCCTTTATTTTAAACGCAGTAAGATTTATACATTGTCAACTCAAAGCCTGGCCACTAACATAAATGAAACATTTGAAAAAAGAAGAGAAAACGGCCATCTTTGTTAAGGACATTTGCTAGACATGTAGGGTTCGAACGCTTTCATACATTTTTAAAACATTATTTAAAGTGTTGCTGTGAAAAATGTATTAAATAAAACTTTTAATATCATTAGGTAATTATTAAAGAAAACGTTTAAACTGCATATAACTACTGAATTACACTGGTAAAACTACTGAAACTACTGGTAAAACTATAATATAATAATAAAATATAGGCCTAGGTACACACAAAAATTTCCTAATTCAGTTTTGAATAGTTACATTTTTTTATAAAAAGTGTTTGTAAAATAGGAAATTGAAGGAAAATTTTGTTTACTGAAACTAGCATACAGACAAAACTTCAATACTAAAATGATGCACAAAAATTAAACATTATTTTAGAGATACATTTTTACCTTTCAATATTACAATAATTGTCCAGATCTAGTAAAATTTTACGTCAGAAATCTCTTATCCTAATATTGAAAATTAATTCTACTGTCCACAAAATCTATCGCACGCCTAACTTGGCATCCACAACTTTGAATAAGAGTTTTTCCAATTTTTTCCTAAAGTCCCTCCATTTTCTATCTGTTCGCATATATTTGCATTTGTTTCAAGAGAAATTGGACAGACGACAGCTGTGATTGCTGTTTGATAAGAACTTAGTTCATATCACATTGAGATCGAAGAACAAAGTAAAGTTCGATACCTTCTGTTAATTTTTCTTTACTTATTGAGTTTGCTGTCAGTTTTTGATCAGAGAGAATTTTGATCAAATTTGTTCATTGTAAGTAGGGTGTCACTGCCGTCTGATCGTTATAACCCAAGAGAAGTATCATGATAATCTTTTTAGATATGGGCTTGTAAAACTTTCAAATCGTAGTGTGTAAAATATTATTTCTAGAATTTTATAATCATCTGCTTGTTATCATCATCATTGGATTATACTTATCCTTATTATTATTAATCTAAATGTGATCTCAATTTTTCTCCTCATTATTATTGTCATTCTGAGTCTTTATTAAAAGATAGTTCAACAAACAAGAAGACACATTATGGACACAGGTAAACCAAATGAGTTACAAGTGCGTTGCCAGCCTTTTCTTGGCTGTTATACTGATCGAATTGCAAAACAAACTCAACGCAACGCAACATTACAGTTTACCGTTCACCGGTATCATTCCGGTTGAGCCGGCTCATTCGTGCCGGAGCATGGCTCTCCCACATTCAGTGTAAGATAGTATCTAAAATCGGAGTATTTTATACAAGAAAAATTGTAGGTAAGGAATCGATTGTGGTTAAAACTTACCTTCGAGCTAATACAAACTTTTTTGGGATTTATTTTAAGAGGTTCTATGTGATAAGTATATGCCTTACGACGTTGTAACTTGAGTCTACAAGTTTTATTGGGCAAGATAACATCATATTTTTCTTGCAAGGGGTTTACTTTAGTGACCACTGACAACAGCAAAAAATATCATGACGACTTAGTATCATGAACAAAAATAAGCTTACGACTATTTTAACTAATGTTGATACACTTAAATATCAAACATATTTCTTAAGCCACGAGATAAGAAAAACATTTGACAGTTTCCATATAATATAACCATTTAGCTTGTCTCCTTCAGACTTGAACAACAAAAACGAAACTTATTTATTTAATCACAATGAAATAATTTAATAACAGAAAAACTCAGAACCCTTCGCAAGATCTCAACCTAGCTTTGTTGGAATGACTTGAAATATGATCTCAATTTCTCATCTGTCTCAGAGTATTTTGAAGTCGTTGACCGATAATTTATATAAATAAACTTTGGAAGTACGTGTGTATTATAGGTTGTTCATGGATATAATAATATAACCCATAGGGATTTAGGTTTATCTCGCAAAAGGATAAAATATTAGTAATGTCAGTGACCCTACAAACTATTATAGGTAAACGATACATCTGAACAGCTATTCGGAGAAGGGTCTTTTACAGCCCTCCATCGTTTTTCACTACATTAACTTTGTGCCATTCGATATTTTCAAAAGGCTTCCCTTACAGAATCTATTTTCAACTTGAATTACTAAGGATGTGCCTAACACCAACTTTGCGCGTTGCTTGCAGCTTTTAGTTATTCCTCATTTAAAGTTTGTGAACCACAAAGGTTTTATGCCCTACTTTTCCTGCTTACGTTTGCGTTTAATGGGAGAAGAAGGAATTGTTCAAGCGTTTAATGTGTTTATTATAGCAGCCTTGGAACTTGGAAAAGATTTCACGTTGAACGTTTTATACAGCTATATTATGTGTACAAGACATTATCATCGTAATGAATAACAATGAAATACAAATCCAATCTCGCATTAACAGTAAATAATAATAATCTTAAAGACATAATGATGAACAAATGGAGCAACCAATGTAAGTAACCGTGGCTTCAATTATTAAGTTTAATTGAATACCATAATTCCGAGTAGTTAAGAAAATTCTACGTAATTGGAGCTGAGATTCTAATAAACTCTATTTATCCTACCAAATTATAAATGCTTAGGTTTGTTAGTATACATAGATGTATGTTTGTAACTCTTTCTCGTAAAAACTAGTACTCGACGGATCTCAATGTAATTAAACATAGATATAAATTACTAGCGGCCCGCCCCCGCTTCGCACGTGTCCAACTATCTCGCTATCAAAGGCTCACTTTTTCCTAATCTTCCCCTCTACTTTTCTAATATTTTCTTTGGTAAGAACCTTCTCCTGACAATAACAAACACAACAAAAAAAGATATAGCAAAATTGGTCCAGGTGTTGTTGAGTTAGGCGCTTACCAACACATTTTGCGATCCATTTTTATATATAAAGATAGTTTGGAATAACACACACATAGGCTCTTTTTTACCCTGACATCGCGCTACGAAATCGCCAGTAGAAGCTAGAGACACGTAGTTGTAGAAAAGAAATAAAAGTGAAACAAATACGTTTGCTTAATCTAGAGTCAAAGATATTTCAACTTCAAACCTACATTGAACTTTAGCACTTATATTTTAAGACATAAAATTGGATCTTCAACTAAAGACTTTGTTTTATGTAGCTGTAGATATTTTGTATGTATTTTTCAATGATAGAAAATGATTTGAAAGACATATGAGTGTCTCGAGTAATTGCGACAATTGATGGATTACATGAGCCCCTTGCTCAAGCTAACTTACCTACTCATAAATCTTTTTGTAATAGCTTTATCCATTTATCAATATTTTTACAAACGTTCACATGACATGACCGATTTGTGAGCTGCTTATTGCCGATAATAGAACAGATGGGAATGTCTTTAAAAAAAAAGTAATTCATAATTGCTATATTCATTTTTATCCTATTAAAAAAAACCACTCTCGAAGAACGGACCGCTGATAGGCCCAAATAGTATTCGATTGGCGACCAAGGACCGGGAAACGTAGCGTGAGCAGGCCTCCCGCTAGGTGGATCGACGACATCGTCGGAACACCAAGTTGGGTCAGGGGAGCCAATCAGTGGAAATGGTGGTGATTTGTCGTTCGACGTGGAGGACTAAAGGGAAGGCCTTTGTTCAGCAGGACGTGTTCCGGCTGATGATGATGAACAAAATCATGATGTATTTTTAAAGTTGAAATTTAAACATATGGCAGCATGATGATATGTTCAAGAATTGTCTCCATAAATGTAACTCTAACCAGAACGAGGCAGACAAAAAGTATGACATAAAAAGGTGTGTCATAAAAATAACTAAGTACAAATGTACATACCAATGTCTCGACCTTCGTGGAATACGTCACTTTGTAGGTTCAGTCGACAATTGTCCCAAGTTTACTAACGGAAACTTATTCTGAAGTTTACATAAAATGAGATTCTTCTTTTGGTATTGAACACCACCTTCATATATTCGGTAAACTTATATGGCGCATGTCTGGTTAAATCAAAATAAGTTCTATATTTAGGTTTATCTAAATAGTGGATTTTCAGGCAAATACAGGTCTAAAGTCTAGTAAGCATTTTGTAGGTCTAATATGTAAGGCAGAATTTCTTCATATCATTAAAACTGCGATAACAAAGAACAAGAAAATGTTGACCTCATTTCGTAGATTTAAAGGCAAGCTAAGAACCTCCTTACTTAGTCTAACCACAATATTATTCATACAACGTTTAGTCTAAAGTATCAGAATTTCCTCGTCAACGTGCCCTATTTTTAACGTTTTTATTTTTCTTTGAAGTTGTTTCATTTTTAATCTCAGTCTCAGTTTCTCAAAAGAATGTTATTGTGAGTTTTGAGAAGACCTGTTAAGAAATATCCGGTTTATTGTCTGTAAACCGTTTTGTATTTACTTTCGTTTCCTTAATGTTGGTTAACTCTTTGAACTTATTGTGTCGTTTTTATTTTTTTGAGAAAGGGAAATCGCTATATAGCTTACTCGCTCTGGGCGGCAGATAAAGATTTTTTATTACTCAATAAAAACCATCCCGTGCTTCTTTCTGCTTCAGGTGGACAATTAGGCAGTATCAAACCCTGACTGCTTAAAAACCAGCCATTCCTTCTCCAGGTCCAGGCCGAGGCCGCGGTACATTATAACTCTTGATTCGCAACCCCGGCGATATCTATACTAATATTATAAAAAGGTAAAATTTGTAAGTTTGTATGGAGGAGGTGATCTTTGGAACCGCTGATCGCATTCACTGATATATAGCTACAATGTTCCTGAGTGTTATAGGCTATCAAAAATCACGCTACGTTTAAATGGAGGCGAGTAGCGGATGAAACCGCGAAAGAGTAGCTAGTTTATAATATTATAACTTCCACTTCACACTTCTTATGCCAAAAGACATCGAGCATGAAATCTTTTGGCATTTGGAACATAAATTATATTCTACTTTCAAAATTCGAAACAATTAGTATGCCAGAACATTTCAGTTGAGTTTTCCTTAGCGGTGTAAAAACTTTAGTCTCGAATTGAAATGCAACTCACATCTTTGGGAGTCTTCACAACGTCTCTTAACTTAGTCAGTCTGTCATCTATGAAAGGCGTAATACAAAACTAGATTAAGTTATTCCATACATTCTTCAGTTCGAATGTTTAATTATTTACCTATATTGAATCAAACTGATTGATGTTTCAAGTGAAACTTCGAATTTTATTATCAACACTGCGATAAAATCGGTTGGATAAAATGTATATTTTGCAAGATTTATTTGCTTACCAGGTTCTGAATATAAATCGCTGAGCTTATTGTATTGTTGTGTTAAGACAGAAAGAAATCTGATCGTATCTTAACAAATAAAGTGAATTAATTACTTTCTAGAATCTTCTGTTATTTACTTTTCAAAGATATTGTTATAGGTTCATTGATATCAGGGATTAAAACAATATTTATCTTCTAGATATGTGACAGTTATATTAACTTTATAAAGAGTGTTTTAGCTTCAGTATTGTGATGGTCTAATTTGTATTCAAGTCATTATTTAATTATGTCTCGCTATGAACTAAATTAATAATAACTTGTATACCTATAGAATTGAAACACATATCAATGAATACTTGCTCAATGGTTGATTAATATTCTCCGCTTTAAGGCTCTTTGCTTACGACGACTTTCTGTAGGGATTCTGTCGCACGTCAAATATAGTCGCGGAAGCGTCGCTAACATCGCTAAACACGTTAGTGTTTGCATTTGATTACAAACAGATAGCGACCGTGTCGCTAAGCGGCTTTTCAACTTTTTCAATACAGTCACCGTAGATGAGTCATTATTGAATTATGTTGTGAAACTATTGAGGAAACCAGATCAATTTAAAATTTAACCGATCCTGCAAAGCTTGAAATGGACAAATGGCTACCAATTCAATGGGCAAGAAACCCTGTTTATGTACGTGTCTAAAATAACAATAATAACTTGGGCATCTCAAAGGGTTCACTTTTACTTTTTGCTAATGAATGCCTTCCGTGGCTGGAGTATCATATTACATCAAGAAATTCAATAAACAACCACCGTAAAGTCGATTTTGGAATACAAATGCGGGGTTTTTTTAACCAAGTCCAGTTTTCTTCATTTAATTTTATTTTGCAACTATCTCAGGTTGAGTTTCGAAATATTGTTTTGCTCAAATGTACCTAGACCAATGCTGTACGTACAACAAAACATTCGAGTAACATATATGTATACGAGAAGCTTACGATGCGATACCAAAATAAAAATATTTAAAAACAATTTCAACTGTAAAATTTCTTTACTTTTTTGATAACATATTATTGAGCGAAAATCAAATGAGTATTTAATTTTACTTGGTATTAATTGTTCGTATAATAACGTTAAAAAACTTAACTTCATAAAGTACCGAAATCAAGGAAAGGTTTTAATAGTCGACTAAATTACTATCCATTAGAAAGTATTAAATATTCCGTAGCACTAAAAGGGATACGGTGACCTCACATTAACTCCTTAAAACACCATTATAACAAGTTTAATTGTCAAACTTATATAATTAAGGTTACAGTAACATTATCAACCGCCGATATTAAAATTAAATTGTTTTCAATTAAGAGTGTAAACTCAAGTGTGGCTGAGCTGTTCTTCGGCATGAGTGGCTCGATCCGAGTGATTCCACGGTCTCGCAAAAAAACCTCCTATTTATCGAAAATTCCTCAAATTCCTAACCTTCTTAAGGTGACAACTCACATGAAACTCCTTGGTCTTGGGGTGCCCATGGGTGGCGCCATTGTTCGCCACAAGCTAATCCGTCTTCTGGTTTGCTGCACTATCAAATCAGACGATTACAGAACAGGTCGATGGATATAAATATAAAAAGAGTTTTGTTTTACAAGTGATGTTTTTCACGTGGAAAAAAAATTACTTTCAGTTTTTAGTCAGCCTAGAGAAAGTCTCAAAAACTTTTTACACATATTTTCAATAAACATCTGCGATGTATTAAAGGGAAAAATAGAAACACAAAACAAAGCTGTGCCTTTGTACCTAATTGTTGTATTATTTTTCTTGTCCAACTTACTGTGTGTACAAAAATTATGAAATAAATAAATAAAACAATCTAAATGAACCCTTATTAGAAAAACAATAGATATAATTGTAACCAACAAAGACCCTGTTATAGCAGTACCTACAAACAAGACATCGCTTTAATACTTACAAAATTTAAACGAAAAGGAATCGAGAGGTCGTAATAAAATCGAGTTTAAAATAAATTGTCTTCATATTGATTTAATGAAAAGTTTGCTGACTTTGATATTAATTTGTATTTATTAAAAGAGTTATACGAAGAAAATGTTTTAGAAGTGTAATTTAAAATATCTTGTGAACCTTCTGATAATGTAATTAGGATGTTAAGCTTTGCTTTGTCAATCTTGTTGGATTAGTTGATCTATTTAGATCTAGTCCGAGATTACTGAAGCTGGAAGTAAGTTTACTTTTAAATTACATTATAAAGGAGACAGGAGAAAATTGTATATTTATGTATACATTTCTATGGTTCTTAAGGACCGTAGTTCTTTACATCAATGAAAATCGTTGATCATACATATAAAATAAAAAAAGAATGGAGTTTCTTGCTCGTTCTTCTCCATTCGAACCTACAATTTGGAACGAGCACCTAGCTTCACTGACGAACAGACTGACAGACTACTATTCTATTTTGACGTTTCAAAAGTACTTATTTATGGTTTAGTTGGAATAAATGATTTTGATTTGATTTGATTTGATTTGACTTGATTTGATTTGAATAATTCGTACATAAATAAAAAAGTGTTAAAAAATTAAGGTATTTGTCATTTAGTCTTTATTAATTTTAATTTTTATAAATAAATAAAATAAAAATAATTTATTTCAGATGTATAAATCCCATAACGCTATCTAAATGAACATGATAGTCAAATAAACACAGAATATTTGATAACTTTTTTAAAAAAAGATGTAAAAAGAAAACATCAATTCAAACCAATCAATTCTACCTGCCCACACTTTCCCGAGAGTGTCGTTAGTGGCGATATTATTTATAACTGTTACTGTCACAGTATTAATCATAATAATTACTTACGTAATAGACTTCCTTTGATATCACATGGCACAGTTCCTTTTATAAAAAGACAGCTTCTCTCCAGATTGTTTATATAACTAAGTTATGTCGGTAATAAAGTACCTACATACATACTACATTACATTATATTAAATGCTATTACGAAGAAAAGATAAACTTATTACTGAATAATGTTAATAAAACATTCTGTTAGAATTTTTTCATCTAAGTCTCGGCTAATAATAATAAAAGAAAATTAATATTTGCATTAATATTCGTAACAAATAAATTCGTGTAGAAAACATTTTCTTTTGATATGACTTTATAAGTAGTATTAAAACCGGTCACAGAAAACCGGCGTGAAACGACGTACTACACAGCATTGTGTTTCGCAATGTGAGTGAAGTTACCGGAGGCCCAATCCTTAAATCCCCATAAACCTAATCCCTAAAAGGTCGGCAACGCATTCGTAACGCTTCTGTGGTTGCGGGTGTCTATGGGTGACCCTGATTGCGTACCAACAGGTAATCGGCCAGCTAGTTTGCTGTTTTTTTATTCATCACAAAAAAGCTTATTTTGTATACATTATTATAAGGA
Organism: Spodoptera exigua; assembly: GCA_902829305.4. Classification (NCBI taxonomy): domain Eukaryota; kingdom Metazoa; phylum Arthropoda; class Insecta; order Lepidoptera; family Noctuidae; genus Spodoptera; species Spodoptera exigua. The sequence continues at coordinate 7,631,848 of LR824612.2, forward strand.
ATGAGATGGAAGAGTTACTTATGAAGTAGTAAAAAGAATTTTTGCTACGAAACATATGTAAACAAAATTGTTCTGTGTATTATCTGTGTCAGATATTTTAGATATGATATTTTATCTTTTGTTAACCAGAGTATCAAATATATATTTTTGATTTATTATGAACAAAATGATAAAACTGTGTAAAATTTTCATTATTATCTAATTAATATTTGGTTGGAAGTATTCGACTAATTACGTATTTAGAAATGTATTCAATCATAACTAACAGTTGATTTGATTTAGTATTACTAATGTATATAAATAGGTTTCATTTTAAGAGTTTTATCGGTTGCGATCTTTGTACAGGTGTTATTCTGCCTGATAATTACCCTGAAGTTTACTTGTAAAAAACCCCATAGTGTTTAGTAATTTCTTGCAAATATTTCTCTAAGTATTACATATACATATAATAATTATTTTATTACGCCATTTACTAGCTTTACAACAACCAACAAGGGATTCTTGAACTTTAACACAAGTAGCGGGGTAAAAATGCCATATTGAACAACAAAAATAGCGACAATGCAAGGTCATAAAGATAAGCAAAATATACCAAAACTGGGTCAAATAAAGAAAAAAAAACGTAGCTTGTCGTAAATTCAGAGAAAATTTTCATTGACTCGAATCAGATGAGATTCAGATAATGCTTTTATTGACTCCGTGGATGATTTTATAGCGTTGGTTGAAGGTATTATAAAAAGGAACACGATTTTGTAATATGCTCTGGAGTTTTCGAAATATTTTATACTAATGGTAGTAATTATCGTCTTGGGATCCAGTGGAAAGGTATGATGGGTATATAAAGATCTTAAATCCGAATATATTACAAATTTAATTCAAAATTTTCGGTCTCTACCTACAATACACCATAGGAATTTACAGTCTTAAGTTACCTTTGTTTATTATCGAACAATTTCGATGAGTTTTTTATATTGCTAATACATAAGCTGCTACTGAAAAATTGTAATTGTGCAAAGATTTGATGGTTTACATCAAATTTTTGCTAAATCTAAAATTAAGTACCTAACCAGTTACCTAAACTTAGGGACCATACAGCTCAAAGTTCAAGAGATAGCAATTAGCAAAATACGTGTCTGAATAATCCATAATACTTATAGAAATAAATTTAACAATCCAACCCAACCCCTATCAGCCGGAGTTGCGCGGCAAGTGCAATGAGGCACCGCGGCCTCGGCCCAGAGCAAGAGAAGGAACAGGGGTTTTTATTCAGGAATAGCTACTCTCGCGCGCGGTTTTACCCGCTGCTCGGCTCCATTTAATCGTAGCCTGATGTTTTATAGCTTATATCACTCAGGAATATTGTAGCTATCTATCAGTGGAAGAATTTTGAAAATCCGAACAGCGGTTCCAAAGACCCCCTACATACAAACTTACAAACATACAAGCTTACACATTTTACCTCTTTATAATATTAGCATAGAAGAGTCTGACACTCCCTCCCGCCCGACCCTGGGCTGGAGAAGTCATTTTATGATTTTCCCCTCACCAAAAAAAAAACTCTACAAAACTTGTAAAAAACGTGTATCATAATAATACAGCAATAAATGTGATGTTCCATCACATTTAGATTAAAACTGTTCAACGGGCCTCTGCGAGTTGGCTTCGGCTCCTCGTACGCCTTCCAAAGGTCCGGGACCCTGTGGCGCCGTGAAAGGATAGAACAGCAATACAAAAAAATATACATATATTTATATGAGCAAAACGAACAAAGAATCCAAGGGAATCCAATGTAAAATCAATTGAACGTCAAATAACCTATCTTCAGACTTGGAACGAGGAACATTGTAAAGTTGTGTGACTTCGTGTTAGTTCGAGTGCTTATACCTAGATTTTAGAGTGTAGTACTAGTTTGGAACCAGGATTGCAGTCGAGCATTCTCGTTGTAGGAACAAGTTTTGTCACATGACTGGATTTATTATTTACCTACTCTTATGTAGGTGCTTCTGATAAATTTACACGACACGAGTTAGTATATAATAATATGTACCTATGTGGAGTGATACAACGGCCGCACTGAAAACCGCCGTGAAACAACTATTATAGTGTTTTGTTTCGCCGTATAAGTGAGGTTACTTTATTATTATATTAAAGACATACATCATACGATTTCTCTCTCCAATCCCTTGATTCACAAAAGTCCATGCGGCGCCGATAGCTTACCATAATTAAGTAATCTGCTAGTTTACAACATGAAAAAAATATTGGATTTTTCCGTATAATGCATATTATTATTATTTGTTGACTATCTAAATTTTTTTATAAGTCTCACAAACCATTAGGTAAAAGTATTATCTAACTGAAATTTTTCTCATAAAACAATAACCACATTCTGACAGTAGACATCAAGCTAGACAAATCTAAATTAAACAATGGCATGAATTAAAATTACTTACTTAAACGAACATATTTTTGACCTAAATCGCGGAGCATTATCACGACACGAGTTGAACAAAAAATTCAAGAGATAACATTAAATGGAAGCTCCATTCAGCGTGTCAAAAATGTCTGAAATTTAATTATGGAATGAAATAAAACAAGTACCGCCTACCACAAATGGCTGTCGAGCTCCAGATTATGAAACGGAAAAAGAACCCTGTAGTTATGAAGGTTAAAGAAGAAATTACTTTGCATATAAATGTTATGCTGTAATTGAATGGCAAACAGGTTTACCTGATAGGGCCAAGAAGAGGCATTTAAAAATAAATTATGACGAATGAGTGCTATAAATGGAAAGTTTCCTACAGATAATTATGGACTTAATTTTGGATTAAACCTTATAATCTTAAATGCAAACGAGTAACTTAAGAATTTAGTAAAAAGTAATAAAAAGACAACGTAATACAATGAGTTGCCGATACCATACTACATTGCTACGAGTATAATGTTGAAAAGGCCAATATAAATTCAATCCAAAAAAAAAAAACGTCGGAATTTCTATTGCAATCAACTCAATAATTTTTCTATGATAACATTCAACTTCCTAAGATCATCATCATCACCATCTTTATTATCAGTCTTTAAGTGCCTACTGCTGAGCAGAGGCCTCTTCTCACAAGGACAAGATTTGAGCATTAATCACCGCTCTTGTTCAGGCCGGATTGGCGATTTCAAACTTATACTTAGAAATTGTAAGTCCCTGGATATGTTTTCCTCCACCGGCTGTCAGTGTCTAAATAATCATAGAAAGTACCTGTAACTCGAAAAAAGTCACTTTCCTACCTGCGTCACATAATGCCACATATAGGTTTCGAACCCGTATGCATAACCTCCAGGCCACTAAGACCGTTTCCTAAAATATTAAACTGTAAAATGAAATATCATACCATGTCAACCTGTTTTTATGATACTTTTTAAACCTTAAAATTTCTAACAATGTTGTCACTTTCATAATTCCCGGTAAGAGTTTAAACAGACCAGTCCATTTCTACAGAAATAGAATGAAAGTAACAAAACACAGCTGTGACATAATTTATAAACAATCTAACGTAAATGAAACATCTTTAGAAATTGATACTATACAAATGCGGGCCATTTCTGTTCCCTAGGCCAAATCATGATAACGTTTCGTCCTTGGGCTCTTCATTAATGTGTTCCTAATAGAATTAGGAACCCTACCCAAACAAGATACTCGTCTTATATTGAACGATGTATCAGTAAATATTTTGGACCCAAGTTTACGAAATCCACTTTAGATACCATAGAGATGTAGTCCACCATAATTCATACTGTACTCCACCAAAGATGGCTTTCGTTATTCACTTAGGTTAACTAAAGCGCTTTCGAAATTTAAATTTAAATTTAAACGTTACATTAAATATCACATGCGATAAATTCTAAGTTTTAATACGTTTTGTTATGGATTTAAGTTTTTATCAGTCAAAATAATAAAACTGAAAATATTTGAGCTTTTCATAACAAGAATAAATCAAAAGTTAGAGAAATAAATAATTAAATGTTCGTCGAGCGAAAACGTTTGACAAATCTGCAATCCAATTCCAATTTTAAATATATTTTGTCAAACGAAAATATGTATGATACGATCATCTTTCTGTATTCTAGCGGTCGAATCAAGAATCTAGAAGAATCCATCCCTAACGAAGGCCATTCAACTTTTAACTAATTGGAAGGATTCGAAAACTAATTTAAATTATTGCAAATAATTTAAGCTGGGTTATTGGCATTAGAACAAACAAACATTGAAAACCAAATGAAACTAAACTAACTTAATCTGAAGTAATCCGCACTTACAACAATTTAGTAAGTATTTATATACCACTACGATTTCTTTGAAGTGATTAAAACCCATTGGTTTCATTAAAATTCGATATCTTTCTAGAAAATACGAAATTCAATTATAAGAGCAAGAATGTCTGGACTCTCTCAAGGTAGACATATTTTATTAAATACTGCCGGAAAATGTTATAAATGGAACGAGTCTATTTTAAACTGATTTTTTAAATATCCTCATTAGTTAAAAGAAATTATAGTAAGCTACGTACTTAAAAGCAGTTAATAATTAATTTTTTCACCAAACATCAAGCGTAGGAATATACATATCGCATTATTTTCCTAAATGCATTTGCTATATATTATTTTTCTTTTGCTACATTGCTAACACAAAAACAATTGTCTTGTCAATGACGTCACGTCATGTCATGAAAAAGGTAGAAACAAATATCGTTCTCTAAATTTATGGCATAATATTGTCATGTCATACATACCTACTAATTGTACCCAATAGGTATACTAATGAGTATACTTACATAGGTATATCGTTCTAAGGGGTAATCTATGAGGCCAAAGTATTTTTTTAAATATACTTTAAATGTTCTACAACCGACTACAATAGTAATATTCAAATTCAAGAATAACTTCTTTTTCAAAAACCACTAATATTCAATAACTATCCAATATACTTCTTGTATAAAGATTATATTATTGTTACCCTAAGTAAAAAAATAAAGCTGATTATAATATTAAACAAACAACAAGTGAAAGTGTGAAAAGCCTGATATTAATTAATTTATAAAATATTTTAACATCCACTAATTTAATAGCAAATGTTTAAAAGTTTTCGCATTGATTTAAAATAATGTTGCGTTTGAATATAACTTTAATAACAATGTGAGGCAAAATATAAAATTATTTATTTTGTAAATAAGTGTGGGAGAGCCAAGCTACGGCACGAATGGGTCGGCTCGACCGGAGCGATATCACGGCCTCACAGAATACCGGCGTGAAACAACCCACAGCGTTGTGTTTCGCCGTGTGAGTGAGGTTACCGGAGGCCCAATCCCTCCCACTCCCTATCCCTTTCCGATCCTTATAACCCCAACCCTTATCCCCAAAAGGCCGGCAACGCACTCGTAACTCCTTTGGTGTTGCGGGCGTCCATGGGCGGCGCCGATTGCTTACCATCAGGTAAGTCGTCTGCTTGTTTGCCGACTTATACCATAAAAAAAGTATACGTGAAAAAAATCTGTGGCCACAAATAATGCCATATCGATATGTAGTTTTTTTGAAGCACAGTGAGCAAAAACGCTTTTTGAATGACTAGAGAGTTTTCATACTAACCTTGATGATGGTGATTATCCAGATACGAAAATTTTGAGAGCTACCTGTTTCGGATCCAGCGGGAGTTAAGGTCCGGGTGAAGGCATTGTGACGACCACCAAAAATTTCCGGGTATTGGTAATCTCTGTGACCACCTGAAGCATATGATCATGGTGTCCTCTGTTTGGGATAAACACGGCCGTGACCTCAATGAATTGATCAGCGACGCGCTCGGCCATATTCGCGGGTGCGGGATGAAACGAACTCAGAGGACATCTCCCTGTTTCTGCAAAGGAGTAATGTTTTTCAAAAATCCTTCTTTCGCTCCAGCCATTGCAAAAGACAATCTGAAGCCATTAGAACAGAATGCTTTTTTGTCAGTAAGGTAGACTGCTTCTCACTGTCGCGGGAGAAATAATTTGACGACCTTCCCCTATAAAAGAACATTTGTGTGTGTCTGACTGTGTAGCGTAATAAGTATTCATACTCATTATGATATTGTATCATGGACTGAATCAAGTGCCGTACACCACATAGAATTCAAATGGAAACAAGTTAAAATTTAGCGGTAGCCAAATGCGGCAATATTCGACGATTAATTTTGAATATCCTTTTGTTTTTTTTCTAAAAAAATGTTCGTAAACCTACAAAAATACATATTTTCTAGTTTGGCAAAATAGGTTGCCTTGAAAGAATGCATTTGTAAAATCATACTTAGTTCTTAAGAAAATCAATGTTCATGACTAATAAATTGAGGCGAACGGCTACAAGTATCGATTTGGTCGTCGAATATGAACTTTGTAAAACTGTGTGAAATTGATATCACCCATTAAAGTATTTCACATTTAAGTCATTGAGTAGTACATAATAATATATATATATAGTATTACCGTGGCAGGGTATCTGAAAAATAATTTCACTTAATATATGATTTATTTATGTAAGCTTTTGCCCGCGACTCCGTTCGTAGAATAGTAACTTCCTGCAGATTTTTGTTATAAAAACTATCCTATGTCCTTTCTCAAGTTCCAAACTATGTCTTCACAGAATTCGGTTTCGCATAAATATAATATTAGTTTGGATTACAATTTTTTTTTTAAAGCAAGACAGCGAGATTTCACAACGTACGTAAATGAAGTAAAAAACAAGTTTGGCTCTGTGCCAAAACGATCGGAAAGTTTGTTCTCTCTTTTATTCCGGGCTTCAAACATTGAGCGACGTGCTAGCAGGCATTTGTTTTGTTTGTTGATCCGTAAAAAACATGTTGGCAATATAATCCCGCCGCACTCTGGTGCATTGATGTAGAAAGCCTTTAGCTAACATGGATGTAGGTAAGCTACGATTTTGTCATTTTATAATATGTATTATTTTAGTAATAGATTATGCAATATAAATGGAATGATTTTTCCTAAATCTTTTTAATTTATTTTTCGTTGAGACAGATAAACACTGAAACGACGAAAGAGTATTCTACACTTAACAATATGCAAAAAAAAAACAAATTATAGACTAAGAAGAAGTTCTGCAACCAACTCAAAGGTCAGCCTTTAAATGTTCAGACAAAAATAAAACTATTTGGGATAATTGTGTAAGTTCTTTCTGTAGTTTTATTTTAAGAAATAAACAACAGCCAGTTTTAGTGGACCTGGTCTTGTCACTTTCTAAATATACCTATATTTTTTTCAACTCCAAACAATAACATTACGATGTCTTGTTGCTACGAATATTTCGTATAAATATTATTTTTTATTTAATTTGTACTAATATTTGAACTTTTTTTTTATCTAAAATTTGAAATATGAAATATTTGAAACGATAAATTTTATGAGTTGCAACTTGGTTATTAAATTATCCAAAATTGTCCGATGTTTTTTTGAGTTGCAACTTGGTTATTAAATTATCCAAAATTTCTGAGAAAACATTTAGACGACAAAGTTAACTTACTTTATACATCTATTTATTTGAAGTGACTGACTCTCTAGTGAATAATTTGTCTCAAACAAACTTAATAACTCTAAAATACTTCGGGTCCGAAGAATAGGTCTTTGGGGAAATTATAGGTCAATATTTTACTTTTGTTTTAAGCTTAATGGTAGCACGGTTAAGTACACAACAAGGGGAATACAAGGGACCAATAGGCCATGAATCTGGGTCTTGCTAAATTACTGATAAATCTTGTAAGGTTTGACAGGAACATTCTTTATGTAGGTACTTTGATAAGTACATAGTTAATACGTAGGTACATAATTATGTTATATTTGACTGCATGGTTGGCGCGGTGGCTGGGCAACTGCCTGCCGCACATAGTTCGAGTCCTGCACGGAACAATTCTTTCTGTGATCTACAAATTGTTGTTCCGGGTCTTTGTGTGTGTGTGTGTGTGTGTGTATGTAAAATTGTACATATATTTGTAAACGCTCCCACGACACAGAAGGAATTCCTAGTGTGGAGCAAGGGTGTGTTTTTTAAAAAGTAAGAAGTTAAAACCTTTAATTTTCGATGTACTTACAGTATATCTAATAATTAGGCATTTATAAAAGTACAAATGTACATAATAATAAATAAGGGTTTTCCTTAACAGAATATTATGCATAAATAGTAATACGTAATATTGACTTTAAGTAGAAAATATACTTCTCCCATAGACGAAAAAAAAAAGGATTGATATAGGACGTTCACAAGTGATAGAAGGAGACATTTCTTTAGAGTCAGCTTTTCCATCTGAACAAGACAAGCCGAAGGCCATTAGGATACATTTCCCGCTGACAGCGATGCCGATGGATTTCAAACCAATAAATAGAATTTCTATTTTTATGGTATCATCAATTGAATGTCTGTTTTGTATGGTATAACTACATATTATGTTTTTTGATAGTTTCATATAATAAATATAAAACTGTTATAAAATATGTAACGGATCCATTATTGAAAGTAAAGCTCGTTGTCATACGAAAAAAAAACAAAAATAGATTTTTGATTTATGTTCTAAATTTCGGGTAGCAGCACTATGTGTAATATTAAACACATTTCGACATATTCAATAGAGCTAAATGAAAACACTACACACACATTACTGAGTAGATAACATTTTGAGACTTCATACGTCCATAATACTTATACGCTTTCAATTTTATCTTATGTCAAGTACAGCAGCCGGGGCTGCGTGGTAAGCGCTAGAAGGCACTGCGGCTTCGGCCTAGAGCAGGAGAAGGAACGGCGGTGTTTTGAGAGTCTGACACTCTCTTCTACCCAACCCTGGGCGGGAGAAGCCATTTGATGACTGTCCCCTCAAAAAAAAATCTTTTATACAGATTACAACATTGAACTTACTTGCTCCTGTAGTGTAGCGAAGTGATTGCAAATGTCCTTTGATATTTTAATCTTAATACTAATTATACTCTAATCTTGTGTTGTGAAACTTTTAATGTAAAAATGAAAAATAAGTTTTTCTTTCCTTATAATAACCATCTCTAAATCAGCAAATTGCCACTTGAGCTGTTCTGCCTCTACAGTGTACTTCCAGTAGTCTTCCAAATCAATAAAAAGCTACTGAAAATTGAAATAAAACCTGAACAATTTTTCTTCCATGGTAATATATACCTTATAATGGTTATTAAAGGTCACATTAATGAAAAACTAGTTAGTAGATAGAAGGGAATTTACCATACATATTCGCATGTTACAACAAACCTTTAACTTTTATCTGCCCCAGACACACAAATTGATTTAACCTCGTTGATTAAAGAAACGAATAAATCTCTGACTTTTGTTGTACTGATCAAGCAGGTATGTACTAAGCTTTAATTTAGGTTACGGTTGTCCTCAAATTGTCCCAAGTAATTGCTTCAAACGGTACTGTAACAAAACCCGGAAAATTCCCGTTGACCTTCGAGTATGTCTGTCCGCATTTTTCCTTTTGTTGTGTTAGCTAGTTTTGGCCCACGACTTTTTACATTCATAAATCTACCGTTTTTATAAGCTTTCCTTTCTCTTTCATCGTACTATAAGAATTTCGGGATATTCTGCCCTAAGACTCTTATGTGGGTACTCCCAAAGGGACACCCACATGTCATAGATTTTTTCAACTATGGGTAGTAGATTTACTTTTATGTAATCTGAAAGGTTCTCAATCACTCAGTTAAAAATTTAAAAGAGTTTCATTACATTTAATTATTATATATGTACTATGTATTTGTTCAAAGATTGATAGCTATTTATTTTACTTACATACTTCGTTTGTATTACAATCTATCTTCTCCATACTCTCATTATACTTATAAGTCGAGACGGTCGGATTCTTCGAATTGTTCTTGCCAACGAATTGTTCAGTAAACAGCGGAAAAGTTCACGTAACTAACTTTCCCTTTTATTTGTCGTAATAAAATCGTCTTTATTTCTTTTGGGTAGTCAAATAATAGGAAACGTAAATTCTTGTTACTAAGTAGGTATTAGCTAATAAAATTGATTGCGAAATAATTTACGAAACTTAACTAAATATTTAGTAATACTTTACTTGACGAGATATTCGAGTTATTGGTTGAATGTTCCTCAATAATATTATTTGCTGAGGTTAATATAAAGTTTGACTGCTTGTTGAACTTAGCAGTAGCCAATCAGAGCGGCAGCTAATTAATCAAAAATGAAATGGTGTGTCAATAAAATACTCAAAGCAAAGTTATCTAAAAATATTACTTTACTCAGTGATCAAAGATATTTTCGCATTTCTGTTGTAAAATGTCTTATAACGAATTCGGTTCACAATTATATTTAAAAAATAACATTTATGGTCGACTCTTAAAAGTTTCTGTAGGTTCCATTTAAATTTAAAAACCTTTATTTAGATGTTTAAAAAAATACAAATTAATTCAACAACAACATGTTTATTGAAAAAAGAAATTATCCACTAACTCCTATAGAACAATAGATATTTAAATTGGTACAATTATTTTCAAATTAGAATTCAAAACGAAATCAAATTATTATAGATACTGTATTGTCAATGATTGTCTGGATAAAATGTGTATGAAAATAAAAATTTCTCTTTACACTAAATGGTGTTGACAGTATTGTTTTACTTAGACAATGGCAATAGGGTCTAGGTTTGCTTAAAACTTCGACTAGGGAACAATGCACAGGCGGAAGCGATTTTGAAATTCTCGGCATTCAACTCCAAACATAGTAAGCCTCCCTATGACGATGCCAGTGATGATGACTATGAGTAAACTACCCAGCCTATCTTGGAGTAGTCTACCCATATTTGGCTGGTAAGTGACCACAGGCAAAGCACTAATCATTGTTATGCAAAATTTAAAAGCTTTCACCATAATTATTATTAAAATAATCAACCATTTCACAACTGAACATAGACCCACCTACCAAGATAAGCTGTTTAGAACCAACTAGCATCCAAAGTAAAACATTGCCTAATTAAAATACCTATGCAAATATTTTCATATATCGCAGACGTTTTTAATTTAAATAAGTAACATTATGCATTTATTTGTATTTTTTTTCTAATAAAAATGCACAATGTCTTGTCATGTTTTGATGATAATTAAATTAGCAAAATTAACAAAAACATTTAATGTTATTTATATATATTTTTTGTAAAGTAAAGAAATTGTTCAACATCGCGTTTCTGAATCCAGTAGGTAGGAGGTTTATTTTAATATTATTGGATTCGAACTCTTTTGAAATATTCAGATTTTTTGTTAAATCGCCAGCAATAAAATTCATTACGTGTTGAAAGTTATTGACGAAAATATAATCTTTGTACCTAATTACATAAGGTGATGTCAACCATGTCATTCGACAAACAAAAACAAAAATATACATATTCATGTATGTTTGTACAACCAAAGCACTGTCAACACCATTAATTTGTGCAATTCATGGAAAAATAATTTGTCTTCTTTTACATACTCCGTAATTAGGAACAGTTTTCTAGAAAATAGTTGTCTATAACGTTCTATATTTAAATAGGTAATTTAAACTTATTCTATTATCAAATGACCTTATAGGTGATGAGGTTTTATGAATGACCCTGACTGTTCAAATAAAGAATGTTTCAAAATTCAGGCTGGAAGTAATTTACATTTTTCAATTTGCTAAATGTTTCTTTTTTCATTGTTAAAGTAAATCCTATAACAAGTAATGGTGTATCGGGATTGTACTGATATAACGAGCAAATTTTATTGCAGATTCATGTTGATCGCAAATTTATTGAATAAAATTCACTTTCAATTGTTGTTTCATTCTCTATTTCAAATAAGTCTTTTGTTTCACGAACTTTTGTTTAAAATTTAGAATATTTGTATTGAAATTATCGAATTACGATGAAAATGTATTAAGTTACGTAGAGCGTGAAATTTTGGCACACCCGTTATATTACACAGATATTGTAAATAATGCACACCAAATTAGAAAAAAAATATTGATTTCGAAAAGTAGACGCTTTTCGAAATCAATATTTTTTTGTTTAAAAAAACTTAATATATTTTTAGTCAAGAATAAAAAAACATGATGCTGTGAAAATCACTTATATATTCAATCAATTTATTAAGCTTGATGTGGACTACTTACGGCTGAATTTATACATGTTTAATAATGAAAAATACAAAATAAGGTAAAATATTAATTACTTAAATAACACAAAACATATATTTTGCTTCAATTAGCAGAAACATAAGTTAAAACTTAATCAAGAAAACAATTATTGCTTTACTTTCATAAACAATAAAAAGGTTTTATATTAATAAACAATCATGCTGTAGACGTTTTAAAAAAATGCTAAACAACCACAGACGAAATATAATCGCAGACAATGGAACCTTTTTTGTACAATAGGCACCAAAATGACTTCCAAGAAAAATATATTATATTCATTTTCGATGTATCAATTACAGTATTAATTAGGAAACTCGATACAGATATTAAAATTTTATAAATACTATAATAAACTCTTATATTATATTCCATATAAAAACTAGATTACTTGCGAAAATTCTCGTTTTAATTAATCGAGATCATTATTAATATTATTTACAATGTACAATCAATTTTCGAGTAAAAAACTATTATTATTTACACTTACTTCATAGTTTATCGTCACACATGTGATAATGTCTATCATCGGGTTCACCTCGTGGGTTCATTCGCACTGCGTTGCCATTCGTTATCAGTTCTGTTGCATTCGAATGATCTGTAAATAAGAACAGAATTAGAATCATCGTCATTGTATAATTACCAAAGTAATTCCTATATGGTATCATACAAAATACTGGCTTAAGACTTCTAAATAGACTATGCTTATCAAAGTATTCAATAGTTTTTAAAGTGTATTTGATGTAAATTTTCGCTAAATAGTATCATTTCTTTTTTAGGTGGACAAATCAACATATGTCTTTTCTCATTCTGGGGCCTGATGCGGGAGTAGACGTTAATCTCTTATTGATTTAAAAAAACCTCCCTGTTCCTTCACCTGCTACTGACACTGGCCGGGGTAGGTACCTACATTATTTAGTAAAAGCTCTTGAATCAAACTGAAGTTTCAAAAGTACCTGCTCTGTTTATGATTATGACAAAAGTACTCATAGCGTACACTTGAAATCACATGACAGGTTTACTAATGGTATAAGATACATCGTATTGGATATTACAACACTTTCCTAACGTAGGTAGCTCGTAGATCAGATTGCGAGCAATTCCTATTACCCCAGCTCACTGCTCGCTGGCCCTTTGTTTGGAAATTGGATGACTTCGAACAAACGAATGGGCTTGACTTTTAAGCCTCTCATTGTTATACCGTCATGCTTCAATTCACTTCATCAATTCTGTAGACATAGTTATTCAAAAACGATCGATAAATCAACAATATAGTTCAAACAGTGAGAACGATTGTCATTTGTGTTTTCATATAAAAATATATGAATTGTATTTTGAAAAAAACACATACTTATAAGTTACCTACCTTTAAATTTGTGGGGTGTTTTTCATTAAAAAACAATTAAAATATTAAGAAGTCATATGGCCTGTATAAAACTATGTGAGTAGCAATTGTCACAAGGTTACATTTGAATATAGAACGTATATCTTTTTATTGCAAATAATGAATTACTCACGTATATAGATTTTAATAGAAAATAACGACCTAATCCCTTGTACTGATTGAGAAAAGCTACTAGTTTCAAGTCACAACGCTATTTTTTTTATGAGCAGCGTGCGCTTTGCGCCGAAATTTAAAGTGTGTCTTGCAGTTATTACTATTCGAAAATATTACGTTATTTGAAAAAAATAGATTGCACGTGACTTCACATTATTATTTTTATTAGATTAATATATGAAAGAAAAAAGTTTTTATTCAAATTCACGGCTGTTTTTTAGTAGAACAATGGCTGCTTTATTGTTTGTATTTGTCATTTATTTAGGCTCCTGAACAAATAAAAGTAGTGATTTTTTGCACGATAGCCTTAATTTCTTAATAATTTAGGGGCATATCTAGACAGACTTTAACTATTCGCTTGACAATGGCTATTACTTTATATAGTATTTTATATGTAGACATAACCACAATGGGTCAGTAAAAAATAAATAGCTTTTTGTGCCCTCAAAGCACAAAAAGAATGTTATATTCATGAGAATTTTGCGGCAGGTTATAAAAAATATATTGTTTGTTCTTTAAATTTGATCAAGCTAGATAACGCAAAACCTCGTTTGGATTTTATTCAAAATTTGTTTAAGTATCCTAGTTTTATTTCATTTAAGCCTTTATTGCTGATACTATACAATTAGAAATATTATTATAAATTAACACGTCAGTTTTCCCGGTAAAGTGACCAGCATGTTCTGTGACCATAGCACTTTTCTAGATAATTCCACTCTTCTTTCTCTCTCTAGCTTGTTTTGGCCAGGTTTTTATCTATTTATTGAAAAAAAAATAATTAACAGGTTTATAAATAAATAAAATAATATCGGTATCCGTATCGGTATCTGCCTATCCATACCGCCTATAAGGTTATCTTAGTTAAATTTGTTCAAAACCTGCCAAAAATTTCAGTCTAGAATCTAAAATTTTATGGAGACACTCAAATAAAACTTGCATTCAGTAATATTGTGTAAATTGAAATTTGACACAATATTACTGAATGCAAGTTGTACGTATTTTTTTTATGTAATAGGTCGGCAAACGAGCAGACGTATTGCCTGATGGTAAGCAATCAGCGCCGCCCATGGACACCCGAAACGGAGGAGTTACGAGTGCGTTGCCGACCTTTTAGGGATTAGGGATTTGGAGATTTAGAAACTGGGGAGGGATTGGGAAGGGGAAGGATTGGGCCTCCGGTAACCTCACTCACAACACTGTGGTTGTTTCACGCCGGTTTTCTGTGAGGCCGTGGTATCACTCCGGTCGAGCCGACCTATTCGTGCCGAAGCATGGCTCTCCCATACTTAAAAATCCTAAGACGTGATTTTTATTAATTTTTTTCCTTTTTTTAAAGGAAAACGTTGCCTGATGGTTTTCTTTCGTGTATTTTGTAGCTAGCCGCCTGCGCAAAACGTGAAGTTAAACTTTTAGGATAAGAATCCCATCACTAGCCTATAAGTGCCCACTGCTCAGCGAAAGTCTCTTCTCACACGGGGAAGGCTTGAGCATGTCTATCAATAATCAGGTTACACTTCAGCTTGGAAAAGCGTAAAAATATACTGTGGCTCCGACCTGGAGCAAGAGAATAGACGAAGTGGTTTTTTTAGTCAGTGAGAGTTTGACCCAGCCTCTTGGCTCATCCAGGGAGCTAGAAGTACTTTTTTTTCTTCAAAACAAAAGTACTTAGGATGTTAACATTCACCGTTCGTCAGTGATGTCTCAATTCATTTAGAAAGTACTATATAATTTTGAAAAGTCACAATAGTACTTGCCATGTTTTGAATCCACCCTCATTCATAAGAAGCCGCCCGAAGGTAAAGGCTCCCTTTACCTTCGGGCCACCAAGACTTGGGACTAACTAACCACTTAGAGTGCGTAGGAGTACCATGCATTTTCCTCCCACTCTTGAAAACTTTTGAACAAGAGATTTCTCATATCTGAAAGTTTTAGTCTGAATAGTGAATAGTAAACTAACGTTCGAGTTAATAGAAATAACTCGATATTTCTGTACAGAGACACTTTATGAGCTATATTTAGCATAATAGTAACATACGAATAATATAATATTAAGTAGAAAACTTATTACATACAATTCTAAGAAGTATTGTTTACTCGTGGCTTCGCGCACTTCTGCATGATAAGCATGTACGACATGCATTTATTTCTACAATACGTATTAATAACTCTTTCAATTCGATTTTAGGAGTAATCGAAATTATAACATTAATTCTTTTAGATTAAATTCAATTTGCAATGGCAAACATACAAGTTTAGTGCGAAATAAAATAAAAATATTTTTGCACCTACACATTCATTTTTGGAATTAGGTTTTATTTTCTCGGAAAATTTATAAATTTTGATACGTAAATAAATGGATTAAAATTTAATTCGTGTTTTTTACAATGAAAAGTGGATTGATTTGTAAGTAAACAAGATAGTATTGAATATTGAATATTCTCAACATGAATTTTGTAACATTTAAATAGAAAATAGAAACATCGGGATTTTATTTACAAAAGTTAACAAAATTTTTGATACTTCAATAGTGTTTTGGTTTAGGTGCCATAAATGCTATTTTTGTCTGTCGGATGGCATATTATAATAGTATGCTTTGAATTATGTATATTTGTTGTTTTAAAATCTTAACCCTTACTACCTACTACCGCATATAGGATACACAAGAAATAGATAATTTAGATGTCAAAAAAAAGACATAGTAAACAGCAATCTTGTAAATGTTGCAACTAAGCTAAGCTTGCTTACAACATTTACGCTTTCCTCAACAAATTGATAATACAACACATAAATAATAGGTAGTTTAATTCGAACCAGTAGTTTCGGAGATAAGCGCACTCAAGGTAACAAACAAACATTATTTTCAGCTAGGTGTAATTACAGATTATTGAGCTCATAAGTTAATATTAATTGAATAATAATAAATAATCAGTGAGTGCTAGCAGAAAATCCCGTTCATTTTCCTAGCCCTTGAAGCTTGAGCCGATTAACTAACTGAAATCCACTAGCAACACTCGCGTATAAATTGCACCCGTGCTTGGGTAGTTATTAGTCATCATTTTCGTGATAAATTATGCAATAACAATATACCTACTATTGAAAGCTATTGTGACTCAAATATCAATCATCGGCCAGGGAAATTAGGGCGCCCAATGAGCAGATAGATCACCCGATAATAAGCCATCAGAACGTTCACGGAGAATACCAACGCCAGAAAAGAATTACTCGTACACCTCAAGAATTTATTTCTTTCGACTCACTCTGTTTGCGTGGAATAGTGATTTCCTGCAGATTTTTGGTATTAAAACTATCCTATGTCCTTTTTCGAATTCCAAACTATGTCTGTACGAAATTTCACAGAAATCGGTTCCGTAGTTTAGGCGTGAAGAAAAAACAGACAGACAGACAAACAGAGTTACTTTCGCATTTATAATATTAGTTTGGATAACGACTGCAGCTGCCAACCGTTGGCTGCTCGATATCGCACAGACGCGCACGCTACTCATGAATAAAAGTCCCGTTGTGACTTGAAACTAGTCGAGTTTTTGTCAGTTAAATTTTGTATGTCTCATGATAGTTACTATTCAAACATAGATTATTTCTTTAATGTAAAAAAAAAATTAGTTTGAAAAAGCTGAGAATATGTGAACTAATATTTTACGTTACATGAAATATTGATACTATATATAGAATATAGAATGATTGATTTTTATAAATTTGTACTAGATTTAATAAACAAATTAACTATTTATAGAAAGGACTGCGAGCTATAAAGTCCATCTTATATATTCAAGCCTAGTTAGTTGCAAAATTGACTTGTAAATTAGGATTTCAAAGCACGCGTTCGCTATAACAAGGCTCAGGATCAGTCTTAGCTCTTAGCGTACAATCTAGACTTTTTGCAACGTAATCGTATTATTGTACATTTTGAAAACACTTAAAATGTTTTGTGTATAGCTTTTTTTGAATAGATACATTAACACATAATAGCTATATCAATAAAGTTTACTGGAATAACCGTTAAAAAGCAACACAAAACGCTATGTTGGATATACCGGGACGTTCTTTATTCAATTTTTTTTTTTCACATCCAACAAAGCGACCAATGGGAATAAAGCAACATTTAATTCGAAAATTGAAAAAATGCTGACTCACTTTGATTTTGTTAAGTATTCATGGTATACCTACGTTACTTTAATTGTGTACCTTGTTATCTTTGTATATATTTATTTAACAACTCAATTAAATCTTACTAATTCCTATCAATTACTTTTGAAATTGCGTAGTTTAACTCCGTGGCTAATTTACGATGCAGAAACCTGGACTTAATGGTCTGTAATCGCTAACACGCATTGTGATCAATATTCTTCCATTCTTTCTTTGAAATGGTATTTGACGTTAAGGTAGAAAATAGCTTGACTGATATTCCCGACTTCGGTATGTAGATAAGAAGGTTTTGTCTTGAAAAAATCTCATTGCCTTTGCCAGATCAATGGGTTTAACAAATCACCCGTGATACACGTCGTAGAAAACTATTTATCCAAAACAAAAGAAAGTGTCTTTTCGATACCAAAATGTATCAGTTTTTGTGACAACTGCCGATATTATGCTTTTGCAATGTGGCCATAAACATAATGCGTTCCACCGAATAAAGTTAATTAGAAACAAGAACATTCCATGTTATGTTTGTTAGAAAATAAAAGACGTCTTATTTGTGTTTGTTTGACGTCTATAAAAAACTTTTGTTTGGCAGTTTGACGGCTTAAGATTCAATGAGATTTTCTCATGTAAGTAACACTTACACATTTAAATTATAATAAAACATAAAATAAATACACATACGTGATGGTCATAGTATAAACATAAGTTAAATCTCTAGTCTTCCCGCGACCGTAAACTAAGAGATTACGCGTTTAATAGAAACCTGCAAATAGTCTATTCTCACTCTTATTACTTACATATCAAGACACATTAATTTTGAAATTAAATGTAGCATGCAGTTTACCTTTTTTATGACTACTGATACAACCACAAAATATTGTATATACGTAAGTACTTGTTAGAGTGGATGGGATGTCACGACAATATCTCGAAATATTTCCCGCACGCTTGCTCCCTAATAACAATGACGTCATAATACATGTCATGTCCATATATTTTTTCGCTTAGTTGACAGTAACCTACACCCACGCCACTTGAAACCATAAAACGTTGTGAAGTTATTTCAACAATATTCCATAAAATTGTCTCTATACTTAGGACAGGTTTAAGCGTGGGAGAGCTATGCTATAGTAGGAATGCGTTGGCGTCGAGAGTGTTAGTACGGCCTTACAGAAAACTGACGAAAACAAAAACAACCACAGTATAGTGTTTCGTCGTATGAGTGAGGTTACCCTTGCCCTGTGTGGAGGGAGAGGAAATGTCAGACCCTTAGCACTTGACCCGTAATACCGGCCCTATCGTTGGTAGGTGAGGTATTGAGCCCATCGCCATCTACCATCACAGATGGGGCTTTGTAGGCGCGAGCGGGACGAACGGAGCGAGCTTAAGGATGGTATAAAATTCACTCTTGAGAAGCCTAATTTTACTAGTGATGAATTTATATAATTATACTTTAGTTCATTCACTTAAACTAATTAAGTATAACAAGAGCTACCAGCTGTCTGAGAAGCGTTTACGTACTTTGGTACGAGTTTTCAACATACGCAATATCAATGTTGAAATACATTATTGAGAACATATTCAAAAAAGATTTTACAGAAGCAGAAGTTCTTTTTATTAACAACTGGTCTCTGCATTGTTCTCACATAGGGGTACAATATTGTATACAAAATGTATTATTAGCGAATTGTCAATGTATTATTGAACACAAATATTAATTTTTAAAAAGAGTAACGATGGAGTCTCTTGCTCGTTGTTCTCCATTCGAAACTACAATTTGGAACGAGCACCCAGCTTCAGTTACGAACAGACTGACAGACTACTATTCTATTTGAACGTTTCAAAAGTACCTATTTATAGTTTAATTGGAATAAATGATTTTGATTTGATTTGATCAGAAACAGACATAAATGGTTCAATCTGATGTAAGCATTAAAACATAAAATTGCCTTCGACTGTTTATTTAAAATAAAGATTAAAAAAAGTTTACCCTAAAGTTTCCTGGGTCATAAAATATAATTAAACTTTATTTCATTTGACGCTATACGATCATTTTTAAACAGAAGCATGCTGTTAGACGTAAAAATATTACGAAATCGTACGTTGCGTTCTCATACAAAATTCATAGAAAAGTGTCCTTTTTCAAATTTCAATAAAATTTGTGAAATTGAAATGGAGTCGTTGGAAACTAACGAATTCAATTTAAAGATTTTGATATATTGACTATCTGTACCAAAATCCGTTATATTCGGTTCAGTATTTCCCATTATTTTGCACTTAAGGTTTCATTCCGGTAAAGCTCCTACTTGAAATAAATCTTTATTGCAAACAAATAAAGTTGAAAGCCTGTTAATCAAAAAATCACAATTAATAAACCGGTTTCTGAACTGTTATTATTAATCGATACTATCAATAAACACGAAGTAATTAATTAAATAATACACAGTTCAGGTCATTTCAAAGACCCTGAAACTAATGGTCTTTTTGTAGCGAGACCCTTTGGATAATAGAAATGTTATGAAAGAGAATGGAATCGTGGCCTTTTACCAACGTTAACAAAGTATTGTTAACTAATGAATATTTAGAAATTAGTATTGAATCTTAACATTAGGGCCCAAAGTCACTGAATTGACGAAGTTTATTTAAGCGGCTTTTGTTCTCTAGGTCAATGACTTCTCTAGTTCTTTTATACTATTCTACATATATTTCTTAGTCATTATGAAGCTTTCTGTTTCAGTGATGTGACAATTTACACAACTGTATATGACAAATATGATTAATATACAGTCAGAAAATAACTACTTATTCTGGTTTTTATATCCAAATTTTTACATTGAAACTTCTTTTGTCAAGATAAATTATACATGAACGTTGAAGTTTGATAAGAAGGAATGTTTTAAGATAATGAGATTTTACGTCAGATGGCACTTATAATGGGAGGTTTGTTTTGTTTAATAGAGAACTAACTAGCGTCAAACTATTTTTGTTAGCTTCAGTTATAGGATAACAGGATAAAGAACAAGTTGTTTTGTTGGTTACTAAGAGTTTGACTTGCCTTCCAACCAGGCCAAAATAAGTCCCATGATGAATTGCCCTCTCCTTCCACCCCCACTAAATAAGAAATATTTTTAATGAACGCCATCTAGTGGCCACGGGTATATATTATATCGGTCTGCAGGGCTGCGGCAAAGCGTATGGAGCATGGAGAGCGTCAAAGAACCAATAAGCCACTACAGACAAGTCCCCACAAAGCCGATGTTCAGCCGGGGTAGCGAGGCAAGCGCAATTGGGTACCGCAGCCTCGGCCTAGGGCAGGAGAAGGAACGGGTGCGTTTTTGGTCAGTGATAAGTTTCTGACACTCCTCTCAGCTCACCCAGCGTGAGAAGTCATTTGGTGATGTTCCCCTTCCGAACAAATAGAAGATATGTGTCTTAGATTCTAATTGTCGGTAATAATTAATAAATTTAATAATTATACATACCATGCTGTGGCGTAGACCGCGAAGTGTTACTCCGTCTCTTTGAATGTCATGCTCTGCTAAAGGACGATATGTCTCGATAGTTCCTTTGACTCACTGTAACAAATAAATAAAGTTAATATTTAACTTCTTAACTTACTTATATTTTGTTACGAATTTCATAAAGTACCTAATATTCATATTCTTAAGACGATAGCATATTAAGAAACACAAGAGTTTAACAATAATCAGATAGAAATTCATTAAGATTGTTTGTAGGTTAGTCGTAGGTAGATTTTATATTTTAGGAAAATCATCATGTCACAAAAATCAATCATAGAGACGATCAATATAAGAATCAATTCGATTTGCAGAAAATTTATCGAGAAAATTAAGAACATATTTTTTTTGAATCAGATGCAAGATATCGGGGAAGCATAAATTATACCATTGTGATTTTATTAAAAGGACACTGTGATAGGATATACGGTTGTGTTCATTAATTCAAAAGATATTTATATTATGAAGTAGGTACTTTATTTCCAAGAATATTCATTATATATTGCAATGTTTTTATTTTGTCTTGTAAATCTCCTTTTCATTATGTATGCATCTGGGTAACCTAAGCCTAACGTTATAACCAAACACACAAAATAAAAACAAAAATTTTTGATATCACTTACAAAGTACAGTTAATGACGTCTGATATATGTAAAGAACAAAGTTATCGAACGCTATATAAATAGCATATCAATATCAGAACAAAAATCCAAACTGTCTGTCTGTCTGTCTTTTCTTCACGAATACTACTGAACCTATTTTTGTAAAATTTGGTACAGACATAGATTGGAACTTGAGAAAGGACATAGGATAGTTTTTAAACCAAAAATCTGCAGGAAGTCACTATTCCACGCGAACAAAGTCGACGGCAAAAGCTAGTACACAAGGTCAGAATAAAAATACCGCGTCCTCCAAATGAAAAAGAATAATTTGATATTAATTTAACGACATCAAAGAAAAATATGCACTATAAAAATAACTACTGAGCTACAGTTTTAATACTGAAACTGAAACAGTATCCAATATTAAACGTCAAAGAAAAAACTAACAACATTCTGTGCATATTGTACAAAAATTTTACGATTTCGGGTAACACCGTGTGATAAAAGTTGCCATTTATAGCGAGTAATTAATTAGAAGTAAAATGCTCGAATTGTAACATATGTTACGACTGGAATGATTAACGTTTTGTTTCTGTCGTTTTCATTTTGAATTCAACTTTGGAACGAAATTAATCCCAATCAGCAGGGAAAATATGAAGCTTTGGTAGAAACTTGTTTGTTTTACTCTAATTGTGTGTGAACCTAAAGTGAAAATTTTACAATAAATCGTTTACTTGTTACAATGCCTACCTATATAATAATTATTATATGTATACGTTATACTTAATTATTTTTAGTCTTATACGAACAAACAACCAAAATATGTTTAGCCCAGCTATACATTTTCTGCTTAGTAGATATACGATTGTTTTTTTCTTCTTTATGTTTAAATCTAGAACCCCTGGCTTGCATGCTTGCATGGGTGCAATGCTGATTCATACTTTTTCCATTATTTAATTAATTTTATTATAAATCTCAACCTTCCTCTTCAATCGCTCTATCTATTAAATCAAACCGCATCGAAATCCGTTAAGCAGTTTTAAAGATTTAAGCATACACTAGAAGGTAGAAAAAACGACTTTGTTTTTAATGTCATTGATTCGGCAAACAAGTAGATGGATTACCAGATGGCAAGCAATATCAGCGCCACCCATGGAAACTCGTGATACCAAAAGAGTTACTACTAATGCGTTGCCGGCCTCTTATGCATTGTTACAGATACCTAGAGGATTTGAGGATGGAGGATTGGAGGATAGGAGGATCGATCCTCCAGTAAACTTACTCACACTGCGAAACACAATGTCCCTTACGTTGCTTCACGCTGGGTTTCTGTGAGGCTGTGGTATAAACTCCGGTCGAGTCGAGCCATTCGTGCCGAAGTATTGCTCTCCTATACTTAAAATATATTTCGTTTCATATTATGTAGTGATGACTTTTCCCGTAAAAACTTTGGAACTTTAGCCAGATAGAGTATCTATTGACTATAATTGTTAACTTTACGAAAATAACAAATATGTAGGACTTCATAATACTCAATTAATCATATTACTTGTACCACGTGACTTGCCGGGACGATAAACTTTCCTATTTTCCATAGTCACGTTCCCTAAGTATGCTTGTATGTTGAAATCAGCTTTAGTTTTCTATTATCGAGTGGTTTTACTCAGTAAATTCGTAGTTTTCATTGTTCGCATTAGCTTTTTACTATGAAATATATTACTTTACAAATAACCTACACTAACGATTATATATTCTTATAGTTGGTGCAATAAAGTACATTATTAATATAGTAAAGGACCCTATATAGTAAAATAAATATTAGGTTGGGAAAAAATATTTTCGCATTATAGTACGCATGAACTATGATAAAACCTCTTTGGCTATACTATCGGTATCTGGCTGGTTTTTGTATCATTGAAAAGTTTTAATTTTAAAGATCACAATTCCAAATTCAAATTAGGAAAATGTGTGATTTTTATTTGTATTTCGTACTGTTAAAATGAGTGAATCTCCCATTATATTTACTAAGTATGTATCAGTCGCACATACCTATTAATAAAACTGTTTAATGAAATCAAAATGTAGGCGTGTAACTACAACGCATTGCTTAAAACATTCTAATTTTATGAGCATCCCACAAAACAACTATGTAGGTATTATAATGCAGAAGGCGAAATGTGGGTGGGTAATTCTAATAAACCCTTTAAGCTATTTCATACATTGTATACTATTGTTCATGCATATTATGTAAAATAATTAACATCCCAAAAAACAATTATGTTAATTAACCATACAAGAACATGAAATTACAAATACAAAGAAATTACAAAGGACGTGTTCCAGAAAAATCTCTTATACACTATTATATTTTTATGAACTAAATATTTCGGTTAAATAAAAAAGCTAAAATTCTGACATTTAAATATTACGAGTTGTTAAAGTAAAATAAAAATGACATTATAACGATGATAAATGTTTTTCTTTTTGTCTTTACAAAAAGCTAGGTATTAAGGAATGGTTTTCACAGAGGCTCACTATAAAGAGTACCTAATGTAGGCACAACGATTAAAATAACTTATTGTTTTTTTTTTATTCCATATTTCTATAAGCGAAAAAAGCTTGGCTTCCCACACTTTTTAATTATTGTAATAAAATTGAAGCTGGATTAAATGTTGAATGTTTCTTTTGCGAATGCTGGATTGTCAATAGACATGAAGATAATCATTTTACTTACATTGAACGTATGACGTGCATCTACTGTATATCGCGTCAGATTAAAAATTTTATTATCAATTAGATTAATTTATAAGTCTCAGAATGAACCCTAAAACTAATAATAATAATTTCCTACCAAATAAAGAACAAAAACTTAACAACTTAATCGATATCAAAATATGAATGTTCGTTGTAGTGACAATGTACTTCTCCGGATTTCAGAAATGCTGTAATGTTTTATTCATTCTATCCAGCCCTAAAATCCCAGTCTATTGTAAGCTCATGTCTTGTTAGGCAGACTTAGACTGGATCCTCTTTAATGACTCTGTTGTTTTACGAAGAAAAGCAAAGATAAATTGCTGCAAAAATTGGCAAAAGTTCAAAGACCAAGTATTTAGAAGCAGAATAAACATAGAATATACAATTGAGTTCTTCGAAAATGTACCTAAAGGTCCTCTAAAAAAGGGTCTTGTTAAAGATTAAATCATATTAAAGCCATCAAGCTATTTCTCGGTTGTTTGAACTGAATAATTATTACGCTAAAACATTTACTCGGCAATTTTCTTCCTCTTTTTTTACCTACTGATAAAAATGTAGTAGCTTTTTGTTACTTGGAAATTACTCGGATGCCTAAATTAGATTTAATCGCTTTGAAGCAATTCGTCATATTATTTCGTAAGGTATTGTTGTAAGGTTTTCAAAAAATTCATAATACCACTACAATTCAAACTATAAAATTATAAAAAATCTAAATAACTCTAAGAGATTTGCCTTGACTAGGTCCCTATTAAGAAAATAAGCACTGTCGTTTTTTTTTTGTAAAATCCTTGCCCCGCTCTTGGATTTTCTCCTGTGACGTCAGTGCGTTTACAAACATATAATTTCACATACGTGTCACACCCAGACCCGGAACAACAATTTGTGGATCAACAATGAGTCGTCCCGTGCGGGAATCGAATCTTCGACGTTATATGGTGGCTGGTAGATTCATTTCCCGTATTTCCCACAGACTAACGATAAAGGCAAATAATATCATGTTAAATACTACCAAAACCTACAATCGAATTTAAGCCGTAACGTTAATAAATTAGGATTACTTTCGAAAGCTATCAGCATTTAGATTAACTTTTAATCGATGATAATTGTGGGAAATTCCTAAAGCGATTAATGATTTATTGGAACTCATCGAATTTCATTGTTAGTGTCCATTTTTTTTTGTACAAATATGACCTACGTTTTTTTAATATATATGTTTTAAAAAATGTCATTTGATTTATATATTTGAACCGAAAAACAAAAATAACTACTCAACCTTATAAAGCGAGGTTTGTCGTTTCGATGTTGTTTTCGTAATTAGTTAGCTAATATTTAACTCACAGTAGGAAAATTTTCAGGAAGAAGTCGATATGGAAAACTAAAACAAAACATTCTGAAAACTTGTTTTTAAAGATAAAATGTATCTCATCTCCTCTTTCCATTAAGCTCATAAGAAAACAATCGCATCGTGAATGCAGAAAAGAATTATTCTAATACTGAACTGAAACGATGTACATTCGCTGTCATTAGCATTGCAAAAAAACAAAGCATGAGCATTGAGCGAAGTGCACTGAAGTAATGCATACAAACCGACCGACCGTACCGACAATAGGAAATAGAGGATTTTCTTTCTTTCCATTTTAAAACGTTGCATCATTCCAAAATCTGTTACTACCTGTCCCGATATACCTTCGTAGCTTTGCCGCAGCCAACTGGATGAAATAGCTGTACAATCAATCAGCTAGCTCTTTTATCGCAGTACACTTTAAGAAGCTATTTATTTGCGATGGTAATTCGGTTTCTTTGTAGTTTACAGTTCTAACCTAAACTATTGTATCATTCTGGTAGTAACTCGATTTTTGTGAGAATCCGTTCATCCTTTAATCCCTTTCTCCCATTTTCTAATCTCCATTTAATCATACGACTAATAATTCAGGCCATGTGGTATGATGGCTAATTCAACTATTTTGCTAGAACAATAAAAATTAACACATAAAGACTAACTATAAGAAGCTTATATAAAACTAGGTCACGTAATATGACTTTCTAAAAATATACCACTTAGAAGACTGAAATGGTTGGCAACGATTAAAACAATCTCAGTGTACCAATCTTCTCTATAGACACTAGTAAACAGAAATAAGACCTTTAGATTCGAAACCATAAGATTTGGATACGAAAAAGACTATTTCGTATATGAATAAAACTTTTTATGTGCAAAAAACAGTATCTAGCTACAATAAGAATTGTGCAGTGAAATGAACAATACCGTAATGTGCCTTGAGATTGTCACGTGAAGCTGAAGATGGTCTTTGAAATGCTAAGCTTAAAATCCTCTCACATTTACCAAGAAACTAATTATGCCGTAATCATTGTACACTTACGCCGTTGTGGTCTTGTGCCCTTGACGGAATGGAAATGCTGGCGAAATTAATTTGGCTCCGTAATTGTTTACCATGAACGAAGATGCGTAGAGTAATTTAAAACACATAATATTACGTTTGTTCTATTCATAGGACCATTGTAGAGGTTGTATTGTGCATTCAGTTTTATTAATATTGTCTTGTAAGGTTGGTTTAGTACAAGTACTATCAGTGTCATAAGTGCATGGAGGATTCCAAATCAAAATCGTTTGTACGGCGTTTCATCGCCTTTATAATATACCATGGATGACATAGATGGCGCTAGTATACTAGTGCTATTGAAAAATATATACATTAATAGTTTTTATCAGATACAAAGTTATTAACTTAATAAATTTTCACACAAATTAATCCTACGATATTCCAAACCTTTTTAAAGCAAAGCATGCAATAACCAGGATTCGAACTCGGTAGCATAAAATTTACCGAAGCCACTAGCCTACTCTTTATTAAATTGAAGTTGTTTAGCAACTATAACCTGATCATAAATCTCAAAACAGTTGAGGGTAATTTAATATTAACTACATAAAATTTAAACCTTTTTGTTCAATCATAACATTCTTTACTATATTTGAGAGAGTTCAGTTACGATTTGTTTAACAAGTTTTTAATATTTATTTTTATTATGAGTTTGCGTTCCAATATTGATATGGCTACGAAGGCCCAAATAATAGCATTGCATAATCAAAGCTTAAATTATACTGAAATTTCGAGAGAAAATGGCTTAAACGTAAGTATTCTTTTAAAATGACCGTTCGTTATTTATTTTATTATCCATGGTTATCGATACATGAAAATAATAAATACACACGTCCCTTACAGGTAAAGACTGCCACTTTATGGATATCTAAAGCTGTTTCAAGAAGAGGGTTCATTGGAGCACCATAGTGGATCTGGCAGAAGACGTGATATTGACTCAGACCAGCTTCAACTTATGGGGCAAGGTTATGAGGAAAATTACTGGAGCATTGTCATCTTCAGTGATGCAAACAGTGAAAACTACATAGATGTGCTGAAAGACGTCATGAAGATGTGCTAGTGATAACGTTCGTGCAGGACAATTGTCCTATGTGTAATGTTCCATAATTGTGCAAGTGTTTAGTCAGCAATCAGACATACGGATTATTCCTTGGCCAGCGAGATAGGAGAAATAGGACGGATAAAAATGGCGGCTACACTAGTTCTTAGAAGAAAAGATATTGTTGACTATAGGATTAAGCAATTACAAGACCGGGGTAGCTATAATTTATTTAATGGATAAATGTTCAAGCTTAGTGTTAGTAGGATAAATTTATTGACTACTTTATAACCAGCAACTGTTATTTACAGTAATAATTTTAATGTTTTACTTAATATGAGAAATAAAAATAAAAGCAATATTAATATCTACAGATGCTATCGATTGCAAATTTTGCAAATTTGCAATTGCGAATTTTAGTTAATTTAGTATGTCTCACGATAGTTATTATAAAAACAATAAATTATTTATTTATTATTACTATAAACAATTCGTCCCATATCTAATGAATGCTATATATATCCCGGTCTTAGAAATGTTATTGATTTAAGGTCTAGCTTCAATTTCTTCCTTGTTCTGGAACGAATACTTAAGCTATGGGCCTTTGTCATAACATGATGCACAAAATGAATCACTTTAGTCAATACTTTAATTAAATCTAAATTTTAAATTTTATGGGGAGGTAAAATAGTTGCAGAAGTAAGGTTGCATATTATATAGAATCGTATTATAACATTTGTTTAAAACTAACTAATAAATGACTAGCACAACACAATTTTGATTTAAAATACTTATTAATCTTATAAAAAGTGTATTAAATAATGTGTCAGTTAAATGAAAAGTTAGGATTTGATGTTTATTAGGTCAGGGTATACAGTACATAAGAAAGAAATAAATATTATGTTTTAAGAAATAAATGTCTGAAATTATAATGTCACTAAAATAGTTTTATTCGTTATCCTTTATGAGAATTAAACTTAGTAAGTATAAGTCTTAATCTGTAAGAAAAATATGTTACTTTTTCATTAATAGTTAGCACATATTATAAAAGTTATTAATATAATTTTATTCTAAAATAATATATATATATTTATTTTTGTTATCTTATATAAATATTAAACGTCAAATATTTTATTTATATATTATTATTGATTTTATATAAAAAATATAAAAAAAAACCATTGTTAAAAAACCTGAATATAAAATTGATAACCCGGAATTGAACCGGTGCCCTTCGAGTTCATTATTCTATCATTCTTATTCATCCGAGCTACCGATCGCATTTTTTATGATGTCGAAAATGCGGGTTAGTTTATAACTTTTATTATTGTCTATTATTAATTATTGACGCCATCTTTTAATTGGTTTGCATTACTTGACTTAGATGGCGCTATATTAGGTCCTCGGAAATGAGAAAATTAACATAATTTATGTGTATTTGAATATAAATATATTATTGTTTCTTAATTATTATTTTAACCTTTAAAAACCTTATTGTGTGTCTCTGCAGTGTAAAGTATTCAAGCTTTGCAGGGTTATTTTCATTTAAAAGCAGCGCCATCTAGTTGTCAATGGTAGCGTTATGCAAAACCTGTCAGTCAATAGTCGACCTTAAGCTCTCCATGCATTTTTGTCACCCTTAGTACCTATGCTGTTGTAAACATAGACTCAGAATGTTATTGCAGGGTAGGGTTGGCAAAGATGTACTTAACATTAGCTTAAGTTTCGTCAGTTAATATTTTACTAATTGCCATAAAGATAGAGCAAACAAGTGTTGTTGTATAAAGTGAATTCTAACATTAAGTTACACCTACTTACAATAACAAAAACGTATTAAAAAAACAAAAAGTACTATACTTATAGATATCTACGACCAATTAAAATCTAGAAGTGGGAGCTAGTTACGTCACTGAGAATTACATGTAAAATGTAATAAATCGTGACGTCACACAATCAAATCAATCTATCGTCGAAAGTATTTTATTCTATACCATATGAAAAAATAATGCAGTCGACGTACGCTAAAAAGGCATTATGAATATTATGAACTACATAATAGAGTCGTATTTGTAACAAAGATCATTTAAGCACTTACCTGAAAATGATTTGTTCATTTCTAGTTTCTTCATGTCAGTGGATGATGATGTTTTCGGTGTCCAACACCAACATAACACCATGCGAAAGTAGATACGGAATCTGTGAACAAACAATATGAATTGCATTCGAAAAGCTATAAACTTCCGTTGTTATATAATTTTAACTTCCAAAATCACTAAGATAAGGTTGAATTTCACAAACATTTCGTATTTTATTAAAATAAAGTGAATTTATTACTCGAAACTATGTTATTTACCATAATAAATTGATAAAATGGTTGATTTAGATATTTAATTTTGGCAAATAACCCAAATGTTACATTACGTACCACATATTTTTCTAAATGTCAATTAAGATGAGTAATTTTTGAAATGAATGAATCCATTTGTTTAACTTAGAGACTAAAATTAAAATGAATAAGTTCATTTGTAGTGTTTTCTTGAAATTGCTATAGAAAAAGTTAAATTTAAAAAAGTTAACTATCATTTTTAACTAATTGCCTGCGTTTGTGAGTGATTGCATTGTAAAAAGTGATTGAAAAAGAGTAACCATGGAGTTTCTTGCTCGTTCTTCTCCATAGGAATCTACACTTTGGAACGAGCAAATAGCTTCACTAGAGGACAGACGGACAGACTGACACATAAAGTTAAACCTTATGATATCTTTTTTGCTTGACGTTCAAAAGTGCCTTTTGTGGTCTACTTAAAATAAAGAATTTGATTTGATGATTTGATTTGGTTTATAAATGCAGAGGATGAATATTTTTTTATGTATACATAACCTTTTGGGTCTGGTTATTGAACTTTCAGAAAGTATCCATCAATATTTTTGTAAATTTTTGAGATCGTGTTATAATACGATTCGGTTTTTAAATCTATTAAAATTCGTTTATTTACCCATCGCCGTTTGATCAACATTTTATTTTAATTGGAGATTGGTTTCGATCTATTTTTCAGAGTAATCTTTTTATGTTGATCATCAATTTTAATTTTAATACTTTCGTTTTAATTTGTAATGACTTATAATGAGAATAGTAGGACTTATTTGTCGGATATCTAAAGATTCAGCAAACATAAATCTCATCTTACATCTACAGTATTTCGTAAGTGGCTTTCGCACGTAAAGGGCTTTGGTGGCGAAAAATCAATCTAGCTAAATTTCATTTTCAGAAAAAAAAACAGACTCAAGCTGGATCATAATTAACTATAATAATATTTATGATAGGTAATTATATGTTTGATTGCTAAATGCTAAATTTGTAGAAAGTTAAAAAGGTCCAAAAAGAAACTTATTCGGAATTGGTACCAAAATCTAACACCTAATTTGTAACTGCTTGACTCGGTAGCTTAGTCAAGGTCAAACATAAAGCTTCAGCATCACAACAAACCCTTGTTTGCCATACCTATTAAATAAACTTCCTGAGTACGTGTTTGTATTGTCACAAGCATTTGACTGTGTTTGTCTATTACGTTTTGGCTTCCTCTATCTATAAGACAATATTTACTAGTCATTATAAAGATAGTAAAGGAACTAAGTATTGCGTTTCTATTTTTGGTTCTGTTTGAGGAGTCTTGTATTGTTTACTACTGTAGTTTGTTCATGTATTGTATACGACATATTGTGAGCGTTGAGTACCAAAGACAAAAATAAAATGTACTTTTTGCGGAGAATGTTGGCAAAACGAGCAGACGGATCACCTATGGGTAAGCAATCGGCGTCACCCAAGCACATCCACAACATACAAGATTACAATCCAGTCTTTTGGGGGATATGATTTGAAAATTTAGGGATTTGGCCTCCAGTCTATCTCCGATCTATCTATCATTTATGTAATAAGATACCCTGAAACACAGGTTTAAATAAATCTAGTTCAGGTGTTCCCTAGGCACTTTACTTTTCAAAGCATATCTCTTTATATATCATCATAATTATAATAATCTAGATTAAGTTAACTCTTTCTTATCAATGTAATTAGGTCAAAACTTATTATTACTTACGTCAGTTGAGCTAGCTGTATAAAGTGTGATCTTTGTTTTTAATACATTTATTTTATTTATTTAATCATTTTACTCGCACAGGAAAATACAAAGCGAGCGTTATTTCACGTGAATCAAGGTCATGATTCATAGAGAGTCCTCCCTGAATCATGATGATGAGGATGAGATGACCGATTGGCGTCAAATGTTAGTGTCGGCCAGCGCTGAAAATCAGCGCTACGACATTGTCTCGCACAGTATTGCAGCTTAAGCTGAACGGGGGCCATTTCGCGTGCTTGTGACGCATAATTATTATTACTCTTTTTTATGTTTATTGTTTTTTTTTATGTTTATGCACTTGTTTATTTTGTATTCTATACGCATCTTAGACGCGGATTAATACTTTTGTTTGTTTGTTTGGTTATATAGGTTGCATAATAGTATTTTGAATAATATTGTAATTTTCTTCGTACGGAATTTTCTGAATCCTATCAAATTACATGGTTGCCTACTTCTGAATACCAGGTAAAAACTAGTTTATATATAAAGGATGAC
The DNA here is from genome assembly GCA_902829305.4 of Spodoptera exigua. NCBI lineage: Eukaryota > Metazoa > Arthropoda > Insecta > Lepidoptera > Noctuidae > Spodoptera > Spodoptera exigua. The sequence continues at coordinate 7,664,720 of LR824612.2, forward strand.
TTGTACATAAATGATTCAAAAACATTTTTATTTGATGTTAAGGAAAATACCGGTCACCCTCGTAAAGTAAGCTTGTTGGTAATAACTCAAGTGGAACGGCCACTTAGGCATAATATTTCCCTTTATCGAAAAAATGTTTACGACTTTTCATAATATTTTTCAACGGCCTATTCAGGGACACACAATGGTGTATGCAAATTTATACCTTAATATAGTAAATACACTGTGCAGGAATTTGTTTGAAATTTTTTCCCATAATTTTTTATCTCTTACCGCGAAGGGCGGCAGAAATGTTTATATTGTGTAAGAAAGTAGTCCAGTTCATGAGATCATGATGACGTCTAGAAAGGGAGAATGGAAGATATATAAAATGAAACAATGTTACCTTAACGATATAAATAAAGAAGTGTACAAAAATATTTCACACAGTTCCAAGTAACTTAATCTTTTTCAAACATCTTTGAAGCAAGATAAATCAACGTAAATTCTTCGTCATCAAATATTACACAATTCACTTGCATTTGTTTTTTCACATTTATCATACAGCTTCTTTTCCGACTGGTTAAGATGAAAACAGATCTCGGATTGGAAACGATCCAAAGGCTATGTTTACCAAAATGCGCCAACAAACATCCAATTGCAAACTGCGACTAAACAAATTGGGAAATTCTGCTGGAATAATTTATAGCAATTTATGTTTCATATTCTGCAATTGCAAAATTGGCTTTTAACGATTATTTTAAACAGTTAAATCAAATCATATCATTTATTTTTATTACACCGGTATAGGTACTTCTGAACGCCAAACTAAAATCGTCTTGGACGAGATTGCCTAAATTATCAAGAGTTGCGTTATGTTTCCTGATACAAGAAGTGCCTATGTCCAGTGACATATTATCACAACCATGCAATCAAAGCACTAACAGTAGACAGTGAAGGATTTTTAGAATATAATAATGAAAATTGCTGATCTGATGCAAAATAAAAATTATATAAACAAAACACAACCGCTAGCTTACTCTTTCTAAGTTGATATCTAGTTTTACTCGACTCAAGGGTGTACTTCACGGTTTTTGTTTGCAACTACGTGATTGCCTCTTGAGTTTTTTTTTATTTTAGAATGGCAGTAAAAATAGTTTCGCATATAAAAAATATTACAAATTCTTGATTTTATTAGATACCCATTTCTTTTGGGTATGTGAGCGCCATGTTCGAGATGATAAAGGTTTTAAAATTTAATGATGAGGTATTGAAAATTATATGATGAGGATCCCATCTTTTTTTTAATAACTTGTTCTCTTCTTTGTTCTCACGTATGGGTACAATAATAAGTGATGTATTACTGAACCTGTAAAAACCTGTGTTTTATATATAAAGGAAGCACCTAGCTTTACGGACGAACCGACTGAAAGACTACTTATTCTATTTTACGTTTTGAAAGTGCCAAATGATGGTTAGGGTACTTACTACACTATCACTTATTTCATAGTAAATATATATAATATAGTAGGTAGATATATATAAAATAGTTTTTTCTTATATATACTAACATGGAAGTTATAACAATGCTTCCTTCAGCATTATATATGCGCGCCTAGCTTTACGGACGAACCGACTGAAAGACTACTTATTCTATTTTACGTTTTGAAAGTGCCAAATGATGGTTAGGGTACTTACTACACTATCACTTATTTCATAGTAAATATATATAATATAGTAGGTAGATATATATAAAATAGTTTTTTCTTATATATACTAACATGGAAGTTATAACAATGCTTCCTTCAGCATTATATATGCGCGGTATATAAAAAATAAATTTTGCATATTATCAAATTAAAACTTATGAATGTTGCAGCATCGAATGTAAAACTCATATTACAAACATAAATTACAGTCACCGTTTTTTTTTATAATATTATATATTTATATAGACCTACAATAAATTTTAATATGATACTGGCCATGTGCACACACGTGAAAGCCACTCAATTAACATTGTTAGTAACGAGTACATTCAATTTTGAATTCAGAACGTTGGAACGAATATTGAACAAAAATTGTTTACATTTATTGATAGTGCTGGTGTGACACGTGTAAATGGTAGGTAATAAATGCAAATAATTTTTTTATTACAATAGAGAATTTATTGTTTTGTAAGGCTTATTTTAAAATAAAGTAGTACAAAAGTGTTTGCTAAGGAATAACTCACTCTACATTAATACGGTAGTTTCCAACTAGTTACATTTAATATTTTTAACCAAATATTAATCATCATATAAAAAGTATCCTTTTATGTCAAAAAGGATACTTTTCTATGAAATTTGTATGAAACACTGAGTTATGACGTAATTGTATTTTTGCGTCATATGTCTTAAAAATTTGCTAAAAAATATCAAAAAACTTGTGTACCAATCAATTGATGAATAAAAGTATAGTTATTTTTCATTGTATTGAAACGTTGATTTAATTTATTTTTGACCTAGGAACCTACCCAATTCTTCCTTTCCTTTCCTGTAATTTTCAGAAAATCTCTACTCAACTTTGTAATCTCTTTATTGTATTTATAATATTATTCAGCTTAAAATTTTAGGACAATTCGGTTTGTGTTGGCCATTCAGGAAGGCCATAATAGGCTGTCAAACGTTAACCTAAAAACAATCGAGGTGGAACCGCATAACAGTGAATAAATAATAAGTACCACTTTGTACGCATTAAATCCTAGTCTCAATCTAGGTCGTAGAATTTCGGTCCGAAGTTTCTCAAAGCGCCAAAAGTTATGTGTCCAGAACTATGACTAATATGTTTTAAATTCCCAAAATAATTTATGACCGACAGATGTTTGAAAGAGGATGCGATACGGCAATAAATATTGTTGGACTATGAAAATAGTAATAGAATGGAATAGATATAATGCCTAGTTGATGGAGGATTTACATGTCTGACTGCAAAATACTGTAGTTTTCAACTAGTAAAAATACCTCTGTCCAAATATAAAAAAAATGATACGTTTCTATGAAATTTGTGTCAAACTCCAAATTATGATGCCCTAGGATTTTCGCGTCAAATACTAGTTATTTCTTAAAAATAAGCAAAAATTGACGAATATTTGTGTTTCGATAGATCGATGAATAAAAGTAAATATTTTTATTAGAAATTTACTAAATAAAAATACATTTAGGTACACAATTAACTTATATAGATATAAACTTATATATAGAAAGGTTTATATGTACATACACATACATAAAATAGTGAATAATTTAGATATCTGAATTGCACCCGTGTGAAGCTGGGGCGGGTCGCTAGTATTACATACTTTGTACCAAACTAGAGGTTATTGTTCCAAAACGCATGAACGTTTTCATCTTGCCTTAGGTTCTATTTGTTAGAGACCTTTAAAGAAATAATTTAATAAAGAAAATATTTGATTACATTTCACTTAACTTATAAAACATCTGAATTTACAGACACTAAGCTACAGAGCAATAAACCTAACTTCAATATTCGGTTACTCAGAATAGAAAATCAATTAATTTTAAAATAGCACTCAAGTTTTGACCTTAGGTCGTTGACGTTAATCACTATTTTCAAATGGATATTTTACCTGACACCCACTTCGGGGACTGGGTTCGTTTTCTGAGCAAACACCAGAAATAATACGTCAATCACTCGCTAACCGAACAACATTTGACCCGGTCCTAACTGCGGTTTCACCCGCACTCATTTTATTTTATGGAATCCAGAAAACTAATTTGAAGTTACAACAATTATATAATTTTGACGATAAAAATTGAAAAGTGAAACCAAAGTTTTCCGTGAAAACTGATTATATAAATCGACAATATTGCATTCAAGATCCTTAAATGTCTGCTTAAAAAAAAAAACACGTAATACATATTTAAAATTTAGAACAGCTCCATAAATTTATACAGCAAAGTATCATATCTAAACTTCAACCACATTTAAGATTAATAAAACATTATGTGACTTTAATCACATCCGAGCTCGAAATGTTTCACTCCCTGCTTCCAAAACTGGACCTAACAACAAAAGGAAAACTGGCCAAGAATTAGGGACCGTCAGTCCTTCGTTATACGAACTATTATGCAGAAATACCTACATCACTATTTTATGACAAATGGCACCCTTTATGAATGTTTATCGTGTAGCTCCCTCTAATCTAAGAGTCACAAAACCAGTGACCCATCTAGTGTTTTTATTATTATTGAGGTTGCGTCAATATGTGGATGGAATAAAAATAAGGTATAACGTCATTCAAGGTCATTTTAATGAATCGATCTGTTGTCCTAAAATTCTGTATCTTGAATTGAGTTTGGTAAGCATTTCAACTTTTGCATAACTTTCCACTGTTTTAAAAGGCAAATACCACGCCACAAACAAGGTACACAAAGAAAGATTTGTTCAAAGTAGATAAACGTAAATTCCAATTTAAAAGATCTGTACAAAGCTACAAAGCGTACCTAAATGCCCTCATCACAGCGAATAAATTCTACACAACTGTCTGTTTGTATTCCCCAAGTCACTACAAAATAAGGGATCTTAATAAAATACCTAAGTATTTCTTGTCTGCATTTGGGTAAAACGCTATTTTAAGCAACCTCACAAAGCAATTCATGAATAAAAAACTATCTTGTGCGTATTCTAAGCCATTTCAAAGCACATAACACTCATATGCTCCGTGCATAAAGTAGAATTTTAAAACAGTAAAAATTTGAATTGTTGTATGCTTTGCTTGAAACAACTGTTTTGGTTTGTATCGCTATATGGGAGGCTTACCCTTCCCAAACCTGGCTTGACTTTTAGTCAACAAAAAAAGGCATGTTAAGTTAATTTAAAAGTTAATAAATGAAGATAACTTTCTTGTAAAAAGACGTTGAAATGGCTCACAAACTTAATGGTCCAATCCATCAATGTCGATGCTTTAAATTGTTTGATATAGAATTTGTTCTTGTCCCAGCTAGATTTCCGAAAGTTCCTAAAGCGCTCCAAAGTTTCTTCGCCCTATTTTTTTATTCAGTTCCTTTTTTATTCCTTAATTTACTATTTTATCCACATTATCACAAGGAATCTATAAAGTTAATACCGTGACTTTACGAACGCTGCTATCGGAGCAAGACTTTGAGAAAGTTAATTTTCATTATCGCCTTATCAAGTTATAAGCTCGCATGCGGCTAAGAGGTATCATGGCTAAGAACATAATAGGCCCTTATTATAACTAAACATCTTCTTACAAACCAGACCGCTTTGTTTAAACTTCATAATTACTTAGTAATTAACGACGAAACCATCGTCTTTTGTTTTAAGAGAAAATAAGGACTTTGAGGTCACATAGATAAGGCACCTCAACCTTTTTCTACAATAGAAAAACATACCTAGACTGAAATATATAGTATACCTGTACATATTTATCTATAAACAGTACAATTATGTTAGCATGTGCTTCTTTCTCTAGCAATGTATTTCCAAATTCAATGAGCCCATGTTTTGTTCTACCAGACAACGTAAATTATCAGTAGCATTTTACATTACTAGCACACAATAATATTCTCTGTGAGACACAAATAAGATTCCAATTCGCAGCAAACATACATGCTAAAATGACCTTTCTGTAACCGCTAATCATTAGAAGGCTAGAAGACTACCTGTGGGTTAGTCGAAACTGACTAGTCTACCAATCAATAACAATTCCAAGCTAAATCTCAGCTGTTTGTGGTTTAACATATTGAGTTTTGGTTTTCTGTACTAGCTTGAAGTTAGGTTTGAAGGCAGTTTGTACTCGTAATTTAGCTTTTGATAAAAGGATCATCATAATATACTGGAATACAATTTGGAATACTTTTCCATTTTATTCCAGGAATAAAAGCTACGATATTAAGTTATGGAATACCATGAACAGGGTTCGAGCTTGAGCATTAACTTCACATTCGCTTCAAGCCAATGACGCGTTAGGGAAGCAATCAGTGCGTCATTCATTTGAGAGATCATATAAATGAGTTTCTTACTTCGTAACATCTGCACGAAAATCAACTTTGTGTACGCACGTATCCATTTGGATGTTTGATTTGGTTATTTTGGGAATTCGGAAAGCTTTTTTGGAATTAATTTTTGCAATCATTCCAGCAATTCACTAGATGCTTATCGTGTTTTTAATAGAATTTGATCTGACGAAATTGTAAAAATAACATCTTCACTTTTTACCTACTCTTTCACGCACTTCCTGCAGTGCTGTTTTTTTTTTTTGTAAAATATAAATGACCCATGTATATTTTCTAGTTCGTAGAAAATAATTTCTTCTAAGCTCTTTTTGCAGTACAAATCCAAAATAATTCTAAAAGAGCGGTACACTAGGAAGCATCTTTTGGATTGAGGTTAGCGCACCGATTTGTGAAATATGTAGCGTGAACTTGCTTTTCAAAGCAAACCGTTCGCTGCCTATTCAAGAGGATGAAATCCCAAACTTTTACTTGCCGAGAAAACATCTTAAGTAACATCGAAATCTCAATAAACATTTTTATTTATTCCGGAAATTGGAAATGGGTATACCAACCAAATAATTTTGTTTTGCAACTCCACACTTCTATTACCCCTTAGACCATTGGCAAATGTATCTCAGGAGAGCTCAAACGTTTTCACCTTCACGGTTTGCGGATGGCAGTATCAAATTCCACCGAGAAAACGGTTACCTACGTTATTTATTGGCCAAAATCCTCCAATCTAAGGTCACGACGTTCTGAAAATTCTCAAACCGGAAAATCCAATAACCCCTTCTTTTATTACGCACGACAGCCGCGCTTGTGACGCCACGAGCCAGACGATAAGGGCCTTAATTTCATCTAAATCGTATTTAAATGGGTTTCAATGGCTTGACTAAGATGTAGTTATCGATTTCTCCAATCCGATTTATTGTTATTAGACTTGCTACAAAATAATAGAATGCTTGTCATGTTTTTGCAGAGGTAAGCAGAAATACTAAATGACTAAACTCAAGCGTAATCAATGAAGCTTTTGGTTACACCTGTATTTTCACCTTAAATAAATATTGCGAAAATTATTAAAATTATGTCATACTCACTTATTACTCATCCAGTAATAAATCAAGGGGTTGAACATGGAATTCGCCATGGCCAACCAGTAGAAGAAGAGGTAGATGTGCTGGGCGAAGGGTGCAGATGCTAGAGACTGGTAGTGGTAGGTCAGGACGAAGTACGCGTGGTAAGGCAGCCAGCAGAGAGCAAACACCATCACCACCAGGACGAACATCCTCACCACCTGGGTACAAAAAAAATGATATAGGAAATAAGCTATTGAATGGATATGGCGATTTGTTTTTCGGCTTGAAGATATGCTTGAAGGTTTTTTTGTAAGATGATGGTGGAAAAAATGGTTATTAATAAATGTAAGGAAAATATTTGCTTGTTCCTAGAGGATTATTGGATAGAAGTTCGGATTTTAGTTCTCCTGTTTTTGGAATGCTTTAAAATACACACACGCATACACTACACTAAGTTCCTACTAAGAACTATTTTTCAGAAACTTATTGATTTCTATAATGAAAATATAAGAATTTTCTGCGTTGGAATTCCTTAATATCTCTACATATTAAAATAAAAACCTTCTTTTGTTTTTTTTTGTTTTACGCCCACAGATGTAATGAAACAAGATTTAGGGCTCAGTATCCTATTATAGACCGACATTCAGCTAATATGCAGTGGACTGGCTTTTTTAATAAAACTTTATAGGGTTAGTATTGTCTAGGGACTGGATTTTTTGATATAATTATACTTACGGACGTATCAGATCTCCGTATTTCAACAAAAACAAGACAAAATAAATTATTACATTTTATTATATTTTCATATTATTGTGTTAATGTTTAACTTGAACCTACTCTAAGTATTTCTTATTTGTCAAAGTTGTGTTTACAATAATATGAATTCGTATACACAAATACATCCCACTCAGACCTTGAACACAATTATGAGACCACTCAAAGAGTGGTTTCGATTTTCTATGGTGTCACCTAAAAGCATAAAGTGTTCTAATAAGTTTAGCATTTTTATACAAAATTATCAACACAAGGTTTGATATTATCGACTATTGCAAAATGACAGCTAACTGTGGTAGTACCTACTGGACACTGGGCAACCTTTCAACGATTCAGTGCGGAAATTACACTCGCGATCACACAGTCAAACGGATATCCTCTGTAGAGCTACATACGGTTCACCACTTAGTAATTACCTCGTATATTCAAAAGCAAATCGTCGAGACAATAAACATCGACAAATCATGTTACGTAGTTTCCAAAAACGCCATAGGCTTTAAAAAGCTGCTCGCATCTACAAGAATTATCAGCTAGAAAAACAATAAGGGAGAAGTGGCCAAAGCATCACACACTTGAAAATGTTCCCCATCTACAATGGTTTTAAGAACACCAATTAGTCATTAGTCATTCTCATTAAATACGAGCACAATATTGGGATCATAGGGCACGAAGCTCGGTTTGTGTACGTCACTTGAGGGGTTCGCTAGCACCAGATTTTTAATTAATTAAGGGACTCTTAAATTATATGCTCAACTTGAACTGGAGCGAGCAAGTGTCAGGGGAGCATTTACAATGCGAGGGCGGTAGCTGTCTGTTTTTATAAACTTTACTAGGTAATTGTTTTAATTTTCTTTTACAGGCAATAAATAATTTTGTTGGATAACCGTTTGCTTTTGTACTATGAATATAAATATTGCTACTGTTATAAAACACAAGTTTCTAAGGATCTAAGATCGCTCAGAAGAAGAACACCTCACAAGATTTTTTTGAAGGGGACAATCGTCTTTTTGTTTGCCGCCCTGGGTGAAGCGAGAGAGTACTACTGACTTAAATTCGTTTATTTCATTGCCTTGGGCTGTTTTTCAAAAGACTTCAATATCTTACGGTGCCCAGGGCCACTTGTAAAACTGATTGAGAACTTATTATCTATTCTATCAGAATGTCGGTCCATATGTCAGCTTGGAGTTGTCATGCTCACTCAAAGGTCACATTGGCGGTGGCACGGTCACTGGATCGCTCGATTCCCTATATTATGGTTGAGTTGGGCGATGCTGGTGTACGTGTCATGCTCGTGAACGGGCGCCGTCAATTGGGACTGGTCAGCTCCGGACTGTCTATTGTCCTTAAGGTTATTTTCTTTTTATGTTTCTCTGTATACACGCGTTACACTGTTCTCACATATTCAAACTAACTAAAAAATGTATCAAAGAATGTTTATGTGACACTGATTTTAAAAGAGTAACCATGGAGTTTCTTTCTCGTTCTTCTCCATCGGAATCTACACTTTGGAACGAGCGAATAGCTTCACTAAGAGGACTGACCGACAGACTGACACTTTGTATCTTTAAAGTTGTGTTGACGTTCAAAAGTGCCTGTATGGGTCTAATTGAAATAAATAATTTTGACTATTAGTTACGTAATGTGACTGGTTGACCATCAGCCTCTGAATGAGCAGTGGTCAATACTTTCGTGGATCTTACCTAAAAATCCTGCACTAGTATTTACCAACTGGCTGCCACCTTTAATTATATCAGACTAGGGAGAGTTACGTGGTACCTATACATTATTTCGATTGACTCGCACATACTATCTAACTTGCTTGCAAGTTTTCGTTGCTTAATTATTAAAATCGTTATTGCATTTGCAATAAGGAAAATTTTTGAGCTCTAATCACAGTTTTATAGTTCTTTTTTAATTGAATAAAGTTTTAAATAAAGTTGATCCTCTGACACGAAGATTAACGGATCAAAATCTTATCTACGCTCTAATAAGTAACTTGAAGTTGAAAAAGAAATTCAAAAATTAATTCTACGAAATTACCTTAGAAGTATTTAAGGAGAATGAGCAAAATGCTTGTATTTAAGGTTCTAAATAGATCTGGTGGGCATTAATATTAAATAGCCTTAAGACGAAGGCATGCTATAGTAGTTTTTAAACAACCGGTACATAATCAAGTTTTCTAAATAAAAGAATCAAAGTAAATGCTTTGAGTTTACAAATTTAATAAAATATCTGATAATGTTATCAAAATACACAAAAAAGAAACTAAATACAAAATAATAACCTTTTTTGAAATAGAAATCAAAGTTACACAATTAAAACCAAATATCCTGAATGATATTATATATATAATACTTACTTATATTATATGATTGACTTATAGAAATTTTCTCTAGCAAATAACCTATTACTTACCATTTTTATTTCATTATCTCTTGAAAACAATCAGCAAATTTAGTGATTGTTAAAATAATATGTATCCTACTAGACATATGTAATTGGATCCAATAGGGTTTATTTGTGACTGTAGAAATAATAGAACATTTAGTCCAATAACGTGTCGTATAAGACTAACGATTTGTATTATTTTACAGAGAAAATACATTAGTCCTATATACTATATGGGAATGTTGAAAGTCAAAGAAAGGTCAAATAAGCAATGAAATAGTGTTTTTTTTATTTATTTTGAAGTGATTTTCGTATTACTTAATTATAGTAAGTAGTTGTGACAGCGGATAAAAAACTCAGTTGGGTATCTGTTTTAGTTAAATTTATTTAGTAAGAAGTGCTTTTATAAAACATGAAAAACTATTTTTTATCTAATATATCAGATACCCGTTTGAAAATATAGAGTTTTTTTAAGTGATTGGTCGGCAAACGAGCTTACGGATTAACTGATGGTAAGCAATCAGCGCCGTCCATGGACAGTCGCAACAACGGTTATGAGTGCGTTGCCGACCTTTTGGGGATAAGGGATTTGGAGATTTAGGGCTCGAGAGAGGGAAGAATTGTGCGTCCGTTAATCTCACTCACACGGCAAAAATAATGTGGCAAAAACTGACCTACTTAAATTTCAATATTTATTTTGCAACATAGCTGTATAGCTAGAATTACTTCAAAACTTTGAAATACCGTGCAAAATAATAATTCAATCCACAAAAGTCACAGCTGCAATATAATTCTTATATAAAATTAAAACTCTCGCCATTTTCTTACAAAGTTGTGACTTGAAAGACTTCCAAAAGAATGAACCGATTTTTAATGAAACTTTACACGTGCCTTGCAACTTTATAACATGTAGTGCAAGCGACATTCAACCTTAGGGTGGTAAAGTATTTTTATGATTAGAGAGAAAGTGCAATGTCCTCTACCAACCCGAGCAACGTCCCTAGCAAATTATTGCCGGTTGATACCATTAGACCAGTACGGATATCAGTTGGTGCAGCGTTGATTAATTGAATAGATTTGGAACTCAATACCGAAGCGAGATGAAAGGGACATGAGAGGTCTGATGCTTAAGTTACTACTTTCATTCTACTAATATTATATTAATGTAAAACTTTGTGAGAATGTATTCCGATTCGATTGCAATTTGGTATGTAGATAGGTGACTCTGGATTAACACAGGCTACTTTTTATCCATATGCGGGTGAAGCCGCGAGCTGAAACTAGTAAACAATAAACAAGGAACGAACCTTTATTGTTTTCAAACAAATATACCCAGGTATGTACAGAATAAAAAAGTGAACCGGTATGTGTTACACAATAAAGAATAAATAACAAAGTTCAAAGACTCAAAGGGAATCGTGACCAAATCAATGACAACGCTACATCCATGCGAGTGGATTTGATTTTGTTCCACCAGTTTTTTCCTTTATAAATAGAGGACAAACCAAGCCTTCGAAAACTGTTCTTTTGACGAATAAACTATACAGAATCCAGAAAGGAAATTAGAGGAAATTCTCTGAAGGATCGGTGACCAAAAGACCAAACCATTGACACGTAGGGAAATCTTTTATGTCCCCCTTGTGGTTGGCCATTCAATAAAATATAATGTAAATAATTGCTTAGTATGTAGGGTTGTTTGATTCAATTCTGTTTTAGTTTTTAAAAATAACAGTAAAAGCTTTAATTTGTTAGAAGTTTTTATAAAGCTACGGAGTTCAGAAGACAAACAATAACTTAATTGAAGCTCTGATAATAGTTATTAGTCGGTGCATCTTTGACTCGGGGATGGAGTTACTAAGTTTGTTTCCTTACGGAAACAAACTTAGTAACTTAGTAAGTAGTAAATTATAACTAGTATCATTATAATTTACTACTTTACTGGCGACCCAGCTTGGCTTTGCACGGGGCAATGCTGATACTAAATATCTCCACTTAAATCCTCCTCTTCAATCACTCTGTTTCTTAAAAAAACCGCATCAACATTCGTTGCTTAGATTTAAAGATTTAAGCATACATGCGGATTTAGGATCAGAAGAAGCGACGTTGTTCTACAGTACCTAACGACAGCGATGGTTAGCAATTATCACCGCCGCAACCATGGAACGAAATAAAAGTATTCAAAATAAGTAGGTAAATACTAGATGGTGACTAATCTTATGTAGGTACACTATCTAATTAATAGAGATCCATTGTAATAGTTCATTAGTACCTAAGTGGATAGATTTATCAGTCCGTCGGAAGTACTGATTGGAAGCATCAATCATAGAGTTTACAAATTAATCCCCTGATTAATTACCCCAGTCTGTCGCCTGAACAATCCTCTATTATATTCCATTTTGATATACAAATAATGTTACGTTGATTTGTGTAAATTTTATTTCAACATTTTTATAATTTGTTTGGATAGGTTCTAAATCAAAATCTGTCAATATGGCTGCTTTTTTGTAAGGAGAATATATCATCAAATGTATTTTCTCATCCAGAGTGACCAGACGAGAGGGAGTGTCTGATATTACCTACTGACTAAAAGCCACCCCGTTTCTTCTCCAGCTCCAGGTCTGGGTCGCGGTAAACATTTATTTTTGATTTAGAACGACACAAGTGCGGGAGAGTCATGCTTCGGCACGAATGGCTCGGCTCGACCGGAGTGATACCACAGCCTCACAGAAAACCGGCGTGAAACCACCACAGCGTTGTGTTTCGCCGTGTGAGTAAGGTTACCGGAAGCCCAACCTTTCTCCTCCCCCAATCCCTAAATCTCTAAATCCCTAACCCCGAAAAGGCCGACAACGTACTTGTAATTCCTCTGTTGTGGGTGTCTACGGGCGGCGCTGATTGCTTACCATCAGGTAAACCGTCCGCTCGTTTGCCGACATATTACATAAAAAAAAACAAGTTGTGAATATAACTTTAATTTATTGCGCAAATATTCGTATCTCACAGGACACTATTTTCCAACGAAACCCACGTTCGTGAAAAACATGTTTTCCAGTTAAGGTGACTATTTGTTTACTTATCTAGTTAATTTATCAGTTGGTGAACACATTAAAATAATAATAGCCAGTAAATAAATAACTAGCAGGAACTATAGTTTAATTACCTATACCTCTATACTAATATTATGAAGAGGTAAATTTTGTAAGTTTCTATGTAGGGGGTAATCTTTGGAATCGCTGGTCGGATTTCCAAAATTCTTTCACTGATAGATAGCTACAATGTTCCTGAGTGCTATAGCTTATAAAAAATCACGCTACGATAAAATGGAGCCGAGCAGCGGGTAAACCGCAAGAGAGTAGCTAGTTTTATTATAATACTGTAGATGCAAGTTTCCGTTAATTTTAATACCACTTATAATTATGTTGTACCTGAAGTTCATGTTCGTTAAAAGTTAAATAAGGGTTTGACGTGTAAGATATGTAATATGTATATATTGTGGGAGGTTTCTTCTCAGAGTAGTTGAAGATATTATTATAGGAAAAGTTAGGCTTATCTAGATTTGTTTTACTATCGAACGTTACGAATAATGAAACTTGTCGTTATCAGTCCGGTCGAGCCAACCCATTCGTGCCAAAGCCTGGCTCTCCCACACTTAGCATGTATTTCTGGATAGCAATTTAAATGATATTTTTTTTTTTTTTTTTACTTGCAATAAACCATTGCTTGACTGCGATCCCACCTGATGTTAAGCAGTGATGCAATCGTTGATGGTAAGGCGCACTAGTTTATTAAGAGCCTATTCACTCTAGCCTTGAAGACACCTAAGTTGTATTCGGACGGAAAGACTGCAGCCGGCAAACTGTTCCAATCCCTCGATGTACGCGGTATAAATGACGAGGCAAAACGCTTAGTCCGGGCCGAAGGTGTCTCAACAACGTAGGGGTGGATATTCGCCGTACGCCGGGATGTCCGAAGGTGAAATTGGGATGGCGGAATCAAATCGTGCAATTCCTGGGCACACTCTCCAAAATGTATCCTGTAGAAAACCGCAAGGCTGGCTACTCTGCGCCTGTGCTCGAGACTTTGAATATTGGACCCAACCAAATCTGGATCTCCAATCAGCCTCATTGCACGCCTTTCCACCGAATCCAAAGCCGCTAGCCGCTAGCCGCTAGCGAGCCTTCCTCAGTGCCTTTTTGTAGGACTTGGCAGCATGGTTAAAGGCTCTCTTCTTTGAGCTCAGATCCGGAGCTTTATGGTCACGAGCGTTAACCCAGGCGAGAAAAGCCGAATGTTTACGCTGTTCAGCTTGAGCGCATTCGGCATTGAACCATGGGTGAGCCGAGCCGCCGATGGGTACGTCGGTATATGGGATGAAGTACTCCATAGCTTGACGTATCACATCGGCAACAGCATCGACGGATCTTCAGAAGAGAAGCAGACCCGCTGCCAAGGATAAGATGCGAAGAAGTGCCGCATCTCATCCCAATCTGCTGACTTGTAACGCCACATCCGCCGCTCACCGCGTGAGACGCAGTCAGGTGGGGAGAAGGACGATAAAGATTTCACCAGACAGTGATCTGAAGTTCCAAGGGGCGAAGAAACTGTTACGATACATCTGTCTGGATCGGTGGTCAACAGAAGGTCCAGGCAATTGGCAGTATGACCAACCACATCAGGCACCCTAGTCGCTTGCCTAACCAGCTGGGAAAGGCCTAACGAAACCGCAAAGTTCCGCGCCTCTCTCCCAGCATGGTCGGTCCTCTGGTATGGGTAAAGCCAGTCTTGGTGGCAAGCATTAAAGTCCCCCAGAGCGACGAACTGCGCATTAGGGTGCCAAAGCAGAGCCTCATCGGCGGCCTGACTGAGATGGTCAAAAAGTCGAGTCGTCTCCTGATCGCCGCTGTGCGATCGGTAGACACAGGCGTAAACAATTTTGTCCATACCAGTGTCCACCAACAGCCACAACGTAGACAGACTTGTGTCTTCAAGGTGACGGAGACGCTGGCAGCAGATGTCATTACGGACGTACACACAGACCCCGGCACGCTGCAAGAAATGATGCTCCAATGAGTATCCCGGGTAGTTGAGGTACGCCGTATCTGACGGACATCTAATCTGCGTCTCCGTCAAGAAAAGCAGGTGTGGCTTATCGGTCTCCAGATGGTGGTGGACCGCAACGAGATTGGAGTGCAGTCCTCGGATATTTGAGAGGTGCACTTTAAACGAGAGGACGTGCATCCGCTGTCGACACTTGCTTCTCTTTGTACCTTTCATGATTTTTTTTTCTTTATATCAATTTGAGTGAATAGGGATGCTGGAAGAAGGCAGTTGGGCAAGGTGATGCGATGATATCCATAACACAACCAGTGCAGCCGCGCCAATGGAGGGTTGATCTGGAGACTGCGGGGACGCCCGAACCCCCCCAGGGATCGCCATCGGGTCCTCTCGCCCGGACGCCAACCGGCACGATGGGGCCACCCTGGGATTTTTCGCAGATGGCGAGGCAGCCTTTCGTGTGTAGCTGGCACACTACTTGGGCCCCCAACTGTCTACGGTCGGCCAGCGGAGCACCGTGCTTCGGATCCCGCTACCCTCCACGATCAAACGTCCGACGCGACAGTAGCTGGTGTATCATACCCGGCATACATCGCAACACAATCGCTCAGACCCGACTTCCACCGTACGGCTTCACCAGACATCACGCCGGAACACGACGGATCGCTTGGCGGTATGGCTTTGTCTGGTGGGTGGTAACTTTAAAGCCGGCAGCCGATGCTATGGCCTACCACCGTAAAATTTCATATCACACAAAAAATTTTCGCATATTAAGGTGGAAAACGTATTGGGAATACTTCCATTGATATTAATTCACAATACGTGGTGAAAGTGGTACACCCACATACATGATGTCATACACCTAAAGGTATAGACTCTATTATTATTGTCATACGGGCTATCATAAATCGATCAACAATACCTCTGATGTCTATTGTGATGACAGCTATAATTATTATACAAAATACCTCGTGCTTGCGATGAAACATTAATTATAATAATTTTAGATTTAATATTCAGCATTTTTCCGGATTAAAAAAACATTTTGGTGAATTAATACGGAGTATGGTAGAAAATTCACTTTCAACTGATAGGTAGTATGTAAAAAAAATAGGCTTCACTTCTGTTTTTTGACGTATATACCAAAATTAACGATGATATTTAAAAAAAGATAATAAAACAATTTTTTTATATTAAAATGTGTATTGCGTAGCTCAGAAACTAATCTTCGCACTGACTATGTTGCGAACGGTCCGGTACCGTTTGATAGAGTTCTTTTTCTACTCTGGTCAGGTGTTTTTAAGAATAGTAACTAGTGACCTTCATCGAATTAGCAAAAATTATCCTACGAATATAAATTAATATTCATACTACGTTTACTATAACTAAATAATAAATAGACGAGCCTAAAAGTACCTACTGCTGAGAAGGAGAAGGTCTCACACGGAGAAGGTTTGAGCGTTTATCAAGACGCTACAGCTGAAGGCGATGGCGATTGCATACTTGTAATTAGACATTACAAATTCAGGATTTCTTACAATGTTCTTTTTCGTTTGCCAGTGATGTATGTTGAAACATAGAAAAAGCCACATGTTTAATTGCCAGGTTTAGAACGCATGCTCTCATGCATGAGAAGAGGGAGCCTCCTGGGAACCTCCAGACAACCAAAAGCTCCCGACGACAACAGGCTTACGTTATCAATTCACATTCACTCAAAACTCTACTAACAGATAAACAGTTATAACAATAGTTAATAGATTTGTTTTATGTCAAACCAAGGTTATCCGCTAGTTTCGTAAACTCCACCATTATTATGTTTGCAGAATTCGCTATCGTAGCGTAAGTTCCAGTTATTGAAACTGGCAGCTCACAAACTGAGATCAGTTTTGCACGAAGACCGTGAAATTAAGAAGTCCTTCAGACGTTGTTTGCTGGAGACGCTAATTTATTTTAATTGCTTCCCAGACTAATTTGTCGGCCACCATTTCTTTTCATTGGTGCCCTTAATTGTGATCTCCAGTGTAAATATTCGGATGTAAAATTTCAAGGCAAAATTTCTTTCAAAATGCCCAATGCTATAAATATTTAATGCGGAATTTATTAACGGTCACCATGTCCCTACTTGGCGTTTGTTTATTAATATAATGAAATTTCCATTAGAAAGAAATTATGAGGGAGGCAGGGACGAAGCTGGGTGGTCCAACATTAATTGGGAGTCAGTCTTTGAAGATATTGTTTTGAGTATCAAGTTGCCATCGTGATAAAATTAACTTAATTGATATTGTATAAATTGAAATAATTAGCTGTCGAGTCAACCACAGCGGACAATAATATTTGATGCTTTGTTTTAATTTGTAAGTAAGTATTCACGTTGATTGCTACAAACATTAATTAAAATTTTGAACAGAAGATATTTCTGACCATTTGGTATGATTTGAAAGTTAACATAGTATTTATTGTTCTAAGTTTTTTAGTGAATCGAAAGCGTCAATTTGACGTAGACACAGAATAATAAAATTAATTTACAATCCCGGAATATATAATCACAATCCCTTTTTACAATCTCATCCCCAGTAATGAAGTTGAGACCACATACATTTATGCTCACAAAACTGAATGTTGAAAGCTAAATGTTACATGCTAAAAGGATCGGGTATATTCGGGAATATACCCTAAAGGTTTCAAAACCCTACTTAAATTCACAGCTAAATATGTATAAGAAATTAAGTATAAAACATGTTTGCTCAGTTTTGGGTTGACTATTTAATTCCAAAAGGTTGAGCCCACAATTAGGTAAATTAACAAAAGTCTCCGATTTCATGTTTTCGTCTTCCTCTTTCGTTTATTTAATGTGAACTTTTACTCAGACATGTGGGAGTGAACACAGTCCCGTAATTAATTTAAAATTTCTAGAAATTTTTGCTTAACCGACCCTTCTTGGAAAACTAAACAACGTTCTTATCTCGTTCTCACGAGAAGGCTCAAATTTGAAAAGGAATACGTCATAAGTCCACATTTTTAAATGTTTATATTTTTTTATAAACTTTTTCTCAATATTTTTTTTACAATAAATATGTTTTTAGTAACAGGATTGCTACATAAAAGTGAAGTATTTATTTTGGCTGACTATTTTTCCCCAACAAAAAGCCCAGAAAATGTAATAGCCTAGAAACACATTTAACGACTTTTAGATCCCGATTATGTAGTACTCACGTTCGCTTTACTTGTCCCACGTACAAGCGTGAGTAGAATGAAGATCATAAAAGAAAAGGCTAGGAAAGCTAAATTGATTTCACAGTTTTACAACTCGGATGTGTTAAAGTTGTTTCAATTGTTTTATCAATTGAACAACAGTTTGTAATTATTTTCGCATCAAAAATAACGTTCGACGGCTTTGATAAAATAACGAGAGAGGGTTAAAAAAAGAATTTATTCTTATTTTAAATTCAATCTTGGAACAAGACGCAGTTCTTTTTTCAACTCTTAGAATTTCATGAATGTGTCATGTGTATTTAGGATTAGTTTAAATAGGTAGTATATTATGTTTAAGTGTGGGAGAGCCATGCTTCGGCACGAATGGGTCGGCTCGACCGGAGTGATACCACGGCCTCACAGAAAACCGGCGTGAAATAACCACAGCGTTGTGTTTCGCCGTGTGAGTGAGGTTACCGGAGGCCCAATCCTTCCCCCCCCCCAATCCCTCCTCAATCCCTAAATCTCCAAATCCCTAATCCCTAAAAGGTCGGCAACGCACTCGTAACTCCTCCGTTGCGAGTGTCCATGGGCGGCGCTGATTGCTTACCATCAGGTAATCCGTCTGCTCGTTTGCCGACATATTACATAAAAAAAAATTAAAAACAGATTGCATACGTACTTCAGTACGAACAATTGAGGCACACTTTAGCAAAACATTCGATAAATTTCTTGCATTCAAAATTGTACGTCTCGGGACTGTATCGATACTGCTCCTGAAAAGCAATAAATCTCCGGTTGCCGATGTTAATAGTGGCGTGTTTGCTACGGGACTGTATACTACAATAGAACTAGCTGCTGTTATTTGAAATTGTCTATAAAATTACTGTCAATGATTGTTTATCATTTCGTGTAACGTAGTGCGTAATAAATTGTGAATGAAGTGTATGAAAGGACAACAAGGAAAGCGGTGGAAAAGAAAAATGATTTGATAACTCTATTCTGGTCATCGAATCATTTTCTTTATTCTTTCGTGTCGTTTGCTCTTTGGCGCCAGATAAAGACGACTATAGAAAAAGAATATTGATTCAAAATTATGCAGTTTGTAGATTGCCTAAAGAAAAGAAGAAAATTTAAATTTCGTAGGCTCGATAACTTAATGCATCCATTCTATTAACTTTATTGAAAAAAAAAGTATTTTAGCTACAATTTTACTTAAACATATTTTGTGTGTAAAAAGTATTGTGTGTAAAATAGATATATAATATAGGTAAATAAAAAAAAAATATGGCTAGACTATTTGATACACTATGTACTGACCTTTCTCTTGGCTCTGACGACTTGCATCTGATGATGAGTACACTCGCCGATAGCTCGGCCTCTCAAAGCGGCACTCATTCGAGCGTACGCCCACACCATTACCGACATAGGCACCACATACGTCACAGCCAGAAATAATAAGTTATACCTGCAAAGAAAAATTACGTTTAATACTAATCCTAATATTATAAACTAGCTTCCACCCGCGGTTTCGCTCGCGTATGTAGATAAAAAGTAGCTTATGTCTATTCCGGAGTGTATCCTATGTTTGTGTCAAATTTCATCCTGATCTGTCCAACCGTTTTGGCATGTTTGAGTAACAAATATCCAAACATCGTAACTTACGCATTTATAGTGTTAGTAAGATAGTAAGATGTGAAAGTTTGTGAGAATGCTTGAAAGTAAGTTTATTATTCCTTTACACAAAAACGGCTATACCGATTTTGTCAAATTTGGTATAGAGATAGGTGATGCCCCGGATTAATAAATAGGCTGCTTTTTATAAAAATACCACGCGGAAGAAGCCACGTGCCGAAGCCAGTTCATATTAATGAAGCCCATAAGC
Source organism: Spodoptera exigua (assembly GCA_902829305.4). NCBI lineage: Eukaryota > Metazoa > Arthropoda > Insecta > Lepidoptera > Noctuidae > Spodoptera > Spodoptera exigua. The sequence continues at coordinate 7,685,089 of LR824612.2, forward strand.
TCAACTGAGAAAATTATCAAAATCAACCGACAGCGGTTTAGATGTTACTAAAACAACAACAAAATAGAAAAAAATGGTCTCTATTTACAACACAACTTGAACATCACATGTTGTCATTCAGTGTATTCATTAAATTAGCAGCCAGATAAATTGCTGATGCATCGACAAGAAAATTAAAATGGTAAAACAATGCTTGTTCCGAACAATATAGTATGTCGGTAAAAGCCAATTTTCCGCGTAATAGAAGCAACGTGGGAGGATTAATCTTTTTTTTTAAAACAATAACAAGACTGGCAGGAACCACAGAGTTTCATGAAATGCTATTTACGAGCAAAATCGATTAAAACTTTGCTGATGCGCCCCTGAATTGTTAGACTTGGTAAACTAATATCAAACACATTTCGTGTTAAGATGCAAAAACGGTTGGTTATTACTTCTAAAGTTTTCATGGTAAATGAATTTATTGATTAATTGATTTTGATATTAAATGTGATATTAGTAATTCCTATTCCTACTTATATTGAAAATGTGAAAGTGTGTGAAAATATACGGGTGAATGTTTGGTATTCTTTAACGTAAAAACAGCTGAACCAATTTGGTTGAAATTTGATATGTAGATAGGTGATAAACTGGATTAACATATGAGTTGTGTTTTTTAAACGTACCACGCGGTTAAAGCCGCTGCTGAATGCTAGTTTCAAAATAAGGTTTTACCTCTGTTAACTTGTTCTTGAGTCTAGATTTATTTAAATATTGAAGAAAAAGAAGTTAAGAGAGCAGTTAAACAGAACAAACGTACATAATATATCCTCGAAAAATATAGGTACTCCAAATCTAAACTGGAATATGAGCAAATAGAAAATCATTTATTTTCGTTCGAGTCCATTTTGCTGGTCGACTGTAGTTGAATAGAGTTTAATAATTGAATTTAGAAAATCTAGTTAGAAATACCAAGTCTAGGTTTGTGTTTAGTTCATAGCCCACACATACATATGTACTATGTATGTGTGTGTAGGTTCACACTAATAATAGAAAATATAGCTAACTATATTACGTATATTTATTGACAATGTGACTTCTATAGTCTTTTACCCCTTAAGTCATGATAATTCGTTTATGCATATTGCATAATAACTTATGTGTCAACAATTGATATTTCAATTTAGATCGAAAACATTTTCCTTCAATCTTTTCTTGTCTTGAACACACATTTTCAGTCAGGATTCAATTTACGGAGACTAGTAAAAGGCTACTTTTTTACTAGATAAAAAGTAAAGTCTTGAAAAAGAGGCCTCAAAACCAATATACAGTTCGATTCTGTCAACATTTTTCTATAAAAGAGAAACGTGTGCCGAGAATCAAAATTCTTAACGCCATTTTGGATAAGGCTGTGGCTAGGTTACTGGGCACGATTCTTTAATTCATTGAATATCTTTCCTTTGGCATCTGCCCTGGGTTTAAAAAAGGTCAATTTATTTACGATAAAAAGATTCAATGTACCGAAGCAGATACTCTTTCTACTGTTAAAGGGATATTATACCGATCCGTAAGCCGTAATAAAATGTTTATTTATTGCCAGTACATTGACAACCAATTTAATTCGGCTACAGTGGGAAACGAAACTTAGAAATTTTGATTTAAATTATTCTTAAATTTTTCATAGCTCTTTATTTTTTTTGCAAAATAGGTACTATATTTTAATGTTTGCGAATCAATCAATGCAAAAGGGCTAAGTAGTATCAAAGAATATACAGATTTTTATTTCTTTATGAAAAAAATAATTGCAATCCCTCTTAACAGTTAAGTAACATTTGCTGTCCTGATTAATATGGATATCATGATTTTCTTAAATATGTAAATTCATTCATTAATGTAATTAAACTTCCTTCTTCCTAAATTTGTATTTGTGTATTTCAATCAGAATGGAAAAAATAATAATTACGACCTAGTGACCCAATTCTCAGATAAGGATTTTTTTATTTAGAATTGGCCAGCTTTCAGTCACTAGCTTCCGTGGTTGGAAAGAAGAATGACACCTACAACGCAGCATGTCCATTAGCAATCTATTTATTCATTCCTTGAATACTCCCTGGTGATAAATATCTACAGAAACTCAGACTCAGGCTATTCTACAAAAAGTTGTGATATTGACTGCACGTTTGGCGCGATAAGTGGCCAACTGGCTGCGGCGCAATGTGTCGTGGTTTTGACTATCGCGTGGAACAACTCGTTGTGTGATCCACAATTTGTTGTTACGGGTCTGGGTGCTATGTGTATGTGAAATTGTATGTTTGTAAACGCATTCACAACACAGGAGAAAAATTTAGTGTGGGGCAACGTTCTTTTTAATAAAAAAATGTGAATTATAATCTACTTACACATAATCAGTTCTCGACGATGGATAGCTGCCGTCAGGCCATTTAATGAAACATATTTCTCTGTCACCGTTTACATACCTGTAACAAAAAAATATATATATAATAGGTTAGTATTTTTTAATCAAATTAGTAATAGCCACTCTTAATTTGCAGTAAAATCAACCGTTGAATTTCTAGGTAATACTTTGTGCCTTGTTCCCCTTCCTATTCTTATTCAACCATATATTCCAGTCTAACTAGTGAGAACATTAAATCAAAAACAGTGTTCCGAGAATCCAACAAATGCATACTGAACCAAGCAAATACATAAATTGGCAGACTTAATTTAAATTGAGGTTAATAGAACAAAAACAACATAATTCAAAATGAATTACAATTTGTGGACAGCAAATTACACATTCACATAATATTATAACATTTAATACACCGCGGCCTCGACCTTGAGCAGGAGAAGTTTTAGTCAGTAAACATAAATTCGTATTTGTGTTACTGGAGCACCATTGATGCTCCAGATCTCGTGCACTATTTCATATCCCAAAAAACGATTGCCGACGTAAGAATTACAGGGTGTTTGACGTCCCCCAATGTTGAACTGTCGCACGCGCTAAGTCACCAATTCCTCACATTCTAATTCTAGTCTCGCGTAACGATCTCCTGGAACCATATCCAACTACTGATCTGTTTGGAGATGGATGGAAGGAAATTTTATTGGAATGCATGGGGGATTGCAAGACGAACTTTGAATGTTTATAATTTTTCTTTTTTTTTTTGTTGTTAATTTAAATAGATCAAGTCCGTATAAAACCCGTCCTACTCTGTGTGTGTGTTGTTTAGAACTCATTGTATGATTTTTTCTCTCTGGTATGGTAAAAGCTGTAACAACTTCTAATGTAATAGAATGTTACGAAACGAGCGACGGACTTAACAAAATCGCCAGGTCTGTTTACAATCAAAACTTTTAAACGTATCAGTACGCCCGCACCCTGCGGCGTATAAATGTTCCATTTACCCTGTTTTACGGTACAACTTCAACTATTTTACTTTATTTTATATCTTTTACTGACAGGTGTTTAACTTAAAGGAAAATTATGGGGTTTCCGGTTCCCAAATAAAATTAGAATTATGTGGTCCCTTGTCCTGGCCTTTTGCTACTATTTTCGGGCTATGCTTGTGTAGCTGTCTACTTATTCGGGTCTCACTTGATTGTCAGCGCTTTACGTGGATTTATTTACCCTCTGACCTCTAGAAAACTAAACCACATATTTAGCAGCAGCAGATACGTAGCTTTTGATTAGATTCAATTTGGTGTGCATTTTATTTTTGTTAGTTCCGATATAATATGCTTGTTTACCTCCTTTTTAGTGAGACCGACTTTTATATGGTACATCAGATTCAGTTTGAGGGTTATTATATTTTTTCTATCAAAACATTTTTACATGTTATTTCCATTTGTATCATAAAAATGCATTTTCAACTCCGAAAACTATCTTTGTATCTACACGTAAAAATTATCGCAAATTAACCTCATTATAAGTTATAATAATTTTAAAATCATAATTAGAAATGAGTTTCATGACTTTTAGCTATGAGAATCACGGTGTTTGAGATATTTATAAAGATAACTTTTCCAAGCTGACATACGTTTTTATTCAGTACCTACCTTTGAAACGAGAAACTTTCAAAGAATTGAAAGAAACAATCCGTGGTATACCGATGTTTTAAATTTAGAATAACTCAACTATTTCAACAAGTTTTTGCTGTTCAAATAGCAATTAAAACTTTTTAACAAGGTATTTGTATATCGTTAAAAGTAAATTTTATAATTTTAAAATTTAAACCACAAGGGTTTGCTTTGTTTGGTTTCAAACAACAATTAGTTAAATATGCACATAACTACATATTTTTTTAAGAATAGTTAGTAGTTGGTAGTAAAATAAACGATTTGATTTGTATGTTTTATATTATAGGATACAAAACCAAACTACAATGATAAAAAATAAAAGGTTCATAAACAATGCATGTACACATATTATCGTTAATCTTAATTTGTATAATATGATACGAGCTGCCCGCTCCTGCTTCGCTCGGGTATCCAGCCGGTTGCGATTTTTAGATCTTCCCCTCTACTCTTGTAAATCTTTCATAAAAACCCTCTCCTGGCACGAACACAACAAAATAAGAATCGGCAATTTTGGTTCAGGGTTTTTTTTAGGGAGTTATGCTCTTACTAACATATTTTGATATTCATTTATATTTTATACTAGCGACCGTTTTTACACGTCCGCAAAATTTGACCACTATTTAATAAAAATTATTATGCATATAAACCTGCTCTATCTATTAAAAAAAGCGCATCAAAATTCGTTACGTAGGTAGTTTTAAAGACTTAAGCATACATAGGGATATAGGGCCAGAGAAAAAGTGACTTTGTTTTATACTATGTAGTGAAGTTTATTTACACTAAAGATGGCATCAACATTATTTAGTATTTATTCGCAACTGCTAAGCACGGGATGGTCCCCTGTCACTAACGGCTTAGCCCTTCGTAAAGCGTTATCGAGACTATTTCATAACTCTCAATAGGGTTCCAAATCAATATTCAAAGTCTGATTAATGACTAGAACTTTGCTTATAAGAAACTAGCGTGGGCCTGCAAAATACACGATATGAGATAAAAGGTTTTTTATGGGACAGGGCTTCAAAGAACCTGACCGTATTGCAAGGGCTTTATGACTTTTTAGGACTTTTGCAGGTTTTTTTTTTATGTAATAGGTCGGCAAACGAGCAGACGGATTACCTGATGGTAAGCAATCGGCGCCGCCCATAGACCCCCGCAACGGAGGAGTTACGAGTGCGTTCCCGACCTTTTAGGGATTAAGGTTTTGGAGATTTAGGGTTTTGGGAGGGATCGGGGGAGGAAAAGGATTGGGCCTCCGGTAACCTCACTCACACGGCGAAACACAATGCTGTGGTTGTTTCGCGCCGGTTTTCTGTGCGGCCATGGTACCACTCTGTGGTCGAGCCGACGCATTCGTGCCGAAGCATGGCTCTCCCACACTTTAAGGTTAGGAATTTATGAATCGATACCCTAGTAATGTAAAATTAATTTTAGATATTAATAATTATATTTATCCTAAGTGCCTCACTGAGATAGTACTGGTAAGTTTGACTGTCCAGCAAAAAGTCTTGAGTCCGACTTTTAAGTTGAACAATGTGGTATAGGAGTGTTTTCGGGCTTTTGGATCTAGAGTATTACTTATTAACAATGAGTCGAGTATTGCATGGTGATAGCTAGAGAATCGAGTCAGCTCAGTAAGAGTCCCATTCGATCTCAATCATTCAATTCATTAAGAGTCTAACTATCCCTCCTACCGTTACCAGGGCAGAAGAAGGCGTTCGATATTCATTTAAAGGTTTTGTATAATTACATTTTGCAATTAAAAATTATAATAATTATACTAAAATCCCAACTGAAGAAACTTTTCGTCTGCAAGTAATTTTCTTATGTAAAGCAATCTGAAACTTTGTAGTTTTAACTTTTGCGCTTCAACTTTTACACTTTAGGTTTTCTCAAAACATGAATGTTAACACTAACAACTTTGATTATAAGCAAAGCTTGTGACCTCAATCAGTGTTACCTAAGTCCTAACATAATACAAGAAAACAAGAAAAAAGACTTGGTAAATTCCTATTTTAAGAAAAATAACTTTGTTTCGAAGGTGCATTTATAAATATATAATTTCACATAAATACCCGAAACAACTATTTGTTAATCACTCAAAGAATTGTTCCGTATAGGAATCAAAAATCGTTACACGTTGCATAGCAACCGATAGTCTGCAGTCTTCATCCAGGACTCAGAGACCTTGTAACTCTAAAAGGGGAAGATAAAAACACATAAGACACACTATTATACAATTTAAAAAGGTCCCAAGCACCTTAATTTTATTTGAGCGATAAGCCTATTGACATACACCGAGTACTTATTTTTATATCAGCCATTATTGATTAGCGATGTATCAATAAGGCTAAAATATTACAACACGATACGAATTGGATACATTCCAGGAAAAGATACAAAGAGAAGCAGTAAAATAAACATAGGTATGTACATAACTCATTTATTTGTAATACGAACGTGATGTTGACTTCTTTTTCGCAGAAGAAGCTATTAACTAAACAAATCAAATGTCAGTAAAGAAAATACGTACAAGTTAAAAATAGCTATCAGTACCTAGATGAAAACAGACGAGTCTAGTTCATTGTACCAGACAGCTTTGTGTTAGCGTACTGACTAATGGTCATTTGTTCTCCGCGTAAGAACTGGTTAACTAAGAAATTTTTATTTACAACTAGCTACTCCCACGCGGTTTCACTCGCTGCTCAGCTCCACTTGATTGTAGCGAGATGTTTATAGCCTATGGCACTCAGGAACATTGTAGCTATCTACCAGTGAAAGAATTTTGGAAATCCGACCAGCGGTTCCAAAGATTACGCCCTACATACAAACTTACAAATTTTACCTCTTTATAATATTAGTATAGATCTAAGGCTTGACACTTTTTAAGGGTAAAATATTTTAGTTTTGCTGAAGATACAGTAATGTAATCGTGGTATCTGAACACCCAGTGCAAGTTTGCCTTACGTAAAGGCAATCGTTTATGGCGTTCGGTGCTCTGTTTGGCTTGCTCCAAATGTTCGATCGAAACAGGTTCGATTAGAACAATCAGAAAGCTAAACACTTCAGGCAACTGCTACGTAGTTGTCTGGCTTTATGCTGAACTGGACCTGTTTGGCACAGCCGTGAGACATTGATATTATTCATTTTATTTCTTTTTATTTGTTTTTTCCTTTTTTATCTTACTTGAGATTGTAATTACTTATTTTAAGTTGTTCATTTTATTTTTTATATTGTTCTTCATGGAGTGCCAAATAAACATGTTTTCTCTCTCTTTCTTTCTTTCTAACTTAAAACAAACTTGCACTAAGATTTGATCGAGAAAATCAAATAAACTAGGTAAAATATATTACCATTGATCAGAGTACCCTAATGAAACGGGTATATAAAACTCGAGCTGTAAGTAAACTATACCGTAAGTTCGTTAGACTATGTGTTTCTACATTCAAACTTAGCTAAAACCACTAAAATGTAATACCAAAGTAAGAAGTATACACACAGTAGGCCAACGCCTTCATACCGACGCGACAGTAAATGAAGGATATACATAATCATGTTTAATTATAAGTCTTCGACAGATTCTACATGTATCGCGCACTTAAGGGTCGATGCACCCGTCTACGAGACTACTTACAAACTTTATGGATTCTTCCGACCTGGATAAGGCCAAAAAGAGAGTCAGGCTCTTACGGAAACCGCCCTTTTTATTCTCCTGCTTCGGATCGGAGCTACTTATTTATTTCGCTTGCAACTCCGGCTGAGAGTACTTAGGATTTTGACAATTATCTTAACTCTTGAATCGTATACAAAATGTATTTACACTAAAATATATTTATATTGTATTAATATTTATACTATTTTGTTACTGTACAAATAATAAATAATACGTTATAAACGTTTTTATTATAATCGCTTCTATTTTTATTAAATTTAAAAAAGCTTTTAATCCGGCTTAATTTTTCAACATTTATAAAAAGGAGGCGAGTAAGACATCAAAGAAAAATGACAGCATTTTAAAATTCGAATTACATCGATTGAAAAATTCGACACTCACGTTTGGAAAATGGTGAACTATATTTTTTGTCCTAATAGAGAATCCTCAACACTACTTTCACAAATCCTTATTCTGTACAACTGTTGTTAAGACCGTTATTTACTTTTAATGCTACCGACGAGCGGTGCAACGAAATAAAGTGTTGTTCCCATTTAGAGAACAATTCGCTTGAACTTCAAACAACTGAACGGTCTTTTGATTTGTGTTTAAATATTTTACTTAAAGTTTATTATTTACACTTTTCTGTAAATTTGGGATTTAAAAAAAGAATCGTTGTAATGTTTTTGCTAAACATTTTACTTATTGGTCCTCGACTTGTACTCTTTCTTTACTCTTTTGACGTCCATTCATAAAAATCAATAAAATTCCCTGCTTAATCACACTTGACATCATCATTAAAAAAAATAACAGCGAATTCACAGACAAACTTTCCTCAACTGTCTCAAAGTGAAGAAAAAATACAATTAAATCAATGAATCCGATTGTTAAAACTTCATATACCAATTAAAAAATCCATTATGAAATCCTATTAATATTAATTATGAATATGGAAGTTTAATCCTACCATTACATGGAATACATTTTAAACCTTTCCAAGAACATAATAAAATCGTTTCTCTGATGTGTATAGTGTTAGTTGACTGGCCATCGAGAAAAGCCTAGTTCCTAGACTACACGCAAATTTGTAGGCCGAGAGTTTCTTTAATATTTAATACAACCTGTCCCAGCTTGGCACGAGTGCAACGTTAACATTAAATTTCCCCACTATTTAATGGATGTTACTATACATATAATCCTTCCTTTAATCAAACTTCCTATTAAAAAAACGCATCAAAAACCGTTTCAAAGATTTTAGCATATATAGGGATACATGGGCAGGTAAAGCGACTTTGTTTAGAATTATGTAGTGATATTCTGTAAAATATAGGTTGCTTAACAACATAAATGTAAGATGATATCTACAGAATTAACTTAGCTTAGCTTCTAGGACAGTAAATTTGGAATCTACTGGGTAATGTTCATGTTGAAATTCGAGCACAGTTTCTGCATCTGACTAAATTTACACGCCCCTGTAATCTTTTAAGTTTAAAGTTACCTTTAAACTTAAATAGGTAAATTTTCATAATGTTTTCCTGTAATAATACTATATTTTAAATTAAGATTATTGGAGCATAAATTATTATGTTTCTTTATATTAATAACACTAAGTACTAAAAGAGTGACTCTTATCCGTTTCTTTCTCACGGATGGTTTCTTCACTTGGAATTCTACTTGCGCCTTATTCGACAAGATATCAAAAAGATTTATTGTTAAAATAAAGGAATCATCTGTATTAAGTAGAAAAAAAAACAAATGAGTAGTGTATAGACTTAATAGGAAAGGCTAAAAGTTCAGGGAACGGAGAGTAAAGTTGGTTAGGTATGTGAGGTGATCAGCTAAACGGTTCTTTTTTCGTCAGGGGAAAATCATTACTGACTAAACCTCCCCCCTCCCGTTCCTTCTCCTGCTCTTCTGACCGAGGCCGCGGTGGCTCATTGAGCTTAACCCGAAACCCCAGCTGAACATAGGGTCCCGTACCCGTCATAGGGCCCCGTCTATTGGCTCTTTGAGGCGGGCGCCGAACGCTACGCGCTATAAGTTCGGGTCTGGTTCTGATCGGGCGGCTAACTACCCTTACTCGCCGTCCGCAGGTCCGCACGGTCTACTGTCCTAAAGTTGTACTTTAGGATTTTCTATCAATGTTTAATCGCACGCAAATTTCACTTGAGTGATGTAGGATTTGTGACACATTATCTTTTGAATGTTATCAGTGTATGTCGCTACATAGTGGTCATCAGTTCACAGGTCTAATCCTGCTCTAATCTTGCTCTAATTTAAAACCTGGTTAATATAATAGTAGTTAATAATGAGGAAGGGTAAATAAGTATAGAATGTCGTATTACGAAAGATTACTAATAACTATAATAACTACTTTTTTAATAACTACTATGATAACTACTTTTCTAAAACATAAGTTTAAGGTGGACTCTAAAAGTAAGTATGTTAATGTCGGACGGTCAGCCTTTCTCCTCCCCATCCCAATTGTAAAACTCTAACTACCTATAAAAGATGGCTACGCGTTAGTAACTGCTCTGGTGTTTTGGGTTTCCATGTGCGACTCCAATTGTTTACTATGATCAGAAGATATATGTATTAGTTTACGCTCTTTCCCTAATAATGTTCAGAACACGTACATACAACTTAAAAACTCTATTACAGAAATGCATACTTATGTTTTAACGCTACATTATCCTAAGAATTTCTTAATTATTTAACAAAAAGCAAACACAATACGGGCTTTCAGGGAGTTATACAGTTTTAGACGTTTAGTTTTCAAATCTACTTTGATCTCTAATTGTATTAGTACTTCAACCTAATTTACTACCTATTACACTTTAAATTATTTAAGGATTTCACCGGCTACGCTAAATAAACTTTAACATTAGCTCATCAATAATGGTCTTAAAAATATTATAATGTGATGCTGCTAATAATAACAAGCTGCTCTTCTTAGTTATTTCAGTTTTCAAAGGTTGTCTACAAATAAAGTTTAAGTTGTTTATTCATTCAGTGACCTTTTCCTATTTATATTTTGTGCTAGTTTGTAATAACACAGCCTAAGAATATAAGGACTACTAAAAGAATATTCTTTGGCTAAACTAAAAACATAACTTGGCTAAAAAATAACAAAGTAGGTATTATTTTACCCATACCACAAGTTAAATCTTACTTTGGGTACCAGTGGTCAACAAAATTATTGTACACGTGAATATTGTTATAACTGATGTGTGTTTTCTCTTGTATTTGCCTTTGTGAGACAATAAATTATTATTATTTTATTCTTACCTAATTCAAATTTAGAAGGTTTAAGAACCATTTCCCAGTTGTCAATGTTACATACGTATCAATGATTGTAATATTTTTTAACTTAACGGAAGTAAACAGAGAGTTTATCAATAGCACCTTGTCCCTTATCATAAATACTTAATTATCATCAGCTATATTAAGTAATTTGATATTGTTGTTTGGAAAAAAACCATATTGGTATTAACATAGTGTGCTATTAATAGATTGTTAAACTGCAGTATTGTTACCGTAAACAAACTTACTGTTTTTTATAAGTATCCGAGTAGAGTAGGCTGGGCAATGCAAGCAATGCGCTGGCGCACCAGACGGTGAAGAGCGCCGTACGCGCTACTCGACGACTAAGTCTGTGCTGTAGAGGTTTCACTATTGCCACGTATCTGTACAAACAATAAAGACACTACTTAAGTAGAGTTAAAAAAATAAGCAATTTAAATATATGAAGGCTTTTTGTAAGGGGATAATCATTCGATGACTTCTCTCGCTAGGGTATGGCAAGAGGGTAAAATATCTTCTGTTTGGAAAAAATCTTAGGAATTTCTCGTTCCATATTTAAAACATAAAGCGATTAACTTTAGTAAAATATAACTTTTTTTCAAAAAAGAAAAGGAAATTAAAAAAAGAACAAAAGAAAATTATTATCGGAGTATAATTCGTTTCTAAGAAATAGTTCACTAATAGAACGCTCTTAAAGCGACACCTTTTTCTAGAATAAAAATATTCCTTTCAAAACTAAGCTCTTAATAAAAGCAGACATCACGCGGCGGTAGTTGCAAGTAATCTACTTATTTGAAGTTATTTCATTCTATTTATATGACCCTGTTCTTTCTTAGCAAAACAAATAGTCTTTTAGGTTAATAGATTTGGCTACAGACCAAAAAGTATAGTTTCAAAACAGACTCAACACTCGTGTTAATAACTTATCTTTAGTTTTAATTAATCTCTGTTAGCGAACAAACGTTGAAAGAAAATGATGACTGTGCTTTAGGAAAAAAGTCCTCACATAGAATCAAATACGCAATATATTTCTGTTTTAAGTCTATTCTAGAACTGAGCATAGTGTGGTCAAGAAATTTTAACCTTGGTTTAATTAATGGACCGAGATTCGATCATTTCAATAAGTAGAAAACCATGGATCAATCTCTTTCTCTCGACTCACCCTGGGAAGAATTGATTGAAAGATTTTCCCAGAAAAAAGGCACATTAAATCAATCAATGCACATTGATTGATTGCGAACCGGGCAGTAGAACTTTTTTTCAAGTACCTTTTTTCTGGGAAAATCTTTCAATGAATTCTTCCCAGGGTGAGTCGAGAGGGAATGTCCGACTCTTATTGACTAATACCGGCGGTGGGGGGAGGTTTACTCAGTAAGTTCCTTCTCCTACTTTAGGGCCGAGGCCGCGGTGCCTTATTGCCCTTACCCCGCAACCCGACCTAAGTTTGCTTTCCACACTGCCTGTCATACGTGGAGGTTGTGGCAAACCCTTCATTAAAACTTAACTAAATCAAGGCAACAAGTATAACAACAAAACATTTCGAAAAAACAAAAAACAACACAATACAAATAGCTACAAGACACAAAATGCCTTCCGCGCTTAACTAAAGCGATGGGTCACTCGGGTACATAATAGTCGGCCATATTTCTCTCCATAGAGTCCACGAAGAAAAAGCGAGATTAGTGTGTCAAAAGAGGGATGACATCGATTATATCGGAACACCCTGATAGATGGTTACATTGTCAGTGACAGATATAGACGTTTAGAACTAAGACGAAGTGAGCATAGATAAGTAGGTAGTCATGAGGAATGACCTCACAATATTGATTGACAAATTTGTCGCTTAGTGTACTGTTTTTGATGTCATAACACTTGTCAAGAATGTCTTAGAAGTTTTGTTTATTAGAAAGAAAACTGCATTTTATCTATGCAAATGTGTGGACAGGTTACGTACAAGTGCGTTAACGACATTTTGCGGGCTATAAGGGATTTACGGTTAGGGGATTTGGGGATTAAGGATGGGGCCTTCCGTCATTCACATGGCGAAATACAACGATAGTGTTGTTTCACGTTGGTATTTTGTGAGATCGTGGTGTCACTCCGGTCGAACCCGCTTATTCACGCTAAAGCATGGCTCTCACACGTCCCTACGAATTAACCTATTTTCTTATTATCTTATTTTCTTTCCGAAGTTTAGCATACGCATGTTACAATAATCGATTCTAATTTCCATGTCTACCTAAATGCTAATGAACATAACGAATGGATAGAAAGCAAACAATAATTACGTCACTGATGACCGATGATTATACAAACGGTGTGTGAACAACAATAATGACGAAGTAACGCTGTACACCATTACATAGTATGAAACAAAATCGTTTTCTCTGTCCCTGTATCCCAACGTATGTTTGAATCTTTAAAACTACGCAACGGATTGTGCTGCTGTTTTGTGTAATAGATAGAGTGATAAAAAATCTGGCAAGTACTTTCTTTGTTCAGTAAGATGCTACAGGCGGTGCAGGAAAATATCGCGAGGAAACTTGGACTTATAATTTCTAATTATAAGTTTGAAATCGCCAATCCGCCTTGAGCAAGCGTGATTAATGCTCATTTCTCTTTACTAATTCTTAATTTCACGCCTGTTTTCTATATGGCCGTGGTATCACTCCGATGTTATATATAAAAACATAAACAGTATTTTTATGGCACAAACATATTTTATCATATTGGCCATCAATAATTTGAGGAAAACCTTGTCAGATACCTTTGACCAGTAGTGGGCACTAACATGCTGATGTTGTGTGTGATTAAAAAGGAAGATTTACATGCATAATAACATGCATTAAAGAGTGAATTGTTGTTTAAAGACGTAGACCTATTTAACAACAAATACTAGAGCTAAATACTACTTACGTTTACTGCCAAGTACCTTTGTTATGTTCCTATAGCTAGGGTTTAAGTCACGTGTAAATTACACACGAGTAATTTTACACCTAGCTTTGTCTCTGGCGTGACATCGCACGGTAGAAATGCTTAGACAATATAATATTGTAGGCACCTCTGACTAAATACATCTCGTGTTGGTATTTCCTTTGAAATGTATTATGATATATTATGATAATGTGGGAGAGCCATGCTTTGGCACGAATGGGTCGGCTCAATCGGAGTCATACCACGGCCTCACAGAAAACCGGCGTGAATCAACCACAGCGTTGTGTTTCGCCGTGTGCGTGAGGTTACCGGAAGCCCAATCCTTCCCCTCTCCCAATCCCTCCTCAATCCCTAAATCTCCAAATCCCTAAAAGGTCAGCAACACACTCGTAATTCCTTTGGTGTTACGGGTGTCCATGGACGGCTATGATTGCTTACCATCAGGTAATCCGACTGCTCGTTTGCCGATCTATTCCATAAAAAAAATTATGCTCGTTACTCTATCGTGAAAAAAGTTGTAAACGAATCTGACAGTTTCGATGAGAAAGGTAAAGAGAGTCTAAAAAAGCACACCTATCAATGCCGATGAAGCTGCTAGTAAAAGCCAGTATTGTGATAAGTTAATTCAAAATAAGTCTATATGTGTCTGGATTAGGTCGTACGTAAACTAGTTACTCTATAAATGAGAAAAAAAAACAAGCTCCAAAAACCTTTACAAATTATTTTTAATAATAAATCGATAATTCCTCAAAAAAAAAAAGATAAATGAAGATCTAAACAAAAATGTGTTTTTTAACACAATTGATATATATATGCACTTAGATGAAATGAAAAAACAAATACGCTGGAAAACTCACAACTGACTCGGTAGTTACACAAAAACAGAACACTTTGACCACCGTAAATAGTGCCATAGAATGCAGTAGCTGAGGTCGGAATCGAGGAAATAATCATCATTTGGGTTTATTATTCCTACTGCTATTCCCTTTTAACGCATTATTCGAGTTGTGGGAGCAAAGTGATTTTTTGTGTAGTGACAATAACTCACAGACGGGTAATCGCCAAAATGTTTAACCACAAAAATGGTATTGATCGTGTACCAAGTAAAGAGTATTGAATTCAATTCGAGTTAGGTTTGAAAATATTGTGAAAAATTTAGAGGTCTCAGCATTTTTTTATTAGGTTTTACTTTAGTATGTATCACACAACTACATATTTAAGGACGGGTTGCATTGTTGAAGAGTCGATATTAACTTTTTTTTACTAGCGAAAATTAAAATACCTGTTTTATTAAATGATAATTTTGTTATTTTTTTATGAAAGTTAAATTTTATCACATATCGACAAGCCCCTCGGACGACCCGTGGATCCTCGCAACACCGAAGACGTGTGTAATTTGGAAATTTTGAATGTAGAGGAAGGATTGGACCTCCATTATTAGATCTCCGGCAACCTTACTCACACGGTGAAACCCAACGCAAGCATTGTTTCACGCCTCTTATCTATATGACCGTGGTATTACTCCCATGTTTTAACATATAAAACATAAACAACGTAATATACTTTTATGGTACAAACATATTCTATCATATTGACCATCAATCATTTGAGGAAAACCTTGATATTTGTTCCAGCATGTAAAAGGAAACCGTTTCCCTGAAATTACAGACGCGTGAGATAAAACTTTGTGTGGCATATGTCCATGAAAATATTAGATATCGATACATTATATTATGTTTGTATCATATCCTTATTGAATTCAATCATCCATTGATAGGTATCGAATTTTCTAGAAAAGTTCTTAGTTGTAACTTAGCTTCTTAGACCAAAATATTTAATTTAGTCATGAAGCAACTAATTTGATAACACCGGCTTACGACTTTTTCTTGAAATATATATTCATTTTTTTTTCGTTATTTTTCGCCAAGCAATATTAGTTTATTTACATAGCATACATACATAGAAGAATGCATGTATTATCAAAATATGAAGGTTTGTATACTATTATTTAATGTTGACTATTAATATCCATTCATTCAAAAACTGCCTTTACTCAAATATTTTATATATTTCACGATTTATTAAAAAAAATGTTGCCCCCACCCTAGGATTTTTTCCTGTGTCATGGTTGCGTTTTCAAACATAAAATTTTACATACACATCACACCCAGATCGGGAACTACAATTCGTGGATCACACAAAAAGCCATACCCTGGGTAAGGGAAGTCATTTGATGATTGATCATTTGATGATGCTAATAAAGAATTTGAATTTGTATTTTAATTTTCCCTCCACAAGAAACGTATACTTATACATATTCTTAATCCCTACCTGTACCGTGTATGGTACAACAATAAATTTTAAATTGAGTTGGAACAGTATAAGTGCAGTGACCCACATATTGCACTTCCAATTCATTGACGCATACAAGCAATAAATCAAATGTACCTTTATATAGATAAGGCAATATTTCTTTAGGCTTCTTAAAACCTTTGTTATGCCTATAACAGAAACTAATGTGTTTTCATAAACTAAGGGCTGGTTTTTCAATAGTCAGATAAATGTTATCTGAAGAATAAAATTGTTTCTGTCGCTGTCTTATACAAACATTCAGACGCGACAGCATCATAATTATTTCCCAGATAACATTTATATGGCTATCGAAAAATCAGCCCTAAACACATAGGTTATCTTAATAATAATTTTATTATTTAATAGCCCACTAAAAGAGTTTTGCCAGTCTAAATTTTTTGACAAAATGACAATTTACAAAATTAAAGAAATTATCCACGAGAAATATTATCGTGTAACATATAATGTATTTAAAACTCTTTGGCTATAATATATACCTGTCTTTGTTATCAAAACGAAAACAAACATTTGAGTAGCTTTTAAAAAAATCATAACATTAATCAAAGTATATATTTAGTTGTACACTGCCTTGGTTGCTTGCTTTAAATGTAAATACCTATGTTTCACAAATAAACATTCTGATTCTGATTTTGATAGCAACCAGAATATACTCCTTCGATACCAGGTAAAGACAAGAAAAATATTATATTTAAAATAAGTACACAGTTTATGTTACATTTTGTAAAACAAATGACATTATATTGTTTTATTACGTCTAGACTAAAACCCAGAAGTACTATACATAAAACCTAATCATACATAGTGCTTGAACAAAAAGTACATATTAGCCCATTAGGAATTATACTATGCAAATGTAAAAACAGGCAATTACGAAAGTATTAATTTGATGGCACTCATGGGGTGAGCCAATTAATTATCCTCAGTACTTAGTCTAGGCTGACAAAGACCTCTCATATGGATAATGTAAATGTATGAAAAAATTACGATAAATAGATTAATAATTTCAAACTTTTAGGTAATAGGGAAACAATTACAATTTTAGGTTCATCATCATCATCATCATCATCATCATCAGCCCATAAGTGCTTACTGCTGAGCAAAGGCCTCTTCTCATACGGAGAAGGTTAGAGCATTAATCACCACGAATGCTCAATGTGGGTTGGCGATTTCAAACTTATGATTAGAAATTATAAGTGCAGGTTTCCTCACGATGTTTACCTTCAACGTATGTCATTGGTGTCTCATAGACATTCACACTGGTACTTGCCAGGTTTCGATCCCACACCCTCTTGCATGAGAAGCGGGCTCAATTTTGCGGCGGGTTTTTTTTAGGTTATCTTACAATAATATATATATAAATAAATAAATAAATAAATTCCTTAAACATACGTCAGTCTAAACAATCTTAGGAAGAACGTATTACTCGGAAAAGTTATATTAGTATTTGCCAGATCTCGAACATAACGTCCCCGCTGTCCAGCATCATCTTGCATGAGTACCGGGCATTTAAGCCTTCGGCTCACCATTGCATTATTAATTGCTTATTTATACTTTTTAAAACCAAAAACAAATTAAAATAATTATGAACTAAGTTACATTAAATGCTGCCTATAACAGTCACATGACAGTTATATTTAGTGGATAAAAAACAGCAAAGTAGGTATTACTTTTCACATAACTTTAATGTTCTAGTTTAATTTTGCCGCAAAATATCTAAATAGTGCAATTTCACAACAAGAAAATATAAAGCGTCAAAATTATTCATACATTTTCATTTGAGTAAGAATTTCAGTGAGCTCTAATGAAATTCTTGTGAATGGTCGGTCCTCTTTCAATTAGTTACGTATGCATATAATAATATATTTATCATCGCGTGTAAGCTATAACTCATGTTTTAATTGTTCACAAATGTGCAGAAATATGTATAATTTTATAAATTAATTATTTATGTTTAGCAGTTTAGTAATAAGTCACGCTATTGTTTGGCAAGTTAATCGAGGTTTAGTTTCACATAACGAATCTCGCGTAATCCTGTTATGAATATGGCCCCTAGCGCTACTTGCAACTGTTCAAGTTAACTCGCCCAACAGTTACTTGACTTAGCCGTAAAACATAATTCATTACAATTTTTTTACAAATCCCAATAACGATATAATTTAAAAATGCTCCTCGTTTAGCGACGAGCATTTTTATTTTCATCTCAAATACAAGAGGCTATAAAAGTAAATTTGACAAAGACTCAGCAAATACGCTCTCTGATAAGCCAGAACCTTTGAAACTGTGACCATTTGCCAAAACAGCATTCTATCCTATTTCGGCCTCTCAGTGCGCTGAGGCGATTAAAGTAGTAAAACATCGAAGGTAAATGATCAGGTGGTCTTTCACCAACCATTTGGGCCGATCAAGTGAAAGATTCATCGTCCTCCGAATTCTGTATCAAAACCAGATCATCTGCTCCACATGTTACCCCGATGCTGACCACAATCCTCAGATATGGGAGATATGAGACTATAAGAAGGTTTAAATTGCGATCTCCAACTCGCTTGCTAAGCCAACCGTAGGCATTACGACAAAACCTCATATTATGTAGAAGCCAATACATACTCCAAAAGCATACTGCCACGGATTGATTATGATGATATTAATTTTAAAGTAACACGACACAATAAACCATGGAACATCCAAATCTGAGAGCATCAATTTCGTATTCATCATTCGTTGTCATCAATGCAGAGCTGACGACAGGAAGAAATCAATCAATTTATAACAACCGAGGTCAACGCAGGTCATAATTTGCTTAGGCTCCGAACGATTGAGAATAGGTCACGAACTGAATATTTTAAATTTTGTTCTTTCAAATTATTTCGTCACTACATTACTTTCTGTTAATATTTACATTTTGTTACTCAGTTCTATTTAAAAAGTTTGGAGTAAGTGATAAACTTTACTTACATTATTTGAAAATCCAAATTGGACAATACAAGTTATTTGGAATGTTAATTACGAAAAAACGTGCTAGTAAAACAATATTCTGGCAAAAAACGTAAACACACAGTTAACATTTTTGGAATAATGTTGTGAATTGTGAAGTTCCTTTGATTTTCACATTGAACAATAAAAAATACTGAAACAAAAACAAAAAAAAACTTCTATTAAGTTATATTCATATTTCATAGGAATCTACGCTTTGTAACAAGTATTTTGAAGTGAAGACTTTGAAACTGACTTTATTTAGGTTACAAATGGTAAACAATGTTCTAAATGCTATGACGAAAATGAACGAACGAAAACGAACTGAATAAAATGTTTTCTTTTAAACGATACGAGACTTTTTATTATTACTTTCGTGAGACATTCTAAATTAATTATAATGTTTTCGGCTTACTCACGCAATAATTTGACGAGATTCTCGACTAGTTTCAAGCCATCTTAAAGGCCCATATTCATGAGCAGCATTCCGCGACACGCGACTCGGCGAATGTCGCGCTGCTACGACGCGACTTCATAAAAAATCGTATTTAAATAAACCTTGCTTTGTGTTTCGCTATGTGATTGAGGATATCGAAGGCCCAAAACTATAGGTACCCTTCATTTCTTAAAAACCCTAACAATTCCGAAATTCTAGCAACGCACTAGTAACTTATTTGGTATTGTAGTTGTCATTAAGTGTGTTGTCTACTCGTTTACCGTCCAACACATATCATCAAAATATTAGTAAAAGCATACAAAAATAACTCCTATTGAAGCTAGTCTGCGGGTCGAATAAAAAAAAATACATTCTACAACACTCGTACAGTTGAAACATGGAGAGATTACGAAAATAAACGCAAAACTGCGAATCAGATTACTGGTTTAAGTTACCATACAAGGGAATTCACTGAGAAAACTGGAGAGATCTTCGGTTTTACGTTAAGATAAATCATACATCTGAGGGCCTCATCTAAGTGCGTACTCGTACACCTCTTGGGACTCATATCACGTATTAAATTAGGTACCTCTACACTTGTTTTAAAAAGTTCAATCGCACTAAAACGATTTGTTTGCAGAAAGATAAAAGTCCGAAGACATTTTCACTGCACTTTTCTTAAATATTAAAAGTGTACTTACGAAATCATTGACCCTGAAAAAATCTGATAATAGATCTATGAATATATGAGTACAGATATTATTTTATCAATGTCATTATTTTCAAGTTAGTTTTCGCTTTGAAGTATGAGTAAAGTAAAGCAATTTTGTTATCAACATAAAAAGGTTGATGTATATTTAAATAGCATAGCCGTCACTTGATATATGAAGAGAATGGGAAGATAAAAAAACTCCAAAGGATTTTTTGTCATTAGCTATGATTATTACAACAATATTATCGTGTGTTTATTCGCAAAACTGCAATAAACAAGCTACTATACATATACTAACATAAAAGTTTGCTAAAATTTAATTTCAAAACGAAATTCATAGGGTCCCGGACCTTTGGAAGGCGTACGAGGGGCCGAAGCCAACTCGCAGAGGCCCGTTGAATAGTTTTAATCTAAATGTGATGGGTAATTATTATTATTTTTATCATTCAATTATTTCTATTCCAGTGTGTAACTGTCAACCAATAGGTTGGTACTTACTTAATGCTTAAAGTACACAATGATAAATCCATTGTAAATGATAATACACAACATTGTAAGGATTGTAATGATTGATTGGTCCATTAAGTAAAGATACCTACCTACTTATATGTAACATAAATTATATGTACATTATAATATCGGGTATTTTGAAATCATATCAATCATTCTGATAGACTCTTATATACAGTTACACAAAACCCTATGATAAACTACTCAAATATTTATTTTTGTTAAGCTTCTTTTCAATATAAATAGATATATGAAACACATAGCGATGTACTTAATTAAAACATCCTCCAAACAAGAGACTTTTTATAAGATGGCTTAGCAAATGTTCAATACGAATAACCTGATGGTGGGCAACGCCTCAACATCACCAGAGAACACAATTACGAGTGTTTTTTTGAGGATTGCAAATCATCAAATCAATTCTCCCGTCCCGACTCAAAATCACTACGGAGGCCTTTCGGGGCTTGTTGCAAAATTTGTGGATTGGGATTGAGAAGAGAAGGATTGCCTTTACTTGTTAATTTTTTTAGAAACCAGAAATCGAAATAATACAGGCTTAATGTGGGCTTGTGGGGTTTTAAGTGTGGGAGAGCCATGCTTCGGCACGAATGGTTCGGCTCGACCGGATTGATACCACGGCCTCACAGAAAACCGTGAAACAACAACAGCGTTGTGTTTCGCCGTGTGAGTGAGGTTACCGGAGGCCCAATCCTTCCCCTCCCCCAATCCCTACTCAATCCCTAAATCTCCATATCCCTAATCCCTAAAAGGTCGGCAACGCACTCGTAACTTCTCCGTTGCGGGAATCCATGGGCGGCGCTGATTGCTTACCATCAGGTGATCCGACTGCTCGTTTGCCGACCTAACACATAAAAAAAATATGAAGTCTCATACACGGCCAACAAATGTTTTGCTTCAATGCAGTGAAGTTATTATAATAACACAACTATATGAAATGGTCTTACCCAAGAAAAGATAAAATATAAATCGTTTTTCCGAATCCCTCTTTTGAACAGTCTTCATATTGGCTAAATTTACAATTCGATCGTTGGAAACGGACGCTTAAAACGCTAAATTTATTTTCAAGCTGCTTTTGAGATACACTAAGAATGTGCAAGAAATGTCGAAGTGTCCATTTTTCTATTCTAAATCTTGCTATTTTATTTAGAAAGAGTTTTACTAAGCACGTAACGTAAGCGTCTTTACTCAATTTGATCTTAATTCTAAAACAAGATGCAGGTTCTATGCGTTTTGTACAACACCTAAACTGTATTAATGAGAAGTTTTTCTTTATTAAAGAGCATGGATAACATGTAAAAAAAAATATACATCCAGTTATATGTATCTTACCAGATGATGCAAAATCGTCTAATGTCTTCGCACAGAATGGTGCAAGAGGAAGTGTCAGGCTCTTATTGGCTAAAACCCACTCAATTCCTTTTTTGCTCTGAACTGAGCCACTGTATATTTGTTACGTATGCATCTTAGCAAATTGTGTATTGTATCCTGACAAACAAAGCAGAACTCATAAATCACGTGCTTTTTTCCAGTTACTGTATTGACAGGATTGGGACTTATATGTCAAAAACGGGCACCGCTTCGGTTTTTTCGAAGTAGACTATTTTTGCGCCATGAGATTTATCACTGCAGAACCATAATGACACCTATATCCATCATCGTTTAAGACAATCATCATTAAGTGACCAACCCTTAGGGCTTAGTAGTTGTTCTATAAAATGGCATCTTTTTCTTTTTACCATAATAAGTTCTAGAAATATAGTCTCAAATGTGTTGCTCTATAATGTTTAGTATATATTCGCTTTTATTTATATAAAAAGGTTATTATGATTTCTGTTACGAATGTGCTAACATTTTAACCACATCCAAGTGCAGAACCTGGCTGTGAGTACAGCATATCTGCCCATTAACTTACAATTGTTCTGAAAATAAACTAAGAAAAATAATTTGAAAGACACGATATTGGTGCTCACATAGAAGGTCAGGAATGTAACCTTTTAATAGAAAAGTCGATGTTAACAAATTTTTTCATATACGATATTTAAGATTATAGTGCTAGAATGTGCTATTTTGCCTAAATTGACAATACATTTTGATGTTAGGCCATATCCCGTGACATGAGACTATTAACATAATCTGCGGTAAGTAAGCGTACCACTACCCACCTCTTTAGGGAATAACGGAACGGAATATAGTTAGGCCAAAGAGGCGATTAGATCAACTTGGAGATGGCTCAATCAATGCTAATGTAATAGAAGATGGATGTGAATCAAATATAAAAATGTTGATATTTTTTGTAAGTTCGGCAAACGAGTAGACGGATTACCTGATGGTAAGCAATCGGCGTCGCCCATGGACACCCGCAATTTGAGGAAGGTGGATTAAGGAGAAGTGGGAAAATAGAAAGGCACACGGCGGAACACAACGCTGTGGTTTGTGAGGCTGTGGTAGCACCACTTTACACATCACAGCAACTTTTTAGTTTAATTATTGCCTGATACTAAATTTTACAAAAGTTTAATTAAAATTATAACATTTTCCCAATAAAGAACTCACGTAGATACTGTCTAAAAATTTTTTTTGAGTGTCACCTTTAAGTATGGGCTCATCCTAAAATTTTTATTTTTACTTTTTCAAAATGTTTATTTTGTTTGCAGAATTACATTTACATCAGTATAATCACCAAGTTTCAGTATAATAGTTTCGTTTCGTAGCGTTTTTAGCCATTTGGCAAAGTAACCTTTACCGTTGACATGTATTGGTTTTCAACTGTGGTGGGACGAAGTATATTTTATTACGTATATATTATGTATGGCAAAGACAAAACTAATAAACTAGCATTGTCATATATCACATAAAGCTTGTTGATACACATCTGTCTTCGCTTCAGACATATTGCAGCTTTGGCAAATACCTATGCAAACAAAATAGAGAGACGAGAGATGACGCCATTTGCACCTGGTTGGCAATAGGAATACGACCTACTATTTCTATTAGGATAATAAAATCTGTACCCATACTATTTTCTTTAATGAATTTCGGATATTTCCATTTTCTTGGTTATTTTACTCAGAGAAAGAAAACTTTTGTATTCAGTCTTTTTAAAGTGATAACTTTAGAGTAGTGAAATGAAAAAAAAATAAACTCTCTATTTTTTATTAAAACTTAAATAATATCAATTTGCTTTACATCAAATGACTTTTATTTAAATTCTGAAAAAACGCTATGGGTCGAGAGTTCTCTACTGATCTGATTTTATAGTGATATAAGTACATATATTAGGTGATTCTATATTGTATACCAAAGATTTGATTTCAAGTAGTCTAGCGTCGTAAATTCTTTGCCTAGCAGTGGATAAATTTGCATTTAACTGTTGATGAATTTGAAACACTATGCATTAGGCGTTAGTATATTGGCATTTCGATGTCAGCTTCAATTACACACTCTAGAATATCATATGATTTATGATTCTCAATTAGTTACTCGATTAGACATTTATGTAATTATTCGTTTGAACGGTCTTTTGCTAGAGAACTTATTTAATACTAGCTTTTGCCCGTGACTCCGTTCGCATGGAATAGTGACTTCCTGCAGATTTTTGGTATAAAAACTATCCTATGTCCTTTTTCAAGTTCCAAACTATATTTGTACCAAATTTCACAGGAATCGGATCAGTAGTTTAAGCGTGAAGAAGACAGCCAGAGAGTTACTTTCGCATTTATAATATTAGTTTGGATGATTCTGAGTACTAATGAGGTGATTGATCGGATTCAATAAGTAAAAATAAGTGATATCGAATTATTATGTTGTTGTGGAAAGTATCTGTAGATTCTTAAGATTCTACCTTTCAAAATGTAATTCAAAATACTAATAAAGATCCTATTGAAATAACTCATATATTTCTGTTATAAATCCAAGTACCTAACTATTATTTTCATTTCCTTTTCAACTTGAAAACTACAAAGATATCAAAAGCTTCACCAAAATTTATAAAACAGAGCAACTGTGGAACAAATGTGGAAATAAAAAGGTTACAACATAAAATAATGCGAAGTGCATGTCATGCACACAGTAAGCCTGTCAAACTGTCAATATATGAATGCTACGGCATAAATGTTGCAAAGTAAGTACTTATATGCATGGCTTTGGCACGTGTATGCATCCCTAGTACATCGACGCATTACCTGTTCCTGAAAACTTTGTATTAAAATCAATAATGTAAGCGTTCACTTAAGAAAAACGAAGATAATAATTTTACTTATTTAATTTGTTATTTTCATTTTTGTGATTATGGAAAATCAATATTCTGTAAGGTATTTTATAAGATAGAGCTACAAAAATTTGCCAGCATTTCTAACCAAAAAAGCATGAAAAATCTTTTTCGGAAAAGTAAATTTGCAAAAAACATCACTGTTCGTTGTGGTCATCATCATCTTATGCAAATATTTAATGTTTTCAAAACTGAACTTAACCTAACTTCATCGCCAATAACACTCTAACACAATCAGGGTGCGTAAACACAAACGAACCCTAAATGATAAAGCTCTTTCACTTCACTTAGACACGCGGAAACATTTGTTTTCATTAGGACACGACTCACAGAATATGCCCGAAGACTGGAATTAAAGTACGGCCTTCTGACAAAAGGCTTAGGCTGGTTTTATTAAAACGGAATTATTCTTAAAACTGTATTTTTTATGTATTTTAAGCATAGCATAACCTTTTTATTTTATAACTTCCTGGTAAAAATAAATTGTGAATAATTAAAAGCATATAATCTCGTGTTCTCCTGGTTCGTAAATTAATAGATTGGTCGTTAGTCACTAAATGATAAATGGGAAAGGACAAAAATATTGATATATAGAGAGATAGCTTAAACAAAAAGAACTTTCGATCGACTGATAATTCAAAGTAAAAAGGAGTTAATTCTCAATTCGAAATGAATTTCAAATTCAACGGTTATTAAGAAATTATTATTATTTAATTTTACGAAATTAGGGCTACGATTATGCTGTCGTATACAAATAAGACAAAAAACTGTCTTATTTCAGAACGGTATTGATTGTTTACTAACGGCTAATGTATGTCGGCTGTGATTTTACTATTTAAAAAAATAACAATGAAAAAGGTATGAAGGGCGTATCACATTAAAAAAATCCAATGATATTCATTGCACTATTTTGTGGGAGAGACAGTTTCTCGAGAAACGTACAGTTTATCACTACTAAGACGATAAGAGTAGAGTAGTCTAGATTACATTATTGGATCGACAATTACTGTTTAAGTACTTGCTTTCGGGACCATCAAGCATCAAATAAATGTAAGTCATATTTCTATATCTGACCTTTCTTGGGGACCTACCGCAAACAACAGCTCAAATGCTTTTACCAACACATCATAGAAACATAACAATAAAACCCCAAACATTTAAGACTTGATAACGTAAAGTATTCGAGCAAAAAATATTTCAAGGACTATGAATCCTGTGTACATAGGATTTCGAGTACATACTTCGGCCTTATTGCTCAAACATTTGGAAAAATCTCATCTTCACAGAAATCGGGATATCGGGGATGTGACAATATGTACTTATGCATATGGGATACATGTTTTAGCTATTTTATTCAAGGACTTTACCAAAAATTATACGAAATACCGCTTTTGTGCTTCAAAAATAATAAGAAATTCACAAGGCATCAAAGGTATTTCATTAAAAAAATGTAAGTCTTACTAAGCTACTAAGTGTAAACAAAACGGCTAAATGGTCTACAATTCCCTAAATAATCCCAAGACACGTACACATCAACTTTTGTCCCGTCACCTTTAACAAATTAAATTTGTATCACCTCAAAAAGTTACCTTTCTTCATATATCTCTGTCAACCGTCATTCCAATATCCTCTCCCTTACAGGCCACGTCATCTTGTACGCACTTATTCAAAATTTTCCTCACGATATGTCGCAGACCATGACAGGCCATATCTAAAGAAATTTTCGGTCACCGGCCACCATGCCGTAAAAGTGACACACACACATTTATTTTCTATGCAAGTAAAATGCCAAGTTGGCACATAAAACATAATAAATATTATTATAAACTTGGCAAACTAACCTCAAAATGATATAAAAGCTTTGCGTAATAAACTGGCAACTAGCTACTGCATTTATCCAGCATAAGTAATTACATAATGACGTCTTAACAATTTAACAGTAAATAACTATGAAACAATAAATCCCTTGCTTTTGACAGTTAATTAAAATAATGACATCTCGTTTACTGAGGTGAACGTGTGAAGTAATTTGCCAACGTAAGGTAACTGAATAGCTCCTAAATTTTCCAAACTAGCAGACCCATTACGTAATTTCTATTCATTACATTCCGTGTAGGATGTAGGACAGTTCTCATTCGTAACGTGAACAGCTCCCTGAAAGGAATATTTACGAGTGTTATGTACCAGATAGAGGGGTTTTAGTAGTAGTATTTGCCAATAAAATAAGGAGCGATGCCTCGGCACGAACGGGCCGGTTCGATTGAAGTGATACTACGGATTCAAAATACAGAATACCGGCGTGAAATCACACTTTTTCGCCATGTAAGGCTACCAAAGGACTGATTTTCTTCTCCTCCCTATCTCCAATCCACAAATCCTCAAATCTTAAATAAAAGAAAAAGTGCCGGAACTGCACTAGAAACTTCTTTAAGCGTCGCAGATTGCTGTTTTGCCGACAAATCCCGTTAATAAATCCTATTGCCCTAGCAGCATTAAAGGTTTTTATCGTACCTAAAATTACCTTATTGTCTACCTACACATTGAAAGGTCATATTATTACGTTTGAAATCTCTTTAATAAATTCAGATAACTTACAAACGTACATAACTTTTGTTTAAAAAACCACAAACATTCGTATATAATGATAATGGATGAAGATTGAGAGAATGTGAATAATAGAGCAATTGCTAAAACGGAAGCAATTCGCACAAACGTTAGAATAAAAGATTAAAAACGAAAAAATAAGTAGAATTACTTAAGATAATGAACAATGAAGATCGCCATATACATATAATACTTTAGTATCTACACATTATATTATTAAAAGCATCTTAACAAGCAAGAAAATGGAAGACGCTCTCAGTACTTTTCCTGTACCGCTTAATAACCGAAGCACTCTCCGACTTAAAACTAAAATGAAGCCCTGTTTGATGGGAGACATTATAGAAACATTTTCGCCAGTTACTTCAGAGCTCTGGGATAATAAATAGGACCTATTAGGTAGGCACTACATAGACCATTTTATATTTGCAGAAAGGTCGAAGTGTGGAACTACATTTACTACACGTTGACCTAAGCGACATTAATATTACCACTAATATCCATTAACACGTTAGCGAAATACCATTCTGTGTCCAATATCACAAGATTCATATTCCTGTAAAGCTACAAGTTTTCTTAGAAACACGGCTCGTCGTAACACAATATCGTTGAAACACACTCGGTTAGTTTTTATGAGTTAAGGTTATTTCTCACGATTCGCTATTTTGCGAAATAAGATCTCCGTTATAGTCATAACTAGACTACTTCATATCTATTGAAGTTCCGATTCTGAAGAACACTTACTAAGAATTCAATGTTAAAAGTAGCAAGGATTCTTTTGTCCTAGTTAAGGTGTTTTAGATCATTGTTCAAAATCAAATAACATGTAATTAATACTTTAAAAATTTAGAACCGATTAAGGCAATTTTATAAGGTATCTTAAACTATTAAACTGATTATGATGAAATTGAAATTCGTATATTTTGAAAGTGATTTTTATTTATCTACAAATACTTTATAACTTCAAAATGATATGTAGTTCATGCAATACTATGCCGTATACAGGTAGATTTAAGTTGGCAAATACTCTGACAGCTAACATGAAAAGTGATTACAGTCGTGTGTGGAATGTACATAGATTTGCACCAAGAAGTTTATTTACCGAGGTGTTGCTGGAAACTGACTCTTTATTAATTTTAAAGTGAATTATACTCCGTTGGTTTTGTGGCTGTAAGATTAGTTTTTTTTGCAATAACATGAATGGTATTGCAGTAAATAAGCACTACGTGCAATGATCTATGTAATTAAATAATAACTGTTTATTTCTTCTCTGAAGAAAATATAAATAAATAAAAACTGTTACAAAACAAAAAAAAAATAGCGCAAAGGAAAGTTTCTCAACTGACTCACTCATCGAAATACATATTTGCTTTAGATAGGTTTCTCAACTAATCGATCATTTGGTCTTAGTATGCAGGACGTTTGTATTTTATTTATTGCTATCTTTTGCCTGCGACTCCGTTCGCGTGGAAAATCTGCAGGAAGTCACCTGCAGATTTTTGGTATAAAAACTATCCTAATCTCGAGTTCCAATCTATATCTGTACCAAATTTCATAGAAATCGGTTCAGTAGTTTAGGCGTGAAGAAAAGACAGACAGACAGACAGAGTTACTTTCAACTTTACAATATTAGTTTGGATTTACGTTGCAGGAGGCAGGCGACTTGATTGATGAAAAGGGACCCAAAACTAAGTTCTGAAGGCCCAAAGTTTGTATCCAATAAGTAGTAAGCAAAGTTAAAGTAAATAAGGAAGTTATTAGAACATAAAACGCGATGAAAGTATCTTGTTAGCGGAATTTGTCTCCGGCTGTTTCGGAAATAAAATAAGGGATAGTGGGTCCGAATTTACGACTGCTTAAGTACGGGTTTTGAAAAGACATCGCTCGTATTGAGCTCCGTAATAAAACAAAACAAGAAACTGTAAAAATTAGGAGACATTCGCGTAATTGTGTTTTAGGCTTTCGTACAGAACATTCTTTTAGATTTATTTTAAACATTCCTTTTACTTAGGAATTTGGATCAAAGCAAAGTAACAAAAACAATTAAAACCTCTTTTCTATTTTTAAAAGGCATTTTTCAACTTTAGAACAAAGCAATTTCTAAACAACTTTTATTTTGTAAAACTCATTTAGGTACCTAAAGCGTTTTAAGTATTATTATATTAAAATTTATATGCACCATGATATAAATTTAATGTTTGACATATTTCTAGTGAGAAATTATTTCAGAAATTCTGAGAAGGTTTGTAACTGTTGGATTTTTAACATTATCATAAGCAATATTTGACGAAACACGCGATGCGCCACGAAACATTGTCGGTGTAAATGAAAATAAATTAAATAACCTAAGGGTCTTTTTCACCACCTTCATATAAGTTGGTACCCGATAATGTGGGGACAACAAATCACGTTGTTTCTGACCGTAGAACAGTTTTTGGAAAAAAGGACTTACTCGCGTAGATTAACCGCGAAAATTTATAAGTTAAGTGTGGAAAAGCCATGAAACCAAATCTTTCTACCTATCTACCAATCTCTCTCCGGATATCAATGGACTTCAACATTTCATTTTAAACCCGAAAGCTGGCTGATATGATGATGATCCCGGTGTGTAATAGGTGTCCTACAACCTCAGCCTAACCATATCACGAATAATAAAGACGGGAATAAGTAAAAGTAAGTAAGTATAAATAAGTGTTGTCATTGTGTGTGAGTAACTATATATACTCACTGAACTTAATTGAGTAAAAATAATATCTGATTGATAACACAAAAAAAAACTGAATATCGGAATCCGATTTATCAAAAGTGACATGTCGTTTCTACCTCTATATTATCACGCTATATTCCGTTTTTTTATTTATCCATTCTCAGAAAAACTGAAAGTTAATTAAGGTCGGCCACTGGGTATAAATTAGTTCGAATTTTTGTGCTGACAGTCCATTAAGCGGGTTAAAGTATAAATTTTATTTATGTATGAATTTATATTAAGTTTTTGGTGACATTTTACAGAAATGAATAAACTAGGAATCTACTTTTAGGTTGGGCAGAACATAGCTAGGATTACGGGCCGGATGCAATAAGGTAATACCTCAGCCTGAAGCGGAGAAGGAACCCCTATTCCTTCTCTGCTTCAGTTTTTAGTCAATATAATATAGCGCACCTATTGAGTTCTGAATGTATTTTTTACATGAGGCATAGCAAAGACAAAAGCGATCCGAGAAACTACAACTGGCAACTTTGTTATATTTATAAAATGTCAGTTTGATTAAATTTTTTTTTTATATCGCTGTCCCATACTGAGATTTTCTCCTGTGTCGTGGGTGCGGTTACAAGCATACAATTTCACGTAAACACAAAAGTCAAAAAAGTCAAAAATCATTTATTCCAATTAGACCTTTACAGGCACTTTTGAACGTCAAACAAAAATTTTGAAGCTATATTGTCAGTCTGTCGGTCAGTCCTCTTAGTGAAGCTATTTGCTCGTTCCAAAGTGTAGATTCCGATGAAAAAGAACCAGCAAGAAACTCCATGGTTACTCTTTTTAAATCAGTTTCACATACAGATTCTTTTTACAAACAGTTGGTTCAATTATGTGACACCCAGACCCGGAACAACAATTTGTAGATCACACAATGATTTGTTTCGTGCGGGATCGAACCCGCAACACACAGTTGCCCAGCCCAATTAATTAAATTATTATTATAACTTCAACAACCATCTGACTTCTAACAACGGCGAAGCGAGAGCGAGTATCAGACTCTTGATGACAAAAATTCATTGTTGGCTGGTGCCGCCGTATATGGTACATACATTACACCAGACAGTTATAAGTGAGTAACTTTTTTCCTTTAAGTTTATCCATCATCATGAATAAGAACATATAAACTTAAATAAATAACAGCATGTACCTAATCCATTGCTATAATTTTAATCAAATTGACTTACCTATCAACTGTGATAGCCACTAGTGTGAACACTCCCGCAGATACAGTAAGGTTTGCAGTGAAGTTGCTTGCAGTACAGGTCACTGACCCGAAGGGCCAATCAGCGGTCACCAAAAATATAAAATTTGGTGCACCGTTCAGTGTGGCCATCAGCAAGTCCGCAAAAGCAAGATTCACGAGGAAGCAGTTGGTCACTGTTCTCATGCGACGATGAGCTGTGGACAAATAAATAAAAATAAGGTTTTACGGTAATTGAACTGAACTCATCAAAACCCTAAAAGGTTCAAAGACACAGATTGTTCCTTCGAAGAAATACGTAGAAAATTGATGGAGATTACAAGAATTTAGAATGTAAACTGAAATACAATTCACAATAAAAAGATAGATAATATTGTCGTCATACAAATAAATTAAAATCTTTTGGAGATTAAAATTGGTGATTTCTGAGTTTAAAATCTGACTGTTGCGGTTCATGCTTTTATTATTTTCATATAAATCCTGTTTTAAATTTCAGCAATCTGAATGTGCTATTACACTGGTCAACACTGGTTTTGCCACACGAACTTTGATAGCTAATTATGTTTTATCAATCTACCCTCATTATTAAATCACAGTTGCCATATGTCAATTAGCCTCCTATTTGTTGTGATACGGTAATACTCATTAACTAGTACTACGGCAGTAACTTAACAGAAACGCTTACAAGTTAATCGTTATAAAAATATTTATCGTTGAATTTGAACACTTTTTTGGGATTTATTAACCCTGTGAGCATGTCAAGGAAGTGTATTAATGATCCTAACTGTTTTTGTTATGTCTGCGGAGAACGTACATTCAAAAAACAACGACGAAATTTTACAAATCTTGTGATGGAGTGTTATCACCAATGTTTTGGTTTTTCTGTCGCCCATCAAGACAAATCCTGGGCCCCTCATGTCTGTTGCATAACGTGTGTGAAAAATTTAACTGACTGGAAAAAAAGGTGCACGACCTATGCCGTTTGCTGTACCCATGATATGGACTGAACAGCGAGATCACGTTTCAGATTGCTATTTTTGTCTCATTGACGTAAAAGGTATAAATTACAAGAAAAAAAACACAGTTATTTACCCTAATTTATCTTCGGCTATAAGACCAGTATCTCATTGTAAAAAATTGCCAGAACTAATACCAGTTGCAACTACGTCTGTTGAGAACGACAATTCACAACCGTCTACTTCAAGTGTAAGTGATGCAAAGATAAAAGAGGGTATTTTTGTTGGCCCTCAAATTAGGGAGTTAATAAAAGATTCAAGATTTGAAGAAAACTTAAGCGATTTAGAAAAATCAGCATGGAAGTCTTTTAAAAATGTTGTTGCAAATTTTTTGGGTAACCACAAGAGTGACAGCTACAGAGAGTTGGTTAGCGAGCTGTTATTGTCATATCAAGCATTAGGTTGCAACATGTCACTTAAGATCCATCTTTTAGATTGCACCTGGATTTTTTTCCTGACAATTTAGGGGCTGTCAGTGACGAGCACGGCGAGAGGTTCCATCAGGATATTTCTGATATGGAAAAGCGGTGCCAGGGCAAATGGAGCCCAAATATGTTAGCAGATTACTGCTGGACAATTAAAAGGGACCAACCAGAAGCTAAATATTCAAGAAAATCTTAGATTTTCTAAGTCATTTATAAAAAAATAAACTTTTGATTTACGAGATCCGTATTTTTTCTTAATATTTTAAATTACTCAATAGAATAAAATCTGTGTCTAGCAAATTTTTTTTAACTGTTTATTTTTTATTACAATCACCAATTAAAGTAAAAAATATCAAAAAAGTCCATGTGGCACGACAAAGTTGAAATTTTGTTGACCAGTGTTATTATGAAGTCACTTGTCTGTCCAGTGGTTTAATTGACCATTTATATTTCCGCTGACAACGACCTACGACGACTGTAAAAAGCAACCAAGCACATTTACCCAAAATTTCCTCATGAGTAAACGCCTACACATGAAGGAAATTATAATTAGATTCCGAACAAATCTAATATATATACCCAAATGTTTGACTTGTATTTTTTATATTACCTACATGTTACACTGAGTTTCAGTGTTATAATATATATTATAATAGGTACTTTTATGAACAAACAAACGCAGACGGATCACCTAATGGTCAGCAATCAATGCTAAAGAAGTAACTACCTCATGTTTCACCGCGATTTGGGGGATTGAAAATTGGGGATTGGAGATTTGGAGACGGTAAATTTGGATCGGGTCTCCGTTAACTTCACTCGTTCGGCAAAACATAACAAAAGCAGTTTTTCACGCCAGTTTTCTATAAGGCCTTTATAATTTGGGAGCCGGCCCATCTGTTTCGAAACACATAAGTTTATCAAATCAAACACCAACAGTGACTTTTTAATATTTTAATAATAAGATTTAAGATAATTGTAGTAGAGAGGGTATTGAAACTCTGATAGAGAGGTTACGAAAATACGAATTTGCAAGTCCTTTATTTAAGTTTCATCTTAAGTGAGATCACGTCAGAGTAGGTCGTTTCCTTACCTAACTACATATAAGTACATAGAGATAAGCTCGAAACTACGGTTGTAGAATGCGAGCCGAATGTGAATGTGTCAACAAGAGGGTCGGATGATGATAATAAAAGGCTAGTAGTGTGTGAAAGTAATTGTAATCAGGAGAGAATTGTATCTCTTGAAGCTATCTTAGAAAAAAATATGGTTGGAAAAAATAATGATAGACTTGTTATACTACGATTCAGAGGAAAAACTGTTTCTGTTGAGACAACTTGATTTATATATTTTACTAGCAACTCGCCCCGGCTACGCACAGGTGCATTGCTAATACTAAATTTCTCAACTATTTAAGGAATGCTTTTATAAACATCAACCTTCCTTTCCGATCGTTCTATCTATTGAAATTTATTGAAAAACTGTATCAAAATCCGTTGCGTAGTTTTAAAGATTTAAGCATTCATAGGGATATAGGGACAGATAAAACTACTTTGTCTTATACAATGTAGTGATTACTAACATCCTAATGTGCAGATTGCCTTAACTATAGGATAACTAATTACTGTTATCATAATATAAAATTTGGCCAGATTATTAAAATAATTTCACAAAAACAGATCACACAAAATCAGCCAATAGTGATTTTGATGGGTGATAGTACAGGAGTAAACAAGCGGGATATAACTGATGGTATCAACACCTTATTAAGACTAAACACAGGGAATATAATGTTATGTGCATTCCCATATGCTGACACTTTGTCAGAAAGTGAAAATAGTAGAATCCATCATCTGAACAATTTAATATTTTTTTTGACTTCTTGTCATAGTGACAAATTATCATTTTTTGACACTAACAAATTTGTTAGTGGTTTTAAGTTGACTCGGGATTATATGTATATTCCCAGGAAATGTAAATTATTAATTGCTAGTTTGCTAGCAAATAGTATTAATTTATTAATAAGTAGTTTTAGTGACAAAACTATATTGTTTAGACAATCTAACAATATAGAGATTAATTGTACATACAATAGTACGAAGGAGGCTCCAGATTTATTGACAAATGTGGATAGTACTCTGGATAATATTCTTTTAAACTGACTTCCACGACAACAGAAGATAACCAATTAAATTACTCAAAAACCACATTCATTGAAAAGGTTTCTTCTGGCAATAATATTAAGCATCAATTTGAATTAAAACATAAAACTAAATTAGATAACTTGTTGTCATTGTACAGTCAAAATATTCAGGGCTTATCATCAAAATTCTTAGAAATTGAATTGTTTTTAGAGAAATTCCAATATGATATTATTTGTTTAACTGAACATTGGTTAAAAGATTATCAAGTAGAAACAATTAACTTCAATAACTATTGTGTTGGCAGCAATTATAGCCGCCAAGCAATGATACATGGTGGTAGCCTGATTTTAGTAAAGAACTCAATAAAATATAAAGAAAGACAAGACATTGCCCTGCTGTCAATTGAACATACAATAGAGTTGTCCTGTGTTGAGCTGGATAGGCATATTGTAGTATGTGTTTATAGGCCTCCTAACATACAGAATCTAAATATTTTTCGCTCTGTAATGGAAGATGTACTGCGGAAAACATGTTCTAGTAGTAAATGTACAATAGTATGTGGCGATTTTAATGTTGATCTCTTAGAAAACAATTCTCATTGTACAAACTTGTTAAGTCTCTTTCAATCATTTGATTTGTCTAATGTTTTCCTTGAGCCCACCCGAGTAACATCCACCTCGGCAACTTGTATAGATAATATTTTCTGTAACTGTGATTATTTACAAAGTGAAATTGTAAATAGATTACCATCTGATCACAGTGGGCTCACAGTTAACTTTAATACTATAACAACTGTGCCAAAAAAGGAAATATTGTTTAGACAAATTACGTACAAAAAAATTTATTCATTAAATAATAAGCTAAAACATGAATTATGCAGCCAAGTACAAGACAATAATTGCCCGAGTGAGATATATGCTAATTTATTATCCCTTATAAAAATACAATTCGATAAACTATTTCCTTTAAAACGTAAAAATGTTCAGTGTAAATTTGTATTCTGTGACTGGGCTACACCAGGTATTCGTATAAGTAGAGACAGGTTATTTGAGCTATACGGCCTGAAACCATTTAATAGTAGCGAGGCTTTTCGCAGACATGTTTCCAAATATTCAAAAATATTTAAAATAGTATGTAAGCATGCTAAGTCGCTCCACATTAGTAATAAAATCAGGACCGCGGAAAACAAAATAAAAGCTACCTGGAATATAATTAATAAAGAAACAGGTAGAAATAAATCACAAAACACTGAATTTAATTTAAAAACCGAAAAGGGATATACTAGTTCAAATTCGTCAGTTGCCCAGGAATTCGAAAGATTCTTTAAAAATATTCCTCTTAAAACTACGGAAACGTTAAAATCATCTCCAGCACTTTCTGTCGAGCTTCTCAGGGGTAACGTCAAAGAATGTCCTTCTGACTTTAGCTTTCAATACACAACCCCCCAGGCAGTAATAAAGGCGTTCAATGAGATCAAAGTAAAGTCAACTGAAGATCTTTGGGGAATGTCTGTTCGAGTGTGCAGGTCGTTTATAGAGACAATTGCGCCGCACTTAACTTTCATTTTTAATAAAAGTGTAGATCAAGGGGTTTTCCCGGATTTAATGAAACATAGTAAAGTAGTTCCATTATTTAAATCAGGTGATAGTACAGAACCTAATAACTATAGGCCGGTCTCTATTTTGCCAGTGCTCAGTAAAGTGTTCGAAAGGTTGATGCTTACTCAAATGCTGCGTCACTTTAACACGAATTGTATTTTCCATGACCATCAATACGGGTTCACCAAAGGACGTTGCACTACGGACGCAGGAGTATCACTTATAAAACAAGTTCTCAACTCGTGGGAAAAAGCACAGGATGCCATCGGAATATTTTGCGACCTTTCAAAGGCATTCGACTGTGTTGAGCACGAGACGCTGTTACTGAAGCTGGAACACTACGGCATTCGGGGGGTATCCCTAGATTTATTGAAATCATACCTTCAAGAAAGAAAAATTAAAGTACAAGTCAACAAAGTTAACTCACTGGGTGCTAGCGTATCTATGGGCGTACCGCAGGGCTCAATATTAGGTCCTTTTCTATTTTTAGTTTATGTAAATGACCTGCCCCATATGTTCCAAAATGAACCGCATATGGTATTATTCGCTGATGACACTTCATTGATTTTTAAAATAAATAGACGAACAAACAAATATGACGAAGTTAATAATGCCTTAATGAAGGTTCAAAATTGGTTTACAATAAACAACTTATTACTAAATGATAAAAAGACTAAATGCATTAGATTTATTTTACCAAATGTTAAAAATAACGTATGTGATGATATATTATTAAATGATCAGAAACTAGAATTTGTAAAAGAGACTACTTTCCTGGGGATCACTGTAGATGAGAAGTTGCAATGGGGGCCCCACATCAGGTCTCTAGCAGGACGATTGAGCTCTGCAGCTTATGCTGTCTGGAAGATCCGTCAGCTAACCGATGTCGGCACGGCAAGACTAGTGTACTTTAGCTACTTTCACAGCATCATGTCGTATGGAATTCTGTTGTGGGGACAGGCATCTGACGTTGAGTCTATCTTTATCTTGCAAAAGCGTGCCGTCAGAGCTATATATAACTTAGGTCGTCGCGAATCTCTCAGAGAAAAGTTTAAAGAGATCAACATTCTGACCGTACCGAGTCAATTTATTTATGAAAACATTATGTATGTTAGGAAAAACCTACACTTATTTGTAAAGGTATCTGACAAACATGATTATCATACTAGACATAGGAATAGATTGAGTCAGCCTTTATTTAGATTGGCAAAAGTGCATAAGTCATTCCTGGGTTTCTGTGTTAAATGTTATAATAAAATCCCAGTTGAAATTCAAAATTTAAATGAAAGCAAATTTAAATTATGTATAAAGAAACATTTATGTAAACTAGCATACTACAAACTAAATGATTATATACAAGATAAAAATGCTTGGAGGCTAGCTGGTCCTACTCCACAGGATGTTTAGAGTATTATTTTTTTTTTTTAATTATTCAATTGTACACTATGTTGTTAATTGTTGATGAACTTCTAAGATTTTGTAAATGTGAGTGCCCTGTAACCTATTATAATTAAGTAAGACTTGTAGAATATAGGTACTTGTGTCGGCTGGGAGCTGTCATGCTCACTCAGAGGTCTCATTGGCGGTGGCACGGGCACTGGATCGTCCAATTCCCTATAATATGGTTGAGTTGGGCGGTGCTGGTGTACGTGTCATGTTCGTGAACGGGCGCCGCCTATTGGGACTGGTCATCTCCAGGCTGTCTAAATATGTTGTCCTTGAGGTTCACTTCTTTTTCGTACTTTTTGCCTGAACATTAGTGTTACATTGTTCTCACATATCAGAACCGACTAAATGATGTAACAAAGAAATGTATTGTAAAACTGATTGAAAAAGAGTAACCATGGAGTTTCTTGCTCGTTCTTCTCCATAGGAATCTACACTTTGGAACGAGCAAATAGCTTCACTAGAGGACAGACGGACAGACTGACACGCTTAATTTTAAAGCTCTTGTTATATATACTTTTTTGCCTTTTTTGCTTGCTTGACGTTCAAAAGTGCCTACTGTGGTCTAATTGAAATAAATGATTTTTGACTTTGACTTTGACTTGTTATGTTTTAGATAAAATGTGGTTTGCAATAAAGCGATTGCATTCAGCAGTGCTATTCTAAAAGTTCATTTTCGACACTGGCAACATAATTTAGACATTTAAAAATAGGTAGGTATTTTAAAACGGAGACTACTTGATTTTCGGAAGAAACCATTTTTAGAATTGCTCTGCACGGCTATCATTTCTGACTCGTAAAGATCATATACATGAAGATAATATAAACGATTTCAATCCCTATTTCCAAATCCTTTATTCACCTAAATACAAATAAATAGTTAAAATACTACATTTAAATTAATATTACTAATACCACGTACAACCAAATCAAAGACAAACTCAGACACATTTATTTACTTAGCAAACTTAATCTCCCAAAACAATATTAGAAAGCCTATGTTACTTTTGGCAAGGAGTCCGTGACTCATCAAAATATAATTTTATTACTGTTTACACAACCCTCGTAGTATTCGTGTGAAAGAGACATGAAACGACGACGATGAAGCTAGAGACCTAGTCTTAGAGTATACAACACTGTTTCAAGTTTTAATACTGTTACTTAATATAGAATAAGCAATATTTATAATATATACTTGACAATATGTACATATCCTTGAAGATTTTTCTATTTTGATATTTTTTTTCATAAATATTTGTGACACTGTTCTCATATAATGTACCAAAGAATCTTTATGTGAAACTGATTTAAAAAGATAAAAGATAAAAGATAAAAGATAAAAGATAAAAGATAAAAGATAAAAGATAAAAGATAAAAGATAAAAGATAAAAGATAAAAGATAAAAGATAAAAGATAAAAGATAAAAGATAAAAGATAAAAGATAAAAGATAAAAGATAAAAGATAAAAGATAAAAGATAAAAGATAAAAGATAAAAGATAAAAGATAAAAGATAAAAGATAAAAGATAAAAGATAAAAGATAAAAGATAAAAGATAAAAGATAAAAGATAAAAGATAAAAGATAAAAGATAAAAGATAAAAGATAAAAGATAAAAGATAAAAGATAAAA
The DNA here is from genome assembly GCA_902829305.4 of Spodoptera exigua. NCBI lineage: Eukaryota > Metazoa > Arthropoda > Insecta > Lepidoptera > Noctuidae > Spodoptera > Spodoptera exigua. The sequence goes on from LR824612.2 coordinate 7,725,141, forward strand.
GATAAAAGATAAAAGATAAAAGATAAAAGATAAAAGATAAAAGATAAAAGATAAAAGATAAAAGATAAAAGATAAAAGATAAAAGATAAAAGATAAAGATAAAAGATAAAAGATAAAAGATAAAAGATAAAAGATAAAAGATAAAAGATAAAAGATAAAAGATAAAAGATAAAAGATAAAAGATAAAAGATAAAAGATAAAAGATAAAAGATAAAAGATAAAAGATTGGAAGGCAACTGCAGAGGCCCTTTAGACAACTTTAATCTAAATGAAATGGGACACACAGCGCAAGGACGACAAGCGAGCAGCAGGACAACTGCAACACCAGAGGGGGTGTGAATGTGTTGCTGGCCTTTTTTAAGTAGATTTAGGGATTGGGTAAGGTTGGGGATAGGGGAAGGTTATAATCTCCAGTGACCTCATTCACACGGCGAAATACAACGCTGTGCCAAAGCTAGACTCTCCCATACTGTATACATTGCTCATATTGTTCGTATGTTTGTTTTTGCGTGTGCAATGATGCGACCCGCCGCTGCAATGTACGACAAACGCACAACACGCCACGTGTGCGTAAACGAGTCCTTGTGGTCACAATGATAGCTTTATGATGTCGGGTGAAACGAGACCCACATAGCTAGGGTTGTCACGTAACACAAACATTGTTTTCCCTGCATTTTATGTGGCCCACACCTATGTACAGTCCGCTATTCATTTTCCACATAAATAGGGTTATGTTTTTGGTGCCAAGTGTAACTAATAAATTATGATGTTTGGAATTAATTTAAGTAGAAGTTGAGTAGTAGACTCAAAGTTCAAGACTCACCTTTTACACTCATAACTTTAACGAATTTTCTGAATTTACTAAGTAGTACTAGCTACCTAATTAGTACTAAGTATAAATATGTGTCATAACAAAACGTCAAAGAAAAAAAGGCAGAATGTTTGAAAAGGTTCATAAACATCGGATCTATTCATGAAAATGGATTTGCCGAGAATTCCCATTTTATTATTATGTATCTTTAAGGATGTCGCGAAACACACATACCAACTTTAGCAAATAACTAATATACATAAGTACTTACATGTAGGCTTAAATTTCTCCAGATTAAATCGAAACGAATGTTAGTAATCCAAATCGTTTCGTAATCGTAAATTTGCAGGAGGGATTTTAAATAAAATTCTTTTCTCGCTCGCAAATTCGATTTACATTGTGACGAATGAGGAAGTAGCCTTAATGTATTCTTAACGATATGCATTAGGTATACAACTCGGTACATTATTTTCTGTTACTGCACCAATCTGGTTTAACGACAACAATGTCAAACAAAACAATTTCCCTAGAAATAGTAGGTACTTACGGTATTACAGAATGTCTGCACTATATTTTAAGGGATATTCTTCGATATGTTTTAATTCTCCCCAAAAAATAATGTGTCTGTGTGACATTCTTTTTGCATCAACATACATACTTGTGCTAAATGCTTATGTTGGTACTAAATATGAATTTCGAAAAATGGCTCGATCTATGTAGACCTTGTAAATAGATGTAGGTTACCTAAATTTAGAAGAAATCATATTTTTTATGAGTTAAAGACGTGTTCAAAACTGCTATGTACTGAATGTATTTTAAGGTTGTTTCAGTCAGTTTTAAAAGTAAAATTGGATGGAGACTATGTAATACAACACCTTAATACTTCATACAGTCTCCAAAAGCAGGTCAGAAAGCGAAAATATTATTTATGTATAATATCAATAATGACCAAAATTAGAAGTTTGAAAACCAATTTTCCAAAGAGGCAACGATTAACTAAATAGCTATACAAAATTGTTAAGCCAAAGGAACAACTCAGTCACTGCCGTCTTTAATGTTTTCCACAGTTTTGTGTACTTTTACCCAGATTGAAGAGAGAACGTTCAATGAATCATTATAAGGTGGAATATTGTCAAGAATATTAATTACCACATTGCTGAGCTATCTTTTAGCGCAACGGGCGCTTCAATGTGTCCTTCTAAAATAATTAAATTTACTCTTCCACTATTAATAATAATTAGATCCTTGGAGTAAGAGTATTTTAATTGGAGTTTTACTAAGTATTTTTAAAAAGCAAACATTTTGTTTACAAATTCTTTGTGTTATTGTAGTTTCAAGAATATATAATGTACTAAGGAATAGATGTACTTCCGATTTTTATTTCTCTGTCTTTATTCCAGTTTAGCCGTAGTTTTGGAGGATATTCAAAAAGTTTAACAATGTAATGACTGAACTAATATTCTGTTCTATCATCAGGTTTTTTTTTTTGTGAGGGGAAAATCATCAAATGACTTCTCCCGCCCAGGGCCGGGCAGGAGGGAGTGTCAGACTCTTACTGACTAAAAACCCCCCTGTTCCTTCTCCTGCTCTGTGCCGAGGTCGCGGTACCTCATTGCGCTTACCCCGCAACCCCGGCTGAACATCAGCCCTTTAGGGCCCCGTCTGTGGTGGTCGAATGGCTCTTTGAGGCGCGCGCGTAACGCTACGCGCCGTACGCTCGGGCCTGGTTCTGGTCGGGCGGCGAGCTGCCCTTACTCGCCGACCGCAGGCCCGTACTTACGGTGGCCGGAGATCGTCCCTCGATCCCCGACGCCCGTAGTGTCGCCAGTTGCGGCTGCTGGGGCGTGAGGAGGAGAATTGCTCCCTCACGCGGGCCGCCTCTCTCTTTGCGAGCATGACTGCTTCACAAAAGGAGGAGACGGCGTCCCAGTTCCTCTCACTCCGCACCATGGCCTCGACTAAGGCCGGGCGCGAGAGGTCGCCGCCGCCGATCACTTCCCTGAGGATACGGCGGTGCTCAGCCCAGGCAGGGCATACCGCTACCGTATGCTCCACCGTATCCTCTAGGTGGTCCTCACAATGACGACACTCGGGCGTTTCCTCCCGCTGAATCCGAAACAGGAACCTACCGAAGCTGCCGTGCCCGGTAAGCACCTGCGTCAGACGGAAGGTGAGGACGCCGTGGCGTCTCTCAAGCCACTCCTCAAAGAGGGGTCTTACCGCTGCTATGGTAGCGTGCCCGTCTATCATCAGGTGGTTCTTTATTACAAACGCTTTGTTTGTTTGCTGTCCTTTCAGAAATTTTTACAATACCACTTTACCTACATCAGCCCTGTTACAATGGGCCCAACATGTTGACAGATCGACTCTACTCTAACATCCTACAATTAAAAATTAAACATTTTTTTACTCACCCAAAACTATCCAGATGACCAAAGTATTTCCCAGAACAGCCAGCAGCAACATGATGGCGAATACCATGAACCAGGCAAGCTGCACCCACCATGGTGGACTGAATGGTCTTTCGCCCAAACCCATACAGTTCCCAAGAGTGATTCTGGAAAGAAGGAAAGAATATTCTCATGATAAGGTATTTACTTACACAACTTTAAATGACTGATAAAATACAATCTTAAAACCATTTACGACCCAAACAGTCGTCACAAGTAGACAGAAGATCCGAAAAATTCGCAAAACCAAAACCGTTTTAGGTCGTGAAAGAATCGAATTCTGTGCGATATCTAATCTAATAAATTATTGTTAATATCGAGAGCAACCTAGGAAAATTGAGCAAAATAGCCATAAAACATGCCCTAAATATTAATAATTGCGGTCACTGTATGGCCAATAGGCATATTCTATATTACTAGAAACATAAAATCGTAAAACAATCTAGTTAAAAGTGGAGTATAATAAAAGAAACCGTACAATTATTATGTCTATTTCATAATGACATCACCCCACACTGAAAACCTATCATTTATTTCGTCGCAACATGACTCATTGACAATTATAAAGCCATATAACGACACCAAAATAACATTGAATATGTAAATTTCTCGAAAGTACATCAAACAATAAATCATATATCTAATTGTTCTATGGTAACATGCATGTTTTGAAAAAACAAACGAATATTATTAGTCATACAACGGAATCATTAATTTTCACAGGGTGCGTTCTTTCTAGGGAATATTTTCTCGCCATTGTTTTATGGAGTTACTTTAAGGCGTTTTTATAGAAAATGCGTTACGCAAACTAAAGATTAGGGGATTTTTGTTTGATTGTTTGTAAAAATAATCTGTATGTGAAAATGATTTAAAAAGAGTAACCATGGAGTTTCTTGCTCGATCTTCTCCATCGGAATCTATACTTTGGAACGAGCAAATAGCTTCACTAAGAGGACTGACCGACAGACTGACACTATATCTCCAAAATTTTGTTTGACGTTCCAAAGTGCCTAAAGGAGTAAAGGTCTAATTGGAATAAATGATTTTTGACTTTTGACTTTTTGATTGCTTGTGGTCTACATGCAAAATGTCATGTTTGTATATCAAGTATACTAATATTGTAAACGTGAAAGTTTGTAAATATGGAAGGATGGATGGTTGTTACATTTTCAAGAAAACAACAATGAACGAACCTAAATAAAATGTGTATGGAGATAGATTGGAGGAGATAGGATCCCATAATATGGTTGAGTTGTACGTGTCATGTTCGTGAACGGGCACCGCCTATTGGGACTGGTATTCTCCAGGCTGTCTAAATATGTTGTCCTTGAGTTAACTTCTTTTTCGGATTCTTTGCCTAAACATTAGTGTTAAACTGTTCTCACATACCAGAACCGACTAAATGATGTCACAAAGAAATTAATTGTAAAACCGATTGAAAAAGAGTAACCATGGAGTTTCTTGCTCGTTCTTCTCCATAGAAATCTACACTGTGGAACGAGCAAATAGCTTCACTAGAGGACAGATGGACAGACTGACACGCCTAAAGTCAAAGAAATCTTGAAATATGTTTTGCTTGACTTTCAAAAGTGCCTACTGTGATCTAAATGAAATAAATGATTTTGACTTTGGCTTTGATTATAGTATGAGAAAATACATAGGCTTATTTTTGCCCTGGCCTACAAGCCTAGCCTCTGGCAAAAGTTAGTACTTATACTTGTATATGTTTCCTGTAGGATTCGTATAATAGAGCTATAAATCGCTCTGTCGAAGTATCAACGGTGCAGTCTATAAATTTTAACGGCAGCAAAGTGTACAAAGATAAAAATATTTATGAACTGACACGAAGAAAAATATCAAAGAAAACACTTTATGGAAAGTAAACTATTATTTCATATACTCGCCATTACCTACGGCGATCCACGCATCCCATTTAGTGAATGGGCTTACGTGAATGTGCAATTACAGATACCTTCTACAAAAATAGTTCATAAAGAATTTATAATACGGTTTCTTTTCGAGAAACCAAAAGATATTGTTGTAGCGGAATTTTGTATTCAGTTTATATTAAATACTCGGTAGTTTTGAGAGCACTTCTTATTATATTTGGTACGAATAGTTTCGTACAAATGTAGCATATGAATAAATATTGTTAGGACACCTGCCATATTTTAAGAGGGCATTACATACAAAAAGTGATGTTTTTTTATTTCTTAAGATACTAGGTACTGTCTTGTCTTATTTGAGTTAAATGGACAATTACGATGCCGTCACGTTATAAAATAAAAATAGATATAATTAAAAAAGAAAAAAATATCATTCCATTTTTTTTAAAGTAACCATTAGTAAAGGTTTCAGGTACATATGTAACTTAAATAAATTTGATTTATAGTATGGTAATGCCTGTAGTAAAACACTAGAAGATACGATAAAGTTGCGTTATAACAGCTCTCTACAGGCGGATTATGTAAATATTTGTTAGAATCTTGTCAGCTATAAACCCTTAAGTCTCCACAACTGTTTTAGAGCTCACCGAAGTCTAATCACAAAATACATATCTTTATAATTTAGATTCTATGCTATAAATTAAAGCAGTCCTCAACCATTGACTCTATTCTACAAAGATATTTAGGTCATTTTAAAATTTGTATAGTGCACTTGCATTTTTGACCCCTGACTGTACATATCAATTAGTCAAATTATCATAAATGTCAAAGCAAAAGAAAACAATTTTTGTTTCTTGATTCCTTAACGAAAATATAAAATGTTTCTCTGTCTTCATTTTCCAATTCAAAACAAAAATTGTCAACCAGGAAATACGAGGCCAAACAAAACTAATTAAACTTTTAAAATACTCTCTTAATAAGCACAATGTTCAAGTTCATAACACCATCGTGAACAATCATAAAGTTTCGAGATTTCGTTTGAATGAATTATACAAAATTTATACAAAAATACGTCGACGATTCATAATAATTGTATTTCGAACAATTTCGCAGGTTAAGCCTGGATCAAGTTTTGTATCAGCGACGACGGGTATAAACAGATTAACCTGGGATAACAATCTACTTAATGTCAAGCGATTCTCAAGAGATTTCAACAAATTACTGCAAGAATAAATTAGGTTTTTTTGAGAGGGGAAAATCACCAAACTTCTTTCGGGTAAGGCGGGAGAGGGATACAGAGTCTTAATGACGAAATACCACTCCCTTCCTTCATCTGCACCAAGCATAGGCTTCGGTCTCCCGAGAGGTCCTCATCTATACTAATATAATAAAGACGTAAAATTTGTAAGTTTTATTTGGAACCGCTGGTCGGATTGCCAAAAATCTTTCAAAAATAGCTACAATGTACCACGCTACGATTAAATGGAGCCGAGCAGCGAGTAAAACCGCGCGAGAGTAATTAGTAACAACGATATAGACGCGTTTCGAAACAGGTCCCTACCGAAGGTTTAATGTCCGGCAAATACCAAATTAAGTGCAGTCAAGAAAAACAAAACATTTTTTTTCAACCAAGCTTTTTGATACGATATCAATAAGACAGATTGCCTCGATAAACCAGGCATATCGCTTTTGTGTAGTTATTTAATGGCTAACTCTCTATACAAAAGGCTTTGTTAAAACGTGAAGAAGTAAATAATCAATCGTAAATTCTCGTCAGCTGGGTTCCGAGAAAGTAAAGCCGTAGGTTAGCCTTCGTTACTTAGGTATATCAGATAGATCGCCCGCCATTAACCCAACTTAGTTTTATGAACCTTTTTACTCTCTCACTAGCTTTGTATTATAGAGAAAACTCGAGGTCTTTCACGTAATTGGTTTTATGAAACAGTAAAGAAGTGTTGGTTGATGATTCTAACATAATAGAAGTCTTCAAGTGTCTTCAAGGCTAATAAACTAGTGCGACTAATCATCACATTCTAAATTTAACCCTTAATAAAAATACGAAAGAACCCTTTCTTATTAACACACGCGCCTGGAAGAACCCTCCCAAAAAAAAAACATTCAACTCTGTTTTTAATACATTACATTCATTATTAAAACGCAACCTAAATGTTGGTAGGTATAATTTATGGCTGTTTTTCGCAAGCAAAACATTCCACCTCTCTAATGTAGAAATAAGCTTTCCTTATGTTTCCTTATAATTCTGTCGAAGGAAAATACTCTTTATTATTAGGAAAATGTGTCGTAATGTATATCGTTATGTGCTTAACGTTATTTCATTTACTTAAAGGAATAGATATAAGCTCAAACAATATGCATATTATCGGCTTTTCTCCGCTGTTCAATTTGAATCCTTAAGGAAACCAGTGAATACTGCAGCGGTCAGAGTCTTTTAATGTTTTTCATGGTATTACTTGATATAGGTACGAGCATTTGCATCACCTGATGATAAGCAATTGGCGCCGTCAATGAATATGGAACACTAGACGAGTTGCAAATGCGTTGCGTGAATTATGAGGATAAGGGGTTTTGGGGGATTCAAGTATTGGGAATGGATCCCTATCTTTTCTCAATACTTGATTTGAGGATAGAAAGGAGAAGATTGGGCCTTCGTTAACCATACTAACACAGGGTAACACAAGGCTCAGCCGGGGTTACGGGTCAAACGCAATGAGTCACCGCGGCCTCGGCCCAGAGCAGGAGAAGGGACGGAGGTTTTTAGTCAGTAAGAGTCTGACAATCTCTCTCGCCTTACCCTGGGCGGGAAAAGTCAGTTGATGATTCTCATGACAAAAATAAAAGGGTCACACAAAGCTGCAAAATTGTTTCACACCCGGTGTGAAATAATTGCGGTTGTGGTATCACTCCTGTCGAACCAACCTATTCGTGCTGAAGCATGGCTCTCCAACACTGAATATACTTCTGACATTTATTATTGTTATCTAGCGTTTTTTCTCATATCATGTAACACTTGCTGTTTGGGTACATCCCTGTGTATACAATCGGCCTAGATACTCACTCACTTTTTCTATATACTCACTCACTATACATTAAAAACAAAATTAAAATGAACTGTTACAAAAAACAATCAAAATTTAATAAATTGACCAATACATCAAATGTATTTTCATCGCGTAATTGAGTAGAACATGCGAAGTTAATAATAACATACTTTTTCATTTATTTTATTAAAAAGAGAACATCTACAGAGGCGACCTACTTTTTAAATAGGTTTAAGAACTATGTTGCCATGGTACTAGATAGATCATATTTGTATGTATTATAAAACATGCGAATAAATGAACGTTATTTAATCAACAGAAATATGAGAAAGTATTATATTTCATAATCCAAACAATCTAAGCATTTGCAAATGTCATTGGAGATCTGGATTTCAGAAAGCCTTTCGTTTAAATGTTTATAGTTTGGAAGGTTTGAATAAGCCATCTTTAGTCTCGAATGGGCCGGTTCGGATGTAGTAACACTGCCACCAAAAAAAACTTGCTGCAACAATGTTATCACGTATGGGCCAACCACAGCGACAAATACAAAAAAAGAATAAAAAAACCAAGTGAATATCTTTAATACTTAATTTTTCTTTATTTCTTTTAACTTTAAGTCTGACGAAAATTACTTTAACAATTTACATAATTTTCATATGTATTTCCCACACCAAAATAAAATAAAAAGTTAACATATTGTTAGCATCACCGATTTATTTCGTCTACTACTTTTATCAAGCTAAAGGATTCTCTCCTACTTTAAAAGCAAGGAATATGGAAGCAGTACATCGTGAAACACTATAGCGAATATAGAACATAAAATAGGAGGCTTTTACAGTAATCAGGCATCTGTTCCCGGGCATATGTTTGATCAAGTTAAAAGCCTGTTAGAGGTCGATTCGCTTGAAACAAGTTAACACAGTAGTTTGTGCTTCATTAGCTAAACAGGGGACGTAGTGTGACCCTACCAGTTTGTTTTCGAAGCTTATGTACACTTTGCACGGATGTAATACCAATAAAATTTGCTATACTTTGTAAACTACATTACTGGAGTTGGTCGCACAATGGTTGTGAATGTTTGGATTGCGTATCAATTACATGGTGGATTCATAATAAATATATTACTTAAGTACCGGTAACTTAAAAGTTTTGGTTCGAAAAATTAATGATAGGATTCATCACAACATACGTATTTGTATTTTTCTATCTGATTCTATCAACAACGTCGTTTATTTTATCCTAAATATGTCACAAGAACAAAAATGTATTGAAAAAATCAAAATTGTGTTGAAGATTTTCAAAATATTTAATTTTCTAAACATATAGATTTTTTCTCTACGCCTTTATACTAATACGTCTATTAGGACTACAGAAATGCGAGTATAGAAGAAAATGCTCAGACCATACCTAACGTAAAAGAAGGGTAAATCCAGCTCTTTACTAATACTGAAGATTTTTATACAACAGCAAGTCAGGAAGACATTCTTAAATATTATCTTACTCCCAGGATTCTCAATTCTAATTCTATACTTACAAAAACTCCCATAAAAATAGAACAAAATGGAACCTCTTACACACTTTGCCATCGAAAAACCCATATCGAAATCGCATTGGGATTGCCATAACATCGAAAAGATGGTATACCAGTAGCGCAGAAAGGCTCCTAGTAATATATTTTATTAGTTATTTGTAGGAAAAACGTGACTATCCCTTGGGAAGTGCAATATATGTCCGATGTTATTAAAGGACCAATAGGAATTGGGAAATGTTTTTTGTCTCATTTGTGAATCGCCATATATTTTACTGTTTGAAACTTTTTGAAAACATTTTCATTCCTGTTATTCCGATTAGGTTTCTCGCTTACAGACCAACAATGGTTTTATGGCTTGAATTGTTGTATAGTTTGATAGATGAAATTTTGTTACTAGTATCAAACTTTCGATTCAACTATGATGTAACTGCTATTGTTATGACCATTATTTCATTTACTATATCGTATGAGAATTCAAACTCAGACATGTCTAACTTTTACACAACAATACTACTAGGAAAAGGATTCCTTGAAATAGCAAACATTAAATCAACCAGGCCGATCAACGACTTCGAATTCTTGATTAAAAATTTTGTAATTATTGTACCTCCAATTTATTTCAAGTAGATTCCAAAGTAACCCGAATAATGGTTACGAATTAATGTCGGTGGTAAATTAATTAAATTATCGCCCTCTTGAACAATGTTTGTATAACTGATATCGTATATTATTACACCGATTTCCATTACCTACATATATTATTCCTCTTTCGTCCGCTATCACAAAATCGGAACTCACATCCGATTCATGATTGTTTACGCAAATTAATCAAGTGGGAGTTCTATCAAATTCTGTTTGAATCCCTATTTAGAACAATGTAATAATGGTTATTGTAAACTACTAACTTTGTCCGTAACGAGTTAACAATGATTCTTAATGTAAATTTCGACATAGGGACTACTTTGATAGTTCTTAATGATTTGTTTTTGTTTGACAATGCTTCATACGGTGAGCTCTTGGTTTTACGATATTATATACGTTGAGGAGAGATAACTGTTGGTCTATAATAAATCTTTTAAAAAATAGAGAAACTTTACAAGAAGTAAAAGAGGATTCTCTCAATATAATTATCTCCTTCTGATGAAAGGAACTAGAATTTCTAGATCGACAAAATCCCAAAAAAAAATATTGACGAGGAACAGAAATTGAAACTTACGTGGTATTCAAATCACGATATAAAAAATGGCAATAGAATGAAAATGAAAGATAGAAAAGGTAGGGAAATAATTGTATCCCTAGGAAAGCAACAAAAAGCCGACTGCGAGGTTTATTGGACAATTCGAAAGTCCGGCAATCCATTGTAGTTTATTGTTACCTTCGACTCCGTAAAAAATAGGTGGTTGACCTCCGACCATTTCCATTTCAAAGATGGACGACGCGACCCCATTAATGTCAAAGGACTTTTCCTTTGGAGAAAAAAGCGCCAGTAGGAATATGTTCCGTAGTGCCGTTGATGCAGCAATATTGAAAGGGTTAGGTTTGCTTCCAACTAATTTACCTAAATTTGAATAGTACAAAGTTTTGACTACTATTGTAATTTCTTTCTTCGGGTATTATATTATTTTTTAGGAGTACCGCGGTAACGGCTTTTTGTAGGAGAATGAACGGACTGGTTTTTAGTCGACCAAGGCGAGGGGAACCATTAAAGACGCCTAAAAAGGGTACTAAAAATACATGCCATTTTTTTTATTACTAAAAACGAGTCGCTTGTCGCTTAGTAAACACTGCATCACTCTTTGGACGTTTATCATCGACACCAGATTGAATTACGCATTCCAGTGTAATAACGCTGATTTAAATAAAAACATTAAATTCCTATAATAATAAGGTAGATTATGCTTTGCAACACAAATGTTTTGCAAATCTATATTAACACTAACACTACAATAAGACCAATAAAATCTAAAATAACCATGTTTTGTATGTGTTGTTAATGTGCCTTGAATAAATAAATGAAATAAATAAACAAGCAAACATTCCTTTGATTTTGTGGTAGTGAACTAAGGAAGTACAAGCGTACTCATTACAGTCATGTAATCTATTAGCAGCACTTCAGAAGCTCGTTAAGTTGGAAAACAAATTAGTCCTAACATACTCTTAGCTGAAGTTAGTGCTAAAGTCAACTGTATAAATTAGGTACTAACTCAGAACACGGCGTTCTAGTAGCAAATATACCGTTTGATCAGTGCTGATTTCTAATATAATCAGTATTTTAATGTGTCCATTTTTTTCATAGTACATAATAATATGTATGTAGTGGTACTTTTGTTGTTAATAAAGGAATTCATACCAGGGCTTCTATGTATTTGATTAATAATAAAAATGAATTTAGCTACTTAATCAATTCTAACTATTATTAAGATTATTTCAAACAGTTGGACTGATTCGATTAATTATTTTTTTTCCAGTTTTCCGATCCATAAAACTTCGGTGAAGTTCTTACTTTTTTAGGACCTTGTAAAATAAAATAATTGTTACCAGTCACTAAATTATGTTATTTTTACTACCTCTAATTTTTAAATATCTGGATTAAGTAAAGATACAAAAGTTTGCATAAAATTATAATTACATTTACATACCGTACTAGGTACTCATATTTTAAACACACATCTTAAAAACAAAACCAGTATATTCATGGTAATCCTATCTTTAAATCCAAATAAATAAGGCCCCTTTTTAATTAAGGCCATTAATTAATGTTGACATTTATTTATCTAAGCCCCTGTTTTAAGGGATGGGAGTACAGTCAATGTGAAAATGGAACACAAAACTTTTGAGGGTTCAATTTTGTTACCAAGTTCGCTCAGCTCGTAGAAGAGTTAAAAACTTTACATAGTAATTGTTTTTGTTAATGTTTGTTTAAAAACAACATCAATGTATTATATTATCTTCGTGGATTATTAAAGCAAAAAGTTTGCAAATAAGTTAGTAATCAGATACGGCTACTGTATGTAGTAGATACTGCATGAGACTGGCCTATGAGATTTTTTTCTCAGAATAGTCAGCGGAAATGTCGGCGTCATATTGTTTTTAATTTTTTTTTTAATGTAATTGGTCGGCAAACGATCAGACCGAATACCTAATGGTAAGCAATCACGCCGCCCCATAGACACTTTTAGGGATAAGGGTTTTGGAGATTTAGGGATTGGGGGAGGGGAAGGCTTGGGCCTCCAGTAACCTCACTCACACGGGGAAACAACGCTGTGTTTGTTTCACGCCGGTTTTCTGTAAGGCCGTGGTATCACTCCAGCTTTATATAATGTTGACGTGTAAAGGTCCTGTTTTATGTCTTACTTAGCTTCGGCCTCTTTGCTCTTTCCGCGTGGTATGTTGATTAAAAGAAGCTCTAAGCTATCACCTATCTACATACTACTGAATTTGTAAGAAATACCGAAACCGTTCTTGCGAAAAAGAATAAATGTTAAGTGTAGGAGAGCCAAGCTTCGGCACGAATGGGTCGGCTCGACCGGAGTGATACCACGGCCTCACAAAATACCGGCGTGAAACAACCCACAGCGTTGTTTCGCCGTATGAGTGAGGTTACCGGAGGCCCAATCCCTCCTCCTCCCCTATCCCTATCCCTTTTCCTAATCCCCTGTCCCCAAAAAGCGAGCAACAAACTCGTAACTCCTTTGGTGTTGCGGGTGTCCATGGGCGGTGCCGATTGCTTACCATCAGGTAATCCGTTCGCTCGTTTGCCGACTTATACCATATAGAAAATAACAAACATACCTCTTTACATTCTCACAAACTATCACACTTATAATATTTGTAGGATTCATAAACATATATAAATAATTCAATGTTTCTTGTTTGTTTTTTTTTCTCATAAGCTCTTTTTCGTTCTTTTTATAATGCTCCAATATCTACTTTCATTTCTTTCAAAATGAAACATCAGGTGCACTTTGTACTTCAATCTATATGCATTCAATGTTTCCAATATCCACTCTACATACCTAATGTTATTCCGATGCATTCTTTATTTTAATATTTATCACATAGTATAAAATAAGTTTTGAGCTAATAGATTAAGGTTCATTTTTAACATGCAATTCTTTGCATGTTAAAAATGATGTCAATACTGATACTATTTTACAAATTGTATTAAGAATCCTTGCATTGATAAATAGTTTTAATATATTTAAAAATATATCTACATATCTCATTCAGTCGTATTTCTACCAATCCAAGCTCGCAACAACGCGTTTTTTAAAAAAATACAATAACAACTCAAGACTTAAATTTGATTTAATTCACTTTGTATTTCATTTAACAACATTTCCTTATATTACAACTTTTAGATCTACAATCAGAACAGTTCATATCATATTATTAATATTATCCACTAAACAATTATAAAAAATATATACGCCGTACTTTAATCACGAAAACAAAACAGAAGAAATTCCGCTACCTGGAATTTATTCAAGAACAATGTTAAAAACTCTCAAAAGAATGTTATAAAAGAAAATACATACATAAATAAAAGTTTGCTCGTATTTTTTTATTATCTCAAACAAATATTTGACAGTTCATTTATTTATAATTCTTAGTATGTTGGGTGCTTCGTACTGAAAACTTGTATCCTCTGTGTAATTAAAGGTTTCATCATCAGCCTTTTTGCCCATTGCTGAGAAAATGCTTTTTTTCACGTGGAGCAGGCTCGTGCATTTACCACCTCGCTTGCTCAAGGTACTATTACTAATTAGAAAAGTCCAGGTTTCCTCACGATGTTTTTCTTTCCCATATGTCTTTTATGTGTAAATAATCATACAAAATACTTGTAACTCGAAACAGTCATATTGGTACAGTCAGCTCCAAAAGTCGATGAACAGAATCAACTTTCCAAAACACCTGTTCACAATAAAATGCCATAAGTTATAGTCACAACTAGGAAACAAAACAGCCTGTACATCAGAAATTTACAAAAGTCGTTAAACACGACTAATTCAAAAGTATCTGTGCACTATAGTATTCCTAAAGTCGCTGTACACCATCAATCCAAATGTCGCTGAACATCATTGTATCAAAAGTCAGTAAACAGCAGAAAAGTCAAAATTAGGTTAACAAAGTACATTTTTAATGTTGCACTGTGTTAATATAATTTTGACGCTTATGTTGTTCAGCTACTTTTGGGACAGTGTAACTTAATAATGTATATTAACACGTTAGTGTCTTTTTCAATACTTATTTAAAAATTAATCATATTTTTAACCGACTTTAAAAAAAGGTTCTCAATTCGTCGAGATTTTTTTTTTGATGTTAACCGATTACTTAAGGCTCCTGGACCGATTTGGATTTTTCTTTTGTTCAGTAGGGTATGATTTCCAGGTTGTCCCATGTTCACCAGGTCAAGATCTGATGATGGAAACCCAGAAAAATCGAGTGGAAATTTAAAATTTTATAGGGACAGTCGGCATGATTCGTATATTTTCTGAAGTTATTCAGGTATTTACGTCAACTTGTCGATGGTTGAACTCGACCTGATGATGATGAAACCGAAAGACAGTCGAGGGATTTCCTTGACTATTTGGAGTAATTGCCTTGTGTTTGGGCTTGAATAATTCTTCTTGGTGAGCACTTTGCACCAAGACTGGTAGTGACTGTCACTAGGGGTCTGATGATAACAACGAAGGACAGCTCAGGGAACGCCTGAACGGTTTCCAGTAACTACCTCGTGTTTGAAATTAATTCATTTATATCAATAAAAACTTCGCATCTACATGAGTTACAATGAAGTTATGCAGTAAATCTGATGATGGAGCCGGAAGACCGTAGTGGGATCTCTTTGACTATTTGGAGTAATTATTTTGTGTTTGCGCTCGAATGATTCGTATTGGTGAGCACTTTGCACCTATATAGATAATGTAACTATGTTGAAGGTCTACAGTATACATAATGATGGAGACCATTGACAGTTGAGGGCATTCCTCAACAATTTACAGAACTGAACACTAAGGACTACTACTATTACCGTGATTTTCGGTCTCAAGTAGCCGTCGTCTTCTCATTCGAAACGCATTATCCTTGCTTGCTCTGCATATCACTTAAAATGGTGAAATAAAATAATTTTTAACAAAAAAAAAATAATTTTCTGTGTAGAAAGTAATACATGTTATCATTTAGGCAAATAGAAAATAATATTAATAACTATTTTTATAATCTCGAAGTCGGTGCCAATTAAGTGCCAGGTACCAAGTAAAACAATGATGATTGCTAGGTACCGATCAATACACGTTTCTAATACTGTTGTTGTTTGGTATGTAGCATTTACTTGGCACCTACTGCGAGATTATAAAAATAGTTATTATTATTATTTTCTATTTACCTAAATGAAAAAAAAAAAACAAACGACTTCAAAAAGTAAACACAAACATAAAAAATAAATTTTCTGTGTACAAAGTTGTCTACTTCGTAGATTGTTAGAGTGATGTTTATGTTATTTCGTAATATATATTAGTATGATTACTGACAATATGAATTAAGTTCAAACACGAAGTAGTTACTATAATCCGTTCAGGAGTTCCCTGTCCTTCGTTCTCATCATCAGACCCTTGATGACAGTTACGACCAAGCCTGGTGCAAAGTGCCAATACGAATCATTCAAGCTCAAACACAAGGCAACTACTCCAAATAGTCAAGGAGATCCCTCGACTGTCTTCCAGCTCCAACATCAGGTCGACTTCGACCTACGTCAAGTTATAGTAAAAGACCTACTTAAACATCGTACAAAAGAACTACTCGCCCCTGCAATTATTGAAAGTTCCCCTCGATTTCTCCAGAATTCCATCATCAGATTCTGACCTCATGACAATGGGACCAAATGGCAGGTAAACCCTATCAAATAAAAAAAGAATTTTGCAAATCGGTCCAGTCGTCTTCGAGTAATCGGTATACATACATAAAAAAAAATACGCATCGAATTGAGCACTTACTCCTTTTTTGGAGTCGGTTAAAAATATAATTGATGTGTAAATAAGTATTGAAATGGATACTTACGTGTTAAAATACATTATTAAGGTCTAGCGAGCACTGTCCCAAAAGTAGCTGAACAACATAAGCGTCAAAATTATATTAACACAGGGCAACATTAAAAATATACTTTGTTAACCTAATTTTGACTTTTCTGCTGTTTACTGACTTTTGATACAATGATGTTCAGTGACATTTGGATTGATGGTGTACAGCGACTTTAGGAATACTATAGTGCACAGATACTTTTGAATTAGTCGTGTTTAACGACTTTTGTAAATTTCTGATGTACAGGCTATTTTGTTTCCTAGTTGTGACTATAACTTATGGCATTTTATTGTGAACAGGTGTTTTGGAAAGTTGATTCTGTTCATCGACTTTTGGAGCTGACTGTACTTGGCAGATTTCAAACACCCTCATGCATGAGAAGCGGCAGCCCTAATTACCACGACAATGAAAGATTTAGGTCAATACTCCATTGACATATTATTATACCTTTTAATAGGCAATTTAATAGGCGAATTAGCGAATTTAGCTACGAGAGGTTTTTCAACACATTTTATTACCTACTCAAATCTCTAAAACTGCTGTGAAAAATATCCTTCGACCTAATTACAAAAATATAGGTTTCTTACAGCCATAGCCAGCTACTCGTACACCAGGACCTTATTCCACAATACACAACAATTTCGGAAAAATAATCTATAAAATCAATCTAAATCTGGACCTAAAACCTTCAAATCAAAGACCAATGCTAGCAACGTTTAAACCAATGAAGCGGAGAAACTAACAATAAAAAGCAATCAACTGAAAACTCAAAGTTATAAAGTACTAGAACCGGCTATGTTAAGTGTAGTTACGAACAATATTAATATGGTATATCAAAGAAAGTTAGTATACAGGAATACGTCCGTATTGCTTTATAAACATGCAGTGAATCGAATAAAATTTGCTGATATTAATCGCATTTCTCAGTAATTGTTACAATTTAACAATTCATTTGACTTGCCGATATTGATTCTAAGAATGAAATGTATTGGATATATTATAAGTCAATAATAGCGTCTTAATATTTAAAACTAATGAAACCTTTTATTATTATAAGCATGCGTTTATGTGTTACATGTTTGGCAGCCAGGAAGAGGTGTAAAAATATACATACTTAAATGAAACAATGAATTTATTTTTGCAAATAGGCCATAAAACGGCACTTTTACACGTCAATTTATATAAGAAAAACTAGATGAAGCCGGCATTACCTATCTGACTACTCTGAGAAGAAATGCCGAAACAAACTCAGAGGTCAGTCTCTTACTTTACTTAATAAAACTTTTAAACCCTTATATAATAAAAATTTTTGTTTGTTTGTTTTATTGCAATCAAGTTCAGTAGTCTCCGTGATTTTTTAATTAAGATTTCATTTAAAAACCCGTACGATACAAAAAGTTGTAATGCTAATTTTAGCTTAAGGCTATTTAATATATTGTGAGCTTTTTATTTCCGATATTTATACGATTGCATCGATAATTCTGCTGGTAACAAAAATGATTTTATTTAATCGTTTAAATTTCCAGTATCTACAGTGTGATACAAACATATTCCTATTCCTACGAATAAAAATACAGGCACAATATTATTCAGTTACTTGACATTGGTTCCTTCAATTATTCGACATTGGAGTATTGTTATCTTGTTAGCAGCAAAGTCGTCATATTTTACGACATGACTTTTGTCAGGTCTGGACCGAACGCAATGTACCTAATAATAATATTGCACACAAAATATACTGCAAAAAACTGTGTCTGTGTAGATAAAAATATCATAAGTTTCTAACGTATGCCTAATAATAAAGGTCAATTACTTGGCTCACGAGGTTGCTACCATGTGGAGTGTGAACTCGGCTATCATTGTACCGATAGTTGTGTTGGCAAATGGGTTAGTCCCCAAAAGCCCCGACAACCACCTTAAAAAGATGACGTTAGGCGGTTGGATCAAGGGCCTCATACAGAAGGCAGTCCTCCTTGAAACGACACGTATTGTGAGGATATTATTATTTCTGTATCTGGAGCCCTAATCGCCGGTGGCTTGGACCTTGCTTCCGCTACTCATGCTCTGCTACGCATGCTACGCATGCTCCTATTTTTATATTTTTAAATATTATTTATTGTTTTTTTTAAGTCATATTTAAAAATGTAATTGAAGAGTTATTAAAATAAATATGTGATAATATGGTCAATTAACATCAAATCGCCTTCCCTAATTTCCTAACAAAAGACCTGGGCCGCATTAGTGTGCTGCGTTTGCCAACCGTAATCGTTAGCGTATCCGATAAAAATTTGAAAAAAAGATTAAAGAAAAAAAAAAGAAAAACACAGTTCAGTACAATCCACGAAAAAAGGTTTCCATTATTATTTTCTTGAGTTAAAAATAGAAAGACAATAATGGACTTGTCTATAGATACATACATTAGTATACAACCCCCTTTTCGTATCAAGAACCCTCCGTGTTTCTGAAAGCTCGCAAACCGACATCTTTTGTCGTATTTATCTAAACTGTCATGGCGATTAAACAATAAAAATACATAAAACATAAACACAGTTTGTGTACAATGATTTCACCGCGGTGAATTTAATAATATCACGAGCAATGAAATTT
Organism: Spodoptera exigua; assembly: GCA_902829305.4. NCBI lineage: Eukaryota > Metazoa > Arthropoda > Insecta > Lepidoptera > Noctuidae > Spodoptera > Spodoptera exigua. The sequence goes on from LR824612.2 coordinate 7,744,565, forward strand.
TTGATTCAACTTTAGCAAAGATAAATAGATAGATAAATTTTATAAAATTTTTCCTTTATATAGTAAAGACTATCATAAAATCGATTTTACCAATTTATTTCGAATTTCCTAAGAGCAAAGAACTATACTCGGAATTTTAATTCCATTCCAGATTTGACAATTTCAGTGTTGCAACGTTATGACACGTAATAAATAGTGACGTTGCGAAATTATTCGATATGGAAATCGAATATTTCTGAATCGATTCCTCTCGTTTATAAATTTAACCTCTTAAACTAAGTTTATCAGGAAATAAAATATTTCTGAACCGATAATTTAGTTTTGACAATTACCTAATTAACGATCTGAGACTTTTCTTTTTTAATTGTGTGTGAAATTAATAAAAAATATGATCGTGAAGAAACATGACAAATAAAACAGAAATTTTATAAATTGTCACCGTCGCTATCGCTATCGCTGTAACTTTCTGTAACATTTATTATGAATTATGTCTGTGATATTTATTGTCAATTAACATATCTAGCTTGCTCATTTTTTCCTCTTCTTTGACAACATGGGATACGCAGTTAAACCATTCTGTAGCCGTAATATTTTGAATGCCTTCCTGAAACTGATACACTGATTGTTTACCGATTTTTGTGTTCATAACTACACTGTTATATGTGGTATCATTATTTCACAAAATGACAGTAGGTCTTTCTTTTCTATAAACTTGTAATTTTTGACATAGAACTAATTAAAATATGTACGACGTATTGCCGACGTATATAACTGAATCCAAGTAAGTGTTTAGTGTGCTTACCGAGCACCATTCGAACAGACAAAGCCATTTGCCATCAGCTAGCCTAAATTCAAATTCAAATTCAAATTCAAATGTTTATTGCATTCCATAATGTTACATTAGGTGCTATTATATGTGTATCAGTATTAAGATCATTATGGACCCTGTCGGGCACAGCAAATTACAAAATAATAAAATTAACTTACATTACAAAATAATAAAATCAACTTATATGACAAAATAACAAAATTTAACTTATATTATGAAATTATAAAGTTCAAATATATTTTTTGCAAATGCAGTGACCTCAAATAAATCCGCGCAGGGGTCAAGCGGAGGATGGCATTATGACAATTGACAGATCCTACCATTACTGTGCGTTTCAATTGTGACAGAGATGAGAGGCTCAAAGAGATGAGTGTGTAATAATTGACAAATCACATTTGGATAAAACGTTTATTTATATGACGTGACTAATCAGGCTTTAATATGGTTTTTAAAACGATAACGATTATCGCTCGACCAAACTTGCAAATGGAACTTATTTTTTTTTTATAAAAAAACTTCCCTACACACTAGGATTTTCTTCTGTATCGTAGGCCTATGCTTAGCACAAATCTGGAAAACTTTGAATGTAACTGTTTCTTAGTCTAAAAAAAAAACTCGTTGACCCTCACTTTTAGTAGAAACCATACTATTTTTGTATAAGACATAGTTAACTTAATAAAAATAATGACTCGAGTAAGTCGTTAAGTACCTTAGGAAAGCTCTACTAGTTTCTAGTCACAACGGAGCTTTTATTCGGATTCCCTATGTCGCCGCTACGCTTGAAAGTGTTATAATTACAAAGCTTTTCTTATTCAATTCACCTGAGTAAGTCGTTATTTTTAATAGATTCCATACTAAACATTTTGTAAATTCCTCAGATAATAGCACTTTTCAAAATGTCGCGTTTCATATTTACAACAAATATGAAACGCGACACAAATTACGCGTGTCTTAACACGAAAAAAATAATTAAATACCTTGATAGGTTTAACGTTTCGACCTGGTCGCACAGGTCGTGGTCGCAAGCAGATTCAAGTCTCAGTCAAAAAGAAAATAATCTATAATATAAGTTTTGTATTCAATTGCCGATATTTAGAGCCAACTCTTCATCCGTGGGGTATTAACATTCGCATTTACTATATGCCTTTGGCGTAATTCCATTAAATAAAACAGATAATACGTTAATAAATGGCACTGGAGATTCATACGAGTGCGCACGGAGATTATATTGAATCTAGACTAAATTGGGATAATATATTGATATTAATTCAATCTAGTTGGATCATGACCCTTTCTTCTCCAGTAAAGGGAGATGAATTATGCTGGTTTGGCTTACCTACTTAATATTTGTCATCTGAGCATGTAATCGAATTGAAATTGTTACCTAGAATTAAGCTTGTTGAAACCTCGTCTTATTTACATTCGAATTTGTTCGAAGAACATTATATTCTACTAAAGAATCTAAACACAAAAGCGCAAAGTGCAATACTTTATTTGTTAATATTGTTAACGTTTTGCCTAGGTAAACGTAAGCGAAGAACGACAAAGTATGCCATTAAAATGCGACCAAATGCAAGTCTGAATCGCTTATAAAATTTCTGTGTCAATAAGTATCATAAATAACATCCAAAATTACTTACTAGATCTCGTTCGAACCAATTTTCGGAGAGTAATCCAAAGTCCATGAGTATGGTGATAAGGTCCATGTTATGTACACTATGATACAACATAATTGTATGACAAATCCATAAGGTTCAATTTATTTGGTCATCGAACGTAGAGATATTCATATATTGTGCATTCAAATGCAAAAAGGACACCAGTTGCATATAATTCCATTTATCTCTTCGTTCAGCAACTCAAAGTAAATTCAACTTGCATTCTCGCGCAATTCGCCCTTGAACTAACCGAGTGAAACACCACAAAATGATCAAGTTTATAACTGAAAGGAGAAACTTGCAGTCCATAAAATGATTGAACCAATTATTGCTTCAATCAATGCTAGCGTAATACTGTTCACTTTGCTACCACGTTGACTGAACGTAAAAGTTACTTATAAATATTTAAACATTATATATTTATGTGTAATAAAAAATTAAACTTATTTTCTGAATTTGTGCCTTGCTATAGGCAAAGGCTTATTATAAATACTCTTTGGTTACCGGAACAAAAAAGGCACCTTTTTTGTAGAGGGAAATCACCAAATGACTACCTACTTTCGCCCAGTGTGTAGCGAGAGGGAGTGTCAGACTCTTACTGACTAAAACCCCCTGTTCATTCTCCTGCTTCAGGCCAAGGCCGCGGTACCTTGTTGCGCAGACCCGAGACCGCGGCTTAAACCGCAATTATTTTTTTTTTAATTTCTCCCGTGATGTACTTTATCTGTTCTGTTCACCTCTTTGTGGTATATGGGTAATGAGTCTGTGACTACTTAAATATTAAAATGCATAAGCAAATAATATTTCATTGGCACACTTGTTGAATTTATTTAGCGAATTAAGCTTGTTGCGGTAATAACTTCAAAAGTAAACTGTACGTAATGTTGTAAAATTTCGCTTACTCTGTTTTATTTTACAAAAGAGGTAAAGGGGTGAGTGGAAGAAATTTCTACTGTCTGGGATCCGGTTAACCCCGTTCAAATACAACTGGAAACAACTGGTTTTATTCAAAAACAAGAGGGCGCCCGGTTTAAGTGTCTTTAAGGTCCAACAATTTTGAGGGTTTGCCGAACAATTTTTTGAGGAGGCTTAAAGCTTAAAGAATAATAAAAACCGGTGAACTGTGAATCGAATTCACTCACATCGAGTTCCGGAGCGGAAAAATAAATATAATAGACATAATATTATGCACTCTACGCTACATATACATATAATCTACTCTGATTTTATGAATCAAGTGTGGAAGAGCCATGCTTCGGCATGAATGGGTCGGCTCGACCGGAGTGATGCCACGGCCTCACAGAAAACCGGCGTGAAACAATCACAGCATTGTGTTTCGCCGTATGAGTGAGGTTACCGGAGGCAATCCTTCCCCTCTCCCAATCCCTCATCAATCCCTCCTCAATCCCTAAATCTCCAAAGCCCTAATACCTAAAAGGTCGGCAGCGCACTCGTAACTCCTCCGTTGCGGGTGTCCATGGGCGACGCTGATTGCTTATCATCAGGTAATTCGTAAGCTCGTTTGCCGACCTATTACATAAAAAAAATCAACATCACGGCTAATTAGTCTGTTCCTATATTTTTATTTATTTCGGAACTTTAATAGTTTCTATAAATTATAAAACAACTTACGATAAACGATTATACCTTTATTTCACGACATCATCTTCCGACGATCGGATTCTATGACAAATGAATCTATAACGGATAGGCTTAGTATAGAAGAAATTTTTTTACTGAACCCTAAAGGTCCGAAGCTTCAAGCTCTTGCGATTGTAAATCCACTCTAATAAGTAATCCCTCCTTATCGGGGTGGGTTTACAATAGATATTCGATCATGCATAAACTTTATCTGGCCAGCTACAGTTAACATTTCTAAAGGAAATACAATGTTGAACATCATGTCGATAATATGTATGTACATTATAAATAATTATAATATCAGTGGTAGTGTCTCAATAGGGGTTTATCCAAATTAATATTATATACTTAACCTAATTTTTCTATGAATTTTGTTTGAAATAGCACGGTTCAAAGTCACCATTTCTTGAGTAAAATACATAAGACTTTTTGTTCAATTTTCTTAATAATAAAGTAATTATTAAGTTTATCTGATATGATGAATAATTCGAAGAATAAAAAACAACATTTATAATATTTGTTTTTTCTGTAAGTATATTATAATACTTTTTGACTTAGGAAATAATCCAACTCGTTTTTTTTCTGATATTCAATCATTTTATTTTAATTCCGCCAAAATTGGCACAATATTTTAATAATATAATTGTTGAATAAGTTGAAAATAAAGAAAAGCATCTTGTTATAAAGATATTTTATCTTGATAACAATATGGGAGCACTCAATCATATTCCTAAAATACAAAAAAATATAGAAAAATACTAAAATGTAGGCAAATTTTCATACAGCTTTTCTAAATCTTTTTAGGTCCTCTGTTATGTCGCCTGTGTAGGTTGTTGTGTAGTTGAGCCGGCTGTGAGATTGATTTCTTTTAAAATACATTATATTCCCTAGAGTTATAAAAATAAAACTTGCGTTTTGTTGAATGTGTTGATGAAGTGGGTGTTTTACTTTCAGTGAAAAAAGTACCCTAACCAAATAAAGATACGCTAGAATATGCACTAGAGCTGGCTGAGTTTACAAAAACCAGTCCAGTGGAGAACTAGAATGGCTGTGAGCTAGATGATTACAGATAAAAAATAGTTCATAATTCAGAAACAAGTTAGACAAACACTTTTAGAAAGAAAATCAAATAGAAATACGAAATCAAAATTACAAATATTTAAACAAGTGCGAATAATACTCACTTGAGATTGATGTCCTCAAGGATCTTCGTTGGTAACAAGTCCAGGATCTGAGTGACATTGAGATGATCCCAAGACTGCTGGCGACCCAGAATCTGCTGGGTGCAGTTGATGAACAGTAATATGTCTATTTCGGAATCCATGGCAACATAATTCACTTACACACCACAAAAACACATTTCATTACGAAACACTTCCGAAACCAAACAACACCGTCAATCAGTTCAAGTTGAATGTCACTTAGATACTCGAGTCAATTGTTCTTACGCACGTATCCCCTTTTGGGAGGTTTAATTATCTCCACACCACGTACGCGTTACATCACCGTGTGTGTAGGCTCACTGACAAAATCAGGCCAAAGGAAAACCTTGGACTGGAAATAAATCACATATTGCGACTTCATAACTCGACACCAAATATTAATATCAATTACACATTGTCCAGAACTTTTCCTAAGCTCCATTAATTCTGGTAATTAACATCTCTCAGTCACCCCTCCTTTTTTGGCACAGACAACAATGAAACTTGTAATTTAGGCAGTCATTATAATTAAGGGACTTGATTGACCACTTCTTTTTGAATACGTAATGAATATTCTTAGAGAATCCTGTGCCCTATCTTTAATGTTCTGGAAAAGTTAAGGGTCGAACGAAAAAAGTTTTCAAAATTAAAGTCGAGAATAAAGAAAAAAAATACCGTATTTCAAGGGATCTTTTACTATTACAAAGCGCTTCTCAAATTGTGATAAAGGATGGTATTATTGGAGAATTTCCGGTAAGTTTTGGTCAAAGCGTCAGTCCTTAGAGACGGAAATGTAATGACAAGGCAGTATTTTGACTTATCTTATCTCTGTCTTATTCTTTTGGGATCCGATTCGTCCGTCATTTCAGCATTTATGTAAGTAAGTCTAAAGACAACCCTTTGTACAAATTTGTGTCCTTTGATACATGACTTAGATATTAATTTTGAACACCACTAAAATAATATCACAAAGTTGGAATCACCAATAAAAATAAAATAATAAAATGTAAAATTTAACCTTATACGAATTTATAGTCCAATTTATAGCTGCAGATACAGTAAATAGTATTAACTTTTTATATTATTGCAATATTTTACAAGTTGCAAAAACTACGACATCGTAAAACTATTTTTTTATTTTGAATAATAACTCGATAAATCATATTTGGTCATGTAAGCAGTTTCGTATCTATTTTATTTTATTGAAAGTAAAATAAAAATTCATAGCGTAGGCTATCAAAATTGACGTCGTATGATGTGGTATTGGATGGAATTGCATTATAGCCGCTAGCTATGAGTTATTACTATGATTATGTTGGGTTGTTGGAAGTTCTATCGGTAACCACTGGACCGATAGGCTGACCCTAATGCGAAAAGATTGCGTTATAAGTCAATGTTCTTTGCAGTCTCATATAACGTTTTAACTATAGAATATCCAAACTAATATTATAAATGCAGAAATAACTATGTCTGTCGGTCTTTTCTTCACGCCTAAGCTATTGAACCGATTTTTGTGAAATTTTGAACTTGAGGAAGGACACGGGATAGTTTTTATACCAAAAATTTTGCAAAAAGTCACTGTTTGCACGCAAACAAAAAAAACCCTAACCCAGTCGGCTAAGGTCGGCAACGCACTCGTAACTCTTCTGTTATGTGTGTCCATTGGCGGCACTGATTGCTTACCATCAGGTAATCCGTTTGCTTGTTTGCCAACTAAAAATAAAATTGAAGATCGCAGTTTTAAAGGACATTTCTTGGCTTTTCAGCAAGCACTGCTGAAACTCTGCACAAATAACTTTATTTCCTTTGCTCTCGGTCTTAAGATGTCTGAAATAAAGGAACAGATATATAGAGGATAAAGGAGGACGTATGCTTAATCTTAGAAGATCTAATAGAGTGAAATGTTGCAGGAACTTATTTGATTGTAAAATAATTAGTGTTTATATAGGAATTGATTTTCAAATTGTGATCATTTCTTAGAGAAAACAGCGATCAAAGCTTTGATAAAATAACTCATACTTTTTTGAACGTTGCTACTGCGTCACAATAACTAAATAGTGTCCCTAAGTTTTAACCCAGTTCAGTCCAAGATCCATACAAAATACATGAAAAGCTGCTTTGACGAATTAAGTTTAATTAAAAAAAACATGAACGAAATAAAAAAGTATTTCATGAAGAATAATAACTGCTAACAGAGATTGATTAAATCGAATGAAAATAACTATTAAAGAAATGCCTAAAAAACAACAAAAAAGATTGACATTGAACTACGGACTAAGAACAAAACAAAAAATACAAAAATAAAAGAACTACCTACCGAACATTTACATCAAAGAACCATTGATTTCAATTAGCGAAATTGTGTAGATAAGATAAACCTATGTATGTTCGTTAGCTTTTTCTCAAATGCGCAAATATCTTACCGATATGGCTACTTTTTGTGAAACAAAAAAGAACAAAGAAAATGTTTTGAATAAACTCCGTGGAAATTCGTGCGGTTAATGGACAAGAAAATGTGTGGTTATTTGTTAAATGAAAAAGATTTCTACGTTGTCGAAGAAAAATATGTTAAACTAGCTATTCGCGGTTTCACCCGGTGCTTCAGATCTTAACGTGATGTTTAATAGCCTTAACACAAAAAGAATTCTTCAATTCGAACCAGTAAACTCTTCAGCTTTATTAGGTTCATACGAGTAATAGCCAAAGCAGACTAAATATATTTAAGACACATATTCGACAGTAGGATTTTTTATGTGCAATATTATAATAGCAATCAGTGCTACCCATGGACACATAGAAAAGTTACGAGTGAGTTTTGGGGATTAGGTTTTTGAAGAATGAGGTACGGATTCCGGAGGGATAAAGGGAGGAGAAGAATTGGGCCTCAGGTTACAAACTTGGAAACAACTCTGTAGTCGTGTCATGCCAGTTTTCCGTAAGCCCGTAGAACCACTCCGTTTCGTGCCGAAGCATGAACGAGGTACATTACCGAATATTTTTTTTATAAGAATTAAAAATACATATTATATACATAGTTAGAGTAAAACACGTTTGTCCTGTGCGGAAAACTAAGTAAGGGCCCTACGTACCGCACAAAGTACCAAGAACCTTGGAAAGTACCGGAGCGTTCAGAACTCTATTATAAACCTGAACCTCCTAAGCCGCGATTTGAAAGCCACTTAGATACCAAGGACTTTCGAATGCCAGCCGAGGATGCATGCCGAGGAGAAGTCCAGCTTATGACGGTCACACGCTGTCAATGTAGTTATAGATTAAAATAATCTTTAAAGATTGGTAATAATTATATCTTATGAGTTGCATACGTTTTCAGAGTTTTATGTACTAACTTTCAAAGTTCATTTAAAAACACCACTAACATACAATCGTAAAGAAACCTGGACATAAAATTTCTAATTTTAAGTTTCCAATCGCCAGTCCGCCTCTTGGTGCTTGCTCAAGCAAGCTCATTAATGCTCAAAACTTCGCAGTGTGTGTGAGGGAGAGCCATGCTTCGGCGCAAATGGATGGGCTCGACCGGAGTGATACCACGGCCTCACAGAAAACCGGCGTGAAACAACCACAGCGTTGCCGTTGTGTTTTGCCGTGTGAGTGAGGTTACCGGAGGCCCAATCCTTCCCCTCCCCCGATCCCTCCTAATCCCTAAATCTCCAAAACCCTTATCCCTAAAAGGTCGGTAACGCAATCGTCACTCCTCCATTGCGGGTGTCCATGGGTGGCGCTGGTAGCTTACCATCAGGTAATCCGTCTGCTCGTTTGCCGACCTATTACATAAAAAAAAGTGTGATAAGGTTTGAGCATTAAGAAGAGGCCCTTACACAGAAGTTGGAACTTATAAACTGGTAATTGTGATTAAAATCAATTTCAATAAACATATTTAAACAATGATGAAATAACAAATTTATAATACTACAACATAATAAGTCAGAAAGAAAGAATAAAACCTTAACGAAATCACGCCCAACGAAATGCTATTAAATTAGATACCTACCTACCACAAGGGCGTGAAAAGGAGGCAAATGGATTTTGTTAGAATGGAATTGTATAGCAACTTACATACCTACTGTATTATAATATATATAAGTATGGAAAACATCCGGGATGGGATAGAATTGCCTAATTCAAATTTAATCCATGTAAAACCTTCGTTGATCGAACAAAGATGGTCTCTCAACGGCATTTTACACTTAGGCGCGTGTTGTGGCACAAAGGTTATGGGAATGCTGATATTTATTAGATATCTTTAACAAATGTTTCTGCTGCAAAATAAATGGTTTGATTTCTATTTAAAAGGCCACACACTTTTTAGTCGAGCGATTTTTTATGAACGTAATCGCGGGAAAATAGCTTGAAAAACTTATTTTTTATTCGTATAAGTAAATAAAACGAAAAATGATGCTAAATGATAAAAAGAAAAACTTAAAACATTCCCTGTTTTTTCACAGCGAGTTTTTTTGTTTATAATTTTTAAATCCCTTATTTTATATTTTAATATTTTTTAACAATCAAAATGTGTATTTTTTTACTTGATGTGGAGATAATCCAAATTAGGTAAAATAAAAAAATATTTTCACATGCCTGTAAAAAAGAAAGAAAGTAAAATAGACAATCAGAATGAAACGCAAATAAATCAGTTAGTATTTGTTTAGGATCTAAGGATCAACGCCAGTGATTAGGCTTAAAAAGTTACGAAATATATTTTTAGTAGGCATTTATTAACTTTCAATGGATTTTATATTAAAAAATCACTAATAAACGTAGTATTGATTTAATTTAATATTTGAGAACCATTAAAAAACTTTTGTCTTTAAATCAACCTATTGATACCTATAAAACTGAAATATTTTCGAACAGACAACACTCACAAAAATACTTGATTAATTTACTTGATCGCTTTAAGCCTAGATATTACACATTTCTTAAATCCCTTTCAAAGCCATCGAATAAAAACTCTTTCTTGTCTCGTTTTTTCCTTATATCGATATTGCCTTACCGTTCCTGATTAGAAATGAGCACAAAAGAAATTGAAAGATTTCGCTTCAATCATCCTCAGCGAACAAACGTGATCGGCTTTATACAAAATACATCAAACGTTCAAATAAGAAAAAATATCAGAATAAAAAACTTTTGTAAACTTTTCAAACTTTTTTTTCTTACACAATTTTTTTTGATATTAATATTTGATGGATTATTTTTATCTCAATTAATTCCTTGATAATTTATAATTTGTATTATGTTCGTATTGTCACTAGGGTTTTGGTTTAGTTTGGTTGCAGTATCACTCGCGTCGAGGGGCGCGTGTTAACGGAACCGCGGTCGGGACACGACTGAACTCCACCACCCTTAAAAGTTAAAGCGTGTTTTCCAGCAAACTGCAACAGACAGGTGTTAAGTCCTAGGATCTGTTGATTATTCAGCCCTGGAGGTCACGTACTAACGATAGATGGAAATCTTTCAAGGAATCGCGATCTCATTTTTAATTTACGACTGTTCAAGTCGATTCCGTGTAAAGCGATACTTTTTTTTCTTCAATGAAAGGGAGAATATCTGTGAAGCCATAAATCTATTTGATTTTTGGAGGCCCTGAAAATATTGAGAGGCGAATTTGAGTGTTTCTTGGTGTTTATATATGTTTAGCGAGTACTTCTTTTAACTATATTAATGTACTTCATAAATAAATAGTTTTTGGTGGCACGCAATGTTTCCTGTACGTTTTTATGTTGTTGTGGTGTGAATTGTAGCATAACATTTTTAATGATCCAAAATTAGCATTATGCGTTTAGTTAATGATGTAAAATGAAAAGATAAATATAAAGTAGTTAATTAACGATATGGGGTGTTGTGTTTGTTAAAATAAATAAAATACACTTACACTTTGATAAATTCTGGTTACAATTCTGATTTATTTGTGTTTGGTGCGGTAAGGTTTGGTGAAGGTTTGGTTTTTACCACGAGGTGTAGGTAACCTCGTGGTAAAAACCAATTGTTGTGTATATGTTTAAGTCTAAATAAACCATTTTTCTGTTGAAGTATAATCAAGTAAAAATCAAAAGAATACTAGAAGAACTATTACGAATAATATAAATAGCGAAAAACATATAACTTAAGAAAATTATATATGCAAAATAAACATTAGTATATCTCCCATAAATATCTCCAACATTACATTACGTTTGCATGCTGTGTACCTCGACAATGACCTTTAAATGCATTCACCAAATCTGTTTATTTATCAAAATCATTCTCCGTACTTACCTTGGCAGGGCTTTACCAAAATCAAATCTTAAGACGTGCTCCTTAAGTTTGAATTTACATAAACATCGTTTTAATCGACAGCTAGTTCAATACCAGCCTTAGCGACAGACGTAAATTACTGTTCAATATTGCAGAGCATGCATAGGGAGTTAAATCGATTGGTATTCAAGTCCTGTGTTGTTCTCATTCCTTTAATCCTATATGACACGACATGTCGTAGCATCAGGCATTTTAATACACGAAGCTAAAGGAGTTCTACCTGTGTTGGAAATGAAGACTCAGAAAAAAATAAGTTGTTTCCACTAAATATGCTTCTATTTAAGTGTCCGAAAATACCGATATTGTACGGTTAAGCAACCGCACATTGTACTTTGATTTGGCCTAGTTAGAATACTGCAAATTATGTTAATTTATAATAAAATATAAGATAGTCACGTACTCAAGTAGGCCAGTCTTCGGTATAATATCGAGCTCGCGCAACATTTAACATTTTAACATTTTTTATAACATTTTTAATTAATTTCTTTTTATTTTAGTGCATTTTCGTATTAAAATACCTTTTTAAACATTAACATTTATTTTATTAACATCCAACATTAACTGTAAGGGTTCAAGCCCTTACATTTTGGTCCTTCGAGCCGTTAAGTGTAAAATCAGTGCCGTGGTACGGTTTCACTCGCGGGAACATTTGAACATTAAACTCAGACATTAATCAGAACATTCAACAGAACATTACAAACAGTGTGATCAGTGATAATCAGTGAGAGTACACAGAACGAGGTGAAGTATAAGCAGCAGGCAGTAAGCAGCGAATCCGGTGAGCACGTTCCATATTACCTAAATTTCTAAAATTTTGGATTTGTGAACCGCGAAACAACAATGTCTTCTTACGATGCTTTACTTGACTCTCAATCGGACAATCTTAACGCTATTAAACGTATAAATGAAAACTTTAAGAAAGATAGTCCTACACGAAAAACCACTCTTGAGTATCACGATGAAAGACTTCAGAAGCTGGAGGAGTATTGGAGTGACTTTAAAAACAACGACATCCAATTAGCCTTATTTGAAGGCAAGAAGTCTGGACCTTATTATGAGAATCGCGTTTACGAGCGCTTGGAACAAATATACGAAGAGACGAAGAGTATGATAAATAAGTCGAAACAAAGATTATTGGCGAAAATCGAAGACGATAAATTTACTTCGTTTACTCAGTTGCAACAACAAGAAGAAAGGTCGAGTGCTCAAGAGGTGGTTAAAGAACAACGGGAACGAGAAGAGGTCACATATGATGTGAAGAACACGACGTCAAATGAAGAGTTAGTCGTTGATCAACGGACTAAAGATATGTTAAATGAGCAGCGGTCAAACATCAAGGCGTTTGAGCGAACAATACGTAACATGGACATTGAAAATTTGAAAGAAAAGTGGCAACTTGAAGATAAATTGAGGTCAGTTACGCAACGTTGGGAAAAAGTCGATACGACGTATTGGAAGCTGGATAACATATTAGTCAACATGCAAGCATTTGAAAGTGATTATAACAGACTAGAAAGGCTGTATGAATTCAGTAAGGAACAAATTAACAAGAAGATTTGGGAGAACAAACACCAGGAAAAATCCACGCCTCAAATTGAACTACCGATTTTCAGTGGCAGCTATGCCCAGTGGACAACATTTAAAGACTTGTTCGTGGAAATCGTGCATCGTAACACTTTTATTTCTAACGCTCAAAAAATGCAACATTTAAAGGCAAAGTTAAAGGGAGAGCCCGAGCGATTAATACAGCACATGAACATTAGTGCTGACAACTACGAAGCCAGTTGGCGGATTCTTCAGCAGAGGTACGACAATAAGAGACTGTTATTTACCTACCAAGCCAACATGTTACTGAGTCTACCCAGCATACAAACCCCAACGGCATCACTACTGAAAAGAATGCATGACACAACCATTGAGTGCCTTCAGGCTATTCAGAACCTGAAATATGATACTTCCAGTTGGGATCCTTTAGTGGTTCACATTTTAATGCAAAAGCTAGACGCAGACACATGCCAGTCCTTCAAAGAATCCATGGAAAAACCAAAGGAAATGCCATCATTAAACGAGTTACTGAAATTCATCGAAACAAAGTTTATGTCAATGGAATCGGGTGCAAATCCGAACCGCCCGCGGAACTCTAACAGTCAACAGCAAAACACTCAGCCGAAAACAGTACATAATGCAACATACAGCAAGCCTAAAGCGCAGCAACAGACCAGTCCAGGTGGAGCTAAGAACATGCCGAGAACATACCACAACAAACAAACATCTCATCATTCTTTTATAACTTGTCCTAAATGTAATAAGCAACACGGTCTCTATAATTGCAGAGAATTTTTAAGTATGTCACCAGACGAAAGGTTAAAAACCGCTAACAACCTACATGTATGTCTAAATTGCCTGTTTAGTCATAACGGCGAAAAATGCACGTCGGAAAAAAGGTGCAAGCACTGCGATGAGTCGCATAGCAGCATTTTACATGACGCGATTGGACTTGCGAAATCGAAAACTAACAGAGTTAATGTAGGTCAACAAGTAAACACGCATTTAGCTCATGACAACTCGAATGAGGTATTACTAGCCACTGCCCAGGTCAAGACAATAGCCAATGACGGAACTATTGTCATTTTACGCGCTTTATTGGACCAGGGCTCTCAGGTCAGCATCATTACAGAAAATGCTGCACAAAAATTGCAGTTAAAACGGGAAAGGATGAGCGCGGTGGTGTCAGGTGTTGGTGCTTCAGCCACCACCAACTGTAAAGGAGTGCTCCATCTCAAATGCCAAGCGATATACAACAATTTTAACATTAACATTAATGCGTTTATTATGAAGAAAATAACAAACAAACTGCCAAGTAAGACAATAAATAAAGATAGTTTTGAACATTTACAACATTTGCAACTCGCTGATCCAGATTTTAACATATCTCAGAATATAGATTTACTATTGGGAGCAGAGGTATATTCTGAAATATTGTTAGAGGGGCTACTAAAAACAAACACGTCATCCGTTATAGCACAACAAACACATTTAGGCTGGATAGTATGTGGTAATTACAAAACATTTAATTGCCATGTAATTGTCAACAACATTCAGGATCTTGCCCAATTCTGGGAACAGGAGTCTTTGCAAGAAGAGAAAGAAGATTTCGACCCAGACAACAAGTGCGAACAGCTGTACAAAGAGACAACAACGCGACTTCCTGATGGACGATACCAAGTTCGTCTCCCCCTCAAGGACAATTTTATTGAACAATTAGGAACATCGAAACCACAGGCCATCGCTCAATTTCAACAGCTAGAGCGAAGGATGGTTAAAAACTGTGCGTTTGCAAAGAATTATAAGGCCTTTATGGAAGAATATGAAGAAATGGGTCACATGGAGAAAGTCGTAAACAACACTGAGAACAACAACATGGAATATTATCTTCCACACCATGGGGTAGTGCGGCCAGGTGCTATCACAACGAAACTTAGAGTTGTGTTCAATGCATCGGCGAAAACAAGTTCAAAACGCAGTCTTAATGACTTAATGGAGGCAGGACCGAACCTACAAAAAGATATTTTTAGTATCTTGCTGAAATGGAGACAATACAAATATGTCTTAACATCAGACATTGAAAAAATGTATCGATTTATAATGGTGCATCCGGCTCGAAGGACCAGGACCAAAATGTAAGGGCTTGAACCCTTACAGTTAATGTTGGATGTTAATAAAATAAATGTTAATGTTTAAAAAGGTATTTTAATACGAAAATGCACTAAAATAAAAAGAAATTAATTAAAAATGTTATAAAAAATGTTAAAATGTTAAATGTTGCGCGAGCTCGATATTATACCGAAGACTGGCCTACTTGAGTACGTGACTATCTTATATTTTATTATAAATTAACATAATTTGCAGTATTCTAACTAGGCCAAATCAAAGTACAATGTGCGGTTGCTTAACCGTACATCTTGGCGGGGCAAAAAATTAAGAAAACTTATAAAATATCCTATCAATGTAAATAAATTCATGTAAAACAAAATGTAAATAAAATTATAAAAATGTAAATAAAGTTATATGTTAAAAGAATGAGGTGTCGCGTAGGTAGATGCTGTAGCTCTTGGTGGTTTTTGGGGCGGTGATCTGATTGGCGTGTCGGCGGCGCTGACGGCGAGCTTGCCGCAGCGTTTGTAGTACACGTAGGCTCCTCCCGCGACGAATATGGACAGGATCAGAAGTCCCATCGTAGAGTACGAAACGATGTATTGATGGACATCGTGTTGCGACATTTCAGTCTGTTTGGTCTGATCTTCTAATTCTTTTAACGAATTATGAAGTTTTTCATAATCGTTTTTCACAAAATGCGTGTTATGTTGGCTTGTTGATAAGTCAAGCGGTTGTATCGATGTTAAATTGTTGATGTCATCCAGGTCTATCAATGGTATTTCCGGGTTGACATAAATTTTGTTCGTGTAATAAACTTGTGTGTAATATGTTTCTTCATTATTTCTAATTATGCATCCTTTTTTGGCTTCTAAAATTCCCGTTGACCGTATTGCCTTAGTGGTCATACGACCTTCACAGATGATCTGCAGTTGACAATCCGTGCAGCAGACATAGAGCCAGGTATTTGGTTTTTGTAATGTTATCCATTTGTTGTTGCACGACTCGGATGTGTAGATACATTTTGATAATGTAATATTTGTTATTGCGCCGATTTCGCATGGAATTTGATGATTTCGCATGTTGCGTGTTGGTTTGTTCAGTGAGCATACATATGTCCTTGGTTCTATTTTAATACAATGTTCCAGGTCACTGTTTGTTAGCTGCATGTATGTCTCTTTTCTCACATTTACTGCAACATATTCTGAGTTAGTTTTCATTGTAATTGACTGGTTGTTATTTTTGATCATAGGAATGGGAATTGTTTTATATATAGTGAATGGGGTGTCGCCCGTTAGTGGTAATGTTATTTCGATGATGAAATACTTATCAAATAATCTAGATTTTACTTCAAGTAGTTTGTAAATATCGGCTAATTGGTTTTGAATGTTGTCAACGGGTAGCGATAATTGTTGTGGCAATTGTCCAGATATAATGTTAAGCTCCTGAAAGAGTTGGTTCTGCGGTAAAAGTCTGGTGTCTACATGACCATGGTGAATGTTAATAGCTGTGTCTAACAGCATCTGTTGTATGTGGCGGAGTTTGGACAGAATTGTTGAACTTGTCAGAGCCATGATGTTAAAGTAGTTCAGCGCTTCGTCTTGTTGAACAGCTTCGTTCAATTTCTTTAGATAGTTCTCTGTTGCATTAAGGTGTTGCTCTAATAGATTGAACTGAGAGTTCATTGCTTCTTCGTTTCTCTTTAAAATGTTATTGTGTGCCTCAATTATTGAGGTTTGACTTTTGATCAGATTTAATAAATGGTCTCTGTTGTTATGTAATGTTTCTATGTCCTTTTTATATTGTGTTGCGAACCTTTCATCTAGCACGCCGAATAGGCTGTTTGCAAGGTAACCTACTCCATCGACGAGGCCTCGGGTAACGCGCCCCCTGGTTTGCCCATGATGAGTTTCTAACATGTAGTTGTTATGATCTAGTTCATTGAGTTCCTGTTCGAATTCAGTCATAATTGTTTTGCACAGCGTTTGGTAAGCAAATTGCTCACATCTTTCTCCTAGGTGTTTCACAACTCTATGTATATTTTCCATGCCTTGCCAGTAAGTTGTCATGTTATAATAAGTTACTATCTTCCAGTCATCATGTACGGTTTGCAAATTGCCGATTTTGTCAAAATACACCCCTCTATTTGGTTCAAACGGCGTGACGTTTATGCCGTCACTGCTCTGCCTTGTGGGCTGAAATAATGTT
Organism: Spodoptera exigua; assembly: GCA_902829305.4. NCBI lineage: Eukaryota > Metazoa > Arthropoda > Insecta > Lepidoptera > Noctuidae > Spodoptera > Spodoptera exigua. Next base: position 7,762,069 of record LR824612.2, read on the forward strand.
AGCAATGTTACGAGGATACATAGCAGGCTGGAACTTATCTTGCTTGATTTAAAACGTTGTTTAGTATTATTTGTTACAGCCTTTTGTGGTTCACTGCAGCTTTTGTCATTGGAGGTGGTGGTGTCAGGTACTTCTATAGGAGAATTTGGTACTGGGAGTTTCACTAATTTTGTTATTGGTCTTGTTAGTAGTCCTGTTTTAGTTTTTAACGTCACTACTCTGACCAGATTGTCCTTCCCAGGGTGAACTTCCTGTATTCTGCCAAGTGCCCATTTCGCAGGAGGAAGGCAGTCTTCTTTAATTAAGACAATATCCCCTATTGATAAATTATTTGTTTTGTTAAGCCATTTACTACGAACTTGAAGTTGTTGCAGGTATTCTGATGACCATTTGCTCCAAAACCCTTGTTTCATTTTGTCTAACAACTGCCACCTATGTCGAATGTTGATGTTTTTATTTTCGATATTTTCCGTAGGTAAGAATGTTAAAGGTCGGCCAATTAAAAAATGTGCAGGTGTAAGGTAATCAATATCGTCTACATCCTCTGTTAAGGGGCAAAGTGGTCTAGAGTTCATACAGGCTTCTATTTGCGTAAGAAGTGTTAGAAACTCTTCGTATGTCAACTTTTGCTCTCCTAGGACACGCTTTAGGTGATATTTCATAGACTTAACTGCAGCCTCCCAAAGTCCTCCCGCAGTCGGCCAGCTTGGGGCGTTGAAATGCCACTCTATCCCCATCTCGTTACACTTTTTCGATAAGGTGTCGTTGTTAAATGTTTGGGATATATGCAGTTGTTTGGCTAACTCCCTTTCGGCTCCAACAAAGTTTGTTCCGTTGTCCGAATAAATATGTTTTGGACAGCCTCGTCGCCCAATCATGCGGTTGAGAGCCAGTATAAATGTTTGCGATGATAAATCTGATGCAAGTTCTAAATGCACCGCCTTTGTTGTCATGCACACGAATACAACGACGTAACCTTTACTCGTTCTGACGCCCCGGCCCTTGTTTAATTTAACATTAACAAACCCTGTGAAGTCCACACCTGTGTGATAGAATGGTGGTGATTGTGTTATTCTCTCCCTGGGTAGGTCAGCCATTAATTGGTATTGTTTGGTTGGTTTGAAGCGACAACATTTAACACAGTCTTGCAGGTATTTTTTCACAGTGTTATTTCCTCCTGTGATCCAGTATTTCTGTCTCAATGTAGCCGTAGTTAGTCTCGCTCCACCATGTAGTGTTGTAGCATGCGCACGGGCAACTAAAAGATACGCCAGTTTGCTGTTTTTTGGGATGATAGCTGGGTGTTTTGTTTCTTCTGGTAAGTTTGAATTCTGTAGTCTCCCTCCGACCCGTAATATGTTATTTTTATCCAGGTAAGGGTACAGTTTCTGGAGTCCTATATTTTTGCTTATCCTTCCTTTAGTCTTTAATTCATGGATTTCTTGTTCGTAATATTCGTTTTGTACATGTTTTATTATTATGTTAGTAGCGCATCGAATATCAGAGAGTGTTAAATTACATTGTTTTGACGCGGCCGGGTCATTCATGTTTGGATGATCCATAGCTGCGTCTTCCCCGTGCCGACGGCCTTGCGACGTGATTGTTATGAAACGCGACACCCAAGCTACGATGCGTATTATAGTCATAATACAGCTGTTTTTGTTAAGTAGTTCAGTTACAAAGTTAATGTTTTTGTTTTCGGTAGTTTGTAACGTAACTGCATGCACCCTTTTTAGTTCTATTTCAGGCATCTTTATCGTGTCATGTGTTTCAGGAATGGTTTCACTGTTAAGCCATTCAGGTCCATTAAACCACAGAGGAAAGTTGTGCAACTGAGACGGCAGTAGTCCACGTGACGCACAGTCAGCCGGGTTTTGTTCCGATCTCACGTGCTTCCAACTCCCTGCGGGCACTACAGATATGATCTCTTGAACTCTGTGTCCGACGTAGGCTTTCCATCGCGAGACATCTCCCTTTAGCCAGCCAAGTACGATCATCGAGTCCGTCCAAGCTGTTACTTTAATGTTAGGCTTATCAAAGCAAAGTTTTATTTTATTTACCAGTTGAGCTAACAGGTGAGCGCCGCATAACTCAAGTCTGGGGAGTGTTTGATGTTTTTGTATTGGAGCGACCTTTGTTTTTGCCGCAACCAATGCAATCTGTTGCTGTTTTCCTTCAGTAATCTTACTGTATACTACGCACGAGAACGCTTTTTCTGATGCGTCACAAAATGCGTGTAATTCACAATTCTTGTTCGCTCTTAATCCAAGCCATCGGTTAATTTTGAAAGGTTGCATGTTTGTTAATTCTGTTTTTAATGTTCTCCATTCCTTTTCTATTTCATCTGGAACAGTATCATCCCATTCGATTTTGTACTTCCAGATCTGTTGGAATAAGATTTTTGCCTTGATTGTAATTGGCGATAATAACCCCAATGGATCAAAAATTGTTGATATGTCGCTTAAGATTTGCCGTTTGGACGACTTGTTGTTGGTTTCCGACTCGGTTTTGTTTTTTAGTGTGGTTGAAAATATAAATTCATCTTGTTTCGGATTCCATGCCAAGCCTAATGTTTTAGACGCTGATGCCTCAGTAAAGGTTAAACTGACTGGACTAATCATATGTTCTGGCAGATCTTCTAGCAGTTGACGTTCGTTACTCGACCATTTTCTGAGATTGAACCCTCCTTCCTTTAATAACTGTATAAGTTGGTCTCTTGTATCTCGGACCTCGTCCATGGTATCCTTTCCGAATAACGCATCATCTACAAAAAATTGGTTGAGTAGGATGTTTTTAGCCTCCGGGTACCTGTCACCTTCGTCCTTTGCTAGCTGTTGAAGTGTTCGGAGTGCTAAGAATGGAGCGGCCTTGGTACCATAGGTAACTGTACATAGTTGATATTCTCTTAGCAGTTGCTGTGGACAATCCCTCCACAGATATAATATTCTCATTAATGTTTCTCTAGCGATAACAAAAATAAGTTTTATATTTGCCGTTAAAACTACGACTAATACAAACTTTAAATTTTATGATGTTTCAAAACAACGTTATGACTAATGAGTAATTATAATCCCTATCGAGATACCACCACGGCCTCACAGAAAACCGGCGAGAAACAACCATAGCCTTGTGTTTCGCCGTGTGAGTGACGTTACCGGAGGCCTAATCCTTCCCCTCCCTGATCTCTCCCCAATCTCTAAATCTCCAAAGCCCTAACCCCTAAAAGGTCGGAAACGCACTCGTAACTCTTCCCTTGCGGTCGCGGGTGTCCATCGTCTGTCCGTTTACCGACCTATTGCATAAAAAAAACAATAGGTATCTAATTATGGACGCATATTTTTTTAATAGTAGTAAAGCAAACGAATAGATTACCTGGTAGGCAATTATGCTTATTACTCGCAACAATGGAGGAGTTACGAGTGCGTTGTCGACCTTTTGAGAAGTTTGGGAGACTTAGATATTGGAGAAGCATTAAGCGTGAAGATTTTAGTTTTCAGGTGATCCGTACGCACTTCGGCCTCCCATTTCAATAAAAAAAAAAAACATTTCGTTAGCGAAAAAGACCGTGATTTCAATCCCAGTTGTAATTTCAATTTTTTTAACTAACCTAGGAATAAAGTAGTATTATCAATAACCACAACATACAAAGGTAGGAAATATTATGGACAGAATCTTATGTAATCTCTTAGGTATAATACTCAATCCTTAAGTCCACAATCATGGTTGGTTACTAGTTAACACCGTCTTACTACTTAACACAATTAAAAAAAAATAACAAAACAATATGCTTAATTAATCGTGTAACAATTATTTTTAAACAACATTATTAAGAGAACCAAAATGTACAAAATTGTCCGGCACGCGTTGCGTATCAATGCCAACCGTCCAAACAGGCGGATGTATCAAATATAAGAACAATTCCTCTAATTGAATCGGGTAAGGGTTCTCGAATATTCTTGGTGAGTTATATATCTTTGCGAAATTGCCAAATTGGACAGTCATTTTGTTAGATATATTAGGTATTAGTTTTATTTAAATGTAGGTGTACCTATTTACTCTTATTTAATGTGTTTGATGCCACGTTCGAGCGAACGATTTTTTAAATTTTCATGGAAGTAACTATCACGTACATATTAAGCAAAATATTTTACTTATAATATAAATAGAAAATCCTGTTTAGTTACCCCTTCTTCAGACAAAAGCCACGACGATTTACTTGCCTTTTCAGTTTCATTAAAACGTTAATTTCACCTTCCTTCTAACTTTTATAAAAATAATAGTTAATAATAAAAACGCCAACATTTACTGCCGTATTTGTTAAATCAAACCTTAAGTCCCTTATTTAGGGAAGTGATCAGACGCCGTCTCCTCCTTCTGCGAAGCAGTTATGCTCGCAAACGCGAGAGCGATCCTCCTCCTCACGCCCCAGCCGCCGCAGCAGGCGACACTCCGGGCGTTGGCGATCAAGAGACGACCGTAAGTGCGGGTCTGCGGACGGCGAGTAAGGGCAGCTCACCGCCCGAGCAGAACCAGACCCGAGCATACGGCGCGTAGAGTTCCGCGCGCGCCTCAACGACATGCTGCTGCTGAGCTGATGTTCAGCAGGGTAAACACAACGAGGCACCGCGACCTCCACCCATAACAGGAGTAGGAAGGGGGTTTAGTCAGTAAAAGTCTGACACTCCCTCCCGCCCGACCCTGGCCGAGAGAAGTAATTTGATGATTTTCGCCTCACAAAACAGGCCCTGATTTTGACAATCACACTTGTGGCACTCCAGAAGTCTAGTCTTGACGACCAACGTTCAACCTGCACCTGCTTATTACCTAGTTCATTTTTCCCAAGACTTGTACCATTTGAAACTAGATCAGATCTTTTTGATTGGACAAAATTGTGTGACGTCATAAGATACGAGTATCATTGCTACATACATCTATGTAGTATATAGGAAAGAAAGTCGTGTTAATGTTAGTTACACTATTTATATTTCAAGACGGCTGAACCGATTTCGTTGAGATTAGTTAAGGTAGGTAGAGAAGGTAGGTGGGGGTCCCCCCACAGCGTTGACTTCCTCGTAGTGACCCCTGGGCAACGTCGCGCCTGACCACCGTAACGGAGTGGCAGGCCGGCGGCTAACGAACGCTGTGAATCGCTTGCTTTAATTGTCGTGAGCTTCCGATATTGTTGGTGGCAATGCCACAACCACTGAGGGACGCCTCCGGGCGTTTTCTCCCCAAAGGCCCTTCTCAGGGCCAACCCAAAGGCCCTTCTCAGGGCCAACCAAAAGGCCCTTCTCAGGGCCAAACTAAATCCCGGGATGCTTCGGCATCAGAGACCAGCCGCGCACCATCTGCGGCGAGTCTAGCACGTGGTAGTGACATCGTGTCGGACTTTTCCGACAACGAGTCGATTTTGAGTGGCACGACTTGCGGTTCCACACGCCAGTCAAGAAAGCGGGCCTTCCTTAGGCAGGACTCCAGAGGCTCTCCGGACCAAACGGAGAAGCCTGCGAAGCGGGCGGTGATTCAGGCTGACTTGGAAGAGAGGATCTCTTCCAACGAACAACGTGCGAGAACCACCAGAGCCAAGGCTGGCTACGGCGCCTCCAGCGTCCTCTACGCGGACCACTCCGTAGAGGAAATGGAGCGCATGGCTCTGGAGGATCAGCAGGAGATTCTGGAGGTGGCCTCCAAGTCCTCCAATTTGAAGGGGACCTTCCAGAAGGCCCTGAAATGCCGGGCAGCGAGCTTGCTCGGCATCGTCAAGGAGTTGGCACAGCGCACCACCTCCGACGAAACGCGGCAACTGCAGGCGAAAGTGGATCGCCTGCAAAAAGAGGTGTCGGCGCTGCACGCGCGCGTTGCCGAGCTCATGGCCCGGCCTGAGGGGACATCGGAAGGTCCAGCGTCGATGCCCGCCCCCTCCAACCTTGAGGAAATCATCCGCAAGGTCGTAATGGAGGAGAGGGCCTTCACCAGGGCCTGCTTCGCAGGAATAGAGGACCGGCTACTTCCGGAGAAGCGGCTTCGCCCTCCACTTGCGGCGGATAAGGTATCCGAGAGGACCCCTAGCGCACCGGGTCCTTCAACGGCCCCAGCCCAGCGGGAGTCCAAGGGCAAGGGAAAGGGTAAGGGGAAGAAGACCACCCCGGCCGCCCCGACTGCCCAGACGGTCCCTCAGGACCTTCCGAGGGAGGACCCACTGCTGCCCTCCACCACCCCTTCCAACCAGCCGTGGGTGAAGGTGGTGTCGAAGAAGCGGAAGGGGAAGAAGAAAGTGGCCCCCAAGCCTCCTGCAGCCAAACCTGCAGCCGCAGCGGAGAAGAGGAAGAAACTCCCTCTTCCTCCGAAATCCGCAGCCGTAGTGGTCACGCTGACCCCTGAAGCAGAGGAGCGAGGGGAGACGTACGAGTCCGTACTACGACGGGCTCGCACTAACGTCGACCCTACGCAACTCGGGGCGGGCAGGGTCACGTGCCGAAGGACCCAAACGGGGGCTCGTATCTTTGAGTTCTCCGGGGCTCAAGGCGGCACCAAGGCGGACCTCTTTGCCTCGAAATTGAGAGAGGCTGTCGCGGACACGGCCAAGGTCGTGAGGCCGGTCAAATGTGTGGCACTCGAGGTGACCGATCTCGACGACTCGGTCACGCAAGAAGAGGTGGTAGCCGCGGTTGCGGCGGTGGGAGGCTGCGCCGTCGAGTTGGTCAAGGGTCGCACCATCAGACCAGGCCGCGGGGGTATGGGCACGATGCGTTTGGAGTGCCCCATCGCAAGTGCCAAGGCAGTCCTCGCCAAGGGTCGCCTGCCAGTGGGGCTTAGCTCGGGTGGGGTCCGAGCGCTTGAGGACGAGCCGATGCGCTGTTTCAAGTGCTTCGGCATCGGCCACACCCGGGCTCTCTGTCCGTCATCTGCCGAGCGCAAGGAGCTCTGCTTCCGCTGCGGAAAAGAGGGGCACAGGTCGGCCACCTGCAAGGCAACTGCTCCGCATTGCGTCGTGTGTGCGGCCAATGGTCGTCCAGCCGACCATGTGATGACGGGCAGGAAGTGCCGCCCACCCACAAAGAAGGGCAAAGTCCAGGCGCCACAGCGACCTGCCACTGCTGCCGCCGTCACTGAAACCCCAGTTCCAGTGCCGGCCTCCGAGGGAAGTGCCATGAACACCGACTAATGGCTGGACATCGTCGACGTGTTCTACAGGCAAACACCAACCACTGCAGAGCGGCCCAGGACCTGCTGGTCCAAACCCTTGCGGAGTGGTTGGTGGACGTGGCGGTTGTCGCCGAGCCGTACTCTGTCCCTGGCAGCTGGCTGGGTGACGATAGCGGTTCGGTTGCACTGGTGACGCGGTCTTCCACGGACTCCCCTCCCCTCTCGCTCTTAGAGAGGGGACCGGGATACGTGGCCGCCGCGTGGGGAGACATAGCCCTCGTAGGGGTGTATTTCTCCCCAAACCGCCCTCTCTCGGAGTTCGAGAACTTCCTGGACCTTCTCGGCAGTGTGGCAGATAGAGTGGCGCAGCGGCGGGTCCTTGTCGTGGGCGACTTTAACGCCAAGTCAGTGTCATGGGGCAACCCGACCACCGATGCACGAGGACGCGAGGTGGAGACCTGGTCCGTCTCATCCGGACTGTCCCTTCTAAACAGAGGCACAGTCCACACCTGCGTGCGGCGGGAGGGGGGCTCCATCGTGGACCTCGCCTTCGCCTCCCCTTCTTTGGCGGCCTGCGTAGTAGACTGGCGGGTGGAGCGGGTGGAGACTTTGTCTGACCACCGATATGTGCGGTTCGACATCTCCACCCAGGGCTCTCCTAGGGCGCGCGAGGTTCGGTCGCATTTCCCGCGGTGGGCGCTTACCCGCCTGGACCGGGAAGCTGCAGCGGAGGCGGCGTTCGTCCAGGACTGGCTGTCGCCACCTGTCGACGTCCACGATGTGGATGCCACGGCAGCCCAGTTGAGGGACTCCCTGACCGAGGTTTGCAACTCTTGCATGCCTCGGTCCCACCGTCCACCTCCTCGACGCGCCGTTTACTGGTGGTCAGAGGAATTGGTGGAGCTACGGACCGCATGTGTGAGAGCCAGGCGGGCCTACACCAGGAGCCGGCGGCGGCGTAACCGAGACCTCGTCAATGAGGATCGCCTTTACGCAGCCTACGTGGAGGCAAAGAGGGAGCTGACGGCCCGAATGGGCTCAGCACAGGATCGCGCGAGGGAGGAGATGGCCGAGGGCCTAGACGCTGATCCCTTTGGTAGGCCGTACAGGGCGGCGCGCAACAAACTGCGCCCGTACGGCCCCCCAGTGTCCGAGACCCTCGAGCCGTCGTTGCTGGAGGAGGTAGTCCAGTCCCTGTTTCCGCGCAGGGACAGCAACTTCGCTCCGCCTGTGATGAGCGCCCCACGGGTTATGGCTCCATCGGTCGAGGAGGAAGTCGATCCAGTGACGGTTGATGAGTTGGAGAGGGCAGCGTTCTGCCTCCGGGGGAAGAAGACAGCCCCAGGTCCGGACGGCGTCCCCGCAAAAGTGGTGGCCATCACCGCCTTCCAGATGGGGGAAAGATTTCGGGACCTCTTCAGTGCGTGTCTGACGCGTAAGAGGTTCCCGAAGCCATGGAAGGAGGGCCAATTGTGCCTCCTTCGGAAGGAAGGGCGGCCGGTTGACTCCCCATCGGCATACCGACCCATCGTCTTGCTGGATGAGGTCGGCAAAATGTTCGAGCGGATCATCGCCGCCCGCATCAACAAACACTTGAGCACAATTGGCCCGGACCTGTCGGACGCACAGTTCGGCTTTCGAGCTGAACGCTCGACTGTCGACGCCCTCTCCCGACTCAAGGGGCAGGCGAGGGAGGCGATGGATGCGGGGGATGGATTGTTGGCGGTGTCATTCGACATATCCAACGCCTTCAACTCCATTCCCCACTCCACCATTCTTGAGGCGCTCCGCTTTCACGGGGTGCCTCCTTATTTGCGGGAGCTCTTGGCGGACTACCTGCGGGACCGCACTGTCCTTCTGGTGGACAAGTCTGGCCAGCTGCGAAGGTACCGCGTCGAGTCCGGTGTTCCGCAGGGCTCTGTTCTAGGACCACTCCTGTGGAACATCGGGTTCGACTGGCTCTTGCGGGGCAACCTCCCCCGTGGCACGTCTGTCATCTGCTATGCAGACGACACGCTCCTCACTGCCCGGGGGAGAAATTTCGGAGAGGCGGCCAGCTTGGCTTCGGCGGGTGGTTCAAGGGTGGTAGAGAGGGTCTCCCGCCTAGGGCTGACGGTGGCGCTGCACAAGACCGAGGCAGTGTTCTTCCACGGGTCCCGGCAACGCCAACCGCCTGACGCGCACATTCACGTGGAGGGTGTCCGCATTGGGGTGCAGGCCCAGATGAAGTACCTGGGCCTAGTCCTCGATAGCAAGTGGCGCTTCAGCGCGCATTTCAGTGGGCTATCGACACGCCTATTGAGGACTGCGGGCGCCCTCTCGTGGCTCCTCCCTAACCTCGGGAGACCTGGCGACCAGTGCCGGCGTCTATACGCCGGCATTCTGAAGAGCATGGCCCTATACGGGGCACCAATCTGGGCGGACTCACTGTGCAGACGGGAGAACGTCGCCGCCATCCGCAGGCCACAAAGGGCCATTGCACAGCGGGTGGCGAGGGCATATCGCACAGTGGGTTTCGCAGCGGCGTGCGCTCTGGCGGGTACCCCTCCTTGGGAGCTCGAGGCATGGGTGCTCGCCAGAGTGTACGACTGGACGGCGGAGCAGAGGGCGCTCAACCGGTCCCCGGCCCTTGGGGAACGGGAAAATGTGCGGGAAGAGGTGAGGGAGGCCATCACTCGGCACTGGGCTGAGGAACTCGCCTCCGCAGAGTTTGGTCGCCGGACGTTGGACGCCATCGGGCCCGTCCTGATCGACTGGCTCGATCGGCAGCACGGCTGCCTGTCGTTTCGCTTGGTGCAGGTCCTGTCCGGGCATGGTTGCTTCGGATCGTACCTGCACCGAATAGGGAGGGAGGAGTCGCCACAATGCCACCACTGTGGCGCCGCGGTGGACTCTGCAGAGCATACCTTAGAGGTGTGCCCATCGTGGGACGAACCCCGCCGCGCCCTGGTGGCAGCGGTCGGGAACGACCTCTCGCTCCCCAGCGTCATAACATCCATGCTGGGGAGTGAGGAGGCATGGGCAGCGGTGGCCTCCTTCTGTGAGGACGTCATGTCACAGAAGGAGGCGGCGGAGCGCATGCGGGAAGAAGATCCTCTCGCAGCGCCGCTCCGCCAGCGAAGAAGGGGCGGACGAAGACGGCGTACACAACGTCCGTCGTCACCTGCTCCAGGGGGTGATCAGCGGGCGACAAGCGCGGGGGCGCAAGCGCCAGCATCGCACGCATCACCCGTGCTCCGGCCATCATAAAGGCTCCTCCCTAGGGGGGAATTGAGGGGCCTGCCATGAGGCGGGCAGTCGCCGGTGGGGGACTGGACGTCATGGATTCCCAGACCCCCTCCACTCAGGCGAGGCCGGAGTGCCACTGGGTTTTTAGTGGGTATACCGGGAACGACTTTACCGGGGAGTCCCACATAACCCTCTCCCGTCCCCCGACGGGAAGGGTATGCGTAATAGCATTTTTCCCAGTGCCGCAAAAAAAAAAAAAAAAAAAAAAAAAAAAGGTAGAGAAGGTAGGTAAGGGTAGGTTACGCAGTAGGTTAGGCAGGGTAGTGTAGGTAGTCAAATGACGGGAGCGAAGCCGGGGGTAAAAGCTAGTAGGTGTACTATTTCTCCCAATTTAACGTCACTCAATTCTGTTAGCATAATTCGTGAAATATAAATATTGTTTCATTATACTGTGTGACAAATCCCGTATTTTATTAAACCGCATACATTTAGAAAGAGATATACAAAATATACAACAAAAGAAATTTAATAATACCCGTTTTTATTATTTTAATAAGCATGCACAAATAACTTGGACGGATTTTCTTTGGTACGTATTTTCTTGGCTCAAAATAGGACCTCTTTTGATTATGTAAATCTTTGTGATCTTACTTGTCACTATGGACTTAAGGTTTCGTAATATTATGTCACATTGATGATAAAATAAGCCCAAGGATTCGTTTAATAATAATTAATCTGTTTGTAGCACCAATTATTTACCATACGTTTTTAAACCAACATTAATGCCAATTTTGTCAATTTTGTTGTACAGCAGCACCTTTGGTATTTTTGTAATTAGATTTTTGCGGAGACCACCCTTTAAGTTTTAAACTTATTTGAATTCATTAAAGTACTTAGCAAGACATTGTTTTAACGAAAACCAAACTTTTGTTATTGAACTTTTTAATGAAATTAATAACCTGAACTCTACTATTATTAGATTACTCGATCTAATCGTCTATCATAATCAATTAATTGATTTTCTATGTAAAACGTCCGATTAATTAATATTGTTACATTGTTATATGCAAATGGCCCATTTGCAGCATTAAGATAGCAATGATTCAACAATTCAACTCCAATCCTAAACAGAGTGAATTGAAACACAATCCCGTCATTAAATTAATGACATAATAGGAGCATATACATGGAGATTAATGTGCGCAGTTCACTTAACAATTAATACAGATTAATGTTTTAGTCGAAAGCTACACTACCTAAACTTTATACCTACCACATCACAGACAGACATGAACCTTATACTGTAACACAAGCATCGTTGATTAGAAATAAGAGACCACAAAATTAGCTCAGTAATGCTTTGTGAAATTCCCAATTTCCCTTATGTACGTTAACCGTATTATTTGTATGAAAAAAAATCCCCATTTGTAATCAGCTTTGGTCGGGTTACTCGTTTTATTCCAACCAATAATAGTATGAAAATCGAGGTATTACTGGAAAGACCTTTAAACCGGACCGATGATATTGTCAAACCTTTTATTGTTTGATTAGATATGAGATTTGTGCGGCCCCTGCAATACACATTATTTACACACAGTCTAACAAACTCGCCGCAATATTCGCGGTGTATGTGCGAGCACGCCTCGCCCGGCTTTGTATAAAAAGACAAATATTTATTCAGAATATAAGTCTGCAATTTCCCGCGGAAGGGCTACGAACCCAAAATTTAAGTTTAAAATCTAAATTAGGAACTATTCAAGCGTCGAGATTCAAGAAACGAGTTATTTGAAAAGTTTTAAATTTACTGCAATTGTTCTGTGGTAATGTTTTAGGGGAGTGTTCGCCAAATGGAAAATATCTTGGCACGTTTGAGCTGAACAAATTATTCTTATCCCTACACTTATTCAGTTCGGTGGTCCTGCAGTCTTGGGATGGGGCTTTATAACAATGCTTTACTGAACTCTAAACAAGGAAAAGTCTAGTGCGGGATGTTTTCCAGAGTCGTAGGGTTAGGACTAATTGCGTTTTATCATTTCAAACGCGGTCCTTGACTTGCAATTTGTTTGCTCAACTGGCTAGGATTAAATCTCAGTGCTGTAATTTATTTTAACTTTCAGCCCAAAAAGGGTTGTGTAGTAAGTAAGATGACTTTTGTTTCTTTTTTTATCTTTTCGTTTTGTTCGTTACTAGGCAATACGTTGGTAAATTCTACGAAATACATGTTTTTTTGAACAAATTTAATATAGGTAATTTTAATTGCGATTTTATTTTACGTTAGTATGTACGCTCAAATACAACCCATTTGTATTTTGAACTAGTATGTAATCAGATATAGTAAACAGTTTAGACCAAATAATTTCTCGAATTTTATATTTCAATCCTCTTTTGTATTAGATGAATTTCGACGTTCTCTCGACGTTTTCTGACGTGCTCTTAATTAATTTTCTATGAAACAGCTTTGAATTGCTATTTTTAGGAACAAATACTGTATTTCATTTCTGTAGGTTTATTTAAAAAAAAAGAGGTGAGTATCGCATGTAAGTAGTGTTAAATATATATATGTATATGTATCCTTATTTTAAGGATACTTTAAGTTTTGTGCTTTCTCTGTAGGCAAGCGCTCGAATACGATTAATATTTTCTAGTAAGAATGGGCGGGGTTGACTGGAGTGATACCACGGCCTCGCAGACAACCAGCGTGAAACATACCGTGGAGCGAAGCTAAGGGGAGGCCCAATCCTTTGCCTACCTCATCCTTATCCGATTCCTTAATTTCGAAACTCTAATCAGCAAAATGTATGTGTAGCGTAAACGTAACTTCTCTGGTGGCGGTGGCTTTTCTTTGGGCGGCGCCGGTGGCTTACTATCAGGTAATAATATGTATAATCGATTACCGAGTTGATACATAAAAAAATTGGTTGATCAGAACTAGACCGGAGCGTGCGTCGCGTCGCGTTCCACGCGCGCCACTAAGAGTCATCAGACCACTACACTGCAGGCTGGTGTCCAACCAGGGCTCTGATTGTAAGCGTCACTTTATACCATATCCCGATCTAAAGCAGTAGATGTAACGTGTTGGTAGTCAGTAACAGTCTGACACTTTGTCTCGCTCCAACCAGGGACGAACCCAAGACATTCGACTATTTTCCAATGGAATAAGTGTTTTTTTTTTTTTGCTTAGAGACTGAATTTAGTTGGAATACTCTAGAGAGAAGGAGCTGTAAGTCAATGTACTCAATAATCTATTATATACTCTGATCTCGTACCAAAAATCTATAGTATCAGTGGACGGGTTAATAGAACTGCAAATACTTTTTTTCTAATATAATTAAAAGTCTCTACGTGATGAATGATAAAAAGAACTTTAAATAAAAGCATTCAATAGATTGAAATTATGTTCTTAACTCAATAAGTACCTTTTTTTAAAGTCAGATATTTTCTTAATTGCCTTATGTTTGAAAAATATATAATTAAATTGTATAATATCACTACATAGAACAAAACAAAGTTGTTTTTTCGGTCCCTATATCCCTATGTATGCATTACGTTTTGAAAACAGTTTTTTTATAATAGAGTGATCGAAGAGGAAAGTTCAGATATATGTATAATACATCCATTAAATAATGGAATTTTTTTGTATCATTATTGAATCCGTGCGAATAAAATTGTTGGGGCGTAATGTAATGGGTACCTTTTTTGTGGTAGAACGAACAACCGTTGAGTTACGAGTGCGCTGCATACCATTGCCGACTGGATTAGGTTGGAGATATTGGGATTGGCTAGGAATTAGGGGAGGTAAATGATTACTGGTAGGTTACTACCATAATAAGTCAAATACTCTAATAGCTTTTAATATTTTTTCCTAACAACTTCAAAGACTTGACTTGATTGCACGGTTGGTGCGGTGGCTGGGCAAATGGCTGCCGTGCGACGTGTCGCGGGTGATTCTCGCACGGAACGACACTTTATGTGATCCACAAATTGTTGTTTCGGTTCTGGGTGTCATGTGTATGTGAATTTGTATGTTTGTAAACGCACCCGCGACACAGGAGAAAATCCTAGTGTGGGGCAACGTGTTTTTTTTTTATCTATCTCTATTACGATGGGAATAGAGGAATTGAACGCGACGTGTTCCTGTTGTAATACACTGCGCCACCGGAGCATTTATTGCAAAGTCAGCAAACGTGTCGGTCGATTGGAAAATATTGCATAGAAAATTCTCCCGAAGTAAAGACGTGAGAGAATGAGATATAAATTAAATTTTAAATTTAAAATATACAAAAATCTAATATTAATTTTAAAATCATGGTAACGTAAGCGTAGCATAGCTCACACACTCGCAATATCAGAAGAGTCACTAGTGCGTTGTTACTTTTTTGGGAGTTCTTGAGATCAGGGTTTTGGGAATTGAGGATGGGAGTTATGCGCGAAACATAAAGCAAGAATTAGAGAAATTGTGTACAATATACCAATAATTTAATATACTTACTATGTTACCACTTGCTAGATATAAATAAGATTGAAAGTGCCAGGTGCAGTGTGGAGTACCTACAAAGTAATCATTTAAAACTATAAATTCATTAGCAACCTGCTACAGTAACTTAATAATATTTATTAGGTAAATACAAGTTTTGCCATAAATGTGTTATTATTTAATGTATTTTTAACATACAATTACATTAAAAATCGAATTAGAATCTAATTGAACAACATATTATGTAGATGAGTAGTATGTAGAGTAGTTTTTATATATACATTTAGGTGTGGGAAAGCATGGGTTGTGTTTCGCCGTGTGGGTGAAGTTACCGGAGGCCCAAACTCGCCTAATCTTAAAATCCCTAATCCCCAAAAGGTCCGCAACGCACTCGGGTGTCCATGAGCGGCGCTGATTGCTTACCACCAAGCAATCTGTTTTATTTTATTGTATTAAGTCGTGGTGGGTATTAAGTCGTGGTGGCCCGGGGGTTAAGGAGCCCGCTTCTCATGCATGAGGGTGTGGGTTCGAAACCTGGCAAGTACCAATGTGACTTTTTCCGAGTTATATGTACTTTCTATGATTATTTAGACACCACTGGCATACGGTGAAGGTAAACATCGTGAGGAAACCTGGACTTATAATTTCTAATTGTAAGTTTGAAATCGCCAACCCGCATTGAGCAAGCGTGGTGATTAATGCTCGAACCTTCTCCGTGTGAGAAGAGGCCTTTGCTCAGCAGTGGGCACTTATAGGCTGATGATGAAGCAATCTGTTTGCCGTCCTATAACAAAAAAAACGAACTTTCAGTAACGTTCAGAAATCTTGTGTTTGATATAACGCCAATCTTTCCCAATCCTTGCCCTCCCCCAATCCCTTCTCAATCCCTAACTCTCGAAATCCCTAATCCCTAAAAGGTCGGCAATGCACTCATAACTCCTGCGTTGCGGGTGTCCATGGGCGGCGCTTATTGCTTACCACCAGGTAATCCGTCTGCTCGCTTGCCGACCTATTACATAAAAAAACGCTAAGATTACTATCTTAGCGTTTTATTTTATATTCATTTCGAAATAGCAACCTCCTGTTTATATTTGGCACACGATCTTTTTGACACGGTAATATACCTACAACTTTCTTTTGTTATTGAAGGGGAAACTTCAAATAGCCTAACTCTATGGGAAATATACTAAGGAGTGCGGGATGTCTGCTTCACTAACACCTCCACACACCAAATTAAGTGTGGGAGAGCCAAGCTTCGGCACGAATGGGTCGGCTCGACTGGAGTGATACCAGAGCCTCACAGAATACCGGCGTGAAACAACCACAGCGTTGTGTTTCGTCACGTGATTGAGGTTACCGGAGGCCCAATCCCTCCCCTTCCCCTATCCCTTCGCGATCCTTATATCCGCAACCCCTATCCCCAAAAGGCAACGCACTCTTAACTCTTTTGGTGTTACGGGTGTCCATGGGCGGCGCCGATTGCTTACCATCACGTAATCCGTCTGCTCGTTTGCCGACTTACACCATAAAAAAGTACGAAATAAATAATTCTAGAAGTACTTAATTTAGATCACAAACATGTTTATTTAGTTACAAAACCTCCACTCCTTTCGGTAACTTTCCTCTGTTATAACGTGGATAATAATCAGGCAGCTAAATGTAGCGTATTTTGCCTTCACCTATCATCTTTGTAATGCTAATAGATTCATATAACTCTGAACAAGTAAACAACGTTCATAATTCATATCACGTGTGTTTTTCTTAGAAAAATTTGAGTAGCAAACCATATTTTTGATACACAGTTATTTTGAAGTCTATGTATATCGAAATATACTACTCTGTCAAGTAAGTACCGGGAAAAAGTCAATAATACACAAAATGTTTGTTATTCATCTAAATTTATTTTATCACCTTCAAAATATGCTCCTTCAGAAACGATACAATTACGCCAACGAATAATCCAATCATCGAAACTTTTTTTAAACGCTGTTTCCGGAATTGAGTTCAGTGCTCGCCGCGAATTCTCCTTTATGTCTTCTAACGATTGAAAACGGGTGCCACGAAGGGATAATTTGAGTGTGGGAAAAAGAAAGAAGTCGGCTGGAGCCATATCTGGTGAATATGGTGGCTGCTCGATGGTGTTTGTTGAGTGTTTGGACAAAAAATCGTTTACAACGATGGTCTTGTGCGAAGGCGCATTACCGTGATGCAAAATCCAAGAATTTTCTTTCCACATTTCTGGCCTTTTTCGTCGAATTTGTTCTCTTAAACGCCGCATAACGCTCAAATAATATTCTTTATTTACCGTTTGACCTTCGGGCAAGAATTCTGAGTGCACAACACCGCGATAGTCAAAGAAAACAGTCAACATGACTTTGACTTTTGATCGACTTTGACGTGGTTTTTTCGGTTTTGGTTCAGTTGGAAGGCGCCATTCCGAAGCTTGTTGACTAGTTTGCATGTCAAACTCGTAAACCCACGTCTCGTCACCAGTAACAATGCGTTTCATGAATGTTGGGTCGGTATTGACTCATTCTAGCATGTCCTCAGCGACTTTCATGCGATTTAGTTTTTGAAGAAAATTCAGGCCTTTTGGGACTAGCCGAGCGGCAAGACGTTTCATACCCAAATTATTTGTTAAAATGGTACGGATCGACTCGTGAGATACAGAAAGTTCGGCGGCCATCTCTCTCAAACTTGAATGAGGATTTTCAGTCACTATTTCCTTCACTTTTGCGATGTTAACTTCAGTTGCAGACGTTGATGGCCTACCAGAACGAGGCAAATCTTCCATCACATCTCGACCGCTTTTGAACGCTTTGTACCACTCATAAGCACGTGTTTTTGATAAATTCGATTCACCGTAAGCCTTCTGTAACATTTTGAGTGCCTCCGAACACGAAATTTCATTGGCGATGCAAAATTAAGACAAACTCTTTGTTCGATGTTTTTGTCCATTATGAAATTCGCAATACACACTAGATATTATAAAACTAAAAACAGCACTGTTTTTAATATAAATAACAGATGCAACTCAAATTCCGCGCCAAAATGGAAAACAGTTATGCCAATCTAACAACAGCAAAAAAAAATTAAATTCGAATTTGGAACCATAAAAAAAACATTAATTCCCGATACTTTGTTGACTGAATGTATATCGGGATCTTATGAAGATAGGTACTTTTGTTAGGGATTTCACCCATGTTAATTGGTCATTTTCCGCTTGAAAGATGGCCCATATTTAATTACTAGCTTCCGCCCGCGGCTTCGCCCGTGTGGTATGTTGATAAAGTAGCCTATGTTCTATTCTGGAGTGTATCCTATGCCTGTGCCAAATTTCATCTAGATCCAAACATCCAAATTGAGTAACAAACATCCAAATATCCAAACATCGTAACTTTCGCATTTATAATATTAGAAGTAAGATAGACAATCTACCTCTACCTTCTTGCTCAGTATCGTACAGATTTGCAATATTATTTTTGTGTTGTTGGCCAAGCTTTGCTGTTAGAGTTCAGTTCACGTTATATTTTTTTAAGTGGTATAGGCAACTTAAACCTTCGATTAAGTCCCGGCTAATGGCAACTTAATAGCAATAACTCCATCTTCTTCTGATGATAATCATATTTAACAATTCTCGATGCAAACGATGAGATTTCTATAAAAATACCTACGTATAGAAAAAATACATACGCTAAAATTACACTCAACCTACGAGACAAAGTTATAAACAGTGTCACTACACCGTTGACAATAATACGATAGATTTTGACACTAAAACAAAATTTATCCATCGAGTAGATACGTATCTAAAATTAATTACCTGACCACCGATCTGAAAGTGGGAGTAACTCCTTTATTTTTTTTATAAGTGTCAAGGTTCAAACAGTGTTTTTAGACCTTCGTTTTGGTAAGGTTCTCTTTAGAAGAGCTTCTAAACTACCAATAAAGCGTACCGAAACCTTCTTCATTATATCTAGATAAGCATACTTTGTAAGTATAGATGCTCGTTCTATAAATGCTTTCAGTGTATTAATATTGTCAGAGTGTAATTTAGATTTTTTCAAGGAAGTATGATTATCACCACCTTTTCAATCACAACCAATTCTTGTGTTTCCCGCTGATATGATAACACAAGACAAAATAATCTGATAATTTATTTATTTAGAATATTTATTTAATCTATAATAGACTTGTTTAATTTACTTCCTCTGACTAATAATGTAATATAATCAGTAATATAAGTTGTGTATAGAAAAGTAATAAAAAGAAAATCATTTTTCTCCAACTACAACTTGGAAAAACACCTAATCTAGCAAATCCGTCACAAAATGTATTAGTGAACAGATTTTTAATAGGTATATCAACTATTAAGTTCTACATGATAAAATCTTTTGACGTATTTAGAAATAAATAAAAATATATGTCTTCTTCAGAGTAACCCAAGAAAGCGTATCAGTGAACCAGTATACATACAAATATAAATCCGTTTGATACCGGGTTCCCTTGTCGACTTAGAAAAAAGGCGAAATATGTATTACGCAGTTTATAAAGGCTCTCGAGGGAACAATATTGGACTAGATTTTGTCGTCGGTTCCAATTGCTTTTGATATGACGCGCTTTGTTGCGACGAATCTCAATTACGTTGTGACTGATTTTAGGCGGATACTGGTTGGTCATTTGTGGGGATAATTTTCAATGAAACTTGGATTTTGGACAGATTTTTATTTTGTTAATATCTGTCAGTACTTTATTTTTTTAGGGGATTTAACAGACACTTTTTTATTTGTTTTTTGCTAGTTGGAGTCTGCTTGTGACCAGTGCAGGTATAACCCTGCCGAAACGTCAAACGTCATACAAATAAAAAAGGTATGTAAAGAAGTATAAATGTGCAACGCGAAAATTCAAAGTGTAATATCTATCAGTAATTTTACTTAAAAATACTTAATAGATTTTAAGATCAAAGAAGGTAAAAGTTGTATACTTCCCAAAGTTGCAGATTCGTCAAACCTAAACGTAATAGACAAAATAAGCATATGCTAGTGGCCTAAAATATTGTGAACGTAATGTACCTGTATAGCTGTTTGAGAAAAAAAAATTTTTCAGTTCTTTGATGAAAAAACGAGCGTTCGGTTCACCTGACGGTAAGCAATCGACACCGTCCATGGTTATCCGCAATGTCAGAGGAGTTGCAGATGTTTTGAATGAAGGATTTATAGATTAGGGATGGGAACTCGCAAACAACGCGTCAGCGTTGGTTCACTTAGTTTTTTGTGAGGCCGCCGTATCCATCGGTTGAAGCATGAGTGAAATAGTTTCGGAATTGCTATTAAAACTGTATACTTATTGTATTTAATTTTAGACAATCAATCAATAAAAAGAGCTTCCAAAGATAAAACCAGGGAAATAAAATCAAACAGACATGTGATCACAATATTCCTACCAGGAAGCATCTCTCTACTTCTACGAGAAGTATCTTAGAAATACCAATATAACGTATGTAATTCTCAATACGGGCAGCACATTAAACTATACCATACAGGATACATTTATTTTGAACTTTATAACGAAACGATAAAGTTGACATTCTATTGAAAAATGTTTACCGAATGGTCCAAATACCATTAAAGCTGGTACGTACATTTTTAGTCTTTCCCTTTGAAATAAGGTTCTCTGAATGCGATAAATATCGTTTCTCCGAAGGGGCATTTGCCATTCTAAGTGGCAAAGTGAAATACGAGACAGTTGCTATTATTGTACACTTTCAAATAAAATTTTGGTTTACATTTAAAGCTATAGAATATATTCCTTGCTTACATACCTAGACTTTCCGAATGAGGTAGTATGGTCTGAGCTCTCATATGCATTTTTGGATATCTGTACATCTTCGCCTCTTCTGACAGAGACTACTTTTCTACTTATAAATGTAAAAGTTTGTTAGAATGTATGGATGTATATTTGTAATAATTTCACTACAAAAACGGCTGGACCGATTCAATCGAAATTAAGTATAGGTGATAGATTAACTAGATTAACACAGCAATTCTGGACATACGCCTCCCCAATTGCACGCCACTGAGACTGCCAGCCACCCTGCGGATGTCGTTAGTCCACCTAGCTGGAGGGCGCCCTATACTACGTTTGCCTAGACGCGGTCTCCACTCTAGAACACGTTTACT
Organism: Spodoptera exigua; assembly: GCA_902829305.4. NCBI lineage: Eukaryota > Metazoa > Arthropoda > Insecta > Lepidoptera > Noctuidae > Spodoptera > Spodoptera exigua. The sequence goes on from LR824612.2 coordinate 7,783,096, forward strand.
CCAACGGTCATCGGTTCTTTGACAGATGTGACCTGCCCACTGTCACTTCAGTTTGCTAATCCTTTGGGCTATGTCGATAACTTTATTATTCAATAATTATTTCAAAATATGAGTATCATTAAATAAAAAAGTGAACCTACTTTCATTTAGGTACTGGACACAATACAAGATTCTATGCTACTCCTAACTGAGACAATCCCAGTACCGCCTTGTCCGACCCGGGAATTAATCTCAAAGAATAGGTACATATTTGTTATTTACCTTGACTTTTCTCGAATGAGAGAATTTTGTCCTTAAACATATCGAAGACGTCCAAATGATTATTTATTGAGGTGTTAAAAATTAACCAGTACAATATAAGCACTATTGCCGGGGTTGCGTGTACAAGTGCAATGAGGTACCGCGGACTCGGCCTGAAGCAGGAGAAGGAACTGGTTGGTTTTCAGTCAGTAAGCGTCTGACACTCCCTCTCGCCCTACCCTGAGTGAGAAGAGTTTTTTTATGGTATGAATCGGCCAACGAGCAGACGGATTACCTGATGGTACGCAATCGGCGCAGCCCAGAGACACCCGCAACACCAAAAGAGTTACGAGTGCGTTACCGCCCTTTTGGGGATTGGGAAGGGATAGGAGGAATATTCTACAACAACACATTTATAAAAGTGTGTCTTCTTTCGCAGTGATTTCCATTTATCAAATAATTTATACTGTAACTTGCGGAATAAACACAAGCGTATTTAAAGTTCATTCACCTTTGTCTAATTATATTATGAGTCTCGTTTAATAGGAGCCAAGCCTATTGGCTAAGCAATAGCTAAACACCACCCAACGAAAACCTTATACCTACTTAATCTAATTGAATCCAATCTTTGTGTCTTCGACCCTAAAATCGCGTCTATTTCCCTGATTTTATTTTATCATTAATGGTTCCTTGGCTTCAGAAAGATATATGGTAATTTTATAGTGTTACCTTTTGTGGATCGATACTTATAAATCATGGTCAATAGCCATACAGCAAATGGGTACGCGTTTCAAATAGAGTTCTAGGCATACATTTTCCGTTTGGTTTCTCTTCTAACTAGTGTTTTCCTAAGTTTAAATCGAATTAGTGTTGACAAAAGCTTGCCTAGAATCATAACTATCTCATCACATTAGCAATCATCTAAGCAAGTAAGCTAAGATTACAAATCTACAAAGTAATATAGATACATACATACTTACGTTGCATTAGAGATCCTAGCTTCGTAATGGACCGGTTTGATATGCGTGATACCAAAGTGACACAGAAACGATTCGTGAAACAACGCTTGCATTCTGTTGAGTAAAAAAAGACAAAAAGTTTACTCAACAAACTGCTTACCATCAGTTCTTCTTACACGTTACCTTTGCCAATTGCTCAAAATAAACAAAAAGGTTTTAACCTACCCAAATTTTGCAATTAAAAAAAAAACTTAATATGTTTAAATAAAAAAAACATTAAAAGAAAATTCTTTAGCATTATATTATCATGTTGATCCATATCAATGTAAATAAGACTAATTGAATTAAATAAAGGTTTTACATAAAAAAGATAAATTCAGGTACGTTTTAAGTATGTACATATGTTTTTGAGCCAGATTTACAAATGTAGATAGCCCTTGCATTAATTAGGTAGGTGCTACACTTGCGAAAGATGAACGTCGAGCAATGAACACTGTTTAATTTTATTTGCCAACTCGCACGTAGTTCTGTTTATTAAAATATGGGTGTTTCGTGTTTGCAACGGGTTTGCGGTTGCCACTGAGACTTAACTACATTCGGCCAAATTCAGTATATACCTAAATTTTAGTTATGATTATAGTTGCTAGTGCTATGGTAAGTACCATGGATTACTAAGCTTTTCTAAGTAGAGTAGAAAATAGAGAGATAACACAATATTCTTAGTCGACATAACAAAATTGTTAGTTGGCTATCTGTTTCTTCATTATCATTATCAAAAGCCTAAGGAAGATTACTACTTATTGTTGTGCAATGTAGGAGGGAATAACACACGTATTACTTGTCCAGTTACCTTTAATTAAGTGTTCTTATTATTATAATAACTTACGATACTAAGTTATGGAGGGAGGCGGGGACAGCCGTAATCATGAACCATGTTTCGGCCACATGGGCGAAGCTCCGCTTCCATGCCAGAGTACTGCATGGTGGGACTTCCAGCGCGATGTTATGGCGGAGTAGAAGCCACGTCTGACCCAACTGATGGCTATACACACTAATATCGGTAAGACCCCTCGTTGAGGAGCAGCTAGAGAAACGGCACGGCATCCTATCTTTCTGCCTGAAGTACACTTGAATCACCGCGCCTGTGCCCACTGGACAAGTGCTCACCGGACCAGTAGGAGAAAACGTCCGGCTGTCGCCACTGCGAGGACCACCCGGAGTACATAGTAGAGCATAAGGTGTGCCCTTCATGGGCTCGCTGACTAGTCTAGTCGGGGCCATAGTACTGAGCGAAAGGAACTGGGAAGTCGTCTCCTCTTTCTGCGAAGCAGTCATGCTCGCGAAGAAAGTGGCAGAGCGCGTATGGGAACTACTACCCTGCTCACGCCATCCACAGTGTACAAGCTAATATCCAAGTTTTTTTGTCATTTTTCAACTAAACAGTAACACAGTGTTAAGCGAGTTTGTTTGTGTTAATTTATGCGTGTTTAAACTAATTAAAACAGAACGAACAGGTCGACAATTATAAAAAAGAATACGTTTTTAAGCAGCTCTGTAGGTACTTAATTGCAAAAAGGGTTACCTGCACAACCCTAAATAAGTAGACAGGTTTAATTAAAAACACGTTGTTTATGTTAGAAAATACATGATTACCTACCTACCGTTTACTTTCGTCACATTGTTGTTAAATAGGTAAATAAGAAAATTTATGACAATATACGTATGTGTTAAAAGCACGAACACGCCTTATAATTTGGAATAAATTAAGATAAAACTACTTGGTATATAATTGTTATCCTAGTAGTTGATAGATGAGTGTTGCGGTAGCAAGAGCGATCAGGTACCGCAGCCCAGTTCGGAGCAGCAGAAGGAATGGACGAATGGGTCGGCTCGACCGGAGTGATACCACGGCCTCACAGAAAACCGGCGTGAAACAACCATGACGCTGTGTTTCGCCGTGTGAGTGAGGTTACCGGATGCCCAATCCTTCCCCTCCCCCAATCCCTAAATCTCCAAATTCCCTAATCCCCAAAAGGTCGGCAACGCACTCGTAACTCCTCTGTTACGTGTGTCCATGGGCGGCGCTGATTGCTTACCATCAGGTAATCCGTCTGCTCGTTTGCCGGTCTAATACATAAAAAAACGGGTTGGTTTTAAGTCAGTAAGAATCATATATAAAAAATATAAACGTAAAGCGATGATCATTAACAACTATCACGAAACTATTACCGATTCATTATTTAAAATTCGAACTAGGAAGTAAACGAAATAACACCCTATATAAACGTGATTAATGGTCCTCTATATTTTTTACAAACAAACTTAGTTACAGCAAAAACGGTAACAGAAACGAGACGAAGGAAAATAATATTTATATTTCCAAGAAAAACTAAACTATCCGTATTTCATTTTCGTATAACGTAAATTATACAGTTGGACAACCGTTCGACGTAACTTCTATTAGTTACTAGCTCTTACCCGCGGCGTCGCTCCCGTCATTTGACTACCTACCCTACTCTACCTACCCTACTCTAACTAACCTACTCTACCTACCCTACTCTACCTACCTTACCCTACCTACCCTACTCTAACTAACCTACTTTACCTTTCCTACTCTGCCTACCCTACTCTACCTACCCTACTCAACCTTCCCTACTCAACCTACCCTACTCTACCTACCCTACTCTACCTACTCTACTCTACCTAACCTACACTACCTACTCTATCCTATGTCCTTCTCCCAGTTCTTAGCTACCTCCCTACGAATTTTCAGCTAAATCGGTTCAGCCGTTCTTGAGTTATAAGTGAAGTAACTAACACGACTTCTTTTATATATATAGATAAAACCCGTCACTCAACATAACATATGACAGTTTCGATGAAACATCAATAATTCCATAAACGTTTATTATGTACCTTGAATTATTGATATTAAAGTTCCAAAGAAAATAAACTGAAGTTCACGATTCACGTCAGTTATCGAGTATTTTGACATTTTGTTATTGGTTTCTAAAATCAACAATATTCTCTCTAGAATATTATATAACTTCCGGAAACTATTTAGGTACGAATTCACAAACAATAATATTTTCTTTGTAGATAAAGTTAAGGTTGTATTTCTAATGAATAGGTGAATCTTAACTTACTTTGTGTCAACAGTGGTTTAGTTTAGGAGAAGTTTAGTAGGGTAGGTTAGTTCTCAAAAAAGTATGTAGGTATGATATCATGGAAATGGATATAAACATCTTTGTAAAGGTTTACTATATTTTTATTATATTTTTTGTGAGATATACTACATTAATTATATGTTTGCGGCTTACTCACGTAATTGTTTGACGAGATACTCGACTATTGTCGCGCTGATACTCAATAGCAGCGCGACAGTTAACGCGTCGCGTGTCGCGGAATGCTGCTCATGAATATGGACCTCTAGCATCGCTTAAAACTAGTCGAGTATCTCATCAAACAAATATGTTAGTAAGCCGTTAATATATAATGAATATTTGTAAAGTCAAGTAAGTCCCCAGAGTTTAGAAAACAATACAAGATACTTATATGTATTTAAGCATTACTAGATATGACTTAGAATTTAAAAAGTTTATTAGTACCTATGGTTGTTACTTGTGTTGTCTTTTTCCCGTAAAAACTAATGAACGTATCAGAATAAAACTAGACACAGATTATTTGACTAGATTATAGTCTGGAAAACCCACAAGCTATTACCTGGTTACTGCAAAACTACAGAAACTAGTACCTGATGTACTAAAAGCTAACGTTTGTGAGATTTTTCCTGTTTTAAATTCCATTTTCCTACACCGTTTCAAGGTGTAATTTCTTTGGATTTATGGTAGTTATGCACAGTCGCGTAAGCTGACTGCTGAAGCGGCTCACCCTGTTTACTCTGCTAACAAGAGCAACTCATCTATGAAGGTTAAAAAACCTTCAGGTTTTTTAGTATCTACTTCATATCGTATGGGAACACCTTGAAAAGGATTACCCATACACATCTTGAGAATGAAATATTGAATTTATTTTTTAAATTAGCTAAGAAACTTGAAGATTATAAAAAAAATGGTTGAAGCCTACATTTCCTATCTGACCGACTAGGACTAAGTCCCACGGGTCCCCCTAAGGTCCAGATTTCTTTTTGAATTATTTGTTTCTTTCATTACTTCGTGATTCGATAGGAAAGACCATCCATAGTTGACCTGTTCCAAAGAAGGTTTTCTTCTGAAAGATAAGAAATAATTAAGGTAATCATTATTGTAAGCATTGTTGTTCAACCATACAATGTTAAAAAATTTAAGAATTGCAGTATTTCTTAAAGAGTTAATGCATTGAAATTTCATCACCAGTACTTACCTACATATCAAATAATTCAGATGTCATAATTTATTCATTCGAAAAACCTCAATCTTTACCAGTCATAAAAAATGCAGCGTTCACATCAAATAGGTCAGATTCGAATAATAATGAATTGACCCCGACTATCAATAAATAAAATTCGGGTTGGGAAAAGATAAAAACAAAGCCCCAATATATTTCTCTGTTCCTTTTTCTCTCTTTACCTCAATTACTCTTTCCCATTGTCTTTGATGGGACAGTCGCTGTCATCAACAATCGATTCGCCCAGAATTCTGATTGATAGAATAAAATTCAATTCGTTTCACAAATAGTCGGACAAATTCGTAACGACTCACTTCCTATTCCCTCGAACTTTCTCGAAGAATCTCCGGACTGGGTAAACGTTTTCCAAATATCCTTTTGGCATTGTTCGTAATTTTCGTAACTTTTTATTAAACTTTGGTTATTTAAGCCAATCTTAGGTTTATATGTTTATTGATTGTTGCCGTGGCTGGGCAACTGGCTGCCATGTAACGTGTCGACGGTTCCATTCCCGCACGGAACAACTCTTTGTGTGACTCACAAATTGTTGTTCCGGGTCTAGATGTGAAAGGTATGTGAAATTGTATGATTGTAAACGCACCCTGCGTTTACCCCTAAAAACGACACAGGAAAAAACCTAGTGTGAGGCATTAATTTTGAGCGAATACTGAAAATTACCACAATTGGAACAATCAGAACAACTTTGCATGAGTGAATTACTTTTAATAGACATTGCGTTCTAAAAATTTTTAACTTAATTTTACTGGCTGCGCGGTTGACGCGGTGGTTGGGGATTCCCCAACCACCGCGTCAGGGCACGGCATCACGGCTTCCTTTCCCGCGCGAAACAACGTTTTGTTCATCCACAAACTGTTGTTCCGGATCTGTTGAAGTAAACTTGCCAACTTCAGCTAGGAGAAAATCCTGGCGCAACCTCTTGGATAAGAAAACTATTTAGTAATACCGTCTATTACATAGTCTAGAATTCTTATTATACCAAACAATCCTACTTATTTCTCGTTCAATATGGAAATGGTAATCACGCAAATGTTATATCGTCATTAAGTAGACAATTGTACTACCTATATTTACCTGCTAATTACATAGTGTGTATTTGTCGTGTAACTAACTACTACTAAGGCTGATTCCCACTAAAGCGGAGATATCTGGCGAAACAACAGATATTTTTGCTTTAATATTTTTTGTGTATTGTCTGCACAGTAACTTTGATTTGCAGGAATAAAAAAAAGATTGATTTAGTAAAGATACAGGTACTAATACTTTGCTACAAAACCGACCAATGGCTACAAAAGACATTGCTTATTTAAAAACTACATAATTATTTTTTTTTTGTTTGTGATGTCTAAAATTATTAAACTACTCTTGTCCTGGACGGGATGAAAGGTAGTGTCGTTGACTAAACCCAACCTGGTACCTTCTCCTGCTCCAGGCCAAGGCCGCATTATATCGCTTTCTTGGCTATCAATAACTACTGTGTTTGTATTGGGTCAATGTTTATCTATTTTCTTTCCTGCATAACAAATGACTGTGCAGCCTATGCCTCCATCGAAACAGTGAAATTATTATTATGCAATGCGAGTATATGATAAAAGAGTTTCGTTTTAGTCTCGTTTTATTTCATAACGCAAAAAATCAGTAGCAGCTTCTATTACATAGTATTAACTGTATGGGAAAGCCAAGCTTCAGCACGTATGGTTCGGCTCGACCAGAGAGATAGTAGCCTCAAAGAAAGCCGAGGTGTTTCGCCGTGTGAGTAAGGTTACCAATACCTCCCCTCCCGCCATCCCTAAATTTGCAGAATCCTAATCCCAAAATGGGCAATGCACTCTTAACTCCTCTTGTGTTATAGGGTGTCTATGGGTGGCGCTGATTGCTTACTGTCAGGAAATCCATCTGCTCGTTTGACGACCAGTTAGTCGTCTGCACGTGATTAAATTGTATTCTACTTTTAGAAATATCTTCAATCTACTCTCATCTCAACTTTGGTGAATTCTGGGCTTTACTAGGAAACCTGTCCTTGTGTGAGAGCCTAATAACACGAAACAGACTAATTCACAGCTATCCATTGTACCTACATATGTTAACAACATTAAGTATCTAGGCGAGGAAATGAAATAGTCGTAAATTTACTTACATATGGTGTTATTTTCTACAAGTCGTATTGTCTGGGCTTGTTATTCATTTCTATTTGTTATTTTTAGTAATATTCTTGTGATTAATCTTTCCTTGTTTAAAATGAAGGATTTTTTTATTAGGAATCAGCTTTATTATAATTTTTTATTGAAAATAACGACTTATTCACGTGAATTTACTAAGAAAAGCTCCACTAGTTTCAAGCCACACTCTCACACTTATTTACGGGACTCTTATTAATGAGTAGCGTGACTTTAGCGTCGCGGCGACATCGCACAGCTAACGCGCTTTTATTGTTAATTCATGTAAGTAAGTCGTTATTTTCAATAAATTTAGTGCTTTTGTCTCACGATAGTAGCTATTCGAAAATTTATTAAATGTTTGTTATCCTCCTGAAAAGGCTATCTATCGTACAAAGTGTATAAAATGTCTTCAATCGATTTCCGATTTAATGACAAGTAATATGTATGGTACGGTTAGGAATAATTTGACGTGAATCTTTACAAGCAATAAGGTCAAGTTTACAATGTCTGAATAGCCGCTGTAACAGATAAATTTGAATATATATAGAACAAAATTGTATGATCTATGTACAAAAAAAGTTTATCAGAAACTTATATAAAGATGGTGAAACAGACGCTGATATAATTCCAGGAAAACACGCTTCCAAAACTGGATCATGTTTCTAGTAGGTGTTGCTTCTCTAAATATTGATTACTTGGCCAAAGTTCCAATTATGGTCATTAAATTAAGTTTAGCTTGGGAGTTTGCGAGCATATATGAAGCATTGTTTACATAGCCCAGAAAGGGTAATAGATACATCAATTGTTATATTTATTCTTAACCTTTTTCTTTTATGGGAGAAAATTTCCGGTTTTTGCGGAGCGAGAGGAGTGTCTGACTACTGCTTTAATGTGTGTCAATACCTTGACCCACCTTCCCGGAACATCAGCTCTATTGAGCCCCATCTGTCGTGGTCTATTGGTTCTTTGAGACACGCGCGGAACGCTATATGCCTTGTGCTCAAGTCTGGTTCTGGTTGGGTGGCGAGTCACCGTTGCTTGCCGTCCGCAAAAGTGGGGCCCTAATCTACAGACCATCATGACAAATATCTACCTAGATATATGACTACCTACAAATATGTATATCACACGTACAGCAGATAAAAAGATATTTCATTACATCCTTCATAAATTAATGCTATCGGTAACAATTGAATTTTCAGTTAAAACATCATTGAGAATAAAGCTTCAATGCCTACGCCTCAAAGATCTTACACAAGAAAAGGTGAAGGAACTAAAGTACCAGAACATATTGATAAACGACATCAATTCATCTCATCAGCGTCAGCTTCATTTTACAGCAACGCTTGAAACCAACTCGGAAATTGGAAGGAAAGTACACAGTCAATTTTATTACACGCTCATACATTTCATGCCTTGATAAAATACCTATCTTTCTGCCTACCTACTTTATATCGAGCAGAGTATAAAGATTTCAGATGCTTCGGACGTTGATGTTTCATCATAAATCCAAAGTTATTTTAGGAATAAATAATTGTATAATAAAACATGGAAATTGATTATGCCATGCCGAGGCACGCGCCTGATATTTTCAACGCAAAATTCTTGCTTATTCAGGGTTGATCTGGAGAAATGAACTTTTTGATTCGTTATTTTTCTTAGCTACAATAAAAATCTAATAAACAATTGTAGTAAATTATTGAAATACAGACATGTATTGCTGTACTTTACTTTTGTAGATGTAATTGGATAACCTATATTGCGGACCTTATGTGGCTTAATTTTGATAGATGAATAAAATAAATATATTTTAATTTCCCTTTTTTTTACTAAAAATTCAGTATTTGCGGAGCAGAGTTGAAAGTTTCCTAAGATAGTGCAAGGAGGATCCTTCGACCAGGCGAGGTAATATCTTGAGGGCGGACTTAATGCGGCCTGACTCTTGTGTGTTAGGATTGTCCAACCATGCTAATCTGCGCGCTAGTGTCATTTGGGCGAGGACGTCGTTCGTAACATCATCATTAGGATTTTTATTAACCACTAGCTATTGCCCGTGACTTTGTTCGCGTGGAATAGTAACTTCCTGCATATTTTTATACCCTATGTCTTCTCTCGAGTTGCAAACCATGTCTGTACCAAATTTCACTCAAATATATTCAGTAGTTTAGGCTTGAAGAACAGACAGACGGACAGATAGAGTTACTTTCGCATTTATAATATTAGTTTCGATTTGTTATGTGCGTCGCCACTAGTAACGTTACTTTACAGTTCATGATACACAAGGGTAAGTTCAAAGCTCCGATTACATAGTCCAACACAAAAAAGCATTTCCCGTTTTTCTGAACAATATTTCTTAATCTAAAGTCAATGTCACACTTTACTAAACATCAGCCAATGTTCATAATTTGAACGAACATTTCTCCCAATTTCAAGCCTCATTATTGAGCCAGTGATCCGTTAAGGTACACGTTATTTAAAGGCGCTGAAACATGAAAGTACGACAAGGAAAGCATACAAGAAAGTCCTTTAAATAAATAAAAAGGAAGCTGTAGTTAGAAATATATCACCGGGCCTTTCATTCCAAAAAATTATAGGTTTAAATTGTATATTAGCCGATTTACCATAAATTGAACATAATTCCAAATTCTGTACCATCGCTGATAACATATATTTTAAAAATCAACAAGAATATAGTTTAAATTTTTGTTTACGGTACGTTGAGGCTAGTATAGGCTGGTATAGGTACTTCATCAAAAACCATTCAATACTGTATTATTTAATTAGTATGTCAAAACAAAAAAAGAACAGGGAATAAAATTTAATTACTAAAACAAACTATTTGAAATATACCTATTTTATTTCTTTGCTATTTTTTAACGAAGTTGATTTAATCTTCAATAACGCTACAAAAACTAGCTTACTTTATAAAAATAAGAAAATCAGTATTAATGTTGCTACTCAATCAGGACCAAAAAGGTTTAACAGATTTGGATGAAAATAAAACTTGCTAAAATATTTCTAGGTTACCTAGATCCTAAGAAAATGAAACAGTAAGTCACGTAGACAACAGACTTAGAACTTAGCTCTGAAAACTAGTCTTTTATGTTTATTAGAACTAGAAAAATATGATATTATCCGAAGCAAAATTTATCAGTAATGGAAATAAAACTGGGGAAATTTATCTCGAGTTCGAACCGATTGTAAGTCTATCTCTATGTCTATCAAAAATATCTCTATCCCTACCAAAAAAAGTCGTATTGAGCAGGATTCTCAGTCAAAATAGAAATAAATGTTACAAAAATGTCGAGTCGAGTCAAGACAATGTTAACACTATGAATAATCACACGTTCCCTTTTAGGTAACTATGAGTGAATGAATGATTTTGTTTTAAAACGCTGACTAAAACCTTTTTATTTAGGATTACTTATAGGTTATTTTGAAGGGAAAAAAGTTAAGGTCTTCTTGATATCCACTCCCATCAATCTGTTCTGAAGTATGATGGATTACGACCCCTATACTATCCCAAAAAGGAAGTCTACATCATGACAAAGGAAACAAGAAAAGCCGTTGATGATGTAACTAAAGGTTAGATCAAGCTAATATACTTTTTATTGCTTTTAAACAAAGCCTACTCTTTATTTTAGTTAATAATATCAAGTTCAATGACGTGACGTTTATGCTCACATGAATTTTAGTAATTAGAAAAGTTTGATGTGGACTTTTAGAATATTCCAATGTTTAGGCCAAACCACCAACACAACCATTGGCCAACAACGCTCTTGTGATTACCTACTTTACATTCTCAGAGGTAAATTTTCTTCAACATACTACTTATTCCTTTCTAAACTCCTTTGAATAAAAAGTTTTCCATCTACAAATTACCTTCTTAGTCTCACATAAGACACAACTATCACCAAAAAGGTCTATAACTCATAGATTGTGACTCTCAAGCAAATCCTAAGTATACTATAACGCCTTTCACAAACTAATTATCCATAAATGTGAACCTAGTGAGGGAATACTTGTTCAAGTTCCAAAATGACATAGGTAACCCCTACATATCATATGGAAGTCATTAAAGTTTATAAATCTAGTTATAATCCGGGTGAATGGTAATGGCCTTCCACCCTTTAGCCACAATGGCTGACCCGAGAAGGTTTCATGATAGAAATTGATAGCAATTTGCCGAAAGTGGATTTTGCGAACAAAATATTTCATTTTGAGTCTATTTATGTGCTAGTTTCTTAAACTTAATGTAATTTAAATGAAGGCTCGTTCTTGAATATTAAACGTTACTAACTACTGGATTATTATTCAAGATACCACCTTCTTCTGTTTTACTAATTTAATCGACTTTAAAGTTCTCTGGGGATCTGAATGAAATCTGATGAACCATCAAATAATTTATCAGCAATTGTTCAATGTAATTTTTAAGGATAATACTTTGGATTGTTTGATCTTATATAATTTCTATTTAAGTAGGTAAGCGGATATGAAAAACAGCAGCAAATCAGCAATTAACAAAGAAACTTCAGTAGGTATCCACTTCAATCCTTTAAACTTATCTAATGAACGTTCAAGTGAAATAAAATTTTCTCCAACTATATTTGCTAAGCGTCAGACTTCTTTGTTCAAGTTATCGTCTATCGCAATCCGTCCCTTAGCTCGAATGTCAATTAATTCGAAAATAAGTATTTGCATTATATAACGAGTTCGTCCTATAAAGTCTCTAGATATATTTTTAATTTTTATTCGTACTATCCAATTTTCGAATGATCTAATTTGATCTTACGTCAAACAATACGTTATTGTTCATAGACTTAAAAAGTATATTTTTAATAGGTTGGTAGGTTAGACTTTATGTTTGAGATTATAATGCATAGGATAAGATAACTGGCTCAATTAAATGCATACCTACATTGTGTATGTATTACATTTTGCAACATATATGTAATTATGCGGGTATTAACGCTAAAAATAATTATTAAAATACCTTGGTAAGCTTGACGTTACAACCTGGTTGCACAGGACGTGGTCGCGTGCAGACTGAAGATGCAATATCACAACTGCCTGCATTTGGGCGATTTTTCATTTACCCCCTTATTTTCCTTTTCTATTATATTAGACCGTCTACACACTACGCTAACCATATACACTGATGTGTTAACCGACTTTGAAGGACAGCGAAAGACAGGTTGTGTTATGCGAATCACTGGATTCCACGTCGACGACAATTTAAAGCGGTCCTCCCGATTAAATTGTTTGGGCAGATCTATGCAACCAGGTCGAAACGTCAAGCCTAAAGGGATTTAAATAATTCTTTTTCGGTTTATACCCACGTAGGTATATGTAGTAAACAAAACTTGTATTAAATTTTATAAGTACTATTACATTCCTTTTACTCGTAGTATGATCTGGGCTCGATTGCAAGTTTTGTTGTGATTTTGACACATAAAAATAGTTACTACTATCATTTTCAGGGAGTCAGACTCGAGACCCTCACTCCCTGGAAGCGCTTGTACTACCGACAGACATATAGTCTTGTTGAGACAGAGAACTAAAGAAACTTTTACACACGTACCATATTGACTGACAAGTCTGTACTTAAACAGTAATAAGACAAGTATAGCAGACGTTTCCACGTAAAAATCATTCAAGTTGAAACTTAGAAGAGATCGTTCAAAAGGTTATTTAGGCTTTGTTGTTGATAGCAGGAATGGAAATATTTTGTAAATAACATTTTGATATTTGTCATATTAGATACTGTTTCTGAGAATTATTTGTCTTTGATCAAGTTGAGCTTACTTAGATTTAAATAGGGACTTGAATAAGGAATTTATTCTTACGCAGGTATGTATATTAATAGGTTTTCCCACTAAGGACAGTACCGACAAAAATGAACCTAATAATATAAGTCTCTAAAACAATTTCAGTGGCAAGAAGACTTATTCAAGTAGGTATAGGTATTTGATAAAAATTCCATCAATTAAATTAAGTCAAATAAAGAATGTCGTTTTACTATGAGGCCAATCACTTCTCTTGGTTCACCTAAGGCAAGGATACGGAGAAGAAGACGTTTAGAGCCAAACGTGGTGTCCCACGGCATAAGGACTAAGGGCTCCGGTTAAGATCAAAACCAGTCGGACCTGCTGGTAATGAAGGATATATAAACGTCACCATATTATAAAAAAAAAACATATTTAATTTTACTAGACGTTAAGATACCATAATGAAAATACATACAATATACATACATGTAGTTTTGAACATTGACACAGTAGGAATAAAAATTTGGCGTCCTTTTCAAATTCTAAATAGTTCATTCTCTATCACATTAGTCAGACCAAACCTATAATTTAGCAGACACATAAATTATTTGTTAAAAATATTTATATGTGTATAGAAACTCGACTACAAAAACAAACAATGCCCTGATTGTAACTGATAAGACTTCTGTAATAACACCTCTTTTATCCAAGTCTGCTATTACCATTCATAAAGATTACACATCAACATTGGATATCAGTATATTTGAATCTAATAATATAAATGAAGTACTAAAAATAGAAAATTAACCCTGATTCGTTGAAAGGTGGCAAATACGAGAAATACAACGAATGAATAATGAGCTCAAGGTGATTTAAATCTAAAAAAAAATATTACTTTTAGTTCATAATTGATTAATTAGAAAAATATACAATTATGACATATTTAATTTATCCATATATCTTAACTATTTTATAAGTAATAAATATCCATACTCACTGTTAATTCATTCTAACGATGTCAATGGCGAAAGTCATCATCATCATCATCATCACATTTTTGTCGCGGAATTAAAACTAAATATTATCCCTAACATTTAATCATCATCATCATCATCATCAGCCTGTAAGTGCCCACTGCTGAGCAAAGGCCTCTCCTCACACGGAGAAGGTTTAAACATTAATCACCACGCTTGCTCAATGCGGGTTGGTGATTTCAAACTTATAATTAGAAATTATAAGTCCAGGTTTCCTCACGATGTTTACTTTCACCGTATGTCAGTGGTGTCTAAATAATCATAGAAAGTACATATAACTCAGTAAAAGTCACATTGGTACTTGCCAGGTTTCGAACCCACACCCTCATGTATGAAAAGCGGGCTCTTTAACCTCCGGGCCACCACGACATTTTTGTGGGGAAAGTGCCTAGAAGCATTTCCACCTCTTTGTCCGAATGAAAAACTAGACTGCTGGTCACCAAATCCGACAACCAGACATTTTAAGATCTCTTTAAATAAACTAGGTACGTGGACTTGAACCGCACGGGCTTAAAATCTTAAGCCTAAGTGGCTCAAAAATTAAATTTAAAGTTAAGATTATAATATTTGCACCTGATATTTTAGAGTTCGAAAATACGAAATGGATCTTTTGTAATTGATTGAGGGATAAATCGCAAGAATGTTAGGTTAGGTTGAGAAAAAAATTATAGTATTTTACATTTTTAGAGTATTTTACATTTTTACAAACCCTGTTCGACATTGAGTAGTCAAGTCCACTGCACGTGTAACCTTTATCAACGATATAAAGCTTATTAAACTTACACGTGTATGTATTTAGATTTAGTACTGATCCAATGTAAGTCCTGTGATTTTCTCGAACCAATATGTTATATTGGTTAGTGGTGAGTACAAATCTAGGAATCCGGGAATCCTTTCTTCCTGATTGCTCAGTTTTCCATTTGCATTTTTCTGACGGTTTCTAAATCTATACGAAGTTAAAATGTATTTTGCCTTATTCAAGAATCACAAAATGAAATAAATACTGAAGAGGAACTTTCATAACGAAAAATGAGTAGTTAGGTATACTAATTACCGTTTATTGACCGGTAGGTATCTCTTCATTGATTTATAAACAAATGAGTGGTACGCGAACCTTCGATTGCAAGTCTCACAGACAAACAGACAAGCACACAAGGCGCTCAAGTTTAGAGCTTTACAGGTTACCTTGTACATTTAAAAATTCACTAGAATAGAATTTCCGTGAACAAACTGACGTTTTTATCAGATACGTTGAACGTTTTTTGTTTTGTCGTTTTACCTACCATTAAATATCGCAACTCTTTCGCAACCACTAGAGAGCAATAAAGATTTTGGGAACAGAGTAGGTACACAAAATACCACCATAGAAAAGTTGGTTAATATAATCGTTTCATATCTTTTCTAATTAGCACACGAAACACTAGCCATAATTATGCGATATATTTATGACCATAAATCAATCAAAAAACATCAATTTCGGTTAGGCCGTTTAGTCCTTTACAGGCATACAAACATAATAGATAACAATTGATTGAACTAAGTTGATACATAAAAAAATGTAGTAAGTACTTACATACTAAGACAGTATACAATTTTGTTCTACAAAATGTTCAGTCAACCCTAAAAACGAACGAGGTCCCATTTCAAGGGCCAATCCATCATCTATAGACCAAATTCACAGTGTGACGGAAGGATATGTCGCAATGAAAGAGACCCTTCATCAAAGTTTACTCATCACTCGTCGTCATGTTATTATTAGGAAAGTACAAACGCAAGTGTACATAATGTTAAAGTCCCTAAGGTGTAAAATGACATTTCCAGGTCAAGGACTGTAGTGTTTTGCATGTGTTGTTTGTTAAATTGATTTTTAAGTTTATTTTTGGTCTTTTTTCAGTTAGTTCACAGCGCATCATCACATCCCGTCTTCATAAGTCTATAAATGCCAACTGCTGAGTAAAGCCCTCTTACCATGCGGAGAAGGTTATGGGTGCAGTTCCATTGAGGCGGAGCGGAGAAGAGCTGTGCCGCGATTCACCAATCACATGGCTCTGAAATCCATATCGGAGAACAGACGTGGATTTCAAGCCATGTCTCAATGGGGAACTGAAACTGAACTGGAACCCAGGATGGGGTAAGTTATTGAATGAATAGAAATGAGAATTCGGCCTAAATTACTGCTAGATATTATTGTAGCCGCTGTGTACTAATTATAAACATTAAGTACTTATGCCTATTTTACACAGGTAATGACGTGAGCTATACAAATGACCAAACACGCAGTATTTACGAGAACCATAACTTGTTGATCTGTGGCATTGTTCTGTGGTTAAACCAGAGCAACTGAAATGGCTTTTAACAAACATACAGTAACTGTTACAGAGTATATGATAGTTAAACCTTTATTTGCATTAGTCAGACACAAAACCAAATTTTATGATAGCTATTTTTTATTAGTACCTGATACAAGTGAGATATTCGTGTGTATGAACTGGTAATTTAACGTGAAAGTAAATTGTTATACTTAAATAAATGATTTTTCTTCCTTTCTAAATATTTGACGATGTAAGTATCTAATGAATTTAAATTAATTGTAGCATTTTTTTTCAGGAATGGCTACCTATTATTTTTGTCATAAGAACATGATTTTGTTGCAAGCTAATATGAAATTTGTATATATAAAGTAGGATAGGTTTTGTCACTTCAATAAAAGTGCTTGTGACTACTTGGAGAGAACCACATTGGATGACAATTCATTGCTAGAATAAGGGAAAGATCTGGTACTTATCTGGTACTCGGGTACTTATGATATTATTTAACTACGAAGATAATCTCAATTATTATTATTCTATTTTTATTTTTCTAATGCTGCTTATTTTTGCAGTTAATGTAACTGCAAAAATAATTACGTACGCCTTCTAGGTAACTAGTATGAAAACTGTACCTATATAAGTACATAATATTTGAAAAATCTTTTCATAAATTACACAAACCGTAATTGTTGAGATAGGTTATGGTTCAATACAATTACGAAGTGTGTGTGTACGTAAAATGGAAATGAAGCCAACAGGAAAGCGTAGTCTCTACTTAGCGAACAAACTGAAAAGAAAAAAATAAAAAGTAGATGTGTCGGTGGGTATGTACTTACTTTCTACCTCAAAATAAAACGGTAGAGGCAAAACGGATTATCGTAATTACGTTTCTCAGTTTTCAACAAAGTAATCGTACCTAAATAACACAAACAATAAATAAAATAAGTAATTCCAGCCATTTAGGTAAGTAATTAATTCGTCATGATTTATTTTTCTCAAATGACTTCTAGTAAGTGTCTGACTCTTACTGACTAAAAACCCCCCGTTCCTTCTCCTGCTCAGGGCCGAGGCCGCGGTGACTCATTGCAGTTAACCCGCAATCCTGGCTGAACATCAGGCCTAAGGGCCCCGTCTGTGGTGGTCTATTGGCTCTTTGAGGCACGTGCAGAACGCTACGCACCGTACGCTCGGGTCTGGTTCTAATCGGGCGGCTTTCTCGCCATCCGCAGACCCACGCTTATGGTGGCCGGAGATGATCTCTCGATTCCCGACGCCCGGAATTTCGCCTACTGGGGCGGCAGGGGCGTGAGGAGGACAGTTCACTCACGCGCTCCGCCTCCTCCTTTGCGAGCTTCACTGCTTCACAGAAAGAGGAGACGACTTCCTCTCGCTACGAACCATGTCCTCGACTAAGTCCGGGAGCGAGAAGAATACATATAAGTGTGGGAGAGCCATGCTTCGGCACGAATGGGTCGGCTCGACCGGAGTGATACCACGGCCTCACAGAAAACCGGCGTGAAACAACCACAGTGTTGTGTTTCGCCGTGTGAGTGAGGTTACCGGAGGCCCAATCCTTCCCCTTCCCAATCCCTCCCCAGTTGCTAAATCTCCAAATCCCTAATCCCTAAAAGGTCGGCAACGCACTCCTAACTCCTCCGTTGCGGGTGTCTATGGGCGGCGCTGATTGCTTACCATCAGGTAATCCGTCTGCTCGTTTGCCGACCTATGACATAAAAAAAAATTTTACTGATGGTTGGTCATCTTTATCAGCCAACGAAAATTTGACGGCGTAGCTAAGAGCACCCACATTACATTGCATTAGACAATAATTACCAACGTCAATCAATATGCTAGAAAACAAATTGGTCTACCTACTCCAAAATGCAACGAAATTCTACTTTTTCTTTAAAAACATAATCATCTAATGCATCCATTATCCTTCATGTCTTTGTGTAGGCGTAAGATATTTTAAGATTAAATAAAATTAAATGTTAAAGCGTGGGCTCAAATTATAATTTATTCGTGAGATCATTATGCTGTCGCTGCCGGGATTTTGTTCTACAATTTGTCATAGACGTCATAGATGTCATAGGCATAGCTGGGCACCGTTAATAAAATAGTTAACTTCGTTAATCGTTAATCCGCTACAAAAAAAGTTAGCTTCGTTAAACGTTAAAGCGTTACATTTCGGAAGAATTAACGCAAGTTAAAGTTAATCGTTAATCCATTAACTATGTGTAAAGTTGCATTTTTATTATATCGTTGCGTTAGTGAACTTATAAACCTGTTGGTTGGTTTAGGTTCTGAAAGTTAATAGGTTAAGAACAAAACAAAATACTTGTATGATTCAAATAAATGTGTAATTTAATCATCGGACATAAGGTGCATATTCCCCTTCATAAACATTAACATGTTGAAGTTCTCGTCTGAAAGCGAGGCTCGCTTTGGTGTTAAAATGTCTTTACCCGTGGAAAACAAACGTTCTACTGCAGCGCTTGAGGGTATAGCAGTATTGTATTTAATAAATAGATTTATAAATATCTGTTCCCCGAGGAATGCAGCATCGTTGAACGAGTCTTTTGATTTCATGTCCAGCCACATTTTAACGAGACTGTGCGCTTTACTCTTTAAAGAGTTGGAGCTCTTTGGTTTTTCTATACACTGAGTGACAGAATTAAAAGTCTTCCACGTCATCATCGTTGTTACTTGTATTGCTCCCTTGACTCCCTTCGCCATTTAAACTATCTCTGTCTTTCGAATTTTCCACTGCTTCTTGTCGTAAAGCATCTTCTACCTTTTTTTCCATGCATTTTTTTACTGCATCCACTTTACTGCTGTCATACGTTTCCAGCCATATCAACCGGAACTTTGGGTGAAATGCCGCGGCAAGACCCTTGCGGTAAATAGTAGGCATTGGATTAACGATTAACGGAATTCTGCATAATTAACGGAAGTTAACATGTCCGTTAACATTTTTATAAGTTAACTTAAAAGTTAATCCGTTAATCAAAATGTTAACTCCGTTAATTAACGATTAACGGATTAACGAGTTAATGCCCAGCTATGGTCATAGGCTAGCGATCATCAGCCTCAAGCGCCCAACTGCAAAACAAAAGCCTCTTTCTACACGGAGAAGGCTTGAGCACTGATGCACCAAGATTGTTCAAGGTGAAATTTATCTGTAGTCTAGGTTCCTGGGATGGGTTACTTTGTCTTGTCAGTGATGTCAAAATAATCTGATAAAATATTTATAACCCACAATGGTACTTCGATCAACAATACTACCGACTACCGAAGGGCAACCACGACTCGTTTTATCTAAGGAAAAAATAGTTTAAGATGTCTGACCACGAGCGTTAACAAACTTTTATACAAATAGTAAAACCGAACTGAGGGAAGTGTCGGAGAGCCATGCTTCGGCACTAATACGTCACAGAAAACCGGCATGAAACCACAACAGCGTTGTGTTTCTGGCGTGTGAGTGAGGCTATCGGAGGTCCAATACTTCCCCTCCCCCAATCCATAAATAAATCTCCAAATACCTAATCCCCAATACGGCAACGCACTCGTAGGTAACTCCTCTGTTGCGGGTGTCCATGGGCGGCGCTGATTGCTACTGCTTACCATCAGGTAATCCGTCCCTCCTCATTTGCCGTCCATCACATTAAAAAAACTAGTTTTTATAAAGATATTATAGATGGTACCTTACCTATGTCTCATAAATCATGATCTAAAGCATTTTCGAAATAGTTTTTTAATAGAGCAGTGCCTAGGGTTTTTTATACCTACTTAACTAAAATTATCTCATCCTGTCAACCTGTGACCTTAAATTCCTTTTTCGAAAATGTAAGTACTTCGAACCCTACCAAAATAAACTAGATACTACATCAAACTCTGATGAGGGCCGGCGGAAAAAATAGAATAACACGTGCGCCCTCCTTTGCTTCCTCACCGTCCATAAATCTACTCATTAGTCCCTCACACACCTCGCGGTCACGAGCACACGCATCTGACCTTTTTGATACAACTTACTAATGACGTCAGAATGACCTTGCATGACTTACCTTTAGTCTATTTCCACTGAAATCTATTTATTATTAAAGGTATGTTAAATAGTGTTCATCACATGAATTTTGATAAACCAATACAGGGGTGACTTAGTCTGAATTACAAGTTATTTGACACTTTAATAATATGAATCATTGTGAAACTATCTACCTGATGAATTAAAACCTTTTTTCTTTCAGGGGCAAATCGTCAAATTTCCTTCTCCTGTTCCAGGCTGAGGGCGCGGTACGTTATTGGCGTTTGCTCCGCAACTGAACATGAGACCTGTTAGGTGCCATAACAATGTACTGTCTTTTGGCTCTTTGAGGCACGCGCGGGTCTCTCCGCGCAATAAGCTCGGGTCTAATTCTGTTTGGTCGGCCAGCTACCCTAGCTCACTGTCCGCTTCTATGTCATGCCATTTTTGTTCTTTTGTTAGGTAGGTACTTAAAACTTCACAAACACTAAGTTATTTAAGTAAATATATGCAGTAACAAATAAAATACCAGTCCTACTGGTACCTACACAACGTAAAAAACACGTATGTAAAAGTGTTACAAACTTTAATTAATGAGACGTCCGTGAGGCGAGCTCTACCCAGCAAAAACCCCAAAACATGACCACATAACCACACTGTTTCGCTTTCTTAATTGATAGTAAACAAAGACTAGGGGGCGACAGATTCATCCCACATCCTGGCGTAAAACCATGACTTGGCATTGACGGGTCTATAATCTGCACAGATTACTGCACATCAACCTACACTTTATTGCCAATGGATTCAAGATATATTAAACTTTATTACAACTTATTTAAGGTCAAATCTATTATAACAATATGATAGTTTTGAATGCGATTGTGCTGATATTTATAACGGTTAAAAGGCGGTTATCATGTTACCCTTATCTAACTGAATAACATAAACAGATTATTGTTTTGAAAGAGAGAGACGGACAAGAGGAGTCTTACAGTTATGTAGAACGTTATTGAAAACAACGATTTAATTGACTGAGAAAAGCTCTCATTTCAGCTCTTCAATAAGAGTCCCGTTGTGACTTGAAACTAGTAGAGCTTTTCTTCACAGTTAATTCATGTAAGTCTAAGGTTTAGTATGTCTCACGATAGTTACTATTTAAAAAAAAAGAATAACATACTATTTACTAAATGCACTATCAGAACTAGTGCGACACTCACTAGCAACTGTGAACATCCTGATACAGTTAAAAATGGAACCACAAATTTTACCGAGGGTTTATGAGAGCCAGTTAAAGGACTACAATAGAGACCCACCAGACAGCAACGTTATCTGAAAAATCTTGAAACTGTGACCTTCGACCTACCTGCCAAACCCTCGTACATAATATAGAAGTGTTCGAAAATGGAATATCATTAGTTGATATTTTGTTATTAGGTAGGTAGGTAGGATATCGCGGTTGAAAACGGCACGCATTGGTGATCAACCGTAACGTTTTCCGATTTTAATTGACATTTAAACAAGAATTAACTCGATGGTAACTGGTTCTCACAAAAAAGAATCTACTTATAGAATTTATATTAGCATTAGCAGCTTCCCATACAATCAAACAAGTTATTAAAATGTAAAATAAAAATATTCGCCAAGTAAGTACGTTGATAGATAGTCATGTCGTGTTTTCGCGACAGCATTATCGTATGCATCATGTTCGTAACCCTGTTTTAAATTGTCGAAAAGTTTGTCTTTGTGGGCCACATCTCAAAACCTCCTTGAATTCTGGACGGAATTTCCTCTGTTACATAAAAATATTTAGTACTTATGTACGTAACATGACGACTTTTCTTAGACGAAAATCATCATATGACATCCCTCCTCATTTTTTTTTTGTGAGGAGAAAATTATTAAATGGCTTCTCCCGCTCAGGCTCTTACTGACTTAAATCCCCTCGTTCCTTCTCCTGCTCTGGGCCGAGGCCGCGGTGACTCATTGCGCTTACCCCACAACCCCGGCTTTTTCTCGTCCTGTGCGGGAGGAGGGAGTCTCAGACTCTTACTGATTAAAAACCACCCCCATTCCTTCTCCTGGTCCAGGCCGAGGTTGCGGTACCTTATTGCGCTTGCCCTGCATCCCTGGCTACTTCGTGGGGTTGATTTTAAACAATATACCAAAATTTTAAGGAGCAGCAAGTAAACAATGTAAAAAGCTACCAAATTTCTTATGATTAACCTATACATAACAAAATGGCAGATATTGTTGTGTTATAAAGTTATTTTTCACAACACAGTTTCATGTTTACCAAATCGGTATCTACTAAGGATTCTTTGATTATTCTAGGCACAATAGCAACTGAATAAACAGCGACAATTCACCGCAGTCGGGTTCTTTATCAACCAAAATTTTCTCGCCCTTAATTTCTACCTTTCACCGTCATTAAAAACACAATGACAGCGTCACGTCAACATTTTCTACAAATACTTATTACACAAATAATTAATAGCCCGACACTTCATAACAATCAGGCTGATAAATGGCTCTGATGACCCAATTTTGGACGGATATCAAAATACTACTCATCTAAGTACCTATAGTAGAGACGAAATTGATTCTGTTAAAACCTCTTCTAGTTATTGGTTGGATTAAATCGCATCTATCATGTTTAGTTTTCACAAAATTTAATTTTTATTTTTAATAGATTTTGGGGCGAGGGAGGGGGCATCATCGTATGACTTCCTCCAAATGTGTGAATCCAAACTATATATAGGATTAATAGGTATAATATTATAAATGCGAAAGTAACTCTGTCAGTCTCTCTGTCTTTTTTTCACGCCTAAACTACTGAACCGATTTCTGATTAACAAGAGAAATTGGATAGTTTTTATACCAAAAATCTGCAAGAAGTCACTATTCCATGTGAACAGAGTGGCGGGCAAATGTTAGTAGTTCTAAAGCCGGGTTGGGGGAACAAGCGCAGTAATATACCGCGGCATCGCCATGAAGGAGAAGGAATGATGTGGTTTTTAATCAGTAGATAAGAGAGAGAAATCATGATGATGTTCTCTTCTTAAAAGAAAGTCATCAAGGTACGCACCTATTAAATATTATGTAATCAACAGAGTAAGTCCGTTAAGAATTCAAGGAGGTTTTGAGATATGGCCCACATAGACAGACTTTTCGTCAACTTATAACAGGGGTACGAACGTGGTGCATACGATTATGCTGTTGCGTCAACACGACATGAATTTAAATTTTATTGAACATGCTTAAAACATAAGAACTTGGGACAATGTTTTGTTTGATTAATTTCAAGTATCATGGTGAAAAATACTAGTTTCATAAATAAATAACGAGTAAAACAAACGACAAAAAACATAAGCTCTTGAGACAAATTTTTATTTTTCGACAGTCCATGCAATTTTATCGGAAAGAAAACAATTTGGAAGTTTTTTTTTTAAATCACAACTGAGTTAGTCCTATTAGCTAACTTACTTTTCGTGTAGATAACGTTTTGATGCAACTAGCGCCATCTATTTCAACGTCTTCGCTTTACGGGTCGCAAGTCGCAACGCGCGCGACGTAGCAAAAGACAAAATTGTTTTAATAATACGTTTAGTTTGATCCAGAGGGCGTAAGAAATAAATATGATAAATATTAGTGTGAATCACCACAATTTTTAATTTACAAATTTTCCACCTTCGTGATTAAAAGTAAATGCTAGGTTACTCCTTAATCATTATTTGTTGCGTAGCGGATGGCCCGGTTGAGAACAAGATCGAAAGAGGAAACATAATCGGAAACGGTTCCCACAGGGCGGGGGTAGTCATTGGAAGATTTTACAACCATAAATCCTTAACAGCTATCTCTAAAGCGTAATCTTTTGCCAAACCTCTTATTACAGGCCCATTCATAGTCCCACAATAATTTATGGACAAGTTTTTTTTTATGAGTGTAAAATCATCAGATGAGTTCGCGAGAGTGTCACACTCTTGCTGACTTAACCCCCCTACCGCCTTGTTACTTCTGCTTTGACGCCTTTTTGGAGGGCGTGGTGCCTTCTTGCGCTTGCCCTGCAACCCAGGCTGAAAATCAGACCTATAGAGCCTCGTCTGTGGTGGTCTACTTATTGGCTCTTTCAGGCACGGGCGGAACGCTACCCGCCGTACGCTCGAGTCTGGTTCTGGTGATGCGACGAGATGCCGTCCGCATTCTTGCGAAATATGCACAAGATGATAATTGTCGGCGACAAGCTACCCTTGATCGTTTTATCTAAGTATAGTTTTTTGATACGACATAAAAATACGAGTCTAATATTTATCTGTTACCATATAAATATAATAGGTAGGTAAGAAAAGTAAAATAGCATATTGTATTTTTCCAACTTTATTTATAAATACAAAGTGAAATAAATTAAATCTAATCTTAAACTAGTCCTTAAAGGACACCATTTGTTAGAACATTAATTACATCATGAAATAAAAGTGAAATCGCGTTGTTTCGATATACATAAATGTAACTACGTAAAAATTGAAGTTTCTTTACTTTATACTATTCATAATAATAAGATAATACTTATTTTCTATATTGCTACAAGTCACAACCGGAACCAAAACGCAAATTGAAATGTAAACAGTGAGAATCTACTCTATCACAATTATTTTTAAGTAGCTTTTTGCCTGCAGCTCCGTTGGATAGTATTTTAAAAAGAATCCTTTAGACAACGTCCTATACGTATATCCGAATAGATAGCAACGTAAGGTACTCTACGAAAAGTGAGCTTTTGTGAAAAAAAAAAACGAAATCAGTCCAACACTTTCGGAGCCTTTTCTATGCAAACAAACAAATTTTTAACATTATTCGTATATAATGTGATTATGAGTAGTTACAATTCGACATTTACCTATGTACACAATTTACACTTTTGTTAGCGAACAGTGCAAGTAGCATAAGAATAGTTTTCATGACATAATTACTATAACATTCATAATAATATTAATTTGTTAAAAAATTAACTACGTACTACTTCTGATAATTAACAATTGTAATGGAAAATACACAAGATTGGTTAAGGCAAAGGTAATGCAGTCTTAGGGTCAATCCACAGCGATAAACGACGCAACGCAACGATAAGCAACTAAAACTGTTTGAAATATGTATCTTATTGTGTAAAAAATAGAGTTGTATTTTAAGGAGCTGGAAAAAACTGCGTGAAACGTCGCGTTCGGTGTGAGCTGGCCCTATACTGAATCTTTTTATCAAAGTTAACACATTATTATAGAATAGCCAATCAGACATTATACAGGCTGATACTTTAATGCAGTTATAAAAGTGAAACAATTTCTGAAAGCTTAGACACTAATTCTCAATTAGAACTAAGTACGTTTCTTAAAATAAAAGTTTAAAACCAAATAAACCCTCATACACAGTTACAAAGCCTAAATTTGTTTTTTGCATTTATTTTTCTAACAGAATTACCTACTGAGAGAAAATGTTTGCTGCGGAAAAACCACCATTAAAATTTCACCACATCAGTTGTTTTTCTTAGTTTACTAAGAGTAAACTAAACATATCTGAAGATTGCATGACACTCAATGTATTATGCGCAATGGTAGCTAGAGCGTTTAAACCAAAAAGGTAACAGCAAAAAAACAATCCTAAAGTGTCGTGTATTTTTCTGTTAAGAATATCATAATTTGTATACCTATTGTCTCTGAATACTGAAAAGTCTTTGCTATCCATCACTTATGTTCAACAGTGAAAGTCTTTCAGTTGATATTTCTTCACGCTATGATGAGACCCATTTGTCCACAGAATATCTGCCTAAAATTTCGTTCCATATAACAATAAATGTTAATACAAATGTTTTTTTTTTTCTTGTGTATAATTTTGAATGCGCAAAACACATGCCTAATCAAACAGCCTCAACGCTACTAGCAATTTAAACATACGAGAGATCTAATCCTATACCACTAACATTCATTAAGCAATGTTTAAATTTACGTCCAAAAACCAAACTTTAAAATAGGAACTAAATATAAATTAAGTAATAAAAAGAAATATATTTTCAATCTCAACAGTTTTACTTTTATTTACGTTAAAAGTAAGGAGTAATTAAATAGTTTCAAGACAAAGTAATGCTTAAATCAAGTAAAAATAATGATTTTTCGCCGAAAAACCGAGAGACACCAATCAAAATTGAGATACCAAAATCTTACATAATGGATAGAAGTCAAGGTGAGTAAAACCAGTATAATGTCTCCTTTGATTGTGCGCAATGATCTTAGAAAGCAAGAGCATAGTAAACTGGCAACTAGTATTTCTACAAACATACATCAAAACAAGCATTAGGGTTGATTTTCCACCAGGTAAAATACACTTCTAACAACCGAATGGCATATTTTCATTGGTTTTTGGAATTTAGTGTGAGTTATAAAAAACCATTTAAAAATAACGTTAACGCTGCTTAAACGTTATTGCGTGAAGCCCTCTGATTGGTCGGGTAACTTTGAATTGGCCAATAGGAGCGACGAATGTCATAAGCGTAAAGATAGCTACAATAAGCATGCTGGGCATAGACCTTTGGTGTCTTCAAAAAATAGGGTTCGAAATCTCTTTCATTATCTGCCATTTAAACTGTCATACTCAGAGACCTTTAAAAATAACTTTAAAAAAGAGCATCTAAAAAACAGCAAAATTAAGGCATTTAGAGATCAATTTTGATTGGCTTTCAAGTATTAAGGCGTTATTGTTTTTTTGTATTCATTTTTTGTTTTTTATTAACCTAGAGTTGTACTTGTCACCCTTATGAAGCTGCTTAAAAGATAATGCCTTTATATTAGGACAGGCACTTGGTGCATGTTTTCAAAGCAAATAAATAATAATGATTATGGAATAAATTATATGATTACAATGTCACGATTGTATTACGATAGCTTTAGTAATGTAATAAATACAGGACACGTTTGGCTCATTAGTTATTCATAATTGGAATATTTTTTCCTGTTATATCTATCTCTGTCTCCCACATAGATAATACACATGTGCGACAAGGACAGCCTTACTTTCTTTCTTTCTTTCATATTATATATGAGATTTGTTTTATTACCGTGTAATACCAATTCGTCGTGACAAATCGTACATTACGTATCGTGACTGAAATATTAATAAATAAGAAGTGAAATAAATATTATGTGGTGTAGTTAAAATGTAATAATGCCATTAAGGAAAAAATAAAGCCAAAAAAATGAAACGACCTTATTTAATTTATGGGAACATAAATAAAAAAGGTTGAATATGTTTATTGATAATAATAATTACTTAACACAGCATTCTAACCCGTTTTTCGCTTCCTAATAATAATTTTATATGACTTCAAATCACTAAACTGATGTATATTGTACTATGGTCAATAAAACATTAAAACCGTGTCAATAAAAATATAACCTGTATTATCCATAAAATGTAACATAGATGAACAATGAATTAAAAAATAAATAAGTAAATAAAATTGTATTATATTTTTCACCACTATTGGACCAAGCATTGCACTTATATTCCTACTCCTCCTTAGGAGTCAGATAGTATTATAGCACTGGCCATTTATAAACTAAAATAATGCGCAAAATAAAAATATACGTGAATTGATGGATTTAAATAAGGTAATACCAAGACTAGATAACTTTATTAAAATATATACGTACTTACATACATAACAAAATTAATGAAAAACGAACTACACCACCTAAATTTTAAATGGAATTTATGAAATAAGCTCTTTAAAAGAAACTTTAAACAAAACTAATAATTTAATGGCTCGATATGTTCGAGAAAAAAAAGAACAGTGCATATCACATACTCGCTTCCACTTCCACGCGTTCCACGTTTAAATAAAATTCAACATGGCGCCACTAAACACCGCTACAAGCAACTGAATTTCGCGCCAAACCTTTTTTTTTCATTTCGTTAAACGCAATAAACTGTTTGCTTGATCGCAGTCAGACTCTCCTTGAGTAGATGTACTAAATGATTGATTTACCTAAGTGTTAAGCGTTTTAGTATATAATCTTGCTGGGCGGTGCAGCGGTGTTGGCGCTCATGGCTTGCTCGAGAGTGTCCAAACGACGGTAAGCGTGGCCCCGGCTGTTGCGACGGCGACTGCTCTGTCTACCTTCAAGTATTAAGCCGAAGAACTGGAAAATAAATAAAAAAAAACGTGTGAATAACAATGAAAAGACGTTTTGTCAGTTGTAATGAAACAAATAATTATTAAGTAAACCGTTTGTTGTTTTTGAGCTTGACGTAACTACCATGTTTACCTACTGATAGCATAAAAGTAAGTGGGAGGAAACAGGAGGTCTACTCTCTTTCTTCGAAACGAAACTTTCGGAAACGAACGAAACTCGAACGAAAGAACGTTGGCGACCCTACTCTGTTTTATTTTCGGACACGCATACGAAGTTCGATCCAGAGATAATTTTCGTGAACGAATGTAATTGTGTAGGTTCTTTATAATGTGATTTGTGGTAAATTACGGTTTTTACTTAAAGTTAAAATTACAAATTCTCTGGCTGTTTCTTTGAATTCCACATTATGTATGTGGTTTGTAAAACTATTACTTATAATATGCCACGCAGAAAATAAAACTATATTTATTTTTGACGGAATTGTAATTTATCGTTAATTTATCATCGTTACCTTATAAAACACTCTTTAACAGACATTTATAACCGACTAATTTAAAGAGTACTATTTCATTCCAAGAAAGGGTTGTTATGTATGACGACCAAAAATGGCTGTATTCGGACCGTGCACGACATTTGTGTCAAAAAATTAATGTCAACAGATTGTTTATTTTTATCAACACGAGTTAATAAAATATACTATAAAAGACAATAAATATATGTGGAGAAAGGAGTTTTATTGAATTGTATAAAAAATGGATATTATTATAAAAACAGGTTTTGAGTGTTATAAACACACAATCATTTTCCAACCCCAGACTGTGCTAAAATGTAAAATTGGTGTTAGCAGAACATGTGAGGGATGTGGCAGAACAAAGAATTAATGCGAATAATAATATGGCTGTGCGTTAATATTGATTGTGTAGTGGTGGAAGAAGACTGTGTGACAAAGCGAGTCGAAGCTAAATGTCCAATTATCTACATTTGAAAAGAAAACTGTCGTTGAATTTGATAAAAATGTATGCAATGTTAATTACTTAATATTTTTATAAAATAATGTAATAGAGTTAAAACAAAGCCATTCATATTACACTCATGTTCAGTTACAAATGTATGTTACTGGGATGACAATGTGTGATATTTTTATTTTGAGCAGTATATGGTAAATAATGCTCATTTATGTTAACTTCATATAAGTACTTTGATGTGTTACAGTAACGATATTGGGTTAATGTTATATAAAATGCTAATAAGTTGTTTAAAATGATACTCCTTGTTATATTTGTTCTGTTAGAAAATTGAAATTTATTTTAAAAGGATAATAAGTTTTTAATTTTTGTTTAATAAGTGCAGAACTTTAGGAAATAAAAATCTGTTATTTTTTTAAGTGTGTTTTTATTTACTTGCTCTTTTTTACATATTTGTGCCGCGATCGGTTTCTTTACCCTTTCCACCAACTTCGCACGTTCCGAATAATCGAAGTACATGCAAACTAATCATAACAAGAAATTATTATTAAATTTTTTGTTTGAAAACTTTTCTAAAAGTTAGGCTCTCATAGCTCCTCAAATAATAGGCGGCTGTCCTACAAACTCTAAGTCCGGAATTTGACTTGGGTATATTAAGTAGATTGCGCAGGCAGCGCCGGTTCCTTCTACGTTCTACACGTTCTTCACGTAAAAGAGCTTCGATTTAGAGCATCCTTGTAGCCATTTCAAACAATTTTCATACAAAATCCACACTAAACGAAAATTAAAAGGTAACACTTTTGGTTTCGTCAATTTGAAGTAAAAAATCCGAAAAATCGTCTGTCAAATTCAAAAGTTCGTTCGGAGCTAATATGGATTAGAGTAGGTTCTAAATGTCAAACGTCTTCGTTCGAACGAAATTTCGGAACGAATTGAAACCGTGGTAGGAAACACGCGAAGTTTCGATCGAAAGTTCGTTTTTCGTAGAATAAGAGTAGACCCCCTGATTTGATTTTCTTGGAAAATGTGGTAGGTATTTCGAAATGGTATAATAATCCTTGCAATTAATATCCACTTGGTACCACTAACATAAGGCGGTTTTTACATAACTGTGCTTTTTTGTCGTTGTAAAATGGAGGAAAAAATCCATAGAAAGGTATTGTTTTCACATTTCAAACTGAACATTTAATTCAAGTAGGTATTTGCCCTGTGTATAACCATTATCTACCTGACCAAAATCTTCTTTCATATTCAACTAACGTACAGGTACATGATCTCCATATGAAGTTAGACCAGACAGTTAATTTTAATACACTAGATAAGGATGTGACTCATTATAAACAGCTGAGCCGCGAGAGGTCAGCACCGCGGTGTGCCGCGCACATGAATAAAAATATCCTAGAATTTAATAAAGATGTACTTTTTCAGGTTGCACTGATATTTAAACAGTTTACTATATAAATATTTTCACACTTACCACTTTGCTAACTTTGCTCTTATTATGGTACAGGACGTAGAGCAAGACCATCAGTACAACAGACGTCATGAAGAACGGGAAGAAGTGGTCGTTGTCCTCTTCGGAGAAACCATCAGGCATCGAATTGGGGAAGAAATCTGAAAGACCATATTATAACAAATTATAATAAAGTGATTTGCAAGATGATTCGGTAATCAATCTGGAGACATGTGAAGCCTAATAAAAGTTTATTAATGTTTACAGGGGAGTTGGAGATGCAGAACGCCTCGGCCAGGCTGATATGAAAAATTGCGTCGTCATTTAATACCTCCATTCAACAATAGATACCTACGCGACTCTATAAAGTTGTGGAATAAGTAGTTATAAATAGTAATATGATCTACAATAAAGAAAACAAGTGCAAATCTAAGGACATGTGGTAAGTAACAATAAAATATGCTCAAAGTCAATTCTTTCATATTAGGTATACAACCTACCTAGAATTTCAATCGACTTTCTTATAAAAAGGACAACTTTTTATTAATATTCAATTCAAAGACGCAACGAACTCTATAGACTGGGTTAAAACATACAAATAAATCTATTTGCGCAACTATGTAAGTATGTATATTATTAACACCTGAACAAACATGCACGAACAGACTCGTACATGGAGTGAAAAAATAAACATTACGAGTAGGTACGTACAATGAGCAGAAATAATGGGAAATTTATATAATAAATACTCTTCACATACCTATAAGTAAAGAGTTTTAGAATTTAATAGTTATTATTTCCTATCTTGGTGCCTGTTTGATCCAGATCCGTTCAGTAGTTTTCCATGAAAACTAAATTGCACAATAATAGAAGGTTACTTTGAATAAGAGGCGAATCATACATGGTATGATTTTTTGTATATTATTTTTTGTATACACAAAAAATGCTAAGCAGACTACAATAGATTTATTAGATAGTTGATTCACGGATATAACAATACACTATTTAAAACTTTTAAAAACAAAACCTATTGAAGAATTGTTTAACCTTTACTCATCATCGTCATAATCAACCTGTAGGTGCCCACTGCTGAGCAAAGGACTGAGAAGGTATGAACATTAATTAATCACCACGCTTGCTCAAGGCTTATTGGTGATTCTAAACTTATAATTAGAAAATGTTTCCCCACAATTTTATCCTTCAGCTTTTTTCAGTGGCTTCTATATAAACTTTACTTAACTTTTACTAATAACTACAATCAAAATGTTACTATTGGTTGGGTCATTGACCCTCGTTAGCCGGTAGTACACACTGATTGATTAAATTAAGATTATCATAATTATGCTTTTTTATCCCGATCGTATAAAGGAGGAAATTAACCTGCTCTTTTTATGGCTGCGAGAGCCTGTTTCGGGTCCCAATATTGCATTCCCAGGTTGGTAGTTCTTCCTACTAGGCATAGATTTTTTTTTTATTAATAATAAACTATAGAGAATAGAAGTCGAGTATTGAGCCGTCATTCAACTCGCGTTCTCATACTGACCTATTGTACTAGGGACTATTCAAAACAGGACTCTAACATGACAAAAAATAGTATAATTAGACATGCAAATTATAATTTAAATACAATTCTGTACAAACATGGTAGGCACTGAATAGATTAACATACCTAATATTTTGCAACACAGAGATAAAAAACAGAAACGCGCGGTCGATTGCACAACTAAAAGTAAAAATATTAATTCAAACACGAATATTATGTCGGTAGCATTTCACTGTATAAATATTCAAAAGCTTGATATGTCGTTTTTGTAAATATCAAAGAGATGCAAGTGCAACACTGAAGATAAATATCAGGTTTGTACTAACCTAGATACCTCTACGTCAAGCAGTGTTTTTTTTTTTAATTATTAGTTTTCTAGATATTCTGAACATGTATCCTGAAATCTAAACTGTTTAGGACTTTATGTGTTACTAGCTAGTCTCGCGCGGTTTCACTCGCTGCTCGTTTCCTATACATCGTAGCGTAATGTTTTATAGGAACTATATTGCACAGGCACATTGTAACTACCTATCCGTCAAATAATTTTGGAATTCAACTAGCGATTTCAAAGATTACTCCTTACATACTAACTTACAAATTTTACCTCTTTATAAATGTTAGGTACTATATAATTATTCATGATCAGGGAAAAGTGGCTGGTACAAGTTCTGTTGTGTTTATGATGCACAAACAATGGTGAGTCATTTTAAGGATTACCTATTTATTTAGAGCAAAGGCCAATTGTCTAAACCGAATTCAGGTAGCTCATCAACCCAGATTTAAGGAGACAGATAGTATTGAATAAAGAGAAAAAACTAACCCAGAACAAAATCATCTCATCTAACTAGTTATATATATCCTATTGCACCTACATTCTTGTCTGTAAGTATATGGCATACCATATACATATACCATCAACCTATTTTGTGTCTCGCTTAGATCAACTTTCTGACATACTACTTGTTAAAACTCCAAATCTCTATTATAAAAAACTAATATCTGTTGCATAAAGCTGAGCAAAAAACCTTCACATTTGACCTCAACAATATTTTATACAAGGTTATAAGTTATGAATTTATACAACAATTAGTTGTTATTGCCAGGTATTTTGTTAGTTGATTTTACCTTCACTTTTGTTTTGATTCATCCCAATCCCAATTATTTATAAATACCTCTAATCTGTTCAACGAATTCCAATGCTATCATCATCTACATGCGTTTGAGATGGGCGCTGGCGCCCAAACAGCAATTAGTTGACCAATATTTAAAGTTGAAAATGACTTTTTTTTTTAAATTGGTATGCCTGACATACTGGTGACTAAGATAAAGTAAAAAAAAAAACATTTGATGCACTCAAGTTATTGGTAGCACTCTATGGTCCCAAATACACTTACACAATAAAGCCATTTATAAATTCAATGCCCTTTAAAGACTTGACTAAAAACAAACAGACTCTTTATTCTACATTACAGACGGACAAGCTTGACTTTAAGTGTTACCTTTTTGTGAATTTTCAGCTTCATGAGCAGGCACTAATATCTTGTTTCTGATAAATGTTTGCTGGTTTCCTGTATCTTGTTCTGACTTGATATCCATTCCAGGATCCTCGCCTTCCTCATCACCAACATTGTCATTGCCATCTGAATCTGAAATATTGTGAAACATTTGATAAGAATTTTGTAATGTATCATACATCACATCTGATAGCCAATATAAACAAATTATCTATATAATATAATAACTATAGATTTTGAAATAATGTCAGTATGTAGTGTGGATGGTGTTTAAAATTTGTGTGTCACTAAGCTATCACATGGGCACAAAACTAAGCTATACTTACATAACTTTTTCAGAAGGATTCGTCAATTTCAATTCAGAACAATATCATAACTAATTTGTTAACTAAAGTTCATTTTATAATTTACAACTCATACTTCAATATTAGATAAAACATTTTCACTTATACATATAGGTACATATCAAGAACTACAGCTGAATTAAAAAAGATATGACATACATATAGAAATACATAATAAGAAACTAAAAGAAATATGGTTGATTAGAGAACCTCTATACTGTTTAAATGTAACAAATACAGTTTTAAAGTATTAATAGAATTCTGAACTTCAAGTTGAGCATTATATCATAACATTTTTATCTAATTTTTAGACATTAGTCATAATATTTACTTACTGACACAATTATCAAAAGTAATATATGTAGGCAATCTTATCTTTACAAAAATTAATTAATTTTATATTTTTGATGTTTAATATAAGTAAGTTAAGATTATAATGAAATATTTATGTTTATCTTAAAAAAATATGTAGGTATACTTAATACTTTTTTCATCATGTATGTAGTATGGTAATTTATGTAGTAAGTATGTAGCAATTTGAAATTTTACATCAAAAGTTATAAACTATGAGGCAAAGTTTTCATACACATATGAAATACATAGTAACTAAAATTTCCTAGATTAGTTTTTGAAACCCTATCAAAAAATGGAATTTGGATGCCATCTCAGGAAAATAAAGAAAATAAATGATATACCAAGGAAAATGGCCTTACATTTTTAGTACATTAAGCCTGACTACTTAAGTCATGACCAAACTCAAATTTATAAAACTTGACAAGCCCTGTAACTACAAAACTGATTACATTATTAATGGTATAAGGTATAAGTGCAAATAAATGTGTGTAAACCAATGTGATTCTTTGAACTTATTACCTACTACTAATGTTTTAATTATCTGTGCATGGTCTTATTATTGTTAAGTAAATTAAAATTTGTAAAGGTATGTGATAAATATCAAAGATCAATTAATTGATTATGTCAATTTGAAATTATTATTTTAAATTGATAAAAATCTATGAGGCCTTCACATTTATGAAAAAGAACAAAATTTTAGATGTACATGTAGTTGTTACATATATTAAATTGCTATTTTAAATGGCAATAAAATAAATTCTAATATTATATAATGTTTATAAATAATCATATTATTTACCTATACCAGGTAATTACATAGTACTAAAGGAGAATATAACTGAATATAAACTAACCTGCATAATCATCAGTATCGGGAACAGGTTTTACTTTCGGGTTTTCTAATACAACATCAGGTTTCCTATCGCTGACTGCCAAGTTTTTGCTAGTATCAGGAAGGGATGGATCATTCGCAAGAACAGGTTTCTCTTCACTAACTACAACAGTTTTTGTAGAGCTATTGTTACTAGGAATTACATTCTCTGGTGGAGCTATGACAGGATCCTCCACTTTGTCTACATTAGGATCTGATTCTTCATTCTTAGGTATAATGTCTGCATCTGCGCTGTTCAGAGTCTGCTTAGAAGGATCATTACTAGCCGCTGTCTCAGGCTTTACAACCTCAATATCATTGCCTGCAACTTCAATCTTTTGAGTTGACTTACTAACTGTTGGGTCAGTCTGCTTTATTTGTCCGTTCCATGTTTTCGTGTCCCCTTCCTGGTTAACCGGGTTACTATTGACAGGAGCAGGCATATCAGCCTTGGCACTCATATCTTGCTCTGAAACGGCAGGAGGTGCAACTGCATTGTTGTTAGCATTGTTCACCACTGTAGACTCAACCTGGCTCCGTAGCTGTTCCAAGCCCCATTTGTAATATTTACAATAGTAGTTAGCATCATTCATTGTATCTTCTTCACCACAAACCTCTCCACAAGTAGCAGGGAGCTTGAAGAACTTCTCAGCCGATTCTTTATAATTCATAAACTCTGTTATATTTGTGAAAACCCACTCTTTAGCCAAAGCGCAAACAGCGTTTACATCCTGTCTGTCATTTACCTTGCTTAGAGACTCTTTGTTGATCACTACCTTTTCTGAGCATAACTGCGTATTTATGTCGAGGAATATTAAACATTGAAATTGTTTTTTACTATAAGGCGGCACGATTATATTACAATCTTTTATTTTGTTAGCAATTTGACTGCTCAGAACAGTATTTTCACATTTAGATGCTAGGGTCGCGAGTGAATTTGATAATAACTGGTTTGGAGCAACGGGATTGATCGGGTTTCCCAAGCTCTGATAACACGAATTTATTAACAGAAATGCAAGAAAATGACGAAACATTTTGCTTAACAGTATTTAATTTCTGCACTTATAAGAACTGTATTATTCTTATTATAACACAACACGCTGTCGTCAGAATAGATGAGACAATCAACAACCAACGTCAATAGAAATTGTCAAATTGAAGGAACTGTCAACTGTCACGCCTGTCATCTAAATCCGATAGAGTTGTATACCGTATAGTACTCTAGTTCATAAAATATCGATAAAATAATTTATTTGGCGGATTTAAAAAAAATATATATTTTTAAGGCTATTACTGTCTCCTGGCTTACTAGTCACTTTATTCACTGATCTTATCTGACTCTATAGGTAATAATCAAACTAGTTTAGATAGAGATTAGGGAACAATTTACCCAAGGATACCTTCCTACAACTTACTGCTATAAAAATATTCTACGGTTCTTAATCTTATTCAACATACCATAATTTTGTTAGTCTTATTTATAATTTTGCTTTATAACTACCTATGCATTAATTATTTTTAAGCGTAATTGTTTTCTGTAATTCTCTAACCAAAAAAATGATGAAGCATAATATTCTATAGCATGCATTTATTTGATATTTTAAAACATATACAGTCATATTTCCCGAAAAACGAATTAATATAATAGTATACCATTTTGAATATTTTTGTCAGTATTTTTCACTGTAGGCTGTAAGGCAGGGTTTTTGTCATGACTTCGTCGGTATAGACCTCCGGCGACCCGACGTACGTTTGCGATTTTGAATTACAACTCTAGGGGTAAGACAAACAAGACTACCTACCTATGCATACATTTTAATTATGCATATACCTAGTCATTGGGCCTACTAACGATATGCGATCAAAATGTAGATATGCCAAAACAAATTCGTTTTTAAAATGATTATTATGCTTACATAAAAATACTATCGATATCGATTTGTTACCGACAGGTCATGAATGGGTAGTCCTAAAAGGTGCCGTCCGGTGCCGTCAAACAAACGTCACAATTACCTTTTTGTTTCGGAATAAGAGGAGTTTGATCTTAAAAAAAAGACACTTGATTTTGTAACGATGCAAACGTAAAAACTAACCTCTGGTAAAAATTAACCAGGCTTACATCTTGAGGCGAGGTGACCTAAGCTAGCGCATGGAGCGAAGCAGTATCTAAGCTAATCTGTCAGCCTACCTTTACTCATCTTCTGCACCCTGTATCTATCCTCTTAGTTCCAGTAGGTATCTGTTCAAACATGCGCAAACTAAAGAAAACATCCTAATAACCGCCTCCCTATATGTCCAATAAAGGTCAAACAGTGTTAACTAATTAATCTGCCTACTTAATTCCTCCTTTTTGGTCTATTTTCTTCTTTTTAAAGTCAGGACGCGAATGCGTTTCAATTGCAAGGTTTTTCGTAAATACCAATTGCATGGGAACAATCCATTTAATTATGTAGGTATACATAGGTACTTATAATAGTAGATACTAGATACTATGAAGATATAAATATTATAGTGAGTTATACCTATGTTTCCCAAAAACCATAAAAAAATTGAACAGGTACATAGATATACCTACCTATTACAAATGTATGTTGTCTATGTTATTAATAATTGTTTTAGTATGATATGCTTGCTTTAATATTAGCTACTTATAAGTTTTTCTCTGCATCACGCAAAAGTTTGACTGGTTGAGAATGCTATAATTTTCTATCTATACTTTTTCTTTCTTTATTTATTTCTTTCTATATCTAGGTCCACCTTACGTAGATACCTACAAATTTTTTATGATAGCTGGTTTGTGTAAAGTGTTTCTCCGCAGCTGCTTAGCCTGGCCCTCGTACGCCTTCCTGAAAGACCGCTACCCAGTGGTCCCGTGATTGGTGGACACAAAAGTTATATTTTCATATAGCGTTATAATTTTTATGTTGTTTTAAATAAATCTAAGTTAGAAAAATAATAATTAGTTAGGTAACACTACTACTAATAAACATTAGGTTTTTCGTTTTGTCTGTTTTTTGGAGTTAGGTACATTGTTCTCAACACTAGCATTGGTTATTAATTTGTGTTCTTCAAAAACGCATAAAACGTATACGAACTCCTTAATACCTGAAAACATAATAGTTTTATTACCAAGACAAATACTTATAGGTAGGTATAAGGTTTTGATACCAACAATCACTTAACGATACTACAGCGTCACAAAATAGGTACCGGCGTGTAAGAACACCTACGTTAGGTTTCGCCGTGTGAGTAAGGTAACCTCAATCGGATACCTACCCAGTAATTCCTCCTCCCATCTTATACTCTATTGACCCACTTGAAGTAACAACTTTTGTTTACTACAAATGCGTAGGAGTATCTATCCATTGCTTATCATCAGGTAATCAATCAGTTCAAAAAATTTAATATTTTCTTAATTCTGGATTCTGTCTTGTAATTTCATCAATTTAGACTAGTTTTAGGTAGATTAAGTACCTATAAAAATTCCTCGCGGTATTAAGGTATCGTAGGAATTTTCCTTCACTCACCGAAACAAAAGTGCTGTTAGAAAGCGGTATTAGGTCACCAGCCACGAGGTTTATGGATCGCTTTATTCTTTCCATAAAAATAATAATGGCACGTCTATACTCAGTTGGTATTTCCAGCCAGTCCAAAGCGTATACGGACTCTATGAGTTTTTCACTCTAAAAAAGTATACAAGTAAGTTACTTGACGTAATAAGAAGCTACTTTATGGGTTAAAGTTTCTTTTGAAGAATTGCGATGTCTTCTACAATAACCTTTTAATAAACCAGTAAATGCATCTACTAATTGAAAATTAGGTTGGTAGTTCTTTTGGTTATGATCATGAAAAAAATCCTAGTGTTTTGAAACTCTCATTTCACGGTGTAGTGAAACTCTCTTGCATGATTTCAGAAGATTTTGGTCCATTAATCGCCAATCTCTCGCCAATGCAACGTGAACGTGAAATCAATATCTAATAAACAAATACATAAATAAACGAGCATTAATGCCGAATACGTTCATACCTCATGAGTAACTTCATTCCCATAAAAACAAAATATGAACAATTCCGTAAGGATGCAGCACATGTACATCAACATTGATACAAATTCCACTGACATGGGGTCTATCTGCAAGAAAACATGATAACTTAACGTTGTGCCAGTTGCCTTAAAATAAACTCTAACATTATAACTGAAAGCTTTATTTTCCGTGACGTGAACTTAAAGGTGCTTTTTAAGTTTTTTCCACCTAGTATCTGTTATAGCAACTTCGTATTACAATAAGATACCTATCCAGAAATTAAGAAAAAAAAACCAATTAATCATTGTATGCCTTTCAGTATTTTTTTAAATTTAGCAAAACTTACATTGACCGTCCTGTAAGCAGTAGTGCAGATAATCCAACCGCTCACTAAAAATTGATACAATACAGCTCCGCTAAATACCTCTTGAATTACACCTGAAAATCTAAAATGAACTTATTGCAACACTTTTTTTAAATTTTTCCTTTCAAATCAAATCAAATCAAATCAAAATCATTTATTCCAACTAAACCATAAATAGGTACTTTTGAAACGTCAAAATAGAATAGTAAGTAGTCTGTCAGTCTGTTCGTCAGTGAAGCTAGGTGCTCTTTGAGGATCTTCTTCCTAACAAGATGCCCTATGTAACAAATGCAATTTAATAAGTATGCTAAATTATGTAATTAAAGAAAAACTACTTGTAAGTGTGCCCTTTGTAACAAATCATATCTGTACTAATAATATATTAAGTATAAAGAGGTAACATTTATAAGTTTGTATGTAGGGGGTAATGTTTGGAACCGCTGGTCGGATTGCCAAAATTCTTCCACTGATTGATAGCTACAATGTTCCTGAGTGCTATAGGTAATAAAACATCACGCTACGATTAAAAGGAGCCGAGTAGCGGGTGAAACCGTGCGAGAGTAGCTAGTATTTTATAAAATGTGTGTGGCTAAATGATGTAGGTAACTAAAGTAAAATCTATGTACCTATATACTATGTATTATATAACAGAAAGTCGTGTTAGTTACTCCACTTATAACTCAAGAATGGCTGAACCAATTTAGCTGAAAATCGGCAGGGAGGTAGTTTAGAGCCAGGAGAAGGACATAGGATAGGATAGAGTAGGTTAGGTAGAGTAGGGTAGGTAGAGTAGGGTAGGTAGAGTAGGGTAGGTAGAGTAGGGTAGGTAGAGTAGAGTAGGTAGAGTAGGGTAGGTAGTGTAGGGTACATAGAGTAGGGTAGATAGAGTAGGGTAGGTAATGTACGGTAGGTAGGGTAGGGTAGGTAGGGTAGGTAGGGTAGGTAGGGTAGGTAGGGTAGGTAGGGTAGGTAGGGTAGGTAGGGTAGGTAGGGTAGGTAGGGTAGGTAGAGCAGGTGGAGTAGGGTAGGTAGGGTAGGTAGAGTAGGGTAGATAGAGTAGAGCAGGTAGAGTTGGGTAGGTACTCAAATGACGGGAGCGACGCCGCGGGTAAGAGCTAGTTACTTATAAAAGTGCTACATTACAGTGTAAATCTTCATACCCTTTCAGGAATAACAAGTGCAATATACAAACTATTATAAGTTAAAACTTACTTACCTAATAATTTCATCGTAATGCAACAAAACAATTCGAAATCTTCGCTCCAAGACCACGTTAAAATCTTTCCTTGACATTAATGCTTCCTCCTTACTGTTCTGAACAATGTTTTCTAAATCTAACCTGCAAAGTGAACGCATAAACATTCGCTGTAAACCTTTTATTTGTGACGGTTGCCTATAAACTACATCTAGAAAATCGTTCACCTGAGAATAGAGAGTTGTGTCTTGCACTGAGTGAGAAAAAATGTGATAAAAACATCCATTGTAGTGTTACTGAACGCAAGCCAAGAAGTTTGTACCCACACGTAAAATGCTACAAAGTAGAATCTGTTGAGAAAGAGAATTAAAACGATTAAGGGCTGATTTGTCAGTGGTTACATAAAAGTAATCTGCGGAATAATTATGATTCTGTGGCGTCAATAAAGCAATAATTTTATTCCTCTAATGTCATTTATTTCACTATTGAAAAACCAGCCCTAAATCAAAGTTAATAATGTTAATATGTGTACAATATTAGTATTTTATTTAAGTTTGTTATTCACAATTGTATATCAAATATCAAGTATGTACAACACCTATGTAAATAATATCGAGGACAAATTTTTATTACCTACATTTAATAGGTTTTCACCAAAGAAGATTTCATTAAATTGACTCCACCTTTACATTAAGCATTTGACTGCCGACAGAAATGATTGAAGGCTAACCCTCCGCTAGCGTCGGGCAGCATTGTCCGACATGGCGTTCAAAGTGTTAATTGTATAAAAGTAGGTAGCATTTATACTCATATTTTTTGCAATTTTCTAGGCTACCAGTTGTTAAAAACGTACTAGTAAAGATCAATGTTTTATAATTAAAACTTAAGTTTGCTTATAGTGTAAGCATATTAGCCTATGAAAGCTTGAAGCAGGACATTAGCCTCTTTAGAACGCCTCAGTGAACGGCCATAACACTGAAACGTTCATTGAAAAGCACTTTGTTGATAGCATTGGGCCAATAACTGTTCTCACCGTATGTGCTGCACCTTCCCAAATTGATTATAGACTCATCCTTTCTTTTTTAATGATACCTTTACATAAAGTCTACAATTTATTCCTAAAATTTGGTTAGCAGCGCATTTATAAGCATATGCAGCAGTACTGTATCAAATAAATACCTAGTGTAACAATCGATTTAATTATGAAATCTTTGTGATCGAATTGTACAATAACTATTGTAGAGATTCAACTGACAAATGGCTGATATCTATATTGTATAGTAGGAACAGCATATATTGACGATATGAACAATAATGAATATTTGTCCTTTTTACAATTTCCTAATGATAAGAAATAATAAATGATAACTGTAGAACTGATCTAAAACCTAAGGTGAATGTAGAATATCATCATATCCTAACATCATC
This sequence comes from Spodoptera exigua, assembly GCA_902829305.4. NCBI lineage: Eukaryota > Metazoa > Arthropoda > Insecta > Lepidoptera > Noctuidae > Spodoptera > Spodoptera exigua. Next base: position 7,826,223 of record LR824612.2, read on the forward strand.
TTTTGTAAGAGAAAAGTCATTTAATGACTTTACTGTCTCTAGTGAGAGGCAAGAGGAGTGAGTGTCAGACTCTTACTGACTAAAAACCCTGTTCCTCCTCCTCTATTGACCGAGGTCGCAGTACCTTATTGCACTAGCCCCACAACCCCGACTAAACATTGACCCCGTAGGGTCTTGTGTGGTGGTTTATTGGCTCCACACGGAATGCTTCACGCCTTACGCTTGGGTTTGGACCTTGTCAGGTGGAGAGCTTCCCTTGCTCGCAGACCCGCGCTTACAGTAGCCGGAGATCGTCACTTAATTTCCGACGCCCAGAGTGTCGCCTGCTGCGGCTACTGGGAAAATCCTATCCTACTGATATTTTAGCTTTAGAGTTTGTTTTTTTGAACGCCTAATCTCTGAAACTACTGGTTCAAATTGAACAAATCTTTTTGTGTTCGTTAGTCCATTTATCGATGAAGCCTATGAGCTAAAAACATCACGTTAGGATCTGTAAGAGCCGAGAGGCCTGTGAAAACGCACGAGAGTTGCTAGTGTAACAATATTATGAACACGGATGTTCGTAAGTACGCATTTTCACTTAAAAACTATTGAATGAATTTTGATAAAAACTAGCACAGAGATAAATTATTTTAAGTCTCTAATTATAATAATTCATAGGCTACTTTTTTTCTTGGTAACACCGGCAAAACCGCTTGTAGTAATTAAAAGGCTATGAGATACTCAATAAAAAAATGAAATCGGATTCTTTAGGTACTCACCTAGCCAAATATCAATGTGATACTATCACAAAAATATAAAGTAAAATTTCAACTTTGTATACAGTCCTAGGTGGACAATATTATGATAATATTAATGTAGAGGGCCGCATAGTTTTACTATCCGACCGTACGTACGCCATGTATTATGTAATGAGTAGGTGTAGGGTACAAAATGTACATTTTACGTGCAAATTTGAACTCACTGCGGATTTAGGTTGGCGTCAAAGGGTAGCCATATTGCGAACTCGACGGGTTTTCTCTGCACATATAGGATGACCGGGTATAGAACCCACAACAAGCAAGTGGATAGCGCCACGGTATTGAATACTCGTAGAAGTAATCTTGCCTGCCTGGCGGTCGCTAAAAGATATTCTCGATGCTCCGGTTTTTTCTGATTAAATATCGGACCTGCGGGAAAATATTGGTTAGTTATTAAACTTTCCACTTTTATGAACATTAGCTGTTGATATTTATCAAATCGCTTACCTACATACCTAATTGAGAGACTCTTTTCTATCTTCCAAATAAATATTAACTTAACAGATATGTTTGTATTTAACAGATTGCTTTTCAGAGGCACAATTCCTCCTACCTCATCTCATCCCTATCCTTTAAATATCCAAAACCCTTATCCCCAAAAGGCCGACAACACACTCGTAACTCCTTTGCTAATTCGGATGTCCGTGGCTTCGCCGATTGCTTACCACCAGGTAACCCGTCTGCTCGTTTGCCGACCTAAAACATAAAAAACAACAAAAAAAACAGGGTTGACAGGGTTTCTCAAAAATATGTATTATACTCAGGAAACAGCACGGCATAAAAGCATACAGATGCTTCTGAACATTGATATAAGTACATACATATATTATTCAAACAGATTCTGAAGAAATGTTGAAATCTTAAGGATGTAAAGAAAAAACAAAATTATGAGAAGTTATTAAATAACACGACGTACTAAATAAAATATGAAGGCATATTACCTTTCATTATATTTAAAAGTATTTCAATGCGATTAGCTTTCTTCCAAAGGACAATTTGTTTGTAGATTGAATCGGAATTCGTGAGTAACAGGAACATCGTATCCATAACTTTATTTAGATCATCTCTATCCTGAAAGAAAAATACATTAAGAATCATTAATTTTTGTACTATTAAGTGGAGAAAAAGGCCAATAGGGGCTAATTGAACTTGCTAGTCCACTGGGTTCCAACAGATGGGCATTTCTTTTTTCTGCGTTCATCGTAATGAATCCCTTTCCATACCACCCGACGTAGCCAAATTGTTGCAAATCGCTTCCAATCCGCTATTGTGTAACTTATTGCAGGTCTTTGTTCAGCACAAGTAACTTGTACTAAATATTGAACTAACTAACTATTAAGATTGAAATGTTATTTATTTGTACTCAACGGCCTCATAGAATACCGGCGTGAAACGTGAAACCCACAGCATTGTTTGCCGTGTGAGTGAGGTTACCGGAGGCCCAATCCCTCCCCTATCCCTTCCCAATCCTTATATCCGCAACCCCTATCCCCAAAAGGCCGGCAACGCACTCTTTGGTGTTGCGGGTGTCCATGGGCGGCGCCGATCGCTTACCATCAGGTAATCCGTCTGCACGTTTGCCGACTTATACCGTAAAAAAGGACTCAAAAACAATTCTGTAGTGGTAACTTAATTCCTTCAACGCTTTAGAGTTACGAAGCACTAAATGCACATAAAAAATGATCTAACTGACCGTAATTGTACTTATCTAGGCACCTTACGTAATCCTTCGGAAAAAGTGACCTCGTGTTGATTAAGTATATACGAAGGAACATAACCAGAAGACTTGACCCCCTATAATACACACCTTCCTAAGTTTGTAAGCCCGAAAAACTGAAAATACGTAATAATACCCCGGCCGGCACTTACTTGGTAAACTTTCATAATTTGTTGAGCCGTATACAGCAAAATAAGAAAGAAAATCAGCCTCATAAAAGCGGTGTGTAGAATTCTTTTAATTTTTGGCGAGTTCGGATCTAATTGATAGAATCCACAGAAGTTTAAGTTCTTCAAATGTGGTTTTACTTCGTTATATGCCAGGTTTTCTTCCATGTTGTTAAATCGAATAATCTAGTCACACTAACCGGAATTTCACGGCGGCTTAAGTAGTCGTTGTACTTGTATTGTTAAAATATTTATAGGACAATACGGCCTTCACAGAATTGAAATATGTAATTGTTATTTATCAGTTGACATAATCTATAGTTTGATAATTACAGATTGTACTGAGTTGACACCTTTGCGGTATGATTAAGTTTGTACAGTTTGATAATCCAAGACAAGTGAAACATGAATATGACTTATGCCCGGTTCCTATATTTAACGAATCGTCGTTGTATACGCATTACGACCAAATGACATTACGAATAGTTATCTTGACCGTCTACTGACGGTTAAAATATTTATAGGAACACCACAGACACCATAGATCTGGGGTGCGTGCCAGAAGACCTCCCCGTGGTGCACCCTGGGTGCGGGCGACAGTCTCCCTAACGGGATGGTGACAGGGTTGGTTTGACTGTCGCCCGCAGCGAACTTCTGGCCGGGCGGAGAACCCGGTCGGGTTCTAGAGGCGACCGGCTCTATGCTGGCATAGAGTCTACGCCTCCGTGGGGGCGTCCCTCCGCACGACTCTCTGGACCTAGCAGAGAGCGGGGCGGAGAAACAAGGGCGGCGCTCGTTGTGCACTCACCCTGCCAATGAGTAGCATCGGGGCACTAGCTGCGCCCGACTGCACCCGTCGATATCGTAATCCGGGAAGAGATCATGGTCATGTTTTATGACTCGGACCGGGACGAGGGTCTTGGCTTAACCGCCCGGACCGCGAGGAAGATAACCTCTATAAAAAATTCCTCCAATACTAAGTTCTGGTGCGCGGCGAGAGTATGTATGGCTGAGGAGTAGGATCAGTCGTGAGCGCACCCCCAGCTAGGGGACCGGTGGACCCCCTAGTTGGGAGACAAATGCACACTTACCCAGGGACAGGGGGCTCTCCCTGGGCGGACCTTTTATTTCCCCCATACTCGTGGGAATCACATGGAGATACCTAAAAACAAAAATAAAAAAAATAAAAATCCACCTAACGGTGAGGAGGACGCAAGCGAGGTCAGCTCGCTTGCGAATATAACCGAGGCGCTAGAGGCATCGTGTGCACGTGCCTCAAGTAGGAAGGAGTCGGACTCTGAGTCCGATTCAACATCGCAGTCTGGCACAAACATAGCGCTGCGCCAGAAGAAAACGCGGGGGACGTTCAAGCGTCCCAGGTTGGCGGATGGGCGAGAGCCCTCCTCTAACGAGCAGGAGGCCCCGGCCCCCAAGATCCCCACGGCTGCGCGCGGTAGGGGCAAAGGGAAAGGCCTCCCGAGGGCGGCAGGCAGCCGAGGCGAGCCGACTGAGCGGCTAGCGGCGGAAGGGAGTGCCCTAGGCAAGGTCGCCCCCTTGGACTCCTCTGAGATGGAGTTGTCTGCTGGTGAGGGCTCCGCAAGCGAAGGCGGCGCTGATAGCCTTCGCCAAGAAGTCAAGGAAGCACTCCGCATGCTGGCTGGGCAAAAAACCCAGGCCGGCAGAAATGGAGTGCTCAAACACGCGGAAGCCGCAATTATGTCGGCGGTATCCCAGCAGGGCTCAGCAGGCCGGCAGATGGCCGCTATGTATAAAGAGCTGGCCGGAATGCGGCGGGAGCTGTCACGCTTGGCGGCTGCCAATTCTGCCCTGGAGGCTGAGCTTCGGGCAGCAAAAGCAGAGCTCGCAGCTGCTCGAGGAGCCCGATCCCAGCCTGCGCAGCCAGCGGAGGCCGACCTTCTTGGCCTTATGCGGCGGGAGATGGCCGCCTTCCAGCAGCGTTTCGACGTGCTGGAGGGTAGGCTCCTGCGACCTCCACTCGCAGCCGGGTCGTATGCTGCCGCAGCGGCTAAGCCCAAGCCGCCAACCAGCCGTGGGGCACAAGCCAGCGCACCGGTGAAGAAGGGGGCGAAAGCGCCGCCAGCCTTGTCACCGACGAGGGCGCCCGTGTCTCCCTCGGCGCTGGCTCCTGCGCCGACGAGCCGCAGACGAAGAGGAGCAGCGGCTGGAGCCCCAGCCGCATCGGCACCTACTCCGCCGTCTGAGTCGCGTGCTGGTAGTGAGTGGCAAGTGGCGGGAGAGGTGAGGAAGGTCGCCAAGGAGAGGAGGAAGCTCCGGAAGAAGGAGCAGCGGCAGCGGCGACAGCAGCGGCGCAAGGAGAAGCGCGCTGCGGCAATGCTCCTCGCCCCAAAATCTTCGGCTGTAGTTATCACACTACAGCCGGACGCGGCGAAAAAGGGGGTGACGTATGGCGAGGTCCTCGCCAAACTGAAGGGGGCGGTAACTCCCGCGGAGTTTGGGGCACCCGACGGGTTCGCAGTGAGGGTCACTGCCACTGGAGCCCGTCTCTTGGAGGTCCCCGGCGCGGCCAGCGGCCCGTCCGCTGACGCCCTTGCCGAGAGGCTCAGAGCGTGCATTGCGGCGGACGAAGCTCGCGTGTCCAGGCCCACCAAATGCTTGGAGCTACGCATCATGGGCCTGGATGACTCCGTGACGGAGAACGAGGTGGCGGCCGCTGTCGCAAGGACGGGGGGGTGCCCTGCTGATCAGGTGAAGGCAGGCACCATCCGCCCGGACAATACGGGGCTGCGGACCGTGGTAGTGAGCTGCCCCGTCACAGCGGCCAAAAAACTGTCGGAGGGCAAAAGGCTCCTGGTGGGCTGGGTTTCGGCGCAGGTGAAGCTGCTGGAACCCCGACCTTTGAGGTGCTTCCGCTGCCACATTGGTCACCATGTGGGTGCCAAATGCACCTCAGAGGTGGACCGCAGCGACCGCTGCTTCCGCTGCGGTCAGCCCGGTCACAGGGCCGGCGCTTGTACCGCCCCACCGCACTGCGTAGTATGTGCGGCGGCTGGCAAGCCGGCCGATCACCGGGCTGGGGGCAAAACCTGCTCCCCCCCCACCAAGCCCAGGAGCAAAGGTAGGCCCTTAGCCACCTCCACCGCTCCCACCGTCGCTCCCGCTGCCGCCGCAGTCGCCAACACCCCTGCGACTGCTGCTGTCGCCGCTGCCGTCAGAGAGGAGGTCGTGATGGATACCCAATAATGGCTCCATTACGCCTCCTCCAGGCGAACATCAACCACTGCGTCGCTGCTCAGGATCTCCTGCTCCAGAGCATGGCGCAGTGGTCGATCAATGTTGCTGTGGTCTCCGAGCCGTACTTCGTTCCAGCCAGGGAACACTGGGTGCCAGACCTGGACGGCTCGGTGACCATCATCTCGTCGGCCGCCGCCGGTACCCCAACCCCCGAAGGGCCTCAGCGAGGCAGGGGTTGCGTCGCGGCTCGGTTCGGAGAGATCGCCGTGGTGGGCGTGTACTTCTCTCCGAACCGAACTCTCGTCGAGTTCCACAACTCCCTCAGGGAGTTAGTCACCGTCGTCGTCGGGTTCCGTCCCCTCCCCGTGTTGGTCCTCGGGGACTTCAATGCCAAGAATTTGGCTTGGGGTTCCCGGCTCACTGATGTCCGGGGAAGGATGGTCGAAGACTGGGCTCTGGAGACAGGCCTAGTCGTGCTGAACCGGGGTTCTGTCCCCACGTGCGTACGGATGCGGGGCGAGTCAGTGGTGGACATTTCGTTTGCTAGCCCCGCTCTGTCATCGCGCGTTGTTGACTGGCGCGTCATGGAGGAGGTGGAGACGTTTTCGGACCACCGGTATATACGGTTCGACGTCTCCGCCGAGTCCGCAGACCCGCCAGTCAGACGGGCCCCGTGTGGCCCGCGTTGGGCGCTTAGGCAACTGGACCGGGAGCTTTTCCTGGAAGCCGCAGTCGTGCAGGCCTGGGTGATACCACCGGTCAGGCCAGCCGACATTAACGAGGAGGCGAGATGGCTCCAGGACGCCATGTCAAGGATGTGCGACGTGGCGATGCCCCGGATCCGACCGTGCCAACGCAAGCGCCAGGTGTATTGGTGGTCGCAGGAATTGGCAGACCTGCGCGGTGAGTGCACCGCAGCGCGACGCCGATACACCAGGCACCGCAGGCTCCGTCTCCGCCCTCTGGACGCTGAAACCAGAGAGGCGGAGCTATACGAGGAGTACAGGGCGGCGAAGGCCACCCTCAGGGTGGAGATCCGGCGGGCCAAAGATCGGGCCCGCGAGGAGATGTTGGAGACTCTGAACAGAGACCCGTGGGGACGCCCCTACCGGATGGTGCGTGATAAGCTCCGCACCTGGGCGCCCCCACTGACTCAGAGTCTCCGGCCGGAGGTCGTGGACGAAGTGGTTGGGGCGCTATTCCCCCGACCACAGATGGGTTACACGCCTCCGGCTATGCCCCCGCCCCCTGCGGTGCCCAATGCGGGCTACATCGACGACGACGACGAATCCGCTCCGGAAGTGACCGAGGTAGATTTGAGAGTGGCGGTGCGCCGGCTGAGCGGCAAGAATACCGCCCCAGGACCTGACGGGCTGCATGCCAAGGTCTGGGTCCTGGCCTCGGAGGCTCTCAGGCCTCGACTACTTGGTCTGTTCAGCGCATGTTTGGAGAGAGGCCAGTTTCCGCTGTCGTGGAAGACGGGTAAACTGGTCCTCGTGAAGAAGCCGGGGCGTCCTGCGGACTCCCCGTCCGCGTACCGGCCCATTGTGCTGCTCGACGAGGTGGGAAAGCTGTTCGAGAGGATAATCTCAGACCGCCTCGTCGGGCACCTGTCTGGAAGGGGGCCGGATTTAGCGGACGGCCAGTTCGGCTTCCGCAGAGGGCGCTCCACGGTGGACGCCATCATGCGCGTGAGGGACCTCACGACGGGGACAGCGTTGGCCGGGAGGCGAGTCGTCGTGGCGGTGTCTCTGGACATCGCCAACGCCTTTAACTCGCTGCCCTGGAGCTGCATTTTGGAGGCACTCCGGTATCACCGGGTGCCTGCCTATCTCCGTCGTGTAGTCGAGGCTTACTTGACGGACAGATGCGTCATCTACCCCGGTCACCGGGGCGTGTGGAATCGGCGAGAGGTGTCGCGCGGTGTCCCACAGGGATCGGTCCTGGGACCTCTCCTGTGGAACATCGGGTACGATTGGGTGCTACGCACCGACCTCCCGAGCGGCGTCAGCATTGTCTGTTATGCTGACGACACGCTGGTGCTGGCGAACGGGAGGTCGCATCAGGCGGCGGCCGACCTGATGTCACAAGCGGTTGCGACAGTCGTTGCAAGGATCCGGCAGTTGGGACTCGAGGTGGCGCTCCACAAGTCCGAGGCCATGTGCTTCTATGGCCGTCGGAGCGCGCCACCTCCAGGTGGGTCCCAAATAACGGCAGGAGGAGTTACCATCGGCGTCGAGTCGGCGATGAAGTACCTGGGTCTCGTCCTCGACAGCCGATGGAACTTCACGGAGCATTTTCGTCGTTTGGCCCCTAAGTTAGAACGGTCTGGGGCCGCGCTCAAGCGGCTCCTTCCCAACCTCGGGGGGCCAAACGCCTCCTGCCGGAGGTTGTATATGGGGATTGTGCGATCCATGGCCCTCTACGGTGCCCCTGTGTGGGCGCCGGCCTTGAAGCGGCGGCCGGCTCGTACGCTGGTCGCGTCCCAGAGGGTCATGGCTATTCGAGTAATCCGCGGGTATCGCACGATCTCCGGGGAGGCGGCGAACCTCCTTGCCGGATCACCGCCGTGGGATCTAGAAGCGAAGGCGCTCGCGCGCGTCTACAGTTTGCGCGCAGACGCGCGTCGCCGGGGCGAAGATCCTCTGCCGCGCCAAATTAGTGCGTGGCGGAATGAGCTCCGGCGAGATCTCATGGCAGAGTGGAAACAACGACTGTCGCAACCGAGGGCCGGGCACGCTACCATAGCAGCGGTAAGACCTCTCTTTGAGGAGTGGCTTGAGAGACGCCACGGCGTCCTCACCTTCCGCCTGACGCAGGTGCTTACCGGGCACGGCAGCTTCGGTAGGTTCCTGTTTCGGATTCAGCGGGAGGAAACGCCCGAGTGTCGTCATTGTGAGGACCACCTAGAGGATACGGTGGAGCATACGGTAGCGGTATGCCCTGCCTGGGCTGAGCACCGCCGTATCCTCAGGGAAGTGATCGGCGGCGGCGACCTCTCGCGCCCGGCCTTAGTCGAGGCCATGGTGCGGAGTGAGAGGAACTGGGACGCCGTCTCCTCCTTTTGTGAAGCAGTCATGCTCGCAAAGAGAGAGGCGGCCCGCGTGAGGGAGCAATCCTCCTCCTCACGCCCCAGCAGCCGCAACTGGCGACACTACGGGCGTCGGGGATCGAGGAACGATCTCCGGCCACCGTAAGTACGGGCCTGCGGTCGGCGAGTAAGGGCAGCTCGCCGCCCGACCAGAACCAGGCCCGAGCGTACGGCGCGTAGCGTTCCGCGCGCACCTCAAAGAGCCAATAGACCACCACAGACGGGGCCCTAAAGGGCTGATGTTCAGCCGGGGTTGCGGGGTAAGCGCAATGAGGTACCGCGACCTCGGCACAGAGCAGGAGAAGGAACAGGGGGGTTTTTAGTCAGTAAGAGTCTGACACTCCCTCCTGCCCGGCCCTGGGCGGGAGAAGTCATTTGATGATTTTCCCCTCACAAAAAAAAAAAAAAAAAAAAAAAGACACCATAGATCTCCATACAATTCGCTTACCGACATCCGTTAGTTGCAAACCGTCAGTAAGTTGCACGACGAGACGTTTGTTATAGGAACGGTTTTAGCTTACGAGTCGTATATAAAACTACTATTCGTAACTAAAACGGATCGTTTCTCAATTATAGGAACCGGGCATTAGTCATTTTATAATATTCAGTCACCAAAATATAAAAGATATCTTGTTGGCAAAAACAAGGATATGGATGGACGAAGAAAAAGACTTTAAGTAATGGACAAATTGCATGAAAATGTATTATACAAACCCAAAACGGCTATTTTTATGAGGTGGAAAATATTATCAAGTGGCTTCTGTTCAGAAGGTCAGATTCTGACTTTCTAAAAAGCACTGGATCCAAAGTTGATGAAGGTGACAGCCGAAAAAACACAGCAGTATATATCCAAAAGTGTAAGATTTTATTTATTAAGCGGGATTGTAACTAATCATGCATATAAATTACAATAATTAAACGATTCAACTGAGAAAAGTAAATGGAATATCGAGTTCTTTATAGTGAATAAAACTTAATAATAAATTAAAACAAATATTTTAAAAGTAATTCTCATTAGACTACATCAACATCCAATCAAAGTTAGAAGTTAAAACCGTAAACAGAAAGAATTAGAATCCTATCGTAAAGTTTGAATACAATTACGTTTATTTAAATTTTTCCTCTTTCAAGGAACCCATGGATTTGCATTAAGCATCCTTGATTAACGCGCCTGATAAAATCAACCGTAATACAGCTGTTGTAGGTTTTCCAGTACCTATTTATAAAACTTGTGTTAGTGCAAGGGAAAATATTAGTTATTTTGGTAAACAATTTACATATTATACAATAAAAATGGCCAATGTTTGTAACTCATAAAATCTTAAAGACTAAAATGATAATGGATAGCTCACATTGCTCGATGGAGCTATGTGTGTACAATGACTGCTGATGGCCCAAGAAAAGAAAAAGCCCTAGAAAATGCTCGACTGGCAATCACGAACCGGAAGACGGTCGTCGACGGTCGAACCGTCACGTGTGCAAGGCTCGTCCTAGGTGGACCGACGACATCGTTAAAGTCGCAGACAAAGGGTATGCCCTTGTTTAGCAGTGTAATAATATTAATACAATCTTAATGAAAATAATTTGTTTAACTGCACAGTTGACGCGGCGGCTGGGCAATCGGCTGTCGTGCAACGCCTCGCCGTTTCGATTCCCGCACCAAATAATTCTTTGTGTGCTTCAAAGATAGTGGTTTTGGATCTGAGTGTGATGTACCTATATGTGAGATAGTATGTTAGCAGACGCACGACAAAGAAGAAAACTCTAGTGTGAAACCACTTTTCAAATAAAAAGAAATATACCTATTCATTTTTTAAATTTCATGTCCAGCATTGTTTAATCCTAGATAGAGTAGTCGTAAATTATAATTTAAGTAAACAGTCAACCCATTGTTGGATGGTAAATTGTATATTAATTATTAACTAGACAATATTGTGTTTGAGTTGCCAGTGAAAATATTTTAGTACCGTTAAAATTAACTTTATATTCTGGTTGTATAGTTGACTGTTGTTTTTCTTTCTCATATAAAATACTTTTTGTTAATAAACTAATTTTAAAAGGTAATTATGTTGTTATTACATTCGCTCGTTGTATTTTCTTTAATTCTTAATGTGCGCGTTAAATTGTGAATTTGTTACTCAAGGCTCGTAAATTTAATATATGAGCCAATTGTGTTATATTTTTATACGTACGGCTAAGAATAAATAGTAATATCAATTCAAAGAAATTATATAAAACCCTGGTTGCGCTTAAGGGATCAGATCATGCAAGATTATGTGGATAAAAACCGCCAAATTATCGCACTTGTTATAATGAAATGAAATGTAAGATGTTTATTCGGCAAAAGGCGTGTGCCAAAAAAAGAAAAAAATATACTTTATAAAAATAAAAACAAAATAACTATTAAATTAAACATATTTATTAAAATAAATATTTGTAAGTACATTATAACAAAAATGATTTGCATGTTCCTTATGCAGTTAAAACAGTTTCGTCGCGCGTTTCGTCCTATTGCGGCCAGACCTTTATGTGGTTAGCCGAGGTTGCGAGTGCAAGCGTGATAATGAACCACAGCCCTGGCCCAAAGCGAGAAGAAGGAACGGGTTTTTAATAAGTAAGAGCCAGACTCTCACTCCATCCAGGACGCAGAAAACACGTTGATGATATTCTTATTACCCTAAAAAATTAAATATTTAATTTAAAAGATATGAATCCAAACGTCCAATACAAATTACCTGTACATAGGTAATTTGTATTGGACGTTGTTTATAGTATTTATAGTATTATAGTTGCAGGTATGCATGTACTGTTAGCAACACAACCAACCTTAATTTCTACAAACATTGTGTACAAATTTGTACAAAAACAGTGTGGGATAGCCATGCTTCGGCACGAATGGGTCGGCTCGACCACAGTGGTACCACGGCCTTACAGAAAACCGAAGTGAAACAACAACATCGTTCGCCGTGTGAGTAAGGTTACCGGAGGCCCAATCTTTCCCCTCCTCCAATCCCTACCCAAACCGTAGATCTCTAAATTCCTAATCCCCAAAATGTCAGCAACGCACTCGTGACTCCTCTGTTGTTGCGGGTGTCCATGGCCGGCGCTGATTGCTTACCATCAGGTGATCCTATGACATAAAATAAACATTACTTCTCTATAATAATATGATCTAATCATTAAATTCTCAAGGAATTGAAGATATTATTGATTAAATTACCAATGTTGAAACAACAATACGTTGAACAACTATTAATTTGTGTCTCGAGCCGGCGCGGCGCGGTTACCCGAAACTTTTCGTTTAAGAACTCCAAAGTCCTAAGACCGCTTGAAGCAGCGTTTATAAATAAATATTAGGCAAGCACTGTGTAAGTTTTAAATACTTTAGGTTGGGTAAGTAATTTAATTCTCATGTTAATTACGTAATGCTTATTAATGTGTTAGTTTTGATTTGTTTGAGGTTTAAATATAAGTTAGTTCATATTATAATTACCCTTTTATGTATATATTATACTAGCTACTCTCGCGCGGTTTCACCCGTTGCTCGGCTTCATTTGATCGTATAGTGATGTTTTATAGCCTATAGCACTCAGGAATATTGTAGCTATCTATCAGTGAAAGAATTTTAAAAATCCGACCAGCGGTTCCAAAGATTACCTGCTACATACAAACTAACAAATTTTACCTCTTTATAACATTAGTATAGATTTAATATTTTATTGTAACTTTATTGGTTGTTGGTCATGTCCTCTGTTTTAGCCAATCTTTACACTGGTGATCTAGAGTTTTGAGGATATAGTAGACAAACAAACAAACGAATCGTCTGATGGTATTGGTATGGTCTGTGGTATAAAACTCTTTTCTTACTTCCATTGTGAGTAGTCTACCTATTTACTGACACAGCCTACAAGCAATCAGTACCACTTATGGATAACAGCAATACTTGAGGAGTTAGAAGTGAGTAATCGGTCTTTTTAGAATTAATACAGTCTTTGTCAGGAGGATAGTTCCCTTAGGCGCTCCACCTCCTTCTTTGCGAGCATCACTGCTACGCAGATAGAGGAGACGGCCTCCCAGTTGCTCTCTAACTCTAAGGTCGGACGAGTCCAAAAAACCTAGCGTATAGAAACCTGTTTACAATAATAGCCTACAGCATTTGTTCAAATAAATACTTAATAACGCATTCAATAATAATTACATCACATTTTAATTAAAGCCGCAATAAAAATTATATTTACTACGCAGCATGTTGTACAAAGTTTATGGATGAAACAACTTCAAACTCCATGTGAAGGTAATTGCCGTGTTTAAAAGTAATTTTGCTGAAATTACACTTGAAGAGTACAAAGAAGAAAGTCTGTAGGCACTCTTACTTACCTAGTACCAACCTCTACTTATAAAACTTTGTCTCTGAACATAAATTTAGCTTGAACAACTAGGTTACGTAGTTGATTTGTAGGTTCTAATTATTAATGCCCGGTTTCCGAAAGGCCGATCAATGTTAAAATCAACTAACTAGGTGTCAAATCTCTTGTCAAGTCATCTGATTGGTTGACTGCAACAACCAATCAGATGACTTGACAAGAGATTAAATTGATTTTAACATTGATCGGCCTTTCGGAAACCGGGTGTTAGTAATAGAAAAGTCGTTGGTTTCAATTTTCAACACGACAATGGGATCTAAAAATATTATGAAGAAAAGTCCGATAATCTTGTCTCACCAGTATCTTAACTAAAAACTTTATCAATGTAAGAGTCAAACTTAACTGTTAACTTATTCTCGGCGACCATTTAAAAAGACGAAGAAATCTTTAGAAGTTTAAACATTTAAAAATAAAATTAGAAACGATTTACCTACTTAACTATTACTACTAATTCAACCGCTTTACTACGTGTTCAATTATTAATATAACTCATTTTCATAAGTGTAGAATTCATAGAGAAAAATCTATTGAGGAAACTTTGTTAGGTATGTATATTTTACTTTAATATATAAATACCAGGAACACATCTCACAACACAAACAATTACTAAGATTAAAAAAAGAAATAAATATGCAACTATTACTAAATAATACAAAAAAATAGACAACGGTTTTAAAAAGATGTCGAATGTGCGCAGTAGCAACATGGGCTGTCTCGCATTCGGCACATCGAACTAATATTATCATTATTTACTTCCCATAATGTACTTGTGAAATATAAATCATCTGTTATTGTCACCATGTTCTGATTTCAATAAACAAAACACAAATAAGTACATACGTAGGTACGTAATACCAAACCTATTTAAAAATTTAAAACAACAATGATATAGGGATTACGAAATGCCTTCTCGAGAGCGCGCAGTGGCAACACAGCCCTTTGTCACGTTTAGTTCGTCGAGTTGAGACTGAGCACTCGTTAGCAATGTGTTATTGCTCACTTAATTCTTACAACGAGTACTTAACGAGTACTGTAATTTGCAGAGCATTACGAATGAACACGAGTTTGTTTCTTTATGGTATAGGTACGTAGAAAAAAGTTACGAAAATATTTAAAAGATTTGGATTTTATGATCGCCGTTCAACAGCTGTTGTAACTAAATTACAAATAGGTACCGAAGATCTGGATATCTACATAAACTATAAGGATGTGTTCAACATTGGGATGCGTTATATCAATATTGTCGTAAGGGTAGAAAACTAAATTAAATTAATTTATTGCAGACGAAAATCGACGCAGTCGTACCGTCTTAAACTGTCGCGTTTAAAAAATAAATTCTGAAACTCATAAACCTATAACACGAAAATAAAAAGGTCTGTCTGCATATTGCTGACGCATTATTCAAAGGAATAGCATCAATATATTACTATTCTAAGACCCATACATGATACATACGGTAAAGGCTAACAATAAAAATATCAACTAAGAGCGGACTAGTTCTCAAACAGTTAAATTATGTCTCCAAGTTTGCCCCACTTATGCCATTTTATGGAGACCCGTGTCTCCGCCGGCCGTATTTTTTCCATATTATTGCTCCCGACTTTCAGATTAGCATAAATAAGCGAAAATATAAAAAGCTTTTAAAGAAACATTAAGACGTAAATGCGATAATCGCTATTCCCGTTTCCGCTATCTATGTAAAGCAATCTTATTTTTGATACATAATTCAATTTAGTTTTTTTTTTATTCGAAGAAATAATCGGCTTTTAACGCCAATTCGCGTCTTTTGTTTTGCTCATTGTCATTCATTACGTGTTTACCCAACTTCGTGAAGATGTATTAAAATATACAATTTTATTCCAGCCCACATTTTATGGCCAATGGATTGAAAACATTTTTTATAGCTGGTTGTTTTGGCACTCGTAACTATGGTAATTTAAATGCAAGTAAAATTCATACATAGATCCGTTCATGTATCGTGCAGAGAGTACCCTTGGCTTAGGTATAAAATATACATAAGGAAAAACGACCCATTAGCACACATCTGTGATCACCCTAGAATTCTCTCAATGACTGTTAAAAGGCAATTTGTAAAGTGGTATTTAGTTTTTATTACTTTCTTGCTGTTTCGCAAAGTTCATCAATGTAATCTACGTAACTATTCGAATACATGAGAGTCTGTTGCTCTTTTAATGTAAATAGATACGTTCTAAACAGATGCCGTTTAATTTGAATAGAAGTTATTTCAGAAAAATACGGAAGGGCGCTCATTGTCGTGATGTTCGGTGTCGTGGAGAAGGTGCCTCCGAGACCCGAGTCTTTGTTATCATTGCGTGAATTACGCAGGTAATGGGCCGCATTTACAGCGTACGTGCCTCGACATTCATTAAAACGGCTAATTAAACCAGCCGTCGAGATTCCTACGACGAATTCGCCTTTTGAGACGACAGAACTCTACATATTTCTTTGGGAGAAATTTTAAGTGGAACTCCGCTGGCTTTCATTGTTTCACCGGGCGAAGTTTTAAAAAGACTTTTCAAGTTATTAGGAGTGTAAATTATTTGACTAGATATGTAACCGCACTAACCGCGTGCTATGCCTAAATACTAGGAAATGCAGGTTCGCGGATGTTGTGTCGAAATTTATTACCTATTATGCAAAGTTTAGTAGCGTAATTACTGGGGAGTGTTGATTAGTTTTGCGTGCTGTTTATCGTATAATTGGGAGAGTTAGTTGCATTTACTGATGGAGATATGAATATTTTATTTGACGCTAATACGAAATTTGATTGGTTTCAACCTGAAAGCAAATAAGTATAGCAGCAAAATCTTCGTAACTTTAGCCAGTCGCACTGAATAAAATATCAAATTATGCGATACTGGAAGCTAGAATATATACGTAACAGAAGTGAATAAAAAAGACACGAGAGAGTATTTTATACCTACTTATAATAAAATCGAACAATCACATTTTCCTTCTCGCAAACATTATTGGTTTAATTCAGAACACAGTGGAAGATGTCTCAAGTAACGTAGAATGTAGCCTACGAATGTTGGAACCGTGTCTGTTTTATCCAAGCTCGGGCGTATGGTGCCTAGTAATTAACAAAGCTGGCAACTCCCAAAGGGATCAGATGTACCTACATCGAAAACCAAACCATTGCCTTTCATTTGGGTCCCAAATTAACACTAGTCGGATTCAGAGTTGCGTAGCGACGTGTGTACGGTTACAACACTGGTACTCTGTGAAGTCTGAACACGGAGCACTTTGTACGTATTTGAACCAATGTTTTCTTATTCAGCATTTATTTTTTCTAGGCTATTGAGATCTACGTATTTATAAATATCATAGTCATATTTTTTTTAGAACAGATTTTTAAGCATATCAACAGATACTTGTCTTTTGTTTATGAACGAACTTTAACGAAATTATATCTAGTATTAGAATACAGTACAGTGTAAACACTTGTTCTGTTATTATCCAATTGATATGAAAGAGAATCAGTGTAGGTTTATTGCCGTTTCAAGGTAATTTTTTAAAAAGAAAAGAAATATTGTTGTTTATTTTTGTAAGAAAAAAAGGTTTGTACCTTTGTTATAAAGAACCAAGAGCTTAAATATTTTACAGTGGTGATTTAATTGTCAGACAGGTTATTATAAATTATGTGTTACTTTTTTATTTCATATTATCAACACATTGGTCTCAGGGTGTGGTTTTAAGTTAAGGCAATATATTTCAAAGTAAACTGAAAAGCTTTTAAAACGACGACGTGGGAAGGAACGCAGGCGATCTGTTTAACAAATTGATGTTTTTGCTCTTTTAATGTTTAACATATTTAACGTTAGTTTTGGGAATTTCGCAAATAATTTGAACAGTTGGTTGTTGGTGTTCACAAAATAGCATGGAATTCAAATGTAATATTTGAAACAAGAAAACTCTAATCAGTATCAAAGGCTTATGTTTGATTTATCACCATATATAGTACTTAGTGCATAACACATAACAGGTAAATATAGGTAAGTATTCAGAAGTTAATTACTTTATTGTACGCCATAATCGTATACAAAAAGAGTTGGCATTCTAAACATAATACAAATTATGGACCCCGTCGGGCACACCAAACTATAACAATACAACGTTTCACCATGATTAAAAAAAAGTTATTTTATCTTGCTTTCATAGATAAGCCAATATATGTTTAATTATCAAATCATTGCTATGATTCTAAATAAATAATTACAAATTCAAACGTAGTCAATGATCAATAAAACTAAAACAATATTATACTGAAAAAATAAAATGTGGAGTACGTAATATAAGTAGTACGCAAAATAATAAATATAAACACAAAAATAACCATTGATCATTAAATTTTAGAAGTGACGTTTTAGTGTAACCTATACATGTGCGCATAGCTCTAAAGTTATTCTTAAATTCTACGATTTTGCACCATACTAATGCGTTTACTTTCTTCTCTTCCATTGTTTGCCAATTACAGTCTCTACTTAGCTCGCTAAGATTTGTTGATCCATTCACTACATTCGGTGTTCGATTACAATTGATTTTAGACTTTATTTGTCTAATGTTAAGTATGTATTTTTGGTGAAAGAATTAAGAGTTATCAAAGCATTTAATGGTAATCATTTTATTTACTTGTCATTAGTTGATACGCTGCTTTTTATTGTTTCATTTCTAAAGGCACTCATCATAATATATGTATGTACTCGTACAACTTAAAAAGTCACACTGGCACTTTCTAACCTTTCGAACTCACACCAGTATGCATGAGAAACGGTTTACTTTTTGGACACCACAACTACAAAAATGCTAATATTAATATCCAATTACCACAAGAGATCAGTTCTAAGCTTGTAAGTCATAAAATTTTAGTTAGCTAGATATATTACATATAATGTTCGCGTGAGATATATTCGCATCAGTGACGCTTTTATCAGCTCGGGATAAGCCTAGCTGTGAGCCATTGATATATCAGGTGAATAGCAAACAAGTAGCCCAGTGTGTTATGCAAGGCAGTTGATGCGGGCACCTCCAATTTAATAGCTAAGATTTAATACAAATATGTGGATTGTAATAATAAAGATGCATGTTTCAGTTATGTTGGTATTATTGGCCGGCAAGCAAGGATAACTCATTGCTCTATCAGAATATCGGTTTATGGAGCCTTCAGACTATCACAGATTTGGCCTACAAAGGCCGATCAGCAGGGGATGTATAAAAACAATTAAAAAATGAACACATTTTTAAATTGTTATTAAGTTGGCACATTAACACAAAAATGTAGTGTTAAATGATAAGATATATTCTTTCACTTGCTTCTTCTACCATCTTCTCCTAGTATTATTTTAGATTATAATCTAAGTATGTCAAATATCATATGCGTTCAGTAGATTTTACGTGAAATAAAAACAAAAATAAAAAAAAACAAAGTGTGGGAGAGCCATGCTTCGGCACGAATGGGTCGGCTCGACCGGAGTGATACCACGGCCACACAGAAAACCGGCGTGAAACAACCACAGCGTTGTGTTTCGCCGTGTGAGTGAGGTTACCGGAGGCCCAATCCTTCCCCTTCCCGGACCCTTCCCCAATCCCTAAATCTCAAAATCCCTAATCCCTAAAAGGTCGGCAACGCACTCGTAACTACTCCGTTGCGGGTGTCCATGGGCGGCGCTGATTGCTTACCATCCCTCTGCTCGTTTGCCGAGTTATTACATAAAAAAAAAAATAACAAACAGCTATCTGTCAATACTTGCAAAATTTCGCTTTTATTGGTAAGTAAGTAGGTATGTTGACATCATTTTATAACGATAGTCACAAATGACACCAGAAGCATCAAAAATAATTTAAAAACAATTCGTGATCAATGCACGAACTGTTTTGAATTTATTACTACTAAACTGTAGTAGGTACTGTTTGCTTTGTGTTGAGATCACTTTACATTGGTGACGCTACTATGTTTCTCTATTTAAGCCGCAAAGAAGCTTTACTGTGTTCCAGCCTCAAGAGTGTGTATACTTATGTAAAGAATGCATTGTGGCATCGTTGGCAGTTAACAAATACTTGCTTATATATGAACAATAGACATTTTGTCGTGTCGTCCATGAATGATGAATTTTATTAACTGACTCCTTTGGCGAGTAGTCGCAAGTGTAAGCGTCGAGGGTTCGATTCTCGGGGCGGGCAAGGATTTATGATTTTTTTGCGGGTTTTTGGAAAATCTACAACAGCTCAAAGTTCAGTTTATACATAATATATATTTAGAAGTGGAAGTAATATATATGAGGCGTTTTAGTATGCACATAATGTACACGTCTCCCTAGTCAATCGGTTAAAGCCGCGGAAAAAAAAACAGTTAGTACGGTTTAAAATATATATTCGAAATTCAAAATATTAGAAAAAGTCACAAAAAAACTTTTATATTGATTGCTAAAATAAAAAACAATATTTATTTTTTCAAATAAACAAAAATCAAGCGTAGTTTTGTAACGTTAAAAACTAGTTTCAAGTGAACTGAAACATAATAAAAAAATATAAAGCTGTATACGGACTGACACGGTCTTACGAGTATATGGCACTTGATTCCTTTATTTTGAAAAGAGTGAAAAATAACTCTTTGAGCAAAATAAATTAATGCGAGTGGTGATAAAACATTTGAGTTCGTAACAAAAAAGTCCGTTTTTAACGTCGGTTATTGTTTATAGTTCTCGCGTAAAATATTAAATTCAAAACGATTTCTTCTTCTTCTCCGGCCTGGAGGTAAAGGTGCCTGCTTTCATGCATGATGTTGCGGACTAGGTACCTACTTTTCATGATATTGATTATTTAGACACCACTGACATACGGTGAAATCAAACATTGCGAGGGAATCTGGACTCATTTTGTAACTATAAGTTTGAAATCGCCAATCCACTTTGAACAAGCGTGTGTGTGTGCGATTGATTAATGATCAGATCTTTTCTGTGTGAGAAGAGACCTTTGCTCAGCAATGTGCACGTAGATATAGGGTGATGTTTTGTGATGTGATGTACTTACAATATTTGTCTAATAAAGCGGTTCTTGACTCATCATCATCAGCTTGAAAACACATATCCTCCTTCTTAAAAAAGCATCCTCTTCTGCCCTGAATCTCAAGTATTCGCCGATTTCCAATCTGAGTTTGACTGGTAAGGATTAAAGTTATGAAATACGAACGGTATATGGTCTTTGTTATTAAACATAGAACTTGCATTTAATATGGTGTTGTATTTTCTTTGTTGCTATATTGTTGTATTTTATATTGTAATAGTGGTTTGAAACTCTTACTATTTTTAGATTTTTCGTGTTTTTCTTTTATTACCATATCCAAAAAAGTAACATAAATACAATACCATACCCTTTTTAAAATTACAGGAAATGGTTATTATTGTAGAGTTTCAAATAGTTATACATATATCTATAAACATTTATGTAGTTTCAAGTCAACAATGTTATTTGGAGACTTGTATCAACTAATAACTTTTTATAGGCACTTAGACCTTCAGCTGAAATACTTACTGGACCTAAATGCCTGCGACATACGCCAACTGATGTGGTGGTTAATACTAAAAACCTAGATCTTGTTCGTCCATTTTTGTTTCCAACAATGTAGTAAATATTTTTTGAAAAACTTTCATATCCTCTGTTTCTAAAAGTTTAGTACAATATTGTACAAGGCTTGGATTTAAAAACTGAAATATGTTTCGAAATAACTTTTATCTCATGACGTAATTTTCACTAAATGTTATAATGTTTTAATAATTTACTCATTAACTTAGGTAAATTGTTTTAATTAATTATTTTATTTTGCTTTTGGTCTGTTTACATTATATGATATGTTAACGCAACTTTGATAAACCATTAAAAATAATGATCGGTTTTACACTCAAAGGTACATCAAAAAACGCAATCAATCGGCTTGGTTTACATATCAGAGAAAAAATATTCTAGAATGTATCTTAAACCGAGTACAGATATACCGAGTATTTTAATCTTAAGAACAGTTCTCGTATCCTTTTAACAATGTGTAGTCTTGTACTGCTGTTTGGAAATTTCCATATCTCTTAAGAGCTCTAGGATTTCTTAGCGAAGATTTGTTGCAGTTCATCTGGGTAATATAAGTGCTTCCCAAGATGCGCATTCTGTTCATGCATTGGTGAGT
The DNA here is from genome assembly GCA_902829305.4 of Spodoptera exigua. Classification (NCBI taxonomy): domain Eukaryota; kingdom Metazoa; phylum Arthropoda; class Insecta; order Lepidoptera; family Noctuidae; genus Spodoptera; species Spodoptera exigua. The sequence continues at coordinate 7,847,829 of LR824612.2, forward strand.
CGCATTCACACAACATACGAGGGTACTTCCCACAACACACAAATACATGAGAACCTTAATAAATATGAAAGAATAATGTGGGTTCATGTTTCTTCTACACGCAAAATACATATTGTAAGACTAAATCTGTTACTATAGGTACTTGGCTTTTCACAAAGACCTTGGATAACATGAATAAAACATAGTTTTCGTCTTTCAGAAGAAATATAATACCTAGCTCCAACGTGGATCTCAATTTAACGTGGAACATGTTCGGTATAAAGGGGGAATTAGCAATGGTCTCCACAGACATGTCGAGACGTTAGTTAATACCGTTATTGCTGGGACTAAACTAAAGCGTTATGCATTTACTTAACCGAGACGTCAACCGCATAGAGATATTCTACTTTGACAACCATTCTATGATTTCAACAACAATAGTTGTATTTTGCAATCAAAAACAAAGGTTTGAAATTGTAATTTACGAATATAATTTTGTGAATACTATTCACTATTCATTTCGAAGTGTTGCTAACACCAAAAACTAAATCACAAAAGTTATGGGATCAAAGAAATAAGTTTGTGTTCAAGCGATGTTAATGAAAATGAAGCTCAAATAAATTGGCGGTGTAAAATTAAATGCGACCAGCGAAACGTGTTATTCAGTGTGGTGACATCAGAGCACACTCAGTTAGATCGTTCATATGTAAACCTCTCTTTATTTATGTAGGCTTGTTGAACAAGCTGTGGTTTGAGTGGCGAATAATACCTAATTAAATGCAATTTTGTGTGGCTGACAGAAATCTGTGATTTATTTATTTGTCAGTAGGTATTCATTTTAAATATCGAGAATCCAATTAAAGTCTAAAACAGAATTGTTTATTCAAGTGATAAAGTTAAAACTTTATAGAAAAAGAACGTGGATTTCAGTGTTAGATTAAAGTGTGACATTCATTAGCAGCAATCAGTCAAGTGATCTAAGCAGGGTGGCCTTCCGACAGCTGACTGCTACTTATCTAAATAAGATCGGCGTCGTGCGTGATGGATTTTAAGACCCTCGTCCCACTTGCCTGCCACCGTTCAGTAATTTAAAATCAGCTTTCGCTTCCAAAACGTTCGCAGAGCTTAAAACATTTTAACGTGATTTAAATACCGACACGCTTCGCGCCAGTAACGATCGACGTGTGAAACAATGAACAATATCCACCAGCCAGTCAGTTGTCAAGCTTCACCATCATACCTGCTCCAATACGCCATAGAATTTCAGTTTTATAACACTACTTCATATTAAGTAATTGAAATAACGTTCCAAAGATAAAATTCTAAGTGAAATATTTTTAGAAGATCAAATAAACGCTGCTTTTACATTGGGCCATAGCTCGAGAACATTTTGAATTTATTAGAGCAATTTAATTCTACATATGTAAGCCGCTTTAGAGCATTCCGTAAAATCTCGCATGTAGTGTACAAAGTATCTATAGTATAAGGAAAATTCAGATTAAACGTAACTGCCAGAGTCCCGGGCGCCGAGTCTTACGGGTAATTCGCAATAACATAGCGCTAATGACCCAGCATTCACAAGGGAGAATTCTCAGCTAACTGCGACATTAAGACCTTCTTATTTGGCTATTTCACTTCGTTATGGGGCCTTTGTGGCAACTTGTGGAAAAATATCAAGTTTACATTTCTCAAATGATTATAGACATGACCATCACGTCCAAGCATTTCAATGGAAAATCAATCGTTCATTAATTTTCTTGTATGTAATTTTGTGCGCCCTGCGTATGCAGTTAGGACGTGTCTTGTTTACTGATTTATTTATTATAGCTCTTCGAAGGATAGAGTGGAATAATTTATATGTTTAGTAGCTCCTGCCAGGGACTTTGCTCGCAAAGGCTAAAGCCAAAACTTGTCTTTATATTATTCCATACTATAATTTATTTCTATGTTTTCATTTGGATTTGTTCAGTACTGCAATAAGTAAATAAATCCGTCTGAGTATCGATACTATTTTTTTTATAATTTTTAAATTTAAACAAAAACAATTTTATAAAATTAATCCCGAGTTGCTATTAAAATGCACTTATTACATGGAACATAACAATCAACTATTTGGTTCGAGTAAATAATTTGAGTGTCGCTTGATAAATTAATTGAGGGTGAATACAGTGAAGTATTTAGACAAATGATAAATACTCCTGATTCCGTTCCTGCGGCTCAATCGGAACGTGAGTAATGAATTTGATAGTGTAGATTAGACGGTTTAATCAATACCGATAATGTATTCATCGGGACTTTCAATGTTAACCTCGGCAACGTTCCCATTGCTGGTGGGAATGGAATAAAAGCTACCCATTACGAGATGAACAGAAAATTCAATTCGGTGAATGTGGTTGAGAACATTTTGATTACATAGCGACTCGCAAACACTCCATCTGTGTTCTCGTACAGGTAAATAATTGGATACACAGAGATCCGATTGCGTCATCGTCGTTCCACGGCCCGTTCTGCGCTGATTTCCTTTCTGAGTAGTTCTTAGTGTCACAAAGTATTATATAGTTTACCCACTTTTTACAAACGAGCAGACAGATTATGATAAGCGATCAGCACCGTCCCTGGATATCCACAACACTAGAGAAGACACAAGTGCGTTGCCAGTAATGAAGATTCTATAGTTGTTTTCTTATTTAGTAAGTGTGGGAGAGCCATGCTTCGGCACGAATGGGTCGGCTCGACCGGAGTGATACCACGGCCTCACAGAAAACCGGCGTGAAATAACCACTGCGTTGTGTTTCGCCGTGTGAGTGAGATTACCGGAGACCCAATCCTTCCCCTTCCCCAATCCCTCCTCAATCCCTAAATCTCCAAATCCCTAATCCCTTAAAGGTCGGCAACGCACTCGTAACTTCTCCGTTGCGAGTGTCCATGGGCGGCGCTGATTGCTTACCATCAGGTAATCCGTCTGCTCGTTTGCCGACCTATTACATAAAAAAAAATTAATTGTACCGATCGCCTCGCCTTTCCTCTACAAATCATAGAAACTTTCCTATATTATGAGATAAAGATTATTTATTGTACGGATTTTCATGCATTGTTCTCTAATGGATAATGCAAACTATTTATTGTAAACTCAAGTAATAAATAAACTGTAAACTAGCATTGTAATATAATGTTCTGTTTGTTTGTTGGCTATTATGTGAACAGAAAAATAAAAGATAAAAGATAAGACTATGAAAGCTTCGACTTAAAATGAATACAGCAAAAGTCGACGCTGACTTAGTGAACTACATAGGTGGAAGTACATCGCATTCGTCTTCTGTGGAGGTCAGGCTAGTTATCTAGCCTACACGAGATAGTGAGTAGGTGAAGGTTGCACGGCGCCACATCGCAGTAGACACGGATTCAATTACCGCGGAGGTGTGCGCAGCATGTAACACGCTACGCTACATGATGTCGTGCCGAAGCGCCTGCGGCTTCCTGCACCCACAGCACTTAGGACGCGATCGTTTAAGTCATAGGCGGTAGCGATTTGGTTACCCGACTTTGAATAAGGAAATAATGAGGTTCGTTATTCATTAGTTTAATGTTTCTATTTTTTTGAGAGGGGAAAATCGTCCAGTAGGATCTACTGACTAGAGGGAATGTCATGCTTGCACTGACTAAAATCTCCCCCGTTCCTTCTCCTACTCTAGGCGGAGGCTGCGGTACATGATTGCGCTTGACTCACAAGCCCAAACTCAGCCTTTTTACAGCCCCATGCATGTTGCTTTAAAGACCCTTTGAGGCGTTTGCGGAACGCTACGCGCTGTACTCTCGGGTATGGTTCTGGTCGGACGGCGAGCTATCCTTACTCGCCATCCCCAGGACTCAACTTACCCGTTTATAGTAGCCAGGATCGTCGCACGATCAATGTTTTCTATCCTGGCTTGAAAATTCGTAGCGACGCAGAATTAATTAATGATCAATGCCTTAAAAAACATTTACAATTTACTTCTTAAAAAATTAAAAAAAAATTTCCTTAAGAACACGGCTCATTTTGTTGTTGTGTTTTGTAACAGTTTTACACGTTATTTATTTTTTGCTTAAAGAGTTTTTTACCTACTAAGGCTTTTATTGTATTAGAATTTTTGTTTATTTCTTTACAGCAGATATGTTTTATATAATTTTATTACTATTAACAAATAATTTGAAATCCTTAACACGTGAATCCCACTCGCACTTAATTGATATTATTTCATGAATAGGGTAAGAGGTTTCAATTAATTTTAATTGCTATTTTGTTCATTAAATCAGCAAATCAATCAAAGATCTTTTGCCAATTAATATTTTAAGCGTATTATATGGAGATTATAAACCTATTGACGTGTATATATTTTGTTACATAGATCTAAATGAAAAATCTTTGAATGTGAACTGGAAAGATATTCACTAATATAACCAATTGAAAAAATCTAATATTTTATATACAAAATGTTATTTTACCTAACTTTAACAGATTTGACCTCCAATTATTTACTTAGTAATATAGGTTTTTTATTGAATACCTAAGAAATAAAATCGTATTTCTTGTAAAAATCGAGAGAAGAAAAATATCACAACAATAAAAATGGTTCATATGAGATCATTACTATATGATATAAAATGTTTTTAGGTACCATAGGTACACAAAATATTATTATTTACTATAGTTAGTTTTCTTTTACTATGACATATTATTACATAGACAGTTATGAGGTTTTAATAACCTTTATTGGATAATGCAAAGTTTCTTTGCTGTGCACCTTTTTTAACAGACGTATTCTTTATTTAAAAATCAACCAATTAAGAACTTTCCCAATGTTGAAGCCTATAATGCTATGATTCTAGTCAATATTGTGATCATCATATTACTGACTAGCTACTCTCGCGCGGTTTCACCCGCTGCTCAGCTCCATTTAATCGTAGCGTGATGTTTTATACCCTATAGCACTCAGGAACTTTGTAGCTATCTATCAGTGAAAGAACTTTGGAAATCCGATCAACGGTTCCAAAGATTACCCCCTACATACAAACTTAATTTACCTCTTTATAATATTAGTATAGACAATATCTATTGAATTGAAGTTGGTTGAAATTAAAGTAATATTGGTCTGTGTAACTCCTTTTTTGACTTCGCCCGCCTTGGTTAGAGCAAGAGGGAAATAGCGTCTGACGCTAACTGACTAAAAACCATCCCGTATCCTTTCCTGCTCAAGACCTAGGCCGCGGTACATTATTGAGCTGGCTACTCCGTATTATACTTAAAAATAATAATTACATATTACTTTATCTGTACAGAGTTCATAGAAATCGATTCATTTCTAAGCAAAGACTTGTTATGCTGTTATTACAGAAAGTAGGTACTTACAAATACAATTATTTAGGTATATATGTTATTATAATAACGTATAAATAAGAATTTGGTTTTACGAATTCTTTAAACTTAGCAATATCTAATGCCTTGGTGTTAAATTTCAATTCAAACGTGATTTAATTAATCAGAGAAATACTTCGGTAAGGTCAACATTTACGAACTTTATTTACCTTGTCAGAACCGACCGTTCATTTCTAAAATTATATGAAATAAAACTAATTAGGAACAAACAATTTTGTTTAATTCGAAAGTTACGAGTGATTCTCGGAAATTAAAATGTACAGTCCGTTCAAGTACTAAGTTTTCGTAGTATTCATTTATTCTATAGAAATCACTTTTTAAGTTCGTCTATAGACCTTAAGGTATATAAGTAGGGGCTTATTTTTTTCTAGGAAAAATATCTGTTGTTCTTAAGTTTCAAGTTCTTACTTTAAAACTAACAGTAAAGGATTCTATCTCTAACTATCAAGTTCTGTTCATTAGAATGCAGTGCCGTCCCATTCGATCTTGAGAACTCGAATGAGTTTGTCTGGTCTCATTAAAAAGGTCGATTTGGAAATACCAGATATTTTTTCGTCTGTTTTGTGAGTCAACACATAATTTCAGACGCTCTCCATATCAAAATAATTAATCTCAGATTACACATCTTTATTTATAAAATTATAAACCTTGTAACTGAGGTTGCTAAAAACTCAACCATTCCTTCCCTCCACTATTCGCGTTCTTCAAATTTCTAAATCTCCAACCCTCCAAGTAATACCAAAGAGGTCAGCTCTTTGGTATTACTTGGGTTCCAAGGGTGGCACCAATTGGATACCATCAGGAATATAGAGCCCTCGTTTGCTGTCCTATGCTGCAACAAAATCATCATCATAATAGTCTTCCTCCAAAAACAGTTCCTCCTAATTGTTCATCACCAATAACAGTCCATATCAATACTTTGAGAATGACGTCACAGTTGAATCAATGTTACCATATTATTACTGTCACATGATTGCTCATGCAATCTTCTATTAAGCAGTTCCCTTATAACTTGCACCAAACAATCGGAACCGCCTCCAAATTACCTGACTGACGTTCCACTACTTCCATTCTAATACTAGTTAGTGTACTTGCCACCAGCATTAGTATCACGTTTTATATCATTTAAAGCTTAACCTCATTACAGCTGAACAGTTCCCGTAATGCTCCTTTCACCGGCACTTTGTAGCTGATGGCAAGATTTAACAAATTTAGGGCTGTGGTTGCAGTAATTGGTATTTGCTCCTGCTACAATAGTAAATTATGGGTTCATTTTTGTCGTGAGAATATAATGTAATGTTAATTGTTACGTACATAGGGATATAAATCATAATAGACTAGCTACCCACGCGCGGTTTCACCCGCTGTTCGGCTCCATTTGATTGTAGCGTGATATTTAATAGCCTATAGGACTCAGGAACATTGTAGATATCTATCAGTGAAAGAATTTTGGCAATCCAAACTTACAGATATACAAATTTACAAATTTTACCTCTTTATAATATTAGTATAGACTATAACTAAATATGTTAAATACGTTTGTCGGCAAAGATTACACCCTACATACAAATTTACAAATTTTACCTCTTTTTAATATTAGTACAGGTTAATATAATGGTCTTTTTATCAATTAAACAATGGGCAGCTTGCCAAACAATGAATGGAGATTTATTTTTAGAATTCAGGAAATTCTATGGGTGAACCCGTATTTGTTATTATACAAAATTTTAATATGGTATTAAATCAATATTTATCACGTGTTCCAATTTTAGCTTAATTTTGTTTGATTTTAGATTTCTGGTAACTACGAAGTGGGCGTTTTAAAAACATTTTATAACTGGGGCCTTCACTTCAATCTCCGTTAAGAAATAAGTATGCTACTTGACTAAAATATATAACGTCACAACTGAAAATCTCTTATTTATTATTTATATGTATACTTTGTGACATTTCGAAATAAGTATTGACTTTGAAGAGTAAGAAATTATACCTACCACCGTAATCTTTAACAAGAAACACCCAATTACCTAATTTCCTTCTTACTGGAACATAATTCACCAATTTCTGACTAGTGGCAATTTCGGGTTTAAATCGAATTGCACCGTATCGGACAAATATTAACGTTCAACGTCCATTGCTCGCTAAGTAGCTACTAAAATATGTATTTTCAATTCGCTGTTGAACTGTAATATCTATTCTGTGGTTCATTATTATTTTTAATTTATTATTGCGTGTGGAAAATGAGGTTATGTCGCATAAAAGTTTTATTATAGGATTCGTTTTGAAGACAAGCTGTTTAATAGTTTGCGGGATTGATATTTATTTATTTTATTAAAACTTATTTCCTTTTGTTATATCTTTAAAAAATGATATTCACAGATTAAAATAAGAAATAAAATAGGCATTCATATGAAGGTATTCTGCGCAAATGAAAGTTTTAAGGTATTATCTGTAAGCCAATATTCAGAACACATAAAAGATTTCCAAAATATTTCTCGACTTTACCCTCAGAAGGCGAATATTTATTTACTCTAAAATAATATTTATCTACAGCCCTTGCGTGGGGACTTTTATATAAAAAGATCATACCTATTTAAATAAAGGGTTGTTCGTTTTGACCCTAATGTAATCAAAGGTATCAAATTCAGAAGCATGAAGTGTATAAATTGACCTTTCATGGATATCTTTGTCCGTTTCTGCCAACATTGATGTTTGACGTAGCTACGAACGATAACATTCTGCATCAAATCAATTCTCCTACTTAGGTTTGGGGAGAGGCAGTGTCAGACTCTAACTGCCTGAAAACTTCTATTCCTTCTGCTGCTCCAGCTTGAAACCGCGGTAGCTTACTGCACTTGGCCTGATACCCTGGCTAAACATCAGCCCTGTTGGGCCCCATCTGTGGTGGTCTATTGGCACTAAGAGGTACGCGGAACGCTACAAGCCCCACGCTCGGGTCTCTGGTTGGGGAACAAGCTGTTTTTGCTCGTCGGCCATAAACCCGCGCTTACTGTGGCCTAAATATCTTATAGATCTGATCTTTTAAACTGCAATGTCGTACTGGCTTTGCAGCAGTGGAGATTATGGAAAACCTTTTGAGAAAAATGCCAAACTCAAACAGTACATTGTTATGGACTGGAGATATTTATGGTACCACTTCCCTGTATCATCATGTAGTTGATTTTTAGACACTTGCATCTGTTATTAAGTCTGCATTTGTATGTGTATGCACAAAGTCATACAAATAAAAAAATGTAGAAACATCAACCATAACCTGTAAAATTGTATTGAAACGAAATAGTTTTTAACGAGCTCGCGGAATTTGTGAGCGAACATAAACCATACAGCGTTAACCACTTGTTTTATTTAGGTCAAAAATATGCAAAGCCAAAGATTTAAAATGGTCTAGATATGGTAAAAAAATTAGATTTTTATTTAACAAATTGATTACAAGCGTTAGAAGAGCGTTCATTAAGTACTAAGTTGTAAATCCCTACAACCAACTTGATGGAAAAAAAGTCTTGTCTTTTCTGCCGAATTCTTCAATTTTATTGACTTCAAAATAAAATATATCATATCTGTATCATTTGTAAGAGCCGACAAACATATTTAACTAAGACAGGTAGTCGTAGTCTATACTAATATTATATAAAGAGGAAAAAATTGTAAGTTTGTATTTAATATGTATGTTTGTACAGTTTTATCTTTGGAACCGCTGATTGGATTGCCAAAATACTTTCACTGGTAGATAGCTACAATGTTCCTGAGTACTAGAGGCTATCAAACATCACGCTACAATCAAATGAAGCTGAGCAACGGATGAAATCGCGCGAGAGTAGCTAGTGTTTATTAAATCTAGAGCTTTGAAGCTGTGACTTTTCCATTGAACCCCAGTTTGCTGCCTTATAGTAAGCGATGCACTATGCTCTAAATGAGGCACGGTCTTGATATGTCTTTGTATATTAAAGAGGTCGTATAAAATACATACAATGATTAGTTAACTTTAGTTCATTAACTAACGTCTATTTAGGCAAATACCTACCTGATTGTAAACATTTGTACATATAATTCTAAGACAACTTTTAGATAATAAGGCATGTCAAAATGTTACATTTCGTTGAATTATCTAAACCGATAGACTCTTAAGAATAATAACACAATCAGGTGCCTTCCAGTCTGACTCTAGATCCATGTACAAAATTCATCATGCTTTTGAATTTTAACACCATGTGTTTGGGACACAACTTTTTTTCCTTAAAGGGGGGAATTTTAGGGTACCCTCACGTTTGTCAGAGAGTGGCAAGTTAAAGTTGTATGGTAAAAATGAGAAGTACCAGCGACTAATGGATTACACCATGGTACATATAATGTAACGATACGCCGCGAAACAAAGGATAAAGAAAATTATATTTCATATAATCCCGTCATATTTTGTTTTCTCTGTAGAGGAAAAACTGATGTATTCAGTTTTCACAATGATGGTTATGGTTTGAGTATTAGTAACAGATACTTTTTGGAATGTATACTTTACAATTTTTATATTTGATTTTGTTTATATATATCTTGCAATCTCTCATTAAAAAAAAAACGAAATAATGCTATATTATATTCCTTCCACGCACCCGTGGTTCCTCAATTTTCTTTAATTCTATCCGCCTTTATTTTACTAACTAGAACAACGGGCTAAACAACGTGCAATTAAAGATGTAGCAAAGCAGCATTATCTTATTAGCGCAGTTCCATTAACGTGTCGTGCTTTCCCTTTAGGCATTATTTAATACTGGAACATTTTGCTTTAAGAATGTCTGATATACTAGAGCCGTGAATCGAATTTTCTGACTCCTCAGCCGTGTGGTAGACGTATTCAATTAACCGGGAGTGGGAGAGTAACAGAATTACATGACGCCTCGGCTCCAAGCGTCGAGCTCAATACACTGCTTCAGACTGACGGATGACTCCAACCGTTTCTCCCACCTCATAGATTAATTACTTGAAACTTAACTTGGGTATGCACTTGATTCCCAAGTTTGGTTCCGAAGCAATTACTCTATTCTGTTCTGCAAGTTGCAAGGTATGGATTCGGCTCGAAATATCTTCGTTTGAGTTGCAAACTAAATCTTAAGCGCTGTTTACAACTACGTATGCTCAGTTGGAAGTTCACTGCGTTAGTAATCTAAGTTATAAGATTTAATTTGATATAACAACAGCACGATACAATGGAACTGTAGGAATTTCAGTTAAAGAGATAGCTATGTACCAGATTATCATGGAGTTAATAAAACGTATCTAAAGAAAAAGTATCATCTATTTAATATGTAATCTTATCCAATTCATATTTTGAAACTCTCGTAAATTGCAAACAAGATACAAGACAAATCCCTCGAAATCATACAATGCACTGGCCATATTTCAGTACAAATTAGGAATGCCAGTATCATTGGCGCATCGACGTCGTTACGTCCGTAAGCTGTAGGGGCTTGGCCGCAAACCGCCGGTGTAAACGGCCTGCCGAAAGCTTTCAACTAGTTAACCGCTTTGTGTTTTATAACAATTGTGAAGATAAAGGCGGATCTAGTTTTAGTTTCAGCGTCCATTGTTCACTAATGCAACGTCAAAACTCACCACCTTGCTCAAAGGTCATTAAACGATGTAAAGTCAGGGAGCCGCCCCTTCTCATTTCGTTTGTACGCGTGATATCCATTTGTTTAGCTTTTCCCTGTTGATATAAATTGATGTGCGACTTTCTTTTGTTTTACGAAGTATTGTTGCGACAACAATTGGTGTTATAAGTACAAAAGCATGTTATGCGTCGTTTCTTAAGAACAAAGTTGAAAGTCATCTTTTGCTGAAAAAACAAAGCCGAGAGCTACATGCTCTCTTTTTATTTGGAGATGAAAATTAAAATTTTTTGGACCTATAATGCGCCTAACATTGGGAACGTGAGATCATTACAATGGCAAACCGGCGAGCAATGAATACCCTCGAAATTTTGCGAATATACAGTAAGTTCGAGTAGAACAATCTCCACATTTGTGTTGGATCTAATTGAACATGCTATGTAAGTAGGTCCATGATTGTATCTATGTAATGAATAAAATATTCCAAAGCAGTGGTGGTCGCGAGTGCTGCTAATTGTTTTCTGTGTTGGCCTACAATTAACAAGGGCCTATTCTAGTGTGGGCGGTGCGGTTCGACCGAGCCAAGTTTCCCTCCTGCCACAGCGGCGACGAGACCGACCGACGGCAATTTCCGTTGCAACGCCGCCTGTTAGCGCCACCTGGTGCCTACTTAAAATAACGAACAAAGTTACATACAAAAAAGAAATACTCCTACACAAAATTATTTCATAAACGATGTATTTTGAGTCCGCAGCGGCAGGTGTAACTAGAGCACGGTGGAACGCTGGCTTTAAAGGAATTAAGCTGAGCCGGCTGCGGTGCAGAATTGCAGCTGCTTTAGTCAAGTCTGGATTATCAGCAAAAAACTAGTTTATTGAAGATTAGCCTCGTATTTTTCCTTTCTAAAGTAAAAGTCACGAATTATTATATTTACACGTGAATAGGTACTTAAATCAAGTTTCGTGTGTCGGTGTTCTGTAGTGTCTGCCATAAATAAAGTGTACCCGTTGGCGTCGTGTTAACATTCACACCGAGACAAATCCGTGCAACAGCTGGCGAGTATTAACTAGAAAACAGTAACTCTAGCCAACTGCCCGACTAACTATAAGTCTGTGCGACCAACGACCTTAAAGGTTGTAAATGCATTTTACGCTTTTTATGAGCACATCTAAACTACTTCTTCTTATAAAACTATATTTTTATAAAGTCCACAACAATTTTAATAGGTAGTTCAAGTCAAATTATGCACAGCTGTATTTCAGCTAATAGAATTACTTGGCGCCACCTTAGCGATCGTATCACACCACAATATCGCTGTAAATTTCTATGAATTTCGAAATAACACGAGCAACAATTAAACTTAACAAACTTTGTGAAAGAAGGGGCAATTCATTGTACGAAAGTAAAACATTGGTTCGGAAATCGCAATCTTGTTACAAAATTACGATTTATTATTTATATACCATGTACAATATTATAGGGAGTTTAGAACAGAATGAGGACACGTATCTCAGTGAGTTATAAATCATTTTGTCTTGACACGAAAAAGCCTAAGTATGAGGTAGAAACGGCTCGCTATTGGACGTGGCGACATGCGAAACGTAAACAACGGAAACAAAATTATACCAAACTGCTTGTAGCATTTTAGATTTTCAGGTATTTACTGCACAAAATTTCAAATATTAGGTCGTGCCTATTTCTCTTTAAAGGCAAAATTTGTATGTGAAAACCTTTAATTTATCGAATATTTTGGATGCACTTATCATAGCGGGGACGCACTAATTTTATTGCTAGCAGTTTCGCTGATAAGCAATATTACATATCAATAAATAAAAAATAACATCAAAAAAAGTTTAATTTAAAAACAGTATTCAATTTTTCTATGCAAAAGACGAAAGTTGCAAGTAATTGATGGATCTAGCAATTTCGCAACAATCTAGATGGTTTTGTGTAACACTTGTACCTAACCAAAAGCCGGTCAGGCTTTGAGTGCGATGTTATCAAGTGTACCTACAGGTGGAAGTGTCCCATTCACTTGCTCAATCCCTTAATCGCTTGCTAGGGAAGACGGTAGACAGCATATTCAAACGGCACTAACAAAGCATTACACGTGACTTACGAAGACAGGATAAACTTGGAGAATGCATGAAGATGCCTGTGTTACTTTAACTTGAAAAGTATTATAAACACACTTGTCAATACTGCATGTGAAAATGAGACTGTATCATATTACCTTAAAATTCAATTCCCTCAAGCAAGCTTCTTACTTGCGCATCAGCAAGCCGTGAAACATAACATTGTATCGTGTGTAGATACATCCGTATCTCGAGTTGTCGTAGTGTCGACAGTTTCCACTACACTGCCGGTAGTTAGCGCCACCTGCGTTGTACGAGATACATGGCTCGCTTTATGCCATCATAACAATAAGATTGTACCGCTTTACCGCCCTCCGCCCGCCGTCATAACGTTCAAGCCACAGGCTAATAGGATTACCTAATATGAACAACTCTAATTCCTCAAAACATTCTAATTAAAAACCTCAACTTTTTAACTCTCGACTTCTGTCGGAAAATATTTTACGTTCCAATAATAGCGATAGCCTGATTTTTCCAATACATTAAATCGATATAAAATGGCAAGAGTACGTCACAAGAGAAAATTTATTCAATAATACAGAAGACAGGATTAACTGGGCTTGATAACGCTTCGCTTGAGCCGAACTCATCTGCGGCGCTATAGCATTTTTGAGCCTCTGAATTTCATAATACACAAAGACTTACCACGTCGATTGGCTTCTAAATCTGTTTTATATCAAATTTTTTGTTTGTTTTATAAATTACTATATTCGTTTTACCGGGTAAAAAGCCAAGATTTTAATCGTGATACAAAACTCTTGGCTTCGATATACACGGTTTAAGTAAGTGATAGTAAGCAACAAATGAGTAAGTTAAAGCGACGTCGCAGAGTTTGTTGCAGTCGAGGTAAACCCAGTTGCGAGGCTTGTTTGTTCTTTAAATTACGTAGGGCTCTACGGCGGTAGACCGCCGTATGTACTGTTGTTCCTGTTAGATTGCTTCCCGTCCAAGTTTCAATCCTGTTTAGGATTCGACGTTGTGGACGGCATACGATTTGTTTTGACGTTGACGTTTCCGGATGTTCTATCTTTACTTTGTACGTACGCAGGCAGTACTCGCCTGCTGATACCGGAATGTGTTTAAAGGGAGCTTCGTTACTGTCCAGATTCACTTACGAGCATGCTTAACAACCTTTGTGAAATTAAAACTCTGTGAGCACGTTTCAGCTCGCAGTAGCTCCGTCCAATTGAATAGAACCGTTCATCGGGCACGATCCGTTAAATAAACAACGAACAAGCACACTGCATACACATACATATACCTCATACCTATGTATGTACAAAGTAAAGAAATAAAGTGCCTCAGTGATGGCGTCGAAAGTATAAAATGCAGATAGCCGCTCCACTGAACGATAGCTCTTGCACTGAACAGAATTTTATTGGCCTCTTTATTTTGTGAAGAGAAACGAAACGTCGCGCGGCTGCTTGCTCACTTTGTTTACTCACTCCTCTTTATAATGATAGTGGTTAGAACAATGTTTTCATTTACGAACCCTCTTTCTAGGAACAAGATACTTGTATAAGTTCTGCTTATGTATTCGTTATTACAGAATGAGAAACAACAATTGTGTATACATTCTCATTTTAACATTTCAAAACTAGAAATTGCAAAGGATAGGTTTGATAGTTCGAAGTGACCGATATTATACACGCAAACGCGATAAAAGAAAACAAAGTTTTGATAACAGATTTGCTTTATTAAATGGCCACTTTTGTGACCATTTGAACGGCACTTGCAACGAAACAAAGAACACTGACCCGTTCAAGTTTGAAAACTATTAACATAATAACACGTTGCCGGCAACGCCGACCAGCCCGAGGTTAGCTGCATGCAATTATATTTCAATATTAATTCACCCTCGCATTATTTACAAGAAAGCAGGCAATTAGAAAAAGCAAAAAAGTTTCAACTTTATTTTGCGACGTTTATTATTATTTGCTATCTTTCCTGAAGGAATATGGCAACATTTACATAAAATGATAGTAAAAGAATGCATATTGCGAGTGACCATAAATAACAGGTGCGGACAGGATACGGTGTAGTTACCCTTTCTCACGTTCCCACTATATTCACGACGTTTTATTTCAAACGTAGTCTCATACTAACAAAACGTTCTTCTAAGTGAATTTGTAACCAACGTATGAAAGTGAAATTATAAAGTTAATTTAAGTATCAATAAAAATTTTAACTTATCATAACATATAAATAAAACGAAAGGTATGTAGGTAAGGAAAAAATGGGCTACCAAGTCGAAAAATTCTAAAGTCTCCTTCGATTACTATAAACAATAAACTCAGTTCTAGTATGCATATTCACGAGGAAAACAATTGCCACAAACGTATAATAAAAAATAAACGTTGTTCTAAGTGAATTTGTAACCTTTGTATTTACAATTTTAAAGTTAATTTAAGTTTCAATTAAATGATACAACTATTATTTAGTTCTGTTTACTATTTAATTCGAAAATTGGCTGTCGCAACTGAAATTGACACATTCTATATTGTTTTAATTAATTAAACATTTTAGCTATAGTAAACATCGAGCGTGAATGTAAAATATTGAGAGTCAAAGCAATTCTGATTGGTGTGATTGCTACCCCTTTTATGATATTGTATTTGTAGCGCGGTCATGGGTTACGTGCCATAGAAATGAAAGGAAAATAATGTTTGTTTCTTCGTACCACGAATACTTACCCACAGATGTTTTGTTAAGGGCGGCGAGCGGGCCTCGGATGTCTATTTGGCTAATGGATATATCAACGAGATTGGTTTCTAACACAAACCAACCGGTCGTCTAGTTAAAAATACCGTGTGTATTTCCACGCCCGCTAAATTCAAAGCGGTATCCGAAGTTAAATATTTGTACCGTGTTTGAAAACAAGATAGGTATCGGTTCCCATATACCTGAAACTAAATGGGAAATTTCAAGCAGGCTCGACGTCCGGGCGTCCGATAAATTAAAGTGTCAGATAAAATCTCCACTTGATGTTTAAAATGATGGAAAAGAGATTTTGAATTTGTCGAATTAATTCGTTGTGACTTAGATGAGGTTGGTACTAATATGCGTTAGAATAAAACTAGTTTATTATGATTTTTTGTTTAATAAAACATCATGTCTTCTAGTCTTTTTATTTATTTTGTTACCGACTCGTTTCTACTAAGACTGTCGAAAAACTTTGACCAAACATTGCATAAATCACATTACAAAAAAAACAAACAAAATAATCTCACATAACAACGCTTCATCATGCAAGAAACTATGCACAAAGTGCCACAAGATCCTAATATCAATACATACAAGGGAAAGTCATTAAAGAGTTCACTTGCACAAACTAATTAATGTCATAGAACAAATAAAGACTTTAATATCCGCACAAACGCTATTCTACAAACATTGCACACCAACATTTGTCATTTATTACCCCAGTCAATAATAACAGTCGTTCGAGGAATTACTGCGTTTATAAAACTAGGTTCTTACAAGTGGCAGAAAATACTTGGACGGGTTTTATTCTTAGTCAGAAGAGAAGTACATAATGGTTATTTTTGCTTAACTTTTAATGACCATGGACTGGCTACGATAGTTTTTTTGTGGGATATGTTAGCAAATGAGCTCTAGCAATCTATGTAGATATTAAAAGATCTGCTTGTGCATTTTGTTGTTTAGAGATTTGAAGATAGGAGGGAGGTATTGTTTTCGGGTAATATAAAGTCATTCACAAGACGAAACAAGTGTTGTTTCACGCTTTTTTCTGTGAGACCGTATTGCTCATTTCGATCCACCCTATTCGTGGCGAAGTGCGACTCTCCAACGCTATAAGAAAAAGAAGATGATATTTATATGATGATACCTAAGATTTAAATGCCTACGCTTTATATAGTTAGGTATTTATATAAATCAGCCGGAGTTGCGGGGTAAGCGCAATGAGGCACCGCGACCTCGGCCCAGAGCAGGAGAAGGAACGGGGGGCTTTTAGTCAGTAAGAGTGGCACTCTCTCTCGCCTTACCCTGGGCGGGAGAAGTCACTGGATAATTTTCCCGTGACAAATAAAAGGTATATAAATAAGGCTTATTATTATTCATTTTGAGAAATTTCATTATACGTAGCTTGGTAACACCACTGTTGCCCCTACCCAATAAGTATTTAGTGATAAATAAATACAATGGAATTAATAGAAAGGTCAGGTTTATGAGCTTTATATACCGTATTGCATGCCAGTATTAAAAACATGTATTACTTTTTCATAAAATATAAAAAAGAATAAGAAGGAAGGTAAGGAAAAAATTGGCTACTAAGTCCAAAACTTCTAAAGTCTGAAAATTCAGTCCTTGTATGCAAATTCACGAGGAAAACCATTTCCATTCTTCGGTATAAACATACCTATCTCTTAGTTTTGCTTTAGTTTGGTTAGGTTAGGAATGTTGACCGTTGCTTTGAGATATGGAATTTGATTGACGCGACTTGATGTGTGCTCCGTCACAGTGTGTAATCTGTTTTGACAGGATTTTGGCCAATCGGATTAACGCACAGCTTCGATGTTCTACACAACATCAAGCTTGTTATTCCTGGGTGGTAGGTAGGGATATTATGATGTACCTTTTGCATATGTATATGTACTATATAAATTGTAAGGTGTCTATCAAGTCACGTACATACTTATGACTTTTTTAATATTGTGAGTGTCTATGGGTGGCGCCGGTGGCCTAATGTTACATGAACAGTCTGTTCGTTAGTTCTCTAATCATTGAAAAAATAATAAGAACTATTGTTATCCGATTAGAACTAAACTCAGCACAATTTTAGCTTATCTAATAACTGCTAAGGAGTGGAATTCTTTGCCGGAGTCTACGTTCGTCGAAGCGTATAACCTGGGTGTCTTTAATGCCTGAGTGTATAGGTTGCAATCAATATTATCTTTGATAATAAGTAGTGAAATCTAAGGTACATTAATAATAATAAAATTTTGATCTTAAGAGGACTGGATAGCACACACGAATAAAGCAGAAAACTTCTGTGAATTAATTTGGTGAAATAAAATAAACACACTACGTAGACCTTACTAGCTTTAAAACTTAAATAAATTAACATTTATTTTTATTTAAGGTACAATGAAACTAATCTTGCGCCAAAAAAATAGACTAAGCCGTCTAAATTTGTACATCGCAATTCTATTATTTACGTAGGCGAGACAGGATAAAAATGAATGAGAATATAAATTAAACTTACAAAGATAGACTAGATTTTAATAACATAAGCGGAATATAATAAACCTTTCATTTAAAATTTTATTCCACCTGCCAAAGTCATTCCACCGTGAAACTGTAACATAAATAAATAAAAAGTTCACACTCATTCCATTGCTATGTTGTTAGTTAGTGGAGCCCACACACGCACTTAAATTAAACAAAATACATAACAAGCTTGACAATACGTCGCGAAATCCGAAATTAAACTGCTACATACCTGTATCAAATGTGAGAGAGGCAGAGCCATGCTTCGGTATAAATGAATCGGCTCGACCACGGCCTCACAGAAAACCGGCGTGAAACAACCACATCGTTGAGTTTTGCCGTGTGAGTGAGGTCGGTTATCGGAGGCCCAATCCTTCCCCTCTTCCAATCCCTAAATCTACATATCCCTACTCCCCAAAAGGTCGGCTACGAACTTGTGACTCCTCTGGTGCTGCGGGTGTAAATGGGCGGCGCCGATCGCTGACCTTCAGGTAATCCGTCTGCTCGTTTGCTTCCCTATTCTATAAACAAAAATGGTTGGTCGTTTGCCGGCCTATAACATAAAAAAACATGAATATAAATCTAGATTCATGAGCCTCATAAGTAATACGATACAAGGAGATAAAGACAAATATTGATACAGGGGAATTCGTAGATGTTAGGTACATCGGTCGCTAGAATTAGAAAACGTTTATTAGTACGAGGCCAAACTGCTGTAGGGATGTGAACGGGTGAACGTGACGAATTCAGCTGAAAACGCACGTAGACAATTAACCCAGGGCTGACGTCTGCAGTGATACATGAAGCGAGCCCCCAAAGGACGATGGAAATAAAGCGGACCCGAATAAACACGGAGTTCATACATTTTCTTACCTTTTTCCCCTCGCTTAACGAAATTGGACGGAGATAATGTTCGTATTTGTATCAGAAGTTGTCTTAAGAAAGTTGTCGGTGATATAGAAGCTTAGCTAGATGTTTGGGCCTAGTTTGTATAATGTTGCATGATTCTACTATTTATTTTAGCATGCTAAACTTAAATTTATTTTGAAATAAAGTTCATTGGCCTCTTCAAAATTAACTTAATTTATAATCCACTTAATGAAACCCAACATGACTGTAAAGAAATTCAAAAGTTAAACGTTTAGGCTATTTAAACTTATTAAAGCGATAAGTTTTTTGGAAGGGAAAAGTATCTCAAGAAAGAGCACGTGTCGCAGCCAAAAATTTAAAAGAATTTGGGAATTTCCGTAACATAAATCTTCTTAGCGTCTAATTACATGGATCCAGCTCTCTCGGCTCTTTTCTGGGCAAACTTATGGCGGCCATGCGTCATGACGTTTTTATGAAAAAATAGCGGCGCATCCCTAAAAGCCTCTATTAGAATTATGACATAGGTTACTTGAATAATCTTGTACGTATTAGATTAATATTCCATCAGACGTAAGCTTCTAAGAATAAAGTAATAAAGTGAAGAAATATTGGTTCAATTTAATGTTTTATCCAGCCTAAATCCTTTTACATTTAAAGTAAAGCTGTGCAGTTATTGCTAGCGTTATGGTTGAAAGAATACAGTCCGTCACATACAGCTTATATTAGCTTTGGTGCGCGGGGGCTGCGCAGCGAAGCGGCTCTCTTGAACACAGTTGTGTGTTCAACTCTAGGGCTCTCATACTTGGAGAAAAATAAACTGGGCAAATAATAGCCGCCAACTTCAACGTAGAAAAATTATTTCGAGTGCAAAGTTGCGAATAGAATTTCAGTTAACAAAAATTAATAGATGCAGCTCTCTATAGGATAAACTTTGTTCTCAGCTCGGTTGAAACAAAGGTTTTTATTCAGAATTATAATGAAGTTAACGTTGACGTTAATTGTTTCTTTTGTTTTTAAAAAGCTTTATGATAGCTCCGAAAATTGTGTGAATTCTTATGTGAAGGCAAAAAGTGAATTGAATTTAAGCCTATGAAATGCCGGTTTTTAAACACCTTAACATTGGATAACAGAATAGTAAAATGTTGAACGTTTTATTTCAATGATACTCGTATTATAATAAAAGAGTACTATAATGAGCTTTTCATAAATAATTTAAATATAAAAATATTTTTCTGCTTTAATTTGTGGCGGTCGCGGTTGTCGGTGACCGCAGTCGATATTGAGGACGAAACTAAAATCCGGGACCCTGCTTTACTTCAAAATACTCGAAATTAATTTAAAACAGAACGTTGAACAGTCGGCTACAGAAGTGGTTAAGTTTTTTGCTGAAATGTCTATTTTTATAAGTCATTTAATATTTACTGTTCAGTGGTTTCATTTTTGTAAGTACTTGTACGAAATTCAGTCCACGGTAACAAGTTCTTATGAATTGCTTGGTCTTGTAGGTTTACTAAATATAATTATAGTCGTAGAAGGTCGGCAGATTTATAAGTCAATTTTTGCGTTTCGTTTCATTTAACAAAACTGTTATAAATAGCTTGGATGGAATTAGCGGCTGAAACAATTTGTGAGTAGGAAGGCAACCTACAACTTTGACAGATAACACCTGATAATAATGACATCGAGTCATTTTTCTTACGGGATATGAATCTCATAGAATGCCACAACTAGCTGGAGCTGCGGAAAGTGCTGTAGGAGAAGCAACGGAGATGTTTTCAGTCAGTTAAAGCCTGAAACTTCACGAGAAACAATGCGGAAACAATGATTTGAAGACGTTGCCCTACTTAAAAAGAATATCAAATCGTTCAAAGGATCTACTGTTCTTCATAGTAGAGACAAACTTGACAAAAATAGAATTTATTCATATCCGAAAGAAAGTACCAAGCTATAAAAAATGTCTACATTTTATTTTAGAAGATTGAATATTTCATAGAAATGTATTGCAGTCGTCGCCTTTTGAGCTGACTGTGACAAAACGCGAGCACATTCATTCTCTTACAAAAGCAGATTTTTAAAATAGAAACAAAAGTTTTAAAACCTTGTCGACTTGTAGACATTTTTGACAAAGTTTTGAGCGTGGGCCCTGTGTCGATAGACTGCAAGTGGCGAGGCACGGTGTGACGTCACACTACACCAAACAACTCGCGTCTTTGACTAAGCTCCCTTTTGTAACGTTACCGTATGAAGAATTGTACAGTTTTCAATCTCAATGCAAAAGTATGAACATGGGAGGGAAAGGATGCAAGGAAAAAATCAAGAGAGAGTTATATTTAGTAAACAGGAATGCAAGCAATACTGTGCGGTCCGAGTAGCGATTGCATCGATGTTTACTTTCGTTCGCGATTTACTTTGACTAACAAAACGTGTTTGGCTATGTAGACGCTGTTTTGATTAATTTATTTATATAACTTACTATTTTTTTGAACATTACGGATCTATTCTATGTTTTCTACTGTGTCCTAGGTGCATTTAGAAAAATTCAAATTCAGACACATTTCACACGTAAACCCAAAACAACAATTTGTGGATCTCACAAAGATTTTTTCCGTGTGGGAAGCTGATCCGTGACACCTTTCACGCAACCGATTGCCTGGCTTGTGAGCCAACAAGTGAACTAATGTTAGATTACTGTAATGATAATCCATCGTCAGTGGTAGGTACGTATTATGTTTTTTTTTTAAATAAAGTAAACCCACAATTTTAATAGAAATAAAATAAATTTCTAATATATTTCACAGACAAACTTTTTGAATCACAAAACTATGACGCACAAATATACATGAATCGTCGTATAAAATTTTAAGTGAATAGAATTCGTTAGCAGTGAATGGAAAGCAACATTGCGATTGGCCTATGCAAGTGCACCACTTGACCTGTCGCTGGCACTATGCAGTACATGATTGGCTCTGTGGCTCAGTTAGCGGTACAAGTTCACCTGAGCTTTGAAGTACGCGTTCTTTTGTCACAAGAATGTATAAATATTTTTCGTAAACTTTGAAAATGGAAAAGCGGTTTTCAAGTCCCCTTTACAGCCAGTACAAGAACAGCTTTTGCTGTTCGAAGCAAAACAAATGTTCAGAACATATTTTTCTCAGTTGTATTGTGGTTTCCGTATTGTAGAAAATATTGACAGCGGGGTCTAAAGAACTTTAAGAGTTTTTAGTTTTATTTAAAATGATCCTAATGTTTTACGTGTTTTGTGCGGGGAAAATCATCAAATGGCTTTTCTTGACAGGGTAAGACGAGAGGGAGAGTCAGATTCTTACGGACTAAAAACCTTCGTTACTTCTCCTGCTCCAGGCCAAGGCCGTAGTACTTGATTGTGCCTGCCCCGCTATCCCAGCATAACATCGTCTATGAGAACCCCGTATGTGGAGGCCTATTGGCTCTTTGAAGCAATGTTTTGAGGTTAATATTTTATTTTTAGTCTGCCTATCCCAATGAGTAAAGTATGTTTAATACGTTAACTTGATTTCTTGTAATACGAAATTTGTTTAGTTTATATAAAATAATTTTGATTACTTAGACACTACTGACATACGGTGAAGGTAAACATCGTGAGGAAACCTGAACTTATAATTTCTAATTATAAGTTTGAAATCGCCAACCCGCATTGAGCAAGCGTGTTGATTAATGCTCTAACCTTCTCCGTATGAGAAGAGACCTTTGCTCAGCAGTGGGCACTTATAGGATGACGATGATGATGATGATGAAATAAACATAATATTGAACTATTTTATTCATTTTTATAAACATACACGAGTATAACCTTACACTACCCTGAAAAAAGAAACATCTACCAATAAAGTATACAATATGTATAAAGATTCAAATATCGATGAAACATATCGTAACGACGTCCATGATTTAATATAAAAATTCTCTCCCTCCAATCTTTAAGTACAAAGCCCAAAAAGCGGTCAAACATCCAATATGAAAGGAATAAATTTATCTCTCGAGAAAACGGTTGAATAAGAAACCCGAAGCAGTCGAAGCGTCAGTTACAATAACTATTGTCACATTCAATCAAACCATTCAAACAATGTGTGCCCTCGACAAAATAAAACGCGGGGAAGTTGGTACGTAACAATCCCGGGATCCATACAGTAAAAACAGTGGGATCTCATCCAATTTTGCATTCAATCTACGACCACGAGAATTGCTTCCTCCGAGATGACCCGCCACTTCCACTCGCCGTAAAGCGATGACCTAATCCGGTTTATTTGATTTGGGTTCCTGACTTCAGCCTTCTTTACCAATTTGTAAGAATAATGTCAGATATGGGAACTCACAGCCACTTTGTATTAATTTCACCGATTAAGTTAGCGCACCAACTACCCTCAGGCATGCTATTCTACCTCCACCTCACCTCGACCACAGACTACCAAACTTCTAGATAGCCTCACACAGTTAAACTTTTTAGGTAGCCCTCTATTTATTGTAGTTTCTCGTCGTCTCACTTTTTACTTTGTATCTTGTTCATTTACTCTGATTTGCATCTCGACGACAACTCCGAATTAAATACGTGACTGTAGAATTGCAAACAAAATATCAAACAGTAAATTCTCATTCTGAGTTTAAAGTCTCAATCTGATCCATGATGCTTCTAAAACGCTATTCGCTCGACACGGGTTGCTTTCATTCGACTAATTTTACGTCTCGCTGAATTAACTGTGAGATTCAGCTACAAAGAACAATGAAAACTTCAATTTGAGAATCTTAATTAGCACGTTTAAATTGCCCTGGGTGAGGCGACGGAAACTTTTAAACTTCATAGACATGTTCCAGGATTGTACTTTTATAACGGCGAGCGCCAACGACAGCCATTAATTCACAAGTGAAATAAAGAAGTTATCAAGAGTCGCGGGGGTAGGAGTAAACAAGGCCTGTTGTGGGTCATGTGATTAATTTCAGCGAACACTTTCCGGCCACAAATGGCTTGTCAGAAAGTTTATTGCAGTAAAAAGCTTGAGTTTGTACGAGGAGAATGACGCGAGGCTTTACACTAATGGCCCTTGAAGTTTCACCCATTAAAACAGACTTTTTTCACCGAACATTTGGGTATCTATGAAATTTGATATTTTACCGCGGATGATATAAATTTAACTCATAAAGCCCTTACAAAATGTTTTGCTCTATAGGGTGTGCTAGGTTGTGTTATGTTATGAATTAACTTATCTTTGCGAATGATCTGACTTCTGAATTCATCTGAATCCAAAATGAAGTTAATGAGGAAGCGTTTTCAGGTCACTTTATAGAGGGGACTAATTTGCATATTATCGGGGTGTGGACAGAAGGTCGCGTGACAGTGAGGTCGAATTACCATAAGAATGGGCCAACGAGGTGAACGTTTTGTTAAGGCTCCAACCAATGTCCCATTGTAACACAAGTTTTCTTAACAATTACGCGAAGAAAAAGTCGGCGTCTAATTGGGACGATTCTCTTAACACGAAATTGGAGCAAACCTTCCGAGGCTAATGTTTGCAAAGTATATAGATCTAGAGTTACATTAACCTGGTTTAAAGTTACACGGAAGTAAAATAAAATTATCACTTGAAAAGTATGGTAATCCTGTTTATCTCTGAGTTAATTTTCGACTTTGTTTATACAACAATGTTATACATAAGAGCAAAATAATGAAATTTCGAATGCGTTTACAATTAATAAAAAATTGTTTTTATTTACCAAAATAATAAACAAATAATGAAATACGCAAAAAAAGTAAACAAATGAATAGATAATTCCATTGTTATTTTGTTCGTTTATTTCTATTAGGTGTGTAGCCTATCAGTATTGTCCTTCATTGTCGCGGTGTCACCAGACAGCCAGGTTTATTGTCGCATGCCTCGAGGCAGTTTCCTTCCACCAGAAATTTAGGGTCCATAAAATTGATGAACAGTTTCTTAATAGCGTCGACTGACTTCTTACGCTTTTTAATTCCCGATTCTATGAAATATATTAGGAATATACAAATAGCAAATGAGGTCACACTGCCGTTATTTGGCTTCAGAAAATCAATTTAGTCAAAAACCATTTTTGCTTGGGTCGTCTAAGTGTGGCACGAACAATATTTGCAGCCGAAACGCTATATTCGGAGCTACGAGTGGTGCTGTCGGCATTATTGGAATTTGCGGGACCACCTAAAGGCGGAAGAAACGAATAGACGGCTACGTCGACACTAAAATAATAATATCCTTTGAGAGTCCGCTATTTCGTTTAGTATAAACACAAACTTAATTAAAATTAAGCTGATTTTGATGAAATTAGCGGTGAAAGCCCTTGCGCCCTGAAAGGCAAATATTTCATCGAAATATCGTTATTGATCGGTACTCCGTAAGATGAATAATTTTGCAAATAAACTAGTGATTTTGTGTAAACCATTTTCTTGTTCATAACGTATTGTAGTACTTTCGTTTACTTATAGTTTTTGTTTTTACCTAGAACTATTCGATAACTTATATTTTATACAAAGCGTACCTATCAATGACTTATGAATACTGATAATTTTGCGTCCTTGTCTTCGCGTGACGGTTTCGCGTCGCGTTATCAACGCTCTTAGATCGCTCAACGGGTGAATTTACTGAAGTCGACTTCGTAACGAAGGTGTTTTATCATCCCCGTACTTGGATATGCAAGCAAGGAACTAATATAGTACGATAAAAGCATTAATTTAAGCCGATATGGTTGGTTCTTGTCTGGGTAGGTAACGGTTAAACGAGACCTGTTTTGGAAATACGAGGGTTTGCTTTGTAATAACAACCAACTTGGTATATAATGCGGTAGTTTGGATCGACAAAAGTACACATTACTATCAAAATATGAGTATACTACAATGCCAATTATCCGAACTAATTTGGACCGAAGTTGATAATCGAAAGTTTTGGTAATTGGACTAAGAAGGGCTATCAAATATAATATAATGGTGATCTAATAATGAAAGGTGAAATGTTAAACATAGAATGAACTTTAATATATTTTAAAACTCTTCCTTGAACTGCATCAAGCCTTACCAACGCAAATTTCAATTTATTACAACAAAACCAACTTTTTTATAACGCTTAGGACTGATTCGAATAATTGGTGGTTCGATTAATCAACGTTCGGATAATCGACGTACGTACTGTATATGAAAGAATGTGAACTAATTTAATCAGTAAATCCCAAATTATCCCATTTCATAGAAATATGAAAGTAAATTTGATTGTATTTTTTAAGTCCAGAAGAATAAAATAATTTTTTGCACTGACAAACTTGTTAGTAAAAATAATTTCATCACATTAAAATAGGTACGTAGCCCTAAGTACATAATATAAAACAACTATAGTTTGCGTGGTATAGTGACTTCCTGCAGATTGTTGGTTTAAACACTATCCTATGTCCTTTCTCGAGTTCCAAACTATGTCTGTACCAAATTTCACAGAAATAGGTTCAGTAGTTTAGGTGTAAAGAAAAAAAAAGACAGACAGACACACAGAGTTACATTCGCATTTATAATATTAGTTTGGATATAATTTAAATGAAATAATAAAAAGGAACATTAAGCAATCATTCATGTGTCATCAATCCCTTTAATTTCTAAACAAAATAATACGGAATAAGTTTTTTATTTATTAATTGTTGTGTCTAATGGAAGTGACACTTAATTCGTCGGACTACAGATTGTTTATAGTATGGATAGACGAATTGAGTCACGCGATATATTTACTTCTATTGTTGAAATAAATCAGTGTATCTGATTTGAGTTTTTTTGCATGCTGACTGGTAATATGTATCAAGTAATTCTTATAAATAAATAAAATAAAAATAAAAAAGCCTTATATTTCATGGAAAATAAAAAAAAAAACATCAATAACATTTTTTTACTAAACTTGACCTATACTTATTGCTTCTTGTTTGAATGAGTTTAAATGCATTTGAAGTTTTATCTGGTTTGTTTTCCAGAACCCCTTCTCGGGTGAAGGCCTCCTCCAACGATTTCCATTTGTTATTAAAGAGTGTTTAATTTATCTAGTACATAGATTATGGACGAAATGAAATCGATTGCTTAATACTTGTATCATATATTGATTATTACAGCTTTGGTACCTACTGACGATCAGGAAACAATTTTCATATACTTATGCATATGGAAGTGAACCCAAAAACTCTAGGATTATCTCCTACGATGGGTGCGTTTACAAATAAATATTTTTACATACATATCGGCCACGGCCAGACCGGGAACAATGGTTTGTGGATCAGACAAAGAGTTATTCTCTTCTGTAGAAATCGGCCCGGAACACTTTGTGTAACAGCCGGCTTCCCAGAAACAGTGCCGTCAAAAAAACTTCATCATCAGTAGATAAGTGCCAACTGCTGAGCAAAGGCCTCTTCTCATACGGAGAAGGTTAGAGCATTAATCACCACGCTTGCTCAATGCGGGTTGGCGATGTCAAACTTATAGGTAATTAGAAATTATAAGTCCAGATTACCTCACGATGTTTACCTTCACCGTATGTCAGTGGTGTTTAAATAATCATAGAAAGTACATATACATAACTCGGAAAAAGTCACATTGGTACTTGCCATGTTTCGAACCCATACCCTCATACATGAGAGGCGGGCTCTTTAACCTTTGTTACCTACAAAAAAACTTGTAGGTAACAAATCAATGGATGTAATATGAGCTTTCGGTACACAATTACGCGACACAGAGATGTACTATACGACACAGAGGTATGAAACACTTAGACACCCACCACTCACTAAACAGTTAGAGTACAATCTTTCTTTGTTTGCAACCTCATGGTGCTTCACGAACACGGTACGTTCAATATTAGCTTTCAAATATCGACGCGACGCCAGTGTAAAATCAAAGGCGTGCACTACGAACAAGGAAAACATTTTACTCGCATAGTGCTGTTGTCACACACAAACTTGCCGAAGGAGATATCTATGTACAAAATTATGCAATACAAATCTTTTACTTCTTCACTTGCAGACTTTGTTTACATTCGAACAACAGCTGAAGCGTTTAACTTTTAACAAAATTATTCTCAGATTGTTACAAAAAACTAACATGAAAAGGTCAAAAAAGGGACGAAATCATTAACTACGCTGACCAATTCGCAAGTTCACGCCACCTAGTGTCACTTATTCGAAATGAAAATGTTCCAAATCCGAAAATACAATTTGTCTAAGTGATGAAATGGTTGAGTGAAATTCTCATTTATTTTTCTATTTTCATAGTTCAATCACAGTAAGAGTTCAAGAAAATGCACGTTGATAGAACGGAGTACCTTTAAAATTTTAATCAAAATGTTTTAGCATTTTAGAGAAATAGTAGGTAATGTGAATCTGCGAATGCTGTAGGAACTTAGAGTTGGGTGATCGATTCAAATAAATTATTACTCCAATCTATATTCAGGACACCCACAGCCCTACAATATCGTCACATCTAATCCGCACTTTAACCCAGACCAAGACCCATCTTCAGCTTAAGCTTAAAATAGAAATCTTTAGTTCTTGGTATCACCAATTTGAAGCTATTTTAAGGTATTGTTTATATAAAATAATGATACTTGACTCGCATTATAAGGCACCTAATTTTTCAAACCCACACTCAAACACGACTTGTCATTAATATAAAATGTCGGGATAATGGCAATACCAAGCGGAACAGAAGGTTCTTATATAAATACAAATATAGTCATAGGAGGTACCTAATTATATTCAAAGGAAAATCGCGCCAAAACACATAGACCCACTCACTTCTATCGGGGGTAAAAAGTGCTCAAGGATTCAATGGTGCGAAATAGCGGGCGGCGCGGTTGGCGCAGTAAGCGTTATTAAAATTTGCCTACAGTAGCACAACGAGTGCCAACCGACGAATGAGAAAGAAAGACGAAATTAGCCAATTTTATGAGGTTGCAGACTCGTCATATTGTGCCTTTGAACATTTTCAAACTTAATTTTTGTTTAAGCCGAACGATTTACTCGATCCGAATCCCGTGTTCCGTACACGACTGTAATATTAATTAAAACGCGGTGTGTATTAAGCTTCACTCTTTAATGAGAAGCTTAATGTTCAATTAGTATGCATATTTTCGCGGGTAACATGCTAGCCTAAGCGAGAATATCCGAATATTATTGTGTATCCAGTTTATTCCTTAGTGTACGTTAGCTCGCCATATCCTCGCGGGGCAAAGAAAGGGTTAATGCGTTCTGGTGGACCGCGTTGTTAACCCGTATGACCGCCATTTCGCCCAAGGCTGCGGCCGAAGGAAAATAAAAAGGTTATCGAAATAATTTTTGATGTCCGCCAATTGTCATTTAGTACTGCGGGTCTACGCTGAAAATGATAGGGTGGCTCAGAACACTCACTAAGCGGCCAACTTCAATTATATTTCGTTTAGAGTTTGTGTAATAAAGCCGACCAACCAACTGTTTTTACGACCTTATACAATATCATAATGTTTTAGTCTTTCCCTAGCTATATAGGTAGGTGCCGCGAATTTAAAATAATTTGTTTTTTAATAAAATTCCTGTTATCTCACAGCCTACAAATTTTCGATACAATAAATTTTAAAAATGTTTTATGCCTACCTACAATGCTGATACATTTTTATTTAATTAAGAAACGGACACAAACGATTTATTTTTTCTTAGTTACCTGAAAGCATAATTTTATTTTTCCATTACCGCTGTCTTCTTAATTGCCGTTATTAAAAGATATTGAGTCGAAATAATATTAAAGCTTTTTAAAGCATGAATGCTACTAATGGATCACTAATTACAGATGCCAGTAGATACATTCCACGAAAAAGGTTTTGTTTACTTTCAGAATTTTAATTATATTTACCCTTGGTTATTCTACCTCACCTACGCGTCCGATAAATACCAACTACAATATACATGTATGTATTAGATTAGAAAAGCTGATTAAAAACTTTTTATTTTTCGGGATCGTCAATAGTTAAAGAAACTTTGGCATTTTCGCTGGTGTGTAGCAATAAAGGGAGGATACTATATACGTTTAATAAATAATACACTGCAGTTTTTTCACCTTTGGCAAATAGTAGGCATTACTTCTTCACACATTTTTTGCTCAACATGCAAGAACACACAATAAATCCTTTTCCCCAGTTTAAACCGGTTCCAGTAATAAAAAATAATAATAAATTTCATTTAAATAACCCAAGTTCGTCCGTATTTTAGAAAATGTTAACTCTTACAATGACGCAGCTTTCGGGTCACTGAATATCTTTTTAAAATTTAACGTCCACAGTTGGGACTTCTATTTCCTAAATTAGCATAAGAAAAATTAAATTTAGAAATGATGGTAGCGAGTTGAGAATGTGGGGGTACCTCGTACTTATTATAATATCTACTATGTAGAAGTTACAAAGCTCTATAAGTTGAAAGGAGGACTGGAAAGATAATCGTGATTTTGATTATATAGATATTATTTGTTTCTATAACAATGGTAAACAAACCTAGTTTCTAATGTTCATAAAGTATAACATGAACGTTACAAGAGCTTAAGCCAGAGAGATTGTAGTGTAGTGTAATAATGGAAGCAATATTCGAGTTGATTGTACGTATTTCGGTAAACAGGTGAAGGAATGGAATCGGTAGTGAGTTAGCAAGCCCTCACGGAACAATCTCGACATACGACTATATCGCGAGGTGGCCGTCCCCGTGATTTGTACACTGTTTCCTATTTATTCATGCAGTTTCTAGAGACGATTACCTACTCCCGCGGCTCATGAATAAATTTGAATAATTTCCCGCTGAGGTGTAAATGATGCAAGTTTTTGCATTTAAAACTGTTATTAATCACTTTACTTTTTCTGTTGACAAATTGCAAAGTAGCTATCGCGGTTCTGGTATTAACATATTTAAAATTCTTAAGAAATGTTGTTTTGTAACAAATGCTTGTGGTCACAGGAGTTGATAAATGTTCGCGACCACGATCGCTGTAATAAACGTCACAGCAAAATGTATATAACTTACTTGTTATGTTACGACACGCCATTCGTAAAATGTAAATTTAAAACTGCATACAAAAGCAACTATTCGAAATTCTGTAATAAAATCATGAACGATTGGTTACTTTTGTAAAACATACACGGTACATGTTGAAAGGTATATTTGTGAATGGATTTAAATTTTAAATAACTTTTATATGCAAATATATTAACTATTGTCTGCAATATTATTTAATATCCTGCAGCAAATATTTGAATTGAAAAAAATTTTTGTTAAAACCCAGGGGTTATGGCTTCTCATGCATGATGTGACAGGTTCAAAACCCGGCAAGTACCAATGCGACTATTTTCGCGAAATGAAAAAGGCACGGATCACGAGTCCGCGGTGGTAAAATTTATATAAAAAATCTTAGTATATTTAGACACCACCGAAAAAAGGCGAAGGAAAATATTCTTATTTTGTCTTATGGTCTTATTGTAACTTTGAAATCACTAACCCGGCTTGAGCCAGAGTGGTGATTAATACTTAAACCTTAATTTAAGACGAAGACTTATAGGCTGATGATGTGATATTGAAGATAAAAGTAGCCCGTGTTATGGTAGTCAAAGTATAATTAAGTGTGGGAGAGCCATGCTTCGGCACGAATGGGTCGGCTCGACCGGAGTAATACCACGGCCTCACATAAGATCGGCGTGAAACAACCACAGTGTTGTGTTTCGCCGTGTGAGTGAGGATACCGGAGGCCCAATCTTTCCCCGCCCCCAATCCCTCCTCAATCCCTAAATCTCCAAATCCCTAATCCCTAAAAGGTCGGCAACGCACTCGTAAATCCTCCATTGCGGGTGTCCATGGGCGGCGCTGATTGCTTACCATCAGGTAATCCGTCTGCTCGTTTGTCGACTAATTACATAAAAAAAACACTTCATGCCCTCATAAAATAAATGATAAGCCAGGGTTAAGGGTACAAACGCAGTGATAACCAGGAGGAGGAACGTTTTTAGTCAGTAAGAGACTGATACCTCCTCTTTACCTCTTTCATTCATTAGGTGACTTCTCACCTAGAAAAAAAAATACAATAAAGCGTAAGCTCCATACTATGCATAATAGGGCGTAACTGACTACAAGTAGTTAAGTACTGCTTAATAGATAGTCCCCAAGAGACACCATTTAATCCTCGTTACCAATCACATTCGAGTTTATCAGACCCTTAGTCTACGTCCCTTAGTCTATGATAGTCGACGATGCTAAATCTTTTAAAATAAAGCAGCCAATAAATACTACTTAAATTACATCAAAGATCTCAAATCGGGGAACAGATAATGTATATCATTATATATAATATATTTAATATTTGACCAGTTGCATTGTGAATCCCTTGTATGAGGGGGCGAGCTTATCTGTACCTATACCTTTCACTTATACATATTCCGTCAATTCAAGTGTGTAAAGTACAGTTTAAGTAAAATTTCGGCCCGAATGAATCGGCTCCACCGGAGTTATACCACGGTCTCACAGAAAACCGGCGTGACTACAGCTTTATGTTTCACCGTGTGAGTAAGGTTACCGGTGGCCCAATTCTTTCCTTCCCGGGTCTAAATCTATCTCTAAATCTCCGAACCCCAGTCCCGAAAGGTCGGCAACGCACTAGTAACTCCTCTGGTGTTGCTGTGTCCACGGGCGGCGCCGATTGCTTACAATAGGGCAGTCCGCTAGATTGCCGCTTTATCACATAAAAAATCAAATACTTCTGAAAGTTATGAAGACTTAAAAAGGTACCGCAAAATACTTTTGCCTGTCCAATTTCCGAGCACTCGATCTATAATTACCTTTATAAAGTATCTGGTATAACGAATCGTCGCTATTTGGGTTCGATTTAAAAGTGGAATGAAATTCCGAAGGACAGCGTCTTGGATTACAGGACCAAATTGGAATTGGACCCGATACATGTGGGTAACTTTGGCCCTTATCAAATTGGACTTACGGTCACCATGGCCGATCCTTGTGTTAACCCAACACCTCTCGTTTTAGCTTTAGGAGTATTAGCTGTAATTAATTTGAGAATGGGATTTCGTATGTTCTTTTTTCGTCTCATTTAAGACTCCCGCAATTTGTCAATTTGTCTTCATAAGTATTTTTTTTTTGGATATATGTGTATGTTTTAAATTCATTTTTATTGATCGATAAATGTTTAGTATGGTCAATGGGTTTTTCATCTTTTCTAGTTTGCTTGGCTAGACTGGGGGTTTCGAATTTATTTCCTAATATGATCACAAAAAAAATATATTTCAATTACAATAGGCATTTGATACATAATTGTTGGAGAACTCCTTTTGAGCAAACATTTACTTTTGTTAGGAGACCAGAGATACCATTAAAGAGTTATTATTGATTTTTCTGTATAGTTTTGTTTTTATACAGCACGTTATGTAATGGACATGGCCAACTTTTGTATGGGCGTTTGCATAGTTATTGAATTCAATGTACATCAATGATTTTTGGTGTTTACATTCGTGAATATTATTAAATTAAATTGCAAAAAATAAAACACATGAAGAACTCGTAATTATAACAAACAAGACGTAAATAGTTTCACTAAACCTTTAGTCAGATTACTGGCCATAAGTGCACGAAATAAGATTTTGCTTTTAAAAACCATGGCGTTTTAATTATTAATTTATTTATTTATAAAATAAAACAAAAGAATAGGTATAAATAATAATGATTTATTTATTAAGGAGTACAAATAAAATAAAACTACGTAATAATTCACTTTTATATTTTTATTATATAGTGTATTTTATTATGTTTGTGTATGGAATGTACGTTTCTGGTATATATATATTCTGCATAATTGGGTAATAATATGGTAGTACTTTCCATTTCAAGCGGCTTGCTTAAAACAGGTGGTAATGGTGGTGGCTCTGGTGGGCTAACCACTTGAATATAAGGGGCTGCTGCATTGTTGTCCGAACCCAATTCCTGCTAGTTTCGTGAAAAGTCCTGCACTGTCTGTCTATTTGCCCGCATACAGCACACATGACAAACATAGTTGCTTCTTGAGGTCTGAAAATAAACCCCAGTTAGAATAAACACATGTTTTCAAGTTTTATGTTATTGTACAGTGAGAAGTATTATGTTACAACATGCCTACTTTAAAGAAGTCTATGCAAACATGGAAAATACATAAAGATAGATATTATAATCACGCATACCTACTATGAGTACTATTTTTTATAGATTGATATAGATAAATACAAGTACATATATAAAACAATGAATAAAAAACAAAATGCTTACCACATTAATAGTATTTTGTGATATTAGGCCAGCTAGCAATGGAGAGTCCATACTGACATTATGGTGTCTTATTTTTCGAACCGATTTGCCACAACCAAGGCAAACCATGTTATGCCCCAGTAGTCTCTCATGTTCACCAGCCTCAGTATTCAATAATAAGAAGCGTGGTTGACAAATAAATGTCCCCAGACCCAGAGGCAACTAAAAAAAAGATGCACTATTTAAAATCGCGTACCATTATAAAACATAAAAAAAACAGACTAAGTATTATACTATTCCGACTTCATACCTGGGTTTGAGCTCTGGTTAACCAACGTGAAAGTTTTGTTTGATGGTGTGCAGAAAGCGAGGATATAAGACGCCTCTGCAGCCTTTGTACGCCTATTCCGCAGTTGATGCACCTCATCGTAATCCACAAAACAAATCCAAAACGCAAAACAGTTACTCCAGTATTATTAGCAAGGTTAACAAAAACACGCTGTCAAAAGTGTCAAACACGTTCCGTTTCGTTTTTTTTTTTGGTGAATTGGATAAAAATTAAACATAATATTATTATAATACGAGTATTTTATAAAATGCAACTAGAACCAATGAATACAGTTTCGTATGAATAAAATGTTCCTAGTGTAATGCATTTGTCGATCATATCACACGTTTTCTACGAGTGTAGTTTAAGACACGTGGTTTGGAATTGGAACGTCTTTTTATTTATCTTTCTCTATGGACTAAGTCTACTTATTATGGCGAAACTTGACAAACGATAAGTTGATTTTGTTGCATTACTTTAACATTTTTTTAATAATAATTGTCAGGTTTGGAGAGGCTAAAAACTACGTAATAATTCATATTTCTATTTTTATTTTACAGTGTATTAATTTTGTTCGTGTACGTGGAATGTACTTTTTTGGCCATGTCCTTTACATAGCAGTATGTTCATCTATGTTGATGTCATGGTAGCCAGAAATCAATGTTTTCATTTCATTATTGTGCAGCTACCATTACTTTATCTCTTCATCACCCAAAGGCCTGGCATGGCATTAAGTCCGCCTTATAAACAATTCATATTTGTACATGAAACGTTAAATAAATAAATAAAAAACACTTTCTATCGTCATCCATGTCGATTACAATCGTCTAGAGGATACCTTGACTATAATTTTTAATTTATTGTTATAAGTTTGAAATCGCTAATATTGGTTTGCTTTGGTTAAGCGTTGTGCCAATTTTTATGTGAGAAGAGGTCTTTGTTCTACATTGGCATTTTTTGGCTGGCACTTACGATGTTGAAGTTTCGTTCCTTATATACTCGGAAAATATTACGTAACTATATACCAATAAGCGAGTATAAAACGTCTCAGTATATAATGTACGAACAAACTCATATAAGTTTTGTATGATAACTGCATACATCACACTTGCTCATTAGAAAAACAATTATAATGTCAGTGCAGCGTACAACAGTTGCAAGGCGTGTTACAAGATTGATCGTACTACCAAGACTAGTATTTAATTCTAAATCACTGGAAAGGCGTGGTGTTAATTGAAAACAATTACGTTTATAATTAATTTAATAATTGCTACATTTCGAAATGCAACTGAATATTAAATTGAAATAATATTCGGTTTGAATTTATCGTCTTACAATACCTTTCGTTTCATGGCGATAAAAAAAAAACAAAAAAAGAAAAGCATCGAATATTTTTTGTGTTTTTCATTTTACCTGTGGTTCTTACGTTTTGAAGTTCTGGGATTTTTGAAGCATCTACAGAGTAATTTAAAAGTTGAATAATAAAAGTAAAACATTGTAAAGCCTCTATCATTCATGACATAGAACAAACTAAATTATTATGTAATGTGTTCTCTTTCAGGTTAGTAAAGTTTCACCGGCTAGCAAAGGTCACATTCGCTCTCTGTCGCCCACATACCACTTAGTTCCCAACTATACAGTATAAGGTTTCGATTACAATGATTTGTTTTTAAAACTACCACGACACTATAATATAATTTGAAGGCTGAAGTTGAATAATGCGAAAAGCAACATTTTGTTACCTGTATAATATTTGAGTACAGGTACAAAGAGGTTGTATATTCCAGTACTATCTTAAAACCCATCTAATTTGAAATGAGTCTATTTACATTCCTCGAGCACTGATCTAGAATTGTTACTATTTTGTCTTCCATAAAATCTTGATCCTCGCTCGTTAATCGCCTTAGCGGTCACTAGACAAACGATACCGTCTTGACTTAATTGCCAAATAAATAAATACAACGACACTTCGGAAAAATAGTATCTAATGATCACAACTTTAATTACACCTTCACTACAACACCCGGGGGTATATTGACAACCTTTATTTGAACAACACAGCAAACTTTTATCAAAGCCAGTTAAATTGAAAAGCATTAGAACGCTGAAGGCAATCATTGCCTCCATTTTAGTTCTAATTATAATCTCTACCTACTCCCTAGACGCCCGCACTTCGGTTCATTGTAATCCCAATCTATGTAGATTGCAAATCAATAATTTATACACAATCGCTTCGCTGTTGTAGTTAAAAGCAATCATAATACGATTTAAACGTGTTTTCGTATGCGTAAAGCGTACCGTGATGTGGATATTCGATATTTCGCTGATAGCGGCGGTTGACAATGAGAGATGAATTTATAGTGGCAGGTAATGCTTGTTCCACGTCATCCTTTCATGAGCCAGATTTTGTTGGTGGATATCGATGATTGCTCTCATTAATGTACGTGTCTCTAATAGTTTTATTCATCAGAATTGTATCTAATACATTAGTTTCACCCGACCGAACGAAAGGTGACTTTACTATACCCTTGTTATTCTTATTGGCTTTAAACTTACTATTTGAACCATTAATTTTTGATGGCATTTTGATCATTTGTCTGGTCATGCAATCTCAATAACATGCAAAAGATTTTATGAAACAATGTTTTAAAATGATGAACTTTTCGGTTTCAATAAACATTCTTTCAATTTGCCTACAAACATCAATTAGTTACGGGTGATAAAGGAATACTATGCTATCGATAAACTCATTAATAATAAATTAAACATAATATAACAGCGGTTCATTGGTGCGTAAGGCAGCAACATGCATACGATGAATGGACACGCGACACTCCACCGGACAGAACATGTCACGAGCTGGATTTATGGCCACCACTTAGTTGCACGTCATATGCTACTGCATCGCTATCGAAAAAGTGATTTCAAACGGTTCCACGGCAATTATTAATATCGTCGGCGCCGACCGCCGTTACACCGACACGACACGCACGTACGGCAAACGTTTCTTGTCTTTTTAATGAAAGTTCAGTCGCTAGCGTCCCACAGGATTAGTTCATTTGGACATGGAGTAAATTTACTCAGGCCAATCTAATATGGGTACACGCACGAGATAGCAACGATCTTATTTAATCTATGGCTTTAATTTCGACCTGGGACTTGCGATAACACCACTAAGCACAAGAAAAATATCTAATAAAACCTGCTTGTTACATTTTCATTGTTTTCCTTTTACAAGTTAATTTGACGATGTTGAGCTTTAGACCCTTATCAATAGTGGATATTATAAACAAGTGCCCCGGAACGTTATTGGCTTTTAGTGCCCGTTAATGTCTGTAGTATATCTATGTGTATTGTTAGGAACATCTGCTATGAAACTCTCCAATAAGGATGAACTATTTGATTTTACGACAACGTTTTAGCTAATTTCTGATGTTTCGTATCTGGCAACTGATCTTTGTACTTACACGTATCTAGATAAGATATGCCTTTACCTCAAAGAGATGAAAGTAAACACAGACTGATTCCAATAAACTTTACAGTTCGCTTGTTTAGTTTAATCACATGGATCTTTTTCAAGTAGGTACCTTACAGCTTATTTATTTTATAAAACGAAATAACATCTACTTTGGTTTCGTTCAATCTAAATTTTCATCGAGCTGCCCATTAGAGCAATTGAAACAAAAAACGATTTTCAACGAGTAGCTTATTAATACTTTTTTAAAAACAAAATAAAAAAAACTTACGTAAACCTTTTTGCAGAGATGTAAATTATAAGCGACAAATTTTATTCTAATTCTTAAATCAAAAAATACGGCCTATGATAATCAGTTCGTTTAAATACGGATAGAAGTTTTTATGTTAGGTACATAAAGAATCAAGGAGAAATATCGAGATAAAGTCGTAACATTTGTGCTATCGTGGCATTGGATCACAAAGTAATTTTTGACAGAGTATGAACAAAATGGGATGTCGTGGGCCCCAGAGGCCAGCTGAGCGGAGATATTGAACTGGTCAGGCAAAACGAATAGGTTTGGGAGCGGTACTTGCTCGTACCGCTATCCGGCTAAATCCACCTTCCGCTGAATTGAACCTTTCAAGTGTTTAATACATCAACATTTATTGAGTTACGCTCGTATTTCGATAAGTAAATTGTGTATTATGAATATTGAATTGCAAAATGTGATTCGGAAATGGAGTAGAATGTAATGATAACAAATTGTTTATGAGTTTGTTGGACACAGCAAAAATGATTTTGTTATTTCTATTAAGAAATATGCTTTTTCGAAAGAAACGAATGTTCTTGTTTTATGTATTGTTTTAACTATATTGTGGCAAGTGATTAAGTAGGTATATTCGCTATTTCTAATTGATTTTATCTTTTAGTTTTCTAACCTTAGCTAGATTTTTAATGAAAACTATTACTAGCTAAAACTGAAAAATTCAGTATCAAAGTTCTAGTATGTAAAAAAACATAATCCAAACAAAATCCTACTCACAATAAAAAAATAACCCTAAACAAAAACACTTTCACTACAAAGCCATCAACAGGTAACGTGACCAAAGGAATAAGAAATGTATTTATAATAGAATAAAGTACAATATTAAAAGCAAAGGCTTGACTGTAAAATAAGTTGGGTGTATTCAAAGGAACTTCAATAAAAATGGCCAACAGAAATACGGGCTACAAATAGCAGTTCACATTGTTTAGAACATCTTTACTTTGTAAAACAGTTATATAATATTACGATGTTTGATCTCACGAAACAAGACAAAACAATCAATGGCCGCCGGCTCATCAAATAATGTAGGTACAATAATAGCATTGTGCCTATTTATAAAATTTTAACTGACATTTTAATCCTTTTTAATTTTTTTATCTTTATCATTATATCAAATCTAATAATTTAATTTCATGTTATACTGTGTTAAATACAATGAAAATGAAATTAAAAAATAATCAGAATCAATTATATCAAATCACATAGGATACATCGAAAATTTAATTTAAAATTATAAAAAAAATGTAAATAAAAATATTTAAATTTTAATATCTTATGTTTTATGAATAAGTTCTTAGTTATTTAGGTTCTCAATTGTTTATGTGGCAGGAAATAAGTAACATTTCCAAAGCTATGACCAATATTTAAAGTGGCCCAACTTTACATGGCTCAGAAAACACAATTGTCGTTATGTTCTAGAGCATAAAGTTGAAAATAAACCGCCCAATAAAGATCCAAGTACAAGATCACACATAATATCTTACAGCAATAAACATTAAAATCATATCATACCGGTCTTGGCCCGTAAAGCGGAATAAAGACGAGCAAAAGTACGACAAACGAATTATTCCATTCAATTATCTTTGCGAAGATTAAATAATTACTGCGTATAATGTCTTGGGGTACAATGAGATACTGAAAGTAGTCATTAAAGCTACTTACGAGATTATTATCAGGAGAATTAGGCACTTGGTAATGTGACTGGGATCTGGATAGAGCATGTTAAAGACCGGGCCCAATGTCCATTGTGACTACAACTGTGGAACTTTGGCTTGTGGTAAAATGTTCATATTTTTAATTATTTTTGGAGTAAATCAGTTGTTTTATTACTTTAGATGTAAATGTAGAATTCTGTTATCGTCTAATAGTTGATTGTTATATTCGATCTGGTAATTTCTTAGATTGGAAACTACAGGATATCGGGACTTTCAATTCCAAAATTTCAATTCCAAACCTTCTCCATGTGAGAAAATTCAGCCATTGGCACTTATATGCTGATAACGATTACTATATAAGTTTGTGAACATGTTTTCCAGCACTGATGGTCGAATTGTCAGCATATATTATATACCTTTATAAAAATCTGCATTGAATGGGTCAATGAGTCTTCAACAGAAACAACACGTCAGATTTTTGATCAATATGAAACAGACCAACA
This sequence comes from Spodoptera exigua, assembly GCA_902829305.4. NCBI lineage: Eukaryota > Metazoa > Arthropoda > Insecta > Lepidoptera > Noctuidae > Spodoptera > Spodoptera exigua. Next base: position 7,888,650 of record LR824612.2, read on the forward strand.
GTACAATCATCGGTTAAAAACAAATATATAAAATTCATCGAATGTATTGGGACATTTTAATAAAAGTTAATTGAAATGCCAGGCGGGATTCCGACTCCTTCATAGTACATTGTACACTTATGGTCAGTGTAAATATAATTATGCAACTCAATCCTGGAACAGAGAATATATCAGAGTATAGGTACGAAGTTGGGTTCGGCCGGAGCTCCCATCACGTAGAATAATTAAACGCAAACAAACTGTCGTGTCCACGGGCGATCCAGATAGTTAAGTTTATTTTCGATATCTGTCGTGACCCGAAATCGATTTCATTTATTAGATTTTTGTAAGCGAATATTCGATATGTTGGGGAATTATATCTGACGATTGCATTACATTTCCTGGTGGTACTTCAAATGAATCGAGCCATATATCACTTGTTCTCCGAATTGGTGCGGAATCGGTCCTTTGTTATTTTGAGACTTAATAAGAGTTGGGTGTACTCGAGTAACATATATATTACAAATATACAAACATTTTGATAAATTTATTTGTAATTTAGAGACTTAATAAGTGCACCCTGCACTCAGGTTATTTACATACTATCAATAAATTAGTTCAACAATTAGGAAAACAATGAAGGAAATTCAGAATTATATCAATTATACAAAAAATACAAATTAAAAAAAACAAGATATCGAAGAACCAGTTCAAAAATTAAAAAATAATAATCTACTCTGAACATAGTAAGTACAAATAATAATAGAGCGTAGAAAATGGACAATAAACGACCTACTCTGAAGTGCATCTCCGCTGGCACCGTGACACTTAATTAAATGAGCATTTGGCACTCTGGCTGCTATAGACGGGTTACCGTTATGGCTAACAGCACATTGTCACCACTTGCCGTCGACCTCACTACTTATTAGATCCCACACACAGGAACTGACATTAACTCTATACGAACTTCCCTATACCTACGTATGAACTATTAAGCAAGTCGCGTTATATTGTGAAGGTAAACTTCTGTTTTACTTGTTTTCTGTTTTATGGTTTCTTTTAAGTTTGTGTTGCACGGTATCTCACTGTCTGTATGGTAGGTGATTGCAATATATTTTCTTTTGTTTTATTTTTTAAGAGAAGGAAAATTCGGTATCTTTTCGGGTCCATTTTTAATCTCATACGCGGACGTTCTAGTCTTGGCGGTTAACTTCGGTAACTACGGTACTACCGGATAGGCACCAGACAATGGCATGGTGACTGAACGGTGTTTGGAGAAAAAAACAGTGGTTGGAGAAAAAGGTTACAAGCATCTTTGGGTCTAAATTATCCCGAAAGATAAAGATAACTACTTTCTCTGTCGAACCTTATTTTGCATCCAAATATAGTATAAATTTAAACAGAAGGAGCATTGTTTATAAAGGTTTTTATGAAAACCCTGTTTATTTAGGCCCGAATTCAAAATGCTACTTTAGCAGTAAAAAACTAGAGTTAAACTTAAAAATGTAAATAAAAGGCCCTTACGTAGAATAGCAGGTGCTTCATAATGTTACAATCTTGGCGCGGGAATGTTTTTCCGCTTCTCAATTATTTATGTGTACGCAGTTATTACGACGTAAAAAGCACAACCTTCCCTAGATCATTAGGAGTAAGGAAAAAGAGAAAATGAGAGAAACCTTTTTGGTGTAACGTAACGCCATACCACACTTAATTTGTGATTGAGGTACAGGTTTCCACCGGCTCTTTTAAATTCTATAAAAACTTATCTAACAATCATTTTAGATAAGAACCTCTTTTCTCCAACATGTTTTGACTCACATATCAAGTACAAACAGCCAGCCGCGATATTAAAATGGCTAAACGCTCATTTAGAAACATGTTCACCACGAGCATATTCAGAATCTAACCGAGTTTAAAAGCTACGCTATGAATTTTAAACTGAAAACTACATTGGATATGAGCAGAAAGGCGAGCGTTGTGTAAACAGTGCGCTGTTTCCGCGAGTAATATTTGAAAAAAGTGCCTCTGAAAGGATGCTGCACCGACAGTGGAAATAAAATATTCGTATACAAGTGCTCCGTGCAGAAAGTTTTAGAAGAGTTTCATAAAGAATTTAGAATCCAAAAGTATCTAATCATTGTGATGAGGGGAGTCGAGCGTCTGACTACATCCTTCATACATGCGTAGCACAAGGGACCACAGATAAGAAAACCGCCGTAGGCCCCTGCGACCTCTCAGACAAAGGACTTAGTTTGTTTTCGACAAAACACAAAAGAGAACCCTAAGTAAGCACAAACAACATGTAACGTTACAAATTACGTTGAGCAATTCCAATTTATCTTTGCAACTGAATCCATTACCTTAATTTCTCTTTCATTGATACAATAAAAATAACAGAGATTTTGTTACAAATAAAAATTGCGGTTCTTATTCGGTTATAACGTAAGGAAAATATTTAGCCAAGATTTTTGTGTAAAGAAATTCCTGGAACAAATTTTTTTAACTATTGTTAAAAATTCACTCTCACAACCCCTTTACTTTATCACCACTATTATATCACACTAACTCAATCTTGGTAACAGCTATAAAAAGTACTACCTGAAAGACAAAGAAAGCTATAAAGAATTTATAACGGAATTGACTTTTCTTTTCGTTTCTCAGTGAGTTAGGCATAGGCATATATTTTCTAATGGTGACTTGTTTAAAATATCGAGTATTGACGTCAAAGTCTAGTGGTCGTTGGCCGCTGTGTCCTGAAACTGTAACTTGAAACAAAACAGCTGACGGTCTGCGTCTTTGGTTTCAAACAATCAGTACTTACCGCAACTCAAGTACTGAACTATTGCCAAACGTACTCGTTGCTTATTATTATCACTGAAACATAAAATTCAGGCTAAGTACATATTCTTGTTAGTTACAATGAAGTTAATATTGATGTTTTTGAAAGGGAAAAATCATCAGAAGAATTTTCCCACCCAAGGTCGGGCGGGAGGCAATGTCAGACATGTCCCGGACTTTTGGAAGGCATACGAGGAGCCGAAGCCAACTCGCAGAGGCCCGTTGAACAATTTTAATCTAAATGTGATAGGACATCAGCCGGCAATTATCCCTGTATGCACTATAAAGGTGCACCCAAGGACAATCCCCAGTTGATTACTATTGTAAAACGCCACGTGGTTGAGGACTATTGTAAAATGTGGCAAAAATTGATAGGGTTATGGGTATGGGTTGCTATGCACTAGTGGATGAAAACTATGGAAATACTATGGCCCCTGCCCCTGACCAATATTGATACATACGGATAAACAGGCAGGGGGTGACTGGCAAACTCAATTAATGGGCCCCCGGAAACGGCCGCTTGCATGTAGCGACACGGGGCCAACATACGTTGAGCTGCTTGGGGAAGGAGAGGCATCCCACGGCTATCAGAGCAATCCCGGAAGTACGGTCAAGACCCCTACCAGCACCTTACTGAGATACATCCTTCCCCCGAGTCTCCTTCAACTCCTACTCTTGCGAATCTCCACTCAAGCCAGCCAATTAAGGCAAGAATGAGGTAGGAGGGCTTGTTCTTCATCAGTGTGCACTCCAGCTCGTCACGAGGACTAACTGGAGGTAAAGAACAAGACACCTCCCGGGAGTCAGGTCCATGGGGTTGCCACTGCCCAACCGCTCGCCACAATCTGCCTTGCGGATATATTTACTATAATTATTAATAAACTTATATTTTCGGCAGTATTTTCCAACTGGTACGACCTTCTCTTTCTAATCATACAAGAAACGATACGCTCGTTTCTTGTCGTTTCTCCTTCCTTATATTATTATAGTCTACTAACCAAAAACTTGTGACTCCTCTGGTCTTGCAGGTAGGGCGACGGTGATCATATACTAGGTGATTATTTTTTATAGTTTTATATTATTTATATTTTTTATAGTTTGAGATATAAAAAACTAGGTACAAAACCAGTATATCTTTTCATTTTAAATAGGTACAACGTGTTTAATGTATATATGTATAGATTATCTTTATAATTTAGTCGCAAAAAAGGAGAATACAAACCTGTACAGGAATACTCCTAAAATACGATAAAGCAAATATGGTAAGCTACAATTTCAAATCTCGAATTTCGGTATATGCAGAGCTGCAAGATTTGGCGAGCATTTGAATAATTAAGTGAAGATTATGACTATTCGAGAGTAATTTCTGCAACTATGAAACCGTGCAGTTGGTGGTTAACTGAGAAATGTTTCCTTCACTGATTAATCAGATGCAGGCTTGGCTAGTTAGTTCCTCTTCTCGGACTAGTTGTGGCCACCAAACAATGTTACGAACCTCAACTCTACATCAAAACAAACTTTTTCCACGAGCACAATTCATTACCACTTAAAAGCTTTCCGAAAAAGAGCACTCTTTTAAAACTCTTTTTTTTTCAGTGGTTTTACGCACACATGATTGGCCTCGTAATATTATTATTCACGTAAAAAATAAACGAAATCAACTCGCAACTGTGGCGAATCATAAAAAAATGGTTTTAAAATTTATTTTGTAGAACCAACCGTTTTTAAAATATTACTTCATTTACTTTAGATTTTCTAAAAGTCTAAACTACGAAAAATTATACGATTTAATTCGTTCACATGTGAATTGCTGTTAAATAAGTTCTCCGAATAATTATAGTGGTTCAAGTCTTGGCTCATTGCATACCAACACATTCCGGTTGCATGCTAAGTGGTGCGTAATAAATAAAGCCTAATAATACCTCACCGTGTTCTTTTAAAAACGGGCCTCAGTAGCTATATCATTGTTTATACAGACCGTCTTTGAATTTCCGGTAAGTACGTAATGTAATAATAGACAGAAAGCGTACGAAACACAATTACGACAAAATAAAAGTGACATTTTACGCAGCCTTGTTTTAAAGGAGAGCTGTGTTTTCCCCTCAAAATAAATAATATGTTTGTTGTTTTCTCGAAAAGAATAAAATTCGGAAATGAAAGTCATATTCAGCGCAAATTCCATTTGTCTTATTTGTCTGAATAAATATTCCTAGTGGAATGTTTAATAAATCAAGTTTTAATACGTGGATTAATAAAACTAAATAAGAAAACTACATTTAGCTGAAACCGTTCTGTACACGAAAATCAAATCCAACTCTTTCCCAGCCGATTGATAAGTGAAGTGGAAAGGAAGGAATTATTATTAAGTTTGATTCAGCTCGTGTGGAATGCGTTTGGTAGCGCATGTGCACCGGAGCGACGAACTTAGCGAGCAAAGCCGCACGTAGCGGGCCTACAGTCGCGCCTCGACTCGCTACGCGGACGCACGTAGCACGCCTACGCCGCTACTGGCTACGAACTTCTACATCGTCGAACTCGCGTAGTATGCCGCATAAACAGTGAAGTTTTTTTTGCTAACATACAATGTGTTTTGAATGATGTTGTTGGGAAAACTCTTGTTTTATATACACTTCGGACTTGTCTTCCATGTTGTGATTTGTTTTAAGGATTCAGTTGGTAAGTCAGAAAATAATTGAAAATTAAAAGAAAAAAACATGTAACAAGAATCAATAATAATTTAAAACATTAGGGTGACGTGCATACCTGATAATATAAAAAAAATGTGTAATAAACTGAACAACAGAATGTACTTCGGTATGAAAAAGATACATTCGTATAATGTTGGTTTTATTACGTCAGGTAATGGTTTACGTTGGTCATATGAAAATACTGTCATTAAAAGTTATTTGACATCAAATGAGGAATAATAAGAGTATATAGAGGCAGTTACAGGTTAGTGTCAATAAAATAACTCGGTGTAACTTGATCCTAACTTACCGTGACTAACTGATATAAAATATTTTTTCATGTATTCATACCTTGCCTTTAAGTCAATCTAGTAAGGGATTTATATAAATTATTATAATTATGTGCCGTACAAACTTGTTAATTTAAATAAAAATGTAAAAAAAGTTATATAATTAATATTAATTTAAATTAATGTAGACGATACAATGCGGTGATTAACGTTTTAGAGGTTTTGGTAAAATGTAAACACAACAGTATTTACTGGTAGCTTTTAATTAAGATTATTATTTATTAGATGTGCTCTAGATAGATAGATAAATAGAAAAGATTAATTTTATATCTGTTTAAATACTTTTAAATTATACAATATTTTTTTATTTTACTTTGTTATTGACTATAATATAAGCAAAAGACAATAATTAAAAACTCTATTATAATCTTTCGATACTAACATGCACACTATTATCATCTTTATCTTGTTAGTAAAAAAGTTTAAATTAAGTCGACAACAAACGTTAGTACTCAAAGATATATTATGTTTAGGTTAATAGAAAATATGAGACCCAATTCTTTATTATACCGGTAAGCTCTTTAGCCTACTCTAACAGGGTTAAGCCTATTGGCCCACACTAGCCTCAAATCTAGGTAGTGTAGATATTATTTAAAATTAAACCATATTACCTATAACATAATTCCCGAATTCGTATATTTACATTATACCTAATAAATAAACATTCTATGTGCTAATATTTAGTAACGAGTAACAACCACGTATTTTGCTTAATTGTTTAAATTTCAAAATTAATTTACAAACCTCCGATTGAGGCTGCCCACCAACATGTATCCAAATAATAATTATTACTGGTAATTATGATATTATATACTATAGTACTTTAATAATAAAGTTTTGTTTACAACAATTAATATCCAAAAATGTTAGGTGTGTAATTATTTTTCAATCTACATAGAGTAGAAGAAAGTAGTTTGTTTTGAAAACTGCAGAACTTTGAATACTTTTACCAAGGAATAGGCTGGTTTTTAGTCAGTTACAGTCTAATACTCCCGCTGGCCCTACCATGGCGGGAGATGTCATTTGGTGATTCACTACTCTCAAAAATCAAATAGAACATAAAAATGATACTGAATATGTATTACCATAGAACATATTCAGCGATTTATTTGTATTTAAAAAACCAATGCATCATTCCAATTGTCAGAACGGATGACCCTTAACCCTTGCAGTGTTTAGCAAAGTTACATATCAACTTTGCTACTAGTTGAATATGCGTCAATAATGTACCGTGGCCTCGGTCTAGAGCAGAAGAAGTAACGAGGTGACTTGAAAAGAGACTGACCTCTGAGTTTGTTTCGGCATTTCTTCTCAGAGTAGTCAGATAGGAAATGCCGGCTTCATCTAGTTTTTTACATATAAATTGACGTGTAAAAGTGCCGTTTTATGGCCTATTTGCAAAAATAAATTCATTGTTTCATTGTTTCATTATAGTCAGTAAGAGTCTGAAACTATCTCTCTGTCGCCCCAACCAGAGGAGAAGAGTCATTTTAAGATTTTCCTCCTTCAAAAAATCTCATTGCTATGTTTTGGGCATAGCTTCAGATACCCTACTGACATATGTAGGAAATCATAAAAAACAATAATACTGTGCCCACCCCAGGTATTCAACCAGATATACCTTGCTGGGCAGTCAGCTGATCAGAGAAGAACAATAATAATTCACGATTGATATAAATAGGTAACAATAGCATTAAGACACTTCGATTGGAAGGCACTTTATTAAATAATTAACAAAACAATAGCTATTCTATTTCAAGGTATTATAGTCCTATTTGAATATTTTATGATAACCAATTAATAGCAACTAATTACTAAGCACGTCTAGACCTAAATCTCTATAATTGTAACGTTTAAAATTATTATGATTCCATGTTTGAAGTGCTACTTTTAAGTACAAGATTTTGGAGCTGAATGAGACAGCTATAGTGGTGTTTGGTTTATTGTATGTCGTTTTTTTTTAAGATATCTCTTGCAATAATTGTGTTTTTTGAATGCACAGTATGGAAAAATATGAACATTAAGTTGTTGAAACTTACCTATGCACAAACATAAAATATGTTTGTAGTTAATCTTTAATCTTTCTTTATAATATACAAGATTTATTTACCATTATCAGTCATATCTCCTTAATATTTCCATACACAATAAAATTACTTACATAATAACCCTGTAAATTTTCCACTGCCTAAAACATCTTTTTACATAACAAAGTCACCACTCTTGCCAAGCCAAGTTTGCGATTTAAAACTTGTAATTAGAAATTATAAGTTCTGGTTACTTCCACTGTTTTACTTCAACGGGCTTCTAAATAATCTTAGAAAGAACGCAGTTATAACTAGGAAATATGACAATGGTACTTGACAGGTTTCGAATGGGCCACCTACAACGACGATCAAAACATCTAAATTAACCCAGGCGTAATAAAAGTGTAGAAGAGCTAAGCTTCAGCACGAATGGTTCGGCCCGACCGGAGTGATACCACGGCCTCACAGAAAACCGGCTTGAAACAACCGCATCGTTATGTTTCGCCGTGTGAGTGAGGTTACCAGAGGCCCAATGCCTTCCCTTTCACACATCTTTTCCCAATCTTTAAATATCCGAAACCCTCAGCCCTAAAAGGCCAGCAACGCATTCGTAACTCCTTTCATATTGCGGGTGACCATGGGCAACGCAGATTGCTTACCATCAAGTAATCCGCCAACTCGTTTGCCGACATATACCAAAAAAAATTGATTACAAGATAAAAAAAAAATGTAATATTACGTACACATATACAAAACAAAAAAGAAGCCGTTACCAAAGTGCAAATTGGCAGTGTTATATGTTCTCTGTGCTCGTTGCCATTCCATGCAACCTTTTTTGCGATTCAAAGCACAGTCCACTATTCCAACCCGTCCAAGCTCAAGGATCGACCCATTAAGTCCACTACGCTACATTCAAAACTATCTAATAGGGTTAGAAACTCTACACTGCGCTTCAAAACGCAAATTACCGATGTAGCTGAACTAAATTTAAATGGAAGAGGGGTCCTGTTTGCCGCTTACATACTTAGAAACCAAAATAAGACACAGAATGGTATTCAAAGTGGTTGCAAATACATGTAGGTGTACCTTTAATTGGTATTGTGTTTTGGATCAAGAGTTATGTTTATTTGTATCTATACATCTATATACACATAATAAAACTCTGCATTTAAATAAAATTGAAGTGGCGTTTGTAATATTTTTGCTACAAGCACATATAGCACATATGAATATATACGGTACATACACATAAATAACAGTCTTTACAATTTTTGATTGTCTGTCTCTTTATTTCGACTAGTCTTCGCAATGGCTGGACCGATTTTTACGAGACTTTTATTGGTAGGTAGCCGATAACCAGCAACTTAAGTTACTTTCACCGCATAAAAAAATCTTCATTTTTTTTCGAAAAAATACATTGTTCGCGCGCAATGGCGATAATTTAATTTTACGCGGTTGAAGTCGAGGGTATAGACTAGTATCGAATAAAAATGCAGCATAATTTTGATTTTTTTTTTTTGTTCCAAACAATATGTCCGTTAACTGTGCGTAGAATCGAAATCATATAATAAAATAAAATTGCGAAAAATATTTTTATTATACTCACCTTATACGCTATTGTTCGAATTCATAGTTCAGTATTTTTTAAATTTAAATTTGGAATAAAAAAGGTTTTTAAAGTCACGTGAACTAGTCCACTCTCAATTATACGATTTTATTTTACACTCGCAACTCTCACGCGGTTTCAACCGGTGCCCGGCACCTATTGGTCATACATACGACAATAGCCTTGTTCGATGAATGGACTATCTAACATAAAATTCATTTTTCGATTTCAACCAGCAGTTCCGGAGATAACTGCATTCAAGCAAACAAACAAGTAATCAGCTTTATAATATAAGCATAGATTTTGATTTTGAAAAAAGTAGCAGGTTATTAGAGGTTATTACAGGGCATATTTATGATACTTACCATAAATCGAGATTCAAAAAACGTCTAATAGAGAAGGATCGTCTTTGGAATCTATATTATATAGGTTAACATATTTTACCATACTAATTGATTCTGACGGTTACTATTAATTATTTACATTGTGTACATACCTACATATATGATATAAGTTGACAACCCCTTTTAGGGTTCATTACATCTCAATGAGCACCAATTTAGATCAGCCTGTTCAGAACTGACTTCCCTTGAGGTCATTGACTTGAGTAATTAATTTTAAGTGGGTGTTATATAAATACACTTCTACTTTTTCTTTCGTGGCATAAAGGTGTTTGTTATTTCCTCAAAACTAAAAAATGTATAGAAAATTCTTCGTTTAAACCGTTGCAAATTTTGTTTTTTTAAGTTTCTGATCAGTTCTTACGATTTTCCGACTATCACAGATGTTTGGATGACAAAGGAGATTGACGGCTAAACAACATCAAATTGGCACTGGGAAAATAAAATTTGTCGAAGTACGCAGTTGGTATTCAATTTTCAATAAATACTCCTCCAATATTAAATCAATTTTAAAAAAACCTTTCATTTTACATAATAAAATTGGTAAGCTAGATCAATCTATTTAAATTGTTATATTTTTTAAGTTTGCACAAATTCAAACACGATGTTGTGTTACTCCGAGGAGTGAGTAACCAATATCCCTATTCCCTATTTCCTATTCTCCATTCCCAATATCCAGATTCACAATCCTCAAATCACGCACTGCTCAGTCGTAACTCCTCTAATGTTCTGAACTATCACTAAATAGTTGCTTCGTCTGACGTTTGCCGCTTTATCACATAAAACCAAACCTATGTTCAATAATCTCACATTCCTCAATATAAACCCTAGAGGTAAATGATATTGCATAATTCATAATACTGGGCAATATAATTAATTGTCAAGAAACCGCCTTATACTACGATCATAAAGAAAATGCAATTTAAAAGCATTCCAGTATAAATTGCAATTTTTAAACCTTTTAAGAGCATTTAATGAGAAATCTGAGAATAGTAGGAAAAAAGTGTGATAGAACGCTGCTAAGATAAATAAGTGGCTTTTTTATAATTTCTAGATTTAAATCTCATTGGTCGAGTAGTAATAGAAAATTATCCTGAATTCAATTCCCAAAAAAACAAAAAACTAATAACATCCTGAGAATCCAACTCGTCCATTCAAGTTTTAATCAATGTGCAAAAATAAAAAATATTCTCCTTAACCATGCCTACAGCAAGCCTATAAGAAGATTAGATTTGGTAAAGAAAGTCCACAAATAATATGTAGCTTGCCCTTCGCCTAGAATATTATTAGGTAACTGGGTTTGCCTTAGTGGAAACTTGCGCGAAACTGCTACCAGCTGTTACAGCCCGCTATTTTAAATTTAATCAAATTTCTTATATGAAAAAAAAAAGGGACAACTACATTTTTTCTTTATATGAGATAACTGAGGAAATAGTCACTGGGATTTTCGTCCGGTATTTGGTTTCTTTTGTAAGTATCTCAATGCTGAATAACTAATATACTTTAAATATTTAGAAGACAAGACATTTTTTTTTTTTGTTTTAAGTGGGTTAAGAGCTACTCTTCGATACGAAAGTGCCGTACGAAAGTGTATTTCACGCTGATTTTCCTCAGAGAAAATCAGCGTGAAATACACCACCCCTACAATAAACCACTGCGTTATAAGTGAGATTACCGAGCCCCAAATCATTCCCTCCCCATCCCACCCCAATCCCAAAACCTCATTTCCAAAAAGCTGGCAAAGCATTTAAAACTCCTTACCATTCCATTCTTTACCACTCTTACTTGCCAGTGGCACACATGACCATTCGACCAACGTGACGATTCAAACGATATTGTATAACGTTATGTATTAATATGTAATTATAAAATCAGTATGATATTGGTAGTTTGCCACCATTAGCCACAACTTAATTAACACGCTTGATTGGCACAATACGAATAATGTGAAGCCTGTCGGTCAATTACAAATTACTTCCACAGAATCGTGATGGGTATGTTAAAGCAAAATATGGATTTAAATTTTATATCAATCATTCTCGGAAAAATTAAATAAAACGTTCTCGTAAATCAATTACGTACGTGCACTTGAAACTAACAATTTTGGCGAATAATGAAATAATATGCGAAGCAGGTTATGAGGTACGGAAGCGTCGAAAATGCAAATTAAACTCTTTATTCACAGAGGTGGTAAAAGAAAAAAAAATCACTAACCAATAAGTCGTCTTCAGTTGGCGTAAATTAAAAGCAAATATTTAATAAAAAAGGGATCTTTAAGACAATAGTAAGAAGATTTCAGTTTTATCATTCTCACTAAACAAATGTTTTAATGTTTAGTGTTTACTGAATAAATGAAGGAAAGTGACAACAGCTAGACGCCGGTGAGAGCCGGCTTAGCGGTATAAACTGCAACGCAGAACAGCGGACATACGAGACATACAAATAAAGGTTAAATTCCCCCAAAGCCGAGGCACTCAACTGTGAACATAAGCAGGACGATACAACTAAAAAAAGCGCTCTCTAAAATAAGCTTCTTGGGCAATTATTGAAATAGATGTTGTAGAGTCTAGACATAGAATCACCCCTCCAAGAAGATTTAAGAGAAACATACCCTAAAGAAATTAATAGAAAAGACCTAAATCTAAAATATTGACAACTTAAAATAAACAAAAACATCACAAAAGACGGCATTTTTAATATTTGCCCATTGCAAAAAAAAGCTCTACAGAAATGAACAACAAAATTAGCAAACGAAAAAATATTTTGGGGTTTTCTTTGACCGAAAATTGAACACAGGTAACTAGTTTGGTGTTTACTTTATAACCGAAGGTGAAAGCCGGCTTAGCGTCATGAAGCACAACGCACAAGACCGTACGTACGGGAGATACGAATAAAGGTTAAATGCCCCCGAGGCTCTGGACTGTCGTGTGAACATAATCAGGGGCCGAGCATTTATTATTCAGTTAATTTTCCTAGTTTCTCCCTTTTTATTATAAACCCACGATAGGGTTGAATTTACGCTTAAACTTTCCTCCAGGGTAATTGATAGACGTGTGCCTGTGAATTATTAAAATGACGTTTAAGTGGTTGAATTCCCCGGGCGACAAGGCCGGTCGGAGTTTATAAAAAATAATGTTTGTTTGAAAATATTGTCGGTGACATGTTAATAATAATTAGGTTGGCCGTCGTTTATTTATTGCGTTTGTTTCTCGATTGGTTTTTTTATGTCGTAGATCGGCAAACGAGCAGATGTATTACCTGGTGGTAAGCAATCAACGCCGCCTATGGACACTCGCAATACTAAAGGAGTTACAAAAGTACGTTCCACTTGTGGGTTGCTAGGGATTTAAGGATAAAGGATTTGAGGAATAAGGTTGGTGGGGAAGGATTGGGGAAACACAACAAAATTTTGATTCTGGTTTGTGTGCGTGATCTGTTGAGCAATGGACTATTGAGTTGTACTTAAGAGAGGCATGAGATAATATTAACTTGTATCTAACCCGTAGAGTGAAGTTCGTACATTTGTAATAAAATAAAATGGAAACTTATTTAGGTGCATGATACCCAAGCGTACGAGACATCGTGTAGATACGTTACAATACTTCCTAAGATTTTATATTCCGACACAACAACATTCGTTTTCACATCTCTAATACTTATTTGTAACATCTAATTGTTTTCTATTCTATACCAAAACAAATACTTTTGCCTAAATCTTTAACGTTGCCAATTACACTAATCAAACACAGAGACAAAATGTTTGGCTTTGCTTACAATACCTACCAGTATAAAATATATGACGATTAGTACATTCAAACAAACAAAAACTATACAGCTTCATAACATTTAAATAAATTATTAAATTATTAGTTTCAATAAAATACGTTTAGCGTTAAGCAGGAGTATTCAATCGCGTTGATTACATTTTAGTATTCACGTCCGGACCAACATTAATGTTAAATTCGTATTTGCATTATAGCTCAGTTTTGATTTGGAATTCAACGTAAATTATAGTAAAACTACATATTTCAATGTTTCATTAGTTATTAGTAAAATAGTTCAATTTCATACACTTAACTGATACATTTGTATGTATATTTTTTTATTTTAATATTGACATAATCTTTAATTTACAATATGCTCACTGCAGAATATAAAGATAACATTATTATCTTTATTTTATTTAGACGCAAATAACTCATTATACAATTCTACTAAGGTTTTTGCTGCACCTATTACGGAGACGTCTGACTTTAATATAAGACTTCATCTATTACTAAGATCTATTACTGCTACCCTAAAATAACTTTTCTCATGTATATCGATAAATGCCTGAACTAACCTTAATCACTTCTAAATAAAAAAGCAGCAAGTAATGTTTAATTTATAACTGATAAACTAATTAGGAATATAACTGTAGCAGTGATTCTGTTACAATTTGTCCCTCTATAAATCTTTGTTCCTCGCTGTAGCCTGTCCTACCCCAGTAGGACTTTGCCTCCCCAGTTTCTCCGCACCCCTTGTTCTTGTGTCATCTCCGATAAATCCTTTAAGAAAGCGTTTAAATCGTTCGCCATTTGCTCAGTTGCGTTGTTCGAAAGACTTGAAAGACATTCACTGTAGTTACTTCGATCTACCACTAGAAAACCACTTTAATTGAGACTCCATATTATTCTTCAACAAACAACGTCTTGTTTGTTTCGGCTATTTTCATGCGATAAGTCACTCTTAGTTTGTTCTAACCTAATTGTTACAGTGAATTTGGTGAATAAAGTTCCCGAGTTATGAAGGGCCGACAATCCTATCAATACAATGTCTTATTAATTAGTCGAATAATTGGTAGGAAAGAGGCTCCCACCCTGCCGGTCACGTCGTCCAAACTTCCGGCCAGCCATTAAATTAAGAGCAACTAAACTTCATTTATCTCGGCTTGTTACTTCCACGGACGATAAGGTTCAGAAACACGGCTGGAAACTTCTACAAACTTACAGCTAACTTCGGCGAAAAGTTATCGAATCACGCCGATCGTTCGAAAATTTGTTACTTACTCAATATTTTAAATAATCTTCTTTGCAACACTTCTTATCTCCAAAGTTTTCACTCCCTTTAACTCAATTTGATTACGTAGTCATAATAATTTACCTGAGTAACACTAACTTACTTAATTTTGTTAATTAATTCTTGTAAGTACATTTATTACGTTTGTAATTTCCTTTGCGTAAGCTGTTAACGTTAAGGCGTAGTACTAAAGCTATTTGTTGTGTGGGAATAATCGTTTATTTAAAGGCAATAAAAACTTTATTCTGTCGTTAAATCTTTACACTTAATACTACTGCGATATATCTCAATTTAAAAACATTACTAGTAAGTTTTTAGTGTACCGTGGCCGAGATAATTCATAGTAACTTCTCTCTTGGGTGCGGATAAGTTTTCACATTTCGTTTGACAGTAGTAGTAGTAGTGCCAGACGGTACGCAATAAGAAAGGTTAATTTGTGGAACATATTGATTCACGTAGGATATTTAAAGTGGAATAAACTTCTTACATTGAGGCAGTAGTGGTCGCGTGACGAGCCACGTTTGGAGCAGCGGGCAGGGAGCGGGCGCGGGCGCCACGCTCGGCACGCCAGCGGCAGCCGGCAGCCGCCAGGCGGCGATGCGATACGCAAATATTTATATCGGCCCCCACGGCACAAGTCATTGCCTGAAAGCGTTGTCTTGTACCGAGCTCGTTGTAAGGAGAAAATATTGCCTGTCGATGCTATTCACAACTAAGTCACGGCACAAATAAGTCGCGTTGCATAACGCCCATTCAAAGGCATCGCCCCAAATTAAGATTAAGTGAGGTTTTACACAATATCGTGATTTATCGGCAATAGCTTTTTTATGTTCGAACTTTAAAAGGACCCGGTCTCATTTATTATTCAGGGTAATATGATACAACGTAAACATTGACATTAAAAATGTAGGTTCCAGACAATCTTTTAGATAAAATGCCACTACGTCGAAATGCGGCTAGACGGTTTTATTGTTTGCATTCATGTCTAGGCTTAATGAGGACTTGTTAATAAAATTCAGTACTCATAAACTTCTTTTAAACAAATGGAAAAGTCTTGTAGAACGGTGTTATACGCAAATGATACCATTTTTATTAGTTTGTTGGTTTAAAAACGCCCGAACAGAAAGCTTGATTGTTTTACGTAATATGAGAGGTGATCGTAAAGAAACGAAAAATGACTAATGTGCGTGATCACTCTAAACGCATCAAGGGCGAAAACGTGCCTTTTAATTTGAACTGACGATTGAAGAATCGTTTTGATTACGTAATATCGACAATGCCTTAATGGTAAGCTAGAATACCATATTTATAGAGGCTGCCAAACAAAGCGACGTCGCAGAATATAAATACCTAATGAATAATTTTCTCTTTTGTCTCTTTAACAAAGAAATCTGCATAAAAGGTTTTCCTGGTAAGCACTACCAGCATGTCTCACAAATAGACGTCAACGAGTATAAATATCTTCGAGCCTCGGAACTGGTAGTTATCAACTATGCGATGTACAGATGAGCTATTCACAATGAAAAACAATAGTTGAACACGATATTACCACAAAATGTTTTACAAACTCAATCTTATATGTATGTGGATAGAATGAGAACATCTTTTCACATTGTGCCTGCGTTCCGTTACTTGATAATAATCTGACTGGCTTTTGTTTTATCTTTTGAACACGTTAATGAAATCTGGTTTGTTTAAATAGCCGGCAGTACAAAAAGAAGCATACATAGGTATTTTTTATTAATTTGGCTTACACACTAAATCGATCTTTCGACAAGCTAACCGTCGGGTTATAAATTTATAAATTTATAAATTATAGATATGGCTAGAAACCAGTCGTGATTTCTAGCCATATCTATAATTTATAAATTACACACAAAATGTTTATTACTTTAAGCTTAAACTTAAGCAGTGTTTATCGCATAAAGGATGACAATGAGCATACATACGAGTTACCTGCTGGTAAGCATACACAACTTCAACATAAAAGGTTATTCTTATAGTGGTTTCAGATTTGGGGATTTGGGGGTGGAAAGTATGGATTGGTACTCCTTAAAAGTTGTGGTACTTATAAAAGTAAAGTGAGGTAATAAAAAACTAACTTTATTTAGCAATTCAGAATTGACACTCTTAAGAATTTAGTCTTTAGAATAGGAAAGAATAAGGAATGAAAAAATAACTAATTAGCTAATTACATAAATTAGCTATTAAACGAATACTTAAGTGTCTTTCGTCTTTATCGATCTATAAACTGTAACAGTTACCATAAGCCTACGGTTACATACATACATACATACACACATAAATAACTGACTAACCAACATACTGTTTAACTATGTTAAGCTTATTTGAACGTAATTAGCAAAATCTAGACATCCTATTCATTAAGTAGTCGTAGAATTATAATTTCAAGTTAACACATAGAAAGACGTAGTGAGATAATTTGTATATTAAACAAATTAAAAGACATTCATTGATTCTATTCGTAATGTTTCCAACAAGAGAAGGTACTAATTACTGAGATTTTATATTTTGTATATTTTTTACCTATTCAGTACATATGTTTTTGTTCCGTCGGGTACTTATAAGGTATATATAGATTTTTCATTCGCAAACATACCCATTAGGCTTTAATATCCAAAGAGGTCATCCTTAATTTGCACCGTTGGTACAGTAGCTTGACAACTTAGCCTTCGCTTAGAGCAGTACCCTTAAGTGGATTTCTTTAATATCCAGAACATGTTGAACCCTGTGTATGTAATATATGTATTAAAGCCAAGCCTTATTAGCTATGCAACAAAAAAGTTTTATCAAAATCTCTTCTTTAGTTCCGCAGATCAGCCAGTGCAAAGTGACAAATTGTTTATTTATCTTTTTATTTTCGACACTTTTTCCATATCTTTATTTTTATAGTAATATACAGATTTTGTTCTGTACTTTAACAACTTTGGTTAAGAAAAAATGTTAAAAACTTATGCATAATGAATTGAAACAGAACGCAAAAATTCAAAGAATGAAAACTATTTTTACAAAACTTATCATTTCATCGTAAGTTTTAAATGAAATTCAGTGTTCTGATTGTAAATTGAATATTCTATTAATACTTTAGATTTTTCCTTTGGCTTTTTATTACTATGAAGCTGCGGTTATTGTACCGACGTCGTGGAAGCATTTTCCGTGTGTTTTAAATGCGTTTTTTTTTTATTAGATTAACCGGTAACAATCTATGAAATAAAATCTATTCTTCTAAGATTCTATTATGGTTCACTGTAGTTATTATTACATTATGTAGATTGGATGACCAAAAATAGTATAGTATTGTACCATATGCGGCTGGTCATCCGATGTGCATGTCCAAATCTATTTTTATAAGCAAGTTTTTGATTTGTCACATTACTATATATTTTTTAAGATTAATTTGAATATAAATAATTAAGTTTTGAATAAAGACTTCGTACTACTACTTAAAATACATCTTCACACTATCAAGATTTAATAATTTATATATCTTAAATATAAATATTATTAATTTATTCTCCCCTTCAGCGTAGCATTGCACTTTCCCTTCTCATAGTTATGCGTCATCTGAGTTTTCCGAGCATTCCTTTTCTGTCACACACACATTCGTTCGTTTTTGAAAGCAGTAGTATGTTATTTTGACTCAAAAGAACAAGATGTCACTACTACAAAATTCATAGGTAGCTGTCGATTTTGTCAATTCTATATAATTTCATTAGTTATCAAGTAGAAACCTAATTAGGATGAACACAGACTGAAGGTTCTTAACAACTTACTTATAATTCGGTCCATGGATCTAACAGGATAATAATAAACTAATCTTACCTCGAAATTGAATGAGCTATATCTAATAATAGACTAAAGATAAAACTAAATAGGTATATCTATTAATAGGCCTAAATATATAAGAATATAAGTACATATTTATCTACTAGAACTTAACAATGTAAATTCAATTAGTTACGCTTTTAGCACACACGAAAATACTCTCTAACTTAAGCTTTTAAAATAACATTTAATTTAAAAAGGTTCTAACATAACAAAGGTATTGTTCATTTTTTTCATTACATACCTACCTACCTATGTATATGTGTAAAGGTTGTGCTTGAAAAATCCCCTTATATCAACGTTTTCACACTTTACATGTGAAGCGTATGAATTTAAAATTTTTATTTGATTCGTGACTAAAAAGCGAATGTGTGCTATCAGATCAAAGATACCTACTACTTTTATATATTTTTCTACTGTTTTCTTTAGTGGTCGTAATCTCAATTGCCGTTGTCGTTTTAGGTTTAATACTTACATTGGTACAATATTACTTATTACAAATGTTCTGTTCTATAAAACGTAAGTATCACCAATCCTTTCAATATTATAAATTTGAAAGTTTTTAAGGATGAATTATTGTTACTTTTTCACGCAAAAACGCCTGGACCGATTTGGCTGAAATTTGGTATTTTGACAATTGATACTCTAGATTGACACATAGTCTTTCATTAACATATGTACCATGCGGGCGAACACGGGCGTAGTACAATAATAACTAGTTAACTTACAGAATGTGATTCCACCTGTATTTATCTTATATCACCAATGAGGATGCGATTGGTATGTGATAGAGCCATGCGTCGAAACGAAAAGATCGGTTTGTCCCACTTCAAGTCCCTATCTCCAAGGATTGGGGTCTTAAATCCCTAACAACCCATAAACAGGTGCTAATTCTGCTGTTGTTGCGTATAGTTATGAAAACCATTCCTTGTTTACCATCCGTCTATTTATTTGCCACCCAATCCCATAAGAGCAAAATAGTTTACTTAGCAATTCATTGTCCAAATCGGTTCAATAACACCATTCAATCATGTTCTACGCTACAAAAAATAAATATAATTCATACAGAAAGGTACGCGATAAAAAAAACAAACTAATTCCACTTCACTTCAGTCCACGCTTTTCAATTTTGTCGCATTCAACGCTTGAAATCTTAACATCTGGAGCGTGTATTCGGAAAAAATAAAGTGATACGTGATGCCCGCGCAGTTCTAATCCGCAGTATACTGTAATACATGCTAACACGTCCCATGTCGCAAAAGCTTCCAGCTATAAAAATCCTTCTTTAATACTACAAACCCCTTTATAATATAACTTTAAAGGTGTAAGAAATATAGGTATAACGGCAGCTATGCTTCAACCGGGCTTTGAATCCCCTCGGCGAGACGAACGTGCTGATATGAATGCATGGATTGAAGTTTTAAAAAGTAAAAACTGGGCAAACGTGATAAAATATTATTTCCTTTGTACTACGCTACAATGGATTTTATGCATGGTTGTTCGTGACATTTGCTTTACAAGCCAGCCAAGGCAACGAACTGTTCGTGAATAAAATACTAGCATTCACAACGTTAATATTTACTATTTATATTTGACAGTGATTCGGTTAAATATTTACTTGATCTTTATGTCTCTGCACAGGTATACAAAAACAGTAAAAGAAGTTATGGCTTAGGTAAGGCAATATAAACCAACTAATATATAATCATTATGGACTAGGTAAGCTACGCTAGCAGAGGTTGTTTTGCGTTTTGATGACCTTTCCCCATCTCGAGACTCCTCCGTGCCTCGAGGGGACTCATTCATATCGACCTCATTGGTCGAACCTCTTGACCAATCATTCATTTTCATAATACTGTTGACTGAGCGCTCATGGAGTGATGGCAAACTACACACGACTTTTTTAATAATTAAAAATATTTTTCACTGTCCCAAGAAATAAAACTCTAAAAAAGCAGAAATATTAAATACTAACTTAAATAGATTGTTCATTTTATAAAAATAATTTATTTAAAGTTGCTTGGCAATGCTTGTTGTCCGGATAAATACATTACATGACGGTTACTTCGCCCAGTAGGACTGGCCGTTACGTCACGGACACTAATTTCGAATTCCGCGTAGGTCGTAGATATTTTCTGTGCGTGCCCTCCAACTGTACTGGTTTCTTTAATTTGTGTTCAATAAATGTAACCAACATCGCAGAAAAATATTCCATTAAAACATGTTATTAGATGTCGTCTTGTATTTATTTATCTGTTTTTATCACAAAGTATAAATATCAAGCTTTATCTTTATGAAGGTAACCACACTATTCTATATATAACTAACTAGCTACTTTCGCCGGTTTGACCCGCTGCTCAGCTCCATTTGATCGTAGCGTGATGTTTTATAGCCTATAGCACACAGGAACATTGTACCTATCTATCAGTGAAAGAATTTTGGCAATCCGACTAGCGGTTCCAAAGATTACCCCCTACATACAAACTTACACACGTACAAACTTACAAATTTTACCTCTTTAAATTATTAGTATAGATACAGCTATTTAAAGATCCTCGAGTTATTTAGGCTAGTCTACTTACATACTTTGAACTTAAGAATGACAGTCCCTTGACCAAAGAGTCATATTGACAGAATGACAATCAAAGTTAATATAATAAAACTCATTGATCTACTTCTTATTTTCTTTTAGTTTTCTTTTGTTTTATAATTTTGTATTTAGTCTATTTTTGTAATTAGGTATAAATATATCGAGTACTTGTTAGAGATATGTGACATAGTTATTCCAGATATGAACCAATTATACCAACGGGTATGAAGTATGCAATTAGTATTTGCCCACTATTAATTCAACAGGGGACAACGTTAACTTAACTGCAGCTATGAGACACTGGATACTGGCCAGCGAATACTAAACTAATCGAACATAGCTGCGTTTATTATTAATTGTAGTGTACTGCATAGTTTTTAAAGTGCAGAAAGGCTTGTTTCGGCACGAATGGGTCGACTGGACCAGAGTGATACCACGGCCTTACAGAAAACTGGCGTGAAACAATCACAGCATTGTGTTTCGTTGTGTAAGTGAGGTTATTGGAGGCTCAATCTTAACATTTCCCCAACCCTCCCATATTCTTAAATCTCAATAATCCTAATCCCAAAAATGTTGGCAACGCACTCTTAACTCTTCTGGTTTTATGTGTGTCCATCGACGGCGCTGACTGCTCGCCATCAACTAGGTAATCCATCTGCTCATTTATAACAGGTTTGAAGCAAACTTAAGATAGTAAGCTGTACACGAGTATGTAAAATAAGTCTGTCTGTTAGCAATAGCCTTCTGCATAACAGCTCGAGGTATCCCTGAGGTTGCGGGTGCCAGCGTTATAATATACCGCGCCCCCAGCCGAAGAAACAATAGGATGGTTTTAGTCAGTAAAAGTCTGATACTCTCTCTCTCGCTTCTCTGAGGAAGAGAGAGAAATCATTTAATGATTCCCCTCATCCAAAAAATAAAGTTTTATTTCTATACATTTCCTTTGCTCTGAACTTACTCTAACTCACTTGGCTCAATAGGTAAGACTTCTCTCGTGACTCCATCACACTATAAACTGCATTTTTTTTTCATAATATAAACGTTAAAAAGAAGACACAATAAAAATAAAATACACAAAAGCAAACATAATAAAATTGACAATCGTCACGTCTACAATACAATATCAAGCAAGCTTCGACAAATTGTGTACTGACTACGGGCGAATAGAGTCAATTGTCGTCCGATAAAAAAACAATGGGGTATGCTCGCCTTTCTGTCATGTGGAACACAATAGCATTCTTCCTGAGCGATAAAACAGTCGCCCGCAGACATTGGCAAACGTGAATGACGGTTCACGATGTAAAAATACAGAATTTAACATCCACAACATCGTATGTAAGTACAGGCATAAAGCATTTAAAACTTTCTTTTAGAGTCTCTAAGGAGGGGTAATATTCTGGCATAAATTCTCCCCCGAGGTTCACCCCACTCCTTGAACCCATAAAACGATAAAGATCATCTTTTGTAGCTTCTAAAGGGAACAGTTACGTACCTCCTTGTGTCTTAAACAATTCGTTCATTTTGAAGAAATACATTGAGACAAATCCACTCATTATTATGCGGAGTTTAAACTTTGTCTTGAGTTTGTTATCTGGAAATGTATAAAATGTATAGAGGTATTTGAAGGAGCCCGTCACATAATAAGTTATAAACAGGTACCCTTTTAAATATCAGGCAGCTACGAAGAATTTTATGAAATATCTATTTACCAGAGGAACAGGACGATTATTCGAATTCTTTACATTGTAAAATTATCTGACAATTTGAATGGAATTGTCCGTTAAAATTGATATTTTGATCTGTGTTCCAAATTCTATACTTAAACTTAAATAAAATGACGGCAGTGTTCAGCATATTATTATATGTACATACATATGTCTTTATAAGAAGCGGGATGGTAGAAGATTCAGTTTTCACGAAACGTTCCGCCCAATAAAATTCAATTAGGTTACATTATGAGTGTACGGTGCCAATTATTTTAATTAACCTTCGTATATAGGACACTTACACTGTGTACTTTAATGTAATGAAAGTATTTTAAAAATAGACATCAGAATATTAACACTTTCTTCACAGTTCTATTTCAGGCATATTTTTTATGATATAAGTCGTTAATATGTAAATCGCTCTATACGTTCAAAATACATAAATTAGATCAAATTGCATTTTCGAGCCCCTAACTTCCCGCAACGTCTGTCATAAATCTTCGTATGACAAATGAGATTTCACTTGTATGCGAAACAGATTTCCATTTACTCCTCTCAAGAAGTTTCTCCTTAGCGACTAGTAGAACATAGTTCGTAACAATGTGTTTTTGGTTGTAACATCGTAAAATTCTATCGTAAACGGATTAGGTACAGATATTATTCATAATATGGCCAACATAGGCATAGTTACATGACGATATCGATAACATACTAGCTACAAAATGGGTAAACTCATAAAACATACCCATTTTACTGCCCATCAGGTACAACTATTATTTTTATTTACCTATACTTATTTTAAACTATTTTAAACCTTAAGCGAATAATGTTAAGATTCATTTTAATCATGTTCCCTAGATAACTACGATTTGATAACTTAATGTAACAATAAAACTCTGGTGGCAAGAGGAAGGGGAGGTCTACTAATATGTTACACTTTATTACACCTTTAGTATATTGAATGCCCAGAATAGATACGGAGAAAAAACGTTCATTATCGGCTCTAGCGCACAAATAAAACAAGATAGCACCCCAGGGCCCGTTCACTTGGATATTGCGTCCCGCAAGCAAATTTGCTCTAGGCACAATAAATGCTTAGGTCTGTACGTGGGAGAACACACTGCCGGCAACAATAACATTTATATACACACTCTGATACATTAGTGTGGAGATAAAGCTCAGTGATATATGGACGCCTATAAACATGTCGCCTTCATATTAACTACTATTTTGTTCAAATTGATCAGTTTATCAGCTACTCAATATAATATGGCTTCAAGCCAGCTTAGTCTTTTACTAACATTTATCGTTTCTCATTATCTTAGCAAAGTACAAAGCAAATATCTAATTGATCCATACTTCAATATCATAACATAAATTGAGTTTAATTAAATGCTCTGTTAAAAAATAATAATATAAGATTTTGACGAAATAATTACGATAACTTTGCGAGTACATCAATAGAATTCTAATAAACTTGGCAGGTTGTGTTTGAGATCGGAATTTTGACAAGATTACAATCTTAATCTCAGAATAATTTTAAATATGCGAAGGTATTTCAAAGTAGCGCCTTTAATAACTTTAGCATTTAGGTATTCAGGATTCTTCAGAAATTTATTAATAGATGAAAAGTGAAAACTGCTGTTATACTAATCGTTGATAATAAAATTTTGCAATTATTAATTAAAGTTATTGGTGTAATGAGAGCATTTGATGTAAGCGATTCAATCTAAAGTTAGGCATAGATAAGATGGTATAGATTTACATAAGAAGACACATTTTTTTAATATTACAAAACATAATTCCCCTACACTAGGCTTTTTCTTGTATCGTTAGTGCATTTACAAACATAAAAGTTCAAGTACACATTAGAACACGACCCGAAACAAAAATTTGTATATCACGCAATTCTGTGCAGGTATCAAAACCCGCGATACGTAGCGTAGCAGTCGTTCAGCCATTACACCAATAGTACATTCAAAACAAGTAATAGGTACGATTAGCACAGATTATAAAAGTCAAAAAGTAAAATGACTTACCAGAGCTACACACACAAACAAAAAAGGAAGTATACTCGTACCCCAATCGCTTCGTAAGTAAGCTGTTCTTTATCCGTCTGCTAGTTTGAAGGCAGTAAATAATCTGTTTTTATAAAAGTAGATTCATTAGTTCGACCCTGCTGCCGAGGTCAGCTAAGCGTATCGATGGGTTAAAAATAACTGTTTGGTAAATACGTAAGTTTTTCACTTGGTAATTAGTGAATAAACAACTATTATCCGTTTATTCTTTTTGTTTTATTACAGCCAAGCTTCCTGTAACAGTTTAAGTTATGTTTCATAACAACGATAATTATGAAGTTTGCTTTTATTATGTGACCTTTTCTGAAAATTTTTCATTTTAATTCTGATATACTACATAAATGCGAAATGTATTTTCTCTGAAAATCTTCCTCGTAAGTAGGGTTGAAAGTTTCGAAAATATGTACTGTATTAATATTAATTAATTACATTACTTTAAAATAAATTTTTCATGTTTTTTTATTGTTCAATAATTCATTTACTAAAGTTACTGCTCTCCTACGTAAAGAAAACGCAGACACTGGTACGATACAGTCAGTATTGCTCAGTATTTATTTTTATATTATATATTTTTTCTATTATTATTTTAATTTTTTATAATAATATTGTCAACTTAAAATCTTATTTGTTGTTCTCACAATTCAAAACGTTTTTAAAAAAACTAGCATTTTTCGTTTTTTCTTGGACGTGTTTACAAACTCACAATTTGTAGACTCTTCTTTCTTCTCAGTCCACATGATGCACGATAGCCGGTTTGCCTATGCAGACATTGCGTCAATCGTTTAGTCAAACAAAGCTTAGTATATATATGTAAAATTAGTATAAATAGATATACAAACCACGAGACTTCATAGTGCACTTATAATAGAGTTCATAGAATTAGATAAATCTCCACTAACACGACTAATATCCAATAGAGACGTACCTTCTTACACACATCAAAGAGGTATAAATATATCTAAAGGTTTCACAGTAAGTAGCTAAGATCTCCAGTCATATCATACGAGTTCCGATTAATCAGTATTCATCCTTACTATATTTATTTTCTTCAGAATCAATGAAGTTTTTGTAAATAGTCTCGTCTACTTTGATTATAACATGGCTGTACCTATAGAGCCTATAAATATTCACTGTTAAGCAAAAGCCTCTTCTCACGCGGAGAAGAATGCAGCATACATATCACAACGCTTGATAACAACGGATTTGTTATTTCAAACTTATATTGTAAACAAACATCAGACATTTTAAGTTCACATGTTATTGGTGCCAAAATAATCTTAGAAAAAATATCATCATCATCAGCCTGAATCCGTCCAGTGCTGGACATAGGCCTCCCCAATTGCATGCCACTAAGCTCTTTGTTCAGCTCTTCTCATCCAACCACTGCCAGCCACCCTGCGGATAGCGTCAGTCCACCTAGCTGGAGGGCGCCCTACACAACGTTTGCCTAGACGTGGTCTCAAATCGAAAATACATATGACTCAGTCAAAATAACATTGATTATTGAATGAACTTCTTTCTTAAACCTTAATCTGCGAGCACCTTCGACTTCCATAATAATATGTTTGTTTAATCTGGCTCAATTCACTGACTGCTAAGTTGATCGAATTTATGTTATATAGCCCTTGTTGACAATAAAAGAACTATCTAGCAGAAACATTTTTATTAAATTCAAACTCGACGGTGTGGGCTCTAAGATACAATGCCCTTCAAATAAATTATACCAAATTTTCGAACTAGTAATACCCCCGCTTTTTTTGAGATTGGAAAACCATCAAATGGCTTGTCCCGCCCAAGACGGGGTGGGAGGGACTGTCATATTCCTTCTGGCCAAAAACTTTCCCGTTTCTTCTCCTGTTCTAGTCCGAGGCCTAAGTGCCTCATTGCGCTTACTCCGCAACCCCGGCTAAACATCGGTCCTAGATGGCCGTCTGTGGTGGTCTATTGGCTCAGTTATACAACGCGTTCAAACAAACTCTTGACCTTTATCATATTGTCATAAGCATTTAATATAGAATATAGATAGTAGTACCAGTATAACTTTGTCATGTCTAGGAAAAAAACAAACATGACTCTGTGACGTCATCTCATGTTATGACAACAATAGCAATTAGTCAATTGGTATTGGATATCAATTGAAACTGATACTATTCATTATTAGAACAATTAGATGCTCTCCTAACAGCTATGTAGTTCAGCTATTCAGAATTGTTGCGTTATTACTGTTGTAGTATCTACATACTTACAATAATTTTAGATGTAATCGTACATTTGTATTGGTATTTATCTTTCTTAAAGATAATTGTTATAAACACACAATTTTGTAAGTTAACAACAAACCTACATTTATCCATTGGATGGTTAAATTTATGAAAGGTTATGTTATAAAATTATATAAATTCTAATTTCAAGTTTCTCCTCGATCCTATCCTTCATGTCAGTGTCACATGTCAGTGGTTTAATAGCGTATTTGTACATTTATATGTTATACCTCAGTAGAAGTCATATTGGTACTTGCCAGGTTACGAACCCTTTTAACAATACGCTATATTGTTTATTTATCAAAATAAATATTATTTTCTATCTACAAATCAGCATACTTTTTTATAAAATACATACACATGTACAATTAAATAAACAAATAAAGTCCTATTACCAACATTTCTCTTCGTAAATGAGATTGGAAGTACTTAAGTAATTTCTGTACAAATCTGAATTGTTAAGTATACCGTTAAGAGCTCCGAAGGTACTATTAATTTTATTATACAGGTACATTGACTATCTACACAAAACACATTTATAGAAGAGATGTAGAGTTCTCGGTGAAATATTAAATTGTTTTCATTGTTATTATCTATACTAATATTATAAAGAGGTAAAATTTGTAAGTATATAACTCTATATGTACGCCGGTCGATATGTTTGCCAAAACTCTTCCACTGATAGATAGCTACAATGTCCCTGAGTGCTAATACGCTATAAATCATCACGCTACGATCAAATGGAGCCGAGGAGCAGGCGAGTCCGCGTAGCTATAGTTTTTATAAAATATATCTTACCTACAAATTGTGCGTTTCTTACAAGTCAAGTTAAATCATTAACAATATTAATTGTGATATAAACAAGAACAATGATACATTCTTCGTCACTTTAGTCGTAATATGACGAATTTAGAATAAAAAAGAAACCTTATTATTATGTTTAGGTACACATATTGTTATTTCACCGGGACCCTTAGTAGGTTTTTCTTGATTTATTTCAATGGAAGTATTTAATTTAAGCATTCCAGACGTTAAGAAAGAAATCTAGACTGAAGTTGACATTTTATTTAGTTGTATTTAATTAAATTTTGGGTACGTACTATATATTAGGGAATAGAATAAACAATAGCACTTTTCTCTAGTGTATAAGTGAATTAAACAATATGTTATATTATAATGAAAAAATTGTGTTGTTCCAGAAGTTCCAAGATTCGAAGATAGCCTAAACAACTTGACTGTATCTTTGGGAAGGGAAGCAGTGTTCACTTGTGTCGTCAATGATCTCGGCTCTTACAGGGTAAGTATTTCTTAAGCTTATTCTTAATCAACTGTATATGACAATTTAAGAATTAATAACCATTGTATAATACAACCAAAATTTAGGCAATCAGATAAATATAACAAAAAAAATTGAAAAATGGAACAAAAGTATCATAACCATGAACAAAATATGCACAAAATATTCATCGTATCCAATTCAATTCATAGTACAAACACTTTCACACACACCCTATCTTGATGACACTTGCCTTTCTATTCTTATGTCATCATTAGATTCATTGAGTGAAATCTAATATCCTGTACCAGATCCCACCACAATACAGGAATCTTTACTCAACGAAAGGATTGTTCTGATTGGATTGTGAAGGACCCTTTGTTCGGCTATCGTGCCGCTTGACCAATGAGCCAGTCCAATTTTACGTAAACTTACAAAAACTTTTTAAATACAACAGTAACGTAAATCATCATTCAGTTGTCGATTTTATGATATTTTATTAACTCTGAATATTAATTATTCATTTCCAAGTACGGAATTAATGCAAATTTCACGAATTATACTGTATCATTATAAGTACCGTGCATACTTCCCGAATTCAATCGACATTCACATTTTAAATTTTCGTTGTATTACAATTTTGTAATTCTGATTGAGATATCATATTATTTTTAATTGCAAAACAATATTTTCTATAGCAGGAGTTTTACTTTACTAATTTATATTTAAGTAAGTATCTTAAAGACGTACAATTTAAATTAATTTTAAAAATGAAACGTTTTGAATTGCAACCAATGAAGACAATCTCGATTTTAAACTGCGGTTAAATAAAATTAAGTAGGTACTCAAAAGAACTTACACTAATATCGGCCTTATCACAATACCAGTAAAAATATTAATAAAAATAAATAGCATTCTGTTTTTTTTACTAAATACATAACCTGGATAACTGAGATTTACCCGATACTTTTCTGAAAATGAAACCCAGTGAAATCGAATTCTGATGCCCGAAACCTACCATATACATACAGAATTTTATAGCAATCGTTGAATCCGTTACTACGTACGTACTAAACGTTACGTACTACGTAAACTATATATGTAAACTATTGTATACATAACTATATATCTATTATTATTTTTTGAGGGGGGAAATCATCAAATGTCTTTGTGTATTTAACTCCTTCCAAATAAAACACTCAATAGCCAGTACCACATTGGCTGAAGTCATTGACTGTCGACAGACAACTGTTGAGGGCAAACCTGCGTTAGCGTGGCCCTATGGCGTCTAACGTGTTAAAATGTTTAGCCCAACACCATATTATTTTGCAATGAGGCACCGCGACCTCAGCCCAGAGAGGGAGAAGGAACGGGGGCGTTTTTAGTCAGTAAGAGTCTGTCGCCTTACCCTGGGCGGGAGAAGCCATTACATGATTTTCAAGTGAAAAAAAAGCAAAAAAGCACCATATTATTTAAACTTTTTAGCATCCTCTGTTCTCAGTACAAATTGTATTCTTTTATAATTTACCTATAAGATTTCTACCTGTCCTCTAGGTGGCGTGGCTACGCGTGGACACGCAGACTATCCTGACGATAGCAACCCACGTGATCACAAAGAACCACCGGATCGCCGTCAACCACAGCGACCGGCGGGTGTGGTTCCTACATATACACGACGTCCGGCAGTCGGACAGAGGCTGGTACATGTGCCAGCTAAACACTGACCCTATGAAGAGCCAAACAGCCTATTTAGATGTAGTAGGTAAGGTACATTTAGTTTTCCTATATAAACATAATATGTAGTATAATTAAACTATATATGTATAATTATATACCTATATGTATATCAGACAAAGGAGTATTGTTAACACTTTGTTTAAAACAAATTGGTGTTTTAACATTTATCATCTATTATTTTGAGTCCAGAATAATTCCGAAATACTTTTGAAGCTTTCTTAAAAAATATCTACATGTTCATTATTTGGTTCTGTTCATGTTGTTTCTCGACTATTAGAAAAATGAACCTAATGTAAAATAGGAATATCAGTAGAGATTATACATTGACAGTAAGGGCAGGACGTAAAAATAAAAAATCTATATAAGTCCGTCAATAAAGCAATTCTTATTTAGTCGCATTAGGTACAAGACAATAGTTAGTTAAAACTACTTTAAGTATAAAAGTGAGTCCTATGTCACCGCTCAGTACACAGTGCTGAAACGCGACGGCACGCTTTTACCCTTTCATTTAAAGCATTCTTATTTGTAAAATCTCATACAACACACACATCATCAGCCTAAAGTGCCAACTACTGAGCACAGGCCTCTTCTCACACGGGGAAGGCTTGAAAATGGCACAATCATATTTTTCTTTCGTCATACGTAAACATTTAAATTCAACATATAGTTACATAATATAGTAATCCCTTCTTATTACAATAGTAGTGGTTCTAGTATGTATGTATGTATTGTATATAAGCTGCTAATTTGTTTTGCCCACAACAAAGCTTCAGAACAACTGAATGTTCTCTGCTTTGATAGAGTTAGCTTAGCTCGCCCAATGATTACCAACACACACATACTCGCTTTGTCCATTAGTAGTACATCTAGGTATTTGTTATTACTCCTAACTTGTGCTTAATGTGTATATACATACAACTCAGTTTTGATTGAATATCTATATTTCGTATCTAACGCTAGCTGAGTGAGAACTCAGAAATTTATTGTGAGTTCGGACAATAGGTTTGTATGTACATCGAGCCAATGGTCCGTGCAGGCTACTCGTTGCACTTGTCATATATAACTATGGGCATCCACATAAATGTGTAGGGATTTATCTGTCCCGTTCTTTTACATTTATAGAAAAATATATTGTCAGTTTTTTTTACCCAGATTGCTGAGTGCGAATTATGTTTACGTTAATGCGGCCGAAACATACCATGTTTTAGCCCTTTAATTGGTTGGTTAACTTGTAACAGGCCAATCAGAGCTCCGAACGTCATAAACATGTACGTGTACTTAATGTCTTAACTTAAAGCAAACTCGCACTAAGCATTCAGACTGGGCTCAAAATGTGAAGTTAATACATGAAATACAAAGTAATCACGAAAAGAAATATTTTCATCAGGACGAATCTGTGACTGTAATCTACCCAGATCCATTCCAAAAACGAAAATTCTATCCCATTCTTCATTTGGAACCACGGACTCAGACTAATATACATACAACAATATCCAGTAACAATTAGAAACGTAGGAAGTAAAAAAACAAGTTGAAAATACTGCTGATAAATTCATTTCCAAAACAAGCCATCAGCTACATTTTTCCCGTGAAATAAACAACGAGGCAATTTGAATGCCGATGGTAATTTATTTGATGTTAATTTGTAAGTTTACACAAGCATTTGAGCGTGTAGTAGGTATAAACAATTTGTGTACCAAAACTGTATGCCTACTAAACTTCATAATAAAATAATGAATTCATATCGTAAGGTGAATTCGAAATAAAGTTTACATAAAATCTACTTTTCTATTCATTTATGTTCTCCAATTTTATCCGAGAATCATATTAACAAAACAATAACAATTTGAAATAGGAATTTGCGATTGTGATTGTTATTTAAATTTATTTCTTGTGAATTATGTGGTTACCTAAATTTATATTAATTATTATTTTTATAAGAAGTGTAATAGTTATAAATTTATTCTATTTAACTATTTCCATTGTTTCTAATAGTCGCCTTATTTATACCGCAAATCATCAAGCATTTAAGTCTTTTTCGTATTCACGTGTTTGATACTTTTAATAAACTTTAATTTGGACATTCCTACAACATCGTCTTCATTATCATCGAAATCATCGTTATTAATATCGTCAGTATATCATTGCCTGATGTTGAGCAAAGATCTCTTCTCACATGGAGAATATTTAAACCTCAATGAGACACGCTTGCTCAAAACGGATTGGTGATTTTAAACTTATAATTAGAATTTTTAAATTCCAGGTTTCCTCATAATATTTTCCTTCACCTTTTTTTCAATTGTGTCTAAAATAAACTTGAAGTCACATGTAACTTACAAAAGCTACATTACTCGCTAGGTTTTGAACCAAATTAAATGAGACAGTTCTAAAGTATTGACCTCTCCAATATCAATACTAGATTCTATTTGTTAAAACTATTCGCTTAGATATGAAAAACCGCTACGGATTTGCGCAGTTCCTCCGGACATTTTGGACTACCCGACGAGTAGTGACCAAGTGGCCAGGGAGGGAGCCAACGTGACGCTGCGGTGTGCAGCGCATGGAGTCCCCACTCCAACTGTAGTCTGGAGAAAAGAAGCTGGCGATTTGTTGCCGACCAGCAACTTCAGCGATACACACAGTAAGTTATTTTTTTATTAATTTGGCCGGCAAATGATCACACGGATTAGGTAACTGATGGTAAGCAACCAGTGTTGCCTATGGATACCCGAAACAACAGAGGAGTTGCGAGTGCGTTGCTGAACTTTTGAGGATTTGGGAATTTAGGGATTGGAGGAGGGGAAGGATTGGGCCTGCGGTAACCTCAATCACACGGCGAAACACAACCCTGTGGTTGTTTGACGCCGATTTTCTGTGAGGCCGCTGAATCACTTCGTTCGAGCCGACCCATTCGTGCCGAAGCATGGCTCGCTCACACCTATAATATAAGATATTATTGAATACATTCCGCTATTGCAATAGCAGACAAACCGATGATATACACGACCAAAATAAAATAACCCCGTTCTAGTGCACAAGAATTCTTATCATTATTGCCCATTGCGCTTACAACCACTTGACTAAGCACCGTGCAACGATACTGATTATCTTTTATTCAACTGGGCATAGATTTTTAAGTATAACAAATGTCCATGAGGTTTACGACCTCGTGAAAGTTTTAGTATTATCTTCTTCTGAATTAAAAAGTAAATATAGATGTTGTCATGTTGAAAACACAAATGACTTTTTGACTTCACTGACAGTTTATGTATCTATATTTCTAGAGATGACAAACTTTCAATTCGTTTAGAAAAAATAACTTATTTAGTTATAATAATATAAAGTAAGTCATACACCCTTGTAGAATTACAGTTGGCTAAAATTATTATTACAGGAAAACACCTGGTGTATATTCAAGTTACGTGAAACAAACAATCTGAAAACAGATAAACATTATTTTGATCGTTGATTCCAAACCAGGAACTCTGATAAACTTGAATTTAGCAAGCAAAAGTAATAGCAAAAGAGCAATAAACATTGAAAATAGATATAGAACTTTAATCTGAGAGAGGAAATTCATTAGGAATACAGTGATACAAAGTACAGTTTAATACTTTAAAAATTTGTGTTATGCAATGATATTATAATTAAAAAGGTGTAGATAGGTAACATAAGGTAACATATGTGTTGTTTTTCATGTGTGTATCAGTGTGTCGTTTATGAAAATCAAATTTTATTTAGGTAACCTATCTACACCATTTATCTTATAATATCATTGGTGTTATGCATATTTTTAATTATAAGGCTATGAATACGAGAAAGTATAATAACACCTGTTTTTGAAGAAGGCAAATCATCAAATGACTTCTTCCCTGAGGGGGGCAAAGGGAGAGATTAAAAACCACAACGTTCCTTCTGCTTCAGGCCAAAACCGCGGCACATTACTGCACTTGTCCCGCAAACTCGGCCAAATTACGATGATAACAACGGTAATGATTATAATATAGGAAAAGTAGTTGTTACTACATTGGAATATACAACTATGCGCCTCAATTTATTCGAAGGAAGAAAAATTAAGATGTTTTAACTTTTTTATTAAATACACATATTAAAATAATTACGTTACTAAACTGTAACTGCTTACTCATGTTCCTGTTTGACAAGTAACTCGAGTAGTTTCGAGCCTGGCTATGGGCTACCTACCGATAACTGATCAGTCGGCTGTAAAACGCGACGTTCGCCGCAATAGTCCTCATGACTCATGAATATCTTCTGCGCGTAGCATTATACTAGTCAAATTCTCCATTAAACAGTGACTGGAAGCCGGTTATCATACTAATTAACTTAATGTTTAAATTTAATTAAGTAACAAAGATTTATGACAGTTTTTCGAAGTTTTTACACAAACGATTACTCAAATAATAGTCCCATTTAAGAGATTATTTGAACTACATGTAAAAGTTCAATCAAACCGAACTGCACGTCCGAGTTTCTTCCAAGAAAGACTTAAAACCTATCAAATTGTTTTGTAAGATGACTACGTAAGTCCAATGTTACAGAAAGTTTATTCTAAGTTACGTAACGTTTTATCTAGGTAATAATCTAACTAAGACAAAGTAAATACGTTTTAACATCCACACAACATGTTGTAAACAAGGTACGTGTGTACTCTCCAACGGTTGGTCGGATCATACATAATCTCAACTTGCCAGAGATGTGCCGTATGTAGGAAGGATTTTACTCTAGGCACTCATCTTTGGTTCATATTAAATTTTAAATTGGGCAAAGAGTTATTGAGTTTTTTGTAGTTGTGTTCTTGATATCACATTCTGTCGACGCATCAGACTTGATTGTTTAACTGATTGTTTTGCTTGATCTTGGCAGTGATTGGAAATTATAGGGTTATAATAAAAAAGTGTACTTCAATATAAATGCCTAGAAACTAATTACATCTCATATTACATATTGTTGACATTTTATTGTCGACTTTTCTACACGGTGTATAGCTTTAAATAATTCTCTGTATAAATAAATCAACAATGACATACATATTTGGCGAATACTAGACATCTGAGCTTACCTTTTGGGTAAAAAAGGAGCGGTTGCTTATTGATAAATAGCGATACAGTAAAATGTATCTCCATAACTAATAAATCTCAAGAGAGAACGACACACAGTGAGGGAGGTAGCTCGTATTATAAC
Source organism: Spodoptera exigua (assembly GCA_902829305.4). NCBI lineage: Eukaryota > Metazoa > Arthropoda > Insecta > Lepidoptera > Noctuidae > Spodoptera > Spodoptera exigua. The sequence goes on from LR824612.2 coordinate 7,924,292, forward strand.
ATCGATGTCGATATGACATGAAAATATTAAGACATTTTTCCTAACATAGGCCGAAACACAATTAAAATATAACGTATATCATTAAAATTCTGTGTAGGTTTTCGTTTGATAAATTATTAGGTATAATTCGATAAAGATTTCGTCAATTTTTGCGCTATCATGTTATTCCATAATCCAGTAGTTTCGAATTTGTTCTTATACAATACTTTTATTGAAATATCGAAAACGATACTTTTCCATGGTTTTATATATGAAATCGCAATGTCATAATATTTTTACGACAACTAGTTATACTTGAAACTAGGAAAAATCTTAAATTAATGTATATCTTCAAATCAATGAATGAAAGTAGGATTACTTATATTTTTAATAATTAATTCTGTTGAAAATTCAAAATAACTTATTTTTGACCAAAGAAACTACAAAATTAATTGTACATTAACATGTTTTCTTTTTGTCCAGATTCGTCAGTAAATGGCGCAGTGCTACAGCTGGTCAAAGTATCAAGACTTCATATGGGAGCCTACTTATGTATAGCTAGCAATGGAGTTCCGCCGTCTGTCAGCAAACGAGTTATGCTCGTTGTGCATTGTAAGTCCCCATATTATATCCCTTACTCAATAGCTTAGGTACCCAGTATTATTCTCTACATGATTTTATAGAAATTACTTTAACATACATATGTATAGCCTCGATTGGCTTCGTTCATACAAGAATGTCCTTAAGTTTTGACTTCGCAAGTTTCTAAAATGTCGAAGTAACTAACTTTATACATTTCGTTAAAATCGTTTTATTTTAATTAGAAGATTTGCATTAGCAGCACGTAGTAATCCTGTTCTGTGTAGTAATTATTATTTCACTGGAACACACAAAGTTGGTTCGGTGCCGACAAAACGTTCTTTTTTTATATAAAATTCATTGAAATAAATAGTTCAGGACCGCTGCCGGTCCATATCGCCGTCGGCGGGCTTTTGTCTGTCGCACGGTCTAAGCCAACTTCAATCGCTTTATAAAATGCCTTTGAGATTGGAAAACTTGATATTACGACCGCAACTGAAATCTACATCATTTTATAGAGTACTCTAAAGACTGGACTTAAAGAGATTAAATACTAAATGTAGATAAATCTATAGGCTAGACACACACGTGCGGTCGCCTCCCAAAGAGCGGAAACGTGTGTCGCCAGCATTAGAGCTGCATCTTAAACCGCAACTAAGCTAATTTGAACTAAATTACGTCAACCGACTTACGCGAGACCCTATATTAACTTGTTCACTAGGATATGGCACGGCTCCATTTTATAAGTTAAAGGAATTATTTCTTTTGTGTTACAGTCCCACCGATAATGACTATACAAAACCAATTAGTGGGAGCGAAAGAAGGCGATACTGTACATTTGGACTGCCATTCAGAAGCTTTCCCTAGATCTATTAATTATTGGACGATAAATGACCAAATCATATCACAGTGTAAGTATCATACATAATTGGAGATTGATGAGTTCCATCCTATTAATAGGAAATATTAAAATATTATTGGATATTTTTAGCGGACAAAAGGTTCGAGATCACAGCCATAGAGAGAGGATACGAAGTGGATATGAGGCTGAAGATTAAAAAAGTTGGTAGAAACACTTTTGGCACATACAGTTGCATATCAAAGAATTCCCTCGGAGATACGGACGGGACAATAAAATTGTATTGTAAGTATACAAGTACGAAAGTACGAAGTTGCGAGTTTTGTTTTTGTTGCTGTGATAAGAAATACTTAGAAATCGTTTAGAGGCACAAGTTAATGGTTATGTCGAGTAACTTGATATTTTCGAAAATGGCGTCCGACCTGCCCTCGGGGGATTTTGGGAGTGTTTCTGAGCGAGTGTTCTGTTTCAGCTTTGTCCGGTAAGTTCGAGGAGATGCAATACAACGAGGTGGGCGACTCTGATGAGAGCCCGGACGTCAGCGAACTCGAGGCGCTCAAGCGCAGCGCCGGGGTTAGCTCGCACCCCGCGCTGGGGCTCTTCGTAGTTATTTACCTTGTATTATAAAGCTACTTTGTATATAAAATATATTGTTACAATAATATTTTATTTGTTGTTTTACTCCAATACCTGAACATTTATAATATTATATGCAAAATGCAAGATTGAAAGAAGTATGAAATATCAAAGGAATTGTAAAGCATGTTTAGGAATTGTTTGAACGTAGCCGTCACTAGCGTCATATATCATGCACGAGGTGTCCTGGAAGTTCTATATTTCATGTTTGTCGTCGGTCCGAGCCCGGAGAGGCTGACGACACCTGCGCTCCGTTGGGCGGCGGCGGCGCGTGGCGGTCCCAGGCCGCGGTACGAGCGCCAACATCTCACTACGGCGTGTAGTTTCGGGGTACTTCGCGACACGAATGTAAATTTGTCACCGGAGACGTCCGAAGGTGTCACACGACGACTGTTATCTGACGAACGAACAATTTTCTCGAGCTCGAAGCACCTTTACACCGCCGCAAATAGGTATCATTAGAATTCATTTCGCATACACGATACTTATCGCTGTTGTGTGGTGTACCTACTTTGTTTATGTAACTACGTGGATTCATGTACCTCTGTAACGTTATGATCGATATCAAGGACATTCAAACATTATTTTAGAACTTGAGCGCTTTTAGTCTCGAATATATCTTGGTTTAAGAAGTGGGCAACTTTCGGGTGTTTAAGTCGAACATAAAATAAGTTGCTACTAACATATTCCGAGGTTAGCGAATTCCTGGGTAAGGGATTTTAATGATAGCTCTCGTAACCGTAATTTTTTATTTCGTCTTCCCTCTTCGGTTGGTCATTAACCTTATAAGGGCCGCTCTAGTGAAGTGCTGTGCTGCCGATATGAATTGTTAACGACTGGAAAAGGTCTGTATATCTAATGTGTATCTTGTAAATGTTTGATTAAGACTTTTTAAAGAAGGAATTAAAGTTTAAAAAGTAATTACTACATATAAAAATAGACAGGTACTAACAAAATCTTTAACAAACATTTTTTCTAAAACTTTATTTAATTTGACAGGAAGAGTAATAGACCGTTATGTATAATAAAAAGTAGCCACAAAAATGTACAACACGTACTTAATGGCTTTCAATAATTTTTATGTCACCTTCACTGTTGCTTGTGGGGCTCATTAAAACTGAAACGGCGAGTGCACGCGATCTGGTACACTTTTTAAAAATGAATTTTCCAACTATTCTCGTTTTATAGGTTTCCTTTTTTATTAGACTGCAAGGGAAGGGGTTATTGCAGTGTGATATAATGTTACTCTGATACAAAGAACCTTGTAGTTTATTTTAAGTTCGTTTTAATTATACAATAACTATGTAATAAAGCGAAATTTGTATTTAGATACAAATTTAATTATTAGTAGTTTATTTGGTTCAAAATAATTGTTTCCACTTTTAATACAATAAAATATAAAAAACAATCAAACTTCCATTCAATGACTCTACGATACGAGTATGGGTACGTAATAACAAAGAAGACTACATGGGTACGTAATTTATCTGGTTGTGAAGTACCCAGTTAACGTGTCAACAAAGGTATCTCTCCAATATTGCTGGCTTACGACATTATCTACTACATATTTACTTTTCAAACCATTAATTATCCGTATAACAATATGGACCATCGAATGTATGTCAGCGCATTACTCGAGAAAAACTCGACCAAATTGGATAATTATTTGTATGCCATACTTATTCGTTACTTATTGAGAAAGAAATGATTGTACGTTAGAAAATAACAACTTATTTCTTACTGAGAATATTTCTAAATAGTGTCCGAGCAAGCTTGAAAATAATACTCTCAATATATTAGATGGTAAATAGTTTGCTTAACCTACTTTCTCCAGAATATCTTATCTCCTACAAAATATTATAATCGTAAACAAGCTACAAGCTGAAGTATAATATACAAGTATGAAACACAGTACAAATGCCTAAGTAGGTAATTAATTATTACCGAGCAACCAGAACTCAATAAATTAATTTAAACAAATTATAATATTCAAATACTGTTAGTAATATCAATGAATACTTAAATTGTGATACATTTTAAATTAGTCGTACCTACTTCAAAAAGGTTTCGTTACCGTATTTGCTATTCCTGATAAAGGGTAAGGTAAAATTATATACATTTTAATTTAATAATGAATAATCTATTATTAAAAAACTAGCTTTTAATTATGATCTCACATGCTACATTCGAGAATCTATATATATAAAAGAAAGTCGTGTTAGTTACACCACTTATAACTCGAGAACGGCTGAACCGATTTAGCTGAAAATTGGCAGGGAGGTAGTTTAGAGCCAGGAGAAGGACATAGGATAGAGTAGGTTAGGTAGAGTAGGGAAGGTACAGTAGGGTAGGTAGAGTAGGTTAGGTAGAATAGGGTAGGTAGAGTAGGGTAGGTAGAGTAGGGTAGGTAGAGTAGGGTATGTAGAGTAGGGTAGGTAGAGTAGGGTAGGTAGAGTAGGGTAGGAAGAGTAGGGTAGGTAGGGTAAGTAGACTAGGGTAGGTAGACAAATGACGGGAGCGACGCCGCGGGTAAGAGCTAGTTTTTATTATATTTATGGATGTATATATAGATTTATGGTGAAATTATCATCTATGGAAGACAAAGCAAAGAAAAATGAGGTGAGGTAACGAAGAAGGCTTTCAATGGGAAAGATCGGCAAAACAGATGGATCACCTGATGTTAAGCAACACCTAAGAAGTTACAAGTGCTTTGTCGACCTTTTGTGAATTGTTAGGGATTTGAGGATGGGGGAAATGAGATTTTGGGTGTAGAGACTCCTCCACCCAAAGAAACTCACTCACGTCTCTTTTAGGTACATGAGGCCGCGGTATCAATCTGGTCGAGCCGGCGCATTCCTGCCAAAGCATGGTTTTCCCAAACTTAAAACAGGGTTTTTTACACTCACGTTAAAATTAGTAATTCTATCCTAATCTAGAAAGTTTGTAGTAGCCATAAATTAGAGCGTCGCATGCGATTATAATCCCGGTTCGGGAGGCAGGCTACTTATGCAAACTGGTACTTATGCAAAATGTAAGAATCTTCATGGCTTGTGATTACAAAATGGTGTAAGCCGACCTTTTTAACCAGGTTTTAGTCAGGTCTTAGTTCCGTAATTATCACATTTGTTATGAGATCTGGTATGTTTAAGTTTATAAGCAAAAGTAAAGTCTTTTTTGTAGAAGAAAAATCATCAAATTCACTTCACTTTACTCGCCCACTGAGTGAAGTCCCTTGAAACACCCGCCGTCTATAAGCCTTGTTCTTAACAATAATTATAATAACCATCAGCTCCTTCTTGTTTGGTGCAAACAACTTGAGGTCATCCATGTAAAGTAAGTGGGAAATAACGTGACCTTTTCTCCGCAAACGATAGCCCAGCCCTGAAGCCTCAAGTAAAGTACTGAGAGGATTCAAGGCCAAGCAGAACCACAGTGGGCTCAGACTATCACCCTGGAATATTCCTCGCACTATCCTTACAGGTTCTTCACTCCTTTGGATTTGCTTACATCCTGGGTAGGAAAGCACCGTGCTCCACTGCCTCATACATGACTGTAAGAAGGTGCGCAGAGTTGTATTAATTTTATACAACTCCAGCACCCTCATAAGCTTTCATTAAATTAATGTAAACACTAAGAACCTATTTGTTGAAAATCCTTGGTCATGCGATCCGATTGATTATAAGAAAAAGTATAATAAATGGAGTCAAGATACTCACCACTAAAAATATTGGAATGCAATCTACACCGGTCTGATTACTCAAACATTAACTTCATTTACCTTCCTTGCAGCATAAAATATAAACGTAATAACCGAAATGCTTTCTCGACAAACTTTATTTATATGTATGTACAAACGCCAGCAGGTCAAACTACCCCAACCTAACAATTTATCATTTGATTTTTAACTTTAGTATCAAAACGGTAAAGTTGAAAATGTAATAAAGAAATTCGACTAAAAGGGTTAGGTTGACCTGCGGCTGTCTGAATGAACCAATACAACATATCGAGTTTCAACATCTGAAATAAATATTTGTCGGTACATTACGTAATTTGGAATAGATTGAGATTACTTTCCAAGTTTAACTCTTTCTGGCTTCTTGGCTTAAAGGAAGCTATAGAAATGTTGTTCTCTATTGAAAAATTTCCCTATCGATAAAATTGAATGGTCAACTTGGACTTTGTTTTAAAGTTTTTTTGTTACCAGCAACAAATATACCCTATTATTATATACATATCGAATTACTCAGGCTGAATTGTCAGAGTAAAGGTAGCTTTCCAATGGTAAAATAATTTCTAAATCGGCTCTTAAGTTTTTATGTATAAACATTCATTGAATACAAATAATATATACACATCACATACATTGATTTTCGCCACTTCGTATTTTTTATGTCAATGGTCGGCAACCGAGCAGGCGGTTTACCTGGTGGTAAGCAATCAGCGCCGCCCATGGACACTCGCAATACGAAAGGAGTAACTACAAATGCGTTGCCTCTTGTAGTTTATTAGGGATTTAAGGATAGGGGATTGAGGATTGGGGCTGGGGGCGGGGAAAGACTTAGATCACCTTGGTAACCTCACTCACACTGCGAAACAGAAGGTAAGTGTTGTGTAACGCCGGTTTTTCTGTAAGGCCGTGGTATCACTCAAGTCCCACACTTATTAATTAGGTATATGGAGTAAATGGAGTGTATATGCAGTCTCTTGCTCGTTCTTCCCCATTCGAATCTACAATTTGGAATAAGCACCTAGCTTTACTGACGAACAGACTGACAGACTAGTTTTCTATTTTGACGTTTCAAAAGTACCTATTTATAGTTTAGTTGGAATAAATGATTTTGACTTTGACTTTATATTTTAAGAAATTTGTGTTCAATATAATAATACATATAATGGTTACTTTATTTCATACTATATAAATACTCGAGAAACTGACACATAGTTTAAACGGATTGCGTTCGATATAAAAAAATATATACTTACATAATTCAAATTCTAATCAAGAATTAGTATCTTAGTGTAATGTCAAAAGATATGGCTATTCGATATTTTGTATAAATCACTAACACTCAATGTAATCTACAGGGCAGACTCGACCATAACACCTGTGAAAAGACTTATAATAATGAAAATCCTTTTTTATTTCTTTGATATTAAGGTGCATAGTCCTACGTACCTATGATATTTCATATTGCTCTTACACACACACAAACAATCCAGAGTCTCGAATAAAGCAACACATAGTAATTCTAAGAATTAATAAGCGAGCACATTATGCAGCAATAACATTGTGCACGAAGATTACTCGCTAAGCCTTGTTTTGTTACACCTCAGTGTGCGGCAACCTTACTCACGTCTGCAGGAAACTTCTATTTGAATTCGTTTAAGGTTTTCCATCACGTCGTCACCAGTCCAAATTGGAAGGTCAGGTAAGAGAGCTCCAATGACGATTGTCACGATTCCGAAGGGTCCGGATGCATTCAGGAGGGCACAAATGGCTCTATTCACTTTGAATCAGATACAGGATTACGTCGTTCGTGATCTGAAACCTCTACTAGATACAACTGTTAAATAGACCTATAAAACTTTAATATACCTGCTTTGATTACCCTTTTCCTTGACCATTGAAATTGGGATACGACCGTCCCGTATATTTATATATGTATAGTATGCTGATAACCAAATGCATTGTTATGGTTAAGGGATTTTAGCCTCTGCGATAAGTAAGTTAAGGATAAAATTATAATATTAAAATTTAGCGTAGTTGCGTCAAAGTTCAACGCTTTAGAGTATTACGTTCTTTAACCTTACAACTAAGTTTTCGCTTCCCTGAAGTTTTGGTATAACCCGAAAAACTTTGGATAAAGTATTCAGCTTGATACATTAATCTCTTTTTCGGTTCTGCAGCAAAACATCGTCGTGGGGTTGGTTTTTAGGGATAGACATGATAACACACTTAGTAATGAACTGCCCACAAACGTCTTTACTATTGGAAAATGAGGTGTACACACCACACTAAACTTATTAACACATCAAACCTTACATTGCCATAAAGTCGTCTCATAGTTTTCATTTTATGACATTGTACTAGATTGTAATTAAGAATAAAATTAACATTATCCATTACGTTTTATTAGTTCTTGACATCCCTATTGATTCTTTTCCTATTATTGGTTTTATTATATTTTTTAATGTATTATTTGAATTGAATTAAAATTTGCACACCATGAAATGATAGGCCATCACTGCTAGGTGATCACTATGATCACTGATGCAGTATCAATATGGACAATATGTATTTGACTGTAACGTCTATTATATAGTGACTTTCTCAGAAAATACGCTTATTAAAAAGTTTACAATAAGAAAAAACAACCTTATATACACATTTCCCACAACAACCATACAGAAATCGATTAAACAAGAGTGCCAAATAATCAATTGACCCGTAACAAAATAATCACCGCCGGGCACTCGAAGCTAAGATTACGTCACTATCAACGATATTTTTGTAACTCGTTAACGACACGATTTCAATTTTGAAACGGCCACAGGCAGTGTGAAAATGAAGGCAACACGTTGTTTAATTTCACTAAATCGTTACAATTTGTGGACGAAATAAACCCCTGAACACTTAACGGAATTATATTGGACACGCACACGTGGCACTGGCGACGGTATTGTTGAAAAATGAAAATGTTTATAGATTTATATGACTCATATGGTTAAATGAGTTATTTTTCTTATCCAAGGATTACTTACTAAACACAAGAGATTATTTATTGCCGTTTTACATAATAAGAACGACAGAGACTATGACTTGCCACTGTAAGCGCGGATCTGCGGACGGCGAGCAAGGAAAGCTCGCTGCTCGACCAGAATTTAGACCCGAGCGTATGCCGCGTAGCCTTCCACGCACGCCTTACAAAGCCAATAGACCACCAAAAAAAGGGTCTATAACTTAATTCTTTTGATGATTTGATTTATAGTTTGTTTTTAAATAACAAAAATACAGACTTTCGATACTATATCAATTTCAAATATGGCATGACTTTTCTTCAAATGTAGTATGTAGCCAGCTCAGACCTCTATGTAGCTAACTAAAATTCGTTTTGTATTGTTTTATTTATCACGCAAATATTAATAAATATGTTTCTTATGTTTTTCCAGATACTGAAACAGACTAACTAAACTTAGACTTTTCTTACCCTGTCGTTATCTTGACAGTTTAATAAACTTTAAAATTCAACTCGTACTCCGTTGTTGTGTGACAACGGAAATGATAACGTTCGGAGACTAGTTTTCAAATACACAAATAAGCTGTCAACTTTATTTATGACTAGTTTCTGCCCATGGCTTCGCCCGAGTAATATAGCATCTGTATTTATTCAGGACATCATCTATCTACATACCAAATTTCAACTAAATCGGTCCAGTCTCAAAGAATAACAAACATACATCAATACATTATCACAAACTTACATAATTATATAAGATGTTAATTATAGATGTCCTTTTCTGCCTGGACTTAAAACAAACAAGCAATAAATAATTACTGTGTGTTATAATAAATATATGTTCATTAATACTATTGTAAGGTCAATGTACCTGAGGACAACAATGCATGCCAATCAGTTCGTAGAGCTTCACTGTCAGCGATTAATGCGATAGATTATATCGTTAATACATTTTGACAGTCAGTAGAATCGTACCGATAGAGCATGTAGGCAGATAATAAATGAATAAAAAAGAATGTGTGAAAAAAATATTAAATACTTTTCAATCACTTAAAGATACTTATCACTAATAAAAAAAAAGAAAACCGGGAGACAACCCAAGCATCATATTTCGCGGTGTGAGTGAGGTCACCAGAGGCCTAATCCTTCTTCTCTCTCCCAAATACCTAAAATCCAATCTACCCCCAAATCCTTTATCTCCAATAGGCCAGTAATGTTCTGGCAACACCTCTAGTGCTTCTGATGTCCCTGGTTGGCTAGGCTAGGAAACCCGGACTTATAATTTCTACTCATAAATTTTGAAAACGCCAATCCATCCGGTGCAAGCGTGGTGATTAATGCTCAAACCTTCTCCGAGTGAGAAGATGCCATTGCTCAGCAGTAGGCACGTATATGCTGATGATGATGTCGATGATAAGTTCTTTAAGTTGTGCCTAATAAGTCCATATTAAGACTAATCACTAAAATGTCTGTTAACATATAGAATGCTAATATAGAATTTGAATAACCATTGTGTCTCTGAATACGGCCGCCAACCTTTTTAAATTATTGATTTAAGGAAGATGTAAATAAATAAACACATAAATAAAGAAACCTGTACAACGAGAATAATTCTCTTTATAAAGTGGTGTACAGTTATCGATATCTTACTCGAAACTTGCGCATTTACTGGAAAGATAATATCGTCTTATGAATTTCCTGGTAAATCTTTAAACAAGCTTTATACATATATATTATAAGCTTCTTCCTCGTATTGATTTCTAGTTTAAACGTTTTTTAAACATTTTAATATTATATTAAAGTATTAGGAATACTGTGTAATTGCCTGCAAATCAAAAGTAGTTTTTTTTTGAAGAAGGATAACCATCAAAACACCTTTCCGTGTCCTACTTTAAGCTGGGGACCGGCTACATTATTGCTTTTGCATCTATAACCAATAACAAAAGAAACAGCTTATGTTTACTGATGAACCGAGCACTAACACTATGTACTGACTGCACGGTTGACGCAGTGGCCGGCCAACTGGCTGCTGTGCAACGTGTTGCGAGTTCGAGTCCTACGCGCAACAAAACTTTATGTGATCCACAAATTGTTATTTCCGGTTTAACTGGCTTGTGTATGTGAATTTTTATATTTTTAAATGCACACACAAGTGGCAAATTATTTAAAAAAAGAAAGCGTAAGCTGCCAATTAATCCAACCTAGGTCGAATAGCTAACCATTGTACTGAGCAACCACTAGTAATTACTCGACCTATGCAAAGAAGCAAAGAAGCAAAATTAAAATTATATAAAAACAACCCAAATTAAAAGGCAATAAATAAAAAAAATAACGAAAAGAAAAACGAACAACATTTTTGAAAGCAAAACAAAAATGTTTGTACTAAAAATAATCTCGTCGTAATCGGTTAAGAGTTAACACAAACAGCTCTAAGCGCCATAAAGTACCGACAACTGTTGCTGTTCAAATTCTCAAAGTATTAATTAGGTACGAAATACTTTAATTTATTATGTTTTTTTTTTATAAAATTCGATGATAATTATGTTTATTGTGGTCATTAAAAGTATTATATACTAGCTTCCGCCTTATATTATGTTGATAAAAAGCCTTTGTGTCAATCCATGGTATCACTTACCTATTAAATTTACCAAATTATACCAAATTTCAAACAAATCGGTTCAACCGTTTTTACGCGAAAGAATAACAAACATACATCCATACATTTCCATAAACTTTTACATTATATAATTATATCTCTGTCACCTACTCAAATACGTGTATATTTCAACTTCATTACAGATCAAGAGGCGTTTGTAAAATTGTGAAACAATTAATACCGAGTTTTTTCGGTTCTTCGAGCCAATCATTATTTTCTTACCAAATATCTTTATTATGGTTATTTTAGACCTGACTAAAACCTGGTTAAAAAGGTCGGCTTACACCATTTTGTAATCACAAGCCATGAAGATTCTTACATTTTGCATAAGTACCAGTTTGCATAAGTAGCCTGCCTCCCGAACCGGGATTATAATCGCATGCGACGCTCTAATTTATGGCCACTACAAACTTTCTAGATTAGGATAGAATTACTAATTTTAACGTGAGTATAAAAAACCCTGTTTTAAGTATGGGAGAACCTTAAAACACTAATCTCAAAAACACAAAACACTGAGCACTAATTACGCCTTTAATGTTCATTGTTCCCGAGCGTACGGCGCGTAGCGTTCCGCGCGCGCCTCAAAGAGCCATTCGACCACCACAGACGGGGCCCTAAAGGGCTGATGTTCAGCCGGGGTTGCGGGGTAAGCGCAATGAGGTACCGCGACCTCGGCACAGAGCAGGAGAAGGAACAGGGGGGTTTTTAGTCAGTAAGAGTCTGACACTCCCTCCTGCCCGGCCCTGGGCGGGAGAAGTCATTTGATGATTTCCCCTCACAAAAAAAAAAAAAATGTTGTTCATTGTTCGGTCTACTCGACGTCCGTGCGTATATACCTGACACATGCTGAGCTGGACTCCCATTCGGTGCAAACTAAAGACACACTGAGCCGCGCCGTATTTTATTATTATCTTTTTCCTTTTTTTTCGTTCTTTATGTTATTTCTTTTGTACTACCCGTCTAATACTTAATTTTTATAAATATTCCCTAGTTTGATTTTATTTTGCATTATTTTCTTGTTAATTTGTATTGTGTACCCACTTATTTGTCAATTAATTTGTGTCTGTTATTGTTTGTGCTGAATAAATGTGTTATCTACCTATCTATCTAAGTATGCTTTGGAAATAATGCGTTGTCTGGAATGGAGTGATACCAGGGCCTCACAGAAAACTGGCGTGGTACAAAGCATTACATGCATATCCTCGCTTGAGTGAGGTTGCCGGAGACCCAGTCTTTTCTTTCTCCATTCCTGATACTCAATTCCCTAATTCCTAACCACCACCAAAAATATGGCAACTCACAACGAACATAACAAAACTGAATTTGTATATTTACCCCTTTTATTATTTGACCTACAACAACACTGAAATATACCACGCACCTTTCGCTTGATACCTTCTTTTTTTTTGTCAGGGGAAAATCATCCAATGACCTCTCCCGCCCCGGACCGGGCGGGAGGGAGTGTCAGACTCTTACTGACTAAAAACACCCCCGTTCCTTCTCCTGCTCTGGGCCGAGATCGCGGTGCCTCATTGCGCTTACCCCGCAACCCCAGCTGAACATCAGCCCTATTGGGCCCCATCTGTGGTGGTCTATTGGCTTTCGCTAGATATCTTTTTTTTTGTGAGGGGAAAATCATCAAATTACTTCTCCCGTCTAGGGTCAGGCGGGAGGGAGTGTCAGACTCTTAGTGACTAAAAACCCCCCTGTTCCTACTCCTGCTCTAGGCCGAGGTCGCGGTGCCTCATTGCGCTTACCCCGCAACCCCGGCTGAACATCAGCCCTATAGGGCCCCGTCTGTGGTGGTCTATTCTCTCTTCGAGGCGCGCGCGGAACCGCCGCGCCGTTCGCTCGGGTCTGGTTCGCTAGATATCTAAGTTATGTATTCTATATAAAGAAGGTTTTTGAAAGGGGAAATTTATTTTTCGAATGATTTTTCTCGGACAGGGTGACGCGAGAGGGAGTGTCAGACTCTCACTAACTAAAAACCCCCCCCGAACCTTCTTCTACTCAAGGCCGAGGTCACGGTGCCATATTGCGTTTCGTTTACGTGAACTTGCTTCTACATTACGTTGTAACCACGTGACCAAAGAAGCAGTCCTTGACCATACTGTATGCCATTTAAAAATCGAATGTCTACCATAATCCTATAAATATAGATGTAAAAGTAACAATCACGTATCGTTGTAATTAATTTCGACTTACTTGACTTATCAATTAGGTCAGTAAGTCATACTGAGGTGTTGTAAGGTCATCTCATAAGCCTCACTTACTAATAATAGCTTTTAAACTGGTTTATTAAGTACATACGTACGTAAGATATATTTAATATTAATCATTAATATTGACATTTAAAATGTTTATTTTCTTTCGATTTCCTTACTACAGATCATGCTGAACTGTTTAAAGAAAACTATTTTTCATCCAAATGCCAAAATAAAAATAAAAAATTTTAATTGAACCGAAAATTGTTTTATGCCAGTTTATTTCTTTGCTTACTTTATGGTAGTTGAGCCTACCCATAGAACTGTCAGGGTACAAAGTAACTTTATTTTTTTACATATAGGTTAAAAACATAAAAAAACCTTACCTTTTTTATTATCGAAACAATTTTAGCAATATGGAAACCAAACATAATAAAGAACAAAACTCGAGATAACTAATAAAAGTTAATAGAAGTTCACTTAGTGCTAATACGAGTCTTATTAAATTACGTACGTTACAAAAGATCAACGAGTACTTCCTACGGCCAGGCACCGGCGTGGAAAAATACAAGTTTTAATAAACTCGCATGACGTCTGTTTCATAACACGGTTCAACGTGTAATAAGATAAAACGGTTTATTGCCTCCTTACAGCAGATATTATGAGAAGTCAGCAAATAAGTCGTTAGTACCTACCTATTTAGCTAATAAACTCAATTTCCAATTAGATGAAATCGCTTTTTCACGACTTTTCCGCTGATCAGCCTTTATGAATTCTCCGTAGAAAATGTCCGATTCCACCTTACTAAGTACCCGCGCAATCTTTATTGGAAATAAATTAAAGCCAGCGGAAAAGAATTCAAACCTTTTGTTTGTTCGGATGGGACAAGATATTAAAAAATGGAAGGTTGTGAGTCTCCATAGAATTTACCATGACAACGGGATGCCATTGCGAGTAGAAAGCACATACGTTTTATTAGCTTATATTTGAGACTATGACCTTTTTTATTCACCTTATATTGTTGTGTTTTCACGTAGAAAAAGTTTTACCATTGTATCTCTATTTTTGTGTTTTAGTCGCTGAGCAACCAGCCGCGTTTACATACAAAAGACTATAGTTTTATTTTCAGCAACATACGATACGGAACCGAGTAAAACTGATTTGGGGTTATACTTTTAACAAAATGTTTAATTTGTTGTGAACATATATGAATAAATTATAATTTTCACTCGGTACTATAACCTTTTAAGTGTAGTTAAACCAACAATCAATTGTTTTTATTGATAATGCAGCAAATCTACGTACATAATCATACTACTTGAACTGACCGAAACTATATTCAAACCTTTAAAAGCAACACCTGGAACCTCCCATAAGCAACCACAGCGTAGTGTTTCGCCGTATGAGTGAGGTTACCGGGGACATTCAATCCTCCCCCTCCCCCAATCCCTAAATTGGTCGGCAACGCACTCGTAATTCTTCCGTTGTTGCGGGTGTCCATGGGTGGCGCTGATTGCTTACCATCAGGTAATCTGTATGCCGTCCTTTGACATAAAAAAGAAAGACGAATAATTGTTTATGTATTAAAATTATAAAGTCTGAGGAGGTACAAAAAGAATCATAAAATGAAAACAGTCACATGTCTATAAATAGTTCGTTCATAAAGGTGTTACTCAAACCATGAAAGGCTAGCCAACAATGAAGACGAGAACTTTGGTTTCAATTCAATTATGAGTTGTTGCCTATCAGAACTTCACCGATGAAACCTATTTACGAAGGAACCATGTAATAAACAACGCCATAGGAAACCAAACTTTCTTATACAGCCATAGAAATCGTGAAGAAGAAACAACAATAAACAAGTAATTAAAACTTATTTACCTATACGGCTAGTTCGCGTGCAGTAGACGAACTAAATGAGGCTCTGCGTTTAACTAACATAAATATGTGCCGTATCTAGAGGGAACGTAGGCGCCTTAAGGCTTAATCTTTATGAATACTATTCTACCATTCCATTTTAATAGTCGCCTGTTAAAATACAAATTTTACTTTGTAACTTCTTTATTTAATTGTGTGCTTATAAATGTATTAGGATCGACTCTTTGTTTTGGATGTTAAGTGGGTGTAAGCTCGGTTTTGGAGCTCATTTTCTGGAAATAAAAACAGGTTGGTTTTAATTAAATGTTAATAAAAATGACCTACTTATACGAGTCTTATTGAAATTGTACTAATTCATGGTTCTTTTTATATTGGTTTTCCTCTCTCATTTGACTGTACTGTAGTACAAATTTACCTACGTTTCAAATAGAATACAGCATACTACTCCATTGTAGATAAACCTTGTTCGTATTGTAAAAACCAGCTAGAACATTTTACATGAATATTTTTACCTTAATATTCTATAACGTCACTGTGATAAGGAAATCTATTTTTAGATTTTGTACAGTCAACAAAAGTTTACCTCCTGAGCCTAAACACGGTAAGTACTTACTTACATAAGATTATCTTATACAAGATCTAGCTTCTGCCGCGGACTTTGTCCGCATTTTAACAATTAAAAGTGGCTTAATTGAATTAATGGTCTCACAAGTCGACAGTTCTTTATCAAATTTTTACAGAAAATTATTTTTATATTTTAAAAACTAAATGTAATTTTACGTATCCCAATAATTTTTCTTCAGTGTTTGAGTTATTTTAGACTGATCGTAAACACTGACTTGCTGTGTACTTTTCTAATACCTTAAGTTTTTGTGAACCGGCTATAGTATGATGCCAAACTTCGAACCGCTATGAAAAAATTGTATTGTTTACAAAGTGCGTTGCAATATTTGTGCAAGTCTTTAATTCACATTTAACTAAGGTGGTGGTATGGTTTTATATATATTAAATTCAAACATGTGTCCTTAGAAAGCTGTACAATTACGATTTTGAGAAATTGTCAAAATAGTGACACAATTTTAATTAAATAGTGTCCGAAATGGTCAGCTACGCGATTCTAATGCCTCGTGTGGTGGATATGTATCAATTCACCAGTAATCGTTTTCCATATATAAAACAACATTAGACTCACCAAAACACCGAAATCAGTCCAAAACAGATATCGTGTCGCTAACAAGTTCACAACTCATCGACGCCAGTAAAACCCAGTCTAGCCATTCTTGCAGACATGAAACATTTTCAAATATTATGCACCGGTCTGATTTATAGGAGACAGCTGGCTAATCTTACCACGCTATCGCCAACACAGCTCTACAAAAAACGAATTCCAAACGGCGACTTTTATGGTAGACCCTTTATACTGTCTAGCCAAAAGTGAAACCTTATCTTGCAGACTATAAATAAATAAACTTGACGTTCCAACCTTACATTGATACAATCACTTTGTTCTTTTATTTGGGTTATATATGTATGTAACCTTTACTTCTCTGGCCACTAACTCATGCAGTGTCGTTGTTATTGTGTAATAAAGCGCAAGTCAGTCTGCTGTTGGGTGAAAACCAAATGGGTAACTTCGAAGTAGATTATTGCTAACCAGACTTCGATTTAATATGTTTTTGAACTTTGGGGACATTATGACATATCAGATACTAGCTTTTACCCGCGGCTTCACTCTCGTTAGGCATCCCCTTCCCTATCCTATCCGACCCTACCATATCATACTATATCCTTCCCTACCCTACACTACCTACCCTACCCTACCTGCCTTACCCTATCCAATGTCCTTCTCCCAATTCTTAGCTACCTCTCTACCAATTTTCAGCCAAATCGGTTCAGTCGTTTTTAGTTATAAATAGTTTTTTTTTATGTAATAGGTCGGCAAACGAGCAGACGGATTACCTGATGGTGCATCAGGAATCAGCGCCGCCCATGGACACTCGCAACGGAGGAGTAACGAGTGCGTTGCCGACCTTCGGGATTAGGGATTTGGAGATTTAGGGATTAAGGAGGGATGGGGGAAGGGGAAGGATTGGGCCTCCGGTAACCTCACTCACACGGCGAAACACAACGCTGTGGTTATTTTACGTCGGTTTTCTGTGAGGCCGTGGTATCACTTCTGTCGAGCCGACCCATTCGTGCCGAAGCATGACTCTCCCACACTTAATAGTGCAACTAACAAGACTTTCCTTTAACTAGGTATTTATACAAACATGATCTAACTAACTTGAGAGTAGTCGTAGAAACCTATAAAACATTTAGGGTGAAGCGACAACACAATAACTTACAGTTATAGGGCGTCAGGTCGTTTAACATTCAAACAAAAAGTACTAGAGCTTCTCCTTAAGAGGTTGGCTGGATCATTATTCTGATAATACAGTGTAGTAGTACATGTATCTATGTATTGTATTATACGTTTATGTAAATGTGTCCTTTATATATTTTAAACATGTAGGTATATTAGGTAGATTTTGCCTCCTAACATCAACCATTTAGTCTTCACTGCAACACCCAAACCTCAGAGTGTTAATGAGTACTAAATTAGTCTTAGACTTGAAGTCTATGCAAAAATAATGCATAATATACCATAATCAAGAATGGCCAAACCCTAAATAAAGGCTTTTAATTTATCACACGACATTTATTCAATTATTAAGAAAATATCTTTCTGTACAGCAATCAGTACGAGATATAAGCAAAGTTAGGAGCGGATTACATTATACGAGAAATTGAAACAGCAATTATTTCACAAAACATAGGAGGAACACGCGACTCTAAACACATAACTGATGAGTTCTCTAATGACAAAAACAACCACAAACAGACAGGTAAGCTGATTCAGAATCTTTAATTACATCATCTCGGTATCGCAACAGAAGAAAAAAGAAAGATTTTATCGAAAACGATCCCCTTAAAGAGGATTTACGCAATTAAAACGAAGAAGGGAAGGCCGATAAAGGAAAAATATTTATTCTTGCCTTTTGAGTAAACTTTTAGAAATAATAATCTTTCATATTATGCGGCACTGCAAATATTTGGTGTTCATTAAAATAAACTTTATGAATGTTTTTATCACTGTTTGATATCTATGTATGATATGAGTTACTTATAATATCTCTTTAAGTAAATTCTGTCTTCGTAACTTGAGATTTAAATATTTTAAATTGCACTACTTTAAATTTTAATAATGTTTTCAGTGTCAATATTTATTTTGTAAGATAAATAACCGTTTATTATTAATATGATACATATTTCTTAGTAACTGCTTACATAAGAATATTGATATCATCAAATTTTTTTCATCCATCCACCCTGTTGCTTACATGTTTGTTTAGGTGTGTCTGGGAAAGTTTTCTCAAAGAAGTTTGGATCAGCGAGAAAGTTTAGTAGGTCTTTAGTTAACTTGTGGTAGTTTAATATGATCCACCTAACAGAATTTAGCGACATTTAAAAACAGTGTAATGATATTTTAGGTACTTCAGTAAACGCGTAATTCTCAGTCCATTTATGTTTTTTTTGTGATTCTTTGTTATGTCATTATTGTTCTTCCACAACAAATTAAGTCAATATTAAATGTATCTTAAAGACAGTTTGTGAGAGGTAAATGTATGGGGTAACCTTTAGTAGTAGTAAATTTAAATAATAATATAATTTGAGACTTAGTTATGACTCATAATTTAACGAATATATAAAACCTATCAACGCGTACTTACGTCATTATGTTACGTTCATAGATACATATTTTGTTTCGAAGAAGAAATATTAAAAAGAATTGAGTTGATTTAAAAAAAAATAACGAACAAAGTCGATTATCGAGGTACAAATATTAATAGCAAAAATAACGAGACACACACACACATCTGCAACAAACTACCCCACTATGACATAAACAATAATTTATATATCACAGAAAATAAATCATTTGAAAATTTCAACTTCCCATACTCAAGCAGAGGATATTAATGTTTCATCAAGAAAATAAATTCACTACGCGCCGCTTAGTTTCCCGTACATTATAATTGCTATACAAGTAATGATATTGTTTCATGAATTAATTGAGGCTACGAGAGAAATTATAATACATTAAACATATTATTATATACTTACTCTATATATTATACCTATATATCACCGGGTGAGAGGTGATCTTTTAGAGGGTGGGTGAGGCGAGAGAGAGAGTGTCAGACTTTTACTGGCTAAAAACCACCCCAGTCCTTCTTCTATTCCTGGCCAGGGCCGTGCTTACTCACTGCGTTTGACCCACAACCCCGGCTGAACATTAGCCCTATTGGACCCCATCTTTGGTAGTCTATTGCCTCTTTGACGGGCGCGTGGAACGGTACACGCCGTACGCTCAGATCCAAAACCCTAATTCCCAAAAAGTCAGTAACGCAGTCGTTACTTCCGAGATTTTTCCGATAGCTAACCATCAGGTAAGTATTAGGTATTATTAAGCAAGGACATTATTATAATTACAAAAAATATGATGAACTAAAGATGAATTCGACATTTTACGTAAAACTGACGAATAAATTTTGATACAATAAGGCACCAAGATGGTACCTGAGACTTTATAGAAGTAAGTTCTTTTATAAAGACCAACCAAATATTTATAACTTACCACTATACTTTCTAAATTCTATGCAGGCGAAGCCGTGGACAGTAAGCTAAGTTTGGGTACAATAAACATACCATAATCAGTCTTTAAACGTTCCCTTTGAGCGAGGATACGGCCGTAATCCACCACACGGGGCTAAAGCGGATTGCCGGCCTAAAACACCGAAAATAAAAATTATGATTAAAACACAAACATGATAAATTAATATCCAACACATATTTGCTTAGAAATTATATAATTTCACACCTTTTTTATCTTCAGAAAGAGTCAACTGATGAACACATTAAAGGCATGTTTCACTTTCTTTTGTACCCGACAAGCTTTTATATAAGTTCATACAAATTACGTTTCATATTCACGTTTATCTGGTAAATAGTGGATATATCCAGTCATTTTCAATCTGTCACAAATATAACACTTACTTTTCGTCGATAATGGTAAAAGAAACTAGAGTTATTATATTAGCTTCATCCCCCGATAATTATCATAAAACCAACAATACTTAGCCAATCCAGGAATCGGTCCCAAACAACAAGACACTTATTCCATTTTAACGCACTTTGTTTTCGAACCAAATATTTTATTCTATTGAATTAACAGAAACACGAAAGGGTCTTAGAGTGAATAATAACATAAGCCACCTTCTTCATCTTCAATCAGCTGGTCTTGGGGTAAACTGTTCTGGAGCACGTGACACGCATTCAGATAGGAAGGGATATTGGGCCATTGATATATGAGGAACCGATTCTTTGGTTTCCACCGATTTCAGATAGATATAATACTTAAAATATAGCTTAGAAGTAACGTAACAAAGAAGTAGAGAAACCGCTGAGTAATAATAGTTTTAATTCCACCCCTGTTCTTCAAGTCGGTAAAAGCCGCAACTGAGGGTCGTCTTGACAGAGAACAGGACTCTGAATATAACTAAACCTTTTGGAAAGCGATGTTCAACCTGCTGTCCAGACAATAATTACGGGAAATCCTTTTTTTTGGTGTCGGGTTGGAAAATCCTCATGGAGACCCACCACCCTCGGGGTAGGGCGAAGGGTACTATCAGACTCATACTGACTAAAAACCAACCCGGTGTTCCTCCACTTACCCTTGTGTCGGAGGGGCGGGTATCGCTGAAGCATTCGTCGCATCCCCCCTACGGGTATTGGCTACGGGAAATCCTTTTACATATCTGCATCTATATCTACTTTTGCTTGGAGATTCATAGCCCAGCAGTGGATGCCAACAAGTTGGTGATGATAATATTGCAAATTAAAAGTCACGTGTATATTCATATTATTTTGCATATTTTATTTCGAGAATGTTTACCCAACCATTTGGGTATTTATTTATAACAAAACGACACATATTAAGATAATTTATTTGATAAAATTAAACGATGTAATGTTTGTAAACACAACAAGAAGAGAAGTTTAAATTTAATAATAGAGGTGCTATTGAACTGTTGGTACATCAGATTTTAAAACAATATTTTTGCATTTAAAATTCTGTTTAGGTGTATACCTGTTTGATTTCAACATTCCTCATTTGAGAAACCAATTAATACGACAAGAGATACGACCAGAGCTACAGCCAATTAATTGTTTTGTTCTAAAAATAAACAGTAAGTGGTAAAGGAAGCATGTAGAAAATAATTACCGAGTATTTATTCTCTTTGTTTCCGAGAGCTACTTGAACAAACTTCTTCATTTCCCTCAGTTATTTTAAAATACTTTTCAAGGTAAGCGCTTAAATATTTGTTTGTTTAGCAAAGTTTAATCACCCCCATGTGAATTACGGAGCTAGATCAAATTTGATCAGCGTCCAATTAATTTGTTACGTCAGATAGTAGATAGACAATTATGTTCAAACCCGGCACAGCTACATAAACCTAGCGACTATATCTACATTTTCATATTCGTTGATTAATATCAGCATGAATTGAAACGCGATATATTTGCCAGGCTCAGAGCATGAGAGCAATGTTATTTCATTGATACGCAGAAAAATCGTTCACACGTTTTATTGGTATCTCCCAATTAAAAAAGGAATGTGGAGTGCATTGGTGTGATGCACCGGCATCCACAAGGACCCTAGCCGGCAATAAAGTAGGCATCAAGCGAGCTACGTGCCTTACGATAAGACGAGTTGTACGTGCTAACTCCTTATTTGTGCATGAAGCTCAGCCACCGAGCAAACTGGGACGTTTAAAAAACGGTAAGAAAATTTACATTATCACATTCCTCCAGAGAGCTGTTTTACTAGTCTCAGAGCTTAAATATTTCATTGTAGAAAATGTTTTACTTCGTAAGAGTTCATCTGAAAAAAACATTTTATAATAAAGATATCTGCCGAGATACAGCAATACTGTCTAAAGAGGATTGCACCACTCTTAAGTCGGATGCTCCTAACTATTTCTAGAAAGGAATACTTTTAATATTTGTAGAAACATTGCTGCTTTCAATTCCATTTATTTAAAGTCTATCAACAAGAAGAAGTAAGTGAGTAGCTAAGTAAGTAGCTGAGTACAAACCATTAATATTCATGAGCTATACGACTGTATGTCACACATAGATTACCAAAATTTTATTGCCGTTATTTATAGATCAGTATACACCAGAAAAACAAAGAAAAAAATCGAATAATGTCCTGCGGCATTAAATAATGTTTCTCGCATTGTATATCCTAGCCCACTCGTGCGTTACGTGGACAGCTACCACGGACTACAAACGCTCTCCGATGTCACCCGGCACGTAGGTTATAAAAATGAGGGAGATCTTTAAAGTGAAAAGTAAAACGAGTTTGGCTTTTATGGTAGTTACTCTGAGTTATCCAATCAGTCGGTGCCGGGGAAGCAATAAACTGGGCATCACGTCCGAACGTGTCCTCCCAGTGACAAACTACTAACGCTCCGCGCCAACTAGCGCGCTGAACGCTTGCCTGCACTCACTGATGGACGAATTTAGATTTATTACTTACCCCGCGTGTTTACTTTTCCTCACATCGTCTGAGCTGTGACGACATTCATTAGTTAGGGTTACTCTTGTAGTTGTGTTTGGTCACGGCAAGGAAAACACACTAGAATAACAGTTTGACATGACAATGCAAAACCACTTCATTCGAAGTTCCCCAAAGCAAGGAAATGATATTGATTACCAAGCAAACCGCAATGTTTTCGCCTCTTTTCTAGATGAACGATTCCTATTTATTACGACAAAGTAAGAAATATCGTAAATATCTCATTTTTTCCATCGTTACTGCAAAGACATTTGAACATCCATCATATACTTATAACTTACAAACAATGTTGTATCGACGAATTCTCTCGAAGGAATGATGCAGGAAAATTTTGCTTTTCAATCATCGAATACTTTTGAGTGGTTTCCTCGGCGTTTTTCTCAAATGAATTCAATTAATCATATTCCTTTTTCGATTTAATAGCGATATTATGTTTGATATATGTATGTATATTATGTAGGTTTATTGTATGTACGTCATGTATATACGATATTGAGGCACACAAAGAGCAAGTCGCTTCCCTGTCAACTGTTCCACATTTGATATGCAAAGATATTACTGTACCGTCAACATACTGAATAGGCGTGTATTTGACAATGTACCTACTGTTGATAATGGGTCCAATTGACAACCGTACTTTACGTCTAATTGCTGATTATCCATCAAACTTATTGGTACAATCAATCACATTCGAACATAATCGCTTGCATTATAAGCCATTATTATAATCCCTCAAACTACTCAGACAAAACAATAGTTATAGTAATTGTTTTCTCTAGAAAATTGTTTTGTAATTATCTTTGGAATACGATTACTTACGGATGGATTCACATAATGTGTCTGTGTCTCAGAACTAGCTTTTATACTTTAAACATAACACAACGCTATATATTCTCGAAATAAGTCCACTAATTTGACTGCACGGTTAGCGCAGTAGTTTGACAGATTAGTTATTATACAACGTATCGCGGGGTTCGATTCCCGCTCGAAACCATACTTTGTGTGATTCACAAATTGTTGTCTTAGGAGTAACTGTGATGTGTATGAAAATTTGTATATTTGTAAACATTATCCACGATACAGAAGAAATTCTTAAAAAAGTTGGACATCGATTCAATATAGTTATATTATATAGTCTACTCAACATTTCACTTTTCCGAAGCCCCTTATCACTATATTGAATAAAATAAATCGCTTTCTATGTCCCTATGTAAGTTTAAATCTTGAAAACTAAGCAACGCATTTTGATACGGTTTTTTAATGGAAGAGAGATTGAAAAAGGATGGTTATCATACATAATAATATAATAACATCCATTAATAAGTGGATAAATTTAGTATCGGCATTACTACCGTGCAAAGCCAGGGCGAGTCACTAGTATTCCAATAAAATAAATACATACAACTCTTGATGTCACAATGTAACATGAAAGAGATGAAAAGCAATTTAAGTCAAATAACGTTTGTGGAAAATGTTGTAAACAGTTTTAATGTTACCTCAGGTTAAGCCACTTTAAATACGCTCAAGTTTAAGATGTCAACTAAGTTGTTAGCTTAGCTTGTAAACTTATTCAATCTCTTTTTCGTTTGAGTATAAGTTAGCACCGGTTTAAGTAATACGGTCTCAATTTTAATGTTCAAATAATTGACATTGTATTTTATGATAAGTATTGTGACAATTTTCTTTTTGTAAGATTTTATTATTCTTTTGACTTAAGGACATATGTATGTATATGCCATGTACTTTCAGTCAAATTTTCTGCTACTTCGGGCCTTAGCGCAGATACATCTCTAAGAAATGCATCACATATCAGTCCTGCTCAAAGTATAAGCGACATCGAAATAAATACCGAAACTGTGCTGAAGCTCCTCAAGTCATTAGATCTTGATAAGGGGGCAGGTCCTGACGACATACCACCAACATTTATAGTTAGGTGTGCTAACAGTATGGTGGTACCACTTACTACTATTTTTGTGCGTTCGGTTAGTGAAGGAATTGTGCCTAACGTATAGAAGCGAGAATTTATAACTCCAGTGCACAAGAGTGGTAGTAAAGGGGAATTTACCAATTATCGCCCTATATCAAAATTATGTCTGTTTGGTAAGATATTAGAGCGCCTTATATATAACCAAGTCTATAGCACTTTTTCCTCTGCATTCATTTCCGAACAGCACAAGTTTCTAAAAAACCGATCGACCACATCTAACCTACTGTCATTTGTTGATTTTACTACCTCTTGTATGGAACATGGCGGTCAGATTGACTGCATCTTTACTGATTATAGTAAATGTTTTGATCGCATAGATCACAGGATACTTTTACAAAAGATCTTGCAGGCAGGTATTCATAGTAATTTGTATCGGTGGGTTACCTCATATATACAAAATCGTTCGCAAGCTGTCGCAATCAATGGCATTGTATCTTCATGGCATTTAGTTCCTTCAGGAGTTCCCCAGGGATCTTTGCTTGGTCCTTTGTTATTTAATATTTTTATTAATGATATTAATATTTGCTTTCATAACTTATCATTTTTACTTTACGCAGATGACTTGAAAATGTTTAAACAAATACGCAATATTGAGGATTGCTATCTATTGCAACAAGATTTGGCAAGACTTGAGGACTATTGTAAATTAAATAACCTAGACCTCAACGTATGAAAATGTTTCCTAATTTCATTTACACATAAGACCAACGTCATAGTCCATAACTACACCCTAAAAAGCCACAATTTGGAACGGGTATACTATATACGAGACTTAGGTGTAATACATGATTCCAAACTTACGTATGAGAGGCACATCGATTACATAGTAATTAAAGCCTATAAAGCCATGGGTTTTTTAAAAAGGACCTGTTCTCAGTTCTCTAGTGTCAAAGTTATTAAAATGTTATACTGTTCGTTTGTCCGTAGCTCACTCGAATATTGTTCACAGGTTTGGAATCCTCGGTACGATGTTTATATCTCAAGAATTGAATCTATACAGAAAAACTTTACCAGATATCTCCAATACAAGTGTAGGAAAGATGATTGCAATTACGAATCTAGATGTAATAGATTTCACCTATTGCCCCTTAAAGAGAGAAGGATGATATCAGATGTTTCATTTCTTGTTAAATTGGCTCAATCACATATTGACTCGCCTACCCTTCTCTCTAACATTGGGGTACGCATTCCAAAAAGGTCGGTCAGGATACCATCTCTTAATCGTAATGCCCCTCATTGCAGTACTAATTATCGTCAAAATTCATACTTTATAAGAGCTGTAAAGTACTTCAATACACTTACGGACTATTCGGAACTTGACCTATTTGCCACTAAGCCACAGGTATTCACGAGAACTCTTTCTAAACACTGGTTTGATGTGGTTCAATAATTGTGTTAATTTAAGTTAGTTTGTATTTTATATTGCTGTAGTGTGACACTTTCATTGTTTTTTTTTTAAACAGATAAGCTTATTATTATTCTTATATGAAAACAATTGGTTTCTAGATTTTATATTTGTAATCTAAGTGATTGTAATAAAACTGGTCGTTTTCCTATTAAAATATATATATATATATATACCCTAGATGGACCAAATGGCGTCCACAGAAGACCATCGCGACCCATCTTCACCTTCAAGCTTAACCTCACTTCAGGTCATTTCTGGCCAATGCTCACCGCGCCTGCCATCATGGAGCGCCGCTAGGTTAGCCGAAGAAGGCCACGACTTCTTTTTCCTTCAGGGTTCCAGACCATGGTTTACTTTAAAACGTGAACGGCACATTTTCGGAGCATATTGTCCATATGCTCCGAAAATGTGCCTCCTGCCCCATTTGCAACAGCTTTGTGTAGTATTAAATCCTTCTGCACACAATCTATTACACACTCTATGCATTTTTTGGTCCCCAACCTATCCATCCACAGACTTTGTCACATCACATGCCACAGAACGCAATTATCGATATTTTTTTAGAATAAAGTTATACTTCCTATGTTTATGTATATCCCTATATTTTAAAGCATTTAATCCTCCTTTGTACGCATTGTGCATGAAGTTTTAATAAATGTAGTACGATTTGTATAGATTATTTGTATCGTACTGTACAGTTCGACTTACTCAAATCAACATATATGTATGTAGAATATATATTTTAAGAAAACTATTATCACAAACTAAGAGCCTAGCATAAAAGATAAAATACTAACTTAAAATCTTAGTTTTGCTTCGAACGTGACTTGTTACTATACACACATCCACACATCGGTATGTGAGAGAGAATACAGGATGCACCTGTGTTTGCGGACACTTGTCTACAACGACAATATCACCTTAATACACACATACATTGGCAGTTGACTGCTCTCCATACTATGTCCAGCGATCATTGCATTTGAATACATGATACAAGTTTCTAGGCTTTGTTTATTGTAGTCTACGTTGTATGAAACAATATAAAGCCATTTGACTGGTCAATAATGGTACGTTTTTTAATGGCAAATGAGCTAACTAGCTAATTAGATATGTTTGCCATGCATTTTTGCCATCGAAACACATAAAAAAAGGAATTGGCCAATGGACACCCGCAACATCGCAGTGTTACAAGTTGCTTTTTGGGGATTTGGAGAATGGAGATGGGGGTAGGATTAGGCTTTCGGTTACTTTACTCACAAAGTAAACCAAATTTCACATAGTACACATTGAGCAATATATTTTGCATACAAGGTGCCACAGAAGTTGGTGCCCTAAACAGGTCATTAAAATAAGGAGAAAAATTTTTACCTCCGCTGTCCCGTAATCGCGTGTAATCAAGGTGTGCCGAGAAGGTTAATTCCAAATTTAATATAATTTAGTACAAACAATTTGCTCGGTAAGTAGCATTAGTTTGCAACCATTCAACCAATAAAGTATTTCAATAAATAACACTTAATAGTCACATCTTTTTCTAACACAGAATACAAGAGAAAGATAGCGAATAAGTATGTTCTTTATGTCAAATAACTCCAAGTTAGTACTTTTCTAATTACTTTTTCTAGCAATGTCTTCACGTAGGGAGGTCTATAAGTGGGTACTAGTCTGTTTAACCAGCCCAAAATTTTCTAATTACGTAAATAGAGAACTAGATTCTAGACCTCGTTTGACACTAAAAAAGTTTCTATCTCTTTCTTGCGAAAAGTGATTAGAAGAAGACGGAGATAGTTTAAATTAAGCTCATTATAATGTAGAAGAGGATTCGCGCAACAGAACTGAACAAATGACTATAATTTAAATGTAACTACGTAAAATGTACGAGTTGAAACCGTTTTTCCATTAATCCTCGATGTTTTAATGTACAAATAGGTAATTTGAACATTAAACCGTACAATGTTCGTACTCGTATATTCGTACAACTTGTTCGTAATTACAGAGGATTAATATGATACGAATCGCATATTATTTGGTTGATTACTATAAATTACCTGTAGTACCTATTCTTCTTTGATGTGGCTTTATATGATGATGTACTTACATTGAACTATTCAACCTTTTTAGTTTTTCTCTAGAATTATATCACATCACAGCACAACAACAGCCTATAAGTGCCCTCTGCTGAGCAAAGGCTAAGGCGCCCACTTCTTCTTGAGAGTGCTGGTTCGAAACCTAGTACCCCGCAAGTAATTACCAATGTGACCTTGTATAAGATATATCTTTTTCTGTCTGACTGTCTGTCTAAATACAGACACGACACCGACTGACAAACGGGGAATGAAAACATCGTGAGGAAACCTCGACTTATAATTTCTAATCATTAGTCGTATTTAATATTTTTTATTTTAAGTTTGAAAATTACCAATCTGGCTTAACAAGCGTGGTGATTAATGTTCAAACATTCTCCGTGTGAGAAAAGGCCTCTGCTCAACATTTAAATGTAGAGATGTGATGTGTAGTTTCCAAAGTTATGTAGTTACTACATTGTAATAAAGTTCCTGGATGACAGGGCATTTCTCGGTTTCTTCTTCGAAAATTAAAACATTATCGTTAAATATTTGGTTTCCAAAAAAATTTACGTACAAAATTGTATTGAAATCGCTGGAGCTCTTATATACAATCCCGTGCATACACTCCCGTGTATAATTATTCGAATAAAATAACACTAAAGTAATAAAGTTATCGACTTCAACTGCCTGTATATTTAATAAATGAATAATAAAATAAAGATAACTTAGACAATAACAATAACTATATAAAGGATTGAGACAAAATCCAGTCCGTTTAAATAACAGTAAATCGTTAGACCTTTCCCTTAAACTATTGGGTTACGGATTTTATTCCTTGACTAATAAAAAAATATATTGAAGACAACCGAAGCGTTTATTGGGAACGATCCCTTCTGAGACCATTCTCAAAGGGATCCGACTAAAGGGGTTGAAAAAATATACACCCTGTATTACACATTGAGTTAAAACTTCTTATATTTTCAAATATAGAATAATGTTTTATTACACATAAAATAATAATAATAAAAATACGATTTATGTATAAATTATTTAGAAAATAGTACCTATTTACCTATTATATCCTAGTACCTATTTTCTTTATCTTATAAACCAAGGCATATTCTAAAACAGCCGAAACAGGCAGGGGCATATTCTTACTTTTTAGCAACCTAAGTGCTTCACATCGCCGGCTAAGAGTAAAGACGATATGGCAAGCTCCTTTAAAAAGTGGCGTCACGAATTAATGTACCTAAAATGTATATTAATGAAAGATATTTATAATGCTATAACTTATCAGCAACATATCATATTCCACTTAAACAATATTATTAAAAGCAAACCAAGCTTACTTCGAACAAATCCTCTTAACATAATCCAACCTAACAACACGGACATCTAATTAAATATACTTGGCGAATCGCTCCCTAAGTACCGAACTAATTTCCAGAAGTACGCAATATAATTCTCTGTTCTGAGTGTAGCAGGCAGTTAATAATCGACATTAGTAAAGTGGCTTGGTAAGGGGAGACTCCCCTAAGGTATCAGTACTCAGTGGCCGGCGTAGGAACCTCCGATACCATCAAACCACTTCTGCAGAAATTGCAAGGAGGTAATTCCTCAATTTACTGCAATTTGCTTTTAGAGAATCGAAATATCACTTCGTGTGTCGATAGTGCTTTACACGTTGTTGTCGATAACCTCGATAACGTTGCTGAACTCATTTCACACACTGGCTATGTCATTAAACAAAATATAATTAAACAAAATCTTGCCTCTAAGAATCAATTAAGAACTGCTTTCAAAATATCGGCTGCCAAGCCAATCAAACTTCATGCTCGAGAAATCATATTGTATTGTTATACTTATAAATAACCTCGTAAACGTCATGTAGAATTAAGTAGTAAAAAATATACAAGAAGTTACACCCCAGGCGGCTATATTTCATATTGATAAGACGATAAGCTAACAACATGCAGGCCTTTTTATAGCCAATAAATAAGGCTTTTAAACATATATGCATAACTCTAATTTAAGCAGTTATACATATAGTTTAAATAAGACATGTAACGTTGAAGTAATGGCAACACTAGCCCGGAAGCGGAAAAACGAAACGGACTAGTATTTACGAGCAGTACATCCGCCCGGTGGGCTTCATTAGCACACGCGCTGGACAAAAAATTTATATTGTTTTACATACATTCATTGAACTTTACCACTTTATTTCTGGTTACAAATTGAATACAGTAACACAAACATATTTTGGATTTATTAAAATAAATTATTATTTTAATGAATATTTTGTGTAATTCTAAATCCTTTTCTGTTTTAGTTGTCGCTTTGTCCAATATAGAATATAATACACGAATAATTACAATTTCTATTGTAGTTAAATTCGGGTAAATGTAATAATACATGCGTACTGTATTATCAGTAAGGCGAAGTAGCCCATTGTGGTTAGAGTCAGTTCAGTGGCGCACGCTGCTAATTAGCCAGGCACAAGATAAATGTCAGCAATCACGAACCCCCGCAAAGCGGCCGCCACACGCTACCCGCTGCCCGCCTCCACCCGCGATCAACAGATTACTTACAAACTAGCATCTCGCCTTACAGACCACCAATCCTCCTTATTACCCCGTTTTTGTAGACACAACTGGCCGACGCCGGCGGAACCCTTGCTACTGATTTATATTAATATGTAACAATCAATCATCCACTATCTTGACATCCAAGCTGATAGCTCAATAATAAACTTGAATTGCCCCCATAATAGTGTCTTCGTCGCAAATGTCAATTGTTGAACTTTTAAAGGGCTGTTGGTAATAATAGGGGTGGTCTTGTTGAACCATGTCGTTGTAAATCAGTGGTTCAGTTTATATTGAAGGTAAATCACTTTGTTGAAAGTTCAGGCGACGGTCGTGTCGTTGTAATGTATGCCATCATTTTCTTTGTGTTCCTATCGTATTTACTTGTGTGAAAAGTGTCTTTACTGTTTTAAACAAAGTTTTCTACTATACTTGTACTTGTTAAACAGATTTTCCGCTAAAAGGCTTCGTAGTAATAATGAGATTTTTGGCTAAGTATTTAATATTCATAAAGAAGTTCTGAATGTGGAGCATGTGCAAGTTCTAAATATCTTAATTACCTATTGCCGCGAGTTCGCCGTGCAAAACTTTTGACGTTACACTCGTGCCGTTTCGAATATAGTTCCCTTACATGACGTCACGTCGCGAAACATGGCTCTTACTGCTCTTATAAAGAAACATTTCTTTGTAACTTAATGACTAAAGCTTCTTTAGTAAATGAGAGACAGTACAAGAGCCAAAAAACGTAAAATAAATATATGAATAAATTAAAAGCAAAGTATATCTAAACCGCACCCGTAAATACATGATTATCGATTGGTACATATTTCAGTTTAAAACTGAACCATAGGTATCAATAAGGCTGTTGTTTGGTCGACAGAGTTAAAAATGCATCAGCTTTCCATACAGGAACACAGGCATTAATTCGGGAACAGAATTGATACTGGATTAGACTAAACTTCTCAATGGAAATAGTGTAAATAGAAACAGGTACATACTCAAGTCGACTCACCACAGAAACAGATACATACTTATATATAAGTCTGCTAGGTATTCTCGCGCGGTCATAAAAATAATTGTTGAATTCGAACTAAAGTTATCGACATAGCCCAAAGGATTAGCAAACTGAAGTGGCAGTGGGCAGGTCACATCTGTCGAAGAACCGATGACCGCTGGGGTAAACGTGTTCTAGAGTGGAGACCACGTCTAGGCAAACGTAGTGTAGTGCGCCCTGCAGCTAGGTGGACTGACGACATCCGCAGGGTGGCTGGCAGTGGTTGGATGAGAAGAGCTGAACATCGAGCT
Organism: Spodoptera exigua; assembly: GCA_902829305.4. Lineage (NCBI taxonomy): Eukaryota > Metazoa > Arthropoda > Insecta > Lepidoptera > Noctuidae > Spodoptera > Spodoptera exigua. The sequence continues at coordinate 7,956,852 of LR824612.2, forward strand.
CAGTGGCGTGCAATTGGGGAGGCCTATGTGGACATAGGCCTCCCTAGGCAGTGGATGACAACAGGCTGCTGATGATGATGATGATGATGATGATGATGAATTCGAACCAGTAGTCCCGGAGGTTAGCGCGTTCAAATAGATAAACTATACAGCTTTATAACATAAAAAGGGTAGATATAAATTACACACGTTTTTTTCTTTAATATCAAATATCGCTTCGCACTGTAGCACAGCGGACTTGAAAGACACTTGGACGGAATCATTTTTGTGTAGTATTGTCATATTACACGAAAAATAATTACCATAACAAGTGATTTTTTTTTGCTTTATACGTACGTATTAGAGTTTTGGTCGTACTAGTCGCTCGACCTCGTGCCCACAATAAAGCATTATATAGTTTAAGTATCGATCGTAATATACAATTTAACTGTAACAAAATTCAAACACCTAGCAATATATAGGCAAGTAAAATAGAGAGCAAATTAATCGCCTAATAGTAAGCTATTAATGCCACATGTAATTCTCGCAACACTAACTACAGAAAGAACAAAAAATATATTTTCTTTAAAAGTCACACCAAAATGTTTTTCATAATTATCATACGCCTATGAAATCTTTTTGCTATGCAAAGAAGTCTGCTCACACGCAGATGGTATAAACTAATAATTAGATATTAAATCCAGACTCCCTCACAATGTCCCATCACCGTATTTCAGTGGTGTAATTAAACTTAAAAGTACATATAACACGGAAAAATATCGCTTCTTGCTAGAGTTAAAAACCCTCACGCTTGAGTGCCACCTTTAACCTTGGAGCCACTACGAAAAATTTCACCAGACATGCCTCAATTTAAGTTTAATTTAGTGTATGGTCAACAGAGCCCACATCATTACACAGACCAATAAATCTAAAAGAAATATAAATATAAATAATCCTATTTATTTTTTATGTACGATGTATCTAGGTAATTTCTTTCTGTCTGATTCACATCGGTATTATTTATATCCAATATTGTATTGAGTTATTCTTTTTCGTTTTAATCAACAAGTTTTTACTCTGTGTATGGATGTGAATCCATTTTTGTCACTGAATAGTTTTACTGTTTTTCGGGGCGAGAGATTTTATATACATTTCGAAACAGCGCAAAAGTATTATAATAGATTTGGATTTCTAAAATATTCGCAAAACTTTGCATACAGTCAAAAAATGACTGTTGTAACCAGTTGTCAGTAGTTATTTTTCTGCAAAATCCCTACTCATTTTTCAATTCCAAATGTAAAAATTCCAGCTGTAATTTCACGTGAAACAAGCAAAAGTAAACCAGTGTCCTTCAGTTATCTATTTATTGTCATCAGCAGATTATTTAAATAATTACCTGGATAAAATTACAGAATTAACATTTTTTTTAATATTTCCTTTTCCCATCACATAATTATTCGACCTATATATGTATTGTGTAGTAATCAGATAACACTTTCAACAATTTGTTTATCACATAATGATGATTACGTAAATTATCCTTGACAAGTATCCCCTTCACCTACATTCTTCAACAATAACCGGCTTTTGTGTAAAAATGAACTGAACGAACACTCTATTTAAACAGCTGACGCGCATTGTATGCCAACATAATAATATCGATTAAACAAAACCGAATCGAATGTTACGAACTCGATAATTTCATCAGCATTAAGTAACTAACAAATGTTCATTTTGTTTCAATGCGAATAATGCAGAATCGAATTATACCGAGATTTATTTAAACCCACACGGTCAAATTTAGTGAAATTTTAATATTAGTACTAACATCCGTGTGTACACTGTGTTGCCTAATTAACATTGTTATCGCATCAGAGATTTATGTTGATCAGAGTCAATAAAACGGTTCGTTTGCGGCTAGCCTAATGAAATTTGTTCGATATTTTTAAATGACTCAGCTCGACAGGTTAGGTATTATTTTTGTAGACCACATCGATTCTATCGAAGTTCACGCTAATTTTGTCTAAACATTTGTTCCGATCACGTCGCCCGTAACTTTGCTTTTAGACAGAACCAAATGGCTGGACGTTATTCATGAAACAATAAACTTTTTACATTTGAAACCCACCTGCTAACAGTACTTTAGGAAAAGGTTTTAAATTTTGTCATAAACCCAAATGTTATAATAACTTTTCTGTCTTTTAGTTTGTGTATGTCAGTCACGATTTTTTTTGGTTGGAAACAAAATAGTGTCTTATAATGCGGTACGTACGTGAATCTATTTTTGTTGAAATTACTTTTATAATAGCTAAGCATAAGTGCTTGCTTTTAGTTTGAAAACCGCATATATTTTATACCTGTACTAAGTAACTGCTAAAGTCACGCTTCTATAAACCAATATTTTAAAAACAAGTCGAAGTTTGCTCTTTGCAATACTTTCATTTGCTCTTCTTTGTTCGGAAATAGAACCATTTAAGCCATAGTGCAAACATTGAGCGAAGACTTTTATTCTGAAGGAATCAGATTCATAATTTATGCGTTTAAAGTGGAAGGAGTTTTCATAGCTTGATTTATATCGCTCAACGTATTAGTGGAATAGCACTGTACCAGTATAAACTTGGTGAGCGGATATGTTCGTAGTTTTCCAACAATTTCTCGTGGTTCGCTAGAAAACTTTCTAGCTTCATTAATACTATACTCTTACCGCTGTACATTTTACTTCCTTTTACTAAATTACTATTTCAAGTTTTAAATATTCTTTATGTATGAGGTGTAGCTGGTACAAAGCTTGGACTCACTATGAAATTCAGAAGGTTTAATAATAAACTCAATAGCTTAACTTTGCTGTTTCAAGTTACCTTTAAGCTTGTGATGAGATTTATAAATTATTAGGTAATTTTGAATCTGGTCAGGAAAGTACAGATTTAATGATAAGATTAAAGAAGTTAGCGACAGGCTTTTAATGAAAAGTTGTAATCCAAACTAATACTATAAATGCGAAAGTAACTCGGTCTGTCTGTATTTTCTTCTAGCCTAAACTACTGAACCGATTTCTGTGAAATTTTGTACAGACATAGGTTGGAACTCTAGAAAGAACATTGGATAGTTTTTATACCAAAAATCTGCAGGAAGTCACTATTTCACGCGAACGCAGTTGCGGGCAAAAGCTAGTTAAGTTATAATTATTGTATTTATATTTATTCACATCGTGATGTATCGCCTCATTATATGACCATAATTTTCGTATTAGGATATGATTTCTAGTAAGAAAATACTGGTATCGTTTTAAATTTCAAAATCTTACAGTTTTAGAAATTTTAGAATTATACCTGACTCGGCTACGTCGCTGCGTTGCGATAAGAGTCCCGTAGTAACTCGCATGTAGTTGAGCTTTTCTCAGTTAATTCACACGAGAAGGTTGTTATTTTCAATAAGTAAAGTATGTTGCACGATACGTTAGTATACAAAAATATCCGGCGTGTAAGTTTGTCCACTACTTCTTTTTATTGTGAACAAAAAATCGTACTGTATTACAAAATAATTATTTTTCTCCCGTATTTTCGTCAATAAAAGTAGAATCATTGCAATCTTAATATACCATGTAAATATCTAAAAGTAAACACACATTCAATTTAACGACATACTTATTATTCGTATATTTTGAGAGTTCTAGTCTCTAGAGACATTATAATTCTTCAAAAATATCGTTAGAATAAAAGAAAACAAAAAAATATTGGTGATGTGTTTTTTCTTAGCATAGATAGAAGTTTAAACTACTCTAGGATTTACTCCTGTATCCTAGGTGCGTTAACAAACGTACTTATTCACACACACGTGACACCCAGACGCGAAACAACAATTTGTGAATAACATCAAGTGTTGTACCGTGCGGGAATCGAGCCCGCGGCACGTTGCACAGCAGCCAGTTGCCCAGCCACTGCGCTAACCGCGCAATTGTCATTGTCTATTTTGTTATGTCAGAAAATTTATTGAATTTGACTAGTTGGAAACTACCGTATTATCAGTTCACCTTCATCATGACTTTGCACACAACGTAAACACTATACCGAGTCATCAATCAGTCGATAACTGTACCAGCAACAACTACATTGTTGTGCACTAGGGTTAAAAAGTTATCAGTCAAGTCATAACTCATTTATTGATTTATGTTTTATCTCGTAGAACGTGAACTCACTGGTGAAATTTTATGTTTATTATATTTTTTTGTATATTTAATTTTATTTTCGATAATAAACATTGTAAAGTTTATAAAACAATGTTACATTGTATGCTGTATTTAATTTATATGCAATTCTTTTTATTAGTCATAAGATTATTACCAGTTCAATAAAGCTATTCAGTAGACATCTTTTTTTAAATACTGAAAGCGACAAGGCACTTTAAGGCACAGAAGCCTCCATCTATACAGTCATTGAATGGACCAATCAAATACTTTCATCACATATTATTATGTTTAGAAAAAGTATTTAATAAGATCATTCACAAACCAGTGTGATGATTAATACTCAAACCTTCGTCACTAGAGACCTGGTCTATACTTTTAACAGAATGCGCTTGAAAACTCATTTTTCCTCTCAACAACAGATGTCTAGATGTAACCCGATAAAGGCAAATATTGTGGTGATTTATCTATAGGAAAGCAGCGATTTTTGTCCCGCGTTACATCGATATCACGCGACGCTTGCGCCATATATTTATTACCGTTTCGCATCGCGCCAATTTTATTCCAATCTGATACTGCGCACATTTTTTACGATCAATTCTACAAACAGATGCACATTTTCCTCTCATGCCATGGTCTAATTTTTGCCGTTAAACTCCCGAAAGCGCTCGGCTACACTCGGTATCTGACATAACTCGTTGAAAATGACAAAGCTTTTCGTCCTCACAATGGCTTTTATTAATCTAACAGCGCTTGAACAAATCACGCGAGCTCTACAAGTAATTTAATTTATTTATCATATAATTTGATAACTGGTAGGACTATTATTTACTACGTATCAGCTACGGCTTGGTTTAGTTGATAATTAATGAAGAGCATTCGTTTTTGCTCGAGCAACCGGATTACCGGACCGGGTGGGATAACATCTAGGGTTTTCAGAATACAATTGTTAAAATTCTTAGTCAGCTCAAGTATTCCGTGGAAAACATTCTACTTAAGAAATGTACCAAAATTCTTCTTGTATCTGAATTCCTAAGGGTAGGTAAAGTAGTATTTCATAATCCAGACTTTATACCTTGTTCAAACCCAAACGCGGAGATTAAAAAACTTCAAAACTTCGTGTCCAGCAGTCAGGCTTGCAAGAAAAACGAGGAAGATAGTTTCTTAAAATATTATTAAACATATAACGATGGTTTCGTTTTTTTAATGTACTGGTAGGTTAATACAGTTTATCAAATCCCAAGTGAACCCTGGCGTTCGCGCGCCTATTGTGTCTCAATTTACCATGATTGAAAGATTAAAACATTAGACGTTCTTTTCATTAACTTTCGAAAGAATTATTTAATGTGTGAAATATCGTATGATCACGAGCACATTTTATACTGAGCGGCGACGTAGCGACTTCTCAGTCCTGAACTTAAATTATTTTTGTCTACATATGGCTTGCATAAACGATGTAAATAAAAAAACATGTGTAATATATTAGGTGTAAATAGGTTTCTATCGATAGACAATCGATCCATAAACATGAACAGGAAGTGAGTATATACGAAATAGAAAGTGACTACTCACTTGTCTCAAGTCCATGGGGCTTTCTCCCATATCTCACAGTTCCTTAGCTACACGTATTGGTAATAATACATGTGCGCACGCCCTCAGCATTCGTACCCGATCAGACTATGATATGAAACCCCTATTAATATCTTTCTTTATTTTGTATTGTTAGGAATAAGAGGGAAATCTTCGTTGAAACGATTTATTCAATTTTCTAATGTTATACAGGAGCTGAATAAAAAATCGAACGTTCGGTGATTAATCAGTGGTTTTGTGATAAATCGAGGCGCGTCAAAAAAGCTTTTACTAACATTGCCGACGTGGATATTGTAGCAGTCAGTAAAGTTAGAAATAGAAACGTTTTAGTCATAAATATTAATGAATACTATTCAAACGATGAAGGTATAAAAATTCATTGTCAGATAAATGGACGGATAATTAAGCGATTGGTGTATTTTCATTCTGTTTTATTATTTAGCCAATTATATCTTGAACTCTTGAACGTTGTGGACTTACACTAATTGACAAGCTGGCTTCGGTAAGATAATGTCCGATTTAAATGTCGTTATCCTGTTTGAGGGACAGGCGTTGACGGGAAATCAAAGCCACATTTCACGGAAAATTTATTTAAGCTTTTGCAGTTTTAATACCGCTACCTATTGTATGAAATAATGTTATTAAACAAAAAATGGTGGTGTCGTGGTGGCCCGGAGTCCTAAGCATGAGGTTTTTTTTTTGTGAGGGGAATATCAACAAATATCTTCTCCCGTCCAGGGTCAGGCCTTTGCTCAACAGTAGGAAAGTAAAGGCTGATGATGTGAGACACTAAATAAGTATTCGAAGAATTTAGATCTTTAATAATGGAATAAAAACAAAATGTTATATTCAACGTAAATGTTAAGTAAATTGAATTGAAGAAACCAGACATCAACATTTTACGTGATACATCAAAAGAATTGACCCGAATATTGGTAGCAGAAGGAGCAAGATTAAATTTTAAGTACAATAATAAATTTATGGAAGGTTTGTGGAGGCGGAGACGCCGTCGCAGCTTAGCTTGGTGCATAATGGCAAAGATAATGATGTCAAGAGGCGGAAGAAGCAATTACGACCTCGAGCCGTTTGCAATCACGTCGTGATATTTCTGAGAAAACAACACCGCTTCCAGACAATTCCGAGATTATATTTCTTCTGAATATTATTGCGGTATCTCCCGCTCGAAGAAAGAAAATCTGTTATCTTATACTGTTTTGTGAACAAACGATAAAATGCCCGGGCAAAGAGAGATAGGCACAATAAAAACTATTATTAGCTATACAATGGTTTCTAAGCAATCCTAGACTTCAATCAGTAGTGTGTTATAGAGCATCTGTTATCTCATCGAGATCGCATTAATGTACAGGCCAGAAGAAATTATTCTCTATCGAAACTTGTTATACAGCAGCCATTTTATTTTTCTCCGAAATAGAGGACTCAATTCCCGTTAGACAACAAATAAAAAAACTGTAGCTGTCTGCCAGTAGCTTCGCACGTGTAGAATTATTACACGGAAACTTTCCAATGGTTGTAAATGTCGGTAAAATCGTGCCACAATCCGGTTTGTAGATTTAAATGTTGTTTCTTTCCGCAATGCTTTTGTTCTTCAATTAACTTTTAACTTATTCAACACATATTCTCTGAATATTTCAATACATAAAAATTGTTAGAAATTTCCTTTCTTTAAATGGATTTCTTCACATTGTTTTGTAAATGTTGTCATCATTAAATCATGTTCATAAAGCAACGTACCTAAAAAGCTTTAGATGCAGCTCCTACAAGTTCAACCAACATAATGTACACATTATACGCTACACGATAGCCAAATGTTGCTGCCACTTATTCCAGACCTTCCTCCAGGACGCGACTACAAGCTTACAAGATTTACACCCAGCTCTTAGACTTCTTGGCTTAATAACAGACACTAGTATAAAGAAGATATATATCCTAACATTCAGTACTCGATCAAACCCTTGTCACACGAAACCTACACAAACATACAAACAGGTAGAAAACTCTCCGACTTTAATAACTGCAAAATTCTCCATTCGCAAAACAAATATATACAAAACAAAACCCAAGTATTAATTTACGCCTGAGTAATATAGTATGTCAAGATTGTCAAATAATCCGCTTAGAGTAGATAATGTATTCTCGTAAAATAAAGTCGAGTTAAGTCTCAAAGTAATTTGTATTATTTCGCTTCATGTTTTGCTTAATTATTCGCTACATCTAGACAGGCAGGTGCGACGAATCTGTATTTATTTGCATTAAAAATAAATTTGCCGAGAGACTTGCGTAATTCAGGATTATCATCCGACAGCTGTGTCGGACAAATTCGAATTTGCGGATTAAATCTTAATTTTGCTATCAACATGATTAATGGCTTTAAGCGGTGGCATGTGTGGGCGATGAAAAATCCTGAAGAAGGTTGACTGTTTATATTAACTCCTGCATAAACTCCCTTTAAATGTGCTGTGTTGTAATTTCAAGTACACCCATGTCGCGGTAGTTCTGACTAATGGTTTCCATTTCCATGTAAGTTGGGTAGACGTTTTGCGAAATGGCATTTAATTTAAATTATATTTGCATTTTTTACGAATAAACTTCATTAATATAATTGAATATTTTATTGAATAATTAATGTTTATAATAATAGAAAAACTATTAAGTATATAAACATATAATTTATTTATGAATAATCAGATGTTTTCGAATACTAACTATCGTGAGACATACAAAGAAATTTAATGAAAATAATTACTTTCTCTGAAATAACCGACTAATTTCAAGTCACAACGGGACTCTTATTCATGAGTAGGATGCGCGTGTAACTTGAAAATATTTTAATATTATTACATTAGAATTTTTTTCTGTTATTTCACGTGAGGTTATGCTTATTTTCAATAAAAAAAAAACAGATGAATTGTGAACACATTTTATATTTTTACAAAGCTCAAATAATACGCTTGTTGATGCTTTACGAAACAAAAATACGGTTTACAGAACATTAAGCTTTAGTTTGTTGTAAACAAGAGTAATTTATGCTATAAAACTTAATAAGCAAGATTTTCGCAGCCATTGATTTTTGTGACATACACATTTATTTATCTTTTTAGATTTTGTACATTGTAAGAAGTCAGTTTATTTCGCACGTTCCTTAAATTTATATCATATTGTGGACTGCTCACTAAATAGAAAGAAACATTGAAATATTTTTATTAAGAGCTAATTAAAATTTAATAGAAAGTGAAGAAACGAGTAATGATGAAAATATACCACTTAGTAGAAAAAATCTCGGCAGCGGAATAAACATCAATATCATTATTGCCTTTGTCCAAAAAACAAAGCCAATGGGAACAGTTAACTAGACTGCTAAAATATTAAGGAACTCACTCATAAAGTGTTACAACAAACGAGCTTTAGGGAATACTTATTCACCTCCTACTCATAAAATAAACGATAGAAATAAAACATACTAAATCCCCAAACAACTCAAAACACATCGCACAAAGTAAAACGAATAAATAAAATTACGAACGTACATGAAAAGTGACACCATTCCGACTTCTACGTAGTCGTTTTAAAGTAAAATACCATCTAATTTCAACGGAAAATGAAACAATACTGGCGAGCTTACATTCTTCATATTTACACTACGGGAACGGTGTAATCATATGACTCGTTATAGCCACCATTGATACGAACAGTCTCATTAACTGGCTATATGTAATCACATACACAAAGCAAACGGAACTTCATGAACGTATGTGTGCCAAATAATAGACAAATATCTACACGGACTGGCTCCGGCTATTTCTCGTCCAAAACAAAGGACTGCCACCGACAAACAAAAACGTGATTTACGCGAGTGTGAAATGAAGGTACCCTTACGAAACCTCTAAATTATTATGATAGGGCGATAATAAAGTACTATTTTTGCCTTTGAGAACAAACAACTCAATAATAAATTCTGCCAGCCTCTTCTGTATTAACTTAACTAATTTACTCGAGTTTGTGTTGTTCGGTTCCAGTAAATAGGATTATTAGATCAAAATGTATTTAAAACTAAGCAAACCTAGTAATCGATACTGGTAAAAGTGTGCGCGGATAAACTTCACCAGGCTGTACACGTACGAACCACCTTCCACATCATTTACCTGCAAGCCTACACCTGCTGACAGATAAACAAACGATTCGATAACTGATTTTATTTTGTTTGAGAAAATATTACGATTTATGTGCCAATAAAATACAGTCGGCGACGCATATTGTTAGTTTTATCACTTTTTCATTAAACAACATTAATCACTGTGTTGTTGTTGGTCTGCTGTTGTTTTTGTGTACGTTTAGGCGTGACGGCTCGTACTTTGATTTCCAATTTGAGTCAATGTTATAAGAATTTTGTTTTATTGATTCTCAATAGTGTGGTTTACAAATAACATAGCATTTGAAACCGATATAATATTCAATACACATGATATTGAAACTACATTAATCAAACTACTGATACAAAAATGTTAGTAGGTAGTTCTGTCAGAAAAGGTTACACAACAATTACTTAATTTTAATGTTGTTTCCTGTTCGGAGGATATCTCGTTACACTTTCCCCGCTAATTGTCTTAAAAGGGTTCTACGAAAGTAATGTTGTGCTTCTCGGAATACGTTCGGTCAGAGCAATGTCCGTGAGAACGTAACAAGGTGCACACGACGAGAACACAGGTCTCCACTACAGCACACAGGTAATGACCCATTACTTTTTACTTTTATTTCTTTATCATCCCGATTTAACTGCCGTTATCAACATTTATGTCACCGGCAGGCGTCCAGAACAGTAAATACTTGCGCATCCCTCACGAGTTTAACGTGTCAGTCAAAAGACAATATCTATAATATTTTTACTCTCCATAAATTAAGCTGCGTACGTTATTGATGTACCTGCGATAAAATTTTATGAAAGAACTAAGTTGTCCATTTTTAACGGAATATTGTTCAGCTTGTTATCTACAAAGCTCAGCAATTTCATTTCCTACCGTTCCACTTTCATAATGAAGTAAATTGAATTTATAATTGATAAACGGGGCGCCCTCATAATGTAAAAGTTTGTAGCTTGATCGCTTCTCGGAGCCTTACGCTCGCGGGGTGGACGCATACTCGCTGGTGACAACAATTGCGGTCTTCGCCCAGATAAAGACTACAATGCTTGCTAAAGAAGTCCTTGGAAATTGGTTCGGCTCTTTCGCTTTTATTTTTCGCTTACCTTTGTATACAATTTCGTCGACCCATCGCTTTGAATTAATTTCACGCCAGGGCGGTCGTTTGTATTTCTTTTGTTTCCAAGGTGGGGACGCTTTTGGTCCCAGTTAAAGATATATTTGGCCCGTTAGCACATTGCGACAACTTTGAAGCCGGCTATTTATTTACTTGTCTCAATAGATGCCGCCGCGGCTCGTATTTCAGATTTAATCAAGTCTGACAGCATGATTAACGTCACCTTTCCCATTCGTCGAGCTATCAATGAAAATGCCGAGACCCCGATTTCTGTTTTTTAATTAACTGTTTTTAACGAAAGCCTATTTCGTTGTTTTATTCCGTACGAAAAGACTAACGTGTTGATTAACGTAAGAAATTTTAGTAGTTAGTAGTAAACTATGCTTAAACACAGTAATAATAAGACGCATCTGGTTTAATTGCGCACTTGTGTGAATAATTACGTGGTTCGTTCATCTCGATCGTGGCTGACTTATGGGGTAAACTTGTTCAGGCATTGCGGCTTGCCTCTGACACCTGGCAGTAATTAGGTTCAAATTTATTGCTTTTCCCTACACCTTCCGTCGTCACACAATATAAATCATTTTCGTTAGTTCTCTGACAGTGGAGTGGCAACGTGTATTTTATGAAAATTTAATTTCGTCCCGTTTGAAATATACGTTTCCGAACAGATAACGCTTTGTGCACGAATACCTGGTGTAATTTATTTTAGAATAAACTATTGCTGCCCGAATTTTATTCGTAACGCTTACCAAAAAGCCGCATGCCCATCTAAAATTTGTGACTAAAATGTAACAGAAAAGTAACTCCATTACGGTAATGGAAAACAGTGGGCTCTCACGTTGCTAGATTTTTTTGCTTTAGACCGATGCCGCAGTGCAGTTACAGGAATACATGTATCAAAGCTCTCTTTCATTTGGATACGCGCAACTCCCAGCTGCTGCATCCCAGGAAATATCGGCTTTTATTAACATTACACCGTACCACAAATTATGAATTGAAACCGACTGCTCGCTAGCTTTTACAGTAATCACGCTTAAAATAATATTTATGAGATAGCTACTCTGACGCTAGCTCACTGACTTGAGAGAAAGTAATAAGTATTAATGTTCCCTGCAAACTTGTCTAAAATGTTTACCTCGTGAAGGCAGAATGGGCGAGCAATTTACCAATTTATTCCTCATAGAACACCAAACTAATGCACTTTTCCGTGTTCCCAACATAAAACCTTTCTTTTATTGCGTGTTTACAAACATATGCAGTGTTCCGGTACGACCACGTGAAAATTAAGTTTCGTCGAGGGAACAAGCCGGCGTTGTAGGTGCACGGTACATAAACTACGCGTAGGTTTCACTTCACAGTTTAATATAAAAATATTAAGTGAAAAATTAAATTTACCGCCAACTGGGTTGGGCTATTCGATTTTTACCGGGAGTGCATCGCAGTGTATAAAATAAATTTTGGTCATGTAAACTGTATCACTGTAAACTGGACGTACTATTCACAGTACTTGATTACATTAAGGGTCATTATCGTGTGATACGTGTTATTACACAGAACAAAGGCTGTTCAATAATACACGTCTTCGTAATTTGATTTGCGTATAATCAATAAGTTTAGTGATTCATAGCATTAGGTAAGACTTGTCCTTCTATACTCAATTAATAATAACATCGTTTTCCTTGAACCTAATCAATGAAATGTTGTGGGAAGATATATGATACGAACTTAATTGTTGGTAAGACGTGGAATGTATTAATCAAGCGTTTTCTCTTCGACAAACTACATATGATCGGTATCTCGTAAAGAAATTGTAATTATTTTCTTGCGAACATATTATCTAGAACAAGTTTTTAGTAGAAGTACACAGGGAAATCTTCATGTAACAACTTTTCTGAGATATTTTTAAACGAAGAACTCGACTAGTTTCGAGTCACGCTAGGAGTTCATATTCATGAGCTACATTGCACGTCAGACTACGCACGAACTGAGCCAACTGTCCTTAACTAGTCGTATTCTAAACTCTTTAAAGTATACTATTCAAACACTATATTTTGATTGACAATTTTATTTTCTAGGCCATAAAATCCAGATTAAATACACGTGGCCCGTCCTTTTGACATAATTTGTTTATCAGAGACCTAACGGAATATTTGGTTAGTCGATATACGATAGTGGTGTAAGAAAATGCCTCAAGCACCCACCGTTTGAGTGTGAATACGAAGCCAAAAGGGTTGGCTATGAGATATCTTAAATTGCATTATAAACACCTACACTTCAAATTAAGCCTTTTTTTATCTGTGGCAAATTTAGTGCGGGTTGTCTTAATAAACTATCATAAAGGCGTTTAATTGAATTTAAATAAAGAATAAAACTTACCTGAGCATTTGTCGCGTTTTGTGTCGCGCAACACTGCTCACGAATACTAGCCCTAAGCGTGGCTTGAGACTTGTCATCATAAAAAAATACATGAGTAAAATATAGTAAATGCGTTAAATATAGTAATTAATTTAAAGAATAAAGTTTGGATAATATTAGTATATCTGAGTAGCTAAAGTCCTTACCGTCATTATCATCACATGATCATTAAAAGCACAAACATTTTACATTATTTGATGTATCTCACCGGTGTTAAAAAGAGACGATGCTACGTCAAATGTATAAATCTATCCCTCTCTCCTATTGAAAACAATGATGACTTTAACACGTCATAATATGACCCGGGTCCCATTTCCCGGCCGCCCTCTCTCAAAGTGAGGTGTGCTTCAATAAATAAACAAATTCTCTCTTTATTGTGTAAATTCAAAAACATGTAATAAATTATTTACGTTGGAAATTTAATAAAAAAGTGCTTGTAGGTGCGCATGTGTTATATATATATATCTATTGAGCAAAAAACATGGCATGTTGGTGATTATGTGAGAATTAAATCGGGGATTAAAAGATTATACTTAACAAATTTAATCTTTGGTGCGATTATCTCCAACACCCTTTACCTGTCAAGCGCAATAAAATATATACTTTATTAAAAAGTTACGGACTTTTTTGATGGGTATAATCAATGACGTATTAGTTTTATACATCATTGGGTAAAATCATCTAATGAGAATTCTCTAGCTCAGGGTAAAGCGAGAGAGAGTTTCAGCTCAAATTATCTAGTTCTAATTATTCTAGTCGAGTCGACAAAAACTATCAAACCACTGTAAATTTTCTAACGAAACTAATTCACCTTTTACACAATGTACACTCTGCATTCTTAAATTGCATCTTACAAATTAAACTTAACGTGTATATGTATGTTCGTTGTTCAGGTACATTTCTACGGGCCATTGTCACCTGAATATAAAATACTAGCTACTCTCGCGCGGTTTCACCCGCTGCTCGGCTCCATTTCATCTTAGGGTGATGTTTTATAGCCTAGAGCACTCAGGAATATTGTAGCTACCGATCAGTGAAAGAATTTTGAAGATTACCCCCTACATATAAACTTACGAAGTTACAAATTTTACCTCTTTATAATTTTAGTAAAGATTAAATAAAATTTAAATTAAAACTAGTAACTTGGTCACACTGAATACCTTATAACCAGCATCGTCCAGCGTCAGTCGTGTCGCGTCGTGTTTAGAATATTCGCTATCAGTTTAGCTCTTAATCCCACCGTTGAGTGGGAGATCCATAGATACTGCTCAAAGCATCAATATTAAGCCGTTTACCGACACGGCTACAATACAGTGACTTTTGTTACTACATTGTCCTTTGCTTGCTATGTTATAAATAGTTTTAACCTAAGATAGGGAAAAACAATTTTTTAAGGATATTTTAACACACGTCTTTTATTATACACACGTATAACACACGTCTTGTGTTAGTAAGCGCTAATCTCGAAAACAGAAGGACTGATTTTGAGTGATTTGAGTAGTACCAAAGTGTTAAATGTAGTTATTTAAAGCTATTTTTAATTAAAACCTTGTGACTTGTAACGTAGTAACGTAGGTACATGATGTAATAATATATTTTACAAAAACAAAATTAAAACTGTTAGAAAAGAAAAGAAGTTGATGACTTGTAAAGTTCAGTGAAAAATTATGTCAGACCATCTTACGCATGATGTCTTTGCTTTATAAATATTTTAAACCAGGTCACAAATTTTGGTGAAACAATTTAATAGACGGAACTTCCAACCCACGCCTTTTGGTTTGAAATGTCAACCTCTCGTATTAAAACTAACCTAAAAAAACTTTAGATCCATCAACAAGACTAACCATTACAAAGGATCCCAACACTTTGTAAGGTAATTGAACTTTTACTAATCTCATAGTAAATATCATTTGTACGTTTATCCTAATTTGCCAAACATTTTATATTATTACGAATATATTACTGTGAAATAGAATATAAAATTCACAGGAATTCGCTTAACATACTTTGAAAGGCCACTATTAATCACAGCTACCTTCAGTCGGTTGAAATTGAGATTTTTATTAGTCCTAACATAATTTCAGCTCATAATTAGACCTTGACACCTATTACCAAGAAATACGACATGAACTTTTGACATCAATAAATACCTTTTCTTTTTTTAAATTCTAAATTAGAAACGTGCAAAAACAAAAATATATTTTACTAATAAAAAAGCAAACGTTTAATACTCTTTGGTGCCTATATTTATTTATTTTTTTTCTTTTCGTTTTGTCAAATCAGTTCCTTAAGAAGTTTGCAGATGTTATCTTGTTAATTTAATAATCTTCCGTTTACAAGTACAGTTCTTGGAAAATCTTATTAGTTATTAATCAGAGGCTATTGTTAAGATGTTAGAGAAGGTACAGAACAAGAAACAAGTCTTTCATTTTATTAAATGACTTTGAAGGAATATTTCCAAGGAAATAAAGTGGTATTCTTTATTTTACTTTGTTATTTTAACATTGATTATCATTTAAGTTCGGCTTTGAGTAAAATTAGGTGATTTTATAATTAGTGGTAGTTTTAGACTTGATCCATATTTAAAAGTTATTTTTCTATTTGTGGAAGTACCTATCGATATTTTGTACTGAATTATTATGTTTTCATACAGATGAGAATTGGTTTAAAAAAAAAATTAAAAAGTAGTTTAAACGAATTTATTCTGCGACTAAGTCAAAACTAACTACTTAAATACACACATAATTTAATTGTACCTTTCAAAATGAAACTCAATTGTAATTTACTCCGTAATCAATACGTATTCATAAATTATTATCACTGGCCGATCTTGAAGTCAATGTGGGAAGGCGGCAGTTGACGTCTTGAAGTTGATGAGCTTACTAGGATGTTCTGTGCAATAATGAATGCTTATGTGTAATTCATACATATAACTAACAACGAACGCGATACTAATGGGAAATATTGAACTTATTTCATTTTTCGATTGGCTAAGTAATTTGATATGTTGTAAGAGTAGTTACAATTTCTCAAATTACAAAAAAAAAACATTTTAACATTTGCTTCCTACATTATAACGTCTAGTGGTATTTACGACAAATTCATTATAATTATTTATATAAAAAATATTCCTTAAACGTATGACTTAATGCCATGGCAATGGCACAGAAAATAAAAGACGAGCAGTCTTTTATTTTCTGTGCCATTGGTTTATTTTTGAAATTGATTGAAATGATTTATTCAATTAAAGTCTTCAATTGAAATCTAAATATAACACGTGACTTTCTGAGAAACGCAAGACTCATTATGTTTCCGTCGTATTTACAAATATTATATCTGTTCTATTTTTAGCGATTACGTAACCAATGATAAAATCTTACATTACGTCTTTATAGGATAAGGATTTCAAATTTAATGATGGGGAATTGATCGAATTTGTTCTTTTTTTAAAAAAGTGTTGCCTCCGTGTTTCTCACGTATTATTAAATAATTTATTAGTGAACTTGTAAAACAAATATTATAAAAAAAGAGTTACGAGAAACTCCATAGTTTCTTGCTCGTTCTTTTACATTCTAAACTTCACTTTAGAACTAGCACCTACATAGATTCACTGACGAATAGAATGACAGACTTTTTTTATTTTGTCGTTTCAAGAGTACCTAAGGCTCGAAACGAAACGCCAAAATTCTTTAGAAGTACGTCATTAATTATTAAAATGTTTCAAACGAGGTAACACTAACGCAGCTCACCCTAAGCCCCTCAAACGATTTCACTTATTATCATACGGGAAATCGATTGGAAACCCATACCGGAATATTCCATTAGCTCTGCAAGCAACAAAGATCCTTTCACATTTCTAATCAGAGCTCATGTGTGCAGTACACGGAATCGGGTGCTAATAGGTCCATTGTCTTTGAAGGAATATTTAGTGGTGAATTTTCCCCGGCCATTTGCATAGTTGTAAATAACGCGGTGTCGGCCCCCGCCGCTTATTTAGACGTTATAAACTGATAAGTCTCCCGATAACGCCACGCCACATGTAAATGTGACTGTAACGTCTATAACTCTGATATAAATGGCTAATATTATTTATTGCTGAATTGGCTTTAATTATACCGTGTCGTAGTGGCGAATGTTTCTATTTTCCAACTATTTTTAGACTTACAACGCTTTCTCTGACTAAGGATTTGTGGTTCATTCCAAGCAAAAGAACTCAAGAAAGAAAATATAACGTATCAACTAGATGTAAAAATAAAATGTTACGTAACAAAATATCGTGAAAAAATTAAAACATGCCCGCAGTTCCTTTGTGAATACGTGAGTGCTTAAATTAATATTTGGACAATAAATAACTGTAGCAAAATTTTAACTTCTTCATTTTCATTAAAGTATTTGCTGTTATTTTTATATCTGATATTAATTAAATGTTTTGAAATCTTCACAAACGCAAATATATTCGGAATATTTCGATTTACAAAACACCGTTTATTCATATAGCTATGAAACAGTACTGGCTGGCGAATATTTCATATTGTACCGAACATAGTATGTTCACTGCGATATAAAGCACATATTTCAATACGTGCACCTGAAAATATTGGAATATATGTGTACCAGGTCCGTTTTAGACAAATACTAGTAGCTATGACTAATAAAAATTCACTATTGATATCGAAATATACCAGTTTTTCGCAATAAATAACAGGTATTGTATGTAATGTTCCGAAATACTAGTACTTTCGTAAAAATGATTACGTTGTGTTTTCATCAACGGGAGCATTTTATTTTTTTATTTGTGTACTGCAGCCAGCCAGTTGTTTACTCTGCCTTTCGACCTATAAAGTGAGGGAGAATCGAGTGAATGTGCAATTTTCCATGATTGAGAATTTAAATTTGTTATGGCATACTGATGAATTGGTTTCGCAATGATTGTGTCCACGCCGGAGACCGCTTTGTTTTGCGATACAGTCTGGTAATTGGGGCTGATGACTTTATCACAACATGCGCATCGTCTAATCTGCACTGTGCAGAAAGATAAGCTTATGAGGAAACCTTAATGATGTACAAACTGAACTACAAATCATATAAACATCTACACTACCTTAGTTACTGTACTATTATTTCTATGCTTCTATGCAAATTGTGATTAAAATGATTTATTTCATACCTAATTCAAGTGCTATTAGTTAAAATTTTACTATCAACATATGCCGCAGCCCCCTGGTTAAAATAGCCGTTCAATCAATCAGCTAGCCACGCAGTACAATGTATAACTGTTTATTTGCGATGGCCATTCGATTTCTGTGCAGCTCACATTTTTAACCCTTTTTAACCACTTACAATTGTGGTAGCAACTCAGTTTTCTCTTTAACTTTGAACTTACGGCATGATTGAGAAATTTAGTCATTTAATTAAACGAAAATTTATTCAGGTCGTTGGTTGGACGGCTTTACATTTTGTCTTGGTAGTTATAATTAGTTTATCAAAATCAATTCTATTGGATATTAGGTACTGATGTATGTTTTTAAGCATAGCCACGCAATTGCAATGTGTAACTCGTTCGCTTTTGAATGTGTGTTTGTGACTTTCTCGTAGAAAATTTCCAGTGTTTTTTCCTTAATATTATGAGTGGGCACTGAAATTGCTAATGTTGTTCCTCATTTGAAGTCGGCGACATTCGGGTAAAGTGATCGATAAGCAACTATCTAGCTGGGCTTGTGTTCGTGGTTTCGTGGTTTAGTTTGTCAAGCCAGCGGGCGGGAGTCGCGGGGTCGACGAGATCTCATCAATAAATCACTGAAACCCCTTAAACTGAGCGACTGCATTTTATCTGTCACTTGTCACAGTCGACTAGCTCGACAAATTGATGATAACGGATTCCCTGGCGCATCGTTAGTGAGTTTAAATGTAACTACATTTTGTAATCGTTGTTAAAACATCGTGTTGGTAGCTTCTGTCTCTTTTTTGTATTGATTTTGTTTTACTGTGAAAGACTGTGGAGGCCCTATTTAAGTATTGTTTACAAGAGTATTGTTAATCGGCATATCGGATCTAAAATGCTGAGTAATGACGTAAACT
Source organism: Spodoptera exigua (assembly GCA_902829305.4). Classification (NCBI taxonomy): domain Eukaryota; kingdom Metazoa; phylum Arthropoda; class Insecta; order Lepidoptera; family Noctuidae; genus Spodoptera; species Spodoptera exigua. The sequence goes on from LR824612.2 coordinate 7,976,371, forward strand.
GTAACTAGGCCGCATAATTAGCTGTAGACTCACCCACTTAGATATTATACTAACGGATATACTGTAAGTCTACCCTGCATCTTCTCTACAAGATTATAAAACGGCAATTGGTTAGAATGTCCTCATCATCATCAACATTAGCCTGTGAGTGCCCACTACTGAGGGCCTCTTCTCATACTGAGAAGGTGTCAGCATTATTCACCATGCTTGCTTTAGGAAAACTGGCGAATATAAATTCATAACGTAGAAATTATAAGTTCAGGTGTTATCACGATGTTTCCCTTCACCGTATTCCAATAATAATAATCATCATAGAAAATACGTATAACTCGGAAAAATCACATTGGTACTTGCTAAGTTTTGAACCCGCACACGAGAAGCGAGCGCCTTAACTTCCGAGCCATCACGACTACTCAATTAAACATAACGCGACATAATATAGGTGTAGTTAAAACGTTCCTTTTTCAAATTTTTCAAAATGGCTGACGACATTCGACCCAAGAGCCATAAAATGTTGAAACCCCTTTAAAAATGGACAGTATAAAGAGTAAAAATCCAGAAACATCCACGAAAATTGGTTACAAAAATGTTTCTGTGTTGAACGGAGTGTGAAAGGAAACTTGAGTAGCAACGAGTGTCTTCCGCTGGTTATGTAGTGTTTATGTCGCTTCCTACATTTATCCAACAACTTTACAATCTTTCAACGCTCGTGTTTACTTCATGAAATATATTTTCACTTAGATTATGACCAGAGATTAGTTATTTTGTAATTAATATCGTTCAAGGATAAATTGTAATTGATTATTTATCTTGTTGTGTATAAATTCGAATTCCTTTCTTCGCCTTTGTGTTTAATTTACCTTGCAATTTCACAATAAATAATAGGATTTCAATATTTTTATACGCCCTTTCAATGTAAGTTAAAAACAGTTACTTACACTACTTACAATCCTAATCTTTTAAGTACTTAATAGTAACTCCCTATTTTATGTTAAGATAACTTGTGTAATATGAGTATCTTCATCAGTACATAGTATAAAACAAAGGCGCTTTCTCTGTTCATATATACTTGTGTATGCTTAAATCTTCAAAACTACGCAACGTATTTTGATACAGTGTTGTGTATAAGATGGAGTGATTGAAGAGGAAGGTTTATATATATATAGGTAATATAAGTACATCAATTAGTGTAGAAATTTCATATCAGCATGGCCAATTAAGTAGTGTAGTAATTTAGTATCCGGGTATTGCATCGTTGTGAAGCCGGGGCGTGTCGCTAGTCTATACTTTTATATTATAAAGAGGTAAAATTTTTAATTGTTGGTGTTAATATGTGGAACCGCTGGTCGGATTGCCAAAATTTTTTCAATGACAGATTGCTACAATGTTTCTGAGTGCTATAGGTTATAAAACATCACGCTACGATATGTTGGAGCCGAGCAGCGGGTGAAACCGCGCGAGAGTAGCTAGTTTCTTATAATTCTGCACCCTTCGCTGTTTTCTGTTCGACACTATCAATAAACGCTTGTTATAGGAATCAGTGACCGTAGTAAGTATCATCATTAGTCACAGATGACCTTACACAATACTTGACACAGTTTTCTTACACTTCTCATGTCCTTTGTTGTATGGAGTAGAAAATAATAATTATCTTCTTCACATCATCAGCCTATAAGTGCCCACTGCTGAGCAAAGGCCTCTTCTCACACAGCGAAGGTTTGAGCATTAATCACCACAGTTGCTCTAAGCAACCAAATAAAATCTAAGTTTCCTCACAATGTTTTCCTTCACCGTATGTCAGTGGTTTTAATAATCATAGAAAGTACATAAAATTCGGATAAACAAATTGGTACTTAACAGATTTCGAACCCGCACTCTCAAGCATGAGAAACATCAATGCTGTCTTACTTAATTCGAAGTTCTTAAGTGAAAGTAAACATGCAGATATAGAAATCTGGTTTATCGTACACCCGAGCTATATTTTATGCAATAGCTTCTCCGGCCCTTGGATTGGCGAGAAGGAGTGTCAGACTCTTACAAACACAAACCATCCCGTTCATTCTCCTGCTCGGAACCGAGCCACCGTATCTTATTACACTTGCACCCACATCCTTGGCCGGGCGTTGGTCCTATTAGGCCCTATCTGTTGTCCCTATGATTATCTGTATACAGAAATAGACTTATGATGTTATGACGATTTTCGTATTAGCAGAGGAGAAGCTAGGTTTATATTCATTGATTTCTTTTTTTAAATCGTTGTTCTACTCCGGTAGTATTATGTTTTCGAATTTGCTTAAAACATGAAGTGTGGGTGAGCCAAACTTCGGCACGAATGGGTCGACCGGAGTAATACTGGCTTCACAGATAGCCAGCGTGAAACAACCGGTTACCGGAGGCCCAATTCCTGCCCTTCTCAATTCTTAAATTTCCGAAACCCTTATCCTCAAAAGGCCGGCTAGGCACTCGTAACTCTTTTGGTGTTGCAGGTGTCCATGGGCGGCGTCGATTGCCAAAAAAAGACGCAAGAGCCAAGATCATTCCACAAAAATTATCAATATCTAACTAAACTAGACCTATTTATCTCGAAGTTCGTACCTAGTCAGCAGTGGAATTGATAAATTCTGTTTTAATTTGAGCACAGTCACTCTGATAAACGGAAGTTTTTATATTAATCACGTTGTTCCTCATCAATATTTGTTTGGTCATCCATCAATATCTTTGAAGCATGATCTGATTTTGATTCTTAGGAAAATAAATCCTTTTTATTTTAAGTCATTTTCTGAAGAATTTTTAAAAATAAATCTTCTTAATAAAGAACCACAAATAAATAATGTTTCTTCATTAAGTTTACATCGCCCATATTTGTCACACAATTTTCCGTAAAAATGTTAAATAAAAGGTGCGTATTTATTGTTACGCCAAAGATATGAATGTACAGAACAGGAAAAACTTGAAAAACGCACTCGACAATATTGTTTCCGAGACACTCCTTAGCAGGAATCAGAATGAACTTTCTTTTCGTACCGAACCTGAGAATATTTCTTTTGTGAATTTATAAGATTTACGAGTTCATTCTCCAAGTCTTTGTCGGGTCCTTTCAACCATTGACGCGACGCACTCATCGAAACGTCCTTTCATAGCGAACCAGGAAGGTGATTCAGGCCAAACAACTGCTGTCGCACAGACGCGATAATGCCGATGCTCTTCCAGTGTAAGGAGGTATCGAAAACATTTGCAAAGCGTTCACCTCTAAAGCAAAATAGTCGATACCTCAAGACACTTGTCGATATTGCGGTGAAGTGTTCCAGTTCCGATAACGGGTTATATTGACGGCAAGTTATACCTCAGTTCCACTTATTTACAGTTGTAAATTGTTACTATAAGGGTGCAAGAGTTTATAAACGATTAAAACGATATTTTTCTGCTCGTAAGCCGCGGAACTATTTCTGCACATAATAAGGACCCAACGCAAAGCCGTAGCGCACGGAAACTAGAAAGGAAATAACTTTATTTAAGTACAATTTGTATTTTGTTTACCTTGACTTGCTCGTGTGTACAAAACAAACTGAATATTGGAGTTGTTACTTTAAGCAAATGCACTAAAATGGCCTTGTTGTTATTATTTTCACTAATTGTGTCTTCGCAAGAGGCCATGTGGCAAATTACTGGCTTCCCATTTCGTTCACTTCATTAACGAAATACGGTCAGGTAATCTCGATAATTGAGTTTCGGACCATATACTATAAGTAATAATAACCAAGTTGCAGTGGTTTATACAATGGACCTTAAGTCCATTGTTCCCTCGATCTCGACACACCGTGGGGTGATCAAATCTTCTATGTTACTACTACATAATAATGGTAGCAAAAATCATAACCACGAAGCCATAATATCTTGGTTGAGGTCAACCGTAATATTCGCTTCCCTCCTAATTTTCGGAATGAACATTGTAGGCGCACCGAAACATAATCCAAGCACGAAATATATTGAGCAGACGCCACTGCACACGAATAGCCACAAGGCAAACATAAATAGAACTACGTGTAATTAGGACGTCGCATGTGCTTCGCAAGTAAACTCTAAATATTAAAGTACCCACAACAATAGAAAATATAATAATAATAATAAAGGAAAATCACTGAACGCTCAAATAAACCACTTCACTTAAATAATTAGAGGCTTCTAATATCTAAATAAGAAAAGCTATTTACTAGTCAATCAAAAGGATTTCTGATCCAATTATTAAAATATAAATGAAGACTTATTGAGCGGTTTAAGACCTTGTTCCAATCGGCTAGGAACGTCTCAATGATCTTAACTTAGTTGGTATGGCAACGAGATTGTGGTCACCACAACGCCAACAAATTTTAAATTTTGTACTATAATACTTTTTGTAGGGCGACAAGCAAACAGTCGGGTCACGGATATTCGCAAGGCTATAAGTGCGTTGACGGCCTTTTAGAGATTGGGAATTTGAGAATTTATGAATTGACAATAGAATTTTTAGAAGAGAAAAGAAATAAGTAGGATATATCAAGTAACCTCACTCCCAACGCATTAAGCCGGTTTTTGTGAGGCCGTGGTATCACTCCTGTCGATCCAGCTTCTTTCAATCCGAAGCTTGGCTCTCCCACCTTAAAACTTATAACAATAGATGGGAAATATTTATTTTCAATCGAGATTACAATTTCCTGTACCATTAAGTAATACCATCCAACGCGAATAACAAACCACCCACGTCATTTAGTAAGACTGTATTTGTTATAAATTAACTTTCTTGATTTTCCTTAAAAGATTTAATGTACAAATAACTATTCTGAGTAAAAAGCGGGATTTCTTGGCCCGGAATAGGACAATGAATGAGGATTTTTTATTAGTCAGTAAGACCCTGATACTCTTTCGCCCCACCCAGAGTTGAAGAAGTCATTTCATTATCACCCAACCACCAAAATGCTAGTTTCTTTTAATAGCCCTAATAGTGTTTAAAATCTCCTAATGTCTATTCTTACAGAAGAAACGATTCTTGAGTTATACAGAAGTATAGTTGTCACAAAAAGAAATTAAAAACGTATACATAAAGTATTTAATTTAAATAATAGTGTAGCAGTAAAACATTAATCATACATCTCTGAAACGTGAAAAAAATAGTGTTTATCTGTAAGTCACTTCGTTAGTAAATCTCTTTAGTCACTCTTTTCAAAATATAGATTCGCACAGAGAATAACAAGATAAAAAATTCATCGTAACTATAAGTAATCATAAATGGGGCGACCACTGGGTCCGATGTCCAGTCAGGATTGAAGATACTTACAAGCGCAATGATGTACCTCAGCCCTGACCCGATACAGAAGGAACAGAGTGCTTTTCAGTCTGAATCTGCTCATACTGCTCACGATACCCAGGTCGGGAGAAGACGTACTTATAAGGACATGCAGACGTAAAAAAAAAATTATAAGCTGAATAGTCGCTACATGTCAAAGTATTCAGAACTGCTTAAATTTTACAGAAAAAAGTACAAGCTCCGCGTCCGCGCACGCTGCTCATGAGGAAAAACACCTCTGTGGTTCGAAACTAGTAGAGCTTCTCTCAATATAAACACGTGAGTACATCGCGATTTTAAATTAATTTGGTATGTCTCACGATAGTTATTATAAAAACAAAACGTTTTCATGTTTCATTAATATTATTAACATTTACTTTAACTACAAATTGCTTCAAAAAACAATAATGAAACCTTAATACCTTGTCAGTTTTTCCTTGAACATGTAGGAGACGTAAGCAGAAGTACTTACAGTAGTTATTAACACCCACATTCAAACATTCATTTATTAGCAAAATTTTAAACAGAGCAAAATGGTTCCTAATTACGCTTTTTTAGTACTTACTGACACTAGTAAGGTCGCTGTTTAAACCTTATCGTAGCCAATCAAACAAAATATATGTAGATACCTGTGTACATTTTTATCATATTTTTTTAGAGGAAAAATCTCTTGCCTTGCTATAAGCCCACAACCCAACCTATGCGAGTATAAGAGAACACATTTCATTAAAAAAAAGATGCATGTTACCAAATGTCATTGCTAACAACCACTTCTTTTTCTCTTTCAGTTCAACCCTACACTATAATTCTCCTGTGTCGTGGTTCATTTGATAACACGCAGACCACATGACAACAATTTGCGATAGCGAAAAGAGTTGTTTCGTCCGAGAATCGAACCTGCGTTACGTTGCCTTGCAACCATTCTCGTATTCATAGTTGGTGCTATGTGACCTGAAGTGAAATGAAGTACCTACCTATAGGAAATAACCTTAAAATTTAAAAATAATTGTAACCCTATTAACGCTACTAATTATAATGAACCAATTTAAACTGAAATGTGGTCTGTAATACCACAACACACAGTGCCACAATTCATGATACTTTTCTTTCATTACAGTTGCATTGAATGTTGCGTAGAACACATACAGTGGCCAGCGATAAATATTGCACATTTATTTACAATCGTTCTTAAAAGACATTGAAAAAAAAGTACATTATATTTTTTATACTTGGCCGATGTAAGTCTCAAACGAAATGAATATTCAGCCGGGGTTGAGGGGTGAGCGCAACGACGTACCGCGACTTCGGCCTGGAGCAGGAGAAGGAATGAGGGGTTTATAGTCAGTAAAAATCTAACACTCTTGGGTGGGAGAACACATTTGATGATTTAACCCTAACAAAAAAAAAATAGTGGAATATATTATAAAATTGAAGAATTTTTTTGTTTAAAGACGCTCTAATATCCGGATATACTGGTTCGAATTGAACAATTTTGTGTTGGATAGTCTAGTTATCTGGGAAGGCTATAAAACATAACGACCAACAGCAGCCAAAAAGAGCATGGAAGTAGCTTGTTCTATAATAAAATACGCAAATTTTCAAAAGCCGATGTGCAATATTTATCGCTTGGTATTGTACCTATGTTACCTACCGCAAGCGGTAGCGCCGGTGGTGATAAAAAGGGGGTCACTGATAAAACTTTTGCATTACGATATTAAAGTGTGAAATCCCCCTTATCTGTAGAAACAATGCAATACAATTTATTCCCTATGGTGTTAGTGTACAGTTATTTTTTGTTTAACATTTTTTTCTTTTTAAGGCTGCTCATTCGTTACTTGAAAGTATGGTTGGGTTGTCAAGTCTTGGATACACAATATAGGTTTTAAAATTGTTATCTATTAAATTTCTGAAGACTGGATGATATAGTATTTTTATATTTTGATGCGAAGCGTAATTTTATTTGGTAAGAGAATGAATTACTCCTTTTCCAACTAAGACTCCGCTGTCCATCCATGCTTCGTGATACCAGGCAGATAAAGTTTGACGAGATGATACATTTCTAATGGCGCTGCAAACAAAACATACTAAAAAATAATAAAAGATATTTTATGTCATAAGACGGGAAACGAGCAGACGTATTTATTTAATAATGGACAACCAGTAGCTGTTACATTATTTCTTATATAATAATGTAACAGCTAAAATAAAAAAAATTAAGTACACTATAATAAAATTAAATGTACAGCATTTAAAGGTGTCATAACATGCACAAAATATTTCGTAGTGACACAAAAAATAATTAATAATATATTAATAAATAATAGTATTACCTGATAAGCAATTGGTTCGCCCATAGGCACCTTCAACACCAGAAGACTAGTGCCTTACGGCCCTTTTGTCGGAAGGGAAAGAATGATTAGGCCCCCGGTAACCTCACTCACACGGTGAAAGACCACGCTGTGATTGGAGGCCGCGGTATGGTGGTCCCAGACTTAATACAAAAAACGTGATTTTGGTACGGAGCTCAAGGAGGGCGAGGCCCTGTAGTAGCCTGAATTTTCGTAATACCGAACACTTAAATTTAAAACAAAACAATTTTTTTTATGTAGGTCGGCAAACGAGCGGACGCATTACCTGATGGTAAGCAATCACCGCCGCCCATAGACACCCGAGAGCAACGGAGGAGCAACGTTGCCGACCTTTTAGGTATTAGGGATTTGGAGAATTAGGGATTGGGGGAGGAGAAGGATTGGGCCTCCGGTAACCTAAGTCACACGGCGAAACACAACGCTGCAAACAATAATAGAAGTTACGATTTTATGGTACTTTGAAGGAATCTGTATCTATTTATCAACTTGCCTACGAAGGTGTTTAGTAGGAAACCTATCTCATTAGGGGTTTCCACGAAGATGCATTGTTTCGTCCGTCACCATCATCAAAGATGATATAACTAGATAAACATTGCATTCTAAGAGATTCTCTAATTGTAATATGTCAATCTTATCCTCGTATTGGTAGGAGGGTCATGGCTTATGAAATATTGCCAACTCGTAGAGGGCTTTTTTTAAAAGGGGGATAATTGACATATCGTTACAGAACCTAAACAGCTAAGACGACAGCGCACGTGTGACTTTTTTATGTTGCGAGTGTTTATAAACGTAATAAATCTCCTTATTGTCTCCTATTTAATAAAAACAAGGATAGAAGAACTGTAGAAACAATACCTATACAACCTCATACATGCTACTTTTTACTTCATTAAATATATTCTCTTCAGAAAACACAGCTAACAAAGTAAACAAAAAGTATATAACCTTCAACTTTAAGAAACGTGTCTGATGAAATACTAAAAATCTCGAAATATTTGACGACGACAACAGAATTCTTGAAAACTGAAACCGTACAAAGAAAATTGTTCGTTTCAACAACTAGGTACCTACAGTATCGCTGGACCCGACAATAAAAATGGCTCTCACAATTTTTAAACAATGTCATTCACTTGTTTTATGTTCCGTCTAATTCATTTCAATCTGTAACTGACAAATTTCTTTATTAGATTTGAAACCTAATAAATTTGCAATAAAGTCTTAAATCACATTCGATTTAAATAAAACATTGTAATCAGTTTTATTTACTAAACATTACTAGTTATATGGTTTGGATTAAGAGTCAATGACAAATACCGCAGCATTTGTAAACACTTAACTGATGTAGATTTCAATGGATATTACTCTTGTGTATGTACGGATGATGATATGATCAACATCATTATCCACAGCCCAGCAGTAAATAGTTCACGGCTAAACTGTGAGCTATTCTTTAAAAAAGTCTGAGCATAGCTTCGGTAGGAATAGGTCAGCTCGGCTGGAGTGACACAACGGCCTCACAGAAAAACGACTAAATCTATGCATTGTATTAGATCCATGTGTGTGTGACGTTACCAATCATCCCCCTTTTTTATCCTTTATCCTCAAAATCCAAAAAGGTTGGTAATGCACTTGAAACATCTTTGGTGTTGTAGGTATCCATGGGTGGCGCTTATTGCCTACCATCAGCCACTCCGTCTGATGGTGACCTAATATTTAACCTATTTATAGTTACTTAAACATTTTGAAACTGAAAGAATATAATTATACAACTAACATACTAGTCTACTACTGTCATAATCATAACATCTATCTACCCTTTACAGGCATAATAAAATCAATAGCTACCTACATAAAAATACAACGTAGTATTTTCAAAAATTGCTGATTTCAACTTATCCGTAAATTAAAGCCGGCTCACTGATTGAACGGATAAGAAAGTTTTTTGGCTGAAAGTGAAGCTAATCATTCAAGATTAGCAATGGAGCTGAAATGTACGGCGAAGTGGGTTTTAGTACTAAAATACTGTTAACTTAATATTGCTCCTATTTTAAAAAGGAAGATTATTTAAAATAAGGAGATCGTTTTGAACTCATTGAAATTATATTTCGAAGTCTGCTACTTAAGTAGCTATATGTTTTCATTAAAAATGTCGTGGTGGCCCGGAGGTTAAGCATGCATGAGGGTGTGGGTTCGAAACCTGGCAAGTATCAATGTGACTATTTCCGAGTTATATGTACTTTCTATGATTAAGTATTAAGACACCACTGACATACGGTGAAGGAAAACATCGTGAGGAAACCTGGACTTATTATTTCTAATTACAAGTTTGAAATCGCCAACCCGCATTGAGCAAGCGTGGTGATCAATGCTCTAACCTTCTCCGTATGAGAAGAGGCCTTTGCTCAGCAGTGGGCACTTATAGGCTGATGATGATGTTTTCATTAAACCTCTAGGTCAAACTTTTTACGATGTTGAACCTTATTTGTTCCGGCAAAACGAAAGGAGCCTACCCTACACGTATCTTATTAACTATTATTTCTATTCTGTCATAATAAAAACTAATATAACAACTGTATGTTAACATAAGTAGCAAATTATGAGCTAAAAATTGAAATGAGAATATTATTTCACAACATTTATGTCAACTGTCACTATACTAAAAAGGCGGCTTGAACTTATTTTTTGTATAACAAGTATTTAATAGTCAATGTACTAAAAAGTCTAAATAAATATCAACCTTTTCCCATAGTAAATATAGTTTAAAATAATTTAATTATGCACTGCGATACGGCATCGTTTCAGATTAAAATACTGATAGGATTACACGCTACGTGCAATTTTGATAACAAAGTCACGCTAAACTAGCTAACAACAGTTTGGTTTATTATTTGTTAATCGCTTTGTTCTTTTTCTTCTTTGCAACTATGACTGAGAGTTACGGTGCTTGGTAGAACTATGAACTCTAAAAACAAGTTCAAAAGAACTAAATTTAAATAAATGAAAACGTAAATTACCAGGCTATTTAAATTAGCGTCAAAAACATAAACCCTAAGTAATAATTGCAGTATATTAATATGGTATATTTAAAACTGTACCCTCAGTTCCATGAACATATACTTACAAAATCTTCTTTGCATACCTCCGCATCAATTACAGCTGTAAACTACAATAATTTGAGGAATTTCATCAAACTGCAAACATTCAAATAACTTTGAAACTTTATAAATATAAAATTATTCACCCAACTATTGAACTTAAACTCGTTTTACTAACAAAGCCGATTTGCATTTGTATTTTTTTAAAATAAATTTTCTAACTAACTCCGAAGATAACATCTTTAAGAAGCTTTCTGGGTCAAACATACCACAGATTTGCAAATAAAAGAAAAAACAACACTTCCAGCAAAAAGTGAGCAGTCAGTCGAAAGACTTGCCAACTATCACTTACTATTTATAGCTACAGCCGCCATTTTGAATTCTACTTTTAGTTTAGTTACCTACTGATTTACTTCCTGAATTCAGCGCGGTAACAAACTGCTTGCGATTCTTGTAACCGAAGTTATACGACTTTTAAAATGTGAATTCTGTAATTCTGTAAATGCACTTTTGTTTACCCCAGCACTTTGTAAAGTATGAAGTGCAAAACAATGTACAGTTAATTCAGATCAAAGCTGACAACGGCTTGAACACAGTACAGGCAAAGACGCAATTGAGTATTCAGCGCCAGTGAATCTCGGAATTTTGGTCATTGTTCAGTTAACCCGTGCTGTCGACAAGGGGTTCCGCGGCAAAAGGTACTTAATTGTGGCTTTGGTGAATCAGTTATCTTCGCTGTACTCCAACTTAAAACTCCAGCTCAGTACCATAGTTTGACCCATTTTACAAGAGACAGAACTTCTAGAACTGTTTATTGGACAATTCAGAATTGTAGAACCACTTGTAATAGACATTTAAACTGCCACTGATAAAATAATTCCATTTTTATTACTATTATCTTTAAGAAACTTTTTGTTTAATTATAAGAACTCGGTAATAAAAAAGGAAAATGAAATAGAAATGACATAAACATAATTAATGTTGAGTTGACGCAAAACACATGAAAGAAGTTCAGCAATAGAATTAACTTTTTGAAACATAAGAAATTATGAAAACAAGGAAACATTGTAAACATTTTAATTACACCTACTTAAATTACATTTTATTATTTACACAGTAAATGCCATTAAATTTAATTACGAAAACATAAAAATCCTCTAACATTTCTGAGTGTCATAATTATCCGGTTTCTCATTAATAAACGCTTTAGCGGAATCCTCAACCATTTCATGAGAGTCTTTGAAATAATTCTCAATTTCTTGCAGGGTTTTATCTTTGGTTTCAGGTAAATATTTGTACAAAATAAATGCAAAAATGGAAGCTGATATGCCGTAGAACAAGAAAGCGCCTTGCAATGTGAGCGCTTTAAATATATGCGGTGACAGTTTAAGTACCGTTGCCATTAGAAGTTCAGAAAACAATGTAAGTATAAGCAGCGATGAACTTTTGTACCTCAAAAATATTAGCTCGCCGAAGATAGTGGACGGCATTATCATCGGTCCACAAGTAATGGCCACAGAGAACGATGTCAACAACACAATGGATACTATCTTGTTCTCAGCGATGGCTTTCATACTAACTAAATGCAGATACAATGATATTATAAACAAAAACGTGATTCCTAGAGCGGACGAAGATAACAGCAATGTTCGTCTGTTTAGTATCTTTGATAAAACACAACCAACCTGCATGCCAAGTATTGTCACTGCGTCCAGAATAAGCATTCCAGTATAAGCAGCAGACTCACTAGATGTTATTTGACTGATCAAATCTACAGCGTACATTGAACAGACTAATTTTCCTGAGAAATGGTACAATGACATTACGGCCATTGAGAGCAAAAGAGGTTGATAGAACCCTTTCGCAGTAACCGTTTCTTTCACAATCCGTAGTTTATACCACGAAGTTGAATTTACACGCGCTGCGCACATCCTGCGGTACTCTTTTTGAGATTTTATGAGATTCTCGAGTTCATCTTCTGACTCTTGATCGTATCCTTTTAGCCAATGATGTGCTCTGGCACATTCTTCGAAACGCCCTCGCATTGCAAGCCACGATGGAGATTCGGGCATGACGATAGCTGTCATGGCGTATGTGCAGCACACGAAAGCAATGATAGCAATATTCTTCCAATGACTGAAGGTGCCAGTGACATTGGCTATCCAAACTCCCCAGAAGAAGATAGACGACTCAATCATCATAAACACTCCTCGGTAGCGAGGCGTGGAGTACTCCACAATGATGACTATTAGAACGGTCATGTTGCTCGCAAGAGTAATACCTTGTAGTATCTCACTGACTAACAAGTGCACGGGGCTGGTACTGCAGTAATACACGATGAAGCTGACTAGTGTCGTTACAGTTACAATAAGAAATGGAATTTTCCTTCCGATGTAGTGCGTGAGTATTGGTAGAATTATCACCCAGGGCGTAGAGCAGTATCCGAGAATGGAAGCTGGAAATAAAATAAAATAACGTTAGACGTGTAGACTATAGCCTCGCACAAAGTACGACGTCCAATGAGCGTTATTTAATTAATCTACGGATGATTAGAGGTGTACATCCGTTCTTCTTACTTTCCGCGTTAGCAACGAGTGTTGCATAGACAATTTTCAAAACAATAGCGATTCTTGAACACAATTCGCTTCGTAAAACCGAGTAAAATTCAAATTCCTTGAATCTTGATTCAGGTAGTTTTAAATGCTAATAAATGTAATAAACTGACATCAAAAGTAATATGGATTCCTTCTCATAAAGTGTCTAATAGAAAATACCTAAGCGCGAGTTTTATAATCACTGTCATAAAAATAGAATCTGCTCATAAAAATAGTGTTATTATTATCTAGTTTCTGAATAGTAGTATAAACATTATTTACACAACCAAGAAGCCATATCGTCTGTAAGCTGGGACCCAGTTGCGTTTGCTTGCATTTCTTTCCTCAGTTGCGGTATGTAGACGGTGGGCGCTCCGAAACATAATCCCAGCACAAAATATATCGACGTACATACGGTGCAGACGTAGAACTAAAAAGAAAAAAGCTTAACTTAAAAATTTATTCTATTTAAATGCATGTTTCATTTATTTTTTTTCCTTAATTCTCCTAGGCAGACTTTTAATTTACCAATTTTGTAATAATGATCAACTTTTCACTTAAAACTTTCCATTTCTATATCGCATGTACATATGTGTTAACTCAGCTGGTACACAATTAGTCACATGAAAGAAAATAATAACTGTATATATTTTTCCACTAGTACGTAAACTTGTGTAAGTACTGAATAACCTAATCAATCATCCAGTACATGTTCCACTCACGTTACACGGAAACTATAATTTCTATTGTAAAACATGCACTTAAGTACTAACCTGCCTTAAAAATGGTTTCCATAAAAATTTCGGGTGTTTCGGACATTCTTCATTGTCGGCCGTTTCCACAACGCCTCGGCTACTTTTCTCCATTTTTTAATAATTTGCCACACTTTTTATGTTATACACCGCACGTCAGCAGTCACGGAGCGACTTCTGAAATTAAATAACAATATTTTTTATTTACAAAGAAATAATTGATATTTAATTCATATTTTAAAAGAACAACATCCAATGAAATGTTATTCCAGCATTGAACAAATTTGTTCAACAAATGGTTGTGTTTTTTTAACTCAATTTAATGAACGAATTTGATATTTTGTTGTTTTTATTTGTTCACTTTAATAACTGTTGTTTGTTTCTTTCACATTATTATTGTAAACAAATTTTGTATAATCAATTCCTCTGTGTTTATGCAGATCAAAGTTCGAAACCTGACATAATATTCGGAAATACACCATCTAAATAAAGCACTTTGCGACACATCACACGAATGTACTCTCACCATGTTTTTCACAAAATCACGTGAATAATTTGATTAAAACTTGGAGTTTTAAGGTCATGATTACTGGAATAGTGTACGCACTGATCACGGGTAGACTGTTATGATGTCTTTATGTATCGCGGACTGAATCGGACGCTCGAACTAATTGAGGTTTGTACACATTGACGCGACGTTACCGCGGCGATCGACTGCGAGCATCTGTACCGTGCTAGTGTGTATAAGCAAAAATATAATTAAAATCAACTTTATCAGCATTCCTCTTTGCGCTGATTTATCACTAGAAATATAACAATAGACTTAATTGATGACAACACTGTGTAGATACTTTGTGTACCCACTGTATAAGTTATTGCGAAATGTTTTTATGTAGAAAAAATATTATTTTATACTGTTAAAAACAAAAATGTGACTATGGTAGAATATATATACAGAAATAATATAAAGTATTTGTGATATGAATTATCTAATGATCTATTTATAAATAATTGTACAAAATTAAATTCAATCTTCGGTCACCAACCTCACGAGTGAGACTGTCGATAAAAATGGAACGCGAGTTTGAAAATGAAACTTGTTTTCTACTAATATTACTTTTTTCAACATTTTTGATTATGGATTTAATCGTAGGTGTCCCTTTAACTCAAGAACTGCTAGACATATTTTATCACATGAAATTATGCATACAAATAGATACATTTCTGGTACAACTTTCATGTATAAAATATAAGTTAGGTCTTTATTTTGTTCGAGAGGATAATCTCAGACCGCCTCGTCGGGCACCTGTCTGGAAGGGGGCCGGATTTAGCGGACGGCCAGTTCGGCTTCCGCAGAGGGCGCTCCACGGTGGACGCCATCATGCGCTGGCCGGGAGGCGAGTCGTCGTGGCGGTGTCTCTGGACATCGCCAACGCCTTCAACTCGTTGCCCTGGAGCTGCATTTTGGAGGCACTCCGCTATCACCGGGTGCCTGCCTATCTCCGTCGTGTAGTCGAGGCTTACTTGACGGACAGATGCGTCATCTACCCCGGTCACCGGGGCGTGTGGAATCGGCGAGAGGTGTCGCGCGGTGTCCCACAGGGATCGGTCCTGGGACCTCTCCTGTGGAACATCTGGTACGATTGGCGTTCGCCCATGGTGGAGCATACGGTAGCGGTATGCCCTGCCTGGGCTGAGCACCGCCGTATCCTAAGGGAAGTGATCGGCGGCGGCGACCTCTCGCGCCCGGCCTTAGTCGAGGCCATGGTGCGGAGTGAGAGGAACTGGGACGCCGTCTCCTCCTTTTGTGAAGCAGTCATGCTCGCAAAGAGTGAGGCGGCCCGCGTGAGGGAGCAATCCTCCTCCTCACGCCCCAGCAGCCGCAACTGGCGCACTACGGGCGTCGGGGATCGAGGGACGATCTCCGGCCACCGTAAGTACGGGCCTGCGGTCGGCGAGTAAGGGCAGCTCGCCGCCCGACCAGAACCAGGCCCGAGCGTACGGCGCGTAGCGTTCCGCGCGCGCCTCAAAGAGCCATTAGACCACCACAGACGGGGCCCTAAAGGGCTGATGTTCAGCCGGGGTTGCGGGGTAAGCGCAATGAGGTACCGCGACCTCGGCACAGAGCAGGAGAAGGAACAGGGGGGTTTTTAGTCAGTAAGAGTCTGACACTCCCTCCTGCCCGGCCCTGGGCGGGAGAAGTCATTTGATGATTTTCCCCTTACAAAAAAAAAAGGTCTTTATTTACAATCAATAACTGACCAACGGAAGTGATGAGAAGGTACTTGTATTCTAAAGGTAAGTCAGCATCATCAATATTGAGTTTTTGATATGTGAGTAAAGTTACCGAAAACCCAATTTCTTTCCCTCCACTTACCTGATGGTAAGCAATCAGCGCCGCCCATGGACACCTGCGACGGAGGAGTTACGAATGCGTCGCCGACCTATTAGGGATTTGGGGATTTAGGGACTGGGGAGGGATTGGGGAAGGGGAAGGATTGGTCCTCCGGTAACCTCAGATCCTCAAGGATTGAAGAACAATCCTCAAATCTCATCGCTCCCTAAAAGACATCCAAGCACCTAGAGACTCCATAGATATTTAATTCCTTTATTTAAATTAAAGAATAAGTAAAAAAAAAACACAATACAAACCTACATTAGCGTTAATACATGGGTTCGGTTCGGTTCGTTCTTCAAGTCGCACACACTGATATCTGTATTGTAAAATTTAAATTGATTAACTGTTGAATTGGTAATGTTATCGTTTTTATTTTTGAATAACAGCTAGACTAACGACGACGAATTACTCACGTGAATTTAATGAGTAAAAATTTAGGTACTCGTACTAGTTTCAAGTCACAACGGGATTCTTGTTCAGGGGCACGTAGCCGACATCTTATGTGGCTTAAATTATTCTCCTACTAGTCTATTCTCAGTAAATTCGCGTGAGTTTTTTTTATGTTATAGGTCGGCAAACGAGTTCATGGATTACTTAATGGTAAGCCGCCCATGGATACCCGCAACAACAGAGGAGTTACGAGTGCATTGCCGACCTTTTGGGGATTAGGGATTAGGGAGATTTAGGGGTTGGGGAGGAATTTGGGGAGGGGAAGGATTGGGCCTCCGGTAACCTCACTCACATGGCGAAACACAACGCTGTGATTGTTTCACGCCGGTTTTCTGTGAGGCCGTGGTATCACTCCGGTGGAGCCGACCCATTCGTGCTGAAGCATGGCTCTCCCAAACTTTATGTGTCTAAGTCGTCATTGTCATTTTCAAAACAAGCAGTCTCTCTCGCGTTACAAATCAAAAATGTTGAAATAAGTTATCAGTTAGTAAGCTTACGAGTAGGCTACTCTGATGAGGGGAAAACAATCAATATTGACTCACTGATTAGTCTATATTGATTGTTATGAGTACAACATAAAAGATATATATGTACTAATTAGATTTAGTTGCCAACGTACCAGCTTATCTTGTCAAAACAGATTAACATGCTAATAACATCAGTACTGATAAGAACAATAAATTTAGATAAAGCAGGAAGTTTAATATCAACAGGAAGGTACCTAGATTACTTAATAGGTCCAAAGTCTATAGAAGTGTTGCTGTTAACTTTGGACGGGCTATAAAGTTTCAACCAACATACCTACAGAATAACCGCAATTTATGTTAATAATCTCATTGTAATGGTAAGCATCGATGATGATGATTTATTTTTATTATTTACTAGCTAATCTCGCACGGTTTCACCCGCTGCTTGGCTCCATTTAATCGTAGCGTGATGTTTTATAGCCTGTAGCACTCGGGAACATTGTAGCTATCTATCAGTGAAAGAATTTTGGCAATCCGACCAGCAGTTCCAAAGATTACCCCCTACATACAAACTTACAAATTATTCCTCTTTATAATATTAGTATAGATATAAGACGTAAGTACAGGAATATCCGAAAAAATATATAAATTAACAAAATAAATGCTTAGGTAAATATTATATTATTTTTTAAATTGAAAATACACATTTCGTAATAACAAGTTGCAGCAATTGTTTATAAATTACAAATTATACATATATTGCAGCGGACAAATTGTACAATAAGCATCAACCATTTAGTTTCGCTTACATGCCTATTTGTTAGCAAGAGTAAATAATATTAGTTATAGTTATAAAACTTTAAGTATATCAGATTCTACCAAGTTATTTCTTTCAAAATACAAACCTAATCATAAATCGGCTAACAGACACAAATTTTGTTTATAGAAAGTAAATCTATTACCTAATCAAAATCCAAACTAATATCATAAATGCGAAAGTAACTCTGTCTGTGTGTCTGTCTTTCTTCACGCCTAAACTACGGAACCGATTTGTGTGTTTGATTGTCTGTACCAAATTTCACACAAATCGGTTTTGAACTCGAGAATGAACATAGGAAGTCACTATCCCACGTGAACGGAGTCTCGGGCAAAAGCTAGTTTTATTTTATAAACAGGGGTTGATTTAACATACGCAATAAAACTTATCCAAGTATTGTGTACATAAATTTTCAAATAGTGTGTACTATTTTTCAAATTTAAAAATATTTGCTGCTAAGCTGCCTAATAGATATATACAACAAATGCTTTTTAAATCCGCGCATTACTTCTGGATATTAGCGCTTGCAAACATACAAAAATACAAACAATTTTTTGTACTCTTTTATATATTTATTTTCATAAAAAAACACTGTTGTTATTGTTTTGTTGATACTGTAGAATGCTCAATAATACACTTACACTGCTGTTACTACGTACACACAACAGGCGTTGAAGCACGCCCGCTCGCTATGATGGTTGGGTGCAGAATGCCCCCACTCTTCGCTGTATACTACATCCCTTCCTTATTTTAAGAAAACAACTATTGTAAATAATCAGATTGTAATTATAATCAAACAATTATTTCCATGCCAGTACCAAAGAACAATCAATCTTCAACTTCAGGATTTGTTTCACTATTCTCATCTTGATTAACCACTTTCCAATTATTATTTTCTACCCTTTTCAAATGAATAATATTTCTCCGATATTCTTTCCCCGTTAGATCGTTCCTCACTCTCACGTCTCCGCCATGTACATCAGTTACCGTATGCGCTTCTGGGTTAAAGTTTGGTGTAAGTTTGTTTTCCTTGGTCATGTTTTTTAAATAAACCTTTTCACCGATTTCCAAATTAAGGTCCACGGCTTTCCTTTTCATATTCGCGAATTCCTTTCCTTTATCTTTCTTCTCTTTATCTCTATCCCTTACTTCTGAATCTGCTATTTTATGTTCAATATCAGCTGCTCCTGGTATTTTATCACGAAATTGTCGACGAAAGAATAATTCTGATGGTGTTTTTCCAGTTGTAGTATGCGGTGTACTATTGTACATAATCATATATTCTAATAGTTCTTCTTTCCAATCTTTCTTTTCTATCTGGCTTATTCTTAATCGCTTAAGTACATCCCTATTCTGGCGTTCAACTTCGCCATTCATTTGTGGAAAATAAGGTATGGTGTTATTTATTGTGATGCCACATTCCTTACAAAATTCCTTAAAATTCTCACTAGTGAATTGGTTCCCGTTGTCACATGTCAGTGTAGTAGGGTAACCAAGACGGGAAAATATTTCTTTAAGTACGTTAATCGTTCCTGTGGCTGTGATATTCTTCATTATTTTTATTTCCTTATACCGACTAAAGTAGTCTACAATGACAAGTAAATAATCATTTGAGGGCAAGGGTCCTAAGAAATCGATCGCGACGTCAATCCAAGGTTCAGCTGGAAGAGCTCTTCTTTTAATGGGATGAGGTGGATTTGGTGCCGAAACTAGTGTACATCCTTTGCAAGCTCTAACCC
Source organism: Spodoptera exigua (assembly GCA_902829305.4). Lineage (NCBI taxonomy): Eukaryota > Metazoa > Arthropoda > Insecta > Lepidoptera > Noctuidae > Spodoptera > Spodoptera exigua. The sequence goes on from LR824612.2 coordinate 7,996,372, forward strand.
TATTTTCAGCATCCCTGTCAATCTTTGGCCACCATACTTTGGTTCTAAGGCGTGTCTTCATCGCTACTATGCCGGGATGTCCTTGATGAGCAGCTTCGAGAACTCTAGCACGAAGTTTTGCTGGGACAATTATCTTATTACCCCGCAACGCTATATTGCCTTGAAAACAGATCTCTGTTTGAAAGGGTTTATAAGCATTGACAGATGCGTCCCACTTATTATCGTAAACTCCATTTTTTAATGCTATTATCTCAATGTCTAGTGCACTGGCTGAATCGATCTCATTTAGGGGTACTGCAACCGGCCTGCTATGTTCAATAATTGAGTTTATATAGTTTTCACTGTCAAATGGTACAGGTCGATTTGACTGACAAAGCCGAGAAATTGAGTCTGCGATATTATCTTTACCTGGGCGGTAAACAACTTTGTACTTATAAGCCTGCATCCGTAGTACCCAGCGCTCGATTCGCGCACAAGGTTTAGATCGGGGTCCAAAGATGATCTCTAAAGGTTTGTGGTCACTAATAAGGTCAAACTCTTTACCTAAAAGGTATATTTTAAAGTGTTCTACAGCCCAAACTAGTGCCAAAGCCTCCTTCTCAGTTTGGCAATATCTTTTCTCACAGTCTGTAAGGCTCTTATTGCCAAACGCTATCACACGAGGACCTTTGCTATCAATTTGTATGAGCACCGCCCCTAATCCAACTGGAGAAGCGTCTGCAATGACTTGCGTCTTATCCGCTGGATTGTAATAGCCCAATGTCTTTATCTCCAACAGCTGTTGCTTAAGACTTTCAAAAGATCTTTCTTGAATATTTGTCCAAAATTTTTGAATATTCGCAGATTTGTTCAGTTTTAGTCGGATTAATTGTCGAAGAGGTTCTGTAAGCGATGCCAGCTTGGGAATCCATTTTCCTACGTAATTGACGAGACCAAGAAAGCTCTGTATTTCCTCGACAGTGGATGGCCTCCGCGCAGACCGAATCGCCTGGATATATTTAGCTAACGGTTTTATCCCTTCAGCTGTTAATTCATGTCCAAGAAATTCTATTTTATTCGTTTTATAAATGCATTTAGTTTCATTAAGGAGAACATTATTGTCTTTAAGCACTTGTAGGACTTTGTTAAGCCGTTTGTCGTGTTCCTGTCCATCAGACCCATAGATGATGATATCATCTATGAAGTTCGCAGTACCTGCGCAACCCAACAATAATCTCTCTAGTACTTTTTGAAACATTTCAGGTGCGCACGACACGCCAAACATTAGTCTTTTATAACGAAACAGTCCTTTACTGGTGCTAAAGGTGGTTATATATCTGCTGCTTTCATCGATTTCCAATTGGTGGAAAGCGTTTTTTATATCAAGTCGAGAGAAGTACTTAGCATGCCTAAAATTTGGTAAGAGTTCATCCATGGTAGGGAGTGGATGATTCTCCCTAATTATTGCCTCATTTGCTCGTCTCATGTCGATACAAATCCGAATCTCACCATTATCTTTTAACACTGGTACCATTGGAGATACCCATGGTGATGGTCCTTTAACCTCTTCAATAATATCAGCTTCTTTAAGTTCGGCAAGCTTTCTATTCACCTTTTCTTCTAAGGGAATCGGTATTCTCCTATATGGCTGGATAACTGGTTGAACTTCTTTGTTAATAGGAATGTGGATAGTGACATCTTTAAATTTCGGGAAAGTGCTGATATTATTGACGGGGATACCAATCCGGAGCGCATTAAGTTGTATCGCACTAACTTTACCTAGAAGATTACGGGTACCATTTCGAATTACGTAAAAAGTTGCAGTTTTAATCATTACATCATTAATAGTTATGTTAGCGTCAAATGCACCTAAAATATCCAAGGGCTTTTGGCTGCCGTAAGGCAATAATATTTTATCAGGGTTCTTTATTTGATTAGTGATCTTTACTTTATGATTTTTTAAATATTCCCACGTCTTATCTGTGATAATGTTACATTTACTGCCCGAATCAATCAGCATTTCAATAACAACACCGCCCACTTTGCAGTTAATAGTTTCATCCTCATCTAAATGAAATATGTAATCCACTTCCTCTGTATTTTTATGTGATTTGTCAATTCTTCGTCTCTTTGTTCTATCCATCTTCTCATCGTTCTTTGATTGTATTTTCCTTTTCTGTAATTTAGTCCTACAATAGTCCTTATAATGTCCGATAATACCACATCTTGCGCATTTCTTTTCTCTAGCTGGACACTTGTCGTCAAAGGACAGGTGTCTACTACTGCCACACCTGTAGCAAGTCTTTGAAAAACTCTGATTTGAAGGGGTAGGTTTCCGAGTATCCAATTTATTAATGTCTGATTTAATGGTGTCGCTTATTTTACTTGAACCTGGTTTGTCAAACGTGTCAAGTTGCCTGTTGACTGTTTCAAGCGTAATAGCGATCGTAATAACTTGTTGAAGAGTTACACTGTCGCCCGCTGATAAAATTTTCTTCCTTAGTTCTGTACTCCGGCTTTTTTCGACGATTTGATCGATTAGGTGTTCATCTTTATCAGCATATTGGCATTTATCAGCTTGGTTTCGCAGTCTTAGTAAAAATGTTTCGAATCTTTCCCCTTCCTCCTGCTTCATCAGTCGAAACATATACCTTTCAAAATATCGACTTTGTTTAGGAGAGAAGTATTGGTCTAATTTCTCTATAGCAATTTTATAAACATCTACGTTATCAGTTTCACCTACATGAGCGCCGGGAAGATTGTAGTATACTTCTTGGAGGGCAAGGCCACCGATATGCAAGAGGGTCGCTCGCTTTTTGTCACCTGTATCGATGTTAGCCGCTAGGAAATATATCTCAAGGGCCCTTTTCCATTTTTCCCATCTGACTCCTACTGAAACTGGGTCGCCTTCGCAATCGAAGTGCTCAAGGCCTGGGAGCGCTGATGTTATCTGAGCCATAATGGGGCGATCTGTAACAATCGCATTACTGCTTACAACTTGTTTGGTTAATTACATTAAGGCTCACATAACCCAACCATACAACCTTTTCGCTCAACCAGTACGGTCTATCTTATTGACCGCCTTAGTCTCTCATATTGACTATATTAAACGTAACGATCTTTTAAAGATCTTGCAATAATACAATATTATAGACTTTTTTATTGACTATTTATTCACCACAATGTCTCTCATATTGACATTGCACCAATAATCTTTCTACCTTCTTTTAACACTTCGTTGCAAGCCTATCTTATTGACTTTCTTTCACACAGGGACATTCTCATAACTCCCTCACAATCACAGTCCTTAAAAAACTTTTATAACACTTATACTTATTTGTTAGTGACCTGTCACATCGATCTTTAAAAAAAAGTTACATACCTACGTGTTTACATTCGTGCTTAATGCATAATTATGATCACGATATATTTCTCGACATATTAATTGCATTTAAATTACTGCAAATATACTTATGATATACTAACACTTTAAATGTACCTATAAAATCGAAACAAATGTATTCAGTATACGCAAATCGGTACGAAACTTTCTGTTAAAGTCGGATTTTAATTATAATAAATCATAACAATTCATTTGTACTGGTAGGATAGATAAAATCGGATACATTATGTCTTCTATTGAATACGTTCGTCAATTTACGCATTCATTCATTTATTAGAACTTGTTATTATAATATTAGTTAACCTGCACAATGCAATTTGGTAAACAACATGACTCAGCGCGGATTGGCCGGACTGCACGCAGTCACTCTTAAAGAGAAAGAAAGATTGCCATCTTATTAACATAGGTAATCAGTAATATTGACAACTATATATATATATATATATTTTTTTTTTTTGTTTACCCTCAATCACATTATGCCATTTACTATAACTCATTCTCTTTTCTTTTTACAAATCATTTGTGCATAGTACTTACATTTTTCCTCGTCGCCACTTGTAGAATGCTCAATAATACACTTACACTGCTGTTACTACGTACACACAACAGGCGTTGAAGCACGCCCGCTCGCTATGATGGTTGGGTGCAGAATGCCCCCACTCTTCGCTGTATACTACAGATACTAATACAAAAAGATTTATAAACACACCATAATAATGTACTCTAAAACTATGCTACTTTAAATTAATTTTCATCCCCATATTCATTGAGTTGCGGAGGTACAGCCATAAGCAACCTTCTAATTACAAACACTTCGGCAGCATCGAAGCTAATTCAGCTGACAAATACTAACTTCTTCATAACAATAGAATTAAAAAAAAAATATTATTGAAGATATTTTTTACTAAATATAATCAAGTATTTATTTTTCTCTTCCTTAAAAAATCTTTTTCATACTCTAAGATTTTCCTGTGTCATGGTTGCGTATACACTATACACTCAGACCATAAACTACAACTTATGGATCACATTGGTATTGTTCGAAATTCGAAAATGCGACTCGTTGCACGGCAGCCTATTACCCAACCAAAGCGTCAACTACGCAGTCTATATACATTTATGTATTCCTTATTCAATTTAAATAATACCCATAATATACTACATAATATATAACCTTACCTTTTTAAAACACATTTCTTTAAACATCCAGCTTAACTAGTAAACTGTTTATACACTGCACTTTTGTTTATTTATTTTTCGTAAATTTTGTGACCATGTGGGTGAACTGGCGGTAACGCAATTTAAAGAACATATGATCGATTATAACACTGGTTTCCGATACTGTGTTAAATCTCAGTTTGTATGGAAAGATTAAGAGAACACTACGTTATTTACTAACCATAACATAACTAAATAATCACGATAGCAAATTCTTCAATGGGCTGTTGTTCCATTCAATCACTTCTTGTTCCGAACAACCGACGTTATTATAAAGGTGATCTGAAAGTAACCTTCTTTATTAAAAAAAAAATACTTTTTTTATTATTCGAATTTATTATCACCTTGCATTTGGCCAGTAACGTAAGACTGAGACATTCTCTATGAATTTTCGTTCGTTTAAAAACTCCTCTATAAATACAATCGGAATTCATGCTATTTATTTATAAACACGTAAGATAAGATTCAAATGCTAATGTTGCGTTTTGATGCATAAAAAAATAACTAGGCCGATTTCTTAAATATGTGTAGTTATAACGTTACTTTTTATATGTGGGTACTTTTATATTTTGTCTTACGTCAAAAAGTGAGTGATTTATATTTATATGTATACCGTGTCAATTGTTATGCCAATAGAAATAAGGAACAGTTTTGTTTTCACTTTTAAAACAACATAAAGAGTTTACGATGTCGTAGGATAAATAAACCCTACATTAAGAATTATTATTTTTTCCATATAACTTGTCTTCTTTGGCTTATGTCAATTATATCTGATTTTTTTTTTTTCATTGATTGAATGTCATTGATATTCAACCAATGAAAATTCTATCAATTAAAGACTTTTTTCGAATTTTGTATGAAATCGCAACTTATGACGTCATAAAATGATTGCGTCCGATGACTGCCTTAAAAATTGATTATTTCGGAACAATTTACTGTATTGACTTGAAATAATTTATTTCTGACCCAGGAAACTACCCTGTTAAATTCAATACCTGGGTCAGACAAAGTAGAAATTGAATAGATAACATGTTCTAGTGCTTGTTTATACTCACACTAAGAATAGACAGTATTATTATTACAGTAGAACTAAATGCACAACGGTCTAGAATTGTACTCTAGTCCGCATCTGCTGCGTATCATCCATTAGCCGACAGTTACTAAATAAAGGAAGATTATGACTACAAATAGTATTAATACTAAGGATACGAATCCACATAGGTCCCCCAGATACATGTGTAAGTGTGCATTAGAATTTTTGATAAGAAAATTATTGTGATCATCATCAGCCTATAAAAATAAAACACACAAAGGAGGTTTGAACATTGATCAGCACGCATTGCTCGAGGCGGGTTGTCGATTACAAACTTATAATAAAATTAGAAATCTAGGTTTCCTGACGAACTGCCGGGGTTATAGGGTGAGCGCAATGAGGCACGTGATCTCGCCCCAGAGCAGGAGAAGGAACGGGGCGTTTTTATTCAGTAAAAGTCTGACACTCCTTCCCGCCCGGCCCTGGGAGAAGTCATTTGATGATATTCCCGTCACAAAAAAAAGATTTCCTGGCGATATTTTCCTACACCTTATGCTAGTGGTGACTTAACAATCTTAAAGTAGGAAGTAGTGGAGTACACATAGATATAATAAGAAAATGGTACCTAGTAACAATCCGTTTCTCACAGTGTACATTGTTATAAAATTATATTATTATATCTCTAATGTTATGACTTTGCAAGTGATAATAGTCAATAGAGAAAGTGATATTATTGCCTTAGTTTATATTAACTATATATATTGTCTAAGTAGTTATAAATTCAGCGTAGATTTATTCATAAAATGAAATGTTATTTTTTAGGCGTAGGGTCTGTCTGTCCGTCGGCGGATAATCTTAGTTACCGTTAGCACTAGACAGCTAAAATTTGAGACCATTATGAATAGTATATAGGTATACACTGAGCGTAGCCCGATATTCTCTCGGCCGGTATTTAATGTGACAGATTACCTGATAGTTAGCAATCGCCATGGACAACCCGTCCCGCAACACCGAGGGAGTTACGAATGCGTTGCCGGCCTTTCATGTAATAGGGTTTCGAAGATTTCAGGAATTTGGAAGGGGAAAAGTTGGGCCTTCGGTTACCTCACTCACACAGTGAAACACAACGCTGAGTTACTTTCACGCCAGTTTTCTCAACGTCGTGGTTTCACGCCACAAGCTTGTTACTTTTAAGGAGTGATTCGAAATTCTTAAGTCGAATCGCAACAGTACCTACCTATGTTGCGCGAGCCTCAAAGAGCCAACGGACCACCATGAACGGGGCCCTATAAGGCTAATGTTCAGCTGAGGTTGCGAGACAAGCGCAATGAGGCACCGCGACCTCGGCCTAGAGCGGGAGAAGGAACAGGGGGGGTTTTTAGTCAGTAAGAGTCTGACACACTCTCTCCTTACCCTAGGCGGGAAAAATCATTTGATGAATGGCAAAAAAAAAACAGTGCCTATGTAGCTGCAATTTTTTTTCAATATTGGTCTCACGAATAAAGAAGCCAAAAAGTCAAAAAAAAAAAAAAAAAAAAAAAAAGTCAAAAATCATTTATTCCAATTAGACCTTTACAGGCACTTTTGAACGTCAAACAAAATATAAAATAAAAAAATAGTGTCAGTCTGTCGGTCAGTCCTCTTAGTGAAGCTATTTGCTCGTTCCAAAGTGTAGATTCCGATGGAGAAGAACGAGCAAGAAACTCCATGGTTACTCTTTTTAAATCAGTTTCACATACAGATTCCTTTTACAAACAGTTGGTTCAATTATGTGAGAACAGTGTAACACTAATATTTATTCAAATATAAAAATAAAGTAACCTTAAGGACAATAGACAGTCTGGAGCTGACCAGTCCCAACTGACGGCGCTCGTTCACGAGCATGACACGTACACCAGCATCGCCCAACTCAACCATATTATAGGGAATTAAGCGATCCAGTGCCCATGCCACCGCCAGTGTGACCTTTCAGTGAGCATGACAACTCCAAGCTGTTATAAGGACCGACATTCTGCTAGTCTAACCAATTATAATAGGTTACAGGGCACTCACATTTACAAATTTATCAAGTTATAGTTATACAATATAATGCAATTTCACTAAAATGAAGAAGTCCCGTTCAAGCAAAATCCATTGGAACGTTATTTATTTTGGTGTACGTTTGCTATCCTGTGGAGCAGGACCAGCATGTCTCCAAGCATCTTTATCTACAATGTAATCATTCAGTGTGTAGTATGCTTGAGCCGAATCTGGAAGCCTCAAAAATTTGGTCAAAATATATTTAGTATAATTTTACACTTCTGCCTTAATTATAGAATTGAAATAAAATACGACGTAGGTTCATAATCGTATTCTGCGTATATTAAAATGTTTGATGACAAAAAATATAAAGCCATCTGTTTCTAAGTAACTCAAATTTTCAAATGAAAATTATAGTGTATCCACGTGCACATATCATCATCACCAGATTATAAGTGTCTACAGCTGAGCAAAGGCCTATTCTCACACGGAGAAGGTTTGAGTATTAATCACCACGCTTGCTCAAGGCGGATGGGCGATTTCAAACTTATAATTAGAAATTACAAGTCCAGGTTTCCTTACGATGTCTTCCTTCACCGTATGTCAGTGGTGTCTATATAATCATAGAAAGTACATATGAGTCGGATAAAGTCACATTACCAATGCCATCACATTGCCAGGTTTCGAACCCGCTCCCTCATACATGAGAAGCGGGCACCTTAACCTCCGGGCCACCACGACACACGACACGACACGTGCACATATACATAATTATTTATAATATTTGTACCCTTCATTTTTTATTATATCATATTTAAACCACGAATGAAAAAAATTTAAAAAAAACAATCTAAGTATATCCCTTTTTCAGATGTTGATAACACATAATTAAATATCTACTGATATAACTGATAACAGTTTTTACAATGTTCATTTTAAACAAAACGAGATAATAATTATGAGGTCATTGATGTTAAACTTTAAGCACCTACAAACCCGAAAATATTTTTTGTAGAAAAATAAAAATTAAATATATAGATAAATTTTTCATTTTTGTTAATTTCATCAACCGCCTTCAAATCGAATCATTTAATTTAGTTCCGTCCATCACATCCACGTACAATATATACCTGTATATTACAGTAGTTAATATAAAACGGTCATATTTACTATAGGGCGTCCAGTAAAACCACCCAAAATTTTGTTCACTATACATACATGGTGTATACTATAAACATTTCTTTGAAAAATCAGCTTCAAAGAGTATTTTTGTAGGCTCACGAGATTTTCCAGTTCTATTTCCAATCTCTGTAAAAGCAGAGGTATGACGCAGCACATTCTTTAAACCTTTCGGGTCAGTGTCGAACAAAAAGACAAACAACATTCTACAGCAGTGTCACAACACTATAGAAATGTTTATTCAATAAAAAACACTTATCTACTCTATTCGATAAAAATATCCATCGTAAAAAAGAATTCACCATTAATTCGTTGCGAATAACGTTAGTAGGTAATGCCGAGTATTATTATCAAATATTCGGCTAAGTGCTTCACAAAATACTTTTATATTCGAGCCGCTACACAATTGAAAAGATATCAAATCTATGTTCAAATAAGTTTAATATTGACTGACGGTTTTATATTAATAACGAGAAATTCTCGCAATTTGATATTAAGCCACTCTGAGTCATATATTCGGCTTATACTATTGGTCGAATACGAGATAGTTGCAGGATATTCGTTACATATCTATAGCTGTTACTGTGTTGCCAGTAACATTCCCGGCTTTATTTCCCTAATTAATAGTTGGACTGCGATAGTGGTGCAATAGAAAACAATAAACCGACCAATGTATTTATGCAAATGATTATTAAGGGTACTTTTCGTCCATAAAAACTTGTTACCATGGGTATTGCGAAAGCCCGTGGTACTTATGCATCGTTACCACACTGGTATTGAAAAGAAAATACTTGGTAGTTTGAATGTAGCAAATATTATTACAGACTGAATTTTTGTAAAGGCATTTATTATTATTTGCGACTCAATAATTTAGTTTTATTTTTATTTGCCCCTTGAAACTTTTAAGGACCTACAAATTAGGTATATAATATAGAATATTAACAACAACAATATACCAATATTATTTATATAAATATATGTTGAAAGGAATAAGTGTGGAAGAGCTATGCTTTGGCACGAATAGGCCGACTCGACCGAAGTGATACCACGGCCTCCTAGAAAACCAGCGTGAAGCAAGTTATGTTGTGCTTCGCCGTATGAGTGAGGTTACCTGAGGTCTAATCCTTACTTACCCCCCTCCCTTAATCCTCAATCCTCAAATCCCCTATCCTTAAATCCCTAATAAGCCACAAGAGTCCGGCAACGCACCTGATATGGTATGGTATTACTGGTGTCTTCATGTCTGCGTGTTTACCGATCAGCCATGACAAAGGATATAAATGTGTTGCGATTGTCTTTGATCACATATTATTTAACAAAAAAAAATACAGTAATTCCAGTCAAGAAACTGGTGTTTAGTATTAAGACTCACAAAACTACTAAAAACCCAAACTGGTAGGAAGTTAACGATGACAGCCACTCCGCCTGCTTCCGAATACTTTCTTATCATTGTAGAAGTACAAATTTTAAACAATTCGTAAAGTAAACTGCAACTTACTGTTTTTTAAAGGCTTTTCAACTGAATTATTAAATTTATACTTCATACTAACGGCTCGCCCCGTCTTCGCACAGGTGCAATTCTGATACTAAATTTCGCACTATTTAATAATGAATGTTATCATACATTTAAACCTTTCCTTTCAATCATTCTATCTATACCCAAGACTGTATCATAATTCATTGAGTAGTTTTAAAGATTTAAACATACACAGGAATATAGGGACAGATAAAGCGACTTAATTTTTTACAATGTAGTGATTAGGGAAGATATTGCGGTAGAAACTCAGGCGTTTAGATTCTTAAATAGGACATACCTAGTATTCTGTTGAATATACCACATTTTACTTCCTTCAGGTAGGTGGACTGGCTGGTTGGATGAGTAGAGCGGAACATCGAGCTCAGTGGCGTGCAATGGGGGTGACCTATGTCCAGCAGATGATGATACCAAATGTAGAGAGAGGGAAGGGACAAAATTTAAAAAATAAAATAAATGAAGTCGTCAGATTAATGAGTCTAATTGATCTCACGTAGCTGCAAATTTGTCATCCGAGGGTCTCCTAAGCTAAATCTTAACTAAAATATCTGTCTACATACGTAAAAACTGCTAGCGCTTTATTTGGGTACTTTATTTATTACTAAAGCCCTCTATTAATTCACCATCGATTTTTCGCTATTTGGTTTTATTTCATCAATATAGAACCACCTAAACGTTACATTTTAAATAAAAACTAGATGACGTTAACAGCGTTTTCCGAGAATATCAATTTAAACACTTGACCTAAATAAACCTCAGCTTTGCTGTCGTTCCAAGAAAGAATCCCTAGAAAAAGCAATTATATTAAAACTGGACTTAATATCCTCATTGTTTCATTTGTCTTGTTGGAAGAACTTTAATTAAACTACATAAGCATATTTATTTAAGAATTCGGTTTAATGTTATTATTTCTATTAATTTTTCGATAAGTATACTAACATAATAACATCTAATAAAGTTCGTTGACCTTACTTGTAAATAAAATTACTTACCTTTGCTGTTTTCTAAATAATTATTAATTATTTTTTTCAATTTCTGTCCGTCACACAAAGAGAATAGCTATTTTGTCATTTTTTAAAAACTCATTATCGTCTTTCAAAATTATGATAAACGTCCTTACCTAATTGTTTAACAATTTAAATCTATGATAAAAAATGTATACTTACATATTTACGATGATTTACAACTGGGTTTATCATGAAATATTCTCATTGTCAATCACAACACAAAATTTAATAAAAAATAAATATAAAAATCTTCAGTAACATATTATATACTGTAGTTATTTTGAAGCGTATTGGTGTTACAACAGTAGATGCAGACAGGTATTTAATTTAGACCTGTCTATTATTCACCTATCTATCGACAGTTTAATTACAAAGTAGGGTACAATAACCAGTTACCTATACATAATACGAATACATATAGTAATCTAAATGACATAAAATATCAGTCTCATGAATAAAGGCAAAGTAAAATTTCTCCGAAGCGATGCGAACGAGAGCTGTCAATAAAATTAATTAATTCTTTTTGTTTGATAACAAAATTGAGAACAAACCTGTCCTAAGCATATTTGCGTACAGGCAAACTCTTATTCAGGTACGCACGTTAAATAAATTTTAACAATTTAACTTAGGAACAAGTTTGATATCAGTTTTTGTATAAAGCGGTTGATACATGCGCAACAACTGACACAAAACGTTTCTTATAAGTAATACATGTATTCGTCGCCTTTATGGTAGAAAATCATCCCATTATATCTCTAGACCGGCCGCGGCACACCACTGCGCTTGCACACACAATCTCAAATTTAAACCCATGGCTTATTCCACGTGATTTTACCATAATAGGTTCCATATTCAAAACTGTTTCTCAGTATTTCCAAAAGATAGTCAAGGAGATGGATAACACCATTGAAAACCAGCGTGAAACAACCACAGCGTTGTGTTTCGCCGTGTGAGTGAGGTTACCGGAGGCCCAATAACTCCCCTTTCTCCCATTCTTTCCCAATCCTTTAATATCCGAAACACTTATCCGTAAAAGGCCGGCAACGCACTCGTAACTCCTTTTTGTTGCGGGAGTCCATGGGCGGCGCCGATTGCTTACCATCAGCCAAAACGTCTGCTGGTTTTCCGTCCTATAATACAAAAAAAATCGCATAGTTACGTCTTTCTAAATGGCTTTGTCCTCGTGATTTTACCATACCAGATATCGTATTCTTTCCATACTCCCAACTGTACCTACATACGTGTTTCAAGAAGATGGTTGAGGAGATGGATAAAGTCTAAATATGCAACCATCAAATATTACTTACTTTATAGGTTTTTATTTTTTTATGAAATGCGCTTCCCCTGATGGCATGATGATGTCCCGTCGTTTGACATTCAAGCATAAAGTCCGAGGGCTTTCGTTAAAGAGACAAATTGTTGCTCCGGGTTTATGTGTCATGTGTGTTTTTGTAAACGCACCCACATCACAGGAGAAAATCCTAGTGGGGGCAAAACTTGTTTAGGAATAATAAAAAAGTACAAATATGATATGTTAGTTTAATTCCGATATAATTCCATTTATGTCCATTACATTTTTTCAAGTGTTTAAAGAACTTACATGTCGTGTTTAATACACGAATTGTAAATTCTTTAATACAATATCATGTTTTCTCTCTCTCCTCCATTAATTCTTCTGAAACATCTTCAGACTTTTTCGATTCTATAAAGTAACATTCAATTTCTTGCAATGTTTTGTCTTTGCTCTCCGGTAAATATTTATACAATAAAAATGCAAAAACAGACGCAGTGACTCCATAAAAGAGGAATGCACCATGTAATTCAAAATATTTAAAAATATATGGTGATACTTTTAATACTGACGCCATTAATATTTCAGAGAATATGGCTAATGTTGGCAAAGATGAACTTCGATATCTTAGAGGGGTTAATTCCCCATAAACAGAACAGGCTAATATCATTGGCCCACAACTTATCGTCATAGAAAATAAAGTCAACAACAACAGCGATACAATCTTATTTTCCGTTACTATGGACAACTTTATAAGGTAAAGATAAAGTGAAATTATAAATAAAAACATAATTCCAACTGAAGAAGATGAAAGTAATAACGTTCTTCTTTTTAAATACTTTGACAGAACACAACCAATTTGCATACTAAAGATAGTAACGGCTTCTAAAATAAGCATGCCCGTGTATGCTGTGGACTCGCTTTTCGTTATTTTCTTAATTAACTCGATAGAGTACATGCTACAAACAAACTTGCCAGAGAAATTATATAGCGACATGACTGTCATTGACAACAAAAGAGGCTTATAAAATGCCTTTGTCGATATTGTTTCTAGGATATTTTTAAACCGCTTCGACGATCCTTCTTTCTCTTTATAGCGTGCTATATATTCCTTTTGTGATTGTATTAAGTTTTCTAGTTCCTTTTCAGAATCTTTGTCATAGCCTTTCAGCCAATGATGAGACTCTGCGCATTCCTCGAAACGCCCATTCAGTGCCAACCATGATGGAGATTCCGGCCAGAAAAAAGCAGTCAAGGATAATATGGCACATACGAAAGCGATGATAGCAATATTCTTCCAATGGCTGAAGGTGCCAGTGGCGTTGGCAATCCACACTCCCCAAAAGAATATGGTGGATTTAACTGTCATAAAAATACCTCGATATCGCGGCGAGGTGTATTCAGTGACAACAACTATCAACAGTGTCATATTGCTGCCGATCAGCATACCTTGCATTATTTCACTAATTAGAAGTATAATAGTTGAAGTGCTGAAATAAAACACGACGTATCCAATTAGTGTGTTGATACACAATATAACGAACGGCACTTTTCTTCCGAACCGCCGGGAGAGTATCGGTAGTATGAGTATCCATGGCAACGCTGCGTAGCCGTGGATTGATGCTGAAAGGAAATTATGATTTTATATTTCATTGAATACTTGTTATCTTTGTTTTTGTTTCTTTGATTATTACAATTGCAACATAAAGGTACAGATTTATTAAATTAGAGAGAATATTAGAATTCTACATCTAATCTAAACGATACCTGTTGATACTAAAATACTACTGTTGCTTCCACAGAACCTATTTTCTTTTACTTATCACCTTGCCTTGGCATTTCGTTTCTCAGACATTTCATATTAATATTACAACAAGGTACTTTGTACCACTTATAATAAACAAAAGCGCAAATTGAGACTGTTATTGAAGTGTATTAACGACTTTTAGAATGCCTTGTTTATAAAATAAACGAAATATTTCTAAGCCAAGCAAGGTTTCTTGAGTCTGATTTCTTGGTCAAGCTAATAAAATGTTGAAATGTTGTTAACATTTCCGATTTAAAAAAAAAAACAGATAAACGTAAGATACTGGGCCTCTCATTTTATGGGACTCACAACTCTTAACTGGTGTAAATGAGTAAATAGTGTAAAAGAACCATGCTTCGGCTCTAATGATACCATGGCTCATCCAGAGTGATACCATGGCCTAAAGAAACACCGACGTAGGGTGATCTTGGGCCTAAATCACCCCACATCTGTAACCCTCTTAAAGTCGACAACGGTCTTTTAATTTGATGTTGCAGATGTAATACGCGGCGCTGATTGCCCACCATCAGGTGATCCGTCTGCCACCCAATCCATAACAAAATAGTATTACGTTTGATAAGGTTGATCCTGATGATTGCTAAATTCAGTTTTTTTTTTATAAACTCTTCCCTGCACTAGAATTTTCCCCTGTATCGTGGGTGTTTTTACAAACATGCAATTTCACATACACATCACGCCCAGACCTCGAACAACAATTTGTTGATCACAAAAAGAGTTATTCAGGAATCGAACCCGCGACACGTTGCGCCGCAGCCTGTTGCTCAGTTACCACGCCAACTGTGCAGTCGGAACAGTACAGTTAAGTGCCTTTAGGGAATACATACATAACCAAGAAGCCATATCTTCACTGACAGCTTCAGTAGAGTTAGCCTCCCTCCGTATTTGTGGTATGATGACGTTGGGCGCCCCATAACATAAACCAAGCACGAAATATATCGTCCATACTCCACCCACCACGAATAACTGTAACATAGAAATAGGCAACTCATATTAGTAACTGTTTTTTGTAAGGAAGAACTTCATATTTGTAGGGTTCGAAAACCATGCCATGGGAAAGCCAAGCTTCGGCACGAATAGGTCGGCTCGACCGGTGTGATACCAAGACCTCACAGAAAATCGGCATGGAACAATTTTTTCAAATCGTAGGCAAATTAGTCGATGGATCATCTAATGTCAAAAATCAGTGCCGTCCTTTGATAACCGCAACACCATTGTAATTACAAGAGTCTTGCGGATCTTTTAAGAAGAAATAGAGAAAGGAGTACATCAATTATTAAAAAAACGTCTCAATAAGTGAACTAAAAACGTTTGATAGTAGCCAACTATGTATTAATTGAATGCGGCTGTTCGTGAGGTCAATGTCCTTTGTTTATCAATCTGCTAATTGCTACTCACAAACTATTTTTATGCTGAATTTTCGTAAAAAATTGTGTCTGAATTTATTGAGTGGACCGTCATTGTCATCTGAGGGTCAGTTCATGGAGCACAATAGCTATCAAAATTCCGATCATTTTTATTGATATTTTGCCGGTATGGCAGTTAAGCACGTGACATATTTCAACAGATAATAATATATTCTGAATTTTAAAACTACAGCCTCAGCCTAACGCTGCCGTACTGCTTTAAAAATCAATGCATGAGAAGCGAAAAATGGGCGTCACCGAACATCTTCAACCAGTTTCATGGTACAAAATAGCCGATATTTTTACTCTGCACAATATTGTATCTTTATTTCTAATTCCAACACTTTATAGTAATAGAAGTAGAAATGTGTGCAGCTCAAACTAAATATGCCGTATTATTATATTATGAAGAAATAAATAAAAAATTATTGTCAACACCTGGTGTTGCACGATGCACCAAAAATACGTAATACCATTAGTGCAATGGTTACATGACTGGCTATCTAAATGGATTTCCTTTCCAAGGAAAAAATATAGATTTTCGTAATTCTCACTTCCTAAAAATACAAAGCTTGGAAGAGCGCCCAATGTGTTGTAACACGTTCGCTATAAATTACAAGAGTTCAAAACGAAAATAGAATATTTTTGTTATGTTTATAACACAACTGGGTCAAATATTACAAAAATAAAATAGCATACAAATGTCCGGCGATGCAGCGGGTACGCTACTCAACAATACATAGAATTTCACCATCATTATATGCTGAAGGTACCAAATTACACCACTATTTATAGTTTCATATTCAACAGCGTACGAAATGTAACACCACTAACAAATAATCCACAAACAATGAAACGTAACAAAAATGAAAATAAACCATACCTACTCGGAATTGAAATAGAGATTAATTTGTAATGAAACATTATCTTTTTAAAGGAATGCGATTGAATGAGCTGTCTTAACTACATAATAAAATATAAATTGAGGAATTCCATAATTACATGTTTAGATTATGTGAAAACCACGAGCGGTTACAATTCTTCCTAAAACAGAACAACAAACAAACCTAATGCATTATTAATTTTATAAGTATGTAAAACTCGGAAAAAAAAGCACAATTGCTATTTACTATTTATTTAACTACTGTCTTTATTCAAATAGTTTAGAGTAATAGTGGGAAGATTATTTTGGTAGGTAGGTACTTTACTAAAGATTATTTTGGTTCAAGTTTCAGAGTAGAAAATGGTGTAAAACAATTAATTTGTGTCAATGTATTGGTAAACCGCCAAATTGTCGGCACACTTTTGCCAGCGTCTGCAGCAAATAATAAGCTTTATATAACGAAACTTTATGCTACTGTTGTGCCCAAACAAAGACAAGGAATCATGAATAAAATAATGACAATAACAATCACATTATCGGACTGTGACGTTATGTGTAAACGATATCCTTGTTGTATTTTCATACCAAGTTATAAATGGATCAGGTTAAAAAACCAGGACATCTGCTTAGTCGTGGACACAGTACACAGCGTATGATTTCAACTACATACTGGACATAGTTCGGAAAAAGAAGCCAAGGTGGTCAAAATTGCCTTGTACCTAACATCGCAGTCTAGGGTACCTATATTTTTAATCATTCATCCAATGACTTCTCGCCCTGGGTGAGGCCAGAGGAAATGTCAGACTCTTACTGACTAAAAAACCAACTGGGGCCTTCTTCTGCTCCGAGCTGGAGATGCTATGCATTATTAGCGCTTAGAACGACAACCCCGGATCAGAAGTATAAAAAGCAGATGAATGTAGGATGCACAAAAGAAAAATGAATAATAAAGAGGAAATCCACAGTGATGAATTAATGACAAAAAGTTAGTATTCAAGAAATATTTACCTGTCTTAAAAATAGCGTCCACGATATCTTGGAATTCTCAGCTACTCCTTCGACATCCTCATCCACTGATTTAACACCAGTGTAATGGTTTTGTGACATTATAAATACTATTTATTATTTTTAATTAAATTAGAATAAAAACATTTTTTTAGGAAATATTCCCAGCTTTTAGAGTTAGATTTCAATATTACTGTTATCTATACTTATATTATTTTTGTATTTGAAAAGTTATCTGTACTTAGAAGATGAATAAAAATACAAAAAAAAAAATAAACGTTAAGGTACGAATGTATACATGTGTTATTAGACCTACATAAAAAGTTTTACAACCAAGCAAATTAAAGTATTATTACTGAATGTGCCTATGCCCAAATTCTTATTATCACAAATTATCAATTTCTTAGGCATTTTAATTCATGTAAATAGCACCATTAATAAGAAAAAACTACATTAAACAAATGTGCTATTTAAAAAAAGAAAGTTCGTAGTTATCTATTCATAAAACCTACGCAACATAACACGCGACTCTGTACATAATAATATCAAGGGAAGTTTATTGTTAATACATTTTATCCTCTACCTGTATATGTACAAAATATTTGTATTGTCATCAAATTATGGCATTGTAAATCAAAGCTATCGTTTACATCACGTTGTAATTTAAATAAATTTAATTATGTAGCAAAACTTCACCAGTTGCTTATATAAATCATAACAAAATTAAACAAATGTCACTGTTAATTTTATCATCTTTTGTTTATAAGTAAATACAATATTTTAGGCAATGAACTTCCACCTGTATACACACTTATAACCCACACTCAACCTCGTACAACTATCAAATGGTTCCTTGTTTACAAAAACGTATTTAAGTCTTAAGACGTTGTCCGTAAAATAGTGGGAATTTGCCAATCCAATCCAGTACTTATAACCTTTATAATAATTAATTGTAGTATAACTATATTAATTTATTCATAACGAATTTACATAAAAATGTTGTTATGCTATTTTAGATTATATAACTAGGAATAATTAGTGTCATATTTGATAAGTGCGCCTAAAATATTCCATTGAATGAACGCCTTCTAGGAAATAAGTTTTTTATGAGCAAAATGTTTGAGATAATTAATATCGTCAAAAGAAACTAAACAAAAACTTTGCAGTCATTATTTTTTGGT
This sequence comes from Spodoptera exigua, assembly GCA_902829305.4. Lineage (NCBI taxonomy): Eukaryota > Metazoa > Arthropoda > Insecta > Lepidoptera > Noctuidae > Spodoptera > Spodoptera exigua. The sequence continues at coordinate 8,015,335 of LR824612.2, forward strand.
ACCTCTCTATATATACTGTACTAGCTACTCTCGCGCGGTTTCACCCGCTGCTCAGCTCTGTAGCGTGATGTTTTATAGCCTATAGCACTCAGGAACATTGTAGCTATCTATCAGTGAAAGAATTTTGGTAATCCAACCAGCGGTTCCAAAGGTTACCTCCTACATACAAACTCACAAACATACAAACTAACAAATTTTACGTCTTTATAATATTAGTATAGATATAACCAATTCTACATAATATTTATTTATAATTTTTAATATTACCTACACAGTTTTACACAGGAAATAGCAAGAGTAATCATAAGTATTTCTTTTTAATCAAAATGGTAAAGTACAGTGGTCTTTTACATCAACTTTTCAATAAATGGACAATCTAACAGCAAAAGGTTTTATTGTCACCGATTGATCCCGAAGTTAGCAAAGTAAAAAAAAATACTCTTTAGCTGTAAATTAATAAGGGTTGGACTACACATTTAACTTGTCGTTGGATTTGATATAGTTGATATATGTTTATGAATGTAAATGAATGTAAATGTTTGTTTGTCAGTAATTAAATTACGTACGTGAATATTGACCTACCTGACTACGGACTACGGGACGCCTTTCGACACCACTTTTCTAAAGTCCTAATTAATGAAACATCGCTCTTCCTGTGCATAATCACTGAAGTTTCAGTAAACAACTCTTACGTTCCGTTTGTCCTTGTGAGTGAGTTACCGGAGCTTCAATCCTCCCCCTATATTCTTTCACCCCCTTCCTGCCATCCTCAAACCTCAAACACTCTATCCTTAAATCTCTAGCCCACACAAGAGGTCGGCAACGCACTTGTAGTAACATCAGGTAATTCGTCAGCTCGTTTATCGACCTATCACATAAAAAAAAAACAAAAAAAAATCGCGGTGAAGCGTACATACCTGCATATTCACGGCACGGTTAGTCCGGCGGCTGGGCAACTGGCTGCCGTACAACGTGTTCGTGGGTTCGATTCCCGCACGAAACATCTCTTTGTGTGATTTACATGTTGATGTTCCGGGTCTAAGTCTGATGTGTATGTTTGAAAACGTACCCACGACACAATAAAAAATCCTAATCGTTCTTTAAACAAAAATATACTAACATTTTAGAATAGCGAGTATATTATTGAACCTGAAATCACAATAGGTCTTATGCATTGGGCAATCTCTTGACCCATGGAACTGTATGACCGGTTCGAAGCAAAAATACCTCCTACTATAAACTGTATAAACGGTAAAAAAATTGTATGAAAAAATATTTTAAAGCGGGGTGTACCATTCACTATTCTTTTTTTGAATTTGTCGATAGAATCAGCGAAACTTGTCGAGGTTTTTATCAATACATACATAGGTACATGGTCCATCGTTTGTACTCATATTTACATGTTTTTGCCTAAACCTAAAAGCGCGCAGTGTTTTTTTTTGCACTGTAATGGATTTTGACTCTATTCTATAAAACTATGCTAACGATGAGTTTTTAGAAATATCTTTTTCGAATGTTATTTTGATTTAGCTTTACAAGTGGTTGCAAAAATCACAATACAGTCGATATAGGTGGATTCATATGCAAATAGACTTTATAACATGATTTTAAAACAATAACGAAGGACTGACTCGGTCTTCTCCATTCAAATACACGCTTTGAAAAAGTCTCACTAATCGACAGACTAACAGACAATTGGGTAGTTTCCTAGGTCAAAAATAAATTAATTCGACGTTTTAATACGATAAAATATTGAAAAATAACTATACTTTTATTCATCGATCGATCGATACACTAAGTTTTAAATATTTTTTAGCTCATTTTTTTAAAAATAAGTAAGCTATTTGACGCAAAAATGCTATGACGTCATAATTCAATGTTTCATACAATTTTCATAGAAAAGTTTCGTTTTTGACATTTGGATAAAAGTATTGAATTTGACTAGTTGGAAACAACCGCATTCTATTTTGACGATTCAAAAGTGCATCTTAACGAATTAATTATAAAAAAAATATTTCGTTCACCGAAATAAATACGATTCAATATTGGTACATATTGAGATACATATTCTTATATACCTGCATATAAAGTTTCTAATAGTAATCAGCAGTATACTACTGAACTCAGGCCTCATAATTTTATTAAGAAAATCACTTAACATAGGCATACAAATAAGCTATAATACTTAGTCGGGTCATAAGTTCTGTCACAAACTTTTGATGTAATAACTTATACGCCTTTTGACAATTATTTAAAAATTATATATGAAATGAAAGGTCATTAAATGTACAATATAATTTTATTTACATTATTCGAAATGCCCTCCCCCATTTTGAACACATGCCCTTAATCTACGCGGCCAGTCATCGATCGCTGCACGCACCACATTCATATCTATGTCTGCCGCTGCTTTAACCAGAGATGCTCGGAGAGACTCCAAATTCGGGTGAGGTTTAGCACAGACTTTTTCCTCCAAATATTGCCATATCTTGTAGTCCAGTGGGTTTAAATCTGGACTAGAAGAGGGCCAGTCTTCATGCCGGATGAAGTCAATTCCACGAGCGATCAACCAGTCTTGCGTACTTCGTGCCTTATGAGCCGGTGCAGAGTCCTGTTGGAATATCCAATGCCTGTTCCTGAACATTGTCTGAGAAAGAGGTTCCACTATGTTTGTTAGGACAGTATTTTGATAAACTTCGGCACTAGTTCTCACACCTTTTTCACAGAAAAACACCTCAGTTACGCCTGAATATGAGACTCCAAGCCAAACCATGAATGAGGAAGGGTAATGCCCACGCTGGACCCTCGCAATACGCGCGCTTGCTTCTTCACTGCTGTGGGCATACACCTTATCATTTTGTTTGTTAAAACTTTCTTCAATAGTAAAAATTTTTTCATCCGAAAAAAGAATTTCGCGGTATTTTTTTCCCGCGTACCGTCGTAGCAAAGCGCGGGATCTGTCTAGCCTAATTTTTTTTAAACGCTCGTTCAAAAAATGTCCTGTCTTTTTACGATAAGCTCGTAGTCCCAGGTCTTCATTTAGTACTCTTTTAACAGTGGTTCTGCTTAGCCCCATCTGCAGAGCTAGGATTTTTTGTTTACGTACGGGATTTCGTTCGATTCGCGCCTTCACTGCTTTGATGACCTTATGTGTCCGAACTGTGCGAGGTCGGCCGCTTCTCTTACGATCTTCGAAGCTTGACTCTTCGGTGTATCGTTTGATAGTACGATAAACAAACCGTAACGTTATTTTCAAATTTTGAAGAATATTGAAAATGTCTTTTGGCGCGTAACCACAGCGGTGCAACGCGATAACCGCGATTCTGTCTTCTTTATTCGACCACTCCATATTTAAAAATGAATAAAAAATAATTTCTTTTTTATTTTCTACAAGCGCGAAAGTTCTATTTTTAAAATAAGTCGAAGAATTTCTGGCCAGTAATCGAAAATTAAAAATATAAGGTTTTGACAGAACTTATGACCCGACTAAGTATAATAGAATTTTTTTTTAATAGGTTTCTGTTCAGATCGAAGGGACCTAAAAGAAAGTCACAGTTTATTAAATTTGCTCTTGAAAACCGATGCAAATTCCACAACATTATTTACACATTTTTGTAAGTTTTCAGATAAATTAGTAAGTGATGTAAAAACGAAATTACTAAGTATATTCATTATCAAACAGGCCAGAAATTTGACACCTTATTGTACGGTGCGTAGCGTTCCGCGCGCGCCTCAAAGAGTCAATAGACCACCATAATCGAGGGCCTTTGGGGCTGATGTTCAGCCGGAGTTGCGGGGCAAGCGCAATGAGGCACCGCGGCCTCGGTCCAGAGTAAGAGAAGGAACGGGGGAGTTTTTCGTCACTAAGATTCTGACACTCTCTCCGCCCGTCCCTAGGCGGGAGAAATTATTAGATGATTTTTGATGATGACTTACAAAAATAAATAAACTGGCTATAAAGAAAACAAAAAACAATACAAATACCGTTAATTACGTGCTCTACATCAATTTTACAACAATGTCCTGTTGAATTTAAAACCGATTAATTACCGCTCAAATATATCACAACTTATGGCTGCGTATTAATAAACTGTTCACATTTTACTCTCACATTATCGGGAATATCACAATGACATTTAATGAAGCTGCACTATTTGTTCCTGCCACATTCAATATTAGAGATAGGCTTACAATGGAAGCTAGTTCGACCAGATAGTGTTTGTTTTCATTTAGTATCTAAACGTACCTAATTACTCTTTTGGAGTACCGTTCCTGGTCACGTATAAATGCTCCATGGATGGGTATGAATGCAATGGTGATCCGGAGATACAATGAGGCTCATAAAACAGGATCATTTTGCTCAACCGAAGCTGTCAATTTCGCGTTACATTGCCTTCATATTTAAATATGCAACATGGAGAATGTATATTAAAGCTATAATGTATTTTACATCCTCAATTTGCTTTAATATTACAATCGAATAAAGAGATCGTAACACAGGCAACTTGCAACTACTTTAAAACAATGTTGCAAGTGTAATGGTTAGTCAAACGTTTTACATTGCTAATAAATGAGAAATGTGACTTAAGTGTGAAACGAAATTACTACTGACACTATTAAAATGATAATTAACTGTCTTATAATGGAAGAAGAAAACATATAGGTGCCTTCTTGTGGAGGGAGTGTAAGACTCTTACTGACTAAAAATCCCCCCGTTCCTTTTCCTGCTCTAGGTCGAGGCCACGGTACCCCGCAACCCCGCCTTAACATCAGCCCTATAGGGGGATCCGTCTGTAATGATCTATTGGCCCTTTGAGGCGCGCGCGGACCACTACGCACCGTTCGCTTTAGTCTGGTTCTGGTCGGGCAACGGGCCTTACTCGTCGTCCGCAGCCCCGCGAACATATAGGAATTGAATTATTGAAATCTTATTGAATTAGGTGGTTTACATTTTTATGGCATATATCGGCAATCTCGTACTGCATAACACAACGAAGTGTCGCTGCAAGCCGGTACTCTCTGAGGCTGTGCTATCACTCTGGTCGAGCCGGGCCATTCGTGCTGAAGCATGGACCTCTTAACGATTAAATCTCTTCTTTGGTTCTTTGTGTATTTTTACAAGTCGGTCGTCGGAGATTTGGGGTATTGTATATTAAAAGACAAAAAGTCATTTTTTAAATATATTATTCAAATAATTTAAAAGCGTACTAAAGATACATATTAGAACCCTTCATCTTGTACGATTAGTCTTAATTTATCAATACCGTAATAATATTAAATGTATTTTGATGTCAATGCGTGGCCAAAGTGTAATCATTTATTTTTCTTGCTGAATCAACTTAAATATCTGTATTTATCATTTTTGCTTTCAAAAGACTGTAATTCAAAGCGTGGAGCATAATAGCAAGATTAATAACGTTAACCAAAATATTATAATTTGTTTGCATAACATTTTACATTTTGATTCATGCAAATAATTTATAATCTTCTTTACTTATATGCTAAAAAGTTAAAAAAAAAATAGAAATATAACCTCGCCCACATTGAACTTGCAAAGCTTGTAATTTGCAAATACCACTTATCTACATAGATATAAATAAATTGTCTGTCTGTTATATTGAGATGGATGAATTGTATTGACTTCAGAATAAGTCAGAATTTCTGTTATTTGCATACAACTAGAACGTTGTACGGCTTGGCTGTGTAGAGCTGATACAATTGTATTGGGACTTCGTAGTGAATTCTACGTATGAAGAATCTTAGAACAGACTAATCCTATTAGCTATTGAGCGTACCCAGTGAACTTGAAATTTATATCGTCTGGTTTTAAGCCCTATTGCGCAATTCGCAAAACGTGGGCACTTCAAGTCCTTCTGATTCGCTCTCGTTATTTTATTGTGAAATTCGTTTTAAACCAAATTTTCTTCTTTTGTGTTAAATTGTTTAACATTTCAAGTAATGGTTGCTTTTCTTTTTCATTATTCTCGAATACAAAACACTAACATATAATTCATTTGATGAGGCTGAAATTTAACATATTAAGCTCAGTATCGCGATATTGATTTGACCAGCAAGGTAATAAAAAGTTGTTATTCAAGTTTTCCGAACTAACCTACTAATAAAGTTACCATAGACTGCATTTATCCCAAACTTATCTTTTCACGCAACTCCGAAGTCGCTAGTAAAAGTTGGTTTTTAAATAAAATCTTTTAGCTTACCACAACTTTGCAGGTTTGTAACTGAACACGAAATCTAAAGAGATGTTACTCCGACTAAAATACTCGAGTGAAAATGTTTGCAAGTTTAACCAGTCACGGGGAACGAAAGTCAGACTCGAAAAACTCACTTTTGGTAATGAGGATAACATTTCATTTAACAGTTTTTTTCATCGAAACCGAGATTTAAGAAACGATACCACACTTTTGAATACAACTTACGCTTGATTTAAGCCCTATCGTATGGAGATCCGTTGCAAAGTTGCTTTTCACGCTAGATGGAAAGTTCTAGAAATAACCCCTTTTAAAATAAAGCAATGTTTCACTCAATCAATTCAGCTTTCCACACTTAACCGTAGGACACAGACTTTTCCTTGACCTTTTTTATAGATCATTGAATTCAAAGGTCCTTTTTGAGTGCTGATATTTAAAGAACTCGTACCCGTTTACTAATTAATTGGTGATACTTAAAAAAGTGCTCCCAAAACAGACGAATATATTCTATGAAGAAGAAGAAGTGTGGGTTTATTTAGACCATTAATGGCCTGTGACTGGACCATCAATGGATGTGGTGGTGGAGCATTATGAGCTGGAGAACATCCTAAAACAAAATCAAAAACACTGCCTTTTAAAGCGAAAACATGCTTGCTGAACAAATAAATATCCTCTGACACATAAACCGAAAGTTGTGAACACGGAAATCACTTATAGGCTTAAAATTTGGAGAGCTCAGACTACAATCAAGGAATTATTAAGTACCTAACAAAGTCTGTCTGCAAAAACATCTTTCACTCGCGTGCCTCAGGATAAAGTTTCTGAATTAATTTGCCAAATAACGTCGAAACACGAGATTTAAACTTGCCATCCAACTTTGCTTGTTAAATGTTAATTGTTATCAAACGAAATACCTTATTAGACTTTCTTATGAGATAAGAATATTTATCAATCTCGAACATTATTTACTGAGCACCTTATCATTGAGATTTCTTTGTTCAAATTTTATTATACCTTTTCAGTCTGAAGCGCTAATGGCCGGTCAAGACTCTGATGAAGTAGATAACATGAAATTCAATTTTTAAAACGGAATCATGAGGTCGCATTACTTACTGCAGGAAATGGAATGTCGCCGATTTATTTTAACCACCTCGACTTGTTCCAAGCCATTAGCTTTTTCAATCCAAAGATGAGTGTAAAGGTGGTTATGATAACATGAGAATTATTTGCTAGATACCTTTTATCCTATTGACATTAGTCAATAATTTAATTAATAATATCCAACTGAGTTTATCATACTTTGATTAATCGAATGTTATTGTAACAGAGCCGTGTTCAAACACATCCAATCTCACGCGTAATTTTATTTATTTCTATTACTCTCTATAATGCCCAAAGAGATCATTTATAAACGATCTCAAACACAAATGGATGATCATTCAGCAAATATCGAAATACATCATTTTAAAACATTTTCGATTCAATAAATAAATAATGCAAAAGAAAAGCTCTCATCCAATTGAAGTGTTTCCACTGTCAACAGATACAAGAGAGTACTCAATAAAACGAAAATAAATAGACGTATAAAAATGACCTACATAAATTACGTCAAATAATACATATAGGTCTCATACCCAATAAACATACCTGCCAATAGATTCAAAAGGGCAAGACTCAGACGAATAGTTTCAGCGTATTGAGAAGGGATGTGAAAACAGTTTAAGTAAAAAGGATAAGTGTGTTTTCGTAGCATGTGTAGAGAAATTCGACACCCACTCGGCTATTTACGGGCGATGGTGCGATAAGCATTTTCTCTTTCAATACCATCAAAGAGACTGGCCGCCTATTCAGGGCTTCACCCGACAAAATGTAACACATAAAGGGTATACGAAGATTGCAACGCTGTTTCTGACTCGCCTCGCAAAAACACTGTTAAAATCAATTTCTATCGTATATCATAGGACGTACTGTTTCGGGAAACTTTTTCATTTATAGATCAGGGAGCGAAACATTATCCGCGCGTTGTCGAGTGCTGATGAAGCCCATCAAATCATTTGTTGGCATAGCGACGCCGAACTTCAGCTATTATTCCGGTCGGTTTACTAAAACAAAAGTGCTCTTAATTCTTGATCTGGGATTTCATGTGATCATTACTTTCCTCGGTTCGTTTGGCTGGCCTCGCGGCTCGATGGAGGACTCGTTCCTTGTGACAAATTAAATTTTATCAAGCTACAACAATGCTCCTTGGGCATTATGAAGCGTAATCCCTTAAGCGGGGAGACGTCTAAATATCTGAAAAGCAAATTAGGCGATCGCGCTTTCAAGGGCTATTTATAAATTATACTCGACGAAATTTTGTGCTCCGGTTGTTAAATAACTTGTTCTAGATAAATGTCGAGGAAGTAAGTCAGACGTTTGGCAAACAATAAAAATATTTTGTAAACAACAGGATCCCTTCATTTGCTGACGTTTTAAAAAAATATTTGTATTCCGTAGTCGATTTAACTTAATGTTGTATGATTTTTTCTTTCCAGTATGCATTTTCGAAAATTTTGATTTCCATTTGTTTCAATTTTTAGAAACCCTCATTTTAACTGTACCTTATTTTCGATTATTAAAATAAGAAATGACTCATTACCTATTTTATTTAGAAAAGTATGATATAAAGAAAAAAATGTTTTTTGTGGCAAAAAATGTAAATAAATATAATGCATATTAATATAATTTATTTAAAGTTTGCAACACTCTTTAATAATATCATAGCTGTGTAAGTGCATTCAACACCTCGACTATCACAATAATTTAATATAAACTAGTTATTTAAATTATGTACAAAAATTTAGTTCCGCGAACGTTCGAAAGCGGCGGAAGCTTTTTCGCTCGTAAATCCAACGAACGCGGTGCTTCCGCTCTCACGCCCGTACCCCGATTAAATTCTCCAACATTAGCGCATTCATGGCAACAGATAATATATTCAATCGCCTCGGCTGAATCTCTGTTCAATTCATTGATTTATTCGTTTGACACTTTATTTAGCTGGATTATTAAGTCTTTGTTCCAACTTGAACCTCTAGATTTATCTATGATTTTTGAAATTCGAATGTCGAATGTATTTTTTGGTTGAATGAAATATGGTCTGTTTTGCAATGCTTAAACTTTTTATACATAATAATATGTAAATTCACTTGTATTCTGAAAGTGTAAGATGGACATAAATTAACTTCTTCACCTCAATACAGGCAAATGGACAAACCTACATACGAAAAAGTTAGCAATAACTGCTTTTTCATTTCATTAAACAAATTCGTCAAAAAACATCTGAATAATCACTAACACTTACTTTAAATTAACCAATTTGTACAATTTGTTCTAGTATAAAAGGTTAAATATTATTAATTTAACTATCATTTATTTTAGTAAACGGTCCAGTCAAAAATTCAAAATTTTAGAATTAATTTTTATGTATAATATTTAATTTAATTACATAATAAAAAGCCGTTATAAAAATTGGGAATATAACAATTTGGGTAACTAATATTATTATGAACAGAACCAGAACAGATAAAAATGTCAATATGTTATAAAAAATAATACTTAAAACCTTATTCTTAACTTTCAGAACTTTTGTAAACTTTAATTTTATGAACTTTTAATTCAAGTCTTAGGAAATACTTGTGTTTGTACAATAATTACAATTACACGTGGTAAAGAGGTGTCATTAAAATTCAAAGTGTATTTGTCATCGCACTAAACAGAAATCTATTGATAATCCAAGGTAAACAATGGAAGCCTACGCTTAATATAACACGGATGTTTACACGCGCGATTCGCAGGCCGCCGCAAATCAGACGCAAATCACATTTGACCATCCATTGCCAATACATTTGTGATAGCAATCAAAATGAAAATCTGCACGATCGCTCATGTAAACCTTAAACGCTTGTCACCCAATACAAAACATCAATTTTTATTGCATTCTACTTTATGGCCCACGTGTAAAACGTAAATATTGTCCCATAAACATATTTACATAAAACCTTTTTAATAAAGACCTTATAATGAAATTAAAATAAATATTTTAAAGTTGGAACATATCCAAACATCGTAAAACAAAACGCGACTATAAACATGCGGTTTACGCTGCACGCTGCGAGTATACAAACGTATAGGCACGTAAAATTAATTCAATGAGAACATATTATTCACTAAGGAACCGAAATAGTATTAGCAATAAGTATGCGATGTGTTGGATTGTTCCATTCTCATACCTCGATGTTTGGGAACAACTTTTCGATTCCTAAACTTAGAAAATAAGATTGGGCCCCGCGTCTACTGGTAATGGCTTTGTTGTGTACCGGCTCTAGTTTGACGGGTAACTCGAATTCTCTACAAGGATATTCCCGTGATACTTCCCAAAGCAGTCCATAACACGTGTCCCACTTCTGATAGTTTAAAGCAATTTTGTCTGCAATAAAAAGAACATCTGTAAGGAACGCTCATTCATCGAAATACAATAAAAGTCTGTTCATAATAATTCCCTCGCCTATTATCATGAGTCGAACAAAGAAAGTTTTGCGCAATAACCAATAATCGTTCCTTAATATCTTTCGCGTAAATGTTTTCCAAGTTCGATCATTATTTTCACCTCAGTTCACCGTTGGACAAAGATTTTTCCATAATTTATAGTCAAAGTGATTTTTTCATTTTACAAAATGTTACTGTAGGTATTATTCATCGCAGTTTGACAATATTTAAGTAGGCATGTTAAGGGTACATTTGCTAGAACGTTACAATACAAAGTACTCTATGATTTACGAGTGAAGTTAGAGCGATGTGACTGAAAAGTCTTTAAAAGTCCATAATGTGTATTGCACCGGTATCTGTCTCCCTCGTCGGCAAATTTAGACATAAATAAGTAGGTGATTGTCGTAAATGAAACAGGTTTGACAGTTTGCGAAGATCCAACCCAACTTCGACGTTCTCATTTCTGTCTATAACACGATCCAGACGGATGCGAGTAACTGGATCCGACTCGGCCTGCGATACCTTCCCTTTTTCTTATAAACTGCAATTTGTAAGTACTTTGTTTAATTTTCTTTAAAAAACATTTTATTCTTTTTTACATCATTAGCATAGGCTAACTACTCTCTGCTGAGCGTTTTTACCTCGGCAAGGGCTCTTCTCACACGAAGAAGGATTGATTGCACATAAATCATCATGCAAAAAGGCGCGCGCTCAAGGCGGTTAAGAGATTTCAAAATAATAATAAGGAAAATATAAGTCTAGGCTTCTTGCAATGTTTTTCGAGTGTAGCTGTCTAAATAATCATAGAGTGGCCAGGCTTCGAAGCCTCATCACGCATGAGAAGTGGGAGCCTTAATGTCCGGGTCACCAAGAGAATCAGCAAGTTAAGATTTGTAACAAGATATTTCATAGATGTAAGCAGAACATAAGAATAAATTAGCGGCGCACGAACACGAAACATGGATTAGTCTAGGTTCAACCAAGATTATCGTAAAATCTATTTAGAAATAAAGCGATCAAATGTAACGCGGTTTGGAAACGTGTTTTGTGGAATTAATTCACAGTAACAATTAGGTTAGTATGTTTCTGTGATCGTGATTCAGTTCCATGAACTTCCTAACAGGCGCACGTAATATGAACACGGACTGAACTTCACAAAAAATAAAATGGAAAACCTACACGTGGCTTTGAAACCAAATATTCTCTTGCCTGTTATTTTTATCATCGAAATTCTAACAGAGAATGTGAAAGTCGTTAAACGAAGCTTGAAAATTTTCAGAGTTTTAAAGGACAAACTTCTGTTAATATATTCAACAATAAAGGATACGTCATCGTGGGTGATAAAATCGTTTCGCGACGATATTTCAAACGAAACGACAGGTGATATGAGTTATATTTGGGGCATAACTTGGTTTTGTGGCAAAGAATAAAAAATATATTATAGAGGTGAAATAGGTTATTGTTTCAAAAAGTTTAGTACGTCCAATGATCAGGAATGTGCCATCGCACGTCGCTTGCGGCGCTCGTTACGTTCGGCGTTGTATCGGTTGTGCTTGCACGACAAAATTGGCATGTTTGACAACCCTATTTTGGATTTGAGGCCGACTTGAATCCTGGCTGCAAAGGGAAGGGTGGCAGGATGTGCACGGTGCTTGAAAACGCCGCTTCTATATGCGTGCACGATTCTATGGTAGTTGAGTATGACAGGGGTGAGGGCGGTGCTCGGTACTACCCGGTAGGTACATGTACGCGGCCGCACCTGACCACAAATCAGCGGTAAATCAGATTTCGAACGTCCACGTCCGTGATTGCAGAAACGAATTTGTGTTGTGTTGTGTTATGCCGACAACCACTAACAATGTAACCGTTTACGTCATTCCGATTGCACGTTTTAAGTGCTTGTTAACTGATAGGCACTGGCCATTTACTGTTTTTGAATTGTACAGTAGTAAATAAAAGTAATAAATGTCGCCGGTTTTAAATATTTTTGTTGCATTGAAAAAATTGGATAGTACAATACTGTTTGTTTTATTGGAATAACTGGCGTTTGTTTGTCTAGCATTTAATATGGAATCGATCAAATTAATAAATTATGGTTAAAGGTGGATGCTTGACCCAACATTGTTACTGATTTTAGCATAATTTGAATTTAGAATATAGATTTTTAGAATTACTAAGTTTAAATTGTAATTGACAACAATATGTTCATCTTAAATAAACAACATGTCTCATTATCTACACAACGTGTATACTTATTTGCATACAAAAACGGCATTAAATCAAATCATCTGGAAATAAATGTTTACATAAGTAAACAAGATACGTCTGCAAAATGCAGAGCTAAGTAATTAATTCGTTCACTTGTAATTCCGCATAGCAACCATACAAAAGAAGCACATCAAAGCTTGGGGTGCTCAGTACACGAACACAACAACTTGTAGCGGGTTTGCATCACAGAATTTACTTAGGGATTGTTTGTGTTTCATTAACGCTGGTCAACAAGAAACTTTATTTATCAACTTGTTCTTTTAAGACTCTTGTATTAAAACTAAATCCTCTACATTTAATACCTACATCAAGGATTGGCAACGTAATTAGAATCTTGCTTGAGTTTACAAAGTTCCCGCTCTTAGCAAGCCAAATAATGTAGGTTATTTGTTTGCACTGAACTTTATGTAGGTACGGAGATATTTAATTAAGTGTTATTTAGAAACGAGTACCTTTAAAATAGCTCGGTCAGCGTTAGGTATAGCTAGTTTAATTTAATTATAAATAAATTAATAATACACTTTCGTGAAACTTGCACGAACGTTCATAAATCCTTATTACTAAGAGATAAACTAACTGGAGCTAGCTAATTGCTAGTTACGTAAGATAATTCGTGGAAAGTTAGCCAATTAAGGGGAGCTAATATTTTGTGAATGAGCAACGATCTGTCTCTCAAGTGTCGTTAGTGTCAGGCTGGCACTTGCATACGTCGCGAATAGAGGGGGGACGTGGAGTGACGGGCCGACGTCGACATACGGAGTCTGTTGCCGGTAATATTTCAAAGCCTACTTGGCTTACTAGTTTAGATGCACAGTATGCCGAGTCTTGTATTTGTTCAGTCTACAATTAGAGTCGTCTTCTTTAATGAACGCTCTATCTTTTCGCGGTAACCTTCTACGATTACTGAGAATACTTTAAATTGAAAAGGAATACTTTGAATTGAGCTATTAGAATAAACCTGATGGTAATAACAAAACGACGATTTTCAGTTGTTTCTAAAAAATAATCATGCTAAAGAATTGATCAAATGTGCTTGCTTGTTTCATCCGTTCTCAATATGATGTTTGGTGCTTGCACATTTTACATAGTAGCCATACTTTTTCGGTGAAGACTTTGTATTATAATTTATTAAGTAATATAAAAGCAAACGTAATGTCCAGAAGGATTCATCCCACGAATCTTTATACATATAAGCTTAAAAGTCTCAAATATATCAAACTATTCTGTTCTTAATAAACATGGTGAGCTGAATAGACTATTTCGCTTTCATAACGTTTTACTTATTTTCAATTCAGTACCTACATACAATGCACATTCGGGTCCAATTACACAAATTCCCTACATATGTAATACACGTGAGAACCTAATGCCTAGTCAGATTACGCTGCGACAAAACTCTTACATTGCAGTATTTGCGCGCACTGCACGCGGACGGAATACAAAAAGATATAGATTGCACTTACAGCTGCAATTCCTTCCCGACGCCGGTTCACCAAAGTAAAATCCATTCAAATTTTCGAACGAGAACCCGAATAAATATCTAACCAATTATGCAACTGTTTAACGTAAACAGTTTGTCATTTGATTTAGAACTGAAGCCATAAAGTGTCACTAATTAACATTGGTGTAACCGCCAATCTAATGCATGCACAGTGGTATGGGAATATTGAATCCCACCCTAACCGTATTTAGAATGTGATGGAAAGATATTGAAATGTAGTGCATTTACCGTATTGTGAAACATTTTAAGGTTCCATTGTAAGCCTCATGTTAGCACACCAAACAAAACCCAGTAGAGCGGTACAAATTCGTGGAAGTCACCCTTCACTTTAATTTTCCGAAAAAGTAAAAGAATAAACGTAATACTCCAACAGCAACTCAAATTAAGTGAACCATTGTGGCGTACTTCATTTAAAAGAGGCGCGATATTAAGACTTCCGCACAATGAATGCAATAAGCAAGAAATCTCAACAAAATGATGATTGAAAATGAAAGCAAGGGCGAGTCTTTGTGCCCGTCGGGGCGCGACTACCGGGAGAGGACTAACGTAATTGCACCGCTTCACTCCGTTCAATAGAAGTGTACTTACCAGCTTAAGTTTTTGCCCCCAGTTTTTAGTCAGTCCCCAGCTAAGCGCCCAAGCAAGGCAATAAGTCTATTCAAAGGCTCTATTTAAAGTTTACTCACGACTAATTGTCTCACACAAATGCTAATCTCGAAAATTAACTGCACTTATGCTAGGGTAACTGGGTTAGCTCGGTGCTTCACTAAATTAAACCGACTTCGTATACAATCAACCTGAATGTAAGTGAAGCGCCACAGGTTTGTCCGGATTCAGCTTTTATTATGATTGGGTTTGAACATAAGTATATACTTGTACTTAATTCCTCAATAAAGTTAATTCACAATACAAAGATGAAGTACTGGGTATTGTACGATACCAACCTCCTTAAATAATATAAAAGAACAGTGCTGGCTGGATTGCAGTTCTTCTTTTTTTAGCGGCGGTGGCTATAGTTCGAGTTGGGAACCCACGGGGTGGGTGTCGTATATGGCGCGTGAGAGAATATTGTCAGCCAGGATTGACTGCCTGCGGTCGGATCGAATTTATTTTTTTCGTCTTTCGGTTTCGTTTATGGTTGCTTTTTTTGTTTCCTTTTGGGATATTAATATCAAATGACATACAAGTTGGAATCAGGAAGATAAATTAATTTTCTTCTTTCAAATTCTAAATATCGGTTTCATTAAATTCCATTAGGTATATGTTTCACAGCCCTAACCATTAGTAAACAAATTAAAAATAAGCTAACGTTACAAAATAAAAGCGAAATAATTTAAATGCTGTTCGACATTCCAATTTTAAATCTTAATTTGCCATTATGAAACACTATTAGGTACATAATGAAACACTATTTGAGTATGAAAGGAATTTTGAATACAAAACACTGAGTCTGCTTGCCTTCATTTCTATAGACAGAAAAAAAAGAATATGTTTGCGATATTTACTTTTTAAAAACTTTTTATAATTATCAAACATTTTTGCTATTAAGCGATCACGCAAAAAGTACTTATTTTTATAACAAATAATAAGTGTCAAATAATGCAAATTGATTTCTACATTTAAAATACAAATTGCGTCGTAACTTTTTTTTAAACCAGGAAGATTTATCAAGATATTGTGAGTCATATGTATGAATAAAATAATATGATATCTTAGGAACTAGAACTACTTATTGTTATAAGGAAACGCGCGAAGAACAGGAACAGGATTAAAGATTTAGAAAAGATGGAAAACACTATGGAGTTATCATTGAAAATTGATGTTACTGAGGATACCACATTTTTATTTTTTGTTTTGTATGGTAGGTACCACTGTTTTTGTACAGTGTAAATACCATCAAAATGTGTTTCTTAAATGACTATAGTGCATGCATATCTAAACTTACTTGATATTATAAAGCTGTTCAGTTTGTTTATATGAATGCGCTAATCTCCAGAAGTACTGATTCGGTTTGTACAACTATTTTTGTGTTTGTTAGTCCATTAACCGAAGTAGGCTTTAGGCTATAAAACATCACGCTACGATCTGTAGGAGCAGCGGGTGTAACAGCGTGAGAGTAGCTATTTCTTATATTAAAATGGTACTAAATTCATGCAGTAAAGAAAGTATCCATGCGGAAAATGTTGACATTAATATAATTTAAGGTTAAAAAAGAAACTGACAAAAGTAAAGGAACTATATAGTCCCTTGTCAAACTCCTGTGAAAGCATATAAAACAAACATCAATAACTATAACATACCTGACATAAATTATGCAATAGTGAAGTAACTAAAACATTTGTTCCTGACGGTTGTTTACGGGCAAAATTAGAGGGAAAGTACCTATCAATGAGTTTGAAGAGTTGAGCATAAAGTTTCCACCGCAGGGAGAACCCTTGGAATAATGTCCTGACGTATTCTCTCGAGGAACACGCATCCGATAAACTTTATTGGCTAGTCACTTATACTTTATATTTTCATATGAAGAAGGGATAAGGAGGCTGCCGTAACTTAGCAATACTCCTGGGCGAAGTAATTTGAGACGAAACACAAAAAATATGTTCGCTACATTGACCAATTTAAATATGTATGTTTTGAATACATGACCTAAGAGTTCTTTATACAATTTCGTTATGTTATACCAGCCTTTTACTGTCTCTCGGGTACTTCCAGATTATTTATTCCAGAGCATTTATCAGGACGCTTGCTCATTGCAAAGCTACTAATTAGCGATTTTAGACTTGCATTTTCATTCTAGATTGTGTCTTTTACTGCAAAATGCTCTTTTATAAAAAAAAACTGATAGTTGCTAAGTCATGAAAGTCATACTTTAGTAAAATATAGTAGAACTTAGGTCATTTAAAATCAACATATCAAAAGACGTGTATTTAGTACGCATATCTATCTATTCACACCCCTATGAACATTGCCTTCATATATCAATGTTTCTTTTGACTTACGCATTTACGTGTTACATGTTTACTAATATAAGTTAACGTAAACCACTTTAATCATTCTCAAGCTTATTATAAGGGTTATCTTAGGGCTGTCTCAGACGGGCCGCCCGCCGCTTTCTTACCTGATTACGATGTACTCGCCTCCACCGGGCAATTTAACGTCATAATACCTTAAATAATTCAATTGTATGCACCCTACTGGGTACAAAAGCCGACGGATTTTACTCAGAGCATAATGTAATTTTCTCATATGAAACTTCACACAAACTGGCGTGGAATTCATAGCTTGTAATTAAAATACTGCGTTAAAGAATTGAAGGAATGTAGGTAGAATTAAAATTAAAAATGTTGATCGTGCTTCAATGTATTATAAAATTTCCGGTTATGTTGCACGATATTTACAATTAACTAGAATGGTATGTTTGTGCAGCGATTTTAATTAAACAATTATTAAGTTTGACTTCCCGATACAAATTCAATGGATAGATAGATATATTGTTCATATTATTAGTGCAAATGCGTGCCAAATTTCTTGTGTGCATATCAATAAATATTATCTAAACGTCCCCATAACAAGATCATAACAGCAAATGTTTTGACAAAAGATTGTGAGATAAAACTAAAAAGTCGTTGAAATTTGAACTCTAAATTAATAAGCATAGGCTCATTGTAGACAATGGAGACAGCTGTTGTCATTGTCGCAAAAGTATTTGCTTTTGTTCCTAAGGTGACTATTCAAGCAGGGAAAGATAAAAATTACGAACTCAGAGGTGCTTCGAGGCGTTTTTATCAAAGAAGAAAACAAAGGGTTGTTTAATGACGGTATTAGTGGAAAGTTCACGATAAATTCGGGGTCGTTAGGGGTTCTTTGTCACTGTTGTATTGTGTCGTGAGTCAAGTACTCGCGACCATTCCATTGGAAAACCTAATTCAATGTGAATTTTAAAATTTAGCTCAACCCCGTTACCTACATAGATGGCGATGTTATTTTTTTTGGGTTTTTCATCCCTTTTCGGCTGCCTTCAATTAATTATTCAGTTGTCTTTTTAAATAAATGTAATGAAAATTTCAAGTCTGTAGAAAAGGTAGGTCGTTACCTCGACAAATTAGGCTATTAATTTTGTTAATTATTATTTTCTATATTCACAGTATTTAACCAGATAGTCCCCAAGCATTGTGGAATAAAAGCTTTTAAAACGTTTATCTTTCAACGTTTCTAAAACAATTGAAAATTTTATTAAGTGGTCGGATTATTTTGCGAATTTAAATATTTTTATATTTGAAAAATTAATCTTCGTGAAAAAGCCCTTATGTACCAGGAGCCCAGGTTCACACGAAGTATCTTTCCTAAGAAGAAATAAAGAAGAGTCATGAAGCGCCAGCAAATCCCATTTGTATTATAACCCTCTATTACAACGCCTACGTATTAATGGCAGTTAATTACTTTGACACAAATTCGGAAAATATATACCGCACTTGCACCTTCAGCTATTAAACTAATACAATTAATATAACAATTATGTACGAGATGAAATGGCATGAAATGATGAAAGACGCTAATTGTCATATCGAAGTTGAAGTTCCATATTAAAGAAACAGTATTTTCTTAAATATACTTACTTACCAACTGCCTTATTCACTCGTACCACAGAAAATACGTAGACTTCAAAAAAAAATATCGTAATGTTAAATTGACAAGGAATCATACAAGTATATTTGATATAAAAAATACCAAAATATATAGGTAATACTTATTGTACCGTAAAAATATAGATTTAATTCCGCCAAAAAAGGTGTTATTTTTGTTACATTAGTCTAGTATCGATTTCCATAAAGTAACTCCTGATTCTGTATAAAAATATAAAATTACACCAAAAAAACATAAATGGCTCGGATAAATAGGTTAATAAACATGAATGTCAGATTTAACGAGCATCCCGAATATAGATCACACATTTAAAAAAGCACTCTCAATATACAGCGTTAATGTACCAGGAACTCACAATTGTGTAAGAGCTTTACGAAGTCATAGATAAAATAAGGCTAATGCCTAAACATGTATGTAGGAAGGCAGCTCCCTAAATACCACAATCCATTAGCAGCGACTGTTATTACTTTGCGGCGCGGCCGTCCGACAAGACTGACGTTTGCACTGCCATCCTGCTAAAGGCATCCTCGTGAATGTAGTTCATGTACAGCTAGCCTTTTTGTGCTTCGTAAATGGAATTAAACTCGAAAATGGACGTGATTATATTTGATTTCCAATTAGAGAGAGAGACTTGGAAATGTACGACCTAAAAAACCTTTTAAAGTGCCTGAATGTATTTGATTTAAGCTCCTTATACGCTTACTAATTATGGCACTCTATCACTAAAAAGGAAATTCATATATTTCGGAATACATAAACGTTTTTCTATATAATACATGTCTTACATAACCGCGGTTAAATTCAAAACGTAAATAGAATCCAAGTAACATTTACGGAGAATTGGCCCACTTTAGGTTAGTGCAAAGAGTTCAAAATACTTATTAAGGTTGTAAGTACCTATTACGGTACCCGGTGAACATCCCGAGTGTATAAGTACAACAACAAATAGGTACCTCTGTTGTTTTACTAAATTCGTGCATACTATAATGTACGGGTGGTAGCGAAGTGAATCCATATTATTATAAAGCTTGGTAGCAAATTGAGGCTTATTTGAATGTTGCCTATTACGGGACATCAGCAAACGAATTTTTAATTTTCCATTTACGCAGTCTGTATATACAGTCAATTAACTCTTATATCGTTTTAACGCTGAAACTCTGTTAGGCTTAGAATTTCATTAGGCGTAAAAAGCAGACTAGATAACCTTATAAACAACGTAGGTTGGTCTTAAGTTGATTGCTTCATCGGTATCCTAGTTAGTTATGAATAATTATGTTATTCATAAATTATTATTAAGTTATTAATATTAATTTGGTTTAATATCACGTTATTAATATTGATTTCGTTTAATATTAAGTTATCAATATAAATTTAGCGAATATTTTAAACCTTAAAATTTCACTTTTTATTAATGAAATCTATCAATATATTGATCAAGGGTCCACGACAAAGTTCCGGGGAAACAATTCAAAACTAGTACAATATGCAAATGGCTTCCGATTTTATATGAAGTATCAAGTAACCTATTTACTTTCAAACTATAAAGGAAGACCTATCAAAATAGACTGCTGTAACATTATTCAGCATTGTTAAGTAATAGTTAACTAAAACAAAGACCTTCTTTGACTACACGCTTTACATGGAACCAGATTCTAGATTCCAAATTTAGTAGAACAAAGTCGATGATCATTAACAATATTACGGGCTTGGACACTTTAATTCCAATTAAAATTTTGTAGGGCTACCTCGCCGCCCCTCGAAGACCCAACCGTACGGTGCGTAGCGTTCTGCACGCGCTTCAAAAAGCCAGTAGACCACCACTGATGGGGCCCTACAGGCGGCCCTGTTGATGTGAGGGGAATGAATAAAAACCCGTTCCTTCTCCTGATCCAGGCCAAGGCCGCACACCCTTATTGCGCTTGACCCGGGACCGAAAATAAGGATCAACCTGGCCGATGTTCAGCCGACACAGACGGCTGATTGGTCCCCATTTGTGGTGGTCTTCTTAGGCGTATACTTACCTAGTTAGTATTAATTACTGGAATCGTTACATTATTTTAGGACAATTAACAGATAGTATAATTGTGGGAGAACCAAGCTTTGGCACGAATGGGTCGGCTTGACCGGAGTCACAGAAAATTGGCGTGAAACAACCAAAGCGTTGTTTAGTGAGGTTACCGGAGGCCCAATCCCTCCCCGTCCCCCGATCTCTTCCCAACCCTTAAATATCCGAAACCTCTATCCCTAAAAGGCTGGCAACAATCTCCTTACTTTTTCGGTGTTACCATCAGGTAATCTATCTGCTCGTTTGCCGACCTATACTTACCACAAAAATAATATATAACACTGATACAAAAAATATATTTAATAGGAAGCTCCTGCTTAGGACGGGTATCTTTTCCCGGTTGGTGTTTACCAATTTTCTCCTAAACTTTCTAAAATTCTCTTTCATATGACCTTCTATCGATAGTGACAAACACAACAAAAATGTATTGACGAAATTGGTTGCCCTCCTCAAAAAAACAATTTTAATAAAATACTGTCTACAACTTAAATACGTGTCAATGACTGATAAAAGCAATGAGACGCAAATTCTGTACATAGATACCAGTGTTAACTGTGAAGTTGGTTTACACAAACAATCGTGTTATCCAATTAACTATGCAACCACAATGCTTAAGACCGTCACGTCTAGTAGTATTAACTCTGGTTCTTAATCAAATACAAAGTGTAATGAAACTTCCTCAATCCGAATCCTCAGAATAAAACCCACAGAAGACCGGCGTGAAACAACCACAGCGTTGTGTTTCGCCGAGTGACTGTGGTTACCGGAGGCCCAATCTTTCCCCGCCCCCAATCCCTTCTCAAGCCCTAAATCTCCAAATCCCTAATAGGTCGGCAACTCACTCGTAACTCCTCCGTTGCGGGTGTCCGTGGGCAGCGCTGATTGCTTACCATCAGGAAATCCGTCTGCTCGTTTGCCGACCCATTACAAAAAAAAAGGCCGACAGCACACCTAAGATTCCTTTATTGTTACAGTTGCACAATCGATTGTTTATTACCTACCAGATTTTGCCCGCGACTACGTTCGCGTGGAATAATGATGTCCTGCAGATTTTTAGTATAAAACCAATCCTATGTCCTTTCTCGAATTACAAACTACATATGTCTGTGCCAATTTCACAGAAATTGGTTCAGTAGTTTAGGCGTGAAGAAAAGACAGACAGAGTTACTTTCGTATTTATAATATTAGTTTGGATTTGGACTAGGTGATTAGGTCGTTTTGCCAAATTATCCTTATCATACAAAAAAATTTAACGTCTAAAAATTGTGTGGTAATCACAATATTCCGACAACCTTCCATAATTATTATCATTAGCCGCTTGAGAGTGTTTACGGCTGAATTATGAGATTACTAGAAATTTTAATAATTCGTAATAGATCAAAGTTGTTGATTTTGCCAAAGGACCAAGCCTACCTATAACCAACCTTTTTATTCTAAATTTAAAAATAACCAGTTTATTTGAACGCGCTTATTTCTAAAACTATACTAGATTAAATTTAACAATTTTTTTGATATTTTTTAATAACTTCGCAGGAGTAGCTAGTTATTAATAACATTATGATTAAATTTCAGATATCAGACTCTAACACGGCTTGAAACTAGACGAGCAATCACACAATAGTCGAATTCTCAAGTCAGTTTTTCGTATAGCCCAACTAGTAGCAATAATATATCCTACTACTTCAAATTAATTGTTTAGTCATAATTATACCGTAATATTACCGTTACGAAAATATATTAGCAAACTACGAGAAAATAAATATTTAATAAGGATATTAAATACAAATGAGGTTCAAAGCAAACAGTTTCTTAACGAGCACTTTCATTAATGCCTCTTTGTCACGGTTTTTTTTTATAATATTCTTTTATATTGCTTTCATTAAGAACCTCTTTGCATGGGTAGTATCGAAGTGCAATGTGTAACCGATGTTTTCAAAGCTTTACTTCGCCACACAGACTGTGGCGGTTAGGACCAATATTAAATAATAACATAGTTTTTATCAGTTATAATACCAACGCGAGATAATCAGCTTCCATTTTGTGATAAAATATTAGATATTATTGTAATGACAATTAATACTGTTGAATCGCAATTAAAATTGGTATTGAAATATTAAAATATGTTATGTATATGGTAATCAAAGTATTATAAAATATATTTTTGTGTAAAGTTAAGTATTAAGTGGGAGATATCTAAAGAAAGTTTCAAGCATTTTTGAGGGCAGATAAATCAATTTATGGTATATACAAGTGCAACTTTAAGGTGATGAACATTTCGACATAGCCAACTCGCTGTTCTTAATTAAGTATATTGTAGGTTAGGTTATTATAAATTTTAATATTCGTTAAAATAAGTTTTTGGATGAATATGTTTATGGGACAATAGAATTAACACCTGCAATTCAACGTGATCATAATCAGTGGTACATAAGTATATAGGTAACAGAATAAATATTAAATCAGACAGAGACAGACCCTGATACAAAAATGGCATAAATGAAAGAAGACGTTTTTAAAAGAAACTGTACCTTAGTAAAATTAGAACAAAGATACATTTAAATTAAATACGTTTAAGCGTTGGTGGATCCGCTATAGATGAAACTGAACACACGGAAATAAGATAAATTAATATTGACGGAATCCATACAGTTTGCTCAATGATATTACGAGTAATGCGTGGGTGCGCGGGTACTCTCAATTTGATCACGAATCTCGACAGTAAAAACCTTAAGTAGTCAGGGCGGATATAATGAACAGCTATTCACTTATTCATAACAATCAAAATGATAACTTGTTTAAACAAGGAACAAAAGCCGTTATGTAGGTAAATGAAAACAATGGCAGCTAGTGGTAACGGTTGCAAATCAAATTACAACTTTTACATTACGCTGCTGGTTCCTAGATTCATTCAACACATAAACTTGTGAGGCCTTTTGCACTTAAAACTTTCTCCGGGGAAAACTGTGCGGTCACATTATATCGTTGAACGAATTGTTATTGTTTCTGAAGGGAACTTTAACCGCTGCGGATTAAATTCAGCCGAAGTGGCTCGTCGGCTTTCATTGTCATAAACTGCGCCAACATGTCATCTCAATGTGTCCTATATTTTTTTGTTAGACTATTTCAATTTACGTATTTTATTCGTACGGAATAAAATTCCCGTTGGAGTCGTGAAAGTATTGTTTTATTGTTATTTTTATTTGGGATATTAAATGAATAATCCACTGGGAACGGGCAAGCCATATTTTATATCGGTATTAATAACGTTTATTCGAGTATTCCAGCATATTTCTTTTCATCACTTGATGCATTTATGAAGTAAAATGTACAGTGTGCAAACGTTGAAACTTAATATACGTACTTAAATTATCTGTGTATCAAGAATCAAGTAGATACCAACAAAAGTTCTTTGTCTCACGGAAATTCATTTCCCTTCAGTTTCCGCACCCTCTCTTTTTGTTTGAGTATACATATATCGCTCGTATATTCACAAAGATACAAATATCATGACCCCACGTACCGTTCATATATAACGTACGTATGTATTAGTTTTTTGATTAAATCCTATTTAATTTTCAGAGGCATCGCGACATAAATTATTCATGACATCTATATAAAATGCAAATTTTTAAGCAATGCTCGAAGCCTATTTTGAAGATAAACTCGTGGAAAACATACCCACGTTACTATGTTTCTTTTCACGTGAGGGAATTCAAAACAACCATTAATGTTACTCAGGGTAATCATGAATATTCCATTGGAAACCCTTTTACGAGATAGCCTTCTACGAACCGCTTTTAAAAAATATTTCTAAATAATTAATGCTACAGAGGAATTTGATAATGGGTAGTTTACGATCACACCGGTCGTATTAAAAGTTGCGAAGAGGGCATCGCCCACTTTATAATTTGTTTGGTAATCAAGATGGGCCCAGTGAAATATCCCGCTGTGATATCGCCTTACAAAACAAAAAGAAAGTCAAAAGTGGAAAATAAAACGTGAGCCTTTATACAAGTTGTGGAAACGGAAAGTTTTCCAATTGATAATAATTTCCATTGTGATGCAACACAAAGGGGAACAGGAAAGTATGAAGTTCAGAAATAAATTCTTAATTTAAGAGCTGACTGAACGCTATCTGAAAGGAAAGTCGGGATTAGAAGAACAAAGACTACGGCTCAGCTCACTGTGGAGCTTAATTTTTTGTTGACTTCTGTTTCGCTCTTTGCTGTTTGCATAAATTGGACTCGCAAACTTCGTTAAACAACTTTAAGTCGATGTGAACTTAACAACAAATATAATAAAGTTGTTATTTCAAAGACAAATAAGTTATTAACGAAACCACTCCACAACATCGGGCCACATCAGCCATAAAAACGCAACAAATATACGGCAAACGACGGAATGTTCGCATCAAATAAATCGTAAATCCTTTACAGTCCATTCATAAATCATAACCAAACGCTCCGACTTTAATTGGACATGAATAAATCAAGAAACACTTAATTACGTTTACGATCTTAACTATCGAAGGAAGAATTTGAAAATTACATGAAACAGGTAAATCACGGGTAGGCGGAGTGCTTTGCATACAAGTTCCAGGGACGATACATATGCGAGTGGGGAGCGACGAAGAAAAACCAACGCGACTGGACAAATTGGTTGGACGTCCGCAATTTATTCCACTTATCATAAAAAAAGCTATTCAACGTACAAAAAGGTAAGGGGTGTAGTTTTTTAATGTTTGGGGTGTATGGTGCGGAAGCCGTCGGAGGTCGTAAATCCTTGTTGTTCCGTTCTACCGCGCCGGTACCCGATTACATTCTAATTCCGACGTACGAAACGACTTGCAGATCGCGCCCCGCCTATGACTGCGGCCAATTAATGCCTATACGTAATAACGTCTGTATGCTAATTGTGCTTCAACCGCTTGTACATTTCCAACACTTAACTCTGTATTTGTTACCTATACAATAGATTACAATGTTAGGTACAAAGCAACGTCCACTTTAGTCGTTTTAAAAGAGTATTCATCGTAATCTGAATTTACTTTATCACTCTATATGTTTGTCTCACAATGTAATCTTCATAATTACCCACTTAATACCAAATCAAAATCAGACGTCGTATTCCTTAAGCAGACTACCCAATTCGTATAATTGGCCATGACAGTACATACATATGAAATGTAAATCTTGAAAATCAATATTATTTTTATTATATCTTCTTTAATTAAGCAAAAAATATTACAATCAAGATGAGCTTAAGAAAATAATTTGTTTTAAACATACAACTACGCAATAAAAATAACATTAGCAAACACGTTTAGGTTTTTGCGGTACTAGACTTCAAACGAGAATCTTATTCGTGGTAATCCAATCGTTAACGAATAGATGTTTTAATTCGTAGAATCGTGTATTCGTAACTTAAAATCACTATAGTCTTTAATTCATCACAGGAATAGCCAAAGGCGCACATATTAGGCGAAGTGAAATTCGCGATGACTTATTTTTGAACAGCGGCTCGTTTGCGTGCATTTCCATTATTATTTAATTTTATTATTTTAATTTCTGACAGATTTTTTATCACTTGTGTAGAACCTCCAAAAGATTTAATTTGTTACGGATTTACTAAATAATGTTATTTCATTGTGCGGACAGAATCACACACTTCTAAGAATTATTTTGATCCAGTAATGGAATTATAGACTCCTTTTTCAATAGTAAGTTGCGAATACTCGATCAATGACGCAGCAAAATTTATATCAAACACAAATTTCGTTGTAGTAGAAACGAAACAATGAATTTAATCCTTTCACAGCCACACACGTAAACCACATTGCCAAACAGGGTGTTACAGAAACCTCACAACACTTCCGTGCTACACCCTGAGAGAGTAAATAGTTTCACACGAATAAAATCACTGTATTTAATTACCATTTCAACTATAAGTAATGTACTCGAAGTGATAACTACCTTTAGTGGTTTCATGATTCTTAAATTCATTCTTAGATTACATTAGACTAGCTAAATAGCAAGGCTACCGTAAGCCGTGCTTATTTAATTAAAGAAAATCTGAATCCGATATTGACGTTACAAAATATCATTCATTGGTCGTATGATCCAAAAAAGCCGTGCCCTTGGTACGTGTATATTAAATCTTTTAGGTTACACCCTGTATAGATATTATGGCGTACGTTTATATTTATCCAATAATATCAACTGCCTGAATGAACATGTTAACAGGATTACGTTTTATAATCCTTCTCATTATATTTTTAATCGTCATTGTATATTCAAGATAGGTTTGTTTCAATTTAAATGTAAAACATATTTCAAACGAATCATAGCTATCAAGCTAAAATTGAAAGATTACCTGATAATTTCGTATTGTTTTATGAGAATTAATATAATCAATCGTTCTGTGAAGAGATATTCACTGAAAATAATATAATATGACATAAGAACTCTGCCCTTTTCAGGGTATATAGAAGCACTACATTTTTTTGTATATATTTTATGCAAATTTTAATCCAATCCGATAAATGAAATCGAAACAAAATACTCATTCGGTATCCGCAGTTTCCATCATGGGTCTTAGTAATGGCAAAAAGAAGCTCTACAAGACAAATAGCACAAATGCTAGTTGAATAAAAAGCATAGATATTTTATGATAAGCTTATCAATCCAATACATGTTTTTTTTCTAGTCTATTCGACTGTCTATTGTTTTTGGACCGTCTATGGTTTCCCGAAAGGCCGTGCTAACTCCTGTCGAGCCGGCTCAATAGTGCCAACGTATCATTGTCATCTTCACAAAACATGTTGTTGGGGCGTGATTATACATAATTTTTGAGCAAATATTATTTTTAAGGAGGTAAAGTATCAATCTTGGTATGAAGGATGACGGTGTGTCGTAACCCTATCCATCGACAGCCACGACCACTCAGCCAAGAGTGTGAGGACTAAGAAAAATGAAATCATGACATGGTTTCTCCCGTCCTGGGGTAGAATGAAAAAGAGCATCTGACTAAAAACCACCTTCCCCTGCTCCGGAACGGGGCTGTAGTAAATTATTGCACTTGCATCAGCTCTCTTAGCTGGAAATTAGCCTTGGTAGGCCCTATCTGTGGTGGCTATGTGTGTGGCTCGCTGAGACGTACGCCGAACGTGACGCGCCCTACGCGCCTTGCTCGCGTTCATAAACGAGAGCTATGTTTTAATTTTGAATATTTTAAATTATTAGAATTGTTATGATGATATAATCGTTTAAAAATCAATTGAAAAAATAAATAATGAAGCCTGCTCACAGCAAAATTCAACATCGTTTTTGTCAAGAGCCAAAGTGGTGTTTTTTTTTTTCAAAATTTTAAAATCTATTTAGTACTTTAATATCATTAGCTGCTGACTATTAACTGCTTTGTTGATCAAGGACTGTAGCGATCTTCGTTCACCATCTCGATTCCATATGTTATATGAAGAGTACGAGAGCCTTTTCATGTGATATGGACTACAAGTCCGTTTAATTTTAACAATTGATTGTATCAGTTGGTTATAATGGTTATTGATTTGACAAGTCTATCAGACCTTTCTACTGTTGAAGTTGTTCATTTGTTTCGAACCTTTGTCTATTAAAGTAGGTTAAGCATCCGTGTTTTGTTTTCGACTTTGACGCCCACCAAAGTTGGTACAAGTTCCCGAATTCAGAACCTACCTAGGCGTTAATTAAGAAAAAGTTTAAGTTATTCAGTTTCTCCTATTGTTTGTTAGCCTTGTTAGGCCTGTACCGTTTTAGACTATTATTGTTCTAATTAAATTTGGTGGTAGCCTTTGTGTTACTATTAAATTGTGAGAGTTGTTGAAGGTCCATCAAAACGTAACTAGTTTAATTTTGTTTACAAATATTACAAGGAATTTTCAATTCAAAATATAAATTACCTTCACTCTGTTATCTAAAAATACACAAAATTATAAAATCTTGATATAAACACAGTTTTTAAAATTAATTCTCTCTGAGCGATTATTAATTAAAAACCTTTGAATTCACCGCCCTAGTTCAAATAAATGTATTATTCAATTAATTTAAAAACACAGACAATTTAACTTTCAGTAACGAATCTAATTCAAATTCAATTAACAACCTTCTGTAATGATATTACAGACTTAACGAATAATGGGTTAGCAGTCAAATGGTAAGCTTACTCAAGTCATTAGTATTACAACATTGAGTCAGTCAGATTTGCACCTAATTTGTAAACAAGGGAAGGTCAGCGGACCGTTTGGTCATCTTAATAATTTATAGCTATGCAAATTACATATCCGTCCTGTAAGCCATACAAACGCGCCACTTCTGTATAAGTGGCTTCAGTACTTGTATGATATATCAACGGCAGTCGCTACGATCTAGCGCTACGTCGTAGACTCGTAGCATGGCGTAGCTGCTACGCGTAATAATAGGCACGATTATGATGTGATTTGCGTTATTATTGTTTTGTTTTGTTGTCAATTTGAATTTATAATCGCTATTTCATTAAAACTGTATTTTTTATCAATATGAACTTACTTTTGTTTTTAAAAATAAATAGATATTTTTCATTAAGCTCAAATACCTCGTATGTTTTCCATTCAACGGTATTAGCTGTGGTCTAAAAGCGAATTCACGTGAAACATCAGCAGAAATTCTATTTTAAATATTTTTTACTATTTGTACTAATCCTCGGAGAATGAATGACGGCACCGCTTACTCCCTTCCATGTTATAATTTCAACGCTTAAAACTTTGCTCGGCAAAGAGGCAGACGATAAAGGAACGGGAATGACACACGTGCATACACAAGTACTTATTACTGGAATTAAGTACACCGGTACCAAAGAGCCTCGTTTACACGAATTAAAATAATCCTCTCAACAAATCACGAACACAGAGAATACGTACTTACGTATACATATATGTATGTAGATCCTCAATAGCTACATGTCATATAGAAATGGACGCTAAAAGGGTGTATTCTGGTTTCTGTAATTAACATACCGCTGACGAAAACCCTTTTCTTTTCGATTGACGAGATGGGATTAAATTCGAGAAACGTTTTTAATAAAGATTTTCAAAGGCCTCGTCTAGAACAATTCGACGGGACCACTCTAAATTGTCTTTTTACGGATATTTTAGCAATCGCGATAATGAGAAAAAGTTTGATCAATTTTAATGTCACTGAGTGCCTAACGTTTGGGGAGAGTTAAGTATCAGATTGAGAGCTCAGTCGCTATATTCAGCATTTATGGATTCATTATACTTCTATATTTGGTATATTTTTCTCAGTTTTATGTTGTTAGTAGGAAGTAATGCTGGTGTGTATTTCTAATGATTCGCCAAACCCCTCGTAAAGACCCCAACTCGGGGCAGAGGAAAGAACGGAGTGGCTTTTGACAGTAGGAGTCTGACAATTCTTTACACCTCTCCCGGGACGGGAGAACTCGATTGATAACTTTCCCGTCCCCTACAAATTAAGTTATATGTAATGAATTAAAGACAAATGTTATCACAAAAATAAACGTTTTACTTAAATTAACATAAAGCAATATTAAGTAAATAATTAATTAATACATTATATACACACATCCATACATACATAAATACATATACAATTTCATACACAGGTACAAACACACATACATGTGTTAAATGTTCCTTAACTTTAACGCTTCCCCCTGAACAAATCTCTAGCGTTACATCGACCACTATACTAACATTAAATACATTATGTAATTCAATAATTCGCAAGCAAGCGTAGTAACAATATAACTGGTTAAAACTGGTTCTAGTGCTAACTAAAGTTCTAAGAGAGTATTTCCCCGGGTACAAGAATTTCTGCGGCTAAAGTTTAAAGTAAAACTCTTGGACAAATGATTGGCCATTGTAAGACTGCCTCAACAGACTACTGGTACTGGGAGAACAGCTGTACTCCTAATATAGAATTACGTAAAATAATGTAGTCACACAAGTGTTGGAGATCTATGCCTACGCACAAATGACAGATGAAAAATATAAAATAACTTTTCAGAGAGTGTCAGACTCTTACTGACTAAAAAAACCCCCCCGTTCCTCCTTCTGCTTTAGGCCCAGGCCGCGGTGCCTCATTGTGCTTACCCTATAGCCCCGGCTGAACATCAGCCCTGTAGAGCCCCGTCCGTGGTGGTTTATTGGCTCTTTGAGGCGCGCACGGAACGTTACGCGCCGTATGTTCTGGTCTGGTTCTGGTCGGGTGCAGCTAACCTTCTTCGCCGTCCAAAGATTCGGGGCACGCCCGACTGGAGTGATACTACGGCCTTACAGTATACCGACGTGAAATGTGTTAGTTAGGTTACCCAAGATGCTAGCATCACACTTGTAAGTAACTCCTTTAGAATTTAACAACAACCACATCATTATGTTTCGCCGTGTGAATGTACTTATCGGAGGCTCATCCACAACCCCCAACCCTTCCCAATCCATAAATATCCGAAACCCTCATTCTCAAAAGGCCGGCAACATGTAACTCCTTTGGTGTTGCGGGTGTCCATGACCACGATTGCTTACCATCAGGTAATCCGTCTGCTCGTTTGCCGACGTATCCTACTTATAAAAGAAACATTTCTAATGTTTTAAATTAATCTCAAAGACGGACAATACAATAGAAATTAGTCAATATCCCAATTGTAATTGTTCTTTTCAATGCAATTTTACATTTAACAGAACTAGGTATAGCGTTATAAAAACCTCTTCACACTCATATGACCACACAAAGCTATACCTACAATGGTTCAGTAAAAAGCGACAAGTGTGAAATCGCCTTTCAAGCATGATCGCATTTCCATATAATCACTATTGGACTATCACAACCCTCGATTCTCCGAGCCAGCTGTTACATTTTCTCATTTCCTAGTATCCAAGATAGAGTAGATTAGCTGGGTAGCTTCACGCTAACTATCTACTAATATTTAGTGCCTTTACTTACTACTTACTTTACTGTGCCATTTATCAATTTGAAAAAATAAATATATCTACATTTTTACATGTACATATTTGGCTGCATCAAAATATTCTTTTTTTATGTTTTTCATTAATAGTTTGAATTAGGAGTTAGGAAACTTTGGCCTCATTTTCGAACACGCGGCACTCGGTTTATACATTGCTCATAATGTTCATATGAATTTGTTTACGCAGACGATGATGCGATATACTGCTACAATGTACGACAAATGCGTGATGCGTATGAGGCCTAAAGCTATTGTTTATTATTGTTTGTTTATTTCTCTTTATAAACAACTAGCTGCTCTCGCGCGGGTTCACCCGCTGCTCGGCTCTATTTAATCGTAGCGTGATGTTTTATAGCACTCAGGAACATTGTAGCTATCTATCTATCTGTGAAAGAATTTTGGAAATCCGACCAGCGGTTCCAAAGAGTACCTCCTACATACAAACTTACAAATTTTACCTCTTTATAATACTATTATTATAGGTACCTATGTACTCGGATACGCTTAAAACTGCGACTAACCATCGACGGCTGAATGGTAACATCCTTTTCTTCTACAACCGAGTGCTATTTGTTTTCCACCATACGAATCATGATGGTAACGGTGATACGAAATAGTTTAAATTAGGTATGGCTTAGTTTAACTAACTTGATGTAAAATTTACAGCCATCGTCTAATGACAAAGCTATTTGGATTCTCTTGTAAGAGATCGTAAATTCGAATGTGAATTAATTGGGGCTAGTTGAGCCCATCGCCTATATACCGAATAGGAACAGTTTCAGAATTTAAACCTAATGATAATATCGTTAAAAAAAGCTCTATAAACTTTACCCGGGCCAAAAAATTAAATTTACATCATCATCAGCCTATAAGCACCCACTGCTGAAGAAAGGCTACTACTCAAACAAGGAGGTTGGAACGTTAACCACCACTCTTGCTCATAGCGAATTGCCCGATTAAACACATATAATTAGAAATTGTCCCTAAGTACAGGTGTCTTCACGACGTTTTTCTTCACTGTATGTCAGTGATGTCAAAAGATGTCCAATAGACCCCAGAATGCCAAAACCTAATAAGTACCTTTTTTTTCTTGCGTGTATTTTCTGAGATTAGGTATTTAGACACCACAGATTATTTAGGGGAAGCATTACGCCTCAAGTTACCTTACTCACATTGCGAAACACAATGATATGGTTGTTTCACGCCAGTTTTCTGTGAGGCCGTGGTATCACTCCATTCGTGCTAAAGCTTGACTCTCCTGCACTAAACTTTTTCCACACCCTTCCACAATAGTAGCACTGTCGCCTTCTCAACCAATAATAATAATAATAATAATAAGTTTATTTGTTAGAATATTGGTACAAAAGGTGTTACAAATAAATGGATGATCCGAATATTCTGCTGTTTCCAGCGTACAAATATTTAAAATTAAAATTAAAAGCAAGCAAGTCTAAATATGAAATAACAAAATTAGAGTAACATTGTTCAATAAAATCTTAAATATAATATTTGCGTTAAGTTTATCTACAGGGTAGTAAAAACATGTTATAGTTTGAATTTTGGGCTAAATTTTTCGTTCAAAAAATCGTTAGTTGAATAATAACATTTATGTAAAAGAAAATAGAATAACTTATTTTTAAATTCCATAACATTAAGAGTTTTAAAAACATTTGGTAATGAGGTAGGTACCACCAATGAGGTAGTCAATAAAAATCTATACAATGTATTAATAAAATCTATTATTAAGATATCGTTCCAATATCTCACAATATATGTAGTTAATTAAGTAGAAGATTTGTCTCTGCGACTAATTGATTTCTATTCGAGTACCTGTATTCTGTAATACACATTGTTACATGATAATAAATGTATTAAGCATCAATTACAGGGCCTATAGTGATTAATTACTGGCTGTGTATAATGTACTTGTGTCTATAATACGGTAACTTAACCTATTGTGTGGACAATGAATTGTGTTGTCTCAAAGTTCACATAGTAACCGATAATTTAGTTTCGAATTAACTAGCCGCGTATTAGTTTGCGGTTAATTCATGCCATTGATTAGCTTGCAATAAAACCCACATAGGTATTACGTTTTGAATAAAAAAAAAATAGCGACATTTTCATATTCATCATTTTTAAGGTCTCTTATAGTCTTGGTTATTTTCATGCCTAAGGCATATTTTAATTCAAATTCAAACGGAAAACAATATATTAAGTTTTTATATGATACAGCTCTAATAAAATATTAAACCACATTGATATATTTTTAATTAAGGTACCTGGAAAATTGTGCAATTTTCAATAACATTCCTATTGCAAAATTCATCAATTACAAATTCACAGAAAAACAATAAAGTATTAATCTTCTAAAATTTTTTGACAAAGCAATAGTTTGCAAATGGCGTTTACTTTATCAATTCAGATTCAAATCTGTGAATTTCATAGCAGTCGAATGAAAATTGCATTTTGCTGTCAAAAATTCGAGAACTAGCCGGCGCCGTGGTCCATCATCGAATGCGGCCAGTGACGTTTGTCTCATAATATCGATATCGGTATAAATAATTTTATAATTTTGTGCACATTCCTTATAAAATAATATAATCAAATAAAATAAATACCTTGCTGAAAGAGAATATGTTAGGACCCAGTGTTGATAAACTTTTAAAAAAAAAAAAAAAAAAGTTGATAAACTACTTCCACTTTTTGATCCCCGAAGAGAAAACTTCTCAATAAAAATTACAACTCTGTTCCGTCTATTCCAAATATCCTAGTCTACTACCATCAGTATGCCGGGGTTGCGGGGTAAGCGCAATGAGGTACCGCGACCTCGGCACAGAGCAGGAGAAGGAACAGGGGGGTTTTTAGTCAGTAAGAGTCTGACACTCCCTCCTGCCCGGCCCTGGGCGGGAGAAGTCATTTGATGATTTTCCCCTCACAAAAAAAAAAAAAACTACCATCAGTAGGTATAAAAAGCAGATAAAAAGGTTCTCTTTGCATATTGACATAAAGTTTACTTTTGCTAATTGGTATTCCGGCGCAAATAAATAATAAGTCACAAAGGTAACCACAAAATTTTATACACGTCTAGTCATCCTCCTACAAATAACCTTTGGTAAGGTTTGAATCGTATGGGCCTTTGACATTAGAAATCAGTGTTTACAAATACCTAAATTGGTTGCGATTCACTCATTTGTACACAAGCCTATTAATATTGAACTCAATTACACATATATAGTAGGTATGTACCTGACTAATAATACTACTACTACTACTACTAAATAAATAGATGACACGACAATTTCGCTTACATTAATACAATAACAGAATTACTTCTGCAAAAAGTTAATTTGAAATTGAAATTACAGGCTATAGGTAAATCGGATATGACTGCGAGCGAAATAAAAAAACATAAAAAAAGCATTTTACTCTCCACAAAACTAAGTTGAATTGACTTATAATAAATATAAAAGTCGATCAAAATAGATAGAGACAACCGAACAACAAAGCGAAACCCTGATAAGGAACGAAACCAAAAAGAATCCTGAACATAATATTTGCATTAGCACTTATTCAAAGTCGTTCGTTCAACCCTGTAACCCGCACAACGGCACAATAAAAGTTACGAGTGCCCGCGACCGAACGATATCTCGTAGGCATTTCAGAAAACGGATATCGGAGTGGTACACCATGGACAAAGTAAACTCTCTCACTCTGTTTGCTTTTAATTAACCAATAGTCAACAGCAGCTTTGCCCCCATACACTTTTCATGAAACAATTTTGCTGCACTTTATAACAGCTGTTTGCTTTATGTAACGCACGTAAATTAGTTACGATACTTTAAAGTCTGAAAGTATCGATTTAAACCCTCGTTTATTCAACATCGATGATACAGCAAAGGGCGTTTGATGGACAATAATAATTGCTTCTTCAATCAATTCGATTCACAGCGAATGATGAATCGATTTTATTACATTGCCAAAAGGCCTATTGGAAGCGCTTTAATGTAATTACTCGTAACAGGTAAGTAAGAAGCGTACATGTTCTTGAACTCATTAAGCTTAATAAGATTGCTCCGTTTAATGAATGCGTAGGTACGCATCTCTATACAATGTTTGCACAAGTCCTTCACAGAGACTGGGAAAAGCGAATGTTTATTTTTTTAAAGACATGAAAGGGTCTATTTTCGTTGGAGTCTTTTTGAACCTTTATAATAAATACGTTTACCACTACATGTTTTATTTTTATAGTAGCTCTTTACACATAAATGTAGGCATTTATTTATGAACTTGTAGACGGAGGTTTAAATGTATCTATCCCGGGCTAAATACGTACAATGCGGGGTGTAAAAAGTGCGTGCGTAATAATAGTTCCTAGCCCATCACGCGAACCGTTCAAAGTTTTACGACTTACGCAGGTTTTTCTTCCACTTCCTCGTACATACTTTATGACTTTCCTTTCATTCCCAAAATTATTAACATGGAAGTTTATGAATATACCTTCGAAAGGCATCCCTGAAGAAATATTAGAGGGAATAAGAGAGTACCTACCTATGTTTATAGGTACCTCTTGCAAATGTTGGTAAACGGAAATACTTAGTCACTATGACTAGCTACTTGATAAGCGTACTTAGGTAATCCATGTAGGGGATTAATAAAAAATAATTTACTTTCAAATAACGCGAATGCTCTTTTGAATACGAAAAAGGTTCTAAAGGATAAAATGAGAATGGCCACGACAAAGGAATAGGTTTGCACATTGCACAATTTGATTCAATCATAAGAAAACGAGGTGTCCAATTCCGAAGGGAATTTTTAATATACGGACCCATTGAAATGTTCTTTATAATCTGCTCCAATAGTTAATTTACTAGATATTGAGTTTTATACCCAGTGGACGCTGTCAAGAGGTCGCTGCTCCGCCCACCGCCGCCGCATTATGAAGATTCAACTTTCAACTGAAAAAGTTAAATGGCGCGGAATAAAGCATTGGTAATAGAAAATGGACGACAATCCTCATTTCCTTGTTCTATATTCTGATTAAAGAATTGTGATAAAATACCTCCTCGAGAATTATGTGTCTGCTTCTTTTAGTAGCTTGTTCTATGTTTCCTATAGATACGTGTTGTCTGAGATATTAATCTAGGTTGGTCTTGAAAACTCTTGGATATATTAGAATATTATCTAGTAACTTACTATGTTATTTAGTAAAAAATAATTATTTTCGTCAAAAATACGTCTCGCTCTGTATCACAGATCAGGCGGTCAAATTTTGTTTTCCAGTGCAAATAAGGCAACCGGTACATAAAAAAACCAATTATCACAAATACCTACTTATGACACTCTTTTTTGACCCTAAACAAAAACATGTGAATCACGAACAATTATTGCGTCCAGGAATCGTAGTTCGAACCCATCTTATATTGCATAAAAGCCAATCGTTCAGCCAACTCACCAATCATTCAGCAACCCTGCAGAATTAGTTGTATGGCACGGCAACCAATCGTAATGGATAGGTGATGCTTTATTTGATCACAGCACTAAACACTACTTAAGTATCTCTAGGAACATTCCACAAAAATGAAAAGCATCATGTATTGAAATAGGTCTTAAGTGCTGAGTGCGAGTTATTTTTTATCTTACCTCGATCGGAACGCTACCGCGTTTAGTCCTTTGATTGGTTAGCTAACTTGGAGTAGACCAATCAGAGCGCCGAACGTCATGGAACAAACTCTCAATTGGAGGTCTAGTCTGTCATAGGTAGGTACCTGTGTAGCTAAGTAGATACCACTCAGTTACTGAATAGCTCGGACTTACTTTGACAATTTTAAGTTTAGTTCCCGACCCTAGTTAGTCACTATAGGCCTTGTATTTAAGCATTTGGCTTAAATACCGTTTCACTATTTATTCTGGGTGATAAATAGGTAGGTAACCTAATGTCCACTTTTCTATCTTTAACTACCTATAAGAAGAATTATATAGGTACACACGGTAGCTAAGAATACGGGGTTACAAGTATTAGGTTAGTAGGTCGCTACTCATGCATAATGGTGCAGGTGACGATGCGATAGGTCTGTAGTAACCATAACCAAAGATAAGTAGGTATCCTCATAGGCCCGCAGTCACTTTCTCCTAATAGGGGAAAAACAGACTTGAGATATGACTAGGATCATATCAACAGTAATCAAACTATTTTAGGTACCTATATGTAGGTACTTATATCCTGTGCTTTT
Organism: Spodoptera exigua; assembly: GCA_902829305.4. Lineage (NCBI taxonomy): Eukaryota > Metazoa > Arthropoda > Insecta > Lepidoptera > Noctuidae > Spodoptera > Spodoptera exigua. The sequence goes on from LR824612.2 coordinate 8,053,789, forward strand.
CATCCATGACAATACAGAGGTCAGGTGTTTGCGAAAAGGTTTCATTCTAATGAGGAATTCATGCGGAGATCTTTATAATTAATAAAGAACATTTCTCAAACGGAATACGTGTTCTTTCGTAATAATTGTACCCAATGGTTTATTTGAAACCGTACCTTATAACACATGTAGAAGCCACGCGCTCCGAACGCCCTCCGGAAATTAACATTTTCTAAAGCGCTTGCAAATGAAGGCGCATACACATCGAAATGACTTTTCAAAGCCTTTGTTACATCTAAGTACACATTCCTCGTGAATTCAGCTCCAGTGTGAAAAGTAAAAAAAATTAAATACATTAATAAAACCTCCGCGGTATTTACTTAACACTCGATCTGGCTCAATAAAGGAATCTTTAAGATGCGACGGAATTTGATAGATATTCATAATGCAAAGGAAAGGAAGCACAATCAGATTTTCATTGGAGATTCACGGCAGCGGCAGTGGGCCGCGGCGGCGAGGAGGGCGGAGAAATGAATACTTATTGCGAAAATGAAGCGGGCCATTAATGAACGCCGGCTCCGGTGAACCGATCGGCCGCGATTTAATTCCCTTCGAAAAATATTCAATAAACGCCGCAAAGACCCTCGCGCGGGATCATCCGCAAACAGGCGGAATCCAATGGAGTAGAAAAATTGCATAGACAGGGGAAAATTCATATTTTATCAAAAGAGAATAATCCTCATAAATCTTTCGTTGCTATTGAATGGTTGTTGCTCAGAACAGATTTAAATTACTTTGGAAAGAAAAATGAGTTTAGTATCATATTATTGACTACTTGAGACTGGACATTATTTACGAAGTACTTGCACTTAGGTATCATTACTAAAAGGTTTTAGTTTATAAGTGGTGCCTAACACAGCAACAAGATTATTCGCATCGACTTTTATAAAAGCCCACTTTTTCAATGTTCACAATAAGAAAGAATCATCTATTACGTTCCATTGTTGGCTGTGCTCCCGCACTAGTACGTTTCGGTTTTTCTCTTTGTATGGACGAGCAGCTTTAGTTTGTTTTTTTCCATCTTTTTTATATTTTTAGGTAGGTTAGGTTAACATACCCTCATATATCATGAGGCTGCACAATGTTACGTTAATAAATTATAACGGACGGAGTTATAAGTAGGTTATCTATAATTTATATTAGTTGCACATCGGTGTTATTAATTAAAACAACAAAAAAACATCTTAAAATAATTTATTACATATCTTTCAACGCCTTTACAACACATATGTTATACAATAATTCATTTTGTAATTTGGCCCACGCCTTAGTCGCAGATTCCTCAACTGATTCCAAAGAATCTCGCAATTCTACGTTTTGCGAAATGATTTTCGTGTGCATCTTTAGGAACAAGCTCAAATAGGATTGAGCTAATTCGAAATCTCTATTACTTTTTAACATGACGTCTAACATTTTGACGAATTGTTTCATAACGTCAATATTGCCGCCAGCGTCGGGCGCCATACTTGTCACTTCTGCCTCGATGGCCGCGGGCGGCAACGTTTTCAATTTCTCTATACACTTCTCGTAATTCTCGACTGTCTCGCAAACGATTAATTTCTTTGCGAATGCCGTCAGTGTTGATAAAGAATCGGGCATTAACAACTTGGTCTCTTTATTTCCGTCCTTGTCTTTCTCTAAGTCGAACTCTAGTTCAAGACTTGGTATGGTCGGTAAGAAGAACGGTGCTGATTTTGGAACTGTCAACGGCGTTTTAGGCTTATTCCTTTTCTTAACGACATCAAGATGTAACAAATTCAACCATCTCGAAGTAGGTTGGTCTGATAAGGTTATGAGTTCTTCGCTAATTTGTATTGGAGATATATATTCTGGTTCTTCACCCAAGTCTATTCTTCCTAAATCGTCTATTTCGGGTTTCTCTGGAGCTGTACTTGGTAATCCTAAAAACAGTTAAATTATAAATAGAAAGCAAAGAATGGTTATCAACTTGTCTAGGAAAATACGAGGAATGTTGAAAATTGTTTCTGGTTTACAGACTTGCCATGTGTGTGTATGGATTGAATAAAAAAGATTAAAAAGATTAAATCTATATAAAATTAGTAATAATATATAGTAATTGAATTATAAATCAAATGGATTTATTAACCTTTTTTACTAACACGTAAATAATGCATACACAAATAAAAGTAGGTACACTTACTTAATTTAGGTACACGAACTTCCTTCTTGTCTATTGGTTTGAGGAATATCCTCTCGTAAAGCAATCTGTTTGCCCATAGGAAGACACCGACTTCTCCAACGTGGGTTGTAGCTAAGAAATCCCCAGTAGGGGACATACTGAGTGAGGTACACGGTTTTTCAACCTACAAACAAAAAATAATACATGAGAACGTGTAAATACTGATCACACTTAATGTTTAAGCTGGTTAAATACCCCAATTTGACCCAGAATTGTAAAACTTATTGACACATAACAGTTTTTTCATTCGTTCATCTCCACTGGAATCTATATTTTGGTAAAAGTGCTAGTAGGCTAAATTACGCTTACACGTGGCTTAGGTTAGGCAAATTTTTCGGTTGTGTGTGGATTGACTTTCAAAAGTTGCATTTTGAACCAAAACTATAAAAGGGATTATACACTCTCTAGTCGACTTTCATATAAATAACATTGAATTTCACTTACCGAAAAGATATCAACTAATTTGGCACTTGGGATATCCCAGGTACAAATGGTGCAATCCATTGATGAACTTATCAGCCATCTACAAAAAAAGCATAATTTTACTTATGATTTACCTAAACTACTTATTCAGAAACATTGTCTTCCTTTAGGACCAAAACTGATCTTTGGAAAAAGTAATAAATATTAACAATTTCCGAGTATTCAAATCCAAACATACTAATATTAAATGAAAAATTATTAAAACTAAGAAATGAATCTCTACAAACACCGTTAGGTAGACTACCAAGAAACTCATTCAAGAAAAAAGATTCGAAGAAATCAAAGTAATTTCGACTCTAATGTCTTACCGGCTTTGAGTATCAAATTCGATATCGGTTATCCTTCCGTCGTGGCCGTCGAACTTCCTTACAATATTCATGGTGTCAATATCAATAAGGGTAATGGAAAAGTCTTCGTTTGCCAGAGCTAATAAACCGCTGTCTCGGTGGCATTTTGTGCTAGACACAGATTCTTCTAACCTCATTACGTGGTACGGGGTTGTTTTTGCTGAAAAAAAATATTACATTTAAGGTAAGTATTCTGACTATGTTTTTTTTTGTGTTTGTCGTCAAACGGGTAGACGGATTTCTTGACGGTAAGGCGCGCCCGTGGACACCTAGAACGCCAAAGGAGCTACGAGTGCGTTGCTAGACTTTGGGATTAAGGTTACAGAGATTTAGGGATCAGGAAGGGATTGAAAGAAGGGAAAAATTTGGCCTCCGGTACCCTCACTGACACGGCGATTTTTTTGTGTACCTACATAAAGTTGTAAAGTATGAGCCTAATATAAATGTTGTAGGAAATATTTGTGACTTTATTTTATATTCACGTGAACCAGGTAATTAAATTAAACGATTCTAACAGCACCGAATACCTAGCTGTAAGTACCTGTCCAAAAATTTTGAAACAGATTGTACCGATAGCGTCAATTGTTGTTTTTAGGATGAGGATGTCGAATGGACAATTATTCAAAAATGGAAATAATAAAGTTTTCCAATTCATAAAACTACCATACGTGATACTGTCCTTTAACCTCAATCGTACCTACTAATAATTTAGATGTAATATATAAAAGTTTGTAAGGATATTAATAATACATAATATGATTGTATGCAACGCTTTATTACCGTAAGCGTAACAGAACAAAGCGAAACCTACACATAATCATATCTATACAATGATATGGTTAATCAACAGACTTAGAACTTTCCATTTCGGACACGCGGGAAATGCCGCTAGCAGAAAATATTTTTTTTAAGAAAACGTTGCCCCACTCTAGGATTTTCTCCTGTGTCGTGTGGTGCGTTTACAAACATACAATTTCACATGCACATCACACCTTAACCCGAAACAACAATTTGTGGATCACACAAACTGTTGTTGCGGGAATCGAACCCGCGACACGTTGCCCAGCCACCGCGCCAATCGTGCAGTCAAATTACATAACATGAAAATTTATTTTTCAAGTTTCAAATCAATTTACACAGTAAAGTAAAATAGTAGGATAGGCGAATTACAAAATAACATTACAAAAAAACTAATGAAATGAATTTTTTTTTGTTTTGAACTAGAGCTTCTGCTATTTTAAACTAATTGTTCAAAAATACCCGAGAACATGTTTAAATGAGTTTTGGTGTCTCGTTTTGCGATTTGCATTTCAATATTTTTATTTATTTTAGTTACTTATATTGTTATATTGCAGAATCCCTATTTAGTTTTACAGTACCTAGATAAAATAGATGTTTAAATTGACATGATTATAAATAGCTTGCACTATAACATAATTATTATCTTAGTGATAATAATTAAATATCACTACCATTACTAACAAGATAGGTACATAGGCAGAATTAAAGAGAAAATAAGTGTAACTTACTTCGTTTAAAGTGCCACAGCTTAAGTTTATCATCGGCGCCAACAGTGATGACTCTCTGGTTGCAAAGATCTGTTTCCACCCCTCTGAGGGCACCCTTATGAGCCAATTTCTTATCTTTACCATAGCAGCCACGATGTATACCAGATTGCATGTTGAATTTGTGAACTTGGCCATTGGAATAACCTGTTTCGAATGGAAAAATAAGAAAAATCCTTCTACTTGCATTGAAACTTTATGTATTAACAAAATCAAGCTGAACATGAGGTACAAAAAGGTAAATCACAATTGCTTCTTGTTACTGTCTAATGGCACATACTAATACACATTCTTAGCCTTACAACAAATAGTTATAATATTAAATAAAATTAAGAAAAACAAATGCTTTTGAAGGAACAAAATTAATAATAGAATGACATACCAATTATGACAAAGTTCCCACAGTGTGTGACAGTTAAACAAGTAGCTACAACTCCTTTATCCATTTCTGGAGGTTTCAACTTATGTTCACCCATTCGCATTTTATTGTAAGACCATGTTGTAGCCACAAAGAATCCTCGGTGAAGAGAAGCTATACTGTCCCATTGCTTGTCTCTTTGCATACAAGAACTGATCTTAGTAATTGGTGGTAGTACTAAAGTGTCGAATTGCAATCTCTCTGAAAATAATAAATAGATGTAGTTAAGAAAAAAATTGTTAGTAGCAGGAGGAATTTGAAATTACCTGATATTTTAATTATTCTGAAAATTTTACCCTTTAACCAGCCTTTCTTTGTTCAATAAACTGGACTAACTATCAAATGTTAATTCAAATAAGTTAGATTGTATTAGTTTGTGTTATTTTGTATTATAAGTACCTTTAGATTTAGCAACTAGGTTTCTTCTTGAAGGGCTTTGTTTTTATTGCTAGAAGTACTTACAACTAGACAAATAAATTAAAGAGCAAACATAAATATTTGCAAGTTTTACTAAAGTGCTCAAACAAATTTATTAAATATGTAAACTGTACTTACTTTTCTTCTTTGAAGCTTTTCTGCTATGGGATGCTTTCCCAAGACTTTTGTTAAATGTTTCTGAAACAGTGTTCATGATATGCAGGCTACTGTCACTGCCAGCAGCAAGTATATTATTGCCACTTGGTTCACAGTGACAGACCATAGTGGGTGGTTTTGCATGCCCTTCCCTAAAAACAAAAAGTAGCTATAAGTTTCAGGTGTGAAGCCTATGCACCTTTATATTAGAATAGACTATGTTTTAAACAATAAGATTTTGTAATAAAAGTTACTTGGGCTCCTTACCTTCTCCTCAAAAGCCTTGCACCACCATCAGGCATATCAAAAATCCACAGCTTTAATGAATTATCTTCAGAATTTGTTACCATCAAAGGTTCAGACATCAAACACTTCAGCCCTGATATTTTGCCATGATGAGCAGATTGCACTTGAGATAACACTCTTCTCTCTTCTAAATCCCACATAACAATATGACCAGCAGAACTACCAGTTACCATAATAGGGACCCCATCAAGCCTAAAGGATAATGAACTGACCATACCCCAATCATGAATAAACTCCATTACTGACTGGTTGAATTTTAAGTTATGTAGAATTATCTTTCCATTGGCTAATCCCACTGCCACCACATCTACAGCTGGAGCCGGCTCTGTGACCGTTACAGCCGAGTCCCATCCTTGGAAAGTAAACACCAGCTTGGATGTACGCACATTCCATATCTGCAACTGGCCTTGTTGACTTCCTAGCAGTATCTTGTTCAAATAGGTTGGAGGATGACACAGAGTAGTTACTTTGAACGTTTGCTCATCAAAACCAAGCTCAAGGAATTCTGATTCATCCTTAATATCAAATATTTTGAGTATATTGTCTTCATCTATAGATATAAGATGAATACCAAACGGTAGCATCAAATGTATTGGTGCATTGTGTCCTTTGTATACGTGTTTAAGCTCACAACCTCGTCTCCATGCATAAATGTTGTTTTCACTTGCTGTATAGACGTGGTAACTGTCTCCACTCATATACGTGATTGGACCTGGATGCTCACCACTGACGCTCAGTAAACGGAACTTATCACATCCATATGTATGAAACCACTTTCCCACACTTGTACACAGCAGGGTTTCTCCACGTCTTTTAATAAATCTAGCCACAAATGGCACATGTGTACTGACATAACCTAAAACCCTGGAGCCGGTGAATATCCGACTTCCCGAAAGCTCCGTCATTTTTGTACACAGCCCTAACAATTTATTATTTAGTTTCACTGATTAATTACAATTTTTCACAGAGAAATTATCATTCTTTCTTTAAAGCTATCTCACAAAACAACACGCGTGCGATTGTTGTTGTTCAACTGTCATAGTGAAATGTCAAGTTGTCAAAGTCACTCGGTGTTTTTTTTTTTAGTTTATGGCCTGGATACAAGTCTTTTACGCCTAAGTCACTCGCTGGATGTTTTCTGTCGCACAGATAATCATAAAAAGGCGCATATTAAGGTTTGAACACCTACGAATTTGCACGAAGTTTAGAAAACAATATTAGATTCAGGAAAGGTTTTGGTGTGTACTACTTAGACTTGAGCAGTAAACGCAAAATGTTTATGAATTATTGAGCCCTCCGATACTTAGTGTAGTATAATAAAACGTTACATTACTTACATATCAAAGATCGATTGTAAATCAGGATCAAGATGACTTTCCAGAGTTACCATTTATTTCCGAATAATACAAAAAAAATAAAAAGAGGAATTGACATCATTATCAAAAGCTATGAATTGTATCACTCTTATTAGACGTGGTTTCGCCACGTCCGTTTACCCGACTGCGAGGAGGTTAGTACCTAATAATAGCGAGAGTATGTAAATATAACTACGAGGATTACTTTCGTTCTCTATTAGTTTGCCTTGCTTTAATTTTTGTGGAACACAAGTCTTAAGCCATTAAATATAAATAAAGAAAAGGTAATTACTTTATATCTGGTTTAATTTTATTATCTAAGAAATAGAAGTAAAATACACATGTTATATTAATCATATTATAGTAGTCCTTGTCGCTTCAAATCTTCGTAGGTCTTACGATTCACGACATTTCCTTGCGAATCTTCAAATTCCTCATCATTTTCAGCCACGAATCTTTCATTTTCCTTTTGATGTTTGATTTTCTCCCATACTGAAACAAGAATAAATATATTTTAAACACTGACTGACAATAAATAGGTATATTGTAGTAAAATAATCATTAGCATTTTTTCACTTTTATACATACAGTAGAGTCAAGGTTAATTTAGGATACTCACATGCTAGTGCATCTTCGATCTGCGTGACGTTAGCAAAGTGGGCAGTGTTTGGTATACCCAGACACCTCATTCCGTGAGCGTGACGCCACTCAGCGAAGTGTCGCTGGAACGCTTTCGGTCCTTTGTATGTGTAGTTACCACAAATCTCGCATGTATAGCTGATGTTCAGACCATGCAACTTGTAGAGCCAGTATGGGATAGGCTGCAAAATTAATGTCAAATGTTAATGATCACATAGGCCAGCAACCTATTTAGAATTTAATACATTTTCGTTTTTGATTACATTACCATAGTGGAATTGAAGTAACCTAAGCTACATAATGGCATCCTTCTTCATTTTATTATAAAACAAGTATCGACAAGCATTTGCTTATCAATTTTTAGCATATAGCATACCTTTCCATCCCAACCAAGAGGTAGGTTCTTGGGATTGTATGGCACTTCATCATCATCGGAATCAACATCGGGAGCAGCGGAGGCATCGCTCTCGTCGCCACTGTCATCACGACGCTCCCCAGCCGCGCGAGCTGCACGACGAGTCACATTCTCAATAGTAGCAGCTCTAGTACTACTTACGATGTTGGCAAATCTAGAAAATTAAAAAATCTTCAAGAATAGCTCTTTAAAAGCTTATATGTAATAAACAACGCGTCTTTTCGCCTTTTAAAAAGCACACGCTAACCATAAGCCATACATCCATTTCAATGTAACATATAGTTTTGAGTTGAATATTATAAGAAAGATAGATTTGGAATTTACAAAATACTGTTAAAACAAATACCTGTAAACTTGAGCTTCAATAGCAGCAATATCTTTATGTCTCTGTTGGGTTGACGCTTTTGCTTTGTTGCCACCCTTCTTTGCAACTAAAGACTTATCCAGTGAAGTCTGGCCTTTAGTACTGAACAATCTAAAACAAATATATTAAATTAGTAAGTTTTAAAATATAAACATTATACAAGAACACTATAGATAACTGGTAGATGAATTACAGACCTTTGTGCCCTTTCTTCCAAAGTACCACCACATTTCAAACCAAGAGCCATTAGAGCAGACTTCAATCTGTCCAAACCAAGTGAGGCAAGTTCTTCCCATGAGGAGAAAGCTGATAGATCTAAATGAGCTCCCACATTTGTCAAGGCACCACCAGTCTCTTTCTGTTGGGGAAAACATAAAGTCATTCGAAATCAAAGCTTATTAGAATTGGGTAGTTTCCCAGGTCAAAAATAAATTAATTTGATGTTTCAATACTATAAAATATTGAAAAATAACTATACTTTTATTCATCGATCGATCGATACACCAAGTTTTTAGCTAATAATTGTGAAATAAGTAAGCTATTTGACGCAAAAATGTTATGACGTCATAGCTCAGTTTTTCATACAAATTTCATAGAAAAGTATCGTTTTTGACTTTTGGATAAAAGTATTGAATTTGACTAGCTGGAAACTACCGTATTTTAACAGCTCTATCTCTCTTGTTTTTTTAACATAGTCATGGGACACGATGTCGCATGAAATACCATTTCGAAAAATGGATATATTTCGAAATATGTATAAAGTTTAAGATCTTACAGGCCATCCAGGAAAGGTCCCAGCTTCCCATTGCTTAATGAACTCCTGGTGCGCAGCCGCCATCTCCTGTGCTTGATCCTGTAGAGGTTTTACTCTATTCACAAAGTCTTTCAAGTAAGTTAGTAGAACTCTGATATAGTTTCTATATTCACTGTTCTTACGCTCACGGGGAATATCGAAGAGATGGTCAAAGATGCTCAAATATGTGATGTAATCCACTTTCTGTAAAAAAGAAATAGGTTTAGTATAATACAAAGTTTACAATAATTTGTATGATGATTAATGTTATTCAAACATTTATGAGTAAAAAACTTACTTCTATGCCTTTCAAATTGATGTATTTCTCATAGCATTCATGCAAATCTAAATATTTTCCATAGCCTTCTTCATCAGTGAATTCCACAGGAGCTAAAATGAAAGTAAATAATAATGAATATGGAACAAAACTAAACATACAAAAAACTAAACAATTATGTTACATTTGAAGAAATACAGTGTTCAGTAAACCACATACTTGTAAAATCTTCAGCTGGATTCTCTCGCAATTTTGCCAGCTCTTCAAACTCCACTGACATAGGCACACAAATCTGAAAATTGAACATAAATCTTAGGTTTTATCAATGAGAATAAACAAGAGTACCTACACAATAGTTGTATATGTTGTGTCATTTCGAAAAGAAATGACGCAACATATACAACTATTGTGTTATTTTATTTATTGGGAACAATAAATTATGATAGAAATCTCTTTTATGCATTTCCAAATTTAAAACTTTGTTATGTTAGTAAAAATGTCCATATTATCACCTCATTAGGATGTTTTCTATGGAACTCCTTGATTTGCTTGAGCCTTGCATAGAACTCATTAAATTCGCTGGGACCAGACAGTGCTGCTATTTCCTCTTTACGAAGACCATCCTTATCTTCATACAACTCCTTCAACCTTATAGTTGACTCAACATATCTCTGTAATAAGAACATTAAAAGTACTGAGTTATATAAAAAATAATTAGTAATCATATAACATCACCCTCCATTCAAATCACACAAAATTCTAGCTAAATTTTGATTAAATTGAGGGTTATAAAAATATTTCAATACTCACATCATGCAGGTTTTTTAATCGATGGTCAGCATTTATGGTTTCACGGTGCTGAAAATGAGGCATTTTTAAATTATTTGTTCAAAGCAGTACCTATAATTTTCTTATTCACTAATGATTTATGAAGAGAGCCATTAGATCCAAACAAAAATTGTATACAAGATTGTATTATAAAACAATATTTTTTTCAATAGTATCAGTAATTAAAAGATAATGTTTTACATACCCCAGTCTTTTTATGAAGTATTTCTTTGACCATAGCGTCCATCGTCCTTTCCCTCTCTTCATGGTAACTTCTTTGCTGTTCTAGTATAGTTTCCATGTTGCTAAACTATTTTTCTTTGAAGCAAAGTATTGATATCTTCACCATACGTTCGGTCTTGATAAGCAACACAAAAAGTATTCAATTTGTTAGAGAAATAAGTATTATTACTAAAAATATACTCCACAAACAATACCTAGCCAATAGGTACCTAACCAAACTTTACCATTTACCAAGCGTTTTTGACGTTCGCAATCCAATTGACGTAGGATTGATTTGTTTTTTTTTTTGGAGTTTATGGCCTGGATACGAGTCCTTTAAGCCAACGTAGGATTGACATTAATAAAATACACAGACAACAAAATCAAAACAAAAAAGAACTTAGAGTACCATATACAAAATATATACTTTAATTTTATATACTTTAAGAAAAAACCCTAGTACCAAGAGACAAAACTTAATAGATTGAGTCAAAAAATTAAAAGTAGTCCAGAAGGATGTTATCGTAATAATACATAAATCCTGTCTTTTCAGTCATCACTTTTAAATTGCAGTATGAGCTTTCTAAGTCCCAATGTGCCTGGTTTCTCCTTGGGAATGAATAAGAGCTAAGATATCATGTTATGTGGTAAACTAAAATATAATCAATTACAATTTTATTGATTTATTTAAAAATCATAGCAGTTGTACATCTTTTTTATCTTTAAACTTTTTGTTTATGGCAGGCTGTGGCGAGATTTGATTGGTCGGCTAACGTCAGCTCTGTCATGTCATTCTTCTACACGTTCTCTATTTATCTATTGCAATTTTACTTTAGTAAGTGACCGGTGTTTTGCAATAAAAGAGTAATTTTAAATTAATCATGATCTATCCTACATGGATCAATCAGTTTTATTCAGTATTTTTTATAGTTGGATCTTTTATCACTTACGTTCAATCTGATGTGCCGAGACCCCGCGGTGTATCCCTTTCGAAAGCACCGCTATATTCGCCGACAAAAGATTTCACCTGTTTCGACGGAACAATTACTATACCTTTCAGCTATGTGAACGATGACTACTGCGATTGTTTCGATGGCAGTGATGAGCCCGGTACCTCAGCCTGTCTGAATGGCTTTTTCCATTGTACAAACGCCGGTCATCGACCGCTAAACATACCAAGTTCTAGAGTCAACGATGGTGTTTGCGACTGTTGTGACGGTACCGACGAGTACGCATCTGGTGAAACATGTGTGAACTCTTGTGAAGAACTAGGCCGAGAGGCGAGAGCTGAAGCTCAACGCATGGCTGAGCTGTACAAAGCAGGTAGTCATCTAAGGTTAGAGCTTATAGAAAAAGGAAATGCTAAGCGAAATGAAATGGCAGAACAGTTGCAACAACTAGAAAAAGACAAAGCTGAGGCTGTGCAATTGAAGGATGAGAAAGAGAACCTTAAAAATATGCTGGAAGCTAAAGAGAATGAAGCTCTGAAAGTTTATAGAGAAGCTGAAGAGCAAGAAAAACAAAGAAAAGCAGAGGAGGAGAAGCAAAAGTCCATAAAAGAAGCATTAGAGCACTTCAATAAATATGATACTAATCATGATGATGTGTTGACAATGGATGAAATAATTGCAGCCCAAGTCTTTGACAAAGATCATAATGGTAACCTTGAATCAGAAGAACTTACATATTTCTTTGGAGAGAATGAGAGTGTAGACAAGGAAACCTTTGTAACTACAACATGGTCATTGTTGAAACCATTATTGATGGTCAAGGATGGATTATTTAAGCCAGTTGAAGAACATGAAGAGCTAGAACAAGAGGATGCTGATGAAGCAGCTGGTGATCTTGACACTGAATATCCTGGACAAGATGATGAAGCCAGTGATTTAGACCTTCCTCAAGATGATACTGAAGAACAAGAAGCTGAAGCTGAAGCGGAACATGGAAATGTTTATGATGAGGAAACTCAAAAGTTAGTTGATGAGGCCACTGAAGCTCGCCGCCAACATACAGATGCTGAACGCACTGTTAGAGAAATAGAAGCTAATATTAGGAAAATTCAACAAAATCTGGAGAAAGACTATGGCTTACAGCAAGAATTTGCCACTCTAGATGGGGAATGTTGGGAATATGAGGATAAGGAGTATGTATACAAATTGTGTGTTTTCCAAAAAGTAACACAAAAATCCAAGAATGGTGGTGCAGAAGTTGGGCTTGGAAACTGGGGTGAATGGGCTGGTGGAGATCAGAATAAATATGCCATAATGAAATATACTAATGGAGTATCCTGCTGGAACGGGCCTAGCCGAATGACAACAGTACATATCAGTTGTGGCTTGGAAACAAAACTCTTATCTGTCACAGAACCTTTCCGCTGTGAATACAAAATGGAGTTAAGCACACCTGCAGCCTGTGATGAATCCAGTCCTTCTGCACAGCATTCATCACATGATGAACTTTAATAATTTTAGTGTTTTAATTTTCGCACTTGTATGTGATGTGTTTAACACTAAGTAACAAATATAAATCAGTCATCTATTATCATGTTTCTTTAAGGACATTTCAAATCACACTCAGAATACACATGAGAATGAATAATAACATAAATGTACTGCAAATCAATAATAAAATATCATGATTAAGTAGATGAGTATCTAGTTGTAAATTTATTTTTGTTTAAGTGGAAGTGGCTATTATTTGGAAGATTATTCATCAGATCAGTGTTTTGATGTAAAGACTGAAATATACACCATCATACCTACTTTATTTTCTCTCACATTCCTCAAATGCAAGGCTGTTTTAGTTCGAGTAGAATAATAAATTGTAATAAAGTGAACAAAACATTGTGAGTGATCAATAAAATTATTGTTTTAATATTATCTCGTGTTTTATTGGTCATATTTTTTTACTATCTAATGTCTTGTAGGCATGTCAATGTCTACACTTACCTCTTCCATAAGTGTCTTTTTTCAACTCAACCGAGGTTGCAGTTGCATGACCATGTATTGTGACTTCAGCCCAGAACAGAACGAACAGGATAGTTTTTGTCAGTTAGTCTGACGGTCCTTTTCGCCCCATCCAGGCAGGATAGGAAAAATCGTTCGATGATTTTTCGCTAAAAACTACCTAGGATATTGAATCATCAACTGATGATTCAACTTATAAAAAAAATCCGCAGCTCACAGCTACAGCATAGTCATTTATTACCTACAAATATTGTAAGCATATACATCATCCTTAAAGTTTTGGGCGGTATTTTAAACTAATTTTATTCAAATAGGCACTATAGGTAGGTACCTTGAAATTGGTGCATGTTCGCCGCTCTGATTAGCCTTCTCCACGTCAACTAACCAACAGAGTCCTAAGCTTAACGGGCCAACGTTTCGGTTGCGCCAGGAAGTAGGAAACTTACCTTGCTACTAACAACACTAGCTAGGCACTGAGATTTTAAATTTCGATTCGGTATACAGCATCCATAACCCTGAATTCAATACGTTCAGTAAATATATTGGAAAAGTTATCTTTTTTAAATATTATTGTATAAAAATCAACAGGAAATATTAATAACTTCCACTTATTCCATTGAAATCACATGGTTTTAATAATGCGGTACTAGTAATCGAATATATTAATCGTTTCCCGTTGACATTCGATCCAGTCCATTTTCTTATCGATTAAACTGTCAGTGTCACTCACTGTCACAAACCGAAAACGTAAACAAATACACATGGTGAGCTAAAAATGTACTCTGTGATGGTTAGTCAGAAAACATAAGTAATTTGTGACAGAAAACTGTAGTAAATATTCGTTTTATCTTATGTTCGACCATATATAAAACATTCTGAGGTCTGATACTACGAACTAAATATGGATGTAGATGAAATAGTGTCGCGATCTTCTTTTTCAATGTTAGAAGGAAAAGTGGACAGCAGGATATTGAAAGCATTAAATACCATGGGTTTGAAGAAACCAACACGTATACAAGCTGAAGCGTTACCACATTTGCTGCAAGGGAAAGATCTTATTGGTGCAGCTAAAACAGGCAGTGGAAAAACTTTAGCATTCCTAATACCAGTTGTTGATAACTTGCTCAAATTAGGGTGGTCTTCCAAAGGAGGTAAGAATGGATTTTATGGTATAATACTAATAAATATTCACTATAAATTAACAGCCTAGCAACTTTGACAGTAGTTATTCTAAGCTTAGACTATTAGCCCCTGTATTTGTGTTACTTATATGTACTTGCATTTTTATAAAAACTTGTGCATAGTTCTCTCTGCAAATACTATTATTATATTCTATTACTATTATTACAACTAGAAAAAAAAACTATACTTATATATAAGCTTCCTAAATGTTTACCACTTTCTATGACTAGGTACAGGATGTATAATTTTATCACCAACAAGAGAATTAGCATTACAAACATCTGATGTATTGAAGAAACTTCTAATCAACATTCCTTTATCACATTGTCTTATTGTGGGAGGTGAAAAAAGAGCTAAGGATATCATAAAATTGAAGAAAAGTAAGTGATTCTATTTATTTTAGATAATATACAAACTAAAATTTATTCTGCTATACATTATGTTGTACTAATTTATTTAAAGTTGTTATTTATAGGAGTATTAATTAAAATATACCCAGGTTCATTAACAGTGTTGTTGGCTCACTAAAAGTAAATATTCAGTATTCATCATCACATTTTGTATTCTCTGCTGAGTTGGCAAATAAAAAAAGTCCTTCCTTTTAACCAGATACATATATGTGTATCTTAAATAAAAGGTAAAGATGGATGATGTGAGTGTACTGCAGCCCTGACTCGGAACAGAGTGCTTTTTCGATAGTAAAAGTCTGACACTCCCTCTTCAGGAGTGGGTGGAAGTAGAAATTAGAAAAGTTTCATTACACAAAAATAAAAAGTAAAGGCCAAGAAGTACAGTGACATTCTGTTTATCTCAATAAGCATGATTTTATGTAATAAATATGTTACAGGTGCAAATATAATAGTTGGAACTCCAGGTCGCCTTTTAGACCATCTACAAAGTACTGAAAAGTTCAACTGTAATAAACTACAGTGTTTAGTGTTAGATGAGGCTGATAAACTTTTGGAGGCAGGCTTTCAGAAGCACATAACTGGTATTGTTAATTTGTTACCAAGTAAGTAAGAACATATTTAATGTATCTTTTTTTATTTAAAAGGTAACTAAATCTTAGTAATGTAAAGATTTCATTAATTGAAGGATTTTAAAACTTATCACCAAGGAAGTAAGACTGTATTTCATGTACCAAATTTTTTTAGTGACATAAAATAATCTTAGTATTCTCTGAAAGTCATAGCCAAAATTAAATTGTTTACTCATAATAAGACATACATAGATTTGCATGACATCTTATAATTGACTGCACGGCTGGCGCAGGGGCTGGGCAACTGGCTGCTGTGCAACGTGTCGCGGGTTCGATTCCCGCACGGAACAACACTTTGTGTGATCCGCAAATTGTTGTTTCGGGTCTAGGTGTGTTGTATATGTCAATTTGTATGTTTGTAAACACACCCACGACACAGGAGAAAATCTTAGTGTGGGGCAACGTTTTTTAAGAAAAAAGAAACACATTTTGATTAACTAGTTAATGCCACACACCATCATGATTCAAAGTAGCAGTAGGTACCTTGTCCTAATGCTACTTTGAATCATGATGTGATACAACCTGAATAAAACTGAAAAAGTATTAACTCACAAAGGTAACATTTTTTTGAAGCAAGCTAAAGTTATTTATTAGTAAAAAAACGAGCAACTGGTCAAACGCCTACCTGAATTCATAGCTTAAGTTGTACAAACTTATATTGTTTTTATTACTCAAATGCATTTGTATTTTCACAGCAAAGCGACAGACAGTCTTATTCAGTGCTACTATGGGCGAAAATGTCAAGAATCTCGCTAGATTGGCATTGAGAACCGATCCAGTTTTAGTATCGGTAACTGATAACAAAACATCTACAGTATCGGGATTGCAACAGGGGTAAATATATTTAAACTAGATTTTGTCCGCGACTTTGTTCGCGTGGAATAGTGACTTCCTGCAGATTTTGGTTTAAAAACTATCCTGTTATTTCTCGAGTTCCAAATTATGTCTGTACCAAATTTCACTGCGCGATTAGCGAAGTGGCTGAGGCGACTGACTGCTACGCGATGTATCACAGGTTCGATTCCAACGCGGCAAAAAGAAGTTCGATTTTATTTGAATAGAAATCAACTTAGTGAGAAGTCTGAATCTACTCTATATTTGTGACATTGAAGCTTCTCATAAATGAATTTCCTAAAAACTCTACCCACCTTCAATCTTGAAATTTTAAATTCCTATCATACAACACAAATTTTGTTATAGTTTATAGTAGAGTAGCTACTAAATAACAAACTCACATGTGCGGAACATGTGGGATTTTTATGTTTATTTATATTCACTGATAGCCCAAAGCGAAGCTGTATATTAGCCGTCGATCTTTAGGTGCCGCATCTTATTTTTATCAAAAAAGTACCGATTTTACTTCTAAACTGTTGAATCGATGTGTACCTACATGTCTATGTCTATTATGCAAATGGTGGCTAGTGTCCATGTTGAGCCCCATTATTATTATTTTTTGTGAGGGGAAATCATCACATGTCTTCTCCCGCCCCGGGTCGGGCTTAGGTAGTGTCAGACTCTTGCTGACTAAAAACGGGCGGCGAGCTACCCTTGCTCACCGGTTTTAGACGGATGTTAAAGATGGTTGATGGTTGGATATTGCAGGTATTATATCTGTCCAGTGGAAAAACGGATAGCATGGTTATACAAAATGCTAAAAAAAAGTAAAAAACTTAAAGTTATGGTATTCTTCTCGTCATGTAGATCTGTGGATTTCCATCACGAATTTTTCCAAGAACATTGCAAAGCTTCGGTTTTAAGTATACATGTGAGTATTAAATACTTATTAATTAGTACGTTACGTAAATCATCGTTACTTCACCTTTTAATCTCCGAAGATGTAGGTAGTCCTTTAAGGAATAATTAAACTAACTTTGCACCAGCCTTGAAATCAAGGAGACCCAAGGTTGTTCTATCTCGAAACGATTGTATGTTTCTAGCATAAGCTTAGTTAGTTTATTAATTTATTTGATCTTAGAAACTGCTCCATTTTTTGCCTACTTTTTCAGAAATGCTCAAAAAATAACATGACGTCATAACACACAAAGCCGTGCAAAAACCACAAAGAACAATAATTTCCAAATTCGTAAACAGTATGACTTACCCAATTTTACACTGTAATCCATAAATCTACGTTAATATTATAAAACTGAAGAGTTTGTTTGTTTGAACGCGCTAATCTCAGGAACTACCTACTGGTTCGAATTGAAAAAATATTTTTATGTTTAATAGACCTTTTATTGAGGAAGGCTTTAGGCTATAAAACATCACGCTGCGATCTGTAGAAGCCGAACAGTGGGTAAAATCGCGTGAGACTAGCTATTTATTTCAGGGTCAGCAAAGTCAAGCTAGGAGGAAAGAAGCGTATCATAATTTTATTGAAGCGCAAAACGGGGTTTTGTTTTGTACTGACGTTGCTGCACGTGGTTTGGATATCCCCAGTGTTGACTGGATTGTGCAGTATGACCCACCTTCAGATCCTAAGGTATGTTCCAAATAACGAAGTATTTGTTATTATTTAGCCGTAAGACATTCAAATTCCTGCCAATCAATATAAGACCTTCGTATGAATTTTTACACACTCGTAATTCTTTTGGTGCTGCGGGTATCCATAGTCGACGCCGATTGCTTACTGCCACCATTAGATAATCCGTATGCCGACCTATCTCATAAAAAAAATAGGTACTGGAATTTAACACCATTCCACTTCCTCATCATGTCGTTTTTGCCAAATGGGGTTTCATTCTTCAATATTGTATGATAAGACAACTAAAAATAGCTTTTTAACTGGAAGCCTGTTTTATTATACAAGCATCGAGCTCTATCAGCACATATTAGTGTTATTTAGTTATCAATAACAATAAAACTGCGACTGATAGCGAACAGTTGAACACGAAATCGCAACATTGTAAACATGGGTCACTGCACACTTCAGAATGATTGACATTTATTTCGATACCTACATTTTTTATCTTACAAGCCTAGCTTGGCCTGTTTACTATTTCACCATTATCTTATCTTTTAGGAATATATTCATAGAGTTGGTCGCACCGCCAGAGGACTCAATAATAAAGGAAGTGCAGTCATATTATTAAGACCAGAAGAGGAAACCTTTATCAAGTTTTTGGAAAAGGAAAAGGTGTTTTTAGATAAATACACCTTTGGTGAACCCCCTAATGAAGTTCAAAAAATGGTAATGATTTTCTCAAAGTTTTTATACCAAAGACAAAGTCTGTCTCGGATCTACTAAGGGCCTAATAAATGATTTATATCTGCACTTTAGTCTACCTTGACAAAATAAATTCTACCTTATCTCCATAGATCAATGCACTGCACGTGCATTTATACACATGCATTTATATTCGTGAAGGAATATCCTTCACGAATATAAATCAGTGTTGGTCGCTCGAATGCCGCCGAATACAATTTTGAGCGTTTTTTTATCTGCATAACTATACTTATGTACTTTAATTTACAACGATAAGAGTGAATGTGCTGTAACCAATGGCTGTAACACTTTATATTAACGCTTTGCTATCCTAGTATAGATGGACCATAAGATTTAAGTTTTCATTTTATTTTCTGTACTTTATAGCTAGAAGATTTAATTGCGAATAATGGAGTAATGAAGACATCAGCAAGAAAGGCGTATTTATCATTTCTAAGATGTTATAAGAAGCATCCATTAAAGAAAATATTCGATATCAACTCCTTGGACTTAAAACTAGCTGCGAAAGCTTTTGGGTTTCAAGAACAGCCTCATGTGGATTTTTGTATCCTTTCCAAAAAGAAGTAGTACTTATAGAAATGTATAGAAGTTCACCTCTATACATTTCTAGCCTAATTCAGTAGATAAACAATTCGAAGAATTTAAAGGAATGCTTGTTTTAACTGCACATAAATTCACGTAAAATAAACGTGAGACAAAATTTCAATCTACTCGGTTACACTCGTACATGGTAACCAAATATTTCTACAATACATATGTAGCATGGTAAGATTGTACTGGCAAAAATTTATTGCATTACACATATTTACGAACACGTGGGAAATTTATCTCAGTGCACCCGAAGTGATATCATTCTAGATAAATTACCGCCAAAACATTTTAATGAGATAAAACGAAAATTACATAATTGCTTTCTTAACTGTATCTTCCCAGTACCGAATAAAAAATGAAGTCGCACGTTTTTGAGAATGGAAGAAACCTCATCCAGAGATCAAGGTACAGGTACTTCACAGTGGTTTATCAACAATTTGTAATCTTGCAAGATTAGAAATTGTTGCAATGTCTAGATATATACCTAAGTGTACCTATAGTTATACGAGTAGGGTTATTGTAAATAGAGCATCGGAATGTGATAAATGTTTACAACATTGTTGATGACAACTTTAGATTATGTAATTTATTACAATAAAACAAATGTATAAATAAAATCGATTTATTTATTAATTCACCCTACGCTTTTCCTGTTATTGCCTTTTTGTCTGTATATTTTAGTTTTATCCGCTTTTTGTTTGAAGTTTGATGGGGCATTCAATGACTTGAAGTATCCATATCCACCACCTCCTTTCCTCTTTTGAGGAGGTCCTTTGTTAGCCACCTTCAGCTCAACTGCAGGTGGCACAGTAAAACCGAAGGATTTGGAAACCTTTGCTAAATCGATAGTGTCAATGTCGAATATAGTCTTCAAATGATGAGAATCGTATGCTCTCAAATAGCTCTTGAATGCTTCCTTAGCGGACTGGTTCAGGAAATAGTTTTTAGATATCAATTTTTCCAGCTGAAACAATAGAAAACGATGTCACAGAAATGAATTGAAATTGATTGAAATCATAACTCGTACTCGTAATCGTAGTTGAGTAAATAGTAACCACGCGGAGTTTCTTGCTCCTTCTTCTCCATTGGAATCTATATTTTGGAACAAGCTAATAGCTTGCTTCACTAGCGGACAGACTGACATCATAAAATGTTGAACTTTTCGATATTTGCTTTTTGTTTTGATTTTCAAAAATGCTTATCGGCTATTTGAAATAAATAATTTTACTTTGTCTTCAATCATCAATTTTTTATGCATAGAAAATTCTTTATTATAGATACTGTAAATATTTTTAAATCTATTCAATGTAAGTACATTATTTGTGTTACTTACCTGTAATTGAATATCGGCAACTTTGCTCCATGAAAACTCAAACTCGTTGAGTGTAACTCTGGACTGCTTCAAATATCTGAGGAAGCCAAGCTCTTCGGGGCGGAGGAACAACAATGCGTGGCCGCTCGTGCCAAGTCCTCGCGCCGTTCTACCAACACGATGAATGTATTCCTGTAATAAGACAATTTTGTTTAGATTAGTAGAGCCACAGAAATGAATATCGATTGGCCCTGAGTTTATAAACTTGTTGATATTGAAATATCACACCTATTACGACAATTTACGGATCATCAATGAGATGTTCCATGAAAGAATTGACCCCACCCATCGACAAGTCGCGCAGCAGTTGGTTACCTAGCGATTGCGGTACAATGACGAGAGATATATAGTCAACTTATTATTTCTAATTTGCACTTAAAAGTCATGGCTATCTTGTAAATATGTGTACATGAACTCGTCATTTTTGCGTAATTTTCTAAAATATAAATAGAGCAATAAATATACCTTAGGATCATCTGGAGGATCGTACTGCACGATCCAGTCGACGGCCGGTATGTCTAATCCTCTGGCAGCCACGTCGGTACATAACAGTATTCCAGATTCAGCATTACAGAATTGGAAGAAAGTCGTAGTACGTTTCGTTTGCTGTTGTTTTCCCTGGAAAATAAGTGTTGATAGGATTAAATATATTGTGACGGAAAAGTGGTTCAAACTCTTTGACATCATGACGTCAATGGATGGTTGTCAAACGTTGCCTAGAGATTGTAAATTTCGTCGTGAATTGTCAACACGAGTTGGTGTAATCGGTAAGACGTGTGGATTACAACACAGAGACCCCGAGTTCGAGTCCCGCCGTAAACATGAAGTTTTTTAGTTGATGGAAGTTTTGTCGAACTTTCTGGAATTATTTGTGTGAAAAAAAATGAAA
Source organism: Spodoptera exigua (assembly GCA_902829305.4). Lineage (NCBI taxonomy): Eukaryota > Metazoa > Arthropoda > Insecta > Lepidoptera > Noctuidae > Spodoptera > Spodoptera exigua. The sequence goes on from LR824612.2 coordinate 8,075,878, forward strand.
AATTAAAGAGCGAGAAGGAGAATAAATAAAAACGAATAACCAAATTATTGGAAGGTTCTGGAGGCATGACGATCAAAAAGAATAACGAAATTGAATGTTCCAGAACCTGACGGGGGGTATATAAGCGGAACTGCGGCTCACCGCTGGAGTTGAGTTCTAAGTCTAAAGCGATTCGGAAGAAAAGGAAGAAGTGAGAAAGAAGAAAAGTGAGTGAAATAGTGAAGTGCAGTGAAATAGTGAAGTGCAGTCAGTTAAGTGAGTTAAGTCAGCGTGAACGGCAAAGTTGTGTCAGTCGGCCGGACTCTGCTGGAGAGGAACGCCGATAACTTAACTCCGTGGACGCTGTAACTTAAGTGCAATAGAAAGTCTGAAAACCGGTGGCCATTTTGTAAAATAATCCATAACCACTAAAACGTAGCGATTGCCCGAATCAGTTATTGGAAATGGTCCAGCGATGTCTTTGCCATACCGAATCAAGAGGCAGTAACTGTAGCCACGAAGTTGGTAAACGAGGTATTCACCCGATTCGGAGTGCCCTTGGAAATGCACAGTGATCAAGGACGGAACTTTGAATCCCAAGTTTTTCAGGAAACTTGTAAACTTTTGGGAATCCATAAGACTCGAACGACCCCTTATCATCCACAGTCAGATGGAATGGTCGAACGTTTCAACCAAACATTGGAGCGACACTTAGCAAAGGTGGTTGACAGCCATCAGAGAGATTGGGACACTTACATACCTCTCTTCTTGCTTGCTTATCGGACTGCTGTACATGAAAGTACCGCAAAGACGCCTGCATTTGCAAATTTTGGAAGGGAATTGAGATTACCGGCAGATCTTGTGTCGGGCTGTCCACCTGGCGACTCTCGCACCGAGTTTAGCGACTACATAAGCGAGTTAAGGGCAAAAATGTTGGACATTTATGAGCAGATCAGGGAGGCCGGTCTTCAAGCTAGTGATCGCGCAAAGACGCGCTATGATCGACGAGCCAATGCTGTTGGGTTTGAAGAGGGGTCATTGGTCTGGCTTCATAATCCAGTCAGAAGGAAGGGAAAATCTCCGAAGCTGCAACCGAGTTGGGAAGGTCCTTATGAGATAGTCACGAAGATCAATGACATTACTTACAGAATTCGGAAGACTTCAAGGAGCCCTTTGAAAGTTGTCCATATAGACAGGTTGGCGACGTATTACGGCAGTAACGATGCTCGGGACGAGCGAATCTAAGAGGGGGGCAGTGTGACGGAAAAGTGGTTCAAACTCTTTGACATCATGACGTCAATGGATGGTTGTCAAACGTTGCCTAGAGATTGTAAATTTCGTCGTGAATTGTCAACACGAGTTGGTGTAATCGGTAAGACGTGTGGATTACAACACAGAGACCCCGAGTTCGAGTCCCGCCGTAAACATGAAGTTTTTTAGTTGATGGAAGTTTTGTCGAACTTTCTGGAATTATTTGTGTGAAAAAAAATGAAAAATTAAAGAGCGAGAAGGAGAATAAATAAAAACGAATAACCAAATTATTGGAAGGTTCTGGAGGCATGACGATCAAAAAGAATAACGAAATTGAATGTTCCAGAACCTGACGGGGGGTATATAAGCGGAACTGCGGCTCACCGCTGGAGTTGAGTTCTAAGTCTAAAGCGATTCGGAAGAAAAGGAAGAAGTGAGAAAGAAGAAAAGTGAGTGAAATAGTGAAGTGCAGTGAAATAGTGAAGTGCAGTCAGTTAAGTGAGTTAAGTCAGCGTGAACGGCAAAGTTGTGTCAGTCGGCCGGACTCTGCTGGAGAGGAACGCCGATAACTTAACTCCGTGGACGCTGTAACTTAAGTGCAATAGAAAGTCTGAAAACCGGTATTAGTGTTTCATTTCATCCAATCCCGTAACCCAAGCCCGCATAGTCAGGAACGTGACGTCAGGCACGTAACAATATTAGCTAAATTCGATTATTTACTGGGTTAGCTAGGTTATAGAATACACAAATGGTTAATATTAAGGGCCTGTATCATCATTTAAGATTCCATATTTTAACTGGTGCATAACATGACATGTCTTGAATATGTGTAATTATAGTAATGAATTAAGTGAACATACATTTTGACTGCAGTAAAACAGACCTTTACACTTGATCAATTCTTAATGTATTTTTGTTTAATTCTATGGTTAACTTAAGCCAATAATTCAAGTAAGTACTTACATGTATAGACATGACAGGTAAGTCAATATAGTTGAAGAGCTCATGATGATATTTCACAGACATACATGTTGAAAAAAAAACCATTACTTTCTTCTTTCTGTTCTTTTTAAGGAATGTAAATAGAACCATCATTCGTTTATCTGAAGGGCATACTATGTATCTGTAAAAGAAAAAACACAATTATACAATTTTGAAAAAATACGGCAAATAGTTATGTTGTGAGTTACACAAATAGTAGATAACATTCGATTGAGCTTATTGTAAAACATTTCCAGTGAGATGATACTAATTTCGATTATCAAATTTATATATTTTTGTTATGTAGTGTGATACACTGATTTTCTTCCTTATATTTCTTTTATAAAAAGAAGATACTTAGATTTTTTTGTATAGGAGAGAGTGCAAAATAGAGCATTAAAAACTATTTACTTATTATACATACCCTTGTTCTAAAGATTCAACAGTAGCTTGTTCTTTGTTGTCGTCAACTCCAACATACACCGGCTCTTGTTTCACTGCTAATGCCGTTAAAGATTCTGTTTTCTTAGTTTGCGTAGCACTGAACAACATTGTTTGGCGACGTTCTGAAAAGAATAGAAACATTCCATAGAGTAAGCAATATAATATTACTTTTTATTGTTATCAAGAAGAACATTAAATTATAGTCAGTAGTTTGAGTATTATCAAGTTGTCAATATTATTGATATTTTTTTGGGTTTTTATTACTAGCACTACTGATATACCATACAAAGCTGGAATAAGTCTAAAACGAGAACTTGTTACATATAAGATATTTCCTTTATTGTTGTTGAGAGGACTGGATGGCTTATTTCATAAAATGATATCAGACAAAAAACATTATCTGCTAATTGTCTCTATTACTTACTTGGCAATAGTCTAATGATCTGTTTAACTTCTTCTTCGAAACCAATCTCCAATATCCTGTCAGCTTCATCAATTACAAGGCATTGAAGGTTTTTGTACAAAAAGTCGGGTGTGTTTTGCAAATGATCCAATAATCGGCCAGGTGTTGCCACTAATATGTTGATACCTGACAAAGAAATATGTAAATAATAAGAACAAAAATTAAATAAAAAATATGCAACATTTCATAACAACTGCCATTATTAACCTTTCGTATGGTCTTAAACGTGGATCCACGCGAGACACAATGTATTTTCAATTGTGTCTTATAAACCGACATTCAACGGGTTAATTAGGTTTCTAACAACTACTAGATAAATTCAACACTTCATTTTATCAAATTTTGTATAATTCATGTTTTTCTTCATAAACTATAATTCTATTTAATGAAAATTAGCAGTAAAAAATAATTATTTAATGTAATTAGGGTATTGTAAATCCCGTAAATAAAAGTGTGACTATTATTTTTGCCCAAGTCAATAACCCAATTGACTGCACGGTTGGCGCGGTGGCTGGGCAACTGGCTGCCGCGCAACGTGTCGCGGGTTCGATTCCCGCACGGAACAACTCTTTGTGTGATCCATAAATTGTTGTTCCAGGTCTGGGTGTGATGTGTATGTGGAATTGTATGTTTGTAAACGCACCCACGACACAGGAGGAAATCCTAATGTGGGGCAATGTTTTTATAAAAAAAAAAAACTACAAAAAAAAAAACATATTACAAAAGTTATTGAGAAAATTAGGACTAAGCTTACCTTTAGACAGTTTCTGGGCTTCTGTACTTCTGTTTGCACCTCCCATCACCAAACCATAAGTGTGATGATGATACTTCATCAATTCCATTAGAACTCCAAATGTCTGCATAGCCAATTCTCTTGTTGGTGACAGAACAATGACACCAGTGCCTAAATAAAAAAAATACCTTTTTAATTTGGTTGCAAGTACATTCAAATCTGTAATTATAATTCTTTAAGGTTCAGATATCCATTCTGTGTTCACAAAACAACTGTTCTCAAACTCCTTAACAAATGATGGACAACAACACAAAAGGTGCCTCAACAGTTTATCACAGGAGACTCACTCTCATGCTGATGTTTACAAATGTCTTAGAGATATGGCAGTCAAGTTTTCACATTCGCCTTTGTATCATCATTAGAAAAACGGAGATAACATTTTTTTTACACTTTTTTATTTCAGATGGATACTGTGACTGGTCCAAAGTTTACATAATTTTGTATTATGTGGACTATGTTGTTTAGTATGATAATTCAATAAATATTTGAATAATATTGAGACTAAATAATGTTGAGATCAAAGGAATACCACAATCACAGAATGAAAATTTATTTGAAGTGGTGACTAAAATTGGTCAAAAAATTAACTATCCCATCTCTAAAACACAAATAAACTTCCTTTCGCGGGTGCCCACGCGTGAGAAAGATCACACAAAACCGATTATCATTGGATTTTGCAATCGCTATGTAAAGGAAGATTTTATTGCTGCAGCTCGATATGAATCCAAGTCAACTACTCTGATGGCTAGTCACATTGGTTTGCCCGGAAACAGTAAATTATTTATAAACGATCATTTAACCCTAAGGAATAAAATGCTTCTATCGAAGACTAAGAAAGCCGCAGGTGAAACGGATTTTCGATATGTGTGGGTCAAGCACGCCAAAATCCATGTAAGAAAAACAGATACATCCCCTGTCATTATTGTCAAAACGGAGAAAGACTTAGGGAAAATAGTTTGATCTTTTATTACAAATTAATATTTGCGTCCCCCTTTAACTCTCTTCTCGATTTAAACTTGTATTCTTTTTATTATGTCATATCTCAAATGTACCAAGTTATAATAACACTACAGTTTGGGAACCACATAAAACAGCGTGCTAATTACGTTTTCTTAATAGCACAGTGTCTTCACACATTGTGTCTAAGTAATATTTTAATATTTTATTTATCTAATGACATTTCATGTCAACCCAATTTCAACTTTACGTCGTGCGTAGTGCGATTGCAATTACAGTGTTGTTCAACTCAAAGTATGACTAATTGCTTCGGGCCGTTAATGTTTTGCTACCTGAGCCCATCTTTTGTTCCGATTCACACGCGAAATTCAAAGTTCTACTTTTGCGGTTACTGTGTCTTGCTGTGTTTGTTTCATTCGTATAGTTTATTTTCTTCCACCTACATTATTATTAGTTCGTGCTTAAAAATTACAAAGATGCAATGGTATAGTTTATGTTTTAAAGTAAATGTCGTGATTTTAATCAAATATGTTATAGTAATAATAATTAATGTTTGGATTTAACATTTACTACCAGAACGTACGTGGTCTACGTACGAAAATAATTAATCTATCACGTAATATCAGTTTGAATTCCTACGATGTCATCATATTTACGGAAACTTGGTTGGTGGAGGATATTCACAACAGTGAACTATTTGATGGTCGCTATCTTGTTTGGAGGCGGGATCGTGACTATTCCCGGACTGCTCAAAAAAGAGGTGGCGGTGTTTTAATCGCAGTAAAACGCGAATTGATTGCAATTGAAAAACCTGACTGGCGCAGTTCAGCCGAGGATATTTGGGTATCACTTATTCTTAAACGCAACAGGCCTCAGGTATCGTACAAATTACACTTATGCGCTCTCTATCTCTGTAAAGAAAACTTAGGAAACTCATATTATACACAGTTATATAACTTTACGTCCAAGCTAAGCGAGCTAACAGTGACTCATCCGCTGGATAAATTTATAATTTTAGGAGATTTCAATTTTGGGAATGATGTTGACTGGGTTTGCAGTCATGGCTGTGAATTAATACCGAACAGAATTTCAAACCAGTAATTGGTGGAGTTTTTTGATGCTATTTCTGTTTGTAACCTGTCACAATACAATGGTGAGCGTAACATAAATGAAAGATTATTAGACTTGGTTTTTTCGAATGATTCCTTAACGGTTACCGAATGCGTTAACCCTTTAGCGATACCTATAGATGCTCATCACAAACCTTTAGTTATTGAAACAAAATTTATCGAAATTCATAGACTGTGTGATAACATCACGAAACGATTTATCTTTACGCGGGGTGACTATTTAGCTATAAAATCTGAACTAGATAAAATTAATTGGCTTCAGTTCTTACAGGCAAAGTCAATAGATGACGCGGTTAGTAAATTCTACAATAAATTATACGAACTGCGCGACAAATATGTACCTCAGAAATCAGTAAGACAATCTTGTCATCCAGCATGGTATAATTCTGCGCTAATAAAAATATTAAAAGAAAAACATAAATATCACCGTAAATTTAAAACGTATGGTAATGTATCGGATTATCATTCCTTTTCGATTTTGCGAAGCAGGGCAATTAACTTAGAGAAGACGTGTTTTGACGTTTATATGGAAAAGATAGAATTCTCAATAACAAAGAATCCTAAGACGTTTTGGTCGTACGTGAAAAGTAAGAAAAATGCTGGTACTTTTCCGAATGTTATGACGTATAATAATACGTCGGCTTGTACTGGTCAGGATATAAGTAATTTGTTTGCTAGTTACTTTAACACCACTTTTCAACAACCTGAGTCTAATAATTACAATGCAGACACCTCTAGTGGTACTTGTTTTAGTAACTGCACAACTAGCATTAGTTCTGTTGAAATTGATCCTACTCGTGTGCTCAAGTTGCTTAAATCATTGGATTTATCCAAATCTGGTGGTCCTGATCAGATACCGCCTTTATTCATTGTCAATTGTGCTAGTAGCCTAGCTGAACCGATGACCATTTTGTTTAGGCGCTCACTTTCGGAAGGAATTATTCCCAAAATTTGGAAATCGGCATATGTTACGCCAATTTTCAAAAAAGGAAATATGTCCGAAATTGAAAATTACCGCCCCATATCCAAGATATGCTTGTTCTCTAAGATCCTTGAACGGATTGTATATACCGATCTTTATGAGGCGGTTAAATGTAATTTAGGTGATGAACAACATGGGTTTCTTAGAAAACGCTCAACCACGTCTAACCTTGTCCTTTCGCATGAGTTCATATCTGAAGGAATGGAGCAGCATGCACAAGTTGACATAATTTACACCGACTACAGCAAATGCTTCGACCGTATTGACCATCGTGTGTTACTGCAAAAGTTGTTGTCGGCCGGAATACATGGTGACTTATATCGGTGGTTCTGTTCATATGTTGACAATCGGACTCAAGCAGTAGTGCTACAGGGCTATACATCTGACTGGACATCTGTTCCCTCTGGAGTGCCACAAGGCTCAATTTTAGGCCCCTTACTATTCATATTATTTATATCGGATATAAAATCATGCTTTACATATTCCTATATTTTACTCTATGCTGACGATATGAAGATACTTAAAAAAGTACATAATGACTTGGATACACACCACTTACAGGAAGATCTTATCAGATTTGAGACTTATTGTAGCCTAAATAAACTACAGCTTAATGTGTCTAAATGTTATCACGTTACATATACGCGCAAAAAGACCTTAATAGGTACAGGTTATACACTGTATGGTCAAAAAATTAATAAAGTCAATACCATCAGAGATCTTGGTGTTCTTTTTGACAGTAAACTGTTATTCGATCAGCATATTGATTACATAGTTACGAAAGCGGCAAAAGCATTAGGCTTCATAACGAGAATGTCTACTTGTTTCCGATCTATAAAAACAATTAAGATATTATACTGTTCATTTGTACGTAGTCATTTAGAATATGCATCACAGGTCTGGAACCCGCAATATGACATTTATAAGTCTCGTATTGAGGCTATCCAGAAAAAATTCTTAAAATATATTGATTTTAAAGCACGTCAATATTCGACAGATTACAATCAACGTTGTCACAGATACCATTTCCTACCTCTGGAATATAGACGATTCACAAATGATGTTTGTTTTTTAATTAATATAGCGAATGGCACAATCGATTGTACCGAACTTGTCGCTAAGTTAGAACTGCGAACGAATCAACTCAGTTTGCGTCAGCGGCCACTGCTCAGCGTTCCTTTTTCATCCACAAATTACAGGCGAAATGCCTTCTTTGCTAGGAGCACGTCAAGCTTCAACAAACTACCTCTTGAGTTGAACATTGATCTTTTTTGTACATCCGCTAGCACGACGAGGCAAATACTAGCAAAACAATTTTTTCAATAATTATTTTTTTTTTATTTAATTTTTTTGTCTTATATTACAGACTTATCAGCCGAACTGTAGTAGTATTATCCTTAAGTAAGTGTTTTCAAATGTGTTTATTAGTCTAAGATGTCTATAGTCCTACGACAACAATAACATAATAACATATATATGTGGAGGCTTGTTATTAGCAATATTTAAGATTATTTGTTTACCCATATTATGTTATTAGTCTGTAAGCCTTCTTTAAAAGTAATAAAAAAAAAAATAAAAAAAAAAAAAATTTTTAATTACAATTCTAGTATGTAACTTCAAAAATACTACTACAATTTTTTTAATAATATCTATTGTGAGATATACCAAATTTATTGAAATTCTTACTCATATTAATTACCTTTCAGTCAGCTCTGACAAGGTCACACACAAATCAATGCATCCCATTGTGAATTGAAACTACTTTTAACAGTTGACCTTTTCTCAGACATGAATTAATTATGTGACTAATAGGACTATTTTCAATTAAGCATAACTGGACAGTATTCTTCCTAATTAAATAAAGTACAGCATTTTATGTTCAATTAACTTACCATTTCTAGGCTTGAATTTCAATTTATAGATAAGTTCTATAGCTGGTATTAAAAAGGCTAGAGTTTTGCCAGATCCTGTCTTAGCAGCACCCACTAGGTCCCTGCCTTCGAGTAGCGGGGGGATTGCTTTAGCTTGAATCTCTGTCATGGTAGTGAAGCCCATTTCTTTGATACCCATTAGTGTTGCTTCACAAACTTTTTCTTCTAGCGCAGTGAATTTTTGGTCAGATAATATACCAAGACATAGGCTGGAACCTGGCACTGCAAAATTTAAAACACATCTTTAACTAAAAGTTATATTAATACATCATACTTATTTTGCTATTAAAATTATAATTATAATAAAGTAGACTTTCTATCAGAGGTAGAGAATGCTAGCTTAAATATTTTTACAGCACCCATAAACTGAAGTTTGGAATTTAAAGCAAGTGAAGAGAAATTTTTAAATAAATGCAGCTGGGGCATGCTGAACTTTAAACAGTCCTTTGAAAAAACTTAACAGTACTAGGCATTTGCCAGTAATAAATCAAGGGAATGTGTTATGCCACAAAAAGACAAAATAATCCATACAGGCAGACATAAAGGTCATGTTTCTTTTTGGGTGCTTTTTTTTGTAAAACGGTATTGTGCAATTATACACATTTTTCATGAAATAAATAATTACTTTATACATATCAATATTGTATAAATGATTATTCTTACTTTCAGCACTATTCTCAATTTTTTCCTCTACATTTTCAGCTTCACTGTTATCTCCTTCACTTTCTTCTTCCACAGGTTCAGGTTTTGGTTCCGGTTTTGATTCTTGCTTGACCTTCTTTTTCTTTTCTACAAATATTGATGGGATTAATTTAAGAGATCACAACACCATTATTTCAAACATATTTTTGTGATTTTCCATTTTTATTTTTATATAATTAATGTTCATTTTAACAAAGAGATGTTTAAATGAAAATACCATGTGGGTGAGTAGGTATTAATGTTAAATCTTACAATAAACACTTACTTTTGGGTACTGTTTTTTCATTTTCGTCATCATGTGGCCTTTTCTTTACTGCCTTGTCTGTGTTAGTCTCAGCTTCTGAAACAGAGGTAATCAACTCAAATAAGAATGGGGCATTTACATGGATAGACCTGTTACCACCCAGACATAATCGAAACTAGATTGACCAAGAGCAATAAAAGTGAGGCCCTCAAATAACTGAATCCAGAAACTAAAAACAAACATGAGGGTTACGAGGTATTCATAACCCCCATGTCATATTTTGTAAATAGAATTTCACTGTAGTTCCACAAATCTGACATCTAATATGATACATAATAATAAAATAGAAACATGCGTGCTCTTTTACGGGTTTTTTAAATAAAATTAGTTAAACATTGGGTTACGATTGTATGTAATATAAAAAGTCAGTCAGTATTAATAGAATATTAATGTGATCAGACTGAAATGTATAATAAAAGAGCTAAAATAAGAAAATAACATTTCTAAGTGTGATTTAAGAGGTTATGTTACCTGCTTTGTCCTCCGTAATAGAATTTTGGTTGTTGTTATTAAGCTTTAGCTTTTTCTTCTCACGCTTTTTATTCTTCTTCTTAAGAATTTGTTCAGGAGTAGGCATATTGTCCGAGGTATGTTTCAATTATTATTTAATTCACAATTTACATCAATACGAGACTCAAGTACACACGAAACGCACGTTTTGAAATACGTCAAATTCGTTCACAGAGTATAAATGATCTGGTGCTGTCAAGTTGAGTCAGTGTCAAACTTAAAAAAATGTTAATGTCAAGGAGTTTTAACCAAAGAGGTTAAATGAGATATATTTAAAGGGAGAGATAGAGATATATTTATTTTATTTATTAAAATAATCCTCAGCCAGAAATACATTGTACTGGTAATATGAAACTGATAGCTTTCTTGTGTAACACGACTCACAAAGTCAAGATCATTTATTTTAACGTTATTAAGTGACTTCCAAATAGAAGGGAGAATTATCATTTACTTGGCACCGAATTCAAGACTGGAAAAATAGTTATGAAATATTATTTTCTATTGAATTAAACGAAAATACGTATTACTTTGTTTTTAAAATTATTTTTTTCTTTTTAATTATTTTTTGAAGTCTGTATTTTTTTGTTATATAATATTATTCTCAAAAAGAGTAGTAGGTACGTATAAACTTCAGTGGTACCGCTGTAGATGCTACTATGCTAGCGCCATCCTGGATTTTGCTTATAAGGACGGTGTCGATTCCAACTTCTTTGAACTTTCTTTTTAAACAGCGAGGTCATCAACGGCTCTATAACATGCATATCTTCTTGAAATTATACTTACTGTAGGTACCTACCTACTAACTAAAATAAATAGAACTTGTAAGTGGCTGAACCACAGCCCTATAGTGCCCCATCTGTGGTAGTCTATTGGATCTTAGAGGAGCGTGGAACGCTACGCGCCGTACGCTCGTAAACTCTCAACCCTGGCTGGCCGATGAATTAGGTACACATGGGTCTTTTTCGTAGTTTGTCATTAGGTAGTGTAAAAAACCAAAAACGGGCATGCTGTTGTAGTGTCAATCATTGCCTACCCAGTAAGTACCTACACCGATCCAAGTCTGCGACGCGTAGCGTTCCGCGCGTGCCTCAACAAGTCCGTAGACGGGACCCACCGGACCGATGCTCAGCATGGGAGCAAGCGCAAAAAGGTACCGCAGCCTCGGTCTATAGCGGAAGGAATGGGAGGGGGAGGGAGGATGAGTTCGACTTTAATCGGCTATGGTTGGTTTTCCAAACTATATGTTTAGTTTGCCTTTCGCGTTAATTTAATCAGTTCCATCCAGCCAGAGCTATATTATTTTCTTGGAATGGCTTACTTATTCTATAAAGTTGGTTTAGGAATTCCACCAGAGAACCTAATTAATTACCTATGGCTAAATATTTTATTAGCATATACATATACAATACCTTTACCGGCAGACGGCCAGTAGCTTATAAGAAAAAACATAATGCAAAAATTAAATAAATTGTATTTATTTTATTTGACACAATCTTATGTAAAAACCTACATATTTTTTCATAACTGACTTATATTTTTTTGTCGCTTAAATTTATTTTGTTTAACTTTTTGTTTGAAATTTGATTTCGCATTCTGGGATTTGGAGAATCTGCCTTCTTTCTTCTTTTGGGGCGGTTGTAGACTTGCCACTTTCAGGTCAACTGCGGGTGGCACTGCGAAACCAAATGATTTTGCAGCCGCGGTTAAATCTAATGATTTAATGTCGAATATGCTCTTCAAATGATGAGAGTCATATGCTCTAACATAAGTCGTGTATGCATCTCTAGCTGCCTGGTTCAGCGAAGTATTTCTTAATATTAGTTTTTCCAGCTGAAACATGAATGAAACAACATTTTAAGTACACATGTTAACAGGTAAAAATGCAGGAGTTGCCTATCAATATTTAAAAAACTTTTAAATTTAAAGTAAGGAAACATACAACATTTCAATATAATTACTTGAAGAATATTTTTTATTCTAGACTAGATTATTTTAAGAAAAATCTCAACATGAAATGGCAGACGACCAATGAGACGAAAATGTAACACATACCTAAATAATTAATTACAGTAAGATACTTACCGGTTGTTGAATATCAAGAACCTTATCCCAAGAAAATCCAAACTCGTTCAATATTACTTTAGCCTTTTTCAAATGTCTGAGGAAGTTGTACTCTTCAGGGCGTAGGAACAATAACGCATGTCCATTTGCTCTGAGACCACGTGCCGTCCTACCTACACGATGAATGTAGTCCTGGAAAAAGTTAATTAAGTCAGTGCTGATTATGATAGTGACTGGAATGTACATACTATTCTGTTAATAATAAGGACGACAAGCCATGATAATTAAGAATAAAAATATAATATGGTAACCAGCATAAATAGTAATTTAGAAACGAATTAAAATTTAGGAATTTTCGGAGGTTGCTACGTCATAGAACAAAGTCGTAACGTTACCCGATATTTCATTTATTTCAATTTATAGAAGAGTATTTGGTTGTCTAAAAAAAGAAAAATTGTGTCTATTTTGAATTAATTTGGTAATCTAAAAGCTGGACAATTCATTAAAAATCAATCATCATCCCTACGCTATACTTACAATGTCTTCTGGTCTGTAACTCTGGGCTCTACTTTGTCAATTTAAATCTTTGTTAATCAGTTGCATCATGCATGTAAGTATTCATAAGATTTTATAACCACAACAAAACACGTTCTTTTTATATTTTGAATATGTTAAAATATGAACACAAACTGTGCAATCCCTAGCCTATATCAATATTTTTAAATACAATACAGAAGTAACTATACCTTAGGGTCATCTGGAGGATCATACTGCACGATCCAGTCGACAGCGGGTATATCTAATCCTCTGGCAGCCACGTCTGTACATAACAGTATTCCAGTATCGGCGTTACAGAATTGGAAGAAAGTCGTCGTACGTTTTGCTTGCTCTTGTTTTCCCTGAAAAATATGCATTGATTGAATAAAATACCACACACTCATTAAGGAGGTAAAAAGATAGAGAAAATATATTAATGCTATTAAAAAATATAGATATAGATACTTACATGTATAGACATTACAGGTAGATCAATATAGTTGAACAGATCATTATGAAATTTCACAGAATTACATGTGGAGAAAAACACCATGATTTTCTTCTGCCTGCTTTTCTTTAGGAATGTGAATAGGACCAATAAACGTTTTTCTAATGGGCATATTAAGACTCCTTGCTGTAAAGACTCTACAGTTGCTTGTTCTTTGTGGTCATCCACTCCTATATAAAGTGGATCTCCTACAAAAAATGCAGTTGTAATGGCCTCTACTTTCTTACTTTGCGTGGCACTGAACAAAATTGTTTGGCGATTTGGTTGTAACAGTCTCAGAATCTGTTTAATTTCGTCTTCGAAACCCATTTCCAGCATTCTGTCAACTTCATCAATCACAACGCAAAAGCAACTTTTGAAAATAAAGTCTGGTGTGTTTTGCATATGATCTAACAATCGACCAGGTGTTGCCACCAATATGTTAATGCCATTAAATAGTTTTTTCGCCTCTTTCTTTCTGTCTGCGCCTCCCATAACCAAACCATAAGTGTGATGGTGATATTTCATCAATCCCATTAACTGTCCATATGTCTGCATGGCCAATTCCCTTGTTGGTGACAGAATAATTGCGCCAGTACCATTTCTAGGTTTGAATTTAAGTTTATAAATAAGTTCTATAGCTGGTATTAAGAAAGCTAGAGTTTTGCCAGATCCTGTCCTCGCAGAACCGACTACATTCTTTCCATCAAGTAGGGGAGGGAGAGTTTTAGCCTGAATCTCTGTCATAGTAGTATACCCCATATCTTTGATGCTCTTGAGGGTTTGTTCACAAACTTTTCCTTCCAGTTCAGAGAATTTCTGATTGGATAATATACCATCACTAAGGGTGGAACCAAGCACTGTAAAATATTAAACAAGAACCTTTTTAGAAGTTACACCAAATTAATAAAATGGATTCATCATACTTGTGCGGCTGCAAGAGTAAACAGCTGTGTTCAATTTTAAAGCCAAGCAAAGTGGAGTTGGTAAATGTCATTGTTTAAGTTTCTCAGACAAATTTTTAAGAAACTAAATAGTAAAGAATAAGGATGGGAACATGGCAGACTGATCATTATAGCGATTAGAGGCATGGTATTTATTGTATTGGTGGTCATCAAATAACTGGCAAGTTATTTAAATAAATCATTATAGATGCATGCATGAATGAATGCATGATAGAAATATTATTTAAAAGCAAGCAATTCTTGTGTTATAAATAGATGTATTTACAGGACCGAAAATGATTTCAATCAGACTTTGGGGCACAAAAAAATCAATCCAGCTAGGTTATATTTAAGAAAGTAAAAATTCTTGGTCTTCCAGGTAAGCTGTAAGTATCATACTTACATTGGTTTTCTTTACCAATATAATTTTCATTGCTGTTTTCAACCTCTGTGTTGCTATCTGAACTATTAACAGTTTCACTGTCACTTGCTTGTTGCTGTGGCTCAATATCTTGTTTCAAATTCTTTTTCTTCTCTGAAAAGATAACAGTATTTTTTTAAACAAAATATAACACTGAGTTATGTCAAGTTTGGAGCATCCATTTGTTGTTCAAGTTATTGTAACTATGTGCGATCTTACTTACAATTTTTTTTTTTAAATCTTTGACTTATAAATTAATTATATGTAAATAATAAACACTGACAATTTAGAGATCCAAACAAAGTAGGTATCCAAGAAACTAATTCTTTTCAACAAAAATATAAGCTTTCTTACTTACTTTTAGGTACTGCTTTTTCATTATCCCCAAGTCGTCTTTTCTGTACTTCCAGTTCTGGGGCAGGTTCAATTTCTGAAATGGTATATCGAAATTAGAAGTGACACTCATTGGCAATTAGGTTGTTTTAGGTTGTTGTTACTTTTATTTATGTACCTAGTAGTTAAATAAAACCAACACTTCAATAAACGACAAAATATGAATAAATACCTTCATGCTCTTCAACATCACCGTTAATTTTCTCATTAATAAGCTGTAACTTCTTCTTCTCTCGCTTTTTTATTTTTCTCATCAAAATTTGATCGGGCGTGGGCATATTGGATTCGGTTTGTTAAATTTTTGATTTCACAAATACACTGGTGTTCTATCACTCCAACGAATTAAAATGAAAACAGAAAAAGAAACGAAGAGCTGCTGGCCTGTTGAGTTACGGTTCGTACAGCACGGTCGGTGCTTCGTCTTCGTGCCATGTGGTGAATGTTTTGTTGATAACGATAACTTGACAATGTTATCAAAGATAGGGTTGTCAAAAGAACAACCGAACCGATATATTAAAATATCGATATTTTTCAAATGATGATGAAGATTATCACTGAATTATTTTGTATTAGCATATTGAATTATTATATGATATTAATTTTCTAACATCGATATTAAATTCGTTTTAATAATAAAGTTTTAATACCAAGATGGAAGTCAATATAAAGGTACGTTAATAATATGAGCTAAGATTTTTGAGTTCATCAAACGTTATCTAAAAATATTATTGACTTGTTAAAATCACCGACTGCTGTTTTATTATTTAGACTTATTCAGATCCCAGCTGTAATAAACTATTTAAAATTATGTTAAAGCTAAGTACTGCAAGATCGACAATCGAATAATGATTAACTGATAGAAAGGAGTAAAATCTTTAAAATTTGGGATCACTTAAACTTAAATAATTTAATATTGGATGTGATTTTCGATAAATTATAAAATTGAGTCAAATTATAAAATTCATTTTAGCAACAATCATCGATATTTTTTTATGTCCCCATCTTTATCCGTTCATAAACGTCAAATACGATTATCACCATAGAGAGGGGAAGGCGGGAAGCTTTGAATAGAAAAGGCGCCTTTTGAAAAATATTTTATTTCAATTAAATACTAAATATCTTTTTTGTATAGTTATCGTGTAAAGTACTTGTAAATACCTGGTTTTGTATAAATTTATAAAAAAATTAAATTACCAGAAGATGGGCAAGGTGAAAAAAAGAAAAAAGGATCCACCTGACGGAGCCGCCGCCGCCGACACTCAAAGCGACTCTTCATCCGAGGCGTCGGAGTTTGAAGATCCCACAAGGAAGTACCAAATTTTTAAGGTCCCTGGATACTCCAGGCGGTATCCAGAAACTTGTAAAAAAACTGAATATATCGTATTTCTTACACATATAGATGAAAAGCAACAGTTCTCTGACAAAGATCGTCTGGCTATTTCAAACGCCATTAGAAAACATTGTGTCACAGGTGTTCTGCATTTGAGACCAATAAACAAATTCAAAATAGCTATTACTTTCGATCTGTCCAACAACGCAAATGTTTTTCTCAAAAATAAAAAACTATTAGACGAATTAAAATTAAAAGCTACTATTCCGGCGTCTGATACTGAGGTCACTGGAGTACTTACTTCTGTCCCGATAGGGCTCTCAAATGAAAGGATTTTTTCTCTGATAGGAAGTTCCCGCAATATTATTCAGGTACGTCGGTTCATGCGACGTGTTAGAACTGAGCAAGGTATAGCATCGTTCCAACCTACCCAAACGGTGGCAGTCACATTTGCCTCAACAGAGTTGCCAGAGTATGTGTACCTTGATAATTGGAGACATGAAGTAAGCGTATATGTGCCTCCGGTAAAACAATGTCTGCATTGCTTGCGATTTGGACATATTGCAAAGTTTTGTAGAAACACAGAGGTTTGCTCAATATGTGCAGAGGGACACAATTATAAAAAATGTTTAAAAGACCCAAAAAATGATGCAAAGTGCGCAAATTGTGGAGGTAATCATATTGCCATCTCCAATGTGTGTCCACAAAAGAAATTAAAAGTAGAACAAAATAAAATAAAATCCATGTCTATTAAATATTCAGAATTATTTAAAGAAACCAATTTTCCACAATTACATGCTAAAACTTTAGAGACGCAAATACAAAATTTAACCAAATCAGATACTTTTATGAATATACTGACCCAAGCAATTACTAAAATAATCTTACAACAAAAAGATAAACCAATAAATTCAATATCAATAAAAGAAATATTACATCAAACATTCCGAAATAATCATACTCCCTCCAAATAATGGACACAATAAATATAATGCAATGGAACGCCCAAAGCATCATTAGTAATAAGTTTTTACTTACACAATTTTTAAATGAAAACAATATTCACATAGGTATTATTTCTGAAACCTGGTTACAACCCCAAAAGATTTTCAATATAAAAAATTACAAAATTGAAAGAAATGACATTGGTAGTAAACATAATGGTGTAGCCATTTTAATACATAAAAGTATAAAATATAATAAAATTAATACTTATTATGACAATTGTTTACAAAATATTTGTGTAAATATTACTGTAAAAAATAAACAAATTAGTATTGTAAGTTTTTATTGTCCAACTAATTGTTCTCCAGCCTTTGATAAATTGAAGTTTGAAAATTTAATAAAGTCCATACCTAAGCCAGTTATATTTGCAGGCGATTTTAACGCTCATCATACATCTTGGGGATGTAATTCTACTAATCCTAGAGGCAGAGATATTTTGCAAGTAATTGATGAAAATGACTTGGTCCTTCTGAATAGCGGTGAGGCTACCACGATTGGTTCATTGACGTGGCGTCCGAATGCTTTAGACTTGACTTTGGTTTCTCCATCACTGGCACTTTGCTCTAATTGGTCGGTATATAATGGTCCTCTCGGCAGTTATCATTTACCTATAATGATAAACATTTTTGTTAATAATAGTGTAAGTAATAATGTACAAACTGGTAAAAACCTGCCTAATTTTTACAGCTTTAAATCGGTTGATTGGAAAATTTATGCTCAGGAGGTGGACTTTTTACTGACCAACTTTCAGGCCCAGGATTTTACGCCTTTGGATGCGTATAATGAATTTATCAAAATATTAGATTTGGCTGTTCAAAAATCAATACCAAAAAGTGTTTCACTTGTCAAGGATAGTAATTTTGTTAGAAAGTCTTTTAAAAAGGTACCTTTGCCATGGTGGAACCAAAAATGTACTGAGGTAGTTAATAAATCAAAACTAGCATACCTTAAATTTAAAAATAATCCATCAGATGAAACTTACATGGAATTCAAAAGACTTCAGGCTGTTAAAAAACTTACTTTAAAAACTGAGAGGACTAATAGTTGGGTCAAACTGTGTAGCTCATTTCATCGCTGTACTCCTATATCCCGAATCTGGAATTTTATGCGTAAATATAACAAAACATATTTTTATAGTAAAAATGATGACAGCTGGATCCCCCAATTTTTAAAAAAGTACACCCCAGACTACGTCAGTAACAAGTGTTATTCGTCCCTGTCCAGTTCAATTGATTCTTCCGATAGCTTCTTGGTTAAGCCTTTTTCGTTGAAGGAATTAGAGTCTGCCGTTTTTTCCAGAAGAGACACTGCATTTGGCTTAGACGGTATTCCTTATGTTATGCTTAAAAATCTTAATTCAAATAGCTTTGAAATACTTTTAGAAGTTTTGAACTACTTATGGCTGAATAATAAAATACCAAATTCTTGGAAATCTGATTGTTTAGTGCCCATATTAAAACCAGATAAACCTACTTCTCATCCAGATTCCTATCGCCCTATTGCCTTAACTTCTTGTGTTGGTAAAGTTTTTGAACAACTTTTAAAACAAAGATTAGAATTCTATGTTGAGAAAAATAATATCCTACCTTCTAATCAATTTGGATTCAGAAGGGGTACATCTGCACGTGAAAGTATCTGTCAGCTTCAGCTTGATATTGTAAATAGTATAAATAATGGAAATTTTTTGATGTCTGTCTTTTTTGATGTTGCTGGTGCTTTTAACAGTGTCAATATAGATGTTCTTTGTTCGGAGTTATTGTCAATTGCAATCCCAAGCAAAATAGTTTCCTGGATACATACATTCTTAACAAATAGAGAAGTATTTGTAAAATATAACTCTAGATTATATGGTCCAAGGTTTGCATCTGTTGGAGTTTGTCAGGGTGGTATACTTTCTCCATTGATCTTTGTACTGTACATACGTCGGCTTAATTTAATTTTGGGTCCTGAGGTTAAAAATCTGCAATTTGCTGACGATTTGGTGGTTTATGCATCTGGAAAAAAAATATCTGATGTTAATAATGTTGTAAATAAGGCGCTAGAAGGGTTGTATAAATATTTTTCTTATTTAAACCTTGATATTAATCCTCTAAAATCGAAAGTGGTATTGTTCGGAAAAACAGATAGTTGTGGTCCTGCAGTATGCTATAACAAAATTCCAATTCCTCATTCTAATGAGGCAAAATTTTTAGGTGTAATTTTTACACAAAATTTTAAATGGAATAAATATGTTGATTTATTAACCATACGAGCTAACAAAGCTTTTAATATTTTAAAAACACTCTGTAAAACATCTTGGGGTGCTGACCCTAAAATATTACTATTATTATACAAATCTCTTATAAGAAGTCATTTTGAATATGGGTTTCTTTGTTTCGCTGGTAATAGTAATCTGGTAGATTTATTGGATAAAATTCAAAATAAAAGTATGAGGCTTATTACTGGAGCATTTAAAAGCACACCAATTAATTCACTACAAGTTGAGTGCCATCTGCCGCCAATGAATATCAGGTTTTCTTTTCTAAAAGAAAAGTTCATTTTAAAACTTTATAGTAAAAGTAATAATCACCTTTTGTCTTATTTAACACAATCTTCTTCTGTATCTTTTCATCAATCTCCTTATTTTCTTCAGGGCTTTCTTCAATTTCATACATTTCTTAAAGGATTGCATATTTATCAGTCAGAGTTGCTGCCCTGTTATCAGGGTGATTTTGAAAGTAAATTTCCTGCAATTAACATAATTATTGATAGCAAACTAAACTGTAAAGAAGATGTTTATTTTAGATTCACTGAATTTAGTGGTTTCAATTTCATTTACACAGACGGTTCGAAAACTGAGTCGGCTGTATCTTTTGCAATGTTTGATGAGCAATTGAATTTAGGCACTGGTTACAAAATTAACGCTAATGCAAGTATATTCACAGCTGAGGCTGTGGCTATTCTTGCAGCTTTAAAACACATAAAACATAAAAATGGTGGTCATTATAAATGGATCATAGTTAGTGATAGCATGAGTGTTTTACAAAATCTTAAAAATAACAAATTGAATGCTAACACTAATTATTTCATATTTTCTATTAAACAAAGTTGGTTAGATCTGTTTAGGGATGGTTTTGAAGTTTATTTTATGTGGGTCCCCTCACACTGTGGTGTATCAGGAAACGAAAAAGTTGACTTCTTAGCTCGAACAATAACGAATTCTGCAGAGTATGTCCCTGATTCAAGTTGCCAACTTAATATTTTTACTCCATACTCAGATATTGTTTCTCTTTTAAAGAAAAGGTTATTAGATTTGTGGACAAAACATCATACAATACAAATACAGAATAAAGGATCATGGTATGCAACACTTAACAATTCAATAAATTCCAAACCATGGTTCTGTCAAAATAATAGTTATCTTTGTAGGAAATTTTACACAACCATCTTGAGGCTCCGCTTTGGTCATTGTCGTCTAAACTTTCATCTATATCGTCTTAGAATGGTACAATCTTCGGCTTGCGATTTCTGCGATACTGAGGTAGAGCAATCCTTGGATCATATTTTCTTTAGTTGCCCATCCTTTGGCATTCAGCGCCTTGTGCTAATGGATGAGCTAATCAAAATTTATAAGTGTTCGAATCTAGTCCCGCGCTCCATTCAGGATCTCCTTGTAAATAATGCAACTTATCTAGCTTTGTACAAATTTATAATTAGTACGGTAGAACAAATTTAAATGTAAATAAATAGTATTCTGTCTAGCATTGTTGAATTAAAATTGTATATAGGTTTTGTTTGCTTGAAAAAATTTTATTGTTTTTCATTCACGTTTGTTATTTATTTATTTTGTTTGAGTGAGGTTGACCACGTGTCGACTCACGTCGACTGTTGAGTTTTTTGCACCTTTTACATGACTTAGTGACTAGGTAATAGTAATGGGCAACTCGAGTTATCTAACTCGGGCAACTCGAGTTAGACCGTGAGCGAGTCAGCCCGAGTTAATATTTCTGCAACTCGGGTTGAACCGAAGAGCGCGCGCCGCTCGACGCCGTCGCCCGCTCGCCGCCTAGCCCGCGATTCGCGAGGCCCGAACGACACCGAGCGAGCCCGAGTCAGCACGAACAACGAAACGTAGTCGCGTCGTCCGAGCCGCGAGCCGCGAGTGAAAGAGATGGTTCTCGTCTTCGGCGAACAAATGACAGAGTTTTAACACAAAAGATTAGATATTTGTTTTTTTTACGTTTTTGTTATTACTACTTAGTTCGTAATTTATTGTTTTGTTGCGGTATTATTAGTTTATTAAGTGTTGTTTGTCTGATTAATAAGTTTAGAATGGCTCCGGGAAACAGGAAAAGTGTGGCGTGGGAGTTTTTTCGAAAATAGACAATAATACTAAAGTACAATGCAATTTGTGTTCTAGTCAATACAAATTTAGTGGAAATACGGGTACCTTAGTGAACCACCTAAAAAAACACATTATACAATAATATAGTGAAGCTGTTGGCCCAATCTTACAACTTTCAATAACATTAAAGTCTGATTTTTTGACAAACTTATTTTATTTGGCTATCATTAGCATGGACTCGACCCCACACAGCCCGTCGGGCTCGACAAGCAAACTAGCAACCCGCAGAACGATGCACCGAGTCGAGCGTTTACTAACTCGAACGGACAACCCGGACAACGCGGCGAAGGACGCGACGTATCTTATGGCTGATCGGGTCGAGTCAACTCGAGTTGCAGCCCGAGTTGGTTATCGGGTCAACTCGAGTTACTCGAGTTATCAAAAAGACGACTCGGCCCATCACTACTAGGTAATTGTGACTGACAAGTGACATTATCTATCACAGAACAGAACATACCTACAATTTGTTCTGTGGAGATTACCTATTGTGACAGCCCGCTAGAGTTTCTTAGGATTGAATATACGAATGAATTTATACTTTACTAACTCTACTTATGATTTTAACTAAAACTAATGACTTAATCTTGGATTGAAAACAAATGAATAACTTAAAAAAAATATGGATGAGTAAAATACACTTTAATAAAAACAAAACTAATGACTAGGCGGTATGGTCTCGGACCTTAGCCTGTTCCCAAGGAACAAATAATATTAAAAAAAAAAAAAAAATTATCACCATAGATATTATAGATACATATACTTGAATAGATTTGCTAATCTATCGCAAAATTTTAATTATTACTGATTTTAGAGACCTCAGATTACATGAAATCCTTTTGATGGAAGCTCGCAAATAATTGCAACTGCAAATTAATTCAGTATTGATTTACACATATAAACTATGAGATATTACTGCGTAGTCGATTAGTCAATATACAGATCAACTGATTTCGTTTTTTTTATGGTGTATAGGTTACTTTTCATTTGACATTGACAATATTGACATAGTCATTTTCCACTCACATGTTGATATTATACTTGAATATTTTTTGATGTTTTGAAGTTGAGAGAGATTGTTTTTATATTATTTTATATTATTACCTAAACGATTCTCTCTTAAAGTATTTAAAATTAACTTGACAAAATATAATTTACTTTAAATCAGCCATGGATATAGAAGAAAAAGTGAATCCGAGAAAGAAATTTAAGTATTTGAAAGATCAAGTATCGGCTGCGACTCTGCAAGCAGTAAAAGCAATGGGTTTCAAAATTATGACTGATATTCAAGCTGAGGTTTTACCTGAAGCCTTAGACGGGGCAGATGTAGTAGCCACAGCTAAGACTGGATCCGGAAAAACATTAGCCTTTTTAATTCCTGCTGTAGAAACTGTTATCAAATGTATGGAAAAACAGGTTCAAGGTAATCAAGAATAGTACTTTTAATGGTTGTAGTTGTTTTGAAATGTACACGAAATACGAGAATGACTTTAAAAATATACTTTTCTTTATTTAATCTATCCTAATAAGTAGTTTATTTTAAAGCTAATGTGTTGTGGCAGAGAAAAATAGATTTGTCTCACTCTTCCTTTTCTTTCCACACTTGTCCCGATTTGTGAACTAATACAGAGACCAGACAGTAGCACTCTGAATACCTGAATATTTAAAAAATCTGTAACCAGTTTGCAAAGTGTGATTGACAAATAATGTTATTCACAGGTACATGCTGTATAGTCATATCACCAACCAGAGAGCTCGCTATACAGACCTACAGTGTGTTGCAAGAAATTCTATCACACCATGAATCTATCACATCAACTCTAGTTATTGGGGGAGAAAATAGAAAGAAACAAAGTGCTGAGCTAGCTACAGGTTTGAGAAATTATGACATTTTATTTTTGCAATATTCCAATTACTCTAGTAGTTTTTCTCTATGTTATTAAATTTATGCCAAAATATTTTTTAGGAGTTCACATTGTGGTTGCGACACCTGGCCGGTTATTTGATCATATGAGAACAAAAGAGTTTGATTACAGAAATGTTTGTTGCCTAGTATTGGATGAAGCAGATAAAATATTTCAATATGGTTTTGAAGAGGATCTGAAGCAAATTATTAACCGATTGCCAAGTAAGTGATTATGCTCCAATAACAAATCTTTGAATTTGGAATTGTGAATGTGTTGCACATATGCAGGATAGGCACTGTGTGTCACAATAGTTTTAAAAGCTGTTTTGTTTATTTGTTCATTTAACATTGTATGCATATTATTTAATTTTGATTTATATTACAATGATAAAATTACCTTTCTTTTTAGAACATAGACAAACCATGCTATTTAGCGCTACCCAGTCCGAAAGGACTGATGCTTTAATTAAATCTGCAATGAAGGAAAAGGTTCACAATATAAATACTGATGAGGATAATCTGATGGCTACTGTTGAAGGGCTGAAGCAAGGGTAAGTGTACTCAATGTTGAAATTTACCTTAAAACAATTTGTGGATCACATAAAGTTAAACCAATTTGCAATACATTCTGAAGCAGCTGGCTGTGTAGCCACTTAATTGTATAATACTGTTATGGCACTTTACTACTCCTTTTATAACTAAAAATTAATTTTATCATCATCATCATCATCATCAGCCTATAAGTGCCCACTGCTGAGCAAAGGTCTTTTCTCATACGGAGAAGGTTAGAGCATTAATCACCAGGCTTGCTCAATGCGGTTTGCCAAAACTTATTTAGAAATTATAAGTCCAGGTTTCCTCACGATGTTTGCCTTCACCATATGTTAGTGGTGTCTAAATAATCATAGAAAGTACATATAACTGGGAAAAAGTCACATTGGCACTTGCCAGGTTTCGAACCCACACCATGGTGCTCCTTTATGCATGAGGCTCTTTAAACTCCGGTCCACCACCACATATAAAACTTAATTTTATGTTG
The DNA here is from genome assembly GCA_902829305.4 of Spodoptera exigua. Taxonomy (NCBI): domain Eukaryota; kingdom Metazoa; phylum Arthropoda; class Insecta; order Lepidoptera; family Noctuidae; genus Spodoptera; species Spodoptera exigua. The sequence goes on from LR824612.2 coordinate 8,100,809, forward strand.
TTATATCATTTTATTTTGTACAATTTCAGGTATGCTGTATGTGAAACAGAGTACAGACTGTGGTGGTTACATAAATTACTAAAGAAAACTCGTAACTTCAAAGTAATGGTGTTTTTCTCAAGCTGCAAGTCTGTTGAATTTCACCATGAATTTTTTAGCAAGTACTGTGAAGCTCCTGTTTTATGTATTCATGTAAGTATACGAAAATACGAATAAGAATCATATTTCAAAATATCAATAAATAAAAAAGAAAAATAGTTTATTTACACAAAATACCTTTGTCTACATTATTGACACAGACTATGTAATATCTGAATGCTGAAGATTTTTTGCATCTCTGCTATCCTGAACTACAAAACAAATCCTTACTACAGGAATATAAAGTTCAGATTATTCTTGCAGGGTAAAATGAGCCAAACTGATAGGACAGATGTCATAACAAATTTCTACAATGCAGAAAAAGTAGCATTATTTTGCACAGATTTAGCAGCAAGAGGGTTGGATATACCAGCTGTTGATTGGATCGTACAATTCGATCCACCATCAGATGCTAATGTAAGTGGTCTATTAAGTAGCTATTACTAGTTTTGAGCACTTTTGTTCTAAAACTGAGAGAAAAATAGTCAAAACATTAATATGTTAATTTTTATAAATTCTTTCATTTTATATAATGTGTCAAATCAATGTTCTCTAAAGTGTTTTGTTTCAATGATTACAGGAATACATTCATAGGGTTGGCAGAACTGCTAGAGGCATGGGAGCAGAAGGAAATGCTGTAATTTTATTGCGACCAGACGAAGTAGAATTTGTTTCGTATTTGAAAGAATCTAAAATATATTTAGATAAATATGAGTCGTGGGATAAGTTTGCAAATTTACAGCCTAAGGTACATTATTTATATAACTAGCTATAGTCATAATATGCACTTCGAATTTTAAAGTAAAAAAAAAAAATTAATTTAAAATTTTCAGCTTGATGCAGCCATGTCAGACCCACAGTTTTACGAGTTAGCTGTAGAAGCTTTTCAAGGGTACATGAGGGCATTTGAAGTTAAGAAATTAAAACATATATTTAATTTAATAACAATGGATGTCGACGCTGTAGCAAGATCATTCGGTCTAAAAGAACGGCCAGATGTTGACGTTCGTAAGTTAAAACTCTAAAAGAGATCTAGTATTTCATTGCCAATGAATGAATTTTAAATTATTATTTAATATTTTAAATTATTTTAGGAATAGGATTCAGTAAAAAGCATAGACCAAGAAAAAGAATGGCAGCTATGCTTGCAGAACAGTCAGCTGGGAATAACAAACGAATCAAATAAATAGATGAACAGAAAATACATCGTAAAGTATACTTGAAGTACCGTAACATTTTACATGTAAGTACAGATGGTATTATGCAAATAATGCAGGCAATGCTCACACCTAAACCTTGTCAAGAAAAGCGATAATCGTAATTTATTTTCAAATTGTAAATAATTATACATAAAAAATACCTTTGTTATACATATTTTAAATGTTGAATAAAACGAATAAGAAGTAAATAAATGTTTTTATATTATTAATTATTCCTTACAGGGACAGAAATATGTTTTTACAAGATGAAAATAATCTATCTTCTGACTAGATAAGTCTAAAGGTATAATTACGTATAAAAACCATTCCGAAATTTATACATAGTGTTATATGAGAGGTGTAGACCAAATAACTGTTAAATAAAACATAGGAACTTCTTAGACCTCATTGAGGCTTTTTATAACGCCGAAGAACATTCCTTGCCCAGGCTAGGATCACTTCATAACGCTTACATTTGAGGTCAACTTATATTAATAATACTATGTACACATGAAACTTAGTTTCTATTTAGGCGAGACACACATTTCGTAGATGTTATTTCTTGATAATTTCTCGTAACAATCTTCATGGTTGTGTTGATGATTGATGGCGTAGATCATAGAGTCTATAGTCTCCACAGTGGCGGGACATCGATTTAACGAGAAGTATTGTACACATCGCCACGAAGTCTTGCCATGAGTAGTTGAATGTTTGGTGTACACAAAGTTCATATGCACTAATTGTTTGTGACCTTTTCTACTGTAAATGTATTTGTAGCGAACCGGTAGCTGCTGGTTTTCATTGGATCCATTCACAACTAGTGATAGTGCACCTGTAAAAAATAAGGTATCTTAAAGACAATTTTCACTCAGGTTAAGAAATCTACGAATATAATATGTCTAATAAAATAAAATATGTCCTTTTGTTTATATAGCATTTAATCAAATATGGATATAAAAATACATTCGCTTATTATATATCATTCAAAACACAGTTTTAAGTAACATCACACATTAAAAATAGCACTTGTTCTTGAATAAAAAGTTAAGTAATCGTTCCACACAGAGGCCTTAGGTATTATAAAATTACAAATGTAAAAATCAGGAATGTAAATCTCAATGTTTCTTATACAATAAATGTTAAAAAAATTATGTAAAATACGTGTAATAGAGATCATTTTGATATCAAAATTTTCATGTCGAAATACTTGTCCAAAACTAAAAATTAGATTATTAATTATTTAAAACATTTCATCAGAATTTATTGTTGCATATCTTAAATTAGTACAATAAATAGACTAGAAAATGAGCAATAAAGTCTTTACAAAATTTTATGGCGAAATATAATGGCACTTATTAAAAGTGTGAAAAATATGTGTACTCTCTAATTGAATGCAAGTTTATAAAAATAGCTTCGTTTTTTAATGATTAATTGGCACTTGAGAGCATCGTCCCACTATCACAGTTAATTAATTATTGTGCTTTATGATCTTTATTACTCCAAAATGTAACTGGTACTTACAAATAAATCTATACTCTACTAGCCCGGTCAGTAGGCCTTATTAGGGATAGGTTACAATATTTTGAACATAGCTAAAGATTGATAATAATGTCTGTGACATCATAATAACTTAAATGTTTGGAACTTTTATTCCTTTCAAGTCTTTTTTTCAATCATATACTAATATCAAATAATAAGAAAGTAAATAAAGGTATGGTTCATATACCAACTATAGTTCGTTCCATAATTAGAGACAACGATTTGACAACCGCAAATGTCAAACTACAAAATAATGTGGCCAGATTTTTTCATATAGTGATGGACCCGTACGATGTTTTAAAATACCGATACCGTTTATTTTTAAATATTTTTTTTTGAATAAAAATATTTTGCCGGACGGTATAACTGGGATTTTCGAGTACCTACTAGTAAAGACACCAGACTAATTTAGTTAAATGGGCAGACTCCATGTCTGATCCCTATCAACTGGAATGTGGAGTCAGGCAGGGGGCTGAGCTCTCCCACATTGTTTAACATATATGTATATTATGTGAGGGCGCTGGTGCGTGAGCTCAACAACACCATTGTAGGCTGCTCCATAGATGTAACGCCGATGACATGGTGTTGTTGAGCCCATCGATAAGTGCCCTGCGCTCCTAGAGGTGTGTGAGGTATATGCTGAAGAACATGGATTAACATATAACGTCAAAAAAATTAGTTGTCAGTGTTTCGGATGGGGCAAATAAATGCTTCATTTGTAAGGGTGGCGCTAAGGCAAGCTCAGTGTACCTAGGACATGTTGTTAATGAAGACCTAACAGATGACCTAGATATAGAATGGGAATGCAGGGGGCTCACGATTCGCAGCAACATGCTGGCTTGCAGGTTTGCCAGATATTTCAAGGAGTCAGAAGTCGAAATAACCTTGTTTAGGGCCTACTGCCAATCATTTTACACCTGCAGCTTGTCGGTCAATTGTACACGGTGGGCCGTGGCCGGCCGACCAACAACATTGCCTTTCCAAAAAAGACTTGAAGATACAAAAAAATGAACTCGCAGCAATATAAGAGTGGTTGAAAGGGATTTTCCCAATTTAAAGAAAACTCGGTGCTAGTAATCGACAACGCTCCATACCACTCTAGAAAAGTTCCTATTCCCTCATACGAAGTTCCAATTGGAATTGGCATTTAATTATAATAAAAAACAAAAACTTATTTTAATATAATAATGCTGTACTTGGTAGAAATATAACTTTTCATTTCAAATATCTTTTTTATCCGACATTGACTGGTTAATGTGATACTTGAAAAAAAAAAGTAGAAAAATAATAGAATTGCCTCCGCATATCAATCACTTGTGGATGCCCCCATAAAATTGAGCTATGATTTCGCCTTTCTTCTTTATTCCATGTTTTACTTTTATTGACCCAAAACTTTAGGTATGTGTAAGGCTTGTCTAAAGACTGACTTGGTCAGGTACTTTTACCTGAAGACAAAATATTACAATCTGACTGACAGACATTATTTTTATAATTATAGAAACCAATACCAACCTTTTTCTAGGCTTAAATTATGTTTGACATTCCATCTGTGAAATTGCTGTGAGAGAATTCCAAAGCAGACCATAGTTTCTTGTAAAATAATTATATCAATGCTAATAGGTAATAGTTATACAAATTACTTTCGGTAAACACCGGTCGCGGGACTTCACTATTTATGAAATGGAAAAAACATGCAACACTCGAAATGTCAAATGTTTGTCTCTAATTATTGAACGAACTATACAAAAAGATAGTCACATCAAAATTTGAGACCAGCTCAACTCATGTGGCATTCAACTGACTTTTACATATGCAAATTTGGTAAAAAAATTCCAAAAATTGCAAACAAAAATTTGTGTAGTGTGTGTGTAAATTTTTGTGTTTTGTTATGACCGGGCTATGTTAAACTTATGCAACTTTTTAAGGTTTTTTTTGTCACAATCATTCAGTTTATAGATTTGGTCCCAAATCTTATTCGAATCTATGATTCAGCTTTGTGTGCAATAAAATTGTATAAATATGTAGTAGTTGCTACAAGCCTAAGTAGATTTTTATCTTCTATGTATACTATTTAACTTTCCACTTATAAATAGCTCCCTTTAGGGAGTTAAGCTTGTATAAATAAAATGTTAATTTGCATAATAATCGCCTTGCAATTGAGATACTCTTAGTACGTCATTAAAATGAATTCCAAAGCAAGGTGTTTTGCAAAATGGCAGTTCACATGCACTACACATAAACCGAGTGTCCCGTCTTCGTCCTATTTTCCAACAAAGACGACATGAACGCTGTGGATATTTTTTCTTTCCATCTTCCTTTTGCGGTATAGTTACCAGTTGGTGCTCCAATGTTGGTCTAGGATACTCTTCACTTGAGTTAGTTCTCAGTGCATTGTTAGTCACCTTACCATTCACTAAGTTTTTAAGGTCGATGAATAACGAACTCAAGCTGGTATCTGAAATCACGATGGGCATTTTCATTGCACTGTTTGAATAACAAAAGCCACAAATATATTGTATATTAAAGATTGTAAATTGTTGAAAATGCCATCGTGTTTTCATAATTGTAAGCTTAATGCAAAAGAAAACAGGAAAATTTCTTAGTGAAAAATAAATAAAATGATTGCATTTTCAACACAATCTCTGATTTTTTTGATCAGTACTATGAAGAAGCATTAACAAGCAAAGAAAATGTTTTTGAAATAATTTGTTGTGATGGTAGAGATTATGTCAGAGTGCTGTAGGTAATCATTATTGAGATAAAATATACTTACTGTCTTGTGGGGATGGATAGTCTATTGGTACAGACAGATCTTTCTTTCCTTCTCTAGCAGATTCATAATTTTTAGGTGTAGAACATACTGCTGGATCTGTCACTATGATGTCACTATCATCACATTCTGTCTTCATTTCTAGGCCATTATCAGATAGAGACTGATCCTTACTTTTTTCAATAAATTCTTGAGAATTTGTTTTTGATATATGTGTGTTATAAGAAGCAGAAATGTCTACTGGGCTATCTTCATACATATTTTTTATGTTCTCATAATTATTAGATTGGTATATTTGATTATTTTGAGTGTAAATAGTTTTTTCTTTTGTTTTTGGCCTCTTTTCTGGGTTGAGTATGTCCGAAAAGTAGTTCTTCTGAAGGAATTCAGTGGATTTTCTCTTAAGATTACTGATTCTGTGAAGTTTTTCAATGAGTTGCCTTTGTTTTAGCAGTTCTAGTTCATTGTTTTGTGTAGTCTCATCATTGAGAGTTGTGTCATAGGTGTCTGACACACATGACTCCGCATCAGGAGTGTTGTTTTGAGTTTCAGTTCTGTGTTTAGGTAAATCTTGCTCTCTTTCACTATCTTCATCTTCTTCAGTCTGAAAGTGACAATACAGAATAATAATTAGTATAGACCTGACAAATACAATCTTTAAAAGCAGCATCAAAATATAAAGTTAGTGTGTTAAACTAATATAACGGTAACTGACCTCTTTATTTGTCAATCCTTTAATTTGTAAAACTTCAGCTGTTCCTATAAAACTAGTGAGATCTTCACGTTTCACACTAACTTCTCCATGGTACATAAATTGTAGCAAGTCTTTCATAGCTTTGTGAGTCACATCCCTCAATACAACTGTAATAAAAGAAAGGTACATGTAACGAGAATAATACAAAGAAGCTGATTTACAAGCATAATGAGATTCCAATTAAACAGCTAATAATTACCAATTGGATGTTGACATGGATTCAGTTGAAACATTTTCTTGAAATAAGGTGAACATATTGATAGTATCACTTTGTGTGCTTGCAACAAATGACCTTCGACAGCTATAGTAACATCGACAAATTCGCCATTTCCTAATAAACCGGCGAATCCTTTAGTGAGATTCCCGTGAAAATTATTCCAGGACAATGAGAATTGTTGGTCCATTTCTAAACACTGTATTGATACATCTGGAAAAGAAATAACAGGTCAGTTATTGAATTTACTATTGTTATACTCAAAAACGTGTGGATAAAGTATAACTAACAATTTACAGCTGTATTTGGCGAAAATAAATTGATAAATATTTTGTGTGAGAAACGTGACAGATGTGAACGGCGCGTCGCGTACGCGTAGTGTTGTCCTATTAGAAATCGCATTCATTTCATTTCATGCTCTACAGTCTATGGTTTCTTAATAGTGTTGAGGTCATTTTTTACTAATTTCGTGTACGGGTCGTGTAATCGACTAAAGAACAAAATTTGGATATTTTTTTGTGACACTTTTGCAATTAGTACTGCTGCGTAAGGTGCATAACATAACATAACATAATTATATATAATATGAGATTTAAAGTTATGCTATGAGGCTGGGTTTGTGTAATTAGTGAGAATATTATAAAAACCAAATGCTATGGTGTTATAATACATTGCTTGACCTAAGAATGGAACTCGAGTAATCTTGGTTATTGGCTCCTCCAAGGTCGCTAATCGTTTTTGTGGCGTTCAAAAATGCTGGAGGTAAGATGTGATGTGATGAAGAGGTAATTGAAGCAGATACAGAAGTTCAAATCAATGGTATGTTTTTAAAATACGTGTGTCTAGTTAGTTATTTGAATCTGAAATATACAGAGCCCTATACCTATGGGCGGAAGGTAATTTGAATACCAATGAAGCACGTACCAACATTATATGAGTTTCACCAAATTTTAACGACCGTCAGACTTAAAAGTTTTGATCACGTTGTTTCAGTGAAGCAGAAGTAGGAGTAAGGAAAAAATGGGTTATAACTTGTAGAGTTTACGAGACGTGTTAATGTTTTTATATATATTATTACGTTAACTTTTTATTGCCAATCCGAAGGGTACATTTGCACACATAAAAGAGACAAACAAAATCTACCTACCTACATGTTTAGCATCTTGAAAAAGTTTTGAGGCTCTCCTGTTTAATGTCAACTTTGTAGCTTTAGAAAGGTATGTAGGTAGATAGATAAGTTTAAGTGATAGAAGATAATAATATTTTTACTAACGTATAAGTAGGTAAATACATACCAGGCCTCAGGATTCGCTCAGTTGTTAGAAGGCTTGCAGTTATTTAGTTCGCCTTCCATTAGTACAGAGCTTTGCTAAAACTTTCCATCAGCGGTCGTGGACTAGTCCAGCTAAATTAAGTTTCAACCAAACTTTTAGGAGTTTGTCGACGCAGTGGAATCCCAACGAAGACGTTAGTTACACTGACCAAGTTTTGTTTGTTGTGCGAATTTCTATATTTTGGTTAACGTCTGTTAAGGTGATACACATTTAGTCGGATACCTACCAAAAAATAACAAGGGTTTTGTGTGAAATCAGGTAACGCTTTCCTATCCTTAATATATAGGAAGTTTTATAATATGTACCTTAAATTGTTACGTAGGTACCTATCGCTAATTCTGTATAATAAAAGAAAAAAAGATAATTCTTCCTGAGGTTAACAGACTATTGTTCAGGTCTGGGGTTTTCAAAACAACTAGAAGTAGCAAATTAAATTCGGTTGTTACCAACTTACTAGTATCTTTATGGCGTTCTGTTCTCGTTGCACTTATAGTCAGAGTCAAAGCCATCCGAAACGTTTACGCCAAAGCAGAACTCAAATAGTCTTCTCACGTAAAAGCTAATGAACTCGTGTGTAGTTGAAGTTGTAGTCTCGCGTTCTATTCTTCAGTCATTCTCTAAGACAGACTTCTGAGTTGTAACTAGTGTGAACATCATAATTTGACTAGTAGTCTGGTAAATACTATATGTAGTCTATCGGTTTAGGTGTTTAACTATAGGTAATGATCTTGGTATGCCCCTTTTATATGAAGGAGGACGTAGATACCCACTTTATGTAATGCAATCACAGCGATTCGGTTCTCTTTATCACTCCACTCCATTTTAATATCGCAAAATATTGAACAATTTATTGGCGCCAAAATAAGAAAACACAATGAAGAATTATATAAAAATGACAGATTCCAAATTCAAATATAATATTTTGTTTATTTTTAATTGTAACAGTATTTATGGCCAGACTATGTTTATACAAATACTAACTTAACTAAAATTTTTAGACAACTTTTAGATAAAAAGACACGCCAAGTTTGTTTACATTTAGGGAATTACCTTAACCGATAGATCATAATTATTAAGGATCTTGTAAGGTTTAAGTTTTTCGAAAGTTTGGCACGGTAGAAACGTTAATAAAACACCAGAAATAATAGTAAAGCCTTGTTTACAAACAGGCAGGGAGTTGCACTGCGCGTCACGCATTTGTCGTACATTGAGGCAGCAACAAACCACGCCATCGTCCGCGCAGTCACAAACTTGCGAACAATATGTGCAATGTATGTAATGTTGGACCGCACGACATGCTGCATGAGATTCAATGAGAATTCACGTTTATGTCAAGAGGAATAAGGTGCAGCCTGTTTCTTTTTCTTATTGGGTACATCAAATAACTTTTCTCTACCTGGGCGGGGCGAGAGGGAGTGTCAGACTCTTACTGACAAAAACCACCTCCGCCCATTTTTCTACTCCAGGATCAGGCCGCGGTCGAGAGATGGTCTCCGGCCACCGTAAGCGTCTGCGGACGGCGAGTAGGGGTAGCTCGCCACCCGACCAGAACCAGACTCGAGTATACTTACGGCGCATAGCGTTCCGCGCGCGTCTCAAAGAGCCAATGGACGGGGCCCTATAGGGCTGATGTTGAGCCGGGGTTGCGGGTTAAACGCAATGATCAATCACCGCAGCCTCGGCCTAGAGCAGGAGAAGGAATGGGGGAGTTTTTAGTCAGTAAGAGTCTGACACTTTCTCTCGCCTAATGCTGGGCGGGAGAAGTCATTTGATGATTTTCCTCTGACAAAAAAAGGATCAGGCCGCGGTGTACCTACATAATTGCGCTTGACTCGCGACCCCGGCTGATCTTACTCTTACTTACGAATTAATATTCAGTATAAGTTACTAATACGCAGTTTTTACAACTACCTATCTTATTAAAATCCAGCTAATTAGGTATTTCAAAATGTATTTGTGAACTGAAGTAGGTAGATATCTAAATAATAATCTTGACTGCCCACTTATTCCCTTCAACTTCACCCTTCAGACTTGGGCTTAGGTATACTTCGTTAACTATTATTTAAACTCAGTACTGAAGTTTCATACTTAAGTAAAGTTTATTGATTTCGTCTGTTGAGATTTTGCATTGTATTTATGCGTGGTATTGATTTTATCAATACCATTACAGCAATGCTAAAGCCACACATCTCGTGCACTATCGATTATGTGTCAGAAACAGCCATGAGAGGGCGCACCACCAATACTTGAGCGTCTAAAGGGCCTGTCTACAGTTTAGTGGTAAACAGTAGCCAGTCGTTTGTATCTTCTATGTATTTATTGATAAATTAGAGTGGCCATTGATTTCTATCCAACATTCTTTTTTGTAAATTAATATAAATTTAAAAGCAGCAAATTATTTTTCTCAACTAAGCAGTTACTTACTTATACTATTGGGGTGTACACTAAAATTTTATTAATTCGTTCTGTATTTTCAAACGTTGTAAAATTTTATTTACGTCCTAAAGTATACGACGTCAGTGTCTCCATCTAGGTATCGATTGTAGGACATGTCCACCGAGCGGCTTAAGCGTCGATTAATTAAGTTCTGTAGGAGCCAGTCACCCTATTTTCTAAGATAGCCCAACTATGACTCCGCACTTTTAATTTTCTGGTGTCACGAGTTACAGCGATAAAGCCATCCCCTTCTTCACCAGTTCTCCTTTAATGAAAAGTATGCGATGAATGGGCTTCTTATTAAAAGTGTAGAAAAGTTTCGTCAAGACAAAGTTCCCTCTATTGTGTTGTTAACACCATAATATAATGAAATTGCTGTGCAAATTCTTCTGTCTTTTTACGGTGTTATAATATGAATTTTAAATTTTGTTTTTAATGGCATTTACTAAGAATATTCCCGTTGTAATTGCTAAAGGATTTCATGGAACTCAAAGAGACTTTTATGCATAAGTCTAAGTATGTAGCTTGGTACTGTAGAGTTTTAATTAATATCTGAAGTTAAAGTATTGCGTAATTAAACGTCGGTACCTCCAGTCAGGACGGTCTCGGTTGGTCCGGCGACGCGGTCACTCCAACGGAGGCTGCCATTGACAGGTAATCGATGCGGTTTGCTAGTTTATTTGGCTATCGGTTCCGCTCTCAGCATGTGTATCTACTCGATATAATCGATACAGACCCCCGGTTTAATACGATTATGAATCGAAGCGTATTCGATTATAGCAATTCCGATATGACTGCGCGTTTAATAACGTGCGGGAAACTTGGATACTTACCTGTTCGTGTTTCAGATAGTTGTTCGGTATATGGAAATACTTGGGATTCTTAATCCTTTTGGGTAAATGACAATTTAACATTTCAATTATGGAAACTGGCGTTAACTTTGCACGGTAATACGCATAGATAATTTGGATTGTTTAGTCCTTAAGTTTATTAAAGTACGTATACAAATACAGCTCTTGAACGAGGTAATTAATAAATTAACCTTGAACTTAACCCTACCTGTACCTAAACACCAAATAAAAGTAGATAATGCATATTTGAGTTTAATTAAAAACTGCAAGTTGAATCCACACACTATAATCAAAATAATGTTGTTAACTCCAAGTTTGTATTACCACAATATTAAAGCCACGTTGCAGGCTTATTACCACTTCTACGTCTAGTTTGTGGGATGGAGGAGTTTGCTAAAACCGATGCTCGATGAAGAGTGCATCATAAAGGATTTCAAAATTCACGCGACCGTTCTACATTAAAATTTGTATTAAATATTCTCGCTGATTTCTATGTCCCTTGTCCAGATATAATAAAAACTGTTGTGTATAATGTAGACTAGTTTCTTGTGTTGTAGACTCGTAGATATCTGAAAGCATCGAGACGGCAGCTGCGTCGGACGTTTGTAAGTTCAGTTCGGCACGCGCGAGAGATGGGACAACTTTTAGCCGACCTATTTACTGCACAACACCGGATTGGACTTGTACTGCGGTACCTGTAACTTTGAGAGCCGTATCTGATGGATTCAGCTGATGTAGGTTGACAATCTTGCGTGTGTGGCGCAAAGTTTTGTAGGCATGCATTGGTATGGAAACTGGTGTTGGCACGGTTTTATACGCGGTAGTAAATTGAATAAAAAGTAATTCAAATTCTCGATTTAATGGTTTTTACTGTAGGTTAGATATAATCATTTTTGCAATGTGTCGCGGATTCGATTAACGTACGGAACAACTCTTTGTGTGATCCACAAATTGTAGTTCCGGGTCTGGGTGTCATGTGTAGGTATAAGAAATTGTATGTGTGTAAAAAAAAATATTTCAAGTTATAATGCCGATTTTTTAACTTTCTTATTTCTTCGTAGTCAAAACTCTTGTTAGGTTAACGACTCTCGACTGTCTGCCCGTATAATCTTTGTAAGTAAGTATTACACTTTGTAAGTAAGTACTAGGTACAGCCACTTTACACAAATATAATCTAATCAAATAACAGAGAATTTTAGAACTGTCCAACTTCTTTTCCTTCACTTTTTTATACGTCGCCATCAATAATACAATCAGATTAGTTGGCAAATAAAATTAGTGGGAAAAATTATTCAGGGCGCACGCTTCGAATAAATTGATGTCAGTCGATATCATTAACTTTATCATGATTCTTCAATTGATTGGGGATTTTTCGTCGGTGGCTGGCTGAGTTAGTTCGCGAAGTATCCGTATAAGTCGGAAGTGCGAGGACGTGCTCTCCAGAGGGCTTGGAAGTTGGCGCGTGATTGGCCCCATTGTTAAACCTCAATAGTCCGTCTTCAGACCGCTAACTGAACCGTTTCATGCTTCATCCGTCGTGATAATTTCGACTTATCAGTGCGATTTTTAGGTCACACCTAATTTAGTGCTTTGTGTGCAACTTCAAATAAAATTTAGACAAGATTTTTTTTAATTCTATTTTTAAATTTGCATACTGTCATAAATAGCTACTGTAAAACGAGCATTGTTCATCTTAGCAGTAAAATTAAATATTAGTGTAATTCACTTCCACGACGTAAAAAAAATAATTAATTAAATTTAAATTTAGAAGGAGTATTTAACATGAAAAAACGAAATAGATTATTGAATCGGCCAGTACTCGTGATTACCCCTACAATAACACAAAAGAGATTTCAATCAGTCGGCCGCGCCCGCCGCTGTCGGCTGACCGTTTACCAATATCTCAGTTGAATGGACCTCAATTAAGGCTCTGACTAACCTACTTAAAATAAATCTCTCTTGCTTTAAATTTAATACCTTAGAATTACAGCTGACAATTATAATATAGATTTGATCCTATCATGAGGGATTTTTTTATGAATTAGGTATACTTAGTTTTGTAACTTGACTTTCTAGTCACGTTTGGGAATATGAATTGGTTCTCCGTGTACGTGGTGCGGGTTCAATCATTAGGCTAGCTACTTATCGAGAGTACTTTTCTACTGCACTCGTGTGGTTATGAATCTTTTGTTCGAAGATATTTTTGTTCGCGTTTTCTGTTTGCATTCCGAAATATAAAAGAGCTGGCGTTTCATGGGTGCATTTGCTTTCAATATAGAAGCACACGCCATCAGTGTTTTTGTCTTCGTATCGGCCGGACCGCATGGTATTTGGGAAAGATCCAAAGAGACAATGGTTGGCTTTTACTGGAATGACTGCGAAAGCGTTAGTGGTCAGTGCTGGTTGGTATCTATTTACTGATTGTCCCGTAGCTTTGTAAGGTAGGCTAACTTATTTGTTTTAGATTTATTCTAGTATATTTTTAGTGAATAAATGTGCTAGTTGACGTAAAAATGTGATGACGTCACGAATACCCATTTACGCAATAACCATAGAAAAGTATTTATGAGATTTCGATAATAAAAAATTGAATTTGATTTGTTGTCAAATGCCGTATTCTTCAGACAAATACCTACATATATGTATGTATAGACATCCTAATCTGTTTCGTAATATCGTAATTTTCTCAGTGTAAACTGCTTTGTGATCTGACCGGATTCTTAAATAACGCGTCTGCGTTGGACATCTCTAAAGAGGTTTTAGGCAAAAGGCTCGTCCCGGAAAATCTCTTACTAAAAGTTACAGGGTGCAATGACCGGAAAACAGATGTCACAACAACATGCTATTTACGTACTGAGCTTTGTAAATATTTTGTGTAAATGTGTAAATTACGACATCTTTGATTGCTCTGAATTAATCTTATGAAGTTATTTTATTATTGGTGCTGTACTTATTTGTAAAAAAATGTAAAAGTATTTTTTTTAGTCATGTGACTTTTAACTCTAGACTAGTAAGTTTTTTTTTGTGAGGGGAAAATCATCAAATGACTTCTCCCGCCTAGGGCCGGGCGGAAGGGAGTGTCAGACTCTTACTGACTAAAAACCCCCCTGTTCCTTCTCCTGCTCTGGGCTGAGGTCGCGGTGCCTCATTGCGCTTACCCCGCAACCCCGACTGAACATCAGCCCTATAGGGCCCCGTCTGTAGTGGTCTATTGGCTCTTTGAGGCGCGCGCGGAACGCTACGCGCCGTACGCTCGGGCAACTCTAGACTAGTATAGATATATCTCTAAGAAAGAGATATATATCTATACTAGTCTAGAGTATTGGGTTTGATTCGCCTGAGACTAGCAAAGTACCTAAATTAAAGGACCAACCAGTACCAAATATATTTCGGTTTTCAGAAAATTGAGTATGGCTGTTGCCTATACTAGATTCACCCCTATAGCTGATTGGGATTTTATCATATCTAACTTGAAAAGTGTAACTTATGTAATTTAGGACTTATAACACTTTATTGTTTAGTCTTCTACATAAAGAATTATTATCAAATTGCACCATTTATTTAAACAGCTCTGGTGATAAGTTAGTTATGTTTTTGTTTTATTTTTCGTATAAAAATCTATTTATTTAAGGTTGTGTGTAAGGCTAACTCTTAAGTGATAAGACCACCCCTTACATTTTTTTATAGTAAAGAGTTTTGTTTTGCATTGTTTGATAATCAAGATTTTCAGTCATCAGTCATATAGATAATCTAATACGCGATCTCTGAGACTGCAGTTCCATATATGTACCTAGATACATATTTATTTGCTATCTCTGCCTTGTCCGTTGTTCTCACACGTCCTAATAATGCATGTTCTATGCTCTTCTAGCACTAAGACAGACACAAGACGGCGTACGTCAAAACGTCAACACTTACAACACAATACAGTGCTTATCCCTAGTCAGGCGGAGTCCACAGTACGATAATACCTCTTCAGTGAGAGGATTATGCCGTGAAACGATTCTACTTATCGTCGCCTACCGTCTCTGCCGCTGCACTGCCAAGTAAACAGCTCCCAGATAGTTCTCTAAAGGCTTATACTGCAATGCAAAATTGTGTCATATTTATTATCCCCAGCTTTCTGTTATTTCTGACGATTTCATAATTTACAACTGAACAGTCAAAGAAAACACGGCTAATAAATATTTTAGTGCATTTTAATTTTTAAATAAAGCTTAGAGAGATAAAGTTACAGTAAAAGTATGAAAATGCACAGTCAGGGTGTTGGAGGAAGCTGGGCGGGGAGAGCCGCTAATGCCTCTCGGAGTGCGGATTACTTCATGAAATGGTCGCGCTTAGCGCCACTCCAGCGTGAAAGCTGCCTGGCGATCTGTTTGCGCCACCCACTTCACAATACAACCAAGTGTCAGTCAAAAGATACCGCTCAACGAATACATTCGTACTATTAAATAACCTACAAAACTAAACGTTTGTAAAATTGTTAAGAGGTCTTACAATAAAACAATATTGTGTAGATAATAAAAGAATCGTTCATTTGTACGGTACAGTGATGTTATTATTGCCGTCAACAGATATCTACAAGCGGGCAAATCCACGAGTTCCCGAGGGGCCAGCAACCTTTTATGCAAATTATAGTGGCTACCCTAAACTACATTATGTTTATTGTACTCTTTTCCTTTTTCCGACTAGGTAGGGGTCAACATTGAGTCTTCACCAGATTCGTTTGAATACTGACATTTCCAACAGAGAGACTGCTTTTCATTCAAAGTAGGATTCTTCTCATTTAATCAAAGTTCTGTGTCTAAAACTGGTGAAAATGGACATTGCTTTGCAAACTGTAAGTTGCATAATTAAAATAGGAAACGTGTAATTATTTCTTTATTTTGTCAGTTCGGTAATTCGTGACGTCACAGCATATTTCAAATTAATGTATTGAAAGTATTAAATTCTTTAGAAATATCGTAATCGTAAAATATCGTAATAAATGTGCTGTGACGTCGTGATTTAGAACAGGAAATATTCTAAGACAAGACAAGACTTTACACTTAACTTCTTAACTTAAATTAGTTTCATTTCTTGTACAAAAAAATACATGTTAATTTTTACTTGTTTTATAAATGCGAAAGTTACGAAGTATGGAGGTTTGTCACGCTTAAACGGATCTGGATGAAATTTGACACAGGCGTAGATTACACTCCGGAATAGGACATAAGCTCCTTTTTTATTAACATACTACGCGAGTGAAAGCTAGTATAGTAATATGTCTAATTTTCCAATTTGGTCTATTTCGCAGTAAAGAAGCTACATCTTCTAATGTTCAGACAAGGACAAAACTATATATATGTATACTTCACCAACCCATTCGATTTATTGTCTTTTATTTACCAAGGTAACAGAGAATCGTCTAGGAAACATTTCCTTACTCTCTCGCACGTCGATTGTTGAACTTCAGTTGACACTTCGGAAAGTTCGAAAGGAACTTTTTATTTTCCTTCCCTCTATTGGCTTCCTTCAGTGGAACTTTGTCTAGTGGCAATGGAAACCAACATTGATTTAAAACAGATGAAACTTGTCAGCGAGTTACAGTTACTTCACGAGTTTTATTGACAAGTTGAAGAACGAAAAAATAGTCTTGTTCTTATTTGCGATAGAAGAAAATCTGTATTTCTAGTGTTTGTTTGTTATTTCATGAAAGTTTGTACGATGAAATGGTAGCCATGCTAGAAGGGCGACTTGTAGCTAGCTTCTTGTTTAGTTTAATTAAGGCAATAATTGAGTTAATTACTCATTCGAGATGACTCCAAAAATCTTAATCTTCAATATCATTTGTCTAAAAGCGAGACCCTAAAACGAAGAAGTATATTATCGTGAGACTAGAAAAATTAAAATATATGTGCGTAGCTTTTTTCGGTACCACGTAAATCATGTGTGTCCAAATTAAAAAATGCCCTGCAAACTGTAACCAAAAAGTTCAGTCCACTCGCCACTATAAAGACTCCGCGATCACTAAAAAACACAAATTCTCCGCTTTTAAGATATTCACCAACCAAGTTCCCATTCCATTGCACAGTTTAGACACACCCAAGCCGTCTTTACTGCAATAAAGGATCAATAAATCCAAAACAAAACCCCGGTACGTAACGGCTCAACAGGAAATGTCCCTGTACCTATATTTCACACGGGTTTTCGTTTATTTATTCTTTACTGCGTAAAAAACGAATCGCCCTTTCCATTGACTTTACCCAGATAAAGTTGTTTTCTTTATAAAATGTACCTCTAGTTTTGCTTATGGAAAGCTTATTTCTTCATCTAGTCGTTAGATACAGGCGGGGTGACTGCAAAGCCTGGATTTGTTTGGCGCGCTGCAATTACCTTTTGTTTCTCTTGGATTTCTTCAACTTTCTCAAAATAGGAAATGTTAAATTCTTAATTTTATGTTTTGTTTTATAATATTGAATGTTATGATTTTAGTTAGTTGCAGTTTAGTGGAGAATTGTTTTTAACTATTAAGTGAAAATTGACCAATATGTGCTATAAATTATTGGCTGTTGTGGATTTAAATATTGTGGATTGCGTGCTAGTGACATTATAGGTACTAATTACTTAGCTACCTAGAATATCTTAGAAATACCAATCACAGTAAGGTAAATAATAGTAACCGTGCCCTAACTGGGATTGCCAAGCTTTTGGATTCTGGCAACCCCGTACAAAAGGGGAGGCCGTTATTGCGCCACGGATGCATTTCAGCTGATAATGATTTGATACACTAATGAGGGAATGATTTGTGAAAAGAGTACTATTCGAATTACCTTTAAATTAAACTGTGTTGTTTGACTTTAATAATTGCATATTATCTAAGGTAAATTGAACTCTCACTTTGAAGACAACCAAATGGAATTCTCGTAGTATTACATTTCAAGGTTTACACATTAAAATAAAAAAAAAAACAAATATTTATTACAGAACTTAGGTTGTTAAGGATAGTACATTAAACGATGTTTATTATTCATAAAACTCGCAAAGCATCTCGCTTCGAGCTATCGAGTAGAAAAGTTGCATCCGTTTAGTTTGTTCTCAGCGCCGACCGAATGGAAAATTGCATTGTTTATATAAAGGTTAGCATGAAATAGGTGAATCTTTTCCATTTGGTCTTCCTAACAAGAATTGTGTTTTGTTTAAAGAAAAACAAAAGACGAATACAGTTATTGCTTTTAACTTTTCTTTAGTATTTGTTAAGTTGTAGATTGCTACCTAATTTAATGTTTTAGCTACTTATGAATTCTCATTTATATTTGTACATTAGGTTTTGTCAATTACTTAGCCAGATTAGTACCAACCTCACATACGACGACAAAAAAAAAAAAAACAAACTGGAACAAAGGAAGCACAGATGTTTTTTTTTATTTTAATATTAGATATATGCACAATTTATCGAAAATAACGACTTCGTCACGTGAATTTACTTGAAAAGCATTCTAGTTTTAAGTATCAACGGGAATCTCATGAGTAGCGTGTGCGTCGCGGCGACATAGGTGATTAGTTGTACGATTTTTCTGATCATTACTGAACTGAAGCATACTTGTTCATTTCAATTGAAAGCACAATGAAATTTAGGTACCTACATGGCTTTATAAAGTAACATAAGTCACTTCTTGAAGAGTACTGGTATAAGAGCTGATAAAAAATATGGAGAAAATATGAGAACGAAATATTTACAGTACTTAGTTATAAGTCTTTGTATTGTGATTTTTTCACCGAGATCATGTTTGTGTCCCGTTAAACTACACATCTTGAGCTGTCTAAGTAGGTAGCTTTTTATTTTCAATAGAACATTCTGCAAACGTAGCATATTATGTATTTATGAAGAGATAAACTAAAAGTAGGTACAGAGGTATTGTTTAAATAGATATAGTAGTATTAGTCTTATAGTATTATTAGACTAATTACTGACTTTTCAAATTAAGATTTCAATATTGCCGACTGCATATTTGAACCGTTTAAAAACCTCGTACTTCATACTCAGCATCCCAATTCGTGAGCGTTTACCAACGAGGCTTTGCTCTGTAAGCTAAAAAGCTGAATGGAAGTAAAACATCAATTGGCAATCCTAACAGCTAAGCTCTTCTAGTTCACTCCCTTTCAAATGCTCATAAAAGACTGTATTTTTGTCAAGATTAGTTAGAGGATCAGCGCCAAAATGTCTCGAATTTTCCTTTATGAAACTTTAAACTAGCTGCTCGTACCAACGATAAATAAAGCTTTAGTGCGAAGGAAGAGAAAATAAGGGATGAGTGATCTTTTAAGCCAGGATTGTCGTAACAACGTGCACGGATTATAAGTAAGGACTCTGATTTAACCTGAACTAGCATTGTTTGTGTACCTTCATCTACCACGTCGTACATAAATAATATTACCTACTAAGTCCGCCCCTGTGTAATTTAGCTTTGTGTACTTTTAATATAATATTGACAGGCAAATGTATGCATTTATGGATGGTTATTAAGTGAAATCAGAACCATATTAGAATCTATTTATTCCTTAGGAGTATGTTTTTGAGGAATTAAAGACTTTGGTTTTTATATTCCTACATTTTAAAGTACGATTTTGTGGGAAAAGTTAGGGAAACTGGAACCTAATAACGATTTAAAATTATTTAGAAATAAATTAGTTAACGTAACTTTTCGCAAAGAGTATTTTTTAGTTTTTCACTTATCGCTACATATCTATAAATAATTTTCGTATTGTAACAAATGGAAAACGTTATCTCAGCGCCGGTAACGTTTCCTGTGATCTCCTGTAAGCCGAGATTAGGTCGGATTGAGTAGAACCGTGCCACCGAACTGGTTATATTGAAGACGCACGTGAAACCTCTGTACACTCTTAATTCCTATTAACTTGCCAACTTCCCTAACTAGAATATTCCACTGATTATTTGATGAACACGGCGAAGTGGTTCCCTCGTTCTAAGTGACCTTTTCAAACTTTGACGAAACGGTCCTTAATATCGAAGCTCTAATTATACTGCGGCAAACTAAAACTAAACCTTATTCCTTGAAGGGTTATTTTTGCTTGAATTTCTTATTTGTTTTTAAGCAGTAATTCCAATTTTTTCCTATAGCTGAGCTAGAGTATTGCAAATGTAACATGAATAATGTTCGCCAGCGTGAAAATTACTAGGTGAGGGTAGTAAAATATTCGCGCGCTATAATAGTGAGTGGCGCGCAATTTGAACGGAATAATCTCCACATTTAGAATTAGAGGTTCGCTTTAAGTCGTCGTAAATATAGCGCAACATAGTTATTTTGAAAAGGCTTGCACGCCGAGCCCGGGGCGGTTCGCTTGGCGGAATATAATAATAGTCGTCGGGCCACCGCGGAATATCATCTCGGTACATTGTGAGAGGCAGGATGCTCATTAGATGAACGCCCCGGGCCGCCGCCCGCGCCGCGTACTCGCTTAGTGCCTACCTTCAGATACACTGCTCCGCATGCCCTCCACTGCACTTCGTATTCTAATTAGTTTTACTTTTCACCCTCCCTAACATTAACCGTTTGCTAGAAGCTGCAAATTGGTGTCTCGGTGCGGCCTACTTTTTCCGTCCGCTGCACCAATAATATAAATTTCAAGATCCTTTCCAACGACGTTCTGATAAGGGCGAAACGAGCAACTGAAATGGAAAGTGTTCATACTGAAGTTATATCTTACGATAAAGTTTTAGTTAGGGCCCATTATAGGATATACGGTTCACGGATCTAATAGGCTTTAACCTCTTTATGTTATCGCTTAAGTTGAGTGCGGTGTTAACATTATAATTATAACGACTGCTGTTACTGAACACTGGAATAATGTCTGAGCGAGTTTGCGAAGCCGATGTAATATTTTAATCTTATCATTCGAGTCAAGTTTCATGTCTCGCGAGGAAAGTTTGATCCGCGGTTCAAGTTTCGAGACGAACGACGAGCTTACAACTGTGACTGTGGGGCTCTCAGCCTCGGATCTGTACTTTAATGGGGTCGACACCATTATTGATGTTACTGTTCCTATAAAATCACTTACTTTACATTCGCATTTGCTATAAAAATATGATTTTTATGATGATAAACTACAAAGGACATAATGTCATGTACCTTTTTGTGGTTCTGAAAGCTGTAACTACTTACAAAGTAATTAAGTGTCTAATTATAGTGTATATTATAGAGGCAAAACCTCTTCACAAACCGAGGTAGCAATAATGTACCGCAATCCAGACCTAGAGCTGGAATAGGATGAGGGTGGTTTTAGTCAATAAGAGTCTGACACTCACAAAAAATCCCAATACGAAACGCTATGCCAAAACCAAGAAATGCTAAATTTTAAATCCTAAAACCAACTTTCTTTAACGGGGCCTTATCAGATACTAGAAACATAATCACAAAATTAACAATACTAATCAACAACCACTTATGATAAAATATCAATACAAAAATATTTCGTAAGTAAAGCAAAATTGTTTATCTAGTCGAAGAGGGGTGTTGTTTCTCAAAACAATCTCTTCGCACGAGCTGGTGACTAAGCATTTTCAAAGTTAAGAAGCCTTGTTTGGCCGCTTCCGATATTTGTTAAGCCCGTGTCGGTTTTACAAGATGCCAGCTTGAGATAATTAATGTGAAGCCTCGTAAAGCCCTTCTTAGTAATTTAACAACTTCTAATTGAATAAAACTTAACAACCTTTGTCCTGTTACGTTATTATAGTACATGTTTTATTATAATGTGTTGCATATGCTTTTAGATCTCCTGTATTCTCCGGCCCGCTTTTTATGCATGAGGGCGCGGGATAGAATTTGGCAAGTCCCTACCAATGTGATTTTTTCAGAGTTACATGTCCTTTCTAAGTTTATTTAGACACAACTGACACACAGAGTGAGTATACCTGGAATTATAATACAATGTAACTTTAAGTTTTAAATGTCTAATCCACCTAAACGAGATTCTTTGCGAGTATAATTGCCATACAAAAAGACGAGACGGCTGTCCAGTTCCTTTCGCTACGTATCATGGTCTCGACTAAGGCTGGGCGCGAGTGAGCGTATGTGAGTGATGCATTCTCAAATCTCCTCCATGTACTAGTATGTACTAGGAAGTCGCCCTTGCTCAGCATAGGTCACTTATAGCCTGACGAGATGATGTTTCGATAAATTCTTTTGTGGATAGTATATTAGTGCTGCAAAAAAAATCGAAGCCAGATAATACTAGGCTAGCAAAATACAAGCTAATAAAATTATAGGCTAGGCAACATTCTCTTTCCAAATCAGTTTAAAGCAACATTATTATGTAGAGAAAAGATTTTCATACGTTCCGCCATTTTGAATTCCTGCTGCGTTTTACTGGGTTCACATGGAGTGAAATAAATTCCTGCCGACGATTGAAAGTAATGACGTGTGCTATAATCGATTTGTGACAGATTTTCTTCCTTATATGGCTTTTCGCAAATGACACTGTAATATGTATGAGTTCTGGTTATTATTATAAAATTGAATATTATTACAAAAAAAAAACACATTAATATTAACTATAATACGTAAAATGTGTTTTTTATACAGTTATAATTATAAAGTTATCCTTAAATTTGGTCAGACTCGGAAAGTGGTTTGATTGCAGTATTACTACATCTTTATTCTTACTTGCACCCTTAAAGGTGGCCAGCCATGATGGTTTTCAAACTCTGATATTAATGGCACCTCAAGAACAACAATAAAACACGTGGATATTTTGTAAAATACGTTTATTGACATCAGTTGCAATCCATTACTGGCTCTTCTGTATAGACCTAAATATAATAGCCATGTTTCAGATCTTTATAAGTTCAGGTATGGTCAAAGAATATCAAGTCTGTTCTTAGTACACCCGCGAGGATGCTAGGGGTAGCAACGAATATAAAACAAAGTCGCTTTATCTATCCCCAGATCCATATGTATGCTAAAATCTTAAAAACTACGCAACGGATTTTGATGCGACTGTTTTAATAGAGAGTGATTGAAGAGGAAGGTTTATATGTATTAGTAGTATCAGCATTGCAACCATGTGAAGCCGAAGTGGGTCGCTAGTAATTAATATACATATAAAGAACTGTGGTAGAGCCATGCTTCGGCACGAATGGGTCGGCTCGACCGGAGTGTTACCACGGCCACACAGAAAACCGGCGTGAAACAACCACAGCGCTGTGTTTCGCCGTGTGAGTGAGGTTCCCGGAGGCCCAATCCTTCCCCTCCCCAATCCCTCCTCAATCCTTAAATCTCTAAATCCCTAATCCCTTAAAGGTCGGCAACGCACTCGTAACTCCGTTGCGGGTGTCCATGGGCGGCGCTGATTGCTTACCATCAGGTAGTCCGTCTGCTCGTTTGCCAACCTATTACATTTCATTACATAAAGAACTAAAATAACTTGTAGAATTTTACCTAAATATTTGCGTGAATATCGGTTCACGTGCTAAATGTTGCACCGGGTCGAGATTGTTGGATTGGATGCGCTTGCCCGCTTACGCCATCAAGATGACATAATAAATGGAGGATGGCGGTACAATTAATTGCTTCTAAGGAATGCGCCCAGCTGCAGCAGTGATAACATACATATAAGATGAATAGTTTACACCCACCCGTTACCTAGTTATCTATCTATATATGTATAGGTATACATAAAAATCACATTATCTACTGAAAATAATGAGTTATGCGCGTGAATTTACTAGAAAGGTTCTACTAGTTGTTCTAAGTTTCTTTGTATGTTTCAATAAGACTCATGTTGTGAATTGATTATTGAAACTAGTACACCTTTCTCGGTTAATTCGTGTGGGTAAATTAAGTATGGATCAGGATAGTTACTAGTCAATAGTTGAAAGAATTTTGTTGCAAGATGCACTTCACAAATGTTCATACAAACAAGATTTATTTTACAAAAAATTGCAATAAAATCTTTAAAAAAATATCTCTACAATCCATGGGAATGTAAAGCAAATATTAATAGACTCTTTCTAGAAAAAATCTCAGTAGTAAAAAGGAATTTAGTATGGAGCCTGATGTATGGCAAAGCGTGTACTCTGTTTTAAGGAATTCATTAAATAATTGGTGAAAGCTGAGTAAAAGTCCAATAAATATAAAAAATAAAAGACACCATCAAGATGTTACGCCATGTTTAACTTCAAACTTACCCACAGCAAGCAGTCTATTAAATCCAAAGCATTACTAAGTTACCAACATTTTCATTAAACTGGAAAATTCTAGAATATCATTGATTCTACCGAAATGGTTATTCGGGACGCCCTTTGCCATTATCAGAACATTGAAATGAGCGTTCAATATTGCTTCGTCGCACTACTACAAACTCCGTAATCTTAAAACGCCACTTTACTTAGAGTCATTCGAGGTAACGAGACCATAACTCCGTCTTGTCTTGGATACGGAGTAATCCCGCCACTCACGAAACTCCGCAGATCCAGATAGAGAATAGAAATACGATTAGTTGGGTTTGTTTAGTTTGATTGGAGCCGCCTAAGCCTGCATTACTTGGAGATAGCACGATTTCTTCGCGACCGTGGTTGATAACGCGCATTCTGTGTTACAGCGGGATCAGTAACAGTTAATCTGTAAGCCGAGGTTCACACGATACACATCTAAGTCAGATGTTGTCTATCTAGCTTAGGACGGGTGGGAGTGGGTTAATGACTCGGAAATCATTCGGGTTAAGTTCCTTTGGGAACGGATTGGAAGATAAGGGACCAACAGATTTGTTAGTGTCGCGTCTCGCACCAGGATTCAGCGGAACGTTTCGAAACATTGACCTTCAATTTGACATTTATTTTCTTTTTCGTAATCGAATCAAGTTCGTCTCACAAATTGCAAGTAATCTGTGTAAGTGTTCGAACTTAGTTGTGGACTTTAGTTATTCTATTGTTTGATAAACAACATTGTGGTCGAGACAAATAGGTTTTGGTGTGAAACCGATATTATTGCGGGAATAGTTTACAATTCGTTTGATTCTGTGGTATTAGGTTTGTCAATAACAGTGCTGAGCTTTGAAGGTGACGGTAATTAATAGCTGAAGGCCTTTATCTAATGAATTAAAATCACAAGACGGGGTCACGAAGAGAAAATAGTTTTCGGTAAATTATAAGCAGATTAGTTTGAATTGTATAGTACAAATAGTTGTGTATCTTGTGTAGTAGCTTCAAGACTTTGTTCATAGTCAACAACTAAAGTAGATTAACACTATCCAAAGTTTCAGAAGAGATTTATGAATGCAAACTCGCTAATTGTTTGTTTCTCACAAAATTATTGAAGAGTGTAGAACATCAGGAAGATTATTCGCAACGTGTATAATTTAGATAATAATATTTACATATTTTCTCTTGTGTAAGGAATTAAGTGTATTTTTGGTTATCCGACAGAAAATGATACTATTTTAGAATTAAAACCGCTATTGTAGGAACAACAATACAATACTATATATTAACAAAACAACAAAGTAAAAAAATCTCATAATTTTTTTGGTAAAAATTATGAGAACAATATAGTCAACAAGACGTTAACTTACTTGAAACCGAAGAAGTTCTTAAAAGTATTGTTTTTCATACATTTGGTTGTAAAACACTTATCATTAAATAATTCACATCTTAAGACAATATAATAAAAATAAAATAGTAAAATAACATAATATATTCTAACCTGACACTGCACACAGAAGCTGTGTAACTAAGTGAGGCCAGATTTCCGGTTCATTTATCTGGTGTCTCATCATAGTTCCGTTGCAGCCGGATGCAGGCGGTCAACGGTTAATTGATTACCCGGTAGTTAACCGGGTAAAGCGCCGCCTTTTACACATCAAATACGGTTATGTTTGTAAAGCTGAATGCAAATTATTTAAACTAGTTAAGCCCCAGTAAATTGCCTTTAACGGATGCCAATTTGTTTGTAGATGATAGGTTTTTGTTTTAAACGTTTAACAGGATGTTTTTCTTTGTTGTATTGATTTTTGATATTAAAGTTTATAAGTGGGATTAGTGGTATGAAAGTTTAGTTTTCATATTGTGTTAACTTAAGCTATTGATTACATAAAGCATTTTCTATTGAATTTGATTTGAAAGTCATTGTTTTTTGGCAATAGGTAAACAAATGTGTGAATGTTCTTATTTGTAGGCATTGGTATAAAACCAACAACACATGTGTAGTGTAACATTATGACACCTGACTTAGTTAATTCTATTACAAACATTAAGCATCAAAGCCTTCTTAGATAAAAAGCTTTAATGGACAATTTCTTACATTTCATTCGACAAACAATTCATAAATAACCTAGAAAATGTACGAACGTTTCTTTAACACGCTGTACATACAAACACCACAGACTAACGAAGGTACTAGACTTACCAGTTTACCTAAGTAAGTAACAAAGTCAATTCAAGCTAATAATCTGAGATCCCTCGCTCAAATAGAAACAGTATACCAACAAAGAGGATCGTTTCGTTTGATTTGTATTACTGGAACTATTTGTAATAGAAGCTATTGTACAAATTACGAGCGATTAGCTAAATAAGCGTAAAGTCGTTCAGACGTTAGTGTGGAATTAGGCGTAGTTGGTGTCTCGAGTGTATTGTTGTTACACTGTCTGTGGTGTAACTATGTAAAGGTATATCCCTATATATATACTTATATTATACAGAGCAAAATGCCTATTTCACCTTCTCTATTCTTCCTACGTGTCGTAAAAGTATTGATTAATTAACTGCATATTCAATAAAACTGAGAAGCAGTGTTTTCTGTTAAACGTAATTCTTTTAAACTGCAATCTCTAAACTCATTTCTATGATTAGGCGGTATAAGAGCTGCCAACGTCATGGACACCAGAGGAGTTGCGATTGCGGTCAGCGTTTTAGAGATTACGGTGTCGGCGATTTAGAGATTGGGGAGGGAACAAATGGAGGAAGTTCCTAAACACAATACTGCAATGTTATAAATTTATACATATGTATTTACGAAGAATACAAATATGGTTTTACTTTCAAACGGTATTGCTTCAAATATTAATTAATTCCACATTATATCTGAATTTCAAAAACGTCAACAACTGCCTTATTGCGTTGCCGAGTTTATAATAAGGTGTTATCAAATGTCTTGACAGAAGCCCTCGACCGAGGCGCGTCGCTGATAATTGACGCCCGGGAAATTACATGTCGGGCCACAGACAGTTGTTGATGACGTCACAGTACTTGATTATAAACGATTTATTTCACAAATGACGCGACGCGATACTGTCGCGAGTGTGCGTAATGTGGTTAGTTAATAAAAGTTAGGTGTGCGCACAGCTTTATGCCGCTTTATACTTATTAATATGTGTACGCGAAAGTCGCTTTAATTTGTAATGATGCTGGTTCATGTTTTAGTGTTTTCGTTTGAGATTTGGACCTTATTTTTGTTCGTAGACGGCAATTGTTGAATGTAGCTATTTTGTACATGTTGTATTTTAGTTGTACGGAGTTTTATTTATGTGTTCTGTCTGTATTTTACGAATTGTATTTGTTTTTTTACGCCGACTTTTTCTCGTGTACATTTTTTCTGACTTTTACTCACAAGTTATATGTGCTACGATTTTCAATGCATATAACTAAATAGGTACTTTATGATTATGTAATGAAATAAGCTTTAACTTATAAATGATAAATATGTAAGCATTCCGCGTTGCTCTTGGATAGCCGCAACGCTGAGGAGTTATAAGTGCGTTTCCGACCTTTTGGGGCTTAGGATTTTGAGGGTTGAGGAAGGATGGTGCAGGAGGATGGTGCCTCCGATAAACCTCACTTACACGTTGAAACAAAGCAAGTGTTGTTTCCCAGCAATATTTTGTGATACCTTTGTAATATACCGGTAAAGCTGGCCCGGTCGTGACGAAGCATGGCTCACCCACATATAAAATAAATTAACTTTGCACCACCACTGTACACAACTCCCCCCACCAACACTTAAAATTGATAGTTAATTTATAACAACGATAAAAACAAATGACGACTATCGTTGCCTGTAATACATACTTATCATAAAACAGTCGGGTCGCATGGCACACCCGGTTAAGTGGCTGGGTAATTAATGTCCCGCCAAACGACTGCCCCGAATATCCGGATGCACCCGGCCCGAGTATGGTAAAATTCCCGACTATCATGCTATTGCAATAACAGTGAGCGTTCTCGTCGGCTGCCATGTTTGGCAATTGTATTAAGATTTGTTATACATAATTCTGAGTAGAATGTGACTTTACATTACCCTGTTTTTCTAGTGAAATACTAATATTTTTTTTATTTTCTTGCCTTTTGCCGAAAGCACAAGAACGCGTGAGAGATGAAGCATCGCTACAAGGTGCAATTAACCCTTTTTTATGAGGGGAAAATCATCAATTTACTTCTTCTCGGGTGAGACCAGAGGTCAGATTCTTACTGACTACAAACCCCTACAAGGCCGAGGCCGCGGTACCTTATTGCGATAGTCCCGCAACCCCGGCTGTAACTGCGATCTCTAAGCTAGTTTCCAAATCCGAACATAGAGGCCCTGAACATCTAATGCATATAAGTAATTATTCTATACATAACGAATTTCTAATTAAAACTTTCTATCACCAATGGGTAGGTACACAGATCTCATTTTAATGGTTTGTAAAAAGTTAATAGAAAAAAGGAATCGTTCCCCGTTCCTAATTGAATGTCCCGTCCGCCATATTCTTCAAGATGTTCCATTTAGGTTACTGTTTAAATTGAAGCACACAATTAAGGATAGTATGGTACCAAACGAGAGCTTCCAGAAAAAAGGAGTGCAAGTAGTTTTTAATTCGTCGGTCTAAGTCTAACTAAGGGTCGCACGTATTATTCTAATTATATTGGAGCAAGTCATAACGGCATTCAAACTATTTATAACATTTGCTCTTACCACATACTTACGTAACTACATCCGCGCCAAATTATTCGAACCCAATTTGACTGACTGCGAGATCTTCGGACCAAAGTTTGGCAATTATAAAACATTCACCCTATATTTTTCAATGAAATACGATTATTTGTGTTAAGCAAAAGTTGGACTGGAAAATTCACTAGCAGTTCGTAGAATATGATATCGTTGTGTAACTTGTAATAGCAGCCAACAGCCAACATTGGTTGCCGTCACCAACATTGGCCATTATGCAGTGCCAACGTTGGATGTATGAAGTGTAGTGTCGGACACGGAAACGGAACAGCGAAATTCAATAGCGCGCGTGAGTAATAAAACGTGGCCTGTTGACAACGGTCCGTTGCACCATAGTTGAGACTTCATTTCAGTTGGTAAATTTGTCGAGCGTCCGTCCGAAATTGCGAGCTTATTGCGTCCACGGCTTGTTTGTTTGGACGGTCAAAGCTTTGTAAGCTACAAGGTGCGCCCACAATCAAATAAATGTCGCAAAATAATGACGTTTCGCTGCCGCTTTGTAACCCGCAGTTGTTGATGCAACAGATGCAATTTTCCGTCAGCTAATGAATTATGTAGTTCGTAGTTTTGTACCTGTTTTTTAATGTAAACCGAATGCACAAACGGAATATGAAATTCGTCGAAATTCGTATGTACATAAGGGTTAGAATGGCAAAACATCAGGTAGTATAATAATCTTAATTTGTAGCGTTTTACTGTTCGCTCAATATCTATGTACTAATTGAAAATAAAGAAGCGGAACATGCAAGAAATTAAAATTTAAATGAGCACTTTTAATCTATACAAATATTATAAAGAGGAAAGGTTTGATTTTTTGTTTGTTTGTTTGTTTGTATGAATTGAATAGGCTCCGAAACTACTTGGCAGATTTGAAAAATTCTTTCACTGTTGAAAAGCTACATCATTCCTGAGTGGCATAGGCTATATTTCATTTTCAAAAAAAATAGGCATCCTTACTAAAATTACGATAACGTAACCCAAGGTGTGAAAAAAATATCAAAAAACTACCTTACATCGCGTGCGCTGCGAAAACTATTGATGATAGAACAAAATGATATACTACTTTTTTTTAGAACACACCATTATCTACAAAAAATCAGCGGCAGCATATCTCTAACTCTATTACAGTCATGTCACAATAAGCGTTTTTTTTTATTGAAAAAAATAAATTAAAATACCACCGCTACAAAAAGCTCTTTCGTTCGGGTTTCAAGGTTCGGGTTCGTAACATGGAAAGTACAAATGTGACTTGTTCTGAGTTATATGTACTTTCTATGATTATTAAGACACCAATGACGGTGAAGGAAACCATCGCGAGGAAACCTGGACTTATAATTTCTAATTTATAAGTTTGAAATCGTCAATCCGCCTTGAGCAAGCGTGGTGATTGATGCTCAAACCTGTGAGAAGAGGCCTTTGTTCAGCAGTGGGCATTTATACCCTGATGATTTGAAGAGTTTGAATTAACCAAGCCAGCCTTGGGTTATTTGGGCTATTTGGGTTATTTGGCATTGGGTTATGGTTGGGCTACAAGCGATTGTTATTTTCTCCCCTCAAAAAAGACTGCAGTGTTTTAGCAGTGATCATGTCCCTATAACGCCCTAAGGCAGTCTTTTAGAATTTAAATCAGATTGACAAACACAGTTCTTGGCAAATAATTCTTTCTCTGTTGCTTTAAGTCAATATGTTTGTATTGTACGAATGTTGGTTACTAGTGTGGAGTGTCTGAGAAAGCCGCTTGCAGCACAGGACTTGACTCATCCGGATAAGGGACGCTCGAATGGTTTCTATGCTTATGCGGTACTCGATGTTACTACCGGGTAACCATAAGCTTAAGATATTCGACTTAGAATTTGCTTCTCCACAGTATGGTTCTTAACTCTGATATTATGAATTTTGCATCTTGTACTAGACTTAGTATTTCATATTTTACTCATATAGAATTTATTATTTAATGGCATAGGTCGGGAAGCTAGCTGACGGATTACATAATGGTAAGCAATCGGCGTCGCTCATGGACGCTATACTAGTTGCTACAAGTGCGTTACAGATTCTTTGTGGATTATTAGGGATTTAAGGATAGGTGATTTGAGCATTGCGGATGGAGTGTTACTGATTGAGCTTCTGGTAACCTCACTCGCGCGTCGTAACACAACGTAAGTATTGTTTACGAGGCTGTGGTATCACTCCAGTTGAGCTAGGCCGTTCGTGCCCCATAGAGCTGTGTCCTACCTGGGAAGAACAGCGCCACGCATTTGCCGTTTATACAGGTGATGACTTCTCGTTGCCGAATTTGGTGAGGGTTATGATCGACAGCGAAGCCGGCTGGGAATCTGTAGCTTCCTTCTGTGAGCAAGTAATGTCGCAGAAGGAGGCGGCGGAGCGGGTCCGAGAGGCAGTTGTTCTTGCAGACTCGATTCGTCGCCCGAGGGTGGGTAGGCGTCGGAGGCATTATGCCCTAGCAACAGCCTGTGGGTAGAAGAACGGGGAACTGTTGCCTGCATTGCACGAGCTGCTGCTGCGATCGCCAAAAGATGGAGGCGACCAGTCACTGCCCAGAGGTCAGGAAAGTCGTTTTTAGTCCTCGTGACTTCTCCCAAAAGGCAGAAGACGGCACGAAAGCTGAGTTTGTTTAGTGGGTGCAAGCCCCACATTACCTCACCGTCTACCCGGGCGGTGTGTATGCGTAAGGCATTTTTCTCAGCTGGAAAAAAAGGCGGTTCGTGCCGGAGCGTGGGTCTTCCACACTTTACCCATTAATTGTTCTTAGGAAATATATTTATTTATTTGATTCAGATTTTCAATCCCAGATCTTTAGCTTAGCCAGTACTTAGTGAAGTTGGATCGTACTTAGACTCTATACCTTCACTTAGGTAGTTACTCAGTAATTAAATGCATATCATTACGTAGAAACTTATCAAATATGGGTTTCAAACTTGTGATATGTGCTAACCAGTCATATTTGATGTTACGTGACGCGCCTTCAAGTGTTTACTAACTTCTTGAAGTGACTTCGCCCGTTACCCAGATAGTATATAGCCTGTGTACTATCCCAGGCTATAATCTATTCTAAAACGAATTACTCACGTGCATTAATAGAGAAAATCTCTACTGGTTTCAAGTTATAACGGGACTCTTACCCACGAGCAGCGTGCGCGTCGCGATGACGTCGCCCATGATGTGTCATGTATGCCCCGTATGACTTAGTCGTTATTTCCACATAGGTACATTTACAATAGTTACTATTCAAAAACCTAAACATCAAGCTTAGACATAAATCGATAACTTTGTCTAAGCCATAAATGTTCCCTAAGTGCACCCCTAACTTCTTTCTGTAAACTGTCATTACGGTACAAGGGTACCATAACTAATATTTATCCACATTACGAACCGATCGGGTTTAGTCCGCAGTCGCGGCACTTGGCACAAGTTAAATGTAGTGTAAACAGAGGTAGTTATCGCTACCGCGCGCCACTAAATCTTGCACTACCGCCGCGCTGCCGGGCCAGCGCGCGCCCGTTTGTCATGTCACCTACCGTCGCTCATGCTATACTGTGCTCCCGTGATTATGATGACCATTTATCAATTACAAACTAGAGTAAAGTACTACTACAGATGTTTGGATACTGGTATAATGTGTAGTCTGTCAGATTGTCAATTCCGATTTAAATGTATAATTCACTTATTTTTTAACACATTTCTTTATAAAGTGGCTCCTATCCCATGGTAATTAGGCACATAATGTCACCTACAATCAAACTTCTGATTATTTTTTCCTGCTATTACGAAACATTTTTCACACCTCTCGTTTTCTCTTCTGATGGTTTTTAATTTCAGTATTATTTTATTCAGAAGTGTGTTGAAAAACGTCGTATGATACACGTGTGCATTGATGATTACCGTCAGCTCAGCTCCCTAATCCTCACTATTTTACAAACAGGGATAAGTGTGTTTTGACTGGACGGTTTGTGCTGTTAACTCCTTGAAATTGGTGCGCTTAATTTCAAGGAGTTGGTTGACGAATTACAAGCGCAATTTTAATTAAGATACCTTATTTTTCCGTTCGTTACTGACACGAAATTCAAAATTATTCTGTATTCTAAACTCTATTTATCGAAGGTTGAAATTGTAAAATAAACATTCCATTATACCTCTCAACTAATTACTGCAATGAGTATACAAACCCTGTTACCTATAAATGTTACACAAGCATTCAAATAAAAAAAACCTGAAAAGTTTAACGATTATTTCATATTCCCTATCTATACGTTTATCTACGGAATAACATTTTCATACATGCTCTCCCCGCAATCAATTACGATTTGATTGAAAAACGTATATATCCATGGTTTTTGAAATGTGCAAATTCAATCGCGTAATGTTTCGTGTGTTCCGTATATAACTGTGTTCCGTACAGGGTTCGCTTTGAACAAAGGAAAGCTGATCTAAAAGCAAATATTGCCGCGATATTGC
The DNA here is from genome assembly GCA_902829305.4 of Spodoptera exigua. NCBI lineage: Eukaryota > Metazoa > Arthropoda > Insecta > Lepidoptera > Noctuidae > Spodoptera > Spodoptera exigua. The sequence goes on from LR824612.2 coordinate 8,134,495, forward strand.
ATCGCTTTTCAAAATAAAACGGTTACAATTTTACAAGGGCGTTTGTACACAATCGACGACTAGAGTTGTTTGGTGTCAAGTTGAGAACAAGACCAACTATGTAGGGATGGTCTAGTAATTAAAATGTATTCGTAAATTGCAAAGTTGCATTCATCAATATCATCATCATCATCATAATCATCATCAGCATGATTCTTGTTTTTATAATAAATATCGTGAGACATACTAAATTAACTAAAAATCGCGGGTTACTCTTTTTATTTCCATAAAAAAAACACCAAACACCGGCCTGTTGATTTCGGTTAGTGGAAAACATTCAAGATATCAATTTACATTTTTGAATTAATAATTCATACTATAAGTACTGTCTAAACTTAGATAATTAATAAAATTAGTCGTTACGATCAAACATGATAAATCGCTTTCTCTTTAAATAATTATGACTCTTTAATATAACGCTAATTTGCCTAAAGACACATTCATTAAATTGACAATGGTAGCTATCAAAACCTTTCGTCTATAATCAAATTTCGAAAGTTTTTAGTCTATGGTCACTAACCTCAAACTATTCGAAAAAGTGATTTAAAAATAGAACTGCAATGAGAGCTACCATTTTTCATTCCTACCAGATGACGCTAATCTAGCAAGAGATCAGTTTAATTTGATCACTGTAGCTGTCAAAAATTAAATGTCCATTGGTGTGACACCAGCTAAATCAGTCTAAGTGTAGGAGAGCCATGCTTCGGCGCGAATGGGTCGGGTCGACAGAAGTGATACCACGACCTTTCAGAGTACTGTCGTGAATCAACACCAATGTTGTGTTTGTTTTAAGTGAAGTTACTGGAGATCCAATCCTTCCCCCCATCAATCCCCAATTCACCTAACCTTTAACCCCTAATGACCCACAAAACGTCGGCAAAGTACTTGTCTTATCATCGATTGTGAGTGTCGCCTACAGCAGCAGCTGGGGAGAAGGAGGATAGCTCCCTCACGAACTCCGACTCGCGGAAAGAGGAGAGAACTTCCCAGGTCCTCTCGCACCGCACCATGACCTCGACCTAAGACCGGGCGCGAGATGTCGCCGCCGCCAACCACTTCCCTAACTCCGATTGCTTATTATCAGGTGATTCGAATGCTAGTTTGCCAACTTATCTCAAAAAAAAAATTACTAATTAACGAAAAAAAAAACGGGAGCATCTTACTGGAGAAGCCTGGTGAGCATAACACTATAGTCTATTCGAGTGGCATTATCATCATCACCCTCTGGAATACGTCCATTTCTGGGCGAAGCTAACTCTTAAGAAGGGTTTATTTCGATCGGGGATCGCACTTAGGTCACACACAAATTTAAAGAACATTTCTGGCCATCTATAGATGGCTGGTCGCAATTTTAGATTAAAACTGGGTCCATTATGCACGCAGCATGTCATAAGGCTAATGAGAGTTCCATTTTTAAACGTATTTTTTTACTTCTTGTTTTTGTCATGTTTATGCCAGTTTGAAACAGATTCTGTAAAACGGTTTTATGTAACAACCAATTGATGTTTAGTGGGACCGATTGACGACTTTTTAATGATTGGGGCATTAAGGAGAGTTCGGATTGACTGTAGGTACCCGGCCATCTGAACTCTTGATTGCTGATGTAGAAAAATCGTATGTCTTTATTTATTGTACTAACAGCTACTATTACATATACAACCAAGTTTATACTGTACTTACCTTAAGACTGATTATTATCTGTTTCAGATTAGGCGGGAGGAAACGCCGGAGTGACGTCATTGTGAGGACCATCCAGAGAACACGGTGGAGCATACGGTGGCGGTGAGCCCTGCTATGGCTGAGCACCGCCTTAGTCGAGGCCATGGTGCATAGCGAGAGGAACCGTCTCCGCTTTCTGTGAAGCAGTTATGCTCGCAAATAAGGAGAAGGATAGCCTGAGGGAGCTATTCTCCCCCTCACGTCCCAAGTCGTAGTAGGTGACACTCCGGGCGTCGGGGATCGAGAGACGATCTCCGACACCGTAAGTACGGTTCTGTGGACAGCGAGTAAGGGTAAGTCGCCGCCCGATCAGAATAAGACCTAGGCGTACGGCGCGTAGCGTTTCGCGCGCGCCTCAAAGGGCCAATACAGACGGGGCCTAGCAGCCGCCAGGAGAAGGAATGGAGGGGTTTTAAGTCAGTAACAGTTTGACATTCCCTCTTGCTCAATATTGGGCGATCGAAGTCGTTTGAAGATTTTTCTCTCACAAAAACAAACTGCTCGCTCGTGCCAGGGCTGCGGGTCAAGAGGAAGCAATAATATAACGTAGCCCCGGCCTGGAGCAGGAAAAAGAACTGTGTTGTTTTTAGTCAGTAAGAGTCTAACACCCACGCATAGAAGTAGAAGTCATTTGATGACTATACCCACTCGAAAAGCTCTTAGCTTGTTCTACCCGACCTAGTGCTCATACCCAGTGTAAATATCAATACGATTATTTCCATCGATTGACTTGTGTGAATACAAAAAATAAATAAAGGTAAATGAGATAAAAATGTAATTTTTATTCATATTTTTTTAACCAGGTTTTTGTAGATTCTAAGCTAAATCTTGGTTTTTATACTTAAATAGATCCTTCAGAAATTTTGGATCAAATTTCTTTGGAAAACGCCCGAGGGTTCGTACAGTATTACTCGTATAATCGGCATTAAACGATGTTAAAGGACCGTCCACGTTTCCACGAACAGGGGGCGTATTACGATCTCTTAATTCCAGTCAATTTACACCTTAAAATGAACTGCCTTGTTTATCTGTATTATGACGTCTTATTGCCAGTCAGTTAGCAGTCACGTGACACTTGACCGATTTCTGCACGTATATTGGCTTGCAAACCCGTATTATGACCGCCAAACTGAAATTTCTTAGCTTGCTCAAATGTCAAAAATTGTGTCAAACAAACCAGTCAGTTTACGCCGGTGTCGAGTAGCTTTTACTGAATTGTTTTAAGTTTTTATCACATAATGTTTACTACAACATTAAATATGTGTGATGAGTTAATAATCTTCGAGTTTCTTGAAAGTGATGCGTCACAAGATAACCACCAAACAAACATTCAGAGGACGCGTCTTCGAGATCTTAGTGACCGTTTTGCGATTGGAGATGTTGAATTTATTAAGCGATACAGGCTTAATAAACAATTAGTCCACAACTTATGCGATGAACTGCGACCTCATGCAGCTACTGGGTCTACAAGTTCGTCGGATTTACCAATTGAAAGGAAGGTTGGTAATTTTAGAGTTTGTTCAAATTATAATAGATTTAGCCATTACTTAGTCTTAGATTCTGTATCTTGGGTATGTGTACTGTTAATGAAATCAATAAACTTACAAATTAATTATTCTTTCAGGTGTTAATTGCATTATCATTTTATGCTACGGGGTCGTATCAACGCCCTGTTGGTGATATATCTGCACACTCTGTAGCGCAGCCTACAGTGTCCGTGGTGATAAAGCAGATTACGAAATTATTGAATTCACCTCATATTCAAGCAAAGTATGTAAAATAAATGGACTTCATTAGTTAAAAAACCCTTATTATAACAAAAACTTTTATTTTTGCCGGGTGAGCTGTTATCACCTATCCTACCTACCATTACTTAGGTTCAGAAATGTAGCGTATGTCAAAAATTTATGTTGTGAGACAGTGCTGTATTTTCATATTTATGACATTGTACTTACGCATATAATACATAATTCGTTTTTGAACTCATTCTTAATCTCGATTCTGTTAGGAAATTACATTATATAATATATTACATTCAATTTTCAAAAACCGTAATATACCAGTAACCCTTTTAAGATGTTTTCGAACGCAATCTTTCAAGACGGTGCAAACCAACCACAGACAATCATCCAGGATGAAACCAGTCAGAAAAACGTACGTCATAATACGAAAAAGAACCATGCAGTTTACGGCCTTAAACTGACCTGCCAGGAAACAAACTGGATTTTAAAAAGGTTGTAATACGCCCACAGGTTTTTTATTTAAGTTTATTCATCAATACATCAATTTTATTTTACTTATACTTACTAATGTTCACGAATTTCCACATTTAAATGACAAAAATAATGTATCTATCTATTTTACTCTTAGACCTTAACAACATGAACTAGAACTCCTCCTAAAAAATACAGTTTATCTCTATAAGAACAGTTCACAGGAAAACAACAATAAAAAATAACATAATCCCTTAACAACAGTTTGTTATTAAAATTATTCCTAAGGCGATATTGAGAAGGATTATCGCAAAAATAAAATATATCAGAGAAAATCTGTCTGGCAGGAAAATTGAACCTATTTTAAAGTCATGTTTAGATTTTTGTTAGAAAGTCGGCGATATTTACTTGTAGCTCACCTTGCGCAAATATTCGTATCATCACAGACGTTAGGGCTCAATGGGGTAATATTTCCAATACTAAAAAGTGCAGTGAGCGGTGTGCGCGTCGGAAAAGGCAAGAGATTGGTACATAATATTGCAATCTCCGTTCGCAAACACTTGCTATATACGTTAGGAAGCAATACTTATCCGCGTCGAGCGTTCGTGGTTGAATTTCCCAACGAACAGCAATTCGCTCTTTCGTATTTAACCAGTGGTGGTTAAATTGTCTTGTATTGTATGCTCGTGTACGCATCCCCGTACAATGGTCTCATCGTTAGATATTTTTTCTAGATACTGGATGTATGGAACTGTACGATTTTGAAATAATTTGTTAGTTAAAAATTATATTGAATACATTTATGCAATTAATAAAAGTCTATCTTTTAAATGTAATTATCTTAAATACATAAGTAGGTAATTGTGTCTATGATGCATTGTTTTCATTCTCATGGAATTTTCAGGATAAAAGTTATCCTATCTGTACCCAATTTCATTCGAATCGGTCCAATGGTTTAGGCGTGCACACAGACAGACAAACAGACGTGATTATAATATTAGTTTATATTTGGACTAATCCCTACTTTAGTATAAATGTCTTGTTATATAAACTGAATTCTCTCAAACGATGTCTCATAAATCTTTTACAAACAACATCGTTTGAAAGCAAGCTCACAATCCTTCATTCCGCTGGCTAAGACCTATTCTGTTTTTACGAGAGAAATGTTAATACCCGAATTTATAGTTGGAAGGTCACGATTCACGCGAGCTAACATCCTAGGATACTGCGGGGATTAGTACAGTTAATTCCTGGAATACATTTTATCTTAACCATATTCTGTTTAAAACGTCTCTTAGTGATTACGAAATGGAAAATACAGAAATTAAGGCAAAGTTTCGGCGGGTGCCTCTTTTATGACGTGTTCTTATCTCCCGGGAACGGCGCGTGTGGTGCGAGTGTGGAGTTACAACATTAACTTTGCCACTCAAAACTTTCATTCTCCATTTCCTTACACCGTATTACTGCTGCATAAGGTATAAACTAGTTCATTTCTATATGCCCAGTTGCATTGCTAACGTGGCTGTTGTTGTACAAGTGGTACCTATTGTGGCAGTGCCGCTTTGTTTGCGAGTGTCGCCGATATATCTCGAAAGTTTTGCGGTGCAGCAACGCATCTCCCCTAGCACTGGTTATATCAACCCTTATCACGAACGATTAAAATTAACTTTGCAATAGACAACACTAGGAAAAACTTATTTAAATATTAAGCATGTGCAGTAAAAGATTATATTAAAAATAAATTTATATTCTGTGAAATATTCAATCGATTTGAGTGTAATCGAATTCGAAACGAGTCTGCAAATGATTTAATAAATATCGTGATTCGTATCTGGAAAATAGCGCCCAGCTTTTAATGTGTACACATGGAGTGTTCGATAGAAGGGATCGCAATGTTTGTTTCAATTTCCTGAGGTGTGAGAGCAGCCGCGCTTCGCGTCTTCATAGATCCTCCATGTTTTGCAGTGGAGAATTCATTCATCAATGTAAACTCAAAACTGCAAAGAATCAATCAAAACAGTATTTACCATCAACATATTTTCATAAGCAAATACTGTTTTTTTTTATACAACCTTGTAAGTACGTTGGTAACCTGCCTAGCTTTATGGTCTTTTAATATGATTTATAAAGACGATCTTAGTACTAAGCTGCTGTTAAAAACTAATTAAGAACTCAGATTCATTAGTCATTTATGTAACTAAAATTACAAACGTATTTTTACTTGTCGCATGTTTTAATAATATAACGTAGTAAATTTTGTAATATTGAAAATAAAATTGGGACTATTAACAGTTTTATTTAAGTGTACTCCCATACTAAAGACAGCCTCGCTTGGGAACGAATGGGTCGGTTTGTCCGGAGTGATGCCATAGCCACAGAGAAAATCGGCGGCGTGAGACAAAATTGACGTTATGTTTCGCCGTGTGATTATGATTACCAAGGGCCCAATCCTTCGCCTCTCCCATCTCCTGTCCTCTTCTCATCCTAATTCTCAAATATCTACCTAACCCCGAAAAGGTTGTCAAAGCACTTGGTGTCTAACATTTCTTTCGCATCGTCGTTTACTTATCACGATATAAAAAATACAATTAAAAAAAATAAATACGTAAATAATCTGTTAAAGTAATTATTGCAATGAGTAGGTAATTACATCAGTAGCATAAGTAACATTAATAGTCTGTATGTCATGTTTTATTAAAGAACGCGTATGAGATGTGTTTTATTTGAATATCGAAATTGCTTTCAGTATTTCCTTTAATTTCAATCGGAGTATTAATATTTATTATACAAAAAATGTTTTCACTCGTAAACTTTACTTTTATTGAAATATCAGGATTACGGTTAATTGAAAAAATAAAATGTTTTGTAATAAAATAATAAGCATGTATGTATGTATCGATTGACTTCGGTCAAAGTGTTCAGTCTGAATAAGACCTACACTCTGCAGGAGATATAGATATAGTAGGTGCATATGTGTGTGTTCAAACTATAGATATATGTATAAAGTGCGAAATATATGTCTATAGTGTTTCAAATGTTTCTTATCACAGTTTTATGTAAGTGGGAGGGGTCATGTGCAGGGCTTATGGGTTACTATACTATTATTATTGAAAATCATGTAATTACACACTGTTCAATAAAACACGAAATGTCGAAGGGGCCCGGGTTAAGGCGCTCACTTTTCATACATGAGTAAGGTTTCGTCACCTGGCAAGTACCAATTTGACTTTGTCCGAGGTATACTCGTGTAGTTTATATGATTATTTAGACACCACTGACATATGTATGGTGAAGAAAAACATAGTCAGGAATCCTGGACTTACAATTTCTAATTATAAGTTTGAAATCAACAATCTGCGTTGAGCAAGCGTGTGAGAAGAGGCCTTTGTTCAGCAGTGGTCACTTATCAGCTGATGATGTGTTGTGATGTGATGTGAACAAAACACACTGCTATATCTTAGCACAATTACAATGGCAATTTTATGAAAGATGAAAAGTGTCGTCACGTCATACTAACAAAGCATTTTGTACACGTACTATATATAGTATATCGTACATTTTATATGAAAAAGTGCTTTACTTTTAATGTTGACAAATGCTGCAGGCCATGTAGATATTGCCTCAGTTAGTCATGTAGTTCGCAAACATTCAACGGTGCAACTATTTCCATCAGGCTTTGTGCCCAATTGTTCACAGCATAGCATTTCGAATAATATATGAATATGTTCACTTCCTAATTCCATAACTGGAGTTTTAGATAGTAAGGCTTATGACATTCAAACTTCTATATTCAACTGACAACTGAGCATAAGATTTTTGGTTGGTTTTAATGTCATTTAAATTTGAATGGAATGAATTTGTATTTAATGATAAAACAATACACAGTGCGGTAAACGAAAAACAGCAGAAACAACAGAAATGTTCTAAAATTGAAATTCAACGAAAAAGAACGATCAATTCCAAACGTCAAATCAACACGGAAGATAAAACTTAGAAACGAACGCGGAATAAAATTAATCAAAACATTCTCATCGACGAATTCCTAATAAACGGTTTAACAGTGAACTGAGTTTAGACAATCGGGCGTTAACGGGCTGTTCATTGGGTGACAATGAAAGTGTTTCATTGAGCTGTCCATTTGCGAAGGGTAGGTGGGAGGGGGGGGGGGGGGTGTAGTGATGTCGTGTCACGTCGCCGTCGTGTAAACGCAGGCGGCGCGGAAAGCGCGTTAATGGGTCCTTCGCTTGCCACCTGTCAGATGACTGTCGGCCTGCGCCTGCTTCAGATACGGACAGTTTCCACACTTAGCTGTTTGAGTCTTTGACGGCAGTCGAAAGGGTTAAATTCGAGACTTTACTGTTTGGTAAAAGGGTTTGGGGTTTCAAGAAGGTTTTGTAAGAAGTTTCGATTGAGTTTGCATGTCTTAGATAAATCTTTTATTCATACATATAATTAAGGGGACTTAACACCCATGCCGAACGTAGTCATTATATTTTTAAGTTTCGGTAAGAACAACCTGGCCACTAACTTATATGTATAACCATAAAACCTTTAAAAACCATCCAAACATTACAATTGCAACCAGAAAATCTCAATATAATTATTCATTAGATTCCTATTAAAACTTGCTTGCGGCCAACGAGGCAGTAAAATCGATTTCTATTTATTTACACATAAACACAGGTGTGTGTCTCAATAAACATGATAGATAGTCCTATAAGGAAAACGTCACCAGTACATTGTACAGTCTTTTGTTTTTTTTTCGGAATAAATCTTTTGTTCTCCCCTAGAATGCAAACACAATGAAGTTATTCAGGCCAATTCATTTGCAAGGGAACAGAAAATCGAGTGTCAATCAAGATGGCACATGTTTGATGTTCATGCAGTACACTATTTCGAATGTTGTTTGTTGTTTGTAAAGGACAAACGCCATTGTTACTTTGTCCAGACTTTGTAGCTTTTAATTAGATTTGTATACTGGATTTACATGGAAACTTATTTAAGTATCTGCTGTTAAATTATTTCTTATTTTGATGTTGTCAATTCGATGAAATGGCCAGATATTCAATTCAATTCATGACAATTATTTTAAATCGTTTAATTCTTTTCATTTAAGCGTAGGTATTCGTTCTTTGTAATACATTTCCGATGAATTGTTAAAAAATAACATTTCGAATTTTAAAAAACAAATCAGGAATCCTTCGAAGCGCAGTGTTGCTCTGTTCTAACAAGCAAAAAACCATTTCCATCGAACTTTTCAGCTAGATTTCCAACGAAGCGCGCCCGTCCACAGTTCAATGGAATTTAGAATTTTGTTCCCGTGCAGTGTTAATGAACTCGCATACAGAAAACTCTATGTAACTAGTTATTTGATGTGTTCAAAATTAAATGTCAGTATAACACCCGCTTCGGGTCGGGATTGTGTTAGGGTAACAAAACGGATGCTTATTTCACAAAACTTCCCTAAACTGTCCGCGAGACGTGTACTAAGTTTTCGACATGTTACTGAGATCGCATTTCGTATTCATCAAACATCCATTCTAGTCTCAATATACGTGCTGAAACTTGGTATCGCCCTGGGGTTCATCTTAGTTCCCGCAATGGGGTACCCCAACTTGTGAACTCGCGCTGGGGAAGTTACAAACCGCTGTATACAGCTCGGAGCAAGGTCAACTTAAATATTTCCGATAATATTCGGTTGGTATTGTTAATCCCATTATTGGAAACAGAAGAATAAAGGGTCGACCCCGAAAGTGTTTTGACGAATAAGAAGAAAAAGGTTTTTTGCTAAATCGGTTGTGTTACGATAAATAAGGAGCTCATAAATAACACACCTAACACTGTTATTATATAACAAACCAAGTCAGTGAATATCGTAGGAGCATAAACACAGATTCGCGGCCGCTCGTTTTACTGAGAAGGGTATGAAGGGTAACACGGCGTTTCGATTATAATCGAATAATTCCGTATCAACTTACATTGAGTTTTTGTCTGCAAAAATGTGAAATTGGTAATGGAGTGTGAACCAATTTGTTGTTGTCTTTACGAGACCGTTGGTTTTATTAAACTATACGTTTTGATCTGGTTCAGCTCGTACACCAAGGTAGGTAAATAATGCCTTTGCAATTGACAAGGGTATGCTCGGGGTGTCTTTGCGAGACAAAATTAGAAATATTGAAATTCGCCAAAGAATTAAAGTCATCGACATAGCTCGTAAAATCTGCAGGATAAAGTGGCAATGGGCAGACCACGTCGCTCGAAGGACGTACTGCCGATGGGTCCGAAAAGTGCTAGAGTGGCGACCAAGGACCGGAAAACGTAGCGTAGGAAGGCCTCCCGCTAGGTGGACCGACGACATTCTCAGAGTCGAGGGGATCCAATGTATGCAGGAGGCAACTTATCGTTCGACGTTGAGGGCTAATGGGGAGGCCTTTGTCCAGTAGTGGACGTTTTCCGGCTGATGATGATGATGATAAATGATTACCACAACGTTAGTAATTTACAAAAGTTACTCTTTTGAAAATACATAAATAGATTTGAGTCAGAAAAACATTTGTTAATTCTTAAAAGGATTCGTGTGTGAGAACAGTGGCTTTAAAAAAGGAACAAGAAGAACTAGTTCCTTTTTTAAATCGAATTCCTCGCCGACATTTTTAATTTTGTATAGGTATTTATCCAAGATCCTAGTCGCACGTTTCGAATTAAAAGGAGAATTTAAACAGTGAATAAGCCCTAAGTTAAACCAATTATACAATAAATCGTGTTTAACTCTCACGCAAATAATTCGTTACTTAGGCTTAGTAAGTAATTTCGAAAATTGATAACTTTTAGAATTCGCACTAACTAAAGCTAAGTTACTTGAATTATTTGCAATATCTGAACGAAGTTGCGTACAATGGAAGTTTAACTTAGTAAATAAAGATTTTAAGTTTGGAAATTAAGTTTGGATTAATTGTGGATTAATAGGCGTCACTAACGATTCGAAAGTATAGTTTTAATAAACAAATTATTATTTCCTAACTTGGTTTCTGCCAGCAGCTTTAACCGTAGTACCAGATTATAACCTACTTCAGTGCCAAATTTCATCCAGATCCGTTCAGTAGTTTTTATGTAAAGTACCTAGTAATAAACATTCATACCTATAAAATCTCGCGTTTATAATATTAGTAGGATAACAACAATCTTGACTGCTTTTGTAAGTATCTAACGCGACTGAAGTTAGTTGAACCTATTTACACTGGCATTCTACTAAATAAATCAAATATCATGTCAAGCTCGTACATGGACTTTTCTATTTTATCACTAAAAAAGTATTTAGAAAGTAAAAAAATACCTCTATGTGGAATTATCATCATCATCATCATAATCAGCCAGGAGACGTCCACTGCTAAACAAAAATATCTCCCTTGGTCCTCCACGTCGAATGCCAAGTTGCGATCTGCACCCACTGGCTCCCCACGACTCTGACTGTACTCTATAATGGAATATACATATACTTTTCGAGGTCATATTTGTTTTTAAATTTGAGACCCTATCTTTTCTCTATCATTCTTGAATTATCGTGCTTATAATATCTTGTATATATATACATATATATATGTATGTACCTACTTAGTTTTGAAAATATCTACTCACTGACCATTATCTACAGAGTCAGCTTAAAAAAATTCGCGAACAAGTAATTCGGCCTCGAGCGATTCGTGGCATTTTCGCTGGCTGGAATAAAACATTTCGATTTCGATTTAAAGTGAGTGGAAGGAACTGAAAGAGCTCGTAACTTTGAATTTCGAAAAGGTATTTGTAATGCTTTTATTATAATAACGCAGTTTACTCGGTTCCTGTTTGCAATATTTATTTATTTGTATTCAACTTTTTTAATAAACCTTAGTCCGGTTAAGTAGTAAACAGCCGTGGCTTGCAATCTACAAGTAAGTTAAAAAACATCTTTTATCATAATTAAAATGCATCGTATGCGATAAAACACGTAACAAATAGATATCAGATTATTATTTTCACAGGTTATTTAGGTTAGGTTAAGTTTTGTTACGAAAATAAATCACATACATAAATTGACAACTAAGTTTAGTCTGTAAAAACCACGGTAAAAACCTAACACAAAAATAAATATTTCAACTTATTTATAACTTGCACAGATAATAAAGTGCATTAAAAAGTGTCGCATCCAGTTGGTCTCAGGTCAATGTGATTCCGAGCAGCGTCGCTCGGTCACGTCCCGAAGTGCGGACCGATGTACCGCGAACCACCACTCCACAGTAAAAAGACCCGCGCCATTCTCCATTTAAATAATATATAGCAACTCTTTGATTCGACACTCCATATTGTCTGAATGTACGATACGGACCTGCTTTTAATGGCGTCATATATCTTTAAAAAAGTTTAAATAGTTGCACTTAAACGTAATATTACATTTCATACTTTATTATATTCCTTGGATTGAGAAGGGCAGGGGCAAGTTGATGTTGAATATTATGGCGAAATATTCTGTTTTTTTGGTGTAGGCCGCCTAACGTACAGTATTTAGTAATCCGACGAAATGGTAAGCAATGTGCGCCTCTTATGGTGACATTAAACGTCCGAAGAGTTACAAGTACCAGCCAAGGGATTTAAAAAATGGAGACAGGGCCGGAGTATTAGATAAGAGTGAGGATTAGGTCTCCAGTAAGCTCGCCAACATGGCAAATCACAACGCAAGTTGTTTACTGTAAATACTGTAATATGGTTTTCTGGTAATAGCACTTCAATCTAGCCGATCCATTACTGCCGAGGCGTGGTTCATCCACATGCATGTTTTAAAATATCTAAGACGATGACCAAAAAAAAAAAACATGATACATTCGTCAAAATCTCACGGACCGTTCTCACAATAAAGTATCTCTTATCTCATTAATTTATTTACGATTTCGAATTCCAATATCGCATAACGAGATTCAATAACTAGATTGTATGGAGATACAATAAATTCATTATTCGTATTCATAACGTTTGCGTCTCAAAATACAATCGGATGATTAAATTGGAAATTCAATAATACGTCTACTATATCAAACAATAAAACGAAGCCAAAGATGTGAAAAGGCATCATAAATAAAAGGCTTGAGTATAAAAGTGTTCTTTATGAAGTGTCGCCGCATTGGAGTGGTGGGCACAAGCCGAGCCGAGCCACCCGGCCGGCTGTCGTTGATACCTATTTGAAAGTCCTGTAATATTAACTGGGCCGTGACTTTCTTACACATATTATTATCGATACTTTCATTAAGAACTTTAAAGTTATTTACAAGAGTTTTTAGAAAGTGGTTTTTGAATGAAAGTGCATTCAAAATCGGTAATAAATAATTCATATCAAACAAATAGATTGAACAAAAAAATTTCGTTGAAGCTTTATCAATTCACTACGTCATGACACTAACATAATACATATATCAAGCGACTCTACCTATCGTAGAGTCGTCTGAAACGAGGTTTACAGGGAGAAGATAAATTTTGATCTCATAAACATCTATAAGAAAGTACCTATTTACGTTCAAATTGTAATAATTTTCTTACCAAAATCGAAACAAGTGACAAATAACTGAAATACAAAGTTGCCATTATTCAGTAACAAAACACAATAAAGATTGTTGGATATTAATATTTTATTGGATAACCCTCGCTTAGTATAAATATAGGACGCTATTGTCGTAAATATTTTCTGTATACATAATGTAAACACTACATCTTAATCCCATAAAAAGGACCCGTAAAATGTGGCCACATGTATAAGGTATTCTTGTTACCTTTTATTATTAATATTGTACAACAACAAAAAATATTTTATGCTTTGATTTCTGTGATACGGAACATCTGTATTTCATATACGAGTTATGTATTTCTATGATTGGATTAAGGATTTAATCTTTTAGCTTAAAAAAAACACTACGTTTATTGAAAATTTAATTGAAATTCTTTTCAGATTTTGCTGTTAAAAAACTTAAAAAAAGTGATATGAAAAAGGATTTTGAGATAAAATCTGCGTTTTATATCTAGGCTGATTCCATAGGCACCATCGTTTTTTGTTGTTATTTTTTCCACAGGGAGTAACGACGGCATATATTCCAAAATCGGCCGTATTGTTTAAGCTCGATGTTTTTTTTTTAGTTTTGCGACTATCACATGCGGTTGCCCCATTTTTTACTTGAAATGTCAGTATGAATAAAACTTATTGGATTGCTGTATGACACGAGGTTTTATTTTTGCACCAATAATGATTTAGAATAAAGTAACTCTGACTTACACCAATTTATGAATTTATAATTTTTTGTTTAATAAAATAATATATTTAAATAATTAAAAAATCTCTGGTTATTTTCTAAGACATTGAGAATATCGACATGTCTTCAACGGTAAGAGAGTGCATCACTAGTACAGAGCGGTCCCAACCGACAGAGGGTCGCAGTCGTCGAGGGAGACTCTAATAAAATATGTAGATTTGATGACTTGTCACATTTTTTGTTACAAATCTGAGATTCAAAGTTTTTTAGTCACTTTACCAGACCCTTCGGTTCTTTTCATTAAGACTTTAATAATGTGGAATTGGAGTACTTATTCTTTATCATCGAGGATGTGTCGTTGAACTCGATTCTTCACTTTTAATTAACTCACAAGCATTGCCAAGCGTTTCTAATATTCTTTTTAAACGAAGTATTATGGAACTAGATGAAGGGTGATACTTGCAGTATTATGAGTTCCGATGCACAATGAACTGTTTAACATGAACCGTTGTGATTTCGCTAATTATAAAATATTTGTTTGATAATAACATCATTCATGGACTATGTATTTCATGTCCTATGAGTCGGGCACGCTACCATAGCAGCGGTAAGACCCCTCTTTGAGGAGTGGCTTGAGAGACGCCTCGGCGTCCTCACCTTCCGTCTGACGCAGGTGCTTACCGGGCACGGCAGCTTCGGTAGGTTCCTGTTTTGGATTCAGCGGGAGGAAACGCCCGAGTGTCGTCATTGTGAGGACCACCTAGAGGATACGGTGGAGCATACGGTAGGTAGCGGTATGCCCTGCCTGGGCTGAGCACCGCCGTATCCTCAGGGAAGTGATCGGCGGCGGCGACCTCTCGCGCCCGGCCTTAGTCGAGGCCATGGTGCGGAATGAGAGGAACTGGGACGCCGTCTCCTCCTTTTGTGAAGCAGTCATGCTCGCAAAGAGAGAGGCGGCCCGCGTGAGGGAGCAATCCTCCTCCTCACGCCCCAGCAGCCGCAACTGGCGACACTACGGGCGTCGGGGATCGAGGGACGATCTCCGGCCACCGTAAGTACGGGCCTGCGGTCGGCGAGTAAGGGCAGCTCGCCGCCCGACCAGAACCAGGCCCGAGCGTACGGCGCGTAGCGTTCCGCGCGCGCCTCAAAGAGCCAATAGACCACCACAGACGGGGCCCTAAAGGGCTGATGTTCAGCCGGGGTTGCGGGGTAAGCGCAATGAGGTACCGCGACCTCGGCACAGAGCAGGAGAAGGAACAGGGGGGTTTTTAGTCAGTAAGAGTCTGACACTCCCTCCTGCCCGGCCCTGGGCGGGAGAAGTCATTTGATGATTTTCCCCTCACAAAAAAAAAAAACCTAATATGAGTATCCGAACACAACCCACAAGAACACGGCTACGGTTAAGATAACAAAGCCTGTGATTAGTTGCAGGCGTAGCGCGGCTACGGCCTACACTATCTTGACCTATGAGATTTCGTAGTTAATACCTACGGCTACGCGCTGTCTTGTTGCTTTCGTGTAAGTTTACTTTTTAACACAAATTCGAGTATAGAATTCCAGCTTATTCTATTTTTAACCTTTTGTTCTTATGATATTAGGTCGTTTTTGGTAGTATAATATATTCTCCGAAGCGATAAATGACGTAATTAATTTATTTACAATTTGAAAAGGCGGATGAAGATCCTTCAAGATATTTAAGGATTTCGGCAATTTCTGTATCAGCCAAATTCTTTATTTAGTAGTCTTCCTTATGTTTAGTATGGAAAATACCCATGTTAACAGGACATTCGATTATTTTTGCTGCTATTCAGTCGTCAGATGTATCCATTTATCCTGTTAGTGTCGTTTGGTATTTGCAAACCACATGCAAGGTCAGGCGAAACGGTGTTACAATCTAGAATAAACTCGATTCATTGTGGACCATTTCTCAGTCTGATTGATGGATCAATTTAGCAATCTGCGACTGTAAAAATACCTACGTTGTTAGTTAAGAGTTCGCACTATAAATTGCCTAACAAAACGTATAGGATTGGCGAAGATTTATAACGTGCTTGTTCGGGATACTTTGGATCTTTGAACGAAGATCTTTATTGTTATTTGTGAGTTAGACTTGTTGGGTTGTGAATCCTGTAAGCTGGGCATGTATAAAATGTTTTTATTTAGTCTGTAAACAATATGTTGGTTCATAGAATAACTTATCAAGCATATAAGGAAAATTCTCAAGTAGGAAAGTATTTCTTTCCCACAAAATATTTATGACATTTACCTTCAGTAGCTACATATACATGACATAGCTCCGGAACCTTCAAAAGAATCTTCCGGAGACCCTACACCGACCGAACAGAAAGCTGAATTTTTTACGCCACCCAAAGAAGATTAACCTTTGGGAAAAAGGCGAGTTCACAAAACTCACTTCAATAAACGCGCCTTAAGAAGTAACGCACACAAAACAGCGAAGGAAAAATTATAAGGGAGATATGTATGTGTGCACATGGGTTTAGCGATGCGAAGGGTGTCTACAGTCGTCATAAATCGCTTCGTGTCGTGCCGCTGCACGAGTCATCGGCGATTAGTGTGACCTCCCACTAGCCCTTCCAATATAACGAACCTTGAGAGGGAACTTATGAAATATTGGCCGAGGGCGCTTTGCGTTGCAATTGTGTTTTGATGTGAATAAAACTTGTATGTTTTAGATGGATGTGCGATGAATTGGTTGGGGTTAAATGTAGAGGAATAATATAAGTTTGTAGTGGACATCCTGTTCTGGAATAAGTTTTAAATATAATTAGAGTATTTGTTACTTTAAGTAAACCCGAGTAAAATTCTAGTCTAAAATAGCTGTTGTAATTTATGAAAAAAACATAAAACACCCAAAATTATTAGTTTCTAATTAAAGAATTAACATCCTAATCATTACAGATCCAAATCATACCGACTTCCGTAACAGCCAAGTATACAAATTAAGCCATCAGTTTATGGCGTATTGCCACACGCTACCTACATATTTACGTCGGCCTGTAGATGGTAGCGAATCAATAGTCCAATCGCTGGCAAGCGCGTACTCTATCAGCGATTAGTTTTGGTCTACTGGACACTCGGCCGTTCCTTGCCGTCGGAACTGGGAGCTTGTCCATGGGTAAATTACTACTTACGTCGATAAAGCTTTTACCGTGAAACATGTTCCTCGTTACTTCTTTGCTGGGCTCTGATTAATTTATTTGTGTTCGAATTGAAGTGATAATTGGATTTTCTTGTTTAGTATGCATCGTGTGTTTTGTAGCATCTTGTAGCAGACTCTAAGTGGTTGACTTATCGGACTGAATTGTTAAAAATTTGTTTAAAGGCATATGTAAACAGTGTTTTGGAGCTTGATTTGTTTAATCGCTTATGTTTGGGAAAAGGTCAGTACCCTGTAATGCAACTATTACACAAACTCAATGTAATTTTCAACAAATTACAAATATCTTAACAAGGAATTGAGTACTAAAAACCAGAACGAGTTCAACAACATGTTTTTAAACTGTAGGAAACGATTCTAGAGATATAACGATCTCAATAATAGCAAGTTTAAAACACAT
Source organism: Spodoptera exigua (assembly GCA_902829305.4). Lineage (NCBI taxonomy): Eukaryota > Metazoa > Arthropoda > Insecta > Lepidoptera > Noctuidae > Spodoptera > Spodoptera exigua. Next base: position 8,152,312 of record LR824612.2, read on the forward strand.
CAAGAGAAAAATGCATCGAAAGAAGTTGTACAAACAGAAAGAAAATAGCGCTGCAAATATTTGTGGAATAATACAAAGAAATTTACCTTTAGTATCTTTTCTACGTTATCTTTAGAAGAATGTTCAACATCAACTTCTATATTAGCCAAAGAATGTCCAAAAAGGGATAAACAAAAGCAGGTATCAAGATAAAAGAACGTCTAGTAAAATGTCAACTAGAATCCATCCTCGGCTCACCAACAAAGAATCGGCCGAGGTCCATTATGATAATGAAAGCGACTCCCGTTTGTCTTAAAGTCGTAGCTCAATTTGCAAGGCGAGAGATAAACGCTGTTAAACTGTCGAAGTTCGTGACAAAGCCTGAATAATGCAGATTACACTGAGAAAAATACGGCCGCAGTCAAATCTGCATATTTTATTGGTCCCTTTTCGATGTCCGCTCTCACATTCCAGTAAAAAATTATATCTAAACGTAAGTCCGATATCGTGTTCAAACGACTTCCAACACGTTGAACGATTCTTAATCGCTTTAGTTTGTATTCACGAACGGTGTCTTTGTAAAGTCAAAGTCGTTTACGGAAACCTCATCGAACTGTTTCTTGTACAATCACGTTGAGGTGAATTAATTTCTCCACTGTGCTTGACTATTTGCTGCGAGATTCAATTCCTAAAGTCAAACTACAAATTACCGCAAGTACAGGTGAAGTGGTTCACCGAGACTTGTGATGAGCCTTTGTTTCTGAATGGAGTCGCGAGGTCGGCACTGTTCTAAATATTTGACGGCCTTCGTTTAAAACATTCGCTGGCTTACGAACAAATTTACGTTTACGAGTTCCAGCCTCGTATTTCCACAATACAGCGAGGCTTCGAACAGTATCTTTGTTTTAGAAAAGGCTAAAATGTACTCTGCGGAATTTCGGGAACCCCGCATGATCTATATGTGATTATGAGATTAGTTTAATTACCTATGTAAGTATGTTTATATGTGTGGCGAATATACTCTAAAGGATTTACTAAATGTGTTTCGACCCAATAGTTATTTAGATACATTTGATTTTACACACCTGTGCTTACAGTCGACCCTTTTAATGTGTTTAGTTCGGTTCATTCATTCGAGTGCGAAAGTAGTAACAAATATTTATGTGCGAGAATAATTTGGTGGTAAGTAGGAGGGGTGTTTATTTGTTTTTGCATACACGTGTGTGGTTCGGAATCGTATGTATCTCAAACTGAATATAGCGTGTCGTTCACGGTTACGTGATTTCATTTCGCGTAGTATGCGGGTAACCACATTGGTACCTTATTGATATAATGTTTGGCAAATATTATATTGAACACGAAAATTGCTTTTCAAGAAAACCAAGATTTGTTTGTGTGAATTACTTATTGGATGTCGGTTTATATTATTTATTTATGTACATAAGGTTGGAGATGCGATTACTGTTTTATATATGCCACTGCATGAATCTTTTCATTTAAATTTCATGAATTGAAATTTATCGATATACAAATGAATACGATAAAAGCCAGTGAAGATTTGGTAGTCAAAGGCTTACAGCGTACCATGGGTAGAATTTCATGCAAAAATTTGGCTTTAAAGTTAAAAAATGTTCTTTGACAGAACAAACCATTTTAATTATCGATATAATAATATAACCCAATTACGAATTAGATGTACTTCAATTTCTATTGCAAAAATAATTTAACTTAAAAATTGAAATCTTATAATAGTAAAACTTTTATCCGTACTCTAATTGGCTGATTACAACGGTTTTCGATTTTTCTGTCAAGTAAGTGTAATTCCTTAGCATTATAAACGAAAACTTGAAAGTTTGCGTTGTTTCAACCCCATGACTTGGGGCGCACGTAGAACAAAGACCCATGGCAGTTGTTATGGAAAGTCCGAAACCCGAAACTATCGAAGAACATCATATCACCCCAGTTGATAGTTGAGAGCAGATAGGAGTTGCTTCCATATAAAACGGTGACCTAATTAGGATGAAATTAAGCACTTTCAGAATGGGTTGACTCGACCGGAGTGATACCACGACCACACAGAAAACTGGCGTGAAACAACCACAGCGTTGTGTTTTGCCGTGTGTGTGAGATTACCGGAGGTTACCTGTTCCTCCCTTATCCCAAAATCTCCAAATCCCTAATCCCCTAAAGGTCGGCAACGCACTCATAACTCCTCGGTTGTTGCGGGTGTTAATGGGCGGCGCTGATTGCTTCCCATCAGGTAATCCGTCTGCTCGTTTGTGTAACATAAGAAAGTAAGCTAGAAATTTGAAAGACATTTGAATTTTAATTACTTTATTGAAGTCCTACATATAACTAACTCTTTTTATTATTCCGCTTGCTCATCATGCCTGCAGACTTGCAGATATCAATGTCTAGAATACTGCAAGAGCGAATTTGAAATATTTTTTAATCAAAAATCTGATTCGGTAGACAAGTTTTCTGTATTCGGTTTTATGCATTCGTTTCTCTGATGTAATATAGTATTATTAGCTTCTTCCATTACTTCCAGTAGAAACATGGATTTCAGATTTATAACAAGGGGCTTGAAAGTAGACTCATAAATATATTTCTTTATAGAATGTTGATGGTGAATGGCAGACAAAATGCCCGAAGGCATTAATTTATTGTCAGAATATTATTATAATACGTACGGCTGTCGTGCTTCTGACTGAAAAAAAAAATTAAAAATAGTGGATAAAATATAACCAAGTTAGTAATTTAGGCTATCTTATGGAATTTAAGTAGCAGAATACACATCGCTAGGTACTAGCGTAAACCAAGTTCAAGGTACTAGGAAAACATAACAACGGGCAATCACAAGTATATGATTTTGATTAATTAATCAATTCCGAAGACACTGGAAATAATTTAGTAAAGGTAATGGTTTCCAATTTGTAAAGTTTTGACAAAGATTAATGACGAAGCGTAGGCTTATATGTTATGCCCAATAAATCTTTATGTATATTATGTAACATTTAAGATGGATTTCTTATCAACAATAAAAAAATATAGAGAAGAAAATGTAATTTACTTTTTTCATCACAATCCCACACGTGTTTTTAAACACATTACACATCACTGCATAGTATAAAACAAAGTCAATTTCTCGGTACTTATATCCTTATGTAAGCTTAAATCTTTTAAACTATGCAAAGTATAACAATTCGGTTTTTTAATAGATAGAGAGATTGAAGGGGAAAGTTTATGTGTATAAAGCCATCCATTAAATAGTGGAGAAAAATTTTGTATCAGCATTGAACACGTGCGAAGCCGGGGCGGGTCGCTAGTACTTTATAAAACTTAACTCAGAATACCCCATATTCTGAGACAGTCAATGATAATTAAAACTATACCTAAATAAAAATTGTTAAAGACTGGATTTAGTAACCAATAAATTACTGTGTTTATGGTGGTAAAATATTAGAAAATACAATTCAAAAGTAAATATTGCGTTGTGTTTCGCCGTATGACTGAGGTTATCGGAGGCCCCATTCTTCTAGTCCGCCAATTCTTAAATCTCCAAACCGTATTCCCTAAAAGATCGGCAACGTACTTCTAACTCCTCCTTTGTTGTAGATGTCCATGGGCGGCGCAGATTGCTAATAAATAATACAGATAACACCAACAGTAACAAGGCGAACTAATTTCCATGCTCGACTATTTGCAACAAGCACGTTACATTATTGAAACGACTGAACAATGTCGGAATGACATCGGCTCGTTGTATCAGGAATTTTGAACTAATTACAAATAACTGACACAGGTACGGATGCTGCCTTTGTATGATAGACATGTACAGTAACAAAAGTTAAATTCGATTTACACTGTATTCTGTTTCGTGTGTAAATAATGAAAAATTTTTAAGTAAGTATTATTTGCAGGTGTGTCAAATTGAGGGAGTAATTGCCAATGGAATTTAGGAAAAACAACTTTTTAAAATTACTAAATCAATTAATTTAAGATTGATTAAGAAAGTTGGTTGGAACTTCTAGTATAATATATATATAGCACGACCTGTTCTGCGCGGTCTCAGATAGCCATTAGACCGATATCTAGCTAGTACTGTGAGTGCCAGTGGACTGATGCACCGTGGGTCGAAGCAGAAGAAGGAATGGGCTGGTTTGTAGTCTGACAAACCGTCTCACCTCATCCAGGGCAACCAAAAATGTTTTAATTGGGTTTTCTTACCCCTTTTTGTCAATTTCACTATTCTGAAATTTATATAACTGTAGGGTGTGGACACCAATGACTAATAAACGAAGCTTAACTCGAGGTATAGACCGAGCGCTGATCCACACGAGACACAATGTGTTTTCTCTTGTTACTATATGTATACCGGCAGACAAGAAGTCAAGAAAGTAAAGAACTAACGTCATCATCAGCCTGATGTCGTCCACTGTTGGACATAGGCCTCCCCAATTGCACGCCACTGAGCTCGATGTTTAGCTCTTCTCATCCAACCACTGCCAGCCGCCCTGCGGATGTCGTCAGTCCACCTAGCTGGAGGGCGCCCTACACTACGTTTGCCTAACGCGGTCTCCACTCTAGAACACGTTTACCCCAGCGGTCATCGGTTTTCGACAGATGTGACCTACCCACTGCCACTTCAGTGTCCACTGTGGACACTTACATAACTAACATAATGTAATTGAATGTTGTAGACGAGTTTCTCAATGTATAAGTAGTACAAATTTACTGAACAAAACGTTATTTGTTTCGACAAAAAATAGTTTTATATTTTTGGGAATACATGTTTTAAATGATAGATTATTGATAAAAGAATTTATTCCACAAATATTTGAATAATATCGTGGGTGTATGTATGCATGTACTAGGAATAATGTTTGCTCAATATTCAACTCTGTGTTTATGCAATAACTCTTTTTTCTATTATAAAACAGTTCAGAAAGGGCGCTTAAGTAGAAAAGGTAATAAAAGGATTCATTTCTTTTCAATTCATCAAAGTATTTATACAATAATAGATATCCATATTTTATTATAATATTTATTTCTTGTTTTGTATTGTAAGTGATGTTTAAAGAATTCTTTTGAATCGTTTTATTCGGCGTCATACTTTTTACGAAGGTACACATTTTTCTTTATCCGAGAAATCTTTTCTCAAAGGACGAGTCTGGAATGCTCAAGGGTATTCATTCATCTTATTATTTTTCTTTAAGAAAAGACAGCGGAGAGCTTATAATTAAGACCAACTAAGAAAATGATCAAAAAATAATTTAACTAATACACCGTCCGCATTTTAAGAAATATATTTTTGTGAATTTAAACTTAGTCGAGTAAAAGTTTTTAGCCTTGGGATCTGTCGTTTCATTTGTCAATTACTCGTAATTATGCGGGATTAGGTACTTTTGAAGAAATAGCCATTTTGCATTTATCTTCAAAAATATCGTTGGTACGCCTGGTCTTTGGCTTAACTGGTGCTATTAGCCGTACCATAAATATCAGGGTAACGTATTTAAGGGATTTAGATTTAGCTTGTACGGCCCTGATGGCGGTTCAGCGGGTTACAGCCTGCCACAGAGCGCGTTTTATGTTTTTTAAGTGGCCCGAGATTAGATTTACTTTGCCAGATTTAAATCGGTTTCATTACGCGTGTTTAAACTTATTGCATAAATGAGTATTCTGTAAATAATTTTAAATAAAACTTTTATTAATCTATCAAAGTTATTTTAAGTAACTTGTCCGATACCAACGAGGGATAAAGTTTTTAAGTCTGAATAAATCTACAAAGAGTCATATTATTATCATCTCAATTGTGCGCCAAACGTCTTAGCCAGTCGAGCGGAGTAGCGTCTCGTGAACACAATGCATCTGTCGCTTCCCGCAAAAGTTGTCCTAATCTAAGCGTAGATCATCGCGATTGTCGGAAGATTCAGCGGCGATTAAACGTATTCATAGCGTTTACGTTTTGACGTTGTGCGGCCGTCAGAAGCAACAGGGCCGCGATTGGAGGGCGGGCGGACGCATGCGCGGTGGGGTCGCGAGCGTCGGGGCGCGGGGGGTGGTGGCCCATCGCAGCCTCCACGCTCGCTCTTAATGAATCGCCGGTACCCGCGGCTCGCGCTGCGCTCGCTCCATCAGAGTGCTCCCTTTAAAAAGTTGTTAAGGCGCTTTTCTCGCCGTCTCCCTCGCGCCCTCTCGTGTTGCAACAAAATAATATCCGCGGGTGGTGGCTTCCGAGGCTGCAACTGTCAAGAGGTAACGCATGCAATCATGCTTAAATACACTTTTGTTTTATACAAACTTTTTATTAGTTTAACCAAACTAAACGACACCGCACAACTTTACTTTTTTGTTGGAATCTTTTTAGTTGCAAGTTTTGTGTTTTTTATTTTTGTTCTTTTACTTTTTTTAAGACTTTTGAAAGTTGATAACAATGTTTTTGAATTACGGCAACATGTTTATTAAATTGTTACTGTAACATTTTATGTTTATAACAACTTAGATATAAGTATTTTTAGAAGTGAACAATATTATGAAGAACATTTATGCTTTGATTTAATCTGGAATGTAAATAACGGAAGGGTCAAAAGAGGTCGGTCTCGTGACGATATTAAACCGCTTCGTTGTATATTTCGTTATTATATCGGAGACACTGTTATTTACGTAATAAGTATTTGATAAAAACAACGTTTTATACGCTCGCATTATTTATAATTTGTACACGTGCTCGTTATTCTGGCTCTTAAATTTTAATTAAAACCGATTTAATTTTAGATTGAATTAGATGATAAAGATGAGTATTTTAAATAACGTTGCGTTTATAAAGATTTTCTGCGTGAAATGTTCTAAAAGATTGAATACATTTCGTTAACAACAAAACGTTGTATTATCGGAGCTATTCGCCACTTTAACAGCGCATTATGAAAAACGTTCCTTACAAATTTGTATGGTGCCGCTACCATTGTTCGTAGTTATAATGGATCTGTCAATGTTTCACTGGAGATGAATGAACTGTCGATGAATAACAAAAATGACGCCTCGCCATTTTCTCTGACATTTTAGATTTAAAGTTTAAACATTCAGGTCTAGTTGCCAGTTTTATAAGTAGTTGTTTTAAATATAAATAAAATAATGTTTATGTGTACAATTAAAATAAAAACCTATGCTATGTGTTTCCGTTTTTAATCTGTGGGTTAACAAAATTTTACCAAAATGCAATTTTAAGTGACAGAGTTACCAGTCAAAACAAAATCTTTATGTTTATCGATATTTGAAAAAAAATCGTTTTAAAATATATGTATATGTATATGCGCTAGCTACTTACCAGTAGCTTCACATGCGTAACCCAGATAATCTATCTCTGTACCAAATTTCATCAAGATCCATACAGTAGTTTTAAAGAGTTACAAACATCTATTAATGTATATTTCACAATTTTCGCGTTTATTATATTAGTAGGATTCAAACATTCCATTCCTAATTTTTTTTACATAAAATTCATTCAAATATTCAAACGTAGGTACTTACTCGTATATAAAATACTTATTTTGTTTTTTAATATGTAATGGACATTCAAATTTAAATTCACGTTCAAGCTTAAGTCGGACAGTATTTTTAGGTCACACAAACAAGCTAACAAGTTTAATATACGCTGTATATACATATACTTATCGGCCATACATAAAGAGAACCATAAACAGATTTTCTTTAAAAGAACCTTCGTCTAAGTTTCAGACTAGCCGTACAGACACCTTATTTATTAGCTTTCGGGTTTGGCAGGGAATACTAAACGGTTAGGTCGACTAAGAACATGGTTCACTCTCAACATTCACGGAGATATCGCATTCTACACGTTCGTGGCACGGCCTTTAAATTCCAATTCTTCATTGTACGTTGCCCGGGAATATTTAAATACAGAAACATTCCATTCTATAGGAATCCATGAATCTTTTAAGGCTACACGCCCCATCCAATAAGGGTTCCGCGTAGCATGTGGTACCCATATGTATCTAACTCTTCCAACATTTTTCCTTATCAATTCCTTTTCGGCAGTTATCGTGAGTTCGTTATTGCGGTATCATTACGATTTTTATTGCGATTCCTCTCTCCTCTTACTTAAATTATGTGTTGTGAGTAATGAAGTTTGTTCTAGTACCTTAAAAAAGCTGTACTGATTTATTTGTTTTGGTTTTCTAATTCATTTATATAGTATTACTGAAACTAGGCAATAGATAGTCAATTTTTTTTTTAAAACTGTGCCCCACATTTGGATTTTTTCCTGTGTCGTGGGTGCTGTTTAAAAACATACAATTTCACATACACAACACACCCAGACCCGGAACAACAATTTGTGGATCACACAAAGAGTTGTTCCGTGCGGGAATCGAACCCGCGACACGTTGCACGGCAGCCAGTTGCCCAGCCACCGTACCAACCGTGCAGTCAAAAGTGTTTGTTATATTTCTCAATGGAGGAAGGGAAAGGAAGGACTGTCTTTTCTTATTGAATACTACTACCAACTACATTTATCATTAGTTCGATATAAAAACCATCGTTGATTCTTAGGTGGTAACTAGCTAATATTTAAGGTTTTGAAACGAACAAAACATTTATTATATATGTAGCTCGACAACAATCGACAACGCTTATACAATACCAAGTTACATAATTGACTTAAAAACTAGTGCATCAATATATTAGAGGCAAATAAATCATGCATTATATGCTAACTTATTACAATATAATTAAAAATAACTTACTATTTAAACACAGTATATCTTTCAATTCAGAGAATACGTATAACATCGCATGTATTTTTTTTATCGATTTTTTAATTAATTGTTCGGCAAACGAGCTGACGGATAACCTGATGGTAAGCAATCAGCGCCGCCCATGCACATCCGCAACGGAGGAGTTACGAGTGCGTTGCCGACCTTTTAGGGATTAGGGATTTGGAGATTTAGGGATTGAGGAGGGATTGGGGCGGGGAAGGATTGGGCCTCCGGTAACCTCAATCACACGGCGAAACACAACGTTGTGGTTGTTTCACGCCGGTCTTCTGTGAGGCCGTGGTATCACTCCGGTCGAGCCGACCCATTCGTGCCGAAGCATGGCTCTCCCACACTTATAAGAAATATCCGAATATACAACACAAAAACCCTATACTTGTTATCGCATTATCCGTCCAGCATCAATCTGCTATCAATATAGCTGTATCAAACGCAATCTAATGTAACCGACGATGTTAGCATGATCCATGCAATACCGGCCCTGCATGACGGCAATCGATCATAGCTTAGCCGGCGCGGCTACAATATTTTCATTATACTTGCTCCGACGTCGACTTTCAAAGTGACTCTTACGCTTCATCTCTTACAAAGATTTTTAATAAAATAGTTTACACTATCTACTACCAACGCAACCTAGATTCATATGAACAACGTTTTACGAAACTAATCATAATTTGTAAGCGCACAAAAACAGCGTCGGAAACTTTCCGGTGTTGTGCAAAATATTCAATCAAAATAACATCATTGCGCCCGACACCCGAGTTGTTTGTGACCCCTGAAATATGTTGCAGAGGGATGTACTAGGGGTGTGCCACCCCTAGTTCACCGATGACGTTATTAGGTGCCATGTAATAGGCGGCGAACTTATCGCCATTTATCGGGCACAGTTCCAATCCTGCTATAACTGGGCATCTTTCTAACGGGAAAATTCAATTATACGAGTACTTTTTGCTCCACCTGCGAATCAAATATGTGATTTTAAGGTGCCGTCTGCGACGCTAATAAACTGCTGGAGTTAGGGGATAAGTGTGTTATAATAAAGTTGTGTTTGAACATTACGTAAGGATTCGGATGAAATTGGCCGCAAGTAGTGTTATTTGCGATAGCCAATTTTAATATAGAAAGTATATTTCTGTTTTAGTACCATCTAATTTTCAGGGTTGTCTCAAACAATAAACATGACGTCTTTCAACCAAAGAAGGTAGTCAAGCGTGTAACATTATCAAAATCTCAATGACTCAAAAATCCACCTAACATTGCCACATATAATTATGTATATAAACAGATCACTACTCTAAATATAATACTTATTTGGTTGCCATGCAGAATAAGGTCAGCCTGTATATAAAATAAGAAGACATTATATCAGTTTGAGTGTAGAAGCACGCACGCCTTCCCCGATAACATCGTATTGGGTTTCCAAAGGCTCTAGAGGTCAGTCGGCAGTCACTTCACGTAACACTAAAAAATAACATAGATAGAAGATAAACATAATGCGTTCGTGTCTCCCTACGATTTATTTTTGGTATTTTGTTTTTGGGACCCGATCTGGTATTTTTTTCCTTCGATTTTTTTACTTCATTTTCTATATACATGTAGTATGTCTAGTATCTGTGTAGTATTGGTATGAAGTGGTTAGAAAATCACAATGACAAATAGGATATACGTACATAATTTTCGAAATGGATGAAACAAGTGACAGTTGGACACTAGGTGCGCCATTCAAGTACAGTCTTAATCTGTTAATAAGGAATAAATGATCGAATATTGTATGCAGAACACCATTACATCTTTTGCATTTACAAATTGATTAGGTCGATAAGATATTTATTTATTTATTTATTTATATATACTTTATTGCACACATACATCAAGTAGCAATTGGATACTATGACCGAATGTTGTGATTACAATGGGCGGTCTTATCACACAAGGTGATTTCTTCCAGACAACCTTTTACAAGATATTAGAATTTTAAAATAACATTTGATCAATCACGTATAGTCCATTCTGTTTCGTTTGAATTTGACCTTTATTATTATAGTAATAGCCAACTATTGAGAATACCAAGACTATTTGCCTGTTATGAGGTGCGCCATTGGACCTTTGTATCTCTTTTTTTAATTAATACCCAAATACGAAACGAAGTAGCAATTCCATTATAGACGGATAACTACGTGGCGGGTTGTTGCTACGATACGATACAAATAAAATTTATGCATCTGCAGTAATTGAAATTGCACTACAGAAATAACTTGGAAACGCTTCGCTTGCGATACGGTCAGCGATGGTTTTACGCACAGATGACTTTTAATACCGCAAAAATGAATTGGTACAGCAATAATGATAAATTTCGGCATCGTATTCAATGATTAAACCTTTATCATCATTGTGAAACGTGTTTTACTGCTTTTATTATTATGTCACTAATGGTTTTTTGGCTTTAAGTTACTTTTAATTTGTTTATCAGCTTAAATAATATTAACAGCTTACTTACTTTACATAATCTGTTTGAGGATGCTTGACTTGTTTCAAGCTTTGACTAGGACTTGTGATTACGAGCAGCAAGAAAGATATATATCAAAGATACATATCATCACCATCATCAGCCTATAAGTGACCACTAATGAGGAAAAGCCTATTCTCACACGGAGAAAATTTGACCATTAATCACCACGCTTGCTCAATGTGCCCAATAAAAATTATAAGTTCCGGTTTCCTTACGAAGTTTTCCTTCACCATATGTATTAATGAACATAGAAAGTAATTCGGAAAAGTCACATTGGTTCTTGTCAGCTTTCAAATTCCACCTTCGTATGCATGAGAAACGGGCTGTCTTAATCTTCGGGCAACCACGGCGATGACTGACTGCCGATAATAACAAAACACAAATTAGTTCTCACTTACTGAACTCAAAGGGGTGTAAACATCAACATCATATGTATCGTAGTAAAAGAAAGCCATTTCCTTAATTTGACACAAGTTAGGATTTAATTGTGATACTGATATTTATGACAGTTATTGCGAGTAGTGTGAAGCGTGAATGTCTGACAAAGGGTTTAATAAATAATGTAGCAGCGTATTATAAAGGTCAGAATGGCAGACGTTCCGCGTGGAACAAAAATTTTGATACTTTTTGTCACTTATATTACTCGTAAAAAGAAGAGAGCCCATCGCCTTATAGTAGACACAATATGCCAAAGGGCTGATACGGAATATGTTATTTAGAATTTAACATACTGTACGCACAGCACAGCTTCAGCAGTTCAACGTGTCAGGAGTTCGGTTTCTACTCAGAACAAATCTTTGTGTAATCAAAAAATTGTTCACACAAAGTTTAGATGTAAAATTTTATATTTGTCAGCCCATAACACGGGTTAATATCCAAGTGTACGATACCGTCTTTAATAGAAAAACTTATACGAATAACAAGGAAGGGAAGAAATTTTGCGTTTGGTGCTTAATAGTAATTACACAAATATTAAATAAATAAACGATATACGATGTAATGAGGCAGTATAATAAAGCAGTGCACTGTGGAAGTTTTTCATCATCTTGTTGTGAAGACACACTTTGTTCTAGTTTAAGTAGACGAAAAGTGCCATTCCTAGCGCAGTGCGTAGTCGTAGAAACAACTAAGGATGGTCGTTTACGATGTCTGTACACCCCATTAGGTTCTTATCTTCCGTATTATATTACCTATACATTCAATGATACGTCGTTCAATGTATTTTTAAAAATATTTCATAGACACGTTGTTTATCTAGTCATTATCTGACTGCTAATATACGGTGATTAGTTTATTATCTTTATTTTTTTGGTGAACTTAATCAATAAGCTAATGAAATCAAACATAGTTTAAAAATAATCCAATCCTTCTCCTCTTTAATCCCCAAATCCCCAAAAGGCCGGGAACGCACACGAGTCTTCCATTGTTCATGAGCAGCACTGATTGCTTACCAAGCCCTCGTTCACCGTCCTATAACATAAAAAAAAACTTTATCATATATTATGCTTGGGTTCGTACGTTACAACATAAGTAATAACGAGAAAATAAACAAAACGTTTTAGATGTTGTGAGTTAAACAAACCACAAAACAATCAGCGAAATTGGTATCGTTTCAGCAAATTAAATTCGTTCAGGTATCAATATTCACTTAGCTTAGAACAATTTAGTCAATTGTTTTAGCTATTACATATAGTATATGTACATATTTTGTAACATTTCTGAAAATAGATCGAAATCATTGTTTGTTTTGAGAATTCAATTATGATTGAAACGTGGATTGATCGTTTTAATATATTTTCTTGAGTTTATTGAAATAATAAAATAGTTCTACAAATATTTTACAGGCTTAAATTCTGAACGTTCCACCCTTTGCTACGCTACTAGCTACGGCGTAGCACTAGCTACGAATTATTGTAAGATTTCCTTTGGACGCTTTTAAAACGTGGTAGGATTTCGTCTTTCTCTTAGTATTATTCAACTATTGATACTAATATTTGGCTCATTTTCGAATTTGAATGCTTTAATTAACCAAGAAGTAAATCAGTTTCTTGTTATCTAATTTGCAGCTTGACGTTTTTAGTCAAACAAAAGCAGTTTTTTTATTAAACCAATAACATATAATATACAGACCACGGGCAAAATGGTTTTTCATGAAATAATTTATAAAATCCAATAATTGCCCCGACGATCTTTTGATTTGCGACCAGAGGGGAGTTGCTCAATTTTAGATGGTCCCAATCTGTGTCTAATATGATTTATATAAGTTGGTATTTTAATATTACAATTTCAAATTATCACGCACTCAAAAAACATGATTGACAGGCGTCTGTAGTTAGAAAAGTATTAGAACTAGTTTCAAAAGTCTTCAGTTAGTAAAAAAAGGTTTATAAAACTTTTTAATTGGACGTTCTAAGCTTCAATATCAATTGAACTTATTAATAAAGCTTTGTGTTACATTTAATCTATTAAAATGATTTACCTCTTTAAATATATGCATGATAATGAATCAATACATTTGTTTTATTTATTTTTACCTATTTTCTAACATAACACTCCCACACTTCTGACAACATTGAAACAGAAAAAAAAACTTTCTTCGGAAATATTACAAATACTGGCAAAAAAGAATATATCAAACACAAGAAGTTCCCAAACGCGTTCAACCAAACAAACATGCCCTCCGGCTTTATTACATCAGTGTAGATAAGTAATAAACTAAAAGGTAGTGTGCCGACAGACGTGTAATATATTGAGCCCCTCAATAACTGGGCTTATAAAAATCTTTCGCTGACTTGTCAAAGGCACTTTCGAATGTTTGGCGTACAAGCTTCAGGTCATTGAACACCTTTTCCCCGCTCCCATGTGGGTGCCGAGCAGGATCTAGTTATAATAGCAAGCGGTTGCGGGAAAGTGCACAGATGCAAACATTGCTATCGCCAGGCGCGGTCATTCTGATAAAACGTTGCATAATTTCCGGCTGCTGCGGTAAAATATACCCAATAAACTTTAATCCAATTGTGCTCAAAATTAATTTAGACAATGTTTACTTATTAAATAAAAGGGATAATTTCTACCTCGGGATAGTTCGAGAATTGTCTAAAGGTCAACACATTCTGAAAGTTCGCCGGCCACTGGAATTCAAAACCATCAGAGTTCTAGAATTAATGGATAAATATTTGTCCTGATCGATTTCATCATATTAAATTCTGTGAGACACGAACATGATATTATGATTAGATTTCCGAATACCAGTGTCTTCGTTTAAAGGGAACAAGACTACCTATTAAGACTAATAAGTCAAATTCTTATGCGTACGACACCAAGTATGAATGGTATTTTCTAATAAAAACTTCAATAAAATGTACAACGCGACGGGTATTAGCGCCGCGAAATTCCTTGCCGCGTAAATAATAACATAAAGATTTTCCAATACATGTCCCAATAAGGAGCTCGCCGCTGCCGCTACCGTGTTGTGTCGCTCCACCCTCCGCGTTAGCTAACTGTCGCTGATACACTCCGTGTTTGCCAGGGAAGTTGCCTGTAAAGATAATCATAATTTACCAAACTTGTATTCTTTATCTTTGTTCTCCCTTGATTCATAACTTGATGAGTATAAACACCAGCCTCCGCTGATATTTTAAACATTGTTAACATTTTTTACTTTAGGAAGATATAAAGGAATTCGGAACTTTCTTAATAAATATAAAACTCGTATTTACTTTTTATATTAGCGATAATAAATACAAAGAAATTCCTTGCACAAAGGAAACCGTAAGAACGAACATAAAATATAAAATATTATTAGAACAACGCAAAGTTGTTTAAAGTATATTCTGTCTTACTGGCGATATTAAAGGATGGAAATAATAAAATAAGGTCTCGACAAACGAGAGAACAATAATTTAGTCGGTCGTGTCGGAGAACAAATACAGTGTCAACAGATAATAAAGGCAGAGCTGGCCGGACCCCGCCGCGAACCCAATAACATAGAGCCGCCGAACGTATACGAACCTATATACACGGAACCTGTATAAGGAAAGGATGTCGCCGCCGTACTTATTGCTACAAACTTGGGACCGACCAGATTTGAGCCGAATGCGTTCATATGAAATATCGAAAGCCAAAATATGGGTAAACAAGCTCGTTTATTGAAAATAATATTGAGATGCTCTATCGCAGACCGCTACTAAAACTAAATAAAATAAGGATGAAAGTCCGTAATAGTTAATCAACTGTGAAAATCGGCACTCCTAACAGCTGTATTCAAGGACTTAGGAATTTGTCTTAGTTGCCGACTAGCTAACGGTTCGGTACATACTTGAATCCCTTTTAGAGATTCTCGGGATTCCACTGTAACCTCACCTAAATTAACTCATTATTTTGTAACATAGTTTTAGTAGCATCTGTAACGTAATAATACTAAATTATTGATTTAGGAAAAAAATAGAAAATTGTAGATAGAGATGGCTGACTGTCACGAGCTAACGGAATAAGAAATGAAGTAAATATGTTTATATTATGTAAACCTGTCTAGTCGTTTGTTCGCAGCCACAAACATCATTGACTTCACATTTACCGAATAACCATATTTGAATGTGAAATAACGTCGATCTCGCACGAAGAATAAAAATAACTTGAGAGGAAAATTTGGTAAATCTCATTGACGCTGTCTCCGAGGAAATCACTGGGGCCCGTCGTGATGTCGTGCCGTCGAGCACAAACAAATAATATAGTGGAATTCTTAAAACATTTTCTTTATTTTTACGTAAAACAAAAACCCAATGATTTAATGGAAATACTGACAACCTGTATACACTTGAATGTATATTCTTCGCAATTTCCAAAGATTACTCTCATTATTTTTATTACGCACATTACCTTTATCTGACAATGAATAAGATTTAGAATTAGCATGATTTATAACTACGGCTTTATTTTAACATTTTAATGTTGTGGATAGAAGTGTATAGAACTATGTACATATATTATGAATGTCATTGTTTAAATTCTATTGTATTACGTACAGTAAAAATTTTAACAATTTTAATTAATGGGTATATATGAAATGAAAATAGTAATTAATATCGTAGCTTATTTTTAACGTGCTTCAAATGCGCTAATAATTTTACAAATTCAATTCTTTAATATCCAAATTCAATACTCTGTCAAAGTTATAAGCTTCCCATAACATAAGAACCCCATAAGGACGTAATTAAATTACATAATAATATGAATTTAATAAAATATACCAAGATCAATCGAGTATGTCTAAATATTCAAGGATTCCTTAATCAAGTTAAACCGTAATATTGAACTGACAGATAAATGAAACGAGGGTTCTTAAAGACAACGGATTCGATCTGCTATAGATACAGGGTGCTTCACAACCCTTTAGCCAATAACACCCTGGTTTTGGGCGCTATTAATGGTCGAAATAACCGATATAATTATCATTTCACACTTGATATAAGTACGTATAAAATAATGAATTTTATTTAATAATGCACTTTGTACATTGTATAGCTTTTTATTGAGTAAGATTCTGAATTGTGCATAGATTGGAATTGGCCCAGTCTTTGGTAAGCATATTATGTCCATTTCATGTTAAAAATAAACTATTGAAAAGTCAATAAACATTTTTGTATATGCATCTCTCTCTTCACTTTTCGTTTCAACGTCTTGAGTCGTGTAATGAAAAGCAAGTTCAACTAGGTATACAAAACTCTATTCTAGGCTCCACGCTTAGTGTTCTTATTGGAATACGCAATAACATAAATGTTGGATTAACAAAAAATCAATCAAAAGCCGATTTAACCAAATTGATATTAATAATTTCGACTCTATTTACTTTGATAATCCTACATTAAAATTTAAATTAGCAAATCAATGAGTGGTCTGATTGCTTATATTGATTTAGTTACAAGTGTTACAAAAGAAATGAGTCTAGACGAAGCCCTAATCGTGCTTGCTATATGTAGGTATGGACTAAAGGTCATGTTATTGGATCTAAAAGCAAAAACAAATGACTAAACATTTTTCGAATAATTAAACAAAAGTTGGTGTTACTTCGTTTACTAAAAGTTATTTTAATTTACTTTGAAGATTTTTTTCTCAGAAGTGAAGTTGATCCATCTTATTATTTCGATATTGTTTTTATTTTGACGATTAAAACACTAACTCAATTTTTATTTTGTTTGAGATCACATGTAGGTTGTAATATTTGCTATACCCAGAGTAATATATCAGACAAAAGATTTGTCTATACTGTAAAGAGGTAAAATTTGTAAGTTTGTATGTTTGTAAGTTTGTATGTAGGGGGTAACCGCTGGTCGGATTGCCTAGCTACAATGTTCCCGAGTGCTATAGGCTATAAAACATAGCGCTACAATCAAATGGAGCCGAGCAGCGGGTGAAACCGCGCGAGAGTAGCTTGTCTATAATAAAAAAATACCATCAGTTTACTGTTGCCTGTCTGTGCCTGTGGCCACCAAACATTTGCTTGCACTTGGATGTTCTTTCTTTAAGGTTAAGAATCCATAAAGAACTTTTCTCTTTATTACAGAATGAATAAAGTATACTTTCCGATGAATATGTTATTAAGTAACTTAATCATTTGTTATGTATCTAGTAACAGTTTTACTTGGAATACAGATCACATGGCTCAGGTCAAGTGCCGCTCCAATATTTGGGATGCACTTGGTCTGGCGAACCAAACATTTCGATAAATGGAATCTGGTAATACCTTCATCGGTTCCGACTTGTTCCGTAAATTGTTAACATATTTAGCTCATGTTAACATTCATTCATTGATTTTTGGGTTTTTGAAATTACATCAAAAGAAAAACAATGTAAATTATGGATTGTTTTTTTTTCATAAATTATTGGTGTGAGTGCATAGTGCGTATGACAGAACACTATCTAGTTTTTTTTATTATTAATATATTTATGTCATGAGGTATTTTTCAAAAGGTTTTATATCAACTTATACTAGTAAAATAGAATGCCATAAAATAAATACATACCTTGATTATAAAAATGTAAGCGTAAGCAAATATCTTCTTTATTTCAACCTCAATTTATACAAGTACATACTTATTAAAGTTATTAAGGGAAAGACTATTATCTCTTGTACTATTATCTATATCTCTTGCCAAAAATAAAGTAAAAAATATAAAAGAAAATGTAAATAAAAGTTGTCACAACCTAACAAGAAATTTTAAATACAGAAGCTTTCTCAACGAAAAGTAGACACGATTATAATATTTATATTAAAATGTTCACTGAAATCTAAAACTTGATTAAGGACGAAATGTTAATATTCCATGTTCATTATCATGGTTTCCTATTTAGTATTAATAAAGAGATAATGAAAATCAGCTTAAGAATCTTAATTTATGATAAGACTCGGTGAAAAATTTTCCTTTCATGACTACCAAAGATACCTTTGCATTTTAAACGTGAAAAGTTTGAGAATTATATAAATTAACATACAATTAACAGAAGTACTTGCTTAATAGACGATGTTTATATAAAAATGTTCTGTAATAGGTATAAGTAAGTAAATAATTCGTAAGAAATAGTATTAAAGAGGTAGGATAGAAAAGTTTTCTAAGGCTGAAAGTTGCTGATGCTGTGCTGTTGGACGTTTGCATTTTCTAATTCATCAAATCAATTTATTCACAATTTAAAACTCCATGAAACAAGTCTGGATGGGCGGTGCAGTGCTAGCTTAGGCGCCGGTGCTGACTTCTCATGCATGAGAGTCCGGTTTCGAAACCTGGCAAGAACCAATTTGACTTTCTTCCACGCGTTATGTTTAAGATTGTTAAGACACCGTCCCTAGGATGTGGTGACGGCAAAATCGTGTGGAAAAATGCAATTATAATTTCTACAAACGCATTATGTTCATATCTTGTTCCCGCGAGCGAAAGCCGGGGTTCGCGCACCTATTGTTTTTCTACTGTGTCTTGAATTACCACGATTGAAAGGGTTATATATATATATATATATATATATATATATATATATATATATATATATATATATTACAGATCTTTTAAGATAAGCTAGTAAATTTGCCTCCCATTTAGTAGTAACTAAAGGTTAATGAAGCTATCCAATGGACGATAATGTTTAAAAGCGATACTGTAATTTTTCAGTCTATTTATTACAAATATACACTTGCAAAAATACATTTTTTTGCTCTTTATAGTTATATTAGTGTAGGGCGACAGAGTCGTAATAGGAATCCCACATAGTTCTTCGTAATTAGATTAATTACCTAAATGTTGGATTATTTTTATATATAGCATATAGAAAGTCATGTTTTAGGCTATTTATAACTTACAAAGAGTAGAACTAAAATCGATTTGGATAGAAATATAAAAATGGACCTTAGGACAAGGGAACAAGCCTGGGTAGCGGGGCAAGCGCAATAAGGCACCGCAGCCTCGGCCTAGAGCCAGAGAAGGAACGGGGGTTTTATAGTCAGTAAGAGTCTGACACTATGGAAGAGAGAAGTCATTTGATAATTTTTCCCCTTACAAAAAAAGCGAATAAATATTTGTTTCTTTTTTTACCCTCTTTTTCCCTATAATTGGGATTGGAAGCCAATTCACTTGTTCTATTCCAAAATTAATGACATAATATTATCTACAGTGGCGTATGAAAACTAAATTCTGTTCCTAGTTCTCCTTTGGGTTCTAAATCAGGAAAGAGGAACCGTGTTATTTCCAATTTAACGTGAACGAAACCACGGGCTCAGCCTAGTTAAATATATAAAACTTAATTTAATACAAAACAGAGCACTTCAACAATACTATATTTTGAATGAGATTAGTCAAAAGTTTTTAAACGCTCTCGAAGCGAAACACAACGAGTAAATTTCGCAAACTTATTCAAAAACTTTGTGGTGTATTTGAAATACAATGTTTATTAAGCCGAAACTATATTTATAAAGTTTAGTTTAAAAGCCACTCAAATATTCTTACTATTTAGTTAGTCGAATCTTATTTCACTTGCAACTCACTTATTTGAAAGTCAATGATAAAAAGTTTCAATTGAGTCGAAGGTAGCAAAACGGACCGTCTCACTCTGCCACTGACAGATCAATACATCTTTTGAAAACTTCCAAAAGGGATTTAGTACTAAGTTAAACCTGAATTTAAGAGAATCGCCGGTAACGAGCGAAGTTTTTGGCCACAATGAATGTAATTAATCGAAAATTTTAATTTTTAACTTTATCTTCTTTGGTGGTAGTGCTTGTCTTGGTCGCACGCTTTCAAGCGATTTGTTTTTGAAAAAATTTCCGATCTGTAATTAAATTTTAATAAGTTCAATAAGTTTTTAACGTTTCAATAAGTTTGGATTTTTAATGAAAAAATCTGACTCACCAAATTGTGATGTATGTGGAACACCGGAAGATGTAATACACTTATTGTTGGAATGTGCCAGATTTCAGTCTGACCGAGTAAAATTATTTAAGGACTTAAACTTAAATATGTATAATGTAGGTGTATATCACAATCTTTTATCTACACCTAATTCGGAGGCTGCCGCCAAAGTATTTATGTTCGCTAGATTACGTTTTAGTTAGATTGTATTAGAATAAGGTATGATGGGACTGGCATACACGTCCGTGTAAAAGTCCCTAATAATAAATAAAGAGTTAAAAAAAAAAAAAAATTAAATTTTCTCATCATTCTCATTTCTATGATCCTCTAAAACATTGATACTTAAGGTTCAAAATGGTAAAACAACGTGATGCAGCCACTTCCACACGATCTCATGTCCATGATCCTCTAAAAACATTAATCCTTAAGGTTCAAAATGACAGAACAAAGTGATGGAGCCACTTTTAGAAATTACCTTAATTTAATCTGATCAATAAAATTTATGAAAAATCTCTCTTCGTAAGAATTATTTTTGAGTGAATTGGATTTCTGAGAAAAAATTAGCTGTTGTGTGTTACAAAAGGGATTTATCTAAAAAATTAAAAACTTCCCTACAATTTCCGGGTAATATTTCTTAATAAAAATGTTTAGATTTATACTTGGAAACAATATTAAACTATCTTGTTTGATTGGTTCTAATATTACGGTAAAGGCTAGTATTATAAGTTTCTTCGATTAATTTCATCGAAAAGAATTGATTGAACTGTTTTAATCCAATTTGCAAGCTATCCATTTATCCATGTAATATGGAAATCAGTACTCATTGAGTCCAATTGAATAAAATTATTTTAACGTTTTTCAATAGGTATAATATTTTCGGTTAAAAAATTAATACTGAATATGAAATACGTTTTAGATAGATTAAGAACTTATTTTATATACTTAGTCACCAATGAGTTCGTTTGACTTTAATGATTCCACGGCAATATCGAAAACAGGCGTGAAATAGTGAAGTCCAGTTCAAAGCACACCTTAAATAGAAAACGTAGCGTTATTATTCAAACAACAGAATGTATATTCGAACATAAACCATTCAATAACATATTTCACAGCAGAATAAGGATTAGGCTTTCGAAACATGTTGGAAGCTGTAGCAGAGAGGCACGCAAAACATTAATTGCTATACGGTCGGACGGTTTAGCTTCGAACAGATGCATCTCCGACAAATACCTTGAGTGCTCGCATGTCTGTCTTTAGTTACCTAGATGTATGTGCAGAGACTATTTGTCTGTGGTTTTAGGCATTACATATAAGGCTTTGTGCAATGAAAGTGGTTTTCTTGAGTAATATTTTAATAAGTTTGTGTGTAGCGCTTCAGCTCGAACTAATCTGCTCAACTGGAGTAATACCATTGCCTGGTGAAACAAGCCTGCGTTATGTTTCGACGTGTTAATGAGGTTACCGGAGGCCCAATACTTCCCATCTCTGTTGCTCAATCCCTCCAAGTCTCAAACTCTTAAACCCCAATTTTACCCACCGACAGCGAGCTTGTAACATCTCATTGTTACAGGTGTAGCCAATTGCATACCATCAGGGTGTCCGTCTGTCCGTTCTCGTTTGCCTACCTATCACATAAAAACGTAGATAGAAAGCGATGAGATTCAAGGATGAATTTGAACGTTTATTACGTTCGCTCCAACAACAAAAACAACAATTAACGAAAGCAGCTTGTAAACATTCTCATACAATATAAGATCACCTCCAAGGCGAGCGAGTCAAGTCAAACATCGGTTACAAAGTCAACCAAGAATTCGGATACTGTGATTTATTTAATCCAAGTTATTCACTTCGTTTATTAAGCAGAGTCGAGATTAATACTGAGAGCTTAACGTAAGACGTGAACTCAACGCCCCGCAGCCCGCGCCCCGTGAGACCCCGGCACCCCGCGTGACGCCGACAGATAAGCTAATTACTTATTGTGATTTAGCAACCGGTTCTCGACAAATTTTTCGTCAAATTTTCAGAGAGCAATTCTGAATAATAAGTAGACGTCGTCCACCACAATGGCAGCAATTAACCGGACAATTTAACTTTTAAATTGCGAATTAAGAAACTGGGAGTGCAAAGGTTGAACATGGCCCGTGAAATTAATTGTCAAGAAAGGTTTTACTGTCCCGCCGGCCGTATCCTACATAATATTCTCACACATTGCGCCAAAAGAAGAATCAGGAAGAGAAAATAACGAAATTAATTTACTCAATAATCTAAGTTATGCAAGGAACAAAGAACTGGCATTTGTTTAATATATATTTCCAAGGTTGCTTAACACCACAGTTTTGAAAGTTTTACAAAGTAGTTTTTATCGGGTTCTTTGTTTTCACCCATAATCCTAGTTTTTCTTAGTGTCCGTAGCAAGCAGAGGGAAACTTTTCGAAACTTGAATTCATAAAGAAAGTTTAAAGTTTGAGCAAACTTAAATAAAAACAGAAAAGCTTCTGTAGTCAAAGCGCAGGCGGAATTATCTAATTGTGTTTGTTATCTACGTAGCTTGTGTATGCCCGAGTAACAATATTATACATTATTGTGAAAGCGATTTTAGCTTTGCGTTAATCGGAATTCGGGAATGAGCATAGACAATGTAAACATGACAATAGGAGCAGGAGTAAGGGGCTGGTTAGCACTCGTATCGGTGGCGTGCCACTCGTGAGATAACACAACGCGCCGTCTTTGTGGACGGATGTAAAATTATTAAGCAACGGAATGCTGGAAATGGGGTTTGCCTCTGTAATATCAAGGGTTAGCGTCGAGTCGCTCACAATATGGGCTTTCATACGATTAAGTTTATCGAATTCCGGGTGTAGCTACCTAATTGTATTCCATGATATCGGTGGCCAGCGCGCGATGTTGTGGCCCCGATAATGACATTTTTTATCCGCCGAAAATTATAATGTATTTTAACGGCGGCTGTGAGATGGTTTCCCCTCGCTCACTTTCAGCTCAGACAAATTTTTTCGTGCATATTTCAAGCGGGATTAAATTGTTTCAAACTTTGTCGGACAGTCTGTCGAATGCGAGAAGGCTGGAATCGATTGACAGCCGGATGATTCTGTCGTTATGAAACCTCGCAGAGCAAAGTCGATCGTTTTAAACGGCGGGCGTCAATGTCGAATTGGCAACGAGAATAAAGCAGCCGCAAAGTAAACACCATTCAATTTTATTACGAAGAATAGTCTTCTTTGAAAATCCCTCGGTAGCAATCCCGTAAATCTCTATTTGTCGCAACTAAAACAGGTCACGGCGGAAGGCTATTACGTTCCCTAAATGCTGCCGAACTCCCTGTAGAGCGCTCTAATCCACTCCGAACGGGCTGGTGTCAAACGCAGGCCAGGGTTGTTTGTATTGTTTATTGTCGCGACGCTCGTTCGTACGGCAAAGACGCCGTCGCCGGCACGGGAGAGCATGTTTCAATTGATGGAGCCGAACAGTCCCCGGAGTAAACTATTATATTCCTGCCCACGAACGATACTTATCCTCACTTAATGTCTCCTCTACCTTACTTTGAAATCTCGACGAGCTTTATAGTATTTCAAATAGGCAACGGTTTCTTAAGTACAACGTTTTCTGTGAAATAAGTAATAAGTATGTAAAGACAAAGGATGTTAATAATTTACATACTGTTTTGTTTGTGAGCCTGTATATGCGTGGAATTACAGCTTTTATCAGTCAGTATATTTGCGAAGAAACGCTTCGTCAGGCGTCCAGTTTTATGCGACGGTTCGGCGTTCGGGTGTGGATGAATAAAAAGCACTGAAGAGCCAGCAGAATGGAACAAAACACTTGAAACAATATCGCGACAGAGCGGCAATCATTCCTGTTTTATCTCAGTTTGTGCACGCTGCGCCGCGGAAACTGCTCTAATAAAAAAACTACCATGTGTTTCTACGTACATATGTATACGTGCGCACTCTATGTGCACGTATAGGTTACTGCAGTGTTGCACCTGCGTTGTTCCTTGCAGATATGAAGGAAAAAATATTATGCTTTCATTTTTATGGATTTTCAACTATTTTATTTTGTAAAAAGCCATTTGTACTTTTCATAAGGTTTCTTTTGGTTTCGTCTAAGGAATAAATGTTGGAAACACGATAACGTTTTACTATTGCTAAATTCGTAAATCAGTAATTTTGTCAGGGGTACGATATTGGTAAGACATATTTAGTTTATTAATTTATATAAAAATGTTTGGTACATATACGAGGTAATAAGTAGTTGCTTAAATACTATAAAATCATTTCGAAACGATTGGAATGAATAAAAAAATATTTATTAAAAAAATAACATGCGTTTAAAATTTAAATATGAATATAAATTATATGTATTGAGATTTTAACTTGAAATTTTTGTTTAATTTGTTTAATCTCTTATTTTATAAATGAAAAATATGAATTCAGTATTTTATTAGCGTATCGTTCAAATGAACAATGTAAATATTTGAACGCTATTTAGATTCATTCGGATGGTTAGTCTGTTTTGAAGTAATATTTTCAAGCTAGGACTCGTAAAAGTTTTTCATACTAGCACAAAGGCCTGCAGCGTTGCTATTTTTATATAAAAATATGAAGTTATTTATTAATTAAAAACTTGTTTGTCTATAAGGTGGACTGCATCTTTTAATTTGAACTGTGCTGTTTTTGTTGGCAATAAACTGCATGGACTAGTTTCATAAAAACTTTTTTGACGTGACCTCGTTGGTTGCTAGCCCGACTGTGGAGCTAAAAGGTACTGGATACGGTTTTTAGCCTAAATCAATTTTATTTTCAATCACAACATGGTATAAGAAAAGTTGCTTTCTCTGTCCTTATGTATGCTAAAGTCTTTAAAACTACGCAACGGATGCGTTTTGTTTTAATACATAGAGTGATTAAAGAGGAAGGTTTATATGTATAAAACATCCATTAAATAGTAAAGATGTCTAGTATCAGTATTTCACATGTGGGAAGAATAATAACAAAACGGTAGATTTTTTACGCTTACTTTCATTGCGATTTAACATATGTACGGCTCGTACCAAAACTGGCGAAAAGTGTTTTTTAATATTATTACTGTCTCTAATTGTGTTTTTATAATAACTATCGTGAGACATACTAAATTAACTAAAATTCGCGGGTTACTCACGTGTGAATGTTGAGAAAAGCTCTACTAGTTTCGAACCACAGAGGGGTTCTTCCTGATGAGCAGCGTGCGCGGACGCGGCGACGTCGCGCAGCCTACATGTGGTTCGAAACTAGTAGAGCTTTTCTCAACATTCACACGTGAGTAACCCGCGAATTTTAGTTAGTCTCTAATTGTGTTTTCAAATCTATTATAAGTATGTTTAAAACATTTTTTTTTATTTTCTTTTCTACTATAAAGTTGCTTTAGCTTTAAGAAGTATTCGAAGTTAGTTTACGTAAAAACTTTTTCACGGTCAAGATTGTTATATATGTTTAAGTTGGTTTACAACTTGACTAAGTAGAGACCCGACTCTTGGTTGGGGGTTAGTGTTGGCATGAAATTCGCTAGATGGCTCTTAATGAAATAGTACGACGTAACTATCTACTAAGTTATGATGTAAGAAACTGTTTTATTACGTGGGTAATATTTGTATTTTTATTTACACATTAACTACTTTTTCAGTAATTTCAAAACTTCTGTTCATACATAGGCTTTTTAAAGTGATCGGATTTTATAGTGCAAACTCTAGAATAGGACTTTTAGGATAAGAATCTTTTTGTTCACATATTCACCGTTTGGCAGTAAAACTTGAAGAGTTCGTTTTGATATATTTACCTCTCAAAGATTAACAAAGATGGTTATTAAGTAACCATAAGCCATGATAAGGAAGAGGGAGTAATGAATTTTGGTGGCTTATAGATATAGCGAAATCCAAAGAATCACATCTAGTAAAAAAATTAATATTTTATTAAATTGACATACATACAAGTAAGTAATAGGACGAAAACATTATGTGTTGATCCCAATTAACCTAAATTAATATGGTAGTTAAAGGCTCTATATGAAATATAAAATCGGAATTTGAATTGTTATCATCAAAAACTCACTTGAGACACTTTTTCTGTAAAGTTGCCAAGTCAATAGCATTCGGAAGTCGGAAGTAAATAAAAAAATTAAGGCGGACGTTCCACTCTTTTGCTTGTTACCGAAAAAATCCGTTCTCATTGTCCCCACGTACTTCATATTCACAACGCTTTGAATCCTGTACTCTCGAAAAGGAAAAATAAATATCCTTTATACTCATTTGATTCGTCTTTTTTGTTCCAGATTTACTGAGCGTGGCCGGAATGAAACCATAATAACATTGTAATATTACGACAATAAATAACTGTTTTAAATTTACTCAACCTAGGATAAATAATGAACTTTATATATTTATTAAAAATTCATAATTTTGAGATGATTTAACCTCAGAAAGAGGATTGTTATGACAATAACGCAATGTGATATAATACCAAACAAGTTATTGGTTTTAAATGACTTTTGGCGTCATGGCGTCGGAATCATCGCGGCGTTCAAGATCCGTTTCCATGGAAACCGGCGGTCTACCATTGGTTTCGACGTTTGCTCTGCTCACTATTGTCGCAGGTAAGGATTGTATTAACAGGTTTGCCTCATTAGGACGCTATGGCGACGGTGCTTGCGGCACAAGCCTGGTTAATCTAGCATCCGAGCGTTAGTAGTCAAGTTTAGTAGTTAGTCTTCGCTTTAGGTACGACAAGTATAAGTCTAATCAAAAGTCTAGTCTAAAAAAAGGTTTTGTCTTGTACATAAAAGAAGTGATGACACCAGGCCACTAGAGCAACCTGTAGCCACATAGAGAGTTGAAGTTCGCCACGCTTGCAACTTGGCGATGCGGCAACGCATAGTGAGTCAAATACCATATATTTAAATTAAGGTACTAATTACTAAGTAGGTGCTTGCGTACTGATGAAGTAGCCATGGCGTCCTAATGAAACAGAGGTCTTAGCTAACGGCCAGGTTCAAAAGTATAATAAATATTTCGTGTGTATGTCAAAAACAAAAGTGAAAATTATTTCTTTTAAATATATCATATACAAGTATTTTGAAACGTCAAAACCAATTTAGAATGATATTCTGCCAGTTTGCTCGTCAGCGAAGCCAGGTGTGCGTTCCAATACGTGGAGTCGAATAGACGAAAAAGGAAAAAACTCTAAAACAATGATCTTTAAAAAATATATTACCCGATGCATTATTTATTGGCTATTTGGAAGAATACTTCTATTTAACCTTTTAGTAAAATATGGAATATGTCAAAGTTTTATCTCTAAAGTCAAATCCATCTATATATGAAGGTTATTGAAACTGGCTACGTTCATATTTAGCGTGAAATTGATAAATGAAAAATTAGAAAGTTAATGTCATTGTAGTAATCGCCAATCGCTGATAGGTACTAAAAATATCCAGTTTTGACGTTTAAAATATCGCTTATCAAATTCAGAATCTCCAATAAGCCAAAGTCATATTGAAGTCAAAGCTAAAGTATTCTTTTAATTAAACCTTTTCAGATACTTTTGAAACTCAATATTATATTGATTTTGTATATGTATAATACAGCTCTTGGCTCGGCTTTGACCGTACAAAAATCCTATGAATTTGTCATATTTCTGACTATAGGTACATATATGTAGCAAATATCGAAAAGATCCACAAATGGGTCGGCTCGACCGGGGTGATACCACGGCCTTAGGGAAAACAATCATAGCGTTGTATTTCGTCCTGTGAGTTAGCTTACCGGAGGTCCAAACCTTCTTCTACCCCAATCCCAAAATTCTGAAACCATAATCCCCAAGAAACCGTCAACGCACTCCTCCTCTGGCGTTGTCGAATTCTTACCATCAAGTAATCCGTCTGCTCGTTTGTCGACTTATCACATAAAAAAAGTCTAGTCACCTAGGCAAGGAAACAGTCTAGTCAACAAACAAGGTAACATACCTTCATACTTATAATATTAGATTGAATATAAGTACTTACAGTACAGTCTGTAATTGAAGTGAAACTAGTTCCTCATTCCAAGAACTTGAAAGCCTCACTCGTCATTGAGTGTGTAAACAATTCGCAGACAACACACTATCGCAGTACATTAATGTTCCTACAATTTGAAATTGCCAACTTGATTGTTTGTAGTTAGTTCTACACATACATATTATGAATAAATTCTTTGAATTCTCGAATATTTATGTATATTTGTTGTATTATTAGTTTCGTAATCCTGTTATTAGAAAAACTATTAAGAAACGAAATGAAATGATATTTATGATGATTATTTTTTGGGATATGTCGGCAAATGGACTGATGGATCACCTGATGATGAGCAATTGAAGTCTTCCATAGATATTTGTAATACCAGAGGAGTTACGAATGTGTTACCGGAGTTTTGGGCGATGGAATGTGAGGGTTTAGGCTCAGCTAGACTAGGGGAGAATTGGGTCACTCACACGGTGAAACAAAACGCCTTGGTTGTTCACACCACCATCTATCTGTGAGGCCCTATTATATTATGTACGGAAACAAAATATAATATAAAAATGATATTAAGTACATTTTAAATATCTCATAATTAGAACCGTAGAAGTACTTAAAAAAAAATACATTATACATTCCCAACTAGTTTTTCGATTCATGATTCTCAGTTCCTTAGTGAAAGATGCAGAGAAGGTCGCATTCGACTGTAACACAAAGGTATTCCTTTATATTCAGAGTCTGACTTTAATTGGTAATAAACATAGCTCAACTTCAAGGCGGAGAGTTAACGCCCATTTTGAATAAAATTACGTTAATGTACCTAGAGAACCTTGTTACATGGTTATATTATGCCAATTACCCTGGTAGACAGTATAATGGGTTTGTTCTAAGGACTCGATAGCCGTGTGGTGTCAGTAGAATGTATTTTCAACCAACACTGGTCTTTCGTTGGGTATTTTAAGAGCCGAATATATACGTATACGTAACAGAGTTCTGGCAGCTGCGTATTTCAATCTAATCTTTTTGATATGCAATCTCCAACCTTCCTGCACCTGACTCACGAGTTGTTAACGAGGGGTTATGAGTATGTTGCCGTCCTTGCGGGTAGTAGTGTATCGGACGTTTAGGTAGGTAACCCCACTCACAGGTAAAACACAGTGCTGTAGTTGTTTCACGATGGTTTTCTGTGAGGCCGTGATATCATTTCGTTCGAGCTGACTCAGACGTACCACTTTTTTATGTAGATTATCCACTATCTAGTATTTTTTAAAGTGATGATTCAAGACTCTTCAGGGAACAGAAACTCAAGTCTTTTTATATGTTCTTACAGCTATTTCACTGTGCTCAGCAACTGATCAAAGTGTTGACAGTATCACTTAATATTGCTGTTTAACACATTTATAGAACAACGCTTTCTTTTGTACTGTCCTTTGTGACTGAAGCGTCAAAGTTGCATGTCATGTTCTGTAATTTATTCAAGGACGTGTTGTAATATGTTTCTTTTTTCTCTTTTCTCATTCTTTTGATGAAGATTTTATAACTTACTTTTTACTACTAGTAACCTTACGCTCACTTATAGATACATAACGCTGTGAAAGGGGTACACAGGTACACAGGTAGGAGACAGGAAGTATAAGAACAGTAACAAAAGTCTCTCTAGTTTTTTCAAGTGTATTAACTAGAGAAACTGACCTCTGAGTTTGTTTCACCAATTCTTCTCAGACTAGTCAGATATCAAATATGTTGAATGTTTCATTGTTTTATTAATTACCTACAATTTCAATCACTGTTTTAGTTTGTAGTTTGTAGTTTTTCTGACACTCATTCATTGACTCGCTTTTTAGCATTCGTATTTTTTTTAATGTTGTAAACAGCCATAGTAATTAATTTCGTTAATATTTGACTACTAACTAACATACTTATGGTTACAGACCTCATGAAAAGCTTAATATCGTGTCGACTATCTCTTCAAGCTTTGAAAACATTAATTTTCCTTTCCTAGTCCTTCCATTAAAGTAATGTTAAAACCGGTTCCTCACTCAGACTCCGCCATTAGTTCGTTTGGACTATTCTGCGAAATAATAATATTTAGTAACATTTGGATATTTTAGTAATTTCATGTTATTTTTCAAATTATTTTCTGATAGCTGTTTCCAGCGTAATGTTAATAATATTCGTTTTTTGTGGTGATATTGATGTGAAATAGCTATTTTATTACTGTCACTAATGTCTCAGCTCAAACGGTGTGATACCACGTCTATACAGAATACCGTCGTGAAATAACGCTTGCATTTTGTTTAACCGTGTACATGAGGTTACCATCCCTAATCCTTAACAACGCTTAGATAACTCCTTTGGTGTTGCGTGTGTGATCTTCAGCTGTATGATCGTTTACCTTCCTAAACTTTAAAATAGTTCTGTTATAAAAGAGTCAACTTTTATAAAAATAAATGTTGTCTTAAGACGTGTCTAGTTATGTTCATGTCGTAAATGTGTTTTGGGTAGTTCGATTTTGCATTATACATAAATTTAAGATTTTGTGTGGGAACGGGATTTTACAAATTTAAATCATCTATAGACTTGACAGAATAGTATATATGTAAATTGGAATAGGTAGACTACAAAGAAAAACAAAGTCACATTCTCGTGTAAGTTCATCTTTGTTTCTTTACGGACGTGTTAGTCGGTACGTGAGTTAAAACTAGACCGCAGTTCACGTGATGTAGCAAATTGTTGCACTTTAACGACTGTCTACAGTGGCGGGCTGCAGTTTAGAAGCAATACCGACCCAGATTCCCTCACGTACCGCCGACGCGCCTCCAACGCGCCAGACGTAAGGAACCCGCACTGAGCGCTGCCCTACTGGATTCCAAGTTTAATTGAAAACGCTTTATATAACCTTTTCTTTTAATTGTTTAAAGCTTTCACTTCATCCCCGGCCCGTGCTCTGTGAAATGTTTAATTATAGTTCCTAATGAAAAGTCCACAATTCAAACAAACACGTACAATATAAATAATGATGTTTGTGTGCAATGCGAACGATATGCGTTAAACCCACATTGGATTACAGCTAATCATTGGATTAATTGTATGGAAATTAGTGATCGTACGCGTGGTGAATTTAACGCAATTCTATCAGAATGTAATTATAGACGTCGATGAGCGTGAAATACTGAATAATTGGAACACGTAATCGAATATGGAGGGCTCGACCGGTGAAGTCCGTTATAATTGATATAATAATTAAATCTGTTCATATTCACTTGTAACTTATTAAAGTGTTCGGCTCACATCCAAGTAAGTTAATATTTTTCTGATTTACAAAGTGATGTTAATGATATTTTATGTGGTACAGCGCGTGGGTGATTTATTACTCTAGATATAATTTTATCCATCGCTCGGGTGGTGGATATCAAGATAAAGGGGTCGTCGGTCGACAAAGTTCGTCGCGTAGCTGCCGGCTACTGGCCTCGAGTTATTAATTTTCATTTGACTCGGATAAAAGCCTTACTTATTGCTATTAAACGTCTTTGAGTAATTTGTTTTGTGACATCTTTGCGTTAAAGCCCTTACATAGGCGTTTTAAACTAAAATGACATTATTTTTTCGTTAAATTGAAGCTACATCCGCAATATTACTTATTGTCATAATCCAGAAGGATCAGGCTCGCCGAAGTATTACGTTTAAAATCGTTTGTGAATTTCAATTTCCATTTTAATTTTTCGGGGTAAAAATATTTACTTTTAACTCGATAAAGGCATGATATGTGGCTGGAGACGGGTGACGAATGTTCTGTATCGGGGTGTTATTAATTTTCATTTGACAGCAACGGCGGCACGCTGCTCAGAAAGGCAGGCTGCGACGCGACGCGACGTGACAAAAGCCGCTTCTCTACTATAAACACTGTCTCGTTTTGTTCCATTATCGGCTCACTGTGGACTGTGTTTCGGAGAATAGTGTAGCACTTGTAACTGGGAAATAGAACGAAAACGTTGCGTTTGCGTTAAATCAGAATTTTAGGAATACTGCAAAGTGAATTGTGGTTTATTTTTTTATAATTGTCATTTTATTTATGAATATAAAAAAGGCATTTTTCTTATTTTATAGTCTTCTTTTGTTCTGCCGTTGGCGATTTACCTAATGCACAAAAGAATTGTTTTATCAAACAATTTTGCAATAATAAAACATTAAAAGTACAACTACTAACTAGAATATTAGCTCTTAAATTTAGATATAGAACAAAACTAGTCGATACAGTAATCAAGTCAATGACTCCCCTCACTATATTACTTAACTAACTTTACAACAGATAAAGTTTCACACTAGAATTCACTTCGGGCGAACTGTACGCGGTGGGATAGAAAATCTTAAGTACTAAGTGAATGAACACGTAAACAGCAAAGTTAGAAACGTAATACTATAGGTACCGAGTGAATCAGATCCATTCCCATTTAATTTACAAGGGTCATATTACCAGCATTGATCCAGAAATCCATTTCTTGGCGGCGCAAATAAAATATTTTTTATTTTATTTACGTCTTATCTTTACGATGTATTGCATATTGAGCAAATAATTTTGAGGACACACCTATTTTCGTACTTTCATCTACATTTAGTACTGTTTTTTAATGTCTTATCAGTTATTGTGAACTCGCCATAGGTTTACTTTATGTTGCAAAGAAACTAAAGTTGTGTCTGCCACAAACATAGACAAGTCATCAACTAAAACAAAAAAACAAATGACTACAGCTTATTCTAACACAATTTCAAAAACTAAAAAATATCTCTCCTTTTTCCTAACTCAGTCCAAAATACGGCTACGGGTGTAAGCCTTTTCCTTTCACAATAATATCAACCAAAGACTTTCCGCCTACGGTTGACTCGATTATGTTTGTCGATGCATCGTTCGATATTCAGACGATTCCATTCGATTCCTTCCCCCGAAATTTGGGGAAACGACTAATGCGAATGTGGGTTGTACTGATAACTCGAACAATTGGTGACAAGTAAACGTTCGTTTGTATATGCATAAACATAATATACTATGCTTTATAGGTGTTAACATAAGGTCCCAAATGGTGTTGTAGCTGAGTTTTAGTTTAAGAATAGAGTCAAATTGTAGATAAGTCGTACTTAATGTATACTTTTTTTATATAATGTTATCGAAAATTGGTTGAAATGGTGAAGGTTTTCGGTAAAATAAAATATTAAAGTACCACGTTGCTATTCAGAAGCTGCGCGACAGTCGCCGCATTGCATGTCGCAGAATGCTGCTCATGAATATGGGCCTCTAGCATGAATTGAAACTAGTCGAGTATCTCGTCAAAACAATTACGTTAGTTAGCTGGAAACATAATAATTAATTTACCTAGATAAAATTTGTAGCAAAATAATTCTGCTTACGACCATTTATATTGTAAGGTGTAACATACTAATATATGTATATTAAAGGTTATAATATATGTATATATAACTGGTTGTAGGTTAAATTATAAAAGTGGCTGCGTCAAAATTTTTAGAGAATTTGTAATGGAAAATATTCTCAATAAATGTTTACGAAATTTTCTTTTAACGAAACTTTTGACCTGAAAACAAAACGTTTTATATTCTGCGCACACTACTTATGCTAATTCTTTGAGCTTAAGCTTTGAACTGTTAACCTTACAGTGCAGTTTATAAAGCCGACGTATTTCCAACCGCAGTGTTTGTGGGGGCTATTAATAATGCTTTAACTTTATTTTTTTTTATAAATTACGTGCAAACCTTTTATTGAATGAAATTTTAAATACCACGGAGTAAGGAACCCTATTGCATAACCCAAACTCGACTGCATGGTTAGTGCGGTGGCTGGGCAACTGGCTGCCGTGCAACGTGTCGCGGATTCGATTCCCGCATGAAACAACTCTTTGTGTGATCCACAAATTGTTGTTCCCGCTCTTGGGCGTCATGTGTATGTTAAATTGTATGTTTGTAATCGCACCCGCGACACAGGAGAAAATCCTATTGTGGAGCATTATTAAAAAAATAACCACAAATTGCACAACTTTTTATTTTATTAATAAGTAATTTACTGGCATGGTATTTGTGTGGCCCAAAGACCGTGTTCGTTAAATAATCCTAAAACCTTGTTATATTTACGTGTATGCCATTATTAGTTTTTAAAATGGCTACTTTAGACTCAGGCGACAGATCAACAAATTAATTAATACCTAGTAGTAAGGTACATTAATTATACATTTTTGTAATCTTTTACTGGTCAAGTTGCTCGATGGTCATGATATACATGCGAAAATAAATTAATAAAAGTAAATGATTATAAATAAAAAAAAAACAATTGTATGGATGCATAGATCGATGTTTATTATAAGAGGTAGATTATAGTCTGGTACACAAAGGCTATTTTTACTGTGAAATACAATTAAATATTTTGGTAAATCTACCCCTTGCTCAGTTTGTCTTTATTTTTTTAAAGGTAACTAGTTTCTGCTACCTGGTTTCACAGGGGTTAGTGTCAGCCGGGGTTGTGGGGCAAGCGCAATGAGGCACCGTGGCCTTGGTCCAGAGTAATAGAAGAAACAGGGTGTTTTAAGTCAGTTACAGTATGGCACTACCTCCCACCACACCGTGAGCGGGAAAAGTCATTTGATAATTTCCTCCTCACCAAAAAAAATAGCGGTTAATGTAGCTTCCAATCAGTGAAAAAAATATTAAATCGGTCTAGTAATTTAGGAGCATATTCAATCCAAACAACCAAGCTAACAATAAAATCTTTCCTCTTTATGATGATATACAGATTCCTTTCGTACGAGTATATGACTTCCATAAATCTGCTTATTAAATGATAACAGTTATTAATTATATCTATCTGGCAAATATTTAGATAGCTTTGACTCGCTTTGCTATATTTAATTTCCTTTTGTGATTCGTTCATTATACTCTAGTTATAATTAGACATTATTTAAAGATAGTCTCATGATATTCAAATAATTCGTCATTATTATTTTATTAATTAATAAATTTAGATTCTAGCTTTTACTCGCGGCTATGCTTACTTAAATGAATTTTCCAGAACATTTTCTTTCTTCTCCA
This sequence comes from Spodoptera exigua, assembly GCA_902829305.4. Lineage (NCBI taxonomy): Eukaryota > Metazoa > Arthropoda > Insecta > Lepidoptera > Noctuidae > Spodoptera > Spodoptera exigua. Next base: position 8,188,113 of record LR824612.2, read on the forward strand.
TAGTTTTAACTCTCATCAGCATCAAATTATAAGTGCCCACTGCTGACCCAATGCCTCTTTCCATATGGAGAAGGTTTCAGCAATACTCACTAGATTTGCTCAAGGCAGATTTCAAACTTATAATTGGAAACTATATACATATAATTCCAGATTTCCTCACAATAATTTCCTTTTTCGTGAAGTTTGGTTTTAGAAATTTATGTTAAAAAAAATAACACAAGTGGGGCTCTTTAGGGCTGATATTCAGCAAGGGTTGCGGACCAAACGCAGTAAGTCTCCGCGGCCTAGAGTAGAAGAAGGAACGGAGAGGTTTAAGTCAGTAAGATTCTGACACTCCCTCCCCCCCACCTTGGTTAGGAGAAGGCGTTTGATGATTTTCTCCTCACAAAGCCTTTAAAGTATGACATAACACTTAACTTAATTTTTAAAAGCAACAAATAAATACACTCTAATTTAAAGTCTTTGGCTTGACTTCGTAGTATTCAGAATTAATCAAATTAGAAATACCTAAATTTAGTTACATAAAAAATCAACTTAGGTATATGAGCAATTAATTAAGACTTAATTCAAATGAAACGTTATCCTCATCAAATTAAACAAATCAGTCGAACAATCCAGAACTTGTTTATAAGTAAATTACATTTTCAGTTTCCAATTAATTTAACTCGTAAAATATTTGTATATTTACACTAGAGTTAATTATATTTTTCGCGTCAGTTCTATGAAACATTCACACCTGAACGAGCATCCGAATAATTAATGTAATTTCGTTAGTAAAACTTGTAGGTTTCATTCGCTTAATTAATAATTTAAATTTATTCATGTTAATACTTTATAATTACCTCCAATACATTTTGGCATCAGTAAAACGAAATCTCTCTCTTTTTATTTAAAAACTGTTATGAAAAGGAAGGAAGGAAGGTTTTTGCCTAATTTTCGTGTAAACCGAAGTAACAATCAAATACTTGTAATGAGAATGGGTTCAATAAAACAAAGGGCAGGGCTGAAACTCACAATCCCTCGATCCCCAATTGTGGTTACCCAAATGTACGGACTTTTTTCTTTAGTGAGAAAATATAAATTCAATCTCACACAGCACAAGTTGATTATGTATTCGATCAATTGTCTCGGGAGATGATATAGGAAAGTAAGTTAAAGTGGAAAGTAGACAGCCGCCATTTTATTGCGGCAAATCGACGAATACAGAGAACGCTGTGTAGGCAAGGAAAATGCCGAACGGGTGGGCATTACTTTTGCTCTACCTACATGAATGCCACCGAACTCATGGCCTTTACAAATTCTACTGCAGAAAACCATTTGATTTGACTTTTCACAGATATCTCTGTCATTACAAATGAATGGGGAAAAATAATGGAAGCGCCTCCATTTTTTTAATTGAATCGTTTTGTGGTACGGACTAAAAGTGAAAAATTTATTTAATCTCAGCCCCGCATTAGCCGAATTGAACGAAAATATTCGGCGTTCCGAAATCCCGCACGAAGCCATTAATCGTTTTGATGTCACAGTATGGGACATTTAGTGTGACCCTTTTTATGCGCCAACCTTTCCCGATTTACGTCCCTAATCGCCGAATACCGAACGCTGAAAACTGAAACTCAGGCGTTCATATGTTGGTCGAGTTAAAGCGGTGCCAGTTCATTGTGAAGGATTATACAAATGATGTTTTGGAACATGAGCTGCTGTATTTGTTTTACAAATCGCCACTTCGCCACTTCTAGCTTTTGCAGATTTAGACTCGACCCTCTGTAGCTGTATTTTTGTTCGTTATCGTACATATGCTACTGGCTTGAATGTGAAATGTATTCACATAAATTCATTTCTGTCATTATTTCATATTATCTGATGTCAATATTGTTTTTTTTACGTATCCAATATGTATTTGTTGTGTTAGCATCAAGATCATTTGAATTAAATGGAGTAACAATTACTTAGGGTAAACAAAGTTCGCAGCGATTTTTGATATGGATGCAGAGATTTATATAATGAAAGTAGATCAATTGCTATAGAATTCAGTAGCATCAGCAATTTCCCCACTTTTGTTTGTGCAAGCCTGACCCAATTTAAACCAATTTGAAAGGCCAATTCGACCTGTACCTATTTCTTCTGATTGTATTTGGCTATCGTTGAATATAAAGCTGATTCAACTGTTCGCTGTATTGTTTATCAAGAGCCCTTGCAAAGTGTCAGTTAATTTATTCTAGTAATTGTGAGCTGGGTGGATAAGCTTTTGTTTAAAGGTGAAGGGCCATTTAATGTTGTTGATAGGTAACTGGGATGTACGTGGCGGTCTTTAACCGTTTTCTTTATAGTGTAAAGTGTATAAAGTGGTAATTTGATCGTGACTATTGTTTGTAACAGGTCAGCTTCAAGGATCTGGCTACAGTGAGCAAGAGCCCGAGTTTCTGTCACCACTAGAGAATCTGACAGTGGCACAAGGCAGAGATGTACACTTTACGTGCACTGTCAACCATCTTGGCACTTATAAGGTGAGTTACATTTTCCATTAATTTCTTAAAAAATCTTTTTCGTATACTTATTAGTTCTATTTTATTATGTGTTACAATGGACTATTAAGCCTTCATGGGAAATAACTTACCGTGATGTTAGTTTGTGCCTCTTGCAAGTCATTAATGTATTATATCTCTACTAGCTTTGCCCGTGATTCCGTTCGCGTGGAATAGTGACTTCCTGCAGGTTTTTGTTATAAAAACTACCCTATGTCTTTTCTCGAGTTCAAAACTATATCTGTACCAAATTTCACAGAAATCGGTTCATTAGTTTAGGCGTGAAGAAAAGACAGACAGACTGAGTTACTTCCGCATTTATAATATTAGTTTGGATACATAAACTGAATCACGAAATGTGTTGGTCAGCGCATATCTCAACAAGCAACGCCTGGATCACTTTTGCCAATATTTTTGTTGTGTTTCCTTTGTCAGGAGAAGGTTCTTATCAAAGAAAATTTTAGAAAAGTAGAGCAGAAAATTGGGAATGAATCGGGACCTCTTTGTCGATAGCGAGGTAGTTGGATGGCGATTTTAAACCAACGATTCCTAATGATTAGTGGTGTTAATTAAAAAAAAGTCACATTGGAATTTGTAAAGTTTCGGACCTTCATGCATGAGAAGCTGCCTTAGCCTCAACCTGCGAGCCACCACGACAGTCTTTATGTACAAACTTGTAATATTTAGTTACGAAGAAAGTTTACTCCATTTGTACAATAATACACACACATACATAATACAATACAAACATATATTAAAGTATCGTGTTAATGTGAATTGTCATTGTTGTTTATCAGACCACAAAGTTTAATAACTCGAGCCGTGAACTGAGAACTAAATACATATTTACAAACTTATAGTTTAAAGTAGTTTGCCCTATTTCATGTTGACTCAATATTTTGTGGGACGCTATTGTCTCCCTTGTCACACTCATAAAGAGGATGTTATGTTTTTATAATAACTATCGTGAGACATACTAAATTAACTAAAATTCGCGGGTTACTCACGTACAAATGTTGAGAAAAGCTCTACTAGTTTCGAACCACAGAGGGGTTCTTCCTCATGAGCAGCGTGCGCGGACGCGGCGACGTCGCGCAGCCTACTGGTTAGCGTTGGCGCCTGCATCGCTGTTGATGGTTGCGCTGCGGCGAGTCCAACGCGCCATCTGCCGGATACCACGCGCGTTTGCTGCCATCTCCGGCGGCGGTGCGTGTGACGATGTTGAGGCGCACGGTACGTTCACCAGTGGCGCGGGTAGTGGGTTCACACTGACACGCGGTGGGTACAGCTAGTGGATCCTTAAGGATCCACTAGCTGTACCCGGTGTGTACATTATACCTTGCGACTGTGGCTCAAGTTACATCGGTGAAACTCGGCGCAACATCACAACCAGGCTAAAGGAACATATACGTAGCGTGAAGAAGATGGACATCCAGGCATCGGCTGTGGCTGAACATGTTTGCGGCACGGATGCGGCTCACTTCATACGTTTTGATAAGGTCTCCGTACTGGCGAGGGAGAAATACTTCGTTCCGCGAAAAGTGCGAGAGGCTATCGAGATTAGCCGACGTCCGTGTTTCAACAGGGATGGTGGCTGGGCATTGCCACCCGCGTGGAAGCCGAGCTTGGAGACTACGTCGGTCCGAAGCGTATCCAGTCTGGAGTGTGACACAGTAAGCGTCATATGTAACACAGACTTTGTGCCGGGCCCGGAATCGAACCCACTACCCGCGCCACTGGTGAACGTACCGTGCGCCTCAACATCGTCACACGCACCGCCGCCGGAGATGGCAGCAAACGCGCGTGGTATCCGGCAGATGGCGCGTTGGACTCGCCGCAGCGCAACCATCAACAGCGATGCAGGCGCCAACGCTAACCAGTAGGCTGCGCGACGTCGCCGCGTCCGCGCACGCTGCTCATGAGGAAGAACCCCTCTGTGGTTCGAAACTAGTAGAGCTTTTCTCAACATTTGTACGTGAGTAACCCGCGAATTTTAGTTAAGAGGATGTTAATAAATGTATTTTTATTGATTTGGTTTAAGTATATATATTATAAAGAAGCAAAATTTGTTAGGTTGTATGTAGGAGGTAATCTTTGAAACCACTACCTGGTCGGATTTTTAAAATTCTTTCACTGATAGTTAGCTATAATGTTCCTGATTTACGTATTTCGGCCGAGCTATCGATTTAAATGCTGTTTTTAAAATCCCGGGATACATTGCTATTATACGCGTTACGCGGGTGGAAGCTAGTTTGTTATAAGCTTGGTGTTTTTTTTTTAGTGTAATAGGTCGGCAAACGAGCAGACGGATTACCTGATGGTAAGCAATCAGCGCCGCCCATGGACACTCGCAACGGAGGAGTTACGAGTGCGTTGCCGACCTTTTAGGAATTAGGGATTTGGATATTTAGGGATTGAGGAGGGATTGGGGGTGGGGAATTATTGGGCCTCCGATAACCTCACTCACACGGTGAAACATAACGCTGAGGTTGTGTCACGCCGGTTTTCTGTGAGGTCGTGGTATCACTCCAAACGAGCCGACCCATTCGTGCCGAGTAGAGAGAGAAAACATGGTTCTGCTACACTTAAACTTGTTCGGAAATTTCTTTCCATTCAAATATTTTCTTCGTTTTCATACAGTCATTAGCGTGGATGGTGACCTTGAGATTTGTAATTCGAATTTTGGTGTGCTTATTCATTGTACTCTATGGTTAAGATGCAGAGAACTCTTTTATCAACAAATTGCTGTTCAGAGTCGAGGTGTGATGTGTAAATGAAATTGCATGCTTGTGAATGCATAAAAGAAGAGAAAATTTTAAATAAAGAAATTAAATTAAAAGCCGTTTACTATTAATTAAACTTGAAATCTTCTTAAGCTTAAGGTATTCCTAGAACATGACTCAGCATTGGACCTAGCATGTTGGCGGGACTGTAGGTGTGAATAAATATAAAATTATGCTAAAATAGCATTTAGTTTCTACTGTGTGGGTCGAAATTTGTGTGGAGGTAATTTTGACTGCTGACAATTAAGCTATTTTACAAGTGCATTGACCTTTTAAGACGTGAATTATTTGTTTTTAATCACATGTTGATATTTCACTTATTTATTTTATAATATTTTTTCAAATAACTTAAATACCTTTTATTTTGTTGAGAGTTAAAAATGCCATGTATTGAATTTAGTAGCTCGTTTCAAAGCGCACATTTCTATTAAAAAAGTAGTCGTTGAACTATTTCCATTTCGATCGATTATTTTTTTTTCTCGCATCGCAGTTCCAATGGGAATAGATGATGCTGTATTGGAAATATGGAAAATTACTGCAAAACTAGACTGCGTGGCTTGCATTGAACGTACATTATAGAATTATGTTGTAAGAGAGCTAAGCTTCGCCGCGAATGGGTCGGCTCAACCGAAGTGATACCACGGCCTCACAGATAACCGGCGTGAAACAACTATACGTTGTGTTTCGCAGTTGCCGGAGGCCCGAATCTCCTCCTCCCCTCATCCATCCCCAATCTCTTAATCTCCAAAAGGACGGCTACGTACTCCTACGTTGTTGCGGGTGTCCAATCAGTCAGCTTGTTTGCCGTTCTATGATTAAAGAAGGATCTTTTTTAGATGATTTGGTAGATTTGGCGGAGTTGGTGCTGCTAGTTAGACCTCTAAAACCGAAATGATATTGTATTTTGCTTACGGTCGCTCTGCAATTTTCATTAGTTTGTTATGTCATCGGTTCTATTGAAATGTGAACGCATCAATTTTAGTGTCGAATTTGGATTAAATTCAATCCTTTCCTACTAATATTATAAGGCGAAAGTTTATGAGAATGTAGGGTATCGGGAATGTTTGTCAAAAATGGCTAAGCCGTTTAATTAATTTTATAAAGAGGTAAAATTTGTAAGTTTGTACGTAGGGAGTAATCTCCGGAACTGCTGGTCGGATTGCCAAAATTCTTTCACTGATAGATAGCTACAATGTTCCTCAGTGCTAATAGGCTATAAAACATCACTATAAAATTATGAAACCGTGCGAGAGAAGCTAGTATTTCAATAAATGCAGCTAATAAAGCTGTTGGCAAAAGCCTATTCATCATTATCCTCATCTAATAAAAGGCTGCAAAACAGTTTGCTTAAGGGCTTAGATTATTTGTTTTACCTCAATCAAATTTATTCCTACTTCTATACGTAAGTAATTTTATTATATTTCCTTTCACAGGTGGCCTGGATAAAATCAGATACAAAGACGATCCTAGCGATTCACACACATATGGTGACTCTGAATCCTCGATTGTCAGTCACCCACAACGGCCACAACACTTGGAAGCTGTACATCAGTAATGTGGAGCCTAAAGATTCTGGCACGTATATGTGTCAGATAAATACAGACCCTATGATGAGTCAGGTAAGTTATATTATCATTTGATTGGTGTATTTTAGCGGCAGCTAAAGAAATGAGGCATCGGAAATTAGATGTTATGAATAAATATTCCCATTGTAGGTTGTAAAACGAAACGAAATAAAAAAAATATTCGTAGCTCAAAAGTATTTGGAAACAGTTGAGGAAAAACGTCACAGTTACACACTAGCAATAAAACAAATGCAGTCTTTACATAGCTCACTAGAATCACATAAAATAAGTGATTACAAAGTTTTCAGTTAGAAAACATGACGATGAACACAATATTACAAAGCTTTGGTAGGAGGATTTGAATTTGAACTTTATGTTTGTACATTGTTAGTCTGTTTTCGTAAACCCAGAGTACGTGGCCATTTCTAATTAAAACAATGTTGCAGTTTGGCTTGCTTCTGATTTCCATGTACATGTTGCCTACTGGGTTTGTATTGCTTATACATAAGCAGAAACATATTTATTAGAAATTGTTCCAAATAATACTTACCCGATTTCCAAACGCATGTTGGTACCTTACATATATTATGTCGATTACTAATTAGTAATTAGATATATGTCTTTCCAGCACACAATTCCCATTCCCGGTTTCCCCGGAAATAATTAGACTAAACCAAGCATTCATTACACAGTAAAAGCAAATCATTGAATTGTGTAATAATATTATCACGCCCATTGTTAAGTCATGGGTAAATAATTAGTGTATTGAATATAATACCTTTGTCACATAGCATTTAATTATTTACATTCAATATATTAGTTTAATTAGTGCATCGTTGCTTATCAATAATGGATGGTAATTACCGTTTATATATGAGAGCAGACTGTTAATATTAAAATCTATGCAATCGATGCGGATCGTCAGCTTGCAGCGAGCTCCCGGTCTATGTCACGTGCCGAACGTTTGATCTGAAACGATAGATAAATTAAATTCGTATTCTTCGTATTTCGATTGTACATTTAAACATATTCTATGCAAGCACGGAACGCGTCTGTTGCATGTTATTCTGGCTGACTTTTTAGTGATTTAACAAACGGCGTAAGCTAGCTTTTGTACTCGTACTATGGATATTTTTTGCTGCACGCTGCCCTCAGCTATGACCGCATTTTCCGGCATGAAATATATTCGCTGTGCTAATCCTAGATACGTTTCAGCGTTGCACTGAAATGTTATCCAATTCTGTGATTAGCTAACTGGGTGCGGTTTTGTGTTATACAATCTGGGTTTTAGCTACAGTTTATTAGAGTGGAAATATTTGTGTAAACATTTTTTTAGTAAATAAAAACAGGATTGGTTATGGATCCGAGGCCAGCTTTTTTTAAACACAAATTGAAGCTGAAGAGATTTCAATAAATTTTGCTGCAGTATGAAATGGGAATTTTGGAAACGGTTACACATACGAGTACTATGTATTTTCAGAGGGGAAATATCTCTCATTTCATGTTCACTTTGATTTTCCTGTTCCCCTTTTGTTGGATTGATTGACACCAATCTATTGTCGCGAGTATATTGCAGAAAAAACTTGGCATATATTTGTTCCGTCTTGCGTTGCAAAGGAACTTCCAATATTTGTACTACAATAGATATTATTTACATGAAAAAAATGGAGTCGTTTATAAATAAGATAGTCATTAGCACCATATTTATCAAAATATAAAGTAAAGTAAGCACGCACCATTTATCATACCATTAATACCGTCATGGCGTATAAAATAGAATTTTCAATAACGTTATATCACTTTTGGGCTAGTGTATCGGAAATATTGACTAAATTGACAGATTAATGATCTATCAATTCTAAGATAAGAATCTCGGACGGTTCTGCTTGGCTAGACACGCCGATATATCTCGATGAGACATCGATACCTATGCGACTCGATTATACTCGCATGAAGGGTACATAGTTTCGAAGGAAAATCATATTCAGTAGTGAATTGTAAAGATATCGTTTGAGTTTGTGTGATATGAGTTTTGTTGTTTGAATAAGAGGTGAAAACTAATAATCCTGAAATGTTGAGAAACTTGGCAATGTCTTAGATAAAATCGTTTCAAACGAACATTAATGATTGACATACTCAAGCGTAGTGTCTCTAAGCAAACGGCTTTGTACACTAAAACATAGCAAATATTCCACTAAAGCGGCAAATAACTAGAACATTTTTAATCACTATGCATACTCTTATGTTCCTTAACTACATCATCATAAGGGCTACATTCCTAAACGCGGTGTGTCAAAGTGTAGACAAAATTGTTACGGCGAGGCATCATTCCGGGCGCGCCAGTCACGGGATAACTTTCATACAATATTATTATAACCAAGGCACTAGCTCACCTAAGCCAGGCAGTTCTATGCTATATTTTACTGCTAAACCTCTATCGAATGTTGTGTTTAAAACTTTGGGCTGAAAATGTTTTTACAAAAAGCAGTTTTTCTGTTTTTACAAGATTTATCGATACTGATTAGTTTGAAAATTATTGGTAAGGGTAACTAGTCTTGAGTAAGTGCGTATAAATAATCTAATAATCTTTGCTAGGTAAATCTTGTAGCTTACAATAATTATGAAAAAGAATGATTATTAGCTACGATTTTAAAGAAATAGTTTCGTTTGTGTTCAATATTAGTTGATGTGAATAATATGTAGGTATGTGACTTGAATAATCCTTGAATTTGATCAAACATACCAGGGAGTTTATTTTCAAACGCAAAGAAAATTGAGGTTAGTTTTGGGAATAACAAAATGTCTATGGTAACAAAATCACGGGACTCGTTCAGTATTATTACAAAGAGAAAATGTGTAGACTAGCTAACTATATATTACATGAACGCTTGTTCGGTTACACGATGCTCTTATTTACTGAAAAGGGAAGTAAGTATTGGATCCTGTGTTTATGAATTTTAATTTTAAATTTGGTTCTTGATATTTCGTTAGTGTTATTAAAACGACTATTTCAGGGTAAGTGTAAAATGAATTCTGATTGTAAGTTTGGGTTAGTTATTGTTAGGTGTCTGTTTGTATAGTGATCTATGTTTCGAGCTTCAGCTAACGCTGGGCTGCTAATGGAACCCAGGGCTGATGGTCAGTCAGGGTTGCGCAACAATTGCAATTAGGTACCGCGGACTAAGGACCTCGTCTTGAAGCAGGAGAAGGAAGGAAGTGGTTGTTAATCAGTAATAGTCTGACAGCCCCACTCGCTCTATCCTATGCGACAAAGGTCATTAAATGAAATTCCCAATAAAACAAAAATTGCTTCGTAAATATTTTTCAGTTTCCTTAAGTCGGAAACATACTTATATGCCATTTCGTGTAGCAAGGAAACTGATAAACCTCTAGCGCGTTGCGACATGTCACGACACACAAGCAAGAGTATATTTGCGCCTTAAATCGAAAAGCCATAGCGAGTCACTGCCTATTATATGGGACTGTGAATCTTGCAAATTAGAATCGGTTGTTACATTTAGGGCTGATTTTTCAATAGTCAGACAAATGTTATCTGAGGACTAAAATTTATTGCTGTCACTGTCACAAACGCGATAGCATCATAATTATTCCCCAGGTGACTTTATCTTACTATTGAAAAATCAGCCCTTTATATCTCTGCCTATTTTTCTCTATTCTCTGCCTCTCGGCGACTAAGATGAAAACTGGCTTGAAGCAACACTTATGTTATTTCACCGTGTGAATTAGGTTACCAGAGGAGGCCCAATCCTTCTCACCCACATCCTCAATCCTCAAATCCCCTATCCTTAAATCCCTTATAACCCATAATAGGCCGGCAATGCAATTGTAGTAACTTTGGTATTACGAGTGTTCATGGCGCTGATTGCTTAGTAACAGGTGATTCGAGTAGTTGTTTGCCAAGCTATGACATAAAAAATGAAACATAATATATTATAAATTAATAAAAACATGTTTTGGAACAGTAATCATTGTGAGACGTACTACATTAATTAATAATAGCCACTAATACACGTGAACTAACTAAGAAAAGCTGTACTAGTTTCAAGTAACATTAGGGCTCTTATTAATGAGCAGCGTGTGCGTCGCGACGATATCGCGCAGTCGACTGAGTACTCCTGGAGTAGTCATGGAGAAGTTAATTCAAGTGATTAATTTGTTATTTTCAATATATAATGATAAATAAATAGTAAATTATTGATCAGTTTGCAGATGGATGGAAGGAAACTTTTCTTGTTTTTTTGTTGTTTATGTAATTGGATAATATACAGTTATATGAAACATACAAATTAAGTGAAAATTCTTTCCAAAAACTTTATCTACACATTGTATTCGTATTCTACAGAAAATCCCCAAATATCTTATTACCGTATAAGGAAACCCTAACAATAAGGTGTCATGGAGTACTGTTCTCTACATTACGTGCTTGACCCAATCACTTAACGAGTGCTCTCAAGGCGTTTATCGACCCTCCAGTAATGGGGTATAGCAAATTATATGATTGTAGGTTTTAAGCATAACAATATGAATATTGGCAGTTTTGTCTTTCTTCTCAAACATCTTTTTATACTGCCTTGTTTGATGTCTTTCATCGTCATCAGTTAAAAGATTGTTGTTAAGTACCGCCCCCGTAGGCTCTTCTCTAGCAGTCCCACGCTTGATAAGGGGGTTGGATATCGCAGATAGGTTTTAAAAAATCGTAGTATTATCATGATTAAAATGCAAAGACCGAAGGAAAATTCCCTGATTGTCATGCATATTGGTCGTATTTGAATCCTGGCAAGTACCAATGTGGCTTTTGCCGTGTTACATGTTCTTTCCATGTTTTATTTAGACATCTCTGTAAGGTAAACATAAAAACATCGTGAGCAAACCTGAATTATTTATTACCAATTATAAGTACCAATTTGCCTTGAGCAAGCAAGGTGGTTTTTTTTTGTGAGGGGAAGATTGTCAAATGACTTCTCCTGCCCAGGGTCGGGCGGGAGGGAATGTCAGACTCTTGCTGACTAAAAACCCCCCTGTTCCTTCTCCTGCTCTGGGCCGAGGTCGTGGTGCCTCATTGCGCTTACCCCGCAACCCCGGCTGAACATCAGCCCTATAGGACCCAGTCTGTGGTGGTCTATTGGCTCTTTGAGGCGCGCGCGGAACACTACGCGCCGTACGCTCGGGTCTGGTTCTGGTCGGGTGGCGAGCTACCCTTACTCGCCGTCCACAGACCCTGAGGACACGGCGGTGCTCAGCCCAGGCAGGGCATACCGCCACCGTATGCTCCACCGTATCCTCTAGGTGGTCCTCACAATGACGACACTCGGGCGTTTCATTCCACTAGTTCCACTCAGAAGCAAGGTGGTTAAAGCCTCGTTTACGCCCACGCTTAGCATCGTGCACTCGCAGCCTACCGCGTCATCGCCGCCGACACGCCGCGAGTTCCTATGTAAACGAGGCCTAATTCTTAAACCTTTTCCGTGTGAGAAGATGCCTTTCCCTGCAGTGGTCACTTGTAGGTTGATAACATGATGTGTGTAAAAATGGCGTAGTTTGGAATCGTTAGCTTAGTTAGTTAGTAAGTAGTAGTTAGTAAGTAGCTAAGTTATTTAGTTAAGAGGAATAGGCACCACTACTATTACCCATATGACCCAAAACGTAACACATGGCAAAAATGTTGTTTTTTTAAATAAACATTCAACTTTCTTTAAGAATTGGATCAAACTTTATATTTTAAATCTGTTATTTTCAGTTCGTGCAACCAAACAAACAAAGTCACCTTTTTAGTAGACAATGCTGTCAGATCGCACTGAATGGTCCTACTTAGTTCAGAAAAAGCAAGAGGGAAGATTCTATTAAGCTCAGAAACACGTTTTCCTTATTTACATTTCGTTTAGAATTGTTCAGTTCATAGTTGGAAAAAAGAAAATTGTCTTACTCACAAACTATTCCAATCGTCGGCATATTACCAATTTTCTACTCTAATTAACTGAAATAAGACACTTTATTCTCTATGCATTAAAGTAAAATGCGGATAAAAACGAATACCTTCATTTTATAGTTTTTCAAACGCAGAATTGGAATTATAATAATGTATTTTCGGCAGTTTCATTTAGAAATCCATGTTAGGCAAATCTCTTGCCATACAGTGGGCATGATTAAAAAATTGATAATAATAATATTTTGACGACGAGGAACAGAAACTAGCATCAAAGAGTTATCTGACCAACGACCTCTTCGTTGGTCAGGTAACTCACTAGGGACGATATTGAGACAGACGATGGTCAGTCACGCCATGTGAGTGAGGTTACCGGTAGCCCAAGCGTTCCCCTCATCCCATCCCTCCTCAATCCTAATACCCATTTCTCCAAATCTCCAAAACCCAACATCCCCAAATAAATGGCAACGCACTTGTGACTTCTTTAGTATTGGTGTCCATCGGCGGCACCGATTGCTTACTATCAGGTATTTCGGCCGATGATTTGCCATCCTACCCCAATAAAAAAAATGTGCCGCGGCCTAGCTTGGAGCTGGACCTGGCACAGGAGGGTTTTTATTCACTAAGATTCTGACACTCCCTCTCGCTTCACCAAGTAATGGGGTGCTTTTCCACCACAAAAAAGAAATCTTGTTCGGTAGCTACAGTTTTCACCTGTCAAAAACAAGGCAGTTTATTTAAAAAAATCGTTTTTTTTTTGGAAAAATAAACTTCTTTTTTGAAGTTGGATGAAAGCAACACTGGTTTTCTACACTTCGGACAATCTTCTGGTTATATTAATGCAATACATTATGTAGAATCAAGTAGCCGTGTATTTGTCTGTTATTTTGGCTGGAACAACACGCCTTTCATAGTCATGCGGGCATTAAATGTAAACATTTTCTTTGACTTCCTCGTTGCCAGGGCAGTGGCAAATAATACTACAAGTCAGGGCTTCGATGAACAAGTTTAAATTGTGCAATATTTCTTCTGTGCTCAAAATTTAAAATCATATTTTTAATACTTAATAAATTGCTTGATTATCTAAAATATCAATCGAAATTTGGTACTTTGATTTTTGATTGTTTGCTTTGTTTTCAAACAATTTGTGGATCACACAAAGTTTGATCCAAATCCGCCGGAATCGAATTGATTGCTGCCAGCCACAGCGCCAACCGTGCAGTGAAATACATTGACCCTAGCTTGTATGTAAATGTTTCTATAGTTAGATAGGTTTCCTTACCGGCAAAAACTACACGAAATAAAATCCGTGATCTCACAATATTATGTTATTTCCTTCGGCCGCGATAAGCAATGCGGTATAGATACTTCGAATTTATTACGCTTATAAGTTGTAGCGGAAAACTTTTGTTGTACGAGGTAACCCTTAGCGTAGTTTCGTTTTGTTTGCTCTCGTTATCTCCGCGATGAGATAAGCAAGTACCTACATGTTATACATGTAACAGGGTTGTACCAAAACATTATCTAGTTGGATCGTGTTGAGGAAAAGTTCAAACGTATTATTTGGAAATATTCGTATTACTCTGTATCGATTCGTTTGTTATTGCGTGCTGTTGTGCAAATTGGTTTTTGATTACTTGTGCAGATGTATCTGTGTTAGTTTAGCGTTGTGCTAGGAAAGGAAAGTATCCAATTGGGTAGGATAGGTTTAGGTACCCATATAAAGACGAAAATACTAGTGGTATAAAAAAATAAAACGCATTACATTTCTTTCGAAACAAAAGGCATCAACCACACTAAAGAATTAAGAAACAATCTTACATATTAGTCCATTATATAGACAAATGTTCATACTTACATAAATTATATATGTACCATATTGTAGAAAATTCTACGTTTTTTCCCTGTACAGATTTATCAATTCTATTCAATTTCTCTCTACGAAACTAGCCTCACAAGCCGCTACATCCATCAAAGTTCGATTTATAGAAGCGTCATCTTTCCCGCCTTAATTGAGTTTAGTGACATGCCTTTGTTGCCCTTTGATATCTGTTACAGAATAAAGCTGAGAGCTAGATAGGAATGAAAATATATACCGTAGGAAGGCTAGAACGATTGTTTGAAATGTATATTTAGAAATAGATTCTATTAATTATTATTTCTTTTGGTAAGCGGTATGAAGTTTAGAAGTGCTATTTTTATGCCTTGTTTTTTGAGAAGGGAAATATTTTGATTAGTTTCTCGCCTTGTATGGGGCGAGAGGGAGTAACAGAATCTTACTGACTAAATAAAACCCACCTCGTCTTTTTCTTCTGCTGCTGCCCGGGGCCGAGCAAATAATATGACGCGACAATAATTTTCGTTCGTTCAGTTAGCGAAATTTTAATTTGTTTCCTTGTTCTATAGAATCTCTAAAGTGTGGGAGAGCCATGCTTCGGCACGAATGGGTCGGCTCGACCGGAGTGATACCACGGCCTCACAGAAAACCGGCGTGAAATAACCACAGCGTTGTGTTTCGCCGTGTGAGTGAGGTTACCGGAGGCCCAATCCTTCCCCTCCCCCAGTCCCTCCTAAATCCCTAAATCTCCAAATCCCTAATCCCCAAAAGGTCGGCAACGCACTCGTAACTCCTCCGTTGCGAGTGTCCATGGGCGGCGCTGATTGCTTACCATCAGGTAATCCGTCTGCTCGTTTGACGACCTATTAAATAAAAAAAATAAAAAAAATCTATTACAGAATTATTAAAAAGAGATTGATGTAAATGATAACTATATATGTATAACATAGTCAAATTCTAAGTTATTCATTCATTCCAACTAAACTATAAATAGGAACGTTTGAAACGCCAAAATAGAGTACCTAGTAGTCTGTCAGTCTGTTTTTCAGTGCTAGCTGCACTGACAAACACGGTGCTCTAGGCATAGGTAAGAGTTGGTCTACAACGTTTGTCAGGAATGTTTTTTTTTTAAATACTTTGTCCCACATTAGGATTTTCTTCTGTGTCGTGGGTGCAGTTACAAATATACAATTTCTCAAACAAATGACACCCAGACCCGGAACGACAATTTGTGGATTATACAAAGAGTTGTTCCGTGCGGGAATCGAACTCACGACACGTTGCACGGCAGCCAGTTGCCCAGCCACCGCGCCAACCGTGCTGTCAAAATCTCATGTATGTATAAATCTCATCGCTATTTAGTAATAAAGTTCCTTTTCATTGACATTTTTGATAACAATAATAACTTATCTATCTCAGAAACAAAAGTCAACAAAACAATTGAATCACACAATTAGCAAAAACCACATGAAAAAATTAAGCTACAACTACAAGCTAACAATAAAGAGAGAACCCAAGACTTATTAAGTTATTTACCTTTAGTGGGTAGTCACAACGCCGTCGTCGACGCAGGGTACCGGTGGAATTTTGTCGTGCGCGGAATGCACGCGCTTGCCAAAGGGAGGCGTGGAATGTCACCGCGACATCTTCATGAGACAACTTTGAAACGTGGAACGTTACTGTTTATGTTAGTGCAGAGCGTTCTACAACTACATAGTTGTTGCTGCAGAATTCTGAGCGTTGTAGTTCGAATTTTGAATATTGTTTCGCTCAGTATTTGAATTTGGATTGTTATTGCTGTGTGGTGATTGGCGGTTTTAGAATTAAAGTTAACGCTCCATTATGTAGGCAAATATTTATTTATTTATACACTTTATACAAATACATGTACAGGCGGACTTAATGTCTTAGGCATTGTCTAACAGTCTACCAGTGATGGAGAGATGTGAGTGGCGTGGTGACAAAAGTATAAAGATATTTATAATATTATATCAAATATTACAGTATATTCAGTCACGGAATTCTTAAAAAGTGTTTGACATATCAAACGTCACAAACAGATCTAAAGAGAATTTGAATTTTCTCCTTTTTTTTGTAATTAATTGCTATGTAAATGTAACCCATAAATGTAGGATAATACGGAGACAGATAGTTTTATCCCGTGACTCATGGGACTGTTTTATTCCTTACATTACTTTAAATTGCAATTCCTTAGTCGACGCGTTCACAAGTTTTATAGAGCAATATTCTATTGAATAATGTCTGGGAAAATAAGGAACAAAGACAGAATAAAGAAACACTAAACAGTATTACTTACAGTTCCATCCAGTTGTATTATCGTCGTTATGTAATAGAAGAACTACACATAACTTTGCTCCAAAAATAACTTGCGCTATAGATAGTGTATTTATGCCATAAAATTAGAATCAAAAAGCTTTTTGAAAAGAAACCTTAAGTTAAAGTACAATAGTTTGAAAATGCTTTCTGCAGCCAGTTCAAAACTTCTCTTTATTTACGACAACAACAAGCGTAGAATTTTAAGAATTCTTTTCATCATTATTATACGTTGATATCTCTGTACAAAAGAGACTGCTCACTTTGCGCCTTGTATTTGCTTAGGGCCGCTATTACCCAGCGCAAGCAAAAAGGCTTTTTATTTACACAAACCGCTACTAACACCTTCTAAGAGTTAAAGTAAAGAATCAAGTTACAAGTGCATCTTAGCGCTCCAAATGTTGACACTATTAACGTTCTAACTCTTAAATAAACAGCTTCAGTCGACTATCAATTAGTGAGAATATATAAACAAAATAGTGCCATAAATACGCGTATTATGATAATTTTATATCTTAAGCACCCTCTCATATTAGCCACCTCGTTTATTGCAGTCATAAATATTTTATTATCCACTCTTCGCGATACAGACGTCACATTAGCACTCGTATCACAATGTCTCGTGCTACATTTTAATGTTTATTGATTTTAACACTTATGCGAGTGTCCATTAAGATTAATTTGACGTGTAATTATTTTACTTTCATCAGCACAACAAATAAACGCACGGTTTCAACGGTCATCATTCACGGCCGATCGGTTTCAGGCAATTAAATAAATATTGACCTACTAATTGTTTTTGCGGCATTGATGGGAAGCTGTGTTGACAAAGGTTGTGATGGACGACCGGTTTTTTGTAATCCAATCCAACCCCTTTATCTCCCTTCACAAAGATCACATTTCAACACAGTCAAGTGGCCACTATATAATAATAATAATAAACCATTTTCCTATCAATCAAACAAATTACAAACTTCCAAACTTTGCCGTTCAAATAAAACTCAGTAGCAATTTAAATCCGTTTTGATAGCAAATACTTTGCATAACTTAAACAAAGCAATTTCGTAATTACAAATCGATACGGCAGTAGTTCATAAGTCCGAATTGTATTAAATTGTGAGTATTTAACGATCGGAGAGGCTCTAAATTTAATGTGGGTACCTAGGCTGTTACGTACCTACTTCGAGGGGAAGTCTACACACGAGAGTATAAATAAGTCTTCAGCCGGCTGTTAGCGACGAAGGGTATTTTCAATATGGGTAATTTCGCCTGGAACACAAATACTTTAGCAGCTTTATTGCATACTCGAGGATTAACTCGGTATATGAGCGTTGAAAAACGAGAGCTTCTGGCTTCCAGTAACATACAAAAACTCCTGGTATTTTATCTTAATTACTTAGAAATCTTTGTGAGAGTAAATCCCTACCCTTATGTTGTCCATCGTCGCGTAACTTTATGAGCGGATTACTTTTATGACCGGGATTAAAGTCCCGTTTGCGAAATGTTTACAGCGTTCAACTCAGTGCCCAGTCGGACGATAGATGCTCTCTTAGTATGGTCGACAATTTTAAAACGACCGGTATAAAATATCAAGAAATCCTTTGAGGTTATCAAAACGGCAAAGAGCTTTGGACGATGCGAAATAATAATGAAATTCGTGAAGTAGAAGAATCTTCACAATTATAAAGTTTATAATAAATCGTTCCTCTACCTCATAGGATAATATTTAAGGAATTTTCATAACGAAAGCTTTGCAATTTAACAGGTAGGCAAAAGGCCTTTTGGTATTTGTAAAGGTCAGCGCCGGAATTACGATGGATTAGTTTTGTAAATCAGAAAAAAGGTATCACGCTACAAGAGGTACAAAAGAGGTCTGTGTACGGTTTGTTGTATACTAACGTTGTTTTATTTGAATAACACTTTATGTTAACGCAAATTGCAAACAATTTACAAGGAAATATTATTATCTCTTGGGCCTTTCATACTAACACAAAATATGTGTGTAGTAATACCTAAATGAAGCCGTTACCTCGATAAGTATAACTCGGCGACAGCACAGAATCCCGCCGCTGCTAAGGAGCTTCATTCTTGGCACCATAAACACATTCTTCGACACATAGTTGCCTCGTGATGTCGCAACTAAGGCCCGCCGTAACAAACACTTAGTAATACGCCGACGGAGGAATTTGAGACGCTCCGAGGAATCCTTCCTTGTAAAATGTGAACCTATTGTGCATGTTATACAATTATTTCACCTTCAATATAATGCCGAGGCTTTCGAGCGACCGCCTAAAATTCAAGAGCTTCTAAATATTGTGGCAAAGCTTAGCTTCCTATGCGGGATTTACGATGCTTACGGGATTATACGTAAGCTCGTTGAAATATTATCTCTAGCCATGTTTACTAGAATAGTCATAGTTGTTATGGATTGCGATACTTCCCGTACACAGATATTGTTGTACCGCCTGGATCCGGGCGCGCGCACTATGTACTCTCGCTAACCGGATAACGTGCCAAAGCTCGTTGGAAGTAAAATAAATAATACATAAAAAGAAAGTAAGTAGAAAGCTAGAGAGTAGAATCAACAAGTGAATTATTTCTTAGCCGAAAAATCGGCAGGCGTTACTCAGCATTCTTTTATTGTGTCGGGCTACAGGTGCGAGCTCAGCCAAAGTATTTGCTTTTTCATAAGGGTTTGCTACTCCACAACTGAAAATGGTGAAAGCCGTCTCGAGGATACATCAATATTTATAGTGTCTAAAGAGATTTTTCTCTTATTATACAAAGTTTTCCTTTTCGCGATTATTCGAACGTTGTGGATTTGGTTACACAATATGCGAAAAGTTTTTTTATTTCGTCAGGAGATTTATATTTGCGGTAGCTACTTACGCATTGAGTCGTAAATGCAACGTTATAAAAGCCAGGGGTTCGGGTCAAAAGGGGGTGAAAAAATAGGCGATAAAGTGACGGCTGTCGTCCATCATGGCGAGTGTCAGTCGGAGCGGCTTTAGCTTCAAATAATTGGTTGGACGCATCGAGTTTCCGTGGGGTAATCGACGTTGGCCGGAAAAACGGTGTACGTCCGACGAAAACCTTCACGTGCGAATGTTTGCACTGGCAATCTCGTGTAAACCTTAATCCGAGAGAACGATAAAGAACGTGTGGTCGGCGTTTATGAACTTGGAGTTTTATGGCACTATTTGTGCAAGTTACTAGAGCACACTTTATGAACGAACTTACCAGACGTAAGATTAATCCGCTGTTCACCTAATTACTTGGAGCCAAGACTTGGATCCTAGTATAGGTTTCCACAAATCTAAATAGGTCAGCAGCTTTCAATTGCTGTCAAACGCTCTGCATACCAATCAAGCTTCAATTAACTAACCGAATTATAATGATAATCAATCAGCCGTATTCACAGTGTACCTGCATAAATCAATGTCTTTGTCTGTGCACCACGTGACGTGCGAATAATCTTGAATAAAACATTACACCACTACTTTCCATAGACAGACAAAATAGGCATCCCAGTAATTTCTGTTGTGTGACAATTTTATCTGACTGCGCTGCACAAAGGAGAGTGGAGTTTCACTGAAATGGGAAATGAACTAAACATTTCGTAACAAATACTAGTGCAAGTCAGTACACAAAAAATGTACGCTTACAACAATGCTTACACATACCAACGGAGTAATGAGTTACGTCGAACTCAACAGTGACGTGTAAAAATGGTTAACTGTTCGAACACGTGGTAGTTACTTGTCCGTCTTCAAATAGTACGGTAGCGGCTCACGTCAGGACCTCGCTCAGCCGAGATGTTTCACCGAAAACAAATGACTCACTTACCTGTTGATGCGAACCAGTCAAGCGGCACAAGTCTTTGAATCTATAAGTTGAAACGACTACGTGACTTGCGTTGCTCTAGTGACAATGTATTTTTATTGTTATCCACTACCGTGATAAGAATAGAATGGAAATGCTTTTAGATAACGTTTAGCGCTTTCGAATTTACATAATCAAGTTAATCTGCCAATAAATAGTGCTGTTAGCTGCGATAACAATAGAATACGCTCAGCTTGAAATTACGTCACAGCGATTCAAGTTCGGTAATCAATATTCAGGGTACAGTTTAAAGCTAATTATGAATAGTTTCAGTATAGTCTATATTGTTTTGGGTATAAAAGGAGTTTTTATATTAATTAGATTACACGTCGATTACTTTTTACAAGAATTTTCAGTAGGACTATTCGTTTTCATGTTTATTCATATATCTCTGTGACTATATATAGAAATGTAGCGTTCCAAATTTTAAATTTAAAAAATAATAGTATGAACTGCAGTATCATAAAGCAGGCTAGAGTGAATATAGTAAATGCGGTGGCCACAGCCCACAGGCCACAGCCATACGTCACACCTAACACATTGTATATTCAGCGACAATAGTATTACACATACTTATATTTATTTATAATGTGAGGTCGCGCGCTTCCCGGATGTAAATCTCGGAGCTACTCGGTTCGCGGCCTGCACAACGAATTTACATAATTCATGTGACACGAAACTGTCTCCAAGAATTTACACTGCAGAGAAAAGAGATAGAAAATATATCAAACGTTGTTCTGCATAAATAAAAGATACTTAAAAACATCAAAAATGTTGGAATATAAAGAAAAATGTAACAAGAACTCTATCTATTTGCAGTCAGTTTTAAATTGTAGGTCGCTGAAATTATATCTGTGAATATTTGCTAGAGGAATGCTTGTCATTCAGTGGAGCTCAGTCGTGCAACTCGCGAGGAATTCTGTCAAAGTCCGTGTGTCGTTGGTTTCCTTCAGAAATCGGAATCGCAGACAATACGTGCTGTTGTATAGCATTCTTATACTAACATTATTGCTGTGTCAACTGTTATTAAAAGTGAATGTTAATACATAATTAATTGTATAGTTGTACGTAACTAATTTGTGTATTTATTGAATTGTTTATGTAAATTCTATTTGGTTCCGTAAAATACTTTTTATCCAACCCATGAATACTGACATGGAGCTCACCATCATTCGCACATAAACATAAAAGCCCGGAGTCCAGAGTTCCGTAAAAAAATAAACAGAGAAAATATAAAAAGTGAAATTGCTCTTTGTCTTTCACCATCAAAGGGGTGTTGTTTAAGGTACAAAAATATCCAAGTGGCGATTTTCGGAGTCTACCTGACCCTCAAATACCGAGGTCGGGTGTTTCGCTGGGAATTTTGTCAAAGTCACTCCGTCGAGCCCAGGAATGGGGACAATACGTCTTCATGCAACATTCACGGACCCCTGACCTTACATTATTAGAAATGGGAGAATAACTGCAAGAATACATTATGGAATTCCGATGCTATTTCAATACAAACCTCGACTCCAACTTTTAGTTTAGACTGAAGCTGTAGAGATAATCTGTTACACAAAGGACTTGCGTAAATGGTATCTTAGGTGCTATTGTACTTAGTGTCGGAGATAAACTATGCAGTATAATGTTACACAATAGCATTCAGTATCAACTAATGTCCACAGATATAACCACTTAAGCAAACATCTGTTCTGCAATTTATGAAGAGTAAAGTGCACTATTAAGTTAAGAGATTAACAAATTACATTAATATAGACAGAAAACATTCTGGTTAACAAGATACGTTAATTTTTACCAGAGCATAGCAATTAAATAATAACATTTCGTGTATGAAACTAGTATAATAGTCGATTTTCCTCCAGCAACGACGTTCTACGTTAAGTTAGTTGTTTTCTCGTGGGAGCGAGCGCCGTAATGACTGTGTTTTCCTTTGTCTGCAACGCGAACCAACTAAGAGTATGTCAGTAATGTCCCCGATTAATATCTGTGTGTGTTGCGTGCGGCTCGAATACGTTTAAGTTTTTATAGGCCAGTGCCTAACTTAATTGACTTCAACAAATGGCCAGCATGTACCAATTTGTAGCTTGTAGCGGTGCTACGTGTTCGTAGCAGTTCGTAGCGTGGCCGCTACGCTGCCATCGTTTAGCTCGGTCCGTCTTGCTAGCTACGGAACATTTAATTCAGTTTAACGAGTTTTACTTCATCTCATTCCATTACCAACACATTTTATTCGTACGGGT
Source organism: Spodoptera exigua (assembly GCA_902829305.4). Classification (NCBI taxonomy): domain Eukaryota; kingdom Metazoa; phylum Arthropoda; class Insecta; order Lepidoptera; family Noctuidae; genus Spodoptera; species Spodoptera exigua. The sequence goes on from LR824612.2 coordinate 8,211,226, forward strand.
TGAAATGTTATGGGAGTTCGCTAGTTTTAAATGGGGCTATGTCGTTGATTAAATGAGTGAATTCATGATTCAGAGTGTTAGGTGAAACGGTGAAATGATTTGATTACAAAGTAAAGTAAATTATTTTGTAGGATTTTTAAAATAAATCTACAATGTACTAAATTCAGAATAGACATTATAATTAAAATATTATTAAATAAATGTTTCAATGTATCGCAACACGCGCCTGATAGAGAAAAAAGGCTCTGATGAATTCATTAAAGACACGTGTGCTTTATTATGGTAATTAATTATTATTATCGCAGCAAAATTAACGAGCATATTTTGCTCCATCAATTTGTATTTTCGTATAATTAAAGCGTAAAGTGATGGGCTGTTAAAGTGATCTTTGGAAGTGTGAATAGAAATTAATGGAATAAAATGAATCAAATAATAAAATTAATTATTTATGAGATAAAATTAAAATGTTCCGTTAGTTAAGTGACATTGTCATTTGTGATATTGTTTATTTTTTTTTTATAATTTCTCATTGATCTGGAACTGGATCTGCTACATTTTGCTTAGGCATAGTCCAATGTCAAACTTAGCTAATAACTTACGCCGTAATGTTAAATCACCAAAGAGATGTATTACCTGATGGTAAGCAATCGGCTGTGCACCTGCAACACCAGGATGTGTTAAGTATCCCGTTTCCCGGGATTAAAATTTCGAAGATAGAGGGATTAGGGAGGGTAAGGATTGAGCCTCCGGGACCTTGAGCATGTATGGTGATAAATGTTCATTTCTTATTTAGAGAATACATAAGTGCTTGTTTCACAATGTTTGGGCGGTCAACTATGTATAAGATAAATAATGTAGAACGTAATTTGTATAAACTATCTGCTATATAAGTTTATCGGGAACTTATATGAAGATGGTGAAACATGCGTTAAGGCTTTGATAATTATGATGTTGATATGCCTGGCAGTAAATGTGCACAAACAGTGCACTTACATGAAAACAAAACAATATATATTATTGTAACATTCCCACCAAATAGGTTTGATTTACAAAAAAAAAAAAAATCGAAAGTGAATAAAAAACCAATAATATTTTTTTTAATGACGTTCCATTTCACAATTCGAATGTCATTTAACAATTCGAATGTCATTTCAATTGTTTTCATTCTGTGCTGCCAGAGCGCAACTAATAAAATAGGTTCAGTTATTTGATAACAATTTGAAATGTGTTCCAATAAATTTTCTAACTGAATTAGAGTGAGCTTTGTTTATGATGTTCATATATTTTGTTAGAAAATATAGTAAATAAATATGTGTATATGTTTCTGCAAACAGAGATAAGGTGTCGTGTTACTTTTCGTAAGTCGCATTAAATTAAATACCTTTGTAAAGTTGTTTGTTTTTTTTTCTTGATAAAAATTGAGGGCTGAGTTTTATAGTGAACTTAGTAGCTTTTGCTAGCGGTTTCACCCTCAGCAACAAAGTAAAAAGTAGCCGATGTATTATTCCCGACTATAGTCTATCTCTATTCCGAATCCCATTCATATTCGTTCAATAGTTTTTAAATAAAAGAGTAAAAAAGGTCATGTCAAAAGAAGCATGCGCGTCGGGGTCGCCCATGACACCGTTCGTCCACATCTGAACTGTCCTCCACATAAAAGAAGTTTCCTTTAGGCCTCATTTACGGAGACGCGGCGCGTTGTGGTGTCCGTTATACATTGCTCATAATGTTCGTATGTTTGATTTTGCGCGCTTGTTGAAACGGTCTGCTGCCGTAATGTACGACGAACGCACAACGCGCCATACGTCGCCATATTATATCTTACCACATTTTTTTTATTGAAGAAAGTATACCATCTTAACTTGAAAAGTGCAACTCCTAAATTGTACAGTCCGAAATAAAATCGTTTACCCTCGGCAAACAGCGCAGTTTACCTAAAGTTAGCCATTTGTGTAGAAGATTGTGGGTTCGAGTATTTATTGAGGCCACCGCATATTTGTTTGGGGATTATTTGGTTGCGTGTTGGGGTAAGCAGGGTTGTTATAGCAATTAAACAATTTTCGTATGTCTGTGTTTCTTTGATTCGGCAGGTTAACTATTTCGTATGTCGATGCAAATACGTGGTAGAAGTCATTTATTTAGATTCTCAAGTTGTGTGTTATTGGGGTTTCAAAAAGTATAAACATATAGTCTAGTGTTGTGCCCAAAGTATGGCAATCGACTCGTCATTTATTAGCCTTATAGTTGATGCAAAACCAAATATTTGACTATGTAACTATAGGAAACATTAAGTCGTAGTGGCCCGGAGTTTATCTCGCTTCTCGCGCACAATGGTCATTTTTCTAAGCTGTATCTACTTTTTACAATAACTATCCCATACTGTGAAGAAAGACATCGTAATAAATCTGTAAATCATTGTTCTAATTGTAGGTTGGAAATCACCAAACCGCTTTGAGCGAGCATAGTGATTTCTAAACAAACCTTCTCCTTGTGAAAAGAGACCTTTGTATGGCTGATGAAGATGGTACTAAAACTGTAAACCTCCTTAACAAACAATCCACCTAAATATTTATTTTTAATAAACTCAGCCTAGTGATAACTGCTTTAGTAAATAATCCGTTCTTCAAATCTTTAAATGAGGCCTATTCACCGCTGGGTCTCAAAGTATGTACGTTACCATACATAGCTTGTACTCGTATATGTAACTTCTAACCGTTATTAATTATAGAGAGAGCGACATTACAAGTTATATTTAATAACTGTCACGTTTGTAATTAAGATCCCTTAGTTGTTGGTTAGGTAAGGGTTCGGTTCAAAAGGCACCGATGAGGTTATTTGATTACAATACTATTATAATTCACTTCCATACGTAACGTGTACCTAAAACGTTAGTGTTTTCGGTTACTCGTAAATTCTTAGTTATTGTTTTTAGTGCGCGAAACGTTAACGTAAACTGACGAATAAAGGTAACTTTAAGACTTTGACGTTTAATGTTTTATGTGTATTTTTATTTCTTTCTCGATATTTTATGTGCCATTTGTCTCCGTTGAAAATAAAATAATTGATAATATTTTGGAATGTTTGCAAGTAATAGAAGATTTTCAACACACTGTCAGACTGTCAGAAAATAAGTGTATAGTCTAATTCTTCGACAATGCTACTATTAGTTATTTTATTTGTGGTAGTGGTTTGAGTAATTCATTTATACAAACCGTAACAAAAATACTATGTTACCCTCCTTTATTCTGACGTAATATACCAAATACTAAACAAATTAGATTATTTGAAACTCTTTAATTAAATAAAAACGTCCTTACTCATCTCGCAGGTATCACAAGAGCCGAAAAAAGAAGAAGATTTCCAGGACAAGTTCACTTTAATAAACCTGAACATTTTATTGAATAAATAACGACTTACTCACGTGAATTAATTGAGAAAAGCTCTACTAGTTTCAAGTCACAACGGGATTCTTATTCAATCTCTTATGTGTATACTGTATTGTCATTACTCGATAATGTAATGTGTTTTTTATGGAAAACGAGTATGGTGAGCAATCGGCGCCACCCGCGGGTATCCACGACATTGAGAAGTTATAAGTTTTTCAGGGTTCGGAATTGAGGATCGAGAAGGTCTTATTCTCCTTAAGACCTCCGGTTAACCACGTGCACACAGCAAAACACAACGCAAGCGCTATTTCACGCTAGTTTATGTGAGGCCATGTCATTCATCTCGAAGCCTAGCTCCACACTTGATGTAACTAATATTGAATTATCTGCCTAGTATACTAAGAATCCAAATTTTCCTCAGATGGGGCATCTCTCAGTGGTGATACCACCAGACATTGCTGACGATGACGGCTCCGAGGCCAGTGCTCCTGAAGGAGGGTCTGTGGAGCTGCGCTGCACTGCGGCAGGAGTACCAGCTCCCATTATATCTTGGAAGCGGACTGGAGGACGGAACATTGTGTTCCGTGATGACAATGGGAAAGAAGTTAAAGGTGAGGCTACTTTTTTGGACTACCTATTTACAATTCTTTAAAAAATATATTTTGATTAATACAATTTTGCATTTGTCCTCTGACGACAAATGATTACATATGGATAATCCTATAATGATTATGTCTTCATATATATGAATAATAATATAATAGAATGAATAATGAAATCATACATATTCATTACATAATGTTATATATAGGTATACTTATAGATGGTTATAATGATTATGTCCTGTTTATTTATTTAACACTTTATGTACATACAAAATCATATATACAAAGGCGGACTTAATGCCCGAAGGCATTCTCTACCAGTCAACCTCAAGGGTGATGGAGAGAAGTGTTAATAATAGGTTTTAAACAAGCACACAATGATTAAAAAGTATAGGCATGTAAGGCAACATTTACATATAATACAAAACATAATATATGAATACAATAAATCTAATCTACAAATACACAATTAACATATAAATAATACATAAATAATATAATTAAATATGGGAAGAATAGATTACGAATATATACAAGAACAAAAACAACAATACACTAATTAGTGGAATCTGTCAGTTTCCTTAGCAAGTAATTCCGAACTTTAAATTTGAAAGATAGCCGACTGTTTATGTTCTGTTGTAGTTCGATAGTATTGTAAACTGAAACTTGATTTAGTAACATAATAATGACTGGTTTAGTTATTGCAAGTTTGATGGCATTTTAGTGCATTTTAACAACATAATGTTGATAAAATATGCACTGTCAACTAATTCAGTTGACTTATTAATTTAATAATGTTATAAAGTTTGACAATGTTAGTTCTATTAACATTGTTACAAAAAGGCCAGTGCCAAATCAGCTAAATTTAATCGCAGAAATCTACGTAGATTTTACAAAAGAATACCAAGGTTTTCTTGCTAAACACTGGGATTATGTCCCTGAGAATATTATGTAAATGAAATTCTGGCAAAGAGTCAACCCGATTACAACTATGTTCAACTAAATTTTTTTCTTTTAGCCAACTAAAAAGAGGTTCGTCGTTTTTTACACATAATGTATGGAATCTGCATTAAATGCAAAGTTGAAAAGATTAATGTCCTATTGACTTGGGGAGAAGAATTTAGATATATGATCTAAATCCTTCCAATTGAGAGAGTTTTAATTTCTTGATAGGCTTTCTTGCGACAGTGATTGATTGAGGAAATTCCTTATTTTTTGAGTGAAAATAAAACGGGCGTCTCCTTGCATTTTCGCAACGTAGGTAAGTGATTGTGATTCAAAAACAATGTATTGTTATAACGAATGATGATCTGATAAAAGTTTTTTATTGAACAAAATTTGGTAAAATAAAGTTCAGGGAAATTATAAAACCTTTTTTCTCTCTTTGATTTACCGATTGTTTGAAATAAAAGATAATAATCAAGGTACCATTAAAAGGCAAAAAATAAAACGTCAATTTTCCGTTGAATTTTATTCGCATCACTGGGATCCGGCTAAGTGGTAAAAAAGAAACAAGACTAATTTTGCATTCAAAGCCCGCCCGGAGCGGGCGCAGGTGCTAGAGCGGTTAAAACATTGGAGTTTTATGGGATTTATTAAGATATTGCCCTAAGGATATTGGAAAGAAAATTCCAATCCGATATAAATGTACAACGTGCTCGCAGAGTGACATCTAAATAATGATGGAACGAGATGATCGCGCACATATAATTTTGAAACGTTTATTTATGTTCTGAGAGTAGAAAAATAAATTATCCATATCAACAGCCGAGACGAACCTGCTTTATATAGAAAAAACGCCTACTCAAATTGGTCCTTAAACTGTTTTATTAAATACCTTTTTTCGTTCTCAGCTTTATTTTAAACCTATGGTTTTCAAATTAATTATTTTAAAGAAATGCTTACTTAACATTTAAATTCAATGAGAAAATTTTATTTACAAAAAAAAAAAAAATACAGGGCTGTCAACAGTAAACAAAAGAAAGCGACGTCTGATGCTCACGGCCGGAATTCATTTCCGCGGAAAAAACGTGTTCAAAGAACTCAATTACTACTTAAACAAAATATTGTAGCAATCCGGGTTTCAGTCAGGAAATTAAACGAACGGCTTAGTGACCGGCCTGACAAAAGGCTGTTATCTCTTATAGTTATAATGACGTACCCTTTACAACGCAACGCGACACTAGGTGAAAAGACATAGGAGTTAAAGCAATTATAGGGCTAGTCATTTTAACACATACGCATCGTTGTATTTCTAATGGCGTGTAATCCCTTATTCTAATTTATACCTTAATCTAAATGCATTAGACCCAAAATTGCCAGTCTCTGTTGGGCTATTTAAAACCTTTTCGGTGCGGTGTTTTACGAATTTGACCCGTTTTATTTAAGCCATTAAGCGTAAACAAAAGACTGGCGTCCCTCTGTAAACGGAGGGTGGTTGTAATAGTTAACAGAGTGGTGGAACCGGCTCTGCCTTTGTATTAATTGGACATGTTAAACACGCTTCACTAAATATGTAAGAATTGCCTTCGTTGTTGCTATTCGCGTCTTCCATTTTCCACATTTTTCGTTTCCCTCCCTGCGTCCAACGCGAGCTCGGATTCGATTATTGAGAATTTGTTTATGAGCTAAAAAAATATAAATCATTAATACTTTGAGATACGATGTTAACTACTTTATTTTATTTCTTTATTCTATATTTTTCTATTTTGAATGTGTTCTATTTAATCGTTAAGAATTAATCCTTCACTTTCTTTTTATAATTGCCTAAATCGTATTATTTCGTTTCTACACTAATTGATGAACACAATTAACTTTAAGTAAGCTGCCGTTTCTTTCGTCCCTAATCTACTTGAAATCTACTAAATCTGACAACAATACGAGGAAATTTGGCCCTTATGGCTAAATAGAACATAAGCCGGAAACCGATACGTGTCATTGAATTAAGAACACATGTAACAAGGAAAGTGTAAGATGTTAATTAATTGTATTTTTATCTTTACTCATGTCGGCTCTATGGTACTAATAGTCGTTAGCAACGTCTTTAATTATTTACTTTGTGAAATACACGGTATATTGTTACGAAGTAATTATTAAGAAATTATCATGTCAATTTACTTTCACAAGATACCTAGTGTAAATGATTTTGATAACAATCATCACCAAAACATTTAAAACGATTTACTCCCATGATCAACAACATCGATTAACTGAGAAAAGGTCTCCTGGTTTTATATCAGTACTCTTATTCATAAAAAGTTTGCGTGTCGCCGCGACGCCAATTTAAATATAATAATAAAATGAAAAACTTGAATACCAGAATATCATACCTCAGGTTCATAATACGATCTAAGATCAACATATTCTTGTTAGTCGTCTCAGTAGACATTAAAATTTACGTCAAATTAGGCATTAATATCTACGTCAAAGTTTTAAAAAGATAAAATATATGAGTATAACTGTAAAACAAGTGTATACATTACTAGCGACCGCACCATACATTATATATCGCACGGTTGCAATGCTGATACTACGTAAATTTGTTTACTATTCAATGAATGTTATTATACATATAAGCCGTCCTCTTCAATCACTCTATCTATAAAAAAAAACAGAATAAGTATCCGTTGCGCTGTTTTAAAGATTAAAGCATACATAGAGATATAGGGACAGAGAAAGCGACTTTGTTTTAAACTATGTAGTGATTGTCAAAAGTCACTGTCAATTCCACAAGGAGATTTAAGTTAGTTAATTCAAGCATTTTTATATCAAAGGTACTAACAACCCTAGAGATTCGTAATAATTTTTATTTCATACTTAATTGCTTGTTTTCATTAATAAAACAGGAAGTAATCTGAGAGTCGGCAATGCAGCGTAATAATACTGCAGCGAATAGCGAACTTTATAATTTTTTGTGCACTTTGTTGAGTAAAATATTTATGCTTAAAATTCTCAGTTACTTTTCTGATTCAGTGATTGAAGCCATTCTTGCTTTGATCCCTGGGTTGGTCAGGTTAGGTTTTTGATTTCAGTTTCTTTTTTGTGACTGCGTGATTTTTCGTATTTACATCTATACTAAATTTATAAAGAGGTAAAATTTGTAAATTTGTAAGTTTGTATGTTTGTAAGTTTGTATGTAGAGGATAATCTTTGGAACCGCTGGACGGATTGCCAAAATTCTTTCTCTGATAGATAACTACAATGTTCCTAAGTGCTATATAGGCTATAAAACATTACGCTACGATTAAATGAAGCCGAGCAGCGAATAAAACCGCGCGAGAGTAGCTTGTATTATAAATAATGGTAAGATTAACGGAAAAAACCTTATTTATGTAATTTATCTTCAATTTTATTCGAATCGATTCAGCTTGTTGAAACTATCCAACACAATATAATATACATACAGCCTTTACTGATGTAGGATGTCGGCTCATACCTATATTTATGAAAGCGATAGAAAAGAGTAACTTAATTCGTATTATCAAGCGAAACAACGAAAATATATATTTTAATTATCTGAGATTAACTAAGTATTTAGGGCGCTTTAATTGTTTTAAGGATTATTTTATTCGAGACTTAGAGGTTAAAGAGGGCAAATGGAACATTTAAGTATATTAAGTGTCATTGTGTAAATTGTATGAACAAACCATTATACAGAGATCTCTTATAAACCTAACTCTTTTAATTTGAAAGCTTCAATTTTGAAATGATTACTATCTATTCCATATTCAAATTGGTGTTCACATACAATATGACTAGCTTTTGCCTCCGTTCGCGTGGAATAGTGACTTCCTGCAGATTTTTGGCATAAAAATATCCTATGTCCTTTCTCGAGTTCCAAACTATGTCTGTACCAAATTTCACAGCAATCGGTTCAGTAGTTTAGGCGTGAAAATAAGACTGACAGACATATGTAGTTACTTTCGCATTTATAATACAGTTAGGATTTTAACACAAACCAACATCCTAATAAAAACACAATTAATGTCCTTCAAGCTCACCAATGGCGCAATATCATCATTTAAAATACGTTCAGTTGCAGAAAATATTTGAAGCAAGAAATGAAATCGGAAAACAATTAGTCTTGGAGCAATAATAACGGGGAATTGCTGAATCAGAGTCGACGTCTAAAGTAACAAGTTGGCTGCGACATGTAGCAACTCACAAACCAAGTTTATAACCCGTTAATAAAATACAATTTCATACAAACGCCCGCTTTTGATATTGTACGCATTACGTAGTAACAGTATTTTATGTGCCCCCAGTAGCGGGGGTCGTATGCTATAATAAAGCGATAAATTATTTCCACTTAAATTTAATTTGACAGCTTTAGCTGTTGAGTTTTGATTAAAATGTGAAGATTTTGGGATAAGTACGTGAAATTAGTTGTGTTAATCAACTTTAAGAAAAAATTTCAGCTATTTTTGTTTCATCATCATCATCATCATCAGCCTATAAGTGCCCACTGCTGAGCAAAGGTCTCTTCTCACGGGGAGAATGTTTGAGCATTATTCACTACGCTTGCTCAAGGCGTATTGGCGATTTTAAACTTATAATTAGAAATTATAAGTCCAGGTTTCCTCAAGATGTTTTCCTTCACCGTATATCAGTGGTGTCCAAATGAACATAGAAAGTACACATTGCTTGGAAGAAGTTAGTTACCCTTAACGTAACGTAGGGCCACCACGTCCGAATACAGATCGAATACGACAATTTGATTCTTCCAATCGTCTTAACGACTGTCAAAACAAGTAGTCACTGTGCATTCAATTGCTAAGGAAAGTAGATTTATTTATTTATACCAGGGTAGTTGTTCTCAATATCCCTTTTAACATAGAATTTTTATTAACACTACTGAAAACTGAACTCGATGCCGCTTTGTTTAACACTAGTAATAAAGATCAGCTGTTTAGCAATTCACGATATTGACACTGTAGAACGGGAACACTCAAGAGTAATATTATTTTTCACACAAAGTTAAGCTTCTGTTCAACAATGTTAATAAAAGTATATGTAATCTACATTAGGAACAGTTTTCAACAATGTGGTATAACAATTTCTTTTTATTTATCATATAAACATATAAATTACATTTTTAAATATTTCTTAAAAATAAATAATAAAAAACATTTAAAAATATAAAAAATAGTGTCCCACCGGTATCGGGAACAGGGTCCTAACTACCGGCGGTCAGGGCTCTAGAGAAAGGAACCTCCTGACAATACGAGCCGTGTCCAGGAGTACCACTTTCTGAATCAAGCCCTTGATCCAGCCACCTAACGAGAGCCTCCTAAGGTGTTGGTCGAGGCTCTTAGCTATTAAGCTATTGGCTGACACGACTATCGGTACAATGATTGCCGAATCCACTTCCCACATGTCGACAACCTCGCGTGCCAAGTCAATTATTGTTATCATGCAAAAATAAACAGTAAAAAATAGACCGTAACTAACTTGATTCTAGATTATGGCTGACACCAAACAATTGGCTACGTACGTATATCTCCTTGTTAAAGCAAGGCGTAATTTTTCAAGGCAAAATGTATCTCCTGGGTGTTGCGCACTCAGTTACGAAATTGTTGTAATAAATATGGACCAAGATTTTGCCGCTTTAGCAAATTTATTCATGTAAAACGCGATTCGTTTTATTCATAACTTGTGAAGTTCCTAGTTTGTTTGATGTGTCGTAATGTGGACCTGGAGATGTCATGTTTTCTCTTCAACGCCGTAGCGACATAAATTGAAATGCAAATGTCAGTGCCCTCGGCCTGTAAATGACAGTCTTTTAGTGCTATCAAAATATTTGAGTCTATAAACATACCTAGGCACTCTAAATTAAACACATTCAATATTAAATAAGCGTTATTGATATCAAACAAGTCTGTTTAGGGAGACAACAAAAACGACTATCTTTCAAGTATATTGAAACGTCTCGTGAAAAGTTATATCAAATAATTTAGTTGATAAGTTTTTGTTAGATAAAAATTTGAATTCTTAAGGCAATTTTTATGTAAAATATTTTATCTTCACTTACTGGGACATTACAAATTTTACGACTACAAGTTTTTTTAAACGGCCGTTCAATGCGCTTGTTATTCTGATTTATGATAAGCAATAAAGGGGCCATCGTTTAACTTGATATAGGGCCTGGATCATTGCTGAAGGTGATTTCTGATACTGAGCTAAAGGTCATCGTAATAAACACCTGGTTAGGTCGCCTTCACGAGGGTAAACGTGACCTCAAACTTTAGCTAAAGTACTAACTTCAATGGTTAGGAATATGCTAATAGATCATTGTTAACTTTTGAAACTTAAATAGTTATTCGTTCAGCCTAATACGATCAATACGATAGAGTTTACAAATAGTAACATGTGGTGTACTTATACCCAAAAAACCCAAAAAAAACCAGTTGGCCTTACATTATGCCACCTTACGTTACTCTTATCAGTCCAGTCCAGCTAATCATCATCTGTTTAAAACGTAGTTTTTTAACCAACTCACACTACTACTGCAGAAAGAATAGGGACGATAATTGAATGACAATATTGAATTGAACTTTGCATTGTATTATTAGGAGTTATCTTTTGAATATATTAATTTAAAATAATTTAATTTTGTTATCCAGTGGTAGAGAGTTTTGTTGGCTCGACTTTGGCGCTAAAAGGACTTCAGCGCTCCGACATGGGGACGTATTTGTGCATCGCAGCTAATGGCGTCCCGCCAACTAAAAGCAGGCGATATGAAGTCTCAGTGCTATGTAAGTATGATATGTTTTTAAATGAAAATAAGCTCGTACTTACAACCTTTTATGTTTATTATACTCAGTCTGAAATGAGAAAATGTTGAACCAGAAAAAAATTTCGTTAAGAAATTGGGTGCAGTAGAGCTTTTTATTCATATTAGCATTTTTAAAGTGGAATGAATAATTAAACGATTCAATTAATAAACTAAGTATTTATTAAAGTATATGTAAGTAAATCAGTAATAAAGCAAAACCAACCATCAAAATATTTAAAAAATATACTATTTAAAAAATTATAATATTTAGGCTTCTTTGTTTGCAGCAAGATGTCTTAAATCTAGTTTCCAACTAGACAAATTAAATACTTTTATTGAAATGTTAAACACGATACTTATCTATGAATAGTCAAATTAGTATACTTATTCCTAAACTTAAAATTAAAACGAAGTATATCGTCGAATCAATGAATAAAAATAGGATTACGTTTTTTTTAAATGAATTAAAAAAAATCGTATTTTTATTCATTTGTGTAGAAAAGAGAAAAAAAATAATTTTTCTTAGGAATCTCTCAAGTGATATGAGCTTATACTATTTATTCTATTGGATTCATAACAAAAAAATGGAAAGTGGGCTACAGATTATATGCATATTATGAGCACTTTTGCTTAGCCTGTCGACGATTAAAAGGTTAGGGAGAAATTTCGCAAAGAAGAAAGTTACGACAATTCTTAGTGTGACATTTAAATAAGTTTGTATGAACAAAGTACAAGAACAAACTTATGTAAAAATACAGAGTTTCTGGAATATAAAGTATGCAAGTTATATCTTTAACAAAATTGTGCCAGTTTAAAGGTTTGCGTAAACCTAATTGTGTGGATTTAATTCGGCCTAGTTTAAATTAGTTGATCATTTCTTGTGTATGAGTAATTAAGTTTCTTTAATAGTGATACAGTTTTAGAGGTCAGTTTATAATGGTTTTTAATATTTATATGAAAAACATTTAAAAGTCTTTTTCAACTATAGAAATAAAAATGTCTTGCCTTAAGTTCCAATCTTAATACAATACCAATGTAACTTAGGACCGTGTCGGTTTAACTCGGTTGTTTTTTTATTACCTATACAAAATTAAGTTTATTTAGTAGTGATATTGGTTTAAAGGTATATGCATAATGTGTTTTTAAGGTCAAACCAATACCTGTAACAGTATTGCTCCTCGAATCCGACTCTTATTTCAACATGACTAGTAGTTTTTTAAGGTTAAAAATATTAACAGTATTAGTCTTCGGAGTCTCCTTTCAGCATAACTTGCTTTGGGTTACATCCTTAATACAATATCAATGTAACTTAGAACCGTGTCAAAATGACTAGTGTGCAAGTAAGAATTTATTTTATCATACAAAAGGTACTTTATCTTGCTCAGGTTCTTTTACTTTAACCCCTCCATTATTTGTGTTCAGTCGAGCCGATTGTACGTGTGGGGAGTCCAGTCGTACTCCGAGCGGCAGACATGCACGTCACCCTCCAGTGCTACGTCGAAGCTTCGCCTAAATCACTTAACACCTGGCAGCGGGGAAAATCACAAGCTGGTAAGTTATAAAAGTATATTGAGTTTAGGTCCCATGTTGGGCGCCAATTTAAACAAAAAATATGATCGTTTATTTATGATAAAAAAGAATTCCATAGCCTTTTATATAGTTTTTAAAACATAAAGAGAAAGATATTGATTGAAATAAAAATACTGAATTTCCATTTAGCTACTTTTGTTTAGTCGACCTTGTCGGGCGCCAATACAAGAAAACAGTTTTAATTGATTCAATGTTTTAACTAAAACATTTTTTCTGTTTAGGTGGAAAGCTGCTAAACAGTTCAAAGTACGTGATATCAGAGGAAATCCTGAACGAGTATGCTTTGCGAATGAACCTGACTATAAATCGATTGAAGAAAGGCGATTTTGGGGAATACACATGTTCGGCGGCCAACGGGTACGGCAAAGCCGAGGGCATCATCACTTTGAAAGGTAAATTCATTTTGTAGTACAGCCATATTAAAGGCATGAATAGTTAAAACCCGTAATAGGTTTTGCAGGTCACACGAACTCGAGTATAAAGGGAAATGAAACACGGTTGGGACTTGCTGTAATGTGAATTTTAGATCAGTCACATTACTTTGTTTCACAAGGAACTGAGACTTTGTTAGAAAATCTGTGTTTTAGTGATGTACATGAATTTCCAAGCAATGATACTTGATAAAATTTAATTGTTGAACATTTTTTTCTATTTAAACATTAATGTAGATTCATAATACAAACAGATCACACAAAATCAGCCAATAGTGATTTTGATGGGTGATAGTACAGGAGTAAACAAGCGGGATATAACTGATGGTATCAACACCTTATTAAGACTAAACACAGGGAATATAATGTTATGTGCATTCCCATATGCTGACACTTTGTCACAAAGTGAAAATAGTAGAATTCATCATCTGAACAATTTAATATTTTTTTTGACCTCTTGTCATAGTGACAAATTATCATTTTTTGACACTAACAAATTTGTTAGTGGTTTTAAGTTGACCCGGGATTATATGTATATTCCCAGGAAATGTAAATTATTAATTGCTAGTTTGCTAGCAAATAGTATTAATTTATTAATAAGTAGTTTTAGTGACAAAACTATATTGATTAGACAATCTAACAATATAGAGATTAATTGTACATACAATAGTACGAAGGAGGCTCCAGATTTATTGACAAATGTGGATAGCACTCCGGATAGTATTCTTTTAAACTGACTTCCACGACAACAGAAGATAACCAATTAAATTACTCAAAATCCACATTCATTGAAAAGGTTTCTTCTGGCAATATTATTAAGCATCAATTTAAATTAAAACATAAAACTAAACTAGATAACTTGTTGTCATTGTACAGTCAAAATATTCAGGGCTTATCATCAAAATTCCTAGAAATGGAATTGTTTTTAGAGAAATTCCAATATGATATTATTTGTTTAACTGAACATTGGTTAAAAGATTATCAAGTAGAAACAATTAACTTCAATAACTATTGTGTTGGCAGCAATTATAGCCGCCAAGCAATGATACATGGTGGTAGCCTAATTTTAGTAAAGAACTCAATAAAATATACCTAAACAAAGACAAGACATTGCTCTGCTGTCAATTGAACACACAATAGAGTTGTCCTGTGTTGAGCTGGATAGGCATATTGTAGTATGTGTTTATAGGCCTCCTAACATACAGAATCTAAATATTTTTCGCTCTGTAATGGAAGATGTACTGCGGAAAACATGTTCTAGTAGTAAATGTACAATAGTATGTGGCGATTTTAATGTTGATCTCTTAGAAAACAATTCTCATTGTACAAACTTGTTAAGTCTCTTTCAATCATTTGATTTGTCTAATGTTTTCCTTGAGCCCACCCGAGTAACATCCACCTCGGCAACTTGTATAGATAATATTTTCTGTAATTGTGATTATTTACAAAGTGAAATTGTAAATAGATTACCATCTGATCACAGTGGGCTCACAGTTAACTTTAATACTATCACAACTGTGCCAAAAAAGGAAATATTGTTTAGACAAATCACATACAAAAAAATTTATTCATTAAATAATAAGCTAAAACATGAATTATGCAGCCAAGTACAAGACAATAATTGCCCGAGTGAGATATATGCTAATTTATTATCCCTTATAAAAATACAGTTCGATAAACTATTTCCTTTAAAACGTAAAAATGTTCAGTGTAAATTTGTATTCTGTGACTGGGCTACACCAGGTATTCGTATAAGTAGAGACAGGTTATTTGAGCTATACGGCCTGAAACCATTTAATAGTAGCGAGGCTTTTCGCAGATACGTTTCCAAATATTCAAAAATATTTAAAATAGTATGTAAGCATGCTAAGTCGCTCCACATTAGTAATAAAATCAGGACCGCGGAAAACAAAATAAAAGCTACCTGGAATATAATTAATAAAGAAACAGGTAGAAATAAATCACAAAACAATGAATTTAATTTAAAAACCGAAAAGGGATATACTAGTTCAAAATTGTCAGTTGCCCAGGAATTCGAAAGATTCTTTAAAAATATTCCTCTTAAAACTACGGAAACGTTAAAATCATCTCCAGCTCTTTCTGTCGAGCTTCTCAGGGGTAACGTCAAAGAATGTCCTTCTGACTTTAGCTTTCAATACACAACCCCCCAGGCAGTAATAAAGGCGTTCAATGAGATCAAAGTAAAGTCAACTGAAGATCTTTGGGGAATGTCTGTTCGAGTGTGCAGGTTTTTTATAGAGACTATTGCGCCGCACTTAACTTTCATTTTTAATAAAAGTGTAGGTCAAGGGGTTTTCCCGGATTTAATGAAACATAGTAAAGTAGTTCCATTATTTAAATCAGGCGATAGTACAGAACCTAATAACTATAGGCCGGTCTCTATTTTGCCAGTGCTCAGTAAAGTGTTCGAAAGGTTGATGCTTACTCAAATGCTGCGTCACTTTAACACGAATTCTATTTTCCATGACCATCAATACGGGTTCACCAAAGGACGTTGCACTACGGACGCAGGAGTATCACTTATAAAACAAGTCTTCAACTCGTGGGAAAAAGCACAGGATGCCATCGGAATATTTTGCGACCTTTCAAAGGCATTCGACTGTGTTGAGCACGAGACGCTGTTACTGAAGCTAGAACACTACGGCATTCGGGGGGTATCCCTAGATTTATTGAAATCATACCTTCAAGAAAGAAAAATTAAAGTACAAGTCAACAAAGTTAACTCACTGGGTGCTAGCGTATCTATGGGCGTACCGCAGGGCTCAATATTAGGTCCTTTTCTATTTTTAGTTTATGTGAATGACCTGCCCCATTTGTTCCAAAATGAACCGCATATGGTATTATTCGCTGATGACACTTCATTGATTTTTAAAATAAATAGACGAACAAACAAATATGACGAAGTTAATAATGCCTTAATGAAGGTTCAAAATTGGTTTACAATAAACAACTTATTACTAAATGATAAAAAGACTAAATGCATTAAATTTATTTTACCAAATGTTAAAAGTAACCTATGTGATGATATATTATTAAATGATCAGAAACTAGAATTTGTAAAAGAGACTACTTTCCTGGGGATCACTGTAGATGAGAAGTTGCAATGGGGGCCCCACATCAGGTCTCTAGCAGGACGATTGAGCTCTGCAGCTTATGCTGTCTGGAAGATCCGACAGCTAACCGATGTAGGCACGGCAAGACTAGTGTACTTTAGCTACTTTCACAGCATCATGTCGTATGGAATTCTGTTGTGGGGACAGGCATCCGACGTTGAGTCTATTTTTATCTTGCAAAAGCGTGCCGTCAGAGCTATATATAACTTAGGTCGTCGCGAATCTCTCAGAGAAAAGTTTAAGGAGATCAACATTCTGACCGTACCGAGTCAATTTATCTATGAAAACATTATGTATGTTAGGAAAAACCTACACTTATTTGTAAAGGTATCTGACAAACATGATTATCATACTAGACATAGGAATAGATTGAGTCAGCCTTTATTTAGATTGGCAAAAGTGCATAAGTCATTTCTGGGTTTCTGTGTTAAATGTTATAATAAAATCCCAGTTGAAATTCAAAATCTAAATGAAAGCAAATTTAAATTATGTATAAAGAAACATTTATGTAAACTAGCATACTACAAACTAAATGATTATATACAAGATAAAAATGCTTAAAGGCTAGCTGGTCCTAATCCACAGGATGTTTAGAGGAATTTTTGATTTTAATTATTAAATTGTACACTATGTTGTTAATTGTTGATGAAATTCTAAGTTTTTGTAAATGTGAGTACCCTGTAACCTATTATAATTAAGTAAGACTTGTAGAATATAGGTACTTGTGTCGGCTGGGAGCTGTCATGCTCACTTAGAGGTCTCATTGGCGGTGGCACGGCCACTGGATCGCCCAATTCCCTATAATATGGTTGAGTTGGGCGGTGCTGGTGTACGTGTCATGTTCGTGAACGGGCGCCGCCTATTGGGACTGGTCATCTCCAGGCTGTCTAAATATGTTGTCCTTGAGGTTCACTTCTTTTTCGTACTTTTTGCCTGAACATTAGTGTTACATTGTTCTCACATATCAGAACCGACTAAATGATGTAACAAAGAAATGTATTGTAAAACTGATTGAAAAAGAGTAACCATGGAGTTTCTTGCTCGTTCTTCTCCATAGGAATCTACACTTTGGAACGAGCAAATAGCTTCACTAGAGGACAGACGGACAGACTGACATGCTTAATTTTAAAGCTCATGTTATATACTTTTTTCCTTTTTTGCTTGCTTGACGTTCAAAAGTGCCTACTGTGGTCTAATTGAAATAAATGATTTTTGACTTTGACTTTGACTATAATCAATACTAATCAAATACTTCTGTTTATCAACAGAAACACCTCAAAGGACGACGACGACGACAACGACTACAACTACGACAACAACAACAACTCCGCGGCCGACAACTACTACACTTGCAACAACACGACCTCCGAAGCGTCATCTCAAAAAGCAGCATGACCGTGGCAACCAGAACGCACTCGACGCCGACATGCGTCAAGCGGAGCTCAACAACGCATTCAACTTCTACAATAGCGCCTTCACACCACCCAACAACTCCGTCAACGAGTACGCTCAAAGAACCGAACGACAGAAACTACGCCCCACTGGCTCAACGCGACAATACATCGTATACAACAAAACCAACAAAATCCAACAAAACACCATTCTTTTTACCATGTTCATATTACTACTAAAAGTTTTTGTATAGACAGAAATTAGATTTCTGATTTATTTTAAAAATATAGCATTAACATGTAGTGATAAAAACATGGCTGTTGAATTTTATATGTGTAAGTACGTATTTTGAGGTTGTTGTAAACGTTTTAGTGGATCTTGATGTTAATATTGTTATGTAAAAACATTATCGGCAGTTGTTTAATAAAAATAATGAGTTACGGCCTTAATATGTAAATTGAGACAATAAATACGAAGTTCTTAATATTAAGGCTCGACTGTCTTTGGCCTGTATAAACATAATTAATAATAGCAAGTACCTACATGCATACATACTTTGAGCGAACCTAGAATTAGCATAATATTTGCATTAGCTTGGATAAATATACAAAAAATATTTAATGTTCATTGGCATTTGTAAAAATAATGAACAGGAATTCTTTTTTCCAAAAATGTGTCAGCAAAAATGTATGTATGAAAAGGAAAATATCATTATTATCATATCAGGCGGCTATTAATATAATATGGAATATGGAATAAAAAATTGATAGACTTGAAACAGATCGAAGGAATATCTGAGAAAGATTTAGAAACTCCGTTTAGCTAACATTTTATTATTCTCGTATTATTATTATTCTATACAATTCTTATTATACAATAATAATGGCATAATAAACTAATATAATAACTTGTATTTATAAAAAATATGATAATAATATTGAGAATTAGTGTGTAAATTTAGTGCGTATTTATTTGTATATTATGACAATACGTTTGTAAAGACAATAGAAAGTAGAGTAAGTTAGAGACCAGTTTATTGTAAACAATAGTCGATTTTGTATAATTTGCCCTTAATAGTTCTAGAGTTATACCATTTTGTATAAAACAATTTAAAAAAAGGGTATTCCGAATAAAAGGTGTGCCCAGAACAACGAAATATAAGACCAACATTACAGAATATGTGTTTGTTTATTCTACAATAAATTACATGAAATTTGTTTTAAAAAAAAATATGATTTAAATTTTTTGAATACTGTATACGCATATTACACGCTTTATAGAAATTAAGTTGACATAATTTTTATTGTTTTATTTTTAATTTATTAAGTTTAAAATTAAGATCTAAAAATAAGTTGTTTATTTTATTAATAAAAAAAGTGTTAGATGATAAAATTTGATATTCGATAATAATAAATTTATGTCTTCCGGATAGTATATTAAAGTAATGTATTCGGCTCATTCGTGTTTATGAGTTATATAAAAATATTAGACGAAGTTCCTTTTGGACTTCAGACGTAACGTAGTCTTATGTAAGTGACGAGAAAGAATTTATTGTAGGGATAGTGTTACAATGAATATAAAACATGAATTTTGATAAGAATCGATTCTACTGTAAAAATGAATGAACGTGTATTTAGTAATAATTACTATAGAATTGAATAATATATTTAAAATTGTATCACGATTTAGTTTCAAAGTTTCACTGTAACTTATAGGTGTATTATTTTCATTATTCGAATATAAAAATGTGTCTACTTCCATCTAATAATGTAATAGTTTACGAATATTTATACTATTTATACAATTCATTTACTGAATATTATAATTTATCGTAAATTTATGAATATCGTAATTATATCATATTTCTTTTTAAAAATTTACAATATATTAATCGTCTTACTATCAATATCGGATGACAATAAACGTACTTCCATAATCAATTTCACTCTTAAATAGATTTATAAATAGCAAATAATATTTTGTATAATTAATATTCAGTTTTTATTGTAAATATAAATTTATTTCAACGTATTTGTATTTTTAAAATAGTAAAATTGCTAATGAAAATAATTTTCAAATAATAAATGACAATAAATACGACAATCATTGTAAATAATGAAATTCATGTTAAACCAATTTATTAGTATGAAATGCGACTATTTATCAATGTTAACTTTAAGATGTTGATATCATTTTATGACATTTTAAAATAAAAAATATAATCAAAGTAATCATACTGAATAATTGTTGCTTATTTATTTACCCCTGCTACACTTACTTAAGTTTTAAAACGAAATATCATGGGATTATAATATAATTAATGTATTATAAGCAAATATATGTAGGTTCATTATCTATTATCTAAACAGATGTATGTGAAGTTTGTCCTATACGAGTTGAGACTTGAATTAAGCCTAAATTTAAAACACCACGTTACCTCTAATAAGAAATTGCTCAATCAAATTATATATTTTTTAGCTCGAATAAACATTATGTAAAATACACATAGTATTACGGAGTATCATTGTCTAAGGGAAGAGTTTCGTTTGAGGATGAGTGGAAGATGTGGTCTTAATAAGGATCCTTACCTTGTTAGGCATATCAAAGCAGTTCTGTTTTATGATGCATCATCAAATGGCTTCCTTCGTATGAAACGAACTTAGTGACTAGAACGAAAAGGAACGGGGCTTTCGCCTTCTTGAGACCGAAACTGTGGTACCTTATTTTGTTACAAGGCAGAGCTAGCCTGAAGATTTGTCTGTATACTAAAGAATGTTCAATATTACACCGAAAATCATGACTGGACGAGAGTAGCACTTAATATTGCCCTATGTTTTTTACGGAAATGGTTTAGAATTATCATGAAGGATAGTGATGATGTATCAAAGATTTAGTTTAGAAGTAAGTTACTAAGAGAGGTGAGTAAATAAGATTATAAGCATGAGTCTGTCTTCATGTTGCGGGTGTAAGCGCAATGATGGACTGAAGCCCAGCTCGGAGTAGGTGAAGGAATGGGGTGGATTTTAGTCAGTTAGAGTCTGACACTCCTTCTTGACCCATAGCTAAGGCAAAGGAAGACTAGAATGACCTTACCGCTTAAAAAATATTTTGTGACTTATTAATAGAATTGAAGTAAGTAATAATGTACCAGTAATATTCAATGAAAGAAAACAGGAATCCCATGAATTTATTTTCTAGTTATTTTTGTTAATTGTTAGGGATTAGAGATATAGGATTTTAGGATTGAGGGCGTTGGGGTCATCTCATCAATCCCTCATTCAGCCTCCAATAACTTCAATTACCTAGTGGAAGCTTTATTTCTCACCTGCTATCAGTATGTACAATGTACGTCAACTCGTGTCGAACTATGGCTCTACTACACGAAAACACTTTTCCGGTTTAAAATTATATCTCTTCGTATATCTATCACCATTATGTGAAACAGTAAGTAGTATTCAGTAAGCAGCACTGCGTAAGCCGGAATACACACAAACTTATCTCAAGAGACATAATCTACCATTTGAAACATTAATGTCAATCCATCACTATTTGACACAAATACATTGACACGAGTTTACTTTTCCCAGCTTTTTGTCGAAAACTTACTTTGTGTGTTACTTACTTGCCTTACGTTTCGTTCCCGTAGGATACGTAGGCACATCTTTTCGGAATAAATTGGTCCTATGTTTACTATTCAGGAATAGGAATTGGAATTTGGAGTGGAGTTTGGAGTATATATAATTAATTCTATATCTATACTAATATTATAAAGAGGTAAATTTTGTAAGTTTGTGTGTAGGGGGTAATCTATGAAACCGCAGGTCGGATTTGTAAAAGTCATTCACAGATAGATAGGCACAATGCTCCTGAGTGCTATAGGCTATAAAACATCACGCTACGACTAAATGACGCCGAGTAGCGGGTGAAACCGCGCGAGAGTAGCTAGTATAATATATTTTGACCTAGAACCTAGTCTTTTTTTGAGGATATGTAGACCTTTGCATACTCGTAATATCAAAGGAGTTACTACAAGTGCATAGCCGGCATCTTGTGGCTCATTAGGGATTTAAGTATATAGGATTTGAGAATTGAGGATGGGGTAGAGGGTCGGGAAAGGATTGAACCACCGGTAAATTCACTCGCACGGGAAACACAACGTAAGTGTTGCTTCACACCAGTTTTCTGTGACGCCATAGTATCAATCTAATCGAGCCGGCCCTTTCGGCCGAAGCATGGTTCTGCTACGCTTAGCATGGCTCTCCCTAACTTCAAAAGTTTAATTATAAGTAATATATTTGAAATGCGAGGAAATCAATTACGATAGTCTTATTCAAAGATTGTTTATTAGTTAGTTTATTAATTCTTATTCTTTTTCTCCTAATTGTGTTAACAAAGTCAGTCTACATAACTGTTTATTCACGGGCCTGCTGGAAGAGATTTCTGAAGAAATAAGCTGTGCCTTTGTACCTTATTGCTGTATTATTTTTCTTGTCCAACTTACTGTGTATATAAATTATTAAATAAATAAAGATTTAAATAATTGAGAGTATTGAGATAGCCAAACGGCAGATTCAATAATGGCACTTTATTGATATTTATAGAAACCTCCTTTGAGACACAAATTGGTTATATATTTGAATTGAAAAACCACAAAAAAGTTCTACATTCTTCACTTTACTTAGAAACTAATCAACATATATCATGTTTATAGATACACAATACAAAAATTGAAAGATTTTCACTAGGTTAAGACCTTAATATATATTGTATTTTCTCACCAAACACACTACAACTTATAAATAAATAATTCTTCTTTCAAATGCTTTAAAATCCTAGATAAAGCGCGGGATTTGTACAAAATAATGCCATAGAAGAGCCACAATACTACAGAATGTAAAGTAGATCATTGTTGAACAACACAATAGCGCTGACAAAAAGAGTAAAAAACTTTATTCTGTTCTTCTCTTAATATTATAGTAAGAAAAAATAAAGTATAGTTGTAGGTCTTGAAATGAGGACAATAATCTTACATAGCTACCTATTTACTGACTATAGTGTAGTAGAACTTTTTTAATTAAAGGTGATACTGAAAAGATTGTTTAATAGTGTCGTGGTGGCCTGGAGGTTAAGGAGCCCGCTTCTCATGCATGAGGGTGTGGGTTCGAAACCTGGCAAGTACCAATGTGACTTTTTCCGAGTTATATGTACTTTCTATGATTATTTAGACACCACTGACATACGGTGAAGGTAAACATCGTGAGGAAACCTGGACTTATAATTTCTAATTGTAAGTTTGAAATCGCCAACCCGCATTGAGCCAGCGTGGTGATTAATGCTCAAACCTTCTCCTTGTGAGAAGAGGCCTTTGCTCAGCAGTGGGCACTTATAGGCTGCTGATGATGATGATGATGATGATACTGAAAACAGTACAATATACACAGATTTCTGTTGTAATCTAACTACACAAATGCATTTCAGAAAAGTAGGTATGTATAAGTAAGATAACATAGTTTACGTATATTTTTTTTATAATTATCTTCTTGGTCAAAGTGGCCAGTTTTAAGTATAAGGGATCACAATTCTGCTATATACAAATATGTGTTCCATTACTACCTGAAGTTAGGTCATTATTAAAAAAAATACAATTTAGTTTTGGTTTCCTTTACGCCTTTTTTTATTTTATATTTTTATAACGAATTAATATTATTGTATTATTTTCGCATTTCATAAAACTAAAGTGCCATCTTGCTAATGTGTAGTCGCTAGAGTCGATTACTACGTTTTTATTACACATAACTGATATGAAATCATGGATCCTTTTGTATAAGGCATTTATCAAAATGATGGACACCCTATTATGTATGGATCATTGTACAGCCTAGTAGAAGCAATTTATTTCTTATAACGCCACTTATTCTTAAAAGTGACAAGCCAAAATGTTCATATGAATAATTTGAAACGAACAAAACAATAATCCAGATTTGAATTATTATGTTTAAGTTTTTAAGTTGATTCTTTTTTATGTGATGAGGCGTCAAAAGAGCATAATAATATGGATCATCTTATTGTAAGCTATCGACCCCTTAGACACCTTTGACATACCAAAGTTAATATTGCCAAATACCTAAGAAGTATTTGTGTTATGTTACTTCCTTGTAGCTATGGTCCACACTCCACAGATAATAAAAAGATACACGCGACCTCACACATACTCTGTGGACCATAGATAAAAGTTTACCTTTTTATTTTATTAATTTTATTTTAAGTAGGTACCCATTACTTGAATCATTTAGTTTTTTATTAGTATAGTTATTTTCTTCTTTCTTTTTGTTTTTTATGTGTGCGCTTGCGCAAGAATAAAATAATGTTATCTTACTTTCTTTTTTTCTTTCTTTTCTATTTGCAGATGCCATAATGTAATGGGGGGAGAAGGATTGACATTGTATCATTTCACTCACTTAGCGAAACACAATGCAAACGTTGTTTATGGTTTCCTTTAAAACCGTGGTTTTTCTCCGGTCTCTAGCAACGTGAAACAACTAATTTATCGAAATGGTAATATTGTACAAGTACAAGGTACAAGTAGTTATTATTCCCACTTTTCTTAGTATGTAGTGGTGTGAAACATTTACATTTAATCTTTTCTATAGAACCTAAAGCGTTAAATTAGTTAATTTCTATATGAACCCATTATATATCATCTAGTCATCTCAATAATTCCTTAATGATACTAAAATGTGCTAGGATCAAATCGAGAATTTTATAGCAAAGCCTTGGTTTTTGTCTCTTAAAATAACACAGATCACAGAATACAAAATCCAACGATTGCTTCAATTTAATAAAAAGGATTCAAAAACGATCAATATACTTAATAATAATTGTAATATAATTCCTGATCTGGATATTCACAGTGTCTCGATTAATAACCTTAGGGCACAATTACGGGAATTCGATTCGGGATCGCAACATCGTCAAAATGTCGTGTAAAATGCTATATTAAATATTAAGTATTCTATTCTATTTTATTTTAGTTTTAGTTTTAATTCTATTATTCTTTTAATAGTTTTTATATAAACTTATCTAGTTACTAAGTCATGATCTCACGGTGTTCTCACTAAAATTTTAATATATGTTATTAGTAGTGGGTATTTTTGTAAATGTTATGATTTTTTGTCACTTTTTTTTATTTTTATGTACAAATGTCTGTAACGTCTTTGATTCTGTTTATGTTCGCGTTAATAATATTTGTTTCATTGTTTGCATAGCTTGGTACAGTTCTCTAATATTGGATACTTGTTACTCATTTTAGTTCTGCTGGTATGTAGGTACTTATCCTATCATTATTTTGGGAATGTTGGTTAACCTATAATTGGCAACTGTGTAAGTCCTAGTAATGTAAAAAATGTACTTTAAGTGTTATCTACACAGAAGCTGTTGGTAAACCTTTTTATTAAATAAATAAATATACTCATCGCCAGCCTCTTTTCACGCGGAAAATGTTTGGGTATTAATCAACATTCTCGCTCAATATGGATTAGCGACTGCAAACTTTATCTAGAAAATTATAAGACAAGAAAGATCCCTCACGGCGTTTTTTTTTCATTGCATATCAGTGGTGTATGATCTCGGAAAATATTCATTGTTTCATTGGATGCTGTACGCATGATGAGAAACATTTGGACCACGACTGCAAAATAATTTCAAATACCGATTAATATATGTATATGTACATCTTAAATAAAATGAGATGCTTATATGTATGCTTGCACTACAGTAATTGTAAGTAAGTAAACTATTATTAAAGAATACTTTATATTCTTAGAATTCTCGCTAGTTAATAAAATGAAGTAAAACATTTCGCCCGCAAAGAAAGGTTTGTCAAGAGATCGACTCTTTCTTAGAATAGAATTTATTCAACAAGTACTGAACACGTTTCTTTAATATTTATTGCTTTAATTTAACTTGGCTGTTTTATTAGAAATCTTCTTCGATCTTTCGACCGAGGGTCGAATTCGAATTAAAGATTTAATAGTTTGGCGCACTTTTTTTAAATAAGTAAATTAGGTAGTTCAAGTTTGGGAGAGCCAAGCTTCGGCACGAATGGGTCGGCTCGACCGGAGTGATACTACGGCCTCACAGAAAACCGACGTGAAACAACCACAGCGTTGTGTTTCGCCGTGTGAGTGAGGTTACCGGAGGCCCAAATTGGGCCTTTGGGAGGCCGATTGGGAGGGATCGAGGGAGGGGAAGGATTCAATCCTTTAAAAGTATCTTAAAATTATACATGATACTGTAACCGTTTTGATAAATAAAAAAAGTATTTTGTTTCATGCTAGTTGTAATACTCGTAGTAACAATCTAAATCATAAATCTCAAAATATCTAAAACCAAAACATATTAAACGCAACCCATCTGCTCAGCAACTCGTAGATAAATCGATACACTTAATCATTTTAACGTAGCTAGCGCGCAATTGGATGGCTGAATTATAATAAGACGCTGTTATCACAACAAACAAGGACTAGAGACGTCTCAACTTATAACTCAATTATAATTTCCATTGTGATTCAACACGTTATCGCGGAAGGCAGTACATCGACCACGTCACGTCTGCTACAAGTTCACCAGATTTATTTGAAAGTAATTTTCAGTGAGCATCTGGCAGCTCGGTATGAGAGATTCAGCTGATCAATATTCTGGAAGTCGTCCCGAAGAACTGAGAAATATGTCAGTCTCTCAATCCGAATGCAAGTTATTTGTAAGCGGACTGTATTATGGAACGTACGGACGGATGATAAATTTGAAATCGATGCGTACGAAATCTGAAGCGGTTCGGGTTAAAATGAATTTGGAATTAGATGGGAGATTTTTATTACTCGCTTTATTATACCTATAAAATATTAACCTAAGTTGAGAGATGGTTGTTAAATTAAACACGGGTTTTTTGTGCAATATACGAGCCAATTTTATGTGTCCCTGTATCGTTCTATAAAAATGGGAAATAAAAAAAGTCTTGCGACATAGTCTTGTTTATTTGATCTTCTCTATAAATTACCAGGGAAAAAAGAAATAACTGAGATTCTTCTTTTAAAAAATTAGAACGGAGATGTGCACTTACTTTACTAGGATAACACCCACTAGTGCCACTTGCCTGGACAATATTTATACTGACATTGTGCCAGTTAACAAAGAAATAATTTCAGTACTTGATTCCGATAAATGTGGTCAGTTAATTTCCTTAACAAAAGAAATAAATATAGTATCAAAACAATTTATCACAGTTAATCCGAAGACTAAAAGACGCATTGAATTTTTCAAAGCTAAACTCAGCAACAAATTGCCTTTGTTGTTGAATTATAAGAATTCTAGCACTTTATATGATAAGTTTTTTAAAATGTACCTAACAGAGTTTAAGTCTACTTTTTCAGATAAAACTATACCAGCTAATAGCAATGCGTCTTTCGGTGATTGGGCAACCACTGGTATCTATAAGAGTAGAAAGCGCCTCTATGAGCTTTATAATGAGCGGACATATATTAACACTGTTGAATTCAGTGAATATGTAAAAAACTATTCTAAATTATTCAAAAAGGTTTGCTCTATTGCTAAATCATTATTCTTAAGCTCTAAGATAAAGAACAGTACCAATGTTATCAAAGACACTTGGAATATTATCAACAGTGAGGCAGTAAGGTCTAAAAAGGGAATAAATCAACATAGTCTTGTAATTGATAATAAGTTAATAAAAGCGGATGTAGAAATTGCAACTGCTTTTGAAAATTTCTTTTCCGACATTTCTGTATCCACTACTAAGTCACTGAATTCATCTCCCACTGTTGCAGAGTCTTTACTCAAAAAACATGTTGTAGCTTGCGATTCAGGGTTTTCCTTCGAGCACATAGATAACAAGGAAATTGTTAAAATCTTTAATACTTTGAATAACAAAAAGACTGCAGATCTATGGGGCAATTCTGTGTATATTACAAGCTCTGTAATAACTATTGTAGCACCTGTATTAGCTCAAATCTTTAATAACTGTATTGACTGTGGTGTGTTTCCTGATCTTATGAAATGTAGTAAAATAATTCCATTATTTAAATCAGGTAGTACTTCTGACCCCACTAACTTTAGACCTATTTCAGTGCTACCTACGTTCAGTAAAATTTTTGAAAAAATTATTTTAGATCAAATGCAAAGATTTTTTAATAGAAATAAATTATTACATGCGAAACAGTTCGGATTTACAAGGGGTCGTTCAACAACTGATGCCGGTGTTGAACTTCTTAATCACATTTACGACGCGTGGGAGGACTCAAGCGACGCTTTGGGAATATTTTGTGATTTATCCAAGGCGTTCGATTGTGTGCTTCATGATACACTGATCAGGAAGCTATCCCATTACGGAATAAGAGGTGCATCTCTGGACCTTCTTACCTCATACCTAAGTAATAGGGTTCAGAGAGTTGAAGTAAACGGAGTGGTTTCTGCCGGGTCTGTTGTGAAGATGGGTGTTCCGCAGGGTTCTATTCTCGGCCCGTTTTTATTTCTTATCTATATTAATGACTTGCCTTACCTTATAAGGGATAAACACGAGAGAGTGCTGTTTGCTGATGATACCTCACTATTATTCAAACTCAGACGACGACAATTAGTTATTGACAATGTAAACAGTGCTCTCTCAGAAATAGTTCACTGGTTTGGTGTTAATAACTTATTACTAAACGAAACTAAAACTAAATGTATTAAATTCACAACACCAAATGTTAAACAGGTAAAAACCAGTGTGCTTGTCAAGGGCGAGGAGTTAAGTCCTGTAGATACAACTGTCTTTTTAGGTATAACCCTGGACGCTAAGCTCCAATGGGGCCCTCATATAGATGGCTTGTCGAAGAAGCTCAGTTCTGCAGCATATGCCGTTAAAAAAATTAGAAATTTAACAGATGTAGATACAGCGCGGTTAGTTTATTTTAGTTATTTCCACAGCATCATGTCATACGGTATTTTGTTGTGGGGGAATGCTGCTGACATTCAGTCTATTTTTGTTCTGCAGAAAAGGGCTATTCGATCAATCTATAATCTTAGTCCGAGGCATTCGCTCAGAGAATTATTTAAGGAAACTAAGATAATGACGGTTGCCTCACAATATATTTATGAAAATGTAATTCACGCTCATAAAAACAAAAGCTTATTTAAGAAGCATAGTGATATACATAATATTAACACGAGGGGGAAAAACAAATGTTGTCCCTGCCTCCAGGCTTCAGAAAATAACTAGTTCGTTTAGATGTCAATGTATACGCTTTTACAATAAAATTCCTAGCGATATTCAAAATTTGAGCCTCAATAAATTTAAAAGTGTAATAAAGGCTAAACTTTGCTGTAAAGCATTTTATAAAATAAAAGACTACTTAGAGGATAGTCAGGCATGGGAATGAGCCGCTGTAATGTCTGCACAGGTCATGTTGACATGTTTGTAACATAAGTTACACTTTTATATACAATTTGACATTACGTTTATTTTTTATACACTGACATAATCACCTATTGTGACATTTTATTTTTTATTTGACATTTTTTTTTATTTATTTATTGACATTTTTATTATTTTATATTATTGTTAGTGTAAGGACCGTGTGAGACTTGAGCCGTGCTTTTTGATTACCAGTTATCTGCGTTCTGACAGTTTGAGTACTTGCGCGACCCACCCAAATGTTCTTTAGATCGGTATTGTTCGTCGGACAACTCAGCAGCACTAGCTATACTGGTTGCAAACTGACACTTGCGTGCCTGTCTTCAGAACGGGTCCACTTAAACTGGTGTGGTTCTTTCCTCAAAAGACCACTACAGAATGAACTTGCACGATTCTCTCACATTATGTTATTTTTACATTGTCTGGACTTGAAAAGAGACTGACCTCTGAGTTTGTTTCGGCATTTCTTCTCAGAGTAGTCAGATAGGAAATGCCGGCTTCATCTAGTTTTTCACATATAAATTGACGTGTAAAAGTGCCGTTTTTATGGCCTATTTGCAAAAATAAATTCATTGTTTCATTGTTTCATTGCAACGTCCAGTGTTTGGCCTCCATCCTATGCTGTTGTAACATTACACGTCGTTACAACATTGTTTTTTTTTTACCTTTGCCCCACTTTAGCTATTTTCCCTTGTGTCGTGGGTGCATGTACAAACAGAAATTTCACATACACACCAGGCCAGATCCGAAACAACAATTTGTGGATCACACAAAGAGTTGTTTCGTGCGGGAATTGAACCCGCGACACGTAGCGCGGCAGCCAGTTGTCCAGCCACCGCGCCAACCGTGCAGTCAAAACAATACATTAATATAAACTATTTTATTTACATCAATATCTACAATATACTTTTCACCTACCACTCTCTACTCACCTTCAAGATTATAGACGTTTTCTTATCCTAAAAAGGCAAAACGTTTCTAAAACATTGCATACGCTTCTTTTGTTACCAAACACCAAGACTTTAAAATGATCACAAAAACATTTCCACCCCAGAACATAATTGGCTCCAAGAAAAGCAGCACCTAAATTCAAACAGGTTAATATTAATCGAAACGAGCCTCAAACGTTACTTAATTAAGTTAAAACGTTATTATAACGACCCCGACCTCTTACACTTAACCCGAGGATGCAACGATCTAACTCAGTTAGTCGTACTAAGATTACGTGCAGGGTTCTTATCAAATTATCTAGCAGACTTCCGACCTTCGACCTTAAATATACTACATATTTAAAACAAGCTAACAACGTTTCTAAGTTTTTTATTTTGGTTGGGTGATAGTAATATATAATAATGGGTGCCAATTGAACAATAGGGTTCTCACTGTTACCAACGTATACTGAGATGGCAGTCTCTTTTGGGGTGAGCATGCTGCCATCTTGTCCTGTGTGTTTAAATTTTTTTAGTTTTTTAATTAAATAAATAAAATTTGAATAAATGTATTTTTATATTTTTTGTACGTAATAGTTTTAGTATATGTATTTTGTTACTAAATCATCATTTTTTGTTTTACTTGTTATGTGTACTATGTTATTTTTATTGTCTCTTACTGTACAGATGTTTGGTGCTTTGTGCCGCATGGCCGGTGCCAAACAAATGGTTTTCTTTTTTTTCTAGTGCTAAAACGTCTTAACCCTCGATTTTTGCTAATCATGATACAAGTTCTATATATGTAGTTAGGAGCAAGCTAGTTTAATTTTAGAAGTCGAAGCACACGAGTTCATAGCTTTGGTTATCACACTTGCAACCGTTCCGTACAACAAAGCAGGATGACGAACAGAACATGAACAAATAACAGTCGTTATTTACAAAGAGAACTTCGCTATTTGATATCTCCGAAATGTCATACCGCTGCATTCGTTATGAGTCAAAGGTATACATATATACAAGTTCGAAGTCACATGACATATGTCACACGTGCAAAATTTATAGCCATCTCAATTAATTAAAGGTCGAAACTAGAAGACAAAGTTTCTTAAACAATTAAGTGTCCCTTTACAAATATCGTGTGTTAGTTTTGGTGCGCATCGAAACTTGTCCTCTCGTGGCTTGGTTTATCAACTTTGCACGTAAATAGGACGGAATAATAAATAACCTCTCAATTTATTGAAGTTATCATTTACGGTCTAATTCACTTTGGATTTGTTCAATGTTGGTCTATTATGTTGTTATATCAATATTGTTTTGTTTAAAGGATTTCTAATGGGCTCGTGAATAATTGTTGAAATGGTTAGCAGTTTGATATGAATATGGAAAATAGGTATTGTGTCGTATACAAATTTCATCGAATGGAAGATTGATATTTGAATAGCAGATTAAATAATGGTTGCCTATTTACTATTGTATTTTTTAAATGAACATTAACTTGTTTACACTCTGTATAGTAAGTGAACACACATATACTTTGTCTCCATTGTAACGTCAGCACAATTTCCTGAACAATTTATTTGAAACGGTACCACGTGCATACCCTATAAATAATAGTTTGTGATCTGAATCAGGAAGTGAAACACAACAGAGGATTGGGGCAGTTTATCTTCCCTTACTAATCGGACCTCAAGTTAGGAACACAAGTCACTGTGATGTTTATAAGGGACGGCTTAATCCACGTGTCACCTTAAATTCAATCTGATGCTACATTTACGGGCTTTAAGCCTTCTATAAACCTACAAATCTGTTGGGCGTTTAATTGGTTGAGATTTATTTGTGTAGCGAAATAGATGGAGATATTTTTAATGGTGGATTAAGGTTTAATTGGTATGTAGTCAGGTCAACAAATTGTTGTTTTCCATTATTTGTTTATCGCATTCGGTAAATGACCAGACCAATAACTTGATGGTAGGCAATCGGTGCCGCCTATGGACACTCATAATATCAAAAGAGTTTCTATTTTCTGATCTTTGTGGTCTTTCAAAATGAACTTTCTAATTATTAGTTTGAAATCGCCATTCGGCCTTGAGCAATAGTGTTGATTAATGCTCAAACCATATTTGTGTGAGAAGAAACCTTTGCTCAGCAGTGGATACTTAAAGAAAAGATAATGTTGATGTGCGTTTATTGCAAATTATTCAAATAAAGTATTTTTCGTTCAATTTACTAAGGTCAAACTACAGTTTAATTATCTGAAATACCCAAAAAGTTCTACATCATGACCTTCCAACAAATTATTGTTGTACATAATGACTATGTTCTAAAGACAATATCTCAATAAGTACATGTAATAACAGCATTATCAAGTAGGCAGAACGAGCGACCGCGGACATGAAATATA
The DNA here is from genome assembly GCA_902829305.4 of Spodoptera exigua. Taxonomy (NCBI): domain Eukaryota; kingdom Metazoa; phylum Arthropoda; class Insecta; order Lepidoptera; family Noctuidae; genus Spodoptera; species Spodoptera exigua. The sequence goes on from LR824612.2 coordinate 8,244,338, forward strand.
ACGCACTTACCGTACCTCGTAATATTGCGTTCTCTTGCAATATGAAAATTTATTGCAACCTATGTGTTAGTATAGAAATAGATTGCTAACTAAGAAAAATGTGTAGCTCACTAATAATTCATGTACTTATGCTGGCCCATTTTCGATTTCCCGTACGCGCTTTGAATAACAAAGTCGTTATTATGAAGCCCGTGTTTATGATTTAATACTTAAATGGATATTTATAAAGTAGGGCACAATTTTATTTTATGTTATTCAGGTAGATTTTCACTTCGATAATTTAGTTCTAAGTTTTGTAGGGTGATAAAAGACCTTCTTAAAATATGCATGGGGAAACTTTCAAACAAAAAACATATAACTATAACTGCAGAAGCAAACATCTTAAAAGCTACATATACCCGGGTTGTGGATCAAAGCGCAATAGTATACACCGGCCTGAGCCTAGAGTAGGAAAAGGAACATGGTGGTTTTTAGTTAGGCAGAGTCTAGCACTTTCTCTCGATTCCACCCAGGGAGAAGTCATTCAGCAATTGGGTGATTATCCCACATAAAAATAAGAATTGTGTTTTGTTTACCTCTTCATACGCATGTTGTTAACTAATATTGACTCGCTACTTTCGAAAGTAAATACCTTCATAACTACGTATAAATGATGAAAATCTTTCGAATGTATGAAAAACAAGACAGGTTTCTTATTTCAATCGCGCCAAAATTATCCAAAACTACTGAAAAAGGAGAGGGACACTATTACGAATGGGCCTCATATAAACAACTGAATGACGTCGTGACGTCGTGATAGATAGTGCAACTGAGAGTCGAATAAGATTCCCAAAAGGCAAGCATTGCTAACATTCATTTGGATTTTTAATTACTTCTTAGTAATATTCGCATAATTATATTTGTTCGTATGGGAACTTACAATAGGTTTACTCATGAGATCTATATGAGGATCTACATCATAAGTGGTAAAATGGACATTATATTCTGCATCACCCAAAGTTGACTGGTAAGAATGCCTATGTCATTAACTCCGTCTTTGTAATTTTATTTTGCATAAAGATTAAATAAATAAATTATACAAACATAATGTACATTAGAACCACTAGCCAGCTCATTCTGATAATCCTATAACATACTATTTTTAAGAAATCGCTTACTTTGCCACATACAAACAAACGCATGCACTGACGAAGTGTTCACATGCGCGCCAAAGTCACACAGCACTGTAAAATTAACTCAACTCCAAAGTTTTCTCTCAAAGTAATTCGCTTCGGCTCTAGAGTGCAAAAGTCTTGCTTTATGAAGCTAATTAAGTGTCGCATAATAAGCTTCAATTAGAGCTATGCTTATTTTATGACTTATCCCAAGCCTTTGTTTACTTTATGTAAGGCTACTGTTTTACTTCTGAGGTTTTAAACGGGTTGTTTTTATGTTTTTCTTAACTGAAATGTATGTGTTAATGTTTTTCGGCTTTTATTTTTAAGATAACGTATGTAAAGGGTATTTAAATATATAGTAGAAACGTACCCCGGCTTCGCACTGGTGCAATACTGAAACTAAATTTTTTCTACTATTCAATGGATGTTATTATGCATATGAAACTTCCTCTTCAATCATTCTATCTATTTAAAAAAACGTCAAAATCGATTGCATTGTTTTAGAGATTTAATCATTATATATGAATATAGGAACCTTTTTTTATACTATGTAGTGATTAGTGATTTATACGTTGCTGTTGAAAAACGTTTTAAAACATTTGAAAATGTTGCCCGGAAGATTAAGACAAACTCTTTCAGCTTGTATGTGCCTACAGAAGACCCACAGTTCAGTTGTCACAATGTCAAATGTCACATTGACATCTGACATTCTCATGCATGATGAGCGGGCGCCCTACCCGTCTCCCACCACAATCACAATCGACAAAGGTAATAGGTAGAAACAATATTGGAAAAAAACTATATTCTACAATCACTTTTTACGCACACCAAAAAGTCCCCACCCTAAAAGGCAATACTATTTTAGCTGTATGTGTATGTGTGTAATAAGACATTTGTAGTGCAAATAAGTATGTATTTCAAAGACAGTAAGAACCATATTTTATGATATAATTTAAACTAAAAGCTTCTTTTACTACGTCTGTATATTCTGATATTATGACTGACATTACCTTTTGGTAAAATAAATAGTTTTCATGCACTTGAGGTTGATAGTGTCAGAGTACCTCGTTAATCATTCGGGTTTATCTTATCATTTTATGTTTTAATTGTAAAATTGAAAAGAGTTTCGAATTTTGAATATTTTTTATTCAAAACTGTTTTGTTGAATCGAATGGTTGCATGCACGACTGCAAAGTGTAAGTATGACATATTATGATTGGAAAATGTATGCTTTCATGAATCAGCGCTTTAAGTGTCAGAATCTTACCGGCGAATAATCAACCTGTTCCTTCTCCTGCTACGAACCGAGCTGCGGTACATCGTTGTATATGATATTCACATCTGAATATAGGTTATTGTGAAAATGCAATACGATATTGATTGTTTTATGCAGTAGCAGCAACCACACCTTTGTGTTTCGCCTTGTAAGTGAGGTTACCGGAGGCCAAATCCTTCCCCTCCCCCAAAACCCTTATCCCCAAAAGGTCAGACACGCACACTTGCACCTCTTTCGTTGTTGCAGATATCCATGGACGGCACTGATTGCTTATCATCAGGTAAACTGTCTTATCTTAGAAATAAAAAAGCTTCAAGTAATTTTTATGTAAAATAAAGAACAATTTGTTCAGGATATTACTGATTTCCTTACCATTATAAACGCTTAATAATGCTGTTATACTTGTCAGTAATAAATGTAAAACAAAAAAAATAATGTAACAAAATGTAGAATATAATATGTATAAGGAAAAAAATACTATCGAGCCTAAAGATCCTTAACAAACGCCCAAGCGCCGAAAATGAAACTAAAATGTTATTGTGTTACAAATACAGTTGTAGTACGTTAGAGAATCAGATCGGGTGGCAGTATTACAGGGCGTTAGATAATGTTTCCTCCCCGGAGGAATCCCACGGTCACAGATAACACTGCCCGCGACTACGACCTCGGATTTGTCTGTCTTTGTTACGCTCCGTAATATTATTACGAGTGGTTATTTAGACCTTTGTCTACTACTGTGACGTCAAATGCTATGATGTTTACACATCGAGATTGTTGTAGTTTATGATTTCCTGGTACCTTGATTTACGGCGATTGTAAATGATTATTGAATTGTAGGTTTGTTAAATTTTTTATTGATGTTACAGTTACCTAAGGTGTTAAATAGTATGGGGCTGTTTCAGAATTGTCTTGATACTATCTTACAGATAAAACAAGGGTAACTGGTAACTTATGACTGATATTTAAATACGTGATTGTACCCATCATAACAAATGGTTTTCTTACAGAAACTTTTCTTCTATGCTCATTACTTTTATTTTATTAGTATAGCAAAATTACTGGCCCGCCAGAGTTCAAATTTCGAGAGCGCGTCGTCTACCGGCCTTCCCAACAGGCCGTTAGTTGAGTAAAAAAATAAGCAACCTAAATTTTCAATTTAACATAATTTTTAGTGGAAAATCTTTATTTTTATTTAGATATTCCGATAACAAAGACGCGACCCGTTTGTTTGAATTTTTGTAACTACATAGCTTATTACGGTACTCGTAACATATAACATAAGGATCCTCTTGAATCGTACAAGCGGCGCTCCATTCAAGGTTCGTATATTCTTTTAAGTGCTACTGCGGAATCTTTCTTTTTTCCATAAGAACAACTCATAAACTCAAGAGTATCCATGTCGTATTTCCTCAATATAGTATTATGGTATGATAATACAGCGAGTCGGTCACATGAATCACAGGGCTCTTCCCAAGCGAGTCTTTGTATTCAGTTTGGCGGATGACGATAACCTTAATGTAAGCGCCGTCACGGCTGGTGGTCCGAAGAAGGATCGCTTTTGTCGTGGTCCCTTCCGCGCGCCCCATTCTTTTCTCTTTATACCGTTTCTCACTTGAGTAATTCGAGGACAATAAACATTTATTGTGCTCGTTTATTTGACAGACGATGAAGAAATATCGAATGAGTGAGTTTGTTATATTTGGCTGGCGGGCATCCTCCGCAAGTTGTTTAACGACCGCCGTAATACAAAGAGCGATGTCGCTTTCTTCAGAGTTTTCCTCAAAAAAGTGAAAGGATAAGAAAATTATCCGGTCACTTTAAAAACCGAACGTGAATTTGCGAAATGTGTAAGGAACCCGGTGGCTGTCGGGGGAACGCTCTCGACGGGAGACATCCGCATTCGTTTTTGTGCGTTTCATTTTCTTGCGAAGAATGGATTTTACGACTTCCTCTTTTAATAATTAACTGCTAGCTCGGTTTATTTTAATACGAAAACATCGAGTAATATTTTAAATTATTTTGCTAGTTTTCGAGAAACATAAAACTATGATATTAAAAAGAAAATGTGAATAAATCCTTTATGCTAAAATGTTACCCAATCAAAAATCAATTACTTCAACACAAAAGCCAGTAAAAGTCGTGGCCATAAAATAAATTCTCACAGTCCCATTCTTAACAGCAGCTAATCATCTTAACAAGGCACATAGGGGCGAACAACACGGGCTCGGCGCCCCTGCATTTGTATTCAGTTTGGCAGACTACGATAACTTTAATCCGGGTAAAGTGTCACCTTGAGTGGCTTACACAGAAAGAACCTTTGTCTGAGAGTAGGGTACTCTGACCTTCTTATTTTTTCCGTCAGGTTTTCCTCCATTGTCACGAGGTAATGTAAAATCCAGCCACTTAAAAGGCGAGCTTTTCGTCGGATTGCCGGGACCTAGACTATTGCGGCGCTCTGTTCAGCGACTCAACTTGATGGATTGTGATCGAGAGCCTCGTTGATCATATTGCACGTACTTGGTCATTTAATGTTGCGATATATCGGCCTGGTCAGAAGATTGAAAAATACTATTTATTTTCTTATTTGCACTGCGCTCTTGAGACGTGACTGGATAAAATATATAAACTATACTTACAAACTTAAATTTGGAGTTTATAGATTAAGTACTTACACACTTACCGTATTGTTTTGTAAGGCGTTTCTAGGCAACGCTGTTTATGCAATGAACAGTATCATATATTTAAAACGAAAAGGAGAAAAAAATGTTTTCACATGAACTTCTAACTTGCCATCGCCGGTCCACCAATACTCCACTGCTGTTTTGATGTACAACACCAGTTTCTTTCATAATAAGGTAAATATAAACATAATTATATTTGCCTTATTATATTGGTATTTATTCCTAGCTAATTAAGTCGTAATTGCAGCGACAAAGTTTCGACAAAAGGTGAGGAAATGATACGGTTCCTTTGTAAAAGTTGCAATGTACGTGACAAATCTTCTAGTTTCGACTTCGGATTGAAAACTGCGATAGAGTCGGCCCGACGTGCCTCGAATCTCTATTGGCCTCCCATTTAGAAATAGGTGCAGACTTTATAGGTATTATATTAGAAATGTTACAGTTGGTGGCGTAATGTTACTTTGTTACATTGAAGTCACGTCTGCTTCTTCATTTTGCGTAGACCCGTTACACTGCAATTACACTGCCAAGTACTTATCTGTATTAACGCAATTAGATCAACCAGTGAGGCGAAAACTAACTGAACTGAAAGCTAGTGAAATGAACACAATCGGAATCGGTTTGTCTTATACCTACTATGTAGGTACTGTCTCTCACGGAATTATAAACACGCTTTTACTTTGAATGGGTTTTCGATATAGTCGTAGACAGTTAGCTTCAGTAACAAACAGAGAATAAATAATTAGGTAAACTTTAGTCAGAGTCGACATACGGTGCAGAGTCGTGATCCCATTATTGCGGTCTGCTAGAGAGACTTAAAGTCGCCCAGCCAGAGCCATGCTTGGAGTTTCGGTGCACGACAATCCGAAATGTGGACGTGTGGGTGTTCGCCAAAGAACAAAAGTTACCGACATAGCTCTTACAATCTACGGGCTGAATTAGGAAAGGGCAGTTCACGTCGCTTGAAAGACTTCTGGCCGATGGGTCAGAAAAGTGCTTGAGTAGGGACCACGGAGCGGAAGACGTTACGAGAGCAAACCTCTCGCTAGGTGGACCGACGACATCGTCAGAGTTATAGGGAGCCAATTAATGCGAGTGGCGTCCTATAGTTTGTTTGTTTTCCAACGGTGGACGACTTCCACCTGATAATTGTAATGAAACTCTAGGTCTCAAGTTCGCCAAATCCATTACTCAATATTCAAGGTATTAGATTTGTGATCACATACTTTGTTATGTTAACGTTAAAAAGTAGATAAAAGGCCATTGGGCGCAGTATTGATAAAAGCTGAAAAAATAAAGTGCTGCAATCAGGCAATACTGCACGGATGGTCGTTATTATTGTTTCGGATTTGTCGATACACGCCACTTGAAAAACTCGCTCTGTATATTTTGTCCAAAGCTCCCTGTCGCATCAAATCACCCATTTTATAGAGGTCTTGTACTAAAGTGGCTTAATTGTTCATCGTAGGATGTCGTAAGTGCGAGGTAATACCAGATTCAGGTACGGCAGCTACTAAATATATTCACTACTATCCAAAATTAGCATCGTAAGTTGTAATCCTGCCTTATGTATTCATATTACTATATACTAGTAAATTCTCATGGTAACAAATACAAAAATAAAAGTCATAACAATTTTGCACGCGACTGTACTAAAATTCCAAAGTTAGCCAACTGTTAGTCAACTCTTATTGGAACTAAATCCAACTATTGTTTACATTGACTCAAGTGTAAAGATATGTTGCCAGACTCGCCTTATCTACTTACACGGAATTAGTGAACATGTTAAAGTACAAATGAAAAGGTTTTTACGCCAGTGATGCGAAGATCGCCAAACACAGAAAACCTTTGAAAAAAATGTAAGCTGATTTACCGTGGCTGGCCAGGGGCCTCTTGTGCCCGCTCGACCGGCAAATAAAGGCGACCAGACAAATGCTCGCAAATTGACTCGACGTTTTTCACTGTATACCATATTTTTTACGCAAGGAGAGCATCTACGTAGTTGCTGAAACGTCAGAACGAACGGCGAAAAGATAATTAAAAAACATTCGATGTTTGCCAACGTTAATTAATTTTTATTAATAAAATACAAAAGGTTTTCGTATGAATGTCCTTTTTGGTATTTTATTATAAATATAAAATTCATCTTTTTGCCTAACTTTACGTAACACCCGTTCGGTTTGGTGCGGTTCTGGGTAGCAATGAAAGACTTTTACTATTATATTAAAATAAGAGGTCGAGCCAATCCGTAAACAATTGAAATAAAAGGAGTAACAAAGCGTCCATTGAACGAACATTATATGATGAAAATCAAATAAGGAAAGGTCTTCATAAAAACCGCTTCATTACCGAGCTTGAAGGTATTAAGTCGCTACAACGACCAAATAAAGCTAAGATTACAAGTTAACCTCATGTTAGTCGGAAACCCCAATGATAAAGCATCTCAGGAAAATCGAGCCCGAGGAGGGTACACTAATCCCTCTTTAGCAAAAACGCTTCGTTCCAAAAAGTGATGGGCGGCTCACAAGGGATGGATCTTCATTACCCAACCGTGTTGTCAGTTAAGCCAAAGGGTCTCAAGATTACATACTACTTAATAAAACTTAAAAAATGAGGACGTAATAGCTATGTGTGCCTTCTGGATTTCAGTGACATTTTAGTTCCATGAAATTTCAATAGAGGGCGATGTTGTAAAATACACGCGAGTTGTATAGAGTCTGGAGGAAATATTCTTAAATCAAAGCTATTTGCTCGCAAAAATTGTTGGGTTATTCCGTTATTCCGTTACTCGGTTTGGGCCAATCGTAGCGTTGGAATTGTGGGCTACGTCACTACTGGATTCAGTGCGGCGGAAAAATCTCAGCACTCGATAAAGTCACCATGACTAGCCAGTGAGTTCGGTAAGATTTTTTATGCCAGTAGAAATTATGTTAGTGATCCCCTAATCTCTTAGAGGAAAAATTTATTAAAAGATCGGGCTATTTAAAGATTCGTTTGATCATTTATCAAATTATGATGTGATGCGATTTACACCTCGAGTTTTTTGATTCTCGATTTTCTCGGTTGCGGTAAAAAATTTATATCCGTTGAATATAATATTCACGTTTTATCGTTTATTTTAGCCAATGGGCAAAACGATACTGGTATATTATCGCGTTTTAGTTAATGTATTGCAGTTGATGGCAAAAACGATAAACATATTTTAATAATAATTGGAATTTGTTTCGTATGTGCCATGTCAAAAATAAATACATAAACCAAAGTCAAATGTATACGAAATACATTAGTACCTAGACGGTATAGTTACAATAGCTACGTAAATCTAGCTTGATTCTTGCATCTACTACTGGATTGTTTTTGCATACCCAAAGGTAGACTGGAAGAGAATACGCATTGCATTAAGTCCGCTCTATGTACTAATTTGGTTATGCATAAAGTTTTAAATAAAATTAATAAAGTCTTCATGTTCATAGTTATGTCAAAATTTAAAACGATTGACACGGTTAGTACAGTCGCTGGGCAGCCGGCTGCCACGCAACATTTTGCGTATTTGATTCCCACATAGACCAACTCTTTGGACGATCCACAAATGATTGTTCCTGGTTTGGCATTTGCGTGTGAAATTGTATGTTTCGCATATCCAAACATAAAAATAAAATATGTATATATAATATATAATAAAAAAACAAAGAGACTCGTATCTACGTATAGCCTATTACCTAATATTACTTACTATCTATACTAATATTCTAAAGAGGTAAAGTTTGTAAGTTTGTATGTTTGTGAGTGTAATCTTTGGAACCGCTGGTCGGATTGCCAAAATTCTTTAACTGATAGATAGCTACAAGGTTCCTGAGTGCTATAGGCTATAAACCATCACGTTACGATTGAATGGAGCTGAGCAGTGGGTGAAACCGCGCAAGAGTAGCTAGTAGTATATATAACTATAGACTACAGGTCGCTACCAGCTACTCATTAGACGAGTAGTTAAGTACTTTATATTATTTTAATAACGACGTGAATAAAGCAGTGACGTCCATTGATTGTTAGAAAAGATGTAGGTAAATAAGTAACATTGAATTTAAGTTGTATTTTCTGTGGTTCTCTATTTCTAAGCGAGGTTAAATTAAAGGAAAACTAAGATAAAGTACTCATGACGCGCTACATACAGTGTAGCAAGCTTGGATTAACTCAGACTTCTAATAGTGGGACCGTTTGCTAGATTGCTGGTTTATCTCACGCTTGCTAAAATAATTAGTCCAGTTTTGTATTTCAACATTTCTCGTAATAAGTATGAAATATATTTATGAACGAATTTTGTTTTTCTTTGTTACTTAAAACAGAACATTGTAGCAAGTTCTCATGTGACTAACAAGGAACCTTCTCCATTTACCTACATTCCCGACCGGATTTACCTATTGAGAGCAAGTCTCGAGACGTTCACAATAACACCAACGCAAAATCTCATTACTGCGAATGAAACATTATTTGGTCGTCACGGCAAGTACGCCGTGTATAGCAAATTGCGAAAGTTTTCATTGATGTACAGACCTGACCCACTTAGTACGTTCTATCACAATGGTAACCCTTTGTTTCAAATTAAGTGCACATAACCAGATTTTACGACAAAATCGAAACCGCTTAATGGCTTTGAGAATATATTGCGTACAAAAGTACAGGTGAAAATTTACGCTTGCGATTCTCTTCAATAACGAGAGCATATCATTTTTCCATACAATAGCGCCATAAAAAGATTCACGGCACTGCCTTTTTCGTATTTACCTTTGAAAATTTATATTCCCATTGGGTTCAAGACCGCCGCCGACCGCAATAATACACAATGGGCTATCGAATTATCATATCATTATAGGGAAGAGAAAAATCCTAAAACTTGCTATTTTCGCGTCACCTATGCCATGGTATTCGTGTCGAAATGGAAACCGATACTTTTTGTTATTGTTGACACTTTTGTAGTTTTTTTGCGATAGGATTTTTTGGGATACGGTTCTGAATTGCTTATTCGTGGGAAAATATCAGCGTGCGTACTAGTAAGACGATAGTTGATTATTGGTTTTCATTCAAAGTGCAACCTTACAAAGGCCTTATTGCGTGGTTTATGAAGGGGTTAAGCGACCAATTGTTGTGTTAAACATATATCTACTGCAACTTTTATAAACTTTTTTGTCCTAAATGCACAGGGATTGGAGTTAAAGTTAAAAGTTTCTGTTTGAGCTGTTCAAAGAGATTGAATCATTACCATTACCAAAAAAACTATTATTTCTAGAAAAAACATTGCTCATACTAGGATTTGCTCCTGTTTCTTGGGTGCGTTTACAAACAAAATTTCACACACACACACATCACACCCAGACCCGGAGCAACAATTTAAAGATTACACAAAGAGTTGTTCCGTGCGGAAGTCGAACTCGCGACACGTTGCGCGGCCGCCAGTTGACCAGCCATCACGCCAACCGTGCAGTCTATTACCTTATAACTTTTAAAGTCATATAAAGGATTAGCTTTTGCCCGCGGATTCACCCGCGTGTTCGATAAAAAGTACCCTACGCGGGCTACTTTGATTAAAACAAACCTATCTACATACATTATTTCAACCTAATCGGTCCATCCGTTTTTGCGTGATGCAATAACATAAGGATACATTATCACAAACTTTCACATCTTTATAAAAATCTGTATAAAAGAAAGTTGTGTTAGTTACTCCACTTATAACTCAAGAACGGCTAAACCGATTTAGCTGAAAATTGGCAGGGAGGTAGTCTAGAGCCAGGAGAAGGACTTAGGATAGAGTAGGTAGTGTATGTTAGGAAGGGTAGGTTAAGTAGAGTAGGGTAGGTAGAGCAGGGTAAGTAGAGTAGAGTAGGGTAGGTAGAGCAGGGTAAGTAGAGTAGAGTAGGTCGAGTAGGGTAGGTAAAGTAGGGTAGGTAGTCAAATGACGGGAGCGACGCCGCGGGTAAAAGCTAGTTTACAATATTTAAAGAAACATTAAAATGATAAACGGGCAATCCTAAGTAAGTATCTATTTAGAAACAAAGATTATATAAACACAGAGATACATATTAAATCATATTTAAATTAAACTTTTGTATAAATGTTAACTAATTGCTATATTTCATATTAATTACTTATGCAGCAAGCTTATTGACATCATATGAGAGTATTTTATAGCAAAGAGAACTACATATATTATATTATTAATTACCGGAGATAGAGAGCGACCTTTATTTTAACGTCAATAGCACATTTTGTTTTATATAAATGAGTCAGAAAAGTTTTAAAACTAAATTTAATTTTAATGTTAAAAATTGTAGTGGTATCGTACTCCTGCCATTAGGGGTACCCATTTTTCTTTTTTAACATTTGTTGTTAATTTAATGTTTTCTTTTTAGTAGGTAATTCTAAAATTGATTTATTTTGACTTAGTCATCAACATCATTACTGTTATGTGAATATGAAATCAAAAAATCTTTAGAGTCAGACCATCAAAATATTATGAAAGACCCTTGAGGGTTTGTAAAAGAAAACAGTTCAAGTCAAACTTGAATTATATAAAGAAAGTACATTCAGAACACTTAAGTTTTCGACAGATAAGAGCATATTAATAGTAATATAAAACACCTTCTTTATTCGTTTATTTATTTAAACATGTTAGTATTTATCTCCTAATATGATGATCCGTCCACAGAACCCAGCGAGTAAATGCCAGCATGTTCGTGACAATGAGTAATGAAGTTTTCATTTATTATAGCCATTTAATTTAGACGATTCAATTTATCTTCATCTTGAATAAATAAATCATAAGATGACTTTTATAACTTATGCTTCAAAAAGTATTTACACGGATTTGTTGCGGTTTCAATTGAAGATTTAGTTGAAAGTTAAGTTTAGGTGTGTTTTTTATAGTAAAGTGGTTAAGTCGTTTGGTTCTGATTAATAGTGGACCTTATATAGGTTCTAATTATTAGTAGACCTTATATAGGTGTTTTTGTGAGAGGAAAATCATCATATGACTTCTTCTGCCAAGGATTGGGCGGGACTCTATCAGACTTATACTGACTAAACCCCTTACTCCCGTTTCTTCTTCTGCTCTGGGCCGAGGCTGCGGTGCCTCATTGCAACTCCGGGACTTTTATAGGTATTACCTATATATTGTTGTGAATTTGTCAGTAATAGCTTGATAAGTCATTTAATTAACGCCCTGGTTTATAAATTATATTAGACAGTTAAATCTGGTAGCTTTTTATTTTTAATGACAATTCGATTTCTGTGTAGCTTATGTGCAGCCAAAATGATAGGGTTAGCCTATTTTACTATCCCAGAAGCAGAATACTCGGTTTTAATAATATCTTTTTCACGTTTCAACTCAGAGTATGAATAAAGAATTCAGTTATTCAATAAAGACCTAGTGTTTTAGGCTGTCAGTTGAATTGCTTACTATGCTAGATGGTTGCAACAGATATACGTAACATAAAATTAAAACTTCCAAATGTAATAACGGTCGTTCCGTAGTATTTAAAATTAACAATACGCAGTATAAATCAAAAACATATCCAATTAAATAAGCTTAATTTTAAATATTATAATCACTTCTCTCAAACTCGTTCGATTCTCCCACTTTACTTTCAAGAATAAGTTAAGTGCCATTTTGGTATTGAATTGCTTTTTAAAGCTGTACTATAAAATTTTAAACAGTCATCAAATCCGTCTGGTTGATATGTTTATCCAAATTCTTTAGCCAACGTACTATTTTAGTACTTACTCGGCCATATTACGTAACAAAGTTTTTCTTTAGTCTGAGTCTAAACCTTGGAGCCAGTTTTTATATTTCGAATTAAAAGTAGGTGAAAATAAGATTCAAATTTCAAAACCTGTTTCTGTGTTTAAACCTAGACTAAAGATAAATTTAATGTTGTTCTGTAATAAGGGGGACTTTATTTAAATACCGATACTAAATCTGTAACATCAGCCCAAAGCTGAAGAATAAAACCTTCAACAGTAATGTGAACTAATTCAGCAATGGCCGATTTTCCAGAGGCGCTCAACATTTTATTATCCGTCATACATCAAACGCTTCGGTTGAAACGATGTAGTTAACACTGATGTGGGGAGCATATAAATAAAGAAGGCTTATAAAAACCTAAATAAATAGCCATGGCTGTGACTGACGATATTATAAATTTGTTCAGATAACGTTGTTGGTGACATTAAAAGCACCCCTGTCTGTTTCTAGTCCGTATTTGTGACCCTCCTGAAAATAGCGTGTCGACCATTTTAGCTTCTATCTCAGGTAAAACAACTATCAGATTATATTTCGTCTATATTTTTGGTATGTAATAGATGAATTTAGACTTTATATTTTAGACTAAAAAGTTTCATACAGTTTTAGATTTATTTACAAAAGTTTTGTGAGCACAAATTACGTAATAGGAGACATATTCACAAGTATTTAAAACTACATCACTTTTGTTAAACGATTGCTAAATAACAGATATTTATAAACGAATTTTTCTCTGACAATTTAAACAATTTTACAGAATTTAATATTACAGAATATGTAATTTTACAGAATATATATGTAAGGCAAAATCCTGCTATTATACCTATATAGACATGCCAAAAAGTTGTAGCAGTATGAAAATAAAATAAATTAGATTCGAACTTGGTATTTAATAAAAACTTTGATTCAAGGTAATTATACACATATTCTTAAACAGATCCTTTTACGAATTTTAATTCAACTCAAAGTTCAAAAGACATTGATTTCCTACATGTAAAGGACCAAAATTTGGTACAAGAAATAAGCGAACATTCTTTCCATAAAAAAAAGTTCGCTTGAATACTTGATACCATTTATTTGTCGAGGTCGAGTGTAGTTATGTAAAGAAAATATAAATAAAACGGAGCAGTGGTTTCTGAAAGGCTAGGGTATAGGTTCGCTCGAGTGATCAAAACTGTGAGATCTGTCAAACACAGATTGCTTCGGAAAGGAGCTGGACAGGCGAGCAATATCCGTTACTAACCGAAATACGATCATAATATGTGAACAAGTGAATGGTTGCACAGACGCTCTATTTTAATATGAAAATTATTTTGACGGTTCAGTTCAGTAAATAGTGGTTATGAAGAAACAGCATCTCTAGCCAAGTTCAGTATCGATAATCGTTAAAATATATAATATTAAAAATATTTTAAAATAAAAATATTTATATTTTTTGTATGTTTGTTCTGTTTCTAAAACATGTCAAAAAGTTTCTGTATTTTGAGACTTTTTTGATTCTTCATATAATAAACCAACTATTATTATTATTATTATTTTCCTAACCGATAAGTGTGTAGAGTAGTTTAGATTAAGTACCTATAAAATTGTCAATACACTATTGTATATTAGGTTGAACTGTAATAATAGTTGTATTTTTTGATAAATAAATAAATAAAAACTATTTAAACACAGATAAAAGCAATAACAACAAGATCGAGGCAACATTACCATTAAATATAAAGTCCTGGCGATCAATCTAGAAAACTATTACCAAGAGTCCGGACGATAAGTGATGATGATCATTTGGTAATAGTTTCTTAATGTTCAATGTCTATATTACTATAGGAATCTAATCCAATAGGCTTTGCTAGCCACTCACTGCAAGAACCCCGCTACCGAACATTTACTTAACATAATTTGAAAACCACATAAATTGAATACACCTGCCCTATTAAAACACTCGCCGTAAGAGGGAGCTACCAGTTTATGCAGTCATTTATGTATAAGGATTCCAGCAAAAAGGTTGCTTAGATAAATAATATTTGCGGTTAAAATGTATGTCGGTAGGAAATGCTCATTCGACCTTCTAGGGATTATAATAATAAGTTTTGTATTGTTTTGAGAAGAGCAGAATATCATTAAAATGAATATTGGAATGACATGAACTTGGTATATTTTTATCAAACAGGTTACTACCGCGCGTATGGACTAAAAACGTGTTGCTCTTTATGACTATATATTTCTTTTTATTTATAGTGCGATTTGAAAATTATTTCTTGCATTGGAAAGAGTAGAGTAATATGGTCTCATAAAAAAACTGGTGAAGTTTTATAAAAATGTGGCAGATATTCCAGGGAACTCCTCAAAAATCAACAGGATAGACTCCGCGATTAGGCACAAGTGATGAAAATCTACTTGACTTTCTCAGTGATTGCAAAAAGTAGAGCAATCATCAGCATAATAAATATCTGAGGTAGTCATATAATAAAACTATTTTTGAAAATAGAACAGCAAATAAAACAGCACTTTCAAAAGTCTATAAAGCCGGCATTTTCTATCTGAATTATCCAAGAAGAAATGCCAAAAGAAACGCAGTCTCGTTTGAAGTCTCGACAAATGTAAAGATTATGTAGGAGAATTGTGAAAAATCATTCCGTAATGGTCTTTTGACGAAAGAACCTCAACAGTTCGAGTGGACCAGTTTGACGGCAAATACGCCAGTAGCAGTTTACTACCAGCTTAACTGACGGGTGTTGCTGATTTTTCCGAGAAGCAATACCGACCAAAAGAACATTTGGGGAAGTGAAAATACTGAAACTGTCAGAACATAAATAATTAGCAGTAGAGAGCGGCTTAGCGCCGCTAAGTCTTACATCAATCATTGTAAATAGTAAATTCGTTAAAATACCTACTGATAATGTCAAGAAACTATATACGTTTCAATAAGTAATATTATCAAGTATTACTAATATTTCAAGTCAAAAAAAAACACGATTTTTTTCTGATATTATTTAAATAAACAAAAAGTTAACTTTTATAGGCGTAAATGTAAGTCATTAGTCACCATTAATATTCGAGTATTCAGTTTTACCGTCATCATTATTCATCAAATGATTTAAAGTAAAAATGTTGAACAAACTTCAATCAAACTGGAGTTTTTCAATATAAATTTGTTGAGGAAATGCCCTTCAAATATTTGGAATTCTTGTACCGTTTGTTTTATAGTTACGACCCTTATGGACGAAATATATCCCTCATAAAATAATCTTTACAATACTGAACCTTATCCCCATACAATTATTATATTTTTATTACATTTTAAATTGCCAATTTACGTTAAAATTAAAAAATATCTAAGCCTAAAATTTACAAGAGATGTACGTAAATGTACATATTTATTCTATTTTAAACCATTAAGTACTTTTGTTTCATAATCCTGGGGATTATTGTGGTTGGTTCTCAAGTTTTTTTATCGCACCATTTAATATTGAAACAATAATAACATTTACTTCGTAAAAAGAATAAAATAATATTTTTTGCTTTTTCTTTGTGTATAAACACTTGAAATCGCTTGTCAGAGTTGTCACATCACAACAGAATTAAATGAAATAAGCTTCGCATTTTCAATAGCGGCATTTTCTTCGTGTAGTCATTGTCAGCTATTCTCATGCCTTGTTTGGCGTGTAATTGAATAAGACGATTGCCATCACCAGTCGCGAGGAAAAGAATTTAATAACATGCGATATAAACGTGCCCTCGAATACATCGCACCCTGCCATTTAGCGACACATCTCAGCGACGGGGACTCGCTCGTCGAACGTATTTCCCGAGCAGTTCAATAGTTTTTTTATTTAAATAAAATTCCAATAATTTTAACGCTTACTGTTCAGCGCGCCGACAGAGGGAGAATTCATTGTGTGAATCCCGAACACGGTAGATATGCATGACCAACGGTGAACAATTCTAAAAATAGATGCATACTCTTTCGGACGGGTTATTTTAAAGCTGATATATCAAATATAAAACGAATTTGAACAATTTGATTTCGTTTGACATCTCTAAACACGAATACTTTTTTGTTAAATATATGAGAAGTGATATTTTTTTTGAACGCATTTATTCTTGCCCCAATGGTTTTCAGGGCCTTTAAATGCTTCATAAATCGTAAGATATTACATTTTACTGTCCTATCTTTAAGTATGCCGTTTCCTTATAAGTAACAGATATTTAGGTGCCGATATGTGAAAGCAACATCTTACTTTAGCTTGTTGATTTCAAAGGAATTTATAACCAGTTACCGAACTAAACAACGCGAGAAAAAGGTGAACAGTGGAGCGAAAAAAGAAACGTTTTGCGGAATAATTTGTAAAGATAATAAAACATTTGTATAGACATTTACGAGCACCGAGGTGGATGTAATTTGTTTTACGAAGCAATTAAATGTATTTTTATATGGTTCAATAGATTTGGATGGAGATTTTTAATCAGAGGACCTTCTTGCTAAGAGCCAGTTGGCTTGGACAGGAAGCGGACGAGCGACTGATTTGCAGCTATTAAAATTGATCCTTGACCTTGATATTAATGGTAAAAAAGGAAAAGTACTTTTTCTTTCTGAATATTAATTTTGAAATCACTTTTTATGAATAAAACATCTATTTAATATACTTTTACAATATGTATTGTATTGTGACACAGTATTGTTACAATCAATGTTTTGAATCCAAACTTTCGTTCTTATCAGTATCTCAACGAAGTGTCAATAATATTATTGTTTTTTTTATTTAAAATTTAGAAACCCCTGACAAAAATCTAATATTCCTTTAAAAGTAATACTTAAAAGAAAACGTAGCGTTGGGGACCGATCCATACATTTTATTATCAACTACATATTTCTATTTTGTCGGGGGTCTAATTTTTTTTTTATTTAATACTTTTTATATCATTTTCTCTCGATTAAGTCATCAACATTCCCTTTCAGTGCGCTTCATTTGAGATCCCACTCGAGTATATTTGCAGACCGGTTACCCTTTCCCACTTACCCCCCCCCCCCATAACTTCTAAATGGTGCTACCGATTTTCGTCAAACATGTCTAACAACACTCGCACGTAAGTCACCTTTAATACAAAAAAAAAATTGAAATCGCTTCAACCGGTCAGACTCCAGGATGCCACAGACAGACACGTCAAACTTATAACACCCCTCTTTTTGCGTCGGGGGTTAAACATAGGTTTTACAAATTTAATAACTTTAAAGAAAGTTAATAAGTTTCTATAAATCCTTTCACACTTAAGAAACTCAACCATACGGTTGAAATGTAAAAGAAATATATGATGTGAAAATTCAGTGGACGCGTTCAAATTCTATAAATTACGTCATAAGTCTTTCGATACTAGAGAAGCATGGAATGGCATTTTCTGTAAACGTTTTTATATAGAACAGGAGTGCGTTGGGTCAAATGGAACGAGCTATAAATCTGTTAAAGTGACAATGTGGGCGATAACATGCGATCGTTGGTGTGTTTGATAATGGCTGGCCAACACCTGCCGTTGAAACCGCAAAAATGTATCAAATCATACCTCCTCAATCGGACTTGATATTCACTTAAGTTACTCACTTTGATATTCGTTTTTTGATTTTGTAAATTGAACGTCTGGGAGGTCGTTATTTATTTTTATATTTATGTAGGTTCCGTTTGGTATTTTAACAAAATTTTTAATGTGTAGCTAATAACGTATCATTACAGACTACACAATGATGCGGTGGCTGGGCAACAGGCAGCTGTGCAACGCGTTGCGAGTTTAATTCTTGGAATAATGGAACAACTCTCACATATTCTTGAATCGGATCTGGGAATAATGTGTGTGTGAAATTATTTTTAATTTGTTGTAAATACACCCATGTAACAGGAGAAAACTATAGTGCGTCTCAACGTATTTTTTTAAATTCTTAAAGAAATTTGTATTGTTTGATTATCTGTTTAACAATAAAGATCCAACACTCTTTGACTAGTTTAATAAAACCTGGTACCAACTTATTCATGCATATTTTTGAAAAAGTACATAGTTAAATGGGAAATTTTAAATTATTATACAAACTTGAAATCGCTTACAACTGCTTGATTATAGATTATTATTTTAAAAATGATATTAGAATATTATTTGTTAAGAAAGAAAAAAAACAACATCTCATGCACAGTTAAAGGTTAACTATTACGAATGAGTACCAAATTTGAATAAAAATGGTTCAATATTTTCATGATATTAAAGTCGAAAGTTTGTATAGATCACCCTTTTCCTTTTTCCTGTTTATTTCAAAGTTAAGGGGCAACGATAAAGCATAGAATAACATTGCACTTACTTCGCAGCTCAACGTGAATAGTTTACATAGAGTACCTTTTCTTGAATACCATCTACTCTGCATGCCAGGAGTCGACTCAGTCGCGTCAGACTAATCCCGATGCCGAACGTTCTCAGCAATTCACATTTAAAAGCTCCCATGTCCGCACTCACGTCTACCAGCAATAGCACCTAATCCAGTTTACTTTCCAGCTTTTCAGATCGTTTCTATAAAACCGTAAAAAATACAAAAACGTTTAAATTTTCTACCCTCGAAGCTAGATTTCCTACAATCCGGTCTCTTGTTCCTTACATTCATTCTGTTCAGAATGAATGAAAGTATTGCCCTGATTGAGCGGCATAGACAAAAGACTTGCATTATCCTGTAAGTGGCGTGATCCGGTGAACGCCTATTCGGATCTCTTTATATCGGGAGACTATGGAAGTACCCCGATTTTTCACGAACGTGGGTAAGGATCGTATAAAACAGTCACGTATTTTTTAGTGTCGGTGGCTTCGGTAGGACTTGATCCTTAACAATATCATAACCAGGGTAAAGAACATCGAGGGCCCGCGCACCGGCTTATTGAATCTCTCAGTGAAAAGGGTTCGCTGATCTTAAATTCTGAGATTCATTGCGACTTTCCTTGTAATCGACTTTTTACGATCTCTTAAAATACAAATTTACATGAGAATCACTTTGTTTCCTTTGTCCCCATATGATATGCAGTAAAAATACTGGCGTATTATGTAGACAGATATTAAATTTAAGTTTTATTACCGTGTTATAAATCAAAGGAGCATTTAATGCACATGAAAAATGCACTTAGAATATTGAACGAGTGCATTATTCGCTTAGCAAATTGAATGAATTTAGACGAACAGTTAAACCATAGGAGTCGTTAAATGAATTTCGTGGAAATCGCTACAAACTGGAGCGACGCGACGCCGAGAATTTTCTAGAACTTTGTTTTGTTCTAACGGAAGTAAGTAATTGATTTTAATTCCACTGGCAGTACGTTGAAACGCAACCGAGCGTTAATGAAAAATAATTTTCTCATCTGAAGTTGCAAGTTAAAGAGTAAAGCGAAGTACGCGGGTCGGGCGCACTAGCTTACAGAAATATTGTCCATTAAAAATTCTCTTTAGCAAAAAGAATATAATAGACTTGTAAATGAGTATTTTCTTAGTAATTTGTCACTCATAAAACTAGAAAGTCCCTGCACTTTTGTAGTTCGTGCCCGTTTTGATGAGATGGGAATCTTCTTGGTTCCGGAGGCACTTCATAGCGTTTAAATTTCTATGCTAATGGCTGGGTGACGGAAAAACTTAGTGGCTATCAACTGCCTGACATTCTATGCAAATAACTAAAATCCTGCGGGTGTCGTAATTGAGAATGGTTTTTAAACTGAGATGAGGTGCAATGTTTTTTTATTAAACTTTATTATATTTTATATATATATATATTACATTTTATTGATTAACTAGTAATCATATCAAAAAGTTTTAAAAATGTATGTATTAAGGACGTAATTTTTTTCTTCATTTTATTTATTTGAGTTAGATTTTAAGTCGCTTATTTAAATTATCTTTCAATGTTGGTAGTTTGAGACAGTAGAAGAATAATAGGTGCGCGAACACCAGCGTTCGCTTGGGGTTTCATGAAATGAAGATCAAAATGGCGGTCACAGGACCACATGCCATATTGTAACAGTATAGTATCGATTAATTATAAATTGCAATTACTGTACTAATAGGTTCACTTGAACTAATATGCTTATTGGTTTGTAATTAGTATGTAATTATCACAATTATTGCCTCTGTGTAAGTGACGATCCATTATTGTTTAATTAATTAATGTTATTACTAACTGTTCGTATTCATTATTTAAGTATTTTTGTTTCGTTGAACTTAACTATTTACTTTTGGGATATTATTATCAGAAGAATAAAAACTGTACGAGTCTTCAGAATCTAATGGTTACTTTGTACAGTCTCAAGATTTTTTTATTGAACAAAACCGTTATTTAGATTTTTTTGAAATAACTTTGCGTCACTCTATGATTTTCTCATGTGTCGTGGGTGCGTTTACGAACATACCATTTTACATACACACCACACCCAGACCCGAAACAACCATTTGTGGATCGCACAAAGAGTTGTTCCGTGCGGGAATCGAACCTGCTAGACGTTGCACAGGAGCCAGTTGCCCACGGGAGCCAGTCTTTGTTAGTATTTGTTTTGTTATTAAATGCTGTCAGAGAATGCCACTCATACTATTTAGGTTCTTAACTACCACTACAGCAGCAACTCATAGGGTCTTTCCATATTGTATTTATTTATCTGGACTTTAAAAGACTCTGACTTCGATGTCAGAGTTTGTTTCGGCATTCGGCACAAGATTAGTTAAGTGAGAAATGCCGGCATCATCGTTAGTTTGGTTTGATGACGTATAAAAGTACTTTGTAATCTGTCAACAAAAATATAGTTTTTAGTCATACTCAGATAGCAACGACTGAACAGAGCCATACACATGATGAGCATCTTGAATCTCGATCACCGTAAAACGCAGCGTAGGTTGTGCCACACGAAAAGAAAATAACGTAATTACTTAATGCTTAATTAACTTTTATTGTTCACACTTGTGAGAGTTAATTCGTAAACACTAAAAGTTTCCCATTAGGTCTTCAGGTCTCCGAAATAGATTGATGAGTTCGTTTGACGTCGTCATTAGGTCCCGGTCTGACCCGGCGTTTTTCGTCCGGGACCGTTCGGCCCGGATAATTGGACCGAATGTTTTCGTTCGCTCAGTCTAATGACTGGCAGTTTTGTTTACCAGCGGGACACGCTGGCTTTTATTGAGCCGTTTGCGTTTAGCCCCCGCACAATTGGTGACTGGTTTTATACTTTTAAACTTTTTACTTTAAAAATTGTTTGGTTTTGTTCTTTAATATTCGCTGGGATTCGTTAAGTTTTGCTTTAGACCTAGGCTGTAGGAGATTTTTTTTAATATGATTTAACTGAATGAGTGAATGTACATAATAGGTACTTCTTTATTTAACTTCCTTTTCATTTCGAGAATTAGTTGGGAGTACTTAACAATGTTTGGCTGACAGACTATAATTTATGTATGTTTCGTGGATCAAACTAACTTACACAGTTTGGCTGGTACGAAGGGTAAGAAATAATTTTTAATTATTGTAATAAACATCAATTTATCCTGATCAGTAATTTCCACTATCACCAGATTTTTGTAAGTCCTAAGTTAGTCCTAGTCCTGGTTTATGTTTCGTGTAATTGACAACGCAGCAAAAAATGTAACAAGCGGTCCTGACTTTCAATCTTCCAAACTTCAATTATTCAAAACGTTCTCCTTATCAATCTTGTTTTCAATAAGATAACAAAACACTATCTGTGTTCAAGCTGCCAATCTCAAAGCCTAAAACTACTCGGCGGAGAAATTCTCAATAACACTTAGAGCGAATGGAAAAATCGTACAATATGTACTAGAGGGGAGTATGTAAAAAGGATCTCTACTTCACTGTACCAATCTAAGTAATTGAGCGATACTAAAATATGTACGCGTCTATACTTACGTGTTTTTGCGTAGGGTCGCGCCGGTCTCGGTATCGATATATTTCGCTGTCCATCGATGCGTCACTTCGGCGAGACCGATAGATTGATCACCGCACTGAATGACGTCCTCATTCCGGCCCACTGTTCCCAGGGTCCGGCAACCATTTTGTATATAATATATCTTATATAAATGTGAATATTTTAACCTTTTTTGGCAGATTATCATAAAGCTCGATTCATAAAATATGAAGTATAAGTTAATTATGTACTATCTTTCCTGTTGCTAATTTGTGCAAATCCTATATTTTGAACAGGGACAACCCGTTTCTAGGATTGGAAACGTTATTTTTAAGTAAACTAAAGCAGGCACTGTATATTCAAGTAAAAGGGGTTATCCAGCGATTTCTGTCGCGTTAGTGAATTAGCTTTCTTTGTGCCACATGAATACTGAACAGTTTTTCTCTATTGAAACATAAAATCTAAAAGCAGTAGCTTAGTAGGTAACTTATTTACTTCCAGTTCCTTGAAGAGCTTTTTAATCTAATAACCAAGTTGCAATTACGAACTTGCTCTATTTTTAACCCCGTAACTTACGAAGCAATATCTAGTAATTAATTTATCGGCTAAACCTCTTACTTTTACAGTAATTACCGAGTTTATATCTTGTTGTTTAACTTGAGTAAAAAGTATCCTAATGAATCCAACGCCGGATAAAGTTCTTTTTCGCATAGACGTTTTGGTTAAAGAAATCGGTTTTATTTAAGATCGAGATAACACAACGACTTACCTTCAGTTTGTTTTTGTTTTTATTCCGACGTGACGCCCGCCTTCGCTATTCATCTGGATTTTAAGATTATTTTTGATGTTTATTGTTTGGTTTGTAAATTGCGAGTGACAAAAAGCCTCGATCTCGTTTTGCCTACAAAGAACGGAGACAAGCTGGTATACAATATTGAGCTATAAATGTCCGTTTAGCTAGCTAACATCGGTTTTGTTTGAATACCTTTTGTGAAAAATTTCTCGTCGACCGCTAACGTTTCGTATGACATAGTAAATCCCATTCTAGTGCAGAGGCGTCGCTTGCGGCAAAACTGTCAGGAGCGTTTTCAAAGAATTATTGTCGCATGACAGCATTGCCCGCGCGGACGAATGTAACAAAATGCCGCAAATCACAATGGCCGCGTTTGTTTATCAGCGGTCTACGCGATTTATTGGTAGCTGTACAAACGATCGTGACTCTGTGCAGTTTTGTGAATATTTATTGAATCTTTGGATAAGTGTTACGAGGAATGCAGAGCGCCGACGATGCTAGATATTGTGGAAACTAGTATTGATATGCTGCGCTGATGCATAGACCATGCTGCTTATCATAGTTCGTGGAATTAAATACCTTGCTAACGAAAAATTTCATCTCGTCTTTATTTATTTATTAATGACCAAACCCAAGGTGTATACTACATATATGTGCATACTACGTACTACATAATTATATTCCATGTTCCTTTTCTGCAATCCCTCGCATATGAAAAGTCTTTGAAGAAAAGTGTTTTAATATAATAATAAATATTATAATGAACGAAAAACTTTTTAAACGCGGCGTATTATATTAAGTCACGTTGTTTGTGGCTATCAACATCCCGGCGCGCACATAAGCACGCTGGCTGCCTATGACATTATTAAACTCAGGCGCATGTCTGCTCGAGTGACGCTAAAAAATACGTGACCGCGTTGTACAATTGAAGTTCCCTCTGAAAAATCGTCTGCCCAAAATTCAGAGCGTATCCTGGACGACTAAAGGAAAAAATAGCTGCGGAGTCCGCGTGGGCCACTCGGCTGACTGTCCCGAATAAATTATGTTGATGAAACTTTGAGTTTGACCGTTATGCCACGCTGTGCTATTTGTTTTCATAATCATTAGATATGAATACGAAAGTTTTGCGGTTCGTTGACACCTTAATTATGGCTATTATACCTTGTAGTTACTTCTTGTTTGTATTCATTCCAGTGACGTAGTTAAAATGTACATTTTTGTTTGCATAAAATTAATTATCATTTTTCATCTATAAATAGCTATTGTCTTAACATTATACCGACGTTTAAATATGTAAGAATACTTCGAAAATAGACTAAAAGGTTTTCTCAAAAAGCAAGAGCCGGAGGATACCGAAAGAATTTTAATAAGTTTTCAACTTGTACAACCGGGAACAGGGATTCAGGGTCTATTAGACGTTTAAAAGGAATTGAACAATATTTTCAAGTAATTTGGAAACCATTTTAAATGGATTTTCGGATCAGAACAGGTCATTTATAATGTTAGCGGTTAGATATTGAAGTAAACTTTAGAAGTTTAAATCGTTAATATTATAAGTAGATAGCTGTACTGATAGACACTACTCAATTTCCTTTGACTGTAAAAATATCTTAATATCAACAGTATGACGTCACCTCTTAAAATTCACATTTACTTTTGCGCTATCGTAAAGTATTCGAGTGCAGTGACGGGTTGAATCACGTATCGGGACGAGATAACCGAACGGCCAGTAAACTTCACGTCGAATAAAATGATTAACTTTATACGACCTTTTCACGGTTATTAAACCCGCCCATTGCCGGCACTCCCCATGAAATGAAACTGGAGACACATTAATTCAAGTGCAACACGAAAAATGCATTAGCGGGTCGGATCGACCATTCGTCATTGTCCTGCACCACGTATCTCGTTTGAGATAGGTCAATGGAATCTCCGCTCGATATTGAATTAGCTTTAAAATACTGAAGATCGCTTTTTGAATGCAGATTGATTCTATAAACGCGGTTTGCATTAGTTTTCGTTTTTGTTTTAATCGTTGCTTTAGAAGATTTCGATTTAAAAAGGTATTTAGAGTTAATAACGTACGCGAGACGAATTCCAAATGGGTTTGTTATTGGATTAATGTAGTGTAGCTGTACTGTTGAAAAAGTTTATTTCAAAAATTTATTTCTATTGGGTTAATGAAAATACTTTTCAAGATCACACACAGCTATTCTTTATACAGTTGTTCTTTGTAGAGTTATTTTTGATAGAATTTCTTTTATGTATATTAAAACATCTTTTCTGAAAAACTAACTTCATATTTTAATAATTTTCTGTATCCTGGTTGAACTTACAAAACAATCATAGTCTCACATGTAATACCTTCATATAAATTATGGAATGATTTCAAACGGGAATCGAGTCACACGTAACATAGCCGGTCGTTCAATCAATGCACCTACAATAGTCCAATATTTTTCACAATAATATGAAAACTTGTGAAAAAGAAATATTTTTAAATACAAATGACGTTATGAAAGCGTATATATAAGTATATATATAGGTATATATGATATCCCTTTAGTCATCACGAGTCTCGTTTATTCAGCGCAGCATTTTGATGTCAGAGTTTGCATACAAAAAAGTTTCAATATAAAATCAACACATTCAAGTAGGGTTTCATAAGGACATTTATTTCAATATTATATTTCATAAATTACACATTTATTGTCAAAGTCAACGTAATGTTAGCACGAGGTATCAAGATAGGTTTGAAAACAATATGAATATCGATTGATAAATTTGAAATGTTCCTAACGATATACTAGTCACTTATACTATAACTTACACTAGTCAGTTAAATATTTTTTATCGATATTTATTAGTTTTTATATTAATTTTACATCAAACCAGGCTATTACGATTGAAAGTTCATATTTCTATTGATTTTATAATACATGTCGTAGTCTTAATGTTGTTGTGTAAGTGTGTAAGTTTTATTTTCTTTCACCGTACAAAAGGTTGATAAATATTGTTCTAAGCTAAACTGACCCTTTTTAAATAATAAAAATAAAGATTAAAATTATATACCAACATATTATGTTTACGGACATAATAATTCACATTACAAAATTAAAAACTTAAATAAAATATTTTTATAAAAAAATCAAAATATATGTATGAACTTACTGAGAAATCTAATCTATTTTGAGTATTGAATACAACATTAAGAAAATAATAGTAATTTTAATTTCGTCATTGCAGCGTATGGACTTAGCGCTTAATGAGGGCGCGTGTTTTCCTGCTCGCCAGATGGCGTTAATGTAACGTGTTTTTACATTTGCCCAATCACTTTAGCTGTCAAACAGTTTATGGTCAATGACTGCAAATGAGACTAACCTTTTTGGACAAGATACCTCCCTAGTAATTCTGGTGGTAGTACTGGTAGTTAACATTCTGTTGGTAAAAAAATTTACGTTGATTCCTGTCCTCTTTTGTTCCATGTTTAAACATTTCAACCATTAATACGTCACATCCTTGAATATCTGTACAATATTATGCCACATACTGCTCGTCATACTAAACTTATGTTGAATATATGTACCTTTCGGTTTCAATATGTTAAACACAATATCGACATTCTAGGAAGGTTTGTCGATACCGATTAAATTGACAAACATGCCAGTCGACCAAACAATTTCAAGTACAATGTCTTGGGATTTGATATAAGTAGGTGAGCGGTATTTAGTCCACATCTATTCAACATAAACTTAGTTCACAGAAAATAGTATAACCGCCTAAAAAGTATGTATATATCGCAGCACAGTTAGTAGTAAAGCGTACAGCTGTGGTGGTAGATGTTGCGCAAGGAAGTATTGATGGGCGTGCGACGCGGCTGGCTGCGCGCGGTGGGACGGAGAGTGGCGCGCGCGCTGCCACGCTGCGCCGGAGACCATCGGCTCCTCGGCCCCGAAACCGTTCATGCTTAGTTCTAATCCTGTAAAATATGGCTCGTTTTAGACATTTAGTAAGTGAAAAATGTTGTAAATATTTGATAATATCCTTGATTTCCTTTCTTAAATGGTTAATAGTTTCAGTGGGTTGTGGTATATCGTCAGACTAGACCATACTTGAGGATTGTGTTACTTCTCACAATATAAAATGGTAATGAGAGAAAGTGTGTTTTGAAAAGTGATATTACTTAATGTGTTGTTTATTGATATCTCATTTAAAATGTAATAAACCCGGTTTTTTAATAGTGGGAATTTAGGATTGGGTAGGTCACATTTGTCGAAGAGCCGATGACCGTTGGGGTAGTCTAGACGTGTTCTAGAGTGGAAACCACGTCTAGGCAAATGTAGTGTAGGGCGTCCTCTAGCTAGGTGGATTGACGATATCCACAGGGTACCTGGCAGTGGTTGGATGAGAAGATGTAGGTGGAATCAGGCTGATTATGATGATGATGATTAATATGGAATTTATTTTTTAGTCTGAACTAATCTCAGACAATTACTATTATGCAATTCTACAACTACTACTAGTTTCTGAACACGCAACAACGTCTGTCATTTCTTGATGTTTGCTAGTAACATTGAATGGTTGTAATCTCTCAACTCCTAGTAATAGCAAGTACAATTATACAAGTCCCATCTTACATTGTCACTAACAACGCTTGTACTAAGTTCTACCATCTACATCGAACTAAGTCGTATAATGATATTGGCCACTTACTATGCAAACTGACTTGGCTCTCCATCTTTCCCAGTGCATTGACAGAGGCGCACACATAAGTTCCGTAGTCTGCTAGAGCCAAGGACTTTATAGTCAAGTTTATCCAAAGCGAGTACTCGTTCATTATAGTTTCTGATACACGAAGTTTCGGGTTCTCGGTCAATTTGTCGCTTAATAGTGCTGTGGAATTAAGGATGTGTTAGTAAAGGAACTTATTGTACCTACTACAAAATTTTTTGTTTGGGAAATTAGGTCTCTATACTGTGACTGCGAATATTTATCATTTATTTCTTTCGGAAATAGCCAATTATATACATTTTGTGATTTTGTGTATTAAAATTATAGTAAGTAAATTAATTATGAAATTCTGTAAGTATATATTATAGCTAAACTATCTGACCTGGTAAAGCTGATTCTCAGACCAACTGAATAAGCTTATAAAATTTGGTAAAAAGTAGTAAAGCCGTTTCGGAGAAGTAGGGTAACTAAGATTGTGAAACCAGATTTTTTTTATTTTAGATTTCACACTCAGGTGAAGCCGTGTTAGAAAGCTAGTTTCGCTACAAAGAAAGACCCTTGACACGTATAGCAGGTAAAAGTATCTATACGGTAACAAGATAATGTAGGAGTATAGCATCTCGGAAAGAATTTTGGAATTTTGTTAAAGAGAATATTTTTCCACGTGTTCTTCTAATTTTTCAGACACGAACATAAAGTTACCTTAACGCTTTACAAGGAGTATGTTGTACCTTAAAACGAAAAATGTCTACTACATTATTTTTGAATTTTGAGAAAATTGCGTTTATTTATATCCCATGTTCCTCATAAACAGCACTTCAACAGGATTATAATTTACTAAGGGATGTTCTTGTAAAAGGTTTCGTACGGGATTAAATATTAAAAATGTCAAGTAAAAAATATAAACTTGGAATAATTACAGTTACCGTCTTCTCGGTACCAGGAGTTCATAGCTTTAGGGGAGGCCTCGATGAAGCACTGGAGTTCTACGTCACTGCCCAGCGGAGCCCCCACTAGTTGATTGGTGACTTTCACTTGTGGTATGACTGGAGGAGAAAAAAAGTAATAAAATCCATTAGTAACACAGTTCAACCTCATTGCAACTAAGTAAAATATAGGAAAACCCTATGTTGTAGGAGCACTACGATACGAAAATAAAGAAAATTCACATTTAAATTGAAACTAATACAGTTAATTTTTAATTAGCATAACAAAAGTCATTACAGCTGTTCAAACTCGAAACTGTTAATATTTCAACAATTCTCATTACGATTTACGACGAACAAAACGACCAAAGAATAAAGTTTAGTGAAAACGATTAGGTTTTTATTAGGTACATTTCCAACGAGAATTGGTTTTTCAAATACTTTTGTTTTAAACTCATATAGTTTAGTCGTCAATTGATAAAAAAGAAATTTCATTTGTTGAACGTGTATGTGTGTGCTATATAAATAAGCTTTTAGTTCAATCTAACAGAGTTGTCAATGTGGACTTAAAGATACTTTGAAAACGATGAGAAGTCAATTCCATTAGGAATGTTTGATAAAATGTATTACTTTTTAACAGTTGATATTGAATATTATTACAGTATATTACTTAAATAAAATAATAAAACATTACTGTATTTTACTTAGTGTATGATATATGAGTAATATAGTGGTGGCCCAGAGGCTAAGGTGCTTGCTTCTTGTGCATGAGGGGGTGAGTGAAACCTGGAATGAACCAATGTGTCTTTTACGAGTCATATGTACTTTCTATAATTATTTAGACACCGCTGACTTACGGCGAAGGGAAATATCCAGAGGACACTATGGACCTATAATTTAGTTTCTAATTATAAGTTTTTAATCGCCATTCCGCCTTGAGCAAGCGTGGTAAAAAAATCTCAAACCTTCTCTGTGTGAGAAGAGGCCCTTGCTCAACAGTAGGCACTTGTAGACTAATAATGTATTTTTTTGTTAGTATGCAGATATTTAGCACAGAGATAGCAACTACTGTTTGGCTTCTGAGCTGGCCAATGGTTAAAATAGATATGGGTATACTAAAAAGTAAAAAGTTTCACAAAAGTTACGGTTTTTGAAGTCAGTAAATCTCTGTATTCTCATATGTTTACCAAATAATTGTGTAATCTGTACAAAAAATAAAATGTATGCACTTGATTATTGCATCAAAATCTATGAGTTTTCCATCCAATAATATTATGTACATACACATAGGTAATCTCAGCGTTTGTAGTTGTTCTTAATTGCTTACAACTTACGACTTTTCTAAGCTTAAATGAATTGATACCAAAATAAGAAGTTATTTCACAGCCTTACAGAATAGCGGCGTGTTGACAAACCACCACATTATTGTGTTTCGCTGTGTGAGTGAGGTTATCGGCGGCCTAATCCTTCCCCTCTCCCAATCCCTAAATCTCGAAAACCTCAATCCCTAAAAGGTCAGCAACTCCTCATCCTCCCTCGTTGTAGCGGATGTTCATAGAGGCGTCAATTGCTTACCATCAGGTAATCCGTCCGCAACTTATAATGTTCATTAATGAATAATTACATTCGAATACCAAATTCTAAATAACGATACAAAATATTATATAACTATTTATAATAGAAAAATTAATTTCAATATAAAAACCTTTCGAAGTACTAAGCAAAAATTGAACCGTGACTTTTCAAAACAAAACTTAAATTACTACACATATAAAACGTTAAAAACTTCAACTTAAAAGTTCAGTTACCATTTTAAAATTTCCATAAAGTTCTGCTTATTTAAAAGCAAATGAAACTAGACAGACAGACAAGACAAGCAAAACTGCAAGTAACTCTTTAGCATCCTTCATTCATTCCTGTTATGTCTTCATCGTTTCTTATTTCCTAGACGATCATTAACTTTAATTAAACTTCTTTTTGCTGCGCTGTTTGGCCTTTCAATCACGCTATCTTAAGGTCTGGTTACACGTTCATTATGTTTATTAGATTATATTTTTTTCATTTGTTCATTTTACTCTATAGTGAAAAATCTACTCTTGACTATCTAGGACTAGAAGTTGAAAAGAATCTTATTTGTATTACGATGTGCCTACGTTTAATGATAACTGTGTAAATGTGGATCACACAAATTGAAGAAAATCCTAGTATGAGGCAAATTTAAAAAAAAAAACTTGTATCACATATCTAACATAGCATTTACTATTTAGAAAGATAGTTAGAATACACGTCTGTGCAATAAGTCGCTACATGTAGCCAGATCCTTACAAAACAAGAATATTCCTCCACTTTTTTATATTTCGTGAATTCAAACCGCGGTAAATAAAGACTTAAACAGTCTAAAGTAAAATATTCGGACGGAATAATAACTTTAGTAAAGTTTGGTGGGCTGAGTTCTTGCCCTTATTCGGCGAGCGAAGTAATCGAACGGGCGTATCTTTTGACATTCATAAAGTGTACTTCATTTTGCAGAAAGTACTAGTTAAAGTATTCATAACATTTAATACGTTCTTTAAATTCTCGATTGTTACTTGTAAAGTGAATTTTTCCGTCATGATTAAGTCCTCAGTTTGGATCTTTAATTTTTTTGAGACTTTTATACCAGGTACATGTCAATCCCATCGCACCTTGTATCCCATCGCACTTTAACCTATTAAATTGACTTATAAAAACGTAATTTAACTATTCTGAATAAATCAAGGGCGGAGTTACGATCTTGTCAACCTATTTTGAGAAGAGTTGTAGTGGCCTGGAGGTTAAAGCGCCCGCTTTCATGCATGAGCGTGAGCGTGGGTTGGAAACCTGACAAGTAGCAATTTGATTTTTTCCGAGTTATATTTACTTTCTATGATTAATTAGACACCACTGACTTATGGTGAAGGAAAACATCGTGACGAAACCTGGATTTACAATTTCTAATTATAAGTTTGAAATCGCGAATCCGCCTTGAGCAAGCACGTAGAATTATGCTGATTAGCCTAAAGGTTGAGCAAAGGCACTTTCGCCGTGTGAGAAGAGGCCTTTGCTCAACCTTTAGGCTCATGATGTGATTTGATGACATGATACCTATTTTGGTGTCGTCTGTCGCTAAAACTTGATATCAAATGATATGAAAGAGATACTTTTTTATATATATGTACTGATTTTATATCAAAACATTGAATACACTGAATTGTGAATAGATAAATAACTCATCGATTTATTAAGTGTATATTGGTCATTTAAGTCTACGAAATTCATAAATATCTATGGAATATAATTAAGTTTTTTGCTTACAATGCACTTCCACGTGGTACCGCCGGCTGACTGTGGGCGGTATCCCATTGCTGGCGATGCAGTAGTAGGCGCCCATGTCCGTCCTCTGCA
This sequence comes from Spodoptera exigua, assembly GCA_902829305.4. NCBI lineage: Eukaryota > Metazoa > Arthropoda > Insecta > Lepidoptera > Noctuidae > Spodoptera > Spodoptera exigua. The sequence continues at coordinate 8,277,031 of LR824612.2, forward strand.
CATGAGCCAACTCCAAGGTCTCGCCTCTGTGACTGTCCACAACTGAAAACAAACCTTACATTAATTCACAACATCATGCCATTCCGTTAATTCTGGTCAAAATCAAAAGAGACAGCAATATAATTATAGAACCTTTTAGTTAAATTATTTCTTTAGTACATTTATGTGTAAAGGGGTTATAATGTTATGGGTTAGCTCATCGCTTAAAACGTTCTCGCGCGGAGCCGAGCCAGAAAAATAACCGGCTAATGCATTTTATACATTTATCTCATTTCCACGTAAAAACGAGAAAAAACATGGTTAAGTAGAACACTTTAAAAAACCATTTTATTTCAGCTTCAGTAAACAAATTTAGGATCTTATACTGAGTTGTATACGTAATCAATGCAAAAGGTTAAAACACACCAACAAAAATAAATCACACATGGGAATATTTTATGCGCTAAAAAGCTTTTAGGATTGCGATAGGGATCTACAGAAGAATTCACTTATACGGATTTATTTTAAGATGTAGAGGAGGGCTGAGTCGTGTTTTTAACCAAACATATTTATTTGAAAGCGGAAATAGTTTCCAGTTTTGTATCTAAGTTACTGAAAATAAATATCATATCACTGTTGAGCGTAAAAAATCAAACATTGTGAAAAGCTTCTATTAAAATTTATTTCGAATAAAAGTTGGAATTTAATAAGTAGGAGGGATTTCTATGAATCATATTCAGTGACTAAAAGGTAAAACAATTTTTGAATGAGCCCAGGGATTCTCTTTTACCAACGGAACCGTGATGAATGCCGAACTATGCGATCCTTTGATGATGAGCCTAGCATGACATGCCCATAAAATGAAGGAGACTTTTTCGCATCGCTTTTGGACAGTAATTAGCCATTTTTAAATAGCCTGCTGTACCCCAGAAAGGGGAATGTTTATTTCGTATTTCCTTTATTAACTTTGGTTGCTTATCACGGATTATGAAATGTTCCGCTCTGAGTCGGGCCTACTTTACTTAGTAAAAGGAAAAACTAAACAAAATAATTTTTTCACGGGGCTCTTTAATAAACGAATAAATTATCTGGAAAAGAGCTCAGAGCTCACTTTACCAGAGTATTTAAAGTAATCTGAGCGTTATTTGTATGTGGTGTTTTCTTAACTTTATTCGCCCGGAATTCGGAGTCGTTCGAGCGCGAAAAAAATATTCCGACGTTACTAGAGACGAGATGAAGCGTCGACGTGGAGTGCGGCATTTTCTCGTTTCACGGAAATATCGTCCATTCTGAAATCGCTTTTGAGTATAAAATCTTTTATTATGCGAACACGGTTCATTTAACGCGGCATTAAGTGAATTTGTCGAACATCGTATTTTAAAAATGAACGGGTAAAAGAGCTGTAAAATATGGACGTAGTGGGGGGAAGGAGGGAAATTACGAGTCGGTGCCGAGGTATTGTGCTTAAGTTCCTTTTAGCGCAGTTTACCGATGATTTATTAAGCCTCCGTTTATTGCGGGAACTACAATGTGCAAGCCTACCGTGCCTAACAGTGTGAAAACACGAAATAATAAGATACAGTCTCAGTACTCAGAAATCCATTCGAATGAAATTCATATTTAATCGAACGTACATTTACAGTGTTTATTCATAAAGTTCCTTTTCAAAAAGTGTACACAATAAAGTAAAAGTAATGAATATTTGCCCAGTGAAGCATTTCACGGAAAGCTCTTCGTTGCAAACAACAGTCTCATAAAACGAATAGTATATCAACATTGCAGTTTTAATGAACAGACCGATTAACTTTGAATATAATATAATCGCGCTTATGCACGAGTTCTGTTTGAATTTCAGAGAATGTTTGCTAAACGGGTTCAAAAACTATTTCGTTAATTCGCGGTGGGCCAACAAGTCTGTGTAATTAAGAGATTGTACAGCAAAATCGGACAGTAATGAACTGTGCGTTATGGTGGACGTGACGTATAAAAGGGGGGAGTGGAGGGGGTGAATTAGTAGCAGTCGATGCGTGAAACCGGACATTAGCGAGCACCACGGTATTAATGACGAGCATCCATTCATTAGGCACACATCATCATTAGCGGTTCGAAAAATATGTCCCAGTGTAATTAATAGAGGTGACAGGATCACGATGATGTTTTCGATGATTTTGCGCATTTCTATAAACAAAACATTGGATGTCTGTTTTGTGTTGCGATGTAGGTTAGCTTTTCAATTTAGTTAAGTGTTATGTTTAGTTTTGACTCTGCATTGGTGAATTATAATTTTTGTCATGAGACAACGTGATGCATTAGGATTAATTACATAATATCTTTGACGTCTTTTTTTTTTCTCCTAGCTTAATGCTTTTGAAAAACCTGTCACAATTATATATTCCAGAATAACGTAGTGAATAATTATAAATATAAAATATGTGAAATAAAATAAGTTATTAAGGTAACATTTTCGTCACAAAATAGCAAGAATTTAATTAAAATAATTTACAAGTATAAAATTTTAAATAGGAAGAGTTTTATTCAATGCATTAATTATGGATTCTTAGTTAAAATAAATGGAACCACAAAATTGTTGTTAAAATAAAAGCATTATTGTCGGTATTTAAAACGTATCACGTTGTGTAATAAAATTGTATTGTGGGGATTAACTTCACATGAATTTGTGGTAGTTTAATAACTGTTTTATTATTAACAGAATAAAGTGCAGGTTTATTCTCTTTGTGGTTGGGTGCGGATTATACGCTGTTGTTACACATCAGAGACTATTACATTACTGCTCAGACTTAAGATATGAATGTTTGCCGATACCTTAACCTAGACTCCTACTGTATTTTTAACAATATACAAATATGTGGAAAAAATATTATATTTTTTAATTATTTTAAATCATTTAAGACAAAGTGTAGAAATTACTCCTTATTTTTTAAAGATTATAATTACATACAAATTAATATTTATAACTACTTAGCTTATCAGTACCGAATTAAATATAAGGTTATTAAACCGTGTAACCCAGACTATCTATCTCTTTTCTATTTTTTTATTACATCGTTCGTTCGTTCGTTCGTTTCAGTTGTGTATGTGAAATTGTATGTTTGTAACCGCATCACACAGGAGAAAATCCTAGTGTGGGACAACATTTTTAGAAAAGAAGAAGAATTAGTTTTTGGTATATTAAAAATTTACAAATATCAATTGGGCATCCATAATATTTCGCTATAGCGTTTATAATATTAGAAGGAAGTAGTTTTTTGCTACGTAGGTACGTAGCTGGCGTAGAGATTTGCTACGCCGTAGTCGGGTAGGCGGGCACCTGTACATCAAGGCAGTGTCCGTAGAATGAGGCTAATAAATTATTTCGGCATATCTTTAGTTTGAAACATTAACAGCAGTATGCAAATCAATTTATTCGAGCTTGTAATTTGTTTGAGTTTTTTTATTAACTACACGCACAATCTAGATTTTTATACTTCATAACATTTTCTCAGTTTCGTTGAAATTCATCTGTAAGTGACGTTTTAATCCGAAAAAGGAGGCAGCGTCTGCCGACTATAAAATTCCGTACGTGACTGAAATAAAAATGCTATATTAACTTAATCCTGTAATTCTCATGAAAAATCAGACAGCGAGATAATGCAAAACGTCTATTTTTCATTAAAAAAAAAAGATTATTTTCTTCTACTCTTAACTTTCGGTGATTTTTTTAGTGTAAAGTCTAGGATGGAAATAGAATGATTCAGCATACAGTTGGTTTGATCATTTTTTGCTCTGGCCGAACGAAAACAAAAGAAACAAAGCTGTGGCATGAATTCTGTTCTTCAGGAAGTTAAACTACGGAACCGCATGTGTTTGTGTACCGCAATGGATGAACATGGCAACCTATCTTCAACCACGAGTTCGTGTTGTGGTACGATGAGTTTCTAAGCACTCAACAACTGTTACATCTATAACGAAATTCACAGATGATTAGATAAAGAAATAAAAATAAATAAAAAGCCTTTTTTTATTTTTATTTCTTATATTCCGTAGTACAGTTTTATTAACAGAGTGTATGCAAAATACTAAAAAAAATATGACTATGATTAACAAATAATTATAATAAGATAATATATTCAAATTTTAAATATATAGGTAAATAAAATTGATTAGTTATTGATTTGGTTTGGAGTTAGTGTTAAAATCCAAACTAATATTATAAATGCGAAAGTTACTATGTCTGTCTGTCTTTTGTTCACACCTAAACTACTTAACCGATTTCTGTGATATTTGGTACAGACATAGTTTGGAACTTCAGAAAGGACGAAGTCGCTAGCAAAAGCTAGTTGACATATATGTATGATAATAACAATATTGAAAAACGTAGCTATTATAATTAAGAAAGTATTAACGTTTGAAAACATTATATTATGTAAAGTAAACGACATTCAAGAAAAAATCTTTGCGCTTATAAAGAAAACTAATTTGATTTACATGTCCTACAAAACCCGACTTCTTTCATCAAAAGACTTCAAACAAAAAAAAGTAATTAAAACCATTCTGTTGGACACAAATAAATCGTAGTGATGACACAGTGGAAATGGCTTGTTATCTAATATTAATTAAAACCGGTGTCTGTTTGCTAATGTCACTTATTACGAATTCATTGTTTAGATAACATACGTACATACATACATACACACATGGCAGCGAATTATATAACGTTGTGCTTGAGTAAGGCAGGAGGTATACGAGCGTTTTATAATATTAAGGGGATTTGTAAGCACTACTATTTCTATGTGTGTACAACACAATTTGTATCCTTGAGTGGTTAGAAAGAGACCTTAGAGCAACCATGGTTTTTTGTGGCATTTATCATAAAGGTTTATTTTCTCTTAAATACATAAGTTACTTGAGTTAATTTATTTCGATCACAATATTAATTTATTTTATCGATCATGATGTTAATGTATAGTTAATTTATTTCGATCAGTCTGTTTAATCAACAAAAGAATAGTCTAGTTACTAATCTAATCAATGCAGGAGATGTTACAAGCATGTGCGCAAACGAGATATATCCGTTGGATCGGCAGACTGATTCAATCGCTAGGAAGTCAAACGCAATACTTTCAAGTCTTTACGTAGGTACTTCCTTAAACACGGATTGATTTTTTTATGCCATTAGTGATAGAATTACAAGACATTTTTAATTTAATACCCTTTGCATATCCTCGACCAAACAATAATATAGATAGCAATGATTCTCTCTAATATTCGTCAATAAAAATTCTTCACATTTCAACCCTTGGATAACAGGAAAACAATAAAGAGGTGATCTTTATTCTCGTCGCGTTTTATTGCTAATTTTTATATTTAACCCCCCGTATCAAATATCGTCAGGTTTCGTATGGGTACTTAAGTATTATGACCGAGGATATCCGATCACTTCTACCCCTCCTATGATATTAGCATGAAATATCTATGAACATTTTACCCTTGACCAGAAATGAAAATTGAATGTGTGAGCACTTATCTTCTACGAGATCGTTTGTATGTTGATTGTGAATTAAATTAATATTTTTGGTATTACTTTTTTGTAATTTCAATGTTTTTTTTTACATTTAAATAGTTTAACGACTGCAGAGGGTAGATTTTCTCATGCTCTCGATGTTCTGTGCTTCTAATACTGAGCGTGAAAACACCCCAAAATATTTGCGTGGTTTTCAATAAAAAATGAGGTGTAAATAAATAAAGAAAACTTATTTTGAGCGTACTAGATATATTAAAATGTGACACGTGCCGATACGCTTTGTGATTGTGATAGTCCTAAAAATAAACTCGTACATAACGTGTAATGTGTTACTGTATAACTATCATGTAATAAGTTTATCTACATCTTACACAAAACTTTACAACACAACATTATTAGTTCAAGAATATGTTATACGCGATCCGAGAAATACTTAACCCAATTTCAACGTAATCCAAAATTGGAATAAACATGGCTTAAGTAAGATTCTAATAATTATTTTTAATCTTTTGACGTTACCTTAATGAAGGTTTTTGCTTGAAATATAGCGACGTTTTACTAATAAGTAACAAGTAAACGACCGGATCTGTTCATGGAATAAGGGACCAAGAATACCTTTGACACAAAGGTAAATAATTCTTGTCACATTGTTTGACTCATTATGGAAAGCAAGGTAGTTCGTGTGTTGTTGTGAAAATATTTTAGGTATTACGGTATTTGTGTCACGGAGCCCGGTTATCCTGATATCAAATTCGAAGTATATAATAATAATGCTGGCCCTCTCATGCAATTTATTTATTGGTTTTTCGAAAATTCTATGAATTTTTTCGATGTTTATTTTTCACAGAGTATAAAACACTTTTAAATATCTGGTGGTATTAACGTTATCGAAATACTGATAATTACATTTTAGTCATGTACTACGTTTTACTTCTTATAAGCTATGAAACCCCACAGTGGTCGCTTCAAATCGGCATTTAATTAATTGGCCATTTTATAAAATTAATATTTCGCAAAGATCATAGGAATTTCCTGAAGGATTATACAACGATAATTGATAGTATCATTTCGTTCAACTGTTTCAGCCAGTACGAAATTCCTATTTGTTAGATTATTTGTTTTAATGCTTACAGCTTCAATTAATTAAACTTTTAACGAAAAATAGGTATTGGTTAAGTCGAGCAGCGAAAATGCCAATGGATTGGCATTCACTGGCGTGTATCATACGTACGTGCTCATAAAATTGATTGCCTTGTTCGTCTACGTAGATTTGTTTCTGGGTTGGGGAAAAATTTGACTGTGGTTTGTTTGGAGGCAACCATAAGCGATTGATGTTTGAAATTTTGTGGACTTTCCTATGACTTAAAAGGTAGGACCTTTTACCTAACATTCATTCGCTAGATATGAGAGTACTTCACTTTCCGCTAAAATAAGTTTTAGTTTCATATGTATAGCTAAAGGCGTTCTTTGTCTGATCACGGATTACACCAACCCTGTATGGCTTTGTCTGACAGTTTACTTGCGACTTTTTTATGTGATAGGAGAGCAAACGAGCATTCGGATAACATGATGGTAAGCACTCGGCGCTGCACATGGACTCCCGCAACAGCGGAGAAGAACGAGTGCGTTGCCGGCTTTTTGGGGATTAGGGTACTGGAGATTTATGTCTTTTTTTTTGTGAGCGGAAATCGTCAAGCGGCTTCTCCCGCCCAGGGTTGGGCGGGTGGGAGTGTTTCTTCTCCTGCTCTGGGCTGAGGCTGTTTTGCCTCATTGCGCCGGCTGGGAGATATTTGGGGAGGAGAAGAATTGAGCCTTCGGTAACGTCACTTACACGGTGGAACTCAACGCTGTAGTATTTTGATGCCGGTTCGAAGTCCTGAAGCATGGTTCTTCTACATGTCTAAACTAAACTTCTATACTTAAGACTCAGAAAATAACAAAATGTCTTTTGCTATGTCCTATCCGACCGTGTAGTAGAGGGAATGAGAATACACTAGTTATTTTGAACAAAATAAACATTTATTTTCCACATTCACATTACGAGGCGTAATAGAAATCTAAACGATATCTCTGCCAGATGCAATAGTTGTGCTCGACGCCAAAAGAGATTAAAGTGACAACTTAAAGCGGTTCCCGAATAACCGTTCCGCTAAACCGGGGACAGTTCGGCTATTAATACTTAAGAATCTCGTAATCCTTTGAAATATTGCGTTAGTTGTAAAGATAAACTTGTTTTAGGCACAGTTTTTAGTCTAAAACATTGTTGTTTGAAATAAATGAAAGAGTGCTTAAATTGGGTTTGTTTAATTAAATTTTATAAAGTAAGTTGTCTAACACCGTGGCGCTAACCTCCCTGCATTTAGTATGTACGTCGGAGAATATAAATAATGCATATTGCAATGTTTTTTGCTACAATACCCCGGAGGAAAACTTTGACCTATTAAAACCTAGAGCGGATATATGAAAATTATTTAAAAAATACTATTATTATTCGTTCAACGTCTGTGCATAAAACATCCATTCCGGTAACCGAGACCTCACGCATAAAATAAATTATTGTTGGAAATCCGAGCGTCCGCGATGTATCTTCGATGTTATCGCGAGGCTCTCGCTCGTCCCTGGTTATGACATTATTAAACTACACCGTACGGATCCTCTGACGCTAAAAAATACGTGACCGCTTTACACAATTTTTCCACGTTGAAAAATAACCTTCCACAAATTTAAGACCGGCACTGACAGGCGCGAATAAATTATGTTAATGAACACTTTGGAAGCGCATTCGTTGATTCGGCCGATTGGGCAGGGGCTTTTTCTTTAATTTACATAATAACCGGGCGGGGTACGGCGCAGCGGTCGCATGCAACCGTAACCGATAGTTACTTGCATTACTCAGCAACTTCCCAGAACTAAAACTAGAAACTGTCTCGTAATGGGGTTAATGTCTGTTTCCATATAAAACAGAAGGGAACTGTATTTACACTATTTCTTCGCAAAACACGCGCATGGAAACTTTTACTCTAGATCATCATGAATAGAATCATTAGGTAGTTGTATGGGGCCGTTGATCCAGCCACAGTGTACCTAATCAAATTAATTTAGTTAGTTATACCCACAGCTACTTGTTGAATCAAGTTAAGGCGAGTTTCGTGTATACCACGGAGTTAATTAAGACATCTAGCAGTTCATTTGCTTTCATGAAGGAAATAAAATGGAGAAAAAAGAAATTTAAGCCCGTACCGCGATAAGTAACGTGTTTGTAGGGGAACTACAACGATTATTTTGCATGAACTAAGTCCTCTAAATGGAACTTACACGCTAAATCCATTAGGCTTATATTTGTATTATACTCGGCGCGTGTAGCTGAGTAAAAATAACAGTTTATTTAGTGAGTGTACGTTGAAGAAAATTAAATTGTATGCAGAGCCCCTATAACCGATTTATAAGAGTTTTCATAAAGCTCCCAACGCATCCTATTACGTTATACGTTCCTTAGAAGTTGAAGTATAGCTATGAGCTCGTTTGAGATAAATAAAGTGAATATTCTTTACTCAACGGCTCAAGTTTTATATATCATGTTCTCGTATGTACCTAATTGTGATGTCTAGGAAAGTTTTAGTCGTAACATAATCTTGTTATTACTGGAATATCTTTAACAGAATAAATTAAAATACTAATTTCATATTTCTTGGGCAATTAAACTAAGAGCTTATAATGTTGGTTGGTACTGTTTTAACATATTCTATGCTTATATTAAAAATAAGTACCTATGTGTAAGTATTTATGTATACCTACATATTTGTTTCTGCAAACTACACGTGTTGTGCTTGAAATGGAATCTGCTCAAAACTTTACTTGTATTTAGGTACTTTAATGCTATGGTAGTAGTTAAAAAATATAACCAAAATTTAGGAAATATGCTGTAACTAGCTTTTGCCTGCGACTTTGTTCGCGTGGAATAGTGAATTCCTAAAGATTTGTGTTTTAAAAACTATCCTATATACTTTCTCGAGTTCCAAACTATGTCTGTATCAAAATTTCACACAAATAGGTTCATTAATTTAGGTGTCGAAAAAAAAGATAGACAGACAGACAGAGTTACTTTCGCATTTATAATATTAGTTTGGATTAAAAATAATTCGAATTGGCAATTTTGCAACAGTCAAAGTTAGTTGTGTGATGCAAGAGTCAAATTTCTAATTGTTGATATGTTACATATGTTTATGTTAAACTGAATACCCGCCAGATTTCACCCGGGTCGTTAAAAGAAACAGCTACATACTCGTATATATTATGTAAGGTAACATTATGTAGCCTCTTAACTATCTCCAGAAGAGGCGTATAAAAATATCTACTTGAAAGAAAAATAAATAAAAGTTTTTATCAGAAATAAGTAAGTTTAAGTGTGGAAGATGTAAGCTTCGGCACGTATGGGTCGGCTTGACCGGAGTTATACTACGGCCTCACAGAAAACCGGCGTGAAACAACCACAGCGTTGTGTTTCGCCGTGTGATTGAGGTTGCCGGAGGCCCAATCCTTCCCTTCCCTCGATCCCCTCCAATCCCTAAATCTCCAAAACCCTAATCCCTAAAAGGTCGACAACGCACTCGTAATTCCTCCGTTGCGTGTATCCATGGGCGGTGCTGATTGCTTACCATCAGGTAATCCGTCTGATCGTTTGCCGACCTATTACATAAAAAAGACATTTCTTCTATATTAAAAGTTTTGTTAGTGGTTAATTTTCCCCCTAAACACACAGACAACCAATATAACAACTACATTCTTATCTTTTATTATATGAATATATAAGAAAATACGTATACATTCTTATCATAATTTTTCTTCTTATTATCAGCGCATAAGTATATTTTATCGTGGGAAGAGTAGCACCTGATATATTTCTCTTTCGTTACCAGATTGTGTGGTCAAACTAAACTGTACTTTATAGTATAATAGAGATAAAACTAACTTCACTTCGGTTTGATGCAAAAGTTTTAAACAGAGAGAAATGAACGAAAGTTTAAACAAATTTGAGTTGTATGCAATTTATAATAATGTTCGATTTGTTATAGTTTTGATGCAAAAATGATATTGTATAGGTTTTTGAATGTTTTGTTATTTGTTTTTACAGATTATATTTTATGTTATTACTTTTAGAATCGATGCAGTGTTGTGTTTAATAAATATTTAAGTCAGAATAAAATGTTTTTTTTTTTGTTTTAAAAAAACTTTGCCCTACATTAGGATTTTCTCCTGTGTCATGGGTGCTGTTACAAACATACATTTTCACATACACAAGACACCCAGACCCGGAACAACAATTTGTGGATCACACAAAGAGTTGTTCCGTGCGGGAATCGAACCCGCGACACGTTGCACGGTAGCCAGTTGCCCAGCCACCGCACCAACCGTGCAGTCAAGCCAAATGATAAGACTATAGGTTTAAGAGAAGCATTCTCATGTTGTTCTCCTATATACATCAATGTTAAGATACTCCCACATCAAATCCCAAATAAATTATCAAGACCTACGATTTCTACGAAAATTATCTAAACGCATATCTATAACAATACAAATACCACACACTTCATCGTAGGAATCCGCTCAATTTAGCGATTCACAAACATCAACATCAAACTTGTGTGATATCTGATAACACTAAGGCTTCCAAATCTGACAGCGTGGAATAAGGAACTAATTTAGGAAGTCCTGAGCCGACATGATTAAACATTGTAACATGATGTTAATTCGGTGACAGTCGCCTTAGCACAGCACATATTAAATGTACAGCCGTGATTGGCGGAGACATTATATCTATAATATTACATTCGCGACACGTCCGCCGCACGCTTTTATCAAATAAATGTATACGATACATTCGTAATGTCACGTGATTCATCCAATTTGGGCCTGACAGGGCTTTGGTTTGACTCAGCTATTTTAGTAGCAAATTCAGCGTGAATCTTTCAACCCTTCCGACCTTTACGTTCGTTGGAATTCGATGGGATTTGTGAAAATATGTTTTGATGTATAACTTGTAATATAATGATAATGTTGTTGTTTGTTTTACGAGTTGACGGAGAGTTCTTTTGTTGGGTTATCACTTGTGTCTTGTGTACGTTAAACATGATAGGTTGCTGTTAATAAAAAAGAAACTGGTTAATAAAAATCATTGCTACTGTCTGGTCTTAACAGCCTAACATTTGCCCAGCCAAACTTAAAATCTAGTTATAAGACATGAATATCTAATGCGTATAAAGTTTCAATTTTGATTAGAACCTAAGAACAATTCAAGTCTGTTCCCAAAGCTACAACTATTAATATCTTATTACTTAGTAGATACTAATCATTAAAACGTAATAATTTATTAAAGATAACAAACTGTTAAGCCGCAATTGCGATTGAAACTAATCCTAAACGCAGTTAAGTGCCGTAGGCTTGTCGGATTAACTAATAACGGCCTCGCTGCGGTCACGTTGGCAAACGCACTTGTGTGTGCCAGAGCTATTGCCCGATACACTATTTGTCTAAATTATATGTCCTAGTATAGCGGTTTTATTGGCAAATATAACATATATCTAAATTAAATGCTATTGATATTTGTCTTGTTTGTAAGTAAATATTTAAATATGTACCCAATTAAGCGCTTGTTGGTTTATTGAAAAGAGAACTAGGAATTTTGGGGGTTTGATTTTAAATGAATTTATACTATTATGATGGATAGATGTGATTTTAAGCTGTAAATTAATGTGAAAATGTGGCAAACATTGAGCTTTTCTCATAAAAACACTTATGATTATTTTAAACAAAGTGTAGAGCAATCTAATATCTAGTCATCACTTTGGCGGTGCTTGATACGATGTTCACTTCAAACGTTTAATTTCAAATAAAATAGTATCTATTATCAAAAAAACGAATACAATATTTGATCAGTTAAGTCATACCCACACTCATATACGCGTTTACAGTTTTTTATTTCAATATTTTTCGACATGTTTACTAGTAAAACGTAAACATCACAATTTTTTAAGTTATTTAAATTATATAGTACGTAAAAAAGTCAGAAAAATAAAACCATTTCCTAACAAATTAAGCTGTAAACGTTTTTAACACACAAACATAATTGCTATAATCACACAAAGGGACGGCGTCGGTGGCGCGAACAAAACGCCACTTACTTAATAGTTACAAACTTCAACACAAAATTAGTATGCAAAATTAAAAAGCGTGTAAAATATTTTTAAAGTCAACTGTAGGGCTTGAAGCGGATATTTGAGTTAATTCGTAAACTTCATACTACTTAACTCCCTGGCACCAAGTAAGACGATAATTAAAACACTTTGCCGAACTTTTAGTACTGAATTTCTAAAGTACGGCAATCAAGTTAATGGTTCAATCAAAGATCAAAACAACCCTATCACAGTAAATATATTATTCCGTCCGTTTGTTGAGCCAGATGCTGTGGATTGCTTCGATATTGTTTTAAATTGTATTTTTGCTAAGTTCATTGATATTGTATTGGCGATTGGAATATTGTTTGGATTCGCTTAAGTATTGTGCTGTTTTGATTTAGAATTTAAGATTCAATACTTTTGTGTGTTTTTTAATTTGGTCGGTATTTGTAGTCTACTATATCCTGCGTATGATCCTGATGGTAAGCAAATGACCTTGAGGTACGAGTGTTAGGCACGAAAGGGACTTTGTGGTTAGAGATTCAAGGTATTAGGAATTCCGGATTGGGGATGGGCTTGGATAGAAGATTGGCTGTAGTAACCTTATTCTCACGGTGAAATACAACGCAAGCGTCCTTTCACACTGTTTTTCAATTTTCTGTGAGGCCATGGTATCAATCCGGATGAACCGGCGCATTGGTGCCAAAGCATGATTTAAATGAAAGTTAAATTAAAGATTGAGTTATCTTTTATTTAGTGTATGTAAATGATATTATCGTGGCAGCTCGGTACTATTAGATGATGCTAATAGTGACCCTTTATTGTAGTTTCCGGTAGCTAAGAATCCCACACGCCCCCCTAATTCTTGTTTTTAGAATACCTATTGAAGTTTTTTACTGACAAAGGACTTATTACGTGAAATTCATAAACAAACTAAAATGAGAAAAAAAGAGAGACACTGGCAGATAATGCTTATAGTATTAAGTTCGCCTATGTGCAGAAACAAGTGCATGTTTTAATAAAATGATAATGAAACCACATCAATTATCTGTTTATTATTTTATATTTACTTGTTAAGTATTTATTTCTTTGAAAAGCTATTTATAAATATCTGATCAATATCACTTGATTGAGAATACGACGAACGACCGATTTACCAAAATTTCCTCAATTCAAGTTTTAGGAAGGAATACCTTCAGGTGAAGACAGTGCGGGCTAATTAATGCGATTAATCTTTATTTCTCCAGGAACCAGCTTGTCAGGTTGGAAAAAAAGCGTACGTGTAAAAGACGTACTTATGCTTTGTTTCTTCTTTTAAGAGTGGTAAATCAATAAATTAGTACTTGTCTCTACTAAGGTGAGACGAGTGGAAGTGTCAGACTCTTACTGACTTAAAACTGCCTCGTTCCTTCTCCTGCTCTAGGCCGAGGCTGTGGTGCATTATTGCGGTTGCCCCGCAGTCCCAGCTGAACATCGGCTCTGTTGGACCACATCAGAATCTATGGTTGGTATGGCTCTTTGGGGCGAGCGTGGAACGCTACACGCCGTACGGTCGGGTCTGGTTCTGGTCTTCCTTAGACCGTAGACCGTCTTGCGTGATCCCTAACGCCATGCCCGAAATGTCTTCTATTGTTAATGGGGTGATAGTCGGTCGAGCCGGAATCGTGCCAAAGCATGGTTATCTCACTCTTATTTTCTTTTGAATTCCCTTGCTCTAGTCAGACTTGCGGTCAGTCGACCATCGAGGTTGTCCATTCAAATATACACAAATATTCGACTGCTGAATAAGGGATCTTAAAATTGAATTGAGGAAGTAGAGCAAAGTATTATTTGACTTTTCGATTTCTAAGTTCCCGGTAGTGGCGTGTTTCCCGGCTTATGGAAATTGATTCACCCTATTGTGTGCTATTAATAATATAACGGATGAAAGGGTACAATGTAACTTCAATCTATATTTATGTAGTCTTTCTTTCTCCTTGCCTTTTCTCAACTTTGTCGTGGTGTTGGAGCCTTAACCAGATAAGACTGGATGAAAATTTTATTTAGAAAAACTGCTTGTAAAAGTTGCTATAAACATATATACTACGGCTGCAAAAAATGAGAGATAGTGTAGCATTTATAGAATACAAAGCTATTTTTAAATACTAAATTAAAATAAATTCTTACAATTTGATTTGATAGACATCACTACATATTATAAAACAACGTTGCTTTCTCTGTCCTCATATCCATTTGCCTGCTTAGATCTTTAAAAACACGCAACGGATATTGATACAGTTTTTTTAATACATAGAGTGATTGAAGATGAAATTTTTAAGGTATTATTATAACGTCCATTAAATAGTGGAGAATTTTTTTTTCAGCTTTGCACCTTGCGACTTCGTTACCGGTCGCTAGTATAGTATTAGTATAAAACCAGGTTGTTGCCGCTCCGCATCGAATTTAGAACAGTTGCTTACATTGACGAAGCGACACATCGTGCGTAATTTGTGGCCACGTTATGCAAAATAGAGCCAATATTTTTTTTTTCATTAAATTTCTAATTCTTATATATAAACACAATACTAGATGTCAATAAAGCCGTGGCTAATATTTTTATAGCTCCTTATATTCTATTTTTGAACTTTTAAATAGCCGAAATAAATGTCATAGAAGTTATTTTATTCCATGGACTGTTTATAAAGAACAAAGGTTTTTTTTTATGGTATAAGTGGCAAACGAGCAAACGGATTACCTGATGGTAAGCAATCGGCGCCGCCCATGGACACCCGCAACACCAAAGGAGTTACGAGTACGTTGCCGGCCTTTTGGGATAGGGGTTACGGATATAAGGATCGGGAAGGGAATTTTCAAAGTTTGCATAAAATAGCACAGAAATTGTTCTTTGATGCAATATCTATCAATTCGCATAACGAAACTAAAATTTAATAGAATTTTTAGTTCAAATATTTCGTATTCAAATAAATAAAACGGTTGTACAACGCTGTCTAGAGTTTCAAAACAGAGCCAGTCACGACAATTATTAACTGAACTACATAAAACGAACAAAAAAGCGACGAACCAAAGCCACCTGTAATTTTATTCTAACAGTATGGAACTAGAACCCATCAATGTGCAACTGCGCACCCTTTGTAATTAATTTGACGTACACATGAACAAATAAATAACGTTTGTGAAGTAAATACAATGGACATTGACAACAAAGCGTGTTGTGTAATACTGCGTCAGTACATTTTTAATATAAATTTAACGCTCTGCCAGCGGTAGTTATACGCCAACCTATTATTACTGAACTGCAACCACTATTCTCTATTTGTACTTGGTGAAGCTTAAGAGGACGAATTGGAAATTTTGGCATCAGTGATCTCTATTTTTCTAAGTAATTACGAAACGAATTAAAATATGAGTTGGTGACCTGAACAGTTCATGATTAAAACCATATTTTGTTAGTTTTCATTACATGATTAAGTAACTTTTGTAACAGAGAAAAAAATATCAAACATACCTCTTTTTAAATAGAGATTTACATTTTATTGGCAAACGGGACCGATTTTAGCCTCTCAACTTGCTCTGTAGACAAGTCTATAAATACTCCTTAAAATTGTAGAAGGAATTTCTCAAGTTATCATTTCCGACTAAATAAAATAACAAAAAGCATTTTGTCGTTTACGTCGTTTTGTTATAAGCTAAAGCGCATATGCAAACCTCGCCCCGCTGACACGCTCAGTCCCCCCTTGACCATTGTCAGCGACGGATCTGTGCTAGTCGCTTCCGGACTGCATCGGCGATTGCGTGATCAAATTTAGCGGTTTTATTGAATAAGAAGTCGGTTAAAAATGGGAAAAAAGAAAGAAAGATGTTCCAAAAGAAAAAGAAGAGCATGTCTTTTAGAAAAATGTGCAAATATGACGAAAAAGAAAGTAAGTTTTCATAATGAATTGTGAAATGTGTAGTTTACTAAAAAAGATGACGTTCAAAAAGTCACTTTGACTGTGACTTCAATGATGTTTATTTTTGTGACAAAAAATATGTAAGTAACTAAGTAGGTTCATTACCTACCTATTTTGTTTTCTATTTTTTGTGCTACAATCGCAATAAAAATAAGAAGAAGATTACAATATCTTCTGTAAAGTGCTAGTTCATTATAAAAAATATGTATATTGTGTTATATTTTAGGAAACAATCGTTGGAACAATGTTCGGAGAACGAAACTATGGAGTCGTCAACGTCATTGGGTATATGGTATGGCAATAATAAAATAGAAACTGAAATTATTAAAAAGGATGATGCGTTCTGGAAAAAAGACATGGAACCAAAGTTGTTAAAATTCTATTACGACTGTCTTCTTCCCGAACTTGTGGACCCCAGGCACACCAGGAACAAGCATATTCGTGATCCGGATTACGTGATTGTTCATAACAATAAAAACTCTGTCCCAGATACTTGCAACGAACAATTAGAAAAAGCAACTGGCTCGGGAAAAGAAAATGCTGATTCAAATCAACAATCAGTCGTTGAATATGAGGATGTTTTTTCATTTTCCGAATTTTAATTTATTTTATTCTTAATTTTTTAATAATTTCCTATTACAATAATAAATATTGTATAATAATGATAATACACAGGAAGTGTAAGATATTATGTGTTTTATTGTAAATTCATTTCTATATATACGATGATATCAATTTAGAATGGTGATAGATATAGACGAAATGGCGACAGGTCACGGGTACAACTTGTGATCCACGGATGCCCCTCAAGTTGAAGGGTAAAATCTATAAGTAAGATAAGGTCTGTCATACTGTATGGATCAGAATGTTGGGCTGTGAAGTAGACGGATGAGAAAAGATTGCATGTAGCGGAGATGAGAATGTTAAGATGGATGTGTGGTGTGAAGAGAATGGATAAAGTGAGAAATGAGTAAATTAGGGGAAGTTTGAAAGAGGCGCCAGTGACTGAAAAGTTAAAATCAAATCGTTTGTCTTGGTATGGTAATGTAGAGGAGAGATGAAAAGCATGTTGCTAAAAGAGTTATGAATTTACCTGTGGATGGATGGAGAGGGAGAGGGAGGCCAAAGAAAAGATGGATGGATTGTGTGAGAAGTGATACGATAGAAAAGGGAGTTAGTGATAGTGCAACGAGTGACAGGATAGACTGGAATAAAAAACCGTGTTGCGCCAACCCCAAATAGAACGGGACAAGGGCAGTAAGATGATGATGATCAATGTATAATAAATTATATTCCTTGTTAAAATAAATAAACACACACACCCTCACAATAATTTAATACTTACAAGAAAAAGGATTTCAGCCTTAGAATACTTATGTAAATGTAAATAATGATATTTTAATCGTATTTAATATTATTTATAAGAAATATATAATTCTTAAAAATATTTTACTTTAAAAAGAGATGTGCTAATGTTTTTCAAATCACGAAAATCTTAGTTTCGTTATTTGAATAACACTAGCACGTGTTAATTTCCGAAAAGACAATCAATAAAAAACTACATAGGTAAATTCATAAAAAAAAAATATATAAGACATCTCCAAGGTGTCTTCCACCGCCGCGCGCCGCTCGCCGGCGCCGCCTGTTGCAATGCATACGTAACTTACCGGGGTGCGTGTGGGGGGGCGGGGCGCGCGCGCGCCTTGTTTTAGAATTATTGTTAAACAATTCGTCGCCTTAAAGCGCCGGTCAAGCCGAGGGATGTGACATCTTGACGTCGCCGTTGTATCGATATTTAAAATTGAAATTAAAATTAAACGTTGCGGTTTTCTGTTGGAAATTTCTCCATTATGGCTCGGGATTGGAACCGTGCCCGGTAAATGGCGATAAGCTCTCCCAATATCAGATTGGGACTGACCTAATACTGTATTGGCAAGCGTATGTACGTTTCTGTCTGCCCTTCGGGAATTACCTACTAAACTGGGGTTTATTATTCATGCTGTGACGCTGATTGTAATTAAAGGCACTTTGTCTAACTAAATACATTTAGTCTTTTCAAATGAAGAAATAACTGATTTAAGTTTGATTAAATTATGTGTAAACAAAGACACCTGAAAACGAATTTATCTAAATGGTATTGCTATCAGTGTAATGTTAATAAAATCGGCTTAGAATAACGCTTTATTAAACATAATTAATTAATTAATGGGACCAAGTATTACGATGAATCTTCTAAAACCTAATTAAATGAAAAGGTCATCTGTCTGGAAAAATGTGTAAAGCGCAGAGATAGAGCTAGAGTTGTGATAGTCAGCTTAGTTTTAGTCTTTATGGTAATTCTAATACTTTCATAATTAGTGGCCCAACATTTTTTTAGGTAGGTATTGGTAGCTTCATGGTATTGTTGTTTAGAATAATTTCGTAATGAATTCAAATTACATATTGAATAAATTTTATCTAGTACACAAAAAATGGCATTAAATAGCTTGCAGGATTAAGGTCACCAGTCACAGTAGGTTAGTAATATAAATTTCTACCAGTCACCATACTTTAAGTACTTACCTAAAAAAAATGTAAAATTTTAGTCACCACATTTTGTTCCAAAAATGCATTATAATATTCTATCACAACGGAGTTTGACCTACATGTTCTTGCAAGAAAACGAAAAGGTTAAGGTGACTTGCGGTCGAAAGGTCTTCAATTCTATACCTTTCTGTAAAGCATGTAGCATTACTTAGTGCTTACAAGGGTTTAATCCTTAAGTGCCCTAAGTGGGGCTAATCCGTGGCCTTTGGTCTCGAATGACCCGATCAGCGGTTTTTAAATGAAGCAGCAAATTAGGCGAGCTACGATAGAAAGAGGTTGCGTTTTCGATTAAATATACATGAAAAGGGTAGCACGTATCCACTTGTTTTTAAGGAAAAAATACTATCATCTATAAATTTATGAGGAAAATTATATGACTGGTTCAGTTAACTTGGAAAGTTATTGATAATATAAAAGTTATAGACAAGTTTAACTAAAACATTGGTTTGATTATTCGTAATTTATTTTGTCAAATTGCAGCAAAGATTAATTTTCTTTAGTATAACGGACACATACATCATTAAAAGACGAAGAGACTTTTTGCATTGTTTTTCAACTGAGAAGAATATTTCCTATTTACTTGTATCGACAAATTATTACAAAACATCGACCATGTTATCGCCCATCCGCGTCTAAACGGTTCAGCAGTCTTTAATAAATAGCGATATTTTTCTGTCTGAAGTAATAGAAGGTCGTGTCAGCTAACTTCCACATTATTCCCGCAATTATTGCTATGACTTTGTCTACCCCTTTTAATATTTGCTTTGAAGACAAACAAGTGGCTCTCCAAACGTTTACAAGTATTATGGAAGGTTGGCATTATTAGTTTCTTTGTATTATTGCGTATCAATATTGGCTGAGAGATTTCGATGATAAGCGTGATTTGTTTTTTTTTTGTTGTTGTCCGTGTTTTGTATACGTTTTTTCGAGTATTGGTTAACTATAAGAAAGTAAGTGAAATAACAAAACTAGTGCTATACCATAAAAATAATTGTATTAAAATTTTCTTTCGGAATTTTCCTTTATTTACAACAGTAAAATCTACAATAAACTTAAATATACTAAGAGATGATGTACGTATGATATACATACCTATATATATATACATAGGCAAGTTAGATAAGATGATGTACGAAAGTAATAAACATTCTAGCCTTTTAATACTCTACATTCACTTAGCAGTCGAATCGTAATAATCTTAATGAACACTGAAACGAGTTACAGTTAAACACTGAACAATTATCAAGTCTCTGAAGGCATTTTATATTTTGCCAACATATTCATACGGCTTTATTTTGTTATGTAGTAACACAGTATAGAATATAATTTAAACCCAGTATAGATTATGTGGTCAGAGACTAAGCAATCGATTTATTTTGAAATCATGTTCACAAATCTGAACATATAAAAAACAATATCAAAGTATCTGTCTATGGACCTTGAGGAGACGAACTTGCGACTTAGTTACAAACAATAAACTTGGTCTGTATTTTTTTTAATTGTACTTTTACTGGTTGTTATTCGGATAAAACTCAAATGAAATTGCAGTACTGTTACAAAATTATTGAAATTCATAATAACGAACTTTTCTCGATAGTAAAACAATATGGCTGACTCAGTGTGAACTTGAACCAAAATTATTAGGTATGTCTAAATTGTAAGGCGTTTCACCTACGGAAACCACAATATAGGCTTCGAAACTCCTACGAAGGAAAATTAGGTACTTGTAAACTTTGAATGTGATACTTTTAGCAATTACATTAATTCAGACGAGCTTCATTCAAGGAAATGCTTTTCATTATTTCCCACACTATTACTTAGTACAAAATTTCTTCGAATTCGTGGATTTTCGGTACCATCGAGACGAGAGTTCCAAGAAGATTATTAATACTTCAATCGTCTTAATATTTCGAAAATATCATTTTGTGGGCGATTTTTATCAATAAGTATATATTTTTGTCTTGTTACACATAATGTGTGTATGTTTTTTTTCATTGAACCATTATTAGATTTGAAGTTATAGTTATCCACCAAAACTTCGACTCTAATAATCTTTGGCGATTTGAACAAACAGTTGCGAATCGGAGTCTCACACGAAGAAGAAATCACGTATGTGGTAATTTTTATTTCACAATTTTTTTTAAACCATTTTGTGTGCAGATTTCCACTCTTTCGTATTCATAACAAAACTTGGCGAGGGTTTCAGTTTTTACCTTTTAAATACGGAGTCCTATAAAGAAACGTATTTGGAAACTCAACAGGAACGACCTGTAAGTCATCTGCTAGATAAAGCGCTTCGTCTACAACCACGGACACTGTCAACACGTCTTTGTCATCTCTTGACTCAACCGTAGAAAGGGGAGAGCGATGGCAGATGGATCTTACTCTGCCATCGAAAAACTTTTACGAATTAGAAATACTGCATCCCTAAACCAAAAAATATTTTTATGAACCAATTTATTTCCAAAGCGTCAATGTATAAGTATCACGATTACTGGCACTAAGAGAAAGAAGAACATGATATATAGTGGTGTTGCTGACTCGTGCAGGAACAAAGTGTTGCCTGTGACAAATGTCGTGCTACTTTAGTAATAATAGTTGGCTAACCGACGACCACGGACGGTGTAAGCGACTCATGTTCGGTGCCATTAAGTCTTATAGCTATAGCCAGTAGTGCTATTTTACAACTTTCATTGGTGCATTGAGTTAAATCCTTTTTTATTTTAAATTGTACTTTATTGTTTAGCTTGATTAGTAAGGATTTGTCTATACGACTGCGGATAAACGATCTTGAGCTCTATCGAACGTCGGGAAATAGTTTACGAAGTTTTATTTCCAATCTTCTTAGTTTCAATTAAAAGTTAATCAGTAACTATAATTGCAAAGGAAAACATAAATAGGTTTGCTAAGCTATTATGAGTAGGATTCTAAGAGATTCTGCGTGTTTCACCTTTTTGAAGATCTACTATTATTCTGAGTAATAAGCTAGGTATTCGGTCTTGAGTATAATATGTAAATTATACTTAGTATAAACTACATTGCCTATTGTTGTAATCACTAGCTCATCGATAGTTTCTATCGACAATAATATTTGTGTATAAAGTCTACAGAAATGGAATTCCGAAAACCAATAAAACATTTCAGGATTGATTACAATACGGTATTATTCCTAACACCGAATATCCTGTGTATAAGAAAAGCAGCCGTCAGTTATTACCCACTCTGAGACATGTACAGAATAATAAACGACCAATAGAAATATTGTATTATTATTTTTATGCCCAATCAGCGTACGGACGTATCTACAATTGCCATAACTATAGCTTTTATTCGTGAATTTGTACGCGTATAAAATTGCCACTTTTTCCTTTTCGCATAGGAATTTCGGTAGTTCTTTTTTAGAGCTCCCTTGGGATTCTGCATACCAAATCTAACTTTATATACCCAAAATCTTTAGTTGAATAACAACGGAATATTATTTAAAATAAAACATTTAGTTGAACAATTATTTTCTTACTCCCTCATTATGGACTTCGCTTCAAAAAGTCCTAAGCCTTTTTTCGAATGATAGCAACTTCGAGACATAATACCATAACATCGATAAGCAACTCCAAGAAAGACTTGGAGCTTGTTATCTGTGACTGAGACGTTTTACTTCACAAACTAAAAGTTTTTATCTTCAATTTGAATTTAATATAAAAATCAACTTCTATTTTCTTCAGCGTATCTATTTTACTTGAAGATTTCTCATTCTTCGGTGCACTCAAACGATTTACGTAGTTCACATCACTAGTAATTTTATTTCAAATGATTGGTTAACTAGAAACTGTCAGTGTATTTTCCTTAAGAATAATTCAAGGAGTAAAATGTAGTGATGTATTTTTATAGTTCTTGTAGCCTTACTACTTACCTCACCTCCGTGTACTATCTCAGAAATAATCTTGAATTTATTCAGAAAGTCGAGTATACTTCAAACCAAAAAGTTTTATTTTAAAATTTATTACAATTGAGGTGAGGATTGAGAAAAAAGTTTCCGAAAATTTAGTGTCGGTATTTGTATTCTAAATCTTGCTTAAGGTAATAAATTTCGTGTTTTTGACTGTTAAATAAATATCAAAATATATAAAATATCGGTATTAATATCGTAAAACACGCATAAAGTACTTGATTGCTTAATTATGTTGTTTTTACGACTGTTATTTATTCTTTATCAGCCTTTTCAGAGTTTCCTTAACAGGATGGACAGAATCTGTATCTAAAGAGTTTTTCTTCGAATGTATCCTGTCTTTTGTTTTCCAAGCGTAGAACACAGTGCATAGAGATTCTCATATCAGATATTTCACGTTTTGCATGCAATGCAACGTTACGTGGGGCGCGTGGGAACGCCCATTCTGATAAGAAGGTAAACATTCAGATTTATCTTTTAACAAACACAAGGTCTATTGTCAGAATAGTCTTCACAAGGGTATTAGGGCAGGTTTTTCTTATATGTATAGTATATGATGCAAGAAGCAACAAATTAGGGGTAAAGAAAAATATATTTTAAACAAACACGGAGGATGCAGGAGGTGGCGGAAAAGCTAGATTGCGTATAGATTTTTGCTTGTTTAAACATGACTATGGAGCAAGTCTCAATATAAAAGGGTATGTTTATAAAAAGTCCGTCCTAGCGAATTTTAAATTAGTAGTCGAAGGTACTGCGTTCTTTCACGCGGTAAAGCGGAAAAATATTTCACCGCGATTCAGGTAAAAGCAAAGTATTGCAGACTTTAACTCACCAGTATCTGCAATACAAAGCAATGCTACTATATCAACATTAGAACGGAAGGGAATGAAGACAGTGGGTAGTTTCAGCAGCAAATTGCAATTACCGTTATTGCGGTAATTTGGAGGCCCCGAGACCGGGCCGGCGCGGTGCAAAACTACTAACATCTTGGAACAGTTACCGCTTACAATTTATAATAGAGCACTACCGTTCACTCTAGCACTGTACCTATATTAAAAGCAATGTTTTTTAAAGGAGAATATTATGCTTTGTTCAGACTTGCATATTGTTTGGCTAGTAGGCTATATTAATATACATTTTAATGTCAATTTCATCCTCGAAAGCATCATCAACCTTATGTTAGGACACATTTGATATTTTTCAGATTCGATTGCCGTTTACTTACGTCATTTCGTTTTTAAAGTATTAACTTTGCTAGAGTTAAAATGCATGTGCTGTAATGTTTAAAAAGTCACAATTAAAATTGTCTTTTCATTTTTTACAAAAATAAAAATGTAAAATCTACTTACTTTTTAATGTAATCAAGGTCTATGTACATGTAATGTGTACACAACATGATGTCTGTTACATTTAATGCAATGTTAATTGCAGTAACAACTGTGTCAGTAGTTCTACATATCAATTGCGAGCACCTATTATACGGACTATGTAATAATGATTACTAGTTTGAATGTAAGTTTTCAACGCAGATTACATCTACGATTTTTAAAATTAGATTTAAATAATACAATGAATTGATATGTAAATTATCTTAAGTAAGTATGTAAGTATACAAATCCATAATTATTTATATTTTATAAATTCGTTTTAGTTCTAAGTTTAATTTTTTGTGCAGTCTTGTGTTTTTGTTGAGTTTGCAAAATTTCAAATATACACGCAGTGCTATGTGCCTTTGTGTACTTGTCTGTATTTTCCAGTAGGTGCGGTAAAACAATATTTGGTTGTATCTATATCTCAATGGTTTTATTACATACTGTGTCGACTATTTTAATTACTTTTCCTTTCAAATTTTTACAGGAAGAAATTCTAATTAGAATAAAGGATATGAATCTTATTTTGTAAATGTGTTGTCCCGTGTAAATAAATAAATAAAATTTGTCCATAAAGACAGAGCGTAATAAAAGTGGTTAAAACAAAAATGCGTTCATAAAATTATACTTTTTTTTTAAATCTTTATTTTATTAAAACATAAAATTATACTGATTTTACGGTGCTAAACATCTACAAAAAATTTAGGAACAAAAATAAAAATTGATTAATTGCCGACATTACGATAATGATTGTTTAGTTACCGAGCCGACTAAGGCTAATAAAAGACATAGGTTGGTTGGATAACAATAGCTACTGTATTAATTAAATTTTTATTTTTTAAACCTTGATGATTGATGCGGTGACTTATCGTGCGTTATGCGATTACCGCACAAAACAAATTGACGTATTATTCACTAATTTTTGTCCCTGGTTTGGGTGGGATGGGTATCGTATGTTAGTATGTGCACATACCAAATAGGAGGAATTCCAAGTGTGGGGTAAGATTTTTTAAAATGAAAAGGAAAGAAACTGACGATTTTATATATTAATAGTTGTTACCTACATGAGAGTACATTGATTACGTAATTTCTTAGTATTCAATCATAGCACCAAAACACAATCAGCCGGCAAAACAAAGTTTTTCTTTAGTTTATCTAGGTCTAAACTATTGGGCTAGTTTTTGTATTTGAAATTGAATGTAGTTGCGAATAAGGTTCAAAATAAGAAACCTGACTCAATGATTTAAACCTACTTCAAAGATGAATATTGTTTTGTAATAGCTGCGTCAGATCCTTGGCTGCCTTTGTAATAGCGACGATTCAAAATTGGGGATATACAACATTTGCTGATGGAATGTGTTCGGAACAAAAATGAAAGAGAGTCATTTTTTAAGAATTCAAACCTAAATATTCTTAATGTGGGATTGATACAAACTATTTTGTCTCGACCGACTTCTGTAGATGCCAAAAATTATGTCGTTTAATTTTCATCCTTTAAGAACGATTTCCTTATACAAATACAAATACAAAATATTTATTTCTGTACCAAAAAGTTTACATTACAAGGTGATTGGAGCCTCCTTTTAATCATTGTAATGCCTGTGTTAGGAGACTCCGCTCTTCCATAGCAATATGTTTGTACAATTATTATTAAACACTTAAACTAGTTTTAAAGCATGCTTATGTGCTTGCGTGTGTGATTGTATTATACTAAGTAGATTTATATAATATGTAGCATAGTGTAGATAATTATTGTAAAAGACACGATGGGACTGTCATATCTTTATGGATTATCTCCCTAAATTAATAAGAAATATAAAAAACAGCTACGATTCCTACACGGAAAAATTCTTAGTGTGATTTTGTATTGTATAATTGTAAGAGCACCCACGACATACAAGAAAATCGTAGAGGAATGCTTTTTAAAAATTGTTCAGTACATTTTATGTAAAAAAGTAACAAACATTCATCCATAATTATAAACTTTGGCATTTATAATACTAGTAGGATAATTATGTGATCTCACATTTCCAAGACAAGAAATTAACATGTTAACTCGGAAAAGTTCATTTGTGTACCGAAAGGTTTTACATTACACATTTTCTGAGAAGTATTTTGTAATAATTAAATCTTACAAACCCATGAAGTTGTTTTACGCGAGCCGAGTAATGGGTAAAGTTTCATTGCGAGCTTTTATCTAATTTATTTTTATTGTTATATGAGCCAGTTTATGCCCCATTTTATATCCTTTGTTGTAGTTACAATCAAGAGTACTGTTCGTGATATGTTTTGTTAAAACGTCATTCTACCTCTTTCCTTTGTTAACGGCAGACGTGTTCTAGGAAGTGTCTGCTGTTCAATCTTCTTCTTCTTTCATTGTTCACTCATGCTTAATGATATTTTTCTTGCAATCAATTGCAACTGACTAGTTCCGTCAAATGGTGATTAATATTATTAAAAGATCAAGTCTGGCGACATAAGAAAAGTTTCATTACCAACCTTTTTTGTTATTGATTACGAAATGAATACTTCGTAAATAATTGAGTTCAAAATTAGAGCACATTACCAATAATTTCAACTTTGTAAATAACCCAAAAGTCTTCGATGAAAACAATGAAAATAATATGGAAACACCTCAATAAAATTTCATTACTGAGTTTCTATGATCATGTACTAGAGGACTCTTACATATGGTTAACTTTACGACAGTCTTTCCTTTCCACCCTGTATAAGTCCAGATACCATCCTTGAACTCGTTTATTACGAAGCTAGACAAATATGAAGTGGGATTGGATAGCTGAACCTCTAGTGGCGATAAAACCAGGTACGATTTGGGTTTCTACCAAGCTATTTCAGTGTTATCTCACTCTATATGTGTAGCATATATGTATGTCAGAATGTATTAGAAAAGTGCAAGTCGGTCCAATAATATATGAGACATTCACAGATTTATACTACCTTTCGCCGCCGGTTTAGTCCATGAGGACACAGGAATATTTATTACAACAACCCCCTTTCGGATATCTTGAGATGATTTACGTTTTATAGTCTACTATTCAAATAAAAATTGAGTATATTAAGATGTGTGCGCTCTACGAAAAGATATATCTGCAGCATTATATTTAAGGTGGCATGGATTACGTACGAGTATTATATCAATAATTAAAGTGATAATAAAAGGTTCATCCAGCAGAGATTTTTAAATAAAATAATTTGTGGACCATTTCCTTGCATTTTTCATGAAATAGAGACAATGGAGTAAATATTTTATTTCATTGTGATTCGCTCGCGTTGGATTGTGTTACAGTGTCGAGGGAATTGGAGAATTAACGATGCCCTCAGTTGTGATCCGTCACTATTGGCGCATTTTTCAATCCAATGTTTTAATCAATGGTGCACTATTTTTATACATTCATTTATATTTTACTCATATCTTTATTCGCTAGTTTGAAGAAAAAAGCCGCTACAAAGGCTAAACGAAACATAACTATTATTATTATAGTGCGCATCTAAGTGCTTCTACGCGATAAGACAACGCAATAACTCAGAGAGAACCATCAACAAAACAATTGTTTAAAGCAATTTAATTTTTAAAATTGAAAATTCCAAGCCTTCCCATTCTCCTTGCTCTTGGCTGTGAAAAACTATATTGCTTTTTTTATTAAAAATACGAAGTGTTCCAACGAGGGGCAAATTGCCACTAAAACGTTATGGTTACTGCGGTGACATTCGCACGAATACCTAACTTATAAAATTGGTAATCCTCTACGCAATAGCCACCCTTCTTGGGTACCCGATAAAGTATTACCTACGATGTACTAAGGATTATTTCGGTCCTACGCCGATATTGTTTAACGTTATTCCGACTCATTTTTTGCTTTTTATTTCTTTTATTTCTCTCTGTTTTAGTATTTGTACGTGGCCTTTTATCGTTGTCTTACATTAGCGAGGGCTGACCCAGGTTGATGAAGCTTATGAAATACGCCACTGTATATCAACTACTTTTCGCAGAGTAAAAAAAAACTTGATAATAAAGTTTTCTCGTTATCTCGTGAAGTACAATGCGTAAGTACTTAGAAGAGATATTGATATTGCGTCCTTAAGTACCAATTGTAGGGAAATGGAGTTGGGAAGAGATGGGCCGAAACTGTTTTATTATTACGTAAAACAATAATGTTGTATACGAGTTATAATATATCAAATATAACTCTCGAATAATAACGTCTGACAGAGTAATGTGGTTTTATTCGTGCTTCGCAGAATAGTTTTGCGTGTAATGTAGGTATTGTTCGTCATAATAACATAAATAATTGTTACGATTCGCGCGGGGTCGCCGATCGTGGAACAACACATTTACATTAAGAGAGCCAATAGCTGCAGCGAACGTTACGCGAAATTTCCATTTGGTATGTAACAGTTTGCCGAGCGGAATTATTAGTCAATTGTTTGAATACCACGCTATTGTTACAGTATAAACGTAACGTTTGTGTTCATTGTCTGTGAACGACTTTTGTCCTTTTGTATGTCCTACGCTTAAGGATGAGGCACTTACGACATTTAGTAATAACGACGTAATCTTTGTATAGACATTACACGATGTCTTGTTTATTAGTCTTGAAGTGTTCGAAGAGTTATCACTACAGATTTTTCATACGTTTATTTCTAATAGGTTGTCATTTTCACACGTTAATTAGTATTAACCAAGAACAAGTTGATTAGCTACTAATTCCTACACATTTTAGTATTATGTTTTTTTACATACGTCTTAAAATATTTTTCAGCATACATAATGCAGTATGCAGCATTTTAATAAATATCTCCAGAATAAAAGTCATTTCAACATTACGCAAACGAAACGGCAAAACCGGAGATTCAAAAAGAAACTTAATTTACAGTTTCCTTTAAGATGCACTGCCCTTTCAAAAACCGGCCCGCGGTGATGTTACTTTACATTTCGTCTTGAAAAAGGCAAACAAAAAAGTTCATAAAAATTCAGTCGAGAGAGGTGGTTGTCCTTTTTTGGTCGTCGCTCCGCCAACGGGACGATGTAAAAGAGTCCGACAGAAACTTGTTTGAAGAAGTCGATTTAAGTTACGAAAGGAGAGCGCCTAAATTACATTTTATCACAAATTTTCATAAAACAATAAAAAATATTATGCATTAAATTATTAGACGTACAACTGGGAACGTTTTGATCAAATTACTGAACTGTAAGTATATATGTACGTTCAGCAAATAAAAGTCTACAATATATTTAGTTATAGTAAGAATGGTGAATAAATAAAGTCCGTTGTTTGGTCAGGTAAGGAACTACAAAATGCCTTCGCCCAAGTTCGGGGTTCCAAGACAAACAAAACTTCAGACGCCTTATCAACTTTCGCTCCAGTGATTAGTAAATACGAGAAGCTGGTTACATGCGTACCCGAGAAGTAGATGCCTATATCAAATTACGAATACAATATCGATTCCATTGAAATGTGAGACCCTATTATTATCATAACAACGATCCCAGTCCGCAAGCGACAATCATTATTTTCACACTTAACAAAGTACTCCTCACATAAAAAAGCGTCCATAAGCATAAACTCCGCGAATTATTCGATTCATTTCAAAGGAATCCTACTAAAAGGAACGCGAGACTAACTCAAAGCTTTTATATCTCGTTTGGAGGCGCCTTATTGTCTTCAGTGGTATATGTATTAAAGCTTGCTTTCTCTTGCGTAAATAAAATCCATTGGAAAGAGAAGTGCTTGGGAGCAAGTGCAAGGGTGGGGGTCTAGGTGTAATGCCTCATGCGAGTGTCGGGGACAATGCAAAGTAGATTGAATTGGAAAAAAGACTTGAACGGAATGGCGGCTTTCGGCACCCCGGGGAAAAGGGAACTCGCTCCGAAGGGTTAACAATGAGAGCGATGTCCATGGATGTTACCGCTTTGCAGTGTTATCAAGTAGAGTTTTGGATTCATTTTCCTATTAAGGAAAACGGGGAGTGTATTGAGGAAAATTTTGCTTAAAAATTTCATCTAAAATAAAAGTTTTAAACATCGCATAGCACTCGAACTTTTGCTTAAAGAACAAAGGTCCCTACGTGTATACTTGTATTTTTAACATTATGGACGATTTTCGCACAGATTTATTTTCGTGAACGCAATATTCATTTTCATATTGATAAGTGTCTGCTTGTTAATCGGACAACACATATTTTGTATTGCATTACCATAATTTAATTTAACTAATCAATTTAAGCTGCATGCAGTGTAATTATTATGTAGGTTTTGCTGTGGAAAATTTTACATTACCTATATAAGTTTTTGATCATTATAAATGTATCTTTGATTGACTGTCTTTCTGATTCCTACATTGCTTCTTCTCAGTTTGAAGTTATGCTCGTTCTAAGGCAATGTTCTAATGCACTTTGAATTTTAATTATGTGCGATCAACTAAATTTAACTTTCTAAGAAAGGATACATTTTATGCTTTTTTAATATATCTTAACACATTTGGAATAGAGATCAAAACACTATTTCTTACTTATAAAAACCTTTTTCTCACAGCTTTCCTAATATGAACTGGATACTTATGGCTTAATTGCACTTTACCTAACTACTTTTAGAAAAAATGCTCGGGTAGAGTGAGAGTAAACGAGGAATTCTTTTGTTTAAATATTTAGTAGCAATATAAAACTATCTATGAGAGATGCTTCAAGTATTTTATAGTTACCGTTGCTCGGTTTTACTGTGCGCACTAGAAATGTTTTGCAATGAACTATTTTTTTCTAAATGCATCACTTTCTTTAAGTATGTCAGTGTATACAGTAAAAGCGCAGTAAAATTCTGCATTAGACCGGTGGCGTACCTAAATCCTTGCCTATATTTTTGACTATACAGATATGGGGAACTGCTGGTTGCGGTTATTTTTTGAGGATGGGAGAGGCATCAAATGTCAGGGTCCACAGGGAGTGTCAGACTTTTACTGACTGAAATTCACCCCGTTCCTTCTCCTGCTTCGAGCTAGGGCCGTGCTAGCCCCGCGACCCCTGACCTAACCCTGAACATACGTTCTATTGGGCTTTATTAATGCAGTGATCCATGTATCGAGTATTTTAGGCGTTATGATAACTACGTTTTGAATTAAAATAAGATGATGATATTGTAAAATATCAAAAAATCTCAAATCTAATTACTTTATTAAAATTTCTCAGACTGAATCAGGAATTTATTAAGTATCAAAACTCTTATTTTCCGCATTCATGACAATTCGGATCATGAAAGAGTAAAATATTTGAAAGTCTTTGAGCACTATTTATGTAAAAATAGGCCACGGCGTAGGTCTGTTTTCCAGGAGACTTGTGGGCTCGATTCCTACGCGAACGCCATAATTTATAAAACAACTTTCGCTTTGTCTATGAAAATGACGTAGATGTAATGTGGGCACATTATGAGACTGTAAACAATGATATAACTTACTTTTTCTGTTTTCATTTTGTACTAAAAACAAAATAAAGTGTCACATCCATATGTTTTATTAAGATAGATCGATTGGTTTTGTAGAACAATATTCTACTACCTACAAGTTACAAGTTTATGTTTAAGAAGGTTATCAATATAATATTCATTTTTATAATAAAAAGGAGTGGCAGTAATAATTATTAAGTAAAACAGCAATCATAATATTCCAAATATTTCTTTCAAATATCTTACGTTTTTAAGTTTAGACCACTATTTAGATCACTTATGAAGACATTCCAACAAATGTAGGTACTTAAGCTCCCTACAAAATGTCGTATTCACTACCTATTTGAAACTAGTCTGAATTGACCTGGTATTGTAATAAATAAAACATTAAAATTACATTTGTAAAATATTTTTCTGTATTTAAACAATATGTAAATATGTTCCGTAGACTTAATTTTCCTTTTAACTAACATTCTAGGTGACTAGTTCGACGGTCGAACGACAAATCATCTGATTCAGATCATAAACTAAAAGGAAAATTTATTGTTATTTTATCAGGATAGTAGATTAGGTTAGGTTTTTTTTAATTAAGTGGAAAATCATTGATTTTCTTCTCCCAAACTACCTCGTGAGATGTCATGAGTCCGAGTGTCAAACTCTTTCTGACTAATAAAAACACCACTGTTCCTTTTCCTGCTCTAGGCCAAGGCCACGGTACCTCATTGCACTTACCCTGTAACCCCGGCTGGACATCAGCCATATATATATATGTAGTATCCCATCTGTGATGGTACTGCATCGAAACGCAATCAGTAATAAACAGTACGGTACCGTGAAATTTTTAATGTCTTATTAAGTTGTTGACTGCGACACATAACGATTCCATGAGGACTTTAAAAACTGAGTTTTTTTTTACTGATTATGAAAACATATTAAGCTTTGCTTAGTTCGTAAACTAAACTCATGAGTGAACAAGGCTCAGAATGCAGTCCTGAAAACTCCTACACATCTAAAATGGAATGTTAAAAAACTGTTCAACAGACATTTTATATTGTTCGTTGATTTCGAGACGTTGTCTACTTAAACGTGAATCCGATTTGAAATTACCAGCAAGTAAGGAAATAGGAAACGTACAAATCACGATATTTTCCAAGCTATTACAGTCATTGCATGCACTCATCTGCATCCCACCACTTAACCAATGAACCTTATTTCTCACTGAACAGATTCAATAGAGGAAGCCCCGGAGTTTAAGGCATCCGCTTCTTACGCATGAGGGTGCGAAACCAGGCAAGTTCCAATTTGACTTTTTCTCAGTTGTATTATGTACTTTCTGATCTTTTTTAGACACTAACTTGTACCTTCGTCATATTTACATTCAGTGTATTACGTGTTCACTTATAATTTTTAATTAAAAGTCGTCGAAATCGCCAATCTGTCTATACGTCCGGTAATGAACGTTCATTCTTTCTCCATGTGAGACGACAGCAGATGTGGGCCTTTACGGGCGGATGATGTTGGTGAAGATTCTTTATTTATTTACACTTATTTTGTTTTTCATTACGTATTTATTTTTGTACCAAAATAATGAATTCGTAATAAAAAGTTTCACAGTTTAAAATGATAGCATAAATACGAATCGTCGATGCGTTAAAACGGACGTTTTGTGTAAAAAAAATAAAAAAGAGGTTTTAATTTCAAAGCTCGGCAATTATGAATTAATGTAAACAAAGCTGCAAACTTTGTGAAACAGTTTTTATCACAAAACTGTTTGCTAACACGATTATTTCATTCTGTTTCTAGTTGATTATTTATTAGTAAGTCTGTCTGACTTGGCCAGAGCATAGTATGACTAGTTTTCTATCTTTTTTATAGGCAAACGAGTAGACAGTTGACTTGATGGCAAGCAAGCTAAGGAAATCCGCAATATCGTAAGATTGGACAAGCCTTGCCGACACTTTGGGTGTTAGGAATTTGAGGTTTGGGGATGTGGTGATTGTACAGGGAGGGGTTTGGGTTAAACACAACGCAATTGTTGCTTCACGCTAGTTTTCTGCGAGGCCGTAGCGTCAGTATAGTCAAGTCGGTCCATTCGTGCGTCAGTCTGTCTGAAGCTTTTAACAGAGTGTCGAAAGGGTCATATCACTTGCGTAGTATTACACATCGTTTTGTCATTAATATTATAAGGCTTTAATTATTATAAGAAAAAAACGTTTCAGTCCTTATAAATGTAGTATAGATATAAACTTAGTAAAGATATGATTTTTACATTAATTTATAAATCTATTTATAAACTAACCTATGCTAAAAATGGCGTATCTACATGTTTTATAATTGCCGCTACATTGAAACTGTTAGGTGTCATTATGAATATTTAAGCAAAAAGCAAACAACGTTCTGATACGATCGTCATGCTTTTATGTTGAATAAAATTCCAGACAAAACTATTAACACTTTTAGTCGACCTGGTAATTTAATCTAAGACTTAAAAGTCCGTGTTTGCCGTTATACAAAAGGGGCGACAAACTCCCAAGTAATTTCCACTGTCTTCTTCGTTTAACTAATAGAGTCGCTTATATTAAATAAATTTGTTTTGTTCGCTGTTTTAATTTCATTTTAGTCCTTTTTTTGTTTGTTTTAAGCCGAACCCGAGTGCCGACTCCGAAGGTAATATAAACTATGACATGAAAAATGTTGAAGAACAAAACGTCTCGTTATATTATACTCTGTTAAAGTGAAGGATATAATGTTATGTGTAATTTGTTCGTATATTTTTAATAAAACTTAGTATTTATTGTACGAAATTTATTTATCAAAGTTTTTTATTTATTTCAGTATATTTTCGAAATATTCTGTAATAAAGTACCTAGTCATTCGCGATTTTATATTAGTGTCAGAACTTAAAATATGCATGCTTTGTCTTTCTAAAGTTTTAAACCAGGTTCCGATTTCCATCATTTTAACCGTTTAAGTTAGTATACGCTCTAAAACCATACGACATCATACATATACATATATAGTTTAAAAATAAATAATCAACTATCTATAAAAGTAAATGGAATTTTCTACAAAACTGAAAACTATCCGTAAGTAATTAGCCAAGTAATATGCAAATATGATATTGAGTAAGAGCAACCATGAAGCTGGAGTTCATTATGCACCACAATACAGACGGTTGATTACTTCCGACCGCAGACACGGTCGCCATTGTCACGGTCGACATAGACACTTGCGCTGTCTTTAATAACGTTAAACTTGTGTTCGCTCTGATTGAATGTATTTCATTTCTTCATTTGATGGTTAAACACCGAAATTTATATTTTGTTTCATAGTTAACCTCTCAATCGTGGCAATTTGAGACATTAGATAAACATCAGGTGCGTATACGCAGGCGTTTACTTGGGGTTTAATGAATTGGAGGTACTTTCTGCCCCGCACTGCAAAGCTTTAGAATGATCTTCCGGCGGCGGTATTCCCGAACCGATACGACCTTCAAACCTTCAAGAAACGAGCGTACTCCTTCTTAAAAGACCGGCAACGTACCTTTGACTTCTCTGGTGTTGCAGGTGTCCATGGGCGGCGCCGATCGCTTACCATCAGGGGATCCGTCTGCTCGTTTGCCTCCTACTCCATAAAAAAAATCTATCTTCTGGACAAAACATCTATCTAAATATTAAATATGAATTTTAAAAGGTGTTGGTAAGCGCATTAACTCAACAATGGCGTCTGGATCTATTTAGCCAATTCTTTTTTTGTTGTGTTTATTATTGTCAGAAGATAATTCTAATAAAAGCAATCTTGAAAATTAACTTAGAGTGAATATCATCGAATTACGACCTTTTTGTCGTCAGTGAGGTAGTTGGACACATTGCAATCATGTTAAGCAGAAGCAGCTACTAAAATTTAATAAATTTTTACTTAACGTCAATACAAACCACCTGGATGGGAATTGCCGGTTCTGATGAGTAAAATAAACATGTAGTTTTAGTATAAAATGTAACAATAAAACTATTAAATTGTAAAAACAAATAAGTACTTTAATATACAAAATATATGTAGATAAAATAATTCTACTGGCGAACAATTAATTACCGATACAAAATTAAATTGTATTTTCTGACTTTTACGTCCGGTTATTGTTGACATATAATATAAAACCAAATTACGATTAGGTACTTAGTGAAAACGCCATGCCTTTATCTCACACGTCTATGGACGTAGTTATCTAATTAATAAAAAATAGAGTATTTAACATTCATAATATGTTTGTTTTTAGGATTAGAAAAGAAATTGAAATATCTTTCCATTTAGTATTTTTGTGTCATATAGGGTTTACTTTTCAACCGTTTCATATTAAAACACTAACCGCCAGTTTCTGAAAGGCTTGTCAACGCTAAAATTAACTAATCTCCTGTTAAATCTCTTGTCAAGTCATCTGATTGGTTGTTGATAATTCAGTCAACCAATCAGATGACTTGACAAGAGATTAAATTGATTTTAACATTGATCGGCCTTTCGGAAACCGGGTGTAAGACTCAATGCTCAAAACTGGTAGGATTATAAGTTTGTAAAAAATAAATAAAACAATTTGTTACCCGAGTCTTAGATCAAATATGCAATCGATAACGATTTTGAATATCACAATTTCAACTAAAACTTTACTATAAACCAATATCAGTTCACATTACTTCTCGCCTCAAACGTAATTACGAAATGAACGCCAAATAACATTATCCCCACTTACCATTTCCAATTTCACACGTAAATATTATTTTAATGTAGTTTTGGTCGACGGATTAACAGCCATGCCCACAGTGCTCACACAGACAATAAAAATAGAAATTATACGTAAATAC
Organism: Spodoptera exigua; assembly: GCA_902829305.4. Lineage (NCBI taxonomy): Eukaryota > Metazoa > Arthropoda > Insecta > Lepidoptera > Noctuidae > Spodoptera > Spodoptera exigua. The sequence continues at coordinate 8,313,864 of LR824612.2, forward strand.
CGCTGTCACATTATTACGAAGCTCCGTTGCTTACATTTTTAGTAAAAATGTAAAAATTATTTGATGTTTAGGTGAGATTTAATGGTTTTACAGGTTTTTATTTTTAAAGTAGCTTTTACTCACTTTTTCGAGGTATTTATTTATTTCCGACGTAGATTCCCTGTAGCGGTAAAATTGGTATAATACGATGGCCGAATATTTTCCGTTCGCAATCGAAAATACTTATTGTTACAAAATTTATGTAAAATATACTGTCAAAACACTGTACCTAACTGAAATATTCAGGAAAAAAACTGGAAAAAGACAGAGATAAAGTAAATATGTGTACAGTTACTTTCATCGCCAAATTACGCTTAGAATAAAACATTCAGTAACTTTTAAAAAATATTTAAAATAAGAACACGTTCCAAAAGAAAAAAATGAAATAAAATTTTCCTTTGAAAAATATAAAGCGGTAAGTAAAAAGTAAAAACTAAAACATGACATGAGCTCACCTTTTCGCTCCCTGCCACCGTCGTGTCTAAACACTATGGGTCGGTTGTGCTCCCGTCGCCACAACACGGTCGGCGGTGGCACCCCTGTTGCGGTGCACGTCAATCTTATACTCCCGCCCTCTTGTGCCGAGCTACCCTCCGTCACACTGTCCACTATGTCCGGCGGGATCACCACGGATAAATGACCCATCTGACAAAAATAATTGTCCTTGTTACACTTTATTAGTGGAGTCTTTTGTTTTGTTGGTGGGATGAGATTAGGGGTGGTATAATAATGTACTTTATTCAAGATGATTTCGAGTTATTTTTTTTCAGAGTTTCATTGGATTTATAACAAAACCTTCTTTAATAACAAATAGTGATAATAATATAGTCAACTTTTTGGGTAACACTATTATGTGACCTAATTTGACAATTTTTTTGCGGTGATCAAATCTGCTAAAAACAAATGGTTTCTGAAAGGTTTGTAAAAAATAAATAAACCGCTAGAGCGCAGGTTGCGGTATTTGCAGTTTAGACCGCATAACCGCCATATTTGATCCAATCAATCGCCATTTTAATTAATCACAACAGATTATACTTATCCATCTATACAAACACAAAGACTAATTTCATAAATTCAATTGATATTGAGTTGCGGTGAAAATTAATTTCGCCCTAATTTGATAAACACCTAAATTCATCGCTCGCGTTTTGAGGTAATTACGTGCTTAAATATTTGGAGAGGATTACACCATGTATTTAATGTAAAATGAATAAACCTAGCCGGCGCGCCTTGAAAAGTAAAATAAACCGCTGTATAATCCTTGACGCCATCGCCGTAACTAGTTAGATGTAATACCCTCTCTTGTTTTACTTTACTTCGATGTTGAATACACTGTTTATTTTGTCAGGATACTCGCTCTTATTTAGGTCATGCAACTAGAACAGTGTATAGTTATCAAGGAAATAATGTTCAAATACTACGAATACATTAACACTTATTGCAAATTCTCGAAGCACAACACGTGCTGAATGGAATTCTTATTTCTATACAGCTTTTATGTATACTTTAATGTTTTGTTGTAAGTTTTCCGTTATTGATTTCTGCAAAGCACTTAATCAGGCGTTCACTCGCCCTAGCAGAGAATTCCATTATAATTTATTGGAAAATGAAATAAGTGCTTGTTGCACTCGCTGCTTGATTGAACACTCTGTGTTGTTGCACAACTTCACAACTATCGTTATGTTCACAACGTTCTCTTTTAAACGAAACAAATGCTATCTTGAAATGTAACATTTAAGTTTTGGAGCGCTCTCTGCGAAATAACTTCTTACTTTGTAAAGTCAGACGGCTGTATGCGACAAAGTGTAGCTTACCTGACTCTTCATAGGGTCTGTGTTAACTTGGCACATGTAGGTGCCAGAGTCGTTGGCCTGCACGTTGCTTACGTGCAACTTCCACGTATTGTGGTTGTTGTATGTGACGCTCAGCCGAGGATTCAGCGCCACCATATTCGTGTGTATTGCCAGAATCGCCTTCGAGTCTGACTTAATCCACGCCACCTAAAAATAATATTGTCATTATTTCACAGTTCGATCAAAGCCTTATTGGATTCCTTATAATCGGTAGCGACAATATAAATATTGACGACGAGACAATACAGACAGAATTGGCTCCATGTTGACACAGAGATACTATGTACATATTTTTATAAGAGAAACGCTATCATGAAGTTTATAATCAAAGTCAAGAGCATTTTGAAACGCTCGGAAGCTAAATTTAACAATGCAATTAGAGCGGGTGTCTACGAAACAAAACGGTTCTGTACGGTTGCATACAAGCGTGAAATTTCATTTTATATCTAGGATTAATGTCATAAATCGCTCGCATTTCCCCGGAGCTCTCGCGAGTTTTAAATCGTTTGTATTGTTCACAGTGAAGACGAAACTTAATGTGACTTAAAAGCTGTAGCAAATGTAAAACTGAGGGTACGACACGTGAAATTGTGGAGAGTTTCGCGGGAGGAATGCGCGGTGTCTCATCCGCGTCGCACCCGAGCATTTTTCATGTGACATCTCGCTTTGTTGTGGTTGGAAAATAAATTAGTAACAATTTCATTGTTTGTGAGAATTATTTCCGTCGAGTTTCAGCGTAAGCGCGGCTAGTGCTGCCGGCTGAATGCGAGCACTTGTCGCAACTACCACTTTTTGTTGCGAGTACAAGCTTTCATAGTTAGATGTTTACATACTGTTCCATTTGAGTTATAGACACGATTTATGTTTCGCGGTTTGCGAGTTTAAAAGTTAATGAACGCATTTATTAGCTGTGGATTTATGTGTGTAACTTGTTTTTTTTTAATGTTACGTTTAAAAGTTTTTAATAAATGAATGTGTACTGCTATAAAATAAACTTCATTGTACACCTTAAAGAAGTTTGTAATATCCATTTAAGAATAGAAAAATAATTTCTTCCAATGCACCAATAAAATATTTTTTTACTATTTGAAAATATTATGAGGCTATTATTTAACAGTTGAAAATATTCAAGAATATAAAAATAAGACGATAAAAAGTAAAATGTTAAAAAAAATCTACAATGACAGTACTGATCCATACTTTTAGCCTCTGCAAATGGAACCTTATTGTTCAACACGTAAGGTTTCATATTTATAAACCTTAAACTGCCATTACAATGGGAACTGCAGTATTATGCTTTATTTTACTAACATTTGAATTTCATAGCTCAAAGCGCTACTAACGAACTGTAAGGCATAATTGTGCGAGAAAATATTAAGGCTAAGTTTGCGTTTCCTCATATTACCTACATCGTAATTTTTTTTTCACACATTATGGGAAAGATTCAAAGAAAACGATTTTAAGTGGTTCTCGTGTGATTTTAGTTCGCTTTAAATGGAAGGTTTTGCTGACATAGGCTGTACTTTTTAAAGGATGTTAAAAATTGTTAAGACTAAATTCGGGTAGACTAAAAAACAGAGTATCACCTAACTACATACCAAATTTCATCAAAACCGGTGCAGCCGTTTTTGCGTAAAAAAACTAACAAACATACACCCATACATTCTCACAAACTTTCACATTTTATAAAATAAGCAGGAAGTAGGATACGTCAGAGTCGGTTTTGGTACCACTTTTAACAGAGGTGTTATATACACCTACTTTGGATCGCTAAGGTAACGGAGTATGTAAGTATGATGTAAGGATTACAAGAAGAAGTTCTCTGGTTTTACATGTGTAATGCTGCTCTTGAATATAAGCTGGTAGTGTGGCCTGAAACTAGTTTCTGGTTAAACAATTCCGTGAGTAAATCGTTAGAACATTGGCTCTCCCACACTAACATACATACATATAATCTATACTAATATTATAAAAAGGTAAAATTTGTAAGTTTGTATGTAGGGAGTAAGGTTTGGGACCGCTGGTCGGATTGCCAAGATTCTTTCAATTATAGTAAGATACAATGTTCCTGAGCTAGGCTATAAAACATCACGCTACGATCAAAAAAAGCCCAGCAGCAGGTGAAACCGCGCGAGATATCTAGTCTATTATAAAGTATATTCTAACTAAGCCTTTTAACATAATAACTAAAACTAAAATATAATGCTATGAAAAAAAAAGATTGAGTAAAAATCCTCTTATACCATACGTAACAGCTCCCATTTACTTGACCAATAAAGAATAACAGATTGTAACATTTAGTGCAACTATTTTACAGGTAACTAAACGCCTAGAGCGGTTAACAGAGGTACTTAATCATTCGTCTATTAAGATGAATGTTGGCATTCGGTGCGCTCAAGTTGCCCCAATAGATTATGTTCTGTTCTCAGTGACAGATGATGTTATACGACACTGTATTACAATTTAATTAGGTGACTAGCTTGTTAATGGGGTTTTACTCGTGTTCTTGGCGTAGTCCAATCTTGGGTGTGTTTGTTCCATGTTTTTGAAAGGAACAATTTTCTTAATAAACGATCTGATTTTTGTCAAGGGAAAATCATCAAAGGATTTCTCCCGTCCAGGGTAAGGAAAGAAGAAAGAAAGAAAGGAAAATCGTTTATTCGGTACAACACCAGGCACAAACTAAACAATGCAAACAAAAATAACTGTGAATAAAAAAAGAAAGTTATGGTAAGGCGAGAGAGAGTGTGCGACTCTTAACTAACTAAAAACTCTCCCGTTCCTTCTCTTACTCTGGGCCGAGGCGGCGGTGCCTCAAAACGATAAATAATGAGTACTTATCTTCTTTGATGAATAATAGTATTTCTCACTACCAGCTTCACAAGATATGGCGGTATCACAGAAAACCGTCGTAAAACAATGCTTATGTACATTTTGTGTAGTCGTATGCGTGAGGTTACCGGAGGCCTAATATTTTCCTCTTCCTAAAGGCCACTAACTTAGTAACAGTTTTATATTTTAGTGTTCAGGATTTGCGTTCATTGCTTACCATCAGATGATTCGTCAACTTGGTTGGACCGCAGTTACATAAAATATCAAGTAGTAGCTACGCTTCCGTCATGCAAACCCTACCCTACCCTACCTATCTTAATCTACCCTACCCTACCTATCCTAACCTACCTTTCTCTACCTATACTACCCATCTCTGCCCTAGCTACTTTATTTTATTACATGTCCTTCTTCCACTTCTTAGCTACCTCTCTACGAATTTTTTCGTTCTTGTATTATAAATAGTGTAATACGATGACGACACGATAGATAGATTTAAAAATACAAAAATACTTTTAAGACCATTAATCTTATTCTAAAGGAACTTTTGAAGATATTTAACATTTTACTGTAACTTAGGTGAAGAATAAAACACTACGGAAGTGAATTTTATTATACTGAATATGATTTATTATGAATAATGAGGTCTAGTCTAGAATAACTTTTATCACGGCGTACGAAATTTTGTCCGATATTTGGTATAACTATAACTTTATTTTTCTTATCCTAAAATAGGATTATTAAAAAAATATAAGATTTTTATCCTGTATCGTGGGTGTGTTTACAAACAAAGTCTTTTACATATACATAACGCCCAGACATGGCACAACAAAATAATAACGGATCACCCAAAGAGTAATTCCGTGTGGGAATCTAATCCACGACACGTTGTGTGGCTAGCAGTATCACAGAAACTATAAGCATTTTATTAGCAACATTATGAAAAAAGTGACGCTGGAATGAGTAGGTATAATAATAGGTCTGTACTTTGGGCATTTTATTTCTATTCACGCGATAGCCCACAGCCACGACACATTTTTGAAGCTGCGCTATAAGAATGTCTTAATATTCTATCTTTTAAAACATAGTAGTAACATGAACAGAATTCAAGTGTAGATGTGCAAAATCCTTCATAGATTACAAACTTTATGATGGATGATATACATTTCAGTTGGATGCAACGGAGTGTGGACCACTTATTTCATGCTCGGCTAGACAACTGGTGCACGTTGGTTTTTGTTACAGATATGCTCCATAAGAGCCTGTTGTCTCTGTTCTTGCTCACACATGTCTATCCTATGCCCTTTTTTGAATTACGAACGTACCTAGTATATAGACTTTAACGTACTTATTTAGAATGCCGTGTTATTCTGATTTATGTACAAGATGTATATGGAAGGAAATAAACAACTTTTATGATTTAACAGGTATTTTTATTTACTAACATAATTTTTATATTTAAATACTTTCTTAAAAAATAAAGTAATTAGCAGTATTCCAACTATAACGGGAGGTGTCCCGACCATGGTCATGGCCAGAGCTCCAGGGAAAGGATACTTCAGTCGCCGTTTCCAGAAGTACCAAAAGTTCTCTGCATCAGTCTCTTGACCCAGCCATCTAGTGTAATCCTACTCAGGTATTGATCGAGGCTTTTAGTTATGCGGCCATTGGTAGACAATAACAGGAATAATTATTACCATATCAAATAATAATACATATAATCTTCTAGCTAATCTAGCTTCTGACGAAATGTGCTATTCCTGACTGTAATCTATATCTGAGCATCATTTTGTTCAGAAGGTCAGAATTTAGACTCTGAACGGCTGTTCAGTAGTTTAAACGTGAAATAGTAACAAACATCCATTGATCCATCTATAATTCCAATCTTTCACGTTAATAATTAGTAGCACATATACTTATTATATTAGTACTCTAAGTAATATACAATATACTTTAGTGATATGTAATACCACACCAGATAGTATATATTAAACTTGGAGTTACTATGCCAACGTCTTACATTATACAATCTCTATCCTCTTCAAAATATTGTATGTACAATACATTCAGAATAACTTTTCCTAAATGCTATAAAACGGCAATATAAAAAGTAACATTTTCTTAAAGAAAACTCAACAGGAAAGTGTGCCTCAAAGTTTGGTAACAATTTCACCAAACAATTGTCTTGTCCCCGCTTCTCTTTCAGGATAATCCTTCAGAGATTTTATAAGATATTCCAGTTTCCCCTCTGAATCCGTGTCAAATCCTTTCAACCAACAATATACCACAATGCACTCTTCGGAATGTCCTTTTGTATCCAAGAAATAAAAATGTATTTGACGTACTCACTACTTTAAGTGTGAAAGTAAACGAATCGCCGGATAAGAGATTTTTTTATGTAAGTAAGTAAAATAATTTGATTTTGTCTTCAGCTTAACTATGAAACCGCTATTACCGTATCTCAAATAAATAATTAAAAATAAAACAGCTATGATAATTGTTGTTGATGCCAATGATAATATAATTTATTTTTTAAACTTTTGATAGATGAAAAACCATTTAAAAGTATAACCGAAAATTATTTGTATGAAATGAATAAAAAAAACTGGAACATGTAATTATTTGTGTTTTACGTGGTTACAGATTGCATCGCGGCGTGGCAATGTAGCGATGAAGTTTCGTCTTTGGCCGACACAGAACATATTTTAGTAATAAATTTGGCTTACCCTATAATTTGATAGATGGTTGACGACACATGTGAAGTGTACGTCTCTTCCTTGTGTGACTGTGTGGTTTTCTAGAGCCTGAAGAAACTCAGGTTCTAGTTCCGCCTGAATCGGCATTTCACCTGAAATAATAAATATAATATTATAATTTATATATTTTTTTAATTGTAACTATCGTGAGACATACCTTCTAAATTAATTGAAAATAATGACTGACTTTCGTGAAATCAATAATAAGTTATACAATAAGAGTCCCGTTGTGACTTGATACTTGTGGAGCTTTTCTCAGTGATTTCAGATGAGTAAGTCGTTTTATTCAATCAATTATTTGCACCATCATCGGACAAATATAATATGTCTCTGTTTATGATATATATGTAGGTCTCTCTTATTACTTCACGCATTTGCAACCCTTTTTATATGTGATAGGTCGGCAAACGAGCATACGGGTTACCTGATGTTAAGCAATCAGCTCCGCCCGTAGACACCCGCAACAACAGATGAGTTAGGAGTACGTTGCCGACCATTTGCAGATTAGGGATTTAGAGATTTAGCGACTGGGAAAAATTGGGGAAGGGAAGGATTGAGCCTCCGGTTACCTTAATCACACGGCGAAATACAACTCTATGGTTGTTTCACGCCGGGTTTCTGTGAGGCCGTGCTTTCACTCCGGTCGAGCCTTTTTTGATGGGGAAAAATCGATTGGGAAACATCAAATGATTTCGGTTTTCGATGAAGTGTCAAACTCTTACTGATTAAAAACTATCCCGTTCCTCCTCCTGCTACTTGTACCCGCAATTACGGCTGGCACTTACATCCTCGCAGTTAGGTTACTAAAGATTATACGCACAGAGGGAGGCGGATCGAGTTCGGGAGCAATCCTCCTTCTCACGCCCCAGCCGCAGCTGCAGGCGACACTCGGGTCGTCGGGGATTAAGAGACGATCTCCGGCCACCGTAAGCGCGGGTCTGGACGGCGAGTAAGGGTAGCTCGCCGAACTAGAGCTGAGTGTACGGCGCGTAGCGTTCCACGTGCGCCTTTAAGAGCCAATAGACCACCACAAACGGGGCCCTATAGGGCTGATGTTCAGCCGGGGTTGCGGCCTAGAGCAGGAGAAGGAACGGGGTTTTTAGTCAGTAATAGTCTGACACTCCCTCCCGCTCTACCCTGGGTGGGCGAAGAAAATTCTATAATTTTTAACTTCACAAAAAAAACATCTTTAGGCAATTCTTCGACTTAAATGGGCCGACTCAACCGAGGTACTACGACCTTACAGAATAGCCGCGTAAGATAACGCTTGCGATATTTTTGCAATTATTAAGTGATAGCCTTGCCAATTGGCCGCCCTTTCCCATAAAAAATATTTTTAGTACAATACCTATTACGGTAAAACTCTTATTAGCAAATAAATTATTTAGAGGTGACTCCCACCGCATATAAATGTCGAGTTTTATATGTATAATACGTTAACAAGCATTTATTTTTACACACGCATCATCATTAGCGGTACGTAGACATACGGTGAAGGTAAACATCGTGAGGAAACCTAGACTTATAATTTCTAATTATAAGTTTGGTATCGCCAACCCGCATTGAGCAAGCGTGGTGATTAATGCTCTAACCTTCTCCGTATGAGAAGAGGCCTTTGTTCAGCAGTGGGCACTTATAGGCTGATGATGATGATGATGATGATGATACATCATTAGCCTACAAGTGACCACTGCCGAGCAAAAGCCTCTTCGTACACGGAGAAGGTTTGAACATTAATTTAATTTATATATTACTAGCTTTTGCCCCAACTTTGTTCGCGTGGAATAGTGACTTCCTGCAGATTTTTTATTTAAAAACTATCCTATGTCCTTTCTCAAGTTCAAAACTATATCTGTACCAAATTTTACACAAATAGGTTCAGTAGTTTAGGCGTGAAGAAAAGACAGACATACAGACAGTTACTTTCGCATTTATAATATTAGATTGGATATTTTTTTTATATTATACCATTTATTATAATAATTATATAAAATTAATGTATAGCATATCTAATTAGAGCTTTCTGAATATATAGATAGACAATCTGTTTATTGATTTGTGTTAAAAATAAGTTTAACATGTAAGTATACCATCCGAGCGTAGTGTTCCGCGCGCGCCTGAAAGCGCTAAAACATGGAAGCTTATTGTTTGCGAATTCATAAATGTACTAATTTATTAAAATTTATCATTAGTATGTAGTCTGTAAGCTTTCATAAGCAATAGAATAAAATAAAATAAAAAGACAAGCATTGTTTTAGATGAAACGCATTTATCAGTCCGAATATTTCCTGTATTAGATATACCTAATAACTCTTAATTGTTACATAAAATACATTTTTTACGCTACTTTATTATTAAACATTAAAAGCAAAAGAACTTTAAATAAATTCCTCATTATAATACGATGACAAGAAACCATAAAATTATGATATAGTAGCGTAACTTATTTAATAAGCCAGAAAATATTGGCCAATATTATTTCAATGAAAGTAACCTCACGACCGTACTTAATTATCAATTAATTTAATTTCATCAAGGGCCCTGTAAGAACTACTTAGGCTGCTTCAAACACTTTTGTAATAAATTAATATTCAATTTAGTCAGCCTTTTTTTTTTTTTTTTTTTTGTCAGGGGAAAATCATCCAATGACTTCTCCCGCCCAGGGTAAGGCGAGAGAGAGTGTCAGACTCTTACTGACTAAAAACCCCCCCGTTCCTTCTCCTGCTCTGGGCCGAGGTCGCGGTGCCTCATTGCGCTTACCCCGCAGCCCCGGCTAAACATCAGCCCTTTAGGGCCCCGACTGTGGTGGTCTATTGGCTCTTTGAGGCGCGCGCGGAACGCTACGCGCCGTACGCTCGGGTCCAGTTCTGGTCGGGCGGCGAGCTACCCTTACTCGCCGTCCGCAGACCCGCGCTTACGGTGGCCGGAGATCATCCCTCGATCCCCGACGTCCGGAATGTCGCCTTCTGCGGCGGCTGGGGCGCGAGGAGGATAGTTCCCTCACGCGCTCCGCCTCCTCCTTTGCGAGCATTACTGCTTCGCAGAAGGAGGAGATAGCTTCCCAGTTCCTCTCACGCTGCACCATGGCCTCGATTAAGGCCGGGCGCGAGAGGTCGCTGCCGCCGATCACTTCCCTGAGAACACGGGGTGCTCAGCCCAAGCAGGGCACTCCGCCACCGTATGCTCCACCGTGTCCTCCAGGTGATCCTCACAATGACGACACTCGGGCGTTTCCTCCCGCTGGATCCGAAACAGGAACCTACCAAAGCTGCCGTGCCCGGTAAGCACCTGCGTCAGGCGGAAGGTGAGGACGCCGTGGCGTCTCTCAAGCCACTCCTCAAAGAGGGGTCTTACCGCTGCTATAGTAGCGTGCCCGGCCCTCGGTTGCGACAGTCGCTGCTTCCACTCAGCCATGAGATCTCGCCGGAGCTCATTCCGCCACGCACTAATTTGGCGCGGCATAGGATCCTCGCCCCGGCGACGCGCGTCTGCGCGCAAACTGTAGACGCGCGCAAGCGCCTTCGCTTCCAGATCCCATGGCGGTGATCCGGCAAGGAGGTTCGCCGCCTCCCCGGAGATTGTGCGATATCCGCGGATTATTCGGATAGCCATGACCCTCTGGGACGCGGCCAGCGTACGAGCCGGCCGCCGCTTCAAATCCGGCGCCCACACAGGGGCACCGTAGAGGGCCATGGATCGCACAATCCCCATGTACAACCTCCGGCAGGAGGCGTTTGGCCCCCCGAGGTTGGGAAGGAAATTTAGTCAGCCTGGAGTATTAACCTGTCGATGTCACGAAATGAAAAATTATTTTCGCAAAATTGGCTAAAGCGCCCTCTAGCGGTCACAACATAAGTTATATCACTTTGATACTAGGATTAGGGCTTTAATTAAAATTTCGTTTAAAAGTTAATTTCTAAATAACTTCACAGGCATCAACGTGAAATTGTTAATTAAATAGATATTTCGTAAGTTAGAACTATTTAATTCTGTGCAGTACATCTAGTGAATACTTATTGATTTAAAAGGTTTTTGGCAATTCACTTTTTTTAACAGTTTGTTTAGATTTTTTGGATTAGGGTAGATTAGATCTGACGATTTGAATAGTGGGGTATTAAGGATTGCGCCTCCGGTAGTGTCTGTCACTTATACATACTGGTTTATGTTATAAAATATGGTAATATATTTCAAGTAAGTTAAAAAAAAATATCATTGCATTTTTAGATAAAAATGGTAGAAAGACCATAATACTAAAGTTCGAAAAACTAACGAAGGTAAAATAGACCACCCGCTCTGTTTTGGAGTTAAAAAAGGTGTGATTTTATTCTTCATCTCTACTTATATAAGTTCCAAGTTCAAAGATTATAAGGAAGATAGCGGCCAGTTTAAGTGTCAAGTTTTTTAAGTAGCTTGTATACTTTAATCAGCAACTTGTTAACAACTTTTTTACTATCTTCCTCACTTTTAAAATAAACGACGAACTAAATTTGGTTTTTTTTGTACTTTATTACTTGTTAATAATTTGTGGTTTGGATTATGGGAATTTAAGGGATTTTAAATCTAGTTTTTCCGTTGGTAACAAATGCATTTTGATACTTAAAAAAACTCATTCAAAATAAAAATCGTATCGATTTCTTTTTAATAAATAGATATATATTATATAACTAGCTACTCTCGCGCGGTTTCACCCGCTGCTCGGCTCCATTTAATCGTAACATGATGTTTTATAGCCTATAGCACCCAGGAACATTGTAGCTATCTATCTGTGAAAGAATTTTGGCAATCCGACCAGCGCTTCCAAAGATTACCCCCTACATAAAAACTTGCAAACTTAGGTACAAAATTACAAATTTAACCTCTTTATAATATTATTATAGAAAATACATTTTTTTTATTTCACAAACAACAATAAAGTAAAATAAACAAAAATTCAAATTTAGAATATAAAGTCTATTGCGTTTATAATTTAGATACAGTCAGAGAATTAGTCGCCTATTCTAAATAAGGGTGGGTTTACCGGGCATGGATAAAATGTAACGCAACACCGGCACCGGTTTTAGTGGAACAAGTAAACTCTGCTAATAGGGGTTAATACCTAAGTGTTGTGCGAAACAGGTGCGGGTCGAGAAAGGTTTCTTACGAAACTACCATTAGCATACTCTGTGATTTTGGTGACGAGACGTGATTTTTGGTACGTTCGACTAAAGGATGAAAGTTTCATAAGACACATTTATTATATAATAATTTTTAATTGTTGTGTTACATTTACGTCACGTTATTAGTGAGACAGTTTAGATAAATTATTATGTTTAGCGGATTTCGTATCGGATTGTCAAGCTAGCTCGACTAGTTTCACGCTATGTTAGGGGCTCATATTAATGAGCGGTATAGTACGAAACATGTCGCGATAACGTCAATTGGCTTCGCTATGTTCGTTTTGTGGCGGAAAAAATAGTCATTGGTTAGTTTTAAGTAAACTCAAAACTTAATAAAATCCAATAATACTTCTAATCTATTTTCCACACATATTTGTACAATTGTTGCAATGCAAAACCATTATTAAAACACCCTACAGTTTTATCCTATGCAAAAGTATTTGAGAATGTATGGATGTATATATGTCATTATTTCACACAAAAACGGCTGGACTGAATTTGTTAAAATTGATATGTAGATAAGAGATACACTGAATTAGGACATAGCTTTCTTTTCATCAACATAACAGGCGGGCGAAGCCGTAGGTGGAAGTTAATACTCAATTTCTTTATTGCTTTACCATAAGTACATATAAAGGTGGTTATAATTTGTGAGAGAACAATTATGGACACTGTAGGGCACAGAAAAATAAGGCAACAGGAGATTAAGTAAGTACATAACTTTATATCGGACTTCTAGTCAGCCTACATCGAAACTAGATACTCATCGACTATGTCCCAGCACTAGAAAAACGAAAGAGTTTGTAGAGTGACTAAAAAGAAATTTATATCGTGCCAGTGAGCTTAGGTCCCTTACATGCTGTAAAGGTCCACTGAGTGGAATTTATTTCTATAGTACTCTCGGGCTATGGGCAGCTTGTGTGCGAGTTACTGGCCAGTGGTGTTTAGCGGCGATACAGGTGAATTACATTAATAGTAACTAGAACTAGAGGTGAAGTGCTAAAAATGCATTCCGTTTTCCAGTTGGGTTATGAGGAAAATAAAGTTTAATAAAAATAACAATGCTTCTATGTTAAAAACATATTATGCAATAATTCTACCGATTTAAATGTAACTTGCAATGCCTATTGTAATTTTACGAACATTGAGATCCCTTTTTATGAGTGCATGCGGATTTGAAACCTTGCAAATACCAATGTGATGTGTTCCATGTTATATGCACTTCCAAATATATTTTAAGTATGATAGAGGCAGGCTTCGTCACAACAGCATGAAAGAATGAATAACCTTAGGAGTTTACCGGAGGACCGATACTTTCCCTGCCCAATCCCTTAATTTACGAAATCTTTTTTAAAAGGTCAGAAATCCAGTTGTTCCTTTTCTGGTGTTGCGGGTGTCCATGGGCGGCGCCGAAGGCTTATTATGAGGTAATGAACGCGTCCCTTGGCCACATCACATCAAATTAAAAAAAATGTAGACGTTTCCAGATCTTTATAATTTGCTTTTGTAAGTTAATTTTAGATTTCATAAATACTCGTTCTCAGGAAAATGCATGCCGTGGCAGCCTTTAATTAAAACTACACTTTAAAATGTTTCACAGAAATGTGTTATGGTGTTAGCTTTGTTGGTTGTCCTTAAATAAATAAAACATAACTGATAATCTATGAAGGAAATTATCGTGAAAATAGTTAAATTTCTAATTATAAAATTCAATCCACATTGACAACCTTGTTAATGAATGCTCAAAGCTTCTCCATGTGAGAGTCTTTGCTCAACTTGTAGGTTTATGAAGTGATGCGAAAATCAACTTATGATTTTAAAAAGTTGAGTCAATTTAGAATTTTCAAGCATTTAAATAAAATAATGATAATGATGATAAGAATCTGATATGCTTATTAACATTTGAGATTTGACGTTCAAAAGTGCCTTATTTTGTTAGTTACTTCGACTTTGACTTTGATTTTGAGGATAATGATCTGGCTCTTTCATGTTAATGGTTCGAGGTAAATATAAATCTTTTGTTTTTCTCTACTATTGATGTCTTTGATAAACTTAACCCTCAATTACACACGATATTTTTCTATACACTTTCAGTCCTATTTATTTCAAGACAGAAAAACCAATACGAGTTTATTTATCGGGAACAGGTTAATTCTTGGATTTAAAACAAATATATTTTATTCCGAAATATAGGACAAGAAAAGTTTCACATATTTTTATGTAATGTGTCGGCAAACGTTCAAACTGATAACCTGATGGTAAGCAATCAGCTCCGCCCATGGACACTCGCAACGGAGGAGTTACGAGTGCGTTGCCTACCTTTAAGGGATTAGGGTTTTGGAGATTTAGGGATTGGGAGGGATCGGGGGAGGGGAAGGATTGGGTCCTCACTCACACGGCGAAACACAACACTGTGTTAGCATATTCTTTTGTTTTAGTGAATAAAAGAAAAAATCATAATTACCTGTTACGAATACACTAAAAAATGTGGCCAGCCACCAGGCCGCTTTCGTCGACGACGGTGAAAACATGTGTCTGCCGATGATTATTCTGTAACAAAACATAATGTACATTAGCTAAGCCAAGGTGTTATTTTCATATGATTAAAGGTAGCCGTATAATGTTACTTGCTTTCTGATAAGTTAAAATATAACGAATCATCATAGTGCCCACTGCTGAGCAAAGGCCTCTTCTCATACGGAGAAAGTTAGAGTATTATTCACTCAATATTATAAATAGAAATGAGGAAACCTGGACTTATAGTCCAGGTTTCCTCACGATGTTTACCTTCACCCTATGTCAGTGGTGTCTAAATAATCATAGAAAGTACATATAACTTGGAAAAAGTCACATTACTACTTGCCAGGTTTCGAACCCACACCCTCGTGCATGAGAAGCGGGCTCCTTAACCTCATCCGTCATTCTATACGACGATGCAAGCTAGCGCATAAGGAACTATTCCTTGGAACTTCGCTCAGTTCGTATTAATAACACATCATGTTTTTATGAGTTGATTTGAAAAAATAATGTAATTAACATGAAAATGTATTTAATATTTATGTAACTGGAACAATCCATGTCAACATAAACTAAATAAATAAATAAAATAAGACCATATTTTCGTTCAGTTAAATAGTAAACAGTTGTAGCCTGCTGTATTACGAGACCCTGCTGTATTATGAACTCTTATCTGTGTGTAAACAGAAATTTGTCATCAAATCTGAGACCACGCGAGTTCAATTGCCAGGTCAGGTTATAATTAGATTGTATGATCTACAATCTACAGGTGATTTCTCTATGTGCGTGTGTATGAATAGGTATGTATATGGCATATTATGTAAATACACAAAAGAGGAAAAAATCTAGATTTGAAAAACGAAGAATATAAATTAAAACATCTGAAGCCACATATATATTGTTTGCGTGTTCTCGACGTTACAGGGATACAAAGAATATTTCAGCCACATGACTACATATATGTACTTAGCGCCTTACACACAAATGTTGATTTATTTTCGTATCCAATGTTTACTTATATTACCATGCTGATCTCTGAATGGAATGAAAACAGAGCTTACGAATTTGTCATTTCAACGCGTAAGTCGATTGTGGAAACGTGTTCGACATTTTGTTTTCCACAAAAAGGGACGTCACAAGTTATCTGAAACGTAAACTTCGACGAAATAAGGAAGCGATTATATTCTTTGATCTTGAGTCTATGGTAAGTCTGTGTTTTTTTTTCATTGCTTGTTTCATTTTATCGGTGAAAAAATAAAATTTTACCAAGCATTAATACAATACTGCAAAATTGGCATCGTGGTGATGCCAATTTTGCAATATTGTGTATACCTAGTATAAAACAAAGTCGCTTTCTCTGTCCCTATTTATGTTTAAATCTTTCATATTATGCAAACAATCTTGATGTAGTTTTTAATTAATAGAATGATGAAAAGAGAGCTTTATACATATTTATAATAATACCCATATAGCAGTGGAGAAATTTAGTAACAGTATTACAGGCGTGTAAATCCGGGGCGGGACGCTAGTAAATCATAATAATTGAAAGCAAAGCTATGCACCTAAACATTTATGCCCTATAAATAGAAGCACATTAATATCGTATATTTTAGTTTCCACCATCACCAATAAGGCATCAAGAAATACGAGTAAGCACTTTCAACGCAGAACGGTTCTAACCTCAAGATATCTCGATCCATGAGAGGGAATGCCTTACGAGTTGGACAGCGCTTGTTTCAAAATTATAGGTGCAAGAAAAGCGGTCTGAGGCAAGTTACTGCAAGACGTGACTTTACAGTGTTCCTGAGAATCTTACGTCCAGTTCGCGAGGATATTCGATAAGATAAATTGAGCTCACAGCTCGATAGGTCTGCTCGAAGCTATTTACGGTAGTAGTTAATAAGGATGCCTTAGGTAAAGATAAAGTGAAGTAACAGTTATAAGTATTATATCTATAATAATATAAATGTAAAATTTGTAAGTTTGTATGTAAGGGGTAATCTTTGGAACCGCTGGTCGGATTACCAAAATTCTTTCACTGGTAGATAGGTACAATGTTCCTGAGTGCTATAGGCTATAAAACATCACGCTACGATTAAATGGAGCCGAGCAGCGGGTGAAATCGCGTGAGAGTAGGTAGCTAGTAACTCATATAGAATGAGTAAATTCTTCGGGAGTGTTATCATTACATATGTTTTGTGCTAATACAAAGGCATGTGTGGTTTGTTGTACAAATATGACGCATGTCTATAAACTATATCAATTCTAATATAATAAAGAGGTAAAATTTGTAAGTTTGTATGTAGGGGATAATTTTTGGAACTGCTGCGAGTATTTCCAAAATTCTTTCTATAATCAATAGTTACAATGTTCCCGAGGGCTATAAAACGTCATACTACGGTCTATAAGAGCCGAGCAGCGAAAAAAACTGCGCGCGAGAATAGCTTGTTACTTTAATAGATTCAGATCTATCTCTCTATCATGAATTGTTCTGAATCTATCATCAATTATTTCATATTCTGCGAAATAATTTAGTTAAAAGAGTTGTTTTTCAAAATTCAATTTTAAGCTCTCTATTCGACTGTCTGTTTTTGCTATCTATCTGCCCTAGATTTGTTTCCAATATTTCATTGTTTTTGTTAATGAGTTTTACTGGAATATTTTATCTAAATAAAGGTCATCCATTTCGCAGAAATATAGTATTAAAAACAGAACTATCAGCCGTTGTGTTTAATAAAACAGTAGAGTAACAAATTACGCAGTAATTGCTTCCAATCTTCATCTTCATCGGCGCAGATCTGAAGATATTACAATGTTCCCGTAAATCTTATCACGCAGAATATTCAGAGATATAATAGGAAACGGATCAACAGCCCTCAAAGGAGATGAGTTGTAGCTGCGTTGATATAATTTGTATTTTATTGGAACAGATGGACTGAGAAATAGTATATACAAAGAAAATAGTTTATTGCCAAATAAAATTACTTGTTACAATTGTACCAGCTAACTAGCATTATTAAATTTTATTTACTCCTTTAAACTTTTCAGTTAATAAGTTCATAATGTCTGAAGGTGGTTACCTAGAAAATCCAGATGGGAACGGTGTGTTGAAAAAAATGGAAAACAATATATAATTAAACATGAATTTATTTGTAAACGCACCCACAACACAGGTGAAAATTCTAATGTGAGGCAAACAAAAAATGTCAAAAATATTAAAAACTTAAATACATAAGTGTTGTGCAAAAAGTCAAGACCTCAATGTTGCCGGTATTTATGAGTGGCCTCAATGATCTGTATGCTATTTTTGATAACTTAATCTATAAAATAAATCATTTACTAATTAATTAATTATAAAAAGTGTTGCCTTGCCATACATTGATACGAGAAGAAATCACCTGAAATTTACCTGAGCGATGCTTTTTTGTATTTTATTTAGTATCTCGTTCAGCCTTTAACGGTGTCGTTAAGCCAGTATGAAGCGGATACAAAGTGTTTAAATAACAACTGCTAGCTTTTAAGACAGGAAGTCCAAGCCTAATAGAATTAAAACTTTAAAAGTTCGACGCTTTCCTTTATTGTTGTAAACGGTAGGAAGTTAAATTTTATAGTTTACATTTTGTGGAAAAAGTCTTGCTAAAGCTATTCGAAGAAATTAATTAAAACGTTTTTTTATTACTGTTGGAAATTGACAATGTTTTAACCGGCACTTAGGACTAACGAGTAGAGAAGTTACTCGCTTGAAAAATAGTCATATTTACGGAAACTCAGAAATGTACTGAACAAAAACATTCATTAATCCTGTCGTGTTGAGAGTTTGTGAGCTTTTGATTAACAGCAGACAAATTGTACTTGTTTATGTTGCAAATTAATATTTTGCTAGATGTGTTTATTCGAAGCAAAACTATTTAAATTAACTAACTAGCGTAGCTATACGTTTTAAACAAAAAAAAAAATGTTTTCAATACAACAAAATATTTAGTCATACACAAAATAATCATAAACATACATAAAGCTATAGAAAAGCATCATTTTTGACATTCTATAAAATATATTGTAATTAATAACTAACAACTATTTTAATACGCATAGGTATACATACGAGTAGGTATATTACTACATTACAACAAGTTACGTATACATGTGTTAGAATTTACGAAATGAATGTAATAACATGAAATTGTTTTCTAGATCTTTGATTTATTTTTACTCCCTACATTTACCAGTCTTTCAGCGTGGGTTTGATTTGTGTTAAACTTTAGTATATACAATAATATAATCGGTCATATCGAAGTGGTAGCGAATCTCACCTTCTGGCATTTAAAGGTGAAGGTTAAGAAAACTACAGTAAAATAAAAGCAACAACTATAACGCTGTCAACTATGAAAAGAACATGTCAAATGCCATGTTATTGTCACACTGGTTTTGATAAGTAATAGATCTTATCGTGGTTTGAAGTATGAATCATATTTAAACGAACGTAAAGTACAATTTACTGTAAGTGAACCGTGCCTAGCCGGGATTAAGGGGAAAGCACAATAAGGTGCGGTGCCTCGGCCTGGAACAGGAGTAAGAACTAGATTTCTTTTAGTCATTTAGAGTCGGACATTCCCTATGGCCCAACTAGGGATGGAAAAGACGACACTATAGTGTTGTAGTAGTATATGACTTCTAATGTTAACAGAATAAGACAGATATCTACTTAGTTACTGTTGAAATAGTTGAGTCAATTTATCATTTGAAATTATTATAATAGTATGATTTAGTTAAATGAAAGAAAGATAAACATTTATTTCATTCGCTACAAAACAAAAAACAAGTACAAAGACTTCAGAAGTACATGGACACAATGGTGTGGATACATGCTCCAAGGCCGCGCCAAAATTGGGCACCAGTTCAGTATGTGAAAGACAGGGCCTTCCGCTAGTATTCTACTGTGTAGATTGATTGGATAAATCGCGGGCGACAAGCAGCCGGAGAACAGAATATAAATAAAAATTAAGTATAAAAACAAAACATGCAAATAAGAAAAAAAAGTAAAAATAGAACACACAGCAAAACTAATGACGGTACTAAAGGATTCCAAATATAGCTCTTTACCCAATTTTTAACATCATTAAAACTGCGTAGCTCGCAAATAACTAGATATTGTTTGATCTATAAAGGCAGTAAATACAATATATTAAATATTTATAAATGTGTTATTTTTACATTCGTGAAGATACACTCGCCCACTATACACCTAAGGTTATTCATTCTTCTGTAAACGAGATCAGTGCCATCTATGATACGTTCTGCTTTCCTTTGACGTGTTAACCTACAACGAGGCTTTGTTAGGATTTCTTTTTGTGGATCTTTTATCTACGCATCTACTATATTTAAACTTTCTTTCAAATCCTACGATGTCTTAAAATGGATGTGTAGTATTTGGTTTGTTTAAATTCAATGTTATTTGTATCTGATTCGCTTGAGACGTACCTACTTATGTCTTAAAATGGATGTGTAGTATTTTTGTACCAGACCTTTTTAAGATCAT
This sequence comes from Spodoptera exigua, assembly GCA_902829305.4. Classification (NCBI taxonomy): domain Eukaryota; kingdom Metazoa; phylum Arthropoda; class Insecta; order Lepidoptera; family Noctuidae; genus Spodoptera; species Spodoptera exigua. The sequence continues at coordinate 8,334,550 of LR824612.2, forward strand.
AATTAACCTCATAAAGTCAATGGTTAACAGAAATTCCAAAAAAAAGATACTTTCCAACGTGTTGATTTCAAATATGCTAAAACAACAAAGCAACGCAATAAAGTTAATTTTATTGCCTATATACAATTCTGTTATTTACAAAAACAAATAAAATAACAAAACTAAGTATTTGAATCAAATTATTAGCTATTTTCAAAACATTACACATCATTCATCTATTATGGCAGAGAAGTATCAGTATCATATTGTTAGACTTGATTGGCAGTATTTGGCAGCATGCATGTTAGTAGCAAGCAAGTAACGGGCAGTATACCGGCCGGAAGGCATGTTAACTTCATACATTTCGTTACAATAGAAAACAGTATTGAAGTAATGTTTTCCTGTTTCAAAATTTTAAAGTAAATTCATGTGTACTAGACATTCGTTGATATTATTGTTTTTATTCAAAGCCAAAGTCAAATTATTTATTTCAAATAGGTTACAACAGGCACTTTTGAACGTCAGGAATAATTACGTACACAGATATTTACATATTTTTATGTAAATAAGTGTATATCGACGAACTAGTCATTTCGTTCTTTAACTACGTCCATTTTAATCCGAACTACCGATCCAATAATATAGTGACAATATCAAGAAAGGTTACCATAATAGATTCAGTTGTTTTCGAGATCTGCACGTAGAAACATGTTAAGTGGTTCATCTTCCTTTCCCATTGCTTATTAGACTTTATCGCTGGTAATAAATGGTAAAATATGAAAAAAAAACCCAAAAATAATTCCAATCGTTTGATTTAATTCCAAAAAGTTTACGTTAATCAGAATCAAGCTGTAGTCATTTGCTAATCGCAACATATATAGAAAGGGTTAAAACATTTTCCGTCCAACATGTTCATGGAGGCTATTGCTCTTTCGGAACTCTGACCGTAACGTTTGTCTTAAAGGAACACTGCAGTGGTGGTTGGTATTATTGCTATCAATTCATTGCGGACACGTTAATGGTGTAATAGAAGGACAGTTACAGACACAGCAAGTGAGCTAGTGGGTACTAGTGTTACTGTCGCGGAGATTGTTAAATGCGCTTTTCGATTGTTCACCCTGTTAGAAATTTATAATAGTGGTTATATGCGTAATCGGTACTTAAATGGGCTACTGTAGTTTATTTGAAAACACATTTTATTTACTTTCCTACAAAAGCGAATAAAATTTATTTTGAAGGTGTAAGGTCATTAATTGTTTTTTCTTGTTCTAGGAGAGGGAGTGTCAGACTCTTACTGACTAAAAACTACCCTGTTCCTTCTCCTGATCCATGCCGAGGTCGTGGTACATTACTGCGTTTGACCCGAAACCTTGGGGGAAATCGAGTAGACAAACAGTCACTTAACGCCACTGCTAATGATGATTATATGACTTCGTCTAAACTTGAAATTTGTTGACTCACACGTTCAGCAGTGTACAAAAACGGACTGAAGATGACGATGATGATGGTGATGATGAAGAAAAGTAAGTTTTAATTTTTAGGTTGTTTTTTCTGTAATATCACAAACCAAACAACACAGATGCATGAAACCAATCAATCAGCTCATATAGCATATAGGCAACCGATAAACATTAATAAATCCAGTACATACGCTCAATTCAAAAATCAATTGCTGAAGAGAGAAACTTTAATCTCGCTGTTTCAATATTGTACCGTCGAATGAAAGACAATATAGATTGTAGCAGGTGCATACCGTGCTACGTGTGTGTCGATCGACAGATGTAGGTTACAGTGTGTTTCTCCAGACTGGTCTGTCCAATAGAATTTATGTTGAATCGATTCATAAGAGAGTTTTTATTTGGTCTTCATATTTTTGAAAATGAGACCTAATTATATAGACGTTAGATGTGTTATTCATAGTTAAGTAATCTCTTGGTTTGTCACTTAGTCGCGAACACAATGGGGGTGTACTATCCAGTTCGCCAGTAAAATTATGAATAATAATATACCGATAGATCCACTTTGTTTAGTTTGACGCATAAGAAAAAATATGTACTTAGATAAAAACTTATAAATACTGAAATTTAATTATAAATACGGTAAATACGTTATTAAATATATGTACATGATATATGATGTCAATGATTCATCAATACGAGTTAATGGTGTCAGTAATATTCAATATTCGATTTTAAAACTACAATAACTAAGAAATGATGTGCGTATTATTGATGAAGTTGAATTGTGTTATATTAACTGTTACGTGGTGACTTGTCTAGTTTAGTAGTGTGTTTAATATTGTGTCATATCTGTAATAATTGTGCAATACTCATAGTAGTATCCAATAATAAATTTAACGAATGTTTTATATTGTTTGAATAAAGAATATTAACGTGTCTAGTTTATGGCCTATTTACAAAAATTAATTATTTTATTGTTTCATTAACAGACGAACACATTCGTTTTTCGAAAATATAAATTATGGCAAGTATCTATACTAATATTATAGAGAGGTAAAATTTGTAAGTTTGTATGTAGGGGGTAACCTTTGGAACCGCTGGTCGAATTTCGAAAATTCTTTCATTGATATAGCTACAATGTTCCTGAGTGTTATAAGCTAAAACATCACGCTACGATTAAATGGAGCCGAGCAGCGGGTGAAACCGCGTGAGAATAGCTAGTTGTTTCATAAACTCACGATGACATTCGTTTTTTGAAATTATAAATTATTGCAAGTATAGTTAATTTAGTTATAGATGCTATGTTCCAGCATTAAAAGTAATAATAAGAACTGTCTTCAAAGCCAACATGAAAGCGCATTCTAGGCCAAGTAATTATTCTTCTAGACTTGCGGTTTACTGCTCATTTTAAACCCACTAATGTTAGTCTACGTGACTACAGAGTTCTAACTAACTGGTGTTTTCCTTTAACTTTTAGAATTTAGCTTGTTGTTTGTCTAAAGTTTTAAGGCTAACATAAAAAACTTGACGTGCACTCTGCCAATGTGTAATCTGCATTATACATTGGCAGAGTGCGCGTCAAGTGCAACTCTTGAGTCACATCACATCACCACCCTGTAAGTACCCACTGGTGAGCAGAGACCTCTTCTCACACAGAGAAGGTTCGACCATTGATCACCACGCTAGCTCAAACCGATTAATAATATAATTATAAGTCCTGGTTTCCTCACGGTATTTTCCTTCACCACATGTCAGTGGTATCTAAATTTTGATAGAATATACCTACATACAACTCGAAGAAGTCACATTGGTACTTGCCAGGTTTCGATCCTGATTCGTGTAAATATTTAAAAATTTGTTTGCAATGGGCTCATTTTCTTTTTGGTGGGACTATGGAACACCTAACAGAAGAACGCTAACGTTGATTGTTTAGATTCCTTTTAAAACGTAAATAAGTTATTGATCGATACTTAATAATTACTTAATGTAAATAAATAGATTCAATTATAATACCGAAATTCCAATCCAGGAATGATCCGGTAGTTTATCTCTATCCCTACCCCTCAGAAGAACGAGCAAGAAACTCCATGGTTACTCTTTTTAAATCAGTTTCACATACAGATTCTTTATACAAAAAGTTGGTTCAATCATGTGAGAACAGTGTTTTTTTTTTGTGAGGGGAAAATCATCAATTGACTTCTCCCACCCATAGTGCCAGACTCTTACTGACTAAAAACCCCCCTGTTCCTTCTCCTGCTCTGGGCCGAGGTCGCGGTGCCTCATTGCGCTTACCCCGCAACCCCAGCTGAAAATTTGAATCATATTTTTAACCTTTTAGAGGTACGAGGGGAACAGGGTGGAAAGTTCCTCATCCTCTATTGAAAAGGGAGGATCCTCCGGCCAGGCGAGGTGTTCGTGCCTGGTTGGCAACTGCCCATGTGACAACAGTGTAACACTAATATTTATTCAGAGAAAATCTCTCAATTCTCTGAAACTTAAATCGCCAAAGTACTACAACGCACACGAATTCCTCTGGTTTTGTAGGTGTCCATGGGCGGTGCCGATTGCTTACCATCACGTTGTGCTCGTTGTCACCCTATAATTTACAAAAATGCTTTATTATTTGTTGAAATGGATGCTAAACTTTGCTTGTGTTTTGTTATTTCTCTTCTAGAACCACACAAAACTTGTGAAAAATAAGCTGAATTTTGGTACAGTACAGACAGAATATTCAGATTAAAGTATCGGATACAAACGGTTAATTTCATATTCAAATTGAGAATCTTAAACAACAACTAGATGAAAATAAAATCAAGAAAATCACGCAGTAACCAATAATCCTATTCATTTCCACGATAAAGTTGGCGCGAGCAGTTTTCATAAGCAATCGACGCGTTGGGCCGTTCGGACCCACAAGATTCAATTACGCGGGCGCTGACGTAGCGGGCGGAGTGTCAAAAGTTTAACCAGAGGCTGTCCGCGCCTGCAATCGAAGAGAAATACGACCCGGGACTTATAGAATAAGGATGGCCGGTCTGTAATATGGGCCAGGTGGAAACTCGATGGAAGATTCGATTTGTCATTTCTTTTCTGTGATGTCATTGTGTAACAAAAGAAATCAGAAAGTTTTGAATTTTGTTTTGTTTCAATCGTACACTCTTGTCAGAGCGGTCGTGATCATGGTATGTCCTTGGTGGCTGCCGTTGCGATTTCTCTGCATTTTTTGCTATTGGTGGCATTCCTTGTGCGCTCCACTATAGAACTGAATGTCACTTATTTAATAAGGTCCGTCCATCTAGTTGGTGACCGACCACGATTTCTGAATTATTTGTCAGTAAAAATATAGTAAAAGTTTATTGTATTGATCGCGGTAATAGTAGTTTCAATTTAGCGCGGGGTCGATTAAATTAACCACATCTTATTGTTACGGTCTGGGTGTGATGTCTATGTGAAATTGTTTGTTTGTAAACGTACCTAAGACACAGAAAAGTGGAGGAGTAGAGTGGGGTAATGCTTGCTTAACTTTCGAATCAGAAGTTTGGAATTATGATGTTTGGTTTCTTCATATTTGAAGTTTTTTCTTCTCCTCAAATAATATTTTTTTATTTATTTCGTTGCGGGATCCAAGACAATCATTCATATCCCTAGCACGCCCCGGAAATCAGGGTTTTGATGATTTCATGGTAACTGTACTGTAGATCCTAGCTTACAGGAGTTGCAGCGGTTTTGTTTTGTGGGGTATAAGAACTTTCGTCGTAGTGATATTGAGAAAAATTCGAAACCTATGCAATGCAATGACGCGTAGATTCTTATCAAAGGAGTAAGTTACAAATATCGGTATCAGCATCAGCATATTAAATACGAGGTATACCTATACTCGTATGTGACGTTGAAAGTTTTGCAATTACTGTCTGTCTATATGCAGCTTGAAGCCGTTTCACGACTACCGCATCGCGTATTGCTCGCTTCGAGTTCCTTTCCACTCACATATAGGTATATCCAGGTTCATAATGTTTTACAAACATAATATACCGTCAGTGTGTAAATATCTTTTCAGTAATTATAAATACTGATGCATACTTAGTTACATTGCACTTTTACTTAATTATGTTTTACAAATTATTCACGTAAGTGTCTGGCAAGTTAACTTGACTGATTTCGACCCACGACAGGGGCTCGTATTCATGAGAAGCATTGCGCTACACTCGACGCAGCAAACAGTCGACTGCGTAACGTAGCTTGAAACTCGTCGGGATATCTCTCCAAACAGTTACGTAAGTGACCGTTACACATAACTTATTTTATTTATTGAAAATAACGATTTACTCATGTGAAATCACTGAGAAAAGCTCTACTAGTTTCAAGTTACAACGGGACTCTTATTAAATAACACGCTGAACTAGTCCCCCAAAACAAGATTTATCTTTAGTCCAGGTTTAAACCATTGAGTCGGGTTTTGAATTTTGAATCTTATTCTCACCTACCTTCAATCCGAAATACAAAAACTAGCTCGATGGTTTATCTAGATTATAGTAAAACCTTGTTTTGTAATTAAACCGGTAGAGTTTTTCTCAATTAATTCACGTATGTCGTTATTTTCAATAAATTAAGTATGATAGTTTCACAATAGTTACTATTTATAGCTAATTAACATAATCTACATATGGCATACGAAAGTATACAAAAAGAAAATTACACTGTTGTGTTATTCAACTTTATCATCCTTTTTTGTCTTTAAAAATGTGTTAGTCTAAACTATGTTAAACCTTTAAGGAAATAACACTGAACCCACAAAAAAAGTAAGTATCAAAATTGAATTATTTCAAACAGAAAATATATTTCTCGAAGTCGAAATGTTACGCTTCAAAAAATATCCAACTCGATTAATTTCTTTCAACCGCAGACCGCAGGGTTGTAGTTTCAATTGATCTGTACAGCAATCAGTAAACATGGGCCAAGAAATAAATATCCCGTGGGAGAGTCCCGGGGGAACTAATTGCAGCCCTACTCGTATTGATGGCAGACTACCTATACACCGGGATCAATGTAAATTATCTATCCCGGATCCACAAAATGTGATTATCGTTCGTCATTCCTGTTTTATTTCGTTACCTTTGCATTATGTTAAGGATACTTAATGCAATGCAGTGCAGTGATTTCCTTTCATTAATAATTTAATGATTAGGGTGTGTGAGCAATATTATGAAGTATGTAAAAATGTTGTTTTCCTTTTCATATAATTATTTGTAAAAGGAAAGGAAAACATATAACATATACATAAGTATAGGTGAAAGAATAATTTTGTAATATAAAACACAATTACAAGTTTGTGAAAATAAAATAAAAATGTTAAAAATCATTCAAATCAAAGTCGGTTTTATAATAATATTTATTTATTGATCAGAATATTACACAAAAATGAATTAATATAAAATTTATCGGAAACGTAATAAAATTTTGAAACGAATAGGTACACAGCGACAGACAATCCACAAATTATAAATATCCCTAAAGGAAAACCGTTTTGTAGCAGACGAACAAAAAAGAGCATTTACCCTCTTTAATCATTACTAAATTGTTACCGAAATCTTACAAAGGATTACAAAACAGAATACGAAAGGGATCTTACAATAATTGTAAGGAAAAAAAGCTGAGAATTATTATAGCTAACGAAGGTCTCCAATTAAAGGATTTAAGCCTTGGAAGCGATCGCCACGCGGGAACAGAACTGTAATTAAAACTTTGTTCCATAAACTATGATTAAAAACTCCAAGGGTTCGCGTACGAAACTTTTTTTTATTTTATTTTTTTATTCGGAACTTATGACTTCGAAGTTCATCGTTTTATATTGTTCGAGTGTAATGTATTATCAGGGGTTAAAGGTAAATTGTCCTGTTATAATGTTATCTTCTCGCATTTTCCTTCTTTTTCTTTAGCTTAGTAGCCAGGGAAAATAAAAGTGGGTTACCACTGGTTTTCCTTGAGGGAGTGTAAAATTTATTTTTTGTTTTTCGTTTACGACTTTAATTTAATAGAAAATTATGCTGCCTCTTATCCTTTGTGTACCTTAATGGATAATCTGTGTAATAAGCGAATAATATGAAATAATGAAAGTGTTGAATGAATTTTCAGATTCTTTTAACACTAAATTTCCAATTAAATAAATTCATAAATGTATATTAATAAACTATATATATATACATATACAACTATGAATATGACTGCACAACTGGCGCGGTGGCTGGGCACTGGCATGCAGAAGCACCTTGGACACAGAAAAAAGTCATAGTTTAGGACAATGTTTAAAAAAATATATATAATTAATTGTTGGTTCCCTCTCCTGATAACCTAACACGAAAGCAAAATATGGTAGACAAAGTTCCTCATAAAAGAAAATCCCAAAAAAATCTTGGAAAGTATATTTATAAGTACATTATAAAACAGTTTGTCGGAACCAACGAGCCATTTTAACGAGTCTATTAAATTTGTTGTTCAAACACGGTTTCTTTGATTCTATGTTTAAGAGCATAACGGCGTAATAAATTCTTGCGAGGCTTACCTTAATAAATCCAGTTCGACTCAGATTCTCTAGCCGCCATAAATTGTTAAATAAATCGTTCGAACAACACGGAACGGATCGCCTGTGGACGGTATCAAGTTGTAATTTGGGGACCAATTTTAACGTCTAAGTACTTTTAAATAAGGTTTAATGAGGCTTGAATGAAAATTCAGAGTAAAAATACGAACGATGCTGTTGGAAAAAGTTGCCTGTGATATTTTGAATACTTTTTGCCTTACTTCATATTTTATAGGTATTATAGCTAAGTTTTGGAATCGACATCGGCTTTTGTTTTAATATACTCGTAATAGACAGTTATCTATACTGATATTATAAAGAGGTAAAATTTGTATGTTTGTAAGTTTGTATGTTTGCATGGTATGGTTTGATATTGAATGTTCTTTGCTTGTCGTAGCTTACGTCTTTGTTATTTGGAGAAAAATCTCGATATAACCTGTTAAAGGCGTTCAGCCATGTCGGACCTTACAAATATCTATACTACTATTATAAAGAGGTAAAATTTGTAAGTTTGTATGTTTGTATGTAGGGGGTAATCTTTGGAACCACTGGTCGGATTGCCAAAATTCTTTCACTGATAGATAGCTACAATGTTCCTGAATGCTATAGGCTATAAAACATCACCCTACGATGAGCTGATCAAATGGAGCTGAGCAGAGAGAGAGAGAGCAGAGGGTGAAACCGCGCGAGAGTAGCTAGTTACTTAGAAATCTAACATTGAATGCCAAACAAAATACCCCACATGATGTATAGAAAAATAAAACATATTTGGTAACCATCAGTTATTAAATAAACGACTCTCAAAGTCGCATTTTAAACCAATCAATGTTTAATTAGGTTAAAACTTATTATTTCTAAAACAACTGAGCTAGCTGTATGTATAAAGTGTGTTAAATTTAATCAACAAACGAAAAAAAAGTTAGTTGTTTTAATAATAGTTTTCTCAATATTTCGTTTGTTCTCTACAAGTATCCTTATATTAATTACCCTGAAATTCTGTAGCGTAGAAAGAAAGAATTAATAATAACAACGCATGAATGCTATATGTCCTTTGGGGATTGCGGGAAAAGGTTATCGTTTTCAGGCACATAATTGACTAAAAGACACAATAAAAGAGTATTTAGCTTGTAATCTTTTCGATAAATCCTTTTTTGTGTACTTCGATTTATTTTGTTCTTATAGTCAAAGGAGGTGGAATATTTAAAACGGACATTTATTTGTAAGTGCCATTGTTTCTGTTTCACTTAACTTAAAAAAAATGTATTTGTGAGATCTCAAATATGCATTTTTTTGAATGGTGAAAATTATCTTATGACTACTCTCTCCCTGAGTGAGGCGAGAGGGACTGTCAGACTCTTTGTCACTAAAACCTAGCCGATCCTACTACTACTTCAAATTCCTATGTGGTGGTCTGTTGACTTTGTGAGGCACGTGCGAAACGCTACGTTGCTTCCGCATACCCGCGCTTTCGTTGGCCGAAGATCGTGCGATATCCGATGCCCGGAGTGTCTACCACTGCGGCGGCGGCTGGGGCGTGAGGTAGATAGTTGCCTGACGCACTCCGCCTCCTTATTTGTGAATTTGGTATGCACAGAAAGATCAAACGGCTCCCCAGTACGTCTCGCTCCGCAGCTCGACTAAGGCCGTAAATATGTTTTAAGATTTTTTCATAAAATAGTAGCATATATGGCATCATTATATACTTTATTAAATTTACTTTAAGTACCTTATAATATTAGGGGATGTAATATAGTTAGAAGGTACTAATGTGCGCTACATTCAAACGTAGTGTCGGGTCAGTGAAGCTCATCCCAACACTCGGCTGACAAGTTGTCGGGAGCCATTATTCATGATGACAATTTTCCACGTGTCACCAACAGCCTACCATAAATGATAAATACTTTTTTGTTTTAGCAAAAGCTTTTAGACAAACAGTCTGTTATTAATTTTATTTTTAGTATTTTCGCTGTCAGCTTTGGTGGTTTAGTACTGGAGTTACTAAATCTTTTTACTTGATATGACAGATGACTTGATAAGATGTCGCAAGCGTTACTGTTAAATAATGCAAGAAATTTTCAACATACGAGCCAACACAATAGAAGTAGGTTTTATTCTTGTAGCGTGACTATGACGATTTCGAGGTTAAAATAACAGATTTTTAATAAGAGGTTCGTTTCATATTTTACACACACAAGTAATATAATGTCGAGAAGTGGGCGTATTACACACCGCCTACCATTCTGGAAAATAAAGTATAATAATTATGCTACATTTACATACGTATACAATTTACTTTTCAAAAATCTTTCCTAATTGAGCTTGTTAAATAACAGTTATTTTTAAAATCTAAATATATTTTTATATTACGCTCTTTTTTTACAAATGATATTTCGTACATAAGTTAGTAGTAATATATTAATAAATATAATTAATACCCGTAGAAAAGCCAGTTAACTTGAGCACAACCAACAGAATTGCAGTAACCAGCTGTGAAACGAAATTATTAATTTTAATAATATAGAAAAATATTTCTCTAGAATATACGCTCACTCTACCATAATCACTTACCAAATGAAAATAAACAGATAAATAAATACAAAAACGTACTAAAACAGGAATACATTCAAACTAAAGGTGTCATTACAAACGGAATTCCGAAACAACTTAAGTTCTTAATAACACGTGTAGATACAGTGCAAGTTGGATTCACCTACTCGTACTTAGAGTTGCAAACTGTAATTTAACCCAGACAGTTATACAGGCTCTGCTTTGATCAACTTAGTAGTGATGTGTCATTCAACTTTGTTTGGTGACGCAGCACTTAGGATTTGTTCGCGTTTCTGCTACCCTGGTACTTGAATTCAAACTGCACAAGTTTAAGGTGGGAATCAGGCAAGTTGTATCACAGGACAGGCAGTTACGAAATGCTTTATTCATGTACATAGCTAGCTATTAATTCCTTTGGCGTGCAAAACTGTGCCCATTGTATATTTGCATTAATGATCTTCTTGGCTACGGTTTTTTTCAAATTGGTGCAAATTATTGAGCCTATGCGTCGTCCGCTACCTTATTATATGTTCATATTTTATACCTGTCTTCTTGAAGGAAAATAGAATTTACCTACGTGTTGTAACAATAAGGGTTAAGTATTCCTAAATGTAGGAACCTGAGAGATGTTCAAAATAGAAAAAAATAATTGATCCTTTCTTGGACCCGGGAACTGACTTTTTCTGATTTCCATAGTATTTTGAAACTCAAGATATTACTTTAAGGGTCGTAATCAAATAAATAGTCCTTACTAGTGTTCTAAAACCCAATAATCACGGTAATTCACAAGTCGTTACACGACACAACACGACATTCTTTGGTATCATTAATTTATTTTGCTAAGAAAAACTCAATAGGAATGAAAATTGAATTTCCGTGTTTAGCACTTCCTTGGTAGACCGCCGTCTGTTCCGTTGAGTATTAATGGCAGCTATAATATCGTATTATTACTCGCTCACCGTCTCTTTATTTGCAATATCCGACCTAAGGTAGGATTCAGGATATTCAAACATAATATTTTCATAGAATGAAACGACCTATAAAATCAGTCCGAGGCGGGTTCTAGTTATTAACAAGCTACTCTGGCAAATAAACACTGCAAGAACAATGGAGTTGCTTGACACACGCTGTTATACCCCAGCTTGTCTCGAACCAAAATATATTTGTAGAAGCTTCAATATGGAGCTCATCCGACTACTCTATATCACGATAGATGAAAAACAAACTTCAATACATGAAGCTAAATTGGAAATAGCTTTTATTATACGGTGTGCAAAGATCGCATAAAGTTTCTTGGCTTATCGTTTCGTGGTAAAGTTCACCTGTGTGTTTAAATATGAACGAGAAATTCAAGTCTGTCGAAAACAAGCAAATAAAGTGCGTTTATGATATCGTGTGTTGGTCTGCAACATAAATCTGTCTAGCCTTCTATTGAATAAGCCACAATTCTGCATGAACACTCCCTATTATTACACACCGCACAGTCCGGCTTCGTCTATTGTGTCAGTCAGAAAATCTATACCGAATCAATGCCATAGAAATGAAGGTTTTATTGCCATTTCTGTTCGATTTCTACTCTGTAGGCTTAATATAAGATTTTATGATTAGGTTTCCTTTTATGAAGATGGATTTAGATATTAAATTCCTTATCAGAAATTAAAGTTCTGTTGTTTTTGTTTCTGAAAAAAAGTTTATTCCTAATTTACTAAAAGTCATAATTAAAATAATTTACTAAGTACTTACATTTAAGTTTTTTAATTGTTGTTGTAATTTAATTTTTCACATCTGAATTACTTAAAACTTCTATTCTACTATTATTATTTCTATTTAAAGCGGCCCATATTAAAAAAAATGTGTGAAAAACTCAAAATGTATCGTTTCATAAACAAAAAAATCTTTTTCCCTTAGGCGTTGTTACTTTATTACAAAGTTTCGACATGGATCGAGATTACTTAAGAAGAAGTTTTGATACTTTCCAAGGACTTCAAATGAATTTAAAAGTTCATTTTTATGCTCAATAATTCTTCGGTTAAATGCGTTGCCAATTAATTTTATGTAAAAAGTAATTTAGCTTCCGTGATTGAATGTATTCGTTGTTTATATTTGTTCCGTCGTTGTTTTCATTGTGTTTTAGGTAAAGTACCCAGTAGTGTTAGCATCACAACTGCCATTATTAATCACTAGAAAAGTAAGCATAATTTTTTACATTTTTATACCATGATTAACATCGTATTATGTGCCCTTTGCTGTTCAAAAGAACTCCTCTCAGATGGAGAAGGTTTGCTGTTGGTTTGTGATTACAAAATTATTATTAAAAATTATAAGTCCAGTATGCCTCAAAAATCATCAAAAATCTTTTATAATCTCGAACCCCCGATATGTCGTGGTGGCCCAGAGGTTGAAGCGCCTGCTTCTCATGCATGAGGGTGCAAGTTCGAAACCTGGCAAGTACCTTCTTCATGTGACTTTTTCCAAGTTATATGTTCTTTCTATAATTACACGCAAAGAAGGTTTGAGTATTAATCACCGCGCTTGCTCAAGGCGGATTGGGAATTTCAAACATATAATTAGAAATTATAAGTCCAGTTTCTCCGTGATACCACGACATGTGAAGGAACGATTCTTCAGTCTAAGTGTTATTTTACATGTTCTTAAACACTAAGCCACTTTATTAATATTGATAAGCTAATTATCAAATACCAATGTAATTAACGATCCTAATTAATTTCTGTTTAATCTGAGGCTGGTCTTGTGGTCACTTCAAGGACTCATATATATTCCCCTGTATATTATACGTGCTTTTAGTAATTTTAGCCAGGGTTGTGGGTCAAGCGTAATAAGGTTCGACGCAGAGCTGAAGAAGGAATGGAGGTTTTTAGCCAGTAGGGTCTGACATTACCTCGCGCCATATCCTAGATGAGAAGAGAGAAGAAGAGAGATATCATTTGATGATTTCCCTCCTCAAAAGGAGGTCTTTGTATGGTTAATCCTAATATTGTTCGCCTTTGTGACTTACTAGGTAGAGAAGTGCAACGAACTAAGTAATGTTTTGTATCATCATGGATTGATGAAACTGAGCGATCGAATGTTTATTATAGGTTCATCATCATTATCAATAGATGATGATGATTGAGCTAGTTTGATGATGAAATTGAAAGGTGGGCGATGGAACCTTTTGTGATGCTTATAATAAAATGTCTAATCTATGATTTTTTATCGTTGCCCCACACTAGGATTTTCTCCTGTGTTGTGAGTGCGTTTACAAACATACAATTTCACATACACACCACACCCAGACTCGGAACAACGATCTGTGGGTCACATAAAGAGTTCTGTTGTTCCGTGCGGGAATGACGAGACATTATAAGTATGCGTAATTTAGGCATTTTTTTTAATCTATGAATTTTTCAAATCCATACCTATAATTAAATGCAAATCATATGACTGACAAATTGTAATCTACCGTATTAGGTATATTCGTAAAAAAAAGTCAAATTAATAACAATTTATGCATAAATATGTATTAGTTTGCTAGGCATTGTGAATAAAATATATTTACAATGGTATATGAATAATAAATGGGTGCGTATTAAAACATTATGCTCATATGAATTCAGTATTTAAATCATGTAGATGAAAAAGTGAAATAATTAAAAAAACTGGCTTATTAATGTAGGTACATTTATTGAACTCAAAAAGTATTTTTTGTAAATTTTAATATTTATTCCCATTCATCTCATTTCTCATTTTTTCGTTCAGAAAAGTTGTACTGTTTTTACTCTAATAGGCAACTCTGACCTATTTTATTAAATACTAGCTGTGCCCGCGACTTCGTTCGCGTGGTTGTCGAAAACAAAACAACATCGTTTAGATAACAGTAGGCTATACACATATAAACTCCACTCGAGGAAGATTTTTTTTTGCTATTTAAGTTCCTGCCTGTAGTATATATTTATTTAGTAATATTGGTATAGCTGATTACGTTAATGCTTCCCTATATACTATATTAGCGGTGGAATTACCCGGAGCATATACAAAAAGGTTGTTTGGGTTGCTAACACGTGATAGAGAAACATAGAGTCCGACGTATAGAAAACAATCAAAAGTATGGTCATGGGGTAATAGACCCTTACAGGGAATTGCACATGCACATTTTTTAGGACTTAAATTTCTGAGTAGAATGAGTGGTGGAGTACCAACTTTTAAATCAATTTTGTGTGCTGGAACACCTGGTGTCATTAGAGAGTCTAAAAACTCTACCCGATAGTGGGTGGTATCTCCTTTTTCCAAAACCGTGCTAATAGATGAATATCTACATTCTCCAGAAACATGTACCAATATTTGAGAATTGATTGCTGCTGCTTGGTCATTGCGAGGTGCCAAAGTAGCTCGTTGGCATAGCCAAGCAGCGTCATGGTTCGAGATCTCTGATGGATCTCCGTATACAGAAGAAATGAGTTCTTGCTGTGAGGCAACAGAAGAACACAGGCTCTCGACTAAAGTTACTTTACCACCTTTTTGAGTCGTGTATGTACCATTACCAATTTGAAGTAGTAAATTTGAGAAGACCTGCGCGTTTGCGTCACCTCCCAAATATGCTCACATATTAAAGCTCAAATTGGATGATATGACTACGCCATAAAAAAGAGCTCTTTAAACATGGGTATTATAGGGAGTGTCTGCCTAAAGTCTCCACAGAATAGCACCGTTAAGCCCATCGGTCGGTCATTTTGTCTTATATCTCGCAACGTTCTATCTACAGCTTCCATAACTTCATCACTATTGCGAGAGATGTTGCAAACAGGGTTTTCTGTGCGCTCCAAGTCGATTGGTATTTTAAATGTTTTATTTGCAGTTTTCCTCCTGGTAATAAAGTGGCTGCAATTCCTGAGGAGGCCACCGCAAGGGCAAATTTGTTTTGGCCCCTTACTTGAGCCAAGATAACTTTGGTGAGGAAAGTTTTACCTGTTCCACCAGGTGCACATCTAAAAACAATATTTCTCCCAAAAAAATTTCTACACTACAGCATACTCTATCAAATATTTGACGCTGTTGTGACGTCATATTTGAACAGCCATTTAGCCTTATTTTTGCTAACTCCTCAGGGTTGTAATTTATTTCCGATGCACACTCTTTATTTATTTGTTCCCCACCAGCTGTCGGCTTTGGCAAGCCGTATTGACTAAGAAGGTTCCCTCCTATACTTATAACTATATCTTGTATAGCTAGCAAAGACTTATTATGGCAGTTTTCCCGTACTTGGTCAGAAGTTTCTCTATCACTATTTTCCTGTCTGAAAAAATCTTCGGCAAACGCGTCTTAAATTTTTGCCACAACTGCCCAGCGTCCGATAGGCCACAAAATTTCAATAAAACAAACAAATGACGAAGACGATGTGGACTATCGCTGACGCATGCTTCGGCTAAAGCATCATCCCAATGCTGATCGCCATCTAATAAAGGCCGTGCGCGGCAAGCAGCCTGAAATGAGGGATATTCTATATCGTCCACTTTGCGGAGATCAGTAAAAGAAGTAGGCCCTCGCACTATGTGAAGAAGAAGGCGTAAATAATAACACTCTGCATTATTTGGGTGCACCGTGTATACTCTTCCAATCAAGTGTTCTTTAAGAATGCCGGGCTCACCTTCTACAGCAGTTCCACGTCTCCTGCGTTTAAAAACACCTTGCTGCTTGTTGTAAGTATAATAATGTGGCACTTCATTGTACAACAGAGACTTGGCGAAATTGTCTCTTTCGCAAAGGCAAAAAAAATGCGAGCAAGGTGGTTTGTCTCGGGTTATATCATATTAAATCGGATCTGCGCTATGGTCTGGAAATTCTGCACTTATGGCACTGTCTATAGCGTCGGGACAAATTGTTTCTTCCAGCCACAAAAGAATGTGCGCATGGGGTAAACCACGCTTTTGCCACTCGATGCTATACATAAAACACAGAGTTGAACCGAAAACTTTCTCATTTGTAAGTAGATTAATCAAAACTATGAGTTTTAAATGCAAAATCCATATATGTCATAATTAATCTTATACAGAAAATGACGTATTTGCACAACGCCATCTATCGAATAAAGATATCAACTATCAACATTAGTTCTGTTTTTTGTCTTAAGGTGTCGTTGCAATTACTATACGGAAATGCGTGTTGTTTTACTTCTTGAACTCACTAAATTAATCATATCTTCTGATAGAGTGAACCGATTTCGATGAAACAAAAACTAAGTTATACCTCAAGTTGTGTAGAATGTTTGTATATAAGCATTGTCTGCATTGAATTCATAGATTTTGCGTGATGCGCGCACAAACAAACATATAAACAGACAAACAGACAAACAGACAAAAATGTCAAAAATTACGAAAATGGGTTCGGTTAGTTATCCTTTAACAAGCTGGCTATTTTTTTTGTCAATTTTTTCAATGTACAAAAATTACTTTTCTACAGATTTATTATATGTATAGATATGTCAACCAGTAAAAGCAAAACAGTGTTTTTGTACACAAAAAGATTCACATTTTTCTTTGATGTTTACATTTAACTGCAAATGTACAGCAAATCTATTCTAATTAACCTTTGTTTTAAAAAGTTTTTTTTTTTGTGGTTTTAACCATCTTTTTTGTTTTGGACAATTTTCATCATAATCACTCACGTTTTTCTCCTCATAGGTACTCGAAATCAAATGTGTTATTCTTGACATATTTTCGAAAATTAACAAATCTACCCGACACCTCTGTGGGTAGGACTTAATTAACCGAGCTGCAAATAAGATAAATGAACTGTCAGAGTCGCTAATGCGTCCACTGGTTATCGGACACACTGTTACAACGGTTAGCACACATTCTGTTTTTATTTCGTGGAGAGCCGTGCTTCGGCATGAATGGACTGGCTCAACCGAAGTGATACCACGGCCTCACAGAAAACCCCGGCGTGAAACAACCATAGCGTTATGTTTTGCCATGTGAGTGAGGTTACCGGAGACCTTATCCCCATCCCTTTCTCCATACCTTTCCAATCCTTAAATTTCAGAAACCCTTATCCTAAAAGGCCGGCAACGAGCTCGTTACTTCTTTGGTATTGCGGCGCTGATTGAATATCATCAGGTAATCCGTCTGCTCGTTTGCCGACAAAAAATATAATATATAAAAGTTATAGGATCGACATTTTTGAAAAAAAATGCCTAGGGTGCCTTGCCAAGAGAAAATACCCGTTGTGACGTGTTTTGTGAAAAGACAAAAAGGATAAGGTATATGGTTATTTTACTTCTATCACCTTATCATGTTATTTTGTTTGAATGTTATGTGAAATTTAAATATGGAGTTTAGCATAACAACTATGAATGTACAATCCAATGACAATGCAGGCGTATGGCGTGGCAAAGTCAATGATAATATCTAGAAAGTCCGAAGACTTAATTATCTAACAAAAAATATAAATACAAATAAATGTATAACGTAATCCTCATATATAACATTCTTTATTTTTAACAATAATGTAAATATAAAAAAATGAAACTCTATGAATATACATGGAAAGCGATCCGAAATACGATTTCTATTTTTTCCGAGTACCTGTCGATTGCAAAGTGCAAACGAATCAAATTCGCAGCATAGCTCATAGCGTGCAATAAAAGCGACGAAAAAAGGTTCCTGACATTTTTTATTTGGAGTTTAAAAAGACATGTGATATATTCCATTCAATGATGGCACGTAAAGCATGTTTGATGTCCATTTTCGATGTAAAAGTAGATTTTTTTTTCTCTGTATGTCGTATTTCGCCTCTCAAACTGTTTATTTTCAAAGCTATAGGATATTGGAAGAACTGATAATCTGTAATGAAGGTGAAATGATGGATACTCTTGATGAAATTACAGCTGCTTATTGGAGTATAAAGGAGATTAGATAATTTTGACCGATGTGAAGTATTAAGTTATTCGCTATTGAAGGGTTGGTTTCCTTAGTGATGTTGACTCCCCTTTTCTATCGGTTATCGGGTTTGAGGTATCCTCCAATTGGTAATAATAATAAAATTAATTTTGTGGAAATAGATTTATGATTTTCATCTGATTTTGTTTTAATTATATTGATACATTTACTGAGATATTTATAATGGAGAATCGTCAATTCGGAAGACAGACATGTTTTATACAAATATATATAGAACGAAGTTCTTATAAAAGGTGTGACATACTCTTCAGTAACATATTATAATACTTTATATTTAACTGTTGCCATAATTTGACAAATTAAAACGAATGCAAATATGACCCAAAAATACATTGAGTATCTTCCATAGAACTTTGTTTAGTTTCGGACGCACTTGCAACCATTACACCAATAGGTAAACTAGTCTACATTTTTTATTCTTGTAACAATCATAGAAATAGGGCCATTTATTAGAGCCCGTAGGATTGAGGCAAAGTTTCCTGTTTTCAAAGCACGTGTGTGACGTGTGTGGGTCACGTCACGTGATGATGACGAATGCTTAGCTATCTCATTGGTCACAAACGTTATTGCAGAACATTTCACTCAGAGTTAACATCATCAATTTTTCAAACTGAAGGCGTATGTCGATAGGAACGTTCGTTACATGCCACAAAATATTTTGTGCAAAAAGATTTATTGTGTTATTAATTTTTGTTAATATTTCACTGTGTTCTGTTGAGTGGGGGGTGAAAGCTGGCTTATCGAAGGTATACCTATATTATACATACATGTATAAAAGACACGTTGAGACTGCAGACCTTATAGCCAAACGATGATATGCTGATTGCAAATTTTATTAAAAAATAAATCTATTACGTTATGAAAAATTAAAGTTAAAAGAAAGAAATCAAGTTCGGTTTTGTACAAATGGAAAAAGAAAAAAGTAAGTTTAGGCCAAGCTACATACAAACCCAAAGTTACAATTTTTGAATTTCGAAGCTCTCAGAAGATGACGTAAGACAACCAATTTACTTTATAATACGGTAGTTTCCAACTAGTCAAATTCAATACTTTTATCCAAATGTCAAAAATCGTACTTTTTTATGAAGGATTATGAAAAATTGAGTTATAACGTCATAGTATTTTTGCGTCAAATAGCTTACTTATTTCTTAATAATTAGCTAAAAAATATTGAAAACATAGTGTATCGATCGATTGATGAATAAAAGAATGGTTATTTTTCTATATCTTATTGTATTAAAACGTCTAATAAATTAATTTTTGTCTTAGAAAACTATCCAATTCTGCGTATCCAGTTTACCAAAACAGGAACAATATGAAATAACGGTTGTGGTTTCTGTGCAAGCATTTTTTAAAGAGCTTAATATATTTTTAAAGCGGCCATCTAATAGGGTGATGTGACGTGATAAATCGAGCGTTCAGATACTTGATTAAGTATCGGTGTATCCCTGCTTTATCTGGGAGGACGGTCTTTATATTAAACTTGGTTGGATAGTACCTAGTACTCATTTATTAAGTATGGCTTCCTTTTTTATGGTTAATAGATATTCTAACACTAAACTACATCGGAAAACAGTTTTCTTTGTTTTATATATATTTACATTATTTAGGAATGAAGATAATAAGTGAGCTCGTCTTAATAATTTGGGTATTAATAAGAATAACAAAGTTGAGTGCAGCGATTCCAAAAAAAAAAACTGGTACAAACATTCTAAACAAATTCTCATCTGAAACTTTTAAGTGCGGGAGAGCCTTGTTTTGGCAGTGGGTCCGCTCGACCGGAGTGATACCGCGGCCTCACAGAAAACCGACGTGAAACAATCACAGTGTTGTGTTTCGCCGTGTGAGTGAGGTTACCGGAGGCCCAATCCTTCCCCTCTCCCAATCCTTCTTCAATCCCTAAATCTCCCAATTCCTAATCCCTAAACGGTCGGCAACGCACTCGTAACTCCTCCGTTGCAGGTGTCTAGGGGCGGCGCTGATTGCTTACCATCAGGTCATCCGTCAGCTCGTTTGCCAACCTATTACATTAAAAAAAAAACTGTTTGTCAGTACATCTACACATGTATATCGATTTTGTAACATCCTATTAATAGAACTTCAGAGGTTTATCGGAGCTTATTTGAGAACAGAATAATAAACCACGATGTGGTCTGAGGGGATTGTGGCAACGTTGGCTTACACGTGATTATTATCTGTCATAGCTAGTGGAAAATTTTGGTTAGTAAAATCAACACTGTTGATTTATAGAGCTGTATTATTCTATCACAAAATATTTTAGTTAAAAATGAATTTACGACAACAAAATTTGTAATACAGGTTGTGTATTAAATGAAAGTTGAATTACTGGTAATGTTGCTTTAATGCCAAATATGTTTTTACTTTTTAATTGTCGTAATTCGATACACAATAGAAGAACAATCAGTGCGCAAACGCCGGTGTTCGTTTGGGGTGATAATCATTGTATTCCGTAAATTTAAGGCTTAGTTTACATTATTACCTAAGTATTGTTTATTTGTTGTAGGTCAAGTTATTGCTAAAACAATAAACAAATTCCAAAAACTTGCATCGTTTTTATAAAGCTTAATTAAGTTAAGAAGTTAAAAAGCCTTCGTGTAACTTCAATGTAATTTACATAAAGTCAAATTATTATTTATGGCCAGAAGAAATATTTTTTTAACATCAAGATTTTATATTTACTAGCAAATCTTTTTATTGAGACTGGCCGCAAATAAAAAATAGGATGCAACAACAAGTTAATCGAAAAAAGAAAACGTAACGTTCTAAAATTTGAAATAAATAAAACATTTCTATTAACGGCGCGACGCGACGCAATAGACGCGGCGACGCAGGATTGTTTGCGTGCAAAACTTCGTGGACGTTGCAATTCACGGCGGGACAGGTGACGAGAATGGTCCTCTTTTACCCCACAGTCCACTGTCACATTCACACGTCCTTTTTGTTCCGTTCTACCCTCAAACTGCCAATTCCTTGGGTTCTATGGTTGTTTCATTGGGTTGTGCGTGAGATAATTTTGTTGCCGACCTTTTTAAAAGACACATAGTGGTCGTTCTTTTGTTTGACTTTGATGTAGTAGGAATGAGTTTAGTTGCGACATTTATGCTTTTTCATCTTGTAACATGGAAAATATAGTATACCATAAAAATGTTGTTTTAAGTTACATTTTTAAATAATTAATTAAGTTTGTTTTATACGGAGGTGAGCAAACCAACAAATATTTTCGATAATACAAATTAAACTTCTGGAACAAAACCACACACTAATGAAATAATTAGAAAAGTTTACTCCCGAAACATTAACGAGGATTGAAAATGTACCGGGTACCTGTATCTTCATTAAAGAATTAATTAATCTACCCACTGCCCCGACCTTGAAATACTAACAATTGTTGAAAATACCCCGATTTAGGGTCAGCTCACATCGGACAGAGGTGTACCCGAAATGTTTAGGTTTTTTGTCATATCATTAAAATGAGGTAAGTTTAAATAAATGTTACAAAGTCTGAACTCAACTAGGCTACCAAAAAATAAGAAGTGGCACGAGTGGGCCTACAAAACCGTAGTGATACCACGGAGCAACCTTGCGTAAGAGTGAGGTTACCGGGGTACTAATCCTTCTCCCCCTTTCTCAATCTCCAAATCCCTAATCATTAACACCCTAAAAAGAGCGGTAAATTACTAGCTCAATACGGTAAAGAAGGTGTGGTGGGTGTCTATGGTATTTTTTTGTGACGGGAAAATCATCAAATGACTTCTCCCGCCCAGGGTCAGACGGGA
Organism: Spodoptera exigua; assembly: GCA_902829305.4. Classification (NCBI taxonomy): domain Eukaryota; kingdom Metazoa; phylum Arthropoda; class Insecta; order Lepidoptera; family Noctuidae; genus Spodoptera; species Spodoptera exigua. The sequence goes on from LR824612.2 coordinate 8,356,865, forward strand.
GGGAGTGTCAGACATTTACTGACTAAACCCCCCCTCTCCCCTCGTTCCTTGTCCTGCTCTGGGCCGAGGTCGCGGTGCCTTTTTGCGCTTACCTTGCAACCCCGGCTGAACATCAGCCCTATAGGGCACCCTCTGTGAGGGTCTATTGGCTCTTTGAGGCGCACGCAGAACACTACGCGCCGTACGCTCGGATCTGGTTCGGGTCGGGCGGCGAGTTACCCTTCCTCACCGTCCACAGATCCGCGCTTACGGTGGCTGGAGGTCGCCTCTCAGTATATGGCCAGTGCTGATCGATTAACATAAGATGGTCCGTTAACTCGCTAGCCGACCTATACTACAAAAATAAGTACATGTATTAAATACAGTAGTATAGTAGTAGTATATAACGAGAATTCATCAAATGTGAATATTAAATTTATTTATGTAGATATAATAATGTAATCAAATAGTTATCATTTTAATATAAAAACTTGATTAAAATTATTTTATACATACATACATACATAGGTATTTTTAAGAAGTAATTAGTTTTTGTGTTGGTTCGCAAGAGGGTCCATAAAATAGGATCAAAAGCTATTACATTGAGTAAACATTTACCTCTTTGCGTTTATATAAGAAGTTTTCGTCAAACGCAAATCAGCTTTTTGGGCACCCCACTTAACGATACGGGTTTGAACCAGGTACTTATGTACCAATTGTGGTGAACTTAAACATATTTAGTTTAAATTGTTGACACTTAAAGGGTTTAAATTTCATTGTTAGGGAGCACGTGTAAAAAGGACGAGGCGTTATTCTAAACAATGGTGAAGAAGAATAATTAATTCATAAAAGAAATATACAATATGAATTTAATTGTATGATGAAAAATTTTATGTCAATTGACACAACATACCATATTTAAAAAAAATCTTATATAAGGCCTTTACCTATGAAATTGCCGTTTTGCATGAAAAAATTTAAACGAATTTTTGATTTGAAATGCGATAAAAATGTAACACTAATCAATAAACAAATGACTACTTTTGTAAAAAAAACCATGTTTTTAAAACAAAATTAATTAGCCTTAGCCTAACAAAAACTATTTCGATTTGAAATGGCCAGTACTGCAGAACGGCAATTTCATAGGTAAAGACCTATTATAATCTTTATATATAAAAATTTCGTGTCACGTGTTTGTCCGCGATGGACTCCTAAACTACTAAACCGATTTTAAATTTGATTAGCATTCCGTGTGCATTTTGATCCAAATTGAAATATAGGACAGCTTACATCTCAATTTATAGTCACAATATTATTTTGACAAGAACCTTAGCCACAGCAACGCGTGTCTGGGTCTGTTAGCAATATATAAATGTCTTTTTTAATTTTTGGTAACGTTACCCTATTCTTTGATTTGTTCCTGGATCCTGAATATGTTTACAAAATTTTCATATCAGCTCCGAACATGTATTTGTGGATTGCAACAAGAATTATTATGTCTATAAAATTATACAATAAACTGCCAGAATCCATTAAAATGTATATCAATATTAGATTTTTCATAAATAAATTAAAAACATTATGTGTATTTAAAAGCTGTTGTATTGTAAATAAATACAATAATTATAAATGCATAAAATAATTACAATATAAAACAAACATATTTATAATATAATACGAATATGTAATTAATAAAATGTTGAATTTATAACAAAATATTTATATTATCAATCACGCTATAAATATAATAATGTCTATAGCAATACATAACATTGAAAACCTAGGACATTTATCTACTTAAAGTTATTATAAACAATACCTAAAGTGTGGGAGAGCCAAGTATCGGCAGGAATGCGTCGGCTCGACTGGCCTGAAACCACGACCTCATAGAAAACCATCATGAAACAACCGTACCGCTGTATTTCGCCGTCTGAGCAAGGTGGTCTATCCTTTTCCTCCATCCATCCTTCCCTAATCCTTAAATCTTCCAAACCCAAATCCTAAAAAGCATACGGGCAATGCAATTCTAACACCTCTGGTGTAGCGGGTGCCCATGGACGGTACCAGTTTTCTAGTTAAGAAGTGGAATCAGGTGACATATTTCTTGGGATTGCATTTGTACAGCACGCGTTTTATTTCACTGTGCGTATAATGTATATGTAATTTACACTCTGGAACCAGCAAATAGCTTCACTAGAGGACAGATCGACCGACTGACACACAATGTTCAACTTTTTGTTTCTTTTTTTAACGTACAAAGTGCCTATATTTGTCTATTTGAAATGACTTTGACTTAACGTGAAATGCAAGACGCGCTGTACAACACCCCGCGTGTACGTAAACTCGGCCTTATAAAACATGATACTTATAAATACTTCTGTTACTACATAGAACTATCGTAATAATGTTATTACTGGAAATGGCAGTGCCATAAACTACCCACGTTTTCGCAGAAGAATAGGCGTCATATTATATTTAGAATGTTATTTTATATTAATGCATCTATTTGTTTTTGCTTTCAATATATATATAAGTATTATACACCGAACATGAAACTGAATTGCGCAGTCGCTTGATAATATTAAAAAAAGTTAAAGTTGTTGTAGTGAGACCAGAGGTGTCCCATCCTCATTATCATCAGTCTATAAGTGTCCACTACTGAGTCAAGGCCTCACAGAGAGGATTTTTGATCATTAATAGTCACATTTGCTAAATAAACATTAAGTAAAGGTACTGCTGTAAACATATTGAGTATTGAGTACTGAATTTATTTAAAAATTATATTAAAATATCTAGATTTTCTCACGATATTTTTTTTTAATTTAATAGTTTATTTTTCGACATTATTGATATAATACTACCAAGTTATGATATTAGATGGATGTTACCAAACCATTTGACTGTTAACAATTCCTAATTTAAAGTACCATATCGAACTCAATAACACAACACAGTTCGAACAAGAAACTTGTCTCAAGTGGTAACAAAATACAAAAGCCGCCAAAGTTCTGGGTTCGATCCCTCACTCGGACAAAGTGATAATGTGATTTTCCTGTTGGAAAATTCTCAATTGACCTGAGCTTGGAGCGGTGTCCGATAAATGGTGATAGCCCAACCCTTTATCACATTGGACATTAATACTGTCATTGCGAACCCTACCCTTTAGCCAACCAGAAGTGACTGTGGATTTTAAAAAGTTTGTTTGTTGGGAAATCTTGTCTGTGGGTGGCGACCCCTTTTAAATGAATTTAAATTGTCTTTGATAGAACATGACTTGGATTAATGGACGAGTAGAATGTTAAACGACTAATGAATAATGTTTTACAATTTTTATTTGAGTGAAAGGGAAGATTTGTACAATTCTCCTTTAACATATGTATAAAAATAAGATACGATCAACTACCTATATTTATTTATATGTTTTAAAAAAATTTACATATACAACATTACAGCTTACGCCATTAAGTTATATTGTTAATTTTATATAAATACTATTAAACATATATATATACTATATATATCGCCGTAGCTCAGCGAAGTCTGAAATAGAAAGTATCAAAACTATCTATCGCGCGATTACAAAAAGGAATCGAACCTTGAACGAAAAAATAGTCATTTCTCCATTTAAATTAATTGTTTGCGTTGCTTCAAATTTAATCTGGGTATCTTGAATCACCATTTGTAGGTACGTCGTAAACACTAGACGATTGCTTATGAATAGTTCCATTGTAGGTTCCATCATAGCTTTCCTATGATGGAACCACCAGGCGAGACAGTGGCCAAACAAAAAACAATCAATCTTCACTGTTTTACAATTAATGCTTTAAAATGTATCATTATACATTTACCATCAATTTAGTTTTAGTAACCCATATATTTAATAATAAAATAATAACACATTAAAAATACTGTTTTCATTTTTCTAATTACAAAGTTGAATCAGGTGACATGTTCCCAAGAATTACATATGCACAGCACTCGTTCTATTGACAAACTCAGAATGGGGGCACGTCTGTCATTTGTTAAGAATTAATAATTCTGATACTCAATTATATTTTCCCCGTGCTGTCTGTACATACGAAAACTTTTATTTACCCTCGTTAAACACATCCAAATACGCTCTCGTCTCCAGTTTATTTGAATTTTCCTACAAAATTTACTTTCTGCGAGGAATCAGAATATACTTGGCATCACTTCAGGCTTATCGTTTTACGCAAAGCCACCGTACCTAGCACTGTAATAGTATTATAGTTTACATAATCGTCTTACAGCACCATAGTGGTGATATCCAAACCAAATCTTGAACATTTGAGCGCTTTAATGAAAATGAAGATTCGTAATTGCAGTCTCAGAGCGCGGTTTGATGGGAATTAACTGGAGTGTACGAACTTATGTTGGTATGCGTAGGAATGCCTGGGTAAATTAAAAGTTATCATATTATTCTTCAATATATATTCTTTGTTCGCAGATATTGTTAGCGTTTTTAGGCGTATATCATTGACAGTAAAGTTTATTCATAATAACAATTTACTCACGTAAATTCACTGAGTAAAACTCGACGAGTTTCAAGTCACCACGGGACTTCTATTCGTGGGTAGTGTCTGCGTCGCGGCATTGAAACAAGGACAATATTTCTCAAATGATACATGTCAGTAAGCCGTTATTTTCAATGTCTATAACAACTTGTTTTGATAACACAAAATGGAAAATATTTTTATTGATTTAAGCTACAAAACTAGACAGACGTGCTATAATCAGTGAAAAGCGTGTAGGTATAAATCAATATACATGCATGAAAAAAGATTCTAACGTTTTTACTGTAAATAATTAAAATTAACTAAAAATCGTGTAGGTTGCGCGACATCGCCACGGCCGCGCACGCTGCTCATGAGGAAGAATCCCTCTGTGGTTCGAAACTAGTAGAGCTTTTCTAAGTATATACACGTGAATGACGCAGTTTACTCACGTGTATATGTGTTTTAGTTGATTTTGTATGTCTCACGATAGTTATTACTATGTAAAAATGTTGACTTTGAAAAGTAAAATGGTATTTCTATGAAACGAACACGAAATATTAAAATTCCTAAATTAAAGATATGAATTTGTTAATTTAATACATAATATGTAATTTAAATAAGCCATTGATGGAACATTTGGTGCTTTACTAGTATGTACCTACGTTAGTCAATTAGTCTTTATATTTAAATGCCTATCAGTACCATTGGAGTCTGATGAGACATTAATTTATAGTATAGTAATTACTAACCCACAAAGCAGGTATAATCGTGTATTTGATACATATATAATTTATTGTAATCCTGTAATCGGCAATCAATTTTGGATGTCGCATAAATTACCACTCGGCAAACCGTACTATGAAATCCGTGAAAACTGACCACAACTAAATCGTATTTAATGCAAATCTCCAAACTAATTCTACTAATCTAAAACGCTATCTAACAAAGTTCAGATAATTTACATAAATATCTATGTATAATGGAAGTATCTAATTGTTTTTAACTAAACATTTGCGTTCGCTTTGATAACAAAATACGAAGTATTTACTTGTAATGCTTTAAATAAAGTTATATACGGAGTGCAATAATCGATAAGTTTCATATTTCTTCTTTTTCTCTTTTAAAGCGGAACACCTGTCAATTTATTGACAACTATGTTTTGCCCGCAACTTTGTTCGCGTGGAATTGTGATTTTCTGCAGATATTTGGCTTAAGAACTATCCTATGTCCTTTATCGAGTTCCAAACTATGTCTGTACCAAATTTCACACAGATAGGTTCAGTAGTTTAGGCGTGAAGAAGAGACATTTTAAATATTAGTTTGGATAACGAATTACTCACGAGATGGAACTGACAAAAGCTCTACAAGTTTCAAGTCACAACGGGGCTCTTATCGTGAGCAGTGTGCACGACGCAGCGATGTCGCGCAGCCAACTCTAGAAGAGCTTCATTCAGTTCATTCGTGCGAGTAAGGCATTATTTTCCATAAATTTAATATGTATCACGATAGTTACTTACTATTCAAAAATAATTAACTTCATAACAGGTGAAGTTGATCTTAGATTAACACAAATATTGTTTTGTAATTTATGTGTTTAATCGTAAGTGGTCACCGTATCTAGCGGCAAACTTATTGTTATACGCCATCTACAACTGTACGAGTGCAATGGAAAAGTTTTTTATGCAACATTTTTAAACATTAATCATTTTCCTAATGACTTTATTACCGTTCTGCTAATAGAGATCTGTACCAAATTCCACGTAGCTTGCAGATTCTGTGTTCCCTGTTGATTGGTTCGCAACATTGCTCGAGACAATTCAAACACAGCATCACAGATAACGGAACGCTTGACCGCAGTTTACTGCAGAGTTATCAGGTATTGCAGTACTGAGCGGACTATAAATGTCAATGAAAATGTACGTAAAGTATTAAGGACGCTAGTTAGTCTGATAAAAATAATATAGGTGATAAGACTTATAAGTTTTGTCTATGTACAAAATGTGTAATATTTAAACATTATGTTAGGTTTGGAAGTTTATGTTTCAATGTTTAAAGATGTATCTATATACATACTTATATAAAAATTAATCCAAAATGTGTTCGTAAGCTCGTAACTCAATAACGCTTGGATCAATTCTTTTTTGTTATTGCTAGGGGAAGTTCATTATGAAAGAAATTTTAGCAAAAGTGACCAAAGAGCTGGGAAATTAGTCTCCCTTTCGTTGTAAGCAAGATAGTTGGAGACCCATGCGAAGCAAGAGCGAGCCGTTAGTTTACTTATAAAATTTAGTACGTAACCCTATGAACTTCATATTTTCTTTAAGATTGAAGGTCAAATACACACAACATTACACTATAGCACACACTTGAAACCAAAGGGTTATATCAAAAATTGGAGTAGGTGCTCATCCGTATTTAAAGCGCAATTGCAGTTATAAACATTTTGTACTAAAAAAACCTATATTCGTTCTATGAAAAACCACATCACTCACAAATGCTAACCCTAAATTAACTAATATCACAACAAAAACAAATTTCCATGAAGTGACTCCCAATATTTAGTTAGGTCAAAACAGTTAGTGTTAGAATAGCGTGTATGAAAATACAATAGAAATAAAAAAATTATTATTAAAAAAACAAAATACCCGACTGCACACTAAAAAAAGAGTAAAACAAGCCCCACAATACAAATTTACTGAATATAATTTATAAATGTTGATGGAAAGCATCGCAGGCGGGGACCAACAGAGGCTTATTTATAGTCATTTCTGTTGTGCACCATTTAGCAGAATTTTCGTTGGTGGCGGTCAAGGTGGTCCCCGCCTGCGATGCTTTCCATCAACATTTATAAATTATATTCAGTAAATTTGTATTGTGGGGCTTGTTTTACTCTTTTTTTAGTGTGCAGTCGGGTATTTTGTTTTTTTAATAATAATTTTTTTATTTATAACTTTTTAGCTGTTTACCGCGCCGCGCGCCGCATGCCAGGCCACGCCCTATCTTTTTGCTTGCTAACGCATGAGTTGCTTTGCGTTGACGCAGAATTAACATGTTCCCGTGGGAATTTTGAGAAAAAACGTATCCTATATTAATTACTCCCGTGATTGAAATGAATCTAATGATACCGCATACATATTTTTTTAAAGGGAAATTTAGAAAAAATATTATTATGTCTTTATCCCGTGGGACTTTTAGGATAAAATGTATCCTATGACACTCCCGTAATCAAGACAAATCTAACGATACCTCATACATCAAAATCCATCAAGCCGTTTAGGCTACAGGAGGTCACAAAGGAAAAGACATACATACATACTTACATACACTCGAAAAACATTACCCTCCTTCTTTGGCAGTCGGGTAAAAAGTCCTACCATACTGAACGTTGAAAGAATGCCTTTACAAAACTCACGTTCGCAGACAGACATACAGACGCTTCTGTTGTTCACGTTGGTGTTTCAACTGTCAACGCTCGCACTCACTAGAGAAGAATTCTCGTAACATCTCTGGCTTGACTGGCATACTGATCTTGTAAACCAGTCTGTAGAAAGGTGAATCAAGCTTTACTTTTTATTCATAAGAGTCCAGAATCAAGTAAGACGAAGATTTTGAGAGGGTAGTGATAAAATTATTCAAAAGTGGAATAAAAATCTATAAAGAAGCTTAAAAAGTCTAAAGCAGAAAACACGAATGAGGTTCTCCGATTTAAAATTCGAATTTCAAAAATATGTAGTAATAAGCCATGAAGAAATTATCGTCAATATTTTAATCCAATCAGCGAGTAGTGGTCACTTAGCCGTAATCAAAAGGATTCTAATTACGTTTTAAACTTTGCTCGCCGAAATATATTTAAAATTGGCAGTTAAACTTTTAAGGCCAACAAGGGTTGTTGGCCTAATTTCCAATTAAAATATCAGCGAAAATATTTGATAAATGTATTTATAAAATGGCTTTTACAAATATACCTACACTTGAATAGGGATTGTGGGAATGATAACATAATCGATCGCTGTGCTCATGGTCTACAAAATCAGCAGCATCTGTCAAATCACATTTTTGTGTGTCAACCGGATGAATCGGTTGTGGTGGACCGGAGGTTAAGGCGCCTGCTTCTCATGCATTAAGGTGCGGGTTCGAAACCTGGCAAGTACCAATGTGACTTTTTTCGAGTTATAATATGTACGTAAAAGAAAACATCATGTGAAAACCAGGACTTAAAATTTCTTAAAATTTCTTTCGCCTTGAGCAAGCGATGTGATTATTGCTCTAAACCTTCTTCCTGTGAGAAGAGGCCTTTGCTCAGTAGTGGGCATCATGATGAACCGGATGAAGCACCTAATGGTAAGCAATCAACACTGACTTGACACACAGAATCTTAGGACCTCCAAATCTATAATCCTTAAATCCCTAACAACCCCCAAAAGGTCAGTAACGTACTTGAACTTAAGAACTGCGGCTTCTAGTCGGTTATAACACATGTACAGGGTCAAAAATATATTTCTTTAATAATTGAATTCTCTAGAGCAATTATTTACCATGTATTAAATTATTTATTTAGAGACATTAAAGGAACAAGGAAAAGAAAAATGAAATTGTTTTCCCCTCTGATTCTTTCCTTTTTTATTAGAACGTACTTAATGTCTGTGGTCAACGCCTACGCATCCGTGCCATACCCAATTTAAACTTTTCGTCTCGCTATCATGTATCTCCATAATTAACGTTAATAGGAGAAATTAAAAGTTTTTTGCATGTGACTAATTAGTTCTGTCAAACTTAATATTGATAGATTTATGTGTCAGTGAGGGTGCATGCGGGATGTGATGACACGACGATACTTATAAATAATAAATTATGCTTGTTATTACTGGAGGGGCGGATAGTGACGTAGGTATTGGAAGTATTTGTAAAAAAATATATGTTTCATATTGCAATGTTTAAAGTACCTAATGGACAAAAATTATGCTGTCAGCATTTATCTTAGAAAATAAAAAATAAACTTTTATGAGTCCAATAAAACCAGCCACTCAAGTAAAAGAGGAAAATTAAAAAACATGAACTAATGTTGAACGTTAATGTATAGCTGTTTTGTTTCAGTACCGCTAAGGAGTAAATTTCTTTGCCAGAGTCTGTGTTCCCCAAATGATAGTCTTTAAGGTCTGAGTGATAAGGTAGCTTATGTTTTAGCGTGCTGTCTTGTAGGCCACACCATCGCTTACCATCAGGCGAAATAGTGACTAAACGGTGGCCCCTTACAAATAACACCAAATTGTTATTATAAAAAGTATAAGAATATCCGAAAAATAAATAATAAAAAAACAAACATTCAATTGTTTCTAGTTCATTAATTAGTACACGATATTTTTGTCAGAAAACGAAATTGACTACGTAATAAAATTGTAGTCAGGTAATTTAACATTGTATGTAAATATTAATTACGTCCTCATTATTTTTCTCTCGCATCAAAAAACCGAAGTAAATGTCAAGTAGAAAATGTACCTAATAAACCTCATCGTCTTTGTTTCCTCTCGTAGAAAAGGCAGTGTAAGGAATCATTTTATCAAAGCGTAAAACGTTTGAATAGGTACTACTTATAGAACGTCTACTTAATTTTCTTCAAATAAAACTATGTTATTAGGATTTTTATAAAAGCCACTACAAACACAAAATGAAATATAAAAGAAACATTTAACGAATATGACACTTTATCAGCTTAGAGTCTTCCACAAATTCGAAAAGCTTTTCTCACAACTAAAAAAGCCACTGAAGAAAATGTTATGGAATAATAAATCATAGATAAAACATTTTAAGGTAATTGAAAAATTAAATTTACATATTTTTTTATATTTCTTATTTAAAAGATCGGTTGTTACGATGGTATAGCAAGCCGGCTGCAACCTCCCAAAACCAATGCAACAAGAGTCAACAATAGATCAATCATAACAACATCGAAACATTGAGGTTGGCATCCCAGGGACAAAAGAAACTGTCTTGAATTCCCGCGACGAAAGATACGAAAAGATATAATCAGATGAAAAGAAAATAAAATTGTTAAAATAACGAAATGGTAAAAGTATAACATAGTCGTTAACAAAACTGTAAGGAGACGAAATTTTCCACGAATCTATTTGAATTCCACTAGCCTGGTGTCAAGTGTCCTCACCCACAATTTCGCCTGACGAGAAGCAAATATTGACCCGGCCTGTTCAGTGTTCACTTTTGTACCTTTTATATTGGAGTTATGTGACCTTTGTACCAATGTAACTGACCGTTTTTCTTTTCTTTTTAAAGTAGATTTGTTTAAATGTGTATAAGTCTTAAAAAATTGGTTGAATTGTCCATACATTAGCAGTAACATAATACATATACCTATATGTATAGTACCTAGTCGTAAGTAAAAAACAAATAATTTTAACATAAAAAAAACTTTTAATAAAAGAAAAAATGTTTCCTTTGTTCTCGCTCGTTGAGTAATAATTGAACGTGTAACTTCTGATCATAAAGTTACAAAGTAGACCTAGAGATATGAAAAACTTTTATTTAATTTAGTTTTTAAAAATTTTGATTCTAGTAGTTGTAAATAAACCTTTGTTATATTAATCTTTGTCCTACACTTGGGTTTTCTCCGTGTTACAAACGTACAAATTTACATGTACACATAACTCTTTGATCCCGAACTACAAAGTATTATTACTTGCGGGAATCTGATGTGAATGGCCATGGCTTTGTGACACTGCATGGCCGCCAGTTTCCCAGCCACCTACTGAGCAGTCAAGTATGCTCACCTATCCTTTGCCTATGTTTTCTGCAAACCACAACCTTGTTTTTATATTTTGCATTCTAAAAGGAGTTATGTAAACGAATATTACAGTAAATGTAAATGACACACCCAATTATGCAATACTTCGAACAACTCTTCCTCGACTTCTAAAGAAGTAAGTATTAATGGAGTTCTTGGAGATATATTAATATTAAGTCTGGCGTAGCAAGTAATTCAATCAAGGAGTACAAATAGACCCGAGACTAAGTGATTTGTTAGGTAAACGTCTTTCTTTTCAGGTAGAGTAATAACGGTATTTGATAAAGCTGTTCCAGCCTCGTAAAAATAGGTCGTACCTAATATTTTTTTAATATCGGTATTGTATTAGTTTGTAGATACTTATGGTATACTTTAGTGGGAAGTGAATGTATAAGTTTTTACATTTATACTTATTGAAGTAGGTACTTATTGGCTGTGTATTCATACAGTAATCGAGTAAAATTGTAATATTTATACAGGAGGTCCAATCACCAATCTATTGTTAAAAATAATTAGAAGTAGTACTTCAGAAAATAAACTATCTCGTATTTTTTTTGTCTGTGAAGGCATACGTATACTCATATTTTTTCTGTAGAAATCCTAGATGAAATCTGAATACCACATACATGAAATCCGGTATTAATTTACTTAATTCTACTACAATTTATTCTGTTATGTCTTGTGAGAATTACTATATCTTAAAACTCATAAGAGGTGTGACTTGATGAACCTTGTGTTTTAGTGTTAGGGCAATCAATGAGAGTTCGTCTATTCTGATCGCAAGTTTTCACCGCCAACAAAGGATACACGAAAACCGGAGGAATCAAGAGTGCGTTATCGGTCCTTTGCGGGTTAGAGATTTAAGGATTGGGAATTTGGCATTGCGGTAGGGGGTACATTGGGTCTCCATTAAATAACCAAGCATATGAACACGGCGCTACACTACGCGATTGTTGTATTACGCTGGTTTTTCGAAAGTTGTGACTTCACTCCGACCGAGCCGACTCATTCAATTATATTCTATTTTAACATTGTATCCTAAACCTGAATAAAATCTATAGAGAACAGAAAGTGAAGTTCTTTAAGGTAGGAAACGAGGATCCTGGCGAGCTACTGCCCAACAGTTGTACGTCAGGACTTCATATCTGTGTTTATTTGTGCGCAAACTTCACTTGCGTGATGCAGGACTTGTAACCGAAAAGTCATTTTGTAGAAATGACTAGGGGTCAGAGATCTAGAGAGATCGGCATTTTTAATTTTTTATTTATCAATGGACAGAATTATATTCTTTTTGATCTTCTTCGCCTTGTTCCAAGAACCGCTATGGGGTTTTGGTTCCTTGATTCCCTTTTTATCGAAACTTCTTAGTATGCTCAAAGTCGAAATTATTCTTATATCTTTACATTTGAGGGATTGCGGGTGCCGAAGACTCTTTCTGATTGATATTACTTGATTATCTGACTGTCACACCTTGTTTATTTTGTAAGTAATAATAAAGAGTAAACGATGTCCTTAGTACACGTAACCGAGATGGTTGATAAGTGACTCGAAGCAATCCTTAAGCTCGACTGGTTCTATAGCGTAGGTGCACCAGAGATTGACCACAAGCCTTTGACACTTAATTGAGCATCCTACGCCCACACTAAAACTGTACCTGGATATTTGATCGAAGCTATTTTTGGTCACCATTGAGTTACAGGTCACTTATCCTAATTTTAATGTCAATATTGCCGATAAAGGATATTGATCCATCTACTTTTAATTAGCTACGAAGTGATTTTACTCTTATTAAGCTTGCATATCCCAACCCAATTTACCTAAAGAGTACAAAAAAAATTAAAGACACGAAAAATCACAAGATGTACTTCCTAGTTTTATGACTTAACTGTGTGAAGGGTGAAATCGACTAGTAGTATCAAGTTAAGCTAGGAAAATTAAATCTATTTATTATGTGTAATTGGTTTATCACGCCAGATTTCATATTATAAATACGAAATATTTAAATTAGAAAAATATTTTAAGTTAATTCAATGACAGGGTTGTTAAAGCTTCGGTACGAATGGGACAACTCAACCGAAGTGATACCACGTCCTCACAGAAAACCGGCGTAAAGCAACCACAGCGTTGTGTTTCGTAGTTTGGGTGAGGTTACCGGATGCCTAATCCTTACCCTTCCTAATCCCTAATATCCCCAAAACCATTATCCTGAAAAAGTCAGCAACGCACTCGTAACTCTATCGTTGTTCCGGGTCTATGGGCGGCGCTGATTGCTTGCCAGGTTATGCTTTCGCTCGTTTGCCGTCCAATCACTTAATAAATTTACTAAAAAAAATGCGTTAGGTTAATTGATTAACAGGGTTGTAAAAGTGTATCCAACTCGATACATTAAACTCTAGTTGTCAGCTACTTCTCAAATGTATTTCAAGTCTCAAATGCAGTACATTTGGCGTCATGTGCTGTCGGCCGGTAGTTGGATCGCGCAAATATTTATTATTCGCGACTCGATACGAGCTTTCCAAGCTGATACACGGAATGTAAATTTCTATTTACGTTTCCTTATGTAAATATAGAATACAGTTTAAAATGTTATATGTATGTGTGTATAAAATTGGTATGTATAAATGTATGTACCATAAAGTTGCGTACGGTTTTTGTTGCATTCACCCAATAAATCACAACATCCCCGCACCACGTACGCAACTCATGGATAAAAGTCCCGTTGTAACGCAAAACTACTAGAGCTCTTCTTCATTAAATTTGAAGATATACTACAAATATTTAAAATAGAAACTCTTGTCATACGTTACTTGACTTGCAAAGCTTCCACTTCAATCTTTTGAGGCTACGATAACAAAATTTAGATACCGAATTAAAGCGTCGTCTCCTCTACCTTCAAATGGAATGTGGGAGTAAGTCACAACTTTACGTGTTCTCTTTAAATGTCATCGTTTCCAAACGGCAAATTGTCGCCCACTCACCCACGAATTTGAAGTTCGTGTGGTTTAAGAGATTCGAAATTAGCTCCTGAATCAAGTTGTTAGACAATTTGTTATTGACCGTTTAATTCGCTCATTGTTATATCTTAACTTCCACGTTGGAATTGTGATTTTTGATTCTATTATTTAGGGCTGATCTTTCAATAAAAGTCAAAAGTCAAAAAAGTCAAAATCATTTATTCCAATTAGACCTTTACAGGCACTTTTGAACGTCAAACAAAAATTTTGAAGCTATATTGTCAGTCTGTCGGTCAGTCCTCTTAGTGAAGCTATTTGCTCGTTCCAAAGTGTAGATTCCGATGGAGAAGAACCAGCAAGAAACTCCATGGTTACTCTTTTTAAATCAGTTTCACATACAGATTCTTTTTACAAACAGTTGGTTCAATTATGTGAGAACAGTGTAACACTAATATTTAATCAAATATAAAAATAAAGTAACCTTAAGGACAATACACAGTCCGGAGTTGACCAGTCCCAACTGACGGCGCTCGTTCACGAGCATGACACGTACACCAGCATCGCCCAACTCAACCATATTATAGGGAATTAAGCGATCCAGCGCCCATGCCACCGCCAGTGTGACCTTTCAGTGAGCATGACAACTCCAAGCTGTTATAAGGACCGACATTCTGCTAGTCTAACCAATTATAATAGGTTACAGGGCACTCACATTTACAAATTTATCAAGTTATAGTTATACAATGTAATGCAATTTCACTAAAATGAAGAAGTCCCGTTCAAGCAAAATCCACTGGAACGTTATTTATTTTGGTGTAGATTTGCTATCCTGTGGAGCAGGACCAGCATGTCTCCAAGCATCTTTATCTACAATGTAATCATTCAGTGTGTAGTATGCTTTTCTACATAAAGTTTTCTTTACACATAATTTAAAATTTCTTTCATTTAATTGTTGTATTTCGCCTGGGATTTTGTTATAACATTTAACACAGAATCCCATGAACGACTTATGTACCTTTGCCAATCTAAATAATGGCTGACATAATCTATCTCTATGTCTAGTTTGATAATTATGTCTATCTGACACCTTATCGAATATTTTTAAGTTTTTCCTAACATACATAATGTTTTCATAAATAAACTGACATGGCACGGTCATAATATTGATCTCTCTAAACTTTTCTCTAAGAGACTCACGACGCTTTAGGTTGTAAATAGCTCTGATGGCACGCTTTTGCAAGACAAAGATAGACCCAATGTCAGCAGCTTGTCCCCACAACAAGATGCCATACGACATAATGCTATGAAAGTAGCTGAAGTACACCAGTCTTGCAGTGTCCACATCTGTTAGCTGTCGGATTTTACTAGGTTATAGATTTTACTAGGCAATAGTCAGATAAATGTCATCTTAGGATTAAAATTGTTTCTGTCACTGTCTGATACAAACATTCTGACGCGACAACATCATAATTAATCCGCAGCTAACTTTTATCTAACAATCGAAAAATCAGCCCTTAATTAAAAAATAGAGTCAATGTAATTCTTTTGAGTACTATTTATAGAAATTCAAAAGAAGAGATAAAATAGACAGTACTAAGAGTTATCTTTTAGAAAATGCATCAAACTAAAACCCACCTAATTAGCTCACCAATTAGGTATAAAACGGCAAATTCCGAATAAAGATGTAAAGAGAAATGTCGTCGCTACGTCGGTTGGTAGCAAGTTGATGCGTCACGCAATATCACCATGATTGATGACGGCAGTCGTACCCAAGTCCCGGATGACCACAGCTTTGTGCCCGTTTCATACAGTCTGTTTACGCCCAGAAATAGTTTGTGAGTGACCAGTCGTCTGAAAAAATTTGACGCTAACCGTTGCGATGTGTCTTATTTTATTTTGGGGATTTTGGGTTCGTTCTTTTTGTGCCTACAAACCTATATAGAACGTTTCGTTGATGTTTCTTTATATTAAATATTCCTCAACCATCATACTATTGCATAAATAATGCATTTGTTTTTAAGCGTAGCAAAGTTCATTTCAATAGGTACTAGTTTCACTGGACTTATGCAGGTTAAGGAATCATATGTTCTAAATAAAAAAAAAAATAACTAATTGGTATCTCAAAAGTGCCAGTTTTACTTTTGAGAATATTTAAACAGTCCATCCATCGATATTTTTTTCAATATTATTTAAAAAAAAACATTGAACAGAATAACAGATTGTGATATGAACGAAATTAATGCAGACAACAGTCTCATGTAATTTTAATTATGGAAGAACATTTCCCTAACGTATTTGAAAATAGAACAGCGTTCAAACATTGCAGTCTATGTAATCAATACACGTCGAGTCTGTCCATAATATGGAACAGATAATAGCGTTAATTAGAACATAAAGATATCCCAACCAGCTTTAGAAATGAACGCGCATTTTCATAATTTGATTCACATTAAAATAGATCAAAAATCTAATACAAAGAGCTACGAGTATAATACAAATGTCATTAAAACGGGCAACAAAATAACGGAATATAAAAGCATAAACTTTACAGAGGAATAATGAAAAGGAGATACCTAGATTAACTGGCGCGTGACTAAAAACTTATCATTATATTAGGAGAACTCCTAATAGAATGATAAATAAAAAAACTGAGTAATATTTTTTGATCTTCTCAGTTATTGATATTTTTTTGGCAAAAAAAAAGATTGCTACTTACTTTACAGCTTAAATAAATATAAAAAATACGTTAAGCAATTTCAATCGCTTAATTTCAGTAAAGCAACATTTTTTCATAAACAAAACAAATTCACATACAAATAAAAAAGAGAAGCGGCAGATACTCCACTGTTGTTTTTAATAAATTTCATTTCCGAAAAGCTGACAGTGGTCACAGATAAAAGAACTTCGTGAACAGGAATTCGGTTTTGACGGAATCCTAAAAAGCAAAACGGTATGTCCTATCTGTCATGCATACGTAATGTCTGAGTGATAGATGGGCAGATGCCGCAGCCACGCAGCCGTTGGAACACTTGCATTTACACATATCTGACGTTTTACTGACGCGAAAAAATAGCAAAATGATGAATTTGGTGATAGAGGATGGTTACTTTTTACAAAACAAACACGTTGCGCTTGTAAGTTGTATATATTATATATTTTTTACACTAATCAAAATCGCTAAAATTATTAATCAATGTCTATTATTATAAACCTTTAGGGGCAATAAATTCTATAGACGATAAACGTAGGAAAACCATGCTTTGGCACGAATGGGCCCTCTCCTAGGAGTGATACCAGGTCCTCACAGAAAATTAGGATGTGTTTCGCCGTGGGAGAGACCGAAGGCCAAATCTCCATCCTAATCCGCGAAATCTCCAAAATGCATCGTATTTGTAATTATTCAATGTGGCGGATGTGCAATGTCTATTGGCGGTATTAACCACTTAGGTACCACCATAGATCAATAATCGAGCAAACGATTCTCCTTCGTATATTCGGTTACCAATCCCCGAAACTCGAAACACTTAGTAAAAAAACCACAACAAAAATAAATAAATTAAAATACACTTAAAAATATTTGAATACCTCTGGCTAGTTCCCTACCAGTTTGTATTTAAAAGCCACACTGTTAAATTCCATTTAAGTCATATTCAAAGTGTGACTGATAGGAACCAATATTTTCATTCAATTTTACTCGTAATAACAGATAATACCGCGTAAAAGCAAGGTACCTGAAAATTGGAGAATACGCTTTCGAGACGTTGATATAAATACTTAATAGCCAACACATAGTTAAGGTAGTTTCTTCATGAAAGTTACCTAGACTCATAAACAATTCAGGAACTTTAAAAGCCCAATGTGCCCTCTGTGGTCAGAAGTGTAACGACACAAAGACTCGGTTTCATGTGAATAATAATATCTAGTTCTTTTGGGTAATTGATGAGGTGATAATTTCTGATTTTTAAGTTTTAACAATTAAGTAAGGTAATATCGTATTACGATATTTCTAATACATTGTTGGGCATTAGTATGTACATTAGAACTTCATACAAGATGTTGGATTGGAAACTAAAAAGCTTAGTTTAGCCTCCATTAAAATTTGTTACGTACGGTCCGGTACGGCCCCGGACTGCAAGGGAAGGGATAGTGTGGTTTTTAGTCAGCAAGAGCCTGACTCTCCGCGCCCTATCCAGTGACAGAGAAGTCATTAGTGATACTCCCATAAAAAGCCTCTATTGATACATATAAAGTGAACAAAGGCACATCAAAGGATATATCTGCAAAGATTGTTACAGGTGAGAATCTTTTAGGTTCTACAACTTAGTAAAAAAGCAAAATTAAAAATCATAACAAGGTGCACTTAAAACGAGCAGTAGCTCCAACGAGAACAAACTAACACGTTTTATTCAAATCAACAAAACATTAAGCGCTCACAAGCGTATAAAACCCAACACGTTACATATTCGGCTGTAATCTAGAAAGGGAAAGCTGTCCTCGGTGAATAGCTATGAATAAATGAAACGGGACAATGGCGCGTAATACAATTGCAGTGAAAAGACGCTCGCGCCGTGTGCTCCAGTTCCAAACAAGTGGAACGGTGGCTCAGGTGCAACATCGCACAATAAGCACTGCACGGAACGGCAACAATGCGCGCCATGATTGCAGCATGCGCGCGATTGCACTGCGGTTGTCGCGACGTTTCTTGACTGACAGTTGTTTGGGCGGGAATGTGTATTGTAGACCTGTTCATGTTTAATTAGGCTTTAGAATGTTTTGTAGGATGATACGAGAAACCACAATACCTGCTTTGTTGTACAACAAAGATGTGTGAAGGAGATGGAAATAAATTTAAAATTAACCCAACAAGGGTAGGTCCTTGTTGTATGATGTGTATATACATTTGTTTAGAAATCTACGTGTGCAAATGTAATAAATTCTGTTAAGCTATTTTAAAGCAATTGAGTAAAAACAACACTCCTATTTTGGGCAGTCGTGTTAAAATACAGAATAGAACTTTTGCATTATTATACAAATTTCAACCTAATTTCACCATATTTTGATATACTTTTTAAGTAACTGCAGTCTGTAGGTATATTAAGCGTAGCAAACATTTTCCTCGCTCCAAACGCAAAGAGCATCGTAAGCCCGAACTTGTTAATTAAGCCACAAAACAGAAAAATCTAGACAGTTACGCTCTAATGAAGACTGAATGTTCAAAATAAAATGGGATTCGTTGATTGGCAGGCATCTGGCGGAATGAATTCGGTATGAGTTTTGGCTTGAATTATATATGTATATATCATGAGATGAAGTCGTGTTGTATGATGTTTTACTAATGCTTTATTTTAGTGTAGTTTAATAGTAGTGTGTTTTAAAGTAAGTATGAACTGGAAAGTCATTTTAAAGCTTCAAAATATGAAGGCTAGTAAATTGTTAATTAATGTATTATTTCAATGGCTAACATTATAATGAAATCCTTTTTACCGAAGGTCAAATAAGTTTC
Source organism: Spodoptera exigua (assembly GCA_902829305.4). Taxonomy (NCBI): domain Eukaryota; kingdom Metazoa; phylum Arthropoda; class Insecta; order Lepidoptera; family Noctuidae; genus Spodoptera; species Spodoptera exigua. Next base: position 8,376,614 of record LR824612.2, read on the forward strand.
CAATGTATAGAAATACATTTTGTAAGTCAGTCAGTCAGTCAGTCATTCAAAAACCAGACAAAAAGCTTTCCCAAGAATACCAATAAGGTTAATTATATGATATTTGTTACAATAAAATAACAAAAGTACTTCAATATACAACAATAACAACTGAACAGAGTTCCAACCAAATAATATTTGCAATCCACTGACTTAGATGCCAAACAATCAATAACACACTTCACTTGTACCCAATCGCATCCAACGTTGAGGTGCTGCATAAATAGGACTAAATTGGAAACCCCCAAAATTCGGCCACATATTAGCTGGACGTATCCTTAGGGCATCGGGGGGTGGATGGGGTGCAGAGACAAAGTTACAAACTTCTGAGCAAGCACTGTCGCTCCCAACCACTGACTCCAACCAAATTCACATTGGGATTAAATTGGACACCACGTCTGCTACACGTGAATTAAATTCGTGCCTTCTATTACGTATGCATAATTTAGGAGCATTTTCGAATATTGATTAATTCAGTTCGTAGGTGAATGTTTGGGGTTGCTGTAGGTCATTTCAAGTGAGTGTTATTTCATTTAATTGTGTGACCGCTTTGTTTGTTACGATTTCGTTTCGAAATTGGGCAAAATTACATTTAAACGCTATTGAAGGGACGTAATAACACCAATTCCCTGTTTTTTGAACCTTTTTCGACAATAATACTTTTATGTTCTTTGGAATTGGTATATAAAACTGGGAATTTGTCGTCTTGGTCCTATTTGATTGGAAACTCTTTTTATAAATACATAATAAAAATTTTAAATAATTAAATGGTCGTTCTACACACAAACAAATAGCTATACTACATATATATTTGCTATACATTCAAATAAAAGTGTTATAGTAACTTAATGTCTCTATTAAAATATTTCATAATTCAAGGAACAACACCTAATACCTACCAAGAACCACGCACAGTAGTATAGTTAATAATTTTCAAATAGTTCAACCTTTTTCAAAGTAAAACACGTGGATACAGTTTTAAAACTGTTCGCCAATTCTAGATTGCGCGCTCCACAAACTGGAACTTTATCTACCAGCTGATTGCGACTCTTTTCTTCGGAAAAGTATCGTTAGAATCTTTCCTTTTATTTCTATTGTGACTGCCTTCAACTAACTGGATGTTATACATAAGTGATCGAGTTTGTTTTTCGTTTCTCGACTGATTGTTATTACGTATAATATTTTTCTATCGAAAGACCTACGCTGCTCTTAATTGCGAGCTGTGGGCGCGGAAGTTAAAGCTTTATACATTATTAGGAAAAAAATGACCTATTTTTACCATTTCAGTAAAAATATGATGACGTCACTTTATAATAAGAAAGAGTATTGATTGATTGGCTTTACTGTATAAAAGTCTTCTTATGAATCTCTTTAACAAAAATAACGTTATTTTAATAAAACATGATTACCTACATTACATTACTGTTATTGGCAATATTGAAGTGAAAAGAACTTTATTGAACGTTACTTCAGTCGTTGAAGCCGTGTGTAGTTCTTTGTTCTCATTCCGGTTCACGGAAAAGCATTCGTGTTCAAATGCAGCTCAAAATTTCAAATAAGTACGCGAAGAGTATGGATGGTGACGTTTTATTGACAAAGATTGCACCAGTATATATTCACTTTCTTTTGTCTTTATACTATGGCATGGTTTGTTTAAATGAATTAACACGGAGGTATTATATTAAAATAATTGAAAATATCAATTTCAGGTCACTTTTTTTAGGACATATAACGTGCGGACAGATTACCTGATGGTAAGCAATCAGCGCCGCCTTTGGACACCCATATCAACAGAGGAGTTACGAGTGCGTTGCCGACCTTTTGGGGATTAAGGATTTGAAGATTTAGGTATTCACACGGCGAAACACAACGCTGTGTGTTGAGCCGACCCATTCGTGCCGAAGCATGAAACAATGAAACAATGAAACAATGAATTTATTTTTGCAAATAGGCCTTAAAACGGCACTTTTACACGTCAAATTATATGTGAAAAACTAGATGAAGCCGGCATTTCCTATCTGACTACTCTGAGAAGAAATGCCGAAACAAACTCAGAGGTCAGTCTCTTTTCAAGTCCAGACAATATAAAATAACATAATGTGAGAGAACCGTGCAAGTTCATTCTGTAGTGGTCTTTTGAGGAAAGAACCACACCAGTTTAAGTGGACCCGTTCTGAAGACAGGCACGCAAGTGTCAGTTTGCAACCATATAGCTAGTGCTGTTGAGTTGTCCGACGAACAATACCGATCAAAAGAACATTTGGGTGGGTCGCGCAAGTACTCAAACTGTCAGAACGCAGATGACTGGTGATAAAAAGCACGACAAGTCTCACACGGTCCTTACACTAACAATAATATAAAATAATAAAAATGTCAACAAATAAATAAAAAAAAATGTCAAATAAAAAATAAAAATGTCACAATAGGTGATCATGTCATTGTATAAAAAAAAAATAAACGTAATGTCAAATTGTATATAAAAGTGTAACTTATGTTACAAACATGTCAACATGACCTTTGCAGACATTACAGCGGCTCATTCCCAAGCCTGACTATCCTCTAAGTAGTCTTTTATTTTATAAAATGCTTTGCAGCAAAGTTTAGCCTTTATTACACTTTTAAATTTATTGAGGCTCAAATTTTGAATATCGCTAGGAATTTTATTGTAAAAGCGTATACATTGACACCTAAACGAACTACTTATTTTCTGAAGCCTGGAGGCAGGCACAACATATTTGTTTTTCCCCCTCGTGTTGATATTATGTATATCACTATATTTCTTAAATAAGCTTTTGTTTTTATGAGCGTGAATTACATTTTCATAAATATATTGAGAGGCAACTATCATTATTTTAGATTCCTTAAATAATTCTCTGAGCGAATGCCTCGGACTAAGATTATAGATTGATCGAATAGCCCTTTTCTGCAGAACAAAAATAGACTGGATGTCAGCAGCATTCCCCCACAACAAAATACCGTATGACATGATGCTGTGGAAATAACCAAAATAAACTAACCGCGCTGTATCTATATCTGTTAAATTTCTAATTTTTTTAACGGCATATGCTGCAGAACTGAGCTTCTTCGACAAGCCATCTATATGTGGGCCCCACTGGAGCTTAGCGTCCAGGGTTATACCTAAAAAGACAGTTGTATCTACAGGACTCAACTCCTCGCCCTTGACAAGCACACTGGTTTTTATCTGTTTAACATTTGGTGTTGTGAATTTAATACATTTAGTTTTAGTTTCGTTTAGTAATAAGTTATTCACACCAAACCAGTGAACTATTTCTGAGAGAGCACTGTTTACATTGTCAATTAATGATTGTCGTCGTCTGAGTTTGAATAATAGTGAGGTATCATCAGCAAACAGCACTATCTCGTGTTTATCCCTTACAAGGTAAGGCAAGTCATTAATATAGATTAGAAATAAAAACGGGCCGAGAATAGAACCCTGCGGAACACCCATCTTCACAACAGACCCGGCAGAAACCATTCCGTTTACTTCGACTCTCTGAACCCTATCACTCAGGTATGAGGTAAGAAGGTCCAGAGATGCACCTCTAATTCCGTAATGGGAAAGCTTCCTGCATGGCTCTCCCACACTTACTTCACTACGGGGCTTTTATACATGAGCCGCGTACGTGGCACGTGTGTGACGTCATGATTTAGTTATTATAGTAATATGTAGTAGTTATTTTTCTATATACATGACACTTGACGCTTTTGCCACACAATGATCACAATACTAGACTGAAAATGTCAAATATTATCTCAGATTACCTTCTAGACAACAAAATCCCAGGTGAGATTAACTCAGCATTGCATACTAGCCCTTGATCAAAGTAGGAGTCAATCTTCTTCGCTTCGCTTCTGTAATACACGGTATGAATTCAGCTTGACTTCAAGAACTCGATGTAATTTGCATAGATAGCCTGCAACCAGCTCCTTGGCAGCCGCTTATGTTTGGTAGTGGACAAACAAAGAAAGCGTGTGTAGGTGACGAACTTACGAGTTTTATATTAAAAGCGCTGGAAAATTTATTAGGTATAACGATAATAAGATTTAAGTGTGGAAGAGCCATCCTTCGGCACGGATGGGTCAGCTCGACCGAAGTGATACCACGGCCACACAGAAAACCGGCGTGAAACAACCACAGCGTTGTGTTTCGCCATGTGAGTGAGGTTACCGGCCCAGCCTTACTACCTCAATCCCTCCCAAACCCCTAAATCTCCAAATTCCCTAATCCCCAAAAGGACGGCAACGCACTCGTAACTCCTCTGTGTCAGGTGTCCATGGGCGGCGCTGATTGCTTACCATCAGGTAATCCGACTGTTCGTTTGCCGGTCTATTTCATAAAAAAATATTCTACTAAGAAATCTGAAAATTTGTTAGGATGTATGATGATTGTGTTTTTGTTCTTTCACCAAAAACGGATAAATAGGTTTGGTTTGGATTAACACATAAGCTGTTTCTTATACGATACGTGCGATAATTTCATATGCTTATGTGATAGATATGAGAGTTTCGTTTAGTTGTCTCAGTAATTTTCTTTTTAGTATTTTATTAATTATATGATTTTTCTATTTTTTTTTCATTGTATTTTTTAAAATAAAATTATTATATATCTTTGGTGATTTTTGCGGCATCTCCGGTTCCAAAGAAATGATTTTTATATTTTATTATTCTTTGATTGCGACAAAAAATAAACATATCTAATTGATACTACCTTACCAAACATTAGATTGAGGTCAAAGAAATCTTATCAAAGATCTACACAATACAGTAAGACATAATAGAAACCAAATAAGTGTAGCATTTAGAATGGAACCTTTTGTTAATTCAAATTTGGTAATCGTTTTTATATTAGGAAAAAAAGATAAAAAAAATCAGTGGGCGTCGATTTCATTAGAGGTAAAATTTGTCTATTTTTCCTTATTAAATTCAATGTTGCTATTTAAAAGTGTCGCTTTTTACTTTTCTCGGTAAACAGCATTAACTGCGTGGGTTTTTCCAAAGCCTGAAAATGCTAGCCAACTCTGGATAATGAGACGTCTTAAAAGGATTATTATTGAGCCTAATTTATATATATCTCTCAATAGTTTTCTATATTCTTTAAGAAATAGAAATGCACTTTCAACGTTTACAATCAGTAGTTTATTTGACTGTGTGGCTTGGCCAGTCAGACGCCTGCTCGCGATTTCACTCTTGTGATCGAAGGCAATGGACCTCATCATAACCCTGCAGCGCCATTATTAGGCTAAATACTATTCTACCCCCAGATAAAAAACAGACCATAAAAAGCTACGCTGCGATGTGTAATACAGTAAAAAGTGTCTCTGAATATTTTCAATACCAATTTTCAAAGTTTGTCTGGCTGCGCATGTCAATCTCAAGAACTAATAAACAGTTTTTAATCAAACTGACTGCGGTATTCTATGTGGAGGAAGATGCGAGCAGAAGGTAGATTTTTGATTACATATCGCATCGTAAGTTGAACATCAAAATACATTAGTGTTAAGGCAGAACTGGGTAATACAGCAAACGTATTACAAAATACAAATATTCATTTGTCAATAACTAATATCAATATAAACAGAATACTATTAGTTATATATTCTTAGTATCCACTTATATTGAAATGCCAGTGTACAATATAATCAAAAATTTTAATTAAATTCACTTTTATTTATAAAAAGGCTAAAATCAAATTACAGAGTGCCATGTTATGCATGGTAGCTTACAAATATATTTTGGAATCCTGTACTTTTATTAGGTACAAATATCTTATAATTTAAATACCTATAAACCAAAATAAACAAAACGATGAAACTGAAATTTTGTAATCAAAACCCAGACTGAGTTACCGTCAGTAGCAGCGATGGATCAAAATCGCAGTAACACAAATAGCAACGATTCATAACACGGCTTAGATCCACTGCAACAAACTATTATCTAAATTTGCTCGAGGCAAGGTATTAATTGCAACCTACGAGCACGATGCAGTTGAAACGTGGGTTTAGCGATCATTTTGAATAAGTCATCCACAGGATGCCGCTTGCTCACATTATATATACATAGGTATAAAAGAAAGTCGTGTCAGGCTGAAAATTGGTAGGTCGAGTAGGGTAGGTAGAGTAGGTTAGGTAATGTAGGGTAGGTAGAGTAGATTAGGTAAGGTAGGGTAGGTAGAATACGGTAGGTAGAGTAGGGTAGGTAGATAAAGTAGAGTAAGTAGAGAAGGGTAGGTAGAGTAGGGTAGGTAGGGTAGGGTAGGGTAGGTAGTGTTGGGTAAGAAGTGTAGGTAAGTAACAAGGTTAGGTAGTGTAGGTAGTCAAATGACGGGCGCGAAGCCGCGAGTAAGAGCTAATTTCTTAATTTAAATGTAATCATATTTTATATTTAAGTTTTGAATTTAATTACCTGTCACACGCTCACTCACCTAATAAAGATATTGATGTATCCTGACTCTCTGTATAAAGTTATAAAACTCTTTTACGAAATATATCATCACGAATTGAAATTCTACACATTTTCCTGTTGTTGTTATAACCTAATCTTTTTGTAATTATCTTGTTTGTTGTTTAATTCATATCGTGGTGGACATAAGACTACATTTCATAGTGTTGAAAACCTATAACGTATTATATTGTGTGTAGTTTGTTGGTAGTTTTGAAATTAATGTCTTATTAGTTTTGGAGTTAAAATTTGTTTTCTGAGTTTTTGAGCATTAAACTTGAGATACGTTTATTTTATTAAATAATGGGTAAGGTATATATTTTGGTGACTAAAAAAATAAATCATACAACGCATTGCATTGAGACTGAGTATTATTTCCAAATTGTTACAACATGATGTTATTACTACGTTCGCAAAATAGAACTTAAAATATGTTATAGAAATTCCTGTGTTTAAATTAATAATTTATAAAAAAAATATAGAAACCCAACTTGACGGAACTGTTTTCGACATAACTTATTTTCGCCTTCGAACAATTGAATTTAAATAGAATAATAACAGTTTATTTAGTTTTTGTTAAAAGAAATTTGAAATAGAAGGTAGATGAAAGAAAATCCAATTTCCCGAATGGTGAACTCGACCTCCTCTTGAACGAAAATAATACGAAAATATAGTACTATATCTAACGATTACACGTTTATGAGAGCACAGTACAGAGATTTTACAATATTTATTTGACATTTGGCCCAGCGTGTGGTGTCGGCGTAGACTGCGAAATATGAGATTCTGCGGTGTATATTATTACCTGAAATGTGGGGAATGACATTATTTCCAGTATCTATGTATGTATATATATCTGTACTCTATACTCGTAAAGATATGTCTCGGTCAAAATATTGCTACCGGCACACGTCATGTTTGAATTGCGAGCTACACCTGGGCAATACGTATGTATGTTTGTGTGTACGTATGTATGTACATATACATTATGCATAAGTTCTCTGGTCATAACATCCGTATTTTATTGATGTTCTTGAGTGTTGTTCTATTCAAGTTACCGTGATAATGTAAGCTTCAGTTTCAAGGAACAATATCTTATTAATACATTGATAATACTTAATTAACCTGTATTAATATTTATACATATATGCCATCAGAGCTACAATTAGAAAGCGATCAATATAATTCTTTCTCTTTTTTAACGTGCGTGTTGCGTATGTATACGATTGCATCTGGCTGCTAAGCAACATGCCGCGGTTTTCGAGTCAAATAAACAGTCCACCCAGACATTCAGTAAAATTGTTAAATGTCTGGGTGGACTGTGTATTATGAAATACTTATATGGTTATAAATGTTTCTACGACACAATAAACAATAAGTGTAAACTGTGGACAACATTCAAATAAAGAAGTATATTGTTTTAAGTAAATATTTCTATTTGACTTGTAACTAAATAGTTATAAACAAAGTTAGTTAAATAATCTCAGTAAAAACGCTCACTAAATATACTTACAAAAATCTCAATTTAAAATAAGGAACAAAATCTTTGAACAAAAATTTGCCAGACAAAACGCAACACTATTGCAACCGGCAATGCGTCCGACAAGACCTCTAGGCTACTGGCCATAATGAGCTAATTGTTTGCGATCTCTGTTGTTACCGTTGCGTTAACACGTAATCTACGCGTGTAAACAGTCGCCGGCCGACATTAGCGAGTCTATTCTCTGTGTTGTTGCACCAATTCAATGTAGCGAGCAATAAAAGCATTGTTATTGTGTTTTCTTTTTCTAATAAAGGCCTGTAGTTGTTATTAGAGGCCTTTATGTGCCTGTATGGTTTTCATAGAATGTTACGATACTTTATTCCGTATTTAATTAATTCAGATATTTCTTTCAGTGAAATAAAATGAAAAAGGGTTGGTATCATTTAATATTTATATACGTATAATTATAACGATTTGTTAGTACATAATATATAGATACGTCATTATTTGAAAGATTAAGCATTTTTAGGAGTATAATAAAACAAGTTTGGACAATTTTAAGCGTTAGTTTCACACCAAATTATTTAGTGTTTAGAAATCTACCGATATATTTTAGCATACGTATAACTTATGCACATACATACATCACTATTCCCAACTGAAAGCTAATAAATCATTAAATTTTACACCTAACATAAAATGTAGATGCATGTAAACTAAAAATATGATCGTACTGAACCGCTGTAGCGGGTCATATATTCATCGGCGAATGAAAAGCGAATGCAATGTAATAACGACCACAAAAGGCCAGCCTTTTTTGGCCTCAGTACAAACCAATTTAAATACGTACGAATGTACATTTCATATCACAGAGTTGTCTTTAATAACTGTCTTTTATAACAAAAGTCAAAAATATTTATTCCAACTAAACCATATACATATGTATGTATTGTGTTGTCGTGGTGTGAAATTTAGACGCGCGCTTATCATGCTTGAGAGTGCAGTTTAGAAACCTGGCAAGTACCAATGTGACTTGTTTCGAGTGATATGTACTTTCTATGATTATTTAGATACCACTTATATACGGTGAAGAAAACCATCGCTAGGAAACCTGGAATTGAAATTTCTAAATATACGTTTGAAAACTTCAATCCGCTTTGAATAAACGTGGCGATTAAAAGCTCAATCTTTCTCCATCTGAGAAGTCTTTACTGAGCAGTGGGTACAAATAGATTGATATTATGAATCAAGTGATGAACAGGCATTTGTGTATCGTTAAAAATAGAATGATCCGTCATTCGGTCGATTAGTGAAGTACCTAAGGCGCTCGTTCCAAAGTGTAAGTGATATTAAAATGACGGCAACATAATTTAAATGTGTAGGCTTCAATATAACTTTAAGTTTTAAGAAAATAATATAGTATCTAATATTATGAATCTTTGTGAGAATGTATGGGTTTACTTTTGTTATTCTTTTAGTAACGGCTGATTTAATTGAATTTTTACTTTTTTATTTAACTCATAGGCTTTTTTATCGAAATACCATACGGTCGAAGCCGCCGGTGGAAGTTATTATTTAATTATGTAAATAGACTATAGTTATCAATGTTTGAAATTGGATCACAAACTCAAGTATGGTATTAATTCAATGAAAATATATATTTTCTAAATTCAAAATTTATAGTTTTGTACCTGTCTCTAAAAAATAAAATAAAGTAATGGCCACTTCTTGTCTCCGCTAAATAAATGACTGTTTCCTAGAAGTTGTCCCAGTAAAACCATTTACGATTGAAAGATAAAAACTGTTCGCTGTGACTAACAAAATATACGCTACTATCAATCCTGAACTTATCTAATGTTACTCATTAGAAGGCTTCCGATAAGCGATAGATAGAACTAAAGGTTCTTGAACTAAAGTTCATGAAGAATAAAGAAAATGGAAGAGACATTTTTGAAAAGTGTTCCCATCCAAATGTTTTGTTTTAACTTCAGACAATAAAATATCAAACAAAATTTACGGACAAGATAGATTAAAAAAAAATGTATGAAGCATTAAACATGGAAAGTGAAAAATAAATAATACTATTTATATTAAATATTCTAATACTAAAATAACAACTGTGGTATTATAATGAACTTAGTAAATACCTAATCTTTATTTGTACTGCGGACGCAATCATTTCTACGTGCTACGGCGTAGCGCTGGCTACGTGACGCTCTACGAACCTCGTAGCTTTTTATTTCAATTACTATGTAACTGTACATTAGCGTTATTAATATAATAACTTGATTATAAATATGGAATCATATTTTCAGTAAACACGTAATATAAATATTTAATATCCATTCGATAGAGAATATATTATCCATTAATTAATTGAATATAATTAGTAGTAATGTATGCAAATCTCCGTATGGTGCCACGCTTATGTCACTCCATCGCTTCCTATATGATGTATGGATTTAATCAGTAGGTGGGTTGGTTCCCTGTGCAGTACATTGCGTAATATTAAGAATTTTACCAAAAACATAAATTAAGAAAAAAAGTGACACGCGCGTACTGTCGGTCTGCAAGAAAGCAGTGGTTGTTGGAAATGTTGGATAAAAATGTTTTCTTTTTATTTTTTAAAGATGGATAGATCTCTAACTGATCTAATAGATTTAATTTTGTATATTTTTTATATTGATTTTTAAAAAAGGTGGGCAATTAGTAATTTGATTAATTAAAAAATTACCTCAATTTACTTAATCTTTATAATTCCTTAGAAGATAAATAAATCTGGTGTTTTATTTCATAAAGAGTATTAACACAGGTATGTTAAAAGCTGCGCAAAAGTGTTCTAAAGAAAGAATTTTCAAAGAAGATTAGCCTGCACTGGATTGAAATATTGCATGGCTTCATCCACTGCGGCAGCCACGCTTACACCTAGAGAACTAAAAATAGTTTTATATTTTTTGTCGTATCCTCTAAATATTAATTCAGGATTCTTATTCGAGCTTTAAAATACTACTTGTTTTCTTATAAAAAGTATATCTTGAGTTTTTATTGTTATTATTAATGGATCAACAAGGTTGCTTTTATTCACGTAACATATGATTTTGATTGAGAAAATTATTTTTGCTCAGATTTAGGAATCAAAATCGAAAGTTATAATTAGAAACATTTTTTAAGACGGCATCAGAAAAAATATACAATTTGAATTACATTTAAGTAATAATATCCACAAAACCTTAATATAATTCAGCTTCATCATTAGAATGATAATGATATTAAACTTATTAACATTTATAAGGAAAACCAGATGTTAAATACAGTCTGCGAGATTACCATTAATTACCTCAAAATTAGTTACAAAACTATTTCATATTAATAATTCGGTGCGACAGTAAACTTCGAGCATTTCCGTCTGTTGGCAAGGGCGGGTGTAGTTATTTAAATCCCTTAATGATAATATCAAACACCTCGTGTGTATACTCTACATAGAGTTAGTATGTTTGTAAAATAAATTAGTTATATTTAATGTTCAACAAACAGCAACGAAAGGCATTTTTTTGTAGATTAAGTAATACAGATTGCTAACCTAAAAGATTCATGTTAAGCTCGACTGGTTTTGAACCACAACAGGGACTCATAACCGTGACCAGTAACTGTTATACTGTTACTACTGTTTTCGAACTTCAAAAAAGTGGAAAAGCCTTGATTCAACATGTATAATTGTATAAGCCCTCTTGCTGGAGTGATTCCAAAAACACCGGCGTGAAAAAACGTTTCGTCGGGTGAGTGCGTTACCAGAGGCGCAATCACCCTCTCTTCCGTCCTAAACCCCCAAAATTCCCCAATCCGATTGAGGAGGGAGTGGGACCGGCTTTGTGAGGGGTTTGACCTCAAAAAGCCGGTCCCACTCACTCCTTATCTCCTTTAGAGTTGGTTGGCGGCACTGATTGCTTACCATGTGCCGTTTGCCCGTTTACCATTGAACAAAAAATATGATAATTGGGGTTGATTCAGATATTTTCAATCCAGTATTGTAAATTTTCTTAATAGTAGCTAGCAGCTCGCGCCTGCTTCGCACGGGTCTCATCATCTCGCTTACGATGTAAATTCATGAAAATTCTAAAATTTTCTTCCGTAAGAGCCTTCTTTTGACAATAATACACATAACAAAAAAAGAATCAGTAGAATTGGTCCAGGCGTTTTTGACTTATGCGCTTACCAACATATTTTGCGATTCATTTATTTCATTTAAAAATGACCATCAAAACAAAAAAAAAGTTAGTTTAGGTAAAACTTCTATGGTTTTTCATCAACGATAACAATAACCGTGACAGCCATTAAACAACCCACGGTCACAATTAATGAACTGTTAATTTAGCTAAATAATTGTAGGTTTAGTTTATCAGTATCCACTATTCTGATATAGTGATTATGTTCTTTTATACAGATGTTAATTAGAATATGAAAATTTTAATATATAGATTTTATAATCATATTTATTTTAGCTTTTCAGTCATTGTTTTAGTTTAGACTGCTAATTGCAATTCATCGAACATAAAAAATCCCATTTAATTACTTTATTTCATAATAGATATGCTAGACAAAAAATAAACACTAAAATTTCAAAGCTGTTATTGCAGTACAAATGTAAAACCACAAACAAATACGTTACGATTATTCAGACAACCGAACAATGAATTATTAAAATTCAATGATCTCTAACAAATATTCAAAATGTGGAATACACCCGACACCAATGTTTCAAGCTTCATCTATCCCCAAGTAGATATGTAAATCCTCATATCTATTGACGTGTAACCCCTCGGGTGAAGTCTGGCTCATTTGACTTCAAATATGGAAGTTACTAGCTCTACCAATAGCTAACTATCAAATCACATTTCATTTTCATGTTTAATACCTTTGGAACAAAATTCAAATAGCGATAACTGCATATGCATTTTGATTGTCATTTGTTTATTCGACGTTTAAATATAAAAATCAAAAGTTATAAAGAATTTGAATTAATTTTTAATCTGTATAATTTTTAGATACTTTATATACTTAAAAAACTAAGAGCCTGCTTAACAAAGTTTGAATAACCACTAGATAACAGATACATCAGTACAGAGTATAAAACAAAGTCGCTTCTTCTGTCTCTATATCCCTATGCGTGCTTAAAATATTGTTCGAAACTACGCTAAGGATTGTAATGCATTTTTTCAGAAGAGAGTGAATGAACAGGAAGGTTTAAATGTATAATAACATCAATTAAACAGTGAAGGAATTTAGTATCAGCATAGAAAGTGGAGTCGGGGCGGGTCGCTAGTTTGAATAAAAAACATAGTTTGTACAGACTATCAAAGGTACTTATTAGTACGTAAAACCGTGAAACAGACGCTTAAGTTAGGATTTTGATCGTTAAAATATTACACAGAGATGCAAATATTATTAAATTTAAATACGATGTTTTCTCCATTTTTGTTATAAGACCCGTTTACACAGACAGTGCCAAAATATTACAAATTTAAACATTGTATCATTTTCAAAATCGTTAATAATGGGGTAGTTTCCAAGGTCAAGAATAAAAAATAATTCGACGTTTCAATACAATAAAATATTGAAAAATAACTATACTTTTATTCATCGATCGATCGATATACAAAATTTTTGCTAATTATTAAGAAATAAGTAAGCTAGTTGACGCAAAAATACTATGATATCATAACTCAGTTTTTCATACATATTTCATAGAAAAGTATCGTTTTTTGACATTTGGATAAAAATATTGAATTTGACTAGTTGACAAGTACCGTATTAAAACAGTATTTTATAAATGTTTTCTTATTCATAAACTCGTTTATTTACCAACACACGCTGTCTGTTCAAGTCTGACCATAACAGAACACACAGACATTTAAAATTAAAGCCTAGATCGCATCCGTCTACGAAGTTTGAACTTGGTTTGGCGCACAATGTAGATCTTTAAATCCTGACGTATTCTTAACTAAGGTATTGCCTGTAACTCGAATTATAAATACATCATAAATATTAATTTTTTTATCAACTTTTCGTATTTCTCTAGAAAATACTTATTTTAAAAATCAGAAAAATTTATAGAAAAACACATTTCATTTGTTTCAGAATTAGTGTTAAATTTGAACAACTAAACAGTTCCATTACAACCTGTGACGGTTCTCTTTAAAGTAATGTATGTATCGTTTAGCTTAGCAAGCTCAAAAGTAATGCTCATCAAATCATCAGAGTGTAAAATATTGTCTTGTTTATGTTTTTTTTTTATTTCTATCGTCTAGAACTCTTGTGTTGATTCTAAGAAGCTTACTTTTATAAGGACTAAGTTTATTGTTTGAAATATTATTTTTATTTTGTTTAAAACTTAAGTTTATTTTATCAAGAAAAGTGAAATCGTCTAGATTATTGCTTAGAACCCAATCATAATAAAGGTGCCTAAGGTTAAAATTATTTGTCTTAAAGTTGTTTTTTGAAAATGTAGGTATCATTTATCGTAAATTTGTATTAACAATTAACTTTGTAAATTTAATCAAAATAAATAATGCGTGACTCGTTTAAATAAAGTTCAATCAATTGAAGGATTTTATTCAAACAAAGAGCAGTGTCAGCACAATATTTGATTTAAGTGTATACACTTTAATCGTTAATATACGTAATAATATATCGAAATCAACACACGGGAAACGTCTTAACAAAAAGTTAAAACAACAAAATGATGGAAGGAAAGTTTCTTTAAGCGGGATTGTGTAGGGAGTACAATGAGACATAATTTTATAATGAAGATGTCCCAAAGGGTGTGTGCGTGACGTTTTCTGTTTATACTAAAAGTTAAGTTAATTACGTTTATCGGCAAAGTTCCGAGGAAGTCGTAAAACAAATTATTACAACATTTCATTTACAAAACAAAATAGCAGTCAAACTCTTTTTCTTAAAACCTTTTTTAACTTTATTAATGAAGCAATTTTATTCCGAAATCCTATTGCTTTTTTGCTTTTGTTTAGTTTTACAAAACTGAAATTTTAAATTATTTCCAGAATAATTTATTAATTAAATACTTGCCTTTAAACAACAATTTGGAATCAATATAATTATTTGGAAGCGGCAACCGGATCATTTTTAATAATATAAAATATTTTTTTCTGTCCAACTTTTGAGTATTTATACTATCTGTTCTGCTATATTAATGTAACTTTTATAATATACGCCATTTAATTATTAAAGTTCAAAAACAATATCAAATACTTACTTTTTCACACGATCGAAGACAATTACCAATATGGCACAACACAATCATGAGTTCAAAATAACTTTTTTTATAAAACTACACGAGTTCATTTCGGCAGCACTATAATCAAATACAGTTCTCAAAGTATTCTATAACAATAATTCATTATAAAGTTAGTTAGCATTACAGTTCACGTGGCCGAGAAAGCGCGGGAAGTCGAAGTATTTAGCGCCAAAACCGATCTCCCCCGAGACCACCATCCCTTACCGTGCTCCACAACATACTGACAACTGTCACCGGCCACCCGGCCGCCGCCGTTTTGCTCGCTTTTACTACGGGCGCTTTTCCTCTTTTGCCCTATCTTGCTTTCGCGAAAATTTATATACACACAGAAATGTATGTACCTACACACACGGACGACAACTAAGTTCTAGTCGTTGAGTTCTGTACTTTCTAAGAGTGTGTGCACCTATAGTGAATATGTGAGTGTTACTCGTTCAAGACGCATCTTCACGGTAACGTGCCAATGCGTTGGTGCACACAATAATAAGTAAACTAGTCAAATATGTAACATAATGAAATGGTGTAAGGTTGGTTTTCGCACGTTTTAAAGAAATCGCGTTCATTCAGAGACACCGCTAAAGCAGAATTGCGCATGTCCGTTATCAATCTTGTGATCGTGAAACTACGAAAACTATTGCTATCCTTATTTTTCTTTAAGTTACACTTTATATGAAAGCTACTATTTTGAATCTAAAATATCTTTTAGATTTTATATAATTAATTAAATTGGTTATAAGTTGTGTATAAATTTGATACTAGAAATTCTTTGTGTATTTTTCTTTGGGTTAGCACAGGTATGTTTTACGAGCAATAAAGTCGGGCGCCTTAATAACAGCAGAGCAACTTATAAATAAAGTATGAATTAAATTCTAAGATCAGGTGTGTTTATTTCATAGCATTTTACACAGAATATATTGAAGAGGTGGTTTATAGCCACTTCAGCAATGAACACTTATGTAGTATATTGTCGATAATACTGGTACCACACTAGCGTAACAATGCATTAACAAAAACGTATAAAAGTTTATGAGTACATTATTGTTATCTATATAGAAACATACTTTCAGAATCAAACCGTTATGTGCCACCAACGCCCAATCTCAAACTAGTTACAAAGGAAACAAAGGACGAGGGAAAAATAATTTCCTTACAACTGGGGATGATATTAACTGGGAGATAAGAGCGTAAGAGTATGAGTGAAGTACTCTTTCTGAGAGGGCGGCGTTTATACAAAGCTATGAATAACAATTTACTAAAGAGCCAGGAACGCAAACACTTGAGCGTAGAAGTTTGTTTCGAAGTGCCCAAACTCACGAACAATGCCGACACGACGAGCTACGAATGACGAATTAAACCGAATGTAATGAAACGTTGCCACTTCCAGGGTAGCCGTTGATTTTTTATGTTGTATTCTTTGTTTTTGTATGTAGTGTTTCTGGGTGATTATTCTGTGGGGTAAAGCGTAATGTTTATCTTGAGTATCGGAACGTTTTACAAGGATTTACTGGAGTTCTATAATAAAATATCTATAAAATGTATTTGTACAAAACTCTTTTTCTCCTTATTCTAAATATAGACCCTGTTATTCTTCGAAAGATTACAATTTTCTTTGTTAGGTATTTGTATAGATATTAGCCGTTTGAAAATTATAGGCTTTTAATTTATAAAGTTGGATAACACTAGGGATCAGGGGCTAAAAATATGTTTTTGTGCTCAAATTTACAAGTAAAGTAATTCCAAAGCATATTGAAGTCAACGACTTGTTCACGTGAATTTACTGAGCAACAGCTCTACTAGTTTCAAGGCATGACGGGACTCTTATTCATAATGTCGAAGCCAGCGCAAAAGTACTCGTAGCAAAGCCAGATTCACTGCCACAATCTTTCGAACTAAAAAGAAGTTTAACGAAGAAGCATATTTTGTAATACACAATCCAACTTCGAAATCAACTTCGCTATATTCTATAGAATTGAATTTTTTATATATTCGATTCAAATATTGTAAATCTAAGATATCCTGTGCACCTATCGTGTTATAGCCGGCGGGGTGTCTTACGCGAGAAGTCCTTTGTTCAAACGGCTGGAACTTTATACACATATATATTCTCAACGTTCGAACGTTTTAATATCACATATCGATATATGAAATTTGGATTTTATTTAATTTTACTTTTTTGTTGTAATTGAAATGTAATCGCAGTGAAATGTGTTTTTAAAATGGCTGTCAGATAAATGATGAATGAATTTAATTTTCAGGTAAATCGGTTGCCGACGGTTTTTGTTGCAAAATATATTGTGCACGTACATTTATTTAGTTGTAGTTTTAATATATTTGAAATCGCTCCTCTTGTTCCAGAAAAAAAATTAAATAAGTGAAATTTGATGTCAATAATATGTAAAAATAAAATTTTAGAAATAAACTCCTAAATGTTAGCTAATTTTCAGACTAGCGACCACAAGGCCACAAAGTCACCAGGTAAGAAATTATGTATAACATCTCCATACAAATTGAATAGGCCATTCTCCAGCGCTCTTACATCAATAAACATCTTAACCCTACAATGCCGTATCTCCTTATTCAATTTGCGTATTTCGTAGCTCGTTGGGGTCGACATTCAAGTGTTTTGCCGCTTCAACCGCCTTTATAGATGTCACTTTGTCACACTCACGAGTTCAACCCCAGATAACGACTTCATATCTAAATATTATTTTGTTTACGAAGTGTCGCCACAAAACTCTGCCCAATATGTTGTAGGGTTAAAGTATGAAGGAAAGGTGAAAGAATTTTATGGTGAGAAATTGTTTTGGCGTTGAGACGGAGCAGGGTGTGTAATGTGAGAGATTTTATAGTAATTTTTTTGACTCTACGAGTTATTATTGGTTTCTTTTTTATAT
Source organism: Spodoptera exigua (assembly GCA_902829305.4). Lineage (NCBI taxonomy): Eukaryota > Metazoa > Arthropoda > Insecta > Lepidoptera > Noctuidae > Spodoptera > Spodoptera exigua. The sequence continues at coordinate 8,394,801 of LR824612.2, forward strand.
GTTATTGGTTATTATCGCTTAAGAAATGTTACAAAACTGTGTAGGTATATAAAAATGCATAGAAAATTATATGTAATTTATTTGTAACATAGACTTTTCGTTTTTGTTACTAAAAAAAACAAACTGTAGTCATATGAATCCACAACTATTATAAGTTGCAATTTCATGTCAGCGAATGAATAAAATAAATCAAGTTGCAATATTATCAGTCTAGCAAGCACTAAAATAAATTCAATGTTCGCGACAGCAGTCAGTGTCAGTGCAGACAATAATAAAAATTGACTAACTCTATTTATGGCCATTACACTTTTTTACATTCAGAGCTCATAAATCAAAAACATACTTGGTAAGCTAGAAAATCTCGATATTCCGAATATATTTCTTGAATATAAGCTTTACTTAACCGTTTACATTCTATTTATCGCCCCAAAAACGACTGGAAGGGATGTTGTGTCAGCGGAAAACTTGTTAGACTCCTACCAAAGAAAGAGTTATGAAAACGCAAACTTTGGGGTCCTCACAAAAAAACACTGAAGACAGTTCCACAACTCCGGTCCTCAACGGGATTTTATAAATATTAAAATCTAAGGGACTCACTTTGAAAGCGGAAACTAATTCTTTTCCCTCTTCACGAGGTATTCATTGCTTCGTGAAAAGTGACTTTCCTCTTTTGTAATGCTTTATAGAAATATTCAGATAATGAGTAACTTTTTTGCTTAAATATCAAACATTATTTGATAGCCAGTCACTCTTCTTTCAGTAACATGATATGCATAAAGAAATTTAATTAAGACACCGACCTCACATACAAGTGAAGCTTTTTCTCTCCTTTTTGTGCGTCGTTTTTAATTAACAAAATCTATTGAATATGAAATATGTTTTTATAGAATATAATTGATGAAAAGGCATGGAAATTTACAATTAAAATTTGCATTGGTAAATCAATTCTTGTCAATTAATATAACCTCTATTAAGTCGGGAGAGACGATGGCTCTTGTAAAGTTATGCATAATAATTGCTTGCTCTTCAGTTCCAATTAAAGGCACTTCAATGATGACGAACTCCTTGCGGTTAGTCTTGGACTGTGCCTGAACCAAGTTCCCAACGTCTACTGAGCCATGGCGGTCGATACAATTTGCTTAGTAAATGTTTTAGTTTAGATGTTCGTCCGCTACTCTAGTTTATGAGATAGTTCCACACGTTTAAACGGAATGGAGGTAAATAATAAATTTCTCGATTGAGTTCGTTGTTGTGGTTCGTGTAATGGAATTACATTTTGTATTTTTGATTAAATGTTCGTATAGTTTTCTATGGCTTATGGTGTTACCTAAATAAAAGTTTGCGTAGGTAATCTTATTTCTGTCAATTGAACCCTAGAAGAAGTTATTATCTCATTAAATCAGAAAAAGTGATCTTTTTTGCTCACACACATAATTTGAAAACCCCTACAAGTAGTTTTTTTTTAAGTTAAAAAGTTGAAAAAAGATTAAGTTAAAAAGTTTATAAATCAAAACATACTCATATTTTTTAGTTATTTTGGTCGTAATGCGTGATGTTTAACATCATAAAAATTATGATGTTAAACATCACTTATAATAATAAAGATATTTATACGATGCGAAAGACTTATGCGATAAGACATTATAATAATATTATATTCAAGATCAACTCAATAAATTTATTACCGACAAATGAATGAAACTATCGTCTCAAACGCCACTGATTCTATTATACCATCAATTTCAATTCTTTAAACACGGCAGCGTCAAATGAAAAAATAGTCTACCCACAAAAATGAATTTTGATTTTTAATTTGTAGTATATATCTACAAATTATTAATTGTTCTATCCAAAATATAATAATTATACAAACTCAAAAATAATATGAAAGATAAAATGTAAGATAGAATTATGTCAGATATTTTTGCCATCTATTTATCGGCATATATTTATGCACGTTATTGAGGAATCAATGTAAATGTTGACAGGAACGCAGAATTAGTAAAGGGCACATATTTTTGCACTCCAAGAGGTATCACATTATTTTGAAACTACTATCGTCACATATTTTTGCTTTGGTATGTTGTCACTTTAATATGATGCTTATGAACGATCAGATGTTTGTGCTGCGTAGAGGTATCACATTATTTTGAAATATATCGTCATATATTTTTGCTTTGGGAAGTTGTCACTTTAATATGATGCCTATGAACGATCAGATATTTATGCTGCATTCGAGCAGACAGATATTATTGAACTCGTTCCTGGGTCAGATATAATTGCTGATAGTAATATATTTGATTGATGTGCCCATAGTAATATATTTATGCTCGTGACTGTACAGAGTAAAAATATTAGGGGGTAACTTTTTGTCTAACGACTTCATTAAAATACCTGCTTTTTTGCATTGTGGGTAGGGCAAGAAGGAGTGCCAAACAGACTAAAAACTCACTGTCCTCTCTCCTGTCGCAGGCTGGAGTTACATTATTGCGCTTGCACTTGAAACTAAGCAGGCCCTGTCTGTGGTGGTCTAATGGTTTTTTTAAACGTGACTCGCTTTCCACTCGGATGGCAAGTTTCACATGCTCATCGACTACAGACCTGCGCTTTCGGTGGCTAGAGATCATCGTGGGATATTTAAATATTTACTGTTATAGCGAAAAACTACATACGACTTTGCATTCATGCATAAAAATCTTTGACGTCAGTCATACCGTTTTTCCAATAATGCATGGTACTTTCCAAGAATTTTATAGGTGAGTCACAAGATCTGATTTTAAGCATTAAACATCTTTTGCAAACCAATAAATGACATAAATATTGACTGAAGCCAATATCGTTGTGGATTTTAGATTACAAACTTTATAAGATAAGTTTTTTTTGTGCATTTAATAGAAATTTAGTCTCGAAATTCCTTTTTTATTTAAAAAAAAAGGTATTCGTTGGTGGTTTCCATAAAATATGAACAAAAAATGATTGTTCATAATTTTATAAAGAACTTTTAAACAACAAAATTTTCTATCTTTATCTTTGCAAAAAAAAAAAAAACATTATGATTTTCAATTTTTTTGCAAAGAAACCTACATAATTGTTTCAGTCATCGTGAATAATAAACCAGTACAGAAAACAGATTCAAACGGAATCCCAAATTAGTCTGATAAATATTTGTAAGCCTTGTAAGTTAATTTATTACGCTAGTTTTAATCTAAGTAGGTTTATTAATAAGAGCGAGCATGTTGCCAGTGTAGGCAACCACACTTCATGGCGGTGTGTGCCCGTTCACACGTACTAGTGGAAAATATTACTAACTTAATTACTTGTCTAAGTCATTGTGATCATTAGAGGAAGGTTAATAAATAGCCGGATTATATTGTGTTTATCTGAGAGGGAGGAAGATAATAATATTTGGTGGTAGGTATAAGTTAAAATATAGGTATACTAGAAATTGATTTTGAGATTTTATCCAGTGTTATTTTTATTTGTCAGCTTTCGTTAGTATGTTGTATTTCCATACATTGTGAGAGTGTAGTAAATTAATACGAATTTTACTTGCCAGAAAAAAATATTATTTGACCTTCCAAAGAAAAGAAAAGCTTGCTTTGTTTGGTTACAATGAATTTTTATGGTATGGTATTGACCGCAAACGAGCAGACGGATTACCTGACGGTAAGCAATCAGCGCCGCTCATGGATACTTGTAACACCAAAGGGGTAACGAGTGCGTTGCCGGCCTTTTAGGTATAGGGGAATCGGATATTTAAGTATTAGAAAGGGATGGGGGAAGGAGGATGGATTGGGCCTTCGGTAATATTACTCGCACGGCGAAACACAACGCTTTGGTTGTTTCGAGCTGGTTTTCTGTGAGGCCGTGGTATCACTCCAGTCGAGCCAAACCATTCGTACTAAAGCTTGGCTCTCCCCATTGAATTGATTAATGTCGTTGTTATTGAAGCAAAGAACACAAATCACTCGCTCTATATGCTTAATAATAATAGAAAACATTATCAGTAATTAGCGAATTTTTGTTAAAATTGGCAGACTTTAACATTTATTATTGTTGCTGCCTTGTAATATCGGCAGATTAGTAGGTACCTATACACGTCACACAACCCTTCACTATTCGTAAAACACCAAATTTTTGTGATTCTAAATTTGAAATCTTTGCTAGAAACTACCAATAATATGTTTGTCACAGATAAAACATGCACGCATCTTGTAAAAGACAAAAATTGCTGGCTGGTTTAAAAAAAGAATCACATAATAATATCAATAAAAATCATTACGTAGCAACAATCGAACTTTTAAAAAAAAACGTTTATTCTTAATCATAACACAATTACTGTATATGTAGACTTAAATTTTAAAACACACAGCTAATGTACGTTATGTACATCTCCATATTGAACGTAAATAGTTTACCACAATACAGAACTAGCTCAAGCAGCAGAATATTTCAAACGGACCTTTCTCTGGCGTACGTCCTTTCGGTTGTATTATGACGAGTTATTTGCTCGCTACTCGTTAGCATCACGACATCCTGCATGTAATGACAAGCCCGGTTACTCATGAATCTCACTAGATTATTACAGCGAAATTTCTGCAAACATTTTTATAGAAAACTTTAGAGAAATGTACTTAGTCGGTATGTATGTGGTATATATAGCTTATGTGAGTTGTATTTTCGAGATTTGATGTGAGAAATTCTCGTTAAATTTAATGTTATTATTTGCTTAGGGAAGTCCCTTACCTATTTTACGTAACACGTAAAAAATATAGATTGCTCTTTGGACTTAAGTCTTCTGTTCTTTTCTTCAACTCCTCGATAAGTAATCTTTTTTTTTTTTTGATTAGGTGTAATGGTTATTAAACCTTTTGAATATTATTTTATAAAATCCCGCATCAGCTTCGCCTTAGTACTATTTTCCAATATTAATTTGTTAAAATTCAAATATCGAATTTTCATTTTATACATTTTTTTCCAAACGGTTATAAACATAACAAAATTAAACATTCTATTTTATTTATAAAGCGTTATGTAGAATTATGTGCTTGGAAGCATATTTTTAAAATATTAATAATTTAATAAATAAATATTGCAAACACATGAATTTTGTTTAATAATTTTATAAAATATTATATTAAACCTATAAATTTTCAGTTTCATTTTGGACCGACCATACCACAAATAAATTTAAAATACTAGATAGGTAAAACATGCCACACGAAAATTTAATTTATGTAGAACGAAAATATATTGAACATTGATAGTACTAAAATGGAACTCATAAGCTATTTAAATCCTCGGCATATTTTTAAAGGCATAATCCTGCCATAACATCTCAAAACTATTGCAATCCCTGTTAACCAGGATTATACAGTAGATATAAAAATTAAAACACTGAAACACTGAACATGAATTACTGTCTTGGAACGAAATAAATCACAAGATATTATTTAACGAGAAGAAAATAACGAAATAGTTTAAACTTCCTATGCTGAATGTAGGATATAAAATGACTTTAGCCTTAGAGAAACTGCAAGTCAAAAGAAATTGCACAACTGGATGAAGCTCAGTCACAAAACACCACGGATACAAAAAAATATAATTAGTTCCTATGTGTTATTTTGTTTCCAGGTATAAGTATGGCATAAACGCCTCAACACACAAACATTCTTCTTCTACTTTTCACAAGGTTAAAAAATGTTAGATCTGGCATCGTAGAACATGTGGTTAGTCTTCAAGATATCGATCTTGAAGACTAACCACGGGTGATGTGGGATTGATATTGTCGCCTATTAAGGTCAGACAGTCAGAGATATAGGGCCTCCTAAATGGCTAAAGGCAGGGGTGCGAGGTAAGCGCTATGAGGCACCGTGGCCTTGGCTTAGAGCAGGAGAAGGAACGGGGGTTTTTATTCAGTAACAATCTGACACTTCCTCATTTTCCCCTAACTAAGGACCAGACATGCGCTGCGTATCACACGCATCCTAGGTTGAAGTGTGGGAAATGCCGAATATATAAACAATTGGAAGTTTAGAACAATTTGAAAATCAATATATCCATTATACTTAATACTTTATTTAAGTGTCAAAAATGCAATTATGTGTTTTAAGGTCATTCTGCACATTTAATATACAAATCAAAGTATTTGTTTTAAATAAAAGGCACTTTGGAATCGTCAAAGTAGACTAGTCCGTCAGTCTGTGAACGTCGGGTAAAATGTGAATGTGTATAGTTTTAAATAATGAATTTATATGAGTTTTTCAAGATGTTAAAAGCATAAATATTATATTTTATAAAACAGATGATGAAGTGTACCTAAGTTTAAAGAACACTCGGATAATTTTGTTTCACAAACTAAAGTTTATCATTCGTCTTTATTAAGTTTAATTATGTGTTGCTATTAAGTTTCTTATCCAAGTTCTGTTAAATCTCTAAAATACCCTACCAAAAAAACTGTTCGTCTGTCTATTTATTACAACTTATAACCTGAATAGCTGCAACATTTTCAATAAACGTTGTCATAGATAATAAATAATAAAACCTTATTAAACAAAATAGGCTAGTGTTTATTGTGCTTCTTTTTTTAAATTTATTTCAAATTAACTTATTTCAATTCTAAAAATGATTGTGACTGTACAGTAGGTACGCTTATTGTACAATTTTGTTTATATTTTATTAAAAAATAAGGTTAATAACGAGGTTAGTAAAATGAAATTGCGTACAATATTTTGCGACTGTACGATCGGCCCACAGACAGGCAGTTGCAGTGTAACAAAGCGCGGATTGGATTCCCGGACGGAAAAATTCTTTGTGTGATCTACAAATTGCTTTGTATTTGTATGTTTATAAACGCTTGCGGATGGAAGCGTAGACAAAACGAGGCTCATTTCGGAACAGGGTAAATAAGAGTCAGATACTGTCTCTCGCCGTATCTAGAGCTATCGCTATAGGGCCTAGTTCAGCCAGGGTTGCAGGGTAAGCGCTTATCACCGCGGCCTAGAACAGAAGAAGGAAGGCCATTGGATGATACCCCCCTCAAATAAATGAAATACGAGACTACAGATAATAAAGTAGAGGATTTTGTAAAGAAAACTTACCTACATATACATAATTTTAAACCACAAACGAAGACACGTGTAAAGATAAGTGTGATATAAACGAGTGAACCTTAAAATTCACTGTTATTTAAGTACCGAGTTAAGCTAGTGCAATCACTTTAAATAAACATTGCTATGAAATTATAAGTACGTAGATATTTTTGACGTCAACTCTGAGAGAAATTTATAATTTAAAACATGTAGCAGTTTTTGTTAAATTAAAAATAGTTGATTATTAAATTTAGTTTGCTTAATTTATACAAAGTTTTTTTTGTATTTCGTAGATTCTCCGGTTAATACCCATTGTGCGAAGCTCAAGACTAAACAACTAATATAATTAAAATCTATTGATGTGTTAAATTAATTTAACAAAATTATGTTCCACTAGTTTCCGCCCACGGTTTCCCCGCGTGTTAGATAAATAAATAGACGCCTATGTGTTAATCCAGGATATCACTCATCTACATAACAAAATGGTCCAGCAGTTTTTGCGTGCAGAATAACAAATATACGTCCATACATTGTCACAAACTCACATTTTTAAATATTAGTAGAATAGTAAGACTTTGAAACTTAAAAAAGATTGTACAGTTATATGATACTAGCTTTTACCCGCGACTTTTGGTGTAAAAACTATCCTATGTCTTGTTTCGAGTTCCAAACTATGTCTGTACCAAATATCACATATAAATCGATTCAGTAGTTTAGGCGTGACGAAAAGACAGACAGACAGATAGAATTACTTTCTCATTAATAATATTGGTTTGGATTTATTTGGTGTAAAAAGAAACAAAATACATTTAAATCAAAAACATCAAGGCATTTAATATTGTAAAGTCAGACTTATGACTAGATACCGTAGTGCAAACACAGAGAAAAATAAGTAATAATAATGAAAGTACCTAACGCCGCTATTTGTGTATCTTTAGTATACGTCAAATGAGTCTCCAGCTCAGCACGTGTCAGGTATAAACCTGACACTGACATTATGCTGGAGCCTTTCAGTGACATTCGGATGTTTAGTGGACGAAAGAAGCGAGGGCCTCTGTATTCCGAATACGTTAGCTACTAGTGGAATTATTAATTTATTGTTCTCAAGTAAGTGACATTTGTGTATGTTTTTATTGAGAATAAAGTTTCCTTAAACCTATATACGATCCACTAAGTAGGTAGTTGATGTTATAATTAGGTGCAATTTATAGATAATTAAATATCTAAATATGTTATAAAAATATTTTCAATATTATGTTGCTGTCACGTCTACGTCGACACTATAGATTAATTAGCTCGAAATCGCTTAGATTATGAGTATAACATGTCAAGAAACAGTCTTCAAATAATACTTGAAATTGAAAGATAGAAATAAGTAAAGTAAGCAAGATCAAAAACCACTCGATTTGTAGCCATGATGAAACAGACAACAGAATAAAATAAACGATTAATATCAAAATTAATTACAAAATATGAACATTTAAATCGTTCATTCGACGGTGCGCTGTAATAATCCGCGTTTGTTTGAATTTCTACGTATTCCAAAATTCAATTTAAATATGATGGCGCGGAGCACAAACATGAGATCGGCAGAATTAAATGACGTGAGCCATTTGTCGGGGATTCACGCGCGTTGCCGCATCGCCGCCACGAAGTCGGCCAATTCCCAAATTAATTGCTTTCCAATAGTATTTTTACACGGAATTTGTTCTAAAGAGTACTGTCGAGCTCAGTGTGTGTTGATGTACACACGACAATAGCAAATTTAATGTTAGCTGATTGGTCGAACGTTAGTGGTGGCTTCACACGCTGGAGGGTTTAGAATTTGCAAATACCAACGTAACTTATTCTGAGCTAGCAGTACTATATACTATCTGTCATAAAGGGTAGGGTAAAAGTAAATATTAAGAGGAAAATTTAACTTTGAATTCGCACATGGCGTAGTGATTCTCATTCCTTCTTAGTGACAAGAGACCTCTGGGTAGCGTGTGATTAAATTGACAAGCACTTAATATGTTTGACTTACGTTACGATCACTTGAAGATCTTGTACTAGCAATTTATGAGGTACATCATCTAAGAAAAGGCTCACATTTACTTTAGAATCTAAGTAATTTTGATCACAGGTTTTGATACCTTTTTTTACTTAGATTTGAAATCCACATTATTTATTTTACTGTTCATTTTTATTCGAATATGTCTATCAAATCGTGCCTGAAATTTCACTTTAGTTAGCGTAAAAATTCAATCCTATTTATGCAAATATTTTATTTACACATATCGGTTTTTATCTAAAAAAAAACATTTTACATTAGGTTTATATTTATATCTACATCTACAAAGCGTCGAGAGCATTTTCAAGTGTCTAACAAATCTAGAACTGAATTTCTAAATCTGATGTTTTCAGCTTTACTGCCACGATAAATATATATTCTGGCAGGCAATATACATTTTTCATTTTTACAACATAGACATAAGGTATTCTCGCCATAAAACTGGCAAGTTTGGCAGTGTAACCTACTGACAGCGGATATTATTGAAATGCTCAATGTTCGTGTCATTGCCGTACATCCCAGAACTCTATTTTAAAACGTTTTAGAATTTATAATCGTTTGATTTAAAAATGCCGTGAACCATTAGAGTAACCAGTAGTATTTCCAAGTAAAAAGTAATTATAATTGTTTTTTTACTGAGTTTTGCCACAACCTTTTTTACCGATAGGTACTTTACTTGATACTTAAGGTTGACTGGTGGAGAATATCATATAGGTAGCATTCAATCTGCCCTTAGTAAAAACTTTAATTTTGTGTAAATAAAAGTGTAATTGCAAAACATTACAAAAAGAGAGAAAAGACTTGACATGTTAATTAAAAAACTTCTTAACCACATTTAGATTTCAGTCGTTTAGAACCTATGAAACAGGAAAGTTTTGTCGTACTAGGCTAATTAACGCTCGACTGCCGTCGCATCGTGCGAAGACATCGAGTTACTAAATCTGAAGAAGAATTTGGTTTTAAAATTTTTGAGTTGGAAGTTATCTGCCATGGCATATGGTGAGAAAAAGTATTACACGTATTTGTGACCACTTGTACTTTTCCGCGAGCTTCATAAAGATGTACATATTTGTTGAGATCTTGGCTTAATTACCGGCGCATTGGCTAGAGCGAGAAAGAGCATCGGACGGCGCTGCCTGCGCCTACGCATTACGACATAACGGTAACATTGTTGCTGTTACACAAGTCGAAGAGCACCCTTACTCGCACATAATTAAATAAGTTATAACGATTTGAAAGTAACAGTTGTCATTTCTTTTACATGTTATAAATCATAATTATTTTACAGTCTATCAAAAGGAGCTATCGTACAATATTATTCTGATAAATAGCTTAATTTTTCTTTCAGTAAACATTCTGTTCTCCATAAGTTTCAATCAATCCGTATAACAAAGATTGGGTTTTTGAAATTGAAAATAGAATAGGATCGAAAAAGGTTTGCAATTGTTTAAATTCTCTTTTTAAACTTATTTCACAGTCCTCTGCTGATAGACCACATATGTATTTAACCATCCAAATAATTGTTCAAACCAGAAAGGCAATACTAAATACCAATTCACGTGCAATATTGACAAAAGCTAAGCAAATTCAAATCGCATCGCATCGATTAATACTAGATACGTGAATACAATGCTCTATTAGTTGAACCATTTGCCAATGAATGCTTACTTAAGTTGGAAGTCATGCAGAAGTCATTACAATATCGTTTACAGTAGAAGCATTTGCCTATAGTTTTATTTTTAAGTTGACTAAAGCATTAGCACTCAATCACTCAATCAATTTTATAACACTATGCACAAAGGTTGACCTTGAAAATAACAATTAGTAGATCAAAATTTAATTGTGTGTTAGTTACGTCCCAAGACCACGTAATGCTGTTGATCCCGCGTCTGACCTCCATCCAGACATATCGAATTCCCTTTCATGTTTGTCATTTTTAACAATTTGTTATTAAATTAATGAATCAAGATAAAAATACTTTTTTTTAAATCTGTAGAATACATTTTTAACCACAAAACAATGACTGGTATCTGTTGGACAATAAAATTAAAATTATTGCATTATTTGCACCCTTTGATACAAAAGTACATCCAATTCAAGTGAGGAATTAGGAACTAAGTATATGAAACACAAATCCAATCTAAGTAAACCAAAGCAAGGTAGAGGGAGGGGTGCAATGCAGCGAAACTGAAACAATGAATAAAGTTTGAAAGGATCCAGTTGCGATGGGGCACGGATTAATGGCGCCGACTCAGGTGCCGCTAGGTGGCGCTCGGTACGGTACGACAATTGATTTCTCGTGTCCATTGTTTAACGACAATTTGTTCTTTGATCATAAGAGTGAGCGAACAGAAAGTGCATATGCATTTACCTTAATCACACTTTTCCACTACACCTACTGCATGGCGGAGTTAGTGAATTAAAGGAAATGGTTTCTATGGTTGGAATTCATTAGAATGGCGAATGGTAGAAAGGCGAATTGGAACTACTTATAACCATACAACAATTGCTAACTGGCAACTACTGCTATTATTGGAAAATGGTCAACATTGACAAGTCCCAGACACAAACGCAACATATATTATATACCGTACGAATATATTAAATACATATTCTTTAGAGTATATCAGCTATTATTACAATCTACATAAGAGGTAATTATAAAATAAGAACATCTACAGACTCAAAAACATCATCAGCCTATAAGTGTCTACTGATTAACAAAGGCCTCTTCTCTCTAATCACAACGCATGTTTCAAACAGATTGACAATTTCAGGCTTAAAATTAAAAAAAAATAAAGTTCAAGTTCCTTTGCAGCGTTTTCAGTAACAGCTAATCAAACACGAATCTCAACACATTACCTTCATTAACAAGCACATACATTTCAATTTGACATTGTCCCACTAATTATGCATTAGTGACGGCCTGTGAACTGTCCCACCTGCTGCTTGACAAGGCGAAGATGGTTCCTACATACCTACCTACAATCCTACACGTTAGTACTTAACACACGTGACATCTAATGTCTGACCGACGCACGTCCGCAATGCAGGACGGGGTGTTGCTGTGCGGTATTCCGTTGATGGCTAATAGATTTTGGAGGTTTGATTAGATCCGATGCAAATGTCCCGGTGATTGCAGATGTCCAACCAAATGAAATTCCAGGATTGATAGATACTTGAAATACGATTCATTCATTTAACATTTTCATTTTACCATCTCTTAATAATATTCTCCATTTTTCTTGCGATAGAACGGCAAACGAGCAGTCCGATTACCTGATGGTAAGCAATTAGCACCGCCCATTGATACCCGCAACAACGAAGGAGTTACGACTACGTTGCCATCCTTTTGGGGATTAGGGTTTTGGAGATTAAGAGATTGGATACAGAACAAGGTACCCTAAACAAATATACTGAAATAAGGATTTTTTTTATAATATGGTACGTTATATGTATAAGTAGGTAGTTCGTATCCCAAAGGCATTGTATAATGGAAACAAATCATAAATATAAACGGTCTGCGTTTGAGAAGATACTCTCACAGTGAAGGATAAAAGTTGGATTGTAAGTAAAATAACTTTTTTGCTTAACCGTAGTAAAAATCAACAGAGAGTAATGTTTTTCTGATGCACATCCTTATCTGTCGTTTTACTTTTAAATAGGGCAAAAAACATCCTTTTAGCCAGCAGATCTCTTTGTGGAGCTTCTCGTTGTTAAATTAATTAATTGTCAAGGAAAATAGTTTAACTCATAATATTTTCCTTTGTTGCTGTATTTTTTTTCTTATTCCCATTGTAATTAAGTCGTAATTATTTTGTTCAAAAAAGCCAAAATTGTCTACGTACAGAAGTGAATTACGAGGCGTATGTCGCGGTTTCATATGAAAAGCCGCGTAAGTATGTGTTGTATGGAGATTAAGTGTGATAGCCCTTGAAGAGACACGTTTCCACCACATGCAAATGTCTGCTTGGGACACATTTAATTAATTTTAAGGCGCTACCTACACACAGCGTTTATGTAAACAGCACGTTTGTACGTTGTATAAATATAAACCGTTTGCTGCTTTGATAATGCTGATACACCAAAGGTCGTGGCGAAAAAATGTGTTAAATGTCGTAGCACAAAATTATGATTCGAAAGAAAGGAAAGTTGTAGTGCAAGATTGAAATTGGTCTATATATTTTTAATCGTACGTCTCATGGTAATATTGTTTATTTATTTATTCAAACTTCCTGCACAATGGGTACATAGGCGGACTTAATGCCTCAGGTATTTTCTACCAGTCGAACCTTGGGTGATGGGGAGGGATGAGCCAATGGTCGGTGCAAGAAGCAATAAAACGGCTTAATTTTAAATCGGATATGACATACGAGATGTTATGTGTACGAGGTTTTATGTGTTGTTTTTATTTTGGCTAGACTAGTTATGAGACTATATTGACTATAAATAGCCTGAAATAGCAGTTCCATTGCTTATGGTCGTTGACTTTGAGAACAACTACTTACTACTAAGCTTTTATTTAAAAGTACAACAAAAGAATGAACCTGTAGACCTCATCAGATGGTGCCCCAATAGGGCTGATCTTCAGCCGGTGTTACATAACACAAGTGCAATAATCTACAGTGGTCCCGGACCTGACCGGAGGAAGTCAGAGTAGCAGTGAACGGAATGAAAAATGGTAAAGCCATTGGCCCAGATGGAATACCAGTTGAGGTGTGGAAGTTATTAAGAGTAGATAGATGGGTGTGGTTGGCTTTGTTCTTCAATAAATTGTTGCAGGAAGAAACCATACCTGATGAATGGTGCAACAGTTCTTTGGTGCCCATCTTTAAAAACAAAGGAGATGTCCTTGAGTGCAACAATTATAGAGGAATAAAGCTAATGTCGCATACCATGAAAGTATGGGAGAAAGTTATTGAACGGCGGCTGAGAGAAGAGAGTGACATTTCACAGAACCAATTCGGTTTTATGCCTGGTCGTAGTACAACGGATGCCATATTTGCTATACGCCAGTTGTGCGAAAAATACAGAGGTGCACATAAAAACTTGCACATGGTATTCGTTGACCTCGAAAAGGCATACGACCGGGTACCTCGTGAGGTTCTGTGGTGGGCCCTTAAGGAGAAAGGTGTGCCTGGGAAGTATGTGCAGTTGATCCGATCAATGTATAGTCGCTGCAGTACACAAGTCCGGTCTGCAGCGGGCACCACTAGCACGTTCAATGTGGCTGTCGGTTTACACCAGGGGTCGGCTCTCAGCCCTTACCTCTTCCTGATAATAATGGACGCTCTGACGTCGGACATTCAGGAAGAGGCTCCCTGGTGTATGCTGTTTGCCGATGATATTGTGCTGGTTGCCAAGAGTGCCCTAGAGGTCCAGAGCAGATTGGAGGTGTGGTGGCAAAGACTGGAGAGTGTTGGCCTAAAATTGAGCAGAACTAAAACAGAGTACTTGTTCTGCGATTTTGGCGGTCTCTCTAGTTCTGTGCCCATAGCTCTCGCCGGATCGCCCATACCAACCTGTTCTGATTTTCGGTACCTTGGCTCGCTTATCCAAGGAAATGGTGAGATAGACCGAGACGTGGCACATCGGATCAACTCAGGATGGATGAAATGGCGACAGGTCACTGGAACAACTTGCGACCCACGGATGCCCCTCAGGTTGAAGGGTAAAATCTACAAGTCAGTGATAAGGCCTGTCCTACTGTATGGGTCAGAATGTTGGGCTCTGAAAAAGACGGATGAAAAGCGATTGCATGTAGCAGAGATGAGAATGCTGAGATGAATGTGTGGTGTGACGAGATTGGATAAAGTGAGAAATGAGTATATTAGAGGAAGTTTGAAAGTGGCGCCAGTGACTGAAAAGTTGAAAGGGAACCGTTTGTCTTGGCATGGCCATGTGAAAAGGAGGGATGAAAAGCATGTAACAAAAAAAGTCATGTGTATAAATGTGGATGGATGGAGAGGCAGGGGGAGACCAAAGAAAATATGGATGGATTGTGTGAGAAGTGATATGGAAGACAGAGGAGTTAGCGATAGCGTGACGAGTGACAGGACAGAATGGAAGAAAAAAACATATTGCGCCGACCCCAAATAAAACGGGACAAGGGCAGGAAGATGATGGTCCCGGACCTGAGCGACGAGAAGCGAGATACACCTTGCATAGGACGGTTGAAATAATTTTATGATTTTCCTCTCTAAAAATAAGGGCTAGGTTTATGTAACCATTAAATGACACTAAGTGTGTTGATGACCAACTTTAGCAACTTCGATAACGAAGATATTATGCAAAGCAAAGGAAACATAATAATAAATATATTCATCTGAAAATATATACTTTATATAAGTACCTTTAATATAACTTTAGTACCAGTCAAACGGGAGAGTTAAACCAAGATGAAAGTACTTTGAGAACTACTTAAAGTAAGTACTTCATTTACAGGTTTATTATTTGCAAAGAAATGTATATTATGTACTCTCATACAAAGTTTGATTATTAAAAGTCTTATTTACTTTATTTATTACCAGACGATGTAAAGATTTATGACCCTATCAGACCCACGGTTTGCGTGACTGAAAAAGTTATAAATAACATCCTAAAAAAATGGACGAAAATACTGTTAAAATGTGAAGATAAATATTGCACATACATAATATATACGTATGTATGTATATGTGTATGTAGGTTTTTATTGAAATTCCGGTTTAACTATTATTGATAAGAAATATTAATGTAAAATAAATCAAACAAATCACACTGATTTGTTTCATGATTGATCCATGCTTTGGTACGAATGGCCGGCTCGACCGGAATGATACCACAGCCTCAAAGAGAACCGACATGAAACAGCCACAGCAATATGGGTCGTGGTGTAACTGAGGTTACCTTAGGCACTATCCATCCTCTTCCCTATAATATCTAATCACTAAATCCCTGAAACGCCTTATCTCCAAAATGCCACTTACCACACCTTTCGTTTTGCGGGTGTCACTAGATAACACTGATCGCGTAACATCGCGTAATCCATAGGTTCGTCGGTGCCGCCTCAGAAATGGAAAAACAGAAATTGTGCAGTTTAAATGTTAAATTATGACGTAGTCGATGGTAGAATACACCTACCTATAAACAACCTTTTCACTCAAGACTTGAAGACACCCAGATGGAACCCCTTTGGAAACAGATGCTCTAGAAGTAAATACATAAAATATGGTTTTGGTAGAGGATTCTCTTTGGTAGAAGGGTCCTTTTTTGAATTGCTTATTCATAGAAAGGCACACACCGAACTAATACCAAGAAGTCATACATAAAAAATAAATACTTAGTAGAGTGTGAAAAATAAATACTTAGTAAAGTGTAAAACTTTACATCTGGACGATTAACCTACCTACCTTCTTTGTAATAAATATTTTACAGAAATGTTATTGTATAAACTGTATTTCTCGGAAACGACCCCGTTTGGTTCTATTTCCTAAGTTTCATACTTTGGTGTTTTCGTCTTAAATATTATTTGTTCACGAACTTTAAGTTAACGGAAATTTAAAATAATATATTTTTTATAGAATAAGTTGCCAAACGAGGCCGCCTATCATGCAATGGTAAGCAATTGGTGTTGCCCATTCAAACTTACAACTTCAAAGAGCTACAAGTGAATTACCGATCTTTTGGCGGTTAGAAAGTTGGGGATCAGAAGTTGTTCCACGTTAGTTTTCTTTGAGGCTTTTTTTTTTGTTAGAGGTAAAGGGTTAGGGTGCTCGCAGGGCTCGCGGCTCGGTGTTGGTTATGGTCGGGCGGCGAGGTACTCTTGTTCGCCATCGGTAGACCAGCACTTAATGTGGCCGGAGATCGTCGCTTACAATTATTTATATCACAAAACAATACTTTAGATTTTACTGTTAGATGTGACTAATCGATTTGTCATCACAGCTACCAGCTGTTTGTCCGAAGCATGAAGGTAAAACTCATACAGTTCATTTGGGTCAATTTCGCATACAAAATACTTCGTATGTTTAAAAAAACATGCATTTTAAACAAGCTACTAGCAGCTAGTTTCAATGAAGTACACAATGATGGACTATTCTATTTCAAAACGTATCGTGCCGATCTAACCCTCAAAAGACTGTAAACTCTCAAATGAAAAGCGGGCACCTTAACCTTCGATCCACCACGGCCACAGTATAACTGTAATATATTTAAAATTACATTTATTTTTTATTTATAAGTCTGCACTTGACATTCCTTTTGTATATTCTAAGTATATCATACTTTTCATCTACCATTCAGAACTTAAGTAGCACTAGAATACTATAATGACTAAATATTTTCTTTAAAGCAAACATCATTCGTTACATTCAAGACTTGAAAAGGCCTGTAGATAATCCTACTTCAAAGTCGACAACACAAAACTTGAATGACAAAGTGAATTAATATATTTACGTTACATTTAAAAGCCAAGTGAGCTGTTAATTGTATTTACAATGAGACTTTACATTATATTTTGAGATTTTAAAATATTCTTTGACATAAATGAGATGTTCAAAAGCATACATTGTAAGAGCGAATAAATCATGACAGTATAAATGCATTAATGAGACAGTCATTGTCAGTATGAATATGATGCGAGAGAAGGCGTGTGCACTCTACGCGCGCCCGACACGTTCTGTCGATTTAACGTCCATAAATAATGAATCACTTCGATTTTTATGACAGCTTTGATTTATTTTTCAAGTAATTGGTTAACAGATTTCGTGGGAACGAAAATAAATTACTTTACACGATTTTTTTCCCAGAATGGTTAATCTATGAATTTAAACAAAAGATTTTACTCGAACTTAATGACAAATGAAAAGTTTCTCAGAATCCTTTAATCGAAGATACTTGAAAATTTATTTCAGGTTTTAAATACAATTTCTGAACAAATTATGAAACGTTTTCATTCTAAGAATCTTCTCAAATTAGGTACCAGTTTACTAGTAAATTTTTGCTTTTAGTGTGATTACTATCAATTTCTTTCAGTGTGGGAGAGTCATGTAGGCCGGCTCGACCGGAGTGATGCCACGGCCTCACAGAAAACTGGTGTGAAATAACCACAGAGTTGTGTTTCGTCGTGTGAGGTTACCCCAATCGGGCATTGGGGAGGATTGGGCCTCCGGTAACCTTCCTCAATCCCTAAATCTCGAAATACCTAAACCCAAAAAGGTCGGTAACATACTCGTTACTCCTGTTGCTGTCCATGGGGCTGATTGCCTACCATCAGGTTTCCAGTCAGCTCGTTTGCCGACCTATCATTTAAAAAAAGAACCCGCAATTAAAGAAACAGAAAAATACATACAAAATTTTTAGCCTTAAGATTTTTTATGGTTTTTTAGTAAAAATCTCAATATTACAGATCATACTATGACAGATTTACTGTCAACTTAAAAATATTATTAAATACCTACCAGTAAAACTAAGAACACCTTTTAATTACATTTTATTATGCAAACTTAATGTACTAAAATGGCAATACATTATTTTAGGGTGGTACTAAAAATCGACTCACATCGCGTCATGATCACGTTCAAGTTTCAAAACTTTGACCGATACGTAACCATAATAAGAGTAAGAATCATAACAAAAATGTGAATATTTCACATTATCGTCCTTTCGATCAATTGAAATGATTTCGTTAAAATGACCGCAGCGACAAATATGGAATGACGGTGAAGTCAGACATTCCATATTTATTTTCCATTGAACCGTTGTAGCCATAATTCATGCATTCTGTTTCGTTGCATTTTTGATGACGGCGTATTTTATATTGCTGACGGTGGTGACTGCGCCCGCGGCCCTGCGACAGATAACATATTGTGGCTTTACACACCGGTATGCGAGAATACATTTCGTTTGTCAGTGCGAAAATGTTTTTGATACGGTCACTGTTATTGGGTATTCAAATTTCGTAATACTGATTTACCTGGAACTCGAAATTATGCTGTATTCACGGCGCAGAGATTCTATGTACCTATGAATGTTACTGTTCACTAGTTTCTACTATTGCCAACAAACCTTCTGATTATTATTGGTCGCCATTAGTGAATGAATAGAAACTTGTACCACGAAGTTCGTGTACGTACTGTACAAACCATTTTATAGTAAAAATATAAAGCACTATTTAACTGATCAACATTTTACCTTTAACATTTTAAAACCAATGTTCCAACCATTTTCACTAAGAGTTTCATGTAGATTCGATCGGTGTTAGCCGGATAAAGACTTCGGAAAAGAAACAAAACAGAATGCGTTTGCAATAGCGGGCTTAATCTCGTTCTACGAGCTAGTTTTTAGGCTTGGACGAAGCTCTAGCGTAAATCCTGAATAGAGGGGAAGTTTTGAAAACTAATCGTTCACGCAAATTTCAGTGCTATGAATAAATGATTATTTAACGTGAATTATATCGTGTTTTAGAAGGTTATCGACTGCTTTATTAGACTTACTGTCTTGTTAAGGAGATACGAGAATCATATCTGAAATAAAAAGACATTAATTATCTGGTACGGTACATTATATGAACTCTTGAGGCTTAGTTTGTGAGTTTGAACTTATGTAACAAAAATTATTTTAGTTTGTTTCGGTTTCATATTTTGCATTTCACCATATTGAGGTTGGATATGCCATATACCTTAAACTACCATGAATATAAGATTCAATTTAGCATGAATTACACAACCCGGGCGATCCATTTAAAAATTCTTTAAGGATACAAATAGAATTCCTTGTGCCCGGACATTCTTGGAGCCATGAAATGTTGCATTCAATTTGAGAATTTCCTAACAGTTATATTTTTAGTGCTGGTATACGACGTCATCTCGCGAATAAAGTATAACTGCTAGCTCCCAGTATTGTATGACAAAATATAGCTAAAGTAATTCTAGTTTTCATAGAAAAAATCTTTGTTTGTACAATTTTTCAAATCAGTAGTAACGTGTTCCTCGTTTATTTATTATAACATGTCTTTATTTCAGAAAAACGACCATACATTTTTGGCAAATGAAAACGTTGTCAGGTTTAAATCCAAAAATACAAATATTATGGTGTCAGTTAGCACCGCATATCATTGTTCCAGTCAATTTCCTATCTCTGAGTAAGTGACCACTTACTCAGTAAACAGGAAAAACAGTAAAATGGTCTGTTTATCTTGCACGCTTATTATTTGGCCTCAGATTTGGTTAAACTAGAACTACCATTGATAATTGACATTTTCATACATATTAACTTTAAGCATATTTTGAAGTGTTTTCAATGCTTTTACTTCGAAAATCAAAAGACGGACTGCATTAACGAAAATACACTTTTGGCCGAAGAAACCTGAAGAGAAATTGGCATTCAGTATCAGACGTAACTCGAGCCGCGACAACAACTCTCCAAGACATATGGAACAAAACGTGCTGTGTATACAAATAACAAAGAGGACAACTGGTGACAGATGTTAGCCTCATTTAACCTTGTCTGTAAGTAAAACAATTGAGAAACTAAAACTACATCGAGTCTCGAATTACTAATTCTTATCGCTTCTAATTTCTTGACAGTACAAGACGCCGTGTTAAGTAAACTATTCTGAATCAAGAATTTATTTAATCAAATGAACATAACAGGTACGTGCTTCGCTTACCGGTCTAATCAAATCTGGAGACTTCGACGATGCGTTTCTTAGTTTCATTAAGCCTTGGCAAATTTAGAGGGGCGGTAAGTGTTTTGTATGCCACGCGTCTGGCGTTCAAAGGTATCATTAGAAGACCAAAGACAACATTATAGGGCTTACAACACTGTCTCTCATATTGTTTTGTTACACATAATTGAAATTTAAAGCAAGTGAACTCTTCGAGATTTTGTTGCGTATAAAAGGTGCAAAAGATCGTTTGAAGTGTTTTGCGCACGAAAATATATCTTTTGTCATGGTAATTAGGTAGCTAATTATTATACAACGTGTTTTATAAAAGAGTTTATGAATTAATTTAATGTTTGACTTTGAATTTAAGTAATAGAAATTAAAATTTGGAGATTATTTTGTTATTATTATTTATTTTCGTCTGAAAGGCATGTTAACTGTTTTCTTGAATTTTAAGGCATGCAGTAATCATACTAATCCTAATCCTAATATTATAAATGTGAAATTTTGTGAGCAGGTATGGATGTATGTTTGTTATTCCTTTACGGAAAAACGGCTGGACCGATTTGGTTTAAATTTGCTACTTAGATAGGTATACCCTTTTTTTGCGAGGGAAAAATCATCAAGGGTAGGGCGGGAGGGAGTGTCAGACTCTTACTGACTGAAAACCTCCCCGTTCCTTCTCCTGCTCTGGGCCGAGGTCGCAGTGCCTCATTGCGCTTACCCCGCAACCCCGGCTGAACATTGGCCCTATATTTGGTTTGGGTGTTCTGTCCCCATTGGTCTGTGGTGTTATATTGGCTCTTTGAGACGCGCGCGGAACGCTTCGGGCCGAACTCTCGTGTCTGGTTCTGATCGGGACGCGAGCTACCCTTACTCGCCGTCCGCAGACCCAGATTTTTGGTTTAAAACCTATCCTATGTCCTTTCTTGAGTTTCAAACTATGTCGGTACCAAATTTCACACAAATAGGTTCAGTAGTTTAGGCGTGAAGATAAGACAGACAGACAGACAGAGTTACTTTTACATTTATAATATTAGTTTGGATTATTATCAAACAGTGAAAATACAAAGAACGAGAACAAAATAAAATGATATGCAGAGCTTATGTTAATTCATCAGAGCTCAAAATATGCAGTAGTGTGAATTTAAAGATAAACACGTGAATTTACAAATTAGTTGTTTATTTAGGTCTAATTAAATTCCAACATTTATAAAGGGGTTCTCACTAAAATATTCATGTCACGAAATACTCATTGAATGAAGCTTCAAATGGCTCAAATAAATAATAACAGTTTTTATTTATTGCGATCCTATTCAGAAACGATCAAATTAAAATAGAAACGGTATCTTTGATGTAGTTATAAACGAAATTAAAGATTTTTTTCTTCTTTATGTGCGCTTTATAAACGATACTGGTGTCATAAAGAAACATGATACGAATATTCATTTATTTAGCTCCATATAAAAGCAACTTTCTCAAAGAAACACTTCAAACGTATGAAAATTTTTTCGCCTATTATTATTCAAAGTTCAAAAGACGTATTTAAAGACATGTCAATCTACAAACATTGAGATATAAGCTTTTGTCTCTGTAAATAAGATGCATATTACTTTGGCGCGTGTTTTGTTTAGAGTTTTTTTTTTCTTTATCTCTTTTATCTATGCAGGAAAAGACAGGCGACTTTTTAAACGACTTAATAGCGTTTATGTTTGTTGTGGTGAATATTCATGTGTATGTTAATAAACCTGTATGGTGTTCAACTCAGTGTTAATAACGTATTCATATTTTCGTAGACATAAAAATAGAAATGTTTGTATTTTCACTTTGGCGTTTCACTTTTAGTTATGTAAAAAGTCTGACCACTTTAAGCACACTCTTAGTCGTGGGTGCTTCTACAAATTGTCAAAATATTTTCTTTGTTACTTTAAAGACCACAATACAAAGATTTGAATTATATAAACACAAAATCACATTTTCCTAACACAAACAATAAAGAAAGCCCAACGGAGTAATCATTTACATCCGAATGCGGTACCACAATACATATTATTACAAAGCATAATGACGTCACCGCGTAATTAGACCCGAAAATTTGAAATTATATGCATTCTAGATTACGAAGACAAACGTTGGTAAAAGCACCACTTGGACCCAATACGCTAATCCAATTAGGGAAAATTCATTATCTACCATCGGGACGTGTTTCTCCGGCAATAGTGATCCGTCGAAAGAACCCTTGGAATCTTCTAAAGAGCCACTTGTAGGCGATTAGTGCTGTAGCACACTTAACCCCCCTAGTGTGGGCTATGTCGGTTTAGTCCCACTCTTTGTTCGTGCGTACCCTCGATTCCTAGTGTATTATTGGCTGGTAACAGCGAGTTATTACATTTGCTTTTAGATCGCGATTATGAATAAGGGGATGGAAAAGGTCGCCATTCTTTTGTGTTGAACGGATCGTTTTAGTTCCGTTTTCCTTTCATTATTGGTGGGTCATTTTTAATTAGGTTGATCGTCTTAGGGTTGTTTCTGGTGTTTCCACTGTTAGTTAATCATTTTGAGTTTTGCAATTTAGTTTGAAACGGAAAATGTGTTACTATGTTCAATAATCAATTAAATTAAAAAAATCCGTGTATCTTATTCGAGGATTCATATAAGATAACTGTAGTTCATAAGGTAATCAGAACTGTAATATTTCTTCATTAGATACGTAACTGTAACTTAGTTCTTTTTCTTTTGATCTAAACATAACATTGTTTTTTTTACGAAGAACGACTACGAAGACGGCAATCCAATGGACTGACTACCTGATGGTAAGCATTGGCGCCATCTAGAGAAACAAGCAACACCAGAGAAGTTACAGGTAGAGATAAGGAGTTCGAAGGTTTAGGGAATGGGGTAAGGGATGAAGGATTGGGCCACCGGTAACCCCACCCAGACAACGCATAACGCTGTGGTTGATTCACCTCAATTTGTTGTCACTTTTGTGAAAGAAGTGTATTTTCGAGAGAGTTAGATATACATCATATGCAACGTAGTGATGAATAGGTCAGCTATATTAAATGAAAGTTCCATGTTAAAGAGGCATATTGCTTGTCATCTGATCCCCTTTCATGCTACTACTGATTATGTTCGATATCCGAAAAGTAACTCTGTCTGTCTGTCTTTTCTTCACGACTAAACTACTGAACCGATTTCTGATAAATTTGGTACAGACATAGTTTGGAACTGGAGAAAAGAACATAGGGTAGTTTTTATACCAAAAATCTGCAGGAAGTCACTATTCCACGCACAAACGAAGTCGCGGGCTCTTTTCATAATTTGCAATCCAAAACATCTGAATGAACTTTTGCCTTCATTCACTCAAACAAACGTTCTGAAGGTAATTACTTAATGTTATACTCAAAATAATTAAATGGTATCTAGTTCCAGCCTTGGCAATTGGCTTCGGAATAGAATCGATGCTAAGGAATACATAGTTTAAGGAAACATTAAATATCTCTGAGTAAGACAGAATAAAGGCCACTACTGGCAGCCCATCAATAGCCATCTCAAAATAGATGTAGCAATCTAATTATAAATTAATGTATCTTAGAACTGATTCCAGCTTCATTAGATTTGCTAACAAAACCCATTTACTTGATGAATCTCTGAATTTCTCAAGTATGACGTAGTTACTATTCATAATTTTAACTGACTGTTCGAAGCCTATTAATGGAACGAACCCCGTCTCAATTAATAAACTATTTATAGCATGTATTAGGAAATAATAATCAGTTTATTGGATTGGTGGTATTAATTCATATTATCATAGCAGCTGGGGGAGGAAATAAATAGGTTGGTATGTAATTAGAATATTTTTTTGAATATTGTGGTTCAGCCGCTGTAACTGTAGTGTGTAGTGTGTTTAATATTCATCATAAAAATGGTATTATAATATTCATTTGACCTAATTTATTGTGACAAACCATAAACCTTTTTTGTTAATAGAACTCGTCAAAAAATGCTACCAAAAATGAACAAACGATACAAGATGTAAATAAAATTCTAAATCACCGATTAAATAAGTACTCAGACGTACTTCAGATTATAACTTGACAAAGACCTTTCGCCTCGCGTTTTGCTACAACGTGCTACGTCGTAGTACGATGGCTACAACTGGACCGCTACGACAAGACTACGTCAATACAGAAAGCTCCGCACTGCAGCTACAAACGTAATCCATAATCACCAAACTTTGTTTGTTATAAGACGTGGTTTCTGATCTGGAGTTTAGAGAACGATCTTTAACCCATTTAATCTTATTATTGCTTGAAGTTGTGTAATTAAAACAAGTTTGAGCAGGACATTTGCAAGGAAACTTGTTTATGTGACACTAAGTCTTAACTGATGTAAATATTTTACTCCTCTACTAGCAGAACATAATATACAATTTTATATAAGGTAGAATGTAAATGGAAGACTGAAGCAATCCTATCGATTTTCTCCTCTAGTAGCTAGTTATAGCTTATTAGTAAAGAAGAGACCCACAAAACCACCATTTAACTATCATCATTTAAATAACTTTCATATAATTTTAACGAATATTATTTGATATAATCACTATGCGGCTGTTGATAAAACATCATTTAACCTGGCAGTCAGATGCGAGTCTCATTAAACGATGTAATTTGTACAGGTGCGACACGGGTAGGCATGGATGCGGGAGCCGAATGAACCGGCACGATTTTATACGTTGTTTTAAATAGGGTTGCTACGGTTAAAATTGAGATTTTGTTGTTTTAATATTACTACTACTTACTACGTAATATAATAATCAATACTAATACCTAGGTATGAACTTTGGTGAATAAATTGGAAAAATAATGATATACACTTTAAAGTAATTTCGTACAAAAGTGCATTTTTGTTTTAATTTTTCTATTTTTTTATAATTAGAAGGTTTTTTATTGTATTGACAATTTTTTAGGATACAATATGTTCATATTATAAAACAAAGAAGTTAAGGAATTATTCATAAGGAATTCATAAAGAATAGGTAAATACAAAAGTCATTGTATTTCATATTTCAAAATTACAACAGAATATTTAAACTACTGTACCTTAATAACATCTTTAAATAAAAAATCATACGACAACTGCACGGTTGGTGCCATGGCTGGGCTGCCGTGAACGTGTCGCAGGTTCGATTCCCGCACAGAACAACTCTTTGTGTGATCCACAAATTGTTGCTCCGGGTCTGGGTGTCATGTGTATGTGATATTGTATGTTGTATGTGGGGCAACGTTTTTATTAATAATAATTATTTATTAATTTATTATTATTAATAATTGATTCCAGATTGTTGTTGATAAAAACACTTCGTCCCTTGACATTTCTGTGGGTACTTTTACTAATTACCTATTATACTTCGTAATAGGGATGTCAACTATGATCAAAATCGAAGCCGAATCGCGTCATGAATAATTTATTAATTGAAACGTTAATTGACTGCCTTGTTGCTCAAGAGCACGAAGGTTCTGCTTTAGATATAAATTTATATAGTCAAGTTATAGAATAGTTTTAATATACAAAATAATATATCTTAACGTCTATCAAGTTTATCTTTCTAACGGTACTGGTAGCTTTATTGGTAGATTATACCTTACTGGTAGATTATTTTCTTTCTTTATTTTTATCTCGTATCAGTATTAGGGTTCGACACTTTCAGACTATCATACGTAATGCACATAGAACTTTTTTGCGTTCAGTAAGATAGAGTGTCAGACTTTTATTACTGCAACCACATCGATCCTTGTCCAACCTTAGGTACGAGGTATATTATTGGGTTTGGACCTTTTACTCTGGTTGGGCATTGGCCCTAGTGGATCGCGCCGAGCCGTACACCTACTCTAGACACTGCTTATAGTCAAATTAACCGGACACATCGTGGCGACGTCGCGCAGCCGACTGATATTATTATTATGATATTTTCAACAACTTTAGTATGTTTCACGATAGTTGCAATCAAAGAACACATGGTGAAATCGTCTGTAAATTTTTTTATGACTCCAAATTTACTTGTATCTATCATAATCTTGTAATCTTGTATCAATCATAATATCATAATCTTGTAATTTTTTAGTCAGTCGAAGCCGTCAATAGCTAAACATATTTTTAATAAAACAAATAAAAAACATAAGCACCAGCCCTATTTGCAGATAACGCAAAATTTAAAGTTCACGGCATCGGTGGCGATATGTCCACCGTACAGCCAATATATTTGCATGGTGTTTTAATTAAAAATCAATGAGTAATAATATCACCGTATTATTGTTCAATAAAGTTTTATTTTGCCTGAGAAAGCTATTGAAAACGCAGCGGATTATATGGTTTCCGAATGCATTTTGTGAATGGAATTAATACCTTGGGTATGCATTATCTTATTGCATTTTAATATCGCAATATTGTGTTTCACTTTTAAAAATAAATGAATTAAATCTTTTTCTTATAAAACTGAATTGGAAACTTTGGTTATTCGATAAAATTTTGGTAACGGTAAACGCAAATCTCGTATTTTTAAAGCTTCACGATAAAACCTTTTTTGGGTTAAAAAAATCAATCATGAAATTTGAGTAGTGTAAAATATTATTTTTACATTTATTGCAAACAATACTAACAACACAATTCCTAAATTCTAAACCACATTTTTATTAAAACTATACTCCAATGTACAAAACATTTTATAAAACATTCAAACTCTAAATACGTACTCAGCATAAATGTCTTGCATATCTCCTTTCTAAAATATGTGGCCATAACCGACAATTGCATGCCATTATGTCTCAGAAGATTCCCATCGTGCGTAGATGCTTTTAAGCACAATCGTCGCTCATACTATGCAAAACTACAGGCGAAGAAGTAATTCGAATGCAGCTCACGACTTGCAAGCATAATGGGGCAATTTCCTAGTCATTTCCTAGTGGCTGCAAGCAAGCCGACGTCTTGCGGCGTCGATACCCGCTTTTTGATGGTTGAACAACGCGTTTCGTCAATGTCCATTGTCTTGTGAAATAGGTGTTGTTGGAGAAAATTGGGCTGGGCCCTCAAGTGACAACGATTGAGTGGAATGTTTAGTAAATGCGAAAGTGTGTGAATGTTCACGTTTTCTGATATATTGATACTGATATGACTTAGTGATTTCAAAACTGTTGTTTCAAATTTTTATTGCGAAAAAACTAACTTTTTTTATTTAACATCAAAATTTTTATTCTTGTATGTGTGTGTTAGTGAATAAATTAAGACACGTGGAAATTAAAACTGTGCTGGAGAAACCACCAAGAGTTGAAATCATTTAACAAGATACTTTAACAATCATCATCATCATCATCATCATCATTATTATCAGCTTTTAAGTGTCCACTGCTGAGCAAAACCTCTCACACTGAGAGGTTTGAGCAGTAATCACCACGTTTGCGCAAAGCAGAATGGCGTTTTCAAACTTACAATTAGATATTATGGATCCAGATTTCTTCACGATGTTTTCCTACACTGTATGCCAGTGGTCTCAAAATAATCATAGATAACTTCGACTTAAAAAAAGTTACACAGCCTAACTTCACACCCTACACTTATACCGTGAGTAATAATTTAAACGGTACAATATTTTAACGAATGATTCGATTCCAATACATCCAATAAACTTGTGTAATACTTAAAAGGATAGGATTGGATATCGCATATTGGTTTACTAGCATTTGGGGATCGTTAACAAAGGGTCATTTATAGCAGTCACGCGTTTTCTTATTAACCGTTCTTATGATAAAGATCGGTACAATCCTCATCGGAATATGTTATATCTAATTATAAGCCAGTGTATTGGCGTATTACTTTAATAATAATAAGTGTTAGCGAATTGTGTCTTCCCTTATTTGTAAGACTTGATTCTTATAAAAAAAGAATTTATATATAATACCGTCTGATTAATCAAAACTTAAAGTCAAACTGGCTGATCACGGTTGCTTGCATGGTTGTTTATAAAGGTGCTTATAAATATTAAATTTATAATGATGTTTAACGACTTACCCACAAATGTTTGGCGAGTTTCACTCGACTAGTTTCAGGCCTCGCAAGGGACTCATATTCAACATACAATAATCAAGTATGTCTTTTGATTAAATTACCCATGATAACCAACAACTTCCTTCTCTTTCTATTAAAGTCCAAAAAAAAACATGCCTTGAATCATGTCAGTGTAATAACATAAACACGATAACGTTTTAGTATTTATAAATTGATAGAACAATTTTCATTAGGAATTCATCATACTCGTAAATCCTAATTGTAAGTAGTTATGTACAACAGTTAGTTTTACAACTGAGAAATCTACATTCGCAGATCACCGTGCAATGCGCGGCGTAGAGAAACTTCACAATTTACATACATTCGTAAATTCACAACAAAACAAGGCAAACGATATAAACTAAACAAAGGAAGTCGGAACTAAGTTATATTGACCAACTTTGCACCTTACGACGTTCTGCACTGGTGGTTGCAATGAATTTTGAATATCTAATTGCGTACAATTTTAGTCACGTATAAATAAAACGGCGTAAGTGGCTTTGTTTAAAAAGTTTTTTTTAATAAAGTTAAGATTAAGATCTACGATTTTTCTATGTTTATTTAAAAGAGGTTAGGAGCTACCCTTACTCGCCGTCCGCAGACCCGCGCTTACGATGGCCGAAGATCATCTCTCGATCCCCGACACCCGGAATGTCGCCTTCTGCGACGGTTCGGGCGCGAGGAGAATAGTCCCCTTACGCGCCCTGTCTCCTCCTTTGCGAGCATAACCGCCTTGCAGAAAGAGGAGACAGCTTCCCAGTTCTTCTCGCTATGGACCATGGCCTCGATTAAGGCCGAGTGCGAGAGGTCGCCGCCGCCGATAACTTCCCTGAGGACACGGCGGTGCTCAGTCCAAGCAGGGCACTCCGCCACCGTATTCTCCACCGTGTCCTCTAGGTGATCCTCACAATGACATGTTAGGTCCCATCTGTGGGGGTCTATTGACATCTATAGGAGAACGAAAACCGACACCGTATAAAAAAACACGACTAAAAATCCTACGAAATATTAAAAATAATTATAAAATTTGTTCTGATAAAAACTTAAGAAAAGTCACGAAACGCTTCGAAATTAGTCTGAAATTTTCCATCAACATTTAATTTTGAAAGAACAAAAGTATTAAATAAGGAAACAGGTGAAAGTAGGTAGGTATTTAAGCGGTGTCTCTTGATCGATTTAATAGAGTGATCAAAATTTATTCGCCGGTACCGACAATAACTTCCCGGGAACATTGTTGCCGAAGAACATTGAAAAGTTTTCTTGTTAAAAGTTCTCTATTGCGGAATGAGAATAATAATTCTCGAAATCACTTCCTTATTTAAGAGAATATTACTATTTTATCTATTAAATGAGGTTGTCTACCTCGTTGAGTAAGTGTTTCAGTACTTTGGTCAGTCTTTGTTTTGTTTTTTTTCCTTACAGCTGATTTTTCGATGGTTAGATAAAAGTTGTTTGTATAAGACAGTGACAGCAACAATTTTAATGCTCAGATAACATTTATCTGACCTGACTGATCTGTTTAGTCTTTTAACGAATGTTTTTACAAATGAAACTTTTGCGGAGTTATTTGTACTTTCTATAACTATTTAGACACCACAGATATATGGTCATGGAAAACATCGCGAGGAAACTTGGACTTTATAATTTCTAACAATAAGTTTGTTATCGCCAAACCGCCTTGAGCAAGCGATGTGGTTAATACTTCTTGTCCGTGTAAGAAGAGGCGTTTGCTCAGCTGTGGGTATATGGTTGGCTTATGGTTTTTTTTAGTTTTTCAAAAGTAGCGAATTGTTTGTTTTCATATGCTCTTGCTATCTATACAATTAAATTTATCACTCATTTGTTATCTTTTTGAGAGAAACAAATTTAAGATTATGCGTCTATTTCCGAGAAAAACAACTGTCCTGTGTTAAAGTTGGAATAAAAATACGCTGTCATATTTTATATTTTTTAATACTGTATTTTGTATTGCTTATGAGAAAACGCTCGCGTTCTTACTGTTTAAAGATTGTAATATTATAGTTCCCGTTGGCTTTTACAACTTGCTCGAAGCGGAACAAGTTTTCTTCTTTTTATTTCCATTTTTAAACTTGTTACGATACCTAACAAAAGTATCGGGATTGCATATGCATTGTATGTGCATACATATTACTGTACTGATCGTAAACTACAAAGCAGAAACTCGGATAAACAACAAATTACATCGTATTGCTTTTCTGGATTGTATTTTGATTGATGATTATAATGAAAATGGTTGTGTTCAATTTATAGCATACCTTTAGTATGCTCATTTGGTTTTAAATTAGACTAATAAATATACCTACCTGAAATCTACGAGGAATGTCAACGAAACTTTTTTTTATGATTGTTAGATTTTCCTATATTTATGTAGGTATAAACATCTCGTCTATCGCTATATGAGACACCGAAGAAAACACATTTTGTCATGCTTAGATCTACGCTACGATAACGCTACGGATAATTTGACTTTGCTTCATTATTTTTATTTTATTTTTTCCTGAATAATTAAAATCAGTCACCTACAAAAATTGCAATAGTGAAAATGTCGATAACACTGCCTAACGCGAATTCTGAGCAGCTCTAAGCAGTCTAGCACTTAACCTGGAGATTTTAGGAGCTACGAGTATGTCGATGACTTTGGCGGATTTTGACATTTCAGATTTTGTCGCGCAAAGAGAACCCGAGCATAGCCCGTTCCATCGCGCGCTGAGCGTCTCTGAGTTTTTCAAGAAGGCCAGAAGTCAGGGACCACGTGTCAGTACCATACATCATCACTAGCAACATACACTGGTTAAACATCTTGGTCTTCAGGAATTCAAGATGAACCATTTAATTTTTTTAAACTCCCAAAGAGTCATCAACCAAAAAACCTTAAGAGTAACATTTCAAATTCATTGAAATTACTTTGATTATGAGGATTCAAACATTTTCATACTCATTGGCCACAGTAAAGAGTATTAAAAAGAATAAAATGAAAATAAATTCAAGAAATTAGGCAAACTTTTAGCGAACTTAATCATCGCTTCGCGCTATCCGAGCTTTTTGAAAGGCATCTAAAATTGGCGAGTAATCCTTTTCTTTACCAGTAATTTATTTCCAAATGGAACCCGTTCAAGTAATTTTTTAATCTACCATCCTTGATTTTAATTGAGTACCAGTTTGTAGAAGTGTTTGCTGTGACAGTAAATTAGTGTTTATGTTACTCTATTTAAAAATAAATCTATAATAATATTGCTTAATGTGTGACTTCGTTATGAGATATTATATGTATACATACACGCTGTTAAGTGTTTTCATTTTCAAAATTTAGAGAAATGTTTATTTCCTAATATTATCTAATGAAATGAGTAGGTATTGCAATGTTAGCGAACAACGAAAAATTACCGCAAGAGCATTGAACACTTAGTTCTATGGAGCGTAATATCAAACGTTATTCCACCATTAAGTAGAGGATCTCGTATCTCGTCTTAATGACCACTCGTACCGATAATAAGCAATTTATATGACCCATTATAGGATCAGCCAGTCGTTAAGATAACTTAAGGAAATTCTCGACTAATTTAAGTACTTGCTCGCCTAATAAGAACAAGGTATAAAACAAACCGTAATCTGCAATGTTTTTTCTCTCTTTACACAAATACCATCTATCAGCAGGGTTTGTAATACTCCTGTCACATATAACATGCCAGGCATCGCCCCGTCTGCCTTCAGACCTCGTGAAGACAACCGGAAAATTAGAAAGTAAACACTGACTTCCTACACAGTGATTTTACAGCAAAGCTTTATGGGAAAAATAAAATAAAGGCGGCGTCTCGCAGAAATACGGATACAATGTATGTAGATAATTACAGAATAAGAAACGAATAAAAAGGTCTTTATTCAATTAAAAGAGACGAAGTACCGCAACCGTTCCCAGGATATACTCTCGAGGCTTAGGAGACAAATTTCCCTGGAAACAAATGCGATTCAAATTCAGACAAATAGTCCCGGCGCGGAAGAAGCCGTTTACCAGGAAATTTGTCCATCACTCTTGGCCCAAGCAAATTTTGTTTTTCTTTTCCCTTTACTAGCCTCTATAGCAGAATATCGCGTACACACAAATATCAAAACGATGCGATTTATTAAGAACGCCTTGTAATTTATGTGGAGTGTTTGAGTAGATTTATTGTTGTGTGCAGTACATTGTATTTTCTACTTATTATCCTTATATGGAGAGGGTGAGATTGACTCGTCTTAAATAACTTTATCTTTCACCACTCAGTCCTTGTCTAGTGACGTGTGATACGCTTTGTGCTCTCAATCGTGTTTGGTCGTTTCGTTTTTCACAGCTTCGCGTTCGTGGAAACCCTATTCTATCTTGTGCAGTATCCATTTGCTACTTTGTGTTTGTATTGTATTAAACATTCTTGTCGACAAGCTGTATGCAGAATATTCTAAATGTTACCCTACATACAAGCAAAAAGCGATCTTAAACGCGTTAAACCTACTGAAATATTAAAAATCGACTAAGTGACATTACCGTTACTCCTAAAAATATATCTAATAAAAATAGTAGCCTTTCTAAAATATTCATCAAAGGCAAAGTCCTCATCATTACCTAGTCGTTGAAAATATTAAAACTTCTTCGTGCCAAAGTAGGCACTTATGTCGGCGGCCAGCTTAATTTGAGAGCCTTTGCTGCTCTAAAATGATGGATCAGAAAATGATCCGCTTGTTGGAACGTCCGATCTTTATGAAGGTAACCTGTTGAGGTGAAGCTTGAATTTTAAAGGCTTTTTCTTGAGTCTTAAATGTATAATCATTGCATCACAAGTTGAATTATTTTATTACAGACACGCAATTTTACATAAAAATATTCATTTTTTATGAAGTTATTAATAGATAGATCGATAACAAACAAAATATGAGCAAAAAACAACTTTAACGGGGAATTCACAAAATACAAAATTACTGGAACAAACAAAGAATTCACATCGTAAGTTCATTTATTTACATTTAAATCATAACAAAGTTTATTCCATTATCATTGAACAGAACTGAACAACTCTTGACATCGTCAACGATCTTTCGAAGGCAATAGTGGTTTTAGTTGCAATTGTTCTCTGAAAAATGGATACCGCGAACTCGTACAAATATGCAACAATACTCAGGCCGCATTCAATCAATTTCAATCAAGTTGTGTCAATACAAATTATGGATGGATGAATTTTCACGTGGTCGTATTTACGACGGTGGATTAAAATTACATTATTAGCAGGCCCCGTCACCCCTCCCGTTGTTCGACAAATGGAAATTAATATTTTAATATTGAATGTAATTTGCCGCATTGATTCGGTATAAGAGCACGACTGCGGAATTTGATAGGTTGACTTATAGCTCTGGCTTGATGAAAGGGTGGATAAATCGTTTTCTGGTTCGGAAAATTATTCGTGTTTAATTTTATTTTTAGTATGAACTTTTCATTTATTGTTATTATAACTTTTTCTTGGTTAAATCGAATGATTCTGAGTACGAGTTTTTCTGCTCTTGTATAAAGTGTACAAAAATGGATAGCATTGTCATTTAAACAGAAACAGCTTATTATTGATCTCTAAATTTGAATATTTGTTCTGTCAAAAAGAAATAACTTCCTCTAAAATTTTCAAAAATTACTAATTAATTTGATGTTATAATTTAAAATTCATATTTTTTAAGACAATTTAAGAGAAATAATTTTATGCTTACGTCATACAATATGACTTCAGAAAGAGCTAAGTACATACAAAATTAATAATGAAACTATGTTTGTATGGTGGAAACTATCCTATTAGTTGTAATACTGTAATATTTGTTTTGTTAATTAGGAATCTCCCCTTTTTTAAAAACCCATCTCCAATTTGTTAATCTTTGAAGCCCTAACAAACCACAAAAGGCCGGTAACACGCTGAGATACTTTGGGGTCCATAGGTGGGCACGGGTAAATACATCAAGTCATACGCGTATGCTTTTTTCTCGACCAATCGCTTAAAAAGGTCAAACACATAAAATAATTTCGTTTAAACCAACCTACAAATACAAAATAACTTAACAGACTATAAACGGTTTCTTATCAGTTTGAAGGATTTGACATATAATCTACACATGTATAACTAAATCTAAAGCAACTATCCAATAATATCATTTTCAAATGTAATACATATCAAGACAGGTTGATGTTCTGGGAATTCCCTAATGAAATAAATGTTTGTACCGCATGGAATACTGTGAAGTAGATAGTATTATTCTAGATATAGGTATCAATATTGGTTTTACAAGTACCTCTGTAAAACAATTTTAATGTCATCATCATCATCAGCCTATAAGTGCCCACTGCTGAGCAAAGGCCTCTTCTCACACGGAGAAGGTTTGAGCATTAATCACCACGCTTGCTCAATGCGGGTTGGCGATTTCGAACTTACAATTAGAAATTATAAGTCCAGGTTTCCTCACGATGTTTACCTTCACCGTATGTCAGTGGTGTCTAAATAATCATAGAAAGTACATATAACTCGGAAAAAGTCACATTGGTACTTGCCAGGTTTTGAACCCACACTCTCATGCATGAGAAGCGGGCTCCTTAACCTCCAGGCCACCACGACAAGTTTAATGTACAAATTATATAAATGCTAATTTTATAAAGATGACACATTTATTTATGAACGTAATTAGGTGACTTTTACAAATTGCTGACTAATAAAAGCAATATTGGTGTACAGGATCTCCGGTTTCGTTATTATGCGTTTCGTAATATTAAATAATAATTTTTACATGGCTGATACATTTTTAAAGATTTTATATAAAACTAGATTTTATATAAAACTACTAACTTTTTGGCTATTAAAAAATAAGGGTTCAGTAGAAGAGTGAAATTTGAGGATTGTGTGTATTGTTGTATGTTGTATCATAAAAAATTGAAATTAAAAATTTTGACAAAAAAAAATTAAAATACTTAGAGGTGGACTACCCCTAACATTTAAGGGGATGAAAAATAGATGTTGGCAGATTCTCATAGATACCGGATAAGCACAAAAAAATTCATCAAAATCGGTCAAGCCGTTTCGGAGGAGTATGGCAAGAAAACTGTGACACGGGGCGAATCTAAGCGTCTAGAGGATTTTCCAGACATTATGCATCATGTCCAAAAGTACTGTTTACTGAATGAGTCGCTTGATAATCTAATGTTTGAGGCTTACAGCCATGACATCTTTGGCAGATACGATTAACGGCAAAATGATTGTTTTACATGTCGAAATCTCATGAGCTCAATCAACTATTAATTATCAATTGCTCACTTCCCTTTTTCAGCTCTAACGAGATTCTCCTCGTGTGGAATTTCAAAACGAATTATAATTACTTATTTGTTATTATAATTACTTAATTCATGTTTCTAAAAACACAAATACTTTCAGTCTATGGACAGGAAATGACACAGAATCAAATAATCAATTCACGCAACTATTAGACTGCCCGGTTGGCGCGGTGGCTGGGCAACTGGCTGCCGCGTAACGTGTCGCGGGTTCGATTTCCGCACGGAACAACTCTTTGTGTGATCCACAGATTGTTCTTCTGGGTCTGGGTGTGATGTGCATGTGAAATTGTATGTTTGTAAACACACCCACGACACAGGAGAAAATCCTAGTGTGGGGCAACGTTTTTTTAAAAAAAAAGAAAGAGAAACTATCCAAAAATAACTGTGACGTAATAATACATCCGCGACCACAAATCTACAAAAGAAAATATTCGCTAACCATATTTCATAACTTAAATTCTTTCTTTCGATACCAGATGGAGCGGCAGTCGATTCCCGCAAATCATTTCCCAGCCCTGCAATAAATAGCTACAGTTGTATACGAGTTTCGCTACAATCGAAGCGTGAAAGGAACCGACGCGAGTCACCATCAGTCAAACGTCAAGATGTGTCGTGACTGCGTACCATTTTCCAAGTGCCTGGGTTTCGGGCCCAACAAATAGATCACAGTGCCGATACTCAGTGCGGGATGAAAGAGCAATCGTTTTTCTATGTGACTACAAAATATTGAAGGACTAGCAAATGACTGCACGGAATACGAATAAATGTATTCTATAGACGTTTTGGTTTATTTCTTTGTCTGAATTGCTTTATTGTATAACCTTTATTGTTATTGTGTTCGGAATAGTTTAGGTATTATATTAAAAAAAGAAATGCTTTTTTTATATACTTTATCATGTTTTTAATTTTTCTCTAAAAAAGGTTCCGCGGTTAAAATAAGTTTCTTACTTATTTTTAACCTTTTTTTGAAACCAAATGAACAAAATCATTTTTTCTAGAATAATGATACGTTAACTATCACCCAAGGACACCCGCAACACCAGAAGAAATCCTCGTGCGTTGCCGGCCTCTTAAGATTTAGAGGTAACTGGATTGTGTTGTAAATGACGGAGACAGGATTAGGATTCGCCCTTATCTTCATTCTCACAATGAAAAACGTAAACGATTTTTTCTGAAGAATGAGTATTATTCCGATCAAGCCTGCCCATTCGTGTCGCACCATGGCCGTCCCACGCATAAAAATGTAATAAAACTAATTAATAAATGTATTTATATTAAAATATTTAATCTTTGTATTTACTTCTCATTTTAATTAATAAAGTATTAATGAAAGAGACGTTAACGATGAATATTTGGTTTACATTTGTTGAAGGTCATGTCAATATCAGACGACGAAAAAAGACTTATGAAATCAAAAGAATTATTCTCAGACCAAATTTGATGAAAAGCTTTGCCTACGAATTTCAGACAAAAATTACTTGCAATGAAAAAATACAAAAATAATTTCAATAGATTGTCAATTTGAAAAAAAATCATTTGCTTTACATATTTCGTTTTCAAGCTCGATTTGAATACAAGATTACCAATTTACATAAGCTAGTTTGATATAATTTACGTGTCTAACT
Source organism: Spodoptera exigua (assembly GCA_902829305.4). NCBI lineage: Eukaryota > Metazoa > Arthropoda > Insecta > Lepidoptera > Noctuidae > Spodoptera > Spodoptera exigua. The sequence goes on from LR824612.2 coordinate 8,432,665, forward strand.
GTGAAATAATAGAATTAGGTAAGTCTGTGACTCAGTATCAAAGTTCGAAAGAAGTGTTAACACAATAAAAGTGGACAGGAATAAGTTGTAAGTGAATCAACGTAGTATTGACCAACTTAGAAGAGTCGTGTTGTCAACTTGATAGTATCAAATAAAGTGTCTGAGCTATGTGCCTACTAGCCTAGTCTATGTATTCTCATACCTATATTTTTTTAGAAAATTATTTCATATGCGTGATCTATTAAGTCAAGTTTTGTATTTTGAATCTTATTCTCAGTTACCTTCGATATGAAATACAAAAACTGACTAAAAGAAAACCCTTGTTTTCTATTATAATAAGGCCGTAAGTGAAAAAGAATCCGGGGTACCTTTTATGAATTTAAATTAACAACTTGCCATTAGAAACTTAAAATTTTAACATTAGTTCACTGATTCATCTCTTGTACTTTGTACCGGTATTTTGAACCTTAATTTTTCCATGTATCTGTTTTTGCTATACCTACATTATTATTTTGTCACATTCCAGTCAGGTTGACTTATGAATTACGAATCTATATTTGTATGTGATAAAATGATTTTATTTATTTTTAGTCATCCGTACTATGTAACGGAACATCACTGTACTATAATAAGACATTATCATCTCTATCTTAATACAAACATAAACGACAAAATACTAATTACGATTAATCACGAAACTGTCAAATCTTGATTACAATCACGATGCTATCTGTTTAGTACGCGGCGTCGAATGGTTCTGAAGGATTAGCCACGAGTCACGAGCCCAGAGCCCCAAACTCCGAGCCCCGGGCCGCGAGCCCCGAGTTACCATCGTATCGTAAGTACCCAAACCCCTCTTCTATATTTATACAGCCCGATTACTGCAAATGAGACGTATTATTTGTATTATTTTAAATACATTATTGGCAAAATGTAATGTTTTTTTTTACTGTAATACTGACTAGTTTAATAGTAAGTGACTAGTATGACTGGACGGTTGGCGGAGTGGCTGGGCAACTGGCTGTTGTGCAACGTGTCACAGGTTCGTTTCCCGCAAGGAACAACACTTGTGTGATCCATAAATTGTTTCGAGTCTGGGTGGCTTGTGTAGGTGGACAAGGATACAGCTGATGCTAAAATTCTCCAATACACATTCCTCTTTGATCACGCTGTCTATTTAAAAAAATCGCAGTAGTTTTAAAAATTTAAGCATACAATGTTGTGATTCCTATATTTATATTTTATCCTATATCACGCGGGCGCAGCTTCGGGCGTAAGCTATATTGAGCAAATACATAAATGTGCCAAGTAGGTCCCTCCTACTATCAACTCTTGTTCACTATAACTGTTAACAGAAAACTTATCATCAAAGGGGAACAAAGTGTGCTTGTGCTTCATAATGGCCAATTAGCAAAAGAATAGATATTACACACGAAACACAATAATGATGTCATCATTCAGACATAACAGTTTATTTATATATGTAATAGTTAATAATAATGCCTATGTTGTAATTTTAACGTACACAGCTATTCAATTGCAAAGCATTATCTTGATCGCGGATTAGATAGTTCAAAGTACTGGTTTTGATGTAATTTTTTTTTTTTGCATTTTTCTACATAGGTGCAGTTCATGGTCCATGTAGATAATTACTATGAATGTCTTAAGCATCATGGGCCCCTAACCTTGTTTTGTCTGTCTTTGAAATATCTACAGCATACCTAGATTTAATGTACAGATTTAGCAGACAACATTGCTGCCTAGCTTCTGTCAAAATCTTTGGTCTTTATCACAGAACAGAAACTGTATTTTCTATTCCGTGGTCTTTATACTCCCTTGGTAGGTTGAGAGGGAGTGTCAGACTCTTAGTATCTTAGACTCGAGTAAGTACTCGTACTAAAAACCACTTCGTTGCTGCTTTTGCTCCGAACCGGAACCGCAGAACATTATTGCCTTTGAGCTCACAACGTAGACTGAGATAGTTTAGACCAACTGACCGATGGAATTGACAAAAAGTTTTTTTTATCAATTCTTGGGAAGTCGGTTCATACGAAGCCAGTGGGATGAGTAAATGTTTTGGTATATCTATTAAGTATATAGGAACTGAAATCACAATAAAAAATTAACTACTTATGTAAATTTAAAACGTCGAGAGAACATTTTTAAGCGCATTACATAACTCCCAAATACATAGGTCCAGTATCTAAACATCTATAACACACAACAGTGACATAACGAAACTGGAAAATACATAAGAGAGAACCTCAGTTTTCCACGACAATAAAATACTGAAGATACTGATATTACAGCCAGTTAATGTTACCATCTATTATATTACTGTTGCCATAATAACGCTTGATTCAACAGTAATTCTTTTCGTCACATTGTATTCCCACTCTTTTGTCGTTTATTCGACGGAAAATGACCATTGACAAAAGATAGGTAGTACTGATATTATTGTGCGTCGAGTGGACAGACGAAATTAGTTTTAATAGTTATTCTCTTTAAGGGTGAAAGTTGTGTGATAAAGTTTCTTTATTATGTTCTTCTTTACGCAGTTTTTGATTATGGGCTTGTTGTAACGAAAGTTTTTTTTGTATCTTTTATTTTAATTTTTTGTTGTTCATTCATGTTTTTGTCAAAACGGCTCTTTCAGGATGTGAGTGTGAAGCTTTAATTTTATTGCAGAACTTATTTAGTTTATAAAATTTTAATACTGGCTTCAGGTTTTCCAAAATTAAACTGCATAACTTCTAAAACAGACGAAAGTGCCAAGAATAGCGGTAATAAATAAAATACTTTACATTTATTTCTAAGCTACTAAGCGTAAGATATACAGGCTTGAGGAACTGGGAAGCCTTCTCCGCTTATAGTGGAGATCTTGATGCCCTTGGTGTCTCCTACTAGTATCGCTGGGGCATGACGAGGCTAGTTTCCTCACGCACTGCGACTCCTTGTTTGCAAGCATCACTGCTTCACAGAAGGAGGTGATGGCTTCCCGGTTCCTTTCGCTTCACATCATGGCTTTGATAAAAAAGAGTGTACCCCTAAACCTGCTTTGACTTTACTAACATAAGTTTGACGATTCGACTAGAAGTACTAGCCTAATGTCTTATTTTCACGCACATCTTTGTGGAAACTATGTGTAAGTACATGAATATGAGCCCTAAGCTTGGATTAAAAGTCATCGAGATCCTTGTTAAACAATGACGTGAGCACACGCAAGTGAATTTAAAAACTTTTTTACAATACTCTTTTTACGGACTATAGAAAGAATTCTTCGTAATCAAATTTAATATCAATTAAATGTTAATATAAAATGTAATAGACTATATGACTGCACGGTTGGCGCGGTGGTTGGGCAACTGGCTGCTGCGCAATGTGTCGCGGGTTCGATTCCCGCACGGAACAACTCTTTGTGTGATCCACAGATTGTTGTTCCGGGTCTGGGTGTGATGTGCATGTGAAATTGTATGTTTGTAAATGCACCCACGACACAGGAGAAAATCCTAAAGTGGGGCAACGTAAAAAAAAATAGACACTCTTTCACAACGTCAAACTAATTTATTATTATTAAAATACTTAGTAAACATGCAAAAAAACATTTGATTTTTAATTAATTAAACTGCTTTCAACGTTGAACTATCAAGAATTCAAATTATCTTTTGTTTCGAATAATAAAGTATTTTTAATTAATTAGCATTGAATTTTGTAGAAGTTGATATATAAAAACACTTGATTTGCAGACTAGGCATCTTTGTGTCAATCATTAAGAACAAATACATAAAATGTGACAGTACCTACTGCAACCAGTGTATGTGATTAAGTTTACCTCTTAAGACCAGCGACGTTTTTTTTTTGGTCAAAGTAGTGCACTTCCTTTCACCTCTTCAAGAAAAAAAACATCTTAATTGTTGAAATACGTTTGTAAAATTTGAAAGTAAAAGCCATTTGCTTATGTGTTTTATTTAAAAGTACATACAAACCACTTTATTTTCCCAAATATATTTTATTCACACAAAATTTGGGCAGGCCGAAGCCTAGTTTATTCAGTTAAAACAATAATGTTGTCACATCGAAAGCATTTCAAAGATGGCGACCTAGTACATTTTGATAACCACAAATACGTGTTTCGCGTTACAAGGGTGTAGCGCCCTTGGACCGCAAAACAATGATAGCAATATACCAAGTTCGAATACTTAGCATCTGTTTGTACCTTCATCATAGGCTTTTAAAGTGTGCGGTTAAGATATCGCTACACTCAGTTTGTTTTATCAAGCTTTTACTACAGTTATTTAAGATTATTTAAATGCTCCCTTGCAATAGGAGTGTCATGGACTTTGACTTTGTTCCTTGTATAATATTTTTAATTAAAGGTAATACAGGTTTTCTACAAGTAAATACTCGTTTAAAACATTGTGATATACATAAATAATCATTACATTAAATATTGACAATTATGATGATTAGCGTGCGCGTTGCGGCGAAGTCGCGCTTCCGAACATGAATAAGATTTTTCATTGTTTCGTTGTTAGTTGCTATTCAAAAGTGTGTTGTTAACTAACTTTCAAATAAATAACTATATAGGTAATCGATTTTTACACAACATATCAAGACATTAACATTATTTATAACACAAGTAAAGCTTGTATAAATCATTTGAAATGAAAACAAGGCTTGCCTTTGTCGCAAAATTGGTCGTAAATATTTTTCAACAATAAAATCCGTGACAAATGAACATCAATAGCGTCGATAAATTAAAACAATTACAAATGATTGTCACACAATTAAGTTAAATTAAAAGCGTGATCCGGTCGCAAGTTGTCGATGACTGATACCAATAATTTTCCGTCCACCACTCAACTGTTCGTAATTAGCTTATATATATTGTGTGAGGAAATTATAAATTTGAACAAGCTGCGCCATGAAAATCATTATTGAGCAATTTGTACCACTCGCCCATAAATGCACCGTTGATTAATTTATTAAGGGGACCACAGCTTAACATAAATGATCGTAGTGACACGACTATTGTACACATGTACACCTCCAGTGGAACTCGAATGTGGCTGGCGGTATTTTGTTTATTTATGTAGGCATTTTACACAATATAAATTCCGGAATGTATTGTTTTGTTTACGTTAATACGATATTTCAGGGCTGTTTACCACGAAATGGGTGTTGTAAGTTTCGGTTAGTTGTTGTATTTAACTCCAAAAATTTTACTACTTTTTCATTTATAGATACTTCTATACTAATATTATAAAGAGGTAAAAGTAAGTTTGTATGTAGGGGGTAATCTTTGAAACCGCATGTCTGATTGCCAAAATTCTTTCACTGATAGATCGCTACAATGTTACTGAGTGCTATAGGCTATAAAATGGAGCCGAGCAGCGGGTAAAACCGCGCGAGAGTAGCTAGTACCTAGGAGTAGTAAGTAATAAAAACCTGTTTAGTATTTCTACCGATTATATTATCTATATTTAAAAGAGAAGATATAAAACGAAGTTTTTCTCATTTTGTTTGAAAATTTTCTTCGAACAAAGAACATGTAAATAATATTTAAGATGGGGTGTGGGGTCATTGTTAGTTGTCCTGCTTGTGTCTATTAACCTTTTAATACGTTGTTCACACATGAAATAAAAGTTACATTACTTTTATATTTTCAGACCTTTATATACATTTAATGAGTTTGTGGTAAATCTTTTAATCTTTTTATGCTAGCTTTATAACCACAGACATATTATAATAAAGTATTCAGCAATACAAAACCACTATATATGCCAGCTATTGTAAGCTTTGAATTAATACATATTACTTCGACCTCAATGTCTGGCCTCTTAAATAGTATTCTTTATTTATTTTCCATTAATTTTTTTATTAAATTATCGCCTTTAAATTCAAATAAAGTTTTAAATTCATTAACGAAATAAACTGTATAAGAACCTATTTATACCTGGCATCAGCCACGTCCTTTTTAAAACTCGGTTACAAAAAGCCGACCCGTTTTAAATTTTCACACCGTAATTGAAAAAATGTTTAGCTACCTACACAACGTCTAAATGAGTGTGACACAAGCCCATAGAGGTTGGGTAAACTGAATCAATTTGCGAACGACCGCTTACAACCCCCGCACTAATTGATTTACTTTGCAACGGATACTAGCTTCAATTAAAAATCGTACCTTTAATTGACAATAGCTGGAGCCAATAAAATGAGGACGGTAATAAATGAACAAGCGATTGATGTTCTGGTATACAAAAAAAATTAACAATGAAACTTTTTTTGTAATTTACTGTTTGGTCTGTTTTATTTAAGAAATTCTTATACTTGGTGGAATTTATGAGTATTAAAAAATGAAGCATTAAATCTTCTTCGTTGTGGCGTGTTTTATTTAACGTAACACTTATGCACGTCCTTCATTTACCAAAAGGTTAAAAGTGGTGCTCATTTTTAACATAATATTTATTTGTCTCCATATAAAAAGCCTATTGCCACGTGATTACAATAAAAACTAACATTTTTTACAATAAAATCTGATTTCTCGACCTCGACACTATAATAGCATTTCATAAGATTGAGTAATTGATATTTTTATTACAATAAATATTTACACTTCTAATAAAAAAATATAAAAATCGTTTATCCATTACAAAAATAGAACACTTCTACGAACTAATCCAGCTTACATACATAGGTATCTACAAGTTGTCGACTTATCAAATTGAAAGGTATATTTTTGCCTAAAGCGAGTGCTATGTTCCACGGGTAGTGAAAAAGTGAACAACTCGCCAAAAATATAAAAAGAACATATAGTCTGGAGCTATATATTTTACGAGCAAACCGAGCTTTGATTTTGGTCGGTCCTCTTTCAATGTCCGCGTGAAATTAGTCTCGCCACGTTCACTCCAAATCCGTATAAAATGAACTGTGGTAAAAAAGAAACGTGGGCTGTAATCTTCTGAAAATAACTTGATTAATAAATTGCCAAAGTAACGATTAAGAATTATCTTGATTGGATGGCATTCAGGATGTAGACTCAGCAATAATTGTAACAATAGTCATATCTGCCCTGCTGCGTATAGCTAAAAGTCTCTACCAGGAGAGACGTAGTGGTTTTGCAAACGGCAGCCGTGCGACGTGAAGCGGTTTCGATTTCCACAAAGAACATCCCTTTGTTTATACCATAAATTATTGTTCCAGGTAATAGAAATTTTGTGGTTTAAAAATATTATGTTTTTAAACGCACTTAAAACACAGGAAAAAAAATTCTAGTCTAAAAATAATCGTTGGATGTTTGGGCCGAGAGCCTGATGCAGAAAACAAGAAGTGCTTCTGGATATGGCTCGTATGACCTGGAAATTCGTTTTTATAGAGACATAACCACAGGCAACTTGAAAAAAAGTATATAAAACTAGCTACTCTCGAGCGGTTTCACTAGCTGCTCGGCTCGATTTGATCGAAGCGTAATGTTTTATAGCCTATAGCACTCAGGAACATTGTAGCTATCTATCAGTGAAAGAAATTTTGGCAATCCAACCAGCGGTTTCAAAGATTACCCCTACATGCAAACTTTCAAACTTACAAACTTACAAATTTTACCTCTTTATAATATTGGTATAGAAGTTTAGATACATATGCCGGTCACAATTCCAGACTTTGATTAAATTGGTTGATTACAAGATATCCGAATAAATGAAATAAACTCAAACACTACTTTTCACGATCCTAATCTTCATTTAATATTTTTTTGTTGTTATAATTTTTATTTACAAAACCTGTAATAAAATAGAAAATATTTTTAAATACAAGTAATGTTTGAATTTGAATATACGCAGTATTTTAATTGTCGGCAGGGTTGTTATTAATCCTCAATTTTAATTAGAGAACTCAAACATTCTGATTTTAATTTTTCACGATCAGTTTGTAGGTATTTAGTCTTGTAACATTATTTAGTTACAATAACACATGTTCAAAATTGGAACTGTTAAAACTTCTCTGGTGTCCATATGCGACAACATAAGGTGACCCAGCTTCTCATTTGCATAATAATCCTATAAAAATATTTGAGTAGGTACGTTGACCTAACATGGCGACAAATAAAAAGCCTAAATAGATTTATCGTCGAACAAAAATCACAAAAATAAAGACACAGTTCATGAGTTCTTCAAGTGAACGAGACTCAAGCGTGAATCGATAGGTACGAGAGTCGATTCATACGGCTTAACACTTCACAGCTCTGCTTTTTGAGCCGTTCATAAAGTAAAGTGTTTTATTCGCTGTACCAGATAACCCTAGACTAGCCATACAGAAAAGTAAAAGATGAAAATAAAATCATAGACACAGACAAAGTTACGCGCCTTTTTGCACCACCTTTTTTAGAAGCACTGATAAACCTATATTGCAGACTGATGTGCGTATAAATTAAGTTCTTTGTTGATATTTATCATATACTTAATTATTTAGGTAGACAATGTGAAACATGTTCTAATTGGAACAGTCATATTTCATCATATATCATGAGTTCCATTAATACATAAATTAATAGGCTATATTGCCATACATGGTCACAATCCCAGACCTCCTATAGATAATGAACAATTTAGGAAACATTTTAAGATTTAGGCAGAATTTTAGAATTTCAGGAACACATCTTCTTGTCTATCTTAATTAAGACACAACTAGCATGAAGTGAAGGAAAATATCACGAGGAAACTAGGCTATCCGCCTTGAATAATGCTCAAACATCCTTCGTGTGTGAAGAGGCCTTTGCTTAGCAGTGGCCACTTGTAGCCTAATGATGATGATGAAGCAAATAAATAACAAAATCCAATAAATACTTTGACATGCCTCAAGATGTGACCATTGGCAGTTGTACTTGCGTACAATACAATACAACAATAGCAAGCAGAACTCACCCAAACAATCTCTCCGTAAAATCACACAGACTTGGAAAGCTAACGCGAAAGTATAATAGAGCCATATTTTACTGAACCTTAGTTAAAACTGCAACTATCCAGCTCATTCCATTCTCCAAACCGTTATTTGTTGGAATGGAAGGCGTTTTAAGTAAAATAAATTACCTGTTACAAGATGAGAGTTTGTGACCGAGCAGGGATCAGCGACGAGCGCACGTTACGGAAATGAGAAATGAATTGTGGCCAGATCGGGCCGTGTGTTCCACGCCTTAGCCGGGAAAACTATCGTGTTTCTCAAAGTATGAACATTATCTGGGATAGAACAAATATTTTTAATGGTGTCGCAATATCTTTTTAATCGTTCATTACCGTTTACGGCGCAGTAATGACGGGAAACGTTTTGCGGGAACCGTTGATGTTTAAAATGTTTTGTTTGTTTTGGTTACTTTTTATAAATTTTCAACTGATACTGACATGGTTTTTCATTTGCTTTTGTTTATATGTAATGTTTTAATATGTGTATTTAATATAAACGTCAAAGTTATCAGGAAATTGTTCATACATTACTTGTCCATAATTAATTTATGTGAAATTAATTTAGTATCCAAATTCTTTATTATTGTACTAGTCCTGTAAAAGTAGTAATGCTAGAATTCTATTCAGAAAATTCCTTACTTAATTAAAGTCTGTGAATTTTTATTCAGTAAGTAATTCGATAATATGAAAATGAAATAAAATATTTCTTGGACACAGAGAGCAGAGCAGATTTTCTAGCTCAACATTCTCATCATCTCACATTCAGATTCAAAACGTTAAAATTTGTTATTTATTATTGAAAGCGATATTATGGAATTAGTAAAGCCGTCCGATGACTGGGTATATTTAAAAGAAAAGAAATCTTTAAACAAGTTTTCATTTAGAATAGGGATAGTGTGAGATTTTAGCCATATTAAAACCCCCGACGATCACCAGTTCCTCCCCATAACCCACCATTATAATGGTTGTCTAAATAAACAAGTTTTGTAACCCATACAAGGTCTTGATTATGCCCTAAAGAGACTTACTGACTATCTGTAAGCAATCTAACCTAACCGACCTAACATAACCTAACCCTTTCAACAACCTCACTGATGTGCACACATACATACATAACTGCCTATCGCATATACAAAATTCCTCATTAGATAAACAAATAAGGTTTAATTTCACAGATAATTTCTTATACGAACAGTGATCCAGAACGTTCGAACTTAAAACTTTGTGCCTTTAGATTCACTTTGAATAAATGTCAATGTTAACTTAAAGATACTCCAACAGTCAGAAGAGTTGTGTTAAAAACTTAACAAACTTCGTCGGTGTTTGATGTGGGAACGACGTTGAAGTTTACAGAAAGTACGTCCAAACTTGGGTACGAAAATAAAGGTTACATTTATTGTACACAAAACAAATGTTTCGCTTTATTTGCTGCAAATGTTTAAGTTTTGTAAGAAGTTTCGTCACTTTTGATAGTTATTATGTATCTTTTTTATGTAACGTTACTTTTTCCTTTTTATTTGTTCTTTTATGATATCAGAGGTGAAGATGTCGATTTTCGTCGGTTCTTTCTATAAGTTTACTAGAATTTGTTTGGCTTCATGATTCACGACTGCTCGATTTAGTAAACGACGGAACGACCTAACGTATGGTATGTAGATTTGATTCCTGATGGAACAACTCTTTGCGTAATTATTCTACAAATTTTTGTTTCGGGTCTAAGTATTCTGTGTATGTAAAATTGTAAACTAGGGCAATGTTGTTTTTTTAAGCTATTTTTGCATTTGGCAGACCCATGATTCATATTGATAAACAAACTTGAATTGCTTCTATTTTAAAACAGATTTTTAATAACTATGTTTGTATTTCTGAAGTAATAGAGTACTGAATCATTTTACGGTATACATTATGTACCTTAAATGAAATACAGTAAGTAGTATTTATGTACCTTGTCATAATATAAATGATTTAGAAACATAATTTTGAAACATGTCATCACTTTTAGACTTCCCATTGTAGCCCCAGTACGTGCGGTTGAACTTTTTAATGACATGCACACTCTTCTCGCCTTATAAATTCTTGTTCCCAAATAATTAAATACTCGTGTGTTCCCGGAAACCGGTATAAGTAGGACGTCATAATGAGTCAAAGGTGGCTTGACAGCAAAATTGACTTTACACGGTCATTTAATAATATTCTTTAATGTGTCGTAATTAAATTATACTTTTGTGTGGCTTCACAATTAATTATGTTTCTTATAAGAACAAATTAAGCTATCTTTTTATTATCTAAGATAGCGGAGTTCATTAATTTTGTATCTTATGTAGATCTAAGTCTTGTCCTAGCTGAGTAACCAAGCTCGAGTTAGATTAGACGTAATGTTTAGATTTCAGCAAAAGTGTTACGTTTTACAAAGGGTTATTTTAAACATACTAATTTACAGAGCAGTCCTATAACTGTGTAATAAATATCACAAAACAACGACTTAAGCCCTAACACTTTTCGAAATTCAGTCAAATGTTTGAGGGACTTTCATGAATTGACTTCCTTACCTGCCTTGGGTAGGGCAAGAAGAAGTGTCAGAATCTTACTGACCAAAACCATCCCGCTCCTTCTCCTGGTCCTGATCAAAGCCTCATCAGATTTGAGGTCGAAAAAGAAAATAATTTTTTGATTGAAGGCTCTAAGGATTTTTGCGAGGCTCAACTTCTATCAAAGTAAAATTATTGTAAATCAATGTTAGGAATTGTGCATGTTCATTAATCGATGAGAGTAAGATAACATATATACTATAATAGTGACACATTGCGTACACTAAGTCCACATAAAAAGAATCAAAGTAATCCAACTTCCCTACCCTTATGTAACATAAGCAGTATCATAACTTCTGGAGTCTTCATCGATTGTATACGAGATATCGATACGAGTTCAGATCGAAGCAAAATTGATGGGATGATTCGGTCGGAGCTGGCTTGAATTTTTATTGAATTTGAGCTCGCTGGCATCAGCTCAAACACTACGTTAGCAGAATTAAATTATGGTAGCGCCAATTACAGCCGTTTTTGAACCGCACGATGGCTGATCGCCAATTTATGCGCTTATACAGCCGATTCAGTTATAACATGATTTCGGTGCCCTGTTGTCGAGAATGCAACGTGTTACATCCCTAATACCGTCCTTAATACCGTCTAATTGTTTTCATAAATGTATTGTTCATTTTGTGACCGTAATGCAAGCGCTGCTCGAGTTTAAAGTTCAACATGAGAAGACGAAAAGGTAATATGAGTTGTACAATTATATTTATACACCAGTGGCTAGTTCTTTAGGAGATTAAAATAAAATACAACTTTAATGTTACTTTAGAATTCAATCCTTTTCTATTATTATATCTTATTATTATTATTATTATTTGTATGTTCGTTTCCGTTCACGGGATCACAGGATCCCGGACCTTTGGAAGGCGTACGAGGGGCCGAAGCCAACTCGCAGAGGCCCGTTGAACAACTTTAATATAAGTGAAATGGGACATCAGCCGGCAATTATCCCTGTTTGCACTATGAAAGTGCACCCAAGGATAATCCCCGGTTGATGCAAGACTATTGCGAATTGTGGTAATAAACGAAAGGGTTATGGGTATGGGTTGCTATGGACTGGTGGATATGATAACTATGGAAATACTATGGCCCCTGCCCCTGACCAATATTGATACATACGGATAAACAGGCAGGGGGTGACTGGCAAACTCAATTAATGGGCCCCCGAAAACGGCCGCTAGCATGTAGCGACACGGAGGCAACATACGTTGAGCTGCTTGGGGAAGGAGAGGCATCCCACGGCTATCAGAGCAATCCCGGAAGTACGGTCAAGACCCCTACCAGCACCTTACTGAGATACATCCTTCCCCCGAGTCTGCTTCAACTCCTACTCTTGCGAATCTCCACTCAAGCCAGCCAATTAAGGCAAGAATGAGGTAGGAGGGCTTGTTCCTCATCAGTGTTCACTCCAGCTCGTCACGAGGACTAACCGGAGATGTTATTATTATTATTATTATTATATTCCTATAGAAAATGTATTAGCAAACCGTTACAAAAGTCATATAATAGAACTAAAACAAACACCACATTTACTTTGTTTCGTCGCACAAAAATATAAACAGGGTAGCTTTGCATTAGTGTTAAAACAATGAGGAACAAATTTTTACAAAAATCCCTTCCGTTTTAACGAAGAAATTACTTTATCAATATTTATTTTATAACTTCGCCAAAATTTTATCATTAAATTAATAGAAAATTAAAGTTTATTTTCGTAAAAATATTTTATGATAAGTTCATTTAGATATTTTGAGACGGGAAAATAGTTCTTATTTTTAAAAGTATAAAGTAGGTAATGGCTTCGACATTAATATAAAAAATGTGAGATTAATATAAATCCTTTGTGCTACCTAACAATAACGAGACGATGTATGTTTCTTTAATTAATTTGTGAATTTATTTAATAACACATTCCCGTAATGATATCTCAATAATATATATAAACTCAATAGAGCATTGTCAAAACAATACTCATTCAATAATCTTCTGGGTTGGACGAAAGTGAGTGTCAGACACTTACTGACTAAAAATAATCCTGGACCACCTTCTGCTCCTGTCAGTGCGCTTTGCCTGCAAATATTTCTAGGTACTTAATTTTTGCGAAGAAATTATCCACAATATCCTTAATACTACTTCAACATAACATTAAACAGCACAGTGAAATTGAATAAGCCAATTACAACAGTTTCCAGTGGAAAACGTAAACTATAAAAACTACATTAGCTTGGCAGTTTTTAGGTCATCCTAAGATCTTTGATGTGGCGAAGTCTCCGCGACTCGAAAACTTTCCAGGCGATCCGTTTAGCGAAGTTTGTTTTATAGATAAGGCCGGCTTTCCTGTCATGAATAGCTCGTTCACTTGATACAAAAACTTGTAAAAATAAATTGCACTAAAAACAACGGGATGATACTCAAGCTGGTTGCTGTTTACTTGTACTTTTTGACTATGGTATTTTTTTTAGTTTGCATCGTAACATTAAAAAGTACTTATTATAACTGTTGTAGAAATACATTAAACATAACACAATCTTGTTGCCCTACCTACACTTCCGTGAGTGTTATAAGGCCAAGTCGACTAAGAATCTACGAGTATATACACATGTTACGGATAGATGATACCAGCGACTTTTATACCTAACCCTATAAAGAAAATGAAACCCATGATCTGTAAAAGATACCATAATAGAGGATCAATTTTATTAATACATGGATAATTTAAAAAAATATTTCTTTTTTAATTCATAAAAGAACACTCAATATTAAACATCGAATACAGCGCGGCAGCGTCATTTCTAAACTCAATTGGCTGCGCGTAAGTATGAAATGTACAACAAATTAAATGGAATAACAAAACCCAAATTTAGAACATTATCTAACTATTAATATTACCAGCTTTTGCCCGCGACTTCGTTCGCGTAGAATAGTCACTTCCTGCAGATATTTGGTATAAAAAACTATCTATGTCCTTTCTCGAGTTCCAAACTTTACAGAAATCGGTTCAGTAGTTTAGGCGTGAAGAAAAGACAGACAGACAGACACAGTTACTTTCGAATTTATAATATTAGTTTGGATAGACAATTATTTCTATCATTCTCTACTAATAGTTCGATAAATGTTTCATATAATACCAACATAATGAGGAGCTAGCTGGTTTCCTAATCCTTTTTAGGTTTCCAGAACTTTCTAACTTTCCCTTTGTATTATTTGAAGAGTATATAATGCTACGTTCTGCATAAGCGCGCTTACATTGCACGGGGTGTAGTTTTGTATACGAAAAGTTGGATTTAAATTAGAGTGGCTTGTTCTAGAATATTCTACGTGGAATTTGCATTCCTCACTGAGGAAATTGTGTCAAAGGTGTACATGATCTTTCTATTGTGCTGAAAGCAAGGATGGTTAGTGCTTGCAACGACAAAGAGTAGGAATTTTATTAAAAGAAGCGTCTCATTACCCTATAAGTTTGAATAAAAAGTCAGATTGTTAGTGAAGAATAAATATTTTAGTATAAAGGACACATTAACAAAAGTTGTCTAAGACAAGCATTTAAGGCAACCAATATTATGATGGTTTGTACCATATTGCTATACTCACAGTCTTTTCGCATTTTAGAAATTTATTGGTTTTTTTATATCTAGTACAAAGCAAGGCTTCATACTTCTAACGTAAAATACACTCAACTTGAAAATGTGCTGAAAAGTATTTCTGTTGCTGCGATACACATTAAATTGACAAGAACTGACGGTGCGAAACTAAAGTGCAACATAAAATTGAGTAGCTCTTCAATTTTCGTGTACAAGTAACTTTATGAGAATGAAATGTGGATAAGTATTTCGTCAGTCAAATATTTGATCGGTTTTTATTTATTACAATTACATTAAAAAAATATTTAAATGTGGGAGAGCCATGCGTCGGCACGAATGGGTCGGCTCGACCGGAGTGATACCACGGCCTCACAAAAAACCGGCGTGAAACAACCACAGCGTTGTGTTTTTCCATGTGAGTAAGGTAACCGGAGGCCCAACACTTCCCCTCCCCCAATCCCTTCTCAATCCCTAAATCTCCAAATCACTAATCCCTAAAAGCTCAAAAACGCACTCGTAACTCCTCCGTTGCGGGTGTCCATGGGCGGCGCTGATTGCTTACCATCAGGTATTCCGTCTGCTCGTTTTCCGACCTATTATATAAAAAACAGTATAGACAGTAATTTAAGTTTGGAAATGCGAGGTCGCTGCTCACTTCACTACATCAGAACTAACACCGATTGTAAAAACTCCAATTCTTTGATAATTTTTGTTGGACGCTGTGTGTTATCATACTTATTTCCTAAAAGTTACGACATCAACTGAAATTGTTGAAATTAATATCACTAAAACAAAACAAGACTCACCAATTCAGCATGCAACTTGTCCCAAGCATTTATATCGTTAATCAAATCAAATGCTTAATGATCCGATGAAAGAGAGTCCCAACACTGACATTCCCTCGGAAACTTCCTGATGATTTTCCTGTGTAATATTTTTTCTTTAAGAACCAATGGAGTTGCTAACACGAACAATTTGTCAGAAGTCTGTTTCGTCTGAATATTTATCTTTCACTTTGAATTGGCTTCGAACTTGTCACTTATCATTTGTGAGGTCGTACGTTATCGACTTTGTTTGTAGCTGATGTTGATTCTGTTGTTGCTATTTTATTATTAATCGTGGGCTTGATTGCGTTTCTGGCTAAATTGTCACAAATAAGTCAATTAAAAAGTAAGCGTTATTAATTATGTACAAGGTTGCTATTAAGATTAGTCAAAAGTTGATATTTTAAACATGTCAAAAAGTTGAATTGTACGTGTTAGGTACAAACCGGTAATTAATTCATATGAGGAAAAATAGCATTTTAAGAGAAAGTTACACAATTTGTTTCATGTCACTTGCCACAAATCTTAAGGACTTCTTAAGTCCTTCATCACCAGCCATCAATAAGGGTAGGAGAATGGGTTGCTTCGATAGAAATGACATCACGGCCTCACAGAAAACTGGCGTGAAACAGCCCTAATCCACTCTCCATCCATGAATCTCCAAAACCATAATCCCTAAAAGGTTGGCAACGCACTCGTAACTCTTTAGCTATTGTGGACTTCCATGGGTAGGGCTGATTGCTTAGCATCAGGTAATAAGACCGTTTGCCGTCCTATAACATAAAAAAATACCAAAAATCACGTGTCATAACTGAACTGAAACGCATGGAAAAGTGGTTAATACTAAGCAACAGAGACGCTACCTACGAATAGTTGCATAGCTTCCGTAGCCTATACCCCGGCATCGTAACCGCAGGCGCCTAGTTGACAATGTTAGTCTTGTGCAGACATTCAGACTATGTGAATTATCCTTAAACCACGACTATGGAGGCGAATTTATTGACGCCGCTTGTATGAGAGGAATTCGATGGAACGCCGAACGTGTCGGATCAACAGAACTATTTGTAGCGTATAGGTATTATAAGCGGCATTGTTTAATTTTATCAATATTTTATGGCTTTTGTGTTGTGTGTGTGGAAGGTTCGTATTGACTTGATTGTTATGTTGATGCGAGTTGTAAATAAGACTACGTGTAACTGGGTTTCGAGTTTAATATTTATCTTCAGGATTTTTTTATTTTGTACACATTATGTATAGGTATGCCACACATTTTTAATGAAAAATAATTTAAATATTTAAAATATTATAATTTACAAAATTATTTCCTTAACAGCTACATTGTTACGCCACCATCTTGGACGTCAACACGGTCGTCTTAACGAAAGGGTTGACCGCAAAACTAAATTAATTTGACATTTCACCAAAAAAATCCTAAGCACTTAGCGGTAAAGCCGTACCCCGTTTAATGCACTGTACAGGGTACATTAGCATTCCCGTCTATTGTCTTCCTTTTTTCGAATGGACAGATGCTGTTGGTCTGTTCCGGCCTTTATAGCATCAGTGGGCTTAAGCAGGCGAGCACTTAAGGCGCTCAGCCTGTAAAAAGCAAAGGGGGGTTACAAGATGTCTAATGGTACCTTAGGGAGGGACGCTCAGTTCTGCGGGAAAAGAAGCGTGAGCTATCTTTTGTTATTCATTTGACATGAACTGTTTTTGTTGGTGTCAAATTGTGACTTTGTTTATGGAAATAAGTTTATGGTGCGCTGTATTGTTTTGATTATAGATAAGTTAAAAAGCAAATGATGATTGTTCTAATTACATTAAATTCATTAATCCCGAACAAATAAGTTAACGAAAAACTAAATACCTATTTATGTCAATTTTCTAAGCCAGACCCAAGTCCTATTGTTAGTATTTCTGGTTAATTCACCGATGGTTGATTGCATAGCTCTGTTTAAAAGTATCTCTTTAAAGTATTAGGTAAAAGGAAGGTTATTAAAAGCATCAGAAAACTATCTTGATAAAAAACCTCTAATGAATTACCAACGAACATCCAAGCTTCACTATACAAAGATCTTGATAAAGTAATTAAAATTTTTAACGTAATCACTGACTTAATAGCTCATACATTACAAAAAGGAATTTGATTTTAATAAAATTTCATAGTATCAGGCGACGGGGCCTTGCATTTATGCAGTATCATAAATATCGTCGCTCACAGTGGCTTTTAATACCACGTATACAAACTTTTATTGAATTCGCTCAATATATTTTGGCATTGGCGCAAATACGATGGTTGTTGAATTAAATAATGAAAAGGCAGTTTCCCACAGGTTTTAAACGGCTGAATGGCAAAGAGCCAACGTTTGTGTTCCACTTATCTACACATCTACCCACAAGCGATAGACATATTTTTAGTCAGTAGCAGATGGTGTCATTTTGGTTCACAATGTGCTGTTACATTTATTTGCAATAGATTCCCAATAAGGACTAGTAGAGATGCTCCAGTGGTATTATTCTGACTTACCATATCGTACAGCGAAGGTATATAAACGTTTTAATTTAAAGCTTTACGTTTATAAATCTTAATTGTAAGCAGCAGTAGGATTTGTTTCGTATTCATTATGTAATTTGGTATGAGTACATGATATAAATTTATTATTTTTTCTGATAACAGAACAGTAAGCAGCTTTGTTATTCATTATCATAATCAGCCTAATTTCATCCACTCTGGGTATCAGAAACTTAACAAAAAGTATACTGTATGAATGTTAATTTCTAACAATAATATTCTAAGACCTAAATTTCCATTTTCAAATAAAAAACGATAAGTGAATATCCAAAAAGGAATCATCGTTTATTTTCACGTCCAAAAATTTGACGGAACCACCACATTCTAATAATCCATTACAGCTAAATAAACAACTTGGCATACTGCTGTACACATTCTACTCTGTGTCATTTATTAGCCGTCATAAATTGCCTCTGTGGGTTTACTCAGTTTCAATTAACGTTACTGACTATTGGGGTTGCGCTCACATTAGCTTCGGTAGTCGATTACCGTTGTCAAACGTAATATCAATGAGTTTATTACATCTTGTAAACTTGGCATGTGTTTTGTTGTTGAGTTTTGGAAAGATTTTTCTGGATAACGATACAGAAAATAAATTGAAGCTTGTTTCTGGAGGCGTAACCAAGGCAATCGGCTACTTGTATGTAATATAATATTTTAAGATATACGAAAGTTATAGTTGTTACTACTTCGGCAGTCATACATCACTTCATAGCACAAAACAAAGTCGCTTTTTCTGTCTCGATATCTTTATGTATGTTTAAATCATTAAAAGTAGGTAACGGATATACTATACTTTACTACGATAATTAAAAGTAACGCTAAAAACTAGATGCACTGGCGTCGACGAAATAACGTCGCGACACTATTTTTACCAGCATATGCAGAAAAAAAATCCCGCATATCTTTTTAATATGCGTATTGTGATGTCCCGTCTGTCGTGACGTTGTATTTGCTTTTGTTTACGAGAGCTAAAAAATAATTAAACTTATATCCTAAAATAAAGAGACGGGGTTGCGAGTCAAGCGTGATATGGCACCGCTGCCTAGAGCAGGAGAAGAACTGGGTTTTTGCAGAAAAGGTCTGATTCTCCCTCTGGCCATAACCTGAGCGAGAGAAGGCGTCGCGAAGGTCAAGCTTTCTTCTTTTTCTTTCTTCTTTTTTAAAAAACGTTGCCCCCACTAGAATTTCCTCCTGTGCCAACATACAAATTCACATACACATCACACCCAGACCCGGAACAACCATTTGTGGACACACACACAAATAGTTGTTCCGTGCAGGAATCGAACCCGCAACGCTAGTCAAACTGTTACAAGACTAAGCGATCAGACATAATAATTGATAAGGAAAAATAAATAAGATACATCTAGAAATACTACAGTGGGTCACTAATTATTCAAGAGAAGGTCTTTCATTTCATTAACTAACTAATTAAGCGCTATTCAGTGTGGACCCGTCGAATTACCGCGGACTTTACGAACCGATAACTTAATCGTGCATATTATGCTGCGTCTGTAGAAAGTGGGAAATAAAATCGAGGAAAAACTCCTGATTTCCTGCCATACCTAAGGAGACATATGACTTACACATTTAATAAAGAAAACACAGCCGCCATTAGAAAAAATTAAATCACTTACTAATGAAAACATAAAAAATAATATGTGTGCATATATTATTTTTTATATCTATAAAATCTCCTTATTTTTAAATAAAATGTTGCCTTTCACTAGGGTTTCCTTCTGCGTCGTATGTGCACTAACAAAAAGACAATTTCGCATACACATGTCCCCCAGACCCGGAACAACAATTTGTTAATCACACAAAGTGTCGAACCCGCGTCAGGTTACAAGGCAGCCAGTTGCCCAGCCACTGCACCAATCGTGTAGTCTATTACCACACTGCTGAAAACTAAAAGGTTTTTCCTTACTTCTTTTTACAGAGAAGGAATCAAAGTTAATCACCATGCTTGCTTGATTTTAAATATTGAGGTAATTTTCAATAAAATTTTCTCATCATTGTATACTATGCACTGAAATTAAAAAAAAACGTTACAACATATCAAAAAAATACTTGCACTACATACAATCGTGTAAAGAAACACTTATTAGCTTAAAAACAACACTAGCGCCAGAGAACATACTTCACCGTCAGTTGACAAATTGCGCCGGGTAGGAAACAGCTGATACCACTGTTTTTGCATCATACCCTGACTAGGAATGGAAATGATATTGAATACAAAGGTCTTGCTTGCCAAGAACAAGGAAATTTACATTGATTCTCTACATTACCGAATTATTATTACAATAATGAATTAATCGTTTTAAAGTGTACATTTATTTTTTTACTTTGGCCTCATTGTAAACACTTATAGGTTATGTAAGATGAGTTTAGCTTATGGACTGAAGTTTGACCAGCCGTGTTTGGAATTTCATA
This sequence comes from Spodoptera exigua, assembly GCA_902829305.4. Taxonomy (NCBI): domain Eukaryota; kingdom Metazoa; phylum Arthropoda; class Insecta; order Lepidoptera; family Noctuidae; genus Spodoptera; species Spodoptera exigua. The sequence goes on from LR824612.2 coordinate 8,453,620, forward strand.
ATTAAGAATTGTCAGTAATTGAATAGTGGCGACTTGATTTACGAATCAAAGTCATAATTAAAATTTGATCAGATCAATCTTGTTAGACTGCAATTATAAAATCAAATATTTGTCTCAATATTTTCTTGATAGATGCGGAACGAAACACAATTTATCATTGTATTTATACCAACATATTTGCAGCAAGGAGCAGTATCTACCAAGTTCATAACATATTGGAGCTCACGCCTCGAGACCTCTTGACAGGACCAGTCAAGGCGCCACTGACTCGTATGATTGACGAATGGCCTCGGATGATATCGCCTTAAATTACCACACAATAACTTTGGCATATACACTATCGAGTGTCCGTGGTGTTTGACAAAATTATAATTATGTTTTTTTCCTGATTCCTGTTTTGAATTTATGGCCTAGAGCTCACGAAAGTTATAGTGGTATGGTCAAATTAACGTCCGTATATTTTAACCTAATACCGAAATAAATAAAAAAGACCTATTAACAAATCGAACCACAATTTTCGAGCATAATTTTACATTTCATTTTAACATTATTACATTTTGTAATGCCACTGTCATTCTAGCAAAAGTAGGTAAAGTTTAAATTAAATTGGACAGCATAATTTCCGATTTGTACGAAATGTTTGAAACAAAAATAAAGTGATTGAAACGTTGCTAAAGTCTATTGTCTGATTGAACTGTTTAAAAGATGCAACTTTTATAAAGAAGCGCCCTAAAATATATTGAAATTCGGGCATTATGTAAACTCAAAAACTACGACCAAGGTATTATATAAAGACAATTTAGAACAGAATACATTTTACTAATTGAAGAGAGAAACGAACATAGTTTTGTTTGTAGCAAAATAAATGAATCCAAGAACATTTCAAAGATGTCTGCCCATAAAGAACGTAATTTAAAAATGCAATTAATTAAATTCAAAACGTTTCACGGCGGGAACTAAAGATAAAATACGTAAGATCTACATGAAACATTCTCTAGAGTAGAACAAATAAAACAAAAGGTTGAGGCAACCGAAGAGAGTGGAGCATGTGAAAAACACAAACAAAATTAAAGAAAAACTAAACACGGAGTAAACATCGACGAAGCATGTCCGGTTCGGGTAAACTAAGCTAATACTTACATGGAGAAGTTAAAAGCCTTGGTTGAATCCAATTCTCTTTATACCTATATATTTGTTGCGTTGATACTTATATAAATACAGATTGCACTATCGCTGGAATATTTTGTTTACCAACTCTTTATCTACATATGAGTTTATGGTACATAAAAAATGTAATTTAGAATTATTTGTGCTTAATAAGACCTGTATTAATAAGTATGTAAATAAAAACGTCTCTTATGCAATTAGGTACGCTTGCCACTGCTACAGCGTCCAAAACAAAGCGTTACGTAATTCACCCTAAATTTAATCTATCAAGTATTTAATCCTCGCTAAAAATGATAAATGTCATTTTAATATCGAGCTAACGATATTCAGCGACTAGAATGACAAAACATAACAACGCCAGATTTGGGGCAAAGTTAATATAAACACCCGAAAAACTAGACCCGACCACGGGGCGTCACATCCGACCGAAAGTACGAGAAAAACCAGTAAAATCCGACATAACGAGTAACTGATAGGAAAAGCAAAACCCTGCATCGAGCCTGAAAGAAACTAACTGCGAATTAATAGAGCAGTTAGGGAACCGTTCAAAACTACGCGCCAATGTTCAGCCGATTTAAATTCATACTTTATTTTATCCAAGCGAACATTTACTCTTTTTAACGCTACCTTTTTACACGTTTTCAAATGAAAGAATTTAATTAAAACTGCTTTTTTGCTGCATGTATATACATTTATAGGTATTGTACCTATTTCGGTGTTTTGCTATTTAAACAGTTTTTTAACTACATAACGGTTTGTCTGTTGATATAAACAGTTGCGCATAGTTGTGTAGTAAACATTTTTACAATGCCCATGATTGTCAGAAATGTAAATCGAGATTACTGTACTTTACGCAATTTGCCCTGTGAAAATCACGAAGTTGGACATGACTTCAAGTGAGACAGAATAATTATGCAAATGAAACCATTTAACCAAGAAACTTACAAAAATTAATAAGGTTTTTTTTATGTGTATATAGATTTTTATGTGTTATTATGGTATGTGTGACAAAAAACGGCGCGATCAGCGCCGCCCATGGACATCTGCTACAAGAAAGGAGTTTCAAATGCATCGCCGACCTTTTGGGGATTAGGTGAGGGAAATGATTGGGCCTCCAGTTACCTCACTTAAATGGCGAAACACAACGCTGTGGTTGTTTCACGCCGGTATTCTATGAGGCCGTGGTATCACTCCGATCCCATTCATGCCGAAGCATGGCGCTCCCACATTTTCACAAACCAACTGAATTAACAGCGTAACAATAAACAAACTGTGGCGTCATTTTCGCTCATTAAAACCGCCAACAAAAAGGTAATGTAGCAAAAAACTCTTTGATTAAGTAAATTATGATAGGTATATATAGATCAAATAAAATCTAACATGAGCAACAAATGTTCAGATTATATTTTCCTATAAAAAAAAACTTTTATTATGGAAGTAATTAATTTGAAAGAATGCTAATTTTTCTTTTAATCGCTTCTTTAGCGCCACAACTTTTATCTACTTTGTTTGAATTACTTTCGGTCGAGCAGTTCGCGGCAAGTTTTCAAACATTTTTTTTTTGTACTAAGCTATAACACTTTTATTATAACACAAAGCCATTGTTCCAAAATAGATTTATAAATAAAGTTACAAGTACTTTGATAGGTATGTAGGTAGGTATTAATTTGCTTGTTTAGGGGGAAATGGGTTTTTTTATATGTAATAGGTCGGCAAACGAGCAGACGGATTACCTAATGGTAAGCAATCAGCGCCGCCCATGCACACTCGCAACGGAGGAGTTACGAGTGCGTTGCCGACCTTTTAGGGATTAGGGATTTGGAGATTTAGGGATTGAAGAGGGATTGGGGAAGGGGAAGGATTGGGCCTCCGGTAACCTCACTCACACGGCGAAACACAACGCAGTGGTTATTTCACGCCGGTTTTCTGTGAGGCCGTGGGCCGTGGTATCACTCTGGTCGGACCGACCCATTCGTGCCGAAGCATGGCTATCCCAGACTTGGGGTTGTTTAAAGTTTCGTTTAAATCATTTGCAGTACTCAAATAAACATTGCTAGTTCTTGCTCTTTGTTGACGTAAACAATTTCAATTCAAGAGTGTCAGATTAATTCTAGGTCGTTATAACTTAATTTACAAGTCCACCAATAATTTATGTGTATTATTATTTAATACTTTATGTTAACACAAAAGTCAAATGATATAAAGCATTCTCCATCAGTTACCGCAAGGATGATGCAGAGAGTGTTAAATAAGTTCTAAACAAACGTCAAGCTTTTAGCAATTAATAATAAATAGTAGATTGAAGAATAAGTATGTGAATACTACACGTATATGCACACATATGCACGCATATACTACACAATATATTTATTGTGTGCATATACTACACGTATATTCCGGTCTCAAGCATTTAAAAAAAATATTTTTAAATGCTTGAGACCCATGCTTTCATCATCATACCCCACATTTTCCATCACTTATCCATTTCCAAAAGATCCAAAAGACTAAAAATCCCCGAAAGACTGCAAACTCCTCTAGTGAAACGAGACGCGACGTCAATCCCCACCAGGTGGCCCATCTACTGGAATTCCGTGTACCATAAAAAAACCAAAATGATAAACAGAAAAAATGAACCCAACAAGCTTTACCTTCTGATTGAAACACATTACAATATGAGAATACATCTCCACTGGTTTATTTATAAAAGCTATTCATAAAACTGCATTCACAATAAATAAATATAAAACATAAATACGAAAGGTAGGTATTTCCATCAGCCATGTTTATTGTTGACATTCCCAAAAATAAACATAAGTACAATTTTCCCTTTAAAACACTGCAGCGTTTCGATCCTGAAACAGAATCCGTAATGTATTCGATCGGTGAATTCGTGACTACTGAATGTAGATCAAATATGAGGTAAATTGGTGATATGTAGGCACGGTTGGACTTCGCGGGGTCGTGGTCATGGCTATCCATTTAAAACTAGGACCTAGGCATTGAGCAGGAATTGTAAAAAAGGGGGATTTTAATCAGTAAGGGTCCTGTCACTTATTTCAGTGTACCAAGTTTTCGGGTGTAGGCGAAATAACTTGTCGCGACCCCGGCCCGGAGTAGGAGAAGGGGTAGTTTTCATCAGTAAAGGTCTGACACACCCTCTTGCTCCACACAGAGTGCCAGAAGGTATTCGATGACTATCCCACCTTAAAATAAAATTAAAAGTGTGTGGTGTCATTTAAAACATTCATCCTTACAAATAAAGTATCCAGAAACCCCTAAAATGGGTCCGTTGTGATTAGGCGTCTCATTCAATACACTTGGAAAAAAGACGAAGGTGTACCGTTGTTCGGTACCATGAAATTACCAAATCAGTTGTTTCTACTTGGAAGTAAACAAAGAAACCACTTCGTACTGAATTGATTTGAAGCTAGATTGTTCGTTACCCGAGGTTTGTTTTGTGGTTGTTTGAGATGGCGTAGCGAAACTTCCTTTTTCGAGTGATATTTTATTTAGGTATAGTTTTTTCTTGTTTGATTTTAAATGCATGTATCTTCGATCGTAATCTGTAACTTTTTAAATAGTTTGAAAAACAAAAAAAGTTTATTATTATAATTATTTGTCGCAAACCCACCTATTTAGTGGGTGAGGGTTATGTGGGAGAGCCATGTTGTGGCACTAATGGGCCGGTTCGACCAAAGTGATAGCTAGATCTCATAAAATTGAAAACGAAAGCCAAGTCTGAAATAAAAAGTTCATTTCAATGATAATGACTAAATATTTACATAAAGGTACCAATTCCTATACCCAATACCTACTTTAGAATCACCTTCGCCAGGAAATCAAAATTAGCAGGATAATAGTGCCTGTCGTTTATGTACACACACTAGTTATCATAATTGACTAAGCAAATTAATCAAAGATTCAATCAGTAACGATGATCAGTTTAGTAGGTAATCGTTCTAGCTAATCATAATAGTGTTTATTAATAATTTAATATTTTAACTATTCATAACTTCTTACACCATAAACCATAATAATATCCACTAGATAGATCCTGTTCCACACAGAAAACTGTTTATTTAAACAATCAAAATTGAACTCAATTCCGATTTCAATTGATGTTAATATTGGTTTCTCGGAAACCATTTATACCTATGTACCACCCCTTTGGCCTGTTCAGATACCAGACGTATACCAGATACGCTTCACTTAGTTCAAATAAGTAATCAATATACAAATATGAATGACACAAAGACACTTAAACAATCACTCACACAATCTCGTTAATTGTGTTACCTTGTTGTAACTTAGTGTTTGTTAATGTACAAGTAAAATGTTATAGAATCATCATCATCAGCCTATAAGTGCCCACTGCTGAGCAAAGGTCTCTTCTCATACGAAGAAGGTTTAAGCATTAATCACCACGCTTGCTCAAGGCGGATTGGCGATTTCAAACTTATAATTAGAAATTATAAGTCCAGGTTTCCTCACGAGGTTTACCTTCACCGTATGCCAGTGGTGTCTAGATAGTCATAGAAAGTACATATAACTCGGAAAAGTCACATTGGTACTTGCCAGGTTTCGAACCCTCATGAATGAGAAGCGGGCTCCTTAACCTCCAGGCCACCATGTTACATGTTATTTGGTAATTAATGTTAGTTCCTAAATAAAACTAAAATTTTTGATTTTACCCCCTCAAAAAAGGTACCCTGGAAATCGCGAGATTTTGCTGTTTAAGTGGGGAAAGCTTTTTTTATGTAATAAGTCGGCAAACGAGCAGACGGATAACCTAATAGTAAGCAATCAGCGCCGCCCATAGACACCCACAACAGAGGAGTTACGAGTGCGTTGCCGATTTTAGGGATAAGGAATTTGGAAATTTAGGGATTGAGGAGAGATTAGGGGAGGGGAAGGATTGGGCCTCCGGTAACCTCACTCACACGGCGAAACACAACGCTATGATAGTTTCACGCCGGTTTTCTTTGAGGCCGTGGTTTCACTCCGGTTGAGCCGACCCATTCGTGCCGAAGCATGGCTCTCTCACACTTTTCATTATCGCAACGTGAGTCTGTGAGTTAGTTGGATTTAAGCCGGGGTTGTAGGTAACTACGTGCAAGCGTAATAACGCACCGCGGCCTCGGCCAGTAGCGGGAAAAGAAACGCGGTACTTTTTAGCCAGTAAGAGTCTGACACTCTCTCTTGCTCCATCCGGAGTGGTAGAAGGTATTTCCAGGGAGATTCCCTCCCCCCTTAAATTCCCGATTTGAGCTTTAGAGCGAGCTTTGAGATTGATACAAGTGTAGTTTAGCAATGCGAGTAATACCTAAAGGTTTAATTTGAACCTGCACAGATTTCAAAATTTCAAACCAGAAAATTTTAACACTTGACTGCACGGTTGGTGCAGTGGCTGGGCAACTGGCTGCCGTGCAACGTGTCGCGGATTCGATTCCCGTACGGAACAACTCTTTGTGTGAACCACAAATTGTTGTTCCGGCTCTGGGTGTCATGTGAATGTAAAATTGTATGTTTGTAACCGCACCCACGACACAGGAGAAAATCCTAATGTGGAGCAACGTTTTTTTTTATTAGAAAATGTTGCACAATAATTATGATGATAAAGAAAGTTTTCTTTATCTGACATAAATAAAGTTTTACCTCTTGTGGCAAAATTTTCTTAACCGGCAAAACATAGAAATTAGGACAACTCGCTCCATCTATTGTGTCTTAAAAGAACTTAGAGTCATGAGTCCTGATGGAGTTTTAACTTTAGATGTAGATATCAACTGTAAATTAAAAAAAAAAACTAATAAGAAACAAGGCCTTATCATCTATACGTACAAGTAAAAATGTGGGTAATCGTGTGCACTGTGGCTAAAATTGATTTTATCGGGTGTTTTCGTAGTTGAGAAACATAGAAAATTAAAACGTTAAAACTCAGTTCGCACAAAACGGACAGTTAACTAGTTTATGAAACTGTTGCTTTAGGTATATCATTAATATCTAAAGGTAAACTGTTAGCTAAGACCAAATTTCGAAAGCCGAGTTATGAAATGTTACCAGAACTTTTAATGGACTGCATTCAGTTAGTTCTATGCAAAACTACGTCATTTCATGCAGAAATACAATATTAAATCTTAGCACACATCGCATTCGCAGTTTGCGTTTATCTAGGGAATTATGTGAAGTAATTTTGAAATGTTATAATTTAGGAAGTTAGTGGAAGTTGTTAGTGAAAATTTCCCCGCTGTATTGCCTGCCAGTTTTATCTATTAGACCGGTCGGATTTACGCTTAGCGTATCTACCAGAGAATTTAAGTTTAAACAGGTATTTAGTTTATTAAACTTTTCACCCTCGTTTCACTAAGCCCCATGTTTCAATTACGTAGATATGTTTTGACTGAATATTTAGTTGGGAGGTAATTATTTAAATTTAAACTCTGAAACGTGTTTGGTTTAACTGGGATCTAAAAATGTAATTACATTAATGAAAATAGGAAAGCTTTAATTATTTACTGATACAAACTGTTGTTGATAGTTTTTTAATAATGTAGGCATTGTATTACCATTACGTATAAGCATAGATATCTATAATGATGAATTAAACCTATTCCCATTATTATTTAAAAAAATAATAACTATAATAAAATAATTCACTTATAGGATGACGCTGATGATTAAGATGGTTTACAAAAATGTAGCGAAAGTAGACTGTGTTACGTAGGTACCGTAGGTAATATTATTAATACTTTTTTTCTACATTTCTACAGTACTACTTAAACGTTATATGGAGCAACAATGCAAAATTTTCTCTGCCTAGAAGTAAAGCGAAACTGGTTGAAATTAGAATTGGTTTTCTTAATCGGCTGAGGTGGAAGCCTCGCTCGCTTCAAGCCTGTCGCTTCCGAAGCTCGGCTGTTTTCAATATACCTCCAAATTGCTCCATTAAAACTTTTCTAACTGCCTTCAAACCGAATCGTTAACGCTTCGCCTAATACTGAATGTTGGACAATGACAGGAATATAGTCAATGAATATCGCTTTACTGTCTCATCAAAAAGCCTTCAGTGCGACGTGGCGTGGTGACATTTTTTGTTTTAAGGCTGAAAATTGAATGTATTTTTAGTGGCACCTAAAAAGAACGCCTAGTGATAACTAACCTAGGTAGATCTTGAAGCTAACTTAACAAGTTTTAATAATTTTACTGAAGATATCGACAATATGAATCAATTTCAATTTTATTATTTACGTACTTATCATAAAACCATAAGTAGATACTTTTTGTGCAATTTCATGTTTGTACTAACTATTTCTTTCGTTCGTGCGCCCAAATGGTCTCGGCATTTATTCACAAAGTAGTTTCATATTTTTACAAGAAGCCAAGAAAACTTCTTAAAACTGTATAATCTTACTTTACATACGCAGAAGTGGTAGAGTTAAACCAGTATTTGGCATACTTTCAAACTAGCACTGTCTGCTACGAGCCGAGTCTGTTTTCCACTTTTAGTATTCCGATTAAAACATGCATTCGTTCTTTCCATTCTACCTCTATTCATGTATGCGATGCACTTGAACGAATTTCACAGCAAGGTGTGTGGCAAACAGCACCCGGGAGCGAACGTCATCGTGCTTAAAATAGAAGAATACTACCTATCGTAAATATCGGGCCGCAGTACCCAGGAGACTGTTCAATAAAACAGAAACTACAGCGGGGGAAATAATGAAAGTGTAAACCTGAATTTTGTTGCATGCTCGTTGCACTGCACTAGTATTGGTGTTCGGAAATGGAATTCTTTGACTGTACCATCCCGCTATTCAAAAAGCATGAAAATCCTAAGAAAAGTTGGCTCCCATATAAAAGGCTCGGCACTAATGTTTGTATAAATCGTACTTACCTGGGCTGCCTCGGCATCCAGTACGTTAGGTGTTTTGAATGCGAAGCCAAATTGACTCCATTAAAAGTTTTGAAAGCGCTCGTAGCTTAGATAATTTACTGAGAGAGTTATGCCGTCTATAAAAGCATACGTGGGTACTGAAAACTAATGAATTTATGTTTGTGTTTATATTTTCGACGGTACTTAACTTTGTTAAGTCGAAGCTTAATGTTTTATGTATAATAGGCAAAGTAACAGCTACTTACGTAGATACCAACTAACTGTTAGTTTCATATTTGTTTGAAAATTAATAACCTATTAAATACTACGTAATAAATATCACAAGTGCAGATACGATTTAAAATAATCTTCCTACCCGAATGATTGTCGTAGAGGCGCTTATGGGTACTCAAACTTTATATCCAATCGCTTAAATGGCGTTTGTGTCTCCACTGAACGGATATCTGCTTAAGAGTGGATATTGCTGGAGAATACAGTATTATACATTCTTCCCATAAACCCATAGAGATTTGAAACATAATGATCTTTCTAAAAGCTAAAGGGAAGGGCTTAAAGAATTTAGCCAATTTCAAATTATTGATTTCGCGATTTCTTGCCTACCTTCGTACCTACATTTTTTTATGTCATAGTTTGGCAAACGAGCAGTCAGATAACCTGATGGTAAGCAATCAGCGCCGCCCATGGACGCCAGTAATACCAAAAGAGTTACTACAAATGCGTTACCGCTCTTTTGTGGGTTTTTAGGGATTTAAGGATACTTTAGGATCAAGGATGGGGGAGGGGTAGGACTGGACCTCCAATTACCTCACTCATGCAGCGAAACAAAACGTAAGTGTTGCTTCACACCGGTTTTCTGTGAGGCCGTCGTGTCACTCCGGTCGAGCCGGTCCAAACAAGCAAGCATGGCAAACTCGACATATTCTATCGAATAATTAATTTCATGAGTAAGAAAATAAAGTTTTATTAAGTAGGGATAATGAGAGAAACCATTCTGTGGCTACTGAGCCAACTAAAGTTCACGAGAAATTTGGCTTTATTGAAAACCATATTACATTTCGAAACTTAGTGTATGAATAGCCACTGTCTCTGTAGTCTGCCAATCGTTGTGTGGATACCTTTATTACCTTATCCAATATGGAATGTAATACCTCAGTATTAAATAATCATTTTAATTGAATGCCAATAATTTCTTAGGGGCCATCTGAAAAGCAGGGCTGTGCATCAGCACAACATACACATACTGAGAACACTTTATATGTAAGTATACATATATTTATTTTGTGTAAATGTTTTTTTTTTGTCTGTTTCCAATTTGTGTACGTGTAAAAATGGTTTAAATAATCTAGCTCTCAAAATTTTGACTAAGTATGTTATGTAGGTATATGTTTTATAGGTATATGTTTTTAATTTATCTAGGTGTTAATCAATCTCTATCACCTTATTAAAACATAACGATACGCCAATAAACAAATGATTGTCAATATGGAATAATGCAGACCACTGTTATTGGACAGTGGTGAACTTTTGATTCAAGATGGCCACTAATATTTTAATGTAGATCCGTGTTTCGTATCTTTCAAAAAGTATTTACCCACCTATATTTTTCTCCTGAACAAACTTGTCGTTTGAAATTGTGGTGATCTCACAGGGGACGAGACCCCATAATTGATAAGAGAGTATGGGGACACAGGACGCAGTAATTAGGGAGCGGGGAAGCAATTATGACTTTAATAGGAGTAGGTACGATGCTCGTAGACTACGTTTGCTCCTTAATAATGTTATACGTTGCTTTGTTGACGGTAAATTTGATAATGGAACTATTACATACAAACGAACAATCAGTTCTACTGTTTATGCACCATGCATGTTTTAATCGTAATTCACTTGATACTAAAATAAAAGGTAATACCCGTGTAAAAATTATTGAACTTATATAAATATCTTGTTTATTAGGAATCGTAAATAAATCTACATGATCAATAGCGCATACTCCTCAAAATAGATTGTTCCTACGGTACCTATTCCAACTCATATTAAAAATCAGACAAGTATCGACAGCATGGATACCTAATTTTAAAAAAACGCATACGGTCAAATTGCGAACCTCCCTCCTTTTTGGAAGTCGGTTAAAATATGTATAAAAAATAATAACGTAGGTAGCTTCTGTTATATAGTTTATTTGAATTTAGAATTCCAATTCAAACACAACCCTGCATAAGGTAGATAGGTAAAATAGATACTTCAAATTTTATGCCTATGTAAGTTCTATAATTGTTAGGTAATTATCCTAATACTTAGTTAGAAATCATAACGAGAACACAACTAAAAAATAAATATCAAGTCCCTTAGAAGATATTTATCTACGTAAAATTATTTCAGTAAAGACTTGCATTTTATTGTAACAAAACGACGAGGCTGAATTGAGTTCACGTATAGAAAATAAACTCTTTGTATACCTACTTACTATTACTTCTTAAAACTGCAAAAAATCTGGATGGAAGGTAGGTACTGGTGACCAAGGAAAAGAAGCGATCAGGAACACGATGGCAATTAACTACTGTAATTGAACGCCGCACTCGATCGCGAGTGACATTTGAACAGCTGTGGCTTAGCCCTGCCCAGTTAAACGGGACAGTTTGCTAAGAAATAAACTATGTTTTTTACTTGTGTACAGGATTAGGATGTTTAGAAAAATGTGTTCAAAAAGTTATAGATAATCAAGCCACTCATTTTTCTTAATAGGTAGTAGTACTTAGATCGCGTGAGTCTGTGGACGTCGAGCAAGGGAACTACTTAGAATTGAGCAATTTAAAGATAGATATTTTCATCAATCAATGTAGGTACATACACATATGCTTTGACAATTAAATTCTTTTAACTATACTGTAAAGAAATTTGGTGAAACATTGTCGTGGTGGCCTGGTGTAATCGAGGTTCGAAACCTGGCAAGTACCAATGTGACTTTTTCCGAGTTATACTTATATACTTTCTATGATTATTTACACACCACTGACATACGGCGATGAAAGTCATCGTGATGAAACCTGGACTTATAATCGTGTGGCGATAAATACTCAAATCTTCTCCGTTTGAAAAGAGGCCTTTGCATTGCAGCTGATGATGATGATGATGAAAGAAATTTATAAAAATCAAAGACTAGATCATTAGCATTTGTGTAACCTTCTATGTAGAAGATAGTGAGGCTTAGGAATGAGCTGCTGTAACGTCTGTATATGTTGACATGTTTGTAACATTAAATTGCCTGCACCTTTATACAGTTACTATCGTGAGAATTGTAATATCAGACATACCTGTCTTGGTTGCGGGTTAAGCGCAATAAGTCACCGTGGCCTCGGCCCAGAGCTGGAGACACACTCTCTCTCGCCTTACCCTGGGCGGTAGAGGTCATTTGATGATTTTTCCCTGACAAAAAAAGACATACCTGTCTTACAATACTCACAACTATTTTTTTAAATAACTACTTTTCACGAGATTCACCTGAAAAAAATACAACAACTGGTTTCAAGTCGGGACTCTTATTTAAATTTGGACGTCACGTCACCGAGTTAATTTAAGTGAGTCAGGTGATATTTTCCATTTTTTTTTTAATGTAAGGTTTTCTTCGCCTTTTGATAACAAATTATTTATGTTTTGAGAGCTCGAGTACTACCCAAGTATTGTTTTGGTTGAGATTGTTTTTTCAGACAATTGATTGGACAACACTGGTAAGTTGAGCTGGTTCGTCGTCGTCAGAACAGGTACCTAAGTATTGGTACATAAACTAGTGTAGTGTTTTCCACAAAATAGGTACCACAACAAAATTAACAAACTTGCATGGTTCTCCTACATAATATTTATATCGTACGTAATATTTTGTGTGAAATTTAAAAGAGTCCTCTAATTTTGTTTTGGCATTTCCTCTCAAGGCAATTAAATACATTTTTCTCCTTATACATACTTGATAGTAGAATTTTGTCATCCAAAAATACTCCAGTATGCACCTGCCGATGTAGCCAGTAGCAGCGCATATTTACAAAGCCAAAGCTCCATCGCTATAGCTTTACTCTATGCAAATAACACTACCCTGGTTGAATAAAGAAACAAAATCCAGTGGCGCCTTTTTATTTTGCGAAGTACCTACCTTAGGGTAGGTAAGCCAATTTTGAATAATGTAAGTCTGGTCATTGAAGGATAAGGAAACAATAAAGTTGATGCCAATCTTGTAATAGGTACTTACATACCTAAATTACTACAAATGGATCACTTAGGTGCCTACTAGTCGCAATCAATGTTGTAACTTGTGATAAAGGTTATATGTAATTGATTGCAATTAAGTCATTTACAGTATTTAGGTATTTACACTTTAGTAATTTGATAAGTAGATACCGAGAGCAGCTGCTGCTGATCGCATTGAATTTTGACAAATCTTAACCGAACGTATCTAAATATCGTGAGACATACAAAATTTAGTGTAAAAAACCACTGAATAAGTCGTGAAATAACTGTGCATCCGTACTACTTTAAAGGCGGAACAGGACTTTTATTTAAAAGCTGCGTGCACCTCACGGAGACGATGGCAAGTAAGTTATCTTTATAAACTAGTCAGAAGTTATAATCTAATGATAGGATTTTTAATTTTGGTCTAGTTATTAAAGAATTCCTTCGATGCATAAAAAATAAGAAATCAAAAAATTAAGCCACCAGTGACAGAGAATATTTTGTTTAAATTATTTAAACACCCATTAAAACTACTAGTACCTACTGTTAATGAATGATGTTTAAGCCACCAGTGTCAGAGAGTATTTTGTTTAAAATATTTAAACACCCATTAATATACCACTACCGTTAATGAATGACGTATTTTTATAACAAAATAAGATATATAAATAACTTAAGTAAAAAGCCCAGGATGCAAACCTAAGTATTGGCAGGTTTTTGACACTGACATTAACAGACAATATGAGTGACGTTTTGTATTTTGCATTGCTGTTTTTGTTGTGTGATTGTGCCGCGAATTCATTTTCCTTATCTTAACGGCTTGTTAAATCCGCCCCTACGGCTACCCACTGACCAAACGTTTAACTGCTTCTGCTTCTGAATAGTACATTAGAGTAATTACCATGACATACGGTAAATTACATAGGTTCTTTCTAAGAACAGTGGCCAGTCAAGGTGCTGTATCCATGACCGACGCTCAAGAAATTGTGCAGAAGTATAATGGTAAGCATCTAAAATAATGTTTCTCATTTTTTTCTGTTCCTTCATGTAGTATGCTAAACTTAATTTCTACTAAGATAGCTATACTCATGAAGTAAACAGATCCTGTTTACTTAAGCACCGTGTTAGTGCTATACCCATTGCAAATTTATAAACCTAGAATCTTCAAATTTTAATGCTTAATTAAAAGTATTCAGAATTCATTTTTACTTTTCATAACACTTTTAACAGTTGTTTTGTCATCTGGATGTTATAAGTGTATCTTTGTTACTTTTTATTAATATACATAATTTCACACATTCTTAGATCTCTATATTATTACTTCAAGTGACAATGTATGTGCACAATGAGTAGTCTTAGTTTTATTTTGCTTATACATCATTTGTAATATAAGTACTCGCTATCATTATTAATATCACAATATGTTTGAAATATTCCAGATGAAGAGGAAACATCAGTACAGGATGTAGTTAAATCAATCAATGATGAAATTAGACAATTTCAACAAGAGATAAAAATAACAAGTGATGAGGTCACAAATGAAAAAGTTATTGTATTCTTATCTCTGGGCTATGATGAGGCAACCAAAGCCCAGAACTTATTCACTGCAAATGAATTGGAATATTTCAGAGTAATCTTAGAACAGATTATGACTACGGAATCAAGACAGATTACGGGAATGAATGCTATTAATTTAGCTAGCAGTATGAAATCGACTTTCACAAAATCTGATGCACAAGTGAGTATTTATTTATCATTAACTAGCCGTCCATCCCACTTCGCACAGGTCCAACAATCTTGTTTAAAATGAAAGGGTCACTTTTTCTAATTTTCCCTCCCTACTTTTCTAATATTGTATTTGATAAGAATCTTCTCCTGACTATAATAAATACAGCAAAAAAGAATTGGCAAAATTGGCATTGTTGAGGTGTGTGCTTACCAACACATTTTGTGATTCATTTTTATATATAAGGATCACATTTGTATATGTGGTGCTATAAGCCCCAAGGGCTTTTTCCTTTGTGACGGGGAAAAATCATCAAATGACTTCTCAAAGATAGATTCTTACTAGAATCTATCATTCTGTCTTGCCATATAATTGGCCTAGTTGTTATTCAGTATAATAAGAAGTAATTTAAATACCTTGAACAGACCTGTTACTTTCTGCTAAGCCTTTTTTTGTCAGGGGAAAATCATCAAATGACTTGTCCCGCCGGGTTAGGCGAGAGAGAGTGTCAGACTCTTACTGACTAAAAACCCTCTGTTCCTTATCCTGGTATAGGCTGAGGCCGCGGTGTTGCAGTACACTATTTGCTCCTGGAACTCCTTGGGCAAATAGTGACAAGATCTTTCATTTACAAGTTTTGATACAAATCCTAGGTAATAGGGTATCTTGTTATTTCTTCGCACATTATATAATGTACACATTATATTTCTTCAATTATTTTTAAGAAATGTCATTACTAATATTGCTCTGATTAAGAGCAAAGGTCTCACAAATACACAATTCACCATGCCTTCTATCGGCCCAGAGCAGAAGAAGGAACAGGGGGGCTTTTAGTCAGTAAGAGTCTGACACTCCCTCCCGCCCGGCCCTGGGTGGGAGTAGTCATTTGATGATTTTCCCCTCACAAAAAAAACATGCCTTCTATGGATCTAATTGGATAGTTTTACATAATTTTGCATCATAATAATTTCAGAGAATGCTGAACACTTGGCACAGAATGAAGTACTTAGATAAGGATCAAAACAACTATGCTTTAGGAGTGCGAGCAGTACATGAGTTTGAAGGTTACATCCGTCAGAACATGCCAGATACTGTTGAACAATGTTGTCTGTGCAAACAAATAGTTTTTAGAGTAAGTTCTATTTTTAAAACAAGATTTTTAATTTCTTTTAATTTCGGATATTAATATGTAACTGTTTATTAAACATTCTCTGATAAAGGTAAGGTCCGTAAAATGTTCTAGCCAAATTCAAATGTGGATGGGTATTGTATATTTGCATTTAACAAATTATATGTATGTTTTCTTAGCTTTTTTAAATTCCCATATTTATGCAACAAATTAAAAACTGCTTGCTGGCCATTTAATGTAAACTACAAAATATTAAAATGTATCTGGTGTAGATCTGCATTCTGCATTATTTACCCAGATCAGCTGAAGTCATATAATCTAGTATATGGTTAACATAGCATTCTAACTAGATAAGTATTAATTACTAAGCAAGCTTTAGCTGCTTTAAACAGAACTCCTGAAGATTTCGGTCATTCGCTTTGTTTGGGTCTGAGAGTGTTCTTCTGTGTCTGTTTCTTCAAGGCTCTTGTGAATAGGTTGCTTAGGGGAACGCATCTATGCTACATCATCGCGTACCACCAAGTGGGATACAGGCCAAATAAAAAAAAAGAAAGATGTGGCTCCGTCTGCATTTACAAATGAAATAAGCTAGCATATTGTATTGCCTCTTGAGTCTCATAAGTAACTCTAATTATTCAAGTCATTAAGTACATAAAACAAAGATTAGTAGTCATATTTCTGTACACCATTATGACTGATATGAGTAGGTACATAATATGGAGTTTCTTGCTTGTTCTTCTCTATTTGAATCTACAATTTGGAATGAGCACCTAGCTTCACTGACAAACAGACTACTTTTCTATTTTGACGTTTCAAAAGACCTATTTATGGTTTAGTTGGAATAAATGTTTCTCTTAATAGACTAGTGCGCCTTACCATCAACAATTGCATCACTGGTTACCACCAGGTTGGATCGCAGTCAAGCACTAGTTTATTGAAAGTAAAAAAGAAATGATTTTGACTTTATTTTATTAATTTCACAATTAACTAAAATTCGCGGGTTACTCACGTGTACATGTTGAGAAAAGCTCTACTAGTTTCGAACCACAGAGGGGTTCTTGCGACGTCGACGTCGCACAGCCTACTCAGGAGTAGGCTGCGCGACGTCGCCGCACGTCCGCGCACGCTGCTCATGAGGAAGAACCCCTCTGTGGTTCGAAACTAGTAGAGCTTTTCTCAACATGTACACGTGAGTAACCCGCGAATTTTAGTTAATTTAGTATGTCTCACGATAGTTATTATAAAAACATAATTTCACAATGTTGTATAAGCAATAAGTAATGTGGTATAGTGGTGTGTGATAAGTCTAAACATTTTAGCTTTCTCACCTACAAATTCCAAGGCACCAAAGCCAAGCATGAAGGTACTCTTGTGTCTAAAAGTGGGCAAGTGCAGGTTATTTAATTATATGTGTAGGTAATGTATGACATAAACAATATTATTATCTACTTTCACAAGTAATGTTATAAGTTCCATGTAATAGTCCGTATTTCAAATTGCTATATACAAAGCCCAATTAATACAGGGTGTCCGGTAATAATGGATAACCTTGAAGTGCCTTAAAGTATATTTAATGATGAAAAAATATACAAAAAAAAGTTTTTATAAAAAACTTGTTAAAACATTCTTAACCGGACACCCTGTATATACAGAGAAATTCTTGATAATTACCAAAGATGGGTATGATGTGATCTTAAGACCAACAAGGAGCCAAATTGTACTTAAATTTAAAATCATGTTAAAAATTCAACTGTACATTTCCAGGGTTACAACTGCCCAGCCTGTGCATTAGCCATCCATAACCGATGTTTGATGGGTTATCTAAGTAAGATACAAAAATGGCCATGCTGTAAGGTTGATTTTGACCAATCCCAGCTTGATCGTCTGACTAGTGCTGGGTAAGTAATACTTTTTATTTTAAATTTAATCTGTTAATAATGTCATAGTGGTAATGAGTAAGTTCTTTCATTCGATGATTCCTCTGTTTAAAATTTAAAATTAGAATAAATGGAATGTACAATTTACAATTGTAGTGTAACTTGTGTTCGACAGTGAATTCTGCTTTACCTCATTGAACATTAGTTTTGATTTTGATAAGGTTATGGTGATAATATAAATCTACTAGCTGATTTCCGACCTTTTAAGCCTTTCCCGGACTTCGACTAATGTTTCAAGATCTAAGTTAGCCAAATCCACTGACGACTCAACCTAAAGACTACTCGTAAACAAACTTCAGTACGAAAACAAAACAACAACAACAGCGTCAAAATTGACGCTGTTGTTATTTCGCTTTGATTCTCGGCGGCGGAATGAGAAACAGATAGCGGCGGGGCCGGCTGTTATGCAGTATCACTGCCTAACCTTCGCGAATGCATATGCCTGCCAAAGCGCTGTCTTTAGGTTGAGACGTCTGTGGCCAAATCGGACCAGCGATTCTTGAGATTTAGTGAGAGTTATCATTTCATTTTTAATCATTACATTTATTTGTTTTTTTGATGAAACCCTAAGTATTTTTTTCTCTATGGTGAGCATTTAGGTACACAAGACCTAGCTACCCAGCTAGCGCAATCTGTATCGCCAGAAAGAGAATTAACATTATCATGTTATCTTTTTACTTCGAATATTAAGTAGATGCTTTAGTCCTATAGACAATCCATCAGTTAATCAGTCCAATCAGAATTTTAATAGTCCTATAAATTAATCATTACATAGTATAAAACAAACTCACTTTCTCTGTCACTATATCCCTATTTATGCTTAAATCTTTAAAGTTGTACAATGGATTTTGATACGATTTTTTTTTCATAGAGTAATTAATAAGGAAGGTTTATAGGTATAATAATATCCATTAAAGACTGCAGTACTTTTGTATCATCAATGCACCCGTGCGATGTCGGGGCAGGTCCCTAGTATATATAAGCTTTTACCTTATAATTCACCACTAACTTTACACACCATTCTAATACCAACCCTTAAACAGTTCCAGGCTATTATCGCAGTCTCAAGAATCAAACGCAACTCAAAATATAGAGGAACAAAACACTGAGGTACAACCCAGCCAAACGCAGGAGTCAGAAAACATAGACATGACAGAAGAAGTTATTCCAGAGATATCCCAAAGAGTAACTAGAAAGAGAAAGCGACTTAATTGAAATTTCACTGACATTTAAATTTGGTAAGGTTACCTATTTGTTTTATAGTTAGGTAGTTTTTGTTTTGGTATCATCCAACCAGGTATATAGAAATCGAAAGCTGTAGTTGCTTTAGTCGTCAGGTACAATTTAAGGCATTAGTTATAAAAAAAATCAACTGTATTGTTCTTGTTATAGTTAAAAATTCAATATGGTTGTTAGGTAATAAGTAGTTAGGTTAGGGAATATGTAGTTATCATGACTATCTAAAAGTACACCCAAAAAATGTTTCTTTTAATGTGTATGTGCCTAAATGTCTGCCAATATGTGCCTCCGGGGACGTGATGGGGCGTGACTTGACGTGACGTCACCTGAATGACTCACTTTTTGTTTTATTTTTCTGTTGTAATTTGATTTGAGATAATTTTAAGATTTATTATTAATATTTAAGCATTTCCTTATTCAACATATAATTATGTTTTCTTCTGATTTGGCATTTGAGATTCAGTTATCATGGATGCCTTCATTGTCTTTATACTTAGTAGAACCAAAAACAATGACAAAACAAGGTACTTATAGGTAGAATTTTACAATTTCACGAAATGCTCTCTTCAAGATTCAGTCTGTTCCATGTGAAGAATAGTTTTAAGCTAAAAAAGCTGCATCTATATTGTACTTGTAACTGTTCCCCCATAGTTTAATACTGTACCTTAACCTGAACTCAACTAGGACAGAGTAAACATTTTTTAACTGAACAATGGTTAGCTCGTCTCTTAAACTTCTAAAGTATAGCATGCACTGCTGAAAGCATTAGTAATTGCTTCGAGTTCTTGTTTCCAGCTTTAGAGCGCATCAATATTTATTCATATAAATCTTAAGATATGTGAAATTTCCACTTTATTTCTCACTGAAGTTATTGGGACATTAAAAACAGACTGTGAAATATTCACTTAATTTTCTAAGTCCGTTACGGAGGTATCATTCATAACTGCATTTGTGTCGTCAGCAAAAATAACCATTTTTTTGTCTGGTAGTATCTTATATGTACATATAGTTTGCTAAGTCGTTAAGAAATATCATAAAAAATATTGGACCCTAGACTGAGCCCTGTGGAACCCCCTTTTGAACTTTACTAAATTAGAGTTTTTAATTGTTACGTGTCCGTTTTCAATTGATTTAATTTCGCCGTACTGTGATTTATTCTGTAATTAAGAAATGAAAAGCTTTAAGATATTATCTCTTATTCCATAGTGCTCTAATTTGTCATAAAGGATTTTATGTTCAACTGTATCAAAGGCAGAGTTGAGATCTAGGAATAGTCTTACCACTTTTTCTTTTTTATTCTGTTTACTAACCACATCATTCACGAGTGAGTCTATTGCATCAACGGTCCCTCTGCTTCTGCTTTTTGAATACGCGAACTGTTGATAGCTAATGATATTTTGTTTGATCACATGTTTGACAAGCCTATATGTGGTAACGTTCTCCATCGTAGGTCGCATCATCGTTTATATAGATTGAAATGAGCTAAAGGATAACCGTAATGCAAATAAAAAAACGTATATATTTATTTATTTAACGTATGTATCTAATTTTATTGTTCACACACTGCTTCAATATGGAAGTTTTTTTTAAATGTCTGGTTGGATTCTTTTAGGCTTTAGCATTTAGATTTCTTATGTTCTATTAAAAATTTTGTATTTAAGTATTTTTATTTGTTTTTTCATTGTAATTTCTGTGTATAAAATATTCTGTATACTATACAAACGAAAGTGCTTAAATGTTATTTTTGTAAGTAAGTAAAATAAACACAATATATTTCCATAACATTAATTTATTTCTATCTAAATACCTACAGGAACGGCGAACCTAAAATGTTTACTTTTTACGTTAATGTACTTTGGTTAAATAAATTGAATATAATTTATTTTTAAATTAAAAACTTGTACTTATAAAATTAATGCAAACAATGATCGATGGATATGTTAAACATTTTAAGTTCGTGAGTTAAAACTAACAACAATAAAAATATATTTTTAAACTAAATAGCTAAATATACATTATGGACCTTCTGCTTAACTATTTTGGCTGATTTTGGATAGTAATCGAGGAGATACTTCCATTGGTCCAACTTCAAATACACGATGTCAACGACTGTACGAGCTCTGAAGGAAAAATGGTGGACGACTCCCACAAATAGACCCTGGAAAATAAGACAATGTATTACTACTCTCACCTACATGTACTACTACTCTGCTATTTTGATAGTCCTGGTCCTGATGAATTTGGTATTTGATGGCTTTTTGTGGAGAAATCATCAAGATTAGGGAGAGCGATTGTGAGAGTCTTACTAACTAAAATCCATCCCGTTCCTTCTCCTGCTCCAGGCCGAAACCACGGTACATTATTAGGCTTGACCTGCCACCTGGTAGTTTAAAATGCTGCAATTTGCAAATTACCCTAATATATATTTTTTTATATCACTGATACAGAACAAATAGCCGTATCGAAAAATGTTTTATATGGTTTCAATGAGTTTGAAACATAATATTGTTGTAATCAATGTTATTTGCTTGTATTATTTATATTTCAATTTCATAATATAATTATTTGTATTTCGTTTGTTGTTGAGTTATGCGCTTACAATAGATTTCAAGAATAATTTTTACATTATAATATTTAGCATTATGAAATCTCAAGACAAATATACTTTCTCCTATTTTTATCAGTATATACTGTTGCTATGAAATTGTTAATACCTGAGCGATCCCAAAACTGTCTTCTGGTCCCAAAACATCATAAATTGACTCGGTCAAGTTCGGGTGCACTGTGAGCACTTCGACCTGAGGATGGCAATGACAAATGATTCATTGAAATAGAAGCGTCGTGATCTGTTCGGTTGTATAATAATGATTAATGTAAGTGACATATTGGCGGTGATATCATAAATGTAACGGTCAGATCATACTCATGCACAGTGACTGCACACTTGACAAGTTGACTGGGCAGTCGTCGGCCATTCGAACGCTCGGTACCAGTCTTTCTGTGGTAAATGGTAGTTCCAGGTCTGGGTGTGGTATGTATATGAAATTGTATTATATTATTAGTAAACGCATCCACGACTTTATAGAAAATCTTAGTGTGAGACAACGCTTACCACACAGACCTTCTTCACAAGACCATGTTATAACCTATACCTATACTTTGCAGATGAGTCGGCGTAGGAAATCGAAATACATAGGGTATTTCGAATTCTTGCGCCGACTCATGAGATGTAGCCCTAAGAATTGCGTCATAAGCTTACCTGTCCTCTATGTATGAAGTAGATGCATTGATCTGAGTCACCGCACTGCACGATATAGTTGCCAGGAAAGAAAACACAATGTTTCATCCACATAACAAGCATGCGACTAAAATCATCATCGGTTTTGCTGAATATGACTGATTCTCGGATGTGAGATCCGTAGACCGCTTGCATTACTTGACAACGGAGGCGGAATGGTAGTTTGTAGACTAGGGCTGGCATCTGAAGTGGATTATAGAAACTATTTAGTTGTAAAGCGAATTGAGACTGTGGTTTGATTGGGGTACTCGGAGATCACAACTGCATACTGAAACATTATTTTTGTAATTTACTTAGTATCTACCTTTTTTGACTTTAGATTCTCACTGACTAAGAACCACCCCGTTCCTTCTCTTCATCCAGGCCGGGGCCGTGCATACCTACCCTTTTTCTTGTCAGTAGAAAATCATCAAATGACCTCTCCCGCCCAGGGAAGGCGAGAGAGAGTGGCAGACCCTTACTGACTAACCCCCCCCCCCCCCCCCCCCGTTCCTTCTCTTATTCTGGGCCGAAGCCGCGGTGACTCATTACCTTATTGCGCTTGACCCGCAACCCCTGCTGACCTCCCTACCCTCACTTGTTTCTCTGAGTTCCTATTGTGCTGTTTCGTAGGTATCGGGGTATACCGGTACAACTGCTAAACACAAAAAGAGTTCCGTAGGCGAGAAAGAGGGATGGAGCTATATACCTTTTATAGCTCTATCCCTCTATCTCGCTGGAAGATTCACGCTTTAACACGTCATGGTAGGCCATCAGGTAAGAATTTTTGATCCAGCTGTCTTAATTTTCTAACAATACCTACCTACCGAAATATTTTTGTATCTTGATTTTTGGACATCCTTGTGAGTGATTGTTGCCAATAGAAAATATGATTTACACGATTAGCAATTGTTCAAGGTGGGCGATCGTCCCAGAATAAAGTTATACGACCAATTAAACAACGAGTGCAGGTTTGATCGGGTCAACGAATGTGAATTTTGGTAATGAGACCGAATCGATTACAAATAGGTATAACGGCTTTGACGCAAAAAATTAATGAGGAAGTTGTAAAGTTTTCTATGGAGAAGTCGAGTTTTTAATTTTCCGTGTACGTCAGTTAGGTCTTAGTACTAAATATAAAGATAGTTTTGCGTAGGATTCTACATGGGTACATTGAACTGAGTAATATATGATCACTCTCCATTGCATGTTAATGTAAACGTATGTCTGGGAGTAAAAATATCTTGCTTCAATTTCTAGAGATAAGATATTTTTTGAAAAAAAAATCCGTCTTGTGGCAGCAAATAGAAATATATTTGCAATTCCTGCTCATTCCGAGCTGAGTGATTCATTTTATTATTATAGGTACCTAAACCTATAGGTATAATATGAGTAACAAACAATTATTGTAACAATATTCCCGCAACTGCAGTTGTCATATTTGAAGAAGATAAAATCAAGGCAGAAATTGTGACATGTATACGTAGTAATACATTTTTACTTGTGAGGAACCGATGAGAGATGTCACGCTCTTTGTTTGCCAATTGGCACCGAAACAGTTGGGCGTAAGAACAAATGGACGCCTTTGTCAAACTATCTGGTTTGGTATTGGCTATTGTAGGCCCTTCCCATTTAATTGGATTGTAGTTATTAACCTAAAATACTGTAGGTAAAACCTACTATAGCCAAGTTCAGTATCGATAATTAATAACGACTATATTCGTTATTGCTGTACATTGGAAACAAATATGCGAAAACCCATTCGTAGACTACGTGACTTATGATCTTCACAAATCTTAGGGATGACAAATTCGCATATCGCGGCCACACAGAAGATACCCATTATATTTGTTTCGTTTCTAAAGCGATAACGGTTATGGATACTGAACTGTTTTTTTTTTTAAACTGTGGTCTCCTTCTCGCTTGGCATACATGAAGATTATGGTGCAACCCTTCTTTTATAGAAAAGTCCATAGTCCTCCGGAATCTAACGGACACTTGATGATGATGATTTTTGGTACTCTAATGATATCAAAAAATCGTAAGATGTCTCTGATCAGCAGAGATAAACATTTCATGTGTCATCTTCATTCAATCATGGGAATAGTTTAAACACCTTTATATAAAGCAGGTACACACTCAGTGTAATAAAAAAATTAAACTTAATTTCAATTGTTCCACGACCACGACAACAAGATTGCTACAATTTGGTAAGTAGCCTCAAAAAATCTACACGAACTTATCCAATAGGGATGACGACCATATTTACCAAAATGTCCGTTGTTATGATTTATTAAAATAAGTTCTTTCGGTGACGTATTAATTTAAAGTCATATGATGTGATTTACTACCTACTAAACTAAGCGATGACGCAGCAACCATCTACTGCTTAACTTAAATTAATTATTTTTAAGTGTAGGAGAGCTAAGCTTCGGCACACACACTGACTGACACTTCGGGGTCATTTCGACCAGAGTGATGCCACGGCCTAAAAAACCAGCGTGAAACAATTACAGGCAGCGTTGTATTTCGCCGTGTGAGTGAGGATACCGGAGGCCCAATCCCTTTCCATCCCCCATCGCTTCCCAATCCTTAAATAGCCAAAACTCTTATGCTCAAAAGGCCGCTACTTCTTTAGGTATTACTGGTGTCCATGGGCGGCGCCGATTGCTTACCATTACCGTATGCTCGTTTGCCGACCTATCCCAGAAAAAAAAATAGTAAGTACAGAGTAAGTAGATTTTTAATTTGAATACCCTGTCATCATCCTTGTTGTCATAGGAAAATGATTCTAATTAACATTGTACACTGACCTGTTTTCCTTGTTGTCTGTTCCATAGCTCACGTACGTAGTCCCACATTTTGCTCATTTGGTGTACACTTAGATCCATATCTCGTAGACCATCTCTTAGTTCATTTATATCGTAGTCATACGCTATGCGTGATGACGAATGAGCTGTGATCATGGCTGACATTTCTGATATTAGAAGCCCTGAAATAAGGGTAGGTAAAGTTATTCATATCGGTGTCATGTTTTAAAAGCAACGATGCACATGGACCTCTTTTGAAGAACATAGAAATTAAGGTTCAAATATACAAATATTAAGTATATTTATCGGATTGAGCAGATGACAATAAAGATAAAGTAATAAAATATCCACATTACGAAAATGAAAAAGTATCAAATGGTTGAATAATCATTAAACATTAAATTATCAATTTTATTTCTGGACTTAGGTTGAGGAAAACACGTATTAATAAAATATTTCTTAAGTAGGTATAAGTTACAAACCTGTACAAAACTTGATAATGATGCACACAATAGTAGTTTCTATGACTTCAAAACTATTTTGTGCTGAGACATCTCCCGTGCCTGTTATTGTTAGCAAGTTTATTATATACCACAACGCTGCCACGTATAAAGCAAAGAAATTACCCTGAAAACACGAAAGGAAGATTAGAAATGACTTATTAAGACTCATACCTACTCTTAACACCCACTAATAAAATCTGACAGATAAAAATATTAATAGATATCTACTTGCGAAAGACCTCCTATCTACATTTTCTTTAGTAGTCTTCCTCTCGACCATCCATCTACATTCAATTTAGCACCCGCTTCGTTAGTTTATTTTCTTTCATTACATATCCTTACTAAGAAAATCGATTAACTTTTAATTCAACAGACCAACCTCCGAATATTTGGCTCGCAAATTGAGAGCTTCCTTCGACATCCAGTTAGCGGATGTGCAATGTACAGGAGTTAAACAAGATAGCTTGAAGAACAGGCAAGCATTAACGTGAGATAGTATCGATGCCCAGATAGCAATTGTCCTGAAGTTTTAAAATTTGTTTCAGTTTTTTGAACTTTATATTAGGCTACTTCTCCGCTTTTTTGTCAGTTTTCCTTTATTCCATATGTATTATTTTAGTTAGCCTAGCAACCTAAATAATCATTTATTGCACTGTGCTTTCTAACTAGATTAATATGCTAGCCAGATTTTAAAGATTTTATAACTAATTTCGTCCACCAGTTGGTTTGTATTGCAGGAAGAATAGCTGAATTAAAAATAAAACATCTTACTTACGTCAGTTTAAACAATAAATTCGCTGAACCAATGCTCGTTTTTCTATGTGTTCTGTACGTAAATAAATACGAAATTCTAGTTAGTTGAGGTGATCGTGTATAGCAGAAAAAAGTCATTTTCATTTCCGGAGAGAGAGATAAGGCGAAGATTAAGTAACATATTAAAAAGTTTGCAAGGAAGTCTCTTCTTCGGAGGAATACTTTGGAAAAATACCTGTGAAAGACCATATTATCTTTTTGGTTTATGCCCGTATAGCAATAATTGCTAAGAAATATTCGGTTTTGTCTTTTGACCTATATTAAATAATATATAATTCATAAAGTGAAATTAACAGTTAAACGGGTGATTTATTTATTTTTTGTCCTAAATGGAACTGACATAAATAATGTTTATTCAATACTGCTTACACTTTTCTAACTTTCTTCGGATTCAGAACATAATCTCCGTATCTATTCATATAACCAGAATGGATGTCCAGAAAAACTTTTAATAGAAACAGGATGTCGAATATGACGCAAACGTAGAAGAAATATGGCACTGACAGGAACGCCATTTGGTATACCAGCAACATAAAGTCCACGTACGATACAAAGAGAATGAAATATTCTGGAAATAAATAAATCATGCTCAGTATTATATCGAAACATGGATAACGTAAACTATTTATCACTTACCCATGAATGTGACCAATCCGCTGTCTGGAATAACGCTGCTACGAAACCATCTGTGCAAAGTAACGATTAAGCGATATTTAAGAAAAATATTTGTGTCTTTACAATTTTAAGTAAAGATTCTTGTATTTCGGTGCTACCCAAACTTAAGTCATAAATCACAATAATAAAGATGGAAACAATCCTTAAGTTCAATGATGATGTTTTAGGTGAACAACGCTTGCGTTTGTTTCGCCATGTTATCGGGGGCGCAATCTTTTCCTTTCTCCGTACCCGATCCTCTAATCCCTAACCCCAAAAGACCGGCAACGCCATTGTAAATTCCCTAATATATGGGCGGCACCGATTTTTTGCTTGTTTGCCATCGTATCATAATTACAGGAAAAAAATAAAATGTAACTAGAATATTTCTTAAACAATAATATTAACCTATGGGGTTTAAAAAACAAAAGTGCGGCTGGAATGTAATCCACGTTTCCTGAAGTGATTGATTTGGAACCGTGCGATTCTGCAAGACTTTTTTCTGGACTCTGAAAAGTTGAAGACGTGATTTATGAAAAACATAATTTATTGTAGTGCATGGACGAGTTGAATTCTAAAAAAACATACAAGTCCATCAGTAAATCACTTACCTCTACAAATAGCTCAGGATCAATCTCAAACTCGTCTTCCTCTTCCTCTCCAGTTTCGTACGACAAAGAAAAATTTGTCACCTGCTAAATAGAAAACTCAACTCTAAACAGTAACGAATAACCTTCACCTTTGTGTATTTTTGCGACAAATATTCTGACTTACATTAGGGCCGCTACTCGATTCTTGTATTATTGTTGGCAATACATAGTCTTTCGCTGCTGATTCAACAGACTCCTTTACTTTTTGTAGTACTGATGGATAACTCTGTAATATATAAAGTATTCAGGTAGGTGCTCCGTTATCTCTTAATCCCAAGTATCACACCGTTGTTCTGATACTAGCAAATACCTTTAACAGTGCGTAGAAGTCTCGTCCTTGAATACAAAGCAAGTCAATGTTTCGACTTGCAATTACATTTGACATTGTCATATACTTCGTCGCACCTCTAATGTTTCCAAAAATTCCTCCAGGACCCATACAAGCTTCCACTTCGTTTATATTTGATATTATGTCAACCTGCAAATGATTAAAAGTCAGCTCATTTTGTTGTCAAGATTTTATTGGTTTTTCAGTAGATTTTTTTTGCATCTATTTGGTTGGTACCTAATCCAACTTTTCTAACTTACTACGGACTAGGTGACGGTGAATTAACCGATCTGACTACGATGTTTCTTATATTGCATTCATTAGATTTTAATTATAAATAAAACTTTAAATTTAATTAACCTTTCCTCTATAAATAATGAACATGGTATCTATTACTTCATTCGATCTCATAACCATGTATCCTTTCTGGAAGTACAATTCTTTCAGTTTTTTAGCGAACGCTCTGAAGAAAGAATATTCAACGTTTTCAAATAATGGTATTTCTCTTAAAGTTTTTTCGTACATGTAAAGTACTGCATCTTCGTTTAAGTTCGCATGGAATTTTCCCAGTATTGACTGATGCTGCAAGAATTAAACATTATTTTGAAAAATTTTTGCTTGGATTAGTCCTATTGGAACTTTTTATTATATGTCACTAAAGCAAACATCTAGCAGTCAATAGCAGAAATTACTAACAGATGGAGCGATTATGTTCACCTGACAGTCTTTAGATATCTCACGATATGTTCCAAAAATACGTACCGACCAACCACCTGTCCGTTTCCATTGGTACTTCCAGTATTCTAAAATGGTCTTTTTTAGTGCAAAAGGTACCTTCTCTCTATTCAGAAACAATTCCAAATGATTCAGATTTTCTTGAAACTTCGTGACTACTTGATCTGCCATAGCTTTTAATGATGCTATTCTAGCGTATACATATCTAAAATATCATGTTCTATATGTAGTATGGTTGATCATCATCTTATAATGATGTAATATCGTTTCGAAATGTTAAACATTCTCTAAATTTAACATAATGTTAGTGCTATACTAAACAAGACTGATGAACTCACCCAAAAAAGAGTACACCATGTATGTTTACGCAAATGCACAATATCATATGCTTAATGTTCTGAGGAGTGATATCTCCGAAACCAGCTCCTCCAAACGTTGTTGCTGTCCAGTAATAAGCAAGTAAGAGAATTTTAGGTGGCGACAAGTGGTGTCCTTTTATAATTATTATTCCGTCTATCCAAGATCCTGTAATAATTGATACAAAAAATATAACTAATTTTTGCATAAATAATTCTAGCAGCTTCTTTTTGTGACGTCTCTAGCTAGCGTTTGTTGCTCTATAGATATTAGATACATGTGAAAATGTGTGATATTAAAGTCTCACTTGCCTTCCAAACAAACCATATTGCCGTCAGGATGAAACTCTGTTTTCAAATAAGGAATTGTACCAGATATTTGTTTAACTTTATATTCAAAATTTTCTGCGTCGTAAGCTTTTACGTATCTACAGGAAAAAGTGATCAAAAGGGAAGTATACAGATTTAAAAAGAATAACGTTAAGAGAAGAAAGTGAACCACGCTCATGTAGTATGCCTGAAAAGGAACGCAATGAGTCGTTAAAAGTTATGGAGTTGTGTAATAACATTAATTAGCTAAGCTGATAGAACATTTAAGCAAAAGCAGTAAACTATATCGCAAAGCTACACAATTCTTCAACTCTCATGCCGGTGGTCTGTCGTATACTGGCCACCGCAAATATCAAAGCTAATGAAGGTCAAGAATTTCATTGAGTACCTTCCATTCACTACGACACTGACGTCAGACGCCTAAATTACTACTTTATATGTAATGAATATTGAAAGTTTTATTAACGAAGACAAACAACAATATGAAAATATAAGATTTAATTTGTTCACTACTTAGTTTTTTAAGTCATTACCCTCCTCAAAGCACCGATAGATTGAGCCCATGAAGCAGCATATAGTTTGACAATTTGTAAAACGTTAATCATTCTTAATGCGCAATGGAACATATGTGCATTGATCTCATGATCTTCATACGAATGACCTTCATTGTGTTTGGGAACAAACAGTTTCCAAATGGCATACCAAGGAAAACATGTTATGAAGTCTATTACAAATTGTCCCTGTAATTATCACTTAAATATTAATAAAGGTATTAGTAAATTACACACTAATATAGGTTTGTTCCAATTTCGCACGGATACTATTTATTTCCTATTAATCTACACTGAGCCAGCTATTCCCGATTTTTGCGCTTGGTTCACATATATTATGAAAGAAATAGGCTGGGTAAACTGAATGTTAATCGGAATTAACAATTTACCTGAAGGTAGTGTTTAGCAGTCATGTACGGGTGGTATATCAATTGGTTTTTATTTCCATAATATGCAACATGCAACATCAAATACATATCTATGTAGCAGATTGTTTCCAAAATTATAAGTGTTACATTAAATTTTCCAAACAGCGGCGCCATAGACACAATCACCTTGGAGTGGCAAGAAAAAGGAAGTCATTTGTATTTGTGTACTTTAAGACGTGTCGAAATAGACACCCACCATAGATTGTAAGTGGATGTTCTGTTCGGATGTAGGCTGCTGGCCCAGTCCAGTTTGCTTCATTATTGAAAGTGTAATATTGCTCAACTTGTAGATATTCAGCAGTGTGTCACTTTACTGGTTGCTATCTCATCGAAATGTATTTTGAATGGAGGTACGAAGCACAGATGATGTAAAGTAAAACCTTCTAACATTACTCTTTGTCAGTCAGCCCACTTTATCATGAGCGGATTTTCACCTGGCATGCTAATGCAAATTAAGCGCAGTTTGCAATAGGGTCAGTGTAACCGAAAAAAGCCATTATGAATAAAGCTAGAAATATTCATATTGTTTATAACAAAGCAGCCGTATTTGAACAACTCCATATTATGCACGGAAGAAATAGAATACAAAAAGTCGTCTAGACAGTCCTTAACTAGACACTGTATTATTAAAGGTGTCATAAGCAAAATAAAATCTTACAGGTATGAGAAGACACAGTAAAAATGCGGTGGTTATACGAATGCTCGCCCACACTTTCAAGAATATTCCGTCTGGTCTTATAGCGATAGGCATCAATAAGTATGCTGCTATATTGTTCAGTACATGAAACTGTTTGAAAGATTTCCAATAATTTTTCTTCGATTTCTTATATTCCGAATTAAGGTCTATGAAGGAGTCTGTAATAAGAAGGTAAAATATCCAACGCTGATATTTTTCCAAAAGCTATAAACAGTATCAAAATGTGACTTTACTTCGTATGATTTTATGGGTACTTACTGTTGAAAAATTCTTGTAGTAGACTAGCAATTTTCACTTTCCGTTTTTGCATTGTCAGTCTGTTGTAATGTTGTAAGTAGGAGTCCGTGGTTTGCGTTTTAGCCTGCTCTTCTATATTTTGTAGCTCTTCTGGTGTTAATAGATCTTCATGCTCTTTCATGGCTGGGAAGAGACTTAAAGCCGATGTGTAAGCATAATGGCTCACACTAACGAGCTGGAAAAAGGGCCCTAATTAACAGGTACCCTTTACTACTTTCCATAATAACCTAACTAAATAAACAACTTCCTTGCTAATATTTTTTTATTGATCGTTGAACCTTCAATATTTTTCACAGAGAAGTATATTTTTTTGTCATTTTCATGTTTTTTTATTAGATCCAAAGATTAAAACAACGTGTGGGAAGATATTTATATACCTGATTTGATTAACTTGGTGCCGATATTAATCAACCAGTATTTCTGTCATTTCCATTTTTATTTGGTCTTCCACTATTTATAAGTCTTGTGGATGTTGTAAAAGGCGATTCAGGAAAATGAATTAAGTCTCCAATCGCAACGACAGATAGATTTTCTTTATGTTAACTGACTAATCGTTTACTTAATCATTACGCCATTTAAAAAACTACATGTTTCTATGTAAAAAGAAACTTCACTTTATTGTAAAGTGGCTTTTTTATTCAAAACATTTCATTTTTTTCTGTTATGTTCAAAATTATCATTCGTGTGTACATTATTTATTCCACTTTATAACAGTCACCTTCGTTGCGACAAAAGCTCTGATCGTATAACCTTAAATAAGGTCGGATGGCAGAAAGCAAGCGTGGGAGGACTTCCCACTGCACAGCCCACCTGTAAAAGGTCGTGGGGACCCTAACTTACCTTACAGTGAGTCAATGTAACGACGGTGCTGAGAGTGGGGACTCCGTATAATAGTACCAGTAACCCCACGTGACTGCCTGGGCCTATCACGCGCTCAGTGTTGTTCTCTCTCAGTTTATTAGATGTCACTAAGCAATAACCGCTCTCTATTATGTACAACTCTCTTGTCACCGTCCCTCCATAAAATACGATTTCGCCGGGTGGCAAAATTATGTCTCTAGCAGCTGTAAGCAGAAATTATTTTAAGCTCATTGCTAGGTCAAGTTGAGGGATTCATGTTATTAATCTTCACCCTTGTGATTCTAATTCTAGTGAAGTTTTTTATCTTCGACTTCTGAGCTAAATATTTTTTTTGAAATTTATTGTCCAACGTATGCCCATTGCCTTTAAATCTAAATATATATAAGAAGGATAAGTACTTTAGTAGTTTTTACCCTCAGTCAGCGTATGAATGTAGGCTTTATTTTTCACTTGAAAAAACTTGATCGATGTAAGTGCTTTGAATCTTGCTTGATGTAACACTTTCTTCCTCAGTTCTGATGGAACTACTGTTTTTTCTAACCAGTTGTCATTGTCTGTTAATTCAACTCCCTGGTAAAAGTACATTTGCTTATTAATACGGCCTTGTTGAATTAATAGTCATGAATTTGATTTAGGATAAAATATAAATCTGAACCTGTCGTTACCTACTTGTTTAAAGTAATCAAATATTTACCGAATTATATTGCCACTGCAGTTCGTAGAAAGCCATGATTCTAGATTTGATTGCTGGATGCATATTGTTTTCTTTCATGAATTTATCAATCGTAATGATTACTTCTAAGAAAGCTGTTTTCGTTCTATAAATTAATCATTTGATTACTTTTAAGGAATTGTGTGTCAACTGCTATCTGAGCTGAGGCCATTAATTCGCCTTAACGAATAGATTCAAAACAATTTTTTGTTAAGTGTTTGCGATGATGTATTAGAATAGTATGTGGGTTGATACCTTGACCAATGTGTGACAACAGCAGAAAACTCAGAAATACAATATCCGGAAAATAGAACACCATAGAGACTAAGGAAGGCTACAAACGCCATGTCGTAGATATCTCCTGGGGTGTAGTCTCCATAACCAACAGAAAGCAGTATGGTGGTTGCAAAATAAACAGACGTTATTAAAGGATATTTAGTTCTGAAAGTTGAATAAGGTAATTATTTTAAGCTCTATCAAATGATAAAACAAGAAGGACATTTTCTGTGCCATGACGCCGAAACGCCATGTGAAGTGTGTGGAAGGGCTACAAATGCAGTTAGTAACATAGAAAATATGGACACTCTATCTGCTAAGAGACCATCTGAAATTGTAATTACAGTTGTCTTTGAAATTAAATTACTCATAAAAATAAATCATTCAGCGGAAAAGTTTATTAGAGAATAAAGTTTATGAATCATTAGTCCTTGAATTAAATTTATGCGTCATACATTAATTACATGTATCTACATTTATAATATGTATAACATTTCTATTTCATACAGTAGGTAGTACAGTAGTACGTATGGTTTACCAAAGCTTAGAATATTAATGTTGTTTTGGCAATTATTAATATTAGTAGAAACAGTGAAAGTGTCCGTTTCGATATTACCTCACACGTTAAATCTTCACACCTACTATACTTTTACCGTATAAGCTTCCGACATTACTTTCGACAAACTACTTCATTGGTCGAGTGCAACTACCAGCAGACACGAGATTTCATGTCCGGTGGTAAATCGGTGGTATGGCATGGAAAGGTAAACAATTGACGGCGCCCATGGACACTCGTGATACCAAAGGAAGTGCATTGCCGGCCTCTTGTAAGTTGTTAGGGATTTAAGGATCGAGGATGGAGGGAAGGACAGAACTAGTGAAAGATGAATATACATAAGTACCGCAAACTCGAAGAAAGAAAAATGACAGAAGAGGAAAAGGAAAGAGGGCAAAGAGGGCAAAAGCATAAAAAATAACTTGATTTCTTGTTTTAAATACATGATCATATTACAGCAGCTAACCTAACTTAGAGAAACCATTTAAGATAAAGAGGAACTTACCTTGATATTCTGGCGTTTCGTTGTTGGCTATCCCAAACCAGTGCTGTACTGAACCACGAGTTTTCTGAACATCGGCAGACGAAACATGATTCCATGTACAATATTACGCCAGACCAGTAGCATAGTAAGCAGATGTATACACAATACTTCGTTATCTAGAAATGTAATTAATTTAAATGTTTTTAAGGGCTGATTTTTCAATGGTTAGGTTAAAGTTACCTGGGGAATGACTATGATGCTGTCGCGTCAGAATGTTTGTATAAGACAGTGATACCAACAATTTTATTCCACATATAATATTTTGGCTTTTGGAAGCCTGTATCCAGTATTGTCAAATAAATAATAATCTTATTTGTAAAATTTTTGAGTTTATAAAAATATGAATAAACACGGAAGTCTCCGCAACTACCAGTTCGAATAAACAGTATATTTTTGTGTTGTATAGTTAATTTGTAAAAGCTAAGTAGCGGACAAAACTGTGCCTCATTAACTAGTGAGATATAATAGGAAAGCACAATTACCTTGTTAAGTGAAATATGGACGATACAGGACAAATAAAACATTTTTTTTTTATTAAAATGAGTAAATACTAAAAGCGTCACTCACCTTTACAAGTAGCGAATTCAATAACAATTTTCTTTCTAAGTTCTCAAAAAAACTTGACAATCTCCATATCAAACACAGTTTAATGCCTTTGCATAGATAAAATAAGTGTTCTCTATAGTTGTCGTAATATTTCACAGTTTGATGAATAGTGACTATGTATTCGAACGGTATTATTGCCACAACGTCAAGATAAAACCCAAGAGTATTCATTCTATAATTCAATATACCTCTGAAATCTTTTATATGCAACTTCTTGGTTTTAACCGCAGTTATAGAAGTCATAAAAAGATTAAGAATCAAAGACAAAGTTATAATTATCTGGATATAGAAGTAGATTCCAGATGGAAACATCCTCTTAAATCCTATAAAGTAAGGATATGTAATACTTATGTAAAAGACGATGCTGAGCATATATAGTTCCCAATATTTGACTAAAGGACAATCAGCTTCTAATATCCATGGAAACTTGGACTTGACACAAGTGAATATTGACATTCTTTTCTTAACGTGTTCAGATATGATGTACAAATCCAAGCAATTTTCATCTAGTTTGTCTTCATGTGTCAGAGTGTCAACGTCCGATATACCTGCAGCAGGTGATGTGAAAATGAAAATTAAGTTAATGCTCTGAACCTACCGACAAGGGCCAAGCTAGGGTAAAAATGGAAGAGTTTACCTGAAGCCCGTGATACCACAGCCTCGAAGAAATCTAGCGTGAAACAAATACAGCGTCATATTTTGCTGTGTTAGTGATTCCCTTATCCGTAAATTTCCCAAACTCTAATCCCCTTAAGGCTCGATCGCTCGATCGAACTAGTAACTCCTCTTGTGTTGCTGGTGTCCATGGGCGGCGTCAATGGCTTACCATGAGGTATAAGTCTACACGTTTGCCGACTTGAAACATAAAAAATAATAATAATTATATATAAAATAACTAAGTTCTTACTACCAACCTTGAATGTATCTTAATTTATCTTTTAAACATTTAATGCTGCTCTTCTTCCGATCCTTGGATGCATAGATATTTAACGAGAACTCAGCATGTTCCCCTTGCTTAATTTTCTTCAGTCGGCTTCTGTTGATTCGCTCTTCTATTTCGTTGCGTATCGAATCAACAAGGTCTGGGTAAGTCATCATCAGTCTTATGAATTTGGTCTTTTCTAGGACCTGACATTCAACGTAAGTCGCTGCTTTTACCGTACATCGTGCTGTGAGTATGAAAATTTTGCCTTAAAATTATGAACTTCGAATTAAAATGATGGGAATAATAAAGTATATTTACCGGGTATGTTATAAACTAGAGATATTTCGCCAAAGCAAGTTCCTTTTGCAAATGAAATCATTGGACTTTCATCATCTTCGTCAGATAATAGTTCTAATACTCCACTGGTGATACATACCTGCAACAGGGATGCAGAAATAGTACCTTTATGATAAACAGCTATCTAATTAATATTTTAAATAGCTAATATACATGCAACCTCACCATAATAGTCTTGTTCTGGTTATGGCTGTATACAACGTCCCCTGGTAAATAAAACTGGTGACTCATGTCTAAAGATAGCCTCCTAAGGAATGCTTCCGGTAGTTTCCTAAATATCAGGGAGCTATAGAGCGGAACGGCATTTAAGTCGTAGCAGATTTCCATTTGTAAAGGATAGGGAAGAAGTCTCAGTAGTTTAGGTTTAAAAACTCCTGATTTTTGGTACCAGAGATCTTCATAATACCTATAAGAAATGCAAAACATTTTTTAAAAACATGAACATAAAACCAATTGACATTGAGTTAGGATCAGAAGTGGCTTACCCGATAATACGTTTCGTAGTCTCGGTATCCATTTTGATCAACCTCAGGTGATTCTTTATTTTCTTTAATTGTCTTACATACTTCGAACGCCTTGTAGTAATTGTAATGAATTGTGAAGTTAAAGAGCCCACAAATACAACTGTTGTCAGCAGGAATCCGAGTAAGGTTGCTAATATGGCAACAATTCTCTCAGCAGTTGTAACCGGGTATAAATCGCCCAGGGCATTGGTAGTGAGAAACATGACCGACCAGTAAGTGCAAACATAATACCAATCTAGTGTCACCTCAGTCGGTAAATAGACCGCTGACAAAGACCACGAGGTACGAATTTTATGTAAATCGAAACTTTTATTTGCAAATATAAACCACACGCATGCCCAAGTATGCACGGAAAGAACGAATAGTATCAAATACTGTGATAGAAACGTTGTCCATTGGTTGCTGCCTGCTTGAGTTGATCTATTGTAGAAATATTCTAAAATTCTATATACTCGCACAGTTGCTACTAAAGGTGCTATTGCATGAAAGTTGAACTGAACGTTTTTATCGTCCAAAAAATACAAGAATGAATACGGAACTGCCAGTATTATATTAAGGACTACTTTAACTGTTTCTGGTTCAACAAGGTTCAAAGTTTTCCTCCATTTCCTAAAGAACTTCAATCCAACAATAATAAGAACGTCGAAACTAAATATGAGATTGAAACACAATAAAATGACAATAGTCCAAAACGGCCTTTCGTCTGATTTGTAAAAAGTATAAACACAAGTGTCCAGAATATATGCAATAAATAGTGTTGTAAGTATGAATATTTTCCATGCAGGGTCGGAATAAATTAACAAAAGTGTTCGCAGTTTGCTGTTAGTGCTAAATTCAGATCGTGTTTCTTGCAATATTGCATAAGTTTTCTGGTGCTTGTTTTTATCAAGTTCAAATTGCACATTTGGTGCTATACTTGTACGAACGCCTGAGAAACCTGGTAATGGGTAGATCTCACTATGGGTTGCTTTACGTCTGTACCGGTAAATATTAAAATGTTCCTCACTTGAGTCGTCGTCGTCGTCGTTAGCTAAAGAAACAAGAAAACATGATTGAAACTGTATTATGTTCTGTGAAGGGAATATGGTTTGAAACGAGGAACTTACACATTTCACAAGATGTATTTATTTATTCACAGATAAACTGCGTTGGCTAGGAATTTGTCATCAGAATAATTTAAGCTCAGCGCTCAGTAGTTTAAGATTTTATATGTCAAAATAAAACATATTTTATCGTCTAGATGGTTTCAAAAGTCAAAATAAACTAGTGGGCATTTCTAGCGACGTTGATTAACGAATGAAACGAAGTGGGTATGGAAGGGGAAGGGAACAAAGTTAGTTACCGTTACAAATTATAAAAATATGTCTAACTTAGTATCCCCACAAAGCATTTTTGTGTCATCGATAGTTAAGATCAAAGATGGGAAGCTTGAAACAAATGGTCACACGATGGTAGGGTGACGCAATGTTTTCCTCTGCGCACAAATCGTAGGCCGAAAGCCGGACATGTAGATATCCAAGACGCAAAGCTGTGCGCACGGCACTCCAACCTACATACATGAACATAAAAATTGTTGCGGACTTGACGTTGTTTTAATTTAATATTGTGCACATGCTGTGAATAAAACACAATGTAGCCAACATAGACATTAACAATGCGTTGTCGATCAATAATTTACTTCTAAAATATTTATTGCTATTCTTTTTACGCGCGTTTGTGCTAACGAATTATGTTTACTGTTGTAAACTGTTGTTTTGATTGAAATTTTATGTACATTCTATAAAAGAGTCACTGCGCATTTGTGTAAAATTACGATAATACCTACTAAAATAAGCCGTTAAGCACAGTGCAATATGCAAGAAGTCGGTATTGCTTGTATAATTTGCAATGTAATGTTTTTATTATTGGCGCAGAGTCAGAAACATGATCTCAGTTGAGATATTTGCTATCTTCGTATATCCATGTTCCATAGTGCCTAGATAATTAGAGTCCGAACGAGCTGCCATAGCAGGAGCGACCGCATAATCACGATGCTTTTATGGTAGTCAAGCCCGTGTATCGGTGAAAAATGTTGTCATAAAACGATTTTAAATACTTTTAGCATTTTCCAGTACATTTAATTCGCTCTAAGCAGGCTCTTAGTTGGTTTGTTCTGTGGTAGGTATTAATTATTTAAGGAAAATTAGCTTTTAAAGCGAAGATTCAACCATCTTCAGTAAAGGTTTAAACATTGCTGCAATGAGCAACGATTAATTAATCGTAAATGCTTAATAATAAATACACCTAGCTATATGGGCTTCGGCAAATGATTTTATGGAAAACAATAGATTACTTTGTAGGATTAATGGCTACGAGTGTTATTTATCTTTTAATGTGTGTAATGAAGCAATAGCTTTGACTGCGGCATTAATTGTTAACACATTTAGGAAATAAAACAGCACTAAGATAAAACTACGACCCTTCTGTTAAAGATGTATATATGTTATAAACCTTTCAATTCAGAAATAATAGTGGAATATGGAGCGTGGAACTTGTGTGCTTAATCCGTTTAATTCGATAGATCCACAAGAACATCGAATAGGGGTCAATTATCCATTTATCCTTTTAACAGAATTGATAAAACGTAACTAACATGGGTGATTTTAATTGATCGAATGTGCTGGCATTGTTAAAAACGAATTTGAACGGTGATATAAAGTTAAATTTTATCAGGGCAATTGATGCTTAAGAAGATAATTAGAGGTTTCCAAAAACTGTTTACTAAGATGTTTAGTTTAGTTAGTCTTCGACTTTGTTCATTCGCTTTTACGTTAGGAACAAAGTCCTAGGTATCGAAAATACACTTTTATCCAATGAGGAAAGACTAGATACGTAATGTAAGACTGTATTTGAACCAAAACAACTTTATAAAAGGATTGTTGTAAAATTTCTCTTAGTTTCTATCCATGGTATGACGACGGAGGCTAATGTTCTTTGTTTTGTTTTAGTACTTTTGTATGTTCATTTAATGTACGTTTTCTACATACAAAAATGTCTTAGTAGGTATTTAAATCTTCTAAGACACCATTAGTAACAAAGACTGCGCAAGATAAATAGAAAATGAATGTTTTGGGCAATGCACAAACTGTTTAATTCAATGGTTTATATGGAAATACGAAGAGAGAGAATGTTCATATTTGGAACAAAACAAAAAATGTCGACAGTACAAAAATAATGAACGTCAAAAAGGAGTTTTTAAAATAAGGGATAAATAGGTATAATGATCACCGTACAATGCTTTGATACCCTTAGTTTTGTTTTGTTTTAAAATATATAAAAAAACTGTAGTTAGTTGCAAATCCAACAATATTTTCTAATACTTACAAGAAGTCTAACTACTTTCTGTTACTTCCAAAAGCATTATTGAAGACAAGTTTCTCTTACATATCTACTTGTTTCCCCACAAGCACAAGCCTCATGATCGCAGATACAGTTAAGTCCATAAAATTATACCAAAAAAAGATATTTGTTGAGCAATCTCAGTCGGTTTATGTTCTTCGCACATTGCGTAACTTTAGTCTTAAATAATATGAAAAACAATTTGCCACTCGCCCACAGTTTCCTTTTATGTAAAAAGAGAAAAAACTCATCTCTAACTCGATGAAATTAATATCCAGTGTGGGTGTTATAAGGAGCTATTATTACCTACTTTAGTTCGTCATTGAGGTGCAGTAAAGTAAATAAAAAAATGTAATCCTTGTTTGTTTTAGCCAATAAAGGTCAAATTGCATTGCAGATTTGTTGTATATTGAGAGCCACACCCAAATTTTACCCACACAAAAATAGATGTTTTTTTTTTGTAATAGAAAAATGCAACAAATTTTACTTTAACAATATGTAAATAAAATATTCTAAATCAATTCTCTCTTCGTTGACCTTTCGTTATCCAACAATATGTTTTATTCAGTATTGAAACAGAAAATATTGTTTTAGTCTCTCTGAAATAAAATATTACCTTCAGTCTTCATTTGTAATAGGTTTACCAAGTCCTTGAGCTTAATTAGTCGTGACAAATCAACTACCGGAGCTACGATTGAAAAATAATGAATGTCGATTGTAGTTTTACGCACCCACTGCCCTATTGTTTTATTCAGGTAGGAGCAGTACACATGGTAGTTCGAAAAAAATGATTTCTTCCATAAAATTGCTTAGTTTTTAATGAGCCTTCAAATGCCACTAGGTTTTAGTTCCTAAAATATCGTGAGTGTATCATGTCGCCCATGTTTGGTGAACTGAAAAATATGCATTCTGTCACGCCCTCTGTCCTTATTTTCGGTCATCGTTCTGTGAATTTGTTTAACATAGCGAGATAGCTCATTTTGGTTTAATTTATAAAATATGTTATAACTACCCACAAGTTATTTTCATAATAAGTGTTTACCTATAGGAAGCGATTAATAATAAATTGCAAAGTACCTACACATTTATTTTTACATATAATATCATTTAAATGCGACTTGTCTTTTTCTTTAAACACATCTGTAAATTCATTTAAAATTACTAAAACAATACGTATGCTGCTTCGTCATACATAAATTGAAATAATACAGTGAATAGTTACGGTCATGTCAACTCGAATCATTATAGTTGTAACTGGGTTGGCTAGATGGCGACTGATTCGCATTTATTTTCTGTGGCGCTAGAACGGGACAAACATACAGCGCACGGGAGTAAGTGTGAGCGAGAGAACCGTATGTTATTATTACGCCTACACTGTGGACAGAAGTCGCACGCGCTCACAAAAAATCCATTCGACAAGAGCGCAGGCGCAGCGCTATATTCACCCACAACTTCACTTCGGTCAACTTCGACTAGTGGTGATCGAAACTTCGATGTGTGTGGAAGTGAATTTAACTTTTCTAACATAATCTCACAAAAATAACAATAATCAGTAACTAAAGTACAATTATCTTATTTGATCGTGTTGGAATAAACATTTAACGTGTCGTTAGTTATATAAATAGTATTCATGATGTGTGATAATAACAGTCCTTCGACGCAAAGTATAGCGGACTACTTAGCTCAGTTGCTCAAAGACAGGAAGCAACTGGCTGCGTTCCCGAATGTTTTCATGCACATGGAGCGACTTCTGGATGAAGGTAGGTCAAAATCGTGTCGAACTATTTATAATACATCGGCAGCCGAGAGTACTAGTTCCTATCGTCGATGCTTGTCACCGAGGCGATCATAAATCGGATGCGTCGACAAATGTTACAACGCAAACGATATTAAGTTTATTTTTGTCTTCGCCCCGCCGAGTTATGGTCCAGTGGTGTTTGTAATGCGATCCTACATTTCGAAAAGCGAAGTAAAGCAGACCGTCTGTGCCGATTTGCGGTCAGCGGTCGTTAGATTGTCGCCGACGAAAGAGATCGGTGAAATGTACATGTACTAAACGAGTTTGGTGACTACGCTTATGTGTTTCATTTCACTGTCCACGCAGCTGTTGTAAATAAATCTTCAATTAGCTGGGTTATGATTTTGAGGTTATATTTTAAATGGGGACGCGCGAGATGAAGGATCACAAGCCCTGGGGGTAACCTGTTCGCAGGGCCGTATTCTTGCATTCCGCGCGAGTTGGTGGAATGTCGCCACTCTGTGTAGGTACCGTACGTCCACCATTCTCAGTCATACGAGATTTGTACGTAGCGCGGCGCAGGCGCACCGCTCCTTGTGCGATGTATAGCCTCGTTTTATTACTACACGTAACCAGTCCATGGATACTATGTAGCCCTTATCTTTGCTACTGAGCGCCTACCGACTATGTTCACTTGACGTTTGCTAATAAGTCCCGTAGCCATTTGAATATGTACTGTATTTTAATGATGGTATAATAGGACTGGTACGTTTCTAACTTAGTTCAATAAAGTAAGAATTATGAATACAGGCATGACATGTTTTTAGTGAATACCTTCTGAAATTGTTTAAACTTGTTACAAGCTTAGTTTACTAA
The DNA here is from genome assembly GCA_902829305.4 of Spodoptera exigua. NCBI lineage: Eukaryota > Metazoa > Arthropoda > Insecta > Lepidoptera > Noctuidae > Spodoptera > Spodoptera exigua. The sequence goes on from LR824612.2 coordinate 8,496,709, forward strand.
TTCATTGGATATTTTGTTTAAATGCAAGCAACTAAATACTAGTGATTTGTACCTACTAGGTACAAATTAGTCATAGTTTGTTCTTAGAATTTGTTTCTGTTTTCCTGAATTCGATTATACTGGATCTATCGCAAATGAATGTCTCTGCTCCACTGTGATATCAACAAATCCAATAATAAACTGGTTTAAAGCGCTACAACTGAATACTGGTACTTGCAGTTGTGCCCGGTCGCTAACATAAAACCTTAATAGATAGAATTAAAAGCCGGCTGATCGACAGAGCAAGTTAAGTTGTCTGTAAGTACATTTATAGAAGAAAACTTCCGCTAGGCTACATCGTGGTAATGAATAGAAATGCATATAAAGTTTTAACACTCCTTAAAAGACTATTGTTACTGTTTTATTAGACGTGCCGTTATTGTTAAAATGAATGTCAGACCAAATTATACACAAAATCAAAAAATTGGTCAACTATATACTGCAACGCTTAATACATATAATGAGATACCTATATTTGAAAGTAAAATAAATCTTTATTCAACCAATAAACATTCTAAGACAGGTAAAGGCAGCGACAGAATTCATTGAAAAGACGATGTGTTACTTTAAAACGCATTACATACTCGAGTCACGTCTTACTGCAAAGCAAGGTCTATTCGACCGATACCTCTACATGTCATAATGTCGTAGCCATAACGATTTACTGTTAGCGTTGCCCTCTGAGATTAAAGGGTATGAATACATAGTAAGGAGTACGCAATCCACTATTTATTTACACTACAACTTCTTACATTGAGTACATGACTGCACGGTTGGTGCGGTGGCTGGGCAACTGGCTGCCGTGCAACGTGTCGCGGGTTCGATTCCCGCACGGAACAACTCTTTGTGTGATCCACAAATTGTTGTTCCGGGTCTGGGTGTCATGTGCATGTGAAATTGTATGTTTGTAACCGCACCCACGACACAGGAGAAAAGCCTAGTGTGGGGCAACGTTTTTTAAAAAAAACAAACAAACAAACATTGTTCTGATAAATAGTTATCATTTTGGATAAGAATTGCTGACTGAATATAGCCTAAAACATACATCTGTCGAAGAATCGATGACTGTTGGGATAGACGTAAAAGACTCAGTAGCATGCTTTTAAAGTGGCATGTCTTTGTCAGTGAACGGTTCTGATCTCATGATGAATAAATCTTTAAAAGGAACAAAATCATATGCTTTACGATAGCAATAATATTGATAAAACTCCATCCAGGAATTTTAGCACGATTGATCTTTATAACGGATTTAAAATTATAAAAAAAACCCATAGCATTTTTTATGAAATGGACTTTTAACGCTTCCTATATTCAAACTTGTGTATCAATCAACAAAAAATACTTTTCATCCCGTTCAAAAATACATTCAATGCAAGAAATATACACAAAATGCTTAGCTTACCGCCGAACTGGCACAAACTAACAGTTCTATTTTGAAGAGGTAATGTTCTGAATATAGACGCAAAATATAAAGTAGACAAACAGTTTCTGTTATATTGAATCGTCAGCAGATGTCCTCATGTTCTTGTTGGACTTATATTGTCCAATGTTTACTCGCATTTAAACGAGCACTTACGAAATAATGTCAGTAGCGCTTGAATCTAATAAGATTGGTCTCGGTATGGCCCAAGTGGATTGAAATGTCCCATATCCAATGCTTTGTGCTAACGTGTTTTTATTAAATATGACAACAACGGTATTGTACATAAATTGTGTGGATGTAATTTAAAAACACGTGCCTGGTGATATTCTGCTTGCATCATTCTCGGAAACTTGTTGACTTAACATTTGCCTTAAAAAGTAAGAACTCTCAACTCGAGGGCTGGCTCTTTAATTTCGTTTTGATGATGTTGGTAATACGTGAGTCATTCGTAAGAGATTGGGAAATTTGGAATTTTATTCGTGGATATTAGCAAGTTTTAACATGTTTGTGTCCTAAATGAGTAACAAGCTCCATGGTCTACTATATCGATGTTGTTGAAATTTTATGGTTTATTTGACATGACACGCTGGACTATAGTGGGCACAGACGATTTGACGAAAATATCGACGGCAAGCTGACAGCCGACAGGCGTGGCGTATCGCGTTACGCTGAACTAAGAAATTACGACGGTTATTTTCGTTGGACGCTGGAATATTAGGCATATGTGAAAAATGTAGTTCACTACAATTTCAAAATATGTATTTTATAAAGCAAAATACATTTGTACAAGATTCCGAGGGCTCCGAAAGAGCAATGAATACAATAACAACTGACAACATGTTTGGTTCGCTAATGGGTACCTGTAAAATGACGATATAAAATAATCATGTTCAGAATGTAAAACGCCATTAAAGACCATGTTTCATCTATTTGAATTTAAAGTTCATCAATAATAATAATAACAAGACATGATTTATAAAGATGTAACGGCTGACATTTTATAACACGGAATATTTGATAGTCACAAACAATACCTTTCGACCGTTCAATGTTTACATATTGAATAAACTATTTGGATGTTTGCATTCCATGAAGAACAGTAAGCATCACTAGATAACAATGCGCTAACCAAAGTAAACATACAAATTCGTCAATCAAAACATTAAACAGATATAAACATATATATTGGACATGTATCGATAGATAAAGGGACATCAATGAAACTTCGCTTCATATTTTATCATACCTAACCTGATAGGAACAATATAAGTGGATAATGAAAACAGCAGATTTGTAGATAAATTTTATCAAATATGTAACACACACTTGATTTACAGATTAAACTACGATAAAAGATAAAAATGAGTTTAATAGCCTTAAACATTGTTCTTATCGGAGAAAATATCAGAAGAGCGTTCTTTGTGAAAAAAAGATAATTTTATACATACCTAAAGGTACTTGTCATAATTATCTGATGTTGCTGCCGCAGAATTATTCAATACAAGTTCCACTGACCCTGTTTAAACGAAATCGAATTACATCGAACGAGTAATACCTAGTACATACTTAATAATGCAATTATTGCGTTTTGATGTGTAGGCGCCACCTACCTCTGATGGCGCTGCTTGGTTCCGCAACCCTATAGCAAAAGTGAGTCTTAGTTGGGTCATTATAAGGTTGCTTAGTATGCGATTAGGCGGCTGCGCCTACGTCGATGACCAAATGAGGGTAGCCGTGGGTAGCGTGGAGGTGTAGAAGCCAAGGTTGTTCCAGTCGCTTTCTGACACGTTATAACTTGTTGTGGGTTGCTTAATTGCAGAGATTCAAAGCAGTCCTCAATGTTATGCCATACAATCAATTTTGACTGTCAACCAACCTTACCCGAAGTTTCCAAATTGGGACGGAAAACAATTATTTTTGAATGATAAAAGTTAACATCGGTATCTTCATCGCCATATTTAATTTTTATTGTGTTTTATCACTCCAATATACTTCAGAATTAAACTTAAGATTCACATAAAATTTTTCGCATACTTCAGAACTTAAGCTTTTAATTTTAATTCAGAACTTCATATTCTCATACAATATACTTATTCCACAATTTTAATATCAATCTTATTGATTTAACAAAAACAATTCATAAGTATTTGACCAATATATTTGAATCACTGAGAAGTAGGGAAAGCTATAAACGCCAAGTAACTCCAAGAAAAATGTGGCAAGTGTGACAACGCTTGCTTTCTTGCTTCCTTTGTATGAGGTACTTTGAAATATGTTACAGAAAGCAAATATTGACACGCGACTCATTATCGCGTCGACCTCGATAAGGCTACACTGCATCTCTGTAGAAAACTGGATCATACGAGACGACTATTCTTCGTTCGTTCCCACGACACTGCCGCTGCGTATCTACGCTATAATATCTAAACCAACGTGATCGTTCTGCTAATGAGAGATATTTTTCTAAGGCCGTGACAATGTACCTACGTAGTACTTATGCACTTATGTACTACTAGTACTACACAACTGCTACATTCGTGCCGCAGCTGTGACTTGATTTTTTTGTACTACAAAATTCATTCCCCTTAAACCGGGAATTTTTGATCCGTTTTGAATGATGGTTTTGAAGAGCTGCATTTTGGGATCAATTATGACATCTCTTTGGAATATTAATGAAAATTGTAGGGCTATCATACTTAGTAGATATTACTGGACGCACAAAGAGAAGAATGTGTGGGCTATACGTGAGTACTGTAATTTGAAATGAAAATCGATCGCTTCAGAATGCTGAGAGAACCAGTTCTGTGGGCGGAATACGTCGAAGCCTACATGGAATTTCGAACAGTCCTTCAAATATTACTTTTACACTTGGACTCCATAATATAACCATTGCACCATTCATTCTCCTACGCAGGTCACATGATTTATTGAATCCACGACCAAATTTATAAATGTGGTTTTTATAAATTCAAAATAGAAAGTAGCTCTACTTAGCATGAAATATGACCATAAATCACAATCGGTATCGTCAATTTCGAATAATCGATTTATTTGGACGAAATTAGATACTAGTTCTGTATCACTTTGAGACTCGATACTGGCACACCTGAGATGTGCGACAACTCAATCTAAACATAATTCAAGTTTATGTGCTCTCTCTAAGCAACCACTTAGCATACGTGAATATTCAGCAACTCTGTTACACGAATAGAAATAAGACGGATTGCTAACTGGTACCAAACAAAAAGGTCGGAGTCAAAGCGTGGGAGCTGACGGCCCACGGACAGAGGTAACTTGGGTGGACCTGCTTTGTTTAATTGTGGCCCTCAACGCCCACGATATCACCAGATACTTGACAATTGAGCGTTATACAACATATTGAGAATTTGAAAAATGTGACATGATTTTGTCAAACTAGATATTGCAGACAGATTTGCACAATTTCGGACTGGTTCCTTAGTCTAACTTAAATAGTTAAAATAAATAATAGTTATTGGGCAAAAATAACTTCCCCTGAACCTTCACACAATCCGGCGGATGTCTTTTTTATCTCTTTCAAACATAAAAATGTGGGTGTGTTATGAGAACTGGAACTCATTGTTCAAGACGTAGATTTATTAAAATATATACCCATTAGCAATGTCTACAGATACTATCTATCTAGCCGACTTATTGAAAAATTGAAGTGAGAAGAGGTTAAAAAATGCAACAGTTGTATATTATGTAAACAAAATCAAGCTATCATGTCTGTTTAACTCTCAAAATATGCAAACACGTCTTCATCAAATGTCAGATTCTTGGTTATTTATATAATATGTTGCTTCACTTCCTAGTCAGATAACCTATATGCTAAATATTGACATGCCTGGCCATGTTGCTTGTCTAAGTACAAAAATCTAATGATTTGCGTGACCTTACAACGGTTCTTTGTGGACCATTTGACTAAGTATCAGATTTTTTTTTTTTAATAGTGTAAAAAATTTAATCATCAAAGCTCTGCAAATTAATTTTCTGAGGAGAGAAACTAACCGCTAAACTAAACACTTTTCCCTACGTCTATATAAATGTAATTTTGTTTTGTACGCTTTTAAATGGACAAAATATGTTTGAAAATTTTAAAAGAAAAGTCGTATAATACCAGTTTTACAAGGCTTCGATAAGGACATTGAACTCCTCTACCACTGAACAAGTTGGTAGCTGAATACATGATCAAAACAAAGAAATGTCAAAACGCAAACTTTCCTGTGTGAAACTAACCGAAACTGTCCAGTTGTTTGATTAGACTTTAGAAGCGTTTACTGGTTTTATGCATTAGCAGTTACATCGTACCTACTTTGTCAGTGGGAAACGTAAATACTGCGTGGACAGATGGAAAATCGTTGACCCACAAAGCACAATAGGCCAATAAATCTTCTTGTTTTGACAAAAAAGGTTTTTGTTGTAGGTGAGCCGACTTGACTATTGATTCTCAGTTAAGTGCACCTTTGGTCCACATACAATTCCTATTGGCGTAACATAAACAGTAGGCATTCAATTTTATTGAATATTTTACAAGCATTTAGTCTATTTTGATTTTATGTCGCCATGTTTTGTTTCATTTAACTGCTGTACATGTCTAAAAGTATCATTTTGGTTACCAGTAGCCATACAAACTTCTTCTTAGAGAAACATTGTTTTGGATTAGATTAATTCCTGCTAGTAATAATAATGTTTCATAAAATGTATGTCGTAGTCATACCTAACTTGTGAATTGAACGTGTTGTAAACTTTAATCAGAAATTACTAACGTGTCCAGTTTAATGAGACATTTTTCTGCCAATGTTTGAATACGTAAAGTTGACAACATGCACAGATTCCAAATGATTGAACTCACGCCAAGCGGACGATGATAAAATCTGAACTAAAAAAAAATACTTTCTGTTCGAATGATCCGAACATGAAACATAACATTTCCTCTCTCCATCAAATGAGATTAGAACTCAAGGTTAATGAAACAAAGACAAGTACGAGTAAACTACATAAATCGTTTTGCATAATCTGGAAAATCCCATTCGATATCTGGTCCATGAAATAGGATTGTTGTAAGAAATGTCGCTCCGGTACTCGTTACTCACTTTGTAGGTCTATTAAATACAACCAATGAATTTAAATCTTACGTAATGCTTATGAATCCTATTGATTAAGGTAATAAAAATAATATATTTATAACAACGATAAATTTTCTCAGACAAAGTACAAAGGCATGTCAGCCATGTCAGGTCATTTGATGCGATTAATTTATGGTAGCTACGTGCACTTACATCTTGCTTGGCACGCGTCACATCATTCCACGTTTTAATTTCAAATGTGAATAATTATAGTTTTTTTTTTACTTTTATCTTAAGTAATTTATGTAAAATGTTACGGATGATTCTCTACGTTTACAAAATTACGGTTTTTGTAGTAGGTAATTAATTACATTTGAAAATACATAATTTTATTGGTTTTACGTCAGTTTTAAATAAAAGAAGGTTTTTAAATACTACTAGTTTTTTTAAATAATAAATACAAGGTTTGCTGGATCGATATGAAAGTACAATTCGTTAAAAATTGTGACTACGAATAGATATGTATTTTTATGATTTCGCTATCAAATCGACCACGAGTAGCGAGGCAATTCAAACGTTGATATAAATTTAGAGTTTCATTAAAAATGTGAAATTAATTGTTTATCCTATTACAGTGGTTACGATAACGCTTGCCCGGCCTTCACGCTCCACACTAATCGCGATCCATGCAGCGCGGGCGCACGCTGTCTGACCTGTTATTTAATGTTTACATTGACGACAGTTTCCAATTATAATTAGTTCTTTTATCGTCGTTAGTGTACATTTTTATTGTAATTAATGCAAATAATATAGTAATACAAAGTATGAAATCTCGTAACAAATGTTAATAGGCAGCGGATAGAGAGTAGATTAATAATTGTTTGTGTAAAATATTTAATTTTAAACATGATAAAGGGTTAAGTGAAATATTTCTATGTATGCTGCGTAGTGAACGTAGTAACACTGCGTAATTTGTTATAAACTCCGTAATTCGTTCAATGGAAACTGGGCTGGTCTAGTTCTTCAACTTTCTACAAAGTACGTAGGTGGCGCCCGACAGTCGACATTTAGAGGCTTGTTGATCGGCGACAGCTTAATAGTATAATAGATAGCTTCCTATACTCTGAGATACAAAGTTTGCAAATGTCCAAACACTACTGTAATGTATTCAAAGCAATGCTAATGACCGTTTGTTAGTCAAAACCTAAAAAAAGGTTATGACATCAACACTGAACATTGCCAGTTTTTTTCACACAGCGTCCTGAGATTCGCTTTCTATCATCGATAGGCAAGGCATTACTAATAAGCAACACAAACATGACGAAAGTGCCTCCGTTGCGCCACACGTGTGGGATGCGCAGGCGCCGTTCTGCCGTCGGTTCTAGTGTAGACGGCTTAAGGGTCCCATTCATTTCGCATTAAGCAATTTGGTGAACGCACAGCGTTTACCGGTTCATTCATGCGATTGTGCAATTGTTGATACGTGATTTATACTGCACACATTAAACACTGACGGTGACCGCACAAATATCCGATTACTGTGGATACTGTGGTTTTTTATTATAGCTCGGACGCTGACGGCATGGTAGCCGCCGATTTCGGATTATTGATACAAGGCTAGAGGAAATTCACACCGAATTATATTTAGATACCTACATCATATTATTATTGCATTATAATTAGAACCCACAGGAAACACAAATATCGGGTGAATTTATTAAATGTCCTGTCTTAGATGTATGTATTTAAAACGATCGTGATGCCATGACTCAGAGGCGAGAAGTCGTCTGCTTATGTCTTTACCTACTTTCAGATACTGATAGATTATAACGATCTCACTCCTACACGCCTATTATAGATATATCTGTCACTCTCTAGCTCAACTAACACTTCACGTGTTTGCTGGCTCGCCTACACGACGTCATCTGTTAATTTAATTACTTCTACTTTATACCATTTACTTATAAATGTTCCTGATTCTTCAATAATGCACGTTTTCTACTCTCATAACGTCATGTGATGCGGGACTTTTTATGTGAAGTAAAAAGTTTCCTTTTCGTGAAGGGAATAAGTCCCCCACAGAGGCAAATATTTAAATTCCTAGAAAAACGTTTATGTTAAGCACCGTTCTCAATGTATTAATAGATATAGACCATGCTGTTAACCGACGAAATGTTATCTGAATTGAATATTTAAAATAAGAATACGTTTCAATTCATAGATTATTTGCCTTGTGGAATGTATCACCAATTCACCAAGTACAAAGAATTCCTTGAGCGACATTCGATGTAGGTTAGGATGACCGTAATGACACTTGTATTATGAATATAAAGTTACTGTTTATCTTATTAACGAACCTGCTTATAGATGAGAAGATTGTGGTGTTAATCTAAGGTCAGTCGGTAGTCGCCGAGTAATGTCGTCATTTACGTAATTCTGAACTAATGATAATAATAGTCCTGTTCGTAAAGTTGATTTGCCGAGTCCCAGACCACGGCTCGTTACGACATTTACTATTAATATTAAAGTTCTGTATGACTATGATTCAAAATGAGAAATACAAAAAGGAGAAGTAAGCATATTATGTAAGTAAACTGTTAATTTAAATAGAAGGAACTGCATCCAGTCTTGTTGTTGGATGCTAGCCAACTTCATCTAATTGGGTCATTTATATGCATTACAGAATTACTCAAATATTTTCTCTAGACTTTAAATATAAATTATGAGGGATTATCTGGCTGAAGATAATACTAAATTACACCTTTATATCTCGGTTTTATTGCTCCTGAAATTGTGAAAATTTTTGCCTTCTCCCTTCGTAATATCTGACATCATTTATATGAATTTTTCTAAATATTGAGTCACAAAGACTTTTTATACGTACAAAATATACATGTAAAATGTAACATAATATTTGTCAGCAATACAACGGGAATACTTACTGAATAACAAATCTAACTGTTAGTAACAAGCTATTAATTTTTGCTTCCTACCCGCATGTATCCGCATCGATCTATCCTGCATTTCATTATGTTTTAACGGTGACATTATAATTTGTGCTTTGTGATAAAACTCTCCCCTTTGAATAGCAAATGATACAATTGTTGGTTATTATTCTCTGCCACATCCATGTTTTTCTATTTTAATGATGCGCTGTTGCTATCCCCTACTACATTTTACTTTAAGAAAATATCAAATAACAGAATTTCTAGTAAAATTTTCAGTCTGAAAAATAAGACTTATGAATCGTAATCTAAATGTTTTTCATGCTCCAAATAAAAATATTCTTCGAGCAAAAATATCAAACGCTAGCCGGAACCCTGTAACGACTTACACAGCCGTCTTCTTGATATCTCTAAAAGCATCCAACAGACGCCGTTCATGAACCTTATCGCCTAGCTGTTAGAGATTAAATCTGCTTGTAAGCAGTCTTCAAATAGGACTTAATACGAATTAATTGGGTATTTTTAATGTCATGGCGTTGTGTATTTATAAACCATCTGGAGGTGGATTGGTTCATGGGTTTGGAACTGTATTAATACTGTTGCCATCCATGTGGTAATAATTTTGGTCTTCTTGTTTCAGGTATGTTGCTGTATATTGTTTGAATCAATAGTCTCCGATTCTACCAGTATGAGAAAAACGCTGTAAGATTTCCATTTTTACTCGGTACAACTAGGCAATAAGATGATGTTTATCTAACCGTCCTGATATCTTATCAGTCACTGGCGTGTTATGAAAGAGCGTGTGTACGCAGAAGTACTAAGCTCTTATAAGGAGTTTAACTTTCTCAATGTCCTTTTACAAATGTAAAAAAGTACGCGAATCTTCTCACAAGGGAGTTAAACTGCTAAAACAGACCAAAATAAAAATGTTAGTATAAATAATGCGTACCGTATCCAGTATATTTATATAGCTGGTGACACACAGGAACAGAACCGGCACGAGCGTACGCTCATTAAACCCCACAACAATGCAGGGCGGGGTTGCCTGCGTAATAAAAATTACAAGACGCTCAGGATGGGAGTGCCTAAATGGTTCCTTACTTGTCTCCGGTCACGATAAATCTAGTCGACTCATTAAATCTAAAGCATTTGACAAAAGAATGGAATTTGTTTTGAGTTCTCATTACACAAAGGGTACAAGTTTTAGAGATGAAAGAAATAGAATACTTTTTCATTGATTGTTGTGATTTTATCGGTCGTTTAAGTAATATGCAGAAAATAACGCATCGGTGCTACTATTTCTATTATGATTGTTATCTTGTATGTGACGTATGACTAGCGGATGATATGTGCCATGAATGAAACGTGGCGTGGCGATGGTGGCCAAGTTTTGGGCCGGTAGACGCGAGCCAATGACGCGAGGTTCCGCCAAGCTTCCGCCGCGCCCGTCCCGTCGCACTCGCGCGTAAACAATCATCAGATTCGTTTGTTGTCCATCACCCCGGCTGTTTTATGTATTCCTGGTAACTAGACGAAATATTTTGGAATCATATTCACTATTTATGATTGACTCGTGAATTTGACGTATGGAAATACGTACAGTCTTCCTTGATGACGTGGGTTTCTTTTCGTAAATCGAGGAGATGTAGTGAGATTGCTTAAGTAAATTCAGATTAGACTTTGACCTCGCTTTAGACTGCGATCGAGGCAGATGAAATGCAATTATTTTGACCTTAAACAGTTTTCTCTTGCACAGATCGCGTTTCAAGTTACGCAACGAGAATGCGTCGGCGCAGATTTCGTCACCGCGGAAAGCGCGCTGGCCCATTAAATTGTTTTATTATGAACTCGACGCCATCTTGTGTATTTTTGGCTGAGGTTTAGGTGTTTATCTGGTTGGGACTCTGTCCAAGCAGTAATTAGTCAGTGTAACTTTATTTTCGCTGTCCACGAAAATGTTGGAAAAGAAAAATGTGACTTTTATCCACAGCGTGGTGTTGATGTCAAAGCTGTCGGTATATTCTCATTATTTGTAAAATTAAAACGCGCAGACATCCAAACTTGTGCCTTCTTTTTCGAGAATTCGACGCTGTAACATAAACATGAACATATTAAATCCAGCCGCCAGAAAACATATTCTTCCTGTGGAGTTGAATGACCGAGGTTTGTTTGTCATCCCACATCGTGTCTTCACAACTCCTCGCATCACCTGTTTCATTTTTCACTATCGTCGTAGACGTAAACGATTGCTATTTTAATCTTCGCTCTAAAATTATGAATGAGTAGCTACAAATGACACTGGATCCGCATCGTTTTAAATATATTTAAATAAATAAATCTTTTCACTGTCGAATTCGTCTAGAACGTTATAGGAAAACTCTTGTTTGTGCAATAATGTGTGTCAGTTTGTATTGCTCTTGCTGTTTCGTTCTAAGTACGGCATTATTCCGCCAATTCTGTCTTCGAAACATTGTAATTTGCATATTTATTTTTTATGTTATGACTCAGTGTTTGATCGTCAACGCTATTCGTACAATGATGTAATCTACATTTTGGGGCTATTGGACATAAGGGTCATAACGTGCCTCCACGTACTGGACACCGTAATAGGCGAAGCACGAACTGTAGTTGCATTAACGAACCCACTTACCTTCTTACGGGTTTCAAGTTTTGCACCAACACATGTACTTGTTACTCTGTTTGAACACCTAAATCAAATTGTATAACAGATCTCTTTTTAAAAGCTTTATCTCATGTACTGTGCTCAAAACTAAACAGAAAGGAATTGAAGTCTTGCTTAGAGTGGTCAAGATTTGATGCGAGTAAGTAAAACGACCTAGTTAGAACACTACGAAATGCTAAGAACGTTTAATTTATAAATCTTGTTCAAAAATACTAAACATTCGAGACATGTTATTATTTAAAATCAACTTTAATTCATCATCTTTAAGTCATTGGTTTCACGTTTTAGTTTCTGACAAACAAATTTTCTTGTTTACAATAAGAAATATCTTTTACTGCATTCTGACAGCCACAAGTTATGTGCTCCGTTTTGTGCGCAACTGGTATCATAAACCGCTGTGTCGAAATAATTTGTGTTTTCTCGGATCAATACAATAAGATATATCATTGCTAACTGATATTCCAAATAAGCCTTTACGAACACAATTCACCTATTTGTTTTCGAATCCATATTTAGCTATCAATCAAATCTGGTTTATTTGAACAAATATTGAGATTAATTGCGTTGACAAATGGAAACCCAAATAGGCTTAATTAATTGTTTGGCCTTACTGATTATGGCGATTACCTCAAGAAGAGTAAGCAATATTTACTTTCATATACTTTTTCTGGGGTATTGAGTATTTATTTATTTTTTAATTCGCGTGTGAAGAGTGTTTTATCGTGTAAATGATTTGTAAGATCCCATCGAACCGGGCAAGCGCGGCGTGGGAGACGCACGAGGAACGTCGACCCCGCGTGCAACTATAAATATACAACACACTCCTTATCCATGCATCAGAACATCCTTGATACACCTCTAGATGAGATAGGTTCAGTTTTCAGAAATAATTTAAATCTTGTGTATCATTTGGCCTACAAGTTTATGATTTTAAATATCGAAGACTGGAGTCTGATGTGTGGTTGTACTTTATTTAAGACAATAATATCCTATGTGCTTTCTTTTTACAAATAGGAACAAATGACCCGGTGCATATTGGAGACAGCTTAAATGTTCCGGTTCTTAACTTTTCCGTTAGGAATCAAAAACTGGCTGAACTCACCGTCTGCACACTTAAAAGACGGCTGATACAAATTGTTTCGACAAAGTTCAATGCCATCTCTATATGGGTGATAGCAATTGAATCAGTTCCACTTGCAACGAATTAATGTTCATTAACAGAGAATGATATGACACGCCTGGCTGTTTTATAATAACGAAACTAGTGTCTCGAGTTGATTCTACTAATATTACCATTAGGACGTCCTGTTGTATGACATCAGCGATTTTATTTCTGACGATATTATCTTTCAATCTGATGACCTAGTGTTTCTTCCGAGAATTGGTTAATAAGTTGAGGTAATACAAGGTATTCTTGATTGATCTGAATGCTGGGCTCGGCTCGGGTCGTGAAACGGAACACGGTCGTCCCTGATAACTTTCCCGGCACTAGGTCAGTTTTGCGCGGCTCGCTTAACGGTACAATCAGGTTGTTGCCGTCCGTCGACACGTAACAATGTGATTGCAGTTTTGAAACGTTCATCGTAAGCGATTCGTAACAATTGTGACCGATGTAAACTCTATTGCCTTGATATAAGAACGTACAGTAGCTGTTTGTGTTTGCTTCCAAAAGCCTTGAACTTGCCGATTGTACGGACATCGTTTGCATATATTGATAATGTTAATTTAAGACTTTTTTTGATGAGTTTAGTTGAGATGCTAATATGTGTTTAAGAAGAAATAGATTTATGTTTACTCATATGGGTTACCAAAGACTTTGTTTATTTAATTAATTTATGTAAATTGGTGTCAGTTGAAATGTTAACTCGGTTGTCACGTTTGATTGTCACATTGTCCATTGCATTTTCTAAACGTGACGTAGGTGTACGCCGTGGTTAAGGATCTAGGTTTGTTAGCTACATGTTACTCATCGCCGACTTCTAAATTAGGAGAGAAAACAATGGTTCGTTCGCTTTAAACATTAAGAAAATATTTAATTTCACGACTTTGTTCCAACAAGAAATTGCTTTTTAAGTTCTTGATCAGTATAGTTTTGAGTCACAATTTGAGTAAATGCACGATGCAACGAATGTGTAATGGTAATAGATAAACAAGTTTGAACAAAAATATTAAAATGATTTTATAAATTAAATATTTCTCAAGCAATGCAATTCTTTGAGTACAATAAAAGATTCCGTAGTAGAAACGGAATTTGATTAACGATAACCGTGGTGATAGTATTTGTCTCAAACGATAGATGCCGCCAATGGCGAGTTAAAGTTAAAGTTAAACGTTCCGTAAATTCTTATGAGTTTTTCTACCTCTACGTCATCTTTCTGCTAAATCTCGGACGAGTAGGAGCCTGCTTTACTTGGCCGATGATATCACTTTTCGGACGCTAAAAAGATTAGTTATAATGTAAACAAACACAGTGTGTCTTACGTTTTATAAGCAGTATTAGAGCATGTTTATTTAACTATATCGAAAGGAGATCCAAAATATCTAGTGAGTAATAAATTTAAATAATCTACGACCGGAAACCAATGCGAAGACTGTCTGGATAAACCTCGTATTGCAGAGAAAACGCAGATAAGGTGTTCGAACTCATCAACGTGTTCTGGTCTCATTATGCAAAGTTTCTCGAAAATGAATATCATTTGCAAGATTCACTAATTTAATTTCAGAAATATTAATCAAAATTGATTGATTATGTTAATTTAATAAAAAAACATGCAAATGTAAATGGAATTATTCTAATATTGGAGTCATAAAGGAACATGTCCCACCTGTTGTGGTATAACCGTACCTGTGCGCAGGTTCTCTTTTGTGTTTATCAAAGGGACCCCTATTATTCAATCGCAGTTCCTTTGTTGATGACGTCAGGTATTGCGAGGGGCGCCCGCGCCGTCTTATAGTATGTATGAGGTAATCTTCAAAGGTCTTTATAAAAAGTGTTAGGTTAGTAACATTTTTTTGTCTTGTTAAATGTTAGATAGAGGAATAACATTAGTCATTGGATTCTTTAAATTCGGTTAACGTCGGTGCTCAAATACTCTGATGTCACTGTTTTATGATCATGCCAACCCTAGCCGTAAATCTATGATAAAATCAATGTTTGTCTGAACACTCGTATTTAATTTGTATTCAGTTAGCGAAAATACGTCACGTTGTCGTCTTTAGTAAAAAATGGTTGTACCGTATGGGCCGCGTGGAACAAAATCCGCTTAACAAAAATGATATTTTTGTGTTTCTTCGCTATCCGAGTTCTCAAGTTTACCTCTTTCAGCCCTACTTATAACAAGATATAAATAAAAGTTATTGATTTTCTCCAAATTATATCCTAATAAGGTCATAGCTTACGGCAAAGCAAACAAAAGCCGTATCGTATTGGGTAAGTCATTAGTGTTTAGTCCGCCTTGACGTACCGATGACGATTGATTTATTTATAAACGTTTCAAGAAGCGGTACACACATACGTAAATACCGTGGTAAATCTTCCATTAAAATACAATTATTTTGTCCTACTGAGCAATAACTCGGAACCATCAATCCAGGAAAATGTCCACTTAACGGTAGCCGACCTAGAATCAGCTGATTATGAGAACTTGTCTTAATTAGGTTAACTGTCCGTTACTGTAAAAACACGCAACAGCTGTACTGTTTTGTCCTTTCCATCCTTGCGATTTGTATTTTTTTTATATTTATTATTTAATCATACACCATAATCGATTATATTACAATCATCTCCCGCTTTATCCTCATCTCTATTATTTTAACTGTCCTCAATCGTGTTGCTTAATTTTATCATAGTTTAAGAAGCTCTATTCATTCTTATGTTAAAATTATGATATTAACGCCTCCACAAAAGAATATTAATCATATTTTATTAGAGTCTTTTGTAAAAACACATTAACAAAGCTGACGCCACACCCACACATAATAAAATTCATTTCCTGACAAACGTTGAACAAAATGCATATGCATGTAATGATTGAATGAACAGGTATGTATTAGCATACAAATAAGTGTAGGCAGTTTTCATTACATTATCTCGTAGTTATCTTGCAAAACAATCGTCGTGTTGCTCAATGATTTCTTCTACTCGCAAAGACAAAGGGATGACCGTTAGTAACTTTTTTCCCCTTTTTTGTCTGACCATGCGATGCGTAGTCTTAACAAACGTTTCTCTTGTTTCCTGCCGTTGTTCCACATTTGCTTCTAATGTACTGCCTATTGTTGCACATTGAAGAATTTTAATGACAATGGGTTGGTCTAAGAAACATGTTAAAACAACTCCACAGTGACAAATGTCCATTTAAAACTTCACATAGTATTGATCTTCAATTTATACGGCTGGACCTTTGACACGATACGTGTGAATTAGAGGCCACTAGTGGCGTGGCAGGCATCTGGACTTTAATTGACTCAAACATAAGTGCTACATGTATGGAAACTTTATTAAGAGCAATGCATGACCTAAAAACTTATTCAATGACAATAAAATAACTGTTCTATTATGACTTAACCGCAAGTCCCGTACAAGTAGAATACAAGCCCTTCGTTCTCGCAACGCATTATCAATCAACAATAAACCTAAGCGAGCTGCTTTTAGAATCTCATATGAAATAAAACATGCCACAATGAACAGTGAAGTATCATTTGCACCAACATTGAATTCAATTGCTGTAGCAATAAAATCTATTTTAGGTATTCGATTGTTTATAGCAGCGAATAGTAAGTTAAGTGTGTCGGCCGTCGGAGTGGTTGCAGACTTCTCGTGTTACAGAAGCATGGTCGGTGTTAGCGTCAATGATACTCCTCTTTGTTCCAACAGCTGCAATTTGCCAAAGACGTCAACCATTGACCATTGTTATTAGCCCTATTTGTATTCATAATTTCGAAATGTGGTGCGACTACAATTTTGCATATTTCTTTACTTAGGATTATGGATGCTATTTGTAAAGTTAAATAGGACGAACTAGTGTTTTGTTGTCGTTCTCGCAACTACAGTATAAATGCTTCTAAATGTATTAGAGTTAAACTTATTGCTTGAGCAGTGAATAGTTTTAGTTGTTACTTTGAAATTATAGCTCTAGTAGCTGATGTCAATCTTGTTAACACATTCCTTCAAATTCATTTATTATGCTAATGAAAAATTTATTATTATCTAAGGATCGTGGACCGGCGGCCATTAGGATAAAATCACTCCATAATTTCGTGACAAGTTCTGGGCGCGTTTGTGGTTACAGTTTACTTTCAACATTATCCACACTACACGTATGTAGTCTAACATGAATGCTTATAAAGAAATATAAATAGCCATTGAAATTAAAAGCGGGGCCGACAGTTTCGTGCCTAACAGTGTGCGTATAGTTGACAACATGCGACCTTGTGTAGCTACTGATCCTTTTATCTTCACCATGATACTTGATTCTGACGCCATTTATTAAGCATTTTGTTTTGAACACAATATAAAGCTTGTTATAAAGGCGGGTCTTAAGGTTAACGGGACATTTAAGACAAGAATCATGGCGCCCAGTGATTAATAACTTAAGGAAGAATTTAATGTAACTTATCCGAAAGACCTATTTATTCTATTGACATTTCTATCAATGTAATCTTCGGAATACAATGAAAATGGTAATTGTGAATCTAACAGTGATGGATAACAGTCCTATTATAGGTATTTGTTCTGCGGTTGTATCTATTCAATAGTTTCAAATGATTGTTTATTTTCGTATACACCTATTTTCGGCATTGAATTGAGACTTGTAACTTTTAGTTTTAATAGACTTTTTAAAGTAATTATTACTTAGCTATTTCAGGTATTTCAAAAAAATAATCTAAATCGGTTTCTTTGGCACGAAAACAGTTTTTTCCCTATTTTTATATTTTTAAGCATCAAATACTTGAAATCCTATAAAACACGCAACTGCATATCCGTTTCTTTACTAGAACCTGAATATTTATTGCAAGATCTCCAGTACAAAATCCCCTTATACTACAATATTTGCAATACACAATATTCTGATCTAAAATCGTACACCTAGCAGGCGTAATTTGTCACAGGGCAGTACAATAGGTCGTAGACTGCATGAAATATGGTTCTAGTTGAAACCACATCTATCAGATTCGTTGCTTGCCATCGATATTTCATGTAATCCAATCTAATATTTCAACCTTCATTATCGAACCAAATTGGGAATTTTAATGGAAGTGTCAATTTGAGAGGTAAGCCGTGCCCTAATTCGTATTTATTCAGCTGTAATTTGTTGGACAAGTTTAACCAATGCTAACTAAAAGTTAGAAGTTAAATTGAAATTGATATAGTTAAGTCTTCCTTCATATCTTCTTTTTTTTTTGTATGCGTTTAATTTTCTCGTCGTTTTTTGTTAGGTTACAATAATTTTTCGTCTACGTCTTCACTCTCAATTCCTATGAGTTCGTCTCGAACATTTCATTCGAACTGTTTACATGTGCCGATATTATTTGCTTCGGCAGTAGTCCAGCAAGCAATTTGACTAGCTCAAACATCGCTCAACGCATACAATGTGTGCCTATTTAAATGCGATATCATCGGTACGCACATTTGTTCGCGTAACGTTTACTGAAACTGTTCCAAAACGATTTGTTTTACCCACTTACCCATGACTGCCGATGCATCCAGTCTACCTTTATCAGATGTCCGTTCCACCATTATTCTCGGATTAATTCATTAAGATGCGAATATTGTATTAATACCAGCTAACGTTTGCATTAAATTCGTCGTTTTCTAATTCTTTCTGCCTCACAATTTTCTTGCACATAAGACGTTGACAGTTTATTGTTTTTCATTTCTAGTTGTTTTGTTTGTCACATGGTTTTTTCGAGTTCTTGTACATGTTACTTTTTTTTGTCGAATATTTATTTTACCTTTTAACGGAATTTCTCATTTTGATGAGAAGTTTCATACAAAGTAACATGTCAATCGAGTTTTTTACTATTTTGTTGACTATATATCCCAAATTGGAGTCATGAGCAGTCGCCTTTACGTGTATCGATAGAACTTTTCATAGCACCTAATAAGGGCAGGGACCGGGTTCTAAGAGCCACCTACACAGTACACAGAGCTGTACAAATGTCCATATTCGTCATTATGGGCGTTCTGACTAAGACGGTCGGCGAATCGGCTACCTTTGTTAGATGTAAGCTGATGACTATACTTTTTGCTGAAGTGGGCGGCCAATTCACCTTCGATATAAAGATTATCTTTATACCATGTAGGTGGTAAGTACATCTTATACTTGAATACTTAGGAAGTTCACTGATGATTCGATTTCGTAATAATAGTTCCGATATAACGTGGGTAGCTTAATGTTGGAGCATACTAATCTACAAATTACGTATTTATTTAACCTTATTGCATAAGTTACAGTTGTTGCGACATCTAAATGACCTTCTTTTGGTCAGTGAATGAATAGCTCCAGTAAATGGGCAAATGCTCGAATTATACAAGTTAGAATTTTAATGACTGCACAGAACTAATCATCCATGTAGAATATTGTTTTGCTTAATGTTA
Organism: Spodoptera exigua; assembly: GCA_902829305.4. Lineage (NCBI taxonomy): Eukaryota > Metazoa > Arthropoda > Insecta > Lepidoptera > Noctuidae > Spodoptera > Spodoptera exigua. The sequence goes on from LR824612.2 coordinate 8,516,483, forward strand.
ATTAGACAAAACAGAAACTAATAAATTAATTAAGTATAAAATCTTTTTTGTCTTTGATTGTAGATAAATGAGTTAGATAAGTACATGAAAAATGTTTTATACACGTGATTATGTTTCATCGAAAACTATCTAAATATAAATGTATGTGTAAAGCTGTTGATGCGTCAAATTTTACTTTCATATCGACTCTTCAACAGCTGTGAAAATGTAGAAAACAAAGACTAATATTTTAGATCTACTTTTTCTGTTGTTGCTACACGATCAAAGCTTTAAATAATCCCCAGCAATATGTGTTTAATCTAGCTTTTTATACTGTTTACAAAAATAACACTATTAAAAAATGTTAGTGCCTAATATCAGAGATCAGGCAAAGTAATGACTAGAACTTTTTGAAATTATGAAACGCATAGAATTATATTTTCATCTCGTTTGTAACCTATCATTTTGGTTCACCGATCTTCGGTTTGTTTCATCTCCGCTGCCGCTTTAAGATAAAGACTCCTCAAAGTAATGGATTTTGTTTTAAATTAGGGTTGCTACACAATACTTCTTTGTATTAGAAACATCTGTCGGTAATATAACACTCTGTATTAAATTTATCGATACGCTTGTTAGTTTATTCTAAGAACAATGAATATGTCGTGATGGGGAATTAATATAATAAAATATATTTACATTTACATATATATACCTATAATAGGTATCAACGTTATTAATTAGTATCTATCTGATTGAATGCTGTAATGTCACGAGTTGACGTAATTTTCTTAGAATACTATTTCACGGAGGCAATAGTTCAAGTGTAGACCAACCCTATTCTTGTCGTTCCGTTATACGCTGCACAGATATTTTAATGACTATTAATTTAGATTTAATTATCCACTAACTTTTTATGTGTACGTTCAAGAGTTTAAGTGAATTGTCCGAGAGTTATTTATAAATACATGACATAATTATGCAAGAAACTGACCAATCAATCGGTATTTAAAAAATAACGCATATGATTTAACATAACACGGCCAGCTCACAGAGCTCGACAAATGAAGTATGATGTTAGGAACTTATGTGATTAATATTTGGTCGTTTAATATTAGAGGTCGAACTAAGAGATGTAATTATGTCTATATTAAAGGGTCATCAACGTCCCTTCAGGTGTAATTATTTGACTGCTCTTGTCTTGTTAAACATCAGTATTTGTAGATGTTATATTTTATTCCAATTAAACAATATTTAGTCTTGTTTGTCTGATAATTAACTTAATGGTAGCCATTTATCTCATAGAATATCTTAAATAGATAAATAAATATAATAAGTAGACTACCAAAGAGTTTGTTAACATGACTTTTGATTATAAGAATGGGTGAGACAGAAAATTTTTCTGTCGAGTTCTCATGGTAGTCTTGAATATAGTCACTTCTATTTTATCTATTTTTCAGATAACTCACAATAAGAAATGCTAAGATAGATTTAAAGAGTTATCTAATAACTCGGAGAATCATTAAATATGCAATAGGAAACTTTAGTTGAATTAATAGGATCTCAGCGCCGCCGGAGCTGTCGGTGTACGTAATTCAATTCCCACTATACTTAGATTCAAATGTAATATAATATTGATAAAACAGCTTATAAAACCCGGTCATATCAAAGTACTCTTCCGACAAGAGATGACGAATTTTGTATAAAAAACTTCATTGATTGATATTTCACCTATGGGACCTTTGAACTTTCTGTCGAGTGGACAATGGGCCATGCTCAATTAGACGTTGGGCCTCTGTGGGTGGTCCGATAGTAATATATGTTCCTTTCGCCCTATAATCAATAAAAATGCGCCTTTAGTGTACATGTCAGGTGTAGTGACGTTTTGACGGAGTTGGTGTTGGTCGGTACTGGTTTTGTAATAGAAACCCGCGCTTGCATTGTGCTTGTTCTCCACGGATGCGATGTTGAGATCATATTCTTTTATATAGGGTTATTATGAATGTATTGTCCCGTTGTTACCTTTTATGAGTTGAACTGTGACTTATAGAGTAATGTTGCAACATTGTCACATTTGTACAATAGCTTGAGTTAGTAAAAAGTTTTATCATTTCTCGTTGGTGTAACTATTAAAAAGGTTTGTGTGTATTGTAGGTTGTGATGTTTTTTTTTAATATTGTTTAAGATATGGTTTTCCAAGATATATTTTTAGAGTAATAGCAACATTAACAACTACTATAGACGCTGGTTACAGGATCAGAATTCAATTTGCTTTGTACTTTTATTAGTATTTAATTCTGTACTGTATTTTTACATATTAAATCAGTAATTATGTAACTTAGCAAAAAACTACCTTTGTACAATATTTAAGAATGCAATGCACGAGTATATTTTTGCTCATTCATCCGCGACAGACATTTATTGTAAGATAATACCTACGTTTTATGTTTCTCTATACCTATAATGTATATTAGGTTTTTTTCCGTGTGATTGTAATATTGATTGAAGTAGTAGTTTCGATTTTTAAAGATACTCCAAAAAGTATATCGAAACAGATATTTCCAAAGAGTTTTCTCATTCGGAAATTCCACTATATAATATAATACTTGGATAAATAACAAGAAAGTGAAATATTTACCTAGTAATGTTAGATTTCAGTGTTTTATAACATGACTAGCGAAAAGAAAGCGTTAGGAAAATAAACCACGTTTCTTTAAAAATAGTTCCTGACTTACTTAATAATCACTTCCTATTTAATACTTAATAAAAATAAAACGAAAGGTTATGTCTACGGAAAATAATTCTTCAAATACCAGTGATGTAGCTTGGAGCAATCCGAGAGTGTTCGATAAATTGTCGTCGGCCGTGTCAATTAATTTTGATGCTGACCGAATTTTTCAACACGCTTGTCGGTTCTTCCTCTTCACCACTACATTTTTATAAATAAAAGAATTCTCCGTTGAAATTGAAATATTTTAATGTTCTAGTCATTTAAATTTAGTTTATTTTTTGATAAAAAGAAAATATCGTTCACGACGAAATGGAAATGTATTACTTATATGCCTTTTCATAAACTTGTACTGTTAATACTCCAACACTACGAAATTTGAAAAAAAAACGTAGGAATCGATAAACTAATAAACTGAATTCCCAACAATGCAAGAATCGATCATTTAAATCGAGAAGTAATAAATAAATAATCGATACGTTTAATTAAATTTACAAAATACAGTATTAGTGATTTAAAATAATCCGTGAACAATCACAAATTGCTAACTCTTTGAGTGCAATTAAATGCAGTTTTGCATTAAAACTGATTATTTGTTGCTAGTTGTTGAGTTGTGTTATTAACTGACTGCTGAGCCGCGACCTCTTGACAATGCAACATTAAAGCTAAGAGCAAATACTTTGATGTTTCCGATATACCTATAATTTTGCCATCAATGATGTAAGCTTTGTTTCACAGAGTTACTGCGTCAATAAAGGTACACATATTTATATAGGTCCAAAACTTAACGTTTATCTACAAGCTTATTTTCTTTCCATTATTTCCCTTTTTAATAAACTCAAATTATGAGGAAAATTGAATTGTCCATGACATTAAAATGGATCTAATTGATCCGCACTTGGACCGTTAAAATAATTTTTTTTTGGTTAATCACGTTTTAATTGATTATTTACTTAGTGCATAGGAAATCTTTAAAGGAGTTTTAAAGTATGTCGTTGAATAATTAAATGCAAACACAGGCTCATTTAAATAGCTTCAAATTACACACCTGTTAATTAAATTAATGACAACACATGTGCGAAAATAAGCATCAAAACTAATTACAAAATGAATGCCCAGTACATTCATATATTATTTAGCAAATAAAATACGATATTATATGATGGAAACGCACATAGAACTGACCACTAGAAATTATATTAGCGATTGGGATGATGGCCAATTCCAACCAGCGTTCATCTACCTCTGTTAAACAGCCAAAATAAATAAAGTTTTATATTCAACCAGTCACATGCGATTAACAAATATCTTGACACTTCCAACTAGTACAACAGTCTCGACGCTACTCCTAACTGTAGCCAAGAGTTTAACGACTTATTATTAATTATGAGATTGCTACACACAATGTCTCTCCCGGTTATTTCATATGAAAAATATTTGATGTCGGCAAATCATTATCAAGTAGAAGACAGACACAAATCAAGATAGCGATTTTAAGTACTTTTGAATGCGTCTAGCATTTATTATATCCTTGCATCTTGCATGGATGCATAAATTCACTGTGACCACAGTATAAATCAGAATGCCATCTGAACAAAATTAGTACCTACTAAACGTTATGTTATTCTGAAATACAAGAGTAGTATAGTGCCTAGTATAAAATAATGTGGTATCAGACAAGCACATTCGAAGAATTCCGTTAAATACAGCCAAACATACAGGTAGGTACATAATCACGTTTTTAACGGTGGAAAGACGGCTATAAACACATGCGTGACATCGCTCTAGCGCCTAATCACTAGCTGATTTAAAAAAAATAAAGCTATTATTGAGAGTATTTTTCGTTTTAGTATTTTTAATTGCACTGTTTTCTTTTTGCGTGCATGTGCTTGAACTCTGTGCCAAGAGTCTCACGCGTGAACATCCACAAAGAAATAGAAACGGTTATTTCTGACGATCACCTCTAGGTGCGTGTGACCGCTCCACGAGTATCGCTGGTATGAATGAGTTCTCTATTAATGTATAAACAAAATTATTTCATCTGTCATATCGTATAAAGTTTCACTCACACTCACACACAAGTCGCCTAAATAAACATCACATCCCGTTTATTATTTCGTTTTGGCAGATATCACCACATTTTCGTAGGCAAAATCAAGGTTACAAAGAAATTTGTTTGAAGAATGGAACAACTTTGTCCAATCTAGGAATCAGTCCTCCTTCTTGGTACAAACGCTTACGACTGATCAATCAGCGTGATACCTCGAAAACGTGCTCATGCCTAACAATGCTAGTTATTGGTTTTCTATTAGTATTAAATTAACATACATTATTCTATGTGCATATTATGTCATTGCTATTTTCGTGATACGTGTTGTCAACTGCCTTTCTATTGAGCTGTACCTATTTGTGCCTCATCAACCTTCGAATTAATCAAATCACAATCCAATCTGACAATACCGAGACTCATAAAGGAATTAATCGCAGAATTATCGTGAAACAAAGATGACAAAATTGATTTACTGAATGTCTTTGTTTCGTAAATTTGTTACAAAATCGTCAACGAGTGACATCTAAATCGTTTACGCCTAGTAATGTCAGACAAGTACTAAATGATTTTAAAAGCTAAACGTCCACTTGCATCATATGACAGCACTTTCGGTTGCACAACGCTCTCACAACTATTGTTGGAATATTTTTGTACATGCTTTTGTGATTGGGATGCGTACAGGTTGCGCAATCAGATCTGCCTAGGTACGACTAAACCCTAAGTGATTTCACCGGTTGAATTTCTTCACTAAATAGATTTTTTATTCCATAAAATTATCTACCTTATCATTAGTTTACTTTTTGGTTGCATTTTGTGACATTTATAGCTTTGACCTTGACTTTTTGAGTGCATCAATAAATTAAATATTGGCTTTCAAATACTTCTGAGTCGAAATAATCCTGTTAACGTGTTCGTCTATATAATTTGCTCTGTCAACTACACTACCTATAATTCTTAACAACACACTCAGTATCCTTACGGCCATACCGAATGGTATCTATAAGAATGAATAGCTCATTGTTGTACAAGGCAGCAGTAATTACAAAAACTCATATACATTAAGTTCATGTGTCATTAACTAAAACAACATTAAGTGTGTTTATATTTATATTTCAACCGAGCTTTGTTCACGGCTAGTGTTGAGATGTGAGAAATTCTATAGAAGCCCGCGACTCGTATAGTCATAAAAATTTTCAACATGCTTTTTAGTTTACTGTAGTATTTATAGAAACGCTGCATTTTCATCATCCGCCGTTTCTACCAAAAATGTTTAATGTAAATAATGTATTATTATTTAATGTGAACTTTATTTGAATTTGATTAGTGTTTGGTTTGTAAGTTTAAATGGCTTGTATATCAGATTTATAAGTTTCCATTTGCACGATTGCGAAATTATTGTGAGAAATATTTTCAAGTTCCATTGTAACAGTCTCTTCCACTCCTGTAAAACTTTCCTCACTATATTTCTGCTAATTAAAACCTAATGCTTGTTTTTACCTAACCAAGAAAATATCTGTGTCGTCACATAGCTTCATATTAGGTTAGGGACATAGAATTAATTAGCAAAATTAGCTTTGCAACGACATCACCTGCTGGCCTTACGTGTATTTGATTACACCTACGATTATTACAAGAATTGCAATTGAATTGATTTCAATCATTGTACATCTGTAATTGTGAACGTATCCTTGGACAAGGAATACATCATTCTAGTCAGTCAATAAAATGTTTGTAATAATGATCATAGTTTGTAGGGTATTAACATTGACATTGTGTTTACTTGAATTATTGTTGGCGTAGGTGGTTTACACATTGGAAGCGTCGTGCGAGTGATTGAGTAAGACGGCTCATTACAATAGGTTTTTCTTAACTAAAATCGACACGTGTCGTTCAGTAGGCGTCGCTACCAGTCGCGTTAACAATATGTTATGAATGACAAGGTTGAGCCGCGTTTGTCTAGCTGAACCAAGTACTTCTACTGGCTTGCTATTGTCAAATATTTGCCTCAAACAATCCACCTTGCTTGCAACTGAGAACCGCTTTTCTATAAGTACTTCAGCCACCTCCCAAACACTCAAACAGTGCTTAACTTTAAAATATTTTAATACTAATTCTGTTGCTATGATACGCTTTGAAGTGGTAGATAGAACCAACATCAAGTTTTCGAAGTTTTGAGTCGTGGTGCTGAATTAAGTATATTTTCATTTGTGGTCGACTTCAACAATACTGATGTTGTAAAATAACACAATGTGTCATTCAGTGACGCCATTAAATCTGTTTGAAATTGTTTTTACATTGTTTATTCAATAGTTTGTCATTGGTATAATTCTGTCATTCAATGTTTATAAGCTACGCCTACGAAACTTCCATTGAATATGAAGCCCATTCCAGAATGGTAGGTGCTGACATTTGATACTTCGTTTTTATTGTGGCAGGAAAAAATTACATTACAATTTTATATTTGACACCCCGCCCAAAGTGATTCATGGATATCAAGTTGTCGCTAATTAATATTGTATGATATGCATAGATAACACTAAGAAGTTTATAGCTTCCTTCTGACACCGATTTTTGCGTGAATAGCATTATAACATAGTCACCGGACGTTATAAACTTTTCTATTGAACTCACATAATGGGGCATTAAAGTCGCAAACTGACGCGACAAACAGAAACATCCACAGCTCGTTGTTTTACGATAATGTTCCATATTATATTAATGTCCGCGTCGCATCAGCTCACGTTCTTTGGCACCGACATAACACATAAAAAGGAAACCCGAATTTCCCTACTGTAAACTCGTCCTATATTTACAAATGGGCCCCACAAGTAAACCGTGAAAAATAAATATTAGGCGATAAATCAGCGAAAATCTCCGGTTTACTCCAATGCTTTTATAGCTATAATAAAAGAACCGTCAACTGTGGATAGTGTTCGGGGAATAAACAGTACAGATCGCGGTCAGTATTCTGGAAACTCGAACACGTAACAGTGGCTATTGGTTCAGCTTTGACACATTTAGGCGATGTTAACTACAGAGCTTATTTACACGTGTCGAACCTGCGTAAATCCTAACGGATAGGACCGTAAATTTGTAGCTGCTTTGTATGAAAACATGCGTATTCCTTCGCACTAAGACAATTTATTGAGATATAACTCTCCTTACGTTAGTCGACCGCACGTTACTACTACAATATTATTTTAACAGCATCCTCTTATGATTCTAGCACAAGTTTCACAAAAATATTATAATGGCTTTTAAAGTCGGTTCTTCAAAAACCATTATATTTGTGTGAAATTATTGCTCATGTTAGTTTATCTTTAACATAAATTACTTTTAGAAAATATGATGATGAGTTTTAACAAATCATGTGTTATGATTACCTAGTTTTTAACCGACTTCAAAAAAAGGAGGAGGTTCTCAATTCGATTGTATTTTTTTTTTTTTTTTTTTTTTTTATTTTTTTTTTTTATGTTTGTTACCTCAGATCTCCGTCGTTTATGGACGGATTTGCAAAATTTTTTTTATGATTGAAAGGATATGCTTCCAGATTGGTCCCATTCTTTTCAAAATTGAGTTTTGATGATGGGATCCATGAGAAATCGAGGGAACTCCTCAAATATTATAGGCAACTATATAGTAATTTTAATATTTTCATAGAGCACTCAAGCATTTACAGTCAAAAAGTAATATTTGATGGGGTGGAACTGGTGAAGAAGATCAGAAATGGGTGATGAAACTTGACACTCGCATAGATATCACAATCAAGGTAGTTCAGCAAGTATGAAAATGCACTGTAAACCAATGATCTTAAATAATTATGTTGGAAATGTTATCATCGAACTGATTTAATGATGATTATGGAGCTGGAAGGTAGGCACTGGAACTGCGTACCTAATTAATATATCCTAGCCGTGTTTGGGCTTGTTAGAATTGTTATAAGATGCACTTTGGCTGTAAGGTACTATTGAACTGATGTGATGATGAAGCTGGAAGGTTGGCATGGGGCCTAGTATTGTGTAAGCTTATTAGAGCTGTCAAGAGCAATGGAAAGGGCTATGCTCATAGTTTCCGTGCATGTTCGAATCAGAAATGAAGAAATCCGCAGAAGAACCAGCGTCACCGACATAGCCCGAAGAAATGCCAAACTTAAGTGACAGTGGGCACGGCACATTGCTCGTAGAACAGATGGCCGATGGGGCCGAAAGGTTCTAGAGCGGGACCGCACACCTTTGGGGGCGGAGTTTGGCCTAGTATTGGCTATTTTGCATTAGTCCACGTGGACTGCGTTTACACATTAGTGGTGAAATGCGTCATTGTGTTCTTATCGTTTTCCTGGTAATAGGCTAAGAGAATTCATTGGCATTTTTAACAAAACAGTCGTTTTAAATGGGTTACAAAACAATAATTGCGTCGTACAAAACAATAATTGTGTTTCTTTTGTGTGCACATATGTAGATAATACTTACTTAAAAAAGGTTCATACATTGAATGACTCATAAATGTATATTTACAATAGCGATGGTCTTTTGTATTTTTACCAACTTGTCTATATATGAATGTTCTTAGTAATAACAAAATAGTATTCTTCATTTAATGGGTTACAATTGATACAAAACAATAATTGCATCGGTCTTTTTTCTATGTACGAATGTATTTAATCATAGATACTAAATTAGATTGCATTTGGTATCTTTGAACTTTATCTGTCTGTTGATGAAAATATCTAGTTTTTTGTTATTTGGCGAGAACTAATATGAATTTATGATAAGATTATTATTTTTTTTTAACTATAAGTCATAAGTATCTCATGCATCATATCATCTCTCCTCGAGATCAAAACGATTACACAGTAACAATGTACTATGATATGTATTTCTACGTATAAGTATGACATTGGTAACTTTTTCAAAAGAAATGTAGGAACGATATTGACTTCTTTGCCATAACACATTATAATAAAAAAAAACACTAAACGGCTACAAATAAAAAAAAATTTTACAAAATAAAAAAACCGCCTTCAAAAAAAGTCAAGCAATAAAAGTTCCTACACTAAAAAGTAAAAAATAACAATTTAAATTACTGTAAAAAAACTTAGTTTATAGGTAAACTTATTTGACATTAATATTTTGCAAATATTCAAAATTTATTACTTATTTTTGGAGTCGGTGCCAGCCCATGCAAGGAAATACAAATGGGCAACAATCCCTTGAAAAACTACCTCTTACTTAATTATAAAACTACTTAATACCTATTTGCATACTCAAATATAGGTATATTAATTAAGACATAAATACAGATTAGACTTCTCTACAAAAAATGTCCGATTTGCACATTTTTTTTAAATAAAAAATATATACTAACAAAAACATTTTAAGTACATTGAAAATGTTTAAGCATTATGTACGAAAAATGGCACCGGATATTAAAAAGCTAACTAACATTAAGTTTCAACATTAAAATGCTGGCACCGACTCCAAAAATAAGTAATAAATTTTGAATATTTGCAAAATATTAATGTCAAATAAGTTTACCTATAAACTAAGTTTTTTTACAGTAATTTAAATTGTTATTTTTTACTTTTTAGTGTAGGAACTTTTATTGCTTGACTTTTTTTGAAGGCGGTTTTTTTATTTTGTAAAATTTTTTTGTGAGTGTAAATACAGCTAACGAAAGAATATCTAAAAGAAAACATGTTTATGCAGAACAAACAAATTGGTTTTCACTTCCGTGTGCTTGTATGCTTCCTCAGTATCAGCGATATCAGTGAATGTTGTGTGTCTTTTTTATTTACTTAAGAATGTCACACAAACAAGTCGTCTTTCTTCTACCCTTGCGGAGTGGTATGCAAATAACATTTTATTTTTTCATTCACACCCAATGTCTGCTTATTGCCATTCATAAAATATAGGCATTATTTTTCTTCGCCGCGTTTACGCTTGACCACCTGTTTATGTGCACGTTCTCTGAAATTAACATAACATGTTTTGTCGTCGATATTCATATTTCTCAGTCACACTTCACACAATTAGCTGCAGTTCAATCGAGAACTGGTATGCAGCTCAAATATTTATGCTTGCTTTTATTTGTAACGGTATTTCTCCTTGTTTCCACTAGACGCTTGTTTATTCTAATGGTGGGTTTAAAAAGATCTCTAAATGTCTCATCAGTGTCCAAACAATGAGGCTGTGCGACTCCTCGAACGAACAACAACTCCACAATTGTAAAGACAACCGTCGCTGGCATTTCCAACTCGTTTCCATTTTAAGTCCCTTTCGTAATGGCCAATGTCAATTTCCCTCCTGGTGTGATTTATGCTCTCATTATTTACAACATAGTACTTATTTTACATAACGTTGGAATAAAATTGTATCGTTACAACAGTATTGTTTTCATTCATTAATGAATCACCTTCAATCTCATTTCGTCACTTTTCTAAGTATAATTATTGTCATCGTCCCACGCAGAGGAATGACTAATGAAGATCTTGGAAGAACCATCAATCATGTGGTAGAATACTATAATTATACTCATTTGACACACCAAAAACTTCAAAGTTATTCAATCTTGGATCCTATTAAGCTTGTAAAATTCATTCAAAGGCATACTAGCTGAGCAAAAAGTTTTTAATAGTTTTTTGCTCAGCAATCATAAAGAGCAAGATTATATTTAGGCTTGAGCCTATTTCTATTTGAATTCAGTGAGACCACAGCTGCAGCACTTTGATTAAAATTTCTCTATGTTTGCATAATGCATGTTCATGACTAGACATTAGCCCATGGTACTTGGTATCGAGGACAGGAAGTCGGATATTACTGCAGCAGCTCCGTGCGCTTGTTAAATAAGCTGTAAAAATACATTTATGTATTGTCACGCTCTTATCTTGTCTTCTAGACACAGTATGAAATCAAAGTTTAGAAGCCAAACTATCAAACATTCCTCATGTAAATCGATTTTAATTACTATAGACTTTCCTATTTCCACACGACCTAAAGTGTTGGTGCATGTGAAACATTTAACTTAACTCGTGAAATCGTACAATTTATTTATGTGTACCACAAATTAGAGTTGGGTAATGGCTTATGCAAATTTATTCATATATTTCCAATCGGTTCGTAAAACCTTATCGGAATATAAGTCTTCTCATGCAATATGAAATACTTTCTACGGTTACATTTTGAAAACACTTATTGGTAGAAACTGTCTTTGCAAGAGCCACCGCCATTATGGTGTTAGTACATCTGTTCGTCGTTGTACATTGTCTGAAGCTACCGTACCGGGAACTCAAGTCACTACTGCATTTTGATTATCTTTTTCCCATTCATCATTCTCAAGTGCATTGCTTTCTATTAATATACACACTACTTTGTTACTGCATGATATATGAAGAGGGTTAAATTATTCATATACTATCTTTAATACTCTTTGATGTCCAACATCATTAAGTTTGTTACCTTGTTCAAAATTAGTAAAATCCGGTTTGATTGCTCAATAATCTAATTCATCAAGCTTGATTACATATGGGCCGTCCACAAACACAATGCTGTAATAGTTGTAGGAAACAGTGGGTACATAAGTTCTTTGTTCTTCAATGTCACTTTGGTTTGGGTTGCATTTGTTTGTCAAATCACTAAAATGGTGAGACATACTATAGTAAAATATATCATAAAGTGTTAATGTTTAATAGTTATTAGATTAATCTAGAGCTTATTACATGATATAACTAGTTTTAATTACTTTGATAACTTAAATCTTAGTGATTTAAGCTATGCTCAGGAAAGGTTCACCTCATAAAATTTGGTTAATTTTACTTGAAATTTTTAACATAGCGACGTTGATATAAACTTTCTTTGCTTGCTTAATTTAATTAGCGAGATCACAAGTATTATGTTGAATACCTAGGCCTATCGGTATTTAATGGAAAACATATTTCAGTTTATTGGTTTGGTAATGCTATCAAATCATTCCCAGAAAACAGATTTTTTAGTCACTTATGTACCTGGTAATTACCCACACATTTTAATATATCAACATAATTATTCGCGTGATTCAAGTCTTCGTGGTTGGCCGACGCAAGTGAAGCCGGTCGCTACTGACCGTGGTACTGCGTTTACGCATCGTCGCTCATCGTGTGAAAATTCCCCTTCAATCCACATTGTTCTTAATTTGCCCTCATACATTTTATTCAGGGAACATTAATCTCAGCACTATCGAAAAAACAAAGCTGTTAGTAGTTAGAGTCCGCTTTGTGTTGCCGCCAAACCTAGAGTTGTGCAACAATCTGGAATTTCCTTAGACTTTGATGAAGTCTACTGAAATATTTGCAACGGGAAAATTGATAGTCCTTCACACATTAAAATGGATGTTCTTCATTTATGCTCCAGTTGTGTCAGTCAAGCTTAATTAATGCACCTTATAATTTCACTGTCTAGACCGTGCGTCCGTTTACTTAGTTTGTTATTACGACGGCCGTTGCAATGGCGTCGTCGTTAAATTACAAAATACCACCACTGTTCTTGGTGATGAAAGAAATTAATTGTTTCCGCCGACCGACGTTAGTAACGAAAGTGATTTTGTGACTTAGTCTACGCTTGGAAACAATTATACCATTTGTTTCACTGGAACTCCTGCGTGTAGATTGCTAGTAGATTACTTAGTTAAGGAAACTTTAGATCTTTTTATTAACGTTAAATACTCTAACAATTTTGCAAGAGAATGCTTTATTTTTTATACTTCCTCTTCACGTGTGATTCTGATTTCAAATGTAATTGAAACATTTCGTGCCTTCGTGTTTTAATGCGTGCATAGATTAGACCTTATTTGTTTTATTAACGTCATTATGTTACAACCCATTATGTGTGTTTATTTACGGCGATATTATTACAGTTGTTTGGTACTTAAAAACACTTTTTGTATAAAACAATCATTGTTATTTGAAGACTTTGTTAAACTTAACCTTTAAACGTTACGTTAACCTTACAAACTTCATTCAAACATTGCTGCAGTAATAGCAAGAATTGCTTAGCAGTTCAAACGTAAAATTGCTCAATTTGAACTTTATTTTAGTAATATAACAAAATTATTGGATGATATTTCCCAATAAATACATTAATCTTGATATATTTCGAAAATAACATAAAACTGTCCAGGGGTCGAGTTTAATTCTGTATTAATACTGCATGTTTATTCAATAAATAATTTAAAAGATCGCACCGTGGGTAATAAAATTCAGTTTAATGTTTTTAATAGAAACTATAAAACTTTGTAGGCGGTAGGTCTTGGTGAAGCGTAAAATCTAATCACGTCGCAAACGTCCAATTCCGTGTGATAATACCGTTCTTTGGGCTTGAAGTTACAGCTTATTAAATGCGTATTAGAATTGAATGAGGGAGAGGGATTACAGAGTGAACGCGCCGCGGTCCGCCATTGTGGACGGTGACAATGCAAGAGATATTGCATTGCATTATCTGGAACCAGAAAGCGTACGTGTGTGTGTCAGTGTCGCAATACTCCACGGAGAAAATTGTATAGTACTATTAATTACTTGTAAAAAACTTAAAAGGAATTTAAATAGACATTTTTAAATCCTACATTGCAGAAGTATGTAAGTATGATCTAGTAAAATGACCACAGGTCAGTGAACCCCATTCAAGGCGCGTTATTTAAGAATTATGAAAACATATTTATTTTGCGAACGATGGAACTTATATTCAATAACAGCAATGAAGCAGCGAAACTTGTTTTCTTTACCTATCCATTAAGAAGAATAATTTCAAAGTCGTTTTAAATTGAAAGTCTACCATTAATTTTGGTTACAAAAATTCAACCTAAGACTAACTGTAATTCTTTTCCGTAGGTGGTCTCAAAGATCGAAGCGGCAATTGACATTTGTCATTCAGTGACATACAAGTTGCTTGCGCTCCTATTATAGTGAATGCTCTTCCTACGCGGGCGTTCAAACATCATTATGTTATAGACTTATCAATACACGAACAACTAACTTTCAATCTTAACTCATGCACTCAAAGATAGATTTTGTCTACTAGCTTCTAAAGGGAGTTGCAAGGCTAGAATTACGTACATAGAATGATCGCGATTGCGGTTAGAGTAATCCGAGTAAATGGTAAAATTAAACCTTGTTAATACGAATATAACTAGGTATACTATGCGGCTTTGCAACCTGTTTGTGGATAGATCTATTTTGATGTAACTTAATTTTGTGACACTAAAAACAAGTAATAAATTAAAGATATTATCACTTCCACCTTAATTAAAATCGATCGGAACATCAATTCATATTTAAATTTGTGGTTTATGAGATTGATTGCACGTTTAAATGTTACACGTTCCACGTTTGTGGAAAACATTAATATACCGTGAGCTTTCCTCGCAAGTGGAAAGAATTATAACCAAGAAATGGGTTAACGTGATGCTCGTAGGCGATGAGCATGCAAGCTGTCATTAAACATTTCTGTTACATCTGCATGTCTCATAAATTACTCTTGTGCTTTAAACGCTTCCATTACACAGTATGATGATGTTAAAACCTAAATCTTTTATTTAGAAAGAAGGTATAAACAAAGACGAAAAATTTGTGTCTTGACTAGGAATGCGTAAATATCTGCTCATCACTAAAGTCATCCATAGTTCACACGAGCCTCAAGTGGGCACACAAGTTTAGTGGCTTGCGCAAGAACGACCTCATACAGACGACACATTTCGAACCTCGTCCACGTCAAATCTGAGTACATTAATCAAACTCAGCCGCATAGACGTGGAGTGACAGACAGACAGCCCCTAAAACAGGCTGACACAAAACAGCCTCCATTACCCCGCAATTGTTTTTGTTTTAAACTCTCATTTGCCTGTACAAAGACTGCTGCATTGTTCAACAACCATTACAAGTGTTTCGACACCTGTCAACGTTTGTTTGTGACACGTTACAAAAGGAGTTTTTATATGATTCTGATCTTGATGCAACCTTGTGTTGACCGTCAAACGATTCAACTTGTCAAAATGAGAACCCTGTCAATGATGACTGTCAAATTAATCAACTTATTCAAAATGTTTAGTCAAATCATAATTAATATTGGCTTGGAGATTTGGGAAGCAACATAAATCGACATGGCATTTATATTTTGAATTACTAGATAAGTATGTGTCGTAAACATAAAACCCAGTAGCAGACACCGCGACCGACTGGGTGCCAATTAAGTTGTTTGGCACAAAAAAGCCACCGCTAATATGAGGCATAAACATATCATCCTAAATGCGTCCACCATCAATATGCAAGAAAAGGTGGCAATTAAATATATAATCCATCGGCTATCACACGAGTCCCGTGCCGGGTTAATGGCTTGTTTACTCACTTTACCGCCCTTATATGGCGTGAAAGCTCCTCCGCATTGTCGCCAGCCCCTCGGCGAACTCGGTATGGTCAGGCGGATACGTGCGTTCGAACATATGAGCCATTTGATAGCGTGAGAGATTAACAAATTGAAGACAACCCGCATAACTGTACTGGACATGTGTTACAGATAAAAATTAAAATGAGAATATTTTTTTTCATTTTTTGCCATTAAGTACTTACTGTGTTTGCGAGATAAGATATGAAAAACAAGAAGGTTTTGAAGTCTCCTCTTTTAGCAAATAGATATTTTATTGATAAGATACTAAGCTACAACTTGAGTGTACAAGTAATAGCTTCGAATTTGATTGATTGCGTGAAGATACTAAACTTACTTCTGTGTAAAATATTGAGCACGTGTTTCTTACTGATAAGTGACTTACTTACTTCATAGCTTGGATATTATAAAACAGATGGTCATCGGATATTGCGTACGGAAATAAGCCGATGACGATGACGCATTGCTTCTTTATCTGGATAAGGAAGATAAAACGAGACCCTATGTTTGCACAACGATTCTTCACATACGGTGGGGAAATCGCAAGCTCGAGTTAAAATACTTTTGCACTAACAAGCCATATGGTACATGGTCCACTTTGCATTGATATAGCAAATAAC
Organism: Spodoptera exigua; assembly: GCA_902829305.4. NCBI lineage: Eukaryota > Metazoa > Arthropoda > Insecta > Lepidoptera > Noctuidae > Spodoptera > Spodoptera exigua. The sequence continues at coordinate 8,533,262 of LR824612.2, forward strand.
AGCATCAATAAATATATTATTCAAATTTTGTTATTTATCTCTTAGTAATTGCTATGTCTATGTAATTATTCTTTCAATTCCCTTCGTTTAACACAGTCCTAAAGTATAATATTAAGTACTTATAAGTTTAGAATCAATTAGCGGTGATGACAAATGGTGAGTCATTCTTATCTTAGTAAAAATATATAACTTGAAACAATGACGTCACTGTTTGGGGGATGGCCTTTGTACGTTATATTACCAACCATATAATTAAAGGTGCAGTATCGGATCTATCAATACATCTGTCAGATGATGTCATAGCAGTCATCAACTATTGTCGTAACCTTCAAACTTATTACAGATCCAATACTTACTAAAAATATTGATTACATACACGATGAAGCGTCTGAAAATAACAATGTTTCAAGACAGCTATAACCATTAAAACTATGTGTTTCTGCAAACACATAACAACAACGTAATTAGGTATTGTAAGTTTTCCAAAAACTAAAATAAGTACTCGTAAAAACAGGAATTTTCCACGGGACATAAAATTTCATATTTACTAGTAAACGTTTGGGACGGTATACTAAAATTAACGAGTCAATATGACATGTTTCATGAGTAAAATTTATTAGAACAGATGTTATACACGTAGCTAACGAATGATTTTTTTTCTTTACAGAAATAGCAAAAGTTCGAGCAAGTTTATTCCAAATAAATGGAGTTAAGAAAGAACCACTCGTTCTACCAGAGCCAGAAGGCGTGGTCACCACACTCACAGAAAAAGTTTACGTGCCAGTAAAAGAACATCCAGATGTAAGTAATAACATAATTAGTATGCTTGCGTTTGATTCTAGAGTTTATCTGTAACGCATGCTAGCACAGGTCAAGGGAATGAAAACGATGATTACACTGCTGTATTTAAAACATGATGCATTATTGTAATCACATGAACAACACCCAGGAAGTCATAGGATTACTAGAAGAGTTTTTGGAGAACTTCGAATTATTCTAGAAAATTAAGTTTCTATTTCACTCCGTAACCACGTAAGACCAATTTGGTTTATTGCTAACAACTCCGTGAATTCTAATTAAAGCTGTATCGCTTCAAATTTTATGGATTTACAGAAAACATTCGACTTGTTGAATTTGCAATACCTACGCGACGTTATTAGGTTATGGTAGCAGGTGGAGTTTAAATTTCCTGTCGATGTAGGAGAGAATATGAAAAGATAGCTATGCAAGTATTCCTTTAATTTAAATTTAAATTTTCCACTGCTTGGATTAAACCTATACTTTTGCTTTCGTCACTCCTAAAGTGTTTATGAATTTAAATCTAAATTTATCAATACGTTTTAGTAGCATATTTTTCACTTTTGATAACGATACCTAGGTGGTTGTTTGACAATACTTTCTTACATTGTTTAGGTACTTTTAACGGAAAGAGGACACACATGCCAAATGTCATTGTTTACAAGCTAATCAGTAGTATTCATACAATTCATGCCTCATTCACAGTCGAAGTATCAGAATATAATGAATGAATACTTTCTTAGTGTACACAATGCCATAGTTGTTCAATCATTAATTATTTGACTGTCAAGTCTTTTATGCAGTGCCTTGTTTGTTATTAGTGAATGTAAACACTTCTTCTCAGTTACCGATGAAGCTTGTGTGTACATGATCCGTAAGATGTGTTCAAGTAATTATAACCATAATGAATTTGTATTGCTTGACAAATACTCGAGAGATTAATTCACCGCTGCAAATGTTATCCTAATTAAGACTCATTGCAAAATCGTTGCAGTACACCACCGGTTCGTTATGTCCTCTATTGAATTGCAAAAAGGTAATAAAGGAAGCTGCTTGTCAATTACGTTGCAACATACGTTAGCTATCTTCAGCAGCCATCTTAGTTTTCTAAAGTTTTTTAAACGGATAAGAATTCTAATAATTTCTTCGTGTACCAAGCTAATTGTTAGAAACAGCGAGTTACTGTAATAGTTGCCTTAGTCATACATATAGCAATACAAGGTTGACAGGCTGCTGCATTTGGTGACTGATGTCAGGGCTATCTCGTCTTTAATATGATTGTGGTTTCTCGCTCGACCCTCGCCGATACCTCCCATTCATTGTTACTAACAGATTCTTAACCATTTACAAATGAACACGAATAGAGCGCCTTTTTCGGCAGCGGGTTCACTGAACTGAATGATTCATTATTGAAATCGGATAACATTAGCATTCTTCGTATTCGTGCCAACTATGAATGCAACTGATGAAAATATTGTCAATGCATCAGTTTACATGTCACGGTATTTGGCTTCCAATGTATCTAGTAGTTTACTTATCTAGAAGTTATATTTTGTACATGTAGACCTATAACTTCAGAATACTGTATTTGGGTTGGTTTCATTACTTTAAACATATTCCGTCCTTACAAGTATTATATTACCCTTTATAACATATATTTTAGGTGTGACCATGATATTAAGTACATGTGAAAAGACTAAAAGAAGGTATAGAGAATGTGAAACTCCTACCATGTGTTCTATTTAGTAAAGCTGTGCTGCTGCTTTGAATCTTAGTTCATCAACAATAGTAAAGCAAAGTTTGTTGTTATCATTATCCACTCCATTTTAGAAATCTTCGATTACAAAAGTCTGATTCGAATAATCCATTTAAAGTACGTTAAGAAACTAATCAATATTATTGAGATGTGTATTGACTCATAGTGGTAATATATTGTTGGCGCCATAAACTCGTCTGCGACTCCTTATACGGTGTCATCTAACGAAGCACAGCCACTGAATTAATTTAGTTGAATTTTATTACAATTTTGAGTGGTTGAATAACAATTACTGAATTTATCACGTGATAATGTGAGAAACAGGAACATGAAGTCCAATTAAGCTGGCATCGTCTAATCAAATGTTTTAATGCAGCAGAGATTTTAAAATAAATTTTGATGGCTTTGTTGGTAGTAGTAGCGACCAAAGCTGCTCAGCGTGACGCCATCGACGTAGTTTTATACATTACGCCTGTAGTTGGGTTGGATTATGTGAGATCGACCAATATAAGACTTCAATTTAAACAAACTAGTTAGAAATATCCTCATATAATACTCCTTCAGAAAGATTACGTGCCTGAGGAATCTGTTCTTAACCAAACACGGAATATCCATGTTAGATAAATAAGTTATCATAGATCATCTGAATAATTGTGTGGAATCTAACAATGTAGACGTAAATCTTAAGATAAATTGATCTTTGAATGATATTGATTGGCGATCAAAAGAACCGTTCCGAGACATTGGTCACGTATACAGAAATAATGATGGAAGCCCTTAACGATGCAGATGGTTGTCACATGATGCCAGTTCTGAGAAACCTTCGTGGGCTGTTTCTAACACGTAGAATAATTTGATTGATTCTAAACGAGTGCTAGCTTGCTTTATTGCTTAGATGGTCAACTGCAATGTTTGAAAATGAAAGACAAATTTTTGTGCGGAGAAAATTCTGAACTTGATTTTAGAACTTGTCTTGTTGACATGGTTATGATTTGTTTTTTGCCAATAGACCACCACAGACGGGCCTCTATAGGGCTGATGTTTAGCCGGGGTTGCGGGGCAAGCGCAATTAGGCACCGCGGCCTCGGCCCAAAGCAGCAGAAGGAAGGGAGTGTTTTAGTCAGTAAGAGTCTGACAATCCCTCTCGCACGACATCGGGTGGCAGAATTCATTTGATGATAAATTATCAACGACCATTATTAAAAAAAAATGCTCGTAAGCGATATTATGTCTGCTGAAGTGGTAGTGTTTAGTTATTATACTTTGCGATTGCGGATAAGTTTATTCCTTAGTCTTAACTACAGGAAAATGTATTCCGCTTCGGTTAAAGATATACGCACTGATATTCTGCTATCCAAAACAAATAGTGTTTCGTTTAGCTTTAAAATACTGTTTTCTCAATCGGTTATCCTACCATCAATGTTTTATTCGCACGCAAAAACTGCGCCGTAAAGTAAACTTTAACTGTACAGAAATAGAACTGATAGTCCGAATGCGTTTCGAATGTTTAACACATTGTCGAAACAATAGTTTGGTACACCGGTACCGACTGCTGTGACTAATATCTTAAAATGTTTTATTTTTGTAACTGTAACGTCCATCTTTATAGCGCAAACAAATAGCAACGTTTTAATTCTTTTCTACACCATTGTCTGCACACACCCGGATTTAAACACGCATTTCAACACGTTTATTATTCTGCTCTATTTTATTTACCCCAGCCTCTACTCAGTTTATTTTACGATTCCACTTGGCTAGGCAAATAGGTATATTATAATTCATATTTGAAATTCACACTGATATACAATGTGAACTTCTCGGAGTTGCAACCGTGCACACGACTCCGTCTCTCAGAAATCCAAGAAAAAACAAACCACATTTTCCCACAAATTATATTTATTCAATGAACCATAAGCAAATCACGTATCATTTCCTATTTATAGTAATAAAATTACTGTTACGATTGAGACGTTTTGCACATATAGAAATGCAGGATAGATTGATAGCTACCTGATTAATTCTTTTCCTAGTCCTTTATAGAAAAAAATGCGAACCAAACGCGGAACATGTCGTGTTCCGCATTGTTTGGGTTGCAAATGATATGCTGAGCACATACGAGTGCGCTCAAAGCTGCTCGATCATAGCCCACTAGATGGAGAGCTCCAACCTCATTCTGGTCCCACAGGTTCCCGCTTGCACCGCATAGTGATGTTAACATATCGATAAAATGCGCGCAATTCCAAGCACGAATATTTATATCGATATTTGCTGCATTTGAATTGCAATAAATACATATAAACTTATAGATTTTATATAAAATTATATTTAAATAGTACCTACACATTGCAAACACGTTTACCGCTGAACAAGTCTCAGTAGGTATCTGTTTTGGTCATCTCGTGCTATTCCTGTAACAAGCATCTACATACCTTGTACTAACATCTAAATTTACTATAAACATTGCATCTTCACGATTGCTAAGTTTAGAAATAAAAATAGGTTAATTTAGAATTTTCTCTCCCACGATTTTAACATTAGACGGTGTCTAATAAAACAGATGTGCTTTACATCAAAATAAGCAAAAGTCACGATCGCATCATAAAAGAATCGACATCGATACAGCAAGAGGTCCGTGCCTCGAAATCTGCTTCATTCCATTTAGGGCCGGAGGAGTTATTAAATCCTGCCATATCGGTGGGGACCGTTACTTGGCTTTTTGCTGCTCAAGAAGTACCAGTTGATGCGTGTCTTAATGGAGCATCTTAGAGCGGCACACGCTGAGAGAAAGCCAAACATCTGTTATTTTATTCAAGGAAATATAAAGGTGGATTTATTTGAATAACTTGAACACAATTATCCTTATCTGCACTTTGAAGTATACGCTTGATTACTTTCGTAAAAGAGGAAAGCCTCAATGTTCATTAGGATTCTGAAGAGCTTAGCAACTTATTCTATACGCGAGGAGAATACGTAAGACGATGTTAGTCTTTGCATTGTTCGGAGCACCACAATAGATATTAGTTTCTACATAAAACTTGTTGCTTCGAGGCGTAGCTCTTGTCGTTTTGCCTTAATAAATGTGGTATAAGGACGTGGATAAATGGCTGATAAATGGACGGTCCATTTTAACTACCAATGGATACTGTCATGTTTTGAAACATTGGAGACGATTTGGTAGTAAAATTCAATGAGCATCACTATAAACCTCACTTTACTGGCAATTAAATTTGTTCTTTTTGGTGACTAAAATGTTAACAGCTTACCTAACGGTTTAGAAACGTGGTGTTGAAGTTTTAATCAAGTTTTTAAATTCTCTAAAATGCGTTAATCGGCACATTTCACAATTTTAATGTTTGAAAGAACACGCAGTGTTTCACTATACCAGATACAAGGCGTTTAAAATGTGTTCTATAGCCATTCAGACATACTCCCTCAGGCAATCATGAATCTTATCTCAACAAGATTTAGAATCGACTTGGAATGAATAACAAATGAAATGATCAATCTCGAATAAAACTAGAAAATAAAACAGTAGTAATAGACCAATATCAAATCGAGGGTGAGAGCCTGGATCCGTCAAACATTTATCGAACTAACTTATAAATATAAATAACTTACTTATTTCATGACTATAAATTTTGCTTACTTTTTTATTTATTATTATTTAAACGATTTTATTTTTTGTATTAATATTTTTATAGACATCCCGGTCGTTAGGTTATTCAAGTTACTCACACTAATAATCGAGTGGATATCGTAATTTATAGGTAATATTGTGTTAAGCAGTACACAAATCTATAAATCAGCTATTGTAGGAAAGAACGTAAAACAGAATTATACTCGACGCACTGGTCGGACGTCTGAATTGTTTTAGTGGAAACATGTCTGGCACAAGCAGTGTGTGCTTTATCATTCGCGAGTGCAAACATCAGTAAAAGCTCGCGAATGTGTTTCAAAAAGATTAAACAATTCGCGCTACTGCACCATCGAGAAACTTGTTTAGGTTACGACTAGCCGGGAATTCTAAATCGAATGTTAGATTAACGATTTTTCGATCTATCGATAAATCGATTGAAGTACTTAGATTTTATACTGTCCAGTGAAATCCAAACACAAATTTTATTAATGGATTTCAAAATCTTAAAGCGAAACTTCAATTTTTGTTGGTGAAAACTTCTAAATGTGTGTAATTGGAAAGTTACTGAACGTTAATTAAAAGCTAGATTTTAAGATTTTTTTCTGGTTTTCCAATCGCAGTAATATAGTAAGACATACACTGGTGATCATTATAACGACAAAGTTTTAAAAATTACGACCCCACATTATCTGCCTCTATAACAAAGTTATAAATCCGCCTTAATTTATGTTTTTTATACCGGGTGTAGGCTTTTGGGATATATATTTTTTTGGCAAAACAAGAAATTGAGCTAATCTCGCTGTCTTAAAATTTTGCACGAGTAGTTTGTTTTTTAAATTTGTTGCGTGTGGGCGAATACCACCCTGTGTTTTTCTCTGATATCGTTGCTTTGTATAATTTAATGATGTTTTCTTATGACTTTAAGTCTGTAATATTAAGCTATCACATATGCAGTGAACGCACGTGTGGGTGTGCCGCTAATATCCGCTCTATTTATCTCCAACACTGTAAATCTGGACAAATGAAGAATGGATTCATTGAACTCTTTTATAGTCACTATTTTCATCGTGGCAGTTTCATATTCTAAATGTAAATCTGTTAGTACTATCAATGTTGTTCTTTGCTGGATAGTTTTACCTATTAACGATAGATTTCCATGAAATGCTTCAGTGTTTAGCTCGAGGTCCGAGATGAAGATGAAGTAAATTGTCGATAAGAATCTAGATGTCGAGGTTTTCAACATATACATATATTTACATTCAAGGAACAGATGAAATGAATTAATACTAGCCAAATTATGTGACTACAGACTCTATTTTACTGCTGGGTATAACTCAAATTCAGAATAGCTAATGAATGTTGTAAACATAAGCGATTATTTTAGTCAACAGAAAACAAGGAGTGGTGTGTAATGAGGTTGATTGGATTGGACCTACTTCACGTAAGGGTCATAGTTCAGTCCCCTTCGACACTAACTCATAACGGACGCTTTTGTCTAGCAAGACACGGGTAACTACTAGCAGATTATCTTGTAACGTTATCTAGTGTACTTACATAGTGACACTATGCGAATGGTATGTTAACAGCGGATATTTAGGTAAACCTTTATCATTACAAAATGTTGCTACTTCAACAGTAAGCAGCTGTTTTAGTTTTATCATGTAGTTTATGTCTTTAACTGAATCGTTCATTAATTAAGTGGTAGCTTTAGTGGGTTTCATGTCTTAGTCTGATAAAGCGATTTTGTGGTTTTCAGGGTTTAACAATTCTTGGTACAGATTCTGGATTTAGTGCAAAGAACTTTTAACAAAATATGTATTGGCAAAAACTGGGTGTTACGCTTGGTTATCATATTGCACCTGTTTCTTCGTCATCAGGGTATGAAAGCCGTCGTGTTTACGTTACCTTTCTTATTAAGAAATTTCTCCAACAACAAGCGGTTATTTTATAACGAAGTTATTATCAAAGTTAGTCAACGTTACAACTTCCTAATGATTGTTGCTCAATCACGTTTCAAAGGAACAATGGGTGACGGTGAAGTTCTACACAAAATAAACTTACGTCATTGTATAAGAATGTGACTGTACAGTGTACATACAGTAGCAAAATTCCTGTAGGACAATTTCTCTAGTAGAAAATAAAGATCATCAAAACTGCCCAAAGGCTTCAGATTATGAAGAACCAAATTCTATATAAGGCAACACACTTAAATCAATCAATCACATTCATTTCCAGGTCATTATCGAAAATTGATATAAATAACGATTCTGAAGAATGGATTAAGTTAAAATCAATTCAACAATGAAATAACAAAAAATGTTTAAGATAACATAATGCCTAATATGCAACTCCTACAAAAAAAAACTGAATCGTAATAAAACAGTAGCACAATCTTACTCCCACAATATTTTATTTACGAAAACAAACACTTGAATGCAAATTACACGATAGAGATTAATGAGTTCAGCTGACATTTTCACACAGTAAGACAAGGAAAAATTTAACTTTAAATGCCCGGGAACAGCTGGACATTTTTAATGAATGAACGTTTTTCATTGTGAATGAAATAACTACACTATCTATAAAGAGAATGTAAACGTAAAATCGTAATATCGAATGAATGTATAAAAATCTTGGATAACAGTGAATTCGATCGATTGTACCGATTTTAATTTAGAACATCTTTCTGAGTGGATTTATTTTTCTTTCACGCTGCACTTTTTCCTCCAAACTATTTAAAACAAAAATGCAATAAACGTAAATCAGGCTTGTGTTGGATAACAATTTCAAATACTTTTCGAAGTTATGTCGAAAGACAAATAATGAAGTATTTTATTAACACCTCCGAACACATTGAATTGTCATGGATCACGCGACCTCAACATTCCTTCGGTTTAAAAGCATCCAAATGGTTTTTACTAGTAGGTCGGATGTTTAATTAGTATCTTCATGTACGGCTAACTGCAGCAGTGCATTCGGTAACGAAGTTGATCGGATTGGTCGCGCTCCGTCGACCCGGTCACGGGTCGCGGCCCGCGCTAGACTTTGTCTAACATCCATACATTAGTACATTGTCTTCCATGTTGTTTTTAGAAATAACTGCACCTTGTACATCCTCAGCATCTTCAGCGATTCAATTAATTGTTTTGTTAATGAAATCATCGTCTTAGTTCAGTGTTTACTAATATGTTACTAATCTTTCATCATCAACAAATATACCAACAATGGGCTTCCGTAAACATCCTGCTAGCAATTTAGCTTCAATCACGGTTTCAGAACAGACTTCAATTAAGATTGTCGACATATTAATGGTACTGAAATCACTCGCTCTTAGCACATCTGGTTAAATAAATTAGTCATTAATGAAATACTTTTTATTGTTACAATAAAGTTCTTCGAATCGTCGTGTTGAAAATATTTACTGTAAGTACATGATCATATTTACGGTAAATCGTAACAATATTTTATATGTATAATACGTCAGTGTTATACATCATATTTCTATTGGAAAGTACACAGTTTTATGGGTAAACACTGCTTCATGACTAATCACGATTAGGCTACACTAAAATTATTAAAATATAAAACGATTTGTTAATCCATTAAAAGTTATTTCGCTATTGTATGTAATTTTGATGTGAATTATTTATAAAATTATATGATGCTTAACTTCTAGTTGTGAATAGAAAATTTTATCTTTCTATTAAAATTGCATCAACATTTATAAAGTTGTGTACCTACGTATACACTTCGCGATCAAACTTTTTAATTTGACATAATTACTATAAATTTCGATTTTAGTTGTTTGTAAAACAAATACGAATTTGGACACTTCCGAACTATAATATAAAATATTATTGTCGTAAGAGTAAGATAAAAATGTTATTATTTGACCAAGTATCAATATTTTCATTTATATATTATGTAAAATTATAAGAATGTTTTTTCATTGTCCACTACACGTAGTGATTCGAAACTGTTTATGTTTCGTTTACGCTTTGCGTGGGAACATAGCGACCGATACTTCTTGAGTATTTTTTTTATTCTCAGATCGTACGAATGCAAAGTAAGGATTTATTAATATCTTTACTTATTTATTTTTATTTATTAATATGCATCTAACCCGTCTTGGCACAGCGCCGAGATAACTCGCATAAAATATTACAAAAAAAGAAAATGGAAAATATTTGTAACGATTGACACATTACTCTCGGTTGGTAGCTAAAATTCTATTCTGTTCGTTATATTGAAGTTTTGAAACATGTGAAAGATAAATAAAACATATTTTGTCAAATTTGGACAAATAACAAATGGTATATTTACCTATACCTACCTATATGAATTAAAATATTTCAAGTATTAAGTGTGGGAGAGCCATGCTTCGGCACGAATGGGTCGGCTCGACCGGAGTGATACCACGGCTTCACAGAAGACCGGCGTGAAACAACCATAGCGTTATGTTTCGCCGTGTGAGTGAGGTTACCGGAGGCCCAATCCTTCCCCGCCCCCAATCCCTCCTCAATCCCTAAATCTCCAAATCCCTAATCCCTAAAAGGTCGACAACGCACTCGTAACTCCTCCGTTGCGGGTGTCCATGGGCGGCGCTGATTGCTTACCATCAGGTAATCCGTCTGCTCGTGTACCGACCAATTACATAAAAAAAAGTATATTAAAGTTGATACTTTTTCTAACTATTACCTAATTTTAAAGACACAATATGTAAGCTAGAAAAGGCAATAAGAATCCCCTGTTATTTTACAATCGGGTCGTATCATTACAAATTTCCAACTACGGGAATAGGTTAAAAGGGTTACACGCAACAATGAGTCGGATAGATACCAATGTCCACCATTTTGGGTTGGGTTTGATTCGGGCAGTGATGCGTAGAATACTGATATTCAACTGCGGTCTGTTAGACTTGGTTAAACAAGACCCTTTAGATACTGGAGTGATGACTCACCGGTTAATTGAAGATTATTAACTATATCTGCCTTGGTGGTCGAATGTTCGCAAACTTGACTCGATCCGATCTTCCTTTGTTTTTAAAATAATGTATATATAAACATTTCTGAATTATTAAAACCATCAAGTCTGCAACTGTGCTTCTGACATTAAGACGATCGACGGTAAATTTAGTGAACTACGGTCAATCTCGCAAAGAGTACAATGTGAGTTTTCGAAACCATTGCTTTGTTTTCAGTGCCGTGACATTATACAATTTATTCTTGAGTATTTTATCCATCCATTGATATGTACTAAGCTTTATTGAAAACAGTCAGCCCCGAGGCAACTTTGGATCACGTCGTGACCAATCGCTGTACGACAATTATGTTAGAATTATACTATCAATCAATCGCAATATGGTAGATCTAGGTACACTCCCACCTGCACTCATCCGGTTACATTACAGCACTAATGATGGCCAATCAGAAGCGGTCAATAGTTCATTTGTTTTCATATTGTTGTTCTATAGGGGTTCACTTTGTTGCTGTTTCTTAAGCGGAATATGCCTGTTCAATGTATACAATCGAAATTTTTTTTTTTTCTAAAGCTTCGCCTTAATGTAATTTGGATATATCTCGTGTGATTCCTGATCTTTAAAGATATTGGGATGTAAAGGCCATGTAAGTAACCCAGAAAAGTAATTATGTCAGTACAATATTTTTAAATAGCCGTCCTAGCGAACAAATACTGTCTCAAAATTAATTATTATTTCAAAGTTCAGCAAGCAACAATTCAGATCCATTTCACGTAAAAGAGTATTACAAGCATTTACCCGCCCATACTTGAATACTTACAATATAATAATACTTTACTTGATAATTCAAAGTAATTGGTTGCACCTGCAACTACATATATATGCGACATTCAATTTTATTTACTTAAAGTTATTAAACTTATAATAATACATTAACGATTGTCATCAATGGTGTGTACTAATCATCAGCGCTTACATAAATATTAATCAATTAATAAAATATATTCTTAAGTGTTATAAAATCATATAAATAATGTTGCGTATATTAATTATAATCTTGTGAAATAATCTTTATAATGTGAATAAGTACTTATAATATAATTTACCTGTAAAGGTTTTCTGTTAAATATTTCCCCACCTAAATAATCTCGTCCACTGTTAGAACGATCCTTACAGAAGCCTACTTCGTTTCTTAATAGTGTGTCCCCGCATTGGGATACTCTCTAGTATCATGGATGCGTTAACAAAGATACTAATTCTTAAATGTATACATCACACCCTGTCTCGAAACAACAATTTGTAAATCATACAAATAATGAAAAAAAAAACCGCTTGAATTAGTTATAAGAATAAAACATAAAACATATGTTTTATGTTTTATTGAGACAGGGTGTGATGTATACATTTAAGAATTAGTATCTTTGTTAACGCATCCATGATACTAGAGAGTATCCCAATGCGGGGACACACTTAAAAAACGAAGTAGGCTTCTGCAAGGATCGTTCTAACAGTGGACGAGATTAGTTAGGTGTGGAAATATTATGCACAGAAAACCTCTACAGGTAAATTATGTTATAAGTTAAGTACTTATTCCCATTATAAAGATTATTTCACAAGAAAATAATTAATATACGCAAGACTATTTACATGATTTTATAACACTTAAGAATATATTTTATTAATTGATTATTATTTATGTAAGCGCTGATGATTAGTACACACCATTGATGACAAAAGATCGTTAAATACACTACAAAATATAACAGGCAAACATATAAAATTGATCACGGATTTTTAGTGGAAAATCCATGTCGTAATCCTTGTTCTTTTAGAGGAACACCAAATCTTCAAGTGTTACTTACGTGTCTAATACACATTTAAGTCACGATTTCGCTTATTACGCAATAAATGGTAGATTCAGTAGGGCATAAGTCATCCTACCAAGAAATACCTCTTAGTATTCAGCCCACATTCCGACGTGTGATGTGATACATACTCTATGATCTACATTCGAAGATTAAATCTAAGAACAATTTGGTCTAACCTGTGTCGTTGTATCTTATGTTTTTCCTGGCTTTTCCCCAATTTTTTTAGGGTCAATCCTGAATATCGAACGGACTCAAATCAACTTCATGCAGGTTTTAAAATTCTCTCGAATTGTAGATGTGTATGAGACATGAAAACTGAGATCAATGAAGCCTAATGACGTCCTTTTATCACAATATACGAATATCGAAAATGGTCGTATATTGGTTTCATGAATCAAATCCAGGCAGCTAAGCTTAAGTTTGAATATTATGCTGAAGATTTTAACATAACTGCAATTTATTCACCCGAGGTACCTATACTATCACCAAAAGTATCCACAACGATACCAACATAATATTCCTAGAAGCAAGAAAATCACAGATGGCACAGAAACTTTTCAAAGAAAACGTTCGATGTGCAGTAGCTTTTATAACGGTATTCCTAAACAATGACTGGAATCAGCAAACCACGTAAAGTTGTAATGATAATAATGAATATTTTAAAACGATGAAACGGCATTTGGCTTGTTATCGGTAAGCCGCGGTTTGCGTGGTAGCGAGAAGCGGGAAAAGAGATGACACTAACGTTTTGGAGAGACATTCTTAATAATAAATAAATAAAAATAATTGAAAATATTAAGTCATATCTAAGCAAAAAATAGGATGTTAAAAATGACGTGAATTAATAAAGTACAAACTTAATTGTTGTTCCTTTTAAAAGTCTTTGAAGGACCTTTTACTATGCCTCGGAATTTGGTGACACAGTTTGTGCTATACAAAAAGAATTCTATAAACATACAAGGAGGTCAAAAATACCAACATTAAGTCCTTGAATATTTATCTTAATTTGAACTTAATATCCATAGCCATTAGCACTAATCGTTCAATATATCACTGTGCAACATAAGTACTGCAAACCGACAGCCTTGTTAGTGCAAAATGAATTGAATAATTAATTATAGAATATCAAATAAATCACGTATATGAAACCGCTATGGGAATCATTATTATGTATCCTGCCTACACATACATAATCATAATTCTACTTTCAAGTGGCAGAGCAAATATGATCCGTTGTTCTATCAATGTTCTCATCATCATCGGTAGCTGAGTACTTCCACAGCTGAACAAAAATCCTCTTTAAAGAAGTTTTGCTATAATCTCGACGCTTGACAGGCGACTTTAGATACTTAGGACACCAACAAAAGGGTTCAACCACCGGGGTTGTGTCTGCAAGGGCATTGGTGTACTGCGACCTTAACTCAGAGCAGGAAGGTAAGGTAAGAGACAGAGTTAGACAACTTGTATAACTCTTTCTCTTACTTACACTGAAGTAAAAATAAGACAATCTTTCTTTGAATGACATGGTTTCCCCACAGGGTGGTTTTTAGTCAATAAGGATCTGACCAGCCGCTCTCTGTCCAACCGGTGGGAATGATTATTAGGTGACTTTTGTCCTGAAAATAATTCCGCGGTAACTGATCGGCAGTACTATTTCGGAACAACTAATAAAAACAAAACAAACCTTTATGAATGTTATAAAAATATGATTCTGTTACCTGTGATGTAGTATATAACTAAAGTAGTGATACAATAAATTTATTACTATTTTGTCATTGGAGAAACATGTACAAGAATAATTTTCAGCTTTAATTTACTGAGCTGCGAGGTTGTAAAGTTATATTAACTTGTGTTTTAGTTCCAACTTCAGATTGGAATTACAGAAATACGAGTACCGATATCTACCTATAAAATCTCAATGGTTACCAACTATTCTATATGCTACATTTTAAAAAATTTTTAGCGATTTTAAGAATTAATTTTAACACATTCTTATATAGCGCAACTCTTAAATAGCGCGCACTAATATAAGAATACAATTTAAAATTACTTATAATAAAAACAGCGTATAAAATTTTCTTTATCTTCGCTAACAAAGCGACCTTGCCCAACACGATTGTGGTTCCCACTGCACGTGGTTTGCGGTATTATCGGTACGCTATCATTAGGGCACAAACCACTGCCAATTACGAACGGAAACCTTGCACATTTCTATATAAACACTATTGTGCTTCAGTTAGGGGACAGTACGATGCATTATAAACTGTGTATATTCTCATTATGCATTACGGTGCGTAATGCGTTACATCAAATTGTACCGGTATCAGTTATTTTATAGAGATAATTGTTCGTTACCTTTTCATTGCTTGAAACAAGCCATCAGATGTCACTTGGGTGTTGCAGATCATTTATGACCGGGTGATCAGTTTGCTGAACAAAATTAAAAACACAATCCCCGAATTGGTTGAAGTATAAACCGGTTTTACAAACCTATCACAAGGCTAGACTACTTATAACGGGGGTGGAGATTATCATGCAACCCAGCGAAGATTAAGTTTTCTTGAAATGACCGACAGACTGACACTATATCTTAAAAATTTTGTTTGACGTTCAAAACTGCACCTAAGGGTCTAATTGGAATAAATGATCTATGACTCTTGCCTTTTTCTGAACGGATGCACCTGTGTTTATTCCTATATTATCCTAGTATAAACTGCTCGTTGATTTTTTGCATTGTTTTATCACAATAGACTTAGCCATTTGATTTATCCTTCGTCATTTCATTACTGTGTCTGTTACGTAACATCGTAAGTACATTAACAACACTTAATCTTTGTAACATCAGTCTTAATATACCAATCGTTAAAATATTTACACAATAGCAATTTAATATGGACGTAAATTGTCCTATCTGTCAGATTGTTAATAAAAACAAGAATTAAATTACATAAAATACGACTGCAACATCGATATCTTTATCATTAACTGCTATTTACAGACCTTAATCCGCTAACACAAGTAGCGTTCACTGATTTATTGTTTCTCAAACAAATAACTTTATTTGCATTAATACCGATATCAGCCGATACTCAGACAGATAAAGTAGTATTTACATTAATTCTTGTAATCGTGGACTTGTACGTAAGTATAGGTAGAGGGCGTTTGCGCCGCGGGCAGGAATGCAATTGGTTAATGTTTATCGATTAGATGCGCCGGCGGCGGTGCGCCATACGTTTCCCATAGCTTTTGTTTACTGTTTAACTATCTGATTTCCTTGTATTATTGAAACGGATTTATGTTAATAGTTTGACTAAAAATTTACCTTCATTTTTTATATTGGAGGCTACTTAAATTCGAGCGTTAATTATTTGGCAAAACCAGCTAAACTTTCTAGTGAAAATCTTGTCGTTCGAGTGACAAACGCGTGACTATATATCGAGGCACGTGTATAGGTATTTATGTAATGTAGAAAATAAAATAATTACTTTTCTCATAAAAATATTACTAACAGTGAAAAAATGCAATAAAGTAAACACGGGCGCGCAGCCAAGTATCGTGTCGCTATTTCGACGTGGCCCGACGTCCGGCGACCGGCGACCAAACGCCTGCAAGCGAACTTTGTTTCCTATCACGTGGCGAAATGGTAACGATATCATGACACCAAAATGTAGACCAACAATCCCGTACTCTTTACGCTCATCTATTTGAATACTTACCAAGAATTAATTACATTGGAATTTGCCACTATGATGATTAGATCTATAATCACAGTCAGATCATAATTTCCAAGAAACAGTAAGGTCTCCGCCTACCGACAAAATGTGCGAGCATTATGATCTGTTCTATCAAGCAGTTAGGTGATCTAAACAAAAATAAACTTAATAATCTTTCTGACCAGAAAATCTGTTTCGGGAACGGACATAAATTTAATGCTCCTGCAGTTAATTCACGCAACAATAATACACGTGTTGTCACTCTCGATGTCATGTTTTACGAGGTCCTTGCGATACAATAACAGGGAATGCAATATAATGGTTGACAAGCAAGGGAAGTGTTCTCTACCGAGTAGTTTGTGGCCAACCACTAAATAGCATTGGACCTGCCCTCCACTTAGGAATTATGATCACTACGAGATTACGGCTAGGATTTTATGTTGCTTAGAAACCACGCTCATATAAACGGGATACAAGGAAATTTTGCCCGCAGCCTACGTGTGTACATCAAAGAAAATAAGCTTTCAAAACCTGTGGTTAAATGATATTTTCCATCATTCCGAATAGTGCGGTTTGAAACGTTTTCGTTTTGATTTATTTATGAAATTTTAAAAGCAACGCGTTGAAATCACTCGATGCCTTACCAACGCAACATTCTATTCTAAGTATTTTAGTACTGCATCGCACTATCAGCGTACAATATTTATTTTATTTGTACTTAAGATAACATTATTAGTTTAATACTTGTGTAGGTCGGTGCTGTCGGTTGGCTGATTTTAAAAGATTTATTTATACTATAAAGACATGTATCGGCATGTGAAACTTCGGTCCGTCTGTTGTTTGAGTGATTTACAATTTGTCGCCTGTCGTCGCGTCAGGCGCTGGACCGCGACGGCTAACGAATGCTGTCCCAGCTCGTTTGGGGTTGCCTATTTCCGCATCTCATATTTCTACATCGAAATATGTCGTCGCAATGAGATATATCTAATGAACCTATTGTCATAATAAAAGATATAAGCGCTTAGATTTACGATCAACACTGACACACAGTCCGACCAAGACTGTCTGTGCTAAATGAGTGTTAGTCAACGTCGCGTCACCTGAATTTTCAGCGGAATATAATAACAATATCGAGCAATTTGCACGCTGTCATAAAAAACAATTTAGCGTAAGACGTGTGACAAGTTTCTAACCTCGAATTTTATTTACTACGCATGTTTATTGTGTATTTTGAACTATCTGTTGGCTGCTTGAAATATCCTTTTAGAAAAAAAAGCTCGAGTGCGAACTTCGGCAGTTGGCGGCGTGCCAACTGGTCCATTTCTCAGCTATGCTTGTGGACGGCAGAATGATACTGGTTCACAGTTCATATACGTTGAGCTGACCGATGCTTTGAAGCTCACGTATTGAGGTTAAACGTATGTACGGAACGCACGTATGTTCGGGAAATATGGTTTATGTGTAACGAAGCGAGTAATTAATCCAACAGCTAATGGCATTAGATGAAGTCACACATGAATTAGGTCTTAGCATGTGGCGGCCACATCGTTAAGACATTTCGTAATTTTAAACTTTGAATGAATTTCCTAACAGCTGATGAACGAAATTCGAAACTAAATAAAAAGCCTCTTTAAATTTCAACACAAATTTTGTTAGAGAAAAAGTATTTACCAGTTGCAGTTTTAAAATTACCAATGACCGTTGTATTATATGAGTTAATAACATTTCCTTTTTCTTTTTTCCAGTTCAACTTCGTTGGAAGGATTCTAGGGCCCAGGGGTATGACAGCTAAGCAGCTAGAACAAGAAACAGGATGCAAAATAATGGTCAGAGGAAAAGGTTCAATGAGGGATAAGAAAAAGGTAATAAAAACGATACATTTATTGAATGTTCACAATCTATGCTATAAAAAAGTAATGATTATAATGACTAACACTTATATTTTCCACGCAGCTAACAACTGGAATTCTATGCAGGTTAAAATCATTCATCGTTATGTTTTATTTTTCCTAAATATATGTATGTGTAATATTTTCAGTTTTAAGGTCACTACAAAAATGTTTAACCGTATGAATTAGATTTGGTTAGGTCAATATTGTAGTTTTAAATTCAATTTACTTTGTAACCTACTTAATTCAAGTGGGAAGTAAGTACTTAATCACGAAAAGTAAGCTGAATTTGTATTATGACGACACTAGGTGTGAGTATGCATATGATTTGCTAAACGTTTTTGCTATATGTTGGCACACTTTTTTGTATTATTTGCACTAATCACTTTGTCCAAGCAAGTCCAATTTATCTGCCATTTGTATCGTAATTTGCATTTTGTCAAATTTAATAAATATAATTTATCTTTGCATAATATAATAACTATCCGGCATTTATATTTGAAGAGAAATCTCACGTATTTTCGCTTAGTGTTCTTATTTTGATATGTATTTGCGCTGCACTTGAAAACCCTTCAATTGCTCAATTTTGGCTATAATATATGTACGAATCTGTTGAGTGTTATTTTGCTCCGCCATCGTGGCGTAACATACCGATTCAATTTCTACGAATAGTAATACCCAAACATTTAGAAACGTATATGGATCTTCCGTTTAGATTTGTATGGGCTTGTTTGAAGTGCTCAAACCATTAATGTTCAGCAGCGTCCTTGAGACTATACCAATGTATGTGGCTATTTATATTCACAACCACACTTCAACTATCAATAGTAAAATGTAATATTGTAATGGGTACTTGACTGTTCTGTTAGCTGAAAAAATAAGACGAGTTGATTTTGTTAGTTTTTAAAATCCTCGTTAGTTTTAAAAACACAGTTACTAGTCCAACAACCAATCAGGAAAAGTATAAAACTGTAATAGCTAAAACACGAGGCCATAACTAAAACAAGAAATCCCCAATAACATAAACATTGGATCTAGCTGTACGTCATTCCATTTTCCCGTTATATTTGATTTCTCATACAACGCCATAATTACCGTGCTAAATCGAGAGCATCATAAACGGTCGAAAATGTTTCAATTTCCAATAGCAGGATGCTAAACTGGGTGATTTTAATGAATTTCAGGAGGACGCAAACAGAGGAAAACCCAATTGGGAGCATTTGGCTGACGACCTCCACGTCTTACTCACAGTTGAGGACACTGAGAACAGGGCGAAGATAAAGTTGGCCAGGGCTGTTGATGAAGTCAAACGCCTGCTTGTACCTGTAAGTACTAAATATAATTTTATTCTAGCATCATGAGTTCTTAATTTTAGACTGGTTTAAAAAGATGTCTGTGCACTGCAAAATTTCCCACATTGACTAATCTTACTGAACTATTGGCTCAGGCGTTGAAACCTCGTTTTTATATACTTACTGAACAATATAAAATAAAGCTCACACATTTTATTAGGTGTTTATCGGACGGATGCTCTTTATCAGAATATTTAGGAATATCAAAATCTCAACTTCTGCATAGCGAGTTATTAAAAAATTAATGGTCTTTAATTTGTCGATGTCTAAAAACATATTAGATTATATAGTTAAATTATTGTGTTAGTAAGAATTAGTAGTTAAGTAGTCATCAATCAGAGTGGTCCAGGACTGTGGTCACATTTGTATTGAATGCTCATTGTGGTGACGGATATTAAAGGCACTTCGACATGACTTATAAAAGTTAAGAACTAGACTTTTTGCACAACTAATGTTAATGACATTATAGTACATAATGATCCGATGTCGATTTTAAATTAGTTCTGTACATTTTAAGGCCGTCAAAATTCCACATTCACGATCCCTGAATCGTATCACGCTCCAAAAATAGAAGTAA
Organism: Spodoptera exigua; assembly: GCA_902829305.4. NCBI lineage: Eukaryota > Metazoa > Arthropoda > Insecta > Lepidoptera > Noctuidae > Spodoptera > Spodoptera exigua. The sequence continues at coordinate 8,553,830 of LR824612.2, forward strand.
AGTTTGAAATAGCTTCGTGTTCGTATGATATCGATGGATTTGGTTTGTGTTGGAGTAGTATGACCAAATTAATATCCGATATTTCTTTCATGCAGCTCGTAACATTTTATTGTTCCGTAATAGTAAACTATGAGTAACTTAACAGTTCGTTAGCATGCAAACGTCGAATATTTCGACTTGCTGTGAATATTATCTGTTTTAGACAAACTCTAACATACTGGCAGACAGTTATGCCAAATAGAAATTTTGGCACACACTTCAGTGTTCGGTAGCCTCGAATGTCACAGACAGCGGTGTCAGTTTTAGGCTTCTGACGATAAAGATAGAACCTATGTGGCCTGTCTGGTACATAACACATTTGTTAACTAACCATTTTGTGTTTGTGTCGACTTTTAATGAGTGAAAGTGATAGGTACAATTATTAGGGAGCCAATAAGCCACAAGTCCGAACGTTAGATACTTATCATCTTCCTTCCGCAAAAGATAGAAAACTAGTTTGTCGTCCAATGAATATCAGTAAAATCTTTACTGGAAACAATTTCTCATTGTATTTTACTATCTATATGAAGATCTCATTCAGTGTTACGTTCATTGCCGTGCATTTAAGGCGCGATGACGTCATCAGCAATTGTGTTGAACCGCAAGGCTCGGACTCATTACTACTAATTAACGGACACTGGTTACCTTCTACCTAGATACCTTAATAATTTTGTTTTGGTAGTGCGTTCTACTTTTACGAAATGGTCATGTTTGCCGATGAAACTAACTTTTCTTGGCGAGATAAAAAAATCTTATTCTGCCAGATTACTTATAATTATAGCTATTGACCAATACTTTGAAGCAATACTATTAGCGTTTTTTGTATTGATTAACAAGTGAAAATGCTCGACACATACCTGGATTTTCCATTAAGTAAATAAATATTCTATAACACCTTGTGGCTCAGACAGTCCGAATACACACCCTAAAATATATTTTTGAAAAGCATAGACAAGTCTACAAACTAATAGTATTCTGAGTCATTTCCTTCATTTCTCTGAATGTGTGGATTTTTCAAATATTGTTGCCAATTTATATTCTTGGCTGCGAAACTACCAACATATTCATAAACGATATACGAGTTCGTACATCTAAATATACATTAGCGGCTGTACAAATATAGTGTTTCACCGACACTGACCCTATTTTAGTTAACAATTATTTATGGGTTTTTTCATCAACTTGACCTTTAAATTATTAGCTAATTAAATGATTTTTGATGAAAATGATTTATTATTTTTGCCTTCATTTTTATCATATGGTTATTTTTTGCGATGATGATGACGATGTGAAAATGGGAATTTTTGATTATTCAATTCAAAAATTATCATGCAGTGTTTGCGTAAACGACTGACTTTTAGGGTCAAGACTGGTGCTTCTCTAACCCTCCATTATATTTTTAAACTTCTCCTAGTTTTGTTTATTTCTTTTCAAGTAAACATTTTATTTTTATGTATGTCTATTTACCAGTATTACAAAATCTGGTGTTTTTTTAAAGACAATAGCTGTTAAGTGAGATTTTTGCGCAGAATGTTCAGAAAAGTAAACCAAACCTTTTCTATCTTTTACAGCAAGCTGATGGCGAAGATGAGCTCAAGAAGCGTCAGTTGATGGAGTTGGCGATCATAAACGGCACATACCGCGACTCTAGCACCAAGGCGGTGGTACCCGTCAACGGTCAGTGCCTCATAAGTATGGTCGCATTCATGTTTTGTCACTAAACCTACCCACTAAGATTTACTAACACTCTTATGGAGAAATAAGAAATCAGTTAGACTAGTATGCTAGAACGACGATGAAATATCAGTACATTTCTTCTATTTCTTATTTCTTCATAGCAAAAATATATCTTGATCCACGCAGTCAGTATGCAAAATGTTCAGTACTGGATCATAATATATGAAGATAGACATTTTGCTGTGTACAAATTGAACTGCTGTATGGAAGAGATAATCATTAGCTTCAAAGGACTGATTGAGATTTTCAAGGGTGCTTGCGTTACAAACGCATTTAAGGGTTCTGTGCCATTTCAATTTCATTTATCAAAAGAGTTTCAATCTTCGAAAGATACAGGACAATAATGGCATTGTTAAGTTATCGTGATTGTTTCCTGAATAAAACACAATGTTGTGGGACACATCATTTTGCATGAAAAAATATATAATCATCGTGGGATTTTTTTTTCATTGAATTGTTTTCTGACAACTGTACATATTCTGCTCTGTTTTCATTATATTTCCTATTGTTGAATTGAACATAAACTGTGTCTTTTGTTTGCGGATGTGAGTCATCGAGGCGACTGCTAAGATGACTAACTTAATTGATTTGTGGCATGTTACGGTTGTTAACTATTAACATGGGTGATTTCACAGCACCAAGATCTCTTATCGTTAATTAAGGACGATTGGAAACCGTTCAAGCCTAAGTGGCGTTTGTTATTGGCAATCAAATGACTCCTTATAGATTCACATGTTATTTTGTTTCACTTGACACATCAATAGAAAATCGTGCACGACCATAAACATTCCTTTGGTGTCTCAATTTATAAATCTGTCAGCTTTGTTTTGTGGGAGTTGGGAAAAATGCCTGAAGAGTAAATGTGCACGTCGTATATTACTAACAACTTGAAAGGTGCATTCAAATTGGAAACTGTGCTAATGGGTTAAATGAGGTCGAGGCGAGAAGGCGACGCGTGGCTGATATAAGTACCATTGATACAACGCAGACGATCCCACAGCGGACGAGGAGTGGCGGCGTGTGGCAGCGGCCGCAGCGGAGACACAGCGTCTGCTGGCACCGGGCGGTGGCGTGGGAGGCGTGGGTGGCGTAGCGCTCAGGACACAGGCCCCGCTTGGCGCGCCCCTCATCCTGTCGCCGCGCATGTCGCAAGGCGCGCAGGCCGGCCTGCTCAACGGTTCAGGCGCTCAGGCCGCCGCTGGCTTGCTGTCCCCCGGAGAGCCCGCGCACCAGCTCATCTACGCCTCTCCATACGACTACGCCAACTACGCCGCGCTGACCGCCGCCGCCGCCAACCCGCTGCTCACCACCGAGTACGCTGCTGCTGACCATACGGGTGGGTTGTTCGCCCGTTGATCTTTGTGAACGATGTTTGATAACAACGGGTTATGCGTCGTAGGGCAATTAAATCCTTTTCAGGACGGTTATTTTGCTAGTAGTAATTTTCAAAGTCTGATGTAGCTGAAAAAGAAATGTAACATGTCGACTGAGACTACGTAATTAATACTTACTAAATTTAAAAGAATCCTCTATATTATACATACCTGTAACTGGACTTAAATTTGATCTCAACCTTAAAAATCTAATGCTGGACTTAAAATAAATAGTTTTCGTTATCAAACATCGTTTGTTACATACTAACGCTACATACACACGGTACCGGGTTTAAAATCTCAAATAGTAGGTACAAACATACAGTATAATCAACGGAAAATAAACCTTATATACGAGTATTAAACACAAAAATAGAGGTCAAATTACTGATCATGTAAATATCGAACAAAATAACTGCATGTTATTCCGTAGCCTGTGGGAAAATAAGCGGACAAGGAATTAATAAGTTTAAATAGAAATATTATATAAAGTAGGGTCTGTTTGAGCCAAATACTGTTTACTGTCGGTAAAAAAATCTTTAGTCCCAATATCCCAAATATCTCTTTGAGTATATAATGCTCTATCGGATGTCGCATGCCTATTTTCTTTTGAGCTTTACTACAACAAGCTTATTCTCAGCGACTTCGTTAAATGGAAGCGGGATAATCTCCATGTAGTGCTTTCTAGTTGGTCAATTCATGTGTTAGCAGCGACATCATTTATTTCTAGATAGGCTTTTAAATTAGGGGTGTAAACGCCAACTTTAACATTATACTACAGCCGATCTTAAGCGTCATAGGTTAATGAGCAGCCTTGCAGTACTAATAGTAACAATCAAAGACCTTGACCAGAATTTTAACTCCATTATTTCTTGTCCATAGCACGTGATTTGACCGATTGCATCTGGAGCGTTATATGGAGGGATTATCCTGCTGCGCGATATTAGACTTTATAGCCCCGAAACAAAGTAAATGATACACAAAAATCGGTTAACGGTTACAGACGCTGCTAGATCACTAAAACAGCTGTTTTATTTAAATTTAACAAAAAAACAATCAGGCTCGTGATTACACAGCACTAACATACTAATGTACACTATTCTAACGTATGGTGTCGAGCTTCTATTGAACTGTGTGTGATATAAATATTTTAATGGGGTTTGCAGCGTCGAGATATCTGCTAGCTGGCTTTTGACATTGGCCGCAACAGTCCACAATAAGATATGGCAGACTGCAAGCGCCGTATCGCACTACGCATCATTATTGCCGTCCTTGATATCATAATCCTCCTTCTAAAAGCCTCACAGGACGTCCTCTTTACAGTCATAATAAAACGCCATGATCAATTTATAGTTTAAGATTTATTGTTTTAAGTACGTATAGCTTAACGACTCATTATTTTGTACCTACGATGTTATCGTCTTTAATATTTACGAACATTGTTTTTTTCTTCTACAGCTGTTTTGTACAGTTTCATACAAATTATAATTTTTGTTTTACTTGACAGTCAAAGATATATTTTATATACATAACAGATATAATTTTACTATTTATTCAAATTAATATAATAATGATTATTATTTTAATATTTACTGAGAATATATTTTCTTTTATAGCAGTTGTTTCGTGTTAGGGTTGATGGCAGTTAAATAATTGTTTTTAAATTAGATATTATTTTAGTTGAATATAAACTGCCAATAGAACTCTATATAAGTTACCGATGTTTTATACAAAGACGTAGAGTTTTTATATATTTATTTGCTTATCTCGTTACACTTCACTCGAAAGATGATAGATACGATTAGATCCCATCATTTAGTTCTTGTGATAACCCTAAAGCTTGTAACACAACTAATTTATTAACATGACGTTATTGTAGATTCAAACTCCATTGAATGTTGGACTTAGTTATACCTTACTTCAAAGTATTATCATATGTTTAAAAAATCCACTTTAATATGCATGTGGTTTTTTCCATCCTTTTTGTCTATATTTTCCAGTTAAATACTTGTGAATAACAAATTGAAATTTTCTTATTAACCAATAGTATCTATATCTGAATGACGCAATGAGTTGAATAGTTTATTCAGCAATTACAAGCAAAAGGGACCAAATACAAATTGATTTACGAAATGAACACATTTTACATACTTAACTATATTTTAACAAAACTGACAAAGTTAATAACGCGATACACACTCACACAAGGAACAAAACGTGGAACATTCTAGGCGGTTTTAAATGTTTATGTACGTTTAACGTGTAAGAATAACTTTGGCACCAATATCGTGCACACTGTTATTCTTACAAATATTATATCGTAACTTATTAATTTATTAGCCATATTATTATATTTATAAACATACCATAGGCTAAGTATTATTATTATCTTTAAAAGATTTCTAGTTAGGTTAGAAAAGAGTGAGCTTTATGAAAATATTATACACCCGTATATTATTGTTTAGGTTTATTATATCGCAGTTAACACTGTAGTCAATTTTAATTAAAACATGAAATTATCGATGCCAGCCATTACCTGTACCTTGATCGGGCGTTCGTAGACCCGTTCGTTTAAATATTTTATTTTGTTATATTTTCCAAAGCAATAAAATAGATAATAGAGTATAGGCCTAAGCATAATAATAGACTTTAGAGTTACTGCCAAATGAAGATTTAATAATAAAATTATATCTTAGTATTACCGAACGACAATGACGAGTATTTGGCAGTGATATCTAGGTACTTGCGATCGTTAAGTATAGAAAACGAAATCATTTTTTTATCTATTTCTATTTTATCGATGAGATTAAATTCTTTGCAGCATTTAGATGTAAAACCATACCCAGTTCTATATAGTCTATCAGCTTTAAATGTATTTGTATTCCAAATTGGTTTTCCAGTGAATTTCTATAATCTTTATTAGCAAAGGTCTGGGTTCACCGACTCGGTGTTGGAAGCTTGATGTTGAGCTAAGACGCAGATGTTAAATGTGTATATGCCGCTAGGTGTGGTGAGGAGGGCGCAACGGCTCGCGCAGGTCAGGGAGCACCCTTACCAGCGCACTGCCTTACCGGCGCCTTAATTCCCGCCAAAACGCTCTCACGCCGCCATTTTGTTCACAAGGTGAGAAGCGCGTGCGCGCGCATGCAGCTAGATGAATATGTTTGCTTGTGTCTTTTTGATGTCGTATTATTGATTGGAACTTGCACTTTTTATAGAATCTCACGTGAATGCATCTCAGTATACATACTAGCAAGTTCTGATTTTCTTATAGATTATGTAAATTTAAATTTATTGACTTTATTCTTCCGAGCAACCTTATTCGTCTCAAGTATGCGTGGGTACCTTTGCTTTACTGTCTCTCTGTGTCACTATTTATATTTATTATATTGTGTACTTATTAGTTATGTTCTTGAATAGTTTGTATGAGGATAAGACGCTTTATCGCTCTTCAAACCGGATCTGAGGTGACACTGCATAATTTGAAAACTGTGATTTTTATATTTCTTTTATAGATATTTAGATCTGTTACATGTTGTGATGCGAGGCATTATTAGAGTTCTATCTTAATTTCAAAGTTGGACATCAGCGTTACCAAATTATTTGTCTGTAGTTGTTTTCAATGCTGTTGTTGCAACAATTGAAATCACAACATGTCTACGGACAGTCGTAATATTTTCAGGCATAAATTATATATCGAGGGAAGAAGGATTGATGTTACATTATTCTTTTATTGCAAAATTTGACATAAGTAGTTTGCTTAGACAGTAGTGTTCAATATTGCCAAATGAATCCACGGAGGTGCTACAAGCCGGTTGTGAGGTCCTTCTTTCCTGAGTCTCGCCCAGTATTAGTCAAAGGAAAGAGCATTCTCAGAATTTGTGCCATCAATCCAGTATTAAACGTAATGCCCCTCCTTTGACTTGATATGTTTTTCACAATCATCACAACTTTCTATTAGTCAATATAAGATTTTTATATGAAATTTTTTAAGCTAGTTGTTTTTATTTTTGCCTTAGGTATTATTATATTTACTTTCTTATTTGAAAGTGGTTTATTATTAAGATAATTTGCACTTGTGTCCTTGTGGATTTAAAACCGGCATCCATTATGCCGGTTACGTATTTTCACGCTTCTTTATATGAAATGATTTTAAGTCGAAATGCTATTCGTAATTTTATAAAATGAATGATAATATGCGATAATGTTTTGTAAAGTATTGTTTCCGTTGTTGATTGTAAATAAATGCATTTTCTGAGAATATACACGCAATAAATTGTCTGAAATTTAAATTAAGCGTTTTCTTTCTTTAGTCTCGTTAGGTCCGCGGAGCTAAAGTTAAATGTTCTTTGTGTTACAAGAGTATATATGTCGATAAAGTTGATGACGTGCAGTCATTTGGTCAATTGTAGCCTCACACAACTAACATGCAACTCCACAAGGCCAAGTTCCCGTTTGTTTACATAATATTAATTATTAAGTGCACTATCATAACTGCTATTGTCACAACTTGCAGATTATCTGTAACTATGTATTTATATTATATGAGTCACTAACATGCAAATATGTAATGACATTGATTCGTTATCACAAACTAATTAACAACTTTTATGAGAATGCCGCCATATACAGTATTGAGATGTTGCAGCGATGTGTTGAATAACTTACATACTTGCATCTGGGTGCTATGGTTATACATAAGTGATAAATTTATTATGCTTGTTTGTCTGAGCAATGTTCGTCACACGCGGCTGTCGTGTCTCAAGCATTGCTCTTTTGGGAACTATTGGGCATTTAATCCTATATTTGTAGATTTATCATTTACATACTAAATTGACTTAACATTTTTCAACCATTAACTGCGTAAACTAATTAAGTACCCGTATAGTATTAACTGGGCCACAAACAGAACAAGTGTCGCGGCGCGAATGCCTGATAGCCTCCCCCTCATTTTTATTCAAATTTCTATATTTATGAGAAATTCCGTACACTAGTCATGTCAATCCGAGACCACGGTTTATCGCTTCTGTTGAATAGCTGCATGTTGCCGGTCCCGACTGTCGTGTCTCTCTCATGTTGAGTCCATTGAGTCCACGTCTTACATTTGCTAGTCCCCTAACCCGTGACGTCAGCAGGTCGGCTCCGGCAACGCAACGCAAGCGTTAAAGCGTGCCAGCTCGCGATTGGGGGTACTCGTGTAGTCGGACCATGACATTTTGATCGATACTAACATTCTGTTTTTCTCTCTTCTCGTTAACCCGGCTAGGTGAGTGCTAACGGCGCCGAGGAACTAACAGGAGTCGCGGCCGGCCGCTCCACGTCGGCCCCCTATGTCGCCGCGTAACATACTCATCGGAACATCGACCACCATGTAGCTATTAGCTGTTGGGCCTTTCACGTTTAACATTATACTATGTATTATAATAGTCTAACTATTAACATTTATATGCCTGTTATGTTTATAACATGATGAACTTTATTAACATTTTTATATAATTTTTATGAAATGGCACACGCCATCGACTATATTTACTATATTGTATCTTATTGTACTTCTGTTGTCGCTTGAACGTGTTGTTGTTGAAGCACGAGTGTTGTTAGGTTACCCGGACAAATCACGGCGTTAAATGTGCTCCCTATATATTTCACTAAATAGTTATTTATAGTTTTTATTTAAAGTTGTTTAAATAGAGTGTATTTAAAAAAAATCGCACCTTTAGCGCCGTATCTACAAAAAGAAGGTTTGAATAAAATGTTGATTTCTAACTAAAGCTTAATTCATGCAGTAGCTATAGTTTAATATGACACTTAAAATTTCCGTTCGCTAACACTTCTTGCTTTTTTGATTTTTCCAGAAACTGATTACAATTCTTCGTTAGCTTGCAACTAGTATGAATTAAGCTTTGTAAAACAACGTCATGATTTTTCAACTAAGTAACTATCCACCTAATGTTAGATAAAAGTCTATCAGGATTCTATGTATGTACCATAATATGTAGTATATTATTATACTACGCACACAATTTTTACGTACACTGATCGTTTGACGCTACATGGATAGTCTGTGGCGCGGCGGGAGAACAAGATGGCGTCATGCAAGAGGTCAAGTAAGTACCTACGATGCTAAAATATTTTAAATTGCTTTTCATAAAAATAATTGGACTGACATTGGATTATAGTCTAATATAGGTTGTTTCTTCATATACTCATGGACCCAACAAACCTTTGGCATAAAATTTACGTTACTTTAAAACCAAAGACTAAATATTTTATAGTAATATTTGAATACATTATCTGATCAAATTCAAAATTAATCAATGTCTTCCTTGAAAAATGTAATGGTATTATATATTGGTCGATGAGTGTATGGATTCTCATACGAAATAATTAATATTTATAGCATTGTATTTTACTCTTAGTGCTTAATATTTATAGTTAACTTTGAATATGTGTACATCCTATGTGCCTTAATTAAATGTACAATGTTCTTACCTTTTTTGGTTCTATAGAAATTGTTATAATGCTAATTACTAGCTAAGTTAGAAGAGATTAAATTATTGTTAACTTTTCTAAATGTTAATTTTTATACATTTATCGTCGTCAGTTTTAAAATATTATTTGTCTAAGAATATAAATAATAATAATACCCAAATGTTTTAGTGTCTAGTAGATTTACGTTACTTGTGGAACATTATTAACTTTTATAAGTGCCTTCGTTACAATCTCTTCGGGAATCTCTAGATTTCGTTCTATTTTTATTTAATTGTCAGAGATCTGCAGTATGTTGATACATTGAAAAATATTGTACCCAATAATAATCTCAAAGATTGTTCACACAAATGTTCGATTTTTATTGTAACAAGGGCAGTTTGTCATGCTTTGTTATGTGTCAGCTTACATAATTTAATGTTAAAGCAATATTATAACAATAACGAAACACGATTCGTGCAATAGAGATGTTATTATACTAAATAATATTTTATTATTAAAGTAATCTCGACTTGATAAAGTTGGGAGAATATTTTTACAAGATTTTATAGAGATCTGATATTGAGATTAATGCGGTAGGTGAAACTATATTATCACGATTGTTATCTGTAAAGATAAATATTTTCTTTAAAATTAAATTGTTTATAAGTTATTAGAGTAAAAGAGCTAATTAGTTGGTAACATTTTTATCGTTTTGCATTATTAGATAAATTAGGTGCTTCGTCGAAAGTTTTTGGGAAAAGAAATGTCTAAAAATATACAAATTAAATCATTTTTGTTTCTAAATAAGTAAAATTATGTCGAATAGCTACAAAAGGTATGTAGATAATCCTCGTTATTATGTGGAAAATATCATCGAAGTTGTTAACACTCCGTCCATGATTATTTCATAAAAATAAGTACTTAAATTTGTTGGTCTCCCCTCATGCATAGTTAAGTACTATTAATTTGAGATGCCATTTCATTTGCATCATGTGTTAACACTCGAAACTCATTTAAAAATAAAATTCCCCCCATATTTATTTTATTATGTCTTGGTTACATCTTCCATAAAACTATCTCATATAATCGTACACATAAATTTTGTTTTTATTCCCTCACCGTTAAGTCTAAAGTTGCTTGTTCGTAGTTAGATGGACAATATTTACAATAATGTTGAAAATATTTCATTGTTATTCTTTTGAGATCATAAATGAATTACATACTTACATAAGGTTTATATGAAGCAGTTCTTCAAAGCTGTTCATCCTTCATTATACATCTATACATAGTTCGTACAAATCATACTAATACAAAAAAGCATTTAAAGATATAATCATAAAATGCAAAATGCCATAACAACTCGAGGAATCCGTTTCATTTAAATGTTAAAATATGTGATGAAATAGATGTGTTTAACGTACAAATATTTTTATTGTCTGCAAATAACTAGTAATACTGTGTTTCATAAGCAATAACATTTGTAATTTTGTTTCTTGAAACATGCTTAGTGCCATCAGCAGACGGGCTTCTTACATGTCATTGTTTTTTTAATATTAATTTGTACTTATTATTAAGGCGAATACTAATCGAGTGCCTTAAAAGAACTTGTACATATTTATTATTATCTTTCATTAAAGTATTAATATAGCGGAGAATAACAAAATCTAAAATTGTTTTCCAAAAACAATATAATATAGAAAATAAATCAGTTTAGTTAAGTGAGATTGTGCATATTATGTATGTTTTGATGTGTGTCTAAGATTGATTTGGTATTAGTAAATATTTAAAAAACGTAGCGTCGTTGTTTTTTTTTATTTGAAACTTGTTTACCCCTTCAACGCATGCATTGCAATGCAGTCTATCTGTAGCATATCGTTTTCTGTCTGTGACTGTAACAATTAATTTTTGTTAAGTTATCCACTGTCTGTTGCACACTGTGTGGTAGAGCCATAATACTTCGGCACGAATGGGTTGACTTGACCGGATTAATACCACGACCTCACAGAAAACCGGCGTGAAACAACCACACCATTGTGTTTCGCCGTGTGAGTGAGGTTACCGGAGGCCTAATCCTTTCCCTCCCCATTTCAAAAATCGCCAAAACCCGAATCCCTGAAGGGTCGGCAACTCACTTGTAACTCCTCCGTTGCGGGTGTCCATGGGCGGCGCTGATTGCTTACCATCAGGTAATGCTGTCTGGTCTGCTCGTTAACTTTTACAGAAAATGAAAAAAAAAAAAATTGCCTAGTAGAATTTAGGCGGTTTCTGTAAAGATCAACGATTTTTTTATAAAATTAAAAGAAATATGTTTTTGAAATTTGGTGTTTCAGTCAAGTAATGGAGGTAAAATCAAGTGTTTTTTTTAACTACTTCACTATCGCTTAACTGATTACTTTATAATAAAATTATTCTTTAATTATTTTGAGTTAGATCTGTGTTCCTAAATTAATGTGTCCTTACAAAGATGAGTGATATTACGAAGACAAAAACGCAGGACCGGACAGCATTAATTATAATTAAGAGATTGAATACTTAATTACATAAATATGTTCATATTGCATTTGTACCGATTGCAATCGAACGTCGTGGTGGGAGGTTAAGCGCCCGCTTCTCATGCATGAGGGTGCGGTCTCGAAACCTGGCAAGCACCAAAGTACCAATATGATTTTTACCAAGTCATATATACTTTCTATCATTATTTAGACACCACTGACAAACTGTGACGGAAAACATTGTGAGGAATCTGGACTTATAATTTCTAATTATAGGTTTGAAATCGCCAATCCGCCTTGAGCAAGCGTGGTGATTAATGCTCAAACCTCCTTCTGAGGAGAGGCCTTTGCTCAGCAGTGAGCACTTATAGGCTGACGATGATAATATTGCATTTTAAATAACTGGTGGATATTAGATATTTTTAAAGTTAGACGAACATGTATAATAAATAAAAGGTACCTTATACTACTTTACTAGTCATATATTTTGTTTGTAAATTGATTAAAATGACTTTTATTATTAAATTATTTGTTTCACTAAATTATTTTATGTTTTACATCTCAGCCCAATGTTCACACGATTTTTAATAGCGCCATCTAGTCGACCATCCTAAAGTTATTTTCATGACGTCACTTCGTAGCGCACACTGCCATGTAGACAAGGGGTGTACCATTACTTGCTCCTACCTAGTAGAAGCTTTTGGCGTTAATTCGTAGATGGCAGTAGCAAGCGGCAATTTTGCTACAAAGTTTTTTTAGATGATAGCTTATTTAATACATATTATTTGGTTATCAGTTTGATTTGATGAGTTTCATTCGCAAGTTAAACAAGGTAAACAGCTGATATTACCTGCGTTTGATTTAGATTAAGGGACACACACTATGGTTCAGAATTAATAAAATAATAATATACCCTATTTTAAAGTTCAAATCGAAGCTAACACTAGTGTTCATCTAGTTCTCTGACGTCATTACCTTCTTGGGTTTCCATTGGAACATAAATATTGGTTGTTAATAATAATGCTATCGTTCTTGTTTAATACTTCAGTTAACAAGAACTATAACATTAAAACAATTATGTAATGACGTAAAATCGTATAGCATATTTTAAATCGCTTCGAAAAACTTAAAAAGTAATTTATGTTTATAAAGAAGGCACTGCATTTTAACAACATAGTAGAACTTGTCTGCTGATAAAACTGCATTGATCTCTGATTTACCTTTAGGTACATCACTGAAAGGTTTGGCTGTTAGAGAATGTCCATAGCATTTTCCCCCCTTATATACATTAGCCTTTGTGCATGAAGTTATAAAAAAAAACCAAAAATTATCTAAACCAAACACCAATTTTCCTTACAAACACGTTGGAGAAGCAGGTCCACTATATATTTTCAATATCCACCAACCTAAAATATACACACGGTTGTATTTAAGTGGAAGCAATTTGAACTTTTCGTAGTGTCTGGAAATGGAATTTTAAATTCGCAGCCCTGTCCATTCCCTGGGTGGCCGGGAATAAACAGCCTGCATTTTGTCCGACTGCATTTGTCGCTTTCATGCTTTCGCAAAGACACAAACATTGTTGACGTACGCTCAACTTGCTTTTGAACCTAATGGATACTTTGAACGCGTAAATCTTTTAAATGGCGCGGATGTGTGGAAAGAGTTTTGGATAAAGTGTATATGCTCCAACTGAGTTCAAAGGTGAGGCATGGTAATGCTTGTAAGGTTTTGTTCAAGGTTGTTTTGAAAGCAACATAGCGAAGAGTTGCATAAATAAATCCAGTCTTTTCAAATCTTTTGCTAATAGGAGTCCTAGAATTCTTTACAAATAAAATCTTCTTTCATTGATGGGAGTTCAATATAAATGCAATCGACTAGATATACCAGGACCACATATGGGAGTAGGCACTCAGCAATAAAGCCTGAGACTAGTAGACCAAGGAATATCAGTTCAATTTGGCCCAGTTACCACTAGGTTATTCATATGTGAACAATAACACCTACGTATTAAAAAATATAAACCAGCATGACTTGAAACACGATTCGTATCGTAGACAAACATAGAAATACAGTATTTTAATATTCAATACTAGCCACTCTCATGCGGTTTCACCCGCTGCTCGGCTGCATTTAATCGTAGCGTGATGTTTTATAACGCTCAGGAACATTGTAGCTATCTATCAGTGAAAATATTTTGGCGATCCGATCAGCGGTTCCATAGATTACCCCCTATATACAAACTTACAAATTTTACCTCTTTATAATATTAGTATAGATATAGGTATAGATTTAAGTCGACATGAGTGACATATTCAGTATGATCGACGCATAGGCAAGTCGGTGTCGCGCTCTGTTATTACCGCTGCACCGCGATTACATTGATTTATATGCATGAGTTCCTTATAAATGACTCATAATTGGGACTATAGTTTCATTTTTATAGTTATTAAGTTGCCGGTAATAAATCATCGTCAAGATGCGGCGCCGATAACTGATCTTATACATCGATAAATTGGGAATTGCGTGCGTGGATACATCGGTGTTTAATGTTCCATACTTTTAATTAGATTGGTTGAAACTTTTTCTTCCTGATACATAATTGCTGCAACTGTGGCATAGAAAGGTAAATGAAATGTTACATGACACCTAACAAAGTAAGAAAGATAATAAATAGGTAAGTATAGGAATGCCAAGTTTGGGCAAGAATGGGTCGGCTCGATCAAAGTACACCGCCTCACAGAAAACCTGCGTGAAACACCACAGTGTCGTGTTTCACCGTATGAGTGAAGTTACTAATCGTTTCCCTGCCCTATTCCTCCCCAATCCCAAAATCTCCAAACACCTAATCCTCAAAAAGCTACAGCCACGCATGTAACTTGGCTGATGTTGCTGATGCAAACGAGCATTCCGATTGCCTGATGGTAAGCAATTAGCGCCACCCATGGACACCCGAAACAATGATATTATGAAAACCATCTGCTCGTTTACCAACCTATAATAGTGAAAAAGCCACTATGTACATATATTCAAAATGCTAGACCATGTTACAATTAAATTGATAACGAAAGTAACTAAACTCCATCTTATTTCTGTTGCTCTGACTCAAGTGCTTACTTCGTAAGAGATTAAAAACTTCAGTCCAAATTCCTCCCCGTACGCCGTAGGTACGCAAGCCTCCAGCAATATTCCATCTACAAAATATTGTTGTTTGTTTCCATTACTTTCCATCGAAGTCTGCGTGCAACGTAGGGGCTCCGAGGCACCGGCTTGGGGCGACCACTCGTAAAATTGCAACCGACTTGGGGGAGACGTCTCAAGACGCTCGTGCATTCTTAGCCTTACAGTAAACGGAAGAAATATAGAATAATGGATTAGCCTTTCATTGCATTTTCAAGAAATGAAATTTACTCACTGCTCAGTAGTATGTACAAAATTCTGTCGAGGAATGATGTCGAGATAGCAATTTTTTTTGTTGTAGACATGTACTATTGCAAATAATTGGCTACGTCATATCCCTGTTATAACAATTCACACTCATGAACAAAAGTTTTTAAATTCATTGTTCAGTAATATCTGGCTCTGCCAAGAAGAATAATGATTTTAAAATATTTTTTATATCTAATTAACTTTACTGTACTATACTATTTTAACTCTGACTAAAGTTTATCTTTAGATTTAGATTAAAAATGTTGGACAGGTTAGTGTTGAAAGATTCATAAAATACTCTGTAAGTACAACATATACTATGTGATCAAGGAATCAACCCGGACTTACGGCGCGCTGGGGTGCCAGGGTCATAAAACTACTTCCCCTAACATTGTGAGGTTGTATGCTGCGACACCATTCACTTTCTGCACATACTTCAATTGAAAAGGAAAATTTTAAACTTTGATATTTGCCCACTTTGGCCCTAAACTTGGTTTTACCCCTTCATTTGCCTCTTAAACTCAAATACAATTGTCTACAAGGGCACTGGGGGAATACTTTACAGGAATCTAAGTATGTAGGTGTAAAAGCCACAGCTGTTAGGAAATATTGCTGTTGCACATATGCTATCGCAAAAAGAAAACTTAAATGTATCAGCTGGCTTCTTTTCGCGCTAGTTCCGTTTGTGTCAGCACAGGGAAATGGAAGAACTCGTGAGTTTGCTACGAACACGGTAAACTTTTAGCTTGCAGGAAAATAAAATGCGTTGAATTTTTATTCTTCTAGATCGCCCTCTTGGCATAAATGCGCCAATTGAAAACCTATGAAGATATTTGAATGAAAACCGTCCAACATTTTAAAGTATATGTAAAATAAGTACATGTATTACAATTTAATTATTTAGAAGATGACATCACATAATGATTAAGAAAAGTTTTTAAGGGGATGTCTTACTGTTTCAAACATTTTTTTTTCGCAAGCTTACTGTTTAAATCTTTAGTGTTTCTAAACATATGCCTAAATAAATGCCCATTTAATTCCTATATTGTGCAACGTTACAAAATTCACAATATAATTCTTTTTAATGGTAAAATTGTGTTTGAAATTATAAGAACGGTATGAACAATTCATTTTTCCGCTTCTCTGATTAATGTGATACCGACTTTTTGTCTGCTCCTATTTCAATGAAAAATTTCCCCGGAGACCAGCCTCGTAATTTTCAGGGAACTGAAATTACACTTAATTGGCCAATGTTTACGCGAACTAAATTGGCTTGGTGTTTTTAACCACTGTTGCAACACAATGGATATTTTTTAATGATAACTGTTAAAGTGAAGGTGCGAAATATTTTTAATAAAATTATTTTATTATGTGCCTTAAAGGAGATTTCTATTTATCAAATAGCGTAAGGAAAATGACGCTTAAAAATAATACAATGAAGTTAGTAATTTTATTACCATGCATATAAACCATCTTCTTCAATTATTGTACCTATTGAAAAAATTGCATCGAAATCCCTTGTGTAGTCTTAAAGATATAAGCATACAATGGGATATAGGGTCAGAAAAAGCGACGCTGTTTTATAATATGTAATGATTTGTTTTCTGGCTAGTTTGGTAAACGCGGTTGATTTCAAATTGGTATTAAATCAATTCAAAAGATTGAAGTCTATAGCTTCTGTATATGTAAGTTTGAGATTTGAGACATTGAGAGTAGTTTAGTAGTCGTTATTTTTTGTAACAATAAAATATCATCCGATTGTAGTCTAAATCCTATTTGTAGAGTTAACTATAATAGGTACACATACCTATATGCAAACACCTAGGCAAACAATTAATTCATGTCATAGATTTAATTTACGGTGGAAGCAGTGACACGGCAGTTAATTTCCACGAAGCGTCACGACAAGCTGTTACCTTAGGTAATGGATATCTTGCAATATTACACAACAGTTGTTAATTATACACATCAACTATAACTACAACAAAATAAGCAATTAAACATCAATAAAATACAATACGAAATGAAAATCATAAACTCAAGTAATTATAGAAAGCAATAACACTAAACAGTCTGAATGTTAAGGAGATAACCCCGAGCTATTTTCATATTAATTACATAAATTAATAAAATAATTAATGGCGTAAGTATGCCAATATCTATTTAAAGGGAAACTGTTCTTAGTCATAATAGTAGAATTAGTTCAGAACTAGTATCGTTAATAAAGAATTTGATTCGATTCGGCGCCATCTTGGATGGCTTAAACGGCTTAAACGGTGATAATTGGGTAAAATAACTATGATAAGTGGTGACTTTGATCAGGTGCAATAAGTGGATGCGGTACACTTGATCGTTAAAATACGAAATAATCACATACTGTATATGCGGCGTAATTATATGGTTAGAATTATGGTGTTTTATAGTTTCGTGTCTCTAATGAAGTGGACAGTCTTCTTCGATCTCTGTGTTAAAGCCTCGTACCCACTAGGTTTTCAAAATTTCCAAAGCGTTTATTGGTAGTTTTTATTATATTTAATGCATTATTGGTACTGTCATTGTAAGTGCAACTTTGATTTATGACGTGATTTTTATTTCTGGAGCCTTATTAAAATCATTGTCAAGTCTTTGACATAAGATCCCACTTGGTGACAGCGGGATTAAAACACGCCCAGAAGAAATATAACACTCTTTTTGGGCAGTCTTGTAAGAAATGGTTGCTGTTAAACATTAAAAAGAAAAAATCAATGTAGGTAAATGGTATCTAAAGGCCATTTTTTATAAGTAAAACCTACCTGAGTTATTTTTGCCAAATTAAAGGTAGTGTTGCACCTTAACACATATATTTTCTATAATACAAGAAGTTTAAAGTACTGTCAAATTTAAGAGCACATTATTAGCCATTGTGAAGATTTTTACCCTTGTATTTCAATTTCCTCTTCATACAGTGTGTGTGGAGCCTAAAACTCGTTGGCACGAAGTTGATCAGAACGAAGTACCGTTGTTTAATAACACCGACGCAGTAATTAGCTAAGATTTGTATTTAATGGATACGCGTTAATAAGTATTTTAAAAGATAATATACGTTTAATTGTTATCGAGATAAGATAACGTTTAAGATGCCATCAATTTTGTTCTTGAATAACGTATCATCATCAGGTTTTTTTTAATATTCGGTAGTACTTATAATGTCGAGATTTTTTTGAGAAGCTTTCTATATAAAGCACCTAACAAATGCCTTCGTCTTTCTCAGGAGAGAGCGCTTTTAGAAGGATTACCTGATGGTAAGCAATCTGCGCCGCCCATGGGCACCCGCAACACCAGAAGACTTACCAGTGCGTTGGCAGCCTTTTAGGGATAAGGATTTTGGAGATTTTGGGATTGAGGAGGGATACGGGAAGGGCAGGATTAATACTACGGTAACCAAACTCACACGGTCAAACAACGCTGTCTTATAACAAAGTAAAAGACTTCTTTATCAATGAAACAAGAGTTGAATGAACACAGAATAGGTACAATGATTAGTAGGTAATTATCAAAAATAATCAGCTGTTAACGGTTGTTATTAAAAAACGCATTCCATAAAAGTATTAAGTTGGAATGAGGTAATTGTATCTTTTATTTATCATTATTAATGCATTTTGTCTCATGGCATACGATTCTTTTTTTACGTAATTATAATGATATTAATAATTTGATGAGGTGGTAGGCGGACGACTTTTAAACGGAAACTTTTTTATTATCTAGAAAAAATATTTAGATATGGAAGAAAAATAACCATAGAGTTTCATTTTCAGTAAATACTCGTAGCTTCACTTGAGGACATGAAGACTGACTGACAAGCACAAAGTTTAACAGTATGGTATTGTTTAATTTTTTGTTTGGCGTTCAAAATTTCCTCTTGTTATCTATTTGAAATAAATGATTTGAATTATAATTTATTTTCTATGCAGTACTGTACCGATGTGAGCCGTTAAACATGATAATTAATTACTTTTAATTTAATTTGTCTTACGAAGGTTATAACATAAAAATGCAATGCCTATTATAAAATTGTTATATAATGTTTTTTCTAGATTTACTAGCTGACCCAGATTGAGTGTTCAATTTCCATTTACGTGACAAACTACTTACAAGTACCTTTGTACCTAAAAATGGGACGCCTGAGTTGGTTAAAAATACGCTTATACGAAGATAATAATTATTCAATTATTTTGAATTTCCAGCGCAGTAAAATATTATTCAATAATAACAATTACATTCATTGGCTTAACGATATTTTTTGTACTTTGATTAATAGAAAAAAATTTCTTTTCCATAATTTCAAAGTGAACTTCCTAGCCAAAAAACCACCAGCAAATGATGCAAGTTTACAATTCCATAATATCCCTCACAATTAGGCGATGCAATCTTTCAAATTAAGACAGCAGATTATCTCTTACAAATTATAATAATAGTATCCAGAACAGAAGAGAACAGAAGGTCGTGGTGGCCCGGAGGTTAAGGAGCCCACTTCTCATGCATGAGGGTGTGTGTTCGAAACCTGGCAAGTACCAATGTGACTTTTTCCGAGTTATATGTACTTTTATGATTATTTAGACACCACTGACATACGGTGAAGGTAAACATCGTGAGGAAACCTGGACTTATAAATTCTAATTATAAGTTTGAAATCGCCAACCCGCATTGAGCAAGCGTGGTGATTAATGCTCAATTTCTGCGGTTGAGAAGAGGCCTTTGCTCAGCAGTGGGCCCTTATAGGCTGATGATGATGATGATGTATCCAGAACGTTACGTAGCCTTAACGTTAATTTAACATAGCTCTGATTTGGCTTTACGATATAATTTATTATTTATGTTTTTAAGAAAAATTTGCGCTTTGAAGAAATATCACGTCACAACCGAACGATCTCTTGTTCAAAACTTATAGATCGCTGTCGATTTTTGCAATTAAAATTAAAAAGACAAAAGCCAAAAATCATTTACTTCAATGAGACCCTTACAGGCACTTTTGAACGTCAAACGAAATTTATAGATATAAAGTGTCAGTAGCTCGTTCCAAAGTGTAGATTCCAATGGAGAAGAAAAAGCAAGAAACTACTTGGTTACTATTGGATTTAACAAGTTATCGGGTACCAAGTTACTTCGGTAAATGGTTAAAATAACCATTTTAGTATATGATATGATTTTACTCACGCATATTTTAAGCGTGATGATTTGAATCTAATGTTTATTTTGTTCAAATTATTAAATTATTTAAATGATATTTGAATTATTCGTTCTGCTCAAACTGTTTATAAATAAAATAAGCTTTTTGTCCGACCTTCAGATAAAAGAAATGCGTCATTGCCCGATAATAAACACATCATTTCGCATTGAAGAGTATTAAAAGGGAGGTCGTTATTATAATTATATTTCATACAAGAACAAATTTGTTGCGATTTTAATTTATTTGCAAAATATAAATTGTAATTTTGTTGTAATTTCATTACTTTGAAAATTAAAATGTAATAAATGTGTCATATATAATCAAGTGAAGTGATTATTACATTTTTCAAAGTATAACTACTTATACATAATTATATTACCAGTTATTTTTAGCCTAGTAAAAAACGTAACAGAAATCTTCTTTATGACGTTGAACTAAATAGTAATAGTACCTATTAAAGTAAAATTCAACAACAACAAACATTTTTTACATAAATTTAAACTATTCTGACGATTGTGGCTTTCTGTTACGCTGTCATGTTTTTTATTTGTTGTCGAGATGTATAAAAAGTTTTTAATAGGCCCGCAGTCACCTCTTCGCTTCATAGTCTCCTATTCACATTCAAATAATTATAAAAGTGTCATTTTTAATTATAAACGGTCGTGTCGGCCTCTCTGTTCCGTATTTGGAGCAAACGTTTTGTATCTCCAAACATTTATTTTTATTTTTAAGAACTGTTAATTTCCATAAGCATTTTTTTATACTTTTTTTTTTAAATAGTAAAGCTGGCTTGTTTTGATTACCTTTTAAAGGATTTGTTGCTTGTTACAACGATAGGAGACCACAATAAAACTAAGCATTTCAGGTTAAAATGCAATAAAAATGTATTTCTAAGTCCCAATAATACTTGGGCTAAGATGCCATAAACCATCCCAAAGAAAAAACAAATAAATGCTCAACCAAAATCAAATAAAAGAAACAAACACGACCAAAAAGTTTGGCACATAAAACCAACTTTTTCTAAGCCCATAAGTAGTTTATCATCAAGGAGCATCCGTACAAGGAAAACGCGAGAAAACATTTCAGGAAAAGACCGCTCGTTACAATGATTTATGTTGCCATACAAAAAAGATGCTACAACGCGCTAAGTGTTAAGGACCTTGTTTTAGTGGCCGAAGAACTACCTCTGCCTATGAGGTCCTGGTACATGCAAACGTTTTACGACCCCACAAATTGTGATGGTGAAATACAAAGTGCAATAAACTTGGTCATTACGAAATTTATTAAAGGTACGTCAAGAAACAAAATAAAACATTAAAAAAATATACAGCTAAATATAATAAAATATATACACTTAATTTACTTTCACAACAAAGACAATATCAATATTAATAACCACAAAGCGTTTTCGCCATAAAATATCATGTAATTATATACTTATTACCCATTACATCCGTTGTAGTAATAGTTTGAGAAGCAATCAAAAATGTTTTTTTTTTTGTTTTATTACTGAGAATATTTTTCTCAGATAAGGAGCATTTAATTCTTTTTTATATGAAAAACTTTCAATTTTTCATGTTGGGACTCTTGAGAAATATTTTTATAGTATTAGACTATTAGAGTAATATCAAGCAACTTTGCATTTACGGTAAAACTAAACGTGTAGGTTTTTTGGTCAGGGTAAATCATCAAATGACCTCTCCCACCCAGGGTAAGGCGAGAGAGAGTGTCAGACTTTTACTGACTAAAAACCCCCCGTTCCTTCTCCTGCTCTGGGCCGAGCCCGCAATGACTCATTGCGCTTAATCCGCAACCCCGGCTGAACAATAGCCCTATAATAATAGAGCGCCGTCTGTGGTGGTCTATTGGCTCTTTGAGGCACGCGCGAAACGCTACGCGCCGTCCATCGCTTAAAGCAAACTGCTTAAAAATGTTGTTGCAAGATTATCCCTTCACAAACATACATTGCAAGTAAAATGGAAAGCTTCTAAAAAGACGAAAATTTCACACTTGTTTTGTACTCAATGAACTAAGAATAACCAGCTAATTACTCGAATGAAAACAAACTTCGAAACTGCTGGCTAATTAGAAACGCGGATGTGAAATATCAACAGGTATATGAGGCCTTTATAATGATCCAAGAAACTATATTACTGTGTGTGTAACAAAGTAATACTGCAATAATGCTTTCCATACTGCAATAAAAGAAAAACGGAATTACTTCATCGACGAAGGGTTTTGAACCACAAAGAGGTTGGTTAAATCAAAATACTATTTTACAATTGTATTTTTTGTATTCAGGTACTTGTTTACTCCACGGTTGGTGCAGTGGCTGTTGTGCATCGTGTCGTGGGTTCAATTTCTGCAGGGAACAACGCTTTATGTGATTTAAAAATTGTTTCAAGTCTGGGTGGTTTGTGCATGTGAACTTATACACAGAAGAAAATTCTAGTATGTCTAAATATTAGAACATCATTTCAGTGTTTTCTTTCCAGATGCGAATAAACACATTTCACAGATTTTATATCCAAAAGATAAACCTACTAAATAAGACGTTCACCCAACTGACCTAATTTACTACAACAAGCAGCCGAATCTGCAAAGAACATAATAAAAATTGCAAGGAAGTGTAACAAAAAAGGGCTCCTTTCAACCAATGTCGTTAGATTATAATTCTCCCTTACATTTGCCACTCCATTTCAGGTCATTTGTATGTGCAGAACATACCCGTTCCTAGCCAACTTTCCCTTACCAAAAAGCCTTCGTCAAGTTTCTCAAAGTGGTTCGTGATTGTGTTACCAATGCGCCTGAGCCTCTAATATAACCAAAGTTTCATTATATTGCTTTACACAAAACTTCCTAGGCTTGTTCTGTGAATTGTTTTGAGTAGACAAAGAAAATTGGGGTGTGTTCAAAGTTTTTCTTTGGTTAAGAATAAGAGGAAGGTATGAAGTCTGTTTTGTTCGTTCTGATGATTGACTGCGTTTTTTGTTGTACAGTATTAAACTGTAATAATACAATGTTTATTTGTATAGCATATCATAAAAAAGATGGAATTGCAATTGTAAAATTCTTGAATTTTATACTTCTTATATGAAACCTACATTCCATTTTCATATATTTTAGAAACTATAAGAACTGTCATGTTGAAACAAACAAATTGCCGCCTTTTAGTAATAACAATATCCAATAAAGGTTTCGCTTAAAACATTTTTCAATCGGAATTTATATTGTTCACAGTTTCGGTGAAACGAAGCGTACGTTACAAGGGACGGCTACTGAAAAATTCCAGGTGCACGTCCATTAAAAATCCCCTTTGGCATTACAGTAAAGTATTATTTGCAATAAAAGTTGACGCTCAAAGGTATGAATGCCTATGTGACATGAGGATGTGATTCTATGAAATTGAAAAATATAAATCGAAAGGCTTGAAATTATTATCCTCGCTTTATATAAATAAAGCTTTGTTTTTATTTAACCGTCATTTTGTTCATTGAAATTGTAAAACTTTGAAAATTGTAAAATTGTAAAACCCTAAGGATTTCATAGATTCTACAATTATAATAGTGATGATGATTCATCATCCACTATTATATGTTGATGTGATGATGATTACAGGGTATATATGAAAATAGTAAAATCTGTTTAATTTGTCAGTTATTCGATACTGAAAAAATATTTGAGGCATATATTTTGGTTCGATAATTAGTTAAAAAAAATATGGAATAAAAGAAAAAAAAATATAATAAAAGTTTACTACGTCGTTGCTTAGCTACCTATACTGAATCATAACGTCACACCGTATATCAAACAATATGTATGTAGACATGAGGATTTGATTCCATTATTAAAGCATAGATATATGCGTCTTTAAAGCTTTTAATTAATCTAAAAGACAGACTTTAAATCCATTCCGAATGCTATTCCAAATAATTAATCCTACATCACCCCAGACTGCAGATATTCGCTATTTTCCGGACTCACATACACTCCCTAAAGTCCCTTTTCGGTTGTAACTATTTTATGGGCGCTATTCCGAAGGCTGACGCCTCCCTGCCTGTCGGGATACCCTGCAGTTATAAAGTTACTCTTTGTTTCATTGTGTTTTAGTACGTGAAGCCACATAGGTGCACCGATACGGCTAACAACGCTTTTATGATAAGGGAGATAAACACAAGCCTTTTGTGATACTTGTAATGTTTTGTGAGCTGTTCCAAGTTTACGTGAGGTTGATTGAAAATTTTGTGTTAATGTATATTGAGTTTGGAATTTAGATATGGAGTTCCAATTATGAATTCATGGGTGCTGGTAGTGTGGAGGAGAACAAAATATTGATCAAATACTTTATGACTTTACATGCATCCTACATGGTCGTAACAATGTTGTAAGTGAGTCACAAACATATGTATATTGTAACCACTCTTCCTAAGTTGAGTTTTTGATGAACGAATCAAAACTGGAAACTAAGATACCATTAACATTTAAATATAAACCTTAAAACAAACATCATGCTTTTTTAATTATTAAAAGAATCCCTATTCCTATCCCTGTGGAATTGACAAAATAAATGTAAGCCATTCATTATATTGGTTTGTTAGCCATATACCATACTTAGTAGTCATGCATCTTTTCACTCAATACTTAAATAAAAAATCTAATTAGGCAACTAAAAACCGACATAAACAATCACAAATCCATCGACTAATACCACAAAGCTGGACTAGCCGTAATCAAATATCTATCATGCGGCCAAGCCGCGAGCTCGCAGGCAAAACAAACGAGCAAATTAGTCTGTACCCGGTCCCCGACAGATCCTGATTGATCGATGGTCCGCAAGTCTTATACAATTAGCTTCTCAACAAATCCCCGCCTCTGTCAACGTTTTGTACGAAGATTAAAACGACCTCGTTGAAGGCAAGATGGGAGTTTGATACGACATGGCGTAAGAACATTTAGAACTTTGTCACAGTGCAGTCAGTTGAAGTTTGTAGTTGAGGACAAAGTTGTGGTGTTGCTACTTAAAAATTTCGTCTGGTGAATTCTTGAAGACATTATTTTAAAGTAAGATATTTGCACTACGTCACAGTTTTCAGTCTGAACAGACTTTTGAGTTTAAAAGTTTTGCCTTGAATATTCAGTAAGCAAATAAATTTTAATAATTTATAGGTAAACAACAAATTTATATCAAAACGCCATATTGGTCATAATCATTCAAATCAGTACATTACCTACTACGGTAGCAAACGATACTATAAGCTGTAAAGACCACTACTCATCTATTACTTAGACTTAAAGCAGGAAGTTCAATGTTCTGATAGCCCAGTTCAATAACAAAGCCGTGAATGGGCTAAAAATATCCACAAAGAAATAGGTTAATGACTCTTTTTCAATACAATCGGCCCTCGTTTGAACGTCTTTATAAAGCTAGCCCCAAAGAAGGACGTGGGTAGTGTAAACATTTTTTATGGACGCTGAATGAAGACCCGGACGCTTTTTACTTGAATTTAAAATGTTTAAAATATTTGGGTCGATTTTTTAGTGTTTCGCCACTATAAAAGCTGGAAGAAACTTCCTTATGGAAACTTACGTAATAAACCATTAATGTAATAAACGTGCACCCGTTTGTGGTAAGATATAATTAAAACATGCCAATTAATCTGTCAAGCATTTAAATCAAAAATGTTTTACTTACCTAGTCCGACCGACAACTAACGTTTCCTACAAAAGTCGTTAAGCCTGTCCCGATTGAAGAAAAATGAAAAATTTCTTTCTTAGCGTTTCTTAGCGTCATTTAATTTTTTACAGAGCGTCCTAAGAAAATAATTCCATTACTGAAGCAATTTCCTTTTACTGCCAACGATTTAACCTTACCGTCGCGAGGTACGTAATGTTGGTAACAACATAGCTTAGAGAGCTGGAAACTCTTTCGAATTTACCTTTAGTATCGCGAAAGTCCTTTCGCAAAATTCTATTTGCACGTCCGATATTCTGATACAAGCGACTTTTGCCTTTAAAGCTTTCTAATAAAGTGTATATTTTTGTGAATTATTTTTATTGGATGGTAAGTGTATGGTGGTAGGAAGGTATTATTGGAAATTCCTGAACGTTCGGAACGTTCGACTGATATGGAACGTAGACGATAGTTGGACTGCGATTGGAGGGAACTCCTGTCTCGGACGTGAAGGCTTCCAGCTGCGTGACGATGCATTTTGTTTTGTTTCACAAAATAAAGTGTATCAAGAAAATCTTACAGCTTTTCATTCAAGCAACATTGAAACGAATAGAGAACTGCTTACGTCTGGAATTTTCTATTATTTTATTTGTGAATTTGTCGATTTCATACATCGGTTATCTGGATTGTTTGAACAAAGTAAAGCCAACAAAAGCTTCTTGTTCTATGTTTGTTATAGTTACGTACGTATGTACTGTATACAGTGTAATACCATCGATCACGTTGAAGTACTTAATCCAAACGCGATAGGGTAAGTCTTATCGCGATCGACTGGGTGCATTTCCACTTCGCTACTAAAAATGAAAGTAATTCGACAGAAAACCAATTACGTTGAGCTTAGCGAAGACTCGATATTGTTTGTACTTTAGTGAAAATGATATTCTTGAAATATCGCGTCGAGTTTCGCTTTAAATCGTCGCGTTTAAGTATAAATAGAAAATTATAACAAATTCTAAAGAGTAATTTTGGTATTCATTAAATCTCAAAATCCATTTAAACTTTCAAGAAATTAAGACAACTTCTTAATATTTAGTAAACGCAAACAAATTGTGAGCACCTCACGGTTTCCGCTAATAAAGTAATTAAAAATTCAAAACAGGAAAGCGTCTCAGGGATCGTGGTCCACAAACGAACTATAGTTAAGTAGAAACTCGCATAAAACAAAGTGTCAGTTATTACATTAATAAGGGGAGGGCAAAAACCCTACCCTTTTTGTTTATCCCTCGCGCCAGCTTCCTCCTTTGTCTCTTTGATGAAATATATAAACGTAAATATTCCGGGCGTTGTCTATGCTTTTTATTTCGCGCCATGTTTGTCGTAATGCCTGTTTACAAATGTATGAATGTGGAACGTTGCTTCTTTTTTTGAACGTGTAATTTTTTTGATGAAACTCTGGTTGGTTTTTTGAGCAAGAAGGTTGTAGTATCCAATTTAAACGCACACCTATTTCGTTTGTAATTCAACACAAAATATTTTTAAAAGTTTTCTAGAATGATTTTGTGAGAGAAATTCAGTATTGTGGTATTTGTAGAGTTCTTCAAACAGAAAATGTTTGCTGTTTCGAACAAATGTTTTCTAAAGTTGAAATTCGGAACAAGTCGTGGACAACTAACAACAAATACAACAGATTGCATTGAAGCTAAACATTCGAACAAAACATTTAAACTGTTACTAGTAATTTATAGGAACGGTAAATAATGGTTACCTAAATCACAATAGCTGCTGTGAATTCAAATCAAAATGACGTTGTTTATGTATCTAATTTATTTAACAAAATCTGCGTCAAAAGCTAAATATTACAAAATCATGAAATATGACGATAATTTAATGAAATAAGCATGTTTAGCTTAGATACCATTTTTGCAGTAAGTTATCTTTTACATACCTACTACCTATGTACTTATCCAAACTAATATTATAAATGCGAAAGTAACTACTAGAGCGTCTGTCTGTCTTTTCTTTGCACCTAAACTACTGAACCAATCTATTTATTTCTTGATCATTTGCATTTAAATTTGGCTGATCTGTATTGTATTATCTTAAGACCTATTGCTTACCTATATTTGCAAAAATGTGATATTTTATTTTAATACGCAGCGTCTTATACTGCTACGATACAAAAAAAAAATACTATTTACTGTCTAGTCGCGTGACGTTCAAGCAAAAAGTTCGGGAGCTTCTGCTGAAGAGGTTAGAGGAGTCTTCGCAATAATGATCGTGTGTTTTATTTTTGTACCTAATTGATACGTTAGTAATGTAGTTAAATTTTATGAGTAAATTTATTTATAAATTTTAGATGGTATTTATGTCAATTTATAAAATATATGTTATTCGTAATATTTAGATTTTGCTCTGAACCTACTGTGGACTGCTTTCTACATCATTCAAAGGTTTGACTGGCAGAGAATGCAATAAGTACATCTTGTATATAAATGTTTGTGTAAAATCTTAAATATATAAGTAGATAAGGTTCTTTAGGGTTCAGTAAGTATCTTACGACAGTATTTGCCTCTCTATTTCTCCTTCGTAGATTCATGTCATCTAACCAAGTGGCAACGGCTACCCTGATTTATGAACAGAACACAAAAACCAGCGACCGTCCAAATCCGTTTCCCTTTCATAAGTCCTCGTGTATTTTCCGCACGTTTCGGTATCAAAGTGTTTTTATTGATACTTTTGGATAAAATACTAACCTAACCTTATTTTTATTTTATAGTTAATTTTTATATTTAGTTAATAATTTCTTCATATGGGGGTTTTAGGGGTTCCTTCTCTTGCTAGGCTCTTCCATCCAGATACGCTTGCGTGGCTGGTTTTCTGGATTGTCGGGCTATGCCAGACGCCCAGAATAACTCACACCGGTCCGCTGGCCCACGCTGAATGACGATGGTGAACATCGTTATCCGAATCGGAGGTGCGCAATCGATCGTGTAATTTGAATTGTACGTTTTTTTTCCTGATATACCTATTTATAAATGGCAATTGAATTTCAATGACAGACTAGTCATTTG
This sequence comes from Spodoptera exigua, assembly GCA_902829305.4. NCBI lineage: Eukaryota > Metazoa > Arthropoda > Insecta > Lepidoptera > Noctuidae > Spodoptera > Spodoptera exigua. The sequence continues at coordinate 8,583,319 of LR824612.2, forward strand.
CCATGAAATTTAAATTTCTATTTTTCATAAATACGATCTGAGTGCCTAGCACGAATGACTATCGTAATCGTAACGTTAACGTATCGAGACGTCGATACTTCATGTGACGAAAACGGAATGTCTTAGCACGAAGCCTATCGTATCGTCTAGCGAGAGCTCGAATCGAATTCGTTAGTGACGTCATGCTAATGTAAGCTAGAGAAGCACCCAAGTGAACGAATTGAATGAATTCTTTGAACATAATTTAACATAAAGATTTCGTCTGAAAACTAAAATTAATTTTAAATATATTTCAACTTTCGTCTACACCTTTTATGGTATTATATTTAAATGAAAAAATATTAATTACGTGAAATAATTCTTAAAACGAGTCAAGAAGTATATAAAATGACTTTATGTATGAAAAAAATATTATTTGGTTATTTAAATTTTGTAACATAATTTACGATTTCCGAACGTTCTTTTGACAAAGGTGACGTTTGACGGCTATTGACGTATTGTTTTTTAACAAACAAAACAATGAATGTAGATAATTATGCGGCTATCTTATTATGCGGTTAGTTTAAATTTATTTTAAAATGAGGAGGACTCGGCTCCAATTCGAATTAATGGTAGATTTCATTGAATATGCCAGTGACAAGCAGAGAGCCTTCAGTGTTCCGACCACTCCGCAGTACCCATGAAGCCAGCCGTTCACCGACACCACCAGTCGCCAATCCTCCATTTGAAAACGAATGCTGGAAGCTTCGACCGAAAAAAAAATCTAAAGGGAGTTTAATCAAATTGTGTTTAGAGAATGATAAGAAACCTAGGGAGTTTGCTAGGGAGTGTGAGGAAACATATGATATAATGGAACAAGAGCGTTTGGAATTACGACGAGAAGAATGAAGAGTAAGACAGAGAGACGCAGAGCTCCTCTTACAGGCTCAGTGGCTGGAACTTATGAGAGAGGCAATAAATGTATTAAAATATAATCTAGTTAAAAAGATGATTAATGTATATTTACATATTTTATTTTAAATTACTACATTTTGGAATGAGGAAAGATTATGTTAGAATTGAATTTAAAATGTCTCACTCTCATAGTTACCTATTATAAAAACATAGGTAAGAATAGTTTTTAAGTTAGATTAGTGTGTAAGATGTTTTGGAAATGTATAATAATAAAACACTTGGGTCATCTGTGTAGTATATTTATTTGCTGTACCAGAATATTCCTTAAAGCCCTTTCACTTATCAAATCATCGCTTCTATCATTTTCATGTCTCATAACAGAAGATGAGGTATGAGACAAGTCTTGATGCTGTTGTTGCAGCTGTTATTGTATCTACCTGTTGCTCAGGCACATTGAAATTTATGACCAAATTATGCAACACGCAGCAAGCCGTTGTCAAACACATTTTTCGGGAGCATAATGCAGAGTGCGGTCTTTGCACAAGCATCGCCTCTTCTTTCTTTTACTGCAGTATATCGTGCGGGCCACGAGTTCCCTTTACCGCATCCAAAATGAGTAGGCGTCATTAGCCATGGTCGCTGTGGGTAGCCAGAATCACCTGTAAAAAATACTTATTAGAAAACCTAATTTATACTAGCTACTTCCTCGCGGTTTCACCCGCTGCTCGACTCCTATTGATTTCATTTTAGCATTATAAGGTTAGTTTTTGTTGGAGTTGCTCACAGAAGCACTTGAAAGCTTCTTTATTTAGGTGGTACCTAGTATTTCTAAACTACGTTTCAGTGATATCCTTTGGATTAGATATATTTCTGAATTTAACTCGGCACACGATTTCTCTAGAATAATCATATATGTATAATATATTATTTACTGGAATAATCATATATAATATTTCTCTATAATAATCAATCAATATTATTTTCTTGAATACATATGTCTATATTAAGTGAAACATAACTTGAATAGGTAAATACTTAGGTACTTACGAAGTTTCTTTTGACTCTTCATCTCCAAGTAAAATAGCCGCAAATAAACTATTTGTCCAACTTGGTTCGTACAGCGGCGGTTTTGCATGATGTTATACTCGTAAAGAATACTCACAAACCTTATAATATATTATTTAAAACACGATTGAAATATTTCGAAACCTTTCTCACCGTCAAATTCTTAGTGACAAATGTTTCGACAGTTTTCGATAGCCAGCCTTCGAAACTTACGTTACTATACGTCAAAAGATCGTTCGTGCTTCCAATTTGTGTCAAAATGTTCTAAGTTTCGATAGCAACACGATACGATTACTATACGATAGTTGTCAAAATCATTCGTGCTTGCGATTTTTAGTTCCTTTTACGCACGGTAGGGGCGCTGTACAAATCCCATAGAAAATGCTTTCGATCTCGATACGAATACTTTCTCGATAATGTTCGTGCTAGGCACACAGGGAATAATACCGATTGAATAAAAAAAAGTTTTCGTTTGAACCGAAAAATCAATTTTTTTGTATATCGATACCTTTGGGTAGAAAGGTCGTATAAACCATTTTGGCCAAATTGAGTTATATATACCATTTTTCTCAGAATTTTTTTCTCTATCGATCTGTATATACGACATGCCGAAATTCGCACAAAAATGGTTAATACGACCCAGAAATTTTCGGTCATGGCCTCTTAAAAAAAGGAAATTTTCAATGTAAGAGCCAAATGTTTTTCTTTTGTAGTTTTATTGTGATGTAATGACCATAATTTATATTAACTCAGGGCGTAAAATATTCGTCAATTGTAAATGGTTTATACACCCTAACGTGTTAAATGCATTACCTAAACATAATTTAAATTATACGTCGTAAATCCAAACGCAGTTCGCAACGTTGGTGTATAAACCATGTTCATTGTAAGAAGCACATTACGACCAACACACAAGGCTCGCATTTGGCGCGCAGCGACGGCAGAAGAGCGAGCGGGATAGACAGATACCGGCGCGGGGTGGCGTATTTGTTTACTTGGATGTGAGTTCGCGCACTGAACGTTTCGTCTCACGTTTAGTTTTCAAATTTTGTTGTAATTACAACAAATAAGTACTGTAGTGACTAAATAATAGTGTAAATGGAGAGTGACACTAAAAAAGGAATCCTGGATGCTTTAGTTCGACGGAGGCAAGTGCTTAGTGCAATATACGAACGTCGACGGTTGAAACCTTTGAAAACGTGAGTACTACACACTTTATTTGACACTGTTATCTTATTTGGTAAAAATTATTGTAGACGAATCCGTGTTATCAATAGAAAAATAATGAATTAAGACATAGTATAAATTTAAAATGTGAACTTACTGCCTAATTGATAATTATGTACCTTTGTTATTGGTACCTACTATTCATAATGGACTAAGATATACGACCTAGTATTATTGATTTAAAAAGGCCTTGATCGTTTGCAGTTTGTTTATACTTCCCTGCGTTCAAAATTATTTTCTTTCATTCCTTTAATTTAACATGTAACGTTTGCTAAATCCGCATTTACGACTCAACAATTTCTAGAAAATGGTTTATACACCCTTCAAGCTATGATATTTTATAATAGACTAGCAAGTACGACGTAACAAAAGTTATAAACTATCTTCGTCATCTTGCAAGAAATGGTTTTTACGACCTTCTTCGCTTAAAATATTTTCTTTTATTCCCTCAAACGATATGCTACTAATATTAGACGGCATTTACAACTAATTTTTTTTTAGGGATGTCTTAAAAACCCTTTTATCTCAGTAAAATTGTGGCCCGACCACAAAGTAAAACAACGTGTAATATTATAAAAATAAAGTTCAATATTGTATGGCATAAAATTTCGGTTCCATGGTGACGATAACGATAAGAATTCTAAAATGTAGCCAGATAGATAGTGTTTTTATTTTATTTTACTTAAGCTTAATTTAAAATAATACAATAAACATTTTTAAGGGCTCGACATGATAAATTTTATTGCTTGATTTGAACCTTTATAGTAAACTAGCTTTTGCCCGCGACTTCGTTCGCGTGGAATAGTAACTTCCCGTTCCCGCGGGATTTTCGGTATAAAAACTATTCTATGTCCTTTCTCGAGTTCCAAACTATGTCTGTACCAAATTTCATCCAAATCGGTTTAATAGTTAAGGCGTGAAGGAAAGACAAACAGAAAAACAGACAGACAGACAGAGTTACTTTCGCATTTATAATATTAGTTAGATAGTATGAATAGTTAGGACGTAACTTTTATCTAAGCTATTATCCTAAACCTATTTATTTATTTCTTATTTTCAGTTTAAACCAACAAGAAGAGCCAGCAGTTAATATGCCACACAATATATCACAACATTCACAACAGAGTATTTTATCGGATAGTGACGTTATAGAAGACAGTGACTCTGAACGACCTGCAAAACGTACCAAGAAACCACAAACAATAATTATGGATTCAACCACCAGTAATTGTGAAGTTTCTTTTAGCACGTCTAAGAATACGTCTTCACTATCCCATCCTTATCATGACAATGATGCTATATCGATTAATAGTCCTGTAAAAGCTGACACGAATAAAAAAATTAACATAATTTCAAATATAATTGTTAAAAAGCCAAATACAAAAAGTAACAAAGAAAATGTATTACCTTCATCTTCTATAACTATTGTAAATAATTCCCCGGATAAGAATGTCACCTTATCCACGAGTAATGTGGATGAGATCAATACCCCAGTGGATGTCGATACTGACTTTAATGCCGTTATACCTTCGATGTACGTTGTCAGCGATACAGAATCAAATACACTAGCTCCAGTAAATGTATCTGACCTTAATGTTGCGACACCTTTGCCATACTATGTTGATACTACTGCAGACCCAGATTTGTCTACTCTAGCTTATATAGATACTCACCTGGATACTTCTCTGTACAATGTTGATGCTGCAAGTTCAGGCTTATCTCCTACAGTTGACATTAATACTGACATAAGTTCGATGAACAAAACTGAGGCCGTTTTACCCGCTCTTGATGAACAAAATATCCTTAACGTTGCAAGTACTTCAGGTTACAATGCCGCTGCAGACCTTGTTTCACCTTCTGCAGATAATAATATACAAACTAACTTTTATACTGATACTTCTTCGATAAAGAACACTAACCCTGCAAGTCCATGTATGTCTGTTAAAAAAGCTAAAAAGCGTCCAGTACGTGGCATGCACAAAAATATTTTAGATTTCTTGTCTGATGACGATACTGGTGACTATTCTGCAGGTAGTTCAGACGACTGGGTTCAAGAAAATACAAGTGAATCAAGTGATGACGACACTTCCAAGACTAAAAAAAAAAATTGAAGAAATTTAAAAAACAAGAAACAGATATAATTAAAAGAAAAAAAATAATAAGAGTTAACAAAAGAAAGTTAGGAAAAATTAAAAAGGATAAGGGAAAAGAATATGAAACTGAAAAAGGAAGGGTTGTACAGGAGAAGAAGATGCAAAGTAACCCTTGTAAACCTGACAAATGTAAAAGAGGTTGCTACGATATAACGGAGGAGAGACGAGCAACTTTATTCAATTTTTACTGGAGTTTGGACTCGCAACGTCGAAAGGACTGGTTGGTACGAAGTACACACATTGTACCTTGTGCAAGAAAAAGAACTGATTCAAGTTTAAGCAGAAGAAACCTTACTTATGAGTATTACGTCAATAACGGTGATGACCACCAAAAAGTATGCCAAAAGTTTCTGATCAGCACCTTAGATATAACTCAGAAGTTTTTGTTGTATACTTTAAATAACTCTGCGAATGAAATGGCTCAAAAAGACCGTCGCCAACGGAACACTTCAAATAAGTATTCCGACTTTGCAAAGACGCAAGTTAAACAGTTCATTGAAAAATTACCTGCCGTCCCATCTCACTATAATAGAAAGAGAACAAATAGAGTTTACCTTCCACAAGAATTAAAAAACGTATCTAATCTTTATAGACTGTATTTAAAAGAATGTCAAAGTTCAAATATTGAATTTGTAAGTGAATCTATATTCAGAGGTATATTTCAAAATGAGTATAATATATCATTCCATGTTCCTAAAAAGGATAAGTGCATACTGTGTGTCAAAGCAGAAAATAACAAAGAGCTTAGTGAAAGTGACCAAAAATCTCTTCAGGAACATTTAAACGAAAAACAGGCTAGTTATAAAAGATTTGAACAGCATCAAAGGTTGCCATCATTAAAAAGTGACACTATAGTATGCACTTTTGATTTACAAAAAGTCTTAAATACTCCATATGGTGATAGTGTAGTATTATATTACTCTAGAAAGTATGCATTATTCAATTTTACTTTATACGAAAGTATCACACAAGAGGTATTTTGCTATTTGTGGGGGGAGTGCGATGCAAAGCGTGGAGCAAATGAAATCGCTACATGCCTATATTCCTATTTAAAGTCTGTAGATGAAAGAGGCATTAAAAATATTTTATTTTATTGTGACTCTTGTCCCGGTCAGAATAAAAATAAGACTATCTTATCTGTTCTGAACTACTTTTTATTGAAATCAACGCAATTAGAAGTGATTCAGATAAATTATCTTTTCATCCATATATTTCATCCAGGGCACACTTACATGCCTGTGGACTCAGTCCATGCAACTATTGAACGTGAAGTTAAAAAAATTACTGTCTGGAGTCCAACGCAATGGCCGTCATACATTGAGGCTGCGAGAAAAAATCCTAGGCCTTATAATGTTAATGTAATGGAGTATTCAGATTTTCTCAATTGGAATGAAATAACTGCTGAGACATTTACAACTGAAACTTGTAAAACCCTGAAAATTAGAAACATCCGATTTATTACGTTAAAGAAAAAGAATCCAAATGTAATGTACATTAAATATTCTATGAAAGAAGAGACGTCAACTGATAAAGTAATATTATTTAAAAAATCTGGCAATAAAGAAAAAGGTAAAGGTAGAGGTAAAGGAAGATCGAAAAGCCGTACGATATTACCCGAAGAAGGTGTAAGCAATAATACACATGAAGAGGTGATGATAATGTCCCCAACTGCACTTTATAAAAACAAATTGCAAATATCAGATGTAAAATACAGAGATTTAAAACGTCTATGTGATAATGGCATTATACCAAAAAGGTACCACCATGATTATATTAACTTACCCCATGGCAATGTGGCTGACTCTCTTACGCTAACCGACGAAGAAGACGAGGAAGAGCTAATTTAATAATTCAATTATGATTGAAAAAGAATAATAACAGTTCGTATTTACGTAATTTCATAATATTAAATGATTACCTATATATTCTTTGTCACCTAAATTTATTTTTTGTCAGTATTTCTCAAATGATAATTCGTTTTAAAATAATTTTATAATACTTAATAATAATTAAAATAATATAAAGTAACAATTCATAAATAAACAATTTTAAACGAATTATGAATACAAATTTATAACTTAAATAAGTTACCTTTTAGTACATAAGTTAGCTACGTTTAGTGCTTGTTCGTTTTTTTATTAAGTTGCATTTCAACAAATTACTTAGTAAGTAAGCCTTAGTACAAAGGCTTAATTCAATAGTTTATTGAATTATGTACATTTAAATTATGTACAAAAAATGATCCAGTCATAATTCTACAAACGATTAAATGCCTTATTACATCAATATCGAAGAAGTTTGAATAATTTTAGTTTTTTTTTGTGACTAAGTAATTTTTTGTTAATGTCACTTTTAAGTTGTTATAATTATTTTTCAATTTAAAAATTTTATGTTGATTAGAAGGTGTTATAATACTTAATAAATGTTGATTTCGTATTTCAGGTAGTTTTATTTTATTTTTAAATCGACCAATTGGGTAGTTTCCTCAGTCAAAAATAAATTATTTCGACTTGTCATAGATTTGACGATATACATAATTTTCGAATTTATCTAGCTAATTTTTTGAAATAAGTATACTATTTGACGCAAAAATATTATGACGTCATATGTTGCGATCTCCATACAAAATTCATAGAAAAGTATCGTTTTTGACATTTCGATAAAAGTATTGAATTTGACTAGTTGGAAACTAATACTGGATTATATTGAGTATTTTTATTTATTAATTGAGTTCCTACTAACTCTGAGAGTAACAAGATTGTTTATTAGTCAGAATTTAATTGAACCATGAATATAAATGGTTTTTAATACAAATAAAACTACATATGTTGGTTTTTACGACAATAAATGTGACCACAAGCTTATCGTAAATGGATACACGACCTATACGGTTTTTTTAAATTACATTTGCATGGGGTGTATTAACCATGAATTGGTTTTTACAGAGACGTAAATCCAAGCTAACTTTAAAACTAAAGAAGATAGATAGGTTTTGATGATTTAAACGGTTTCATTTGCAAATTGTAAGAACTTTTCTCATAGATTATTTTTTTATAACTTTAAAAACAAAAAAGATATGAATTTTATTGTCAAAAAAAAATCGTTTTTTTGCTCTCCTGAAAAGTCGGGTTTTGGTTTATACGACTTTTCTACCCAAAGGTATCGATATGTTCCAAAGTCCATCTTTCATAAACATGATATGAAATGAAATTTAGATGGAAATAAATTATACCGATAAGACATTACACAAAATTTTTTTGTTTATTTTGTAATAAGTGTAATATAGAAAATTCCTGTTCAGCAGTAAACGACAATGTATACCAGGATTGACGAGCGTGAAATTAACATCAACGAAAATATGTATGAAAGGGACGTACTACGTGATGGGAATTGGCTTGTCATATGTTATGGAATTATGCAGGATGTGCCGCTTAACAATTATGATATATTATAGAATACGCGAACTGCATGTTCGATATTTTATGTAAAAAAATGTAAGAAGCCTATGAATAGGCACAGGTAAACATTTTATTACATCCAAATTTAAAAAAAAAGTTAGATTAATAAATTTTAATACAAATTATAACGTGTTTGTGTCGATTACTTTTAATAGTACTTAGATAGACAGACACACACGATGACATCTGTTTGTTTCATTACATTTATTTTACTGATTCTCTATTTACTTTTATTTGAGCATTATTTAAACATCGACTGGGAGATAACTCCTAAGCCATTAAATCTACTTTTACTCTTTTTAAGTTTGATAAATAAATAAAGGTTTTTTTTTATGTGGCTTATTATATCATGGTAGTTATATGGATTATACGTTAAAACATTAGTTTTTTTGGATCACTATGTAAATACATGTATTAGAAAATTTAGAAATCGCGTTTCCGGAATTGACGTAATCATGACATTTTGTTCTAAATAAATCAGATCTTTGCATTTTAATGGAACTGTAGCACACAAGTTATTATAGTGTGTATATTTAGATACACTCAGCTTCAGGTATAATATTTTTTTATCAGCTTGTTTAAAGTCGTAAGAAATCTTTTTTTCTATAGAAACCATTGGTTTTGGTGCAACTCACATTAAGATTTCCTACTTCGGGAGCGTGTTTACCAATACACATTACACCTAGACTAGGACAACTATTTGTAGATCACACAATAAGTTGTTCTGTGCGGGTATAAAACCCGCGATACGTAAAACAGCAGCCACCGCGACATAATAGTAAATTTATTGAAAAGCTAAATTTTTTTGTTTTTTTTTCTGGAATTGGTCGACAAATGAGAAGACAGATAACCTGATGGTAAGTAATCAGCGTCGCCCATAGGCAACGGAGGAGTAACGAGTGCGTTGCCGACCTTTTAGAGATTAGGGTTTTGGAGATTTAGGGACTGGGAGGGATTGGGGGAGGGGAAGGATTGGGCCTCCGGTAACCTCACTCATACGTTGAAACACAACGCTGTGGTTGTTTCACGTCGGTATTCTGTGAGGCCGTGGTATCACTCCGGTTGAGCCGACCCATTCGTGCCGAAGCTTGGCTCTCCTACACTTAAATTTTCTTAAGGTCCGACTAGTTTCAATTCTTAATTCAACTTCTTCTTTCAACGCTGGCAATTGTTGGCTTGGCTGTGGGATTTTAGCTTTTGGATACCATATGATAGAATAAAGACATGAAACAATGCTTGAATTGTGTTTCGTTTCCCCTTTTTTCCTTGATTCCCAATCCTTAAATCGCTTACAACACCCAAAAGGACGACAATGCACTTCTAACTTCTTCGTGATGCGAGTGTCCATAGGCGGCGCATGATAGTAAACGGTCACTGCCTATATCATCTACCTCTATAGTTGGCCATCATGAGTGCAGTACGAAGGAATTTATTGACCCCTCATCCTCTCCAAAATTTGAATTTGCGTTATCAATTTACCTCAAACCAGTTTACCTATGTATAAGTAATGTAATTTTCCTTTCAGTTCAATGACCATAAATCAAAAATGCAAATATTTATGAATTGCTAAAAATCTGTCGAGAATGCAGTCCGACTCATTGCATATTGAAAGAGCGAATGGCGGGAAATTGGTTATTAATAACGGTTTGGCAATTGGCCAGCTGTCCGCCACTATGTGAACATGATGGTTTGAAAAGCTGATGTTTTGAAACCATGCGTTGTGTTTTTTTTAACAAACGCTAGACAGAAAAAGTTATAATACCTCCATGATGTAATACCTATGTATGTGAACTTTATAAAATATATTTTTGAAGTGTAAGACAGACATGCTTCGGCCCGAATGGATCGTCTCAACCTCAGTGTCAACGCGGTCGCACTGAAAAGTGGCGTAGAACAACACTTGCGTTGTTTTTCGGTTTGTGAGTGAGGTTACCGGAGGTCGAATCCTTCTTCCTCCCGAGGCTTTCAATCCTAATTCGGTGTTTTCCAACTAGTCAAATCCGTTACTTTTATTGAAATGACCATAACGATACTTTTCTATGAATTTTGTATGAGATGCCTATATACATATTGATTCATAATGATTTCACGTAAAACAGCATACGTATTTTTTAATATTTAACTAGAAAATATACGAAATTAAGTGTCGTCAAATCAATAAATGAAAGTTAATCGTAGGTACTTTAATTTAAAAATAACTTGTATCAAAAAGTCGAAATAATTTATTTTTTAACTAGAAAACTACCCAATTACGAATGTGACTTTTATTCGAATTATATGTTTACTTTACTATATTTATATGAATTTTGTAAAACGTCTTTGCCTTACACGTCATAGTGTCTTACAAAATTCACATAAATTCACCGTTCAGTAACTTGGGCCTACAATTTAAAATTATAAGTTTGAAAAGAAAGCGTGATCTGCCCTACTTATTGCGCAAAAAGGCTTTTTCTTAAAAATTGGAGACACTGATGATGATGTTGAATACGAGTACCTACAACAATACTTACCAGGTGATGAGCCGTAACCATATACATATATAAATTTTATGTAATAGGTCGGCAAACCAGCTGGCGGATTACCTGATGGTAAGCAATCAGCGCCGCCCTTGGACACCCGGCAACAGAGGAGTTACGAGTGAGTTGCTGACCTTTTGGGGATTAGGGATTTACAGATTTAGGGATTGGGGAAGGATTGAGCTTCCGGTAACCTCACTCACACGGTGAAACACAACGCTGTGGTTGTTTCATGTAGGTTTTCTGTGAGGTCGTGGTATCACTCCGGTGACTGCGGCGGACCTATTCGTGCCGAAGCATGTCTCTTCCACACAGATGACATCAAATATGACATAATCATGAATAAATATAATTGAATATACATTTTAATGTAACGAAGTAGGCCGAATTGATGAATAATAAAATATAACATTCCAATTTAAAATTTAATTCATATTCAAACAACTTCTGTATTTAGATTACGCAACATTATATCTATTATAATATTTATTTATTTATTTATACAGTTTGACACATAATAAACATAACTCTCAAGGAACTATTAATAATTCATTTAACATTCTTATTTCAATAATATTATATATTTTGAACGTATTGCCTAATAAATAAGGCAATACTTTGATATAATTATGCACGACATAACACAGTTCCACCAAATAACACCAAAATTTAGTTTATATAATATTCCTTAAACAGAACATTATTGATTTTGTCTGATTACTTAATTTATAGCACCTAGCTCGTAAACTATGTTTTAAAAACAGTATCTGCAGCTTACATCCCTTTTGTAAAGAAAATCCTATTTACATTTCCTAACAACCCTTAAAAACTATTTTACAAAGAAACTTAACATAAATCTCTCTCTCACTCTTTTTCTCTGTTTTCTCTTTCTCTATCTCTCTCTCTCTTTTTCTATAAAAATCCAGCAGTGTCTTTCAAAATCACGAATATGTTTCTTTAGTTGTGTTATGTAATGTATTACTTAATTGTAATAACGAGCGAGTCTATTACACTTACTGGTTCAAGTTATAAGTAAAAAATATTGAAATACTAACTAATAGCCTGTAATGAGAATTCTACCCGAGACCTTATACTAAATAGTTGCAACTGTGACCTATGAGACAAATATAAAAATAATATTAGTACCTGACGTACTCAGAAACATTTAATGATTACTTAAACTTATCCTTTTATAGTTCTATACTAAAATTACTTAAAGACTGGGTTAAATAACATTAAACGACTCTGAGTATGGCGGTAAATAGTTATCAGTAACGAATTGTTAGCCACTGACTTACGAAAGAGCGTAAGTAAGATTAAACACTCGTTAAATAGAGACACCTAAACAACTAGTTTAAGAAATCAATTTTGTTATTTGTAAATACAGCACAGTTATTGACAATACAATACTATTGATTCACACATACACAAAATTCTAAAATAACCTTTAATGCACCGAGATAAGGATGAAAGTTGATAATGATATGATCTTACTCAGTACAATGGTATGTTCCAGTAGTAAACGTGACCATGAACGCATCTCAATGTTTATCATCATAGACAATGTCAATATAAACATCAAACATTCCAGTACTTCAATTAGTAAAAGAGTTACATTACATAAACAAGTGTGCATTCATTTGGCAAATTTTATCACGTAGGGCAATGAAACTGACTGTAACAAGACAATTAGTCTTTCAAATTAAAATTGGAATATACATATTTATTTAAAAATATTATCCCAAAAATACTATATTTACCAAAAATACCAAAAATTATTTATTTTTATCATGCCCCTTATTGTCAAAATTACATATCAATTATTGCAAAACTTTGATACGGAGAAAAGTTGAAGATGTGCCAATTAGCTGGTTGGAGTAGCCTTTTAATATACAGCCTGGATTTTTAGTGGAATAATGAACAATGGAATTTGATACTTATATTCACTTTAAAATCAGCATATTAGCGCAGACGAATCACACCATAATTTTCATTTTCGAAGATTAAGTTTCAACTAACTAGTTGGACGATATTCGTTAGTAAAACAATGCTACAAATTATTAATAGAAAATACATTTATTATATCTATTTATTAATCCAAAAAAACTTTGCTGCTAAATTTTTTTTCAAAGCGCGAATATAAACGTTTCTACGCTAAGCATGAGTTACTTTTTTTTACGAAGACGAAATCTTAAAATTCAGACGCCTTTGCTATGAGAAGACATTGTGTTGTATGAAAAAGATAGTTTAATAAACTATGACGTCACAAGCGTCACAAATCTGGCTTACTAATAAACGAACAAGACATTAACAATGTTGAATATCTCAATGTTGTACTAATAAACATCTCAAGAGCACATTCCGATGTAAATAAATATCAACACTAGTACGTTGGTAACATGTATTTTTATAGTACAGAAGTCTATCATCGTTCACATAAGGAGTATCTATTGTTTTGAAAGACAATCATTTTCCTGCAACCACATATGGACGAAGAACCTCACTTTGGCACTTGTCCCATTAAGCAATGTTAAGCTATCAAGTGTTTTTAATCGTGTCCACCTGTTAATGGAACCAATTGATTGACATACAGACAATAGGTTTTTATTTCGAATATTTAAAGTATAGAATGGAAAATTAAAGTTTGCAGGTTATGCCTACTTTCTGTGAATTGTCTTCTATGTTTTGTGAGAAGAATTTGTTATAACTATACTATTGTTAAGATAATATACCCATACTTCTGTTTTAATTCTTCGGGGACTCTGAACAATGGTACGGGATGATTAACAATGAAACGCGTTCAGTCCAAGCCTAGATCTTGACAACAATATACGAAAGTATGTTAAATCTATTTATAGTTCGTGTAGTGAATCATACATGGCTCATTTATACATTTACTGAATGGTATCAACTAATGGTGTTAGCCTACAAACTAAATGACAATACGGCTACTAATAGTGACATTAGGCGAGACGGCGATATCGCTTAGTCATCCTGCTGTAGGGGATCCCTTTGGCACCAGTACCTTGCTGTATACAAAGACACAATGGTTCTTACTAAACTAAACATTACATTAACTTTTGGCATGCTTACCTAATAGAGAGAATTATATTCACAAAAGATTACGAATCCTCGTTTCGAAATTACTAATAAGATGCTAATTATATTTGGTGGTAGATCAATAAAATTACAAAAGAAAACAGTTTAAGCTAATATAAACCTTATAGACACTTATTTCTATAACTATTGCTAAAAGTATTGCATCATTTAGCACACCAGTGTCCAATCACTGCACCATGTTGGATTTTAAAGCTGTTTTTACAGTCCTATGTGATCTGATCTCGTCTTTGACTAGACGTATATTTCTACTTCGAAGTTTAGAGGATGATGCCTTTGACTCTTCATTCGAACTGTGACGTAGGAGTATCCTACTCCTCCATCAGTTATATTGGCACTTGCATGGGAGAAGTCATTGTCTATTACTGCTATGCCCTGTAAACAAAAAATAAATAATGTTATTCAATGCATTTATATTCATCGTCGTCCTTTTTTTTATGCTTTGGTTTTCAATGGAAGTATTTCATGTTAAAAACTTTAAGTTAAGACTCATCAGAACCAAGATCAATAGAAATAATATGAATTCTTTAGGACATTCAAATTATACATATTTCCGATGCCCTCAATAAGTTAAGAGGATTTATTGGTCAGGTCAAAAGGGCATGTATAGTTAGTTAGGTACTGTCTATATATTTGCCTTTTATTTCGGGTATTAACAGAATTCAAACTATTGTTTTACTTTAATAAATCTGACTTCATGACCGCAAAATTCTAAATTTAGAATGTGTACATTAATATTTAAATTCAAATACCAACCGCAATAAGTGTAAACAAAGTAAGCGTATGTTTACCTACTTTAGTGTTTAGGTAAAAGAGCATTAATTTGTATTTATTAATAAGTACTAGCTTTTGCCCGCGTCTCCGTTGGCGTGGAATAGTGAGTTACTGCAGATTTTTGGTATAAAAACTATCCTATGTCCTTTCACGAGTTCCAAACTATGTCTATACCAAATTTCACAGAAATCGGTTCAGGAGTTTAGGCGTGAAGAAAAGACAGACAGACAGAGTTACTTTCGCATTTATAATATTTGTAATATTAGTTTAGATAAGTATTTAATTTGTGGAATATTGGTTATCAAGAAACGTTGTCTTAGATAATTATTTTCTCCTGTGTTTTGTACTCAGAATACAGAACAAGTATGAGTTTACAAACATATAAATGACATACAAATGACACCTAGAACCGGGATAATAATTTGTAGATCAGTCAAAACTGTCAGAGTCGTGCAAAAATAGACACGTCAATTCTAGTTGTATTCCAATGAAATTAATTTAAGAATTTCACTAGGTTATTTGTTTAATCTACATTACTGTTGTTTTGACCAATCAAATCGCTTTGTTCGCTCTTTACTTGACTAATGAACCAGACACGTACCATGTTTGTTTTGAAAACAATTTATAATATTAATTTTATCATAATATATGTATATTGTTTTTATCTTTTGAATAACGGTTTCTTTTGTTTGTACAGCTCGTATTTCTGGAGAAGTAAACTACAATTAAGATAATACATATCGCATCTTGCTTTTTAAACCAATTATTTAATCAAACCTCAAGCGAATGCCGGCGTTCGCGAACATAGTATCTTACTATTATGACCAAAATTCATCAAACACCAAGCGAACGCCGCCGTTCGCGTACCTCTTATGTTACTATTATGTCTCGAATTCCTACGATTGAAAGGTTAATACAATTTCTTTTGTATGTTTTAATAACTACGAACATATTCTCTATTCTTGCTTATGCACTTGCTTTAAAGAACCAAAGGTTATTCACATAGATTCATATCATTAAATGACCTATTCCATCTTTAAACAGGAAATGACATTTGTCCTTTAGAAATGCAAACTAGATAGCGGTTGCCATTGCAAATAGAACATAACAACCGAACACATAAAACTCAAATTCGTTATCAATAGAATCAATCGTAAAAATCAATGTTATCTAACTCAGATTATGTAGTCACCCTTGACCGAATAGGTAGTATAAAAGTCTGCAAATTAGGAAGCTATTTTGAAAGAAAATTCTAGCACAAAATGTGTGACATTAACGTTTTGGTTTACGCAATAACATACTTTTTTGCATTTGTAATGCGACTCATTTTTGTATGAAGCAGTTTTATGTAAAAAATGCTGACGTTGATATTGAACATTGTACTTTAAAGGAAAAATATAATAATCAGCATTGAGACGCGGTCAAGGAACAAAACGACTTACGACATCACTGAGCAATGCAAAGCATTTGGAACTACATTTTATAAATACTTGCTTTATTGGTTTAAATTACTTAAAAAAATAATACTTAAATGTTTATTATTGCAAGTTATGAGAGGCATTTAATTCTGTTTGTTACACATTCAAAAGAATAACCTTTAATAAAATTCAGTCATTTTATTTAAATAAAATAAAAACAGCCTTTATAAACACTTGAATAAATAATTCTTGAAAATTGAAGTAAAAGAAAAAACGAAATAACTGTTCTATTTTTGAATGAATTTATATATTATTTAAATTAATCTCACCTTAATCATCCTCTTTTCTGGATCACTGAACGTTAAAGTCTTTACTCTCTTTTTGAAGGGTATCGCAAAATCTTTGACCCTCTGATGGAAAATCATTTTCCGGTGAACAGTATCGCCGACGATCATGTCGGAGCACAGCACAGGTACACACACGCACAACAAACACGAAACTAATAATAACAGGAATACAAAACGCATTTCGATTTTATTTTACATAGTTGCACAAGTAAGTATAGCTTAAGCGACTGTGCGGCGACGAATGAGATGATAACCTCTCGCTGTCGATAAACGTCCACACAATAACAACTTCACTCCGATTCTAATTTACACGTTTTTGCTAAAGTGACGTCCTCTGGCATGTTAATGAGTGAACTCGTTCCGAAATGATGTTTAACTAGCGAACTATTGACGTTACCTTTGGATCGTCTGTCTGATACTAGATTTTGTTTACAAACTGTAGTTTTTCAATCGAAACAATAGCTGCTTATTGTTTTCTTTGATCGGTATGTTAATGTTGATGTTTTAACAAAATGATTCATTATTTATTTTCGGGATTCATTTCGGAGGCCTTGAATAATAGTAAAAGGTGATAAATGATGAGGCAATAGTAGTGATTATAGATCATTTTGACAATGATATAAAGGTACTTAATATAATAGACTGATTCAGTAATGAAAATAATTATATAAATAGCAATTGTAGTGAAAGTTACTTTTAAAATACCACGTGAAGGAATGTTTCCATCTCCATTAGTTAGATGCTGTGTGCAAGTTGTCGCGGTTGACTGCACGGTTGACGCGGAGGCTGGGCAATTGGCTACCATGTAGCGTATTGCAGGCTCGATTCCTGCACAAAACAACAGACTGTTTGTGTATTTTACAATTGTTTTTTGACACAACCATGTTTGATACTAATGTTACAATAGTTGTCTTACTATCTTACTAATATTATAAATGCAAAAGTTACGATCTTTGAATGTTTATAACTCAATCACGCCAAAACGGCTGGATGGATCTGGATTAAATTTAGCACATGCATAGAATACACTCTGTAATAGGACATGGGCTATCTTTTTATCAACAATTTTTTATAACACGCAGGCGGAAGCTCGTTATGTAATACAATATATTTATAGTATTCTTAAGTTTTATAGATTAGCAGTATTGTATACTTATGTTCGTATGGGTTTTCGATGCCTGAAATAAGGGGATGAATAAAAATAAACAAATAAATAATGGATCGGCTCGACTAGAATAAACACAACCGTTGTTTCACGCCAATTTTTTTATGAGGTATCTGTAATCTCTCCTTTCAAGCCCGTTTTGTGCTGAAATGGTACCTCCCCGGCCTGTAAGAATAAGTAACGATATCGTTCAGTTAACATGAAAACTCTCCATTGCTATTTTTCTTCCGTGTCGACAGAACGATCAATCTTGTCGTCACTCAGAACTTTGACAAGAAAATTTGAAAAGTTTTTCTTTATGACGTGAATGATGCAATTTTGATAATAGTTACACTTATATTAAAGTTCAAAATTGGTTTTTGAAAGTTGTTCTTCGGTGTTACGATTGTGAGGTCGATTAATGTAAGTTTGTACTTTAATTGGATCGCTTCGGCGTTAGTGGGAAATTATATCAACAGTCTGAGTAGTGAGTAATGAACAAGACTGGAGAAATATGTGACATTTCATTGTGCGTGTAAAGTGACGTCATTCTGTTGGGGAATTATTTGCTTAATAATAATTACTACGGGTGACTCAACATTAAAATTGTCTGTATCTTATAATGATAATTTACTACTCAGAGACATTTAATGATTACTTAAACTATGTTCTTTTTGAATTCTTAATTATTAACTATAATAATATTATTTTTGATTGTTTAAATTATAGTATACATTAAATAATTAGATTATAACTTCTTACTTTTGTATTTTGTAAGACTGATGGCTAAACTATCGAATTGGGTTTTATCTGTGATGATGGTTGTTAGTGATGTAAATAAATATAAATAAATAAATAAATGCCTTAGAACGATTTTATTCCGAAAACAATTGCTGAGTTTGGCTACGGTCACGCCTTCGTGAGACGTTGTTAGTAACATAACAATATATTTATTGTAATTAATTTATAACGATAAATTATTAGGTATATTTTCTTGAAGCTGATGACTGCAAATCATGGTTTAGAATATAATTTGATTTATTGTTTACCTGTATTGAAGGTACAGGAAAGTATAATGAACTAACTAACTAACCACTACTATTTTTGTATTTAGAGGAGATATAAACAATATGTGAATAAATACATATTATTGTTTAATTAACTATTTAATGATTTTAATTTATTTATAAACAAAATACAAATAAATTATACAAATTTAAATAACGATATAAACCTTTATTTAGAACATATACAACGATTTTACCAACTGTAAGTTCTGATAACCCTCTTACTTACAATCAAATAAGTAAGTTTAAAACAAAAAGTTCTAAAGGTATTAACACTATTAAAACTCCAAAACAATAGAAACCTGATTAAACAACTTTTATTTCAACCAGAAACTCAAGCAAATTTTGAATAATTGAGCTCCGGTTCACAGTAACGAAGGCGTTGGAGCTAAATTGATGTACGGGTATATTTTGAATAATAACCGGTAAAGGGTTAAATGATTGCTCTAATTTAGATTAATTGCTCATCTATCTTTTACACGTGGGCGTTTTCTGTCGAAAATGCAAATGTACTGTTGTTTTCATAAATCAAATTAATGCACATTTTTGTGAAGGCGTAACACGGAAATGACTTTTTTGATTGAATGCATCTTCTACGTTGAAAGGCGCGTAGGCGTTAAAAGAAGTTAATATTTTTTATGTTAAGATTGAGATGTACATAATAGTGGCTGAGAGAATGAAATTTAATTGTGCGTTTGGATATAGAATTAAATGTTTTCTTAATATTCTAAAACCAAATAGTTACTTTTTTTGAACTCTCTTGTCTCAGATACTACTAGTTCTAAATAAACAATTATCTTTGCTATACTGCTTATTAATTGAGGAAGGTTTTAAGAAAATAAGAGTCATACAGAAACCATAATAATTCATAAAGAATCCACACGAGAGATAAAAGATAAATTAAATAGTAATTCCTCTGACAGCAACTAAAATAACAGGCACATTTTACTTAATTGAAAAATAAAAAATCATGACACTCTGTATTCAGCTGTTTTTTTGATTCTTTGACATGTGTGCGAGTGTATTATAGTACAAAGACAGTAGGTATCTATTGTTATATTAAATTGTTTACTTTTCTTCTTACTATTGTTCGGCTCATTTACTAGGTTACTTTCTCTGTATTCAATCAATCTTTATTTTCTTGTCTATTAGACTAAGTGTACGTACAGTGCGGCCGACGTATCTTGGCGAGTCTGAAGTTAGCCATTTGTCTGGGCAATGGATCTTTTAGGAACAAAATTGTGTAATCGGTTAACTTCAGACTCGCCAAGATACGTCGGCCGCACTGTATATTAAGCATTTGACTGCTGACAAAAATTGTTGATGGCTAACCCTCCGCTAGCGTCGGACAGCATTGTCCGACATAGCGTTCTAAGTGTTAATTGAAAGTATGTTGCACAACGTTTTTATTGTAAAATATTGTGTAACTTACAAGTTGAGATAGAAAAATTAACAATGCAATTAACATTCAGATAAGATGTTCGTTTGTTACTAGAAATAGTTCATACGACTGTGTCATTCATTAGTCTTCCATTATGCTAATATACCGATCAAGAATTTTAGATTGAATTTTTTAGGGCATGCAAACCTCGAATTGTTTATGGTTCTTTACAAATTCCGTTGCTGGTGCAGCTATTAGAATATCAGAAATTAGAGGTTTACTATATCACGTAATCTTCCTGCCGAGCTCTTAGAATACCTTTTTTTGAAGGGGTAAAAAATATATTCTCTTTTGTCGCTCTAGATGGGGCGAAAAAGGGTGTTAGACTCTTACTGACTAAAATCCACCCCGTTTTTTCTCCCGCTGCAGGGTAAGGCCAACTACTCGTATATAGGTATTTTTGCGCTTGACCAACAACACCTTTTTATTTTTTGTGAGAGGAAAATCGACTTATCGTCTTCTCTCGCCCAGGGTGAGGTGAGAGGGAGAGTCAGACTCCTACTAACTAAACCCCCCTCCCCCCATTCCTTCTCCTGCACTGAGCACGGTCGCGGTGCCTTACTGCACTTGCTCCGCAACTCTGGCTGAACCTTTTAAATCCCTCTGGTATCCTTAAAGTAAGGCGTGATTTTATGCCATAATTTCATAGCGTTATACCAGTTTTGTGATAATTAATTATTAAAATTTAAATTTAAAACTTATTAATGGGAATTTATTCTTTAAATCTCTGTGACGTCAAGAAAAATAACTAATATTTGGTAATGGCGCCTACGTCTTCGATCTCTCACAATGTCAATTCCCGTGTCCAGACAAATATTTGTATGAACGTTTGTAGTTGTAATGGAGCATACGCACACACAGGAAATCCAATATTAGTTTTAAACTTAGTAAGTATATGTACGTCACCGGTTTTGTCATTAATTGTATTGTAATAGCGGCTAGACCTGTTCCCAAACTTTAAAGGCGAAATGCGTCATTTATTGGATTAACAATTAAAGATTTGGGCTCTTTCATCCATTGAAGTATATGAAATCACTAAGCGAACGGGTCACGTTTTCTTCAATTCAACATGACGTCATTTCTATTATATGATAAATAAGTCCCAAAATCTTTTCAGTTGAGACTATTCTATAACTAGCTTTATATTTGCTAACGTATTCTAAGTCTTATAATTATTGGACCCAAAAAGTACACCCAACTGACAATGTTCATGTAGATATCATCGTTTCGTTTTCATTATTAAAAAAGATCTATCCAATCGCGCATCATTGAACTCGATCTTCAGTTGTTTGAATTGAACCACTTCGCTCAAGCTTCTCCGGCCAGTTATTATTGTCCTACCTTTTTATTCATAAATATACGAAACGGCCTTTCTTACCTTACCTTCCCATAATCTAGAACCTGAGGCTTCTTTATTACGTATTCATGTGGAAACTATTATCCGTTGTCTAAAGCAATGCGCGCTTCCATACATTGAGCGAGGGTTTACCGGGGATTTCTACCCTCATAACTGATTCTATCGATATAGTTTCAGAGAATCGTGTGTGGTATTACGAAGGATATTTATGTGTATAGCCATTGGATAAGGCATCGCTTCAGTATCTGGAAATTCTAGTTCTTGTTTATTTTTCGAACTTTTTAGGTGTTAAAGTAGCCGATTGTGTACAAAGGTTTGGGTTTTGTGTTTTTTTATATTTTTACTCTAACCACATTACCAATTAAAAACGTACCATAGAATATTATCCCTTTTCGCATAAAACTATGTTATATTTTGTGGCCTTCGCCTATCCCTCCTCAATCCCTAAAGTTCCGATACCTTAATCCCCAAAAGGCAGATTTTCGTGAGGGGAAAATTGATAAAAGACTTCTCCCTCCCGGAATAGTGCGGGAGGGATGTGTCAGACTTTTACTGATTAGGTGCCCCAGTTCCTGGCCTGGGTCGCAGTGCCTTATTGCATTTGCCCCCGAACCTTAGCTGAACATCAGTCCTGTAGGGTCCAGTCTGAATAAGGTATAGTTTGGTGGTATATTGGCTGATCCCCAAAAGGCTGGCACTGCAAATGTAACAACTTTGTTGTTACATGTAGTGTACTGGTTGTACTTATCCCCAAGTAATCAGTCTGCTCGTTTACCAACCTGTCACATTAAAAAGGAGAACCAATATTCGGACCTAAATTTACTTTGTTATTGAAAAATGCACTCTAATTGAATAGTTCACTTTTCAATCTTACAGACAGGATATATATATATATATATATATATATATATATATATATATATATATATATATATATATATATATACGTAAAATACAAAAAAGTAACTTAACTAAATAATACAAACAAATGTACCAAAAGAAATAAAACTCAAAGAAAACTTTCTGACAAAGCTTTGTTCAAACAAAATTCAACCACTTTTCAGTGGAGTAACAACGAACGAATTTTGAAAAACAACTAACTCGGCTACGATAGAGATAGTGCGGGGAAAATCCGGAGTAAAATCAGAAAATCCCCACTGTAAATAAAGGGGGTGAATATACGAGGAGCCGACGCGACTGGTGCCTGAACGATACTTTTTTCATTGTACAGTGATATATTTTGACAATCGAAAAGATACGAATGTCTTTTTTTTAAACACACTGTAGTATCAGATTTATAACGAATGCTGTATGTAAAATAATAATGAAAATCATCCAAAAATTTAGATGAAAAGTTGAGTGCTTTCAGAAGTATGTAAATATATGCTTGTGGCGTAATATTAAAATTGTTTTATAGAAATCTATTTTCTTTTTTAAAAAGATTCGTCAACCCGAAATGTTAACATTCAAATCATAGTAGATTATGATTTGACCAATAATCCTCACGTACCCTATGATTGTATGATGCAATTAATGACGTTCTTGTTACTATTGTGACGCAAAATTAATTGAATCACTCGGGGAATTATCATTACATTTATAATGAGTCATTGAATTCAACCTATCTGCATAATAGTTCAGGAAAAATGTATTGCATTTTACCTGCTTATGCAAAACCCAAACAATTTTCACATCTCATTCATAGCAGCCCGATAAAATTTTACGACCAAGATACTTAAAATTCATTTTTAACTCAAATCATGAATGGAGTTCACTTGTTAATTTCATTATGCTGGAGTTTCATTTTAATTTACAGAATGTATACAGACAAAAAAACAAACGTTTTCATTCGTGAAAATTAAAGGGATTATTTTGTCGTTAACATAGGTAATTAAAGAATGCTTCGTTGCTCATATATTGCCAGTTGAAGATAAAATATTATACTCCAAAGCGTTACTCATTCCCTTTCTATCCTACACATATTGAAAATATGATCATTTAATCTTTTTCTTTGAAATTCTAGCTATGAAAGGTATTGTGTCTCCAAAAAATCGTTCAAGACGGAATTATGATAAGGCTTTGAGATCCCAGGTTTGTACAGCAAATGGAACCTGCAAACAGGAACACGATGGAATCGGCTAATGATATTCACCTTCTCGGAAAATTGCTTCCTTTATCCACACACGTCGTGCGTTTACTGAGAATTTAGGCGAGCAATCCGTGAGCGAGGGCGTTGCCATGGTAACCAGACGAAGGCTCATGTGGGCTCCAAAGTTTAAATTGTATTACCATGCGCCGAACACAATATATTTCAAGACTTGTGTGGAAGGCATCAATCTTGATTGGAACATTGGGAGACTGAATTGGAACATCTTTCTTGTTTAAAAATACTCAAAAATCAAACAAAGAATATATTAAATAATAATATTCTATTTATCCTAGAGTTGTTAACAATATAATAAAATAAAAACAATATTAATTTTCAAATGTTAAAAATATCTCACTGTTTTTTTACATTTATAAACTCAATATCCATCAATTTACAAAAAATCACACGATTTTGGTAAACGAAAAAATCTACGATGCCCCATCAAAAATTACAATAATTCGATCAATTTATGCAGCGAGATCCTTTTTAATCCCGACGAAATGGAATTACACTGGAATTGACTTCGAGACGAAAATCCGATACAACCGAGAACCTCCTACCTAAATAGGGAACGAGAAAATCTCCATTTCGTTTTACATTCCATTGCGCTTTCACAACCGTTTTATCGTTAGACCTAG
This sequence comes from Spodoptera exigua, assembly GCA_902829305.4. Classification (NCBI taxonomy): domain Eukaryota; kingdom Metazoa; phylum Arthropoda; class Insecta; order Lepidoptera; family Noctuidae; genus Spodoptera; species Spodoptera exigua. The sequence goes on from LR824612.2 coordinate 8,608,084, forward strand.
ACTTGAAGTTGAGGAAACGGCGTATTGGACCGTATAAGAAGATTTAAAGTTTATTTTTAATACTTAAGTAGGATCCCTTGATATTTGTTTGCGACGAAATACGGGGAGTATTTTTCCTTAAGAGGATATCTTGAGTGGAGGGTGCTTGGGGTCCTTATAAACAAGGCCATTATTATCAGAACTATAGCTCGTAGATCGTGTTAATGTACTTTTGGAATACTTTCAGAAAATAACGACGAATATACTGACACTGAATAAAAAACAATTTCTACCAGCTAAGGAAATGTTTTGGAACGATTTCAAAGGTTAATCTCTTCTTCCGAAAGAGTAAGTCTAGCTAGAATATTCGGGAGTAAACAAACACTTGCTTAGATTAACTTGGTACACATGAATGCTTCAGGCAAAAGATACCATTGGCAGCGTGTCTCGAAACTTGCAGCGTTCTAACTTCGAACATAAGCCGTCAAGTACATCGAGTACCTATGCAAAGTTTACGATGTTCATATGCTTTCAGTGGTTCACTGTTTTAAGCCAAATTTTTTGGTTCTACACAGTTTTGTTTTGTAATACTTACGTTTCTGCTTTGTTTTAACAAGAAAGCACCATTATTTAAAAAAAAACTTTTGTAAAAATTCTGCTAGTACCTAACTGATTAGTAGATAGTACTGGTTAGTACCTAGATAGTAATAGTAAATATTCGAGGTTAGACAATCTAGTTTATGCACAAAAAAGAAATATTACATTAATAATAATGAGTACTTTTATTTTAGTCTGTAAGTGTTTACAAAGAGAACCGAAAATCAATTAAACGTTTTCATATGTACATACATTCTTATTACAAATTGAATCGTTGATTCCATTTCACTAATCGACGATGCATATTGCTCACATAAACTTATCTCCGTCACTAGCCAACAACGGTAATCGATCCTTAGTCTGCAAATCGAAGCTGAGTATAGCCAGACATAACGCAAGGATAATTGCCGCGTGCAAATCGATAGGCGCCATGGAGTAACTTGTAACGAAGAGAAAGTAATGTTCAATTTTGAACCTTGATAACGATTGTTTTGATACTAAAAACAGTTTTATTCGTTAGGAAGTTATTATGATAAGTATTTTGTTTTACATTTAAGTGAATTGTTATAAGTATTTTCGTGTAAATTACTGAAACGTCGATGGAAATTATTGAATGGATTGTTTGAATTAATAATTTTAAATTAGTTTAGATAAGTCTGCTTGTTTAATTTTTTTCTCATAGATAATATGTAATCTACCCTTAAAGCATGCGGAGTTTACCTGTAAGTACAGTATTTTAATCTATTTTATGTGTTGTTACTATCAGCACAATACCAGTGTAAGCAATTGTTGGTGAAACAATAAATAAATAAATAAAAAACTTTTATAAAGAGCATTTTGCTTTCGTTTCCCAAAGCCGATTTTAGTTTATTTTAATTATTTCATAATCTATGCAAAGCCTGGCAAAAATCCATTACCACTACGTGGAGGCCTAGTAACGTTACTGAAGTATAAACTGGGTGTGCATATCATTGTTTTACTTAGCACGGATTAACATAATTACTCCATGTATTATATACTCCGTGGCAGACGGATATCCGTGCGGGCGGCGGGCTAGCACTAATTGCCTGTTGGCCGCAGTTGAGGGGTGGCATTAGTTCCGACTATTGATTCGATGATGGAGGGACTGCGAGTGCGTTTTGATTGTACTCTGCATAATATTGTTTATAAATGTTCGTACAGTCTTAATTAATGAATGAAGGCCTGAATTCAGTTCGATGTTGTCCTATATTTTTTTATTTATGATGCGTTTATGAAAAGAATGTTAATGTATATTCTGAAACTGATCTCGTTATAAATTCTCCGGGAAAATGTGGTTTTATTTCATTTAATGAATAAAATTATTGATGTATATATCTAACACATATGATAAAGTCTGCCGACGATTTAAAATCTGTTATTGTTTACAACAATTATACGTAACGTAAATAAAGACGCTAACATTATCGACTCATCACTAATGATCTACACTCATTACTCTTAAACAAATTATTAGTAAATTTTGAGCATTAACCAAGTCAATAAACTTATTTAATAACTACACTAAAATATTTGAAATACGTATCATAATGGTCGATCGATAGTCAACAGTAATCATCAAATGTGAAAATAATTATGACTAATCCCTTATTGTTATGCATACAGAAGAAAGGCATTATTTCGGGTTTTTCAATGACCAAATTTGAACTATGAGTAATACTGAATGAAGAATTAGTATTAGTTCATCTGCAGAATAATACATTTAAAATAAGTATTAAGTTTAATTAATTTAAAATTAAATAAATGGAAATTGATTTTTTGGCAAATAAAACCATTTTATAACCATGGGCTCATTTCTATTCTCTTTTTCACAAATTGATGGCCAATGATAACATCAGTCAAGACCAAGTAGTTGAGGAGATTAGTGCGTTGAAATAAATGAACAAACTCTTCAACTTTATACTAATACTAGCTTTTCTCTCGTGGTTTCATTCGCTGCTCGGTTTGTGCAGATCGTAGTATGATATTTTAAAACCTATTTATAGTCTTTATTATTAAAAGTACTATCCAAAACAAAAATAATGATTTAATTCAAACCAGTAGTTCCGAAGATAAGTGCGTTCAAACAAACTCCTCAGCTCAATAAATATTGTAGTATAGATTTCTTCTTTGGTCGTTCTATTTCTTACTATTTTTTTCTTTACAACTTTGTATGTAGGTACATTTCATTCCGTCCCCTTGATGTAGTAAACAGGACGGACTTTTAATGATCGATACTAAGCCCGGATGGACTAACACGTTAATTACTGAGTTACCCGCGTCATACAATGACAAATGGTAGTGTCCGTTCGATGGGTGTTTTTGTCATTCCAATATTTGATCGAATGGCACTCATGTGGGTTTGATGTTTGAATATTTCATGTGTAATTGAAGTGGTATTTTTGTTTACATATTACGTATGAAATGGGAAATCTAATGAACAATTATGTTAGTTAGGCTGAAAGGAATTTTGTCACATTATTTTAAGTGTTATAATCCTCTAGCAAAGGTACTGTTCCTTAGCCTGCTTTTACGATACCCGCTGGGATGTACACACAACCTAGTCTTTGCATAGGCACACTAAGGCTTTCGAACACTATCATTATTAATAACAGTATTACTATGTCAGTTTAATAATGATAACTAATTCAATCAGCCACCCATTAATCAATTAAAAACCGCGGTCTTTTTTTGAAATTTAAAAACAAATAACTTGAATACAACACCAAACCAAAGCCATCATTTTTTACATCGCTTCATAACACCATACATTATTCTTGAGCGATCCTTTCAAATAAGCCTCAACTTTTAATATTAAGAGTCTCATTTTACGTCTGGCAGCATTTCCTTGCGTATTGTGTTTTATTTTTAGGGAAATAAGACATTTTTGCAAGATGAAATTTCAAGAATGCTCTTTCATGACGTCAACTGGAAGCGTTATGAGAGCTTGCGACTTTCTTCTGTACGACGACGTGTAAAAGTAGTGAGACCATGATTTAAAAAAAAGTAGTTTCTAACATAGACAATTCACAAGTTTGCCAAGCCAGAGGAGAAGAGCTGACAGCCTGGGTTGAGCAAAGAATTATTAGTTTTGTTAAAATTTCTTTGTAAGAAAACTACATGATACTGAGTCTATAATTGCATAGCTGATGAAAAGTGGATCATTTATTTACTATTCACTGTCATAGTCATCATCAGCCTATAAGCGTCTTCGTCTTAACAAATGTCTCTTTCTCACAAGTAGATAGGTTGAGCACTAATCACCACGCTTGCTCAATGCGGATTGGCCATGTCAAACTTTTGACTAGAAATCATAAGTTCAGGTTCCTTTACGATGTTCCCATCACCACTAATAAGCCGGGATTGCGGGGTAAGCGCAATGAGGCACTGCGACCTCGGCCCAGAGCAGGAGAAGGTACAGGGGGGTTTTTAGCCAGTAAAAGTCTGACACTCCCTCCCGCCCGGCCCTGGGCGGGAGAAGTCACTTGATGATTTTCCCCTCACAAAAAAAAATCACCACTAATAAGTGGTGTCTAAATAATCATAGAAGGTGTCATTCACTAATAATGGTAATACGAAAAATATGATTTTGATCAACATGATATTTTTTAGACTACATCGTTTTTATTTAAAAGACGTCACAGAATAAAATCGCAGTGCGTGGTCCCGATAAAAAAAACTCGTATATCTAAAATCGCATTCCCTCTATATCACAGAGCAGTTGAGCCAGGATGAGCATCGCCATTTAATCGTGTGTCAATCTCTATAGTGAGTTTAACTTCGATGCACGCTCGTCGCGAACAATTTATGGTGAATGCGATAGCCGGCGTTATCTAACGCCATTGTCATGCCATGCAAGCCATAAAGGTTATTAAGTTACGGAGTTCATGTTATGACATGCAGGTTGCATCGTTTAAACTTTTATGAACTATTATGGATTATTCGGTTGAGGAAAAAGGTGCGGATAAATGTGTAGGGTTATCAGTAGCAATAAGTTAGTATAAAACATTATAATTATTAGCGGTATTAAGGATGTGACCCATAAAGAAATATAATTCTGTTTTCATATTTATATCGTAATCTTAACTCTTAGATTACCTTCAAAATAAAATTGCAATCAAGTTGAAGTTAAAAAACATTTCTTCCAACTAAACCATAAACTAGTAATTTTGACACGTCAAAATATACTGCACAATATAACTGATAAGCACGTTTAAGTAGCGCGGTACTTACTTGTTTCAGATAAAGTTTAATATTTCACTATGTATACAACATCTGTATTGTCAGGTCTTGTTTAAAGAAAACCTCAGCTAATTCACGATCCTTCAGCAATAATTGAGAGGCTAATTAAAATAAAACTACCATCAAAGATTAATGACGGCACGCCGTCACGAGGCAACGTTAATGCTATTGGGCATAAATATTATAATCTTAATTAAGGCTGGGATCATAAATAATTGTGATTACTTTCCTCTTCCAGTGTTCTGTTAGTTAGGTACTATCTGCAGTATACGCGGAAATTAAACCTGGATTTATATCAATTGGTAATGAACTTAAAGTTGAATGACGACGTCATTAAGTTCCTGCAGTAAGTGGCTATCCAAAGGAACGGTCACGGAATTAATGTTATTTAAATTTTCATAAAATAATCCTATTTATAGCCTCATGTTCAAGTAAATTTGATTTGTTTAGCCATTTATATTTTTACACGACTGTCCAAAAAAGGAGTATTAATATAGTATTTTTTTTGGGTTCATGTATGCATGTATGTGATTTTATGTATTTCACTGTAGCTTACAAACATTCAAAACTACATAATTCACAGCTTATCAAATTATATATATTTTTTTATATAATTATATTTATTATTTTTACAATTTGGTTTTGTATTCGAAAGTTATTTTCTTTTAAAAGAATAAAAAGAATATAACTACAGTTTAGTGCCAGAATTGCACGAATAAAGACTTTCTGAATAGTTCGCCTTTAATATACCATTATTAAGCATCGAAATTTTTATCCCTACTTTAACAAAATCATGGTGACAACAGCGTAACTAGAGTGAAGCGTCTTGCCGGATGGATATGTTTGTTCTTTGTGAAGAATAATGCTTTTGTAGCATCTAAAGTCGCTTTCTTGAAATGACTACACAAATGTTTTTGCACGAAGTAGTAGACTGTTCTGAAAAAGCTTGTGCATGTCTTAGTTTTAACCCTGTGCACGCTTCGCTAGGCAAAAGGAAGTTTTCACTTGGACGGTAGTGTGAAATGTAAGAATAAAAATCCTTTATATTATCGTGTTAGTCCTTATAGTCCTAAGCTCAGGTGCCATTTGTAGATGAATATTAGCTTTTTTTCTGTTTACAAAGTACTTGGAGTATTTTTGTTTTCGTTTTCCTAAAATGGCAATAAAACTGATTGATCCACAAATTGTTGTTTCGGCTCTGGGTGTGGTTTGATTAAGTTAATTTGCATGATTCTAAACGCATCCACAACACATGTAAATATAGGTATGCAAAAGTGGTGCAGCGTATAGTTAAAAAAAATTGGTATTATGTAAATATTGTCTTATGGATTTTGCATTTAAGGAAGTTATATTTTAAGTACTGTTTTAGCTACTTGGCTAGGCAACCTATTCGCAATTCATACACCCGTTAATATCAACGAATCTATTACGCTTTATAGCAACCGGCCTTATTCGTGTTTCCATTATCGGATCCAAGTAATAGCAGTCAATTTTACAAGTCAATCGGACTTAATAGATAGCTTGTATATGAAACTTGTACACAAACTTACTGATAGCAGCTTAAAACCTATTTGCATACAGATTTTCTTAGGTAAGTCTAGCTTTATTGATGCAACATAGTTGATGTAATGACAGCGATTGAATGTTCCGTTGATATCGATACCTGAGAAAACGAGAAAACGGCAATGGATATTTGATATATTTTTATTTTCGTTGCGTCTTAATGGTGACAGGATTTTTAATTGAGCATCATCGTCTTGTGCTAATTAGTATCTACATTTACTAGAGTTAAAATGGTTTTATATCAAATTACAGTCAACGTCAAACAGGTACTGAATAAAGAAGCGTCGCCGCGTCTTCTGAAGAAAAAACTTAATATATGGCTCCACGCAGTAAAATAGCATATGTTGTGCGTTTAGCGTAACATTGTACTAGAATCTGTGTTTTATTCATCATCAACCTACAAGTATCCACTGCTAATTAAATTCCTTTACTCATACAGGGAAGGTTTGAGCATTAATCTCCACGTATGCTCAAGGTGGATTGGCGATTTCAATTTCAATTTAAATTTGATTATGCAAATTGAAATTATGTATCCAAATTTCCCTACGATATTTATCGATGAAATGTGGATGCGCATTAATGGTATATTACTTTTCAGAAACTCTTTATTCGTGCAGCATTCACCGGATGTTAGTGTTGGAGTTAGTAGCTAAATAATCTTAAAAATATATATAACATGGAAGCAGTCACATTGGTACTTGTCAGGTTTCAAAACTGCGCCCACAATCATAAGAAGCCACAGCCTCTAGGCCACTACTACATTTATTTTTAAAATTGTTTTAATATTTAGTACCGTTGCACTTGTTTTGTTAACACTATAAATTTTTATGAAGAAAACTGCATAATACGAATGTTTTAACTATATAGAGGTGAGATGTGCAAACTTCTTTAACTATCTTTCACCAACACCACTATGCTCTGGAGTTAGTAAGTTATTTTTCCAACTAATAATAAACGACCAAAGCCATTATTATCTGCATACACTAATGAAATATGTACGTAAATATATCTTGGGGTACATTTAGACAAAATGGGCATTAAAGATAACTCCTTAATTGTGTTAGATGCTTAAACTTTAGGAGTTACTCCTCCAAACAAGATCCTTATACTAGTTACTCGCGAAGACACTGATGACGTGTGGTCTAAGTGACATGTCATTATATGATTAAATATGTATGGAGCTTAAGATGATTTTCATCAGTCAGTGATATGTTGCGAGTGACGGTAAATAATTAATATTGTGATGGTAAAATCCATTGATGAAATGGTAGCGTAGCGATAGCGTTGTAACAACAGCGATAATTCAGTAATTTTGATAACTTCAAGAATCGCTCTGTATAAGCAAGAATGCAAAACTAATGTATTTGTAAAGTGGGTACTAACGTGAAAAAAAATTATTTAAATACCTTGGAAGGCTTGACTATTGGACCTGGTTGTACAGGTCGTGGTCGCAAGCAGACAGAAGAGATTTCTGCTTGCGACCTCGCGTAATTATACGTTGTAAACATGATACGCGAAAGTTTAAAATTAGAATTTCCTACTTTTTTAAGTTACAGTGGAAAATATTGACTCTTGCTTTTTGGATCACCAAAGATAAGAAATATTCAAACGATCCAAAACCTAAAAGCCATTACGAGTTTAAATTTTCCCGATCTGGCTTTATTTGCATGATTGACTAAAGTTTTTTGAAAATAATAACTTACTCACGTGAAGTCGCCGCGACGTGCATGCACGTCGCGGCGACTGCGACGACGGCGCGACGGCGACATTTTGAAGAAATTCATCATCTCATGCATCTCTTACACTAGTTTCTATTGAAAAAAGTTAGCAAATTACATATGTATATATTTATAACAAAAATACATACGCCTTTATCTAAATGAAAGAGGCCTAACAAAACCACTTCACCATACCTTAAAGCTTGTTACTTAAGCCACGTAAAAGCAGTGATCCTATTGTACCACTATCCACAGAGGTCTGAGGCTGAGACGAGACGCTAAAAGCATGTTGTCGCCTCCAATTTGGCTCTACTGTCACATTCCACTCTAGACGCCTTGCCGTTGATACAATTTGCCCTTTTGCTGTCCTATGAAATATTAGAACGGCAAAGAGTGACGTGACAGGAAATATGTGTGGTCCATTTTGGGAAGTGGATTGCGTATGTAAACATGTTTTTTGATATGAATATGGATTCAGGATAGGTTTTACCTTAAACATTTCTTTGGTGAAGAACTAAAAGTCATTATTACGTTGGGGTTTAGTCGCATTTGTAATTGTTCTAACTATATTTCATTTTTCTGCATTATACCGAATCAATAACTTCGGACAATTCGATGCTATACATATTCACATTACTGGCCTTACTGCAGAAAAAAAGCCTTTCTCGAAGCAAAGTACATGAAGAAACATTAAAACACGCCAGCTCAAGTATCTATTGCTAATGTCGACATAATAATATGACGATATTTTCCTTCATCGCATGTCATTGATGTCAAAATAGTCTTAGAAAAAAAATTTAACTTGGAAAAAAATATATTAGTAGTTGCCAGTTTTCAAATCCGCAACTTTAGGAATTATAAGCGGAGCCTCAAGTTTTAGTCCAGTCAACTCGGCAAACTATAGTCTGTGTAGAAAACTACAGATTTTTATACGCATTTATAATAATTATAAAAAGACGTAAGTGCAAGAAACCAATTATTTCTCTTTAACAATTATTAATAAAGAGAAATAAAATAAATTTGTTTAATCACAAGGTTTCAAAAAGGTACCTACTGAATAATAATAATTTAATATGAAACATAGATTATGTATGTAGACAAGCAATAAATAACATCGGTGCATCAGGTATTTCTGTATCCATTGCATACTTTAGTTTCTGGGGCATACCCGTATAAGTGGATGGCACGGAAATGTTATTGCACATTAAATCATAGCAAAGAACGGTCGTACGTTTTACCAGTTGCATTATTTTCGCCATTTTGCAAACGACCCATGTGTTACCCTTATGGTTTAAAATGACTATAAATTTTCAACTAACGCTTTTAGTGGTAAAAACCTTTTATGCATAAATTTTCCTGTACCTATATTACTTTATTTTTTATATATTTACTTGGATGAGGTTTATGTTTTGGGTTTAGAAATTGTCATTTTGACTAACGAAAAGCTCTTTTTTTCATGCAACTTGAAATATACAATAAATAAAGGAAAATGCGCCCTCCTTTTTCAATAAACTGATAATTTAAATAATGATAATTTAATATTTTGGTGAAGGCGGTGTTGTCAAATTGAAATCGCGACACCATTGATGGCACTATGCGATGAATTCAGATTTTCCAAAACCACGTAGGTCTATAAGTAAATAAATAAAAATAATAATTGTTTCTAAAAAAATCTGTTAAGTATTTCATATAAAAAATGAATAATTCAAGAAATAATTTTCTATACTTTTTATATTTTAATAATATACCGATAACGAAACGTCAAAAAAATAATATTTCCCCATATAAATGGCAAAAGCTGAATGATCATTTTGCATAGAGAACAATTTTTTATGGTATTTCCATATTGGTTTATTAGAAAAAGTTGCTTTATTTGAGAATCAGAGGTCCTTGTCTCTCGTTAAAAATGTCACCTTGTTCCGAAAGGCCGATCGATGTTAAAATAAACCAATTTAATCTCTTGTCAAGTCATCTGATTGGTTGACTGAATTATCAATAACCAATCAGATGACTTGACAGGAGATTTAACAGGAGATTAGTTAAAGTTGACAAGCCTTTCAGAAACCGGGTGTTAGCCTTAATTACTTATACAAACTGAATTTGTTTAACTAATCTTTCCTCTTCCTCATTGTGAAATAAGAACCCTAGATATTTATTAAGTTCTACTGTTTGACTAGCTTGCAAACATTATAGTCACGAATAAACTATTTGCAGAGAACGAAATTGCAACACATTTTTATCGAACTAAAAGAAAACTACTAAAGCACTTAAGTAGAAAGTGATCCCGGTGATACCATTTATCAACACTACCTGTGGAGTGTATCCATAAATTTCAAAAAATCCTATCATAACTCATCCTCCTTTCTAACCTTACTTATCGCTGTAATAAAAACGTGAGGTTATTGCTCAACCTTCGATCATTAGGATATTTTTTCTGAAATAAAGCTGTTTATTATACGTATTTGGGGCTTTGAACACTAATGAAAATGTGCCAATACTGATCTTCTTTAGAGGTTTGCGCAACCAACCAACCAAGCTCTTTGTAACTTTAATATTAACACTATGTCATAGGTCATAGTTTAATAGTCTTTCTTCCACATGACTAACTAATTACATATTTAATTAATTTTTTTTTTTTTGCAGGATATTTCGGTGAACAGACGATTCAGGTGATGGTAAGCATTCGGCGCTGCCCAAAGACACTCTCTTGCAGCGTTGCCGGTATTTTTGTTAGGGTTTTGAGGAAAGGGGATTTAGTGAATCTTTTTTATTTCAATTGGGCCTCCGGTAAACTTACCAACAGAGCAAGTGTAGTTTGACGCCTGTTTTCTTTGAGCCCGTGGTATCACTTTTCTTGGTAGCCGTGCCCAAGCATTACGTTCCCATATTGTACAAATATTGAAGTGTGAGTATTCCGGATATAATTTACAATAACACGGGTAAAAAATATAATTTAATTTAAACAAATGTAGGTATAAAATAAAATCTCAAAAAAACCCAATAACCACGAATTCGAAAAGCTACTTAATATGTCTATAAAACCCTATTGTAAAGTAACTTCATCAATTTATCGTAACACTCATAAATAGATCAAAATAACAAACTCCCAGTGTTGATGCCCAGTGACTTAGGACATAATGAAGCAGCCGCTTTGAGAAAGGATAACAAGTTGTAGGATGATGGATGAGGCAGGTCAATAGGGGCTGTAGTTCTAACCTCCACTGGGGCTAGCTAATGTTAGCTAAGACCAGTAGTTTGTTGTAATCAAAATAAATTGAACGTTATTACTTAATTGTGATTTAATGTAGCATGTTTGCGTTAGGAACCAGGATTCGGCTTAACAATTCTTTAAAAAAGTTTTTATTTATGACCGATTTGTGGGTTTGTAATACATATTTTCTTTTTTTTATTTTCCTCTACCATTGTTGTGATTCCATTTGTTGCTGTGAAGTAAATAGTAATGTAGTGATTGAAAGCTACCAATAAAATATATAGGATATCTAGACAACTAATCTATTGAACATCAACATAGGTGTCGTAAAAAAATATCAGACCTTTTCAGATTAGAACATTTATGACCGAAGCTAACATTATCTTTAGCTTTTTACATAGCCCTAAAAATAAACAAAACCCGTGGGAGCCGAAATTCCTTCCACCGAAGTCCAGGACAAAATACCGCAAATTAACTCAATTAATTTATCGTTAAGGCCATTGTTAATTCTATCAACAAAATTCTATTGTTTTCGTCTAAAACGAACCATTTTCGCTGCAGCTTTGTTATAAAACATTTCACCATAAATAAAGTCGCGCTCAACGGTTGCGGGCGACATTGCGGTCATAGGGATATACCCTATCTAAATATGTATGGACATATATGTAGGTGGGGTGTACATAAGAGAAATGTTAGTACGGAAGAGCTCACACGGGGCGCTCGTACGTTTTGTGACCGCACAACCGTCGCGTGCCGCCAATGTGTACTGAACTTTATATTTGAAATTTTACCATAAAATTCGGTAGAATTTTGGAGAATGTTTATTTAAGTTAATTAAATTTAGCGTTTGAATGTTTTTATGTTCTAGAGGCTAAAATTATGAAATTTCTACTGTACAGGTTGTTATAATCACCATTCTTAGCAGTCGAGTTTTAAAGTGCACTTTAAATAGTTCAGGTTTATCAATTGGAAAGTGCTGCTCTCCGGGCTATGTTAATGTGCAGCCTTATACGCGAGATAATTGAGTACCTGACAACAAAACAAATTCGTTTCTTCAAATTAAATTAATTAATTCAAAGTCTATGAATGTCAATAGATTAAACAAAACTTGAATTTTACTCGAGTTAAAATAATCATAAATTGCTTATGAAATAAAAATGTCCCAGAAATAAAATAAATATGTATGTATTACAAAAAAAAAATGCCGCCCATAACCAACCGAAGATACATAAAATAATAGCTGCTTATGTATAGTTTTATTTTAAAACATAGGCATTTGAACTATAGAAAAGAAATAAAACTGAAAACAACAAATATAAAGACAATCACGAAACACAATAGGGATGTGTCATCTATCACAATAGATATTTTTTTCTTTATCTCTATCTATTTACTTTCTACATTCTTGGGAAAAAAGCTATGCAACAAAAAAAAATCACTATGATGATATTGAAGAAGAGTATAAGAAGTACAGTAAGATGGCGCTAGATGGCGCAAAACCTTTGATCAACTTAACATTAATATTTCAATCGTGATAATTTGAGACAAAATTGAAAAACAATAGGTGCGCGAACGCCAGCGTCTGCTTGGTATATGATAAATTATTGTTACAACATGAACCAATGCCCAATGACTGATGACTTGACATAAGTAAATATTTTATTGGACAATAGACCTAAAGCTACACTAGCGCCACGAATAGCGCATCGAATGCCAGTTAAACATCCCTATTACATGTCGATCTCATTTATATCTCTATAACTATATTAAATATTTGAACCAATACCAAAGTAACCCAGCTTAGCATTTTTAAGAATAAATTCCAATATCGTAATCCAATTCCTTTCCTCTTGCGCTTTTCAATCTAAGATTGACGTAGGTATATCCGATTCCTCCTGCAGTTACCGCCGCTGATGCATTCGTGTGTTTGTTGTCGTACGCCAGAATACTCTGAAACAATGGACGGATTACTCATCAAAAATTCATGGGACGTATGTTTGGGAGTAGGCGTGAATGTTACGCGTTCCTCCAAGACAGATTCATGGGGCAATAAAGTGTGACTTACTGGTTTTTCTGATGGTAAAGAAGTTTGTTATGGTTTAGGATATTGGATAAGTAAAATATAAGACATGAATATGTATGAAAACTTGTTGTAGTTCCCGACTCTCTTTCATTGTTTTTTTTAATGTAATAGGTCGGGAAACGATAAGACGGATTACCTACCTGATGGGAAGCAATCAGCGCCGCCCATGGACACGCGCAACGGAGGAGTTACGAGTGCTTTGCCGACCTTTTAGGGATTGGAGATTTGGAGATTTAGGTATTGAGGAGGGATTGGGGGATCGGAAGGATTGGGTTTCCGGTAACCTCACTCACACGGCGAAACACAACCCTTTGGTTGTTTCACGCCGGTTTTCTGTGAGGCCGTAGTATCACTTCGATCGAGCCGACCCATTCGTGCCGAAGCATGACTCTCCCCACTTCTTTAATGTTTTTTTTTTGGGCGTTTTCATGATTTTTCAGGCCGACTCGCCCGGAGCGATTGGCTCCACAATCAAAATACCAACGAGCAATAACACTTGCATTGTATTTCGCCGTGTGAGTGAGTAACCTCACTCAATCGTCGGGTCTGCTCAATAGTTTACTATCCTCAATGCCAAAATCTCCTAATGCCTAACAACACCCTAAAGTCCACAACACACTTGTGGGTAGCTGGTTTGGTGTTACGGTAGTCTGTGGGCGGGGGAGACTTAAAATCAGGTGATTCTCGTATGTATGCTTTGTTTAATGAGATAGCTCAGTCTTAAGCAAGATACTAGGATTTAAATTCTTATACGAACGTAATTTTACCAATAATTAGCATTTGATTTATTGAACATTGATAATACAGTGTTTATAAACCTTTTATAGTTTTCATGTTTAACACACCACACTATTGAACAGATTATTCCCAAGAGAAATTTAAATAGTGTGAAGATTCTGGTAAGCTATGTAAACCTATCATTCTTTAATGATTTTAAGTATAAACATTTTTATTATGAATCCATTTCAGAATACTTATGTTTATTAAATATTAATAAGAGATGAGGTATTTACAAATATAATAATAGAGTGTTTGGAATTGAGGAATAATTGACAAACAATAATGGTTGGGTAATTGCTTGAACATACAACATACAATGTGTGCCTCGGTCCACTTTCTTGAAGTCTCCTGAATATTTTATGTACTTACAAATTGTATTGACTGAACCGATAGGAAAAGGGCGTTGAAAGAATAAAAATTGAGGGAATCCATCGAATGAAAGACGTTAGAGTTCTCTTCTTGAATAAATTATTCAAGACCAGGTTAAAGGTAAAGCGTACACTAGGAAAAAACCCTAAAACTACTCGTCTTTAAAGTGTATTTTGGTAATTTCAAAAAGAAAAATACAGCTAACAAGTTTAGTGCTACTTCCATACACCACAAAATATTTACCTAACAATAAAAATATATCTTTTAAGTCGGGACGTTAACTTTTAGATAAAAGCCTAATACGTGTGACGAAAAAAATTGACTTCAAAAATTGTATTTTACGTTAATCTTTTAAAATTAAAATTATTGATAACCCTGTCGTTGGTTTGCTCAAATCTCTAGTAATTACCCCAATCACATGTTTTACAATAATATTTTCCGATAGGTATACAATAAAATTGTACTTTGCTAAAAACGTTGGACATTTTTTTTAGTATGCACCTTATAAAATAATACATACAATTATACAAATAATTACAAAACAAAACTTACATTTATAACCGCATTTCCACTATAGAAAATATTCTTCACTCTCTTGATAAACGGTATCGCAGCATAATGTGCTGTAGTATGATATATCATATTCTGATTATTATTTGTGTTCCCCAATATCAAATGGTCACATGTAACTATCACAAAAAGGCAAGCAAATAAAACTAGAACAAATTTCATTATGTAAAAAAAAAGAAAAAAAAATGAAGCGACGTTGATGCTCTGTGGCTGAGATCAGAATGAATGGATTTGATTCAATAACTGAGACGTCTCTAACAATAAAGAATGAGTTAAGATTACAATAAAATCGAAGGTGAGGTCAGTAAGAAATATGAAAACACTGGTCTCTTCCAGTGGCTTTGCTTGTAGTATCGGGAAAAAAATTGGCATGTGTTGACTAAGGGTATTTTTAACGAGAAACAAAAATAGTTTATACGTACTTGCACACTTTAAATTTTATAACATTAGTAGGGTTTTCGAATTGAAGTAAACAATGTGCAACATTTATTTCACTTAAGAACAATATTTTGTATTTTTAAATCGAATTAACGATATTCAAAGGTATAAAACTCTATTTTCCTATCCTGTTATATATATAAGCTTACGCTATAGCTTTTTTAATAATTTTATTACTTAAACAACGATTGTAGAATTTTTTGTTTACTTTAAAATTATAAAAATATAATAAAAATGTTTTATTGTATTTCTATTACAATAAAGATTAAGAATCAATCACAGAAAAAATCTGTTTGAAAACTCAATGATTCGTTAAATAAAGTCGTCAAATTTACGTCTTCCCGAGTTTGCAAGGATTCTTTCTTGAAAAAATATTGTGATCTTTCGGGATTTTTCGCGAAAATGAGAAAAGTTTGATAAAAACGCGAATAGCAGTCATCATTGACGCGATATGAAAATGGATTTAACAGGGTCAACAAACAAAACTGACTTCCGGGGACTTTCGTAGTCGATCCATGGTAATGAAAATAAACAAATTATACTTGGAATTAAACTCAACCAAACAAATTACTAAGACAAACGTTTTAAGTTGCCGTTAAAATATCGTGTTACGAACAAAATTTAATCAAACAAGTCCACACCTACGGAATAAAACTTTCGTATCTTTAATAAGGAAGGGTTGCACGCAGCCAGTTAGACAATAGGAATCGGACCGACACGGCGTCATATATTTTATGCGAGGGTCCGTGAGGAAGGGTATGTATTAGTCCGAATCCATTCCCCGTCTTCCGGCAAAATGTTGGAAACAATCTACTCCCTGTTTTATGAAAGTCGTTGTCTACCATCGGCTACCAATCGATATTTTCGAACAATGGTTCCGTTTACGGATACATTGTACGTCTCTATTAGAAAGTTTTATTCGGTATATGTTACTGATTGTTGAGTTTTCGAAGTGTTCGTTTGCTTTTATCTGATTGTGAACAGTTTATCGTTTTGTTTGAGTCCTGTCCAAATTGTTCGTTACCAGTTTTAGACAGTTGAATATTCTAAAACTGTTGTGGAGTAAAAAAATAGGTTTTGAATGTTTAATTTTAATTAAGTCTGGCGATACCTAGTAAATAACTGATAGATGTTTGAATCATAATGGACTTCTTTTAGCCTGGGTAAGGGAGAGGGCTGGGCGAGAGGGAATGAGGAAAAACTACTTCACTTTAAAGTTTTTTTTGGGTTACGTTGAAAGTAAGAAATCTACACATCTTTGTTATGGGATAAAGAGTTTTAGGTATTGACATTTTCGCTGTTTATCTTCAGGTTTATCCTTTTGCAATTTATAATATAAGATTTCCCTTTAATTTCAATAATTAAATAAAATTCGATAAGCAAAGAGATTTTAATAAATCTGATTACTTTTTATTCAATATCTTATAAATACAATCTCTTAATTGTTATACATTATCACATACATTTTTACATCACACATTATCAGCTTATAAGATTCCATTGCCGAAAGTTTGGGCATTAATCGCCACACTTGCTCCAGATGGATGTGTGATTTTAAGTTAACAGATTTCCATAGGCTTATGTTAAAAGACTTGTTGTTATGTTTTGTGTTACGTAAAGAATACCTATTCATTATTATTATTGATTTTTAAACACAAAAATTGCAGTCAATACTTGAAAGTAAAAAAAGAACAATATTATAATTGATCACAATCTCGATTTGTAGAAAGATGGTATGTGAATAATGGGATTCCTAATTTTGCTATGCACATAATAATATTATTAAAATCTGAATGTATTGCGATATTATATATAATTATATTATACATAATAGTCACGAAGACGTCGATTAAGAGCCGACTCATGACATCGTCTTTGTCGAAATTAACTGTGCGCACGATTAATAATATTTTTTATTTATTTTATTTTAGCGGCGAGTAACTAGGCATTATGAGCTCGCCTGGTCGAAAGATCCTCCTTTTCTGATCTCAGGGAACTTTACTCTCTAGTCGATGTGTTTTTTACGAAGAGAGCAGAGAGCAAGTTTTTTTCCTTTTTTTGACGAACGAGCATACGGATTACCTAATGTTAAGGAATGAGCGCAAGTCATGGACAATCGTAGAACCAAAGGAGTTACTACAAGTGCATTACTGGCCCATTGTGGGTTATTAAATCCCTAGATTTACGGATGGGGGACTTGAGGATTGAGGATGGGAGGAGGGAAAAATAGGGCCTCCGGTAAACCCGCTCACATGACAAAACAAGGTGAGAGGTGGTATCACAGAAGCATGGCTGATTGTAGAAGTTGTAATAAAAATAAAAGTAATGAGTCAAGAAAAAAGTTTCTTTGAGAAAGGTGTTTTTGCTATATATGGTGTGTATGTTTAAATATCGATGACTTAATACCAATCACCTTATAACCACTCATGTAAACATCTAAACGTTTTTATTTCAATAGCTCAGCATAATAAAACTCTCGATTGATTAAATATCATATTACTATACTAGCCAACAATCCTGTCAAACCACAAATAAAAATGTAGGACGAAACTTTTAAACAATAACAAGGACGAACGTAGTAAGTATATGAAACTGTTCCATCGTGCCGACAGAACTAAGCCAATAAATACATACGTGTCCAGTCAACACAATGCCAGGAAATGCAGAAGTTTCAAAAGTATTATAGCAGTGTGGCATTTGATAAAAGACTCTCGTTCCCGTAACGACTGTTGGGGCAAAAGGGGTGGCATACATTTGGTGACAACAGACTCTAATGCCCTCATCTATCTAAAGTAATCCCATAAAATTTTGTGGCATGTTTGCATGATGCTGGGAGTGTGAAGTAATGATACAAATATAAAATTTTATCTTTTTGGACTAGTAACGACAGTTGTGAGTACTGTTTCTTAAGTTGTTTTTTTTTTGCAGCTAGCTGTACATTGTTTGTGTAAAAGAAGGCAAATCAACTGACTGGTCACATGAAGTAAGTACCTATAAGTAATCAGCGCCGCGCGACGTTATTTTTGTTTTTTTTTTTATGGTATAAGTAAGCAAACGAAAAAATGAAAACAACCACAGCGTTGTGTTTTGCCGTGTGAGTAAGGTTACCGGAGGCCCAATCCTTCCCCTTCCCGGACCCTTCCCCAATCCCTAAATCTCCAAATCCCTAATCCTTATTTTTTATGTAATAAGTCGGCAAACGAGCCGACGGATTACATGATGGCAAGCAATCGGCGCCGCCCATGGACACCCGCAACACCAAAGGAGTTACGAGTGCGTTGTCGGCCTTTTGGAGATAGGGGTTGCGGATATAAGGATCGGGAAGTGATAGGGGAAGGGAAGGGATTGGACTTCCGGTAACTTCACTCACACGGCGAAACGCAACACTCTTGGGTGTTTCACGCCGGTATTCTGTGAGGCCGTGGTATCACTCCGGTCGAGCCGACCCATTCGTGCCAAAGCTTGGCTCTCTCACACTTATGTTATGTGAGGAGAACGCAAATTTATAATAAAATATAATCAAAAGCGAACTGTGTGTTCGCGACCCTATTATTCTTCTATTGTGTTTCGAATTATCACGATGAAAAGGTTAATGTAGTAGCCAAGAAAATATCATGGTCAAATGACATATATAATATTAACGGTCAAGACAGAACACAAGTACATATGTATGTATAGATCTTTATTTTCTTTGAATGCATAAAAACATATTCTTCGTAACATGACATTTTTTTTGGACAGTTAACATTTAAGGAAACATTTGCTAAATAAATCATCAGAAAAGATCTCTACAAACGATATTAAAATAATAGTAAAAGACGCATAAAGTTGTAGAAGCTTCCTTTCCTGCTGACTTAAGCTGACTATTATTGGAGCTACGTTTGCTAACGCATTTACTCAGTAATACGATCTCACTATTGCCGTTTGAATTTACGCAGTGTAGCAGAAAACAAAAGACTTCCACGTAAAATTAAGTTGACTGTATTGTTCGAGGAGTAAGGCACACATTTGTATAAATTCAGTTGAAATTATTTCTGAAAATAATTCTGGATCACATTTTCCTAATAGTCGTACGTTTTGTAGATAATGCTTATCTTAGAAAAAAGATATGCTTCAGAACTTTAATGGAAAGATGACTGATGTGGATTTTGAACTGTTATCACGATAAAGTATGTATACATATACTTTCTAAAAATCCACATCGTAAGAGTGAATTGCTTTTCAAAATACTTTGTGTTAATCCTTATTCATTACAAACAACAATAACTGGCCTACCCAATATTCGGAAGAGGTATGCCTCTTCTCCGATGTACAAACACCAAACTAACTAGGCATAATATTACACCAACAACCGAACTGTAAGGTTGCAAAAAATGCAAGCAAAAAATTGCCTTCCGCTTTTTTTTTAACTGTTTGTCACAGATAAGGACAGGACAAATGTGCGAGGAGTGTGTGTTTAGGGGAGTCCGTTATCGTATGGGGAATCGACGCAGCTATTACTTCTAGCCATTCACTTTTATGCTCTTCTTTATAGAATATGAAGTGGTGTGATTTGTGGTTGTGAATATGATTAAAAATATTGTCAAAGGACTTCACTTATTTGAATTCTAAAGGGCTAATAATAATACATCCACCTCTATCATTTAAACTTACAGGAATAAAATAAGAAGTTGTGTATAATTTCATAGCAAGTTTGTTTAGGTTGGTAAAATAAGAATTGAAGGATAAGTTAAAACCAATAATCAAATCGATTTAAGAACACAAGATTTACGTGTATCATTATTATCATCATCAGCCACTGCCCTCAGGTCTGCAACGGACCTTCTCCGTCTTTCTTGCATATCCCCGTAATTTCTAAACCTGTTAAAAACAATTTGCATCCAGTGGCTCCCAGTGGTCCAATATTAAAACACAATAATAAAATTGATAATGAAAGATCTACATGTGTTGTCCACAAATGAGTTTATCACCGACCATTGTCTTATTAATTCAAAACAAACCCGATAGGTGGCGTTGCTCAACACATTACCAAGATGCTTGCTTATCAGATTTCAATCCAGTAAATAAATACCTAGAAATAAAACGCTAATTAACTTTTTAATGCACTGTGGGAAGTCTGCCTCGGTATTCCATCTATTGTTTTATTTCGAAACCCGATACACAATATCCCATGTAACAGGAGAGCATCACGGACGCTGCTACTGCAAAGATAAACGAAGCGCGGTGTATCTCTAGTGCAATTTGTTACTCATTGTGCCCACTGCTCGGTAACAAATCTTGCAATTTATCTTAAAAAAGTTGTTTCATTTAAGCAGAATTTATGACTCGTTCGTTATATCGCGAAAGAGAACAAAGAACAGAGCTTTGAATTTATTTGTAATGTTTGTCGTATTACTTTTGAGAACAGCAATATGCGCGAAATGGAATTGTGGAAGAAATTGAACAGTTTTTTGGTACATTGAGCAAAATTTGCATCACGAGAGAAAGGGGAAGTTTGTAAATATTTTTTATTACAGTGAACCCAAACTCCTTGGTTTTCACAAGTTGTAGAACAAAAGTTGTTTATTTTGATGAGATCTGCGTCAGTTTGGTTGAGAGACTATAAAAAATATAGGCTGTATAAGCTTATGGAGCTTGTGATCTATTGGCACCTGCGGGTGCATTTCTGCATTTCATCTATCCTTTTGTCTCTAGCTTAGAATACTTATTTTTTGATGTTTTTCAAGGTTTGGCACAGTTTACTTTATTTAATTGAGTATAATAATTTTATAAGTAACGATTTAATTTTTTCTCTTCAGAATGAACACATTAGTATTTTTTTACATAAAATCAATATTTCTTTGTGTAGATTAATCGGTATTCTTATAATTATCAAAGACCATGTATTATGCGAATGTCTAAAACCAAAAACTCCCCAAATTGAACTACGATAAGCTAAGCCTACAGCAATGGGGAGCACAAGAGCGACGGTTTGGCGCGAGATAACAACGCCTTGCGGTAGACCTCGTATAATTTGTTACTCATTGAACGCTACGATAGCAAGTAATGTATACCTATAAGTATCGATAACAAATCATGGAGCTAGCTTTTTATGTGTGCCTTACTAGATGCGGTCCGATTTCAAAAATGGTATTTATGAACATTTCAATGCGTAATCAATGACAATTAGAATAGCGATGAATCCAAATCAATATTAATTTTCAATTTATAAATAATAATTTCGAGGCATACCGATTCGTACACATCTAGTTGCGATAAACGTGCACCCAATAAATGTTAGAATATACTTACAAATTGTTACACTCGGCTGAATACGAAATCATTTTCACCTATTTTAGATCAAGGAGCTGCTGCTCAAATAAGCGTATCCTATCTATAGACACTTCACAATAAATTATACCGAAAGTTTATAGCGTGTTTACTGATCTCCCTTTGGCTTTAGCCCAATAGTGTCAACTGTTAATAGACAGCGCACGTGGCGCGATTTAGCGGCTGTTCCTTTTATCCCCAACGTCCTCTCGCTTCAAGAGATTTTTCACGATTAATTTTCTAGTGTAGACACTGTCACTTCCATTTGTTGGCAAGGCACCCTTAACAAAAACAAGGATTATTCCATAAGCCCCTCCAGGCTTTGGTATCTAATTTCCTGTTTGTTTTTATTTTGATTTGTTTTATTTTATTTATATACAACTCGAGCCACTTCGCTAAGTGTTACTGTTAATAGATTAAATGGAATACCAGTATGGGCGGACTATTAATTGCTTGTGGCAATTCTCGAGAGAATACAGATAATCGTGTTTCTAGCATTAGTGTTAACAGAAATCATTTATTTACCATTGCAGAAAATAAATGTCGGGAGTCCAACGCGTCTTAATCTTTATCGTAAAATTTACATTACCGTATCATGTAGATGTATCAGATGGAGCCTCATTTATTTCAAAATAAATTATTGATGCATCCTTTTTATCTCCTTCGAGCTTAATTGATTTGTCGCTTGAAGCCGTCTATATTCTTGCTTCTCAATTACGTGTGGAGCAGAGTATCGCGAACTGTCGGCTGTTTTATTTATGGTAGGCCAATTGATTGAATTAGTGGACCCCGAGGCGCTTGCCCGATACTGACCTGTTTCATACGAATGAGAATTTATTTCTTTAGCGCCGCGATTTTATATTGTAAAGTAACTTTAACCCTATTCTTGGCACTGTATACAATTTAGTACGTTGTTCTTTTAAAAAATCTAGGCACAAACTTAGAAATATTTTTAAAACTTTTATCATTTGTGGGGAAGCAAAATATTATTAAATTTCTACCAAATATGTTGTTTCACTATTAGCAACACTGAGAAAGCAGTAGAACCCCAGATAGCGAACAGAGCGAACGCGTCTACACATCGCAAGGTAAAAAAAAAAGATTTTTAATTGTATTTTGCAATAATTTTAACCGTAAGTGATATAATTTGAGTAGCTTAGAATATTTTACTAGTCGGTATTCTATTTTGACTGATCAAAATCGATTGTAAATATATTTTATTCACTGGTTTTTTCGAGTGTATCAGATGTGATACATTGCCAGATAACCAATATTATAGATATTTTTAACTATGTACCTAATATATGACATCGCCAGAGGTGTGAATTAGTATTTATATTTTATCATTGCAGGTAGTTGGTCAACTAACTAAGCAGCAACAAAACAGAGCTCGACAGCTTGTGGCTCTTGTACCGAAGCCGGGAGCAAAATCTGATTTGGATGAAAGTGAATCATCGGGAGATGAACTCCAGTATTACGCAGGCCCAGCGAACTCCGACAGTAGTTCATCACCGCTCTCATTACCATCTTTGATAGAAAACCTCCATCTATTATCAGATGATGATACTGAGACAAATGATATTGCGTGCTGGTGTCTCAGGAATAGTGTACGACTTTTTAATTTACGGAGGAGATGACACATTTAGGTTTCACGAATTCACTGATGAAGAAAATAGTATGGGCCTAGGATCGAAAGTTGTGCTAGCTTTGACAAAGTCTATTCACCAACCTGCATGCAAAATCTTATGCTTCGACAACTTCTTCACTTCTATTGAGCTCCTGCAATATTTGCGTGAGGAATACGGCGTATTCGCCTTGGGAACAATACGAGCAAACAGGCTTCGAGGAGCGGAGAAAAAACTACCTACTGATAAAAATTTAAAAAAGAAAGGCAGAGGATCTCACGCACAAGTAGTTTGCAATAAAAATAAGATTGTTGTTATTAAATGGTATGATAACAAATGTGTTACAGCTGCTAGCACATTTGTAGACGCTCATCCTATCCAGACTGTGTCTCGTTAAAACAAAGATCAAGGAAGAAACATTCCTGTGACTTGCCCAAACCTAATCAAACAATACAACACTAATATGGGTGGAGTAGACCTAGCAGATATGCTGGTTGCTCTGTATCGTACGCCGTTCTGAGGCCATCGCTGGTATTTGCCAATCTTCTCACAAATGCTAGATATCTGCGTAAATAATGCCTGGCTTTTATATCGGCGTGACATGAAAGCTAGACATAATACCAAAAAACAGAAGTCACTAAAAACATTTACCATAGAAATATTAGAAAGCTTACGCAAATTTGAGCGAACTAAGACGAGCGATATCGGTAGACTCTCTTCCAACTCAATAGCTACGATACAGAAACCAGTAGCTGAAAGACCCCCAGATGCTGAGCGATATGACCAGATTGGTCACTATCCCAAAATAATAATTACCAGGGGAAGGTGTATGTACTGCACAAAAGGACAGACGAAGTTCTTTTGTCAAAAATGTGAAATACGGTTGTGTTTAATGCCCGATCGTAATTGTTTTTTAGAGTACCACACTAAGAAGTAAAAACTAATAATTACTGTTAAAAAGAATCTCTTGAGACTGATATGTATACGTACGTAGTAAGTAGTAATTTATAAAATTGATCTCATTTTATTGATAAATAAGACTCATTAATTAGGTAAGACTTAAAGGCTGATTGTTGAGACCGATAATTATGTTGATTTTTAGAAGTTTCCTATTCCTTGTTGATTAAGAAAAAGAGTTTGCATTATTTTTATTTTTCCTTGTCTTGACAATGTGTCAAATATGATACATCGTATTTTTTCTATTGATTGTTATGAACATGGTAATGTGCCTTATGTGATACATACAATAAAACGTAAACTAAACAATTATATATTTTTTTATTATTTTTTGCCCTTCCAGTGATCACCTAGGAACACAATAATGTCATTTTTTTACAAAAAATTTGAAAAAAAAATCTCTGCCAAGTATAGGGTTAAAGTTGATTCGGTTAATAATATTTTATTCAGTATACCTGACTTTAAAACGCGTTTGCAACTAATTTTATTACTGTAGCCCTACTTATTGAAAAAAAGATGTTATTTTATAATTTTATTGATAATTTAATTTTCTAAGCCATTTTGTTACTGCAAGGTAATGTATTAAATGCGATACATCAAAATGCCTGCAAAGCCAAAGATAAGTCGGTGCAATCTTTTAGGGGACAGGCGGCAGGGTGCAATAGGGTGAGGGAATAAGATCTCCTTGGATTCACGTCGGTTTTCTTGATCATAAACTTACTATAGCAATGCAGTATTTTGTAAAATACTGTAGAGAAATAATCTCAAGAGAAAGAAAAGATGAAATCAATACTAATTGAAAAATTAGTGTTACTTTTCATGTGATAGGACGGCAAACACTAGAGGAGTTACGAGAGCGTGCTTGTCTGGGGTTTAGGGTTTCTAAGATTTAGGAATTCGACCTCCGATAACCTCACTCACATGGCGAAACACAACGCTGTGGTTGTTTCACGTTGGTTTTCTGTGAGGCCGTGGTATCACTCCTGTCGAGCGGGACCTTTCTTGCATAGATCTGCCATATTTAGCATGGCTTTTCCAGTATATTTCAATTTGGACTCTGTTTTATCAGGTATCTTTATATTTTATACGAATGTTAAGCTGACCCGGTTATAAGTCTAACTTACTATATACATGTTTGACTTTCAAAAATGACAAACGCCTGTCGGAGATCTAATATTCATAAGTCGCGCTACGTATTCATTTCGTGTCAACTCTAAGATAAGCGAATGTGCAATACATTCGGTTGAGCTAAATGCGGCGCAGTTTTTGCTTTTGCTTGCAAACGATTGGTCGTGAGTCGAGCACGTGTCTACGATCTGTATCGTGCCTCACCTGACTCCAGAGCCTTGCACTACGTGACCCGCATCTGCACCACATGGAAGTAAATATCACATAGAGGATTTATCTTTATAGTATCCGGGAAGAGTATTGGGCTCTTTGTCTTTATGGCCATAACTTTTTGATGGTTTTTTGATGAGCGTTGTGTTTTGTGTTTCAAGGTGGTTTACTGTGTTTGGTATTTCATGCATACTATATTATTCGTTATTATAATTTAAGTAACATCTACATAATGTCTTCATATTCATTATGGTGTCCAAAGTTATCTTGTTTTGATGACATATTCTGATGTTTAGGTTTTACACATGAACAAATCTGTAATGTGATAATGTTTTGTCATTCTTAAGAGTGATATAGAAATATATTATAGCAACTGTTATTTCCTAAATTATGATGATCTGGTTGTACTATTAGGAAAAGATTAGTGTTTTTTTTCAAGATATGGTACTACAAAATTCTAAAATACTTGCCCTCATATTACTTTTACAACGAAACAACAATCAGGAATTCAGGATGATGCTTGATTTGTACGAGAAAGGATCAAAAAGGTCCCAGAAATAAAACCCCTGATGGTAAATATCAACCAAATTAAATCAATATACCATTGAAAGCTTATTCCAATTGACGCCAAAATCTCTTACCTAAGCCGACCTAATCCTATACTTATCAACTAACTACGGTTAATGAATATTTTAGTAGGACGAAGTTAATGAAGGACGCCTCCTTTGTCCCGGCCACGGCTTGATTACATTCAGACTGACGCAGGAAAACACTCGGATATAAAACCAGCGGAATGAACAAATCGGGAAGTAATAAATGTTCAGTTGATGAAGTTAATTAAGGACTCGACTGGGCATCATTGCCAATTAAATAAATGATGGGGATTTTTGGTAGAGCAATTAACAAAAAGTTATTTTGTTTTCATGTTATTTTCTGCAGAACGTGTATTGCAAATTGTACATTTGTCTCCATAATTGAGCTATACATATAGATGACTGCAGCATTCAATTTGTAAAAAAATGACCAACGGTTTCAATTTTATTTTAAGGTAAGTACCTACATTTTTTTTACCTTGTACATTGTAAAGCAAATAATTGGCCTGGTTTTTTGTTTCTACGTAAGGCGTCTGGCGGTACATGGCGTGCGATATGCAAACAAAATACAAATATGTAGTTAAGACAGACACTCTTTTTTAAATACAGACATCACTCAAACATGACCTTGAAACTCTTTGGCGGCTTTGTAAACTTTTCTAATCCATCAAGATAAAATCGACACTGCATAAATTTTGTTTTCTTATCTAGTCCATCATCTCTATCCGTGTCGTCACCGCCAAACAGTTAGGCAACATACATGACTGGCATGTGCTAGGAGTCCCAATTGACACGTTCAGACCGCCACGTGTGCAGAATCGACGCTAGCTAATCTCAGTATACACTATTGCTAATATTTTATTTGTTTTGGGATTTGCTGTGTTTCCGTCTAGGAAGCAGGTGGAAGTGAATTAAGAGAGTTCAGTCAGCGTTTGTTATTTTTGGAGTTAAAGCAACATTTTTAAGAGTATGTCGGGTTGTTTATGTTTTGAAATTGTATGTAAAAAGCAGCTTCAATGTTTTCCCTCGTTTTTGTTTTAAAGCATGAGGACGCTGCCCTCCTTAAATATAACTTAAAATAGAGGACCATTTTTGACAAACGAAATAATATAACTATAGATAAGCAATACCATGTGAAGTAAAATTTACAAGAATCTTGTAAGACTTACAAAACATTACCTAAAGTAACAAAACATAAATTAGAATAATACCAAAACAAAACAGAAACACATAAAGTTTTGTATTTATCAAAAATCACGCTAGAATCCCAAGCTTAGAACCAATTTTTTATCTTTGGATTCTCGGTATTACGGACTAACGATGGTAACAGCTGTTGCAAGTGACCTACTTGCGAGCCGTAGATACGGATACCCGGAATATTCGATGACCAACATTTTTGTAAAGTCATGCCATTTGTTAAAATGATTTATTGGTTCAAATTTTAATAATAAGCGTCTATTTTGTAATAAAGACGCTAGGACGTCTTAATTAGAAGATGTCTTATTATTATAATATTGTATGCCGTATGTACAAGTTCTTCCAGTTCTTATTTCCGTTAAGATTTTTTCTAATGAAAAGGAAATGGAGAGAAAAGAAAGCTGATCAATTCAATGGATTAAACTTGAGATATTATGCCTTTGGGTTTTTTTTATCCCAATTTTCACATAAAATAGGAAAACTCATTGGTTATAATAGATACTGAGTTTAAATGCTTACGCTTCGTATTAAGAAAATAATATGTAGAAACAATTTCTAAAGAATAAAAACAGATTGAGTAATCAAAGAATACCGCATAATAATAATAGAATCGACCAATAGTTTCATTTCAATCTGACTGCAGCCAATATTTTTTGCTAATAAAATTACGTAGACTCGTAGCGTAGCGTAGTAGCCTTTGCTACGAAGCGTAGTAGAATATTCTGTTAGAAAATGTTTGTAGTTCATGCTATTACTATAAGAGAATACTTTCGCAAAATGTTTTAACATAAAATACTTTATAAATTGGTAAGAGAAAGTGGTTTTTATGATCTGTAGTAACACAAAAAAGGCAATCTATGTTTACACACATAATACCGTTTATCTTTTTGGTTCAATATTTAGTGGACATAAATGCATACAAAATTAAAATGCATGCATACAATGCATTGAAGCATACAGTTGAAGTCTGTTTAAAAACAATTTAGTCATATTATACGTTTTTACAGTATCATATTTTAAACTCTTCAACATTTCGAATTTCCAAAATGATTTTGCCGTTGAACATTCCAAATTAACCGAAACCAATAGCAACATTATTCCACATATGGCATCCGTAAACTTAAATAAAATGACAACATAACCTTTTAAAGCAGCAGATGCATTAAAAATAAATGACAGAATCAGTAAAACTTTTTTAAATATACTAATTATTGCAGTTGCAATGCGAAAATCATTATCATCAAGCTTTCCTTGTGCTTTCGGTGGTATGCAAAAGCCGCACGTTACTGAGTCGGCGCGAAATGACAAACTAGAGTGGGGGGCAGTAACCCTAATATCGCCAGACGAGGAGGTTGTGTCGCATCGCGGCGCGAATACATCGCGATCTCCGCAAACTATAAACAATTTGCCGACCATGTTATGATCGCAAAACCATTAATTATAATATGACTTTTTATAAATAAAAATGGGAATGAGTGATTTTTTTCAAGTGTAATTATAAACTATGCCGTGTAAAGTGCGAAGTGACGTTAATCAGTAGTTGTGTCAAGCATGACCGCGGGTCCAATTAAAAGAGATAATATAGGATGGAACAAGTTCAAATGTATAGTGATTTTGTATCTAGTCTTATGTTTGCCATGTGTCATAAAAGGTAAGTCAATAAAATATTAACAATTTATTATATTAGTAGGTAAGTAGTTTTGCGATAAAAATTAAGCTTAAATTTTTTAAATATTAATTACCTACATTTAATTTTTTGGATTCGTACCTGTTTCTTCATTCAAATTTTTTTGCCTACTTTTTTTTATTAAATACTATCGCTTCGCTTATAAACTTTGCAATAAATTATTTATATCATTTGACACTTCATTAAAATTAATGTTTGTTCTGTAATAAAAAAAAAATATTAGAGGTTTATAGATTTGGATTAGTTGATTTATATCTTAATCGCAAGAACGTTGACTAATTATTTTTAATTATTTAACGGTTGTAAATTGTGGTTTAATATTTTATTCGTGTTGTAATATTAATTTTTCGTGCGACTAATTATTAAATGAAGTCGACAAAAAATAATTTATCGGACGGTCTCGCAGAAAATTAATCGTTTAATAAAGCGATTCTTTTTTTTATAAATAATTTATAGAGTGTTATTTTACGGTTGTATTATTTTTTTCTTAAGCTCAAAGTCGGGCTCCGCGTATAAAGGAGCACCCAGCTGACACAATAGTTGGTAGGAGTGAACCAGCCACTCTTCGCTGCGTGTCTGAAGGGAAACCCAAGCCTTCAATCCAGTGGTACAAAGATGGATCCCCGCTTGCTCCTACTGACCACCCACATAGAGTACTCCTTGAAGATGGACTACTATTCCTCAGGTAAGTTTTTAAAATACTTAAGTCTCATTTTCCTTTTATTTATTTTTGTTGTTTTAGTATATTATGAAAAAAACATTGTTACGTTACGAGTGCCGTCGGCCGATGTCTTTTTTAATCTGCGCTTTAAAATCAGAAATACGAATACATTTTTTTTATATAATTTGTGGGCGAATTCTACGATACACTTATTAGTTTTTGGTTATAATTGAATTTATTTATTTTGGAACAAAGGTTATATAGGTATAAATATATCGATTATAAGGGAGCGTCTTTATTTTTAAAGCTGCATGCAGGTGTAATTTTATTTTTGTACTATACGGGATGGTTATTAAAAACACCACCTGGTTGATGTCAATGTTGCACATTGGACATCTGCAAGTACTTAAAGCAGAAATGCATTTTATAACCAATTAATTAGCATGGGTATTACCTTTTTTAGTAAAAGTTCCTTACTCATCATTTCGAGGAAAATTAAATCCAGGTTGCGGGGAAACTGAAAATAAAATATACTTACCTAGGTAGGTATTTAAATTACTTACATTAGGCAGGTATATTGTTATTGTTTCGTTAAGAATAATAATTACCTAACAGATTTCCATTTAGAACCATTTCAAAGTAATTCATAATAATGCCAGTGCGTACAAAAATTAAGAAACATACCAAATTTTAATCATAGAATAGGATATTATGTGACAGTCGTTCTAACATTCTTCTTAATTTAAAACACATGGAAGATACAACTTACATTATAGACGATAAACTATTAACACACATAAAGTCTGTACCTATTTCTGGTAGAGATTCTACTTACATCTGGTGATATTCCTCTCATTCGGAAATATATTTCATTAGTACTCGGCTGGAAGCTAGACATTTCAAATATTCAAACAATGCGAGTGACACGATCTAACGACCTGCATAATATTATAATCAATATAAAGCTACGAACTGTACTGGGAAGAAATCTATTTCTTTTTTGTTTATATTATAAAAATTGACCAAAACATAAAAAACATTTTTTTAACACATTAAATTGTCTTTGATCAACAATATAAGAGAATGCTTATTAAGGCACACTTTTGTTAGTTGTATTTTTTTTAATTCAAAATATTCTAATTTTAAAAGAAATATTATTACAATGATTTCTGTTTTTGCTTCTGAATGGCCAATAACAAGTTAAACAAAATTTAAAAAGTGACAGTTTCCTCTACATGACGGGGTTGGCCATAATTTCGATACGTATAATAGAGCGAATTATATCACCAAAAGCATTGTCAAAATAAGAAATAATATTAACACTATTTATTTTATTATTATACATTGCTTCACCATATAAAATAGAATACTAAACTACTCTTCATATTAATGCTTCAGACATAGCGGCGCCGAACTTTCATTATAAGTACAACAAAAGGTACAAAGGTTATTATTATAGAAGGAAGAATAACCGTATACTAGCTATAAGTACTCGTATATGTAATATAATATAAGCAATAATATATAATAATATGAAGGTACGAAGTGGAATTAATATAATATACTTAGTATAATGGCGGTCGTACAAAAGCCGCCGGCTGCCGAGCTCACAGAAACTTTTCATGGATGGTAGTATTCATAAGTAAAGTTTATTAAATATGGTTATTGGAATATGGGTAATATAGTATTATTTTAATTTATTTATTTATTATAGGCTAGCCAACAATTGTTTACACTAATAAGAACATTATATATACAATATACATATCAACTAGGCTGACACCGCATGCACAATAAACGGCTTGAATGAAACGTGAATAATAAATTATGATAAATATTTAGGTTAGTACAGGTCTTAAGAATAGGTTAGTTTATTATTATATGTCCTTACAATATATCAAGACATTCTAGTTGTACGTGTGAGTTAGGGGTTTTTATTTAATTATAAGGAACTAAATTGTTAAACATTTAGTAATTTCTTCATGGGTCTGTACCTAACAAACCCAACAAAACTACTTGTAGAGTTGTCAAGTCAACTGAACTTTTATTCATGAGCAGCGTGCATGTCGCGGCGACGACGTCGCGTTACTAGTACAGCTTTTCTTAGTTATTTCACATGAGTACATACATAGCACCAAACTCGTGAACTCCATTAATAACAGCTGCATATAAAACCGTATAGTATCCAAAAAATCTGTCATACACTTCACAGAATGAACAAGTCGCCTGTTCTTTAGTCCAGAGTCCTTGACAACAAACACATTTTGTTTCTCTTTGTGGTTCGCGTGTTCTTTCATAAAAACAGCCAGACTAATTTGGTCGGAGTTTTTATTGTTGTGTTAATTAGAGACAGAAAAAAAACTAAAGTACATGGTGTTTTATTACGCCTTGTCTTGACACCGCATAAAAAGCTTACGACCAAACAGAGCTCGCGTATGAACTGGACTGGTTTAAAAGAGTTTTGTTCTTCTGTTGTTAATAATAATAATATGGATATTTTTAAAACGACTAATTATTGTAGCTTGTTATTTTGCCTTAACATATTTTAAGGCTGATGATTTAATATTTCAGTTTCTGTAACACTAATTGCATGCGTATGTTCCAAATTCCGTTAACAAACCTATCCTTCATATGCTGTGAATACAAATTAGGCTGAGACACTAAATGAGTCAAAATCGATACAGTCTAGACGCGCTGTAGGGATATATTCACATAGGCACGTACGATCATAGATGGCTAAACTAGTGGGGCAAAAAGAATAACGAAAATGTCAAAGAATCGTTGATATTTTTCTGAATATTTGAGTGTGGTACTCAAACATGCTTTAGGTTTTCTACTGTAATTTTCTGAACAAAACATCCTTTGATTCAAGTTTAATATCCAAACCTATAATTTGACGGCACTTGTACTTTATCAAAACACTACCCGTACACTATGACCGATATTGAGTTGATCGTTAAATTGTAGGGTTATGCGGGGAAAGAAAGAAAACGACGAGGGGGTGTACTGGTGCGTTGCACGCAACTCAGTCGGCGAGGCGGTCAGTAAGAACGCCACACTCACAATCGCTGGTAAGTACTGATTCATTGCGTGTAAGTACGTTTAAATTGCCTGTAAGTACTGCACTTGCATGTGGGGCTCGAATTATCCTTGAAAACGTAACAGGGCCTTTGTATGTGTAAGTACGTAAGTTGTTACGGTGATTTCGTAAGTCATTGGTGTTTAAATTAATAATAGGCGCATAATCTGCGCTTAGAGTAATCGGCCTTTTCTATTTTAAACAATATCTTATTCTGTTTGATACGTTATTGAACTAATGATGAAAACAATAGCTTAGAGACTGCCAAATAACATTTTATCACAAATACGTAACAGACTCAAAACTTAGAAAAGAGTAACCTCAATTAGCACATATTACCCAGACTGCAATTGAATCAAGAAAGCAATTAACAAAAATTTGATTTTGGCCGATATAATTCTGCTCTACTTATTCAAGCAATTTCACTCAAGTTAAAGTCTAAAAATAAACCGAAATCCCCTTTTCGCTCAATGAATTCGATCTCAACAAATATATTTACCTGATTCCAGTGTTTGCAAATGTAACTAGAGACGGTTATGCCGCTGTGCGGTAAACCACTAAAAGGTCGGGTGAAATCTTTATTTGCTCGCAATCTTCGCGAGGTTTTATGGAGTAATTGTATACTTTAGAATGTCTACCACATTATTGACGATTGATAAGCCATATAGATTATTCTGTTGTCCATTAATAGAGATACAGATATCAGCTTACAAATCCATAAACCTTTTATTTTTCTATACAATTTTATTCAAATTCTTCGTTAGGGCTTTTCTTCATTTTATTCCACGAAAAGTTTTGTTTTAGTTCTACGTGACGACTTCAGAGTTGAACCACGAGATGTGAAAGTAGCCAGTGGTGAACCAGCCACGCTAGAATGCTCCGCTCCTAAAGGCGTACCCGACCCGGGCGTGCACTGGACGAAGGACGGACAAACTTTAGATGTAGAAGTTAACGGGAGGTAATTAATTCTGGTCTTCGAACTTTGTCCACTATTTCTGTACCACATTGTTCATTTTGCATAAATATTGCCTTGTTAAACACAGTCAATATTTTAATGTTGAAAGTAACCAAACAATGTTATTTATTGGACATGTGGGTATTTATTTGTTTAACGATCTGCCTGAGGCATCTGTTTCGTTTTGAATTTAAGTTACAATGATTCACGGTTCTCAGTAAAGCTGGTTAATTTCGATCTCATTGGGTTTGTTAAGCCAATTATTTCATTAAATTACATTCCAGACTATATAATGAACTTTCGTTTCAGAATTATGATAGTAAATGGCGGTGATCTCAAAATATTAGAAAGTCTTCCAGGAGACAGTGGTGTATATAGATGTGTGGCTTCAAATGTAGCTGGAGAAAGACAATCCCGTCCTGCGACATTACTCGTATTACGCAGACCACATTTTCTCGTGAAACCCAATAACATAACGGCTTTGATAGGCCAGAACGTTGAGTTTCATTGTCAGGTAATAAAGTGGAAAATTATATTGCTTATTCAGTGAGCTTAAAAACTGCAATATTTTTGTTCGCAGCAAGACCATTAGCTTAGTTTGGACAGATTCTATGAGTTATCTTTCCCGAAGGTTAAGTTTTATATTTTTTTCAATGTTTATATTAATTTTAGGCCTCACCAGAATCAGATGTGTCGGTAACGTGGTCTCGAGACAATGGCTCATTATCGCCATACGCAATCATTCGTCGAGGATCTCTGAGAATAGATCGTGTTGTTGCTACTGATGCCGGAATTTATACATGTAGAGCTGAAAGCCAAGCAGGGAGTAGTGCCGCATCGGCTACATTAACTGTCCATTGTAAGAACAAATTTATTAAAATTGAACCTCGCATTATTTTCATGACAGCTAAAATTAGAGATACGATAATTTATTTATATAGAAAAGCAAATTGTATTCGATTTTGTTGTAGCATTACCTCATTTCACTCGAGTGCCTTCGGATCAAACCGCGTGGGAAGGAGAGGCTATATCATTTCAATGTGAAGCTGATGGTACGCCACCTCCTGTAGTGTTTTGGACTATGGAAGGATCTCAGGTACAAACTAAAGTATTATACTTTCCAACAAAATTATCTTTATTAACGCAAGAAATAAATAATTTCATTTTTCGCAGGAATTGGTTTTTCCAAAATCGACCCACGGTACTGGATCCTTATATTTAGATAGAGTAACTACCCAACATGCTGGTAGACTTACGTGTGTCGCTGTAAGTGCGGCTGGAAGTGCTATGCATACTGCAACATTACAAGTAAGACTTACTTTTCCTTTAAATCCTAGTTTTGTTTTATTCTGACCAGAACTATTCACCGTGCCATGTTTCGCTGTGTTTTTAGGTACTACGAAGAGAAGCTAATTCATTTAATGGAGATTTAGAATCTTCTTCTACATATCCTGAGTTGGCAAAACATCAAAATCATCCACCGATGACACAGTATGAATTAGTTCAAGCTCGTCGGTACTTACAACAAGATGTTTTAGCTTTGAGAAGAGTTGAAGGACTATCTGCTACTACTGTTAAAATTGTGTGGGATGTTAGTACAATTGCTATAATGTCATTTATTTAGACTGAACTTCTTTATGGAGATGTTGTTTATAAAAAGTTTGGTTATATTTTAGGTGCTAACGGACTACAACGAATATTTAGAAGGCGTAAAAATATGGTTTAACGGCACCTCAATGAACAGACAATACGTTTTAGAAGAAGACTATCAGCATTCCAATGTATCATACAAAGAAAGTTTAGCTGATTTTAGAAGATATGAAAGCTTTTCTATGACCACCGTTCACAATAGTGGTTCATCTAGTCATATTTTAACTGGTCTATTGCCATATGCTCAATATGATGTCTTTCTAATGCCATTTTACAAATTGTTATTGGGTAAACCTTCTAATATGAAGAGCGGTTTCACTGAGGAAGATGGTGAGTGACCTTCTGACTTTCAAATGTTAATTGTTGTCTGTAATTAAGACATCAAGGTATAGGTATAGCGTGTTATGAATGTGTTGTAGTTCCGACGGAGCCACCGCAAAGCGTCACGGCGGGAGTGATAAATGCGACGTCAGCGTGGATTCGGTGGGATCCACCGCCTCCGCACACATGGAACGGCGAACTTTCCGGTTATTTGGTCAGTTGAAAATACGGATATAACTTTCTATAAATTTTTGTATTATTAATTTATTTTGGTGTTCTATTATTAGTACAATAGATCAATACCTATTTTCGAGCATTCTAATAACATAATATTATTATAATCATGTTTTACTTTACCTAAGTAACTTTTTGTTTCAGATTGAAGTCCGAGTAGGTGGTAGTACTGGTGGTCGTGTAGTTGGTCAGATGTCATTAGGTGCTCATACGCGTGCTGCTGCGGCAAGTTCACTGCGCGCTGGTGGTCGGTACAGTGCTCGCGCGGCCGCTGTTACACGCCGTGGACACGGCCCATTTAGCGCGCCTGCACAAATACACATGTTGCCTACTCAAACACAGAGACATTATGTTCAGTAAGTCGGCTTTACTTTGGTGTTCTAGAAAATATCTGTAAATTTTAGAATCACTTGTGTTCAAAAAATTTCATTTTTGTAGTAGTTATATTCATATATGATACAATGACGTATGTGGTCTATCTCTGTATTGCTTTGGTATAAGATATTACAAGAGTACCTTCACCGACAAAGTTGTTTGCAGCTGAGCGAGCTCAACTTAGCGGTATGAAAATAAACATTTCGTTTCAGAACTGAACCATCGACGGACAAGGCGATAGTGTCAATGTTCCAGGAAACTTGGCTGCTGGCATTATGTCTAACTTTGTTAGTTTTAGTACTAGTCGGCACTGGAGTCATTGTTTATATAAGGAGAAAGCAGACAAAGCAAAGGAAAAGCCAAAACACAACTGGTAAGATGAGTAAGACACCGTAAAATCTATTCTTGATAGAGTGAGAAATCGATGTGTTAATCTAGGTGGTCTAAAAATAAATGTGTTTCAGGAACTGCTATTGTTAATGCTCAACAGTGTCTGTTAGGGAAAGAAGCGGTTTGGTTAAGAGAAAGGCCAATGTTTGAAGGATCAAATGAACCTAGGATAGAAATTTTAAATTGCCACCAAAGTCTTTTACACGGTAAGAATAAAATAACAAATCAGTTTAGTATGCATGTGTGGTGAATATGAACTGTGATTAACTGTCCTTTGTTCTTGCAGGTGGTCACTCAATAGGTACTATGGCTATGGAAGCCGAGTATAGTCTTCCACAACATACAAATGTTATGAATCCGATACCAGAGGAGAGTCAAATGAGAAGACACCAACCAGAGCCTTATGCGTCAAGTGCTATTTATACTGAGTTAAATTATCAGGTATGATTGTTTTCATATTTTGTAATCTCACAATTCTGATTGTTAAATTTGATTCACCATTTAAAATTGTAATACATTTTAAGGATCACACAGACGCAGAAGATTCCTGTATGAAGTGCGCTGTTAGTCCAGGTTCGTACGACAACAGTATGGTCAGATCTTATGGAGAAAGCAATCAATACTCCAATGAAGAATGTTCTACGTGCTGTCGAAGTAGCAGTTCCACTCTTACAAAGGACTATAGTGAAATGACAAAATGTGGGAACGATGAAGAAATGCAAGACATGTCCATAGAAGAATGTCCATCATGTAAAACAAATAATTCTAGATCATCAAGTCATCATGACGGGCACAAAGATTGGGCTATGGCTGAAGTAGAATATGATTACCCACAATGGCATTGGTTGGGAAGAGAAAATACTTTTAGACAACCCAATCCAGAAATGAGGTATGCTACTGAAGGTAGGAGTGACCAGGATTGTAGGATGAACTTATGTGATATTCTTCCTCCGCCGCCTTATGAACGGTAAGAATTTTATAACATATCGATCGTTAAATCTTGTACTAAAGCTGTAGCACTAATGTGTACAATAATTTCCAGGGAATCACCATATCGAGAAATGCACGCATTTACAAATCACTCAGGGACATCAGGTTGTTCAGGTCATACATATAGAAGTTAATTGAATTGTAAATTAATATCACTAGGATGTAATACAAGCAATATTACTTTATAGTGTGAATTGTACAAATGTATAAAGGTCTTTGCATTATTATGATCGTTAAGGTAAAGTGGGATACCTGTTACACTGTCGCGTAATACAGAATCTGTT
This sequence comes from Spodoptera exigua, assembly GCA_902829305.4. Lineage (NCBI taxonomy): Eukaryota > Metazoa > Arthropoda > Insecta > Lepidoptera > Noctuidae > Spodoptera > Spodoptera exigua. The sequence goes on from LR824612.2 coordinate 8,646,297, forward strand.
TTATCGATTTGTATTAAATAATGAAATTCGTTGGAAGTGAGTGAATAAAAACATTTTAATTTTATTGAGTAGTAAATTTTTTTAACAGTTATATTTATTTAGCTCGTAATTTTAATAATTATTTCAGAAGTCTCGTTTTAATAAATATTACATAAAACATGATTGGCAATTCACATTTATACGATACGTAATCAACCTGTCCTATGTGATGTGGGCGTATAGTTGCGCGACGGTGTAATAGAAGGCTTTCGAAGATTGTAGTTCTTGTGGATGTGTTTACAAATAGACTGCTATAAAACGTAACGTAGGCATTAGGTTTTCATCTTTCTCTAGTGACTGTGATATAGTATAATTTCGTATTCAAATTTACGTTTTATGTAAATATTTTAAAATATTTGATATCCTTATACAATTTTATCATTGACGTATTTATTGAGTGTAGCGGGGTTAGGAATAAACAATTTTTTAAACTGTATATTTTAAACAATCACAGTTGTATATCATTTTGTACTGAGACAGGATTCCTAAACTGTATCGGGATATACTTTATTGTACTTTGTAAAACCAGCTTAATTAAAACTGGAGGAATTTTTTATCTGTTTGTTTTACTTGTACTTTACCAGACAATTTATTGGAGGACGCATCATTAAATGGCTGATACTCGTAAGTTGACCTCTTGATGTAAACGAGAGATTCTCGTTCTGTATGACGCTATGATATTTGCTTGAATTAATATCATAAATCCAGCATCGAGTTCAATTAATCGTAAAGATTATAAATGATATATTCGATTTTTCGAACTTTCGTACTTAATATTATTAAAATTCTATATTCGAAAAACTTCTACCACATAATTCAATTTAGAATAATAGCTATTTAAAAATATTCAAGTCTAATTGAAATAAACACCTCACTGTTGTATACTACGCTGGATTTTATCGTTTCCTTACGACTTTGCACCGAATTCTCAAAGCAGAAGGATCTAAATGCACAATTAAAAATGCTTTACAGTGCAATAAAGTCGCGAATTGCTTGTAAATCGTCGCAAATGAATTGTAGCATTCCACCTACAAAGATTTAACACTTCAATAAAAGTTTAATTAATTGGTACCTGTAAAGCCCCTGTGGAAAGTGGTTGTATATTGTATCTAATATCTACACCATTAACAAATGAATATGAACGTTTTCTAAAGCGATTTTCTTTTTGTGCGTCCACGTCTGTATAATTTTGTAAACTGTTTTTTTTATGAGGTGAAAATCATGAAGTGTCTGACTAAAAACCCTGTTATTTTTCCTGCTCTGGGCCGAGCCCGCGGTGACTCATTGCGCTTACCTCGTAAACCCGGCCGAACATTAGCCCTATAGGGCCCCGTCTGCGGTGGTCTTTTGGCTCATTGAGACGCGCGCGCAACGCTACTCGCTGTCTGGTTCTGGACGGGCGGCGAGCTACCCTTACTCACAGTCTATATACCCGCGCTTACAGAGGCCGCAGATCTTCTCTCGATCCCCGATGCCCGGAGTGTCGCATACTGCGGCGGCTGGGGCGTGAAGAGGAGGATAGCTCCCTCCAGCAGTCAGCCTCATTCTTTGCGAGAGCTAGCGTAAACTAAACTAACTTAACTAAATGAACAGTCACGTTAATGCAAAAATAAAATAAACATCATCGAAGTTTTGCCCTAATCAATAGGTACAATTATCATTATCTTCCATTTGAATTTCAAACTTAATTTGTTACTAACAAGCATTAATTTTAATATTGTACGATAACCATTTGGCTACAAGACTATTAGAAACATTTTACTATGAACTTAACCCGCTTTAATTAACTGGGGGACATAATTATTATAACCCCAACTTTAACGATAAGGTTTTGATTGCAGTGACTATGCAAGTTTGACCCCAATATGAACTAAGCAGTTTTATAAAATTCAATAATTTAATTACAAACTAAATATGAACATAGGTCGGATCAATATTTAATATTGTTTGCATTTGTTACTACTTAAACTTATACTTCATTTAAATTTCTGTAACGTGTATGTAAAAAATTATAATATACTAGCAGCTCGCCCCTGCTTCGCACGGGTCTCATCATCTAGCTTACAATGAAAGGGTCCCTAGTACCCAACTCTCCTCTCTACTTTTCTAAAATTTTCTTTAATATGCACCTTCTCCTGACAATAACACATATAACAAAAAAAGAATCAGTAGAATTAGTTCAGGCGTTATTGAGTTATGCGCTTACCAACATATTTTGCGATTCATTTTTTTATATACATATATAGATTTAAGATTGCGTGATAGAAATTCATTTAGAACTACTCGCTTCTTTTTTGTTAATTAGATCAAGGATATATAATATATTCTACAATTAATAGGAGCCGAACAGCCAGTACAATCGGAATTAGAATAAGCAAGTAGAAAGATAAAATGCGTATTTACTCTTCTCAGCGATAATATAATATCTTTACTATGATTCGAAAAAGATTCATTGTCAAAACCCAAACCTAAAGTAAGTATATTACACAAAACAAAAACAAAAGTCCAATACAAAAGATCGTAAGCAATCATCTACTTAGCAAAATAACCATGAGCATCTACACTTAGCAAAACCTTATTACCCTTCCCGTCACATCCTTTCAGATATCATTACGAGCATATGAAAAGTGGCTGCACAATTACACGAGTAATCAGCTCTACTCGTAAATAACTAAGCACGTATTTGTGCGTGGCGGCATCGCAGGCTGTGTCCAAACGGAGGGCGTTGCCATGACAACAGGTTTCATACTCACCCTAGAGTGCACCCTTGTTATTAATACCCGTAATAATTAAACTTGATTGCATTTCACACCAGGTGTTGGATGACTCGCAAACTAATAACTGTTTGAACAGGCTCAAGGTATAATTTTGTTTGAAAGATTAAGACATTTGTTCGGGAACAACAATAAAATTAATGATGGCTTTGTAACTCCATTTCTTTTATTTGTTTCTTGTGCTTCATTCCAAACACGAATAGTAGAAAATTAAGTCCGTATCCTTATTATCGAAAAGACCTTTGCATTTCAAGCAAAAGTGAAGCCATTTCCATAATTGAATTGTCGAATTCAATCATCATAAGAACTCGCATTCACTTCCCTGTCACAATCAAAAATAATATACCAAATTTTCATATTCACTTTGAATAAAAATCAGGATTCAGTTCGTACAGACTGGAACGTGACTTCTCACAATCACATCTCGAACGCGACTCACACAATTTTTATTTTCTTTATTAATCAGCACTCCCCCGACGGAGCAATTTTGTGAGTTAAGAGCTCTCTGTATCCCGAAGTCAAGAGTCAGGGTGACAGAGAAAAATTGAAAGGGATACGCGTGGTGCTGGAGTGACAAGGAGAAAACAAATGAATGTCGGCATCTGACGTAAATTATATTGAGGAAGGCGGCCATGATTGCAGTCATTACTTACGCACAAAAGTTTATGCAAATAGGTAATAAAAAGTTTGATCGTGAAATTGGAGAAATTGTAGAGAATTCAGAGGCGGAATATTCGTTTTTACTTACTTAATTTCAATGCTTTATTAAATTCTTGTCTAAAATAACAAATAAATAAATGTCTTATTAATAATACTTAGTTAAAAACAAGAATAGGTTGACTTTCAAACTTTCGTCTATCCACAAAATAATTTAAATGCAAATTAACTTAAGAGTCAACATTTCACTAGCTTTAAATCCTCTGGTCGCGATCCTCCACCCACTTAAATTCCCACAGAAAACCTTTTAAACCTGTATCTATCAAATGCAAAATAGCAAAAAGCGTATAAACTGGGCAGTGAACTCAGGTATAGAGAAAGATACAGACATTTTAGTTCTACAAAAATACAATGCAGCAAAAACTAATAGACTGATAAAAAGCTCGCTGAAAATATAGTTTTTAACATTTTCCCTAAAGAAATTGCATATTTACACCAAATAGATTAAACGAATGGAACGCCGATTCTCAGTGAGTTGCTTAAGTATTTAAAGCTAGCTAAGAGATATCAGCAGTTGAATTGATACCAGAAATATCCTAAGTCATCTAACAATTTATAATAAGAAGTCATGTCGATAATGCCAATAGACTATCGGCCAGCCACAAAACCTTTCATAAATCTGATTAATTTTAGCAACGCTTCTTTAAAATTTATTTTATTAGTGACCATCATAATTTGATGATAAAGTTCAAAATACGTTTGTTAAATAAGTTATTTATTTAATAATAATTTTACTGGTTGGGTAAAATAATGTCTTACTGTACGATCAATATTTTTCAACATTTTGTGTTGTTGAACTGTTATGTTCAACAACACAAAGTGTACTTTTTCTGATGAGCACTCCGTTCACTTTCTCATCCGTGATACAATACAGCTGTCTGCTGTAATTTAGTTTACATTTTCCTTCTCAAAGATCTTGAGTTTTATTGAAAATTTGATTTGCATAGCAATTACACCTCTTTGTACTAAGAGTCACAAAACCTTCGAATTTAAAATAACGATTTGATTTTTTTTTATTATGGCTTTTAATTTAAGATGTTAGTAAGGTGTATTAAACATTAAAATTTATTGGAAAATTTCTCATCGCATCTAATTTTTCTGTCTCTTCTTAAAATAAATGGAAGCACAATAATTAAAAGTCTTTAAACTGTGAAGACGCAGCACACGTGGAGTATTGAGACAATTATACTTTTTTATGGAATAGGAAGCAAATGAAAAGACAGATTACCTGATGGTATGTGATCAGCACCGGCCATGGACACCTGCCGAACCACAGGAGTCACGGGCTTAATCAAAAATAAATACCGTATGTCAACTATACCTAACTATAATGAATATTTAAACTTAGGAAATCTCAAATTTTCTAGATTATTAAATCAAATAACTAGCAGATTTAATTAACAGAAGAACATGATGGAAGATTATGTTACATGCTATTAACATGGGCTTCTGTAGGCTAAATTAATTATAGGAACATGTTACGTGGCCTCACAGACATAGGTATATCCTAAAATAGCAACCAGACTAACCAAGACGTATGTTAACAAACAAAGGATAACTTAGAAACTAAATACATATTTTGAAAGATCCGAAGTTTACTGATAAGATTTTAATTAAACAATGAAATGTTCTGAATTTAAAATTAAATTTTATTATGGTAAATATACATTAATACAAATTCGTTTTAACTTAATGCTAACGACATCTTCCCTCGTCGAAAGTCACGAACATCAGATAATAATTAGAAAAAAAATGTCTAGAAAATTATGAAACAGAGCGGCGACGAAGGGTGCATGTATTATCCATTACAACGACGACTGAAAGTACCTTTGGAGCCATAATTCGTACTCGTTTCGTACGGGGCTCCGTACGATATTTACGGCGGTAGATAAGGCCTACAGATGGCGGCTCTACAGAGTTTTCCTCCCCTAATACTTGTTGAGTTACGGTCACAATTTCCAGTCCTGCACTTCAGGTGTAGCCCCCCAATCGCTGGTTATCGACTCTCTGAGATAACTCACGAAATTATATTGCCACCTCCTAAGTGGAATTTCGAAAGGAGTTTTGTCACGGAAGTAGTCTTTATGCGTTTAATCTTATCCAGTAACAAATTATTGAGAAATTAGATACCTGCTTCGCCCATAAACTTGTCTCGTAAGGGTTAAACTCTGAAGTTATTGAAGAAATAATGTTTGATTTACGTAACGATTCACACGACAAATGCTCGTAATTTTGGTACCGACAATGTTTTTAGACAAGCGAGTAGTTAAACTAGCCAATACTGACAGCACTTGTTGACTGAAATCTTTAATTTATTTTACTTGCCGGCACATCATAGTAATTTCCAAATAAAGTTTTTAATAACTTGTAGTCATCAAAAAATGCGTAACAAATAAACGAATGAACAAATACAATTGCCATTGTCTATAAAATTTAATATAAAACCAATTAAGGTCTAGTATTAGTCATGCCGAAAAAAAAGAACACAAAATTATGACATCGGTACATTCGTGACATCACGCAACGCTGTAGGTGCCTGTTTTTCGGTGATTTATGACACAAAGAGAACCATGACTAATACCCAGCTTAATAGGTGCTTTGTCTATGAGGAAGCAAGGTTTTTATTTATTATTCCGTGGATTTGTTAAGGGAATTGAAATATATGAGATAGAGATAGCAAAATTACTGTTTGTGTGGTTATTGTACCCAGTTGGACGTTTTATTTTCTTCACAATCGTTGTAAGTGCTTTAGATATTTGAAAACAGTGGTTTTCTTGTTTTCCTTGTCGCAATATAGTTTTATGTTATTGTTTGGAAACCTGGTGGTAGGTAGGTTAGCAAAAAATGTTGTGGTTTTTTATGATATGAAAATTTATGTGGATGGGTGGTATTTTTTTAAATCGACCATATTGATGTAATGATATTCCTGGTAGGTACCCAGATATAAAATATTCCTTTTCGGGCCTCAATTATCTTTTGAGCTGTTTGTAAATATTGGGATATTACATAACATAGTGAAATATAAATTAAACTAATACGGCCGTTAAAATTAATCCCGGATACAATACGGATGCAACCCAAAAGTTTTAGATATTCCCTGAACTAATTTCAAGTTGGAACCATTTTACATCCCGGGGGACAGTGAAGGACATCTGATTATGCCTATTATTTTATGTAACTACTTTTCAAAATATGTTCGAGATTGGAGCTAAAACTTTGAAATAAGTTGAATTCTATAAATAAACAGACTACGGCTGAACTAAGAATCATGTAAGTAGTAGTTTACCCAGCCTTTAGCATTATTTTTGGAACATAATTAATTATAACTTAGATCAGTTTAAATAAGTAATTAATTGTTTCAGTAACAACTTTAAACAGGTTTGTGTGGCATTCCACGTTTAGTTTATCTTACTAATATTATAAATGCGAAAGTTACGATGTTTGAATGTTAGTGATTACGCCAAAACGGCTGGACGAATGTGGATGAAATTTGGCACAGGCATGAGATACACTTCGTAATAGAACATAGGCTTTCATCAATCAATCAGATTACCAATGTTGTTTTTATTAAAGTTCTACAATTTATTTGTAGTTCTAATAAAATATATAAATTTCCAGGATGTGCGAAGTATGCCAACAAAATTAAACGAAATGCGTTCCATGGCTGAAATTCACCAAATTATTAATTAGTCGTGTGCGACGAGTTTTCAACGCGTGTAAGTCGAGATGTTTAATTTGCGTTTCCGTTCTCCGCGTCAATGCGACGACATCTTAAAATTAAGACAGAAGTTAATTAAGCGTATGACTAATTCAAATAATTTATTCCCCTTGCTCTCTTTATTATCCATTTTACAAGGATATTAATATCCTCGTTTGTTATTAAAACAATTAAGAACATTTTAATCTCTTATTTAAGAAAACGCGAGTCCGTTAAAACAGTTCTTTCTTTTTTTCTATTTCCTAACGATTTTCCGAAAGATTTCCAGCAGTTGGAAAGCTTTGTTATCGTGCACTCATTACCGAGCAGCCATTTTCTTTATCTGAGCTAAAAAGAGCTTCTATTTAATGCAAACCTGCAATCCTTGGGGTGAAGTTACGTTAAAAACGTTATTCGGCATACCTCTAAGGGAAAATTAGGAGTGGTCCCGGGACAAAAAGGAAGATTGCTAATCGGTGTAAACTCGCATTGTTTAAGCAGATACGATCAGTTTGAGCGTTCAAGTCGAAACCGTGTAACAAATTCTCAACGCTTTAAACAGACACGTAACAAAACAGTAGAATTAGCCGCCAAGAACCCTCTGACTTTATCTACCGCCATATTTTTAAGTAAATTACAAATAGGTATAGGGCGCACCGTGCCATCAGTTGTGCCGTGCGTGTTATCGCGACGGGGGGATCGCGAGTCGGGCACCTTACACATAAATGCTACTACAAACCCTCACAGAGTAGCGACCGAAGTATTAAGTTTCGCAGAACATCTAACAGTATGTCAAAAATCCACTTATTCAAAGAAAATGTCTAAAACAAAAACATCCCCGTTTCCCCAATCCTTAAATTGCTAACAACATTTAAAAAGGCGACAATGCACTTGTAACTCTTTTGGGGTTGCGGGTATCTATCAGCGACGCCGAGTCCTCACTATCAGGGGATTCGGTTGCTTATTTGTAAGTTATTTATTTCCTAACACAACGCATTTCAAAGAATACGATGAACACTTTTTTTGCACCACTGCGTTACACAATAATTTAAGAGAGAAAATTACTATAGAAACAACAATTTACTAACAATTCGTAGTAAAAAATAATAAAGTTAAATCCTAAAAATATCCTTATATACACATTAGACACAGTCCTTAGAATTACCGATTCGTCATTGTATGGATGATAATTGACAATAATCATAGCAAAAACTTCAAACTTGATTTTCTCGTTTCCAAAATTAAAACTCAAGGTTTGAACCCTACAGTCGGCATGTCTTTTGTAAAATAAACAAATCGAGCTTAATCGGTTTATGGAACTTGTTCGTGTAATTAAACAACTGTATTATTTTAGTCTGTGGTTGTCTCTATTACGGTTAGTGGTATAGTCTGTACAAGGAATGGTCGGAAACGAATTTTTTCGTCTAGTCTCCCCGCTGCATTTTCAAGCTTTCCAAGCTGACGGGTTTTCCTTTCCGACAATGATAACGTCGTTAGTGAGGGACTTTTAGCTCCTAAGGACGTGATAGTTTGTTGATGACGTCAAACTTTCACGTTTATTTTTACTTCTAAAGAGTTCTACGACAGGTTGAAGAGGTATGTTAAATTTAGGACTTTTTTGTAAACATTTTGGTTTTTATATTTCGAACTTATTATTATCCTTTTCTGGTTTCATAAAAATAGTCCAATCGAAATCGAGCTGTTCTTTTACAAAAAGAGAATGGGCCATTCCAGCAAAGATAATGTGAAGCACTCACGACATAAGCGAATAATAAAAAACCTAGCAAAAAGGCTTCGGAGTCTCTTTGTGTTAAATCGTTAACTGCTTTTTCCGTACATAGAATAAAAGAAATAAAAATCAAATGCGACCGCTTTCCCCGATCGAGTGTTTGTTTGTCTTATTCTGTTTGCTCTGAGGCAAACCAACTGCTGTTGGCACAAAACGGATCCACTGAATGTATGCCCTCATACAAAGCCGGGTGGTCTTTATCATTTTCAATGTAAACACCCCACACAAACACTATATAATATTATACTAAATTTAAAATCAACAGCGGCTTCGATGTTAAAGTAAGATTTCTTTTACCACTTAGCAGTTAATTGCTTCATAATTTTGTTCTCGACTGTTCAAATATTTTTCTGTAATCAAGCCAAGAAAAAACAACGAGCAGTTTTAGCACTTCTTTTTTCTATTTGATAATCGGTTTAATTTTTTATCCACAAGTACGTTGTCCGATCTTTCGATCAGGTACTTCAACTTTGTGTAAGGCATGGCTTTGAAGTGGTATACAACGCTGAGCTATCAAACGATTGCACACACATCAGATCAAATAAATCACAAACTTAACGAGTTTCTGGCAAACATTTGTGGACGGAGCCAACATTTTGATTATTTTACAAATACTCAACGTGTAATGGTCCATGGGAGCTCTGTTTGCTGTTTTACGGTACGTCAAAATAGATAGTCGATTGTTGGGCAACTACTCAAGTATTTGTTTAGCGGTACGCGTGCGATGCCGTGACACTGTGGTAATAGTCATCTAAAATATGCATATAAATATTTTAGTCTATAAAAGTTGCGCTTGAATGTACCGTAAAGTGTAGGTGGCAGTTCGTTTTATTGGACAAAACTTTATTGAACGATGACATGCAAAATGAATTGCTTTCACGGTTTAAACAGTACGCAATGAATCGGAGATTATATTCTTTAGAAGCATAATTCAAAAGCTCATAGCTGTTTTGCTTCGGCGCGATTACGGCTGTGTTTCGTGTCAGGCACAATGAAGGGGGCAGGTTGTTTCCACCAGGGGTCTGTCGGGACCTCAGAGAGGATGGCGCCCCGCAGTGTCTGTGAAGCGAAAACCTGCTCGTCGATATTAACCATAGCTATTACTCGATGATGTATTGATGTATTAACTCATTAAAATACAAACCAGTTTAAGAGTTAAAGGTTAAAGACTTCATAAAAAACGTACTTACTTTCATTCCTGCTGTGTAAAAGAATTCAAATGAAGCATTTGACAACAAAGGATTAGAGGGACTATTGTATGAAGATTTTGTGGAAGTTTGTTTTGTTTAAATACAGCATACGCTAAACGATTATATGATTATTCTGGAAGCGAGAGAGCGTTCCTAATCTAATACAAACTATCTAGTAGCACAATTATCTTATAAATAGTTAATTTGGTTAGGAAAGCCGGCTTCTGCTCAAGTTTATCTAAGGCTTTTAAAGCGATAGAAGCTAATTATGCATATATGATAAAGACTTATTTATCGAGATAGTTAGGTTACCTCTATGTATACATGAAGACTTCTAAGTTATGATAATTTCAACTCTTGTTAGTATCATGAGTGGTATAAATTTCTCTATTAAGTAGCTTATAACTAGTTCAGATTTAAATTTACATATCCTTAGATTTTTCAAATAGAATCCTATGAGAGATGAAGACTTTAATTTCAAATACAATTTAGATTAACTTTTTAACCTGTGGTCATTTGTTTAACACAACTATTTTATTGTTTTATTTTAAATTGAGCTTGTATTTGAAATAAGAACATTATTATCTATCAATAAGGATTTCAAGGACGAATTTAATAGGAGATTATTCTGGCATAGGCATATGTTGTCTGGAATATAAATGTATAAAAATAAATGAGGTGATAAAGGTGGAAACATTAAGAAAAAGCATTTTTTTATTCTTGTTTTTTTTGTGAGCCAAGTTTTACGACAAACTCGTAAAGTTGAAGACAAAAATATTGCAAGACCTGAAAGAGTACGAAGATTTTTCCTCGTATTTATTATTTCGAAAGACCGAACGAGAACTTTTACGTACATGTTTACAACTAACAAACTTATTACTTTGTTTACTTGCTTATAAAATAACACTAAAACTACATATTTCCTACTTCTTCTTTGTATAAAAAAATTCGCAGTTTTAGTATCAATTTCTTGCGTTTTGTTAAGAAAATATTGACCTTAAACAAAACTTGGTAAGTACATCGTTTTTGGCGTTAAAGACTCTTTACGAGACTTAAGCTTCGACCGGTGATAAAGTCCGGAGTAAAACGGGATGAGTGCATAAATAGCACCTTAACACGAGATAGTGATCAGAGAATAGATTCCTTTTGTACTTACAAACAGTTTACGACATCACGCCTATAAAATCTGATATTTACTTTCCGCTGTAGTGTCATTTACTTTTCATTTTATCTTATGCTAATAACGTCCTTTTTATGGCTAATACTTTTCAAGATGGTGTCAATTTTTTAGTCGGTTGAGAGGTTTTAAAGTGTTCAGTCAATATTTTAGGCAAAACATGTACATTATGTAAACATTTTTGTGTTTTGTTAATCCATGTGCGTGGGTAATGTAAACTTAGACTTCATTAATTCGTTTCTTGACCCTTATTTGGAAATGCTTTGTCTACCTAAGCTGAGAGCTGTTACTAAGGAGTTCAGGGTTGTGCCTACACAACCCTGAACTCCTCTCTTATAAGGCCTACCTTATAAGCGAACAATTTAGAGGTTAAGAAATACTTCCAGTATTGTTCCTTAACAGAAATAAACTTAACAGTGATTATTAATATTTTTTTGAGAGACAACCATTTGTATTTCTAATGTACTTAACTCTGTTGTTTACTTTGATACTTATTGTTAAGCTCGTCAGATTCTTGACTCTAATGGTATTTCATCAACTTAAATATCTTTGTAAGCTAAGCGTTTATTTTAAAAGAAATAAATAAAAACTCAATAGAGCAACTGAGTGATTAAAGCAAATTTTTAACAAAATATCTTTATTAAAAAATATCCTAGTATTTGAACAGATTTTTATTCGAAAGGTGTCATATCCGTGATTTATAGAGGAACTAAAAAAACACTTGAAGTCGTGATTAATTAAAATGTCCCCGAGCGGGCGACCATTACCGGGGATGAAAAAGCGATTTCCCCAACAGTGGGTTTTAAAGGAATCGACGGGTCCTCAAGTCCATTCTAGTGACTAAGAGGGTGGCCCGACAGTGGCTTATAGACTTTTGAAAGGTTCTTTGAGAAATGCTTCAAAGATTTTATTGACGTATTCCGACTCTTAATGCCTCTGTTTCCATTGTCGAGAAAACTTTGCGGCGTCCTTTTCGAAAATAGTATCAAAGGCTTCCTCGTTTTCTGTGAAATCTGTTATTCTGCGCTGATTAAATTTTGTACGTTGCTTCTAAGTATGTTGTAAAATGGAAAATGAATATACCATTAGGTAAAAATACGACCTTATTTTTACGACCCCTGGCGGATTAACCCTTGCTTTCCGCTGAGTTTACGATTTTTGCGAGATTCTAAGTTGGCCATGATTATGTTTTGGTGGCTTACTCTTGGCTAAGAATTGTTGCAAAATGCTCATAAAATATTAACTACGCATCATAGCTCTTTTGTTTTTATGGCACAAAGTGGCCCACCTTCGACCTTTGCAACAAATTGGATATACCTAAAAATACCGTTTTAAGACTTATATCTGCCAAGAATTGGCATGTTTAAAGTCATTGATGTCAATAACATAAAATTTACAGTCACTTTACTTTTAACAAAAGAAAAACACAAAGCTAATCAAAAATGTTATGAACATAAAATATGTATACAAAATGTTTCACAGATTTTAAAAAATACATGAACTTTAAGTAATTCCAAAAGATAAAGGAAATTGGAAAGATCGTCCTCCTTTTTCTTAATTAGCGTATATAATGAAATTTCCTTCATCACCCGGTATTAACAGGGAAAGTTTTGGGCATTAATGCAAAATAACGAGCGGATCGGCCCAAAGCCGGGAAACCGGGGGATCCGGGGATCCCAATAAGTCCGGGATAGGTCCCTGCGCTAATAGCACTTGTAGCCAGTTGTGAGATCACCAGATTAACATTGCTATCGTTACTAGCAGATGGGTTCTGGCTAGCGATCGACAAAGTAGTAATACTATATTTGGTCGTGTCGGTAGTCCATCAATATTTCGACCCAGGTGGCCAGAATGGATGCCCTTTATCGTTATCGAGTGAAAGTGATATTACACGACTCCAGACATTAAGAGTGTATTTTCATTATGGTTCATTCGTAACTAAAACAGATAAAAAATCAGATTAAATTAAATGTATTAAAAGACCCTTTTATTTTAAACAAAACAGTAGGTATCTGCTAATTACTATTCCTAAGAGCACAGCCATGTGCGAACTGGCTTGTTTTTACAAAATGTATCATTATTTGAATGGTTGAGTATGAGATTTTGTGGCAATCGTCGATAAATCAATACATGTGACCCTTTAGACTTTTGACAATTCTAGCTCCGCTTTTGGGAATTTACAGATCATTTACAATTTAAAACAATATGAAATCTTCGTTCCCCACATTTTGCAAGAAAATATATGTTTACATAGGCCTTCCACGCCTACTAAATACAACTTTATGTTTATCGTAAAATAGGTTTATAGGGAAAAACGGTTATTAGTTGGCGCTTCATTACAATGTACAGCCTCGTAATCGTGTTACTTAGTAGGCTTTTATCTGTCTTTATTTTTATATACTACGCTTTTATTAGCTTGATCTATTTTTATTAAGGAAAAGTGAGAGGCATTTAAGGGGTATTTTCAACTCTCGGTGTTTCTTAACGGTAATTTATAGTACATTAGACTAAAACAACTTGTTTGATACTTTATTAGGCCATAGAGTGGAGTAGGCAGAAGTGGGAAAGCCGTCTCCTCTTTCTTCAAAACAGTGATGGCCACAGATAAGGAGGTGGAGTGCGTGAGAATAATATCTTTCTTTAGCCTTACCTATCGCAGTAGGCGACACTCCGGGCGACGATCTTCGGCAACCGTAAGCGGGTTTGCGGACGGCGAGCAAGCAAAACTAGATCTACCTATTTGGCGAATAGCAATCCACATGCCTTAACGAGCTAATAGACCACCACAGATAAGGCCCAACAGGATCCATGTCCAGCGAGGTTGTCGTGCAAGCGCAATAAGGTACCGCGGCCTCGGCCTAGAGCAAAATAAAGATCGGAGGGTTTTTCTCCCTCCCTCTCGCCTCGAGAAAAATCATTTAATGAGTTTCCCTTAACAAAAACCAACTATTATTAAGTGTGTCTTAAGCTCTTGTGCTGTTTAAGCGTTTTTAGGAGACACTAGAAATAATAATTATAAAGTATTAAGTTTTAATATGTTTGTCTGGACTTTACTGGGAAAAAGCTTGCTTAATATGTTAAATTCCTCTTTGTAAAACACCAGTATGTTATGAAACATCGAAATCCCTAAACCAACCACTTTACTAATGAATCTAAATATCCCAAGCTACGATGATTACGTACAAGGATAATCCACTAATCGCATATGATCCTCACAAGTAAAGGCTGTTCCGCTAATGACAGCATTAGGCTCCAGTGTGACAAGGGGCAAGCTCTTTTTACGAGATCGGATCCCAAACTGAGACAAAAAAGATCTCACCCAAATCATCCTTATCCAACTCGTATGTGAATACAGGATCTCAAAAACATAATCTTGATGAAGCTCTTTATGCAAAATGTTACTAATGGCTTGGTCGGACTGTGCTTATTGCTAATTTGGCAGTTTCAACCATAAGTGTAGATGTTGAATCAGATAATTTGGTTAAGTATTTTTTTACCACTAAAAACATTTCAGTTTGATTATGGGTATGACGTAACTTAGTTATTTTTTTTTTTCCATTTATGAGAAAGTTAAGAGCGTCCTGGATGGAAATTCGAAGCTAAATTCGCATCTACGCTTTACTAACAGTCATTTAATATAGAATTTGCAAATATGTAAGTGAATTACGCCTTTGATAACCAATGAACTGAATTTAAAAAAAAAAACTTTAAGTAAACTGCTAGCAAACAAATTTAAGTCATTGAATAGTTTTTTTTATCACGCTATACTACATAGCTTTAAGAATAATCAAACCTACAATGTGCGTTTGACGTTTATATATCTACAGCATTCACTATTATATTGAAAATGCTTTTCAAACTTACTAGAATTGTCTTAATAACTATATTTCATACAAAGTTACTGCTATTTGACCTCCTTACTGTGTGGTCCTGACTTCTAATAAACCATTCCTTTATTGCAAAATTGAATATGTTGCAACGGAAATGTGAGGAGCTCATGGGCACGTTATAGTTATTCTTAAAGTTACACTATACTTACTGAAATCGGTTTAAAGTCTCACAAGGTACTAAATACATTTCAAGACTCTTGTATCTTGTAAAAAATGCAAATCTACAACCTTAAAGAGCATTCAGTTTTATTCTAAATGACAACATCAGATTCTTGTAACCTGTATACAACCATACCATCAGTTAGGTGACAAGATTATACTTTGCAAAAGAAGTCTCTAAGTTGAAATCTCTATTATTGTGACCATTATTAAATAATAGAAAATAATAATTGTATCTTTACTGGGTACAAATCATATGGAAACAGAATCGGGTTATATTTTTATTTAGTAAAAAATATACACTCAGCCACACACACGACTTTAACAAGTACTCAGACGTGAACGTAGCACCACATTATAGCAATGACCCAAACCTTATCAGAGAACAGACGGTCCTATTATTCCCATCCGGAGATGCGTCGGGTGACACCGGCACCGTCGTAATCAATTACATTCATTATGTCATCTGTTCGACACTGACGCTATCTATTGCGTACTAATTGTGCAATAATTATTCTATTTTAGTAGTTTTGTCGTAAATGAAAATTTATAGACATTACAATTGACAATGTTTGTGAGATCGCTTTGATGTGAATTGTTTGGTTATAAAGTTTAGTAATCAATATTTATTACTATGGATACCGATTTATTAGAATAGTTTTAGCGTGAATTGTCGGTTGTCTTAGGTCTGAGGTAGAAGTAACGATAATTTAAATCAAGGAGTAGTTAGAAATACGTTTGAGATAAAATTGAAAGATACCAGTTCCTTTCGTAAACGAATGTCTTCTGCAGCAGTAGGTCGGATCACCCAGGGTGGTGGGTTGATTTAGTCTGTAGAATTGTCGACAGATGCCTCAAAGAGCCAATCCACCACCATAGATGGCGCCCAATATGGCTGATGTTCAGTCGGAGTCGCGGGTCAAGTGCAAAATGCACCGCGGCCTGGAGAAGAAGAAGGATCAGGTTTTTAGTCAGTTAGAGTCTGCCACTCAGTCTCGCCTTACACTGGACGAGAGAAATCATTTGGTGGTAAGTTTCAGTATGTTGAATCATCGGTACTTTATAAATAAACATATTTACTACAATATTAATTTTAAATATAAACTGTATGCCAAGGACACAGACCACGATTCTGCGAAGAGGTAAATGGAAATAATGACTAATGGAATGGTAGCTTACTAGCTGAGGTATATAATTTATGAAAGTGAAGACACTGGATGACCTCTGAAATGTATATATCGCTTCAGAATAGTCAGAATTAATAAGATGTTTCATACAAAATGAATTGACGGTTAGTAATCTTTGAGCTATTTATTTATTTATCTACCTAATGTGTAGTAGAATAATAAATCAGCTTTTATGTATAAATGACACCAATATTGTTATTGATGTTTTTATTTATTATCTAAAACTAAGCCAAGAAATTTGTTAAGCTGGTACGAAAATGAGGATTTAATCTGTATAACATTACAGTATACAGTCAATGTGTAACTATTATTAATCAAAATAATTGTATGTCCAAGTACCAAGTTGGGCAGAACGTTATTGAGGTTCATTAAGTTTTTTTAATTGTGCCTCTAATAGCACATATTGTAGCTAGCGAAAAGGGGGTGTACATTGTCTTTGTGGCATAACGTGCTCCTCTGCATACCCCTTGGAGGCTATCAGGCGTGACAATACTACACATACTACTTCATCTTTACTGAACGTCTATTACTCGTAGATGGTTTCACAATTGGGTAGTTTCCTAGGTCAAAAATAAATTAATTCGACGTTTCAATACAATAACATATTGAAAAATAACTATACTTTTACTCATCGATCGATCTATACACTAAGTTTTAGATATTATTTAGCTAATAATTACGAAATAAGTAAGCTATTTGACGCAAAAATACTATGACGTCTCAGTTTTTCATACAAATTGCGTTGAAAAGCATCGTTTTTGACATTTGGATAAAAGTATTGAATTTGACTAGTTGGATACTATCGTATTGCGTAGTTCCTAAAATTAAACACAAATAACACGATACGTGTTTTTGTTTTTCGGGTCGGCAAACGAGCAGACATATAACCTGATTGTGAACGGCGCCGCCCATGTACACCTGCAACAGTAAAGGAGTTACGAGTGCGTTGCCGGTTTTTTAGAGATTTAGGAATTAGGAAGGGATGAGTGTAGGGGAAGGCCTCCAGTATCCTCAATTATAAGACGAAAAACAACGCTGTGATTGTTTCACGCCAATTTCCTGTAAGGCCATGGTATCATTCCGCTCGAGCCCTTCCATTCGTACACAAGCATGGCTCTTCCACACTTGTATTGATAGATGTATCTATTTGCTACAATTGCATGTGCAGCCATGTCCAAACATTAATGTGCTTAATTAAATCGCTGTTGTTAATTGAATTAACATAAACCGATCAACAGAGCAAATACCAATCTAATGGGAGATAATTATTTAATGATCCATGAATCTTATTGAGCCATTGTAATGTTACGATAGCTGTTTATTTTAATGGTACTTACATCAAGAACTTACTTATACATCATCATCATCAGCTTATAAGTGCCCACTGCTGAGCAAAGGCCTTTTCTCACACGGAGAAGGTTAAAGCATTAATCACCACGCTTGCTCAAGGCGGATTGGCGATTTCAAACTTATAATTAGAAATTATAAGTCTAGGTTTCCTTACGATGTTTATATTCACTGTGTGTCAGTGTCACATTGGTACTTTCCAGGTTTCGAACCCATGCACATGAGGACAACCTCATGCATAAGAAGCGGGCTCTTTAACCTCCGGGCCACCACCTCATGTACTTATATCTAAGTACTAACTTCTTTCTATGGTTCATTTAAGAAAGCTTAGCGACTAGCGACTTCCTGCAATTTTTTGGTATACAAACTATCCTATGTACTTTCTCGAGTTCCAACCTATGTCTGCACCAAATTTTACAAAAATCGGTTCAGTAGTTTAGGCGTGAAGAAAAGACAGACAGACAGACGAACAGGCAGACTCACTTTTGCATTTATAATTTAAGTTTGGAGAAATAGGAACCCTTTCGGAGCAGTAGCGATAAGCTAACAAACAAATAACTGACACCAAGGTTAGACATCCTTGCGGAGCTGACCACTAGCCATTTATAACCACAAAAACATCGATAAAACCAAGCTTGATAAAAAACCAAAACAAACAAACCTACAAACTGTATAAAAAAGCTATACACTCTAAATAAAATCTAATAAACGGCCGGAACAAGTTGTTTATGTAACAAAATATAACATAAATTCAAAGTAGAAAGATAAAAAATTCGTATCCCAATACTGATTTATATGTAGTTGGAGAAAAAATATAATCTGCTCCGTTTCATCGAGTTTCCTTGTTGAGAAAAATCGTGCTATTACCGTAGGGGAAGCTTTGAACCGCTCATATTTCAAAACAACACCATTTATGTACCGCTTTTGTTTAACCCGACATTTCGAACGGAAATTGCCCTTCTTTTTTTAGTTCTTAGTTTGTTGTCTTGCTATCTTGTTTAGTGCTATCAATAATGGATACATGACTTTCCCATTAGGGTTTCGTAGTAAATTAATTTCGTTATGTTGTTAGTTGTAACTTATAGTAGAGGTAGGGCACGCGTTTTGAGTATAATATTATAAAAAAAAAGTTGAGCTTCAACCAACATTATCTACCTACCCTGGCCAATTCAAAGTTGCACCATGATCAAGATCATACAAATAAGTGTGGGAGAGCCATGCTTCGGCACGAATGGGTCGGCTCGACCGGAATGATACCACGGCCTCACAGAAAACCGGCGTGAAACAACCACAGCGTTGTGTTTCGCCGTGTGAGTGAGGTTACCGGAGGCCCAATCCTTCCCCTCCCCCAATCCCTCCTCAATCCCTTAATCTCCAAATCCCTAATCCCTAAAAGGTCGGCAACGCACTCGTAACTCCTCCGTTGCGGCTGTCCATGGGCGGCGCTGATTGCTTACCATCAGGTAATCCGTCTGCTCGTTTGCCAAACAATTACATAAAAAAAAAATACAGAAACTCTAGTAATTTTGCTGTCCGATATTAAACAAACAAACAAAATATTTATTTCATAATAATGTAAATACCAAAAAGGACTCAAATAAAGCTTGAGATAAAAAAGTTATTAATAATAATAAAAAATAATAAAAATTGTTTATTAGAAAAAACCAAAAATTGTACAAACATAGTATTTAAGTTTGAAGCCTCCTTTTAAGCATAGGATGCCTGTATTAGGAGACTCCGCTCTTTCTAAAGCGAATTATAGTATCTAGTACATTAAACTATAGTAATCTTAATTAATTAAAAACAAAGAAAAGAGTGAGTGAGCGTGTGTGTGTTTGTGTGTGTGTGTGTGAGTGTGTGTGTGTGTGTGTGTGAGTGTGTGTGTGTGTGTGTGTGTGTGTGTGTGTGTGTGTGTGTGTGTGTGTTTGTGTGTGTGTGTGTGTGTGTATGTGTGTGTTTGTGTGTGTGTGTGTGTCGTTAAAGTCAATGTTTCTGTTGTAGAAGTGTTTCGGTCTCGCTATAGGTAAGGGTTTTTATCCATTCTGTTATTGTTTTTTTGCATTCATAATAATTCTTAGGGTAAATATATATGTATTTATTAATGGTATTGTAAAGCTGGGCCGATCGTTTCCGGTATTGAATACTGGCAAATAAAGTTCTACTTTGTGGTATGTCTAATATAATATCTTTTCTTCTTCTTAACAATATTCTAGAATCAAATTTCAGTGATTTGTGTCTAGAGAGAACAGCTTGAGTTATATATAGCTTCCGGACTGTTAGAAGGTCACTAATTTGATATAATTCTTCAGTACAAAATCTTCTTTTTTTAAAATACATGCACTTGATAAGAGCTCGTTGTGCTCTCTCTAGCTCTAAGAACTTTGTTTTGGTAGCACCACCCCATACTACTATGCAATATGACAATACTGATTGTGCCAATATCAAGTATAATGAATTTAGGAGGTTTTTGGTTTTACCTAACGGAGTAAACATCTTTTTAGGTATTATATGCCTCAGAGTCCGGAAAACCCAACTTAATTTTCTTATTCTATTTGAAACTTGCTCAATATGCTGGTGCCAAGACAATCTTTGGTCAATTATAATACCCAAATATTTGGTGTGAGATACTTTGTCTATTGCTGGGCAGCTACACTGTGTGTGATCTCCAGCGCCACATAATATGTGAACCTTTAGAGCAAAGTCAGTGCTAGGCTGTGTACGATTGCAAACACTGAAACATATGTAGTTTGTTTTTGATATGTTCAGTGTGAGCAAATTCTGTCCCAGCCATCTAGAAATCATAGACAACCCCAACTCTGCGCTAAGCTGAACGTCTCTCCAAGAAACACCCGTAAACACTACTGCAGTGTCATCAGCATACGAGAAAATATTTGCGTTTCGAATTCGCATGTTGCAGAGTTCGTTCACATAAACAAGGAACAAAGTGGGCCCCAACACGCTTCCTTGGGGCACTCCGTACGATACCGCAGCATCCTCACTTATATGCTGACCCACTCTCACTCTCTGCTTCCGGTTGCTGAGGTAATCTTTTAGAATATTTAATGGTATCCCCCGAACTCCTATAGCTTCCAACTTAGTAACTAGTAGTGGGACGGAGACGGTGTCAAAGGCTTTTTTTAAGTCTAGGAATGCCGTTACACATTTCTTGCCACTATCAAGTTGATCGGTAATTAGCGTACTGAGCGCCGTAACAGCATTCTCAGTAGATATGCCCTGCCTAAAACCAAATTGGGACTCCGATAAGATGTTAAAATCTTTGAAATACTTAAGTAATCTAGTATTAATTAGTTTTTCAATAATTTTTGAAATTGCAGGCAGGACTGAAATAGGTCTATAATTTCCGACATCGCCTCCGTCTCCAGACTTATATATTGGTGTAATAATAGCTTTTTTCAACGATGATGGAAAAATTCCTTGACTAAAACAAAGGTTGGCCAGATGAGTAATAACGGGGACAACATCGTTGCGTATGTATTTTAAAAAGCTTGTTGGAATGTTGTCATATCCAGGTGCACTATTGGTCCGAAGACCCATTAGGATAGTGTTTACTTCATTTATATTGGTGTCAAGTAATACAAAAGAGTTCGAGAGACTCACCGAAGAGAAATGAGGATCTTCGGAATTGTGACTTGAGCGCAGTGGGATATTCAGTGCAAGGTTTTTGCCAATGTTAGAAAAATAATCATTAACGTGATTGAGGGATTCTAAAGGGGAAGATTTAATATTTAATAATTGTGTGTTGTTGCCTTTAAGTTGATTGGAATAAGTAATACTTTTTATGTTCTTCCATAATAATTTGTTATTAGTAGTTGACTTGGTTATTAATTCACTTTCATATTTTCGTTTTATTTTTTTTATTAGGTTATTACAATAATTTCTGTATCTTATAAATGTTATTTTTAGAATTTCATTGTGTGGTTCTTTTTTATAATTTTTTTGCAATTTGTTGCGATTCCTTATACATCTTAAAATGCCAGGGGTAATCCATGGTTTGATTATGCGCTTAGTATTAGGAATTTTTAAATTAGTTGTATTAATATTAATCGATTTAGATAGTCTATATATAAGTAGGTCTGCCAGAGATTCCGGATCGTTACAAAAAAGCAAATCAGCTAAGTTATTTTCAAGTAAATACTCATGCGCTTTCTTGAAGTCAATCGAGGACTTAGTTTTGTTCACAGTTGGGGAGTTTTTTATTTTTGAGAGGGAAAGAAGGGTGGTGAAGTGATCTGTAATGCTAGTATGAACAATGGCAATGAGAGCGGAAACCTTATGTTTATTTAACTTTATCATAAAATGGTCTAGGCAGTTCTCATTTCTAGTTGGTAGAGTATGACCAGGCAGTATACCATGCTGGGATAGTGTGTTAAGGTAATTTAATCTATTTTTTTGGTCATGAAACGACTCACTGTCTTTTAACTTAATGTTGATATTTATATCTCCGGCTAATAACATTTTTCATAGGGTTAATTGTATCAAGGTGAGTACTTAAAGAGTTTAAAAAGCTCTCTGAGTTCGGGTTAGCTGGAGATCGGTAGATGCATAATATAATGTTATTTAATATGTCAAGTTGCAGGCAAGACGCGTGAGCTAGTTTTATTTCCGAAATTTTTGATTTAAGATTATTTTTTATATAAACCACAACGCCGTCATTCTGGTTTTGGTGCTTTGTAGTAGCGTAAGAGGAATAATTATTTAAGTGTGGTATGGGTTGTTCAGAACTCAATCTGCATTCAGTTAAGATAATGACATCTGTTTCAAAATTAAAAGTCGATAGAGTAATTGCAAAGTTATCAAAGTTGCATGATATACTTCTTATATTTTGAGAAATAACTGTAAAGTCAGTTCTTTTTATGTTTGTCAGTCTGTTTAGGTCTATACAATCACATTCAAGACTGCGCGCTATTTGTATATCATCAATATCTTTTATGGTCTCTAATCGGCTATTCATAAATACATATGGAAAGATAGAAATTACGTAATATCAAGTAGAAATTTTTGTGGAAGTAAGTTTTAAATTTCATGTGTTTTATTTTAAGGATGTGTGGTGAAAGAGATTTAATGTGATTTATTAGAATGAATGAATGAGTAATCCATTTGTATGTGTGCGAGTAGTTGCTATGTGAATACAGTGAGAGGTAATTAAGTGTGTTATGTGTATGTGTGTGAGGATTGGTAAGGTGAACCATAGGAGAGTAAGTAGAAAATGTACTTATAAAGAAGGTAATTTTTACAATTATTATAATAGGATAACATAAGGTAACAAAACATCTCATCAAGCTAAACAGGTTAATCAGAAAGCTACGAAAGCTATATGAAATTGAAACTATAATTACATCTGTTTTCACGATATTGTCGATACATATTATATAATTACAATAAGTAACTAGTCACTTGCCTAATCTCAATTGATGAATCTGATGTTCGCTTGTGACAAGTATGGTCGCGGACTGTTCATCTTTTTTAAGTAAAACTTTTCCATATGAAGTCCAACAAAATTTAAACATTCCTGACTTGGTAAGGTCGCGCGCTAAGAAGTGAAGACGGGAACTCTTCGGAGTTAGATGGTCAGATAGAAATACGGGAATATCAGCATATGAATCGGATTTGAGACCTAGATGTTTACCAGATAGTTTGGAGTTGGTTTTTATAGCAAAGGCCTTACCCATTTTTATGATGTCTGTTTTGAGTAAGGTTGAGCCGGTCTCCACAATTATAGGCGTATTAAGCTTCTCGCTGTTTTTCCCACGCACTCTGTATACGTCTTTTATGTCATGCTTGGCAATGGGACAGTCAAGGTGTTTGGAAAGACACATAACCATTTCAATCAGGTCTTCCTTCGCTTCCCCCTGTTTCCTAGGCACATTCTTAATAACAAAATTAGTCTTCTGATTGCTGGTTTGGATGGATTCTATTTTCTCTTCAAGAATTTTTATATGAGATCTGTCTTCTCTAGCCTGATTCTCTAAGACCTCATGTTTATTTTTAAGTTCCTCATACTTGCCAGTGAGAAACTCAATTGAGCTCACCAATTTTTCATTACTTTGCTGGATTTCTTTCAGGGACGAATTAACGATCTGCTGAATCTCTTGTTTTTGTTTTTCAGCAAAGCCATTCAACATTTTTCTTACCTCCTCCTTGAACTCAGCGAACTCTTTTCCAATTGAACCCTCCATATCTTCTCTACTTCGTTTGATCCGTTGGAAAACAAAGGTGGGGGTTGTATTCAGATCTTCCTGATTAACGTCGGATTCCGAGTGTGATTTATTCATGGTAGATAGCGATTACTCTGCTTATATGGAAATAGCAAGCTATAAGCGTGATACTGATGTAAGCGTAGCAACTTTGCAGCCGTTAAACTGACCAAATCTACAAACTATATCAGACGTAGTACTTATATTGGCCGCAGTATTACTCACAGAACTACTACGCTTGACGGAAAAGAGACAGCAATTATCGTATCTGCACTCTTCACACAGGCACTTTGCGTTACGAACGCGGCCTGCGGAGCTAGACTGAGACAGCAATATATTAAGGATCACCTTGTCTTGTCTTCGTGTTCGGCTTGAAGGTCACGACGTCAGCGGCGCGGGAGCGGGACAACAATTATGACAACTGTCTTTGTCACTCGCGTCGTGCGGGCAGCAGGGGGTGCACCTCCGATAAGCAGTCGAATGCACGCAACACTCGCGTCTCACGCGCAGAGATTAGTACTATTACGGTATGATGTAGTCAAACGATGTTTGCGGAGTAAGGCACAACACGTCTACACTCGTTAATGGTTCGGACGAAAGAGGAAATTGAATGAAAATTTATTAAAAACAACGGGAATTTCAGATAACAATCAACAACGTAATAACATTAATGCAAGCATAACATTCAAAAGGATACTCAGTAGCTAATTACTGGCAAAGAAATAAGGTTAAAAATATTAAATTTTATAATTATCATCGAAGCTGCACTTCCAAAAGAAGTGGTCGTGGTTAGAGTACCATTTATTCGTTGGATAAGGGTCAGCTCGCAGCAGCAGCAACGAAAATCGAAACGATGTGACGGCGAAACAGAGCCTACACTTCAAAATAAAACTTAATTTGCTATTCGAAAAGACACACAATGTAAATCATTGACCTCTTCCAGTATCATTCCATAGCGTCGCGTCTCAGTGTGAATATATCCTTAATTTCGCTTCAACAAAATTTTCTGTTCCAAACGATACAGAGTTTAACAAAGTTTTGTACCCGACGTTGGACTGCTAATACTGAAAATGAAGCTCTCGTGGGAAATTCACCATTAGCGGTCACATTAAATTCTGTTTCATTCTTTATTTATGTCAAAATGCTTGTTCAGTAAATTTCATTGTTATGCTCAGTTTGTATGACATAAACGGGACGGTAAGTGACACTTTTAATCCATTAAAGAAATAAAACATGTTCTTTTTTTTAACATTTTCTTTCCAAAATTCTTATGCTTGTTTTTGGCGAAAATAATTGCTATACTTATTTCTTTTGCTAGCAAAAAGGTTGCTCTCTATATATTTGAGAAGTGATTAAAAATTCAATATTTATTTACGACTTACATAGTATGTAAGTACTTATTTAAATAACTTCGATTCCATAAGCTGACAATAAATTTTATTTTTAAATGACAACTCTGTATTTGTTACAAACACACTCATCCATACTTATCGATCATTCGTAAATGAAAAATATCCTTTTAACCGTTACTCTGATGCGGTTGACGTTGAGTTAATGCATCCGTATGGTGCATGCTTCGATTTCCAAAACCCGGTGGACTGTGACCGACTGTCTTCGGTCGTTGTGGCTGGCATGGTAATTATACCAATTAACTCTACTTGTTACCTCAACCGAAGCCTTCGAACCGCTTGATAAGGTACCTGTTCACCCGATTAGAACGATATTTTATTAATTGACACGGATACTTGGTAAATTAGTTGTTTTAATTGATTATTTTAATTGGCGGTCTATAGAAGTATAGTATAGATAGAAGGATAGAAATCATAACAAAAGCCATTTGTAAAATCGCAATTTTATTTTAAGGTTAATATATATAAAGTGGGTGATGACACCCACGTATTTAGGTATAGTTAATTAGGTAGTAGCCATCAATTATAGGAATGAACCTATAACCAAACAATGGTATGAAATGAGAGCAATAAATTATAAAAGTTACGTCAATAGTTTACTAGTGCTATTGAACTTTGAACTCAATCTCACTAAATCAAAACTGATTTTATTACGCCTGTTAGCCTACACAACATTCATAGATAAAGTAATACTTAATGACCAGAACTAAACTTATCATCTCGAATAATGCGCCAAAACACCAATAAAAAAGTTAAGTCCCAAGCCCGCCAAAGAAATTTAAAGTAAGTTCGAATCGTAAATTAAATACATCGCATACGTGGGCAGTTCAATCAGCCTACTAGCACCCAAAGAAATAAAATTAAAAGTAAAGCCGAGTACAAATGAGGCGAGTAAAATTATTTTTACGATTCTCTCTCTCAATTAGGAGGAGCACCGACAGTAAAGTGTCAGTGTTATTTAAATTTACTGCACCAATTAGACTCGCTATCATCACAGGAGTGATGAAACCATACCGTGTCGTGAGTAGCTTCCCTTATTAAGAGTTCTATAATTAAAATTTACAGCACCAAGCAGACGATTCAAATAACTAAGAGAATAGCTACAAATGATTCCATTAACTAGTTTAAACATGTCGGGTATGACGCTTACACTTTATATCGGGAGCCATGTTGAAAAATGCGAGTCAGTTTAGATTTAGTTATTTTGAAACTTTATGAGCGACTGAATTTGTAAACCGAAGTCTGCGTGATGAATAACACGAAGCGACGATCGTCGCGAGGATTTTAAAACAAGTTATTAATAAATCGGATTCTGAAAAGTCCAGCTATGTTATAAATAACGAATTATAGACAGAAATTTGTTCCAAAGTACGTTTTTATCTACATTATCAATGTAACCATATACATATATTTTAGAGAAAATTGAAATGCAGATCCAAGTCTAGCAGGCATTAGCCGCGCCAAGTCAAAACTTAAATTATTAAGACAGCTGAGTATGAGCAAGACAATATAAGTAAAACTGACGATAAAGAACATTCAACATCTGCAAAAAAACAAGCTGACGGTGCCAAGGAAGCAGTAACAATGTACCATAACGACGCCGAAGCGACATGATGTAGAAAAATAAACAATAACTCAAGCCAACAGATACCGCTGTATAAAAGGATTGCTCCAAAACACATATCTCATAAAGTTAGTTGGCGAGCAAAACATCCTGGCATCTACCAAGTAGTATATTTTGGCATCCAAGGCGAGAACAATCTGGATAATAGAATAAACTTGTTTCTTTGCTAACGTCATAGTTCGGGGCTGAGGCGACACTGTGGCGGATGGCGGTTGCTCTCCTGAATATAAATGGTATACCTTTGTCCTAGTCGATAATTAAAGGGCAAACGTAGCTGGTTTATTGGCTGTGGGTTGGTTTGTTAGCTTGAAGCTACTGAGTCGGTTTTCGTAGTTAACGGTATTCTATAAGTCACTATGGTCATTCTCACCGAGAGTTTTTGTGTAGGTATTTTGTGGACGCTTCTTAAGGCATGGACTCTAGTAGATTATACTTTATAGTCCTCCTATTTTTTTCAAGACATCTGCCTATTTTTTGTGCTTTATTTTTTTTCTGCTTCTCTGCTCTGCTTCATGTTTTTCACTATCTCTGGTTTTAGCTTCTGGCAAAATAGAAATAAACTTTTCATTATTACCATTTTTGGCAATTAACTTCCCTGTTACTGTTTGATGATCTACGTTTTCCTTATCTGTCATAACTAGGAGATTAAGTCATAAATATAAAGCCAAAACACATTTGCACTATTTCATTTCGTTACTAATGTAAATCAAATATATAATTAAATGCTCTTGATTTATTACCACATATTAACATAAAAAACATCCATAAAAGTGTTGCCTAATCGAAATCAATAACCCATTACTCAAGCAAATGCCACGATGATGAGTAAATATGTATTTGCGTAGGTATAGGTGTGTCTATGTGTGTCGTTTGTACAAATGAGAGAGATCATATAAACCAATATCGTAAATAGCTACCATTTATTCCTGTCTACGCTTAATCACAAATTGTTTTTGTTATTTTTTTTTTGGGTTATTTTCTTCTATCAAGGTTATTTTGTAATATACTTACCACCCAGCCTATTTCTTCATTAATATGATCGAGTATTTTTGTATTTGCTACCGTTGTGGTCTAGACATCAACATAGTATTTGTATAATAAACAAGGTATCCAACAATGCTTAGAAATTAATATCACTTTTGTTAACTAAATCATTTATAGCATATTATAATGGATGTTCTATATGCGTTTTAGTAAAACTAAAATCTTGCAACTGTGTATGGCACAGCCACTGGCAACTGACGGCTTGCTTTATGACGACTCCATATAATATCTTGAAGAAAATACTACTACAAAAGCTATATATTAAGTTGCTGGCAACTCTATTGTTGCAACTAACATCTGACAAATTTTATCACGTATATCATTGTTGCAACGTAAGCAACTTTGTGCTGCTTCTTCAAGACTCAGAATATAAAGTAAATTGAGACATTTTGTTTGTGCAACTGACTTATAAACGACTCGAACAAATAGTATGGAAGCTCTCCGTGCATTCGTTCATTTAGCCAAAATAAGCATAATTATCAACATAATATTTATTTTATTAGCAAGAAAGAATACATAATTTAGCTAACCGTCTAACTATCTAGTTTTTTAACGGTTCATAAGATAAAGACAGGGAGACAGACAGACGAATCCTTATAGGATGCAAATTTTTACCGTTTCAGTACGGACCCCTAAAAGACTAAAAAGTAGATAAAAGTTGCTACGTTTACGGTTAAAACGAATTCTTCGAGCTAGTATTTTTATAGAATGGTTTTAGTTTAATTAACTCTATACTTCAACCCATAATGTTACCTGTGGGAATAATAAAGTGCATTATTTTAAAAAATGACGGTGCATAAAGTTTTTTTATTGATATAGTAAAAGATAATTTGACTATCATTTTGATTTATTTTAGCTTAAAAATACATGTATTACACTGTTATAGTTATTTTTGTCTTAAGTGTTCCCATTTTGCCATTTATCCATTTTTGTTTTTCCATTTTTTGGCGTGGAAGACCCATGCTTTGGCACGAATGGGTCGGTTCGACTGGAGTGATATCACGACCTCACAGAGAAGCGGCGTGAAACAACCACAGCGTTGTATTTCGCCGTGTGAGTGAGGTTCCCGGAGGCCCAATGCTTCCCTCCCCCAATCCCAAAATTGTTTCATCTTTTGCCATATACAGCATTCCATTACTAAATCAAACATTTGACTAGTTGGTACAGATATCGGTTTCTTCCTCTATAAATCCTGTGATTGCGTTCCTACGTCAAACTACCAACATTTAGTGGTCAACAGTACGTTAGTGCAACCCACTGAACGTTCGTTATGGGGAAAGTTTGGAAAGCTCACAACTTGATGCTGTCATTGTTGAACTTGGATTTATGCCAACGTGCAAAGACGCATTGCGGGGTAATATTCAGGATTTTTCTATAATACTAAAGTTTGCTTTTTGGTTAGTATCCTGAACATGACATCTAATTGATTTATTTATTTAATGGAATAGTTGCCAAATCTGAGCTCTGGTTTTTCAAGGATTTAACATTACCTATAACCTCACAGAAAACCGGCGTGAAACAACTACAGCGTTGTGTTTCGCCGTGTAAGTGAGGTTACTGGAGGCCCAATCCTTCCCCTTCCCGGACCCTTCCCCAATCCCTAAATTTCCAAATCCCTAATCCCTAAAAGGTCGGCAACGCACTCGTAACTCCTCCGTTGCGGGTGTCTATGGGCGGCGCTGATTGCTTACCATCAGGTAATCCGTCTGCTCGTTTGCCGACTTATTACATAAAAAAAAAGAAAAAATTTCTTGTATAATACTCTGAATAAAAACAATTTTCTGTTCTATTTTATTTAGAACTAGCAACCTGCCCGCGTCTACGCACGCGTATTATAATAATGTATCTCGGAATTTTAATACAATTTCCTTATTTGCTCAGTCTTATAAAAACAGCAGCGCTTAAAGCAAAAGCTTGAGTAAATTCGCAATTCAAGTATGATTTATAGCCTATAGCACTCAAGAACATTTCAGCAAACTATCAGTGAAAGAATATTGAATATCCGACCAGCGGTTCCAAAGATAACCCCCTACATACAAACTTATATTTTTTTATTTCTTTATAATATTTGTAAATAATAACAAATATATTTTTTTACAATTTAAACCACACCTACGTAGAATATTAAATCTACCCCTTAAGCCAAGGCTCGCGACGCGTGCACACACACACTTAAGATCACACAGCCGTGATTTGCATACTACTCGTTGACATACTTTATTCTTTACTACATAACTCCACTTATCTGCTGTAATAGATCGGTGTGAGCTGTTAAACTAGAATTGCAATAGTTTACCGTCGCACGTCATTAAATCTTATCATGTCCATGTTTATTTCGTCAGTGACGCGCGACTTTATTACAGTGCTGGTAGATATCTTTAACTTCGTTTCTTTTAATTCAATTCTTGGAAATTTTTAGTTAGTTTACAAGCTTCTGTCAGCGGTTATACCTATATAACGTATTAGATTTTTCCCGCGACTTTGTTCGCGTGGAATAGTGACTTTCTGCTGATTTTTAGTTTAAAAACTATCCTATGTCCTTTCTCAAGTTCCAAACTATGTCTGTACCAAATTTCACACAAATAGGTTCAGTAGTTTAGGCGTGAAGAAAAGACAGACAGACAGACCGACAGACATGGTTACTTTCGCATTTATAATATAAGTTTGAATTTGGATTATTTCAGACTGTAATCTATCTTAATGACAAATTTTATACGTGACCGTTCAGCAATTTTGACGTGAAAGAGTAACCATGTATCCATTTAAATTTAGAAACTTTCATACATTTTTTTTTACTTTACTAAGAAGTGTTAGTACTTCTATATCTTCTTCCTCTGTTTTCCAATTGAGATGAATCTTGATACCTTGGAATAGTTAAATTTGTTTATGGCATCTGCATTCGTTTCAAGTTAAGTATGATTGAATGCACTGGTAATATTTGCATCTCGAGAGTGGATGAAGTTTTGGAGTTGATAAGTAAATACACTTTGTTATATCGTGGAAACCGGATTTATGCTTGATACGAGTAATAGCGGTGAAAAGCGAGAGTTCTTAATGCTCTTCTAATAGGGCCTTTTAATCCTCAGGCGACAATTAACTTAATGCCAACCGCAGTAGATAGAAAATGTGTTAACTAGCTGTCATTCATGAAGCATTTATAATATCTTACACATCTGGTGCGCATTACAGGAGCTTTAATACGACTTTCTAACTGTAATAGATATAATAACATACTTGGTATTTTGTAGAAGATATGCTGCGGCGAGATGAAAGACAAAAACATATGTATGTCATTAATTTACATATAAAATGGACGGTTAATAAATCTTAATGCAACGAGCTAGTGTGAATAAGACCATGAAACTGTAAGTTTGTTTCCCGCTAAGTAATATATAATTATACGAGCAATGTAATTGTAAGTACTAGCTAGATAAATGCAAAATATAAGCTCGTCAAAAAAAAGTAATCTTTGTTTTTATAGGCCTTTGGAGCACCTCTTGTTTGGTTTGGGGTATGAAATCCTTATTAGCAGTACTGTTCATTTGCGCCTCGGGTAATATCATTTTCCACATTTTCCTTCCTTTGTCGATGTAGACACAATAAAAGCAAGCCGGCTCGTTAATCGCACAGAGTAGTCCTGGCGCGTAATTAACTTTGCAGGCAGAGAGAAGAGATTTACGTGGACCCCGGGTACAATTAAATTTGCATAGGAAATTGCACAGAATGAGCTAAGAATAAGTTACCCGAGTATGAAACTAAATTTTATGCTTGTCGTCGGCTGGAACAGTCTTATTTATTTACCGGGCTCTTTGTCCTAATTGTTAGTTCGAGACATTACAGCGAATATTTCTCCTAGCGCGATACGACAAAGCCACAGACAAAGTCATACGGTACGTTTGTAGTAAAATATAAAATTTCGAGCCACATTTTATTGCAACGTACCGCATCCAATATCGAAGATTTATATGACAGCGAACTATTTTTAATATCCCCCTGAAAGTTATTAGCTTGTGAAGCTCGTAATAAAATGTAGGTCTGCGTGTTTTTTTTATTTTATTTATTAAACCCATTTAACAGATTTGTAAATGGTTCGTAAAAGTGTAGCTATTTGTAGCGCAGCTTGGTAATTGGCTATCAGCGGCGGTTGAAAAATGGACAGAAGTATGTTTTAATGCACTCCATCCATCAAGCTTGACTGCGGCGCTACCTCGAAGACAGACCATGGTCGTAATCGTAATTAAGGATATTGAAAAACAAATAATTATTTTCGAATCATGTTTCGTGTTCTTGTTAAGTAACCTATAATTTTAGTGATGAATTGGTCGTAAGTGCTAGTTAAATGCACAAACCTTGAATATACTAATAGTTTTCTTAACTATTCATTTCCTTTTAAAATCGAGCTACATTTTAACCTCGTAATTGACATAGTAAGAAACTTGGAAAATTGTTGGTCCAGTATACTGCAGTTTATTTGTATGATCAAAAACTAAACACCTAGTAGACATATATATTTTTCTGTAGATTCATGGTAATTTCCAAACCATTATTTTTAATTCGACTTTTTATTACTATTTATCATATCATATCTTATGTCTCACTTCTCATTAATTTTAATAAGACAAATAGAAAGAAACTAAAGGTATATAATTATATATTGAGGTTATTATTTCAATTCTTTGAAATACTAATGCTCTTTAAGCCCATCATGCAAATCATAAAATAAAAAATATTTTTTACCAAATATAACGGACTGTTGGAAACAAAGACTTTAAATCGACGACCACGAAAGCCATCATTCGGTAGGAGAAAGCAAAAATATACATTTCCTTAACCGTATAATAAAATCGAACCACTAACTAAATCTCAAATACCTTAGAGGTCAAAGTTATAAATTTTTCAGTCATTTTGAATTACTGTGACATGGATACAGCAATGCCTACGAATCTATTCCTGCCAAATAATTACAACACACAACGAATAATACACAAACACTTGCGCATAGGCCACATACATTACACCTTTTTTAAAAAATCAAGGTATTATTTGCCAGACTTCGTGGCAAGGTAAATAATGAGACTGTAGATGGTTAAGGTCTGTTTATTACTTTAATTGCTGGTGCTTATATACTAAGAAGATGCGTGAGATTTTCAGATTTAGCTATCCTAACAAACGTGCAACAATTAACATGTATGTCTTATCTCTATCGTATCTAAGTAATGTAGCGACGTGATAGTGCCGCTACATATACTCCCCCCTTTTAAAAATAATTAACATATAAATTGAAAAAAAATTAGTATGTACCTAATTATATAATAACTTAACCTTGCTGATAAATTACATCCTATGCGTAATGTAATGTCATTGTTGCTAATTCGAAGGAAATAAAAACTGCTGCCTTTGTTGTGACGGCGGCGGCAGTCGATGAACTATCCACTGCATTTGTGCTGATTGTTTCTTGCTAAATCAGCATAATTAATCGGTGATGGCACATCAATTTGTTCTATCCGTGACAATGCGTCTGCTACAATATTGTCACGTCCTTCTATATGTTGAATGTTGGTACAATATTGTGAAATAAAATCCAGTTGTCGTATTCGCCGTGGCGTATCATTAGATGACGGTTTTTGGGAAAATGCGTAAGTCAAAGGTCGATGATCTGTAAAGATAGTAAATTCTCTTCCTTCGACTAACCTTTGAAAATGTTTGACTGCCATATATATTCCGAGCAACTCTCTGTCGAATGTCGAGTATTTTTGTTGAGTATCACTTAATTTCTTTGAAAAGAATCCTAATGGTTCCCAATTACGTCCTGACTTCTGCTGCAGAACTGCGCCAACACAGGTCGAACTGGCGTCCGTCATAAGTGCCAAAGGGGCGGTGCGAGAGGGGTAAACTGTTAATACTGCGTTCATTATTTTTTCCTTGCATTTATCAAAAGCTTTTTCGGCCTCTGTTGTCCAAGAAATTGGAGAATTATCATTCTTTTTAGAGTCGTGCAGGTAGTTGTTTAAGATAGTTTGATATTCAGCGGCATGAGGGAGATTGTTTCTGTAAAAGTTGATCATTCCTAAAAATCTTCTTAGCTCCTTGATTGTCGTAGGTTTAGGAAATTCCATAATTGCTTTGTACTTTTCCTCCGTTGTATCGTTTTTATGTTATTTCGTAATATCCTCGTATTCATTTAATAGTTGAGTAATGCGTGGATTCGTCTCAATGTTAATAGTGCGGATTGTTTGCTGCGTCGATTTGATCAGGGTTGCGGGCGTTGTCAGCTCAGTTACCCTATCTATGAGTTTTCGACCAGCTATATCGACTAATAGCTTATAATGCTCTAAAAAATCTGCTCCAATAATCGGTTGTGTTACATCGGCGATGACAAAGTTCCATACAAAGTTTCTTCGTAGCCCGAAGTTTAAAGAGAGTGTTTTTTCACCATATGTCTTAATTTTTGTACCATTGGCGGCATAAAGTATACATTGTTCATCTTGTATTAGTGAATGTCTCTGTGGCTTGCTAATAACTGAAATATTTGCTCCCGTGTCAATCAAAAATCTCATACCACTTTTTCGGTCGGTAATAGTGAGGCGGTTGGACGGGTGAATAGCACAGAGTTCCGCCGTTGTCCGTGCTTCAATTAGTTTCCCTGTTTCCTTGAGTTGAGATCCTGTTTCCAATCACAAGGTTGAACACACTTTTGTGCATATTTTTTAAATCTTCCATGGTAAAAACAAAAGTGCCTTCTTTCTCTTGAACTCGACTGTGGTAGGAAATGCCGACGATTGGAATAACTTTGAGTGCTGCGTCGATAGTTTTTTTGACCTTGCTGAATTGCATTTAGTTCCAATTGCATTTCTGCTAACTGTGCTAGTATGCATGACATTGTATCGTCGCCAGATTTGTTTCCGTTTACAGCTGACACCTCTGTACGTGTTGAATTTATTAATATCTTGTCCGCGATCTGGCTCATCTTGTTCACATCTATGTCTTCTGTGACTGCTAGAACCGAAGTCACTGATGGTGGCAGAAGCCTCAACCATAGAAGTTTGATGGTTTCGTCGCTGATATTTCCGTTACTCAGGGTCCGCATCTTGCGCAGAAGATGTGATGGTTTCTGGTCGCCGAGATCCATTTCAGACAATAATTTTTGGAGCTGACGTTGGTCTGATTCCTCATAGCAACTGATTAGGCGTTCTTTGATAGCCTTGTACTTTTCTATTGGCGGTGGGCAAGTAATGAGGTCACTAACCTGTATTATTTCTTCTTTTGGCAGTTTTGCAATGACCGTATAGTACTTGTAATCGTCTCCTTGCTTCTGTGGTGCTACTATGGCTTCTAGTTGCTTAAACCATAATCTGGGTTGGTCCCTCCAAAATTCCGGCTGATATCTCCAAGGCTTCTTGTTGGCTGCTGCTTGATTTGCAGGGTGAATGAGTCATGTTGATTGTTCTTCGTCGGGTCACCAATTTGCCAGACTTCGTGGCAAGGTAAATAATGAGACTGTAGATGGTTAAGGTCTGTTTATTACTTTAATTGCTGGTGCTTATATACTAAGAAGATGCGTGAGATTTTCAGATTTAGCTATCCTAACAAACGTGCAACAATTAACATGTATGTCTTATCTCTATCGTATCTAAGTAATGTAGCGACGTGATAGTGCCGCTACATATTACAATATAGTAAGCATGCAGATTATTATAATTAGGTACCAGAAAAAAATCGTTTATACTTGACAACTGCAATTAAGGCTATGCCTAGAGCAGCAACTTAAATTGTAAATCACATGTAACTGGTATTAGAATAAATTCTTTTTTTCTTTCTTTTGTTTGAAATTCGAGTAAAATAAACAATGCATTATATTTCAATGTACTATACCAATATTATACTACAAAGCGTTGCAATACCCCATCAAGTAGTCTGTCTGTGTAACTTTTATTGCCGCATTCGTCTGAGCATTTCCACGATATTTTTCATATTTTACGACGTTTTGAATTTACGCCTCTTCTGAGTGAAGGCAGACGTTTGGACAAGTTGCCGTTTCCTGGCTATTCTTATATGCACCATTCAGTTTTCATACGTCTACCTCGAGT
The DNA here is from genome assembly GCA_902829305.4 of Spodoptera exigua. Classification (NCBI taxonomy): domain Eukaryota; kingdom Metazoa; phylum Arthropoda; class Insecta; order Lepidoptera; family Noctuidae; genus Spodoptera; species Spodoptera exigua. The sequence goes on from LR824612.2 coordinate 8,682,642, forward strand.
GTTGTAAAAAGTGGGGTAGATGTGAATTTTATATTTTAGTTACGTCAACGACGTTACACGTTTTGAAATATTCGGAACATATTTTGCAGTGGTCTAAATAAATAGGATGAACATTATTATTAGCGAAATAGTATGTTTACGTTTTCTTTTTCAAGAAATTATTGGTTAACTTTTTTTTTAGAAAAAACGTTGTCCCAAACTCGGATTTTCTCCTGTGTCGTAGGTGCGGTTGCAAACATACAATTTCACATACACATGACATCCAGACCCGGAACAACAATTATTTGTGGAGCACACAAAGAGTTGTTCCGTGCGGGAATCGAATCCGCGACACGTTGCAGCCACCGCACCAACCGTATATGTTTAACTGTTTGCAAATATAAATATGTCAAGTTCAATTTAGAGTTACGAAGAAGTTACAAAAATGAAACCCTTACTTATGGATTTGTCATGTCTGTCTAACTCTCTGTCTATATAGGTAAGAAATTCTTCATAGGCAAATCCTACTTGTTTTTAGCATATCATTAAGCATTCTTTTTGGAAGCAAGCCAACAAATAGTTCCTCGATATAATTTCCATTTGGTCTTTCAAAGAAGATGTTAGGTATATCAGGTTTTATTGATGTTGTCCCCATAACACACTATGATGGTAAACAATTATTTCTTAGAAATATTAAATGCTTTTACAATGTTAGTGTCGATTTTCATTTTATAGGTACAGTGTAACACAAACCATTCTACAATTTATTGGTTTAACGGTTGTTTGATAGATATTTAACGTTAGCAATCTATTAAATTTACTGTAGTATTGGTTACAATGATAATAGATTTACAGTTATATGAAAACACGTAGATAAATAAGAATATCCATTTGAGAAATTTCATAGCATAAAAATAACATATATTATTTATATAGAATATTTTATAGAAAAATAGTTGTTTGTGCGTTTATAAATGTACAATTTACACAGACCCAGATCCCGAATAACGATTTGTGGATCACACAGAAGGAATCAAAACCGCAACACGTTGCGCAGCAGCCGGTTGCCTAGCCACCGCCCCTAACTTTGAATAATATAAAAACAAAATATTGTAATATTCACTCATAAATATCTAAACTTAAATAGAGCGACACATAAAAACAAATATTAAAAATAAAGAATAAACAACCTCTATCTAATATTTAAATGAGTTCTAATTTTAAATATTCATGTTAAAATATACCAGAACATTCTATTTCAAATTATTAGAAGGATAGACGTTCCATATTTCATATCGACGCTTGTTAAATATGTATTTTATAAGCGAACGCTGAACGTGCCACGATGAAAACTCTCAAAAATTCCTCGACTGGACCGTCCCCTTTTATCGTAAAAAATAATAATATTGAAAATGTGACTGGCGTCAAATTGGCAAACTTTATGAATATGGGTATTTTTATTATCAATGTGTATTTTGTGTATTAGTTCCGGCCAATCAAATATGCTTGATTGGAAACTAGTTTTTGTCTAACTGTATTTGATAGACACAATAGTGACAGATGGAATATTTACATACAATTTTTTTCTAAAGTTAGACCACCTGCTGAGATTGTCCATAGTGTATTAAGTTAATGAATACAATAAACATTTCTGTATAATGTAGCAAATCATATAGCCTTTTATATGGAGTGAAACAGATCATCCGTATCACTGATTGTTGAATCTATTTCAAAATTGGTAAACACTCCATTAAGTAAATCGATACGCCTGTCAATACAATATCCACTTAAAAAGTAAATAGCACAACCCTTATAATTCTAGTACATTCACCTTTCATCAAACGACACGTATATGACCATAGCCTGACCATACTCTATCATGGCCACTCGAAGCGTGTAATCTTTGCAAAATTAAAAACACAAAAGGCCAACTTTATGCCGTACTAAAAAAACAAAGTCCCTTCTTTGAAGGAAGTGGTCCTTTAGACCGGCTTATCAGTGGTTAAGGCAAACACTGCCTTTGTTATACAATTAACTTTTAATTTACAGCGGCGGCTTATCGTCCGCTAGAACATTTTCTTCGTTATTTTCAGGAAATGAGTCGTTAAATGGAAATTGTGGCGCTGTTAGATAGTTTCATTCGGTGTTATAGAGTTTTTTTAAAGTAGGGTTAGCAGGTTATCTTTGTAATTTGTATATAGCGAGGATATTTCGAAATTTTACTTTTTAATTTTACATTATACTATCTTACTTACAAATTTCAACTGAAATGATTGATGTTATGACTTGACACAGACGAAATGAGTGACCAGTCTGTTTTTTATACATATTAAAGGATTATGGAACATTAATCAAAAACGGTCCACCCAAATGCATTTCCATCAAAGGGCCATCTCCCATAAAACCAAAAGTCATAATATCTAGACTAAACTTCGGAAGTTAAAACGCAAAATATGCCAATAACCCACCAAAGGGTCGCAATTACCGGGCTTAACGTCCAATGTGAAGATGTCATTTCACTCGTTCCACCAAATTGGAGGTCATTCAATTTGCATATAAAGCGTGTAGAAGCGTCAATAGGAGGACAGTACGAGAGGGCTCGATGTAAGTCCCATTTGGTTGAGTTCGGCCCTACACAGGCCATTGTCGAGTGCGGCCCTGGCTTGTTTACAAGTATAAACGTACATATGTCACGATTGGTTTATGTTATAAATTTAAATCACTTTTTTAATTTTAAAAGAACCTATTTAATCATGCGGTGCCTGTAGTGTGACAAGGGTGATTAATGTGAGTAAGCCGCCTTATTAGTATAAGCCTTGCCAGCTTATTCTAATCTCTAGTTGCAGGCAAACTACTATGTAGTTTTAAGCTTAGGTCGACTAACTAGACAAAAGAACCAGTAGATCAAGAATGTCTGTATCCCAAATTGGTAATAAAATGAAATATTTTTCAATTGTAGGGCGAAAATAAGAGACGATCAAATAATGATTTTGCCATTTACTACCGGTATCTTAAACATTACTGTTTTTTTCTCTAATATTAATAACATCGAGTACCTTCATAAAATTACTACATCGAGTACCTTCATAAAACCAGCTAATAGGAATGTAAATTTACTTTTCGCATTAATAATCGTGTATATGTATGTATTGTATGGTTTGTATTTATTTGAGGGAACACAATAAAAGACAACAAATTGTCCAGAGACGCTAGGATTTTAAGAGGGTGCTCTTTAAAAAAGTTTTACATAATGAAGTTGTGTCTTCCATTGCTATTTTAAGTTATCCTAATTACTTTGTATTGAAGGCCCCCTTTTTTAAAGACGGTTAAAACGCAACACCGCAGAACCCTGTAAAAAACAAAAGCACGAACAATATTAGTAAGAATACCAGCCTAAAGACACCGATGTTTAAGATCTTTCATAGATAGAGTTCTAGGTGAGGTTCTCAAAGTGCAAGTCATAAATTTATATGCAATAAAACGGGAACAAAGTGGGCACGTGACTCCTCTACGGTGAGATGTAAATATTTACTGCTACATTTTATATCCAGGTTTAGTTGCCGCTATAAATCTCTAGTATGATCTGAGTAGGTTTTGGCCAAAACATTTTATTCTTTGGAGCAATAAAACTCATGGATTGGAAGTATTTGAGAGAGAAACGTTATTGACGGTTCTTGTTCAGTTTGTGCAATAAAATGTATGGATTAAGCATATTATGTCTTTATGTATTTGATTTGTTTTGGGTTTTGTAACGGCTTTTTTAATAGAGTAGGGAAAATTAAATGTATAAAGTACCTATCGACTATATTATGATTCGTCTGTTTCGTTACATTGTTTGGATGAATAGTGAAATTTAGAACATAGACAAACACTAAACATTATTAGTACTCATAGGTACTAGATTAAGTATGTTTTAGGTTTTTTAAGAGGGAAGGATCATCCACTGACTTCTCTCGCCGTGGGTGAAGTCAGAAAGACTACGTCATTGACTGTTACTGGCTAAAAACCACCCCGTTCTATTTCCTGCTCCACACAGGAGCCTCGGTACACTACTGCACTTGGTTCGCAACCCCGGATGACACCAAAAGTGACTTGGTTCATTATTTTATTTTATCAGCAAGCAAAGAGATAGATGAACTAACCTGGTGCAACCATAAAGATATCCATTGAAAGCTGACGTTTCAATCGGAGATTATTGATCAATCGGTATCAAAAAGATTATAAACGAGATTGCTAAATGCTTAGTAGTTACGACACATACCTAAATCATTTCAATGGATTAGCTCAAATTACCGACCAAACTACGAAACGACAAGGTCGTACTTCGATTTTCTAGATATCTAGTAGGCACGTAGGCACAAAAGAAAACATGACATTCGTATTCAATATTGTATGTTTATAATTGTTTTAGTAATAATTGTTTGCTAATCGCCACGATTAGCAAACAATTATGAGTTAATTTTTTTTAATAGTCAAAGTGCAAGCATTATTAAAAAATATTTAGAATATGGTATTTCAAACAATATAAAAATGTTTAAAAGCAAGCGGTATACTACACACACTTTACACAGAGTATTTACATAGTAATATGGTCTTTGAATAAAGATATACTATATTACCTATATACACGATTCTTTTAAGTGTGTGTAGATATAATGGCTATGGAAACAATATATTATTGTGACCTATAAAGGTGCTATTTGTAGGTTATTTACGAAAATATTTATCGTCATTCATAATAATTTAGGGATTGGACTTTTGGTTACCTCACTCAAAACTCAAAACACAACGCAAGTAAAAAAAACTACCATTAGGTAATTGTGTCTTCGTTGCGTTATCTTAAATATATCGTATACTTACCAGTCTAATAATAAAATAATTTATTTTATGTACCAAAGCGCACACATTTTCCACAAAACTTTTCCCTTCTTCCCTATAAATTAGATACAGGCAATGTTTTCGCACCATATGCTTCAATGGTGCTATTTCCCATAATCCAGTCACTATCATGGCACTAGAAATATTACGTCTAGACTAGAGGCAGCACGTTTTAGCTAAAAATAGAAAGTAAGGAAGAAAGAAAAGTGCAGAACAAGACTATAAAACGTATCTTTACAAGGTGAGTATTATCCTATTTTATTAAATCGTTTAGCATTGCAAAACATGTGATCATCATCATCATCAGCCTATAAGTGCCCACTGCTGAGCAAAGGCCTCTTCTCATACGGAGAAGGTTAGAGCATTTATCGCCACGCTTGCTCAATGCGGGTTGGCGATTTTAAACTTATAATAAGAAATTATAAGTCCAGGTTTCCTCACGAAGTTTACCTTCACCTTTACATATAACTCGGAAAAAGTCACAACATGAAAATATGTGAAAGATTGGTTTAAATTTCATATTCGCCAAAAAAGTAATAGGACTATTCAGGCGATTCATCAAGTGTAAAACCTATAGTAACTGTTTATAGTATTTAATTTAATACAAAAGTTATAAATGAGAACTGAAAATTATGACACATATAGCTAGAATTTTGGAGTCTAGCTATGCATACAGCAAAACAAATTTCTCGGAAACACGTTAACAAACATTGTTCTTACAAATGAATGAATTCATTGTTATTGCTTCCACAGGACTTGAATTACACGAACCACTAAAAACCGACTAAAGACTAGTTAATCTAACACAACAAGAAATAGCACAAACCGCCGTAAATAAGGACCTACAAGAAATTTCTACACCACTAACTAACAAGGAATCCGAAGTTAGAACAAAAAGTGAAGCAAGAAAGCACATAATTGAATGGGACCTTATTTACTTAACTAAGACTGTATAAATTTTCGTTGTACAACATGAAACAATAAATTTTCACGAAGCTTTGCAAAGCGGCCTTATATTAACGAGTCCCGTACTAACAGGGATTAAGAAGGAATGGAGTGTAAGCGTGTCAGTAAAAATGTACGCTAGTCGATTTCTTGTTATTTTTTTTACGAATTGCGTAAGTACAACAAACGTTTAAAATTTATTTTCGTTTTACAATTACGTGGCGTAAAATTAAGTAAACTTAATTTATTGTTATTTTACTTAAAACATATTTGGTGTGCTTGAAAAGATTATTAATATTTTAAGGTATACCTATCATTGGTGCTGCCAAATGCCACCTAGCGGCTTTGGATTCAGTGGAAAGGCGTGCAAAGAGGCTGATTGGTGATCCAGATTTGGTTGGGTCCAATCTTCAAAGTCTCGAGCATAGGCGCAGAGTAGCCAGCCTTGCGGTTTTCTACAGGATGCATTTTGGAGAGTGTGCCCAGGAATTGCACGATTTGATTCCGCCATCCCAATTTCACCTTCGTACATCCCGGCGTACGGTGAATATCCACCCCTACGTTGTTGAGACACCAGCGGCCCGGACTAAGCGTTTTGCCTCGTCATTTATACCGCGTACATCGAGGGATTGGAACAGTTTGCCGGCTGCAGTCTTTCCGTCCGAATACAATTTAGGTGTCTTCAAGGCTAGAGTGAATAGGCTCTTAATAAACTAGTGCGCCTTACCATCAACGATTGCATCACTGCTTACCATCAGGTGGGATCGCAGTCAAGCACTAGTTTATTGCAAGTAAAAAAAAACAGTTATAGTAATACCTACAAGTTTTAAAATAATTATGAAATTTAATAATTAGTACTTCATTTGCTATTAAATCAGGATCACAACCTTAAATAATTAGGCAATTAATTTTGTTTATTGTATGAAAACATTATGCACCCAAGTAATGGTCACGGAACACGTATTGTGTTGATTATACCTACTATTAAAATATTATAATTATTTTCATGATTTACGTATCATGGTGATAATTAATAAAATTGAATAAAATTGCTCCAACGGCCAAGTTATTTAATTAGTTATCCTAGTACAAAAATTATGGGAGACTACTAAAGAATTGTAACGATATTAACAGGACAGACGGGGCCCTATAAGGCTGATGTTCAGACCGGACTGGGGGGCTAGTAAAATGAGGCAACGTGGCGTTGGCCCAGAGCAGGAAAAGGAACCGGGGATTTAGTCAGTAAGAGTCTGACACTTCCTCCAGCCCTACTTTGGGCGGGAGAGGTAATTTGATGATTTTCCCCTCACAAAAAAGCGCTATTTACTAAACAATTTTAATCGATTCTTGACTTTCAAACCGCCGTTTTATTCAAGTATCTTGTTTACTTAATCAGCTCAGTTTACCTGAACATATTCCACTTAACGAACTGAATTAGCTTGCCAAAACGTAAATGGCTAATTAAAAACTAATTTCAAGTAGGAAAACTACTTCGAGGGAAATTTCGAAGCGTTAACTCCACCCATTTTAAGTAGATCTTAGAGGTGTTTTAATAGGTTTTATTTGCTTACCGAACTTAGGAAGTTTCTTCCCAAGTTTTGGTCAAACATTGCGAAGTAGTCACAGGGGAGCGTTTAGCGCGTTGTTTGGTTCTTGTTTCGTTGACCCTATTTTTGGTCTATTTTAGTCAGGGCTTTTTAATTCTCATCTTATATTTTGTTAAGTATAAACTTGATAATTAATAATATGTCCGTTAGGTACTATTTTACGTTGCTTCTAGTCTATTCATTATTTTGACTATTATAATTTTGTATTGAATTTTCCACCATTTAATCATTTGTTCCCATAAAACCTCCCGAAAAATATGCAAGCTACATAAACGAAAAGTGTTTTTATTACGAGTATTTAATACACTGCAGTGTCACTGTTATGACAGTAGACTACGTTGAAGGCATAACCGTTAAACGTTTGGTATACAATCTAAATTTCAGTTAGTTTACGAGGTCTCTTCAACAGAAGTCACGAACCACATCAAATACAAACGATTTCCTTCAGAATGAATAGAGCTTTCTAGAATTATTGTGGTTTTTCTTTCAGTTGACTCCATTTAAACTAACAATACGAATAAATAAGGGGAGGCACGCTAAGGAATGAATAAGAAATACAGAACAGTTGCATTTCGTTTCGCGGCTGAAAATTTATTCTCTGAGGCGAAATCGTGCGGAAAATTTGCAATTTAGAAGTAAAAGGGGGAATGCCAATAAGCCATCGATTATGTAGATGCAAGGCTTTTGTGCAGGGTTGCAGAGTTATCATTGCATTCAGTTCGCCGTTTCAAAACGATTTGTCAGGATATTTTCAAAAGGAATTTTCGTTTACGGTATTTTCAGTGCTGAAAGTTGCGGTTTAGTACGATTTTATGACTGCAATGGTGGGATTTATTAGGCTTTGCATTCACGGGGAGACTAACTTTTGGAAAGTCTTTGGGCTTACCGGACACACTCACTTCATGAAAGAATGAGACTATGTATTTGTAGAGTGCACTGTAGCGATACTTTTGATTACTTTGTAAAACTATTGGATCCATCTCATTTTTTACTGACAAAACTGCAACTGATTGTTAGAGCTGACCAAGTCATGCTTTTTATGTGTTTGTAAAAAAACTGGCACTCATCGATTGATGAGTTAAATTAAGATTTGTAATGAATAATAATAAATTGTATTTGAAGCAAATTAAAAAACAAACGTCATCATGTCACAGGAAATCTTTAATTGTGGTGCAAGAGATTGAAATAAATATGGCGGCAGTGTAGAGATATATGTATGTTAAAATTTCATAATAACATTTTGCGTGTAGTGAAGTTATGCCTCATAATATGCTTTGAAATTTGCTTTAACTACTCAATGATGTATTGTTGTTCTTATTTCAAGCTAGTCCTGTTTCTGTTAATTTATTAACGGGTAACTTTACAATTCCTCTTCTCTTATAAACAAACACATTGCCATAGATAAATACTAAATATAGAATACTATTCTATATCTCAAAAATTTACTATATAACAACAGCTTGTAAAAGAAAAATATAATTTCATGTCCGTTATTAGTCATGACTGCATCCAAATGCCATTGCTTAAACCTGCCATGTTTTCACAGTAATGGATTTAAAAAGAACTCACGTATCGTATTCTTTCCGCATGGCTAGCTCCATACTGCCAGTTCTTCCTATTGTACAAAGGTATTAGCTACAACCGTCGAGTATACATTTTGTGTACTGTATATTTTTAATATAATACGGAAATACGGATTGAGAAAAGTTATTATTAGGAACAATGTTTTTTTTTTATATTTTAAATATGTTATGTGATTGAGTGGTTCCATGATTTGAGAACAGCCAGAGTCAATTTATGATTTTAAAATAGTCTTTATGTATACTAGTATTATAAAGTTTATATTGCTTGCACCTTATTGTTGTTAGTTGTCATACATAACCTTTGTCATTCAGCGTAGTAATATAGCCAGCTACTGGTAGCCTAGATTGGTTTTGAATCTCTAGTATTAGATTTAGTCCTATTGAGCTAATACAGTCTAGTAAGAGGTACTCAAAAACTTTTCACGTGGATGCTACGAAACGGATAAATATAGTACATAAATATTCACCTGTTCTCGAATGACTTAACCAACGGAGCTCAATAAATATTGCAGAATAAATCTTGTGAACACCCATTCAATCGTGGGTATTAGAATAAGAGAGAATAACAGTGACGGCATTGTGGGCTGAACGTCGTAGGCGTGGACTGACGAAGATGGATTACACTAATATGCAAAGATTTATTGGTACTTCGGATAATTCTTTGAAAGTAAGATAAATATACTGATGTTGAAATACATAGTAACTGGTTGCTTTCTTTATAATTTTCTTAAATAATTCTTCAATGTTTCATGTCATAAATTTCATAAACAAAGTCGATGTTGATACGGTTTTAAGACGAAGTCAATCGAATAGCTACTTCATTGTAGGGTTTTATAAACGTATTGGTATCATGAATTAAGAATGATAAAGTGTAGGTATATACCACCTAATATGAGGCCATACTTTTAGACGTACAAAAAAAAGTACACCAATTTTCTGTGAGAAAATATAACGTTGAAAAAAAAATACTATTGTTGTTTCCACAAAGATATTTTATACGCTATAATACAAACATGAAACGACGGAAAAGCGGATAACAACACCAAGGTAGGAACTAACGTCGGAAAAGATAAAACCAAAAAGGTTTAAATGCACTTGCTATCTTTTTAACAGCCAGTCCTTTCCGGAAAGAGTCCGGCCTATCTAAAAAGGTCGTATACATAACAAGCCCTGTAATAAGCAGGGCTGTGAAAAACAGGTTGAATATCACACATGGCCTTAAGGGAATAACAGATTTTCCGGTCACTGACTTCCAGTGGATAAGACAACACGCGAAGTTTCAACTTATGAAAAACAGTTACTTAACCTAAAAAAATTTACTGGGTCAGCTAGAGACCACCTATACTAACCTACGACCTGTTATAAAAATTGTTCGATAGTCTTGAGTTTATTAACTATGAATACATAGTACAAAATATAGATGTTTTCATTAATTTGACGGTATCAAAATTGGGCATCATATGTATAATATAAAGGTTTATATTGTACTAGCAACACGCCACGGCTTTGGGCGTGTTCAATTGCTCATACTAAATTTCTCTACAACTTAATCAATGCTATTATACTCTGTCTTTAAAAAAAAAAACGTTTCAAAATCTGTTGCATAGTTTGTAAGATTTAAGCACATAGGGTTATTGGGATACAGAGAGCGACTTTGTTTTATACCATGTAGTGATTATACCAGCTGATCATGAACTATACTCTTCTCGATTTATTTGTGTAATTGGATTGTTAAGTTGTCGTGAAACTAAGGGGTTGTCGTTACGTGAATTAAGTGTCTGGCGTAGGACCGTTGTCTTTTGAAGCATAAAAGTCAATCAAGACCGCAAATCGGTAAACGAAGCAAGCTACGCCCCCAGCTACACGAACGTCTTGAAGGTGATAGGAATGAGATGGATTTGTGTAACCGGTTGTTGTCATTAAATAATGGGTTTGCTTAATCCTTTTCTTGGTTCTCGACAAGATTTTAGCCTTAAAGCTATTTTCCCCGATGACTTTTCTCAACTTTTTTCTTGCAAAATCCAAGACAAAAAATAATTAGAAATGATTGAGCATTTGTTCTGAAATTATCACAATAAATGGCAAACATTCACATTAAATAATAAATTGAAGTTGTATCTACATACTCAACGTGCATTAATTAAGCAATCAGTTGCTAAGCGCTACCGTATTAACAAGAATGACGAAGAAAATATCACTCCTGTCTTTGTACCAAAACAGCAGTCCCCACTATTTTCATATCACCGCTGCTGTACAAACATGGGACTATCTATTCATGACCTTTTGCTAGCATGTGTTCTGTAACCCGACACTAGGGCGCGCTGTTTGCGCTGCAACCCAATACGGCGCATTAAACTGGCTTGTTTTGTCTCCATTATCTTAGCTTTGATGCTGCCAACTAGCCACATGTGTTGGATTAAAGCGGGACACTGTGTTAAAGATTTTGTTGGGAGTTTTGCTGTGTTTTTTCGGAGCTTCGGTTTAAGTTGGTATCGACTATGAAGTTTATTAATATCTACTTAGAGTTCTAATTGATATTTTTACCGCCCCCGCTTCGCACGGGTCGAACTATCTCGCTATCAAAGGGTCACTTTTTCCTGATCTTCCCCTCCACTTTTCTAATATTGTCTTTGATAAGAACCTTCTCCTGACAATAACGAACACAACCAAAAAAGAATTAGCAAAGAAATTGGTCCAGGCGTTGTTGAGTTATGCGCTTACCAACAGATGTCATAAATAAAATATTTTCTGTTCCAAGAATGGATGTTATTTTCACAAGTTTTATACGATATTAAACTTTAATTTTAAAACATCGTCATAATCTTCGCTTAAATTCCAGTAGACAGATACAACGTTACCATCATAACCTGTGACATCGTGATTATTAAATAAACCACCTTATCATTATTGTAAAAGTTTATAACCTCAAAACCTATTAAAAATCCCATTAAATACGTGACACGTAACTTTTATGAGTGCATTCTAATATTAAAAAAAGCCTGAGACATTTTTTACGTCGAAGAAAATTGCGTTGTAAATCATTAATCATGGTACAAAGCGTGTCAGGGAACCGACGCATGGTTTAAGGGGTCCGAAAGACCCGTATAATGGGCGAAATGAAAACCTTTTTCGATCCCAAAACTGTCGACGAACTTAGCTTTACTGAACTTCGTGGTTTCGTTTGTTCGAAGAGTTTTATGGAGATAAACCGATGAATTGTGAACGTCCTTGGAGCTCGTTAGGGAGATGTAGGAGAAAATGTATGGCCTGAAATATGGGCACTATTGTCTGTTTTAAGTGAAAATATTGTTGCCTGTATAGCATTTGTGTCGTAGAAATAATTTATGATTGCATATTTTACTTTTAACTGGATATTGTAACATTTTTGGTACGTGTAAAATCCAGTAACCAAATATAATGGCATAACTTGATGAAGGTGGCTTGATTATAAATGTGTCATTAACATTTTGGAAAATTCGTCTAGTAAAGCGAATCGGAAAGTTATTTACGTATGTGTTTTTATGTGCTTGGCACTTTACACTTGATATTACTAAAGTTCATTAAGCAGACCTATATAGTATATTATGTCTATAATATTATTATATTGCCATCACTTCACAAACAAGCCTATAACATTACCAAGCTAATTAACTAACAAAATTTTATGAGTTCGCATTCAAAATGACCATTCCGGGATACATTCCCCTCGATAAAGCGAGATAATAAAAATAAATTACCAATATTCGGCAAAATGCAACAGAACAGGGGACTGGACATTGTCGGACAATTACCGCCTGTTTCCCAAATTTCCCGATATAAGCTTGGTAATTGATATTTACGCTCCACTAAACCCGAGCATTGGTGTCGTAGCCAGATTTATTTATCTGTCAGCTAATAAATGAGAGAAATAACTTGATTAATTAGCACGAATTGGCTTGAATTTGTCATGAAATGAATTAATAACTCGAGCGAAACTTTATCTGATAAACCTTTATTTTAACTAGGTAAACCTTTGTATACATTTCATTCCTATGAATGCGATGAAATTTTTTCTTTCAAATAATAAGAATCGTAACATTGCAACGCAAAAAAGTCCTTAAAATAGAGAGCAAAAATTAAACCAACGAAGCATTCAATGGAAAAACACAAATTGAATCGAATAACATAATCAGTGTTACTTAAACTAAATCGAAAAGGTTCTCTTATCAGAATTGCTTCCCGTTACCTTCCACCGCTTGGATCAGAACAATTTTCATTCATTTACATACGGATTGCTTCTTCAGCTATCGACGATTCTCGATTAGAGCACTCGATAGACGCGTTTAATCGATTTGAGGACATCGATTAGCATTCATGTGGGACTTAGTAGCTTTTCTAGTTTTAATAGCGGTCTAGTTGTCCGTGATTCCGGATAACGATGACATAATCATTTAATTTATGAGTTTATTTATGCAAATATTCTCGTTACTAAATGATTAAGTTAAGAAGGGAATGGACAGAATGTCCAGGTTGAAAAAGTTTCCGTTAACCAATACATCTTTAAAAAAATAATTAATGTTCGTTAGTCCCTCAAAAACTTGAGAACGGCTGAACGGAAGGCCTTCAAGATCAGAAAATATTAGTTTATTTTGAGGCAGTACGTAGCATGTCGCGTCAACTAGTATTTCGTTAAAAATTATCATTTCACAAAGAAAGCTATTGTTATAATAGGTATCGTTCATTGGGTCCATTTGCTTTCAATGCTTACAGCCAAGGACCATCATTATTATAGCAACGAAATTACTTGAACACGTACCTTTATAGTTACATAATATTATTCAAAATTTCAATTTTCATTTAAAGCAAGTCTAGAAGAAAATAAATAAGTAAATGACCATTATAACTAAGAAAGCAAATAAACAAAGCCATAACGTTTAAGCTGGCTCCCTAAAACAAACGATAAGCGGTTTATAGGAACAATTTAAGACTAGAAACATACTTTTGCGGAGTTAACAATAATGCGAATAGTTGGCGATCCTCATTTGTTAGTCGAACCCGGCGTAACTATCTCAGGACAGCACCACTGACAAATCTGCGGCGTCCAAACGTTTTGTTTGCGATAGTTTAAGACAAGTTAGGCAACTGCCGGCATTACTCAACGATACCGAGCCCATTTAGCAGTGTCAACCGCACATTTGTACCTATCGGGAAATTATGCACCCTCTGCCTTTGGGACGGTTTCTGATCAGTTCGTCTTTAGTGTTTGGAATTGAAATTTGGAAGCAAATACAGGTTATTTTATCGATCAAATAAAATTTAGAATAGACCATATTTTGTTAATTATAATTGAAAATAATTAATAGTGTGACTACATGGTTGGCGCGGTAGCTGTGCTGCTGGTTCCTGTTCAACTCTTTATGTGATCAACCAATTTGTTGTGCTGGGTCTGGGTGTGATGTGTATGTGAAATTATATGTTTGTAAACGCACCTATGACACAAAAGAAAATCTTCGTATAGGGAAACTTTTTATAAATAATATTATGCAAGTAAGTTAAGCATTCGACTGCCGACAGAAAATATTTGAAGGAAAATTCTCCACTTAGTCCGTTCCTTCTCTGCTAAGAAAGTGATTCTGAATTCTATTTGTAAACTATTTAAATGTATATCTATAACTAAGACCAGTAACTAAACGTTGCCAAGTAACCGCTACTGGTATAAACTGCCTAGTAACTTGAACGCCAAGTATTTGCAATCATGAGAACATGACAACCCAAGTCTTAACACATTTATTACACGTACCATCATCAGACTCCTATTACAATAATTACTAAAATAAAATAAAACCTTTTATTTCTTGCTACACACAACAAAATGTACACTTATAATTAAAAAAAAAGAAAACAGTATGCACAATATAAAACAGTTAAGTTTTATTTATATCTATTATATAATAATTACTTAAGTATCACATAACAAATTCTCAGACAACCAGAGTGCATTAACCTTTACGACAATATGGGAATGCTTTCTTCACAGCAATAATAAATTAAACAATGTTTAGAAAAGATTAATGATCGTACCGAATATTCGATTCTATTACATTTGAACTCGATTCTAATATTCGATGATCAATCAACAGTTCAATAGAACTACCAACGTTAAGGAACGTTATTTAAATAAATGACGGTCAAGTGCGAGTGTTATTTCATAAAGAGGTTCTGTGAATTAAGAGGTATGATTTTTAATTGCACTTTTTATTTTAAGACTGGTGACTTAATAGTTAGATTAGTCTTTAGTAATAATTCATTCCTGACAAATAAATTGATAAAATCAATGATTTTACATCTAATGATAAATTGTAACCGTTACATGCTGGAGTAGGTGTATTTCTTACATTCCTGCAGTTGGCAGTAGATTGAGCCGCTGGCCATTCCAATTAAGGCAATTGCAATTCCGTAAAAATAAGAACAATATTGTATTCTTACTACAGCTTATAGATGAAGCTGACTTTTGTTCTTTTGTAATTATTATGTTAGTTAGGAATGAATTCACACTTTTGTGTGACACGTAAAATAACTAATAAATATGTTATATGCCCCTAACTTACAGCTCATTAAGATGCAGACGGCAATGTACTAACAAAAGCACATAGAAACTTGTTAATTTCGCAAACGCGTAAACGCTACCAGCGTTTACTTGTGACTCTTAAACTCTGTAAACCGTTCGTTAGCATAACTCTCTGTTGTATTCATGTTATTTCTATATTCATTGAAACATATTTCTAGTATTTTCCAAAAAGACATCGGTGAGTATAAATTTTAACCCATAAACACCCATTCAACGCAGTGCTGCCATCTACGCATGGCAATTCTCTCTGCTACCGGTAATTACTTGCAAAATCCATTAACATTATTTACTTGACCTGCAAGAAACCTCGTGAACTGTTGACATTTATTCCAATACTAGGTCAACTAGGCAATAAAAATTCATATCTGAAGTGTGTATTATAAGCAAATAGTCACTCTAAATAGACAAAGCTGGCAGCTTTATTGGGTATGAAAGTTTAGGCAAATAATTTCTGCAATTTATAAATAGCCAATGAGCTGGTATTATGTCATAGGTAAGTGTACATTCATCTTTTACATTTAATTTTTACATTTTAGTTTTTGATGTTTTCTTCGAATACAAACATTTGTAGGTCAAATATTATAGGTAACTGACCTTTTTTTTTAATCCAAATATTGACAAGACACTATTCACCATTAAAGGAAAAGATATTGTAAAAAACAATTACATGTCCCTAATTAATAAATAAAAAAATATATTTGCTTTAAGGAACCTTAAACTTTTCGTGTATTGAAGAGGCGGAAGGAACATGCTCTATTGTCGGATCGACACGTGCTCTGCCATCCGGCACACCTGTCTAACACTTCGTGACAAATGGCCGCTAATCGGTACGTCAGCCTTTATCTGATGCAATGTAAATGGTCTTGTAGTTTATGTATGTAGGTACTATCTTTTATAGTACAAAGTTTCATCGTTAATTATTGATGGCTTACTAAAAAATTTGACTACGCAATAAATTTTCAAGCTAGCGTGTCTCAACCAAATTAGGTACTTATTTAGAGACCACCTCATACTTTTTAATTTTTAAACTCACTTTACTCTGAACAGTAATAAATTATAACGTACCTGTACGTATACATTAATTAAATTTAATTATTAGCCTAATCACCATTTTTAATGACCATAATTACAAGTATACATTAAATAGCTCAACCCATTATTCATCCCAACTTCCCACCTAATTCAAATTAATATGGCACAATAAATTCCATCCACACTATATTAAACTAATGTAGACAATACATTATCACAGGCGGTAAACGTCAAATATAAATTGACAGCTCAAGATGGCGCTATTTGCGTTGTCATACGTCAAAGAGAGTACATTCAAATTCGGTTCTGTCTTTCGTCGCGTATCAAGATACACTGGTGGGTAGTAAAAAGGCTAATATTAGACGAACAAAGCGTAATTACAGGCATCCATTATCATTAATGAACCCTTACGAACGAAGAAGAATACTTGTTTAGGCGTGTTTGTTTTTCATGATTTCGACCTTACTCACTGCAAACAGAAACTGGTTTCCTTTTGTTATGTTAGTACCTACGAAATCATGCTTTGTCTTTGAGATCGTATAATATTTTTGAAATTGGATTTTTTCGAGTCGTGTTTACATTTGAGAGACCTCATTCGATATTTTATTAAAAATGTATTTAGAATTCAGAACCAATTTGGACATAAAGTATCTCTCTATCTAGTAAAGTAAAGTAGTAGTAAGTAGTATTATTTCTGTAAAGGCATGAATATAAAAACCACGTCCAGTCACTGAAACCTGAATAACCAAGGAAAATAATTTATAAAGATCAAAGCCAATGTTATTTTGTATAAATTTAGAAGAACATTACTCATAGAAATCCACATATCTATCCAGAAATTACTTCAAGCTTATCTCTAACCAACTTCGAGTAATACAGGTATTACTTACTTGGGCTTCAGTAAATGAATTTGCGACCACTAACCACACAATTCTGGCTGGACATTCTAGTTACTAGGCGTTTAATTGTCCCAAAACCGAAAGCTCTGTAAGCCATTATCGATTCTCTCGTGGCTTGCATTAAACCAATGTTTGTTGAAAATATATTATGATCCTAGCAATCCTATCTCTGTATTGGACTTAGATACTATAATTATTTATTTTATTAATTACTATTATATTTCTCTTAACTATGTAGTCACGAAAGATATTTTGTATGAAGCACCATCTATGTAGGTGAATACTTACCATGTTTGATTGGCCTTTCATGTTTTTTTTTATGTAAAAGATCGGCAAACGACCTGACGGATTACCTGATGGTAAGCTATCAGCGCCGCCCATGGACACCCGCAACGGAGGAGTTACGAGTGCGTTGCCGACCTTTTAGGGATTAGGGCTTTGGAGATTTAGGGATTGAGGAGGGATTTGGGGATGGGGAGGATTGGGCCTCCGGTAACCTCACTCACACAGCGAAACACAACGCTGTGGTTGTTTCATGCCAGTTTTCTGTGAGGTTTATTGCCGTAGTTGTTAAGTTACAATTTCTTTCTAAAATTATCAAGGTTTTCATCTTAAGATTACTCCATGAAAAGAAGCATTTCCTGTCCAACGACACAAAAGCTGCAATTTCTACAAAATAGAGAAACAGTAATGTTAAACATTGTACTGACTAATTAACTTTGTTGTCTTTTTCAAGAACCTTCATCTGTCTGTCAGCGCTCAGGAGAGCGTTTAATTAGATCCCGCTTGATAATTAAGCTGGTTCCATCGTATCACAATGTATTTCTTGCAAAGAAAACAGAATGACTTACTTTGAAGAAGCACTTAATAAGACAATGTTAATATAAAGTACTTTAAAATGACATAGCAGTATTTCTTTAATGTTCCTGAGCAAAATTTGGATAATTTTCAACCTTATTTAGTGCTCATAAAAAATAATGTTAGGTTTAATCTCACTATAATACTATCTCCCCGGGTCTGATAGTTCATTATAATCTATACAAGCTATATCGTTCCTTCTAGATTGTACCTTGGTTTTAATTAGATTCTTTCAAAGAACAAAGCAGTTTCATATTTAAATAAATTATAAAAATGCTTAACTTACCTAAATAACTCCAAACTGACTCCAAGATAAAGATATGAAAATTCTTTTAACTTGTGATTTTTATTTTGTACATTGTTATGTAAAAGTGCACACTTTATGGTCGGGACTACAGAATTAAAATGCTTTTACGGACGTCGCAAATTAAAAAAAGTTATCGCGGCCGATAATCTTATCTTGGTCTTTTTGACGTTGCAACATCGCCGGCCTCATTTACTGTGCTTCTAAGGATTTCGGACGGGCCTCCATTAAGTAAAGAGGATCTCCGGCGAGCTTAATTAAGAATTCCCTCCGAAATCTCGTCTCAGTCGCCACCCTCGGACGGAATGGCAGCGATTGATTTTAAATGAGCATCCAACAAAGACCCGCTGAAGTGGGTACGGCTTTGAACTTGCCTATAAAAACTTTGTGGTGAAAAAAGTGTGCAACAAGAGCGAAATAAGTTCAACGGTAACTGCCCCAAACAAGCCGACTGAATATGGGATTTTAATTAAGGCCACACAGGACTGCAATAAAAATAAGACGGGGGTAAATTTTTAATTTGTAAAGCTATCAACTTTGATTCGGTTTCCAGTGAGAATTTGGGCGGAGATTTGCATGATTATGTGTTCATATTTCATACACCTACAGGAAAACTATGCTGTTGCTTGTTATAAATGAAGTATTTTATAAAATACTCGCCGCTCGACTCCATTTGATTGTAGCGTGATGTTTTGTAGCCTATAGCACTTGGAAATATTGTAGTGAAAGAGTTCTGGGAATCCGACCAGTGGTTCCAAAGATTACCCCCTCCATACAAACTTACAAACTTAATCTCTTTATAATATTAGTATAGACTACATATATTTTGTGATCCGACCCGGCACGGGCGCACTAACTTGGTCCACTATTTAATGGATATTGATAAAAAATCAAAATAGCCCTTGCTATTTAAAAAACCCGTATCGATATCCGTTGTATATTTTTAGAGATTTAACTACACATACTAACACATACTAGATATATTTTTTTTAATTTATTTATCCATTTAATTCAGGCATCGAAGGCCCATATAGACAAATTCAATACTATATTTTATAAAACTTAATAATACTATAAATATAATATCTTACATAATTAAATTATTCATAGTTTTAATTATGTACACAAAAAAAAGGAAATAAAGTCATTAGTACCCCAATTTATTTTCTGAACGAATTACTTGATGGAAATTCGACGACTTCGAACTATTGCAAAACACAGAAACTTACCTTAGTTACTGAACAAAACAATGTAATGATTTATGTCCATAGCATTTTAGAAATACATCAAGCTTTTGTAAATATTGCCAGCAGCATTTAATAAAGCCTAAAGATAATAATTGTTCAGATCCAATTTGACGCGTATAATTCCGTTCCAAGTAACATTTAATTTTAATAGCTGACACTTACGGGCTTGACGATGACAAAGTAAACCCTGTCTCAATCTTATCTGAATGTAATTAAATTGCTTAGGTTTTGACTCGAAAGCTTGAAGTGGAATTAAGTCACAAGATGGTAAACAAAGTAAATGTAACTTGACCCTTTCTAGGAATACTAATTACAGGTTTTATGTTTCCTAAGATGTTTGCTAAAGATAAATATTATGTTCTCTCAGTTAATCCGCTGTTTACGATCCAAGTTGAAACTTTAAGCGATTTGTTGCATAGACTCAGTTTAACGATCCGAGTAAAAATAATTATTGCTATCTGAACTGCAAACTTACATAATTAATTAAACAGAAAATTTGAAATTTAAATAAAGAATTACTAAACTCTTCGTATTATACAATATTGTATCGTTTCCAGAACATTAAGAGAAATTTGGTCAACCGCTATAGGATGCAAGACATGGTGAAATATTTTTTTACTTTTAAAATTAGAATACCTAAGACGTATACGTAAACATAGTAGACTGAATTTTCAAAGTTATACCTCTAAAAGATTCAAACGGTACTAATATTTACAGCAACATTATAAATTCTCGCTAGCCGTCTAATGCCAAGCTGGAACGTTCATACTTGAAAACATCCGCGTCTTTCAAATTTCACCGGAATATTACTTACCATGCAGCTTGAGACGACAGCCGCCCGTTCTCGAGTCCCGACTAAACTTAGCCCAACATAAATAAAAAGACAGAAAATTTTGTCGTAAGTGAGAAAATATTACAGAAGCTTAATGTTAGTAGGGGGCCCAGGTTGAGGCACCTCACGGAAGGCTGCCTCGTTATGCTGATTTATGGTGCACCCCCAAAAAGGTATTTCAAAGAAAGACCCACCTTATGAATTCCTTCAGTGGAATTTACGTGCAGCTTTTCATTGTCTGCACAGGTTATGCCTACAACGTTTAATATTTGAGTTGTGTTAATTTATTGGTCCACTTTTTGTAACATAACATTTTGTTTGTGCTGTTTGTGTTGTCCTTTTTACGTTGTCTCTGTTTAGACGTGTCCGTTACAGTTGTCATGACTTTGTGAATACAAAATGTGGATTCACCTCTCCTTTTAACTTAGTTATGTACATGTACAAAAATTCTTCACAGTCTGGTGTGACTGTGGATAATTTTTTTATTCATATTTGTCCAGCAATTGATATTATTAAAAAGGAGGAAAGTTATATATTGTCACTTTTAAGCTTGCATTATTTATCACTGCGTGAACAACATCATTATCAATATCATCAACAAAATCAATCTAGTATCAACATTTAAATTAATTAGATTAAACAAACACTAGAATAGGTATGCTCATAAATATTAATATCTTAAATACAGGTCAAGGTTCACCGCACCTCGAATCCACTGACTAACTTAAGCAGTAATATCCTGGTGCATTATAATCAACTAGTCATTAACTAAGCCGACTGCGCGAATGAGTGTTGTTTTATATGACGCTACTATGACGGGGAAGCCATTCCCCTCCGACCGCCCGCTGTTTAATTACAGAACTATGGAAAATGGACAAGATGTCTATTGTGTGATACAATATTTGTACACAATATACTGAGCAGATGGTTAGTAGAAAGAATACAAGATACTGTACTCATGAGCATTACAGCCAAAATTATTTTAAATATGAAGCATTTTGTTTCTATTTCTACTAAACTAGATAAACAAAGGATGAAGGAAAGTGAAATTAATCGAAGATTCGACATCATTCATTATTCCACAGAAGGCACAAGGTCATAACAAGTTAATATCTCCTGCGTATATCAAGCGTTAATCACTGCAGTGAAAGATTAGCTTTCAACGTATCCATGTCCCGCTGACACTAAATATGCATACAGACAGGTTTATGAAACACGGCATGCCATATCCATAACTCGTTTATCCATGTCATATTCATCAATAAGCTAAATTAATGTTAACCACGGTTTATGGTAATGTCCCCATGTCCTACAGCCTACTCCTGGTTTTAAACAAAAATAATAAACTTGTCATTGCTTGTAGTTTAGTTAATTCCTCTTTATACTGGTTTTGGGTGGCATGTGATTAAACGGATAATATTAGCTCTTTAAACGTAGTGATTATGCTTATGATTGCCATTATCAGAATTTAAACTCCAAGTAAAATCCGGTAGTAAATTTAGTTTACAAATTGTTACAAATGAAGTTGATAGCATACACGTTTTAGTATGTTACCAAACATTCTTTCATTCAGATTTTAAGAAACTTCTCTCTCAATGCGATATAAGATAGAAGAATCTCAATTTGAAATTTCCTATATGAAGGGTGCGTTTACAAACATACAATTTCAACTGCTCATATACCCGATCCGGAACAACAATTTGTAGATCACACAAAAAGCTGTTCCGTACGGAACACGTAACACGTTGCACTACAGGCAAAAATTATACTCTTACCCCAATGGACGGCATACGCTTTAAGTCTCTTAATCTGCTTTAAAACTTAGTAACCCACCCTAACCAAGTTGGGAAAAAGCCAAAGGAAATTAAAACAATAAAGAACTGGCTAAATCTTTATTCAAACGAAAACGCGAACCGGCTGCTACTTTGTCTTTTAAACATACGACCATTTAAAACGCTGTTGAAAAATAAAAATGCATTCCGTGTATTAATGTCGTTTTAATATTTTATTGAGTTGACGCCGACAGAACGCATGTTCATAATATGGCCTGCGCTGCATAAATCAGATGTTTTATGAGCAATGGTGCCAAATAAATTTCGTACGAGTTTCATACGTAAGTAATATGGTACTGGCGAAAGCACGCAGTGCTTTTAATTCTGTGAGTTTCTTTTTGGGATTCCTTATGAAAGGAAAAAAGGGGAACGGTCTAAGTTAGTGTCTTCTCCCTAATGTAAATTACTCCATAAATTTACAACTCATTTAATTAAAACATACCAATCACTTACGTATATGTTTGGTTATTTGCTTGTTGAGTTAACATATGTACTAGCCAATGATCATGAGCATCGCAGCAATATTGAAATTCAGAAATTCATTTCATCATCATCATCAGCCCATAAGTGCCCACTGCTGAGCAAAGGCCTCTTCTCACACGGAGAAGGTTAGAGCATTGATCACCACGCTTGCTCAATGCGGGTTGGCGATTTCAAACTTATAATTAGAAATTATAAGTCCAGGTTTCCTCACGATCTTTTCCTTGACCGTATGTCAGTGGTGTCTAAATAATTATAGAAAGTACATATAACTCGGAAAAAGTCACATTGGTACTTGCCAGGTTTCGAACCCACACCGTCATACATGAGAAGCGGGCTCCTTAACCTCCGGGCCACCACGACGTCTTATTGAAATTCATTTATTTATCCCTAAATCACCATTAATTCCTAGGCAGTGTGTAAACAATCCAGGGGACTAAATAGTTTGAAGTGTGGGATAGTCAAGCTTCGGCACAAACGGGTCGGCCCGACCGGATTGATACCAAGGCTTCACAGAAAACCGACGTGAAACAACTACAGCGTTGTGTTTCGCCGTGTGAATGAGTTTACCGGAGATCCAATCCCTCCCCTCCCTCATGCCTCTCAATCTTTAATATCCAAAACCTTTATCACTAAAAGGCCGGCAACGCAAACGTAATCCGGTAATCCGTCACCTTGTTTGCTATAATAAACATAGTTATTAGCTTTAAAGTCAAAATCAAGAAACTGTTCAAATCTAGTTTATGGCAATACAGAACCCTTAGTCCTCGACGTCAAGTTATAATTGTTTTAATTTATCTGCAATTATTGAGTTTTTAAATGGAAAACTTCAGTCGCTCCGCAATTATAACTCCGATGTGGAACCGGTCAAGTCGGCAAACTTGAAGTCGAAGAACTACTTAATAACAAAAATGTTTAAACTAATTAAACAACTATATTTTCGTGTGAAATATGCGCAATAATTATGAAATTAAAAACTTCATAGCAGTAAAGATAATTAAGTTGCTAATAGGAGTATTAAATTTTTTATTGTTTTCGCAATACTTATGAACATTTTATAATATGCATATTATTTTTTAAGCATACGAGGGAAAGTACTATGTTTGTTTAAAGATATTAAATCCCTAGTGAATATTCTTTTGGGGCTTGCATTATTATAAGGAATGGAGAAGAGGACGAGTTACTCATAATAAGTAGTTTTTAAATTAAATATTTTCGTATGTTAGTTGTGAGTCAAAAAAGACAATTTAATGAAATTTTATTTAATACTTATATAAATAAATAAGCCTTTATTGCTGATTAACAGAGTTTTGAATTATAAAATCAAAATACTTAAATCTTAATCTAAATATTAAACAAATTTATTAACTCGGCACTCGGTTTCCACTCTTTCTTCCAGCTTGTCGTACAAAGGGCCTCCTCTAAGGCTATCCACTCGTGTCTGTTCTTTGCTATACGTACCCATTCCGGCCCAGCTACTTGTTTTATATGGTCTTCTAATCGCTTAAATTGTCTTCCCCTGCTTCATGTCCTAGCCCTTGGATACCATTCGGTGACTATTCTAGTCCATTTCTCGTACTTTTCACACTCACAATTTAATATATACTTATTAATAAAAACGAATATGTATTTACAATAGAATCACATCACATCTCTTACATCAGATTAAGAGGATAGTTCAATTTTCAGGACGAACGGATAGGTACATCCTTTTTGGGTAGAACGATCACAAATAAACCAGCACAGCATTCCCTATTTCCCTAAACGAATCATTACTAGTACCTATTGGTAGCAATCGTGGCCCCTCGATAATAATTTGGCTTGATGTCATACTTTTTGCGGATGAGTGAAGCCGAATGGATTTTCCGATAGAATTGCTGTGTTCCATTCGGCATGTATTGTTATGAGAGTCGATGGAACAATCGGGAATCCACCCCATTTATTTCGGTTTTTGTTAATATATCTATCTATGTTGAATGCACCATGAATTTTGAAACGTTCATCAATTTAGTGAATTGTGTTCGGTTATTCCGGATGCAATTATCGATGTTGTTAAGAGTAATGTACTGCAAGTACGTGTAATTATGGAATGAAATACAATGGCAGCTTTCGACAGAATCGTTGCATAAGTGGTATTTAACGCGCCCTACGGAAACACGACTGAGAATGCTGATGACGCGGCAAATCTTTGTCGCAACGCTAAATTAGATGTCTTGTAGATAATAAAAGCACCCCTTATGATTCCAGACAAAACATAATTGGCAAAAACTTAATTTGCAATAAATGACGTTGACATTTAAAGACTAATAAAACAGTACTTGTAAAAGTGCCACCTGGTAATGAACAGGTAAGCAGGTGACTGTTATAATGCATTAAAATAGCTTTTAAAATTTTCTACTTAGCTTGACGCCTTGATCAGGTTGCAAGTAAAGTAAAGTAAAGCAAGTAAAGTAAAGCAAGTAGAAAAATATAATTAAACTCCTGACCAACAAAGCACATAAAAAAAATTAAAATCGACAACATCAAAAATACAGAGCAGATCTCATGTAGATTTCGCAACACACACGGAATGAAACGATATTGCCGAAAATGGAGCCGTAATGGAGAGGTTAAAAGTGTCGACGATAAATTTTATCGAGTGACAAACGAGACGAACGTGTCATGACTACACGGGCGCACAGCTCTAGAGATATTAAAAATTGAATTAATTTTAATGAAGATAGCGGGTATCAGAGTCTCGCATAGAATCTTTTGTTGTGACTGCTAGGGGCGGGGTGGACGGGGGTGAATTCTTAATTAAGTGTTGGCGAAGCCCTCTTCGCTTAATGCAATGACTTCACGCCTCGTTTAACTTTCATAAAATTCTCTTAAACTCAGCGATTTTTCTTAACTAGCGGAATAAAATTTCCATGTGCAAGTAACTCTTTAGGGCCGTCAAATAGAATTTTCATGTGCTCTTAAATCACATGCGTTGGCACGTTATTTCTGCTTATGGTGTAAGTTTCAACTGGTATTGAAGTGTTCCGTATTGTGCACCCCTTAATCGTACTAATATTATTTACGCGAATGTTTGTAAGTATGGATGTTTGTAACTGTTTCATGTAAAGACGACTGAATGGATTTAACTGAAATTTAAGATAGATTCAAGTGTGAAATGAAACGTAGGTATGCTACTTTTATTTCAGTATCGTGGGCAAAGTCAATTAGTGAAACTAGTCTAAAAATCTTTATTCTTATTATACTTAATGGTATATGTGACTTCTTAACATAATTAATTTAAAACTTAAAGTAATCTTTTACGATTTTCATAACAATATTTTGAATAAATTTGTAAGTAAATTAATTTAAAAAAATATTTTTATCGCTAGCCTTTATTGGTCTATAACTCTTCCTGGGTGTACCCATATTTTCATTATCGTTATGGTCTTTTTAACAGAATTTCGTTGCATGAAAAATCACTAAAAATAAGCGTACGAGCTATCAATCAACATTATATAGCGATTACCGTCGTGCCCAGGGCTTTTATAATAGCCGGAAATTAATACGAGCCCGCGATGACGTAAATTATATGTGCAATTAAAAGAAAACCGCTGCCATACCTAATTATGTAAAGTATAAAAATTATACTATACATCAATAGTAATTGGAACACTATGCATTTTAATCATCATCTAATTAAGTTGAAGAACTTTTTATGAAGTTTTAATGGAATATATTTGAGAGAATTCATATAAAATTAATAAATGTAGGTTGATGCTTAATTGGATAGCGTTATGTTATGATTCGAAATTATTTTAAATCACCAAACACGAGGTGGTCGCGTCGTGGGACTTTTGTTCAGTGTGTGGAGCTAATTTACTCAAGTCTTTTGGTGTATGGGGAAAATCATCAAGTGACTTCTTCCGCCCAGGATGGAGGCGAGAGGTAGGATCAGACTCTTACTGACGCAACGCCCCCCCCCCCCCCTTTCCTTTTTCTGATCTAGGCAGCCGCGATGCCTTATTGCGCTTGCCCCGCAACCCCGACTGAACATCAGCCCATAGAGGTCCTCTTCTGAATTAACCTAACCCTAACAATGTTGTAGTATAGATAGTAAGTACGATTGGGTGGATGTCAAGTTGATGAAGATTGCAAATTTTGTTATGCAAAAGTTACGATATTTAAATGTTTGTTACTCAATCACGCCAAAACGACTGGGCGGAAATTTGGCACAGGGATAGGATGCGCTCCGGAATAGGACAGTATTATTATATAGTAGTACTGGTATTATTATATTATATAAATTACACAAAAGCTACTTTTAGAGTAGTTAGTATCGTGAAACATACTAAATTGTTGTCGGAACAAAATCAGTACTAAAGAATGTTTTAAGTAATCATTAAATGTCCGAGAGCGGCAGTTTTATTAATTTATTTATTCTTAAACTTCTCCTCTAGCGTTTATAAATAAAAATTATACTAACAAAGCTATCGGTTGAAATAGAAATGTGAAATATTTATAAATGTCTAGTTTACGATTTCATTGGAAATAATACGCCAACCATGATATGTGGATATCAATTTAGAAATTGCAATTGTGCATGAGTAATTTGAGTTCATTATACTATTGTCAACGACCAGTGAATAGTTTCCCACTATTAATTTTAATAAATTGCCAAGGGAATGTTTATAACTGAAGCACTTGTATAGCAAAATGTTTTATGGTAAATTGTTTGAAAACGTGAAATAAAATACCTATTTTATTTCGAATAGAAATAGAATTTTGAATTTTGAAAGTACATACCTACTTTCAAAATTCAAAATTCTAAAATAATTTATTACAGACACTTTTGACCGTTAAACAAAATTTTAAGGATTTAAAATGTCACTCTGTCGGTCAGACCTCTTAGTGAAGCTATTTGTTCGTTCTAAAGTGTAGATTCCGATAGAGAAGAACGAGCAAGAAACTCCATGGTTACTCTTTTTAAATCAGTTTCACATGCAGACTCCTTATACAAACAGTAATTGGTCCAACTTAAATTAATCAATTGTTTTATTTCTTATCCTTTTTACTAGCCGTAGTATGAGGCACATACACGATCCAGTCTACCAATGAATTTAAAAAGAGAAATCTCACTAGATCTATGTGGCGGGAAACAAAAACAGCCATGTATTTTGCCATGTGACTAAGATTAGCGGAGACCTAATCCTCCCCATCTTTTCCCCAAAATGCCAGTAACGCACTTGCGACTCATCAGGTGTTGAGAATGTTCATGAGCGTCACCGATTATTTTACCATCCGATAATCCGTCGATTGCTTTGCCGCCGTATCACATAATAAAACGTTATACTCGTCAACAGACCTGCTAAGTGTATACCACGTTTTACTAACCAGAAGAAATTATTTCGTTTCCAAATCTTCTAGCGTTGAATAAAAGATAAGACAAATTTATCAACTCCTTATATCAATAAGAATATAATTATCGTAACAGCAGTACAAGCGCAATCGATCATTTATTCATACGAAAATCTCTATCAACGGGGGGAAAGGAAGAGTAGATAAAAATTCATCCTCCAACGCAACCCCTCCTTTTCAAATCGATTACTATGATCTCCCTTCATAATTCGCATAATCCCATAATTGATACATAAAAGCCCCGTTGGCTTTGTACAATTAGGTCCCCTCTCAGATTTATAAACGATTGTTAGATTTCAATGATTAATGCTTGTGTACACCGGGAATATTTCAAACGTCTTAGTTGAGACGAAAAAATCTTTATTAATTACTCTTATATTTAACAAAATAGGCAACCTTTGCCAAGTAATCTTGGTGAAATATTTGGTTTCCAAAGTAGTTAGATTATGTAAAATTTACAACAAAAAATGCCTTAAAATTCAAAACATCAGAATGAGCGTTTTAAAACGTGGCAGTCAAATGCATTTATGTAGTTGAAGATGCACGAATTCCGTGTAATTTGCAATATTTCGATACATACAAACATAATAAAAAAGTAGGTGCACTTATATTAAATAACAAACAATGAGTCCCATGACTGAACAAGTTAGATACATTTTGTAGACTTAAAGTAAATTCAAACAATTTAGCATTTATGCGTATATTAACATTCAAACTAAATGTGAATACAATTTTAGCCCAAGAACTGCTTTAAAATTTAGTAGAAAGATTCCACTTCACAAGCGTGAAGTGTGAAGAGTACTTACATGGTAAGGCAAAGAAAGGTTTGGAAAAATCTATATCTTCATTAAACATGTGCTTACTGAAATTGCATAAAGATGCTCTTAGCAACAACATTATGTAGGAGTGAAGAAAACGGATATATAGTCTAGTCTACACACTCAACATTGTGTACTAATGCAGTACTACACAAGGACTGTCTGTCTGCTCACTTAAAACACCCTTCTTGACAATTTAGCAGCTTTAATTTCCACAACCGCAGTAAATGTACCGTAAACTGATACAAGACAAACACACGCGAAGCACAAGAATCTGTTATCTAACACGACAGAAGGAGAAAGTCTATAAATTATATAGCATTCTCTCTTTCTTGCATAGAACAATAATGTGAAATGCAGTACGGAGTGTAGGGTGTCATCGTGTGAGGGTGGAGCGGGTCTAATCGACCCGCCACCGCGATAAACAGGGCCGCGTGCACGCCGATTTAGTTACGCACTGTAATGAATCTGCGCGGTTGCATTTTAGGGTTAATACTAATATTATCACCATTAGTTAATAGTTCGTTTCGTACAGGGGAGAGAAGGATGCAAATGGTTGTGCAGATTTTAAATTTGAACTTTAGTGTCTTTAGTTTTAAATTAAGTTTGTGGTTGATAGCTTTTACCCCTTGTCTTTGTAAGGGCTAACACAAATCAATGTTAATACTTGTCTTCTTTTTAAATACTCTTCTATGTCAGGTATTCACTGTATTGGTATTATGGTCAAAAAAGTATTATTCTGTAAGCTTATTTCTTCTAGCACTGATCCACGACAATACGGTAGTTTCCAACTAGTCAAATTCAATACTTTTATCCAAATGTCAAAAACGATACTTTTCTATGAAATTTGTATGAAAAACTGAGGTCATAGTATTTTTGCGTCAAATAGCTTACTTATTTCTTAATAATTAGCTACAAAATATCTAAAACTTAGTGTATCGATCGATCGATGAATAAAAGTATAGTTATTTTTCAATATTTTATTGTATTGAAACGTCGAATTAATTTATTTTTGACCCAGGAAACTACCCAATTCAGAATTCAGTAGTTAATTATTTCCAGACAGAATTGCTAAATGCTATTGATTTACAAACAACACCTTTCAACCTCATCTTAAGTTTACATAAATCTTACTAAAGTTGCTAAACACAACTCATAATGCTCCTAACATGAGCTATTACGCATTTCCCTTCAAAACTGAAGCGTGGGCCAGGTGCTAATTAGCCGGGTATGTTATTACACGTCCAAGTAAATAAAGAGATAGATGCCACGTGACCGGGACGAGCGTGCAGAACTCCATAACCTTAAATCAGGAACGGGGCACTAATTGCTTAGAAAACATTAGCGCTGTTGTAAGTTCTGTGGTCTAAGTTATAAGATATATTTTTGTTTACTCTCTGAATTATGAATGAAAATTACAACAATTTTATTTTATTTGATGGCATACCTGACGAATAATAAGTACCAGGAGGAGCGGCTTTATAATTATATATTTTGTATATCTAGGTAACTTTTAGTTTTTGTAATATAAGTTTCATATTCGAACAGAAAATATGGCATCTCTATCAATTAAATATGAGGTATATTCAAATATAAATGTTTTATAAAGTTACTCAAAGAGACGTTGCGAAAATATTATCAAACTTTTATGAATAAGGTTCGAAATTCAAAAGTTTTTTTTACAAAAGCTATTTCAGATCTTATGTCATTATGATAAAGTATAAAAGGCATTCAGTAGAATGGATGAAAGTTAAACTGGAAATAAATCATCCTCGGCCGAAAAACTTTTAATAGTGTTGAAGTCAAGTGTGCCTTATAAATGGATTATTTGCGTGTCGCTTAACAAGTACCTAGTTAGTTCTTGAAAATTTTAATATGAATAACTTATACTTCTTTATTTTTGTAATACGTATGTATATTTTTGCATTTAATTCCGTACTGAAAGCATCTACATTCTACATATATATCAAAATCAACAAAACTTGTTTTAGGTCATTTCATGTTCTTGTTAATATTTCTTAATATTTTATAGGTAAATTAAATAATCTTAATATCATCCTCTCTATTTTGTCAGCCATCTTTCTTTTTGATGGCAATCTGTGGCATTAGTAGTACGGTAGCTAATACAAAAATACAGTAAAAGAAATAAAAATCTTATTTTTGGAATATTTATATATCTAGAGGTTTTTCGTAAAAACATGTTTGAAGGCATTCATTCAGTGTTATTTCATTTACACTAATACAAAGCTCGCAACCGCTTATAAAATAGACCATCGCGAGACAGACTTGCATTTTACAGAACCCTGTTTATGTGGAGGCACAGATAATTTTATTCCCCTCATGTATCCTACTAGGGTCGATGGGTCGAAGGGATGTTAGTTGCGTAAACGATCTCTGCCCCGGACAATTTGATTCGTAATAAATTTATGTTTCATTTCAATGTCAGTCACACTGTTTGCCCTTTTGATGGCATGGTGCTAATTGTATTGGATTTGTTGGGATACAGAATTGGGTTGAGGATTAAGAGATTCGTTATCGTATGTTTTACTTGTTGTTTTAGTTTATTTTTGGATTTGGATTGTGGTTTAAAATAACACGAAATTATTATTTACCTATTGATGCTACATTATGCCAATAGGAACAAATACATGCAAAATAGTTTCTGTATTTGGATAAATTTCGTAAGAAGTCACGCTTGTTAATTCCATCAATACTACTTCTATCCACATCAATTCTTTTTAAATTTTAGTACAAACGAATCAATGAAGTTAACTACATTATTTTAAATATTAATTCAACTAATTACAAACAATAAACAAAATATATTTCTCCACGGAGATATGCAAAACGATCAACAATCAGGACACAATAAATATAATCGCATGGCGAACTACACTAAGTCAGGCGCATGGCAGAAAAACAATCGTCAAAATATTGCCATAAATCGCAATAGTAATGTGTTAAGCACCAGTTATAGTGACACACCTAAAAATATTATTCATAGGCATGTAAATTCACCAAAAACAAGGTGTAGTTAAAACAATATTTATCTTAATAATTAGTTTAACCCGAGTAAGTCGCGGTTCATTTGATAAAGGTGCGTGTAAATGAGCGGTCGACCGTCGCGTGATAACAGCGCGGTGTATAATAAATTAAAACATAATTGTGTTATCGTGACCCCAAGGTTTTATTTTAGTTGACGAAATGAAAGGCTGTTGGGGAATTAAATTCGATTTTTTTTTGTTGAATATTCCATTCTTTCATTTACATGAAAATTTTCTTTGTTGGTTAGGGAATGAATTTTTTTTATTCATTTTCTACGTTATTAATGACATGTAATTACTCATAAAAAGAATAATAAAAATCAAATTCACGATTGCATTGCTAGTGATAAATTTTGAATTAGTAAGTTACACAAAACTTGCAGAATCGAATTGGATATGCGATGCGAGTAAAGTCACCACTAACCGAAGCCTTTAAGTTCATGTTCAAATATATAAATAGTTTTATATTAGTACATCGATTGGTAATTTCCTACTAATTAGAGAGTGTCTCCCTTTTTCCTGATGGTGATCAAGCGACACCCATAGAATCACGCAACACCGAAGAAGTAAAAAAGTGCTATGACGGTTCTCAATGATTGAGGACTAGTAGAATTCAGGAAAAAATAGGACAGCGGGAAATTCACTCACACGACGAAACACATGTTCATTGTTCATTCATAATGAAGCATACCTCTATAACAGATTTGTATAGAAAAATTGCCATACATTACTCACCCTTAGCATTACCGTGTCTTAGGTAACAGAAATCGTTCCGGACATCTGTATATAGCTAGAGCACAGACCTAACCACCATGCAACAATTACCACACACCATTTACGAAGGAACCCAGTCCCATTTCATACAATACACATTCATAAGTCACGTTTGAAATTAGAAGGCTAAGTAATATATGCGTACTCCGCACACCGATTTAGTAAATGACCGCTTTGAATTCTTGTAGACACGAGAGTACTGGGCTTTGCAAAT
Source organism: Spodoptera exigua (assembly GCA_902829305.4). Lineage (NCBI taxonomy): Eukaryota > Metazoa > Arthropoda > Insecta > Lepidoptera > Noctuidae > Spodoptera > Spodoptera exigua. Next base: position 8,715,969 of record LR824612.2, read on the forward strand.
GCTATTTACGATAGTAGTTAACATATAGTATCAAAATTATTACAGTTAAACACAATAATTTATTACAGAATTATATATAAATTAAACTTTGTATTACATTTATTACAAGTTGTGTGCAATGAATTTAGTAGCATAACATTAAATATGCCATCGTTTTCCATATTGAGGTGAATTACACTCAAGCTCAGGCATTAAATATACTATTTTTACAGTTACGTATTCCAATAAATTGTTAAAAATTGAATTTGTTGAATAAAAATCTATTTTTTTTAAATTTATAGTTATTTTTTATTGAAAATAACAACTTATTTGCACGAATGTACTGACAAAAGCTCTACTAGTTTCAAGTTACACCGAGACTTATAAGAGTAGTAGTGTAGAATTGGGGTTCCTGGATCAAAAAATCCAGGAACCCCAATTCCACACATGAAATATACCTACTAGACTATCAATCAGTTGGAGCTAATCGTAAACTTATGATTCAATTTGTCTGGTTAAACTGGTCTTCAATCAGTCTGCCTATTTGTAAGTAGGTATAATCTTCGATTGACATATGTAATGAACTGGCCAAAAAAAGCTCCTATAATTGAAATATGTGCATAATGAATAGGTAATAATAAACTTAACAAAAGAATGCAGCCGTCTTCCAAATTAGGAATACAAGCATACCTACGGTTCGCTATAAGTATACAGCCAAGCGCCACACACGATGATAACTTATATAATATGGATTAATTATGATATCGAAATGACGGATCCTATTCTTCACTCCATTGTTATTGATATTGTTTATTTATACATTTTTATACATATGAAACGATGAATGCATATACTTCTGAACTGATTTCAATGAAGAACTTAATATACCCCTTCGATATAACAACTTAATAATAATTAATCATTATTTCCATTGGTATTTATTTTATAAGTGCATTCTATATTCCACTGCATCGTCTATTCAGCACATAGCAGCCCTGAAATTATAATGCGCTCAGATGAATTCCATAGTCGCCTTATATAGACTGTCGACATACTTACAGCACTTTATGCGAATTGATTTATTATCAACCTTTTTACTGGCTCATTTCAGCTGAGAAGCCAAGGGCCCTTATCCTTCTAAAAGAAAGAGTAATTAAGCCTTTGTCTATAAAACTGGACAATTATAGGTCACCAGCTTACAAAACCCTAAAGGATATAGTGACATGGATAATTTATACTTACAAACAACCATTACCAAATTACCAACCGCAAATCCATACACCTTTACCTTACCTCCGTGATAACTTCGTGATAACATCCAGGCTAGGCTCACTCATATGATTTTTCGAACATGTGAATGCAGTCAGTCGTGCGTTCCGGGTTCAAACCCTACACTTTTTATTGGAATTTAGGAATCAAAACTACTGGATGATAAATAAAATGTATCGTAAGAGGTTATAAAAATCATCATTTCAGTAGAAGGTTATTAAAAAAAATACTATTGAATAATAATTGATTGAACTTTATTTATGGCATTATATCTGACACTTTTAAAGCAATTTCTTTAACAGATTTATAAATATCGTCCATAAAAACATTTTTAACCACATGCTGCACACATAACTCAGCATCACAATTGCATAGTGAACTTATATGATCAGGGAAGTTTTCGGTATCATAAATCTCGATCCTTATAATTTTAGCACCTCGTGTAAGTTTTTTTACAGAGGTAAATGCAGCCGTTGAAGATTTTTTCAGTTGCTTGCTGCTAGGACCTTCTAGGTTCAACTGTTTATCGTTTTTTTGTTCCGCTACCCTGTTCATGGGAATGAAGTTGAACAGGTCGTTTTCATAGTCCTAAAAATAATAATAAGAATCAATATCAATTTGTCACTCATATTATAGGTATATATTATTTATAAATTCAAATGATCGTTATTAGAAGCGTGTAATATTGAATATAAATGTGTAACAATTATTAAGTTGCATTCAATCAATTAAGTTATTACATTAAAAAATTATATGATAATTAATTATATTTAAAGAAAATAACTCACCGACATATTTTATTTTAGGATAGAGTCTTTTGCCCCCGCTCGCTGATGGAATTAAACTAAATTATTTTTATTTTTTCGCATGATTATATCCTTTATATAGAATTTTAAAAATACATTTTAAAAGGGACATAAAGCTCAAATTTGCATCGAAATTATCAGTACTTTAAAAACATTGTAAATGTAATTCTACACTCTAGACAACACGGCGCTACATCGCTTCGGATTGCAATTAAACGTAATTTATTACATATATCGAAATCGGTTTTTGTGTAAGTTTGTTCATCCATACTAATAAACTAGCTTGCCCCCGCCACTTCACTTGTGTATATATAATAGTTGATATATTATGTATTCTCTAATGAAAAAAAATATATAACCTCCTTTTTGAAGTCGGTTAGAAAGCAATCTTTCGAGCTTTATGAGGTAAATGGTGACAGATTTGTATACATACTATTATATTTGCTTACCAACGTAAAGGAGGAGACAAACCCAGGTGTAATAAGTATGTATTATTTAATCTGAATGAGATCTACATTTCAGTGTTATTAAATTATATTATGTCTTAGATGAAGTAGATAAAGTTGATATTGCATGATCTCGGTATGTTGCTAAGTTATTTTTCTGCAACTTAAACAATTTCGTATTTGGGTGGTAGATCTGACAAAGCATTTTAGCAAACCCGTGCCCTATTCCCTAATTGGTATACCGTCACGTGGATATAGTGCTATTTAAGAGATCATCTGCAGGGACTGGATCATAACAATTCTTCAGCTAGAAGCAGTCACATCCAAATTTGGAAGGAAGTACCTAAAAACCACCAATCTTCTAAAATGTAAGTATTACCTGCTATACTTCATTCAGTGTTTCATTTCTTAATATTCAATCATTCAAGCTAGTTTCATTCATTTCTTCAATCACTCCATTCATAATTTATGTAAATGTTATCCAATATTTTTATTTGCTATGTCCAAACACTGTTTATTTGTTTTATTTAGTATTCTGTCAATCATGCTTACTCAATATGTTCATTCATGTTCCTCATGTTTCATTTTATTATTATTCAATCATTCAAGTTACTTTCATTCATTTTCTTCGATCACTCAATTCGCAATTTATGTGAATGTTATCTAATATTTTTTATCTTTATTTTCTAGGTCCAAACACACTGCTGACCATATTTTCCCTTCGGAGGACGAATCGTTGGACGAGGTGCAGATGAAGGCCAAACCAAAGGAAAACAAGAAACGTAAGTCGACGCCAACGCGCAGCCCCCAGCCGTCTACCAGTAAGAAAAGCAAGACAGTTATTCGCCCCATACCTCCTGTTACCAAGTCTACGGCTCGCGAAGTATTTGGGAGTGACAGCGACGACGACGCGGTAGACGTACCCGCGGAGAAGAAGCCTCCGGTTATTTACTCCTACGTCACAAGGAGACTGGCCAATGGCTTTTCTCGTCAAATAGATGAGAATAAAAAAGGTGCGTTCTACATTGAACTTAAGGTTTACAAGTGTGATGAGATAGAGCGGATTCAACCCGTGAATAGGTGGCGTCACTCAGTGATCACTATAAAAAATAAAACGGACGAAGATTCTGAATCTTGGCGGCACTTGAATGAATTTATTATAAGTACTAGGCGGGAGTTCAAACGCTGTACTCCAACGTTTATAAGTTCATACCAGTAATTAAGTACCTATGTATTATACTCAATTATTGGTACGAGATATTATTACATGTAATCAGTTATTTTATAACATATATAATCATATATTAATCATAGGTACTCCTACATATTACATTATATACAGTGAATTAGTTTTTAAGTTTTTTTGTAACCCACTATCTCTTAATTAAAGTATTTAGTACGATAAAAATGTGTTATATTTATTTTGTTTCCAGTTACACAAGCCAGTAATGCGACACCAGCAAGTTCAGATACTTATAATGATTTATACGAAACTAAGATCCCAGAACATGAATATGAAACGAATATTAATGAGACTAATTGTTTATTAAAAAGATATTGTGAGAAATGTAAAATTGAGATCCCCGAACATAAATACAGATACCATAAGAGAACGAATATCCATAAATCAAATTGTTTAGTAAAGTCAAATTTTGAAAATGTTGATATTATAGCTACTGCATTTAAAAACCGGATTCTGACTTATCGCTTAAATCCATCTATAGGAAATGAGTACCTCACACCAGAGGCGTTCTTAGATGAAAAGCGAAAAGATGTTTATAATATAATTAAAATGTTATTAATGAGACATAACTGCATTAAAGTTAATTTCGAGCTGTTTGCTTACTTTTTACTGCCTACGTTAGGTGAGCAACAGCTTAAGTCATTTAATACTAAATATGAAATTATATATAATAATACTGATTTTGATGAGACATATTTGAATGTAATAGAAACATTTAAAAGAAAATTTACCGAATTTGAACATTGTCAATCCGGATGGTCATTTGTTTCAATAAATCATTTAGAAATAAATATAAATAAATATTGCCCCATGCGGGGTGGTACTTATTTAGAGCTACCAGATGTTATTAAAAACACAAAGAGCTGTTTGAATATACATAATAATGATGAATACTGTTTTTTGTGGAGCATAGTTGCAGCACTATATCCAGCTAAAAATAATGTTTGCAGGGTCAATTCCTATCCACATTTTAGTAAAGTACTTAATACACAAGGAATTTCATTTCCACCTTCACATAAAGATATAAAATTATTTGAAAAAAATAATTGTGACTTGAGTATTAATATTTATGGATTTGATAAACATTGTACTATAACTGGCCCTATTTATGTGACGAATTGCAGGAAAGATAAACATATTAACTTACTGTACTTTGAAAAACATAATAAAGGTCATTACTGTTTGATAAAAAATCTGCTACGTTTAGTACGACGACAAGTTTCATGCCATAAGGGACGAATGTATTTATGTGAGACATGTTTACAATTTTTTACTTCTGAAATGAAGTATAATTCTCATAGTTGCTCTAAAATTTTAACCGTACTACCTGATAAAAACAGTACATTAAAATTCAAAAATTATGAGCGAAAGCAAAAAATTAATTTTGTAATATACGCTGACTTTGAAAGTATATTGTTAAACTGTAAAATGGAACAGAATGATAAAAATACAATAAAGAATAAACTACATCAACCGTCCTGTTTTGCATTCTACGTGTGTTGTTCTCATGATAGCAGCTTAAATAAATTTGTATCATATAGAGGACCTGACTGTGTAGAAGTATTTATTAAAAGATTGATTGAAGAAGCGAAATTAATTCATAACATTTTATTAACAGAGAAACCTATGAGACCAATGACAAGAGATCAGACTGATAATTATAATAATGCAACTACATGTCATATTTGTAATGATTTATTATTTGGTGATAAAGTTTGTGACCATGATCATATAACATCTGAGTACAGAGGTGCGGCACACTCGCAGTGCAATTTAAATTATACAGTTTGTCCCTTTATACCCGTTATATTTCACAATTTAGTTGGTTACGATTCTCATATATTTATAACTGAATTATCGAAATATGAAGGTGAGATAAGAATTATAGCAGAAACTAAAGAAAAATATTTAACCATAACAAAAATAATAAATACCGGTAAAGGATGCAAACCAATACAAATTAAATTTATAGACTCGTTTAAATTTCTTAGTTCAAGTCTTGACAACTTGAGTAAAAGTTTAACGGAGAATGATTTTATTCATTTATTCACACACTTTCCGGACAAAAATCAATTTAATTTAATGCGAAAGAAAGGTATTTACCCATATGAATATATTTGTACATGGGCTAAATACAATGAAACACAACTCCCTGACAAGGATAAATTTTATAACTCTTTACAAATGAAACACATAACTGATGATGAATATGAACATGCTCAAATTGTGTGGAATCTTTTTAATATTACTTCTCTTGGTGAATATACTGACTTGTATTTAAAGTGTGATGTACTATTATTATGTGATATATTTGAAAACTTCAGAAACATTTGTCTCCAGCATTATAAACTTGATCCTGCATATTATGTAAGTTCACCTGGATTGAGTTGGGACGCTATGCTCCTTTACACAGGTGTTCAGTTAGAAATGATTCATGACTTAGAAATTTACGAAATGTTGGAAAGAGGAATACGAGGAGGGTTAGCTCAATGTTCTCACCGATATGCCAAAGCTAATAATGTTTATTTACCTCATTTCGATAATTCAAAGCCATCAACATATTTAATTTACTTAGACTGTAATAATCTTTACGGATATGCTATGACGAAAAAATTACCCGTTTCAGAATTTAAGTTCATGACCGATAATGATATGAAATATTTCAATGTGCTTAATATTCCTGATAATTCAGAGTTCGGTTACATTTTAGAAGTAGATATAACGTATCCAAATCATTTACATAATTTACATAGTGACTTGCCTTTTGCTCCAGAGAAATTCACTCCTATTGGAGGGAAAACGCAAAAATTAATCGCAAATTTGTATGATAAATATAATTACATTATTCATTATGTTCATTTAAAAGAATGTCTCAAAAATGGTTTGCTTTTGAAAAAAATTCATAGAATCCTTTGTTTTAGACAAGAAAGTTTTTTAAAAAAATATATAGATTTGAATACTAGACTACGGCAAGCAGCTTTAACTTCATTTGAAAGAGATTTTTTTAAATTGTTTAATAATTCAATTTTTGGAAAAACAATAGAAAATAAACGAAAGCATGTCGAAGTGAAATTAATAAGTAAATGGAGTGATTATTCGAACAAAACGAACAAAATAGTAGGTGCTGAGAAATTAATCGCAAAACCTAATTTAAAAAGTATTTCTGTATTTAATGAAAACTTTTTAGCTATACAACTCAGTCCAGAAAAACTTGTATTAGATAGACCAATATATGTTGGATTTGCGGTATTAGAATACTCTAAACAACATTTGTACAATTTTCATTATAATTTTATTAAGAATAAATATGGTGATAAAGCTAAATTGTGTTACACTGATACAGACAGTTTGTTGTATTTAATTAATACTAACGACATATATAAAGATATACGAGAAAATTTAACAGAATTTGACACAAGTAATTTTGAATCTAACAATAATTACTGTATTCCAAAGGTCAATGAAAGAATACCTGGTTTATTTAAGGATGAATTAGGAGGTGACCCAATTATTGAATTTATAGGCTTAAGAGCGAAACTGTACTGTATAAAATCACTAAAAATGCAAATTAATAAAGCTAAAGGTGTATCAAAACCTATAACCAGGAGTTTAAAATCACGTAACTATAAGCACGTTTTATTTAAAAATTTTACTTTAAAGCGTAAAATGAATATGATCAGATCAATGAAACATGTGCTATTCTCAGAAGCAGTAAATAAAGTAGTCTTGAACAGAATAGACGATAAAAGGCAAATTTTAAGAAATCAAATTGACACTGTACCTTGGGGTCATTGTAATCATGTATGCTAACTAATGTTATACACTAACGACTTTTATAATTTTAATAATAAAAATTATTGTGCTTTATGTAATAAAATATATATGGAAATAAATTATTATGATATAAATTATAATTATATGTGTTTTATTTAATTACCTACTGAGGATTTGATATTTATGATATATAAAGTGATTTTATAATGTATATGCGATGCATGAAAATAGCCTCCTCGAGTAATGTTAAGTACATTCGGCATATCCCGGGTGATTAATTTCGATAATATCTTGATTGACTGGCTAATATCTTTCATCAGTTGATTTTATTCTTATATGAAATAAAGTCTAAGCTGTATGAAAGAAAAAGAATAACCTGATCTCTTGTAAGTATATAAATACCAGAACAAACATTATTTATGTCAGACACAAAAATGAAGTGGATTAAACACCCGGTATCCTTAGCAGTTAAAAATATTGATGTGAAGGAGAATACGCCGCACCCGAAACATAGCGTACTTCTCCCGAATAACATCCGCAGTATAATATGTGGTCCTTCTAATTGTGGAAAAACTAACGTCATGTTAAGCTTATTAATTCATGAAAATGGGCTAAAATTTCAAAACATATATTTGTATTCCAAAACAAGCTCACAATCAAAATATCGCTTTCTCAAACAAATTCTGGATAGAATTCCAAGTGTGAAACTATTTACTTTTAAATTCGATGAAGATGTGATTCATCCTAATGATGCATTACCTAATTCTATAATAATATTTGATGACGTGGTTGGTGAAAAACAAATAAATATACGTAATTATTTTACGATGGGAAGGCACAGAGCAATAGATTGTTTTTACTTATCTCAGACTTATTCAAAAGTACCAAAGCAGTTGTTACGCGACAATGTTAACTTTCTGATTATCTTCAAACAAGATGATATAAACTTAAAACATATTTATGATGAACATGTCAGTTCAGATATGGAATGGTCCAAATTCAAACATCTCTGTTCAAAAGTATGGTTGGGTCCATACGATTTTTTGACTATCAATAAAGACTGTGATTTGAAACATGGCAGATATAGAAAATCATTTGATAATTTCATTAACTTTGAATAATAAATAAATGTATCTTTTATCTGCCATGTACCTAATGACTGCTTCACAATTACATAGGAAGTGCATGTAGAAAATATATGGTCAAGGAACGTTTGGAGTAATCCTTACAGTTTCATACTCGTTCACAAAGAATATTCTTTGAGTCATGGAGGGTACAGAAAGAATTTTGATATATTTTTGAAATTTCATGAATGTTGGTGGTGGGAACTGATATAATATATAATTATGAATACCAAATAAATGAAAACTAGTATTATTTCTTCTATGAGTGAATGCAGTCGTTTAACGTAAGATGGAGAAAAATATTAGAATAGAGTTAATGAAGTCAGTAGACTCCATAAAGAATAAAATAAAACAAATGAAGACCCAGGAATACGTCATGAATTTTTCACTCGATAAAATGCTGAAACCTATTGCAGATCCTCTTAAAACCCTAGTTGATTCAAATCTATCTATAGTAAAAAGTAGGAATGTGGAAAATACAACTTTCAGTAATAATGACAGCATTGAATCTGATGACAATAAAACTAGCTCATTTGCAAAGTTTGAAGACTGTTACGATCCTAAACAAGATTCTGAACAATTATTTGAAAAGTCACCTAAAATGGAAGCACCAGATGACCTAGAAATTTCATTAGAAGGGTATGATATCCATGATATTTATGATGGTGTAAATATACCTTTCGGGATAAGAAGTGAAAATAAAAAATTATGGATGGGCAATTCAGTAGTATCCTTTTCTAAAATAGAAAACTTGAATAACGATAATGTAATTATGGTTAAAATTGATGACAGAGCCTATAATTTAACCCCTGGTCTAAAAGAACTTTTACTTCGAAGAAAACCTGATTTAAAATTAATATCTGACCGAGATAAGCTTGTCTATAAGGATATGTTGCATTTTACAAATGCGCATAAAAGAGATTTTAATCCTAATGGTCAAATAAGAGGCGATAAAGGAACGAAATACCGTGCAATCATCAAACCACTGCTTTCCGAAATATCAAATGATAAAACCCCCACTAAACATGGAGGAAACTTGCCAAAGCTCAAGAAATACAAAAAGAACACTGATTTAGTTTATTGGGATGACCCAAATGAACTGGTTGAGAGATTGCAATTATTAGTTGCATCTAGAGATGCTGGCAACACAAACCATGATAATGAAATTTTTTCAATAATTGAAGAATTAAAAGAAGCTGACATTATTAAAGAATAAATAGTAAGAATAATGTGCCTTTTATTCAGTATCACATAAAACTTGTTAAGGGACATATTAAAACTGGGACAAAAAGAAACATGAGTAAAGCCGATGTGGTCAACGAAATTCATAAAAATGCTAGAGTGAACTTTTCACGAAGACACGTTATCATGAAAGATATAGATGATCTATGGCAAGCGGATTTAATAGATATGCAATCAATTTCTAAGGAAAATAAAAAAAATAGATTTATTCTCGCCGTTATTGATACATTTTCGAAATATGCATGGGCCTTTCCTTTGAAATGTAAAACCAAAGATGTTGTTAGTAACACTTTCAAGACATTATTAAATAAAGGACGTGTGCCTAAAAATCTGCAAACTGATAATGGGACTGAGTTTTATAATAATACATTTAAAGCACTTATGAAATCTTATCATATTAATCATTATTCAACATTTTCAACAAAAAAAGCTTCAATTGTTGAGAGATTTATCCGAACACTAAAATCTAAACTGTATAAAGAATTTAGTTTAAAAGGAAACTATAAATGGGTAGATAACACTCTTGATAATGTTGTTTATAAATATAATCATACCCATCATCGCACAATTGATGAAATTCCCGCAAATGTAGATAGTAAAAATAAAAAACGTATACTGGAAAGATATATAAGTTTGGTAAAAAACGTGAATACAAAAAGTAAGTTTAAAGTAGACGATTATGTGCGTATAAGTAAATATAAGGGAACTTTTGAAAAAGGATATACACCGAACTGGTCAACAGAAATATTTAAAATTAAAAAAATACAAAATACAACTCCTGTTACATATTTAATTGAAGATACAATTAGAGGTCGACCTATTTTAGGTGCATTTTATGCAGAAGAGCTTCAAAAAACGAAACATTCCAATGTATATCTAGTAGAGAAAGTTCTAAGAAGTAAAGGAAATAAAGTTTTAGTGAAATGGTTAGGTTTGCCTTCTTCTGAGAATAGCTGGATTGAAAAGTCGAATAAATTGTAACAAAATAATTCACTTAACAATACTATTTATTAAGTGTTCAATTTATAACTTATCAGTCTTATGATGTGTATTGGAGAGAGCAGTCTTCTCAATTGGATAATAAATAATTTACCATTTGAGTTACACTTACCAGGCTACAAATATTGTGGGCCTGGCACAAACTTAATTAAAAGGCTTAGACGTGGAGATAAAGGTATTAATAAATTAGACGAGTATTGCAAGGAGCACGATATCGCTTATCACAAGTCATCAAACTTAGAGGATCGTCACAAGGCAGATTTAACTTTGTTAAATATGGCGAAAGAACGAGCAGCTGCCTCGGATGCAAGTCCAGGTGAAAAACTCGCGGCACGTTTAGTACGCAACGCTATGTCAATGAAAATTAAAACTGGTTCTGGTCTAAAGAAATGTAGCAACAAGTGTTCTCAAAAAGATACAACTGGAAAAGGATTAAAAAATAAATTTAAAAGCGTTATTACCAAAACGAAAAAACAAATTAAAAAATTAAAACCAAAATGCAAAAAAGCAGCGATAGAATTAGCTATGGCTGCTGTCAAAGAATTAGCTGATAATTCATCCATTAAACTTCCTCGAGTCATTCCTATACCACGAACTGGTGGAGTGCTACCTTTAATTCCTATTTTTGCGGGATTATCTGCTGCTGGAGCTCTAGCAGGTGGTGCAGCTGGCATTGCTAAAACCATAAATGAATTCAAGATGGCTAAAAAACTGTTAGCTGAGTCAAAGAGACATAATGAAAAAATGGAAGCTCTTTGCATCGGAAAAGGGCTACACCTTAAACCACATAAAGATGGGCTTGGAATATTCATATCAAAAGAAAAAAACTAAGATATCGGCTACCCAATCGAGCTTTAACTAACTTGGACATTTTAAAGATTGGAAATAGCATCCCATATTTTAGAGGTGTTTTTATGAGAGATGAGCTCCCTAAATACCCCTTCAAAAAAGAATGTGGTGTTATTAATTTAGATAGCTCTAAAAACTCTGGCTCTCATTGGGTAGCCTATGCAAAATACGACGATTATATTGAGTATTTTGATAGTTACGGAAATCTTAAGCCGCCAAAGGAATTCATAAAATATGCGGGTTCTAAAGTGAATTACAATTATGAAAATATACAACGTGACCATCCCTTTAATTGTGGACATCTTTGTTTACACTTCTTAAACAATTTTTGGTCAACGAAGCAATAAAATAAACGGGATCTTTCATAACAGTCCAGTATATAAGCATGTCTACTACGGTTACCATCTCTGGCAATAAATCAGAACTGGTCTCGTATTTTCAACCACCTCTTCATTTATCTGATCAATACGAGTGCGGTTTACTATACTTTTCAGTATTTAATTCAAGACCGGATATTCCAATTAAAACTAGAAATCTGTCTGTGATCAAAATTGAATGTGATCTTGTGTACGGTTCATACTGCAACGGATTACCAACACATTTTATTCATGAATTTGTATCAGATACTGCTCTAAGTCATGGTTATATAGAGATACCACAAAACGTTATTTACTTTCCAGTGAACAAAAATATAATTTCATCCATATCTGTTAAGATTGTTGATCAATTTGGTCACTGTATTAACTTCGAACAAGAATATATTCAGTTACGTCTGCACTTAAGAAAAACAAAATGATAGTATATTATAAAAACGCTCCAATAAAAATAAATCGGTTTATTTCTTCTGCGACCGCTAAGGTGCACAGACGTAATACAAAAATTAAGAAACTGACTAAAGCAAATAAAGACTTTCTTAAAGCCCTGGGGTTTAAAGTATGAATATGCTACAGATTACTGAATTACCGCATTTCGACAGTTCGATTGAAAGTTATGAAATCCATTCATACAATCCCTACAATAACAGCTTTAGAGAAAACGATGAAATCAGAATCCCCATACATCAGCAAGACATATACGTGCTACCATCAGCCAGTTCAATTTACATCGAAGGACAGGCAAGGCTGTTCGGTAAAGATGGGAATCCGATCAAGAAAACTGTTACGTTCACTAATAACCCTGTTATGTCTTTGTTTCAAGACATCAGATACGAAATGAATGGTATCGAAATAGACCGCATTAAAAATTCGGGAATTACGTCAACAATAAAATCATACATTTCATTAAATGAAGCAGAAAATAAAGTTGCAGCCTTATGGGGTTGGAACTTAGCGGGATTCCAAAGTGATGGACATTTTAGTGCCGTGATACCATTGAATAAGGTTTTAGGGTTTGCAGAAGATTACAATAAAATTGTGATAAATTGTAAACACGAACTTATTTTGAGTAGAAGTAACTCTAACTTAAATAGTGTTATTCTGACTGATGATGTTGTTAATTTTCAAATAGATATACAAAGAGTTCAGTGGAGAGTGCCACATATAAAAGTGTCAGATCGAGAACGACTAACACTTTTAAAACATTTAGAAAGAGATAAACCTATTCAGATGGCTTTTAGAAATTGGGATTTATATGAGTATCCCTTGCTACCTAAAACTACAAAGCATTCTTGGTCAGTAAAAACAGCTTCACAATTGGAAAAGCCTAGATATGTTATATTTTGCTTGCAAACTAATAGGAGAAATAATAGGACTAAAGACAGTTCACTATTCGATCATTGTGAAGTGACCAATGTAACACTCTTTTTGAATTCGCAATATTATCCCTACGAACCTTTAAGTTTAAAGTTTTCTGAGAACAAGTACAGTATATTATATGAAATGTATGTGAAATTTCGTCAGTCGTATTACAACAGTCCTGTAGACCCATTGCTAAATCTAACAGATTTTAAAGAAAAGGCCCCCCTTTTCATCTTAGATTGCTCAAGACAAAACGATAGTTTGAAAACCGGTCCAGTGGACGTGCGGTTAGAAGTTGAATGTTCCACACCAATACCAGATAAGACAACTGCGTATTGTTTGATTATAAACGATCGACTTGTGGAATACAAACCTCTCAGCAACATTGTGCGCAGGTTATCATGATTGCTGTTGTTGATATTCAGGGATTTAGAACAGAAGCAGATGAATTTATATTAAAAGAAATCGCTATACTGTGTAACAAAAAACTACAAGTGTTTTTAGTTAAGCCACCATTTCCATTTAAAAACTTAACGGAATCTGAAAAAAAGGTAGTTCTTTGGATTCAACGTAACAAAAAGATATACTGGAGTGAAGGATTTGTACCTTATTCCAATTACCAGACTTTGGTTTCCGATATATTAAGAGATAAATGTGTTTATGTTAAAGGTTCGGAAAAAGTTTTATGGTTAAAGCATATTTTAGAAAATAGTAACAGTAATATATTTAATTTAGAAGATAAAGGTTGTCCTAGTTTAGTACATTTATATGATCAATATAAACATTCTGAAGATATGTATAATTGTATTTATCATAACTCTGTATGTGCTTTAAAAAATATATTGTGTTTAAATAAATGGTGCCATGATAATAAAATTTTTATGAAATAAATAAAAACTTGTTTCATTTTTTTACAATATGTTTACTATCTCTGCCAATCCTGTACAATCACGTTTATAAATTGCTTGCAGCATTAAAGCAATGTCATTCTATGTTTATAATTATTAGCATCAAGAACTAGTAACTAAATAAATAAAATATGTATCAAACTAAATATAAACCTCGATATGATATGTATAATACATACAAAATACGTGAATTATCCTTTAATTATTACTGGGGGGCGAATAATTCAAAGAAAAGATTAGTGATGGAAATGGCTGATGCTGGATTCTTTTATTACGGAATTAATCCATATGATAAAGCAGCATGTTTTTCATGTGGAGGTATTATAGAAGATTGGGAAATTTATGATGATCCTTGGATGCAGCATGCTATAAATTTTCCACAGTGTTTTTATTTAAACGCTGTGAAAGGAGGGGAATATGTCAGTCAGTGGCAAAACATCGTAAAGAATTGTGTTAGTGAGAAATCTTTCATGTTGCAATGAAAACCGTATATGGAAGCGCATCGAATGAATGATGTCATACAATACACGTATCATTAATGTAAACAAAGTGCTTGAAGTGTTTCACTATTTTGTTACATATTCGATGACACGTTTGGCTTAATGGTTAAGACCCTGGTCACAACTGAGTGCAATATAACATGTTCTTTAACCATCTAAACCAAGTGTCGTGGGTTCGATTCCCACACGAACAAGAGTTGATGTTTGTTCGGGTCTGGATTTTGTAATTATGTTTCTCGATACTGTTTATTTAAATAAAGATATCGTAATAATAAGACCAAATGTATTTCATTAAACACCTGCTAAATATTAAGCTCAAGAAACAGGTCAGAATTTTGAATACACACCCAGATAACAGATCAGGTTAGAATTATGAATACACACCCAGATAACAGATCAGATCAGGTTAGAATTATGAATACACACCCAGATAACAGATCAGATCAGGTTAGAATTATGAATACACACCCAGATAACAGATCAGATCAGGTTAGAATTATGAATACACACCCAGATAACAGATCAGATCAGGTTAGAATTATGAATACACACCCAGATAACAGATCAGATCAGGTTAGAATTATGAATACACACCCAGATAACAGAATAGACCAAGTCAGAATTTGTGCCAGTTTTTAAATGAATTAAAACAGTTGCTCTTAAAATCAAACCAGTCTGAATATTACAAACTGAATCATAAGTTTACGATTAGCCCCAACTGATTGATAGTCTAGTAGGTATATTTCATGTGTGGAATTGGGGTTCCTGGATTTTTTGATCCAGGAACCCCAATTCTACACTACTTATAAGCAGCATGCACGTCGCAGCGACGTCGCATAGCCGAGAGCGTTGCCACCAGTGTTGACTAAGCAGAGTTTGAGAGAAGTATGGTTTCATTAATTGACAAAAAGTAAGAATCCATGAAATAAAATAAATAGAAAAATAACTGCAGTATAACATATTCCTTTTTCGGAGAAATAACGAAATCGAAATATGTAAATGTATAATATTAGCCAGTTGATAAATGGCTCAATACGGTTACAGGGTGTAGGCAACAATCGATCACGAACGCGACGTCGTCGGTGGCGCCAGAATGTTCGCGACAATTGCCTAAGGCGGCCAATCTCCACCTGTAATAGAGCACGACATTTCACCGACTAGAAGGAAATGCATTCACCTCTGTCCCATATTTCACGTGCAAAATCAATATGCAAATAAGTAGCAAGCGGTATGTCAGACTATTGTGCGGTACAGTAACAACTTAGCCAACTTTAACCGGTCTAAACTGGTTACCGCTAAATTTGTGGCTTTTGCATGCTATTGAAATTTACAGCTTAAACTTCCCCGCCGGCGTTGTCTGCGCCTAGTTAGCTTTACAGACGTGTTCTTGAACTATGGAAAATTGAAAAAGTAATTCCGAAATTTCATAGTTGCATGCAAATTGTAATTCTGTCGCAGCACGATTTAAATTGCTTTTTCAATGGCAATTTTATTTCTTTACTTTGACTTGTAAATGTTATCGTAAGGTAGATTAGATTACAATGATATAATTTTATTACATTGGATTGCAAACTTTAATCTATGTTTTATAACCACGTTATTATCTTTAAGTGAAATCATAAATCAAATATGGAACCAAATACAAGAATAGAAAAGTCACAAATATGTCACGAACAAAAATAGTGACTGCATTAAAAGACTCGAAAGGGAGGAAGAAAAAATTTCACCCTCGACAATATCTCGTCTATTTTTGTGCGATACATCCCAAAAATATTAAAAACTACTTACAATGCGGATGTCTCCATTAACAACGGTGTTCTCCCCTCAGCTGTCATTGATTGCTTTTGATTGGGTACATGTTTGTTACATTGTTTTTATTGCTTCATCTCTAAAGCTTTTAAAATGAAATTAATACGCAACATGTACTTCATTGCACTTTAATTGTAAACTTACTACCTTAATGTCTGTATCATTTTAGACATTAACCTCAACTTTATAATTTTTGAAATCAGCCACACATTGCTAATTAAAAATTAAATAAATATTTATGAATTGTACAAGTTTGTTAAGATATTAAAACACCTTCATATAGAACTATTATTACCAATAGTGTAGGATGAAATCATACACACATTTTGTATTCGACGCAAAGTGAGGTGGAGTAGCCATTTTCGGGCTTGTGGTCACGTTCAGCGGTGCGCCATCCACGCACTCTCGACCACGTCCAACGGCATGCACGACACACTGCAAACATAGTACTAAATGAATATGTGAACAGCTACTAGTCGAACAGCTACGTCTACAAACCCGTCTACCTTAGTTGTGGCCTAGTACGCGCCAACACTAAATAATTCATCACAAAATTCTCAACCCGCAAACTTCCCTTCACCAAGTTCTTTGGGAAACCAACATAATCCCCAAGACAGTATTACATTGTTGAAACTTGCAATTTTTTCGTGGCTCCACACTACCCAACCATGTAAGTTAGTTCCACAAGTTGTCACATTATTCTTGGGTGCAGCGACGACAGAGCCAAAAATAGACGCCCTAAACTTTTTAATAGGTGCTGCGCCACTTTGAGGATGCCGAACGGGGCGGCGCCTTTTCTGTCTCCGCGACGACTTTTATGACTTTCAGCAAATTGCTGCCTTCTCATTTGAATATAGTCTTGAATACGATATTGTGTTTTATTGCTTGGGTTGAGTCATGTGGTCAATGTCTTAAAGAACTCAACGATTGCCATTGAAGTTTCCTTGTTTCCGATTTGAACGATTTCATTCATGTTTCTCTCGTGAGTGAACTTTAACTAAAACTGATAAATCTTAGTAAGTGAAATTAATTGATTTGTCATCATCAGCCTGTTTTCGACCACTGCTGGACATAGGCCTTACCAATCGCACGCCACTGAGCTGATGCTATATGATAGCTCTTCTCATCCAGCCATATTCACAATTTTTTGACATTTTTATCTTTAGTTAGCACTAATTGTTATATTTATCAATGATGTCCACATTTCTATATATAGCGAGCTATACTTATTTCAAAACGCTTTAATCCAAAATGTTTTAGGAAAATGTTCTTACAAAGAATTCCGGCGAAGAATAGTTAAAAATGTTTAAGCATCTATTGGTGTCAGCAGACCACACGTTATATTCAGGTAAATGCTTTATTGAAATTCGTTCCTATACAGTAAATTATAACTTTAAGTTTCTAGGAAGTGAAACTATGTCGCTTACTTCGGACTTTATAGGTAATAATGTTGAACAATTTCAATGTATTATGTATGGGACTATTTATTCTAACGCCATGTGAGTGTTTCTTAATGCTGCCATTATTTTGAAATGCACAAAAATATAGTTTTCAAATGTATTTTGTGCGACAGATTTCTTAATATTAACGTCGTTCAGAAAATTGTTTAGACGTTTAAAATTACTTAATGTTTAAGAATGTTTCTGAGTGCAATGCTAATTTTTGAATATGGTTATATGGCATTTAGCAGTTTCTCCTCCGGTAATTGAAAACATAACCTCTCGACTTTCCATTAACAACCGACTTAAACCATTGACCTTGAAAACAACCTTCCACTTCTCCATGCACCATCAAATACACCGTAATTAAAATTCGCAGAGAAACATAAATTCTCATACAGCTCCACTATCGGCACAAGTCAGCGGTTGACAACATAATGATATACCATTGAACTTAAGCCGCAAGTTAGCAGACGTTAACTCAGATAACTTACCCGGGTATCGGGTGCTAAGTCAGACCAACTCCCGAACTGAACGCTTTGCGGGACTAAACTTTGTCCTCCAGTTTATCCGACCTCTCCACCTTGTACGTGTTTCGTATTCATAAATACTTCATTAGTTAAATTATTTAAGAGTATTTGTGGAACAAATTCTTGAAAAACAGTTTCAAAATTAGGCTTAAGCTTATTTTAGTCAGTCATGTAGAATTTTATACTTACTGAAATTACAGTTTTAAAAAGTATTAAAAAGAATTTACTACTTTCATTAACAGCTTTCCAAAACATTATACCAAGAGGTATTGTTGTTTATGTCCGATTTATTATAAGCTCGACTTCCGATCGTAAGTCCTCAATTTCTAACAAAATTTCTAACTACAGGCCTAAGTGTGGACATTAACATCGTTTACGGCGATTATTTTTAGATTTAGGATTAGATAAACTGTAATTAAAACTTATGAAAGGGTTTTGTATACAATTCCTTTTAAAATATAGCCAATAAACCCCTAATGTGTTGGAGCTATTAGAACAAATCTCAATATTGTGATAGTATTAGGCGTAGATAATCTAGGGCTTGTAGATCCCAGCTATTATGGCGTGCGACAATACAGGCAATGGGGCTAAATGCCCATTACAACAACTATTGAACGGATTCGCATTACGGCTCAATGGGGTATTAAGCGGAGCTATAACAATTCCTAAGGTGATCCTAATCGCGATAATGTCAATACAATACTAAGAGCTGAACACTTTAACTATTAACAACACAAACCAAGCAAGACTTTCCTAAAATGTGAGGAAGACACTATCAAACAGAAACGCTAGAAATAAAAATTAATCAACATTTAGAAGACACGGATATCCATAAACAAGATACACCAAATAACCATAAGACAACTAATAACAATAACATTAATCACGGTAATCCCAAAATTGATAATGGAAAAGGTTTTATTGCCATACAATATGAATCGGACAATATAAATTCTAATACACAAATAGCTTATGGCAATATATCAGATACTCTAAACATAATAGCGTAATGTGATTCGGAACTAATGTCCACAAGGCTTACAGAACTGTAATCCTCACTAATGGTGCTGAACACTGCACAGGTAGACATAATGCATATTGATTGTCCATTAAAGTATTTCATCGATCGAATCATCTTTCATTAATTTAAAAGCACGAAAAGGGTCGTCGATGTTAAACGTTTTAAAATTTCTCGATTTATTGAAGCTGAAAGATTAATGGTAAGGTCTCCGATCAGTTTAACCCTTGCGCACTTTAAGTTCATTATTTTATTTATGTGCGTAACAACGGGTTTTGATTCCATTAGTGGTCTTTCTTCCAATCTTTTTCGAAGTACATTGAATTTGGGCTGAGATATTTTATTGTTCGAATTTATTCTTTTGTTTTCTTCACTGATTCTTAATATTGACATTTCTAAACACAAAATTAATAATAAATTAATTTTAATTTTTTTATTAATCCAGTGGATTGTGAAATAAATGTACCAAGCTAAAAACATGACCTAAGGTTACCTACACTAATATACTTGTCGAACATTGAACAGTGAACAACATCATTGTTTTAACACGTTCAGCTTAACATAAACAGAAGTAAACAACATGTCAGTTGAGCAGATACAAATATTTAATTCAGGATATTATCAAAGGAAACACGTACATAATTTTAAACAGGAACTTCGTTATACTTGCGACCTGAATAAGGAGACTTGTCGCAATGAGTTCTGTAACAATAATATACTAAATTACATGAACAGAAATTGTGCTCAATTTTGTCACAGAGTAAAGTGGGAGATAATTATACAAATCAGCACCCCTAGACAAGTTCAGTGTCGATAATCATACCATTTTAGAAAACAAACAAATTCATGAAAATATTTAATTGTCTTCAATAAGTCCCGTGGTCAACAATAAGTCACATGTTTTTATTTCGTTTTTAAAGCAATAACAAATATTAAAACTGAACTTTCCTGGAGAGCTAACATTTGCACAAATCATGCAAATGTACTGTAGACGCGATATGTTAGACTGAAACTGCACAATGTAACCACGTCTTAATGTAAAATATTAAAAATAACATAATCATACCTCGTTGCCAAAAATCTACGCAGAAGCTAAACTTTTAATATAACTTTGATACTGGGACGATTTTCTACAGCTGACAAGTCAAGTGTACTGAATCTTGTTTTTTACCTTAAATAAATATCTAGTTCGAAATCCAAAAAGACAACCCTAACGAGACATGGCGTCATTCATAAGATCAAAGAAATCGACCCATTGTACATGTTTACCCACACATACTATGGCTGCTGCCAACATGTATTCTGCACGAAGTAAATATAATTTAGACCTCGTTAAGTAAACACCTCTCTGTCTTTCTATTTCTGTCTCGCTCGTGACAGTGGCAACATATACCGCGCTTAGTTTTAATTACACGTACAGCAAGGAAATTACTCTTGCAAACTTATACTGATGGTACACTAGTAGCTATGATAATGGTCTGATATTAAAACGGGAATAGGTTTTCTTGTTTTATAAACAAAGTAGAGAGAAATTGAGTAAGTCAATGTAAAAATATAAACGGGAAATCTAATAATAATAAAGTGTCACTATCGCCGGAAAAACATCTGCCGCACAAAATTTTTTACTTTATTCACTTCATTGGCCATTACATTATCTAAAAACAAAAGAAAAGCACGAATCCGTAAGATTAATTTAATACAGACTTTGCATCGAATGCAGGAGACATTCTCTACTACTCAAAAACATTAGAATAATAGTGTTCCTACAGTTGTCTTCCACAATGTAGCGTTACCTGTAGTTCTGGGTTTAAGCAATAACAATAGTACTTCCGAACAACGATGTCTACTCAAGCATTATTGTTATATTGTATGCAAGTACTGTATTTTCATTACAACCGAAAACCAACTCAAATATTACTAACAATTTACGTAAAGCACCCTTCTGTGGTTATAAACGATAACAATGAACTATAAAAGAGGCAATATACGATTTTAGTGCACTCAGAGAATTAATACTCCTTGTTAATATTTAGTTTTTCATTAAGTTACTTGGCTTTGTGTGGTGTCTTGTGTACCATTTTGTGACTTATCGGTCTTTTAATAAATGCAGGTTTGCAATAAAACTGCGATATAGTCAAAATATAGGTATGTTATGGCGAAAATATAATATAATTTAAGACTTTATCTACTAACCACGGACCAGACAAAATAGACAATTTTATATTTGACCCTAGAAATACACTCGTTTTTTTCAGGTGTCCTTGGGCTACAAACCATTTTCACCAAGCCCCCCAAACGTACATAAGTAAATAGACTAGACGACACTAGTTTGAAAAAAACTTAAAACATTTGACCTTGCTAGGAATTCTTCATACATTATTTATATTTCTAGCTCTATGGGGGCAAAAAGGTAGAATCTGCTACGAACTTTGCTTCCATCCTTGAATCCTTGAAAGTAACCACATTTTTACCGAATTTTCAAGGACAATCTTTGTGAGCCTTAATTTTTTCGCGTAACCAATCTTCTTTGTTGTTTCTTTTTTCTGATAAGAAAAGTTGAAGATTGCTTTTCCAAATGTATGTATAAAAAAACGAATTATGGTTCAAACAAAAATACTAATAGAAAAAGGGATGACTGGAAAAAAATATGCAATGTTGTGTGAACATTGCATATATGCTAAAAAAATTTTTAAAAATATATGCATATTTTCCTCATCAAGAAATTGAAATTTAAACCAATACTTTTATTAATTTACATCTGCAAAATATCAATATCACGTTGCGGCTTCAAATCCAATGTGGTGGCAAAATTAGTGTACGATTAAAAAATGTTGAAGACGTGTTCTTAGAATAACGTTGTAAGAACATGACGAAAAAAACTTATTTTCATTTTTCAAACTGCTTAAATAAACATCGTAGAAGGCCTTTACAAAGAATTTAGGTATCGACAATAATAATCTGCATTGTTACGGTAGCAAAACAAGTCTGTTATACCAGGAAAGGTCGTATTACACCTTATACCAAATAAATTATTTGCAACAACAGTCGATTCTTGTTTACCCGACTTTACACAAATTCCTATGTCTTACTCAAACAGAAAGTTGTTGTTGTCACACAGCACTGTTACAAAATCAATCAATCTAGTTCGAACAAAACTTTGATACAATACTGTCGCAATAATCCTGTATCTAGACGTAATAAATATAGAATTGATATCTTGATGAATTTATTCATATCTCCGATTAGATATGCAATAAGAAATGCAGAAACCCATGATCTTGCTGACGTAATCATCCCACGCCGAAATCGCAGGAGTATTCTGTGATTGCAAATTTTCTTACAGCCCAGAAAAATTTGTATTAAAGACTATTTTCGTCTGATGGCATTCAGTTTGTTCAATAGAAAATTTCCTAGTGTCTAACACATTGAAAATACATTTTCTCCTCGCGACTCTGACCACTCGAACACTTTCTGTTCTCTCACCCATCAGCCGTCAGTCGGCCGATGTGGTACACATCGTCACTTTAACTTGAAATACACATAGCACGGTTATAAAAATAATTCGCATCCTACATACAAAAATCGAAGTCTACTTCAAAACAAGATCTAAAAATGCATCTTCCACCGTAGAAGGCAATCGGTCTACTTTATCTAATATGACATGTTCAAAGACTGCACCAGTAGCTTGGCAACTTCTCGGAAAATTGTTGAAATGAAATGTATGAAAGAGACTCAATAAAATTGCTGGTTATTTCAAATAGGATTTGTGATAGTTTTAAAGAATTTTATTTTGGAATTGTTGCCATTGTTTATTTAATTTGATTCAGTTTTAACATTGGAAAGTTGCGTCGATTGTATTTTATTTCCATGTTATTAAAACAGCTTGAGTAAAATAAAATGAAATGATACATTTTCTAAATAAATAGCTCACACACACACATAATATTTTAGCCTATAGGTAGCAATTTGAGCAACTGTTTTCCTCAGTCTTAAACATGGTAATGTGATTTTCACTCACTGATTTCTCGTAGTTATGAACTTCACTTTATAACACTTACAACAAATTCTTTAGAATATTGTGTGCTATTTGATGTATCTGTATAATCACGCAAGCCTGTGCGCTTGTATCTAATTCATATAGAAAAGTATCGACATTTGACGTTTCGTCAAAAGTGGTGGTCAAATCAATATTGAAGTAAAGTTTTATGTTTAACATGCAAAGGCACATTACTTTTGTTGAAGCTGTTATGAATAAATGAATAGGGACCTTTACGATTATTATTTTCGTTGTATTATAACTAATTTCACAACGCAATATCATGTCCTAGGCACAACAGAATAATGGCTGGGCTTGGCTAGTCACTGAGCAGCTCCACCTACTTGCACCTTTGGGACGTTGCAAATCAGATGCGTGGGTTCGACTCCAGGCTCAGACACTTGTACGCTGAAGATTGTGTCGGCGACTTGCGAAATATATTAATGGTGTTATGTAGATTTGACAAATCGCTTCACGTAGCTTATGGCGACAATCAAAACATCATTTTACTTAATAAATAATTCATAGCCGCAATGAGGTTAATAGATATTCGTAAAGTACACAGTATGGGGGAATGAGGTAATAAATAAATTTTTGCGGTTATTGTCGTGTATGTAATGTTTGAATAACTAAACAAGTAAGCTTGAACTCACACAACAGTGCCCTACCTTACTTCAAGTGAGGTAAGTTTGGAGATCATTTGAATTAAAATGAAATCCATAAGAAAATATTTATTTGACTATTAAAGTGTGTGTGTATAAAAGTGCGGGTTCTAAACCTGGTGAAGGAAAACGTAATGAAACATGAACTTATAATTTCTAATTTTATGAGTTCGAATTCGCCGATCCGCCTTAAGCAAGCGTGGTGATTAATGCTCAAACCTTCTCAGTGTGAGAAGTGGCCTTTGCTCAAGAGAGGGCAGTAATAGTCTGAATGATGATGAGATGTGTACATACCTATAGTATCATTCATGATCAATAAAATCCACCACCACAAATTCAAATGTGTGTAATCGCAAAATTAAACATTTTGCTACACATTGAAAAGGATAGTGGCAGTGTTCTTCTCCAGAAAACATACAAATTACATTTATAACGATTGCTATTCTCTCACAATGATAAAGTACTCTGGCGTTAGCATAAATCACAATCAACAATCGTGGATGGACAAAAGCGAATAGTTTATTCATACAACGACAGAGCCAATTGACCGAATGGCTATAAGTTTTTTCCATAATTCAGACAAGAGACATGAAAAAATAACACTATAAAACGATCTTGACAATGTCATTGGTCAAACAAGAGTTGTCAAAAAATATTTTATTATTTTTTAGGGGACAATACATACACGTATTTCCTGATAAATGATCAGTGCCTTCTTAAAACACCCGTCACTAACTCCAACAACCTAACAACTTACCTTTTTTAAAAGAACAAGGCTATTTCCTTGAATGTTTGCACCAACGCACATTATGCTGCATTACAATGAAGCAAGTCTGTATAACTTGATTTTGAAGTTGCAAAAGGAAAGTTATTGCCATCTCTGTCTAATAACTCAATTCATATAGTGAACTAGTGGATCGTACATTACCAAACTAAACGTAGTTAATTTAAGTTAGCAACATGTCTAAACTAGGTTCATTAGACATGTGTCCTTCACGGGCCAATATTGTCTGAAGTTAAATAGTTGGTCAATGAACCGGGGTCGGGCCAAACTTAGTTACCTAAACAAACAAGGGACCCTCTGTGATAGTCAACAATGGTTCCTCAGACTCTTGTTAACGTTGAAGTATTTGGTGCTTTAATAAAAGATGAATTTAAAATTTATGTTTTGAGCACATAACGAATGTGATATTTTAAAAAAGCGTTTCATTATTTACATGTGCTTGTTTTGTTACCTATAAGTGCCCTCTGCTGAGCAAAGGTATATAACACGTCAGGGAAGTTTGAGCATCAATCACCAGGTTTTTTCGAGACAAGTTAAATACGTTTAAAATAATAAAAAATGCCAATAACTACATCAGTTTTAAATCAGTCATTTTGACTACAAAATCATTTCATTACTATAATCTTTCCTCAAGAATTTTCTACAGCCTTATCACGTCCTTATTATGACATATTTGTGCAAGCAATTTTTCACTTCACAGCGTGTTCCGGCAGACTTGAAATTGGATTTTAAAATTAACAGCTTGATAGACATTTTTGCGGTGCAGTGGTAAACACTTTCGAGATTCGATTGGGCTTCGCGACAGTAACATGAGTGGTGCCTTCGTGCCTGAGCCAGGCTGGCAGGCAACCTCATCAAATTTTATCATCCTTATTGACATGCTTTTGGCGAACGAAGTCAGTTTGCGACAACGTGCCATTAAAAACTAGTGCTTTGACTGTGAACAAAATGTTCAAGCGTAATCACATTTGTGTTGTCGAGATAAACTTACGTAACATTATGAACTTTTGTTTCCTTTTAGACTACGCTATTTTACGTTATTGAGTCAAGATTACACCTGAGAATACAATAGTGTCAATTTCTACCAACCAAAGACATTTTTATTGAAAAAGCACTTCTAGAGTAACGAGACAATAAAGATGTTAATAAAGAAATTTGCTACATTGAATTAACGTTTATTATGGGCCAAAATAATCATACTTATTGTCTTTATTCTAACTAATAAATGTTTTATTGTTACAACAAGTTCGAAATAAAAAATTGCTAAGAATAGCATTTTAAAGTAAGGCCTAATGCGATGACCGCAATGAAAATAACAAATTTTAAAATTGAAAATTAAGCATAATATGATTCGTTGAACACTTGCAACACAATGTCATTTAATTACACTTTCGAGGAATATGTAAATACAGGCCAGATAATAGACAATTATGAATGTTGTTGAATATTATCATAATATTGTGTTTGGTTAGAGATGCGGGCTTTTTGACGTTATGCTATCGAAAAGGATAAAGCCTCAAAGAATACATTATCTTTTGAATGCTACAAAGATTTTAGATCGTAAATGGTTGTACAATAAATAAAAAATAAATAAAAGACGCTCACATGTTCTATTTTTAAAATTATACACATGAATTACGGATATAAATACTATATATGCAGTACCTATTGATTTTTACATAGATTCATAGAAGTTGGTCGCAGTCTTTTCTTGGAATGAGTTTAAGAGTCACTGAGAGCTTACAAAACACTATAAATACTGAGGGAAAGGATAAAGGTATCGCCACAAAAATCGTATAGGTATACTAAAATCACTGATTAAAGTAATCAAGAAAATAATTATTAAATGCAAAATAGAGTGCAAGCAGTAGCAGCAGTAGCCATAGATACAGAACAAGATTATACAGAAACAGCTACTAAGTAGATCTTATCGCTAAAGCTGTTTAATCACTACAAAACAAACAATACGCTTTGCTAGCAGTACTGAGAAGATATAAATTTAGTCTAGTGTACCTAGCAACTTAGTCGTTACTTTATTATTGTACATATTATTACTATACAAGTTGAAGCCTAAGAATAATTTCTTTGATGATATGCATCACTGTTCCTTTATAAGTAAGAATAAATGGTTGTGGAATCTTCACAATTTTTTTTTTAATATTCGCGAATACAATTGATCAATCTTCCGGCGGCGGTATTCCCGAACCGATACGACCTTCAAACCTTCAAAAAACGAGCGTACTCCTTCTTAAAAGGCCGGCAACGCACCTGTGACTCCTCTGGTGCTGCAGGAGTCCATGGGCGGCGTCGATCGCATACCATCAGGTGATCCGTCTGCTCGTTTGCCTCCTATTCCATAAAAAAAAAGATCAGTTCACACATCTCCGCCTTTTTTTATTAAACGAGGATTGTAGGAAGGCTAAACGAGATAAGTTCAACCCTTCCTCCACACCCAATCCCCAAATCCTTTGTTGCTTATTTTCTCAACCTCTTAAAGGTGCCGCTCTTGTAGCTTCTCCAGAAGAGTCTGTTTGCTGGTGTTGCGGTTGTCTATTTCGACAGCTCGCATTTTGCATAAAATTGTTGAAATTTCAACATGACAGTACAAAATAAGAGTTGTAAAAATTACCCAGTAATTAATTTATACTTTTTTAACATTTTATTCTTAGTCATCATTATCAAAAGTAGGTTTCTCTGGGAGATTAAATATCTAAATGTATTAAGGTATACCAGATTGTTATTCAAGAACCTCCAATAACACTAAGATACCTCTAGTTTCGCCGCAACAGTCACAAATTCATAGCTGCTGCCGCTTCATATTAATTGATGTGTGCTAATGAAAATTAAATCGTAAACCAAAAGTATAGAGTTGACTTTACATTGATATTTACTGCGTTACCTAATACAGTCTCCTTATCGCAGGTGGCAATATAAGCGGTGAAGGCTCTGTGAAATTCCCCACTATGAGTCTCGTTCAAGATATGAACGCGTTTATTATACAGACAAGAAGTTGTGAATTCTTAAGTAAAGGCGAAATATGAATATCAGATGTGAAAAATAGAGGGATCTCCAATATAATCCTATTTACAATTGAATTGCAAAAATGTTTACAACCCCAATACTAACCTTAAGTAAATACAGGGGCTACAAACATATCGAGGAATAACAAAAATGGTTTAATTTTGAAACTCTTTATTTATATAAAGAAAATTTGTCTAATCCTTTTGCATAGATTTTACATAAATCAGAAATAAACAGATTCAAGAGTAATTTATCAAAGAAATTCTTTGATTTATTTTCGTAAACTTGAACTATTTCAATAAAGCTTAGCGGTCTTAGCTTTATTTAAATTCAATAACTTAGTTAAGAAGATTATACTGTCAAAAGAAGTTGTTTTACTAGAAATTTAATCAAGTTATTTGATTTAAAATATTTTAGAACCCTAGACAACTAAAGCAAAGCAATATTACTTTGATTTGTTAATTTGGTTTCAAAGAATTCTCACTCGCGCGTTGTACATGATGTAAGAGAACGTTATAAAACTGACACCATCATCACCAGCCTATAAGTGCCTACTGCTCAGCAAAGGCCTCTTCTCACATGGAACAGGTTTGAGCATTAATCACCATGCTTGGTCAAGGCGGATTGGCGATTTCAAACTAATAATTAGAAATTATAAGTCCACGTTTCTTCACGATGTCTTCCTTCACCGTTTGTTAGTAGTGTCTAAATAATCATACAAAGTACATTAACTCATGAAAGTCACATTGATACTTGCCAGGTTTCAAACCCGCACCCTCATACCTTAACCACTAGGCCACAACGATAAACTGACACCAACCTCTGAGAAATTTAAGACATCCCAATTGCAAATCCAGTTAAAGAAAAAAATGTAAAGAAAATATCTCAGAATGACTGAACTAGTTTCTAAACCAAATTGTACATTCTAAGTCATTAGGGCCATCTTTAATCAATTTAAAATTGCTTCTATGTTCAGAACTCCGCAACGAGACGTCACCAAGTAAACATTAACCATGATCTAATCCACTTTGTATGAAAATAATAAAATGTTGCGACGATGCTATTAAACCGCGCGGGATTTAAAACGATTCCACCCATACCTACACCACATAAGGGTGAATGTTGACAAAAGACCATGAAGTATATAAATAGAGCTATAAAAACATGATTGAAGAGGTTTATGTTTGTTGATACAACCATAAATTTTATACAGGTATATATTGAAACAATAGCAATAAAGATTTTTGTTACCTTTTTACTAATGCAATTCACATAAACTGTGATGCTTGTAGATTGGAAATTAAGCCTGTTACTGCTATTCATTTTTCCATTTTAGTCATTAACACAAATACATACACACATTAATGTATATTTGGACTAAACAGAGGAAATCAGAGAAAGTATGAATGAATTACGTGTGGGAAACTGTTAAAGTTACAACGACCCGAATAAATTTGAAATAGAACCAGGAAGAAAAAGATAACAAGTCATTTTCATGTGCAATAAAACCAACGTATTTTCAGATTCAGAAATGAGAGGAATATCTAAAGATCTGCCAAGTAATTTACTGTATTTGGAACGTATCCACTTCATCACCCGCATCGTACAAATTTGATGTGAAAACTACCAGCATCAAGAAACCAATGCAAAAGTTTGATCCCAAATATCTTCAAGAAACAAGAAAGTCTAATATCATTAGTTGAGAATAGGGTTGATGGAACCAAATTTCCAAACACCAAAGTTACTTCCAGTTTAGCTAAGTAGTGAAAGAGATGGCTTTTCTTTGTTTGATTAGAACTCTGAACTCGTGAACGCAGTTCTGCTCATCTCTTCACTCATCCTGAGTTTTAATTAAACTTAGGGTGTTACAATTTAAAAATGGTTTTAAAAAAATTAAGTAAATATTTGTGACTTAGGTGTGAGACCACGTTCAATCATCATAGTCGGTTTTCAAAAATAAAAATTTTAAAATGCAGTCATGCTCTTTTATGTATTTGAATTGAATCTCAATATTAAGGCAAACAGCCACTTCTTCGTCAACAAATTGCAACAGAAACGTTTCACCACCTTCAACTCGGTTTTAATTCCAAAGTAACGTTAGTCAGCGTGTCTCAACCCTAGAGCCGCACCATTCCTTAGGAGCCACCTAATAAAGTAAGTTTACACGAAACCCATGCTACCAGCTATAATCCCGTGTGAGTAACGACGGCTGGTTGCTACTCATTAATTTGCCCTCCGCCTCCGCCCCGGGATTTGTACAATGACTATTGTTTATGCTATCGCCGACTTAAGTAATTATAGTTTTCTATATTTGTAAAGTTCGGTGCTTTAGAAGTTTTGCTACTTGCGTTACTATTACTTGTTTGATTTATTATTATGTATGAGTGTTGTTCGAGGAAAGTTTTTCGGTAAGAATTTTGGGACTTTTGCTTTGGCTTTAGATGTTCTGAGAGAGTATGTGGTGAAGTTTTGTATACGAGTTTCTGTATGATACTGTTACTAATAATAAAAGAAGTTGTATAACATGTTTGTTCCTAAAAAATACATATCACATTTCTTTGCCAGATTCGACCAGCAACCTAGCGCTCTCCGTTAGCGGAGAAGATTTGAGCATTAATCACCAAGGTTACTCAAGTTGTATTGGTGATTTCAGAGTTCTCGTTAGATATTTTGAGTCCAGATTTCCTTACATTTTTCGGTGATGTCCAAATAATCTAAAATTATTTGTCACATTGGTGCCAGGTTTCGCCCTCATTCATGAAAAGCGGGTGCCTCAACTTTCAAGCCACAACATACTAAAATTTCCATTTCTTTGTTACGAATAAAGTTTGTAATTTGTAGTTTGTTTGAAAGTCTACTTAGTATAAAACTGAGTACCATTCAATGGCATTTTGCGAAAATGTATAATTACTTAATTCGATTAGTCTTATTCCCATATGAACTAGTACTTTAAGTATATACGTGTTCACATTTTTGCTTCCCCAAAATTGAAATCGTTTATTCTCCATCTACTGAACTCGTAAAACACATATAATAAACAACTGTTTTATTGCATACTAAAAGTAAAAAACTCGGGAAAATATTTCTCATTCAATTTGGATGACATTCGGCGTTGTGAAGCGTCAGCAATCCCAGTAATGAAATTGTGCTCAGCGCGACGCTACGAACCGACTATGCGACGACAAAATAATAGGCAACCTACGTAAAGGGTAATGTACTAAGTTCAGCACTTCAGCAGTGTAAATAGTATCGTTCCAGACTTACTGGAATATTTGTTACATTACGAAATCATGCTATATTGTAATTATATAGTCATATAATTCACATTACAGTGTTTTTGAACATTAAGTGCGAAAATCAAGTGTAGGACAATACGTCGATGACACTTTTTTTTGAGGTTTGACATTTGGATTGGGGGATTGGAGAATCAAGGGTTAGAAGAAGATCAAGAGTTGCTTCACACTGGTTTTAAGTGAGGCTAATGTTTCCCTCGGTAGAGCCAGGCCATTGGTATCAAATCATGGCTCTAACACACTTCAATAACAAGAAATCCTATTGTAGGTTTAGTTCTAATTTGTAGTTTATAAAACGTTTGCCACAACATAACATCCAATCACCAGGACGTAGTTAATACTGTTTTGAATTTATAATACTTTGTTTGATAGAGGCACGTGTCTTTGAATGCAATCCTAAGAAATTAAATTGTGAGCGATCAATAAAACTTTGTTTAAGTTTCGCTAGATTGAGCACTTATAGGGCTAAGAAAACTAGTTGTGTTTTCTATTGGGCTATTATGTTTTATTTTATTATGGACTTGTTATGCTTGTTGCCTTAGAAGAATATATTTGAATCTTAGATTATTTTATTTGTGACTGCTTTATAGAATATGAAATCTCTCTTAAAAAGGGATAGGGCAGCAAAAGAGCAAATAAATCACATGACAGTAAGCAATCGGCGCTGCCCATTCGGAACAATATAGAGTTATGTGTATGTACAGGTGGCGCAGAGTGGGCTTCAGTTACACAGTGAACCATGAGAATTTGGTTTACTCTTTAATAAGGCCAAAATGTACCATATCATGGCTCTTCTATAGATATCATATCCATCCTGAAATTTCATTAAAATATTATTATGTAAAATTACAAAATAAAAAGCCAAGAAAAACTATAAGTACTTGTTAATACCACTCCAGAGCCGAACTCTGAGAACAAACGAAGCAATAATCTTTCTCACTATTTGTCATTCCAACAACAAAAACTATAAAAATAAAAGAAACCTCAACAATCTCAATTACTTACAGCTTAAATAGAATACAGTTTATTACTCAACTAAGCAATCAACAAACTAATTGATGTCAAACACATGTGACTGACATTGAGATAAATTAATCAATCCTTGTCAAAACTGCTTTCTGACGTGTACACAAAGAATGGTTGGACGTTCAAAAGAGATAAATTCCCAACGTTTTGTTTGCACTGCAGTGTTTCTGACAAAATCCGGCACATGCGACTTTTTTCTCATTTCTGCGTCAGTCGACGTCGCTTAAAAAATACATCCATTTTCGCAGATTCATGCCACAAAAAGATTTTTCGTAGTAAGTAGTAGGTAATTTAAAAAAAAATGCACTAATACTTTTCAATAAAAGTTTAGTAAACTAAACCACAATTTTTCTTATATTAAAATTTATTTTTCAGTGTTCAAGATTACATACTTAGACACATTTATAGAAACAAATTTAAACACATACAAACTATACACCTATAGTACCAGAATTAGGTTATGGAACTTATTGGAAAAGAATCTCCATATTATCAAGACAAAAGGTGTATTAAAATAAAACATCTATAAATTATAAATAATTTTCTACAAAAGACATCTCCCTAAGTAACCCAATGTTTGTCCGTAGTACAAAAAACAGTGTACAAAACTGCAACTGCCGACAACAAACAGAGATTGTTCATAAAACAAGGTTTCGCTACCGGCGTTATCACGGTAGCATAGCCGGACGCCCACTAGCCCACTATCCTGTCTACTTACCGAACTATTTCAAAGGGACAGTGGTTTTCAAACTAGCTAGGATTGTTACCAAAATTAAAACCAATGCTTTTTTCATACAAATGACTGCTTAGTTTTTTATGTATCTATCAGCATTTTATAAAGCAACTACAGAAAACGTGGTTTGTTTAACATCTATTTTTAAGTATGTCTTAGTAAGACATATTTTTTTATTTTGATATTAAGTGCAGTTGCCGTATATAAAAATAACGAAAAATGTACTATTACTAATATTGTTCACATTAAAAAGTTACACACAACAAGAAAGCACTACTGTTTTACTTGATAGTTACAATAACTAATTAACTGAATCAAATCCTAAATGTAGAATTTACAAAGATCTCCAATTGTATTTTTGTAACATCTGTATTTATATCATACGTAAATTCCGTTACAAATCCTAATTCTATTTTATTCTAATACAATGGAAACAGAAGCACAATTTGAAACTACAAAATCCAGATATTACCAGTTTGACAACCCCAGTCGAGGATAACAGAACTTGTTCTTACGATAGAAAAATATACACAATATTGTGAAGATACGTTCTTGACAGTACGATACGATTATCATATCACTTTATTCTGTAAGGGTCTTTTTTTGAAGAACTTTGTAAATAAAATCCCAAGATTGTTATAACAAAATTAAAAGGGTTCGAGATAACGTCAGGAATATGAGTGACATTGTGATATGATTATGGCTCTATAAATAAATAATTAATTGGTTTAAATGATAACAGAGTTGATGCTTCGTTCATTTGTTTCTTAAGAATAAACATAAAGAGTCAATGCTATTTTAATTCTATAAACAGACTTCGCACACACACATAATCTGAGAGAAAATGTACAAAATGGAACCCAAAACATTTTGCGTGAGGAATTTGTGACTTAAATCTGCAACAATAGTGAAGATATGAGACAGACTGAAAAATGTGATGAAATAGTTAGATGTGGTCTGCTTTCGTACCGCATTTTCCTTATCCTACCATGAACATTATCAACATGATACCAAAATTAATTATTATTTAATTAATTGTAAGAGGTCGCTGTCATATGCACTATGTATGAGGATGCACTTTTGAAACCTGGCAAGTACCAATATGACTTATTCCGAGTTATAATATGTACTTTCAAAGAAAAAATAAATAGAATAGTAGTGTGTAACTTATAATCACTAATAATAAATTTGAATCCACAAATCAGGCTTTTAGGTTAGTAATTTATTCTCATTCGTTCTCCGTGTGCAACAACATAATATAAAAGTTCAAATTTAAATCAAAACAAAATTAATAAAAGAAAACTTTAATCACAGCGTTTTATAAGAGACGCGACGGGCCTATGCATAACAGTAATTTGAACTAGATTCTTATCTACACACTGACACTAAGAACAAGTTCCTATATAACGAGTAAGTTCTAAGTAATGCGACAAGTATTATAAATGCAAAAGCATTTGTCTGTTTGTTTGTTTATTCTAATTGCAGCTCGACTGCTTCACAAATCTTAGAAATGTTGTTTGCAGTTATGCATGGCATCTGTTCAATGAATATTTTAAATTTATGAGTTTACACAGTACGACTAGAATTGCAAAGGTTATTTATATTTTTGATTTTGTTTGGAATTAATTTTGAAATTTGCTCTACAACATACACAGAATGTTCTTGTTCAAGTCCCACATGCTCGCAGTAGTTCTATTAATACCTAAATTACAGCTAAACGAAATTAATATATATCAGAAATATTCACATGAAAAGAACGATTTATCTTCTGACTTTTAAAAGAGCTGAACTCAGCACATACGCTTCCTGATGCATAAATCATATTTTGACAGTAACCGCACTTTATGAGAACTTTGACAATCTGTTCTTCTCCACTGATTTTTATGGCTTACTCGATCTGATATGCTTAAGACGTATGTGAATTTTCTAGTTTAAACCTAGAAATACTTAAAAGTATTTGTATAAGTATATTATTATGCATGCATCTATCTAGCAGAGGTAACAAATATCTAAACAAAATAAAATATTTTCCAATAATTCATGAAAAGCTAGTCAGCTTTCAAATGACAACGAAGTAAAAGAACCACCAAATTATCCCCTTACGGAAATTGTGTTGAAAATCAAAACACCACATGCCTGTAATAACTCTGACATAGACGTGAAGGCTACAAACTGAGAGCTTCACTCCTAATAAAGGGCGAGGGCTGTCAGTCAATTTCAGAATGAAATCCCGGTGCAACAAAGCTATATCCGACTGTAATCTCGGTGAGTACATATTTCTTATTTCACATGGGAATGTGAGCGGAAAAATGCTTTATTATTTACGCAGCAGTGTTCATCAACCGTCCGGACTCTGTGTCCACGAACATTAAGCGCGCTGTGACAACAATTGAGGCGAGTCCGTCGATACGCGGCATCTCCGGGGAAATTACCGGTTCCTTGCCGCCGCTGCGCCGTACCGACCGTAACGCGGTTTGAGACGGCCAACGTTTGGTACACAATGTTAAAACCAAATTGTGGTGGGACGAAAATTTTACGACCCCTACCTGTGACATGTGGTGTATTTTTTCGACATTGCAATGAATTTACCTGGAAAGGCATAGTTTTAGCTGTTAGTAAGGTATACGATGATATTTCATTTTTATACTGACCACTATAAATAAGAGTGGAATGACCTCGGCTTTGTTAAGAACAATATTAAAATTTAATACCTATCATAAATCAATTACTTAAATGTCACTAAAAATATGGACACCACAGTCATTTGTTCTACCTACGTAGTCGTAAAACGCCGAACAATGTTATAATGCCAACACTAAATCCGGAGATACATGACATAGTCGCAATTAATAGGTATCCAACACCTATTACTATGCGAACTAAACTAATAAATATTTCCAACTGTGAGAGTGAAAATCCACTGTACAAAACTGCAGCTAATTTTCAGGATTCCAATGAATTTATTCCAGCCGTCGAGAGTAGGGATGGGGTTGTAAAAAATGCAGCCGGTCGCAATCCCGGGTTTATCCGAACGCAAATAAATCTGTCAATTTCACTCAGCCTCCCTTCGTGTGCCGTTGGTTTCTATATTCTTGTTATCTTTCACTATAGATTTAGAGTTCGGATACGTTTTCTGCCTACCGATTGTTGTTTTAAAACTTGGTGTACAGAACATTATTTTCAAAAATATTTGGAATCAATACTTTAGGATTATCAATTTAGTCTAGTATTTAATTTAATTTCCACGGCCTCACACGAAATGAGTTAGATACAAAAGACCTGAAAGAGGCTAAAGGGTCTTATCTTATTAATATTATAAATGCGTAAGTTACGATGTTTGGATGTTTGTTACTCAATCACGCCAAAACGGCTGGACAAATACACTCCTGAATAGGACATAGGCCTTTTTATCAACATAGTACGCGGGTGAAGCCGTGGACGGAAGCTAGTTTTTTTTTTTTTTTTATGTAATAGGTCGGCAAACGAGCAGACGTGTTACCTGATGGTAAGCAATCAGCGCCGCCCATGGACACTCGCAACGGTGGAGTTACGAGTGCGTTGCCGACCTTTCAGGGATTAGGGATTTAGAGATATAGGGATTGAGGAGGGATTGGGGAAGGGGAAGGATTGGGCCTCCGGTAACCTCACTCACACGGCGACACACAACGCAGTGGTTATTTCACGCCGGTTTTCTGTGAGGCCGTGGTATCACTCCGGTCGAGCCGACCCATTCGTGCCGAAGCATGGCTCTCCCACACTTAAATAAAATAAAAGTTATAAATAATACTCTTATTGATTAAATTTCACCCCATTCCTTCTCCTTCTCCTGCTTCAGGCCAAGGCCTTATTGTGCTTGCACACTCAATCGCAGCTGGAAACAACTCTTACGTTGTGTTTCTCCGTGTGAGTCGATACCTAGCAACGATTCGTACAATAAAATAACAGTAAAATAGTTTTCTATTCTTTTAAAAAAACAAACGCAGTCAATACAACGCTGTGACAACATCTATTGTTCGACACAGATCAACAGATCCAATAGACATCCCCTCACGGCCGAGATCGAACTCATTCATCCGTCGGATGAATCTGTGGGGCTGGACGTACCAGACTATGAATGTACAGTGGCCAGCAGACTATCCAACTCCTTTCTGTAAATTCTTTTATCAGATTTTCAACTTTGTTCTATTGGTATAAAGTTTAAAATCCAATAGAAACAAATTATCAGATTGAAGTATGTTGACTTGCTGTTGTCTGGACTACGCCAGACTTCGATGTACCGCGCCATCCTTCGAAATGTCCGGAACATTTGTTTATCCGCTTCAATTGCAGTACATTGCGTCTCTGTGAAGGACTGCAAATCGTATTAGTATTATAAATGGTTCAGTAGATAAATTGATTGTGGTTTTAATAACGATGATAATTATAATTGTGGGGTATTATTATTAATATAGGGTATAGTTGGGAGACTACATAAAATAATTTAACAGCTAAAAAGACTTTTGACGACATTTTACTATTTGCTATCACACTTGCTAAGGGTGAACACTTTTCTTGATTTTTGCTAACCCAACCTTACCTAATGTTTAACAATAGATCAGCTTGTTTTAAACCTTAATTGATAAACTTGCTGCAAAAAAAGAAATCACGGGGAAAGTGTCTTTTTGGTATGTAATTATCACAGAAACTAAAATATTTCCTACCAACTTGCAGCAAGTGTTTACTCAGACTGTTTTCATCAATTATTGTAGTAATATATCAATATTTTAAACAGATATAATAAACCTTAATACATTTACATAGAGTCCTATCTGCAAGAGCAACTGTAACTGCCGTAAATCCTATTATCAACGGATCGGTTCATACGTTAATTGAAGGATGCGAGCGCTGTGGTATAATGATGAAATTGTTTTAATTATTTTCACAGTGACATGATAGTAATTGAACAAGAGGATTATGTCATAACACCCACATAAATTCCTAAAGGAATTCTGGAATTTAAATTTAAATTTCGCGTTAGAGCTAAACCGTTTTTATAGTACGCTAAGTATCATGACTGGGCTTTTCATATTCTTCAAACGAGAAGTTTGATATACAAATCATATCAATAAAATTTTTAGAAGTGAATAATTGAAATAAATCACTACATATGTAGTATGCATAAAACAAAGTCGCTTCGGGATGTTTGTCCCAATGTATGTTTAAGTCTTCAAAACTGCGAGACAAATTTTTGATGCGGTTTTTGTTAATAGATAGGGACATAATGATTCAAGAGGAAGGTTTAAGTATATAAATTATTTTGTTTTGCAGACAAAGTCGCAGGCAGTAAGTTATCACTGCTGAACTTTAAATCCAATATGTAACGTCCAAGTTAAACGGAAAACCAAAAGGTACAGTCCAGTTGCCATTTTATTTTATATAGCCTAAGGATGACCTTAAGCTGATTTAATAAAAAAAAGATCAACTCTATTAATATATGTGATAAAAAATAAATAATAAAAATAAAATATGACATCATAATAATAACAAAAAGCAAACAAAAGAAAACGTAACAATAAATTTTAATCGTAAAACACGTCTACAAGTTGTAACTTATTACATATGCATTAACTTATCATGTTTACCAGTATAGATTTATGTTGGAACGTCCACATTATCATAATGGTATTGAATATACCAATTCGGACTGCGATCCGAATTCATATGAGTTTTTCGAACGATTGTCCGGGATTCGGATGGAACCGATTGCTTCCCTATTTCCTGTATCGATATTTTATTGCATGACATATTTCTACGAGATGACTCGACTGCCTCGCGTTCGATTGGATATTCGTACCTAGTATCGAATACATATCGGCGTTTGATTGCTTTTCAGATATCTATGGAGGTATTTTAACAAGATTTTTCCGTGTATGTGAGGCGGTTGAGAATTTTTAATTTGCCAGCTTGTTACCTTTTCTTTTTCCGTACCGATGTTATTTTAACATGTCAGCTATTCGTACTGATAATTAATAAAAATACAATACAATGGAGGTTTATTTATGAATCTGGCTATTTCGTTTTATATGAGAACTTCAAAGTTCATTTGTATGTACAGATCGCATGTGGAAGTTTTACAATACTTATCTTAAAACCGATAGTGATTCATAACGAATACAGTATTCAATTGGTAAAGGTGTCTCGTATATCGAATTGGAATTCAATACGACTTGATATCTATGCCCAAAATCGATCGTTTTCAAATTAATTTCAAACATGAGGTATAAATCTTAGCAGTCGTAAATATTTATGTGATACGTGAGACCAAAGTTATTAAGTTTGTTTTGTGTAGCACTATCTCCTAAAACGTATTTAGAATTTTTAATCTAATTCGAAAAGAATATTCTTGTGACTCACACGCACCTTGTTCGATTTTTGAAATTAGTAAAACCGTGAATTTTTATACGAGTGTTTTATTTTATGCAGAGATATGCTTCGACACGAATGGTCCGGCTGAGGTGATACTAGAATCTCTTAGAAAACCACTTCTCTGGTGTTGCAAGTGCACATTGCTGACCACCAACTGCTCGATCTACCTAGATCAGGGTCCCGGGTCAACGTACTACGAGCTTTGGCTTGGAGCGAGAGAAGACACGGGGAGTTTTTAGTCAGTAAGAGTCTATCACTCCTTCTTGCCATACCACGGGCGAGAGACTGATGATTTTTCCTACACAAACAAAATATCACCAATGGCTTAGGTAAGCAACCAGGGATTCGGTGGACCGACGTTCAGGTGATCTGTCTGCTTGCTTGAGTACTGTCTTTCTTGGGTATGAGGTTTTGGATTTGGATAGGACTTAGATAATTGTTGAAATTTATGGTATTAAGGATACTATGAATTAAGCAATCATAACAATTATTTGTCGTTTGTATCAATAAGGTAGTTGCAGTTTCGTTTTAATTTATTGTGACATGTGAAAATCTTCACATTGTGATGACGAGAAGGCGTCTTCAAACATTTCTATATAAACAAGAATAACCCAAAAGATTGTAAACAATTGCAATACGCAAAAATACGAATTACCATATCTTGATCCAATCCAAGTTCGTGAATTCTTTGATAACACAAACAAAAGTGCCATACACAAAGTATATAATCCTTTACATATAAAGTAGGAATCACCCTTTCACCCTTTTTTGCAGGAGTTAGTGACTATAATACAAAGTTTTCCGTATAGCCGAAAAAGTTTACGTTTTTCGTGCAAAATTTATTGGCTATAAACAGTGACGTTCGAACCACGGAAGCATAATAAAAGAAACTCAAGGGGTCAGCACACGGCAGCTTTATGGAGTTAACTCGCAAATTGTTGTCAGTTATAATAGTTTCGTTTGGAGTAATAAAAAGTTTTCTTATTATTACGGTATTTTTATCTCCCCTGCTCTAAAGGATGCTTAAACTTGTGATTTAGAAGTTTGAATGTCTTTCGGAAATTTAGAGGCTCGTTTTAATACAGTTTTATGTATACTTATCTTACTAATATTATAAATGCGAAAGTTACGATGTTTGTATGTTTGTTACTCAATCACACCAAAACGGTTGAAAGAATCTGGATGAAATTTCCGGAATAGGACATAGGCCTCTTTTTATCAACATACCACGCGGATGATGCCGCGGGCGGAAGCTAATTTTAATACCGTTTTATGTATACTTATCTTACTAATATTATAAATGCGAAAGTTACGATGTTTGTACATTTGTTACGCAATCACACGAAAACGGCTGAACGGATCTGGATGAAATTTAGCACAGGTTGTAGGATACACTCTGGAATAGGACATTGGCTACTTTTTATCAACATACCACACGGGTGAAGCCGCAAGCGGAAGCTAGTTAAAGTATAAACACTGAAATTTTGGAGCTCATGTTTGCAACAGATTTATTGATAGCTATTTCAAAAATATTTTACAACGTATGCTTTGCATGTTAGAGTTTCTATAATTTAAATCTAAGCTGTAACATAAAACCAAGTTCACTCATTCAATAATGTATCTTAAAGAAACATTACTAACTTTAAAACAATAGTCATAAATTACTCTAACAAAGTAAACAAAACATAAACAAACACAGTTTCGGAACATCAAATTAGAATGCAGCACCAGAAATAAATTCATCCGTCTCATTAATAAATAATTAATCAAACGAAACGCCATAGCGACGAAACTCGCTCCAATTAATTTTACCATAGCATACAATTTTACGCATTGTTAGAAACATTGTACTGAACAATATATATTTATATAAAATTCCCTGTTAACATGCAAACCGACGGACGGTAAATAGAATTGGGAGCTTTTAATTCTGTGAGCATTAAGGGTTAAATCCGCCACCAGTTGCGAGTCGAGCCGTTGGCGCAGATCCAAATTATTTTAAAAGAAACCCTCTAACGATCTCATTTCATAGGATCACAGCATATTACTTGTTAGCGTTTTTAGGATTTTCTACTGAATATTTTAATATGTTCTTCTTTTGTTCCTATCTGTGAATGGAACGAAATCTCTTAGTAGCTGTAATACTAGGGCTTACCTCTATATATGTATACATATTGTTAGCTTTGTGTTGTCAACATAAGTTTTTTTTTAGAATAATGCAATTGTTTATCAAGTAGAAAATGGAAGAATTACTAAAATGTGTTTCGCCGTGTTAGTGAGGTTACCCCACCAGTAATCAAAGATTATCCTTCCCCAATCCTAAATCTCCGAAACCCTAATCCCCAAAAGGCTGGCAACGCGATCGTAACTCCAGGTTTACCGCTCGGTATACGACCTATAACCTAAAAAATAGTTGTAATTTCCACCTAAAGATAACCTCTACGTAATATTATAGGAAATAGATTCGATGTGCATATGTATGTAGATCTCTACACAGCCTCTCAGAACTAAGTAATCGGATTTCGGAACCAGAGTGCAAATTGATAGTCCTTTAGGCTGACCATACCTTACACACCAATTTCTATGGCAGTACGTTTAGCTGTCACATTCTAAAATCCAATCTGTGTATAGTTATAAAGTTAATGTAACGTTGACTAAGTGATGCACAAAAAGAGAAAAATAAACCCTTTAATGCAGACAATAAGTTTTAAATTAAAACATAATCTGTTCAGAAGCAAATCTCTTATGAATACAATAGCATTTTTTCTGCAGCTTAGTACACTGTTAGCGGTTCACTTAAAACATTAAAAGCACGTGGACCTCGTTAATAAACCCCATGCTTTAATTAAATCCAATTACCGTTCTTATTACATTCCGTTCCTATAAATAAACCTTCGTTATTTACTGGGAAGTAGATATTATCTTCTCAGATGTTGTTTAGTCGATAATTGTTATAAACAGGAGAAAGGAAGTCCTTCCGATAGCTGACCGACTTCCGAAGTGATTATATCTAGTAGAAGCAATCGATTCCCAGTATTGATGCATCATCTTGTACTGAGAAACGGAACTACTGTTTTACCGGCTCAAATATGTATACTAAAATACAAAGTATACTTAATGGTTCGTTGAATTTCTTTACAAGAATGAGAATGATGTGTCATTTCTTTTTTGAGTTTGGAGTTCTGAGATTGATGATTTGTACGAAAGGTGTCGCTGACATTTTAGCATGAAAGGCAATTGATATGTTGTTTTTAAAATATTAAGAGTGTTATTTTTACAATTTCCTTGTATTCGAATTTGTTTGTCATAGTTTGCTTTTTTTATTTCTCACAAAATAGTGTTTTTGTTTTGTTAATTTGTTTACTTTATATGCTTCATATAGAGCTGGTGGATGGTATATCACAATTTACTTTAAAAAAATGTAAACAAGTCACACTGGCTTTGCTAATTCAACAGTATATTAAAACAGAAATACAACGAATTAGTAGAACATATTTTATAACTAAGCTGTATAATAAAAACAGTGATGTGTTTTGATTGTAAATAACATCGACTAGATTGTTCATATTTGAGAGTTGTCCTTGCAATGTGTCCTAATCTAACTGCATTATGACTTTTTATCATTAATGAAAACAAATTCAATTTTAAATAAAAGACGAGGACTGTCTGTCGTTCCATTAGTACAAAAGAAACAAAAGAAGCTATCATCATCGAGACATCTCATTCAATATAGATGGAAGAGAGATTGCAAAACAAAAGTTGCACTTTCAACAACAGACCAATGCATTTGTGTTCTTTTAATTTGAAAACCTTTATTACTTTGTTTTACATGCATTGTTAATTAAAACGAGTGGTTCCAACAATGCTGTAATTGCAAGTGCGGTACATATTTTGAATTCTATTCAAATGAAAAATGAATATTGGATTTTGCGTTTTCGTTGTAGAGTTAAAATTTGATTGTAATGTGTTATCGTATTATTGTGTAATTAAGTGTAATTTTGACATCAATGTTTTAATTGTTAAGTACTCCAATGTTTTTAAAGGCTGTCTTGTTTGTTTAATGTCTTTTGAATGACCGTGTCACGTCTTCTTCTATTGTGATTATTAATGTAAACTTTTATGTTGTTCTAATTTCACCTATGATAAATTAATTTCTATACGTAAGCACAGAACCAGCACGAACAAAAACTATGAATGAAGCAATGTCTAAACGTTGACTCATTCATAGTTACAAACAAAACGTCTGGTACAGACAAGATTTCAACACACATAGTTTGCACACTAAACGAAAGTTTTAGCAACTAAGACAATCCGTGAGTAACACATGAGCTTAATAGTAGGAAAACAAATGTCCAGACACCAGTCTAAACATTTAACACGGCGCCATACCCGTTCTATGCCATTTATAAAGGTAAATGCTAGAGAAATTACTACGTCCCACTTTATCTCACTCATTATGGTAAACACGGTCTGAGCGATATAATTACGTTGTAATTTGTTATTGTTGTATCACAGAACACGCCATCCATTACAATTAAGATATTTTTTATTAACAATTTTCACGCGACCACTAATTTTGAAATATCGTCCGGATCTTTCGAGGCGTTTGTTTTGTTCGAATTTTGAATGTTTATGTAATTTGTTTTTTATTGCTTTGTTTTGTTTTATTTACTTGCCAGTACATAGCTACTAATATTGGTGTAATAGAAGCTTTTTACTTAATTCTTAGGTTTTCCGTATATGTAGATTCGTCATATCTTTGAGGGAACATTGAGCCCCCGGGAACCTCACTCATACGGTAAAGCATAACGTAAATAGTGTTTCACTCCGGTATTATGGGAAGTCGTGGTATCACTCTAGTCTAGTCTAGCCGGCCCATTTGTACGGAAGCTTAGCTTTCACACTATCAAGACTTATGATTCTAAAATTTCATTCCTAAAATAAGAGAGTAATACAATTAAAATCATATATCTTAGTCCCCACACATTTCCTAACATATACGTTTCAGAATAAACTCGAGTGACTGTAAATGTTTATCACACTTCGTAATAACAATTGAAAGATTTCTTAATAACTATTCTATTACTTGATAACTTCATTATAACAGGTGAACGTGTTGAAGCATCAAATGTGAACCCTTTACAATAAAACTTGACAACATTATTGCAGTTAATTTTAAATTCTTTTGTACTGTTTTCAATGATCCCAAAGACAATTAT
Organism: Spodoptera exigua; assembly: GCA_902829305.4. Lineage (NCBI taxonomy): Eukaryota > Metazoa > Arthropoda > Insecta > Lepidoptera > Noctuidae > Spodoptera > Spodoptera exigua. The sequence continues at coordinate 8,760,819 of LR824612.2, forward strand.
GAGGTGCATGTACTGCATAGAAATGTCCATACATTTGTTTCTTACGGTATAAAGATTATTATCGATACTGTACTTGGCTAGATGCTGGCCGTTAATTGTTTAGATGAAATATTGATTGACTGCCTGATTCAGAGAAAAAAAAATACAGCAAAATAAAAAACATTCTAAATTTGAACACTAGAGTATAAAGAATAACCATGAACTTACAATTTAGAAAAAGAAGTTTAAAATTTACTAAGAAGCAGTACTTAGTAATGTAATAAAAAGCATACATTATCATTTATCTGATTACTCCACATCGTAGTCTCTGAAAAACTCAAGACTTAGACGCCACGTTGCCGTAAATACAATAGTATTTATTTAACACGTCAATATTATGCTGTTTACATAACTTAGTTAAATTTTCTACTAGTACGCACAATAGAAGAGTTTTTTTTTCTATCGTTTGTTGACGCAAATGGCTCAGAAAAAGATTGGATTAAAGCCGGTTCGGGATGGCATTTTATTTAAAATTGAATTTTGTTGAAAGTTCGGGGCAATTAACATCAATTTTTATTTTTTTAGGTGAAGTATCCGATTCGTAGACGCCACGAAGAATTGGCAGAGGTAGTAAATGATACTTCGTTTCAAAGACCAAGGTAATTTTCGGATTTATATGAACCTTTCTGATGGAAAATCTCTCGTAATGGGACTCTTATTCATGAGCAGCGTCCATCAATTGAAACTAGTATAGTTTTTCTCAGTTACTTCATGTGAGTTAGTCGTTATTTTCAACAAAATTAGTATGTCTACTACAATACAGTTACTATTCAAAAACAGTAAACCGCTACATCGCAATATATTTAGAAATAAATGAAGGAATATATTATATTATTTATATTTATTATTTATTAATACCATCTGGCAGGCCAATACCCGTCGGGGGGTTACGACGAATGCTTCAGTGATACCCGCCCCTCCGACACATGGGTAAGTGAGTGGAGAAACACTGAGTTGGTTTTTAGTCAGTAAGAGTCTAACAGTACCCTTCGCCCCGAGGGCGATGGGTCTCCATGAGGATTTTCCATCCCGATACCCTAGCCTTTTTTCAAGGCCGGCAACGCACCTGTGAATCCTCTGGTCCTGCGATTGTCTTACCATCAGGTGATCAGTCAGATCGTTTGACTCCTATTCCATTAAAAAAATACTAGACTTTCGTCTTATCCTACGTAAAAAACACAACAAACAAACAGTACGTAGCTAAGTTAATCTTCAACCAATCTCATATCCGTGTAAGTTAGGCGTAAAATGCCACCGTTCAATACAAAGCCTGGGTCTACATACGATCATTAATCACATATTCGAAGCTCTGTCAATCAATCTTGTGACATCTGCAAACGAAGCGGTTTGCTCGCTTCATGTCGTTTACATTGCCTGTCGAGCTTGAGTTCAAGCGCAATATGTTGAAGTAAGCAAGTGATAGGTTTTGAAAAAACGTCGGTAAAAAATTATCGTTATCTATAGTTACGTTTACTTTTACGCTTTTATTGCTATTTAAATATGGATATGAATGGGATTTTATAAATTCGAAGTCTGCAAAGTGTATTTTTTTTAAATTCTAGTTACACTTTTTAATGCTATTAAATAGATACCTACCAAGCACCCACCCATGTGCTTTCAGTGGCTTCTGTCCTCATCATTCTAAAAAGAACTTCCAGCTTAGACGTATAAAATTTCTATTAAAATCTGTTTTTCTGTAATTACATAACCAAAAGGTATAAGTACTATACCTCAAACGGTCGTTTACAGCCTACACTAAGGGTTGGTCGATATTGCCAATACTCTAATTATATGTAAGAAACGTACAATTATTTTCAAGTTAATTAATGAGTATTTTACTTATAATTGCTTCTGACTGTACTGACTACGCAATGGTACGTAACTAATTAGTTAAATACATAGTTTGTTAGCAAGCCGTGTGGTCTGTAAACTGCTTGTTAGATAGATACTTTTAATCAATGTTGAAAGGGACGAGGTTTCACAAACCTATTTCAATATTCTACCTTATGTTGTGACGAAATTTTAAAAACCTTTTAATAATAACATTTATTATTTAAGCGTGGGTGAGCCATGTTTAGGCATGAATGGGTCGGCTCGATTGGAGGCACAGAAAACCAGCATGCAACAACCACAGAGTTGTGCTTCGATGTGCGATAGAGGTTACCAGAATCCCAATACAACCCCACCCTCAATCCCTCCTCAGTCCCAAAATTTTCAATTTTTTAATCCTCAAACGCACTTGTAACTCCTCCGTAGTTGGACAGGTGACAATCAGGCCCATTGACACCCCATGGGCTGCGCTGAATACTTACCATCAGGTAATGCGTCTGCGTTTGCCGTCCAATTACATAAAAATGAAATTAAGTTAAATCAAGTAATTTAAATTAGCTCGCAAGGTTGTAGACATGTGGGATGTGGATTCTCGAACAACAGCTTAGGAGGATCTTGTATTGTGGCTGGATCAAGGGCTTGATTCAGAAAGCGGTACTCCTGGCTCGTAATGTCAGGAGGTTCCACTCTCTGAAGCCCTGACCGCCGGTAACTGTTATTTTATATTTAAAAAAATATTTTAATATGTTAGTAAGCACTATGTTTATATAAACAACAGAAAAAATAAATTTAATAATTGTGTACATTTACATTCTTAATTATATTGTTGAAAATCCTAAATTTTTCAGTGAGATATCAAAAAGTATCAATAAAAGAAAATATTGTATAAATAGTAGGTAAGCCAGTGTATAAGAGTAACGATCGAGTTTCTTGCTTGTTCTTCTCCATACGAATATTCATTTTGGAATAGGTACCAAGCTTCACTGACGGCAGAATGTTGGACAATTCAACTCTGACGTTTCATCGCCTTGTGCTAAGATTGCGTGAAATAATTGCTTAGATTCAAAAAATACACATTAAGTACTACAAAATATTTTCTACAAAAAATATTACATTTTTATCAGCTATGTTGACACTCATAACCACAACTCAGTAGATACTTACTTAACATATAGCGTGAATTTTTAACATAATGTAGCACAAAAAACATAAACCATAACCTTATTCCCCATCGAAGATAAAATACTACCGCACCTCAGAACTTTAACATAGGATAGCACTTAAGTCGAACTTACGCATAAAGTACACCTACCAAACCCGGGGATCCGTGAAGGTACGAGCAAAGAACACAGGCGATATTACTATTCATAATTTACTGGGTTCCGTGTCTTTCCAAATTCAGATCACGGCCTCAACTTTTTCAATAAAACACCCTCAGAGATACGCCGTTTGGAAGTGCGGTCACGCATCACGCCAAACGATTTTATAACTTTATCATCGTTCAATACCTGTACTGCTTGAGGAACCCCAATTTTACATTGAAATTACTTCATTATTTCTTATCTATTTTCTTCGAAGACTTCTTTTGATGTTTCGCTATATTTGTTCTTCTATTTTTGTTATATGGCCTCTATTAGCATATGTAGTATGATAACAGCTTTATTTTTAGAGACATTTGGTATCGAATGGTGATTGGGTATTCACTAGTTTTGGTGTTATAGTTTAATATATACGGTACAGCTTTTGAATACCAATTTCATGATAAACTTGTTATCTAAAATTTATTAACTTATCTTTGTTAGATCTAATTTATGAGACGAAGAAGATTAAATACGTACGATGAGATAAGGTTCAAAATAATGTACTTTAACACTGAATAGACAGAATTTATTTAACCCTTCTCGTCATAACGGCTACTGTATTTTCATTAATATAATGTAAAAGAATATTACTTATAAGAAATCATACTATGATATTTTTATGAAGCATCGCAGTTATATAGTACCACTACCTCAACTCTCTTGCCTGCTAGAAAGATTTCATACTTTGCATGAAAACATTACATAACAAGAGCCGCAAGCGACTATATCCCTTAAATCATTCATTGACACCAGCAAGTAGTCTCCATTTACCGACTCGAACAACTAACGCTTAATAGACGCATTTGTATCACACAAAACGCTCATTAAAGCAGAATTATAACTATCATTAATCACGTATTACTTCCTATAAGCAAAAGCATTCCGCCTGTCATCTTGCTGACAGGAAAATCGTCTCTAAAGACTTGAGCCCCTCCCATCGAAACAGCTAAGATTAGCTCTTAATATTTATAAGTGCAATAACGCCTTAATATCTATTCATAAGTGAAAATTATTATGCAAATAGTGGCAAGGAGGCGGGCTGTAAATTCAACGGTGTCTACTCAGAGTCTGCTCGTGCCTTAATTGCTGGTCCAGATGCAATGAATCTCTGAAGATTTGTGGTGAATGTTTCACATACAATTATTTACATAACTAGAACAATAGCGACTCTCTGTTGTTCGATTGCTTTTATCGATAGTTTTGATTGTACAAATTATAATGTTAATTAAAATACGTAATATGTGTTGTTTTCTTCTATGATACCCAATGAAATTCTGTCCAAGTTATGTTCATTTAAAAATTCACGGTTGATATAACAAAAACTGAATCTTCATTAACAAGTATGTAAATAATCAACAACTCTATATTCAGTTAACGGCATAAGAGAAAAAGAGGCTTAACGTCAACCATTGTTCATTTTGTGTTCGATTAAAATATTAAATCTTTCAGCGTTAAAGCTCCAGACATACGTCATCAGACGTAGTTATTAAATATTCATTTTAATAACAGAACAAAAGGTAAAATGTGTTAACACGTCTGTCGACGTTCCGATGATTTGCAACGCTCGTTGGTTACTTTTATTAAGTCCTTTTATTTTGCCTCCCTAATGGAATATGGGCATTACTGCACGTTCCTGGACATATTAACGTGCTTTACGGGGAATAAAACTACAGGCTCTATTTCGATTATAAACTATTACCTAGACTCTTATAAACTCTTGCGAAATGTTTTATTGGGTTTAGAATTGCATTTGTTGCTACGCAATCTTATCTCACAAATTACAAGATCAGACATTAATAAACGAAGTACACATATTTTACCTACCACTAGATTACGCTATTTGTAAGCAGTTTAACATAGAAATTCCAAACAGCAGCTTAATAAGAGACCACTTAGCAAATAATGTTTGTCTAAATACTAGCTTTTAGATTTATTTTATAGCCCTGCTTACTGAAGCGAAGGCTGGCGAGAATTATACTAAAAGTTGTAAGATCGTCGTCATCAACTATTGGCCGATTTAGTAATTATTTAAATTTGCAACTCCGGCCTTACTAATCACTGTTTCAAACTGATATCGGGTACAACACTAATACTAAGTTTGCGCTATCAAAGTCGGCTGTGGCGCCACCGCCCACGGTCGTGTCTCGACGGCCCTCGCAATTGCAGGCCCTATTACCGTACCTACCACTTGTAACTTGTACCTATGTACTTTACAACGCCTGGGAACAAACCCCACAACCTGCTGCGGCGCGTGGGACGACACTTAATAGCCTTTTAATTTTCAACACGCGCCCATCACCACGATAGGATAGTAATAGCCTGTAATACTATACTTACAGCACAGCAGCTTATCTCAAAGGATATTAGACTTAATGTACATATTAAAATTCATTAAGATTTACATAGGAAATAACATGAAACCGACCACTTGATGTTAGTCGCAAAATATTCTAACCGCTACATGAATACGCATGTTCCGATGTTTAGCAGCTTTTATTGGCAGCGGTACCAATGAATTTACCTACACAGTTAACTACTTCGCTATAATAAGTGAAAACGACATTTCTCCAATACAATATCTAATTATTCTTACAAGTGCCATTTTATGGCGGCCGTATAATGAATTAATTACTTTGACGATTGAACATTTAACCGCTTAGTGGATCGTCTAAATTTAAACAGGAATCGTATTCTATCTAAATAGCGCACATTAAATATCGGTTGCTCTGCTAAATCACGTTGACGTGAGTGATTAATCTTCAGAGTAGAATGCTTGTCGTTAGAAGGGCAATAAAGAGATAACAAAATAAATCAAAGAGCTATAAATATGGGCGGGATGAGCGATCAGTCCCAGAACTGTCGGATTCGATAGAAATTTACGGAACATTTTATGGGACTCGCATGGAACTAAATGTAGTATAAATAAATATAAAAACAACGTTCAGTTGTAAATAACGTTTATTGTTTTTTATTGTAACCGGTTGAATCGTTGTTAACTGGGTCTTCGATAGTGCAGCTGCTTATTAACGAACCTTATTATATTTTAAATTCAATTGATTGTAAAGGTCGGATCAGGTGAAATGGAAACCGATCTTTACCGTTTCAATTTATAACAAAGCAATAGAAAGCTTACGAATGAACTAGCAAAACCTCTTCCGTGTTATTTCGTAAGATTTCGGTTGTAAACTTTTTAGTGGTTATATTAAATGTGAGTGGCGTCTTCGGTTATTATAAACTATAATTCAGAAGTGGGAATGCGGTGCAAAAGTGTAATATCGGAGCAGGGCTATAACTGTCAACAGTGAAATGAATCACTGGTGTATAAATCGTGGCTAGGACAGCATCGTGCGCGGCACCGTGCAATCGCAAACCGATTTTATTTTATTACTATCACTGTGGGAGAAATGCAACTGTCGATTTGTTTAACTAAATTATTTTACGATAACTTGCACGGATTATTGTTTACAACTGCACGGTTTAAGGCGTTTGAACTCAATCGTTTTGAATAAACCACTGCACTATGAAATGGTTCTTTCGTCAAATATTATTTATAAAATACCAATTACTTGTCTTGATTGGTTTTATTTACTTTTTCTTTATATTCTTCAAAGTAAAGTAACAAGCGGTTGTAGCAAGTAAGTAATAATTAAATGAACAAAAACTTAATAAAATGTATTTCTTCAATCAGTCCATTTTCAACTCAACCTTGCAATAAAAAAAAACATGATATTAAGTTTAAAAATCTTAGTGTTGACTTTCTTACATCTTCAGTCTCGACAAGATATTTTAAATCATCACAATACATATTTGCTTTTAAAATAACATAAATATTTTTACGAAGAACCTGTCCAGTCTCATGACTTGCATCAATTCGCGCCTATCTAAACTTATTCAACTAAACAAACTGTTCGGAAATTAGACAAACATTCGACGACAGGAAGCGCGTCTCAAACAAACGCGACGCTGTCATGCGCTCGCGCAGACGAGAAGATTGATGTAAAATGGTGGCCGTAGATTAGCGTGACAGGAGATCACTTTCTAATATTAACATTAGTTACTAAGCATACAAAGATAAATTTTAGTGTGTTAGGTCAGGTACTGTCAAATTAAAATAGCTATTGTAACCTTTTTGAAGCAGTTAATTGTATTATAAAGACACACAATTTTTGAAACAAATTCGGATACCATCATTTATCATAACACTGACATCTTAACCAACGTTAATACTTCAACCAGACTACCAGGCGATCATAAATCAAAGGAGAAAAAGTAGAACACATCAATATATTAAAATTAAACAATCATATAATATCAAAAAAGGAACATAGACCGCGGAGATCCGCTTATTAAAACCGTTTTTCAATGTTCACTTGTCTATTCCGGGTGTGGGACCACCCAGGGTAAGGCGACTGTTATTTTAGGTGTGTAATTGAGTTGTTGCGACCGTGGCGAACGACGACCCTGCGACGACACGCGTAATGCGATGTTTTACATCACTGATGCACCCTGTACGCATTTATTTAGGGTAGAAATTAGAAAAACAGTGCAAATGTATTAAAAAATATAATATTTAGAAACAACAATAATATCAGTTTTTTATGAAAATTAGACTCAATTAAATTTATGTCTCTGTTCGGGAAAATGATCTCTTGCTTAATAATTATTTCCTATTTAACTTTTCTTTTAATCTTTGAACCGTGGATATAAGAACATGATGACTAACGCAAAAATATTGACTTACATGATATGTGTAGCGAAATAAAATCTATCAACAACTGACCTCCAGTAATGTAAAAGGAGATTGGGATTAAACATAGTTTTTAGAAAATATTTTATGCCAAAGTGTCTCATTTAGTTTTCGTGACAAATAACAAAATCAACTAATAATTTTTATGGGGCTTACCCACCTAACTGTTTATCGAGATAACACGACTAGTTTCAAGCCACAACAGGGGCTCATATTAATGCTGCTCATTGCGAGACATAGCTTTTCCGACGCGGCATACATCGCGCAGCCGTTTTTGAATCTACTGCGCGATGTTCAACTGATGACTACTGAGATTTAACTTTCGTTTTGGTGTAAACACAATTTAAAATTCTAATATTCTTGAAAATCGAGATGTTTACCTACCTGACTAGAATTTATATAAAACTCAATTTTATATAGCAAAAACTGGGTTAAGTTTACTGGAGCATCGCCTACGATTGTCGTTAACCCGTTCCCTTTAAACCAGTTTGCTTGAGATGTATAAACCGTAAATAATATGAAAATGGATATCTTTGAAGATTACAATTGAAGAGAATACTCTATATTTACTTGCGCTGATTGTAACTGAACTTGTATAGAAAATTTGTATTAGCCAGCCAGTTGCAAGGTTACCGACGGCCCCATCCTTCACCTTCCCCAAGCCCTAAATCTCCAAATCCCCAATCCCCAAATGGTCGGCAATGCACTCATTTCTGCTCTGTTGTTGGGGGTGTCCATGGACTGCGTTGACTGCTTGCCATCAGGTAATCCGTCTGCTCGCTTGTCGACTTATCACATAAAAAAGTAAGTCGCCACACATTTCCCTTCCAAAAAAATGAGCCTTATATCCGTTCAAATCGGCGTACGTCCTTTACCAGGCATAAAACCAAACATTTTGCGGGTATAATAGCTCAAGCCTTCCTTTATTTTCTCCCCTAAACGAAACTGACGTGTATTGTGCAAAATGATTAATAACACGTCATAATGATACGTCGCTTTTTTGTTGTTGTTATATGTGACGATTTATCCTGTGACATTCTTTTGATAGGATATGGGTCGTTTGAAATGCCTCTAGTTTCTGGTGACTGCAACCCTTTCGTGAGCAAATATTTGATGTATACTATAATATATTGGGTTGGAGCGTAAGAGTCATGTGATGGCGGTGGGTGGTAAAATAACAACGGCTCCGGTAGCCCCGGTCATCATTTATGACGGTTGAAATCATATTGTTTGGTATTCTTTATACATACAGACTTTATACATCTAATGATGTATAAATTTTATTTTGATGAAATTGATTCATTAATGATGTATGTCACACATACATACATCATTAGATGTATAAAGTCTGTTAAGGAAAGTTTTTGTTGTGGCGTTCCTTTTAAAAATGTTGTCTATAAATATGTCTTAAGTATCATGAAATACCAAAGGCATTGCTCTGAATTAAGTAACAATTTATTAAATCATCGTATAAAAGTTGACTATAGTTTCTTAAAGTCAGTCTTTTAATATGAAGCATTAGTAGATAATGTATTTTAATCTAACCTTTTTCCCATTTTAAATCCCTCCAAGCCGGCCACAACTAATATTTGTTTTTGCTAGCAAAACCGCTCTCAACTAACTTCGCAAGCACAGCGCTTCTCAGAGATATTATGGTTCGCTTAGAACTATAAAATATTTGCTCACTTCAAAGAATTTTACTGCTAACCACAAAAGTTTTACTTTGATGAATTGAAAACTCGAGACTGTTTGGCATACTTAATGTGATGAATTTCCAAGTGGTTTTTCGTTGCTGCGTACCTTATTTTACAAAAGATCTTTGGACTTTTGTTTGGTTTCGAACCTACAGGAACTTACATAAAAATTTTTCGAACAAATGTGGGCACAAAGTGAAATAGTATGCATAAATATATGCAGTCTCAACACTCCTTAACCCACGTACGACCCAGCATTCAACTTTGAATACAAATGACTTGATTTTTGTTTCCTGTAAATTTGAGCCATACGCACGCTGCGCTCTGGATTATCAAACAAACTTCTCGAATGTAGGCCGTTATAATAAAATGAGTACTTCCCTTTTGTAAGCTACAGCTGATGATTACAATAATCAAACAGTAAGGTAGAAGGAAGCATTTGCTTCATAGCAAAACATTCAAGAAGATTTACTAAGTAGATCCTTCATACTGCTGCGAAAAAAATGCGATAGCTAAGGACGTACCTAAGCACAATATAGCTGAGCCATTTCCTTATAAAAACATATGTTTTCCTGTTCCAACTTTTATCTCCTTATGCTTTTTCCCAGGTTCCCAAGGATAAACATAAATACTTAAGTGATAAATCTCTTCCAGTAAACCTACTTTTGTCATCTATACAAAGGTACTATGTAAGTAGATACCGACACGACTTTGCCGACATACTAAAAACTAACACAGACTGTTTACAATGTTCTTCAATAACTTTTTACCACAATCTTGTTAAACATAAAATGCATTAGCATCGACCGAGTACAGCAAAAATTAATGTTTATTACGCTAAGGCAAGTGCTAAGCTTTTACGGATAGAACAAACTGCGTTGTTAAGAACCTCGTTCGATTTTCATTGGCTCTTTGCCTTAGAGTGAGTGTCTTCTACAATCCTGTCGATATCTTAGTTCTTTTTTCTATTTATGATGTAAGAAAAGGATAGAAATTTTAAAGTCACCTAGTCGGTTGGTATAAATGAACTTAGAGGTGCCTTTAGTTCGTATGATCGCACGTCTCCTCGGTGTTTTATTGACTCAATCATGGTGATACTGTAAGGTTGCGACGTCGGACCCCTGGGTAAAGTGCAATAGTTCTGCTCCGATAACGTACATACTTGTACGTTTTTACCTCTCAGTAAGTAGAGCGTGGAACGATGTGAGGGCGGTATTTCAGACTGGATTTCCTACATGAGATTGTAACTTGCTTTTGTTCGAAAAATAAAGTTCGTGTCGTAAGATAGGTTGTCTCAAAAAATATCTTGTAGCTTATCTAAAGGATGATCAGAGGAACAAGAAAACATCGTAAGCTTTTGTTTCGGTTTTATCAATGATTGAGATATCGCGACATAAAATACTGCCATTGACAACAGTACATATCCAAATGAATGTAATAGAGATTAAAATATCGAAACGCAATGCAAGACCCTTGTTGTCCGACCATGTTTACAATGGGAACACGACAAGATATTTCCGTCAACTTAATTGAAGTGACATGAGTTACTTTATTGATATTAAAATTTATTTATGAATACGGCGGCGAGTGATAAAACGACATTTCACCGCCGGTGTGTTTGTTTGTGGACAGATTTCTGCGAATGAGTGCAATTAATTATGACCGATGTCGGTCGTCCGCGGACGCGCGCTTGTGTTCGCCTTTTGTTTTTACACACCATTTGTAGAACAATGCAGCGCGTGCGACTTTTATCTCGCTACAAATAAACGAATCCTTATGTCGACTTTTTGCCGGTCTCGTTCGTGGCTCGCCTTGTGCTTCGCTCCACCACGAAATTTTATTAAGCCGGCTCCGAAATGTTTCTGAAGTTAAACGAATTTCAACTGGTGAAATATTCTGATATGCTAAATGCGAAAGTAAGTTAAAGAGAACTTGCGACGACATCTCACGGAATCGTAGTGCTTTTAGTTTGGGTTTGCAATTTCTCTTCAATCTTTTGACTGACGCAATAAACTATGTTAACCTATATCATTTTGAGGATCATGACATTTCGAACGCGGGATTGACTCATTACTTTGTAGTCTTTTTATTAGTAAATGTATTTATAGTGATGCTCTAATGGAAAGATCAAACGCACTCTGCAGTTAATTTTAATGTCTCGGTGTAAACGGGCACCGAGGCCCGTTAGATATAATTAGAGGGATCGGTAAAGCCTCGCTGTGCATTGCGCCGCCGCCAGTAGTATTTTGATCTCGTTGACATTTATTATGTCACCGACATTGGTACAGACGGTACCTACTCTACTCGGCATGAATAAGTTACTATTTTGATCTTTAACGAGTGCGTTAACATTCACGCTCGAAGACGTGATATATGTGCGTCAATATGATGAGACAACTTTGTAATAAAATGTAAATAATTGTGATTGATTGAAATGCATTCAGGACATTTCGCTTTGAATTTATATGAGAGCGGTATCTTTAGGGAATATTGCGGGAAATGATGTCAAAGGCGACGTAGTGGAACCGCCAAACTTGTTTTATGTGTCAGGAAGGAAGGCGTGCTGTCAGCGGCGCCTCGCGAAGCAGCGAGGCAGCGAGGCGGGGCGAGGGCGCAAGCTCTCATCAACTTTAACGAGCCATTACCGCTGCGCCGCCACGCTTGGCTCTACAAGGGGGGATTCGTGTAATTTTCGGAACTCGCATAACGTGTAATTATTTCAGGAGGGGGCGTCAATAACGCAACCTCAACACATTTGTATGCGTCCAAACACAAAATGTTCATCGCACTGTAAAAGTAGAACACTGCACCTATTTATGTATAAAACTATAAAATTTTATTACGCCGAGTTACACATAAAAGGTAATTATTTGCATAAAATATTCACTGACTACGAAAACGGATAATCTTGAACAACGAAGGGTTTGTAAATTTTTGTTTTTCTTCAAATCGTTAACGCAAAATAAAGTCGCGTACGACGTCGTTATGAATAAGAATGGTTACTAATGAACCAATTTATGGAGACAACCGGCTGTCCGGTGAGTTATTATCGACACAAAAGCGAAGACAGTGTAAACGCTCACTGAAATGGAACGTAACAAGTCCACTGAAATAATTCACGGCGGATTCGACACGGACATTCACAGTTGCATCGCCGTGGGCGAGTGCAAGCTTGTCTTGAGACGTCGACAGTTCTTGTTGCGACTACTGTGGTTATTTCTAAACCGTATCACGTCTCCGTCGACCGGATCGCCTCAACGGCCAACGCTTTGATGTCGCATTCTCTTTTTGCAAACCACATTTCAGTATCAGTATAGACTGAATGCTTTCGGGAAAGATTTCTAACGACCAACGTTTCGATCGCCGCATTCTTCATTTTGATATTTCGTTTTCGTTTCACTTCGGCTAATGTAATTGCCTCTCGATGCCAACTAAGAGTTGTTGGTCGGCTTGTCAGATTTATTAGGCCTCTTCTAAGATCAAGCTTAGTTAACAACATTTATTGGTTTGGTCTTCCTATTAAAATGTCAAGCCACTGTCTAGATGGGCCGAAACAAATTCGATAGTAAAACACTCTGAAATTAGAGTTTCGTACTTTCAATGTATTTTGGCGCCCGCGTAACCCAGTATTGGACTAACGCAAACAAATTCAAATGAAGTTCCTTTCAAAACTGGAACCCGATAAACGCTGTGAGGGGTTGTCAATGTAGTTTATTTTCAGCCAGTGGTAACAGATAATAGAATGCCGTAAAACTCGGTCCTGTGTGGGCGACGCGTAGATAACAGGCGGCTGCTACGTATCTCTTAAAGCGGTAATTTGTTAGAGCTGAGTACGACTCACTTGTGATAACGAATAAAAAGTGAAAGAATCTCCGAGTTCAAGGCGATGTTTCAATGCCATTGGTCTGTTAGATAGAATCGCTCTTTATGACCCTCTTTCGCAAAGTAATTGGGGTGATATTCGCTTGTTGTGCAGCTATGGACAATGTAGCGAAGTGAGTTCCCACGAACAAAGTCTGAGAACTCGAAGGTCCAAGGTTGAAAGCACAGATTATACGGGTGATTTTGATAAATGTTTAGCTAGTGGTAGACTAATATTGGAGTGTTAATTTTGATGGATTTCATAGAATATAATCAATTAAACGAGACATGGCCCTCTAAGAAGAACAGTGTGTTCTACAAAATTGAAACTGAAGTGTAGACGTTTGTATTAAGTTTTACAACTAATTATAAATACTTATTTAAAGGTAGTAACTTTGAGTTTTATTTTTAATATCGTAAAATTTCACAGTAATCTTCTAATTATAAATTCTTTGTTGTTGCCGATTAAAATTGTAATCGGCTTTCAACGAAATGCTGACCTAATACACGACAATGAAATTTATTGAACCATACAATAATAGAAATAATAGACGGTTCGTATAAGCAGAATCCCTTTGACAGAGTGCCAAATACAATAAGAAATGTCCTATTACAATATTAAGGAAACCCGTCACGCGATGTGAGGAATAGTGACAGGAATGGACATCACTTCCATGTTTTATGGCTTCGGATGAGAATAAATGGATATAAAAAGGGGAAAAATACTTTCAAAACATTAAACGTAGGGCTATGAATGTCTTTGGACAAATTAAAAAGCTGTGATTTATGATGGTAGCGTTTTATTGCATGCAGTAGCATTTTACAAGCTCTTCGTTAGAATGTTTCTAGCCCAAAAATAAACAATGTGACAAAAACGGTGAGTTTGAAATTTTTTCCGCAATTTAAAAGGCTTTAAAATGAAACTTGGAACAACATTGTTTGGTAAGTTTTTTTAGAACTTTTTTAGATTCAAAAGTTGTTTTGAATTGAAATATATTTCCTGCTAATTAAAAATGTTTTACTTCTGGTACATACCATGTAAGTAAATACTAAGGCAAACTAAAACATTCTGTGGAAACCCAGATTTATAATTGCTAAGAAAATTTGTTATTGTTAGTTACATTGGTACTTGTCAGGTTTCCGACGCGCCCCATGACTACTCAATTTGAAATCTTAAATATTTATATTAACATTCATTATTGATTTTAAAATCGAATTGATAACCCGTCCTTATATTCTCTCCTATCCCTCTCTCGATCTATTACCACTATTCCGTCCATAAGTAACTAACAATAAAAATCTTAATTTTAGCATCGTCACTAAATTAGATTAACGAACCATTTATTTTTATCATTGCATTGTATTGTGTAGGAACAATTGCTTCTGCTTCGAACAGTTGCATATGTACATATATGTAGGTATGAAACAACTATTATCTACTAATCAACCGCTCGAAGTTAGAAGGTCAATGACTGCAGGTGTTACGGATGGGTCGGCACTACCCATACATACCCACCACATCAGACAAGTTTGTAGAGCGTTGCCGGCTTTTTGAGGGATGGATTGTGAGCTCGTTAACCTCACTTATATGATAAAACATAACATAAGCTTTGTTACATGGTGGTCTGTGAAACCTTTGTCATCGCTTTGATAGAACTGACCTATTCGTGCCGAAGCATATTACTCCCACATTTATCATTATAATTTTTCGTTTTAAATAAAATATTAAAAAGAGCATAATTCTTGAATTCATAAAAATAATTTAGCCATAATAATAGAAAAAAGCGAATTCTTTGTAGCATATTTCTTTGTAATCATAAAAAATGGTTATTAATAACTATTTATACCATACACACCTTTTACAATATCCGATAAAATGCGACTATTACACAAAAACGCATCGATTTAAGGTGTAATTTTTACTCGATTATAATAACCGTATCGAGCTACGGGTAATCCATATAATGACGGTTCAGCCACAATTTACTATCGGAGGGTTTATTAAAAGGCAATTCAGTGTTTAATCTGTCATTAATTTAGTAAAATAACCGCCCTTTTCATTTACGAACGAGCCTTAGGGAAATCACTCTATCCAAGTATCAGACAATTTTGTAAATGTCTTTTTTTATTATAATATTACTGTTTTGTTAATGTTTAAAAGTATCTAAGCTAAGTATGAATGTTATAGGTTTAACTATCTATCAGTGTGAAAAGGATTACAGTTTGTATAGGTTGCAAAGTAAACTCGAAAATCACAGAAAAAATCAAATAAAATTCATAATTTTATTTTACTGTTCATACAAATTATTGTATTATAATATACTAACACTGACTTGTAATATCCAAAGGATATTTGAGTAGCTCACACGTCGACACGAAAGTATTTCACAATTTCCGTTCGTCATTACTATGTTTATTTAAGCATATTCTTGTGAAATAACACAATAACTAATTTTAACTCTACAACCTACGTAATAAGACCTATAATCTAGTTGAAATTACTACTTATTTTGCTCTCGTGTAATTAGAAAGCTAACAACTAAACATTACCTTTACGTACCAACATTAAATAATTCACTTCGCTAGTCAAACACGATTCCATGTGTACAATTTCAACGTAACGTGTTATTTACCCACCCTGTATACCTGATAGTACTTAACCTCTGTCGTGTACACTAGAGCTCTCTACGTAACAATTTAGTTTGATGATAATACAACGATCGAGTTACGGACAACCCTAGCTTTGGTTGGGCTGCGAGTACATCGAGGATGCGATAGCGATTTTTTTAGTCATCGATATCTATATATCAAGAAATAAAAGTTTTAAAGGCGGTAGGCGTAAATTTTGTTTATTTTATATCCATTCCCATTTACCTGCCTGTACAGTGCACAGAGGAGATTCTGAAAGCAACAAGTCAGCATAAGATTACTTTTGTCAAAAATACATGGGTCAGTTGATTCCATAAACGAAACTAAAAGTGCATTTGCATACTCGCTATTTAATTTAATCTCACAGGCATCACTGATCAATATGTGTATGTTCACTATGTAATAGAGGCAATGGAGTCGTTTTGCCTCATAAAAAAGCGTATAGTTAATAGCCGAAGACAATATATTTTTTCTGCAAATTTTCCATCAAACCTCTTCCGCTACCTCTCACTAACATGCCAGAAGCCTTGTGGAGGAATCCCGTGAAAGACTAGGGGAGGTGAAGCCACGTTGTTGCCGTGAATTCTGTAATTAAACGCCTCGTCTAATTGTGACCTTCGACCAACTCGCTTCACACTCCGCTTCACTTTCGGGATTAAGCTCTTTGTAACTAAATAGGATGTTTTAAACCTAAGCCCAATTTCACAAAGTAATCGAGCTTTTAATTGTACCTAGGTTATTCAAATGGCCTAGTCATTGAGTCTAGGATACCTTTATCCAGGTACCTAAAACAGTTTTGCGGATTTCATTAACGTCGACGAACAACTATTTTGTTGAAAAAATCTCATTGGGACAGTAACCATTACTTTATTCAAAAATTATAAAATAAAATTATAAAAAAATAAGTCAACAATTTCGGTTTCGATCAGTACGTTTAAAAATATATAAATTATTAACAAAGACTTTTTTTAGAATGTATTTAACAACGAACATTATTTAAAGCTTCCTCTCTCTCAATAAACAGAACAGTTGGAACATTTCTAAAGAGGCGAATTCCTTAAGTCGCCACTTACACATAATTACCATACAACCGGCCACGATTAAAGGATAGTATAGCCATGGAATGACGGCGTTTATGTAAATTGCTTCCGCTAGGATTTCACCAAGATTTATGCGTTACCGTCAAGAACAATTAAATTTAGACCACGACTCGCGCTTCTGTATAAATTAACTCATTCTAGTTAGAACGCAGACGGTATCTGTTCTACTACAGATTCTGGGAAATTGTAGTGAAATAAGCAAGCATTGTGGTAGCTAGATCTAGCTTTGTACGCGTTGTTTGGGATGTTCATTCAAGATTTCTAAACGGTTAAAATGGAATTTCATGCTTTGATGGACCTAATGGCAATTTTCAACCAGACTTGTCTAGGCTGTTTGTTCTTTGTAATCAATGTAAGCACGTAAAAGGGTAAGTTTTATTAAATTATTAAATTGTTAAAAATATGACGGTATTCGTCGGATATTTAATAAGCCTCTTGAATGTTAAAATACCGTGGCGTCGTCGGACTGGAGCTGGAGTAGGACCGGGCAACTAAACCGGGTAAACATATGAACTAAGGTACTGTTGTTGTTCTCTGAACTTCAAAATTAAAATGAAATAGTTCCGTTCTGTCTACAATGTCATACCAATTCGACTGCTATCAGACTTGAGAAAATCACCAAATCAGCCTAGCTAATCATTATTTGTCATTAAAACCAGAATCAAATTTTTATACCTGTGAGTATTCCAAACTAAAACTGTACAAAAATAATATCTTTAAACTATTCTGAAGTACCAATAAAATATGTATTGACGTTTACATGTGGTGGTCACTGTAAAATTCAGTAGAGTAGTACCTAGTACGTGCAATATAGAGCTGAGAGGGCATCCAATATTACTTGACCGTTTTTATTGGTGTTTGTATTAAGTTTTCATGTAAGTCTAATGGATTAGTGCAGTGCAAAGGGGAGTGCAACTTACGCTTGCCACATACATCCTACAAAATGGTGGTCGTAAGATCCAAGCCCCGATTGTTTTGATTGGATAAATTGCTCGCGGTCTTTTAATCTGATATTGTGTGGAATTGAAATTGAGTTATTTAGCAGGTATTCGTAATATGCGTGGGCTTTTTACTTGGTAGAAGGGGTTGGTTGATTGAATTATTTTTTCCTGAACTTTTCTTTCGATGTTATGAACTATTGTCGTGTATTTGTGTAGTTTTACTTCTGCAGTTTTTTTTTATTACCAGCGTAATAATGAACGGAGAAACGGCACGCTATTATAGCAGCGGTAAGACCCCTCTTTGAGAAGTGGCTTGAGAGACGCCACAGCGTCCTCACCTTACGCCTGACGCAGGTCCTTACCGAGCACGGCAGCTTCGGTAGGTTCCTGTTTCGGTTCCAGCGGGAGAAAACGCCCGAATGTCGTCATTGCGAGGACCACCTAGAAGATACGGTGGTATGCCCTGCCTGGGCTGAGCACCGCCGTGTCCTCAGGGAAGTGATCGGCGGCGGCGACCGTTCGCGCCCGGCCTTAGTCGAGGCCATGGTGCGGAGTGAGAGGAACTTGGACGCCGTCTCCACTTTCTGTGAAGCAGTTATGCTCGCAAAGAGGGAGTTATCAAGAGACGATTTCCGGCCACCGTAAGCGCGGGTCTGCAGTCGGCGAGTAAGGGCAGCTCGCCGCCCGACCAGAACCAGACCCGAGCTTACGGCGCGTTGCGATCCGCGCGCGCCCCAAAGATTCAATATAGACCACCACAGATGGGGCCCTATAGAGCTGATGTTCAGCTGGGGTTGCGGGGTAAGCGCAATGAGGCACCGCGACCTTGGCCAAGAGCAGGAGAAGGAACAGGGGGGTTTTTAGTCAGTAAGAGTCTGACACTCCCTCTCAAGAAGTCATTTGATGATCTTCCCCTCACAAAAAAAACCCTAAAAAGCAGTTTTTTTACTATGTCTTTTGTATAAAAATAGTGTGAAAACTAAGGCATAGTAAGGAGTTTTATTCGTAACAAAAACTTCATATTACCAGGATATCCTGATACATATTTATTAGTATCAAAATATATTCAAATCTGATGTAGCAAGGCGAAATGTCGCTAGCACCACAATTTGCAAGCTAAGCTTATTTTCGATCACCATCATAAGATAAATATTTCCCCCATGGAAATATACAAGAATCCGATATGTATTTACATAAATTATACTTACAGATTAATTTTAGCTCTTAACTTCCCTGGAATTTGCATCCGTGTTATATTAATAAGCAATGAGTTTGTTGGGAACAACATTATTTTATACAAGCTTTCATACACGGAATCTTCTGTGTTATAACATGAAATATACCTAAATATACATATACGATACTAAAGAAAGCGGTCGTCTTACTTTTAACTTATTTTCATAATATGGATTCTTTCACCACGAAAACATCCACTATAACCTAATATAGTTTAAAAACTCCATAATTCAAACATAAATGAACTTAAAATTCATTCAAACTTCTCTAGAAAATATCTATGAGATCATCATTTGGTCAAAAACGTCAAAGTATTTATATAAAAAGTATTCCACATCGGTCTCCGTACACGAGCGAGAAAGGGGGATCTCTTGAAACCGAGAAGTAAGACACGCTATCATAATCTGCGAAGATGTTTGCCGGTGTATTGGGGAACCTTCTTCAGAGAGGGACCTACCTTCAGGTTTTAAGTTAAATATTTATCTTTAAATAATGTCATATAGTAATTTAGTTTAGATTACTTTATACATATGCATATGCAGCAACGATTTTTATATTTGACGCCGTAGCTTTTTTCGTTCGTTCATTTTGTTGTCATAATAAAAACTTTTTAAAGATAAGGTTTGCATAGAGTGGACTGTTCTTACTCAATTATTTAAAAATTTTGGTGGTATGTTGATAAATAGCGTAGCCAAACCAATGTGTTATTCAGCATATCCAGAATATCACCAATCTACATACCAAATTTAAACCAAATCGCCACAGCCAGCATACATCCATAGATTCTCACAAGCTTGCAAATCTGTAATACTAGCTTCCACCAGCGGCTTCGCTTGCGCTATGAATAAAAAACTTATGTGTCAATCCAGGATATCACCTACCTACACCCCAAATTTCAACCGACACCAACAAATATATCTGCATCCATACATTCTCATAAACTTTCACATTTGTAATATTAGTAGGATTACCAGGATGACTCAACTAATCTAAATGAAATATTACAAAATCTAAATTATCTGAATTAGAAATAACTTTTTATACGAAAATAACGATTTCTGTAGGATCACTGTCAATATTAGACTGTCGAAAACTGTGAGCGAAGCCAGGGGTACCAAGTTGTGTATAATACTTTAGGAGAACCAAGATGACGTCAGATGGCAGGTGCTGATTATCGTGGTTTACTCAGAGTTTGGGGCGGTACCTCGTATAATGTTTTGGTTTAACATTTTTGACTTACAGCCAGGAATTATGCTAATTCACGTACGTGGCTGGAAAGAGAGCTTTAGGGAACACCTTTTTTCATTTTAATTTGTGCTCTCGTACACGAAATTTTTTGTTATATTATTTTTCTTTGTAAATCTACATGAGTTATTGTCTTTTTTTAATGTCAGTTGTTAAACAAAAATAATACATAGTATTTTTCTAATTATGTCTGTGTTTTATGTAAGTCCTAGAGCATTTAATTTCATTTTTATTTAACAGGAAAAACAGAGCACTTACCATCATGAAGAACCCAAAATTACGAGAGAATTGACCTAAAGGGAATAGATAAACTTGTAAATTCTTCCACCGTTTATCAGGAAAGTGATAAAATATATTTAAAGTCATATTGACCTGCTCAGAGACTTTTGATGGTTACTAAACGCAGTTCTTAATAAATGTTATCTGGAAAAATAGTTGCTGAGGAATAGTTTAATTATCTGCTAAGACTATCAGTCCTCTTCAGCTAACGCAAAATCTAGTCATAGCTTAGCTTTATGCAGCTACTAAGCAATTTTAAAATTTGAAAATCGAATTATTAAACCTGAGTAGAACCGATAACGAAAATTACAACATCTTAGGCATTAGTGTAGATTATATATCTTTTCACATGATGCACAATCACTCGTCACATCATCAGTTCATAAGTGGCCACTGCTGAGCAAAGGCCTCTTGTCCTGCGAAGAAGGCTTGAGCATTTATGACAATGCTTGCTCAAGGCAGGTTGGCGATTTCAAACTTATAATTAGAAATTATAGCTCCAGGTTTCCTCACGATGTTTTCTTTAACCGTATATCAGTGGTGTCTTAATAATCGTAGAAAGAACATATAACTCGGAAAATGACAATTTGATTCTTGCCAGGTTTCGAACCCACCCTCTTCAGCCATAAGAACCGGGCGATTTAACCTCCGGGCCAACACAACATGCTCATTACACTATCATAATTAAAATACAGTAATGAAGTACCAACTAGACTTCAGTGTATAAATTAAATTTATAGTCTAAACCTATTAAAACGCTTTATGAACGAGCAAAATCGATAAATTAATTAATATTCTGCACTATTATCTACCGCTATTGAACCGCAGAGTCCTGACAAAGTCAGTTCATTGTTGTGTGAATACAGAAACAATGTTATTATCATAGATAGCTATAGTTTATCTGAGTGCTTTTAACATAATCTAACTATAATTAATGAGACTTTATTTAACCAACCCAAATCCGGAAGTCATCCTTAATTAGATTATACTTAACAATCGTAGCGAAGTTAAAGGAAAAAAAACAGTCCACCTGATGGTGACTATGGTGAGCAATCATCACCGCCCATGGACACCAGAACCAACTAAGCATTTACCAGTTTGCTGCTATTAACAGATTGGTGACCAATTACTATGAAATCCTAAGTAAACTAAATCAATACAACTAATTCGAAAATACATTAGTTTTTTTATGTAAGTAATAGGTCAGCAAACGAGCAGACGGATTACCTGATGGTAAGCAATCAACGCCGCCCATGCACACGCAGCGGAGGGGTTACGTGTGATTTGGAGATTTAGGGATTGAGGACGGTTTGGGGGAGGGGAAGGATTGGGTCTCCGTTAACCTCACTCACACGGGGAAACACAACGCTGTGGTTGTTTCACGCTGGTTTTCTGTGAGGCCGTAGTATCACTCCGGTCGAGCCGACCCATTCGTGCCGAAGCATGGGTCTCCCACACTTTTATGCTTATCAATAAAAATCGGACATCGAACATCCACAATCCAATCAATATCTATAAGATAGCATACTATCAGGGAATGACCACACTGACCTATATCCGAGTTTTTGTTTATTCAGTTTATCATATTTTTGAAACGCTAGAATACCATGACATTAAATAAAATCCATATTTTATTACTAGTTATAGCTCGTAACATCGACTAGTTCGGTTTTCTGATAATTTACTTATCCGTATTTAAAGCAATTAAAAAAACTTAACAATAATTCATGGAGTAGATAGCAGGAAAATAAATAGTATATAATTATCAGAAAAAGATAAGTACTATACTTACTCGTGTAACCAGTACCATATTTGCAATTAAGCAAACATTAAAATTAGCCGCAAGATGCAATTAAATAGAATATAAAGTTAAAGAAGCTGCGTACTTACTTTAATGAGATGAACAATTGTACTATTCAACCTTACTGGATGCTACTATTCCAGCTTTTTAATTATTGAAACAGTACTTTTCTGTTTGCTTTTTAAAATAGAATGCTTGTAAGCGATAGAACGCTTCTTTTTTTCTTAAAGACAATTTTTGCTAAGTACAAAGATTTCAGTATCATCTTACCACATTTTATCGAAGTTACTTACTTACGAATTTACTTACATTAGAAAGTAGATCGTGTCGTGGTGGCCCGGAGGTTAAGGAGCCCGCTTCTCATGTATGAGGGCGTGGGTTCGAAACTTGGCAAGTACCAATATGACTTTTTCCGAGTTATATGTACTTTCTATGATTATTTAGACACCACTGACATACGGTGAAGGTAAACATCGTGAGGAAACCTGGACTTATAATTTCTAATTATAAGTTTGAAATCGCCAACCCGCATTGAGCAAGCGTGGTGATTAATGCTCTAACCTTCTCCGTATGAGAAGAGGCCTTTGCTCAGCAGTGGGCACTTATAGGCTGATGATGATGATGATGATGATGATGAGAAAGTAGATATATCTTTTAAATCTTTAAAAGATTCACGGTAGTTTTGAAGTCACGGTACAGTTTTGTTGTGTACACGATCAGCGCATAATTAGCCTGAAACACAGGTTTAAATAAACCTAGTTCGGGTAGTCCCTAATATTTAGACTTAGGACGTTATTTCCTCACATATGTATTGTATTAGACTAGATTAAGTTAACTATTACGATTGTTATTATTAAGACTTTTTATTACTATAAAATCTGAGCCATCTGTAATTGTAAACGTGTGCAATGTTTTAATAAAATTTTATTATTTATTATTTATAAATTTTATAAGAAGGCGAAAATTAGCAGAAGGGGGATGGTTGTCTCACAGGTTAGTGGTCACAGGGATCTCAAAAGATAGATTACCTAACAAAATGCAAACGTTAATTGGAGACAAATCGTCGTCATTGAAAGAGGGTTGATGAGCGGCGATGAGCAAAAATGAACGTTGAGGTCGTTACCTTAACGTTCATTTCACCCATGCTGCAACCAACCCCGGTCTCACCTGATTAGGCAAACGAATAGATCAAATACCAAATCAAATATCCAAACATATTCTCAGTTCCCTCACTTAACTCCAAAAAGAATTTATACGAGAACATTTCCTTAACTGTTACGAATATCATTTGAATCGAATAGTCCTTTGTCCGCTCCGAAAATCTGCTGATAAAGGAAAGCTCTTTCGGCACCAAAAAGGTAGCTATAAACGTAGCCGATACGTAAGCAAGACAGGAATAAATTGGACTCAAAGATTTATTGCCAAATGCTCTTAACCCGAAACCTTTTGCCCGGAGAATAAGTCCGCTCTATACAGTTTTTCGGGCTCCAAATGTATCACACACTGTCTCCGATTGATTGATGATGCGAAATCCTTAAATCCAGCGATCTTGCTGACTTTCATTAAGCTAGGAAAGTGCTAGGCGTAAATTATTAATTTCAAATCAACAATGTAATCATTAAATAAATCTCAGAACCAACAAGTTGGTTTACAAGTATTTAAAGTTTATGACTCGGTTAGAGCCTTGTAAGCTACAGGTAACGACGTACTTCATTTCTTAGTAGGTATATTATTTATTTATATCCCCTTTTAACGTATTTTATGTTTTTGTTTCTACTATAAAGTTCCTCGTATATGAAAACCGAATAAGGACTTAAGGAAGAGTTCTCATACTTTTATTGGCCGATTATTTGAATAAAATATACGCTTCTAGATAATAAACCGGCGATGACAAACAGGAAACCACGTTTACTGTCAACAAAATAACAAATAAAACGACGTCGTTTTTATAAAGTTGCTATATTTCAGATTTCTGTTTCGGGTACAACACAACTGTTTCTGAAAATATTTTTAATAATACAGATCGAATTGCTTTGTCTTTTACAATAGGTAGGTATGCAAAGTATTAAAAATTTTAGAAGGTCGGGAAAAATTGAGTAATTAATTAATTACACTAGGATTATATTTATTTCTAATACACAAATTTAATATAAATATCACAGTCAAAGATTATATAACTAATATTCTAAAAAGACCTATAGGTATATGGCAGTGAAATGCAGGGCAGTATTTTTATTCTACGTTTACAGTCAAAATTGTAACAACCTTAATTCGTGGAGATAGGTATAAAATGTTAGCTTACGAGAAAATACAAGTGATACCAATGGCAAAACTAGTCCTATGAACTGTGACTAGAATATAGATAAGGCGCCAAACATACATGCTACCGTCAGCATTGGCAATCAGTTATTCAGTTTCTTTCGTAAAGCTTGGATCTCTAGAAGTCAAAAACGTGCTTCGAAAAGTGGCATGTCTGTTTGAGACCTTAGGAATAAATTACGCGATACAAATATCAAAAGGTCGGTATCTACATATTACAAGCACTACTATGGCTAATCTACAATGGTTATGATTTTGTGTGACGAATATTTATTTTTATTTTATTTATTTAACACTTTATGTACATATAAAAAAAAAAATATACATACAAAGGCGGACTTAATGCCCGAAGGCATTCTCTACCAGTCAACCTCACGGGTGATGCAGAGAAGTGTTAACAATAGGTTCTAAACAAGCACACAAATGATTAAAAAGCATAGGCATATAAGGCGACATATACATATAATACAAAAATATAATATATGAATACAATAAATATAACCTACAAATACACATATAACATATAAATAATACATAAATAATATAATTAAATATGGGAAGAATAGATTACGAGTATATACAAGAACAAAAATAACAATACACTAATTAGTGGAATCTGTCAGTTTCTCTAGCAAATAATTGTGAACTTTAAGTTTGAAAGATAGCCGACTGGTTGCCGTCCTGATATCCGTGGGCAACGCATTCCACAGCAAAATTGATTGGACAGAAAAAGAATAATGTATAAAGTCAGTTCGGTGTGAGGGACAGTGGAGGAGACGATTATTTGTGGACCGAAGATATTTGCTGTGGTTGGCGCTTACATACTGAAAATAAGGGGCCAAATAACTAGGAGAAGTAGGGGAATAAAGAAGAGAGAATAAAGTGGTTAGCGCGCGTTGTTCCCTGCGCTGACGTATGGGTAACCACTTTAGTTGCAATCGATATGCAGAGACATGGTCGTATTTGCGCAGATTGAAGACGAATCGAATGCAGTTATTCAGAAGGCGGTCAAGTTTGTTAAGTAGATCTGCATTCAGGTCGTAATAGCAGACATCCGCATAATCAATGATAGGGAACAACAAGGATCGAACAAGCATTGCCTTGGTGGAGGACGGAAGGAAATTTTTTAGACGGTATAGTGCCCGAAGCGTTCCCGTTACCCGTTTACAGACAACAGCGACGTGAACCCGCCAGGTAAGACAATTATCGATGTATAGGCCGAGATTCTTCACATCACTACTCAACGAGATGATCGCACCGTCGAAAAGGATAGGCGGCACAGCTTTGCTATCGACCCTTCCGAATGTACGGGAGCTCCCCAAAATTATCGCCTGACACTTGCTCGGATTAACGGCAATGCCAAACTTTGTTGACCAGTCATTCAAGGCAGCCAGGTCCGCATTCAATCTCGAGATCGCATCAGGCAAATCCTCGACCCTCGCTTGACAATACAACTGCAAGTCGTCAGCATATAGATGGTACGCACACCGAAGTTCGGAGGTAACACAGTTAATAAAAGTAGAGAATAAAAGAGGAGAAAGAATTCCGCCTTGAGGAACGCCAGCCGTTAATTGGCACCAGTTTGACGACGACTCGTCAACCTGGACCAACTGCTGACGCCCCCGAAGATAGGATGAGAACCATTCCAGTGCGCCATCAGAAACCAAAATACGGGAAAGGATAGCTAGCAGGATATCGTGGTCGACCATGTTAAAGGCATTCGAGAAATCCACCAGGACCAACACAGTAACCATTGTGTCCTCCATCCCTGCCCTCACATCGCTGGTAACCTTAAGGAGAGCGGTTGTGGTGCTGTGTCCAGGCCTGAAACCCGATTGGACAGGGCTAATTAAGGAGTTCCGGTGGATGAAGGTAGCGAATTGCTTGTGGACACAGGCCTCGAGCACCTTAGACAAGAAAGGAAGAATTGAGATGGGGCGGAAGTGAGTAGGGAGGGTGGGATTGGAAATTTTCGGAAGAGGACGGACAAAGGCTTTACGCCACAAGGATGGAAAGACTCCGGAGTGAAGGGAATAGTTTACCATATGAGTTATGGTTGGAAGGAGGGGGTCCAGGATGGCCGTGATCATATATCGTGATATATTATCACAACCCATCGCTTTGGATTTAATGGCAAGGATAACTTTTCGGATTTCATCAGGCTGCACTGGAACGAAACGAAAAGGAACTATGGAAGAAGAAAGCTTGAGACCAGCTATTAAAGAAAGCGTCTGTTGTTTGATTTGTGGATCCAGCCGAGTAACGGTTGCGAAATGGCGATTGAGATCGTCCAAACCAATCGAGCTCGGCAGGTCCACATTTTGCGCTTTGCCGATACCTAGAGTTCTGAGAAACTTCCAGATATCAGCAGAAGAAGAAGAAGAAGAGATTCCATCAAGTATAAAGCGGCGTTTTGCGTTACGTACCATCTGATTACACCTGTTCCTCGCAATCTTAAAAGCCGTCCAATTCTCCTCAGTGCGATCCCTCTTATGCCTACGAAACGCACGATCTCTGCGTCGCATCGCCATCTGTATCCCACGAGTCATCCAAGGCGCAGGCGGTCGCTTCAGTTTTACCTTTTTGATGGGAGCATGACGGTTGAATTATGAATATTAAGTTACACGTTATCTACCTACACCTAAATACCATCTTAATTTCAGTTCCACATTACAAACATCACTAACAAATGTAGAACATTTTTTTTCACGTAACTTATCCTTATAATTTGAAAAGATAATGATTATTGCTTTGATTTCTTCCTCGAACGTTGACGTTTCTAATTGTTTGGAGTTCCATACACGGTCTTATTTTCAGGACTCTGAAAAAATGCATTAACTCTTAATATCCGCATGTCCATTTAGCTGAAAAACACCGATGGTCATAGGTCCAAAATTGTAAACAAGATCAATTTACCTCATACGGCGGTGGCGGCAGTATATCACACAGATTTATTTGACAGCCCTGCTCCGACCTCGCTACATTCGAATGTCTACTCGTCTGAATGGGAATTTTGAAACTGTTCTCTCTGCCCAGCCAGTGCCACTGCGGATAGTCATACTCTAAATCACTCGCCGGACACACTTTGCTTTTGTCTTGTCGACTTCTTGATCCGGACCTATTTGTATGACAAGAAGCACAGTCGTCCTCTAAAACATTTATGTCATTATGTGCGTTCTCATGCCTCGGTTCTCTATAGTCCTTAGTTGATCTACTAGACGTGCTATGGCAACACGTTGAACATTCCCCGTTTGAATACTGAATACTTCCATTGCACGACCTCACAATGCTATTGTTATGAGATCGCCTTTCTGGACAATTTCTCAAGTCTCCAATTTCATTATTGTCCTGTGTGGAAAACGATATTTATTGTTACACTTATGATCATTTTGTGAGGTATTTGATATACGATAGGATTAACGTATGCAAATTCGTTGAAATGTTATCTAGTGTCAACAATGGAGGAGTTCTCGAATATCTTATCGAAGCGTACCTTGAAATTGAGTTCTGTGTAAATTGCGCTGGACGCGTAAGGTTCCGGTGGTCCGCGTCGCATTCTGTCGACACTCGACGCGTCTAATCCTTGAATGGAATTCTGAGGCAGACTGTATTCAGGCTCGACACTTAGAATGCTCGTTGATTGCCCACCTGGGAATAACGTTACATTCTATAAACGGTTTCTATTTAGTAGTGGCTTTGATAAATGACAAATGATGGTATCAATGGACTAATTTTAAAATGAGCTCAAACACTTTATCATAAGAAAATCGTAGGTATTTGTCCGAAGAATTTATTTCAACATAATTTATACCGTGAGAAATATGTCGTGATTCTAAAGTAAACACTTGATTATCGTAACAGATAACACGCAATACTCACCATGAAGTAGACTTTGGTGGCAGCTGCTCACATCTAGAGTTGGATCGTTTGGAGCGGCAAATACTGGCCGCTCTCTCAACCAAATAGTGTCTTTATTCAATAGACACTGTTGAGCCGTTACAATTGACTGACCTACAATCCAAATCAATGTTTCAATTACATGTACTTAAGATATACATACATTCACTGTTTGTATACATTAATGTCAATTACCAGTAGATTTTTTTCTTTGAATGTTATTCCGGCGCTTGATGTAATAAACGCTAAATACTCCAATTGCAATCACAGAGAACAATGTTAGGCCGAGAGCTAGGAGCCACGTTTCTTGAAATATGTGCGTTATGTTTGAGTCCTTTGGTGGTTCAGTCCTAAGAAAAAAATATCTAGGTTAATAATGTTAAAATTATCAGTATTCACTAATGTTTATAGATAATCTAAAATAGAACAGTATCATACAGTCTAACTTAACTTCATAGTTAACCAAGTTAATACATAAATGTCTGTTACAAATATAAGTACGCCAATTAGCTGGTTCAATTGATCGGAAGTAGCACTTACTGGACGTAGTGTCTTTGTGACTGCGTGGGTATCATGTGTATGTGCGCGGGCGCACTGAACGGGCCGTGTCCGCGTCGCGTGACAGCAGCGGCGCGTGCGCTGTACCGGCCGCCAGACCGAAGGGAGCTGGCCACAGCGGCGCGTGTGCGAGCTCCTAATGACATCTGACCAACTACCCGACCTCCAGTGCTACCACCCACGCGAATCTCGATCTGTATACAGGAAATCTACTTAAAGACTTCTCGCTTTGTTTATATAAGTACTTGGCTGAGGCCAATCATAAAGAGCACGTATATG
Organism: Spodoptera exigua; assembly: GCA_902829305.4. Taxonomy (NCBI): domain Eukaryota; kingdom Metazoa; phylum Arthropoda; class Insecta; order Lepidoptera; family Noctuidae; genus Spodoptera; species Spodoptera exigua. The sequence continues at coordinate 8,790,655 of LR824612.2, forward strand.
ACTTTAATCAGACAATGAATAGTATGTCAAAAAATGTGGTACATAATGGCTCAGAAATACAAAATTTAAAATTATTAATATGATTTTGAACGTAATAAAGTAATTACAAATAAAATGATTAAACATCACGATCATGGGAACAAACGGTAAGTTATGAACAATACCCGACATAAAACTTTATCGAGCAAAGCAATAATCATTATTAAACAATAATTGGAAAACAAAAACTTACCAGGTACCCGGTGAGTTCACCGTTCCACGTGCTCACAGGTGGCGGTTCCCATCGTATCCACGCCGATGTTGCGTTTATTACACCCGCCGTAACGCTTTGGGGCGGCGCAGAAGGTACTAAAATATCACCAACACATAAAGTATGCAACCACATCCAGTAAACAAACAAAACGAAAAAGAAAATCCTTACCATCCTCGTCCGTATACCCCGTCATCAAATTTGATGGCTTCCCAAGCAACATCTTGTAAAACGGCATCAAAAATATATCGTACTGAGTATAAGCCATCAATCCCGTGAGAATATAACTTGAAGATCCACTGTTGTCAATGTTCATCAACGATCCGTTTGAACACAGAACTTCAGGATGCGCCGGATTTAATAAAGTGATTTCGTCGTCAGTTGCATTACGCCAATTTAAAGTTGTCCCATTGTACCATATCTTTACACCTTCCAAATACTCATTGTAGTCGGTTAAAACCTAAAAATAGGAAATACGTAAATAGTTTGTCTTACAAATTTAACGGAACATAAAATCCTCTTAAGTACACTTACATCCCAAACAACCTTCAAAGACGTGGACGATAATGCCTCTACCCTTCTCAGAACTAACACATTTTGTTGCAAATATTTCCTTGCTTGAACGAGCTCGTATTGCGTCATGTGCGTCTGACGTTCATAATCTACGTTATATTCACGATCCAAAGAAGGTTCTTTTAGTTCATTGTTTCCTTTTTTTAACACTTTAAGATAAGCCTCTTGCATAATACTACCAGCTGCGTTGACAGCTGTGCAAATCACTCGCCCACTATGTTCAGACCGCGCCCCATCCAAATATAATAAGCTCGTATTACTTTTCGTACATTCCGGGAAAAGCAAAGAATCTTGGGTCCCCTCGAGAATCCAAAAGGTCGTTGGTGTAGGTAAGCCTTTAGCTTCACATGGAATGGAAACCACATCGCCCTCCCATGCGGTCAGATTGGACGGTATTTGCGTGAAGTGTGGTAAGGCTGAAACAGATGGCCGTATTTAAAATAGAACGGACAGTTGTTAGAATTATTGATGCAATAAAATCGATCCAAATAGAGACAGAGCTTACAGTAAACTGTGAGTGTGGCGCTGGTGATACTCGTGCCAGCGTGACTATCGGCGCGGCAAGAATAGACGCCGGCGTCTGTAGCAGATACATGCTCCAGTCTTAATAGCCCTCGGATTATTGTTGCATGGGAAGGCAATGAGCCGTCTTCTTTCACCCATGTTATTTTTACACTTGCATCATAACTCTAAAAGTAATTATGGACGTGTTATAGCACTAGATTTAATATTGTAATGACATGACATAAATTGTACCCTAGAGGCATATGTTACATTACCTGGCAGTTAAACTCTACAGTTTGCCCAACCAAAGCTGTTACGTTACTAGGTTTAACAACAAAGTGAGGTCGTCTTAAAACAATTAGTGCTGCGGCTCGCGACTGCCTTTCACCGGCGATGTTTGATGCCACACACCTAAACAAACCGCTATCTGTCGGTAACGTTTCTAAGATCTTTAAGTTTCCTGTATCAGTTACTGTTACCCTGAAAGGAAATCCTTCATTAGATATTTTATGTTATAACAGAAAATCAGTCATTGAATTCCCGATCACTAAAGGATCTTTAAAAAAAAATTCTGCATATATTTTATTTTCATACCTGCCATTGACTTCAACGTCATATGACTGTCCATCTTTGAGCCAGTGAACCGAAGGCTCTGGAACCCCACGAGGGGGTGAGCATTCCAATAAAGCTGGTTCTCCTGCTGCCACATGAACATCTCTTGGCTCTGCTCGAAATTCATCACGTAACACTGTAAATTACGATCCCATTAGCTACTCTATAAGTGTCATTCAACTACAAAGATGCCTACTGTTTTACCTGAACCTTACAAATAAATAAGTGATAATAATGTTTTACTGGAAAAGGAAGAAAATAGCGGTCAATACACGGACTGACTTCTATTTACCCTTAAAGAGAAATAAAGCGTAGGTCGATTGGTAATTCTGAATATTGGGAACCAAAGCAGATTGATTTATAACTCTGTTTAAAGCAGGTAAAGTTTCACTCAACTGATTGGAGTGACTTTGCAACAGAATTGTTTGATTTAATAGTGGTCCAATAAATAATTGATTTACATTTCTGAGAAATGCTTACAGAGGAATGATTTGTATTACGATCACGATTAAAATATTTAAGTTGATTTGAATAAGTGAGTTTTGTGTATGTAAATATAAACATAAACATAATTCAATATTTAATGATTATACAGGTAGATTATTTATAGGTATTCTTATCTTAAGGAATGAAGAGAATATGATCTCTCTTAAGGGCGCAGAGAGTTACTTGCATTTCAAATGTGTTCTGGCTAATTTCTTATAGTAATTAATTAGATTAACAAGTAATTCTTGATCATGAGCCACACAGACACACAGCGATAGATTCAAGAATCCAATTTTAAACTGATATCTTTCTTGCTACAAGAATGCTAACATAGATATAAACTATAAAGTGTACATAGCTGTACACATGACACAAACTACCTCACACCAAATCTACACACGCTATCATTAGTAGCACACAACCATTAATCTCCCCAACAAAGGTTAAACACTACTCCGTAGTCCATACAGACATTAAGTATGCAAATATTTTCCCTATGTGCTATGTTCTAGAACTCACCGGCGACGTTAAGCGAGGCATTGTGACTGACGGCCTCGCCAGCCAAGTTGCGTGCCACGCACCAGTATACGCCTTCGTCGCTCTCTTTCTTGCCACGGTTCACCCTGGGAACACAAATCTTATGAACTGTCTTGATCGTTCGTAACGGAGTTTGTTATTTCTAGATTTACATGTGAAGTAGTGCAATGAATTTTAGGGCTGCATGTGGAGCGTGTGCTTGTGTTGGAAACGTGGTCGGATGTTTATGTTCTTGACGACGTACGTTTAAACTAACTGGTATATTATTATACTATATGATTATGTTTTCTGGAGTACTACGCAGGTCTACAAGATACGTTTTTTTCTTATTAAGTGCAAATGTGTCATGAGTGTCTTTTACTGAATAAATTAAAAAGAACTAAGAACCTAGTAACGTCTTTTATCACTTACATTATATTAACGACAACATCTAATTGATCTAGTTTCTAAATCGAAACGTAAAGACAGCTAAAAATGTTTACTTTGAAAATAAAGTCAGTTAATCTCAGTTAACTCAATATAAAATTGCAATTTACTGTTGATCAAAGTCTATCATTAAACTATTCGACGCCCTCATAAATCATAAAACATACTTTCATGTTCAAATGTTTAGTAAAAAGTAATTTAGACGTCTACACCACAACGTTTGAAATAAATTGATTCCAAAACCGTGTTTGTAGAGCGAAGAAAATTCAACTAGAACCTTTTTATTCAAATTAGGGTCGTTACAAAACACTTTTTGATCACACACCGCCAGTTCCGAATGTTATTGCTCTGGAATTGGACCAACTGAAATTGGAATACCGAGTCTAAATGCCAAAAAACATTGCATTATGGTCGTATGATGTAGATATTGCTTATTCTTACCAGAAATAGACATACAACTTAATTTTATTTTATTTGAAAAACAATTTGTATGCTCCTTCTTAACTTATTATTGTTTAACATTCATTGATTGACTTTTAATAAGGAAGAATTATTTAGAGTGGCTTTAAGTCCTATTTGACACAATATTAAAATGAAAGTATCGAAAGAGTTAATTATCAGGAACTAATAAAATCGTCATAAAAATAGTTTGGTACGGAGATATTACTAACTTTTTGTTCAACGAGTATTATTTATCTTATATCAATGAAAAATATATTACTAACTTTTTGTTCTTTTATCTTATATCAATGAATTTTTTTTCCTCAGATTTTATTTCAAACGCTGTTGGGTCCAACGACAAGCATAATTCACGTAGCTTACTCACCTTAAAAATAGCAGCCCGTCTTCCAACAACACTCTGTGTCCATCTTCAGCTGGAGGTAAAGGAGATCCGTCCTTATACCACTGCACATGAGGTTTAGGTCTACCTTCCACTACACATCTCAAGGTCGCTGGCTCACTACGCCCCGACACTGTATTTGAAGGGTGTTCCTTGATGCGGGGCGCTCGGTTTTGTGCTGTATTGGGACAAAGAAAATATTACGTTAGTGACTAAATTAAACTTAAAAATATAAAAACATTTTTTTCAATATTAATGAGAGTCAAAGCCGAAAAAGCAGTGGCGTGTTTTATCCCTTTCATAAATTTTTGTGCCACATATTTCATTAGGACATTAGTACACCAGATAAATTTGAATATGGAAATATTCAAATTTATCTGGTGTAGCCCGTAAAGTACCGCACCGTAAAAATTTTGGTCTTGCGTATGACCTTTCTTCAGTGCCTCTGCAATCTCTTAAGAGAATAGGAGAACAGAAGGTACTCCTATGTTTGTGTGAATAGGTAGCAGATTGGCCACTATGATTAATACCAATCGCGAGCCTAGCAAAGTTTTATTACTATATTCAACGTAACCTACATACGTTTGTTTGGTACTAAAAACATTAATTGTTTTATCCGACTAAAGCATGCTTAATATAAAGTACAAGTAAAGTGGGCAAAGACATCTGTGAAGTCATTTAGCACGTGGTTACCATGAGCTACATATACATAATTTCAACATCTGTTTGTGGGATTGTAACGCACTGTAAACATATGCAAATTAGATACTGAGTATCAAAACAGTTATATCCTTTGACAATTTAAAGTGAGGTCTATACATCGCATGTCAAATAGAAAAAAGGACTAACTCAAAAATGAGGATATTCCAAAATTGAACCTTATTATTGAAGCATAATTTTTAAGATTGAAATATTTTATTTTTTGAGTTAGGCCACTTTTCTGTTTAACATGCGACATATAGATTTGTTTTATCAAGGACTGCAATTGTTGTTAATGAAGAAAGTCGTGTTTCAAGCTGGCTTACGGTACAAGGACGTAAAGAGGTTTTTAGTCAGCAAGATGAGTAAAAAAAGGAGTCACAGTATTTTCAGAAACTTTGACTGTAATGAGTCCAATTAATTCATAAATATACAACTGAATTTTGAACAAAATTGTGTTATACCAAGGTAACACCAAACTTTCTAGTATTATGGCAGTTAATACAATTCAAGTGCAACCCCTATGATTTACTTTGTTTCTGTACAACCTGTTTACTAACACACACATCGTTAACCGCAGCCATCAAAAGTTCAAGATGACGATTCTATGAGTAATAACATATTGGATCTTCGATATTTGCACCATAACCAAAGGTTTACGACCAAATCTTATCAATGTATAACAATCTGCCGTAGGACATAAACGAGCTTCCCAGTGACCTCAACAATTTGATTTGAGACGGGATTAGCCATAATATCACGCTTCTCTGGTAGTATAGGGGAGTTAAATTACTTGGGCGTGATATGTTTCGAAGCTAGTTTAAGAATTGAAATAAATAAAAGTTATTATTTGGTAACAACATTTTAAATTTGTTTTGTGATGTAGTCTACGATTTCTACGTTTTGTAACTTTACAAAACAATAATTTTCGTTTTTCTAAAATAACGACTTACTCATTTGAATAAACTAAGAGACGCTCTACTGCTTTCAAGTCAGTATGGGACTTTTATTCTTGAGCAACATACGCGTCCCGTCGATACGTCACTAAACCGATTATTCGGTTTCCATTTAATTAACGTGATTAAGTGGGATTTTTCAATAAATTTAATGTGTCCCACGCTACTCAATATTCAAAAATTAATTTCTTAACCGAATCATTCATTTTTGTTACACAGTGTACGTACGTGTAGTGTGTGTACCCAGTGCAGTTACGTATGAACAAATCTTACTTTTGCAAGGATAAAATTAATGTAATTCTTCCTTTATTTTAAAAAGAGTATGTAGCCTACCCCTGCCAAATTAGGTTTGCCTTTATTCGAATCGTGTTCCACAATGTAAATGTATAATAAAAATAAAATACACAAGCATTACCTTTCAATCTATACTAACATTGTAAAGGGGTAAAATTTGTAAATTTGTATGTAGGGGGTAATCTTTAAAACCACTGGTCGGATTCCCGAAATTCTTTCACTCATTGATAGCTACAATGTTCCCAAGGCTAAGCTATAAAACATCACGCTACAATTAAATGGAGCCAAGCAGCGAGTGAAACCGCGTGGTAAAATATTAAAATAACTACACAGATTAATAATAATAATTCTAACCATAAATATGCAGTACATTTCAATACCAGTAATCTAAGTCCACACTGGCAAACTTTATTCAGTAGACTATCCCAAGTATCCATAGAACTTAATCCTGCATTATCATAAACTTGACTGTAACAAGCCTGTTTGGTCCAAGCTAAAGTTTAGCTTAACGCGTCGTATCCATTAAGCTAAAGTAAGCTAAAACTTTAGCTTACTGGATCACAACGGCTGTAACTTTATACTTGAGTAAGTTGGGTTGGAAAAACATAATTTATATGATTGTTCCACACATGTTTGAGGTTTTTAACCCTTTGAAACAAATGGTCCTTGTTTGTTATGTTAAAATAAATGGTAAACACATTGTTGTGTAATTAATAATTCGTTTTAATTTTACTTTGGTGACATCAACATTTTGTATGTTGAGATTAAAAATAAATTGTTTAACTTCATTGATTTTTTACTTGTATATGTTAGGGACGTAAGTCATGGAGATTTTTTTTCAAGGAAAATTAAATGTTATTATTATATATATTTTTAATCGACTTCAGTAGGCGTTTCTTCAACGTTCTGCAGTGGACGTCCTATGGTTGATATGATGATGATGATGATTAAGTAGATACTCCGCAGTAGTGTATTTCTTGTTTTGTTGTAGTTATTTTTAGTTTTTTTTCAGATAATTCTTGTGTTTTTTGTATTATAATTTTTTGTTTTGTATTTTTAATTTTGAAACCGCTCTTAATATTTTGTTTTTTATCAGTAAAATGTCGATAAGCGGGTGATTCTTCACATCAATGAAATTTTTTTTAATAATGTCATTATCCTAAACCGAAAATTAACGAGTCTGCTGATTAAAACACAGATAATTATTTTATTAAATTAAATCTCACCACTGCTTACAAGCAACCGATTAAAAATATTGTATAAAATAAATTACTAAGATGCTTAAAAACCTGGGAGGATAATGACTTGTTAAATAAAAGTTAAGGTTTTTTGGAGAATCACCCAAGCCTTTTATATGTTCATGTAATTATTTTACGGTAGCATGTTGACCGATGCCAAGAGATCTTGGATTTTTTTAATCCAAAACTAACAAAATATAAAACTTAGTGTATTAACTTTATTACTGAGTAAGTTTGAAATGCTTACTCAGTAATAAAGTTAGGTCTTACATTTACTTATTTTTTTTTACACTTAACTTTAATCAAATTAGACCTAACTAAAAAAACATAATTTATTTAAAAGCCTCTATTGTTCGGCCTGACTGAGAGAAAAAGTTAAGTATTTCTTCCAAAATGCTCTTGATGATAATTTGATCCCAGGCACAAGAGAGATCACTTCAGAGGGCGTGGGAAGAATCATAATCATTTGTTTGGAACACCACTTCATGATATAATATGATACCAAAATTATGAGTACAGACGCATGTATTTATTTATGTATGTATGTATGACGGTCCCATGGTTTAAGTGGCCGAGCTATGAGTATTAATTCTGATTCCTAAGACAGGCCAAGAATTTTTTTTAGTTAAACTTCCCGTATTTTTGTTACTGTGGACTTGTAACCGATTACTAGGGTAACGTGAAGCAGAAATTATACGTGAACCATGAATACGGGTAGCTCTATGGTCCGACCAGATCAGAGCATACGTTGTTCCATTTCATTTCATACGAGTTTTAAGCCAGTGAGAGCCTGATATTCTCTTGTCTCTTCCAGGCCGGTAGAAGATATTGGATGTCAACAGTCCTTTTTTTATTTCCCAAAAGTCCTTGTTTGTTATTGTTAGCTAGAGATATAAATGCCAAGGGCTATCTCTGGCTTTCCAGGTATTGTGAAAAAGGCACAAATTATATTAAAATCCTGGTTCTAAGAAGGGATTTTACAATCACATAAATATTACATTATAGTCATATATTTTAGTCGTATACATATATTTCAAAAATTGATTTGTATAGTTTATATATAGTTTATACTTAAGGCCCTATATAGAAGAACGAATTAAAAAAACTGCATGGTACCGCTGAAATTGTGAAACTTTATACAAGTTGAAACAGAAGACAAAACGCTCGTCTTGTTTTTAAAATGTTCTTATTCTAAGGAGTTCCAAGTTTGATAGCTTTGTACATTTCAGCAGTCTTTGAAAAAAGAGACGAGATATTTTTATCGTGACTCTTTATCTAAAGGCACACTACAATTCAGTTAAGGGTTTTGTGGTGGATGCACAGGTTGGGTATAGTTTTAATGACTTTAAGATAGAACTTTAACAGATAATATACTCATTGAATGGCAACAGTGCTGCCCAATATGTCACATTTTTGGCGACAGGAAATCTACAAACATTATCGAATTATCTCGCTGTAGAAGCGAGGGATCAGACTCTTACTGACTAAAAACTATCCCGTTCTTTCTCCTACTTCGGCTCAGGACCGCGGTACATTAGATATTTCTCTTCCTCCTGCAATCCCGGCTGAAGGCCTGTACCTGGCATTCTGTATAATATTACTGGAAATACATTGATAGTATATGTATTACACGTTCACATTTACCTAAATATTCTATGTCTTTATATTTTATTATTTACTTCATACATAGTAAATATCTAGACTCTAGACTAGTCGATATAACGGTTGAGAAATTCACATAAAAATCGTTTCTGTTCATTGGTTTCATCAATAGTGAAGCATCACGCTCTGATTCTAGACTAGATTGATGATCAATCAAAATGGCGATGACTTTGCTTTTACTAACGTCGACGAACTGTGCCATAGAATTGTCGTATAAATAGTAAGTATATTGAATTTATATGATCAATATAAATAATACCATAAGGTTGTGTTTAGTTTGTTGTGTAAAACGATTTAGGTAAATGAGATGGATTCTAATACTGAATTACAAGACCAGTTACAAAGATGCGATAGCTTAGTTTTGTAATAGTGATCGCCTTACGTAAGATATAAAATTTTAGAAACTTATCCGAAAAGTTTAGGGTCTTAAAATACTGGTCAGTTGATGAGGTGGCTAGGCAACTGGATGCCATGCAACGTGTTACAGGTTTAATTCTCGGAACGGAACAACTCTTTGTCTGATCCACAAATTGTTGTGTCGAGTTTGGTAGTAATGTGTATCTTAAATTGTTTCTAAAACCACACCCAAGATACAGGTCAAAATCCAGTGAAACTGTGTGTGAAAGTTAAGAATAAAATCAACTAATGTAGATAAGAATTAGGTGAATTTATTATGGCTACAATACACTAGCTGACTCGGAAAAAATATGAAGATGCACATCATACCCTACCATCTCAACCAACCTACGCGACATGTACTTAATAGACCATTAATCGTTCTTTTATTACCAAAAAATATAAATAAAAAAACAAAACGATCTGACAAAAAAATCACAACTTTCCTGTACAATTCTTTCTTTCCTATACAATGCTCATAAAATTCAAACGTATGACTATTCATGCGTACCCTATTAAGTTGTCCTATTATAATGTAGCGTTAAATTTTGTTACTCATACCGATACACCGAACGATTGACGCCTACTCCATCCGTAAAACATTCCAAAGACGAGCCGCGTCTTCATAAAAAGTAACATATGGAACTATAGATCTCTCAATACCGCATCCAATTGTTCGTATGTCCGTTCCACTGCATTTAGATAGACACACAGATAAAATGACACTCGGTGTATTGTAATAATTGTGATTTATTTTTTTATTTTTGTTTCTTTGTTGCTAGGGCCGGCTCTATACGAGTATGGGTGGGAGTTTGTTACGTTATAAAATTTATTTATTTATTTATTTATTTATTTAACACTTTATGTACATATAAAAAAAAAAATACATACAAAGGCGGACTTAATGCCCGAAGGCATTCTCTACCAGTCAACCTCACGGGTGATGCAGAGAAGTGTTAACAATAGGTTCTAAACAAGCACACAAATGATTAAAAAGCATAGGCATATAAGGCGACATATACATATAATACAAAAATATAATATATGAATACAATAAATATAACCTACAAATACACATATAACATATAAATAATACATAAATAATATAATTAAATATGGGAAGAATAGATTACGAGTATATACAAGAACAAAAATAACAATACACTAATTAGTGGAATCTGTCAGTTTCTCTAGCAAATAATTGTGAACTTTAAGTTTGAAAGATAGCCGACTGGTTGCCGTCCTGATATCCGTGGGCAACGCATTCCACAGCAAAATTGATTGGACAGAAAAAGAATAATGTATAAAGTCAGTTCGGTGTGAGGGACAGTGGAGGAGACGATTATTTGTGGACCGAAGATATTTGCTGTGGTTGGCGCTTACATACTGAAAATAAGGGGCCAAATAACTAGGAGAAGTAGGGGAATAAAGAAGAGAGAATAAAGTGGTTAGCGCGCGTTGTTCCCTGCGCTGACGTATGGGTAACCACTTTAGTTGCAATCGATATGCAGAGACATGGTCGTATTTGCGCAGATTGAAGACGAATCGAATGCAGTTATTCAGAAGGCGGTCAAGTTTGTTAAGTAGATCTGCATTCAGGTCGTAATAGCAGACATCCGCATAATCAATGATAGGGAACAACAAGGATCGAACAAGCATTGCCTTGGTGGAGGACGGAAGGAAATTTTTTAGACGGTATAGTGCCCGAAGCGTTCCCGTTACCCGTTTACAGACAACAGCGACGTGAACCCGCCAGGTAAGACAATTATCGATGTATAGGCCGAGATTCTTCACATCACTACTCAACGAGATGATCGCACCGTCGAAAAGGATAGGCGGCACAGCTTTGCTATCGACCCTTCCGAATGTACGGGAGCTCCCCAAATTTATCGCCTGACACTTGCTCGGATTAACGGCAATGCCAAACTTTGTTGACCAGTCATTCAAGGCAGCCAGGTCCGCATTCAATCTCGAGATCGCATCAGGCAAATCCTCGACCCTCGCTTGACAATACAACTGCAAGTCGTCAGCATATAGATGGTACGCACACCGAAGTTCGGAGGTAACACAGTTAATAAAAGTAGAGAATAAAAGAGGAGAAAGAATTCCGCCTTGAGGAACGCCAGCCGTTAATTGGCACCAGTTTGACGACGACTCGTCAACCTGGACCAACTGCTGACGCCCCCGAAGATAGGATGAGAACCATTCCAGTGCGCCATCAGAAACCAAAATACGGGAAAGGATAGCTAGCAGGATATCGTGGTCGACCATGTTAAAGGCATTCGAGAAATCCACCAGGACCAACACAGTAACCATTGTGTCCTCCATCCCTGCCCTCACATCGCTGGTAACCTTAAGGAGAGCGGTTGTGGTGCTGTGTCCAGGCCTGAAACCCGATTGGACAGGGCTAATTAAGTTGTTCCGGTGGATGAAGGTAGCGAATTGCTTGTGGACACAGGCCTCGAGCACCTTAGACAAGAAAGGAAGAATTGAGATGGGGCGGAAGTGAGTAGGGAGGGTGGGATTGGAAATTTTCGGAAGAGGACGGACAAAGGCTTTACGCCACAAGGATGGAAAGACTCCGGAGTGAAGGGAATAGTTTACCATATGAGTTATGGTTGGAAGGAGGGGGTCCAGGATGGCCGTGATCATATATCGTGATATATTATCACAACCCATCGCTTTGGATTTAATGGCAAGGATAACTTTTCGGATTTCATCAGGCTGCACTGGAACGAAACGAAAAGGAACTATGGAAGAAGAAAGCTTGAGACCAGCTATTAAAGAAAGCGTCTGTTGTTTGATTTGTGGATCCAGCCGAGTAACGGTTGCGAAATGGCGATTGAGATCGTCCAAACCAATCGAGCTCGGCAGGTCCACATTTTGCGCTTTGCCGATACCTAGAGTTCTGAGAAACTTCCAGATATCAGCAGAAGAAGAAGAAGAAGAGATTCCATCAAGTATAAAGCGGCGTTTTGCGTTACGTACCATCTGATTACACCTGTTCCTCGCAATCTTAAAAGCCGTCCAATTCTCCTCAGTGCGATCCCTCTTATGCCTACGAAACGCACGATCTCTGCGTCGCATCGCCATCTGTATCCCACGAGTCATCCAAGGCGCAGGCGGTCGCTTCAGTTTTACCTTTTTGATGGGAGCATGACGGTTGTACAAATTGGTCAAGATATTGTTGAATAATTCAACCATTCTGTTGACATCTGTAGCTACCATAAGTGGGCTCCAATCAGTGGTCGACACGTCTTGAAGTAGGCTGTCAACGTCCATCCGCGCAAAACAACGCCTATATCGAACCCTGGGATTGACCCTGGGTGGTTTGAGGATGTAGGAAAGGAAAATCAGGTCGTGATGGGAAAATCCTGGCGCCTCATATTGGCCATGAGACGAAACCAGAGAGGGATTGGATATGACAATTAAATCGAGCCAAGAGTCATCACCAGCAACGTTGTGATGAGTAGGTTGGAGAGGTAGCAGGTGAAGACTTGCTGACTCGATCAAATGTCGGAGTTTGCGGGAACGAGAGGAGTTGTTGGCAAGGAGATTAGTGTTAAAATCACCCATGATTATGTGATGCGCATACTCCGAACCCACGGATTCAAGTACTGTTTCGAATTCAGTGAAGTAATCGACAGAGGGAGGACAATAAACCACACCTAAAATGAGCTTCGCCCCTCGGACACAAACCTCAAGAACTATATACTCCGCAGCACCGTTAGGGGATGACGTGGAGATAACCTTGTAAGGGAAATCGCTGCGGAGATATATAGCCACGCCACCTCCCCTACCGTCCGTACGGTCATTCCGTATCAGAATGTAACCAGTTAAGGGATAGGTGACCGACAGAAGATGAGGCTTGAGCCAAGTTTCGGAAATCAGGACGGCATGAACGTTGCTGTTATTAAATGCTTCATACAGCTCACTGTAATGGCTGGGTAGGCTCTGAGCATTAATGTGACAAACATTTAACAATCGAGAATTATTATCCTCAAATTGTTTCTTCAGTAAATCACCCAGAGATTCAGTCAATGAGCAGAAGCTATCACTACCAGACGAACTATCTTCATTTGCAGAGAAAAAAGAATCATTTTCAGACATTAATAAATATATGAATTATATAATAAATAAATATATGATGTATAATTAGACAACACATAAATTAATTACTAATTGGTTATAATATGCTTGCTACTAAAGATATGCAACTCTGCACCACCCGCCAGCCAACAACAAACAGAAAAACACAGATAGAAAAATACAAAAAAAAAAAAAAATTAAAAGCACATTAATATACCATTAATGAACACATTAAAAAAACCAAGTGGAAAAAAAAAAAAGAACATAGACATTTAGGTTCGGTGCGATATCCGAACGCAACTCGCTTTCATACAATGAATGTGTCATATTAGAGGGTGGAAATGTCACGATGACAATGACAAGTGACGGCTAGATCTTCGTGACACTGATATGAATAATAAATAAGTTTTAACGACAATAATTAACAAATAGTTTGCGGGGTAACTTCGTATGATACTATGATATTAAAAGAGAACAAAGGAAAAGTACTGCAACAAGAATTGTGGGTAGAAAAGTACAAGTAAAGATATTGCAGATCACAGGAAATCAACTTATAGCAAAACGGGAACAGGAATAACAAAAACACAAACGGTAAGTTTATAAGTTGTTGAAAAAAACCTCTCGCACAGTATGGTTAGTTGATCTAGCCAAGTTAAACTAACTATTTGCGTGTTGATTTCAGGCTCACCGTATGTGCCTCTGCTCCGCCCCCGGCTGCCTTCTGCGACACACTCTGCACACTAGGATATTTGTCAAGGAGAGGACTAAGTTCTTCCATGCAAATGACTCTGTGCTTGCTTCCGTCGGACGCCTTGAGGAAGATGTTACCGTCCTGAGTCCAGCAAGCACGCATGCCGAAATGCTGACGCGCTCTAACAAATACCTCCTGTCTGGGCCTAGTCAGGAATTCCTTGACAGAGATTTTGGTGCCCTGTAGTCGAGTCTTTGCCCTCCAGACCGAAGCCTTGTAGTCCACACTAGAGAACCGAACCAGGATTGGCCTATGATGATTTTTATTATGCACTCCAAGTCGGTGACACACCTTAAGCGCAGACATTGGGAAATCCTGGCCCAATTTGGCATTAATGACTTGCAACGTTACCTGGCTGCAGTCTTCCTTGTCCTTCTCTGGGATGCCTTGAAATATAACAGCCTTCCGACGGTTTCGCATTTCAAGGCCATCTATATTTCTGCAGCACTCTGTGACCTGGCTCCGCAGCAGCTTTAACATATCAAAGACCAGCTCCCGGAAGGTGCGGAACTCCTCAGCTATCCTGGCCACGGTGTCCTTCGACGATCCAGCTGACTGGATTTGAGCCTCTATATCACCCATCCTCTTCAGCAAGCTTTCCTGCACGTTCTTATGGACAGTGATGATATCAGTGATCTGTGACATTGTTTGTCTCTGCTCTGTGCTTGTGGTAAAATTAAAGTTGATGTGCTGGCAGGTGGTGGCCAAGTTAAATTAATTTACATGGACCTGGCAAGTTGTAGCACTTACTCTATACAGTTATTACACTTTACTAATCCAAATTTAGGCAATTAACTAATTTTAAAATTTACTGAATAGGATTTGATAAAGTAAATTATGATGATGGTGTTTTGTTTATGTTTTGGGTTTTACCTATTCGTTTTATATTTTTTTATTTCATTAATTGAATAGCATGGTTTTTCATCACGTGATGACTACTTTTGCCCAGGGCGAGGCGAGGAGAAACCCTGTTCCTTCTCCTGTTCCAGGCAGAAGCCGCGCCGCCTTATCTTCGAGTCGAGACTACCAAAACTGAGGTTATGAAAGGTACAAATACACTTATAACCCAAAACTAATGAATCTTCAACTATAGCCAATTTCAGGCAGGCAATGATCTAACCTAGGTAGTCTAACTAATCACAAAACATAATTTCCAAAAATTGGCACTCAATATATCCGTATTTTTTAGGATTTAGAATTAAGTTTATCCCTTTGTGTACCTCATGTAAATAATAAGAATAAATTTATTATCTGTAATTAATATATATAAATTTAACCATTTCATAATATTATACTACAATGGATAGGTATGAGACAAAAAATGTGTTTGACGAACGTCAGTCATTTTTACAAAGAACCTTTGACCGCAATCTATTTTGATAAAAAGCAAAGATGGGGTCAAGGGTCGACTGGCTTCAATAGAATATGCCTCCGCTTAACCAGGAATGACGTCTCAAAGATATTCTTTAGAAAACATATTTGTAGGAACATAGTTTATACTTACAATGCAAAACGTTATAGTCATGTTAATATTCCTTTAAAAATTAACACCACAACAATGAATTTCATTTAAAAGTCTCAACCAAAAAGTTTCTAAAATATAATCTCATTTAGACTCAAGTTTAGTCTGGAGGTAAAACAATTTCGATTACATAATAAAGATAGAAGTTTTTTATTCTCTGAAAAATAAAATCCAAATAATATAATATCAAAAAATGTTATTACTAGGTCAATATTTTTTTATGAGAATTTTTTTTTTCGAACTTTGAATAATTTGCTTTTGAATAAATTATTCAAAAGAAAATAGTGGCTACAGCTGCACGGCTATAAATTGAATCTGAAATAATCACTACCTTGTCTATGTTATTAACGAGATAATTGTGGTGTTTAGATTAATTATACCCCTTTTATGCGTAGTTGAGCGAAACTGTAGGGGAACCGTCTTACAAAAAGGGTTTTTTGAGGCACAACAAAGCTACAACTAGAAAATGGGGCATAATGGAAGTGATTTAATATTATATACTTCATCTTCTGTGTGTGAGTAATTCAAATGGACTACATAATAGGAATGATCAAAACTTTTAAATAAAAAAATAGTTAGATAAGACTTAATTATTATGTTTTCGACTTACTCACGTAATAATTTGACGAGATATTCGACTAGTTTCAAGCCATGCTAGAGGCCCATATTATCCGCGACACGCGACTCGGCGACTGTCGCACTGCTACTGATGATAATTAATTTAGAATGTCTCACGAAAGTTATAATAAAAATATAGATAAGACTTTTTGCAACTGTGCCTTAACCACAATTCTTATGTTAATAAGTAGTACACAAATGGAGTATCCGAAAATTATGATAGTTTTACCAAACAATTATTGGTATTCCTTTAAAAAATACCAAAAATATTGTAATTATAACAATTTAGCTTTAATTTAATTTATTTTTTATTTTAGCAGCTATAATACCAAAATCAATCAAAATAAAATCGAACATTACCAAAAACGCATACAATTTTCAATAAAAGTATTAACGGCACAGCCCTACGATCAACTCCGGCGCAACATTGGTAGTTCTCCTTTATTAATACTTGTCACTGTCAGTGATAAGGTGACACAATAAAAGTACGAAGCTGATTGTCTTTTTGCTGCAGTGTGGGTGCATCAAGTAACCGGTGGAAATAAATAGATTAATATATTTATACGTCTTTATCTGATAAAGTTGACAGCCCTAATGTGATTATTTGGAACGGCTTCATTATATTGAATAAGTTTGGTTATTAAAAAAAGGAATGTTAAAATAATGGTAGTATTTTTTTAACAAATGAAATAGGTTCATTTTGTTTTATGCGTAAAATAGTATGGTGATATCAAACTTAAATATTTCAGCTTACTGTATACAGTTTTAGCTATTTTAGATAAAAAGTAAAAGGTCCAAAAAGTTCTTCACTTGCGTACAATAAGAGGCGCTAAGTATAAAAACGAAGTTAAATTGTTACTACACTTAAAAACAGAATCTCTTCAAAATAAGATAACGACAATTTAAAATCGTAAATTCACACTGTTATCAAAAACATGATTTTTATCGGGCTTGTAGACACGGATATTAAGTTGAAAAATGAAAAAGGGGTCAATGACATAGGGCATAGACCGTTGAAGTTTTAAAAAAAGATTTTGCTTCATATTTTATAAAGAGATTGATATTTCTACGCTTTTATACCATTTTACATAATTGTGAAAAAACTTTGTTAGTTACTTCATATATACAGCTCTTTGCCTAACTCTTACCAGATGTAACTTGAGTTATATTTATATATTATAATAATAATAATATAATTTAACTTAAAATTTGTTTCTTCAAATAAAACAAATTGAACAGAATACAAACGCAACTTAGTAGTACGTAATCCTCCATTTAACAAGAACACAAAATAAATTAATTCTAACAAAATCTTATTATTTTAACAGGAAGACATTTAAAATGTAAGAGACGAGGATTGCTCTCTATTTACCGTCCTGAAGGGACAAAGGAAATGCGAGAAACAACGTAGTCCCGCCCCGTCAACGAATATTTAAGGAAAATATATTTTACTATTTTCTGTCACGGTTTCATTCCAGCCTAAAAAGTAGCCTATGTATTATTTCAGAATAATATGTATATCTATATTAAATTTATGTGACAGAGCAACAAACATCCATCTTTACTTATTATTTATTTATTTATTATTGCTTAGAAGGTACATTTTACATTATAAAAAGTATAAAATGTCCAACAAAACTGTATACACAGTTTGTCTGTTGGATCAGATTTCTAAACTATTGACTTACTATAGGTTCTATTAAGTTAATAATGTGAAGAAGGGAAGCTTCACGTTTATAATATAAGTAGAATTGCAATTGTAACGCTGTTTAAAATTGAACCAGATAGTTTAATGAGTCGCATGTTATAGAGGCAAGAATATTTCTTTACACAAAACACCATAACGGGATTGATAAAAGGCCGAAACTCCAAAAAGTTCTATTACATTTGACCAAAGCCAAGCCGTAGTCTCAATTTGAGTTTCTAACTCAAATTGAGACTACGAGACATCACCTGATTTTGTATTTCCCGTAGAAAAAAAACGTTTTAACATAATTAATGAGGTGTTATAAATAAATATCTTTAAATTATATCACACTTAATAAAACATTAATGAAACCCAATTAAATAGAAAGTTAACAAAACTAAAAAAAGGTTTTACGATGGATATTATTAAAGAAAATGTGTGAGAACGTGAAAGTTAATACTTAACAAGAAAATGTTCCGAATCTTAATTTCCATATTATAGTAGAAACTTAATGCTGCTAATATTATTTTGAATAGAGATTTCTAGTTGAAACTTGTGATAATACCTAGTTAAATTAACATAATCACATGTATATTTTCCCCGTAGGATTGTTATGAAAGCATTTATTATTGATTTTTATGTTTACATATATTAAAACACACCTAAACCCATTCTAAAATCCTAACTGACAACCCTCCTACACTTCTCTCCAGACTATACCAGCCCGTATTTTATTATTTAAGCTAATTATACAAAAACTTCAAAAATATTGCTACCAATATTTACTTTCCTATTGAAAATAAAACATCTAATTAACTACAACCACAAACATAATTACCGCTTATAAAACTTATATTATAATGAGCACTTTACCGTATTCATTTTATCTAAAACGAGGCTAAAAAGTTCCCACTATTTAATCGTTAAACCCCGTACCCACTTAACTGGCCGTTAAAGTTAATTAAGGTAGCTTTAAAAACAAAAAAAGTACATTGTTTGGTATCAGGCTATTGGCTACTAAACAACGGAACTACATTTTATTAATTGGATACTGTTTTTTAATTACCCAATGGTATACCGATCTGATAAAAAAGTGGAGCCAGTCAATTGAAAAAAGTTTTACGGTAAAGCACTTAGGAGCAATAAAGATCGCGTTTTCGAAGCAGGAATTGAATTAACAAGATCATTGACAGCTTTCAAGTTTGATGGTGGAAAGTGCCTAGTCCCTACCTACCTACAATCATAGTTTCATTAGATTTTTTTACGATCGATTGGTCATTTAGAATGCAAACATCGACAAGACTTATTGAAACATGGATGGTTAAATATCAACACAACGAAACTGACTAATTACATTTACAGCAAAAATACGTTATTATTAACTAGAACTAAATAACAGATCCACCCAAAACTTAAGCCTAACTTGAAACGAGTTATCCGTCTTTAAACATGTCTAAAGTTATTCTAAACTTTCAATTCTAAAATAATGCTATCTAATTTGAAAGCGAAACGGAGTCCGCATGATCTCAAGAGGAAATATGCACTTATAAATCTATGATACCCTTAAACAAAGTTCAAGTTTAAACAAATAAAAAAACCATATTTACCATTCGTTCCATTCAGTCCAATGAGAAGTAAATGCACAAATACGAGAAACACAAATTGGTTCCTTCCATTTATGGTGTTATTGCACTCATTAACACCAGCATCCACCATACTGCCACCAAATTATACTTAATTTTCACACCATCGATAATTTACATGTTTACAAATTCACTTCTGTAAGTTCCACTATTTATTTTATTCACTTGCATACTTTAATCTCCATACTTTTTGAATTCAAACGCTTAAAATGTCATTTTATTTGAATAAAAAGTTCGGTAAACAAAGTCGGCATCGCGTTCGGTGCTCGCTGCGACCGCTCCGCACGACCATACGGCTTCGAGTCTTACGTCGTACTATCGCTACTCCCTCCCTCATCTCTGTTTACTCTGTCCCAAATAGGGGGATAGGCGAATGCTCCAAACTTTATGTAACTCTATTATGGTGTAAAGAACCATTATCACTTGATTTGACTGTCACCGAAGTAAAAAGTATTTTAAATTTAGGAGCTTACTTAGTAAGTTGCGTAAATATGTAAGCGAACAGACCTAATTTTGTTGCGTACCTTTTTAACGCTGGAGAAACTTTTTTATGATCTGTTAAACAATCTTACCTAGTTGTTTTCCACAAACGGACTTTTAATACGTTTTGTTCTCACATTTCTGGTGCTGTGGACGAATCTTGCAGTTTGAATTTACGGTAATAGTGTGCATTTAGTACAGTTTATTTGAGTTCTCAGTAAATGTTAGCCTAGATTCTTTTTTATCTTTGATGAACAATATTTATACTATTTGGATGCTATTAATATCAGTTATGATGAATGATATGCGTTTTAGTCAGTTTCATAATCGTAAAAGTGTGTGGTTTTTTAAAAAATCAGTCATAAAATTCATAGACTCGGTTCTACAGACGTTAAATTATAGGATGATAAATAATAATAATAAAGCAGGAGCGTGCGTTAGATTTAGGGTTGAGGTTAAAAAATCAAAGTGTTTCCAATCAATCACAAATCCTCCGATATTAAATTTCTGTACAGAACATCAACAAAAGCGAACCCATAATCTATACTAAGTTTTTGTCCAAACAAACCCCACGTTCGAAACTTTGAAGGCCTATTCAAAAAGGAAAGGGAATAAAATACGGCTTATTTCATTTGACGCATTTGTCGAGTTAGCGCATGCGCACCGGGCGGGCGCCGACAAAGCCAATGGGATCGTATAAAAAACGTTCTAATTTCAAACCGGTCGCCCCTCCGCCGCACGCGCTTGCGCATCCCTTCGCCCATTATTATGCTGAAGAGGTCATTCACAGTTCGCACAATGCGCCCCATACATGGGTGAGTTGCTAATAGGTGAGGCTAGTTGCTCTTGAATCCTTTTTCTACTTTTTAGTATTGAATTATATTGTGAATGTATGCACACCTTGTAATGAATGTTCCAAGGCGAAATAGCTATGTAGAACGTATGAAATTGTGCCTACACACCCAGTGTTTACGACGCCTTCGATTTTGTAATAAGTCATAATTATAGTTAAAATTGGCAAAGCCACAAACTGCTTGATTACGAATCTGACCTTTTTAGATTTACAAAAAAAAATAAGGATTCTTAATTACTAGTAAAACAAGCTTGAATATAATATTAATTTTCGCTAAAAATATAACGGCCAAATCGCTTTTAATTTAATAATTTGATGTTCATAATGAGTCTACACAAGGATATTGTGTTAGTCACTGTAAAAACATGGGTGATGCAATGTTTTTAGGCATAACAAAACATTACCCTCGTTTGTCTACGAGGGGTTTGACATAGGTATGTGCACTTTTCATTTGTTATTTTATAGGCCTCTACGCATAGAGGGGAACGCATGTACACAACTTTAGTACCGTAATTAATATCTAAGCTTCATAGACACTAGAATGTCTTAATAGAAAAATACTTATAATGTTCATGACATTAGCTATTCAAGCAATTCTCAATATACGTAATGAATCCAGGTACAATTTCCAATATCGTTAGAAAAAGTTACACAACATTTTCAAAAAAATTCATTCATATTTTTAAAAGTAAAATATTATAAAATAAAATCATAACCCTTCTGTCGCCTTATTGGGACAAAAATAAACAACGATGTAATGTCCACGCGGACTTAGCAACCTCTTTAATTAAAAGGTGGCTCCTAATTGAACTGGTCTTGATACTGAAATATATCGACACCGCCATGTGGTTTAAACTTTTTAATAATTTTACATCACATCGAAACTAATTGGACATCTGAGCCAAGCAAATATTTAACGATCACCGATTAAATTTTTGATGGCTCTATTTTTGCATAAGTTTGGCAACGATTGCCAAAAATGTACAAAAAAATTGACAGCAATATGATGGGTGAATGTATCGACTACGTAATACGTACAATCAACGATAAAAGTTTGGAATATCGGCAAGGATTTATTATATTTAAGAATTCCCGATGTTTTTGCACATACTGCGAAGTATTCTATTAAATATCAAGTTAATATGTAGTTGTAAGATTTATTAAGTTTTCAATAATTAGATGACCCGTTTGTAATACTATTAACTTCTACTGTTGTGATTAAGAACGAAATTAGTTAAAAAAACTCTTGTTAAAGGCACTTTTTTACTTAAGAGATTACCAAAATCTTGTAATACCTTTGTAAACCTGGTTATAATATACATAAACGAAAAGCAAATTAATAAAACACAGTACCTACAAAAGCTCTGACCTTAAAAAATAAACGACAATTATAGCGGCATACACATTCCTTTTTCAAAACTTTATTTGACAATCCAAATTCTTATTGCCTTGCACAGCATAAAATAAACATAGATGTGACAGACTGTCAGTAATTAGATACAATGGAAACATCATGCTATGAATAACTATAAAACGTTTATCCATAAAAGAAAATATAAGAAAGTCTAGTGGGCGTTACAATATTGCAACGAAACTCATTTTTTATTTCAACTATGAAACAAGAAGCAAATTCAGTGCATTTGTAATCAGTGAAGAAACAGTAGCCGTACGGATGTCGCCTACGGTCGTACGTGCGAGCACTCACAATGCGAGGAAACAGCCACGCAAAATTGAACCCTGGAACATGAAGAAAACTTCCCTTGTGTATCTAAAAAGTCATAGCAAAGAGAGGTGTGAGAGCTCACGTTAATCTGGTTTACAATACTTTTATTGTCAGCCAGTTCAAATCCATAAAAAGAAGCGACTTAGCATATTTAAGCAGTATCATAATAAAAAGAAGTTATTGTTATTTATTTGGCCTAATTCCAGTGTTGTTGGCATATAAATTGCTTTTTTTATTTAGACGGACACCCAGTTCTGGTCAATAAATCATAATTCGCACGCACGCCCAATTAAGCGAAGTATTAAAGTGAATAAAAATACATATTCATTTCTGCTTAGATTGAAGAATATTGATATGACCTAAAAACAAAAACTGCCTTTAACAATAACATTTCTGGCTTATTGAGAACGGTAGTCTGTTCCTGCCATTAAAGTAATATGGATTAACATTTTAGGTCAATCAGATATGATTGTAGATAGTCATTGAGATATCACATGATATGATATTCATTTTCTATTTGAATTATTGAATCGTTCAGCTGTTAAATTGCTTAATTTGTGACATCAATTACTATATTTTTACCTTGTTTTTATAAATAGCAAATAGTATCTAAGGTTATATAGTCAACAACATTGCATTGAGGACTTGGTAGCC
Organism: Spodoptera exigua; assembly: GCA_902829305.4. Classification (NCBI taxonomy): domain Eukaryota; kingdom Metazoa; phylum Arthropoda; class Insecta; order Lepidoptera; family Noctuidae; genus Spodoptera; species Spodoptera exigua. The sequence continues at coordinate 8,814,149 of LR824612.2, forward strand.
ATTTAGGAAAATAAAGTGTCTGAAACATATTTTCTAAGAACATTAGTAGGTGGACAGTTCTTTATGTTGTCAAACGTTTTAACACTTAAATGACGGTTCTAACACAACCACTCATCAACTATCCAGTCATGATACCAAGAAAAACAAATAAAAATTTCGCAGAACATAAAATAAGCTTTTGGAAAATTTACAAGAATTATACTAATAATGTTACTTTCTTAGTAAAACAACATTAAAATACACTTTGAGGGACATAAATCGTCGATGTCAATAATAAATGGTTTATAGAATAAATAGCTACATCTACTTGGAGCAAATAAGACAGGAGCGGTTGCACTTACTGTGGGTCTTTGCAAAGTTGCGGTTGAAACGCTGACCAAAAGTTTGCAAACTAAACGGGTTGCGTAAGCTTAGGTATTAACTCAAGACCGCGAGAATAAACTACTATAGATCGTATTTATACTTTATAAACAGTGTATTTTTCTTTAACAATTGAAAGTATTTTTTCATTATTGAAAATAATCGTGATCTGCCATTTGTTGTAGACTCGAAATCTAGCAAATACCTATATGACTCTTTTCGTGTTGTACATACATATATACTTTCTAAGAATACCTAGATCCTAATAGAATACGATCAAAAAACATTGAGGAACAAGTTTCTTCAATACTGTACAATTTTGAAATCACTATGATTTATTAAACACAGCATTAGGTTAAGATAGGTATACAAACGCCTTTGATCCCATACAAAAATAACAGGAGATTAACAACACCTAATTCAAATATGACACAGCAATTATCTATCTAAGCTTATAATGTCACAGTCACAAACGCGGCGTCTTAAACGCTGGCTTGTGTTCGCCTAAACATTTCGAACGACACCCATTGATTGATGAACAGACAACTGCCGTGTTTTGCATTCAGCTATTTACGGGTATTTCCTCCGCTTAACCCGTCTAAAGACTGATTAATGGCGACCACCGCTATCTATTACCCGAGGTGGCTGGAAGTTTGCTTCGCTGGTAAGGAGTACCTGAAAGGAAGTCTATTTAGAGACACGTCAAACCAATTTAGAGGTTAATTTCTTTTTAGTTGTTACAATTGTTGAAATGTTTTTATTGGATTGCGTCGTCAGACCTATTCTATTGAATTGTTTGATTAAAAAGTGTCGAATCAGCAGTATTTCATGAACGCATATTGTGTTTTAGGTGGTTGTGTCAAACTGGAGTTGTCATGCTTCAAAGTCTCATTCTCGGTAGAACGGGCTTTGAATCTCTCGATTCCCTACAATATGGTTACGGTGCTGGTGTATATCAGTTCAGGACTGATCAAGTCTTGAGCGTCTAAATATATTGTCCTTGAGATCACTTTCTTTTAATACTTACTGTTACTGTTCTCTCGTAATAGAACCAACTTAAGAATGTAACATAAATTGGATTGTGATACTGACTGAAAAGAATAAGCCTGGAGTTTCTTGCACGTTCTTCTCCATCGGAATGTATACTTTGGAACTAATAAATAGGTTCAACAGCGGACTGATCGACAGACTGACGCTTATTATTTTCAAACCTTTGTTCCACATTCAAAACTGCATTTAATGGTCTAGATTTTGAATTTATGATGGTGTGTTAAAGTCAGCATTCTTCATTGTTATGTCAACATTATTATTTTTTTATAAGCGATATATTGTCTTAGTATCGTTTAAGATACACTTTAATCTTAGCCAAAATGCAACAACGATACACTCAATCACACATAATAAGGGGGTAATGTACATATTAAAAATATAAAGTCAATGTTAATATACCTAATATCAAGAAACTCGCGTTTTAATCACCTCGTGACGAATAGCAATTTAATATTCCTAACAATTTTACTTGAAAAGTCTAAGTATCTTATAAATCATAGTAAGCTAATAACGATTAATTCTATGGAATTGAAACTACAAATATTATTGGAGCATAATTCATAATTGTAATTAAACGTTTAGAAATGTTGTCAATAAATAATTTAGATTATGTTTCGATAGCGGTTCCATTTTATAATAATTTGTTTTCCTAACGAGGGGTAAAGATTTTACAATAGATATGATATTTATGTTATATTTATTTAATTATTTCCTCACAGAAAACCGGCGTGAAACAACCACAGCGTTATGTTTCGCCGTGTGGAAAAAATCCCCAATCCTTAAAAATCCTAAAGGCTCCTTTACTGTTACGGGTCCATGGGCGTTGCCGTTTGCTTACCATCAGGGTCGGCATCAAGGATCATTAGTTTATTAAATGATTGCTACTTCACAAAAAATCTCAACAATAGACGTCAAAAAACGGTCACAATGTTACAATATCAAGCAATTTCATCAGTCGTAAAATGTGATTGTAATAAAGTAACGGTTTTTCATTTAATCCCAGTTGAAGGTCAAGTGAAAGACCTATAAATAAGATTTGAAAGTGAAACGTTGCTAACGATTAATTTAGTATGATTTAGTAGGTACAGTCAAGACGTTTTGTGTAGGTATCATAATGATAAACCATCACTTGTTATATAAGTATTATAGTCAAAATCATACTATTATTAATTTAAGGAAACTTTGAATTGCATTATTTATTAGTCTTTAAGTGTATCTTTTTTTGAAAAGAAATGATTAAATATTTTCTCTCGTCCACGGTGAGTCGTGTCAGACTCTCACTAACTAAAAACTACCCCGCTCCATCACCAGCTCCACACCGTTGCCTTCTTGACCTTGCCCCGCGACTCTTTAACAGTATCGAAGGTGAGCAAACAACTTTTTCTACACGGTGAAGAACTTGCTCAGATTTTGCATTTTAGGTCTAGGTTCATCGCGATGCTTTTATAAAATCATATTAAACAACTTGTTTCTTTGTTTGATTGAACGAGCAAAACTATTAAATTGATGGTTCGATTTTAACAATTCTTTTCGTATTACATAGTCCATTTATTCAGGGAGATTGACATACGGCAAATATAAATTTTACAAAAACGCGTAGGTAGAAGAAGTATGACGTATAAATTAGAAAAGGTTACATTGGTAGATACTTGCTAGGTTTCAAATCCTAGCTACCATGACGACGTTCTGCTGTTATTAATTTCCAATTATAATTATAGCGAAGTGTACTATAGATCTTGGTTCGGCGCCTGCGCCTACGCAGCGCTGTGCCGACGTCGTCTGAACATAATTTGCAAGCTGCTAATAGCTATCGTGAAACTGCACGCTCTACGATTTGTGAGGAAATTGCGAGGCTGCAACATTTATAAAGAACTATGGAGAAGATAGGCTCCGGATTAAATAAAAAATAATATAAAAATTTTCAGTAGATATTCTCAGATCAATTATAACTTTAGATATCCCATAATCTTCTTGTAACCAGAACAGACCTAAGTGTCACTACTAAAAACTAAAATAAAGTTATATTAGATTTTACTATGTAAATCCTTCTAACTAATTGGACACTAAATGAAAAGGCAATAAGAAACTAAGACGGACTTCACCTAAATTGGTAAAATTTAACTAAATTAGATTAAGTTTAACAAGTAAATAAGAATTGCGATATAATAACTTAGTAGTCTTACAAAGTTTCTCTAAAACTGTCTAGTAATAGAAGTAAGTTTTATTTACATTTTTTTTTTTACTTGCCTGTAAACCAGTGCTTGACTGCGATCCCACCTGATGTTAAGCAGTGATGCAATCGTTGATGGTAAGGCGCACGTACGTCTTTATGTTATAACTATATAAAGCCTGATTGGTTGGCAATATCACCGCATCAAGTACCCTGAAGGATGCAGTGGAGTACCAAGGTACCAAAAGGAACGAGTCCTCAAGGAAATGATCGGTGGCTCTTGCTCCCGGCCTTAGTTAGCTGAAGCCCTGGCGTGAAGCGACAGAAACGTCTCAGTCTCCTTTTTCTGCAAAGCCTATATGCACGCAAAGAAGGAAGCCTAGCCTGTGAAAGAAGTATCATTTTCACCGCAGGAAGAGGCATTCCGTGCGTCGGAAATCGGGTGGCTATCTCCGGCTATCGTAAGTGTGTTCGGGTAAAGTTAGCTCACCACCTGGCCAAAACCAGTCCTATCCACCACAAATCGGCCCAATAGAGCAGATATTCATTTGGGCTTGCGATCGCAAGACAAAAGTGCCGTAGGCCTGGAGCAAGAGAAGGATCGGGGTGATTTCTTAATCAGTAAGAGTATGATATCCTCTTTTGTCTCGCGTCATTTGGAGAAATTGGAGAAAATCCAAAAAGAAAAAAAAATCATCTAAAATATAAAATCACGTCAAATCCATATTAAAACTTGACTCGCGCTTCTATCCGCTACAAGCTCTTTCATTATACCACACACCGAAACGGCGTGGGCCGCACTATAGCCGATACCGGCCTTTCGCATCGTAACTTAACACGATTGTACTTTAATTTTAGTTATTTAAGCGCCAACCATCTTGTTCTGCGGTGTAATTGATCATTAAGGTTGTTTATGATACATAATCGTGTGCACTTTGACAATAATCCACAACGAAATGTTGGCCATATATACGATATGATCTTACTAAATATTTGAGAGTTTTTTGTAAGGCTGCTGATTTTGTTTTGATAATATTGAGATTAACTAATTTGTGTTGACAACCCACTCACAAGATGCCATCTAATTAAGCAGGAGTTGGTCGGAAAAAAAATTGAAAGTCATGCATACTTTATACAAGGTCATGAATTAGTTCCGCATTTAAAACAAATACTTTTAAATAATCGGTTTTATTCTGAAATCCCTTTTTATGTGGCTTTTTACATCACGTCCAAAGGACAATTAGAAAATCATCAATATACCACTGCACAGTTGGCGCGGTGGCCTGGCAACTGGCTGTCGTGCAAAGTGTCACGGGTTCGATGCCCGCACGCAACAACTCTTTGTGTGATTTACAACTGTTGTACCGGGTCTGGGTGTAACATGTAACCAGGACCATGAACCATGTGACCAGATGAAAAACCTAGTGTAGGGTAGCTAACGTTTTTTTAAGAAAAAAATATTACCGAGCTTAAAATTTTTGGAAGTAAGAACCAAGAACCATGAAAAAATGTTTGTATTATATTATCTTCAATATATACATATTAATGCTCCAACTAGAGTATTATAGGCAACTGAATGAATTCGAGACTATTCCACTAAACATGTCCGATTGAAAGCTAAAGTACTTCAATTACTTATAAATGCATACCTAACAGCTCTTGCTACATTTGTAAGTATCAGCTACGAGGTAAGTAGCTGATACTTACAAATGTCAGCCGTGTCAATCGGTGTTACTATTGTCTGCGCTGAACTTTACAATAACGGTATAAAATTGTTTTTGTATAGCTCTGAACTACATTCAGTAAAATTGTTCCACGACAAAAATTACTTCAAAAACAAAACCCGTGTAGAACAATACGAAATTAATTTAAATGAAATTTATTATGAAACACAATACTTCAAAACTGCAATATAGGTAGGTACCGAATTCAATAAGACCGCGTCTCGCTTCAAGCAGAACAATTTCCAACTCCGCTGCACTATAATGAAAGAAAACAAAGACTATTTCGAGTCCCCTCCGCTCCACTTTTTCGTTCTCGCGAATAAAAACGTCTAAAAATACGTCGACTTGTCGGAGGTAGTTTTTATGAGGCTCGAGTGTAAGCAGACGCACTAAAACTTGTTCACAAGTTTAAAGCTTTATTTTAATTTTCCTTGCAAACGACGCCGACAAGTTTCCCCAAGAAAAAAATGTTTAACTACTTTCCACGTGCGAGATATAAAGTGTGATGTTTTACGAGAACCTTTTACAAATGAGGTAGGTAGCTTAAGCTTGTTATCGTAATTGTAGATGTGTCCTGTTGATTACGAAGAAAAACATTTTTTGGAAGTTTTTTTCCTACTTTTTCGGTCTTGGCTTATGCGCAAAAAGTATGCTTAAAAGAGCGAGGCGCGTAAATGACTAATGATCTCTGAATAAACTTTGCGATTTATATCATTGAATAGGTAGTTGTAGACTTCATTATTACGCAATTTTGTTGTTTTAGATAGGTAAGTGAGGTACCTGTTTTACGTTACACTATTTCATTAATATTAGTTGTGTGAGTGACAAATCTCTTTATCATAATTATTATACACAAACAAATACAGATTCAATATAAATTACAAACCTATTCATCAACAAACGGGCAAGATATTTTTCTTAAAAATGATTTATCAACGCATTTAATGAATACCTACTTGAGTTTCGAACAACAATTCCTTATACTCTCTGACATATTGACATGTCTACCTTTAACCAAAACTCTTCGAGTTACGCGATACATCACCAGTACCCTTGGGTGTCGTAACAACCGTAGAGATTATACATTTAGAGGTTGATAGGTAACATCATGCGGATGGAGCATAGCGCCCCTGAGGATGGTAACAAGACGATCAATCTTACATCTCAAATGAATTAAGTCACGTGAAATCTGAGCGCCAGCGATCCAATCAACTACATTATCCGTCTTATTAATAATATGTAGCTAAAGTTGTTACGATAAATGTTGTTAATTGGCAAAGCGAGCAAAAAATGTTAAGCAAATTAAGCTATTAATAGCTTGGTAGTTCAAATGATTAGTTGAATGATCACCAGGTTTTGACATCCTAGAGCACTTCGTAAGGTTGGGGAATGATCATTTTTAAATTTAAAATTCACAGTAAAATCTAAAAAAGAAGACCTATGTAACCTACGCTCATTAAGTATCTGAGAAAAATATGATATGCTATATCTGTCTGCTCCTGGAATATTTCCCAAAAAACAATATACAAAACAATCATGTTAAATAGCTAATGCTAATTTTTAATGTCCATCATGAACATTTAACATTTTATTTAACTTCAAACAAGTTTGCCGAACAAAACGAAGGCTACGGATAATTCTGGTCGAATTATGCAAATTCCCTTGTTCTCTTCACTAAGGATTCAATAAAGTAACATTGTCTAAAATACCGACATTTTTTATTCCATCATGAGATTAAATTGAATGTCTTGTTTTACGATTCTACTCATCTCCGACTGATGAATAAGAATTACGTTTAAGATGTATAATAAAAAAGATTTTTGCCTTATTTATGTTTTATGGCTTCATCACAAGATGACTGGTTCTTCGAAAATAATGTTTCTGTTAAAATATTCATATGATTTTTTCATCATAATACCTATAGATAGGTCTAGATATTATGTACATCATTACTCCGAAGAGTAGGCCAAAATAGTGAATATAGTAAACTCAGTCTTCGATGTTCATGTATATAAAAAGGTTAGTACTTTTTTCAAACCTAATTTGAAACCATAGCTAAATATAATTAGAAATAAACCTTTACAGGCGTTCGCGCACCTATTGTTCTTATATTGTGTCTCAAGCCACCACGATTAAAAGGTTAAAAGACGCTTGTCACACAATTTATAATTTTACTATAATTTACTATCTATTCAATCTTAACATAGCAAACAGATTAATACCAAACATTTTATCCTTCAGACTGCAGTGTAAATCTAATACTAACGATGTGTGACTTCGCCCTGTTTTGTTAAAGCTCTACTCCAATACTTAAATATTTTACCTCTACCATGAGTTCAAAGCAATCGCAGATCGAGCAATCTAGCAATGACATATTTTTTCTGTAATCTAATTTATAGTTCCGTAAGTGACCGCCAGAGGCGCTGCAAAATTTGTCATAGCCAATATTTAAGTTTTTGCTATCGTACCGTTTTTTTATGTGATAGGACGGCAAACGAGCAAATGTATTACCTGATGGTAAGCAATCAACGCCGCCCATGGATACTTGCAACAACGGAGGAGTAACGAGTGCATTGCTGACCTTTTGGAATGGGAAGAGGGATTTGAAAATTTTGGGATTGGGAGAGGTGCAGGATTAGGCCTCCGGTAACCTCCACTCACACGGCGAAACAACGCTGTGGTTGTTTCACGTCGGTATGCTGAGAGGCCCTGGTATCACTCCGGTCGAACAGACCCATTCGTGCCGGAGCATGACTCTCCCAAACTTAAATTAAGTAGTAGTGATCGACTTTTGAAATTTTTGTAAGACTAATTTTACAGCGCCTCAAGCGGTCACTTACGGAACTAACATTTGTCATACAATACCTAATTTTATTTGAATTGTCGCTATCGAGTATCGACAATTACTACCTAGTGCTTTAGACTCATGGTAGAGTTACTTATCTATACACACGTCAGGCATTGTGCACCGTAGTTAGGAAACAATGGAGTTCCATACGAGACAGAAAGAGTAAGCTGCTATTTATTAACCCTGAATAAGGACTTGTATGTGGAACATGGAACTACACCTCATACTTGAAATTCTAAAGTCTAACTTACTCCTTGAGATTTATCGCTTTGGAAATCTTGAATTGTATTGCGTAAATTGCGAGTCAAATGGGAATTCGTTAACAGTGTCTATGCAAGTATAAACTTGAGGTATCATTTTTATTTTTAAAACTTAACTATTTATAAAGTATAGTTTCTTACTGAAAGAGCTAGTTGGAAAGGTAACGCAGGTCGAAAATAAAATAACTTAAAATTGGTAATGATTCTAAATTAAAACCTACCTACATATAAGTTAGGAATACTTAATCCATAATCCGCAGCATGAACTAAGTACCAATTTGTGAAAAATTAAAAACAATGGTTTGTTCAGAACCCAGAGCAAGACAAAATTTAAGGCAGTTAAAGAAAATTCAGTGTATCCTTATCTTAATCGTACATTGTAGGAAATAGCAGTTAAAGTTAACTCCAATAAAATTTTATTACTGTCACAAAGTTTCACACAGTGGTAAAAACTTCCAATTCTCATAGATTAGTACGTTGCAAAAGTTATTTGAAAAGTTTGCTTCGGTTCTGATCGAGAAAATTCTTCCGTTTGGTATTAATCCCCTTGGTTAGGAAAGTTCATTTATTTGAATCTTCATTGTGTAGGATTATTTTATCGGTAATTCGATTCGAGTAAAAAATTAATATAATAACATTTGTGAAGCTAACATTCAAAAATACATTTTTTCCAGGAACTAAATAAAATTAAGTACAGAATCATTAAACAGTAAAAAAGCCGTTACTTATATCAAAAAAGCAACAATAGTCAAATTCAAAATTATCTATTTCAACTAAACCATAAACAGATACTTTTGAAACGTCAAAGGAATAAGGTGTTATTAACTCAATATTTAAGACAAAAAGCCACAGCCACAAAATGAAACGAATTCATCGTTCCAACTACTTGCTAAGCCTATTCACAGGATTAGCTGCCATCATCAATTTCTCGAATATAATATAACTATGTAGAAGCAGGAGTCTACTTCACTAATAGCAAGACTTCCCCCCAGTGGTAACATGAAAAACGGTTTTTGCTGGAGAAAGTTTCCCCATCCGCAATATCCAAGCTAAGCCGGATTTGCAACTCACTCTCGGCTTCTTCCTTTTCTTTTTAATTAAAACACTTTTATGGACACTGGAGAGATTTTAAAAATGCAAGTTAATTGAAGTGATACGTGACTTTAGACCCGCTTCATTCCTTCTCGGATTAATTCAGGATTACATATTTTCCTATAAAAAGTATCGTTAAAGCTCAGATTAAATGTTGCGAAAATACGAAATGGATTCTTTTTTTGCTGTTGATGTCGGCGTGAATCCGATCGACAGTTTTCCGTTTTGGGGATTATGGCTGGGGATATCCGAAGCGAATCTTTTTTCCATTTGTTACAAGATACAAAAGGCCCACACATTTTAGTGTTGGATCTATTTTTGCGTCGTTTGCAAATAAAACATATCATGATATCAAAACCTTCTTTTACCGTCAAACGTTTATGTACATATTTCATACAAACATCTTAACCAAACATACCATCTTAAGGAAACAGACATTTTTCTAGGTAAAAGGAAACCTCTTTTCCATATTTTATGTTTCTTTTTTTGTTTTCATCAGTCTTGCACGACGCCTCTCAAGAGTACCTACTCCTTAACGCGACACGTGTCTTGCAGGCTTTTTCTTTAAACATACGGAATATTATGGACGGAGAGGGTTGAGACGGGTTGAGCTGGGTTATGCTCGCGATTAATCATTGAGCATTAACCGTTATTCGCCGTTTAACGCTATAAGTACGTGCTTATAACTTTCTCCCGCCTAATGGTACATTTTTGTTTGACGAGTCTTATTCGGGGTTTTGTTTTCGTTTGTATCTGAGGTAGACCAAATATTGATTGAACTTTAATAAGAGGTTTATTATTGTTATACGTATCTTCCATACGTTGGGGTTCTTTTGAAGATGGATATAGAAGTATGTTTGTTTGTATGAAACTTGATAAAGTAATCATGTGTCTTGTTAACCTTCAATCTTTTTTTTATAACAAGAGCTATTTCCGGATCTTCAAATTTTTACAAGCTTTATTTCTTTTCTTTAGTTTTATGTTGTAAGTTTTAGAAACTAAATTAGTTACCTACAATATAACTTACATAAGCATTTAACACACTACAATTTTTACGGAGAAACTACTAAAAACGAAATTACAAGAAAATACCAACTACAATAAAGAACTGTTCATTGTTCCGAAATAAACCGGAACCCACTTAAAAATATATTTTCTTTCGAATAGAAATAATAAATATCGCCATTATAATCCCAAAAGGGACCCAAATTTCTTTTTTCATTACAAAACCAATTTATTTCCTACAAAGACGTATTCAATATCCCTTTGTTATTTCATGGAATCGATTCGTGTTTTATTCGATTCGTGGATTGTTATCGAATAATGACGGCAATATCTGCGATGGTTTGGCAGATGGGACGTTAGCATGGTCCTTACTACCGGGAGCTCGTAACTCGACCAGGGTACTTTCACAATGAGCGTCCACATTCGCTGAAATGGTAATGGGTTACGGTCGGTAGTTTGAGTACGTCCGAGAAATATATTGCCGATTTGGCTAGGTAAGATATTTTTAGTGCTCCAGATCCTTTGCGTTTGAAGTGTTTTTGGTTTATTTTCAGCAACAAATATTAGTGTTTAATGTGAACTCGTATTTTTGGCAAAAATGCAAACTCTTTTAGTAAATTATCCTCTTTTTGAGCCAGGAACTTTCTTTATCTTTATTATTACGAACAGCCTGTAGTCCACTGTTAAAAACTCAACAACAGAGATGCTCCGGATTAGAAGACACCTAATACGTAAAGCGTTGTTGTTTAGATTGAAACAAAAAAAAACCTTAAGATATTAATAAAACCAAATAAATTTTATAGAAAATAAGAAAAAATCTAACACAATTAAAAGGCAATAACAAAACACTTCAACATTGCTGAAATAGAACTGGAAGCTAGAGTTATCTCCACTCTAAGTCTGAGTTCCATCAACTTTATTAAGTAACGAAATAAGAATTTCCCGCACGTACTACGAAAGTTAGGACAAGTAACAAATGAGACTTGGAAAAATCGTCCAAATATATGAGTCGAGTTGATTTTCCCCAAGAGGTTTCTTTATTCTTTCGAACCAACCATTTCCAACCACTTTGATCTAACACATGTAAGGCATTTTGTATTAATGACGGAGATTTATCCTCTTTTGAAATATCACCTGTAATATTGATGCCAGTTTAGGGCGGCTTTTTTTAGTGTTGTTTGATCTCCAATTCGAAGCTGTGTGACAGTCGTCAACTGTTAAAACTAATTATGTAACGTGATCCATGAATTTAGCAAGCCATGTTGACAAACATGTTCTCTGCCACGTGTTGGCTGACCCAATGAGAAAAAAATTATGGAAAAAATCTATGTCGACGTCTCGTCAACATTGTTGTTTTCAATTTGATACCTGTTGATTTTATTTTGGATTAAAATTACTTCATTTATCTTGTCAAATTAAGTAAAAATATGAGTTCGACCATAACGATTAACATTAACTTTTGCGTTGATTTATTTTAAGTGTGGGAGAGCCATACTTCGGCACGAATGGGTCGGCTCGACCGGAGTGATACCACGGCCTCACAGAAAACCGGCGTGAAACAACCACAGCGTTGTGTTTCGCCGTGTGAGTGAGGTTACCGGAGGCCCAATCCTTCCCCTCCCCCAATCCCTAAATATCCAAATCCCTAATCCCTAAAAGGTTGGAAACGCACTCGTGACTCCATTGCGGGTGTCCATGGGCGGCGCTGATTGCTTACCATCAGGTAATCCGTATGCTCGTTTACCGACCTGTTACATTAAAAAAAAGAGTTCGCACGTGTTCAACGTGTTCACTTACATATAGATAGCTAATAAATTTATTTCACATGATTCCAACAGGCAACAAAAAATCTTAGTGACCAACGAAACGTTCCATAACTACATACATACATAATTAGAACAAAAGTCGCTTTCTCTGTCCCTATATCCCTATGTATGCTTAAATCTTCAAAACTACGTAATAGATTAAATGCTGTTTTTTTAAATAGATAGAGTGATTGAAGACAAAGTTTTATAATGTAGGTATAATAACATTCATTAAATAGTGGAAAAAATGTATCAGCATTACACCGGTACGAAGACGGGGCGGTTTCATAATAAGTGTGCGTTGCACTACATTTCTTTTTTCACAAATCCTTTTGTATTGTGTCTCTCAAGGTTATAGGGTGGGTTAAGACATGTTTTCCTAATCGAACGAAATAAAAATAAATAAATAATTCCAAAAGATCACAAGAGTCCTGTATAAGATTCTACTTATCAATACCGCCACATGTAATTGATAGGTCGGTTTAATATACCCTAGGGTTGTATCAATTTACTAGTAGCTGTAGAAGCGGACTGCGATCGTCCCTCGGGCTTCTAACTGTATTTATAGGACCCGAGCGACTTTAATTTCCAGTTCAGTTTTCTAATCGAAGTTTATGGTTACATCTGAGTTGCTACGGAGCTCCATTATTGATGTTGTAAGAAAATATAATTAAAAATGATATTAAGTTCCTTGAGGTGGAATGAAAGAAAACGCGTCTCGAGTCATAGCTTTAGAAATTTCGTTCGTGTTAAATATTATAATTAGCCTTACAAGAATATTCAATTAAAAGTTAAGGAAAGCCATGTTTAAGCACGAATGGGCTTCCTTGGCCGGAGTAGTACCAAAGCCTCACAGAAAACCGGCGTGAAACAACCACAGATCAAACACACATCTCAAACACATGTAGCGGCACGATCACGTCGCTACATTACTTAGATACGATAGAGATAAGACACACATGTTAATTGTTGCACGTTTGTTAGGATAGCTAAATCTGAAAATCTCACGCATCTTCTTAGTATATAAGCACCAGCAATTAAAGTAATAAACAGACCTTAACCATCTACAGTCTCATTATTTACCTTGCCACGAAGTCTGGCAAATTGGTGACCCGACGAAGAACAATCAACATGACTCATTCACCCTGCAAATCAAGCAGCAGCCAACAAGAAGCCTTGGAGATATCAGCCGGAACCGGAATTTTGGAGGGACCAACCCAGATTATGGTTTAAGCAACTAGAAGCCATAGTAGCACCACAGAAGCAAGGAGACGATTACAAGTACTATACGGTCATTGCAAAACTGCCAAAAGAAGAAATAATACAGGTTAGTGACCTCTTTACTTGCCCACCGCCAATAGAAAAGTACAAGGCTATCAAAGAACGCCTAATCAGTTGCTAGGAGGAATCAGACCAACGTCAGCTCCAAAAATTATTGTCTGAAATGGATCTCGGCGACCAGAAACCATCACATCTTCTGCGCAAGATGCGGACCCTGAGTAACGGAAATATCAGCGACGAAACCATCAAACTTCTATGGTTGAGGCTTCTGCCACCATCAGTGACTTCGGTTCTAGCAGTCACAGAAGACATAGATGTGAACAAGATGAGCCAGATCGCGGACAAGATATTAATAAATTCAACACGTACAGAGGTGTCAGCTGTAAACGGAAACAAATCTGGCGACGATACAATGTCATGCATACTAGCACAGTTAGCAGAAATGCAATTGGAACTAAATGCAATTCAGCAAGGTCAAAAAAACTATCGACGCAGCACTCAAAGTTATTCCAATCGTCGGCATTTCCTACCACAGTCAAGTTCAAGAGAAAGAAGGCACTTTTGTTTTTACCATGGAAGATTTAAACCTTGTGATTGGAAACAGGATCTCAACTCAAGGAAACAGGGAAACTAATTGAAGCACGGACAACGGCGGAACTCTGTGCTATTCACCCGTCCAACCGCCTCACTATTACCGACCGAAAAAGTGGTATGAGATTTTTGATTGACACGGGAGCAAATATTTCAGTTATTAGCAAGCCACAGAGACATTCACTAATACAAGATGAACAATGTATACTTTATGCCGCCAAAGGTACAAAAATTAAGACATATGGTGAAAAAACACTCTCTTTAAACTTCGGGCTACGAAGAAACTTTGTATGGAACTTTGTCATCGCCGATGTAACACAACCGATTATTGGAGCAGATTTTTTTAGAGCATTATAAGCTATTAGTCGATATAGCTGGTCGAAAACTCATAGATAGGGTAACTGAGCTGACAACGCCCGCAACCCTGATCAAATCGACGCAGCAAACAATCCGCACTATTAACATTAAGACGAATCCACGCATTACTCAACTATTAAATGAATACGAGGATATTACGAAACCAGCCTCCCTCCACACTACTCCAAAACACAAGATTAAGCATCATATTATCACTAAAGGACCAAGGAAAATATAAGGAACGCAGTATTAACAGTTCACCCCTCTCGCACCGCCCCTTTGGCACTTATGACGGACGCCAGTTCGACCTGTGTTGGCGCAGTTCTGCAGCAGAAGTCAGGACGTAATTGGGAACCATTAGGATTCTTTTCAAAGAAATTAAGTGATATTCAACAAAAATACTCGACATTCGACAGAGAGTTGCTCGGAATATATATGGCAGTCAAACATTTTCAAAGGTTAGTCGAAGGAAGAGAATTTACTATCTTTACAGATCATCGACCTTTGACTTACGCATTTTCCCAAAAACCGTCATCTAATGATACGCCACGGCGAATACGACAACTGGATTTTATTTCACAATATTGTACCAACATTCAACATATAGAAGGACGTGACAATATTGTAGCAGACGCATTGTCACGGATAGAACAAATTGATGTGCCATCACCGATTAATTATGCTGATTTAGCAAGATGTCAGCATGATGACCAAGAATTATTACGACTTCGTAATAACAAGAATTTAAAATTTTCAATCAGCAGAAACAATCAGCACAAATGCAGTGGATAGTTCATCGACTGCCGCCGCCGTCACAACAAAGGCAGCAGTTTTTATTTCCTTCGAATTAGCAACAATGACATTACATTACGCATAGGATGTAATTTATCAGCAAGGTTAAGTTATTATATAATTAGGTACATACTAATTTTTTTCAATTTATATGTTAATTATTTTTAAAAGGGGGGAGTATATGTAGCGGCACGATCACGTCGCTACATTACTTAGATACGATAGAGATAAGACACACATGTTAATTGTTGCACGTTTGTTAGGATAGCTAAATCTGAAAATCTCACGCATCTTCTTAGTATATAAGCACCAGCAATTAAAGTAATAAACAGACCTTAACCATCTACAGTCTCATTATTTACCTTGCCACGAAGTCTGGCAAACACACATCTCCTCCCCCATCCCTGGCCGGTAACGCACTTGTAACTTCTCGGGTGGTCATTCATGGGCGATGACAATTGCTTACAACCCGTCTGCTCGTTTGCCGCCGTATTCATATAAAAGACAATATAGATTTCAGAAATAAGTACTCAGTTTAAGGATGCCTAAAATGAGTGCATATAATATTAGGTTACGCCCGCTCGATGCCCTAATTTGGAAACATCTGTTTATAAAACGAAATTAACTCACTTTTTATATTGATCCTTTATGGAAGGCGGCGCTTTTGCGTAAGTTCAAGCAGAATTACTCGGATGTCACGGTCAAGCAGTTCTCTGAATCTCTAGAGCCATATCAAATTAGTTAAGGAATATAAAAAGCTGAATACCCATATTTTACGACAGCAAATTAACATACAAGGCGTGGATTGCAGTATGACGAGAGGGAAACTTTAATATATTTTTATGAAAGGCGTTTTGGTGCAAAACGTGAATGATTAATGGCGGACCCTTCACCCCGAATCCGCTTCCGTCCGAGCTAATTCCGTAAAGTTTTCGCTGAAATATACCGTTTTTTTATTAATTAAGCCGTCTCTGCTCTGTATAAAACTCAGTAAGAACTGAATAATATTCTCAAATTGTTCTAATTAACTGTAGAAACGGTGAGTTTGTTGGAGAACCTAATTTTAGATAAGCACTTTCCATTACTCGAGAAAGAAAAAGTTCTTAGAAGCGTTTTTGTCTTGATTTGTTTTTCTTTTATTCTTAGCATTATATTGTACGTATACATCTTATTTCTCTTACTTAAATTATTCACGAGTACACGCCAGATGCAACGAGAGAGCTTCGCAAATGAATAAATGTGAGCAAGACTATGGGGAGTGTTATTAAAGAAATCCCAGGAAGAAACTACTTACTTTAAATGTTAAATCTTATGTTCATCCTTGTAAAATACTTTCACTTTGGCTGAAATATTAACATTTGCAGAAAAAAGTATCGAAAAATTACAACAGTTCTTAAATACGCCCATGTTTACACGTACCTACACAATTTACTCCCAAAAATATATTGTTATTCATATCATGTCCAAATTATCGGAGAAGCGTTCGTTATCGAAACCAGGATTGTATATCTGTCGTTGTATCACCGCACAAATACATTCATAAACAAAATTTCAATAGGTACAGTCGCGTACATAAAATTGTACAAACGCATCGTAACAAATGGGAATATTCGATTTATTCCCACCGAAATCGAATCTAACACCAAATTGGATTTTGAATTACGGCACCGGATAAACAGAGATTTAATAATATCGTACATAGATATGCCTTTGTATTAACATTGTTTGGTTTATGTTTCCCATTTTGTTACTTTGTGTGAAACGGTTTTATGTTTTTGCATATCAATCATTTGTTTCATTTATTCGTTTGTGTTTTGGTGATTGACTTTTGTGGGATTTCAGACTGTATTTGTAAATATTTAGAGGCGACGATTTATTGGCAAAACAATGTGTTCGTGTCTGGACCGTGAAATTTTAAACAAAGTATTTTTATGCGAACTCGTCACAATAGCGACCTCAGAAAAATAACAATAGAGATGTAAACAAAATGAAAACATTCTCCAACTACAAATATTCAACAGACGGAGTAAAATGCAAAAAGTACGGACTTCCCGCTTCGCTTTTTTTTCTTTCATTTTATATCATGCGATGTCTAGACGGTACTGCGCGCTGGTTAGCTCTTCAGCGCTAAGTTCGCAGCAAAATTAATACTTTTTTCAAAGCCTCTGGCAAACTGATAAATGAGCTGTTTATCAAACATCTCTTTCCGAGTAATCACGTTGGGATCTGTGCATAATAGCTAACTGCCGCTGCCCAGCTGCCGTTTTGCTGTGAAATCATCTAAATTGTATCCCACGGGCACAAATCTCATCTCGTTTTGTACTCGATCTTTCGAATTTCAATAAGGATAAAACGTATTTAATAGCCTTACCTGGTCTGCGCATAATTGAATAATGTCCGTTGTCTTCACATCAATCGTTTAGAGATTAATCTTTTACAAGCCCATTTCTCTTGGTGTTGATAGTCAAATTAACCGTATGGTGCTAACAGATATTTTAGATCATAAATGCAGAAAACAAGCCTTTCGTGTTTGGTTCTGTATTTACAAGTTTTGCACGAACAAACTTTATTGCGATACTTAATCAATTTGTATGGCTTAAGGATAAAAGAAATATATCAACTGCCACTTTTTATTTTTTTCAATGTGACTTTTTCTGTTTTATCTATACTATCTAAGTAAGCAAACGGAGAAAGTAAACACCGAGAGGAAACCTGAACTTATGGTTGGAAATCACCAACCCGCCTTGAGCAAGTGTGGTGATTAATTCTCAAACTAGAAGAGCCCTTTGCTCAGCAGTGTGAACTTTACGATGATGAAAGAACTTCATTTTCCAAAAAAGTAGTCAGTTATTCTCAATCCTTTCAATTTTATCGTGCTTGAACAAGAATGAAACCAAAAACAGCAAAATCGACTTTCCAATTAAAAAAAAAAACTTAATAGGACATTCTTTTTCTTGCCGATGATGTAATATTTGTTGAAAAGTAAATAATAGCTGCTAGTTATGATAATGTTGGCGCGGAAAGAACGGGAACGGTTCGGGAAATGAACGCCATTCTTCAAGCGTTCGCCGCGGTGATTGGCGCCTCGAGTTTCCCTTCGCCTATTTACGTATTGAATGTGAAAAAATGAGTATTTATCTTGTTGAATTTCTATGGAAATAAGACTGGTCAGTTAATTTTAACATGATTTCTTGGGAACGAATTGACATGATTAAAATTTATTTTAATTAATCAAAGAATTTGATTTCTAAGTATTTAAAATGGCAGATCATATACAGGGCATATACATATAATCATTTTTCATAGATATAGGTACTTTGAATTTAATCTGAAATATTTTAAAAGGTCTACAATTTTAAGTAAGTCGGCAAATGTCGTCAATAAACTTGAGTATAAGTTTGAACAAAAGGTAAAATTGAGTAAAGTTTTACGACAGACCTTAAAATTCAAAAGGAGTTTTAAAAACTAAAAGTTTTAACCTGAAAGTTATCGTAAAAGTTACAGCACATACAGGTGCAGCGAACATCAACGTTCCAGCACTCCACACCCTGACAGAATTGAAAATGTTAATATTACCGTATAACGTCTAGACGCGAGCGAAAAAGTCACATACATTTTGGCACCTCTTGCATTATCGGCGGTCGATATTGCTTCTAATAGACGATTTGCTTGTAAAAAAGCCACTAGAGAGACTAAAATAAAAAGCGCCAGGGAACTCGATAAGACCACTGTGAGCCCTCGTTATCTTGGGTCATAAATTACCCCAACACCCTCGGGGGTTCAGGTAGGTGCCTCCCAGGCAGGATCCTTCGAAACGCTATGAGGATTCCGGGAAATGAAGTGACTACGTGATCCAATTGCGATTTTAGGTGCATTCGATTTATGTGTTTGGTAGACACGCAACTTCTTGAGACATTCGATGGGTCGTTTGGTTTGACGAGTCGTTAATAGAACAATAAACGATAAACGAAAAGTTCTTACACGAACAAAAAGGATCGATACACTGACACTATTGGGGACTAAACAAAGAAAAAGTCTCACAGAGTTAGATCGATTAATCAACGATTCAATTCAATAGCACTCGATTCTGTTAAAATGGTAATCGAGTTCGGTTTTATAGGACTTACACTCGTTTCTTAATGTCGATTTAGAGCTATTCGAATGAACGGTGAAGTTTTGTCCTCGAACGTTAATAAGACTTAAAATAGATTAATCAATGAAGATAACAGATACGAATCGAGACTTCCAAGTTTTAAACAGGAATAAAGGAAGAACTTTTCCTTTAATGAAGACTAGGTATAAGAATAAATCGATATCTTAAAAAAAATACGACAGTACACATTGCGTGGTTAAATTAATATTTATCTTGACAAACGTAAAATAGTTAACATATAGTGTTTCTGTTTAAAATCCACAGTCCACTTTAGGATTTTCTTCGGTGTCGTGAATGCGCTCACAAACATCCAAATTCACAAAAGGGTTGTTCCGTGCGGGAATCGAATCCACTACCAGTTACATATCCAGTCATTCTAACATTCTAACAGTAAAAGCAAAATCTGCATCAATTTTTCAACTTCACTTTTATCAAGCTGTAATATAAATGCAAACCAATCCATCTTCTACTTAAACTTTTTGTTTCGAACGAAGCTCGCGTTAACTTTAGCATCTAATTTTTCACAGCACAAAACAATGTGCGGAAGTAGGATTACGATTAAAGTTGGACAATAAATCCAACAGTTCCGACATCCGCCCGCAACCACATCTGACAGGCTAATACATATTGATACAATATTGGTGGAAGCGATCCAAACACTTTCTATTTCAACAATTCAAAAACTTAATCAACCAACTGTAAGTTCATCACCATAAAGCTGAGTTTTGAATGACAATAGGCTTGTCTAACCGCAACAATAAGTTTGTTTAGTTTGAATTTTGACAAATATCTGCAGGTGACGGGTGTGCGGTTTCCTGGCACGGATGCGTTTGACATATTGCTTTGATAGCGGGTTCTGTACATACACTGACGTCGTAAATTATAGACTTTATAGGTCAGCTATTCGCAGCAGGGGTGGTTTTTGCTAAGGACAGCGAATTTGAAGGATATACGATTGTTTAGGATAAGTATTTTAGCTTTTGTCTTTTGTTTCATTGCGAAATAAGCTTCATCTGATAAAAATAATAGAAAACCTGTAAAAAGGTTAATAACGCTTTCTGTTAGTGTATTTTTTTCCGGAACATTCCATGCCATGGCTTTCGGCACCCGCAACACCAAAGGAGTAAGGAGTGCGTTGGCGGCCTTTTTATGATAAGGGTTTCTGATGTTTAAGGATTGCGGAAGAAGGGGGACCTCTCCGGCCAAGCCGACCCATGCGTGCCGAAGCACTAGCACACTTAAATATAAATCAATACTAGTTGCAAAAATCTCTACAAAATATAAAAATGGCACATCAGACCCGCCTCATTCAATTCTGACTATCATTAACATTAATAAGCCAATTACTGAAATGAGGGAAGAAACTCCTCCCTCCGTTGCCCTCCCTGTGAGGGCCGTCTTGGCGAGACACCATTTATTTTACACGCTTAATGAGAACTGACAATTGTTCAAAAGAAATGTCTTCTATCGATCCATTTTTTTAATTAAGCTAGTGAAAATAATTCATTAAGCTATATGTCCTACCAAAAGCGGCAGCCACTATTTCAAAGAAGAGTTAGCTTTTAGCTAATTGGAATTAGTTGAAAATGAGAGTGTAGGCACTTTGTGTATAACTCAGATAAGTTCTAATAACTAAAGAGTAATTGCTGTATTGTTAAATATTGAAGTGAATTTATGAAAACGTATTTTTTCTTAAAAATTTATAAAAATCTGAAAATGTAAAGTTTTGCACCAAGTATTAAACTTGGGTTTCAAGTTCAACAAAATTATTAGCTATAAGTTAGAAAATTGAGACAATTAATTTCATATTTATAAAAAAGATCTAAAAATCCCTTAATTAAAATCAACCAGACAAAAATACATTTCTTCTTTTTAGAGCAAAATATATAAAGAAAGCGTAATAAATAAATTCAAAGAAAAAAGACCACAACAGACCCTAAAAGTCAACGTGTGACACAGGTCCAAAATGATTGTATTACCTCTCTGATCAAATTAGGACAGTCTTGTGTTTTCCGCTCTACGCGTCCATTACGTTTCGAATTTGAGGGCGATTTCTGACAAATCCATTTCGATTGTAATTGAGTAATATTAGGGAAAATCCAGTGATGTTACGTTTTCTTTTTTTTAAGATTCGTAATCCTATTTTTGGTGTACCACAAGTCCAACCCTATAATTCCATCATGTCCATCTGCACTTTCCCTCTGTCACACCCTCGTAAAATTTATAGACTTTTTTTACTCGAAAAGGCTTTCCGATAAAAATAAAGAAATGGCTCCTAGTTATGGTAGTATTTTACGAAATCAAAATAGTGTTCTGTTATATTGTGTTTTTTTTTAAGTATTCAATGTTCTTACAAATGTATTGTATATGTATATGTATACCTAATACTTTTCCGAAGAGAAAAAATCAAAAATGTCTTCTCTCGACAAGAGTGAGGCGAGAGGGAGCGTCAGACTCTTGATGGCTAAAAACCATTCCTTCTCCTGCTCCGTGGTATCTAATTGCACTTTCCACCAACATAATATACGTTTTTGGTGCAACTTGGTCAACGCTTGCAATAGTGATGACTCAAGATTTTTGCAAAACGAATGCTAAATGCGGGCGCAATGATGTTTCTAAGATTCGGAGCAGGAGAAGCAAGGAGGTAGTAGAATACTTAGCATTTAGTTTTTATTAAAAAAAATCAGAGCGAATAAAGTCATTAGATGACAAAAAGCCTATAAAAAAGTATCAAACTTTAACAAAACAATTGATCAAAGCAGGAACGTTATGATCATAGAAGTAAGAAATAAAATAAAAAAGACTATCTAATCGGTGACTGTATACATAAATACTTAAAGACAGAAATAGTTAGGGCCATAATTAATTCAAGGTAGCGTGCAGTCCTACCTGGTTCCTGTACCCTCAATTTTAGTGCCCTGTAATATATGGGCCGTAAAACATACTTATCACAACGCACACAAATGCGTCCATAAAATCTGTACTATTACGGCGATACCGTGAAAGTTATGTGTAAGGAAGTTTGTACATCTTTTAATAAAAGTAGGTTGGAATGTTTAGTAAAAGGCCGCCTGCGGTTTTGCCCAAATAATTCGTCTTGTTACCCAAGTCGACTATCAAGTTTTAATCAAAATGTGATTCAAATAAAAAATGCAATAATATAATCATCAAAGCCATTCTTGTTCGTTATTTATTAACTTACGATAAGTATCTTGATTTTTGTTTTTTTTTTATAAAATACTGGCTGACTCAGCAAACTTCGTACCGCCTTAAATATATGTTTTATATTTATTTTACTCATATTTTCTGAACTTTTAAACCTACCCTGTATATTCAGAAATATTTCAAGACCACAATAAGCTATATCGTTGCAACCTTTCTCGAGTTTTAGCGAGACTAAAGAATAGCAAAAAGATCTTGTCCTTTTAAAATTTCGAAACAGAAAAAAATTACTAACAATATAAATACATTAACTTTAAAATATTATTACCCCATTAATTAAAAAGAATTACAATAACAAGCAAAAGCTATTAAGAATGCAAATAAGTAAAAAAAATTAAAATACTTTCTAAATCAACATCTAAAAGACTCTTAGTTTACAAGAAAGTCGCGTTAGCAAAACTCACAGTTGGACAAGAAAACCCGTCAGAAAAAGTTAGTTGGTTAATAAAGTTCTATTATAAAGAGAGTCTTTCTAATTTACGATGCGGTCCATGGGACCCCTCCTTACTAATCCATACTTATTAAGGATAATGGGGAACCGATGAACAACTTTTCGTCCTTTATCTGGACCCATAAATATCGGCTATCACGCGTCGCCGGTAGCCCGAGGTGTCGAAAGTGCGATTTAATGGTCCTTTTATTACACTTTCAAGTGATAATTTTAATGTTAGTCAAAGCAAAATGTTTGATTAAGCCGGATTTTGGAACAGACTTAGGTTGCGTTGCGTGATTCCAATTATTTTTATGGTTGCTTAAAAAAAACTTAGTGTGGAGCCATCCACACTAGGTATTTTTCTGTGTCGAGCATGCGCTTACAAACTTACAAACAATTTCACATACACGTCACTCCCAGATTAACTTTATTTTTAAGACAATTGTTAATAAATGTACTAAACAAATTCACTGTATAATTATGATTCAACAGATGGCGTTTGAAATATATCTTGTTATTGCTTTGAGGCATCTTCCTAATTACCACCCTATTACAAATAAACAAATACAAACAATATAACAGACGAACTGTGTATACAGTTTTGTTGGACATTTTATACTTTTTATAATGTAAAATGTACCTTCTAAGCAATAATAAATAAATAATAATAATAAATAATAATAAAATAATAAATATTCGCATGTGTATAACCCGTAATTAGGTGCTCGAGAAATATGAACGATCATTTATCAGCAAAGTATTTATAAATCCTTAGCTACAGGATTACATTTATTCAGTTGGGATTATTCCTATAAAGTGACGTAGTCGTTTAATACAAAACCATGGTTTACAACTTCTTGTGATTGTATCACGGTCGAATTTATTGTCGACATTACTCTTGATTGCGTTGGTGTCTCCTTATTATCGTGGCCTTATTAATGATTGTTTTCGTTTAATTGCCCTGTAAAATTTGAAAACCCTTCCTTCACTGATATCGGATTTGATAAGAATGGTAAGCGTATGCCGATTTTATGGGATATAATGACATTATAATTCTAATAAAAATATTACTCTATCCTTAAAATACGTTATGTATCCTTTGCAGTCTCTTGTATTCTTTCGAACGGAAAACCAATATAAAAATATGCTTACTATTCGACCACTCGGGCCAAAATATTAAAGATCCGAGTTTGTACAACCGAATGGAACTAGACCAAACATGAAATGAGATATCGTAAGGTGGAACATATTTGTGTACGTGACCAAAACTCCTAAGTCATATCTAAAACAAAAATCGCTCAAACATTATTAGGTAAAACTATATCGTTTACTTCACTCTGAATGGGAAAGAAAAAGGAATTTCCTGGCCTTTCTCCTCCAATGTTCGCTAAGATTACTTAGGTATAATAGTAGATCAATAGCAATATCCCAGTGGACCGTTAAGGCAATCTGTAAGCGGAGTCTATGTTCGACCAGCTATAGCAATCCACTTCGTCTTAGTGGAGCTTTGGCGACGTTCATTACACAGGGGAGATACTTGCCGCACCTACATAAAATATGTACACTACTTGAACAATCTTCCTGAAATTTAATACAAGAATATTGCATATTTTTGTGTTGTCTGTCGCTGAGATTTCTGTACGAAAATGTAAGAGTATTTATGAATTTCTTTATCAAGTTAACACTTAATAGAAAACCATTTAAAATTTGTAAGTATTTCATTTAAGCAATAAAGTTCATTACTGTATTTTTCTTGATAGTACTATTTTCTATTTCAACATATTTAATAAAAACGCTAAAATTAACAAGAGAACAAAAGCCTTAGTCCAATCTCCCAACTACCCATCCAACATCATAAGCGAAAACAACATCATAACATAGAGGATGAATGGCCGACAATGTTTCACCGTATTCAGAGTGATATGAGGATGAGTCGCTACGAGGATACACGAGACATATTGTCACTCCCCCGCCCCAGGAGGATTCGGGAGCTAATAGCGAAATAGTGTCACCCCGAAGCCTGTCACTTATCATTT
The DNA here is from genome assembly GCA_902829305.4 of Spodoptera exigua. Taxonomy (NCBI): domain Eukaryota; kingdom Metazoa; phylum Arthropoda; class Insecta; order Lepidoptera; family Noctuidae; genus Spodoptera; species Spodoptera exigua. The sequence goes on from LR824612.2 coordinate 8,839,328, forward strand.
GCAACGCTAATGGAATATTTATAACTGGCTTGTTACTGTTTTAGGATTATCTTATGATGTGTTACTGAAATTTATTTATGTGTGTGCATCGATCGTTTGACATGAGAGAGGAAGGAAAAACAGGAAAAAGAAAATTATCCGCCATACATTTTAAAAATGCAAAAGATAATATAGTAAATATATATACTCCTTTTAATATATTGCCCTCTACCTTTAAACCTGATTTAAAGTGACTAGTTGGTTATCTCTAGCATTAAGTAGTAGTTCTTAGCAAACAGCTAGAGCAAAGTTACACTCAGTCTATGATTAGTAAGTCATCCCTATTATTCTCACTATAGGCTGGTAATAAATGATAAAGCACCTATGATACTAAAATGATACCACGATAAATAGGTGTATTGGACGCAACGCAATGACTATAGCACTTATCAAGCCGACAACGCAAATCCCTACACACTATCACGTCCGTACTGCCATGATAACTTCCAATAATTATTGTCAGCAGTTAATTAATATCATCCACGAGTTTCGCGGACACATGGAGACCGCCAATTTGCGGGCAAAGCACATAACGTTTTATTTGATGCGAACAAGGGTTAGTATTTATTATTGTTTACGTAGCACGATGGCCTCCGGGCACAATTCCGTTGAGTTATGGCCTGGTCACCCCCGTGCGACCGTGCGCAGGTGGAGCAACCGCAGAAGGTCTCAATTTATTGCTAATTTTATTTGTATAGCGGTTCCTGTAAATTTTATTGTTTTCCCTTCGAAATATTTTGCACTGGACACTGATACTTATGACGATTATACAGATAAAGTTTTTATTGCTGCTGTTAAATCGGGTATGATTTCCGCGAGAGATATTCGACGATGAAGCAGGAACTGGTCGACGTATGTAGACTTTAATTTGTACTTGAAGCGAAATAAATGTTGACCAGTTATAAATCTCTTGTAATAAGGTGACGTCCAGTTAATATACTAGACACAACCAGAAAACTCTCATTTAAAACTGCCTACTATAAAGTCCAAATAAATGTTTCAATTGCGTTGTTGAAGCAAATGCCGAAGAATTTAACGCTAAGACGCTTAAATTTCCATAAGACGCACTCTTGTGGGCGGAAGAAATATTGCTGCAGACTCAGAGCAGTCGTTAGCAATTTTGATGTATGAATACGAGTGAATTTTAATGTGAACTACATGTGTAGTAATACATTACCCGCGTACAACGAGATCTTTGATGCTTTATACTTATCTTCTATTAAGCATGACTGATAGTTTGAGCAGATTCGTGTGAAAAATATCATAATACACGCCACGTTATTTATTAAACTTGACTACCATACATAATCTACAAAACACTTCTAGAAATAAAGATCTTTATACATCTGTTCACAGTTCCTAAATAACTACGAAAGATAAAATTTGAAAATAGAAGGTAAGAAGGTGTATTTTCTAAAACAGATTAACCCCACATAAACCGAAAGTTCTCACAGACCCTACATTATTAACATAACCAATAACCATCAACTTGAATGTTGCCAAGATAACAGACATAGTCTTCACAAACATCCGCACATTATCCCAAGTCATTTGCAAAACTCATTTCTCCGCCCATTTTCCTCGAAGCTTTACCAATAATTCTACCTGAATTTCGACACAAAATAAATGTGACAATTAAAACTAACAAAGATTTCTCACTCAGATGTCGAACCAATGAAATCCTTTATTGGAAATACGCGAGAGTGCTATTAAAAGGACGATATTTCATTTTATGTTCTCTCTAATTAATTTTGTTTTTCGCCTTTGTTTTTTGTCTCGCTTCCGACTCTAACCTTATTGTTACTATCAGGTAATTTATACACGAGCCTAATGAAAATGTATCTCTGCTATTTATCAAACGAAGTACCGGTAGACTTTGGCAACGTTATACCGATGGGAAAAGGTCTCATTTATGGTAACTGTTTCCAAGTTTCGCTGACAAAGGGAAAGTACGGGCTCTTTTTCTTTGTCGAAGGATTTGGGTCATTGCTTCTTTATTCTATTTCTATTGGGAAAAGGTTCAGGTGAAACTTGCGTATTGTTGTTAGAATAATTTTTTGCTTTCAATCAAAATATTCATTGTTATACGTATTGCTTCTTTCACTTCGATCAAGAATTGTCAAATAAAGTTTAGCCATGGAGCAAATAAAAAGCATTCATTCTCGATGCCTATACAATTACGTTGCATGTTTTGATTTGTGATGTTGTTAATATTACACAGACACAGGTAAAGCAGGAGATATTACTGTAATAACATCTACAGAAGCTGCATGTTTAAGCAGGGGTCATAAACACAAAAGCCGCGCTTATTTAAGCCATTATTAACCCGACTTCCTCTAAGAAGAGATGTTCGCGAGGATTATTACAAGTCTAGCAATAAAGGGGCGAAACGACACCTGGTAAATATTAAACGGGGGAGAAATAAAGTGTTATGTTTGTCACCAAACGTGACCGTAGCTTTATGAATTTCTTTATAACCCTGCCTTAAGGTGGCAACGGACCGAATATAATAACTTCCCACCAAATAACACAATCAAATGAAGTATAGATCTGCCATGCATAAACTACACGAAATAATTAATGTTCTTAATTAATTATCACAAAAAATCTGGGTCTCAAAGGAGATTATTTTTTCAGCTAGAACAAGCAAATTAATGACGTCAATTTATAACGTCTTATCTAGGACAAAGACATTTTGTGTAAGCTTGTAAAATAATTCAGAGGGAACACGTCAAAAAAGTTTCTTTATAATTGAATAGAGAAATTCTTGATTCAGTTTTAAAAATACGAAGCTACAATTCTTCTGTAAGGACGACAATCTACGAAGAATGACGAACAATTTCATAATTATTTCAATTTTGATCTCGGGACGGTGCCAGCTCTATGTTTCTGTGTAAATTCACTGAATCACCTCCCAAGTACCGAGGTGAATGAGACGATTACGCTCACTTCCGAGACGAGACCTCGACTACAGGATTAGATTGAAATTGAATGTTCTTCTAGAAAATGAGAAAAGAAAATAAAAAGAGCGCGAACATTCGTAATGATTGAAAAAGTACTTTTGAAGAACTATTTCCAGTGAATGATTGCTATTAAGTGAAAATGCAGACTCGTTGACAGTTTTCCTTTTCAACCTCTTTCTTTGTTTTTAAATAATAAACAAAAGGAAATACGTAGAATTATCTGCGATGTATTTTAACGGGTGACACAACAGTTTCGTACTTTGATCAAAACTTTGTTAAAAAAATATCTAATCAACAAAATTGTAGGCTACACAACTACACCTTCTGTACAAGGAAAAGCCACAAATCTCGATTTTTTATTTAATACTTACTTCGATTTCATGCTTGTCAATGTTTGTTTATCTACCTACATGAATATTATAAAGTCACAAATTGTTATTCTAGTATTCTTCTATTTGGGTTTGATGTGTATATGTATTTGTCTGTTTGTACCGACCAACGACATAGGAGGCAAGCCTATATGTCAAAGTTTTTTAAAGACAACAATTGATTTGGTTTTTCATTTGTTTGGATTGAAACTCCAGGCTTGAAGCTCCAAAACTAATTGAATGATTTAAAAATAATATTTTGGGGTAAAGTGTACTAACACTATGTATATGAAAATAGGCACTCTACTAAAATAGTGAAATAGTCTGACATAAAAAAAAATTGTATGTATTTTAGTCAATTTAAAAATGGTATTGTCAATTTGTAAACAATGATAAAATTTGCATTAAAAAATTAATAAAAAATTCAACTGCTCGTTATAATTAAAAGGAAAGTACTTTCTACTTTTTTATCTTGGAAAATATATTCAATGAAATTCTTTAGCACACCTGTAATGTGTATTATATTATAATTTGCGACATTAACCTGAAGATGGCGTTTTTCATAACACGGATAAAGAAGAATTTAATCTGTTACCTTCGTATAACCATGGCTTACTAGGGATAATTCGATTTTTTACTGAAATTTTACTACTAAGGTAAAATGTTTGTTGTGTTTTTTGACACACGAACGAAGCATTTATATTTGTCAAAAATATTTATGATAATATAAAAAGGCAGCCAATTTACAGTTGAATTTGGTAAAGATTAAGGCACGAATGGGTCAGCTCGACCGAAGTGATACCACGGCCATACAGAAAACCGGCGTGAAACAAGCACAGGCCATGTTAGTGAGGTTACCGGAGGCCCAATCCTTCCCCTACCCCAATCCTTAAATCTCCAAATCCCTAATCTCTAAAAGGAGGTCGGCAACGCACTCGTAACTCCTCCGTTGCGGGTGTCCACGGGCGGCGCTAATTGCTTACCAGCAGGTAATCCGTCTGCTCGTTTACCAAACTATTACATAAAAAAAATATAACAAAATAAATGTGTTTACGTATAATAATATCAAACATATATCCCCTAAACCAAAACCCGGTAAAGCTTGGTTACTACTCTTTTCTAAAACGCGTGTTCTCCATGGCACGTCATAAAGTGGAAATTGCCTTCCTAGTTGAATTCATCCGAGGCGCGGGGACCGGGCTCCCTACTCTAATAACATTGCAGTTTCCTGGAAAATTTTAGTGTACCATGGACCAGTGGGGCGGAATAAAGGCGAGAGCTTGTTTCCGCGACTGCCATCCCACCAAGACAACATCACCAGCAAATTTTCAAAGCACACGCATAGATTACGTGCTTTGTTTAAGAAATTCTATCGAGTTATTTAATGAAATACGCAGTGGATGTTAAACATCATTTGAATCTCTTGTTTCGGGGAGTGTGTAGTACTAGAATAGAATGCTCTTACCGTGACATAGGTGAAGTTTATCCAGCGGACTAACAAAGCTGAGCATTATAATAGGTGAATAAAATAGGTGAGTCGGGCTAATAGCATTTTTGGACGATCGTAATTTTAGTTGGACTCACTGCTCCGGCAACAGCGACTTACCCAAAGGATTTCAAGTTTAAAAGTTTTAGTAACTTTTTTATACGTCCATAAAACCAAAATGATGGTGTTTTTGCAATTGATTTTTCTAGATCCATTCTATAAAATTTTCACATGCTGTAATTTGATACTCTCCTACTATAGCCACTTGACAACTCTTAAGAAAGAAGGATCACCATGAACAAGCCAACTGTATGATGACGTCAAGGGCCGTCGTAAAGTCAAAGGTATGAGTTCAAGTGCCCAGCAGGGCGCCGGCGGCAACACGACATGAGGAACCCTACAGGCGCCAAACTAACTATAGAGCAAGAGCCCGTGAGAGCCAGACCTTCGGATTTTTATAAAAGCTAAGAGTTCTTCTGTGTATGTCCCCAATACAGGTAAGAAAGGTCCCCACCCATGAAACCTGGGTAGTGGTGGCTTTGGCAGGTAACAGGTAGCAAAGGTGTATAAAATTCCACCTCAAATTTATTAATTTATAAAACTCAATTTTTTTATATTTTATTCGTGATAATATTAAAACTCGCGTTGCTCATTGCCAGACACTTAATATGGTTACAACCCTCTGCCGGACACCCCTGAACTATTATAATTTGTAACTATACTTACGTTATATTATAAAAGCTAAATTTTATATATGTTTTTTGGACAACTATTAAATATTGTTTCCTTAATAGCCAGACAATTTCGAGGGTTACATCGTCCAGCCAGACGTATTAAATGTGTACAATAGTTATGAGTGAGAGGAGTATATGCAGCAACGGGTGCGAGTGAGATAGAGCGTGCAGTCTATTGCGATTTTTTACTGCGCATCTACTGTTTTTAATTCCGAATTTTTCAGTAACATTTTTTCTAATTTTTTGGAGAAATTTCATTGAATAAAATTAATACAGTCTGAATAATAAATTTTTAAAGTAATATTCCTAAAAAATTTATAAAAAAATATTAATCATATCAAAAATCTAGTAACTCAATTGATGTTATTTTTTAATTTTATAAAGTTTATTATATTCAATTCAACTGAAATTTCAAGGCCATAATAATTTATTTGTTAATTGTACGAAAGAATAATTTCTTTGTGAGTTAGAAATTTACAGAAAAATAAATTCATTTAAATTAAATATTCAAAAATCTTCTTCATTGTCATCGTTGATGTTGACATTTTCATTTTTGTCGTCACTGCTACTCCACTCCCTAAATTCATCGTTATCAACATCGTCTTCTTCGCCTGCTTCTGCAATAGTAAAATCAAGTTAATTTAATTTTAATTAGTCACAAATTAATGTAAAATAATTTATCATAATTATTATATACCTGATACAGTTTTTAGAGATTCACTGACATAATTTGGTAGTTGATCTCCTTCAAACCATTTAAAATGGTATTCATCATTTTCCAGAATCCAACCATTATTTACTGGATCATATGTTGTAGGGTTTTTTAAATGAGCATTATTCCAGATACAACATATATAATTTGCTGAACTCAAATCTGGAGTCAACGATGAAGTTGGAAATGATTTGTCTGTAACTACACCACTTGCTTGTTTTTTTTTAGTACTTAGAGGTTCAGAGCTGAAGTATTTTTTCATTAGACCTGTAAAACCACTCTCTGTATATTCACTACGTAAAATAACGTCTTGGTATTTAAGTTTGTGTATTTTTCTTAATTTTAGAATATTCTGAAATTTTTTTAAAGTCTCCTCGGTAAATATTATTAGATCTTCGGCACTTTTTTTACAGACAAAGCAAACTACTTTTACTGCTTCTTCACTCATGATAACTTTTTATTACAATTATTAGATCACATTTATTTTACAAATTACACAGAAAAATAATACAACGTTTAATATACGTTTGATGTATGTTTACTATGAGGATAACCGCGCACTACATAATACACAATGAGCAGCTGATGCGCAGTAAAAGTCGCAATAGACTGCACGCTCTATCTCACTCGCACCCGTTGCTGCATATACTCCTCTCACTCATAACTATTGTACACATTTAATACGTCTGGCTGGACGATGTAACCCTCGAAATTGTCTGGCTATTAAGGAAACAATATTTAATAGTTGTCCAAAAAACATATATAAAATTTAGCTTTTATAATATAACGTAAGTATAGTTACAAATTATAATAGTTCAGGGGTGTCCGGCAGAGGGTTGTAACCATATTAAGTGTCTGGCAATGAGCAACGCGAGTTTTAATATTATCACGAATAAAATATAAAAAAATTGAGTTTTATAAATTAATAAATTTGAGGTGGAATTTTATACACCTTTGCTACCTGTTACCTGCCAAAGCCACCACTACCCAGGTTTCATGGGTGGGGACCTTTCTTACCTGTATTGGGGACATACACAGAAGAACTCTTAGCTTTTATAAAAATCCGAAGGTCTGGCTCTCACGGGCTCTTGGACTACTATATTTCACTAACGAATTAATTATAACAAGCATCTGTTATTTAAAACAAGGGAGTAAATCTAGTCCAACGGTAACGGTAATTGAATTTATTTTATAGGTCATTTTCAATTATTTGGTAGTAAAGTAAAAGGAATGTGGGTTTTAAATTTTAATGTGTGTTTTTTTGTTCTTTTAATATCCATCAAAAAGAGTAAAGACTTAAAGAGGATACCATTTAACGTACGCTGTTTGAATAGCGGGTATACTGTATACAAAGTATCGACGCTATCAATGAATAAATATTAAAGATGTCGCAATAGTTTATCCATCCGAATTCGATACAATATTACGGTTACGAGTCAAGCGCAATAATAAACCGAGGCCCCAGCCTAAGCTAAGAGAAGAAACGGAGTAGTTTTAGTCAGTAAGAGTCTGATACTCCTTCTCGCCGGTTGGTCTCGCTGGTTTCCCCCCTCAAAAGCAAGACCAAAAAGCGGCACACCTGCTTAAAATCTTAAACAGATCTTGGGTTTATTAAAAGAACTAGCTTTTCGACTTCGTTCGTGTGAAATAGTGACTTTCTGCAGATTTTTGATAAAAAAAACAAGCTATGTCTATACCAAATTTCACACAAATCGTTTCAGTAGTTTAGGCGTGAAGAAAAGACAGACAGAGTTACTTTCGCATTTATAATATTAGTTTTGATTTGGATTTGAATAAATCATGCAATGTTGGGTCAGTGACTGGGCAATCGGCTGTCGAGTAGCATATCGCGGTTTGATTCCATCACGAAACAACTATTTTTGTTATCTATAAATGGTTTTTCACGGTCTGAGTGATGCGTATGTGGAATTTTTATGTTTGTAAACGCAACCAAGATTTAGGAGCCAATCCTAATTTTGGACAGCGTTTAAAAACACAGATATAGATTATGATCCGAAATAACATACAACAACTTCATAACACATAACCAAGCGGCTAGCATAAGACTAATTGTAAATAATTATCATAGGTACACTTATTAAGAAATAAACACGTTAATATAATTCGTTTTTTTATTGATTACCCAAATGCGTGGGAAACACTAACATAGTTTATGTCTCTCCAATGGCAGATCCATATCAGAAATAAGAGAACTAACTGAGCTATTGCTGATAAAAATATTCAGCTAGTGATTTCCTTGAGGAATTAAATCTCTGATATTTGGTACTTTAACTTCGCAAACTTATATAGAAACTTATATAGGATTTTTTTTTTATTTTACAAGGCAATTACAACAGGTTACAATCGACATGATACAATGTTTTATGCAGTACTAGTTACTCTCGCGCAGTGTCACCCAGTGTTGATCGTAGCGTGATGTTTAATAGCCTAAAGCACTCAGCAACATTGTAGCTATCTATTTTCGGCAATCCAACCAGCGGTTCCAAAGATTACCCCCTGCATACAAACTTACAAATTTTACCTCTTTAAAATATTAGTATAGATATCATTTTGCGCATACATTGAGTATTTGATGTAAGTGTTGGAAATGGGTCGGCTCGGCCACTGTGGTACTTGGCTTGATGCAAGTGTTGATGAGTGACCCCGATTGCATACCAGGTACTTAAAAGTTTACCCAAGAATCACAGAAAAAATAATATTAAACTTTCACAACGATATCAGCTATTGAAACTACAACAGACACTCAAAACTTTGAAGAAATTAATGGTCGGTAGAAAATATAACTTTTCGATTCAAAAAAGTAACGACTTATTGAATACAATTTAACTGTGACACGAACACTACTTGAACTTAAAATATAAATTTTAAAAAACTTTTTTAATACGAGAAGGAACAGTAACATAAAATAGATTCGGACGGACAGCCCAGCCGTCGGATTTCATCGGCGCACATATAATTCAGTTAACCAATGAACCACATGCGGTGCACACGGACACACCGGATTGAATTGGGATCAGGAAACGTATACAATGTTCGTGTAAACTCCCGCAGAGCTATAGAAATTGTTGCAATGAAAAAAAACATTGACAGCCAAACACACAAAATTGAAAAAAATAACGCACGCGTTCCATATGTAGCCAGTTTCCGCTCAATATATTTCTGATATTGTTTGGAATCGTGTCCACTCCACCGTTTATTCAAAATACCTGTAGTTTTATGGTTAAGTAGCAACCTACATTTTTTTATTCAAATAAAAAGAAATCGAAACAACTCACCTTCTGACCATAGGTAATAACAATTTCTGTTTACCGCAAATATTCCACTTTAACTTCTTTGAGTAATTTCTAAATTACCTACACGACCACTAATCGACTTATCGATAAAGTAAAATTACTGTTAACGCAGTCGCATCTACATAATCGATTCCCGATTAAGTATCGATTAGGATCTAGCGAAACTAATACTGCGATAATCATCTTCGCTACTCTGCCGACCGGTATAAGCCCACTCATTTTACGTGCACATTACGGCAATGGTCATTTAGAATTAAAATTCAAATAGAAGACAAGATCTATAAAACTAGAACATTAAATAGAACAGCCGGGCCAACATGTCAGCATTCGTGCGACGTACATAAAGTCATTTTGTTGTACATTTTACGATGTTGAAGCGTCTCGTTCTAACTCAAGACTTCTAGAGCGTGCAGACGTGTTTTAAGTTCAAACATCAATAGCACTACGTATGGCTGGCTGCTGCAGCATGCAGAATGACCCGGCAAATTGTTGTTTCATGTTTCGTTTTCGCAGTGAACACGGCTTTACGGCGGGAATCGGTGAATTTCCCCCGAGTGCAGTAAAAACCTCTCTGTCAGACGACACTCCATCGGCAGTTCGGTTCAGGGTTGATATCTCGTCGGCTCGCGTCAAATATACACAAATCCAACGCTCAAGTAACTTTTGTTTTTTATGTGAAGGGACCGGACTGAAGCAACAGTGCCGTTTCTAATGCCGATATCAGGATTATTCGCTCCGCTTTTCCCTTACGTAAAGGGATGTTCACGGAAATGGTCTCATTTCGAAATATTCTCATTACTTGGGCGGAATCTTTTTTACTTTACGGCAGAACGCTCCCCTTTTCTTGTTCAGTGGAGTACAAAGTTTTCCCGGCCCTCTCATCGGCTACGGAAGAAAATGACTAATAAGAAAGGCAAATGCTAGCAATCTGGCCGTGCCTCTCGATCTTAATTAAACCGAAGATGAAAAGTTGTAACAAGTAAAACTAGGTAGACATGAGATACAATGAGTAAAAAAATAATATGATCCTTCACACAAATAAAAAGATATTTTGTTGGAAGTGTTACAAAAATGCTTTCAACGCGGCAGTTACTGCTGAAACACCAACAAAGGGACACCAATGATTTTTATAGGACTTTCGGAGGCATAAAAACTGCTTACAATTTCTTTCTTTTTATCTCGTCGAGCCATAAATATGTCTGCCGCCCTCGCGCTTCCCTAGTAATTCTCAACCAACTACAGGCCTATAAATCCGAAAGATTGATGTTAGATACGAAAATTTACTTAAGTACACGTTACAGTGAAACGTTATATGTCGTAACGCCTATTAATCTACAAAACACATTATAATTTATTCAGAACATTTAATGGTATCACAAGGTGTCAGCATGACATATAACTTAAAAAACACGCCAAGAAATAAAAAAGGTCGGGTCTTTTAGAAATTACGGCCACAAATGGACCAATGTGTCAACAGTTACTAATTTCTTCCACGAAATTATTTATTTGCCGTTTATCTTCGAAGTGATGTTTTAATATACGGAGTAAACTAGTTTTTAATTTGTCATTAAGATGTTCAATCTAGTATACCAAAATATTTTCGTTCCGTTAACATGTAATTAACGTGACTAGTTTTTTCAATCTAGTATACCAAAATATTTTTGTCGCGTTGACATGTAATTAACGTGACTAGTTTTTAATTTAAAAATATTAGGTGTCCTTTTATACTTCTTTGAAAAAGATAGAATTCCGTTCTTAAACCCATCGTTTACATATATAGTCTATTAATTTTCTAGAGTATATGTTTAATTATTATTTGTAACAGAATTAAAAAAAACATATTAGATCTTGGAATAAGAATTTTCTGAGATTTATTTTCTTCGGTGACATAGCTTCCACTCGAGGCTTAGCCCGCTTAGCATGTTGATAAAAATCAGCCTATCTGTCTAGGATCGATCTACATAATCACATTTCAACCAAATCGGTTAAGCCTTTTTGACGCGAAAGAATAACAACTATACATCCTTACATTCTCATAAACTTACACATTTATAATATTAGTAGGATTATTAACAAACCTGTTTTCGGTAGTAAATAACAATGGCAACAACAAATCAAAAAGTCAAACATCAAATTGGGAACGGTTCCTATTTTCTCACCGAACATTACCAACGAAAACAAACTTGTTACCAAAAACGCATCCACACTCATCCCTTCCCGATGACTGTACCAAAAAAGGGACGTCCTGCATTAACAATGTATGATTCACAGAACAACCATAAAATCTGTTGCAAATAAAAACACAATTTTTTTCCTTACTTATTGATTTAACTAGCGGTCCATATGCATCTAAAGCTAGACACCCTCTAAGTAAAGAGACACCATTAGGAGCCACGTGGGACCTTGAACCCTAGGGGGCAAAGTAATGCGTGGTTCCGCTGCACATTTTTACTTTTACCACTAATTGGGGCACCACGGGAATAAAGGCGAAACCCCTTGTCTCTAGGGAGATGGCGATACAAACACAACATTTCAATGTCACTTTATTTGTACGTAATGAATATAAACGTCGGCTTTACTCCGATTTATTTTATTTGTATTTAATTTTAAAGGATTCATAAATTTGATTGATATAGCACGTCAAAGCTAACTTTTAAGTTGTATTTGTTTAATTTGCATTTCGTTATACGTATGGTAACACCATACGTATGTAGTGTGAGATGTGTTTAATTTTTTTTCTTTAGTCTATGTTTGCAAACGAGCAGATGGATCGTCTGATCGTTGACAATTCGCACTACCTATATAAAATCGTGATAACAAAGGTTACAAGTGCGAAGACCTGCTTTATGTGTGTTTTTAGCGACAGGATTAGGCCTCCAGAAAAGATTCACGTCGGTATTCTGTAAAGCCACCACTCTAGCCCTGTAGTGCTGAAGCGCTCCCACATGAAAACGTAAACTCTTATTTAAACTTAATGTTTTTTTACAATTATTCAGTATAATATAGGTACACCAGCACTACCTAAATATAGATATTACAATTCATCCAATATAAATAAAAACCTTACAAGATTTTAATACAGATGTATTATGTAACTGATTATTCAGAGTAAACTAGATGCACTGGTTCTAATTAAAAACTTTATCACAATCTTAGTTAACTCGTAGCATAATGCATCCTAGCCATACAATAACATACAATTATTCTGTGGATCGTAATATTATAATATACTTAGTGAACACAGTCGATTATTCTCCTGAGAATTGTTGCAACTTATAATAGATTAGAACTGGTATCACCAACATAAAGCAAAATAATAGTATTTCCATTACCATATTTCTAAAAAATCTACCTTAGTAATGGGTTCCAAATTATTGTACCCTCAATACCACAAAAATATTTCATTTCCTAAAGAAACCTACATTAAAAAAACCCGGTTTTAACAAAACCGAAGCAATTCGCGAGCTCAACAATGGGTCTTATTATCCCATGATCCTTGATCCGTACCATGGCATACATATCTGCAAAATTTCACGCACCCTTGCAATAATAATACAGGATGGATGGCACACTGTAGCTTATATTAAAATGTTGATTTCTGTTTCCATTTCCGAACCATTGTTGTTATAAGTACGAAAACTCTTCATTGCTTCAGAAAAAGTTTACAGTTTTTTTTTTAATATTTATTTTATAATTAGGGCTTTAAGTTAACAGCTAGCATTGATAAATAAATTCAATAGTAATAACTTTTTCTTTTGCATATCTATAATACACCATCGGAGAAGTTGCTGCCAACCATAATTTCTTATCCGCGCACTTTTTGTGTAATAATTTCTTTAAAAATATTATGAATAGAGCAACTTATGTTATTTTATCAGCCAATTTTGTCAACAGGCAAAATGCTTCATTCAACATATTTTCCAAAATTTTTATTTTTTTGACCTTATGTTACAATGTCGCTTCCACCCTCCTATAGGAGAAGCCCTTATCTACCCTCATTGCGATCAGACCGACACGGACCGAGAAAGCAGCGATAAAAGGGTCCACTATATCATATTGGCACTTTCGACAGAGGATCCAGTTATATTTCGTACTCCTTAAAGGATAACGGAAAACCAGCCCCTCTTGAGAAAGGCGATGATGTTACGTAGATGATCTATTTGTCAGGATCAAAAGTGCGAAACGAAAAGGCGATATCGAATGGTAAACTGAATAGCGTAACTGTATTAAGCATGAATTCTCTAATGTAGTAGTGGCTTACCGTTCTGTGGTTCTATTACTCTGAACGCTAGAATCGGTGTTATAATTCTTGCAGTATTACAGTTATTATACATAATAAGTTTGTGTTGGCTTGTTGCAATGCTGCAGAAGTTTAATTAAAACAATCAAGAAACTTCTACAAACTAACGATTGTGTTATTCTAGTTGTAATCAAGACCAAACCTAGTCTGTATTAAACTAATCTTAATAAAAGGCATACAATTATCTTTTGTTTCATTTGAGTACGAAAACAAAAATGCAAAAGGAGGACTTTCAGCTCATGATGAATAAAAAAAGCACCAGCCAGCCGTCAGACGACATTAAGGCTCATTATAAATCCGTGTAACCAGTTTCTCATCAAACTGCTGACGTGTAAATGTAAACAAAACAATGACTCGCTAATTCGCGGACGCGCCCCTTGCGGTGAGGTCACGCCGAGGTGTGGCCTTCCAACTTGTACCAAGCCGTTAATGAAAGCAATATCGGTGGGAAATGACGTTTCTCCGTAATATATGATGGAATACCCGAATGTGGGTTTACCTGGCTTCAGTTTGACGGTTCCGACCCACATACACACATTTGAATACTCCGCTACAATTAATCTTCTAATATGAATTGATGCGAAGGGGCTACGGGTTATCTTCGTAGCGACTACGGCGGAGCGCGTTACGATACGGTTATGGTTTTAATTTGAATATCAAATTAAAATTATAATATTGTATAAGGTTTCGCAATATAGCTGGAGTAATTTCCGTGACTTTATGTAATACATTTTGCAATATAGAAATGTATTTCTATGTGTTTGTAATTAAAAGTATTAAACCTTAATGAAAAAAATGTGGTGTTTATGGTATAACCTTTTTATTACTCAAGTTTAATGGCGCAAAAGTTCACTAAAACAATGGCAAGTTAATATTTACATATCAGTAATAATGCAGCAATAAACTAGTTTTATGCTTTTTTTAATTTATAGCAGATTTACTAAATTTAAATTACGTGAAAAATTACGTACGCCGCGCACTGACGTGCATGAATGTAATTGAAAAAGTTTTATGTGATATTTATTCAAATTTAACGAAATTATGAAATAAAAACAAGAACATCATGTTCGTGGCTATTAATATTTTACTACCACACAGAATATACATTCAGCATAGCCAACTAAACTTAATAAGAAACATGTTTACAGTACACTACCACATGCGCGATATGTCTGTCACATCCGTGTAATGAAGATATTTATTTTGTTTAATATAATATCTATATAAGAGAAAATCATACACAATCAATATTAAAATTATTAATTCATCAAACCCTAAGCAAACGCCAGCATTCGCGCACCTATTGTTATTCTGTAATATCTCGAATTACCACGATTGAAACTATAATATACTAATTATTATCTACCTACGTATTATTAAGTCTGAATGTAGATATAATTCACTATTAATATCTGCAATTCCAATAATTAATGTTTTCCAGTCGAAAAAATCATAGAAAATTGTATTGATGAATATTAACTTCAAGTAAATCAACGCTAGGCGTCACAAACGCCAGCCAGCCAAGCAAAGAGTTGCAGCTCAAGCACAATAACGTACAGCGACGTCCCCGGCCTCGGAAAGAGAAAGGAACGGAGTCATTTTTAGTCAGTAAGAGTCTGCCACTTCCTGTCTCATTCTCCCTGTCCCTGTCTCTTTCATCATTTAATTATTTTCTCTTAAGAAAAGGCGTTACAAACGCAGTGGTCACTCAACGTAACTTAAATATGTTCATTGCATACTTTCCTGAATCGCGTGCCGCCGCGGCCGACAACCACGCCAGGCTTTATGTCGTGTTAGAGGTATAATACCAATAGTTCGCGTGTTGCCTTATTATAATATGATTTTAACAAAGCCTTCGTAATGCTCACACAATAGCCACCTTTCAGACACAAACTGGAACGATTTAGGATTACCCGTTTTGATATCGCAATCACTTGTCTCGGGTTTGACAATGTTATCGGCTGGTTTATGTGATTTAGGTGCTTATTATAATGCATAATAACGTTGCAATTTGATTGAAAGGTTGTCTTTTGACGATTATAGGACAAGATTTTATGATTGAAGGTTAGCTTATGTTTGAGATCTGGAGCGATCAATTTTGTGATTATTATACAAACAGTTACAACCAAATAGTTTGGCATTTAATAAATGTTTAGATCTAATTTCGATTAGAAAAAGATTAATATAATAATTATACACTGTGACATTTAAGAACGAAATATTGAAAAATAATTTAAGTACAGAATTTGTCATTAACAATCTTGAACATTTACAAAGTAATTAAAAGTTATCAGCAACTTTTCTGGCCACGCGATTTCTAGCCTTATTGTCTTACGATTCCTGATGAGTTATTGCTTTCTACGAACAAAAGAGGTTGTAAGCCCAATATTCTATTTGTTTAACCAGCAATGGATAGATTCCTTTGTCGACGATATTAATAGCATTCGTGAAATGATGTTGTAGCGATATAATTAACGTATAATTTACTAGAGGCGCTATCGTGAACACGGTGCTTTACTAAAATGAAATTATATTTTTTACTTTATATGCCTATCACGCGAGGTCGTAAATATAAATCTTAATTGTTACTGTACTTCGTTGAGGTATTTAATTACTTTGTTTATATAGCTTGTGTTGACCAAGTTTGTGGTTAAGTAACAGCCGCGTCGTATGAACTCTCTTGGGCAAAGATACCGCATGGCAAGTTTGTTTTCTGTGCATACAAGTAAACACTATAAAATGACGTTCTTTGTTAATTTTAAAATGCCCCATTCATTTAGCATAAAAATACAACTTCAGCTGATGTTTTTTCATTTCCCTAATTTACATACATATGTACAATGGTGTATGTATATGTATGAACATAGGTCAGTATAACAACCAGGCTAAGCAGTTTGATTGTAATAAATATAAAAGAAATACACACATTAACAGCAGGAATGAAGTACTTTTGTTGAGTACAAGTGCCCAGTACTTACCTACATACATCAGTATCAGTCATAAGGCACGACAGGGGTTGAAATATAACCCCTGTTTGTCTCTTTACATTTATAGTACTTTTCTAAAAAGTTTCTGGATATCCTAACCGCATGTAGAAAATTCGCCTCCGTCTGCCGGACTCTGTGTTCCCCGAAGGGTATAACCCGGGTGTCTTCAAGGCCCGAGTGAATAGGTTGCTGATGTGTAAGCATGCTACATTGTAAGTGGCATCATCACTTCCCACCAGGCGTAATATCGGCCAAAAGCCTGCCCATTACGAATAAAAAATCCCTTCGTGTGATAATAACGAACACATTTAAAAATAATAATCGGAATCGGTTGACCGCTCACGCGTAATGCTATATATAGATTATACACTGTTTAATAATAATAAATTCACTTTCACTCGCTCCTTACATAAGAAATCATTTTACCGAGCACTGATCCTGTATTAACAAGTCATGAACGAGTTACCTTCATTAATCTCTCACAACAATACGATATTAATACACCATCAAAAGTGTCAGGCGAAAAAAAACTATTCGCAGTGCTAACAACATTGCAACCGATCCGCAAATTACTTGTGAGCGCTAATTTGTACCTGTCAGTACCTAATGATTGACTGTACGCCCGCCGACTTTAATTGACTGTCAATGTTTTGACTGCAACATAAAATGATAATGACTGCCGATTATCATTCACCGAAATATGTGACGTAAGTAATTGTGGGGTAGTGTGCTGTAATAATTTGTTAAAAGTCATTTCATATGTAGTTATAAGGTAGTGGTGCGGAAAATAAGGGTTGTAACGTTCGAATTTTAAATTTAAAATGTTTTTTTTTTATTGTTTAATTGGATTAATGTGTTACATGATTTTTAGGTTGATAGGTGGCAGTGACATGTCTATACCTATATCCAGTTCTTTGCTAGTATTAACTTTATTGTCGATGAGTTGTTACAAATGGAAATCAGTAACATCAAATTGCCGTTGACGTAGAATATTATTCATGATTTCAGAAATAGGCGACTGTTTTTAAACTCCCAAATTGCCGATCGGAGTCTTTTGATGTTTTTAGACATAAATTAATTTAGGTACTTAAGAATCTTTCATTCCAAAAAACCAGAAACTTCATAGTGACTTTCAGATATCTTAGAAAAACAGAACTCGAAAACTCAGTCCTCAAGGATCTTTCTCAATTACATCGCATCGTCTAGACTGGCAAAGCAGTTTCATTGTGTTTACCATTCATAACTACATTAAGTACTAGATAAAGCTTTATAGCCAACATAAATGTGCGCAGGTATAAATTAATTATGGGGTCGCAATTAGTCCCTTGGTCAAATAAATCAAAGCGAGCAGACTCGCGTGTGTTGCAAGGTGGCGCAACCAACATTTTCGCATTTTAATAGATTAAAATTGCTTCTTTGTTTACTTTAATAATAGGTTAGTCAATAAACAGTTTGATTGTTGATGTTTCGTAGTGGCCCGGAGGTTAAGGCGCCTACTTTTCCTGCATGATGGTGAGGACTCGAAATCAGGCAAGAACCAATGTGACTCTTCCGAGCTATATGTACTTTCTATGACTATTTAGACACCACTGACATACAGTGAAGGAAAACATCGCCAGGATGCGTGGTAATTAATGCTCAAATCTTCTTCGTGTGAGAAGATTTGAGTAGATTAGAGCCCTTTGCTCAGCAGTGGGTACTTATAGGCTGATGATGTATGTGTTGTGATGTGTGAAACAGATTAAATAAAAGTGGATATTGAAAGCGAAAATACTTTAATGTATTTAAGACATTCTTAATGACCTCAGTCAGCCCAGTCAGCCAAGCCAAGTGGTTTAATATGCATGTAAGAAGGAAAAGGTATATTTAGTGCAATAACAGTAGTTATTATTTTTTAATACTGTCTTTCGTCAGTCGCAAACGCAGTGTATGTTCTACTCAACGCAGATAATATATCTTTTGTAACCTTTGGTTGGCTCAGTAAACAACCAATGGTCACTGTCTAACCATACGTAAAGAATTAAAGAAAAGTACTTTCCAATAATGTTTAGTGGTGTGTCCTACGGCATCAGCAGCCTACTCTAACCAAAACATAGAAAAGACCTAGAATACATACATACATAGTAGTATTTATTGAAAAACATGAGTATGTATCAAAACAATATGTGTAGGCTCTTATAAAGACTAGACTAACCAATTTTACTGTTAACACTCAAATATAAAAATTCACCTTCAGATTTCGGAGAACTTTGCTTCGACTGGAGTGATATAACGGCCTTACAAAAACTGGCGTGGAACTACACTTGCGTAGTTTCCCGCCGTGTGAGTGTAACCAAAGGCCCAATTCTTCCTCCGTTTCCCGTCTCCCATCTCCAATCCGGAAATTCCTTACAACCCAGAAATGGCCGGCAACGCACTTGTACCTAACTCATCTGGTGTAACTTGTGTCCAACGACGGACGACACCAATTGCTCACCATCAGGTTCCGACTGCTCGTCTGTCACCCTATCCCATAAAAAAACTAATAATACTTCAAAACCACTCACACAAAACTCAATGAATCATACAACGTCAATCGATTAATAAATCGATATGTAGTCACAAGCATGGACCGTCAAAACGATAACCCCTTCTAGAATCGAGTAAAAACTATAGTCGTTAATGCATTACCATTCACGTATTGACCCTCAAACAATGACTGACGTCCGGAAACACAATTAACTATGTATTCATTGGGAAGAGGAAATATCAATTCGCTTGTATAGGGGGATCAGTTGATGCGTTTAGTTTAACAGACGGACAGTTCACTCAATTATTAGTACACATATACATATATGGATACTGATATTTTTTCCTACCTACGAAAAAGAATTCTTCAAAACAGCTGACTGTTGTTAGTTGATTGTGATTTCGTAGAGACCCGGAGGTTAAAGCTCAAACTTACTAGTACTACTAAGGTAGCAAAAATTACAATACGGTATTGTACGGATTTGACATATGATAGTTGATTTCTTATTATAGATAAGTTTGAAATCGTCAATCCGCCTTAAGTTGGCGTGTTGTTTAATGTTTATTTCTTCTCCGCGTGAGTTTTGCTCAGCTGTGGGCACCTATAAGCTGCTGTTGTGTGATATTGACAGTTATTTGACTTTTTTTTTTTTTTTTTTTTTTATTGATTATAGGTTCGCGCTTGACCGCTATCTCACCTGATGGAAAGCGACGATGCGGTCGACGATGGAGCGCGCTTACCTAGAAGTAACCTATTCACTCTTGACTTAAAGATACCCAGATTTTTGAAGATTTGGATGGCCAAAGCCTGCTGTACAGCGTGTCAGGCTGTTAGATGCTCGCACGAAACAACTCTTGTGCGATTCACAAATTCTTCTTCTGAGTCTGACTGTTAAGCGTATGTGAAATTGTTTGTTTATAAACGCATCCAAAATACAGGAAAGAATCGAAAGGGACGTTTTCCTTTCTTTTTGTTATACGACGACAAACGAGCGTACGGGTCACCTGATGGTAAGCAATCAGCGCCGCCCATGGACACCCGCACGGCAGTAACGCAGCAATTACGAGTACGTTGCCGACCTCCGGTAACCTGACTCACACGGCAAAACATAACGCTATGATAGTTTCACGCCAGTTGTCTGTGAGGCCGTGATATCACCCTAGCCCTAGACGAGCGGACCCATTCGTGCTGAAGCATGACTCTCCTACACAGTCGTGAAAAAAGACAGAATTTAATATAATATTTATTTTTTCATTATCAAGTTGAATCTCATACCGAGATACAGTCAAGAAGTTGTGACAATAAGGTCGCGAGTAAAATACACGAACAAAAGAAATTGCACACAAGATGAATAATAGAAAGATTTTTTCTTTTTCTTGTGTATTAAAACTTTTTTAAGGCTTTCTTTCAATTGTAGGATTGTTATAAAATGCTTATGTTTTTATGCTTTTGTTTTTTCTCGTTTGATTTTTTTAGATTTCACAATGTTTACATAAGAGTAGTATAATACATAAATTGATAATTCGATAAGATTAATAGTGGTAGATATAAGAAATTCAAAACATTATACTTAAACAGTAGTTTTACTAACTCATCACTGACTATCATTAATCTAAGCTTGACCTCTTACGAAATGACAAACGACTGATCACTCAAATCATAATTTACTTAATTTCCATCATGACCCTTTGATTTCGTAACGATTCCAAGAAAAAAGAAAGTTGTAAGAATGTTGTTTTTAATAATTATTATGCAATTTTGAACCCTATGGTATAGTAATCTCTTTCGTTTTAAAATAAAATACCAAATCCCAGCTTTAGGGGAGCTCATCGATTCACGGACTGAAAGTATATCCGCCAATTTATCGGGAATCACCCGTCTCGCTGTGACGGCCGACGCTCTATTGTCCCGGGCTCAATCATGCCAAATTGCAGCTCGACATATGCATTTTACCCGATTTTACATTCCGATACCGTTTCCACTGAGATACGACTATCGGAAATAGCGACGGAAGGTAATGGCCGTACCATGTACGCCTACTAACTAATAATTCAGTAACTATCGACTTTTCGGTGATGGATGACTCGTTGCATTATGAATGTGTGAACGATCGAAACGATTTCACAATCGATTTAATTTAAATAGTAAAGAGCAATAACAATGTAACATTTGAGCTCAAATACCGTAACCGCAAGTATCGATTCACAGTTGTCCGACCGATGACGTGTCGAATATGCCTGTCGACCCTAATAATAGCGTAGGTATCCATTACATTTGCATTTAAAAACTTAATTTCCATTTCGTGTCTATTTATAGATACCGCTGCATGAGTAACAAAAATAGTCACACATAAATAATAATATTTCACCCATTTTATTGTACTTCCCCAATTTCTAAACTGCATATAAATTCATTTTTTGCATTTCATTAAACAAAATAATCTTCTTAAGTAAGATATTGAAATAGTCCCGCTATAAATTGTCACGATTTCAAATTAACATCAACATCTCTATCGAGCGTATAAAATATTCATTTAAGTTAATTTCTAAGTTCGATAATCCGGTTTAATCTAAGACTTAAATCGTAACTGAATATTAAGGTACTTCTTCGTTATAATTACAAAGATCACAGGGTATCAAATGTTAATGCCTAAAGTAACAAATACTTTGAAAGAATTCAACTCTAAAACAAGCATTGAAATGCGAATCGCTGAGATCTTCAACCGAGACGGGTGATCGCACTAATGAAGTGTTCGCGTTTAAAACTCGAGAACATCTTGTGTACACTTTTGATAAAATCAAAAAGAGTACCGCGTTCCTGTTTGAATTATTTGTCGTCACATTAAACGAGTGTTCGACAAAAAGTCGACTCAGATCAAAGCGGTGACGTGGCAGACTGAAATAACACCCAACCGCACGCACTTGTCAACGTATGTTGTACTTGCAAAGCCAGGACTGCTTTTGCGAGATTTACACTTTATGTGTCTGGATGTGATGTGAAGATCTGGCAATTAAATGAGAGGAAGTCTTTGATAGAATTGCGTTCGACTTTGTTTCATTTACTTTTTATCATCCGGTAAAAGTGAATCAGTTTTGGGATGATATTTTGATTTTTTAAGTTTCGTTGTGGCGCCCGCTGCTCATGCAAGAGTTCGAAAGCTAGCTAACAAATGCGACTTTTTCCGAGTTATATGTACTTTCTATGTTTATTTAGACACCGCTGACCTACAGTGAAGAAAAACATCGTAAGGAAACCTGGACTTACAATTTCGAATTATAAGTTTGATATCGCCAATCCGCCTTAAGCAAGCGTGGTGATTAAGTAATGCTTCAGACCTTCATTCAACACTGAAAAAAAATACCAAATAAACATTTTATGAGTTTTTATGCTTAATACACTACCAAAACATAAAGTCAAATTCAAAACAATAAAAAGATGTCATTTTATATCGTACTAAAGCATTTATAACTTGAGATCTAGCCAAAAAAAGATTTTACCACATGTCTACAAATCCAAGAAACAACATAAAACATACGACAAAAAACAATGCAATAAATAGAAGAACAATCAACGTTGTGCGTGTTACAACGAAAATTGCTTCCGTGTGTAGTGATATGCGAACGTGCAAAGCTTTCATACTTCAGACGCATGAATAACGAACTCAAAGTTGGCATAAATATGGAGACAATACCGCATTCCACTTTATACATACAACCAACAAGAATTGTCGCAAAAGTGCCAAGTCATTTCGAATTCACCCATCCGTTAGATACCTTCCCTTCCTTTATTTAAATTCAAATATATTCAATTTAAATTAAACGCGTCAATCAATGTTCGATTTAATTGATAGCGTTTCAATTTCTGAATAACACAATATCACTCAATTTAGACGTATTATTTTGTGCCTCTCGATTGGCAATGTTATTATTAATTTTAGAAATCGATTCGTGAATGGCCTAAAAAATGTAAAGGTATTTTTCGTCTCATTAAATGATATTCAAGTTTTTTGTTGGAGCTAATAATGTAAAAAAATTTGCTAAAAATAAGTAATACAAATCTTAAATGGTTTTTATTAAATGAGCCGTAATTTTAAGGAACGTGCAATAAAAAAAATATATTATTGTGGAGTACGGTTCACGTGTCAATCAATCAATTTGTCAGTTATGTTATTAGTTAATTATCCAAATATAGGGGACAATAACAGTTATATCATTTTTATTTTCAATACTTGTACGTTCACATTTGCCGTGGGTCCGTTTTCAAATACAAATTCTATTCAAATATCATCAAACAAACAAGTCAGTCAATCAGATGATAAAAAAACTTTAAATCTTAAAAATCGAATGCTATTAGACTGATGTGCGATATTTTATTTACTTAGACAAGACCATTAATTACAAATTCAAATAAAGAACCACTGATGTAGATATATTTAGAAATACAATTGGTCAAAATCGGCGAGCTCAGTGACGCCATTGTTTATCACTGTTACTTGCGGCCGCACAACGTAAAGTACGTATTAATGCTGAGAGGCCTCCAGTCTGACTGTACATAGGCCGACATCAGTAGGAGTACAACTAGTAATTATTTAAAACGCAAAGCTCGGGTATCGTCGTGTAGGCACTTAATCTTTGCCTTGCATGTAGATGTACAGTCAACCACTCGAATCCTACGTACTTACGTTAGACCATGTGTTTACTTAGATAAAAATTTGAAGGCGACTTAAATTGTATGAATAGATAATTCGTTAAACAATTCCAAACGTGCGATTTGCGAGGTTGGGCACAAATATTAATATTTCATGTCAATTACATCATGGCGACCTGATTTTGTCTAAATGAATATGAACTAGCTTAATAGTTAGATACCTTGTCTACTAATGAAGTCTTAAAGCACTAGTTTTTGCTAGTTTCCGTTGACGTAGCATTAAGTCATATTCAGATATAGTCTGAGGCCGAAACAAGGTCGAATGGCGTCAAATGGCGTCACAGATAAATAATTTTCCTCATAATCAAAACAGTTCTACTCCACTGATGTGAGAGTGCACACATAACCTCAAAATGTTGTAGTTGAAAAAAAAAAACATTTAAAATGAAGTGTGTTCTAATTACCGTGTGTTTAATTCTTTTGTGTGTGTGTTTGAATGAAGGTAAAGACTTCATTGTTGGTACGAAAGCAAACAATCTGTTGATATCTACGCAGAAACTCAAATACAGAAGTATACCATTGATAAGGAGGGACAAGGATTACACTTATATTGACTCGAAGGAGAGGATTATAAAGGTAACTTTTTAATTCATTTGCCATTATTTTTAGTGTACGACTCTTCAAGTACTTATTTTGGGCTTACAAAATCATTTATTTGAAATATGTAAATAAAATAAAAGTTCTTGAATTATACGGAAACTACTTACATGGCTCGTGTCATATTGTTTTAAAACATGGTCCAATGAGTATATTGTTTTAATGCTGGTATTTATACAAATGTATTAAATTGTTAGGTGGTTTATAAGCTTGTAAGATGTGTAATGGATACCTACACGTAATATGATGAGATGTGTGTCGGATACAAACACATCTAAAAGAAATATCTATCATGAAACTAACTTAATAATTACAAGGTTTATTGGTAGGATAGTTTATGCCAACACAAGAGAAAGACCACTTAGTTTAATCAATAATAACAGTTCCTTCCTAATATTCCCATTTGAATTAAATGTATTAATTTAACATGGGCCTTAATGCACTTAGTAATAGGGTATAAATCCTATAAAACTCTGTTTCTATAGAGTATTCTAAAATCAACAACAAACTGTGTATTAAAACACCGTCATGCAAACTTCAATAGCTGCCAAAACTATTAAAACTCCATGGATAACTATTTTATACCTACGCAGTACCTTCGAACGTCAGCAATATAAGGTACATGAGGGTATTAAGGCCTAGCTAAGGGAAATTTGTTGTAAAATCAAAACTGATAATAGAATCAACTAGTTTTATTCGGTAATCAGTCGTTTATTTAGGCAACTACAAAATTAAAACAAAAAATTGCAACTTCTGCATGAAACTTAAACAATATTTAACATTTTTTTAAACGCTCTTAATAGGCCTTATTATAATTCGGTAGGGTAACAAGGCCTGTTTCTTTAACTATCCTATTAATCAACTAAAACAACATAATTTGGTATTTGATAATCATCATCCAGTCAATGGCAGAATAATACTTTAGAATTAAACGAGTAGCCTCATCTAACATCCACCATATGAAGTCATCATAATCATCCACTGATAAACCAACACACTGCCTCATGTCATCCATACTGCATACTGTGTTATTCACAGGCATGGCAGTACCAACTCACTTGAGTGCCTTCAGTGTCCTTGGTTCGATCAGATCCGCGAGAACACTTTGTTTTAATTGCTCTTAAAGGTGTTTGAAGGTTAGAATTTCCTAGATCGCTTTTCTGTCCCTTGGTTTTCTTCTTCTTCTGAATTGTATTTTTATGCCCTGCATTGCTTTTCTTACCTTCATTGAATTTATCAAAACGATCTTTGTTCACTGGAGTACCCCGAAAATTAATAGCCTTATGAGATCATGAAACCCAGATATTATTGTTCTTTTTCTTACTCTAGTCGTGCAAGTAGAAGACAATGACATGTCTTCAGAGGAAATGCCATAGTTTAGTCATCTTTTGACCACAATGCTCGCTTGGGAAGCATCGTGAACGTAGGAACTGTGAATAATGTATGATATACCTATTGAAATAATTTTGAATATAATGCAAATATTGAAGTATATATACCTATAAGTATAATAAGGCCTACTATACAATTTTATAGGCCTTATTACCCATAGGTTAGGTATTTATGAAAAACGAAATAAATACAATTTGGACTGTAGAACGTTAATGAATAAGGCAATGTGGGACGAGCATAGGTTAACGATAATACAGACAGTAAGTGCAAGGAGATAAGTATAATATTTTAAGAAATATTTGTGTTTAACTGGAGCCAATATTTGTAAAAACGTGACGTGCGGCTACTTTTGACAACGTTTAACACGCCATTAGCGAGAGCGAGTGAGTTAGCCAACACTTGCCGCATGGTGGCGCCTTGTACGTGTAATATACATGTATGTGCGTGAGATTGAGCGCAAAATCGTATTCTAAGCAAGATTTTTAATGTTTAGGCCTTATTAGCCGACAGGCTTTAATGCCCGCATGTACCTTACAAAAATAGACCAGTAAATATGCAAAATGATTTTGATATCATAGCAATCGTGATAATTGGAACAATTCCAATGATATTTTAAAGAAATTATGGTTTCTTGAAATAAACTTTTATTTCTTCCTGACGCCGACCGTGGAAACTTGGCGATTGACAGTATACTCGACAGAATTCCAGTTTTAATATTCGGCAACAAGAACGTACGACAATGCAATAAGATCACTCAACATTTTGTCTGTTTACCCAATAAATTAATATATGATCTGAAGAATTCATATCGTTTTATTCGCGTCGATGTTGCTCTCGCCGCGCACACGATGATTAGTGCCATTGTAATAAAATTGTTCTTGTATTATTTCTGCCTATAAATTGTTATACATTTTGTCGTCAATATAACACTTGCCGAAAATGTAAGACATGAAATCATTTAACAGAAACCATTCCTAACAAACCTAATCTTCTTTAAGCAATTAAATTTTGCACCACCTTTAATAAGTCATACATAAGTCTATTAATGATCAAAATAATTTTTATTAGTAAATATATTATTGGTAGTGGAGTTAAGTCAGTTTGTCGCCTGGTGGTAAGTGATGATAGAATGTTTGTGTTCCGGAGTCGCGTATTAGCAATAATAATTAAAATTATTATAAGGATATCCTTTAATTTTAAAATCGTAATATTTTTTTATGTTTTGATATTCATTCAATTCACAAAATGCAATCTATCATTTAATAGACAATTCTGTGGAACATAAAAATATATTTTATACTTTTTACTGCCTTCTTGTTGTTGCAATAGACGTCAGCACTACTCTTGAACATAAAATCCCAAGTTGAATGAACCGTTGACTGAATTAAACGCTTATGTTCTACGGAGAGCAATATGTCTTAGGCGTAAAGAAACTGTGTTTTTAACTAGCTACGATCCCGTGGTTTGGGATAATTCTTTCAGAGGTAGGACTTAGTTTACTTTTTTTGGAAAAAGAAAATCATCAAATAGCTTGTCCAACCCTGGGTGAGGGGAGGAAGCATGTCAGACTCTTACTGGCTAAATACCACCTCGTACCTTCTTCTGCTCCAGAATGGGGCCTTGGTACACTATTGCGCTTACATCCTATACCCTGGCTGAACATCAGCCCTATTGAACCTCATTTATGGCAATCTAAGGACTAGAATTAATTTATTTTTACCCCCTTTCTTACTTGTTTTCAAAAGTAGATACTATAGAAGTCATATCTATTTACAGCCTTATATTTCATCCGACTGACGCTCTATCGGTCATCAGAGTTTTAAAAATATTATTTAATGGAATTATGTTCACGGTAATAAAGCAAATTTAAAAATATAAACAATAATATTTTTAATATTTAATGCAAGTCCTTAAAGGATTTTATGTTATGTTAAGTTACCGGACTAGCCTAGATGCATACAATTTACTACAAATTCACATAAAGACTGTGTACAATGTTTAATCTCGTTTATATTCTCTCTAAAGGAATAAACGTAGACCGTAGTTATTTAACCGAGATTCAGTCTTCTAGGTAATTGCTTAGCAATTGATTTATCTATATAACATGGATAGTTTATGCCTGACATGAAAGCCTCTAACAGCATACAGAGTTTAGTTGGAACATTCCCACGATATTTTATCTTTAGATTTATTTTGTGTAGATTCTGCGTTCCTATCTTGAAATACGAAATTCAATTATTTCAGACTAAATAAATTCTGAAAAAACATGTAAAGTAATACGACTTGCATACAATATGCAAAGTGAGAATAAAGGATTCTTATTTTTTTTAATAGTTCCTATCGTGAGACATACTAAATTTATTGAAAATAACAATTTATTACTATACCAAAAATCTGCAGGAAGTCACTTTTGCTCGCAAACAAAGTCGCGGGCTAAAGCTAGTTTTTAATAAACTAAAGGATTCTCTACCACAACTAAAAACGACAAGATTGCACCTACCTATATACAAGAACATCAAAATAAAACAATTTCATTACGCAATATATCAAAACAAATTTGGATCAAAGTGCGAATCAAACGAAACGCTGACCAATCTATCAAAAATGTACCACCCATTAAAACTGTTAAAAGCTCGTTCACAACACGAAATCCGTTGCAAAACTATCGGAAATAACATACAAACACATCATCAAAGCAAACCAAATGGGGAAAGAGAAAAAAATATATATTTTTCGTAGAGTGAACTAGTGGTTTCCCACTTAGCTTTGATGAAACTTTGATGAACTGAACCAACACGGATCGCTAGCGTGTCGCAAATTGCTTCGGAAACGATGTCGCGTGTGCATATTGAATAGGTCTCTCTCGAAATAATATATTTACCTACACACGGTGAAATAATTTCGTGTGCAACTCAATTCGGAATTTGGATTACCTGTGTGGATATGATTTTCACTATACACAGAAAAGCTTTTAATTTGTAAGGACTAGTCATGTCGTATTGATTCAGTTTTCACTAACTTTCGGACAGGATACAATAGAAAGACAATAGGTGTGCGAACGCCGGCGTTTGCTTGGAGTTTGATGTATTATGTAAGTGTAATATGTAAAACTGTCTATGAAGAATATGATTTACTACCTTAGTACTTAGAAGTTATTATTCTTTCAATAATGTTCTGTGGCCCCAGCTCTACATGATTTTTATTTAGTCAAATAGAGCACATATAGGGCAAGAAAGCCATTTTACGATATTTCCCTTCAAAAACAAACGAATAATTTAAATATGACACACGCTAACTACTGTACAATGCGCATAATTTATTGTATGCTAGTATGTATAAACAAAGAGAACCTTGAATGACATAAGCAAGACGTACTCCCGACAAAACCAAACCAACACATGCGATTCACATACTAATTACAAACATAAATATTGCAAAACATAAATTATTTTTATACTTTGTCAACTGTACTTTATCAAAGCATATCCATAACCATATCAATCCTGGACTGAAAAAAAAATGCGACAGCTGTCAAGATTCCCAAGGAGGTTGTAAAATAAGAAAGGATTTATATCCTTTAGGCGATTTAGTAACCAACCTTTTTTCATTTTATTGAGAACAGACATGCAAAACTTAGTTGCTAAAACATCTGTTTGTTCGTCGAGAAGAAATAAAAAGTTTGTTTCGTTTCTCATGCTTTAATTAAGGTATAATGGTTAAATGAGCGGGACCTACTATGCTATAATTTTACTATGCATTATTTGCATTTTGCTCTCCTTTCATCGTGGGACTTACAATGTGACAAAGCTCACTCGCCGTGTCGGAGAAATAGTAATTAGAATTTGTTTTACCAAATATAAAGCGTCATAAATTTCCCTTGAATATCTAAGTCAAAGAAAAGTCTATGCTATCAAATACCAATCAACATAAACAATTTTATCTAATACGCAACGCGTCCATCAACCTTTGCTATTTCTGGTTTTACTAAATTTACTTAACAAATAAATACTTTAACAAATCTCTTTATAGAACTTATAATACCAGAACTGACACAGGGTGTAGTAACCAAAAAATACTTAGTGAAGTAAATTACCACAATTATCTTTCGAATCACTTCTAACGTACTTTTACCGACGACTAACACAATCAACATTGTTTCTCTAATCTTATATTGAAACAAAGCATGTGATTCTTGTAATCTAGAATAGCTTTTAAGCGATAGTGTAACGACCTTCTGAGTTACGGTTCAATTCTACCTTGATTACACTAACTTAAGTGTAATGATGTTATAATGCACTTGTAAATGCTACCCATTTTCTCAGTAAAACGCTGTTTGAGGGTACAATTTTCGGGTAATATTTACTTACCAGGTGGTCATGGTCAGAATGTAAACACGCATTGTGATGCAATCAAGAAATCATTTTTTTACTTATTTCAATATTCATTGCGTTGTCTGATATCACGTCGAACTTATCAATATGCATGTAGGTAATATTGTGTACATGTGGTTTATTTATGGGATACAAGTCAAATTAGCAAATATGTTGCCTGGTGGTATGCGATTCGCTCTCGACCATATTCAAAACTAGAGATGTCACAGATGCGTAGTCGAAAATCATAACTGTTATATCTCCTACCCCGTTATATACCTGATCTAAAATATATTATCATAGGTCGACAAACGAGCTGACAGATTGCCTGATAAGCAATCAGCCCCGGCCGTGAACATCCCCAACACAAGAGGAGTTACAAGTGCGTTGTAAACTTTTTGGTGATTTGGGTTTCGGAGAATTAGGAAATGAGGGGGAAAGGGGAAGGATTAGGCCTTTCATAACCTCACTCACAAGCCAACCCGTTCGTGCCGAAGCATGGCTCTCCCACGTTGAAAGCTTACGATGTCTTAACACACAACCTAATTTTTCAACTGTATTACGAAATCAATAATATAATGTGTATTTATTTTTCAGGGCATCATAGCTCGAGACCTCTCGCGGACAGACACGGAAGTGACGGTAACATCAGGCGGCGTCGGCGCAACCAATGTGACGCTGCACTTTCAAAGCGGGAGAGGAGAAGAACTCAACTATCTTATACTAATATTTAGCAACAATATAAAGTAAAATATATCTATTATATATTATTATGAGCTATTTTAATACAATCTCGACATTTACTCAGCCATCCTATCGCTGAGAGCGACCCACAAACAAGTTTAAGACAAAATATTTTAGATCCTATCAAATGAGGTCACAATAAAACATTTATTTCACATAATTAATATTCGTGTTCAAATTGCACATTGATTTAAGAATTTCGAACCGACAATATAACATCGAGAGGAATTTAAAATAAACAAACCAAAGCAAAACAAATTCCTTTTTTAATTACAGCAAAAAAGAAAGCAATGATAAAAATTAAATAGCAATCTACGAACATCAGTCTTTGAGTATTATTACATTTTGTTGAGTCAAGATAACTGTGACAGCTCGTTATAAACAGAGAGGAGACAACAAAGTGCTCACAATTTCTGATATGATAAGACCGAGTTGACAATCAGAGAATACAATCTTTTAAGGATAGGAAACATCGCAAGGGAATCTTCAAGATATAAACAGAACAGGAAATAAAAATATTAAATGAAATGATTTGAAATAATTCAGAATTTTCAATAAGTATCTGATGGCATGATACTATTGTGCCATAATTATACATATACAGATTTTTATAACATACAGATCAATAATTAAATTACAGAGTAAAAAAAATTATAAATGCAAACTTTTGTAAATATGTTTGTTGGTTTTTCAAGTAAAAACTGCTGAATAGATATGAATGAAACTGTGCATTGAAACAGATTATAGTTTGGGTTTACACATAGGCTACTTTCTAGTCTTGTACGCCGCCGAAGCTGCTGACTGAAGATAGTTTACTGAATAAAAGCTACACTTAAAATAAGTGATTTACAATCAATTAATATTACCTATATAAACATATATGATTAAGCTATAGCAGTACACCATATGATATGAACACCACAACATCAAAGTGAATATTATTCTCTAAAAAAAACAAACTCTTAAAAGAATCTCTTGTTATCTTGAAAAAACATTTATGTACTTTGCTCTAGCCATACCGACACACCACAAAAAACATGTCCAAACTAGAAACCCTTGTTTGCGAATGCAACAAGATAACAACATCAAACAGAGTAACGAAGTATTGCAGCGTACATCTACAGATCTCCCCTCACAAATCAATTTTAGCGAATTGTCAGTGCACACAGGGTGTTTAAACTGAGGGTGGGCTAATGGAGACACACGCATTAAACCGGGCCGCGTGCAGTGACAACATTGACATAGACCAGGGGGCCTAATTAGTTTAAGCCTGTGGCCGGCGCCCCGGAGATGGTGGACACAGATATATAGAAGTTCTTGAAGTGACATCGAATTGACGATTACTCGAACAATCGATTTGGTTTATCTTGTCGAGGCATGTTAGTTTTTTTAATTGAATTTCCTGTTATGTTTTAGTTGTGCGAAAAATAAATAATATACCGTAATAAAGTACACGCAGGAATATGGTTTAGAAAAGAAGAAAAAATACAGCGCTTTAAAAATCTAATAATTACTAAAACATCACAGAATTTCTGTCGTCATCTATAGACAGAAAAAGCAGCAAGCGTAATATACTGTACAGTTCCGATTGATTACTTAAAATTTACGACGTAGACCAATAACATAGTTAGCTATAAATCAGATATATCAAATTATAATCATATTCATCAACTTACTTTACTATCGGAAGTCTCTCGCGACGCAATCAGTGCTTGAATATAAATAAATCAATTAATATATGCAGAAATATAAATTCGCACTAATTCTAACAAGCTACATTTACTTGAAGACAATTCAATCCGGTTGAGCAGGTGTACTTATTTGGCATTATATCCTATGGCCTGTTTGTGATATATAATAATTGCCTAAAAATATAGTAGATAATATTTTTCATAAAAACCAACCCTCATCACAAGCCTTTAGGTACTTACTCCTGTGTAAGCCTTTTCTAACAGGGAAAATTTATGAGCATTAATCACCACGCTTGCTCAAAGCGGATAGAAGATTTCTAAGTAGATACTTTAAGTCGAGGTTTCTTCACGATGTTTTGCGTCACCGAATGACAGTGAAGGCTAAAATATAACTTTAGAAAGTAATAAAAACAAATAAATTTTTATCCTTTAAAATAAATATTTAGTGTACACAATTTTCTTAAAAATCAAAGCCACTTTTAGGCAGACAGTTTTACTATATATCTTTGTTGTGTCCAGTAGGGTGCCGCTAACCTTCACATTTTTATCCAAGGATCAAAAAGCGCCTGACTATTACAATTTCAACGCATTACCGTAATACATAAGTAATTCAATTCCGTGTCTGTTGGTGGTTTCAACGTCCAATTTATTAATGCGAGCTTAATTAATTCAGAACCACATTATACTATCGGTTCATATAAATTAAACGAATTAAGTACTCCACTGATAACAGAACTGGGACTTGATTATCGAGTTTCGAACAGGAACGCTAATTTTACGAATTATGGGACGTCCACAATGGGTTGGGTCTCCTGTGTTTTGACATAAAATTATAATGGAGCACTTATTTCACCTCAATTAGCATTAATATAAATATCAGAATTGCTTGCCACAAATAGTGAAACCACAAAACGAGGATATAACACGAAGACAGTAAAATGTTTATTCTAATAAGTAAATGTGATAAAATAAATTCTGACATTATTGGTCGTAATTTTCTTGTTTATATTACATCTAAATAGAATGTGAGTACAGTGACTCACAGGTTTGGTTTGGCTTTCCGAACTACCGTCAAAACATTAAAAGGTTTAAATATTAAGCACATCAAAGTAAAAAGATGCAGGCACTCCGCAATATTTTTACCGACGAATCGGTTTTAAAATGAGTCGTTTTTCTCTTTTTACGTGGGGGCTAGCCGGGAGCGAGAGATGAAAATTTGACAGTAATGTAAGCAACCACTTTCGCGCGGCAGACGCACTGGCATAAATAAAACATGGACACCGGTAATGCACTCTTTGCTTCCCTGGAATATTACGCCGCCGTAGCATAAAATGTTATGTGCATCGACGCCAGTAAAGCCGTTTCAAATGGATATTTTAGAGATTTCACTGAATACACCAACTCTATTTGATAGATCGCTCGAGTGGTAATATGGTGCAGTACTTTTATAGATTAAAATCTAAAAACATTGGTATTTCAGTCTGTTTATGGCAATGTTTGATCTCAAACGCAATATATTAAAGTAGAGTAGAAGCATGTAGTATAAAAAATGTTGTAACATGTACTTTAAATAATATTAACATGGCAAACATGAAAGTCCAAACTCAAAACAAATCTTAAGACATGGTCTCAAAGTTAATCTTACATTGACAGCATGCGAGACAAGAACTGTATTGTATTAATTCAACGGATAGAAATGACTCACAAAGTCACAATGCTTATCGTGGACTGGCCAACACCCTGTTTATGTACTACTATAGCATTTATGCACTATTAATGCAATAATGCAGCATTATATTATGTATCATTAAACCTTCCACAGGCAGAATCGTATAGGCTAATAACACCCCTATAATAATCTCAGGTCATGAGAATACTCGTACCATATCTAGTAAATATTTAACACAGAAACACAACTGAATCAATTTAAGTACAATCTGTGACAAAGTTGAAAACAGTTTGCGTTTGTCGATCTCATCAAACATTTTAGTGACAAGATTGGTACGTAGTACAAGTAAGAAAATATAAATTAATTCAATGCAGCAACGATAGGTTGAAGATAAATAAATAAGATAACAGCTTCTTTAAAAATCAGTCAATGTATTTTCTAACCTACATATAAACCTCTTTTCAAATATGCAATTTAGGGACATTAAGTATAGATAAAGAGGTCGAGTTCTGTTATGATAATATATGTATATGAAGGTATATGTATGTTTTGTGCTCAAGGGTCCAAAGAGTGTCCAGCTTAAGCAAGGGTACATAATATTTCATATTATAAACCATTCCGACAATGACCAACATAATTTTATATTAAAACCAAAAACAAACGAAACCAGTTAAAATTTAATTATCGTAAATAATTACAGACATTAACGTTTAAAGGCTAAATGTATCACCTCGCGGTGAACCCTCGCCGGTGGTTTGTCACAATTCTAAGCCCGTTAAATTTTCTGGAAACCCAACAATAATGGTAACTTAATGTTAATGTTTTAATATAAGCATCACATATTTCAACCGAAAAGTAAAGTTTTCCCCTTTAGGTACTGAACACCCGATGAAATTCGATTTTGATGTTGCCCATCAAAAAGTAATTTCCCATGAAAACAAAAGCCGCGAAGAAAATTTCTAATTCGATCCAATCTAAATTCAATTACTTCCACCCTGTGTTGGTGCTTACATGGTGAAAACACGTACGTGAGTGCCCAGGGAATTACATACTCATGTTTATCGATCAACAACCATATACAGTATTAAGTCGCTCTGGTTGTAGGACGCTGGTCTGATCATAATAGGCTGATTATACATTGCGAACCAGAATGCGAAGTAGAGCTGACGCAGATTTCCATTTCTTTCAAGATGCCGATGGTTTTCACTGGGGCAGATTTATTTTTTTAATTGCAAACGAGCTAGCGGATTACCGGAAGGTATACCCGCAACACCAGTGGGGTAACAAGTGCGTTGCTGGCCTTCCTTCATTTAAGTTTACATATAAAAAGAGTGGTTACTTACTTATAACATGAATTGCGTTATCACACATTCTCGGTTTGTCGATCATTATAAGGCCAAAAAAGTCCCTTAAGTTCTCCAAGCAATACAAACTCGTATATTAGAATGTAAATGATAGTATGGATTGGCTATCAAAAACATATTCATGGAACAATAAAATAGGAACAGTACAGTTGTAAATGAATAGAAAGTTTATTTTGCTCGTTACGGGATATAGTCGTAAAACCCAAGTGTCTGAATATCTCGAATATTATTCACGAGGTGTGTCAGGAAATATTCCAATTAAACAAATCCCTAGCGAAACTTGGTTCTCGTCAACTGGCATGCCAACTAATTAAAGAAAATACAGGAACTGTAGAAAACAAATAACCGTTCACATTAAAGAGGATATGGCATGAATAAAAACGATATTAACCTGTCAGCGCCATTTAGAAATATTTTACGACCCTACATTAAAACTATCAGGTTTTGCCACCTTATTAACCAAGTAGTACAGGCAGCAGAGAAATCAAACAACCCTACAGCAACACCGCTTGATTTAAAACATTAATAGAAAATTGCTTTTATATTTTATCAAACGTGTATTTCTTTTTTTATAAGATAGGTTGGCAGACGGATTACTGTCTATCCATTCCTGTTCATGGCGGCGTTAATTGCTTACCCGCAACACAAAAGGAGTTGAGGATAAGGGTTTCGGATATTAAAGGATTGAAAAAGGATGTGAGAAGGATTGGGCCTCTGGTAACCTCACTCACACGGCGAAACACAACCCTGTGGTTGTTTCACGACGGTTTTCTGTGAGGTCGTGGTATCACTCCAGTCGAACCATTCATGCCGAAGCTTGGCTCTCTCATGTTTAAAAGTGGAAATGTATTTTTTTTACTGTGAATGTAGTTTGGATACTACTCGTAAATAATGAGGGTTATCGCTGTAGTTATCACGCAAGTTGTCGCTAAGGCGCTGGTTGTTATAAACCGCTTAAGCAAATTGTAAAAGTTTTATACCCGATAACACCGGTTAGTGCTTCCGTTATTTTTGTCGAGATGACAGAAAAGTTAGATGAGAAGAATTATAAAGCGAGTAGTAAGGATTACAAGTGAATGACACTTTTTCCTCTAGGTTGAAAATCCGGTAACTTTTGACAGTATTAGAAATCATAGTGACTATTTTTATGATCTCCGACTACTAGGAGCTAGCTAGCAGGAGTAGCTCGCCGCCCGACCGGTCGCGAACGTAGGGCACGTATCATTCCGTACGCACTTCAAAAAGTCAATAGACCACCACAGATAGGGCCAAATAGGGCTGATGGTCAGCCTGAGTTGCGGATGCAAGAGCAGTCTAACACTCCCTCTCCCCTCAACCAGGGCGGGAGAAATAACTTAATGATTTTCTCGCCAAAAAAGGGACGAAACAAGATACAGAACTTATCAACACATCTGAAGCATGAAGGAGAGCAAGAACGAATCAGACTAAACAGGCAGACAGACTATCTTGCCAAATCTTTCATAAATGCATGACTATAACGGTTACTAATCACACAGCGACTTCAAACAAATGAAAGGCAAGAAAGTGTACTTGTGCAGTTGTGCGCACTCGTCACATGTATCTACAAACAAAATATTGTTGATATTCTCGTAGCAAACGAGAATGATGCCAATATTGCAGCGTGAAATTTAGATGAAAAGCATGCCAAAACAAATTTCGTTTAATAAATATGTATGCTATTTCCAGTACGCAAGGTCGAGATTCTTAGACTTTGTTCGTACCTATAAAATCTAGGTACGTTGTGTCCACGTGTAAATGTTTGTCAGGTGAAAGAATAATATGCGTTGTCGCTAGAGTTCAATTTCCTATATACTTCGTATTTCAATAATAGACTCATCCTCATCACCTGCTTTATTACTTGCGACACAACGAACCTAAACAATGTCCTCTAATTAATTTTCGGCTGTTTAAATTACACTATGTCAAAATAAGAAACCAACTTAATTTACCGTCTATACCGTCTGTATTGTCTATACCGCTTTAAACTACATTTCGTTTAAAAAAATACACTATTTAAGCGAATCTCCAAATGGAAAAAAAGAACATGTTTCTATTTCATTTCGCTTTCTGTGCTAAAAAAGAATTTTATACAATAATGCAACGGAAAAAGCTTCTAGTAGCCTGTCTTCGTTTAGCAGGTAACAAGCGTGCAATTATTAGCGTACTACGAAGTAACTCAGACAGCATTTTGTGTCGAGTGTAAATTTACTTAGAATTGCCAACGCTTAATTACTTTGTGGCAACTAAATTACGTGTTAGACTCGTTCTTGTAACGTAATTGCGATTATTTAGATTGGTTTAAATGGTTTTTATTTAGCTTACATCTTGGGAGAAGTTGAACAGCGATCTGAACTCTAAAGTGCGGGAGAGCCATGCCTCGTCACGAATGGATCGGCTCGACGAAGCCTAATCCTTCACTTTCCCCAATCCCAAAATCTCCAAATCTCTAATCCCTAAAAGCTCAGCAATGCACTCGTAACTTCTCCGTTGTTGTGGATGTCCATGGGCGGCGCTGATTCTATCTGATGCATCATGTAATTCGTCTGCTCGTTTGTCTTCCTATCATATAGAGAAAACTGAAATTGTACATGCATTATTTTTTGCAAATAGGCCATAAAACGCACAAACTACATGTTTTGTACAAAAAAACTAGCATTTCCCATCTCAGAGAAGAACTGTTGATACAAACTCGGAGGTCAGTCTCTTTTAAAATCCAGACTTTGTAAAAAATAAAATATATAATGTGTGAGATCCGTTTTATCTAAGTAATTGTAATTTATGCCTTAAATATAGGCATTAAAAGGCATAATAATTAGCTGGTTAAGGTTCAAAACGTTTTGGTAATATAAATAATACAAGAACAAAATTGACAAATCATCAACGAATAAGTTTCTAAACATGTAACAAGGACTGGTATTTCATAAACCAAACCGCCTCATACCACAACAAAACTTCATTAAAAATGCCGCCGATGCCTGATAAATGTATCTCATTCAAATAATTACTAATAACAATATCTAAGTTCAACAAAACACGAAGCCGAACAAGAATATTCTTGTTCAACATTTATCCATAGCATTTCACTCGTAAATCTCTCTCGATACATTTTTAATTGATAACTTTCCTATACAAAAGATATTTCAATATCAAAGGGCTCATTATTTGGACCCAACAAAACGTAACTGTCACTAATTCATTATGTTCTATCTTATTTTAATGGAATTCTAAAAAAATAGTTGCCGCCATGATTAATGGGTGTTATCGTAACGTCGACCTGTGTTGTTTTTTTTTTACTTCTGATAAGAAAAGTAATAGAGGAAGCAGCCTGTGATTTATTGAACAGGTCACTTAATATTTTTTCAATGAAACACTGTTTATTGGACACGCACGCATAAAGAAATGTTTCGTTAAGAAATTAAATCAAAGTCATATTTATCTCCGCCCACGACTTGAACATTGGATTTATATTTATTGTATCAGATAAAGCCTTATTGATTCTTTATTTTAATATTTCTGGAAGACGATCTTGTAAGCGCCGTACATTTGGAAATCAAGCAGAGGAATTACATTACTCGTGTGTGTTCCCAACATTTTGCGACGGATGTGACATGCTAAAATGGCAACAAAAAGACGGATTATGATAATCGTCGACCAAATTTGGCACGTCAAGGGAACGGAGGTAATATATTCACAGCTGCGTTCGAGTGCAGGTAAACAATGCATTTACGAAGTTGTGCAGCAAGTATTGCAAGTCCATGAATCATTGGAACACCCTCACACTTCCGCACGTATTACTGCTAATTAAAACTCAGAGAAGACGACAGAACCGGAGTGCCAGTGTCGTACTTCACTAGGGTTACCAAGTAACAAAGCCCGTTGTCCTTGTCAAATTATCAACAGAATTTTGCAGTCCGAAGTTCGTTTTCTCCTCTGAACGAAATTGGAACGGATATTTATTAGACATTAATTCTAGTTTTAGCAATGAGAGGAACTTCAGAATATTAATTTTATTTTTGGTAGCTAGCCAAAACATTGTAACTTAAGATTTATTACTGGCTTTACAATATAAATAAAATAGAGATCTATTGAGTGGAATTGGTGAGCAATGAGCAACATAAATATTTATAAAATGACAAAAGACCAGACAGGTAGAATCTAAAGAAGAAAGTTAACTATTTTATGATTAAGTTTACTAAAATAGTCTTGTACTATTTAAAGAAGTCTTTAGCGTCTAATATGAAGTGCAGCAGGGACCATCTGGCGACCCTAACAGATAATTAAAATGAAACACTCCTGTAGTAACATATCGCCCCAAAACGTCACTTGCGCCATAAAACTTATACGAACACGCCTGCGATGACGCACAGACAGCTTTATGGACGCGAGAGAATTCGGCGACGATATCTGAAGCCCGACATTAAATAATGAGACCAAAAGAATTCTGACTGATGCGGTTCCGAACTATTTTTGCATCAGACTGAGATATTAATCAAGTGACTGATTTTGCATTGTTGAAAACATGCTTAATGATATGATTGTTACACATTTATTGGATCTAAATGTAAAACAGATCTGTTTTCTATTACTTACATTATATTCATGACATACCTTGGGTAAATATGACGTTGCAATTTATATGTGGAGGTTCACATATCTCTAACCGTCATACTGGAATTAAAGCTCGACATTATGAGTGTAGTTTCGCTAAAGTAATTTTTAACCAATTTTAGATTTCTGACTTTAAGTAAACGATGTTACAACACTTTTAATAACTTTAGGTCTGATGAAACTTTTTGGCCGGGCATTCCCATGTTCGTGTTTCAAATTCATTCTTCATTACGATGTTGCAAGTACTGGCAATTTGCGAACCAGTCCCTTGCCAGTATGTTAATGTGAAGCGGTTTCGAAAATAGATGCATTCTGACGAAGTTCGGACGTTCAGGGAATGAACACATGCCGTCATTAGGCCGTCTGTCACACTGATAGAAGGATACTGTTTCTACGCACCAGCCCATCAACCTATCCTATACTGACAATTTTCTTTAATACATTTTCAACTAAATTGTTGCGCAATAAAGTCGAAAATAATTTGACGTTTTACAGTACAGGGTACGTTCCTGTTCTGGCGTGTACATATAATATCCACCCTACAGTAACTAAACTTATATGAAACTTCCCTAGTAGGGCCTCCATCTATAAAGCTAATAACTTGGGACAATGAGTTCCAAAGTTTTGAAGTAGCGATTCGATATTAATTTGTTCTACTTAGGTGCTTAAGTATTTCGATGGGCCATATATCAAATATATGCGTGCCCCATTTTGCGCACCCAAAGTTAATAACTTGCGCTATAAATTTAACGAACAAGAAGTTTATATCACTTTATGAAATAACTTAATATTTTGAGAATGATATTTTATTATAGATATTTTTACCATATACGATATGTATGATGTAAAGGTCGCATTGGGTCCATTTAAAATTTATTGACAAATTAATGTTTTCTTTTTAAACTCATAATGAAACACGTCATCAAAAGAAGGAAGACGTAAAAACACGATAGTATGACGATCTGAATGGCCGCATCTTAGCTCCGAGTTGTTTAAAATATGTAGTAATAAAATTAATATTATTTTAATGAAACGACCTGTTTAAATATAAATAGTCAACAAGCCCACAAAACTCCCATGAGAACAAAATTAGGGCAACGATGTTCCCATAAATTTTAATTTATGAAAACAAATAAAACTCTTTCGAAATTATGAAATTGCTCAAGAAGTCAAGATTTATGCTATGCAAATAGATCCAACTGGAACATTTGTGAAGAGATTCCGGCAGATGGCAAGCGTAGTTGTTTAATAAATGTTGCGTTTAAAAAGACGCCGAAAGAAAGAACTCGTGGGCGGGCATTACAAGCGCCGCCTGAGTCACTAAGTGCTTCTCCAAACAACGACAATAACGCAAACGCAACGGTTTGCGTAACAGTTACGTGTGAATGTCCAAATCAGTACTGATACCGATAACCTAACGTTACTTCACTTAAAAGGATTGGTGATAAATAGTGAGAACGTTTTAAGACTAGATAAAGCGTTTTAAGTACTTGCTTAACGCTTTTACAAAACATTCAGTTACGTACCTACTACTATCGCGTAATAAATTCTTCCGAAATAAACGATAATGTGTCAAATATATTCTTTACTACATAGTTTATCTTCTTTATTTATTTTTCCAAAGTTTTAAAGCT
This sequence comes from Spodoptera exigua, assembly GCA_902829305.4. Taxonomy (NCBI): domain Eukaryota; kingdom Metazoa; phylum Arthropoda; class Insecta; order Lepidoptera; family Noctuidae; genus Spodoptera; species Spodoptera exigua. Next base: position 8,881,537 of record LR824612.2, read on the forward strand.
ACTCTGTTTATTTTTCAAATGTTCATTTAATTTGAGTTGAAGATTCGACAGTCGTAAAAGAGTAGTCAAGTTTAAGGCCCGTGTTTACTTTACAAGTTTTATGACTGTTTGAATTTCAATGTAAGGAGCAGTCACAATCGAATTTGTATACGGAACAGCGGACAAATATTACTTCGAGACGACAAAGACAATACAGATAGAGAGGACAGGAATAAATAAAATACATCGAACGTTCCGTCTAGTAAACAAACAACTCATCGTAACAAAGTTAAGTCGGTCCGTCAATCGGTCCAATATATTTTATTCATGAAACTGATTCTGGTGAATTCACAACACTATTCCTTGAATACTGTTATTCTGTGTCTATATATTTTGTCTGGAGACAGGACACTTATTCCGGAATAGATAGCGGCTACGTTTCCTTTTGTCTCACAAACACAATGATTACAATGAAAGATTACCATGAACATAACACCCTTCGTCGTGGGAAAAAACATGCATTTGTCACGGTAAATATACTATGTTATACTTACACAGCTTTTCATTTTGGACCCCTACACGAACAGACAAAACCCATTAGGTGTGTGATAATGCAAGTTCATCGCGGCACAGGTATTGTTTAGTGTTGCTAGCGGAACAAAGCCGTTGGGTTGCCGTCTCATCTACGGACCTATTACGATCCATTGTTGAGGAAGCATGTACAAAATTAAAATGCAGCATTGTCTGAGCTCGCACGCCAACTATTGGTGTTTTGTTTTAGTAAACAGGGAGATAAGTGGCATCGCTTGGAGACGCTCATGTTCACGCTATCGTCTGTTGATATGATGTCGACAAAGGAAGCTTTGTATTGTATTGTATTATACAAATCACTACTAAGAACGAATATCTACACCTACACATAAAACTTCTTATCACAGGCAGTACTTCATAATACTAGAAGTGTCCACTTCTAAGTACAAGAACAAAAATTCTTTGAACAAATGTCCTGCACTGGATAGTTGTAAGACAAATCAGTCGCTTTTCCCAATCTTCACAACCCATTTTAATTTGACATCAAATACTAAAATAGCTAACTAGGTATATATTTACCTCAAAACAAAACCATTCAAATATTCACGTCGACAAGGTTACCATGCAGTCTTAACAATCAATACACAATTTAAATTTTAAGTGCGAAAAGTTTCGAAGTAACAGCATCGTGCAATTTTCCTTGGGCTAACTTATAAAATGTGAACTCCCCTCGGCCAGTCGACAAACTTTAAATTGCCCTCCTCTTTTTTCACTATCTTTCTTTCAACTCACTTTTTCCTATTTAAACTTTTCCATTTTATTTTTAAAACCGACCGCGATGTAACAACGTACGATTTTTATCGCATTTCGTATTTGAAACTAGATGTTATAGAATATTCAACAGTATCGTTTGTCCCTATTATGGAGTTGAAATAGTGCTGGTATCACACGACCGGGCTTCGTTTCGATTGCAGTTGTTATCGTGAAATAGAAGCACTCGTTAAATCTGTAAACATGAGTTTGTTTATTTAGATCGAAATGTGTGCAAAAAAGGTTTCAACTATTTTCCGCCTTAATTGGTGGTGGCAGTAAAATTCAGATAGGGGAAGGCAGGAACGTAGGTATATACCTATATTTTTATATGAATATGTGTTAAACAACTCATAATATAACGGGTCACGGTGTATGTAACGTTTCCCTTTCGGAAATAAAATGTGTAAAGAATGAAGAAGAATCGGGTCGAACTAAATAAAAAATATTCGCACAAGTTTTAATAAATCTAAATAATACAACATCAAATAGAATAAAATATAAATACGTAGTTAATGAGACAATAAATTAATTTCACCTCAAAGATCCTGGTATGCAACTCGACTTAAGCTAAGACTAAGTCAAAGTCAGACCCTAATGCCAAACAATTCAAGACCGTGACTTACAGAAATCAAACACTTATTAGCAAAGTAAGTAAATAACTAAAGTTTCTATAGCCATGCTCATCTTGTGTAGAATAGTCGTTAGATTTCGATTGCTCTTTACTCAAGTATACTTGATTTAATCGTCGAGATTCGAGCATTAACACCAAGAAAGGTGCCTGAAGAGCACTTGCGAATATGTTCCGTTAGTCTTTTTGTACTAAGATGTGGTTCTAAGAAATGCTTTAATGAGACATGTGGATTTTGTGTAATGTGAATGAACCGTGCCATCGTCTCTTGAGAGATTGTTGTTATTATTTTTACTGTCTTCTGGCGTAGTGTTATTTTCTGTTGCAACACTAGTGATATTGTTTTTAAACGTTGCCCGTACTAGTGGGTGCTTTACAAACATACAAATTCACATACACAAGCCACCCAGGTCGTTATAAGAATTTGTGTTTCACACAAAGTGCGTTCCGTGCGGGAACTGAACACTACACAGCTAATCGTTGCACAGCAGCCAATTGTTCAGCCAACACGTATGAAAATCAATTTATTTCTTTCCTTAAGATCAATCGCTCTAAGGACATAAATTTCTTAGAAAAACATTCTATACACTTAATATAATCTATCTACTTAAATTTATTACTAAGTCTTCTTTATTTAAAAATAAAATAACTTCTATGTTTATAACAGATGTTTAAAAAAATGCAAGTCATTTTACCAAGGAAATTATGACTAAATATTATGCTTAAATTATTTGTTCAACAACTTGAAGCGGTAAGTTAAAATCAACAAACAGTCAGTATCTACCCACACTCGCATAAATACATTCCAGTAATGCGTTTCACTTAGTCAAAACAAAGATGGGTATAATTTGTTTGATGCGCTTGCTAAATGGACGCAAACTGCCCGAGGTCCAGTACATTTTAAGGTAGAAAATAAAATTTCAAACAAAGACTCATAATGTTAACCCTTTCGACCCCACGCGGGTACAGTTTGGCACCTCAACATAACATCAGCTACAAAACGTGTGTATGAAATCGGTAGAATAGGTGTTGCCACTTTCAAATATATTTCTCCGTTTTTCAATCTGAAAAAGGATTCATTTTGATTACTCACTACTTATTAGAAATTTAGTTAACCTAGAAAGACGGTTCAGCTACGTATTGTACTATACTTAAGAGGACACAAATTTTTTGTCCATGTTTAAGTGAGGCAAGCTTTAAGGAAATGCTGACTTCACCTATGGCACAAGAAACAAATTAAAGTAAATTTTAGAAACTGTAAAAGTTACTCAATCGTGTGGTTTTATAACGAGACTTTCGAAACTCGGGAAATCTTACAACATCCAAAAATTTTGTTACAATTACTCGCTCTTGGAAATTAACAAAATCTAGGGAGAGTTTTTCATATGGCAACTTTTTGTATATTGTACAGAGTGGCACGACAATTTGCGTATCCACCTTGCCGTCAAAACTCGCCGGTTACCATGGCAACCCCCTCTGCGGTTCGCGCCGTGCATTCAACACTGTTTTGAAATTTTCCCCGAACTCGTTGTTTTATCCGTATTAAAATAATAAAACGGCCCAATGTTTTGCGTCTCTGTATACTGGGCAACGATATTAAATTGTGAAAATATCTGCCATATATCCGGGACGTCGGAATTAAAATCAGGTTTTATTGGTTTGCTATTTTTAAATTGAGTCCACAATATGACCGAGTATTTTATTCATAGCTTTTGTTCGTTCAGGGGTACAATAAAAGCAATACAAATGAACATCTAATTTTATTTGATATAAAACGAAAACGCGTTTTCTAAATGAATATACATACGTACAAGCATTTGGAGTTTTAGATACACAGCCCGTCTTATCCAAACATTTAAAGTGGAGAAGTGCAGCTTAGAACTCTGTACTGCGATTGTTCAGTATAAGCGAAGTAATTTCATCTACAACACATGGTGCATAACAATCAGTGTAACACTACAACAACAGCGCTAATACGACTCTACAGTCGAAATAGACCGTTAAACTTCACGGCTCGAGACGAACCCGACTGCTCCAAAATACGCCCAAGTAATAGAAATGGTTCAAGCAAATTGTTATTGACGTGTACTCTGAAACGTGCAGGTGATTGCTTGAATTACTCACGTGTTATGTTATTCGAAAATTTACTTTGTTGTTGGGTACAATTTGTACCGATTTTCAATTGTTGTATAGTATCTGGATGAGTGACATTTTAAGGTTAATGCTGTCTATTGATGCCACGATTTTGCTGTTGTAATTTATGTTGTAAATAGATTATAATTTAGTTCAATCTTGCTAGCTTTTCATAGTATCACGCCTGTTTGTACAATGAGAGAAAAATGTGTTCAATTCTATGCTATATAGATCATTTCTGATTTATAATTATAATTCAACTTGAACTGAGACGCAATTCTAGGTCCATAGTACAGTGATGCAGATTTTCTCCATAATTTTTCTTTTTAGTTTTATATTTAGAAATTCAACTCTATTTTTTATTAACTTACCTACAAAAAATGGAGAAATTTTAAATTCTTTCCCCAAAATAATTCCACCTTTTTATGAAAAAGAGTAAATTATACCGCTTGACTTTTGCTATATTTCATAAAGTAGCCATTTTTATAACACCTGGAGGGGAGAGCAAGCTGGGGTGACTTTCATAGTCGGGGTCATGGGATCAAATGGCCACCGAATAAGAAAAGGTAAGAGGTAGGTTTATAAATATCACAAAATATGTAATAGTATTGTCAACAGTTGTACTGTCTGTTAGATTCCCATACAAAATGCTTACTAAAGACAAAAAAATATAAAAATATATTTTCGACATAATCTTTGGAGTAAATCATATTACTTTACAATATTATTAATACTCATTTTCCAGAGAAAGATGTTCCTATTCTATATTTTTTACTGTTATTTCATTTGATCACTGTATGAAATTATTTGTATATTAAATTTTATGTCGCTTGAAGGAATTATAATATTATATTTATAATAAAATATTAATATGAATTAAAATAAATTATTATACCATCCATTGAAGAAGTCATCGACTCCATTGATAAATGTATGGCGTCTACTAATGTTTATGTTTTGTCTGCCGCAGCTGCTGTGTCTGGCAAACAATAGGGATGAGTTGCTGGCAACAAGTTTACGTTGCCTCTTGTTTACGCACCATCCATCAAAATATTTTGTTACACTCAATGGACATTGTCCTCTGTCATGTAACACGTGCCTTCTGGCACGTACACATTTTACTATTACATAATTCGCATTGTGTTAAAGTAGAAGTTTACATATTAATAACTAATGACCCGCCTCAGCTTCGCATGAGTGCAATTCTGATACTGAATTTCTCCACTATTTAATGGATATTATTATACATATAAAACTTCCTCTTGAATAACTTTACCTATTAAAAAACTGCATAAATGTTTTAAAGATGTAAGCATACATTGGGATATAGGAACAGAGAAAGTGACTTTGTTTCATACTATTTAGTACATACATACGTGCATGCAATCTACTCTTTGTCTATTGCCAACTGCACACTCTGTTCCAACATAAAATAATTATGTACTAATTTCGAAAATCTAATAGTACCCATTATTTTTAAATAAGTCACACTAGAATCTCTACTGTTGTTTATTTACTGTTATTTCGAATTAATTATGATAACTTGATTTTCTCAAAGCTTTACAAAACCCTAGATAAAAATTTAAAACAATAGCCATTTTTCTTATTTACCGCGGGACAAGACCATCTACATTTAATTGTGACGTAATAACAAGAGACGCTAATGCATCGACTTTCAAGTGGGTTCGACGCACTTAGTAACAGCTCAGCGTCAATGGAACAATATTAATATGAAGATTTTATTTAAATAAAAACAATATTCATAAATAACTAGCTTTTGCCGCGACTTTGTTCGCGTCGAACAGTAATGTCCAGCAGATTTTTTGTCCCTTCTCGAGTTCCAAACTATGTCTGTACCAAATTTTACAGAAATCAGTTCAGTAGTTTAGGCGTGAAGAAAAGACAGACAGACAGATTTACTTTCGCATTTATAATATTACTTTGGATTGTAAGTGTTATGACATTTTCACCGGTGGGTCTCGTCATTTTGGCCCAGATATTTGCAATTAGGCAGACGCGACAGCCAGTGGCAAATGCCAAAATCCAGCGTCTGAATGGTACGACACCGTACTGAACTTTGGACGAAAGTATAAATGTGTACATTAATATGTTCGGTCTAACCTAATGAGATACAAGATCAATATTATTAATACATAGAAACACACACTGACTGCACGTTCGGCGCGGTGGCTGGGCAACTGGCTGTCACGCAACGTGTCGCGGTTACGATTCCCGCTCGGCACAACTGTTTGTATGATCCACAAATTGTTGTTTCGGGTTTGAATGTGATGTGTATGCTTGTAAACACAGCCACGACACAGGAGAAAATCTTAGTGTGGGGCAACGTTAACAATATAAGAATAATAGAAGATAAGAATATTAAGACGCAAGAATCAATTGAAGCTTTAAGCAAAAAAAAAGCGTGGGTTTTAAGTGTGGGAGAGCCATGCTTTGGCACTAATGGGTCGGCTCGACCGCAGTGATACCACGGCCTCACAGAAAACCGGCGTGAAATAACCACTGCGTTGTGTTTCGCCGTGTGAGTGAGGTTACCGGAGGCCCAATCCTTCCCCTTCCCCAATCCCTCCTCAATCCCTAAATCTCCAAATCCCTAATCCCTAAAAGGTCGGCAACGCACTCGTAACTGCTCCGTTGCGAGTGTCCATGGGCGGCGCTGATTGCTTACCATCAGGTAATCCGTCTGCTCGTTTGCCGACCTATTACATAAAAAAAAAGCAACTACATTAATGAAAAACCACAAGCTCAACCCGCTGCAAAACTACAACCTTAAACCAACATTCATGCTGATAAAATAACACTTTTGCAAAACAGCTTTCTATTCTAACGTTGAAAGATTAAAACAACCCTCTATGTATATCTGCCTACAAAATACATTCGGGAAAATAACAGTCCCAACAATGTTAATACGTAAACATTAAGCCGCTTGCATCGCAAACATAGATATAAAGGCTGGTATTAAATACCTATAGCTATAGCATACTGCAGTCAATCGACAACTGAGCTGTGATGGGTCGTTAAACTTCACGAGGCTATCCGCGGTGCAGCCGTCAATCCGGAACTAGTCTAGCCGTGTAATGGTGCATTAGGCTTAAAATGTGTAACACATTGTATTAACTGCACTATTTACTAAGGGAAAACTGGTGAAGTTACTGGGAATAAGATAGAGTTGGAAGTATTTACGTAGTTAGTTAGTAGACGCATAGATAGTAAATAAGAATTCAGTACTTGTGAGTATACTCAGAGACAGATGCTTAGAAATAAAATAAAATAATTCATGCATTTTTACAAAGTTGTATTTTTTGTTACGATGAATGTATTTATAATTTTATAAACTACTAGCTACTCCCGCGCGGTTTCACTCGCTGCTCGGCTCCATTCGATTGTAGCGTTATGTTTTATAGCCTATAGCACTTGGGAACATTGTAGCTATCTATCAGTGAAAGAATTTTGGCAATCCGACCAGCGGTTCCAAAGATTAACCCCTACATACAAACTTACAAATTTTACCTCTTAATAATATTATAGTATAGATGTACACACATTCAACACTCGTGCGTTGCTGAGGTTAAGTACCTAATTTTAAATCATTCTAGAATTGTCTAAAACTCAATCGATTAGACAATGATTTGACAAATGGTTATGTCTCATCATCGGTCCTTTCACGTGTTACACGACAGCAAAATTGCAGATCCTAACCCTCAGAAGTACAACGTGCTAAAAATAATATCACAAGTCACAACATCCTGCAATCATTGCCAACGCACAAAGTCGAAGTAAAACAAAAACATTTTGTAACAAAACTTTAATCGAGACCTTGAGGTTCGCAAGAAGCAAGAGCGGACTTCAACCGTCCACTCGACTGCGGAGAGAACCTCAAGTGGTCTTCACATCGAGCAGCTGTTACGACCGGCTGCGCTCCATCACACGGAGAAAATATACGAACTGTTCAAACAAATGTCTCTAAAATATACGGCCGCACCGACCGATAGAAAAATAATATTGGCTGTTTACACTGTCTTGTACAAACATTTTTATAAGCGGTTTGTTAAATTAAAAACAAATTTTTGGATGCGTTTCCAGATTTGAATGGGTATGTTATTCTGTTACGTGGGAACTATTTTTAACTATTTTGTAACTGTATGAATAAAAACTGGATAAACAAAACGAAAGATCCAAAATCAAAGCAGAAAACACGCGCAGAATTATTAACCATGTTAAGATATACTTGTTTGAAGAAAAAAAGATAAAACTAAAACTGTGCATGAATAATAGCAAGCTTTGAACCATCTAAAAGAATTATATTGTTAAACATCAGCGATAGTAATAACAATTTACGATGTAGATAAAAATGCACATGTAGGTGATAAAACAAATGACAAACATTAAGAAATTACGACACTTAAGCTCGCACACAAAGAATACAGAGAGAGTGACTACGAAACAATGTTAATTCTAGATGTGACTATGGGACTGAGAAATGGAACTTTAGATTTACACAAAAAGAAGACTCAAGATGAATTTGTACGCAAAATTCATTATTGTTATTAACTAATTATTACACTAGAGCAAATGACTAAATAAGTTTAGCTTTGCACTTCTTAACTTCAAAAATAAATTATATCTTTTTTTTTATATTATCATCATCGTTAACTACCAAAACTACAAAGCTTACTTCTTACAGTACCACATCCCTACTTATGACCTTCTTGAGCTATGAGTCATGTTAACCAAAGTCCTTGATGCTGTTGGTACAATTTCACGTCCATCTCGTGTTCCAATGTGTGCAAACATGAGGTCCGTCAAAAATTGTTTACAATAGGGGTTGCCCGTAGCACTTTCAAAACATGTAGCAATTTCGTCTGTAGATTAATCTTTATTTATATTTATTTTAGATCTATTTTTAACGTTAGCACTTTTATGTATTTTTATTAAGTTCTGTGAGAGTACTTTATGTTGTATGAAAAACATGGTTATTGTGTTTTTTTTTTCTGAAATTTTGATTATTTGTCTACAAATGTACGGTTTGAACAAGTTTGATCATTGTTACCCATGGTAGTTTTTTAACTATGGTATGGTTTTGAAATATGTTATTGTCAACGCTTGACTTACAGAAAATGCCCATGGTTTTTCGTCCACCCAGAGCACAATATTTTTTGTCCACCACATCGTACATCATCACGTCACCAGCCTGTAAGTCCCCACTGTTGAGCAAAGGCCTCTTTCCACACGGAAGAGTTTTGAACGTTAAGCATGCAATGATTTCAATCTTTAAATTAGGATTTATAAGTCCAGGTTTCCGTACGAGGTTTTCCTTCGCCTTTTGTCAGTGATATCTAAATAATCTTAGACAGTAACTATAACTCAGAAAAAGTCACATTGGTACTTGCCAGCTTTGGAGTCCGTACCTTCATTCATGGGAAACGGGAGATGCAAAACCTGCAGCGTATGAAGTAAGTAGAATAAAACCAATCTGTTGAAGATTAAATAACAAATATAAGAAACAGATTTTGTTGTATTTTTTTGATTTTCTTTTCTCTCGATAAGATTCCCACAGTCCTTTACTGAAACAAATTACTAACATTTCAAAGCAACAGCATTTAAACTGATGTACCCTGCCCAATGCAATAGTTTCACCAGCTTTTGCAAAACGAAACTTGAAACTGCGTGTAAACCTTCTTGAAGTTATATATTCCTTGTACTTCTCTCTGTACCCATTACTTGTTTGTTCAAATTGCTTGTTTGAATGTCTTGGGACAATGTTTACGATACCAACAGGTGACAATCAACAAAGGTTTGTAGCGGACGTCGAGTGCATACATCTGTTTTTATGTTCAAATAAAAGAGATTTTTTTGTTTTTTTTTGTCAGTTCAAATAGGTTGTTATTCGCCAGTATTAGTATCATCCAAGGTGCAAATCTTAAGCAAGAATTTCAAATTATTTTTAAATCTTATTTACAAAAAGTCTTTGAAACTATTTGTATGACAGCCTCATACACTTGACCGTGTCTTTTTGTATTCTTTGTTTACCATACTTACATACTTGTAATTATTGAGTCCTATTTCCCAGCATGAATAGTTATCGACAATAGCTAGTGTGGACACGTTTGCTAAGTTCCAACGGAATCTGAAATACCTTATCGAAGACGTGACGGTAAACCAGCAATTATGTATGCTCAGTATAAAACATCATCATCAACATTTATGGCTACTATTTTCCAAAGCGCCATCGGATCCATAACGATTTTAATAAAACACTTCTGTTGAAAACTTTAATGTAAGCGATGCCTTGAGAATACATTAGCCCAAAATGTAAATCAACTGAATTCTTCATCGTACTGACACATGACAAATGATGAGTAGATGTCTTCAAAGCTCATATTAAATTAAATCAAAATTCTCCATGGTGATCGTTTACATATGGGACGACGGATTTAGGACGCAATAGATTAAAATAATAGTTGTATGCTAAGAGCATTTTCAACACATCCAATAATAAAAGCTATAAGATTAAAAACATTTTTAAATCCAAATCCAGTTTATGTATCATGTGCAACTCGTAAAAACCTTCATGAATTACATGGGATTAAGACGAAAGTTATAGTTCTGCGGTAGGTCGTACACCCGTCCAGCACGAATCATTTAAAGCGACAAACGTGCATGCAATTGTCTCCCTTATTTTCTTAGAATCATCGTCTAAAGTGTCATGTAGTGTTTAGTTTAATGTGAACTTATACGACAAATCGAAACAACGTTCCGTGAAGTGCTAATCCGAAACATATGTGACAAAAAAAATGACTCGAGATAAGGGTCAGTTTCAAGAACACGCCTTGCAGCGCATACATCGTGCTATAAAAAGAACATTGGATCAACGGATTGACAATGACAAGCGTTTAAGGGCCGCGTTTATTTATTTGTACAAGTATTTCCTTTTAGCGACGCCGTAGAGACAAAACAAGGAAATTTTAGATAAGCATTGTACATTTGACAAGACAAGCGAAGCTATATTATGGTAATAACTTTGGCTTTAACAGAACGTCGAGACACGGTTAGCTACGGACGGTACAGGATGTATTAAATTAGAAAATATATATCTCACACGAGCATTCTTAAATGTAAAGCGAAACGTATGAAAGTGGTAAAGTTTGGCAATAAATTCAAGTCACTGTGTCGAGCTAGCGCTTGTAAAACTTGAGTTACTTGTAAAACATCATGTATTAACATCTTGCTTGGCGCTGTTTTATTTTATGGTACGAGTTTCTCGTTTCTTATTTTATGCGAATAAAGTCCAAGGAAACTATGAAAATTAATTTTAAAAGTAAGACAACTGTCTGCGAGGGAAGTAAGAAAAATAGTGGAGAGAAATGGTAGGTAGCTTGTCGTATAAATTATATAGCTTTACTAGCAGTTTCGTTAACTTTGTTCTTGTAATCGAAATGAAAAGATAGTTCCTACATATTCAATCTAACAGTCGAAAAGTATGAAGTAAACATATAAAACAAGATTTAATTTCAACTATAGTATAAGTAGATTTGTACGCACCAAATGTCTTAATCTGCCTTCATCAGCCGTAAAATTTAAATGAAAAGCACACATACGCAGTTGAATGTCCTCATAAAGGCGTAGTCATGTATTGGTTGTTTGGAGTTCGGGACAGAACACAAAAACTATCGAATGTGTAATTGAGTCGTCGTGAGTCACCCGGGGCGGGTACACATCTGCTGTGTTACGTATCGGATGCGTTGATGTAGCTTACTGGTTGTACTATTAAAAATTAGACAGGGTAGTTTTTGTTAATAGGTACCTAAAACGCGGTGTCAAGCAATCAGTAGATTGAAGGTTAATAATAAATACCTTTGACATATGTAACTGGCAAAGTACCATGATGGTCCGGAGTCCGGAGATGATAGTGCCCGCTTCTGATGTATAAAGATGTAGTCTAGTAAGCACAGAAGTGAACTTTTTCAAATTGAATTACGTTCTAAGATTATTTAGACACCATTGACTTACGGTGATGGAAGATATCAAAGGAAGACTTGACTTATAATTTCTAATTGCAACTTCAAAATCGCCAATCTACCCTAAGTAAGCGTGGTGATTAAACCTTCTCCGTGAGAGAAGAGGCCTTTGCTTAGCAGTGACCACTTATACAATAGTCGTGTGCACTGTAAAACACAAAAACCATTTTGCATCATTGATTTTGCCTTTAATTATTTATAACATGGCTGCCTTTCCGGATCCCATCAGGCAGCCTGGCAGAAGAAGTAAAGGATGATTTTCTTACGTCAAAAAAAAGTCATGGTAAGCTACCACAGGAACACCTCAACTATAATTCCCCGAGGTGCACTACCGCGGTTTAGTTCCGGTACTTGCGGAGTCTTTTGTTTTGCGCCCCAACCGCCCACCGTGTATTATTTAGCTAAAACCAGGGGACCGTTTTAATGGACTACACAAAACTAGAAAACGAGGGGCCCGGAAAGATTAGATTTCTTATCAACCAAAAAAATCTTAGCACAAAAGTCTACGTAATACAAAATGTATTGTATTGAATGTTTGGTCACAAAATATTGTGGAATAAATAGGGGAAAGTTTTTTTTTATAAGAGTAGATTATTGAATTAAATTGTTTTTGAACATTTTTTGTGCGTCACAAATGTTTGCTTATAATGTTGTTGATTCGGGATTAATTTGACAGGTTCCAATTTCAAAATAAATGCAAACGATAGTTACGTCACACTCACACAAGCTTGTCAACTTCAAACTCATTACCGTACCACATTGTGACGTCACACAATATTTCAAATCAACATACATCGTTGAACTATTTGATTCCATATGAAAAGTTGTTCCAATGTTTTAAATAAATATTAAAGCCATCATAAAAGAAAATTTTAACACCATCACTAAGTTTTGTTAGGTCCTAAAAATCCGGTAGTTTCCAACTAGTCAAATTCAATACTTTTATCCAAACGTCAAAAACGATACTTTTCTATGAAATTTGTATGAAAAACCGAGCTATGACGTCATAACTTTTTTGCGTCAAATAGCTTACTTATTTCGTAATAATTAGCTAAAAAAAATCTAAAAATGAGTGTATCGATCGATCGATGAATAAAAGTATAGTTATTTTTCAATATTTTATTGTATTGAAACGTCGAAATAATTTATTTTTTACCTAGGAAACTACCCAATTCGTTATTTATTGTATTCTCAGTGAATATCACTTTATTGTATTATGTAAATATTGCTTTTTGTTTCCTTTTTTTAATCGATAAAGGAAATGAATCAGTTCCCATGAATAATTACTTTAACGATAGGCTCCTGTAACAATAGGTGTGTTAAAATAATTAGTCACAACACGAAGGAAGTTAGCTATTAATGATCGCCTGACCTATGGTTCATGTTTGCCATTGTAAGAAGGCGCTGTAACTTTAATATTGCAAATTCATTACTGTATACTTATTCAGGGAATAAAATGACCAGGTTTACATTTATAACAATTACGATTGTAACAATATTTAAAACAATGATATTTGTTTTTAATATCTAATTGGTTAAATGCATGACAAACACTAATTAGCAGCCCTATAGAATTACTGTCGAACAAACGAGCATCAATTTAAATTTCGAAATAAATATTTTAAATTCATAAATAGAACAAAATTAAATTACATAACGGCCAGCCGTAAAATTGCGCCCACATAAATAAATTAACCACAGAATATAAAAATTAACGCAAAACGCGAGAATGTCATCCGTCGTAATATCATTGTACGTTATCCCATATGCGGGTTCGGATGGCGATAATATAATTAACGCGATTATGGTACGCCCACCTCCCTATTGTTAGGCTTTAATGTGATGAAACTAATCGATGCATTAAAGCGCAAAGTGATAATTAACTTATCGAAAATTACAAGCTAGAAAAAAGGCAACGATGAGTCACTTTTGATTAAGCAAAAAGTGTAAGTAAAACACTTTTAGCAGAGAGATAAGATGATTAATGGTTTACAACACACCTTAACTGCTGCGTAGGACTTTTTTGACGTAGGTAAAAACCGTTTATCTTTCTTTACGCTCATTTTACCTTACGAAATGGCGCTGAATAAATTCCGCTGATTGACACATGTTAAGTTTAAGTGTTTAAAAAATGTCTTAAATTTTATGGAGAGATAAGCCGAAATTTTGAGAATAAAATGTGTTTTAAAGGTCTATAGTGGGGTATAAGTGTCATGACGTGGTCGTAAAATGAGATAGATCGACATTTATTTATAAAAAGACGAATAGGGTGTAACATGAATAGCCTACCGTATCCCACCTTGCTTATTAAAAATAACAATATAAGGTAGGATAGAATAGAAATCCCAACGGTATAAATTATATTGTGTGATAAACATCTTTTGCCCCGTACTGTCGCATGTCGGACCCGCAGATTGTCCCCTCCAAATAAATGTGACAAATTTAATGAACGACATTGATAAGGCAAAAAAGAAATGAGAATGCAACTTTGTATTAAGATTTAACGTCAGATAGATGGATTTATTTTAAACTTTACCTCTTACCTTACTAGGATTTTGTCCAGTACCTATCGTTGGTATATTTCCAAAAAAATGTATCCTTTGTGCTACGAAGGTAAACGTGTTTAAGGTAAACGAGCCGACGGATTGCCTACACGTCCAGATGAGTTGGCTGTACGCTACTGACCTTTTGGGAATAAGAAGTTTTGGGAATTGAGGGATAGGGAAAGGGGAAAGATCGACTCCGGGAGTAGTAGTCACAAATACATTACTGACTGTGTGTTTAATAAAGTACCAACAGTAACAACAATAATACAAGAAACAAGTACATTAAAAATAGATATGTTTAGTATTGCATCGGTATAATCTTGTGGGCCGTTTATAATATGCAAATTTTTATCCAGGTTTACTTATCAATATCTATAATACAAAAACTACAACAAAATAAACTATTTTCATAACTTAAACAAAATATTGAATACAACAAGCAAGTACTCGAAAAAATAACACAATATAGTAAAGACAAATATAAAAAACATTCCAGAAAACACCGGTTCTCTAGCATAAGTGTCACTTAATAAAATTTAAGCGTTGAACAGTTTAGTCGTAGCCCATAAAGAAGTCGATGGGCCGGAGGAGCGGTACAATGACGGCGGCCGTCCCAGGACATTCGGACCAAGTTTATTTTACTGGTCCCACTAAAATGTGCAGTAAAAACCCACCCACGCGATGTAACACCCATGATATTCCTACTGACCTATGCCCTCGGATAAAGAATATTCCATACGCATAATCCCAAGAAAATTTTATTGTCACCCGATAATTTAATACCGATTCGAATATAAAAATAAAATGTTCATGCTTTTCAAATATAGAAAAGTAAATAACGACGATTTTAATGATCTCCCGGCTTTTAATACCGTCTCCCTCGTATATCTTCCCCTTTGTAACTCTGTATCCTTTTTCGAGCACAGGGATGTCTTCGAAATGGATTCAATAAAAAAGTTTTTATTACAGTAGCCCGCAATGCAGCGGTTATAAGCTGGCCACACTCCAGTTTCCAGATTGTGTCGAAAATTATACAGGCATCTTATAAAAGCTATTTCGTTCTTGTAAGCTATAAGATGTACGCCATTTTATCCCAGGAACACGAGTACTACAAAATGAACGCAACTAGTTTTATAATGCTAAAAGATGGAATCCATTTTAAATTTAATTTTTCACGTTTTAACGTTGGCAGGAATACAAAAGTTAATAAACCGAACAAGCGTACGTTGGTTGCATTCTAAGATAGGAGATAGCAGAAATATTTATTGTGGTTCTTGACAATAATTTATGAATCAAAAAGATCGTAATAACAATTTATTGGTCACATGTATTCTTACGTCAATTATATGATACATCTGACGCATTAGTCATCAGAACAAGACCGTTCTTTGCCTGACAAAGTAGACAGTTCAGATATGGTTATTGGTGCATCTTGAGGGCGGGAGCTTTATTGGCCTGAGTCGTTTAACTTGTTTAGTTTTATTGGCCTTACACCGTTTATTGTATTAAGACAATCCTGTTATGCCATCTCACATTCCGTGGGGCGTTTTGATAAACCGTTCAATTTGTTAAAGATGATAAATGTTCTACTGGCCCATAACGCGTGAACGCAAAATACATATATTGATTTTGGACACTCGAGATCAATTGGTTTCCTCTGCCAAAAATAAATTATTTCATCTTATAAAATCATAAGAATAATTCCAACTTTATTTATTAACTTTCCGATACTAATACTAATAATTATAATTATTTGATTTTTTAGATAGTTCAAAAGAAATGAGAAAGTTATATGACGCAAAAAAAAGACTTAACAACGTGCTTTTTCATGGAAAATATATAGGTATATATATAGGTATATACCTATAAAGTTGTCGATTTTGACATTTCAGAAAAATAATGGAATTTGATTAGTTGGAAACTAGTTACCCTATTCCTGAGTCTACTCAGTTACCTACGGTAAAAAATACTTAGAAACAACAATAATTGTTAACCTGATCTTCTAATGATCGACAACTCTGTATCCTTCTGATTAATTACTTGGTGGAAAGTGAACTCCGAATGGACATCAATTATTTCCCTATTTAATGATAGTGGGTGGTAACAGCATTGCAGATTGAAAGTTAGGTAATGTTTTAGCTTTCGCTTATTACGGCTCGGATCAGAGAAAGACGTTGATCGCTATCTAATGGACAACAGAAATACATACAACAAAAATATTTGAAAAAAAAAACAAACGAAAATCAAACTTTCATTATAATATCGTATCTTATTTGGTTTAGTTGTTTATGAGAAACATTCGTACAAATTTCTGAATTCATTTGTAATAAACAAGTTGACTACAATGAAGTAGGATTATAGAGATACATGAGGTCTATAGCAACGTTCTTTTTACCGGGTTTAAAGGTTTAGCAAAGGAAAGAAACATCAAAAGTAGTATCTAGTATCCACATAGTCTACCCTAATGATGATCTCATACAAATCCAAAACACATAGGTTCGTAATAACCTCATAAACAATGTCTAAATAAAGGAAAGTGCTGTCCATCTCTATTATAATCTATCAGCTCTTCCGACACCCACAAACTAGAGTAGCTTGTTAACCATTCAGTATGGGCGACACTGTGGGCGGAATTGTACCACAAATCCTGCACCGTTCCTTGATCTGACTTAGCAGTCGTTTTACCAATAATTTAGGAAACGACCATGTGATGTTTTTATTTATTTTTGATCTTTTTTGGTTTGATAAAGGGATTATATTTCACATTAAAAAGCGGTGAGCGAGTAGCCTATAAATAGTAAATGAGAGAGTGAAGTTACCAAAATCTTTAGTATTTACTTAGAAAAAAAAAGAAATTATACAAAAAAAAACTCAAAAAAAAACAAAGAGCGCATTATTTATTTACAAACAGACCAGGCAGCCAACAGTTTCCAATAACTTCTAGATCTAAACCAACTCCATTCGAAATCTTTGTTCCCGTCAAACGATCACAGCTAATTGATAACGGACGAACGCAGCAAATGCACGTGACACAAAATCAATATGGCGGTGATGGATGGTGCTGAATTTTAATTAAACTCACATCAACCTGTTAGCTGACAAAATGAGCTTATAATAGCAACGCAGTGTACATAGCACGTGTCTAGCCATTAATCTAGGCGTAAATATTCAATGTTTGCTATAGGATCTTATTGGTTGTGAGTCTAAATATTTGAACTAGGTACCTTATATAATATGAATCGTTAAGTTTCTCCTAGGAAGAGAATTGAAAAGGAAAAATATGGAGGAATATGACAGGAATATTCTTATGTTATTATCACCTTTCTAAAAGTGTTATCTAAAGTATTTGATCTAAAGAATGATACCTTCGTAAGTTACCAAACCAAGAAGGATATGGATTTGATGATTTGTTACTGAATGTCACACGATTAAGGATTCTCTAACACCACGTAAAAACTGGATCAGCAAACCTGTAACAAAATGATCCCAACAAAAACAAAATGTTGTGAACAACCTTTAAAGCAAGTACCTTACGTCAACATCCATTAATTAAAGACGGTAAAGCATTCATTACGATCACAATAAGAGCATCAACGTTACGGCATAGAGGTCCAACGATCTGCCGACAACGCCCCCTGCCGTGGCAGAATGAACTACCGTGAAATTACTCGTAAAACTTACATTAGTGCGGTAGTTAATAAAGCCAATGAACCATGTGGTCCTCTCATAAACCCACACAAAAATTATGAAGTCCTTAAGACACTTCTTGTCCGGGGATATAAAAGTCTAAATGGAGATTATTAATAGCTGTAACTTTAATAAAGCCGTTAAATTTTATGAATCGAAGCACTGGCTCCATTCATCGGTACAATATAAAGTTGATATTATTAAATGTCTATTAATTAATCGTGAACAGGTATAAACACAGCGAGATACTCCGCGGGTCATTACCAGCTTATCTCTTAATACTTATAATTAAATATTAAAATTTATCGTAAAGCAATAATTAGAAAGACATTTTAAAGCTTCACATGGCATTATTTTTATGCATATGGTAAACTCTTGTTTTTATAACCCATCGAGTAGATTGCTCATTGAAAATGAATTTTAATTAAGCTATAACATAAACTAATTACAGCTCATTCAAAAAATGATGCTGTTAATCGGCGATTGGATACTTTACAGCTAGACTGGACTACTAGACTCTTTGTGTTTGTGTAGTTTTAGGACAGATTGACACACATATAGAGTGATTCTATGAAAAAAATATTTAAAAAATCATTGTTACCATCATTACTTTATCCTCCCGCGTTGTTAAGCATGTTAGCAACTTAATATCATCAATATTTTGATGTGACCATTTAATGTTTCAGAATTATACCCGACAAGACTTTTTACTTTGGGTTGAAGAAAGTGTAATTTATCATAAAATCAATGAAGAATCACTCAATTCTCAATCATTAAAACTCTTGACTCTCTCTTTTAAGTATCTACTTACCTACCTACCTACTATATCGTAAAGCCGATGAATGAAAATCTAATCTTTTATAATACTTGCACTGTAAAGTTGCAAATTTTGAAAATTGGGTTATCGAACCTCCATGAATTAAATGTAACTTGATATAAAAAGGTCTCCACAGGCAACAAAACAGATTCGTTTGAGTCAAACCATTAAAGATATGGCTAAAGCTCTTTAAAGAGTCTGTCTGATTGCTATCAGACAAGACATCCACATACGTCTACAATTGACACTAAGCGTCGAACGCGCATTTCAATCCCGACACATCTATAATTGCTTCCATTATTTCTCATAATCCACAATTACATACTCCTCACTAGCCGCCAAGAGTTTCACAGTCCAATAGCTCTACAAAGGGGGCTTAGACACTATGACATGATGAAGTGTCACCTTCTCCATGATAAACGATACTATACCTCGGGCGTCAAATGAGAAATTCAATTTCTCGCTCCCGTTACTTCGCTTAGCTGCCGGCGTGATATTTAAGATCAATCAGAACTTACAGTGATTTTATTTATGTTGTTTTGTTACGAGAATGGCGCGGATAAAGGGCTTGGAGGAATTGTTTTGTAAGTGCTGCCGTTTCGGATTCGTTCCGTAGGTAGGTACCAGCTAAGTTTCTAATGTTACCTACATTAGAAATTGCTCTGCAGCAAGAAATGCTTCAAGCAATATTACTATTTAATCACTTACGTAATATGTCAAACTTGCAGACAATGAAAAAAAAAATTATACAAATGGATAAACAAATGCACAAATGAAAACAAAATCCAATTAATATGAAACTGCAATGCAAATGGAAACCGCATGCAACGTGTATTCAATCAGTGGACGAAAATGTAAATAAAGCAGCAGCAGAGATGGAAATGGGCGAAACATTTGTTGATAAACGAGATACTCAATTAGGTAAAATGGTTTAGCCTTTAGATTACGAAATAGGTTATAATACAAAGTTTTATAATATTCATGTACTAAATATTGTTGGTGTACCAAAAGAACCCACAGCAATCACTTAAGGAATAGCAAATTCGAAATAGGTACATTTTTCTCAAACACATTCAAACACATTCACAATGTCACATCAGGACATTTATTAGGCGATAAAGTTATCTTGTGCAAATAGTTAAGTATACATAGTTAACAATAAACAAGTAGATATATAAACTTAAAAGTTAAACACTAACAACTAAACTAAATAATCCTGGGCACTTAACTGCCTATAGTATCTTCGAAGAATTGCTTTTATAAAAAAAGCTACTTGAGGTAGCCTTTTTAAACCGAAGAACATGCAAATAAGAAGATTTCTTTAAAACATGTTATAGGTTCTAGGGTATACGCATATATAACTTGTACATGACAACATCGCAGAAATGTAGACACCATAGGTACTTGAATATCCCATAACAATGCTATTCAACCAGTGCTCTTTATAAAAATGCTTAGAATCATTCTAAGCTACCTTTTCTCAAATATGAGACGTGTTTGCAATCAAGTTTTCTTTTGTGTATCTATTGTATTGTTGTTTCTATTTTACTTTTTCATTCTACGTACTATTTCGTTTTTACTGTTAAACTTTTACTCCTCTATTTTATGTAGCAAAGTTCCAAATAAAGGCAAAAACGACACAAAAAACAAATTGAACCTTTAGTAAAAACTAAAACCTTACAATATTATTAATCTACCTACATAAAATGAACACAATTCACAGATTCAGCCGAGTAAATTCGAAACGATTTACCATCAGCGTATAAGTGCCTAGGTACTGATGAGCAGAGGCCTCTTCTCACATTGAGATGGTTTGACCATTAATCATCACGCTTGATTTCAATGTCAGTGGTGTCTAAATAGTCATAGAAAGTACATATAATTTGGAAAAAGGTACATTGGTAGGTACTTGTCAGGTTTCAAACCCGCCACCTCATGCATGAAAAGCAGGCGCCTTAAAACTTCGGGCCACCACGACACTAATTCGAATTGATTGCTAATTAAAAAAGACATGAGTTTACAAATAAAAAACTATTATACAAATCACTAACACGTAAGAAGATGTTACTTTATCGGTTACAGAATTGTTTACAAGTTCAAACAATACAACATATTCAGCTAACAAAAGGTTTTAAAACGAAGAAGCCGTTGATTTATTTGAGACCCCACGGTTGGGTAGCGACGTTTATACATATTTGTTAACATTATAACTCCGAAACCTGAGTACCGATGTATTCATAACTTCCTTTGTGAACGCCATAAAGCATCGTAAACGCGTATTGTTCAAGAACGCGATTATATTAAAGAAACTTATCGAGGCTTGCGCTATAAAGTCAGGAATGTAGGAGCCGCCTAGTAGACCACTCTAAGAACTGCAGCTATTGAGATAAAAAGTAAAACTGCACTTATTCCAAGTAAATGGTCATTCAATTTACTGGGAATAAGTGCAGTTGTTTCAAACTTAAACGGCTAGAGAGTGGGTTGATCGTTCCTTTACAAGACTTTGTTTCAATTTTTGCAGAAACTCTGTTCTGCTTTGATAAGTGCTCGGATAAGGTGATTGTTTCGTTTTGTTTTGAGTTTGTTCCGTAATAAAACTTTTATTCTCTTCTAAACTAAATGTACAGGAGCATTTTGTCGCTGCGTATTTTAGGTATGTCTATTAAACCACGTTAAAAATGTTTTTATTACTAACCCAACTGCCAAACTGTCTATTTTTTCTTATTTATTGATGAAAGGTATGTGCCCGCCGCCTAGGTACATTATATTTTGAATTTAAATATTTATTCGACAGTTGACACTTGACAGCAAAAGTAAAAACAAAAAATAAAGCACCGCGTTTCGCCAGCCAAGATTGAGTAATCTGCGGCAAGCGCTAGAGTACAGGAAGATTTATGATTATGATCCGTAGCCGTGTACCCAGACATCACAATTTATGCGATAACACTGTTTTGTCTTCACGATAAATTAATAGTCCACTTGCGACGGTACACAACTTTTCCATCCACTGCCGTCAACACACAGGACAAAGCCATAAAACTGTGTCAAATTATAAAACCCTTTGAACTAACCGTTAACATAATCGTATAGTACTAAAATAAGAAGAGCATTTTGAATGCAAGACATGTGTCCACATGTTGGTAAGGCTAAGAGACAAACCGTGTATAATGTGATAAAGTAGCTGGCTGGAAACTTCGTATGACGAACGCCCTAATAATTGTATTGAAAGAAAAAGTTAAGTTTTTATTTTTAAATTCAGGGTGCCAGCACTAACGCCGGGTGTTTTCGTTTGGTCACAGTCGTGATTGTTATTCTCATTAAATCTTTTAACTTTTTAGTGAGAGTTTATTTTTTTAGTCTACTTGCTTTGAGTTAGCTTCTTAAAAGTTTTTGTGATTTTAATTATTAATATTGCAGATTCGTTTACTAATGCCGCAGTAGATTAATAAATATATTATAATAATATAATATATACCTATGTATTTAAGACACATTACTAAAGCGAGCAGAGGGTTGTAGTTGTGTCTATTAGAAACATTATCAAGCCACTCAATCTAAACCTAGAAACTTGATCAACGAATTGACGTGATGTGTTCGATTATTGAAATACCTAGGCAGATAAAGATAGTATAGCTTTTTGCATTCGTCCAGATACACTCTCATTTTACTAAGGTACGGATCTTATTATCATTATTCCCATATAAGTACTTAAATAACAGTCTGCAAAAAATATTTACTGAATGGAGACCATTATCGTTAGATAGGTGGTGTTTGCTCTGATGCGCCGTTCAGTCGCCGGGATGAGATAAATCGACACACTTGAATATCGCCAAGACTCTCCCACGACGTGACACGCGCACCCTGACACTAGTGTCAACAAGGATATCATATCTGTTTTCTTTGTCCGTTTAGAGCTTTTTTGGGGTATTATCGCCATTGAGAGTGTATTGTTTATCGTTACTTATCTATCTTCAAAGATAATTAAGTAGGGTAGGTTTGTTAAGAATATTACCGATCTACCTAATTTTTAATCTACCTAATTTTTAAATACCTAATTTTTTATACGTAGGTACCTACCTACGTATGAAATGTTGAGGAGGTACGAGGGTATGATGTGGTATAAGCCTTTACTCGTGTACCTATAATTATCATGGTTTTACAAGTACTGATTGGGACAAGTTGTTTCTAGTTTTTAAAAAATTATTGGTCCAGGTTTAGGATAAATTACAGCGGGCCTAAGAGCAAAGAGTATTTTTGCAGTTACCTACTTCATTTTTAAAACTTACCTACCAAATAACTTGGAAAATCAGCAACAGCTCAGATCAAAACTTGAACCTAAAACTAATTAAGTACATACCTATAGATTAAGATATCTTGTAAACCATACTTAACATTTGGTTTGATGCTTACCAAATGTCGTATAAAAACAGAAGTGGAGGTGTTTGCTCTCACGTCGGTCGACGGGTAATCTGTGTTATGGTTATGAATTTATTAGAACCCCCAACTATCATCACCATTCACCACATCGTTTATTATTAAGCTTACAAAGAAGTAACAGTTGATGATAGACGCTCTGTCCGTTTGTTTTGACGTGTTTGATTTTTTATAGATCAAAGTCAATCCAAAATACATCCATAAAAATAAAAGTGAACATTGGATCATAGTTTTACGACGTACAGAAGGCTTTTCATTATAGCTAGTATTTCTAAACGAATTATTACGTTCCATATTGCAAATGAATCGTTATGCTTAAATATTTATAAAAAACATTTTCAATAATAGCTTAATTATTATGCGATAGGCATTAAAAAAAATAAATTTTTTTTAGTATGCTAATTTGGACTAAAGTATTTAGTTATGGAAAAAAGTTAACAATAATATTTAAAAGTTTATATTATATTGGCATGTTACTGTCAGCTGTCAGCTGTTATAATGTTATGTCACGTCAGATATCGTGTAATGGAGTGTAATGTTTTGTAACATTTTCTGTTTGTGATTTAATTTAAGTGAAACAACAATGAGTTATTTGCGAAGAATTATTACTCCGTCTCTTATTAGTCGTGTATTAAAACAAGAAATTATCCAGAGGCCAATTCATTGTTGTGTATATCGACATGTAAACATAACCTCAAAACTAGTGGATTTGTATTCCAATAAAACTAATTATAATGCCGTACGTTGGAAATCGAAAAAGGTATGTAGTATTTAGAAGAGCATTAAAGCGAGGCGTCTAAGAAGTAAGTTCAATAATAGTTTGAGTTATAACCTTTTTCAAGATGTAAAGGTCATACATTTTTTATTTTCTTTTAGAGACAATACGACTCGGACGACGAAGAAATTGAGCTAGAGGATGATTCTTCTCTCTCAAAAGATTCAAAAGTAGTAAAATTTTCTACCACATCAATGAGAACCGATGTAGTGTTAAAGTCAGCACTTAGTGTATCAAGGAAGTAAGAAATCTTTCAAATATTTTTAACTATGACTCGAAGAATAGGAAGTCTAGCGTCTAACTCACAATATTTTATTTTCAGCAAAGTAGAACAAATGTTTTATGAAAGTAAAATCAGAGTCAATGGGAAGAAAATCTTAAAGAAGAGCGCTTCAGTAAGTATTACATATCAAAGTAAAAAGTGTTTGCAATATGTTAGATTACCGAAGAAATAATCAAATTTAATTTGTAGGTGAAAGTGGGTGATGAAGTAGATGTCATAAAGATGGTGAGCCCTAAAAACCCAGATCACATTTATGTGTCTAGAGTGGAAATCTTAGATGTAACCGCTAAAGAAGAAAGCATTCAAGTTACAGCAAGGAGGTTCAAACACTTACTCATAGAGAACTATGAAAATGACCCTATAAAGACTTCGGAGGAAGTTTAAATAAATGTTATTCATATTGTTTGCAATACAATGTAAACTAGAAATCAACATCTTAAAATATTTTCAAACATCAGTTCATGAAAAAAATATGTTGTTAATTGACATAGAAAATAAATATGAATCAATTATTTAATAGAAAATTCTGACTAAACCAAACCCCTTTGCTGCAACAAAAGTAGCTTCTTAATATTATATTTTGTAAATATGTTGTAGGATATTGTTACAATTAAAACCACGAAAAATAGTAGTACTTGATTTATTTTAACAACAGTATAAAAACTATAGACATGATTATATATCTAAATCTATATCACAGTCTGAACTTTCAAACATGGATATTTGAGAACTAGGATTAGATAGCTTTTGATTTGATGCTGTGGAAGAATTTTCTTTGCCTCGTACTTGAGCTAGTACTGTCACATTCAAATCTGAATCCGTACCTTCAAACATTGAAATCTGGGATTTTGATGTAGATGCTTTTACATTGGAAGCACTTTTATCTATATTGTTTTCTTTATCAGTAACTTTATTATCTCTAATTTTTCTATAATTTTTATCCAAAGGCTTTTTTGGCTTATCATCATATTTATCCAAGTCATGTTTGCCAATAAATTGGAACTGTTTTAACTTACAAACAGTTCTTTCTTTGACATCATCCTTTTTTGTGCCAATCTCAATACTTATATCTAATACACTATCTAAATTTTCTTCAGAAGTGTCAATTTGTTTAGGTATTTCTATTTCTTTAGATTCAGATTTATCAATATTCCTTTCATTATTAACATTAGTTTCATCACTTCCATTATCGAAATGGAAATCAATGCCTAAGTCAGCTAAGGCATCATTTACACTGGGTACAGCTTTTAAAACAATTTGCTCTTCTACAAATTCTTCATCACTGGACACATTATCTTCCTTAGAATTAGCTTTACCTTTAGACTTTTTACCTTTTTTAGGCAATTTATTCTTTACTTCAGTAATGTCTGCAGTTACTTCTTTTCTTTTGCGTTTATTACCTCCCTTTTTTTTAACACTAGGTGGTTCTTTTTCTGTACTATTCAGAGTTTTATGTTTCTTTAATGTTACAGCAAATCTTTCATTTATACCAACATTCTTAAACTCCTTATCCTGTCTTTTGTTTTCAATGTCTTCGGCAATGACAATTTCATTACTTTTACTACCCTTTTTATTATTAAAATAAGAGCTAGTTATAAGAGATGCTGATAATTGAATGTTGTCATCAGTAACATCATCATGTTTCGCGAATAGCTTACAATTTCCTGTTTCAATATCGCTTTCTAGCGTTTTATGGTCGACTTGTAACAATTTCGCGTAATATAGGAGTTCGTTTCGCCATATATCATTCAAATTTAACCTCGTTAGAAGTTTTTTGGCTGTGCATAGGTACTCGAAGTCTGGATATTTGGGTATGGTTGAATGTAAGGCGTCCGCTGTATCATCGAGTGTGCAGTCTTGCATAGATAGATCGACTAGTGAAATTGCTACGATCGCATCCATTGGTAAGATTGTAGTTCGGTACATTAATCGGCAATGCGCCTGCGATAATCTGTAATGACAAGAATTCATGTATAATAAATCATTGCAAAAAGGTTTAAACACTTACTTTAAACAGGTTATCTATCCTAGACATGTAGAGTAACTCTGGTATACAAGCTTTTTAATAATATCAGTTTAAATCCTCCTCCTGGCCCATGCCCTTAATATTCCAGTAAACATTTAACAAAAACCGATTTTATAACAGGCCAACACGCTAAGTGAGCTGACCTGTCCCAGGCTCCCAGCTTTCAGTCATGCTCCCGATCAACCATTTTGTTGGTAGTGGAACAACCCTAAACAGAGCCAACGACTGTAGGACAATTTAGTACAAAATTTCTGTACTGTCTGAAGCTGATTTTGGTATATTAGCTTTCGATCAATCAGATTTCCTCGTTTATAGAAAGGGAGACTTACCTTACTAAGCTGTCTAACATTCTCACAGTAGTGCGGGACGCATCTCGATGTTCAGACATTCTTTGTGCCATATAATACTTCTGGAGAATCATATTCGCTGACTTTGTCATTTCGGAATACTTAGGGCCGACTAGACTTATGTACATCTGAAATCGGTATCATTAAATTTATAAACATTTTTTACAAAGCTTACCTAGTAGTAGAGTGTAAGACCAAATTTGTAAAAAAAAATGTTTAATATTTTTTGACAGAGGGAATTCATATGATTTCGCACTTCACACCCGCAACAGAGGAGTTACGAGTGCGTTGCCGACCGGATTAGGCACTGAGGAGGAGAAGAATTAGGCCTCCGATAACCTCACTCACACGGTGTTACACAACGCTGTGGTTGTTTCACGCCGGTGTTCTGTGTGGCCGTGGTATCACTCCGGTCAAGCCGAAACATTCGTACCGAAGCTTGGCTCTCCCACACTTAAAAATACCTTACTTAATAGTTGGTTGTCTATCCGTATTTAAATAGCACGCAAATGCATTATGTTACTTTATATTCGGCGAATATTCTATATATGACACTACAAGGCTTTCTAAAAGGAATATTATGACGATTGTAGCTACCTGTAACTTTTCAAGATTCCATCTTTTCTTAGATTCTGCTGCATTTGAGTCCCCAAAGAGTATGTATGACGATACTAGTTTATCCCAGGTTTTGTTCTTAGAGTCCAGTAGAATAAATATTAAATCGAACCTGAAAAAAAGTACATAATCAATTTAGTGCTATGATTAACACCCGGTTTCCGAAAAGCCGATCAATGTTAAAATCAATTTAATCTCTTGTCAAGTCATCTGATTGGTTGACTGAATTATCAACAACCAATCAGATGACTTGACAAGAGATTTAACAGGAGATTAGTTAATTTTTGCGTTGACAAGCCTTTCAGAAACCGGGCGTTAATATTTTTGTGGTCTGTATAGACTAGCAGAAGGATCACCATCGCAACACCAAGTTAGTTACAAGTTCTTTGCTGGTGTTTTTGTGATTCAGGATTTAGGGGAATTTGGTATGGGATGGATTTGGCTACCGGTAACCACACTCAAGTTTAAGTGTGGGAGAGCCATGCTTCGGCACGAATGGGTCGGCTCGACCGGAGTGATACCACGGCCTCACAGAAAACCGGCGTGAAATAACCACTGCGTTGTGTTTCGCCGTGTGAGTGAGGTTACCGGAGGCCCAATCCTTCCCCTTCCCCAATCCCTCCTCAATCCCTATATCTCCAAATCCCTAATCCCTGTAAGGTCGGCAACGCACTCGTAACTCCACCGTTGCGAGTGTCCATGGGCGGCGCTGATTGCTTACCATCAGGTAATCCGTCTGCTCGTTTGCCGACCTATTACATAAAAAAAAAAAAAAAAAAACACGCGTTGTTTCACGACAATTTCCTGTGAGGGCGTGGTATCACTTCGGTTGCTACATTTGTAAGAGGATAACTTTCCCTCATCAATGTTTTTATCCCTATTTCCGAAAATCTAAGTGAGAGTTACTAAAAATTTGTATTTACTGAAAATTAAGTAAACATCCTTTACCTACTTAACAGGGGCGTTCCGAGCGAGACATTGACGCTGAGCGGCTGATCCGTGTCATAATGTCCTTTAGGATTACAGGCAGCAATTATTGCACAGCGTGTATTCAATTTGCACACAATACCAGCCTGGAAAATGCAATCTATTATTAGATAACAAAATCAGCTTCAACATCAACCACATAAGGTCAAAATTCCAAAAGCTTTACTGTAGCTACTTTAACGTTAACATAATAAAGACTAAATAAATTTAAAGTCTATCCAATACGGTACGCTACAAAACATCTTAGCAAGCTAAACTCAAATCTAATTTCAACAACAAAAAGTGTAAATTACAGTAACTTCCTTTATACCTTTGCAACAGATATGGTTTGTTGTTCCATAGCTTCGTGTATAGCGGTGCGATCATGTTCCCTCAGCTGTGATATCTCGTCAATACAACATACACCTCCATCTGATAGAACTAAAGCACCAGCTTCTAATTGCCATTCACCGTCTTCCTGTAAAAGATAGAATTATTTATTACTTATCATCAATTTATTGGTCGGTCGATTGTGATTGTCGAGCAAGGAGTTTGGTATTCCGGGCCAGTATGTAAACTTGTAGTTTTTATTAAAATTTTTTGAAGAAAGAGTCCTAGTATTAACACAAAAAAAATTATCAATTCTTTAAAAAAGTCTCAGTATTAGGTAAAGAACATGTGTTCAGTAGTACAGCCCTAGATACAAGGAGTCCAAAATCAAATATCTCGGAAGATAACAAAATAATGTACATCTTTAATCCATTACTACCTGTTTGGGTATTATCTGTATGTTGAAAATTTTATGTTTCGTAAACGCACCCACGACACTGGAGAAAATGTTAGCATGGGGAAAGCTTAAAAAAATTATACCCCTTACCCTAAGTGCTGCGCAAGTGAGACCGGCTCGAGTACTGCCAGCTCCCGAGGTAAATACAGATCTGGCTGTCAATTCAGCACCAGTGCGGAGTAACTGTGATTTTCCAGTACCTGTAAAAAATAACAATAGGCGGTGGATGAGAAGCAGATCAATTTGTAAATCAAATCGTCTATACTAATATTATAAAGAGGTAAAATTTTTAAGTTTGTAAGTAGGGGGTAATCTTTGGAACCGCTGGTCAGATTTCCAAAATTCTTTTACTGATAGATAGCTACAAATTTCCTGAGTGCTATAGGCTATAAAACATCACGTTACGATTGAATGGAGCCGAGCAGCGGGTGAAACCGCGCGAGAGTAGCTAGTATTGAATAATTTACTGGTGAACTTGATCACTCGCCTAAAGAGCGACTGGGAGAAAATGCCTAAGGCATTCAGTCCGCCTTAACATATCTTATGAACTTATAATAAAAAAACAAAAGCTGTCCTTTATTAATACATCTACAGCAATAAATATAGCTTTGAAATTGTTGATTTAGTACTCTCATGTTTTTTTGCTTTTATTTGAGATATAACACTAGATGCTGATTATCCCGAAAAAAAATCAAAACAATAATGCAGACTCTGACTTAAATCCACGTAATTCAAAATCATTATTATTGAAACGTAATTGTGCAATAATAAAAAATAAAATAAAAAATACTTAACATAAGTGAGCTTATTCTATGAAACAACACTTTAGGCATATGCCTCTGTAGACATGTCTGTGTATCAGTAAAAATATTATTAAAATAAAGACTGTTTTCCTGCATCACAAAACAATGAAGCTAAGTGAGGGGGAGCCAAGCTTCGGCACGAATGGGTCGGCTCGACCGGAGTGATACCATGGCCTCACAGAATACCGGCGTGAAACAACCCACAGCGTTGTGTTTCGCCGTGTGAGTGAGGTTTCCGGAGGCCCAATCCCTCCCCCTGCCCTATCCCTTCCCGATCCTTATATCCCCAACCCCTATCCCCAAAAGGCCGGCAAAGCACTCATAACTCCTTTGGTGTTGCGGGTGTCCATGGGCGGCGCGGATTGCTTACCATCAAGTAATCCGTCTGCTCGTTTGCCGACATAATTATACCTAACAAAAAAAAAGGTTCAGTTTTTCACTTACCTGGATCACCAACAAGAAGTAGGTGACATTGGCCACGCACACGGGTCGCATGTTTGTCGTCTTGGGCGTTTTTCTTGCCATCCTGAATGTTCTCAGCCACGTGATTCGAACCAGTAATCACGGTTAGAAGTACTGCTAACTTAACTAAGTGAAGTCCATAAACCTGAAATAAGCAGAGGATAAAATTATAATTTAAGTTTCATTATCCTATTGATTGAAATCAATGATACAGCCACATACAAATATTGTGAATTTTTCGTCCACTTTTAACTCAGTACTTTATTACACACCAGTTACCACTCATTTTAGGTGCTTAATGTCAGTTGAGAAATTCATTGCAAATAAAACTTACAAGGAGGAAATAACACAAGTTTCAATTAAGTAAAAAGTCGCTAATCGAGCCACAATCCACTAATTCAGCTTTAATTCATTTATGTATTTATTGTTTTTAAGAAGGCTTACAGACTGATACAATAACTGGTACTTGAAATATAATTATTATTTTTCTCACCTGAGGACACACTGCAGCCAGAATCCGGTCTCTCCCTTTCATAGGACAAGCTTCATACTTAGACCAAAACTCATCAAAACAGTCCTTTACATCAGGGGCAGAGGATAAAACTTCAGATTTCTGTGCATTGCAGACTTCTATGTAATTTGCTTGTAAAACCAATTCAACCTCAGACTTCTTGTTAGTACTTGAAGGTCGCCACCGACGTCTGACCGTACCACTGGAAAAACCGGAAATAAAAAATATTTTTGGTGTTGTGGTGGCTTGCATGTTAAGGCGCCCAGTCCACATGCATGAGGGTGCGGGTTCGAAACCTGGCACCTTTTCGCGTTATACATATTCTCTTTCTATGATTATTTATAATATGGTAGTTTTCAACTAGGTAAATTCAATACTTTTTTTCAAACGTCAAAAACGGTAGTTTTCTATGATTTTTTTATTAAAAACTGAGTTATGACGTCATAACATTTTTTTGCGTCAAATAGTTAACTTCTCTCTAATCTTAATAATACGCTAAAAAAAATCTTAAACTTAGTGTATTGATCAATCGATGATTAAAAGAGATTTAAAAGATGATTTAATTGTATTGAAACATTGAATTAATTTATATTTGACCTAGAAAACTACCCAATTATTCAGATACCACTGACATATGGTGAAGGAAAACATCGTGACGAAATGGAAACTTGGTGATTTAAAGCTCAAACTTTTCAGTGTCAGAAGAGGCCTATAGTCATCAGTGGGCACTTATAGGCTGATGATGTGATTTGATGATATGTATTTGTATAGTAATGTGATCCTATAGCATTCATACTATAAGCTAACAAAATAAAACAGGAAATCATTCTGTATTTGCCCAGACTACTTTTGATTAGGACCTAGAACTGCAACGGATTATCATGATGATCCAGCCAATAGGAAGTATAGCTCATAGTTAGAACCTATGAATATCTATGACTAAGTTGATTTAAATTTAGAACCAGTATTTCTTACACACACATCAATATTATTGTCAGTAATATTGCCTACCAAATAATGACATCATCGCCAGGTTTGCAGCAGTCTACCAGATCATCTTCTAACACCACCCACATGGACCCAGGTATAGTTCCAATACTCAACTTGTTCACTTGCTCCTGAAATATAGGTAATAATGTTCATCAGGTGAATGATCTATAGATTTATCATGGATGACAAACTTGAAGGCAACTTTCATCACATTTGCTCAAATAGAATTCAAGAGGGTTCTTTATTTTATTTTGTAGGATTATGCAGTGATTGATGTATATCAAATATAACAAGACTTTTAATAGATATATTAAGTCTCTTGTATTATTTTCCCAACCCTTTCCCTCCCCATCAAAGACACAAAATCCCTTATCCCACAAAGGCTGGCAACACAACTCCTCTGGTATTGCAGATATTTATGGGTGAAGCGGTTTGCCTACCATAATGAAATCTAAGACAGATTACCCCTGTATAATAATTTAAATAAGAAGAAAATTGAGCAAAACATATGTCTTACTTAAAGAAGTTCAGTGGGTAAAGTGCAGCAATGAAACTTAATTAATAGTCAACTAATATGTGTACACAAACTGACAGGGATAGCCTGTTATTTAGGATTTATTTCAATAACAGTTAAATATAATTGTTTAATAAGGCTTACCTGTATTTTAATTTCCTGATAATCTTTACAATGCTCTCTAGAAACTAGAGGCACTTGTGAAAATGTTGAACTTCGACAAGCTTTGTCATCATTCCCGCATTTTGATGGAGGTCGCAAAATGTACCTGTTCTCAAATTCCGCTTCCACACAGTTCTCATATCTACACTTTATACAAACATATTTCCGCTGATATTCTAACATTTTAGACTGCGTGACTCGGACAACGGTGCCTAAAACCAGAAAACATGGGCTTTATCTATTTATATTGAAGCTCTGTAAAAGTTTAGTGTTGTTTATACAAAAATTACCTGTGACTTTTAGAAAACATCCCAAATCCACATTTTTCGGGAAAACTGTTCGATGCAATTCTGGGCAAACAGGTAAACCAAAGAATCTTGCATGAATATTACGTTTTAAAAAGCAATAATCTAACTTTGCAACAGCCGATTTGTATTCGTCGCGCTCAAGAATTGTTTGTTGCACTTTTATTAAATCCTTATTACAGGCCGGTAAACTTTCCACAGGACTACATAATACTTTATCTCCGACATCAGGATAGGTCTCAAAAAGTTTTAGGAAACTAAAATAGAAAAAATAATCTGAAAACAATGGTAAACAAACAACTACCACTTAGAAGCAACGCATATTTACTCGATTTTGACGCTGTAGTAGCCCAAATTATCATGTTCTGATAAAATATTTAAGCAATCTTCTAAGTGAAACTTTGTAACATAATCGAAAATCATTTTTAAATCCTAATTTCATCACGATAAATAAATACTATTCGTCGCTTTACGACTTGCGGTTTTCGTTTCGTTTTTCCGACGAGTAGCAACTTGACAAGTCTGTCAATAAATTGACAGTTAGAGACGAAACAAATATACCCGTATTAGGTTCAAGTATCATATTATTTTAAGCGACTTGTACCTATTATATTAGGATTAGCCAATATTATACATTAAGACTATGCAATAGTAGTCAAATAAATATTTGACAGCTTAAAGATGTACGATTCGCGACTAGCCGGCAACTAGCACTCATTTGCCCACGTATTTATTCAACGTTGATGGGCCTGTGAAATTTGAGTGAAACTTTAATAATATTATGTAAGAAGTTTTTTAAAACTTTTCTGCCTCTCTACTAGAGTTAGGTACAATATAGACACGTTTTATTTCTATATCAGATAGATTCTCTTCTGGTGCTGCATGTCCAAGGGCGGTGCCGATCCCCCACAATCAGGTTATACGTCAGCTTGTTTGCCTCAAATCCGACAAAAAAATCAAATAGCGAATATTAAAATCGGTTTACTAACATTTGACTAATACTCAGTAATAGGTACTTTCATACAAGTTTTTTTACGCATACATTAAATATAAGGAATATAGGTTTGGATACAACACTATTGACAGTTATCTTGCGAACTTGCCATTAAAAAATAAAAAAAGCGGCAAAGTGCAAGTCGTACTCTTACATGAAAGGTCCCGTAGCAGCAGTAGCAGCAGATAACATAATTTTTCGAACGAACGTATTTCAAAAAAACTGTATTTTTTATTTTTGTTAAGTAATAGAAAGGAACATGTACCTAACAAACCGCAATATGAGTTTTGAAGACCTGTCCATAAATAATCAAGGTGTAGGTAGTTTTTGATAAAAATAAAAAACTACTATAATATACCTATGCATAGTTGACTATGAAAAATGGACAGACCGACAAATAAATATACATGATGGACCCATGGTTTTGCTTTTTGAATACGGTAATACGGAACTCTAAAAATATATTGAAAACTTACGATGGTTGCCAGTTCATGATGTTTTAACACCATACCACAGTAAAAATATCATAATTACCTTGACCATACTAGCGTCGTTATCGTTAAATAAATGAAACAACAAAAACTCTTAATGCCTTTTGTCCGAACTAATACGTAATCTTCTCCCCATGTTCTTCCCATGGAGAAATTATCTTTTTTTTTTCTTTTTTCAAAAAAAAAACGTTGCCCCACATTAGGATTTCCTCCTGTGTCGTGGGCGCGCTTACAAACATACAATTTCACATACACATAACACCCAGACCCGGAACAACAATTTGTGGATCACACAAAGAGTTGTTCCGTGCGGGAATCGAATCCGCGACACGTTGCACGGCAGCCAGTTGCCCAGCCACCGCACCAACCGTGCAGTCAAGAATCTAAATCTAATGGTCTAAGGTAGTAACTACTTGCTAGTTTGAAGTAAACTGAGTAAGTAGGTAGGTACCTACTACTTCCATGTTCTGTACTTTAATATTTTAATTAGATTATTTATATAAAAAACTTGTAACTTTCCCATTATTATTATATTAGAGGTATTTTTTTGGTCCTGTGTTGATAAGTACTTAGGTACCTCATTCATTTTTACCAAATCACACCCAGAGTTCCAACAGTACCTAATGTCATTTGTGGAAGTTCGGGTGTCCCTACCTAATAGGTAGGTAGGTTTCGTTTGGAAATCGAACCCGCGAAGCGTTGGGCAGTACCTCGAAGGTCGTTCAGCCCCGGCCACTGCCAACCGTAGAGTCAAATAAATACATAAGGAACAAAACTGGGACATGTCATATGAGTGTATATAATCGACAGAACTAAATTAGCATCATTCCAAACGTAAACTGCCTTGATGAGCTAGAATGTAAGAGAGAGCTCTTAAATGCACAGTTTTTGTTAGTAAATAAAACAAACTAGTAGGTATACTCATATATTGAAATACTATTTATTATCTAATTGTAGTATATTCCACACATCTTGAGGGATCAGTTGGAAAATATTCTTGGCATTTAGTCATCAGTCTCTTTAGAGCTTGGATGTATTTTCTTTGAGTTTCATCGTTCATAACATGGGCCACATTTTTGGAGAAAATCTTTTCACGACCTGTACGGGCGTGAATACCAACCATAGTTACACCAATGGGCCATGGGGCATTTCCTATAGCCATCTGAAGATATGCATCACTTGCCTGAAAAAAAAAACAATTTTAAGTAATTTTAAATTCCTACTTAAAAATTTTGGGATTGGCCAGGGCAAGGATTGGGAATCCGCTAACCTCACCCATACGGCGAAACATAAAGCTGTGGTTGTGTCACGCGTTTCTGTGAGGTCGTGGTATAATATAATAAACCCATTCGTGCCGCAGCATGGCCCTCCCATACTTAAGATTCAGAAATATATATTATTACGGTTTACAATTTCGTTTAAATTTTGTAGGTTTTAAAAAGTATTAGAAGGCTTAGATGGTTTGCAACCTGACTAACTCAAAAAATAAAACAAAACTGATGCTAAATATAAACAATACTAACCATAATGTAATTTCTTTCTAATAAATGTTTAGTAATTTCACACAGACTTTCACAGATATCATCTGGAAGATTCTTCTTTTTAAGTTTTCGCACCAGTGGCTTTAGGTACACTTGAGTTTGAGTAAAGGTAGCTCGCGCCATTTTATGTTTCACAGCGGTTTTTTCTGCACCTGTTGCAGAGTTGAGTTGTTGTCCCCATAATCTTAATAGAAACTGAAACAAATAAATTATTATGGCAATTACATTAATGGATTACAAGATTTTCCTACAAACAGTTCAGATTTTAGAGAACAGAAAGCTATAAAGGGTTACGATCGGTAAATAAGGACCCTCGGAGCTATTACTAATTGCGAGCAAACTTCTCTTTTGGCGATGGATTTTTGACGTCATGTACCAATCAATTATTGTTTGTTATCGTCGATTAGCTGTGCGCCGCCACATAAATAAAAGGATTATTGAGAGTTCTGTGAGCTTGCCTTAAGAGTATTTGTTTTTCAGGTTCAGTTACACGAATTGAAAAGAAAAGGTGTTTGTATTTTGTTAAAGGTATTCATCCTATAAAATTGATTCTAGAATTGAATTTCATTCAATTTCAAATACACGTTCCAAGAAACGAAACAGCAATTTTTAAATCAGACAAAGATTTCCGTGCGGGAATCGAACCCGTGACACGTAGCACGGCAGCCAGTTGCCCAGGCACCGCATCAATGGTGCAGTAAGTTACTAATCTGTAGCTAGTTGACTCAACCACGCATTTTAATTAAATATTATAGGTTTACTTAGTTAGTTTTTTAGTTAGTTGTACTTAAGCTTTATTTCTAAGTAATTTCATCTCATTTTTCTTGTAAAGTTTATGTAATATTTAATTTTAAGTCTCTATTTATTTTAGTTTAGTTTTAAGATTGTCTTTTATTCTTTTTGGCATGTGGTGTTTACCTTTAAGTAATGTTTGCATTGTACCTTATAGATTAATTGTAATTACTGTTGTTGCATGCTTTGATGTACAACATTGTTGGTAAACATAATAAATAAATAAATAAAAAACCAAGTATCTAATTTGGTTTAAGATTATTTAAATAAAATTAAAGTCCTTGTTTACCTGTAATAAAGTCATGATTACATTCATATCATGGTTTTTGTCACCCTGTCCCATAGTCTTAGCCATTTCTTGTATAGACTCATAAGTTACTGAATCATCTAAAGCATCTTCTTTCAGTTGTTTATCATTGTCACTCTGAAATAAGTAAAAGAAATTGATTACACCCTATAACGAACTTAAGTTTTTTTCATTATAAATAACAAGATAACAACTAATGTGTTTCAAATCACAATGGTACTGTTATTAATGAGGAGGGCAATGTCGCGCAGCCGACTTAGTTGGCATCGCGCAGTCATTATTGGAGAATCAGAATAAATAGCCCTGTTGTGACTTTAAACTAGTAGAGCTTTTCCCGGATAATAACATACATGTGAGTAAGTAGGCCTTTTCAATAAATTTAGTATAGTTACTGTTTAACAATAAATGAACTTATTATGAAATAGTTTTATCAATTTAAAGACCTGAAAACCTGTTCAAGAAATAAAATAATGAAAGTTATTTTTTTATAACAATATGTATAGTTCGTTCCATAATTAGAGACAACGATTTGACATTTCGAGTGTTGCAAGTTTTTTCCATTTCATAAATAGTGAAGTCCCGCTACCGGTATTGGCCGAAAGACCGAAATTAAATTCTGGACTTCGTGCATTTTAAAAGCTTTATTATTTTTAGCTACTTTCCCTGGTACCTTCCTGTGCCCATACTAACTCAGTCGCGTTAAAATCATAATGGTAAGGAGGCAACCGTAAAATAGTGACCCCCCTTTTAGCAGCCATCAGTCCACGACGTATCGTTCATAATTACTCTTCTCTTTCCGGGATATCTCCAACAGCTTGGCTTTCAGCATAGGTTCCTCAAATATAATGTTTTTCTTTTAATCAGTCTTGGATTTCGCATTTTTATTTTAAATTATTATTATGAATTCCACTAAACTATAAAAACATCACCGCAACGTTGTTTTATTTTGCTTAGGGTATTTTATAAAAAAACGGTATCGGTATTTTATTTAAAACATCGTACTCGGGCCCATCACTATGTTAAAAAATCTGGCCACATTATTTTGTAGTTTGACATTTGCTGTTGTCAAATTGTTGTCTCTAATTATGGAACGAACTATAGTATATTTACCTGTGTCCCTAAAGCCAAAATTTCATTTAGATAGGCTTCATCCACTTTTTCCATAGCTTCTTGGAAGTCATTTCTTAAACCCTGCAAATAAAAAACAATAAAATGTATAAATTAGACTAAGTAATTTAAGAATAAACAGCTTAAGCTTAAGGTAATATTGTGATTTGTAGTAATTTTACAAATTAATATGCTGCTAACTATTATACCCTCCCTATAACCCTAAGTTAAGAATAAAGCCCACAAAATTCGTAGGAAAAACAATAAAAAGGCTTTTTACTTACTCTATTTGCTTCTGGTTCCTGAATCTCTATCCTTCTCAATCTTTTGAATGATTGCAATTCATTTTCACCAAATAACCAGATGGGATGACCTCTTTCACGCAACCTTTTTATGACTTCTGTTCTTGGCAAGCCAACTATCTCAGTATTTTCTGCATCATTGGTTGCTCGTGAATCTCTTGCTGTAAAAATTGATTAAGTAGAAATTAGTATGTGTATTAGAGAGTATCTTTAGTATTTTACCATCATCACAACAGTCAGAAGATACCCACTATTAAACACTTTGAAGTCAAGATCGGCCGGTTGCTTGAAAATAGTCTGCGTTTTGGGTTCCATACAACTATTCTCAAGTTATTTCAACACATAGATAAGCTATGTTCAATGAACTGATATAAACAAATAGTTTCAGTATCGTTACTGATTGTTGATGATGCTCAATACTTCTAGTACCAACCTCTTTCATTTTTAACTTCTTGTGACACAGTATCTTCAGGTTCCGGCATTCGTGGGCCATATTTTTTTAAATATTCCTCTTGTTCTTTAGCGATTAGTTCACCTCTTTTGAAGTATTTCTTGTTTTTGGTTGGATCCTGTAATTATGAAGCAAAAAGAGAAGATAAGTAAGTATTAATGAACATAGTATTAAGAAATGTCTAATTAATATTGTATAGTGAACGTTCACTTACCAGTAAATTCTTTTCTTCGAGGAGTTTACGTTTTCTAGCAATTTCAGCTTTTAAAATATCCATGCTAGTATAGGTTTTGATATTTTAATGGGCAAAAAACACACAAAAAACACACGCAACACAACACAGAGTAACGCTAATATTTAGACATTTACCAAAATGACGTTGATGTGACATCTATAACTAAATGTCAAAGTGTGTATGTATTATTTTGAAAACGAGTCTATTGGGCACAAAAAATAAAATAAAAAAGAATTCAAAAAGATCAAAATATGGATTTTCTTTCTTTTATTAATACTTATTGTTAAGCGGTTTTACACGTGAAAGAGCCATGCTTCGGAGCGAACCGGCCAGCTCGACTGGTCTGATGTCGCAATTTTACGCAAAACCAACGTGAAACGATGATTGCATGGTTTTCTCGTATCCCTCAACCATAATCCCTAAAAGGTCAGCAACATCTTAATACGTATTTTGGGTAGCGTCGACTGCTGATGTTCTATACTTTTAGTACTTACCTCTTTCATTTTTAGCTTCTTATAATCCGTCCGTATAGTGGCCGTCCCATGCCATTAAGAAGTACCTATTTATATCAGAGAAAATAAAAGTTACTTAAATTGGCTAGTTTCCTAGGTCAAAAATAAATTAATTCGACGATTCAATACAATAAAATATTGAAAAATAACTATGGTACTTTTATTCATCGATCAATCAATACACTAAATTTTAGATATTTATTTACTAATTATTAAGAAATAAGTAAGCTATTTGACGCAAAAATACTATGACGTCATAACTCAGTTTTTCATACAAATTTCATAGAAATGTATCGTTTTGGCATTTGGATAAAGGTATTGAATTTGACTAGTTGGAAACTACCTTGGAACTACTATTTGTCCTTATGTAATTTTTTGGGCAACCTATCTGTTTTTTTCTGGTTGAGTGCTTGTTTGCAAATGTTCTGACTAAAGAACCTCAAGTTTGATTCTCGACTTAATTAAGATAGTAGTGGGGCTACTTTTAGCAGTAGCACAGAATTAAGAATGGCACTTGGGACTTTCCTGGTGCTTCTGGCGCAAAATCAGTGATGGGGATTTATCATGCACTGCACATCTGCCTGCCCTCCATGAAAATTAAAAACGTAGCATTTTATGAATTGATTGTCAAAAATTGCAATGTGCAATTGATAAGAAAAACAAAATTACCTAATTACTTTATAAAATAAACTACAATGGCAATAAAAGGTAGGTAAGTACTGTTTATAATTAAAAACAACAGATTTCAAAAAAATATTAATTTGTCCCTTTCATATCAGAAGGATTTATCAGTTTTGATTTTTACATGATTAAACATCGAGATTATCAAAGAGATATAAAATGGGTTGATACGATGTAAATAGATTGTTATATTACAGATAACGGTTTCAATATGAATTAAAATTAAATTAATTTTAGTTGTATCAATTAATTCTTTGCGGAATGTAGTCAACATGTTGTCTTTGTTCAATACGTGCATAGTAGTTTTAAGTTTTATCTTATTTGTTAAAGGTTCGTCTATAAATTCTATAATAAATAGTTTAGTCAATTTAGTGATTTTTATTGAAGTTCTAATGAATGTGGAAAAAGTTTCAGCAATAGACTTCAGGATAATTGGAGGTTTTGACGCGCCTGAAGAATATGGAAGATTTCATGCATCTGTTCAGAATCTGACTGGTCATCATGTCTGTGGTGGTGCTGTGGTGTCCCAGTGGTTTGTGGTTTCTGCAGCACATTGTGTTCATAGGTAAGTTAAAAGTTAATATTGTGTGAAGTTTTTTTAAACAGTACAGGTGCGAAGTAGGTAGTATTATCGCTCTTATAGATTTAAATGTTCACACGAGCTTATTAATTATCACTACAAAGTTCTACTTTGTATTGATAAACAGATGCCATTTTTATTCAAGTTATAACTTTAATCACTATTTTTACGTTTTGTACTCCATTGAATCTGAAATCATCTTATCTTTTACGTGGCATAGATGGTGGATTTTCCTGTCATAAAATAAAGGTACTTTATACAAAAACGAATTTATCTCTTTTTTAGAGCGAATCCTCGTTTTATGAAAATAGTAGCAGGAACCAATAATTTAGATGTTGGAGGTAAAAGATGCGGCGTTTCTAAGATAATAGTACACCGACGATACAATGCCACTAGCAGACAACATGATATTGCCCTTCTCAAAACGAATAGTCCATTAGATTTGCGAATTATCAAACCTTTGAAACTAAGTAAACGAGAACTTCATGAAGGTGATGAGATCGTTTTAGTCGGATTTGGTGCTAGTAAGGTAAGTCCTAATGTAGGTAACGACTCGTTGATGAGTCAGAAATAGAGTCCATTTTCCTTTAACGCTCTTATATGTAAATGTTTTTGATGTTTTTAGCCACATGGTTCTTCGAGTCGGGTTATGTACACTTTAGAAATGCCAGTTTTCAATCAAGAAGTGTGCGAATTCGCTATGAGATATTCGAGGCCGGTCACCAAAGAAATGTTTTGCACATTTACAAAGATTGGTCAGGGGACTTGCCATGTAAGTAAAATCAAGCCACCTTATTGTTTTATTATGATTCATTACCCCCATGTAAAGTCAGGTTTTCCGTTCAATCATTGAGTTCCATAGGCTTCAAGCGACTTTGGGCAGCGGCGACCTCTCGCGTCCGGCCTTAGCCGAAGCCATAGTGCGGTGCGAGAGGAACTGTGAAGTGGTCTCTTCTTTCTGCGAAGCAGTGAATCTCGCAAAAAGGTGGCGGAGCGCGTGAGGGAACTATCCACTTTACGCCTCAAACTGACACGCCCTCTCGTCTAACCCTAGGCGAGAGAAGTAATTTGATGATTTAGGTACAACCCTAAAAAGACTTCTGACTGATAATTTAGTGTAACGGAACATACAAGAGAATTTAAAAACTATTCGAGTCCCACATTTTTACAAACCTTAACAAGACTAAAAAGACCTCATTCTTTACAGGGAGATTCTGGCAGTCCATTAGTAAAGGGCAATGAGCTCGTTGGTATAGTGTCATGGGGGATTCCCTGTGCTGTAGGATTCCCAGATGTCCATACAAGATTGGCTCCATACGTTGACTGGATCAAAATGCACATTCACGAAGGCTATTGCGGTGCCCCCAAGCGCCAATTTTTTAAGAAATAGTTGCGTAATAAAATAAAAGTCTGTTGTCATTATCCAGTTGTAATATTAGCTTTATTACTAAAATATATACCAGTTCTTATTGTTCTATTATGAACGCTTAATTCCTTTCTTTAAACAATTTTAATTGTTTCATGTTTACCTGAAATCGCAAATTATTCATCATCATTAGGTACCTACCGAGAAAATAATCTTAAAGTCTTTAAGCAAACAATTTAAACGTGTTTTTTATTCTTGGTATAATCTGATATTATATGTCGATAAATCTAATCATGTGTGTAAAAGCGTAATGATCCAAAAACTCCAATTTAACCTACCTTATACTCTCTTTTATCTGCTTTTATATCCATTATGACTGCCATCACAGGCCTTCCATGTGCGCACTGGAATGGCGTCTTGCAGCTTGACAATCCGTTTAACAATTCGACGCAATCACTCTTTGAAAGCTGATCGCCAAATTTTATGGCATAACGGCAAGCCTGATAGAAAATAATATATTCAGTTTGATTATGTTGTCACTACGATTAATAGACATTGCCTGCAATTGCCAAATTGTGATTACCTATGAAATATGTATTTAGGTATATTTCTACTTTTTTATGTTATAGGTCGGCAAACGAGCAGACGGATTACGTGATGGTAAGCAATCAGTGCCGCCCATGGACACCCGTAATTTCAAAGGAGTTATTGTTGAGTGCGTTTGCCGGCCTTTTAGAGAATGGGGGAGGGGGAGGGATTGGGCCACCAGTAAACTCAATCATAAGGCGATACACAACGCTGTAGTTGTTTCACGCCGGTTTTCTGTGAGGGCGTGGTATCATTCCGGTCGAGCCGACCCATTAGCGCCGAAGCTTTGGCTCTCCCACACTTAAAATTTCACATTTCACTTAACATAACATAGATACGGTGTACTATTATGTGATAGTAATTGTAATACAAGTAAATTAATATTTATTTTGCCTTCCCTTAGTACCTACAGATTACACTAACACATACTTCATATAAATGTATAATAAATCCTACCTCGCTAAAAACTAAATCCATAATAGATTTCGGGTACAACGACATACATCCTTTTTGCAAGTTAATAACACTGATTTCTTCGACAATTAGATTTCTAACGGCTTTTATTACCTTATCCACCTGTGGAGCATGTTTTGTTATTATTATTAGTTCATCTCTCATCATTGATTTTATGAAGGGAATGCGCACGCAGAACTGCATGCGTCATAGACTTGTCTGTAGTGCATATACCTAGCTCTACGTTGGGGGCAGTGATGTTACTGATGCGATGTTTCGGATTCGGATAAATATATGTATAAGATTTGTATTGGTTTTAGAGAAAAGTAAATTTAAAAATAAAAAAACAATAAACAACACGTTGAGTTTGACTAATAGCGACTTTTAATAAACTTTAATATATCTGTAGACAAATCGCTACACATAAAAATTTGACAACAAAGAACCTGTTTCATTATACTTTTAAAATATCCAGTTAAATGTAGGTATGTGGCTGACGACAGTGGATACTAAGTACTTTATCTAGTAGATAGTAGCAACCATCTAGACATTGTTAAATAAGCCCTTAGTCCACCAACAAAAAAATTGTAATGGGCACT
The DNA here is from genome assembly GCA_902829305.4 of Spodoptera exigua. Classification (NCBI taxonomy): domain Eukaryota; kingdom Metazoa; phylum Arthropoda; class Insecta; order Lepidoptera; family Noctuidae; genus Spodoptera; species Spodoptera exigua. Next base: position 8,925,686 of record LR824612.2, read on the forward strand.
AGCCATGAACAGACGACACATACCCAAAGCAATCTAATACTTATATCTAGATCAGGTACAATCGGTTACAGTAACGGTGATGGAATAATTTCAGTTACGGTTCCGGATTTCGGGATCTTCATAACATCCCTTGCTAGGACTTTAGTACACATAATACAGGTACAGATAGACTAGTAGCGAAGGGTGACTGGGACTTAATTAATGGTATGACGTAAAGGGCAGATAAAATGCAAACAGCTTCGTTTTGACTTATAACTTAACAATCTTGATACACTGAGATGTACGCAACAAACTATAAACTTACTAGCTTCCGCTCACGGCTTCACCCTCGTGGTATGTTGATAAGAAGTCTATATCCTATTCCGGAGTATATCCTACACCTGTGCCAAATTTTATCCAGATCCGTCCAGCCGTTTTGGCGTGATTGAGTAACAATCAGCCAAAACATCGTAACCTTTGCATTTATAATATTTGTAAGATTTTTGTTGATTGAAAGCAAAATTTTGGTTCACAATCAACAGGTGTTGGTTTTGTTGACATCACAATCTACTCGGTGTAATGATGGATGAATTTGCTAATGATGAGTCATTCACTTAGAATATTAGTGTAACTACTAAGATACTATATATGTTATAAGAACGAAGAACTTGAATGAAATATTATAAAATTATAAATACATATATAGATTATTGTTTCAACAAAGTGGTATAGGAGCAGTAAAGGTCTCAATAGGTGATATTAGACATAAGATTTAAGTATAAAATTTGATCGTCAATGCTTCTCTATTATTTTGAAATAGTTAAGCTTTTGTAAGATCTATGGTAACAACACAAATTACCTCTCTAGGATTTTTGCCAAGAATAGCTTCAGGTATAGAATGTACTATCACTTCATTATTATCTGTAATAGTCCAGAATAATCCTAACTGATTGAACTTATCTTTGTAGTTATGCAGGTAAAGGATTTCGTCTTTTGACAACTTTAGAATCATATTATCTACTGAGACACTATTCCATTTGTCATCAGTAATATAATCTGCAATGGAAAGTTATTGTACTTTAGTACTTTACTCCTCAAAAGTAATTTATAAAATGTTTATATTTCGTGGCTAGTTAGTTCATTCCGTCCGCACTTTTAATAGGAAACAGAATTTATATAACAATTTTATTTCAAGCAAATTTAGTACCTGCTAAGTTATTTTCTAGTCTGATTCTCTCATGAACAGCGTGTTGATCAAATAATATAAGATATTGAGAAGCTTCTGTTCGGTGAACACCACGATCGTCCATTACTGCTGCAATAAATTTACAGTCAACTTGACCGAGGACCTGTATAAAATTATTAGTTAAAAGATAACTTTCTCCTTGATTAAATCATATTCTTCTAAAGGATATTAGAAAATATATTTTACCGTAGCAGTTTTTAGTGAATTCTCATCAAAAACTAAAGATGCATGATCTTTCTTTACTTTAGTTTGAAACTTGTTAATATTTTTTGTTGCAAGCTCTTCAACGTTTTGTATAAATGGCTCATATATTTCTGCATTGACTTGGACGTCATTTACGAAATTGTTATAAATGCTCTGAAATTATAAAATATTTAGATCATTGAACTAATGGACCTACTTATTCATGAGTACGATGTACATATTCATCATTATTTGCACTTACATCTTCATAATAATCTCCATCTAAATTATAGTCACACGCTGTCTTTGTGCGACAATTTTCAAATATTTGAGACATACCTGAAAACATTAACATTGAAATCGTGGTAATTAGAGACACAATGCTCTTATTGGTTGGTTTGGTTTGATGAATTAAAGAATACAGAGTCGAATATAAAGAGATATAATAAAATTTAAATCAATAAATACCTTTAGGCACAAAACGTGGCCTATTTCTTAAATTAAAATTGTTGGTTTCAAAATTAAAATCTTTTTCTACATTAATGTTGTCTACAATGTTGACATCAGAGATATCTCTCATTTTGTCGTCTCCATTTGTTGGTTCGCCTTGGCTTTTCTCTAAAAGTTCCAGATCTTGTATGATATCAGTATTTTTATCGTTTACTTGATTTTCTATAGTTTTGATTACGTTATTAAAATGGTGTGACACATCTTCGCCATTCTTGTTTACAGTTTTATTGATTAAATTATCTCGATGTGTTGGTGTATTAATGTCTACGTTGTCATTTTGAGAGTAGTTGTATAATGAATCATTCTTTCGGTGATCATCATTATATGTTAAATCAAATTCTCTTTCACCTGATTCTATTTCGTGCAAAACTGTTTCACATACGTCTAATGGTTCAACTATCATATTAGTATACTTAGATATACTAGTGTGTGTCGTAGAACATTGTGATTTGGATACAAATACAAAGTTGGTATTATTTTTATTTGTTGTGAAATTATCCATAGGTGCATTGTGTATATCGTTTATTTTATTACGAGTGTCATGGATGGACTGGGTTTCGAATAGTTGGTTAGATTCATATCTTTTTTGTGTCTCATTTCTATCATTTTGTGTTGCAACATTTACATGAAATGAATTTATTGTATAAGTATTTCCAAAAGCTTCGTCAATCATTGCGAATGCATTATCACTGATATTGTTGCCGGGATTTTTGAAACAGGTATCAATATTCTTAAAATCCATATGCATTGTAACGATTTCTTTATGAGCTGTATCATAATTATAGTCACTATTTTTAGAATACTCAATTGTGTACAGTGATTCACTTATGCTTTGTATTCTTCGTACATCGTATGGTTTTTTTGTTTGCCGGCTAGATACTATTTTACGAGTTCTTTTAAATTTTCCTCTTAAATCATCGGATGTACCAAAATTATCTTTAGATTGCTTTGTAATAAATCTAATATTTGGCCTTTGGTTCCTAATACAACAGTTTTTTATATCATTTTGTTCAAAAACTTTATTATTTCGATTTCGATATTGGTGGCTATTGTATGTAAGTAAGCTAAGGGTGTTCGTAACTTGATGTGACGTTTCTTCTTGAATTGTATAGTTTTGACGACATTTTTTTGTATCTGTAAATTTGATTCTTTGCGGACTTTTAGGTCCATTGCCGTCACTTTGTCTGTAAATGTTAAAAATGTCACTAACATTATGTTTATAATGATGTGGTCTACTATTTCGTTCTTCCAAGTTCCTACTAAAGAGAGAAAGTTCATTTGTATTTCTGTCTTCAATGTCTGTGTATTCGTTATAAACATATTTATGCGTTGTCGAGTACCGTTTGGAAAGTTTAGGGAAATCGTGTGGTGTATCTTCCCTACTGTATATTTTTTTGTGTAAATCGTCAGTAATGCTGTTTTCTATACTATTAAACATACATTGTTGACTGTTTATAATCGTTTGAAGTAGATCGTACGTTGTTTTGTATGGTTTTGTCCTTAATTTATTTATTACGTACTCGTAATTAATCTTATTGATTGGCTGTCCATATTCATTCATTTCACAATATTTATTTTTAAATAATATTGGGTTTTTCTTTCTTTCGTTATAATCTATGTTGGTTTTTATGTTTTTGATATTATGATTGCGCAAAAACTTTTCTGCTTCTTGGGCTATGAGTTTGCTCCTCTTATAGACCGAATCAGTATTTTTCGAATAGTGTAAAGCATGTTTTTTGTTTGTAATCTTAGGTTTGTTTTTCGATAGCTGAGTTTGTTTCAGAGTATTATTTTTGAACTTTAGTGACGTAATTTTTTGTTCCATTTGTAGTATTGGTGACGAAGCAAGGCCTCTATTCTTTTTGTTTGTAGAAATCTCTTTGATTGCATATTTCTTTTGTTTAGGAATCTTACTCCTTTTGCAACAATGGCTAGGGGTTTTGCGTACTTTACATTCTTTTACCTTATCTGTATTATCAACGTTCTCTTTTACCTGTAGTTGGACATTGTGATTCGAAATCGGAAGTGCATTAGTCATTGATCGAACTTTATCATTAATATTTGTATTTGTCTCTTTTTGAAGTAATACTTTTTGGAGATTAATGCTGCCTTCTATCTTCTTTTTGGTTTTTCTTTTTACTAACTTCCCTATAAAAATATAATGATAGTTCATTGGTATGATGTCATTATTTGAATGTGGCGTATTATTTAATTCCTTTAACTATAATTACATCCTACGATATTAATCTAAATATTTATCGTAATGTATAACGATATGTATCTCTAAGATCAACATAAAAAATATTAGGTACATACGTAATTAAAGTAGGCGGTAACATACCTTTAACTCCGTTGTGTAATTGTGAAACTCCCAACTTCTTTGAGTTATTTCCTAATATTTTATCTATTATTTTCTTAACTTGATCTCGAGTATTATTGTTTTCTTTATCATTTATTTTATGCACATTAGTAACCTTATTTTCAATTTTTTTTATTTCTTTTAAGCTAACATCTCCTACGAAGAATTTTACAGTTTTTTCCAACATCTTACTCATTTGGTCCCAGTTTTTAAATTCTATATTTGATTGTTTTGTTGTATAGTTAATATCATAATCGATGTATGGACAAGTTATAAATATTATGTAAAACGGAATGTTTTGATTAAATAGCTGATTTTCGTCAATATGTCTCTGTAACAGTTCAAAGAAATAATGTATTTATTCTTACCACCGACATAAGGACATTTTATGATTGCTTAAAGAATTCGCCAAATATCAGATTTGTTCTAAAACTAATACTGCAGAGCGGTAATTTAAGTCACCATTGATTGATTCAGAGTAACGCTGTCAACAATAAAAAATGAGTTATTATTTCATTAGCTATTATATTTACCTTTGATTTTAGCCTAACCTGCTCCTTGATGTTTAGACATTTCTTAAAATACTCGTTAGTTATCTTATGCAGCTTGCTATTACTATGCATAAACTTTCCATTGACATAGATATAGTGCAAGTCAATTTGTTTATCAACTTTTCCTATCAAACCTTTAACTTTATATTGATTCTTCTCAACTTGAAGTTCTTGTACATCACTCTTATCAATGTTAAATAAACTGGTTAATGTTTGATAAATATCCCTTTTCTTGTGAATTTGAAACAATATTTCATTTTGTGAATCATCTCTTAAACTTATTGAAATGTGGTTATGTACGAGGGATAGTTGTTCAAGGAACATTTTTATGTTCTGCAGCTCACTAACAGGATCTATTACTCTTTTTTGTATGTTTAGATTGTAAAGAAATCCTTTGATATCTACCTGTGAACGAAACGTACAAAATATTTTGTCTACTGATACTTTTCTACGGTAGAGGAGAGAAAAGAGGAAACGGAAGGTCCGTTTCCTCGTTTCCGCTGCTGATGATAAATCATCAGGGCTGTTCATGAAAACCCGCAACATCAGAGGAGTAAAAAGTGCGTTGTTAATTTTATAAGAAGGTGTATATTCTGTTTTCGAATGTCTGAAGTTCCTAACGGTTCGAAAATATAGGGATGGATTGAACTGCCGTCGGATATGTCAGTGGCTGAAAGATGTGGCAGCGAGCAAAACGAACACAATACATGTTACACATGCCACCACCTCCATGGTTTAACCGATAGAAGATGCACAGCGACGTTACATCCCTACGCAGTGCCAAAGTGTCTAGTTTCTCACCGATGGATGTGGAACAGGGGGAACATATTCCATATACCTCGAGAAGCCCACAGTCGTTTGTGTATTTACAAACGACATACAATCGTTTATGGATTCCACTGCCTATAACATGGTTTCCAGTATCGTGTGACACTGGAAAAAGTATCGTAGTCTTATTAAATACAATAAGCGAGAAGCCAATTAATTATCATGACTCTTTGAGGAGGAGTCTTTTTGCTTGTTTATTAACAAGTCAAGGTACGATAACTTACTGTAGTTCCTTTTGTAGGCCTTGTTGTCATTTTGGTAAACTTCTTCTCTTTGCCATGTGAAAATATCTTGGCCCACGTATCTTCAGAACTCTCATGCCTAGATGTGACTTTAGCAATTTGTGACACTGCAATAATATTAGCTAGGAATTCCCCACGATATCCATAGTTCTGTGGAGCTGCTTTTAAAGTTGCTACATCCATAATTTTGCTTGTCACATATCTTTGACCGATTAAATGAAAATCGGTTTTTGTTATTCCATGTCCATTATCTATAACTTGTATTGTACTTTCTTGGATGTGTATTCTTATCGCAATCGAGGTAGATCCTGCGTCTAGTGAATTGTAAATCTGAAATCAATATCATTTATTATTTTATCACTAAGGCACGGCGTAATTGCGGTGGCAGTGTTCGTTTTATCAGAATTTGTAGTGGCATGTTTACTCTGTATAATTACAGGCAATAAAGTACTTGTATGTAAACGGAATACTAATAAAACACATTAATGGTCAAAGCTATACGATGTTATGATGTTTATCAAGATTACATAAACGACTAATACTTTTTAGTCTCAAAAATATATTTAATCAGTTTTTTTTTTATTTATTTATCATCATTATAATAAACAATAGAAAATAACTTACCAATTCTTCGATAGCCCTCTTGAAGCTATTAACTTGAGCAGATGCACATAGTAACGATTGAACATCGTTAGGTAATTTTTTCAACGCCATTTCTTTATTTAATTACTTACATAATATTAGAAAATTAACAGTCCAATTGAACTTAACTTGATTTGACATTTGTCAATGTAAAATTAAAACAACTGAATTCTGCAAATATGTTTGATTTATTTTTACGTGATTGGAACCTCTTTTGATAAATTTGAGAATAATATAACCACGTAGTTTTTACTGTGTTATAGGGACATAAAATTACGTTACTATATAAGTAATATGATTTAATTAAATATGCTGAAAAAATTACACACTTGCATACACTTATATTTATGAATTGGAATAATACGGGTTGACTTAACATTGACCCAGTAATACTATTGTTTTCGATGGCTAACATCTATAGAGGTATATAATCAAAAGCCCATTTTAATGAATGGGAATCGATTGGTATTTAACCCTGAACTCTATTTGAAATATAGGGTTTGAAGTACCGAACGTGTGGTAGTCGCAGTACGGACCCCTCACACGACTGACCGCGTCAAACAAAATTAATGAAAACTTTTATACATTAAAACTACATTAGCAATGTATAAATACAATATGATAAACTATTTGATTTATTAGGTGTAAATAATAATTTACTGACAAATAGTCGGTCGCTACAAAGGTAATAAAATATTCGATTAAATCTTAATTACAATCAACATCATGCTAAACTGATGTTTATCGAAGTTTGTCGGTCGTGAAACGATGAGTGTTGTTGAAAAGGAGATATTGTTGTTTTGGGAATACGTCAAACGGTAAGTTAACCTTTTTTCTGTTACATTATACGTCAGATTTATACAAGCAATTTGTTCTGCCACAGATTAAACACTGTTTATAATGTAATGTAATAATAAGTATTGCAACCTCTTTATGGCTCTTAGAAAATGTCTCATTTTTAAATCATGGTCGCTACTCAAGTCACAAATTCTCAAAAGTCTAGTAATTAAGATATGGGTTTTTGTTACTCAGTGGTTTCTAGAAAAAATGCATTTTCCCCGAACTTGTGATAAGTAGAGATACTGTTCTATGAGGCAGATCACTCAGCAATGACTAACGATGACTAATACTAAGTATACTTTACCTGCTTAAAAAATGATTATTATTTTCTAATATTGTATCTATTCTAATATTATAAGGCTAAAAATTAGATAATTGATTTGGGTTGAATAAATTCTGAAATGAAATCGGTTAGGATTTTAATAATTCTTTCTGTGTTACAAAGCTGCACTATTCGAGGTGAAGATAACAAACTTAAAAATGGCTCACATGAAAAATTACAACGAAATTTGATATGTAAGAAATATTTTACACATTTTCTATTAAACATGCAAAATATTCGCTATCGTACTTGTAATGATTTACTTTTAAATATCAATCCGCCTTGAGCAAGCGTGGTGATTAATCCTTTTTCTGCAGTGGACAATTACTGGCTGATGATAATGTGATGTACAGTATGTATTAATGATTTTATGGTACAGGCAGTCCACTTTTAGACTCTGAGCCTCCTTAAGGTACAACCTCTATTTTCAAAGGTGGGTTGGAGATATTTGGTGGTTTGGACAGACAGATTGTCTGGACTTTAAAACAGTTAAGAGTAGTCCGAAAGAAAATGCGGCCTCTTCACTAGTTTTATATAAATTCTAGCTTCCACCAGCGGCTTCACACGCGTATAAAAGTAATGTATCCTAGGATTTTAAACAGCAACGTTGGCGTATGTATAACCTCGACCAAAATACGCAAATCAAGTATAATTTACAGACCAGCACTCAGGAACTTTACCCGTCAGTGAAAGATTTGCGGAAATCCTACTGACGGGTCCAAACATCACTATACAAACTTACAAGTACCTCTTCATAATATTCGTATAGATTTACTTGTGTACACAATGTACTTGTAATTTACTTGTATACAAAGAACATTATATATTATTTACATATGATCATAATTCAGGTACGTACCGTACCTAATAACATGCATCATAGCTATACGGAAAAAACGATGACGTTGCTATTTATGTACAAGCGAATTTTCGTCAAAAACGAAAAACGAATCATGTAAGACAATAATAATGGTTCTGAAACACGATATATTATGATCTACATCGTTATATCACCATTAGCGAGGTCAGCAATCGATAAAGAGAAAATATTGGGTCACTAATGACACACAATTGCCTCAAAGTGGGTCTTTGAAGGAAATATTCAGTGGATATGTGGCCATGTGCATTACTTATTCATTGACAGCCATTGACCAGTTACTGACAGTCTATTTGATGTATTTTTCAATAGCAATCGATACAACCGAAAGTCGATTGTATCGATTTGATGCAAATTATTTGTAATACATTGTGGGTGGTTCACAGGGCTATTTTTCTAATGCAAAGGGCAATGACGGTTAATAAGATACTCGTAACTATAGCTTCTATATTTTATACGGTTTGGCATAAAGACAAAGACATTTACATTCATAAAACATGATATACGAAGGTGTTAAAGTTCTAATAGATCAATTTTGCTTGGTAAATGAAGCATGCGAATTTCAACATAAACCTGATTTTGCCTTATAACTTAACTATTTATTACTTAACTAACTTTATCATTTATGTTAAAGAAATTGATAAATGTCATAAAAGTTATTGTAACCATAGGTACATATGTACAATTTTATTTTAAACATTATTTTATTATATTTTGGTAGCTTAAGAAACTGATCTAGTGCTAGTTTGTAATGGTCGCGTCGACTTCGATAACATACATTAATCTCCTGTTAATATAATATCTATACTTGGCAAGCGGATTGAACATTGTAGTGAGATTGTAGGTTTACTAGCGAGCGCTGCTGCCTGGTGACGATCAAATGTGGTCTCTAAGCCAGTTCTTATGAAACCCACAAAAGTTGTGTGGATTGTTAAAACTACCTTCCACATATAGACTGCGTGGATAATTCAAATATCTTCATTATTATAATAGACATATAGGTACACATATTTTAAACGCTGAAGTCTTTTCAGATTGTCGCCTCAGAAATGTTTGCCTAAAGTATATAAGTACTTAATTTCTGCTAATTGTAAGGTATAGGTACCTCGTATAGAAACTTTGTATCTTGGATCCTTCATCATGATAATTAATTTATGTTCAATTAATAATTAATCTTGAATAATTAGTCTAATACGATGATAATAAGCAATCGATGGATTAGTCGATCGGAAATCTTATTCAAGTACCAACGACAGGCTAGCAACGGATCAAGCAGGTTCTATTATGTAGGTAAAAAAATATTGAGATTAAATTGATTAAAGTACATATTGAAATAAAACAATGTTTTAATTTATTTTATATTATGCATAAATTGTCTGGAATTAACGTGTGCATAAATTTACTGGAATCGCCACGAGCAGTATTTAACTAACGGAGACAAAGACACGAATAGAGTACCGTAGGTACAATAGTTTCAAATAAATAAATAAATGTCCCTTAAATTTCAATACATTCCGTCCTTTGAAAGTCAAGTAACATTCACTACATAATATAACACGGAACAAAAGTTTTGAACCAACTGCTCTATTGTTCCACTACATATACTTATATTTACTGTTTCTCTTGGCGCCACCCGAAGAAACAAAAACTCCTAAAGAAACATTGCTAAAAAGTAAACTAGTTGCATTTGACGAAAGAATTTCGGGTAAACATTCCAATGCTTTGACAAATCCTTATCTTTTGATGGGGCCCTGCCATTATTGCAAAACAATATGAAGATAAGGGCACTTACCGTAAGGGACGACTGGTTACCGGGATGTCATATAAATAGCACAAATTAGGACGGAGAAAGCATCAGTGTCTTCAAGGCCTTCGTTCAGACAGGACCAGCAGACAAAATCAAGGTAAGCAAGGGTTTTCTGTATGAACAAAATTTACAATGAGTACTCAAGTTTTCCATCAAATAGTTTTTAGTTAATAATTATACTCACTGAAATATTGAACTTAATATAACTGCATAAATTTCTTTGGTAAATGTATTATTTACTGATTTATTATTTTACTTTCAGATGATCAAAATCATTGCAGTACTATTGGCTATAGTAGCAACTGCTTACTCAGCCGAAATATCTACTTCATACGCTGCCTTAGACAAACACGCAGCTTTCAAACCTGAACTAGCAACAGCACCTTTGGAAACCCATGCAGTGCAAGATATGCCACACGAGGCAGCACACCCAGTTTACCGACCAGAAGAAATGATTCAGGCCAGAGCAAGGATTGAACCAGTGAAAGCTTTTGGACCGGTTATTAAACATGATTCTATGTTATCCGATCAACCTGAGGTGCCTACGGAAGTAAACAGGATTGTGAGTATACTAAAATTTATAACACATGAGTTTGAAACCCACATCAGAAACGTCTAGTGATGCGATATCGTTTACTCTAAAACCGCCCCATAAGTTCTCCTGCAGACTAAGTGCAGTGTACCTTCTAGATGAATAAGGATCAATATCTAATGACGTGTTAGGAATAATAACAATAATTATTATTTATTATCTCTGTTTCCAGGACGACTTAGGCATCCTGGCAAATGGTTACGTTCCCGGTACTGCTGATGTGGCTTACCCTGACGTTCCATATGCTCCTGCCTATTACTACGACTCGGGATATGGCGCATCTAACAAGTAAGCAGTTTGTCTTTTATCTAAGTATTTTGATGTTAAATATTCATTTTGCTTCTCCTAAGACTAAGACATAGCCTGTTTTTATCGCCCTATCATCTTAGTATAAACTCGTTATACCATCCGACAGCAATTTTTAAAAGGCCAATATTTTGGTTAAGGTCCATCACTTTTAACTTATAACCCTAGAGTAGCACTGACCATCTAACCACATTTCTTTTTCAAATTCTACCAATATGAAGTTATATTCTTACGATCACATTTTTGTTTCTTTAATTGTAATGTTGTTGTTAATGATAACTCTAAAGTAAGTTCATCACAAAACAATTAAGTTGAAAATAAAAACAAAAGTTTGAGAAATTTGAGCATCAATTTAAGCACAAAATGTCCACTGCTGAACATTGGCTCATATGAATTTCATTGACTGTCATCTATTTGTAACTTTTTAACCTCATTTTCAGTTACGACATGTACAATTCGAACAACTACTTGATGGAGCCTGATACATCAGCATTCAGCTTGCTGTGGAGCCAAATGCCACATGCCAGAGTAAGTTTTATCTTAATTGATTTTAGATCAGCATTTGACTTTAGTAATTAAGAGATTATTTTTCTTAAATAATAATCTCTTAATTACTAAACTTTAGAATATACATTCAATAGAAAGAAATATGCCATTATTTATTATTATGGTGCCTGAGATGCGTAAACTAGACTCGTTAGAGGAATTATTCTAATTGACTGTCGTGCCGGGCTTCTCGGGTTCCTAGATAGGCCCAAATATTATCGAGTAGTGATTTTCAGAACTTCTGTATCAATACCATAATATTTAAGTAATGTTTCCATTATTTTGCAGACCATGGTCAGCTTCGTCGGTCGTACTATCACCTGGATCTTGAACAGCGTAATTGTTTTGATTCTTGGCTCTCTCCTCACTGTAGGAGTTTGCACCTACACGAATTTATGCACAATTGCTTTCCATGGAGTTGGTCCAATCCATGAAGAAATGAGGGCCCTCATGTCCCCTGAAAGATTGGAGAAGATTAGCAGTGCTGCAGACTTTGTTAAGACAGCCATTGATAAATACCAAAAAATACAGAAAGTAACGGATACGGTTCATAAAGGCGATGGCTTGAGAAGACGCCGCGCCATTTTCAACAATTATTAAACATATTTTTTTTTATTTAATATTTTCTAAATAATATATATTTTTATTATAACTACAATTGTGCCAAATATTATATTGATATCGAATTAAGTATTGTAATAAATAAAGTATTTTAATTAATTTTTAATGTTTTGGTTATAATTGTATATTTCCTGGATTCTTTGTACTAAACGCACAACGCGAGCTTTGCGGAACATGTACTTTCAGTGTGCATTCTGCTTAATACTTTTGTGTACATAATAAGTTGTTTCATAAAAAGTCGGATGCTCGCCGAATAATATGTAGAGTAAGTAGAGGTTTTCAGTTAATTCACAAGAGTAAGTTGTTCTTCTTAAAAAAATAAACAAGGATATAATAAAAACTGATGTAGTATATCAACCAATTTTATAAACTACATAGTTTTCGTAGCAACGACGCGTAGCAAATGCGTAGCAACTCGTTTAAGCCAAAATCGTAGGCGTGGGAATTGTCTGGCATGTTATACTTATCTATTTATTAATTCACATGCCTTTAATAGATCGACTTGTAACAAATATTAAATTTAAGTACCTAAATAACACAAACTTGTAATTGTTGTATCATCAAGTAATTTAAAAATTATAACTTTGTACCCTACAATATAACGGTACCATTGTGTTGACCTGATAAAGGAATTAGAAGGTGGCTGGTGAAATAATACAGGTACCTTTGAACGTCAAATAAAATTTTAAAGATGTAAAGTGTCTCGATCAGTCCTTTCTAAGTTTTTTTATGGTATAGGTCGGCAAACGAGCAGACGGATTACCTCATGGTAAGCAATCAGTGCCGCCCATGGACACCCGCAACACCAAAGGAGCACCGAGTGCGTTGCCGGCCATTCAGTGATAAGTGTTTCAGATATCAAAGGATTGGGAAGGGATGGGCTCCACATCTCGCTCGCACGTATTCCATTCCACGCACAATTGAAGGTATGTGCTCGTTCCAAAGTGTAGAATCCGATGTAGAGGAACGAGCAAGAAACTCCATAGTTAAGGCGTATAGTACCCTCAATAACCTTGAGCATCCGATCCCATACTAACGTACGACTGGAATCCCAATCCCGTATGGAAATCCCAATAATATAACATGTTCTTTGTAAAATGTTGACTGATTTACATGAGTGCTACCCATTTTGTAGTAAATTTTAACACTAATTGATGTATTAAAAAAAAAATCAATATACCAAGCCTTATAGATATATATAGGAATAGGCATTTATTTGAACAAAGTAGCGTGTTGGTAAATATTTTTTACAGCCTATTTGATATAAGAAAATCAAATTTACTCACATTGTAGTACATGAATCTACAGTAAACATATATTTTTTTTCAATCTTTACACCGAACCCTTAATGAGGATTAGGCTTTAGAATGTAACGTTTTTACGGCTTAAAAGGCGCGTAGGCCCTAGAGTACTCTTTTTTAATCAATTTCACTTACAGATTTTTTGGTACACTAATATAATTTGAATATTTATTTACTGCTTTAATGCTGTTTTGGGATGGCAAATTAGAATACTTGTTTTTTTGTCATAGGCCGTTATCATCTCGCTAGTGTCTTTTGCTTATTAAAAAACAAAATAAAAATAACCTTTTCTGATAATGAATACCAGCTAGTTAGATTCATCGCACCCGTAAACCTCTGTATTATGAGGTATGTAAATGTTATGATAATCGTTGGAGATTCAGAATATACATCTTAAATATAAAAAAATGCTCTAAAGTATACAATATGTACACCATGGGCAGAGTCGATTAAAGGACTATACATTTAATAGATACTCGGGCACCAGTGCTTTGTGATAAACATAAACCACTTAATTCGCATTTTCTAATCCTTACCAAGGTTTTAGACATGCTCATAGCGTTGAATAGTATTAAACAGGCTGCTAACGTGATACTATTGTATTGGCTGAGCGCTGTGGTTGAGTGACCGATTGTTCTGTAACTTGTTGATTTTTTTATTAAAATCATCATTGTCTGCACGGAGCTCGAAAGTTCAGCATTGTTTCATCCCCGTCCTAAAGCTGCAATTGATGTTTTTTCGGCCATCCCATTAAATTCAGAGAACCAGCAACACACATTTGTGTAGATTAATTTTGCCTACGTAGTTGGCTAGTCTAGTTATACAGACTGGCAATTGTCGAAATGATGCTTACTTTTGTATTATTATGTTTTATAACCTATAATACAATTATTGTTCTAAAGATTTTCTTTTCTTTGTATTATTTGTCACAAGTCATTTCCGAGACGTTATGTTATATTCATTTAATGTGACGCACATCCGCATATAGTACACAGACTAGTCTTAATTTACTGTGATATTATGTCTACCTATCAGTCATGTATTATCCAAACTAATATTAGAAATGCGAAAGTAACAATATCTGTCTGTCTGTATTTTCTTCACGCCTAAACTACTGAACCTATTTGTGTGAAATTTGGTTCAGACACAGTTTGGAACTCGAGAAAGGACTATTTACGCAAGATGTCACTATTCCATGCGAGCAAAGTCGCGGTTAAAAGTATACTATAATATAATATACTTAAAATATTGGTCATTTTGTTAATAACATCATAAAATGTTATTTAACTGCCTAATAATGTTAACAGACCGTGGGTTTGAGTCAAGCTCAATAATTTACCGCGGCTCCGGCTGCTGCTGACGCAGAAAAAGTGGTTTTTTGTCAGTAAGAGAACGACAAACAACATTTTTTAAAATTGGCCTACACTAGGTCAATTTAAATTAATTGCTTTTTTAAAAATTGGCCTACACAAAGGTAACTTTTCTTATTAATTGCTTTTTTAAAATTGGATTACACATAGGTAAATTTTCTTATTAATTGCTTTTTTAAAAATTAGCCTACACATAGGGAAATTTTTTATTAATTGCTTTTTTAAAAATTGGCCTACACATGGCAAAATTTTTTATTACTTGCTTTTTTAAAAATTGGCCTACACATAGGAAAATTTTTTAATAACTGCTTTTTTAAAAATTGGCCTACACATAGGTAATTTTTTAATAAATTGCTTTTTTTTTAAAATTGGCCTACACATAGATCAACATATAAAAAAGTTGGAATCGAGTGAAATTCATAAGGCGTCTAGGCCGAAGCTGCTAGCAAAAACTAGTATAATCGTGCGAATTACAATCAATGTTTATGTGATATTCTTTATAATTTATATAGCAAATAATTAACGAGTTTTTTTATTACTTGTGTGATGGTAAGTAAATACATAGACAATAATTTTCTTTACAAATAACAACAGATATTAAAAAGTCATAACACTAATATTATAGGGTATAACTTCTAATTAGTTAGGTAACTAGATATCTCAAGATTACATGGTCAACTTACGTAAAACTTACTTCGTTATGATAGTAGAATAATTTGCACTAATTGGACACATGTAATGAGATGTTTGACAAAGGCATTACATTATCTGCTATTGTCTTTTATGCAATACAATACATAACCTGTTAGGTTTGGTTGATGAAATAAAACTAAGTTTATTTATCAAATAGCAGAGGTGGAATTTATTATTTTACTTTAGGAGGTGTGTGTTGCCTGAAGGCGTTAGCACAACAGAATGAGGGCGAGATGCAAACATCTCAGTGAGGGTTAGCTGGCCACTTAAGGCACTTATAATAGTGGCGTGAGAATAATGAGTAGATTGATTTTTGTTATTCCATACAAGTTAAATTAAACCCTAAGAACTTACTGCTAGGCCTTTTGGAGAGGGGAAGTCTCCTAATGACTTCTTCCTCCCTATACAAGTCAAAAACAGTGAGCATGCCTACTAGAACTGTAGTTTATTTATTTATTTTACACTTCTTGCACAACGTACAATGGCGGACTTAACGCCTTAGGCGTTCTCTGCCAGTCTACCTTTGGGTGGTGGAGAAATAGGATGGTAGGTGCATTTCTGTAGATAATAATAAGGAAAAAAATATATAATGTAGATAATAAGAAAAAAAAAATTAAAACCAAACACAAGCTATAAAATTATAGCTCATACATAAATATCAATATAATATAAATATATAGGACCTACATATACATATATATTCTATATACATATATCAATATAATAAATATGTAAGTAAGTAAGTAAGTATGTGTAAGTTTAGTGGAGAAGCACTCAGTTTATTGTCGGGTTTGTTCAATATCGACACATAAACACATGAGTATTTTTATGCTGTCGTATAAGAAAAGAATACTTAGATAAAACAAATTTAGTTTCGAGTGTGAGGACGTCTCTACGTCACCGCTTAGATTAAAATAATGTATCGCAGCCCCGGCCCGCAGCAGCGTAGTTTTTAGTAATTCTGGCAGTCCCTTTCGCCTCACCTTAAGGCGAAAAAGTCATTTTTTTATGTAAATAAAATGTTAATAGGTCGGCAAACGAGCAGACGGATTACCAGATGGTAAACAATCAGCGCCGCCTATGGACAACCTAACGGAGGAGTTACGAGTGCGTTGCCGACCTTTTAGGGGTTAGGGATTTGGCAATTTAGGGATTGGGGTTGGGGAAGTCTTGGGCCTCCGGTAACCTCACTCACACGGCGAAACACAACGCTGTGGTTGTTTCACGAAGGTTTTCTGTGAAGCCGTGGTGTCACTCCGGTCGAGCCGACCCATTCGTGCAGAAGCATGGCTCTCCCACACTTAACTCATTTGATGATATTCCATTAAAAAAACACGATCTTTCAAATCAATATGTTCGGAAGTGTTGATTGAAAAACACTTGTTTTACAATAAAATAACAATATAAAAACAGCCTTCATCCTTATTATTGATTGGTTGTCTGTTTAAAGTAAATACAGTGAAAGTTTTATAATAATTTATTCAACGCTTTAGTGATGGGTCCTTGTAGTGTTGGAGGACAGTCGAATATATTATCAAAGGTTCTATTTCATAATTTATTCAACAGTGAAAGGTGTCACACCTGTAATGTCGCATGGCTTTCCAAAGAAAAGAATCAACATGTATAGTGAATGAAGACGGTCTGTCGTAACTAATAAATAAATTTTAACTTATTTCGAAGCCCTGTAGATTCTAGAATTAAAGTCGGTTGTAATACAATCACGTTATTGGTATTTTGATTTTTAATAATGTTTGTTTTGACTGATAAGACCCTACTCACTAATGCTGGCATCTATGTACGACGTTTGCAAATGGTAGTTTAATTGACAAATTAAAATAAGGATAAATAAATCATAAGGGTTTTTTTTTAAACAGTAATCGTTAGCCTGTCTGTTACATATAATAATTAGTATTTATTTTTGATTGAATGAAGAATATCATTAAATGCCTTTGCACTTTGGGTGAAGGCGAGAGGGAGTATCTGATTAACAATCACCCTGTTCTCTCTCCTGCTCGGGACCAGAGCCGCGGTAAATTACTGCGTTTGGACCCTCATCATCATAATAATCAGTCTTTTTTCGTTCACTGCTGGTTAAGGCCTCCCAGACCCGGAACAACAATTTGTGGATCACACAAAGAGTTGTTCCGTGCGGGAATCGAACCCGCGACACGTTGCACGGCTGCCAGTTGCCCAGCCACCGCACCAGCCATGCAGTCAAGTCAATTGGTGGATAAGTCGCATTTTCAATGTCCATGTCTCAGCTGCGTATATCATCACTGGTAAGACGCACTTACCTATTGAAGACTATGTCGAGAATTAAATAGTTTCCTATATGCTCCCCAGCCAAGCTCCATCCTTCTGCACATCCCATACTTATAATTACCCTTGGTTGACTGGTAGAGAATGCCATATGGCATTAAGTCCGCGTAGTCGCAAGTAAGCATAAATAAATAAATAAATAAAAATATGTTATTGAATTATAAAGGATAATAGAAAAATTGGACACCTGTGATATTATAGAAAGCTATTAATAAAAATGCATCGTCATTTTGAAGTCGGTTAGCAACCATGTTGGAACTTTAGTATCGTCATGAAGACTCATCACTTTTCAGTTATTCAAAGTTTAGTATAGTATATAATTAGCTTGTGAACACATGACATGTAAACCAAATAAATTAAGCATTCTTAGCATAAGCAACCACTTAGGACAGTTATTTAAAGAAGATATGTAAGTAGAATTTTCTATCTATAGTTTCGGTAGGCAGAGATAGGTAAAATAAAGTATTGTAGATGAGAAATGCATTGAATTAAAACACGGTTTATTTTAATTATGCGACTGATATTATATTGCCGTCAGATTTTTGAAAGTAAATTATAAGGTTTACCTTTTTTTTGACGTGGGAAAATCAAATGATGTTTTGAATCATCTCTTTCCCTGGGACGGATAACCTGGATGAGTGTTATGGTTTTTACTAAAAAATACTAAAAACTTTTTAGTCTAACACACCTCACACTCCAATATTAAGGCTCTTAGGTATTATAGTTGAATTATCTTACTGATGGACTTAACAAACTTTTTTTTGATTCTCGTACCATGTTATGGTTGTCTTCCCTGTTGACACATTTCTTCTGCCGTTTTCGCTTCTATTCGGGAAGAAAGAATTAAATAAGAAATACTTTACTATCTCCGAAGGATTTGGATCGATATCTAAAAGGGTTTCTTAATCCCCGTCTTTTTTAGATTTTACCTTGAGATTACTTTATGTGCTACAAAATAGAAAAAAAAACTTTGTATATTTTTCGACACAAAAGTTGACCTTGAATTGCTTTTATTGCTTGCGTGACTTCTGGACTATGTGATGTGTTCAACAACAGTGGGGTACATGGGTAGCAATATAAAAAATTTCGCCGTTAACACTACTGTAATTATAAATGTTACACGCATTTTTTTAAAGCATATTTTAGCCGTTCTCTTAAACATTTAATGATTACTTAAATTGGGTCTGGGTGTGGTGTTTATGTGACATTGTTTGTTTGTAAATACACCCATTTCTTTAGAACAATCATTGTCCCCTGTCCTGATACGGATGCGAAGAAAACAAATGAAGAACTGGATGCAGAGAATAGAGACAAGGATAATGCAAGTAGTGCATCAACAGTGGAAGTGCTTGATGACAAGTGAAACTAAAAAGACTTTCAAATTAAAAAGCAAAGTTAAGTTCGATTGTGTGCCAAATAAATAGGTCTATTTATCCCACACAGGAGAAAATCCTAGAGTGGGACAACGATTTTTCTAAAGAAAATAAGAAAAAAAATTAAACTATTTTGTATTGTTATTTCGATTTTGTTCCGAAAATAAGTAATTTTGTGGCTTATAAAAATGATCTAAGAAGTAATAAGTAAGACCTGTAACTACAGTGGTCAGCATGTTAATTTAGTTTAAAATCTGTAGATATTTTCATTGAATTATTGATTTTATCACCAAACTCTAAATTTGAATATCTAATATAATTTGCCAAAAAGGGGTATATAAATATAACTAGCTTTAAAATTAATTGCTCATACCTACATGTCATAATGTGATTTTTATTGTAATATCTTTTTGAGGTTCCGTACCTTAAGAGTACCTAAACACGAGAACCCTGTTATTAACAGTCCGCTATCAGATCATCTTTCTGTTCTCTCTGCTACCAAGCTGTTTCTCATGAACCCTGATTAATGTAGTGGGTCTGTTCGACCGGAGTGATACCACGGTCTAACAGAAAACTGGCGTGAAACAACCATAGCTTTGTGTTTTGCTGAGTAAATGATGTACGATGTACCTCTTCTTATCCCCCAATCTCTCCACAATCCCAAAATTTCTGAAAACCAAATCCCCAAAGGCTAGAAACGCTGCCGTAACTTCAGTGGTGTTGCGGTGGCTGTCCATGGGCGGCGCCGATCGCTTACCATCAGATAATCCGTCGGTTATGGTTTGCTGACCTATTCTATAAAAAAACTTGATAAATTAAAATCTCTACATAGAAAATGTTAATTTTGATTCCTCCTTATAAAAAGAAACGACTTATCCAAAAAATGGTAATAGCCGGATCGAGGTATTATCGAGTTCTTCGAAACGCTTCTTTTGGGAACGCTAGGAGGAACAAAACGGGGGCGCTTAGATGGGACAGCTACGAGGAATACCTCGCAGAGCAGAATCAAGTGCATTTGTCACAACCGACGCTTTTTCTTTTTGACATCACTCATTTAACAAAGACAATTAATTATTAAAAAAAAATTAACAGGTGCATATTATGTTCTACATTTTATTGGTAGGAACATGACTGTATTCAGTGACTAAAAACATTAATAATCAGTCAGTCTATTTGTAAAGATAAAATAGAATACAAACTAAATATCCTTAATACCCTTCCGCTTACAAACATTAAGATAAAATCAAAAGAAAAACATTACTATTAATAAAATGGAATAAAGAAAGTAAAATCCTTTATTCAGACAAAGATCACGTTTTGTAATCTAAAAGTGACAAACAAACAGCCGGTCAAAGAAACATAATGTACTCGGTCGATGTGTCATTGCCTTATCTCATACTTATTTATATATGAGTACTTGTTTGTATGTTTTGACAGCAGAAATATATTTCACGAACAACGCCAGCTGCAGTTTCATTTTTACTTTATTTGGAAACAGACTTATCAGCGAGAGTGCCAGTATATTTAATTACAGAGATTTGCCTTATCAGTACTTTTTTATCTGTACTGAAGTGAGCATCACGGTAGATATCGTCACTTGTACGTGTGAACCGGTGGATCTCAGACACAAAATGGGCAACTCGAAAAGTAAGAAACTGAAAATTAGCGATGAACAGAATCAGAGTGCTAATAAGACTAAAGAGGAAAGTCGTGAAAGGATAAACTCATTGAAAACCGATATCACTGATGCGGATGCAAAGAAAACAAATGAAGAACTGGATGTGGAGAATAGGGACAAGGATAATGCAAGTAGTGCATCAACAGTGGAAGTGCTTGATGACAAGTGAATCTAAAAAGACTTTCAAATGAAATAGCAAAGTTAAGTTCTTGTGCCAAATAAAACAGTCTATTTTTAAAATGTCGTTCGTGTAATGTTTGTGTTTTTTTATTTCGACATCGATACGCTAGTGGTTGTTAGGTTATAAAATTGTTTATCCATGGCTTAAAGTATGTATTGTTTGGCAGATTATGGAATTATCGTCATTTTTATCTAAGGCATTTCCGAATACAATAGGTAGTTTATTGTAATTTTATATTAAGATATTTCGCTCTATAAATCAATAAAACGTCATGTTTATGTACATTTCTAGATGGTTTTATTTTCTTTGTTTTTAACTAGAGAAGTATATTTTTGTCTTCCTCGATACAAAAAAAACGAGATTGTACTTACTTAATTGTTTTATTAGCGACGTATAACAAATTTCCTTATTTAAAAAAAATATTACAGCTTGATAAGGATTATTTTTTTGTATTCTGCATCTCAATATGAACGAAACAATATTTTCTTTTTAAAACTACTTACGTCAAAAAGATGATGTTTAAGGTTGAAATTGTATTATTTCAGACTGTGAGACAGGTACATTATATGTAAGTAATATCTAAGTATAAGAAACTATCATAATACTTTATTCAAAAATATTCAATTCTGAGAACAATTAACGTGAAATGTGGCTCAAAAATGTAACATAAATTAAACAGCTGTATTTGTTTTTGCGAAATAAAAATTGCATACTTATCTTTACTTGTATGTCATTTAGAGTTCACAATAATATTGATAGGTGTTAGTATGTCTGTCGCCTGTATCTCACTCTTACTTTGAAGTTATTATCCCTTCGTTTACAAATCACGTTTATATCATGCAAAGGTTACATTTCTATCAATAAAGGTATAAAGTTATGACCTTTTTACCTCGCATGTACTTTAAGTGATTAATTAATACGATAGTTTCCAACTAGGCTAATTCAATACTGGGCCAATTTTAAAAACAATATGTTTCTATGGAATTTACGTAAGTGACGACATCGTATTTTTGCATCAAACAGTTTATGTATTTCTGAAAATTAGCTAAAAAATATCGTAAATTTTATGTATGGACAGATGGATGAATAAAAGTATACTTATTTATTTTTCAATATTTTATTGTAATGAAACATCGAATTTATTTATTTTTGACCTATGAAACCCAATTGTCAAGCAGCCTTTATTTAACCTCTTAACTGCCGGTGTATGCAAGTACGTATGAGACACAATCCAAACTAATATTACCCATAAATGCGAAAGTGACTCTGTCTGTCTGTCTTTTCGTCACGCCTAAACCACAGAACCGATTTCTGAATGAAATTGGTGAAATTTGGTACAGACATACTTCGGAACTCGAGAAAGGACATAGGATAGTTTTTATACCATAAAATTACAGGAAGTCACTATCCCACGCAAACGGAGTCGCGGGCAAAATAAATTGTGTCTCGCTTAGATCTACGTTCAGTACAAGGGCCAAACTTTAAAAAGATATGCTGTGAATATTTGCATGTTAACGGATCACCTCGACCTTGCTTTGTAGCCATTTTATCCCAATAGAAACAAAACCAACACATAAAAAAGCCAGGTTTATCCTTCATCGTCACTGTAATACAACATAAAATCGATTGATTCATTCATTATTCCATGTTGACCTTTCCTTTTTCGATTTTCTGATAGTAAAACACGTAGTCCGTGGCAATGTAACAACGCGCAACGCACTTAGGTAAATAGAGGTCAACCTATTTACATTAAGTGATTCACACGCCTAATATTTTGATTAATACATCAATTTTGTACTTTCACTATTTCCTCAAACCCACTCTTCACCTACATCGATAAGGGTATTACAGTAATTATATAATCGATGACAAATACTGCTATCATACTGATAACAATTCAATTGTCGTTATTGGAAAGTGTTAAAATGTAAGGGAATTCTTGTGAACATTACTGAAACACGACACCAGTTAAGGTAATTTCTTTACGATGTTTTCCTTCACCAAATATTAGTGGTATCTAAGTAAACGTAGAAAGTACATACAATTCGGAAAGAGTCACATTGATACTTGCCAGGTTTAGTACCCGCATCCTCGTGTATGAGAAACGAGTGCCTTAACCTCCAGGCCACCACGATACCGCGAATTCTGGAAATTATGGCTAATATTACATCTTGAGATTCTTATAAATAAACATATTTTGTATAATATACAAAAATATGTATTGATGTACTGATTCACTGTTATGTCGCCGTGAGTGAGGTTACCGGAGGCCCAATCCTTCCCCTCCCCCAATCCCTAAATCTCCAAATCCCTAAAAGGTCGGCAACGCACTAAAAATAAATCTACTTCACAGTGAACAAGTTGCAACAAGTTATGATCTGAAAACGACCTTGACTGGCCTGTCGCACAGCCCTATCGTACAATAATAACTACACGCTGTAAGTTATCTGGTGAACAAATGAACAGAAATAACATGCAATTCATGTGCGACCCGTTTATCATCGCGTGGAATGTTTTTGTTACATGTGTTTAAGGGGACTCAGACATCGAAGTGCAACAACTCCAATTAAATGGCGGAACTACTGATATTTTCAGTTCATAGTGGATAGTTTAAGAATAACATCCTTATTATTGTCTTATTTTAATTATTATTATTTTTTTTTATTTTGATATCATGTTTTTCTTATTAAAATTCTAAGATTTCTTATATGTGATTAATATTTTTATTTTTAACATATTTCTTTTCGTTCTTTGACTATGTCATTAAATGTCCAAATTATTCTCAAATATTTGTCATGTATAACAATATACCTATAGATATAAAAAATAGCATTTGTTTATTAAATGGTCACTTTTTTGTATAAAAAATAAATTCGTGTGAACTATCTCTTCTTTATTATGATTTGAATGATTATGAGGACAGCTAGCTTTTTACTAATTAAATTCTATTATTTGAAACAAAGTCAGTCAGTCAGTCAGTCAGTTTAGTATACATTTTAGCATAAATCATACCAAATAATAATGTTCAGTGACTCTAACATGTGTAGATCTTTAAATTATACTGATGTTAGTACCTACTTATTACACACATCATCAACCTTTAACTATGTGCCCACTGCTGAGCAAAGGCCTCTTGACACACGGAGAAGGTTTGAGCATTAATCACCACGCTTGCTCAAGGCGGATTAGCGATTTCAAACCAGGTCTCCTCACCATCCGGAGTTGCGGGTTAAGCGAAATGAGTCATCGCAGCCTCGGCTCAGAGCAGGAGAAGTAATGAGGGGTTTTTAGTCAGTAAGAGTCTGACACTCTCTCTCGCCTTACCTGGGCGAGAGCAGTCATTTGACGACTTTCCCCTGACAAAAAAGGTCTCCTCACTACGACTTACTTCAGCTTCATAATATTAGTATGGTTAAAAATATAGGTAAGAATTCCAGATTTTTGTTCTGCAATTCAATTTTATTCAGCTAATAGAAGTTTTTCTTTGATACAACATGATACAAGACTGTAACCATGAGAACATTGGCTTATGGCAATTTGAAGAGAATGTGTCATCCATAATATTCCGTGCACATGTACATATTTTGTCTGAGCGATAACCGATGAGTAACAAGACGCGGCTTTGGTCTTTAGATAACAAACTATTAAAAGATTAAAGTTACACCTAATTTACAATGGCATTATACATCATGCATGTCTGTGTGTCATTCCCTGTTTTGCCATGAGGTGATGTCAGATTAGAGTAGGTATAATTGTAACCTATTCGTCGACGTCTACAACAACCACACAAACCAAATTTCACAGAAATCGGTTCAGTAGTTTAGGCGTGAAGAAAATACAGACAGACAGAGTTACTTTCGCATTTATAATATTACTTTGGATTTAATACCATTAAATTTTATGGCATTGTTTTTATATTTTTTTATTCATTAACCAAATAAATTATATTTTTCTCTTTCTTTTTTGTTTCTTACTAAGGAAGTGAGTACGGAAGTAAGAGATTATTTAACACAAATCTATGAGCTCCAAAGTTAGCCTTCGACAAATGTTGAATACGAAATCCCAGAAAAGCTACTTACAAAATTGACGAAAAAAATGACTTCATGCGAAATTTTTGTCGAGTTCGACACCTTTTCTAAAACCGAGAATTGGCCCCAGACAGCAATGCTTTCTGATGTACCAAAAAATTAAACCTACGATTTTCAAGCAGCTTGCTTAAGTGACGAACCCCAATTTCTCTTATGCAAATGACGCCTTGTGTGTCAGTCTCACGATGATTCAGAATTTCAAGATCGACTTAAGTATGTATGAATAATTAGGTAAACAGATATCAGTTAGCATAACATTATGTGAATTCCTCATGCGTGCACTTATGAAGGCCAGGTTGGAACGTACATAATCCTTTTATCTGCAACACCAACGTTAATGAGAAACAAAAGACGAATTGTAGGTTTCAAAACATGACTAGTTATTGTAGTTACGAATATTGAGTGCCTTGTGTACCGATAGATGTGCAGTACATTGAACAGATGCTGTATGTAGAGGCAGTTAGGCTGCGAATTATCTTGCTAAAACTTGGTATTTAAATATTATTTATAAGTTAGATATATATCATTGATATACATTTAGAATAATTATACACATAAACTATATTTATATACATTATTATATACATAGGTATTTTAGGCCGGATGGCATGCACGGGCTATATGTGTGCAAGCGCAATAATTAACAGCAGTTCCGACTTGTAGTGGTTTTCATTAAGTGTAATCCAT
Source organism: Spodoptera exigua (assembly GCA_902829305.4). Lineage (NCBI taxonomy): Eukaryota > Metazoa > Arthropoda > Insecta > Lepidoptera > Noctuidae > Spodoptera > Spodoptera exigua. Next base: position 8,951,827 of record LR824612.2, read on the forward strand.
CTCCCCTTCAAGGGCGAAGGAAGTCTAAGTAAGTCTACTAACGCCCGGTTCCTATAATTGAGAAACGATCCGTTTTAATTACGAATAGTAGTTTTATATACGACTCGTAAGCTAAAACCGTTCCTATAACAAACGTCTCGTCGTGCAACTTACTGACGGTTTGCAACTAACGGATATCGGTAAGCGAATTATATGGAGATCTATGGTGTCTGTGGTGTTCCTATAAATATTATACCGTCAGTAGACGGTCAAGATAACCATTCGTAATGTCATTTGGTCGTATTGCGTGTACAACGACGATTCGTTAAATATAGGAACCGGGCATTAGACTACTAAGATTCTACTGTCCTGTGCTACTAATATTATAAATGTGAGTTTGTGAGAATGCTCTATAGGTAGGTAATACCTTGGATTAATGCATAAGCATAATCTAGTAAAATAATAAATTTGAAAAATAGTTATTTTCAAAATTTGTTTAATTTATTTATTTGCTTTATGCATTTTGTAGGACATTCACGAAGCCAATACCTATAACAAAGATTGCAAATCACTACAAAATATTGAGACACTAACTTTTCACTGTTATTAATCTTTAAATCCTCCTCGTTTTTTAAATCAGATTAAGGTAACAAGCTAAGGTATAATAAATTTGGTAAAGGCGACTGCTTCAAAAAAAAAAAATTAATGGTTTAATTTTTCAGTAGATATTGATCTTTGCCATTGATTGGTTAGGTTAGGTTAATGAGCTTGGTGAGCTCACCTATGTGCCTTAGATTCTCATTTAATAGTAAATAAGAACCTAAGGCACATAAAACTGGGTGTATAATTTATATTTGAAATTATAACCTATTATATACACCTCTGCCTACGTTTTAGGGAAAAAGGCATGATGATGTAAAAAAGGAAGATTAGACTAAGATAAGTGTTAGTCTTAACTGTCTGCGACTTTTTTTTTTATTATTTAATAGATCGGCAAACGAGCAGACGGATTACCTGATGGTAAGTAATCAGCGCCGCCCATGGACAACGGAGGAGTTACGAGTGCATTGCCGACCTTTTAGCTATTAGGGATTTGGAGAATTAAGGATTGAGGACGGATTGGGGGTGGGGAAAGATTGGGCCTCCGGTAACCTCACTCACACGGCGAGACACAACGCTGTGGTTGTTTCACGCCGGTTTTCTGTGAGGACTTAATATGACCTAGACAATATATATGACAGACATCTTAATACATATGTGTTTGTTCGCCAACAGAGTTTCTATTACAATCCTTTGTGCTGGGTAAAATTATAGGTAGAAGGTACATTTCGATCCGTGATTTGACGGTCACCATGACTTGCTATTGTGATGGCACCGCCCATCGTTGCTATGGTATCCATACACCATAACAGGTTTTATTCACAATCATAACAGACTTATAAATCAGTATTTCTGTGGACTTCAGTTGAAAGACGCGTTGAAATATTATCCGCCGTCCGTTCAGAGGTTATTCGAAACAACGCGCATTTACTTAACTTCGTTCCATCAACTATAATAGGTTTCTGCTTCTTCAGGAAGATAATTTTGTGAATTAATTTTGAATTAGATTCTGTTTGTGCTAGTTTGATTTAAAATAATTCAAACTGGGCCAATGCATGGACAAAACTGTTGTAGAAAAAATACAAAAGGCGAAGTGAGTTTTTGCGAATCCGTTTATTTTTCGCATGCTACCATATTTGATTTTATTTATATTTAAATATATGCCACGTGAATTATTTTTAGTTTAAATATTAGTTATTTGAAGTATTAAATTACTTTGCTTTATATTTTTGTTTTTTTTTCTCTAGGTTTGTGACTAGACGGAGACAAAGGAGTTTTTATATCAAACGTTTTAGTTAGGTTTTTTTTTTATAAATAATACAAATATGAAAAGCTTAGTATGTTTAGTAGCTGTATGTCTTTTAATAATCCTCCCTAGGTAAGTGAAACATGAATCGGGTGAAGGGTGAAAATATTTTGTACAATTTTTAACCGATGTTGAAAGAAATCAAAAGAAAAGAAATGTCACTATAGTGGTGGTGGTTTTTAAGTACCTAATTATTTTTTGGGTGTATATGTAACAAATTATTTATAATTGATATACATTTTATCGCTTTTTTACAACGTTTACAGTTAACATTAAAACAGTTACACTGACTTAAATAAAACAATATAAGATTAAAGTCTACTATGGCATGGCTTATGATTTGCTTATTTCAGCACTGAAATTTATCTGCACGCGATAGCAAAGTCGCAACTTTTTGACATAGTTTGTGCACGGTTGCAATGCAATATCATTACGAAGCTTCGTAATTTAATGGCAATATAATAACTGACTTTTACCTTCATAATATTATTTACAATTTCTGATGTCCCTCTATTATTCTGCATTGATTTTTAATGTCATAGATTGGCAAATGATCAGATGGGCTACCTGATGGTAAGCAATCAACGCACCCAATGGACACTCGTAATATAAATGGATTTACTACAAGTGCCTTGCCAGCTTCTTGTGAGTTGTTAGGGATTTATAGATAAGGAATTCGAGGATTGGGAATTTACGATCCCTATCCTCTGGATTTGGTAGACTGATATAATTATTTAAATTTATGAAAAAAATAAAAAGTGGGTCTCTTCATATGTAATTATTTTGATAATTATGGGGATCGATACACAAAACCAATTTGTTGAGGATTAATTAGTAGGACAAGGGTTTTCTTTCATGACAATTTTCTCGCGATAATGACAAATACTTAGAGATTACTGATTCATTAGTAATATACATATATTGTAATTTATTTACATGACATGATTAAGTTGAGTTAAAGGATATTGGTTAATATTATGTTCTTTTACAGGCTGTTCATAGTACCTGTTATTTATTTTGACATATTGGTTAGTTGTTACTCTACATTCGTGTATAAGTGACTAGAATTATAGGTTGCGGGTAATTTTAACTATTTATTAACAGTTTTGTTTAATTATTTGGTGTAAATTGTATTGCGATAAATTAAACATATTTGAAGAAAAGCTTAGTACTTCTCAGAGTCTTATGTAGATGCGTTTACTGACTAAAATCCTCCCCATTCCGCCCGGTCCCTTAATATGCATGCATCATTCAGCAATGGGAATAATAACATAAACGTTTCCCCTGGTTTTCTAATTTAGCATGAATATCAACAGTATATAAACAATAGGGTTGCCATGTTTTAACAGCAACGCAGCAGCACGTTCTAAGAGCAAGATGCCAAACCAACCAATTAAGGTGTACTACCTCCCACCTTCCCCACCATGCCGGTCCATCATCATGGCTGCCAAGGTGATTGGCGTAGACCTGGACCTGGTCTTGACTAATATCATGGAAGGACAACATATGACACCGGAGTATCTTAAGGTATGTTTTAAAAATATTTAGAATTAGAAGCTTTCTATGTGCATGCGTACTTTGGTATATATGTTCACAAATACAAGCCAAAGGATCGCTATTTCCCAATTGTCTATTCTACTTATCTAAAAATTTCTTTCTCGCCCCGTAAGGGTTTTCGTAAGGGGCGAACCACAACTCCAAATTAATAAAAACGGGGCGAGTGGAACATTTTAATCGGAAGGGGCAAGATCCAGGGGGTGAGCTGATACTACACCATCACAACAAAAAAGGAAAAAATTGTCGAAGCGTTGTTGAGTTATTTTTTTTTATGTAATAGGTCGGCAAACAAGCAGAGGGATTACCTGATGGTAAGCAATCAGCGCCGCCCATGGACACTCGCAACGAAGGAGTGACGGGTGCGTTGCCGTCCTTTTAGGGATTAGGGATTTGGATATTTAGGGATTGAGGAGGGGTTAGGGGATGGGAAGGATTGGGCCTCCGGTAACCTCACTCACACGGCGAAACATAACGCCGTGGTTATTTCACGCCGGTTTTCTGTGAGGCCGTGGTATCACTCCGGTCGAGCCAACCCATTCGTGCCGAAGCATGGCTTTCCCACACTTTATGCACTTTCCTTCTCAATTTTATTGCGATTTATTGATTAAAAAGATAAATAATTTATTGGAAGCATCGTATAAACACCTAAGTCTTCTCTCAAGAAAAGAACGCGTTAAATAACTAGGAAACAGATTATTCTTTAATATCATTGTCAACGTAAGCAATTAAATAGTAATATTGTTGTAAAAGAATCAACATTGTCAACATCGCGTGATATATTCACATTTACATTTGCGCTATCAATAAATCATGTTAGCGTTTTTCACGAAATCAGCGACTGAAATTTATTTTTATTTGACCCCAACTAAGTATGGAATATTTTTATGGTAGGTCGGTTTAATTTATATGCCTTGTAAGTGAAATACCATTAAAAAGTAAATCTAAATTTGTGAACTAAAAGCCTGCACGAAGTATTTCGTTTATATTAATTTTTTTAAGTTATCTTTACGCCACTTATAGCATTAATGAATTTATTTCGATATTTCTTCTAGCGTATAGCTGGCCTACTTATCTATGTATTAAAAATAATTTATTGATTTCGATCTAAAAACATAACAAGCAGTTCCAACAAAGAGGTTCCATTATACGTAAATATCTTTTATTATATGGTTGATTGTACATGTTCATTCGTTTGTTTCTAGATGAATCCCCAACATACGATACCAACGATGGATGATAGTGGATTTATTTTGTGGGAGAGGTGAGTTTTTATTTAATAAATCATATTTTCTTCTTATTTTCAAGATGTTACCGAAACTGATTTTCTAACAAAAGCCTGGATTGATCTAGATCCTGATTCGGAATTGAAATGAATTAACTTATTTTTTTCAATCGTTGCCCCCACGTGGATTTTCTCATGTGTCGTGAGTGTGACTACAAATATACAATTTCACTACACCCAGACACCAAACAACAATTTGTGGATCACACAAAGAGTTGTTCTGTGTCACAGTAGTAGTAAAAATAAAACTACTAAATGAATATAGAAAAAGAGTTTCTTTGGGAAAGTTGTTGTTAAGTTAACTATCACGTGTTTTACAAATATCGTTCACTAACTACCAGTCACCCTATAGAATTGCAGTTATGAATTTAAGTCCTGTTTCCACCTCTTTATTTTGTCTTTCAGTCGTGCTATCCTGGCTTACCTCGCCAACGCTTACGGTCGCGACGACACTCTGTATCCAAAGAACCCTCGTCAGCGAGCTATTGTCGACCAGCGCCTGAACTTCGACCTTGGCACACTTTATGTGCGCTATTCCGCCCTCTATGTAAGTTGTTTTATAATTAACTAGCTTTTACTTGCTGCTGCGCTCCCGTCATTTGACTACCTGCATGATAATGTAGGGTATAAACCCTACGTACACTACCTACCCTACGCTACCTAGTACCTACCCTACCCTGTGCTATCTACCTTATCCTACCTACCCTATCCTAACTAGCATATTCTACCTACCCTACTGCCTGCCGTGTTAGTGCAGTTACCGGATATCACACCCTCCCTAAAAGATACGGTACGCAGATCTATTTTGAATAGGATTGGAAATGAGCAGTCGTATAACCTATTTTTATGTCGATAGGCTTCTGCTTCCGCAACACCGAGGAGATACAAGAGTATTACCGCTCTTTATGTTGTTGGGGATTGGACGATTGAGGATTTTGGGATGAAGACAAGGATTGGGGATTTTAGGATGAGGGAAAGGATTGAGGATTTTGGGATGAGCGGAAAGATTGAGGGGAGGATTGGGGCTTCCCCTCATCCCAAAATCTCCAATCTTCCAATCAAACCATCATCGCGAAACAGAATAGAAGCATGGCACTCTCACACTTAAACGAACGCAGTAGCAATCATGAGCCATTTTTGTTTCTTCTATTTTCTTTCCCCTCTTATATTTTGTTCTGGGAAAATGTTTTTTTATGGTATCGGTCGGTAAACGAAAAAACGAATAACCTGATGGTAAGCAATAAGCGAAGCGAACAACACCAAAGAAGTAACGAGTCCGTTGCCAACCTTTTAGGGATAAGGGTTTTGGAAATTTAAGGACTGGGAAGGGATGTGGTAGGGGGAGAAACGAAACACAAAGCTGTGGTTGTTTCTCGTCGGTTTTCTGTGAGGCCGTGGTATCACTCCGGTCGAGCCGATCCATTCGTGCCGAAGCTCTCCCACACTTGAACTGAGTCCTTGCTTCGCACCAACCAAATGATTTTTCTGCACTACCCTATGGTTGACTGCTACAAAATGTCTTAAGGCATTAAGTCCGCCATTCAATTGTTTTGCGTAAAGAATAAAATAAATAACTCAGATAGTATACATATATTATCAAATGGAATATCCATCGATATAATACAGTAGTACCTCATGAGTCATTCGGGATATGATATACATTTCCTTATATAGAGGGACGAGATTTAATAATCTAATGTGAGTGTCATTTGTATTGGGACCAAACCCACTCCCGTGTACCGGAACCGATCATTGTTGCTTGGCGGCGTTGGTTATTTAAATGATTATGTAGAGTGTAATACACGCTGTCTGTGTCTGTGTCATAGCCTATGTGTCTGCATGGATGTTTAAGTTTTTGAACTTGTTGTAGGCAATTGTTACTACCATGTTTAAGTTTCCTATGCTCAAGCTAATATAATTAACTAACGCGCGGTTCTTGAAAGGCTTGTCAACGCTAAAATTAACTAATCTCCTGTTAAATCTCTTGTCAAGTCATCTGATTGGTTGTTGATAATTCAGTCAACCAATCAGATGACTTGACAAGAGATTAAATTGATTTTAACATTGATCGGCCTTTCGGAAACCGGGTGTAAATTAGCGATATTAAGCTGTTTCATTTCATTCTATCACTAATCATTAGTTTAAGGTGATTTTCTCGTATGTATTTTTCTACATATTTTTTGTTTCAAGCAGTAAAAAATAATTGATTATTTGTGGCTATTCTCGCTTATGAAGTGGAGGTCCATAGCCTATCTTCTGCTACGAGCTGTAGCTTTTGATATAACTACAAACGTAGTTCTTTCCAGTTACCTATGCTGTTTCGCGGTGAAGAGTATGATGAAAAAAAGGCTGACCAGTTAGACGAGGCCCTTGGCTGGTTAAACACCTTCCTTGATGGACGGGCCTTCGTTGCTGGTGACAATTTGACCATTGCGGACATTTCTATCATCGTCACTATAACTAACCTTGAGGTAAGACTTGAATTGATAAGATGATGAACAGAATTGGTGTCATGAAGCATTTTGTTCCAATAGATTTTTGATGTTATAAGCAATCGGAGCCACCTATGTACATCCACAACACCACAGTTGCCGCGCTTTTGGGAATCAGGATTTTGGCGATTTAGAGATTAGGAAGGGATAGGGGAGGGGAAGGATTTGGCCTCTGGTAACCTCATTTTACAAAAAAAAAAAAAAAAAAAACACAACGCCAATATTATTGCAAGCCGGTTTTCGGTGACGTCGACTCATTCGTGCAGAAGCATGGCTCTCCGACATTTGGACATTGCGATTAATTGTCAATATACTGAAGTAAAGATAACGATAATTAGGATTTTTTAATCGACGAATAATACGCGAACCTATTTACAAACCCCCGTTACACACAAAAATATACCACGGCCCAACTTAAAGAGGCTGTATGTGAACTGTGACCACAGTTATTGAGTGAAGTGAGAAAAATAATATTGGTTTACCTTTATACAAAATAATTGAATATAAATACCAAATAGTAACATTGACATATACTCTGCATACCTGCAAGACAATACAACATATTTTATGCATAATTTTTCTGCTCCGCACAAAGACAGGAACATTTCTCATAAATTCCTTATAATCGATGACAATAAATTGAATAATCCACTTCTTACCATTCGTGCCATAAGTGTAAATGTTGATGTTTGTGAAGATTCTTGGAAAACTTGTATCAGATGTCAAAAGTCAAAATCATTTATTTCAATTAGTCCACAGTAAGCACTTTTGAACGTCAAGCAAAAAAGGAAAAAAAGTATTTCAAGAGGTTTAAAATTAAGCGTGTCAGTCTGTCCGTCTGTTTTTAGTGAAGCTATTTGCTCGTTCCGAAGTGTAGATTCCTATGGAGAAGAACGAGCAAGAAACTTCATGGTTACTCTTTTTAAATCAGTTTTACAATACATTTCTTTGTTATATGAAGGGATAGAGATACTAAAGTAACATCTGAATGCAAAATACCTTTCAAGTATGCGTTGTGTTCTCGTACAGGACAAACAGTGATATTATACCTACCTACGCAACAGTTTATTGGGGAAACTTAACGAGCACTTGTATTACGAGAGAGAACTCTTATAGTTAGATTGCGATTTGTCTACGGTATTACTTAATATTTTTAAATATGACATATTTAATGCTAAAGTTCGAGTTTTGAGACAGCGTGATAATTTATGTTCAAAGCTTTCTCTGTATAAGAATATACCTTTGCTTAGCAATTAGCACTTATAGAGGAGGCAGCAACCACTCGACTTAGTCCAAGCCATGGTGCGGAGTGACAGGAACTAGGAAGCGCCCTCCTCTTTCTGCAATGGGATTGCAGGTACAAGCGTAATAACATACTCTGGTCCTGGGTTAGAGCAGAGGAATGAACGGAGGAGTTTTTAATCAGTTAGCAAGAAAGCCCCATTTTCTAGTTAACTTATATGCTGATGATGTAAATCATCTGATGCTCATACTGCAAGCCTTCCTACTGTTCTTTAGCCCAAAATTGGGATTCGCTCTACATGATTGTTCTAAATGCATGTTTTGTGTCTTTTCTTTGCAATTATATATAGGTATTTATGTATTGTATATTATTGCGCTTGACCCACAATACCGGACGGAATACCGAGCTGGAAGCCCATATTTAAATAGGTATCTATATATTTAATATATGAATGTAATACGACGATTTACTAGGTCACTTCTGATTACCATTATAGTGCCATTTGGTATCGATTTCAAAATGCCTCTGATTACACTTCTGTAATAGTACTGAAAGAAATTATCCTTGAATACACCTGGTATTTTCCAGGCTGGAGAAAAATAGCTTTATATCGATTTGGCCTTGGCTGAATGAAGGAAAGTTTCATGATATCATGGAAGATACGCGGATTTTATGAGCTTTTCAAGATAAAAAAAATAAATGTTTTTTATAGATGCCTACTGCGAAAGTTTATAAAAATGTTATTTAATCTGAGTACTTTATGACTACAAGGTATTAAATTGCTACTTTTGCATTATTGTTTAGAAAATGTTTTATTACGTGATATTACGTGATGTCAAATGGTGTTTGTCATAACGTCCTGTTAGTTCTACAAAATTTTGACTTATAGTTAAAAAAGGTCGACGATTTAAAAATTATCAAATTTATCTTTTTCACGTTCGTGACACTACATGAGAAATTGTAAACTGTCAGAGGAAAAAAAACCATTTTTATTTTTATTTTGAGAGCGGAAATTAATCAATGAATTCTACCCGTTACGAGATTAAAAATCAAATTCTAACTGAATAACAACACAGGACAACGAGCAGGCTATGCTCGTTGTCCTCTTCCAAGCCGGGCTGAGCTGCCACGGATTATTGCAAATTATCTAAAAATTTTTGTATAATTCAGTTTTTTTTTTGTTTCCAGGCTTTCGGCTATGATATGAGCGGCCATCCAAATCTAATGAAATGGTTCGAGAGAACCAAGAAAGCTCTAGAGCCTTATGGATACGAAGATGTCGACGTAGCGGGTGCCAAGATGCTGGCAAATTTCTTGAAGAAAGATTAGAAAATTCACAATTTATTTTTATTAACTTACTTGTTATGAATGTTTAGATTATTTTTTCCACAAATACACAAGTTTCTAATGTGCATTAAGTATTTATTTATTTAATGTATGTTACGTAGGTTGTTGTTTATTATATATTAAAACAGATCTGTAATTTATTTAGACTTTCATTGATTTAAACTATTGACAACATTACATGATACGATCCTAAAAGCTTTAGCTTAAAGTTTTGTTATTAAAAACGACAGAGTTTACTAAACACTACTTCAAGTGCGATGTATTTGGAAAAATTGTTATGTATACTAGTAAGTATTCGCTGAAGTGTAGAATAAGCAGCAGTACTAGGATAGCATAAATTCATATAGGTGATATATCACAATAATTAAACGAGGCGTTAACCATTCGAGAAACAAAGCACGGTAGTAAGGAGGAGCACAGTATGAGCGACGTCCGGTCGCACGAGAACGGACCGTGGACCTATTGAATTGAGGTAGGAATTTCTATACGGCATAACAATGCGTCGGCGCATGCAAGCGGGTCGCGCGCCGCGCTACCGTTCTACGTTTTCAAAACAAAACAGCCGTTCGATTGTTCCAGTTTGAAAAATCCACCACAAAACGATCAAACAGTTCGCAGTATTCACAAACAACCAGCAACAAGTGAAACGAAGAGTGTGCTGTGCTCGCGTTGTCGTCTCCTGGCGTTGGTTCGCGTAACACGATACATACGATATTCTGCATCGTCCTTTTGAACTTAAAATGTGGTGGGAGCAGTGCTGCGGTTGACATGTGTTGTACTAGTTGACACAGCTGTGGATTGTGCTATCATGATGATATACATAGTGGGTATTTTTGTTTTACCTAAAACATCATTGTTATTTCTAACGTGGTCGGTTCGAAAACATAAGTGTCGTTCAAGACTGCTCTAACGTTGTTAGTGTATTGCATACCGTGATAAGGCAGGTAGTTGGTTGCGATTAAAACTTCCGTTTACAGTGCCCTGTTATTTTAAAACTTATGCGCTTGATAAGTCGAAGTAAGTGTAAATAATCTAGTGATAGTAAAGTTACTGAATAAGTCAAACATTCAATTTTATGTCATCTAAATTTTGTGAGTTAATTAAAACATGTAGATAACTTCCTTGTTCATAATTATGATATCATCAAATTGGGAATAATACATATTACAAGTTTTTATTCTCACATCTTTAATTTGGTATGGAACATTAATGGTAAAAAGAACGTATCAACTGCAATGGCTTATGATATAAAGGAAGTAGTAATAAAAATTGTCACGAATAACTTGCACCAATTCAGAATTAGTTGTTACTACGTGTGGAGTCCACTAGGCAAGATAGACAAGGAAGAATATGTGTATAGTCATTATTCAACGTAGGTTACTGCACTTTGGTTATTGTTAGATCATTTCAACACGATATTTGATACGGCAGATACATTTAACATTGGCCTTAAGCTCGCTATTGAACTGTATCATAAAGTATAACGCCAGTCACACATCCTGCCATCAAAGACGCTATGTTCAACAAACCAACGATTGTATTTATAAACAATGCTTCAAAGACACACCATAATAAAGCGTTTGTTGTTCCAGCAATTAACATGTCTCCTAATAATAGCCTCATCGTCGTTAGCTGTACGGTTTCGACTGAATCCTACGTCAGATATGTCAGCAGATGAAAAACTGCAAAGGGGAAATAAAACGCTAGATCAATCGGATGAAAGCGGACATGAAGTAGACACAGACATTGATGAAGTAAAGGAAAAAAAGTTTTTAGATGATGCTATGAAAACAGTATTAGATCCTAATACGTTAATTGTTAAGGCAAATGATATTGTAGAAACGTTTAAATACCAATTAGATGAGTTAGATAAAGGTAACGCAAGTCTCGACGTGTTTATGGATGAGATGGACAAATTAAGTTTGGATGTTTGTAAAACATCACAAGACGCTCTTTGGTCTTATGTTACTGATATAAATAATGAAACGAAGAAGAATAAAATGGTAAGGATCGACTTATATCGAATGTAATAACAAGATGAAATTATATCCATTTGCTTATTAATATGTTCCTGGTCATACTTTCCAGGTCAGAATTGCCGCCGAAGAAGACGAAATAAAGAAGCAGTATTGGAATATATTGAAAAAGAAATATTTGAACGATGAACATGCTATGAATGATCCAAAGATGAAAAGAAAGATTAGGATCATTAAGGAACGAGGAACGAATGTGCAGATGCCGCAGAGTAAAGTAAGTTTTTTACTACCGGTGCAAGCGTAATACGCACCAGTCTGGAGTAGGAAAAGGAACAGGGTGGTTTTTACTTAGTAAGAGACTGACACTAATTTTCGCCCGACCCAAGGCTAGAAGAGTTATTTGATGATTTTTCATTCCTCAAATATTTATTACCTATTAGTTTTCCCAGTTTGTGTTTTGAGTTTTGTTAGGTTTTGCATCATTTAGTCAACAAGGCAGAAATATTTTTTATTTTTTTAATGCACAATTCAAAATGGTTTACGACTTTTTGTTGACAAGAAATTTCTGTATCAATTTTCGAGCTATAAGTCTGGATTCCTTTCGCCTGTGGAATTATTTGTCATGGAGTTTTAGGGTGAACAGATATGGATAAGTAATTTGTTTTGTATAATGTATCAGTATGGTAAATATTGCAATTGCACCTATTAAGGTGTTGGGAAACAACAATATCTGGTCTGGCAAGGAAATCCTAGTTCGAAAGTTATGCTTTAAGGCACGCATTAATACAAAATTATAGTTCCTCTCTAACCTTACAGGTCAAACAGCTCATCTTGAACTATAAACTATGTGTTAGCAAAATAGCAACTGCTAACACCTGAACTGTCTCTTAGTTTACATGTCATTTGGTCGATCCCCTCTTCATGCATTAATTTGATTAACTTATGTTACTCTTGTTCCGGCACCAATTTAGGACACTTACGTGTTATTTATATCGTTACAGTTCAAAGTAGGTGCAGAGAATTTCTAAAGGTCGCAGTGTTTTAAAATTATTGTGTCACTGGTTTTCAATGAATTTGTACAGAGTCTAAAGTCTCATAGACGAACGAGCACTAGCGATCGACCCCTGCTGATACTAAATTTGTCCAGAATTTAATTATTATTGATGTATAAACATAAACTTCGAGAGTTGCCAACAACTCGATTCAAGAGGGCATTACGTAGATGGAATTGAGAATCCTTTCTACTCTTTAAAAGAATTTTTACAAAATAGTTGCGAAAGTAATATTATTACTGAATAAGATATACAAAGCTTGTTATCAAACATTTGCATGTCATTATCTTATGACTGAATGCTGAACTTATTGATGTTTTGTAACACCTTTTATGTAAGTGTGTTAAAGAGCAAATAAATCCTTTGAAAAAGACTTTGAATTTGAAATATTCTTCTTTAATAACTTTATCTATTAAAAGAGACTTTTATTTCACCATGCATTGATATTCAGTAAAGTTTAATGGGTTCGGCCATATTGCTATAAGGAATTAAGTAAATGTTACAAAAATGTTAACGAAGGGTTTACTCGCATTTACTAAATACAAGAAGCAAAAAAATGGAAAATAAAAAGATAGCTAGCAAGAACCCCTCAATAAAAACGCACAATAAACGTATTATACTAATAGGTATATTCTTAATTACAGCAAAGAGAAGAAATCGATACGATGCAAAGAATTTGGAGCCGCGTTACAGTGTGTGCCTACAATTCTAGTTGCGGTTCGGAAGACTCGGTACGAACGATGAGTGGTCAGTCAGTATTACTTATATATATCAGGGTTTTAATGAAATTAAAAAATATTTCCTAAATACTACATCATTTAGAAAGTATTTTAGTTTTTTTAAGAAGATTTAATATGTTACTGTGGAAACAGTTCTATTTTTATTGAACCAATCCAAAAACTTAACACGAATTTAACTTACCCAAATGGGGACTCATACACTCGGGCACACTGGACTAACTTATTGCTTTACTACAGGTCTATAAATCATACAATTTATTTATAAAAAATAGGTTAATTATAATTTATAAAAAATAAGTTTAAACAAATCATTTCATTAATTCGTAAAATAATTGTCTTGTAAACTGCTTAGTGCCACCGCTTATCATTTTTAAACGACGAACGAATCAAATTCGTAATGGCAAAGGGACTGACTTTTCTTTCAGATGTGATATCGATCTTTAAAACAAGCAACGATACAAAAGAACTGGCTTATTACTGGAAGGCTTATCGCGATACTACTGGCAAGAAAATACGTCCAATATTCAAAGACTATGTTGTTAGAATGAACAGAGTTGCTGAGTCAGAAAATTTCACTGACGCTGGAGATATGTGGAGATTTGCATTCGAAGACGATAATTTTGTTAACACAGTTGATAGGATCTGGCGGGAGATCAAGCCTTTTTATGACTTGCTACATGATTATGTCAGAGGAAAACTGAAATTAGCATATAGAGATGTTTTTAGGAGCAACGACAAATTAATTCCAGCTCATATTTTAGGTGAGTTAATAATAAACAAACAAATAAAATCACATCCAATAAGAAGCATGGACAAACAGCCTGAAATAAATATCATAGCAAAGTGTAGAACGAACAAAAACGAAATTCTGAGTATGATTTTACTTGTTTTTTTTCTTTTTCCTTAAATAATTCTCTGTTGTTGTCTTTGCTATTATTCTTTAACTATCGACAATAATAAGGCTTAATGATTTCAGGCAACTTATGGGCTCAAGAATGGCAGGCAGTATATCCAAAAGTAGTGGCGTATTCTGACTACATGAGGCCTAAACTGCCCGCAAACGAGACAATACACTCTAAAGACTTGTTCGATGCTGTGGATGACTTCCATCAGTCTCTAGGCTTTGAAAGTGCAAAGAATTCGTACCAGGATGTCAAAGAGACAATGACTACTGCTAATTGTTTGCCTTCCAGTCATGATATGTGTGATGGCGTAAATTATAAGTGAGTAGAAATAATAGGAACACTTAAAGAATATAGAATTCATTTAATAGGGATTCAGTGTAGGCCAAAATTATTAGTGTTTTTAGTTAAGCATTCGACCCAATAATTTAGCAGATAAATTTAAAATTTACTATCGTGTATCTCGATGGCGGGAATTTGCAATATGCAGTCTGCTTCCAGATTAAACCACCCTTATACTCGCTTTGTCATTGTCGGTTTGGTGAAGTTGTAAACAGCCTCGGATACCACGGCTTGTCATGATTTTACCCTTCGTGCTTTCGTCTCCATCAGTATGTCAGCTAATTCAGAATCAAAGACTTGGTACGTGACGATGGCAAAAACCCCGTCAAATAAAAACCGAAATTTAGTTCCATCCGGGTGTTCCTTGACATTTCTCAAGTTTTTTTGGGGCGTGGATAATACTGGTTCTGTTGTAACGTTTTTGATAGTCGTTTGGTCATTTTTTTGTTAGAGACGACGACATTTTTCTATCATACCGATCAGTTCAGAATCTTTCTAATTTAACTGGATCACCTTGGATAGCTGATTTTAAATTTGCAAAGAGTTCAATAGTTGTCAAGTCATGATTATATAATGTTACTGTGTATAGAAGTTACTCTTTTTTATAATTCAACCTTCAGAATCTAAAACATTCTACATTCGTTTAATTAATGTAACTGTTCAGTAAATACGTGACTAAAACTTGTTGCACTACTTGCTTTAGGAATTGTTTTATTTTTAAGATTAATATTTTCATTTACTTCTTCATCGCTCCGAACGTTTGTCTATAATTCAGTTATCTTTTCGGTTTTTCGTTTGCGTAGAGTATTTCCATTAATTTCTTTGTTTTAAACTTATTAATCGATATTGCTTATATTTTGTCTCTTATTATAATTATGTGATTTTTATATTTAGTTTATACTGATTGAAAATCTTTCGAGTATCAAAACACAAAAATATTTTAATACCTACCTACGGGCTGGTCTATAGGTATCTATAGGACAAAACCTTGATTTTATGGTATTCTTTAAGTGGACAGTTAAGTACTTTGTAAATGTTTCCCTAAAAGTAAATTTCTTTTTCAGAATTAAATGGTGCGGTGAAAAGGTGACGGATGTAGTAGTGGGTTTATCACGGGCTGCAAGACTGCTTGGACATGTTCAATATTTCAAGCATTACAGAAACCTTCCTCCTTTGTACAGGGATGGACCGAATCCAGGTAGGAATATCAAGCAAAGTTCATTACCCATTTTCTACGAAGCGTCATTCCAGCCCATTCAGGCCAAATCATGGAAGAAGATATTTACAGATGGAAGAAGTTTTAAATTGAAAGTTTTGATTGCACGGTTTGCGCAGTAGCGAGTTCAAGTCTCGCACGGAACATCTCGAAATCCTCCAATTGATTAAAGATTGAATAAACTTAGTTGTGACAGTTTATTGTTAGAAGTGATATACAAAAAACCACCTTCTTTTCCTAGAACAATATGAAGAATCTTAAATATTCTAGATATTGTAGGTATAAAGTAAGATTTGAAATTGATAGATCCCTAACTAGACATGGATATTGGAACAGCTATTAGAAAACTTGGGAAAACTTTATACTAGTGGCTGTTAATTAATCGTCTAGACAAGAAAACAGAAAGTGAAACGGATAACTTTGTTGCAAGTGCGAGTATTTACACTACAAACTCTTTGGTTGTAAGCCAATTTAGAGATTGTACCACAGTGTAACGCGTAATTATGTGGATTTAGTTCGTGATGTTGTAAGTTTTTCTTGGTTGCGTTTCTACCTTAAATAGACATTTACATTGGGTAGTTCAATTCTTACGTTTAGTTCCTTTTAATGGCTTGAAGACATAAGGTAAAGTAATAATGAAATTTTTGATGTTGTTATTTTGAACATCGGAAGTCTATGGAGTTTAATTAAAATTTTATCTCATATGGTTGAAATGGTGTAATTTATAAGAAAATAATATCAATATGATTATAAACATTAGTGTAAAGCTAAATTTGGATACAAAGCATGCATGAATGAATTACGCCAGATCAGAATAATGCAGCATTAAAAATAAATAAATAATCGTGTTTATCAGCGTTCCACGATGCAATCTCCGATATCGTCGCCGTTCAGTTGACCTCGCCAGAACACTTGAAAACCCTGAACCTAGTGAAGGTCGATACAGGTCCAGAAGTGACGCTGAACCATCTACTCTGGATGGCCTTGGAAAAGTTTCCATTGATGGCCTACGCGTATGTTTTGGACAAATGGCGCTGGGACGTCTTTGGGAACAGCAGTTTGGAGCATTGGAACCAACATTGGTGGGATTTGAGGTTAGTATCGCCTAAAAAGTAGTTGCACTATAAAATCTTTTAATCAACAGAAAATCCTTTAATGAGTTTGAGTATTGTAGACTATGGTTTAAGGTTGTAAGTTCAGAATACCTATAGAATGGGAAGCAAGATGACAAAGCTAGGAAAATAGAAAAAAGTGTAGTCAAATTTTAATTGCGGCATGTTTTCATACATTACTTCAAGTCCGAGACATGGCCTCTGTGGCTCATTAGTTTTTGTAAATTGTTTTTATTGTGAAATTGTAGAATTCTGCCAAAAAAGTGAAAGAAGTATAAATATTCAATCAGAATATTTTAATCTTGTGATTAAAATTAAGTTTATGATGTTTCTTAATTTGATTGGCTAGATGCATTAATTAAAAATGTTAATCGATAGACAAAGCAATTTGAGCATAAAAAATACATTTAGGCTAGTTTGTTGGAGTCGCTATTTTCTTGTAATAGTTCTGAAAGTTAAATACAAAGTACAAAATAATTTTTGCCCTACCAAATGTTACGGGATAAGCTCCCTTCTGGACTCTCCCGCCGACTCAACGCCTCAGGACCGAGGTTGTGGAGGCATTTTTTGTCGCTCTAATCCCTGACTTCGAAGGGGTTACACCCTCCAACCGTGACTCTGTCCCCTTATGTGGTGGTGTTACGGCTTCGCACCGCACGATGTTGATGTCGCACTGGTCAATTGGCTAATGCCTGGTGCTTACCGGACAAAAAGGTTTAGTAGGTACACCCGGGCATTTCTTCTCTCTAAATTCGAACTTGTTGTTGTCACGTTCGAGCATACAGTGTGTGTGCTATGCTCGTGCTGTGCACTGCTGTGCGCTCTGGAAAGCGATCGGCGTCGGCTACTAATCACGCATGTAATTGCTGATATTTATGGATATGATTTTTTTTTATATTTGTCTTTTTACTTTATTTCACCAGTTATTAAAACTAAGAGTTGGCTAGCAAGAATGTCTATTAGAATTAATTTTAAGCCCTGCTTATGTCTTTGTTGCAAAAGTTAAATTAATAAATAATATAAGTTTAATGTGACCTTCGAATATCAAAAGTCTCTTGGGGGTTATAAAGGTATCTGTTGATGCCAAAATCTAGCTAAATATGTAAATGAAAGTATCCAACGTTATTCCTAATTGCACTCTGTGATTATTTTATTAGCAAGTCTAACCGTGTGCTTATGATCCATTTAGAGGCAATGGTTAACGGTATGGAATACCTGTTTATTAGCATATCTCCTAGTACCATCATTTTGCAGTAGGTCACCGTCCGGTGTTAGTAAAAGTATATTTAGCAGTCACTTACTTCTGTAACTACTCGCCGTTAATTGATGCAAATTTATTTATTTAATTGGCAGTAATGCTTTTGGAATTAATTAGCTAAAATCTATTGGTTACATCTTGTAGAATAATTTAAACCATTATAATTTTTAAATTAGGCGTAATCGCAATTTCATTTTTACATTGAAGTATTTTAGTGAGGATAATCATTAAATATCTTCTCCGGCCCTGAGTTCGTTCATCCTCCTGCTCCGATCCTGGCCGCGTTAAATCATTGGAGTCTTAAGAGTCCATAAAACCTAAAGATTAAAATTAATTCCTTCCGTTAATGTGATGACATTGGAAATATGAATTAAAGAATTAATGCTTTTCATTTCAACGCGAAAGATTGGAAATATGAATTAAAGAATTAATGCTTTCAACTATTTAACAAAATAATATAAAACTGAGGTAAATTAGGCATATACATTATAGTCTGGAAAAGCACAAACGGCACTTTTTACCCTACCATTTTGGGAAAATCCTTGAAAGCTATAAAGTATTTCTGTAATGTGTCTTTACTTGAAAATTACTCCATACATTTACCTAACATTGCCCTTTTTGTCTCAGGGTCAAGGAAACAGGAGTGTCTCCACCAGTACTCAGAAATGAAACGGATCTCGATCCTGCTGCAAAATATCATGTTGTATCCCACGTCCAATATATAACGTAAGTATTTACAATTTAGTGTATAAAGCAGGGATGTTAGGGAGCTCCGGTAACGTAACCGAAACTATCGGATATCCGATATAAAAAATATACGTAACCGTAAGCGAATCCGAAATAAAAGTTTCGGATAATATCGGATAGGGGCGGAGCCTAATTGAGAGACGTTATCTTTGAATTTTACTTTTAAAATTCCCTGATAATATCCGTAACCTTATAATAATAATTCCTGTCATCATTGTTATAATGTTGTCATCATCAGACTATAAGTGCCCACTGCTGAGCAAAGACCTCTGATCATACGAAGAAGGTTAGAGCATTAATCACCACGCGTTCTCAATGCGGGTTGGCGATTTCAAACTTATAATTAGTAATTAAAGTCCAGGTTTCCTCACGATGTTTACCTTCACCGTATGTCAGTGGTGTCTAAATAATCATAGAAAGTAAATATAACTCGGAAAAAGTCACATTGGTACTTGCCAGGTTTCGAACCCACACCCTCATGCATGAGAAGCAAGCTGCTTAGCCTCCGGGCCACTACGACATATAATTCCTATATCCTTATCCAATTCGTTTTCGAAATTTAATATCCTTAACATTCCTAGTATAAAGCTTGTTTAGTTGACAATTACTATAGGTGAAAGTACTAATGATTGGATATACAGGGTGTAAAAAGACACTTAACGAAGCCGAAAGCCACGTATTTTACCCATTATTTGGACATTTTTTTCTTTAAGACCATAGCTGGGACTCCACGGGTTCTAGAGATATTGAAGGTCAAAGATGCATTCTTAAATTATTTTTTTTGCGCAATCGAATTCTCAGTATTATTACAAAACTTTTTTACAAACAAACATTACCTGAATTTTCGATTTTTCTAAATAAATTACGCATTTGAAGTTACAAACAGTAATGTACGTAATAAATAAACGCAGACCCGCACAAAAAACATCGTGCATCTCAGTAGGATTTTTATTTTACAGAATTGTTTTGTTGTTGCGAAGTAAAACGTCGACCTACGTACTTATCACAGCGTTTTAATGCTAAGCTGTGAACCTACGCATACAATGACACGAAGCCCGTTTGCTTTACATTGCGCGCAATTAAATTTTTTTTTTTGATACCTAAAAATAAAAGTCGTTTCTCAGTGATAATTTTAGCGTTAAGCTACTTAGTTAGAACTGCAGTATGCGTAGTTAACGGCTTCGTTAAGTGTCTTTTTACACCCTGTATAGGAAGATAATAGCCGAGACGAAGTATAATGCTTGTGGTAACTTACGTTCGCTTTCGATTCAAGGTAATAGATTTTATGAACTGTTTAGGTAATAGGTGTCTTGTTCGTGGTCACACATTTATCAGTGGCAAAGGGCATCAGTAATAATTTGATGCATAACACAACATAGTATAGAAGTTAATAGAATAAAATATCTACCTATGTATGCTTAAATCTTTAAAACTACGCAAAGGATTTTGATGCGGTTTTTTAAATAAATAAAATTATAGAAGATTTAGTTTTATATGCATAATGACATTTATTTAATAGTGAAGATTTTTAGTATAAAGCCTGGGCGGGTCGCTATTAAGTAACATACATTTCCCAATGTGATCGTTTCATCTTATTTTACAATGAAACGTATATTAACTCTTTTTTACCATTCAGCTGTTCAATACTACATCAGACAAAAAAAAAAACAAATAAAGTCTTAATTTTTTCGACCAAAATTTATAAATTATTTTTTAATTTTGTTTTCAGATATTTAATTTCCCACGTATTGGAGTTCCAGATTTTACTATCGCTGTGTAAGAAAGCGAATCACACAGGACCTTTACACGAATGTTCTATCTATGGCGTAAAAGAAGCGGGGAAACTTCTCAGGTAAACATTTTCTTTTAACCCATTAGATTTAAATACATGAGAAATTATTAAAATTGATACTTTGTGCAACAATGTTATGAAAATGCGCAGATAGACCGTACCGAATATTTAAATGTTTTGGCACGAATGGTCGGCTCGACCGGAGTGATACCACAGCTTCACAGAAAACGGGCATGAAGCAATACTTACGATATGTTTCGCCGTGTGAGTGAGGTTACCGTTGGCCCTATCCTCCTCCCCATATTCGGCATCCTCTATCCTCAAATCCCCTCTCCCCTAAGCCCTAACACCCTACAAGAGGAAAGCAATGCATTTGTATTCGACAAAAACAAAGTTGTACTTCACAACTTCAATTAACGCAATATTCAACAACATACCACAATATCAATACACACAGAATTCAAATTCAAATTCTTTATTAACATTCCTTAAGTCAATAGACAGTTGGTACATTTTAGGGTTGAGACTCAATATGGACCCAGTAGGGCACAGCTTAAAGAATTTATGCAGTAGCATAATTTAACAAATTATGATATAACAAAAACATTTTAGTTATTCCATTAATACGTTAACTATTACCCGATGATTTATTTGCCTTCAATCATGATCTTAAGGTGCAAAGTACCATTTTTGCTGGTTGAGTTCTTACTAAACGTACTAGTTAGTACACGTAACATTGTACCGAATAAGGATATTTATAAATGGAAATAGCAAAAAGCACTTTGATTTTTTCCATGATAGCATTTTTTATATTTATATACATAAACATGTGATAGGGGATCCCCATAGGAAGCAAAAAGCAGACATCCTTATAAGAACAAGATGTAAATTTGTAAAATCAATAAATAATAATAATGATATGTTTACATTACATTTTATTATGATATAGATAAAGTAATGTCGTCACATTTTCGTGGAAACAGGAAAAATCTTCAGCACTTAGAGTTTATGAGCAAATTGATAATCTGTATTTTAATGGCGTGCACGATTCTGATCTTTGATCGTAAATGCCTTAAGAGGCATCGCATGTAGTTAGTATTTTATTGCATGTATGCATTCGAAATTAATTAGGCAGCAAATTACTTTTCCTTAGCGCCAAGTGTGACCTATTTTAAATTAATTTTGCCTCTAAATGAATTACATTCTGCTCATTCAATAATTAACCTAATACTGGAGTTGCAGTTAAAGCGCAACAATGTACCGAAGCCTCGATCAGGAGCAGGATAAAATACGATGTGGTTTTTAGTCAATAAGTGATACTAGCGCTCGCCTGGGAGATATTTAATGATGTTTCCTTCTAGCAACTAAAAATAAAACCCAATCCTTAGCAATAGTTTTTAGGACAAAATCATTACTTAGGAGTAGTTTAATTAATTATAAAGTATAGATATCTAAGTATGGCATGTTTGATTACCTAAGAAATTTTTTATGCACTTTTGACATATTCTATTAACAATTCAGTAATATGCTCACAAAAACCTAAGTGCTGAAGAATAGGGAAAAAATAACAAAGAAGTTTGTATTTCAGTATAGTGACATTAACTATTATTTCAGCGACGGCATGGCGCTGGGTGCAAGTGAGGACTGGAGAACAGTACTACAAGCCATAACTGGTGAAACTGAGCTATCCACTGAGGGTATACTCCAGTACTTTGCAGATCTTCAGAAATTCTTAAAAGAAGAAAATGTCAAGCTTGCTGCACTAAATGGAGACATGGACCAAAGTGCACCAATCATTGTCGGCGCCATAGTAGTGTTATTGACAATTCTAATCATCGTGCTTTATTGTGTAAAGAAACACGATTTTGGTAGCAAAGTGTTCTCCACTTGCGGTCTCAGTAAAAACGGATCTTTGGACATTGTGACGAACGAACTACCTCAAGGAAAGACCAATGAGGTAGATGGCATAAGCGAAGATAAGGTTTAAAATTCAACAGTAAAATAACCTTAACGTGATTAGGTCTAGAGGTTTTATTTCTAAATGAAAGTATTAGCAAATAAAGAAAAAATCAACCCAGATGAGGTAAATCAGTATTTAGTTGTTATGGTGCCAGTGATTATACAAAAGTTACGATTTGATTACATAATAAGATAAGATTTATATTTATGTATGTAAAAGATTTAGTTTATTGTTTTAGCAATAAGTTTTAACGTCTTGGGTATGATAATTACGAATAAACTTGGTTGAACGAATGTTCATTTTTAATTGTCTTTGTTATTTATTTAGTTAAAAACCCTTTAAATATCGCAAGGTCTGATAATTCAGGGGATGGAATGAAGTATCAAATAGTCATGGACTAGGAGCACAGAAAATGAAAATGGATACAAAACTGCATGAAAATATGCTACAACCTGGTCTCTTTTCTTGTAACCCATAAAAACGTTCTGTCAATACATAAAGCTAAACATGTTTACAAACTAACACTAAACATATACCTCATTATCATCATCCTGATGTCGTCCACTGCTGGACATAGGCCTCTCCAACTGCACGCCACTGAGCTCGATGTTCAGCTCTTCTCATCCAACCACTGCCAGCCACCATGCGGATTTCGTCAGACCACCTAACTGGAGGGCGCCCTAAACTACGTTTGTCTAGACGCGGTCTCCACTCTTGAACACGTTTACCCCAACAGTCATCGGTTCTTCGACAAATGTGACGTGCCCACTGCCACTTCAATTTGCTAATCCTTTAGGCTATGACGATAACTTTAGTTCTCTAACGGATCACCTCGTTTCGAATACCATCCTTCAGAGAGACTCCAAGCATAGCCATTTCCATAGCTCGCTGCGCGACTTTAAATTGGTGGATGAGTCGTACTGTAACTGTCCATGTCACAGCTCCGAATGTCATGTCATCACTGACAGGACGCACTCATTGAAGACTTTTGTCTTCAGGCTTGGCGGTATCTTTGACGAGAATACCCGACCGAGTTTCCTATATGCCGCCCAGCCAAGCTGTATCCTTCTACGAGCTCTATATACCAAGGCTCGAAGAAATGTAGATACATGATAATAACCATATAAATATTATATTATAAATAAATATTTTTAATATGTTTAGTAACTTTGTCTCACTTAAGAAAAAAATATGTGCAAACCGAATTCAAGCAAAAGTTGGTACAAAACGTATTGAGGACGACTATTTTTTATGATTTTAAAACTGCTGGGGGTCATTTAACTCTCAAAAATTTGACGTACAAGGTGCCAAAATCTGTATGAGCGAATAACACTGCCGACAAAAGAAGGTCCAATGAAACCTATTTATCAATAGGCAATGTCCTGCATTAAATAGAATGTATAGATCTAAATAGACTATCAAATTACAATCAGCTGAACAGGGACACGTTATAATATGTCATGGTCTACCTGTTCCAATCATTTAGGTCTGCTTTGTTAAATTAGAACTCAATGCAAGGATACCTGCGTCTGTAGTACTATGGCAGATTAAATTACATTGGCATATTTTTTGTCTCTCAACATAGTTGCATAGCAACATAGCAACAAAAACAAAAGTATAAAGGGTTATAAAAGTATAAAGACTTCTTGGGTTTTTTTTTTGGGGCATGAATTATCATTTAATTTCTCACGCTTTGGTCTACTGGACTCTTACTGATAAAAATCATCCAGTTCCTTCTCCTGCTCCGAGCAAGGGCCGTAATCAAACCCAGCTGGACATAATAAGCCCTAGTAGACCCTATATGTCATGGTCTGATATCTTTTAGAGTTGCTGTCCTTAGACCTGTGTCTACGATGGCAAAAGTAGGTATAAAGTTGAAATGTGACGAATGTTTGTCATCAATTGAAAACAGCTGGACAGATTTGAATGTAAAGCATTTTAGACAGAAGTGGAATATTTTTTTATATCTGTTGTAGTTTTCAACGCGACTCAAATCGCGGACAAAAGCAATAACTTTTATTAGTTAATAGGTGCAAACTAGCGCAATCCTAAAATCGAAGATAATTACATACAATATGATGGTGGTGAACGTAACTACCATTGCATTGGTCATGGACATGTAATTTCAGTTGGAATTACATTTAATAAACACCAGCAAGCCTTGGAACTATTTTGTTATTTTCATTCGCGGAACAAACATATTTTTCCCGAATTTGCTGAATGAAGTTATTGTTGTCAAATTGATATTAAACAATCGATCGTTCCTCGAGTTCGTATAAGCAAATGATTGCTATTAACGGTCAACGATGTTCGCGACTGGCTGTGGACATCCGCTCGTAGCCGACTTGTCGAAATGGTTAAGAATGTGAGCCAGTGTGAACTAACTGCAATCACCTAACCGTTGCCGCTAGTGACGAACGCGCGCACCTAGGATCGCGACGCAGGAGTTCGCGCGCGATTTACATATTCAAAATTCGATCACTGCGAATATTACGTTACGAACTAATGTTTATTTAAAATAAAAATAGAAAGTTTATTTTTTTATTGCAATAGGATTTATTTGATTAGACTGACTTTGTAATAGGTATAAAAAATCGTAAGACGTACTGCAAATGAAGCCTAAGTGAAGTGTGATGATAATAGGTTGTGAATAAATTATAAATAAAAGGTAAGTTTTGTCGTGAATTTAATATTTATTTCTATTGATTTGAACTTTAACCTGGCGTCGTAAGGTCGCAATCAGAATCATTATACTTAATCATTTTTAAGTTTTCATAATGCAGGTAACGTTAAAATTTTACCAAGAAAAATAATTAGGTACCGTGAATATTTCCTCAAACGTATTATTTTAAAACAAAGACAGATTTTCTAATAGGTATCTAGGTATGTGCGTCAAATAAGTTCTCAAGACAATGATAATGAATATAAAATTGCTTCCTTGCCAATTTACTTCAATCGTAGCTTATTTATATAACAATACACAGAATGGTGTACACAAAAACTTGAAATAAAATATTTAATGACATTTTACGGAGACGTTTTTTTCATAATTATTTTACTAAGAATGACATTATAATTCATTTTGTCGACAAAATTATGTTTAGTTTTTGGATAAAAAATTAATCGCATAAAAACTTGATATGAATTTATTTCATCGCATATGAATATATTTTTGTAAGTAACAGATATTTTATTTTGTAAAATAAATCACAACAAGTTTTATTTATTTATGAACAAAATAGGTACATATATATAGTAATATGAAAATGTTGCGTTACGTTATAAATATTTTATATTCTGACCGGTAATATGGATTTATATAATCCTTTGTTACATAATAATTCGTGCTAAATTAGGCGTATAATAAGGTTCAATATACGACAAATAAAATCAGTCTTTAAATTTATAATTTATCCTAACACACGTGAACAAACAAATAAATATTAACTGATCGTTTTAAAAATAAATTACGCAAATCAAATGCGAAATAATTCTATATCACTAACTATTCATCAGCGAAAACGCTGCCAGCTGATTCTTTTCCTAAAACCTTACCTCTCGTTGATCGTAGATGGGTAAACAAACAAAAGCTTTCATAGACGTCACACCTCGGTACAACAATCTGTGGATCATACAAATAGTTATTCCGTGCGGGAATCAAAATCGCAATATATTGAGCGCACAGCAGTAGCCGGTTGCTCAGTAACTACGCCAACCGTGCAGTCGAGCCTCAACAGATCAGCATGAACAAACGCCAAAAACGTTTGCCTGAAATTAAAAAAAAATCGCACCCTTTATATAATTAAAAAGCAAGCAGGCCCCATGGCTTTACTAAATAATAATGAAGTTTTATTTACACCGACAACGAAACAACACACGAAGTCATCAAGTTATTTATTTATTTATTAGGATTCTCATCAAAGAATACACTTGCATGGTATTATAATACAAATCTAAGTAAACATAATGCCTTGTGTTCGTTAAATCACAGAGAAATTGCATTCAAAATTGAAAACTAAAGATTTAAATATCTTTAATTAAGAAAAAACATCTAATGAAATCAATATTTAGTAAATTATTTAAATAACATTATACATATTTGTCCTTAAACTAAAAATACATAAAAAAGTAATAAAATTAATATAAAAAGCTTCAAATAAAAAAAAAAATTTTAGACCAGCAATTTAAATCTATTCACTTCAACATCAAGTAGTTTAACATAAGTGATCTTTCAATTGCACTTTGAATTTCGAAATTGATTTTAAAATTCGAATTTAAGGATATAAAGAGCAGAAGTGGCCCGGGGTTTATAAGTTTTTTCAAAACTTAACGTAGTCACCAGTGTGGCCTTTTCCGTGTTATATTGTACTCGCTGAGATTATTTTGACTCCACTGACATGCGCTATAGTATGGTAGTGTAGTTATGGCTAAGGAAAACTTCCTGAAGCGATCCTCATTAGAAGTGTAAGTTTAAAATCACCTATCGCCAATCGCTAAAGTAAGCGCGGTGATCAATGCTCAATGTGTTTTCGGAAGGCCCCTAGCTTTTTCTCCCTGGTGCCCACTAATAGGCTAATGATGATGGAGACACCTGTCTCAGAAGGCTCACAAAATTTACAAACTTTATATTTAGACCTCTTTATGTACCAAAAGCCAGACGGTGTCATAAAATACCTTATTGTGCCTCACTACAGATGCTTTGATTATTTGTACCACCTGAGTTAACAAAACGTGAATTGTATGTACATTTTACTATTCAATTTTGCCATAGTTTATACTATAACAGTCTATAACTATATCAAATATTAAGTAGCTAATATGGTAACTATCCTCAGTGGACGTATGATGAAACCGTGGGTCACAGCTAGTATAATTATTATTTACTAGCTATTCTCGCGCGGTTTCACCCGCTGCTTAGCTCTATTTAATCGTATCGTGATATTTTATAGCCTAGAGCACTCAAAAACATTGTAGCTATCTATCAGTGAAAGAATTTTGAAAATCCGACCAGCGGTTCCGAAGATTACTCCCTACATACAAACTTACAAATTTTACCTCTTTATAATATTAGTATAGATAAAAAGATTGTCTTTCCTGTTTGTGTGTATTTCTGGTTATCAGACTACTGGTTTGCCGACATATAACTTAAAAAAATATGCCATAACGTTTGTTATTTATTACTTTTTATTTAAAAGTATCTGCATACTGTTTAAGTATCATTGTATAATTATAAAAAACCTCAAAAGCAAGTCGGTGATTTTTTTTCCTTCTATACAACCATCGGTTAAGAACAAACAACAACAAATACACAGAAAAATTAAAATAAAACCGATAATCAAACATCGGTTTCCAATGTTTTCCGGAAATTCGAACTTATCAACACATTTATGGTTCATTTTTATTTACGAAGAAAATCGTTATGTTTGGTAAACTGTACAGTTGTAGCACTGATCAACAGCCTAAGCGATCGTCGATTTAAAACTTCGATTGTATGCATTTTATGAACAGAATGCTCAAAGAATTAAAGTCAACAATTTAGTTGGACAAGTTTGATTCTCACGATACCATTGGATTCTAAACGTAATACGATCTTCATAGAAAATTTGTAATTTTGTTTTAAAAAAAATACAATTTGTTTATAACACAAAAAGAGAAATTACACCTGCGACGCGTTGCGCTGCAAGCCGTTGCCCAGCCACCGCACAAACCATGCAGTCAGTATTAAAAACACGGTGTAAAGCTGAAAATTTACTTTTAATCGATCTTAAGAGCAGGAATTGCAGGCTGTTATTAGTTCCATTCAAATTCAATGGAAGGACAATTATATTTAGCTACATGTACCACACACGTGTTAGGCCACCTGTAATTTTTGCTTTACAATCACAAATGGTTCTGAATACAATACAGAGGACATTTAACATAGAATTACACGTGTACGATACGATACCACGATACATATACGATACATATACGATATCCACAGCTAATGGGAGCCCATTAGCTGTGGATATCGTGACCTAATTTTGTTTGATTTAATGGTAGATGGTAGTTTGAATGTTTAGTACAGCCTGTTTATACTTTTAATAGATCGGCAAACAAGCAGACGGCTTTACCTGATGGTAAGCAATCAGCGCCGCCCATGGACACCCGCAACGGAGGATTACGAGTGCGTTAACGAACTTTTAGGGATTAGGGTTTTGGAGATTAAGGGATTGGGGAGGGATCGGGGGAGGGAAAGATTGGGCCTCCGGTAACCTCACTCACACGGCGAAACACAACGCTGTGGTTGCTTCATGCCGGTTTTTTGTGAGGCCGTGGTATCATTCCGGTCGAGCAGACCCATTCGTGCCGAAGCATGGCTCTTCCACAAAAACTTAGTGTATTTGATTAACATTGTTTGACTACATCCAGTAGGAAAGATCTGGTTGGTTGGCACAGATATCATAATCCTACTAATGCTATAATCCAACTATGTGTTGGTAGAATTTTGTTACTCTTTTACTGAGTGGAGTTTGATCAAAATTGGCACGGAAATAGATTATACACTGGCATAACACATAACGTACCTTTTTATCTGGGGTTTGAGGACGAAGCTCCTTGCAAAAAGTAGTAATAGATGTTGTGTCAAAACACAAGTATCTCTGGACCTTGAATTCATTCTCTGGACCCATCGTAACGAATCAATTTGATTAGTTTTTCCCAGATTTCGGGCAGATATTTTACAAAACCTTTAGGTAAATAAACTGTTACCAATAAATCAACCAAATAATTCCTTTATTCATTTCGTCGTCGCATTTTGGAAAACTTATATATTCGTTTATCATGTGATTGATTTTATCCGGTCACGTTTAGAGATTACCAATGAAAAAGTATTCTGCTGTGTAGGCCTTCTTCTGCCCGAAGGAATACCTTCGGGGAATAGGAGGCTTTGCTGTGAGTATGGTAGGTAGAATAATGTGATACAATTACTTGTTTTAAAATACAATGACTAAGCTATCTATCATAACACGAAACCGTGTATCTAAAAGTCATGGCCGAAACAAAGTTAAAAATACATTACCATTCACTATTTTTACTATCACAAAACCTTACAAATACAAATTGTAATTATTTTGTAACGTTTACATGTAATTTTCCTTCTCGTGCTTGCTTTCCTTCCCCTGATTTATGCATGTTTGTGGAGAAAGTACTCTGTGGTTTTTTGATCAAAAAACCTTAACAGTTCAAGGACAAGACCAGTTCCCTTAATAAGTAGTAGTAATTTCCTTATCATAAACTTTTACCTATTTAGATGACTTACGATCGCCGGCCACACTAAGCGCAGGATTGCGGTCGGAGCAAGGGTAGCTCACTATCTAGCCAGAACTAAGCCACGCCTTAAAGAGCCACCAGACCACCACACACAGAGGTGGTCTACCAGCGCTGATGTCCAACCGGAGTGGCGGGTGCAAGAAAAGGAACCGTGTTATTGTAGTCAGAAAGATTCTATCAGAATATCATCCAATTACTCCTTCTCGGTGGGAGAAGTAATTGGATGATATTCATTCTCAATACAAAAAGAATTGTTGATTTTATTGAAAATTAAATAAAAAGAAAATATCATTTAAAGATGTTTAACAGTCCAGTAAGTTCGAGCATTCAGTACGGTTTGTCTGACGATATACTCGTCATTACTACACAGATTTCTATATACTAGTCAGAGAATTACTATTTATTTATAAATAATTGACAATCTTCCCCAAGTACTGAAGCACAGAGTTCAGTTTTCGACACAATGCGACTGCGTCATGGGAACCTCGTCAGAAGTAAATGATTAAGCTGTCAAAGTATTTTGCAAATTACACGGAACGACCGGTGCGAGACGAGGAAATAACATAAACAGAAAATAATATGTCGTTTTAATAATATGTAACATTTTATTCGGCATACCATCATATTTAATCGCGGCTTTATAGGTAACCATAGACATTTTGTATATTGCCAATCTTGTAGATAGACATTACGCGACGCGATAACATGGCAAACTGGATAATTGAATTTGAGGTTGATAGACTTTATAGTAGTTCCTTTATAATAATATAGTGTCTGAAGATATAAAAGATACGAATCCTCTCCCTTAATTACCAGCCAACGCAGCTCAGCAGTAAGACATGCTTTGCTTGAAGGGATTAAAAAAATCTTTCATATTTCACATTTTAAAGATCGAAACAGACTAATATTATTGACGGCAAAATATTTTTTCTGAGAAAGGAAAATCATCAAAATACTTCTCCCGTGCTTGGTGGGGAGAGGACTGTCGCTTAATTATACGTGACTCTTACCGACTAAAAACCCTTGTCCCCTTCTTATTGCGAAACCTCAGCAAACTGTGCCTAACTGATGTAATATAATCAAAACTAAAAAGTTTAGTACTTAGTGTTTTGGTAGCCTTAAAAAAACTAATTGTTCTTAGGAAGCACCATATATGTATGATGAGTTACAATTC
Organism: Spodoptera exigua; assembly: GCA_902829305.4. NCBI lineage: Eukaryota > Metazoa > Arthropoda > Insecta > Lepidoptera > Noctuidae > Spodoptera > Spodoptera exigua. The sequence goes on from LR824612.2 coordinate 8,983,215, forward strand.
TACAACTTCTATGTCAAACGAATTAAACTCTAATTAATGTAAAAATGTAAGAGATAATGACTGTAAAAATATTTGCATATATTTTATTTTTATACACAACGAATACAATCAACAATTAAATGCGAACTTATAAATGCAGTATTTCAGTTCTGATTATATCTTCTTTAATTATGGTGACCTTGGGGGCTCTGTCATTCTATTGTGGCCTAACTTAGCATACTATCAAGTAATTGCTTTGGTCTATAATTGCCTGCACCCGGATGAGGTGTACCATTCTTTTGTATTCATCTGTACTCGTAAAGTATTTGTTGTGCCAGCAGTTAGTAGCCTGTGACGCCCATATTAACAAGTTTAGGTTTTTTTTTCATATAAAAAAATTGTATCAATTGTTGTAGTAGCAACAAAAAAGACTATAAATATCTGTATACATATAGGTACAATATACATATACTCGTTTTCAATGTTTTTTTATGACAGACGAATCACAACGTATAATAATTATCAAACAGACAACAAAAAATATACAGATTTATTTGCGTAGAGAAAATTAATATGCGTGAAATAAAGCACCTTTATATGTATGTGTGTGCATATTTGTTAGTCATATAGTTTATGGCCTAGCCTAAACAGGCTAGGCCGTTAACTGCTAGCTGGTAAGCTGTCTTTTTGATGGCAATCCCGCTGCTGTGCGATTTTAACCTTATCAACACATTCAAACTTACGGTCGGAATTCATCAATCACATTCAAAATCAGCAATTTAATCTAAGCTGAGTGAGGCCGTTTGTTGAACTATTAACTAAGGTAATAGATCTGATAATTCTTATTATATGCAAAAACGTTAATTATAACCTTATGTTTCTTATTCAATCTCCCACGGTGAACTATTAGCGATTTTGTTTGACTGCAAACAAAATATGGAACTTTATAAATTACCTACTGACAAAGCTAACAATGACATTGGATGTTGAGTAAATTTCGGTAGACGTCATGTATTATGAATAAAAGGGGGCCTAATACACTTCCTTGTGGAACACCATAGCTTCTACCTCGCAGTTCAGACCTATATTCAACTTCGAACTTAAGAAAGCTACCATAGTAATATGTATCAACGTCGTTTTATTAAAGAAAATCCGCTTTCAAATCCATAGAACATTCTAGTAGAAATTGCAAATCCTCCACCGCCACGTGATACCAAGATGGATGTGTTGCGAAATGTAATAACTCATGTTGCATAACTTTACGAGAGTATACCTTAGCTCGTAGTAAACAGGTTGCTGGAATGTTTCTTTAATCTTAGGTATTTTAAAGGTAAGTTTATAGGCTCATAATGTGCAAAAATTCCCGCTACAACAAAAATATTTTAGGGTTTCCAGAATCCACCACCAATAAAATTAGGTATAATGTCGGCAGAGTGATGGTGGCTTGTTCTTCTTATGTATGTGGTAAGAACCAACTTTCAACCAACTCAACAGTTTTTAATCCTCATCAGCCCTTGTATGTAGATAACTATTTAATCCTAGAACTAGAGGAGTTCAGCAGTGCCATACATGGCAACATTTTCACTTAGTAACTAATTTTGTCGATCTGATTAAATTGTATTTATATTTTCTATGATTGTTCTAGTTGGAATGAAAATTTCGATTCAACTAGCCTGTTAAATCTGTCTAATAACATGGAAGAAATTCTATAATAAACAACTCCAAAATATTGAAAATAAAATCTGATTGATGTGTTGTATTGTTTATAGGTACTTAAATATACATAATTTTCTTTATTTAATAGCGTGGGTTTCCATACAATGTAAATGTTCAGTACAAATAAAATATTCCATGACTATGAAAACTTACAAATACGCAATAGTGTCAAACTTAAAAAAATATGTTCGATGAGTAGTTTGGAGGTATAGAGATGTTTTTGTATACAAGTTAAATCACTTAATTATAACATACTGCTCGATAAATATTTAAAAAATGGACCAATTTTAAGTTAGTAGATTGACTTCTACGTAACACTGCGCTGCAAGAACGCTTTATAGAAGCTTGAATTTAAAGACAAAAGTATTCAAATAGGAGTTATATCAAACCCTTCCCAAGAAAGAAAAATAATAATTTAAAGGTAATTTTTATTAAGATAAATGTGTGGGAGAGCGATGCTTCGGCACGAACAGGTCAGTTCGACATTAGTGATACCACGACCTCACAGAAAACCAGAAACAACCACAGCATTGCCTTTAGCTGCGTGAGTGAGGCTACCGGAGGCCCAATACATATTCCCCTCCCCCAATCCTTAAATCTCTGAAACCATAACCCCTTAAAAGGTCAACTACACCCTCGTAACTCTTTTGGTGTTACATTGCAAACGCAATGCAGTCGGTTTGATTTCTATCCAATCATTTAAAAATATTATTAAGACAATTGCTTGTAATATCATTCAATAGGATTTTAAAACTTAAAAACACAGATCAGATCATTTGCATTCTATGTAGTTTTTACGTAAAAGAGTGACAAAATATCCATCCATATATCCTTACAAACTTAACCGTTTATAATTTAGATAGATAAGTAATGAATGTATTGTAATGAAGTAACAAAGCTGTAAAAATCCGAAACCACATCGACTTTTATGACGTGCAAAAATATTCACGTTTATTATTTTTGTTTTTTATATTTTCTTACTAGGTAATTAACGTCTAACAGGCAAAAAATATGTTGGATAATTATTTAATGTATTCAAAGAAGAATCTTACTACAAATTTCAATCTGCGGAAAATCCTATTTTCATAATGAAGCTATTTAATTAGATACGAGTACATAGGTACATTTTTTAATGTAAATGCGTTCTGCCTTGTTTGTGTAATTTTAATGAATTTTATATAATATAATTATTCTTACATTAAATTTAAGTTTTAAATGAATCTAAGTGTTTAGCACTTGGGTAGTTCTAGTATCTTGACTAATTAGATAATTATGATCTGCATAATATATACCTATTTAAAGTAAGATAAATTTAGAAGCTTCAAGAAAAACCACAGTCGCGTGCAGCAACGCTCGGTGAGTTTGATCTTTTGATAGCTGTGACTTTTAACTTCCAATTATGTTGTGGTAAAAATTATCAATACTAATATTATAAAAAGGTAATATTTTCTAAATAACTGTTTTAAAGCAGTTTTAAAATAACAAAACTTTGGAAAAAAATCTTAAACCATAATAAACGCTAACAGAACTGTTTTCGTAGCCAGTGACAGGAATGCAAGGCGCCAATATATGTAGATACGTTCTGAATAGTTTCCAATATTTTAACAAAGGAATTTACTTTGCAAATAATTTAAACAATTTACCATACAATAAACCTAAATCTATTTAATTCCCTGTAAACGTCTTTTTTGTTCTTACACTTCCTTGTGCAAATATTTTTTTATGGGAATTCCTTTATCACCTTATGACGTTGAAGAACGTATCGTGTTTTTAGATTAAGTTAATAAAATAATTAACGACAAATGACTAATTATTCTTTTGTTAAAAGTACGTTATACATACATTTGTATGTGATTATCCTGCTTTTTTATTCTTAACTCATGACGCATGTGTTCTGAAGATTTCCTGGTTTTATTTGCTTAATTTTTTATTTGTAAATAAAACTGTAGACTTGTTAGTTGCATGAACAGTTTTAAGTAATTATATGCAAATAGACATTGCTTATCTTAAGGAGTCGGAGTCTTCAAAATGTTGCATATGAAATAAAAATACTTTATTTTGTTGATATTAAAATATATTATTGTGGATGAACTAACAACAGTAGTGATACAATAGCCTCACCTTACAGAAAAACTATGTGAAACTATTACAGCGTTTATGTTTCGCTGCGTCACTGAGGTTACTGGAGGCCCAATTATTATTTTTTCAATCCGTAAACAAATCAAAAGTCTGGAAGAACACTCTGATCTCCTCTGGTGTTCAGGGTGCCCATGGGCGCCACGTATTGCTTATCACCAGGTTATACGTCTGCTCTTTTGTCAAGCGACTCTCAGCACCAGATTATGATGCAAATTTCAAAGCTAAGATGACTAAGTGAACTACTTAAGAACGTTGAAGATCAGACAAAGACATCCAAGAGCTCAGTATGAGACCAAGTAAAACCAATTGTCGTTTAAATTAACCTCAACAATTCTGCCCTAACAATGAGTGGGAAGGCGTGCCTATCACAAATTGTACAAAGATTCCTTGAACAGCAATACTAACTTCCGTTAATCTATTAGACAATTACAAGACATTCTGTTCTGCGGAATTGAAATGAATAAGCCGGTCTTTAGATACAGCAAAAAAGTAATAATGTATGGTCCCTTTTCATAGAATTTCCAGAAAAACGAAAATAATTCCATATACACCCCTCTCGCACCAAAAATCAGTTTTTAAACAGTATTCAACACGAATAAACAAAGTAATATTAATAAGTTATCTGTTATTTTCATGCGGAACTCAAGCTACTTACCCAGTTATACCGAGAGGAGTAGATTGACCTGCTGGCCACTGGACTATGTGTTTTAAATCCATTGAATCGAACTATATTGCATTTATTACTTGTAAATAGATAACGGTTAATGCTTAAATCCTTACTTGTAATATTTTAAATGATTTTTGCAAGGAAATGAGACTCCAAATAATTGATTCACTTTAATCCAAGGCTGTAGATTCAAAATCTGGCCATTTGTCCAAACAATCAGTGTAAACTCGTAGATGAGTTACCCGTTTAAATACAATTATGTATTGATTTTTCCTTTACTGCATGTTACTCTTGAAGCTTGTAAATACATGGTCCAGTCAACCTTGATAGTGAATACGGAATCAGCTGGGCAAGGTCAATGAGATGACACTGCCGACTTTTTGTCACGGCCCCGGTGTATTGTCGACTACACAACAAAAACTCGAGTCAACATACGCCAGTCATACCGCAATTACATTACAGCATTTGTAAACGGAAAATGTAAAAAAGGACCAATTCTTATTATGTGGTCCTTTGAGACGACGCAATTTAATTTTTAGCAATGGATAATAGAGATAAAATTTTCCAAACAATTACCCACAGTCATTAAAATGAATAAATTTTACAGCTGGTAATCAAAGTTTAATTTCGAAAAACATAACGAGGCAAATAAATATTATGTTAATTAATTTTTATTTTTCTTTAATATTTTTAAATAAAAGCTGTACAAGGTAAACATTAATTTGCAAACATTTTAGTAAACTTGAATGTGTCTGGTTGAATGCGATCCTGTTGTTTGGGGCATCAATGAAATAAAGTGTACACTTTACACCCATTGTGGATGAGCCGGAATCACAGATACCAGTTAATTTAGTGATGTATCGCAGACTTCAAAATCACAATTGTGTAATGTATTGTGACGAAGACTCGTACTATAGACTACTGGAATTGGATTTAAAAGCAGTATATCTACATAAATAAACACAGTTGTGTCCTGAATGACGTTGGTATAAAAACTAGGCTATTGTTGAATAGATTTTTAAATGACAATACATTGATATTTATGTACCAACGTGTGTTTATTATATATTATTTTAAAATATGGAATGTTCCAAAAGAATTTCAATTGTTTTGACATAATAATATTTTTTTGATAATATTGACACATGCACATACGTATAAAAATATAACAGTTATACAAATAGTAACATGAAAAATATTGCAATGTAAGTTTGTATTTACAAGAAATGTGTTGATTGTATTATCAAAAGGCATTGATGCCAATTGAGGCTCGTACGACGATTCACTTGTTGGATCTAATCTCGTCGCGTGACCAATATAATGCTAATTCGATTTTTATCATCTAAAAATAACGTACCTTCATTTGCTTTCGCTGTTTTAGGTTTCTCGTAAAACTTGGACAGGGGGCGTTATTCATGAATATTGTACTTGATAATACCGTAGGCAATTTCATTACGATAAAGCCTGAATAGCAATCCGGAAAACTTAGCAATAAATTTACGGTAGCGGACCGTAAAATTAAATTGCATTGTGAAATGTTCACTATTCAATCAACAAGAAAATTCGTGTCGTATCAACCTTTGTTACTACAACGTGAACGAATGTTAAAACTTATTTAGTAAACAAAGATAAAATCCAACGCAAAAGTAATTCATTCTAAAGATATATACATTGTCCTGTTCTTCGTGACTTTGTTATGAAAAGGATGCTACAGAACGATAAAACCATTGTAGCCAGGTAAAATTGATTCAGTTAGAGACGATTACATTAACTATGTAGGTAATCATAAAGTAATTACTATGTCCGGTGATTCATTTAGCAATCAAAACAAACCAGAAAGTGATAAAAGATTTAAATAACATTATAGTGAAGAATAAAGTGCGCTGGAATTGAAAATACTGCGATAGTACATTTTAATAATAAAGAATGTTTTTGTTTCAGATACACGTGACGTAGTCATGGCTGTGGATAGCAAAAATGCGGAGAATAACAAAACTGCTGATAAAACTCTTAATGTTAATGGTGGTGACTTAAATGGAACTAATGTAATTAAAAATCGTTTTAGTAAAACTAAAGAATTCGATAATATGACAAACATAAAGTTGGATAAAGAGCATGAAAGTAACAAAAATGAAAAAGTGGAAGAAGAAAGCTGGGAAGGACTAAGTCATTTCCAAAAGTTAAGACGCATGATCTCTCTTATAACTGTGGAACCTATTTTGGCTTGTTATGTGATGCCTTCAGTTTTGTCTGTGCTTGCAACACAAAACCTTTATTTAGAAAAAGCTTGTAGAGTGAACCTTCAATTTGATCATCATATTTGTGATGCTTTGACTCGAAGAGAAACGGCTAATTATACTGCCGAAGAAGAAGCTGTACAAACGTTAGTGGCTTCAGTAACTGGTTGGAAGACTGTGCTGCAGTCATTCCTTCCATGTGGAATTTTAATATTTCTTGGGGCGTACAGTGACAGAGTGGGACAGAGAAAAATTTGTATGCTGTTACCTATCATTGGCGAATTCTTGACGAGTATAGGTTTGATTGTGAATACTTACTTTTTCTACGAATTACCTGTGGAAGTGGCGGCTGTGACTGAAGCTATATTTCCTGCATTGACTGGTGGCTGGTTTACCATGTTTATGGGAGTGTTTAGTTACATAGCAGATATAACTACGGAGGAACAAAGGACGTTGAGGATAGGCATTGTGAATCTGTTTCACTCAGTAGGTGTGCCAGTTGGAGCAGCTCTTAGTGGAATATTGGTGCGAAAAATTGGCTTATATGGTGTGTTCTCTGTTAGTGCGACATTGTATGTTTTGAGCTTTATCTACTGCTTCGTGCGCATCAAAGAAGTAAAGAAGTCCGATACGTCTGTGGTAAGTTGTAAATCACTTTAATTGCCATTTTATTTCCATAATCGTGATGTTTGTTTAACAAATGCTCATTATGTAAGAACGTTTGCAATAAATAGTGATCTTTAAGGTCTGGTTAAGTACATTAGACACCTTGTAGGTAGATTGTTTTTGATTGAACGGTTCGTTGAACGAAACAAGAGGCTTTGTGTATTTATCGTAATTACTGGATCGATAAGATAAATGGTTACGGTCCAATTGATGTTTGCAACTAATTATAGATTCTCGGTGACAGATTAATTCAAATAATTTCATACGCGGATGAAACGTTAACGAGATGAGACAAAAGGTACTTATGGAGTTATGAATAGTGTTATTAATTGTGTGTGGTCGTTGTATAACAAACATTTTCATTACTTAACTGTTATAAATAGTTATTCTAGAATAGTATTTACTGTCCTTCTGTATTTATCTATAATTATTTATTTACTCGTGAACTAGTTTAATTAGCAACATACGTGTCTCTAGAACAACAGGTGGATTGATATCAACACTGGTGGTTACTTTATGTTTTGCTCAAATATTACGTTAGGTTCATGTAAATAATAATTGGTATCTAATAATAATTAAACATAGTTTATAAAAGAGAATGGATTATTTCAGTCGTGACTCCGTCTTTTTATATATGTAAGATCCATTATGTATTAGTATGTAACAGGAACTACCTCTTACTTAACAAAAGTATTTATATGCACTGTAGGACCTTGAACTTTCATCTAAAGTTATCAAATCATTTTTAGCAAAGATAACTTCCTGTGCAAAACGTATATAAATTATTCATGTCATGAAGAGTATCCAATGTTTGTTTTTGTTTAAGCTACCGCATTGCTTAGTTTTTCAAGGATTTTTGTATAATTTGAGCCTAATACTCGGTAATCTGCGTAATGTCATCAACCTCCACCTCTGTCCCTATTAGTTGTAGCCTTGCGATTCGGAATAAGCCTGTGTTTTGTACCGTCGAGGTCATACATTGAAAGGAAAATCATCAGTATTTGCCCTAAACTAGGCACAGAAAGTTGTTATTTTATTTCAAGCTGAGTTCAAGTACGCAGGCATTTTAGAGCTGTTTTAGCTTCACTGACAGTCATTTTTTATGTTTCAACGGTATCCTGTGTATTGTTCCGTTGAAATAAATGTTTTCTTTAAGAAATTAGTTCTTTACGAATTTTAACAGGTCAAACATAGGATTCATTATATTTTTTGAAAACGTTCCGTGATATTTTGTGTCCCTCAGTTATGGAATTTTTTTTTGTACATTAAAGACTTAACACATTATGTCTCCTGCATTAAATTGTCCGGGGCAACTAAAAACTATATCGTTTTTCTTTTTTTGAAATATTTTATTCTTTATGTAAAATGCGTAAGATCGTGTTATTCAGATTTATTTCCTTCAGGATCCATGACAGTTATTTGGGTCCTGGGACGCTGGTCTTCATGATTTGGTATTTTTCATTGTTTCATAACTTGGCGAATGTGACGGGCTTGTTCCTTAAAGAATCTAGAGAATCTGCTAGTCAGTCTTTATCAAACATACTAGAAAAAGACGTGTGCGATAAGACCGCCGAACACTCAAATTTTGCAAGCAAGTTATCCTTTGTAGCTATGGGGTGTACAATAAAGTATACAAGAAATAAATAAATAAAAATGCCCTTTCAAAATAATGTCAAAGCTTTCAGTCTGTTTATACAACGTTCAAAGAAAAAAATAAAATGTATAATAGTAAAATGTATTTCTACATTGTCGATACTACATAGCAAAAACAATATAATTATATATTGTATTATAATTACATAACAATATAATTATTTTATTTTATAATTATAATTATAAAATATTATTTATTATTTTATAAAATATTTTAATATTTATTGTATAAAATATTATATATATTTTATAATTATTATTTACTATGGACCCGCTTCGGCTTCGCAGGTGTGCAATGCTGATACTTAATTTCTCCACTATTTAATGGATGTTATTATATAGGTACATATGAAACTTCCTCTACAATCTCTCTATTTATTAAAAAAAAGAACCAAAATCCGTTGCATGGTTTTACAGATTTAAGAATGCATAGGGATATGGATATGGGAACATAAAATGCGACTTTGTTTTATACTATGGTAATGATTGTAGTGATATACTCCCCATATTTATCAAAGTATATGCCTACATCATGTTTAGATACTCATAAAAATGGCAACAAGGTTAATTTAGGTTTTCAATTAACAGCGAATGACTGGTTTAAATGAATACAATTTAGCTGACTTAATGAGTCTTATAAGACACAACTAAGTAAATAGATTAAGTAAGATTTAATTCTTGCTATAAGGTAATTAAGGTAGAGGCAGGTAGCAAAACACGGCTCATGTTTTTGTAGTTTTTTATTTGTAAAAAAAAACTTTGCAAAATGAAACTAGGATTTTCTCTTCCTGTGTCGTGGGTGCGTTTACAAACATACAATTTAACACACCTACACATCACACCCAGACCCAGAACAACCATTTGTGGATCACACTAAGAGTTGTTTCGTGCGGGAATCAAAACCGCGACACAACCAGTTGCCATTAACAAAATTTTCATAGACATACTGCAACTGATGTCGTGGTAGCTCGGAGGTTAAAGCGCTTCTAATGCATGAGGGTGTGTGTTGTACACAAATACCAATGTGACTTTTTCCGACTTATACCTATTTACTTTCTATGGTTATTTAGGGGGTATAAATGCCATATGGTGAAAGAATTCACCGTATGGAAACCTGGGCTTATAAATTCTAAATATAGGTAAGTTTGTCAATCCACCTTGAGTAAGCGTGGTGATTAATGCACAAAAACTTATCTGTGTGAGAAAAGGCCTTTCCTGAGTGAGTGGTGAATGGGCACTTGTTGGCTGATGATGTGAGACAGACTGCGAATTATATTTTATTGTAATTGTTAATTTTGTTACTTGTTGTTTGTGTCTGCAACGTTTCCTGGAGTTTCATGCTCATTTTTCTCACTCACAAATAGTTTTTTGGAGAATAAAAAAAACTCTTCTCTCTTTTTTATTTATGTGAGAATCTCGATCATGGAGTGACTTCAAATACAATAGTTTAATAAATAAATAGGCTACTTTAATATTAATGTCAATAAACTTTTTTTAATGTTTATGATCTGTTTGGCCGTGGCCCATTCAGCAAAATCGCGGTCTAACTATATTCTCTATGTTGACGGTAGAATCGCCTGTTTTTTTAAGCTATGCATGTTGTTGATGCAGACAGTTGGTAAGTCGCCGCCCGACCATAACCAGACCCGTGCGCACGGCGCGTTGCGTTCCGCGCACGTCAAAGTTCCAGTAGACCTATAGGGCTGATGTTCAGCCGGGGTTGCGGGGCAAGCCTCGGCCTAGGGCAGGAGAAGAAACAGGGGGTTTTAAGCCAGTAAGAGTCTGATACTTCACTCCGCCTCATTCTGAGCGGGTGAAGTCATTTAATGATTTTTCCTCACAAAGAAAGCCAAATGGCAGGTTTTGCCTTTCCAGTACATATTGATCAAAAATCAGCGATACAAAATTTTATTTCTCTACTGATCAAAGTAGTTTCTGTTAGGTTAAGTTGTTGTGTATAGTTATAAATAAACATTAATCTTGATTTCACCCCGATGTTTTCCTTTTGACCAAAATTACGTTAGATTTTATTATACTTAGAATCTGTAGGTATCCGTAAGAAACGGGCATTCCAATGGCCCTATGCTTACCATCCACGGCTTTCAAGAATAAAACCTAAACTAATTATTTACTTTCACTACTAATTACGCAGGCTTAATTACTTATTAGCCTTTCATAGAAAATGCTAGACCGAAGACCTTCCTAGCATCAGAGTGTGAAACGAATCTAGGTCAAGTTGACGGACTTTTTGTATTGTCACGCACGAATAATCTATTTTAGCCATTGAACTTGCAATCTGTTACATAATTATTAACTTCATGGTCATTAAATAATCAATTATTTTTCATAGTTTTAACGTTTTGAAGCAAAAAGTGGCGAAAAAAGTTTTGTATTTTTTTTTTTGCTCTGGCTCTTGCGGAAGACTTTTTATTTCGTAAGGGTCAATACACATGACATTTGTAATAAACAAAAACGGGTAAATGCAATAGTAGTATTTTTAAAAGCAAGGTTTAATTAAAAAAACACCTCAATCTTTTAGATTGCTATCGTCAAATAGTAATCATAGTGCATTATAATGCAGTTTGGTAGGTAGCTTATTATTTTTACACCACGACAATGCCAATTGCAGTCATTTTATTTTTTATAGCAGCTTGAATTACAATTATAATTCTAAAGAATAAGCAGGTGTGCAGAACTGCATCCATTTTTCTGTAGCCATGTAAATTACACTTAGGTGACTTTTTTGGTAATATAATTATTAGCCTTTTCAAAATTTTTTTGTAGAAGCTTTGCGTAAATATATTAAACTAGCTACTCTCACGCGGTTTCACCCGCTGCTCAGCTCCTAAACATCATAGCGTGATGTTTTATAGCCTATAGCCCTTCTCGATAAATGGACTAACAAACACAAAAAGACTTGTTCAATTCAAACCAGTAGTTCCGGAGATTAGCGCGTTCAAACAAACAAACTTTTCAGCTTTATAATATTAAATAAATATATACATATATTATAAAGTATAGATAGTAATTTGATTCAACATGACTTTTTAACGAAGAGTTTTTAACATTGCATTTTAACAAGGGTTTTCCAAGTTTTCATCATCATTAACACACCAACTAGAAGATTTCTACTTCGACTGTTAAACGTATTACGAATCGACCTGCAGTTGCGTCTTGTCCTGCTTCATCTATCAGGTTTCCTGTACAAAAGTTCTTACTGTCTAGTATTTACGTACCTACTATATATTACGTATATACATTAGTAAATAGGTATCCTTCTATCTATGTATTTAATTATTTTAGACTTAATAATCACTCAAGTCTCCCTCCTCGATTTGTTACTAGAGTACTTATTTTAAGTGTGTTTAATGCTCAAATTAATATCTACATGTAGACATTCCCTTCACTAGCCCATTTGTTAAGCCATGGCCGACACATGTATGATGTAATCTCAATTTACAGTTCATACGTTCACCTCACCTGCATAACGTTATTAGCCTCAATGGCACGCGCCTAACAAAATTGAGATCTAGAATTATTCAATCAACCAACTTATATTTTCGTTCATTGTTTAAAATTTTGTGGTCCAGTGACATGAACCTTAAAACTTTAATACTACTTCAAACGAATAGATGGCAAAATCAAATCAAATCAAATCAAATTCTTTATTTCAAATAGACCAAAAAAGGCACTTTTGAACGTCAAGCAAAAAAGATATCATAAGGTTTAACTTTATGTGTCAGTCTGTCCGTCTGTCCTCTAGTGAAGCTATTTGCTCGTTCCAAAGTGTAGATTCCTATGGAGAAGAACGAGCAAGAAACTCCATGGTTACTCTTTTTCAATCACTTTTTACAATACATTGTTACATAATTTAGATAGCTCCATTATGTGAGAACAGTGTAACACTAGTGTTTAACCAAAGTATCCGAAAAAGAAATAACCCTCAGGGACAGCAACTTTAGACAGTCTCGAGTTGACCAGTCCCAATAGGCGGCGTCCGTTCACGAACATGACACGTACACCAGCACCGCCCAACTCAACCATATTATAGGGAACCGAGCGGTCCAGTGCCCATGCCACCGCCAATGAGACTCCTGAGTGAGCATGACAACTCCCAACTGACACAAGTACCAATATACTATAAGTCTATAAGTCTAACTCAATTATAATAAGTTACAGGGCTCTCACATTTACAAAAATCCAGTTTATCAACAATCAACAACATGGTGAATAATTTAATAATTGAGATCAAAATTCCTCTTAACCTTAATAATTTTTATCCTGTGCAGTCAAACCAGCCACCCTCCAAGCATTTTTATCTTCTATATAATCATTTAGTTTGTAGTATGCTTTCCTACATAATACTTTCTTTATACATAATTTAAATTTACTTTCATTAAGATTTTGTATTTCAGTTGGGATTTTATTATAACATTTAACACATAATCCCATGAACGACTTATGCACTTTTGCTAATCTAAATAAAGGCTGACTTAATCTATTTCTATGTCTAGTAAGATAGTCATGCTTGTCAGATACTTTTACAAATAGCTGTAGGTTTTTCCTAACATACATAATGTTTTCATAAATATATTGACATGGTACGGTCATAATGTTGATCTCCTTAAACTTTTCTCTGAGAGATTCGCGACGACCTAAGTTATAGATAGCTCTGACTGCACGCTTTTGTAAGATAAAGATAGACTCAACGTCGGATGCCTGTCCCCACAACAGAATTCCATACGACATGATGCTGTGAAAGTAGCTAAAGTACACTAGTCGTGCCGTGCCTACGTCGGTTAGCTGACGGATCTTCCAGACAGCATAAGCTGCCGAGCTCAACCGCCCTGCTAGAGATCTAATGTGGGGCCCCCATTGCAGCTTGTCGTCTACAGTAATCCCCAAGAATGTGGTCTCCTTTACAAATTCCAGTTTCTGACCATTTAATAATATATCATCGCATACGTTACTTTTAACATTTGGCAAAATAAATCTAATGCATTTCGTCTTTTTATCATTAAGTACTAAGTTGTTTTTTGTGAACCAATTATGAACTTTCGTTAAGGCATTATTCACTTCGTCATAGTTATTTGATCGTCTATTTAATTTAAAAATCAAGGATGTGTCATCAGCGAATAATACCATATGCGGTTCACTTTGGAATAAATGGGGCAGGTCATTGACATAAACCAAAAATAGGAATGGACCCAATATTGAGCCCTGCGGTACGCCCATAGATACGCTAGCACCCTGGGAGTTTACTCTGTTTACTTGTACTGTAAGAAGTCTTTCTAGAAGGTATGATTTTAATAAATTTAGGGATACCCCCCGAATGCCGTAGTGTTGCAGCTTCAGTAATAGCGTTTCGTGCTCAACACAGTCAAAAGCCTTCGAAAGATCGCAAAATATTCCGATGGCATCCTGTGCTTTTTCCCACGATTTGAAAACTTGTTTTATAAGCGATACTCCTGCGTCCGTAGTGCAACGTCCCTTAGTGAACCCGTATTGTTGGTCATGGAAAATAGAATTCGCGTTAAAGTGACGCAGTATTTGAGTAAGTATCAACTTTTCAAACACTTTACTGAGCACTGGCAAAATAGAGACCGGCCTATAGTTATTGCGTTCTGTGCTATCACCTGATTTAAGTAATGGAACTACTTTACTATGTTTCATTAAATCCGGGAAAACCCCTTGATCTACACTTTTATTAAAAATTAAAGTTAAGTAAGGCGCTATAGTCTCTATAAAAGACCTGCACACTCTAACAGACATTCCCCAGAGATCTTCACTGGACTTTACTTTGATATCTTTAAACGCCTTTATTACTTCCTGGGGGTTTGTATGTTTAAACCTAAAGTCCGCAGGACATTCTTTGACGTTACTTCTGAGAAGCTCGACCGCAAGTGCTGGAGATGATTGCAACGTTTCCGTAGTTTTGATGGGAATATTTTTAAAGAAATTTTCGAATTCCTGGGCAACTAATGAATTTGTACTAGTAAATCCCTTTTCGGTTTTTAAATTAAATTCTGTCTCATTAGATTTGTTTCTACCTGTTTCATTATTAATTATACTCCAGGTAGCTTTTATTTTATTTTCCGCGGTCCAGATTTTACTGCTAATATAGAGTGATTTAGCATGCTTACAAACTAATTTAAATATTTTTGAATATTTGGAGACATGCCTACGAAAAGCCTCACTTTTATTAAATGGTTTCATGCCATATAGCTCAAATAACTTTTCTCTACTTATACGAATGCCTGGTGTAGCCCAGTCACAGAATAAAAATTTACACTGGATATTTTTACGTTTTATAGGGAACATTTTGTCGAACTGTATTTTTATGATTGATAATAAGTTAGCATAGATCTCACTCGGGCATTCATTGTTTTGTAATGGGCTGCATAATTTATGTTTTAAATTTTTATTTAATGACTCAATTTTTTTGTTTGTTATCTGTCTGAATATAATTTCCTTAGTTGCCACAGTTTTAAAAGTATTAAAGTTGACTGTTAGCCCACTGTGATCAGATGGTAATCTGTTTACAATTTCATTATGTAAATAATCACAGTTACAAAAAATATTATCTATACAAGTTGCCGAGGTGGATGTTACTCGGGTAGGCTCAAGGAATATATTAGACAGATCAAAAGATTTAAAAAGACCTAATAAGTTTGTACAATAAGAGTTGTTTTCTAAGAGATCAACATTAAAATCGCCACATACTATTGTATACTTATTACTAGAACACGTTTTCTGTAATACATCTTCCATTACTGAGCAAAATATATTTAAATTCTGTATGTTAGGAGGCCTATAAACACATACTACAATATGCCTATCCAGTTCAACACAGGACAACTCTATTGAGTGCTCAATTGATAGCAGTGCAATGTCTTGCCTTTCTTTATATTTTATTGAATTCTTTACTAAAATCAAGCTACCACCATGTATCATTTCTTTGCGGCTATAATAGTTGCCAACACAATAATTATTGAAGTTAATTGATTCTACTTGATAATCTTTTAACCAATGTTCAGTTATACAAATAATGTCATATTGGAACTTTTCTAAAAACAATTCAATTTGTAGGATTTTTGATGCTAAGCCCTGAACATTTTGACTATACAATGACAACAGGTTATCTGTTTTATTTTTCAATTTAAGTTTATGCTTAACAATATTGCCAGAAGAAACCTTTTTAATGATTGGGGTTTTTGAGTAATTTAATTGGTTATCTTCTGTTGTCGTGGAAGTCAGTTTAAAAGATTACTATCCGGAGTACTATCCATATTTATAACTAAATGTGGAGCCTCCTTCGTGCTATTACGTGCTATGGCGTTGCCCTCGGATACTCTTGAGGAATCAAAACCAGCAAAAGACCAAAAGACCGGCAACGTATGTCTTTTGGTCTTTTGGGGAAGTGAATATTGGGGGTATGGGATTTGGGGAACCGAGGTTTAGGCATCCGATATTATCAAAACGTTATGTTTACAAATTAAAATATGGCAATATTTTTTGTATGAATACAATGCGCAATAGAATTTTCTTTAAATTAAAAAGACAATTTTTACTTTTAATTCCTCTTAAGGAAAACCATTTTTTACATTAAGTTGAAAGTATACATATACCTACGCACACATAATAGTAAAAAAGTTGACGTAAAACAAGTTCTGACACCATTAGCCAGATCTTTAAGTTAGTTAAAAAATATTATAAAAAATATTCTTATTGAATTTGCCAATGTTGCAAATAAAAACCATAATGCCAAAACATTTGTATCCAATGGCAAATGATTTGTTCATAAACACATACACATATACATATTGTTATTATTACGTACGAATCTATATGCGTCAATAGTAAGTATTTTGGAGAACCATTAATTTCCGTTTGTACGCTATAAATATAATTTGGCAGTTAAGCAGTGGAAATAAAACAGTTTGGTCGTCAAATTTTAAGCTACAAATTTAGTCAACTATTTTATGACCTTGGCTATGTAAAGTATATAATTATTTGGCTATGTAAATGTATGTACTTGACTATAAAGATTTTTTTAATTCACTATAAGTATTTATTACTGAAAGGACCACTGACTGCTTTGGAAAACAAAACTGAGGAACAAAGCTGACCCGTTTTTGGCTATTAAAAAATAAGGGTCGATCGTAAAAGGGTGAAAATTAAGGTTTGTATTTTTGTATGTTGTATCTGTCATAAAAATAGAAATCAATTTTTTTTTCTAAAAAAAAATTTTTAGGTTGGACTACCCCTAACAGTTAGGGAGATGAAAAATAGATGTTGGCCGAATCTCATAGATACCGGATAAGCACAAAAATTTTCATCAAAATCGGTCAAGCCGTTTCGGAGGAGTATGGCAACGAATACTGTGACACGAGAATTTTATGTAAATCTGATTTTTTAACTTTAAAAATTATAAATAATTTTCTCTAAAGATTGAAAATACGGAGAAGGAATAAGTTTTAATCATTTTACGCTTGCCCAAACCAGGCTGGCTATTTCAAACTTATAATTAGAAATTTTAAGTCCAGATTTCCTTAAACTCTTTCCTACACCGTCTGTCAGTAATGTCTAAGTTAACTTAGAAAGTAAATATAGCACGGAAAAAGTCACATTGGTACTTGCCAGGCTTAGATTCCGCAGCCTCTTACTTGTGAGGTCTTGACCTCAGGGCCGCCACATCGTACTCTAATTTTGCTTACCTATATAATATGTTATTTATATGGATATGTTGTGAACATGTTCAAGTGCGGGAGAGCCATTCTTCAGTACGAATGTTGTGTTTCGTCGTGTGAATGAGGTTACCGAAGGTCCAATCCTTCTCCCTGGGAAATATTCATCAACTATTATCTATCCTCAAATACTAACAGCCCACAAGAGGCCGGCCACTCACTGCAGTAACTCCTTTGGTATTACGAGTATCTATATCCGGCTCCGATTGCTTACCATCACGTTATAAAACATATGACATAAAAAAATGAAATGATAAAATATAAAGAATTTTATTTTTTATAATTGGCAGAAGTTAAAACTTCACATCATCAGCCTATAACTGCCCACTGTTCAGCAAAGGCCTCATCTCACATGGAGACGGTTTGCGCATTAACCACCACGCTTGCTAAAGACGGATTGGCGATTTCTAACTTATAATTAGAAATTATAAGTTTAGGTTTCCTCACTATGTTTTTCTTCACCGTATGTCAGTGGTGTCTTAATAATCTTAGAAAGTACATGCAACTCGGGAAAAGTCACATTGGTTCTTGTCAGGTTTCAAACCCGCTCCCTCAAGCGGCAAACGCATGAAGGAGCGAGCACCTCAACACACGGGCCACCACGACTAATAGAAATGGATACTTGCAACACTGCAGTAGGCTATGTATTTATGCCATGTGATGTCATTAGAGCCATGTAATAAAACATCATAACAAAGATATGTTTCACAAGACTTCGCGAGTGACTTTGCAATGCATACATAACTGACCACAGAATAACCTCTGCATTTACGCACTCGTTACTTGATATCCATGAGAAAAAACGTAATTGCTCATCATGGCGTGTAAATGACATCGTTTGTACGATCAGAAGCGAAGGTCTATCGAAGAAGATTTTTTTAGGAAGAGCGAGCACAAATACCTAAATGCTTCTAAATATATAAGAACACGAGGCAGATTATATAGGTTACTTAGAATTGTATTTCGCAAAACAAACGGATAATATGGACTTATATTATAATTATTTATAATTTCAGTAAAATTATTCTAAGAAATTTATTCGGGTTGAAGAAGGGTAGGCAAATGGGAACACGCTGTATTGCAATACGGTAGTTTCCAACTAGTCAATTTGAATAAAAGTATTCAATTTGACTAAATCCAAATGTCAAAAACTATACTTTTCTATGAAATTTGTATGAAAAACTGAGTTATGACGTCATAACATTTTTGTGATAAATAGCTTACTTATTTCTTAATAATAAGCTAAAAAAATCTAAAACTTACACCCGGTTTACACCCGGAAAGGCCGATCAACTGACAACAACATCACATGACTTGACAAGAGATTTAACAGGAGATTAGTTAATTTTAGCGTTGACAAGCCTTCCAGAAACCGGGTGTTAGTGTATCGATCGATTGATGAATAAAAATATAGTTATTTTTCTATATTTAATTGTATTGAAACGTAGAATTAATTTTTTTTTGACATACGAAACTACCCAGTTAACATCAACCCTATAACTACCTACAAGTGCCTTAGGTCATAGAAGCTAACTAGAAAATGGCTCTTTGTGTACATATAAACCGAAACAATAAAAAAAAACGTTGCGCACTTGTCTTTTTCTGCAATTTTACGATTAACGATTTCTGAGTTCCGTAGATGAACCTATCAAATTGATTAACTGACATTAAGCGACCTTAGGAAAGATACAATATTTTTTTCAAAGATATTGTCTACGCCGTTAAAACATCAGGGCCGTTAATAATTGTTGATTACAATTTTAAAAAGACATTTAAAAAAATGTAGTTTATTAGATCACTTATGTTCCTTAAAATGTAATATTTTTGAAAATACTGATGTTTTTGAGATTTGAAAATCATAAAATAACTCCTTTGTCTTGGATAGAGATGGCAATTGGATATGTCGAGCCAGACATCGAGCTTAGTAGGTTGCTATTTAGATAAGTTATATATAGTCCTGCAGCAGGCAGTCACGCCTCTTCTCACATGGAGAAGGTTTGAGCAATAATCAGCAGGCTCAAGGCGGATTGGCGATTTAAAACTAATAATAATTAGAAGTTATAAGTCCAGGTTTCCTTACGATTTTTTCCTTTACCGTTTGTCAATGGTATCTAAATTCAGTTAGAAAGTACATAACTAAAAAAAGTACTTGATAAGTTTTTGAACATGCACTCTGATGTATGAGCTGCCTGCCTAGGTGCAGGTTTACCTGCACAATAGGTAATGTTAATAAAATATTTCAACTCACACAGACATTGATTTAAAAAAAAACAACTGAATATAGAACCTCCTTTTAAAATCAATAATGATATAATTTTTCCACTGAAGCTACTCTGTA
Organism: Spodoptera exigua; assembly: GCA_902829305.4. NCBI lineage: Eukaryota > Metazoa > Arthropoda > Insecta > Lepidoptera > Noctuidae > Spodoptera > Spodoptera exigua. The sequence continues at coordinate 9,003,357 of LR824612.2, forward strand.
TTGACGTCAATATGATAAAAGAAGGAAAATATCACGTTCTTAAGCCTCTTATTAAATCGGCTTATTTGCTTATTTTTATTGACTGAAAAGGCTCAAAAAGCAAATAATAAGGATATTTTTGAAGTTAATAATAGGTTTGTTTACCGTATTTTCCGCGTTTCTTCAACAAGTACTTTTTTATACTAATTGGACCAATCCAAACGGATTTCAATAAAATAATGTTTTTTTTTCTTTTAGACTAATATTTAGCGGAAAACATTACATAATGTTGTATTGATTATTTTGGTTTATTTTCCATTTTTCCGAGTAAAGGACTTGCTACTTACTTAGTTAAACTTACGAGTAAACAGTTTAGCATACGCTTTATGCCTAGTTCAGTTTTATATTGCAATGGAATGCCTTCTGTAAGAAACTCAAATTTTTAAGATCACTACATAGCATAAAATAAAGTCGCTTTCTCTGTTCCTATATCCCTATGTATGTTTAAATCTTTAACAGTACGTTACGGCTTTCGATGCTGGTTATTTTAATAGACAGAGTGATTGAAGAGAAAGATTATATGTATTAAAACATCAATTAAATGGTGGAGAAATTTAGTATCAGCATTCCTCCCTTGCGAAGCCGGGCACCAAACATACTTGGGGCTGATTCACTACCTTAATAAAACCGATAAAAAATGTAGCACTTAAGTTGTACAAATTACGTTCTATATTTAAATTTACCTATGTGTTACATAATGAAAACCACCCTTGTGCGTTTTTAGAATACAGCATTTCGTTTCATATTTTATAATAAACTAAGTATATAACACAATGTTTGAGATTGACTTAATAAAAAGCGGTCAAAAACCAACACTTAAAACACCTCAGAAATGTTCAATTGATGAATGGTAGGTATATTGACGTATGTTATAGTAATGCACTTATCAATCACACACAATTTAACATTGCAATTATTGTAAAATATAGTATGTCTTTTCATTCTTATAAAAACTTTGCGTTTCGTTTGAGCTCAAGACAACTACGTAAATTGATTTAGCTTGATTTAGCAGCTATTTACAAATACACTGCTTCAAAACCGTACAGTTTGTATTAATTTATAAATGGATTAAATTTGCTTTTTTACAGAAACCAGCGGCGAATCTCTGCGAATGGCTGCGGAATTTCTTCGACACTCGTTATGTAAAGGAGACGGTGATGGTGACCTTCAAACAAGGGCCGAATAACCGAAGATTGAGGGTTACTATGCTGGTGATCGTCATGTGCGTTATCATTGGACCTATTTATGGTAAGTTGAGTCTTTTTTCTTTAATAGTAACTATCGTGACACATACTAAATGAATTGAGGAGTCATTGCCCAGTGATTTATAATCTATAAGAGTCCCGTTGTGACTTGAAACTAGTAGAGCTTTTTTCAGTTGATTCACGTTAGTAAGTCGTCATCTAGGTATACTTATATTATAAAGAGGTAAAATTTGAAAGTTTGTATGTGGATAATCTTTGGAACCGTCAGATTTCCTTAAGCCTTTGACTGTCGGCCGAAAACTATTGAAGGCAAATACTCAGCTTCCGTAGGTCACCGGTGTTAGATTCTTTAGACAACGTGTTAGATCTTTCACTAAGCTACAATGTTCCTGAGTGCTACAGGCTATAAACCATTACATTTACAAAATAATTTTCTTAATCTCTAGATAAAAACGAACAATATCAGTAAGACTGATTAAGTTTAAAATAATTCAAAAAGTAAGCACTTGTATGAATTAGGCACATTAGAAACTGCGATTTAAAGAAAACGAATGTTACCAAGACTTCAACTGAATGAAAGTGCATTCAACAAGTTGCTAGGGTGTTGACTGCGTTTCGAAAGACGTGTTCAAATAGGAAATGCGCCAATCATTCGTGCTCCTGGTTTCAAATTTTAATTTTTAAAATTTTTATGTCGTCTGGATGTACCAAATTATGTAACTTTACAATGAAATTTATGTAGAAAACTATGTATATAGTTTCATTTAGTTCATTTAAAATACCTTAAGTAATTAATTATTATCTTTAACATTTTGGGGTTTTGTTCTTTTAGTCTCTCAAAAACGTTCAACGTCATTTAAATAGATTTAATAGAAAATAACCCTATTAGACAATATTCAAACGCTATCTGACAATTCCCAAATGGATTAAGATCTATATCTCATTTTAAAACAACATTTTCACAGTAAATCATCAGAAAGTCTGAATACACAACTCACAGCAGCATTTCATAAAATACGAACTTCGAACGCGCATCCAATTTAATCCGTTGTAAATAAGGGATTTGATTGGCTGTTATCATTTAGGTCGACCAATCACGATAGCTGGATGCAGTTTATTGATCGGGACTTCGGGGTTGTAGAGGGGTGGCGGGGGTTGGAAGGTAGGTCGTCTGTACACTGACATTGCTCTGAGCCCTAGAACCTACGATCGATGAAATAACAGGGCGCAACGTCTTGTCTTTATTTTATCACCACTTGTATCTTTATCAATCAAGTTGAATGTTTTAGATTGCGATTAAATTAATTAGTTTCGAAAACATGTTTTTAACATTGACCTAAATCGTGATAAATTGCAGATTTAATCAATTTGCATGTTTATTTAAAGACAAGATGACTTTTGAATGAATTTTAAAGGCTTTTGTGAGTAGCTATTTAATTGAATCATTAGAACAGCGTTTCCCAAATCGACTCGACTCGGTACCAGACCATCAAAACTAAATACACGGTCACAACATTGCTGTCTTGTTTTAAAAATACTTATTCCTGTTACCAAACTATAGGTTTGTTTTATTTTTGGAATATAATGGTTTATTTTTTATTCGGAACCATATCTGATGCAGTCATAGTAACGAAGAGTGAAAGCGTGAAAATTGCCAAGCTATTGAAGAACAATCCATAGGAAAAAACACTTCATTAGAGTATAGGACGACATATTCCGAAAAAGTTGACGGACTTAGAGAAAATAGTTATGGTACATACATAATTATTAATTAATTATTTTAGTAGATTCGTACAACAAGGCAGTCCTTAATGTTCGAGTGGCGTAATTATTTTTGAAGAGCATAATACAATCTTGAATTTCGTACCGTGGTAACAATATATGACAAGGATATGTAATTCATTCAAAAATAATGCATTTTCTGAAATTGTTCAGAACACTGTTCAGGAATAGAACAAGGAACGGGGTGGTGTTTAGTCAGTAAGAAGTGTTAGTATTTCTTTTCGTCAGAAATAGTCATTTGATGAGTTCGCCCTCTCAACAAAAATGATTGGATTCGCAATGGCACCTTTACGATCTCTCTCTACTCTGTATAGCACTTGTGTACACATAGTCTATAAAACAATAAGAATAAATAGGTTCATGCCTATCCCCATATCTGTCTAAAGTAATCTAGCTATCAGCGAAAGTGGCTTCTAAAGCTATAAATCTTAGGACCGGATTTGCTTGGCATTATCTTGTCCATACAGCACGCCCTTGGCAATGAACTGACGTTTCCATCGCGGTTGCGGGTTAGTTACGCCACTACTTTCTCTTAGTTTCGCTTTCCATAGTGCAATTGACGCTGAGTCAGGCCATATATTGCAATTTAGAATGCACTTTGAAGTAAAATAAGCGAGGTTTTGGTTTACCTGTGTTGTTAGATTTCTCAAGCTGCTTGAAGATATGTAATTATTTTATAAGCATTGTGTACAGCACTTTAGGTAGGTATGTGAATACATTTATTTTATACTAGCGACCCGCATCGGCTTTTCACAGGTGAAATGTTGAAACTAAATTTCGCCACTATTTATTGGGTGTTACTATACATAGATATATTATACACATAGATATAGTATTGTACACCTTCCTCTTCAATCACTCTATCGATTAAAAACCTTTTTCAAATCCGTTGCGTAGTTTTCAAGGCTTAAGCGTACATCGGGACATAAGGACAGAGAAAGCGAATTTGTAGTATCGTAAGTATAGTTAATTGGAGTACTATGCATTGAAGATGATATCTAAATTTACAATTATTGGACAAAGAACTTATTTCTTGTCTAACACAAGACCATGATCGATTCAACATGAAACATTCAATGTAACATAACATTATCTATTGAAAATATTTAAGTTAAAAAAATCAAATGCTTACTTGGAACAGAGTAAGATATGCCTAGATTTGTAGGAAAAAGTCTATGTAGGTATTAAAACACAACATAGGTCAACCTAAATGTACGGAGTTTCAACTCAGTTCGACGCTGAATAAAGCCTTCAACAGGTTGAAAATTTTTAGTAAGTAGTTTTATTGAACTTTTTTTTTTAAATAATTTATTTGGAGAAATATAGTTTGTTGGGTGAGGTAGAAACTAACTTCTTTTTTTAAAAAAAAAACAAAACGTTGTCCCCCATTAGGATTTTCTCCTGTATCGTGGGTGCGGTTACAAACATACAATTTCACATACACATGACACCCTGACCCGGAACAACAATTTGTGGATCACACAGAGTTGTTCCGTGCGTGAATCGAACCCGCGACACGTTGCACGGCAGCCAGTTGCCCAGCCACCGCACCAACCGTGTAGTCAAACAAACACAAAACAACAAACAAACTATATAAAAATAATAAGCCACAATTGTAACAATGTTTTGTAAGCTATTTGGTTCAACAAAGCTATTGTATAATAGTAAGTACTAATAATAGTCGTTATTTTCTTATCCTGCTATTCGATTGTCTATGTTAGAGATGAATAAATTCCTAATACAAATAATAAGTGTGGGAGAGCCATGCTTCGGCACGAATGGGTCGACTCGACCGGAGTGATACCACGGCCTCACAGAAGACCGGCGTGAAATAACTACAGCGTTGTGTTTCGCCGTGTGAGTGAGGTTGCCGGAGGCCTAATTCTTCCCCGCCCCCAATCCATCCTCAATGCCTAAATCCCTAATCCCTAAAAGGTCGGCAACGCACTCGTAACTTCTCCGTTGCGTCTCCGTCTATGGGCGGCGCTGATCAGGTAATGCGTCTGGTCGTTTGCCGAACTATTACATAAAAAAACAAGATAAGCCAGGAATGATAGGCTTTATGTCTAATGGTTGATAAAGGTCAAATTTAAAAATATTGTTTTCTGCGTAGACTTCTTAGATATATGAATTCTCTTTTCTATATTGAAGTGGAAGAACTATTAAAACAATCAAAACAAAGATATTATCTAAAACAGTGTCAAGAATGTCGTAAGATGTTAGAGGTCATTTTGGTATGTCCTAATAGGTTAGCTAATGTTCAACAGTTTAGCATTACAAGTAGGTTCCTACATTATGTACTCGTATAAAGGTCAGGTCTTTCAAAGGAAAATTTCGCTCGTATATAACATAGATAATAACAGGATAAGAAAATAAAAAAATATTCGCCCGCCAGATATTTTGTCGTATAAAAAAAAAGAAAAAACCCGGGAGAGCGTATTCTAGGTACTTTAAAAATGATGTATTTAAAATTCATATATTTCGAATTCGAAATTTGAACCCTCAAAGTTTATGATCTCTATTGAGATTGTATTGACGAAGTAGTAAGAATAGTTGTAATAAAAAAATGAAATAAAATAAAACAATAAAATCAAATCAAATCACAACAAAACAATTACAAAATACAATACAATATAAAACATAATGAATTAACACAATTCCGCGGAGGATTGCAATGTGCGTAGCAAATGTTTCTTAGTCATTATCGAAGTCACATTAATTAATGTACGTTGATTAAACTCGCGATTTATTGCGAAATCAATCAAGAATTCAGTAAGTTATGTAATACGACGTAAAACTAAGGCATTAAAGTTATTTATGAAAATTTTATGTATTTTATGTTATTACTTAATTATTTCATCTGATTCGATTAATCGAAATATATGTACCTATTCTTAAGTGTCTCGAGCTCAGGTTACGGGATAAGCGCAATGATGTGCCCCAGGCTCGGCCTAGAGCAAGACAAGGACCGGGGTGAATTTTAGTCAGTAAGAGTCTGACACTTCGTCTTGCCCGAGCCAGGGCTAGAGAAGTCATTTCATAATTTGCCCTACTCAAACAAAAAAAAAGTCTCCAAGTATGCTGTTTTCAATTTCTATAAACGTAATAACTATCATTGAATGAGCCGGTGTGTTACTAGAGTATCACAGAAATCCGGCATGAAACAATGCTTGCGTTGCGTTTGGTCGGCCGATCGAGATTACCAAAGGAAGTTGTAGATTTGAGAAGGCCAAATCTACAACTTCCAATTCTCAAATCATTGTCAACCGCTAAGTGAGTGGCAACGCGGTTGTGTCTTCTCAAATGTTGTGGGTTTTTATGATATCGCTTGAGACTTTTAGCTTAGAATTAAAAAGTTAAGATTAAAGAGTTTAGAATTGTAAAAGCTTCCCTTTATGAGACGAGATCCTTGATATGACTGCCTACTACAGAGAGAAAGTCTAGTCAACCAGACCAGTTAAATAAAGTCAATATAATTACACCTGTATTTATTTTCTGCACTTAATTCGAAGCTTTTGTTATAAACTATTCATATCCAAGTACAAGTTATGCAGTTTAGTCCACACAGAGTTCGATCTGCTGTTGTCTGCGCGACGCATGCGCAAGAGTGCCACGCCTTGTGTTTCAAAAATAGAAAAGCCGAAGGTTTCCATGGAACCTTCCATCCTTCATAGGAAAGTTTTCAACGAAAAATTGCTACACAATATCGAAGGGATGTTATATTATTTTGTTTTTGTTTTTCCTCGAAATTATTTGCTAATTATAGATAGTAGCTAAGTAATTTGATGTAAATCCCATACAATCAAGACGTCGAGTCTCTTTATTGGTGAACAAAACCTTTACTTCTATACTAATATTATAAAGAGGTAAAATGTGTAAGTTTTCAAGTTTGTATGTTTGTAAGTTTATATGTAGGAGGTAATCATTGGAACCGCTGCCTGGTCGGATTGCCAAAATTCTTTTATTGATAGGTAGCTACAATGCTCCTGAGTGCTATAGGCTATAAAATATCACTCTACTATTAAATGGAGCCGAGCATCGGGTGAAACCGCGCGAGAGTAGCTAGTAAGTAATAAGGTAAGGATCACCAAGCTTCACTGACGAACAGACTGACAGACTACTATTCTATTTTGACGTTTCAAAAGTACCTATTTATGGTTTTAAGTGTGGGAGAGCCATGCTTCGGCACGAATGGGTCGGCTCGACCGGAGTGATACCACGGCCTCACAGAAGACCGGCGTGAAACAACCACAGCGTTGTGTTTCGCCGTGTGAGTGAGGTTACCGGAGGCCCAATCCTTCCCCGCCCCCAATCCCTCCTCAATCCCTAAATCTCCAAATCCCTAATCCCTAAAAGGTCGGCAACGCACTCGTAACTCCTCCGTTACGGGTGTCCATGGGCGGCGCTGATTGCTTACCATCAGGTAATCCGTCTGCTCGTTTGCCGACCAATTACATAAATAAAAAAGTTGAAATAAATGATTTTGATTTGATTTGATTTGATCTGTTTCACCACCTTCCTTTAAAGTAACCGATAAACTTATGTAGGTTAACTTATGCACATACAAAAGTCTACATTGTATATGTTTAATCGGTACAAATTTGTCGTGCTGCTATTCAGACTTCAGTCGTGCAACAAGGCGTAAATAAAGTCAGGTATATTTATGTACCATCTATACATATAATAAAATCGTAGGAAAGTCAAAACTGTACATTGAATATATTTTTGAAATAATACTTGGGGCGTGATGTACAATCGATACTGAAGCCAAAAATATGGTTTTTAGAATTTTTGTCTGTTTGTCTGTTTGTTTGTTACGGATAAACTCAAAAAGTACTGCATGGATTAAATTGAAATTTTGCATGAACATAACTGACAGGTCGGTTCATCACATAGGCTACATATTATCACGCTATCACCTACGGGGGATGAGTAATGAACCTTTATATCTGTAAACCTTACTGAAGCAGCATGTAGTTTTACCTCATACACATTTAAATGACGTTTGTAAGCAGGTTGTTTGACAGGACGTGCTATCACAAACCTAGACACAAAAAAATGAAATATAAAATAAAACATAGACTTATATTGGTAAAATTATTGCTTCGGAATTCATACAATATTTTTGTGTATAATTATAAACATAGGTGTGATGAAGAACTAGCATTTTTTTTTATTCATATGCGGTTACGTTTTTTTCACGTTGAAAACGTATTCAGTCGTAATTGAGAAATCATTATTGTTTACCATATAAAAATGTTTCCATTTTCCTAACTAGATGGTGTTGGCGTCGAATTAGATCGCGCTATGGTTTCGTTCACAAAAAGTGATGTTATGAGTACCGATGTCGCCGCTTCAACCTATAGAAACGGGGGTTACCTGCGTTGTTTATAAGTTATCGAGATTCTCAAATTATTCTGTTTACTTCGTGTTAATTTGTCTTTTAGTAGTAAAAATGCTCAGAAAGCGGTCTAATCTATCACAATCGTCATACCATTCGCGAAAAAGAAGGTTAGCTCGATCCCTTGAAACCGCTGACGAGCGTGAGGCCAGGTTGACTGCTGTTCGTGAACAAATTGCAGAGACTCGAAGAGGAGAATGTAGTACGGCGCGCCAGTCGCGATTAGATACCATGCGCACTCAAAATGCATTGTCGCGGTCTCAGGAAAGTGCAGAAGCACATAAGATGCGGCTGTCAATTGACCGAGAGCGCCATGCTAAGTCACGCGCGTCAGAGACGTTCACGCAGCGAGAGACGAGGCTGAGTTCTCAGCGCAACCGCACTGATGTCGCTCGATCTTGTGAGAGTGTTGAAGGGCGACAAGCGCGTTTGGAAAGCGATCGGGAGCGCCACGCTGAGTCTCGCGCATCCGAGACGTATACGCAGCGCGAGACGAGACTAAGTTCGCAGCGCAGTCGCACTGATGCCGCTCGATCTTACGAGAGTGTCGAAGCGCGACAAATTCGACTGGAAAGTGATCGGGAGCGCCACGCTGATTCTCGCGCGTCTGAAACGTACACGCAACGAGAGGCGAGGTTATGTTTGCAGCGGAGCCGCGCTTCTTTTTCTCGGTCGATTGAAGACGATGAAGAACGGGAGACCCGCTTAAGAAGAGACCGCTCTCAGCATGCCCTGTCACGTTCTTTAGAGACAGATGAGCAGCGTGAAGAACGTCGTGCAGCTGCTCGGCAGCGGTACCACGAACTGCTTGGAGATGCGTCTACTCATCTATTACAAGAACGGGACAGACTTCAAGAGATTCGGGGAACTTGGTCGGATGAACAGCGTGCGGCACAAGTAGAACAAGATCGCCTGCGTCGTAACGTAAATCAGCTTTCAACATCTGATGAGGAATCCACGGTTTACGATATCGAAGAGCAACCATGGCTAAACAAAGAGGGAAGTGGATTTATGTACAATGTTGCGATTAACTACGCCGCTTATGGCAATATTGGTGCCTTAGAAGAAGTGTGTGCTCACTGCCAAGCACGCAAATGGAAAGGGGAGCCAAATGGGATGTGTTGTGCATCTGGTAAGGTCCGCTTAAACTCTATGCAGGACCCGCCAGACCTGTTAAGAGTCCTATTAAATGGCGAGCATCCAAAGTCCAGCCATTTTTTGAAAAACATCCGAGCTTATAATAGCGCCTTCCAGATGACTTCGTTTGGTGCAAATCAAATCGTTGAAGCAGGATTCATGCCAACATTTAAGGTACAGGGGCAGGTTTATCATCAAATAGGTTCTTTACTACCAACAGACACGCCAAAATTTTTGCAAGTTTATTTTATTAGCGATTTCGATGAACAAGCCAACGTGCGAAGCAGACACATCCCCAATTTGGACTCTGGTCTGGTCAGGGGATTGCAAAGTATGTTGCATAATGTGAATCCACACATTGAGAACTTCAAAGCTGCCCTGGCGTCGGTGCCTGCGAACGAGCGCAACCGCTTTAAGTTTGTCATCAGCGCAGATAGTAGACCGATCGCAGCCCATCCCGGGCGGTATAATGCACCAACGACGAATGAGGTAGCCGTTCTCTTAGTCGATCAGGAGTGTGATAAAAGAGATATCGTTTTGCGCACGCATGATGACCGGCTTCAAAGGATCAGCGAGACACACCGCGCTTACGATTCTCTTCAATATCCTCTTATGTTCTGTCGCGGAGAGGATGGCTACCATTTTGCCCACTATAATGTAGATCCCCAGACAGGCTCCCTGAATTACAACAAAAAAAACGTCCGCTATGCAGTTTTACAGCTTCTTGATCCAGCTTCGAGTAAATGACGGATCTTATCTCCACCGTTACCGAACGCTCTTTAGTCAGTTTCTGGTGGATATGTACGCCAAAATTGAGACAGAGCGTTTGGTATTTATAAGGTCCAACCAAAGAAAGCTGAGAGCTGAGAACTACGTCCATCTCAGGGATGCCATGAATCACGATGCAAATGCTCAAGATGTAGGAAGGATGGTCATTCTACCCTCCACCTTCACAGGAGGTCCGCGGTACATGCACGAGAGGACGCAAGACGCGTTTTGTTACGTGCGAAAGTTTGGTCGCCCGGACCTCTTCATTACCATCACTACCAACCCTAAGTGGCCTGAAATCACATCTGAACTCCTTTCAGGACAGGCTTCGTACGACAGACATAACTTGATCTCTCGCGTGTTCCATCTAAAGTTGAAGTGTCTCATGGATCTTCTCACAAAGGCAAAGGTGTTTGGTGCAGTCCGATGCTATATGTATTCTGTGGAATGGCAAAAACGCGGCTTGCCACACGCTCACCTGCTTTTGTGGCTGGAAGAGAAGATCAGACCCAACCAGATTGATCAAGTCATAAGTGCTGAGCTCCCGGACCCTGACATCGATCCTGTTCTGCATCAGATTGTGAGAAGTCACATGGTTCATGGCCCCTGTGGCACTTTAAATCCAAGTTCCCCATGCATGAAAGACGGACGATGTACAAAAAGATTCCCGAAGAAATTTACCAATGTTACCATAACAGGTGAAGATGGATATCCTTTATACCGGCGCCGACCACCTGCAGAAGGCGGACATTTCACTGAGCTGAGCGTACGTGGCCAGGTGCAACAGGTCGACAACAGATGGATTGTTCCATATTCACCTGTTCTTTCCAGGACCTTCCAGACGCACATCAACGTCGAGTCGTGCACCAGCGTCGAGTCGATCAAATACATCTGCAAATACGTCAACAAAGGGAGCGACCAGGCGACGTTTGCTTTACAGAGCACAGATAGGGACGAGGTGACCAAGTACCAGTCTGGTCGCTATATAAGCACGTCCGAAGCGGTTTGGCGGATACTGGCGTTCTCTATACATGACAGGTATCCTACGGTCATGCATTTAGACGTCCACCTAGAGAACGGCCAGCGGATATATTTTGATTCCGACAACGTTGCAGAGCGCTTGGAAAATCCGCGCCAAACAACGCTCTTGGCATTTTTTAGGCTCTGTGAAGTCGACCAGTTTGCGAAGACGCTCACGTATGACGAGGTGCCGTCGTATTATACATACGACAAGCAAAGAGGTGTATTTAACCGACGTCGACGTGGAGGTGTAGTTGAAGGTTTTCCGGGCATTTTTAAGAACACCGCATTGGTTAGAGTTTATACCGTGCATCCGAACAATGGCGAATGCTATTATCTGCGGTTGTTGCTTCATACGGTCCGGGGCCCAACGTCTTTTGCCTTTCTGAGGACAGTTGATGACGTGGAGTATCCCACATACCGCGCAGCCTGCGTAGCACGTCACCTACTTGACGGTGACCAAAACTGGGATGACACCCTCGCGGAGGCGAGCATCAGCGACAGTCCCAGTCGCTTGCGACATCTGTTCGCCGTCATGTTGGTGTTCTGTGGAATCGCGAACCCGGTAACTTTGTGGGAGAAGTATCGCCATCGTCTGTCCGAAGATTTTTTACGAGCTTTGAGGCGTGCTAATGAAGATGAAGTCGAAGTAACTGATGGACGCGTGTTGAACACCTGTCTCAGTTCACTTCAAGACGTGGTCATTTCTATCGGCGGCAATCCACTGGTTGAATACGGGTTACCAGCTCCCCAATCAACATTACGTCAAGACCGTGGAAATCGGGAGTATGCCGCTGAGACACATTACGATCCGGCCGTAATGACCACCATACGAAATGACCACGTCGCTTTGTTCTCTTCAGAGCAAAAAGAAATTTACGACATCGTCCTTGAAAGCGTTGGGCTCAACCAGGGTAAAATGTTTTTCTTGGATGCTCCTGGTGGAACAGGAAAAACATTTGTTACCACTGGCATACTTGCAGAGGTCAGGAGGCAAGGCAAAATTGCCATTGCTGTAGCGTCGTCGGGAATCGCTGCTACACTACTTCCTGGTGGCAAAACGGCACATGCCATGTTCAAAATTCCCATCGACTTAGAGAGCACCGAAACTCCTGTTTGTGGTGTGTCACGCAACAGTGACAAGGGACACGTGCTAAAGGATTGCTCTCTGGTCGTATGGGATGAGTGCACGATGGCGAATAGGAAGGCAGTTGAGGCCGTGGATAGAACCCTGCAGGACATCCGCAGGAACGAACACTTGATGGGCGATGTTACAGTTCTGTTTAGTGGCGATTTTCGACAAACGCTTCCCGTGGTAACGCGGGGATCTAGGGCTGACGAGGTGAATGCTTCGTTGAAACGATCTGCGTTATGGTCACGCGTTCATACGCTGCGCTTGACCATCAATATGAGAGCTCAGCTCGGCGCCAATGCACGCGCTCAAGAATTCTCTGATGTCCTTCTAAGTCTCGGCGACGGTACTCTACCAGAGGAGAGGGGCGGACAGGTGGTGCTCCCAGAATCTCTCGGTAGAGTGGTACCTTAGATGAACTCATTCGCTGCGTGTACGGGGATATCAGTCGAATACCGCACCAGCCGAATTCTTGGGCATGCGAGCGGGCCATTTTGACGCCTAAAAATGATCAAGCAAGCTGCAGCAATCAATGAAAGCATTCTCTCGGAAATTGAGGGGAATGAAGTGGTGTACACCTCCATAAACACCGTAGTCGAGCAAGATGACGCCACACACTATCCGGTGGAATTTCTCAACTCCCTCACAGCAAGTGGACTTCCAGCACATAACATCAAGCTGAAGGTTGGCGTCCCGATCATGCTTCTTCGGAACCTGTCTCCTCCGAAGTTGTGTAACGGGACCCGCCTTAAAGTCATCTCACTGCATAGAAATATTATCGAGGCGGAAATTTTGACGGGTTGTGGCGTCGGCGAGGCAGTGTTTATACCACGCATTCCCCTCATACCTCATAACTACCCCTTCCAGTTCAAGCGCGTGCAGTTCCCTGTGAGTGTTTGCTTCGCGAAGACTATCAATAAGTCACAGGGACAGACACTGAAGGCTGCGGGTGTCGACCTAAGGACGAGCTGCTTCTCACACGGACAACTGTACGTCGCTTGCTCCCGCGTCACCAATCCTGACTCTCTATACATTTTGGCTACTGAGAGCAAAACTACAAATGTAGTTTACAGAGAAATTTTATAATTGTGTTTCTTAAAATTCTGTTATTCGTGGGATGTAGGAATTAAACCATATTCAAAATTCACCTGCGCTATGAGAGGTACTCATGAGGTGAAGTTATACTGCAGCGCCAACTGCAAGGGAATGTGATCTTAAAAGTTGCTCACTAAAAAACTACACTTAAAATGACGCAGGCATAGTATTTTTGGTGCTTCACGGCGTCCGCGCGGACGAAGACGCGGGCAACAGCTAGTTATAAATACAATTGTTTCTATTATGAACTTCATCGTCATCATAATCAACCGGATTATGTCCACAGTTGACACAAAAAGTGCTCACTAAAGAGTCGTTCGCATTCTAGTGAATCCAGGATCACACGCTTTTTAGCCTGATTATAACAATCCGAACTCGTTCGTAGGTTGTGGTACTTAGCAGTTTCAAAAGAATCTTGGTTCTAATTAATTTCAATAGTTTCATATAAATTCAGACTGCAACGTTGGCGACTGGCTTCAGTTCAACGTCTCGCGATTGCCGCACGAAACTACACTTAGTGTATATTTATTTATTTATTTATCTTATATCACAATGGTAGCCAATTTTTAGTTTTAGTGTGATCCATGAATTGTTCTTTCTTGGTGTGGGTCGCTTATGATATGAATCTGTACGTTTGTAAGCGCAACCACGACACACACACAAGAAAGTTTTTGTGTGTGTTTTTTATTTAGTTCATACAAAGCAGTTATTTGGTAGTAGTTTTTAGCCTTTTGACGTTTATGTATGTTTATGTACATTGATCTAGATGCCCATAATTATCTCATCCTCTTACCGATAAATTATTACATATAATTTATTTTACCTGTCCATTTCTTGTTTGTGAGAAGCTATAATAAATATGTTTTATTCCATATCGAGTTCAATCTCGTCTTGTTACATAAATAGAACTACATATATTTTTTCCTTAACAACAATCCGATCAAGCTGATTTGTTTGAAAAAAAAGAAACATGGTTGGAGTTGCTATGTAATTTATTATTGTTTTAATAAGTACCTAGATACACAGATACCAACTATCTAACATATTATTTCTTTTATTACATTTTTAACTTTATATAGAAAAATTCCGTGCCACGTGTTTGTCCGCAATGGTCTCCTAAACTACTAAACCGATTTTAAATTTGATTTGCATTCCGTGTGCATTTTTATCCAACTTGAAAGATAGGATAGCTTACATCTCAATTTATAGTCACAATATTATTTTGACAAGAACCTTAACCACAGCTGCGCGTGGCTGGGTCTGCTAGTACTTATACTTATAATTTTGTATACTTATCTATATAGGATGTCTTATGACAATGTCAAACGGACAAAAAAACACCAAATACAGTTTTAATTTTTAGTTTTTAGGGTGAAAATCACCAAAAATTAAATTTTCTGCCATATCATCAAAAATTACATTTTCTGCCTGGCCGGAGCGAGAGAGATAGGCTCTTATTGACTAAAACTAACCCGTTCTTACCTTAGCCCGAGTCATCGGTATATTATTGCGCTGAATACCCTGGGCTGAATATCGACCTTATTGGTCGGTGGTCTGGTAGTCGGTACGCTCGGGTCTAGGTCTGATTGGGCAGCGAGCTACCCTTGCTCGCGGTCCGCAGTTCAATGCACTTAGAAAAAGCGTAAATAGACATTTCCTTTCATTGAATTGTTTTTTGCAGACAAAGGACTATGCAAAAAATCGTCCCATATCATCAACAGATGCCAAACATATCTCATTAAATACATCTCGACATTATGATTATTTTTTTACTATGGCGACATCACTGTAGGATATGGGGTTATCGTGCAATAAAAAAAAATATGTTATACTTATACAGTTTTATTAAGTATTAAGAACTGAATTAAAAATGTACTATTTAACTAAAAAAAACTCGAGAGAGAACAGCCGTAAGACGTACTTTACCCCTTTCGACGCCTGCGCCCGCGCACCTCCCTCAGTCGTGGCTAGTACGTTCTGCTGTGTTCGTGTTGTTTATTTGTGCGTTATCGGCTTGTTTGCGACTGTTACTAACCTCTGCTTGTTTATTGGACTGACTGATGATGATATCATTTTATTCGCCTTGGGGACCTACCATATAAAACTTGCAAAATCCTACTGTGCGGAAAATATTCGGAATGGAATTTATTATATTGAATTATTTCGAGAAAACCAGTTAACTGATTTGCCAAGGTATAATATTCGAGAAGCTAATGTCTGGTTAATTAGAGGACGAATACAATCTCGACACATTAGATCGCGCGTTTATTATTGTTACATATTAATAAACCGAAGTGAAACTGGCAGACGTGCTATTGAACAGTGGTATTGCACATGCCTAACAGGGGCGCGTACGGTTGGAAGCTGTGCCCATATAATATCAATTATCGTCTGAAATGTAATTTTTTATTTTAAAGTCTTTTTTTTAAAAAAAACCCGTCGAATTCCAAACTAAAAATTGGTACTGACTTTTCATGGGACGTAATAACGATATTGAAACTTGTCCCATGTCTGTTGATGGGATGGGACACGGCCCATAAATTTTTTTGCGTGGTCCTTTAATTGTGTATATAATTCTCTCAAAAGTTAATGTTCTGGTTAAAATGGAATCATATCCTGCGCCTTTGTAATAGCAACAGAGAAAGCTTCTTGGTTGGGTTCGTGTTTCCGAAATGATACAATTTTCAAACTTTCAAGAAAGGAGTGTGTTCCTTTTTCAAAAGACCGAATGCGTATGTACTATGTATCTGTAATTGATCGATCAATTAGTGAACCTACTGTTTGTTTTCCTCCATGCCACATGGAATGTTTGATTGACATTTAATTTATATTTTTATTTTCTTTCAGGTGAAATGTCAGTAATGTATCTCTTCACGAGGTATAGGTTCAACTGGAACGAGGTGGATTTCAGCATGTTCTCTACTTACTCGATGTGTACTTCATTAGTAGGTAAGAATTAATTTTACTTTTTCTATTTATCTTGTTCAGACAAAACGCAACAAAGATATTACGTAAATTAATTGCTTGTAACAAAGTTATTAATATCTTCTACAACTGGAGAGCTTGTGGTTTTACTGAAAGCACGAGCACAGTTCTGTAGATATACAAAAATATCTCAGCACAACTCTTGTCTTGAAAATAAACGTTATGGAACAGAGATCCATTGCCTTATGCACTACTGCAATCCGCCATAGGTTGGAATTGAATTATACAACTATCTTATGCCAGTGGCTTTGCCCGAGTTACCCGTATAAATGTATCCGGGTATCTCGGGCGTTGCGTTACGGGTAATACGTGCAATACCAGACTACATCCTATTTCTGTGCCAAGTTTCAATAAAATCCACTCAGTAGTTTTTGAGTGAAAGCGTAACAAACATCTATTCATAGATACTTACTGAAGAAAATTCAATGACCTGAATAATTAATAATTTATTTATAAATACTATGCATAAATGTAATAAAATTTATTAAAACAGTCATTGAAGTAATATTTTCAATAGCTATAAGTACTTATATTTTGTAAAAGTTAATTAAATAGGTAAATGTATAAAGTTATGACATTTAAATATTAATAGTAAAGAAAATTATTACCTCTTACAGATTTATTCTTGTTTTAATATTATGTCAAGGAATAAGTAATGTAGGTATTAAAATTATTAATTAGCTATGTACCTATATTCGATGGTTTCTCATAATTTATTTTCTGTAAAAATACTTATAGAATTTTGTTTGCTTTTCTATCTATTATTTGCAGATTTCCAAAAAATCTATATCTATGAGTACTAATATT
The DNA here is from genome assembly GCA_902829305.4 of Spodoptera exigua. Lineage (NCBI taxonomy): Eukaryota > Metazoa > Arthropoda > Insecta > Lepidoptera > Noctuidae > Spodoptera > Spodoptera exigua. The sequence goes on from LR824612.2 coordinate 9,020,728, forward strand.
ATAAAGAGGTAAAAAAATTTGAAAGTTTGTATGTAGGGGGGTAATCATTGGAACGCTGGTCGGATTTCCAAAATTCTTTCACTGATAGATAACTACAATGTTCCTAAGTATTATAGGCGCGGCAGCGGTTGAAGTATGTTTATACTTTTTTAACGATTTTATTATGTGTTTCAGGTACTTTATTTTCAGTCGGTGTATTTAGTCATTTACTGAAGTTTGATGACGCAATAATTGGTGTCATTTCATGTACGAGTAAGATTCTGGCTGGCGTTATGTACGCTTTTGCTACGAAAACCTGGCACATTTATATAGGTTTGTATGTTTAAAAATATTATAAATGCTTCAATATTTTTTTAATGGGATATGTCGGCAAAAGAGCAGACGGATAACCTGATAGAAAATGGTAAGTAATCAGCGCCGCTCATGGACACCCGCAACACCAAAGGAGTTACGAGTGCGTTGCCGGCTTTTTGGGATAAGGGTTTCGGATATTTAAGTTTTGGGAAGGGATGGGGAAAGGGGGAGGGATTGGGCCTCCGATAATCCCACTCACACGGCGGAAGAGAAGGCTGTGATTGTTTCACGCTGGGTTTCTGTGAGGCCGTGTTATCACTCCGGTCGAGCCGATCGATTCGTGCCGAAGCTTGGCTCTCCCACGCTCCATGATGTTTTGAAACTTTTGATCTTTGAGGCATTAAGAGTAAGACAATGCGATTGTTCTATTTTAGCTCTATTTTGTGTTTGCTTTAATATTAATAATTTATTTTTATGAAAATAATAAAAATATATTTTTGTTTTACAGCTCCATTAATAGAAGTATTTAACGGAACGTCATTTATAGCGATGAGGTCAATGGTCTCCAAATTGGTAGACAGAGATGAATTAGGTAAGCATGAGTATAAGTAACGCCATCTAGCGGATTACTCTAAAACCACTAAGAGTTTTATCGAACCACCCAATCGACATCTGAGGTTAACTCACCGCTTGCGCTAGCAAGACGCGAATCTTTAGTTAATTCTTTAATGTATGAAGTTTTCATTGTATTTTTCTTCACCTCAACAGTAATTTTATTTTTTACAGGGAAAGTGAATTCCTTCTACGGTGTAGCTGAAGCAATGATGCCCCTAATTTACGCTCCTATGTATACAACAGTGTATACAAGTACCATCAAGACGTTCCCTGGAGCATTCTTCCTTCTTGGTGGAGCACTTACTATGCCAGCTGTTCTAATATTTTTGTAAGTATTGGATATATGAGAAAAAAAACTTTGACTAAGTTTTTTTTATTTTTTGAGGAACGTAATCGTCCTTGGTTTTTCCTGCCCTAGGGGGGGTGAGAAGGTGTATTAGGATCTTACTCCCTAAAACCACCCTGTTCTCCTGCTTGCTGGTCGGAGCTGTTTTACATTGCAGTGCAGGCCCGGCTGGCAGAACGTTGCCCTGTGTCGTGCAAAATGGGCCTATTGCCTAAAATCAAGCCTCTTTTCAGACCCAAAACACTTACTGAGACCGAAATTTAGTATTTTTTTCCCGGACATAAGCAGTGAAAGTTCTTATTATTAAATTAAAATTCTGTCCATTTTATTACAGGTGGTTGTACCTTGCAAACAAGAAACACATTCAAGCTAATCTCGACAATGAAGCTAAACTTAGAGCTGATGCAGAGAAAACCGGGGTAGAAAACAAAGCTTACGAGACTGATGAAACTGAGAAAAAAGAAAATGCCAATACGACAGAAGATAAAGAAGAAACTGTTCTACAATCACAAATAGAAATGGGATTCATTGAAAGTATTGTAAACAATAGTAAGGTACAACACTAAGACAAGACAGATGTTTTTATGGACATAAATAAAATTATGAATTTAATGAAACTTAATAGAAATTATTTTGTGCGAGATTAAGTTGTGAAAAGGCTATGGGAATATTAGTCTTAGGAATTGATTCCAATGCATAAGAATGAGTTGAATAAAATCCATACTTATTCTCTTTAGAGATTCACATACTTTGACTTCCAATAACTGTGCATAAGTTAGGTACATGTATTTGTAAAAACCGATTTAATAGTGACTGTGATGTCTATACTATGGAAAATCTAAGCTTGTTTAAGTAATTTTTGTTTCTTCCGCCTTCATAATAATAGATATAAATGACTAAATTCTGAAATTTAGAAAAAAATAATAATATGAAAATATTTCAATGTTTCTAATGTTTACTTAGTAGGATTTCTTCCGATTTTATTAATTGCTCGATTTTATGTTGTGTTGTCTCAATCTGAATTGAAATTTTGATGTCCATTTTTTTATGATTATTGTAAACGAAGTCCTATTGCTTATTAATTTCTTTTTTATGACCATAACCAGATAATTCAACTATGATGACTGTAAAAGATGACGAAAATAATAAACCATAGGTAATTGGAATTTTGTGATAGAAATAGAATCTATGACACAGTGTGAAGCGCCTTTTAGATATTATTGATTTAGTAACTTTTAACATGAAATGATTGCTTTGCTAATTCGATCAGGCTACTTCATATTTCCCTGATCACACGTCCTAGTGAAACAACGGTATTATTGTATTGATGATCTTAATGGATTTAAAATCTATTACTTTCTTAAGATGAGGTGACAATAGCTTTTTGAATATTATTCTCGATAAATATCTACCTACCAAAAAGGTTTTTTTTCTTTTTTTTGTCTAATCATCGTTTTCAGAGACTGGCGGGTTATTTTTTCTTTTCACCTTTTGTAAATTGTAATTATGTATTCGTAATTGTTTGTAGGAAAATTAGCAAGACAAAGTTTTGCAAACCCAATGAAGTGATATATTTAAATATACTATTTAGTTGTTAAGTTAATTGTACGTAGTTGTTATCGTTATTAATATTGTGTGAGTACTTATTCGATGAAAATAAAGAAATATTTTTAAATTTTACTCTATTTTGTTTATATTTTCTTGTACCAACCTACCTTTGTTAGTTGTTTAGGGGAACTCATTAGTAGTTGACAGCAGGTTTCACGGTCAATATCCAATCTCCATATTATTATGCGAGTCCAAAATACTGCACGGTTGGCGCAGCGGCTGGGCTACCGTGCAACGTGTCGCGGGTACAATTACCGCTCTGCACATCTCTTTGTGTGGTTTACAAATTGTTGTTCCGGGTCTGGGTGTGATGTGTATGTGAAATTGTATGTTTGTAATTGTAAACGCACCCACGGCACAGGAGAAGAGCCTAGTGCAAGGCGCTGTTTAAAAAAAAGGGATCAAGAGAGAGATCAAGATATTATATTATTGGGCAAGTAATACACTATTTTTGAATAGCAACTATCGTGAGACATACTTAATTTATTGAAAATATTAATTAACTTTATTAGCAGCGCGCGCGTCGTAGCAAGCGACATCCGTGGTCGCGACGACGCACACGATAGTCATGAATAAGAGTCCCGTTGTGACTTGAAACTAGTAGAGCTTTTCAGTTAATTCGCTCGAGTAAATAGTTATTTTCAATAAAATCATATACTTAATTACTTACTGCATTCATATCTAAATAGTTTACTTACCTACAAGAACCATCCTTGGACTTCAACGAACATCTTAAAAATAATTGGCCAAATTGGTCCAGGTGTTGTTGAGTTATGCGCTTACCAACACATTTTGCGATTCATTTTTATCTAGATAGTACGATATAGAACTACTTCCTACTATATCGTAAATAGGACTAGTATGTAGTGAAATTGGTTTATTTTATAGAGGAGAGAAATAAAAACAATGATACCTTCTAGTGAAATATCAGACCATTTTATTGTCTATCGACAAAACAGACTTGGTACTTTCCATATGTTCTTTAAAAATTAATACAAACATGTAGGCGTTACCAGGGTGGTTGTCTCACGGGTCGGTTGTCACAGAGATCATAAAAGATACATTAATAACGAACAAAATACGAACAAAATACGAACATTGATTGGAGACAAAGAATATATATTGAAGGAGAGATGTTGCCTTAACGATACTTCGTTAGCAATCAATAGTTATGTTACTAATGACCGCTGAGACAACTAACCGCTGAGACAACCAACCGCTGAGACAACCAACCGCTGAGACAACCAACCCGCGAGACAACCATCTCGGTTTCCCTTATAGTTTTAAAATCTTACAAAATATTTAAGGTATAACGGTACACAGTATTTCATATTCTTTGTGAGCAATTTCTTTACCGCAGTGTGGAATGTACAGCACTTTGTGGCTGGGATGTACCTGCAAAGATATTCAGTTTTTAGTCTTTTAATTCCGATAAGTATATACCTACGAATGCATGTCTAGATTATAAGACACAACTTGAAAACCAATATAATGTGAATGCTATAAAAATAAACGTTGACAAACTAATTTTTAATAAAAAAACAATTAAAAAATCCTTTGAGTATGATAAAGCTTTCACAAAACAATGAATCATGGCATTTCGTTGAGACAAGTACCGTTATTTACTCGTATTTACGTCAGCATTAAGTTTATAATTCGAATAATGCGAAACAATTGAAAAAATAATACTTCATAGCAAGCTACTCTTATTAGTTATCCGTCAGATTAATTCACAGAAAAATCGACTTCATTACAGAACAATAAAGTTCAAAATTACACACAGATTAGTGTCTTATAATATTATAAACAATAGTCAAATTAATTACCTTTCCGGGTGTCAACGATCCGTCCTCCCTAGCCCTGCCGACATACAGAGGCTCTCCATTTGAAGTACTGCCAGCAATAATAGCATTTTGAGGAATGTTTGCTTCCCTCGTTTCCTGCCACCTGACCCACTCAGGGCTGACTCGAGCGCAGCAAACCTACGGAAACCAGAAAAGACTAATAAATGTACTTAATAATAGTTAATAGTTATTGTTTGATGAGCCAAAAAATGAGGGGAATATTTAAAATGTAGTTACGTATGTAAAGACTTTTTCATTGCCAGAGGGGTTGTTAGGCTCTTACTGACTAAAAACAACCACGTCTCTTTTCCCACTTTTGCTCCGATACAAGGTCCCGGTATTTTATTGTGTTTGCACCCGCAACCCTGGCTGACGAACTAAGAGGACCTGGATTTCTTTAGATTTAATTGGGTGGACATTTTCGAAGCTTTATGATACTTGTTTACAATACAAACACCGGAGCCAAATGAATAGTAAGTAATCCTAGAAATATCGCAACTAACATTATCTTTGTTATTGGATTTGGCAAGATAAATATGCTTTGTAATACTAAATCACATCAAATAAATACAATCTTGTGTGTACAGTTTAATTTCAACCATTCAGGGTGAAACGACAGGTGAATAACCAGTCACCTTTGACCAGACAGTTTTGTTATTTAGTTAAGATCTTCAACCAATAGCTATACGCCACGTCACATCACAAATCAGAGTCCAATAACAAAGTCCCACGTATACCTTGTTTATAAATAAGTAAGTACCGTATTTATAAACAAAGTGATAGTCAGTTAGAATAATAAGTAGATACGTCATAATTACATTACAAATAGTTGACTCATAGTCATTTCGTTCGACGTCACACTCATTTAAATGTTGCATTAACAACTAGACAATTTCACAATATTTATGAGTCAATTTTTAGAAGTTTTATTTAGTTACTGGGTTCTCTTTGTTTAATTCATAGTTGGTACAGTTGATACGTTTTCATTGTGCCTAGTTATCAGAAAGGGGCGTTTTATGTATCTACCATCAGACGTAATTTCATTTATGTGAACTCAGTCAAAGAGAATTTTCATAATAAGCAAAAAATCTTTCTTTAAATCTGTATGTCTTTAGTAACAACTTTTAGATCACGTCCATTGTATTCAAAGACCTTATGTATGTGTTTTTATTACTGCGTTCCCCCAAAGTAAGTGTACAAAATGTTTGTAAAGAATCCGAGCGCTTATTTAGTAAATACGCAAGAGAAAAACTATTGGATACTTATGAAAATTACGGAGGTATTTTAGTCATATGATCGATAACACGTTGAGATGGCAACAGAGATGTGGGCGTCTTTAGAAACAAAAATCTCGTGTATTTTCCTTCAATAAAATTATGTATACTATAGATAATACACGTGCCTGCCATCATTTAGTTCATTACATTAAGTATTTATATTAAATCAAAGTTAAGATGGACAAATGAAAATCGTAATCATAAAGAAGGAAACGGCATACATAATTATGAATGCTTGTGCAAAATTACTTGATAGTAATGAGCCTTTAAATACCTGAGGTATACTTTATTTTACACACACATGGCGGCGCAATCAATTATTCGCAAACAAACTCAGGAATCGAATAAGTCAGTTAACAAGGTGTAAAAACATTCATAAGAAACACATAAATACTATCTTAAAGTTACATCTAGTCCAATAGTTAAGTATAATAAAAAAAATACAAACCTCAATTTTCTTGACGCTGTTTTCTTTTCCACCCCAGGGAACAAAAGCGGCCTGATGTTTGATAGCCAGTTTGCCAGGAACCAGATCGCCTTCAAATCTAGCCCTGATAACCCAGAGTGGGCTACCATCATAATAATATCCACCAAATATAGCACGTTCGCTGAGCGCGTGAGCATCGGTTGGGGTGGTAGAAATCCATTCTACAACAGCTGAAATACAAATTACCAGTTATGAACCGATGAAATTTAATTCAAATAACCTATAATCCAACAAAAAAAAAAAAAAAATGAAAGTCATTTAAATAACGAATTATCCCAGATAAATTTGAATTTAGAATCAAAGCATGCACTACATATTAAGAGACCTTGAAAAAAGTTCGCTCTTTGCCAAAAATGTCGGTATGGTATTTTTTCTCGGAAATTGGTTTCACTTTACTAAAATTCTCAGAATACTAGTTGGACAACGAATGCTTTGGATACATAAATAAAAAATATATTATGTTATTGTTGAACTTCAGTTTTAGATGTATTGTAGTCAAGACAGAATACGACTTAATAGGTAGAGACTACAAAATTGAACTTATGCCTAAAAGGATTTTAAATCTAGAAGCATCAGTCATGTATTTGTTTCAAACTAAGTTTCAAAATGTCTTACGTCCATAAGGAGCGTTGTAAGCATATCCTGGTGCCGATGGTGCTGAAGGGTAGGACAGTGCTGTCTGTGGCTGTCCAGGTGGACCCTGACCCGGCTGGTAAGGGTATCCGAATGTTGGCTGATATTGTGGTTGGAAAGGTTGAGCAAATCCAGGTTGTGGTGGTATTGGAACAGCGGCGTTTACAGGGTTATATAGCTGAGGATATATCTGCGGCTGCGGTTGAGGCGGCGGGTACTGCCCTGGATTTCCATACGGATCTGAAATACGAAAATCGTATGAGAACACAAAATTATTTACAACTATTGGCTATTCAATTCCAAGGATATATACCTAATATAAAATTTGTCTGTCTAGTACCTGACTACTACTGATAAATAGGTTATATTCACTGGTTTAGAATATTTCTGGCATTTAACATACAGAAATCATCATTATTAGCCTATAAGACTGCTGAGGAAAGGTTCCTTCTACAAACGGAGAAAGTACCAAATATTCTATTTTAATTATATTATACTGATAAAAAAGGTAAGGTAAAGGGTTTAGCTAATCCTCTTCTTAGGTGGAAAATGAATTAATTGCATAATTGCATTTGAAGGTTTGTTTTAGAACTCATGGTTTCAATAAAATCAGTATCTACGAGGAAGCAATTGTATCTAGGTTTTTGTATAAAGATCTATAACATCAAAAATCTTAATCTAACTGTATGTATAATATTATAAATGCGAAAGTTAAGGATGTTTGTTACTCAATCACAGCTGGACAGATCCAGATGAAATTTGGCACAGGCATTGACTCCGGATTAGGACATAGCCTACTTTTTATCAACATACCACGCAGGCAAAGCCGCGGGCGGAAGCTAGTATACAATAATGATCAAATTAGTCAAGTACACAAAATCGGTTAACGGCAGATAGGAGTATGTATATAATATAGAAACCTATGGCCCAATTAGCCCATCTAAGTATGTATTGTTAATTGCTAAATTTTCTTTCTGTAATTAAGACAATGAGTCTTTTGGAAGATTCATTCCATTCTGCATTAATTAAATTGGTTGACGGAAATTGTAAAATGGAACGCCAAGCCAGCATCGACCTGAATGTATTCTGCCTCTGCGCTGGAAGACTAAGGTAAATCAATCTTTAATTAACTGTTACTGGCAGATAACCGTCACAAGGAACGAAAAATGGCGGCTGGGCCAGCAAGTGACTTCAACGCGTTCCTCGACAAGTAATCCGATTTAATCCGAGTAGTGTTTGATTGTTTACGACTGATTATAACACGATTGTACTGACAATAAATCAGAGAGTATGTTGGAAGCCTTATTTCCTTTCATTTAAAGATGGATGATGATGAAAGCCCACTCACTTATCCGTCAAACCAGATACTGTTACTTAACAAAGTTGTCAGTTCTAACCTATCAGTGATTTTTATTTGTGGTCCTACAAACTAATATAATAAATGCGAAAGTAACTCTGTCTGTCTGTCTTTTCTTCACACCTAAACTTCTGGACCGATTTCTGTGAAATTTGGTACAAAAATAGTTTGGAACTCGAGAAAGGACATAGGATAGTTTTTATACAAAAAATCTACAAGAAGTCACTTTTCCACGCAAACGGAGTCGTGGAAAAGCTAGTAGGTAAGTAATATTATATGTATAGTTGTTTGACTACATATTATGGTGAACACTTGTAGTCAGATGAGAAAATATTATGATCATCTAAATATTTTTTTTCTTTTGCTTCCAATTTGCTTTTGAATATCGTATTTATAATCAGTTTTATATTAATACTGTCATAACCACCTACAAAGGCGGTTATAGTATGGAATTCAGTTTAATCAGTATACCAGGAAATCGAGATGTACCTACGTCCTTTTTGCTTTTTGCAAAACAATATTTTTTTATTTTTCTTCCATTATTATTATCATAAAACTAGTTGGTATTTATAATAATAATTGCTTTTCGTTTTTATCATAATGGGACATCATGCGAGTTGTCTGTTAAATAAAAACTTGTTATTTTGTAACTGACCAGTTGTCGATCTCCTTATCTTATCTTCTGTTATTAATAATAATGAATTCCGCTTTCCCTTGGTCATCACATGTTTTAAGAGTGATGGATAACTATCATACTCTCAAGGAGGTAGTTAATTTATTGTTTTTTTTAATATAATGTATCCTCTTCTGCCGATTACCTAATGGCATATAATCGGCGCCACCCACAACACCAGAGGAGTTACGACCGCGTTGTCGTGAGAAAATTCGTCGATGGAAACTGAAGTGATAACTAATTCCTCTGGCTGTATAAGTAATTCGAGTAAGTACAACTTTTTAAAATTAAACAAATTTCATAATAATGTATATTATTGTAAATTGTAGTCTTTTGATTTAAAATAATAAATTACTTAACACAAGTGATTGAGTACGAAATAAATTATTATCGAAAGGATTTTCATACAGCTTACTCTATTAGAAATAATATCAATCAGAAGTAAACCAGAAACAAATGACATCGTCCTATTAATTCAAAAGATAAATACTGTTTTACTTCGTGATATAAAGTCATTGTAAACAAAAAACAAGGCGATTTTTGCGAGTAAAATTCGCAGTATAGTATTTAATTATGGGAACGACAATCTGTTCCCAAGGACGATTGATTCAAACTTCGACCATATCATTGTTACTTATTTATATTATAATATTTATATATTAATCTGTTGTTTATATTCATCATGTATCGCCCTAGTGGATATTGCCTGTTGCGCATTTTGATTTTGAGGGAAGAAAGACTTTTTGTTTCTATCATACTAAGGCCTTATAAATTCAATTTGTAATTCAAAACCCGATAAATTTTACTAGTTCAAAAGAGAGATCATGTAATTATTTACAAACTTTATTCAAATTAATTTGGTAGATAGGCTATACAGAGTTAACTAATAACAACAACTTTTTTTCCGGTGTCTACAAATTATTTTTATCTGGTTTGGAAACTTCTCAATGTTTCAAGGACATATTTGAAAACTCTGGGATGAAGCAACTAAAACTTCTATGTATGTCTTTTTCAGGTTATCTATAAGTTAAACTTAACCCATTTCGTATCCAGATTGCTCAAGCCAATTTTGAAAGAGGAAGACTAAGATATAATTTTTTAGATCACTAATAAAAACCAAAAATTTTCCTTTCAAGCTATTTTCTTTTCCGTTACTTTGAATACTGTTCCACTTGCATAATAAAACATAACGTGTATAATTAAATAATAAAACCAACTAAATAATGTATCAAAGAATCTGATCGAACATGAGTAACCACGGAATTTCTTGCTTTTCTTCTCCATCGCTATCTAGACTTTGGAACGAGCAAATAGCTTCACTAAGAAGACATTTGGCCGACAGGCTAACATTATCATCTTTGTTCTAAATCTTTGTTTGACGTTTAAAAGTACCTTTAATGATCTTATTGAAATAAATAATTCTATAGAACATGTTTTTATACACGTACATATAACTTTTTAACTATCTACCTACTTTCATTTTTCTTCAAACAGTTTCAAGGTCAAATAACAAACCTGTTGCTTTTACCTCTTGGTGAAATAGTCACAACAAAACTCTTTCAACAATGGACCTTTTTCTATTCATTTTATACTGATAATGTCTGTTCAGTGATTACTTACATCTTTCAGATAACTACATATTTACTCTTAGAAACTTCGTGATCCCGCATTATCTACATAATTGTCGCTTTCATTTAATAATGCCTTCAAATTATTCTAAGGTTTGAAAAGGTGTGTAGTGGAGAAGAACTACCTACATATGTTCTTTTGAAGATAAACATGGCTATGGAGATCACCACAACTATCGCCATCATCATCATCTAATGCAGATCAAAGACGTCTTTCTCCAATACTATCTATAGTTACTAATATAACTCCACAAAATAAAAATAAAGGATTAAAACATGGACTCCAAAGGCGTGGTCATAAATAGTCTGTTATAGAGCCATATTCTATCACAACACACGTAGTTTTGTTTACATTTTGCAATAAACAATGGCTGCTATGTGAAAGTGCATGGTACGCGTGGCTTCGGTCAGATATTATCTAACATTGGAAAGCCGATGCGTAGAAATTTTCCAAGCGAATTAACAAAAATTTAACAAGGTTATGCTTATTTAGAAGGGTTTAAATGTGTGACTAAATTATTGTTAGTATATTAACATGTTGTTAGTTATAAGATTAGGTAAGTCAGACATTTTATCTCGATTATATCATTTACTTAAATCTCATAGAACGTGACAAGCTAAAACTTTATTTTATAAACAAAAACATAACTTGTTGCTATGATATGAAAGTGTGAATTTCGCTTAACAGCGCTAACAAATATTAATTAACAGTTTGTGAACAAATATTTAAATTACGAATCTTAACTTTTTTGCATCGCTAAGCATTGATAAATTCATTCCAACATACGAGTTGTTTAGTACACATACACAATAATAGGGCAGAAATCTTCTGTATGGAAAAAAGCCATTTTAATAAAATACTTAAAGATTAAAAAAAAATATACGAGTTGGTAGTTATATTACGAGCTAACAGCCTAACACCTTATCTAATATATTTTTAATGACTACTAATCTACCTATAATGTGCTTAGTTAACTATTTGTAGAGCACAGCAGCGTCATAACAATAGATAGTAAAGGAAACTGATGTAACACCATGCAATACCAGTAGGTAACCTTCTCGGGCTTGAACACGAGTTTCACTATGTTTTTATAATAACTTTTAACTGTTACGTAAAATAAGCAAGCCGCCACATACAAAGGTACAGTAAGCAATAAGTAAAAGCCGTTAAAAGGATGTAGATAAGTACCTTCCTATTTAGTATAATAATATAAAATTAACGAGGTCTTCAATACCGGTATTTCGTTTGACTAGTTTAACTAACTCACTTGTTTGTTTTTGTATCATTATCTCGACTGATAAACTTAATATTGTATTAAAAATTAAGTACCTAGGTACAGTTTAGTATTAAATAAATCACTTACATCCAGACATCTTGAGATTGTTTTGTAAATCACTGCACAAATTAACGAACGTTGTACGGCACTCAAGCACTAGTCAGTAGACACGACTACTCCGACACGCGATATCAAAATAAATAGAATGGAATGAACGACGAGACGCGACCGAACGCGGCCTCTCAGTTCTCAGTTCAAAATGGCGGAGCGCGGAGGGCGCCAGTGAGTTGCTCGCTGAGACTGCGAGAGGGAGAACTTATAATATGTATAGTTACTCATACATAAAATCTATATCATATTCCGTTACAATTAAATTGTAGGGAATTTCGAAAACACCTGGATTGCCCATTTATTTTCGTATTTATTTGTTTACCTTGGTACCTTAGCTCAAGAGAGGTAAGCAGAAATTGGTTACGGCAAAACCAGTATAAAATGGCTGATTGACTGAGTTTAACGTGTGGAAAGATCATATTATCATAAGCGAGGATTTGATGAACTGTATTTATAATGCTTAATGTGTAGGTAGCCGTGTGTATTGGCTATGTGCGCGACGTTGGCGAACCGTAGCGTTTACAACTTTTGCGGAAGCTGACAAATATTGACAATGTAAACATTATAATTTTCTTTGCAAATATAAATAAAACCAAAGATTAAAATAGTATTGTTGACATTATTTAAGTGCAATTTATTCAATAGTTTTATTGTAAATTGAAAACCTATAATAATAAAAACCGATAGCTTCCATTTGTTTCCAATTTCTGCCGTGTTGTGCGCTGCTGTCGTTATCTGACCGCCACTACTCGCTTTGCACATAACCAAATAGCTAACTTATAGTAAGTTATAGTTCTATATATTCAAAATTTAACGAAAATAATGGCTTACCCGTCGAATTTATAGTAATTATAAAAGCTCTACTAGTTCAAGTTACAACAGAATTCTTATTCATAAGCTGCGTGCGCGTCGCGGCTAATGTTTAAATAGTGTGTGAGAGCCAAGCTTCGGCATGAATAGGTCGGCTCGACCGGTCCCATTGTGACTTCGAACTAGTAGAGCTTTTCTCAGTAAGTAACGTGAGTAATTCGTAATTTTCCATAAGAATCTAGTAAAAATTATGTATCGTAAAGACGCACCAAACGCGCCATGCGCGATGAGGATCTATTGTTGTTTCATTACTTGGAGATGAGGAAATTAATGAATGTAAGGACTGAGTGAATAGGAATTCTCCTGTGATCACCTTTCGGTATGACATGGTTATGTACTCCGTTATCAGATCAGGAGTAATACCACGGCCTCACAGAAAACCAGCGTGAAACAACCACACCGTTGTCAAGGTAATAATATCTACAAGTATTTCAACTTCATAGAAACGGCCGAAACGCGAACTATACCTACGCGCCCGATGTCGGGACGCGCTCGGTACGCAGACAGACGCGGCTGTACCGCAGTGACGAACGGACGGTGTGTTGTCTTTTATTTAGAAATCAGCTCGAGTACATTATTTAATATGACGAATAGGAAATATTGTGCTGTTATTATGTTTGGTTGCATGAATTCGTCAATAACGCATCCAGACATAAGTTTTTTTTTAAATTACCTGGAAACTCTGAAAGGTAAGACTATAAAATAATTTAACTTACTAGTAGCCTAGGTAAGTACATAATGTGTGTCTTTATGGATCATTATTTCCAGTTATCTCACGATAACAGATGTTTGAATTTATAAATAATAGGAATAAAGTTATTGAGACGAGTGAAATAGGTAGTTATAGGCGGTTCTGGTTCTGAATGAATCATGATACGTTAGGTACCTACCTACTTACGCTTGTGTTAAAACGGTTCATGTATGTTTTGTTAGTTTGTATAATTCAAAGTAGAGAGTGTGGTATTTTATTATTAATAATATTTGTTTATTATCTGCGTTTATGAATAATACTAGAAAATATTTAATATCAACAATAAAACAGTTAGACTCATGTAATATTTTGATGTTTGAGGGTTGTGATTTTAGAACATTCGTAGTCAGCTGTTCAGTTCGGCATTTGTGGCCAAAGAAATTTTGATTGTTTATTTTTAAAGCACTTTATTTGGTTATATAAAAAAGGATATTTACAATCACAAAACTAAATGGAAACAGAAAGTAGACAAAGGTAATTAAAATACTGGAGACGAGCAGCCCTAACGCATGTTTACGTACCGCGCGGCTGTAGGTATTTATTTCTTTCAAGCGGCCGAGTTACAATACTGTATGATATTTATACTGTGCCGTTGTGTTTCGCTGTGTGAGAGCGGTTACCGGAGAGCCCTGCCTTATCCCTTCCCAATCCTTAAATATCCGTAACCCGTATCCCCAAAAGACACGGCAACGCACTCGTAACTGCTTTGGTGTTGCGGGTGCCCATGGCCGGCGCTGATTGCTTACCATCAGGTAATCCGTCTGATTGTTTGCCAACTTATCCCGTAAAAAAAGTTGCGCATCTGAGTCTTGACCATTGTAACCTGAAACTAAAGTTGTTATTTTCAATAAAATCAAGTGTAAGTTATGCTTTCATATTGACATAATGCAAGTAAGTACCCCAAAATAGCAGAGAATAATAAAAACTTCAAACGAACAATCTAAAAATTTTCATCACCGAGTGATGGCACTATTTTCATCACTCTTAACGATTGCGGGGCAAGCAGAATGAGGCATTGGCCCAGAGCAGGAGAAGAAACGGGAGGTTTCTTAGTCAGTAAGCGTCTGAAACTCTCTCTCGCCTTACCCCGGGTGGGAGAGGTCATTTGATGATTTTCCTGTCAAGAAAAAACGATGTATTTTGATCTTTCTGAATATTATTATCTCAAAGGAAATTGATGACGTGATAACAATGCATCGGAATATTATTGCTGTTACTCATTCCGTTATAATGTTCCGTAATGCAATGTGATTCGCTAGTAGTGCCACCTGGCGGTAATTACTAAAACTAACAATTTAAACACAAAACGTGTCGAGTTGATGTGTTGAAACAACATTGAAAAAGTTTTACACAGAACTATAAAATGGATCCAACAGTTCTGATATAATTTCACAGATGGCGCTTTTATAATATGTGGTACAAAAGCAAAATTCAAGTAACAGAAAAAGTACACAACATAATGTTTTTTAGACAGACCTATTCTATATTGGCGTTTCAAAAGTATCTGTGCATGGTTTAGTTAGAAGAAATGATTGAAGACTTTGACTTTAAGTACCAGAAACTGAAGGATTGGTGAAGGAATATGTACAAGCCAAGAATGAGAAAACCCTTATCCATTAGCATCAGTTAGGCATATTAAAAGTTCTAGGGCCAGACGGGCCTCTAATAGGGCCGATGTTCAGCCAGAGTTGCGGGGCAAGGGCAATAAGGCACCGCGGCCTCGGTCCAGAGCAGCAGATTAAAGTACCCTTACAAAAAAAATAGATAAATTTTAAAGTTCGGTACATTGAAATGATGCAGTTCATTTTTTTTTAAGGAAAACGTTGCCCTACTTTAGGATTTGACCTGAAACAACAATTTTGTGGATTACACAAAGTGTTGCACGGCACGGCAGCCAGTTGCCCAACCACCGCACCAAGCGAGCAGTCAGTTCTGCAGTTCGTTTGTCATATAAGTAAGAGAAAAAATATTTTTTTAACTAAGTAATTGATTTTTATAGGAATATGTACCTAGGTACTTAACGTATGTGGGTACTTGTACTTATACTTTATCCTGAGATGGAAAAATCATCTGAATTGAGTAATTCTACGGCATTGTGAATGGTCGGCCGGCTTCAAATTACACAAGTACCTAAATTGAACCTTGTAGGGCTTTAAAGCCTATACGCAAAATTATCCATGTAGTGGTTTTGGATAACACGATTTGTTTATATTAGAGTAAAATAAAAATTACAATTACCTACATGCCATGCTATGTAAATGTAAAACTTGATGCTAAGAAATTATTAATTTATAAATAGCGGCCCTGCTTCGCACGAGCCAAACTATCTCGCTGACAACGAAAGGGTCACTGTTTTCCAATTTTCAACTCTACCTACTTTTCTAATATTTTCTTCGATAAGAACCTTCTTCTGACAATAATAAATACTTACAACAAATAAAATAATTGTCAAAATTGGTCCAGGCGTTGTTGAGTTATGCGCTTTTTTTTTTGTCAGGGGAAAATCATCCAATGACTTCTCCCACCCAGGGTAAGGCGAGAAAGAGTGACAGACTCTTACTGACTAAAAAACCCCCGTTCCATCTCCTGCTCTGGGCCGAGGTCGCGGTGCCTCATTGCGCTTACCCCGCAGCCCCGGCTAAACATCAGCCCTTTAGGGCCCCGACTGTGGTGGTCTATTGGCTTGAGTTATGCGCTTACCAACACATTTTTATATAATAAGATATATAGGTAATTATCATCGTATTAAACTTGGCTCTCATTACAAATTTATGTTTTGATGGGTTTTTACACGACTGAAATAAAAGTCATCCAGTAACGAGCTATTTAACAAAATCTAAGAATCTGAATTACGCACACTTAAAATTGAAAACAAACTCATTATACAATGCAATTTGGCAAATCATTCTCGGATAGAAAACAATACAATAATATTATGGTCGCGTCCCGTCGCGCTTTAGTTGCGTTTTGGAAATTATTTAATGTCTTGTCTCTATCTGATTACGTTACAGGCTACAGAGAGAGAGAAAGAGAGAGAGAGAGAGAGAGAGAGAGTATCAGACTTTTATTGACTGAAAATGAGGAACGGGTTTGTTGTTCTCAATTACTTTGTTGATTGCGCCTTGACCGCCCTAACCTTTTACAAATTAATAAAATTCAAAACACAACACAAGGAAAAAATATGCACGAACGCTCGCCGGAATTTGGCGAATTAATATCAGGTAATCCGTCTACTCGTTTGGCGATCTATAACATAAAAAAAATATACCGCAGTCTATACGGCATGGAGCAGGAGAAGGAACGGGTGGGTTTTAGTCAGTAAGAGTCTGTCACTCCCTCTCGCCATTTGAAGAAGACGGGGGGAGACATTTCATGATGTTCCTCCTCAAAAAAGGCGGACGGACAAACAAAAGGACTGACACTTTTCGATGTATAATATTAGTATAGATTTACCTCCTAAAAAGCTA
Organism: Spodoptera exigua; assembly: GCA_902829305.4. Lineage (NCBI taxonomy): Eukaryota > Metazoa > Arthropoda > Insecta > Lepidoptera > Noctuidae > Spodoptera > Spodoptera exigua. The sequence goes on from LR824612.2 coordinate 9,037,966, forward strand.
CAGTGGGAAAAACGTAAGTGATCTAAACAGTCTGAATCAACGAAAGAAATTCGCGCGTGCGTGGGCGACAATTATCTTGTCGCGTCATTTTTTCAACGTAAATATATTGCACTTTTTCAATTGCCAATCGCCAGTTCGTTACTGACAGTCGTGAATAGAGCTTGTGAGCTGTTCAACGTGCGTTCATAAGTCCTGCATATTATAAAGCCATACCAAGATGTTTTCAAGTAAGTTATTTTTATTATATTTTTGAATTAAATTTTACAGTGTTAAACTAGTATTCTTAGACCTTTCTTTTTTGGCCGGCAATGGGGATGAAATAAATAAGTAACCACCCCGACTCGAAAGTAGGATTGAACTGTTTTAGTTAGTAAGAGTCTGACACTCTTCTCGTCATGCCCAATGCAACAAGTCTTTGATGAATTTCCACTGGATCACCTGATGGTAAGCAATCAGCGCCGACCATGGATACCTGCAACAACAGAAGAGTTACGAGTGCGTTGCCGACCTATTGGGGATTAAGGATTTGGAGATTTAAGGGTTGCGGGAGGGGAAGGATTGGGTCTCCGGTAACCTCACTCACACGGCGAAACACAACGCTGTATTTGGTTGTCGGTTTTCTGTGGTATCGATCCGGTCAAGCCGAACCATTCGTGCCGAAGGAAGGCTCTTAAAAGCTACCATCTTTAGGTACTAGGGATTCGTTCATAGATGTCACCTATGTTAGTTGATGTATTTTCTCCTACGATCATCTTATTTCAGACTTGGGACAGAACCTGGCATGTCAACCTCAAATGTACTGCCAGATCAATGGCACTCTTTTTGCCATTACTCCATTACCAAGACAACCTGGTATGGCCTGGCCAAATAGTGGTTGTGGACAAGAGCCCCGACCGGATTTTCAAATCTCATTCAGATGTGAAGGTTGTCAGAAATTGTTATTCGAGCAGCCACCACCATCGTGCCGCCCTGTTCCTGGACCTACTCTGCCATTGCCAGGAGGATGTCGTTGTGGACGTAAGTTAACAGTTTTTTTAAGAGGACTTAAATTTCTTGCAATGACTGTGTCTGTGTAGATTTAGCACCTGTTTTTTGGTTAACAAGCCACGAGTATGTTACCACTAGACTCTCAATCGCGATATTGCGAGACACAATAGAAGAACAATAGGTACGCAAACGCCGGCGTTCACTTGGGGTAAAAATTTAATAAACACAGTCTCTTGTCAATTGAATTAATTTAGCGGCAAGGAATTCAACAAAGAGAACAACAAAATATTAATCGTAATATAATTTTGAGGATGTCCATGCGCTCATTTACCTAGATATCTCATAGACTTGACGACGATAAACACCCAGTTAAAAGTACTCCTAGGTACATTTGAAAGCATTTCTTTGACGAACTTTTACCATTGTATTAAATGGTGTCCATTGTTTTTCACAAGCACTTTGTGTGATTCACAAATTGTTATTTCACTTTAGGTGTCAGGTGTTGATTTAGGATCAAATCCTAATATTGTTTTATAGACATAATTATGTAGGTATTTTATAAGATCATTTAAAACACCACAGATAAATATAAAGGAAAATATCGTGAGGAAATCTGGACTTATAATTTCAAATAATAAGTTTGAAATCGCCAATCCATCTTGGTCAGCAGTGGGTACTTAAACGCTGATGATCTAATGTGTGTGAGATGTAAACATAATAATTTATTGTTATTTGATATTTTTATTAACTCTTAGAATATAAAAGATAGCGATTTACATGTTGTGCAAAACCTTATAAAAATTGTTACTTATTGTATTCCAGCTGCTGTTGAATGGGTTCCTACTAACAGCGATCATGTTCACACACTCAGCGATCGTGCTGTAGTTGCTGGATATGAGAAGCACAACGGTAGCGCCCTCTGGGTTATTAGAGCCAAGTTTGAAGGAAATCTGATTCCTGGTAAACTAGTTTTGAATTCTAAGACCGCTTATTTTGGATGGGATGGACAAGAACATGCCGTTAATGAGTTTGAGGTTTGTAAATATTTATTCTTAATGTTTTTGTAACATTTCAATTTAGCTATCTAGTTGTAAACTTCTTTGCATGATTGAGATAGTGCATATTAAATTAAAAACAAAAATATTATAAAAAAAAATAACAGCAAAATGTAGAAAAGTGCCACGATCCTACTCCGCAAAATCTTCGTATTCTTCACATTCAAGTAGGGGATGAAGACACGTAGATACTTAAAAACGGCTGGGTTAGAATACTCCAAACTCAAGTACAGCCTTCCTGTTTCTATTTCCTACTAATGTACTTATATTACGCGAAATAAACGTACAAAATAAACTCTTCTTCATCTTTTTGCGAACAGTGCTTAGAACGTAACAATCTAGAGCAACACTAGGTAAGGTTGCGTCCTCTTGGTAAAAGACCATAAGGACACAGTCCAATCAGATGCCCGAATCGGGTTCGAAAAACCTTAGACTCTACAAGAAGCTATTCGTTCGGCCAAGGATAGGAACAAAGGAAAGTATACGTTCCAGAAGAAGAAAATCTATTGAGGGAAAGTAAATCACGACCTTCAGTAATGAGGAAAACGATGCGATGAAAAATTCAAAACAATGAACATTACCTAACTGTGTGTTTCATTATCTGTCTATAGATATGGGTAATAATGAGTCATGCACATAAACAAAAACTTATCGCAAAAATTCGGATATTGTGCAACAATCTGTTGGCGATATATAACTAAATATAACTTCTTTTTATTTTATCAACTATGGTGCAACTTGTTGCAAGTTCTTGCACAAGTCATATTTAATTTTAAGCTAGCTGTGATCATCCCAAATTTTTAATGCAGATATTGTCACAGCTGTTCTATATACACATTAGGCATATTTAATTTATAAATTGAATTTTAATATTTTTATAAATTTGACTAACCATATTTCGATCAGTCTTTTTACCTGAAATGTTAATATGTTAAATTCTTGTACTAGTACCTGTAGTAGTTACAAATATATAGAACGATTTTTTCAAGAAAGATAACTTTATTTATTCGCTTTGCTTTGAATGTGTACCAAACATTTTATGTCTTCACATGAACTCGTAATATGTAATTATCGATTTGTCATTTTATTCCATATTACCTATGTACCTACTGATTTGTTTCCATTCAAGACTGATTTCGAGATCATCCAGAAAGACTTGGGTCAGCGCTGAAAACCAGCGCTGTTGTTTCGTGCCTGCGTGAGCGAGACACAGCATTTATTCTGAGCGCTGCCCCTTTTCGCGCATGGGTGACGCAAACTTGCAGTGCTTTTCTTTTTTTTATGTTCATTGTTGGTTTGTCCCTATATAGCCATATTTGTGTATGTTTGTTTCTTGCGTCATTTGTGTGTGAAATAAATGGTTTTTCTTTCTTTCTTCTTCTTCTACTTAAAAGTTAATTTATATTCCCGTTATGCAGGTTTGCTGTGCTCGTCCAGAGAGGATCATGTGGCAGGAGAGCCGCAATGGTAATGTTCCTTCAAATGCGATTGTAGCTGGCAAAACTTTGAATGGAGAGCCTCTGTATGTCGGCAGGGCCTTTGAGGAAGGATCACTGACGCCTGGAAAGGTAATTAATTTTACAAATATTTTCGATAGATATTCAAATTCAATAGGTACTTTTTTAAACTGTTAAAATCCTTAATTTTCCATGAGACTTTCTATTTTTTTAAATAACAACTTACTCACCTCATATGAATTAATTGAGAAAATCTCTACTAGTTTCAAGTCACAACGGGACTCTTATTCATAAGTAGCGTGCGCATCGCATCAAATTGTGTATTGTTACGTCATATAATTATGTTATTTTACATCAAATAGCTTGTCTAATTTTTTTTTTAAATAATATAGGTTCATACCTACTCGGTATAGGTTCTTACATCGTAAAATTAATTCGCGCACGAATAAGTACCTACATGTACCTATCTAAGGACCTGATTTACAAATACTGCATACCAGATTTTGAATAAAGAACGTAATTCGTATGAACCATGTGCTTATAATATGTAGGTACTTAAGTATATGAAGGTAGTGAAGCAGGCGCTAAGAAGGTAGCCCCAATTTAGTACCTACCTATAGTTAAAGGTCTACACCTCTAATCTATTCAAAGGTTATATATATAATCTATTTAAATTAAATTTGGACAAAAAAGTCTCTTCGATACTTAAAATGTTTGACGCTTAAATAATTTGTCTTTCTTCTTGCAGGTGCATCCCAGTTACCAAACGTTATTCCTTCCGTTCTACGGTAAGGAAGTTTCCCACAAAGAATACGAAGTACTCTGCGCCGTCAATGTTGTCCATCTGTGTAATTGTACACATTTATATTAGACTAGCCACGCTCAGGCAGTTTAACCCGCTCCTTGTATCCCTTTGATAGTAGCGTGATGTTTTACAGCCTATTATAGCACTCAGGAAAATTGTAGTTGTTATCTATCAGTAAAGAATTTTGCGAATCCGACCAGCGGTTCCAAAGATCGGAAAGCGGTCCCTGTATACAAACTTACAAATTACCTCTTATAATGTTTCTATCTCTTTACAGTGTTATCGCAATTGTAGTATAGAAGTATAATAATATGTCCATAATATGTTTTTTATAGAAGCAAATCAAATAAATAATTAAAGGTAATCTGCTTTATTTATTTGGTAATTTGTTATTATATAGTAATTGCACACATTATAAATATAAAAGTGCCGTTTTATGGCCTATTAGCAAAAATTAATTCATTGTTTTACTTGATAATATATAATGATTATGTACTTGAATCTACAAATTACGGCTTTTTTAATAATTATAGATTGTACATGTACAATGCGTGGTCCTTTCATACAGGGTGGTTTAATTTCTTCCAATGACCATCTTTGGACTGCAAGTCGAGCTCTAGTGGCCAATACACGCCATTTTTTGATCAACTAAAGCAATCGCCTCTTGCAGGTCACACAAATAACCATGATTTAAAGAGTGGTTTTTTCAGGAAAACATTTACTTATTTTGCTCATTATTAATTCGTCGTAGATTAAACTACATTATGATAATAGTATCTACCCAAAATACTGAAAAATTTTTAGACTTCTCACAATATTTTTTCAGTTATTAACCTATATTTCGTAAACAGCGCCATCTAGGATCCGTGGGTAGAACTAACAAGAGCATGTATCTTAATACATAACCTCTCAAAGTGGAGCTAACAGTTTAAATAAAAAGTTACAGAGGGCGCTTATATAAGAAAAACTGGATAGATACCTACATCGCCACCAAGCAGGACGTCTTTACAACTTGGACTGTATAAATAGGTCGCCCGGAGCCGCTGGATATGTACTGGCCGCTTTCAACCAGCCTTTCTGGAATCATAGCGGAAGGACCATGTACAACAGTACCTAAACATCTTGTGGCTGACATGATGAAAATTAACATAGGAAAGTCATGAAGAAAAATTACCGACACACTTATTTACCTAATTTAAACCTGTACATACCTTGTTTGCCAGACTTCGTGGCAAGGTAAATAATGAGACTGTAGATGGTTAAGGTCTGTTTATTACTTTAATTGCTGGTGCTTATATACTAAGAAGATGCGTGAGATTTTCAGATTTAGCTATCCTAAGCAGATTTTTTGGATTAAGGTACCTGATGGTAAACTTCCGTGGGATAGGGGATTTCGATAATGAAGATGAGGGGAGTCGGAAGGATTGGGCCTTTGGCAATCTCACTAACACGGCGAAACACTACCCAAGCTTTGTTTCATGCGGGTTTTCTGTGAGGCCGTGATATCACTCTGGTCTAGTCGGCCCATCAGCGCTGAATCATGGGTGTCTCACGTGCAATTCTTGCTTGTATTCCTAATAAAAATATATTTTCACAGGTTCTCGAAAAAGGCTCCAACGATTTCGATGTAATTGTGGTTTAAAGGTATAAAAGGAATTTCGAGGCCGAAATGTATAGATTTCATTTCCAAAAAAAAGATTCTTCATCCAGGTTCTATTAAGTATTATGAAATGAGAATATTTATTTAACTGCAAACGCGCTTAACTTTAATATAATAAAAATGTCATATAAGAAGAACAATCTCGAGTGTATTGTTAGACAATGTTGCATTTATGTGCACTTTGAGACTTCATATTTTGTTTGAGATTTTACAACCCCCCGAGGAAATATTATAACAACCAAGTATGTTTCGTATTTTCTATGTATACAGTTTTTGGATTGAGTTTGTTGAGGGTTCCTACCAATTTTGTGCAATTTTTTTTTGTGAGCGGAAAGTCGTCACCCACCCCCGGGCGGGAGGAGATCAGACTCTTACTGACTAAAAACCCCCTGTTCCTTCTCCTGCGTTTACCCCTCAACCCCGGCTGAACATCAGCCCCATAGGGCCTCGTGTGTAGTGGTCTATTGGCTCTATACGGCGCGCGCGGTACGCTCGGGTCTGGTTCTGGTCGGGCGGCGAGTTGCCCTTACTCGCCGTCCGCAGACCCGCGCTCACGGTGGCGGGTGGTCGCCTGTTGCGGCGGCTGAGCGGCTGGGGCGTGAGAAGGAGGATTGCTCCCTTACGCGGGACGCCTCCCTCTTTGCGAGCATAATTGCTTCACAGAAGGAGGAGACGGCGTCCCAGTTCCTCTCGCTCCGCACCATGGCCTCGACTAGGGCCGGGCGCGAGGTCACCGCCGCCGATCACTTCCCTGAGGATAGGTACGTACGGCGGTGCTCAGCCCAGGCATAATACCACCACCGTATGTTCCACCGTATCGTCTAGGTGGTCCTCACAATGACGACACTCGGGCGTTTTCTCCCGCTGGATCCGAAACAGGAACCTACCGAAGCTGCCGTGCCCGGTAAGCACCTGTGTCAGGCGGAAGGTGAGGATGCCGTGGCGTCTCTCAAGCCACTCCTCAAAGAGGGGTCTTACCGTTGCTATAATAGCGTGCCCGGCCCTCGGTTGCGAAAGTCGCTGCTTCCACTCAGAATTTAGTACATTTAAAAGAAATGATTTAACTAAATAAATTGATTAAATAAGGAAATACACCTAAGGGCTTTTAATGAAATGATGTTTTGTCATTTTAATCTGTCCTCTTATATACCTATAACTAAAATGGGTTATTATACTTACTACAAGAAGTCCGAAAACTGTCGGAAAACATTTCCCTACTCTCGGATTTTTGCGGTGCGTGGGTGCAATTACCAACATGCAAATTCACATATACATCACACCCAGACCCGCAACAACAATATGTGGATCACACAAAAAGCTGTCGCCATTTTCTCAGCCGCCAGACAACAGTGCACTTATTGAAAATAATCTCTAAAGTCAAGACTTGTACTTTTAATGTTATTTTCATCTACCTTCAATAAGAAATACAAATAAGTACAGATTTAGAACTATTTTTTTTTTGTTATTTCGTAATGGGCATATATTTGGCCGCTATCACGCCTGGTGATAAACAATAATGCGATCTACGATGGAGCATGCCGACCCATAAGCAACCTATTCACTGGAGCTTGAAGACACCCAGGTAAAGAATTATACTCTTTAGCGGTTCGGATTATGAAATTGGAGGCGAACAGCTTCGTGCGTGTAGGTGGTATATCCAGCACAAAGCGTTGACGTTTTGCCGATTGTTTGGTGGTACGATGGCGCAAAGGACTAGGGGAACCGAGTTGTGAAGCCTAGACAAAAGAAAAACCTTGTTATGTAATAAGGCCTCCTGTGTTTCAGGCGAGTATAATGAATAGAATATTTAGACAAAATTACAAATTATTGTTATTTTGGATGCTCATGGCTGTAGAAATATTGGATCATGAGTACAGTGTACGATATGATTCGACCAGCAAAGTTCATAACTGTTGGTACATTTATACTGAAGACATTTGCCGATATTTCCAGCCTGCGAGTCGTAACCAACATTAAAATAGTTTTCATTTGATTGAAGAGTTGATTATCTGAAAAGAAACAAGAATTATTTTAATAAATTATGGTATCAAATAATGTAGATACAAAGTCCTAGTAGTCCTGCAAAGTTTCAGGCTGATGCAATGCAATCATACACCGCATTCTCTGCCCTGAGCAAGAGAAAGGACGGGATAGTTTTTTAGTCAGTTAAGATTCCGACGTTCTCTCTCGCCCCAACCAAGGCGAAGGAGATCTCATTTACATGACGATTTTCTCTTCTAAAAAAATCCCTGCAAAATTCAAAATCTCAAGACTCCAATTCAAAGACTGCAGAACAATATTTGGGCAATTCTGCCATAAATAGGCATTTATATTGCAGATTTAAGGTTCATAACATACCTGGTTACCTATATCCTTCGGATTTTTGAAAGCCAAACGTTAGTTAAATATCTACATATTTGTTAGTAACTAGTGTTTTACACGTATTTATCTAGGTTCTTACGATAATAGATTCAATTATCTTATTCGCTTTAGAAAGCTCTATCAGAAACCCTTTCTGGAACTCATTCTTCTCTTTCAAGATCAATGTTGTACCTATAACAATTCTATGAAATCTGAGCACAGTTTTACGAAATTTTTCAGTTGACATCAGCCATTCTGAATTGATCTCCTTCACAGCTAGTCTGAGGCTTTGAGGGCCAAACTCAATGGCCTTTCAAAAATGTCTTCTTTAAAAAAAATAAAAACCATCCATGAGTGGTCGTACAAAGCCTATAATGAAGACGACAGGTGGTGAAGAAGCACCCATTAAATATTTGTGGTCATTGCTCATGTTTATCTGTCAGTCACCAATATACCTAAGCAGTTCTAGGAAATATCCGAGTCGAAACCTATGGAGAGTTTGAACAAAAAGAAAGAAATCTCAGAACACAATCTTACCTCCTTCATGTAATCGTAGCACGTGTAAAAGTACTTGTACTGTTTTCTTCCTCTCTCTTATAAACATCTCAGATACGGTCGCCAAGAATAAAGGTCGACCGTTAATACAAAAATATAAAAATAAATCGCTGAGAAATATTTCAGAGTACTGAAAAGAAAATTTCCAGAATATTACAGAAATGTAGATTTTGAACCAGTTTTTCTTTTCCATCTAGATGTTATCTGATTTACTCGCACTTTAGGAAAAAGAAGCCAGTGTGTTATTTTAAGACTGTCTCTGTGTCAAATTTCATTAATTTCCCTTTAGTAGTTGTGGCATAAACGAGTAACAAACAAACATACACATCGTTACTTTTCTCTCTAGGATTTTGTTATGCAAAATTACTTACTTTAAGAGAAGGTGATAAGGACCGACAAATTGTCAATAGCGTGCCCAATAACCAAGTATTGTACATTATAAATATCTGAAATAAACATAATGTATTTTTTTTGAGATAGAAATTGTAATCGTTCCCTTTAAAATGTTTTGCTATTTGTAGGATTCTTGTATACGTACCTGACCACAATATATTTCATTGAAGAGATGAACGCAATCAGCAAGTTTGTCATAAATTTGCATCAGTTCAAACCAAGAATATCGTTCCACTTTTATTATTTTGGGTTCTACACAAATGCTCTGTAAACAAATATTTATCATTATCAAACGATCAAAGTTTGGTTTATCACAATTTAGAATCAATTACCTTGGTAATACAGTCACAAATAGTGTCTTCTAACACCATCTCTTTTTGTTTAGACATCGTTTTTCGCACCATTTTTATCAGTACAGCGTTCAGCATGAGGAGTTTAACATAAATATTCACAATGACAAAGTAAAATATTGATCCTTGTAACATGAGAAAAAAGAAATTTATATGAGCACCAATATTTTGTATGTTAAACTTTCGCAACCAAAATGTGCTTAGCAACTGTCCTACTGGCAAAACGACCAATAAAGTTGATAAGATCCGTCTTCTTGTAAAAACTGCTTTTGAAACGTGAAAAACAGTGTCGAGTTCGTCCAATTTGTTGAACAGTTCCACAAAATATTGTGAATTAAAGATGGCGGTACAGAAAATGGAATAGTCACCTTCAATAATGGATAATATACCAAATGTTTTTGTCAATATGTTAAGTGGAATATCAGACATTGTATCTATCCAGCTGCGTGGTCGATATATTGCTAAAACAATAAATAAATGGGCTGCGATAAGGAATACTGCGTATAGCTTATTGAAGTATGTTACACCAGTTATCTCATTTTCCCCATAAGATACCAATTTGGATCCGAACAAGGATATAAAATAATTAAACGGTTTAGCAGCAACCACTAAAGAATATTTCGATATGTTTGTCTTCGCGTTATTCTTGTTGATAATCACACTGAATGTATTTTCGCTTGTTTCTGAGGTAGAAAATATTTTGTTATTTCTTACTACTTGGAAATCTTTTACGTAAAACATTGTGCCTTTGACATAACGAGTTTCTTCTAACACTGCTTTCTGTTTATTATTTAATTCGGAGTCCCGGTGTCATTATGTATTCCTACAAGTAAGTAATAAGTATATCAGTTTGATTTTATTTGAATGTAGTGTAAAGATATGTTGACTATAATTTATCGGAGTCGTTAAACCGATACGATCTATTGTAATTATAGATAGTGAAATTAAAGTAATATCCAATACCTTCAGTGTTAAATATACCTACAAAATAGGTACGTACCTACCTATATACTGTAATACATAGGTACTTACATAATTCCGTAAGTATGTTGTTGGTACTTATTATTGCCACATAAAATCAATAGAAAATACTCAACGTTTCCTTACAAAGAATCAGAAAGAGGAACATTAAAATAAAAAATAATTGAATACCTACCGTAAACCGTAAATAGCCTCATGTTTTTGAATAGTAGATTAGATATCATATTAATAAGATACTAATAACGACTTACTCAGGTGAAGTAACTGAGAAAAGCTCGACTAGTTTCAAGTCACAACGGGACTCTTATTCATAGGCAGCAGGCGCGTTGCGATGAAATGCGTCGTGATATCACGATCACGCCACTAAATATTATTGTTATTATAATGATATTTTCAATACCTTAGTAATAGCATCGTGAAGATATTTGTACAGAATGTACCTAATAGAACTAGATCGATAGATTATAATGTGTGTGGGACGCAAAGGAATCGAGATTCACCTTAAAAGGCTGGTGAAGAACGCAATTTTTGAGTCGACACGTATTAAGAAGAGCTTTCTGTCTTCGCAGCTCTAACCAATCATAGCTTGTAACATGTTTCACATTCAACATTCCTGGGGCCCGAGTCTACTATTTTCAAAGTGCTGTCATTCCTACACGATTCCATTGTCATTTTGCTAAAAATTCGTAATCTGTTAATTGAAAATGGCTCGGTGATCATTGGCGTTCGGCGATGTCGTAATAGAATTATAGTATGATTTGTCTTGTAACAAATTATAAATATTAACCTAAACGTAAATCATTGAAGAAAGAAACTGACATTTTTGTATTACTTTACCGCATTATGTCAAATATTCATTTGTCATAATGTACCTACGAGATTACCGTTCAAAAGAATTATTTCAATTGGTTGATCATTGGAAAGTCATAATGACGCTATCGTGTTAGTTGATTACCAAACTTGTCAAAATAAACAATTTTGAAACCAATGATCTACTATTCTGACACTATTGTAATAGCAGACTCGAGGCCCTGGTGTCAGGAGATTGACAACATTCTACGTAATGAGTAGACTAAATATGAATAGCAAAATTTATTTAATAAAACATACATTCTCATTATAATATAATCAATTTTGAACAAATGAGGTACATCTAACGGCTTAACTTTAAGTTGTTGTTTTCTTAAACTCATTTCTTAAGGTAATTATACGTTTTAGACTTATACTCTACATAATCAGTCTTGATTCCTGGAATAAAAAAAAAAGATATTTCTTTTTTTGGCCTCCTGTAACCTCACTCACACAGCGAAAAATAACGCTTTTCTGTGAGGTCGTGGTAACACTCGGGTCGAACGTCTCCCACCTTTAGAGACCGTTATTCAGAGACATTTAATTATAACCTTAACTATTCCTAAAGAAATCGGTTGGGTTACAATTAAATATGTAATAGTAAGTATAATGTCGAGCGCCATTACCTCTAGACCATCACGACATATTACGAATGCTTAAGTTTCAGTTAAAGTTAATCTGTAGGTTACCTGTGCCACAGATGCCTACTTAGCTTTTCCTTCACCCTTACCGATTTTTGTTAACTGTTGGCCTACCACGACGTGTTAAAGCGTCAATATTCCGTGCGATAGAGAGGGATGGAGCTATACACCTTTTATAGCGCCATCCCTCTGTTCAGGCCCTCTGTTCCATATAAAGAAAATATAACAGCGCGTGCGTCTATATATTATTAATTAGTTGGTTAATAGAAAAGAAATGGTGCTTACAAGTCTATTTAAATCCACATCCATTCGTATGTCGAATATAATACGACGCCCAGGATAATAAGACAGATGATAAGTAAAATGAAGCTTGTTAGTTGGCAACAGAGGTTGCATATGCAACTGGAAATACAAGAATTAATAAACTTAAATCTCTACTACAACAATAACCATTAACTCTGCAATTATACTCAGAACAATGAGGCCACTATAAACTGTACCTTACGTACGTATAACTTCAGAATGTTTTTACGTAAATAAAATAAATAGTAATATAATCAATTCAATTATTGGTTTCAACATTAGCAGGGAATGCATATATTACCTACTTATGACAACCGGGCTGCCTTGGATTTCTAGAATACACAGTATGTATAAACACTAAACTCAAAAAGATGTTCAGCCAGGGTTGCGGGGTAAGCGCAATGAGGCACCGCGGCCTCGGCTCAGAGCAGGAGAAGGAACGGGGGAGTTTTTAGTCAGTAAGATTCTGACACTCCCTACCGCCCGACCCTGGGCGAGAGAAGACTTGATGATTTTCCCCTCACAAAAAAGGTGAAGAATGTTGCGCGTTAAATTCCAATAGCAATATTTTTTTATATAAGTAGGTACATTTTTTTGTATACAAACCTTACCGTTCAGTTTGCATGAGCATAAATATGCTAATCTGTTTAAGTTTACTTTAAATGTTTTGAAAAATGTCTCAAGAACAGTTGCCGTGAAACTATTTTTGCACTGAGTAATAAGTACGAAACTTCTAACAATATCCGCTAGTATAATTTGATATGTAGACGCACCACGCAACGTAAAGAATGATTTCTAACTCATAAAACTTCAAAATAGAATAGTACATGGTAGTTGGCTATTGTTTACATATTATTTATTTAAAGACTTGCTATAAACATGGTCTACTAGTGTTTTATATTTCCTAGAATAATTACTGTTAGCTTCGTTTCCCGCCTTGAAGTGTAGATGGGTAGAAACTATTTTGTACAGCATAAAGAAGCTGCTACTGTACTTGTCTTGTACTTGTATTGAATGGAATCGCATCTATTATATGTTTCAACTCCAAATAAAGGGTCGGTCTACTGATGTGGGTTCACAAATATCTGAGTTCGTTGACCTAAGATTGTTCGTCGTCTTGGAATATGGATGCTCTGTATTTTATCATTGCAATATAATAAGGTTTAAGAAAAAAAATTATTTGAAACCTTCGATTACCTACCACATTTTCGTATTTACCTATTTTCATAAAGGCATTGATTCTTCGTTGCAGGTTTCATATACTGTTTTTTTACTAATAAAATTATTATTAAATAATTGTTTGTTACACGAATTTTAATATTTTAAAATAACATAAAATTAGTTAATGACACATTCTTCAGATGACAGTGTCAGACTTTTATTATTTGTCATAACAAAATTATTGTTTATGTTTAAAAAATGGAAATAATAGACAAACATTATATTAATTTGTACTTTTTATTGAGTCATTATTTTGACGTATAAAAGCACACACAATGACACAGCGACCGTTTTACTTAGGTGGCTGATATAAAGCGATTTTTGTATTCAAAGGGTCGTTGCCCCCCGTCGAATACACGCAGGTTTATTGGTATTTGAATAAAGTTCTTTACAAATCCACCAGCCAAGGTATAAAACATCGCTGCGTAGGTGAAGGTGAACATACAAACTTCAGTGAACAGCCATGTCAACGAATTTACGGCTATAAAGTTATACACATTATGAAAGTACTGAGGTTTTCAGATTTTCCCAAAAAATATAAAATTCACCTTTAAAATACTTATATAAAAATAAACGCTAGCTACAAAATATATATAAAATATATTTTTAACTAGCGATGATGATTATAATAAATAATAAAATATAAAAATAACTTAAAAGCTAAGATATTTTATGCTTATATTTACACTTATAATTATCTAGAAGTTGAGAAGGAATGAAAGTGTGTTTGTTTGCAAAAGCTTAGAATATATTTATAGCATTGTTTGATATAGTAATTGGTTGAAATAGGAAAATAGTTCGTGTGATCAGGGAAGAAGGTCGATAATAACTATACTAGTTTTGGATGACTGCTGTACATCAATTGTCGGAGTTGGTTGGTGGTTTCTTCGGTGGTAGCGGGGTCATCTTCTGTTGGACAGAAAACAAAAAGAATTAAAATTTGTTTCAAATCACTAAACTAGTTTCACCTTTGTGATCAAAGTATAACTAGTATAAGTAGACCTTTTAATTTAAAAATACGCACAAATAAAATGTATAAAAATAGTTTTTTTATTTACGTCGAGTACCTAATAGGTACTCGTGATTTCCGTTGGAGCAAATCAAAGCAATTTTTAGAACTGACATTTATTGGAAGACTAATAGAAAAATTATGATTCTTTCTTTCTCATTTTCATGATCGCCTTCAGGAGAAGCGGTTGGTTGTCTTTGCAGAAGATCACAAAAATCTTATTAAGAAATTAATTAGGTATACTTTATACCTAATTAAAATATTACACGTTAATAACGACGTCCTTCATGCACATGAAACAAATTATCACTACGCAGAGACATTTGCTATTTAATACTAATTTATATTGATTTTAAACGAAAATAAATCTCTTAAAGAGATAAAGGGTCTCCTAAGGAGTGTTGGCTACTAAAAGACACTACTTATCCATTGGAATGAATCGCATCGAATCAATTAATCGAATAAATTTTTATTTTTATTCCTGCGCGGAAGTTTGAATTTGTCACCCACACATCAGCAGGAACTACCCTACTATATCTTTCTTTAACAGATTTTAAAATTTACTGTATGGTAATAAAGCTGAATTTAGTTTGAGTGTCGCGTAAGAGTATAAATAGCTTTTAAAGTACTTACTTCCGAAGATGGTTCCAGTGGCCCACAGGATGAGGAGTACCACTGCCACGATGAACAGCAAGGACACTATCAAACTCAGGATCTTGCAGATCAAACTACACACGCAACTGAAAAGAACGAAATGCAACTTTATCAATTTAAGATTAGGTTTATTTTGTTTTGAAATTGACGAAATTAATTAGGTATACAAGGATCGACATAGTTACGAATAAGTAGGTATTACTTTACAGAAACTTTGTGCCATAGATAAAAAAGATTTTTTGTTTTGGTTTAAAATTAGAATACATTTCATTTACTTTGGAAATACGCTTTCTTTGTCCCTATATCCCTAAGTGTGCTTAAATCTTTAAAACTACACAACCGATTTTGATACGATATTTTGGACGATAGAGTAATTGAAAAGGACGGTTTATAGGAGTAAAATGTGCATTAAATAGTGAAGAAGCTTAATATAAGTATTGCACCCGTAAAGCAACGCGAAGCTGGGGCACTAGTATACAATAAATTGTTATTTGTAATTAAATGAAAATGTTATTGTTTACATGTTTCATGAAGAATCCGCATTGTGACACACACCATACAGATTGCTTTGCGATACCGTACGTAATATTGATTGATATCGTATCAGAATAATATCGATAATATTAAGTAATCAGATCCGTATTCCATGTAACATTCGTACAATTTATAATTAATTAGTTATGTATCAGATATACATTGTTTTAAATAATTTTAATTCCGGGTTGGGAAAACCAATGTGGATCCCGCATCCTGTCCTGGAAAAGATATCTTAATTTATGTCCCGCATATTATGTAGGCTTTCTTTGCAACACATTTGTGACAGCTAACCCTCAAAAGACGGCACGTAAGCACAGTATAAATATCATACAGTATTGTAACTCGGCCGCTTGAAAGAAATAAATACCTACAGCCGCGCGGTACGTAAACATGCGTTAGGGCTGCTCGTCTCCAGTATTTTAATTACCTTTGTCTACTTTCTGTTTCCATTTAGTTTTGTGATTGTAAATATCCTTTTTTATATAAACAAATAAAGTGCTTTAAAAATAAACAAACAAAATTTCTTTGGCCACTAATGCCGAACTGAACAGCTGACTACTTATGTTCTAAAATCACAACCCTCAAACATCAAAATATTACATGAGTCTAGCTGTTTTATTGTTGTTATTAAATATTTTCTAGTATTATTCATAAATGCAGATAATAAACAAATATTATTAATAATAAAATACCACACTCTCTACTTTGAATTATACAAACTAACAAAACATACATGAACCGTTTTAACACAAGCGTAAGTAGGTAGGTACCTAACGTATCATGATTCATTCAGAACCAGAACCGCCTATAACTACATATTTCACTCGTCTCAATAACTTTATTCATATTATTTATAAATTCAAACATCTGTTTTCGTGAGATAACTGGAAATAATGATCCATAAAGACACACATTATGTAACTACCTAGGCTACTAGTAAGTAAAATTATTTTATAGTTTCGTAAACCTTTCAGAGATTCCAGGTAATTTAAAAAAAACTTTTGTCTGGATGCGTTATTGACGAATTCATGCAACCAAACATAATAACAGCACAATATTTCCTATTCGTCATATTAAATAATGTACTCGAGCTGATTTCTAAATAAAAGACAACACACCGTCCGTTCGTCACTGCGGTACAGCCGCGTCTGTCTGCGTCCCGAGCGCGTCCCGACATCGGGCGCGTAGGTATAGTTCGCGTTTCGGCCGTTTCTATGAAGTTGAAATACTTGTAGATATTATTACCTTGACGTAAGTGTTATTGCTAAAAAAAATATATTTAAAAAAGGAAAATGTACCTAACCTACCCATGCTAAGCATCTAGCTTGCAACCAGTTTATCATGGACTAGCTTTGAATGATCTTTCTCACATTTAAGGATCAGTTTATACTAGTTAGGAAGCTAGATGTGGAGCTGTATATACAAGTTTTTTTAATCCTAACATCACAAAGAAGATAAAAAAACAAAAACAATAATAGGTAGTACGTGAGTGTTGTCAAATATAAGATAATGATTGAATCAATATAGATCAGTCAGTTCGTTTTATCTAACAAACTAGACAGTGCATACGTGCAGGGCATTTAACTAAGTTTAATTTTAGAATGATGAGTTTCTGCCTTGGAATAAATCTATATTATATATATCTATACATATATACTATACAATGCCACTTTTCGTTGTAATGTTATAACTCAACAATGCCTTTACCGATTTGACTAATTTTGGTCTTGAATTAATCATAAATCTCGAATTAAGGCCCAGAGACGGTTTGTAAGTAGAGAAATTTAAAAATAAATTCTGAGAATGTGTAAAATCGACACCCACGCGGGCGGAGCCGCGGGCGACGGCTAGTAAAATATAATAAAAGTTACGTTCGATCAATTGGCATTGCTTAAGTGTGTTTAATGTAGATATCACATAAAAAGTAAAACCTTCCGTGGTCTACCACGGAAGAAAGGATTTGTCTAACTGATAGTCCGTTTGATGAATTCATGAATCAAATATGACTCATGCCTATTGTTTTAAAGTGTTAAGTAAGTATTATATTGCCTTGTAGGATATTGCCTTATATATGTTAGTGATACTGTTTTTTGCCTGTACAAGGGCCTGAATCCAACTGATCCAGAAGCCATTTAGACAATTCTAACCTAAATTAAATGGGATATAAAACGGCGACTATCCCTGTCTGCACCATAGAAAAATTTATTATAATTAATATTGTCTTAGAAGAAAATAAAGCGTCATCAAAGGTTAGCGATGAAATCAAGTTAATAGACACGTACCTACCTATGCTTATTGGTTTATTCGTTCGGGAGCTGTAATGTCATAAACAGACACACAGACAAAAGTTTATGATGAGTCCACCATTATTTTTGCGTCGATGTTTGACTATCATTAGTTTAGCGAGACCAAAATAACTGTACAAAAGAATATCAGGGGACGCTCTGTATACGAGTATTAATTACAGCAATGTTTAATATTTATTTAACAACTGGCAACATTAAACCTATGTTTACATCATCTTTTGTTTTATCCCAAAGACTGAGAAAACATCATTCTGTACAGCAAACAATGTTTCTCTGGCAGCTTACTTTATGCGTTTGGTTTTGTTAATATAATATTAGAATTTTACGACTTTTCTTAGTTTCTAACTAGAGTTAAATCGATCAATGCAAGACCGGCAACATTCAATACAATGAATTTAATAATGCTACGGGAATTAAAGAAAATCTTTTTAAAAACAATTGCCTTACAATACTAAAACAATACCTACTGAGGTTTTAGTTTTAAACTTGACGATGCAAGCGTAATAATGTATTTAACCTAGGTCCGAAAAAGAGGGATGGAGCTATAAAGGTGTATAGTTCCATCCCTCTTTCTCGGCCGGAAGATTGACGTTTTAACACGTCATGGTAGGCCCTCTGAAGATGCCACCGTAAACGCGGGTTTGCGGTCGGCGAGTAAGGGTAGCTCGCCGCCCGACCAGGACCAGACCCGAGCGCACGCGTAACGTTTTAACGCGCGCCTCAAAGAGCCAATAGACCATCACAGACGGGGCCCTTAAGGCTGATGTTCAGCTGGGGTTGCGGGGTAAGCGCAATGAGGCACCGCGACCTCGGCCCAAAACAGGACAAGGAACAGGGGGGTTTTTAGTCAGTAAGAGTATGACACCCTTCCGCCATACCCTGGGCGGGAGAAGCCATTTGATGGTTTACCCCTCAGAAAAGAAGGCCCTCTGAAGATGGATCAGAGTGGCTTTTAGGGCGGGAGACGACAATTGATGATTTTCTAAAGATCAATCTATATTCTAAGAACTTTTATAGACATTTTGAAGACCATTTAGCTGTTCTTAAAACGTGATGTTTAGCATTATAATATTATCATAACGACAAATATAGGTACATAGGTAGGTACGTTAGGCCAATAAAATACATATAATAAATAAAACAAATAGGTAATACGATAAATTAAAGCCTATTAAATTAACAAATTTGTTTATATTATGAAGAGTTACCTTACTGATAATTTTGATAACATTTAGTGTTAATAATTTTCCATTGTAGTAAATAGAAAAAAAAATTATATACGTGTTTATAATGTGATTCCGCAAAGGCTTAGGTTCACTATCGCGCTTATAATAGATTACGGTCACGTGTAGATTTGTACAACGTGATAACACATAAAAAATCACGTTCCTTACTTTTCTATAGAATGTACCTAATGAGGTCATAAATCTAAAGACTTTTGTATAAATGAATGGCAAGCAAATGAGCCCCCTATGGATACCCGCAACACCAAAGGATTTATAAGTCCGTTGCTTTTAGTGGATTGTTACGAATTTGGGGATTTGGGAACACATGGCTACATGCAAATTAGGTAACCGGAGCCCGAATCCCCTTTCCCATACCTAATGCCCAAAATCCATTTCTCAAATCCTCCACAATGTCGGCAGTACACTTGTAATTTTGTTGGTGTTGGGGGTGTCTATGGAAGGAGCTGATTGCTTACCATTTTCTTTCTTTTTCTTTTTTTTTTCATTTCTTTTTTTAAAAAACGTTGCCCCACGTTATTATTTTCTCCTGTGTCGTGGGTGCGGTTACAAACATACAATTTCACATGCACATTATGACCAAAGACGGTTCATTTGCCGACCTATCTCATAATTAAAAATACCAGTAAAATGAGGCTACCGACTCGGTAGCCTCGGTAGTATATATATAGTACTCGGTAGTACCGAGTCATGGAGGACGACAAGATTACAAAGATAACAGAAATGGAACACCTGATCTAACATTACTGTTTGCATTTCAACACTTGCAAGGAAAAACATCGTAAGTGACTTCATGCAGGTTTCAGTTACAATCATATTTAATTTTTAACAGTAGAATTTTGTTTTTTTTTGAGATCCGATATAAAATTTTGGAGTAGTTTACATGTGAGTTTAGTTTTGCGTTCCGCACGGGCGTCAAATGACACCATATTAACACAGATAGGACCATGAAGCAAATTGCTTCACGAAGTAGTTGGGCGTACTAAGGCTAATGTCCAACTGGAATTGCGAGATTACCTACTGCTCTGGCTTCAGGGCAGGAGAAGGAACGAGGTGGTTTTTAGTCAGTAAAAATCATCCCACCTAGAGTGGGAGAAGCCATTTGATGATATCCCCCTTGAATAAACAAAAGACCAAGGTACTAAGGTTATAATCATATATATTTAGAAAAAACACAGATGTATAAAATGCACCTACAGGATATGTAAAGCATGTTTTATCCACTTTTCTACATCTGTGAAGTTATATACCTAAGCGTAAAGATACGAGACATTTATACCACACGGTCATAATTTCAGAAGCGTCTGAGTTAATAAATACTATTACGTCATATTTGTTCCAGGTAAGTACCTACATATAGTAAGTGCCATTTCCTACACGTGGGTTCGTAAACTAAATCTATTTCTAAACCTGTTGATATGTAATTTTGTAAATGTACTATATGATTTAAAACTTACGAGTGTGAATTCAAAATTGAATTTAGCATGTTACGCAATGACTTTCTCACATGTTGGTTTAATAAGTCATTATACATAGTAATAAGTAGTCGTTGTTATTTTCCAACTGTGTTTCTTAGTGAGTCATCTACCAGAGAAACAATAGAGTTTACATAAACAATAATAACGTTGTTAACAAGTAAATATGAAGGTGCTGTCGATGCTAGCGTCACCTTGTGTCAGAATAAGGATGACGTTGATTTAACCTCGTTGAAAGTAATTGCAATGAGTGAAAATCTGACAATATGTAAAACCTCTTATGATCATCGTGTAAGTACATAATATGCATGGAGAGAGCGGCCTGAAGAGCGTTCGAAAATGGACACGCCAAGGAAGTACGAACATCAGTGATTCGCAGAAGGAAAAGATGGCTTTTAGTTTCTCTCGCTCCGTACCATGGCCTCGACGAAGGCAGGACGCTAGAGGTCGTCGCTACCGATAATTTCCCTGCGGACAAGGCGGAACTCAGCCGGAACAGGGCACGCCACCGCCGTATTCAACCGTGTCCACCGGGTGGTCCTCACAAAGACGATACTCAGATGTTTCCTCCCGCTAAATCCGAAACAGATACCTGACCTGTTTCAGACGGAAGATGAGGACGCCGTGGCATTTCTCTAGCCAGCCAGCTCCGTTCTGTCCTCAGGGAACCGAGCGCTGACCACGGCCCCCTGCTCAATGTTTTAGTTTATATCAGGGTACGGAGCACGAGTTGGAACAGAGTGCTTTATAGTCAGTAGGTAAGTGTCTGACACTCCCTCTCATCTCACTCAGGGATGGAGCAATGATTCGAAGATTAGCCTCAAAAAAGAGTTAGTCTTTTGTGATTTGCAGTTACAACGCAACTAGCGCAAACTTCCTAATTCAAATGTAGATCGGGCGCGTTTGTATGACTAAACATAGTAAACATACTGGTACCTAGACTAAAAAGGTATTAAACAATCATAATAGTATCGAAGTGGGCAAACATTGCAGTGCCTATTCTTTAAATACCCTGTTAAATGAGTGAATAATGTTTTGATAGCATTTAAACATTCATCAAACATAGTTATGAAATAAACGTAAAGAAAAGTAAAATGATTGGATGACTAATAGTAGGTAAACTGTATCATAATACTGTGATAGTACTAAGTCGCCATTTTTAAGGCCGTCTCGTGGAAAACGCGCGAAGAATATTTATTAGAAAGTCGAGGTCGTTGGCAGCGACGAATACATTAAGTACTTCCTAAGTAATGGAAGCAAATAAAATTATGTTCATTTATTTTGAACCATCATTTTTATAGTAATAAAAAAAAACAAATACTACTTTTGTTTTGTCTTTAAAATACTGTTAATTTGGTAAGTATGAATTTGGGTAAAAATTCTCAACTGGAAGATAATTATGAATTTATTCTTTTTGATTGCTTGCATGAAAGGGCTTAAACATGAACTTGATATTTGATTTCTATCGAAGTAGTATGAATTCATCCCCTACCTACCACACGGATGCCCAGATGCATAACTGAAGACAAATAGTTAAGTTCTATGATGGCGGCGCGTGTATAGAACAAAATCAAATGATGTCGAGGCCTTTGGTCTTAATCAGGGACCTTAGACCTTAAATTCAATCTATACTAATATTGTAAAGAGGGAAAATTTGTAAGTTTGTATGTAGGGGGTAATCTTTGGAAGCGCTCGTTAGATTTCCAAAGTTCTTTCACTGATCAATAGCTAAAATGTTCTTGATTGCTATAGGCTATAAAACATCACGTTACGATTAAATGATATGAAATGATACGTGAAACCGGGCGAGAGTAGCTAGTTAGTTATATTTAGGGATTTCATATTTCGCGTAAGAGTTATACCAAGCAGATACAAAAATGTTGTGTAATTTATGGACTTTTCGCAAAATTATCGATGAATGTTTCTTCCTTATATATGCCTTGTTAAATTAAATAAAGATAACACTAAAAGCATGTGTACTAACAGTCACAAGCTTAATTTACCAACTGATATGAGATAAACATTGATTATTTGATTATTGTATTGGAATACAGTCATGCTTTATCTTTAGCCGACCATCATGAGCAATTTTATTTGGATATATAGTTTTCGGAGAATACTACCTAATGAAATAAATTGGTTATGTATTGTTATCGAATTAAATAGAGTATATAATAGATTCAATAATTGCAAACAGAAAACAGCGTATGTCCTTTATTTTCCTGAAAAGGACGGTTGTCAAAAGTCATTGTATACAATGATTTAACACCAATTTTTCATCAGATTTGTTATGAGTAATGAGCACCGGGAATATTATTAAGTAAGTATTTGTTTAAAATATATAAAAGTTTTTTAAGTTTTTCATGCTATCTGTACGTGCGCTCGGCTGCATTATGAAGCTGATTGGTCAATAGTGTTTACGTCACGAATGTACCAAGTGATTGAGACCGCAGCCAGTGCTGCGATCTGGCTGTTCACGAATAGACAAATAATAATTATAGATCGATTTATAACAGATAAAAATGGAGATATTTCAGTAAATATTAAATTTAAAATGTGTGTGCTAAGTAGTCAGTAAGGGAATAAAAATAATTCGTTTTAATAACAAAAAAAAAATATGACTAGGTAGGTACACCGTTCGTGCATTTAACAACTACGCTGAGATATAATAATAAATATTTAGCCAAATTTTATTTCAAGAACCTATTTGATACAAATAAGACAACATAAGTAATAACACTTAAATATTTACTTCGCGTGATTTCTGTTTATTTATTTGATAAAAATAAATAAATAATTATTATAATTATGTAGAAACTTACCACATTTTGTTGTTGTTTTTAAAATACGTCTATATTCACTTATTTCGAGTCAACTGTTTGTCCACGACTGAAGCACAATGACCGTCGTTACAATTTAAACACGACAAATCTTATCACTTGTATCGAAATTTATCTCCATCGATCGATAGTTACGTAGGATTTATCAGTGTATTAGATATTAATGTACCGACATAGTACCTGTACATCTCCTTTTAAAAAATCACTTAGTATTGACGTTACGATTGTTTACAGTTATGAACTCGTGTGATAATAATAGGATATAACTTTTTTGGTTTCTTTATGTATCAGCGGTCATGCTACCGGCTCTGATGTCCGACAAATACTGCAATACGACTCACTAACAGACTCATCTAGATGTGTTTACGTCGCAAGGAGTTTCAAACAATCTTTCAAGTTCAAAATCATGAAAACTACTCAACCGTTTTCAATAAAACTTGGTACCTACTTACTCATACACATTATATCAAGGTCTAAAAAAATAAAAACTTAATTGTTGTCGTAATTTTGTTTGGCTTAGTTTTGATTGAGTTATGTTCAGTTATGCTTCTGCTTGTCTTTCTTAACTCTTTTTCAAAAATGTAATTATTTGTTCAGACTACCACATGCATTAATAAAATACAACTTAAGTACCTAATTTACTTTTTTGGCTATGATATGTTTAAGTACCAAGTTTCATTAAAATCGGTCTAGTAGTTTTAAAGATTTTGGACTACAAAGTTTGTATTAAAATCCGCGCCGCTCTAAACAATGACGAGTTCACAAATGTAAGATACATTGTTATTAATATTGATTTTAAAAATAACGTATAGATAAAAACCGTATTCTACATATAAACAGCTAAAATATTAATAAGCTCGTGAACGATCTGCCACACGCTGAGTTAAGTTCGATGTTGGTCGAGTTGGATGACACTTGACAGTGTTGCTTGCTTTGATTTATCTTAAGTAAAATCGAGAATACCATAACCCACCTCATTTAAAATTAAAACAAATAAGCAATGAGTATTTTAAATATAAAATATATTCATAAAGGTATCTACAAATATTTATTCAGTGAACTGTTTGGACTAATATCAAATCAATTCTTTTACTTACCTATATTTTATTATAGCAACATTATAGGTTATGTTTTTCAAACAAAAACAAATCAAACTTCAAAACAAACTACAACTTTACTTTCTTGTTTTTTTTTATCAAAATACGAAATTGTACGGCTAATCATTTTAAGTGGCTAAATGGACTTTAAAAAATGCTTGACCCTTAGTTACCCAAGCGGAGTTCTACATGTTCTTTGTTTCAGTTTGGTTAGAACAAAAACAAAGCTCAGTTACTAGTATTTTAAGCGGGTAACCAAAGCTCAGTTACTATTATTACGTAGGTAGGTACCTAACTAAAATAATTAAGAGTCTTGCGAGTTTGCAATGCACCTCCTTCCTTAACTTCCTCTCAACTGGTAATAAAATGTTATAAAATTTTTGGAAATCAATCCATGGCTAACCATGGGCACAGAGTACATGCTATGGGTCGTGCTCGTTCTACGAACCCTGCATACACACTCATCCATCAGGCATGGTATAACAACTGCTTTGAAGTTCTGTGCTGTGAAGGTTGTCGGTGTACTGCAATGGCTAATGGAGTAATATAAGGAATTATAATTATGTTTTGTGTGTATATTGTTGCATTTACTAGGTGCTGTAGGAAGCTACAGTATTATATATTAACAATGACATTTACATGTAGATGTTCTTTATTACTAAATTAGTAGGGAAATGTACTGTAACTTAAGGCAGTAGTTTAAAAAGTGGCACCCCACTGCTGGTGGCTTTCAGACTTTGTCGGGACTCAGTGAAAGTGAGTTAAAACCCAAAACAGTTATGGGTAAATATTTGCCCATATGGGTATTAGATCCTTTTGGGTTGAGGTACTTATGTAATTTTGAAGAGTATTATACCAGGTTAAGATTTATTTTATATACCTTACCTAATTGAACTTATGAGAATTTATTTAGTAATAGGTTTATAACTTTTATATTATTTTATGGATAGAAATTTGGAAAGCAAGATTCTCCCAGCATTTTGCTTTTAATTTATTTATTTTTTTTGAAACAATAACAATAAAGGTGTTATTGTTATTGTTTTAAATAAAATATTGTATAAACATTCTACTTTCAGAATATTGTCCCTAGAGGTTTTATAAATGTGAGTCGGGCCATGAAGTGCAATGGGCATTACTTTTTTATTTTTTATTTGAGAATAATGTCTTTATAGGGTGTATTCCTCCTTGAGCAGAATAAGAGGGTGTGTCATACTCTTACTGACTAAAAACTATCCCATTCCAAGTCTGCTCCTGGCCAGGACATGGTAACCCGGGTGTGTGGCTCAAGTGCATTTAATATAAAATATGTTTATTCTATTATGGATAGATTTTTTCCTAATTATTCGGAATCTACTACTTATGCTTAAGCCTGCTTTTTTATTATTTCAGGGTATGCCTAGTGAATAAAATATGATGAAACCTATGCTACCTAGCTTAATCAAGGATATGGAGTAGCCATAGGCTGCCTTTTGGTATGTTAGCTTAAACAATAAAGGAGCCTAATAAGTTCATCAGTTATACATTAATAGTACTAAACATTTTACTTTTGCTTATTTTCTAGTAAAAAAATAATTGTAAGTTTGTATTAATTGTGGTAATTGCTAAACTTGATCTCATTGATGCAGTTAATTTAAGTTGGTATTCTAGATTGTCATCATATATTTAATTTTAGTTTAAGGTAACATATACCTAGACAATTTGGTACTTG
The DNA here is from genome assembly GCA_902829305.4 of Spodoptera exigua. Classification (NCBI taxonomy): domain Eukaryota; kingdom Metazoa; phylum Arthropoda; class Insecta; order Lepidoptera; family Noctuidae; genus Spodoptera; species Spodoptera exigua. The sequence goes on from LR824612.2 coordinate 9,064,454, forward strand.
TACTATATACTGTAAATAAATCTATAAGTACTCTATACTAATATTATAAAGAGGTAAAATTTGTAAGTTTGTATGTAGGGATAATCTTTGGAACTGCTGGTCGGATTTCCAAAATTCTTTCACTGATAGATAGCTACAATGTTCCTCAGTGCTATAGGCTATAAAACATCACGCTACGATTAAATCAAGCCGAGCAGCGGGTGAAACCGAGTGCGAGTAGCTAGTGCTTAAATAAATTCTCTTCCAGCCTAATATTGATGTTGATGGTGAGGTTGAGTGTGAGTAATATGGCACACATACCCTCAACATATGCATTTAGGCCAGTAACTCCATAGTCCTAGTATCCACTCTAGTATATACTCCATAGTAGTAGTGGATCCTCATAGTCCATATGCTGAAGAAAACATCTATCAACACTAAGGAAAAATATGATTCAAACTATTTTATAGTAGTGAAAAATATTTCATCATCTTTCATATATTTTCAGGTTTTACTTACGGAACCAACAAAACCTGTGTCATAGCCTGCCTGTGCAACATCATTTTTATGTTTTGAAAAGGGATAGTCAAAGTAAGTTGCATTCTGTAATCAACTAATTTCTTTCATCTTGGATTGTAGGGAAAAACACGATGAACCAAAAGGCTTCTAAAGCGGCCTTTAAGTAGGTACCTATGCCAATAGTAAATGTATGCAATATGTCGAGCAGAGCTGTGCAGATTATTGTAGTATTCTTCCCTTGATCCAGTTTCAGGTTTTCTATATTGAACCTAAGAGCAAAACCGGAGTCAGTAGAAACAAATTAAATAGGAAAGAAATTAGATTTAGTAATCGTGGATCACACAAAGAATTAAGAAGTGTTTGTTGTGGGGATCAAACACTCAGTAGCAAATCGCAAATCGTCCCCAAGCCACAGCACCAACCTTGTATTTTGTGCGTAGGTATGTTATAAGTAAGGATAATTCTATTAGCAGAACTGTACAAGCTTATACCTTTTAAGAGTTAAAAATAAGGCAAGCGATAATTTTCACGTGTCAACTATGACGAAGGCCTAAGTCACGTTTTGGTGTTACGACATTGATCTGCTCACGATATTACGAGTATGGTTGCCTGCCTCGGTCCACACATAACTAATTAGGAATATAACACTAATGACTCATCTGTCGATAACGCCTGAACTAGGTAACTTGTTCTTTGTAAGTCAGCCTTCACTAGAGTTAGGTATCAAACATTTCTAAGTATGAGAATGTGGTACTTACATTTTGGGGTATGAATAAATGAAACAATTGAGGTGACTGTTAATAATTTCATTTAAATTTCGGTAATTATTCTATTACCTACTTATACTTAAGTGTGGGAGAGCCATGCTTCGGCACGAATGGGTCGGCTCGACTGGAGAGATACCACGGCCTCACAGAAAACCGGCGTGAAACATCCACAGCGTTGTGTTTCGCCGTGTGAGTGAGGTTACCGGAGGCCCAATTCTTTCCCAACCCCCAATCCTTCGGGCACGCTATTATAGCAGCAGTAAGACCCATCTTTGAGGAGTGGCTTGAGAGACGCCACGGCGTCCTCACCTTCCGCCTGACACAGGTCCTTACCAGGCACGGCAGCTTCGGTAGGTTCCTGTTTCGGATCCAGCGGGAGGAAACGCCCGAGTGTCGTCATTGTGAAAACCACCTAGAGGTTAAGGTGGAACATACGGTGGCGGTATGCCCTGCCTGTGCTGAGCACCGCCTTGTCCTCAGGGAAGTGATCGGCGGCGGTGACCTCTCGCGCCCGGCCTTAGTCGAGGTCATGGTGCGGAGCGAGAGGAACTGGGACGCCGTCTCCTTATTCTCTTCAGTAAGAGTCTGACACTCACACACTGGGCGGGCGAAGTCATTTGATGATTTTCCCCTCACAAAAAAACAATCCCTCCTAATTCCCAAAATCTCCAAATCCCTTATCCCCAAAAGGTCGGCAACGCACTCGTTACTTACCTACTCTTCCTTCGTTGCCGGTGTCCCTGGGCGGCGCTAATTGTTTACCATCAGGTTATCTGTTTGCTCGTTTGCTGTAAGATACTACAACGACAGTTTTTTAGTTTGCAGTTATCTTAGTTTGCGATCAAGTCGGAATCATTGTCTTTTTGCAAACATTCGCAATTTTTTGCCAGGTGATAAGCTATGATGGGACCTACGATGGAGTATCTACCCGTAGGCTAGGCAACTTACTTATTTATTTGAGCCTTAAATAATATATCTTTGTATATCTACCTACTGAGGAACACAGACACTGGCAAAGAATTCCACTCCTTAAGGGCTCTGAAGAAAATTATCTCCCATGATAATTACATTTTATACCAAGTTAGAACTTAAACCTTAAAGATTAAAGCACAAGGTTTCAATCTATCAGTTTATTGACTTTGACTAGAGTAACTTTGGTCTGAATGAATTAGTTTGGTTAAAGTTAAACGTAAGACGTCTCCAAAGTTAGCTAGTTAACACATGGCATTTAAGGGTTCTAAGCGACGATGCCAAGAGACGAAGATCTACTTAACTACTTAGTACTGTCATTCCCTCACTTAACTTGACATTCAAGTCACCGAATTAATTATTCAAGTAAAATTTTGTACCTAGGTACAGGTCATGTCAAAAGATTGGAATTACAAACAAAATGAATTGTTTCAGCAGTAACGGTAATAATTTCTTTTTTTAAAACGTTGCCTTACAATAGGATTTTCTTTCTCCTGTGTCGTTAGTGGTTACAAACATACAATTTCACATACACATTTTTGGATCACACAAAGAGTTGTTCCGTGCGGGAATCGAACCCGCGACACGTTGCTCGGCAGCCAGTTACCCAGCCACCGCACCAACCGTTCAGTCAGTTTTATCTACATACTGACAACTTAAAGTAGATATTTTCAATGTTACCATAGCCAACTGATTTGAGTTGCCTCCGTAACGTCGCCGCAACGCTCACCCTGCTCATGAATAGAGTATAATAGAGTCCTGTTGAAACTTGAAACAAGTATCTGGAGATTATTTCAGTTTATCATTATACGTAAATTTCAAATTAGGTAATAACCTACTTTTACGAATTTTTGATGGAAATTAAAACCACATGTTTTTAGCTACCTTAACTATATACCAACCTAGTTATCGATGTACTTACAGATCTCCAAAAAAACACGAGGTTAGATTGACATCTAATCAAATTTTCTTGCAAATTATAATAATTTTCATTTTTATCGACGTTCGTTAATAATTTGACCGATCGTAAAAATAAAATTACGGCAGATTTTAACTAAAATTCGCGGGTTACTCACGTGTAAATGTTGAGAAAAGCTCTACTAGTTTCGAACCACAGAGGGGTTCTTCCGCGCACGCTGCTCGTAGAGCTAGTAGAGCTTTTCTCAACATTTACACGTGAGTAACCCGCGAATTTTAGTTAATTTAGTATGTCTCACGATAGTTATTATAAAAACACGGCAGATTTTATTTAAATTTATTCTTTTGCTTTATTGTGACAAAATAAAGTTACCAGAGCTGAAGGCTGGAAGTAATAAATATTATTATATTCAGAGAAAATTATACCAACGAAATATTTAAAGCTGATGAAAAGTAATTCCTTCTTTTTTCAACGTTGTACAAACGTTATTTTTCAGAGCAGAATAAGATTCACGACAATTGTCTTTATATTAGGTAATATTATAGTTGATAGTACTTTGTATAGAGGTATTATTCCTACGGAGCTTTGTAATAAAAAGTTTTGTATATTTTTTTTTACTTTTTCCATTAGAGCGGATTCCCCGGAGTGAGGCGGCGGCCGTTCGCGTGAGAATGAGCAATTTCCTCCCGACCGCCACGATTTCGATCTGACTTCCTGTCTGGGCAGCGATTTTAAAATTTATAGAATCGCTTTACATGAAATTGAAAATAAGAACAAAGGTAGGTAGCTCGTGTGTGGAGAAGCGATATTTTTTAAGGACGTCGATTTACGTGATACGAATTTTCGTAACACTCTTCATATTTTACGATTTTGAAAATAAAAATTCGGTATTACCGGAATGAAATGCTGAAATACGATTCTGCTTACCTACGTCAAAAGGAAATAATTCCAATGAATAGATTCTAAAGAACGAATTTAAGAAAGAGGTATGTTCAATCATTATTCTTAAAAATAGGAACCGATACGTCGACATTAAGGTATAGGAGCAATTTTTAAAGCAACAGTCGCCTTGGTTCTTTCTAAAGTCTATAAATCAGGGTGATTGCAGATTGGGACCGTAAGTCTCTATTGCCTGAACAATGCGCCGTTGGAATAACGAACTCAATTGTGTTAAGTCAGTTGCACCTGAGCGAACCGAGCTCTTTCGTAACGACGCCCCTTTAGTTTTATTGAATGACGGGTACAAGAGACCGAAGGTATTTCAGCTAGATGAACGTTTGCGATGAACTGGAGAAAATAAATACAAAAATAAGTAATTGGAAGAGTTTTCTTGAAGATTATGTCTAGTTATGTGCTAGTTGCTAAGATTGCTCAATTTGTAAATTACCTACTATTAAAACAAGTCTCATACTGGACGTGATAAGCTGTACCACGTCAAACAGAAGAACAGGTAACTTCTGTTTTCGCTTTTTGAGAGGGATATGCCTCTCTCCTTCAATTTTAAATAACTTTCTAAGTAGGTAATATAATAAAAGATTGTCGCCATAATATCAACTCATATTAATCATAGGTATGCAGTGTAGGTACCTACTATTAAGTTCACCTATTAAGGTGCAACGATAAATGAATGCACTTAACGCTTATTTCAAACATTACGTAAATAAAATATGTGCAAATTATGTACATGTCTAGTAAATTCTTAGATAATGCTTCAATCTGGTGACAAAATTATTGTGGATTTGAAAAAAGTTGTGTCTCTAATGTGTTTTGTATATTACGTAATTGTCATATAAAAAAGTAAAAATCAATCATCGACTAGATACCTTATCTATGATGTCACTAACCTGATACATTTATTTTACTGTACTGGTAGGTATATTTCTGACTAAAAAAACTCAACAATTACAACTTTAAGAAATTATATGACAAAAAAATACATAAATAATACCTATACTGTTTTCTTTCTTCAAATATATTTTTAAATTTGCAAAAGAATGAATTTAAAACAGTTTAAAACCTCGATAAATTCTCTTCGAACTCATTCCGTTTAGTTGAAACAGTTGGGGATGTTTTAAAATGAACCTCATTGGCGAGTTTCGAAATTTCATCAAAGTCCAGAAATGAAAAAGACTTCGTTGGTCACAAGTTCGATTCGGAACTTGAACTGCTTCGTTCGACCCGTGGCGTGATTGCACCCCGTCTTGAAAATTTCCAGCAAATACTTTACAAGCTTTGGCAAAGTTTCTGAACGCACGATGAGACTTTAAATGAAATATTACTTCTGGGTCAGTTTGGTTCGCTTATGTTGTTTTCTATTATGGAAAATGTACAGTTTTCGTTTTGTAAAATGCATAGATTTGTGTCACATAAGTATTTTTAAATATTGGATGGCATTAAAATTAAAAGGTAGGTACCTACCTACCTAATAGATAGAGTACTTTGTTCCTACTTACATGTTGCAAAATAAAATATTCGTATATATGCATTAATATAGTGTTTAAAGGTCCTGGTGGCCTGAAGAATCGAAACCTGACAAGTATCAATGTGACTTTTTCCAACTTAAGAAGGTTGGTAGGTAGGGACATACCTTCTTAAGTTCTTCTTCCTATGTATGTTCGTATATGTACTTTCTCACTTGAAAGTATTTAGATGCCATTGACAAACGTCGAAAGAAAACATTATTAGGAAACTAGGAGTACTAGGACCTATATATTTCGAATTATCTATAAGTTTTGAATCCCCAATCCGATTGCGATTAATGCTCAAACCTTCCCCATGTGAGAAGAGGTCTTTCCTCAGCAATAAGTATTTATAGGTCGGTGATGTGATGCCTTATGTTTAAAGGCTTACTCGTGTAACTATTTAGCAACGAACTTGACTAGTTTCGTGCCATATTCAGGGCTCACGACTTACCAGGTGGTAAACGTTGCGCAATGCTTGAAACTGGTAGAGGTCTTGGTCTAACAGTCCGTACAATATGAAAACCGTTAAACATAGGTAAATACTCAATTCTTTTTAAAATAGTATTGTCACTGCTGCTTTCTGTTTGTAGGCATTTTAATTTTCCTCATATTTTACGTTCCCACTTAGGTATTGGTGTCGGATAGCAATGATAACGCGGTGATTTTTCCAGCGATAACGTACGCACGTATTTATTTACTATTGTGAAATATTACGTGGTTGGTGGTATTACGTTACCAACGTTTTCATAAATTTGTATATGGCTTTACCTTTTTTTATATACATATATCTTTTTTACCCCTAAGATAAAGATATAGGTAACTACTTTCTTGAATGTCTCTTTGACTACTGTTGAAATGAATTTAATAGGATAGCCTCTCTAAATATAAGTATTAGTTTTTAAATCGATTGTAATCTACACTGTTTCTTTTCTCAGAAAACTGACTGAAATGCCATTAAAGGCCTTGGGCCTTACAGCACGTTTATTTATTCAGGAGTATAAAGGATAAAGACTTTCAACCAATAAAAGTCAGATTTTCTATAGTCTTATATCGAGAAGTTCTAGTAAATCAAGGAACATACCTAGTGTACAGAATATTTTAAGTATATTTATTCGAAGTTCCATTTTTAAAACATGAAAAATTTCTTCCACAATTGGTTAAATTTAAATAAAAAAAAAAACAAGAAAATGGACATAAAAAATGGAAGAAGATAATTAGGTACTATAATAATACTATTTTATTTGTTACCAAAATATCCTAAATACAAAATAAAATTGGTGTTATGCTGATAAAAATAAAATCATAACGATTAAAATCGATTGACTAATAGCTCTATGATTCATGAAATTGGTTGAGGTAAGGATCGTGATAATTCGCATTACTATAGGTACTTAATACAATTATATTTTTTTTAAATAAGAATACCAATTTCGGATATACACTATCACGTTTACCTAACACATTCATAAGAATACACAGTCATCATTAGATTGCATATTTCGTGTTTTCATAAGTCGTGGAAATATCCATAATACATCTAAAATTCCTGACGTGTTAGGTATACGTATAACTAACGATAGATAGACAAGAATATTTCGTGATACTGAAAGTATTATCTACGGTAATATCGCTTGGGGTTTTAAGTGAGGCTTTTTTTTTGTCAGGCGAAAATCATCCAATGACTTCTCCCGCCCCGGGCCGGGCGGGAGAGAGTGTCAGACTCTTACTGACTAAAAACCCCCCGTTCCTTCTCCTACTCTGGGCCGAGGTCGCGGTGCCTCATTGCGCTTACCCCGCAACCCCGGCTGTTCTATGTGAGGCTGTGGTATTAATATAGAGCCATCCCACTTAACATCCCCCATCGTCAAAACCATGTTTCGGCACAACAAATGCATCGGGCATAGCACAGAACACGCGACTACAGTCTTGAAACTTCGGTATTAATTTGACCCATAAAATTGGACTATTTTTTTCCAATACTGGGTAAATCCGTTCTTAGTATCTACATAGCGATTGAACAACTAAAACGCTAGTTTCATTTAACTCTTCAATTAAACATCTACCAAAAAACTAACACAGGCATTAAAACATATAGATTAGATAAGTATGTATAAAACAGTCAGGTTGACTGCCAGCTACTTGCTAAACAAGTATACTCCCTAACTGAACCAAGTCTCTGATTCAAACACTCTGAAACTTAAACTATAAGTCATCCTTAATACCTAAGTAAAGTACGTATTTGTCTTTGAATGGTACTAGGAGAGCATATGGCTATAAAGTTTCTACCAATTAATATTTGCTAAAGGTACTTTGGTAGTTTCGAACTTAGATGCAGTTCCAAACTGTGAGGAACTAAACACACAGATCTCTAATTAAATGCGTTCACGATATATTGACGCTGCGGGAAGTTTTGGTATTCATAGAAATTTAGATTTTGAAGGATTATGGAGTGTCTTGGTTGGTGGTTTAGGGGAACGAATTAAATAGAAAATATGGTTTTATGAATTGAAGGAAATATATGTAGGTTAGGTACGTTTAGTACCTATCGAAAACGTACGTACTGTTAGTACCTATCGAAAAGAATTGTGAAGTTTCATCTATTGCATAATAGATAAATCATTTTATTTTATTCTTAGTCGCCAGCATGGATGTATGGTACTTACACAATTATAAAATGTCCATTGTCGAGAATAATCGAAATGAAAGTTTAAGTCACGCTCATATTGTTACATCAAAACGTGGGTGGAACAAAACAAATAATGACGTACAAATCGCAACAGATAGAATTTTTCGTGTGTTTTAGTTACGTGAGTTTTATTTTCTTGACAAGCACTATTTCTGGTGACCTATAATGGTGGTCATTGTTCAGTAATGGGTGAATCTGAGAGGTGAATGAGTGTCTTTCGTATAAATGAAATCTGCTCTAATAACAACGTAGTACGTATATCGAAAAGTTACAGCGACTTTATATTTTTTTTTTTCGAAGGATTGTCAAGAAGGAGGTGTCATGGTCGTGAACGGGCGCCGTCAGTTGGGACTGGTCAGCTCCAGACTGTCTATTGTCCTTAAGGTTACTTTATTTTTATATTTGAATAAATATTAGTGTTACACTGTTCTCACATAATTAAACCAACTGTTTGTAAAAGGAATCTGTATGTGAAACTGATTTAAAAAGAGTAACCATGGAGTTTCTTGCTCGTTCTTCTCCATCGGAATCTACACTTTGGAACGAGCAAATAGCTTCACTAAGAGGACTGACCGACAGACTGACACTATATCTTCAAAATTTTGTGTGACGTTCAAAAGTGCCTGTAAAGGTCTAATTGGAATAAATGATTTTTGACCATTTTTGACTTTTGATTTTAGATTTTTTGATTTTGATTTTTAATAGTCTTAAATTATACCGTGCAACTATCTCCGATTCGTTTACCAAGAGTGATTGACCTAGGTACTACGTAACTATCTTATGTACAAAGGCTATCTCTTAGCTCTATAGTGGATTAACGTGGGTTGTCGGCGATGCGATTGAGTCTTAATGACACGCTTATATATAAAAGTATATGTTAAAATTATCATGACACATTCGCAGTTACGTCAAAGATACTGACGTATCTTGTCAGTCTTATCAAACATGACTCAAAATAAATATATTTGGTAATTAATTGGAGCCATGATTCATATCTAAGTGCTTACGTGCCAAATGCAGTTGAATATTACCTATGTTAAGATAAAAACCTATAATATATTGGTAGATTAGATTTCACCTTGCCAAACTAGAGACGAGAGATAAAGGCCTTCCATAACACGTGGATTAGTCACGCTGTTTATGTTTGAGATGCTTACTTTTTGCAATTTACAAATATGGAAAAGAGAAGTAGGTATGTGAAAAGAAAATAGATGCTCCAGATATCTATGGTGCTAGCGGAGGATGCTTCGAGTACCGTGGACAGAGGTCTGCACTAAGTATTTGCGGAGTCTTCGCGTAAAGCGTAAATCTTTCGGGCGAAAAAGAGGGATGGAGCTATACACCTTTTATAGCTCCATCCCTCTTTATGACCCGTATGATTCACTGATCGTTTGTTGTAGATACAATTTGCTGCCTTAGTGAGACTCAGTTATGATGTGTATTAATTGTACGAGTGTTACAGAATGCATCCGTAAAGAAAAAAATAATTAAGCATTTCAACGTATACAACAACAAAATCACCAGACATCATTTCACTATGCTCAACTAAAATGGATTTTCAACTTTTATACATTGTAATTTGTAATTATAACCAATAAAAATAAAATATAGAAAATATGCTTTGACGAGAAAAACATTTTAGTAGGTAGGCACACTTATGCACTACCGTACTGTTATTGATTAGCCCGATTATTCTAGTTGGTTGATAGTGATAAGGCTTGTTAAAGTAGGTAACCCACGCTTTATTTGGGATGAGCTACAGAAAATGAAAAAGTATTTTATTTTGTGTAGAAGGTACATAGCAAAACCATGAATGAAAAAAAAAACATGTCTGCAGTTTTTTTTACCCATAATAAACATGTATTTGTATTACAATTGTAGGAAATCATGATTAGACACAAATTTTTAAGTAAAATCTCCGAAAGTATTTTTACTTTGACATAAGTATATAATTTTATGAAATATGTATATGATCGTGATCACTTTAAATAAATATAACTAAAATGCACCATGCTCATGTTTATGACAATAGTGATTATAGTGACGTTTTTCGTAAGTTTTCAGAAACATGATTCAGCAACATGATCTATCTATACCTACCCAATAGATCTATCATGTTCATGCGTCAGGGCAACTACTAGTATCTAAAGAGAAGGCTATGTTGCAGTAGACCCTAGCTTAAGCGACCTCTATCAATGATTCTTAACTTATTTTTCAAGGTACAATTCAAAAAGCAAACAATAGATTTCAAGGACCAGTTTGGAAGTGGCTTGCTTGGGCTGAAAATTGTTATGCCATGATCAGCGGCGAGCTGTCGGGCCCAGCCTTAGTATGGCGAGAAAAAGAGAAAAGAGAAAATGGGAAGCTGTCTCCTTCTTCTGCTGTAAGTAGCTGTGCTCACAAAGATAGCGCCTGAGCCGCTGCAGAAGACAATTCAACTGAAGACAATTCAATGGAACTATGTAAGTACATATGTACCTATCTTGTATTTACCTACTTATATTTTCTCTGTAAGGTATATCCGTTATCCACCAGTTGAGATTGGCAATAAATTTTGTACTTACATATTGTTTAAATATAACATTCTATTACATTGTCAGCGTACGGTTTAAGCTTTGCCGATATCCGCAGACTACGTATGTTTAAGTATATCTACCAACGTATTTTGTTAACGTGTAAGCCGTTAAGCCGTAAGCGTTGACTATGTCTTATGCAAAAGTTGTTAGCATGCTAATGCCTAAGTTTGGGAGCCTTTTACTACCACGTTCTGTCATTTTATTATAGTGTAGTAGGTAGGTACATTAGTACATTCATAATACTAGTATAAATTAAGCTTAGATATGTGTGACATTTTGTGGCTGAATTATTATTACCCTGATCATCTTCATCACTTAGATTTCCCATATCTATCTCTGTTTACCAACAGAAACAAGACGTGTTACAAAATATTCTACATTAATATATTTGAAAATGTCATCTTTTTTTAATTACTTAAGTTCAAAATTATCAGTAGGTATCTACCTACATACAGTCATAAGTACCCTTGAGACTACAGCTTTACCTAATTTTATAATCATACCGTCTTCTTTATACCACAGTATTTTTATTCGAATCATTAAAAGGTTTCTCATCAATGAAGTCTGTAACATCAAAGTATGAAAAACATAAGACTTAACAGTCTGTAGGTGGTAATCCAGAAAATAAACGTAAGCTATTTAAATATTGACTACTTATGATACACCTACTTTCATTAGTACCTCTTGTGAAGGTTCTTTCATCGTAAAGCATACTTGCTTCACAATAGAAGAGTCTTCATCAAACAACATCAAAGATAATAGCTCTCAGACTTCAAATATTTTATCAAAGGAGGCTTTGGTCATCATTATTTTATGTAACAATTAATTAGAATGAATAGGTATAGGACTCTTTTGAAGATTTTGAATGAATTTGTAAGCTATTTCTTAACTGATTGCAAAGGAGTTTTGGATTGAGACTTGTAGGTACATGTTTAAGAGAACTAGCCAGCACAAGTTTCATTATTGAAATTTACTTATGTACTGTGTAATATGGACGAATTCTTAAGGCAAAAATATAATAAAATATATGCTATTTAAATATACTAAGAGGAAATTGTCATAGTTTGTAAGTAAATAAAAACAATTTCAGCTCCAAAAATTTAACAAACTCTGAAAATATGCATCTAAAAACTCAAAATCAAAACATTACTTAGTTCTTTGTGCTTGCAAATATTGATACCCAAATAGGTAGGTAAATACCTAACTGTGGAATAGCAAAAATGTGCATAATCCTATCTAGCATACGCCTACCTACATCTAATCATTAAACAGAAGCTTAATTATTATTTAACAGGAAACTGCTAAATATACTGCGATCTGTTCAGAATCCGCTTAGTTTACCCCCCACCCCCACGTCCGGCTTCCGGAGGAAACGGTTCTTCGGTAGGGAGGACGGAAGCTTCTGCTAAGCTGGATCTGATATCAAGAACACGTTAGTAAAGTCCTTGCAATTATTGCGTCCAAGCAGCCCGAGCTTTGCTTTGTTCTAGAAAATTACAGATGGTTATTAGGACTTAACAGAAAATAGCCTAATTATGTACCTAAGTAGGAATAGTATGAAGTTTATACATCCTTTTGAAATGTCTCTGGTTAACTTTTGCTAGAAGATTTTGTCTTTCAATTTTGGAGAATTAACTTTGGTTTAACCCTTGTTTCGATGTGAGACAATATTCAAAACATTTCATTCGCCCTGAGTAGGGAAAGGAAGTGTTAAAATCATATTGATTAAAAATCACTTTCTTCTGATTTAGGCCGGGGCTGCGCTACATTGTTGCTCTTGACCTGCACCCCAGGCTGAACTTCAACCCTAGTGGGCACCATCTGTGATTGTGTAATGGCTGTTTAGGCACGCGGAACGCTACGCGCAGTACAGTACGGTCGATGTATCTTGGCGAGTCTCATGTTAGTCGTTTGTCTGCGCAATGGATCTTTTAGGAACAAAATTGTGTACTGCGTAGCTAATCGGCTAACTTCAGACTCGCCAAGATACGTTGGCGGTATTGTACGCTCGGGTCTGGTACTGGTCGGGCAGCGAGCGGCCCTTTTTCGACGTTTGTAGAACCACGCTTTTGGTGGTTGGAGATTGTGGTTTGGTTGCAAATCACGTTAACGACACGTTAGTGTATGATAAACTAGAATACAACATTCTTGCAATAATTGCTTCTAAGCACCCATTGCTATGCTTGGTGCGAGAATGTTATGGATGGTAGGTATATTGTAGCTTATCCTAGCTGTTTCGCACAGCTTCCTGATATAACTACTTAATAAAATATTATTATATTATATACGAATAAAATATATACTTAAGTCTATATGCAAATAAAGCATCTGTGAAAGATTTTTGGAAATCCGACCAGCGGATCCTAAGATTCCTTCCCTACATACAAACTTACAATTACCTCTTTATAATATCAATTAATAGTATAGATTGTAATTGTAATATATAATATACTAGCTTCTCTCGCGCGGTTTCACCCGCTGCTCGGCTCCATTTAATCGTAGCGTGATGTTTTATAGCCTATAGCATTCGGGAATATTCTAACTCCGACTAGTGGTTTCAAAGATTACCCCCTACATACAAACTTACAAACATACAAACTTACAAATACGTACCGGGTGTCGTGACGGCTATTATAGCTTGAAGATTTTGGCATTCGATAGAGAAAACAGAAACTTCTGCTAAGCTTGAAGCTATTTGGTACGAGATGAGTACAAATAATATGTTGCAAATATGTCATATAGTCAAAAAATTCATGTTATTATCAGTATTTTTCTCATATCTACACCAATGCATACTATAATATATTGTGCCATATCATTTAAATATAATATTGATTAGATTAAAATGTTACTTGGGTTTCCCCTAAATACAAACCTATACTATGTCGAGTTACCTTCAATACCTATGGGACCGCTACTAGTATCGCCACTAACTATGCCTGTTCCATGAACTATATCAATAGGTTTACTTAGTGCCGACGCTTAATTTATTATTCTTAAGGAGAATCTAATAAAATTTTGATGGTAATTGATAATCAAGTTTCATTCGCGATCAGTGTGTTACAAAGAAATAGTACCTAATTTATTTATTTATTTCATGCACAAAACACATTAAAATCAAATATTATTAGCTTAAAAACTAAAGGTTTTGATCTAGATAGTAACGTAACAATATGTGCATACTGCATAATTACAAGTTTTAAATATTAAAAAAGATCAAAAATGGACAAAAAGAAACAAGAAGTAGAAACTAGAAAACATAAAGTGAGGTGTGTCAACACTGTTGCCTCTCAACAAAAATATGGGTTGATCCTTCAGGCACATTTTTATATTTAATTATTATATTTTTATACGGCTGATGGGACTTGCTTGTATACCTATTTCTATAAAAATCAATAAATAAAAAATGAGAAAAAAACTGACGAATTTTACAGAATTTATCACTCTTGAATCTAACTCGACTAACTCATCATATCAGCCACAGGACGTCCACTGCTGAACATAGGCCTCCCCCATTGACTTCCAGATAGGCCGGTTGGAAGCGACCTGCATCCAGCGGCTTCCTGCGACCTTAATCAGGTCGTCTGTCCACCTTGCGGGTGGACGTCCTACGCTGCGCTTGCCGGTACGTGGCCGCCACTCGAGAACCTTTCTGCCCCAGCGGCCGTCGGTTCTACGCGCTATGTGCCCTGCCCGTTGCCACTTCAACTTACTAATCCGCTGGGCTATGTCGGAAACCTTTGTTCGTTTGCGGACATCCTCGTTTTTTATACGGTCTCGCAAAGAAACTTCGAGCATAGCCCTCTCCATAGCGCGCTGAGCGACCTTGAGCTTCTTTATAAGGCCCACAGTAAGAGACCACGTTTCAGTTCCATAGGTCATCGCTGGTAACACACATTGATTATAGACTTTCGTCTTAAGGCACTGAGGTAAGTTGGACGAGAAGATGTTGCGTAGTTTCCCGAACGCTGCCCATCCAAGTTGGATTCGACGATTGACCTCCTTCTCGAAATTGGACCTACCTAGCTGGATCACTTGTCCCAGGTATACATATTCGTCAACAATTTCGAGGTTAGAACTCCCAACTGATATCGGATAGGGCGTGACATGGGCGTTTGCCATGACTTTCGTCTTGTCCATGTTCATTCGGAGCCCTACCTGTTGAGAAACTCTACAGAGGTCATCGAGCATTGTGCTCAGATCCTCCAGCGATTCTGCCATGACTACAATGTCGTCGGCAAACCGGAGGTGAGTGATGTACTCGCCGTTGATGTTGATGCCAGATCCTTTCCATTCCAAGAGCTTGAAAGCGTCTTCCAATGCAGCGGTAAACAGTTTCGGAGATATGACGTCTCCTTGCCTTACACCTCGCTGCAGAGGAATATTCTTCGTGCTCTGGTTTTGTACTTGGACCGACATAGTGGCGTTTGTGTATAAGCACTTCAAAACCTCGATGTACCGAAAGTCAATATGGCACCGCTGGAGAGATCTTAACACAGCCCAAGTCTCGATCGAATCAAAAGCCTTCTCATAGTCCACAAACGCCAAGCATAGTGGCAAGTTATACTCCTCGGTCTTCTGTATAACTTGCCGCAGCGTATGGATGTGGTCTATGGTACTATAGCCTTTCCGGAAACCGGCTTGTTCGGGAGGCTGGAAGTCATCGAACCTACGTGTGAGACGATTTGTGATGACCCTCGAGAATAGCTTGTAGACATGGCTCAGAAGTGAGATGGGTCTATAATTTTTCAGTAGAGTATTATCTCCCATCTTGAAGAATAGTACCACCACACTTCTGCTCCATGCCGCCGGCGTTGCTCCTTCGAATATGACGGAGTTGAAGAGCTTCTGAAGGACTCTCAGTACCGGCGTTCCGCCCGCTTTCAGAAGCTCTGATGTGATTCCGTCCTCGCCCGGCGCCTTGTTGTTCTTGAGCTGCTTGAGGGCCATCCTAATCTCGTATAGGCTGATGTCCGGGATATCCTCGGTATAGTGTCGGGTGAGTTTAGCTCTTGGATCGGCGACTGAGCTAACAGGTTTAGTGACCGATGTGTATAGCTGTCCATAAAACCTCTCGATCTCACCCAAAACTCCGGCCTTCGTCGACGCCACACTGCCATCCTCCGCCTTCAGCTTCGTCAGCTGTGTTTGCCCAATAGACATGTCCCTAGCGAACACTTTGGAGCCTTGGTTCCGCTCTATCGCTTCTTTAACCCTATTGGCGTTAAAGTTGCGGATATCGTGTCGCATGGACTTCCATATTTGTTTATTGAGCTGCCGATGTGCTTTAGCATCGGCAGAGGTCTGGAGTACCATAACACGTCGTTCTGCCATGAGTTTGAGGGTGCGATCGGTAAGCTTCTGCGGTCTGTCTTTTCGGCGGGGTCTAAAAAATCTCGACCCGACCGCATGGACAGTTTCTACAAACCTGTTGCTAATCTCGTCCACTGACTCGCAATTCTCCAGGGACTCAAAACGATTCGATAGCTCGATCTGAAAGCTCTCGGGACAACCGATATGTGCATTTGAAGGTCGGAGCGTAGACTTCATCAGGCGGGATCTTTCCAGCTTTATATTGATATTCAATGTGCCTCTGACCAGTCGGTGATCGCTGCCGGTTTTTACTTTATGGATCACAGAGACATCATTGAACATCTGTCGCTTTGTTGCCATGATGAAGTCGATCTCATTTTTTGTGGAACCGTCCGGGCTCATCCAGGTCCATTTCCTGTGAGACGGCTTCTGGAAAAAGGAGTTCATCGCAAAGAGGTCCTCCTTCTCCAGGAACTCAGCCAGTCTCTGTCCCCTGTGGTTCCGTTGCCCATACCCGAATTGCCCCACTCTCAGCTCGTTATCGCCTCGAGTTCCCAGTTTCGCGTTGAAGTCCCCCATAACAACATTGAAGTAGGTTTTATTAGTATGTATGGCCCTACTTATGTCCTCATACATAACCTCTACTTCCTCGTCTGGGTGTGTCGAGGTGGGTGCATAAACCTGGATAACCTTCAACGAGTATCTATTGGATACTCTGAGTATCAGGTACGCCACCCTGCTCGACACACTTTCGATGGTAAGAATGTTGTTGACGAGGGACCTGTGGACGAGGAACCCGACACCACCTTGGGACAGTTGTTCGCCCTCCCGGTAGTAGAATAGGTTGCCGGATCTTAGGGTTATCGTGTCCTCGCCTTCTCGTCGGACTTCTGACAACCCCACAATACTCCAGTGCAACCTACCCAATGCCTCTTCCAGCTCAATAATCTTCTCGTCTGTCCTCAAAGTGCGAACATTGTGTGTTACCAGGGCCAGTCGTCGTCGGGGGTGGTAGCCTTTTCTCCACCTCCGGGGATTCTTAGCACCCCGTGTCCCGCCGTTACCCTGACCGCTACCACGGTAGCCAGGAACGGCGGGACTGCCGGAGACTGGGGGCCTGGTTTTATCTGAGCAGTTCATTTGGGGGGGATTTGCCAATACTCACCACGCTTGGCAGGCGGGTTGGCGAGCGCAGTTAGGTCACCGATAATTTTTAAAGAATGCTGCTCCCCATTCCTCGGTGTCTGGTCGCAGTTTTAGGACATACCCGGGTCCTTACACTCATACTCGACTAACTAAACAATTGAATATAAGTAAGAGATAAATATAAAAATCCTTTAACAGATATTGGTGCACGTTACCACATTAAGCTACCCCAATCTGTTTTTCTTTGATATAAACCTTACTATTCGGCAATAAAGCACATAATACATTATAGATTGTATTCATACCTACTATATACATGTTTGTGAATACCTAGAACAGTATTACTCAAATATTTCCGAGATACAAATAGCCATTTTCGTCCGATAAGATAATAAATTACTCTCAATGACACATTCAGAATAAAAATATATGTACGTAGTTACCGTTTGTTTATGATTTAATGATAAGTAGTTATGTATATACTTACGTTACAATCAGATGACTCATTCAACTATTTTTTTCAGTAACAAGTCAAATTGGCATTGTTTTGGATCTTATGCTATTGCAATTAAGGTTGAAAATATTAGTTTTTTCAGGTTGGAATATCAACCAAAGATCGGGCCTACTTACAACCAAACCATTCCTTCTCCATTCCATCGGATGCTTTACTTAGAATTGCGCTTGCAGCCATTCTTCTTAGCTTCAGCTCTTTTATTTTCTGATGTGACAAAATCATGAATTGGCTTCTCCCGGCACAGGTGGGGCTAGGAACTCTTTGAGGCACATGCGGAACGCGATGCGCCAAAAAAGTTTTCTTTAAATAGATTAACTTATCATGGTTATACTTTTTATAGATTATCATTACCCACTTTACAGCCCATGATCTCTTTACTACATTCATCTCTACGAAGCTGGTGATTTGGAGAATGCAGTTCAAAACATTCAGCTTTATCAGAGAGCGCTGCTGCCAATTTTTCTGTCAATTTTCTTGTCTCCTACATCCTGATTATTGCAATATAATAAAATTTACATTAAGTATAACAACTATCCGTTAGATAATATTTCTAACAAATCAATGTGATTCAAAGTTTCTTACAATCCGTAAATGATGGGTAAATTTTAAGTATCTAACAGTCTCTCAAAAATCTCTTTCTCTCTTTGTTTCTGGTGATGTATCAAATCGAAAGAAAACATACCATGACTTGCCAGTAACATAGGAACATGGTTTACGTCTAGATTATTAATATCTCTAGAGAATTCTAAAAATAAAAAGTTTATGGCTGATATATAAACTTGTTAAAATATTACACGCGTTACTAAGGAAAAGCGGATCGATCTCGTAGAAAAACATTATAGGTAAATACACGGAAAATTCTCAAAACAAGATAATATATCTACATCGCATAAAACTGTAAGCAATAAATTTTTATCCTAGTCACGATGACGTCAGCATTAATTTGCATAAAGCGAGACAAACGATGAAAACCACCATCACCCACGCGGCCAACATCACTAATGCAAAGAAGAATTTATGCTCTCCATCCATATTGTTCTCTACGACACCCTGGGCCACCGCATTTTCATTGTAATATGCCAGATTTATCGTGAAATACTGTCTTCGACCTCCTGTCATTTTTCTAGTGAAAATTGACGGGGCTGTCTTTGTGCGCCTTTCGTTGTACACTTTATTTGCATTCATACAACGTTTTGCTCTACTTATTAAGTCAGGCACTTGTATTTTTAATAGGAGGTTTTTTATAGGTGATTATATTTTTCAGTGAGTTTTTATACTACTATTCAAAAATAGTTATTTTCACTAATAGTGCACATTAAACATAACAGAGGGATGGAGTGGAAGTACCTATAACCTAGATATAATATTTACAGTTACCGTAGGTATTTTGAATCGAGACTTCGCTGCAAATGGCTATCATGCTACGTGGCACTTAAAACTTCAAAACAATATGAATAATAATTTACAAACTTTTGTTCATTGTAAGTTTTCACGAAAACCACAAACGTCATCTCTGTCAGCGCTCGGCCGTAAACAAAATGTGGCAGACAACTACAAGTTTTAATAAATTCGTCACCGAACTTCCGAGCCGAAAGCCTTAATTAAGATAACGTCCTTGGTGGTGGGGAATCCGGTACCCTGCGGAGAGAACTTCAAGTTTAGCAGTTTCGTGTTTGTCTTAGACAACTTGGACAGTGAAGTAACTAGTCAAACAAACTGGGCGCCCGTCGGCGAGCACCGATTTAAGCCCAGCTTAACATCCAAATTAAATGCTGCTACACGTACCGTTTTACGGATTGTGGAATGCTTTAAACACACTCCATGCAGTAGCCCACAAAGTGTTATGAAACCAGACTATGTTTAAACTTTCCGTTTGCCAGGAATTCTGTTGAATACTTACATTGTGGTTTAAAAACGCGAAAAACATTTTCATTCGCCGCGGGCTGCGGAGCCGCATCAGCGGTTGTGAACAATAATACAAACAAAATAATGACGACTATTTTATTTGTTGTTTTTGTTTGGAAAAAGCGTGACTGTTCAGTGCGCTGTCGATGTTTCAGTAAAGCGTGTACAGCTAATTACTCTGTACAATAAAGTATCTATCACTATATTTGAAGAATATCATCAGGTATTTTACTATAAAGAAATTTACATACGAAATGGAAGCCATTTTAAAGATTAAAGATTATATTTAAACAGGTTCATCAGCTTCTAATAACGAGTAAAATGTTACATAAAAACTAAAACTAAGACATCAATATCGACAGCCGTAACAGGTACCTTATGACTTGAGAAAACACATATTTAATTAATTATCTACACAAAAGTAACAAAACCAACAAATGTTCCAGCCATTCCCACAAGATTACTGATAAAACAGCGACAAATTACATTCACTTCGAGTTAAATTTACTCTGTACAAACTTAAACACACTTGGAGCGTAGGAAAGTTTGTAAATATGTAACCGAGTGCGTATAGTAGCGATCTAAGTTATACGGGTCTCGGTACAAAGTTTCGTATTAACTGTGAAACTTAAACATCAAAGCAACAACGCGAGCTTGCTCCCAGACCTCATACCTGTCGACAATTTCAATAACTAACTTTGTCATATCACCTTACTTACTAAAATACTTGCTCGTAAATTTTACCTTTCGACAGCTGGCAGCGCTATCGTTTTGTAATTGTTCGCTTTATATAACGTAACCTTTGTGTTAAATCGAGCGTAGTTTGTCGGTTCCTTGAAGATTCGACAGTTTGAGATTCAATTCATGGTAAGTTTTCTTAGTGTTTCGTTGGATAATTTGAAATGATGCTTTTTTTGAGGAGGGAAAATCATCATTTGGGTTCTCCTGCCCTGGGTGGAGGAGGCGAGAGGGAGTGTCAGACTCTTACTGACTAAAACCACCCTGTTCCTTCTCCTGCCCTCCTGGAAGGAGGTTCAAGAGAAGAAACACAAAGGAACATGCCTGTTGCTTCCTCAAAGTTTTCGCCGGTAAGAGTCCAGAACATCCTTTGTTTTAAAGTTTAAATTCAACTAACAAATCTTCGACATAAATTACGTCATTATGTATTATGTCACTTCGTATGAATAACGTCACTTCACATTGCAAATATTTGTACAACGGATACCTTTGCATGTCGAAAAACAAATTTGAGGGTGAATGTTGGATTCATCTAAGGGATTATCTCTTTCACTAAGAATGAAATAAGTAATGAACGTTTTCCCTTGATCTCTTTGTTAGAAACACGTTCATTAATCCCTAACCCACAGGCTGTTGTCTGTAAAACCATCTCTTCATTCTAATGAAAAACGAATTTATAATTGAGTATAGAGGTGAGGCTTAGGCCGTTTTATTCATTAATCTTCGTTCTAAGTTAAAAAGGTTCAATTGTTTGTACGACTTATGTGTCTGTCTTGTAAGTTGACACTAATTAATGACGAAAGCAAAGTAAGTATCCATTATGTTTCTTTAAATACTCGTATGTAGATAGAACTTTTTCATACAATGACTGTCTCATGCTTCAATGAGTTACGCAATTCATTTCGAGCAGGATACTTTGTGAACAGACATGTTTGGCAGACGAAAGAGGTAGCTTTCCAGTTCCTTTCGCTCAGTACCACGCCCTGGGACAAGGCCAAGCGCGAGACGTTGCCGCCGCCGATCGGTTTCCCGAAGATGGCGCTTAGCCCGAGCGGGGCACACTGTTACCGTATACTCCACCATTTCCTCCGGTCAGTCCTTGCAGTTACGATACCCTAGATGTAAGCCGAGGACGCCGTGATGTGCCACCCTTTCAAATTCGTTCAGTAATTCTCACTTAAAAGAGTACACATCTACCCGTCCGTCTATATTAACAAACCTTCGCGGTCATAATATTTATAAGATTTCATATTAAATCTAAGTTGAGGAAAACATAATAAACTTATAGAGTACGAAGACACTGTTTCTGTCATATGAATGTGCCAAGCGTTTTCCCCTTTCCCCTGAAGCCACGCCCTACGCATCAATCCAAAGTGGCAACTGACAGTCAATGTATGTATTTCTGTCAAGAGTAATAAAAAACGAGAACCATTATGTCACCATGGAGTTTCTTAGCTGTTCTTTCACCATGAGATTATATACAGATTCACTTTTGGAAGAATAAACAATGTATCTGTCTGTATCTGTCTAATTAGAATAGAAATGGTTCTTTTTATACGTATAAAGACAGACAGATAGAGTTCTCTCATGTCTCGTGTGTAGGTACCTACTCGTTGTGTACAAATATAATTTTACATACACGACCTCTTTGAACATTTGGCTCTTTTTTTACAATATAGGATGGCAACGAGTGGTCTGATTATAAGCAACCAGTATTACTCCTCAGTCATTCCATTGGATATTTATAATTGGGGAGGGGAAGTCTCCCATATGTATACATATAGTCCAGTTAGTACTTATACAGTTCATAAATAACATTAAGCGTTACGATATGAATAATCATTCCCATTAAAATAACAGCAGATTAACTTAATAATGAAT
The DNA here is from genome assembly GCA_902829305.4 of Spodoptera exigua. Classification (NCBI taxonomy): domain Eukaryota; kingdom Metazoa; phylum Arthropoda; class Insecta; order Lepidoptera; family Noctuidae; genus Spodoptera; species Spodoptera exigua. The sequence goes on from LR824612.2 coordinate 9,086,828, forward strand.
GCAAAAGTTAATTACAAAACACACATGCCTTGAAAAATATACAGTGAAACCGTTAATGTTGAAGCAACAACATTATGTATGCAAATTGAGGTGTTACAATGAAATATTGCTTTTAATAGTGTGGGATCGTTGATGCGGACAGATGCTGATAACATTAATATCATGCGGACGAATTCATCATCGACTGTTACGGATATGCATATTATTATGTATCTGAACATTACGTACATTACTGTGATCTTCGGATTATCATTATCATGCAGAATGGTTTTGATAGGCAAATTGAACGTATGATTTTTATTAACTAAATCTTTATTTAAAAATACGGCGACGAACAAGACTTAAATTTAACAACAATAAATCCAAACTAATATTATAAAATGCGAAAGTAACTCTGTCTGCCTGTCTGTCTTTTCTTCACGCCTAAACTACTAAACCGATTTCTGTGTTTGGTACAGACGTAGTTTGGAACTCGAGAAAGGACATAGGATAGCTCTTATGCCAAAGATCTGCAGGAAGTCGCTATTCCACGCAAAGGGAGTCACAGGCAAAAGCTAGTACAGAATGTTAAGCGAGTGACCACAGATAAAAAGTAGTAATAAATACAGACCTAACATAAAGTTAAAATTGACATTGACAGATGGCTTGTATTGTGAATGAAAAATATTTTAACTGTGATTTGTAATTAGTGATCTTGTTTACAAAACAAAGTTAAAATGCTTGATGGTTGTTTGACTTAGTACTCAAAAACAGGACTTCTAATTTTGCACACAGAATAGGTTGTGAGTAAAAAATTGATATATGCATTTATTGTACATAAAATAAATTTAAAAAGGTAATAAAATAAAATTAAAACGTGTAATTTAAATATAAGCATTGCCTGTATGTATTACAATATCGATAATATGCAATGGTTCTATAACAAGCACGTGATACTTGCTTCGTTAAGACTAGGTATTGTATTTCGAGACAACGCCGTTGATTGGTTTGATAATGCATTCCGTATCAAATATCGTATCTATACTAATATTATAAAGAGGTAAAATTTGTAAGTTTGTATGTAGGGGGTAATCTTCGGAATCGGTGGTCGGATTTCCGAAATTCTTTCACTAATTGATAGCTACAATATTTCCGAGTGCTACAGGCTGTAAAAAATTACGCTACAATCAAATGGAGCCGAGCAGCGAGTGAAACCACGCGAGAGTAGCTACTAGTTATTTATAAAGAGAAACAAAGTCAAAAGCCTCATCTTTATTCCGCAGATGTTAATACGCGAAGAAAAAACTAGATTACTTATTTATATAATAAATTGAATTAATTTTGATATGCATGGAAATAAAGAATAAGAGAAAAAACTGATGTATGATTGTATGGATAATGACAACGAATCAAAATACTTAGTGATATGATGACAATTGATAGTAAAAACTAGTAGAAATAAATATTTTAAGCAACTGATTCGTCATCATCGTCATCATCATCAGCCTATGAGTGACCATTGCTGAGCAAAGATTATCACGCGGAGAAGGTTTGAGCATCAATCACCATGCCACGTCCAGGTTTCCTCACGATATTTTCCTTCACCGTTTGTCTGTGGTATCTAAATACATTAAGAAAGGACTTATAACTTAGAAAAAGTCATATTGCTACTAGCCAGGTTTCGAACGCATATCCTATGCTTAAGAAGCGGGAGCCTTAACCCCCTGGCTACCATACTATCATAAATCCAGGTATGAGTCGAAAGAAAAAGTAAGAAAAAAATTTACTAGCCAGGCTGAACTGTAAACTCAGTTCGTCATCACTATAAAATCATTTAATTTCTCCAGAATAATGAAATATGCTAACTTAACCAACTTTTTTAACATTTTTATACATATTAAAATGAACCCGAATTGAAAATAAACCAAAATGAATATTAATCTACCCAAAATAATATTAATAAAACAGAAAATGCAAATTCGACTACCTACATACTAATTAAAATAATAAATCATGAAAGTTTTTGACATTGTAAACTGAAACATAAAATATTTACTTCGCATTATTATTTATTTTCAGGCATTGTAATTTGAACAGTAAACCCATTATGTATAATTGAATTTTAATCTATGATTGACATTCGAATAGCTTGGAATAAATATTAGTTTTTCACAAACGTGGTTCATTTGAAAATAGACATTCAAAATTCCTCGAATTGATATTCCGGAAGAGAATGGAATTCTATTGAAAGAACACACGGGGAAACCATTGTTATGCAGACAAGCAGCGCGACATCGAACGAAAACATTTGGGAAGCACGGGACTTAAAAGTTCCTTCATCGCTATACTTTGTAACAGATTTCAACACGGAGATAACCCGCACCGAAGACCGAGATAGATATTCGATTTCTTCGTTTTGTCAGCAATATTCAAATGGGGTCCGCCACGGAAATATTGCCCCGTAGCCTATATGCAAATTCTATTTGAAATGCGAAAGTTTCCACAAGAGCGTCGAACCTTCAATCGCGAAGGCAAACAGTTTCTATAAGATTAGTCGTGAGATGCTCCTTCTGCAGTCAATATTGACTTAGGCGGCCGTTGCAGACGACTACTCGCTTTAAACATGGAAAAATATACCCAGTAGTGTAACGTTCCACGGCTTTCACGTTGATTGTGTTTCTGGCATTTTATTTTATGGAATGAAATGGAAACAGTAGGGTTGACATTCGAGTGGGTTCAGTCATGTTTGGGTTTTATTATATTTCTAGGGTGCAGTTGGATTTTGAACTTCATAGCGGGTTCAGTTAAAGTTATAGTTCCTTTTCGATGTTGTATAATTTGGATTTGAAACAGAATCATGTTGTACCAAGTTTAGTTTTCGTAACGTAATAGCAAGCACAATTTGTTCGGTTCTGCAAAACCTTTTAATTCTTTGGCGGATAAAAATTATAGTTTTGTGAATGTTTTCCAAAGTATTTCCTGGGTATTGTAAAACTATCGTTTTAGTCTCGTTCTTATCTCCGGCAGAGATCGCCACTCTTTGGTATTACTGTATATTTTTCTACAAAGGTTGGCAACTTCCATCGCTGCAGGGTTCCTCCTTTTTCTTTTTTTAATGTGTGCGTTTTCTTCGCTTAGCGACTTATTGTCTAGCGGACGGCCAGCTGTTTGCATTGCGGCTATTGCATTCTCGCATTATGTTGCTGAAATGTAAAGAATTATTGCGTTCCCTGAAATGAGATGAGTTGTGTACCAAACTTTTGTGTAGGTACTTACATTTTTGTTACTTGAATTTGAGTTTTAAATTAAGTTGTGTGAAATTTCTTTCTTGTTTGTATACACCACGTGGCTGCTTATATTTTGGATTTTAAAAATACTGGGAGTATTTTTAACATGATCATATTTTCAATTTTGTTTGCGTAGGTGATGCAAAATGTAGCAAGCTTTGCAAAGAAGGCTATTATTTTCTAGCCTGACTTTCAATGAGGTATATTTTGATAGATTACTTATAGAAACCTACCGAGTTTCATTATTAAGCCTGCTAATCACACATCACATCACACAGTATAGAAATGTTTGTACTGGCTCATTGTGCTACTAGACAAGGTGGACATACTCTTCAAAAGTATAATTCATAACGCCTCGTCGCCTATCTGACGTCAAGGGGTTCCACAAGGCCCACGGCGGACGCTGACTTCATAACGGGGACACTAATGATCAGGGAGCTGGTCCTCATGGTTTAGACATCACCAACGCCTTTAACTCGCAGCCCTGTAGCTGCATTTTGGAGGCAAGTCTGTCATGGCTACCAGGGAGTGTGTAAGCGGCGACAAATGTAACGTGGTGTAATACAGGGATAATTTCTGGAACTACTCCTGTGGAATGTTTATACGATTGGTTGCTATGCACCCAACTCCCGAGAGGCGACAGCGTTGTCACAGGTGTCGTTACTAAGATTAGGCAGCTAGAACTCGAGGCCGACGGCCTCGACAGCTGGCAGAACTTCACAAAGAATTTCAAAAGTTTGCCTTCCAAATTGAAATTGAGAGGGACTGCGTACATGCGGTTCCTTCCTAAACTGCGCTGGGCGTGGGACAAGCCTCCTTCCACGCAGGTTGTTTGGGATTGTGCGATCTATGACCCTCCAAGCCCCGGCGTGAGCGCCATATTTAAGGAAAAGACCAGCTCGTGCGCTAGTTGCGTCTGTCTAAAGACTAAAAGCTGTTGTTTCGGTTCCTGTATGTGAGATTGTATGTTTATAATCGCAACCCAGGATTCACATAAAATCGCAATATAAATAAATATACTGCGATCAAGCTCTGGAACGAGAGAAAGTATGGGATGGTTTCTAGTCAGTATGCGTCTGACACTCCTTCACGTCCAACCCGGGATGGGAGAAGCCATTGAAGATATTCCCCTTTCGAGGAAAAAATACAGTACCTATGAATATTTTAGCGCGCTAGAAGCTAGCTAGCATCAACAGCTCATTGAGACGTACCGCTTAAAGTCTTTGTTTCAAAACAAAGCCTTTGTTTTCAAGCTCAAAAACTGCTTATTGTGCTCTAAAACGTTGGGATTTGATTGCTGGATGATTTAAAGCACGAATGGACCAGCTCAATTGGAGTCCTACCCAGGCCTTACAGAGAACCGGCTTGAAGCTGAGCTTCGCCATGTGAGTGAGAGTCAAATGTTTATCATAGGAAAACTTTGCTCATTTGTCGCCAAATAAAAAAAAGCAAATGCATTGAATGATGGTTTTAATCTGACTAAAATAGGTCATATCCTTACGATGTTTTTCTTTACCATATGCCAGTGGTGTCTAAATATCAAGAAAGTAGGGACATATAACTAAGAAAGTCACATTGTTTCTTAGCAGATTTCGAATCTCCACCCTCACACTAGGCATCTAGTTAAGGATAATTTTGAAATACCACAATAAATCGAATAATAAGCAATAAAGCAAAATTGCCAATAACAAATGTAATTATTTGTATTGGCAATTTTCATTAAACAATTCATAATATTATATATCTAACGTACGATTCTGAAATTATATTCAACACTAGGTAATTATGTTAATTCATATGATTAGTATCTAAAATTTCCAATAATATCATTAGATTCTAAACGATAGATAATACAGTAATTTAACATAATTATATTAGAGCTGCGAGGATTAATTATTGCAATGAACGTACTTAACTAATTTGTGCGTTTTCAAAATAATTGATACACTAATACGTAATAAGGTATTGGTTTTGCTAATAGTATGCTGATGCTTATTATCACGAATGCTGGCAACTATAAAATTAAAAAATATAATAAATTTGTCCGCAAGATAATGAAAAAAAAAAAATTTGATTTTTACGTTCTGTGGATATTAGGAAGTCCAACTTTTCAGATGTGATCCATTTTATAGGAATAATTGAAATAAATTGTTTTACTTTGATTTTATTTAAAATACTATATGTAATTTTAAGTCAAATCACATCAAAACTTATTTCATCACATTTGCAAGAATGATGTTGTAATAAGGCTCTCTGTTTTCTAAGAGTATTTTTAGAATAAAGGAGAGGGGCGACTGACGTTAGTTGGTTTGAATTACTCCTACTAACTAGAACTTGAAAGCAAGAATGTTGTGTTGTCTTTTTTATAAATGTCAAACATGTAACAACAAAAAATGTAATACATTTTAGTTAAAATTTTATGTTACACTTTTAATTTTAATTTCACTGGAAATCTTTTGTGTATGTAGGTACTCTTACTCGGTATCATTTTAAGAAAAAATATTACAATTTAACAACCAAAGACATTTTTTGACTTGACTTAAGCATACTTCATTATGAGCCGAAATTCAATTAATGATAATAATATATGATATAAGTTCGATAATTTCTGAATCCTTGCATGGAAAAGCAGGCAACAAAATTGGTCAGAAAAATGGATTCGGTTGAAACTACAATTAACACGTATTTAAGCCATAACAATAGAATAAAAAACATATCTTTGCTAACAATTATTCTAACCAAGTGCGAACTTAATCCAAACTCTTTGTAATGACGAGTGTACAATTAGCATCGTCCTGCCGCCGCAGTCGGATAACGAAGCGCGACGCCGCTCTTCACATGCAACTTGACTTTCAATCTTTATTACAAACCGACTCTTATTACCCAACACGAACCAAAGGAAACTAAAATTAATTCCTATGAACGTAAGGTGGGGTTTCAATTGGGAGGGAAAATGGGATAAGGGTGAATTTTCCGGATGCTGGAAATTGTAGATGTTGCATTTGCCTACCTTGCGATAGTGGATATAGTGAAGGGCTCTCCAGCTGAAGTAGGTATACATACCGCATACCGCAACTTCCAGGCAGTGCTACGATTTTGGGGAGGAGGAGGGCAGAACAAGTTTCCACGGTACATTTTACGTTTTGCTTTAAACATTTATCATTTTATACTTCGAAACCAAATTTCGGTACCAAATTTTTTATTGAAATCAAAGGGGTTATGTAATCAAATAATAATAAAATATGTTAAGTGCGTTTAAATTGAAGTTTCGTATTAAATGGTTTAATTTAATTATTTATTTGAGGCAGTTCTCATATCTATGGATTACTGACATAGACACACGGATATTAGGGTAAAATCTGGGTGTCTTCAAGGCCCGCGTGAAGAGGTTACTTATGGGTAGGCGTGATCCATCATAAGTTATACCATCGCTTATCACCAGGCGTGATGGTTACCAAATATAGAGCACAAGAGATTAGTTCCACATCGCTGTAACACAGCATTACCTACACTAACAATACTAACTAAATAAACAATTGACAATAACTGTCCTACCTTAAAAAGGACAGAGTTTTTATTTTAGTAAACACTAGTTACTCTCGTGCGGTTTCACTCGCTGCTCGGCTCCAATTGATCGTAGCGTGATGTTTTATAGCCTATAGCATTGAGGAACATTGTAGCTACCTATCATTGAAAGAAATTTGGCAATCCAAGATTACCCCTTACATACAAACTTACAAACATACGAACTTACAAATTTTACCTCTTTATAATATTACTATAGACTAGCATATACTTTTACTTACTTATGCCTGATGATAAGCAATTGGCGCTTCCCATGGACACCCGCGACACGAGGACGCGACACTCCGGTGTCACGGTCTTTTGGGGATTGCAGCGGGAAGGGAAGATGGAAAGGATATTGGAATATCGATACATACAGCTCAATGAAATCACTCTAGTGGCCACCATTGGCTCGTATATGAAGCATCATCAACTTGAAACGCATATTCTGGATTCTCATTTTAAATTTACGGCAACAAACTTTGAGTTATTTTATAATTAAAAAGCTAGATATAGACTGTAACATTAAAAAAATTGTTTTGTATTCCTGGAACTAAAATACAGCTCTGTTCGTGTCCAAAACAAAAATGTTTACACAGCTCGATAGTTGTTTTTAACTACTGCGTGGTTTTACCTAGAAAAAGAGAGACAGTATGTCTCAAAGCTTCAAAATATTGACACTGAAAATAGCTCCGTTTTCTTTTTCATGGAAACATTGTAGTTTACGTTTATTTTCCAAAAGGCATGATAGTTATACTTTGTGTATGTATTACGTAGGGCTGATTTTTCAATAGTAATAGAATTGAAAATTCAATGGTTTTTTTTTGTAGTACAGTGACCCGGTTAATTCTGTGGTCTAGTTAACGAAGACTTTCAGAACTAGCTATCGTACATTCTTTAGATAGCTCGCAATGCGTACGCTACTAATAAATAAGAATTTCGTAATGAATTCAAACTAATAGAGGTTCTCTCAGTGAACTCACGTGAGTACGTGACGTGATCGTTACTTTCATATATACATCCAGCTTATTCACGATGCTATTCGATCAGTTCCAAGCTAAGCCGGAGCCCACGATCGACGGTCGATGAAACGCGACGGCAAGCATTTACAAAAATATTAAAAATGAATATTTTGCACTAACAAATTCCAAAACAATTTTGGCAAAGATATTATGAAGGAATTTAACAAAGCATAACACAAAACTACTGAATCAAAAAGTCGTCTACTTAAATACGTACGGCGTGTGGCAATATTGACGTGAATGTAGAGAGCTTCATTAGTAAGTTTATAAATCAAACATACTGTAGCTGACGTCAAGGATAAGTTTTAAGCGGGGTAAGAGGAAGCTGATAGTGTTGTACGGGAAGTAATGAGTCATCTGTTTCTATGTTTAAGTTTCTATCCGAATAGTAATAGTGATGTGTATCATTGTCGATTACAGATTATTTTGTATTTGTTTTCTTTTATAAAAGAACAGATAACACAGTATTTTGAAAACGTATCCCTTTGAATAAAGTGCCTGCATAAGTCTATGTACCTATAGTATCACGTGGGAAATAGTTTTTCATAAACGGGAGGCTCAACCATAACAATAGTACAGCTTCACAGAAAACCGGTGTGAATCAATGCTTGCGCTGTTTGTGCCATCTGAGTAAGGACAGGAGGTCCAGTCCCCCAAAAGGCCGACAAAGGACTTATATCTGCACTAGTGTTGGTCTTTTTCACTGCACTATCTCACAAAAAATATTTTTCATTCTATTGACATAAAAGTGGACTGAATGTGAAACTCACGGTGGGCCGACAGCCAAAAAGCTAAAAGAAATATTACTGAAGTTAATATTTTTTTACGGCGAATCTTTTAACGAGCGGCTTATTACATAATTAAATTATGGCTATAAAGTTAGTCTTTACTTCATTATTTACTTAGCAGGCTTAGTTTATAAGCTATAGCGGTCATATAATATAAACAATGGGCGTAGGGTTTTCCAATCACACCCTAAGTCTGTAAATGTCCAGATCCATGCGTTTTTTTATACGAATAAAGTATGAGCGTTAATCGCAACACTTGCTTAAGTTGGATTAAAAAAATCAAACTTATAATTCGAAATTGTAAGTTTAAATTTCCACACAATGTTTTCATTCACTGTTAGAGGTGTTTCAATAATCTTAGAAAATACAAATAAAACTCGGAAAATGACACATACCAGGTTTACAACTCGTTAAAAATGGGCACCTACATATTATCATGACAACTGTATTGTGTATTATATGTTGAATATGTATGTGTATACTGTGTACATAAAACAATGTTATAATCACAGAAGTATTAGGTATATTTGTATTGTAACTGACAACATACAAACAATCGATACGAAACTTTGTCCATCCCCTTGGGAAATAACCAAACGTGATGCTCTCATATATTTTTTTGACAGACTCCAAAATATGGTTCTCCAGGGGCACAAAGCGATGAGTACATTATGAAGAATTTATTAAACAGACTGTCAAACCTATTTAATAGGTATGGTATCTTTGAATGTGTCTTTGTTTGTTTATTGTACTTCTTTAACGACAATATTGTAGTGGTTATTATTTTATCTAATTTTTTTTATGTTTTTGTAGAATTTAAGAGTTGAATTCTTGCAACAAGAGAGGAGTCAGAGTCGCGTTGCCAGCATTTTTGAACGAGTATGCTAGTTGCTTGATGGTAAAAGTACCAATACGTATCTACGTATTACGTAATACGTATCTACGTATTGGTTCGGAAATAACGCAGCCGAAAGATGCGATCCTCATCAAATCAAACTAATGATTTGTCTGTAGTGACATTGTAACATTTCTGAAGTTATTTGTACTTATTAAGATTATTTTGACATAAGGTGAAAGTGGGAAACCTGAACTTTTAAATTAAGTAAGTATAATTTTGAAATCATCAGTCCGCCTCGAAAAAGGGGGTGATAATCTTCTTAAAAGATGCCTTTTCTCAGCAATCGGCACTTATAAGCTGAAAATGATGCTGAAAAAGAAACTAGAATGTGATTGAAATAAGGTACCTTTTTCTTCGACATCGCGGGTGAAATCGCGGGAAATACATACCTAACACAATTTGTCAGTATAATTTCAATTTGAGGTCTAACAATCACATACGCGTCGCATTGCAAACAGACATTGAACAATTTTACTGCTACTACTGAGAGTTGGTACAACATTATTCAGAACAGATAATACAATATTTACCAGCCAACCCGTATGAGCTAACATTTGTTTCTCATTACGTCGACTATCGCGATTCGTGCCTACGTCGATTATATCAAGTCAAACATTCCCCCAAAACTTCAATGTTGATTCACTATAATTTTGTGCATTTAAAGTTAGGATAAATAAATCAAAGGATTTTCGAAATTAACTGAGTTTATGTGAATTTTAATGCAAATGTTTTCTTGGTTTTCACGTTAGTGTTTATTTTATTCGGGCAGACTAATGATGTTTAAATATTTGACGATTAGCATATGAAATGTATAAAGTTACATCCATTAGTTCGTTTAAGCACACCGATGCTCATTTATAAAGTAACATGCAAGATAAAATTATCAAAATTACTGTTCATTTTATACAGTCGAATTATAGAGGTACCTCTTATTTGTGTTCTACAAACATTCCGCAAATGCAAAGAGTTAAGTAAAAGTACGTTAAAAATATTCATTACCGTCACTGTCACACATACATAATCTTCATTAGGAGACGATAGTCTTCTTTTGCAACTTTACCCAACAACTCTTCCCTACCTCCCCCTCTCCCTCTCTCTCTCTCTCTCTATCTCTCTCTCTCTCTCTCTCTCTCCCCCCTCTCTCTCTGACACGCACACGCACACACACACATGCACAAAGCGTTGGCGAGTGTCCTCGAGTCCTGAATTCAAAAAGTCAAAAGTCAAAAATCATTTATTCCAATTAGACCTTTACAGGCACTTTTGAACGTCAAACAAAATTTAAAATAAAAAATAGTGTCAGTCTGTCGGTCAGTCCTCTTAGTGAAGCTATTATAGAATTATAGGGTTAATCTAGTTTAGACTCCAGTCCATCCCCTCTTTATGTAACTTAGTATATCGTTTCCTAGAGTGGAAAACAAACCAATTTAATATCTTTCCCAACTTAAAGGTCGCTGCAATAGTCGTAATGTATATAGTCGTATATGCACATATACGACTATATACATTCGTTTACTAATCAGTTCAGTTGGGTAATATAAATACTAGATAGTTACAAGCTTAGCAGGTTTTGTAAAATTGGATTACCTTTAGGTATGGCTTATTTATAGACATGAGATCTTCATATGTACATGTTTATTAATATATTTAGTAAATAAAAATAAATGTTATATGGAAATTCTCACTAACTCTTAAAAAGAAAGAAACCTTCTATAAATTAGAAGACGTGCAAAGGTTTCTCAGTACTAACAGGATTAGCCAAGCGAATATTCATGACGGTCGTCTGGCAGCCAGATGTCTGAGGAACCACTGAGCACGTGATCCTGGCTCGGTTGCTAATGAGAACATTTCCTTGCTATTTGGCAGACACGTTTGCTTAGAAATAAACTACTAAGAAAGCTGGAAAAATCGAAATAAAGTGTGAAGTAGATGAAAAATTACGAATTATACCGGTTTGGCAGAAGTAAGTATAGGTTTTATGGATATACATTTAACAATAGCATTTTACAGGATAAGAACCAATTCTTTTTCATTGTAGTTTAAAACTAAAGACAGGCTTATTCATTATCTATCAATTGTTTGAATGCTGTAGCGAATTTTTTCTACAAAATTTTGTCAACACTGCAAATCAAGACCTTTCTTAGAAACATTAGGTATTCCACTCCACTGGGTTTTTTAAGACCATGTCACATTAAAATTGTATAAGACTCCACGTAATTTAGTTCAAGACAGCTGTCGATATCACATTTAGATTTCAAAGGAACTAGAATTGGTCACTAATTGACCGAGAAGCCGGGAGGTCAGATGAATGACTATTTTATTTTAAGATCTGAATTGTTCAGACATGTAAACTAAATTATAGCTTACGTGGGTCACTTTAGGTTCTTATTTTGTTTCTTTTAACTGCTGTTGTATCGGTTAGATGTTCATGGCTTAAAGGAACCAACATTAGAACAATGTTATTGCTTAATTACCCAAATCAGTTCCAATGCTCTATATTCATAATAATCTTCAAAATTAGGTACACACATTTGTCGTGGTGGCCCGGAGGTTAAGGAGCCCGCTTCTCATGCATGAGAAGGTGGGTTCGAAACCTGGCAAGAACCAATGTGACTTTTTCCGAGTTATATGTACTTTCTATGATTATTTAGACACTACTGACATACGGTGAAGGTAAACATCGTGAGGAAACCTGGACTTATAATTTCTAATTAAAAGTTTGAAATCTCCAACCCGCATTGAGCAAGCGTGGTGATTAATGCTCTAACCTTCTCCGTTTGAGAAGAGGCCTTTGCTCAGCAGTGAGCACTTATAGGCAGATGATGATGAGGTACACGAGACAAATAGAATACTTGAATGAATATTCTTTTCAAATATGTATTGTGTCAAAAATAACACTTAAAAGTGCCATTTCGTATCTAGTTAATATTCTGTTGTAAACATTTTAACAATAAATTGACGATAAAAATAAAAATGGACAATCAAATACCTATCGCTTTGTTGGACAAGTTCGTCTTTTTATATTCCAAAAAAATAATTCTAACACAAAAATAATTATATTAAACTTGCTCGGGGATAAAAAAGAGTACCTTTTTTACATTTTAAAACTAAATTCGCTCGATCGCAGGGCACGTACGGAGTCTCATCACAAAGGCTTCGTTGCACTACTCTACGCATTCTAATGCAAATTTCATTGAAATGCCCTCCCATTGTTATCACTTCCAGTCTCCAAGGAGAACTTGGTACTCACACATCTGCGCTATATATGCGATTGTACGACGTTATTAAAAATGTAATTTAAAGGGAGAATATTATGTGGGAACGTTCATAGAGTTTAAGGGTGAATTTGCTTTAATTTTATTATGTTTAGTTTAGCACTTTAGTAGACTTATAAACTTTCTACAAGTGGAAAAAGTTCCTACGAGTTCCTGCTAGTTATTTTTACATTAACGTTATCAAAATTTTGTTACATTTAGCCCTGCCTCTGCTTCATAAACGTGTCGATCGTATTCAAGTATAACTCGCGAAGCGGAGTACTCTGGCGTTTAGAATATTTCTCACTACGGAACCAAATTGACGGTAGTATACTTTTATAAAAAAAAAATACAGGAATGAGAAACAGGACACAGAACTTTAGCAATCGATCCTAGTTTGGGTTGCCCAAATGTTTTGTCCTCTCCGTGTGTGTGTGTGGTAATTTACATACAATTTCACATAAACATCGCACTCAGACTCGAAACAACAACTTATGGATCACACAAAGAACTGCTTCAAATGGGAATTGAACCTGCGACTCGCACGACTCTCACGGCAGGTGGTTGCTCAGCCACCGCGTTAACTGTGCAGTCTACGTCTTTCTAGTTATAAAAATCCTTAAATTATTTAGTTAGAAAATTATGATCGCAAGTCTTTCTAGATACCTAAAAGTTCGTAAAAACCTAGCAAATTATGCTATAAATAACCATAGCTAGGCTAGACTAGAAATGAGTCCGTCATCATAAAATACTTAATCAGTTTAACCTCACTGTGCGATTGCTTTGAATTTCGCGTGACCTTTACTTTAATATCGAATAAAGTTAATTACCTACGACTCAACCAATGCTACCCAATTATTGGTAAGTCAATGTTTTTCGAAGAGAATAGCCTTGTTTAGTCTGTGGAAATTGCTCGAGCTCATATCATTCGAGATTTATTTCAACGTTATTCATGAGAATTAATTCGTTTCTTGTTGTAGGATTGATTGGATTTCTTTTAGGGAGTTTATTTACTTATGTTTCATGACTTTTGCAAGTTTACTTTCTAGCTTGTAGTCAGGATTGAGATTTAATAAATTTCTATAGTTCTATTTTTGACGGACTCAGAGTCTGATTCTTACAGACTTAAAACCATCATGTTCCTTCCACTGCTTCAGGCTAGGGCTGCGGTAAATTATTGCGCTAAAACCCACAATCCCCAAAGTCAATTTCAAAGTCAAATCATTTATTTCAAATTGACTACTTTTAACCCTTTTGAACGTCAAACAAAATAATTGAATATGAATATTTTATCTTTGTGTAAGTCTGTCGGGCTGTCATAATAGTAAAGTTATAAGTTCGTTCTAATGAAAAAAAACCGATCTATAAACTCCATTGCTATTCTTTTTCAATGAATTAAAATTTTTGTTACATTATTTAGTCGGTTCCATTATGTGCGAACAGTGTAACACTATTGTATTTAGACAATCTTCAATTGACCAGTTCTAAAGGCTCATATTTACGAACATAATAAGTACACCAGCATCGCCCAACATGACAACTCCAAGCTGATGCCAGTACCTACATTCTTCCAGTCTAATGTGATATTAATAGGTAACAATATAATATGCACATGACCACCAGGTCAAGCGTACAGTCCAATTAACAATAAGTGAGGTTTTCCTGCACTGAAAGAGTCATTATTAAAATACAAACAAAGAAATGTCTTTTCAGAAATAAAATGTTGCATTATTTGAACCGGAGAAAAATAACAACTAACTTTTATATCATATTTTAAAAATATAACCAACTTCAAACGTTTCGCTAAACGACTCCCAGAAACAAAAGAAAGACGTACTCAGAAATAGATATTAATTACAAAAGTTAATGCATAAAAAGGGGTTCGAAAAATATGACACAACTTCAGTATTTGTGGAACCTCAATGAAACTGTATGAAGAATTACATTCGTTGGAAACAAATATAAAAAAATAAAATATTTAGGTACGAACGTCTTGTTTTTTCCTTAACTTCAATAGTGAAAGTGGAAATGTGTCTTGTTTGAGAGCGAATCGTTGAGTAAAATAATTTATTATTTTATTTTTGCTGACGACAGGTCGTCTTGGTTCGGATGTCAAGGCTCGATTCTAATGTATGATAGTGCGTGTTGCAAATCTGGCAAGTACTATTATGACTTTTTCTAATTTATATGTAAGTTCGAAGTGTATTTAGGCAACAATGACAGACGACGAAGGAAAATATTGCGAAATTCCATTTCTAATCATCCAACGATTGAAATTACTAATGCGTCTTGAGCAAACGTTGTGTTTAGAGTTCAAACCTTCTTCGTGTAAAAAGAGGCCTTTGTTCAGCAGTGGGCACTGTATACACAGATGATGTGAGGCGACATGCATCTTCATTATATTGTAGTTACTCTACTCATTTTCTGTTTAACTCATTATGTTACAAACTTAACTTCTAAGTATGTTCGACAAAATATACACGTGTGATTTGTACAATAGTGCCATTGTGACATGAAATTAATGGAGCTTTAAAAACGTGAATGACCGGTTTTTCAATAAAAAAAGTATGAACTGTAAAATTTATAGTCTATCAATGCTTATATGTAGGTGAACAATTTTAGATCTAGCTCTGATGTAGACTTCAAGGTCGTATATTTTATAAAATCTTAGGTACCTTGTAAAGTTTACTGTCTGATATGGATTTTTACACCATATTTACGAAGAAGTAAACCAAATCCAGTATACATAAGAAAACGTATAACTTTATTTATGACACGTCATAGTGGCAAACATGTTACGCGAATATACACCTTATGTGTGATGGTTTATCGGTGTTTTTAGTGCATTAAACACATTAGACTTTATTATGACTTAGTGACTTTTACAGCGGTTGTTCTTTAGAATTTCTGTAGAGCAAAATAAGAGTAACGTAACTGAGTTTTAGCTTCCAGGATAATAGCGAAGTTATAAATTTGGGTATAATTTGTTGTTATAATTTTGGGTATTATTATGTATGCAACAAACCAAGTTATTGCTTTTTTATCATCTTTTCATATTATGTTTGTTATAATAAGTGTGGGTGAGCCATGCCTTGGCATAAATGGGTTGGCACGACCGGAGTAATTCCACGGCCTCACATAAAATCTGCGTGAAACAACCCCAGCGTTGTGTTTCGCTGTGCGAGTGAGGTTACCGGAGGCCCAATCCTTCCCCTCCGCCAATCCCTAAATCTCCAAAACCCTAATCCCAAAAGGTCGGCAACGCACTCGTACCTCCTGTGTTGTTGCGTGTGTCCATGGGCGGCGCTGATAGCTTACCATCAGGTATACGTCTGCTCATCAGGCGGCGGCCGACCTGATGTCGCAAGCGGTCGCGACAGTCGTTGCAAGGATCCGGCTGTTGGGACTCGAGGTGGCGCTTCACAAATCCGAGGCCATGTGTTTTTATGGCCGTCGGAACGCGCCACCTCCAGATGGGTCCCAAATAATGGCAGGAGGAGTTACCATCGGCGTCGAGTCGGCGATGAAGTACCTGGGTCTCGTCCTCGACAGCCGATGGAACTTCACGGAGCATTTTCGTCGTTTGGCTCCTAAGTTGGAACGGTCTGGGGCCGCGCTCAAGCGGCTCCTTCCCAACCTCGGGGGGCCAAACGTCTCCTGCCGGAGGTTGTACATGGGGATTGTGCGATCCATGGCCCTCTACGGTGCCCCTGTGTGGGCGCCGGATTTGAAGCGGCGGCCGGCTCGTACGCTGGTCGCGTCCCAGAGGGTCATGGCTATCCGAATAATCCGCGGATATCGCACGATCTCCGGGGAGGCGGCGAACCTCCTTGCCGGATCACCGCCATGGGATCTGGAAGCGAAGGCGCTCGCGCGCGTCTACAGTTTGCGCGCAGACGCGCGTCGCCGGGGCGAGGATCCTCTGCCGCGCCAAATTAGTGCGTGGCGGAATGAGCTCCGGCGAGATCTCATGGCTGAGTGGAAGCAGCGACTGTCGCAACCGAGGGCCGGGCACGCTACTATAGCAGCGATAAGACCCCTCTTTGAGGAGTGGCTTGAGAGACGCCACGGCGTCCTCACCTTCCGCCTGACGCAGGTGCTTACCGGGCACGGCAGCTTTGGTAGGTTCCTGTTTCGGATCCAGCGGGAGGAAACGCCCGAGTGTCGTCATTGTGAGGATCACCTGGAGGACACGGTGGAGCATACAGTGGCGGAGTGCCCTGCTTGGGCTGAGCACCGCCGTGTTCTCAGGGAAGTGATCGGCGGCGGCGACCTCTCGCGCCCGGCCTTAATCGAGGCCATGGTGCAGCGTGAGAGGAACTGGGAAGCTATCTCCTCCTTCTGCGAAGCAGTTATGCTCGCAAAGGAGGAGGCGGAGCGCGTGAGGGAACTATCCTCCTCGCGCCCCAGCCGCCGCGGAAGGCGACATTCCGGACGTCGGGGATCGAGAGATGATCTCCGGCCACCGTAAGCGCGGGTCTGCGGACGGCGAGTAAGGGTAGCTCGCCGCCCGACCAGAACCGGACCCGAGCGTAAGGCGCGTAGCGTTCCGCGCGCGCCTCAAAGAGCCAATAGACCACCACAGTCGGGGCCCTAAAGGGCTGATGTTTAGCCGGGGCTGCGGGGTAAGCGCAATGAGGCACCGCGACCTCGGCCCAGAGCAGGAGAAGGAACGGGGGGGTTTTTAGTCAGTAAGAGTCTGACACTCTCTCTCGCCTTACCCTGGGCGGGAGAAGTCATTGGATGATTTTCCCCTGACAAAAAAAAAAAAAAAAGGTATACGTCTGCTCGTTTGCCAACCTACGAGTATCACATAAAAAACAATATAAAAGTGCTCTCAATTTTGAAAATGCACAAAAGATACACTTATAAATTCCATAACGTAATAAAAAAATTTAATTATAACAGGATCAATATTGTAGAAATAATTAATTCTGCATTTTATGCGATGGGATCATTTTGATGGATCGTACTTAAATTTCAATCATATTGTAAAATTATTAAAATTTATAACTTTCTTTATTTATAACTCTAATTTAATTTTGAAAAGAGAATGCGTGTCTTTAATTATTTTTAGCAGCAACATTTTAACGTTAATAGTTCCAATTTGTTCGCAACTAATGTTCTAAATTAAACAAACGTTCGAGTTCGAGTTACACTTTAAATAGTGCCCGCTTAAGTTTCTAGTAACAAGTTTTGTACATATTCGTACTTTGTTATATAACTCGTG
The DNA here is from genome assembly GCA_902829305.4 of Spodoptera exigua. NCBI lineage: Eukaryota > Metazoa > Arthropoda > Insecta > Lepidoptera > Noctuidae > Spodoptera > Spodoptera exigua. Next base: position 9,104,850 of record LR824612.2, read on the forward strand.
TACTGGAAAACAAATAACTTCAAGTCGAGTTGGAAAGTTCGGTTCGAGAAACAGTAGTAATTTTCTCTATATCTTTCCATTCATCTTTTAGTTAGTTATGGTAAATTAAATTCCACTTACTCTATGATATTGGTATATTATAGAAGGTTGCCGACTGAATGTTTGGTTAACTAAGTACCTATTTTTTACTCTTTTATCTCTTTTGCAGCCGACGCCCTTGACCTCAATCGTAAATAGGCAGATTTAGTTAAAAATAAACACAGCTATTTTTAAGTTTCTTGTAGGATCGTATATTTTTAACAATTTTTTTTTTAATATTGTATCTTTATTTTTTATGATTTGTCCAGGAAGTGTCCGAATTTTATAAAGACAACATTGTTCTATCTCCTGCTCCGAAATGGGCAGCACATCATTGAGCTTATACCCTCAACTCTGGCTGTTCAAATATCTGACCTGAGCTTGTTTCGGCATTTCTTCTCAGAGTAGTCAGATAGGAAATGCCGGCTTCATCTAGTTTTTCACATATAAATTGACGTGTAAAAGTGCCGTTTTATGGCCTATTTGCAAAAATAAATTCATTGTTTCATTGTTTCATCTTGTGACGTCGATTTAGCACATTTTCACTTAGCAGTGTCGTAGCGACTTCTCGCTTCCTAAACTTTAATTAGTCAGTTTCAATAGGTAGGCAACAGTCTTAATAGGCAACTCGATTTTTATTATAAAATCGCGTCAGTGTGGGTTCTTCGAACGTATCCTGTATTTTTTATTATTTTAATATTTATTTATCACAAAATACAACTATTATTACAGGGCAACCTAATGCAATAGTGTATTGACAATTTTATAGGTACCTACTTAAGCTAAAATACTCTACACACTTATCGGTTAGGAAAATTATAATACTTTAATAATTTAAATAATATTATTCGTTACAATCCAGTGAGATGATATATCATAATTATACATATATTTACGACTACACTACTCGCAGAAATTAAATTATCGTTTAAAAGTATTACCGAGTATTTTATATATTTAACTATCTTTTGCCCGTAACTTTGTTCGTGTCTAATAGTGACTTCCTGCAGATTTTTGGTTTAAAAGCTACACTATGTCCTTTCTCGAGTTCCAAGCTATGTCTGTACCAAATATCACACAAATAGTTTCAGTAGTTTAGGGGTGTAGAAAAGACAGACAGACAGACTTACTTTCGCATTCATAATATAAGTTTGGATTACGAACTTTTATATATTTAAAATTTAAGTAAAAATATAAATACACTTATCATAAGTTGGTTTTCTTTTATACATACACTGCGATATTATATTATTTAAAGCCTTAACAAATTCTAAAAATGAGTTCTCAAGTATTTCACACACAACAAAGACAGAATAAGATAAATGTGGGCGTCTCACGAGACAAAACAGATAGTGCAATGATATTATATTATATTTTCTCTTACTTTTTTCTTCTTAAGCCCACATACAATCAATCAACATTTTCATATACGACAATCTCATTAATTATATTTTTTTCACACGTTCTCATAAACGTTATTAATAACTTTGATATATTTTTTACACTTAAGTACGAATGAGATTCTGGATCATTCCAGTTTCGTAAACAAGAAGTATGATTATAAACGAAAAATCCGAAAATATATTCATCCGTAATAAATGTGGATTTATTACGAGCCATCCGAGGCGGAATGCGTGACGCGCACTGAATTCTAGCACAGGCATTTGAAACGTGAACCTTGGTATTTCAAAGTCCATCGCTTCATTCTCAGAGCGTTTTATAGCAATCCCGACAGTATAAGCAATGGAAACTGAAATGAAAAATTCGAAATACTCACCTTTTGTAATTTCGTTTGAAACTCGGTCCACGGTCTCGTTGGGAATTATTCAATAACACTGACGAATGGGTTTTATAACGGAATTGATTACGGGCCAGATAACGAGATGTAATCGTACCGAGGGGAATAGAGACAAATGTCGTATTGGTTGCAGATTTACAGCGCGGCGCGCGCCATCTGGCGTGCCAATTTATGAGTTTAATCAGGGAGCCGGCGTTGCCACCGGTTTGGGATCGCAGCGAAAACGGCGCCAGGTTTGTTCACTGTTCAGCTTGCAAGCCGCACGTAGGCACACCCCTTTATATACTGCGTTGGCTTTTAGCTGCTGCAAATTGGTTTTAAGTGGTTTTTCTCGTTTTTATCGTCTAATGCCTTTTTCGATTGCTGATTTAGATTCAAGCTTTTGGGGATTGATTAGGTTTACGTTTAATCTGACTCGATTCAATCAAAGTACTTTGCTTTAAATTAGAGCATTTTTATTTCTACCTTGATTGCTTTTTTGTGAATTGGAGCTTGAAACAATTCTTTTTTACGTCTCTAAATACAAAAGCTTTCATTGTTAATAGAAGCAAAAATACTTAAGAATATTGTGGCCAAGAAACTCATATTAGGCACTATAACATTAATATCCTGTTATTACTAACTGTACATCTGTTAGTCTACAGATTATTACAATAAGAGAGATGCGAAACATAAGTACTACGGTAACGATTGGTTCTGAGTCTTCTAAACTAAAACTATTTTAAAAATAGCTATTAAATTATATCGCAGATAACCAAAATAAAATAATGTAACTGTATATAATATAATAATATGGCTCATTAAGCCTGTAGATATCACAAAACACAATTTAAAATCAATTATTCTTGTGACAATATCATTCGACTATAGATTTAATTAATACAACTATTAGAGTTTAATCTCGAGCAATAGTCAGTAAATCTACAACGTAAATTCACAAGATTAAGATCGCAATTTCTGTACGTGTAATGGCAAATTGCTAGTTCATCGCAAACCATCTTTGGAATAGCCCATTTTGGTTGAGCCTTACAAATTGTATGGGCAGGTCCACGCTACCATTTCTAGTACTGTGGTTGCCATTTAACACGCAAACGTTCTGAGTACGCGGAGATATCTGTATTGAAACTCCATCTAAGTTAAGCTTCCATTATGTAATTGATGATCTGCGGGAGCTCGTTGAACATTTACCACGAGGACTGACCTCTGATACTTGTGTTAGAAGAATGAGTGTGAGACATGAGTTGCTTTGAACAAATAAATCCCATTATATTTGTTAATATTTCATGGTGTCCCACTGGACTTGATCCAGTTGTACAGTCACTTTAGTACCTTTTTTGTCAGGGGGAAATCGTCAAATGACTTCTCCCGCCCAGGGTGGAGCGGGAGGCCCCGGCTGAACACCAGCCCATTAAGGCCCCGTCTATGGTAGTCTATTGCCTCCTTGAGACGCGCGTGGGACGCAACGCGCCTCACTTTAGTACCTTAATAGAAGTTCTCTCAATCAAGTGGAAGAATCGGTAACTCCGTAACTTCGCACACACACGGTTACTCGTAAACACAAAACTGACACTATCTAATAACAGTATGTGTCCATTACATAGATTCTTTTCACAATTATTTTTGTTTTATTTTAAACAATTTATTGTAGTTGTTTCGAAAATAGGGATGTAATACTATATTCCATCGTTATTTCGAATCGATTTCTACGTATATGTATTGTGCGTTGTTGACACGTTACAAATGTATCGAATTCAATATCGAATGGTGGTAAACATTCGATACATTGCATTGCACACATGTATTGTATGTGAAATGCGTGCCGTGGATGCATACAGAGCGGCTTTGTGACCCTAGTACGTGGCTAAATTGTAGTTGTGATAAATTTTCTCTACATAAACAACTATTACTAACGTGTTTAAGATAGTACTTATCTAATCAAATCCAAACTTTGAAATCCCCAGAAAAGGACTTATAATAATATATTTTGTTTTCTATTTTTCTTTTTAAATTGAGTTCCCCGTTAACATCTATATTTCTTCATTAACTACATAATTGCCCTTAGATATCCAGAAATAAGTATTAAAAAAAATATCGATCGTATCATTGTTTACCATTTTTCTCTGTCTCGATTCTCTGGAGAATCGATCATAATACCTATATTATGAGCATCTCATATACATATACTAGGTAGGTTTCGCCATAACCCACGGCGAGAATATACGAGTAGAATAACACAAAAACCTACTTATTACCCAAAGCTTGTTATGAAAGGAACTTCATCTACATAATCATGTGTATACGTAATAATAATAGCCCACAAAAACCAATAAACAAGAGTTGGTTAAAGTAAACACTACTTTCATTAGTTTCCAGCCCAGTACGCCCCTCGCTACGTTATAATTTCCAAACTAACCAACTAGATATTAGCACATCTAACTTTTCTAATCAAACTCGCGTAGACTTATAATAAAAATGTATGTGAAGCTTAGATGCGAAGGCAGGAAAGGTAAAGTAGCCGATGCGGGTTTTTGGTCGATTTCTTCCTTTTGCGCGCAGGATTTCGTTGTTCTCCCTTGTACGTGTGTATTATGTTGTTTATATACAAAACAAATTCTTAGATTTTTTTATGTTTTTTAATATTACTCAGTCTATTTTCATATTTTATTTATTTCATGTTACTCAGTAAAATGTGTACAATAAGGTCTTGTGTTTGAGGGAAAAAACATCTACCTAATGTCTTCTCCCGCCCTGGGAGAAGGAGAGTCGGTTCCATAATCTGACTAAAAAAACAAGAAGACACATCTCCCACCTCGCAGAATTGCCCCCCCCCCCCCCCGCTGCTGGAAATAGACGCAAAAATATAAATGAGATAAAAGTATAAAAATGAAAAAAATGCGTTACAAATATTTTATGCGTCTGCTCGTTTGCCGACTTATACCATAAAAAAATGCAAACTGAAATCATTACATATTGAATATCACACAATACTTTACTACATGTTCTTATCAACCCACACTTGCTTGAAATAGTTTCTTTGAATAGAATATAATACATAGAAGATAAACATGTAAGGGCTGTGTTAGGCATAAATATTGTCTAAGTTATCGCCTACAAGATCTATGGAGGTAGGTGGCAGCGTATCGTTCGCTTGACAGTTATTGCGTTTTTTATGCGCGAAGTTTGGGAGAAATTCTCTTTACTGCCTTTGTTGACAACAATATAACGATATTATAAGTGAAAAGATGTTGAATAAGGGCTGTTAGGCAACAAAATAATCTGTGATTATTGTATTAGTTTTCTATTAACTAGATTCGTTTTGTTTTTTAATATTCTATTGTTTATCTCGTCCGGATGAATAACTGCCAGATACAGATCCTTTGATTTTTAAAATGATCAGTTATGTCCTATTTTTGAAAAAGAAAATATATATTTTCATACAGTTCAAAGCCAATCCGAAGTTCTAGAATTATGTCCGAAGTTTGATAGTATTATAACAATAATCTATTAGTCCAGTCATCTTAGTTAAAACGAGGTTAGGATCTCGGAATGTGAGGTACCAAGCTTTTCATTGAAGCAATAAAACTTTATACAAATATACAGCAAGGTGTCTCGAATTCCGAGGTGAAACTTAGATGACTGGACTACTTGCATTAATGTTTTCATACTCTATTAGGAACCATTTTCGCTACTGAAAAACTTGAGTACGTATATGAGAAAGACACACAAATTGGCCGTATCTGCCTACAAACTATTTATTCAAAATCCACTCTTATTTACAATATTGAGCCGTTTAAAGTAAATGGTAGTTTACTTTATAGTGTACAAAGTAACCATGCAAGCAAGTTACAAAGAGAATTTCGCTTCACTCTCACCTCTTGAGTTACAAAGGAAGAACTGGATCCAAGTAGTAAAATTGTTCACTGCGTCATTGTGCTGCTGCTAAACTTATCCGAACAGTTTGAAGTAAATTGCACATCTTTAAAGCCATTATTTTCAATTCATGTAGTTTAAGACTTGAAAACGCCTACGTTGGACTTGTATTTTTACTAGACTTTTGTATTCAATTTTTTTTGTTAATGTTAAAAAATCTTTAATGAAATTTAGTCATGGTATGTTCAAACACTCATAGTTTTACGGGTTGTTAAAAGGTGTTAAGTTGTGTAGTTTAGGACTTAAAAACGCCTACGGTGGACTTGTACTGTTACTAGATTTTTGTATTCTATTTTTTTTTTGTAAATGCGTTGCAATTTGTCTAGATTAATTAATAAAATTTAGTCATGTGTGTTCAAGCACTCATAGTTTTACGGGTTGTTAAAAGGTATTAAGTTTTGTAGTTCTTTTAACAAACAGTCACTTATGATCGCACTTCTAATGCATCAAGCGTCATATTTGAGTCTTCATTTTATTACTTTTAACTATGAATATACATTACTTAGGCTTGAGTAAAATATATTAAAGTATATCATATATATTTTCAGCCAACAATCAACTCGAAACATTAATCTATGTCAAATATAAATCAATGAGCACTCTTTACTATTAATATTATCTTTAAACACACAAAAGTCACCTAACAGTTGGCCATTAAAATGGACATTCTCGTAAATAACTTATCAGAATAACACATTAGTTTCATGGGAGACTCTTGTTCTATAGCTTCTGTAACGATATGATCGTCTAATGGGGCCTTTGTTACACTTTGTAACGCATAGTGGAAATTACAATGAAATATTGTATTGTAACGATTATGGAAAAGCGTTTCGGGAGTAAGTTTTCTAAGTGGAGGCATTTTAGGCGCCTTTCTTTTTTATGGGTGCTTTCTATGGAATGAAACAGCAATTTTATTGAATAGATTTTGTAGAGCATTGATGTTTGTAATTTGGTTAAAATGTATGGTTTTGATAAAGGTGCGTGTGCCAACTGTACCTATAGCATATAAATATCCAAGTTTTGTTATTTGGCTTTACAAAAAAAAGTTATAAAACTCAATTTACAAAATATAAAGCAATAAATAACCCGGGATAATGGTAAATTCAAACACCCATTAACATAACTGCGCATGTAAACTAGTACATAACCCTTAAATCGAAATACCAAACCGAAACATGGTCAAAGTTTGCTCGTAAACGTCAACATAAACTTGGGCCGTTAACCGATCAGTGTTCATTGTGATCACGCGTCTGGCTAACTAATATTCAAATTAGTGACGTCATCGGATTAGGCTCGACTCCGCTCAATTCCTGTTGATTACTCCGCCACGGGTTATTATGCTAGGAAATGTATGTTCATTAAAATTCGACATCTTGTGACGTTGTAATTTCGTTGGCTTATAATAATTTGAGTGTGTGATGGAATTATGTGTTACCCAATTGGATTATTTTAGGTACATATGTTTTGGGTAAACGTTCGTTCATACATCGTTTTGTTGGCGGATGTTTTCAATAATTTTAATTGTGGAAGGAACAAATCATTCTTGAACGTACCTTTTTCTTTAGTACGTAAAAAGATTTCTTTCTTTAGGTACAAATTTGAAACTTTAACAGCGACGTGAAAAGATTTGGATCCTACAAAATAATAGTATTTTTTTTTGTATTGTTTTTCAATTTTGACTCTTACCGCTAACAGACATTATTAATAGAAACAGAAACAGAAAGCTTCAGTAAGTATTTACTTTCATCTCAAAAATGTGCATTAAAAATTACCTTCAATTTTGGGTCCTATTCAAATAGTAACACAATCTAAAGCATTGTCCTTTAACAAGATCTATGTATTAACAATATTGCTAGAACTTGATATTGTTTCATAAAATATTAAACGCGAACAGGCAAGCCTCCACAAAATATCATCATATTTTCCTATATTTGCTGTACACGATGGAGGAAAGTTTACCTTCTCCCTGTTTTCATAAGATTGAACTAGCAAATAAAGAAGCTTATAAATCAAACAAAAGCCAAGTAAATACGAGACATTGAAACGCACTCATAATACGAAATATAAGAAACAGACATCGAGAAAAAATCAATTTTCTTATCATATTTTCTGTACATTTTATTCAAATGTTCGACTATTGTTAATATTTTCAACTTACAAATATTTATTTTCATGCTTTCTCGACGTTAAAATGTTTTTAACTTAATAGCGCAAACCGTCTGGTACTTTTTTACAAGCAATATTAAAATTGTGTTTAAAAAGTTCAGACGTCTGGAAATTATACTTAGTTTGTATTGTAAACTCAATTTTGTTTTTTTAAGGTCGTTAAAAATAGGTCTTTACAGAAATTTGTAAATTTTTTAGCGTTAAATAGAGAGTTGAGAGTATTAACTAAAAAGGCTACAGTATACCTATATACACTGTCAATTTTCTTAAGAAACTACCGTTTCACTCAATATCAGGTACACACTTCAGCCTGACCAAGAAGGTTGTAATATCACCGTGGTTCGGCTCCGAGCAGTAGAAGGAACGGGGTAGATTTAGTCAGTTAGTCAATGACAGATTACACTGCTTCTCGTCCCACATAGGGTAGTAAAAGTTATTTTATGATTTGCGACCCTCAAAAAAGCCTAACTACAAAATATCAGATAGAAAGTAGGTACCATACATTTCAGTGAAGAGATAGATCCACACACAGTTTTTCTTCTTCTAAAGAAATATAAAAACTCAACTGATAAAATATTCTGTTAATCTGATTACTGTCAGTTAGTGCGCCGACTCACAGTCGGATACCTTTTAAGAGATTTATGATCATTATTTTTTTGTTGAAAGAAAAACAAATCTGTTTTCAGCACGTTCTTGGAATTATATCTTTTGTTTGTTTTTGTTTTATCGTGAGTATTGTTATCTGGGTAGGTAATTAATGCTTCTGTTTCTTTCTTTGGGCTCATGTTGTTGAGATAATATCGCCTCCTTTATTTTAAACGCTCAGACTCTTGTTTGTATGGGCACAAGCACTATTATAGTGCAATTATTAAAAATTGGTCACAATTTTCTATGCCTGAGTATTGACGAAGTCTTTCATTTTCTTAATAGGGCGTTTCCAAGGTGTGCCTGCTAGGGAGCCCTCAAAAAAGTAGATACTGTAGTTATTTGTTGTGAAAAAAATAAGTTGAAGCCCATTAAGTGTTATGCACGGACATATAGCATAAAATGTGAATTAATACAATTACAGTTCAGTTAACTTGTTCCTTGGTTACATAATTTGTTAAAGCAAAGTAAAGTAATTGTGATAAAAAGGCATTCAAACATCAAATTTTCATGTTCACAGAAAATTGGCATTTATTGATCTTTCCCAGAATTTGCAGATTTCCTCTCAAGTACATCATAGTAATGTAAAGTTAATGGAGCGTCTAAGGTTTATGACGACCTTAAGGAGTTACGGAGAAATGTCATGAATATCATTACAGAAGGCCGTAACACAATTTTTATCTGTCCCTAAGCATTAAAAATATTAGTACCATTTTGAAAGTACCTACCTGAATATTAAATACCAACATTTTACAAATTCAAAAGGCTCCCATTATTTCAACGAAATTATAAAAGAAGGAGTTAGGAACAAGATAAGAGTCACATCAACCAGCCTTTTCATTTCACTTTGAATTAAGATAAAGATGGCGCCGAATGCGCGGCAAATTGAAATGGAAATAGCTCGCGGTGGCCGTTTTTATTCGTTGCGTGGCGCGGGGTCGACGAACACTCGTTATTTCACCTCAAGCAATTTTCCTGCAGATGAAAAAGTTTGACTTATCAATTCCACTCGCTATTCTGTATGCACTCTTTAATTTTTCCCGTTTTCCTCTGAGTTTTTCATTATTAAAGCAAGATGCTCGTTACCTCCATTTAGTTCGCTGAAAAGAAAAGCCAACGAGGGCGGTTGTTTCAGTTGGAATGAAAATAATAAATCACTAGGTAGGTAGATCGCAGACGGCGTCTGGTCTATTTCATGCCCTCTGCATATATAATGGATCCTAGACTAAAGTGCTCAAGATTTATGCGGCTGCTTATTGTTTAAAGCGTTAATTTAATTTGTTTTCCATGAGAACATATGGTAAAATTCTAGCTCTGCTTTCATTTGTTGTCTCTCTTAATTCAAATACGATTTTGTTTTATGTTTTGCCTAACTTTGTAGTGGATTTTCCATTCTTTCGAATATAAAATTTAAGTAAAATGTCTGTGAATAAGGCTTCGTCTGCAGTTGCGAGTATGATAAAAGAAAGCCAGTGATATGACTTGGTAATGTTACGAGAGAAAAATTAAATCTCGTGGGAGGTAAATCGGAGGAATTTAAAATAAAATTGTGTTGAATGAAAACTATTTATTACTTTGGAATCTCTGCAAGAAGATAAAGTAATTTGTTCTTACATTTTGTAAGTCACAACTAATTAGCTAGATATGTCACACATAGTTTTTACATTTTAAACAAAATGTTGTTAAGAATGTTGTTCTAATAGAGTTAGTAATTAGTAAAATGATAAACTATAAGTGCAACCATGTAAAGGTAGGTATTTATCTATGTATTAAAAAAAAAACATTAAAGTCTGGGAGAGTCATGCTTCAAAATGAATGGGTCGGCTCGACCGGAGTGATATCACGATTTCACGGAAAATCGAAGTGAAACAACTACGACGTTGAGTTTCGCTATATGAGTAAGTTTCCCGGACGCCCAATTCTTACCTTCTCTCAATCCTTAAATCACTGCAACCTTAGTCCCCAAAATGTTGAGAACGCTCTCGTAAGTTCTCGCCTTATCCATGAGTGCACCGATTGTTTACTTACTGTCAGGTTAATAGTCTGCACGTCCATTATATTCATAACCCATTGGGATCCATTCTTTCTTCAACTGTATTCCAAGTATACAATTTCATATTCCATTTCGCTTATATATATTATTCAAATCTTTCCTCTGTATACGTTTCATGAAATAAAAAATACACAATAAAGTAACAAGAAATTTCTGTTTCATATTTTACAGATTGAGATTGACGTATGTAAGTTCTAACTGGTTTTGCCGAAATTTCGGCTTATTGGGTGCTCAAATTTGACGTGGAAAAGACAGAGGCCTGTCCGCTGTCAGATTTGGCACTGAGTTTCTGCCTTCAGCTGAGTCAGCATAATATAATACTGAAGCAAATTCATAGCGAAATAAAAACAAACAAGCGAAGAACAAGTTTGAATAATGCGGTGGTTCTGTAACAGTACTTTTGCAAAGAAATGAAATGCTCCAAAACCATTTTGTTTTTTTTTTGACGATCTCATACTTGAGAAATGTTGTCTTATACATTGTTACGAAAATGAATGTAAAATGTAGGTAAATATAACAAAGTAATGCAAAACTGTCTTTACTTTTGAAGCAAGACTTGAGACTAGTTTACTTTGTATGAAAAATCATCTTAGAAAATTTTATCACCGCCTAATCTAGGTCAACATTTCAATTCGTTTGAAAGTGTCAAAATTTATTCCTAACGTAGGTACAGGTTGGTAACGGAGGTACCTATAACGGGCACTAGAAATAATATGTAATCTAAATTTAACAACATAAAATTTTATATTTTATTGTTTATTTTGGTCGTTGGATGTGGGGAATCCTAAAAATATATTTACCGTTTCAATAAAGAACGAAAAATGGGACAAAGGAGGTAATTTTTGTAGAGGAAAACCGTAGTGTAAATGAAAATTGATTGTCTGCTAATTACGATGTAGAGTAACGCTTTGAATAAAATATTTATTCTTTTGTTGAATTATTTTATGAGTTTTTTAACGTTATTGTACAAGTGAATTTTGTTATAGGTATATTCGTAAATTGCGACATTGTTCTTCTTTGTTGTATTGTTGACTGTGAGGTTTCATTTTATTTCGGTCATGTTTTATATTGTGTTTCTTTCTTGCTTTATATGTAGATTTTGTTTGTGTTATAGAACAGTAAACGAGCATATGGATTACCTGATGATGAACAATTAGGTATGATATTCATTCTAAGTGAGTACCTATAGAGTGCGCATGTCATCTTCCCCTATAACAAAAACCATTTTTCTGTGCTCGCTTTCCACCATTTCCCACCATTTTTGTACATATTACGGTAAATATAGTAATTGAGTCTTTGGTTTTTTTTTTGGGTGAAAGTCTTGAATTGACTTCTTTTTCCCAGCTTGCGGCGAGATCAAAGACCCACCTTGTTCCTTCTCCTGCTCCAGTCAGGGCCGCAATAAGTTACTATTGCGCTTGACTTCTACCCCGGAGTTGTTGATGTTGATGTTGGACGGAGCGACGATCGTCCGGTAAGCAGGTGTCTGCGGAGTAGGAGAATAAAACTCCCTCTCGCTTTACCCTGGGCGAGAGAAGTCGTTTCATGATTTTCACCTCACAAAAAACCCGATCCCTCAAATATATACATAGTATATGTATCTATACATATATCTCCATACCAAAATATACAAACTGCATAATAAATACAGGTGATAACAGCAGGGTGATTCTGTAAGACTTCATTCTAAACTTCGAATCTGAATCCGCCGTGAGTAGTAGTACACTAGCGCTACACTTGCGAGTTGAACTAAATTGACAGCATCATTTTGAAAGATAAAGTATGAAATGACGTTAAAAGTGGCATTCTAAAATTTAATTTACCCGTCATTTCGACGCTCACTTCGCACTCGAACACGATTCAAAATCAAACAAATTTTATAGAATCGACGTGCAGAACACAATCACACATTCACACCGAACATTTATCTACACAAGTAGTATTAGGAAACAGCCAGTGATATGTCATAATTGTGGCAGGCCATAATGAGGCGACGGCGTACAAGCCTACGATGGTTACACACAAAGCCATGATTTATAGCCCCATGTTCCATTGTTAGCTTAATGAGATTGCACAGTCAGCACAATCGTTTACAGCTAGTATAGCAAGCGACTTCAAAGGAACGCTATAGTAGGATTTTTTATTACATCAAATAATGGATTTTAGGGGTGCACTTTGAGCCCTAGCCTCTGTGGCTAGGTTTCTTTATTATAAATGACTTTTTGTGAATTTAACCTTTTTGGAAATAAAATTATTTCAAAACGCAGTATCAAACAACATTCTTAATTTATAAGAATTTACATTTTTATTTTGAAAAATTTGGCCTATCGAAAAGTAAGTACTTACCAGGAAAGTATTAAGGTACTCGTGCGAAGCAGGGGCAGATCACTAGTATCTTAATATAATAATTATACCGACGTGAACACATGTTTTAATCTCAATTTAGCAATACAGCTTGATGGTAAAGACCAGAAATGCTTGCGACCAAGAGATTTAAAAATTAATAAAACTTAAGCTGATAATACGTGTAAGAGCGCATATATGTCATGTAGCACTCAATTTAATTTAATGTATTAAGGAGACGTATTAAAATTATATGAAGATGGTAATTTACACTGAAAATTGTTAGATTCAAAGAGAAAAGTTTATGGGCAAGGGAATAAGAACTCACCAAGTCAAGAAATTTAATTAAACAACTAATGAAAAACCGGAATCAAAGTTACGTCGCACAAGTCTTATCTCTTTTAAAAATGTTTAATTATATTTTCGTGTACTTAGTGCTTGGTAGAATATTTCTGAAATGTAGCGATATTCAAGTGTGGGATAGCCATGTTTTGGCACGAATGGGTCAGCTCGACCGGAGTGATACCACCGCCTCATAGAAAACCGGCGTGAAACAACCACAGCGTTGTGTTTCGCCGCGTGAATAAGATTACCGGATGCCCAATCCTTCCCCTCCTCCAACCATCCAACACAACGCACTCGTAACTCGTTTACTGTTGCGGGTGTCCATGGGCGGGCCCTGTTTGAGTGCAGTAACAATTGCACCCCAAACCCCAGATCATTTAACTCTTAAAGTCCAGTTTATTTGGTCACATAAAATAATAAACGGTTGACTGCACGGTTGGTGCGGTGGCTGGGTTCGATTCCTGCACGGAACAACTCATTGTGTGCTCCACAAATTGTTGTTCCGGGTCTGGGTGTCATGATGTTTTTGTGAAATTGTATGTTTGTAACCGCACCCACGACACAGGAGAAAATCCTAATGTGGGGCAAAGTTTTATATAAAAAAATAAAATAAAAAAAATGAAGAAAACAATGTTATTAGTAAGTGTAAGGTGGACTCGCGCACTAAGGGTATCTTACCGAAATCACGATTGTTGTTTGGGAGCACCTCTTTTATTTTAATACCTATTCTTTGATTTTTAGCATTGGTTGTTACAGTGACGACTGAAACACATAATTTATAATTTTTTACTGTCTAACTATCACGAGCCATAAAGTAAAGCCTGGTGACAGATAGAAGGTTTCGTGGTAGACTTGAGGATAAGTCACCCCCTTCTCATGCATGACAGTGCGGGTCCGAAACGAGGCAAGTGCCAAGTCACATTATACTTTCTAACTGTATTTAGACACCAATGACAAACGGTGAACGAAAATATTGTGAGGAAACCTGGACTGATAGTTTCTAATTAAAAGTTTGAAATCATCAATCCTTGGTGATTTTCAATTGTGCCACTCTTTCCACGAATGACTTAAGATTCGATTTAGGCACTACTTATAAGTGGGAGAGCCATGTTACGGCACAAATGGACTGACTCGACCGGAGTAGGGCCACGCATAGAAAACCAGTGTGAAACCACTAGAGCATTGTGACCCGCTGTGTATAAATAAGGCTACCGGAGGATCAACCCTTGTTGTTTTCTTGATACAAAATTTATAATTGTTACTAGTAAGCCTCTAGTTTCTTTTACCATTTTAAAACGTTTCGTGGGCACCCTTATAGTACCTGCAATTAATAATATCCACATTAACAAAGAAAGTTGTTCAAAAATAGGAACTATGTTCAGTATTCAAAACGTCTATATTTATACTTTTGGGTAAAAGTTTTACTTGAAATATAAATAAATAGACGTAGCTATGTTTATCTCGAAAAGGAAATGTAAGCGTGAAAATACCTTCTGCATTGTTAAACAAACACAGCCTCTACTTATGCAAAAGCCACGGCTCTGTAAGTAAGACTGGCTGTTTCAATTTCGTCACGTACCGTTTGCTTTCATTTTACTCGTAATGGCCTCGTAAAAATAAAACTTCGTTAAGTAAAAGCAATTGTCACCGAGCTCAATTTAAAGACAAAAACATCTTTTTGATTAACAATTTCACACAAGTCGTTAATTTTTTATAAAATGCGTTGATAAAAAGACATATTTTTGGAACTAAAATAAAGCAAGCGAAAAGTTTCAACGTCCGTGAATGAGAACACAGAATACCCATTAACCAGAATATTATTTCTAATTACAAAAGGTGTGGAAACAAAAAGTTTGATAACTTCTTCAGATATTAAAGCCAAGGAGCGTCTCCTTGGGGGCACATTGTTGTAGGAGCATTATCAAAGCGCTTTCTAAGATATATGAGTTGTGGCTCCGCCTTCTAACTGTGCAATGAACTTTAAATCCCCTTAACACCTGGGTCCGCCCACCAAATACAGTTGTTGTGGAAATAAATGCGATAAAATCGTACTTTATAGGACATGCAAAGCTGAACTTAGTTTGTTCTGGTGTGAGTTATTGTTTGAGCGTGTAAGAGTTGAGTACAGTGCCCTTAAAGACACGGTTCGTGAACCTTTTTGTTCCCGGCACAGCTGGGAGTGCCAGACTCTGCATTCACTCAACCTTTCTGTCATGAACGATAAAAAGTTCTTTCACGTTATCTAACGTCTTTTGGTGGCAAGGAAATGGTTAACGTTTACTTAACCCAATTAGGCTTGGGTTTGACTGCGGGCGTGTACTTAATATTAACGACGAAGTCTAAAGTTGTTTAAGACTAAATAAATGTAGATTGGATTTTTGTGCGCGACCTATTTGAAGTACTTGACGTCTCTTGCAAAGGTCTGTTCTATTTTACAGGCTATGTTTAAAAAAAACAAAAAAAAAGCTTTTCTTTCACCTAAAAATAAACTATTAGATCTGCATACCATGTAATGTGTATTTCTACGATACTATTCCAGCAGGTCCTGAAAAAATGCTTGTACTCTAAGCATGTCCTCGTTCCTTAAGGAAACGTATTAGCATTCCCGTCGGATAGTGTCGAGCGCAGGAGTTGAAACCAAACAAGGCTGACGCTGTACGAATCGTTTCCTTTACATTCAAATGCCGGAACAACAGTTTCCGTTAAACAAATCACTCTGTCACTTTTGTTTTATTCCAACACTATTTTTGTTATATGTATGTACTACGTTTAAATGAATTAGCCATTTAAATGTCTCATTACCATATTAATGTGAGAATGTTACGTTTTACTGAATAGGTACAGTGCGGACCGAAAGGTCGGTTTTCTTTTTGCTGGATAGATGGTGACCAAGTGAACTATAATAGTAATGATCATTTAGATTTAAGTTGTCTAAATGGCCTCTGCGTAGTTGGCTACCGCCCCTCGTATGCTTCCTAAATGACCAGGACTCTATGATCCCGCGATTAGCAGAAGACATACTGATAATCTAATTGTAAGTAGTAAGTCTTACATCATTCAAAAATACCAACAACATCGGAACATATGCAAGTGCGCTTTTGGCCTTGTTAAAAGAAGTACCGTTTATATCAAAGGTTAGAAAAAGTGTGACAAAAATTGCGACCAATTGATAAAATTCAACTTGTCACTAACAAAACTTGCTATCTGGTATCTACGACGTCACACTAATGCCATTTGTGGAACGATTCTACCTTGGAAAACTGCCACCGCGATACGAAATCGAAGACTTCAAATCGTATATTAAAATGTATCAAATAGCGAAACAAAATATTTCTATAAAGTTATCAACGGGCATACTGCCAAAGAGTTCACCGCACTGATTGGATAGCTCGTGCGAGATATTGCTGAATTTTTAAAAGAACCTTGAAACAATTACTCAGCATACTCAAGAAGAATTTGTGCTGAAATGAAAAGCTCAGCATATTTTCTATTCAAATACAGAACTATTCGGTGAGTTTTCTTTTCGTATTACAAAAGACAAACGAATGGAACAGTAGCTTCAAATAAGTATAAGAGAAAACGGCACAAAAAGTACTAATTAAAACTAAAAGAAAGATCTCCTAACAAAGCTATAATATCCTGTAAAAAAAGTGAGAAAAAAGATATAAATTAAACACTATCTTAGTCTCCGTCCAAGAGAGATTATGCACAATAATTTCTTTTTAAATGCAAAAAGCTTAATAGGAGTAAAGAGGGAAGTTTCAACTTGAAAGTGCATTAACATTTCTTGAGCAAGCCTTCAAGAGAACAGATGTTAAAGCCACAAGTCAAATAGACGTTGGAGAGAAACAAAGGCGATGGTCCGTAACAGCGAAACTTGGACGGGATTATACAAGATTGAATATTACGTGGAACAGTTAGGAAAGTCTTGTACATCGAAGTGATTTTACCTTCATTTTGCTTTATGGCAAGAAGACGTTGAGATGTAAGCGTAGACTATTAAACATAATTTTGGTTGGACACGGATAGCTACTAAGCCGGTACATGCTGCTTAATTAGACGCTGGCTGAGACCTACATCAAACTGAATATATAGTAGATTTTGGGCTCAACGTATGTCTAACCTACATACCTTGAAATCTCATGAACCGGTTAATATTTCAGATATATTACTATTATTATTTTCCTTGTGTGTTTAACTATCTGTTACATGCGTTAAAGATATATTTTGTCCAAATATATCACTACATAGTATAAAACAAAGTCGCTTTATCTGTCCCTGTATCCCTATATTCCCTATGTATGCTTAAAACTTTAAAACTACGCAACGAATTTAGATGCGGTTAAAAACTGGTTGAAGACGAAGGTTTATATGTATAATAATATCCACTCGTGGAGAAATTTAGTATGTCCATTGCACCCGCGCGAGTCCTGGGCGGGTCAATAGTTAGCATTCGTTCTTAAATACATATTTTACATCTTAACAGTCCGTCTTTGTAGTATTTTTTTCAATTAGTTACATTTATTCTAATAAAAACACAATCAATCTTCCTCCAGCCTTCTATTTCTAGGCACATAATTTTACAAAGAACTGAATTATAAGAATTAACATCTCAAAGGATTTTGGACCTACAAAAGTAACCGAAACGATTCACGGGTCTCAGGGCTGTCTCATAAATAATACCTGAACGGGTACAACGTAGGCCGTATACCGGGATTAATCTTATGTTATATTCCAGGCTCATACTTGTGCGAAGTTGTATGCCAGTGTTCTCGGGAATTCATAGCTCTTAGTTAATTATAACCGCGTTTGGTACGATATTGTACGCCGGCATTATCTTGGAGCTCTGTGAGACAAGGGCTATTAGTAGGGATGTCGTATCATATTTAATAGAAGCATTCTGGTACGCAATTAGGGGCACTGTGACAAACGTTGGATTTGATCTGTGAATTATTTTATGTTCTCTCTGTACGCTCCGTTTGATGTGATTAAATATTACATTTCGGACGTGAATAGTTTAATTAATAAATTGCAAATGGTATACCTTAAATTCCTAACGCAAGTTTGTATCGTTATAAATTTGTATTGAAAACTAGCTTCTGTAGTGGCTTCGTTTGCACTGAGATACAAAAAAGCTTGGGTTATTCCAGACTGAACTCTATCCCTATGCCAAATATCATTCTGGTCCATTCAGTTTTTTTACGTAAAACTAAAAAAAGAAATAACCCTTCCTGATGTTAAGGTATCTGTAACTAGCAGGAAGTATAAAGAAATTATTATTCTATTTATTAGCAATAATACATTTTGCTTTGTTCCCTCATCAATAGATTAAACGCACGATACAGCGATGATAATAATCATGCTATAACCCGATGAGATACATAAATTATATCGATACATAAAAAATATTAAGCGACCTCTTTTCTTTGTATAAGTATTTAGTTAGAAAGTAATTTGATTTAAATTATATTTTATTTTCTTATATAAATATGACAAGATCAATTATTTCCAGTAAGAACTATTTCTAGGGATATAATTCTCTTTCGTAAACTGCATTTTTAAATTTGGAAAAAAAACTCCCGGGCCTGTGTGTCTATGGTACAAAATGCGTTCGTTTTAACTAATCTTTCTTTATCCACCACAGACAATAGGAATGAAAATAAAAAAAAATATGGAAGGTTCTACCTATTTATCTTTTCGTGTTACTTATTAGAGTCAGCTGAAGTAAATGGGTGACTTAACCCAGAGACGTTGTTGTAAGAAATTGCTCGCGGACATTGAAGAGGGTCGTTACGACCCTCTGTTTTTAATTTAGTCTGTTTTTCAAATACCAGGTAATGTACCGTAAAATAATGTTTTAAGTGTATACTTTATTTATTTTTAGAAATACTTTTCTTATTTTGGTTTCTGAAGTAAATTTTGTGGGTTTTAGTGAACCGTATTCTTCATACACGTAAGAATTGACAAGATAAGTAATCTTAAGTGAATACGTAGTCTTAATTTAGACGTTATTCATTGCATTATATTATAATGGATTATATGTTGATGGAATAGTGTTAAGGTCTGTAGTTTAAATAAAAGATATATTTAAGTGGACTGTAAATTTATAATAGGAATACTGATTATAGGTACAAAAATATATAATAAGCTAGCGTCGTTAGTGAAGGTGCTGTGCGGAGTGCCGATGGCGGACACGGTAGGACCCCTCGCCCGCGCGTCTCGCCCGGCCCGTGCTGCCCTCTGGCGGCCGTAGGTGATGTCGATGGTCGATATGTGCATCGACATACTGCCCGGGGTGAAGTTTTTATACTTCACTGAAGTGGTAAGGGGCAAATGGAGTTGAAGCCTCGGACGACTGTTCCCGTCTTCATCTTGACCTCTGCCACCCGTGTGATGCCATCGCCGCCTCGATGCACCTTGATGATGCGGCCGAGTGGCCACAGAAGTGGCGGCAGTGCCTTGTCCCTGACAAGAACCAGAACTCCTGGCTGCAACTCGCCTGTGGAAGCCTTCCATTTGGTTTTTTGCTGTAGCACAGAAATGTACTCATTACAAAAGCGTTTCCAAAAGTGATGGCGTATAAGCTCCACGCGTTGGTAGCGCTCCAGCTGCGTAATGTTGCCCTCAGTGACCTGTGGATGCGGAACAGCAATAAGTGGTCGTCCAATTAAAAAATGGGCTGGTGTTAGGACTGTTAAATCTAATGGATCAGAGGAAACTGGGGTTAATGGACGCGAATTGAGAATAGCCTCAATTTGATATAAACAAGTTGTCATCTCTTCGAAGGTGAGATGAGTAAGAGTGAGGACCCTTTTTAGATGGGCTTTAGCGGCTTTGACAGCGGCCTCCGCTATCCCATTAAAGTGAGGAGAGTAAGGAGGTGAAAAATGAAATTCTATGCCCTCCTGAGCTATGTCGGAAGCAAGGCTTGAGTTGGAAAGAAAATTATTTATTTCATTAGAGGCTCCAACGAAGTTCGTGCCGTTGTCGGACCAAATGCTACGCGGTTTTCCTCGACGCGATACAAACCGCTTTAGAGCAGCCATGTAAGCGTCTGTCGTTAACGCTGTGACCAGTTCGATATGAACCGCTTTCACTGCAAGGCACACAAAAATGCATAAGTATGATTTAATCAGTCTACATCCTCGTCCTTTGCGATCAGCGATCATGATTGGCCCGGCTCCATCGACACTACAGTTCAGAAAAGGAAATTGCAAATCGGTACGACATTTAGGTAATTGACCCATGATGGGTTGAACATTTTGAGCCCTAAATCTAAAACATTTTACACATTTTTTAACTATAGATTTCGACAAATTTCTCCCACCTAAAGGCCAGTATTGCTGTCGAATACTTGCCAACAAAAGCTGTGGTCCTGCGTGTAGTAGCTTGAGATGTTCATTAAGAAATATTAATTTAGTTAAAGTGTGTTTGCTGCATAGTAACACGGGATGTTTTATATTAAAATCATAGGGTGAATTATTTAATCTACCACCAACGCGCAAAATGTCATAAGAATCCACAAATGGAGTTAATGAAGTAAGACGATTATTATGAGGTAAAGGTTTTCCTGATTTCAAAATAGAATATTCTTCAGGAAACATCTCAAGTTGACCATTGCGTAAAATACAATTTAATGAATTGTTTAATTCCTCTGAACTAAGAAAGTCGACACGTCTAGTTGCTTTATTTTTAAAATTATAAATAGCTCTAAGTACATAAGCAACTATTCTTTGTAAATAAATGAATTTTGAATACCTTGAAATTAGATTAATTATTATTGAGGAACTAATTTGATTAGAATTAGCGTGAGTCAGGTTACCATTATCATTGGTACTAACTACACAACTAATACTGTCTGGTAGATTGTGTTTCTCGAGATTAGGCCTTTGTGGCCATTCCTTCTTGGATTTTAATAAGTAAGAAGGACCTGACCACCACAAAGAACTGGTGCTGATAGCATCAGCCTTCAGCCCGCGGGAAACAAGATCCGCTGGGTTGTCCCTTGACGGCACGTAGCCCCAGGTATAATCAACAGTACACTCTTGTATTTCAATGACTCTGTTACGCACAAATGGTTTAAGATTGTGACATGAGGTATGCAGCCAAGCCAAGACTATAGTGGAGTCACACCACATATAAATGTTGTCTATGTGCATTGTAAGAGAGTCACGAACTTTGGTACACAATCTTGTCGCTAATAACGCTCCACAGAGCTCGAGTCGAGGCACTGTAATTGGTTTGATAGGTGCAACACGATTTTTTGAAGTGAGAAGTTTAACATAGACATTGCCGGAACTGTCAATCGAACGAACGTACAAGCACGCGCCATACGCCTTCTCTGAGGCGTCGGAAAAGACGTGAATTTCGTTTTGTATAGCGTCACTGCAAGAAATGAATCTAGGTATTTTTAGCTCATTAAGACAAGATAAAGTACTTGCGAAAGAGAACCAAAGTTTGCGAATTTCTTGATGAACAACATCGTCCCAATCATACTTCCCTACCCAAAGCGTTTGCATTATTATTTTTGCCTCGACTACACACGGACCTATCAGACCCAGTGGGTCGAAAATTTGACCGATAATAGATAAGATATGCCGTTTTGTAATTTTTATATTAGGATTATTATTGATATTTATTGAAAATGAAAGTGAGTCAGTGTCACATAACCAACAAAGGCCCAAAGTTTTAAAGGAGGCGTTGAACTCTAATCTGTTATCATGAGAAGAAGAGTCATTCTGATGAGTAATTTGAGCAAGAATACGAGGATCGTTTGACCTGAATTTCCGTAAGTTAAATTTAGCCCCTGATAGAGTATTGATAACGTCCCTACATATCTCTATTGCCCCGTCAATAGAGTCGCTTCCGCCCAAATAGTCGTCAACGTAAAAGTCGCATTTAATAGCACGCTTAGCATCTTCAGAAGAAGCTGAGGAAGCCAAACTAGTTAGGCATTTAGTGGCTAAGTATGGTGCTGATGCCATACCATATGTCACTGTATTAAGACGGTAAACTTTAAGCTGCTCTTTAGAATCAGCACGGAATATAATACGCTGTAGAGACCGCTGATCATTATTTAAATATACTGACCTGTACATTTTTTCTATATCGCCTGAAATTGCGTATTTATGTTGGCGGAAGCGTAATACAATAGAAATCAGATCGTCTTGTACCACTGGGCCCACCATTTGAATTGAGTTTAGTGATATGCCCGTAGTTGTGGTAGCTGACGCATCAAATACTGTACGCAACTTTGTCGTAGTGCTAGACTCGCGAATGACACCGTGATGGGGTAGAAAATAACTAGCATTTTTATCAGAGGATACAGAAAAGTCTCGTAATAGACATTCCTCCGTCATGTGCCCCAATTGTTCATAATCGCGCATGAATTCTAAGTAACGTTCTTTAAATATTGGATCACGTTGAAAGCGTCGCTCTATTGATAGAAAACGACTAATAGCCATTTGTAAAGAGTCGCCTAATGCACTAGGGTCTTTTTTAAGAGGCATCGTAACCACAAAACGCCCATCAGTGTCGCGATAAGTATGTTTAAGAAAATGCTGTTCGCAAGCCTGTTCCTCTCTGGTCAAAGCACTTTTAGTAGGCACCGAGTCCAACTCCCAAAACCGGTTAATATTGACATCGTCTGTAATGAAATTACAGAAGTGAGACGAAGATTGTAGATTTGGTAAATGTACCTGACCAGAGACAATCCACCCTAGCTTAGTTTCCTGAAGCCTAGGTTGATTTTTGCCTAACTTAATTGAATTTTGTCCTAGGATGTTCCAAAATGTTTCAGCACCGATTAATATATCGATGGCTGATGGTATATTAAAGGTAGGGTCCGCGAGACACAATCCGGAAGGAACCGGTATTTGTTTAAAGTTAACGAACCGTGATGGCAAAACTTTAGCGATCTCAGGTAAAATGAGACAATCTAATTCGACCTTATAGTCACCGCTATAAGACTCAAGAGTGAGATTACAAGACTGTGTACTGTAAGAGGTCTGATTGTTTATACCTGTGACTGCCGCCAGGCAAGTAGCTTGTGGTGACAAGCCCAGCTTAGATGACAAAGCGGAAGTTACAAAATTTGTAGTACTACCGTTGTCCAGTAACACTCGAGCGGAGTGCTTAGCGCCATTTGCACCACGCACTCTCACCAAGGCTGTGGAAAGTAATACAATTGAATTTGAATTGTTATGTTCC
Source organism: Spodoptera exigua (assembly GCA_902829305.4). NCBI lineage: Eukaryota > Metazoa > Arthropoda > Insecta > Lepidoptera > Noctuidae > Spodoptera > Spodoptera exigua. Next base: position 9,128,417 of record LR824612.2, read on the forward strand.
AAATTGGCTGAAAAGGTAACGTTTTCTTTATTTGGCATGGGAACTGAAAGCGTGTTATCACGTATAGGGTCCTCATGCAATAAAGTGTTATGACGTCCCTTACAATATTTGCAAGATGCATAAAGCTTACAAGCCTTTTCATTATGACCTGAACGTAGACAGTTCATGCAGACTTTGAACTGTTTTACCTTTTCAATTCGGGCTTCAATAGGCAAACTCCTAAATGTTTCACAGCTGAAAAGTAAGTGATTTTCAGCACATAATAGACATTTATAATTTACTGCTTTGTTTTTAATATTTGATGCCACAATAAAACTTTTAGATTTATTTAGATTAGAACTATTTTCTGTAATTTTGTGCTTGTTATTGTTTTTATTATTTTCTTCTAATTTTTCTAATAAGTTTATTTGATCCTCAATAAATTTAATAAATTGATTTAAAGTAGGGGGTCGAGATAATTTATTACGAAATTCTTCCCAGTACCGACTTGTTGCAGAATCAAGTTTCTGAGACATCATAATTATAATAAGCGTGTCCCAGTGTTCAGTTGGTTGTTTTAATGCTTTTAGTGCGCGTATATTCTTATTAGTAATATCAATTATGTAACGCAAACCTTTGCTAGATTCCTTTAAGCATGGCTGAACGTTGAGCAACGCTTGGACATGGTTATGTATGAGCAGCTGATCATTGTCATACCGCTGACATAACAGGTCCCATGCGTTATGATAGTTATCGCTAGTGAAGTCAATGTTTTTAATTACTAAAGCGGCACTGCCGCGTAAACAAGAACGTAGGTAGTGAAATTTCATGATGTCGTCATTACAATTATTGTTATGAATTAGAGAAATGTAAGTGTCTTTAAACTCAAGCCAACCCTGAACACCACCGTCAAAGTGCGGCAAATCAATTTTAGGTAGACGGACATTTGTATGTGCCTTACCTGTTTCCTTTTGAATGCCCGCGCCATTCTCAACAATAAGTAAACTCCGTGCCAAAGCCACGGCTGGATGATACTGGTCCTCGAACTCGCACCGCGTTTTGAATTCGTCCTCGGGATCATCCAACAGCGACTCGATATCCGTCTGTAATACATCGAAGTCGTCGTATAATGATTGGAAACGGCTAAAACGTCCTTCCAACTCGAGACGTTGTAATTCAGACAAGCTAGAAGAAGAAGAACTGGCTAGCACTTTTAAATAGTTTTTAAATATTGTAAGTTTAGCTTTAAGCGCACTACGTTTCTTTTTAAGCATTTCTAGGTCATCGCTATGGTCACTCATTGTGTAAACAGCTGTTTTTTATCGGTAAGAAACGTAGGATCTTGTACGGAAACCGGTTTTTAAGCAAATGAACAATGAATGCAATCGTGCGACGTCTTATCGCTTGTTTATTATACTTAAATATTATATGTATAGTGATTAATGATTAGCTGAGTCGTTTTAAGTAATATAGCAATATAATAACTGATACTTTATTATCAAAGGAAAAAAGGAAGTAATTAAAATACAAGCACTATAGCAAAAAAAATATCGTATGCATTCCCCAAGTTATTTTACGCTATTCTTATTACCAAGCATATAATTAATCCTGTATTAGCCAATCTGAAGCATATAAGGCGGTGACACGCCACGCGGTACGACACGTGCACGTTCGCAAGAAGTGCAAAAGATTGGAAAATTAAGTAAACTAAGGTGTAGTTATTATCAGATATATTATAATTTACTGAAATTAGGTTTTAAAGCACTTGATTACACAAATTGAGGCGAAATTTGGGCAAAATAATGACAGCAAGTGTTGATCTTGTGAGAAGTAAATAAGGGAAATTTAATTGGAACGAACTCACTGTTTTACCGAATCCGCTCCACTAGGTCGATTTTCCAGCCTCCGTGCAGCAGGAACGTGGCGAAGCGAACACCTGTACGCGTTGTTCTTGCCGAGTCCAATGTCCACCAATAAGTCGACGTCACTTATTATAATTTGTTATTCCGGTGAGCTTTACTATAAAAGCTATAGGACCATGTTAAGGTCTGTAGTTTAAATAAAAGATATATTTAAGTGGACTGTAAATTTATAATAGGAATACTGATTATAGGTACAAAAATATATAATAAGCTAGCGTCGTTAGTGAAGGTGCTGTGCGGAGTGCCGATGGCGGACACGGTAGGACCCCTCGCCCGCGCGTCTCGCCCGGCCCGTGCTGCCCTCTGGCGGCCGTAGGTGATGTCGATGGTCGATATGTGCATCGACAATAGCGTTATATTTCAGACATTCATTTTTGACAAGCACTTTTAATTCATAACGCAAATTTGCGGTGAATGGAAATAAAACAGAAATCTATACATCTATGCATGTAATACTCACACAAATTTGCTCATCATAAAAGCTTTACATAATTAAAATTGGAGTGTCTAGGGTCTATTGAAATAACCGTTTTTACATACATACATATATATGAATATATACGAAAAAATATTTTATGTGTAATACGATGTTCCTGGGCGCTAGAAATAACAAACTTTATGCAGACAAAGATTAGCAGACGTCGACGACTAGACTAGTTAGCTAGTATAAAATAAAATGGATGCAAACATATAATTATTCGACTGCCCAATAATAAATCCTTTCGACCTTGAACTCAGTGGCAACCCTAGCCATCATCGAGAAGATTGAGTGAAGTAGTATTTCAGGTAAATGTTACCAGGGGAGATGGAAATAATAACAATAAGGTGGAATTAAGTGGTCTTAATAACAGGGTTGTCTCGTTCTACTGTAATGGCGTGGCAAGTTTGTGACGCTCTCTAATTGTTTCGGAGATTCGCACAAACAATAAGAATATTGCTGGTGTTTGTGTAGTTTTGTTGTTCTGTGTATTTAGGAATAAGGTTCATATTTGCTTGTTGTGATAATGAAATTGTGCTGTTTTATTTTTGGGATTGTTTTTTTTTATTAGAAAACATTTGATATTTTTCTTGAATAGGCTTGGAATAGTGTCTTTATTTATTTATTTATTTAGTGATCAAAACTGATAGGTTTCTATTTTTATTATGTAAAAGAATACGTTATCCAAATGCTTGACAAAAAAACTTAATGCGTATTACAACGAAATGAAACGATAAAAATTTTGCGTACCGTACATTTTTTATAAAAATTTGAGAGAGCTTCGTTAAAAATAACAACATTGTTATATTGTATTATATTATAGTATGTTTGTCCGTCTTGTGCAAGAATGATGAACGACGGTAAACATTTTTACTAAATGAAAATATCACCCCAGGATAAAAGCGGGGGACCTTCACTGTGTTTTGCAACAAAATTAAATTTACATTCTCTAACAGGACATAATTTAACTTAGAGCACTTGAAAATACATGTATAAAAAATTTCACCAAATATCAATCACTACCTACCTAGTAGGTATGTAACAATATCGCTGCCCGCTGTCAGTCCCTATGTATGCTAAGATCTTTAAAACTCCGTGACAGATTTTGATGCGGGTTTTTTTTCAACACAGCATCATCACCGCCGCCCTGCCTTATAGCGGCCAAATACCAACCTAATTATAAATAATAGAAATATAATCTTTATATATAAAAATGAATCGCAAAATGTGTTGGTAAGCGCATAACTTAACAACGCCTGGACCAATTTTGCTAATTATTATTCTTTTTTTGTTTTGTTCGTTATTGTAAGGCGATGGTTCTTACTCAAGAAAACTTTGCACAAAAAAAGGGGAATAGCGGGAAACAACAACCCTTTCGGTACCGTAGCAGTGCACTTGCAAAACAAATGACTGACACCGATGTAGTAGGATATCCGTGCGAAGCAGGGGCGGTCTGCTAGTGATTAATAAAGAGGAAGGTTAGTTGTATAATTTATTGTTTTTTTGGAGAAAGTCACGGGTAGGTATCTGATATTCATATTCATATTCATATTTATTTGCATTCCACAATGTATAAGAGGATGATATATTTGTGTATCAAATGTCAATATATGTTATGATACTCATGTTTATATAATAATCTATCAGTAACAAAACTATCATATACGCCTTAAAACTTAAAACCTAATATCATTTAACTTCCTGACCAGACGAAAACTATACAAACAAAAACAAAACAAATGAAGTTGCCGATCCCATAATTTCCAATTGTTTCGAGGGTATGTTTGAGAATATAAATCTCACAAACATAAGTCTTCCAGATCCAGAAGAACAATGCGGAATAAACCTTTTTAAGCCCCTCAGATATTTTATTCTGTGAATTCTCACATCTGGGAATTGAAGCCTTGCTATAGACTTCGTTGTGTTGGTATTGTTTACCTTTTACTATTTATGAATATGACAAAATTGTATACGTATTATATGGGGATTAAGTTTTGACGGTTATTTTTATATATGTAGGTATTAGCGACGAAGTTCATTATTATTTAATTGATGTTATTATCCATATACAAAACCTTCCTCGTAAATCATCCTATCTATTAAAACACTGCATCAAAATTCATTGCGTAGTTTCATACGTTTAAGCATAAATAGGAATACTAGCTTTTGCCCGCGACTCCGTTCGCTTGTAATAGTGACTTTCTGCAGATTTTTTGGTATAAAAACTATTCTATGTCCTTTCTCGAGTTCCAAACTATGTCTGCACCAAATTTCACAGAAATCGGTTCAGTAGTTTAGGCGTGAAGAAAAAACAGACAGTCAGAAAGAGTTACTTTTACCTCTTTAATATTATTAGGGACAGAGAAAACGTTGTTTTATACCATGCAGTGATAATGTAACGCATTGTTAGAGTAAACCAAACCTAAACCAAATTTTGGCCATATCCAATACGAACTGGCAGTGCTACCAAGATACAAACGGAATTTCCCTTTACGATACAGTAGCCAAAACTCGACCACCGAGATTAAACAATCCTTTGTCATCCAAGAAGCACTCCCATCCATCTTACACCGAATCCGCGCTACCACAGATCATTCTCGCAGATAAATCAAACCGTCCTAATTCGTCCTTTACAATTGGCGAACATGTACCAGTAATCCATGATCACGACACCGGCTTTCAGGCCCCCGAGACCTGTGTAATAAAGCTTACCCCGGTTCGATTAAGCCAGTAAATCAGACTGTCGTCTCGCATAGATATAGAGGGTTAACTTCTGATTTCACGTGTCTCTGACTCCTATCTCGTTGGACGGAAATTGCCAAGAAAAGATGGCGACCAGCGAGGCCTGCTGCTTCTTATTTATTTTTATTTCTCCGGTCCGCGCCGGTATCCGGCACAGCGGTCGGTAAATAAATTGTAGTTTTAGGGCTCTTTATATTGCCATTAAAGACGAATAGAATCATAAATCAATTTATTACCCACGTAAATGCTGGGACGTTGCTAAATAGCCGTTTACCTGATTACACTCTGCCTAACTGCCGTAAATATGTATAAACTCGCATTAAGGGATTAGGGTCGGGTTCATGTTATATCGAGAACCGCTTTTCGATATTGTTAATATTTTTATTTATTTTCTTATTACAGACAATTTGATTTTGTTTTTGTATTGAAATTAATAAATACCTAGTGCCCATTGTGTATCCTTATAATGTATTTTTATTTTTTATTTATTTATTTGGACAAAAAACAGTTATGCATTGCAGAATTAACAATAAAGTAGTTACATTACAGTTGTAATAACGTATAACACACACCTTTGTCCACGTAATAACATATGAAAATGTAGTATCAAAGGTCAAAATTTAATTCAATTAGACTCTTAAAGGCAATTATGAACTCCAAACTAAATTATTATTATAACAAGTAAAAAAATATTAGTCCTTCGATCTGTCACTAATGAAGCTTTGCTTAGTGTGCAATGATGTTTTAGCATGCCTAATGTGCTCCTTCCAAAGTATAGATTTCTATGGGGTAGAATGAAGAAAAAACTCCATGGTTACTCTTATTCAACAAGTATCACAATTAAATACTTTTTAGATTACTAAATGTGTTCGTTACGTCACAACAATGTCACACTAATATTTTTTCTAAATAATCAGAAGAAGAAAATAAACTTCAGATCTGATTAACGTTATCTAGTTTTTACACTTTAGTACGTAATTCCCCATAAAGTATACTAGTAGTGTAGGACTGGCAGCTTTTTATAGTCTTAAAACCACGGGTTTACATGTAGTCGTGTAGTAAGATAACAAACCCGGTCTCTGTATGCTGGCACTAAAAACAGAAATATTCAAATTTTAAACAGAAAAATGTAAAAGTCTTCGTCTATACTGTTATTGTACTATTGGAATAACTATGAACCTTCGTAGGAGAAGCTGTAAAAACTGCATTATGGCGGGTTTCATGACCATATGAAGACTGGGGTGGTGCATACCTAAGTACTTAAATGGTCTCAAGCTTTTTAACAAAAGATATCTAGAATGTAAGAAAGTAGAATATTTTTATCCAACTGTGACGATATTATTCAAGTCCTGTGTTATTTCTGTCTCCGTTTGTAAGTCCAGTTCTATGGAACTTCTTCGTTACTACCTACGCATACTAAACTTGTGATGTCGACTTTATTTGGTGGCACGCATAGATACTTTTTTATAGAATAGGACGCAAACGAGCAGACGGATCCCCTGATGGTAAGCGATCGGCGCCGCCCATGGACACCTGCAACGACAGAGGAGTCACAGGCGCGTTGCCGGCCTTTTAAGAAGGAGTACGCTCGCTTCTTGAAGGTTTGAAAGTTCCTCTTGTAAAGTAAAAAAATGTATTAATATTTTACCTTTATCAACATAATTATGTAGTAACGCTTCTCTCAGTCAGAATGAATAAGAGAAAATATTGTCGCAAAGAAGAAAAATAAATTTATTTTTGTTTAGAATCTGATTGATGTTTTAATACCAAATGTCTTTATTATATTTATTATCAGTTAAATACATACATAGTTGTTACAGTATTATACAGAGACAGTATACGTGCTCTTAATTTCACCCTTAAAATCACACTTCAATTCCTGAACTACTCAAGCCAATAGCGTTGAAAGACTAAGGGACGCTCAACTAGAATTCGCTGCACTATTTACTTAACCGACTGCTAACGCAAACATGTTTGACTGGTCGTGGGCTAGCGGAGGTTTATTGAGACCACAATTGAAACCTGGATTTGAAGGGTGGTGTGAGATATTATAGTTCACAAGTGTATACGATAACACAAATACACCCTTTGTTTTATCACTCTCTGAATCCGATGGGAAGAACAACGCGACCGATAATATTTCATATAGTCCGTAAGAGTCTAAAAACCCCCTGCGCGAGAGGAATTATTTTAATGATTTTCCTCTTTCAAAAAGAGGTTCCTTACTAATGAGCAGTATTGCATTCAACATCCAACGCAATGAGACTTGCGAAGTCAAATTTCTTACACACAAACACTCACAAATCACATTTTGTGGCCTAGCTTATTTATGTTGCTAAATAAATATTTCAGTTTGTTCTAGCTTATTCCAGTAATCTTAAAAGAGCTACAGGTGTCTTAGCACTAAATTCCTTTAAATAAAGTGCCAATATGTAATAGTGGAGCATTCGCGAAAATAGTGTTAATCGTATACATTCGAAGAAATAGTACCTATACAAATAGTGTTGTGTATTATATAGTATACATGTACAAATGTACATACGTATATACATTGCGCCAAATGTGTAAGCAATTTCACAAAATGTTATTTAAAACGAGCATTAGATGTATCAGGTGTTATCTTCTCACGCAAGTCAAGCATCCCAGCGACGTTGTAGACTCCCCTTTGTCGTAATATTGCCATCTTAAGGGGTCTTTCAGGAGATAAAAGGAAAAATATTGGAGTTTACATTTTGTTGTATTTCGATTGTGTTTTTTATTGTGAATTCAAAAAAATGTTTCTAAGATGTTTTTTTTATTTTTTTTATGATTATATTATTTACAATCACAAAATTGATAATAAATATTAAATTCTTTTTAAAGGTTTAATTTATTTTATTTAAAAAATAAATTAATCTTCGCGTATCAGTTCCAAAAAATATCCCAGTACAAATTGAACTCTATGTACTCTTACATAGGCAAATAAAACCAAACCAGTATTAGGTACAATAAGGTACATAATAATGGCAACTGAATAAAATATAAGGTGCTGAGTATCACTTGAATAGACCGTGTCACCAGTAATTCGAAGTGACAAGTGCTCTCTTCCTGCCTTCCTAAAAGGTTTATTTACTTGAATTTGAAATTACTATCAACCGCGATCAAGCTATACTGATGTAAATATTCGGTAAGCTGAAGATGTGGGGCAAACGCGTTGAGGTACCGCGGCCTCGACCTCGAGCAGGAGAAGAAGCGGGGTGGTTTTTAGACCGTAAGAGTCTGACACTCCCTCTTGCATCACGCTGAGCGAGACAAGGCTGATTTTCCGCAATAAGAAATGTTACGTTATTGGTTTAGTGATAACATTGTCTATGTACTTCTATTTTACCACATAAATCACGCGAAAATAATTATCTAAATACCTTGGTATTTAAATTTAATTTATTTTTTTATTTAATTTAATTTATTTTGTAAATATGAAACGCGAAAGTTTAAAAGTTAGTACTTCTATATTAATTTGATTACTTAGTTACATAGTAATATTCTCGCTTTTTAGGATTTGATTTGTAGCAATTGTCAAGTTGGTAAAACATTATTGACGAGATTTAATAATAAAGAATGAAACTTTTTTATTTTTGTGAAACTTATCTCTTATTTCTTACTTATCTTTTTATGTTGATTGAAGTGCAAGCATTAAGTTGATCACTTAATAAAGTGTCTATTAAAGTAATTATTTCATACATATTTCTTCGTCTCACTCAATTGACTCTTACCAAATAACTTTAAGCAAGCTGTAACGTACGCCTACCTTGATCAACAGATGACTTTCAAACAAAGTACTTTCAACGTCTCAACAATATCAGCTGCGAACTTTTTGAAATCGATCCGTCTTAATTATAAACCTTCGTTCAATGTGATTAACAAATGGCTTTAATCCTGAATTCGACAAGATAATTAATTTGAAACGTAAGTACAGTCAGAGTTTAGGCGAACGATCTTAACTTGACTGATTGTCTTTCACAAATAATAGCAATTTTGGTTAATGAGAATTACGACTTCATTTAAGATAGTAGGACTGTGATTTATATAGTTTTATTAAAATGAAGTATTACTATTTGAAAAACTGAGTTTAAACTAATGCAGCCACTCGAACTAAGGCATTTAATTTAAATGAATCAACGTACAAGATCTTTTGAAACACCAATCATAATTATATTACTGTCCGTTAGTTTGGCTGTAAAACCAAATAAGTTTAAATCGCCAATTTAAAATACTAACGCCCGGTTTCTGAAAGGCTTGTCAACGCTAAAATTAACTAATCTCCTGTTAAATCTCTTGTCAAGTGTCAATTGGGTTGCATAAAGCATGATTAATCAACTAATTTGACCATCATGTCAGTTGACATGGCTGTCAAATCAACTCAAGAATCGAATGATTATCTCAATTTTGGGTTTCTGAAACGCTGGTCAAGCCTTGATCATAGATTATTCGTCTGTCAAAAGCTCGGTCAACTAATCGGTGCTTGTTGGCGAATTCACTTACGAATACAACTGATTTTTCACGTGAGTCTACATTTTCTCTTCAAATAAGTATATTTTTTTTAAAGTATGTTAAACAGAAATATTTATTACGAAATTATATTTGTAATAATACCATTTTCTTTGTAAGTGTAAATTATTTGATATCTTGATTAACTTACATTCTGGTTTTAGATTACGATAATGTCTCTTTCGGATAGTAGCAATATGAGTATCAGCACATCCAGCAGCGATAAAGATTTAAGACCAGAATTCCTGTTTCGGATCCAGCGTAAGGAAATGCCCGAGTGTAGTCATTGTGAGGACCACCTAGAGGATATGGTGGAGCATTCGGTGGCGGTATGCCCTGCCTGGGCTGAACACCGCCGTGAACTCAGGGAAGTGATCGGCGGCGGCGACCTCTCGCGCCCGGCCTTAATCGAGGCCATGGTTTATAGCGAAAGGAACTGGGAAGTTATCTCCTCCTCCTGCGAAGCAGTTATGCTCGCAAAGGAGGAGGCGGAGCGCGCGGGGGAACTATCCTCCTCGCGCCCCAGCCGCCGCAGAAGGCGACATTCCGGGCGTCGGGGATCGAGAGATGATCTCCGACCACCGTAAACGCGGGTCTGCGGACGGCGAGTAAGGGTAGCTCGCCACCCGACCAGAACCAGACCCGAGCGTACGGCGCGTAGTGTTCCGCGCGCGCCTCAAAGAGCCCATAGACCACCACAGACGGGGCCCCATAGGGCTGATGTTCAGCCGGGGTTGCGGGGTAAGCGCAATGAGGCACCGTGACCTCGGCCCAGAGCAGAAGAAGGAACAGGGGGGTTTTTAGTCAATAAGAGTCTGACACTCCCTCCCGCCGACCCTGGGCGGGAGAAGTCATTTGATGATTTTCCCCTCAGAAAAAAAAGGATAGTTCAAGAAGATATTGGTGCTCTTTCAGTGATAAATGAAAACACTTCTGTGCTCACATCTTTGTTGTTGACTCATTTTAATTGTTAAGTAATATTAATGGTTTGTATTTTTAGGTGAATACAAAAAAATAACCATATTATTAATATATTTAATTATTAATCTTTATAAAAAATATAATATAACACTTGAAATATAAATCTTTCTTACATAATATATACATATTTAGTTAGTATAGTAACCTACCAATATTTAAATTAAATACTAATAATGTATATTTCTTAACCAAATCACTTATTTCGAAATATATGCTGTTTTATAGTTAACCAATCTTCTAATAACTTCTTTTTTATTTACATACTCCATCTTTATTTCATTATACTTCTTATTATTTTGTTTCTGAGTGTCTGCCTCTCATGTTTAAATTGTTTCCTTGATGTGCAAGTTAAATTACCTGTAAATAAATTTCATTAAAGTTGCAATAATTATTCTTAATACATTATTAGGTACTTAGTTAAGAAATCAGGACAGGTATTTAATATATCATTATCTGGTAACGGTTACAATATTCTGACTAGCTAGTGTGGGCACTAAAAAAGTATTTTAAGATCAAAAACTTACATTTTTATTCTGTCTCGTAGTTCTTTTTAATTCCCATGAGCTGTGATTACTGTTTTTGGCTTCAAGACACTTCTGCATTACTTTTGAATTCATTTATTATAGTTTCCCGACCTTAATTTTTATTACTACTAGATATAGTATTTGTGAACTGATTATCAATTATGTGCTTGTATCTGTAATAAAACATTGTGCGTATTATACATCAGTCTTGGCTGCAGCGCAGGATGTGAGGTATAAACAAAGATATTTAATACTTTTTAACAACAAGAGGTTTATAAAACGCAATAGGTAATAAATATATGTTTAAACTTTGACTTACTTCTGAACTAGTTCTAAAAGAACATGCCTTTCCCTTTCGATGAAATTCTTCCCTCGTTATACCATTTTAAGGAAGTTTAGTTAGCATTTTATTGAAATTGTAACTTGATATTTAAATTTCGCAGAATTGTTTGACATCAATGACAGTCCGTAATTTTTTTAATATTAACATATTTGACAGATAAGAATGAACTATTGAACAAAAAAGAGCAGTGTGGCTATGACTAAAAATAAATCGCATGTCAAATCAAAATAATCATAGATTAGTTAATTATGCCTTGATCAACGTTTCAGAAACTCAAATTGATTTGACAGTCATGTCAAATTAATCGCAGTGTTAGTTGATCAAAGAATTGACAAGCCTTTCAGAAACTGGGTGTATATCTATCTAATGAAATAAAACTTCAATAATACGCATAGTATAATATGTTAAAATGTGATTGAAGCGGATGCAATAAATCCTTATTTCCAGCTTCGAGTAAATCCAAAAAGCGATACGTTCGAGTGACGTAATGAATCCACGATCTCGTTGTGCCCCGTCATGCCGCGAATCGCGTTTGTCTCATGTCGAATACAGCATCGCGTCGAATTAACTCGCGTTAACGCGAAATAGCTCAGTGGTCGGGTGAAATGTACATTAATTACTTGTTACACAGGTTTAAAACGAAATCGCGGCTTTAATACGTCCACGATAACTTTAATAGTTTGGCCATGCAAAATTTTCCTTTGTACGTTTTTCGAACTGCAGATTTTGTGGTTGATATGAAATTGGTTTATGTTTATTTTATGTATTTGTAACGTTATTTTAAAGATTTTTTTGCAAATATATACTATTAAAATGTAAACATTCAGCATTATATTTTAGTTCAACAAATTTTGGGAAGCTCAGCAATCGTCAGCTGCACAACATGTCGAACGTGCATTTAACTTTGATCTTTTCTTATTCTGGACAAAGAAACCGAGTATTGAAAAATAAACACAAAACAAAATTATTTTATTTGTCACATAACCCTTAATACTGTTGTCGTTTAAATACTGTTGCTAGTTGTAACAACCCGGTTTCTTATATGGGTAATACCAATACTTTTAACACAAGAGAATCTTACATTTTAATCATTCATTACATCAAAACCAATTTAAGCAGTCAAAACCCTTGGTATTTAAAAATAACCTCAAATTGAAAGGAAATAAAGTTGTTTTTATATTTCACAGTCCCATCACACAATACACGAATAAAAGCTAAAACATAGAACAAACAAAACTAAAATATAACTTCACTATTGTAGTCAAACAGTAACAGTTGCATTGTTATAATTTCAAAGAGCCTGAAGCAAGATCTTAAGACCAGTGGTCCTTCAGACAGAATAATAAAATCTCGGAAAATTTTCCAAGATCCGTACATACGTGTGGAACTTGTTCTTTAATATTTTATTTCTCTTCCTTATATCGCTGGGGAATGTCGTCTGTGATTAAATGTTGATTGTAACGTATATTACGAGATGTCATTACGAATTCTCTTAGTGTTGTTAATACGAAAGAATGGAAAGGGGAAGATGTGTTACTGCCTTTACAATGGCGTCACATTGAAGGTTTTATGGCTTTAAGGACGTTTGAATTATGTCAGAATTGTTTTTTTTTTTGAGGAACAAGGCCAGTAGAGTTCTTGTTTTTCAAAAAAAGAACAATCTCTGATGGCACTTTGTCTGGGCTAACTTCTATACAACGTGTTGCGGGTTATCCACACGAAACAACACTTTGTGTGATCCAAAAATTGTTGTTTTATGTTTGAGTGTGATGTGTATGTGCATTTGTGTATTTCGTAGGATAGTACCTATTTCAATGTTGCTAAATAGCTGTTACACATATGTATTAGTCTCATTTGTTATTATTATGATAATAATATATAAGTTCGTGTTTATTTTTTTACTTTCTACACAGTTTAACTTTTGCAAGCTTTTATTTGGCATACTTTATGCGTGTATTTTTGTGAAGTAGAAACTTAAAACTTAAATTTTAATCAGATATCTTCAACCGATTGACCTTATGTACACACGTTTAATTTGCAAAACAATAAATGCTAAGCAATACTACTTTAAACTCATAAAACGTCTACAAAGTATTTAGCCCCGGGTCAAATAAAAACTTATTTTAAAAAGTTGTTTTTATATTCTCGATTACGCCAACAAAGTTGATCCAACTAAGTAGCTTCAAGTTTGCGATATCAGTATTATAATATTTCAAACAGTAATGAGCTACCAATGAGCACCACACAGGTGAGGTACCAAAATCATTCTATTATAATTTAATTAATGGTATTCAATAGGAAATGCAATTCAAACACATGAGTGAGGTTACCGGAGGCCCAATCCTTCCCTTCCCCCAATCCCTCCTCAATTCCTAAATCTCCAAATCCCTAATCCCTAAAAGTCGGCAACGCACTTGTAACTTCTCCCTTGCGGGTGCGGGTGTCCATGGGCGGCGCTGATTGCTTATCATCAGGTAATCCGTATGCTCGTTTGCCGATCTATTACATATGAAGTAGCGTTTATAAGCCGAGTAAGTACCTAATATGTCAAGCGTATTGTTGCGATTCTTCGATCGATTGACATAGTCCTGTGTCGTGGGCGTCTTCTAAAATATACAATTTAAAATATACATATCGCACTATGGCCTTGTACTACATTTTGTGAACCACACAAATAGTTGTTCTGTGCGGGAATGGAACCTGCGATACGATGCGCAACAGTCAGTTGCCCAGCTTTTAATATAATTATTTAAAAAATTGCTAAAAAGAAAATACACTGCAAATCATGCCGTAGTGTAAAGCTTTCGAATGGTATCAAAAGTGTTTTTTTTAGTAAGTAGAAAGAAAAACATAAAGTACCAAGAGGCGTCAAGAAACACAGATTTTTTGGTCCCAATAAGAACAATTGAGTTGATTGCAAAGAAGTTTATTTTCCTCCTTTCTTTGAACTAAGATTCTTAAGCTTAATGGAGCGACCATTGATCGTAAGAGACATTTAAGAAAAGAAAAGAAATTTAATACGTACATTGAAAGAAAAAAAAAAGAAAAAAATACAATTCCTGTCTTCTTTTGTTTTGATTACGATAAAATATTTTACGTTTTCAACCATCTCTCATTAACGGGTCAAAATATTCAGATACGCTTTAAGGAAATATTTTTTTCAACAAGATATTGAAAATACTTTCTTTATTCAAGGAAATCTTTTGATTAAACACTAACAGATCCTTTGTTATACTAAAATACGTATATTTTGTTAAGACAATTAATATCTTTACTAGTGAAAATGGTATATCTAACTTTATTTATTGACTAGTTTTTGCCAGCGGCTTCGGTCGCGTTACCCCGGATCAAAAGTTGCATATGTGTTATTCCATACTTTAATCTACCTATCTCAAATTTTATTTTGATCATCGGAGCAACATATATTCATATCTCCATCCATACAATTCGTGATTATAATTTAAAGTAGATTGTACCAAGGCTACGAATCAAGCTATAAAAAACCAACTTACCCTGGCCTCGCTTTGAATGACCTTTCCGCATATCCACTGTTCAGATTCCACTGGTAGGGGTGGAGGTTGATGTGCAGCTGTGTGTTCAGAATAATATGTATTACAAATCATATCTTATATTCAGATTATTTATCTTCGTTATTGTTTATAATAAATTTATTCAATAAACGTTATGAATAAAGAGTTATGTATGAAATTCGGAATACAATAATTTACATTTTTAAATTTTCCCATTCATTGACATTGCACATTGTTAAAGATCTACATTATGTGTTTGTCGGAGCGGAAAATTAATGGCTTTCTGTCTCCTTGCACTGTGTGAAGATCTTTAAAACACCAATAAATTGATTTATCCTTACATACCTTAAAGTTTTTGAGAGTTATAACAGTCTCAAAGCGCATTAATGAGACATACAACTTAAGAAAGAATCATACCTATAATCATACATCATCATCAGCCTAAATGCCTACTGCAGAGCGAAGGCCTCTTCTCATACGGAGAAGGTTGAGCATTAGTTAAAACTCTTGTGCAAGGCGGATTGGTGATTTCCAATATGTAATTAGAATTTGTAAGTCCAGGTTTCCTCATTATGTTTGCTATAGCTTATAAAAAGACGGTATATGACAGTATTACACTCTCAGTGATAATCATACAATTTATAATAATCCTAACAGTCAACCGCAGTATCAGCACGTCGATTCTATAAAATTTGTTTGATTTTGAATCGTGTTCGAGTGCGAAGTGAGCGCCGAAGTGACGGGGAAATTAAATTTTAGAATGCCACTTTTAACGTCATTTCATACTTTATCTTTCAAAATGATGCTGTCAATTTAGTTCAACTCGCAAGTGTAGCGCTAGTGTACTACTACTCACGGCGGATTCAGATTCGAAGTTTAGAATGAAGTCTTACAGAATCACACTGCAGATAATAAATGACATTTTATAAATAAAGTTAAAAAAGTCCATTGCTCGTTGTATCGGCACCGTTAACGTTGTTATCGTTCCCGTCAAAGCATCAAGCCCTTCCGACTTGTGTGCGGATCACGATGTAATGGAGACTCGGTTGAAATTATTACATTCGATACGGGTTTTTATCGCATTATGAAGTATCTACTGATTTAAATGATCAGTTATTCTTTTTTTGATTTTGTTTCATTTTTATTTTGTATTTTTTTTTGTTGTGTGTTTGCCAGTATTTTTATTGCACATTCATAACATAAGTAAGTATTTATTGAAAGTAATTGGTTGTTATGATGACACGGTTGTGTCATGATGTAACGTCTGAGATGGGCTTTTGTTTGAAGATAACATGTGTCTTATATTCATTTTCATTCCTCATCATCATCACTAGCGTAAGAGTGACTAACCATTTGTTGAGGCGGCCAACAATTGAGTTAAGGTGTCTAAATAATTTTAAAATTACAAGTATATATTGGCAGTTCCTAGGTTATGAACCCGGAATCTCTTGCTTCTTGCACGAGAAGCGGGTGCCATAACCTCGAGGATACCACGACATTTGAAATGGTTTTTTCATCAATATTTAATTTGACCAAAAATAACGTCCAAGTTTTCCTATGCAGTACCTACTATTGTTTCAATTCTTGGATTTGAACGTGACCCAATTCCAATAAATGGCTTAGAATGCATGGCAAGCTCGTTCTAAGACTCGATCTACTTGGTAAAACATGCTACGGTACTGAATGTCGATTGTGTGTAATGAGTTTGTATTTCGTAGCATATAACTTCCTTTAATATGAATCTAGATTTAAATTAAACAAATATATTGCCAAAAAATCTGTTTTATTGTATCAAAACCTACCTACCAGTACGAAACTACAGTATTCAATAAAATATTAATCGTTTCAAATGAAATGTCAAACTACAATAGGGCTACTGTAATATTATATTGTCACCGGATCTATTAGTGTGAACCTAGATCTAGTCGGTAGGGTATTCTATCCTTTTTCAATACAATAGTTCTAGCACAATGCCAAAATGCGAATACCATAATTTGTTGAGAATAGGGTATTTTAGAATTACAATAGATCTATTTGTAGAAACCGCTTATACCCTAATAAGCCGTGAAATTAATTTGTTTGACAGATCTAACCTCTTGGGTTGAAGTGAAACTATTGGGCGATTTAGTTACATCGACTGTGTCTGAAGTCTCTGGTTATTATTCTTCCGAAAACTATTAAGAGACTTCATGGCAGTGGTAGATTAATTTGAAATTATAATTAAAACCGCATAGTAAATAAAAAACAGCTACCGTATCTTTTAAAAAATAAAATGTATGATGGTACCTATGTAAACGCTTCTACTAAAAGTTTTTGGGATATGGTACTTTATGTATGTAACTATTTAATAATATTGTTGGTATATGACGATGTCTTTTTTATCAAATTTGTTGTTTTATAAGGCTTATTTTTCTCGAAATATCAAGTTTAATTGTGTGGAAAGACGCTATCAGGATTCCTAGGTCTACTTGAACAATAGACCGTAAAAACGTGGCCGTAGGTTTGCGGAAACCTCTCAAGTATAGTTTTTATGAAACAGTCTGAGACTAAAATAGGAGGTCGACGATGTAGCAAAATGAAAACAATTTTTTTTTTTGCTGGAATTTATCTCCATTTCCCACCATCCGATTTGATATTTTTTTAATGGACATTTAAAACTAGGAATGTAATATACATTTGTGATATATAAAAAAACATATATCAAAATAACACAATGGAATAGCGATCTTTAAAAATGAAACAAAATAAATACTAAATTTATTTCAACGCGAAATAGAATTTCAATTCTATTCATACGTACAATGTTTTTTTAAACTAATAAAGCATCGATATAGAGGAATATTTTGAAAAACAAACAAAAAAAAAATCATTTTCAAAACATAGCCAATAGCAAAAGGGTAATTCACAACACAGTTTCAGTTCGAACGATTTAGGTACACAAGCATAGTTGTTGTTGAAATTTTTAGAAACAAAAAGCATTCGATCAAAAATTGCATGCGAACTCCCAACATGATACTGTTTTGCTGCAATTGCATAGATGAAAAATTAAATATTAAAATGAAATTTTGCGACATAAAATCCCGGCGTCAATTTCAAAGGGTATTTTTAAAGAAGTCTTTGTTTGTGAAACTGGGTCATGTATACTTGGTAGTGTCGGGACTTGATGTGGTGTGATCACACCGGCATTGCAGGGAGCTATTAACCAAAATAGAATGGACTTAGAATAAGAAAGAAAACAGTTCGAAGATGAAGACAATAATTGTTATATGGAATTATAAAGAATAAAAGACTTGCATGATATATTTGCATTGGTGTTGCGTAGTTTAAAGACTTAGTAATACAAACATATTACGGGAACACAGAAAGTTGTTTGTTTTCTAATACGCAGTGATAATCGTGTGTTTAACGTAATGGGGAAATAATTATATGATCGGATTTTGTTTTAATCGGCCAAGTATTGTTTTCTGGTGCACATACTGTAACCTACAAAATAGTTGCAAAATCTTTTATTAATGATGGCTATCGATGCAGTTTAAAACGAAGAGTGACAATGAAATAGATTTAGTCGCATCCAGACGGCCATTTGCTCTCATTCGCCATTCCGATTGTGTCAGGCCGCCGCCCCGATCCAAACATGTTGGTTTTCTCAGACCATTAGTTATGCAACGGCTATAGCCATTTGGTTACAAATGTCCATTCGAAATGGAAGAGCATTACCAACTACAAATCTATATTTAGATGTTTCTATTAATGGACATACATTAAACATATGAATTTTGAATTGGTATGTGATGTGAAAACGCATTCACTGTAAAAACTAGGATTATGTGTACTATACTTTTACATTCTAGCCAGGTTCTTTTGATTTGAGCCTATATGCTATCTCGCTTTGGAATAAAATTATCTATGAGCGGATCCAAATAGTACCTATAGTTTGTCTAATAAGCCATGATTTACGAAATAAACAAGCTTCCTATTCAAAAAAAAAATCATATTAGAAAAAAAAACTGTATGAAAAAAAAAACAATAAGCTTGTATTTATTTTATTTAAAAGCGATTTAAGGCCG
The DNA here is from genome assembly GCA_902829305.4 of Spodoptera exigua. Classification (NCBI taxonomy): domain Eukaryota; kingdom Metazoa; phylum Arthropoda; class Insecta; order Lepidoptera; family Noctuidae; genus Spodoptera; species Spodoptera exigua. Next base: position 9,147,510 of record LR824612.2, read on the forward strand.
ACCAAGAGCCCACGTCTGAGAATTACAGCGCATTTCAAACTGCACTAACTTGTTTAGCACCCCACATGTGCTAGTGAATTATTAAATCGTACCCGACTCTGCTAAATATAACTTGTGTAGGTATATGCGTATAGTTACATGTACAGGATGTTACTGAAATCCTATAGCTACCATTTTAGATTGAAAGCGTACACTACTACTATCACTACATAGTATAAAACAAAGGCGTTGTCTCTGTCCCTATATCCCTATAAAGCTTTAAAATTATGCAACGGATTTTGATGTGGTTGTTTTAATAAATAGAGTGACTTAAGGGGGAGGTATATATGTTCAATAACATATATTTAATTGTGGGTAATCTTAGTATCAGCATAGCACGTGCGAAGCCGAGACTGGTCGTTAGTAATAAAGACAGAATTTCAGCTCAAAATAAAGTAATTTATTTTACCAATCAGCGGATATAATGATATAATTAATGTATACATTTAAAAGTTCGTTTGCTGGTTTCCATGTTTTAAATTATTTTTTTCTTTTATAGGACTAGAAAGAACTAGACTAGTATTGGGGACTAGACTATTTTGGTATTGGGGATTGCTGAGCCCGTGGTGTTACGCCAGTCAAACTTGCTCATTCGTGCCTAAGTGTAGCTCTCCGACACAAATCCCCAATCGACTATGACGAAATATATATACATAATGAGAAAAAAGTTGTAATACAATTTATTTTCATCGAAAGAAGCACCTTGTATAGCTACTACTTTTGTTTTACACTTTTTTCATTGAGAGTGCACTTCTGTAACCATAAAATTGAGTTGCGGTTTCGGGTTTCTATATAAACGGGTTCTGTTCTTGTTTGTTATAAAATGTTCTTTGAACTTTCGATTCAACGATTGTTTTAATGCGTCGTTTCGTTTGTTACTGCAAAACTTAAATTTTATTGTTTTATTTTAATTCCTTTAGATAATATCTGTTCTTCTTTATAATAATAATTTTTATGTGTATTGAGTGCGATTACAAAATTAATTCAAATTACGTTTCATATTGTAGAAGTTCCATGCTCACATTTTTAGTCTTCGGTAGTGTTTGTACTCAAAGTATACAGTACAATTAAAAAAAAAAGCTATCTCAAGATGCTCCACTGGCATGGGTTTGTAGAAAAAATATTTTTGAGTCTGAGTTCTCCTCAGCTGTTCACCATCGAAATTTTTCATTAAAAATCTTAGTTCATTAGCATTAAAACAAAATTATATATTATGAATTCAATGTCGTATATAATTCATAAGTGACAAACATCTTCCAGCTTCTAATGGCTAAACATTTATAGCAAGTTCTAAAGAGATTTTTTTTTGTTGTTTTCCAAGATAATTAAGATACCACTAACATACGGTAAATAAGTGAGAAAGCCTAATAACTAATTATTAGTTTGAAATTGGCAATGAAACTTGAGCAAGCGAGGTAAATATTGCTCAAATATAAGTGTGGGAGAGCCATGCTTCGGCACGAATGGGTTGGCTCGACCGGAGTGATACCACGGCCTCACAGAAAACCGGCGAAGTGAGGTTACCGGAGGCCCAATAATTCCCCTCCCCCAATCCGTCCTAAATCCCTAAATCTCCAAATCCCAAATCCCTAAAAGGTCGGCAACGCACTCGTAACTCCTCCGTTGCGAGTGTCCATGGGCGGCGCTGATTGCTTACCATCAGGTAATCCGTATGCTCGTTTGCCGACCTAATAAATTAAAAAAAAACCTTCTACGTGTTACAAGAGGCTTTTTTTCTATATAATTTAGAGCCTGGTGATGTATTATAATACCTACACATGTAAATCCAATTATGCATACACACTAAACGATAAATAAAACGAGAAATTGATCCTTTACGGTAAATATCGAGTGACTTCCAATTAGTAGTATCTAATCAACGATTTAATTAAAGACAAGGAAGTTTCTAAGATGTGTGTGTTGTTGGTAAACATTAAAGTTCTTGGTTCACTTCAGATGAAGTCTTCATTTACAGTATTACTCTTACTTGCTCTTAACTTGTATACTGAAGTCGTTGAAAAACCTTTTATAACGATTTAGCAAATAAATAGTACTAAGTTAGATTCATAAGATTAAAGCCTTGTTTTTAAGGAGGCGGGGGATTCATCTAATATTTTTTTTATAGTTTTGTATTGCACAGTTGTTTATGTATACATATGTTCATATAATTTTTTTGTGATGGGAAACTCATCAATTGTCTTCTCCTGTCCAGGGTCGGGCAGGCGGGAGTGTCAGACTCTTACTGACTAAAACCCCTCGTTCCTTCTCCTGTTTTGAGCCGAGGCCTTAAATTTCCCATTTCGATAGTCGATAGTTACACTCGAAAAACAACTTGTTGTTAATTACTTAATTCAATACAATCTAAATCGTAAACCTTGACAGTAATATTTCGTTTTACAGCTCACAGTCCCTTGAGTCTGATATTAAATTTTCTAAAAATATTGGATTTTGTGGACGAGGACGAACATTTCAGTTGTTGATATTAAAAATTCCACAACCATTGCAGTTTGTATAACGTTTTATACCTATATATATATAGATACTTTTATATAACTATAGATGTTGTATACAAGTACGAACATGTACGATATTCAAGACTAGAGGACCTACTACGATAAATTATGTTATATTGTAGCTCTATTTTTAATACTGCTTGGAGTGCAACAATCATCCTTTTTGCTCAGTTAATAAGTTATTATTTATTTTGCCGTTCACTCCATATAAAAATACCAGCAGACCCAGCCACTCGTTGTTGTGGCTAAGGTAAATAATAGTTTGACTATAGATTGAGATGCACACAAAATGCAAATCATATTTAAAATCGGTTTAGTAGTTTAGGAGTCCATCACGGGCAAACACGTGATACGAAATTTTTATATATAAAGATAATTTCATTGTCATTTAAGTTTAGTTAAAAAATTATAAATTATAAATTCATTTTATATATATAAAGAGATGGGCCAAGTCTAAACCCTAAGGTGATATTTTTGTAAGTAATCGATAAAAAGCAAACAAAATGCACAAAATTCTATATCACAAAAAAACAGGTTAAATACAGACAAATCACTGTATGATTAGTGGTTCTTAAATAACATCTTGTTTAAGCGATACATACGTGCTACGATTTTACGAAATGATCATACTAGTGCTACGCTCACGTAGTACATTCGCTACGCCGTAGCGTGCTGTATTTAAGCTTCACGTCCACTAGGTAATAACTTTCACGAAACACAATAACAATCAGCATGTTTGGCAGTGTTACTTATTATCGAGCCTCGTTGCCAACTAGGGTATAATTTAACCCTCTGATTGAAACCTATTTATTTCTTAGAAATAGTCAATTGAGAAATTTAATGGTGTCCACAGAAAACAAAAGACAACACAGTGTGAGTGGCGGAATTAAAGATGACAGTGATATCAACATTAGTTACTCTAAAAATATGAAGAGGGCTTATACTCAAAGAAATCAATTGTAGTCAACATGTTGGGCAACTTATCGCGCACTAAATGTTATACAGTGGGTAAGAGGTTTTGTTCTCCGTTCTAAGCGTTAACAGACTACTGATACAATAGTCAGAGTTAGAGCTCTAATGCGTTTACCATGTTTAACAGGACGTGGTCACGTTACAAAGGAGATTGTTATTAATGTAATAATTTATGGTTTCTCAATTTAGTTGGTACTTAAGTCGCTAAATAGAATTGCGGAGTTATTGCGTAGTTATTGTTGTATCTTAGTAAATATTCTTAGACTAAACAGTGCAGTTTCAGACGAGACTCGAACAAAGTGCAGTCTAAATTTGATTCCATCGGAATTGATATTTGTGCCAAACCAAAGCCTGAACTTTCTTTGTGTATGTGACTAGGGAACTGTCAAAGAAGATTGTATAGTATGTACCAACATTGAATCTCGAGTTTAGCTATCAAGAATGTCTATATTGCACTAGAAATTGTAATACTGACATCAAAATGTCAAAGCATTCTGAAACTGATGTAATAATTTGGAATATTTTAGGCGAGCTTGTATTCCCTTTAACTGTGTTCTCCGATAACCATTCAAAGAACTTATTAACCTGGTTTACTTTGTATGTTAGCAAGCCTCCTAACAAGAAATTTTGGGTTTGTAGGTCCAGCTTTAGAAAATTGGAATGCTATTAGAAAACTGTCCTTGTTAAGTACTTAGATAGGTTTTGTGTTTGGGACATAGTAAATAGACTTGTAAAAAACGACATAGCAATTGCAGACCGCAGACACAATTTATAAAAAGTGGTATTCTTCTGTTTATCTTCGTCTTTATTAACACAAAATAGCCGTGATGTTATATGACAAATATCAAACAAGTTTTAGATTTTTGAACAGTCTTCTACACTGAGATTTTGTTCTTTGTCAGACATACAGATAGGCATACAGTTTTTCCTAGCAGAAGACCGCAATCAAAACATGTTCAGATATTTCCGCAAGATTTATTTTTTGTAGACTCACTGTACTGATACATCAATGTACGTGAGAGATGTAGGTGAGTTAAGAATTTTTCAAATTCACAGATATTTTACATGAAGGCACAGAAAATCATATAAAGAAAGAATCCGTGGATCACAGAAAGAGTTTTCCTTGACGGAACCGATGCTGCGACATGTGACGCAGAAGCCTGTTATGCCAACCGCTATGCCAACTTTGAGTCTCACTGACTGAAGTTGCTATTTCAAAATTAGATTGTGCAGGCGTGTTTCATGACAAAGCCAGTAGTTTCTTTGTGTGATTACCAACGTACATTGTCAAAGGAGATCGAGTGATGGTTACATTGATACCTGACGTCAACCTTATTGTTTCTAGCGAACGTCACTACGCATAATGAACGGCTGAATTTCACATGCGGGTTGGTAAATACTAGCGAAGGCTGCTCTCGCAATCTGTTTGTAATTTATCGTATCGTGTTTACTTATATATACATTGTTGAGTATGTCATTGTCATATTAATAAAATAGGGGGGATCTGTGATTGGCATTAGTATGCGCTGTGTTGTTTTTTTTAAATGCTCGTGTGATTTCAGAAGAACAGAAGCATACGAGTAATATCCATAGTATGATACCTACTATACCTGCCTACTATTGATATAAACTTTATGTTAAAATCTAAAATCATAGAAACTGTTGACCCGTCATACGCAATAGTCAATAATAATGGTCTAGAAATTTAATTAAGTAATATATTTCCGAAATATTTGCAGTTTTATGTTTACTTATAAATAGCTTTTTCTATCTCACTTAACTCTTTTTCAAATTATGTTCATGCGTCCTATGTAGACCTTGATATTTTACATATAAGTACAAAATTTCACTAAGATTTGTTAAGTAATTTCATGGTTTTGGACCTGGAGCCGTTCTTAAAAGTGTACTCTTTGTTCGATAACGGACAGAATAGGTGCAACTGAACAACAATTGCTATTAAAACAGCGTTTTATAGTTTTCATCAGCTGACAAAGTGTTAAGTAAGGGTGTACCTACGCTAGTAAACTGTTTTGAAATTAATATCGATAGAAAATTGCTTCGTGTTGTGTTTGCCACTTCCCGTGGGTGTCGTTATAGTAACTAAGGGATTATACGGGAGCGTACACCGTCCACCTGCGCTCGAATAACATATTTAGTACTGGAGTTTGGCTCGTACTGGTTACATGTTCAAAGACTACTTATAATTGTATTATTTGTTCAGATACATGACCCAGATTTTAAGCCTTAGTCATACACAAGGCTGCGCGATCGAAACCTTGCAAGTAGCAATATGACATTTTCCGACAAATATTAATTTTCTAAGTTTATTTGGACACCGTGGACAAATAGTGAAGTAAAACATCGTGAGGAAACTTTAACACTTTCTTAGTATAAGTTTGAAATCTCTTATACGCCTTGATGCGTGGTAATTAATGCTCATACCTTCTCCGTGTGAGAAAAGTGCTCAGAAGCTCAGCTTTTAGATCTAACAGTTGGAAATTTAAGGCTGATGCTGATAATGATGATGACAACATATCATGTAATTATGATACGTGACATTTGCTTCAAAACTATTGCAACATTTGCTTATATATTCGTTTCACGTACTTTTGTCTGAATACATAGAATGTGTTAAATCAGATAGGGTCTCTGAACTATAATGCTCGACCTCTTCGCTCTCAAAATAAATAATTCAGTTCTTCCCAGGTTTGTACGGTCAGACAAGAATTATGTATGCAGTCTCGCCACATACACAGTGTCAAAAACTTTCCTTCAAAGCGACAAATTCAACTCGTTAATTCGAACTGTCGAATGAAAAAGTATAAATAGTGTTTTCGACTTCGGCTCGCTAACTAGGGTTGCCGAATAACTGAATATGTATCCAACTGTGAAAGCAAGTTCTGAATACAATTGCATCTACATACGAGTGCTGTTTTTTCTTTCATATCGGTCGGTTCGTGCGGGTAGTATGCAAATATTTCTATCAATATTCATAGCTGGCAGCGTCATCGATAATTGAGTCTTACCTGACAACGGTGCCTTTGATTTTCATATTCGTTATCTCACTTTTCGCCTGAAAAACTTTGTAAGTTATAATGAAAGCAGAATGAGAAATTCTTACGTAAGATGCTTTTCCATTATTTAATAGACGTTGTAAAGCCATTTTTGTACCTAAATGCAATCTTAAACTACGGCAGAATCATAAATCAAATCTTAAAGAGTAATGTAAAAGAAAAACGAGTAGACGTAAACAAATAGCAAATACGGCGTTTGAATAAAATAATAAGGTATGTAGTATTCACAATCCAAGCTCAGACTACATCAGGAAAATCTCAGCTCCGTCGGTGTTTTCTTCTAGCTCGTAATGAATTTTTATCAACGAAAATGTGGCGCAAAAAATAGGGCTTCCGCTGCTTACAGACGAGAGGCGACCGAAATAGAATAAGGTCTGACTACGAGAGCAATCTAGATTGTATGAGCAAATATCTTTTTATAAATCTACGTTTGCTTCGTGGACCACGACGACCCACAAGGATACAATTGTACAATGTAAAGGACATCCTTCGAAAAACATTTTCAAAGCATTGTACAACTCTACATCAGTATGATTAATGTTCGAGAATCTGAATACCATCAAGTTAAATAATGGACCACAAAAGGTTGCATATTGTTCCTTTTATCCGCTTGCATTCAAGTAAAAGTTGCGAAGTAATAATTCATTTCCGACAATGATCCACTGTTATAGCTGGGAACTGAATCCGTTTGCGACCATTTAGCTGTAGTGCTGCAACAAAGCATTAGGGTTTTTTTTTCATTCCACTCCACGTACAGCGCTGACACAACTTTATGGGACCACAATCTTCATAAATCTCAGCCAGGACGACCTTTTGTCTTTGTCCCGTGCTCTTAGGGTTTAGGCAAATTCTGATCCCCGCAAATTGGCCACATTGCGTCCCTAACCGAAACGTGCATGTTATAGGTATCTTTGAGAGACCACTGCCGTACAGGTAAATACAGCTGAAGACAACCTTGGAAACTTATGTAAATCAGGTTATGTGTGCCTTGAATAAATAACTCGGTATATAATAAACCCGCCCTTTTTCTTTTCTTTTTATCTCTTATAAAGCAAAGTCTTGAAGAACCTTCATGAATACAGGTATACTTCGCCGTTATTCAAAAAGTGTGAGGCAAAACTAGAAACACTTTTTCATGAGTTAAGGCGCAAGTTTATGAATAATCTAACCAAAGCTACTTGTGACGGCTTCTCTCTCTTCATCCTGCGTTATATCAGTAATAATCCTTACGTAAGGGGTGGGTGTATTTACTGAACCTAATTCATTATGCAGGTTTCCTCGAATCGTCCATAAAGGAGTTCTTTGAATATCGCCATTACATTAAATTGTTATCTGCGACGGGGCCCTCGGCGCACGGTTTTTTAATTAAAACAGGCAATTTGGCGCTGACTTAACCCAAGTTTTACAATTATGTTTTTGTCGTCGCGGTTACAAAGTTTGTATACTAAGGGAAATTTATTTTTAAGAAAAGTTTCGTGGACTCAAGATTAGGAATTTAATAATGAATTTAACTGTTGTTAAGGAATTTATAAAAGATTACACTTTGGGAGCTCGTAGTTTTGAAAGTTTAGCGCTGTGCCAAACTGTCTGTAGGTGGACGTGGGCACTGAGCATGATTTTGGATCGTTCGTTGGCCGGGCGATTTATCGAGTGGCGCGTGCTGCTGGCGTGTTCCACTACTCTCGTCCGACGCTGCTGGCAAATGGAAAAGTTCCCCGAAGTAACCCCCGGCTATCGAGGCCCCGATGTGTTACAACAAATTTTATACCAGCGCCGGCAAACTTTCCGCGTACTGCTCAGCAATAAATAATAATGCCTGAATATTGGAAGCGATCGATACATAATATTTTAAAGTTCCTGTTTGTAGTTGAAGTGGACTCGCTGAGAGTTTCCCTAGTATATTTTAATACCCGTATTCTTGACAGCAAACGTTGAAGCTTTAATAAACGTAATATAACGTAAAATGAACACCCAAATAAGGGAGGAATATTCATGAACGAAACTCAGTTGAAAGTTTTTGATAAGAAATTATGGTAATGATTTTAAATTGACCTAATCCATATTGCGGGGCCCCGAATTTGGGCAACAAAACTTGTTACGGTGGCGGCCTGATGCCTCAACTCAAACTCAATTTTCTAATTAATTTATACTCGCTCACAAAAGTTTGTTTTCAAGAATCGTCAAGATTTTATTGTGCTGTAAGATTTGGTGAAGTTCGTAAATGGCTCATTAAAGGATTGACAAAATTAATTTGAATACTAATTACGTGTCACTTATAATTTCATTGGTATAAAGTTTGAAGGACTATGCATTGACTACAGCCTACGAAATATACAAAAATTCATTAGTTATAATGATTTCGTCTCCCCTCTAGTGAATCTTCTGGAGGCTGTTCCGTTATCCATTGTTATGTATTAAAAACGTACTTTTTTTAATCAAATTAATAAAACTGAATTGCCTACCTTAATAATGTAAAATACGGCGATTCATTTATTTCCACAAACCGTAGGTAAAAATTAAATGCCTACATATACATATAACCCTTTAAAACATGACAGATTTTCATTGGGGTTGGGGTAAAACGGTTGGTAATACCAATCCACCTTTTTATACGTTCCGCGGTTCATTTTAATACGCCACGTTCGCGCTTAAAAGCTTTCATGATATCAAATTGACACTTCGTAACTGTGCAAAAAATGTAAAAATATATATATGTGTCATGTTGTGTAAAAGTCCGCATGACAGTGACGTGACGTCACTACGTATGCTGACGTGAAACCGTGACTGTGACCATTTAAGCTTGAAACAGTAGGTACAATCGATAAAATTGTTACAAGACCGTGGTATCTTTAGCTACCACCAGTTGAATTCCCCCCTAGTATTTATGTTTACGATTAGTAGCCTTGTTATAGGGTGTTGTTTCGTAGATATTATACAAATGCTGAGAATACGTACGTTTCGTACAACAATCAAATGGGTTTTGTATTATAATTCTTTTGGCACAGAATATCATTCTTTGTAGCTTATGGTACGTTATAGTATCTATATATACTTATAGTATGCACATATGTATGGTTGAATATTTTGTTGATATAATAGTATATTGTAACACATATTTTGTAGGTATTTTAAAGCTATTGATTTTGAATAATAATAGTATTGTCATCACGAGGCATGACAAGCTACGGCTGAAAAATATAAGCCTTCTACATAAAAAGTCATACAATATCATGTCGTTGGTGATTTAACAATACGGTACGTTCAACGAAACAGGTCTCACCATATTTTTATTGTAAATGTTATTTCGAGAAAATTCACTGTTCCATTTTTGAATGCATATTGAATTAAAGTCAGTAAACGTAGAATAACTTACAAAGTTACAAATGAGTAGATATTAAATTTTAATCTTATTTGTTTTTTTGGTATCTAGAAAAGATCATCTTGAAATAAATTACCCAAAATTAAAATAATTAAAATGCAAATAATAAAGAACAAAAACAATACACACACAATAGAATATCCGCTTTAAAATATATATACCAATAAAAAAGCCAGAAGAATGAATTTATTTCATTACATTTATTGGCTTCAATGCCTGCAGTGATGTGAAAATACAAAATTCTCGCGCCTGAAGTGTAATCCGTGAAATTGATATCAGACTGCGGCGTTCGGGCGCAACGAAGCCACGTCACGGCCCGTGACATGCCAATGTTTCAAACCGAAAACGCGAATCCATCTATTCTTGTTCGCATATCATACTTTTGTACAAGTTCACGTTCGTTCTTATCGTATTTCTATGAATAGCTAAACTATTCTATCTATATTCTGCTAAGCTTGTGTTGGAAAGGAAAGTACGAGTAATACATATATCATGTTCAATGCGTGCAATAACGACGTGAAGATACATCCACACGAAGTTTAATCCGTGAAATTGATATAGGAGCGTGTAGCGGCGACGTCGGCCCCGTCACGCGCCGTGACACGCCAATGTTTCACAGCTCGAAACGCGACTCCATTCCATTCTTTTATCCGCGCATCAACCTTTTGTTCTACAAACCTTTAGTTTTGATATTGAATTCGCACCACGTTCCCTTCTTTTCAAGATTTATTGGATTACGGTTTGCACTGTTTCGTGTTAGTCGTTGTGTGCACTAGGTTATTATGTTATTTCTCACATGGACGTAAGTAATTTCTTTTCATGGATCTATAATGTGTAATAACAGGTTCTAAGAATATTGTGCTTTGTTTAACACAATTTATTGAGGTTTAAGTTATAAAATTTTATGTCAGGTAGTATTTAACACTCGGTCACAATTAAAATTATAATGCACGCAAAAAGAAACAACTACATAGACAGAGTATTCATTAAGTATGGTGCTTATATAAATCATCTCAATTGCTAATTAAGCGAGCAATTTGAGATGAAACATCATATGGGGACGTTTGGCAGATCCAATGTTATTGTGTAACACATGTAGAGTACACAGATATATATTACCTACGTGTAACAGTTTGGTAGCGCCTTAAGGTCATTGCTTACTGTGACACCAAGCGGCAGTGATGTAGTGGCCTGTTTTAAGCCGAGACTACACAATGAGAAAATGGCGAACTTTGACCGAGATTTACTAAAATTGGAAAAACGTTTTTGGAACTACCATTGTATATTGTGTGATTGTGCAATTCTCAGTACGGACATATGTGATACAACGATAGTCCAAGACAAATTTTCATTCTTTTTTTAGTGATGTGTCGGCAAAGAAACAAACACAACTTATGATAAATAATTGGCGCCGCTCATGGACACCCGCAACGCAAGAAGAGTAACGAGTGCATTGCCGGTATTTTGTAGATTAGGGTTTCAAGGAAGGATTAGAGCTCCTGTAATCTTACTTACATGGTAAAATACAACGCTGTGTTTATATCATGCCGGTTTGAGCTGAAAAGTTATTGGTTAAATACAAAACTGACTTATAAGTGTAAAATTAATAATTGTACATGAATATAACTCCAAAGTCATGACACCTAGACCTAAGGCTTGTCGAAGTGCCACAACAATACATAGGCTTTATGTACATAACGTACCCACTAAGCACATTACTGTTGACGCAACCATTACCTGTGCACTGAGCGTAAATCTAATATTGTTGTATTGGCCAAGTTCCCTTTGGCAATGCCAATATTAGCAATTCATAGATTAAGTACTAACGCATGTCTTCTCCAATTATCGCCTATTAATCATAACCAGTGTAAACACTCACGGAACATTAGCTTTTGATGGTATATTAATTTATATACATAGCGAATGTATTTGCTCCAATTATAATGATATTGGGCGCAACGTATTAGATGCCATAAATTATTTGCGGTCGTTGTATCTATGTACATGTAGATGGAATGGATTATTGTGGATTTGTATTGTGGTTATTAACTATTAATGTATGGTAATGATTTTAAATTAAAACGTTTTTTTTTGTACAGTTCCAATTCATATTATCCCTTCAATACTAATAGTTATTATTGAATACTAAAGTAAAAACTAGATTTGATGAAGACATTTTTTATTGTATAGGTCAGAAATGGAATCATTATACCTGATGGTACGCCATTGTTGCCGCCCAACACCAACAACTAAAATATACTAAATGTAGTGCTTTTCTCAGTTAATTCTATGAGTAAGTCGTAATTTTAAATAAATTTAATATTGCAATATTTTAGCCACGTATTTATTGAATGGACCACTTTCATTCGCAGGTCACCCGTTGTTTTTGTTCGAGGATCTCGCCAAAACCGAACCCTGTGCTTGTCAACTATAAAATGAATTATGACCAGTATTTACCGGAAGATGACATTTCTTGGATCGGCCCATTAATTCCTAATGGAGCGTCGACAGGGCTACATTTCATCTGTTTGGCTGCACACCAGGCCTTCGCCGCAGACTATTTCGGTAGCGTATCCGAAAATTTATAACTACGAGTTAGTTCTAAATCGTTGGATAGTAGCAAAGTAAGTGGGATTTATGATATGACGTTATACGCTCTATTTGTTTGGCGTATACCTTTTTTCTCAAGGGCCTATACCAATTCCATCGTCCTTGGTTATCGATTTATCCCTTTATATACACCACGATTAACATCTGGGTTGTATAGGGGTCTAGTTTATTAGTAGATGTATCTTAAAGGGATACAAGCATATATTACGAAAAGGTTCTTCGTTCTTACATAAAAATCAAGTGTTTCGAATAAAGATCTAAGGGAACTACGTAAGGTTTTATTTTAATTAAATTGTTTTAATTTTATATTATTTGATATAAACCTTTGTAATTGTCGCACTTTTATTTATTCTAATAAGTAAATATACACAGTAAGGTTTTCAATTACACCATTACTCTAGTTGAGGACCATTCATCCTCCAATGTTGAAGTACTACTTTATTATAAACAGTTTCAAAGCGAGACTATGATGTAGTACAAGTACCTCTCTATCTCCTACTTAATTACTTAGTTTCGGGTCTTATGGAAACAACTATTTACATAATCTGCAAGCAACTGTATACAAATATTATGGATGACGTTTCAATTTAAACTTAGCTGTTCATGCGCGTTATTCCATAGGGACAAAACATTGCCAACTCAATTTGAATATAGAAAAGTATACGTCAAAACTATTTCTGATATTGACTTAACTATGAGGGTTTGACAATTTACGTCATCATTATTTGATATCTATATCTATGCTTAATATTATAAAGAAGTAAAATTTGTAAATTTGTATGTAGGGGGTTATCTTTGGAACCGCTGGTCAGATTGCCAAAATTATTTTCTAAAATTCTCTTCTTTCTATTCACTGATAGAAAGCTACAATGTTCCTGAGTGCTATAGGCTAATAGGCTATAAAACATCGTGCTACGATTAAATGGAGCCGAGCAGCGGATGAAACCGCGCGAGATTAGATAGTTTTTTATAAACCCGTTTATAAAGTTCGATTAGATATCGTAATTTTATATTATGAGAAGCAAACTAATAAGGTGATTATTTTCTTGGGCAATGCCAGTTAGAAAGAATTGGAATAAAATTTCCATCACACTGTGAGATAATAAAGAAGATTTAAAATTTTGAGACAAAAACTTTTCAAAGTCAGCGTTTTAATTAAGAGAAATTTTGTCGCTTACGCGTGGCTTACTTACTCCAAATGGTGCACCGGTTTATCGAGAAAACGTTAATTACGTTAACGATTTTTCAATAAAATAAAAATGTCGTGAAGCTGCTGAGCTCGATTCACAGACCTGGCAAATTATTTTATTCGGGTTTTCGATTACGACTCCACCTTTGTAATGTGCCATTAATGTTTAATAACTTCATTATAATTACATGGTATAAAACAAAGTCGCTTTCTCTGTTCCTATGTTCCTATGCATGCTACAATCTTTAATTAAAACTATGCAACGGATTTTAATGCGGATTACTAATAAATAGAGTGATTTAAGAGGATGGTATATGTATGTATATTATAATAACATCCAATAAATAGTGCAGAAATTTAGAATTACTATTGCACTCGAGCAAGCTGGTGCGAGTCGATACTTACTTGAAACTAAAATTTAAGTTAAAATTTATAGAATGCAGTAATATATGAAGATTATTTTATCGAAAGTCTTAGGTTGTCTACATTTTATGGCCCTGAGTGGCTGCTTATTGTATAACTTGTACCAAATACTGTACAAAAAAGTAAATTCTTTTTATCTATCTAAAAAATAATAAACGGTTTTATCAATTTAAGAATCGAACACGAAAGAATTCTTGAATATAGCTATTCTAAAAATCCAACTGACGATTAGGTCTAGAGTTGAAAATAAATATCTCTAACTGTAACCTAATATTCCCTCTAGGATTCTTGCAAAAGTGGATAGCACTAAAGACGACTTGCAGTATTAATATCAGTTACCGTATCTCGTTTTGCTGAATTCACAATGAATACAGACTTACAAATGATAGTGACTGATTAAAAGGTCATGTTTAGTGAATGCAGGACAGCGGAGCTCAGAGTATCTCAATCTTGTTTTATGCATTTTTACCCAACGATACTTTCAGTGGTTTGTATAGTGTTACCGTTTAGTATAGTTTTTAACCCCCGACGCAAAAAGGACGTGGTCTTATAAGTTTAACGTGTCTGTTAGTGTATGTGGCTGTCTGTGAACGGAGGATCCGATTTTTATGCGGTTTTTTTTTATTTGATGGATTTATTCGTCGAAAGTGTTCTTACTTATGTTTTGGTGGAAATCGGTTCGGGTCTTCAAGGTTATCTTATATTTTGTTAGGTGTGATAGGATTGTTACACACTCAGTTTACTGGCAATTTTTTAGCTTTTTATAGGGTTTAATTTTTAACCTTTTACACTTTTCTTGGGTCTTGGGTCTTTCGTCCTTGGGTAATCCAGTCACATCATTTTGAATTATCTAATTTTTTACGAAATAATAAATCTATACCCAATCAATCATTCTCCAATTTATCATTCAATTATGTAGAACACAAACACAGATATTTCCTTTTCAATTAGTGAGAAACAGCCGATCTAATAGCCATCTTATTAATTACCAAATGCCCATCGCATTCTTGTTCCCTAGAGATCCCTCTTTCCCTAAACACTTTGGGCAACGCTGGCTGAACGAAGCGGATGAAACCACCTTTATATTTCAACTTCACCTAAGTATACCGCGCTCCATCCAATCTCCTGTTAAGGTTAAATCATGGTTCAATTTGTGTATACGTCTAAATATAACGTGCATTAAAATTTTAAAGTCGTTTGGAATAATCATTGTTTGTTTTGATTTTTATAATTAACTATTGTTCTGCCCCTGCGTCACACGAGTGTTACATAGTTATGTTGCTTAATATTATCGAAATCTCTTCATGTGTTCTCTACCAACTAACATGCTTGAAAAAACATTTCAAGACCAGAATTAATTAAGTCGATCCAGTCGTTTCCGAGTTTTTGCGGAACTAACAAACCGCAATTCATGTTTACATATAAGAAGAAGAAGAAAAAGGAGAAAATTACAATAAGTACTGGAGGTACACAATTATTCATATTAATATGTTATTCAACAAAAATATTAATAGATTAAAACTAATGTATGTCCAAGTACATACAAATAACAAAGGTGTTTCTAGAGCAACGTGAATGAAATCTAAAAATCTAATCTATATTTCAAATGATACCTTAATATCAATATTATAAGGTCTTAATACGTATATTTTTCAAGAACTGGAAAATAGTTTTCTCCTACCTTTTAGGGATAAGTGCTAAATCTGGTATAGACTAGTTTAGGCAACACCAATGCTTGTATCGATACATCAACTTGAGAGCTTGCTATACTGGGAATATTCTTGAAATATTTTGTAATATGCTGGAAAGTTTTATGGATATACTTCCATCGACTATATAAATAGCTAAATAAGTCATCCCATTATAGACCTAGTTCTAATTTAGGTAGTCGTTTATTTGTGATTATATTTTTGTGCGGATCGCGGTACAACACCAACGTAACCTTCCATTTGGATCGGCCGTTATACTTATAACATATAGTTCCGCGGGAATAAATGCTGAAAATAATTATTTAAATACCTCGGTAGGCTTGACGTTTCGACCTGGTTGCACAGGTCGTGGTCACAAGCAGACTGAGGATGCGATGTCACAGCTCCCTGCATTCGGACGATGAATCTTCATCGAAAGAAGTCATTTTATATTAACCGCCCGCTCAACTTCAAAACAAAGACCAGGCCAGTTTTAGTTTACCCTTCTACTAACAGGTTGAATAAAAAAACATTGCGGTCATATGTAAAAATCGTTCAGGCAGTTCTTTGAAATGGCTCATGTTGATGATAATGATGATGAATGTGTTTAAATCATTTATTCCCAAAAAGACAATAAAGCCACTTACTATAACATCGTACTGTCACCGAGAGCAGACGTATTTCTATTTTATTAAATCTGTTTATTAAGTGCTCAGCAAATATAATACTTCTATCACAGTAATAATAACTATTGTGCCGTGAACATTTTGAGGTGATTAGTGACCTTATACAAATAAGTGAAAGTGACGAGATATTGCCACAGTGCGCTGCGTGCTTGCGCGGTGCCCTGCTTCACCTCCGCGAGACAAGAACAGTCGCCATTTTTTGGCTCGCTCACACTGGGACACTGCGTTTAGGCGCTGCAACTATTTACGCCTACCTGCATTATTAACGTCAGTGACAGGTATTTATTAAAGTTATAACAAATAATGAATACTGCACGTCCTTCAACGGCTACTCAATCCAAGACGGACAATTTGTTAAGTACACCCTCGACGACAAATTATGTTACTGGTACGGGCTCACAACCCGACTTATCTAAGATAAGCGAAGAACTAAACGAAGCGCAAATAACTTACCGTAAACGTAATTTAGAACGGATAGGGCATGATTGTTTGTGTTCCGAAGAAATTAAACTAATGAGAAGCGATCTATCGCGCGTCTCATCTCTGTTAGAAAAATATATTGATTCGAATGCACAAATGATAAAGGAAATGAATGCAAGTATCGTCGAGGTAAAGAGCGAATTGGTCGACTTACGAACGTCGTATGAGCAAACGAAATCTTTGATTAAATCTAATGCGGCGGACATTACTGCACAAATACAAAATGTTCAATCCACCACCACACAGCTTACTACTGAACAGTGTCACATTAAAAGTCAACTTACCCAGTTTGAAAACAAGATTGTAAACAACCAGAACAAAATACAGAACCTGGAAACAAATATAAGTAAAATACAATTGGACCCTCATTCCTCACATAGTGAACTGTCCGTTAATGAACAAATATTTCGTGAAATCCAAGACCGAAATAGGAGACAAAATAATATAATCATAGTCGGTATATCGGAGCAGGTCTGCATTAATACACAGGAGAGAATTCTCAAAGATGAATCTGATGTTTTAAATGTTATTACAAGCATAAATTCGAACATAACGAAACCGTACAAAATATTTCGTATTGGAAAGTACAGTGTCGGTAAAACGCGCGGAATAAAAGTCTGCTTTAACAATCCTGAACCAGTGATGTTATTACTACGAAGCAAGGGAAAATTACCCGACAATATTAAATTATACTCGGACCAAACGCCCTCCCAGCAAAAATATTTTCAGACTGTTAAGTGCGAACTAGCACGCCGGACTGAACACGGAGAAACAAACCTTATAATTAAATACATCAACGGTATGCCTACCATTATAAAGCAAAATCCAAAAAACTCCAATGCCCAATGAGTAGCAATCATACTATTAAACCTATAACATACCAAATAGTGCACGATTATCAGCAATTGGATACTCAAAAATCCCGCCTATCATTTCTTTACTTAAATGCACGCAGCATATGTAAAAAAGGCAAGCTTGATGAACTAAAATGTATCATAAAGGCCATATCCACAGTGCATATCATAGTACTTACAGAAACATGGATACAAAATGATACCCAGGCCTTACAGCTACAAATACCTAATTATACACACTACTACAATTATAGAACAGATATTAGAGGAGGTGGAGTATCGGCCTATATACACAATGATTTAAAACACAATCTCACTCAATCTACTTATCAAGATGGAAACAATTACTTATGGGTATATCTGGAGAAATTTGCTATTGAGGTTGGCGTTGTTTATAATCCTGGAGACACCAATATTGAGAAATTTTTGGATACATATGATTTACAATTACAAGTACGAAAACGAGCAATAGTATTTGGTGATTTTAACATCGATTTATTATCTAAAAACAAAACATTAAAAAGGTACAAACAGAGACTACAAGAATCAGGACATAAAATACTTAATAAAGTCAACCAAACCTATTGTACACGGGATTCAACTACAAGGAAATCTATCCTGGACCACGTAAGCACAAACTTGAACAATGAAGAATATAATTTTGCAATCATCAACTCGTCTTTCTCAGATCACAAACAAATCTATCTACAACTAAAAAAGTGGAAACCTCCTAAACTACGACTTAACTATACAACCATAGATTACAACAAATTATACATTACTGTTGAATCACTTGGACTAGCAAAAGCTGCTAACAGTTATGAAGAACTAGAGACTACGTTAATACAATGCATTAAAAGAAATACAAATTCCAGAACTAAAATCGTGAATCCACCACGAGAGGAATGGGTTAATAACGAAATAATTATCGGGATCAACTTGAGAAACTACCTGTGGGTGCAGCATAAGAAGGATGAAGAAAACGAGACAAAACTAATTGAGTTTAAAAAAATCAGAGATGAAATTGCTAGATTAATACAGCTTACTAAAAACACCTACTACTATAATCTATTTAATAAATATACTAACACTCCTAAAAAAATGTGGACACTTATAAACAATTTAGCGACCAATAAAATGTATCAAAATAGTGCTCCTTCGAAACTTATTGTAAATTCTGACATTGTTACTGACACAAAGAAAATATGTGAACTTTTTAATAGATATTTTTCAACCATAGGGTCAATACTTGCGGAGAAAATACCTAGAAAATTTCATAATTGTTCTAAAGTATTACAATTGAATGAACTACACGATGCCAGAAGTCACTCAATTACAACACTGCAGCCATGTAATGCTGAAGAAATTATAAAAATTATCAAAGACCTTGATGCCAACTCTAGTAGTGGTATAGATAAAATCAGCATTAAAATTGTAAAAAACTTACAAAATCTAATCTCTGATATGCTGGCGAAATGCTTTAACAAACTTATGAATGACGGGGAGTTTCCCGACTCCCTTAAGGTTGCAAAAGTATCACCTATATACAAATCTGGACCTAAGTCCGACCCTGGTAATTATCGTCCGATCTCTGTACTGCCAGTCATGTCCAAAATATTAGAAAAACTTATACATAGTCGCCTACTGAATTATTTTGATTCCATTAACTTTATATCAGATCGCCAATATGGATTTAGACCTAAAAATAATACCACAATAGCTACAATAGATCTAGTAACAAAAATCAGAGACAATATAGATAAAGGGTACATTGTTCTGGGTGTATTCATTGATTTAAAAAAAGCATTCGATACTGTAAGCCATACTTTACTTTTAAACAAGCTTGAACATGCTGGTATCCAAGGAAACGCACTCAAAATGCTAAAATCTTATTTAACTAACAGACAACAGATAGTTAAGATAAATGAAGTTGTAAGTAGTGCTCTACCTGTCACATACGGAGTACCCCAGGGATCCATACTGGGGCCGCTATTATTCTTGACTTACATAAATGAGATTGCAGCACTTAATATTCATGGTCATATAACTTTATACGCCGACGATACTTGCTTATTTTATTTTGGAAAAAACATACATGACATCATTTCAAAGGCTCAAGACGATTTGGATCTATTATTCGAGTGGTTCCAATGTAATTTATTATCTATTAATATTTCAAAAACATGTTTTATTATATTTAAACCTAAAAACAAAAAGATTCCAGATCATAGACCATTAACTATTGATAACATTCCGCTAACACAAAAACAGTGTGAAAAATACCTTGGCTTAAAAATTGATAGCAATCTTAATTGGAACAACCAAATAGATTATATTAAAGATAAACTCTCATCGCTCACTGGTTGCCTCTACAACATAAGAAATTGTATACCCAAAAATATTCGTTTTACCATTTATAACTCTGTTGTTAAATCACATTTACTTTACCTAATAGAAATTTGGGGCAACGCAGGTAAAACAAAATTGCAAGAATTACAGAGAGTACAAAACAAGATCATTAAAATATTATTTCGCTATCCACATTTGACACCTACTTATAAAATTTTTGAAGAAACCAAATTGATGAATATTAAACAACTTTACATGTATACCACTTGTATTCTAATAAGAAAAATTTTAGACAAAAAAATTAAAACCAATTTATCATTTACTAAAATTTCGGAGGTATCTAAACGTAGCAGGCGTCGCCCTAGTTTACTTGTATTACCTAGACCTCGTACAAACTACTCCAAAAGAAACATCACCTATGAAGGAGCAAATATTTATAATAATTTACCGCCTAATATAAAAAATGTAAGCTCGTTCAACATTTTTAAATCTCAACTGTCTAATTATATAATAGAACACTTTTCTTATCCAAAGTTGCATTGATCCAGTCGAGTCATATAAATGAATAAAAACAAAAAAAAAAAAAAAAAATGTTGAGCGGGTGCCTACCTACCTGGTTAACACTTTGCATTTTTTTCGCTGTTATTGTTTTACTACCCTACCGGCTAAAGAAATTACTAATAGTCTCTAATGATGTTACGATTGTGTTACGTAAACAGTGTTTACTTACTTATCTCGGTGGCGGGTAATTTGATAATTAAACTAAATGTTAATTTTGTATTCTCATGTAAGTGGCTTTATTGTCTTTTTGGGAATAAATGATTTAAACACATGATGAATAGCATATTAAGTCCTTAAACTTAAAAAAATATTTAAACATTATACGCAGGTACACTTCGTTATTTTGCGTCTGTTTTTGTATTTTCTATTTTCAACTTTAAAAGTTTTGTCTTCATGAAGGGAATTTGTAAGTACGCCTTTACTCGAGGGAGTAAATTGAGAACAAAGAAGAAGTCAATGTTTGGTTTTCTTGTTTCTCTATGCACTTATGTTTTAAAGTTTTGTACGTATACCTTGTAGTTTATTTTATGTATCGGTTACACAGTTAACTTCATTCAAATTCTTGGAAAAATGTATTAATGCGTCGAATATAATTTTAGCGCCAGCATTATTTATATTTAATAAAAAAAATAAAATACGTACACACACACATTTTGTAAGATTGTCAATTCTACCTACTTTATTCATTTTGAGCTAAATCCCTTCTCTATTTTCAAGTCTTGCAAAATTTGTGTTCACTAAGGACCTAGTTTCACTCAGGTGGAATAGATATAGCTTATACTTTCTTATATGAATATCAAGAATTATTTTTGAAAATGTAACAAGTAAATAATAGTTTTGTAAATTCTTGTAAAATCTTACCATTAACTGTTAAAACGCAGCTTTGCTTAATTCCATTCAAAATACATTTAGGAAATGTTGAAATGTAAAACGAAATTCTCCTTCATCACGGTCCAACGGATTTTATTAAATCAAAACATTTACCCAAAATTTCTGCTTTATTTGGAGTGAATTTCTTGAAAATGAAGTTCTTTATCATAAGTTCATTAAGACTGTGTCGGCAATGTCCCGCTGAGAAGATCCTCAACTTTTGAACTTAACAACGTTGCGCTTTTTTACCTTTTACATTGAATAATTTAATTACAAAGAGTATTATTTTTCTTTGCTTGACTCGTGGAACCCTCAAAAAGTATTATTACATCATTAGTTTCTTAAAACTTATAAAGATATCGAACACTTCGATTCTTAATGAAGTCACTTATCTCAACTCTATCTGCCGATTAAAACTTTTAATCCGAAAACGCAAAGTGTTAAGCCAACGCCTTCAAATCTGGTGAGAAATTACTAAGATTAATGTCATTCTAAAAGTTCCACAAACATCTCTTAAGTCTCAGGGAGAAGTTTTGAAATTTTTCTGCAAGGTGCAATGAATCTAAAGAGCAGAGCGTTATTAGAAAGTTCTCCAAGTAGGATTATTCGTACTCTGTCTGGAAATTCTAGCGAAGAATATTATGGTTTCATAACTGAAAAGTTGTATACTGGTCGTGTTTATTGCACATTTCCCGCCTTCACTTTATAGAGGGATAAAAATGTTTCGATTAAACTTCGCGGCATAATCTAACGGTACCCTCACTGTTTGCAACGTTTATGGCAACGCTCAACGTCGAGCGTTAAATAAAATGCAACATTGATAGAGCAAAATAAAGACATAAAAGAATTTTTAAATCTACATACAGTTTCAAGGAGTTTGTTTACAGGTGACACGAAAATTGCAACATTTATTTTACCGTCGTTTCATCTTGGAGCTATCAAGTAAAATAAAGACAATATCCAAGCCATATATCTTCTTGAGAAATGGATGTGAAAATTGTAGATACTAACAGAAAGAGAATGTCAACAAGGATAGTTGTCTGGCCCGTACAATTTTGCAAACACAACGATATTTGAAAACAAAGGCTCTAGAATCAACGCTAATACGAAAAGTTAAACGACTGTTGTTTTACTGTTGTCAAAAAGTAAATTTTATTCAAGCTCGCGCTGTCCCCTTGTTCCTTATATTTGAAGAGTTTCGCCTCTCTAGAGATAAATTTCCGTATGGAATGTTTACAACAAAATGACAATCATTTATACTCATTATTTCTTGAAACAAGAGAAAAATATCCAGAGTGAATATTTCGCTATTTGTTAAAGTACGTTTATCATTCACTTTCTTTTCCCCTTCGGTTTTTTAGTCACCCCAATATGTTGGAAGTCGTGAATCCGAGTACAAGAAGTTACGGCATCCTTTTTTTCCTAAAGGCTGAGTGATTTAAACGTTTGCTTCCCCAATTTAAAAGGTTGCCTGAAATAGTCACGGACTGATCGCCATGGATGAAAAACAAACCGATTTCAGTATTTAAATAGGAGCTTTTGCTACGAAATTGTATCGATTTTGTTCAGTTTTTCCTTATCAATATAGGTCATACTAAGAATTTATCCCCAAACGTTTTCAAAATTATACAATTTCCGTGTAAAAATAATAAAAAACGGGTATCGCGGAATGATAATATTTTCTTTAAAAAAAATATTTTAAACCGGCTTAGGTAAGGTACAAAAAAATTAAAATTAAATAAAATCACTTTATATTTTGTAGAAAATACAGCAGTTAATTAAAAACGTGAGATAGCCACTTAAAAAAATAGACGCTTAAAAATACCGTCACTTTTATAGCCAATAAGGGTGGTGCACTGAAAAATCTCGGGTATCGGTAATCCCGCGTACGTATTTCGTGTCATGGCGATGTTAATTGATTTAAAGCAGGTTACAATCTAATTTTCGGCTTAAATCGATACAGGGCTCGTCGACGTAAAATTGTATTATTTTGTACTGCAAATTGGATTCTGTGTACAGTAAGGACGTGACCGAAATATCCGATATGCCCTTGATGTTTTTGAAGATGGCGAATAAATGACGCGAAATATAACGTGATACTTCATACCAAAAGCTTATTTCAGTCTACAGAAGTGCCTATAGCCTATTTATTAACTTTTATCTGTTAAGAAAATTTCCTGATAGTTGTACTTTTTATTATTTTTTACTGTTTTATTATTACTATTAGTTAGTACGCTTCAGTAATTAATTAGACTGAAATTGACAAATTACGATTTTCTTATTACTCGTAATTGAATTCACTGCTTGGAAAGGTGACAGGTAGTAATTGTAATTCAAGTATGAATATAATAATTAATATTCGTTAATAGAAATAAAAAATGGTGGAAGGAAGCAACCAGTCAAAGAAAACTAATTAGAAAATCAAAATAGGTTATCTAATTTCTTTACTGCACAACTATAAAATAACAAAAAAACAAAAAGTCATGCAACATTTTAAAAGGGCTTTGATATGTAACGAACCGCGGTTCTATAGGGTTATAATTATATATCTAATTATGCTTTTCAAGATATTCTTTTATTCGCATCGTTACGGAGATATTGTGTTTCTTTTGTCTGGATTGACAATGATGTGCACTCTGACTGTGTACTTGAAAAATGCGCGAGTGCAGTTCGCGAGATGTTCGAGAGCGACGCAGTCGCTATATATTGTGTAGGTACTGATCATAAGAAACAATGGATAAAAAACAAGTACAAATTTTGTTTTAAGTATAAATAAAGATTTATTTAAAATTGTTTTAATGTAGCTTATTCAATTTTATACTTTACCAAACTTATAATAAAATTTAATTTCAGAAAGCGATTAGATTACTAACAAAAGTTACTTTTTTGTTTGTTTTTCTTAAGAATTTTACTCATTAATCTGCCATCATGTAGTCGGATCGTAAAATTTATTGCCGGGATAACCGGGAGCTGGGAAGATAGAAATTCTCAACAGTTAATAAATTTTCCGTTTTCATTAGAACCTAACATAATTAGTGTTGCTAATTAACAAAGAATTGTTCCACAAGTAAATTAAGAAGGAATGCTAATTATGGAAACGTATAAAAAGGCTGAAGAAGCCGCAGATAAAGTTTTATGGGCAATTTCCTCAAATTTTCTATTTTAAGATGAAAGTGTAGGAAATAAAAGGAAAGTAGTCGTGATGGAGTAATTACCTTAATCGTGTAATAGTGAAATAATTTCGATAATATCTGAGGTTAGGTACAGACTGGATCATTAAAATAAGTTTGTAACAAAGCTATCAAGACAACGCCCGTAGGAAACTGGAGTTCAGTCGGGGATCTAATTACAAAGACGTTCGCCAAGACGTTCACAGTTCTACGAAAATTATTACTGCAATTTTTCACTCAAAACTTTCATGGGTATAACTTTGGTAGAAACATGAGACTTCAACTTCAACGATGAAGATTTATTCTGATATAAACAGAATAATTTAGAAGGAGCGCTTTTAGTTTGCAGTTACAGTTTTTAATTGATAGTTAATCTTAAACAGTGACCTTATTTGAAATTGAAAATTCAGTTTATAACCGTAAAGTCATACTATAAATAACACATAATTAATTTTATGTATGTGTCTTTATATTAAAGTATACTTAAGGTAAACGATATTTTTTTAAAGAAAATGAAAAATAAAATGATTACCATCCGACATCGAACCTCCCTTTTTGGGAAGTCGTGTACAAACTGGAACGTGTTATCATTACGATTGCCAAATTACTTTCACAATAAAAAAAAATGTGCTTGATACGATGAACTCGCAAACAAGAACAAACTTGAAATACAATTTTAATTATTAATCAGTAAAACACGACGGTTCAAGAGTTCAAGTTAAAAAATTAATAACTTTAAGCTTTAAAAAGAGCAGTACTGCGTTTCATACATTTTCTCGTTATAATTTTATCACAGAGTGAAACACGTAATTGTTAACAGTAATATATGAAACCTTTGTGCATTGAAATGGACGGTGAAAAGCCATTTAAAGAGAACCGTAATGCGTTTTACGATGGCTTTTATTGTTATAAAACTATAAAGTTCCAAGTCTACATTTTAATTTAAGTTCCTTGTAATGGCTGTGCTGTGGAGTGGTACCTAGATGTAGTTATTAGTGTTACCAAGGATAAGGCGCCCGCTTCTCATGCATAAGGGTGCGGTTTCAAAACCTGGCTAGTACCAATGTGGGTTATTCCGAGTTACATGTTTTTTTAGGTGTATTTCGATACCATTGACATACGGAAACACATCGTGAGGAAATGTGGACTTATAATGATTGGTAATTTAGATATAATTATTTGCTTAGCAGGAGGTACATGTCATGAATGCTAAAGGTGATGCTGAGTGTTGCCTAAGTCTGTTATGTTTTTATAAAGGACTTATATTTTTAAAGTATAACCTTACTCCGTATACAGGATATCGAAAATTTATTTATTCTTTTATTTAATAATGATTTACTTGTTATTTTTTGTTAACTTAATATATTGGGTATCTTTTGCTATATTCTTATTGAGCATGAAACCCATATATCTTTTTATCCCACTAAATAATTGTTTATTATATCTTATCAATGATGAAGTGCTAAAGAAAACGATGATACTCTTCTGTATACAAAAGCTGGTCGATATTTTGTATGATACGACATTCCAAACCAAAAAATACACATTTGACTTTCTATGAAATTATAATTTATTAAATTTAAAATAATAAAAAAATATATTTTATTATAATTCTTACTCAAAAATAATATTTAACTAAGAATATCTAAATAAAAAATCTTAAATTATACATATTTAATTATTATTCTTACTCTTCTCTATAAAATAATACAACATCAGTCGAAATAAATTCCTTGTTTGAAATAAAATTAAACTGATGTTCTCATCGTAATGGCGTCTTGCATCTGAAGACGTAGAACAGGCGTTTTAATAATGCCTTGCATTGTCGGCATGTCTTAAATAATTAGCCTGCCGTTTCAGTCTTAATGAAATAGTAATTTGTACAATTTTGGTACATACTAACACTTAATTTTCGCATTATTTCGAAAGCGGGGAAGAGAAATTATATTTAAAAAAAAATGCAAGTATAAATTCTCTTTTAAAATAATTACGTCCGTGATGCCAGGTATTTCCATTTTAGAATTTAAAAAGTGTTTATTTTTACTTGATATCCTCTCTGATTGTGTTTCGGGAGTTTATTGTATGGAAAACAACGTTTTAAGCAAATTGAAAGTCAAACTGCAATCAGCACTTATAACATGTCAGTCATCTGTGCATTACGAATCTCGATCTAAAAGAGGAAGTTGATCAACGTCAACGAAAAAAAAATCGATCAAGTGTGAGTCGAACTAGCGCCGAAAAGGCGAAAAAATAGGCGATTTGAATCGAAATTGCTGCTGGAGTGCTGGCCTGTGTCTAATTTTATCGTTTTTAATGAGTGTTAATAATCTGAAACAGCTTTTGAAGGCATTAGCTTAACAATCCAAGTCAAATACTAGACTGAAAGTGATATTTTTAAATAGAAATATCACACAAAAGAATGAGAAAAGATAGAATAGAAAATACTTAGTAGATACTTACACTGAGTAAGTCTCTCTAGTGCGCTTGACTTGCATTGTTGTAATGAGACGGGGCAAAGTCGAAATGTGTGCGTTGTAGAACTGCAAGTAGTATGGTCACATCTTATTAAGAATTTAATAATTTTAAACATAAAATACAAAACTTATTTTATTAGTATTAATATGCTAATATTGTTTATGTGACACATTAAATTAGAGGAAATATATATTATGGCTTCCTCACGTGAATCTGTTTGGGAAAAGCTAAACCTTTTTCAATCGAGAAGGACTGACAGCGTTGTAGAAGACTGTATATGTAGTTTTATTTTCGAATCGTTCACGTGATAAATTAATATATTATTGTTTTAGTGAATAGATCTGCGTTGCTTTTAGCTTTTACCTCATCACATCGAAAATGATGCCAAAGCATACATTATAAATTACCTACTGAAAATAATAAGCAAATATGCTCAGCACTTGAGCGCCGTGCATCGAGCTCAATAACGTTAATTTAAATTACATTCCCATCAAATATGGCGGTGTAGTCGGGGTGGGTCGGTTACAGTGAAAAGTCTTGTTACGCGGCATAAACTTTAATAAAACTATATAAAAATTACAAGAGACACGCACAAAACTATAAAATCCGCCATAACTTTTCTAATACTCTCTCGGCCAATCAGCGGCCAGTAACATAACGCCACTTGGCGCGTATTTTAAAATCTATCGCGCTGGCGAATAGCGGTCGGGCGGCTTGCCCCTATTGGACCGCTTACGACCAGGGCTAAGGAGACGTTCGGAAACGTTATCCGCTTTACACTCCCCCTCGGGTTCATGCAGGCGTCCTCGCGCAGGAACCCGCTCCTGATCGGCAGAAACAGGCTTGACATGACGAGGCCGGCCTCGACTACGTTTCGGCATAATTGGTAGAGGCGGGCTATCGTCCCTATTAACAAATTGCGTAAGCTGGGAAGCATGGAACCTGCCCAAGATCTCGTCGGGAGAATCAATTTCAGATAACACGTAAGTCGTAGGGCTAGCTTTCTTAACTACCTTATAAGGACCATCCCTTTTCGGTACAAACTTAGCCGATACTCCTTTAGCAGCGTTACTCAATACGTGCGACTTTAACAAAACTTGATCACCGACATCAAATTCTGCAGGCTTACGACCCTTATCTGCGTAATCTTTACGTCTATCCTGTTCTTTTTCTACCTTATCCCTAATAGAAACCAAAGAGTCCAAAAATCTCTTAAGATAGGGCGTTATTTGTGGAACAAAGTTATCCTTCTTAAGGACGGCCCTAATATCATAATGAACATCAACTGGTGAACGAAGTTCCCTAGCTAAGGTGAGAAAAGCTGGTGAAACACCTGTGGTCTGACACAAGGCGGAGTTCATGGCAAAACGAACCGATGGTAAGTGGTTGGGCCACGAAGAATGCTCGGTGTCAACCAACTGAGCTAGCTGCACCTTTAAATCCCTGTTCTTGCGTTCTGCCGGGTTTGCCTCCGGATGATATAAAGGTAACAAGTCCTGATCAATATTTAAAATATACATGCACTGTTGCATTACGGAAGAGACAAATTGTACCCCATTATCCGAGATAATGCGGCGCGGTAGGCCGTACCTTAGGAAATATTCCTCAATTAGCGTCCGTGCACAGACTTCTGAGGTGGCGTCAACTAGAGCAAAAAGCTCGACCCACCGAGTAGCCGTGTCCTCAACTAACAAAATGTACTTCTCCCCCTTTTCTCCAGAAGGGAGCGGGCCAAACAAGTCTATCGCCAAGACCTGACTCTGATTAAGAACTGGAGTCTGTAGAAGGCCTGATGGTTTTACGTTTGATGACTTGTACCGCTGGCATGTCGCACAGGACTTTACAAAGTCTGCGACGAAACGTCTCATTCCGGGAAAGAAAAAGGTCTGAGAAAGCTTATGTAAGGTCCTATCAATACCTTGATGCCCAGCAATAGAAGTATCGTGACATTCCTTTACGACCTCCAGACGCAAACTTACAGGGAGTACGAGCTGTGGCTCCTCCGAGTCTACGTCTGGGTTGTAGCGATAAAGAACTCCTTGCTGCATGAAGTAACCACGTTCGGACCAGCGTTTCTCTTCAACCGCGTCATTACTCTCAAGACCGGTAATAATCTTTTCAATTTCAGGGTCGTCTAACTGAGCAGGCCTTAAAACAGCCGGACTTCTTGATGGTAAGTCGACGACAACTGAACAAATGCCACACTGATCTTTACTACTTTCTTTGCAAGTAGGACGACTCAGTGTGTCAGCTACAACATTGGCTCTACCTGGAGTGTATTCATACTGAATATTGAACTCTTGTAGCTTTAACGCCCAACGAACTAATCGACCTGATGGAGACTTTAAGCTAAGCAGCCATTTCAAAGGTTGATGATCGCTTCCCACAATTATTTGTTGACCTTCCAAATAACCTCTAAAACGCTCTACTGACCAAACTACTGCAAGAGCTTCCCTCTCCGTAGTTGTATAATTACGCTCGGCCGGGTTTAAAAGGCGACTGGCGTATTCTATTGGCCTTTCGTCCTTACCCTCACCTTGCAGCAGTACTGCACCAAGAGCGTAATTGCTTGCATCTGTTCGCAAGACAAAAGGTTTGCTATAATCAGCCTGAATGAGTATGGGCGCAGACGTTAAGCGATTCTTAAGCTCCTGAAACGCCTGATCTTGCTCAGCGCCCCATACCCAAGTCTGATTTTTCTTCAAAAGACGAGTTAAAGGTTCAGCGACGTCTGAAAAGTTCGAAATGAACTTTCTGAACCACGAGCAGATCTGAAGGAAAGTCCTAAGGTGACGTACATTACTTGGTGCCTTCATGTCCGCCACTGCGCGAACTTTGTCATGATCAGGCAGAACACCATCCTGAGTTATGACATGACCCAAGTATTTCACTTCTTCGCGCGCGAAGACACACTTTTCGCGATTGGCGCGAAGATTGAACGTACGCAACCTCTCAAAAACAGCACGTAAATCGGCGATATGCTGATCGAATCCTTCTGATATAACCAGGAGGTCATCTTGGTAGCATAACAGGGTCACATCCTTTAGAGAGGCGCCAGAACGCAACCTATCTATAAGTCGTTGGAACGTTGACGGAGCGTTTTTGAGCCCAAAAGGCATCCTTTTGAAACGGTATGTACCAAACGGAGTCAAAAATGCTGTTTTATCTCGATCGCATTCCCTAACCGAAACATTCCAAAACCCACTACGCATATCTAACGTACTCATGATACAATTTCGCTTCGTAGACTGCACGAGCTCGTCTATAAGCGGCATTGGATACACATCAGTCTTTGTAATTGCGTTAAGTTTTCTGTAATCTACGCAAAAACGAACCTGACCGTTCTTTTTGGGCACTAACAGTGCTGGCGACCCCCATGCTGATTCGCACTCCTCAATTATATCATCAGCCAGCATCTTTTCGATCTCTGACTGCATGATCGCTTTCTTAGCAGGAGTAAGCCGATACGGAGGGACTGCGACAGGAGCGTGATCACCAGTGTCAATGGCATGCTCGGCAAAAGCTGTTGGTTCACCCCGTAACTCAAAAACGTCCTTATTTTCAGAAAGGAACTGGGCGAGAACCTCACGCTGCGCGTCGCTAAGCCGCGATGCTTCTTCATCCCTAAGTAAACTACTAACAGGCACACTATCAGCCTGATGTAAAACTTTTTCAAATGGAAGATCAAACTGCTCTACACTGTCAAAGAAATGCCACTTAAAATTACCAAAATCAACACAGATGTTAAAATTTATCAAAAAATCAATACCTAGAAGCGATTCATTATCATCAGACTCCGGAAAAATTAAAAAACGAACGAGCCTGGTTCTACCTTCAAGAGTAACATTTACTTCGGTAGTTAGTACATTCATTAACCTAAGTACACCATCCGCTAGTTTTACATTTTCCATACCGGAGGACATAGGATGACCTTTGGCCTTTAGGAGAGCGTATAGCGTATGACCAGCGACACAGCTTTTAGCTGCCGAATCTAATAACGCGGTACCATTCTCCCCTAAAATACTTATATTTAGCACGGGCCTTAAGAAGGATCGAAACTCGCGATTACCATTCAATGGTTGTCCACCACTGGCAATTCCGCACAAACGTTGACAATTATCGTTCTTTGAAAGAAAATGTTGAGAAGCACTGACATTCTCAGAAAAAGGTTGACTACCGCTTGCGATTTGTGAAAAATGTTGAGAGTCGCTGATATTGTTATCAAATGGTTTATAATCACAGGTAACAGGCATAAAGTCGCGAGCGCAAGACTTTGAACCGTCGGGAATACCAGGATGCGATTGACAACCATTAAACGATACCGACCGTGACGTACTAACACTAGAATACAACGGTAACGCGGCCTCCCCCTGGTCGCAAGCAGTATAAACACATTTTAAATTCTTAGTACAAACACAGTTTACATTCTTGGTACAAACACATTTTACATTCTTAGTACAAACACACACATTAGTTTTAGTACAAAGACGAATACAAATTTTACGTAATACAGAACGATTTCGATTATCAATACAAAAAGAATTTTCATTAAAACTATTACAATCAGTACGAGAATTAGTGACACAAATCCCTGCGCCTCGCACGGCTGCGGGGTTACCTCGAACACTGTGCAGCGACGACGCGTGTCGCTCGACGCTCGGACACGTAGGCGCGCCCGCTGTACCGCCAAACATCACGCTACTTCGCGGTAGCGGGGTAGGCGCATGGTGCGGTCGCGGCGCGCTGCCGTCGGAGCCGGAGCGTACGTCGCTACGTACGCGCGGCGTACGGTGCGACCTGAAGCAATCGGTGGGTGCACGAGAATCACGTGCAGAAGTAAGCGAATAAAATGCCGAATGTCCATTGTTTTTCACATTATTGGCATTACACTTCGGACACTTAGATTTAATTATATTCGCGGCACCACAACCGTAACACTTAATGTCTTTTTTAAAATCACTGTTGGATTTATTTTGGTCACTATTCTTCACTAATTTCTCGCACGTTCCTTTGTGTGACCGCTACGTTTGCAGTAAACACAGAATAACTTGGTGGTCCCTGTCTTTTCTGTCGCTGAATCGCCCATGCGACCAGAAGCGACAACAGCGGACGACCGGGAAGCAGTACTCGACGTGTAGGTACGAACTCGCGCTGGCTCGGCCGAGGCGGCGACGTTTGACCTATCTTCACTATGAGACGACGGCTTAAGACAAGGGCGACCGTTTTGTGACTCATTTAAGGAGTCTTCTACGGCGCGTGCCTTTTTCAACAATTCCTCGAACGTTGTAACCGTAGCTCTGTCGACGCGCTTCCTGATACGACGATCCAATAATCCGTAAGCCATGTCCAACACGACGCGTTCGCATAAATCTCCTTGTGGTAACTTCGCGAACAAGGCACGAACTTTTGATATAAACAAATCCGTGTTTTCAGTGCCTTGTATCTGTGAAAACAGTTCGATATAAATGCGAAATGGTGGGCGACGCTCGCCATACGCACTCCGTAATCGCGTGATGGCTTCTTCCCACGTTTTTGTCGTGCCCTTAACACCTTGCCACCATGTTCCCGCCGATGAAGTGAGCAGCATCGACATACCTAAGAGAGCGTTCTCGTCGCTTATGTTTAGGCATGACTTGTAAACCTCGATTGCATCTATAAAGTTGTCAACGGATTCCTCCGGACTGCCACTAAACTTTGAAGTGCATTTCGAAAAATTTGCCGTGGACTTGATAATAGCCGCAGCGGCGTTGGCGGTGGCGATGGATGTACTTGCGTCGGCTGACGAAAGCAATGGCGTCGACGAACGAACTTCGCGTAAAAGTTGTTGACAAAACTCTGCTTGCGATTGTTGGATTGATGTCAGCAGCTTGGCAAGGACGTCTTGTGGCATCGTTATGTTGCTTGACTGTTCCGGTTCGGAGTCCTCGTGTACAGACTCGTTGGCGTCGGTATATAACGACTTGCGTCTTCGCGGCATTTTGCAAACCAATAAGTACCTACTTTTCGACAAAAGTAACAAAAGTACGGCTCGTGGTTGTACCAACCAGCAAAAACCACTCGTAGACACAAAACAATAGCAAAGTCACTGTCCATACACAGTTTTTAGCACTTGTCGGTCGTTTTATACCTAACTTTTCGACATGAACGAACTTGCAACGAACGAAAAAAGTTTGATCCGCGAACAATAACACTTTGACCCCTTGTTTTATACTAAACACACGTTGGAGCGCCAGGATGTAGTCGGGGTGGGTCGGTTACAGTGAAAAGTCTTGTTACGCGGCATAAACTTTAATAAAACTATATAAAAATTACAAGAGACACGCACAAAACTATAAAATCCGCCATAACTTTTCTAATACTCTCTCGGCCAATCAGCGGCCAGTAACATAACGCCACTTGGCGCGTATTTTAAAATCTATCGCGCTGGCGAATAGCGTCCGGGCGGCTTGCCCCTATTGGACCGCTTACGACCAGGGCTAAGGAGACGTTCGGAAACGTTATCCGCTATAGCGGCTAATTGTTAATAAAGCGATAATTAATCTTGGAATTATTAATACTGAGGAACATTAAATTTCGGCGTCGAATATTAGGTTGAATAATGCCAGGTGGATTAAGTCAAAAGCTCTAAGGACGGTATTAAAATTGTAATGAAATATGGGTTCCTTATTAAAGTACAGATTGCTCAACGGAGTATCTTAATGTTTTAATTTTGTCGTCTTTGAAATGCAATACAGCGAGTTCCAAAATTTAATATGATACAGTGAAAAATTAACTGGAGTACATTTGAAATAATAGTTCGGTTTGCATGTTGCTATTTGGAAGTCATTGAAGAAGATTCAACAGTGGTTAACTCCTCGCGACGCGCACGCTGCTCATTTATAGTAGAGTAGTAGTGTAGTGTAGTTATGACTTGAAATTAATAGAGCTTTTCTCAGTTAATTAAAATGTGTAAGTCGTTATTTTCTATAGATTTAGTCTCAGAATAGTGACCATTCAAAAACTAGTGTTGTATTTTATAAATAACGTTTTATTATGGCTGGCTCGCGAACTCTTTAGTAAAATAGTTTCTGTTGTGTGGGGCGGCACACAACAAGTCCCTTAATGTTTTTTTTTGTATTTGTTTACCACGATAGCCGATCGTGTTACATGAGAGAGTACATCTTGTTGACATACAGACAGAAGGACGGTTAACGGCGTATTTGTACTTAATAGGCTCACATTTTTATCATTTGGTCACGGAACTCTAAAGAGAAATATATTCGACAAATTTATTATTTCATAGATACAACACACTCACGGTATCCAGCTAGTTAAAAAATTACCCATCGACGATTTTATATGAAAAATGCGTGTATATTTTATGAATGCCTCACGAAGGCTGGTCAATATTTTGAAGCCCTAGAGCGCAATTAATCAACTGAGGTTTTAATTAAATCCGTATGAGCTACGATACTATACAGGCTCGTTTTTCATCGCCTATAAATAATTTTCATACCGTCATACAATGAAGCCCGTGATTGACGTAGTTCTTCACATTGAATTTACTTAATTAGAGAACGAATCTAACGTTGTTTATGTGCACTTTTTCTTCATTTTATTGAATTTAGTAATTCTTACGAGTTAAAATCTCTACTATTTCAACATTTGCTCTTTTTCTTTTATTGCGTAGTTCGGCAAACGAGAAGACGGATTACCTGGTGGTAAGCAATCAGCGCCGTCCATGCACACTTGTAATACTTAAGGTGTTACTAGAAGTGCGTTACTGGCCTCTTGTGGGTAAGTAGAAATTTAAGGATAGGGCGCAATTGGGCAAATTAACTCCAATTAAAATGGAATGTATTGTTATTTGAAGAGGGTTTTACTATTAACCTGGCTATATACCTGTGTAATGTTGTATCAGTTAATGAATAATCAGTATCTGCAATTTCAAAACGCAAACTGAAACGAAAACAAAATTGTCCTCAAACTCGGTAGTCAACTTAAAAAAGGTAACTGCCAAAAAGGTCTGTACGCATTTCACATTTTTTGAGAGCTTTTATTAAATTTTCTTTTTCAAAAACAAATATAAATTCAACTAGTTGTCCGTAGTTACCGACTTTTTCTTTTTGCAGCGTTGCGAGCTAAAATTGCTGTTTCACTTTGTGCTGCAAATACAAACAGTAAACTTGGTGTTTCGCAATCAAGACGTCCGTCCTCGTTACACAATTGAATCCAAAAGAAAATGTATGAAGGAACACTAATTATGATACACAAAACATTTTAACTTTGAAAAGAATGAATTCTACATAATAATTGAAGACCTACCGTAACTAACGAGACCATCCAAAAAGTACATCAAAATCCGCAAACAAGGCGCAAAAGTAGACACTAGATGAAGTTTTTCTGAAACCTGATCTATTGCAAAGGAGTAAAGTGCAATTTGCTTCAGAGGTTAATGCACTTGTTTACGTGTACAAAGACGAAAAAGTTTCACAACGCTTCGTTAAACTAGACGCTTGGGATTACATGCCCGAGACACTCATTTAGACTGTGTGGCGAACTGAAATCTTTGAACGCGTTTAAGAAGAGCATTTTTAGAAATTTACTTTGTTTACTAAGTTTTAAACTAAGACAGGTGCCTCGTACGTTTTATTTTCTATTTGGTTTGGTCTAGTTGATATTTAAGCGCTTTCATTCAGTTTGAAGTAAAATAAAATAGGATCTTGCATCGTTATTCATTTGTTTATTTGTCACTTTAAGTTCATAATTATTAGACAGAAAAAAATATTTCCAGATACCTTATCATATAAAAATATTCGTCATGAGAGCGCTTTGGCATTTAGTCCGATTCGAATCCAATCTAAACTTAATCTGAACCTGTAAAAACACAGTGACTTGTATCTATGGTGGTTAACGCACTGTATCCGTTATCTGTCATACGAATTCTTTAAAGGAATACACACACATTATGTCCGCGTTTTATAGACACGTATTTTCACGGTTAAATCGTATTTGGATCGAATGTAGCACTTAGCAATAACCAGTCGAATAAATACTCAAAACACATAAAGAAGGAATTCGTCACATAAGCTTAAAACCAGTTTTTACATTACAGTTACTAAAGTATATAGTTCAATTTAAAATTTTGCCGCATTTGATGAATAACCACCGTTGCATAAAATAGCTCCCGTAAATTCCCTTGTGCAGAATAACTGCCGGACTAATCTCGACCTCTGTATAAATAAATATTTATATACAGTCAGCAAAACGTTGGGGATATGCATAACGTAATTTAGTTTTCGCGTGCAAAGGTACCGTTAACTTTAAAAATATTCAAATCTAGATACGTTACAAAAGTTCATATAAGCAACGACCAATGAATTTCTAAAGGCGGGGTCAGTAATGTGGCGTGTCGTGGGAGAAATAAAATAACAATTTGTATGTAATATTAAGGGATGTTTTGATATTGTAATTGATCCCGAATGTATCATGACATACAATAAAATGTGTAGAACTGTGGATTGGAGGTGAAATTTTCCACTTCATATGATGGGGGTGCAGATCTAGACTCAATGTGACTTTTCCCAGTGCCTAGCTAGTAATTTTGAAGAGTATCTGGACACTAGTGAAATATTGTGAAACACCATGCAGTGGCACATCGTGAGAAAACCTATACTTATTTGTGTGTGTGAACCTAGCTAATCATTGTACAGCAGATCAAAAATAAAAGAGAGTTCTTTTCGCATGCAGCTGAGTTCTACAGTTCCTGATAGTTTTTAGCAATAGTTCTAACGTTTTTACCTTGAAAAAAGCCGATTGCCGAAATGATCTGCTAACTTCCCGTAGCAGATCATTTGACAGCAAATCAAAAATAAATGCCAGTTCTTGTCGGATGCAGCTTAGTTCTATAGTTCCTGATAGTTTTTAGCAATAGTTCTGACGTTTTCACCTTGCAAAACGCCGATTGAATTACTGAACTTCCCGTAGCAGATCATACGACATCAGATCAGAAAGAAATGCGAGTTCCTTCGGCATGCAGTTGAGTTCTACTGTTCCTGATAGTTTTCAGCAATAGTTCTGACGTTTTTACCTCAGAAAATATTTATCGACAGATGTTACAACTTTAGAGGATGTAATGGTGCCAATCAAAGTAAAAAACTCCGAAAATTAGCGAAATCAGGTTTAATAAAAAATTAGATGTTACTCGTACAATGGTAGTCAGGCAAGTGAACGATGACATTGAATGTTCTTGATGAATGGAGAAACGCCTATACAAATTTTAATAATGAAGTTTTTCACAACTTATTGCTACGTATTTCGAACAGGCGTTTACGCCTGAACATATTCCCGGCCGTTGAAAGGTAGCTTTCAACCCTTCAAGTCTTCAGCTGTAGGAAGTTTACAGAGTCGCACCAAGGCACGTCGCACGCAGCCCTTGGTGGTGAGGATGTCTGCCACTCTGGATATCCCGTCAGGTCCGGGTATGAGGCGAAGTACGCGGCCCAGTTTCCAAGCGAGAGGGGGCGCGTTGTCATCAGCAAGCAGCACCATATCTCCTACGTCCAGCTTTGAAGTGTTTGTCCGCCATTTCGTCCTTTGCTGTAACTCAGAGAGGTACTCCTTCTGCCACCTTTTCCAGAAATGTTGCCTCAGCTTCTCAAGGCGCTCATAGCGTCGCAATTGGCTTTCCTTCACGTCTTCCAGGTTTGGTGTTGGCAGAGCGATCAGCGGTCGGCCAATGATGAAATGTCCTGGGGAAAGGGGAAGGAGGTCGTTAGGACTGGATGAGAGAGGGCACAAGGGACGGCTATTGAGGATTGCCTCCACCTGTGCGAATAAAGTAGAAAGTTCCTCGAACGTCACGTGACTGTCGCCTAAAACCCGTCGTAATAAATGTTTTGCCGACTTAACCCCAGCCTCCCATATGCCACCAAAATGAGGAGTGTAAGCCGGAATGAATTTAAAATTGATAGATTGTTGACTTGCAAAGTCAACTAAAGGTTCATGGTTCCGTTTGATGAACGAGCCTATTTCTTTGGCGGCAGCTACAAAATTAGTACCATTGTCACTAAACATTTCAGTTGGCTTGCCACGACGAGATATAAATCGTTTTAATGACATTATAAATGCATCCTTAGTTAAGTCACTGACTGCTTCAAGGTGTATGCATTTATAACGCAGGCAAACAAAAAGACATAAGTAGCATTTTACAATGCGACAGCCGCGTCCCTTACGGTTTACTATGTAAAATGGGCCAGCAAAGTCAAGGCCAACGGACAAAAATGGATAGTCTGGCGTTATTCGTTGAGACGGTAAATTACCCATTTTAGGTTGCAAAGTTGTACCTTTTAAACGTCTGCAGCGTACGCAGTTATTTACTGTGCGCCTCGCAAGTATCCTACCGTTAATTGGCCATATCGTTTCTCTGACAGTAGCCAATAACATTTGAGGACCGGCATGCATAGTGTTAATATGTTGTCTAATAAAATAAAGTTTTGTTAAAGTATGCGTTGCATGAAGTAATATTGGATGTTTCTTTTCAAATGCATAACTCGACGCATCGATTCGTCCACCGACACGAATTAACTTATATTCATCTAAAAAAGGCGATAATGCTAACAGCTTGCTATTTTTATTTAATTGTTTACTATTTACCAATAGATCGTATTCAATAGAAAAGGATTGACCTTGGGAGATAATGCAAAGCGAGCGGAATGACTCACGCAACTCATTAGCGGACAATGTTCCTACTCGTTTGTTATGTTTATTTTTTAAATTGAATATGAATCTAAGAACGTAAGCAAATGACCGTTCTAATTTAGATAACGATGAATATTTTTCAAAGTCGATAATTGGTGACTTTATCACTATCGAATGCGCCTTTAATTCGGGTAATATTTCTAAATCTTTTAGGTTGGATTTAGGCCATTCGGTTTCGTTAAGAGTTAAAAAACAAGGTCCTGTCCACCAGAGTGATTTTGACGCTAGTCGTCTGGCATGCACTCCCCTTGATAATAAATCAGCAGGGTTTAAATCTGTAGGTACATATCGCCACGCCGAAGATGATGTTAATTCTTTAATTTCCGTGATACGATTAGCTGCAAATATTTTTAATTTACTGACGTTACTACGTATCCAACACAACACTACGTTTGAATCACACCAATGTATTAGTTTGTCTGGCTTGTACCTTATTGAATCTACCACTGATTTTACGAGTTGAGAAGCGAGTACGGCGGCGCACAATTCCAAACGTGGTATGGTAGTGCTTTTTAGTGGAGCTACTTTAGACTTTGCGCACAATAGTCTAACCGTGACGTCACCGTTTGCACTGATCGTTCTCATATAAATACAAGCGCCATACGCATAACTTGATGCATCGCTAAACGAGTGCAATTCGATGACCTTTGGTGAGTCACCTAGAACTAACCTCGGTATGCGTAGATCCTGCAAGTATTTTATGCTCTCAGAGAAATCGATCCATTCTTCCTTTATCTCTTGAGGGACAGGCTCGTCCCAGTCAAGTTTAAGTTGCCAAAGCTTTTGTAACATTATCTTTGGCCTTATTACTATGGGACCTAATATACCTAACGGGTCAAATATTTTGAACGCGTTTGACATAATAAATCGCTTTGATATAATATGATTAGCGTCGTGGGAAAATCCCTTTATAGGAAAGCTCAAAGTGTCACTGGCAGGGGTCCAGCCCAGGCCCAGGGTGCTTGACGATTCACTAAAAATGAGCTTGTCCTGTTCATTGATAGCGACATTATAGAATATGGACGGATGATTTGTTTTATATTTTCTTAAATTAAAACACCCTGACCTTAATGCCTCAGATAAAGCGTTTTGAATATATTTTAATTGTTGTGGATCATTTGTTCCAGTAATTAAATCGTCGACATAAAAGTCGTGTTGGATGATGGTGCGAATCAGTTCATCATCCTGTTCTTGACCTACTTGCCACAAGCAACGTGTGCTGAGGTAGCTTGCACTCGCGGTACCGTAAGTAACAGTGTTAAGTTGAAGTGTTTGTATCGGTTTGGACTCCTCGTCTCGCCACAGAATGAGCTGCAAATGCCTATCATCTTTGTGTACGAGCACATTTCGATAGAATTTTTCTATATCGCCCGTAAGTAGGTATTTGTATTGCCTGGAGCGTAACAAGATAGAAAAAAGAGTATCTTGTACTGTGGGGCCAACCATTAATAAGTCATTAAGGGAACAGCCAGAGGAAGATTGAGCAGACCCATCAAACACTACACGAAGCTTTGTGGATTCACTCTCCTGCTTTAAAACTGCGTGATGGCATAAATAATAATTAGGAATTAATATTTCATTATTTATCAAAGATAGATGACCTAGGTCCGCGTATTCCTTAATGAATTTACTATATTCTATTTTTAACATATTATTACGTTTAAATCTTTTTTCTATATTTAGGAATCGCCGCTTAGCTAACTTGTACGTATCACCTAAACAATCAGCTGTATCCTTAAGGGGTAGCCTTACGCAAAATCTACCGGTCTTAGTTCTTGTGGTGTGAGCGATGAAATGTTTTTCACAATAAATTTCACTTTCACTCATAATAGATTTTTTGGGCACTTCTTCTAATTCCCAAAATCTACCTAGCATTTTTTCAATAACCTGAAGACCATCGTTGTTTTTAGAAACTACGCTATGGTTACAGTGTACGCTTTGATGCGGGGTTTTTGAGTTAATGGGACCGGATACTATCCAGCCTAAGTGCGAACTTCGTAACTTGGGCATATTGGTTCCCAAAGAAATCTGTTCGTTCCCTAAAATATCCCAAAATATGTCAGCGCCTATTAATATATCTATGTCGGCTGGCTGATTGAACATAGGATCAGCTAATTGGATATTTTCTGGTAATTTTAGGGTACTAATATCGACGGGAATTCTCGGTAAACGACCCGTCAGTTCCTTTAAAACGAAACATGAAGTGTTTATATTAAATTTATTATTTAATGATTGCAAAATAATGTTGCAGCTTTCAGTGACATTATTTGCTTGTGTGTTGCCTATACCAATGACCTTTAGCGAGTCAATATGATGGGACTTTAAAGATAACCTTATCTTTAGGGATTCGGTTACAAAAGAAGACTGACTGCCACAGTCCAATAACGCACGAACTGGGACCTTTTGCTGGCCCAATGGATTCGAAACTTCGACCATGGCAGTAGACAATAAAATATAATTTATGTTTTTGTTGCAATAACTAGCTACTATCTCACCTGATTCTTCAACGTGTGCAATCTGAGTTGTCAACGTTGATGGACGGTGTAGCAAGCTATTATGCCTTTCGTTGCATTCAGGCTCTGTACATGACCTAAAGCGACAATTATTAACAGCATGACCTTGTCTCAGGCAGTTAATGCACAGTTTATACCTTGTCACGTCTGACATTCGCTCATCAATGCCCTTAGCCTTGAAGACCGGGCAATCATAGATACGATGACCGCCGTCACAAACAATGCATGTGAAACCCTTTGGTTCCTTATGCTTACCATTACTACTAGTACTTGCAAAAGACTTAACCGTATTATTTGGCGTCTTATTTTGACTATGTTTATGTGTTTGGTTATTGTTGGGAGTAGAACGCTGAGACGTAGGCGTCCTAGAGCCCATAATGTTATCAACGTGATTATTATTTCGTTGTGCTGACTCGAGTACATTAGCACGATCGGTCATGAATTTAAAGAAATGCTCTAATTTCGGTCTTCCGCTAACATTATTGGTACGATACTCTTCCCATTTTAATAGAGTGTGACCATCCAACTTTGCTGATACAATGAATATAATCAAGACGTCCCAATTATCCGTTGGCTGACCTAAACTAACCAACGCACGTAAATTCTTAGTGATGTGGTCGACTAAGTATCTCAAAGAACGTTCTGACTCGCGTGGAAGCTGTTTTATATTCAATAAAGAATTGAGATGATGATTAATTAATATGTCATTATTATCGTAACGATTACAAAGCAACTTCCACGCTTCACTGTAATTCTTAGATGAGATTTCAAGATTAGAAAGGACTCGAGCTGCATCGCCTTGCAAATATGAGTTTAAATAATAATATTTATTAATATCTGGAATACGATCATTATTGTGTATTAAACTTTCAAATGTATCCTTAAATTCAAGCCAGCGGAAATGATCACCATTAAATCGTTGAATTTGGATTTGCGGAAGCTTTAAACCTAAACTAGGATGATCTTCAGAACAGCAACTAGTATTATGAATAGAATGACGTCTTAATTCGAGTTCAGCCTTTCTAGAGAACTTTGATATTAAATTCTTAGCAGTAGCTATATTAATCACTATATCCTGTTCAATATTATTACGTTCATCAATTTCAGCATCAATGTTGCCAGGATCCAGAACCTCTATTTCACTCTGCAAATCGTCAACCTTGACTGATAAGGCTTCAAACTTAGCAAGCTTTATGCTTAACTCTGTCAATTGAATTTCATTTAAATCATCTTCGCTTGAAATACTACTGAGATAATTTTTAAACTTAGTAATTTGTCCTTTGGCGGACGCCCTCTTTGTAATTAGTTCTTTGAAACGCTTATGTTCAGCCATTGCAAATAAAAGAAAGATTGACTAAGTAATAAATGGAATGGGCTCACGTTCCTCGTTTCGGTGTCACCTGAGAAGCTGGCCGAGCACGCTCATCCGCGAACGCTGCTAGTGGGAGGACTTTGAGCCCGCAACCGACGCACGCGGTCTGTATTCTCGCGCTAGCGGTTAGATCTGAAATAGTCGGCAAATCTCGCTTAATTTTAAGTAAAAACTAATGCTGTTCTAATGTTCCCACTTTTCTTATTAAGGGAACGACAAATATTGCAATAAATTTAATGAAATTATGAATTTTATATTCTTTACTGATTCAAAGGGAAAGATATTATTTGGAAACAGTAAAATATAAATTATATGGATTATTAGAATCGTTTTAATCGATCTGATGCAACTTTTATAAGATTTTTATTTTTATTGAAGGTATATGAAAAAAAGTATCTAAGTATAATTTCGCAATTAACGGAATATTTAGAAAATTTAAATACGTAATTTACTCGAATATACCTTGATTCACACAAATGGAATGCAATAATCAATATTCAAATAGGTAGGTAATAGGAAGGATAGACAAAGGATGGACACTCAACTTTGGTACGACACGTTGACGCTCCCCACGAGGTGATGCTTTAGCGGCTTCACTGGCTCGGAGGCTGATTTCTTCAATTGTTCAAACAGCAATTCCTCACACGCTGGACCTTGTGGACTTTCGATCTTCCACAGCAGTCTTCAGATCTTGAGGTTGCTGCCGCGCACGCGGTGTCGCGATGTTCCAATCCGATTCGTTATTTCGTGAATTTTACTTTAAATAGTCGCGATTTTTAATAGTTCCCCTCATGGGCCACCATGTTACAACTTTAGAGGATGTAATGGTGCCAATCAAAGTAAAAAACTCCGACAATTAGCGAAATCAGGTTTAATAAAAAATTAGATGTTACTCGTACAATGGTAGTCAGGCAAGTGAACGATGACATTGAATGTTCTTGATGAATGGAGAAACGCCTATACAAATTTTAATAATGAAGTTTTTCACAACTTATTGCTACGTATTTCGAACAGGCGTTTACGCCTGAACAACAGAAAAAGGTACTAACTTCTCGTAATAGATCATTTTGCTGAAGATTACAAGATACACATAAGAGAGTTCTAACACGAATTCATAATCTGCCAGCACAACACCGTGAGTTCTCGACTCGAATCGAGTTCTGTGTTCTCTGTTAGAGTTCTGATACAAATTCATAAGAACCGAAAGAGTTCTAGCCTTAAGCAATTATTTGAAAACATGAAAAATGAATTTTTCGACTTTTAAACAATCTACCATGATCTGCTAGCACCGGAACGTGAGTTCTGGGCTCGAATCGAGTTGTATGTTGGAGTTCTGATACAAATTCATAAGAAACGAAAGAGTTCTAGTCTTTAGCAATAGATGCAAAAGAGTTCTAGCCTTTAGCAATTATTTGAAAACATGAAAAATGAATTTTTCGACTTTTAAACAATCTACCATGATCTGCTAGCACCGGAACGTGAGTTCTGGACTCGAATCGAGTTGTATGTTGGAGTTCTGATACAAATTCATAAGAAACGAAAGAGTTCTAGCCTTTAGCAATAGATCCAAAAGAGTTCTAGCCTTTAGCAATTATTTGAAAACATGAATAATGAATTTTTCGACTTTTATACAATCTACCATGATCTGCTAGCACCGGAACGTGAGTTCTGGACTCGAATCGAGTTGTATGTTGGAGTTCTGATACAAATTCATAAGAAACGAAAGAGTTCTAGCCTTTAGCAATAGATCCAAAAGAGTTCTAGCCTTTAGCAATTATTTGAAAACATGCAAAATGAATTTTACGACTTTTAAACAATCTACCATGATCTGCTAGCACC
Source organism: Spodoptera exigua (assembly GCA_902829305.4). NCBI lineage: Eukaryota > Metazoa > Arthropoda > Insecta > Lepidoptera > Noctuidae > Spodoptera > Spodoptera exigua. The sequence goes on from LR824612.2 coordinate 9,192,305, forward strand.
GGAACGTGAGTTCTGGGCTCGAATCGAGTTGTATGTTGGAGTTCTGATACAAATTCATAAGAAACGAAAGAGTTCTAGCCTTTAGCAATAGATCCAACAGAGTTCTAGCCTTTAGCAATTATTTGAAAACATGCTAAATGAATTTTTCGACTTTTAAACAATCTACCATGATCTGCTAGCACTGGAACGTGAGTTCTGGACTCGAATCGAGTTGTATGTTGGAGTTCTGATACAAATTCATAAGAAACGAAAGAGTTCTAGCCTTTAGCAATAGATCCAACAGAGTTCTAGCCTTTAGCAATTATTTGAAAACATGAAAAATGAATTTTTCGACTTTTAAACAATCTACCATGATCTGCTAGCACCGGAACGTGAGTTCTGGACTCGAATCGAGTTGTATGTTGGAGTTCTGATACAAATTCATAAGAAACGAAAGAGTTCTAGCCTTTAGCAATAGATCCAAAAGAGTTCTAGCCTTTAGCAATTATTTGAAAACATGAATAATGAATTTTTCGACTTTATACAATCTACCATGATCTGCTAGCACCGGAACGTGAGTTCTGGACTCGAATCGAGTTGTATGTTGGAGTTCTGATACAAATTCATAAGAAACGAAAGAGTTCTAGCCTTTAGCAATAGATCCAAAAGAGTTCTAGCCTTTAGCAATTATTTGAAAACATGCAAAATGAATTTTTCGACTTTTATACAATCTACCATGATCTGCTAGCACCGGAACGTGAGTTCTGGACTCGAATCGAGTTGTATGTTGGAGTTCTGATACAAATTCATAAGAAACGAAAGAGTTCTAGCCTTTAGCAATTATTTGAAAACATGCAAAATGAATTTTTCGACTTTTAAACAATCTACCATGATCTGCTAGCACCGGAACGTGAGTTCTGGACTCGAATCGAGTTGTATGTTGGAGTTCTGATACAAATTCATAAGAAACGAAAGAGTTCTAGCCTTTAGCAATAGATGCAAAAGAGTTCTAGCTTTTAGCAATTATTTGAAAACATGCAAAATGAATTTTTCGACTTTTAAACAATCTACCATGATCTGCTAGCACCGGAATGTGAGTTCTGGACTCGAATCGAGTTGTATGTTGGAGTTCTGATACAAATTCATAAGAAACGAAAGAGTTCTAGCCTTTAGCAATAGATCCAACAGAGTTCTAGCCTTTAGCAATTATTTGAAAACATGAAAAATGAATTTTTCGACTTTTAAACAATCTACCATGATCTGCTAGCACCGGAACGTGAGTTCTGGACTCGAATCGAGTTGTATGTTGGAGTTCTGATACAAATTCATAAGAAACGAAAGAGTTCTAGCCGTTAGCAAGTATTTGGATGAATGAAAGATGAATTATTTGACTTTTAAACAATTTATCATGATCTGATTCATTTTTCATGTGTCATCTATCCAAATAATTGTTGCTAAAGGCTAGAACTCTTTTGGATCTTATAAATTTGTATCAGAACTCCAATATACAACTCGATTCGAGCCCAAACTCACGTTCCGGTGCTAGCAGATCATGGTAGATTGTTTAAAAGTCGAAAAATTCATTTTTCATATTTTCAAATAATTGCTAAAGTCTAGAACTCTTTTGCATCTATTGCTAAAGGCTAGAACTCTTTCGTTTCTTATGAATTTGTATCAGAACTCCAACATACAACTCGATTCGAGTCCAGAACTCACGTTCCGGTGCTAGCAGATCATGGTAGATTGTTTAAAGTCGAAAAATTCATTTTGCATGTTTTCAAATAATTGCTTAAGGCTAGAACTCTGTTGGATCTATTGCTTAAAGCTAGAACTCTTTCGTTTCTTATGAATTTGTATCAGAACTCCAACATACAACTCGATTCGAGTCCAGAACTCACATTCCGGTGCTAGCAGATCATGGTAGATTGTTTAAAAGTCGAAAAATTCATTTTTCATGTTTTCAAATAATTTCTAAAGGCTAGAACTCTTTTGCATCTATTGCTAAAGACTAGAACTCTTTCGTTTCTTATGAATTTGTATCAGAACTCCAACATACAACTCGATTCGAGTCCAGAACTCACGTTCCGGCGCTACAAGATCATGGTAGATTATTTAAAAGTCGAAAAATTCATTAATCATGTTTTCAAATAATTGCTAAAGGCTAGAACTCTGATGGATCTATTGCTAAAAGCTAGAACTCTTTCGTTTCTTATGAATTTGTATCAGAACTCCAACATACAACTCGATTCGAGTCCAGAACTCACATTCCGGTGCTAGCAGATCATGGTAGATTGTTTAAAAGTCGAAAAATTCATTTTGCATGTTTTCAAATAATTGCTAAAGGCTAGAACTCTGTTGGATCTATTGCTAAAGGCTAGAACTCTTTCGTTTCTTATGAATTTGTATCAGAACTCCAACATACAACTCGATTCGAGTCCAGAACTCACGTTCCGGTGCTAGCAGATCATGGTAGATTGTTTAAAGTCGAAAAATTCATTTTTCATGTTTTCAAATAATTTCTAAAGGCTAGAACTCTTTTGCATCTATTGCTAAAGACTAGAACTCTTTCGCTTCTTATGAATTTGTGTCAGAACTCCAACATACAACTCGATTCGAGTCCAGAACTCACGTTCCGGCGCTAGCAGATCATGGTAGATTATTTAAAAGTCGAAAAATTCATTAATCATGTTTTCAAATAATTGCTAAAGGCTAGAACTCTGTTGGATCTATTGCTTAAAGCTAGAACTCTTTCGTTTCTTATGAATTTGTATCAGAACTCCAACATACAACTCGATTCGAGTCCAGAACTCACATTCCGGTGCTAGCAGATCATGGTAGATTGTTTAAAAGTCGAAAAATTCATTTTTCATGTTTTCAAATAATTTCTAAAGGCTAGAACTCTTTTGCATCTATTGCTAAAGACTAGAACTCTTTCGCTTCTTATGAATTTGTGTCAGAACTCCAACATACAACTCGATTCGAGTCCAGAACTCACGTTCCGGCGCTAGCAGATCATGGTAGATTATTTAAAAGTCGAAAAATTCATTAATCATGTTTTCAAATAATTGCTAAAGGCTAGAACTCTGTTGGATCTATTGCTTAAAGCTAGAACTCTTTCGTTTCTTATGAATTTGTATCAGAACTCCAACATACAACTCGATTCGAGTCCAGAACTCACATTCCGGTGCTAGCAGATCATGGTAGATTGTTTAAAAGTCGAAAAATTCATTTTTCATATTTTCAAATAATTGCTAAAGTCTAGAACTCTTTTGCATCTATTGCTAAAGGCTAGAACTCTTTCGTTTCTTATAAATTTGTATCAGAACTCCAACATACAACTCGATTCGAGTCCAGAACTCACGTTCCGGTGCTAGCAGATCATGGTAGATTGTTTAAAGTCGAAAAATTCATTTTGCATGTTTTCAAATAATTGCTAAATGCTAGAACTTTGATGGATCTATTGCTAAAAGCTAGAACTCTTTCGTTTCTTATGAATTTGTATCAGAACTCCAACATACAACTCGATTCGAGTCCAGAACTCACGTTCCGGCGCTAGCAGATCATGGTAGATTATTTAAAAGTCGAAAAATTCATTTTTCATGTTTTCAAATAATTGCTAAATGCTAGAACTTTGATGGATCTATTGCTAAAGGCTAGAACTCTTTCGTTTCTTATGAATTTGTATCAGAACTCCAACATACAACTCGATTCGAGTCCAGAACTCACGTTCCGGTGCTAGCAGATCATGGTAGATTGTTTAAAAGTCGAAAAATTCATTTTGCATGTTTTCAAATAATTGCTAAAGGCTAGAACTCTGGTGGATCTATTGCTAAAAGCTAGAACTCTTTCGTTTCTTATGAATTTGTATCAGAACTCCAACATACAACTCGATTCGAGTCCAGAACTCACGTTCCGGTGCTAGCAGATCATGGTAGATTGTTTAAAAGTCGAAAAATTCATTTTTCATGTTTTCAAATAATTGCTAAAGGCTAGAACTCTGATGGATCTATTGCTAAAAGCTAGAACTCTTTCGTTTCTTATGAATTTGTATCAGAACTCCAACATACAACTCGATTAGAGCCCAGAACTCACGTTCCGGTGCTAGCAGATCATGGTAGATTGTTTAAAAGTCGAAAATTTCATTTTTCATGTTTTCAAATAATTGCTTAAGGCTAGAACTCTTTCGGTTCTTATGAATTTGTATCAGAACTCCAACAGAGAACACAGAACTCGATTCGAGTCGAGAACTAACGGTGTTGTGCTGGCAGATTATGAATTCGTGTTAGAACTCTCTTATCTGTATCTTGTAATCTTCAGCAAAATGATCTATTACGAGAAGTTAGTACCTTTTTCGGCGTTTTTCAAGGTGAAAACGTCAGAACTATTGCTAAAAACTATCAGGAACTATAGAACTAAGCTGCATCCGACAAGAACTGGCATTTATTTTTGATTTGCTGTCAAATGATCTGCTACGGGAAGTTAGCAGATCATTTCGGCAATCGGCTTTTTTCAAGGTAAAAACGTTAGAACTATTGCTAAAAACTATCAGGAACTGTAGAACTCAGCTGCATGCGAAAAGAACTCTCTTTTATTTTTGATCTGCTGTACAATGATTAGCTAGGTTCACACACACTACTTATTTAAGCTTTATTTATTTAGAAAATTTTATCTGAAGTTAAAAACCTGAAGTTAATTTTTAATTACAAGTTTGATATCGTCAATCCACCTTTAGGCGTCTTGGTTATACTATCATACCTTGTCCGTGTGAGATGACGCATTAGATCAAGTGATGCACAGGTAAATTATAATGTAAAATCGTGTTTCTTTTTCTTCAAAACAATCCATGAAAACCTTCTTAAAGCATTTCCTTATTGTGGCTTTTAAATTCAAGATATTGGGTATGAATCTATTAGCGCTAATTTCAAATTCATGTTAGTAGAGAGAATTTAATATTATATCTGAGAATTGTACATACTTAATAGCAATACGAAATTGATATTTGCCTAATTGGGAATTCCTAGGTAATTATTTAACATGAAAGCGTATATTACCTATATATTTTAATATGAAGTATTAAATTTTTTATAAAAAATAAACCGTAACTCTTATAATATAAAGTCAAAATTGCAATAGACCACAATAAATAACGTTCGCTGGTATCGTCTACAAGCATCAAAGTGAAGCATTTGTCTTACTTAAGCTGTACATCCGACTCCTTTCAGTCAGTAAGGAAATAAATTTTCAAAATTAACTCAAGCCATTAAAAATTTAAGCTTTGCTGACATAAAAATATATCTTCTTTAGTGTTTGCATAACAAGCGTTGAATATAAAAACGCCGAAATTTCCGGTTGGCGTACAGCCGCTGGATTTATGGCCCAACTATAAAGGACATTCAAGATGAGTTGGAAATTTGCATATTACGTTCTTCGATCAGCAAAGGCTTGTCCAGCTGGCAAGAACCTTATGAGACAAAGCAAGTTATAGTATGAAGTGGCCTTTATTTCTCAACTTTTTGCTTTACATATAAATGCGTGTACAACATTGTTTTCTTATTTATTCAATGGTAGAATTGCATTTAATTGTGGAATTACCTTTTGTCACGCGATTTTTGATACAAAGGATTTGATTTTGATAATATTAATAATAATTAGTTATAAACGTTTCCGCTTTTGTTTGGAACCGATTGATTTATTATAATAAACTTATCGTGAGAGGGTCAATTTTAAACTTAAAAAGTACATTTCGGAAAAAGTTTTTGTTACATTTTGAAATAATTCATTACAATGCAATGTGGTGAAAACTGAAACATAGTGTTTCTATACCGACCAGAAGATATGGGTGTTCGAAATTTTTATGTACGCTCACAAAGCTACGGGCAACATTTTATTAATTTTTCGTACTTAATGTTTATAAAAACCATCAAATATTTCTACTTACTTTAATATTTTAATACTATATTGTAACATTTATTTATCACTCAGTTTAACACTCGTTTTCGCAATCAACTATGACGCAATTTAACATAATGTCTGCTAGTGAAGAATTAATAATTCAATATTGCATGTAACGCATGTTACATCATAACAAATAAATTAATCTAATTAACAAATCGTTTATAGGATACATACAATATGTATTTTGTATTGTGTACTGTGACTGTAATTAACAAGATTATTTTAAATTATAATCAATAATATTTTATATAAATGTGTGTTTTCCTTATGATTGAAATTTATCATTACTTTTATATAGTTTTTAGTCATTCTATAGACCGTGTTTAGACCTCGTGGCCTTGCGTTCAAATCAGGCACAATTATGATTGTTTATATCGAGACGTGAGGTTAAAGGCCAAAAAGTCTATTTCAAAAGTTATAATATGCAGTCCGTACATTATTAAAATATCTAGATATATAATGAAGATATTATAAATTTAGTATAGTACCTTTGTTTTGTAAGGGGAAAATCATCAAGGGTTAGGCAAGAGAGAGTGTCAGACTCTTACTGACTAAAAACACCCCGGTTCCTTCTCCTGCTCTGGGCCGAGGTCGCGGTGCCTCATTTCGCTTACCCCGCATCCTTTAGTATAGTACCTAAGTCTTGAAAAGTATACGCATTTTCAACCTTAGTGCCAAGAAATAAGAAAGATATAAAATCTGTCGAGTTATCAAGTACGGTGTGAACACGACCAATGACAGCGTGAATTCAATGGGACATACTTAACTTTATCAACGCCCTCTCTATAGACGAGTATCAAAGTTTTCGAAGTGAGTTTTCATTGTCTCCCCTGGATTAATACGTGAACTTCTCAAAGGGTTATCTAAGTTTTGGGGACCACGTTTCTATTAATTACCCAAGTTTCTACCCGATCGATATTAATTAATTAAGAAGTGGAGTTTGTCTTCAGTTCACGAGTATCGTTCTAACATTTCCACAGTTTTATTTTAATTTATTTTATGCTAGTTTTCGAAGGCGTTAAGTCTGTTGAACGTGTGAGGGAATTTGTGAAACGTGCCGTGTAGTTCACTGATAAGTTTTGTCGGGTGAAGTCACGCTATTGTTTCTGTCAGCGGCTTTATTTTATTTGTAACGTGACTGACGTGTATTCGGTGTTAAAGCATAAATGTACATTCATTATGAACCCAACACTAATCTTGTCTGAGTGTTAGTTGAGTTTACTCGCTTGTTGCTTATCGTATCGTAACAGTTGGTGCTTTACGTTTTTTTTCTTTTTTCAATAAATTTGTTGGTTGGGTAGTAATCAAGCTTGCCACGAGTAAACTCCAGTCTTTATTTTTTGCAAAGAAAATATCTAGTTATTTGTACTAGTATTTGTAATTCGTCCACAATTCATTTTTTGTGTTTTATACGCAACTAACTTAATTTATTAGGGCTTTAAGTGCATATTTTTTCCGTAAATACTAATCCAGACGATTTAATCTATATTCTTGATAACTAATAACTAAAAGCAAACGAGCATTGCCCTTTGTACTTTATGTCAGACATTAGCGTCACTATGAAAGCTTGTAAGCTTGGCAATAATTGCGGCTTCAGGCGACAACCCTTTACACAAATTACATAGGGCCTTAAACACTTCCAGCAAATTACGAATAATAACGCAGTGACTTTTAAAATCACAAAGTAACAACTGCTCGTAACACTGTACATTGTCATTACCAGTAACTGTGTAAGTACACGGACGCAATTAGTTATGCTTTGAAAAATCAAAGTTATTTTCTGCGGGCGTGAAACGCGACGGCACGCGAGAAAGCGCTCGGTTTGTGCCACTTTACAGGCACGAAAATTGACCGACTCAACGAAACTTTCCAATTAAGCCATTACATAAATGACGGGTGACGTAACTTTGAATAAATATTTCTCCGAGTTGTTTTGCAGACTTTAATGAGCCGTACCCCGCGGTGCCAGTTAATGTACGTAAATTTTTAACAATTATATGTAAATGGAGTACTAAAAAGCAGATGCGACATGCGACTTTTCAATTTCAGAGTTGAAGCCAATCTCACACTTTATCACGTTCTTCCATCCGGTAATAGACATGCCAAGCCAGTAGTGGCACGTTTGGATTTTATCATTGACGTGGTTCGAGAGTTTTCCTCCATTTTCTACGTCCTCCATGACGTAAGCTAAAACGGTAACACGTTGCGGAGCCGTGTCGAGAAGTTATCGTCGTCCTTGACTGTCTGTCCCGCCACGCCATGTTCCTGAACTTTATTGACATATCACTTTGCTATTAATGCTGTAGGTACGCAATAAACAATGCTTTATATCTTCCGCACTATTTCTACTGAGCTCAAATAAGGAATTGATGGCTAATAAATTTTATGTGTAGAAAACAAGTTTCGGATGCCTCTATTAATTTCTTTGTTTTGTTGTCATAAACGTTGTGGTTGTAGCACACAGAAAAATACTAATAGTGTGGTACGGATAACTCTATTTTAATTATTAAATCATCAGTTTATTTCCCATTTCATAATACCTTGGTTTACATCATACATTGCTGAACATGGTCTCACAATGTGTTCTTAACGGCCGATTGAAAATGACATATCTCCATGACCTCTTACTGGCTTTCAGTGACACCCTTTTTCACTCTGTGAACTCTACAAGCTACTGGTAAAAATGATTAAAGTTGCAATATAGTAAAGTAAATAAGAAAGGTATTAAAACATCAATAAACTGTTCAAATATGTACCTACATAAATACAAATAAACAGAAGAAAATCGAAAACGGTTTTCATAAATGTAAAAGATTTTATAGGAATTTAATAAGCACTGCAGTCACGTATTGCTATAACGTTTTAAATAAAAAAATCAGAGGCAAATAAAAAATCTTTTAAAGTGTTTGAACATGCCAACTTTGTTTTCACATTATTGGGAGTAGACGTTGTAAGTTCAATAAAGACCGTGTCACGTCACTCCGTCCCCCGGCCGACAAACGGACACGTAGGCAATAACATCGATTCAAATCCACGACTTAAAACTTCACTGATCTACAGCAAAATCACCCTTAGATCTTTGCAATAAGAGCAGTATAAGGTGCAAATAAAAATTTGCATTAAAGTACCTGCGTTATGAGTTGGACACTTTGACGGCCAACGCAACTTTAAGTAGGCAACTGGAATGGTGATATGGGTATCCAATATTTGTTTGTTTGTAAATGTCACTGATAGACTGAGGTCGCGAGAATGTAGGTGAAATGCACTATTATATTTTGTTACCTGGCCTTTTCCACATGGTGTGACATCAAGGTTCAGCATGAGGTTGTTGAATATTTTGTAACATAGTGCTATTCATTTAGAAAAAACAAAGAACCAACGTTCGTTCTTTCCAATTTTATATATTCTATCAAATTGTCTATCAGTCTACAATCGATATGCCAGTCTTAAAAATACCTTATTAGATTTGTATTTAATATGAATTGACGGTATTACTATGCGTTGCCGTGTTTTAATGTAACCGTCATCTGCAGCTCAAGTAACTTTGCAAGATAACAAATTACCGATTAAATCCTTTAATTAGTTTCGATAAGCATTGTTAGGCATAATGAGTGTGTAGTATTTGTTACAGATCAATTTTCAATTTCAATTTTTTAAACGTTGCCCCACACTAGGATTTTCTCCTGTGTCGTGGGTGCGGTTACATACATACAATTTCACATGCACATGACACCCAGACCCGGAACAACAATTTGTGGGTCACACAAAGAATTGTTCCGTGCGGGAATCGAACCCGCGACACGTTGCACGGCAGCCAGTTGCCCAGCCACCGCACCAACCGTGCAGTCACAGATAAAAATAAGTTCATTCGTTTGACATGAAGGACTAAAGGTGGGTCTGCAGATGGCTAGCAAGGGAAGACCGGAGCGTACGGTCAACCGACCACCATAGATGGAGCCCATTAGGGCAGATGTTTAGCCGGGATGGTTGAGCTCAGAGAAAATGTAATGCGGCCTTCGCCTGTAGCAGGGCGGTTATTAGTCAGTAAGAGTCTGAAAGTCCCTCTAGCCCCAAACATGGCGAAAGAAGTAATTTGATAGTTTACGGGAAATTGTATGTCTTTCGGCTAAAGGTGATCATGATGATAATGAGGATCATAAGCTCAAAATTACTACATAAACAGGTCTGGTGCCTTGACATTCTATTGTCACTATTACCACTCTATAAAATTAATTAAAATATGGAGAAAATGTTTATTAACTAGGTCTCTGTGAGACCGGAGCAGCCTGGTTATGAAAGATAAATTGAACGATATCTCTATTTCTTTTTGTAAGTCAAACGCATGTAAATTGCAAGCTAGTTAATTGAATCTTTTGTGGAAACTATTTGTTCCTATATTTTTAATTAAAATAATAAATTGACTTACTCAGGATTGTTTTTTATTATTATTTGTTGAAAGCCTGATAGACAATGACATCAGCGTTTTATAATTATTTAAAGACATCTGTCAGGTTTTGGTCTATTTTATTTACGAGCTATGCTTTGGCGCGAATGGGCCGGCGAGCGAGAGGTAAAACTCATTATCCTATATATATTCTATATTATATAATCCTCCCAAACTCCCAACCCCTCTTTATTATTTCCCTTATAACCTTAAAGCGATAGGCATTGCACTTATAGTTACTTCTTTGGTATTATGAGTGTCCATGGGAACCAACTTGCCGAACTATCCTACCTTAGATCCACTTGATGCCAATTTAAATGTGGGAGAGCCATGCTTCGGCACGAATGGGTCTGCTCGACCGGAGTGATACCACGGCCTCACAGAAAACCGGCGTGCAACAACCACAGCGTTGTGATTCGCCGTGTGAGTGAGGTTACCGGAGGCCCAATCCTTCCCCTTCCCGGACCCTTCCCCAATCCCTAAATCTCCAAATCCCTAATCCCTAAAATGTCGGCAACGCACTCGTAACTCCTCCATTGTGGGTGTCTATGGGCGGCGCTGATTGCTTACCATCAGGTAATCCGTCTGCTCGTTTGCCGACTTATTACATAAAAAACAAAAAAAAAAATGTGTGTAAACCGTGTCATTCGGACACAGGATTATACATTTCAGATTTAAACAAAAACCATCGGTATTGATTTTTAATACACTCAATGTGATATCGTTAAAAACATTGTATGGCTGCAAAAAATACATGTGCCAACGAAACACGTCGAAGCCTCAAAAATCATTCCATTGTTTAAGACGCAATGAATTCGGAAATCCAGACTCCTGCTTGAAAAGGTGCGACTCGCTTGGTTCCGCGTGAATAATTCGGTGTCGCGATGCGAACGCTTTTATCGAAATCGCTCAAAATGAAACAGGTTAGGTGAGATTGATAAATGCTGTCAAATCTCCACCGCTAACGAGACGGAAGAAGGACTTAAAAGCGGACACAATCTTCTTGATCTTGAAACGGTATTTCTAACTTGGAACAGAAGTGGAATAATGAAGTGGGGATCGTTCCTTTAAAAGCTTCTTCGAAACAGTATCGACCATCGATTACAATTCCTACACAGTTACACACCCTTCTCAAAGTTTCGTCGTTTTCGTGGGTTGGTACCAAATAGTGGAATACTTTCGTTGTTGAATATTAGCTTTGGCCCTTCGCTTCCCTACTGAATTCCAGACCCAGGGTCGGCTTCGGAATTTGCCAATATTAAGCAATTGTACTATTTTGTTTTATTTTATTGATACGAAAATAGATAAATGTTTTTTTAAGGCATATTTGTAACAACGGGAGAATTTATATTAGGAACAGTTTTAATTAAGTATCGGAGAGCCAAGCTTCAGCAGGAACGGGTCGGCTCAACCGGATTGATACCACAGCCTTACCAACAAGCGGCGTGAAACAACCACAGCGTTGTGTTTCACCGTATAAGTGAGGTTACCGGAGGCCAGGCCAATGCCCCCCCACCCTGTCCCTTCCCAATCCTTAAATATCCAAAATCCTTATCTCCAAAAGGCTCGCACCGCACTTGTAACTCCTTGGGTGTTGCGGGTGTCCATGGAAGGTGCCGCTAGCTTACTCCCAGGGAAAGCGTCTGCTCGTTCGTCGACCAATCTCATAAAAATACCTAATTATTATGTAGCTTTTACATAATAATTAGATAAACGACATAAAAGCTCACGATGTGACAAGACTTTGATGAATTGACGTTACCAAAGTGAAGCGGGCGTGAGTTACCATGTTTTAAAATAAACATAATTTTTTTGGTAATCTTATTTCCATATAAACAATTAGGAAAATATAATTTCTTGTGTATCAATCTTTTGTGTTAAAAGATTAATAAATACATTAGAAAAACATAATATTTCAGTTCAATATTCTATTCTTAATATATTAAATAATTGGAACTACTCAAATAATGCTAGCATCTGAGGCCATCCTACTTATTTATTCATCTGGGCCCAATCGCTTCAATTCATTGACGACACAAAAAAGCCTAGACATTTTGTTCTTTTTTCATTTAAATATTAAATACATCGTAACGTCGCGTCGAGACGATTTTTAGTCGTGACCTAGATAATCGAATACATTAATCTGAATAACAGTTACTACAGGGTTTATAGCCTTCTAAATAGTAATGAGACATTTAAACTTAAAAAAATATACTTTTACTGAAATTTCGTCTTTTAATGCGACTTACTAAGTAATGTGACGTACTATAAGTATTATAATATGACATTGATTGGTATATTGTTAAGGTTGCTGATCTCCAGGATTTGCAAGAAATTGTCTTATTCAAAAACAAAAAAAAAAAAATAACAAAACACAATCGTCGCTACCCTCATTAAAGAAACATAAAACACAACGATATTTATTTTATTACATTAAGTCGGTTTCCAGGCGAATCGTCATCAATATGTTCCAACATTTTCTCTTTATCCGACTTTAGGTAAATCTCCTTTTTTATAAGGATCCGGGATATGAATCATGATAAACGGCCGCTTTTCGATGTCATCCCGAAATTATTTATTGTGGCTTTCACGTAGGCGGAGGGGTGTGATTTAGGGTAGTAAAAGTGAATAAAAATATTGTACATATTTTTTTTCTTATATTTGAGCACTTAAATTATTGGGCTAGCAACTAAACCTGCTTGGTACATTTTTGAAATCCCCCATACTTAGTTGCTCCGATTTGCTAAAGAGCTGTCTGAAAGCAGACATTGTCGTGTGAATAACGAGGCTGTAAAAGCCAAACTCGTGTTAAAACTTTAAAAATAAACATCGCTTTGCATTTTATCTACATTGTCACAGTTCGACAGTGTGCAACGAGACTTGATTTAAAGCTTAATCAGATCATCCGCTGGTGCCTATTTAGTTTTTAGTTTTTTTTAAGCCTAATAATGTGTAATGCAATTTCACCTTTATTGACTTATGGATAAGGTTGTTCAATCACACTGAATAGTCAAAGCTATGAAGGACAACTATCACAAAAATGTGTTAGAATCGTACACAAAAAGTATAACTTATTTTATGTGTTAGAAAACCACAATGTTACGTTCATTGTTGTGCAAAATTTATATTCAAAACTGTACACAAAGGACGAAACTCGAAATATAAATAAGACTAGATACAAAATTCACCCTTAAAATCCACCTTCTTCCCAAAATTTGTGGTAATACCTTCCCTATTAAGGGTTTAAATCAGATACACTTCGCTTTCCCATAAATGTTCCTAATTCTTTTCGTTTTGCACTTAAGCCTTCTCTTTGTAAGTGAGTCACGGATTGTTTACTTTGTGCTTGTTTTTGTTAAAATTCAGGTCATTGATAATATTATTCCGTTTGACCTAGCACAACTGTCTGATGGTATTAGAGATAGCGATGTAACTGGGATCTAGAGCGTCCTGATGTTGTCTTTTAGCCTTGTTTCCGATTGAATAAATTCATTTGTTATTGGGAGTGGTTCAAGATGAATGTTATTAGTCACAGTCATCTTTTATTTCGTAGATAGATTTCTTTTTATATACAATACAGTTACATTTTTAAATATGAATGATACTAAGTAATTATTTTACTTCACTAAAAAAGCTTTTTCTAGCAGCCCGCTCTTTCGTTCTTGGCATAGAATGAAATAGGGCGACCTCAAGAAATCCGTGTTATAAAAATATTCTAAGGGTGCTGTTAATATGAATTCGCTCGGACCGCATATAAAATAACTTCCATGGTAGATTAAGTTGTTTAAATATAGGAAAGTTCATAAAATTTTATTTTATAATTAATATGTAAGGCTTCTTTGTATTGTTATTGATTTTGTGTGTTATGTATTTCTTTGTAATGTTAGTACACTATTGTATTAGGAAACTCCTGTAATAATAGTTGTATGTTGGTAATAAATAAAAAAATATTTCGGCAATAAAGAAATTTAAGATTTCCAAATACAATTCATAAATGACAAAAAGTAGCATTGAAACAAAAAAAAATTACATTTAATTTTGATCCATATCTTAATTTCGGACAAAATATTTGTCTGATTAAAATCGCAAGTCATAACCTCAGTTTCTTTTAAGCCCGTGTTGCGTACTTGGCAAACGATGTAAAATCCTGGATTTGAATAAACCTTGTTCGTTCCTTCATAATGATATTTTGATGTCGGGTATCTGAGCTCAAATCCCTTAATCGCCTTACTTTTTAAGATCGCGTCGTTAAAGTCAAAAATATATTTCTGTTACATTAGGCTGCTATGCGAAAGCAATTTTTATTTTTATTGGCGTATTTTGTAAGTTTGTTTTTGAATGCGAATTTAATTATGATTTTTTATTAACTTTTAATAATAATAAATTATTAGAAAATGATGGTTGTCCACTAAACTAAATCAATGTTTACTTTTTCATTCTATTTGAAGTTGGTTTTTTATCGTTTAATATTATACTCTGTTACAAAATGAATTTATGAAAAAACGGAATCTAAAATATAAATCATAAAAACGACACGTTTACAATTGACTGCACGGTTAGTGCTGTGGCTGGGCAACCGGCTGCCGCAAAACGTGTCGCGGGTTTACTTAATTAATTAAAGCAGGCTTTACGTAAACACATTACCTTATGTAAAGCAAATGTTAAGTATAATTTTCATTATCTTTATTGGATAACCCTTATCTTTGAACAACAAAAACCAGTACAAATAAAATTTCTTCCAAAACCTTCCATGTTTATTACATTCCCAACGGCCATGTTTTCCAACGGTTGCCTAGACTCCAAAAGCATTAGTACAAGTGCTTATCGGTTTATTCAGATTTCATATCGACGTAAATCGGTACTTACTACTCGTAGATCTACAATTTTATTTATTGAGTTTGTAAAGTACCAACATTTACATAGAAACGACCAGTTCTATTCAAACTATGCTGAATATTTGATAGCCATTCATTCCTATCAAAGATAATCAAATATTTATTTAAAAAATATTGTGGCTGCCTTACGCATATTTGAATAGATAAATGTAAACAATTTGCTGGTGCACAAAGTTCAAATCGAGTTCCATGAATGTTTATTTCATACTGTACGCCTGAGGAAATTTGGTGAAATTACACGTCACAAGAGCGAATTCCGTACATCTTTAGTTGAGGAATTCATTATAAATTCAAAGTTTAAATTGCTGCCTCGAGCTACAACTCATCAGCGTTAAAAACTTTTTGAGAATAGCACTCCGTTTTATGTGGCATACGTCTGACGTCGCCAACGCCTCGTGTTTAGTTTAATTAGTAAGGCGAGCCTAATTCCCCAAGAGTGCGTTTAATGACCTCAATGAAAAACTTAAGGAAGCGAAGAACATGCTGTCTGCCCACAAACTTGAAGCCATTGTAATTTTTTGCGAGTTTCCGCTTAAGCAAGGTGAAGAGAAAAACTGTGTAGTTTTCAACGTTCCTTTTGTAAGGTCCTGCCAACGGAAGCTTCTTACACTTCTTGGTTGCAGTAAACAATTTTAATTGGTTCAAACTCAGTGCTCAATTGTTGAATAGTATCATAATTTCCGTACTGTGAAATATTGTTGCTGCGAAAAACATTCTGAAAAAGTACTTTATATTTTACCTGTAGTCTTTTTGTATGAGTTTTGACTTATTATAGTAAGAAAATAATTAATTATGCTCTCCAACATGCCATTTAAAAATACATTATAACATATATACAGGAAAGAAAAGGCTTCAACAGACATGCAACTTCCATGTTTTATGACTGGGATTTGTTATATGTGCGATTATTGCATCACACGTATTTTGATAGGTTTAGTATCATTGTCGATTTCGACGTAGACGGAGTGTCTCAGTAGCATTATATGCTTCCGTAATTGCAACTATATTGCCAGTGGCACAGCCATTAAAATAGCTCGTCTACTTCGTTAAGTTTTTATTCGAAAGTCGCATAAATAATTCATACCGTATTGCTTCCAGTCGTTTGCTGTTATTAAGGCATCTTAACTATTGGCGGTGGTGGTGGCGGTGGCCCCTACCCGTCTGTACTTAACTTAATAGCTCCATTACTCAAATGAGTAACTGCATGCATGCGAATCAAACAACTTTATAATACGCTGCAGAACTTAGTTGAGCAATCAAAAGTTTATTACGACTTTTACGGAGAACTGTTGGATTGTTTATATACTTATGTAGTAAAGAGCTATAAAACTAGATAATGAGAGCATTGTTATTTAGTAGTTACTATATGTATATTTGAGTTATTTATTTTTGCTCTTCCACGCGTAAAAAAAGGCATTAGATGATTGGATTAGATAAAAATTAACCCTTACATATTATTAACTAGCTACTCCCATGCGGTTTCACTCGCTGCTCAGCTCCATTTAATCGAAGCGTGATGTTTTATAGCCTATAGCACTCAGGAACATTGTAGCTATCTATCAGTGAAAGAATTTTGGCAATCCAACTAGTGTTTCCAAAGATTACACCCTACATACAAACTTACAAACCTACAAACATACAAACTTACAAACTTACAAACTTACAAACTTACAAACTTTACTTCTTTATAATATTAGTATAGATATAGATTAATGATTCATATAATAAATTTTACAGTACTCTTAACAATGTAAACTATTATAAATAAACTAGGTACATTCAGTTGAAATCGGCTTTAACTATCAAAGTTAAATAAATAATGGATATTCGTTCATTCAGAACTAAGATTTATTGTAAGACAATTTGCCATAAGAACGAGCTTTAAATGCATAAATTATTACAGATCTCTATTTTATTTTCGAACATTTGGATTTGGGATCGGATTATTCAGAAAAGGCTTGAAAGATTTATTTGAAAGTTAATGGACTTAGTGATTTTGCGTGCATATGTGAGGTTTTAAATATTTTTAAGTTACAATGTTACGATTCACCGATCGAATGGAACCAAAAGATCATGGCCACGGCCTGGAGCAGAAGAAAGAATGGAGAATGTTTTGTCAGTAAGAGTCTGAAACTCCTTCTCGCCTCAGAGAAAATTTATTTGATTATTTTCCACTCACAAAAAAGGTAAGAAAATAAAGATTGCAAAGATAGTAGCTGTTGGTATACAAAATTATATAGATCTTAATCAAGCCTTGTTTTTTGTAACCGCTTATCGGTGCGTCATTTAGTAATAGTGTAAAATGTTAAAAGTTTGCGGAAAAGAGACAAAAAATGTGTGGTGTTTGCTCACGCTAATGAGAAGAGGCCTTTTCTCAGTAATTGACATTAAATTCTAAGCGAATGAGGATATACATATAATTAGAACCTATTCGAATGGCGAAATAAAGTTCGCGTGCACTTCTTTCCGCAACGTAGCACTTAAAATTTTGAAATCAATAAATTTTATTCCCTACAAAATTTCATTCACTAGTTTCATAAGATTCAAATTCAATGCGTTACCGTATTGTGAAATAAATCCGAGTGAATTTAGTTTCGCTGTATGCGGACAGCCTCTTACGTCTGTTGAAAATATTTACAAGTTATGATGTAAAATATGAACATAAGATGCAATAGACAGGATTTTGGTATTATGTAGTCTTGATATATGTATGTTGCGTATCTCGAAATACGAGTCTGTATGTAGCTACTTACATAGTGTATGTTATTCCACACAATGTTGTTACAGTTTAAGCTGCGCGCAAGCTAGTGAGCACTACGCTTTAAGTAGCTCACTGGGTATTCGAAGCTAGTCGTGAACATTGTTTACAAATAGTCTTTGTATACTGAAGTGCAGAAAAATACTTAATTAAGGTTTGACTTGTAGATTTAAACAAATTTCGAATAAGTATTTGTATGTAAAATTGGAAGAAAAAAATGTATGCTATTTCTTTTTATGGGATAGGCAAGCTGTCGGATGACTTGATGGTAAGCAATCGGTGCCGCCCATGGACAAAGAGGAAGGCGAATGTGTGGCCGGTCTTTTGATAAAAGGGTTTTGGACATTAAAACATGTGGAAAAGTTGGGGGAAGGGGTTGGTATTGGGTCTCCGGTAAGTTCACTCACACGGCGAAACACAACGCTGTAGTTGTTTCACGTCGGTTTTTTGTGAAGCCGTGGTATCACTCTAGTCGAGCCGACCTATTCGTGTAAACAAGGATAAAATAAACACTGTTTTCTTTACTTTTGTGTACAATAATTTTAATTGTACTCGTAGTAGTTGCTTTTTGTGCCATACTATGTTACCCGATTACCATCGCATTGTAAGCTACGTTTTTCTACGTTTCGTATACAAATTAGTATAATAGTCAAATCAAAAGACAGTCAAAAAAATCCTTAGAGACTTGTCCACATTTCCTGCCATCTGAAATCAATTCACTTACAAATACCAGGTAGGTATGAGCAGAGGGACATCGAAGATCCGTTATAGATCAAAGTGCAAAAGTATCTAAGGAGCATTACTCTTTTCTGTCAGCCGCACCGTTGGGATTCCCTCGACAATGCATGCCATCGGCGCTCGGGACCCACTCAATTTTAGTTTCTTTGTGACACGTGGCTGCAGTGAAGGTTCACCACATGTGTTTAACTTTTGGAGCCTGTTTCTCAATGTTAGGACAGGTACTAAATATCTGTCAGATAAATCTGAATGCAGAATATGTTTGGTTTCATTTATATATTTATTTATATTATATACTTTGACATACACCAAGTAGCAATCAATACATTGGATACTATGAACGAACGTTGTGATTACAATAGGCGGTCTTATCACAGAAAGTGATTTCTTCCAGACAACCTTTAGATGGAAATGTATAAAAGAAACTTGGCCATGGGTAGTGTAGAGTACAGCTTCATGTACAGAAAAGTTAGATTTGGGATCCTTGCCCTGTATATTATCCAAACCTGCCAGTGAAGGTGCTTATAAAATTTATAAGTTTGTCAGGAGCTGTCTCAATCAATACGATGTTTTTTACTCGTGAAAATTTTGTATATATAGGTACCTATAATGAGTAGTTTAATTCATTTTTCTCATTTTCTTTTCCTTTTAACAATGTGATTTTAATAACGTTATGTGCGAGATACGATGGGGTTGACATGGTTAGTGTCAAATAAAAAAAAATTAAGATAAAAAAATGTACAGAAAAGTTTTTTAATAAAGAGAAATGTGTAATTATATTATTAATGAATTATTAATTATTTATCATCTATCACACAAATAATTTTATTACCGTAAAACACAATTTAAACACAAAACTTAGTTTTAAAACTTTTTAGGCGATTCAATCTGTTAAGTTCAGTGCTTTAGAATCTTCACTTCTACACACAACAACGTTAGTAATTATTTTCTATTTAAATAAATCTCGTTGAAAGAAAAACACATGCAAAGAGTACATACCAAAATACCGCTGTTAACTTTCGATTCGTTCTGTCGATAAAAAGCCAATTTTGATTACATTATTAAGTGATAAGTGATAGTTCCATTACATTAAACTATAATAATAATTATCCCTAGATTAAAATACAAAATACAATACTATATCGAATGTCGATTTATAAAAACACAATAACATAAAAATCTGAATAAAATATGAATAAGACAAAAGCAATGCAGTAATTAATTTCATCTACAATTCATATTAAATGAAAAAGTAATAAAAGGTTTGTGATCGTTAACGAAGTAAAAGCCGGTGAATACAGTTATTACAGATTATACAAGAAAAAAAATGAAGTTAAAATATTCCGTTTCATCAGTTTTTCACTAATAATAATAAATGGGAAAAATGAATAAAACCTTTTTAATGTTAGTCTGTAAGTAGTGAATTGTAATTAAAAAATGAATTACTTTTGTATTTGTTTTGTGGATGCCCTGATTTTTTACGGTACCAGTATTTAAATAAAGTGAGCATTAATAAAATTGTGGTTGTGATCAGTTACATTACAGGGAAAAAAATGTGGGGTGATTTTTTTAATAAAATATTCCTATCTGTATCTTTTATTTAAATTAATTTAGTGTTGCTTTAAATTTTGTGCTATTGTATATCTGTGCCTAAGAAAATGCTTCATAAGGTAATGGCGGACATGCCCTTGGGATTCTTAGCGATGCTGTTTTGTTTCAACATATGGATATATTTCAAGAGAACGAAATATCTACGCATTTGCACGTGCAATACATATATTGTATCTAATGTCACGTTTGAAACAAATGATAAAATAAAATTAAAAAATGGAACATCTAATCTGATTGATTCTCAAGAAAATATATAACAAATGAAACCTTTTTGAAGAAACTCTTCATGTTTCGAACTCTTGAAAGATTTGTATCACTTTTCAGCGTGTTGAATGCGCTGAAAGACTTTGAAAATCGACGTGTCTTTCACTGAAATGTGTTAAAGCAGTTGAAAATCCGTGAAGGAAGGCTTCAAATGAACAGTTTATACGAAGATGTCTGGAGCTAGGGATTAACGAAGTGTTTTACAAAGTTTCTTTAAAATGATTTGAAATTGCAATACTTCACCATCATAGGTAGTTTTCGCTTATGTGTGGGTTAGATATTAATTTATATGATATTAAAAGTCATTGTTTTGTTAATTCAATATGCAATGTTTTTGAAAACGACTGAAGCGTTAATAAGACATTTTACGTTTCTCATTGTTCTGTTAATAGAGACTTCTGCAATAACTAATTAAATTTAATATCACTTTCTCTTACTTCACTTCTGTAATATATCATCTTTAATTATATAAACGGCACATTTCTGTATATACTCTCTTTCACTTTTGACAGAAGAATGGAAACAATGGAAAGAACAAAAAATAATAAAGCCTTTAGACGGACGCTAATTAAAATGGAAATAACAAATTTTAATACACGCATTAGCACCCGAATTATTCCTTATTATACAATTTTTAAATATGGAATACAAATGCAAATGGCTGTAGTATTACAAGTATTCTGACAGGACTCATAAAAAAGTTGGCACACTCTGAACTTTCCCTTTGCATATTCATGGAGCAAACTCACTCGGAAGTTTTTGGTGAGAAATTAAGATAATAATTTTATGCTAACTTCATCCGTCTTGACGCTTTCATAAATTATGAGTTGTATCAGAGTAGGTGCATGAAGTTGGTCGCTCCGACCACGAATACAGAACAGAATTAATTCAGGTAACGACAGATCAAGTTTATCGAAAATTCGAAACTAATTTTAGCAATTCCGCCCTTTGAACTCTTTGAATAGTTCTGAATTACTGTTGAAATTAAAACGAGGTAGATTGTTATGCGGGGTAGAAGCTTAATTACTAGCGCCTTCTTAGAAGTGTCCGGAGCTTTGAATTGATATTTAAGTAATGTTTTATAATGAATATTGTATATTTTGTTTTAAAATTAATTTTACTTTAGTCAAATAAATGTGGAATTAAATGAAGGTCCTTTAAATATTTAATTAGTTTACAAGGAGTCAAAACACAATCTGAAGATCAAAGTGTTAAACGCAGCTACTAAAGCATATCCTGTTTACTAACTATGTGCTAACAGCTTCTCTAGTGTTTCTCTAAAGTGATTTCTGAACAGGGAATTTCTCGAACCATGTTAAACAATAAACTAAGGAGCGTATTCATTATCTCAGCTCTAACTACCTATACTTGCACATTGTGGTGCTATTCCAACCAATTTCTCTAAAGGCGAACTCGAATTTGCCTAAGCCTCGTGGGGTATTCACGCTGGCGGGCTAAACAAAAGACGGCATATAGGAAGATTTATGAACAATTCACGACGCAATGATATGGGGTATCTATTCAAATCCTCCTCTGAATTCGGGGGCAGGTACTCGTATCAAGATGATGTATGCCCACGATACAGTACAATGGGCTCGTACATTAGTTCGCTCGTTTCCAGTGAATTGAATTTTTATGGGATATACGACGCGCCTTATTGTGTATTTACAGCCTTTGTTTCATTTTATTTCTATAAAAAACAACTAAACAATTGGAGCTGTCCGGGTAGGTACGTAAAAGCTACATTATTAGTTTTTATAATTGTTATATTGTGTAAACAGTGACAGAAACAGTTTTTAAGTTATTTTAGATAACTTTTCTAAGCCAAAAACGTCAGGTTTAATATAATTTTATTTAATTAAAAATGGCCAGTGTCGGAAACTTGCTTCCTCACTAAAGTTTTAACTTTATAACAGTCATCTTTGAAAATAATTAAAGCAATGCTGGTTCTGACTAAGTTTTAGGTCTCAAGACGAGCATGTAGCCTTGACTGAAAGTTGAAAGGTTTTCAGTAATGTACAGACAATTTGTAATGCTGTATACAACTATTAATAATAGCCACCGGTAATGTTTATTACAAGAGGCACGCGATACAGTGATTCCACTAAAAGCATCTCGACATAGGTAGGCCTCTTCCCAAAACTCTCGCTGGAAACGGAACACGCATTTTCTATTGAGAAAATTTTTATTCACTCTGCGTAGTCCACTGAATAGTGTTTCGGTTGGCTCAAAGAAATATTTTTCGGAAGGTATTCGGTGCAGAGCATTAAATATTCACGGCAATATGCCGCGTTCGCGTTCCAAAATAACTTATGCAAATACACGTAAGTTTCGGTGTTTCACAATGTGTGTACAGGTACTTAAGTTGAATAACTCAAAAGTAAGTGTGAAAAAAGTGAAACGGGGTCGTTCCGTCAAGTCTCAGGTGTCCTTTTTGCCTCGCGTTAGACACATAATGTAATGAATGTAGCTATGTTTTGGCCTGTTGTCTCACACACTGGCCCTATTTATATCCAAAGGGTGTGTCACCATTACGTTTAATATTAACGGGATGCTCCGCAAGCTTGGACAGTTTCAGAATTGGTAAAACGAGAGTAAGCATAGGGTCGCCATGTTTTTATTTTGCGAACGGAGACACAATAAAAAAGTTTCATTGAAAGTTAAATTTGTTTCGGCGCGTTTCGTTCACCCGTTGTCCAATCGTGCACACTGCAACTATGGACCGCCCGCTGTCTACATCGACGTTTATTTTTAAATAAAACCGGGAGTTGTCTCGGAAAAAACGGGGGATTTGGTGATACTAGGTAAAAGGTTATTCGGTAAAAAGAATATTGGGTTCTCTCATGCTATTCAAGTGTCACTGAAAGGTCCTTTTTCAACCTAAGTACATTAGCGGGACCCTTTTAACTTGGCGTTTGTTTGTCTAGTCACGTCGTCGCTGAATATAAATAACAAACACAATTTATGTAGGCCTGAAGTGTAAAACCTAAGTAATTAATTAATTTACAGTAAATCTAATTTATATTAGGAGTTTTATTATTCGACCTTCGTCTTTCTTGTTTAACGTCTTAATTATGTTTGCTTTGTGAGACGTTCCATCCTTAAATGTATTCAAAAAATATCTCAACAGGATTTTATCTTTTGACTGAAATAAAATAGGGCTTGAATAAATATTCCATATAACTTTAACGAATGCTAATTTTAGTTCGCAAATATTTTAGCGAAGAAAAATAAGAGTTTCATACAGTACTAATAAATAATAATTTTAGGTGCGCAATTTCATAATTTCGTATTAAATTCAGGATAGTAAACTTGTAGAATAAATCATATTATTTACCATGGAGATAATATTAAAGCTCTAAGTTATTCAAGATAAACAGTAATCTAAATATTTCTAATCTAACATTTCGTTCGTTGTTTTAGGTTTATCACAATATTATTTATGTTATTAATATTCTCATGAATACGTAAATATCAATGTAAGTAGACTACGAAAATTCATAAAGTGACTTTGATCTATAATAAATAACATCCTATCTTCGTGTAAATATAGTGGAAATTTAGGAAAATGTATAAGTATAAATACAACAACATACACAACAAAATACATACAACACAAATAGTGTTTCTATGTAATTTTAATACAAGGACACTCCCCATTTTTCTTTGAAAAAAATTACAGAAGTATCATACAACACAATTTCAAACAGATATGCATGAATAAAAGGTAAAAAAGGTACTGGTAACATCCACCATTTAAAGCATTATCGGATACACAAACTCAATCTTACAAGATCAGAATTATAAACATTGTGGCGATCCGGCATAAATCTACAAGAACGTGAAGTGAATTAAACAGTCCATAGTGAATGGTATCATAAACTACATTGTTTCAAGGCGATAAATCACAATATTCGAACGAGAATTGCGTCTGAATCCTAAATCGCAACAAGATAAACTGAACCGTCGCAAAATATCCACATAAAACCGCAAAACATACAAAAATGATTTATAGTGGCCCAGATCTGTTAGAGCGGATTCGCGGGGCAAAAACAGATTATCGAAATCCCAGTTATACCCAACAATCGGTTTAGTTTGTTGATGTACGAAACGATGACAGACGACGATGTGACCTCTCAATAAAGCCACTTTATATTTATCTTAGCTTTAACTGAAATCTTTTTATTTTGGCAAACGATACGAACGATACCTGAAAATTTCACCTAAAATCTGATTTGAATGATCTATAATTTACTTTGAGTTACACCTTTCAGTATTCAAACACAGCATTCGTAAAATAAACACTACACACCTCTATCTAACCTACAGAAAATAATCAAATAGAACACAAAATATTTTATGCCATAATTTAATTTATTTAAAAGAACTTTCAATATCTTAAAACTAAATCAAATACGGGAAATATTGAAAGTACTTTATGTAAACTAAAAGTATTAAATAACGTTATGCTCTACGATTATGCTGTAGCAATACTACGGCGTAGCACAGACCAGAGGGCCTAGACAAGTGGCAAACGCTCGGAGTCGTTTCTATTCTACTGAAAATGAACGCTTGGGCGTTAGCGTTTTTCGATTGGTAGCCAAGTGTACAACCACTTGTCGAACGCTCATTCTATTCGTATGTTACAAAAAACATCAATTGTTCTTTATGGTTTGTCGTACGCTAATGTCAGTTTGACAATGGGTCGCCGCAAAACTAGAATATTTTTAAGTTGTGAAGTGATGAATTCATGAATTTTTTAAGTGAAATTATACATGGAATAGCGATTTTAAGACGGTGAGTACTGTAAAAAAGTATGATGTGATAATCTCAATTAAATTATTTTAGTTATGTATTATATATCGGCGTCATGTTAGTGTATTTAATATTGTGTTGAAATGGTTACTAGGAATAATATTATTTTTACATGGAACCGAGGTTTCGAGCTAGTCTAGAGCAATTCTTAATTATTTTAGATTTTATGGAAAGTTCATTCGTTAAATCGTATCAATATTTCAATATCTTCACTCAGATTAAACTTAATATCAACAATGTCGTGGTCAATCTGCACAATCAACAAAGGAATATACCACTTAGGCAGTTTGTTTATTTTATGAGCGCGGCGATATGTCGAAACCCTAGACGACTGTTCAAAGATCAGTTAAAGGGATATCAGCTGTGGCAGGATTTATCGAGTATGTTAAATTCTTATGGTGGTAGAAGAATTTCGAAAATCAGCAGATAACTAGAAAATGGCATGAATTAAAAATAATATCAGAGTCCTTAGCGATTTCGATAATGACGACCTCAGTAAATTAAATATTTATATTTATTTTATTTATATTTATATGTATTTATTTTTTATGAATCTAAAATCTTTGGATAGTATAATTTGACACAATGCTTTTTATTAATTGTGATTTTTAGGTGTAGGCAAACTGGAAGACAAAAACTAAAACTAAATATTTTTAAATAAGGAAAAAATCTGGTGGTGGTGGGCCTGGACTGGTTACAGTTTCTGGAGTATCTGCTGTGGCAGGCCAAGCTGGCATCTGCTGGATTCAATGTAAGTATTTTATAAACTGGGACCACACTGTATCTTTTGTCTCTAATATTGTAAAACTTGTCAGGATCATCAATTAAAATAGATATTTATTATGTATTAATTGAACTAGTTCCATATGATGAAAAATGGTAGTCATATAGTAAACATAAAGCAAAATTCTTAGATATAAATAATAACAAATGATTTTATTTCAGACCATCAAATGACTTGCATTTGGTCCAGGCAGGAGGCAGCACTAGTGAAATACCAACAGCAGAAGGAGAGAGGAAGTCCAGTAAGTTGATTGTAATAATTTTATTTGTTTCTAACCATATCAATATTCCATAAATATTATGAAAGCAATTCTGTCTTTAGGCAACTGAAAGATTAATTTCATTGAATATAATAAAGTAATGATAATAAAATATTATTTTCAGCTGGATCCATAGGCAGTTAGCCGACCACGTACAACTATGGCACCGGCTCGAGAGACAGCTACACCACCATCCTAGCACGCCTTTCTCCTTCCTTCTTCGCCGCGATTTTGTCCGGCAAGAAGCCTAGACTGCAGGCGTCAGCCTCTCCGCGTTCGGCAGCTACAGCACCAAATCGTCGTTCTTAATTGTGGGCGCGTAGGAACAGGAGGATTAAAGCCATTCGAAAGAACGACAAATGAATTTCTAAAGGTCAAGCTCCCCCGACGTGAATTCGAGGAGACGCGTGACAGGTTCCTTCATGAAGGAGAGTTGCAGGTGATAGTTTTTAGTTTTTACTGCATTTCTAGCAATCATAATTTTTTTATGTTTTGATAAGGTAATAAAATGTGATAAATATATACAGGAACATATAGTGAAATTAAAAAACCTTTGAAGGCTTTGCATGCAATTTAATTGGTAATTAGATAGGCTATTGTACATTATCTTTTTGATTTTGAAATTTACTTTCTTTCTAGACGTATATAAAATTAATCCTGGCACAACCTTAACGACATCATGTTGAAACGAAATGTGACTGTCATACCAAAGATGATGTGAATTCTAATTTTAAGTTTGAAAACAAAGTAATTATGTTCAGAAAAAGTAACCAAAAATAAAAAAGTTTTATTCATACAGATTTTTTTTTTATTTCACCCTTAATGATAAAAGAAATGTTGGAACCTTAGTTATTACAAACATGGAGTTTAAATCAAGATAATTTAAGAGTACAATGTAGTTCTCTTAAGCTATGTACCAAAGGATTATAACAAAATAAATAATAATCGTCATGTTTGTTTACCATTATGATATAATATGTAGTTCCCGCATGAATGAATCGCTTCCACTTGACTGGATGACTATTTTAAAAAGAGTCGTGTGTGGCCCCACCGTATTTTCAATTCACATTTAATATTTTTAAATTGTGGTCACAAACCTGATGTAGTGTGTGTGACACCTCTGCCCATTAGTAGTGTAAGTTTATAACAAGAAACACTTAATTAAAGTCCATCGACCAGTTAACACGTATCTCAGCCGCGCATACATTGCCAGTGCTGCCACGCGCTGCGCACGAGTACAAAGTTTGGTGTAATAATAATGTGAAATTAAACTATTAAATAGAGTTTTGCGCCTACATTGCACTGAAAAAATATGTTGATTAACTTTTGTATAATAGTTATAAGCTCCCTATTAGCCGACGACTTCCTTTAAATAGAATAAAATGTATAGATGATAAATGTATATAGATATGTAATAGAATAATATGAAAAATCCTGCCAACTATCGGCCGATTTCGATAACCTCCATACTCTGCAAGATTATGGAGCGAGTGTTGAATTCGCGCCTCATGGCATATCTAGAAGGTAACGATCTCCTCAGCGACCGACAGTATGGATAATATTTCGCCGCAATCGGTCTACTGGGGACCTACTAGTTTATGCCACTCACTTTGTGGGGCGAGGGCCCCTCGAGGGGAATGGGGGAAGCTATTGCCGTGTCCTTAGACGTGTCGAAGGCCTTCGATAGGGTATGGCACGATGGCCTTTTGTCTAAGCTTCCAGCGTACGGCATTTCTCCTGGACTGATAAACTGGGTAAAAGACTTCCTGAGTGGACGGTCGCTCCGAGTTGTTATCGATGGATGCTCATCAGAGCCTATGTCGACTAATGCTGGTGTTCCTCAGGGGTCTGTTCTCTCTGCAACTCTATTTCTGCTCCACATCAATGATCCTGCTAGTGCCTGGTATCCTTGGGTATGCAGATGATAGCACAGTTGTAGAAGAGATACCTGCCCAGTGCTCGGGCTAGTAAGGAGCTAATCCAGTCTGAAAGGGAGGGCTATGGTAGAGCGTACGAATGTCTCACTTCAGGTAGTTTCAAAGTGGGGCAAACTAATCTGGTAACATTCAACGCCACCAAAACACAGGCGTGTCTATTCACCGCCAAAAGGAGCCCGTTCACCTTGGCTCCTGCTTTTCGGGATGTATCCCTGGAGTGCACCGACCGCCTTCAGCTCTTGGGAATGGACATTGCTTCAGACCTTAACTTTGGGCGGTTCATTGAGTCCAGAGCCAAGGTAGCTGCTAGAAAACTCGGCGTTCTTGCAAAAGTCCGACGGTACTTCACACCGAGTCAGCTTCTAATGTTGTATAAAGCTCAGGTCCGATCGTGTGTGGAGTACTGTAGCCACATATGGGCTGGTGCTGCGAAATGCCACCTAGCGGCTTTGGATTCGGTGGAAAGGCGTGCAAAGAGGCTGATTGGAGATCCAGATTTGGTTGGGTCCAATATTCAAAGTCTCGAGCACAGGCGCAGAGTAGCCAGCCTTGCGGTTTTCTACAGGATGCATTATGGAGAGTGTGCCCAGGAATTGCACGATTTGATTCCGCCATCCCAATTTCACCTTCGGACATCCCGGCGTACGGCGAATATCCACCCCTACGTTGTTGAGACACCTGCAGCCCGGACTAAGCGTTTTGCCTCGTCATTTATACCGCGTACATCGAGGGATTGGAACAGTTTGCCGGCTGCAGTCTTTCCGTCCGAATACAATTTAGGTGTCTTCAAGACTAGAGTGAATAGGCTCTTAATAAACTAGTGCGCCTTACCATCAACGATTGCATCACTGCTTAACATCAGGTGGGATCGCAGTCAAGAACTGGTTTATTGCAAGTAAAAAAAAAAATACTATTTGTAGATTCAATGAGTGATAGCCTTTTCTATTAAAAAAGGGGATCACCTTTACTTGGTTTCATTATAGCTATGTGAGTGCAGTCAATACATCATACGACAACTGGTAAATTAAATCTTCTTCGGAATCTAAAACCAACCATAGTTCAAGTCAGGTACATCAAACATTAAAATACTGCTGATTTATTTTTTAATACATACATACTAATATGATAACAATATATTTGTACTGACTATTACTTACTCTTGTCTTATTCTTAAAATATCTTGATTCGTTAAGGGATATTACATATATTTTAATAAAATTATGGAATCTCTATGTATAATATGTCGCAGTAAGATAGATGTAGCCGTAATATAGTTATATCCCTAGGGATATAGTTATAAAACGGACCAAGTTTAGTGATATACTTATATTACTAGATTAAGTTTAGTGAAATAGCTTTCGGAGTGTGCGCCTCCCCCGCGGCCTTTCGTGTGGTTGCGGAGCGAGGGGCCATAGAGGCTGATGTTTAGGGCAGAGCCGGGGAGGCTGAAGTTTCCGGGCGGGTTGGTGCAACCGGAGGACAGGTAGCCCACTCGTTCGAACCTCAGCGGTGATCAGTATCTCAGCAGGGAGTTCATTCGGTATCTACTCCGAGGCGAGAGGGACAGCCTCCGTTGAATTCTCCGGCGCAGGTTATTTCGGGGATTCCGGAATCAGGTCTAGAACAAATTTCTCAAGCTGAGGTTCAACTTTAGCTTGGAGTGTTGAACTATTGTTCAGCCTTTTAACAAGGCGAAGAAGCAGGGCCTGAAGGGCCTACGTTCCTACAACACAACAATAACTTTGCTTGAGATGCCACGGATGCGTGCCTCCTCCAGCAGGCAGGTGCCAAAATATTATGGGGTAGGGTATCTTCCTAGCACCTCCTAGGGTATCTTCCTAGCACCTATCACCAAGAAGAAGAAACCCGAACAAAATTGGTGGTTAGGTGCCTTTTGGCCTGAGGGGTCCTATAATTCTAACCCTCCAAAGAGGTGAATTTGGAGGTGTGTGGGCGTCCCTGCCTACCGGGTGTAGGCAGGGAGGTGAGTATCTATTGGTGTTCCCTAAGCTAGTAATTCCGCTACCAATCTTAATGTGCAACGGGTTCCTATGCGCCGGTTCGCGGTTAGGCGGCAGGCGAAGCTGTGGAGAGAACGGGTTAAGTGCTGAGTACAACTAGGGGAGCCCCCAAGGTTATGGTCCCAGCACTCTTCCGATACTTGGCAATGTCCTGAAGGGCAAGGCCGACGTTCCCTTGGCGCACGCCACCTGCATTCATTTCTTCATCTTAATTCATAGCTGGCGCAAGTAATTAGCAATTATAAAACGAATACAAATGCTAAGCAAGCGTAGCGATTAAATGCACATGCACGAAAACTAGACGTGAACACCGAACAACTATTACAAAGCTATTTCACTAAACTTAATCTAGTAATATAAGTATATCACTAAACTTGGTCCGTTTTATAACTATATCCCTAGTGAGATAGTAATGAATCGCTTTCGTATAACTATGTTCCGGTATATAATTATATCCCTAGGGATATAACTATATTACGGCTACATCTATCTTACTGCGACATATACACCGGAATTTCACTAATTTGCATTAAAAACTGACGAAATTCAATGACGCCCAAGCCATACGGCTTGGGCACCGCCCACAATAATATAAATGCGTGCATTTGTACAAATTTTATTAATTTAAACGAAATTGTTCACAAAAACAACTACCGGTATCTAACAGCTGTTTAAATAATCGCCATCTTGGGTAGTGTATCGTAGCGTTTTCTACAGGGTCCTAGCGTTCGCTTCGTAAGCGTACATTAGAAACGTTTACAGTCGAATTCGCTTGTCAAATGTGCCACTTGGCTACGCATTTGTATGGAGAATATCGTATTACATTGTCGTTTCGTTTAATGGAATAGAATCGTAAAACACTTGGCTACCAATTACACGTTCGAAACGCTAGATGAAATTTCATGACGTCAATTCATTCATAAACCATTCTATTCTACTGGCGTTTGTGCCACTTGTCTAGGCCCTCAGTGCCGCTTTGAACGAAACAAGAGAAACAAAGTTTAAATTCATACTACATTTTTGACAACTTCCCCTTAATATAAGTTTAAATTGATCAATTTTGATACTTAACAGTTCCTGTAGAGTGAAATAGAAAGCCAAATAAAAAAAGCTTTATGAAATTATTAAACAGTATGTAGTAGGTACTCAGTGAACGTAAGTAGCTTATTATGTACAATGTTTCTGAAGCTTGATGTTCAAAGCAGGTTAAGTGGAAGCTTCTTAGTGATTATGCGGCAAGTACGAGCTCTTGACAGGTCTGAACAGACTTCATAGAAACCTTGTTTTCTCTGGTATAATTATTTTCTTAAGTAAGTTGAGGAATATGTTATTTTCTGTTGATATGAACGGTTTTTTTTTAACATAAACTTAAACGTTACAATAATCGCATAGGTCATTTTTTCGCTGTTTGGTTGAACCAAGTGACACATTGAGATCCTCATTTATTTTTTTATTGAAATAACAAGTTGCGTAAGCTAACTTAGAAAAGTTCTAGTTTCAAGTCACAACGGGACCCTTACATATTTGTGAGCATCCTCTGCGCGGCATCGATAAAAATACACAATTTATGTGTACTAAATAATTAATAGTATCATAATTAATAATCCGTTATCGAGTGAATAATAACTGGAAAAAAACTCGCATTAATCCCATAACATTTATGATGAAATGCCAGTTTTTTTCTTACGGAAATTCCGGACAGTGACAAAAAAATAGAAATTCTTACAATAACTTTCTTTGAATGAGAAAAATAACGCAAACCTCTAAAACACTGTTCTGTTATTAAATGCACATTTTAATCTTCTGATATTGTACTCGAACAACCAAATCCGTTCACATTTGTCTCATAAAGTACCGCGTCTCATAAAAACTGTGTGCCCCAAATCTAGCCGGTCCAAAAAGATAACGACATATTTAGTAGACATTTTATCTTTTTCTCATCATAACATTTATTGAACAAGTTGTACATATGAGACAAGAAAATTGTGGGTTTAGGTTTTTAAAACATTATCGTATTTATATTGATAATCATTGTAGACTTATATTTTAAATAAATTAATTGAAGTTTAAGAATTATTTTTTTAATTTACAATACTTTTTAAATATTTATCTATATGCCGGCCACACATATTGTGTGTGTGCGTGAATAAACTGATAATTAGAAAGATCGAGTAAAGTACTACAGTGATTTTGCTGAAACTTTGTTATGTAATTTTACACTATATAACTAAAAATAAAAATTAATTACACACCTATCCAATGAAATTAAAATTGCCTTTGAATATCAATAACTGAACTAACTTTATTCATATTGTCAAAAATTGATATACATACTTTTATAAAAATCTTATTTAAGGTATCGTTTACTTCGTTCAAGCAACAATTTCCACCAAGCTGATGAATACGTCATCTATTTCAGTCATATCACATTTCTGGTCCTACGTGGCTTGCGTTCCATTAAGCCTCGAATCACGTAACGAATACAAATTCGCAATACGTATTTCTTATCAGTGCACAGGTGAGTACTACCCCTTATTCTCACGACACTCGAGGGATGACATAGGGTTGTTTATTCTTAGCGAGGGAATACACCTGAATACAATAAATAAAACAATACCGTAGATCAATAAACATTTCCAGATGAAAAGTATTCCGAAGATTTCACTTCCGACCTTGTAAATTCGAAATTATTAAGCTATTCTTATCAGTAATAAAATATATAAATGAAACTGAAATACTTTCTAAAACGCCTGCAAGGCTGTTTTTATAAGTAAAAATGGTAAAGTTACTCCACCAACCCATTTTTTATCTAGTTAAGTCATATCATAATGATGACAATCTGCGACTAAAATCAAGCTACTTTGTAAACGCCCTTAAATAACTTTCAACTTCGTGGAGCGCTCGGGTGTTTCCGTCGATCGCCGAACGACTCCTGCTGTCTTTATTTGCAGTCGCTGTTTGTAGCCGTAGCAGACCGCGCCGTAGCACGGCAGTTGCGTCGTAGCGCTCGTAGCGGCTTGGACTACGCTCCCCTCTACGATAATATTGGCGTAGAGATCTTTCTCAATTTGAATCTGAGATTTCAAATGTAATTGGACGTTTAATTAGAAGTATTAGTTAAGAGTATTATTAGAAACAGTGTTAAATTAATAACTAGTTAATTAAGTGCTTGGAAAATACTCATGGCAACAGGTAAGTGGTATTTTTATAACGACTAGTATAAAAATAAAATTGAGAATTTAAACATTTCTGTGAAATTTTCATTTGGTTTGGACGTGTTTATTATTCTATATAAATTATTAGCTCTAATATTATGAGTATCAACTCCTTCCGCCCCCATTATGAGTTTCGATCTAATATTATGGTAATGAAATCTCGCAGTACGGTGCGTTACATTTACATAAACAAAAATGGGGTTTGTGTATTGAGCCAGCGGTACGGTGTTTCGTGCGTTCGTAAGTAATATTTCATCTCTCGATACGAGCTTAGTGCCGGCAGCAATAATCGTACAAAAACTCTCGCAGTTGTTCCAGTTTGAAACTTCCACTTGGTGCCAGCAACATAATTTACGCGGCTCGAATAATTATAGGAAAATAACGACGTGTTTTTACTAGTGGTCTTTTTTCAATTGAAGTTTTATCTTGCAGTCAACGCCTTTCCCGTGAGGCTTTATGACACAATTTATTTTGATAACCATCTCTTGACGATGTTGAATATCGTTGTCCCTTTGTGTGTGAATATTCGCGCTCGGAGTGTTGACTAAGTCGTTGGTTGTTTGGCATGTTTCGCAAGTATATACTAAAATGTGCACAATAAGCCCCCATTACGGTCCTTTTACGGATATACGAGTGTCTATTTTGCGCTTACCTTCGCTAACACCCTGGGGTCGTATTCTATACCGTCACGAGTGCTCCAGTTAATTAATTAGCCCCTTTGATACCGACATAGGCAGCCGCTTGGTTCCTCGTGAGATCTTTACCGAAGTACGCTCCGCTTTTTGTTTAGTTACCTTGTTTTCTGCTCTCAGTCTGTTTGTATAGTCTTAATGAGTTATTTTCCTCCCGTGCTCTTTCGTTTTTCATTGTATAATGTAGTCTTCCGTGTTGGTGTTTATCTTTTCGTGTTTAGTTTTTTGTGAATAGTGTTCTTTTGTTTTTTCTCTCGCACAAAAGACTTAAAGGAATATGCGAGTAGAATTATTGCATTTTCACCGAACAGTTAGGTACCAAAGTTACTTTATCGGTTAAGTTGAAAGTGTTATAGGAGTCGAGACTTTTGCCATAACTTGAGCATATGAATATCCAATTTAATGTGAATTTATAAGTTGTATCACCAAAATGTTTTTATATTATTAACTGTTTTAACAACATTCTGTTAAACCGAAACTGTTTGTTTCTACCAAAAGATTACGAAATGAAGGAGATTCGATTCAACAATGAACATTAATCAAAAAAAATTCAATATCAAGAAAAAAGACCTTGGACTTACAAAACGAGTTTTTCCCCAAATATTTTCTCTTCGATGCTTTTATGTTGGCATTGTTCCATCTCAGTGAAATTAAAAAAGGGAATTCATCATCTGCATCGAGCGTTCAAATAATGCCGAAAGCAGATGTTGATTTCTGACGGAATAACTCTAAATTCGTGGGGCGTCGAACTTTATACCCAGACCGTTGTATATTATATTTGTTCAAGGAAATTGGCCGCATTCCGGACGCGAAATAATTGGATCAATGTTCTAGCAAAAGGAGTACTTTGAATAGATTGTTTAAAACTCCAAGAGAGATGTTTGCGGATTGACCTTTTTAGGTTTGTTCAAGCATAAGATGGAAATGAAGGAAATTGTTAACCAGCTAATATTATTAATGAGTTTGAGGCTCTCTCCAAAAATAAACTGTAATATGTAATAAAAAGACATGTTTTTAAAGAATTCATTATTTTTAAAGTCAAATTGTTTATGGACTATTTTTTGTTCGTTTTCTCACGGGTTTGATGGGCAATATTTAATTTGACGTTTTAAAAGTATTGTGAGTGAGTAAATGAACTGAAATAATTGCTCTAAGTTATATTGTTAGTAAGGTTCATTTTTCTTTAAAGTTTTTATAGAAATATCTGAAACGACATTTTACAAGGACGCAAGACAGTTTGGTGAAATTACTCGTACTTATATTTATAAAGTTCAACGTAGGTCATATTCGCATATTCAATAAGGAATGGTAATGACCTTTTACGCTAACGCTTATTTCAAACCCTGAACTAGGAGTTAATTAGAAGTAAAAACGTTCTTTTGGTGCAGTTCTCAGAGGTCGTGACTTCACATTTTAAATAATATGAAAATTGAATTTTGCTTCACATTATAGACAATCTTTTATGATCTTGCTGTATTTGTTTTTGTGTTTTTTTTCTCTCGTATCTTGATGTATTGCGATTCGTTGCCCTGTGTTTAATTTATAGCGAATTGTTTTAAAGTATAACAACTTTCGATTTGTCATTACTTTATATCAAGTTTATAAATAAACATGTCTTCACACGAGGGAATCATGATAAAGTTTCTTTGTAATTGTGTGATATTGTATTATGTTAAATAATGATAATATTATTTTTATAATATAAGAATATAACGTACTGAAAATAATTTATATTTCACTTGGAGAATGTCAAC
This sequence comes from Spodoptera exigua, assembly GCA_902829305.4. Taxonomy (NCBI): domain Eukaryota; kingdom Metazoa; phylum Arthropoda; class Insecta; order Lepidoptera; family Noctuidae; genus Spodoptera; species Spodoptera exigua. The sequence continues at coordinate 9,228,426 of LR824612.2, forward strand.
TTAAAACACAGATCTCTGTATCATTGTGTTATGTCAATTTATAATATTTACCTCTGTTGGATTTTATCCAACACAAAAGATCCTGTCTCTTATTACCGATATCACGAATCAAAGATGGGTTGTTAATAATAATAAGCTAAGCTTTGTATGGACAAAACCGAAGGTATCAATGTCTTTGCCTTTTGATTCATATATGTACAGACGATATTATCATCTAATGTTATACTCGTATGATCTCTTATTGTATGGACATTGTATACTGTAACAGATCAGATTAGTTTAGTAATTATATAGTTGTCACAGTGTTAAATTCATTTCGAGTAATTGACAGTGTTGTAAAATTGTAACATATTCAAGTTAAAAATTTCTATTGGTATTATAATCTTCAATCATATGGCATAGGGCATAATTGTTGACAATTCGATGAATATGTGATGAATATGTGATATTTAATAATAATATATATTAAAATAAAAAAAAATATATTAATAATAAAATACATATTTCTCAAAAAAAAAAATGATCATGAAGAGGAAGCGCTAAACTCGTGTACACCAATTGTTAGCTTCAAACAACGAAATAGATTGTTTGCACAGATATAATAATTTCTTATCACGATAATCTATATGTAAGTTTGAGTTTGTAAATGTAACTAGACCCCTAACAATTTGATAAATAATTTAAAAAGTTTAGTTAGCTCGCCCAAGTTTATAACGTTGTCTCTCCTGATTATCTGAAAAGTAATTAAAGCTTAACAATACTGTGTAAAACAATAATAATAAATAAATAAATAAATTTTATTAAAAACATTGAACACGTTTACAATTACAGATGGCTCAGATTTTATAGTAATAAAAAGTCTTAATAATAACAATCGTAATAGTTAACTTAATCTAGTCTAATACAATACATATGTGAGGAAATAACGTTCTTAGTCTAAATATTAGGGACTACCCGAACTAGGTTTATTTAAACCTGTGTTTCAGGCTATCAATGCAAAAAAAATAATTCAATGGATATAATAATAAATAATTATCGTATTTCATAATGTAAGACTAAGCAAGGACAACCTGGCCTAAATTATTAAACAAAAATAACATCATACTAGTTAATATGTAAGTAATTTACTAAAAATAAGTACTTTATTTTAATACTTCTAGCAATTTTTCCGTATCTGAGTAATTGAGGGACTGTAAATATTCTGTTAGCATTAGTTTACACTTATTTAAACTTACACTATACATTTTTAGCAGCCTATTGAGTTTGTTATATAAATAAGGTCCTAGAAATAAATAAAATCTGTTAGTAAAAGCATGTTTCGTCTGAGGGTTAGTGCAAACTAAATCCTTTCTTTTGCCGGAAAGTACCGGGCTAAAACCAATTTCAGTATGCTGCAGTAGTACTATGTTAAGGATGAATAACTGGCGTACTGTCAGTAGTTTGCATTCCCTGTATAGCTGGTGAGTAGGAAATCTGAAAGGACGAAAGGTGGCGACCTTCAGGATCGCTCTTTGAGCACGTTCTAGGGGCAAGAGAATAGTTTTTGGAGCACCACCCCATGAGTTAATACAGTAAGTAAGAATGGATTGACACAAAGCCATATACACCTGGCGTATCAAGGTAAAGTCTGCAATGTTGCGCAAGTATTTAAAGACATAGATTAATTTTCGTACTCTAGTGCATAATAAATCAATATGTTTTCGAAAATTGAGGTTAGCATCAATAGTAACACCTAGATATTTTATATAGTCAGTCTTTACTAATGTAGGGCAAGCGCATGCTGTGTCAGCGGTCGTACTCGTATGACAATTATGTGCAAAAATGTTTAGGTTAGTAGTGGATATGTGGGCATTTCTCATTGAAAATAACATGTAATTTGTTTTATCTGAATTCAATGTTAGGAGATTATTACGGAGCCAATTAGACACTACATTAAAACCATTTTGGGCAAATTCATAGACCTCATCTTTTGATTTACCTGTGAACACAAGAGCTGTGTCATCAGCATATGACATAATAACACCATTTTGGAGGGTCAAGCTGCATAGGTCATTGATATATATTAGGAATAGAGTAGGACCCAATATACTGCCCTGAGGAATTCTGTAACTACTGTTTTTTAGTTCCGAACTTCTATATTGACCAAGTTTTATACACTGCTGACGATTTTTAAGATAATCCGTGAATAATTTTAACTGTACTCCTCTTATACCAATTTTTTCAAGTTTATGGAATAACAGGGAGCAAGAAATGGTGTCAAATGCCTTCGCAAGGTCTAAGAAGATCCCAATTGTGTATAAACTTTTATCCAGACTTGTACATATATAATTAGTGAGTTGATGAACCGCTTGGTTAGTTGATCTTTTAGATCTAAATCCAAATTGACGATCGGAGAGCAAATTTTTGTTCTCAAGATATTTAGTTAGTCTAACGTTAATAATTTTCTCCAAAATCTTAGAAAGGCCTGATAGTACTGCAATCGGTCTATAATTGGTAATATTAGTTTTGTCACCGGCTTTAAAAACGGGAGTAACTAAGGCCTTTTTAAGCAGATCGGGAAATATACCGTTCGTTAAGCATAAGTTAAATATATATGTTAGTGGAGGTGCAATTATGTGCTTGAATCTTTTAAGTACGTTATTAGGGATGTTATCCCACCCAACAGCACAAGAGTCCTTTAATCCTTCTATAATACTAACAATTTCTTTGACGTCGGTGTCGAGTAACACAAACGAACCTAAGGTATTGAGTGGCATAGTTGTACTTTGCGGAAAGGAATTTCTGGATAAAGCTTTTTCAGCTAGATTTTTACCCATGTTAACAAAGTATTTGTTTACTTTATTTGCCGCTTGAATTGGGGTTGTATCCGTTGCTAAAAGTTCTAGAGCAGAGTCTGATTTTTTTGATCTAAAAGTATTGTTTTTAACAACTTTCCAAATGAGCTTACTGTTCTTACCGGCTTTTTGTATTTCAACTTTGTCGTATTGGGTTTTTAATTTTTTCAATAGATTATTGCAGAAATTCCTGTAGCGTTTATAAGTAACAGAAAGTATCTCGTTATCAGGTGCGAGTTTCAGTTTTTGGTGTAGTCTATCCCTATGTCTAATACAACGGACAAGGCCGGGCGTAATCCACGGCTTAATATTGCAGTATTTTCTAGGTACAATTTTATTAGTAGTATTATTACTAATCATTGTTTGTAATGAGTCAATAAAATACTGCAAACTAATATTTGGATCACTAGAACTGTAAACGGGGTCAAGATTTAAGTCACGCATGTCGTTTTCAAGTGTAGTCATATTGAGTTTTGTTATGGTACGCATGCAGTTTTTTCTAGGTAACGACATTTGTAAAGTTAGCAATATTGCTTGGTGATCTGTAAGCGATGAATTAGTAATGTAAGTTTTAGAAGGTAATTTAGATTTTATAATGATGTGATCTAAGCATGAACCACTCTGATGTGTAGGGTGATCATGGGCTGGCAATAGTCCATGGAATGTACAGATATTCAGGTAGTTATGTGCATCAGTGTTAGTTTTCCCAGAAGCAATGTTTATGTTAATGTCACCTAAAAGTATAATATTATTATAACACGAAAGTTGTTCTAAAATAGTACTAAGCGATTCTATAAATATATCTACATTTTGCGATGGTGGCCTATATACAGCCAAAGCTATTGTATCTAGGTTAATTTTAATTAAGAGACTATTACAGCCTTGAAATAAGGGTTCTTCCACAGATACTTTAAGGATATTTTTAATATATACAACCAGACCATCATTCTGATTGATATTTGTCACTGTTTTGTACAAAGTATAACCATCCAACATTGGCAAATTATCTGTTTGTTTAGATAACCAGCATTCTGTAAGTACAATGACATCACAGCTTATATCAAGGTTCTGTAAAAGTACTTCAAACCCATTAAAATTCCGACTTATACTACGAATATTCTGAGTTAGGAAGGTTCTTATCACCAGTAGGAATCTCATCTATTCAGGCGAGGCTTAAACTTACAAAACGGTGAGACAGAAAACGTCGATAGATTCCAGTAATAATTTATAGGTATTGGAGGATACGTCGGCCATTTTGTGCTATATATTGTTACGTGCCTGACGTCACGTTCCTGACTATGCGGGCTTGGGTTACGGGATTGGATGAAATGAAACACTAATACCGGTTTTCAGACTTTCTATTGCACTTAAGTTACAGCGTCCACGGAGTTAAGTTATCGGCGTTCCTCTCCAGCAGAGTCCGGCCGACTGACACAACTTTGCCGTTCACGCTGACTTAACTCACTTAACTGACTGCACTTCACTATTTCACTGCACTTCACTATTTCACTCACTTTTCTTCTTTCTCACTTCTTCCTTTTCTTCCGAATCGCTTTAGACTTAGAACTCAACTGCCAGCGGTGAGCCGCAGTTCCGCTTATATACCCCCCGTCAGGTTCTGGAACATTCAATTTCGTTATTCTTTTTGATCGTCATGCCTCCAGAACCTTCCAATAATTTCGTTATTCATTTTTATTTATTCTCCTTCTCGCTCTTTAATTTTTCATTTTTTCACACAAATAATTCCAGAAAGTTCGACAAAACTTCTATCAACTAAAAAACTTCATGTTTACGGCGGGACTCGAACTCGGGGTCTCTGTGGTGTAATCCACACGCCTTACCGATTACACCAACTCGTGTTGACAATTCACGACGAAATTTACAATCTCTAGGCAACGTTTGACAACCATCCATTGACGTCATGATGTCAAAGAGTTTGAACACTTTTCCGTCACACTGCCCCCCTCTTAGATTCGCTCGTCCCGAGCATCGTTGCTGCCGTAATACCTCGCCAACCTGTCTATATGGACAACTTTCAAAGGGCTCCTTGAAGTCTTCCGAATTCTGTAAGTAATGTCATTGATCTTCGTGACTATCTCATAAGGACCTTCCCAACTCGGTTGCAGCTTCGGAGATTTTCCCTTCCTTCTGACTGGATTATGAAGCCAGACCAATGACCCCTCTTCAAACCCAACAGAATTGGCTCGTCGATCATAGCGCGTCTTTGCGCGATCACTAGCTTGAAGACCGGCCTCCCTGATCTGCTCATAAATGTCCAACATTTTTGCCCTTAACTCGCTTATGTAATCGCTAAACTCGGTGCGAGAGTCGCCAGGTGGACAGCCCGATACAAGATCTGCCGGTAATCTCAATTCCCTTCCAAAATTTGCAAATGCAGGCGTCTTTGCGGTACTTTCATGTACAGCAGTCCGATAGGCAAGCAAGAAGAGAGGTATGTAAGTGTCCCAATCTCTCTGATGGCTGTCAACCACCTTTGCTAAGTGTCGCTCCAATGTTTGGTTGAAGCGTTCGACCATTCCATCTGACTGTGGATGATAAGGGGTCGTTCGAGTCTTATGGATTCCCAAAAGTTTACAAGTTTCCTGAAAACTTGGGATTCAAAGTTCCGTCCTTGATCACTGTGCATCTCCAAGGGCACTCCGAATCGGGTGAATACCTCGTTTACCAACTTCGTGGCTACAGTTACTGCCTCTTGATTCGGTATGGCAAAGACCTCCGGCCATTTTGTAAAATAATCCATAACCACTAAAACGTAGCGATTGCCCGAATCAGTGATTGGAAATGGTCCAGCGATGTCTAAGGCTATTCTCTCCCAAGGCATACCAACATTGTAGATTTTCATCGCCCCCTGCTTCTTGTTTGTGGACCCTTGACAGCTGCACAACTAGTGCATTTCCGGCACCAATCTTCGACGTCATATTTGCAATGCAACCAATAAAACCTCTCCTTGATCTTCACCAAAGTCCTCCTAATTCCCAAATGTCCTCCAGAAGATCCATCATGGAACGCTTTTAATACATCCCTTATTTTTGAACGAGGCACCACCAATTGCAAATGCTCGTCCTTGCCGTTTGTTGATTCCCATTTCCTGCACAGAAGTCCGTTATGCAGCGTAAGGCTTTTCCACTGTGCCCATAAACCTTTCGTTACCGCGCTATATTGGGCGACGTCACTCCAACTTGGCTTGTTACCACTTCGTAGCCACTCCAGTATTGGTTTGATATCTGCATCTCTTTCCTGTTCTAATTTCATCGCATCATCTCCCCATGCCTCGTCAACAGTATCAGTCCTTATCACCTTAAGAAAAGCAGTTTCCTTCTTGGCACAATGCTTGCAATCTTCCACGCATGGGCGTCTCGATAATGCATCTGCGTTGCCATGAATTCTTCCGCCGCGATGTTCGATTTCAAAGTCAAATTCCTGAAGTTGTTCCAACCATCTGGCTACTTGGCCTTCGGGATCCTTAAACTGAAGCAGCCATTTCAAAGCAGCGTGATCAGTTCTGATCAAAAATTTCCGTCCCAGTAAATACTTCTTGAAATGGTGCAGAGTTTTGACTACGGCCAGCAATTCCCTCCTGGTCACGCAATAATTCCTCTCCGGCTTGGATAGTGACTTGCTGAAGTAAGCAATAACCTTCTCCTGCTCACCATCGCGTTGTGAAAGGACACCTCCTATTCCAATATTGCTGGCATCCGTATCAACTACGAATATTCCTTTCGCGCTGGGGTATCCGAGAATTGGTGTGTTACAAAGCCGTTCTTTTAGTTCTCGAAAGGCTTGCTCACAATCCTCGTCCCAGATAAAGGCACGTTTCTCCTCTGTCAATCGATGCAAAGGCTTGGCAATGTCCGAGAATCCTTTCACAAACCGCCGATAATACGAGCACAATCCAAGAAATGCCCGAACTTGCGTTTTGTCTTTAGGTGTTGGCCATTCCTTAACAGCGACAGTCTTGGCTGGATCAGTCTCAATTCCTCTCTCAGAAATAACATGTCCTAGATAATTCACTTCGCGCTTGAAGAAAGAGCATTTCTTTGGACTCAACTTTAAATTTGCTCCACGCAGCTTGTCGAGTACCTTTTCCAATTTCCTTAGATGATCGTCAAAATCCCGTCCAACAATGATGATGTCATCGAGGTAAACTAGGCAGGTTTCGCCCAGCAGTCCCGCCAGCACCTGTTCCATCAAACGCTCAAAGGTTGCCGGTGCATTGCATAATCCAAATGGCATCACCTTAAATTGCCAGAGTCCCTTCCCAGTTGAGAATGCGGTCTTTTCCTTGTCCTTGGGATCCAAATCCACCTGCCAATAGCCGCTTTTCAGATCGAGCGTTGAAAACCATTTCATGCCACTCAGTGTGTCAAGTGTGTCATCGATTCTTGGTAACGGGTAGCTATCCTTCTTGGTTACATCATTCAATCGTCGATAGTCTACGCAAAACCTCGTTGAACCATCTTTCTTCTTGACAAGCACGACAGGTGAACACCAAGGGCTAGAAGAGGGCTCTATCACGTCATTTTTCCTCATATCGTCAATCATTTCTTCAACCTCTTTCTCACGAGCGAATGGTATGCGTCTGGGCCTTTGACGAATTGGCATTGTATCACCTGTGTTTATTTTATGCTTCACCAAACCAGTTCGGCCAATATCACCATCGCTTCTTGAAAACACATCAGAGAATCGAAGAAGTAAATTTCTAGCTTTCATAGTCTCCACTTTTGTCAGACTTTGTTTTCGTCTAAGATTTTCGTTACAAAGTCTATTCCCGTACTGTCCTTATTCACAAGATTTTCCGAGCATTTTCTTATCCAGACCACTTCTTCCAATACGCCCACAGGCTCTCCTTCTTCAATCGTAATTTCTGAATCACTGAAGTTGAATACCGGAATGCGGTTAACATCAGATGACCCCACGACAGTTCTTGCCGGTAGCCATGAGTTTACGTGTTCCGATTTATCAATTACAGCGCACCTTCGAGGTAAACTTCCTTCCCTCCTCCTAGGTAATGCAATTGGTACGAGAGTCTGTGATTTTGGTGCAAGAACAGTTCTTCTTAAACAGCAAACTTTTCCCAGGGTTCCACCCTTCATCGGAATTTCCTCAGTTCCACATAGTAATACTCCAGATTTTAAGTCGATGTTACACTGGTGCCCTTGCAGGAAGTCAAGTCCAGGATGCAGTCATCCAGAATTTTGGCCACAATAACCTCATGTCGATAAACACGTTCCCCAATTTTGATTGTTACATGCAGTTTTCCACTTATCGGTATGCACTGGCCGGTAGCTGATTTCATTTGTAGGCCAACAATTGGTTTAAGGTGTTCCTGATGTTGTGCTCGAGCAGCCGAACATTTATCACCGTCCTTGAAGCTCCAGTATCTAATGTTAGCTGACTGTTTTTCCCATTTACTTGACCGTCTATCACCAGAGTATTTCCATCGTTGGTTTGCTTGATGTAGATTGTTGGGGTTGTTCCACTACCAGCCGGCGCCCACCCCGCAGCCCTGGCTGGATTTAAGTTTCCCTGCTGGTCAGAAGTTGAGACCGCCGCGTCCTTGCGGTTCATCTTCTTCGGGCAGTCGCTCCGTATGTGCCCACGCTCTCCACATCCATAGCACATGAAGTTCCGACGGCGTGGAGGTACCTGCTCCGTTGTCGTCATTTCCCGCAGACGTAAGGTACGGGAGTCGCCACGCACGGCTTCCACTTCCAATGCATGGGCCAGAGCTTCTTTCATGATCTTGTGATGGCCCAGATGAACAGCAGCTCGTACTTCTGGGTCCCGAATACCGTCAATGAACGCTTGGAGAAGCGTGCCTTCAATCATTGACGGAGTCGACCGGAAAGCTCGACGTACAAGTTTCTCGATTTCCACGGACCATTGCTGTAGGCTCTCATTAGCACGCTGAGTACGCTCTTTTAATTGCGCTCTGTACACGTGCTCGAGGTGGCTGTCTCCAAAACGTGCTTCAAGTGCGTCGAGGAGGGCACTAAAGCTGAGATCCCCACTTGCGCCGATAGCTTCCAGCACTGAGAGCGCTTGATCACGGAGGGCCAGGGTAAGGGCTGACTGTGCTTCCTTCTGAGTCCAACCATAAGCCTCCATAAGTGTCTCAAACTGTAGCTTGAACGCAGTCCAGGATGTTGTTCCGTCGTAATGGGGAATCTTGAGCCCTTTCGTTGCGCTTAAGGCCGCATTTGGGGCGTCAAAAAAGGCTGCAAGACGGCTTCGGCTCTTCAAAGGGCTTGGGCTTGTCACTTCCTGCTTGATTTTGGAGATCTCTTCTTCCAGTCTCTCCTCTATCGCCATGACGCGAAGTTTCAACTTGCCTAACCCTTCCTCCACTTCTTGTACCCGTTCGACAGCCTTTTGCAGTCCCTTCGTGAAATCCTTATGCATCTCTTTCAGCTCCCGTAGCTGCTCCGCCTGACAGTGTGCTTGCTCCCGTAGCTGTTCTGCCTGACAGCGCGCTTGCTCTTCTTGGCGGCGCGCTTGCTCTTCTTGGCGGCGCGCTTGCTCTGCCATCATTTGCTGCAGCTGTAGCAGAAGATCCACCTGCACAGGCTTGGCTTCTGCATCGCTGGTTTGAGCTGCAGCACCCTCTTCCCTCACACGCTGCGCTTCTGACATTGAACGGGTACTCACTCCTCTTACGTCCTGCGGCACTAGCGGCATTTTTCTCCAATCCCACTTCTGACACCAAATGTTACGTGCCTGACGTCACGTTCCTGACTATGCGGGCTTGGGTTACGGGATTGGATGAAATGAAACACTAATACCGGTTTTCAGACTTTCTATTGCACTTAAGTTACAGCGTCCACGGAGTTAAGTTATCGGCGTTCCTCTCCAGCAGAGTCCGGCCGACTGACACAACTTTGCCGTTCACGCTGACTTAACTCACTTAACTGACTGCACTTCACTATTTCACTGCACTTCACTATTTCACTCACTTTTCTTCTTTCTCACTTCTTCCTTTTCTTCCGAATCGCTTTAGACTTAGAACTCAACTGCCAGCGGTGAGCCGCAGTTCCGCTTATATACCCCCCGTCAGGTTCTGGAACATTCAATTTCGTTATTCTTTTTGATCGTCATGCCTCCAGAACCTTCCAATAATTTCGTTATTCATTTTTATTTATTCTCCTTCTCGCTCTTTAATTTTTCATTTTTTTCACACAAATAATTCCAGAAAGTTCGACAAAACTTCTATCAACTAAAAAACTTCATGTTTACGGCGGGACTCGAACTCGGGGTCTCTGTGGTGTAATCCACACGTCTTACCGATTACACCAACTCGTGTTGACAATTCACGACGAAATTTACAATCTCTAGGCAACGTTTGACAACCATCCATTGACGTCATGATGTCAAAGAGTTTGAACCACTTTTCCGTCACAATATGTATACATACAATCTACAATACACGTTTTAAGTAAGCCATTATTTGCAAAAAAAAATAGCAGAAAATGTATTTTAATACTCGTATTTTGCATTTCATTGATGTAAGTGGCTAGTTGTTGTTCAATGTGGAGAAGCAATTCAGGCTTCTCTCAACAATGGACGTCTTTCAGATGAAAAATTTGCATTTTAGGCTACAGATTAAGGTTTGCATAAATACAAAATAAATATTTAATTTTGGATAAAAATAAGTTGTACTTGTATACAATTTAAATGTTTAGTACACATCTACACTAAACTGTTAGAACATATTATTATGTAGTATTATAAACAACAGCCAATTTGATTGACTCCGTTGCCTTAGGTGACTATTCAGTTATTCCTTCAATATGTAGATACCTCTGGCTTCACAGAATCGCACTACATGTCGAGCCCCTATATAATTGCATCAGGGAATAAGAGGCTTCGTAGGTTTTCATAGGTTTTTTTTTTGTTATTCGGGCCTTAGCGGGTATTTCTTTATAAAAAGACATGTCAGGGACATATGACCCGCTGCCCCTAGGGAGTTTCCCGGGATGTTTCGTATTACCAACTCGAACAAGAAACATGTTTTTTTCGTATACAAAATACACACGTTTCTTTAAAAGAAGATGTTTTGTGTTATATTTGTTATGTAACAAAATAATGGATTCATAAAACTTTGGGTGTCTTTTTTCCTTGTTGGCTTTTTTATGTATGACAAAAGTATTGCCTAATAAGTTGGTAAGTATAGCATCGAATATTACATTATTTATTTATACTTACTACATCTGCCTTCGTCACCTCAAAAGTGCTTCTCTGGCATATTTTTATATTCAAACTTAGAAGAAGCAATAGACAGATTGCTATTATAAGCTAAAATGTTAACATATATAGGTCACCAGAACATTAAGCGATCGCTTTTGTCACTAGACTAGTAAAGCTTCCACGACGGCCTACTTACTATTTAAAACAACCTATTTTCAAAACTTCTCACATTACGTCACAACCAGTCTTAGCAACAAGGTCATACAAATATTTATCTCTATACAACAACAGAACCTGACCTCGGGTCAGGGTTTTGGTCTGCGTTCGACGTAGAAGGCCGAATCTCCGCTAGTGCGCCATTTCTTATTGGCATTGGTTATCGACGCTCGCGGTTCTTGAAGAAGTCTATTTTTGATCAATTTATAATCCCACAAGTTCATTGAAGGATAGTTTCTTTAAGAGATTGAACTTAGTAAGGTGTCGTGCTCTGACAGTGTTGCGGGTAAGGTTATTATACCGCTGCCACGACATGTAACATGACTTGGAACGAAATTGGTTTTTATTTAGAAAGAGTTTGTCTCACACACTCACTCTCCTTGAGTGACGTGAAAGAGAGTAGGGGGAGTCATTTAGTGGTTTCCGTTGGGTTGTCAGATACTGATCGCCTGATGGTAAGCAATCGCCGATAACGGATTGTTTGAGAATTGGGGATAAACACAACGCATACATGGTTTTCCGCCGGTTTTCTATGGGGCCATAGTTATCAGTTCAATTGAGCTGGCCCCTTCGCGCTGAACTATGACTCTAACTCATTTTTCCTACTTGTTTAAAATCTGAGTTATATAAAAAAAGACTCTACACGCCTTACGCGCTTATTGAATAATGCAAAGAATGCTATAAGAATGCTTGGTTGGCTCGACCTGACTAGCCTGTCTCTAAACTAGCTTAAAATCAGCATCATATTATAAAAGTCTTAACCAATTACGGGACCACAGGGTCCCGGTCATTAGGAAGACGTAAGAGGGGTCGGAGGCAACTGCGCAGAGGACAGTTTAGACAACTTTAATCTAAATGAAATTAGGCACAAATCAGCAACTATCCCTGTACGCACTATGGAAATGCACCTAAGGACGGTAACCGGTTAGTGTAGGACTATTGCGGATAATGGAAACAAAGAACAAGGTTATGGGTGTGGGTTGCTATGGGCTGATATGATGGGAACTATGGAAGGACTATGGCACCTGCCGAAACAATGTAATTTATACACGTAAAAATGGCAGGTGGAGACTCGCCAACTCACCGACCGGGCCCCCGAAAACGGTTGCTAGTAATAGCAACAGAGGGACAACAGAAACGTGAGTGGTTGAAGGGTGAAGAAACTGCCACCAGCTTTAACCGCCACTCATCTCATCTATCATCTGCATCTGCCTAAGCATCCTGCATCATTGGCCCACTCGCCGCTTACGAACAGCTTCCACCCTCCGAGCAGGATCACTACCCTCGCGACTCCACTCTGGACGGCCGCATGAAGGCAAGCCAGATGTGGGAGATCTGTTCCTCGTCATCTTTCACTCCGGCCAGCCAATAAAGGCAAGCCGAAGATAAGGAACGGTGACTCCTCCCCGGAGCAATCGGGATGATGGTAGCCCGCGGGATCGCTAATTCCCGTCACCTCGCCTTAAGGTGCAGTTATTTTATAAATATTAATATACAAAGAATATAGCTGATTGTGTTTTGACCTAAAAATTGTAACAACTATTCACTGTTCGCTTACACTTCATGTCTCTCTTTTTTAATTTACTATCGTTGTAAATGAAACATTGTTAACTCAACTATAAAGTGGAAAATCATAAAACAGAAATGAAAAATATAATGCTACAGTTCTCAATGTTCAACGGTATAAAGTACGACGGTAGTGAGTCATACAATATTTTTACTGATACGTAGACTGTCAATATTTAATATAATAAAAAAGGGATGTTGTGTTTATCCTTTTTATGCTGAACTTTTTAATGTCTAACACTGAGCTCCATTTCCTTTACAAAAGAAATAATTCACAATCAAAAAAGCATTGTCCGTTATTATAAAACCGAAATAAGCAGTCAATAAAAACACAATCAACAAAGTTAATTTGAACGACATTAACCAACAATAGAACAAACTATTAAAATCGTGATAAGCAACGAGTAGAGTGGTCGTACTTTTGTCACCAAAATGACAAATTAATTTAATGAATGACCCTGAAACAATAAAAGCCCGAATGCCAACCCTAAACTCGTTCGGGTGGTCCATTGTCTCCATTGTTATCACTTGAGTGATCAGCAAACAAAAAGAACAACAGGTATAGTGTTAGGGAAGCAATGGAAATAAAATTATTACGACAGTTTTTAGTAAACAAAGCTGATGGCAGTTTTATGTTCGTAATAGAATTAGGCTATACCGCTCTAGTTTTTATTTCGTTATCACGTAAGTACATTTTTATGGTGGATGGGTGTTTCACATTTCTGCTACCTACTGTTATCTTTTATGTTTATTTGTAATTCTATTGGGATTTGCACCAGTGAAGAAATATAGTGTTTTCTTCGAAAGTTTTCCTTAGTAGAACTTTGTTGTAAAGTAAACGTGTAAAAAGTTTAGTTTCCACACGGTTGGGAAGGAAGAAGATGCATTTTGAATGTAAGAAAACATTTTATAGTAGAAATCAAGTCTTGTCAGTGGAAATTCTTCCATTTAGTCACGATCTTTTATAACAGTGATTAAATTGTGTTAAAGAAGTAATTTTGCTTCGCTTTTAACTCTATCAAAGTTTTCAGATTGATTGATTGAACCTCCTTCATCCAACCCCAAAGTCATAATTACGTAATAATTATATATATTTTACTCACATTAATCACTTGAGGATTCAATAATTAGTAGTAGGACTAGTCGTGGTGGCCCGGAGGTTAAGGAGCCCGCTTCTCGTGCATGAGGGTGTGGGTTCGAAACCTGGCAAGTACCAATTTGACTTTTTCCGAGTTATATGTACTTTCTATGATTAATTAGACGCCACTGACAAACGGTGAAAACATCGTGAGGAAACCTGGACTTATAATTTCTAATTATAGGCGTTTGCTCGGCAGTGGGCACTTATAGGCTGATGATGATGAGTAGGACTAGTAGGAAATAATTTTAGAATGAAGTTAAAATTTTTCGTTTGATCGAAATTTAACTTTATGTCATACCTACTTAGTAATTTTGAAATACCAACGCGAAATAAAGCATTGGGGTCGGGTTCGATCGATGGCCACCCCGTACAGCAATAAACATCATCCCCTATTGCCATGGCAAAAATCGCGGTTGAATAATACGTGCCTCTCCCTTCCTTCAAAAAGTCAAAGGCTGTAACGAGTCAAAATAGACACTCTTTTTTTTCTGATAAATGGACAAAGTCGGCAAACGAGCATACTGATCGTATAGCGAGCGTCTTGGTGGGCTTTTTTGAGATTAGAGTTTTGAGGGTTTAGGGTCTGGGGATTCGAGATGAGATAAGGAGTAATAAAACGCTGCGTTTGTTTAATACCAGTTTTCTGTGAGGCTGTGATTTCTAGACTCTAGTCAAGTTGATCCATTCGTGCCAAAACAAGGCTCTCCCAGACTACAGTACCACAACACACATTGTATCGATTAATGTTCGACAATCGAAAATAAAATCTTGTTTGTGACTCAACGGACGTTAATAAAATACATGTCAGCTGTACGTGACAACGTCACGAGGGGTCCAAAGGTAAAGGTAAAGGTAAAATTATAAGAAATGCTCAAGGAAGCGTGAAATATTGTGTTATTTACGTAGTTTTTTGTTGACACGTTATTTATTTACGAAAATGTCTTTTTTGTTAGTAGCAGGGGTGCTATGGTTCAAATATATCGTTGATTTTAAATAAAGAGAGTAAAATATTGCTTAAAAAGAGGGTCTTTTGGATAGATTTAGGGAGGATGCTACATCAATAATAATATGCTTTATAAAAACTAGCTTTTGCTCGCGACTCCGTTCGCGTGGAGTAGTGACTTCCTGCAGATTTTTGGTATAAAAACGATCCTATGTCCTTTCTCGAGTTCCAAACTATGTCTGTATCAAATTTTATAGAAATCGGTTCAATCGTTTAGGCGTGAAAAAAAGACAGACAGACAGAGTTACTTTCGCATTTATAATATTAGTATAGTATAGATAGAGGTTTGTCTCACTTGTCTCTTTGTATTAATATAACATAACTTTATACTCAAACACAAAAGTAAACGTAAAACCTGGTTTAAAAGCCAAGACCCCTTGATCAGTGAATAGCTAGGTACCACTCAAACAATGGCAGTTACCTTGTTAGTAATGTAAACTCGTACGATCACTGAACTCTCGAAAAAATTAAAACTCAGAAAATTCTCAGAAAACCAACAAAAATGCTCATTACACAAAATAATGATAATGGATCGATAATGTGGATAATTAAGTCGTTGACTGCAAAAAAATTGAGTTCTAGAGGTAGTTTGTTACATACGAGTACCAATCATAATAAATATACCTGATATTTAACAGAAAGTACATTCCCTATAATCTTCTTTAAATAATTCTTAAGGAAAGTTCTATGTTCTTCTCTTTTTCTGGTTTTGTTTCTTTTCTGTTTCTCTTCTCTTTATCTCTATGTAACGTTTAGAGATTGTACCTGTTGAAGCATGTAATACAAATTAACTCATGTCTTTATCTTAAGAATTTGGCAGCAATTAAAGAGTAACACATCTACCCGTCCTTTATACCTTCCATTTCTTAACTGATTAATATGTAACAATTTTCTTTAATAAAATATTCCATAACAAATCCCATTTTACTTAGTCTCTAAAAATTCCAAGTTTAATACACGAACCCAATTTTCCCTGATGGGACCAACCCATTACTCACCTCCGCTCCAATTTCAACTAACTGCTAAAAAGCTCATTATACCAAAATAACCGAGTGGTAGTAGTATCCAGCGTTACCCAGTGCTACCCAGTGTCTCATAAACAACATCAATTTGCAGAACCCGTTTAATTGTTAGAGTGTACCTCAGTAACGTAACACCTGGAATGCGAAGCCTTAAATCCGACGAGCTTACGACCTCACCGCACCTGATACCAGAGTTTACTCTCAGACATTTCTTTATTATACAAAACAAGACTTTACGATGTTGGAATAGAGCTGCTTTTAGAACCCTAAGAAAAGCTTCGTAGATATAAAATTATGTGAACGTAAAAATGATATGAGTGCATTAGCCGAAGCCTAACGATATATTATTTGATAAATCGTCCGAAAAGAGTTTAAAGAACTTTGTTCGTTATTCTTACCGATCGCTGCCTTTGATACGACTCTTTGAAAAGTCTCTGATGGCAAATTTTACCTTTAACATAGGGTAAAAGGTTTTCCTGTACTTAGCGAGTTCTTGGAAATGTACGTTTTATATAATGTGTATTTTTTATATAAACGTATATACATATACATACTGTAAAACAGCGTAAGACATAAGAATCGAATAAAAACTTCGGGAAAGGATATTTTTGGTTTAAGGAAAAGAGGGTTGTTCTATTTAATAGGTACTTTTGGGCTTAAAGGACGTACTATATAATAAGGATATGAGTTTGGTACACAGCTGGTAATAGGTGATTATAGTTTTTCAAGTTTTGCTAGCGGTGCTTTACATATATTAATGTATTTTACTAACCGTGTAAATAATATATGTGTATACGAAGTAATTTATCAAACAGAAAACAATAATTGAGAGATTAAAGAAATACCTTTCAAAGAATATGTTAGCCCAAAACAATCTGTACATCAGCTTGTTTATGACAAAGCTAATAGACCACCACAGACAGAGTCCTTCTCTGTCGTTTCGCTCTTGGCAGATCGGTCGTGGTCACGTAGAGGCATCCACATCGGTGGTAGAGGCGGACACAACTCTCTGCACGATCTCCCGCCATCTCTCCCTGCTGGCAGACTGTCTGGTGCAGTCAGATACATGCGTTCCTGCTGCCGATTTAACCTGGTCAGTCCAACGCATAGGTGATCTTCCGCGTGGTTTTGTCCCTTCCACCTTTCCCTACGGACGGAGTCCTACAGGGTCGATATTCAGCCGGGGTTTCGGGGCCAGTGCATTAAGGTACCGCAGGCTCTGCCTAAAGTAGGAGAAGGAACGGTAGCATTTTTAGTCAATAAGAGTCTGCCAAGTCTATATCCTCGCTTTCGGCAAGAGTAAGCATTTCATTATTTTTCCCTCACAAAAAAGCTCGTTTTAAAAGTGTGGTTGTGAAGTGATATGTTGATTAAAACTGAGTTTTTTTTCGGTGTTTGGGTTACCGATATTTCAGGCTTTCTCCAATGCCTGATTCCCAATTGCACAATCGTCAAATCTCTAACAACCCCGAAACAATGCGGCGACAACTAAAAGTCAAGTCAAAGTCAAAAGTCAACAACGCACTTGGTACTCCTCTGGTTTGGAGGTGTCCATGAGCAACGCAAAGTTGCCGTCAGGTGATTCGTCAGCTCGTTTGCCACTTTATACCATATCAACAGTAAATCTTAAGAAAAATATATTAAAATTGCAGTTATTATTAACATAACACAGATTAGTAGTCATACGCATCCTTAGTTGTTGTTATTTATGTATAATTTATTCCTGTTACCATCCGTAGCGGGTCTTATCTTACTTAGGTTTATAACCATGTTGCTAGTCGTACATTATTCACGATTATATTGATCTTGTGAAGAAGACTCCGCCCGCAATAGGGCGGAACTGTAGCGATTTTTAACAGCGTTATTTTGTGAAAGAATACATGCGACCTCACTAGTTGTTTGTGTACTAAATATTCGTAATTTACAAAAACATTTGATTATATAGTTTCAGGGTACTGTACTATCTATACTGGTACTGAAAAAACAATTAATTGGAAATAGACATTTATGGACACTTTTTTAAATTATACAAATAGCCAATGTTTAGCCAATATCTTGCTTGGTAGTAGCAATAATGCAGCTTATGGTGGAGTAAGTCTGTCCATAAGCAAACGACTTACTGGAGTCTTAAGTCGACAATTAGGTTAATACACTTTGAAAAACATAGATTCTGATTTCATCCTTAATGTTTGTGACGAAAAAACTTAAGGCAAAACGCTCTCTGTAACAAATGTTGGTAGAAGATTAAAATCAATCGCTTCGACTTCAACATTTCAAAAGACATTTCAAAATAAACCCACATATCAAAACGTGGTACCATTTCCTAGACTGTATTAGATAGTTACAATTCAAATTTACACCCGACTGAATTCCGTAGTTCCAAGAATTTGCCTCTAACTTCGAAACAAGAAACTCGGTCCGTGCAGACGTTGACGTCACTATCTGATGTAGCATATGTAGACGGTCCGCTGTCCTCTGTCCCTCTGCGTCTCATGTACATTGACCCCAAGTTTCCTTTAAACTTAGGTTTAAGGGAAATTCAACCCGATTATAGAAAGGCTTCGGAGAGTTGAGCTACAGTATTTCCTATTACTTTGTTACCAAAGTAAGTAATTATGAAAATATATACTTATCGATGCAGTACTGAGTAGTCTTAAACGGAGAAAAAATTTTATTTAACGATATACTGAAAAGTAAGAACCGTTTTCTAGATAACCGAATATCATCCAATATTTTAATCATTCTATGATCGGCTATTTTTGATGGGTCAAGAAATTGACATTGCGTTTTTTACATTATTTTTCAGTACATGCAACTCATACTTCGGCACAAATTGACTAGTTCGACCGGAGTGTGATTTTTGTGAGCCACGACCTAACAAACAACTGGTGGTAAACAACACATGTGTTTCACTATGCAATTTACTTTACCAAAGCCCTAATTTGTAAATCCCAATCCATGAGCCAAACAAAACTGGCTACACACTTGCAACTCCTCGGTACTGCAGACAGGTGTAGTGTGTAAGTCAAGAACTACTCAAAATACTCTTGAAACAACAACTCCCGACCAATAATCGTAAGTTGGTCCTAAAGCAACGTCAGAAGCTATACAACTCAGCAAAGACGATACTTGTACTACTTACATAAACGAAGTAGTGCGCAGATAGTGGTAACAATTATGTTTTGCCGGGTTTAGTCGCGAAGAGCACCAACTAACTTCTTGAGCTCTTGCTTAACAGTTTGATTAAGGGCCTGACTGTTCCCAAGTGGGAAGCTTACTTATAAACTTGAACCACGGTAGCTTGTTTTAAGCACTACTTGTTTCCTACTTATTATATAAAGTTGAATTTATGTTCTTTGTTGGGTTTGAATGAATTTTGCTTACCTATATTCTGTGAAAAGACTGAAAACGTGAAGTAAGGATTTTTATGACTAACGTCATACTGTCTACCCTTGTCTATTCATGTTATAGAGGACGCTCTCTAATTAAATATTATTCAACAAAAACATATTGTATGCACATAAATTTACTCAGCTGTGTGTTTAGTTCAAGAAGAACAGTTAAAATAAACTATACAATCAGTCGTTACTTTGCGGAAATCCATGACATTAAATGTTTTAATTCATTACAAATTTAAAATTCCAACAGTAAAAAATCAAATCTCGAACTTAATACGTGGGGTGAGCATAGGGATGTACTATACTAAAATATTAACACTTTTACCTTCGGTCATAAAAAGGAGTTTGGTGCGGAAACAAATAAAAACTTTGCATAAGGGATATAAAATATATTACCTAGAGGGCCAAACAAAAACTGCTGTTAGGCTACTTAGTCACTTACCAAGTTAGTTTTCCATGAAAAAGTTGTGTAATGCAGTGGTCATTTATCTCGAACGCCAGCCGCATATGCCGGCTTCTGCTCGTACCATCGTACATTGTATTTGTTCCATATCTGTCGTGTGCCGTTATGATAATCGGCTTTATACTTTGGCGCTCACTGTACCTATTGGATCGTTTTATTTCGGTGAATTTGGGAGCTTTTGTTTTGGCCACTAAATGGCCGCAGCATTATATGAAATGCGATAATAATGCAAATGGTAAATTTAGTGATTTGTTTGGTTTCAAAATCGGTTGTGTTATTCACAAGTAATAGAAAATGTACGATGGTCTTTTGTAAAATTGATGATAAAACTAAATAGGTTTTTATTCAGGGACAATCTGATACTGCCTTACGTCCCACTCAAGGCGCGATAGCCATTGGATAATATCCATTCATCATCATCATCATTAAATTATTTTAGCGTGACTAGATACATTTTTCTCATTCTCTTCTCATCTAGAAGATTAAGAAAAATCTTCCATTTTATTCTCGTAAAACTATCAACACATTGGCGTAACCAGATTGTTTGCAGCTGCCGCATCAATTTCACTGAAAGTATCATGTCTGGTAACTTTCCCCTTATCTGGGATTACGTAGAGTGATATTACCGAAACCGTCGCTTCGCTTCACCCTGATCCGTCCCATCCTTAATGTACGAACTACGTGTATTGCAAGGGACTGTCAACATGGTTAAAATTAGATTACACGGCATTATACTGTGTTTCGACAAATTTCTTCTTAACCGCACTGTTTAGAACGGACCAGTATTTTTTTAAATACGTAAAAAACCTTCATAAACTTACCACATTTTTTTATAATATGAACACCAAATCCAGTCTTGTATAATATCACAACAGTTAAGCAATTCGTGGCGAAGCTTGGGAGAGCCAATTCTTAAATATCTGAAACCCTTATCCCTAAAAGGCCGGCAACGCACTCGTAACTCCTTTAATTTTTGCCAGTGTCCATGGGCGGTGCTGATTGCTTACCATCAGGTAATCCGTGTGCTCGTTTGCCGACCATACCATAAAAAAGTGAAAACGTTGGCGGTAACCTCTAGCGTCCTGCCTTTGTCTAGGCCATGGTGCGGAGCGAGAACAACTAGGAACGTCTCACTTTTGCGAAGAAGTGATGATCATAAAAAAGGAGGTAGAGTGCGTGAGAGAAATATGTTCCTTACACACCAATAAGTGAGTTTCCTGAAAATTGAAAATGTACTTTCAACAACCTAAAGACAGTCATGATCATTATCATCAGCCTATAAGTGCCGACTGCTAAGCAAAGGCCTCTTACCCCACGGACAAGGTTTGAGCATTAATCACCACGCTTGCTCAAGGAGGATTGGCGATTGCAAACTTGTAATTAGAAATTATAAGTCTAAGCTTTCTCACGTCGTTTTCCTTCACCGTTTGTCAGTGGTGTCTAAATAATCTTAGAAAGTACATATGACTCGGAAAATGTCACCACGACGACTAACCTAACCTTAGTAACGACATAATTATCTACTATCAATTAATTTGTGTTACCAAAGCCCCACTGATGGTTTTCGAATAAGAGGGCTAAACAAGTATAAGAATCACACCAACTTAAGAGCACCATACCGTATTGCAAGCAGACCCTCAGCAAGCAAGCAGATAGGAGAAGCGTTTTTTTTTTTTAGCGAGCTACCCTTACTCGCCGACCGCAGATCAGCGCTTACGGTGGCCGGAGATCGTAGATGGGATCAGCATAATTATGTTGGCTGTCAAATGTGAAAACAAATAGCGAACTTTTTGAAGGTACTTGATAAAGAAGCACAGCCGTGATACGTTCTAGAAAACGGCCAGTATTATACCGGTTTGAATTTCGCGCGATATTTGTTATTTACCAATCTGTTTCCAGTTTCCCTGAATATTTGTAAGTTAATTTTGGTTTACCTTATTGCCAATACCCTGTAGTTCAAAAGCATGCAAAACAAGTGATCAACATTCAACAAGAGTACCTTGTTTATGCAAACTAAATTTCCACCTCTCCGTGTTTCTATTTCCAGGAGAAACTATCTAAAGGAACATAGATATTAAACGTCGCTTCGGCAGATTTGATTTACCTTTTCTTATCAATTGCTTACCTCGATAAACAAGTTCGGTCCCATTCTAAATTGCTTTCTTCAAAGACCCAAAATAATTTCATATTTTCTATCTTGTTTGTTCCTTCTTTTATTTACAAAGTTGCTTTATCCTTCTTTTTACATAAAGAGGTATAATATTAAGCCGTCCATAATTCTACTTTAGTTGTAACTTGAGGAAAGCGGCTTACTTGGGTACCCGTTGCTGGGTTAACGGCCCTAAATTAATTTATGAAGTACCTAATATTTCAATCCTGAATGATGTTACTGTGGGAACGTAATTTGTATGTGTGTAGGGATTCGGGGGTGTAGGTTACAGTTTTGCTTTGGAGATATTTGATCATGGTGTCATAGATAGAGACACAATAATCATATTTCACTGCATCACGACTACGAGTGGTTGCAAGATCAGCTTTGATAGCATGACCGATCAAAATATTATCAAACTTTCTGGTTTCAAATTCTCAATGAAAACATAGATTTTGTTAGCCTGAGTGGTATTAATAAACTTCTGCAATGGTAGAACTCAATATCACTAAAAAAAAACTGCACTGCCATACTTTATGGCACCAGTTGCTTAGTCCGTTAATAAATTGGCCAAAAAAACATAACGCGCACTTAAGTATTCATTGCTCCTTTTGGAGACAGACGTTATTATTTATTTCTCTGTGT
This sequence comes from Spodoptera exigua, assembly GCA_902829305.4. Lineage (NCBI taxonomy): Eukaryota > Metazoa > Arthropoda > Insecta > Lepidoptera > Noctuidae > Spodoptera > Spodoptera exigua. The sequence continues at coordinate 9,251,068 of LR824612.2, forward strand.
TATAAAATAACTTCAATTTAAGACACACTTCTATGATAGCAAAAATGTAATATTGAAAGACCTAAGGAACAAATAAAGGCATCCATCTTGAAAACGGTAATTTTAGGCAGCCACGTAATATCAATAAGGCTCATAATAACAGAGATCACATCATACATCAAACATATAAAGAAAACACCACCATATTTCTTTTCGCAAATAAAATAACAGTCTCTAATATCGATACCGATATCGAAGTTATCTAGATCGTAGAGCTGTGACATAAGATACAATATATCCTGAATCCAATTTCGATTGTCTTCGGGAAGGTTTGGAACGTAAGATATTTCCCTACTCGATAAATTCAAGTTGTAGTGTAGCAACTGAACTGTCTGTCTACTTGGATTATCTGATAGCTTGCAACATGAAATTATTGCACGACATAAACAATTTAACAGTTTTACTGCTTTAGTGGTATCTTGGAATGTAAACTTGTAAATCCAGTCTAGATTGCATTGCATTTATATGCATACCTATATAGTTACTATAAACTATCTAAATGCTTAATAATCGTCATCGCTTTAGTATATACACAATATCATTTGTTTTGTTTAAAAAAAAAATCTTTACCTATGTTCTTGTGGTAATCGATATTCGTGCTCGGTAATCAGCTATAGGTTCTCCCCTCTATTATAGGTTAATAAACTAAACTGTTATAGGAAAATATTTTGTCGTATTTCTATGTAAAAATCAAACTGACCTAAGTTTGATTTTTACATAGAAATACGACATGTAATACACAATATGGGTAAGTAAGAAGAAATAAAATAATAATAAAAAAAAACAATGTTTTTCCCATGAAGCGAACATGTTTAACCAAAAACGGTTCATTAAAACAAACCTTATCCTGTTACGGAAACTGTGATAACGGTGTGGTAGCGTGTCGGACGATGTCGGTTAAAATCGGGTGAAGTCGGCCGAAGTCGGAGGGTGTCGCGGTGACCGGCAATGCGGTTGCTGCGCTCTCGTTCAAGTTGCCTTACTTGCCTTTCTCAACCCCAATTGCCAGTGTTTATTTTTTGTGTCAAATGTTTGTAGAAAATTGTAGATTGCACTTTATTGTGTGGTTATTTGTTCAATCTTCAGATTGTTTTCATAAAATGTTTTTATAGGTACTATACATACGTATAAAATTACGTCATTCCGTTTGGTCCATTTATTTCGTGACATGCAATTTATTTTGCAGAGGCATGATGACCAAACATACCTTCTGCGTGCTTTTAAGTTGTATCAAATAAAATCGATACAAATAAAAAATCCTTCATTTTAATTATTTTTCGAAAGGTTTTATTAATAATCGAAATTATCCGTGTGCAGCGTGCCGAGATAACTGGCTATCGCACAGACAGTTCCATTATATTTGCCGCTCGGCAATTTATTTCCCAGCGCTTTTTGTTGGCGATGCTTGTAAACTATGAATAGCGGAATCAATTCCAGACCCGACACTCGAAACCAAATGAAAACCAATACATGTACAATTGTACTTCAATTTATACGAAACAGCAATCATGTTGTGTTTCTAATTGTTCACAGATTCAATGAAAAGGAAAACATGGACATGGGGTCAGCGTTCGAATACAAAATGCTAAAACAGATGTACATAGTCAAACAGCGGATGAAGTAAATGTTGTTAGTGACAGCGTGGTTTTAGCCATGTATCGTAAAGTAATATATGCGGCGGTGGCCGCGCTGACACTACAAATAATTGGTGCTGCGCGGCTGATGTGTCCGAGTGACCCTAACTGCGTTTGCGGTGGCACGCTCGCCGTTGAACTCAATTGCAACATCGATGGTGAGTGCACTTATATGTTCACGCTCACGAATGCCTTTTAAAGCCGAGCCACAAGTTTCACAGCGCGATTTCAATTTTTCTTCGAACAAACTTTCTTTTCTCGCTTTCGTTTACGTCACTGTAAGCGGATTACGTCATGTTCGGTTTTAAATTCGCGCTTTAACTGTCGTACATTTTCCAAGAATATTTGTACTAACTCAAAATAAACTTTTCAGGTCGGACAGTAAAAATAAATTTACTTCCAAATATCTACATTAACATAAAATGCGAGAACACATCAAGTCTCGACTACAGCAAGTTACCAAAATGTGCCAATAACATGAGTTCGTTTAAATCTGTCAGCTTTAAGGATTGTCCACTACCTGCATCTTCATTTAAAGATGTTCTGTCTAATATGGGAGTATCGAAGACTATGGCACTGATATTCCAAAATGCAAAGAACCTGTCTGGGTATTTTGACAGGAAACATTTTGCAGGGTTACAAGACTTGACAAAACTACTCTTGTCTATAAATGGCATTACTCACCTTCCAGACAACTTGTTCATGGACATCAACAAGCTAACATGGCTAAACATAAGATCAAACACAATAAATCTTTCTGAAGAGTTGTTCAAGCCACTAGAAAAACTGGAAACATTAGAAATTAGTCACAATCACATGACCAATATATCTTCGAATTTATTTTCACATTTATCTTTCTTGAGAAAACTTTCCTTGTGGCAAAGTAACGTCACCTGGTTTTCTAAAGATCTTTTCACGGGCGTCGATGTCCTCGAAGAATTAGATCTCAGTTCTAATGGTCTTAACGAACTTCCTGCTTCAATATTTAAGCCCCTGAAGAAATTAAAGAAATTGACGTTATTCTCCAACAAATTTTCCTCGTTGCCACAGAATTTATTCAGAAATAATGCGGAGCTTGAAACTGTGGTGATACTAAACAATGACGTCAAACTGAAGGAGCTACCGAAATACCTTTTTGGGGATTTGCCAAATTTGAAGCAAATATATATTCAGAGAAGTGGCCTCGAGAATTTACCGTACGACGTTTTTGCCAATTCGCCAGTAATTACGAACATATCATTAGCATACAATGACATTACAACCCTGCCGGAAGCCATATTTAATGATCAAATAAATCTACTCGAGTTGGACCTGAGTTATAACCAATTGAGCGAGCTAAAGCCTAAATTGTTTTCATCTCTAGTGAGATTGGAAAGGCTTAAATTATGTCATAACTCTTTAGTAGAAATATCTGGGTAAGTAATATTTTATTCGTGTTTGATCAATTTCCTTTCATCCGATTATGTTATATGACGTAATTTACTTTTTATTACAGTCAAACCTTTTCGTCGCTACTTAGCTTAATATACTTGGAAATGGAGCACAATAATTTGAAAACGATTTCACCGTATTTGTTCAGTAACAATAAACAGCGAATGTCAATATCTCTGGCTTACAATCAACTTGATTTCGAGGACAAAGAGTTGACAAACAATTCTTGGATGGTGAAAAGGGCTTCGCCTTTTGCCCACACTTATAATTTAAAGCTATTGAATCTAAGTCACAATGAATTCAAAGTGGCTTTTGAGGACTGGTGGGTGAATGGCCATGAAAATTTAGATATTAGTCACAACAATATACAAAACCTTTGGGTAAGTATTTGATTAACTTCGTCAACAACGTATTGCTTGTCATGACCTTCAGAAAATAATTCAATACGTTTATTTACAGACTGATGAGAAAGCATTAAAGGAATATCGTAATGTAATGAAGAAAGGTATGAAAAGTGTATGGATCTCTAAAAATCCTATCAACTGTGGATGTGAGAACTATTTGTTTATGGATTTTCTACAGTATTCAACTAGAACTAAGGTAAGTTGATGTAACGCTAATATAACGAAGTTTCAATATTAAATATCAGTCTATAGAAAAGTAACTAACATATTTGCTTCAGATTGTCGACCTGCAACATGTGCGGTGCCCTCTCTGGGCTAAAGAAGCTTGTTACATGAGGTTCACAATACTCATAACATTAATGACAGTCGTGATATCACTATATACAATTATTTTAATAGTGTTCATCATCTATAGGAAGCAAATTAATTCTATTGTTAAGAAAAGACTCAGTACGTTCCATCGTGCTAATGCTCAAAGAAAAGAAAAATCGTACAGAATTTTAATGGACTTCTGTCATCAAGATGAAGACTTTGTCAACAGAGAAATGTTATCAGTTATGTCTACCAATGAATCTCTGCAAATTCTGACCAAAGTGATCACAGATTATAGAAACAGCGAATTTAGAATGTCGAAGAACTTCAAACGCTACGTAAAGGATGTGAAAACGCGTGCTCGAGTCGTCGTGTTCTCCTCCAACTACCTAACGGAAACTTATGGGCACATTGACATCAAGAAAATCCACAGCGAAATGTTGAAAGCGGAAAAAACCATTTACATTTTCGCCGATATCGGTCCGGATAACTCGATATACGACTTTCTAGAGGAACAACGAGATCTTCGAACGACTCTAAAATGGAATGAGGAAAATTTCTGGCCGAAATTATACGCTCTACTTAAAAGCTTCGTATCATCTGATGAATTGAAAAAGGTGGAGGATACACTCATCGTTCCCGGAGACTCGCTGGAGCCATCAAAGATATCGCTGACGAACACGCCCGACTGGCCCAACACATACGATTTCAACACACTGACACACAGTCAAGTTTAGTTACACTCCCTATACTTAATTTAGCGAGGTAAAGACTGACTTCTCCGCTACGATGACATCGGAACTCAATGATAGTTTTCGAATCTTCATTTCTTTTATAACGTTAAGTTAAAAGTAGTTGATACTAAATACGAATACTGCTTGTATAAAATTTTTATAAAACTATTTTATCATGTAAAAATTAGGGTAATGACTTATTGTTTGTAACAGTAACTGTGAATAGTAAGCGAACCCATTTGTTCGGTTTAACCATGAGATGCCTACTTCAAAGAAGTGTGTATCACCGAGGACAGAGGCAGCAAAAATGTAACCAATATGTAAGCGTTTATTTTAAGTATGTGTACATAAATTTAATGAAACATTATTATAAACGAAAACATTACAGTTTCATGGAAACTCCATGTTGTTAAGAGTTGTAAACTGCAGCTTATAATAAAACCTATACTTTAACAACAAGTACATTATTGAATTATTTATAACCTTTAAGATATTATAACAATAAACATTTTAATAAAGAAATGAAATATTAATAACTTGACTAGAATTTTCTATTTCAACTTTATTAATATTTATGTTTTACTCATAAATTAATATTAACAATGAATTTAAAATACCCAAAATAGTCTCGAGCGATTGCGAAAGGGAAAGAAGGGAAAGACCGATATTTATAAAGAAAAAATACAGTAGTATATTGAAGTAAATTCCATTTTGATGAAGCAAACCTTAATCCAGATTTATCAGCATTTTCAGAGTACAAAATGTTGGAGAATTTAGGTCTACGTTGGAAATCACTCGTGCTCTCAAATCATGACAAATGACATATGAACGGAACCAATACGGTTTCTAAATTGTAACATTATTTGTTATTTGCAATCTTGAGACCATTTCTTTACACAGGGATTTTATTATTTGTGCGTTTGTTACTTTGTACGTTGCTAGGGTTTGATCCGAACCACTAACTAGAAGAAGCATTCTTTGCCACTCCTTATCGGTTAACTAAGTGGAATTTGTTCTTTGAAGGGCATATAACCTGGGCCGTCCTCGTCTTCAAGGTCCGAGTGAATAGGGTAGATCTCATCATCGCTTCCCGGGTGAGATAGCAGCTAAACTCTCGGATAATTACAAATAAAAAAATAAATTGAAAAACTATATTCTATCAAACAATAAAAAAGTACATCGTCCAATTATTTCCGTATCTAGTTACTTGCAGATCATACTTATATAATAATTGTTATTGGAAATATAGAATTGAAATTAGACATAACCTACATTGATTGATTACTATAAACTGTGCGTGGACATTAGTCCAATTATTATCTTCACTTACATATATACATTTTTATGTCGATATTCACCACGAATATAGCCTTTACGTAATCTGAATAAAATGTAATTTCCCTAGCAGCTCTTGTGTACTTACGTCCTATTATAATAAGAACAGTTAAACACCATACTGATCGGTATCTTCTCAGTAATGAAAGTAGTACTATATTGATTTTTTTAAATCACTTTTGGAATGTCATTGAAAGGTTGTCATCAGGAGTACAACAGTAAATTAATGTGTTTTTGATTGTGGATCGAGTGAATGTTATTTTATTGTTATCAAAATGACAATTATTTTAATGACTGCTCTGTAGGAATGTAAACTAAACTAATCTTGCGTTAATAGCTCACGGGTTTTCATACATAATCAACATGCAAGCTACTGAACCGATTTTAAACCAAATACTTTACACACATTAATTGCTCAAGGCGGCTAATCCGCCTTGAGCAAGCATGATTTCAAGCTTATAACAAGATATTATTAGTCCAGGTTAGCTCACGATGATTTCCTTCGCCGTAATATAAATAATCATGCAAAGTACACATAACTCGGATAAAGTCACATTGGTACGAAATAGGTTTCAAACCTGCACTCTCGTGTATAAGAAGCAGGCGCCTTAGCCTCCGGGCCACCACGCCTACTAAATACTTATTGTAGTATATTTTCAGTCGTTTTTCGAGATTTCATATTTGTACGAAAACTGAAAATTGCCGATTCGTATGTATCTAAACTATTTTGCGAAAATATGCTTCATTAAGAACTTGATATAATTGTTATGACGTACTTATGAGTACAAATTTCATTATAATTGGTTTAGTTTCCATGATTTTGTACTTAGAAGTTACGTCTGGACATTAAATAAGGAGTAAGTACCTACATGAACTCTTTACTGGTTATGTTATGATTCCCATAAATTTGAATGATGATAATTTTGTTGTCCCCTAAAAAGAGTTAATGTACTTTAATTTGAAATATTTACCGTTAACGTAGCTTTAATAAAAAAGAATGTATATTCGAACACAATAAAACATTAGTGGCATGTTAATACCTACAGCAAAAAGTCAATAAGCAACATAAAAACAGAATCAATATCGCATGGGAATAAATTGCGAGTGACAGTTGGTCGAGAACCTCCATCAATGTTCAACCAGAGCCATGACGACGTGCAGGGGAGCCGAGTGTTGCCGAAAGATAGCCGAAGATAGCCGAGAGTAGCCGATGACTCCCGATGTAACCCGACAACCGATGGAAATATAGCAACATTTTTATATCAGCAATAAATTGCTAGCTATGGAGACCTATGTAGGTACAACGTGTTAGTAATGGTCGTGAATAAATAAGCATGTTCGTTTTATTTAGAGAACGGATTTAATGCTTTTACATAAAATATGCACATAATAAAATCATAAAGGCGCCATGATTGTATAGATTTTGTCGTAAAAAATGCGGGCGTGTAGATAGGCAAAAAAAATGATCAAAGTTCAAAGTATCAATCGTCGCTTTCTTATTTATGCTTTTTTTAAATTATGATCCAACGTTTGAGGATACGAACCTATTTTAAGTTCGGCTGCGCGTCAGGTAATATGGTGAAACGGTGAAACACAGTACTAGCGTTGGTTCACGTCGGTTCTCTGTGGGGTTATGGCATTTTTTCGATTGAACTGAATCAATATAAAATACCTTTTTTTGTGAAGGGAAAATCATCATCAAATGACTTTAATGACTTTTCCCGCCCAGGGTCGGGCGGGAAGGAGTGTCAGACTCTTAGGTACTGACTAAAAACCCCCCGTTCCTTCTCCTGCTCTGGGCCAAGGTCACGGAGCCTCATTGCGTTTACCCCGCAACCCCATTGAGCCCAGCCTATAGTATATAAATGCCTTTTAGGAAAATAGTTAGCTTAAAGTGTGTAAAATATATCATATTTTTTTAATATTATATATAAGGTTTCACTAAAGGTTTTAAAATACAGGTAAGCTTATATACAAATTACTTGGAATGTAAACTCGCTATGACTTGCATTCCAGTCAGCCATTAAAACCACACGAAACTAAAACGAATTAGGCACAAGATTACAATATAGAACATTAAACTTTTTTAAAAAATATTCCTAAAATGACGTTTCTAATAAATGATTCCCTACAATGCTTTAAAACTTAGGTATGTTAAAGAAAAATAGCACTTAAATAGAGACTGAGAGAACCACAACAGTTTTAGATGATAAGTTACTTTGTGTCTTTAATATAGAAGTCAAAATCCTTTTTATTAATAATAGCGTGTTATACCGTGTTGTTGCTGGAAAATGAAAAAAAAATGAATGCTGCTTCAAAGAGAGACACATCTGAAATCCACGTCAGCAGTTGTTGGTATGGTATGGTAGGTATTCGCCGTACGCTCGGGTCTGGTTCTAGTCGGCGAGCTACCCTTACTCGCCGTCCGCAGACCCGCGCTTACGGTGGCCGGAGATTATCTCTAGACCAAAGTATACACGTACTATTCAGACAAGTCGTAACTTGTGTTATTTTATACCGAAATATGATAATATCCCAATTTATATGAAAATCACCAAATATCTGTAAATATCATCAACATGGAATCGTTCTCTCAATCACATTGCGGTATCAGAATGCAATAATGATTCAGTTTTAACTGATCGTAATTCTACAATCTGATATTTGTCAATCGGTGATGGTTATTGTTCGGATTTTGGCTTTTAAATTTTGTTTTCTCGTTACGTTTATGATGTGGTTTGAATTTTGTGTTTATAACTGACCACTGTATTAAATAATGAGTTTTCAATTTTATTATATACATATATTTTTATAAGTAATGACATGGATCGCTGAAAAAGGTTTCAAAAAGAGATTGTACTTACGATACGATAGAGATTGATTACGATAGAGATTGTTCTCTTCGGGATGTAAAAACAATTTTCTTCAATGACAAAATCTTTTTACCAATCGAAGACAAAATAATTTATCATTATCATTAAGGTACCTGTTTTAGCTCGATCGCTACTTCTACAACTTGTACATTGTTAGGAATAGTTCGTCTCGACCGGAGTGATATCACGGCCTGACAGAAAACTGGTTGTGTTTCGCCGAGTGAGTGAGGTTGCCGAAGGCCCAATGCCTCCTTCTTCCCCTATCCCTTCCCAATCCTTAAATATCCGAAACCCTTATCCCTAAAACGCTGGCAAAGCACTCGTAGCTCCTTTGTTGTTAGGGATATGCAAGGGCGGCGCCGATTGCTTACCATCAGGTAATCTGTTTGCTCGTTTGCCGTCCTATAACATAAAAAACTCTATAGCCCTTAAATACTATATTATTATTACATTCGTAAAAGTATAAAAAGAAATAAACCTAATATTCCTTTTTATACAAACATATAAGTTCCATTGTTTACTGAAGCCACTCAAGGATAATAGCATGTTCAATGTTCATATCGAGTTTCACACAGATAAAGTTGCTTACCTGTCTATTTCAGACAGTGCATTTCGGAGCGCATATAGGGTGTGTAAAATAATCCGCACACCTCCATAATAAGAATTCATTCGCCAGAACATCGACTCGCTTTCTTGATATCCTATCACTTTGTTCACGCTAAGCTTTGCAGTCTTTTGAACATCGAATAAACGTCTCTATCGATACTAGATTTTTGAAATGCAAGAGAATTTTGATGGCTATACTTTTATTAAATAAAAAAACATTTTTTTTATGAAAACACAAGACGATAAACAAGATCTCGGCTTTCATCATCTATTTTAATAGTAACTTTCGTAAGACGTCCTGAATTTCATAAAAATGATGACTTTACGTGAAATGCGTCGTCACTGCAACGCGCAAGCTGCGTATGACTCATGGTCCCGCTGCGACTTGATCTAGAAGAGCTTTTCTTAGCTAATTCACATGAGTAAGTCGTTATTTTCAATAAATCATCATTAGCTGTCGGAAGACCAAGGTCAAAGATCTGGTAGTTCATCAGCAACGTCTTCATCATTAACTGGTTACAGCAGCTCTGTGTCTGTAAATATGAAATAATAACTCAAATAAATGATTTTACGTGGTAGGTAGTTGTTAACCAAGGTAAATAAACAAATATATTATTTTTTTTAAAAAAACGTTGCCCCACACTAGGATTTTCTCCCGTGTTATGGGTGCGTTTACAAACATTCAATTTAACATATACATCACACCCAGACCCGAAACAACAATTTGTAAAACACACAAAGTGTTGTTCCGTGCAGGAATCGATCCCGCGGACACGTTGCACGGCAGCCAGTTGCCCAGCCACCGCACCAACCATGCAGTCATACAATTCTGCCCTCGCCGCCGTCCGCCTGCTCGTACTGCCGCCCGATGACGGTAACTATACCACACTGCCACATCTCGCGCTAGTTAGCCTAAAACTGTCCCTTTATTACACAAATCATTGTATACCAAAAAATGTGTATTACTATCAAAATATTAGTTTTAGCCCTGTACCCTTCACTTATTTTTATGTGAAGAATAAACAAACTGCCGCCCTAATAGACGGATAATTTAATACATACATCAACCAACCTTTAGGACAAGGTCGAACCAAATAGGTTTTAACACCTTTTGTATGTAAGTTAAGTTTGTTTTACATAGTACATAGTTTGTTGAAACAAAGTAAGTTCTTTAAAAAAAGCGTTTTTCAATGTAAACGTTATTATTTTTCCTGGAAGATTCATAAGCTTGTAAATTAAAACACAAGTAAGCAAGTATTAAATAATAGAATCTATAAATGTAGCAAGTAGAAGGTCAGTTTCAGGAGGTACCTGTTTCGGATCCTGCTGGAGACAACGTCCGATTGTCGGATCATCTGGAGAACACGGTAAACCATAATAGGTGGTGTGTACATGTTTCTATGGGCGGCGCCGGTTGCTTACTATCAGGTAATAAGTCTGCTCGTTCCGTCCTATCACACAAGGAAAAAGTATTTATTATTTATGAAACTTTACTATAAAAAGTAATTTTGTAGGTACAATTTCCTTGACAAAACTTTGCAAACAAACCAAATTTTATAATTTAACGAAATCTCAAACCAAATGCATCTCAACATTAAAGCTGCAATATGCAGACAACATAAAATCTAAAATCCTTCAGTTCCAACATATAAAACTAGACTTTAAAGAAATTCATACCTACACAATGGAGACTTGGAAATGGAACCGCAATAAGCCGCTTATTCTTCCTGAAATCAGCATAAAAGTTTTCATATCGATATCTGAGCACCGCTGTACAATACAGATGCATTATTGCAATGTTTTACGGAACGTCGGTTGTATTCGCGGCACGTTGCCCGTCGGCGCGTCGGCTCCCTCGAGGGGAACCAAACGAGATTCGTCCGCGAGCCCAGCAAATGTATAGTCTCCCTTGCGACTGTCTACATTTGCAACATTCATTAGTTTTGAACACTTAGTAGGTATCTTTTTCATGTCGTACGCGTCTGATATATATATTACTAATTCTGCATTTAAGATTGAAACAATAAGGATATAACGACACCTCCTACATTAACGTGCCTTAAATATTCTTCAGTATATTTTATTATCGACACAACTTTAAACCTCTTTAACACCTTCATAAGACACACAACTATTTGAGCAACAAACTTCATTCTCATAATACTCATCATCAGCCCATGAGTGCCCATTGCTGAGCAAAGGCCTCTTCTCACACGGAGAAGGTTCGAGCATACATCACCAAGCTAGCTCAACGCGGGTTGGTGATTTCAAACTTATAATTCTTTAAACTTCACATGATACTAATATGTTAGTTTCAAAACCAAAAAGATCCCTTCATGACGTCACTACGTCGACTGTCCGCCCATTCGTTCGATCGTTTGTCCATCTGCCGTGCCCTGCTCTTTCCCTAAATCTGGGAAAAAGGGACAAATACATAAGGCATAAATGTATACTTAGTTGCATACTGGAAATTATTATAGTTATAAAACATGAAATCTATATCTATAAAAATAAATCAATTAATCAAACCGAATATACATATGATACGGGGTACTTTTTCATAGTCACTCATTCAGATGCCAGTCAATATTCATTTCTATTTTTAGACACGAACAACACTGACTCTGATTCACATGGGAAATGGAAAATAAAACGCCATTTTTAAAAAGCACTTATTGTTATTAAGTTTTATATTTTTAACTTTAGAACAACGAAGTTCGATGTAGTTTTTGAATTCCCAAACCGTTTCTACTCACACGTAATTTGCTAAAAGTGTAAAAAGGTATGATAATAAGTCTGGTTTGCAATGTTTCGCTTCGAGGGCAATGCTCGCGTTGCTAGCCCCGTGAGGGCTGTGAAATGAGATTCGTCCCCATAACGTGCAGATGTATTGCGTCCCTAGTGAACGCTGTTTTCCGTATTGATTAGTTGCGAATTGTAAAAGGAGAATGTTTTATCTATTAAGTAGATTTATGTATATAATTAGCTTAATTTTCAAGTACGAATTATATTGATAACCGATATAATATTGGTTATGAAAATTAATGTTACTTTTATTTTTATTATAAAAAGATAAAAAAGGTTTTTTTTAAATTGCTGAAGTGTATAAGCATTCGTTTATAAAATAATAACTTGCCTTGACAATCAAACAAGTGGTGTTTCATCATTTCTAAACGAGGAAAATCAAGTATACTTTTTAACATTTACTCAGTCTATTTCCTTAGAAACGTAGCACACATTCCATTATAACAAAACAAGAAAAGTAAAACGGTAGCAGTGACGTCACAAGATTGAGCGGTCTACGAATTAAGTACAAAGTCTGTCACCGCTACGTCGGTGATCAGGGCTATGCTCATGAAATATTCATGTGCACGGATGCGGTCCAATGTACCGCCGCGATATATTTACCGCTGACCACGTCAGCCCGACGCCAAAATAATAACTAGGGGTACAATGTATAGCTGCATTTGAGGGTTCCTTTGTTGTAATTATAGTGGACAGGAGTTCACTTGCTATAAAAGGAAAATGGGGTGGGTTTTTTCCTCGTTAGTCAGTTGATTGAGGAATAATTAAGTGGTATTGAGTGGGGCTGTGTTTGATCTAATATAAAGTGCTCTGTGTTTATGGGTAGATTGAATCCTCCAACAGTCTACGAGTATAGATTGCCATGAATGTAGTCGCCTACTTGGTTCAATGGCCTCGTCTAGTAGTCGTAATTGACAACCATGCCTACATAGGTTTTCAGTCGATCGAAAGAATATTAATAGAACATTGAAGTAAGAGCAGTAAAAGTTAAAAAGGAGGTTAGTTATCATGTAAAAATATAACTACCTATGTAAATATTCTTAGTAAGTAGATAATAAAGCACACAACATTCAACCCCAAATCCACCAATTGCAATATAAATAGACACTTAAATACCAAAACATCAAGCCCAAAATTGACTAAAACATAATTTCTCGAAAAGTTTCGACGGAATCGTGTACGAATAAATTGTTCACGAAACCGACAGATTGAGTAAACTAAATTATGTCCGCCGAGGTAACTATGAACAGTCAGAGGTCTGAAATAGCCACAAACTGGGATCTATTTATACACAAGTTAGTGGTAGATTAACAAAGAAGTTATAACTTGGATGTTCCAGCTCTTCTATTGTCTAAATGGAGATTAGGCTCTCCACGGATTTGCCTAATACCCCGACTGTTTGCGGGCTCAAGTTGGATTCGCGAGACAGTACCTTCTTTAAACTTAGAAATAATTTAACATAGTCACATATCTATACTAATATTATAAGAGGTAAAATTTGTAAGTTTGTATATAGGGGGTAATCTTTGGAACCACTGGTCAGATTTCCAAAATTCTTTCACTGTTAGATAGCTACAATATTTCTGAGTGCTATAGGCTATAAAACATCACGTTACGATTAAATGGAACCGAGCAGCGCGTGAAACCGCGCAAGAGTAGCTATGTTAATATAAAACTGGAAAATCTGCAACCAAGCCTAGGCTAAGATTGACAATTCTTTTTTTGTTCTGTTTGTTATTGTAAGGAGAAGCTTTTTATTAAACATAATAAAAATAAAACAGAATAGAGCTGCTTGGTGACCCTCTTGAATCGGATTATCTCGGATAGGTTCGCTGTGTTTTTAACACTATTTCAAACTAAAATCAATAAAACAGATGTTCCATTTTTGAATGATTTTTCCTTCTGCCGTCATAAAACCAACCTTCTTTTTTCTCCTTTAATTGTAAACATGGTACATTTTATTAGTTTACCAGGTTACTAGTTCATACTCACGATAAATTGTTCCAAGTACTAACTCATCAATAGTTTTATACCTGCTTATTATGTGCTATCGAATGGATATCGCTTCGGGGTATAATTTGCGTGGGTATGAAAGTACATGTGTTCATTATTGTATGATATGAAACCGAGAGTGTATTAATATGCTTAACATCGGGAGCATAGAGCTTCCAAAGCAATTTAAACTCTTTACAAACTTGTTTGGCTACAAAATCGCGTATTCTATAAAAGATGGCAGTGATACGCATTGTTCCTGATTTATTTTTGATAACTTGTCATATGATGTTTAAGAACTGCTATAAATATTATAAAATTAATTGTAAAGGTGGTCCGTAATATTGCTTTTTTTATTAGGTCGGCAAACAAGCAGACGGATTACCTGATGGTAAGCAATCAGCGCCGCCCATGGACACGCGCAATGGAGGAGACACGTGCGTTGCCGACCTTTTATGGATTAGGGATTTGGAGATTTAGGGATTAAGGAGGGATTGGGGGAGGGAAAGGATTGGGCCTTCGGTAACCTCACTCACACGGCGAAACACAATGCTGTGGTTGTTTCACGCCGGTTTTCTGTGAGGCCGTGGTATCACTCCGGTCGAGCTGACCCCTTTGTGCCGAATCATGGCTCTCCCACGCTTAATTTTTGATTTATTAAAGTGCTTTGTCTCTTAGCGATCAAATTGCCCAGTAGAGAAAAATTACAAATTATTACAAGTTACCTTATGGCATGATTTTGGACAAGAGAGATTTGTGTTACAGATATGAATATCAAAAGAAATACGACACCAGATTTTTTTTTATATAATAACTACATATTTGCTTGAGATAATGCCAGTATGATAACAAATCCAATTAGTATTTGTGACAACATGAAACATATTACCAACTTAAAATTTGGCAGCGTTTTTATATTCGAGTTCTTTATGAAGAATTATGAAAATAGTAAAAGTTTTTCTCTTTAAGACTTTTTCAAATTTCATGGAACGAGGTCGTCTTAGCAAACCGTCTAGACTTTCTTAATGTCGGCCTGTGACCTAGAAAACTAAGCGAAATGGAGTTTTGGAGACAGAAGGTAACGGTCCATTAACCATTCGACTTGTAATCAATTCTGCAATTGCGAATCACTTCTATTTTTCTGTTTAACTCATAACCAGATCTGGTATTCTTATATTTGTATCAAAATATTTTAAAATATATTATAAGTACACATTTTTTTTTGTCGTGGGAAAATCATCAAATATCTTCTCCCGCCCAGGGTAAGGCGATAGACAGTGTCAGACTCTTACTGACAAAAACACCCCCGTTCCTTCCCCTGCTATGGGCGGAGGCCGCGGTAACTCATTGCGCTTAACCCGCAACCCCGGCTGAATTATAAGTACACCTAATACATGAGTATGATCGCCATGGTGGCCCGGAGCACCCCCTACATACCTATGACGAAGAAAAATATCGTGAGCAAAAATAAACATGTAATTTCTAATTTTACCAAACCGGCTTGAGCAATCGTGGAGAATAATGTTCAAACCTACTCCATGTGAGAAGAGGCTTTTGCTTAGCAGTAGGCACTTATAAGCTGTATTGAGATAATATAGTAGGTATGTATGTAGACTTAACAATTAACATATCAATTTACTTGAATGAAGCCACTTAACTATAAGTTGAGTGGTACTTGTGGTATCAATATCTTCAGTGGTACTTGCAAGAGAGTGGTAAACAATAGAATTGTTAACATACCAGACTTAGTTGGAGAAAGTCTACTATAGATTACTTCTTCTTCAACCTTTTGAAAAAAGTAATCAGCTATTAGCGGAGACGGACAGAAGAGTTGACAGTGGCAATTTTTTATTGATTCTAGTAAAACGTATCCTTAATC
The DNA here is from genome assembly GCA_902829305.4 of Spodoptera exigua. NCBI lineage: Eukaryota > Metazoa > Arthropoda > Insecta > Lepidoptera > Noctuidae > Spodoptera > Spodoptera exigua. Next base: position 9,267,112 of record LR824612.2, read on the forward strand.
TTATTTCTAAAATTAGGTTAAGTAACGGCATAGTCTCCTCCTCCTCATCGCGTCGGTTTCCTCAGTGCTGAGGGTCGTGACCACCTCGTGGAAGCAGTGTACTTCGTATTACTCTCCGCCATCAACATATTTCTATCTGCCGCCGAGTGGAGAGCATTGTGGATTGTAGTGTTGGGAGTGGTGCGAATCTGATCCGTCCAACGTATCAGACTTCTGCCTCTAGGTCTCTTTCCTTCCACCTTACCTCAGTAACTTTTCCAAGTAACGGCATGGTAATATCTACTAAAAAAACTTAAATTACAAAAAAAATGAAAGCCATTTTTATTCGCCGTTCAATCAAAACATAACGGTTTGAATTCGATAAACAAAATGACCGTCAACAGACTGCCATACCGATTTATTAAAGCTCCTTTTCAGTTTGAAAGTAATCGGAGATGGGCAGAACGTGAAGCTAATTGAAGTAAATTGCCTCAGTCAGCGACGGAAAGGCGTGATGAATGCCGTGACGAATTGGCTTAAAAGACCAAGTATATTTATTAAATAAACGCAACTTGAATGTAATTTGTTTGAGTAAGGCAATTTTGTTTTATAATATTGCACTGTCAGCGGATTCAAGAGAATTGGGGAAAAGATTTATAGGTTACAATTTTTTAATAATAGAATTGATAATAGTATATTTGTCAGGTACCCTGAAAGCCATCTTAGCGTACGATCAGTGTTGTTTTTATAACAACGGAACCACCAGACGAACAATATTACCTTGTACCCAATAGAATTAGGTATATTTTATTAATTTCACGATATACCTATATTTGTACGTATGACATAAATAGCGCTCCGTTACCAAACTTATTATTACCTGTAATTCTTCTTCTACATATTATTATATAACGAATAACAAATAAATGATCATGATTATGATAATGAGCATTAAATCATCGATTTAAAAAAAAACGAATAGCCCAATAATACTTTGTGTGTTTGCGAAATCGATCCCAGGATGTACCAACACTTGCAGTTACATGACGAACGAATAAAAAAAGGACGTAAAATCCTCCGATGCAAAAGAAGGTTGATAAACTCATTTTTAGTATAAACCGTCACATAACTAACATACATTATAGTATATTTTTTTAATTTAGCTTTACTTATGGAACATGTCACGCCGAAAGAGGGACGCGAGCCTGACAGCGTGTTGATAGCAATGGCGCGTACGGTAATGAATGCAGTGACCAGCAACTTGACATTTTCGTCGTGTCATCATCACACTTTTTACTTTAAATATTTTTTGTTATTAAACACGTGTGTAATCGTCATTAGTCTTATCACGATAATTCAGTTATAATGTACTCAAAGGATACGTTAGTATCATTACTTTTGAAACTGTTTTCTGTTTTTAAAAACATAGGAATTGGGTTTAATTTACCGAGGTATTTATTTAAGTTTAATTTATCTCAAAATCCAAATTCGATTTTCGAAGTTTCGTATTTTTAAATTGCGAATACTAAATCAATCTTTATAATCTGGCAACATAAGAAAAATATAACTAATATTCTTGATACAATATTGATTCAAAAATTGTGTAGTGTCAAACACATCAAAGGATTTGTGCGCCCACCTTAGGGGTCCGTTTATATCAAACAAGTTTTACTTATAGTGTCATTCATAACTGCCAGTAACATTGTATTAAACAATTTTTGTGTTTGACACTTCAGAACTGCGTTGGGTCATTGCTTTGATCTTTTCAATAGTGAATTGGTGTAAAAAGATATACATACATGAAAGAGCAACCATATGTTCTATTTTGTTTTGAAATTAAGTCAAAATAAAATGTAAAGCACATACTCAAATAAAATATAAAACAAAATAATTTTGGCATGCATTTCCTTGTACTTACATAAATAGGAATGTGTAGGTAACTTAGGATTAAATTTTTTTTTATGTGATAGGACGGCAAACGAGCAGACGGATTACCTGATGGTAAGCAATCAGCGTCTCCCATGGGCACCCGCAACAACGAAAAGAGTTACGAGTGCGTTGCCGACCTTTTAGGGATTGGGATTTTGGGGATTCAGGGATTGGGAAGGGATTGGGGTAGGGGAAGGATTGGGCCTCCGGTAACCTCAATCACGCGGCGAAACACAACGTTGTGGTTGTTTCACGCCGGTTTTCTCCGAGGCCGTGGTATAACTCCGGTCGAGCCGACTCATTCGTGCCGAAGCATAGCTCTCCCACACTTAACTTTTCTTTTGTACTGGAAAGTTAAAAGTTACCTAAAGAAATAGTCACTTAGTTTTTTATAAACCCGTTACGACTTACTTTAAGCCACGATCTACAGTAAATACAACCATGAAAACACCGAAAGACTAAAGTCCGGCGCGTCCCAGGGACATGAATAATTGTCTAAGATCCCACAACGAAATAAACCAGAAGATAATATTTGAGGAGAAGAAAAAACGAAATCTGTTCACCGCGTAACACCCGTAAACGCTAAGTAATGATGCCGCACGTTATAAACAAACAGGTCAGTGAACTTGTCAAAACTCACAAATATTCAGATGCATTTGTACCTTTTATGCACTATGGTAGAAAATCCTCATGAAGCCCCGGCTGAAACTCGTAAATAATTAACATGTTTTAATATAGAACATACCTAATAATGTTTATATTTCGTAAGTATAGGGTCAGTAATAAACGTCAATGAAGTACTTATAAACAAACTCTTCACTTTAATTTGATATGTAAAAAGTAATCTTGAATCTTACATCGTGTAATGTATGTATGTTGAAAATATACCACTACTTTATTTGCCAATCCCCAAGCGAACGCCGGCTTTTGCCTTTCAGACTGTTTTGTATGAAGAAGAAATAAATAAATAAATAATTACTACGATTGAATGGTTAAAACCTTACTCCAAAAATTACCGTTAAAACGATTTTTAAACAACCCTTTTTAAAATTTTCCACTCGCCATATCAATAGTAAAAATAGTCAAATTACACACAACAATCGGTAAAAGCCAATAATAGGCATAAATATTTAATACGAAAGCGGCATTTTATCGGTTGAAATTGTATAGTGTCTGGTCGTGACCACGACACTAATTATGGTGATTAATGACTCACCCTATGTATAGTTATTCATACCACTTATATTTTTTTATTTGTGTACACACATCACAAAGACAATTTATCGGGTAGGTTAACCTAGTTGTTTGCGTTTTAATGAATTAGTTGTACCTGTAAAAAAGGTATATGGTTTAAAATTTGCAGTTTCTTGATATATATATTATTACTATGAATTAGAATGATTAGACCTTCATATTGCCAGAAACGAGAGTATGTAGGTACTCTTTCAGCAAGGCTCGCAATAGCTGTGATTCTTCTGGTGTTGCACGTGTCCATGAGAGCTTCTAGCCATCATTTTTTTTTTGATGTTTGCCAATATTCTATAAAAAAGATACCAGCAAGAGTTTATATTTTACCTATTACTTTGAACCTTATCGTGACTTAATACGAAAACAATAAAAAGAAAATAAAAAAACACCCTGTACCTTTAACCAACAAACAAAAAAAGGAATGCACGTCTCGCCGTCAGAAAATAAAATTGGAAATAAGGAAATACAATATTACATTTTAAGGTGCGAGAATTATTCATACCTAATAATTTTTATTGGTTTAAAAAGTTACCGCAAGAAAATTGCAAATGACTTTCGAGGCTCGTAACTTGCAAATTGCGAATGACGAGATTCGCTTTTAAGGTCCATATTTCTATATCAAAATTTCGGAATTAAAAATTATGTTTCTGTAACAGAATTGTTTCTTCGCCTGATGTATGAATTCAAATATTAAAAGGAAGTTGCACGCGGAAAAAAGTTGTTTTCTTTGTTCATAAATATCCGGTATGGAATATAATTAGAAGTTCAAAAATGCTGCCTCTAGGGAGCGTTTTCCGGAGATAATGCGGAGGAATTCTTTTATGTCTATCGTTTACAATGTTTTATATACAAAAGCATTTTTGTTAAAGTATAATAGAATGCCTTAAATGTGCATGTAATATTATGACTAAACTAAAATATAGGTATAATAATTTGTGTAATTAAACAAGCTAACGGCTGTGCCGGTAAGCAAGCTACTGATTATCTGATTGTAAGCATTCAATGGCGCTTGAAGATACCTGCAACATGAGTTATGAGTACGTTGCCAGCCTTTTGAAAGTTTGGGATTTGGGATTGGGAAAAATTGGGTCCTTTGTAACCTCACTCATACAGCACACAATGCAAGCGTTATTTCAATCCAGTATTCTTTTTCGCCGTGGTATCACTCTGTTTGAAACGGTCCATTTCCACTTGAGAATTTCCCATACTTCCTAATAAATTGTAATTTTTAAAACAGTAAAATAAATGGTTTATTAATAAAAAAAGTAATTATCATTGTTCTTGCAGATTGCCTGCAATGGCCATTATTTATGTTTGCCGTGGATTATTTATAAGATCTTGAGATTCACTTCCAGTTGTGAAAGCCTCCAAAGTTAAAATGTTCAGAACAAGTCTGTAAGTAGATATAAGTTACAAAAAGAAAATTTCTACTGAAGTAAACTCAAAAGATCAAACAAGGCAATTAATTGATAATAAAACGCGCTCTGTAATTTAAAAAGAAGTATAAGCCCAAAAAATAAATAAAAAAACCGAAATCACTTTAATTACATCGCTTTTGTAAAATACTGCAAATAAAAGGAGCACCGGTATTTTAACAATGAAAGACCGACCTTAAATCCTTCGGAACAAGCCTTAAATTAAGTTTGCCCGCCCATCATCATTATCCGTATCTTAGAAAATTTGAAACGCACCCTTTTACGAGCTATCAGACGGTCCCCGCCATGTTCTTGTCTTTTGGCATTGTCGTAATAAAAGTTATAACCTTGCTAAGTACGAAAATACAAAAATAATAAAATTAATAAAAGTGCACAATTTAAAAAAAAATACGGTATTGGAGTTAAATAAATGCACATTGGATATTATAAATCATTGTTTCGTTACAAAAAAGTATAAACATTCGGCATTCGACGCTGAAATTTTTAAATTAATAATTTATTTTCACTAGATCAATTTAAATCCACAGTAACAATAATTTTCATTTTCAAATTTAATATTTTTCCAACAATTTTGATGTGTATTACATCATCTATTTGATGTCTGAAAATGAATGTGTAGTTTCAAATTAGGCTTGATGAAAATAGACAATGCTGTCACTAAAATTGATATACTCGTAGATATTGTCGTCTGAGAAGGTATGATCTATCGAAATCTTTTGTACGTCTGAAGGATATAAATTAATTTTCTAAGTTCTATTGTTTTTTAGTTATAAATCTTGTAATTAAATTAATTACTAAGTTTAACAGATTACTTGTAACGTTTCAAGTCACATTGAGGGCTGAAACTTATAAGCAGCGTTGCGCGATAAGCGATGCTTTGTGCGGAGCGCATCAGCGTTCAACAAAAACTACTGTAAGTCATTAAATTAATGGATCGCAAAATGTGTTGGTAAGCGCATAACTCAACAACGCCTGGGCCAATTTTGTTAATTCTTTTTTTGTTGTGTTTGTTATGGTCAGGAGAAGGTTTTATGAAAAAAAAATTTGAAAAGTAGAGGGTAGAGTTGGGTTATAGGGACCCTTTCATCATAAGCGAGATAATGAGACCCATGCGAAGCAGGGGCAAGCTGCTAGTATAATATAAAAATAATTGATAAAGTGATTAAGATTTCTTAAAAAAAATCATATCATCAATCTTCATGAATCATAAATTATTATCATATATCACAAACCAAGTCCGTCACAGAGCATCATTATTATTTTAGTCTTTGTTTCCAACCAACCAATTTATATACAATTTTCTTGTTATTAATTACCGAATTGTAGACATAATATTCAGTAATGTCGAAGATGATACAGAAATGTTTGCCATAAAAACTCATACCCTAAAGACTGTTGTTAGGTGCGTAATTTCATTTGTTTGAAAAATTTTCTTCCCCTCACCTCATCTATTTTCATTACTCGGCCGTCCACTGAGCTCATTATTACTTTCAATATTGCTGTTTTACTTAAATACCCATTATTTATCATAATATCTTCATAATACCTACAACATCAGCTGTTCTTTGTATTTCATGTTCATGTTTTAAGGAAACTGGTCCATGAATTGGTTTTATTAGAAAGATTTGTTTTTATTGTAAGTTTTTTATCCAATTTTCAAAAGGAACAAGATGTATTTTTAACTTCTTAAATTCGAATGGGAAATATTTATTTTCATAATTTGAAAGCTTTGAACATATTCTATTAAAAATTTTGTCTCTAATTAGTCTTCCAAATCGGTTTTACGATTTTCATTTTTACTAAATGCCGCATACAATCACCTGGTTTTATGTGATACGCTAGAATATCTCATACGGATTAGGTGCCTGATGTTAAGCAATGGGCGCCGCCCATGGATACCGGCCATACCAGATGAGCTATTGCGTTGCTGACATGGGCATGACACGATGGGGATAAGGGGCATTTGGGGATTCAAGGATTAGGGTGAGATTAGGGCAAAGGGAAGGATTGAGCCTTAGAGTATAACGCTGAGCTTTTTTCTTGCTTGTTTTCTATGAGGCCGTGGTATCACTATTAGAAGAGCAGCCCCATTTATTTGCAGCGAAATATGTATTTTTCGTTATTTTTATTGTTTTTATAAGGTTATTATGTAAAATTAGAACTGTTTACTAGCATTCATCCAAGACAGTTATTTAAAAATAAGAAGCTAAGAAGAATGTAAAATATAGCACAAGCGAAGCGCTGAATCGTTGAGAACGGTCAATTTTTATCTTTAACGTTTCACTGCAGTAAATCGACAGTGATTTTTCAGACTGAAATATTAGCGGTTTCAGTCGCCATATCTCTAGGGCTGTACAACGACGAGACTGTTAATAAACACAATTTTTCCGTGTCGGAAAAAATCGCGGAAAATCGAAACAACAGAAAAAAGGTTTCCTTTTTCTGGCCTGCTTTTTACGCAGTGACATGTAGTGAAGTGACCGAATAATTTGATCATTTGTCAACGTCTTCGCTTTGCCGAGGAGAAAAATGATTCACTGAATCTGTCGGGGCGTCACGTCGCTGAATTAATTGAAATAAATTACCTACTCCGCGTCAACAGTTTAATCTTTAACAGTAACAATCTGATACTTGTCAAAATTACTCACTAAAGTAATACCACCCCTTACTTCATATTACAAAAAAGTTTCTCGATTATAGATACATAATATATTTCAGGCTGAATGAGTACCTAATACTTTTCAAGAGTACGCAGAGTTAACAAATAGTTTTCAAAATAAAAATTAAACATCGTTGCCTCTAAAAATGGTGAAAAGCTTCTTGTGAACAAATTGAGCGTAAAAGTAAAAATCGGTTGTCCAAATCTCAGAGCCGAATTTCAAAAACTCTTTATTGTATATAAAAAGGTTTTCTGGTTGAAAAAATTAGCTTACGTATCAACTTTTCTGAGTTCAGATTCAAGCAATGTTGGCGTTTGTTCATCGTACTGTAAGTTTGCTTTGCTGTTGCTCAAACAGTTCGGTCAGGAGCCTTTCAACCTCAATAGAATATTCAAAGGTCGGCCTGTGAAAATATGGCTCAATTGGAGCTACGATCCGCGCGGGATTTCCGCTTTAATATTCAGGCGATGAAAAATACCCCGTCATAAAAACCTGGACCATATGAGTTTTTAGAGGCCACGTATTTGAATATTGATGTTTATGGAAAGTACGGAACGAATACCGCACCTTTGCTGTAAAAGGTCCTGCTATAACGGCATGCGTGTATCATAAATCCAGTGTAATGGAACTATAGATTTCTTCCGTCGCGACAACCCGGTATAAACTTCATAATGGACATAATTTTTCATTATATTTGCTTTTATGCTCGTACAAATATGTTTACATTATGAGTATAACGAAGAGTTCATTTTGTTAAAAAAATGCGCTGCTTTCGGCTGTTAAATTGTGAAAAATTGTCAACATTAAGTCCTCTTTCCTCGTGTAGGCTTGTCAATGTTTACATTATAAAAGTGAAAGGTGTGAGTTAAACATTTTATTTTATGGAAAAGCTAGCTATTTATATTCACTTATACATGTGTGACCTATGTAGCTCATAATCATTTTTTAAGTTCTGAACAAAACAGTAGCTAGTAATTATGCTATCCGACCTTAAAGTTAGTACAAACTCAATAAAAACAACAAAAGTGCAAATTGTTCATCGCACAATATGTGAAATATTCTTCCGCATATTAATTTTTCAAAGAGAAACTTCAAACATATTTTTTAAAAACTTCAAAAGGGGCGCGCACGCATGCATTACCGACAATAAAACAAGGTCCACTTAACGATAGGCCCGCTCGGGAGAAAAAGAGCATTAAGGCGTAATTTATCACAGTTTCCACGCCATTAAACATGGAGACTGCAAAAACCGCGTACTATACGTGATAAGCTACATGAGAACTGAATTGTCTGCGAATGTAAAAAAAAAGGTGCTAAACATATTGAAAAAAAATTACTACTTAAATTTAAGTATGGAAGAGGTCAGTCAGGCTTTGGTACAATATGGGTCGGCTCGACCAGAGTGGTACCACGGTCTCACAGAAAACCGGCGTGAAACAACCACAGCGTTGTGTTTCGCCGTGTGAGTGAGGTTATCGGAGGCCCAATTCTTTCCCTCCCCCAAATCCTAAATCCCCAAAAGGTCAGCAACGCACTCGTAACTCCTTTGTTGTTGCGGGTGTCCATAGGCGGTGCTGATTGCTTACCATCAGGTAATCCGTCTGCTCGTTCGCCAATAGGTGAATATTTCTAAACAAATGTTCTAAATCTATTTACCAATACAAAATAACTGTTTTTATTTCCATTATTAATAAGTTGAATATCCTCTTGGTCCTGGAGCAGGAGGAGGAAAACCGTGGTTATTACTCAGTAAGAGTCTGACACTTTGTCTCACCCATCCCAGAATGAGAGAATTCAATTAATGATATTTTCCTCTCAAAAAAAGTATATAGTATCTTTAGAAAAATATTCCATGATTGTTTACTGTGGCTCACTTACAAGGAAACGTTTTTACTGTAAGCCCTCATAAAATACTCATAAAGGATGCTTTAACTAATTATTTATGCGTGTTATCCGACGAACTTTAAAAACATCTTATTAAATTAAAAACTTGGCGTAAAAAAACAACTGCAAAACCATTTTAATTTCAAAAGTAAATCCTTTTTCATGCTCTCACAGTTATGAAAGAGAAACGTATTTTCTGTACAGTTATCAGACAGACAGAATTAAATATTTTGTAAGTGAATTTAATATTATAAATTATTTCAAATGTAAGTGTAGAATGTATCTTTTTATATAATTACAATGAATTTATAAATTAAATTATATTTTTTAATTTTTAAAACTAAATGCTGTACAAACATTCTGCAGGGGGAGGTCATTAACATATGAACAAGTTTTATTTTTCAGCGTTGTAATACAGAGTATAGCAAGAGAAAGGTAATTTTTTTATTGCTTACTCGCCTTTCAAGTTGGTCATGATCATTATGTGATACAAATTTATATATATAATATACATCTGCATCACGGTTGGCTGGTGAGAATGCCTACGGCATTAAGTCCGCCTATGTAATGTTTTTTGCATAAAGTTTAAATAAATAAATACATATACATATTTATACTGCAAGACTTACTAAAAACATATAAGGTACATCAGTTATTCGGAATATACAATTACATTATTGATATGAAATTAGTAGTCATAAGTATTTATTTAGAAGTTTTAAAAATAAATTGGTTACAGAAACTAGTTTTGAAAAATATCTACAGGCATAAGTATTGTAGTTTTGAGATTATTTCATAAAAATAAAGGGATATTTTATTATTGTACACAAGAGAAGGGAGAAGACCTCTGAAAAGTACAGGTATGTTGTACAAATGACGTTTTTTTACCAAAAATATTGAAATGATGGCATAAAAGCAAGACCCTTTCAAAGGTTTGTTTTGATAAATTGGAAGAAATAAAGAAGGGCTTACGTCGAATGTACCAAATGGCTCTGTCGTTCAGATGAAAAAAATAAAATTTGAATATTATTTTTTTTTCATTGAAGATTTTTTTAAGCGTTGTAATATTTTACAGGCTTATTCGTTTTCAGTTTGTGTATTAAGTTGTAAAAACTCAGTCGAACTTTGAGTGAGGAATTTCTTTCGTTTAAGTGTTCTGATCCTTTGATGAATCAAATGCATTGAAAGCAAATATCATTAAACACATTTTTGTAAATTTCGTTTAACTTTTTTATTTTAAAGTTTATAACAAATGTTGCACGGTGTGACATTTTAATTCCAGTATTAATTCCACACACAGCTTTAGGCTGTCCGCTTTTACAAATTTGGCTCAAATTTGGAGCACTGCCCATCAAAACAGGAAAATGAAACAACGGCATAATTTTTGAATAAACATATTTCCAACACATTTACATTGGCTAAAATAATGCAAATTAATTTGGGTTGTCACCCGACCTCATCAGTAAATAGGTCAACGACCTAATCATCATTGGTGAACTTTATATAATGGACATGCAGACATAGAGTCCGCTCTTCACCTATACCCCATTGTTTCGCTTAAAGGCTAATGGGCTTGGGGCCGACCGTGTTATTCAAGTGTCAAGAAGATGAATGTCACGTAATTTATGAGGTTCTGTTGAAAAAATGGTTTATTTTGATACCTAACTCAGTGAGTCCATTGCATGACAACACATAATTCCGGTTTTTCACGGTAATCCGTGTTTTTTTATTTATATTTTATAATGCTTTTAATTTTTTTTCCGTGACACGAAGTGGCTATTAACTTTGTTGATGGGTTTGTACGCAATCGTTTTGAATTATAAGCAGTGCTGACTATGATATATTGTTTGCGCGGTTGTAATGAACTGTCCCTGGATTATTGTCTACTGTGATGATGACTTTCGTTTGTCACAATTAAGAGACAAGGAAAATTATACTTTGTTCATGAAAGAAGTATATGTAATTTGCTGTAACAGAACAAAACATGTAGGTATCATTATTTTAAAATGAAATACCGACTACTTAGAACAGAGGATTAAAAATTTCTTACCTAAAAAATCTCCTAAAAGTCAATATTTAGTAAATTTCTTTTAGAAAAACTATACACGTTACAGTTTTACAATCAAACCAAAAAAAAAATGTCACCTAACACAAAAATTGAAATGCTTAAACAAAGTTTTTTACGACTTTAAGTTTTATTTCTTAATACAACAATAGCCTGTAAGGAAATTATTACTTTGAAGTATTTATAGCAGAATGAGACGTAAATGTGCAATACTTGTTTTTTATTCTAAAAATCATTTGTTATTGGAGTTACTTGTAGATTGTATAAGGTAATTGTACTCGACGTTTTTCTTCAAATTATACTTTGGTTCGAATAGAACTAAAAGAAAAAGAGAAGGAACGATATACATTACTTGTTTCCTTTTAAATATAACAAAACAAATATAGACTATTTGGACTGACTAACATGCCAACGAATACGTTGCCAGATTTCTATGAATTTCCAAATAAAAAGCACTTCATGAAATACAATATTCAATCTAATCTAAATTTAAGACTATCATCCTTTAAATACCGACGCTATCAGAAAAACCAACCACCTAATTTTAGAATGAATGAATATTGTAATTTTTCCAAGCCCCCACTTAAGGGGCGTCAATATAAAAGTTGTTCTAAGTAATAAACTATTCTTAAAAATGTTCTAGAAAGAATATTAAAACGTAATCTACGTAGTATAAAAGTGGACAGCGGCCAACCGCTGTAAAAGTAGATTGTGGAGTGGCCAAAGAAAAAAAAGTGTAAAGTAATATGGATCAATAACCCATTATAGCTAAACTTTGTGTGTGTTGAATATATTACGTATTCTTGATTGTGGGTACGTATTGTTACAATACAATATAATATTATAAATATGTTTCGGAAGCGTTTGTCCCTGATCCCATTTTTTTATGTGATACGAGTAGACGTGTTACCTGATGGTAAGCACAATCAGCGCTGCCCATAGATGCCCGCAACAACAGAAGAGTCACTAGGATTTTCGACATATATGTATTGGAAAAGGAGTAAGGAGGGTCTCTGGTAACCTCACTTACCCTTTAGGGCGAAACGCAACGCTGTGGTTGTTTCACACTGGTTTTCGGTGAAGCTGACCCTTTCTTGCTAAAGCATGACTCTCCCACATTTTTTTAAAAACGAAGATTTTAACACATTAGTGTTATTTTTGTAAATGATTAGGAATAGTAAGGTTATTTTCATATATTGCTAGATTATGAAAGAAATGTCTACATCCTTGTATCAACCAACTATATCTCACGCTACCAGTCTTCTTAATATTCGTAACAGGAAGCGCACATACTTAATTCTGGCAACTTAAATGATGTGAAGGGTATTAAGATGTTCACGAAATAATGTGTATGCATGACGGAAAAATCCCGGGATACATGGGCATATGTATTACAAATAAATTATATAATAATATGTAGTTCTTACATAATTTATTCAAGAAAATCCTCATTACATCGGTTATTTACTCAATGAAAGAATATTGGCATTTGTCAACATTTCCTCTTACAGACACAGACGGCCTTATCAATTCTTGCCCTTTTCTGAAATCCTATAATCTCAACATTAAAACATCAAACACTTTGTATACATACATATGTTGATACAGTTACAGGCACAACTGAAATAGGAAAATATCTTTGTCGCAAAGCCCTTTCGCTTTTCGATCAGTATCGACATGACGCAATTTATCTTTGTGACTGTACTTTATCGACAATAAGTATGTGCGTATACGAGATTGTATTAGGTTTTTTATGGTACCGTCAGAATGGAAACCCTATTTGTGAAGCCTTTCGTCCATCAGACAGAGAGACAATTTTTCCGAATGTTAAATCGAGATTACTTTCGTTTCGAATCGATTGAGTTTCGATTAATGTTACCTATCTACATATGGTAGGACAGATCGATACAAGGACAGCTATAACTCGGTTGTTATGCATTTCAATCTTTGAATTAATAATAAGACTGACGAGGTACCAGTACATTGTACTGTTGTAAGTAGCATTATACTATACATCGCCAATATTTGTACACTGGATATTGGTACCTAGCTCGAAATTTTATTTCATTTCAGCTTTAAGTAACTGTGCGAGGTCGAGCAATGCCAGCATTGCGTTTGCGTGTAGCGTGGCTTGCAATCATTTCTTAAGGGTTTCTCAAAAGCCCCAATAGACACTACAGATGGAGCCCAACATGGCCCATGCTTAGCCGGGGTTGCAGGTCAAAGAGGTTTTTAGTCATTAAGAGTCTAAAACTTTGACCCTCACGCCCCAGTGAAAGCAAGAGAAATCATTTGATATGTTTTTCCTTTTACAAAAAGGTGGGTACTAAGCGGTTGCGGTCGCAAGCCGTACGTGTACGTGTGTATTTTTTTTATGTGATGGGTCGGCAAACGAGCAGACGGATAGACGGATAACCTGATGGTAGGCAATCAGAGGAGTCGATGAGTTACGAGTGCGTTGCCGAAATTTTTGGGGGTAAGGGATTCTGGAGATTTAGGGATTGGGGAGGGATTTGAGGAGAAGAAGGATTGTCTCTCGCCCCACTCTCTGCTGGAGAAGAATAATCCCCCCCCCTCCCCGTAAAAAAGAACTAGGAGGTTCTTATCGACAGCGAAATAACAATGTAATAAGTAATAACAGCAATATTGGCTTTTGACTACCTTAATTTCCCTTCAAAGGAATTCATTTTAAAGGCTCTTGAGTTAATTTCTAGACACTTCGACAGCTTTGCTTGGAGTTATGATAGATAACATCTCTCAATATTACGAAGGCGTTTAGACAAGAAAATTATAATTTCAAACAACAAAATTCCCTCAACGTAGACCTATATTTTGTTTGAGCAAAAGTTTAATAGAAAATCACAAGCAACTCGATATTTTGTTTTTGATTGACTTTGTTATCCACATTTATGATTGAATAGGTCCGATATTGTTTTTGTAATTAGATTTAACGAGAGTTTATAAGGTTACCGGTTACTTATTTTGTAGGTTTCGTCGAAACATGATTAGAATTGTTCGTAGTGGTTTTGAATTTCCTGACTTAGTAACAACGATTCCTGTTTTCCAAGGTAATTTGAATGTAAGTAATGATATTGTCAAATTCATCATAAATAAGGGTTAACCACCAGATATGACATAATTATAAAGAATGTAGTTACAATGTAATGCCATAATTTCTATGTGAGTTTGTGTTTTGGATAATTACTTCTAGATGCTCTTGTTATCAAAGACTTACACAGCCATCTTCTATTTTCGAGCACCCTTAAATCAGACACTACAGTGCAGCTTATATTAAAGCAAACAAAACCCAAGATTATAGTGTTCAAATAACGAGACGGGGATTAATCCTATCCGAGGCTGAAAGCTTGCTATGCATATTCAGGCAGCCAATAAGCCCCTCCTAGATAAATAGGATGGAGCATGCGTTGCCCATCCTTCAAGCGTTATGATGAAGTGATCGCACAGTGCGGGCAACTCATACAATATTCATGGACAGAGAATGCGGCAATTTGGTGGACATGTCCTGTGTCCTACAAACAGCGCAGATGTATCTTAAGTTCAGGACAACACGTTAGTGATCTGTGTACCGAAGTGTTGGGCTTACTCTGGCATTATGGAAATCTGTTCAAGTGAGGAATGATGCTCGTTTGTTTGCTTTTAGAAGATTTAAGGGTCGTTGACTGAGAAAGATGTTATTGATGTCACTTATGAAAGGACGAGTATTATAGGTTTTTACGTGTCTTCAAGGCTAGAGTGAATAGGCTCTTAATTAACTAGTGCGCCTTACCATCAACGATTGCATCACTGCTTACCATCAGGTGGGATCGCAGTCAAGCACTAGTTTATAGCAAGTAAAAAAAATATATATATTTAACATACATATGTGTCACAGGTTTACTGATACTATAGATGGAGTTAAATAATATTGATGATGATTTTTTTAATTACTCTTGACGTACACGTCAGTTTTATGAGATTGTACAACTTTTATAAACATTACTCGCGTGAATTAACTGAGAAAAGCTCTACTAGTTTCAATTCGCAACGGGTCACGCTGCTCATTGTAAGACCCGTTTTGACTTGAAATTTTTCGTGAGTATTTATATAATTTACGTGTGTAGGTCGTTATTCCCAATAAATGTGGTATGTCTCACGATAGTATTAAATACATACAACATTAAAATATATAAACTTTCCTGAAAGAATTGTAGGAAAGTACTTCTCTGGTTACCTTAAAGAAAGATCGCATCACAGTGACTGGGTAGGAAGTCTTGTAAGTGCAATTAATTACTATAAGAGCCGATAAACGACCCACACAAATGAAAAAGATATACATTGAAGCCTATAAAAGATTGTCATTATGAAACAAAAATAAAAGCTAAAAGAAACCTGCTTAGTTTTCTTTTAGGTATAATTAAAAACCGGTATTTTTCCTAGGGGCCCCGAAACTAATGACTTGCACATACAATACATGCGCCCAACTACGCTAAGGTCGACAATAATCGTAAAACTTTGATCATAATAGCGTCTTATTTCATAAGTGGTAAGAGTTAATTTTCTTTTGATGTTTATTATTAACTTCACTGCACAAGAAGTTTGGATACCTTATAAGGTGAAATTTCTCTTCGATATTTTATTTAAAAATATCATTACATATTATTATAGGTAAGTACTAATTACCTCGAACAGTTCTATTACAGGTTAATAACAAGAAAAAATACACAAGTGGCGAAGGGTGAATCAGCTGCACGTATTTCTCCGTTTTGAAGAAATGCCTTTTAGCAGTGTCGTATTAAATGTTGAAAAGAGATATTTAATTATACTATTTTTCGAATAAATGTGTTTTCTTTCTTCTTCTTCTAATTATATATTACATAAGAATGCATATATAGACTTCATTATATTATAAAAATATATCTTTACACAAACTTCCTTAATCTTATTAGATATCCATAATTGCTTATGTCAAACGAGTATTATAATACAGGATCTTGTATGACATACTAGTAGAGATTATAAGGGATTGATGTCACAACATAATAGAGGAATAGGGAATTCAGATAATGGCGAATAGATTGCCTGTCACGTCGAGCATAAATCGGATACGTCGTTGAATGTCAAGCATGCAATTAAATGTCTCAGCTTCGGCCGTAGAGGACAGCAGGATGGTATTTTGATTTATCTTTTGTAGTACTCAATGTCGTGTCGTCTCATAGACCCTTTCATCCTATAAGAGCCCTAAACCCTCCGCAGACGACCTTACTTCAACACAAAATCAATAACACTACAAAGAACTTACGTCATATATATTCTGAGTAACGGATCGACGAAAAGTTTTTAGTGAGCAAAGTTCGACAAAGTAAATATCGGATAAAAATCTAACAGAAAATAAAATCCAGGCCAAAAATATATTAGGCTCGTCCGACACCCGGAAAAATTCCTCCAACTTGGCTAATAAAGATTTATCGTTGCGATAAAAATTTTCATAGCAGTGAGTTGGCCGTAAATAATTCTGATTGCCTGCGAATGCTGATTTGACATGGGTCAGGGCCCCGAACTCGAGCCGTATAATATTTCATTCCTTCCGTTTGGAATCACAAGTCCAACCACGGTGCAAATTGAAATTTCGCGTGGACCTCGCGCTTCTTATTGCTTCGTGCATATCTTATCACATCAGTTGACTGCGCTATCTAAGGCAATGTAATCAAAACATATTTACATTTTGATTTCTTATAGATCAGAATATACTTATTATATTAGATCAGAAAATAATGTTGTTAGAACGCCTGTTTTTCTTCGAAATGGTGGAACTCTGAACAAATTTATTATGATAGATATGTACTTTATTCAGTGATGTGTGCATATTGGTAAGTCTATTTCAATATCAGTACATCCTTATATTCCTCTAATCTTCTATATTATATTTGGTGAATACTCGATTTTGAAAAAAATAATTTAATATCCTAAAGACGCGTTTAAATAAAAAAAATAAAAGTCATGATTTAGGAAAAGGCTCAACAGCATTTTAGTACACAGCCACATAAAAAGGAATGTAACATAAAAATACTCGAAAGTTTAGGAATGAATTAATAAAGACTGTTATAGATTGTTATTCAAGCTTCATTAGTTGAAGCAAGCTTGAAAGAATATAAAATGTCTCAGACATTTAAATTTTCTTTAAAATGCAAAGTAAAATCTTTTTGTATTTTAAATCAGTGTTCCTTCTCTTAAAATAAGTGTTAATTAGTTTCACAAGCAACGTTAAAGAAGAGAAAAGTAAATTCAAGTAAGAGATAAGCATGTTTTATAGATAATTAAAACTAATAAATTCCATTCCTTTTTTTAGGTAATTGAGATTGAGAGAAGTTCACAGGAAAATATAACGTAACTCTACTGGCTAAGTTCTAAATTGTTTTGCATGCCAATTGAAGCGAAACGAACAAAAACAAAGCACTCACATTCGGCTGTTTGTCCCACACTCATTAATTTGACCGCGCGGCTAACCCCAGAATATCCTGAGCTATTAACTACCGAAACTGGGTATACAATAAATTGAGACTTTTCATATATAAATCAGGGTCGAGGCGTGTCGCAGAAGGTCTGCAGATAAACCGAATAGTATGAGAGTGAGGGACATAACTCGGAGCAGCTGCGACGGACCGAGCGGTCGCGAACCAAGGCAAATTACAACCAGTTTTATGTGAGGTCCGGGCGAATCTTGCTTTAATACTGTGCGTTAACTTTGAGAAACTTGCACAAATTGAATCGCCGAGGCCTTCGGATAATTGGAATATTTCGTAACTTGTATCTTCAGTACACGAAACTTCCAACTTCAGAAACATATATCTTTAATTGAATTGTCTGTTTTTTTGTTTTTAATTAAAAATCTCGTTTTGTCTAATGCGGATACATAACTGTAATGATCTTTCTCATTAGTTTCGAATTGCCTTTCTATGATTTGTTTTAAAAAATGGGGAAATATAAAATAAATTTTTATATTCTTTTAGGCAAATCTACCTATAAAAAATCTTCTCACTCCGGCCTTGAAGACACCATGGTTGTACCTACCCTTCGGAGAAAACTGACTCTGGCAAAGAATTCCACTTCTTAGCTATGTTATTTCCGTATCCATGATTTTAATTTGAATACCAAAAGTGGTAGAGCAACAACAATTAATCGAAAATAAATCAGTCCATAACATCAATACTAATTTAACCCAAAGCAAACCGCAAAATTCTACTGCAATTTGTTCACACAAGCTAATTAATTGACGCCACAACACGAAACCACATTAAAAAAGTTATGTTAAAATCTGAGCTTAATTATTTTAAGTGGGATATTTTAATTAATATTCTGATTCTATTCATATTTGTTTATTTCGAACCATAGAGTGAATGAGGGTGTTGCATAAGCTTAATGTTAAGGTACATTAATTATGTTGACCATGTAAGCCATTGACAAGCCATGACCATTGCTTACCATCAGGGGCCATAAAATTAGAAATGTAGTGATATGGAAGTCTTTTTGTCGAACCCGCAAATCCGGCTGAACATGAGCCCTATAGAGCCCTGTATGTGGTGGTCTATTGGCTCTATGCGGCGCGCGGAACGCTACGCGCCGTACGCTCGGGTCTGGTTCTGGTCGGGCGGCGAGCTACCCTTACTCGCTGTCTGCAGACCCGCGCTTACGGTGGCCGGAAATCGTCTCTCGATTATGGACATGTTGTGAACAAAAATCATCGGTATGTAAAAATAACTTTCCATTTTGCAAAATACGAACCATATCTATATTAAAATAATATAAAGTTAATCACTGCAAATCTAAAATATCAAATGAATAAAAATAAACACAATCGTACAAAACAATAAAATAATTCATGTTACTATGAGTTTGGGCAGCTAAATGCATAAATATTTTTAGAACGAAACGCAATATTTTTAACTATGTAGTAAATTTGTTACAACTACTGTTACAAATAAAATAAAAATAAATACATTAGGTATGTCTATACTATTAAAAACAATATTGTCTCGTGTTACTATAGTATACTCGTATTATTATTTATTTATATGTTTATGAAAATTTTTATATTTGAATGTTTTATTTAGTGATATTATACTATACTATACTAATATATACTATTAACTGTTTTAAATGGTATAAATAGGGTCAAATGACCCTAGTCATTAATGACCCTAATCAATACGTTAGTCACATTAGGTACTCATCAGTAAGCCCACAAGTGGCTACTGCTGAGCAAAAGTCTCTTCTTAGACGAAGAAGATTTGAGCATTAATCACCACGCTCACTTGCGCAAGACACGTTGACGATTTTCAAACTTCGTATGTTTCAAGTTTTCTACGACGTTTTCCTTTACCGTATGTCAGTGATGTAAAAAGTCAAAGTCAGAAAGTAAATATAACTGTGAATAAACATAACATTACAGGTCTTATAATAAGTAACGAGAAACATTATGTCCAGTAGAATCCTACTATCATATAGGTACTAATACTATAAATGTGAAAGTTCGTGGGAATGTACGGATGCATGCTTGTTATCCTTTCACGCAAAAATGGGTAAACAGATTTGGTTGAAAATTGGTATGTAGATAGGTGATGTGATTCGCCGGGCGACGACTCACGGGCGAAACCGCGTGTGGAAGTTAGTAAAACATAATTGCGCCCTTGTCCATTCGTAAACAAATGATATGTCAATGACGTCATGCCCATAACGAAACTAACAGAGGCAAAATAAGTATATACGTACTTTTTTAACATCCTGTGCCAAAGTAGGTATTAATGTTAAGGTTAAGTGTATTAGTTTACGAGGCGGTGACTTTAGGATCTATGATACCGATTTTGTGTATATTTATGTTAGGTGAATGTCATATTGGGTGACAGTACAACAATAGATTTAACTTTATGATTTAAAGATTTTAACAGTATGATTGTGTTGACAGCGGGACGTCGAGGTGACTTGAAACTACTTAGTAGATCCTTTCTCAGTTATTCAAGTGAGTAAGGTTAATTTACCAAGCCTCATCTATTGCATAAACAACCAATAGACTAGATTGATTAAAAACTAGAATATTTCGATAGTATCATAAATGTTTTACCTTACAACAAACATGTTGGCATTGGATTGCATTGGATGACAACCCTTGACTTTGACTTTTAATTTAAATCAGTCAGCAGTCAGCATCTAGCAGGTATACAATAAGTTTTATTCTACTTTCCTACAATACAATGACCCAATTATTACAGGTATATTGGATAGCCATTTAGGAGTGCTATTGTGCGTCTAGAGAAGACCCTCATCAAATTTCCACTAAATTTACATGGGACGACCAAAATGATATCTATTGCAAAATAATCACACGAATAGAATCTATTGTGTCCAGAACTTTGAAAGAAATAATAACTAGTACATGTAAGAAAAAATATGAAATCCTTTTTAACATCAGTCAAAATAGAAAATACATATTTGTGACTACCTCTTTTCTTCCCGCAGATCGCGTAAGATCCAACTAAGTGATAAAACGCCAACGTAAAATCAAATTAAACTGAATCTTTTAAATTGCGATCTCCAATCAGAGCGTTTGTTGAGAATATATTTTTTAAGGAAAAGGTCTGCAAACCAGCAGACGTATTACCTGATGGTAAACAATCGGCGAAATGTCGTGGTGGCCCGGAGGTTAGGCAGCCCGCTTCTCATGCATGAGGGTGTGGGTTCGAAACCTGGCAACTGGCAAGTACCAAGGTGACTATTTCCGAGTTATATGTACTTTCTATGATTATTTAGACACCACTGACATACGGTGAAGGTAAACATCGTGAGGAAACCTGGATTTATAATTTCTAACTATAAGTTTGAAATCGCCAACCCGCATTGAGCAAGCGTGGTGATTAATGCTCTAACCTTCTCAGTATGAGAAGAGGCCTTTGCTCAGCAGTGGGCCTTTGCTCAGCAGTGGGCATTTATAGGCTGATGATGATGATGATGAAACAATCGGCGCCGGCCCTAAACCCCCGCGACGCCGAAGGAGTCATGAGTGCGTTGCTGGCCTTTTGGGAATAAGGGTAACGGATATTTAAGGATTAGGGAAGTAGGGTAGGGAAGGATTGGATCACTGGAAACCCCATTCAAACCGCGTGACACAACACTGTGGTTGTTTCACGCCGGTTATCTATAAGGCGGTGGTATCAGTCCGGTTGAGCCAACCAACCAACAGAAGGAAGAGGTCCATCAGTAAAATAGCATAGGGTAAATTAAAAAAAAAAACTTAAAATTGATACCAAATCCCGAAGTAGATAAAAAAAATGGTACATAAATAAACAAAAGGAAAAAAAAATCCTACAAAATAGAAATCTTGTAAATTATAAATCTACCCTGAATGGAATTGAAATCTACATAATGGTTGGCGCAGAGAAAAATGTGAGTACTGAACAGGGCGACAATAACACAAAACATTCGGGAACAAAGCGTGGCTTCGGATGAAATACTATAGTAGCTACATGTTGTGTATATAGTGAATCCTATATATCAAAGCAGACAGGATGAATATGAATATATGGATGAATATGACTTAATTTTGGTTCATCATTTTATATTGCTTTCTTTCTATTCTATAATACCATACTACGTTAGAAATGACGGTGTCTGTTATGGGTTATAATTAGATTTAGCTTAATGTACATTTGACCGGATTGAACCTATTAGGTCATCCTATGGTACAGTAGGCGTCTTGTAGTCAATATGACGATAATATGTCCTTAAAGTATGAGAGAGCAATATTTCGTTACGAATTGGCTGTCTTGACCGGTGTGATACCACGGCCTAATCCTAGGCCTCGTGAAATAATCACAGCATTGTATTTCACGTTGTATTGTAATGTTATTAGAGGCCCAATTCCTGAATCTCCAAAACCCCATCCTCAAAAGGCCAGCAAAGCAATTTATCTACACGCTTTTTAATTGCACGGTTGGCGTAGTGGCTGCTGTGCAACGTGTCGTGAATTCGATTCCCGCACGGAACAAAAATTTGTGTGATTCGCAAATCGTTGTTCAGGTTCTCAATTTGTATGTTTGTAAATGCAATGAAGACATCAATCCTAATTTGGGAGAAGTTTATTTTCAATTTTTTAAATTTTTTGTTGTTGACGCTGGTCATGAGCCGCACACAATCCTTATTATCAGGTTATTTGTCAGCTCGTTATCAACCGTAAAATATAAAAAAATAAAAATAAAAAATATTTCCGAAAAAATTGTAGCAACAAAATATGTATGTAAATACATATGTATTGTTCATAACAACACTGCGAACCTTTAAGTTTTCTGTTTTGTTATGCTTAGCAGTGTGATGACAAGTGGGTATCGGGTTGATAATGGTGATAATTTTACCTTTTAACCAACAGTAAGTTATATCAAAGGGCCTTTCAAAACATGTTGTATTTTTCAGATGCACGGTTGTAAACAATCCAATTCAAACCTAACTCGACTGCAGGATACATTTTTTTCATGTCTATTTCAACGAGCTCGATTTTTCACGTTTTCCATCAAAAAATAGGAAAAAAGACGAAAAGTGTATCTACTACGTTTTTTTATAGAAATAAGAGTTTCCAGACAAAAAACTACACCTGAAAATCGTTTGTTAATAATTATAAAATTCTTATTTAAGTCTCATATGAGTTTAATTTTATTTTGTTATTTCACAGTTAATTGGTCTTGAAACACCAATGAAATAATTTTGTGGATTTGGAGTAGTACAAGTATATCATATATATGAGACTATATACACTGAAATGATAAAGCTTAAACACTCATAAGCTCAAGAACTTCAAATCCAAACCATTTAGAATATTGAAAAATCTAACAGCAATCATCGGACTGGGAAAATAAATGTCGAAATGTTCAACGTTTTAGTATAAAAGAAATTTCGATATAGTAATACTGCAGAGGGTCCGATCGACCGCCATATCAAACGTCGCGAGTGGGAGTGGATTGGTTACATGTCCGTACAACATCATACCCAAGCAGGCTTGTCAGTATTTGTTGTCTGAGGATGTGAAATCCTCAGTAAAAGAAAGTGTGGCCGACCACGTCAAATCTGACGTCACACCAGGTAGATAAAATGGCGGGCATTATAATGACGTGCTTCAGACTGGTCGCGTTTATAAACTATAAACTTACCATATTGAACATCGTGCGTCATGTGAATAATAAAAGCAACGAAACTCGGACAGCAAGACGCACCGCGTCTCCGTATGTCAGTGGGCTGAAGTCAGTATTGTAAAGGACATAAGGAATTTTGCTTATGTCTAAGAAAAAACTTACTCCACCGGACTTTACATAAACATTTACAAATATCGAATATCAGAATATCAAAACTTAAAAAAAACAGAACAGAACTTTTTCAATAATTTCCCAAGAGTTAGCAGAGGTGCTCATCACCGATTTCGCCATGAGAGAGAAAAAATCTGAATAATGAATAATAATTTTACAACCACTTTGTCATTTTTTGATTTTGATTCAAATTTCATCTGAAACTGTCTATTTTAGAGGGTGGCAAACGAACAAACTGATCTCCAGGTGGAAATAAATCGAGACCGTTCATTTACACCCGTAACACCAAAGAAGCTGCCGTCTTCTAAGTGAATGGAGGTTTGAAGGTCAGGAAAGGAGGACTGAAAACGTGGAAGGGATGATTGGGTCTCCAATAACCTCATCTGACGCGAAACACGACGTAAGCATTACCAAAGACTAACTATTAATTGATTGAATAACTAAATAAAGCTTGATAAAAGATAATTTGATTAAGAACCGAAACCTTCAGAAAAACTTAGATTACGTAACTCCTCCTCCTAATCAAAGAATGCGTAACTTCTTTAGGTCTCTTGGGAACAATTGGTTATCACAGCTGATTGATGTTTGCTTAGATTTGGTTGTAAGAGAGATGTCAGTAGTTTTCCATTACAGTAGTATCCTAACTATAACTTTATTTGCCTGCCTTAAGCTATAACTGCTTTTTAAGTTGTACAGTTGTATTCACAATAATGTTGCATTTCACCCTTTAACTTAAGTCCAAGTTTATCAAAAAAGAAACACTTGAGTGAAAAATCTCATTATTGACAAACAGTCGCTTCACACTACATATCATGAAAGTGGTGCCACGTGAGCAGCTCTGAGCACGTGTCCAAATTTGGAAAGTTTTGCAAGCCCGAACGGCTGCCTAGCTGGCTAACAAGAGGTCAAATTTAAATACTAAATTTTTTTCCTGTAAACGCTATATCGACGACGAATAAACGGATCAATTAATGATACTTACAATACCAGAAGAATCGCAAACGCGTTGCCAGCTTTTTGGGAATTAAGGGTTTAAGGATCAGTGGCACTTGTGGGTCCCTTGTTTGGTGGTCCAAAGAGTGATCCTCTTTGATACGCGAGTGGATCAGTGAATTTGGGAATTGATGATTCAGGGTACGCTGGGTTGGGCCTCCGATAACTTCAATTACACAGCGAAACACAATGCAACCCACGCCAATTTCAAAAAGGTCGTGGCATCTCTTTAGTCGAGCTAGGCCGTTAGTACCGAAGCATAACTCTTTCACACTTACTCTCTCACAACCAGATGTATAAACCCTTCATAAATTCTAGAAGAAACTTAAAGTAATGTCCACATGAAATTCTTTTCAAAGAAATGGTTACAATATTTCATTTTCGCCCTTTACGCTATGTAATTTTATTACTAGGATCAATTTTACGACATTCGATACTTTTACGGTTGTTGAGCCTAAAAGTAAAAGGGTTACGTTACGTTCCACGTTACCGCGTCTCTTAACCCTCTTTGTCCTCGTATGGCGTTTTCAACCAATTCTATGTTTTTAATAGATTCCAGTTTTATTGTTGCGTCACTATACGATTGCACTGGATTTATAAAGGTCTGAAAATTTGCTTTTGAATTTACGATGTAATCCAGAACTATGTACGTTTATTTTGATGGAATGTAATGAGTCTCAGTTTTATTTATCACTTTAAAATCATTTTTATTACCTATATTCCGTTCATCTTTGAATACTATTTTAAGAATCAAATTTGGAAAAATAAGATTTATGTTAATACAGCCCTAGTAGCTACTCGTAATACAACAGACAAAGAATATTTAATAAAACGGATAATATAACAATAACTTTAATAACTCATCACAACTCCGAAAAGAAAGTAATAAGTATAAACTAAAAATGATGCTGCTAAGTTTGGATGTTCCGTGTAACGTTCGTCAAAGCTGGATTATCATCTGGTAAAACGAATGTAGGCAAAAATACTGTATTATACGGCCAAAGCAGTAGAATTTGATCGCTAGATTTGTAGCAGTGTATACTTCACTGAATTTATGCAGAGTATCGTGACAATTTTATATATTTTATTTGAATAAGACACTATAATATTAGCTTTGTTACTATGTAATCTTTGGTGTCAACGATCTTAACGCTAATATTTAGAAAAATACTGGTTTATCTCCGTTGGTGTACAACGTAACAGCAAATAGCCATTTGAACTTTTTCATAAAACAAAATTGTTGCACGTATTTTACTCCAAGCATTTCACAAAACAACTTATAACGCGGCACAAAATTTCAAAATGCTCACCTACACTTAAAGTTCTTCATCAGCAACGTCCTATTTAATATAAGTTGTCGGATTGCGATACACGTCACGTACTCGGCGTACAATGGCCGCGAGGGACCGACGCTGGCCGCCTGACTTATCCCACCGATGTACACAAACCACGAGACCGCTCCGCACTCCAGATCGCCTAGTACCATAGAACAAAAGCCATTCCTTTATTTAAGGCTTTCAGATATATTGTGTGCGGCGGTAAAAGGATGGAGCCATGAAATATGTAAGCGTGCCTGCGCTGTGGAAGCCCGTTGGTGTCACATGCCCTTAATCTATAGATGTCCAGCTACAGAGGAAACTAGTATTTTATTCAAGACGTTTGCTGGCACGAAATATTTAGACGGTTTGAATTAGTGAAGTCATTTGTCCGAGTTTGTCTTGTCAGTTTATCGTAGACGAAATCGGACATACACGCAAACAACGACTAAAACATCGCTCATATAATAAATTACTTGATTATTTACTTAAAGCATACTATAATAATTCATTTTGTTTTCACACTATACATATTTAATTTAAGAGTTACACCGCACCTATCTCTATGAATAGCAAATTAATTACACATAGTTGACATTCCAAACATTTAACGACGACTATTACGAGACCACACTACAAATTAGCGACAGTTATAATTAATGCAGAAAGATATTATTGGTACTTACAAGTTAGTAATACTGAAAAGCAGTTAATTTCTTTAGTCATATATTAAATTTGGACCATCTTGCGTTGAACTCTGCTCTCGAGCCAAATTAAAAAGCTGAGAATGCACAAAATATTTTGGCAAATTTCCTCAAGCGTAGCCGTGGTGCAGGTCGAGTGTGGAGGCTCATTGCCTAGAATTCCCTACGGAGGAGAATGCGAATCACGTTCTAGGCCAAGAGAATTCCAGCGCTTTAGACGACCTCTCAAATTATCCGTTGGACATAGTACTCTGGATGTAATTCCGAACATTAGTAGGATTGCTCGTATGTGAGATCAATTGATCGGAAAAATATTTGAACCCGCGATATTAGAAGTTGCTTGATATTTGAAAACTATTCGAATGTACTCATACTACATTGCAATGTTCCTCTGAACGATACTTTACAACATTGATTGTTTGTACGAGTAAAAGCGAACCAAAAACTGTTATATATAAAAACAATGGCAACGATTTGAGTTTTACATATGTACGTATTTATTTCGGCTTTGTAAACAGATTCGGACGTTCCGACACAAAGTGAAAAAATGTTGATAAAATCGGTGAAAAACGTTAGGTATTGGCTGTGATGTAATTTAAAACGTGATATATTTATGTATTGTGTAAATATATATACATATATATGTGAGTGCATTTTGTCATTATCGTCCAAAGCAGGTTGTAATAAATTCATAGATTACGACTGAACTTACTAGATATTTGCTGCAGTTTACTTTAATTATTTTTGACTTTATTGTGCAACAAATGATTATTTTCACTATAATGTCACAAGTCTCTAATGAAAAATAAACATAATTCTTCATTCCAAACCATTATTTTCATTAAACTCATTGGAACAGCACTAGAAAATACACATAATAATTAAAATGCAAATTAACGTTTGTCAAAGTAAATATTGCGCAGTAATATACCTTTTAATGGCTATGAAGCTCGCAATTAACTTCAGGCAGTTGTTGTGGACGGTTTGTATATATTTTTATTAAACTAGCGATCGTTAAATGTATGCGGGTGAATTAAATCAGAGGTCATTTAGTTTTACTGGTGTCGATAACTACTGGCACAACTGACGATGCGTGAAACGTTGCGCGCTTTATAAGGGTAGTTACAATATGATAGGTGAGTGGGATTGGAATGCTCAATACGCGGCTTCATCTGGATCTATCAGGGATGAGGATCAGGTGCAATAATGTACCAAAGCCCCAGCCTGCACTAGGAGTAGGAATGATATGGTTTTTTTTATCTGCAAGAGTCTGACATTCACTCTCACCTCACCCAGAAGGCGGGTGAAGTCATCGGATGATTTTGCCCACAAAAGACCTTCATCTGAATATTAAATTGTACGTCAACATTGTAACGCGATTCTATCCATGTGATACATGTTTTTCTATTCAATGCTTGTGTATTGGAAAACAATTAGTTGTAATCGTATGCGTTAAAATGCAAGTACAATTTTCAAGGTTATCTAAGCACTGAATTAAAGCTTTTTTTATACTTCATGCATAAGTTTAGTCACATATTCTATTTTTATAAAATCTAGGTACCTATTTTCCATTTTATTTTTAACATTTAATTCAAATCGTAGGTCTGTATTACTACTTATTATATTAAGAATAAAATGGTCGGTATAGAAAATGTTTCTCAAAATCACGTATGCATTATTAGAACGCTATAGCCCGAACAATACAACAGTCTATATACGTGAACCGGCCCCACCCATTCTATGTACAACCACACACATAATGGCTAATAATCTAAAGCATACACTGTACATAACCAGCCGGTTTATCCCTAGCGGATATTGGAACTGTTATCGCTCTATGCAAATTCAATTGCGCAGTGCACTCTACGCGACAACTTGGGGACTATGCAATTGTTCGTTACTACCCAATAAGCTCTAAGAATTGTTTTGGGGATTATGTTTAATGTCATGTAGCATTAATGTTATGTAACTATGAGAATTGGATTGTCTCCTAGTACAAATAAATTATTTAAAAATCGTGTCTGGGTGTCTTGTGTATGTGACATTGAATGTTTGTAAACGCTTCCACGACACAGGAGAAAATCGTAGTGTGAGGCGTAATCATACTTTAAGTCATATGATGATAATGTACTTTACCATAGTTTTTTTTTTATTGACGTTTAAAAATAAACAGGTATGCTCTTTAACGTAAGAACGTCGTCATGATTTCACACGATTGATATTTTAATAAAAGCAACTTGGAAAATACGGACTTGCACGTAATGTATAGAATTATAATGTGCAATTGTAAGTAACAGTCTTCTTGTTAATTGGTTGCACTGTGAGTAGCAGTTTCGAATGGGACTAGCCTACTAACGAACATCAAACATTATTGCACACATGTACACTCCCTGAATATTAAATCCAGCTTGGTTAACAAACTCAACCCGATGTTCTACAAAGTTTTCGTTCACATCAGTAATATCTATCGTATTAGGGTGTAACCAACATACTAAATGTTAAAAAGTGTCGATAGTGGAGGCTATTTCAAGGCCAACCAACAGTTTATCGAGTTTCACGAGGTCCATATTGTTGAGATTTGAATAAAAGATGTTGTAATATTATCTTGTTTTATTAGACACACTATTTATTAGACATTCCAAGACACACTGAGACAAAATATTTTTCACTAGACACTATGACAGTTTATTTTGTTTTTACTCCTTTTTTTATTACACTACTAACCAACCTTTTTAGTCTAGTGTTGGCAACAACCTAAACTAATAGTAGCGTTGTGTTTAGTAGTATGTTATTTTAATTGATATTACAACACCCCCTCTCAATTAAATAACATACCTAACAACCTCAATAAAATAAAACTAAAGTAAGAGGTACTTTAACTAAGATCTAACTTTTAAAAAAAAACTTTAACTTAAACATTTCTTCAACTTCAAAACAAACAATCACTTCCTTTAACTGATACTTGTTTTCATAAACATCCACAACTGTTAAACTTTTAACTTTAATTCTACCTATTGTAAACCTACTCTGCACTTCTTTAAACATTTTTCAAACAAATTTCTATTTAAAGCTTTTGTGAACATATCAGATGGTTGTTCGCCAGTTTCAACATATTGTACACAAATTGTGTTATTTTGTATTAAATCCTTAACAAAATGATATCTAATATCTACATGCTTTAAACGTTTTATGGATTCTGTCGCTGCAGTAAGTATGGCTGACTGATTATCACAGTAAATGTTTACTGGACAAACATGAAAACCAAAATCCTTTAATAAGTTTATTAACCAGCAAGCCTCACTTGCAGCCATACTCATTGCAATGTATTCAGATTCAGTTGATGACAAACTTACACATGTCTGTTTCTTAGAACACCACATAACTAGGCAATTTGAAAACTTAAACATATACCCTGAAGTTGACTTCCTATCCTTCAAGTCTCCTCCCCAGTCAGCATCATAATATCCCTCTAATATAGCTTTATCATTACACTGGTAAATCAACTTATAATCTAATGTATTTTTAACATAGCGTAGAACTCTTTTCAAGGCAACTAGTAATACATCATTAGCACATTTTTGATACCTACTCAACATTGAGATAGAAAAACATAAATCTGGCCTAGTTCCTGAAACAGCGTACATAAGACTACCTATTATTTGCCTGCACAACATTTCAGTGTTTTTATTAGTACCATTTTCATTATTTTCATTTTCAAATATTTTTGCATTAAAGTTAGGATCCATAGGAGTCAACATTGGTTTACAGTTCTTCATATTGAATCTAGTAAGAACATCCTGCAAGTACCTTTTTTGAGATAAAACAGTAATTCCTGTTTCTAAGTTTTGATCAATATTTATACCCAAAAAATCTGATGCTCTACCTAAATCTTTCATTTCAAATTCTTTATTTAATACAGTCTTTAGTTTACTAATTTCCTGTTCATTATTTCCAAACATCAAGAGATCATCAACATACAACAAAACAAAAGTCTTATTTTGATCACTACATTTAGTATACAAACATGAATCACATTTTGATCTTTTGAAACCTTCCTTAGTAATTACAGAATTGAATTTATCATTCCAACATTTTGGAGACTTCTTTAAACCATATAACGATTTATTCAATTTAACAACATCATTATTTGAATAAGCTCCCTCTGGTAAACGAATATAAACATCATCATTTATTTCCCCATACAGAAAAGCACCTGTTACATCCATCTGGTATATTGGAAGACTTAATTTAGTTGCAATTATAACAAATAATCGAAAAGTAGAAAGTTTAGCTACTGGTGCATATATCTCACTTAAATCAAAAACTTCTTCCTGTTCAAACCCTCGTGCTACTAATCTAGCCTTATACTGTTTGTTTTTATCTGTCCCCTTCACTTTAAAAACCCATTTACTATTAATAGCTTTAACATTTTCTGGTAATGTACAAATTGACCAGGTATGATTATTTTCTAATGTTCGTAACTCTCTATTTATTGCTTCACGCCACTCACTTGCATTACTACCACTCATTGCCTCTTTGTATGACACTGGATCACTTTCACTGTGTGCACTATTACAGGTATAGAAAGATGTCTGTTTCCTAATACGCTTGCTTCTTCTATTCTGAGATGGTGGTGTCTCATTCTCTAAATCAGACGAACTCAACTCCTCAACGCAAGGTTCATATTCACTACCAGACAAATTATCATTATCAGTAGAATTATCAGAGGTAAGTGTTACATCCACAGGGTTCTCCTTATTTTCCAAATCTGTAACTATAGACTCACTGTCTACACTGTCTATATTTATCTTCAATGTTTCCTTTCTTTCCTCTTCCAAAAATACCACATCTCGCTTTATTTCTATAGTATTCCTTCCATGAAAGTATATTCTGAAACCTTTCACGTCTTCACTGTAACCTACCATGATTCCTTTCTCTCCCTTCTTGTCCCACTTCTTTCGGTTTTCTTTAGGAATATGTGTAAATACTGGAGTGCCAAATACTTTTAACATGTTTATATCGAATATTTTATTGGTCCAAACTTCAAAAGGTGATTTTCCTTCTGTTTTACTCTTCCCAGTTCTATTAAGAACAAAAACAGCTGTATGTACTGCCTCAGCCCATAGTTGTTTGGATAAATTCTTTGCATGTAACATGGTTCGAGCAGCTTCCACCAACGTTCTGTTCTCCCTTTCCGCTTTACCATTTTGTTCCGGGGTGTAAGGTACAGTTCGTTGATGTGTTATCCCACGACCTGAGAATAGCTCCTTCAAATCCTTATTTATGAACTCCAAACCGTTGTCAGTTCTAAATAATATAACTTTGTTTCCCGTAATATTCTCCGCCTTGTTTAGAAAATCTTCAATACACTTTTTGGTTTCATTCTTGTTCTTGATGAAATAAACACATCGAAAGTTTGAGAAATCATCTTTCATCAAAACAAAATATTTTGATCCACCTAGTGAGGCCTCTTCCATTGGGCCGCACACATCAGCGTGTATCAGCTCGCATGTTTTCGTGCTAGTATAGTCACTACTCATGAAAGGTAAGCGGTGAATTTTACCTAGTAAACAATCTTCACATTTGGGAACCGAATGTTGTTTTATTTCTATGTTATTTTTAGCCAACACTTTCTTTACGTGATCGAAGTTTTGGTGAGCAAATCGTTTATGCCATACATTTAAATCATTTTCTTCTGACTTTGCAACACTCGCCGATTCACTTTGATAACGTAATTTCATGTAATAAGAATTCCCTTCTCGATTAGCAATAGCACAAACACGTCCATTTTTAATAAATTTACATGAACTGTCATCTGTCATAATAATATAACCCTTATCTGTGGCACGATTGACCGAGAATAGATTAATCTTCAATTCAGGAACAAATAGTACATTGTCTATAGTTGTTGTCACCCATTCATTTCCGTTTTGCACCTCCACCGCCATCTGCCCACATCCGAGAACACTTATGGCAGCGCCATTACCGACGATTACTGTTTTTTGCGAAATGTTTGTTGACAATGAACTGAACAATGTGCGATCGCAACACATGTGTTCGCTCGCTCCTGAATCCACCAACCACTTAGTTTCCTGATACTGTTTATAATTTGAGTTGAACACTACGAACGCATTATTACTTTTCTTATGTTGTTGTTTATCTTTGTTTTTCTTGAACCAACATTGAGATTTTACATGTCCTAATTTACCACAATAATAACATTTATTCTTCACATCTTCCACATTATTTAGTTTTTTATGATAGTTGCTATTACACTCATACTGGAAGTGTCCGACTTTATTACACTTAAAACACTTTACAGTCTTTCTGTCTTTAACCACAAACGCTGATGATGATGGAGCCTGATCCTCGTTCTTTTCTTTGATTCTTTCTTCCTCTACTAACAATCTTGCCACCAAGTTGTCAAACGTCTGCTTCTCATCGGGGGCCGACTCCCACGCCGAAACGAAATGTTTGTACTCATCGGGTAGGGACATGAGTACTTTAGTTATCACCAACTTATTGGATATTTCTTCGCCCATTTGTTTAAGTTGGTTTTGTAGCTCTTGAATTTTTGACAGAAACACTGACATTTCTGTTCCTTTTTCAAATTTGAATTGGAAAAATCTTTGTTGAACAATATGAATGCTGGTTTCAGTCTTTTGTTCGAATACGCTTTGCAATTTCCTCCACATTTGCGACGAAGTTTCGCAAGATATGATATGCAGCATAACTTTTTCAGTCATTCGAGTTACCAGCAATGTCTGCGCCTTAGCGTCCTTGGCCTCCCAGACATTTTGTTCTTGCAGATTCTCTGGTTTGATACAACGTCCCTCAACGATGTCCAGCCATCCTTTACCACGCAATAAAACTGTAGTCTGAAACTTCCAAATGTTCCAGTTTCTGGAACCTTCCAGTTTTATAGTACCAAAGTTTATTAATTTATCACATCCATCCATCTTTGCCAATGTATTTTCGTGCCGCTTCCAAGATACTGAGCCTTCCTGCAGTTTTCGTGAAAAGACGCGTGAGACGTACAGCGTTTTTCACCTAACCTCAACACGTGCAATTTGCCGGTTTGAGTTTTTGCAGTATTTACTTATGCATCCAACATCTTTCGTAAAAAGAAAATAACGAAGGATTATGTGCCTGGGCCCATAACCTGTTGAGATTTGAATAAAAGATGTTGTAATATTATCTTGTTTTATTAGACACACTATTTATTAGACATTCCAAGACACACTGAGACAAAATATTTTTCACTAGACACTATGACAGTTTATTTTGTTTTTACTCCTTTTTTTATTACACTACTAACCAACCTTTTTAGTCTAGTGTTGGCAACAACCTAAACTAACTAATAGTAGCGTTGTGTTTAGTAGTATGTTATTTTAATTGATATTACAACACATATTTTTTGTGATTACTTGTAATGGACAAAAATGTTAAGATATTAGTTAAAAACATGATTCTATTCCCGTCAATTTGTGGTTTTATTAGTATGACTGGCAAGCGAAAAGATAAATCATATGGTGGTATTCATGGATAGTCGCAACTTCAGTCTTTTGAGAATTGACATCTGGGGACTTGGGCACGTGAGGAACATGGTGAAGCACAACGCAGCCGTTTGTTCATATAGGTTTTATACGAATATTACAGCAATCGAGCTGGTCCACTCGTGCCGATGCATGCCATTGGTATAAACTGCTGTAGTCACAATATGAAAAGCTAAATATGTTTTGCTAGTATATGTTATATATAAAATTTCCGTTGAAATATCTCATTGGAGCTATTTACGAGACCCATGTTCAGTAGTTGTCTGCTGTCTGATAAAGTATACCGCAATATGCTGGAAAGGACCCAGACATACGTTTAACCGTTCGTCTAGATTAATGTCACAACATATTGGATGCTACAGCCAAAATCTTGTTGAAAATTGTTGTATTATGTTAATATAGCACTTATATTCTTCGTGACTAGAACTCATGTTGTAAAAGGTTACATACTTAAATAAATAATGGAATGACCATGTATTTAAATCAGAATTAAGATTTACAAGGTCTAGACATGAGAATTGCCTTTATATGCCTTTACATAGCATATAAAGGGTGGATTTTGCGAGTAACAACTTACAAACATACGACATCTTCGTGTAATTACTGTAGAATGTACAAAAATCATGCCCAAGTTTGTGTCGACAGACACAATTTTAGTCTGAAACTTATTATATGCAAAAACACAAGTTAAAAAAGCCTACAAAATAGAGAATTAATCACTCATACAGTTGAAATGGTTTTGTATCAACACCGGAAAGCTAGAACATGGATATGAGTGCTTCAAAACATAGTTTATAATATACGTGGCAGTTACTGGCTCGTATGTCTGAATTATGGCGAGAATAGAGTGCTTTCTGTTCAATATTTGTACAGTGTATGAACAACATAACACCTCGAATAAATAACAGCGTACAAATAAAAAGTAGCTTTCCGCGTCAACCACTTAAATTTTTTGCTAACATCATAAAATAATAAAATAATTTAGAAAGACGACATCCTGACTACGATGTCCTCTGGAATCGTGCCAAGCACCGCGGGATGCAACGTTATCCGAGTCTCGAGTACAAACTTTTAAGAAGCATACTCCTGTCCAACTTTGCCGTTATTATAAAATGTAAGAGGCGACGCAAATAGCGCAGCAGTAGAACTTCGACGGATTTTTAGACGTTTCGAACGACGATTATGGGCCGAACTCGAGTCGCGTCGAACATTGGGTGCTCGCAAATTTTTATCACCCAGTGTCGTGCCCACTCGCACGCTGTGGGTATCGATAATCCGTGCATAACCATTCCATTTGCACGTGACACATACAGCGCAAGTTATGTGTTTCCGCGTTAGTTGGCACATGTTGCAGCGTATTAAATTAGACATATCAGCAGATAGCTTGATATTGGTACAGTTGGCATCTGCGCAGAGCGCGCACATGTGCGACATTGGCCGCGTCTCATGCATCATTCAGGTGGAACCTGCATCCAATCGCTCTTACATTTAGGTTATAGCTCACCGCTTACGTGATAAATCGCTGCTCTAGAGGAAACTTGTAGTATCATCACGAGCAGACATGTGTTCCATCGTTGCCTTTTATCAGATTTTTCCAGCTGGTTACGAGGGCTCATGTAAAATGCATGCAGAAGCCGTGTTTGTAATTGCTAACAGTTTTTGCATCACACCCTTATATTAAAAGATGTTCACGTGTTTACGTGTGCTTCCATTTTAAGCTTCCGTTCAACGAGTTTTGCAGTATAAATGTGTAAAATTTTTATGTAGCCTCGCTTACACGGTTTCATAATTAAGTGACTATCTCTAATTACACTTTTTAAATGAGCTCGTGCCAAAATGGTTTTTTTTCTAACGTGACTATTAAATAAGTTTTTTAATATGCGGTCATATTTAAAAGCTATTTTCTCGGTTAAACTTTGAAAATGCAAAGTCATCCTTAGCCTTCTGCGTTGAGATATAGATTTCATTAAATTAATACTTATTGAAGCTTTAATATATCATAATATCAATAGAAGTTCATTCGTAAATCGGTAAGTAGCAGGTAGTATATTGTGTTCCAATAAATCAAAGCAATATTACTCTGCTTCTCAAGTGTCATTGATCAATAACTGCAGCACTATACAAAATAGTGCGCACAATATACGCGATATTGCCATTTCACATTAAATGGAAGTAATTGGAATTCCTGTCAAGTGTGAAATTGGCGTCTTCATTGAACAACCAGAGACGAAGTGTAGGTACCGCTCATACAATATGGATGATGACAGAATATTATTGTGTTTGTTTATTTGTTCTTATATTAATTCCGTATCAGTATTTATTGCTCGTTCGGAGATATTATGTACGGCTGGGTAATTGTGTTAGTGGCTATAATTCATTCCAGTGAGTGGAAGAGCTAGTTAGTGATTTGGATGTGTGATTTAGGTTTTGCTGCAAATTTCAATGCACACATTATCTTCAAACGGCGTGAATAAAAATAGAATATAGATTAAAGTTCACAATGAGACTCCAACAAGAAGTACGTGCGATACTGATCACTACTAAACAAAATAATTGCCTGTCGAACTCATAAGCCCGTAAGTAACGTAATGAAATAAAATATTCTTTCATTTCGTTGTTAATGTAATTGTTATAAATTTAAATGTTTTTTCTTTTATTTGAGTTGATTGAAAGGTAAATTGTAAATAGTGGTTTCTTTCAATTAATGATGTTTTAAAAACTGTAAACACCAATTTTCGTTAAGTTTTGTCCCTCTCTTGTTTTAAAAAGGTACAGTGACAGCAGACACGCTTTTTATCAATATTATATTTTAAAAAATGATATAGATGTTTCTATTCAAAGTAGCTATTATTGTGTGAACACCTTAAAACGTTTTTTTTTAACAAAGAAAATCATCAAATATGTTCTCTCGTCAGGAGTGAGGTTAAAGAGAGTATCAGACTCTTACTGACTAAAATTCACCCCTTTTCTTCTCCTGTTCCAGGGAAGGCCGCTATACCTTATTGCGATTGCCTCGCAGCCCCGGCTTTGACCCTTTAGGATCCATCTGTGGCTCGTAGCTCTCTTACAGGCTCGGTTAAGGCCACTCATCTAAATTTGGCTGTAAAATATGGACGACCAAACAGACGGACATACATGACAATCATTTTAGCTACGAAACCCTGTAAAGTGGTAGCATAACAGTCATTTATAGCCAAAAATGATAAATTAACACGATTCACTTAATAAATTGAATTCCACACTTCAATTGATTTTGCAATCACCTGCAAAATATGAAATCCAGAATGATAAATGTATTTTTGTATACAATAGCATCAAACTTATTACCAGGCTACACATAACTATGTATCATCTACATTTGCATTATTGTTAAATCAATTGTTTTGATTTTTACTAGACTTTCTAGTTAAGTAAATAAGTGATTTTGTTAATAATATGTTTCTTAATGTTATAAAGCTGAAGAGTTTGTTTGCTTACTTCTTGAACGCGCTAATATCCAGAAATACTGGATCGAATTGGACAATTCCTCCTGTGTTGGATACACAATTACAGTATATTAGCCACTCTCGCGCGGTTTTACCCGTTGCCCCGCTCCATTTAATCGTAGCGTAATGTTTTTTTAGTCTATAGCACTCAGGAACATTGTAGCTATCTATCAGTGAAAGAATTTTGGCAATCCGACCACCGGTTCTAATGATTACCCTCTACATACAAACTTACAAATTTAACCTCTTTATAATTTTAGTATAAATATACATTATTACAGATGAAGCGAATGAAACCGCCTGAAAGTAACTAGTGCATCACAAAAACATAACTATTCCAATAAACTAATTCTTGAAAACAAGAATGATACTCAGCATATCACAGCCCTTTGTTTACTCCCCTATGCATTGAATAAGGGGATAACAAGGGCTGATTTTACAAATCATCTTATGAACCCTCATGTACAGAACAGAGTGCATTTAAAAGTGCTACTTCATTCACGTTCCTCGTTGGAATGAGATCTGTTATATTCCTTAAAGATACAAGAGATAAGGGTGCTTTTACCTTGTAATCACTAAGCTTTTTAGTGTATGAATATAAGTGGAAACAAGAAGGGTAGCTTATTCTTGGCTCCTCGTGCGCGCATCTATTCTAATTTTGCATGTCCTAAGCGTAACCGGGTCAGAGAAGAATTTCGTTCCAATTACGTTGGTTTGGCACGCTTTTCCATGAAAATAACGTTAAAATTTCATAATTATTTTTAGGTTATCTTATGTTTTATTTTATGTTTATGTGTAAAAAATATGAGCAAATGACTAGCAAGGGACCACTGACAAATTCACTTACGATAAATTTGAGTATGATTTAAAATTCGTACGTCGACCTCACCGAGTAATTTACTCTGATTGACGAGGACATAGTTATTTAATTACTTAACCCATATCGTAATTCGTATCCTTAGAAATAGTTTTCAGAAAAAATACAATACAAAGATGAGTATGATAAGTATATGGTAGTAAATAAAAAGTACTCCCACAAAATATGTCAATTGATTTTAATTATTTAAAATATGATGAATAAAAATACATTTATTAAATTAGTCTCTTCAAGTAGAACGTTATTACGTAACCTAAAACCACGTAAGCATATTCTAGCCATTATTTTTATTACTGTTCCCAGTCCTCTACATGCTAAAACCAGGGCTTAAACTCATGGCTTATCCTCATTAATATATTCAAGGCTTTGAATTTATGCGAACGACCTAATATTTCAAGCGTACTGTTAATATAATTTAAATTTTATGTTAATTATTCAATAGGTGGCAGAAATTCACACGTTAAAATGAATGACGAAATTAGCCACGAATTAAAATAATTTAAATTGCTGTTTATTTTTCGTAATTAGATCTTCTAAGAAGTAAAATAGAAATTAATTAAAAATATAAGATTTTTGAAATCATAAAAGGTACCAACAAACTAATATTATAAATGCGAAAGTAACTCGGTCTGTCTGTCTTTTCTTCACGCCTAAACTACTGG
Organism: Spodoptera exigua; assembly: GCA_902829305.4. Lineage (NCBI taxonomy): Eukaryota > Metazoa > Arthropoda > Insecta > Lepidoptera > Noctuidae > Spodoptera > Spodoptera exigua. The sequence continues at coordinate 9,306,247 of LR824612.2, forward strand.
ACCTTTTTGTGTGATATTTGGTACAGACATAGTTTGGAACTCAAGAATTGACATAGGATTAAACCAAAAATCCGCAGCAAGAAGGTATTTCATGCGAACAAAGCCGCAAAAGCTAGTAAGAGATACTTGAAAATAAAGTCTTCAATATTGTTTTAGTAATATATAATAAATATAAATATATATAGTTTGTCCAGTCTTCCGCCAGAGATAATAAAATTAATCAAAGAGTTCTGTCCTTTGCACCTCGTCTCCCGTGAGTATCTGCTATTTGTGTCTTTAGTGCGCATGCGCAATTGGCCTACCCCGACCGCGCATTTGGTCGGAGTCTTCGGGTCAAAGGAAAAGTCCTTTGGCCCAAAGGCCACAAGACCATGATGTTGTAAAAGAAAAACAAGTATATCTAATTTAGTTCGGCCTTGTTACCGAGTCAAAAGTAGTCGATAACAAATAAAAAAATACTGGGTACTCATACTCAAAGCGTTTAAATAAAGTTTAAATTTTTTTTTGACGTCACCGGGCGGTAACTACTTAATAATTACACTAATTTGGTTAACCCCAAAACGATGCCTTTTTAATAACGTATTCACATACTTCATTATTTCTGCTTTGGTTTTGTGACACGAATTACATTTCGTGTTTTTATGTTATACATAATACTATTTCATATAAAAATTTATGTATTAAAAATGTAACAATTTTATTTATTTATTAATTTTTTTATACCGTGAACTCTCAAAATTAGAATTAATAAAATATCAATATAATTAATACTATGAACTCTCAAATTTTTTCTATCTTCTTACTGTGAAGGAAGCTTATTTAATTCTACTGCGGTGATTATTAATACCACAAAATGTAACAGTTATAATGGAAATCTTCTATTTACAATTTTGGCTACTGCTACTGCTTTTCGAGTCGAGAATAAGCGGTTCTGGGAACAACTGCTTAAGCTTAGTAGCTTCTATTGCAATACATAGAGAACATTTATTATTATATAATATTTTTATTATTATTTCTTAGTATTTGTCTATCATCCAACCAAACGAACGTGTGAAATGAAGACCATATTTCAAAAAGTTTTCCTTGCCGAGGTAGGTACATAAATATTATTATTTTCGTAAATTTTATGAATGTTTTAATATTAATCAAGTAAATGTATAATTGTATTTATCCAACGAAGTTTATTCTCGTTTGAAATTAAGTTTCAGTTCAATGAAAGCGGTTGTTGATGATTTTGTTGCATGATTTCGTGTGTTTTCATCGTGCTCTTTTCCAGCTGTGTAGTTTCAAGTTAATATGAAATTAATTATAACAGAAACAAATGTTCGTACAGTTTAAATGTTTGTAAATAATGTAGATATAACTTCTATGGAAATGAGATGGAGTTCTAATTTGAATTGTGTACACATACGGTGTAATAAAATATGATTAAAAACATGTTAAATTAAATACTCGATACTTTGTGCTTCAAGTTTGATAAGCCGCACTTTTATGATGTGCATATATAAACGTATATTTATTTCATGGTAACAAAAAGAAGGGGCGATTAAACTGTCTTAGAACAAGATAAAGCTTATGGATCATAATTTATCGAAGAATCAGAAATGGGACACAATTTCATCCACAAAAATAATGAAAAAAACGAACGAAAATAATAAGCATCCTCAAACCAATACACGAAAATAAAACCGGGGTCTTAACAAGGAAAATATACAAAGAAGTCTTTAGAAGTCGTTTGAAATAACAAAAGCAAATCAATTACTAGGTACACGGAATTTCGAGGCTAATAACTCTTTTACCTGCAAGCCGAGTCGGTTGCGGTTGAGGAGGGAAGGCTCACTCCTTAATCACTAACCCTCACGAACCCGTCCGTACAAGTCAGCGCCTGGCACCCATTTTTATACCCACCCACATTCCTCATAAATAAAAATAATGATGAAGCGCGTTCATTGACTGTAAACAACGAAATTAATTAGTTAGCGTTAGATAGCGTTATTGGAAACTTTTTTGTTAAACTCGCCATTGTTCGTCGTTGTTTTATTTCTCCTATCCGATATATTTTAAATTGTTACTTACTTGAAAATGTAATAGAAAAATTCCAAGTATTAGTCTTCATTGTAGAGATTTTCAATTTCAAAGATAATCTTTTTATTCAAAAAATACTCTGTATAAAGTACAAGTACAAGTCAATAAGTCTATGGAAGGGTGGCAACTTGACCATATTTCTGAGAAAGTGATATTTCGGAGATGTACTATATTTCGATTCGTTAATTTTGTTTTGAAGAAGCTTGAAATTAACAACGTGTGCCGCTTCATTCTAGTTCTATTGTCACGAGGTTCTAAATATATTCAATTATAACAGTGTATCATTTTTAGGATTTATATTCTTGTGGAATTATTATCGTGTCAAATAAACAGACAGATCACGTGTGAGTGAACGATCTATACGAGAGTCAAGTTCGTTGCCGGCATTTAAGGACTAGTAATAGGGGACTGGCGGATTTAGGAATAAGATGGGGGACAGGTGGGCTTACACAGCAAGACAAAACGCAAGCTTAGTTTGACGCTGGTTGTTGCAAGTGAGGCAATGGAATCGCTGTGATCAAGCCAGACCATTCGTGCCGAAGCATGACTCTCTCGCTATATTTTAAGTACCATTTTGCTAGCTAGATGAGTTGGACCATTATTCTCAAGATCTTTGAAAACAGAAACAGATCTTTAAAGTACTCCTACTACTTAGATCTACAAATCGTAACCGAACAATACAATTCCATAAACTTCAATAGAGTTGAAACCTCGCTGAAACTTGCATTTCAACTCAAGCAGATATCTCAAACGAAATTCAAGTTAAAGGATTATTTTGAAATACTCGATAACGAGAAGCCGGTAGTACTACGGAAATGGTCCACAAATAAAATGGACTTACAGTGCTTTTGACCATTTTGTTCAAATGTAATGTTAGTAATTGCATACATTTTTATATGTCAATACAAGTTTGAACGCTATTTTGAGTCTAGAGTTTGGACGGATATTTTGTGTGTACAATGTTGGCCAGTTTTTTTACGTCTCACCGATATTAGTATACCCGTTTTTTATGCCTTTGTATTATTCGGAACTTGGTTAAATCTCTTGTCTTGCCGTGTCAATATTGTCAAAATTTCATTCATGTCCGTTTAGTGGGTCTTATATGAAATACTAAAAAAGTTCCATATGGGTAATTATATATGGGTATTTATTTATTTATTTTATTTTATTTATTTTATTTTATTTATTTTATTAGGTATTTATTGTCACAAACGTTCGTATCAAGTAAGAGTTCAGCAACAAATAGGGATTAATTGTTGGTACAATGTGACAGCTTGGTAAATGAGTTCAACTTATTACTTTTAAATGATTTTACAGGTAATTCAGATTTTTGTTTATGTAACTGAATTGATTTCTTTTTAATTTTAACTTATAAATGTTTTTGTATCTCTGAACCGAATTTAAATATTACTTATAAGTACATAAGATAAGAGAAATTTCACGAACATGAGGTAGATACCGAGAACGCATCAACTCAATAAAATATCGAGTTAAAAGGGCCCTACCATATTAATTTCGTGGAAACGTTTAGAAGGAGTACGAGAATAACTGTCGTTTTATATTTAATTCATTTCTGACTACCGATCCGAACCAATTCATAGGAAATTTTAATTATATCAGAATATACTACGAATTGGTAACAAAATCATTTATTTTTGAGCTATTTTTAGTTCTGTATATGTAACATCATATAAATAGTGTTGTACTCGTATATGCTGTAGTTAGTAAGAATTTTTTTTTTATGTAATAAGTCGGCAAACGAGCAGACGGATTACCTGATGGTAAGCAATCAACGCCGCCCATGGACACCCACAACGGAGGAGTTACGAGTGCGTTGCCGACCTTTTAGGGATTAGGGATTTGGAGATTTAGGGATTGGGGAAGGGTCCGGGAAGGGGAAGGATTGGGCCTCCGGTAACCTCACTCACACGGCGAAACACAACGCTGTGGTTGTTTCACGCCGGTTTTCTGTGAGGCCGTGGTATCACTCCGGTCGAGCCGACCCATTCGTGCCGAAACATGGCTCTCCCTCACTAAAATTATATCATTATTCATGTGCTGATTTTTTTATAAATTATTGACATCGATTTTACACTTTTTCAAGATTTTTTAAAATTTTCTCTACGCACAAACCTTATCTGGGCTTCGACGATTTAAGACCAAAATTAGCTATATCGGTAAAGGCATTGTTGAGTTATAACATTATACCTAAAAGCGGCATTGATTGGTATCAATATAAGTATCCTACTAAATTCATTGGAAATACACGACTTAAGTACGTGAATTATCTCAGAAAAGTTCTACTGATGTTTTTCATCACCTATGTCAATGGCAATTATAAGCATTTCTGATATGCTACTATTTTGTCAACATTGAGTGATAAAAAACTGGTCTTGTTCTTCGTCTTCTCTTGGCCTAGGTAGATCCAGATGAAGTGTCAGAATCGTAATGACTACAAACCACCCCTTTTCTTCTAAGCTCGGTAAATTATTGCGCTTGGCACTCTCTTCCCTTAAGAGCTCTGCCTCCTTCTTAGCTAGCATGACTGCTTCGCAGAAGAAAGAGGACACATTGGTATTCAGCCCAAACAGAACCTTTTTTACCTTCAATGTGTGCTCTACCGCGTATACCCTACAAATTAATCTTACTCTTACTCTAACTAATATTATAAATGCGAAAGTTACGATGTTTGTATGTTTGTTTGTCAATTATGCCAATACGGTTGGACGGTTCTGAATGAAATATGGCATAAGCAGAGGATACATTCCGGAATAGGACGTAGGCTATTTTTTATCAACATATCATGCGAGCGAAGCCGTGGGTGGACGCTAGTTTACTAACAACTGGTTTGCGAACTATTAGGATTAATTTTTGACACCATGTGTCATTGAGTCTTATAAACAAACTTGGTTTGGCCAACTAACGTTATTTGAGGTTATAGTCTGCCTTATACTGCTTATTATCTACTACAATATAGAGTTCTATAGCTTATAAATTAATAATCCTATCAGTTGGAAACCACAGATCCTTTGTACAGTCGCATATTGAATCCGTATTTGCTTTCTCCGATATCATTGTCTGTAGAAACTGAATATTATAGTATACTGAGAGAATAGTAAGATTTGAATGGCTTTTGCATGATGTATAAGAATTAAGAACTTACTTCATGCTAATGCTATTTTACTACATATTAATACTATTTTGTTGGACAAAACGTGAACGTACTTATCCTAGATTTTTCGGCACTATATATTATTAACTCAACATTCTTTTCTATACTGGCTATCAAATGACTATTGAAAACTACCAATAAACTGAAATTGACCACAAAATTTTGCCTTACAGCATTAGCTACCTCTACTAGATAATATCCCGAAACTTCAGCGACATCTATTGATTATTTCGCCATCAACGAGACAGTAACTGCTGCAAATTATATATGGACTCGTGCAATAGCAATTTCGAGTAGAATTTCTATAGTGTGACGCAGGTGGCGAAAGAAAATGTCCCCCATTATGTACGCCTAGCTGGACCATTTTATGGCAACTGATGGCAAATTGTTTCGAACGTGAGATGAAGGGAAAGAAATTCTCCGTTAACATTCATGTCTCGGGTGAGTCTTATGACTGCACGGAGCTTTCCTGCCGAGATTATTGCAAAAGGTTTTTGCTTAGTTTTTTGGTACATTGTTTATTCCACGTGCGTTCTGTCTCGCCTAAAATATAAGTTATTTGAAGATTCTGAGGCAATACTCAGCCAGAACAGTTTTGTACATTCGATATTATTATTTGCGTGGGCGGGTTAAAGTGAACGTATTGTGTAATGTACAATTTTAGGAATACGTGATCCTGTTCATGGACTGAGGAATAAATACTTATTGAGAAATAGAGTAAATCCTGTGAAACATCAAATGATGTAATTAGAATTATTTATCATCCTTATACGAGTATATAATCTGTACTTAAGTTTGGGGTCCAGTCAATTTTAATTATATATGGTGTTCAAATTTTTATACGTACATTAACTATTTTTAACTTCAGAGAAATAACATTGTGAACAATGTTCCAAGTAAACTTTAAAATAGGATTTCCGTGAAAAACACCTATTAAAGAGCTACGAAGAAGCTAGTGTAGCAACTTTGATGAACACGAAACGTTTTCCTAGTATTGCGAATTCCCTAGTTCATAAAGTCGAGGACTCGGTGGCGTGTATATTATGCAATTACCAGCCCTCTCGTCAGCTTCGACGTGCAACATGCACACACAACAATGACGTCATAATTCCCGAGCCCGGAACTCATGAATCAGATCCCGTTTATCGTGAATGTAGAATAAAATGTTACACAGTGTAAATGGGTTTTGTACACGATTGGTGCACGATGCCGACGCCATGTTTGGTGCAATTCGATTCGCTTTGACAGTTTATTACTTTTAAATGCCGCGACTGATTTTGTTCAGGACATTATGGATGTAGATTTTATTCATGGCTGGTGTAAACGAGGGCTGTTGTGGTAAATGAGTTTTTAAGGGGAGACCATTGAACAACGAAAGTTGAATTAGCCAAGAATAAATTGAAGTTGAATATTATTGTTAAAGATTATTCTAGTTTTTTTTATGTTTAATTATTGTAGTAGGACCTTCGCCGATGCTATAATTTACCAACAATTTTGTTTAGAATTTTTAATTTTGTTTTAAAATTTTTGTTATTACACTCTTGGCAGCAGCAGCTCTTGGTCGCAGTTGTCGATATATAGGGTTGTAACAATTTAAAATTATATATGTCCGTCTAATATATGTGTATCTCCAAATGACAACGACATTCTCAATGAAAACTAAAATCTATCTAATTTACATTTATTGGTTGCAGAAGCAGTATGAGGAGCTCAATTCCCGGACGGAACAATTGTTCTTAATCCACAAAATAAATAGTTGTTTGTAAACGCCCACCATACAGTAGAAAAACCTTGTGTGGGTTTAAAAATATTTTTTTTTACCATATTCCATTAATATTCTTCGCCTCAAAATAGTATGACAACATTTTTACATAGGACGAATGTGAGTTTTCATTCAAAAATTGGAAACATTATGTGTATTCCCAAACCTTTATTGGTGAATTTGGCATGTATACTTGTTTAATTAATGACCTTGTTTCAATTAGCATCATAAATTAATATTAAATTTCATTTTCGTAGCTCATTAATATATAATAGTTATGTGTTTAATTAGCCAGGTATAATAGTCATGAATACCAAAGTACCAACATGTGATCAAATATTGATGGGACATTATTATAATAACGTAGGTAATAATATTCTACCTGTTATTATAATAACTAATTTCAGAACCCTAATACTACATGTATTTCTAAGAAATTGTCTATATTTGAACTTCGATACAAACCTGTACAAATTAATTAATGTTAAGTAAATCTAATATTAAATTTGGCAAGTATCACGTTTCGTTACTTCTAAGACGTCTGCAAATTATACTGTAGCTACATCTGATATGTATGTATAAATTAGATTAAATTCCAATTAGTCGATTAAATTTTTGAGTGTACTCAGAACAAGGGGCATATTGTCTTAAGAAATTTATTATTACAATATAGAACGTGCTTCAAAATGTGCGATACTCAATTTAAATTGATAATTCAATTTATATTTTATATCTTGCCAAGAGAATATTGAATATTATAATCATTTTCGAATTTCTCACGTAAAATGAAAATTATTGACGATATAAGATACGATATACGAATAAATGGCTATTTTCTGTAAAGGTTGAAATGTAGAACAGGCTTATAATTTACCCTATTTCTAAATTGAGAACACAATAATACATTAATACCTTAAGAGCAGTAAAACTTTAGATTGCTTTATACAAGTAAACTACTGTAAGCTCAATAACCTTCTTTTTTCAAATTCCGTTCAAAACTGTATCACTTACAAACAGTATCAGACACGCCTACAACTTCAAAACACAATACCACCGCAAACAAAACGTGAAAGCCAAATCATTACGGACAAAACAAAGTATTATTCGAAGCTGAAAAGCTAAATACAGTGAAAGTATGTGTACATTCATAGCTTGACATAATTGCAACCACCATCAACGGAGCCGAATGAATGGCGTCGTGACGAGCCGTGATGGCTGTGGAGCGTGCGCCACTGTGCCGCTCTTTTGATAAAACCATGATTACACCATACATACCCATACGTGCCTCTACGTACGAAAAAATAACTAGAAACGACAAGGATGTAAGATAGTCTGTCTTGTATACATTGCTGTGGTCGTGTATTATGTGCGGTGCTAAGGAAATTATGTTACCCTGGTTCGGAATATTAAGTTCATAATTTAGTAGTTGTAATATCTTTCTGCGTATATTGGTGTTTAGAAAAATACAGTAGGAGTAATTAAATACTGAAATGCAATATGGACATGGTATTAATTATATAGACAATGAAGCACTGTTACTTGATAGTTATTTTTAGTTTTTTTTAAATATTCACTTTGTAATTAACCATCAAAGAAATACACACGGGATGTTAACAATAATGGTGGGTACAGAACACTAGCGACATATGACGAAAATCTGAACTATGGAGATGGTGGAAAATTTTTGACATGTATGGTAATTAGTAATGGTCTCAAGCAAATTCGCATTGCATGGATACAAAATTTAATTTGCAAAATGCGATCTTATTTTGCCCCATACATGGACGTGGTCCCTAGTTTAGGTGAATACTTAAAACAACCGACAGTTGAACCTCATTCCTCCAAATTATCATAACACCGAAGTTAATTTAAAGTACCGACCTATCCAACAAAAACCATTAACGTATACTTACTTAACATTGACAGGGTACCTCGTATTCTAGCGAGGTTGTCAGTTCAGAACTTAAGGTCCCTCGACACGAACTCGGTACGAAATTCCCCCAACTTTATAACCCCCAGGCTACGTGGTACTGGTATCTTTACAACTCACATCACGAGGGAAGACAAACCAACTTTAAAATGTCAAATATTGTACGAATAGAGTGATACGTCGAAATTTTCTCAAGTTGAAATCTGTTTCGTTTGCAGAGAAAATACTTAAAGGAAGTTTTAAATTGAATTTTGAAGAGACTTAAATATATGAACATGTATTTGGTTTAGAGAAAAGTATAATGAAACAGATTATGTACTTATAAAAAACTAACCATTTCAACCAACAAAATATGAAAAATATTTTCAACAAAACTGTTTTATTTTCATCACCGTAAAACCTAAATACACATTGATACTAAATCATACAGGAATAGACATTAATTCCCAAACCAAAGTTTGCTACGATAAAATTTTAAAATAACATTCACCGATTCGTCAATGTCCCTTCCAGTTAAACACCACGTCATTGATAGGTACACGTGGCTAGGTTGACACGCCTTTGTATTGCGCGCATTCAGCTATGGGTTAAATAAAAACTGAGCTCTGCAAAAATGGGAGAAAAAACACACGAGCATTCCCGTTTTGGCGACAATCCGAAAATTTCCCGTTACAATTTATCCAGAAATATTCAGATGAAGTCCAGGATGGAAACCAACATGACAACTGCCATATAGTTACATACGAGAATAATAAAAATATTGCATACGAATTTTCACGTAGTTTAAATATTCACGCTCAAAAGACCATAGGAAAAGTAAATCTAATATTACAACTGCAAATAAATGTAACTAAATATAAAATGAAACATTTAGCACTTCTGTAAAATAATATTCCACGTTTACATTTCAGTCGCAAACAGGTTTCAGTTCAAAAATTCTAAATGCAATTTCTGGGAATATTATTCAAACCTGGCGTTCTTCTGAGCTTAGATAGAAGCCAGCCTCTTTGTATTCTAACGTTACATCGTTGAGCTCGGTTGCATGTGAAACAAAGTCCGCATTCATAACGTCAGCCGGAGCCTAAAACTTATGTTGCCAACACGCACCTTATTAACGTTAACAAGGAAGGGCATACGAGACCTTAATTTGAGCAAAGCTATTAAATTTGAATATGAGACCCCCACGGCGGCAGCCATGTAATAAAATAATCTACATCGGGAATATCTAAGGAAGGCTGCACACTATTTAATTAAAATTCATGTTGGTTTGTATTCGTATTATTTTCTACTCTGTAGTCATTTGTATTAAATATTTTCTGTTTAAATACTAGTTCATTTACAACTTGTATGAAACTAACTTAAATGCAAACGTACAGAACGTTTAAATACGGCTTTATTCTATAGCAAGTAAACCAGAACCAGCACTCTTCTTTAGAGACTATTCACTGAGTTAGTACTACGTAAAACTAGACTTCATCAAAGTAATTGAAAATTATAAACGTTAAGAAATTTCATAGATCCTCGGTCTTATCCGATTTGCGAATAACAAAATATAATATAGAAATCGGATTTCATGGAAATTTTTCAGTCCCACGTTTTGACAAAGGATCTTTAAGCTTCCAAAACCTTTCCTTTTGTGGGATTACATTTTGTAATCTGCTTCTGTCAGATGTCTTTGCTTACCTTCTTTTAGAGAGGTATCGCCAAAAAATATAAAAATTTAAAAGAATGAGAGTATTTGTACGCAAATTCCGGAGAATGATGTCTTCAGATTAGTTGCTAATGCTATCGTTACGGTAACCAATTAAAATATATATTGATTATAATTATTACTAGCTTGCGCGCTGTTTCACTCAAGCTTGGCTCTATTTGATCGTAGCGTGATGTTTTATAGTCTATAGCAGCTCAGGAACATTGTAGCTACCTATCAGTGAAAGGATTTTGGAAATCCGATCAGCGGTTCCGAAGATTACCCCCTACATACAAACTTAGAAACATACAAATGTTACCTCTTTATAATATTGGTATACGTAAAAATACTTCGCTTTTTACAAAATATCTAATTAGGGTGCTCAAAGTATTCAGAACACGTGTCGAGCTAAAATAATCCCTATTATAATGTAACTAAAATATTAATCAGTTTAAAAAACTAGATAAGTAACAAGCGATTATGGTCATTAAAGCTAACCCTTTAAGTTGAAAAGAGGCTTCCGTCACTTTATTCTTGTTAAGGAAAACAGATTACTATAGTATTCGTAGTCGACGGTCAGTCCTCTTATCGTTATTTACTCACAATCCCAGCTTAAAACCTAAGAGGGAACTCCTGTACATAATAGCTTAAGGCGACACATCCTCTAGCCGTGTTTATTTTCTTTTTACTATGCTTCTCCTTAAAGCGTTTAAAAGGTTATAGTCACGTTATACGCTTTATACTGGGAACGGATTTATCTGCGTATGTTACAGTTGGTTTAAAATACAGAAAAGGAGTACTAAATTGCTGGATTATCAACGAGTATATATGTTTGCAACTGTATGGCTATGTGTTTTGATACGTATAAGTGTGAATTAATCCGTCAACCCAATCCTTTCTTCCCGTTTATCCTTAAACCTCAAATCCCTGAAAACCCACAAAATGCCTGCAACGTACTTGTAACTCCTTTGGTGTTGCGGGTATCCATGGCCTGTACTGATTGCTTATCATCTCGTGATCCGTCTGCACGTTTGCCGGACGATGCCATAGAAACAGAAGAAAGAAAACAAATATTGAATATATTATAAAGATTTAGATCTAAAGGTTTATGTCATATAGTGTTACAGTTTATCCTCTTTGTTTCAGATGAAAAGTGAAACAAAGTAGACTTTTGTTGAGTGTGTTGAACTAGATGATAATATCACCTAGGCGAACAAAATGTATTAAGCCGAATGAAAATATTTAGAAGCTGGTCATTCGATATCTGTTAGATACCTTACAATACGACTGACGTCATTTAATAATCTATACTAACATTATATAGAGGTGAAATTTGTAAGTTTGTATGAAGTCTTGAAATGTAATGAACCGCTACGAGCGCGCTGGTCAGATTGCCAATCCTGAGTGCTATAATAATAAAATATAAAAAATATTTTTGTATTTAAATCGAGCTATCGCTATAAACACTGCAGTTTATGAAATCCTGGGCTTAAAAATTAATGAATTTTATATGCGTGAGAAGCTGGGCGATAGCTAGGAATAGAATAGAATTATTTCTGTGAGTTTATAAATAGAAGTCAATTTGAAATTTATCAAGGACTTAGATTACATTGGGCCTATTACATTACTGAGCACGATTCTAACATTTCAAAAGTTTGTCACGCAATAATAAACCCTTGTTAAAATAACAGATTTTCATGTAATAGTCCGAAAACAATTCTATAATATTACAATATGGAAGTAATCAGTAATCCTGTATTATTAGTGGTACAACTCACAATATGTTGATAATATTGAAGTGGTACATATCTCTTATATGACGTGTTAACAATATAGAGATGAACGATTTAATCCCTAAATCCTAAAACCCCTGAGCGCCAAAATACTGGCAACGCACTTGTGACTGGGTCTTGGAGGTGACCATGGGCGGCACCGATTGCTTATCATCACCAGCAGCGGGTGAAATAGCGTTTGAGCAGGAATTTACTCATAAAAACCAGTACAGACAAAGTCATAATAATTGAGGCAAAGTACAAAAAAAATATAAATATAATATGAGTATAGACATCCTCTAGATTTTTTTTCAAATGGGAATATTGACGTCTTAAAATAAAAAGGTTTTGTTTTTCGTCCTTAAAATTATGATTTTATTTCACGCACTCTCTAGTCACTCATTACGAACACAGACGAAGTTACTTACACTCGTACCATTAAAACTCCATAATATTTCTAAACGACAAAGTTGTGTTTGCCCTTCCATTTAGTTCAGTGTATAATAAATTCACGCCAGCCTCAAAGGTGCGTAATTAGTGTTTTTGCTATGGTTTATTAATTATGGTCGTTAATGAAGTTCAATTAGTAAGTTGGGCTATCAATCTTCAGCTCTCCAAGAGACAGAATGATGTATGACCTTATATTGATGAGGCGTACCCAACATTTTGGGACATTATTTGCGAAAATCATTAACTATTATTAATTAGGTGTGATCTGTTGATTGTTATATGGAAATTGCTACAAATATATTTATTTAGACATACGAATTAACTCTTAAACACTCAGATTAATATGAGGAATTACATATTAATAAAAGTGTTTTATAATATTTATTCTGTATTAAAATTTAACAGAACAAGTCAGACCTGCCTACATAGTATACAAATATAAAATTAAAGTTGATACGTATTTTTATACGCATATATCTACGTTTGAAAATAAGTCACATATAATAATATCTAATGTTGAGATTATCCCGTACCTACAAAATTCATACCAATATTTGTGTAACGTTACAAAATATTTCATACAACGACGATGTTCGGCACAAAGTAAGTAAACCACACAAAGAGGCTGTCAATGTGGATAATCCATGAGAAAACAAGGCAAAATATTTGTTTGGTGAGCTGTCGACTGCGTAGACATGAATATCGAGCGGTTGGTAACAACAGTAAAACACATCCCAAAATGTACCTCTCTACAAATTGGGATTTAAGTTCCTTTTACGGACATTGCGAATAGAAATCGAACGATTACTATTCGATTCTCTAATCGATTCTTTGAACTAGCGAATAGGTTCACAATGTTCCAAGTAAAGTATTAATGTTTCATCGCGTCTGAAAGTGATTGCTTCCAGGAAATCTGTGAAACAATAGTGTGCCATTAGAAAGTAAAGTACGATTAAATTTTTAATCGTTTGATTCTATGGACTTTCCTTTCTATTTTGGGTTCAAGGAAAATTGTGTTAATTTTATTTTGGTATCACTGTATAAACTATGTGAACATTAAAGATTTTACGTGAAAACAAATCATATTTTTAGTTCAGATAACATATCCATTACATACATAATATCATCGGATGTTGTCCATTTGCTACAAGACTTACTCTTGTTTTCTAAAACATCGTATTTTCTGATAATTTGTGACATTAAACTAACAATACACTACAAATATATTTATGTAAACGTTAAATATACATTTCACATTGTGAACAAACATTAGCTTACTCGTTCGAGCTCTGGGAATGCGATATAAAAGGAACATCGCGAGAGTAGTTCCACCGGAGGCTTTTAACATTTCCCCTGAAAGCACGACGGCTTATATGTCGATACTAGTCATTTTAAAGTGCACTGACAAGTCCTACTCCGCAGGATTCCTTTGCGGAACTGGCAAGAAACCATTTTCTTTGACTGTTATCTTTTGACACACAATACGATGAAACTGGGGAGAAGGAAAATATGAAAGACGAATTTTTAAATTTATTTCCACGCTTTCTATTTTATCTTTGAATTGGAAGTGAAATCTTTTGTAGACACTTTTCTAAAATGGCAGAAATAATACTAAGTGACTGATTAAAATTAGTCGATTTACTTATATTATGTAGAAGTCATTAGAATAGATAAATGTACGTAATATTTTAATACATAAATAAATTTAAAGTATTGAGTACTAATGAACCTTATTACGACCAGTTAAAAACAAATAGCAACTACTAAAACTACAATTCAGATTCAAAAAGTCAAAGTAAAAAATCATTTATTTCAATTAGACCACAGTAGGCACTTTTGAACGTCAAGCAAGCAAAAAAGGAAAAAAGTATATAACATGAGCTTTAAAATTAAGCGTGTCAGTCTGTCCGTCTGTCCTCTAGTGAAGCTATTTGCTCGTTCCAAAGTGTAGATTCCTATGGAGAAGAACGAGCAAGAAACTCCATGGTTACTCTTTTTCAATCAGTTTTACAATACATTTCTTTGTAACATCATTTAGTCGGTTCTGATATGTGAGAACAATGTAACACTAATGTTCAAGCAAAAAGTACGAAAAAGAAGTGAACCTCAAGGACAACATATTTAGACAGCCTGGAGATGACCAGTCCCAATAGGCGGCACCCGTTCACGAACATGACACGTACACCAGCACCGCCCAACTCAACCATATTATAGGGAATTGAGCGATCCAGTGCCCGTACCACCGCCAATGAGACCTCTGAGTGAGCATGACAGCTCCCAGCCGACACAAATACCTATATTCTACAAGTCTTACTTAATTATAATAGGTTACAGGGTACTAACATTTACAAAACTTAGAAGTTCATCAACAATTAACAACATAGTGTACAATTTAATAGATTCCTATAATATTGAAGATATTTACAAAAGGGCAAATCAATTTAAATAACTTCTTGACAGAACTACTCGAGGGTTGCGAGAATTACTGCACGTGTGAAGGATTTCATGCATCCAGCGGAATTAATGCAGCTTACCTATGTAAATTTATCGCAAGCATCTAAAATACAACGACATACCTATGTACCCACAACAGATGATGTCTATAAATGCAGTAGGGGAAATACGAGAGAGCAGTTTCAGTATTTGGTTAAACGTTAATCAATTTTGTACCTTACAATATTCACTGTAGCACCTACTTTTGGTTATCGGTTTTAGATCGTGTTTTTGATGAATTTGGATTACTTCTATTCATATAGATTGGATTTTTCAGACATGGTTCATGCCGTATCTCGAACCCCATATACAATGTGACAGCTAAGAAGGGGATTTTCTATTGTTATCGTCTTTCCAATGCCATCGAAATAAAATATATAAAATAGAATAGATGTATGAAGGTAAAAGAAATTCAATACCTGACAAAAACCTAACTAGTTTGTAATATTATTAAAAGGCTTTAATAATCAATCAATGTGTTTTTTACGCGTAATATGTTTTTTCTGTTCATTACGACACCACTGGCATACCGTGAGAAAAACTGCATTAACAATTTATAATTATTCTCTGTGAATAAACCGGCTTTTGCACATCAGCAAAACAGGCTGATGTTACTGTTGAGTATGTACTAGTGAAAATGAAATACATGTAAATATGTTTAATGAAAGATAAAATTCTTCAAGCTTCACTGCACGACCTACAATATATTGTAACATATTATAACTTAGATTGATACTACATTTCCCTTTAATGACTAATTCAATTTATTGTACGAAGTATCCAAGTTAGCTAAGTGCATTCTACGTTGCAGCATGGAAAGTTTTAATGACTATTACTCACAACAATCTAGCGTAAAGAAGCCGGCGACTCGCCAAACTTTGAGATTTAGACAAATCAGTCGAGTCAAAACTTTGAGCAATTTTCAGTTTCATTGGTTTTGTTCGATGTTTGTTGAGGCAGTCAATTACAGCCTTATTTAAATTATACTGATCTTGAAATCTTCAAAGTTTAATTCCTGATAAAAGAAATCATATTTTAATCGGATCTGTCAATGGAAAAACAATTCTATTTTGGTAATATGAAGGTTCGATTTACAATGGTTGTGTAGCCACTTTGTATTAAATAAATTTTAATATAGAACGGTATTTGTTACGCTAAGTTTTTGGAGCTCTCATACGAATGTGGTGAAACAGTAATAGTATCAACTCGATGCTACTTTAGACTTTTTTTTGTCGCATTAAAATAAATTGGGATATGGTAAATATTTAAATCTGCCACCAGCTACCAAGATTTTTGATCACAGACATTACTGTTGACCTAAGCTACGTTTTTTTTTAAGTAATCTTCGTGATTTCCTTATTAAAAACGTTCAAACGTACTTCAAATGTATGAGTACCATTGTGACTGAAAACAAATAGTTTTTTCAGTTAATTCACTTGAGTCAAACGATATTTTTATAAAAATATGGTAAATTCTAAATAACGAAAGAAGAAGCCAAAATTCAATAAAAATACGCGTAGCATTTCGCGTGTACAAAGCGTCAAGAGACCACCACAGATGATACAATAAAGCTATGTTTAGCTGATGGTTGCCGAGCAAGCGTTATTATGGACCGTGGCCTCTGTGTAAATCAGGAGAAAAAAAGGGGTTGCTTTTAGTCAGTAAGAGTATAAGTCATTTATTTTAATAATTTTCTACCCGCATAAAAATAAAATAAATGTGGACATCTGACAGCTGGTGATAATGACAATGACCATAACAAAACGAAGAATTAACCTCTACCCTTTAGGAACATATCCAAACTTATATTATAAATTCGAAAGTTACTCTGTCTATCAGTCTGTCTGTCTGTTTTATCTTCACGCCTAAACTACTGAACCGATTTCTATGAAATTTGGTACAGACATAGTTTGGAACTCGAGAAAGGACATAGACTAGTTTTATACCAAACATCTGCAGGAAGTCACTATTTCACGCGAACGAAGTCGCGGGCAAAAGCTAGTTATAATATAATGTTATGCTTAATTAAATCGAGGTTGTTTATTTATAAAGCTCCCATTAAATTTCGGTAGCATGCAAATGTATTATGTATGCGTGACTTCGGTAAATTAACTGCCATAAAGATTTGGGAAATTATGGAGATCTATCGAATATTTGTTGTTATGGGGAGAGTAAATAACGAGAAAATTATTGTGCTTCGAGTGTTTATATTTCTCCTTATAATATGGTAAACTTAATAGTTAATTAGTTAATATTCTGACTGCACAGTAAAAGCCGTGCTAACGCAAAAAAGATCGCCAAGAGACGTGTAAATGGTTAGATTTGCTTACAGGACGGAATAACTCTTACTGTGATCCATACATTTTGTATTGGGTATGGGTGTGATGTATATGTATGCTATATTATATTTATGTACGTAAACGCACCCTATACCTATAGACGAGAAAATCCTCGTGCGGGTAATTTTTTATATTAAAAATGACAGTAAACTTTACCTTGTGGCTTTAGCTTTTCAATAGCAAGAATAATTAAATGAACTTTTTTCTAATTAATGGTGTGAAAAAAGATATAACTTACAAAAAAAAAAAAAAGAAAATAACAAACGATCAACTCAGGGCTGGAGAAGACATATAATGATTATCCTTACCTCCTTATTTAAAAATTCCATATTGGGGCATCATCAAAAACGTATTCCATATATAGTTACTTTTCTCTCTATATATAGGTATATATATTTAATATAAACATCCAGCAACCGGCACTGGCACTAAGTACAGTCATACACAATACATGTCACACAGTCATGTACTATACATATATCATTGTGTTCAACTACAGTTTCAAAACTCAAAATTCACCTATAAACTTTTCACATATCACGTAAAGAGCCGTCCAACTTCTGAAGACCGTAAAAATAAAAAACCGTGACGATACACCGCAGTTTCTCTCAGTTTCAATAAATATTTTATTACGTCCATAGTTCGAAAGTGGTGAAAACTTTTTCGATAAGTCCGTTGGCTAACAGCGAAACTCCTTGTTTCAGTTGTTCATGCCTCGAATCGTTTCTATGGCTTTTGTTTAGACATTATGAGAATGTAGGAATTGTCGCGAACATTGTTTTTAACGTCTAATATCTCTGGTCGCCATTTTCTTATGTTATCGGAAAATATTTTCCTTGTTCGATTTCGCCATTTGCGGCTCTAATTCCGTATTCTTTTCGTATTTTCTTTTCGGAGATCATTTAGATCTAAATTGTTTCAGATAAGTATTTTAGTTTGAAAGTAATTACAGAAGAATGTAGGTATTCTTGGAAATGGGGGAAGAATGAAAGTGTTTCAACCAAATTTTTAACTTAATTACAAAAGAAAAAGTCAAATTATTTATTTCAATTACACCATTATAGGCACTTTTAAAAATTGTAGTCCGTCGGTCAGTCTTATGAGTACGAGCTATTTGCTCGTTCCCTGATGAAGAAGAACGATCATAATACTTCATAGTTACTCTTGTTCAGTCAGATTCGTTACCACTTATATTTTGGTTCCAATATTTTCGCGAGCGTGTAAACATTGTAGCACTTACTAACTTTTAAACTTTCGCGTTTCATCTTAACAACATTATATTTACGCGGGTATTAACGCGGAAAATTATAATTTGAATACCTTGGTAGGCACAAGCAGACTCACTGAAGACGCGATGTCACAGCTCCCTGCATTCGGGTGATGAATCTTCATCTACCCCCTTATTTTCATTTTCCAAATTCTCTCCACTGATCGCCACTACCATACAAGACTTGTGCGTGAAGCGGTTGAAATAAAGAAATGCCCAAATAATTTCAATCGGGAGGACGGCTTTAAACTATTGTCGTCGACGTGGAATCCAGTGCTTCGCAAAACACAACCTCGCTTTCCTTCAAAGTCGGTTAACACATCTGTGGATATAATCAGCGTAGTTTGTAGACGGCCTAATATGGTAGAAAATGAAAATAAGGGGGTAGATGAAAATTCATCACCCGAATGCAGGGAGCTGTGACATCGCGTCTTCAGTGAGTCTGCTTGTGACCACGACCTGTGCAACCGGGTCGAAACGTCAAGCCTACCAAGGTATTCAAATTATAATTTTCCGCGTTAATACCCGCGTAAATATAATGTTTATTGTAGCACTTATACTTTAGAACATTCACTATACTTGATCTAGACGAACACTTTATAATTATATATATGTATATTTATTTAAACAATCCTTTTTATACTACCACTACAAACGTATGAACGGACTAACATTTCCAAATAGCATTTCAAATCTATATCTCGATTGATATATGACTCATCAGAATTTCAATGAACTAACACAAACATTACTATTCACCTTTAAACTAGCCATGACAGCGGATTTATAGCGGTATCGCTGTTTAATGGTCAAAAAAACATACATACGCAAAAGCGCCATATTCTAAAACAGACGCTCGTATATAAACACAAAATAATACACTTAAAAAAAACAAACAAACATCAAATCGCTACAACCGTAAAACCAATCTGAAACTAAAAACACTAAATCGTACGAACTGTAACAAATTCGGTACAAAACTCATTCTATTTAAATATTTTTTGTAGCAACGTTTTTTGAGTGGTCGTTGAGAGATTGTGTATGTGTGAGTATCTATGTTTACAACGTCGAGGTTCATTTGAATGCAACGCCCCTCACGGGGTATCATATAGGGTCTAATATAGTGATATCATCTGACTGCTGTCATGTTAGAGAGACGCAGCGATTTACACACGGAAACTTATTGTGTCCAAAGTATCGCGGAAGACGTTCAGATTCAAGACATGCTGAGATTATTCGGGATTTATGGGAGTTGATGTTTTTTACGTGATGTCATTGGATAGACTGAAGTTTTTTTATGGTAATTTCGGGATAACAATAACATTGTTTCGTTGACCGCTTTCCTTAAAAATGCTTTATGGTTTTTATTATCTAATGATTATTTAGGTTTTTTGTTAGGTTGGGTATTAAAAAAAGCAAAAAAGGTAATAATATAAGGTGTTATTGTGTGTAATTATTCAATTTTTTTGATTCGTCTGCAAACGAGCAAGTTTAAAAGTATATCGACTTGGCACGCGAGGTTGTCGACATGTGGAAAGTGGATTTGGCCATCATTGTACCGATAATCGTGTCAGCCAATGGCTTAATAGCTAAGAGCCTCAACCTTAGGAGGCTCTCGTTAGGTGGCTGGATCAAGGGCTTGATTCAGAAAGTGGTACTCCTGGACACGGTTCGTAGTTTCCTTTCTCTGGAGCCCTGACCGCCGGTATCTGGGACCCTGTTCTTGATATAGGTTTTTAATATTTATTTTTAAGAAATATTAAAAATGTAATTTATATGTTTATATGGTAAATAAAGTATAGTAAAAACACGTCAATAAATAAAAAAGGTATAATCATCATCTCTCACTGAAAATCATTTCTCACACAGAGAAGGTTTGAGCGTTAATCACGACGCTTGCTTCAAACTTATAATTATGTTATAACATAATTATAAATTACAAGTCCACGTTTCCTCACAATGTTTTCCTTCAAAGTATGTTAGTGGTGTCTAATCTTAAAAAATCCATATAACTCGGAGAATAATTCACACTGCAAATGCATGAGGAGCAGGCGCGTCACCCTCGGACCACCACGACATGTAGGTAATTAATGTATAATATAATAGTTTTAGCTCACGTAAATATGTACCTTAAAAGCTACAATAAAACGAACAATAAAAAAACAACCTTCTCTCGTCCGAATCATTCAATATCAAATTGTAACAACAAACCAAAATTTCAATAAAACCAAACAAAAATACAGGCCAGTATTAATAAAACGCGAGTCAATACTACACAAAACCAATAAAGTTCAGCGCTACGTAGTATCCTCAAAATAACGCTAAATAATCAAAAGTCGAAAACGTGTTTCCACCCGATATCGATAACTCAGCGGTTTTCAAAAACAGCTACCTACAACACTCAGAAATACGTTATAACGAGACTGCCGCCCACTTTGTAGGCTCAATTTTCGGCATAATAATGTATGTACCTACGAAAGTATTCTTAGGGCTTTGAATGTTTTCGTGATCAAATTTTGTAACATACCAAGTAACCTTTTCTTCCCCGAAATTGTGAGTAAATGATTATGAGTGCCTACCTAATGGTGGATGTATTTTCATGTACATTTATTTTTTAAAGTCATGTAATTCGTTGTAGAGAAACTTCAAACAAATATAATACTAATTCTAACATAGACTAAACAAAAATAGAACCTTTGATAACAGACTTAATGACATATACAATAAAGTTATACGTAATACGTAAGGCTGGGTTAAGAATATATTTCTTAATAATAATAAAGACCTTCGAGAAGGTTCTAGTCCTAGGAAGTAATAAGATCAATTCATGTCTACCTCTATCTAATCATCTATTCACAGAGGGAGCTTTGTTTAAGTCTGAAAGCCAGTAATAGTAACGATATACACAATAGGACGTCAATACTAAATTACAAAGATCGCTTCGCAAACTCACGTGAATTAACTGTGAATAACACATTAAATATGTAGTCATAACGAGACTTATTTTTTTCACGTAAGTAGTTCGTAATTTAATATGCCTCATAAGATAGTCGCTAAACAAAAAAGTTGATTTAAATCTTAAACAATTTTTTTTAGGTTGGTGTACGAGTCTTCTCCTGGTTGGGGCAAAACAGGGTGTCTGGCTTTTACGGGCTAAAGTCTGTCACTATAATTATGCCATTTTCCTGCCCGAGTACATTGCTGCGCTTGTACCCATAACCCTGGCATAAGGCTGGTGTTCAGACCGGCCTTTTGGGCTGGCGTTTTGAAGCATCCTCAGAACGTGACATGCCTTTCTCTCGATTATACGAGTATTATCTACAATATAACAAACAAACAAATATAATAGAATAGTATACGTTTGTTAAATTATTTTCGTATTACTTTTATTTCAAAATCCACTAGTTAACAATATAATATCACTAGCTACTTACAATTCTGCTTGCCTTAAATCCAAACAGAAATATTAAATTTATTATAACAATCATAAACAAAAAGTAATAATCTATTTGATTATACATAAACATTTTCCAATAGACATACAAATATTAAACATACAACAATAGAAATAATATACTCGAAAACACATTTTATATTATAAACATAATAAAGAATATCATAATATTCTTTTAGCTAGAAACAATTGAATTAGAACCGCAAATATATTGTCAATTGGGTACAAATTTGTCCTTGACCATAAGGCATATTATATATCACAAAATATTCCATACAAGGGGCCCAAAATACACATCGTTTCCATTAGAATTACAATAGGGTTCTTCCTAACACCGTGAAGGTAGCGCTTTAATTATTAATACACAAATGAGTGCCTACCTGTGTCCCAAATGACATCTCAATGACAGCCTCGTTGAATTGACCATCTCAGTACTACAATCTGTCTAAAATTTCGAATTTATAAATTTGATTACAAATGTTACGAAGCCTTGGGTAATTATTAAATTTTCTAGCTTAGACATTTCATCTTGATAGTTATTAATTTTAAACCAATTAAGATCTAACCTTGGTAGGTATTTAATTTATTAAAATTTTTCCTTCGTAATATCTCATAATAGAATCTTGTGAATTTGTTATCAATTAAAAGTATATTCTATTTACTAACTGTTTTAGAAAAATCTCAGAACTGGTGTAATTAAAAGGTATATTTTAACTTCAGATTCATTTAATTAAAATCAAATCCTTAGGTAGAATTTAACAGAACTAATCACGAATTTATGGTTCGAGTATTATATTGTGTTTAAATTTGTTATATCTCTGTAAAAACAAAAAGTTTAATAAATTATTTAATTACTTTACTAACTAACCACCTCTTAGAAGGTCAATCAAAGTTAATCTATGTTTTTATAAATGCATTTAAAGTTCCCATGGTATTCCGTGTCCGTAGACTTGAAATTAGTAGGGCTTCTTCATGTGATATGGCCGCAAACAAGCATATGGATTACCTGATGGTAAGCATACGGCGCGCAGCGCCGGCCATGGACAAACGCAACACCAGAAGAATGAAAATGCCTTACCAAAATTTTGGAGATAAGTGGTTGGAAAAAGATTGAATGAGGAGAAAGGTTGCGCCTCTAGAAACCTCATTCACATGACGAAACACAAAGCTATGGTTGTCTTCTGTTGATTTTCTATGAGGCCATTGAGACTTCGTTAAGCCTTAGTTTGTCAGTTAACTTATTTTGTGGTTATTTTCCATTATTTTCGTATGTTTCACGATAACTGCTACAAAAATAAAAATTATTATCTGTAAATATAATTTAATAATGATTAATATTCCTTATATAATTCTTAATGTTCCTAAAATACCAACTCTTTTAAGTTACCGGAATGGAAAGGAAAATCCACGTTCCCGCATACCTCACAATGACGCTCCAACGAGTGACGTTTCAGCTTTGTGTTGGAATCTAATAATACAACGCTGCATTGACCCACATTTAGGTCTCCTGGTGTAGACAACTTAGAGTATGAAATGAAATTATTTTAGAAACTGTTTATAATTATGCCACAGTAACGTATTCTGGGTTGGATTGTAACTTAAATATATGTATGTAATTAGGGTCAGCATGGTTCTGGGATTGAAATTATTGAAAAAGTTTAATTATTCAATAAATAATAATAAAAATTGGAAGAAAACATTTTCTTTATTTATTGTACAGTAAAAAGACACTACAATTGTATCTTTTATTTGTAGATAAATAAGAAATAAGCTTAGCTAGAAATGTATCGACGTACACTTTTATTTGTGTAACGAGAACCTACTTATAGTAGAAGTGAGATTATAAAATATAAGTACATATTTGTTATTACTAAAGTTATTTACGTTTATTAGGGATAGTTTTGTGGAAATGTATTAACCTGTAAGTTTAATTAAGGTTCTTTGTGCTTATGTTCTTTTGTTTTTCTTTGTCTAAATTATTTTACGGTTATTACCCGGATATTGTGTTATAAGTTTACTAATAATATGTAACTGCATTTATCGTATTAGGTGTGCCTGTAATGATGAATGTAATGTTTAAATATAAATAAATAAATAAATAAATAAATCGTTTTTTTTTTGTCATCGGAAAGTCATCGAATGACTTCTCCGGCCCAGGGTAAGCTGAGACAGAGTATCAGACTCTTACTGACTAAAAACCCCCAGTAGTAAACGTACGTATTTATTTAGATAAATAAATAAATAAATACTCAGGACACAGGAGGAAATCCTAATTTGGGGGAAAATTACTCAATAGTGTTTTATTAATCATAAATCGGATTATAGCACACAGGTCCCTGATTCAATTAACACACACGCTGAGACCGAAAACCCATAAATGTACTCATTGTACCCAACTAGCCGGAATATCATTCGCCGAAATTCGCGTTCGTCGTAAATCACAGATCCTTCGAAGCATATCTCCCTGGTACCGAGCTTCAAACGGACCTCTGTATTTAATGCCTGCGTACGTTGTTGTGGCGCAAGTAAAGAAACGGTACCGTTTAAGGAATACTTAAAAATGTATTATACATTTGTTCAATTTACACTCTACAATAAATAAATAAGTCGAAATTAAATTAATTAGTGTTTTATAAATCTCTTAAAATAAAAGTGTATGAATTAAAACTACATGATTATAAAAAAAAAATATGTAAACTTCGTAGGTAAATTCTTCAAAAACTAATTAAGTCTACCCACCCAGGATAAGACAAGAGAGAGTGTCAGACTCTCACTTGATTAAAAATCCTCCCGTTCCTTCTCCTGTTCTGAGCCGAGCTCATTGCGCTTACCCCGCAACCCCGGCTGAACATCATCCCCGTCTGTGGTGGTCTATTGGTTCTATGGGGCGCGCGCAGAACTCGACGCGTCGTATCCTCGGGTCAGGTTCTGATCGGGCGGAGCTACCCTTAGTCGCCGTCTACAGACCCGGGATATTTAACTGGGCTAAAGGTTAATTTAAAATTAACTAAAATATCTTTTAAATTTAGAAAATTAAAAAAAACTGACTTTTAGTCGAGGCAGTGACATGTATAAAATAAGTCTACCAGCTATTTTAGAATAGAAATTGTGTTGGACTACATAACTGAGTAGTTCTTGAGTTCTCTTCAAGACTCTTGAGCCTTTGACTTCATTATGTAAAAGAGGCACAATGTCTTTCTTTTTTTTAAGAAAAAATAACGAAATAAATTATTTTACGCCATAATTTTGATTATTTAAAAAAAGATATTTCTAATGCGTGTTGCCTTCATTATTATTACTTCAAGCGTAATCATGACATATGAAACGTAACTTAGCGTTTTGATTAGATGTTTCAGAGAATCGTGTATCAGAGATTTCCTCTTATTCCTTAATAGCAGTAGATCAATTCTACTTTTTGAAGAATTCTATGTTTACTTAATATATTAGGGAAAACATACATACTTATAAGATTTATAAGTATTATGTATTTTACATGTACACGTGCGAAAGTAATTCTGTTTTTCATAGATATTTTAATAATAGCATGCCATCTTAACATATAAATTATTAATACTTGAGTTAATTAAAGTGAACATTTAATTCTTAATAAGAATTATCTTCTGAAGAAGACAATATGAAGTCAAAATGAAAGCATTTTTTTTACAAACAGACACTTTTGATAGGTTGTACAATTAATTACGTCAATCTGAAAGATAATAATAATTATTTAGACAATGTCTTTGTCAAAACCTAAGATCACAGTCGTAGCAAAATAATGTTTAGACTAAGACGAAGTTTGGAGTAACCAAGAACATCTTTCATTAAAAAAACACAGGGCTAATCCTTATTCGTTTAGATGTAAGGTTTAAAATGCCCCGTCTTGCTAGATAGATTGTTTTTTAGTAAATATTAGGTCAAATGGTTTGGTTTACTATAGTGAAAACCCATTTTATAGCAGTATATGGACACGCTACGAGCATTAGTTGCACTGTTCTATCGTTAGGCAGGGTTCAAATGTCATTGTTTCGTATAATTCGTTTTTGTAGATTATTATTTGTGCCTCGTCTGACATCTGGTATTTGTCAAATGTCCAATTTAGTTTTTATTTGTTTACCTCTGCCATTTAAAACAGTAATCACATAGGTTAGGTATAATAAAGGTATAATACTTAGAACAAAAATATTGTTTTAAGTATTATATTTATTTGTTAGTATTTTTGGAGTCCATCTTTCTATTACTATATAATACAATACTTCAGGATTAAATGCAATAAAACTATGTAGATTCAGTAAACAATAAACAGCTATAATTCTACATACGATCCAACGTTTACAATCGGCCGCCGTGCTCCCGGGCATCCGGTACACTCTCAAAGAAACAAAACGGCTCTGGAGCCGGATGTGCCGTGATAAGGAAACCGGATGCCGATCCCTGGCTAACGAACAACTAGTTAGGACCAACCAAATATACTAGACCTCCAGTCTACTCTTGAATCACGCTATGATTTACCGATGTTCAAGGGTTGAGGGGGGCCAAAGAGATCATTTTATATTGGAAAGTCCTATCTACATGCTAATATAGTGTAATAATGGCAAAGTGACGTGAAAGCAAACTTCCTTTGATACTCCACTCCTTAAGAGTACGCGCCTTAAAGTTATTTGAAGGGAATATGTTTTACGGGAAAATGTCAGGAAGATAATGGACTTGTTTGCAACGATTTTCAACCTTATTGTTAAAGGGCCATTCGTGTTACATTTAATGAATATTTTTAATTCGCTGAGGTTAAAATAGGTTGTTTATAAGAATAAGTTTTTACATTACTATTTTAATATAATGTTCTTAAACAATTTTGGAGTATCACATCAAAAAGTAAACACCATTAATCCTTACTTTAACGAGTCTAACATTGCAACAGCTTTGTGAGTAAAAAATCTGCAGAACTTCACACCACTTAAAATTATCTCCAATCTCTTATAACAATAAATATTCTTGTCCTAGTCAACCGTTTCCAGACTGAAATAAAGATCATACTGGATAAAACGGCTTTTGATAAAAAAAAAAACTTGGGTTACTCTTTTCAAATATAAACTTACACGGCAATCTCGCCTTTAATCCTAACTGTCTAAGGCTCAGTTTAACAGTGACTTATCATTCAGTAGTTAGCATACGGATGCAGTTCATTACTTGTAAGTACTGTGTAATGAAAATGGAATCTCTGGAGGAAAGGAACTGGAAAGTAGCGTTATAAATGTGTAATTACTGAGGTATATATTGCAAGGAACATTTGAAGTGCCTTTTTCAAGATTTTATAGGGTTCCATAACAGAATGTTATCGCTTTGTCCCCAGAAGGGTTTCATTAAGACATTTTAGCCAGCTTTTTAAATGATTTCTATATACACATATCAAGGTATATGTAACAATGTATATGTATGATTTCAAAAGAACTTAATTTTAAAAATACAATAGAAATTTTAAAGCAAGTTTATTTTCTTAGATAAAACTGAAACATCTGCGTTGCTCATGTACTTCATCAGACGAGTGCACAAATATGTTACTGTCTAATAAGAGAAGGTAACAAAGAATTGGACGCAGCTGTTCGACCAGTAAAAATTGCGAAGGAGACACTCGTAAAATGGAAGGTCTCAAGAAAGTGATTGATGATCTAAAAACTCAAAGATAAACGCTCCAAGTATTTTTCTAAGATAATCTCGAAACTTCAGTGGTTTTGTGCCTATCAACAAAAAGTCGGGACAGTCATTATTTTTATGAAAACGTTTTTGTGTAATTACTGTCTTCGAAAAAAAAACACGAGAATTCATATTTTACTCGGTTGACGAAAATTAAACTTCAAAAAGTCGATCTTATAAAAGGTAAGGTACTCCATTTTTTACGTGTAACAAGTTCGTAACGAGTAAAGTTACATAGTTGTTAACCGCAAAGCAAAGAAATATAAGCCAAACAATTTATAGAGTCACAAGGATAACCAACAGACGAGACCGAATTCCACTTGAAGTAGACCTCTGTAAGCACCACTCGAATGAAGATCCGACGCGACATTTCCAACATAACGACCTCAGAACGAAACAAAAGACAGACATAAAAATATAAGGACTATTGAAGAGGAAATAATCAAAGGGTAGGTCCAAAACCCAACCCGTGGGAAATTACACATGAAAGGCAAACCAAAATGTCTTGCGATTAAATCTGTCTGTGCCCGCATTTCTATCCCATCGAGTCATTTAATTGAGTGGAAATACTGAACGTTTGGGGGTCGTGTTCCAATTTAGTATAAACTCAGTGGACACGTGTTGGTAGATTGCAGTCTATTTGTTTAATGCAAGACAAATGACTTGGGTTATGAAATATTTTGTAGATTTACGATTTTTAATTACTGATGAAAATATTTTTATTACTTATAGGCTAAATATTTTTTGAAATCATAAGCCTAGTTCTATATCTCTAACTGTTGTTAGGTACAGGACGATCGATAAAATCTTGTCAATTTTAATTTTTCCCTTAGATGGTACCTACATAATTACTTAATCATAAGGCGCAAATTTATTTTCATCCTCAAAATCACAGGGCGTACTAAAAATAATAAACAAAATTAACTGACCTAGAAACATCAAAAAACTAATTAAAACCAACTTCTGTTTTTCTTAATTAATTAGGTTTGTCTCAGTTTACTCAGCCTTACACAAAATTTAAGTTAGCTTCTGCACTTTACTTAACCCGTCCTTAGTTTGCCTAACAACTTCTAAAAACTTATTTAGCTAAGTCCCTAACTAAAAGTTGGTAGTACTATAGGTGGAACATTCGTATTTTGTAACTGAGACTTTGTTAATTAAGAAGCAAAATGTTGTACAACAATTTGTGATGAAATATTTTATTGCGAATAAATTTTCGTGAGTTTGTAATCAAAAATTAGACGTTCTCTAGTCACCTAAGCATAATTATCAATTCTGGTAATAAGTGACAATATTTGACCACTCAACTTATTTCAAAACTCCTTGAAATTTATAGCTAAATAATAATGACATCTTTTCCATAGCTTTGGAAAAGATGTAGAGGTACTTTCAATCTGTATTTAGATATCACAAACAAACAGTGAAGGAAAAAAACGTAAACAAAATCGGGAAACCTTGACTAATAACTTCTAAATCACTGTGTGTAGTGATTAATGCTCAATCCTTGTGAAAAGAGTTGAATGGAGCAGCAGTGGGCACTTATAGGCTGATGATGTGATTATCGCAGGTCATTATTTACTTTATTTACCGTTGTTGTGATATTATAATTTTCAAACTTTGATTTGGATAGGTATATACAGACTGAGACTTTTTCGTTTTTTAATGTTTTAATGTTATGTGTATTATTTTGTACCTTTAATTTTTCTTTTGTTTTTTTTATTTAGATTTTAAGTTTTGGTTCGATTTTAATTTCATTTTGTGTGTGTCTCTAAGCTATCGCATTGGTTACCTGTAAGGGTAGCTTAGTTTGTGATAATACTTATAAATAAACAAATATAGAAAAACGTCTTGTTGTTTTTGTGACCACCGTAAAGAAAATTAAATTACTTCTTATAAAAATACATTACAAAACTTTGAACAAAGAATCGTATTGTCGACCTTTAGCTTCATTTCGTCGGTAACTATAGCAACCGTGATAATCGAAATGGTACTAAACCGGGATCAACATGGATCGTCTTTTGATACTCTGTTGTATCGTGGTGACGGGAAAGTTTTAACGAGTTCGGATCGAAACCTATAGTTTAGTATACCATATATTAAGTAGTAGTACTTTGCGTGCAATATTTCAAACAAAAAAGGTCTTAATACGTAATTTAAACCATAAATATGTAAATGAATTGATAAAAAAAACAATGAAAACAAATTAAAAGTTAGAAACGTAAAAAAGGTTTGTAATAAATAATACATTGCAAGAGAAATAAGTAAAACACTGATTATGTCTGTCAAGACAAAATATTTTCGTAGTTTGCAAGAAGCGCAAAGTAAAAGCTTTTCGAGTTGTATTGACAAACCACTCTAAGCGAACGTTTATTCGGTGGTAAGACGCCAGGTAACATGTATCTACGAAACACGCTTTCAATGTGCCCTTGGGATCTTTCCCGACAATTTGTACAGCGTTTTCAATACACAAGCACTTTTGTATTGAAAGTAAAAACATTTCCATCTCCGAAAAACGACCCTGAGGTAACATTTGGTAAGCATTTGTGATCGCACATTTATACACGAGTATTTCTCAAAGCGTACGTCGTCGTGCAAATTAAAGAATCGAGATCGATCGATTACTAACATGTTCTCAGCAAAAGAAAGATATTAAAAAGCAATCTACTTTAATTTCCATGAAACTGCTAACACGAAAAAGAAAAATTAATATTTTCCCTCGGCCCTAATTGCTTCTGACTGTAGAAAAAAAGCAGATGGAGTGCACCGCGTGTAATATTAAATGAATGTTTACAAGAGGTTTGCTCTGAAAATGTTTTTGCACAATATTTTTTTATAATTATATTGAGGAACATAACGACCATGCGGGGTTCGATGGTTAATGGATAAAACGATACAAGGAATATATTTAATGAATATTCCAAACTTTACCATAAATAAAAAATGGAAAGGTATTTACATGATCAAAAATAATATTGACTGTGCTAAATTACTCGTAAGAAGCTTCTCTGCTATTTAATAAAACGTATTTATTACTAAGAAAATACTGCGCACCTTTTAATTTTAAATAGATCTGTAATAGACGTGGCGCATAAATGCGGGGTGGGTGAGGATGCCATATAATAATGGGCTCTTTACAATATCGTCCGCAGCCTTCTGTGCACGGCCTTTTAATGTTACTGAATGATTTAATAGCCTATTCATAGGACAAATATTTATTGCACGCTATACTGGTTGAAATTACTTTATTGTCGCTTTATTTTTCTTGTAATTTCCTTTTTAAAGACGTGTATTTAAAGTGTGCTGTAATGACAAAATTTTAATAACATGTTTACCTAATTCTTTGTGCAGATTTGGATCTGAAGCCTCCAGTTTCCTTTTCCTCCTTTTTCCACTAGAACTGCTTATTTTTGGAGTTCTTCGCCGGTGTCCGTGTTCTCAGAAAGATAACTTGATTGTCTTCAAAGCTCAAATGAATAGATTGTTTATAGATAGGCGAAACACAGAGTAAGTGTTACTCCACGCCAGTTTTCTATAAGGCACGGCTTCATGGTATCACTCCGGTAGAGCCGGCCCAGAAGCATGGCTCTCCCACACTTAACATTATAAAAACATGAGCTGTGGAACCTCGTTGAAGCAGCAATACATTTTCATTTAAATTAATATTGTTATTGAAGTGGTCGTAGAAAACCAAATTGTGACAATATTTTGCATAAATGTTGGCACATGCAAACATAAACACACGTTAAGCCATTTGAAATGTTCCTTGCTGGCTGTTGTATAATGCGGTTTGAAATGTGTGAACGACTTCCGTCCCATCTACGTTGTCATCTTTGTAGATACTGCCCTATTTTCTTCTATAGCAAAATATAATTCTCTCCTAAAGTGATGTATCTAACGCGAGACAAAATGTGCAAGCGCAATAATAAAAAAATAACATATATAATATATTTATAAAAACTGTAGCGACGTCATTAAAAATAAAATATTTTTATTATAGGTATATAGACATAATTATGTTCTAAAATATGTGACATAGTCACGTCATCAGCTTGTGAGTGCCTACTGATAAACAAAGGCATCTTCTTACATGGAGAAGGATTGAACATTAAAAGCGTTATTAATGCTCATAGACTTCTTACGACATTTTCTTCTACATACAAACTTGCAAACTTACAAATTTTATAATATTAGTATAGATTAGTGTCATTGAGCATTTTCATCCTCATTTAATTTTCATTCCTTACATTCACCTGACAATTATCTCATTTCCTTTCACGTTTCTACTATTACAGTTCTAAGTAGAAAATCCGTCCGTTTGTCTACAAAGACATTCTACCTAAACATTCTATCTTCCGTTTCCAAGGTTTTATCTACTTTGAATACGATAGTGTATGAAAGACCACGGAATATTAAAGCGAGTTATTAATTAAAGAATACTTTAAAGTAAATTTGAAAATAATGGAATTCCATAATTAAAATTGTATATTAATAATTTATCACTTCGATTAAATCAGTAATTTCTATTAATAATATAATAGGAGGCTAATCGGAGTTATACTACGGCCCCAAAGAAAACCAGCGTAAACCAACAATAGCTTTGCGTTTGCCGTGTAAGTAAGATTACGGGAGGCCCAATCCAACCACCTCCCATCCCTATTTCCGTAAAACTTTTTGTTGACCAAAACTTACAAAATATATAATACATGCATTATTCTAAAATCTAATGTGTTTTAAAAGTAAATAAAAAGAATAATCTATTTAAATTTCGTCACACTTTATCCACACGGCATAAATCCAGACCCAATATTACAATACTTAAGCAGAAAATAACACAAAAATACTGTAAAAAAGTTACTTACTCAATGGCATTCTGAACACCGTTCGCTATTTAAAAGTTTCATAATAACGGTGATTGCAGAGTACCGGGACGGAACGCAGACAAAGGAGGATTTAATCTCATGTATTGATCAAAATTGTAAACAGATAGAGGCACACATTCCTCTAGAACGTTCGACGTGAACAAGCTTCGATGGAAGTGTTGTGATATGAATGCATTCTAGTTGGTATTATTTGTATCGAGTTGCCACTCGATTGTGCTTTGTCTCTATTTAGTTTGATCTTAAATAAAGTATTTATTTCTTAAGTTCTTTGCTAAATTATAATACTTTGCTAAAGATCGAAAACCATCACCATCTAGGTGATGGTTTTCGATCTTTGATTCGAGTAAATAATTGGTTTTGCAATATAATCGAAAAAAAAAGAATCAACTGGCTTTCTTTTCATAGCCGAAAAAAACAAGGGTAAGTTGATAAAATTCGATAATCAATTAAATTATCTTTATAAGACAATCTAATTAGTCCATTTAAACAGTTTTGAGAGGAATTTGATCAATCATATATACGATTTAACACATTCTCATCAACACTTAATCTTTTTGTTTCAAAAAAGCACAGAATCGATACAAATCGATACAATTTCTCGGTAATTCCACATCGCTCGGTGAGAACCTTGTTCCCAACGTGTAATACGATAAGCTGGCCCAGGATACAGGATTCACCGCACGTCCCAAAGCACATTTTCACATACATCCCGATACTCGATAAGGCGAATAACGAGTTTCGATACAAATGACAGCAAACTATGTGCGCTACGTTACCTTCTTAAGTAACTATCAAATAAGAACGAAGATAAATGCGAAACAAAATGTATTTGAATTCATTTTATCGTGCCTAGGCGACAACAGGATAAAAGATGAGGTTGGAACTTTCTTAGATACATGAACGAGTTAAAATTAAGTTTAGGATTTTAGATAGTCGTATCTGGAAGTGATATGCCGTTGGTGTAACGTTTCTTTGATAGTATAATGTTGAAATCTGAACTGAAGACAAGGATCTTTACTTTTTTTGTACTAAGGGTGACAAAAATGCATGGAGAGCTTAAGGTCGACTATTGACTGACAGGTTTTGCATAACGCTACCATTGATAACTAGATGGCGCTGCTTTTAAATGAAAATAACCCTGCAAAGCTTGAATACTTTACACTGCAGAGGCACACAATAAGGTTTTTGATGGTTAAAATAATAATTAAGAAACAATAATATATTTATATTCAAATACACATAAATTATGTTAATTTTCACATTTCCGAGGATTTAATATAGCGCCATCTAAGTCAAGTCAAGCAAACCAATTAAAAGATGGCGTCAATAATTAATAATAGACAATAATAAAAGTTTTAAACTAACCCGCATTTTCGATATCATTAAAAATGCGATCGGTAGCTCGGATAAATAAGAATGATAGTATAATGAAGTCGAAGGGCACCGGTTCAATTCCGGGTTATCATTTTTAAATTCAGGTTTTTTAACAATGGTTTTTTTTTATATTTTTTATATAAAATCAATAATAATAATATATAAATAAAATATTTGACGTTTAATATTTATAAAAGATAACAAAAATAAATAAATATATTATTTTAGAATAAAATTATATTAATAAATATATATAAATAACTTTTATAATATGTGCTAACTATTAATGTAAAAGTAACATATTTTTCTTACAGATTAAGACTAATACTAAGTTTAATTCTCATAAAGGATAACAAATAAAACTATTTTAGTGACATTATAATTTCAGACATTTATTTCTTAAAACATAATATTTATTTCTTTCTTATATAGTGTATACCCTGACCTAATAACTTTTCAGCTAACTGACACATTATTTATTACACTTTTTATAAGATTAATAAGTATTTTAAATCAAAATTGTGTTGTGCTAGTCATTTATTAGTTAGTTTTAAACACAATGTTATAATACGATTCTATATAATATGCAACCTTACTTCTGCAACTATTTTACCTCCCCATAAAATTTAATTAAAGTATTGACTAAAGTGATTCATTTTGTGCATCATGTTATGACAAAGGCTCATAGCTTAAGTATTCGTTCCAGAACAAGGAAGAAATTGAAGCTAGACCTTAAATCAATAACATTTCTAAGACCGGGATATAGCATTCACTAGATATGGGACGAATTGTTCATTGTAATTAATAAATAAATAATTTATTATTTTGCAATCAATAGCATCTGTAAATATTAATATTGCTTTTATTTTTATATCTCATATTCAGTAAAACATTAAAATCATTACTGTATAACAGTCGCTGGTTATGAAGTAGTCAATAAATTTATCCTACTAACACTAAGTTTGAACATTTATCCATTAAATAAATTATAGCTACCCCGGTCTTGTAATTCCTTAATCCTATAGTCAACAATGTCTTTTCTTTTAAGAACTAGTGTAGCCGCCATTTTTATCGATCCTATTTCTCCTATCTCGCTGGCCAAGGAATAATCCGTATGTCTGATTGCTGACTAAACACTTGCACAATTATGGAACATTACACATAGGACAATTGTCCTGCACGAACGTTATCACTAGCACATCTTCATGACGTCTTTCAGCACATCTATGTAGTTTTCACTGTTTTCATCACTTAAGATGACAATTCTCCAGTAATTTTCCTCATAACCTAGCCCCATAAGTTGAAACTGGTCTGAGTCAATATCACGTCTTCTGCCAGATCCACTACGGTGCTCCAATGAACCCTCTTCTTGAAACAGCTTTAGATATCCATAAAGTGGCAGTCTTTACCTGTAAGGGACGTGTATTATTTATTATTTTCATGTAGCGATAACCATGGATAATAAAATAAATAACAAACGGTCATTTATAAGAATACTTACGTTTAAGCCAGTTTCTCTAGAAATTCCAGTATAATTTAAGCTTTGATTATGCAATGCTATTATTTGGGCCCTCGTAGCCATATTAACATTTGAACGCAAATTCATAATAAAAATAAATATTAAAAACTTGTTAAACAAATCGTGACTGAACTCACTCAAAGATAGTAAAGAATGTTATGATTGAACAAAAAGGTTTAATTTTTATACAGTTAATTTTAAATTACCCTCAACTGTTTTGAGATTCATGATCGGGTTATAGTTGCTAAACAACTTCAATATAATAAAGAGTAGGATAATTTCAATACATATCAAGGTTACGTAATGGCCTAATGGCTAGTGGCATCGGTTAATTTTATGCTACCGAGTTCGAATCCTGGTTATTGCGTGCTTTGCTTTAAAAAGGTTTGGAATATCGTTGCAATAATTTGTATAACAATTTATTAAGTTAATAACTTTGTATCTGATAAAAACTATAAATGTATATTTTTCAATACCACTAGTATACTAGCGCCATCTATGTCGTCCATGGTATATAATTAAGGCGATGAAACGCCGTACAAACGATTTTGATTTAGAATCATCCATGCACTTATGACACTGATAGTACATCTAAATAATTAATCTTAGTTGAAGGATAATATTATATTCCAGTTGGTGTTGCAGGTGCAGGCGAAATAACTTACACGACCGGAGTGACACCACGGTCTCGCAGAAAATCGGCGTGAAATAACGACAGCGTTGTGTTTCGCCGTACGAGTTAGGTCCCGAAGGCCCCATCCTTTCCCTCCTCCTATCCCTCCCCAATCCCAATATCTCTAAAACCTCAATCCTCAAAAGTACGGCGACTTACTGGTAAGTTCTCCGTAGTTGGGGATGTCTATGGGTGGCACTGATTGCTTACCATCAGGCAATCCGTCTGCTCCTCGTTGCCATCCTATCACATAAAAATTGGTGGTTTTAAGTCAGTAAAAGTCTGTCACACATTTTCTCCCTCCCTGCCCCGAGCGGGAGAAGTCATTTGATGAGGTTTCACAATTAACCACCGACAAACTGATAAAAATTGCCTACCTCCAAAATACAAAACAAAATTATCGTATGTATAAAAAAATTTTACTTGTTTATTCCATCTGAAGTTTAGGTATATCTACATAATCCCGAATAATTTCGGTATCGCACTTCTGTAGTCGAGTTGGACAAGTTTATTCCCTTGTTGGGTGGCGAATATGGAGATATCTAATCTAGTGTCAGTCAACTTGATGAATGCTGAGCACGGGGTATATCTTCCGTAGTTATTGCTCCACGTGACAGATGGGGAGTCCTATCGCCGGCTCCGGTGTTCCGTACATGTAGTATACGTGACATTCTCACATAAATACACGTAGGTACGTTGAAGAAAATACATTATTATTTTTGGTGTTGATTTATTTACATTAATCACAAAATGGAATATCGATTTAAATTTAAAATTATGCAAATAAGTCAAGTGAAATGATTGATTAATTAAATCGAGATTGTTAAATGTATTTTTGTTTAAGGTGTGTTTATTTTTGAAGTGATTTATTATTGTAATTGGTTTAAAATGTACGGTGTACTCATGTCGATACAAAGCACACCGCCAGCCACGGGAGCAAAAAACAATATCCCGAGGGAACTATCAATGTCTGATTCGGACATTCCAAAAGCTTTACACAGCGATGACAATGTAAACACCCAGTCACGTCATAAGCGGCCCCGCTGCGATTTATCGCCTAGTAAGACGCTCGAGGAACACAATCTTGAGCTTAAATCCATGCTGAGAACCTGGAAGCAGGAACAGGAGGAGCACATGCAAAGACTGGTGGAGCAACAAACTTCTGCATTGGAAACAGTTGTTGCTGAAAATTCTTCAATACAGAACATTAATCAAGAAATTCGAGACTCAATTGACTTTATGAACAGCAAGTTCGAAGAGATGAGGCAGCAAATGGATAATTTGAAAAGGGAAAACCAAGCCTATAAAATCAGCATAGCCAATCTGGAGAGAAAGGTCGAAGATCTACAGGTGCGGTCTCATACATCAGATAACGACCTGACTGACAAGCTATCCGGAATGGAGTTGAAAATTGAGTCATTGGAACAGCAAGCTCGACTCAATAACATTGAGATCTGCAACCTGCCTGAGAGACGCGACGAAGACCTTCTCGAGCTCGTTGAAAAGATCGGTGCTACTATCAAATGCTTAATTCCCCGTCAAGAAGTGCTGGCAGTTCACCGTGTCCCCCACGCGCGTGCTATGGAAAACAACAAGCCTAAGAACATAGTCGTGAAGCTGGCCTCTCGCACCCTTCGTGATAATGTTTTAAGTGCCTATCGTCTGTGTAAAAATGTCACCTCGGACCTAATCGGTATGTCAGGTACTCCCCATAAGATGTATTTAAACGAGCATCTCACCCTCTACAACAAACAGTTATTTCGTACATGTCGTGAGGTGGCTCGGAAATATAACGTTAAGTATGTCTGGATTAGGAACGCAACTATACTTGTCAAGGCTACTGATGGCTCTAAAACATTTGCTGTACGTTGTCAAAGTGATGTCAACAAGATTGCGCAGTGTTATCGTCAAAATGAGTAATTTATATTTTTATTACATACTGGCATTTATATTTATTATGATTGTTTATTTATGCATCGATTCATTTTTACATATTTACCTCAAACTAATGTTAAACACTCGTATTGTAAGCCTACAGTGTATCTTATTATTAATTGTGGAAACCGGTTTCTTGTCATTGTTTTCTGAACCTTCTCGCTTTTGTTGGTTTTATTCTTATAGGTACGTAAACATCAATGACCTTGACCTTGTTTATACGTTGTGCATATTATTACATTTTTATCTTCAAAGCTTGTTACTTAAAATCCGATTATTAGATGTTGTTATTAGCACTCATAGCCAAAACCATGTACTCGCATATTCCTCAATTTTATACCGCTACCCACTGCATACGGAATCCAAGTTTTCAAATATACCCGACTCAAATAAATATGTACCACTTTATATTGAATACTTATGTGTTAACCTAATTACACGCAATGCTTGGTAACTATGATTTATCAATATTTTATCAGAACTGCAGAGGGATTCGCACTAAATTGCACACACTTTACACCAACATTCTTTCCTTATCTTATGACGTAATCATTTTGTCTGAGACCTGGCTAACACCTAATATAATGGACAAAGAATTCATTGATGACCGATACATAGTTTTTAGAGAGGATCGTGACCGCATTGCTACAGGCAAGCGAGAGGGTGGGGGCGTCCTGATAGCCGTGCTACGCGAGCTTCGGCCCGTGAGGATATCAACTTTTCCCTCGCCTGCTGGTATTGAGCACGTTATGATCAAAATGCCTGCGTCGCGCTGTAACACTCACCACGTCATTAGCGCTGCCTATATACCACCACGAACACACGACGATATTTACCTGTCACATTTGTCCACATTAGAAAATATTCTTACAGCACCCTGTGTTGAATCATTCTATATCGCAGGCGATTATAATCTGCCTGATATTGAGTGGTCGGACGGTGTTAGTCATGCTTGTACTCATTCACAAAGTAATGTGGGAAGATCTTTGCTGGATCTAATGGCTATTACGAGCGCTTCACAACACAACACAATTAAAAATCAACTCGGTCGTATTTTAGATTTATTCATCAGCAATACTGAATGTCAGCTACGATCCGACATTTCAGTTTTGCAGGCCGACAGTCACCACCCTCCATTTTCTGTGTTGGCCCACCTCGAGGCACCATTTCAGCCCATGAAGCGTCACTCTCCAATAAAATACAATTACTTCAAAGCTAATTATCAAGAAATTAATACAGCAATAATGAAGTTGAACTGGGATGAACTTTTACTCAATCTATCCTGTGAAGAGTCCGTCGATACTTTTTACGACCGCATATATGGTATTGTCAGATTACATGTTCCGCTTTCACGCCCAAAATCTAATACCTTTCCCGTTTGGTTCAGTTCTTCCCTTATTAAAATTTTCAAAAATAAAGAACGCGCATGGATACGGTGGAAAAAAATGCAAAACTTATCTGATTACGAAAAGTTCTCTATTCAGCGTAGACAATCCAAACAACTATGTGAACAATGTTATAAAAATACATGCAAACTGTTGAAGAGAGCATACCCGTCAATGTCAAGCATTTCTGGAAGTATATCTCTAACCGAGGGAAGGGTCCTGGAATCCCAGCCAACATGCAGTACAAAAATAATTCAACAAACTGCCCAGCGCAGATATGTACGTTATTTTCTGACTTCTTCTCCTCGGTTTATGAGCCTCCAACTTATGACCCTAGCACCTGGACACCGCCAGAAACCCTTCACGAGAGTTCTGTATGCATTCCGCACATTTACCTTGCAAAAGATGCCATTCTTAAGGCACTCAACTCATTAGATTTAACTAAAGGAGCGGGCCCGGATGGTTTGCCTCCATCTTTCTTAAAGTACACAGCACAGACCATCTGTGTTCCATTGCACATTATATTTAATAAATGTCTTAGAGAAGGGATTTTCCCAAGCATTTGGAAGAGGGCTTTCATCACGCCTATACATAAAAGCGGTGACAAATGCAATGTTGAAAATTATAGGCCCATATCTATCTTATCCACCTTGTCTAAGCTTTTTGAGAGTTTAGTGCACAGCCACTTGTTACCACAGTTAAATCACCTTATTATACCCGAGCAACATGGTTTTGTTAAATCCAAATCCACCACTACAAATTTAATGAGCTTCACACAATATTTGTTTGAAAACATGGATGTGCGCACGCAGGTTGATGCTGTTTACACTGATTTTCGGAAGGCTTTCGACAAGGTGGACCACAAATTACTACTCGATAAAATTGCTTTCAATGGCATAAGAGGGAATTTACTCAGATGGTTTGCTTCATATATTTTTCACAGGACTCAAAAGGTTGTCGTCAATGGATTCGAGTCTGACTATGTAGTCGTTGGATCGGGCGTGCCGCAGGGTTCGGTCTTGGGTCCTTTGATGTTTATCTTGTTCATAAACGATATAAAACTCTGCATAATCAACTCGAAATTCCTAATGTACGCTGATGACATAAAAATCTACAAGGCTTGTGCGAACTCTCAAGATTGTTTGCTTCTACAGGAGGACTTATGCAGGATTGCACAATACTGTCTAGTAAATAAACTTCATCTCAGTCTTCCAAAATGTCATTACATTTCATTCAGTAAAAACAAAAATAGTATTCACTTCCAATACACCTTGAATGACACACAACTAAAAAAAACTGAGTGCACGCGTGATCTTGGCGTACTTCTTGATTGCAAGTTGCATCTCGACACTCATATTGACAAGATAGTTAGCAAAGCTTTTCAGATGTATGGTTTTGTCATGCGGTCTAGTAAGGATTTCAAAAACCCTTCTACTCTTCTTTTCCTATATAAAACACTGGTCCGTTCACAGTTAGAATACGCGGTACCCATCTGGTCCCCGTATTATGAAAAATATAAGCATGCTATAGAAAAGGTACAGAAAAAATTCCTTCATGCCATG
Organism: Spodoptera exigua; assembly: GCA_902829305.4. Lineage (NCBI taxonomy): Eukaryota > Metazoa > Arthropoda > Insecta > Lepidoptera > Noctuidae > Spodoptera > Spodoptera exigua. The sequence continues at coordinate 9,347,677 of LR824612.2, forward strand.
CACTATAAGTACTTCCATGTAAGGATTCCCTATGCAGATTTGTTAAGGCATTATAAGATGTTGAGCTTGGATTCTAGGCGTTTATTGATTATGGTTATGATGCTACACGGCATATGCAATAATAAATTTAACTGTACTGAGTTGTCTAATAGACTATGTTATGTAGTACCTAGAACTGCTATTCGGCGGGAGGTGCGCGCGCCTCGGCTATTCTATACCCCTCGGTGCAGAACTAAGGCCGGGGTACGGGCCCCTATCCGCCGACTCTTAGAAACCTATAACTCACAATTTATTGACTTCGATATTTTTTCGCTGTCCCAACCTAAATTTAAAAGAGTTGTCTAACAATTTCTTGCAAGTCGTACATAAGTACCTACTCTCCGACTCTTGCTCCCCTCGATCTGTCCGTAAGTGTTAACTAAGTAATATTCCAATTTAAATTATATCTTTCTTAACATGCGTTCGCTCTTATACTCATATGTTATTACGTGGACAATGGTGTGGGTTATACGTTATTACAACTGTAATGTAACTACTTTATTGTTAATTCTGCAATGTATAACTGTTTTTTGTCCCAAATAAATAAATAAAAAAAAAAAAAATAGTGAATCGATTTTACCGATTTATTTTAAGTATCTAAAAAGAAATATATATTTCTTCTTTATTATTAAGCGAAGCGACTATGAATCCAATCCAACCATTGATTTGTTTGCAGATGGATGGAAGGAAATTTTATTGGAGTGCATGAGGTACTGCGAGAGGAACGTATGAATGTACTTATTTTTTCTTGGTTTTTGTTGTTAATGTAATTAGATCTCATCAATTTTAACATAACACAAAAATAAATAATAATAAATAAATAGATCATGAAAGATATGCCTATTCAAATTTTATTTTTATTTTTTTGGTAAGTGGTCCGACTGTCTTATATAGATACTATGGCCTCATAGTATCAACACAGTTGGAAATGATGCCTGCTTTGTGTTTTCTCATGTGATACAACAAGAGGCCTCAAATCTTAGGGATTTGAAGCATGGACCAACCCACAACGTAATTGCAACTACTTAGGTGTTGCAATTACGTTGTGATCATAATAATGTTCATTCATCGGGTGATCTGTCAGCTCTTTCGCCGACCTCGATCTGTCTCATAAAATAAAATCAAAAACAAACCAAAAAGTAATATTTGTTTTAAGTGCGTATCACACGGTCTCATAAAGGGCACTGATTTAAATATTTTCATTAATCCATATGAAACCACCTTTTATAAAAAAACTCAAATATGTACAAACTTTATCACCCGCATAAAATTAACTTGCGAAGCAAAAAATAATACTATTTCAAACTTAATAAATACACCAGACGCCTTTGTAATGAGAAGCTACGAATATTCTACCTAAGTGACCTATATTTTGATATCGCAAACGTTAAACATTCCACAGCTAATTTAAATAATTTTGTGACTCACAACGTTATTAATGGAAATATTTTTCAGACAGAATGAATTAATTGATAAAAAAAATAAAAGACTCACGAATGTTATTATTGACAATATTTCTATTTAAAACACGAATTCTAACTTGCATAAAATAAAATCATCTTCTACATATATTGTTTTTAGTTTAAAAATCTATGCAAATTTTACACGACTAGCATTTTCTACACAGCTTCCCCTACTGCCCATCTCCTGTTAATTTTAGCGTAAAGTTTTATAACATATTTCCCTAACCTACATTTCACTGCTTTCTCTACTTGATCAGGTTGACATGATCAGGTTGTCTACTTGATCAGATAAGGTTGACTGGTAGAGAACGTCACCAGGCGTTTAGACCGCCTTTCCTACCAACATTAAACCATAAATAAATAAATAATGGGTTTTTAACACAAACATAATTGTTCAATCCATACCAGTAGTTCAAAAGAGTCTAACGCGGTCACACATTTAACACATTTGACAGAGAACAAGAATACACGCTTTCTTTTAAACCTAAACAAATTACTGACGGACTGAAGAAATTTTACACAATTCACTGCATTTTATAATTACTAAGAAAATGGAAAACAAAATAATTGAAAAAGTAGACTAATGGTTTAAGCGCTGGCTTTATTAAACAAAGTGAATAAAAAGTGCTACTAGGGATTTCGAATCGACTCTTAATTCCAGTGCTTCCATTTGTGTTAATGTTTTCAACAAGTTAAAGGTTACGTGTTTTATTATTTGTTTTCTTTGTAACTATATCTTTTCTGATATTTAGAAATATGTTGTAATATCTGTTTTATTTATGGACGGAGATATTGAATATTTAGACTACAAAAAGATATGAAAATTACTTTAAGGAAGTAAGACCAAGCCTTCGTTTACAGAGACGCTGTGCATACTGAATTTCTCGTCCAAAGACATGGTGGGCTGCGTTATCGCCCGCACTAATGTAAAAATAATATGAGTAATGTATGAAGGACGCCTGACGCGCCACGTCTCCGTAAAGGAGGCCGAAGAGGCTCGCTACGATATGTGCTACGGCGTAGCTCACTGCTACGGGAAATAAACATTTAATTACAATTCATAATAAGAATGGTTTTTTAAAAGATTTATGTAATAGAGCATCAAATTTTTGATGAAATATATAAAGTAGCTCCTAATTCAACGATTCCACTATCGATTTAGAAATAAACGAATGATGTTGTAGAAAATTTAAGCTAAATTTTATAAACAAACTAAATAGTTTTAACTATTTTTACAATAATAGACTCAAGTAAGTGGTCAAGCGCAACAATGTACCACAGCTTGAGCCTGAAGCAGGAGTAGTAATGGAGTAACTTTAGTCAGTAAGAGTCTGACACTCTCTGATTCTCGAACCAGGGCGAGAACAATTGGTAAATTTTAACCTAAAAAATCGTCCAAAGAGATTTTAATAAAAACTTTGAACGTATATAGAAATAAAATTCCTTCATCTAAAATTTAAAATCTCAGCATTCGTTGCATATTTTCTTGAACCTGTTCATAGTCACTTTACAAAGATTTTAGATATGTAGTATAATTAAATTCCCTTCATCAATTTCATAACATAGATATACAGATGTATAGACTAGTTCGTTGGTCAAGTGGTTATTTTTTTTGTGAGAGGAAAATAATGAAATAGGTTTCCCGCTTAAGGTGAGGCGGGAGGGAGTGTCAGACTCTTACTGACTAAACGTCCCCGTTCCTTCTCCTGCTCTAGGCCGAGAGCGCGGTGCCACATCGCGCTGGCCTCACAACCGCGGCTATTTAGGCATTTGGCACTTAGAGGTGTATGCGAAACGCAACGCGCCGTTCGCTCGAGCCTGGTTCTGGTCGGGCGATGAGCTACCCTTACTCGCCATCCGCAGAGCCACGCTTACAGTGGCCGGAGATAGAGTCTCGGTCGAGTAGTCGATCAAGTCAAGCGGTCTAAGATTTCTTAAGTTTTTTAAATATTTCTCATGGAAATCGGAATTTTGTCTTGTATGTGGAGAAAGACTAATCTCTATTACATGACAATCTAAATATAACTAATGTGAAGTGAATGTACATTGTATAATATGTAAAGCATTATAAGTAATCATATTGTATGAACCTATGCTTGCCTTTTGTGGATAAATAGGCGTGACGATATGAAAACAACAGTTGTACATAACGTTGACCGTTATTCCGTTTCATTTAACAACATACTGGTCTAAACGACCTCTTAGGAAAGTTAATAGGTCATTTAGTGACTCTTATATGTGGTCACATTACTTTTACCGAAGAATTTACTGCGTATTGAACTAGAGAATAACTACAAAAGTGACTTTATGTCTTGTAGCAAAAAGTATTCAAGGACAAATGAACAATTACTTACAATAAATGCAGAGTAGACGCGGTAGCTGGGCAGCCGACGTTCATACAACGAGTCACGGGTTCTATTTCAGCACGAAAAAACTGTTTGTGTGATCCACATATTTTTATTCGGGTCTGGCTGGGACGTGTTTGTGAAATTATATATTTGTAAATGCACTCATGGCACAGAACAAAAATTTTAGTGTAAAAAAAAACAAAAAAAAATTAAAACTATACAATTTCATTTATTTTGAAATGCTTTATAATATACTTGTACGTACATAATTATTATATAATGTAAAGTACCAACTAGTCAAATTTAATACACCAAAATGTTAAAAACGTAATTTTTCTATGAATTTTGACTGAAATAGCAAGTTGTAACGTCATAATTTTTTAACATCAATTAGGATATATTTGTTTGTTTGACGTGATATTAATTGATTTTTTTGTTTTTTTTATGGTTTTTTATGATGAAAGTTTATTGTATTTTCACTGTCAATGAAAACAATTTTCGAAGGTTATCGAAGAATTCTTATAATTTAAAAATAACTCTGATAAAATTTAACAAAAGAATTATATATATGATAATTATACAGTAAATTTTTTTCAATTAATTTCTTGCTATAAGGACGCTGAAGTAAGTAGGATAGACGATTACAGATGGAACAGAACGTTGCTGAGCAGAATTTGTCGCATTAAATTTTGTCTTTATATTGAGAGGGAATATTCTATTTGCGGGTCTACTGAGTAGTGAATAGTACAGCTTACCCTTAATGGCCGCTCCTTGTGCATCTGATGGGTTTATTATAAATTTAAGACTAACTCACTCAAGAAACATTATATTTCTTGCAATGAGTACAAATGAATATAATAATCAACTTTTAACTTACGATATATTTTGGAACAGATTGAGCCAAACCATGACTTAGAGTAGAAATTTTGTATCCAAGTTTAAAATTGCTTGACTATAAATGCTAAGTGAACTGACACTAAAAAACGGCTAATCAAAAGTCACCTGATAAAAACTTGCTTAAAAAGTTATTTTTTATTAATACTTTTAAATATAATTAAGTTTGTGATATTGCACTGCAATTCATGTTTCATTACCGCGAAAAATATGAAATAACTTTATTTTACTGTAGGTACCCAGTTTAAAATGTTAAAAGAAAAAAAAAACATTAACTTCCCAAAAAAATTAAATGTTATTTTTTTTAACTTTTTAATAAAAGGTATAAGAAAAAGCATAAACTTTAGAGTAAAATATAATAAGTAATATAAAAAAAACACTGCTTTTTCTACATGTTCGCCTTACTTTTATAATAAAGTAATACACGATTTTCTTGATAAAATGCCATGTAAATAGCCCTTGCTTTCGCAATTATACTACTTTACATATATTTACTCAGAACAATGCAAACTTAAATCAGTCAAAACCACGACATGCTGCATTCATTTATTTCCACTTAACGTTAATTTAACCGCTTAAAGTGGTCCCAGTTATTTGTAAATTGTGTTCCTTGTATTTTTAAATTATTTTGTACTGGTTGCCCGTCCCTGTTTCGCATTCGGCATTACATACGATTAAAAGGCCGTTACATCCCAATAAACGCATCTAATTTTCTTTTCACTTCCTTGTGATAACCACAAACATAGAAACATAGTTTTTGTTAAAAAAAAGCATATATACGGTCGAATTGAGAACCATACTCCTTTTGGAAGTCGGTTAAAAAACGAATCTATGTTTGTGATTAGTCCAGGTGTTATCGAGTTATGCGCTTACTAACACATTTTGCGATTCATTTTTATATGTACAGATTTATTCTAACCTGTATATCAAATATAAATATACAACATATTTGCGTTAATAATCACAACATTTTTATGCTTAATAATGACCTATTTGCACTGTACATACCTCGATTAGTAAATTTTAATGATTCTGATGCCATGCTTCCCGTATTATTATAATAAAAGTGGTCTGTAGTTATAGTAGACAAATCATTACGTATGAATCTAACGAAAACATTCGATCCGAAAAACAGTGCGTATATTTTAATTTTATAAAATTTGATGACTCTACGTATTTCTTATTCTACCATAACAAAATACCACAACAGGGTTGCCACGCAACTTACAACGCTTGCAGTTTTTTTTTTAGATATTGTAATGGTGCCTAGAACACGATTTTCCTTCAGTCAATTACTAAGGGGGCAAATTGCAACGGGAATAACTGAATAAAACATTTTAATTAACCATTTATTTGCTGAGGAACCATTTCTATTTTTATTTATAGACATGAAAACAAAATCAACTTTCTTTTATGTGAGTAACAGCGTCTGCCATTGTTTTATTTATAGAATCCTTTTTAGATTCCACCATTTAAAAATTCAAAAAATGTTATGAAAATGGAATAAAAGCTTTTAACTCCAACAAAACCCTTGTTTCGTTTTGTTTCTTAGAAATCCTATTTCAGCATCAGTAACACAGCTTAACACAAACCCAAACTAACTCCAGACTAGTGCAGACAAATCTTATAATAGACGAATAACAACTCATTACTATCTGATAAACTGTTTCCTAGTCCCCATTGTTCCAATAATTGCTGGCCGGGCAGCCGCACGCAAACAATGCCACCGATTATTATCGCTATACTCGTGAAAATCTCATTATCTTCAGATCTGACGTTATTCTTCGTGAGCCCTTTGTCCGTATGGGCCGCAATCACGTTCGCATCACAAACAAACCGGGATAAATGGTAGGTGATGCTGTTTTATTACTGTTGGTGAACGATTGGGGTGTCGTCGAGTCTCGTCAGCAGATTGTACGCAGATGCGTGATTTATACGCCCAATTTTTCCCTGTTAGCTAAAGGATATCAACGATTTGTTTAGGGGAGAAATGTTACGCGTTATTTAACTCATACTGATTAGGAACTGGAGCGAATAGAAAAGCGGATGTAATTATTATGATCGATATACATGATTATTGTTTTAGTTGGTACATAATGATGCTTCTTGAACTTAACATTGTATAGCAATGTTAGAATAAATGATTTTCATATCTTGATGGTTATCGCTAACTGTGAAGATATTTAGTTACATACCACTATAAGTACCTGGTATATTACTAAAGTTTCGCACAAGAGTATCTGTAGTACCGTCTCAATAAGGTCGGACTTTGTCCTTTATTTCAATCCCGAATAGTAATTTCCCGTGGAACAAGGTACGCTGTCCCCTCAAAGATGGCAATTTGAATTCCTAATGGATCAATAACTATTTCAGTTTTGTCTTTGTCCTACAAAGCAAGACCCAAAGGAATTTGCTGTATTTGCCTTCATTTCCCGACAAAGAAAATGAGTAGAATTTCTAAGGAATTCTCAATTGAAATTGACAATTTAGATAAATGCCTCGCCTTGCTTAATTGCGATTAAAACGGGGCGTCTGGGAAATGGAATTAATGGAAGCAAGGTGTCAAGGTTTACTGCAAAATTCAAACAATACGACGGTTCTGCAGGTAAGTATGTAATTAAACATCAAACGAAGACAGACTTCAAACACGGTTAATAAACAAACGCTATAAAGTTGGGTTATGGATAATGAATTCTAAAATATTTCATCTCGAAATTCTTCGTATCAACAGAAGAAGAGGAGAGAAAATATTGCTTTTTATTAGCAATTGCCACCCAACAGTTCAAAGCTTTTATTCGCTCGTCCGATTACAAGCAACACTAGGCTAGAGCATTTATCGCATAAAATCGAAACTACCCTTTACTCAGTCATGCAAAAACGCTTTCAAATCGAAAACTTAGATATGACGAGAGCAATTTCCCTAGTGACATAAAACACAGAATAGCTAGACTCTTTTTGCACGCTAAATTGAACTAAAAGGCTTTCAGTAGCAGACGAGGCAGGATGCGGCCGACGCCGGACTTCCGGCTTTACGTGCCTCAGACTTTACATGCAGCAGTTTTTCTCTTTCCCTCTCTTATTTATTTCCCCTCAATGTTACATTGAGTGGGCATAAGTGGTGAATTTTACTGAAGTTTAGTGGGTGCATAAATTTGAGTCGAATTAAGGTTTTTTATGCGCTGCTTCTCGTTTGTGTCGTAAACATTTTGTTTCAGGCGTATTTTTTCACTTTAACTTTCGGTAGCAGTGGTTGATAATCTATGTATGTTGGTTTAAAATTTTGTGTAAGGCGTACATTCTTTAAACAATTTACGTATAATATGCTAGTCCCTATATATTCTTTGAGACGAAATAGTTACGTACATTAACTTCTGTGTAAGGAGTATTAGTAGGGCAAAGCCAAGCTTTTTCATATAAAAATATCAACATTTTATTTTTATTCCCTTATGGACGGTCGATGAAAATAAACTTGCAAAGTCTAAAGCTTCAAATATAACGCCGACGGTAATAGATTTGAACCTTCAACCATTAAATGCGTTAGATCCTAAGCTAAAAATAAAAATGTCAACTTTATAAAGCTGTTTTTACAAACTGTTCCTCTTTTATCTTAACCTAATTAAAAATAGGATATATTTATCTCGTTGAAAATATTGGAAGTTTTTATTGTGAGAGTAAGTATAAAGAACCAGTGACTTACTTATCTGCAAACTATTAAACTATTCGTAGAAGTTTGTAGTTACAATCTGAATAGCTATTTGATATACATATTTTGCATGGAAAAAAGTTCAGTCTTCATTACAAGTGTCTAATTGATTAACTAAGTTATTATATTTTCTTACCTATACACCAAGTATCAAATTGAGATTGTAAAAAAGAAAAAGCAGATTGTACAAAAAAGATTTTTAGACACTTTTAGATACGATAGCACTACGTGCATTAACGATTTTTAGAGTATATAAACGTCATAACATAGTGTTATAAAACTAAACTCAATAAACAATTTGATATACCGATATATATATAACCAAATAATAATACAATACTATGTATACCTCTCCAGATATCGTTGGTCCGTAGTCTTAAGAGTTCATCTGAAAAGCCTAACCTTATAGTCATATCGTCAGCCTATAAGTGCCCACTGCTAAGCAAAGGCCTCTTCTCACGAAGAAAGTTTGAGCATAAATCACCACGCTTGCTCAAGGCGGATTGGCGATTTGAAAATTATAGTAAGAAATTATAAGTTCAGATTTTCAATTCAATTTCAATGTTTTTCTTCACCGTTTGTCAGTAGTGTTTAAATAATCATAGAAATTACATATTATTAGAACTCGGAAAAAGTCAATTTGGAACTTGCCAGGCCACCACGACAGTCATATACGTAACCTTATAGTATTATACGTAAATAATAAATATACCACACACAGAGAATTTATAAATGGCCGGTAGGTTTGCGAGGGGTAGTAACAAAAGCAATGATGTACCGCAGCTCTGGCTCGGAACACGAGAAGGATCGGGGTAGTGTACTAAGAGCATCTAAGAGTGCCGCACACAGCCAGAACCGGTCATCATTTGATGACTACCCTTCCACAAAAAAATATTAATAAACATTAATAAACAACAATCTATGTATAATATATTACTAAATGTTCATATTAATCGTTTTTAATTCCACCAGTTCCAATTTCACTAGTTCATAACAACTAGAGTTAAACAACACGATAATATTAAATTAGAGTTATAATAATAGAAAGTACCTACAGTTTATTTCAGGTTAGTTCAAAACTTCATAATATAATCCTGAATTGATGTCATTACTAGGATGTTGGAAAGCTAAATATAGAAACAATTTTAGAGTAGTAATTTTCTAACAATTTGAGAGTAGTTTAATCCGTTGGATACCTATAGATAATGATAAAAAAAATTGCCAAATATATTTAATTCTTTAAGAAAGAGAAATAACAGTTAAGAAAAAGACATTCATAAAATTTAGTCAATTTCCCTAACAGTGTCATTATGGAAATGTAGGTAATATAATTGTAGAAACAATACGAATTTGTAATTGGCTATGAAGGTTGTATTACAATTACGCGGAACTACAAAATGTTATTAACCTAATTGTTGTATTTGCACATTACGTTACGTCTACTTTTCCCTCAAGAGATTATGATTGATTGATAACGTACAATTTGAGCTCATATAAGTACACCCATTAGAAAATGGAAACTACTCATAATGTAATATGTTTTTATTCTTGTAATAAAGAAACAAAACCTCATTATCGCATTGGATTATGCAAATAATTTTAATAAAATTAAAAAAAAATCTGACTAAACAAACACACTGATATTATAATTTTTTGTGCGAAGAAAATACCAGCATCTCTTTTTTATTGTATAGTATGGTAAGCAGCCGACGCCGCCCATGGGCCTTTGCACTAGTTGTTATTCATGGCCTTTTTAAGGTTGTTAGGATTTTGAGGATTGAGAGTTTGGGAATGGGACGGGGAAAGGATTCGTCCTCGAGAAAACTCACGACGACACTCCAACTTCATAATACTTGTTTCTTAAATAATAATATTCAACTAAAATTTCTGTTTCTATCGACACAAACAAAATGTTCTAGAAACAGATACATATACTACACGTCTTATAGAAAAACAACGCATGCAAATCAAATTTAGCAAATATTGTACCTACAAAAAAAACGAGCATATAAAACTCAGACTACTAGTTATAATGAAGTTCATCTAATATATCATCATCACCCACCGATAAATGTTCAGTGTTTTGAAAATGGGTCTTTTACACTAGTGGTGATCCGAGCGTACGGCGCGCAGCGTTCCGCGCGCGCCTCAAAGAGCCATTCGACCACCACAGACGGGGCCCTAAAGGCTGATGTTCAGCCGGGGTTGCGGGGTAAGCGCAATGAGGTACCGCGACCTCGGCACAGAGCAGGAGAAGAAACAGGGGGGTTTTTTGTCAGTAAGAGTCTGACACTCCCTCCTGCCCGGCCCTGGGCGGGAGAAGTCATTTGATGATTTTCCCCTCACAAAAAAAAAACACTAGTGGTGATAAAATTATCTTGAAATAACAATCATAATTCAATTAACTCGGATCTAGTCACATCAAATACACACATAATAACATTTTATCTTTACATAATAATACACTATCTCGAGTATGATTGAAGTTTGAATTATTAAATGAAAACTGATGGTCTTGAAGATATTCAATATCGAATAACAAAGAAAAACAAACAAAATTTATAGCGTCTTAATATTTCGAGGATTTTTCGTAAATAAAATATCATAACATCCTGTCTATAGTGATTTGATATTATGTTTTTTCTCCAAATATTAGATGAGCAAGGCTTATTTTATATTATCAAAAGTGTTCTTTATTTTTAAAAATAAGAAACTTATAAAAATACTACATAATAATTAATGTTTTGTTCAAGTAGGCACGTAGTTAAAAAGGTGTTAAAAATTGTGACTAATTTTCATGATCTTTAGCAATCTTGCGTTTTTAAATTTGAAATTAAACATAACACCTACATTTATCAGTTATAGTTAGATTTCCATAAGGAAGAAGGCAGAAGGAGAATACATTCACTTTACCGATGAGGATATATAAAAACTTGTATTGAACCGTCGTAAAAGAAGTTTTTGCTTCATATTGTTAAATATGAAAATGCTAGTGTGCAACGAGACCATACATCAACATTTTACTATATATCAAAGGACCAATACAGAAGCAAACGGCGATATTAGACTTTAAAAGAGTCTGTGACCTCTGAGTTTGTTATGCCATTTTTTCTCAAAATATTCAGATAGGGAATACTAACCTGATTACTACATTAATTAAAATGGACGTAAAAAACTAATATTGTAACATATTTGCAAAATGATAATTATTAATTACTTATCATTTACCCTTCATTCATTAATTCACTGCTGACAACGAACAAAACAATGACACACGTTTACATCGGATATCTATGTTTTTGTCAGTTTCGTATTTTCACCCAAATTAGTATTCTGTTACAGTTCCGAGGGCTAATTGGATTGTTAGTCAAATTGACGTACAAACACTGACATTGGCGTCAGCATTCGTGTTATTTTGTGCCTTATGCGCTTCGATTGAGGACGAGGTTTTGTCAGTTATTTATTGTCAAGACACATAGTCAAGAGACATAGAACTGAATCCTATAGTAATTTTATTATTCATGTTAATAAGGGTTATGGTATAGTTTACAAACTAAGATAGGAGAGGAAATACACATTCGTAGGAAAGTAAGGGAATGAAGTTTTTTTATTGATGAAAAGGTGTATTTTGTTAGGTGGCTCATAAGCTTGTTTTATTTATTTAAATTTCCTATTTTCAAATACTTATACCTACCTAATAAGGTGCATCTCCGAATAAAAAATAATTGTAACAATTTACAAATATTTACTCTTGTTTTTTAATAGTCATCCTTACGTCCAAACCAGAAACGCAAATCATCAGTAACCACCACAACACGAAGTAACTAAACCCTACCTTAACTTTCAACGATTTTTTACTTCAACGAACACTTACCAAGCCTGTCTAACTAATCTCCAAAACAAGGTCGATCGTAAATCATCCTACTTAGCTGTAACTTCTTAGAAGTAGACAAAAACATGAACTAACAAGTTCATGCCACGCTTCAAAACAACTATAAGGACAATTGCGAAACAGAGCTAAGACTAAACGTCTCAAACTTGCCAGCTATAAATTGTTTTAAACACTAATTTCTTCTGTAAAGAGATTAAGCTGACAGTTTAGCTACATTTTGATGAGTAGTTATACTTCTTGAAATCCAGATGAATAAACAGTCCGCAATAATACTCTATCAATTTTAATACACATAAAAAAGATGACAGATTTATTATGTATGTAATGCATAAGATTACATGAAGGTTAATTTTGTTCTCCCATATATTTAGTTTTCATCTGATCTGCGGAAGGCGATCCAGGGTAGTTCGCAGCCAGACCCATGTGCACAGTGCGTCAAATTCCGTGCGCATCTCAAAGAGCTATTAAACCATCACAGACGGGGAATAGGAAGCTGACACGGGATGGTTTTTAGTCAGTAACAGAGTGACAGTCCATTCCTTTCGCTCCTCTAGGGTAGGCGGACCTTTTAGAAAATCAATTTTAATAGTTATTGTAGTTTTTTAAATTCAGTATGATAATATGGAATTTATAACTATTATAATCAGAAGCTCCAAGGTAAGGTATAACAATATTATAAAAAATGAAGTTACTAATATCAAATTACTCGTGGATTTATAAAACAATGTTCATTACATTACACTCCTGATGCAATCTGTAGCCATGCAGTATTTCGCGAATGTTATTATTGTAATATCTCTAATTAGTCATACTAACAAGTAAACCACTAGAACTGTCGTTGTCTAGTATAAATATGATGGCCAAAGTAATGCCGACCATTGACAATGTAATTCTGGTGTAGTGAGATGCCCAACTGCATGCTTTGATATTAAAGTCAAGTAACCAAGATCCAAGTATTTAAATCATATTACACTTATCAAACATCAAGTATAAACCACGAAGCTCTAGTAGCTACAGATATCGCGAACCACAATGGATTGAAGATTTGTATGGCTATAACAATCTTACTTGCTTAGCAATCGTCACTCGAAGAGGCTACTACTTTGTACCAACTCTCCAACAAACAATGTACCTAATATAAAACAAATAGAAAGCTACATTACATTGAAGCAATTTCAAGCGAACCCGGTTTATTTTGTTTACTAAAGCAGCGTCATATTTGCTTTTCAAATGTTTGTGCCTAAGCTTGACTCAGACTTCTGTTTACGTATTGTATCAGACCCTTTCTTAAGAAACCCCAAGTAAGAAGGCCTAACTTAACTTTGTATAACATTCTTCTCAGTTGGTTTACAACTTTACCAAAATATCGCCGTGTTATTTATTCAAGAATGTTAAATTTCAGTTTAAACTTCGAACACGCGATAACAAAGTAAAATGAATACTGATCTAGATTTGTTATATTGCTACAATTTCTAAATTAATATTGTTGCCTTTTTTAAAACCCTAATAAGTACTGATTCTAAAAGTTAAAACATTAACAGAGAGTGAACAAACATTCCCAATATATTTAAAGTAAAATAAAAGCTATTATTCACCGTCAATCAAGTGAAACGCAACAAAAAACTACAATAAAATACAAACTCAAATTGGCACTGCAGCAAAATAAATTTCAAACGGGAAGACCAAGGCACTAAACGTTTGAAAACTTTCTGTTGCCAACATCGGTGGCTCAGTAACAAAAGCGGATAAATCGGCCGAGAATACCATGCATTGTATTCGTATTAAGTGAGAATAGACGACGCCATCCCTCGACGCGACAAAAGCACTGTTCAGACGTTGATGTAGGAAGTATAGATAGTGCAGACAATGACTCGACAGACGCCGCTGTGAATATTTGTGAGTTTTTATCAGCTGATCCTGCGTGAAAAGGAACTATAAAATGTATCAACTCCTTATCAACGTATGGGAGTCGTAAAACTGACGGAGAAAAAGGGTTACGATTTTTCTAGAAGGTATTTATTTATCTAGTGGCACAACAATGCCCCTTTTTGAGTGGGTCAGATAAATCTATCATCTGCTCACAAGTCACCATTGGATCGCGATGCTGTTTTGTTTCCTTTGTTATTGAGTTGGGTTGCTGTGTTGTTTTTGTTTTTAAATGATTCTTAACTAAATTTTGGAGTGCTTTGAAGATTTTGGGGACGCAGTTTTTTAATTTCAAGGTCAGTGATGCTAAGTTGATTGTATAATTTTGAAACAAATTTTTTAGGACATAATTAATAGATAAAGAAGCTTGTATTTTTTACTGAAGACAATGTTGGCACGATGATTTCAGTTGTTCAACGTATAAAACGTTTACCATCTCCCTATTTCCTATCTTCCATAAATTAATCCATCAGTTACAACCAGACAGCAAAACAACTCGGCCTCATATGTTATGTTACAGAACTCCCTCAATTTCGTTTTAGTCAGCACTTCTAACAAAACATTAATCTTATCAAATCCATTACATAATGAAACGCTTGTCTTGCTTCACTTCCTTGTTTTATTTTAATTCCCTAAAAGCTTTGCAGTTTTCAATAATCTCTCCTTTTTTCTGCCTGACGTGATTAATCCGGGGTTTTCTAAGGGCCTCGTCCCCGACGAAACCTTCTATATTTTAGACAGCTTACAATATTAGGAAACTTTTGTTTTTGAACGTTATTGTGTACTGTGTATCGGCAGCATGACTTGAATCTGAGAAACACCTTAAAAAACATCCAACGAAATAGTTATAAATATAAGATGAGATGATACATGACTTATGAGATGGTATAAAAAGTTAGTTGGCTAAGTGTGCCAATGGGCACTGAGTCACAAATACATTACTCAAACGACCAAATACTGCGCAAGCGTTATATCACGCTGCCTGGTTTGTTGTGAGGATGTAACATCATTCTGGACAAGCCAGCGGCACATTCGGTCTGAAGCATGGCTTCCCCACACTTTGATCTATTTATCTTTTTTAGTATTTTATAAAGCCTACCTGCACTTCCACTTTACATGCTTAATATTTCCTAAAGCGCTGCTTTAACTAGCATTCCCTAACCTCATTATATTATGTCGACTAGTTACATTACACCAAATTATTATTCACTGCATTAAACATAAAGTTACACTTAACTTATTGGCTACTTCGATTTAGTGAACCAATAACAACTGCAGCCAATCAGCGTGAAGTGGCGTCCGGATTGCTCATAGACTTAAATTGTAAACTAATAAGACTTTGAACGCCGTTGCTTCGAGTGTTTTGACTTCGGAGAGGATCGATTCGAGACAGACGATGGAAACTAAAATAAATAGCCTCGTTTACTGTTTACTTTTTTTGTTTTATGAAGTTATAGACTGTTTGTTATTTACCCTTCAATATATTTTATTTCAAGCGTATATATAGAGACTACTCTTTTGTTTTATGCCGAACATTAAAATTGTAGCTATTTAGCTACAATTTTAATGTTCATTATCAAAGATAATTTGATCATAAATTAAATTAAAATTATGTCTCATTTATTTTGCAGTCGATAAGCAATGGTTTTTGTTACACGCAATGTAAATTCCAACAATACTTCAAATAGCAGTTTGGTATAACTTATCCAGGAAAAGTTTTTCATTGTTCTCACGATGTGAGAGAAATGCTGAGACTCTCGAGGATTTACAGCTAATGCATCTGATGCTGGCCGGTAGGACGGATCTAATAGAACAGAATCACCCGTTTTCAGGGCAAGTGAGGATAGAAGTAAATCTCCAGCAGAATGCTTGGAATGTACTGTCGGATTTGCTTGAGCGTAGTATATCTTTTGCTAAGCTTATAAGTGGCCAGTACTACTGTTTAATTTATGTTTTTTGCAAGCACGATTATACGGTAAGCGGTTTAAGGTTTATTTCTAGGAATAGAGAGTAAAGTCTTAATTTAGTTTTCTTATCTATGCCGATACAAAGCAAGTAGTACACTATCACATCGCGCTTATTTGAGCCTTTGTGTAATGAGGGCCAAATTAAGAAATATAATAATGATTTCAATACTGGTAACTTTCAAACAAAGCGGTTGGTAATGGTTAAAAACCCTATAACCACAAGTGTGTGGAAAAGTGCTTGAAATAAAAATCCAGTCATAAAAAAAACTCCAAAAATGTTCTCGTTACGCCAGAAACTCATTCAACACAAACGTACTTACAAAATTAATTACACTATTTTGTAATCAGTTTTATTAAATTTCGTTGTAAAGGAACGTAACATTGAACTGCACTCATGTGCGGATGTATTCATCTCCTGTCCAACTCGCGTTACTCGTATTTTGTCCGAACAATGCGGTCTGTATATAGCTCCACTGTCCCTTTGAGCGGACTCGCAGACTGAACTGGCACTTCGCATCACTTGGGTGGTCAAACACTTCATAAACGTTTGTTTATTAATATCAACCGGACTTTATATGCACGGTTTCTGAATTATTGCGTACAGTTTTATACATATAGTATAGCTCGATTTTCATGAATGAAAGATATTATGCATATACTTTTTTTTGTTTTAAATAAAAGTCGGTAAAATTCCCTAAGATCGGAAAAGGAGAATCCGTCTACCAGGCGAGGTGATCATGTCTGATAGGCTACTGACCAACAGTTGAACGTTGGAGTTTTCTATCAATGTTTCTACGCACTAAAATCGCTTGTGTGTTTTATTATTTGTGAAGTCTTCTGTAAATTGTTTATCGTCGATCGTCTATGTGCTTTGCCACAGTGGAAACATCAATGGCTCATTGCACCGTCAGCTAATCCTTTTCCCTTCTTAATATATATTTAAACTTCTAAAACTACCAGATGAAACTATTACCAGCTACGCCCAGCTACACATTTGTTAGTTCGTTTTTTTATGGCATTGAACAGTAAACGGCGACGCCCATGGACACACGCAACACTATAGGAGTTACGAGTGCGTTGCCAGACTTTTAGGGATTAGGATTTCGGAGATTTAGCGATCAGGGAGCTACGGGGAATGGGAAGGATTAGGCCTCCGGTAACCTCACTCACACGGCGAAACGCAATGCTGTGGTTGTTTTATGCTGGTTTTCTGTAATCGAACGTGAACTGATATTTACCTCTTACTGTTTCTACATATAACATGGGATACACTATGTGGATAATATAAATACACCTTCCCCGCCCTACTCAATTTCAAGCATTTTATAATAACACTCCACGCACAACTTAAACTATAAACAATAGAAGTAGAAGACCGCTTACATATTTAGTTGGATTAAGTAAACGTTTACGTCTCAAGTAAGTGAATAATGGCTCTCAAGTGTATTTTATTATCTACCTACATACAAAATGATCGCTAAAATTGTGTAAAGGTCAAATAGAAAGCGTGTTGCTTTTAACGACAACCCAGTTAAATGGTTGGCATAAGCTACGTTTTATAGGCTTTTAACAAAACTGGTTCGAGTTTACTTCGTTTTCAAAGAGTTAAAGGTGACATTTGATTAAATGGTTGGCATTATTTTTAAAATACTTACATTCCATTTGAATTTATAACGTAATTTCATTGTATTAGGTATAAATTCTAATAGCAACAGATTCTAATCACAGCTGTTTAAGGATTAATAACAAAATACTATCAACAAAACTGAGGAAAAGAAACGGACTGCAAGAGCGAGACGGAAACAACAGAAGGCGCAAGCAACAAGCCACATAACTCCATCAAACTACAATAATACCACCACAGTAGCCATAAACAAAACAATAATTCTAAAAGCAATTAATAATGGCTGGCAGAATACCAACTTGCAAAACGGTCGATGCGAACCACTTTAGGTCCGAAGTCCCGCTTCAGTTTGTCGTCTTAAAGCCATAAGACAACTTAAGACATTTCGAACCGTTCTCCAAGTGAGTGCTAGGACTTAAGATTGTGTGTTTAGTTACGTCATTGGGCTAGAGGTAATAGATTTTGAATTGTAAGGGTTTTCAAGAAAGTAGAATGTTGGTTTTCTAAACAAAATTCATATTATTAACAAAAAATGCAATTTTGTAAGCAGCCCCATTTTTTGTTGGCAGGTGCAAAGTATCCGAAAAATATACAATATAAATAAAATAAAAATTGTTTTCTTTTTCAAAGAAGTTTAAAAATCGAATGACTACCATGTGCCGGTTTAGAATAGAATAGAATAGAATAGAAATTTTATTTGCTTAAACATGTGTATACATACAGAATTAAAATAATACATGCATGAAATATATTATAAATAGGCGTGAGCATGACATGTCTGCCCATCTCAAGGCGTGCAAATATTAGGTAAAGTTTTTTTATCAAATAGATTCAAATTATAGGAGTACACTTATACATTATGTTACATCAAATTCTAAAGATCAACAATATATTAGTTACATACACATATCATTACATTATCAATTTATATTTATTATTTAATTATTTCATTTACTAACACAAGGAGTCATTTAAAAATTCTATAATACTGTAATAAGCTTTTTGTACCAAAAACGATTTCATAGTATGTTTAAATTGAGGTATTGTTTGCTCCTTCCAACTTTTGGGCAATTTATTGTAGATAATTGGTGCCATGCAGAAAACACTTTTCCTCATAAGTGCAGTTTTTGACGTGTGTGCACATAGTTTGCTATCATCACGTCTATTTCGAGGGAATTTGTCTGCCATACGGGTGAACAAATGCGGATATGCCTTAACGAACATTCAGCTATTTCAAATATATACAGTGAGGGTAACGTTAAAATCTGATGTTTTTTGAAATAAGGTTTACAGCTATCAGTAATTTTGAGATTAAACATCGATCTCAAGCAGTACTTTTGTCTTTTGAAGATGATATCCCTATCAGTTGAGTTGCCCCAGAAGATAACACCATATCTAATGACGGATTCAACTAAACCATAGTAGGCTGTTAGTAAAGCATCCGTATTGAGAGTTCGTGATAGTCTATGTAACGCATATGCACTACTGCTTATTCTTTTGGCTAAAGCCTCAATATGCGCTTTCCAATTTAGGTTTCTGTCAATTGTAAGGCCCAAAAATTTTGTAGTATTAGCTGTCTGTATTTTATTATTATTATATTCGATGTCAAGATTAGAAAATAATGATGATCGTTGGCTAAAGTACATAATCAAAGTTTTATTAATATTAATTTTTAAATTATTATCATTTAGCCAAGTTACTGCATCAATTAATGTATTTTTTATGTCTGTTTCAAAAGTATACTTATTATGGCATGGTATCGTTATCGTACTGTCATCCGCAAACAATGTCATGGGAAATTTAACGGATTTGGGGAAGTCATTAATATAGAGTGTAAACAAGTGCGGTCCGAGTACACTACCTTGCGGAACTCCATGAGGGACGGTACGTTCGAGTGAAGTGAAAACCTCTTCACGTTTGGTGTTCATATTTATTCTATTAATTTGCGTTACTTGTTTTCTGTCTTGTAGATATGATTGTATAAGATCCAATATGTTTCCTCTAATACCATATGCATAAAGTTTATTTAGTAATATATGATGTTGGACATAATCAAATGCCTGTGTCAGTTTATCTACGTAGATACTGGAACTACAACTAAACAGTATATTATTAAAAGTTTTAATAGATCCATTGATTATTATTATTGGGTACAAATTTAATTCACAAGAAAAATATGTATTTCAAAAAACTTTTATCGAAAATGTAAGTTTTCCAATACCAGAGTCTATTACCGAAGTAATAACAGTTCACTCTTTTCATCCTGTAGGTGTATTTTCAGAAAATTAGTTTAAAAGAAACTTGTCCAGCTCTTGTAGGCTTTGTTTAAATAACATCTGTGTACATTGTTTCTATAGAAAATAATAATACATATAAAAGCAAGGTTTAATTCAACAGATCGTTTTTGTGGTTCATTATAGAAACAAGATTTAACTCAGTTCTCAGAAATATTTATTTAAGAAGTAAAATACAGTGTGGAGATGGTCATAGCCTACAGGAAAATAAATCCATGAAAAAATTAGATTAGAGAAACGATTTAGGACTTATTTTGTCAATGGTTGGATAAATGACTTGTTATCGATTAGACAACAACAATTTTATTCCTCAGATAACATTTACCTGAGGAAAAAAAATCACTGTCTTATACAAACATTCTGACTCGACATCATCATAATTATTCCCCAGATAACTTTTATCTAACCAATGAAAAGTCAATCACATTGAAAAATCAGCCCTTAGTAAATTTAATTTGGTTGGTACCATGTAGTGTAGGTACTTAGACAAGTGTGGGAGAGTCATGCTTTAAGTGTGGGAGAGCCATGCTTCGGCACGAATGGGTCGGCTCGGCCGGAGTGATACCACGGCCTCACAGAAAACCGTCGTGAATCAACTACAACGTTGTGTTTCGCTGTGTGAGTGAGGTTACCGGAGGGCCAATCCTTCCCCTACCCCAATCCCTTCCCAATCCCAAAATCCTCAAAATACCAATCCTTAAAAGGTCGGCAACGCACTCGTAACTCCTTCTTTGTTGCGGGTGTCCATGGGTGACGCAGATTGCTTACCATCAGGTAATCTGTCTGCTCGTTTGCCGTCCTATCACATAAAAAAAAAATGTTGCATAGATAGTACTGGCACCTTTTTATGTGTTATTAGTTCAGAATAAACCGTATAATGTTGAAACTAGTTGCTTCGTTGTGACACTCCCCTCCACCCCAGGCCTTAGAGCATTAAGTTGCATATTACAATAAGTTGTTAACAACAAATTATTATAATTTTTACATTACATTTGTTTTTTTTTTATTGAAAATACTAACTTACTACTATTTTACTGTACTACTTACTTAATGGTCTACGTAAATGAACTGAAAAAAGAAACCACTCTTTTCCAGTCACAACGGGACTTTTATTCATGAGCGCTGTGTTCGTCACGGCGTCATAAATTGGGTATATCTAACTATAGGTCCTATTAAAAAATTTGATTAATAATCAATTAATATCATATTATTTCATACCTTTAGTATGTACATATATACCATTACAATATTACACATGAAAGTCATACAAATACAATAATATACGTAAATTATAAGCCCAGTAAATTAGATACAGGGCGAGCATTGCCGAGCTCACATTTGTTCCAAAATGGAATCCCATCAAGAGCTCAAATTCATATTATTTTGACGTCACACGACATTTTAACGTTAATGAAGTTGTTAGTGGGAGCTTAGTACTAAACCCTAGTGCTGACAATGTACTAATTAACTCGTATTTGCGATAATTGTACCGACGTTCAATGTTTTAATGTATGGTCTACGTACTTATTATTATATTACTTTATTTTATGTGATTTTTCTTGAAAATCGTAAGGTCCAATTTAAAAACGTGTTATTCTGTATTTTCTTTTTGCTTTTTATTTACTTTTATGGAATGAGATATTTATAGAAAATTTAAACTCCAATGAAAAAGTATTTAAAATTACCAGTTTCGCAGAACGAAATTATAACCTAAAATATAAATATTTGCGTACGAGTTTTACCTACCATCTGAGCTAAACGAATTCAGAGTAAAACATGTTAATTTAAAACAAAAAAATAGATGCGTACAAGTACTAACTATCTGAACTAAACCATTTCACAGTAAAACGTATTATTTATACACGAAAATAAAACTGCAATGAAATCTAATTTTCTTTGAAAAAAGTAGTTAAAGAACATTCACCTTTATTCATTATAAACCTTTTACGCAGGTTCTGCACGTGTTGAGCGTTGAACGCATTGCTAACTCACCTTGAAAGTTAGCAATGCGTTTTATAGCTTAATAGCGACATTAAAAATATCGGTTAAAACATAATATAATTGAACCGGTGCTGGTGCATCTCTGACCACATTCTAGGTAGGCGTTGATTGAAAAATCTTTATTAAATTGAATTATGTTTTATAGCTTTGTTATTTAAAGAAAGCCACAATTGGCTTAAAGTCATCCAGTTTCTCGTCAAAAAGTGAATATGAACCCCTATTGGAGGTTCATATTCATGAGCAATATACAGCAGCGCGACAAATGGCACTGCGAAAGTAACGCAGCCAACTGGAGTATTTTGCTTTTCTTGTGTGCTACTTAAAATTGTTAATTTTAGCACTTCTTATTCTTTGTTATTGTGTCACGCATCTTAAGTCATCAAATGCTTCGTTTCCAGTCATTGCGTTTTTCAATTTGGAATAATAAGTTTTATATTGGTCTACAATTATCGAAGGACAATAATACACATAGTAATAGAAAAAAATGCAATTAATCATTAATGAAAAGTGGTTTTATACGAAAGAATATGTAACTGACGAACTACGTAATATCAAATTAATGCATTATAAAAGCAACGAAATACAGTAACAATTTAAACCTTAAATATTCACATTACTTATTATTAATAACTAATATAATAATTAATAACTATAAAATAACATATAAATTATGACTTAGTTATCTGGATAAAAATAAATATTGTTAAGGATGAATCATAGCATAACAGTAACTGAAAGTGACCGTAACGCCTGTGGTACAGATTCAATTCTATACAGGCACCGTAATGTTATTTACCTAGATTAATTAAAATGTAAGACCTAGTATAAGATATTTATGTACAAACGTAAATAAATAAATTTGATTGAAATTTGATACTGTGCAATGAAGTGTAAATAAAAAACTCTTAAACTATGAAAAACTGTTCCTGAACCTTCGTAAACGCTGAACAAAAACACATAAATATTATAGAATGTCGAAAACATTCCGCAATCCGTCAGCGAGACTTTTTTTTTATTTTTACGTCCGTCGTCTCATAAATTCACAAGCCAATATTTAGTGTTCGTAAAATAAATTGTACGCGTCGAAAATTACGGGCTTTTCCTATAGACCCACAATAGGGAACGTTTATATGGCATAGCGGATCCATGAATCTACTATAGATAACGAGGTATTGATACATAGATATATAATTTATTATACTTAAGTTTATAGACTACTATTATAAAATAAATTCACTTTCTCTGTCCCCATATATCCATATGCATGTCTTAAATCTTTGAAACTGTACAGTACTGTCTACATCTTTTATGCGGTTTTTAATAGATATAGTGATTGAAGAAGAAAGTTTATATGTATAACCACATCATTAAATAGTAAATTGTGGAGATTTAGTATCAGCAACGCACACGTATAACGCCGGGGTGGGCCGCTAGTAGGTAAGTTTATAAAAATTTAAAACTATAAAAATCCTATCAACTCTCTACTCAATGTTTAACCTCATTTGATTAAAAATCATCCAATGACTTCTCTCGCACTGGGTGAGGTGAGATAGAGAGTGAGACTCGAACTTTTGACTAAAACCCACCTCGTTCCTTCTTTTGCTCGGCAATACCCGAGTTGCGAGGCAAGCTCAATAAGCTACCAGGCCTCGGCCTGGAGCAGAAGAAGGAATGAGAGGGTTTTTAGTCAGTAAAAGTCTAGGACTACCTATATTTGCCTCTTACAAATAAAAATCTACAACACCGGCCATACATACGAGTAAAAAAACATTATGTAAGAATATTATTGTATATAATTTTATCAACAATTGAATATCGGCATTAACACTAACAAGTCATTTGATTGTCATCCTTTTACCATCCACAACTCAACGTAAAATCCTTTTTTATACTGCCCTACTGAGTTCGCACGTGTTTCTTCCAAAACCTTATAAGTTAAAAATCATGTAGTTTTATTTTGCTAAAAGTCTAAACCACTTTTAATTTGAAAATGTAAAAAAATCAACCCAGTCGCTCTTTCGTAATTTTGCAAGAAGTTCTATTGAAATACGAAACTATTTTTACTTAGGAGGTGTTCACTAATGTAAACGTGCCCTCGGTTAGGTGCATGGTAGGGTGGCCATTAGGAGATTAAAACAGAGACACACCTGTAACGTGGTGCAGTGAAACCGCAGCTCGACTGCGCCTGTATCCTGCCGTAAAATATGGATAGCCTAACGCTTACATTTTGTTGGAAGGCTCAAATGTTCCGTACTTTTTGTGTTTGCTGAATACAACTGGTTTAATCTAGTTTTTAGATGAAATGGTTTTCTATTAAATTGCACTGCATAGAGATTTAAACTGTTATTTCAATGGGTTTTAGTATTACCTATTTTATATTAGCAGGGTTCGAAAGGAATCGAGTTATATGGACTTTCTTAAAATATTAAGACAACACTAACAGACGGTAAAAAATAACTTGAGAGGAAATGTGTATATATTGTTTTAAAGAGTGTATTTCGATATCGACAATGTTCCTTGAGCAAGTCTGGAGATAAATGCTCAAACCTTCTCCGTTTAAGAGGAGTCCTAATTATACTCTGCAGTGGTTACGTCTAGGCTGATGATATATTTCATGTGACTATCTTTTTATAACAAACTTGTATGACGGCTTAAGAAAACTCACAAATAAAAGACATTCGTAAAATTTTTAAGAATTGCTTCATAAAAATAAAGTATGGAAAGATTTATTTCATTACATTTTCCAACACTGCGCCCATCATATTTTAAGGCAAACAAATTTATACCAGCCTTCATACTCAATGTAATATGAATTATAATTTTGCACCGTAGAATCAGATCTAATTCGAAAGCTATAATTAAACCACAAATTGCGTCGTAAATGAGATAACTTCGTAGGCGGCATAACCGAACAAGACCACGGTACATATTTAACCAAGTCGTAAACTTAACTGCTTTCATAAAATACGTTATCTGTCGCAGGCAAAATTGAGTGCTGCCTAAATAATGTATTGAGTACCTAGTACTGAGTGTTTTATTCCTCTATTGTTTACAGTCTTTTTTTATTCTAAATCATTCAAAATTTCTAAAGTTTTTTTTAGTTTTCATGGACGTCAAATCATCTCCGCCCTGGGTGAGGCGAAAGGCCAGCCAGTCTCTTTCTGAAAAACATACCGTTATTTCTCCCGGTCAGGGCCGATATCGCGGTAAGTACGTTATACACACTATTCGTAACAAACTATGGAATAATCTATGATTGAATCAAGAAAATTATTGAATGACCAAAATTTTATAAAACTCTCTAACAGCACTGAGACGGTTTGTACCTGAAGATATACAAATCAAAACTGTTAAAATTGACTAAGAATATTGTAACTTAAATACCTAATAAACTTAGACTAAGAATTTTGAAACTACCTAATAATACTTTGCTCGACTACATTGAGTACCATGATGATGACACGTATTTAACGTAACGTTATTGGAATCGACTCCATTCTTTGTTTCATTTTACACATCATCAGTCTATAAGTGCCCACTGCTGAGCAAAGGCCTCTTCTCATGCGGTGAACAAGCATGTACCTCCACGCTTGCTCAAGAGCGATTAGCGATTTCAAAGTTATAATTAAAAATTATAAGTCCAGATTTTCTCACGATTTTTTTTCTTCACCGTATGTCAGTGGTGTCTAAATAATCGCAGAAGGTACATATAACGCGGAAAAGACATATTGGTACCTGCCACGTTTCAAAACCTCACCCTTTTGGCCACCACGACGTTATTATGTCTCATTTTCATCTTTTGCTTATTGCTATGAAAATATATATGTGCACATTATACCGCTATTTTATATGGACTCCTTACATGAGTTTTATTTGACAAAGAAATATGTAACCACCTTATCGTAATTGGTGGAGTGGAATCAAAGATAAGCTACGCGAAATTGAGCCATAACTTTTTACGTTAGGGTCTGATATATGTATGTACCTATATATGTACAGTACATAAATCTTTGAGGTACGTACATATGTAGATATGGTCATATAAAAATAAGTCAACTTCTTTTTCTGGCTGAAATTATAAAAATGAAAATAGTATTTGTGTTTTTAAAATAAGGTTCTTATTGTACCAAATGTAATAGTTTTTTTTTGTAATGGATGATGATGGAGATGACATATTTGTGGCATCATCAATTGTTGTACACGAAGCTACATTTATATAGCTTGTTCTAAATATATGTATATGTTTTTATAATTTCAGTGAATTACATTCAATACAATTCACAGAAGGTTCAGGTTTCATTTCCCCACAAATTTTATATTTTCCCAAAAAATAGCGAGTATTTTAAAATAAAAATATGACTGAACATGAAATTGAACAAGTTCCAGATACAAGCTCAAAACTGTATTTTTAGAAATCCCATTTAAGATCAATGCACGAACAAAGCAATCAGTATTCCATATACATGAAACTTATTACCATCCAGTAATGTTTTCTACATGAAACAATTCCAATACATATTATCATTGAGCATACAGGCCACGTGCGATGGGACATTCATTACGAACGAATTCATAATGGCGGTCACATAGTCTCTTCATGGCCTACCATTAACATTGATAGTAACATTATTATATCACAAAAATAAATTGCTTGTGTATCTGACTTTCATTTCAGATGTTACTGTTATAAAGGAAAAATTGAATTATTAATTGAAGCTTCCAAAATGTACAAAAAATACTGCCAAGTGTGATTTATTTTGTGCATTAGTTACATGAAGATATTTAAAAATAGAAAATTTATTTGTCTTTTAGCACAAAATTTGTGAAAACGTTATCGAGATCTTTTCACTTTTATTGATGTCAAAGTTTGCACGTACTACAACTTACTTTTTCTTCGGCAACGTAGATGTAATTATAAAAACTAAATTTTAATAATTATAATAAAATTTTTGGCACTCGTGAAATAAATTATACTTCTTTTTTATCATCACCAAAACTAGGCCGATATATTTTGACAAAATCTTAAAAGATTTAATAATAATATAGGCATATAAATTATTATACACGGGGAAAAGCAGTAATCTTAGCAATCGAAACCCTTTTGGACACGAAACCGTAAAAGGATCATGGTATTCGGAAACCCATCGTTTCAACCTCTCATGGGTCCAATATTTTTGTTATGTAAGTACGATACAGTGACAACTTAAAGGCCAGTTACTTATGGATACAATAGATTTCGCAGCATATTTCTTTTGCCCCCAGATTGACCCAAAAATACACATCGCACGCTTAATCAAAAAAAGAAATATATCAAAATTGATATTTTTTGGATATGCCAGTTTAAAGTTTAGAACTATTCTGGGTTGAACTTTGTTTACGTATTAAAATTAATTTAGACGTGTTATAAGGAAATAAACTGATTTAAAGGAAAGCTGGGTTTATTGGTTTTTGTTTAGTGCTATATAAAAGTATATTTTATTTACTATTGACTAGTAGATGATGCATTAAAAAAAAAGTTCCTAGTTATTTCACTTTATGATTAAAATCTACGTGCATATTTTAAATGTTATTAGTCATAAAACATAATATATCTCTTTATTAATAAAATTTTGTTTAGCTATTCAACTTAAGTAAGCTTTATTTCAATTTTTTATTAATAAATGTAATAATTTTCTTACAAGAATTCGAAATATTTCTTTGTCTTACAACATGACGGAAAAATATCAATAAATATTATAGTAATGAAACGCATAATTAGAAATATTCTTTTATTTTAAAGTACGAAAGTAATATAACACAAGACATTAATGACTTGGCTAACTGAATTAAGGCAGGGAGGTACCTAATCACAAACCCAGGCTGGGGCAAAAAGTGAAAAAAAATATGTTTAAAAAATAATCAATAAACGTGGAATCACAATGTTAAACAATCATAATGTTATACTTGACTAATATTAGTTATACTTAATAACAAAACTAAAACTCTTCTTAATTATAAAAACAAAAAAAAAAACGATGTTTCTAAAAATATTATAGACAAACAAAATCACTAAAATTTTAATGAATTATTATGAGATCAATGAAGTAACTCTAGTTAATGATCGAATTATAAAAATTTGCGTAAAAAGGAGGAATAAGTCCTTTATTGACGAGATCTCTTAAATCCTTCTTTTTATTAAGACTTATATCTTGCCTTTCCGTGTAAGCCTTTTTTAGTGTAATTTCTGTTATGAGCTTCATCTTCTTCCTTTTATTTCTTACATCTATTTCTTGGAAACAATCATCTTTGTAGGAAGTTTTGTAAAAAATACTGAATGGTTTCTCTTTTTTCATCATCAATACTTTTATATTATTCCAATTAACTGTTTGTCCGTCCATATTTGTATTATAATTGTAACCCCATTCTTCCTGCAATATTTTAGTATCAACGAAGGAATCAAAGGTTAATTCGTGTACATTTATAGCTGGTTTACTTTTTTTAGCATTTTTAATTAAAGCTATGTACTGATCAGGGCTGTAAATGGGCCCTGATTTAAGATTTTTCTTTATCTCTTTTTCTATTAAGCTGTGCACGCTATCCGCTTCATTTTGAGTGTGCCCTGTGATTAAAAACTTGTGTTTTATACTTCTTATATTCAACGTGTTCACAGCAAATAAATACAATGTTGCGATATATTTATTTTTATTCTGTCCGCAACAGTTATCAGAATAAAATGTAACGTTTTTCTCTTCTATATTTGATTCACATATCCCTTCAAGATACTGCCATACACAAGTTCCTATTTCTATTGCCCCACGTTTAGCTTCTGATTCTGTCCAAAAATAACAATGTACTTTATCATATGCCGTTTTTGACTCCGTTTGTGTCAATTCCGTTAATGTTAAATTGTAACTGTTAAGTTTGGATTTATAATAAAATGCCGAGGTATCACCTCTTGGACATTGGAGCACTGCTTCTAAATCATAAATTGCGACTATATTATCTTTGGTAACTTTTTTACGATCTTCTTGTTTTTCTATTCTACTCAATGACTTTTCTTCTATGTGTTTATTATATTTATCTTCCAGCTCTCTCTTTTTTTCATCAGTACTGTTTTTAAATGATTCACATAAATCACACTGGTCTTTTTTTGGCTGGAAAAAACTTAAATTAAATTCTAGAGTGAATATTTTATAGTATGCTATGTAATTTCCTGTCTCTTTGTTATTTTCTTCTTGTTGTTTAACAAAATCTGAATACAAATCCTTTATAGTTTTACCACCGTCAATGTATTCTCTGGTAGAAGTAGCTCTCACATAGTGTGACTCTATTTTCGGAATGGATTGAATATGCTTCCGTATGTCGTCAATCAATTCAGGAGGGAGAGTTTTGTGGCTATGGTGTTTCCCTCTCAAATCTTCAAGCATAAAGCCACCGTCACTTACTTTATGCTGTATGGTGAATATCATTCTGTCCGTAACATCCAAAGTAGATTTAAAAAATGTCTTACATACCCTTATTTTTTTATTATTAACAGTAAAATTATAGGCTTTATTTGGGCGTCTGGGATTTGTAGCATTTGTGTACCTATATTTTGGAGTTATGTCTACCATACAACTGCTTATAAAAACTCTTTGTCTTGTCAGGTCTCCTAAATCCCAAAATTCTTTGAATATATTATACCTTTCATCCATTGATATATTAGTTGTGCATTTTAATCTACATTTATCTGTGCAAGGCACTTTAAGACAGCGGCTGGGAATAACTTTCTGAGATTTCGATATGGATATATACGATTCACCAGTGTTCCGTAGCTTTTTAACTTTATTTTGTTTCCACTTTGCAGGATTTAGAGATCGCTTGCGCCCTCTTTTACTAAGCTTCTTTCTATCAGAATCTGAAACACTATCGTCGTCACTGTCAGATGAGTCTGTTTTGGTGGCATCAAAAAAATAGTTTTTCTTTTTGCGTTTGGTAGACAGTTCATAATTAAATGTAGGGTCGTCATCACTTAAGTCTATATTATCACTTTCATCAGTATAATTTGGTGAAATATTGGCAGGTAGAGTGGAAGTTGAAGCGCTCTGTGGTCTTACACCATTGGCGTATTGTTCAGAATGTTGATTAGTTCGTTTAGAAGACGTAGAACTGTCTGAATCCGAAGATGAACTACCAGAGGAGGTAGAGTTCGATGAAGACGAGCTTGATGTAGACGAGCTTGAAGAAGAAGATTTCGGCAGTGCTTTTTGAATGCTTTGATCAATTTCAGTACAAGTTTCAATGTTTTCTAAGTTATTATTATCATTTATGGATGAATCATCACTGTCATAATCTGGTACGAGGTTTGTTTGCAATGTTCTTATTATTGATGTGTGTGTAGTAAGACTACTATTATCTGTTTTACGGGAACTTATAAATCGAGCATCAATTTTGTTGGCAAATTGATCATCTCTATCACAATCTGATAAGATCTCATCACAGCTACTTACATCAATATTTTTATTTGGGGAAACATTTTCTGCGTTTTCTTTAGCTGTACTGTGTTGATCTTCTACAATAGTATTGTCGATTTTAACCACCAGATTGTCTTGAGTATGAGATGTTGCATCAGGTGATACCAATTTAAGTATACGACTTGCTCTCCAAGACGCCATGCTACAAAAAAATTACAATTTATAATGTTTTTAATATTAAATTAACAGTAATTAAAAAAAGGCGCGTCTGCGACTCGGATAATAACGGATCAAGTCACAGTTTTAAACGTCAATAATAATGTAAAACTAAATATAATTTATATAAGTCGCCCCGTGACCACGGCTGATGCAACTCAGCTGAAACGTCGGAAAAATAAAATAGCAAGGTATGACGCGATTAATACCCGTTTTAAAACAGATTAATAATTAAATTAATTCCCTCACTACGGCAAAAATGGCTTTAGAACGGAAGTAATAGTATATATTCTTTGCTTTAGGTTAGTATCTGACAAAAAAGGAATGTCACAAAAAAAAATCAAATATAAATTAAGTATTAGCAGCAAAACTTAGATTTTCGCGCATATTTTTATGTAGCATTAATTACCTACACAAAAACTTTCTTTTTGTGACATTCCTTGTTTTGTCCCTGTACCCTTCAAATTATCTTATATAAGGATTAGGGTAGGATACAATAATAATAAGACTGGCCTAATTGGATGTTAATTCATTAAATGGCTATTCAGACGATGCATAGAATAAGTAACAATTAAAATATTCTATTCAAATGGAAAGGGAAATAATTTTAAATGTCCCAAATAACTTTTGACGACAATTAATCATATAACAGCAACAAGCATGTTTCATTATTAAATTTGAACGATAATTTAAAACTAAAACGAAATAAGTCATTTTGTGCCAACATTATATTTATTCTTTTAAAATGAAAACGAAATAACTCGTATAAATTTGGACGACGCGTTAATAAAATTTAAACTAAACTGCAATAAGTCAAAATGATATCACAAAGTAGTGACATACTTTTTGTAATAAAGTGAAATAAGACTTAGTTATTCACTTTATGAATAAATTAAAACAAGAAATAAGACTTACCTGTTAATA
Source organism: Spodoptera exigua (assembly GCA_902829305.4). Lineage (NCBI taxonomy): Eukaryota > Metazoa > Arthropoda > Insecta > Lepidoptera > Noctuidae > Spodoptera > Spodoptera exigua. The sequence continues at coordinate 9,379,400 of LR824612.2, forward strand.
ATATAAAGATTTATGCCGTAATGTTTCGCCCTTTAAATAATTTTGCGATCACCTTACTTGCATCACTGTTGGCACATGACTGAATATAGCCGTTTACTGGTACCAATCTGTTCGGGCGCGTTAGTCAGAAAGAGAGCGACAGTCCTTTATTTCGTTCATATTCATTCAAATCGAGCGGCGGTTGGAGCGTAAATATTCTTAGCGATATGTTATTACGTTTTATGATTGAATCTTTAAATAACTTATTTTTGAGTTATTTCTCTTTATGATTAAGCGTGCGACATATTCAGTACACAACACGTGCCTCGGAGCATAAAAAATCTTGAGGACCAAATCTATACGGCAGTTCCCTCAGTTTATGTAGTCACAAAACTCTAGGTTTTATTTTTTGAGGCAGTAAATTACAATCTGGGAGGTATTTTATGTTAGACCTCTATTTGGGTAAAAGTCCTTGCTTTTACTTTTTTGTGGTGACCCTGTAGGCAAGTGAGGCGACCTTGTTTTCAAGCATGACACTATTGAATTAATGTTGTAGATGAATTGAGCTTTTTAAAAATTTATACAAAAAGGGTTGTTTTGATGTTTTATTTTATTAGATCTTGTATTTTTACAGTAGGAGTGGGATACGTTTTGCCAAACTTGTAATGCATTAAATATTAAAATAAAATAACTTTCTCTAAAACTATTAGTAATCTAAATTTAAACACTTTGTAGACCATGTTTTTTTTTTTAATTGACATGAGCGCAGATGTAAGCCTATGAAAATACGAAATTTTGAAAAGTAAACAGTGTTTTGTTGCAGGTCTCCTGAGACGTGTTGAATCTAATCTTGTTTATAGATTCCAAATTCAAATTCGGTTTCTAACTTCAAATTATTTATGGTGTCTTAATTAATTTTAATGCTGATATAATTATTATTTTAAAACAAGATAGGTTACCCAAAAAGATTGGATAAATTAGTTCAGCCTCTTTATTGAGTAAAAATTAAAAAAGAAATAACTTCAACCAATATCCATAAATAACAATTTCAGTGCCAAGTGACATAGGTTTTCCATTACATCAAATCCGTTGCCAACTACCGCTCTATTTCAACCTTTTTAGATGTTTTTCACATTTTTTCACCAAAGTACTTACCAAGCCACCACCGAGTTAATGGCAAAACGTCTAAAAAATATAAATATTATAAACACACAAAACGTTTTCTCCGAACACATAAATGTAGAACAATTTTAGGAAATTTAAAAAATGCTTTAAGAATTGGAAGGTAGGCACTTCGTTTAAGTGACTTAGTTCTTTTTTTTCTGAGAATCTCTACCTTTTTTCAAGTAGGTAACTCTTAGGGAAAGAATGATATTAAAAATCAAGTTTGTGTTCACATTCTGTCACTAGAATAAGAACTGGAACTTTGTTCAGGTCAAAAATCCATTTAGAATATTCGTTCCGACTAATGATCAGATAGATCATGTGATGGTAAGCAATCAGCGCCGCCAATGGACACTCGCAACATTATTTAGTAGAATTATAATTGTTTTCGCACCTTTTAGTAATTGAAAATTGAAGCATTTGCAATTTGTAGATTTGAAAACTGTAATTTAGGAATAGGAATTGAGGAATAGTGTAACGGAAGAGGGTAACGATTTGAAAATGAAAAATTGACATTGTTACACATCTACGTACGTTCTTTAACTCATAATTATTGTACACGAGTTTAAGATTGTTACCTGATAATTCAATTATAAAAAAGAAAATTTCAGGGCTCCCTAGTCGAAAAATTACCGAACTATGTAATAAATCAATCATCGCTGCCTATGAACACCCGCAACAACAGAGGAGTTACTAGAACGTTTCTATCCTTTTGGGGATTAGGGTTTTGGAGATTTTTGGAGGAATTGGGAATGAATTGAGGGAGGGGAAAATGGAACCTCTGGTAACCTCACTTACACGGCAAAACACAACGTTGTGGTTGTTCACGCTGGTTTTCTGCGAGGCTGTGTTATCAATCTCGAGCCGACCCATTCGCCGAAGAATGGCTTGCCCACACTTATTATTATTATCCTCCTTATGGCCACCAACCTTGTCGTGAATACAAACCACTGAAGTCCGAGCTAAATGAACGATATCACCTTTGTAAATGTAACACAATTAGTAATTAGTCACAAGACTGTTACCTGCTAACGACCAATACAAACTGAAGTTGTTTACGTGATCAATGCAGTATCCCGTGCAGCTAGCATACAGGTGCAAGAAATGCCTAGCTAATTAGAAACATCTTTGTCAGTTTGTTTTATAAACTGTCCTTGCTTTGATTTTTTTAAAGACTTTGCCTTACACTACAATTTTTTCCTGAGTCGTGGGTTTACAAGCATACAAATTCACATACACACACACACACCCCCAGACCCGGAACAACAATACACGTGGATCACACAAAGAGTTGTTCTGTGCGGGAATCGAACCCGCGATACTTTGCGCCACAGCTATTTGCCCAGCCACCGCGCCAACAGTGCAGTCAGAGATTTCCCTTCCTTTTTATTTTGAGGGGGCGAAATTTCCAAATTATTTATTCCACTCTGGGCAGGTGAGAGGGAGTGTTAATCTCTAACTGACTAAAATTTGACCTTCTGCTTCAAGCCGAAGCCGCGGTATATGTATTATTACGCTTGACTCGCAATCCCGGCTTTCAATTCCTTTTTGTATTTGTCTTCTTTGTCTGTATCTCTTCTCTGTCTCTCTCCCTGTCTCTCTCTGCCCACCATACATTTAAATGTATAAGTACCCTGACAGTGTTTTTTTTTGTAAGGGGAAGGGGGAGGAAGTAGGGAGTGTCAGACTCTTACTGACTAAAAACCCCACTGTTCATTCTCCTGCTGTCGGCCGAGGTCGCGGTGCCTCATTGCGCTTACCCCGCAACCTCGGCTGAACCCTGACAGTGTGGCTTTCATTAAACACCTTAAACGAGCACATTCCACAATTACAAACGCATTTCAATTTCACTGTCTACTACATCAGTACTCGCACTGATGTCTATCAAATAACAAAATGATAGTCTAGTTTAAACTAGACTAAAGTTCCATTTATCTATTCTATTATTCACTTGGAGTTATGAAAACGTAATTCAACAATAATGAGGTGACCATTAATCATGAGATAATGCTTGCAAATAATAAAAAACAAACTCACCAAAAACACAACTAACATTAAACACGTAATTCTATTAATTAATCATAATATTTTAGACAAAACATCACACAACAATTACTCAACAAAAAAAGCAAATTAAATTAAGCGTCTGAGGCTCAAATAATGACAAAAACAAGTATAACAAACATCCTAAGATAACGCCGCTTTACAAATTACATTTACAAAAATAAAATAATGCGAGATTCATTAATCTTCTCGTGGGAGAGGATCGTGTTTGTGGTCCTATTGTCTGAACTCAAAGACAATGTGTCACTGAACGAGACCGTTAGGGATTAAGTCCTAGTGTCAATCACTGGTGGCTTTGGTAATCTTGCTTCGTAATTGTACCAGAAATCCAATTACCATGCGATTCAGGATTAATCAGGCAGTGACATTAATATGCTTGACATTCTGACTGCTGTTGAGTGTACCGACGACATTCAGTAGTAGCAGTCGCATTGACTGTGGAAATTACGTTGTTATTCCAATTATTATTGACAGATTAATTAATTACTCATGTTTGATCATAATATTAAATTGTTTGGAAAATCTAAATATTTTATCTTTATGTATCGCAATTTCCATTTGAGAGTTTGGTTTTCTCTATACTCTTTTCACTTAAGTCTCTAAATATATCAATACCTATCGTATCTTTTGACTCTCGAGTGCGTCTAGCTTAAGAAAAGCCACTTATTCCGCTCGAATGCCTCTCAAGATCTCCTTAGTTTGATGCTCTTTGAACTAAATAAATACAAAATACCTATCTATATACAATGTTGTTTTATTTCAAAGCAAGTCTTCTTTATCGTTACCTTTAATCTAAAAAGAACTCAGAATGAGAACACATTTTAATATTACACACAAAATCCTTAATGATCTCGTCCTTATAATCTGCCAACATTATTTCAAGGGTACAATAAAAGTATTTCAATATTTTTTCTTTCGTGACATCTAAAAGGAGCTTGTTCCAATTCTTCAGAGAGCTTAGCAGTCATCAACGTTTGTGAGTGGCAAATGAGAGCGAATTCAACGTGGATGTCAAACAAGCCGGCTCAAAGAGGCTCTAATGAGTCCCCAATTCAAGTGTTTCGGTATTCAACGTCTTTGTTGGCTCGGCAGAGTACCTGCGCGGCTCCCAATCAGTCGCGATCGTTACCTAATTAGTGCTCTCGACTTGAAATGAGGTAATTAAGGTATACAATTTCTGTCTCAAAGTAAATCCCTTTATGTGTATTACTTGTTTATGTGGCGGATTTATGTTGTTGTTCATTAACATTTTGGGAGCTCATTTACTTCAGATTTAATAAAGATGTTTGTATATAAATACAAAACTACTCACCTACTTTCGTTCGATTTAAATGACAAAATGTATTTTAAGATTTTCTAATTAAAGTTCCAATTACATAAAAATCCACATCGAACACGTATGCATTTACAAAACAAATCATACTTCCAACCTAATATCAAGTAGAGCAATAAAGAAAAACATATTTTACGGTAAGATTATCCAATTTTCCATAATTTATGGAGCAAAGAGACATTTTATTATTGCAATAACTCAACGAACGTCACGTAAGTACTTTAATTTAAACAATAAGGACCGCCTGTCGTCGCGTTAAATAGAATTTGATGGAAAGCCGAGAATAAATAGGACACAAGTGCAGCCGGAAATTAAAGGGACCCAACGGTATCCGCTATTCGGGTAAATACTCTCATATATGTACCGGAGCCATAGAAAAACAACAATATCCCGCTGGGCACAAACAATCGACACTGATTAATGTTTTTGTTGGTTCTACAGTGAAAATATTAATGTTTTATTAAACTTTTCCTTCTTATATTAATACAGATATATGAACTTAGTATTTGTATGTTGCCAAAATTCGTTGAAATTGGTTCGGCACGTGTAACAAGATTATCAAACTTCGATATAATGTTATTCTTAATCTGTGTTAGCTTTGATTACCGTCTTTGATTACAGTTGACAACAGTCAACTGTTGCAGATGACCATTGTTCAAGAATAAGCCAGAAAATTAAAATTCAATATGTTCATATTATTTTAGCAATCAAAAAAAGTAAAACAAAGGTTTCGAAACCTGGCGAGAATCAATGTGACATTATTAAGTTATATTATTATGTGCTGTCTAAGTGTATTTAAACACCACTGATGAAACCGTAAAGTAATGTATAGAGAGAAAACCTAAAATTAGGATTATAATTTTTAAATTACCAATTCGCCTCAAACATGCTGTACCTTCTCCGTATGAGATAAGGTTTTTACTTAACAGTGGGCTTTAATGAGCTGATGCTGATGCAGCTGTAAAAAACTAAACTAATGCATAAATAGGTATGAAATTAAGAAACGCGCTGTGTGTCTTCAACTTTATTGTAAATTGAACCTAATGTACCTACGTAAACATATTAATATACCTAAACGTATCAATAAACGATGAACCTTGTCTTGTGTAACTTCAACTTTTATAGGACACGTGTACCAATTCTTTGCACGTGTATGTATATATAGTCCCATATATTCGTAGTACTAGGTATTATTAGCTTTTCTGAGAAATGTTCTTTTCGATATAAAACATTAGTCTGTAATTTTTTGAAATGTCAACAGTTCCATTGACAGATAGGGTTGTGGTGTAAGCGCAATAAGGTACCACAACCTCGGCCTAGAGAAAAGAAGGAATGGGGTATTTTAAGTCACTATCTGATTCTCCCTTTTTTTCAGCCTGCGGAGGAGAAGTCGTTATAATAATGTTTTCCTCTCAAAAAAGAAAACAATCCCACTATGATGTCAGAAATATACTTCTTGTCGGATTAATACCTGCGTTGTTGGGGGGTAGTCACATGGGCGATGCCGAGTGTAGAGACTCTACACTAAGCATTATACTTTGCTCTTGACTCAAGAGCAAAGTAAAATTGAGTTATTTCCCGGTTTGTCAGAAATTGCTCATTTTGGTGTGGAGTCTACTATTACAGAAACATTAATATTCTCTTATTTGCAATTTCATTGATGTTGTTCATTGTGCGATAAACCATTTTGATTTTCAAACCCTACTCTATACATATTTTTTAGTTTCCCGATAGTATTGTTGAGGAACAAAATAAAGAGTGTCCCAATATTTCCACTTGACGAAATTCAAAAACTCGGAAAATACCTATTGCACTGCACAGTTCATAACTATGCATACAAGTGTAAACGTAAAAAAGCGATCTCACCTCTCGCCCAATTTCGGGCGACTCTTGACTTTTTTGTCATAGGCCAGACACATCAGCCGACTATCATGGCGAACAAAATTGAGCCAACGTTAAAAAAATGCTCGAGCCACGCGGTCGGCAATATTTTTTCCGCTGCGTTGAGCTTTCCGGGAATTATTCGTACGTCACAAAAAATAGCTGTCGGAGATTAGCAATAAAAATAGGCGTTTTAAAGCCTTTCAAGGGTTTACGTGTCTCTGGCAAATCCTAATCAAATAAACCAGGGAATTTCTTATATGGTACGCTGTTTTTACTAAACCATGTTTCTTGTAAATTTTGTCTTAAAAATACTCATAACGTTCTCGTGAAAGAATTCTTTTTTGACAAAAAAGCATGTAACACATGTACGATATTTTGTTTTATTTTTGTGTTCTCATTTTAAATACGCAAATCTATTTTGTCACATTTAAACATCTTCTTTTATGGCAGATCGTAAAAGTAAAATGGATATTCTAATTTGCTCTAAACTCTCTGATCAAGAGGTTGATATAACAAAATTTCAATACAAAATGTCCTTCGAATATCTAACTTAACAGCAGCTATCTACCTATTGTTATTCTATAAGCACCATTTAAATATCTCAATGTATCCGTTGATCGGCTGCTTCATATTCAACGGTCGAGCTCTCAGCAATCACGGGCACTCGTAAAACCTAACGATATCAGATTTTATCCCTCCACAGAGCTTTAATAATAATCTCCAAAAATTTAGGGTAAACGGCTCTGATCTTGTCAAGTCTCAGCTTAGCGCCCTATTGAGCAGGATATCTCAAATTTTGTGGCAATTTGCTCGTAACACGATTTTTGTTATTTATTTGCTGTACACTCACATGCGTGCATAACTAGTATTAGTGTTTCAATTTATAGTAGTTTGACACAAACGGAATGGTATTTCTTTTTTCTTTTTTTACATTTTTTTCCTACAAGCCATCAAATCATTCTTAAATCCCCAATATACCAGCATCATATTCGAATTCCTTAGTGTTACGGATGTCCACGTCTGCCCGTTTGCAGCCCTATCACATAAAAACAAATAATACAATCCGAGGAATCTGAAATTATGGTTTATTAGATTTTTCTTGCTTATTATGTTTTACTACATTACAAAAGGTTTAATAGAAAACCTATTCATTGCTTTCCATTGTTCACTTTGATTAAAAAAAACTGCTCAATTTCTCTTCAAGTCAGGTTAAAATTAATTTAGTTTTCCTAGCTCTCGTTCCATTTTCAACCGAGCCGCGGGCAAATACTCGCTCATGACCTAAATTTCAAAATCCTTTAAATCAAGATTAATCGCATTTTCACTTTACATGTAAATACTTTCAGTGATTCAACCTTTTTGGGGGCTTAATTTATAAATGTCTAAAGTGGAATCCTTAAAATGTCAATGTTCAGCAATTCAGAGCTTTCCCGTTCAGGAACAAAAATAGCACTGGTTTATGAACGTGCTTTACGAACGTGTGATTTTAATTCTCGAAAATAGAAATTGGTTACAGTGAATGTAGAGAATAAAAATTTCTGAGAGCTCATTGCTCGAGATTCCACATTTCATTCGCAGGATATTCACTGGAGGGCTATTCGGTTCTCTCTTGCCTGAAATAACTGTCGCATAATGTTGATATAAAGCGGGGCCCTGGCTTGGTGGCAACTGGAATTCTGTGACGCCTCCGCTTTGATTTAACTAGTAGCTGTGACACCTTCCAAGCCTTTGCCCGGGGATTTAAGAGTACTGTTTATTTAAGCTCTCTCGTTCAAAGATCGTTTTGCAGTTGGGTGCTGTTGAGATATTGCTAGCATTGAAAATGAGCGTGTTCCACCCAACAAATGTTTGTATTTCAGACAAAATGTGCACATTTTTGTCACGAACTTCTCATTATTGTACGTTCTGTTTTTCTAAAGTCTAGACTGCAGTATTATTTTTAGCAAAGTTACTTTTATATAGAAGAAGAGCTATTGCAAATGTTCTTTGAGTTTTTCAAATTGTTATCTTTGTTTCATAACTGTTTACTTTTGTTAACAAGAGACGTTATTTGATATCTACTTTTGTGTGAGTTTCGTTTTTTTAATAATTTATAAAATAATGTTTTATTTTTCTTTAAATGCACAAAGGCAAATAATGCACTACTTTAGAACAAACATAATTACTATATAGAAGGTATGTTATCATGAGCACAAACCAGGGCGGCGCGCCGGCAACAGAAACAAATCATCTGTTAAAACTTCAACTATCACTATTAATGAGATGAGATAGACAGAAAACGAGCGGACTGTACTGAAAGAAAAAGAAAAGAACATGTTTTATTCCTTTCCTTGTCACTTCGGATGTGACGTCACACACGTATCTATCGTTTTATTTTATTTTTATTAAATTGTAGACGATAGAACGTATGTTGTAGTTTGAATTTAAAAAGAGAATGTAATGTTTTTATTTATATGTCCATTGTTTTTGTGCCGCAGCATAGGTAGGGAAAATGGTGGCATTTGATGTGGGTTGCGAGATGTGTCTTTCCTTTTCCTTTCAGGTGTAATATTTTGACGTGCCATTTGTTTATAAATAAGCAACGTCTCAATTATTATTAGAAAAAGAACTTTAGTAATATAGTGATATTACTAAAGTTCTTAGTAGGATTGGGGTAGGGGAAGGATTGGGCCTGCAATAACCACGCGGCAACACTCTCACGGCGAAATACAAAGCTATGGTTATTTCAAGCCGGTTTTCTGTAAGGCTATAGTATTAATCCGGCCAACCCATTCGTGCGCAAGCACTGCTCTCCCATGTTTGGCTTGGCTCTCCCTATGTGTATGTGGCTTATAATAAAATTCTTTTAATAAAGCATAAAATACCCAAACAATGTATTCGTACAACTAGGTACATATACATATAGTATATATTCAGACAAACATCCACAATTACTTCCAACGATATTGGATTAGAGTTACACCAACCGTGCGACCAATATTGTTGAAAGCACTCATGTTCCTATTTTAAACAACAAAACAAATAAAAAACTTAAACAAACGTTTCGAATTTATTTAACAGTAACGATAAATATATTGAAACAGGTGTAGAATTGTACACTAGGTGGCAATTCGCGAAATTACTTTTCCCCAATTTACTCTACTCGAATAGTCCCACGTCTCATTAGAGGAAACGAGAATATTTTTCCTTCTTTAAAAACCCCTGTTTAGTATTACATAAAGAGGAAAATTTTCTCAAATGTATAATTTGTTTCGTCACAATAAAATTATTGAACATTTTTTTAAGTATTGTCAAACTGTTGTGCCATTGTATTTTGATTTGTTTTCAAATTTTAAAATTGGAATGTTAAATCACGAAGCGCAATGCAGGTTCTTTTTTGAAAGCTAAATTTAATTAAAATGAGATAGAAACAACACTGGTTAGCAACAATAAAAACATTTCAAATCCAAAGAGAATATTTTATTTTAAAAGTAATATCCTTCTAAGGTCTTGTTAAGGATGGTATGTACATTTGTAATCGTAGATGAATTTATAGAAAACGATAAAATATTCTATTTTTCTTAACAAATAAAATTATGATTAAAAATGAAATTATTGTGTCTTTTTCATAACCTTATTGTTGAATATTGATTGTCATCTAATTAATTATAACAATAGTATCGAGGGTACTTAAATATTATTTACATTGATTCTGTCATTGCGATTATTATACTTGTGAGGGTATTAATAAATAAATAGTTTTTGATGCTTCAATCTCGAACTGTTGTATTCTTTATTGGCGACGAGTAAAAAATAATTAATTATCAGTTGGAAAATGGCGTGTAATTTATCAAATATTGTGTTTCCCGGAGAGTTTAACCCTAAAATTGATAAATGGTGTGAATATAAGGAAAGACTGTTGTGCTCATTGGATGTGCTTGGTGTGGACAATGATAACCTTGAAAAAGCGCGATCTATATTTCTATCTCAGTGTGGAAAAGACACTTATTCACTGATAGTATCACTTTTAGTGCCAAAACGACCAACTGAGGTCGCATTAAAAGACATTCTTGGTGTGTTAGACCAGTTTTATGAACCAGAATTGAATGAAATACTTCAAGCCGGGAAATTTCACATACGTCAACAAACTGATAGTGAAAGCGTGCAAGACTTTGTGGCGGCCATTGGTTTATTGGGTGCTAAGTGCAATTTTGTTGACCTGAAGAGACAGTTACGAGACCGTTTAGTGTTGGGTGTGCGCGACCAGCGCTTGCGTCGGGAGCTGTTAAAAACAAAAAATTTGTCATATGAAACAGCAGTACAGCTGTGCCTTAATCATCAGGCGATTGTACAAGATATATACCCGGACACTAAGCTCTGTACGAAGCAAACTCATTTAGATGTTACCGAGGCTATGGATATTGATAAGATTAGTGCTGCGGAGTGTCGACATTGTGCACGACATCACAAAGAAGGCGAACGATGCCCATTTATGAAGGCTAGGTGTTTCTATTGCAAACGCCTGGGGCATATCGCGTCGGCTTGTGAGAGGAAGAGTACGAAGAAGCAGCACCAGGTGGTAGATCTCGCAGAAGAAGCTGATACAGGAAATATCGAAGATATGCTGGGTGTCTACGTCTGTTCAGAAAGTCACACACCTCCAATAAAGGCAGAATTAACAATTAATGGTGCTGTCGTTACAATGGAGGTTGACTCTGGAGCATCTCGAACAATTATTTCGGCAGCTACGTATCGGCGTTTGTGGATTAAACCCCCACCTCTGCGATCTACGAATGTTAAATTAGTAACATATTCTCGTGAAGCCTTGCAGGTGCTTGGCGCCACATATGTTCAAGTCAAGTTGGGCAACAAGGAGGCTCAATGCGAGTTATTTGTGGTGTCAGGGGAAGGACCCAGCCTTCTTGGTCGAAGTTGGTTTAAAGCTTTGGACCTGCAAGTAATTGGAATTTGTTGGACACAAGCTGAAGCCAATAGTGATTTGGTGCAGCAGTTTCCTGAATTATTTAAGGATACTTTAGGATACTACAAAGGGCCGGAGGTGTCCCTACATGTACGAGCAGATGCTACACCACGTTTCTTAAAGGCTCGTCCGGTACCGTTCCCTTTAAGAAATCAGGTAGAAGAGCAATTGACTCAGATGATTAATGAGGGAATATTAACACCTGTAAGATATTCCAAATGGGCTACACCACTAAGGATAGTGAAGAAAGACGATGGTTCCCTTCGGATTTGTGGGGATTATCGATCTACAGTAAATATGGCGATTGATGCCGATACCTACCCCTTGCCTGCAGCCACAGAAAGTTTTGTAAAGCTTAGTGGGGGGCGAATATTCAGTAAATTAGATTTAAAACAAGCCTATATGCAATTGAAGGTCGATCATGATACAGCTATGTTGTTGACATTAAACACGCCTTTAGGGCTCATGAGAATGAACAGACTAGCTTTTGGAGTAAATGCGGCACCGGGCATTTTTCAAAGAGTAATGTCATCAGCATTAGCAGGAATGGATGGCGTTGCATGTTTGCTGGACGATATTGCCGTCTCTGGAAGGACAACAGAAGAACATGACACAAGGTTACGGGCAGTTCTACACAAATTAAATGAAATGGGTCTTAGACTGAAATTAGATAAATGCGTCTTTGCTTCAAACAGTATTAATTTCTTGGGACATGTGATAGATGCCGAGGGACTACATCCATCCCCCAATAAAGTCAAAGAAATTAAAGAAAAACCAGCCCCAACAAATAAGCAGACTTTGCGTGCATTCTTAGGATTGTATAACTTTTATGAAAAGTTTTTACCTGATAAAGCAACCTTGTTGGAACCTTTGTACCGACTTTTGGAGACTAAAAAGCCATGGTATTGGGGCCAAGTAGAACAAGACGCATTTGATAAGGCAAAAGAGTTATTGTCTTCTGATTTGACATTGGTCGGATACGAAGTAGACCGAGAGTTATTACTTATTTGTGATTCATCTGACTATGGACTAGGAGCGGTGATAGCACATGTGATGGATGATATTTGCATCACAAGGTATACCGGATATTCTTGTGTCAGATAATGGCAGGGCATTTACTTCAGCAGAATTTAATATATTCTTGAAGAATAATGGCGTAAAACATTTGTACTCGCCGCCATACCACCCTGCGTCGAATGGACAGATTGAAAGAGCCATACAAACTTTTAAAAACAAATTAAAGAAAATGTCTCTAAACCACCTACCATGGACGGAAAAGCTTCCGAGAGCCCTGTATGCGCTACGAACAGTGCCTAATAGTTCGACTAATAAAACACCGGCAGAAATGTTGAACGGTCGTAAATATAGAACAGCTGTATCAAGATTGCATCCTGATAATACACCAAGTCCACAGGAACAGCAGTTAGAGGATAGATCTCAACAGCAGGCTATAAGGAGATTTACAGTCGACCAGCCAGTTATGATTCGTAACTATGGGCCAGGGGAGAAGTGGAATAGAGCCACTGTAGAATTGGTGGAAGGGCCAAGCTCATACATGGTGAGGACAGAGGATGGTGAACTACATAGACGTCACGCGGATCAAATTATTGCTCGTACGTTACCGCAAGCAACAAATAGACAAGTACTTGCAGAACACGCAAGGTCTAGTTCCAGTTCACCAGAGCCACCAATAGAGATACCGCCCCCTGAATTATGGCCAGATATCATTGGTATACCAAAGACGAACTGATTTGACTTTAAAGATTGATTTATGTTTTTTAGTAGTTATATATCTGTCATATTTGATTTATTAGTATAAGTTACTATTTGATTTGTTAATTATTAACAACAGTTGTTTCTTATCGATTATGAGGGAAAGATATGTTGAATATTGATTGTCATCTAATTAATTATAACAATAGTATCGAGGGTACTTAAATATTATTTACATTGATTCTGTCATTGCGATTATTATACTTGTGAGGGTATTAATAAATAAATAGTTTTTGATGCTTCAATCTCGAACTGTTGTATTCTTTACTTATAATGACAGGAACAACAATAATTCGTACGACCCGGTACTTATGATTCTTAGGTCCGCTATGATCAAAATTTTTCAAACAGAATACATATAACGATGTCCGATATTGCTCATTAATAAAAATTACATACGTAATAACTGATACAAATCAATCTTTGATTTTTGCTAAAACTTATATATCTCAGTAAAGCGCTGTAGCAAAATCTCTACAAAAACTAGATACTTTTAATTAAAAAAGAAATCACGTTGAAATAAAAAACGGTTTCAAAAAAATGGCTGACACGTGCTAAACCATCGTCTGCCAGCCACGCACGAAACATGTGTGGAATTTAATTTCAATTTTAGAATAGAATTTTTAATTTCACAATGTCACTACTCCGCTTAGAGTCATAGTTAGCTCCTGCCAAATATATAAATTGAAATTGTAAAGGTGAACGGTCCACGGAATAATGAAGCTATCCATTGGTAAATGACACGGAAAAATTAGATTAGAATTCGCTTTCGATAGCAATAAAAAATAAAGGTTTTCCTTCTGCGTTTGGTCGTTTTCACAGTAAATGCCGTGTTATAATATAGAGTAAATTTTCATTCGTTTAATTTTCAGGTAACTTAACGATTTATTTCATTGGATCATCGACTAGTTTATTAGTGTACTTGAATTCAAGAAATATTCTATTATGTAAGTTACATCTATTGAAAATAACGACTTAGTCACGTAAATGAACCAAGAAAAGCTCTTCTAGTTTCAAGTCACAACGGGACTCTTATTCAAGAGCAGCATACGCGTCGTGGCATTGGCTGCGTTCTCAGTGGTACATATCTCGTCATGAGTTATATAAAATTAAGTCTGTTTGCTTGCTTCTTGCACCATTGCCTCATCTCTGCATCACCCAAGGCTCGACTGATAGAAAGTGCCTTAGGCAATAAGCCCGCCTATGCACTTGAGCATGAAATTTAAAAAATAAATAAAAAAATAAAATATTTGATAAATTCAGTATGCCTCCGATAGTTACTATTCGAAATAAAAGTTACATATCTTTTGGGATTACATTAATCCAACGAGTATATAGCAACCTACCCAAACCGCTTAACATAACTTAAGCGCAACAAAGCTGGAGCTCAGTTTTGTGGAAGCAAAGCTAACAGGTCAGACTACACCCTCTCAGGAATTACACCTGACAGAACTATTCACAACTGGCCCCCGACATGCATAGTTTAGGGCACAACTTGTTCCAGCTTATGTCTGAATTTTGAAGTGCTAACTATCTGACGTGAATAGTGGAAGCGGTTATCCGCTTTTAGTTACCGCCATTCTTATGGATCGTGTGGTCGCTCGTAAAGTTCTGAGCCACTTTATTGCGGTAAACATAGAACACGCAATCCCAAGAGGAGCAATGAGCAGGTAACTGCGGTAGCCAACTTTAAAGCTAATATTAGTTCAGCCACGGCACCGGAAAATGGGTGGCACAGTGATTGGCTGTGGCACAGACCGGACTTTCAAATGTCCAATCAGAGTGCGACGGCAACGACTCCAATTAAATTCGATTGAATGGGAAAATTCTAGCGCCGTCAGGCATTCTGTTATTTGTAAACTTATTGAATGACGCAATCAAAAGCTTGTTGTGTTTGAATCCAAAACAAAGCTGACAACAGTTGCGTCGGTTATTTCAGTGTATTTATTTCTACAGGGTTCTCTTTGCTAAATAATATTCTAGTTCTCATAAATTGTAGTTTCTTTTAACAAAATGTGAATAAATAGTAAATGATACTGCTTTGCAAAAGCAAATGCACATATTCAAAGAACTGTTTAGTCCTAGACATAGTTGCAAAACGCGTTTAATTCTAAAACCATTTTGCCCCTCACGGCAATGCGACGTTTAACAAACACAAAGGCAGCAAAAAGTAACCGTTTTTCAGTGTACCGGTAATCGTTACATTTATTACTGTGTGTGCGAGCGCCGGTATAATTACGCGACCACAATTGGGAGGGGGGCGACGCAATTAGCCATTTCACAGGAGGCGAGCCGTTGTCACTTCGACTCTAATGACTTCAACTAGTTACATTGCACGCCCGCAAAGGCCGGAACGACTTTTTCAAGCCCTTCTTTAGTCTGGCTACAGAAATGTAATTTAAAATCTAGAGAGAGGATTTTAACTCCATAAACTACGGAAGTCTCAACTGTTAATTATAACAATTTACTGTCGCGACTTTCATTGCTGAGTTGTGAATCATTAGAACTTTTGCCGCCATTGTACACAGAATTTCAACTGTTGCAATTACTTCTATGTTTTGTAAGTAAACTATTCCAGAATTATCATTCAAGTATAATTTATAATTTTAAAGTATTTTTTTCATTATCAAGCTACCTCTCTTTCTCATAACTTATCGTACTATCGCTGTTTTTATTCTCTGAAAGTAAATAAAGGAGCCCACACACTTCCCTAGCTTTGTAAATATATGAGCTATACCCTTATTACTTTACAAAGTGCTCAATTCCGTGACGCAATAATACTTTTTGCGACCCAAGGATATCTTTTGCATACCTTGTACCTATCAAAAAATCTAATTTTCCTTAAAGAAAGAAAGAATACTAAAATGCACACAAAACTTTGTACTGTTCTTTCGACGACGGTTAATAAAACTTTCAAAAAGTGAGCATACGCCTGCTTAAAAGTCCTACAAGGCATCTGTGACTCTTCTGGTTTGGTTCGTACTGTGTTGCTTCTGTTTGTTGGTTCCACGGGCGGCGCTGATCACCTACCATCATGTGATCAAACTGCTGGTTTGCTTCCTATAACAAAAAAAAACAATATGTATATTATAATCCGGTATTTGTGCAAGAATACTCTGAAAATATGGAAAAAGTGATAATAAAATATAATCGACACGGACGCAGAAAAGCAGAGCTAAATATAAAATACACATGATAACAAATTCCCTGCGCGCATTTTGTTATAAAATTCAATATAATGACCTGAGAACATGATCGACATCGTACCTAAATTTTTTTTTGTTTGTTCAGTTATTTAACTCGTTAAAACCTCCAGTTTCGATCATTAGTCTTTATGATTGTGTCTGTAGGTACCTTGTTTGAGTAAAAAAATGGAGGCACATTGTTTCAACTGAAATTGCCTCTGGAAATTGAACAAACGAGTTTCAAACCTCCACGCAGGTTTACGAACACAAATTAAACATTTCTCATCCTGTCGTACGACTCGAAACCTGTATACAGTTTAAAATCTTATCAAGGATAACGTTGTTTAGATAACTGAATTATTAAAATAAATAGTAATGATTAAATGCGTTTTGGTATTCGTTTATTTCTACATATAACTTTGCCATTACAGGTAACTTAACCTAATTCGACATAGTAACTTAAAATATGTTTCCTAAACCATTGACTATATATAAACTTTAACTATAATAAACTTATTTAACTTTAAATTACCTACAAACTATATTTGCTTATTTTCCTTATTTTCATCTCCTAACATTATCGTCGTAATCGACGTAAATACGGTTATACTATACAAATTAATTAGCGCAATCAAAAAATTAAATGTGGAACACTTTCCTTTTTAAAATAGAACTTCCCCTACAATTGTCTGTGACCATTAGGTTAAACGAAGCAGCAACAATTCGTAGTAACTAGTATATATACAGACTAGGGATGAGCTAACATTCTCAAAATTAGTTTACGAGTGTTCAGAACAAAGGCAAAGTTGGCCAGGCTGGTGTTATCTCGATAGTACAGTTGTTTTCTCTTTTGTTATCGATTCGGTTTTCACACACGTGGACTGGAACTGTAGCTACCGTCAGGAAGTAATTTCAACTTTAGTACAACCTCCCTTTATGTGTTTGTGTGGGTACTTCATATTATGTTAATGTTGTTTTGTTTGATGCGAGTGTATTATTATCGAAACATTTGAGAGAGGGATGGGACTCTAGAGATCGTTATCCGTGTTTGTTTTTCCATGTTTGCAAACTTGATGGTCGAGGAAAGGTAAGTATCTATTTATATATATCGATATGTTTTGTAGTTTACTTTGATGTAAATACATTTTTTTTACTAGAAACGTTGAAAAACTATATACACGATGACAAATATTTTCGTGCATGTTCAACTTTAGGTTAGGGTCATTTCCACTTTATAGTGTAAGTGTAAACATATCCCAAGGAAACGAAACTACGTCACCACTAGAAATTTCAGACGCCCATAAAGTTTTGGGTCTCGCAATAACCTACTTCAAAACACATACTATAGAGCAAGTACCTACTGTAAGTGGTGACAAATTGCTGCGCCGTCGTCTAAGATCACAACCAGACCCTCATCTCTTGTTGATTGCGACAACTTGTGAAATATGCTAAGCAGTTCACATAGCCGCGTCTAAATTAAAGATACGCATACTAGAAACTAGTCGCTAACATCTCGTCTGTTTTCCATGTAAGATAATCATTTTGAACCATCAATATAAAAGTACTCACTATGTAACCGAGTTCAAATTTCATTCGGATAACATAACCAGACTGCACGTCGAATAAAAACAATTTACAAATCATTTCGTATGAAATTGAAAACCAAACTGAAAATATGATAAAAAATACATTCACCATTTTTCCAATAATTGTAACTCAAACTTGTACACCTGCGGTCTCTGATTTACGTGTAAATATTTGCGAGAATATCGGACTCAATCAATGATAAAGACAGTTTATCTGTTTAAATCCAATGCAATTCACACTGAATCTATACTGCACACATGTTCGGCTGCAATCCCCTTACCATTCGATTCAACCCATCCTGATTGCCAATTTATTGAGTGACCCGTCTCCTTTATCTTGGATGTCCACAACCTGGATCAAGTTGACACAAAGACAAATTGTGACCATTCGGTAATCCGAGCTTATGGACCATTGATGGCCGTTGCTACTAATACTTCTGAAAAAAAATAGATTACGTGAAATTGGATTTGGAAGAAAAAATATTATACATTGTGATTTATTCGGGTATTTTCCGCTATTATTTTTTTTTTGGTATGTTTTTATATTTCTAGTTAGATGACAATCAAAACGACATACATATTATATTTGAATGAATATATTTTCACACATTCTAAACCCTTTACAAAAAAAAAAAATACATGTCTTATTTTAGGGGTGTACATCGTCAAATGACTTCTCACGCCCTGGATAGGTTGAGAGGGATTTTCTGCCTGTTTCTGACTAAAAATGACCCGGTTCCTTCTACTGACCCAGGCCGAGGCCGTGCGCTATTGCGCTTGACCAGCAACCCCTGCTGAACATTGGTCTGGATCTGGTCCATCCGCAGACCTGTGATCACGGTAACTACATGTAATGTTGTATTTTATCGTCTGACTTATGAATTGCATCCCATACAGGAATAAAAGCATATTAACAAAGAACCTAAAGAAATGTGGAATTCTTCCCTATACTCAAGTCAAAATTCCTCTTTACTAAACAAACTAAACTATAATTTTAACTTTTATTATCTTTTACGCTAAACTATTACTACAAAACAATCTGATAGGCTATCATCAGGCATCAGACCTACGTGAAACATTAGTGTAGTCGAGTCAAAAGATTCACGATAGCCTGATGGCCTACAAGATAAGATAACGACCTCGTTACTTATACACTATGTTAAGCTTTAGCCGCATATCGCTAATGGCTAAACTGTTGTATGTCAAACAGAGTTAGTGTAATTTCCTTCAAGTAGAAATATGAAGGGAAATAAGCGAGTCCATGTTTTGTGTGTGTTTGTAATAGAGTTAAGTGTGAACAGCTCTAATGGTGTTTGATTTATATTCTAATCGATTATGTGGTTTATAAATTGACATACGAGTAGTACTACGTAATAACAGTTTTCTTTTAACGCGTAAAGTATAGTTTTGTTGACAATCTTAAGTAAACGAATAATATTGAATTTTTGTTTGCGTAAATTTGTCACATTAAGCAGCACTTTTTTGGAAAAAACTTATTGCCAAAATAAACAACAGCATTGAAATCACCATTAAAAAAGACATTCTCAGTCTTAGATGGGTAAATAAAACTCCTGATTCACCATTAACGATACCACGATACGCTACTAAAACTGCTATTCGCTGTTACATTTTAAAAATGCCCAGAGGAAGAAATCTTAAGGGGGTCGTAAAATGCAACTAAAGACTCGAATTTATTTCAGGTGGGGCGAAAAAGGGTTCGCTTTAGGGGTCCATACCGTAAGGCAGTCACGTTTCGTTCACTCGTAAATGGATTAACAACTAGTTGTAGTCTTTGTTCAAAGCAAGCAATTCTTTGAAATGGATTCTGATAACAATAGCTGTAATTTTGCAATATAAGATTATTCCGTTGAATTTTTAGCCAACTTAGTGTGAAACGATTATTAATTGCTGTCCATTAATATTTTATTTAAAAAAATTCAAATTAATGAAACACACTTAGAAATACTCGTAGCTCGTAGGTTGTGCGCTACGCATCGTACTCGTAAGCGCTACGGCGTAGCAAATTAAGATAATGCTACGCTCACAAAGTACAAACGCCATAATCACGGAAAACTACCACAAAACTTACATTCTTACTTTGTTCTCATTCTATGTTCTAGAACGATTCAATACTAATCTCAACAATTAACATTGGTTAGAGAAATCCGGCCTTAAAAGCATTCAAGTATATTTACAGTATATTGTTTTCATTATACTAAGAGCAACAAAACTCACGAGACGTTGATTTTAACTATGTGCTTATGTTAATATTTGCTTCGAGAATTAGTCTTAAGCATTTCAATCATGAATAAATTAGATATGTAGCATATTTGCTTGTATACAAACTACAGAACTTTAGCAGAACATAGAACACATTCAGATTTCGACAAAATATCTTCTATTACATTCTGTGTGTAATAATGTTGTTGCTATGAGTAAGAGAAAATTATTCTATTTAAATCCTAATATAACATTAGCTATGCGTTTGTCTGAGTTACTTATTGGAATATCAGGTTATTTTATATGTTCGTACTTAACACTTCTTGTCTTGAAATTGAACAAAGCAGAAAACATACATAAAAGATTTTTCTGATACATTTGATACATATTTATTGAATTATTGTTGAAAAGGTAAAATACACTTGACCATACAAAATAAATGAGACGTGTCACGAGGCAGTTTTAATACTTCAAATGAAACTTTTAAAATGCAAAGAAAACCGCTTCACCTATATACATATAAACGTTTTAAAGTGTATTTTTATTTTTCTTCCTAGCAGTGTTCATTTAGTTCTATACAGGTAATCCGGTTTTCACAAACGAATGCTTTTCCAAGGATAACACAGTTCTTCTCCATGGTCGCTGCGTCGTTCCTGTTCTGCTGCAAACTACGTCATTCCTGAAGCTGGTTTCAAGCACCACTTTCTTGGAGTATCTGTCTCCTTTGTTTTGACAGAGATAGGGGATCAGGGTACTGCGCCGCTTCATATTAGTTCTTGACGTAGATAGCAGTTGAATTAAGTCGAGTCTTTAAAATTATTATTGTGTGTTAACAAATGACTGTAAGAATAATATTAAAAGTAGAGAAAAATAAATGTAATAGAATTACGTCTCTCTCTCTTTCTCGATTTTTCTCTCTCTCTCTCTCTCTATCTCTCTATCTATCTTCTTCCTATCACCTTTATTTCTTTCTCTCAAAATTCTTGAATTTCTTGCTTGACAACAACTCATGTAACCAAAAGCTCAACGAAAGGGTAGAATATACAAAAAGAAATGCCACATAAAGATCTTCCCGAAGTCACATAAATCACATAATTCAAGTGAAGACAAAAATGCCACGAGCGCTATAAAGCGTGGTATCTAACTTATTTAATCTCTGGTAGCCCGTATCCCATATTTATTATTTATTTTGCCCCGAGGCACGTTTACCCTCGTCCTAGTTACATCGCAATTGCGATCACAGCAAAATAAACTAAACATAAAAAATGGTTACCTACGGATTTATTTTACTATATTTTCCCCACATAGTAATAAGATTAGCATATCTTTTATTTATGGTATACAAATTAATACATAAGAGAAATTAATCGTAGTGCTACTAGTTGTTGAATAAAAGTCACCTAAATACTAATGTCACCAAAACCAGTGTGTTTATTAATGAGCTAAGGATACCCAAGGGAACAGAAGAGATGGTCATATACCACTTCTACTCTATGTTCATGACATGGGTAATACATAAAGAAATCTGTAATTTCATAAAAATTATCGGAGCTCATGTATAAAGGCTTTGTTATAGCTAGAAACTATTTGAGAAAAACAGTAATGATAACTTTAGCAAAACTTTTTAAACATACTATATCAATAATGACTTGTCTCACGAACATTTTCATATAACAAGTTCGAGGGTGAGGTAATCACGTAATAAAAATAAGCAAATTTCGTAAAACTTCGGAAAAACGATATGGTTTTCAGAAATCATCTTAATACCATGAAAATAAAATCGAAATCTATGGAATATAATCAAGTATCTGGGAGTAATTAAGAGAAATAATAATTAATTAAGTTTATAGTGTACAAAGTACTTCTATGTAAACAAAAAAATATAAACAAGTCTTTCGCAATGTACGAAATTAAGTTAAACTATATGTATAGCTCTAATTAATTATAAATATTTATTCCGTGTGAGAAGTGGCCTTTGGTCAGCAGTACGAGCCTGCTGAGGCACATATATGTATGAAATTTTTACTATACAAATTCGCCTTTCATTACAATTTCATGTTTTAAAATACAGGTCACACGATAGTCACGTTTGAGGGAGCGTGAAGCGAGAGCTAAACAAAAACGTTATTGCGTATTGGCGCCGAATCCGGGAGGCGACATAAAAAGGGGTGGCTTATATTTAGCGGTGGCCAAAACCAGGTCATGATAATGATCGCTTTATCGCGTCACGGTTCGTTACAAACGACGTGTGATAGGAATTTCCACATTTTGCCGTGTAATAGGACTGACTATGTGGTTCATAATTGGTGCGAATAGTGGGAAAACGTGAGGTTTTAGAATCGATTTTATTAAATGTATAAGCCATATTTTTTAAGTATGTATCACTATATGTTTATTTTTTTTATCGAAAGATATGAACTTAAGAAGACTGAGACACAACTCCACGTGCGGTAAAATTATCAAGTTAAATACCTGCGTATGCGTAGCAATTAATTTGTCATTTCCAACAGTCACATTAAATACGCAAACTCATTTGACTTTAAACACAGAACACATCCCATTAATTATTCCTTAAAACACAAACAAAAAAGAACTTGAAACCTCCCGATAAACAGAAACACGCTTAAGAATCCCCATCTTTGTTAATAGACCAACTCAATTAACGAAATGACTGTCGAACCAACAAACAACAAACGAAGGAAGAATTAAATGAGCTCAAACAACGTCTGTAAGTAATTAAAACGTAATAATTGAAGCGCCTGGATCCTCCATATCATTATAATGAGAACTAGTGTTGGTACTTGGTTCAAACGATCTTTGTTAGCGCGATCGTGAACAAAATTAATGATGTAATGTGGTTGTTCGTACTACATTGGTACGTTGTGGTCTAATTATGTTCCTGTCACTGGTTTTGACTCGAAGCGCTTGCACTTATAATCTTTGTTGGCACATCACTGGTTATTGTGGCGTGCTTTCGTAATTTGGTATTACGTGGTTTGTGTTTGCATGAAGATGTTAATTTGAGACATTTGTCATGTCTGTTTTGAACGTCACGATCAGGATGTTGCATCATTTAAATAAGTACTTAATATTATGTATCTGCAAGATTTACTTTCGAATGGCTGTCGTGTTTGTCCCTAAATTTGCTTCAAAATATCGTAAAATATCAGACCATAATACTTTATACGCTACATATTAATGTGTGCATTCATTGCCATTAAGCTAATATTTTCAGAAAGAGAAAAAAAACACATTGATAAAAATCTTTAATAAAACAGACCAGAATTTTATTAAGTGAAGGTCCTATTTGAAAATATCACGTACAAACATGTTGACACCGTGCTCCACAAAGTCGCGTTCTTGACCCAATTCATAGTCGATAAGAAAACCCACACAAATAATTGCCACACTAATAGGCGCCGAAAATAACTCAAATAAAGTACAATTTAAAATAACAACACTAAATGAATTTTATCTTCTCTCGCCACGATAAATTTTATAAAACTTTTTCTATTCACTTTTGTTGAGTTCGCTGTTGACAGAAAATCTCATTATATGGGAAAATGTACTAGAACTCATTTCAACAATTTTTGTCTGAATAAAGAGTTAGAGATAGTTTTGTTGATCATTATAAATTTCTGCGTCACCCGAGCACGAGCACCTGCAGAATATAAACGAAAATGTTTATTGAAAAAGTTTCTATGCTGTCTGCTGACTCGAATGTTTCCTATTGGAAAAGTTACGATACATCAAAACATCGGAATTCTTTGGCGAATGTCAGAATTTTATATTTTGAAATTTTTGTTCTGACATACATAACGGTTTACGATTACACCAGATGTAGTTCATGGACCTTAAAATTCTTCACAGGAGGATAGAGAATGATTTATTTATGCTACACGAATCTTTCATATTAAATTCCTGAGAGAATCCTTTATTTTAATAAAATTTACAGACTTCTAAAAATTTGTAGATATCTAGAATATTCACGAGAGAATTTATATGATCTTACAGAAATGTATATCAAACTCAGATTTAGTTTATCTAATCTAATAAAAATAATCCGTTTAAGAATTTATTAATATCAAATATAAAAACAACAGAGATCTGTTATTAAACCAAGCTTCAGCATATTATATAAATTTGAATTGGTATTGTCTTTCGAGAAAAATAAGAGTATATTTTAAATCATTCAATTAATATTTTGAGAAATACAAATCATAATCTTTCTTTCTATGATACTAACATAGCATTGACTGATCACACCGATAGTATTGATCCACTTCAGCTACGAAAAATACCTCACGATTGATCACAAATCGTTAGTTTTTATCATTCGAGAAACATCTGCCCCTTGATCTTCCCAATTTCCGTCCGAAGCCTCCTCTTATTCCGAAGTTTGACCAACTTTTGGGGAGAATGGTTCAATATTATTAGAATTTTTATGGTAACATTCTGGTATTACGATGGTGATTTCTATTGTTTTCATGGTTATATCTATATTTAAGTGACAACTGTTTTTTTTTTAATAGAACATCAGTTTGGAACTAGAGGATCTATTAGTAATTTAATGTGTGTTCAGTTCATTAAAGACTGCACGGTTGGTGCGGTGGCTGGACAACTGGCTGCCGTGCAACGTGTCGCGGGTTCGATTCCCGCACGGAACAACTCTTTGTGTGACCCACAAATGGTTGTTCCGGGTCTGGGTGTCATGTGCATGTGAAATTGTATGTTTGTAACTGCACCCACAACACAGGAGAAAATCCTAGTGTGGGGCAACGTTTTTTTAAAGAAAAAAAATTATTGCCTACATAGCAAAAAAAAAATCATCTGCATTTCATTGAAAAAAAAATTCAATTTAAAAGTATTAAAAAAGTCGCTATAATAAAAAGTTAATGTCGTCAGAAGTAATTGAATAAATTCTGCATAAAGTTAAAACGCTTACCTATAAATCAAATACCGGTACCTGACTAATGAGAAAATAAAGTAATTTATTAGTTCTAGTTTTTCATGACAAGTTACTTGCAGTAGTTATAAAACGAAAACGGTGTTTTATAAAAACATAGGAATGGTAATATATTACGTTAATGTAACGTAATAGGTAGAAAGTATAACATAACATATTGAATTTTGGGATAATTTCTATTTATCTCTAATATATTAATGTACTTTTAATATGCATAAACTAGATTTACAGATAAATTATTATCATTTGGATAATGTGTATCTTAATTGTCTTATCCTGGTATATTACTTTAACCATAAAGACTAACAGGGTGGTATTGAATGAAGAAGAAAGACGTCTAATTACAAAACTTGCTACTTATGATAATGTGACTACATAAAAACTTGTTTGAACTTCAGACATGAATAAAGCTGCAGTACAAGAGAAAGATGTCTGATTATAAACCTTGCTACATATATTAACGTGACAATAAACAAACTGGTTTCAACTTCAGTGATAAATTGCCGCTATGTTATGAAAACTAACTGCACGAATGAAATGGTGACTGGGCAACCAGTTGACTTGCAATGTGTCGCGGACTCGATTCATAAAAATTGCTGTTTTAAGCCTGGGTGAGATGTGTGTGTAAAATTGTATGGTATTTTATTTAGTAAATGCACCGACGACATAGGTGGAAACCATTATGTGAGGCAACGTTAAAAGAATCCAGTGCCTAAATAAGCGCTTAATTGTATCAACATCAGCTAATGATAATTAAACGCTTATCTATTTATTAAGACAAAAAAAAACAAAATTTATATGAACATAATGAGTTTTCTACTCCTTCGATAGACAATAATTGCACTTATACTTAAAACCGATCCTGCTAATATCTATACACATATCTATAATAATACAAGTTATGTGCACATATATGTACTATGATCCAATAATGTTGAAGCCAATATGCAGCCTGTGTCTAGTACCGCGCAGAATACGGACATAGCCAATAATGACCGTATTAATATTAATTTATCTCTGAACACGTTCTTGTATGTGCTTATTATTAATTTCCATTATTATTCCGTATTGAATCGCAATTATCAAGCTATAGCTACTTGTGCCTGTATGCCATGTTAGTCTGCAATTGTAATGTGTCAATGAGCTGGTGAGCAAAAGGCACACGGAGAAAATATGTGCTAGCTTTAGTTAGCAGCTTGCTCAAGACTGATAGACGATTTCCAATTTTATATGAGTCGTAGTTTCCTTATAATAGTTTTCTTCACCTTATGAGTGACGTGGAAAATAAATAACCTATGATAGTTGACTTGCTAGGTTTCAAACTCGCATCCACCTAAATGGTATTTTTTTTTTGTAATTAATGCAACAAAATTATTTATTTTGCATTTGGTTATTAACGATACGAAACGTACATCTGCACAAAATACGATATGAAAAGACATATGTATAACTCGATGGACAGAATTTACACATTAAACTAAGTAGTGCACTCGAATCAGCCAATCTTATGTGGATTTTTAAGAATCTGAGGACTGGAACATCGCCTGCTCAGCTCAGCTGCCTCAGGCATGAAGGTGCAGGTTCGAAACCAGGCAAGAAAGAACCTATAACTCGAAAAAACACACACACATTCATTGTCAATCACACATCACATTGGTAAGTACTACTGTGACTTTTTCCGAGCTATATGTAGCTTCCTATGGTGAACTGAACTACGGTGACGGAAAACATCGTGACTTAACTTGGACTTATAATGTCTAATAATAAGTTGTAAATCATCAATCATCATCAATCAATCAATCCGCTTACAACAAGTTTGGTGATTATTGCTCTAACCTTCTTCGTGTGAGAACAGGCCTTTGCTCAGTAGAAGGCACTTATACAGCTGGTCGATTATGAGGATTGGAAATTGACCACCAGGAATCTCACTCATACAGCAATATACAATGCAAACGTTGTTTCACGCCGGTCAAGCCAGCCTATTTGTGCCGAAGCATAGCACCCGCACACCTAGCTCTCTATCTCTATTCTTTTCCACACTATTTTGTTTAGAGAATAAATAGGTGCATGTAATATCAGAAAACATTGTGAAGCCACCATTGTAAGCTCACTCCTATTCTTTGTCCAAGAAGAGGCCCTCGCCTGACAGTGGCACATTAATAAACTTTTATTATTTATTATTAGGTATACCTACGTAAAATGAATAATGAAAGGCAAGTAACAAAAGGAATTTATAAGATGGATGTTCGTGGAAAGGCTGGGACGCACTAGAAGGACATAATAGTGACCTCGTAAAGGATGTCCTTGAAAATGTCAGGTGCGTAACGAACGTGTTTATACACACGTAGGCGCTTTCCTATTGTCACGGCCACGTAATGGTCGAGGAGAAAATATTAGAAGCATTGTGTGAGGACAATATGTTTTGTATGAAATTCTTCTAGTGCTTGAATTGTCTGAATATGATCCAGTTATTAAAATATATTTGGACAACCCCTTGTCCAAATATATTTACCTATCTACAAATGAAATAAGTTATATAATATAAATAAAACGCAATACTTTTAAAAGAAAAAAATCTTCTTTCATCATTGTCATTATTAGCTACATATACACAAAACAATCAACAGATAAATATATGTGAGAAGCTACTTATGTCCACCAATTATGCAAACAATAAAAAACGCTAAACCTAAATATTTCAAGACTACCATATAATTCTGGTTCGAAGCATCTTTGAAACAAAAGACAAGTTACATAATATAAATAAGTAACTAAAATGGCGTATTACTAAAAATATCAATAGAAAATGTTTTGAACCCACTGTTGTCGAAAACACCTAGCTATGCGCACACGTACTGTCAATACATCTATCTATTATTGCCCCAACGAGATTGGATTCGAGCTCAGGACCTCAATAAGGATTAGGAACCTATTCGCTAGACCTAGTTTATTTATTTTTTTCTTCATATCTCAACGGCTGCCTCTAAGGAAAATAAGCAGTATTATGCCGGAATTATTTTCTTACCAAATCCGTCACAAAATAAGGATATAGGGGGTATTATTTCGCCAGGGATTATTGTCACTAATATGTGTTTTGGCCTGAGCGTAATATTTCTGTTATTTGTCAACGGAAGGCTTATACGAGTTTTTAGTATTGTATTTCTAGCATAAACAAACTTTTGCAAAACACATGGTTTCAATAGGATTAGGTAATAATTTAATCAGATTATGTATATTCACAAAAACATATTATTTCTTATTGTTATTATAAATTTAGCACTTCGTATGATAAAAACAAAATAAAATAAAAAACCCGCAACCGTTTCCTTTAAATGTTTTAAAAACGTGTACTTCATAAACTCTTTTCCCAGTTTTTATTATACAAGTTAAGACCTACAATATTCCGTTCCTTCTCCAAAGAAAATAAATAGTGAACAACACGAGACAGTTCCAACGTAATAGGAAAAACTTTACCTATTTTTCTTAATAAGTATGAAAAGTTTTAAAACAATAAAATACTACTTCAGCTGTGTTTTCCAGCAATTATAGTGAAATCATTTATGTAACTGCTGTTGTAGGAAACCTGAATTGCGTCTTCTGTTTGATTTAAAGGCAAAATAGCTCTACAAATAACTTCACGGACACGTTTTCTTTTGTAATGTTTTATTGATATTCCAGATATAATATCGCTACTTGATTAACGGCCGATTTTTCAATAGTCGGATAAATGTTATCTGAGGAATTCAATTGTTGCGGTCACTGTCTTACACAAACATTCTGAGGCGACAGCATCATAATTATTTCCCTAGATAACGTTTATCTGACCATTAAAAAATCAGCCCTAAAAGTTATATCTCAGTGATTCATAGGCGATGTTTTTTTTAAACTACTCTTATTATGTTACCATTATTGTTTTAATTAATAATATGAGAGGGCTCGACTGGAATGATACCAAGGCCTCACACAAAACCGAGAGGTTACCGGAGGTGTAATCCTTCGGGGAGGGGACACAGCGCTAAACCTCCAAATCCCTCATCCCCAAATGTCGGCACTCACTCGATGGGCGGCGCTGACTGCTTACCATCAGACAATCCCGACCTACCACAAAAAAAGAAAAACAAGAACTACAGCGTCATTTAAAAATATAAAAAAAATCACAGTTTTTTTTCCAGAAACCACATTGATTAAATATGTCAAATAGCTAGTTCCCCGACAGCATTATTTATGCGGGCAGCGGAGCCTTGGCGACGCGTATCTAGGCTCTTGTATAAACAAGTTACAAAACTTACCACGATAATGCCACTAAGTTACTACTTTCTTAGCTACCAGTAATATTTTCCGAGCCGCTTAAAAACTTCGTGTTATATCTTCTATCACTTTAATTGGTTCCGTCAAAAAGGTTTACTTTGGACGTGTTTTTTTTCTGTCGGTCATTTTTTTCTTTTGGCGTTCTGAATTTAAATTTAAATCTGTCATTTGGGATAGAAGAATGTAGACTGGTTTTAAAATAAGAACGAATGGGTTTACTATTTGTTTTTGTGTAAAATGTTGATATTCCAAAGAATATTTTGTTGTGAATGGCTGCTTAGACACGGGCCTGCGGTCGGCGAGTAAGGGCAGCTCGCCGCCCGACCAGAACCAGGCCCGAGCGTACGGCGCGTAGCGTTTCGCGCGCGTCTCAAAGAGCCCATAGACCACCACAGACGGGGCCCTAAAGAGATGATGTTCAGCCGGGGTTGCGGGGTAAGCGCAATGAGGCACCGCGACCTCGGCACGGAGCAGGAGAAGGAACAGAGGGGTTTTAGTCAGTAAGAGTCTGACACTCCCTCCCGCCCGGCCCTGGGCGGGAGAAGTCATCTGATGATTTTCACCTCACAAAAAAAAAATATACGCATACATGTGGCGCGATGTGTTACACATGCAATAGAGCACAACTGGTTTTAATTTTCTTCCGCGATAAAAATTGGACAAAAAACTTTTAAATCGATAAACGCGGATTAATTTTTTTGGTATCTCATAAGTTGTCTATAAGCTACCCAATGTGAATTTTTGTATTTTATATACTCCTGTTAAGTAGAACTGATTTAGATAAACTTCAATTCAATTAACGTTTAAATTATGACTTATTTATTTGGAATCGAAAAACATTACAAACTACCTATTTTTGTGTTTTTATCGAAACCAAATATAAACAGAAAAAACTGACCTGTTAGAACCCTTAATGTTGTAAACATTTTTAACTTGCTCACCCTATAATAAAAAATGTGAATCATTTTGTTAAAAATAAAATTTATTTTGCTAAGGAAGATTATTGAAATAATTCATTAATATTCGTGGAACCCGGTGGAATATTTGAATATTTATCGGTCGCTATCAGTCGACGCCTCCGCCAGCTCGGCAATTACAGTCTTGGCCTTTTCCCAATTTCCAATTATTTGTTACTTATCCCTAGAGGAAGAAATAAACATAAATATTGATGACAGAATACCGGAACTTCGTATTAAGTGTTTCTACCCTGTAATTATTGCCAAGGACGGTCACAAATTATCCATATTTTTTTCCGATCAAGGACAATTTCTTTATAATAGTGTCTCTTATTTACTTTTTTATACGACTGTCCGCTTTATTAAAGCGTGTTAAATCTTAAAATCATTACATTAGAGTACATTTTACCCTGACTGAATCAATACAAACATTTATTAAACTTTTCTAATTTGTGATTCATACGATACTTCTGTTATTTAAAAAGAAGTATGACGAGTTTTTAATAATACTAATTACTAAGCAATCGATTATAGTGCGGCTAATGAAACATTGGTGATTATGTAGGCTAGGTGCCTCACATTACATTCTAATGGGTACACTAAAAATCATCTCATCTCCAATCCGCAAATCCCAGAACGTCCTTAAATAAGTCTTGGTATCCCTCTAGTGTTGTAGATGGCACCAATTGCGTACCATCGAGTGACTTAAAAGAGTCATATTTTCTGGTTTGCATAAAATTATAACTTCCAAGTAATAAACACAGGATGGTGCTACTAATACCTAGACTACTTATCTGAGAGACTACTTTGCCAAATGTCCACTGACCGGTAAAAAGATAGGTTTTGGCTCTAGTCTCGCAGTCCAAAATATTTCTAACAATAACTTTTTAGCCTGCGGCTAAGGAGAACTAACTGCTAGATTAAAATGGTGTACAATACAAAGAATGTATACTCATAAAGCTATACTACAATTATAATGTATAGATACATTATTGATTATGTGAATGGGATGGATTGGACCATTCAAAATAACAAAATGTTACGGAAAATATATCGTGTCGCTGTTTTGTGATAGGTCGGCAAACGAGCAGGTGGATTACCTGATGGTAAGCAATCAGCCACCACCATTCCACTGAATGTCGTGGTGGCCCGGAGGTTAAGGAGCCCGCTTCTCATGCATGAGGGTGTGGGTTCGAAACCTGGCAAGTACAAATGTGACTTTTTCCGAGTCATATGTACTTTCTATGATGAAATAGACACCACTGACATACGGTGAAGGTAAACATCGTGAGGAAACCTGGACTTATAATTTCTAATTATAAGTTTGTAATCGCCAACCCGCATTGAGCAAGCGTGGTGATTAATGCTCTAACCTTCTCCGTTTGAGAAGAGGCCTTTGCTCAGCAGTGGGCACTTATAGGCTGATGATGAAAGCAATCAGCGCCGACGCCATCGCCACCTGCAATAACGGAGAAGTTACGAGTGTGTTGCCGACCTTTTGGGGATTGGGGAATGGTGGAGGGGAACGATTGGACCTCCTGTAACCGTAGTTGTTTCATGCTGGTTTTCTGTGAGGCCGTGGTATCACTCCGGTCGATCCGACCCATTTGTGCCGAAGCGTGGCTCTCCAACACTTATGTATATGTAGGTATAGTATTATTACAAAATGCAGCTTTTCAATTTAAAATAAAATAATATAATTTATTCATTCAAGTTTCTATCAAACACCTTCAAATTCCAACATCAAATCTGCTCCATCGTATTATAATATTGTATGACCACCCAATCTCCCTGGTCCATAAAAACAGAATACAGATAATTATGTGAAATTTGGGTTTCTTACTTAAATAAGTTAATGAGTCTGCATATAAATTTATAAAAGCCTGTTAAAAAGCGGGTAATCTTTAAATCAATCATCAATCAAGGTTGTATTTTAGCTTGACTGTAATAAGACAACCATCAATAAACTTTTCTTATTTAAGCACAGTTCTGAACATTAACATTTTATTTTAGGAATGACCTCAATAAAATTGACCTGTAAACTATCCGGAATCAAAAGTTACGGGTTTTGAAGCAAACGAAGTGGATATTTATGGAAATGTATGTCAGCGACCGAGTGTAAAGCTTTTAAAAGTCCCAACTACATACATAAATAGAACAGAACAACGACGCCACTTTTGGTTTAGAAGCTAACTGTCAATCTTTCATTTTATTTTAAGTCATCTGAATCTAAAAAAAAAGTACAAAGAAATTAAAACACTATTTACCTACCTACCTTCTAAGTGTAGGTGAGACCTACTCCACCCACCCCTTGCACTCAAAATGTTGGCAACACAATTGTTACTGCTCTGGTGTTGCAGATGATAACTCCACTGGTTTTCCTCCTTATTCCAGAAACA
Source organism: Spodoptera exigua (assembly GCA_902829305.4). Classification (NCBI taxonomy): domain Eukaryota; kingdom Metazoa; phylum Arthropoda; class Insecta; order Lepidoptera; family Noctuidae; genus Spodoptera; species Spodoptera exigua. The sequence goes on from LR824612.2 coordinate 9,412,177, forward strand.
TATTTAGCTTTTTTTAAAAAAGATGTAGTTAAAAAGCCCGTTGCCTAGTCACCGCGCCAACCGTGCTGTTAATTTCACAAGTAAATAAAGTAGCTTATAATACAAACAGAAGAACAAATCAGGAAATATTTTGGTTTTTCTCTTTCTGATAAGACATTTAGTCTTATTTTGATCCTTGCAACATTAAGTATGTATTATATAACACAGTGTAGCTTCTTTAAATATGTCACTTACATTCTCCTCTTTTGTTTACGGGCTATTCTATAGACAAAGCTTGAAATCAGTTTGAAGTCGTTTACAATAAATGTTTATATATTATGTTGTTTATCGTTTTTGTAACCAAGTACCTTGACTTGGTATGTTTAATATTCTTCCATTTTAAAAAGTATAGATTTGATGATGAATGTGTTGTATAATAGAAAAAAAATAGTTGAAATAAATAAAAATAACAGCAATCTCATCGATTTAAAATAATATGTAGTTATTTTTTGTATCTGGGGAAAATTATCAAATGAGTTCTCCCGTCCAGGATACGCGAGGGAGTGTCAGATTCTTACTGACTAAAAGCCCTACCCCCGTTTCTTCTCCTGCTCGAGGCCGACGCCGCGGTGCCTCATTGCGCTTACCCCGCAACCCCGACTAACATGTAGATAGTGCATATCCAATTACATTTTAACGCGATACATCCCCGTAATCCAGTTCCTCAACCACTAAAACAAGGGTTTTAAAAACTAATAACAAACATGTTACCAATTTAAATTAAAAACTGCGATCACAAAACAAATTACCTGAAACCTCATATTAAAGCGAAACAACGGAATAAAACGCGAAATGCACAACAAACAAAAATAAAAAGTGAACAGAATCGCAATGCAATCGATTAAAGTCAAGCAATAATAGAGTTTTATCGATGTCAATACCTTTTCTACAATGGAAATCGTAACCACCAGCCAGCATTGTGTCAATAGTATCCAGTGTCCAAACACAAACGAATTAAATCAACTTGTAACAAAGGAAAACCTTTTCCCATTAGGCTAAAGTAAACTCTAGTAATTGAGTTTGAATTGCTTTAAAGATTTATTCACACTATGTTTGGGTACCGGCCTATATCGAAAAATTAAACGGCCCCCACATTTTAATTGAATTCTAATTGGAAAAGGGCGACCTTCCTGGTGTACACTGAATTTAATTTACGAATATAAAAGTGTGAAGAATAATGGGGGACCGTTTTTCAAGTTGCCGTTTACCGATAAATCGATGGCATTCCCTTTTATTGTTTATGAATTTTTGATATCGAAATAATTATGGTGTCAGCTTAAAAAATTATTTTGGATCTAAATGTAAGATTTTAAAGTTGTTAAAACAATATCTTCAACGATATTAAACGCCCACTATTATAAATTCGTTGTACAATACATGCAATCGAGCAACTTGTTTTGAAACAAAAACATAATTGTCGAGTACCTCATCAAATAATTCCATGAATAAGCCATTAAAACTATTAGTAGAGAATTAAAAAAAAAATCTGACCTAACGTAACCTAACGAACTTTAACCTAAAATAACATAAATTCCTAAAACAAGTATCTTGTTTTATCTACTTACAGACTACAGTATTACCTAAGTGCTTTTCTCGAGTATGAACTAATTAAATTGGAAATAGTACACTTGACTGGCAGAAGTAGGTTGAAAACCCTTCTCCTAGTGGAAAATTTGGAAAATTTATAGAGTGAAATTAAATTTAGTTTAGTATCTTAGTTACACCGAATTTTATCTAGGTGGAAATTTTAGTGTTAATTAATTACACCATGATAATGTTCCTTGAGTAGGTAAGCACATGTGCTCATTTTGGTAGAAGTAAACCCTAGAACCAAATTGACAGACAACCTCTTGGCAAAATTACCAAATATTTTTTGTATCCAAACTCAACGGCTGGTAGCTCACATAGTACATTAATTGGGCTATTACTATACAAATTATTTTTGACGAAAGCAACAATAATAATTTCTCCAATAATTTCCAATTGATTGCGCGTGGAGCTTTCGTATCTGATTTTTACAGACAATTTAATTGTAAATATATGTTTCTCAGTTCTTTTAGAAATGAATCTTAGTTATCGCCACACTTGCTACTTTTAGAACAAATGGCCAATTACTAAGAACATTGGATCGCAATTACTCATGAAATAAAAACTATTCTTTTGATCAAACTTGATATTCTTTAAAACTATCAGAGAGTATAAAACTTTGTTCAAAATTAAATGAGTTTTCTATGAAACAAAATGATGTCACTAGATGATGAGCAACCGGAGCAGCACTTTTTTTGATGACTTCTTCCGCCCAGAGTAAAGCGAGAGAAAGTGTCAGACTCTTACTGACTAAAAACCCCCGTTCCTTCTTCTGCTCTGGGCCGAGGTCGCAGTGACTCATTGCGCTTAACCTGCAACCCCGGCTGAAATCACTTGAATATCATCCATAACGAAGGAGTTGAGAAATTGTAGTGACAGCATAGAACAAAATACAACGCAAGTTGAAACGACAATTGCCAGTTTCTTGTATATAAGGTATAATGAAATGAAAAGCTTAAAATTGGACAGTTGACGAATAGTATTCTTACTCGATATGTACCTACATAAAAACAAGTTATTCATATGTATGCATACTAAGCTGATAAAAACAAATTCAGAAGGTGCAGGAATAGACGCAATTTTAACACCAAATAGTGTGTGTTTTTTTTTAGAAACCGTCATCCTATCCTAAGTCATTGGTTGATTCATTTCAAACGAAGATTTCAAACTTATATACAGTAATACTCTATTTGTGTTATAATAAGTCCAGGTTGTCTCGTTATGTTTTCTTCCACTGTATCTGATGTCTAATTACCTTAGTAAATATATGTAAAAAGCAAAAATTCGCTTTTATTCTTTGAGACCCTCGTGCACGAGAATTGAACGTGCATAAGAAGTTAAAACTCGAATTTATGAAAATTCAAAGTGTAACTGCTAAACATATTAAAGTATTTTAAATAGTTACTTGTATTTACAGAATGAACAAGGCAGTTAATAAACCACCATAGCAACGACAAAAAAACAATATACGAGATGTGAGTGAGCAATATGTGAGTAAGCCGAAAACATAATAAATAATTTATAACGTCTCACGAAAGTTATAATAAAAAAAAACCTAACTAAGAAAAAAATATCTCACACCAATATGGCCGCCTATTTTAAATTGTTAACTGCAGCCGTCTACTGCCTTTAAGTTCATATCTTGGTACACCATTTATACAATTTCCCCTTTACAATCTGACCTAACAATCAGTGTAAAAGCTTTTATCTCTTCTCTATAAATATAAATCACGTCCGTCTGGTTTGCCTATTACTCTGAAACTATCCGTCTGCATCATCTTCGACGAACCATCTCTTTGTTTAGAAAAATAACGATGTTTTTCTCTGTCGGAGTAATTGGTCTGCTCAAAGTTGATTGAGATAGATCCAATTTGAATATCTGTTTGTTTTGAATTCTGATTCGATTTCTTTTGCTACACCTTGTCAAGTAGTTGAAAAACTCGGCTCAACCGTAGTGATACTACGGCACATACGAAGAACTGGCGTGAAAAAACTACAGCGTTATGTTTCGCCGTATCTGTGAGATAATCAGAGGCCCAACCCTTGTCTACCCAAATCCCTACCCAATCCCTAAATCTCCAAACTCTGATCCCCAAAAGTTCGGCAACGCACTCATAACTCATCCGTTTTTACTGCTGTCCATGAGGGTGGCTGATTGCTTACTATCAGGTATGATAGTATGATGTATGCTCGTTTGCCATCCTATTGCATAAAAAAACTAAACTGAAGAACTGAACTGATTTATTGGTAGACTATCTAGGCTCTCGAATGTTATATTTTAGCGTTATAAAATTATTCTATATTTCATGGGACGCATACAGCAGCTGTAATAATTAGTGCCACTTTACACTAGTGTACTTGCGTTTAGAAAAAATGTGACTTTCATCTGTTTTGTTTTCCTAGCACCCACCTCGTAAGCTTGAAAGAAAATAATTATACGAAGCAAAAACGTTTAAGTCACTGCTTCAGATTATTCATTTTAAAGTTTATATTTACATAAAATATTATGTAACCGTCTAGCGATTTTAATTACATAATCGGTACGGTCGCCAACGAGCCTTAGTTACGAGGTTCCATAAATAATTCTGAAGTATTGATGTGTCTGGGTTTATGGAACACAGAGGTGACTACTACTGAATTCGTATAAATAAATTTTCGTGAATATTTTTGAAATTAACAAATACATTTATTTATGTCCTGTTAAAATATCGTATCGTGTTTAAGTTAGTTGATAATTATCAACTAACTTAAACAAAAAAACAAACAATCGAAAGCAAGTATAAACGAATCAATATTAATAAACATTTAATAGTATTAACGTGGACAAAAATAGCTTATCACAACAAAGTATACATGAAATACAACATGTAAATAGACGATGAATTATGTTAAAATACAGGCTATTTTTATCCCAATACCGAGGTTGAAGCCGTGGTTTACCCGCTAAAGTGATAATGGGTAATTTATTCCCATTTATACACAAATCAGGCCAAATATGTTAAACCCTCAACTCATTCAGGGGTTTAGGATCGCCTGAGGCAGCATCACGCGTATGATTCGATCGAAATCCTTTGCCACTGTGTAAATAATAATCTGTCAAGTTTTGACATACAAAGTCACAATTTTGTTTTAACATAAACAGCTCGTCTTGTAATGGTTGAAAATATTTTCAATTCTATTGTTTAATCAGAGTAACAGAAATGAAAACATTTTTATAAATATTTAATAATATACAATTATATAAAAATAACTTAAATAGTTTTTTTTTACTAGAATAAGGAAATTTTTAAATTATTTTATTAACATAATCTTAAAAAGACCTGATGCAAACCTTTACGATTTTGACAATACATAAAAATCTTGTAGTGCGCTGTGTGAGTGAGGTTACTGGAGGTCCAATCCTTCGCCTTCCCGCATTCCTACCCAATCCATAATGTCTTAATCTACGAAACCATAATCCCCAAAAGGCTGATAACGCACTCGTAATTCCTTTGGTGTTTCAGGTGTCTGGGCGCCGATTGCGTACCATCAGGTATTACAAAAAAACATGTCAAAAATTTATTACAAAATACGAAAAGAGAATTTAATCGTTAATTGGGTCTTCTATCTAGTAACTTATTAATCGTTTCTCCTTTAAAAATATAGTCACAATTCCAGCATTTGCTATGTACAGAACATGAATAAATAATAAATATTGGCTAATATCAACCTTATTCTATAATACATAGAGATTATATCAGCTTAGACGACGTATGCTAACCTCAATAATCAGTTACTAATAGGTTTCAACTGAAGCAACATTACCTTTCTATTAGAATTAATTGAAAACGATCGATACAAGCGTTTAAGTCAGCAACAAACGGAAATAGGAATGATTTATTATTTATGGGTGAGTTCTACGCTTTGTAAATTTGCATTAATGTACATAGTAATAGTTTTCAGGAATTGATGTAAAGAGCTTATCTACAGTACGGTTATATTTGTTTCTCTTACCTTTATAATCTTCTATTTCCTTTACATTGCTTTAATATACACCGATTAATAATATCCACGTTTCTTTCTTTTCTTTCTTGTTCCAAGCCGAGGTCGCGCTTCAGTATTGCGCTTACACCTGTAATCACAGCTGTACGCGTAGGTGTAAAACATTAGTGACACGTAAAGAAGCTTGGTATCTGTTTTAATGAAAATGCTCGCAGTAAAAAACTTAAAAGCGCAATAAATATCGACTTAATATTTAGCAATAGACTCCATTAAGAGTACCCAAAGTCATGCCATTAAATTTTCTACGGCCAGTAAAGTACTTGGTTATTTTATATGAATTTCTAGTGTAAAAGTTTAATGGAAAAACGACGTCTTCCCCTGCAGCTGAGGCTCGTAATTTCTCCATTAAGTCCAGCATTTATGATGTTAATTGAATGATTTTTTACCTTATATTCATGATACTAAAATACTTTATTAAACATGACGTTATTATAAAATGAAAGTAATGACATCAAATATTGAAAATAAAGACTTAAAAATAGAATACGTATAATTTTAATTTGAATAGAATGATTAAATAGCCACCTAAAAGGTTTCATTTAAATCGCAGAAAGAACGTCAATTTAAAGCTAATTAACGTATTAATAGACAAACAATTTAAGCCACATAATATACTGTTAGCACAAGCTCAATATAATCTATTATTAATGCCCTGAACAATCAGAACTGAAGCAAATACACCTAGGTAACTTATTATACTATCATGAATATTTGAACATTCGCCTTTGAGGATTACACAAAAATTGAAACAGCACACAGGAGAATTGTCAAAATATCGTATAATTCCTAATGTTCATGTCTGAAACATATGTAACTACATTATTATATATTGCTATAATGTACAATTAGACGACTTAAAGTAAAGTATTATATTTTTTGGAAATGAAAAATTAATTACTCAGTTGCTCTTACTGTCTGTGATAATCTACATAAATCGCCGCCGCCGCGAAATATCGCCGTTAGCCGAAAAGATAGCCACATAATTATTATAATTTATCACGTATGCAAATAAGACGTATTACGAGCAAAGCAACCATTAAACATATTTAAAATATTCACGAATAAGCAAAACATATCGGCAACGTTTGTTAGGATGTGTTTATTCAAATCAGACCGCTTTGAATCACATAAATCCTCATCGCTGTTTTGATAGGGAAAACAAAGGCATGCAACATTATGTATTTCTTATTTTTATTTGCGAACTCAGCGTGATGAATGGTACTTTTGTACTTTGATATTATTTTCGCTCATTATTATGCTTACGAACGGATGGAAATTGGAGAGTAAACTTGTCTGTGTTGTGTCGAGTACTTTAATGTTGTAACAACATAGTTTTATTATCTCAAACAAAATGATATCAGAGAAGAAAAAGCGAAAGATGATTGATATGGCAGTAATTCAAAAACGATCTAGATGAATGAAAGTTTCATTTTTTTCCTAAAGTTCTTTGATGACTTAACTTAGATACTAAGATACTTAATAAGTAAAGCAGAGTAAGATTCATCTTGATAATTAATTAAAGACGCAAGATAGGTGATAAAACAAATAACATTTATGTCATCCAGATTCCACGATCATTCCACGTGTTAGAAAGATAACTGCAAAGCTCATGGAAGAAAGTTAGAAGGATTAATAGAACGTTGAGTTTTGATTATATACTCAACGTTCTATGAATGTGAATTGTAAAGGTTTTTGTAAAGTGATAATGTAACACAATATATTACTGCAATCTTGTCCAAGTTGTGCATCATGTTGAATAAGATATGATAGTCTCCAGAGCAGGCTGCAATATCAAGGTGTTCATAGGCCAACGACTAAGTAGGAGTAAGTAGTAAGACTAGCAATTTTTCAGTGTCGAGTGTCCGCTTATAGCTATGCTTTATTTCTACGCTTTTCAAGAACGTTGTCTCTACGTTTATGTTCAAGAATGTATCAAAACGTTTTTTAAAGAACCAATGGATTACTTGATGGTTAGGAATCGGCCCCGCCAATGAACAACATCAAAGTAGTTGGGAGTTTGTTGCCCGCCTTTAGGGAATTAGGGTTTTGGGGATTTAGGGATTGTCGAGGAGTTGGGGATTTGGAAGAGGGTTTTATCTCTAGTAACCTCACTCACACGGCAAAATACAACGCTGTAGTTTTTTCACGCAGGTTTTCTGTGAGGACGCTTTATCACTCCGATTGCGTTCTTTGCTCCCACCCTTAAAACTTACTACATATTTCTCATCGTATCTCTATTACAAAACCATTATTATAAAATATATATCTACTCTACTATCAATTGGTTTTTAGTTGACCCGCGCAATACTAACACTCAACATTACTTCGAAGACTTTTTATCCTTAAGACACATCGAGAGTCCGCTAAATCTCTTACATACAAAAAATTAACTAATACAACACACACAAAAATACTTTTAATTTTCAAAATATGAATGTCATTTATAAAGTTGAGTCATGATAAGCTTGTTTCCACATGACTTACCCCAAAGCGACACAATGCAACATGATTGATGAACCGTTCAGCATTACATACACTGTATCCTGTACTTAATAAAGCATTTTAAAGGATTTTCTACGTTCATATTTTTGATGCGATGAAAGTGCTTTACAAATATAGTTTGTATTATGAAGTAATAAAGTTGGTTGTAGGTAAACAATAAATAAACCTGGCCTATCTATTGAAGCACTGATATATCACTGATAGCTACGGTTAACCATTGAAGAGTTGCCTTAGCTTTTATATCACTTAATTATCAGACCCTTAATGATACTCACACTCCATCTGTTGTAAAGTGTGTAAAGTTTTCATCAACACATAGCAATGAATTCCAAAACAATGTGGCTACCGTTAAGCATTGAAGAGTTGTCCTACCTTTAAAACCACTGAAATAACACCCCTGATGACAATGACAACCCATGAAGAAGTATGTAAAGTTCTCATCAATACTATCAAGCCTAAAAACAAGCTCTTAACCGTTGAAAAGGTGTCTTAGCATTATTTCACTTAATTAATAAAAAAATTGCCTTAATTGCTGTAAAGTTCTAAAACATTATTTTACTATAAGTAAACGTTTAATTTCGCAAAGAGGGAGGCGGACCGCGTGAGGGAGCAATCCTCCTCCGGGGTCTACGAACGGCGAGTAAGGGTAGCTCGCCGCCCGACCAGAACAAGACCGAGGTCCAGAGCAAGATAAGGAACGGGGGGTATTTAGTCAGTAAGAGTCACTCCCACCCTGGGTGGGAGAAGACATTTGATGATTACCCCTCAAAAAAAACTGTTTAATTGACGTTAATATATTATTATAACAAACTCTTACTATCGATTTAATATGTCCCGAATTACACTTTTATATACATGCATGTTTATTCTATGAAAAATTAATTCACGCCAATCGCCAACCACCAGACACAATTGAAAACCCAATAATGGACCAGCGATGCATTATATAATAATCTTTAATTATAACCACTCATTGCGCAGCACAATAGCAATAAAAAAACAGAAAAAAATGTCTGTATATCAGATGATATACAGACATTTTTTATTTTTAAAACAACGATCAACTAAAATTTATGATGAATAAATCGTACTAACAGAAAAAAAAATTAAATAATTTATTTGTTTGTCAGTTTGCACACGGAAAATAGTTTGTTGGTCTGCGTAAAGATCTTTATTTTTTAGTGAGAGAGATTATATACATATATATACAAGTCTCTGAGTGACCGAAAACTACCCCGTTACTTTTCTGCTGCGAGCAGCATTGCAGTGAATCATTGCGTTTGCGCCAATAACTCCGCCCTTCTTCTTGTGGGTTTTATCCATATTTTATGAGTGTGAAATTGTTGTTTCATTATTTTACCCTAACTTGAATGAAGCTTCAAAATCGTATAGGTAATAAACCTGGACAACATACATACTGAAGCTTGTTTAAGAAATATAAAACAAACCTACTTATAATATATGTTTTATATGGACGAAGTTGCGGGTAGAAACTAGTTTAAAATAAGAGGCTTAAGTTCCACACCACAAAGCAACAAAATATGTCATCAAAATTAATTCAATCGACATGTTGTGGTTTTACGCAATACCATTTATAATTATAATCACATTTATTTGCATACGCTTGAATTACTGAACTGTTGCAATCCCAACTGAATTGTTACTGATAATCACATTGTGGCTATTTGTGGTCATTCTAATTTTATTAAAATACATTTACAAAATTATTATAATTCCAACGTTATTAAATATTTACCTATTTAATAGAACACAAAATATTTTCAAACATATTCTGAATAATTTATTCCTTCTGGTTTAAAATTACATTAATATGATATTGATCCTGCCCAAATAAAGCAATAAAAAATTAATTCCAAATTCTCGGAATCAATATTAATAATAGTTTAAATGTAAAACTGCTATGTTTAATATTTTTTAATCCCATTTACTATTCAATGAACTACGATATCCTACAATTCGAATTTTGTGTTGGAAAGATTCCTCCTACTTTAATCAGACTAAGTATCTTCTAAGAACTATTTTTCCAAACCATAAGCGATTGCAATTCGAAAAGTAACTTGGAAATGCTTTTAGAAAAGTAATGAAAGCATCTATTCGAGTTTGATTCTTAATCTTATTTTAACTTTGAAAGAATTTTAGATATTTTAGATAGTAAAGTTAAATAAACTGTTCATTGAAATGGTGTAAAGTCGTAACAGTGTGATGAGAAACAAGGAATCGCTAAATGAAGACAGAAAATAAGACATACATATGTCTATGTAGAAATTATCTTCGGTTAGAAGACGTTCACTGCTAAACAAAAGCAGTCTATGCCAACAATAACTCGCCACTTGCATCCATTGGTTTTTAGTGAATCTGGTGATGGTGTCGGTTTACCTAGCGGGAGTCCTGCCCTGTCTCTGTCATCTTGGCTACGTTTGCCACTCAAACGCTTTCATAACCCTCAGTCATTAGTCCTTAAAGCGATGTAATATCTATGTAGGATGAAATGCGTTTTTGGAAATCTTTTGCAGATATTAAATTAATTGACTAGTCATTTTCGTATTTCTAGGATCGACTTATAAGAATTAGATAGTAGTGCTAAAGAGAGCAACGCTAGAAAACTTAGAATAGTAGCCTAATTTCAAGAAACTTAATTTGATGTTTCTTGGGTGGGGTGAGAGCGTCAGAATGTCACTGACAGACCACCCTATTCCTTCTTCTGCTCCAGGCCGAGATGGGCAGCTTCGGCTGAAGATCAGCGCTATTTAGCCCCACCTGTGGTGGTCTATTGGCTTTTCGCGCAGAAGTCGAAACGGTTACAAATACGAAAAGTCATTCTGAATCAATAAATCAGAAAATATTCGATTTATTTCCATTTTCAAAGTAATTCTATCTCATTAACGACGTACAGAATCGACAGCATCTAAACAAACAATTGTGTTAGCAAGCACTGAAATAGATACAATATCCATATTAATTATGCACCATCTAACACCTCTGAGGAAACCTTTGAGAAGTAATTAGTCAAATAATTCATAGAGCTAGTGAGCTCCAGTTGCATAACTCAATCGGATTTCCGCACCAGTGCGTTCTGCATAGATACAAGTCGACAAAAGATGTTATTGCTAAATTTCCAGTTAGTTAGAACTCCTTTGAATTATGTGTTCCTGGTAACTGATAATTATGAAACTAATACCTAATCTCAACATTTTGTTTTAGGAAACAGTTTCAATAATTTATTCAAAATTTATTAGTCGTGGTGGCCCAGAGAGCATAAGAGCGAGGGCTCGAATGTACCTTTTATGATTATTTAGATACCACTGACATACGGTGAAAGAAAACATTGCAAGGAAACCTGGACTTTTATTTGAGCAAGCGTGGTAATTAATGCTCAAACCTTCTCCGTGTGAAAAGAGGCCTTTGCCCAGCAGTGGGCACTTATAGGTTGGAGATGTGAATGATGTAAAATAATTTATCCTTTATCTAACTTTAAAATTCTTAAAATGTCTCGTTAATGTTCCACAGAATATTGAACAAAACAAAAAGAATTTCAACTAAAAATGTTTACCAAGAAAAGACGAGTAACATTATCGAATATTATTTACAGTCCTACAGATATAGAATTAAAAACCCACGCGAACAAAAGTTGGGGTGTGTTAGTTCAAAATAGACCCTAACGACAATAATATTGAAACAATAGAACATCATGTGTAACAACACATGGTATTATTTTACCATTAAAGTTCATTTCTATTTGTTGCCATTACAATTCAGTAAAAAGATTCAATACACTAAAGTTGTGGAATGAAATTCACGGGCCCATACGGGTCTTTACAATAAAATTCTATTGTCGGCGCCCACATTACAGGACATAACGATTTTATTGTACAAAACAAAGGGCCTGATGATTAAATAATTAAACTCTTTTGACAAATGTAACAACCTGTACTATGTTTGTTTCAATTGAACTGGAAGGAATTCGTTGCGAGAAATCAAAATGCGTCATGTTGCGTCATCTTTATTATTAAAACATATTTTTACCCTATTGTTACTGATGAGTATTGACTGTTCTAAGCTATTCTTTGGCAAGGTGACATTTTGTTTTTATCGTAACTTGTTTAGAAAGGCATATATAGTTCGTTTGCATATTTTAATACCCCCTCTATTCTACAAATATTTAGACCGTAAAATATTGTGACCGTTTTTTTAGACCGCAAAATATTGTACACCAGCTACTCTTGCGCGGTTGCACTCGCTGCACGGCTTCTATAGATTGTAGCATGGGTTTTTTTATAGCCTATACCCCACAAAAAATTGAAGCTATGTATCAGTGAAAGAATTTTGGAAATCTGAATAGCATTTTCAAAGATTACCCAATACATACCAACTTACAAATAAAAAAAAATAACGCTAACGTCTAGCACGTATTTATAACCTGTTAAACTACACAGACTAGCGTAACATGGTAATACTGATGACGTATTCAATTCTTTGTAAGTGATGGACGATCTGTTCGTAGCTCACGACTCAACGGGCTGAATGAAACCGATTCATCTTCGCTGTAACACCACAAAAGCTAACGTTTGTGTTAAGATGAAACAGAGGCTGGGAGGTGTATGTTTATAATGTACCTATGTGAAGGGAAGAAATCTATGTGTAGGTATATGTTCGCCTGTCTGAGATAATGTATGATGTGGATAGTGAAGGAGTTTTCGTATTAAATAGTGATGTAGGGATTGAAGGAGGTTTTAGTTTTTACTCAATCGATACCTATGACGTCTCCTTGTTGCGTGATACTATCGTCGAGATAAGCGAATAAATTATGCTACGATACTATACTATAACAAATAAGTTTAATTAAAAGATACAAAAAATGAAACACGGTTGCAAAATTCGTTTTTAAAATAAACTTTGATTATACTTTCAAAATAACTGAATCCATATGGAATACTCGTCTATTATCATTGAATACTTCGAAATAACAACACCGTCACAGCAGCAGCTGTCAATATCTACATATTTTTAACACTTGAAAAAGTTTTATAAACGGCTATTTTATTTCGCAGTGATGAGTATTAATTTAGTCAATTTTATGTACATTTTTCATTGCAACGTATGTGAGCAAATATTGGAAAAATACAATATGTAAATGACGGCACGTATTGTATATTTTCTCTAGTGGAAAGAGTTTCACGAGCCGTCACACCGCGAAAGTACTCATTAGTAACGTATTCATAGTTCGACGAGTTGACGTTTTAAGTGCAGCTGCACTTAAGTGACTAAACAATATTTGCCGTCACTTTGTTTAAAGATCTTTATTTACGAGTAGATGGAACAAAAATTTATATAATTTTATATTCCAATCTTAAAATATTTTTAATATAATATAGTTATGTATAAGTTACGTTAACAATTCGGTTATTATCTGTATTGTATTTGTATTTATTGATGATGATGATGATGATGATGATGATTTCATGTATAGAATACGATTCAATTTCACGAAACAACATACTAGTTTTCGTACAGCAACTTACAATTCTGAAACAATAAAAAATTTATAGATACATTTTGTCTGAAACCGATATAGAAGAGAATTCTAGCGAGAGGCCTTAAAAAATACAGCGTGTTTTTACATCGATGCCGGTATTCGAATCACCCTTAGGATAAATGAAAGCACTCCAATTGAAAGACAGGTAAGTGAATATGAATAAGGCTGGCCGTGGGTGACGATCTCGATCGTTCCCTGTAGTGGATTGGGGCAATTCATCTTACTCCTATGTAGATACTGACACCGGAGTGTAGTGTGTTCTCGGATTCGAGGCTGTTATAGGATATCATATTCTTTAGACTATTTTGTACTGTATATATTTTTTTACAGAAATGCATCTGTATACTTTTGACAATATTTTCTCAAATACAAACAGCTGATAAGTCGGTGGTGCCAAAGGTGAATAAGTATGCACTGGACGAGACATTTATTATAGAGAATTGAGAATATTTTTGTTGAAGATAATGTTACTGAAAGTAATGTGTCCAATTGCTATATTTATATTAAGACTGTCTATTGCATCTGCTAATTATATGGTTTTGAATATTTTATAGTTAACATTTATAGTCAAAGAATAGCCTTAAACTTAAAAATAATTAACCTGAATTTCTACATTTACATCACAATCTGGTGGACACCCCACACCTGAATGGTTACCTCCTCCTCACCTGCCAACGTTAGTGAATAGCGGATGGGTCAGAGTTCGAGCCGTGATCGACATCAACCTGTGAATAGACACACGATTTTAACCCTTTCAACAAAAACGAGGACCGATTCGCTCAAACCGTAGGATAGTAAGTATACATTTCTCATCAATGTAACAGGCCATTTATGTGTACAAATAATAATATGGCTCATGAATCGCTATACTAAACATTCAGCTTACGATATACGAATTAAGTATATTTAAATTTGTCGTTTGCCTCTATCTACGGTATCTATATTAACTATGGCACCGAGATTTTTTTATGTGCTCGGACGACAAACAGTCAGACGGATTACCTGATGGTAAGCAACCGACACCGCCCATGGACAAACGTAACACCAGAAGAATTACGACTGCTTTGTTGGTATTTCGGAGATTAGAGTTTCGGAGACTAGAGTTTCGGAAGGGATTGGGAGATTGAAAAAAGAATTTGGCTTCCGGTAACTTCAATCAAACTGCGAAAATAGTTGTTTCACGCCGGGTTTCTACGGTGCCGTGGTATAACTCCGATCAAGCTGAACCATTCGTGCCGAAGCACTTAAGTTATGTCACACTTAAGTTGTGTACACTTGAGTTCGAATTAAAAATAAAATCCATATAGAACGCTTTTATTCCTATAATAAATATATATACATTAATTAAATTGAGTAATAAGCATGTATGTATAAATAAATGGCCATCAAACACAAAATTATGCTTACCTACTGCCGAAAGCGTCAATATTTAGCCAACTACATTTTATACTATAACCCTATTTTGATAACAATTTGATAATTAATGACATTATTCAATGTATTTGAGTAAATATGTTTTAGATTAGGTTTGCATGAATGATATAAATTAAATATTGTTTAAACTTTTTGGTAGATAAATCTAACCTATTAAAATATATCTGCACCATTGGATTTTGGATTCCTATATTACAATTTTTAAGTACAACTCATGGTTCCATGACTTATAGATGTGATAACGAATATTTTTTCCAGGTGCAATCATCATCATCATCAGCCTAAGGATACCTTCTGATGAGCAAGGACCCCTTCCCTCACTGAGAAAGTATGTGTAACATTAAATTATATTATTTGAAAAAAGAAGCGATAGAATTATAAATTTTCACTTTAATTATAAAATGTAACAAAAAAAGACAAAGAGCAATACTAAATCTTAAAAAAAAACGTATTGAGTGTGAATAACGATACAATTGTATGTGTACCGTATGTAGTATGTTTGTTTACACAAAACAAGCATACTACAAACTGTCAGATTATATTAAGGATAAGAATGCCTGGCAGCATGTCGGATCAGTTCCACTGGACAAAACTCAAATATAGTCAGTGCTTAGTTACTCAGATTCTGAGAACGAATGAATACTCTATTATGTCATCTGAATCAAAATAAATATTCATATTTTTATTACTGAAACTTATATTAAATAGTAATATGGAAGTATTTTTTTAAATGTTCAATATGTTAGCGCCAGGTTTATTAAAGATAAAAAAAAATAGAGGAAAATCCTTTTCTTTAACAATTAGATCTCTTCATACCCGTCTATATATTGGTAACGTTGTAAAACATATAATATTTTGTAAAAGAGTAACGTGGTATTTCTTGCTTGTTCTTTACCAAGAAAATCGACACTTTGAAATGAACACATAGCTTTACGGACGAACAGACTGACGGGCTATTATTCTATTTTGCCATTTTAAAAGTACCTGAAAGTATGTGGTTCAGTTGTAATGCTTTTTTTATTTTGACATTGAGTAAGATTACTTGTAAAAAAAGGTTTTTTCCAGTAAAACGTAAACAAACCTTTTCAAAAATTATTATTTTTAATATGTACGTATTACGTAACTTCCACAAACATGTTAAGGGATTTTTCACTATAAATCTCAACAATATTTTTCACATTGCGCTATAAAACAAAGCCGTTAAATTTATATCCGTATTAAATAAAGTTTATTCGGTGAAAAATCTGTGACGTATAACATTGTGCTTTATATTTCCTGAAAGAGTAGGTAAAGGGCATATAAAATATTTTAGCGTGTGGCAACGTGGATTAGTTACTCACCGCGCCGCTAGGAGCGCGCGTGTGAGACAGAAAGAGTATATAAATAAAAAAGGATAGCAAGCAACTATTATGAGATTGACGCTCCGATGCTCCCGCGCTCATATATGTATGGTTTTCTCTATTGCAACTGTCATTAGTTCGTTATGTAAGCTGTTTTATAGTTTTTTAGTGATTTCATTTCTTAAAAAACTGTTACTATTTACCAAGTTCTGAATTGATTCTGAATTAAGGGGACCAAGACTGTAGGGAACCTATTATCCCCAAGTATGGCAGGCAACTTGGCAGTTGTAGTCAAGTCATTTGAGGACTTTCAAATTTCAAAATATTCGAACTCAGGTTGCATTGGCCACACCTAAACTGATTAATTATACGTTTTCTTTTTTTTGTGAGGGATAAATCTTCAAATGACTACACCCGCCCAGGGTCAAGCGGGAGGGTGTGTAAGACTCTTGCTGACTAAAAACCCCCTGTTCCCTTTCCTGGTCTGGGCCGAGGTCGCGGTGCATCATTGCGCTTACCCCGGCTGAATATCAGCCATATATGGCCCCGTCTGTGGTGGTCTATTGGCTCTCTGTGGCGCGCGCATAACGCTACGCGCCATACGCTCGGGTCTGGTTCTGGTCGAGCAGCAAGCAACTACTCGACTAAGGCCGGGCGTGAGAGGTCGCCACCGCTGATCACTTCCCCGAGGACACGGCAGTGCTCAGTCCAAGCAGGGCACACCGCCACCGTATGCTCCACCATATCCTCCAGGTGGTCCTCAAAATGACGACTCTCGGGCGTTTCCTCCTGCTGGATCCGAAACAGGAACCTACCGAAGCTGCCGTACTCAGTAAGCACATGAGTCAGGCGGAAGGTGAGGATGCCGCGACGTCTCTCAAACCACTCCTCAAAGAGTTCCTTACCGCTGATATAACAGCGTGCGCGGCCCTCGATTGCAACAGTCCTTGCTTCCACTCTGCCATGAGAACTCGGCGGGGCTCATTCCGCCACGCACTAATTTGGCGCGGCGGCCCCGGCGTCGCGCATCTACGCTGTAACTGTAACTGTAGACGTGCGCGAGCGTCTTCGCTTCCAGATCCCACTGCGGTGACTTGGCAAAGAATTAATTATTATAAGTTTGGATACGAGATATAGGATGAAAATAACTAGACACGTTTTGAACAATTTTATTTTTAACCTATGTAAATAAATAAACCGTCGTAACCGTCAATATTAAATATTTAACAGAAATACTCTCGGGATCGGAAAACAGAGACTATGTATTTCTAGGAAACAACAATACATGATTTTAAATCGTATTCCTATATGCACAAGAGCCCTTTTTGAGATATGCGAATATTCTCACTCTAATAAAAATTACAACTCAACGTGTCTTATAAAGCCTTTGATGATCACTTCCACATTTCTTTACGCATATTACTCACGTCGAAGATTTAAACCTGGAAATCAACTTGAGGGATTCCAAACGTTGCCCTTTGATTTTACGTGAGACTATAAAAAGGAATAAATCAACAGGCATCTGCTCCGAATGGATCAAATTTAATAAATTGACATACAATGCTTCAAAGAAATTCTCAAGATCTCCGTTATCCCGACGGATCGGTTGAATATTTTGTAGGATTCTCCTTCCACATACTTGGAATTTTATAGTTTTAATAACCTTGGGCACCAAGGCTTTATTCAAAAGGCAATAAAGTTGAAAATAAAATGGTCGTAAAAACTACTTTGTATTTCAGTATTAAGTACTTAAACTGAATAGGTACGTTGGAACGTATTAAGTACGCTTCCTTGTGAACAAATTCTTCAAGGATATCATTTTAGTATAGTGTTTCCGATTTATGAAGAGCTCATTTTATTTTAAAAAAGTAATCTTAACATCCTACTCTGAAAGTACAATTTTCACTGAAACTTTAACATTTTTTATGATAATTCCAAATGTATTGTTCTGAAATCAACTTTAAGTGAATGACGTAAAGTTTATATTTTTATTCCTACGGGACATAGTATATGTGGACTCTTAAACTGTCTAATGACCTATTAACACTCATAATTATAAGGTAAACAAAGAGATATACTATTATTTTAGCTTAAAATAAGATTATCACGTAAAGGCATTCTACTTTCCTAATTGGATGGAAAAGGGAAAAAAACGGAGAGCCATAAAAATGGCCTATTCCCACAGTTTAATGTCTAATCCAGACGATGGGAAGGTGTCAGTGAAATGATGATGTAAATTTTCTTCGTTACGGCAAAAGGCAATCGATCCGAATTAATTTGGTGCGTGATTTGCTTGACAAACTGATTGCGCCCAATATGACTCCACTCGACTCTGGGATTAATTGAAAGAGGGTGACCACAGATTTGATCCGACTCTCACATAATGTCCAAGTGATAAAGTGACAGCGGATAATGAGTCCAAATTTGATATCAATATCATATATATCCGTTATGATATTGATATCACATTAATTCACAAAAAAATATATGCCAATCCGTAGATTCAACAATAAATCAAATCTGAATTTCGGATGCTTTCGAACAAAACTTTTGAATAAATATCGCTTTCCTTAAATAGATAGATACTACATATGTATGTTATAGATATATGATTATTAAATTTATGCCTAAGTCTTGAAAGGCACAGTTTTTATGAGAACTAAACAAGTCTTGATATTATTTTCCTATCATGCTAAATTGTCTTTTTATTGAACAAATAAAGTAGTCAAAGAAAACATAAGTTTTTAGACTTCAGTAATATTAAAAACATCTTCCATTCATAAGTCATTTGCTGTAAAAGTCTGTATAACGCGCCATTTACTCATCACTTAGCCTAAAACCCTGAAGTTCGCATTTCCTTTTCACGTGTGATTTCCCAGGACGCTCCTTATAGCCTGGTGCCTGCTACATGAAAAAGCGATTCAGACGTCATAAATATTTTAGGTGGCTCTTAAATTATTCGATTACCTTTTGAGCATCAATACGTCCGGTAAATCGTTGATAATAATTATCGATTCTGTTTTACTGTTGAGGAGTTTTAATGGCCTGTAACGTAGGGTGAAGCGGGGTGAAGAAATATTGCAAAATACTATCTGCGAAAAAAAAAATGCGTGAAAAATTGAGCAGTAGGTACATATTTTTAGCTATTTTCTAAATGATATGTTGATTATATAGAAACAGACCCCTCTATAGAATAAGTTGCTTACACAGAATAGTAACAATATCAATATGGATCAAAATTCCATATTTCCTTGTACACTAATATGTTGTGTATCATTTTTGTCAAGATAGTTGGTAGGCCGTAGCCAAGCCACAGCCACAGTCGTATCGTGAAAAATCTATAGGAACACAATGAGAAAAGTTTTTCAACGAATAGGTTGGCTCAACCAATTGATACCAGGGCCCCACAGAAAACTGGTGTTAAACAATGACACCGTTGAGTTATTATACCAAATGAGTGAGGTTACTGGAGGCCCCATCCTGCTGGGGAAGCAATCTCCCAATTCCTGCCCAATTCCAAAATTTTTGAATCCCTAATCCCCAAATGGCTAGCAACGCACTCGTAACTGCTCTAATGTTTCGGGTATCCATGGGCGGCGCCAATTGCTTACCTGATGGTAAGCCCTTCCGACTGCTCGTATTACCCCTTATAAAAATAATATATCACACATCGCTCCCGCTTCGCTTATGACCAAACGCAAAACCCAAAAGCAGTTGGGCTAAGATAATGATCTCTGGAATGAGGGGAGGGTTGTGCGGATTACTTTTCTCAATCAGCGCGTCGTAATAAATATTTGATGAGCTATAACGTACAACATTTATTTATAACTTATTTTAAGCCTTTGTTTATTATTGAGTTACGAATTTATTTAGTCTAGATCTGTAAGTAATAGGACTTTATTTTTTTGTGATAAATATTGACAAAATTTTATACAGTACAATATCATTGTCATATTATTGCGTCTGTTTTTTATGTAATTATACTCTTTTTGGTAACTTTTTTTTTCTTGAACACGTTGCCCAACTTTAGGAATTTCTCCTGTGTTGTGGTTGCGTTTACAAACATACAATTTCACACACACATCACACCCAGACCCGGAACAACAATTTGTAAATCACACAAAGAATTGTTCCATGCAGGTATCGAACCCGCAACACGTTGCGCGGCAGCCTAGCTACCGCACCAACCGTGCAGATATCTTGTATCTCCGATAATTATAAAAATTGATATATGCTACAGTTATTTGTACCTTTCACCTGCAGTACAATATATTGTTTTACCTCTACAATGAACATGATAACACAAAATCATAAAATTATTCTCAATACGTCCTCAGCAACAAGTCCTTAAAACACACATATATGTACATACATAAGTAAATAATAATATACCGACTCGCTTCATTCGTAATCACGAGCTCTCTACCCGGAATCTTATACAGAAAATACTTATTTTTCCGGAAATTACTTCTTTCCCTAATTATCCTCTCAAACTTTAGGATTAACAAACTGGGAACGAGTAAGGGGCTTGGTGGGAGTAAATTACATACGTGTAACTTCATTACAGGGTTGCTATACGGGGCTGAGTTCGTCCTTTACTAACCGTGGGGCTACGTGCCACCCCTAAACTTATAAGGGTTTGTTAAAGGTACACAACAGATAGATGTACTCGCACTTCTACTTCTTGAGTAGTTTTGTGCAAATAATGGTGTATAGATAATTGGATTTCTATTTAAAATTGTATATATATATATATATATATATATATAAATTGTGTATGTGTGCAATAAAGTATATATAAATAAAAAATAAATAAAAATACAGTAAAATATTTATATGAGTACCTCTTGTTACAATAGAGCTAATACGTTAAGTGTTGGAGAGTCAAGCTTCGACACGAATGGGTCGGCTCGACCACGGCCTCACAGAATACCGGCGTAAACCAACCATAGCGTTGTGTTTCGCCGTGTGAGTGAGGTTACCGGAGGCGCAATCCCGCCCCTTCCCCTATACCTTCCCGATTCTTATATCCGCAACCCCTATCCTTAAAAGGCCGGCAACGCACTCGTAACTCCTTTGGTGTTGCGCTTGCGGGTGTCCATGGGCGTTGCCGATTGCTTACTTACATAAAAAAATATGGTGAGTAACAAGGCTTTATTTCCAACTAATTGAGTAAGACAGGTTTTTTATTAGATAGGGCTAACAAGTAGTCTTATTTAGGTAGATAACCGGCTAAACAGACGTGTTGCAAGTACGTTGCCTTTGGAATTTGGGTTTTGCAGATTTACGCACTTAGGAGGGGAGGGTCAGGAGGAAAGCTTGGGCGAAAACTAGCGCTGTAGTTGTTTTACGCCAGTGCTTTCTTTTTTCTGACACTCCAGTTGATACTAAGCATTGATGCTGAATCATGACTCTTCGATGCATAAAATAGTTTAAATATGACACATTTGAAACATTTTAATCTCGACATATGAGTCCGTAGCAAATGCTCTCTATTTGAAAAAGTAAAAAAAACATTTCCAATGATATGTAAGCAATTTTTCATTTTCAATCAGGCTTTATAGCTCTTCGTATATACAACGAATCATGAGTCAAAAACAAATGGAAAATAATATTTCTCAAGCAATCATTCATTTAAGCTACATGACACTGCTTTTACCAATTCAGAAACAAATGTTACCGTTTCGAATCGAAATACTCCATTATCGTACAAAAAGGTAAAAAGTTAAATGTACACAGAAACCAATTAAATCTGATTCGAACATTCGAAAAGTTAACACTTTCTGCTTATGTTTGTGTATTGATGACGAATTTTCAAGTATGGCAGAGCCATGCTTCGGCACAAATGGGTCGGCTCGACCGGAGCCGGAGTGATACCACGGCCTCACAAAAAACCGTCGTGAAACAACGATAGTGTAGTGTTTCGCCGTGGAAGTAAAGCGACCAGAAGTCCCTACATATCTGGAATAAATATATATAATTATCTAAATATGTTTAATCCCAAAAGGCCGACAACGCACTTGTGACTCCTTTGGTGTTGTAATCAGGTAATCGGTCTGCTTGCTTGCCGACCCATAGCTTAAAATGCCATAGGTGGGCAAATTAGATATTGACGAGTTTCGTCCACTCATTAAATGTTGGTTTTATTATGTACTTTCCACTAACGAGATAGATTCGAGACTAAAAAACTTAAACTTACTTTAGCTTCCCAAGAGCTTAATAGATCAATCTAGTAGGTAATTTCGGAGCCTATCATTTCAAACAAACAAACAACCAAATATTTTCCTTTATAATATTAGCAACAATATAAATAAAAAGAAAACTGACAACAATCTGACCTCAAGTCCATCTTACTTTCTGCATTTAGATCAACGACGGTCTCTAGTATGGTATAAAAGAACCTTTTTTCCAATATCAAGACGCTAAAAGTAGATAAACTACATCTATCTCTAGAAAAGAGTAGTAAAGATACATATTTCATGGCTAGCAACCTCATCCACTTACGTTAGCCGGGGCAGAAATCATAACGTACATCCCAACACGCAAACATAAAGAATATCATTCATAACCACCGCTCCTTAGGTCTTTTGAACCAACCATTGTTTTGTTTTATTAAATACTAGCGGCCCACCCCGGCTTTGCACAGCTTCAATGCTGATAATAAATTCCTCTACTATTCAATGCATGCTATAACATAAAACAATTTCTCTTCAATCACTTTATCTTTAAAAAACTGATTTAAATCCGTTACGTAGTTTTAATGATTCAGGCATACTTTGAGATATAGGAACGGAGAAAGCGACTTTGTTTTATACTACGTAGTGAAAATTAAAGTGGTATATCAAACCTTACTTTCTACTGATATGAAGAGGCTTAAGTATTAATTGAGAAAAATCAATTAATAAGTTATAATAATAAATTAATAATACGTAAAAATCAAAGATAGATCAACTACTAACTATAACAACAAATAGCTTCTGGAACCGGTTCCGCTCAAAATTTTATTGATATCCGATCCGTAGTTATTACTTTTATACTATTACTAACGTAATTAACGTCTATCCATTCCTCCATTTTATTATTTATTTATTTTATATCACAAATGTAGCCTTATCTTATGTGCTAAGCCCCACAAAACCGTTGTAATGGTTTGACTGTGGGGTCAGTGAGTATCCTTAATAACAATTTTTACTTATAACTAAATACTATATAGATAATTAAACTTGTAATTACATATACTTACATATAAATCTTAAATAATTTCTAAATAATATAATTTTAATTTACGCTTGAATCTTGTTGTATTTGTTTCACTCCTTATATCTGCCGGTAGACTATTTAATAGATAAGGTATTCTCTTATTTAATGATCTGTCACCAAAGTAGTTGGTGACTCTGGGTACATTAAATCTACCAGCAGCCATACTTACACATTTTCACGTTTATAATATTATAAGTAAGAAGATTGGTAAAGCACACAAAAAACAAAAGGGAAATTCCAATCTCAAATATTGCTGATATTTACTCCTGACTTATAAAACGAACCATTTACATTTCAATTTTCAAGTATCAATCTGGTATTTCGTTTTAAAAAAATATCTAAATTCTTTATACAATCACAGAATCCATATTACAGCCGGCCATTAAAAATCTACCCTAGGCGCTCCATAATAAATATCAACCAATGAGGGCGAATTCAATTTGAATTCTCAAAAAAAAAAAATGAATATCAATCATATAAATAAAAATCCACATTCAATTTATTCACTGTTCGTGTCCAAGCATTTAAAATTATGCATATCATCAACTTCATAACACTGATCAGTATATTTAAAAAATATACGCGATTGGCTGTGGACTGTTATGGAACTCGCTCGGCCGGTTCCGTCCGATAACCGCGTTCGATATGCATTAAATAAAGTACTTACGTATCGAATAATCCGTGATATATTTAATGTTTTCATGGGATGTCATTTTATAGTTTGATTACTGTTACTTTTTCGTATGCAACTAATAATTCGTTTCGATGTTTACCATTCTATTGTAGTCCAAAGAATAATTTTGTTGTTTTCTTGCCCTCAACTCAACTCATTGGAGAACTCGGATTTTTTCTTTGATTAAAAAACGACTTCCGATTCGTAACAATAATTCTAGAAATAATAGTAACTCTCTGAATCTCTTCCACCACATTTTTCAATTCAGTTACCTCACTATTAAATTCTAGTCAGTCTCCCATTTGTACTAGAAGAAACCATTCTCAGGCACTTTCGTATAATTCAAGGCTAATTAAGTCTTCAGAGGCTGTTACGAGGACCAAGTGTAAAAGGTGGTAATTAGGCTACCTTCCTCACAGTAACATTAAAATTTCACCTTTACTGTCGCGTAACGAGTCATTAGCAACTCTTTGATGCATACTAATTGTGTTCACTTTACAACGTAATTGTAATTATAGATGGACTAAAAGTGCACGGTGCAAGTAGAACAAAGAATTTTCTTACAATGCTATTTCTTAAATTGTCTTTTTAAAGACATATGAATATTCGACCATTGTATAATGGTATTTGGTTTTATTGGGATGTCAACATAAATAAACTAATAAATAAGAGCATAAATAAATAAGAGCAGAGCAGGAGAAAAAATAGGGGGCTAACCAGTCTTACTTTGAATGTCCTGGGTACCCCCCAGGGTAGTTTTTAGTCAGTGGATTCTTACACTCCCTCTCGCCCCACCCAGGGCGGCAGATGGCATTTGATAATATATTCTACCTCAATAAAAACCTTTTTAGAAATTGAAATGCTCTCATCAATATACTCATTTTGTAACATGAAGGCCCACAAAAAATAACAAAGGTATAAAATACAAAGCCTTCACTTTGGAATTTGAGTTTCGACAGCCGTCAAAAATAAACGCGGCGTCCCTTCGTAAAACAAACAGTACGTAGCGTATCGTAGGTACGTCCGAAACACGCGGCAAAAACGATATTTTGAACTGATAAATCCCCAGGGGTGACTTGTTCATCTTCCGCTTCACTAGCAACAGAGAAAACAAAGCACAAAAAATATTTTTGAACCCCGATAGATCCAACAAAGATTACATCTTGTCCATATTTAAAAAAATATTCATTGAAAATCTTTTTCCAAAAACCTGTCACGCGTTTAACCCGAAAAGTCGCTCGGATTTAATAACGCTCTTTATACCGAAATTTAAACGACAATTTCGTAGCCCTCACCTAGCTCAAAGACCGCTAATTGCCCTTTTTCAACAAATTAATAATCGAGATGAAAAGGATTTTTATAACGGGAAAATTATTCAAGGTGCATTTCAAGGGTTTTATTGTAAAGAAGAGGCGATACTAAAGAGAACTAAGCTGTTGAATAATAGGTATACGACTAGATAGGTACTATCGCTTTCGTGAAGAAATGCGCATCACCTGTGTATTTAGCTTCGTTTCTTAAAAATGGTTTTAATTCTTCTATATAAAATAAAAAGGGTAATTTTTTATAACCAGTCTGCTTCAAAAATGAGAAATCTATTGACAGATCTTAAACAAAGTAAGCAACGTTTTTCACTTGAAAATACTTTTTCGTATTGGATCCCTATCAATTTAGGATTTTATTCAAACGTATTTCTGTCGACACGTTTTCTACAATATCCTTGCAAACAGAAATGTCCTTAAAAGCAAAAAAAAAGTATCACAGAAAAAGCTTTTAATCCTGTATTTCTTTTTGTATTTTTGGATTCAGGGCGGCGTAACGCGATATCAACACCGCGATTATTGGAATACATACAAAGTGAAAACTTGGTTTGCTATGTAACAGAATACAGCTCTTTGTTCGTTAACCCGATATCCGTTCTTGTCGTTAAGGCACACTGACTATACTTCCGCAGCACTCACTTAGCTCCTCAGAAAATTCTCGTAACGAGTATTTCAGTAATTCGATTCACTTGCTTTTACTTTAAAAGCATTGAAATCTTCAGCAGAGAAAACTGAATCTCACAGCTAATAACTTCATAAAATATATACAAGTATCAAATAATTTCAAAACGAAAATCATGTACTTTTTCTTTAAGGTTTCCCTTTTCTTCTTAATACTAAAAACTGGAAAGACATCTCGTCTGCACATTTCCTTTTATTTAGTATTTCTGAGTTACTCATTTTAATTGAAAATAATCTTATTGTAAGGCGGAGTTCCGTGAGGTATGAAACTTATTCTATTATCAACGGCGGACGTATTCATTATTCGGGTCGTGTTTTAAAATTTCGAAACTTCTTCGCTTCGTAAGACGACGGCGGGAGGCGTAAAAAAGGAATTCTTGAATTTGGGCAACATTAGCTGCCGCGCCATTAATTTGGAGCAGAAGCTAACTTAGTTGGAACGTACAAATTACATCATTCTTAGTTTAGTAACACGGAAATGTTTGCGGAATTCTTTAAGAGGCGTCGGTATCTACATTATTCCGACGTCGGATTCCGACAATCCGGTGAATCGAGCCTGCGGATAATTCGTCTCGTAGGCCATTCGATCGACCTAATTCGGGGAGATCTCATTCGGCTAATGGCCGTAATGTTTCACCTGAGTGCGTTTGCAGCAGTAGATTGAAGTATTTGTTCAACGAATGATGGCTCTTAGAATTCGCGTTAAGGGAAAGTAAGAAGTCGGTACTTGAATAATTTATATCAACGACCTTTAATAGCAGATGTGCCGTGTTGTTTGAGAACCAGAGGAAGGACTATTTAAAAAGAAAGACATTGAGACTCTAAATTATGTAAGGTGTGCTCGATCAGTTAATGAAAAAAAAATGTTTTTAAATAAAATATGTCATTAGCGTAGCATTTAAGGACTTGTTATTTATTTATTTAGAAAACTCAATAGCTTAATACGCTCTTGGGACATTACACTATCAGTGTGCAGTCCAATACGGTTGCATAAAACGTTAAAGTCTATCTTCGCTGCATAGTGATAGCGAGATGATAACAATTATCACTTAAACCAATTGCAAAGTATCACGGTATTTATAAAAATAGAATAACCAGAAAGTGACAAGGAAAGATCAAAAGGTTAACAAACTATGTAATATGTGATTTCTTACACTTGCAAATTAGTTCTGATTTTAAATAATCATAATATAGTATAAAATCTAATTCTAAAATTGCACTGAATAATTTAAAGGTATCAAATAGATATCTTATTAACACTAGTAACAAAATATTTATTAAATTACCACACACATGAATAAAAATATGATATTAATAGCAGCTCCAATTAAGACTAACATATAAAACCGAGACAAGCTGAGCCAGGCTGACCTTAGAGTAAATAGGTAACATTCGTTAATGACACCCCCGCAGTCGCCTACAACCTTATTCGTAAACAAACCTTAAATATACTTACCACAACTTAAATCAAAATGTACGTTACAAACAAAGCAAGAAAGATCCTTACAAACCTCTTTTGTCCCAAAAAGTTAAACATACATGGTATAAATCCTTTTTAATGAATTGTAATTTTACAAGAATAGGCTGGCACTGAAACCAATATAAAACAATTAAAAAAAACTGAGGATAAATACACAATTGCACATTATCAGCAAGCAAATTTCGTCAGTAAATGGTCTTGAATAAAACTCAAGTTTGATCAAAATATACACAGACACCTATTAAATACTTAATTTTGAGTTTCTTGGTGTATTCGCTTAAAAGGTAGATAAAAGTATGACACGCCCATGCTTCGTTTGTCAATTTAATATAATATTTTATTTAGTGACCTTATTACAATCTGCTGGGTACGCATGACTACTTAGTGAGACCAACAATATTTCACAATCAAATACACCAAAGCAATAAAAAAAAACAACTAAGTTCACTAGTAAGCAAATTTCGTAGTCCTGTGCGGTAGTAAAAATATTCTTGGGTAAATATACTCCGATATGAAAGAATTGAACTTTCCCATCAAGTATAATAATTTACATGATTTTATGTAATACATGAAACAAGAGCTCGCGTCCGGTGTTCGACGTAGCGAGACCAAACAAAAGGAACATCCCTTTATTCGATAGGTTGCTGTTTGGGTTTCGACTTTATGCATTGTACCATGAATATTTTATTTTACGTGACCAACATTTCTATCGTTGGTAAGCTACAGGCGTATGCAAAAATATTTGCTGATATAACAAGTTTTGCTTGATATATGTATGAATTTATTTGAATCGTATGATGTTGGTTTTTGTGATTTCGTTTATATTATCCGCCATTTTTGTTTAATGATTTTAGAGAAGTTTATCTTTAAGCTTAGTCATCATCTTTATCGTAACCTCCATATGAGTGGTCACTGGCGACCTGAAACTTCTTGAGACATAGAAAAAGATGGGTATTAAACAGAATCCTTGCTTTGCTTTTAGGGCGGATTAGCAATTTCAAACTAATTCGAAATTATAAGTCACGATATTTTCCTTCACCGTACATCAGTGATGTCCAACTAAACTTAAAAAGTCCAATTAACTCGTAAAGAGTTACATTGGTACTTGCTACGAGAATCCGACGAAACATCATTATTATGTAGATAACTATATAACTATAAAAAAATAGACGCTACATTACAATCACCAAGTATATCCCCGGTTTATATGTAGGTTCACCCTTGTCAAGGCACAATTTGCTAATAGTTATAATTTCCTACTGTCAATCTTTCCATTACCCAATCAACCAATATTACATGCATATGACGTCACTGTGCAGGCTTTCATCACATTTGAAGCCTTGATATTAACGCCAGAATTTCACTAGCTGACGGCGCAGTACGTCACTCAGTGAGCTGTCGGCGTTACGAATGGCTGGTCAAAACGTCATGGCTACTCCAAAGCCTATTCTAAGCAGAGCTTGATTAGAATTAAACAGATTTATTGATAAAACAAAGTCAGGTACTTATGAACTTTATAGAAATGGTATTCAGGGTCCATTATAAAATAGAGGTAGTATATACTTAGTAAAACCGTTTTAAAATGACCAGCAGCCTTAGCTATTTATTAGAATATTTCTAGTTACTATTTGATCTATCAAAAAACAACTAAGTCAACTCGTTTACTAGAAAGCAACATTTAAAAAGCAAGAATAAATATTTAAAATTATTCCAACAAATTAGTCATAACTAAAGACTAAAGGCTTGATTAGAGAAGCACGTTAATTTCCCGAGATATACATGTACCTACGGTTAATACATATTCCGTCGGCGTGCCGGACAAGTATGGATGTATGACGGTATAGAAATACCGACGGTCGACAATAGTCGTAATTCCGTCGTCGGTCGGACGCGGCCGGCACCGGACGTGGGAGCGAATACGTAATGACATCCGATGGTCACATTTGTAATTTTATTACCACAACCCATTCTTGTTATGGTAATCTTAATGACCTAGAGTTTGTTACGGCCGTGAAAATTGCTGCAATACTGTATTACGCCTAAATCCTTCACTACAAAAAAGAAAATGGTAATCTCAAAGTAAAAACGATAATTCTTTTTCAGGAATGTTGTGTTGTTGTTTTGTTTGTATCCGTTTTGTTGTCGACGTATCACATAGAATTTATTAAGGGGCTTAGTAGATATTTTGAGAGCACTGGAACGTGTATAAGCTGTTGTTCTTTACACAAAATCCATAGATGTAGCTTTGTTGGAACACAGATATATGTAGATTACATAGTTACCATTCTGCTTAATGGTTTAGACGAGACACACACAACAAAATAGGTCTCCAAAATTAATGTTTCGTTCTTTTCCAAGAAGTTGACATTGTTGAGTAAGATCATCAGAATGATTATGTATGTGCTCATAAATCAATATAAAGATGAAATAGTTATCAAGAAAAAGGTCATGCATAACTAACACAGCGAGTCAACATTAAACTTACAACATATTTACAAAGCACGAAATTACCCTGTATCAACTTCACGAAACCAATAAAAAACAAAACAAATAACGTCACGACCTCACATGAAATGTCTAATAAATTACACAGAGTAAACAATGAAACAGAGGCAACATAAACAAGCAAACAGAATAAAAACAGCACTAAGAATAACCCAGATGGTAATGACACTACAAAAACATTTTATTATTCACAAACAGTATCAAAGAAAGTTCCGGCTTGCCGAAATTATTTGCATCAGAAAGAGGATAGTGCGAACTACTCGTTTCCTTGCAAGTACAGTCGGACTGTCGGAAAAACATCCGAAAGGTATTTGAATGCAGATTGTACAAGGTTTTGTTCGAAAATGTATGTAAGTTAAGAAGCTTATAGCGCTTGTGACAAACATTCGGGTCAGTTTACATAGAACCCTTTTGTTCTATTAGGTAATCCTTTGGGAAGTTGGCGAAGTTAAAACGCGCAAAGCTGCTTTTAATACAGAGGATTCAATTTGTACGAACTGTTAATACCTAGTTGTTAGTGGCTGACAGACTTTTTTAAAAGGGTACCTCTGATTGGAAAACAATTTTATTAGGTAGTGAGGTTACGTACAAAATTAAAACAATTCGAAAATGAAAGTAGACGAGGGTTTCATTATATAATATGAATACCACAAAAGCAAGTAACGCAATTCTCTGAAATAAATTTTGAATTCATACTGTTACGTGCCTGACGTCACGTTCCTGACTATGCGGGCTTGGGTTACGGGATTGGGTGAAATGAAACACTAATACCGGTTTTCAGACTTCCTATTGCACTTAACAGCAGAGTCCGGCCGACTGACACAACTTTGCCGTTCACGCTGACTTAACTCACTTAACTGACTGCACTTCACTATTTCACTGCACTTCACTATTTCACTCACTTTTCTTCTTTTTCACTTCTTCCTTTTCTTCCGAATCGCTTTAGACTTAGAACTCAACTGCCAGCGGTGAGCCGCAGTTCCGCTTATATACCCCCGGTCAGGTTCTGGAACATTCAATTTCGTTATTCTTTTTGATCGTCATGCCTCCAGAACCTTCCAATAATTTCGTTATTCATTTTTATTTATTCTCCTTCTCGCTCTTTAATTTTTCATTACACAAATAATTCCAGAAAGTTCGACAAAACTTCCATCAACTAAAAAACTTCATGTTTACGGCGGGACTCGAACTCGGGGTCTCTGTGGTGTAATCCACACGCCTTGCCGATTACACCAACTCGTGTTGACAATTCACGACGAAATTTACAATCTCTAGGCAACGTTTGACAACCATCCATTGACGTCATGATGTCAAAGAGTTTGAACCACTTTTCCGTCACACTGCCCTCCTCTTAGATTCGCTCGTCCCGAGCATCGTTGCTGCCGTAGTACCTCGCCAACCTGTCTATATGGACAACTTTCAAAGGGCTCCTTGAAGTCTTCCGAATTCTGTAAGTAATGTCATTGATCTTCGTGACTATCTCATAAGGACCTTCCCAACTCGGTTGCAGCTTCGGAGATTTTCCCTTCCTTCTGACTGGATTATGAAGCCAGACCAATGACCCCTCTTCAAACCCAACAGAATTGGCTCGTCGATCATAGCGCGTCTTTGCGCGATCACTAGCTTGAAGACCGGCCTCCCTGATCTGCTCATAAATGTCCAACATTTTTGCCCTTAACTCGCTTATGTAATCGCTAAACTCGGTGCGAGAGTCACCAGGTGGACAGCCCGATACAAGATCTGCCGGTAATCTCAATTCCCTTCCAAAATTTGCAAATGCAGGCGTCTTTGCGGTACTTTCATGTACAGCAGTCCGATAGGCAAGCAAGAAGAGAGGTATGTAAGTGTCCCAATCTCTCTGATGGCTGTCAACCACCTTTGCTAAGTGTCGCTCCAATGTTTGGTTGAAGCGTTCGACCATGCCATCTGACTGTGGATGATAAGGGGTCGTTCGAGTCTTATGGATTCCCAAAAGTTTACAAGTTTCCTGAAAAACTTGGGATTCAAAGTTCCGTCCTTGATCACTGTGCATCTCCAAGGGCACTCCGAATCGGGTGAATACCTCGTTTACCAACTTCGTGGCTACCGTTACTGCCTCTTGATTCGGTATGGCAAAGACCTCCGGCCATTTTGTAAAATAATCCATAACCACTAAAACGTAGCGATTGCCCGAATCAGTGATTGGAAATGGTCCAGCGATGTCTAAGGCTATTCTCTCCCAAGGCATACCAACATTGTAGATTTTCATCGCCCCTCTGCTTCTTGTTTGTGGGCCCTTGACAGCTGCACAACTAGTGCATTTCCGGCACCAATCTTCGACGTCATATTTGCAATGCAACCAATAAAACCTCTCCTTGATCTTCACCAAAGTCCTCCTAATTCCCAAATGTCCTCCAGAAGATCCATCATGGAACGCTTTTAATACATCCCTTATTTTTGAACGAGGCACCACCAATTGCAAATGCTCGTCCTTGCCGTTTGTTGATTCCCATTTCCTGCACAGAAGTCCGTTATGCAGCGTAAGGCTTTTCCACTGTGCCCATAAACCTTTCGTTACCGCGCTATATTGGGCGACGTCACTCCAACTTGGCTTGTTACCACTTCGTAGCCACTCCAGTATTGGTTTGATATCTGCATCTCTTTCCTGTTCTAATTTCATCGCATCATCTCCCCATGCCTCGTCAACAGTATCAGTCCTTATCACCTTAAGAAAAGCAGTTTCCTTCTTGGCACAATGCTTGCAATCTTCCACGCATGGGCGTCTCGATAATGCATCTGCGTTGCCATGAATTCTTCCGCCGCGATGTTCGATTTCAAAGTCAAATTCCTGAAGTTGTTCCAACCATCTGGCTACTTGGCCTTCGGGATCCTTAAACTGAAGCAGCCATTTCAAAGCAGCGTGATCAGTTCTGATCAAAAATTTCCGTCCCAGTAAATACTTCTTGAAATGGTGCAGAGTTTTGACTACGGCCAGCAATTCCCTCCTGGTCACGCAATAATTCCTCTCCGGCTTGGATAGTGACTTGCTGAAGTAAGCAATAACCTTCTCCTGCTCACCATCGCGTTGTGAAAGGACACCTCCTATTCCAATATTGCTGGCATCCGTATCAACTACGAATATTCCTTTCGCACTGGGGTATCCGAGAATTGGTGTGTTACAAAGCCGTTCTTTTAGTTCTCGAAAGGCTTGCTTACAATCCTCGCCCCAGATAAAGGTACGTTTCTCCTCTGTCAATCGATGCAATGGCTTGGCAATGTCCGAGAATCCTTTCACAAACCGCCGATAATACGAGCACAATCCAAGAAATGCCCGAACTTGCGTTTTGTCTTTAGGTGTTGGCCATTCCTTAACAGCGGCAGTCTTGGCTGGATCAGTCTCAATTCCTCTCTCAGAAATAACATGTCCTAGATAATTCACTTCGCGCTTGAAGAAAGAGCATTTCTTTGGACTCAACTTTAAATTTGCTCCACGCAGCTTGTCGAGTACCTTTTCCAATTTCCTTAGATGATCGTCAAAATCCCGTCCAACAATGATGATGTCATCGAGGTAAACTAGGCAGGTTTCGCCCAGCAGTCCCGCCAGCACCTGTTCCATCAAACGCTCAAAGGTTGCCGGTGCATTGCATAATCCAAATGGCATCACCTTAAATTGTCAGAGTCCCTTCCCAGTTGAGAATGCGGTCTTTTCCTTGTCCTTGGGATCCAAATCCACCTGCCAATAGCCGCTTTTCAGATCGAGCGTTGAAAACCATTTCATGCCACTCAGTGTGTCAAGTGTGTCATCGATTCTTGGTAACGGGTAGCTATCCTTCTTGGTTACATCATTCAATCGTCGATAGTCTACGCAAAACCTCGTTGAACCATCTTTCTTCTTGACAAGCACGACAGGTGAACACCAAGGGCTAGAAGAGGGCTCTATCACGTCATTTTTCCTCATATCGTCAATCATTTCTTCAACCTCTTTCTCACGAGCGAATGGTATACGTCTGGGCCTTTGACGAATTGGCATTGTATCACCTGTGTTTATTTTATGCTTCACCAAACCAGTTCGGCCAATATCACCATCGCTTCTTGAAAACACATCAGAGAATCGAAGAAGTAAATTTCTAGCTTTCATAGTCTCCACTTTTGTCAGACTTTTGTTTTCGTCTAAGATTTTCGTTACAAAGTCTATTCCCGTACTGTCCTTCTTCACAAGATTCTCCGAGCATTTTCTTATCCAGGCCACTTCTTCCAATACGCCCACAGGCTCTCCTTCTTCAATCGTAATTTTTGAATCACTGAAGTTGAATACCGGAATGCGGTTGACATCAGATGACCCCACGACAGTTCTTGCCGGTAGCCATGAGCTTACGTGTTCCGATTTATCAATCACAGCGCACCTTCGAGGTAAACTTCCTTCCTTCCTCCTAGGTAATGCGATTGGTACGAGAGTCTGTGATTTTGGTGCAAGAACAGTTCTTCTTAAACAGCAAACTTTTCCCAGGGTTCCACCCTTCATCGGAATTTCCTCAGTTCCACATAGTAAAACTCCAGATTTTAAGTCGATGTTACACTGGTGCCCTCGCAGGAAGTCAAGTCCCAGGATGCAGTCATCCAGAATTTCGGCCACAATAACCTCATGTCGATAAACACGTTCCCCAATTTTGATCGTTACCTGCAGTTTTCCACTTATCGGTATGCACTGGCCGGTAGCTGATTTCATTCGTAGGCCGACAATTGGTTTAAGGTGTTTCCTGATGTTTTGCCCGAGCAGCCGAACATTTATCACCGTCCTTGAAGCTCCAGTATCTAATGTTAGCTGACTGTTTTTCCCATTTACTTGACCGTCTATCACCAGAGTATTTCCATCGTTAGTTTGCTTGATGTAGATTGTTGGGGTTGTTCCACTACCGGCCAGCGCCCACCCCGCAGCCCTGGCTGGATTTAGTTTCCCTGCTGGTCAGAAGTTGAGACCGCCGCGTCCTGGCGGTTCACCTTCTTCGGGCAGTTACTACGCATGTGCCCACGCTCTCCGCATCCATAGCACATGAAGTTCCGACGGCGTGGAGGTACCTGCTCCGTTGTCGTCATTTCCCGCAGACGTAAGGTACGGGAGTTACCACGCACGGCTTCCACTTCCAATGCATGAGCCAGAGCTTCTTTCATGTTCTTGTGATGGCCCAGATGAACAGCAGCTCGTACTTCGGGGTCCCGAACACCGTCAATGAATGCTTGGAGAAGCGTGCCTTCAATCATTGACGGAGTCGACCGGAAAGCTCGACGCACAAGTTTCTCGATTTCCACGGACCATTGCTGTAGACTCTCATTAGCACGCTGAGTACGCTCTTTTAATTGCGCTCTGTACACGTGCTCGAGGTGGCTGTCTCCAAAACGTGCCTCAAGTGCGTCGAGGAGGGCACTAAAGCTGAGATCCCCACTTGCGCCGATAGCTTCCAGCACTGAGAGCGCTTGATCACGGAGGGCCAGGGTGAGGGCTGACTGTGCTTCCTTCTGAGTCCAACCATAAGCCTCCATAAGTGTCTCAAACTGTAGCTTGAACGCGGTCCAGGATGTTGTTCCGTCGTAATGGGGAATCTTGAGCCCTTTCGTTGCGCTTGAGGCCACATTTGGGGTGTCAAAAACGGCTGCAAGACGGCTTCGGCTCTTCAAAGGGCTTGGGCTTGTCACTTCCTGCTTGATTTTGGCGATCTCTTCTTCCACTCTCTCCTCTATCGCCATGACGCGATGTTCCAATTTGCCTAACCCTTCCTCTACTTCTTGTACCCGTTCGACAGCCTTTTGCAGTCCCTTCGTGAAATCCTTATGCATCTCTTCCAAGCGACGCGCTTGCTCCTCTTGGCGGCGAGCTTGATCCTCTTGGCGACGAGCTTGATCTTCTTTCAGCTCCCGAAGCTGTTCTGCCTGACAGCGTGCTTGCTCTTCTTGGCGGCGCGCTTGCTCTTCTTGGCGGCGCGCTTGCTCTTCTTGGCGGCGCGCTTGCTCTTCTTTCAGCTCCCGCAGCTGTTCTGCCTGACAGCGCGCTTGCTCTTCTTGGCGGCGCGCTTGCTCTTCTTGGCGGCGCGCTTGCTCTTCTTGGCGGCGCGCTTGCTCTGCCATCATTTGCTGCAGCTGTAGCAGAAGATCCACCTGCACAGGCTTGGCTTCTGCATCGCTGGTTTGAGCTGCAGCACCCTCTTCCCTCACACGCTGCGCTTCTGACATTGAACGGGTACTCACTCCTCTTACGTCCTGCGGTACTAGCGGCATTTTTCTCCAATCCCACTTCTGACACCAAATGTTACGTGCCTGACGTCACGTTCCTGACTATGCGGGCTTGGGTTACGGGATTGGGTGAAATGAAACACTAATACCGGTTTTCAGACTTCCTATTGCACTTAACAGCAGAGTCCGGCCGACTGACACAACTTTGCCGTTCACGCTGACTTAACTCACTTAACTGACTGCACTTCACTATTTCACTGCACTTCACTATTTCACTCACTTTTCTTCTTTTTCACTTCTTCCTTTTCTTCCGAATCGCTTTAGACTTAGAACTCAACTGCCAGCGGTGAGCCGCAGTTCCGCTTATATACCCCCGGTCAGGTTCTGGAACATTCAATTTCGTTATTCTTTTTGATCGTCATGCCTCCAGAACCTTCCAATAATTTCGTTATTCATTTTTATTTATTCTCCTTCTCGCTCTTTAATTTTTCATTACACAAATAATTCCAGAAAGTTCGACAAAACTTCCATCAACTAAAAAACTTCATGTTTACGGCGGGACTCGAACTCGGGGTCTCTGTGGTGTAATCCACACGCCTTGCCGATTACACCAACTCGTGTTGACAATTCACGACGAAATTTACAATCTCTAGGCAACGTTTGACAACCATCCATTGACGTCATGATGTCAAAGAGTTTGAACCACTTTTCCGTCACAATACCAAACTATTTTCGTTCTAAGGATAGACTAAACATTCCAATATCCTTCAGCGTTGTTATTAAAGTAAATTAATTCACGTTCGATGGCAACATCTGCGAAATCCTCAATAGATAAACACGGACAAAATTTTAATATTACAGACCGATACATACAATAAATACATTCGGAGCACATGCGCTCTCAATTGCGGTATTACATTGCATATTCCATGAAAGAACTGCCAACAACTCAAATCTGGCGTCGGTCCCTGGATAAATCTTCAAATGTACAGTATTAATATAGGGGTAAATGGAGAAATTTATTATGGATGAGCTATGAACCTTTGCGGTGTTACCAACGAATTTTTTTCATTACAAATGGTTTCAATTTTCAACGGAGAACATTTCAATTTAGATTTTGTTTTATAAAATACTTCCTCATTCAATTTAAACGAAGAGGTCTGAAAGGGCTCTCATTGAATTCCACGAATCTATTTTTTGTTCCTTTTTTAAACATGGTTGTTTATTACGCGGTGTTTCTACTGTGGGATAAGTTTCAGCTGAATAAATGTTCGCAAATATCTATTCTTACCATTAAAAATCGTAAAAACTTTCTCTTACCGTATTTGTTCAAAAACATCAATTCATTTTGCAGTTACTGAAATAAATTCCCATTACCGAAAGATGTTACCTTCCACTTCCACACTGAGCATTAACTGAACTTATCTACGTAAGTATTAGGTACTTTCATTTTATGTCTTTGTCACCGACATCGCAGGCAGATCGTTGGTAGTTAAACTGTTTGTTGAAAACTAACTCGGTAAACTTATTTGAAATAAGTAGGTATCTCATCATAACTGACGGAATCAAAGATGAAGGGTCGGCTGCTCATTCTCGAGGGATACATTGAGACGTTTCCAATTTGTAATAAACTTGATCGTAACAAATCTGAAATATTAGAAGGCATTGTAAATTGGATCACGTTTTACGTCTTAGAAGGAAAATCTTTTGGGATTTTGTTCCATTTCTTGTATTAAAGCTGTATAACTTGTGACGATCGACATTTAACCAAGTTTTTTTAGCAAAGGAAGTATATTCGTAGAAGCTTTAGAATAATTTAAGCACTCAACGTCCCGGCTGTAACTATCGATATTTGAGTAAAGTACCTCGGCGAACCCAAACAAATTCCTGCGCGACTTTCTTATTGAGGGCGGGAACGACGATCGCTATCGACTTATTATACAAATGGCCGATATCTGAGCAACAGTAACAATATCTTACCATGAAAAATTACGACTCAATAGTGTGTTGCGGTCTCTCTTGGCTCCGTTTTGCAATAAAATCGGTGCCTCATAGACCATTCTCTATATTTGTGATTCTCGACGTGAACCCATACTGATCTTTTACACACAAACCAATTTTGTCGAAAACAGTTTTGGAAGGAGAATGATGTATTGTGAGGATATTTTGTTCAGGATCAGAACCAATATCAGATGTTGTTTGATAAAAGTGTACGTGGAATATTAATATTCGACCTCGGATGTGAATAAAACCGTTGTTATAGTAAATTACTTCTAGGGCTTCCATAACAGGGTCCTTGTCTGGCAGTACATCGTCACATCTCAATATTGAACGACGCAATATGAATAAAAGGCTTATCGTCGTGTAGCGAAAGTAAAAAGACTAAAACGTTCATGCAACACTCACAATGGCAGACTACTAAATGAAAAATTCTTGCTCCGACATTTTAATTAATTGGATGTAATATTCCAGAACAAGTTTTTGAATCTTGTATAAGGCTAACGATTATTATGGTACTTGTAGACCGTGTTCTGCGAGCTAACAAGTAATATAATCTTTAAACTCGTCTTAACATAGTTAGCTGTGGTTTCAAATCGGTTCTATGGATAAAGTTGTGTCGTTACCACACAAGATATTCAAAATAAGAAGAAAATAAGTGGCTGAAAGAATATTTAACTACTAATGGAAGCTGTTTTTAGAGTCTGCTAAAAGATATTTAAGTTTCATCTAAGTAAGAATGTTTTCATTTCAGCTTAAAACTTTAACTCGAGTCATTATTAAGTATGTACCATCCGATCTACTTTTAAATCGCGGGTCCAACTATATTTAAACATACTATCTTTATCCAGTGGTGAACGATGGATACAAGACTTTTTTTTGATATTATTATAATAAGCTGAATCCTTGTCTATTTGCATAAGTGTCAATCAAAATATGTGTTTAGAATTTGTCTGCTAAAGGTACAAGCTATCTACCCCTTAGAGAAAACATTAACATGATATACCATTACGGCATAGCGGTAAATAAAATATCCTAAAATCATTTCAATATCGCTAAGCTCTTCTAAAAAAAGTTGAAAACTTCGTTCGCAACCAAACCCTTTCGATCAGACGGGAGTCTGTCGAACCACTTTTTAAAGTAATCTATTGAGAGCTTCCACTTATCAATTAATAGGAGAGGAAAGCGATGACTGAGCACAGCTTAATCTCTTTCTGCCGTCTCACTGCCCACCTATTAGCCTAATGGACCGGCGAACCTCGGCGGCAACGTAACGAATCCAATATAGTTCTGCTGAGTATTAAAACAAAAACAATCGGATTACCTTTTTATTCCAGCTTTGAAAACATACGGCTTAGGGCTAAATTGGCATAAGGACAAATGACCAATCAGATCATTCGATAACTTGTTTATAGGAAATTTATAGGTCTTTGCTTTCGACGACATGATTAATATATTAATTAGGCGTACGGTCTGTTTCGGGATTCGGGTGACGTGTGTATTTTAACTGAATTACAATTTGCGGTTCTGTTTCCCTACGTTATGTTCGTACGTAAATATTTTGTACGTGCTCTGCTTACACAAAGATAGTTAATAAATAATGAGGAATATTGTATGAAAGTAATTGAGAAGTGTTTTGTTTTTACGGTTTTTTTTTTGTTATTTACTCTAAAATGGGTCTCTTAAATGGTAGGAATTTATTGAGTTAATTCGCCTAGCCCGTTCCATCATCGGACCACCAGACGTACGGCATTGCGCCACCGGTACATGGTGGATGTCCCACATATACGTACAAAACGTTTTGGGAGCATATTCATTATGCGTACAGCCAAGGAGTAGAATTCCTTGCCGGAGTCGGTGTTTCCTGATAGCTACAATCCGGGTATCTTTAAGTCAAGAGTGAATAGGTTACTTCTAGGTAAGCGCGCTCCATCGTCGACCGCATCGTCGCTTTCCATCAGGTGAGATAGCGGTCAAGAGGGAACCTATAATTAATAAAAAAAAAACAGTTCTGGCGTCCATTACACCAAAAAACAAATAATGATTATTTTTTAATCAATAACGAAAATGGCTGCCATTATTGTTAAGTATAAGTATGTAAAACAGTTATATTTTATTTTATTTCTATGGCAACGACTTCGAGATCGTGTATCGATAGAAGTACAAAATAACAAATCAATTAATCTGTTAGAAAATGTTAAAAATATTATAGAAATCACGAGTGCAATCGTGCGACATTCTATAGAATTGCATTTCCATTCGTATGACGAAATAAAATAAAATTGTAAACTTTAGTTCTAGCGAACGGCTGTAAAAGTTTAGCTCTGAAACTGTCCCGGCAAAGTTTCAAAGGGGAAAAGAGCCACTAAAGTAATCTACTAACTGAAAACAAAATAAGATTTTAATATTAAATATATTTTCGAAGCAAATATGTAGTTTAAGTTTGGAGTTACGCAAATATTGCAATTGGATTATGCAAATTATTCGAAGTTTGAAATTTAAATAAATTTAATATAAAACAGCTTACATTTTTATAATTAAAAGAATTTGGTGCTATCTATATATACGGATGGAAAAGCAGTAAATTAACAAAAAAAAAGAAGAAGAGTTTGTTTTAGGATAGAATGAAATAAAGAAGGAAAATTTTCTCTAAAAATATATTAGCATAGGGCAGAAAGAATTTGATAAAAAATTAGCAAAAAACAAAATAAGTAAAATAAATTTCATTTATAAGGAATGCTAGTAGTATACTACATATATAATATCATAATAATGTAAGTCATATAATTAGTGACAACTTTCCATAATCAATATAATTTATAGATCATATAAGTACTAAGAACTGCCTGTTTATAATAACATCTATTGATAGTCACATTTAGTTTCAAGATAACAATAGTTTTTTTTTTCTGAAAGAAGAGCGAAACCATTTCTACGTAGAACACATAAATATTTGAGAAACTTAGCAAACTAAACTGACTTTAAGGCTTTGTTTTAATAGAATCACTAGTCAGTTCAATGGTTTTGAAGGGTCGATTGGCATTTCATAGCCTTTGCAGCACAACTATTGTCTGCCCAATGTCTTGTCTGTTACGCAGGATGACACGCTATCTGTGAGATAGTTACTGTCAAAGAGTAAATAGTAAAAGGAGTATTAACTCAAAGCAAGTAATAAATTGGTATCTTTTATGTAAAATTCTTGCTTATACATATTAATCGTAGTTACACACACATCAAATAATTTTATGGTCGCAGTTATATTATATTACTTAACTCAACGGACGGTATAAAAAAAATATACATGTCTAATTTTTAAAAAGTTATTTTTTTTTATTATTATACAGGGTGTAAAAAGACACTTAACAAAGCCGAAAGCCACGTATTCTACCCATTATTTGGATCATTATTTTCTTTAAGACCATAGCTGTGACTCCACGGTTTCTCGAGATATTGAAGGTCAAAGATGCATTTTTATTTTTTATTTTATTGCGCAATCGAATTCTAAGTATTATTACAAAACTTTTTTCCAAACAAACGTTACCTGAATATTCGATTTTTCTAAATAAATTACGCATTTGAAATTACGAACAGTAATGAACGTAATAAATAAATGCAGACCCGCACAAAAAACATCGTGCATATCAGTAGGATTTTTATTTTACAGAATTGTTTTGTTGTTGCGAAGTAAAACGTCGACCTACGTACTTATCACAGCGTTTTGATGCTAAGCTGTGAACCTAGGCACACAATGACACGAAGCCCGTTTGCTTTACATTGCGCGCAATAAAATTATTATTTTTTTTGATACCTAAAAATAAAAGTCTTTTCTAAGTGATAATTTTAGCGTAAAGCTAGTTAGTTAGAACTGCAGTATGCATAGTTAACGGCTTCGTTAAGTGTCTTT
Organism: Spodoptera exigua; assembly: GCA_902829305.4. Taxonomy (NCBI): domain Eukaryota; kingdom Metazoa; phylum Arthropoda; class Insecta; order Lepidoptera; family Noctuidae; genus Spodoptera; species Spodoptera exigua. The sequence continues at coordinate 9,454,701 of LR824612.2, forward strand.
TTACAACCTGTATAATCAAAATAATGTTTACGTGTTTTTATCTGATTCCTTATCACTGAAACCTCTCAGGTTTGTGTGTGATACTTAACAATTCTGTTCGTCTCATAAAATAAATTATGGTTACATAAGCAAGCGTTACGTTACATATTTCAAAATAAAGCCATCAATCATTAATCTTAAAATTTGATGTATGGTAACTAACTTCAGAAGAAATTAACTCACCTAAAGTTCTATTATTTTATCGATGCATAGTTTTCAAGATTTAACATACAACATATTTGTCTATGCTCTTGACATCAACGAAAATCAATATACTATTTTCCACTTAATTGCATAAATCCTCCATTTAGTTCATACTCCGTGCATATAACGAAACAACAGCAGTGATTCCAGACAGGCCGTTCATACATCATCTCACTTCAACGGATCAATGATTGATGTTCGTTTACAAATCGCCGCGTCATTGTTATCATTGAACCTTCTCGACGCGGTGTTTACATTTCAGGGTGATTGAACATTTAGTTTGCTTACTTGGTATGGTTTTTTGTTGTGGAGTTTATGCCTCTTTGCCAACTTATATTTTGTTAACTAATATACTATACTAGAAAAAAAATCTCCAACCAAATGAAAATAAAAATATTTTAAAAAACCACAAACTCGTTTTAGTTCTTGTCTAATATACGAATGTGCCTATCGTACAACCTTAAACATTCATCTTGCGAAAAGTATCAAAGCTAAAGAAATATTTACACACGTACACGTTGGGTTTGAATAAAATTCGTGACGGCCAGTTGTACTGTTATTTTATTCAAACAAATTGTATGGTTAAACGCAGATAGCGCGCTACGGTGTAGCAAACGATTGGCGTAGGCTTGCTACGTGTACTACGGATTTCGTAGCAATTGTTATGATCGCTACAAGTTTTTCTACCTCGGTCAGTGAGATCAAAATGTTTTTAGTGAAAAATAAAATGAATTTTATATATTTTTCATATAAAACCTTAGTTTTTGCATAAACAGTGTGCGATGTGACAAGTTATTATTTTCAACACGTGCACCTGTACACAAAGATGAGTTCAGTGAAGCATCGTTATCTCCCTTCGTTAAGCCAAAGACGTGGCCACGCATAATTATAAAAACTCAACGCAACATTAGTGGGTCGCTGTACATTTTTAAGCACGTTTTGAAAGGTAAGGTTAACTTTTAAAGAGCCAAACTTTTTACATAATACCGTTACCGATATTCTAACGTCACTTACTAAAGATTTTTTTAATCCTTATCATCAATAAACTTGTTTAGGTATTAATAGTCAGGTTTGAAGCTATGATTAATTTCATGTGTCTTGTTTAACTACGATATGACAATTTTAACTGAATGTATTGTAACTGAGTTTGATTAAAATTTCCATGCTCGCCATAAAACCACTAAACGTAATAAAACTCAGTCTTTTTCCGAACATTTTCATTTCAATCCCATTACCGACCATTTTACTGATGAAAAATACCTTCAAGTATTGTGAGGCAACCCCCTTCCACTATGACTAAAGACCCACGTATCATTTACACCTATCACGTAGTAATAAATCACGCAGCTATAAAAACCATTCTACCCACAAAATAGCAACGTGTTACTAAAATTAGTTTTAATCTTATAAGGATGGCCGCTCGAGAAAACCCGCGCCCGCCACATATGGTTTTAACGCGGCCCGTCCAACCCCGCCTGCCGTATTAACCGGCCAGTTTACGATTATTACGTTACACTTACAACTCAGCCGGCTGCCCCTAAGGGCAGCCGGCTGACTATCCATGGCCGGTTTATAGCAATCATTAGGGTACGATCAATGGTTGCCAAACTTATTGGTTGTGTTTTGTGAACAAATTCGCAAGTCAAACGTCGGCTTAAACTATCGAGTTTTTATTTATGCCTTTTTTATTTATAACCAATGCCAACGGAAGCCAATGTACCTTCTCGACTTTACCGAAATTTATAATCTCCCAGTTATGTTTATCGTTTAAGTGACGTGTTTGTGCGCTTCAACTATTTAAGCTGCATAGATATCTGTTTTGCATATGAACGCATAATTATTTTATTTTAAAACATAGCGTGAGTAAAGTATTTAACAAATTTTGTCTATATGCGTACATTGCTTACAAATAACCAACATTCAAGCGAAAAACAAAAAGCATAGCTTATTAGCAAAATAAAATAAGTAATGGCTAAATAGGCAAATCAAATGATAAATATGCACAATTAATGAGTTTAGGGTACTTTTTAAAATTAATCTATCGTTCTTAAACATACATTGTTAAACTTTGACCAACACTGTTATTCGATTGGCCGCTTAGATTCAAAACAGTTATCGCTAGCTATAAAATGTTCCTGAAGTGTATCATGAAAATATAGTTACTTCATAAAGTTATACTATCAACAAGAATGAGCCATTGGCCATACCCAATCTCATTGAATGTTCGGTAAACGACGAACGATTTAATTTGAAGTCGATTTCGATTATTATTAAATGACGAAGAAGAAGAGGAATGTTAAAGATGATTAGAAACTTTTTGGGGAGGGGGCAAATTCGACAGGAGTGATACAACAGTCTCACAAAATTCCGACGTGAAACAACACGTACGTTATATTTCGCTGGAAACTGGATGTACTTCTTGTAAGTAAGATTACCGGAGGCCTAATCATCCCCCATTCCCAGTTTCCTGATTCTCTTTTCTTAAATCCCTAATAACTCACAAAATGCAGCGCAAAATGCACGCAAATGTATCCATGGGCATGCATGTTTACCACCAGGTGATCCATCTGATCATTCGTCGACTTTTCCGATAAACAAATCTGTGTTTTCATATAGTGTCGAATAGGCTTTTACAATTATCATCAAAACTACTAACACTTTTTATCTTTTTGTAACGATCACACAATTTTTCTATACTAATATTATAAATAGGTAAAATTTGTAAAATAAGATCTTTTCAGAATCTTTGTTACTATAAAAACCATTTCTCATAACGGCAACAAAATATATCGGATATGTTTATATAAACATACAAAAAAACAACTACAATAGAGAAGAATAGGCTTCCTTCCAGTAGGAACGATAAATCAAAAATAGGCAAGCACGAGACGATACAAGAACATACATTAATCACTATCGAAATATGAAGAAATATTCACACAATAACACTCCCTGATACTTGAAGCCAAATCACATGGGTCTGTTGAAATACGAACGTGTGTGTAAAACCTTTAATAATATTTCAGAATTTATGAATGGAATTTTTATTTCTATTAAACTAAAAAACTTCTAATCTTTATAAAAATGACGTGAAATAAAATAAATTTCCTTAAATATAAGATTTTTTTTTTTTATTTACCTTACCCTTCACAACTCGTAACTTACATACCTATTTCTTATTCCAAAATTTTCAAAGTAAAAAATTTTCAAAGATGTTCAGAGAAAAAGATTCAACTAATTGAAACACAGGAACTTTATCTACCTGAGAGTTTCACAACTACAAGAACCCCAGCTCTGAGAAAACTAAAAAGGCTTTCGATAGAACCTTTTTTTAAGTTTTTTTTTTGCCCCGAAAAAAGTTTTTCGATAATAATGTAAAACCAGCGACCCGTGATCAAGATGTTTCGTAATTCAAAAGTTGGAATCTAACTGATGTGGGGAACGTAAACAAGTTTTGTAAAATTTACTTAGAAAAAAAACAAAAATGATAAGTATTACCTACATTGTCTAAAATTTTTAAATTGTCTTTACATTTTTAAGAAATAAATACCTTGTTATGACTGTGTTCTTACTAACCTATAAATTAGGAATTATGTTTACACTACTCCTTATTATATTGAATTCTGAATCCACCGGCAAGTTTCAATCAATACTAACACTAGAGCGCAAAACTAGTTCGACGTCTAGATCATACATTTGATCGAAAGAAAGAAAATATTTATCTGCTTTTCTCTGCCTTTTTCTTTAGGGAATAATAGCTATTGTACTATTGTGTACCCCGGAATTATTTGTACTAGATATCCTATTACCTCCCTTATAAGTGTTTATTTCAGAAGCGGTTTGTAAACCTCTCCTTATGTAAACCACAATGGTGCAATCCTACTTATGAAATCCCTTATACGAGTCTTGTGTAGCCCAAGGGACGTCAAGGCATTGTTATGGGTACCGTACCGTACTCGATGTACATAAATAATGATCCATTCCCATATCTATGTAGTTTACCTTACTTTCATATTTTTCTAAACGAATAAAAAAATAAAAGCAGTAGCTGTAGCTATAAATCTGTGCTATTAGCAAAAAGTGTTTCGAAAATTCAATTTTTGAATCCTGACTGAACGCAATAAAAAGAAGCAGCTAGCCAACTGCACTTTTAACATCAACATCAGCATTTAAGCCATTGAAATATCCCCAAAAATATCTCTATTTACAATTTTGCCATTCAAAAGTGTTGCGGGAACTTTTCCGTTGGCCATTCACTGTATATGTGGATACACGGCTTTTTATCTTTCAAACTCCAACCCTTTTTGTTGCGTTCCCTCGCACTCTGAAAATAACCAATGCATATAAAATGATTCATGGTCTCAACGTGGATGCAGGCCGCTGCATATCGTGCTCACACGGTCGCATTAATTACAAAATGTATTCTGAGTTCTGGGTGTTATGCTTTGTGCAGGATTAGGGCTTTTGTTGTTTCAATTTTTGTTTAAAAGTGAATACTGAGCGGAGAATTTACGTACATTGTTACCGTTCGGTTTCGCAGCATTAAGCTGTGCGCGTTTGTGGTAATACGACTACCGAGTGTTGCAATTAGAAGTTTTAGCTTGAAGTGAAGCCACGAACTGTTATTACCTTTTTTAACTTAGTTTGTTTACCGTTTACTTAATATTAAATCAGGATCTTGCTTAAAGCTTATTCATTTATTATTATACATTATAACGAACAAATTTCAATGTTTCGCTCGCAACGTTACCCGCTCTATAATTGATTTGTAATAGTAATTTCTCACTAGAGTCGTTATAATATAATTATGTGATATCTGTTCTTAGCCCTCATCTACACAATAAAAGTGTGATTAATCTCAAGTTTCTTTACCTAGAAGTTTAGGTTGTGTGTTGATATGTAAGTTAATCAAATATATGTATAGAAGATTATCATATAAAGCGGTCTTCATGAACTTAGTGAAAAGTGAGCGTGCTTTAAAAACAGCTCTTTCCATTGAGGAGTAAATAGTGTAGGTGTAACACTCTTAAATACGTGTTTTTGTTTGTTCAGGTTGCCGAATAATTGTGATATTTTTAAATTCTTTTTCCATTTATATTCAGTCCAAAAATACCTTTTTCTGCCCACACGTCACCTTTTGATGACACGTGACTAAAAACTTAATGTCGCTACGTTGGCACGTTGTTAAAAAAACTCAATAAAGTTATTTTTGTTCTATTCGTATTGTAGGATATTAAACACGATTTTTTTATAAGTAGTATTTTAGCAAAATGGCTAAGGTAATGTTGAAGAATATCTTAAAATATATATAGATACAGAATAAAATTTAATAATAAAAACAGTCTCTATTTTTAGTTTTACCTCTATTATGTGGAAGACTATTATAGTATCTCCATGATGTAGCACAGTGATATAACATAGTTTATATTCGAAGGCATTCGATCGTCAACAGGAAATAAAGTGGTTTCAGCCATTTTGCATGCTGTAGCTATTTCTAATTTACGAAGTATAGACTAGGTTAAGCCCGTCCAAGCTCACTATATAAGACAACTAGTTTCTATCAGTGGCTTCGCCTACACCACCAAAGTGTACTTTGTAAATTGTAAACCATAATCTATCTTGGTGCAAAATTTCATTCTTATCCATCCAGTAGTTTTTACATTTAACAGTTACGTATATCCTTCTATCAATCCATCCATACTTAGAACCTTTCGCGTTTATAGTAGGATCGTCTGATTGACTTGAATGATATTTTGAGCATTTAATTAAAGTTTTTTGTAATTTGTCTGTGTTGATTCATTAATCAGATAATACTACAAAAAGGGTATTCTGCACAAAATCACTCTTTATTTATTGCTGTAACTTGATTGATGAATCGATGTAACGTTGCTTATTTATATTGTAATTAAGTAAAAGATAAATTACTGTACAATAAAAAAAATATTCGAAATAAATAATTCATTGAAACATTCACAAAACAAAACTTCATCTTCACAAATGCCATTTACGTTAAACTTAATGGAGTACAATAAGAAACTAATTATCAAACAATATTTCTGACGCTGCGAGATCTTTAGCAAAACAAATATAACAAAAGAATTTAGATACGAAAATAATAAAGAACATAAACTGAATTATTACATGTAGCCATGAAAACTTTGTGAAAATGTATACTAAAATGTCTTAGTATTCGTTCCATACGAGGTTCGTAAAGAAACATTAAAGCGAAGAAGAAAACCGTATTACTAGGTAGGTACTGCCAAAGAAAAACATAATAAGGTAACGTCTTTTTTATATCAAGACCAAACAAGTGAACTAGCAGAACCTTTTACCCATACAACAAATTGTATGAAAATATTATATACAACACATTATATTTTATGGAGTTAGGTATGTATATGCATAACTACATGTTTACTTCTTTGTGATTGAGGAACCAAAAACGATGGGAATCAGATCTCTCACGCGGAAAGGTACAACTGGGTTTCGAATTCGAAATGCCATTGTATAAAACTACGAAGTCTGTATTTAATGAAATAGGATAGAGTCTTCACTTTATTTGTAGGGGGACCACATCAATTACTTCTCCCGCCCTTGGTGAGGTGAGAGGAAGTATCAGACTTACTGACAAAAAATCACTAAATTTCTAATCGTACCTTACCTTATTGACCTTAGAGCGCATGGAACGCGACGCGCTGAATACTAAGGCCTGTCTTTGATCAGGCGATGATCGACCCCTGCTTGTCCTTCGCAGACCCACTACTAACGTTTTATACGCGGGAATCGTTCTTAAATTTCGTGACTGGTCGTTTTTTGTATATGATTTTTGTATCTGAAGATTGTAGGGAGATTTCTAATGATGCAAAGTCGCTAGTGGAAAGTAAGCACATTACAAATTACATAAGGTTAAATCTTACAGTTGAAGTCAAAGTTAAGTTGTTTTATTCTCTAGCTGTTATTTGTAAATATTTTACCCTTATATACTGCGAATTAGATAAATAAACTCAGTGCTAGAAATCAGTATATCTACAGTGCTATACAACCGACTCCAATTTTCTCCGCATGCTCCCAATAAAAACATTAGCGATCGTCGGTGCGTGAAATTTCCTTTTTACGTGCGTGCCTACACAGTACACAATAAATCTACATTTATATACTTAATGATATGGCTGTTAAATAAATGGCCTGTACCTATTTTTCAAATGAGTTTGTATGGGTGTAAAGGTAATTTGAAATCCCACACCGATTTTAGTCACGTTCCCGGAAATTTTATATATTCTGCTTGCCACGTGTTCTATGTTCATATATATGCTGCAAAAGCACGAGCGATAATGTTAAAAGAAAAACAAAATGTTATGATGCTTCTTACAATAAAACTAGCGACCAGTCCCGGCTTCGCACAGATGCAATGCAGATACTAAATTTCTCCACTATTGAGTGAATGTTAAATACAAACCTTCCTCTTCAAACAGTCTATCTATTACAAAAAACTGTGGCATTATGATCCGTTGCGCAATTTTAAAGATTTAAGCATACATGGGGACATATTGGCAGGGTAAGCGACTTTGTTTTAAAAACTAAGTGATGAAACTTTACTAAGAGACTAGGTGTACCAATTCAATAACTTAAAGCGACTAAATGAGTGTTATGAAGAAGTACAACCTTGGGAGAGAGTCTGATATCCCCGAAGAGACCTGGGTGTCTTCAAGGCTCGAGTGAACAGGCTGGTTAATGGGAACATGTGCAGATGTGTTCTATTGTAGATCACATCATAGCTTACCACCAACAGAAATAGCAGCCAAATACACTACTAAAGAAAAAATATAAGTAATAATTATGTTCTATCTGTGTAGTGTGGTAGTCTAATTAGAGACACCGACAACTTTGATCCTAATTCTTAATCGATCGGGATACTTATTACAAATATGTAAGCAATAGCTCACTCATCATCAAGAGCTATTGCTTACAGATTTATATGTATAATAAGTATTCGATAGATAGATTATTATTAGATATATAATAATATAATCTAATAAATGGTGCAACGTTAATATAAAAAAAATATCTAGTTTATATTATTATATACCATAAACTGAAATAAAACTAAAATCAGTGTCTATTCTACCTTTCAATAATCGACCTTTTATCTACGTATGAGGTAAAGTAAGTCTCAATAAAAATGAGAACTCTATTTCGTTAAATTTAAATCGATTTAACTGCAAATTGGAATTTGATTGGATGTGCCGATCGCGGGTAGCTTGAAATGAATTTTTGGTATCAATGAGAACCGTAATAATATAGTTTCGTGTGTATTACACAAATGAATGGTTTTAAAAATATTTACTTTTCATTTATTTTTATAATTAAGTGTGAGACAGGTATCGTTCGTATTTTAATTGATGAGTAATCCCTGGTCGGCCTTAATTACTCTCCTTTGTTTCTTCTTCGTTCTTTATCGTATCAACAGAGCATTTTATTGAATCCGTATCAGTATTTAAGTAATTATCCATATAATATCTATGATGACGATCTCTGTGGAATTGTAATATTCGGTTCTGTGTGTGACTTGATATTCGTAAATTCACTAAGTAACTGTACTGACCTAAGGTTAGATTTTTTTTTATAAGTGCACATCGAATATAATGCTACTTTAAGTCACTTAAAACTACGACTAAGTACTAGACTGAAATAAAGTATTCGAAGTTTAAACAAACAAAAAACAAAGTAAATTAAGTTAAAAACAAATGCAAGTAAGAACTATACTTTTTTTACAAAATAAGGCATTAAATAAAATATAATAGAAAACAAATTGAATAAAAAGGTTCAATACAAAGAGCTGTCTTATCTAATCAACGATGTCTGGCAAACAACCTTGTGAAGGACACAAGATGAGGCAAATCTATTGTCCATACTAAAAAATGGTACAGAAATGGACAAAAAATTTTTGCATAGACAGAATTTAATTACATAAGCTAATTACCCTACTCTACTTTTCTGTCTTATGTTCGTAAATCAACAAATATAAGCAATTTGAAAGTACTCAGTGTCAAAAAGTTTGTAATAAAATGTGATGTCAACACAAATATATACATACATAATGAAGAAGTACAATCATTTCACTAATGAAAACACTTCAAAACTTCATACACTTTACATAATTTAAAGTCAAACGATGTATCGAGTTTTCCATTTCATTTAATATTCACAAAGTTTATCAACGTTAACGTTTCCACACGAATGGAAAATCCTTGCGAATTCCACGAACTTTTCACATTAAGAAATGACAAACATAAAACATTTATTTAAATTCGTGCATTTGTGGCAATACATGAACTATTCACAAACAAAATGTCCACGTATTCGAGGTTGGGAGACGAAAAACGGAACTTCAAAGGATGTAATACGGAGGTCCGTTTAGTGGGGGCAGATGGGAGTCGGGTCGCGGTCAGCTTCATTTCCGAACACAAACCTAGATCAGCGGCTGTCCACAGGGTTGACCAAAGTTACGTTTTAGTTACTTGGCCTCGAGTTTATTTAGGAAATTCTAGTGGTTACATTTTGGTTGAAAAAGAAACCCTATTAATTTGAAATTAAGGACATGACATTTTCTAGAAGCTAATATTCTTAGAAGTGAGTGTGCTCTGTATTTTTGTGGTCTTACTTAGTAGTAACATCGCTAGAAAACTTCAGTCATTAAAAGTGTAGGTATTTACCTGACTACATCAATCATATCAAGAACGAAAGCACACATATCAAACTCTGAATACAAGGACCTTATGAAATAAAAACCGATTCTATCAGAGATATAATTACAATGGTACTGTGATTTTATTTTGGTAAATATAACTCGTTGTTCAGCACACTAAGGCTGTTACTAATTAACCGGACCTACTTATTGCTATAGTATCCATGATACTGGTATAGACATGCCCCTTAATATTAAGACCTATTTTTTTATATACAGTTTCGAATCCAATGATTTAATGAAACCATGTATGACGTAGTTGCACAAAGACAAGTTAGACTAATAAATAATCTGGTAGACAAAAACAAGTTCGCAGAGAACCACTATGCATGCACTTCCCAACTTCTTCAATCGTTCAATACTTAGCAATGGACGTCTTGAAGCTAATATTATTATACGTGATATATAAACAATAGAACTGGCAATCAAAACTCGTCACAAAAATCGAACAGAAAAAAAGAAAGGCCCACTATTTTTAAATCCCGTGAGCTTGTTTTGGAAAACATACCAAGTTTTTAGGTCACAGTCAGCGCTGAGGGATTGACTGTCGCGGTAGTTACAGGTCGTGGCTTCCATTCGCACTATACAAATATTTGTATGGCTCACCGGCACACGGACAGTTGATCCAACTAGCCGTGTGTAATATTTGTGTTCGAAAACGCACCCTTGTCGATTCTTGTCAGATAAATACTTGTGTTAGTAAGTTCGCAAGTAAGTAAGTATTAAATACTGGAACTTTTTCAAAAACCACTTATTTGAGTTATTGCTATTGTGATAAATATTTAAGTAATCACCAATTCATAGCTGCCCTATTCTCTATGTAAGAAGAGGCCTTTGTACCTAGGAGTAGCGAATGGCAAGGCGATGTGTCACCTACCTACAAAAGACAACCATGACAAACACAACACTAAGGGACTTTTTTTTTACTTGCTATAAAGTCGTGCTTGACCGTGCCACTTGATGGTAAGCAGTAACGCAATCGTTGATGGTAAGGCGCACTAGTTTATTAAGAGCCTATTCACTCTAGCCTTGAAGACACCTAAATTATATTCGGACGGAAAGACTGCAGCCGGCAAACTGTTCCAATCCCTCGATGTACGCATTATAAATGACGAGGCAAAATGCTTTGTCTGGGCCGCAGGTCTCAACAACGTAAGCGTGGATATATGCCGTACGCCGGGAAAAGTGACAAAAATAGTTTTTAACACCAAAGGAGTTGTGAGTGTGTTGCCGGTCAGATTTGGGGATAAGGGTTTCGGATATTTAAGGATTGGGCAGGGGTGGAGGGATTGGGCCTTCGGTAACCTCACTCACACGGGGAAACACAGCGCTGCGGTTGGTTCACGGCGATTTTCTGTGATGCCGTGGTATCACTCCGGTTGAGCCGGCCTATTCGTGCCGAAGCTTGGCTCTCTCATACTTGTTTACTGTTGTTATGACAAAGACAACAAAAATAAAATCATTTTATAAATTCGACAACCCTAAATGTCGAAACTACGATGTCACATTAGGGTCTAAACCTCTAACATATTGTAAGCCATCCGCTACTAAATGATTCTATTGCGGTAAATTTTCTGCTGACTACAGATTTTGACGCAAACACTCTGTTGACCTATTGATCGCTTTATAAGTGTCCAGCTTGCAATGTCTTCTGAACTGAATTTAGATATTTCAACGCCAGTATTCGAGAAACTTATTTTAAGACCTCATTTATTTGCAAAGACGATTCTGAAGACGCCAGAAGTGTATTTTTCGGTTATAATCTTGTAGGTAGATTTATTCACTGGTTCTTATGCGTTCACTTATTGTTTCTTTAAGTCTAATGTTATGACACCAATTATAATGACAATTTAAGTAACTTAAAGATTATCTATTTGTACTAACTCCGAGAACACTAGTCTCAAAATACTATGTGATGATGTAATTTTAGTTTTTTGGGCTCTTTTGATAAAATTCTAGCCCCTTAAGGCCATACATAATTTTAGACTCCGATTATGGATAGTTGTACTCAGTAATTCATCATTCATTTTCATCAGGAAAATCTTTAACAAAAATACCATCTGTAATTTTCTGTGTCACAGAATTATAAAAAATGATTACTCAGAGTTAGTTATTCGTAAAACCTCTTTTTATAAGTGACGACAGAATTGGTTAGCTTCGTTGAATACGTGAGCGTTATGTAAGCCACTTAATTGTACCATCTGGACCAAGTAGTGAGCCAACCGAGTAGTTTACTGTAATAGTGTGGAGCTCATTAGAGTTTCTGGTTAACCGTTGATACTATTCTATGTGTCTAGTTTAGCAGAATTTGTATTCTGGGACACAAAACAAAAGAAGTTTGTCAAGAGTGGTCATCTGATGTTTTGTGTAGCGTTAAACTCTTATGAAAGACGTCAATGTTTTGTAAAAATGAGACTGATTACAAAAAGTCGATTGTGAAGTTTTTCTTGTGGTTTTTGTTTTCGATTAGGTTATGAAAAGTTAATTGTATGTTCATATTGCTTTCATATTAACTCGGAGGGTAATAATGTGCCTTGTTATTTGCCATTTTGGAATTAGATGTTACAATAAAAAATATAAAATAAAGTAAGGGACAAAAGGGACTAAGTTTTTCGAACCACGTCTTTCTTAAGATAAAGTGTATATATTTTCTATTATTTTGTCCAGCAACATTTTTCTCGAATAAGGTTATTGAAAGTGAAACATCTGTAGCAGTTGTATTTTTTACATAACGATTTCGCACTACATTGCATAAGACCGCTTATCCCGTTTTTACCATATGTCTTTGTCGCTCAGTTGTTTTTTGTATTCATTCATAAGCTTCATTGTGTAACTATGTCAAAACAACTCAACTATATACTTGTCTACCCTTTCGAGAAGATATAACGATTACAAGTTTAGACTTCGACATAAAACCTTCTCATGTTTGTTATACATCAGTACACTTGTCGAGCCAAATACTTCACAAGCAATTTACCAAAAAGTACTTAACACTCTACAAGAAAAAAAACATATTGACTCAGTACCGTAAAGTCCACCTTAATATTTGCTTAGTAGTCATAAATTCTGTGTAAGGGTTTATAAACTACAGACTCGACCTATCCTTTCACGAAACCTCTAAATATCACGAAGTCTACTTCAAAACGTCACGACGAAAAAGCTTGGCGTAAAATAATTTTGCTCGTCGCGTCCCGTTGGCTCACTTGACCTCACTCAAGTCGATAGTGCTCCGTGATGGGCCCTCTATGTAAGCCATAAATAAATAAGTGTCTACACCACCGACACTTGATGAAACTACATAGCTTAGCTCCTTAAGTGTGTGCTAAAATATTCGATCATATGATTCGAGTGAATATTTTAATGGAATTATTCGTATTCGTACACATATTAAGCTTACAACAAGCAAAGTTAGTTCGACTAACTTTGCTTGTTGTAAGTTTAATATGTGTTGTTTGAAAGTATTTAAAAGTTTGTAATTGTTATTTATTTAGAAGTTCTTACAGTGAATATGGAGTCACGTATTGTTTCCAATTCCAACAATTAATGTTATACAGTAAATTAATTTAAGTGTCTTAGAGTCATGCTTTGGCTCGACTAGAGTGATACCACGACCTCACAGTAAACCGGCCTGAAACAACAGCGTTGTGTTTCGCCATATTATTGAGGTTACCAGAGGCCCAATCTTTCCCTTCACCCTATCCCTCCGCAATTAAAAAAATTCCAAAATTCTAGTCCCAAACGGATAGCAATGCACTCGTAACTCCGCTTTTGTTGCGGGTACCCATGGACGATCACATCAAGTAATCCGCTAGCTCGTTTTGCTAACCTATTACATAAAAAAATCAACCTGTTTCTTCGCCTACTACGAACCGGGCTACAGTACACAATTTTTTTTATGGTATAAGTCGGCAAACGAGCAGACGGATTACCTCATGGTAAGCAATCGGCGCCGCCCATGGACACCCGCAACACCAAAGGAGTTACGAGTGAGTTGCCGGCCTTTTGGGAAGGGATCGGGAAGGAATAGGGGAAGGGAAGGGATTGGGCCTCCGGTAACCTCACTCACACGGCGAAACACAACACTGTGGGTTGTTTTAACGCCGGTATTCTGTGAGGCCGTGGTATCACTTCGGTCGAGCCGACCCATTCGTGCCGAAGCTTGGCTCTCCCACACTTATCCGCCCTGGGGCGCCATATCTGTGGTGGTCTGATGGCCCTTTTAGAATATATGGTTCTTGTCGTATGGCAAGCTAGCCTGCTTACTCGTCATAACGACGCTGACGAAAAACTAAACTATCTCATATGATATGCATATAACATTGTACCACACATAATACATGTACATAGTAAATGTATAGAATATGTTCGCTCACACACGTAATTCAAAACGTCTCTCTCAAAAATTCATTCTATACTTAACAAAATCCACTTTGGAGCACATTTGCTTTAAAAATGACACAGCATTACTCTGCATGTTGAATATAAACTACACGAAAACATATTACATGAAAATTGGTACTTACGTAAATTAGACGGGTTCATATTTTATGAAATAAGTCGCTTGTTATGTATTAAGTTCGCAGTGGTGAAAAATATAAAAAATAAAAATATATATCGCTCACTTAAAATGAAAAAGTAATACGCTCAAGTGTGACAAGATGTGACGTTACTACATTAGTTCGCTTAGAGGTCGAAATTGTAATTCATTATTGTATTATGAACTTTAATGCGTTATTTATGAAATATAATGTTATGAAAAGATTTTTTCTTTTAGCTTTAGTAAATCTCAAAAAAAAAAAATCATCAAACAAATACAATGTACAAAAAATATCTTTCTACAAAGTAAATAAAACGAAACGAAATGTACGAACAACGCATCTATTGGCTTTCCAATCATCCTTCCTTAGGGACGTTCACTCACACGTGGCTCGATAAAGCCCTGTCAATACCTAACTCATCTTGAGAGAAAAAACATAACGAGAGTAATTTTATAAAAACCTTCACCACGTTGAGAATGTGATCCGAATAACAATGTACCATCATCTCCCTTATCACGACTCTCTCAGCTTATCAAATTTGTTAGCCAGCCTTTATTAAGTCTCTTGAGATTTTCATTAAGTTTATATCTCAGAAAACACAATGGAGTTCACATAAAATGTAATTGTTTCAGTCAGAAAAATATAATAGGAAAGATATTGAGCCCCAGCGAACGTTAAATTTAAATTATACGAAGCCCTATGAGCGGCGACCAGTGGTATTTTATGAACTTAATAGGACTTAAGTTAGGTATAATTATCTTTGGCCAAAGTTTTAATATTAAACATTCCGCTGAAATATCGTTGAAAATTATTACTTCTTTTATTTTTAATTTTATTTTTTTTATCCTTCTACCACCAGTAAGTAAATTGAGAATTTTAAACGCAGTCAGTACTCTTTGCATTTTTACTATTTGCATGAAATCGATTACTATGTAAATATTTTTATTTAATCAACTACTCTTCTATCGTTTGAAGACGTGAGTGACATGAGTTGGAGTTAATTACTAAAATAAAGAAGCATTAAAATATTTAAACACTCATGATAATTTATTCAGTTAATGCTGCTGTTTCAATTATAATTATGTAAATGACGATAATCTGGAACCGAAGTAAATAACATGTCGTTACAAATATGTTCATTGAATATATGAATATCTTGACACCTATGGATATTGAAGGAAAAACTCAGAAAAAAATGGATTAATTTATCACATTTTAATATTAATTATATTGTATGACGAAAACATGTGTGTGTGTCATACAATGTGAAAAGTTCACGAAACTGTAACATAAGTACATATCAATTAAGTCCAATTTCTTTTGATAACACGTAGGACGTGAAAAGTTACTTATATCCCTATGAGGTCCACAATACAATATAAAGTACTTACATTTCTATAAAAAAACCTAGACAGCTGACCTTTTCAACTAACAAAAGGACCAATTTGATGTCAAAAAGATCTCTATTCAATTCGTTGGTGCCTAAATGTGACTGTCCACTCGTTAAAGCGATATTATCTGAAATGTGCGTAACATCACATCTGATATTGCTTGAAATAGTACACATACCTACAATACCTAGTATAAACTATTTCGTTTTTCTTCTCCTCAAATAATATCTTCTAATTTATTTCGTTGCGGGATCCAAGACAGTCATTCATGTCCCTGGGACGCACCGGACTTCAGTTCAGTCTTCAGTTCCGGTATTTTCATGGTTGTATCTACTGTAGATCCCAGTTTATAGGAGTTGCAGCGTTTTTAGGAGGTTGCGGCGGGCTTGTTCCACAAAAAATACCTACAATATCTTTAGAATTAGCAAATAAAATAGAAAACTGCGTGATGTAATCTATATATACATATGTATATATATAATTAATCGCAAAATGTGTTGGTAAGCGCATAACTCAACAACGTCTGTACCAATTCTGCCATTTTTTTTTTTGTTTTAACTAGAGGAAAATTTTGGGAAAGAGTAACCCTTGCAGACACTTTGGGAACATGTCATGAAAGTTGACCTACAGGCAACAGAAAAAAAACAATCGTGAAACAACACTTGCGTTGCTTTGCCACTCGGGTAAGGACGCCAAAACCTTACCTACCTTCCCATCCTCAATCCCCACAAACATAATCTCTAACTTCCAGGTGTTTCCAGAAACGCACTTGCAACTCCTACAGTGTTTGAGTTCATGGACGGCTCCGATTGCTTACCATCAGATAATCCGTTCTTTTGTTTAGCACCGTGTTTTATAAAAAAGAGAATAATACTACTTAAGTAAGAAAAATCACCTTACTACAATCCCAACATCATATATGATTCCAATTGAGATTTTTTATTAGCCAATTACAAATATTTCGTTGACACAATAACAACTTGATCGAGCAAGCATTACCTGTATATACATAAATAACCCTTCAATAAAATAAATAAACAACGCGTAAAAACTAATTGAAAATCTAATGCATATTTAATTAAACTGTCTAGACATCTTTTATTGACGTAAACATTTAAACAATTGAAGTTTCAAATACATTTCGAGTAAAGTTAATTTCCAACGTGAAACAACATTTGAAGAAAATGTAGGTACACATTACCAAAAAGGTTTAAGGTTTAATCGAAGTTTTTACGCAGAGTTTTTTAACTGAAGGAAGAAACACAGACAGAAATAAACAGACAAACATCATAGTTTATTCTGTAATAAGTAGTTATTATTAGATTGCTTAGTTGTATTTCAAGTGTAGGTGAGCCTTGCTTTAGTTTAAATAGACCATCTCGACCGGAGCGATACCAAGGCGTCAACATCGTTAAATAATCCCAGCGTTATATTATGTTGTGTTCTGTTGTGTAAGTCAGTTATTTTAGGCTCAATCCTCTCTTTCCCCATCCCCAATGTGCAAATCCCAATTCTAAATCCTTAACTTCTAAAAGTATGACAACGCACTCGTAAGTCATCGTCCATGGGCAGCGCTGATTGCTTACTATCTGATAATTCGTCACCTCGTTTGTGACTCTTTTACATTAAAAAACTCTCAATACTGAAAAAAAAAATGTGGTTTTCGAGTACTTAGTTTTTAATACTTCTCAGTAGTCTAGAAATCTACTTTGTGCATAGGACTTGGAATTAGGGAAAAATAATTTACTAAAACTTTTTCAGACCAGTTTTAATCTAGTTTACGTCTAATTACAACACTCTGAAAGAAGTCACGGGGGTACTACTAAAAAGGGATAAAGCTTAGAAAGTAGTCACTGAAAAGTTTCAAGACTGCTAAGTTTAATGCGGGTTTTGAATTCAAAATTCCTTGTAGTAAGTAACTGGACATTCAAGAACGCTAACCGCTTACGACAGCTGAACGACGACGTCGAGAGAATTATATTGAACCCGATGAAGAAATTACCTTACATTATAAAATTTTATAAAAATATATACCTTAATTCCAATAACTCTGACAAAATGTAAGCTGAACTACCCGCATTTTCGAAGATTTTTTTACTTCTTCTTTAGGCACCGAAATTCAAATGATTCAAAAAAGTCTACACGAGTATTGCTCATTAAAAGTTTTACATATTCTAAACATAAAATTTCAAATAAATAAATATGATTAAACACTTACAAACCAACACTTACTACCAATCGACCCTATATTCGATTTTATTATGCAAAAAGAAAATTTCCCTTTAAAAATATCTAATGTTATGTAAAGACAAAGAACTAAAACTGATAAACAACCGCAGTACTTCCCCATAAATAACGAGTGAACCGTTACAAGAAATGTATTCGTATGAAATACGTTAATTCGCGTGTGTTCGCAGGCGATGAGCCAACAAATTGTGGATTATTTATAGAGCTGTGCGTGCCAACATCGTGTGATACCGCATGCTGTCGTTCCTCGGACAGAAAAAGAGAAAATTAGAATCAAGTTTGGTTACTGTAGAATATATACCAACATCCCAAAGTATTCAAGTACACACGAATTGCTACAAAACCTTATTTAATCAATACAATTTTATTAATTACCAGTTTGCTCTGAACTCAATTAAAAACTTTCCTGGCATAACGTAGGACATATTGTATGAAAAATATTCAGTAAATAATTCCCTGTAGTCAAGATAATGACAAAATTAACCACGTATCAATATCAAGCGAACAAATTACCCTCAATTCCCTACAAATTAAAGCAATTTATGTGCTTTTAAACAATACCCCATAGAATGGGAACCATTAATAACTCCACTTTACTTTTCCTTCAGCAATTCAGTTGCAGTAGAGTATAAATTAACCAAAAGCTGAAACTTCAGCGCGCCGTTAATTATTCCCCACATGATTACCGGTTTGCCGTTTGCCAATGGAATTAAACTGAATTTTTCATTGCGTTCGATATCTAATTATAGGAAGAAACTGTTACAGGTATTTACGAGGTAATTGTAAAAGCTTTGTTATTTCCTGCAAACCTATCAATGTTTTATGTGGTGTGCGGATTACACGGAATCCCAGTTGCATTTAATTCACACTCACATCCGTGCAAATTCACGCAAATTAAATGCCAGGACGGTTCTCATTTCATTTCCATACAGACGAAAATTCCGTCACTTGAACGATGACGGCCGAGCCTGGCGTACCCAGAATTCTAAACATAATTAACATTTATTTTTGTAGCGTCCTCGTTAATTTAATTTAAATTAAATTATTGTAAGATCAAAGGAAGCTAAGGGTATTTTATTAACGTCGAAATTAGCTTAACGATAAGGCGAATGATTAAAGACTTTATTATTAACATTTTGTTTATTTAGGTTATTGTACATAATCTTATTAGTTTTATATTGTTATTTTACTTGCGTAATCTTTTAATTTACAGCTATGGAAAAAAACGTTATTATTCTATTGATGAGTACTTACCAACTGACAATACTTTTATATTATTATATTATTGATTTTTGTTTTAAAAACTATCTATTCTATGTCCTTCACCGAGTTCCAAACTATGTCTGTACCAAATTAAACACAAATAGGTTCAGTAGTTTAGGCGTGAAGAAAAGACAGACAGACAGAGTTACTTTCGCATTTATAATATTAGTTTGGATTTGGATTTGGATATACATATAAAAGGTATAGTACACATTATTACATAAGTAATCTAATCTAGGCTTTACACAACCTAGATCCCAGTAATTGATGGTGCCAGCCAGCTAATCTTTCGTTACGTACTTCACCACTCAATAGAGATTAGCCAGTTTGTTTAAAATCCCTGTAATTAGTTGTAATCCGCTAAGGATTACCATCTCGTTTGTGTGCTAAGGGATGCTATTTAACACAGTTTGTTCGACTTAATTGATTGCAAAGGATTATTGTAATGCTTGCAGACTTGTTGCATATGAACATCCGCGGAATTCCCACTCGGTATTAGCGGTGCTCCTCGGGTATTCACATTGAATTTCAAGCGGTTTACGTGATTTGTTAGTTGGAGCAATATTTTGTTATAACACAATAAAATACAATAAAAATCAATTTTCAGATACATAATAGAAATGCAATCGCTATATTAATAGAACAAATTGTTGATGCTAGGTGGAAGATAGGGTAACTTCATTACCATTTAGAAACGACGCCTGAAACTTGAGTTTAGCAGCTGACGGAGCAGACATAGTACACAAACACCCTTCATAGAAATTCAATATCCGCACTGCACGGTGCAAACGAACCAGGCAACTTACAACTACAACACACGTACACAACACAGCTAGTTGGAAAACTAGGTAGCGATCAGCGTACAAAGATAGAAGTCTTAGCAGTTGCTTCTAAGTTGAGCGCGTGACCGGCGTTTTACCACTTATAAAGTCCTTGGTTTGCACTAGGGTTGCGATCAAATTGAACATTGAACGCAGTGCACAGTTGCAGTTTCCTACAGTCGAATGAGAACAATTTAGTGCGGTATTATTTTGGACACGTTTGTTATATGTCGGGTGATGGTTACTTGTGTGATAGTTTTAGTTGCTACAAATTGGGGAACAGTTTCTCTAGCTGTGTTATTTATTGCGTAGTCGTAAGTTTATTCTGTTTCATTGTCGTTGTTACGCTTACAAGGTGAATTGTTAGTTGCAAACTAACAGAATAAATATGAAAACGTTTAAGCACAAGTAAGTATGCTTTGTTCCAATAAAAAAATTAAATCAACTGAAACAAGAAACTCGTTAATTTTTAAATGATTGCTTACCTATTGCCGGCTACCGGGCACGAAGCCAGCCTGTAGAATTATGAACAGACTTACTCTATTCAACGACAAACTATTTAAAAACTTAAACGAAACTTGTCTTTCTGCTGTATCTCGTTATTATAGTTGGTGTCACAATCCTTCAATAAAAATCATTTAAACTATTGATGAAGAAATAACCCACTACCCATTAATACCTTTGAATAATAACTGGCAAGGAAAATCGGTAAGCTGGCCCATCAGTCCGTTGCGTCCTAAACGGTCTAGCGAATAAGTACAAAAGAGAGCAATTGGCTATCTGAATGGGAGTTGAATGCAATTTGATTGCTATGCACCCTTCCTCGTTTTCCATATTCGTGGAGGTATCTCATGCGAGTATATGCTACAATGGTGTTTTCAAAACAAAAGACAGTAAAGCCTTTAACTCCAAAACAAGTTCAGTAAGATAGTCAATCCCCAATGTTAAAATCCCAATTTCATGAAATCACTTGATGATTACCCCAAAAAAAAGTTTACAAATAGTCGACCGTTAGGTTACCGGAAAAAAAAATTTTTTTTCCTATAATAATTATATAGGAATTATATATTATTATAGGAAAAAATGCAATCTGACATTATTAATCCAAATACATTAATTTGAAGTAAGCCATAACAGAAAATGTATATTAAAATCAACTTACAAAACGTAATTGAGCACACAGAAGGTTAAAAATTGCATGCTGCGTAATCCAGGTAGCTCACGAAATGCGGTACATAATGCTACTAGTTTAATTATATTAAGAGCCTTATTTACTCACATATTAAATGCTAACATGCCGTCATAATAAGATTACGTACATTTCATTAAGCAGAGCCGTAATACAGTAATCCCGTGGTGTTAATTAAAATAAACGAAATTAATTAAATACCGTACGTAGCTTCAGTTGCGTTGCATTACCTATAATATTTTGTGGTGGCTGTATTATCCTTTTGTTTGTTTGTTTCTAGTTATCATATTTTATTTGGGATAATATAAGTGACAGAGAAGGACTTAATAGCGAACTGCATACTTTGTAAATAACAGCTTCATCACTTTGAGTTTTTAGAGAAGCATCCATTTTATGTCCATTTTTATTTACTATATGTCTATTCTTTTAAGGTGCGAATTAATATATTCTACTGGTATATTATATTTGTGAATCTTCGTCGTGGTATTAGCAAGTTTGTATAAACCTCTCACAACTT
This sequence comes from Spodoptera exigua, assembly GCA_902829305.4. Lineage (NCBI taxonomy): Eukaryota > Metazoa > Arthropoda > Insecta > Lepidoptera > Noctuidae > Spodoptera > Spodoptera exigua. The sequence continues at coordinate 9,476,655 of LR824612.2, forward strand.
GTAATTAAAACATTTTCAACGCCATTCTTAAAAGTTTGAATGTAAAAACAAAAACAACTGTTGACAAAAACGCAACATCAACAAAAATAAACACATCCAAAAATATACCTAAACATTTTTAAATATACGAAAATAAAGTTCAAAATTATGTAACCTTCCGTAACTTGAAAAAAATTTTGTAGGACAAATTGGATTCGACAAAAAATAAGTAAGGACTTAAACTTTGTCATTTTCAACTTTTGGAGTCCCATTACAAAGTCTTGGATGGAATTATTGGCTTGGCTGTGACTAATTAAAAATCGTTGGATACAATTCCCTTATTTCATCGACAAGTCTCATACATCCTTATGAAATTTTTCCGCCTCGAGCAATTGTGGTGATTAATGCTTTTGCTTTGCTTTACTCAATGATAAGACACTTATAGGCTGACTAGCTTCCGCCCGCGGCTTCGACCGCTTGGTATGTTGATTAAAAGTAGCCTAAACCTTATTTCGTAGTATATCCTACGCATGTACCAAATTTCATCCAGATTCGTCCAGCTGTTTTGGCGTGAATGAGAAACAAACATCCAAACATAATAACTTTCCCATTTATAATATGAGTAAGGGGTAAGATGATGATGAGCAATAACCGCTACATTCAAATTTCAATTTATTTATTAGGTACTACTTCGTTGTTTCGAACTGAGCATTATTATTTCCAAAATTTATCTAAATGAAGATATGAATATAACGTTCCTGAACCTTGTACAGTTTTGTCTCTAATATTTAAAACAAGAAAATAAAAAAACACCAACATTTCAACACAGGTACGCCAGACTAAAACAGACAAGGATTCCAATTTACTTACAACCTTAGAAGCTTATTTCGTACCTTTATTAGCTCCAACACCGACATTATTACTTCTCGCTCACCTTTTCAACAAATCCCAAACATTAAGTACACCAAAACCAGTCAATACATTCCAAACAAAGGTATACCTAATACTTTTACTTTCAATCCAATCACAATTAAGTAAGTAACCCATGTAATTACTTAAATTCTCCAGATCTCGGCCCAACAAAAAGAACCTGGCTATTTCATCGGTTACAAAGGGAATTTCGCCAAACTTCATCAGAGGTTCCAAAGAAAAAGTCGGCTTCGGAAAAAAGTATTGACCCTCGCGGGTTAGGGCCCGAGTTACATGGGGAAACGTCTTTATCTCATTTGTTGCGGACTTTATTTACATGTAACTGCAGAATGAATTGGGTACTTCGTGGATTTCAAATTGCTTGATTAGCATATTATTATTTGTAATGAGATTTTTAACATGATACAAAGCGGTAACATCTTTTGACATTCATTTCATCAGTAAAAATCAACAAAATAGGTGTGGAAACATCAATCTGATTGCAACTTACGACTAAATTGTTGTCATTATTTCATTTATACGTTATCGTAAAATTAATTTAATCCTATCTTGTTATCTCCAAATACTAAATTGGGAGCGGAAATCGATTGAATATGCTAATTTGTGGTTTCCGTGATTGCATCTACCAAGCTAATTCTGGTGCACAGAATTAGGTTCATTCAAATTGTAGAAACTTTTGCAATTAACGAAAGATTATATATGAGTTTTACGTGGCCAATTAACGTGGTATTAGGACAGTTAATTGAGGTGAACTTACTAATACGAGGATAAACAGAATCAATTTAATATTCAAGTATTAAAACTCATGGAGTTAAATTTCTTGAGATTTAGATAATGCCTTAGAACACGTTATTTTATAAAAGAAAAACATTTCTTAAATTATTATATTGTTTTATAATGTACTCAAAACTTTTCCAATGTACTCCCTTTCCAGGAATAATACAGAACAAGTGAGGGAAAAGGACTGAAGTTAAATTCTATTACTAATTTATACAAGCTTTTATTCAAGTTCGAATGTATGTAGTATGTAGGTGGTTTTGAAACGAAATTTCGAAGCAAATATCTTTAACCGACTCCTTCAATTTCTAGTAAATCATTGATAACTGTTGTCATAATTTTTTGAAGGACCAAGTGTGCAAAGATTTGTAATAAAATATAAAACACATAATTTTTTCAGAGAAATGAACTTTTCACAGAGGTGAAGACAAGGCTATGAAAAAGTAATTAAGTACCATAATATTCATAGCTTATTAAACAATAATAATAGTTTTTTAGGTGTTTTGGAGTTCGCTTTTCATGCATGAGAGTGTGGGTTCGAAACCTGGCAAGTACCAATGTGACTTTTTCCGAGTTATATGTACTTACTATGATTATTTAGACACCACTGACATACGGTGAAGGTAAGCATCGTGAGGAAACTTGGACTTTTAATCTCTAATTATAAGTTTGAAATCGCCAACCCGCATTGGACAAGCGTGGTAATCACCACGTATGTCCAATGCGGGATTGCTCTAACCTTCTCCGTATGAGAAAAGGCCTTTGCTCAGCAGTGGGCACTTAAAGGCTGATGATAATGAACTACTTACCTACTGGTTTTAAACGAGTAATAATATTTATAGTAGAGAGAGGGAATCAGCGTCGCACTAAGATACTCGAAATCCCAGAACATAATTGAATAATTAGAAAGTGTAATTTTCCTTACTGGTAAATAAAACCTTAGGAGACAAAAAAAACAAAGGGATATCGAACGACCATTCGAAAATTTAAATCCATGATATCATGGATAATACCAAAAATATATTTCAAAGACCATAAACATTATCTATCTCTTTTTTCACAGTCCATCAAGCAGACGCAAATAAGTATGAAAATAAAGGAAAAATAAGTACAAAATACTTGGTAAAAGTGTGGTTGTAATATAATTTATTTTGTTTTGATGTTGTTCACCCTATACGGGGCTGAGATAAGGGAAACTTTCCTTCAGCAAAAGTAAGTAATCAATGTGGTGTTATTAATGTCTTTTGTTGTACTCCATTGGTAACGCTATTTGTTCTGTATTTGAGTTCAAGTTCCTTTTAAACGTTCAGTATGGTTTGTTTAGAATTTAAGGCAATAAATTATTTGGTATTTTGTTTAGCCTTCGATTATTATTTATGGAAATACTGTAAAAGATTTATTATGTAAATTCTTTTTTCGGAGGTAATGCGTTGAGCAATTTAATGGCCCATAAGTTTTTATCTTTTTGTCAGGCAAAGTAATGTATCTGCTTCCAAGTTCTAAATAACTTTATTTTTAGTTCACACCAACATTTTCACATACTTAAAGCAAAGAAAAAAAAATAAAGACCTGGAATACCGATATGTGAATGTCTATATTCCGAGTTGCCATGCAAAAATCAAACTGGCAACACGTTACATAGAACCTAGTTATCCAGTTAATTAACTAACTTAACTTTATCCAGGGTTTGCTGATCAATCAGCATAATGTACCGAGGTCTCAGCCTGGGGCAGCAAAAGGAGTGTTGTTGTATTTGGTCAGCTAGAGTCAGACATACTTTCTGGTCCCACTCAGTGAGAGAAGACCCTGAGTAAAATACATCCCAAAAAGAATTGTGCTCCATCTTATATAAAAAGGTCATATGTATAATAGTCATAACAGCTTAGTATCCCGTCACAAAGATTAGCCCAGTACCTACCTCATTTAGAACATTACAAACTTGGATTGTGATTAGACAAATTAACAGAATACAATAACAATTTTCCTGGGCACTGCTAGTTACAGCAATATCTGAAAACTAAAACGAAACTTTAAATTGCCTCTACCATTTATATACACAGCAAATAAAAGCTAAATTGGTAGTATTGTTTTAGCAAATATGTAAGGATAAATTAGCAGTATGACAAATAATCAAAATGTAAGTTTGTATGCAAATGTAATTGATTTGATGTTCACGTGATTATATGAATAGTTGCCTGCTCTGCATAATGCGTTGTTTGTTATATAGTATATGCGTTAAATTTTATTACCATAGGGATGTAGACTGTTACGTTCCATATATTATGTTTAATACATTATTTTATTCATCAAAGTTAATGTAAAAAATATATCCCAAAAATGTATTGTTTCATTGTTGTATATTAATAAAAAATAATAAATTCGCCATCTCCGACCCCACCGTCGAGCTTCGCGTCACCATCGTTGGCACCGGACCCAAATGCAGGAATACCACCGATGGTGTTGAGTTTCAGCAACGAATTCTTCTCCCCGCCAACGTCGCAAGAGAGAACGTCGGTCACAGAGTGGCTAAAGATCACGAGGCCCACCGACCTCAGGAGGAGTTCCAGCTCTCGCTGGTAGTGTATTGCGTATGAAATGAAAAAAACACGAAATTTATTGTTATATATTTTTTATACGATGCCAGACTCGCAGACATATCACCTGGCTGTAAGCAGCTTTCGACCTTTTGGGGGTTAAGTTTTTTAGAATTTGGAACGGGAGCAGACAGGAGCATTGGGCTTCCGTTGATCTTTCTTCGTGTCAGAAGAAGCCCTTTGCACAGCAGAAAGCATTTATAGGGTTTTTGAGGAGACAATCAAAAAATGACTTTTGACAAAGAGAAGACAAAAACAAAAGACTCTTATTGACTAAAAACCACCCCGTTTCCTCTCCCGCTCCAAATGGAAGCCACGGTATTAATAGGCATTTACAGGCTGGTAATGTGAACTATATGATGATACCTAGGTCAAAGTATAGGGGAAAACAATTTAAATTCTCACAAGGAAAGCACCTAGCAAAGGCTGGCTTTAAATAAATATTACTGATCTCGACCAAGATCCCTAACAACATCTACATCCCTACGTGTTAATACTAAATGATGACCTAATACGCCAGCTAAGCAATTATCTCATCATAATAGACTCGAAATTACCATAATTTGAAATACTGTATCTCAATATTAACTAACGTTGTACTGAAAATAGATGATAATAATAGACTCATTGGTCGTCAAAATTGAATTAATATCGCGTCTATTTCGGGTACATTGATTTGATCGTATAAATTCTAGTTAAAATAATATACATATGTATAATGGATAGTTAGTTACCTACAGACAGTTACACACAACGACTACAGAAAGTTAATTCTGGAAGTGATGCTTTTTTAATGAAAAATCACTGCAGCCATACCGACGAAATAGACAGTGCACCTGAATAAAGAACTTATTAATAGACTTAATGGACATGGATATGATTACACTGAAGAGGCGACCAAAGAACAAGAAGACTTTTTTTATGTAATAGGTCGGCAAACGAGCAGACGGATTACCTGATGGTTTGCAATCAGCGCCGCCCATGGACACCCATAACGGAGGAGCTACGAGTGCGTTGCCGACCTTTTAGGGATTAGGGATTTGGAGATTTAGGAACTGGGGAGGGATTGGGAAGGGGAAGGATTAGGCCTCCGGTAACTCACACGGCGAAACACAACACTATAGTTGTTTCACGCTGGTTTTCTGTCAGGCCGTGGTATCACTCCGGTCACGCCGACCCATTCGTGCCGAAGCATGGCTCTCCCACACTTGACTGGTCCCATCTTCCTAATTTGCCAACAAAGTTTCCAGCTCACTGCCGATTCTGTTTAAGTACTAATCCTACGAAAGAAGTGATTCCAATTAAAATAAAACTTAAAGCCAAAGAAATATAAGCGATCAAACAATATGAAGTTTAGTATGAAACTATGAAGAGATGAATTTCCGTAATATGTTCACTGTTCAGCGCAGGCTGGCACCTTCAACTTTTCATTTTATAACGTAAGAAGTTTTTAAACTTTCTCAATAGCTATTTCCTTCCGCAAGTATGCGTCTTGAAGTCGCAAACAACTTTTTGAATGCATAGAATTTTGCTCCTTTCTTTGTCCTTGAAGTTTTGTCAAGTCTTATGTGTGAAGCTGGAGAGCAGCTGGTACATCGAATCGATAACAATTAAATGTTTTGATAAGGGATTTCTGTGTTTTCTTTATTAACTAATTTTAAAAGGAGAACAGCTTTAAAGTTTTTTTGTTTGCGTAAGGTCCGAGTCTTACCACTATCACAGCTGCAAGTAAGCAATAATGCAGCCTAATGATGATGACACTACAGAAAGGTAAATTGTAACTTGATAAAAAAAAAATGTGACAATGTCTCAATATAATGCCTATGAGCTCTTGTTTGCAATTTCTGATCATTATGATTGTAATTAATGTCTTTATCTATTTTTTTTATAATTTTGACTTGTTAACCGTCCTACTCGGAATCCTTTGGCATATATATAAACAAATGTGAATTAGCATATACTAAACGGAGTTGAACAAAACATTTACAACTAAATAAAAACACAATAAAACAAAACTGTAATGTACGCTAACATTTTTATACCTTTACCACTGGCCATACATAAATAGTTACTTTACTACGCGTTCCAAATTTTAAACACGAGTCAACACTTAAACGCCTACAGACGGCGACCACGTGAAAATAGAACATCGGGTCTCTACTACCCCTAGTCATAAAATGACACGCAGTGACGGCTGAATTAACGTTTCCAGATTACGATTTCTGGGTCCTCGAGGTGAGCCACTAATAAATCTGCTCGAATAAACCCAGCCATAACCGCAGGGTTATAAAACTTTACAGGCCTGTGAAATAAATTTCCATACATTGAGTGCAGAACCTACGCCGCCGTACACGCATACAAATGTAACCATTACGCGTGAGATTTTGAATTAATGATGTTATTGCTTTCAGTATTGTGTTGCGTCGTAAAATATGCTGTTAATGTAAAATGTTGTTTTTTATTTATAGACTGATAACTGCCAAGTGGTACGCCTGATAGTGAGCAATAGGCTCCAGCATAAATTTCATATTTGCTTAATTGATAAAATTAGTTTTAATGTATTTGAATCGATATTTTGTTGATTCAGTCTTATTAGTTTATAATTTGTGGTGTGTTTATAATAAGTGAAGTGATCGGCCGGCCTTACTAGTGACCATGGTGCAGAGCAAGAAGAACTGGGAAGCCACTTCTGTGAAGTAGTGATGCTCGCAAAGCAGAAAGCGGATGTCATGAGGTAGCTAACCTCAACGCCAAAGGCGGCACTAGACGATACTCGGGGCATCGGGGATCGAAAGACGATCTTCGGCCTCCGTAATCACGGGTCTGCAGCCCGACCTAAACCAGATCCGAGCGTACCGCGCGTAGCGTTCCGCACGCGCTTCAAAGAGCCAATGCACCACAACAGACGGGGCACTACACGGCTGATGTTCAGCCGGGGTTGCGGGGTAAGCGTAATGAGGCACCGCGACCTCAGCCTAAAGCAGGAGAAGGAACGGGGTGTTTTTAGTCAGCAAGAGTCTGACACTTTCTCTCGCCTTAGTTTGGATGGGAGAAGTCATTAGTGATTTTCCCTGAAAAAAAAATAGACGATAAAAGCAATTTAAAAAAAGAATACATTTTCAGTAAAGGTCAAGTGCTAAAATATTTATATGCCAAGTATATCTACGTGTACTACACTACGACTACTACATATAAAACAAAAGGCAAAATATGTTAACATTAATTTATGAATTTTAAATGATTTTTATTCGTATTTTACCTATATTCAGACATTAATTTAAATTATTTGCACTCAGAAACTTAAGTCATAAATCTGAAGAGACGTCAGACTGACGTTAAAAGATATTTATTTCAGTTTAAATTCGAAATATGAATAATAAAAAGAGATTGGTAACGTAAATCATAGGTGTTGGTAGAACTGTTTAATATTTCATTACATGTTTTAAGAAATAATTTTCCATTGTTGGCATATATACGTTTATAAACAATCTGCCATTCAATTATTTTTTTATTAGCTCAAGCTTCGTTGGCCAAATGATTGCAAGTGGGATTTCCTGATATGGTATGGGGGAGAAGGATTGGGCCAGCGCGAAGCTAGCCCACAAAGCAAGGAACGTATCACATCGGTTTTCTATTAGGTCATGGTGTTAGTCGGGTCAATAAAGTTAATTATTGAAAATTTTGTCTCTTTGTCAAATATGTGTACTTATACTATTTTTTTTTTTCAGGATAGAAAAATATTAAATGACTTTCACCCTGGATGTGTTTAGCAGGGCCATGCTTCGGCACGAATAGGTCACCTCACCTGTAACCTCGACCGGATTGATACCACGAGCTCGCACAAAATCGACGTGAAACAAGCACAACACTATGTGTTTCGCCAATTGAGATTATAAGGGCACATCTTACAGTCGCCCATTTGCAAACAAAAGCATCAATTCTGTGTGACGTATGGTCATTGGCCAAATATACAGGCGTCCATGGCCGGCCAAATATTTGCGCAAACTTCCTTAACTTGATCGACGCTTGTTTGTGAGAACACACCTTCAAGTTTACTTGGTAAACGGCTATTAAAATATCGTCACTGTGTGTAGCTTTTGTTGTAGGTACCTAAACTGTTGTTGCAATTGCAGTATGGTTAGTTAGAGTAACTTTTACGAGGTGAGTGGTATTCGTGGTGGTATTATGTATTCTAACGCTAAAGCTTATAGATAACTATTTTGTAATTTAGGGTGCGCGAATTTTCAACTTTTTTTAGTTTGTTTAGTATAAAAAAATCGCAACATATTTATACATGGCACGTTGCATGTTACTACAAATATTTCTTCTGCAAATCATTTCCTAAAAAAACTTAGGAATAGAATTCTTTGTCGAAAATCCTAGGACCCAAATGCTTGAATTAACCAGGACAAATACTTACACACTGTTCCAATCTTATCCCTAATAATACGGAAAAAACTTTAGATAAATTATTTCCTATGGATTCTTTGAGACTATTGTTTTGAACGTAATAACACCTGGTTTGAAGTTTGAACTTTTCTAGTATAATTACAGAGGTACCTACTTGCTGATCTTAGATCCTTACTTTTATATATAAGAACGACAACCCGTTTCATTTATTTAAATTGGTAGAAGTCATAATCACATATGCGTTTTATTACATATTTCGTTTCAAGTTCACCTTTCCGAACTTACTTTGAAAATCAAAACTAATATTATAAATGCAAAATTAATTCTGGCTGTCTATCTGTCTATCTGTCTGTCTTTTCTTCACGCCTAAACTACTGAACCTATTTGTGTAAAATTTAGTACAGCCATAGTTTGGAACTTGAGAAAGAACAAAGGATAGTTTCTTAACCAAAAATCTCCAGAATATCGCTATTCCACTTGAATAAAGTCGTGGGCAAAAGCTAGTATTCAATAAATTGGATTCTTGTTTTATTAACATTATTCAAATTAAATATTAACGAACTTTGAGTAAGGAATATTGTATAAACTCATTTTCAATATTATGATGCTTCATTATTTTATTTTAAAAGATATTTTTCGAAAGCGATTTTCCTTTTTAATATTTCAGAATTTATAGCATATCAGAATTGTCTTTATTACATTAATTATTTATCGCATGTTGGTAAATAATAAAAATAAATGTGCAATCATTTATAAAAATACATTAAGTATACCTGGCCATAAATTCTAAATAAGTAAAAATAAATAATTCTCACCCCAATTGTAAAACATACTCACTGTAATAAAAATAAAGATCAGAGTTGCGTGTGCAATTCAATTTAGTAAAATGTACTAGATCTTTTATTTGTTTCGTAGGTTTATTTTAAGAACTTTTAAATTGAAAATATTTAATATCGAATATTAAATAAATTTCAATTACAAATGAAATGGTTCAACAAAATGTTAGGTATAAATAATACAAAATACATATCTAATTAGAATACACTCGTTTCATTTGACATAATATTTTATTGGCATAAACTAATTTCAAATCTAAACTTAAAATAATAAAACAATAATTTGCTTATTAACTCGCTAAATTAATAAAGCTTTTGTTTGGTACTGGGATTTGTATTTGTCGGGTAGAGAAAAACCGTTAAATCCAAATTTCTAAATTAACACAGACATTTTAATTACATCCCAAATATCATGGCTGTTCTGAATTATCTACTCAATATCATATGAGGCTAATAATTTTCATAGTTTAAAATGATGGCTATGTATACACTAAGATTCGTCACATATAATGCTGTATCCAGTTAATCATCGTGCCAACACAAGGAATCAGCTCCGAAACCAGATAAGTAGAAACATGACTTTTTCTAGTTATATGTACTTTCTAAGTTTATTTAGACACCACTGGAGTTATAATTCCTAATTGTTCGTTTTAAATCCTTCTTCGTGTGGGAGGAGGCCATTGTTCAGCAGTTGGCATTAATAGGCTGATGTCATATGAATGAAATAAACAAAAAATAACAATGAAAAAACACTAAAAAGTAAAATACAAGTGGTTAAGATTAAGAGGAAAGGATAAGCAATTTTTATGGCGTTCGGGGGACGTATTATTACAATACCGCCGACGTATCTTGGCGAGTCTGAAGTTAGCCGATTAGCTACGCAGTACACAATTTTGTTCCTAAAAGATCCATTGACAAACGGTTAACTTCAGACTCGCCAAAATACGTCGGCCGTAAGTTTATGTCACAGAAAACTGTACCCCGCCTAGATTTTTTTGTGCAGTCCTGTAATAAAGTATGGGAGAGACATGCTTCGGCACGAATGGGTCAGCTCGACCGGAGTGATACCACGGCCTCATAGAAAATCGGCGTGAAACAACCGCAGCGTTGTGTTTTGCCGTGTAACTTACTCGTTACCGGTATGTAATAGGTCGAAAACGAGCAGACCTATTACCTGATGGTAAGCAATCAGCGCCTCCTGGGAAACACGCAACAACAGAGGAGTTACGAGTGCGTTGCCGATATTTTAAGGATACAGATTTGGGAGATTTAGGGATTGAGGAGGGATTTGGGGAGGGAAAGGATTGGGTTTCCGGTAACCTCACTCACACGGCAAAACACAACGCTGCGGTTGTTTCACGCTGGTTTTCTGTGAGACCGTGGTATCACTCCGTTCGATCCGACCCATTCGTGCCGAAGCATGGCTCTCCCACACTTACTCATAAAAACCCATAACCTTATTGTTTAGTAAGAAATTGTTATCGAAGAACTATAATAAGGAAATGCATGAATAAACAAAAGACTGAAAATAATATGTAGGTAAAAAGCGTCGAGTACCTAGTTATAAGGCTTTCCTAGGTATATAAAGTTTTCGCGAGCAAGTAAGTAGAGGGCATTAACCTCATGTTTTAGTGTTTGTATCTGAGCGTGATCTTGTTGAAACTACCCATAAGACATAAGCAATAAAGTTCAAAGTTTAAAGAGTGCATAAAACAAACTGTCAGTCTATCAACATTACACCAACTTTATCGTCCTTTGTTTACTTATAGCCAAGCCAAGGAAAAATAGGTTTTACGTAAATCAGTTAACACATTTTTTTTCATAATTTGATTTTTACTTGGCTAATAAGTGTTAGTGTGTAGTATATGTAGAACAAAAACCATAAATACCAAGCCATCGAACAGATATTTGCGTAACTTATTTTCTCTTTTATATATTTTATTTTGAGTTTAGTCTTTTTTTTATGTGATAGGTCGGCAAACGAGCAAATGGATTACCAACGGGTAAGCAATCAGCGTCGCCCATGGACACCCGCAACGACGGAGGGGTCACGAGTGCGTTGTCGACCTTTAGGGATTAGGGATTTGGAGATTTTGGGAAAGGGAACGGATTGGGGTAGGGGAAAGATTGGGCCTCCGGTAACCTCACTCACACGGCGAAACACAACTCTTTGGTTATTTCACGCCGGTTTTCTGTGAGGCCGTGGTATCACTCTGGTTGAGCCAACCCATTCGTGCCGAATCATGGCTCTCCCACACTTAAATCATTAGTCAATGATAAATGTTTGCATAAGTACAAGATGTGATTTCACTTAAATCAAATTATACGTCAATTGTATAAGGTAGGAAATCCAGAGGCAATTCATCAATCCAAAACATTACTTTTAAATCTGAAACTTTGACATACCTACATGTATGTATGTATGTACGTAGGTACACTTTTCAAAGCAGTACAACAACATTCCAAGAACTCTTTACCGTGTAAGACCATTAAGCCACTTAAGTACTCTTTCGTGGAAACTTATTAACATTGATTCTAAGTAAAGTTCAAGAAAAAACGCTAAAGTTACGTAATAAAACCGCTATAAAACTTAGAGAACACGTTAAGAGTACATTCGATACAAAATAGCATCGTTACCTGTTCTAAATTGCGCGCACTTTAGTACAGAGGACTTTGCGGCACATAAAGCTATCCTATTCCAATATAACCTGACCTTTTATTCCACAGAAAAGGTTCGTGACCCGAGACCTACTTGCTTTAGGTACTTGCCTATAGTCTGATTTTCCGGTGTTTATGTATTAATCTTATCTTGACCAGTCTAAAGATAGACATTGAGCGAGCGAGACGAAACTTTGGTCGGAAACTGGTGTGGGAAAGAGAGAGTGATAGGATTGCATCGCTCTTCGAAAAGGATCGGATACACCTTACAAAGTATCTCATATCGGTATCTTTTTTTCGTATTTGGAATGCTTCAAAGCTTTTTCAACTACAAAATTGCTTAGAACGAACGGTAATAAAACTAATGGATATTCGACGTTACGGAAAGGTTTATACTGATAAGCGTAACAAGTCTTAGATTCAATCAATTTTATACTTACGCTATCCGACTATATGAAAGTTCATATACAAAATATTATAATAGTATTATTTTTAAGATAGTTTTTTTTTATGGTACAAGTCGGCAAACGAGCTGACTGAGGATTACCTGATGGTAAGCAATCGGCGCCGCCCATGTACACCAGCAACACCGAAGGAGTTACGAGAACGTTTAGGGATAGGGGTTGTGGATATAAGGATCGGGAAGGGATAGGGGGAGGAATTGGGCCTCCGTTAACTTAACTCACACGGCGAAACACAACGCTGCGGTTGTTTCACGTCGGTGTTCTGTGAGGCCTTGGTATCACTCCGGTCGAGCCAACATAATTCATTCTTTATTTCTGAACTTTACTTATGCGTTACTGAGTCAAGTATAAGTACATTCAGCAGTATAGTTAAAGTGTATACGATTATTCTAATTAAACGTTTTTTTTCCCAAACTTTTATTGGAGATAACGTCTTAAGAGCCGACGACTCATCGGCGCCAGTCGTTATACTCAAAGGATATAATCTCGTCAAAAATACTCATTTATATTGCATTTAAAGTCCCCGAAGATCAATTTCTCATTCGAAATTTAAAAGTTTACTCAACATACACCCGTAGCAATTCCTTTGAGAAACAACACCCATAGTATTGTTCGCAATTTACTCAATAAATTAAACAACAAACTCATACGTGCGAAGAAATTTAATATTAAAGTTAAATAAGAGTAGTAAACAAGCCAGTTTACATGGAAAACAGTTGTGTTAACTTGCTCATTACCTGTATTTGTGACTAAACAAAACTTTTGTAGCGGAAATGTTTACGATAGCAACTCGCAGACACCACTGGGCTTCGTACATAATGTACTGGTGCAGAGTTTAGAGAAAGACCTGCAATGTATACGCTAAATGATGTTCCGAAGCTCTGGTTATGTGAAATTTACTAATTAGAATGCACGGTATATGCATTGACTTGGTCGGATAATCGGCTTCCGAGAAAGTCAAAGTCTTAGTCAAAATCAGAATCATTTATTCCAACTCAACGAGGTGTACGTACTTTGGCACGTCAGAATATAATAGAAGTCTGTCAGCCTGTTCGTCTGTCATGTGAAGCTAGGTGCTCGTTCCAAATTGTACTATTCAAACGTGTCGTGGGTTTGATTGCAGCACCGAATAGTATGGGTGTGTCGTGTATGTGAAACGCGTCCATTACGCTGGTAAAAAGAAGTACGCTTGTCATTCCAGAATATAATCTATCTCTGCGTCAAATTTCACAAATTTTATTCAAATCTATTCAAGTTTTTACAACAACAAGAAACAAGCATCAATACATTCGTTCCGATACTTCAATTAATTTCTAATATTTTCGAAATTGAATAGTAATTATTAATATGAAAATACCAACAAGAAAAGCTCGAGTTTATTCAAATCAGTAAATAAAACTGAAGAAATCAAACATTAAAGTCCAGAGACACTCACGCAACACGCTAACGATAACCTGAAAGTAATTATAATAATTATCCAGATCACCCTTTTTATCATTTAACAATTTAATTTCTTTACAAAGTTTCAATAGTTTAACAACTACAATTAGACGTTCGCAAAAAAGGCTCATTATCCCAAAAATTATAACCGCCAACCCAAAATTTAAAGGGAGCATTCTAAATGAATTACAAGGCAATCAAAACTTTAGCTGAATGTATCCAGTCCACATTGAAATTACACTGTAGGTAATTGTCTAACTTTTAATTGTTATTACTTTAATTAGAGTACTGTAATATAAGTATCGCAATTATATACTTAACTACTTTTGGGTAACGTTGGTAGCTAATTATTTTTTTCGTGTATTGACTTTGTAATTTATTTTAATTGATGGATGTTGAGGTTTGTACATTTTTCCACATTACAGTCCAAATAAGAATATCGTTTTTGGGAGAGCCATGCATCGGTACGAATGGGTCGGCTCGACCGGAGTGATACCACGGCCTCACATAAAACTGGCGTGAAACAACCAGTGCTTGTGTTTCGCCGTGTGAGTGAGGTTACCGGAGGCCGAATCCTTCCCCTTCCCAAATCCCTCCCCAATCCCTAAATCTCCCAAATCCCAAATCCCGAAAAGGTCGACAACGTACTCGTAACTCCCCTGTTGTTGCGGGTGTCCACGGGCGACGCTGATTGCTTACCGTCAGATAATCCGTATGATCGTTTGCCGACCTATAACTAAAAAAAAAGAATTACTTCTCTCACCCCTCTAGGGTAAGACAGCGTGTCAGTCTCTTACTGACTAAAAATCACCCCGTTCCTTCTTCTACTCTACAACACCAGCAACCCTGGGAACATTTTTACACTAAATTTTATAGCTTGAATGAAGATATAATACATATATTTATTGTAAAATAATTATCACGAGACTTTTACTACTTACTAAACATACTTAAAAAACGGACTTGCGCACTAGTTAGTGGAACTTTTCACAGTTAAGTCACGTGAATAAGTCGTTATTTTCGTTTTATAAGTAGGTATTTATAATATCAGTTACCAAACATTAAGTGTAGACCAAAAACAGACTGTACATTTGTTTTCACCTATTGTTAACTCTAACTTTAAAGAAATGCAATACAAAGCGTTATCGGTAATTTTTCATGACCCTTATTGTTGATGTGTTTGAGTTCGAATTAGCCAAGAGACAATTGACATTAAGCACCCACTTAACCTCTTTCATTGATATTGGTATTTATAACACAATTATCTTTTGTCCGATGTCCGAGAATACTAAACAGATGTATGAGCTAGTCGTAAGGTAAATTGTGATAATTTGTGATTTTTTATATACTGGCTATGTATAATATAAAAACCTCCCTTGTATTATATATAACTTTTGTAGTTCGTTATTACGTTCCATTTTTAAATTTTCTGGTACAAAGGAACTGTCGGGACATTGTAAAAGGCCCTAATTGCACTATCCAATTGTATACGATAAAAAATTAATACACGCAATTTTTTTTTTAATTTTTTATTTGTGACCACTAATTTATATAAGTACGTACAGCTTAATTAAATGCACATTTTATTAAAAATCCAGAATTATTAATTTTAAAATCCTATTCTCGATATATAAACGTTGATCAAAAAATAATAAACAAAAACCAATTCACTTATTGTATCTGCAACAGCGGTGGCTTCGGGTTAAAATTAAATTTCAATTTTTTAATTACGCGGGTTTTCAACCAGACGGAACTGAATTATTTTTAATTAAATATTAAAAGTTATTAAAGAACGACGTTTTGATTGAACATATATATTATATTATCTATACTAATATTTTAAAGACGTAAAATTTGTAATTTGGTAAGTTTGTATGTAGGGGGTAATCTTTGGAACCGCTGGTCGAATTGCCAAAATACTTTCACGGATAGATAGCTACAATGTTCCTGAGTAGTACAGGCTATAAAACATCACGCTACGATCAAATGGAGCCGAGCAGCGGGTGAAACCGCGTGAGAGTAGCTAGTACATTATAAAAACGCGACTGGTTGAGAAGAGAGAACTTTGAGTATCACCTCAAAGTTCGACTATTTATTAAACATTACCAACCGAATTTAGTTTTAAAAAAATCCTATAATAAATTTCCTAATTCGTCCATCAAAGAAAAGGCTATTTTTATTTACAAGAACAAAGTAGAAAATAGCAAAAAACATTTTTGATAAGTATTTTTTACTACTTTATTGATCCGCCAAATGCAACTGCAGAAAAAAGATTTCGATTAAATAAAGTATTAGTAACTTACTTTGCCTCACCAAATTATAACTGGAGTTATTTTATTTTTCAAAAATGTCTCTTTACTAAGACGGTATCTGCCCTAGTGACTTAAGTTACGATTGCAATCAAAAATAACCTCTAAGGACAATAATTAGTCGTCTAATCTTACGGCTAATTCTATTCGCAATATCTACCAAGTTGGCATAACGGAGCGGCGGAATGGTGTCGTGTTTCCCATGCAACTTGATAGCGAAGATGTTCGCAACGGATATACCGCGGTAGCATAAGTTTTCTAGGAGGATAAACTTTGTTAATTTGGACTGCAAGTGTACATTTTGAAAATATTTTATTTAACTTGAAATAAGGGGGGAAGGCACCCTCCCTTATTACATATATGGCATTCGTTATTCTTTTCTATATACCAATAACTATATTATACTAGCTACCCGCCCCCGCTTCGTACGACTTCAATGCCGATACTCAATTTTACACTATTTAATGGATGTTATTCTATATACCTTTTATAAAACTTATTCTTCAGTGACTATCTATTAGAAATAGCATCAAAATCCACTGCGTAGTTTTAAAGATTTAAGAATACATAAGCGACTTTGTTTCATACTATGTAAATATATAATTAATAAAAGCCTGTAACTATTTAAACCACCATAACCAGCAGCGCATTTGTATGTTTTCAGGTTATTACACGATTCCATAGATAGTGCAGCCACTAACAATTATTAATAGGATTTCAATCTGCCCATTTGCCCCCTATTCTAGTAATATAATTTTTCGGCTTGCAGTGCATCCTTAGCAGTCAAATCAATTAAGTACTATCTCTATAGCCTTAAAAGAGTCCCAAACAATTTGCGTTTTCAATTTAGAACTTAAAAAATTTAAGGATCAACTACAAGTCTCTTATGAATGCTCAAACAATTAATTGCGTCTGTCACACGCAATCAAAACGCAAAATTTATCAGTAACTTTGAACTATTCTATTTCTAGACACAGCCTACCTTTGTGAACAATGCAACGTCGTCACTCAATACCAAAGGCCTAATCTACTAAGAACCGCACTCACCAGGCACAATGTTGGCAGCATTAATCAAAGGCAGATCTGGGGCTTCATTCGTATCTGACAGCTACACGCTTTGATCCCTACAATCCAGTACATTTCCAATACTATTACAACCTTCTTACTAATAGACTGATGGCTCTGGTGGCCTACACTTCCTTTGAACCCAAGACAGACGGGTATTTGAGCACCCAATTTCTATTATGTTACTAATCCTTTCTAATAGAACAGAACTGATATTGCCATGTCGTTCGCAGTTTCACGCTCTAAGGCATGATAATATATCTGTCTGATAAGTTGTAGGGACGCTGGACGGATTGTGTCGTCGACACATTCATTGAACAGATTAATCGTTTTCTCTTGATAGAGATACGTTAGCTTCTCTTTGTGTTAAAGTATCGTATTGAAAGCGTTTAAAAGAGTTCGCTTTATTGCTTTTTTATAAGAAAAAGTAATAAAACGTTATTAGAAAATACTTATCTAGGTTTACAAAGATATTAGATACACAACTACGAGTACTGCAAGCAATAACTGTAAAAAAACATTTACAAAACAAACCGAGTTGAGATTTAGAAAGATGTAAAGGTAAAGGTAAGATTTATATTTTCTCAGAACACAAAAAATAAAGATCAGTTTAAAATATTTGTGTTGTGTTGTAAATTCAGTGTGAGAATACAAATCTGATAGCTTTGTTCAATATATTTTATCTGAGTATAAATTATACATATGTAACATACAGGGGGATTTAAATAATTTACGGAGTGTTACACTAAAGCATGTGTTACGAAACCGAAAAAAAAATAATGTTCGCAGCAAGAAAACAAATTGTAACAAGCATTCCGTATGCCGCGGTGGATATTAAATTCTTTCCCTTTTGTTACTGTCGCTTCGCTTATTTTGTTTACAATTTGCGGAAAATTTTAGACGCAAGTCAACTTTTTGTCGAGTTTGTTGGATTTTAAATTGTGAAAATGTCTGCTTTGAATAAATTTAATTCCGGGAAAGTGCCTACAACTTTCATAATGAGTCACTTTTCACCGCAAACATTTGTAAGAACCTGCTTATTTCATTCGCTTAACGCGTTTATTTATCTTTTTGTAGCGTCTTTAACACGATGAAAGAAGTTATAAGAATAATTAAATTATTTCAATCTTCGTATTTTGTATTTTGTGGAATTAATGAAAGATACGCTTCGTTTTTTTACTGAGAGGTTTGAATTATATTCACAACTTTGTCCCTAATTCTTTCTCAAAAATATAACAGAGTATGAAGGTATTGAGACAAGCTCCATTTTCCAAAAAAAAAAAATATTTTAGAAGCGATGATAAATTCGCAGTATTACTTTGACGCGATTCTCATACGATATATCGATGTAATGAGCGTTATTTTTCTCGGAACCTCAGTTTCGAAGCTTACAGCAAAATATCAACATTATTTATTAGACCAAATAAGTTTTACTAACAAGGATAAGTTTTGGGCGTATTTCGTCCCGGGATCCCATCTCGTAACTTTTTCTAATAACCAAATACATTTCGTATATTTACGAATGCGTCGAATATAAGTTTACAGGTAAACGAGAAAGAGTTTCAATACTCGTTCGGTAAACTTTGATAAGTTAACCTTACCTCGGCTTACGAGTAATAACTTCACTTGAGTAATTTTGATCGAAAATAATCGATTTTGACTGCGGTACCGTAATAAGACTTTCTTGGAACTCTTTACAGTATCTATGTGAGAAACGTAAAGCTTAAATTTTATTTTATTATTGCAGGCCATTTGAATAAAAGTTCGTAACAAAGGAGGTCTTGATAAAAAAAGAACGAATGAAAAGAAAGTCTATTCAATACCTAAATTACTTAGAGGACTAACACAGTTAGGTGCCATGATTGATTGAAACAAATTAATTATATTAAATTAAAAAAGGATCGAAAAGCTTCAAAAGTGATTTTCACTGTCCGAAACATCTGAATAGATAACAGATGAATTTCTTTCCAAATGTAAAATTGTTTTTACGAAAAAGTTTTAAGAGAATCTCTCATCAGAACATTTATTACGCCTTGAAGGTTATTTCTACCTAATTGGTTTTTGAGAACTTTGTAATTCAATTTAATTTCTTAATCTAGAAATTTCCAAAAGAAATTAGCGTCTTAACGTAAAAAGTTTTTACGTCTTCAAAAGTTGCGCATACCTTCGTTGGATTTGCTCGTTTTTTTAAAGTCGAAAAGAAAAAGTTATTTAGTTTGTTTGTATAAAATTATAAAATGCATTGACCTGTTATCAGCAAGGGAACTATAAATCTTGACAGAACATTTGCATGTTTTTGTTAAATTATTATAAAAAAAAACTTTGTGTAAAATTTAAGTTTAAAAATTGGAATATAAAAAATAATATTTGAATTTCTGAATTTTATCATCAACAAACATATAATAATCTGTTTACACACACACAGTTAAGACGATGTACCTAGTTTTTCAATATGTTAAGGAAAAATGGGCATAGACAATACTCGGAGTATTTTGCTTTTTACTGCCTACAAACTCTTTTCTGAAACTGAATTTCCCAAAATCAGAGCTCGTCCTAGATACGTTGATTAGTGATTTGTAAACGGACCACGAACACAGGTACGAGCTGGCTTCGTAAACAATCGCCTTGTCATTGGCAGTACGAGTAGCAAGCCTGTATAGGAACGAACAGATCGAAAGCACGAACAACGTAACGTATCATTTATCAAAGAACCGAGAAATCTGATAGGAAAGTCGCAGTTTTCAATACTTCTTTGGTCTACCAACAATGGGTAAGAATAATCGAGCAAATCAGTTAAATAATTACAAAATCCTAATTATTTTATCCTATAGAAATTCAATACTAAGTTATAACGGATTAAAGTTCAAGAGTGGAAGAGCCCGCTTGACGTCACACAATTTTCCTAATCTATATATGTATACTTATATGTATCTTTTGTCGAACAGGCATTTAATTCCGTAATAAAATAAAAAATAATAATTTAGTTATCTTTATTCCTATAATATTAGAGATCATATTAAAATGCTACAACTTTTTTTTTAACCGAACGTAGTCTAGTTTAGTTAGTTGACGAGGCTGACAAAACTAATGTATTCCAGGATACTACGACTATGCGTTGAGCGACTATCGTGTTTTGAATAACTAGAAACTAGATATAAAAGGAACATTTTTCATTTGTGTAAAAGGAATATACTATATTTGTTTGGTCCATCCATGGGTGATCACGCTGAAATAGGATACTATATAATACAATATTCAAACTTAGAGAAAAGCCTATTTTTAATATTCTTGCAAACATGAAGCAAACCGAGCAAGCTATGCACGGAATTATGCACTCAATCAAATATTACCCTCAGCTTTGTCCACGTCAATTTTCTTTGATAAGTAATATATACATGGCGTTTTTGTTATCACAACACCTAATGCAAAATTTCAGGATGGTTGGCTGATTAAATACAACGAGGAGTAACAAAATTTTTTTCTTATTGTTAGTTGGAATTGGGAGGAGTTATCCCAAATGTCATGATGATCCGGCGATATGACGTGATGTCGTGATGGCATCTGTTACTCATGCATGGGGATGGGGGTTAGAAATGTAGCAATAGTACCAATGAAACAATTTGCAAGTCATATAGAGCTTTCTAAATTACTTAGGCAATGATGACAAGCCGGTTAAGGAAAACATCTTTAAAAAACCTTGTTTATGAGGGTCTAAAATCATGAGATTGCTTCTTACGTCATGGGTTTTGCAAGACAGTGGCAGACTCTTACTGAATAAAAACCACCCTGGTTCTTCTTCTGCTCCGGCCGTGGCTGGGGGCGGTAAATTATTGCCATTACACCTACAACCCCAACTAATTATTAGGAAACCTGGACTTCGAATATCTAATCATAAGTTTAAAATTGCCATCTCGCCTTGAGCGAGCGGGGTGATTTATCTTTAAGCCTTCTCCGTGTGTGTGTAGGTACTTACAGGCTGGTTATGACGATAAATATCCGATATAAAGTAAAAACTGTTTTCGCTTTGATAACGTTAGTCTAAAACGTAGAATTTTAGCGAACAATACCAATATTTGATGCCTGCATTGTTAGCACGACGTATCGTCTTTCGATTGTCGAGATTTATAACGAACATTTTCATTTTTAACATCGAACGCAACATGTTTGGTTTACAGATGGATGACTGTTGATGCCACAAATTATTCGACCCAGGATTCAAGTTATCATGGCCAAAAGTATTTAGATATAGTTTCTAATCAAAATGAAAGGTCTGGGCGTGATGTGTATGTGAAATTGTATGTTTGTAGACGCACTCAGGAAAAATTCTTGTGGCTTAACTAATGAAGTATATAGGTCAGTGGCATTTTTAACACCTAATATCATCATCATCATTATCAGCCTATAAATGCCCACCACCCACAATGCTGAGCAAATGCCTCTTCTCATACGGAGAAGGTTGGAGCATTAATCACCACGCTTGCTCAATGCGGGTTGGCGATTTCAAACTTATAATTAGAAATTATAAGTCCAGGTTTCCTCACGATGTTTACCTTCACCGTATGTCAATGGTGTCTAAATAATCATAGAAAATACATATAGTATAACTCGGAAAAAGTCACATTGGTACTTGCCAGGTTTCGAACCCGCACCCTCATGCATGAGAAGCGGGCGCCTTAACCTCCGGGCCACCACGACAATTCACACCTAATAAAATAATCAGAAATTTATATAATGACGGTTCCTAGGTTTTTATAATATTACATATTTCGTTATAAGCGGAACTAATAAATTGTGTTAAAATAACCACAACAAAACAGGTGACGCAAAACAAATAAATTTAAATCGATAAATAAATATACAGCTTTATAAAAACACACACATACCTTTAATCCCAACCTCTTCACCTGTACCTCTATACACAAATTGCTTGATCCCATTGTTTGTTCAAAAGAGTAACTTAATCGCAACAGACAGACCGTCACTTCGGTACAAAACTGTCAATAGCCCATACAAACAGACCCTTTGTCCTGTATAAATACAAGTTGATGGACTTTCCCAGCCGTACCAACTCCCTAATCCGAAAAACCTGCAAAGTGCGTATCAGAAGGATGAAATAGGATTTAGTAGTTGATGTCAAGTTTAGGTATTTTTATTTAAAGAGTATAATTCTGTCCTTATCTATTTTCATCAGTATGTTATGCATCCTATGTTGTGTAGAAGTTCATCCGATAGCTGCGTATATTGTTTATGCAATTCGAAGGCTTTCAATTTCGAGGCTATAATATTTTTTTCAAATTAGACCTATGACAAACTAAGTACTTTAGAGATATTTCTATTAATTTTAGATTTAGAGCGACACATTTTCTTAGCAATTATGGTCAAACTTAAAAGTGTACAAAAAAATATATTTAAGTATATATGTATTTATGTTTCAAAATTTAGTTGAGAGTCCTTACAAAAAAACAATTAAATATAAATAGGTAAAAAAGGTAGTGACATTTTAAACACATTTGAGAAAACGCTAGTGTTTTTTATCTTTATTAGGGCATCATTGGGATTTTTTATTACCTACTTAAGGACTTGTGTCACAATGTTTGGAAGTGCTGTATTCTCTAAGGAGGCATATTTTTAACAATTTCAAAAATACTTTGATGCCTTTTATTTTCCACTAGCTACTCTCGCGCGGTTTCACCCCCTGCTCGGCTCCATTTAATCCTAGCGTGATATTTTTATAGCCTATAGCACTCAGGAACATTGTAGCTATCTATCAGTGAAAGAATTTTGGCCATCCGACCAGCGGTTCCAAAGATTACCCCCTAACTACAAACTTACAAATTTTATCTCTTTATAACATTAGTATAAATATATCATCTTTAGAGATTTTTCGAGCCTCTCAGAACCTGTTTCACTATCGGATGTAACCAGTAGGTATGCACCAAATAACTTTGAATATATACGACCTTAGACGAGATTGTCTTTTTATTCGATAGGTCTGCAAACCAGCAAACGGATTACCTGATGGTAAGCAATCGACATTGCCACAAAATTGAAGATTCAACTCGCTTTGTCAACCAAAGATTAGGAGATTGTAGATTGGGAACAGGAGAGTCCAAACACAATGCAAACATTTATTGTTTTACGCCAGTTGTCTTTAAGGCCGTGGTATCACTACATACATCACTAAGTAAGACTTTAATATAGAGAACGATCGAAATTGGATTTACATTCCGTAGTCCGGAGGTCATCGGTCGTAACTGCTGTGGCAATCAATCACACGCCGTCACAGCACAGATTTATGTAAAGTATAAAATTCAATTTTAACTTGACAGCAGGATTGAGTATATTTCCTCTTAGAATGTTAATGTATATTGCGTAACGGTATCATAATGTTGGTATTATTTTGTAAGTAGACTTTTTTAGGGTCAAATCTTTGTATAAGTTCTTCAGCTCTGGCTGCATTTTTAATGGTTTTTAATCATTATTATTGTCTATCGAGGTGGCCCAGAAGTTTGACGTCCTCTTTTCATACATGAGTGCGGGTTCAAAACCTGGCAAGTAGGTACCAGTGTATCTAATTCTTTCTGACTTATGTTCTTTTTATTATTTTTTGGACATTACTGACAGACGGTAAAGGAAAACATCGTAAGGAAATCTGATCTTATAATTTCTTATTATAAATTTGAAATCGCCAATCCGCCCTGCCCTAGCTTGGTGATTAATGTTTATGATTAACCTTCTCCGTATGGGAAGATGCGTTTGCTCATTAGTGGGCACTTATAGGGTGAAAATGTAAAATGTAATGTAATGATTATTACTGGGTAAGGCTAAATGAGGGTATTAGACTTGCCATACTAACCTGCTAGGGCTCCGACTGGTATATATTGTTATCTTTTTTTATCATCCAATAGGGTTAATCTATTAAAGCTGACTCAAAAATTAACATACAAATGTTTCTTACATTTTATTTCCAATTCAACTAAGAATATGTTATAAGAGCTAAGATTTTATTAAGAGGGATTTTTGAAAATTCAAATGTATTCTAAATAAAATATGAATTAAGGTAGGCATACAACTATGACTGCCCAAAGCCTCAATGTTTTAATTCAATGCATGATACGCACAGAATAAA
The DNA here is from genome assembly GCA_902829305.4 of Spodoptera exigua. NCBI lineage: Eukaryota > Metazoa > Arthropoda > Insecta > Lepidoptera > Noctuidae > Spodoptera > Spodoptera exigua. The sequence continues at coordinate 9,501,246 of LR824612.2, forward strand.
ATCTAACACAGGAATATAAGAGATAAATTTTAAAAGTCTGTGTCAAAGTATACAGCAGAGATTATTTCCCAGTACGTCGCCATTACATTACATTACATTACATAGTGAAAGATTACGTCCAACGCAATGGTGTCAATTTAATAATGCGATCCTCCGGGAAATTCCCGCCTCGCGAAACTCATGTTTTATTTAAATAGTTTGATTAGGTACACGTGAGAAATACGTATGAAATATAACAAGTAATGAAAACATTATATCATTGGTTTCACTTTCACATATCTAGATTTCCCCCGGGCAAGGGGGTGATACAGTGACAAGCGACCAGAAAAGTTTGATCTACCACTCCCTTCCGTGTTCTAATAATTTTCTATTATTTCTAAAAAGCAATGAACTGAATTAGGGATCTAAGTAAATTGGCCTGTCAACACATTTCGCGATTAAACAAATGAAGTGCGGTTCTATTTGCATTTCCCATTGTTCGTTTAGAAGCACATTTATGTTCCGTGTTATTGGTTTTAATTAAGACGTTTTAAAAATAACAATGTTCATTTTTATAATGTATTTACGCGTACAAATACATAAAAGTGTACTTATATTATGATGACATTGTTGTTTTAGAGATATGATTGCTATATATTGAAAAAAGATATCGAACTGTACGAGAAGTTGGAGATGGAGAACGCCTTACGTATGACGATATAATTATGTACAACTCGTAACATAGAACGTCTCAAAACACGATCACAATCAAATCCATAATTGTATTACATTGTGAGTTACGTTCCCGGAGGCCTTCTCTCCCCCATCCCAGCATCCATTTCGGCAACTAACTCGTAATTCCTCTGGTGTTGCCGGTGTCCATAGGTGACGCCGATTGCTTACCATCAGGTAAACTGTGCGCTCGTTTGCTGATTGTGACATATCACATTAAAAAAAAACATTGTAGTGCCTAAAATGTAGTATCAAAATTTTCAGACTGTATCAAAATAACGAAAATAAATAAATTAACAATATTCGCATAATATCTGCAATTACTTCCACTATCAAAGCAGATACAGTATAATATAATATATAATAATTAATCCTCTATTATAGCATTGCTAATGAGTGAATCAGTAACACGCATGCTTAATAAACGGATCGTTAGATACCCTTTCATCGCGACACGTTTCGATTCGCTCTATATGCTGTGTCACCACCCTAGCTGTGACCTGAAAGGATTGTGTGTGAGGTATTTATTAATAAAATGGCTTTTTTTAATATCCCTGCGTAGTTTCCAGAACTGTGTTGTGTTAGTTCTATGTTTAGAAAAATGATATTTCAGAAACATTTCCAATAGAACTTTTTAATATTACTTTACTTAATATGAATTTTCGGACGCTAAAAGCAAATTTTTAAATGGAAGGTTTTCTTCTCATTGCCAAACGGTACGCTACGGTAAATCAATGACACAAAACAGTGAGATTTATTATAATTGCTTCCACATATATTCACCGGGCAGGGAAGTGGTTCATTCAAAATCTCTACATTGACGATCACGGTACCGATTCCGGCACGACATAACTTTTTGTGTTATTTACAAATTATTGTTCTATCGAGTCTGGATGCGATGTATATGTCTAATAAATTGAATCTTTGTAAATGCACTTATGACATTGGAGAAAATCTCAGGCCAGTCCTTTTTTTATGGATTACCTGATGGTAAGTAATCAGCGCCGCCCATGGACACCCGCAGCGGAGGAGTTACGAGTGCCTTGCCGACCTTTTAGGGATTAAGGTTTTGGAAATTAAGGGATCGGGAGGGATCGGGGGAGGGGAAGGATGGGGCCTCCATTAACCTCACTCACACGGCGAAACACAACGCTGTGGTTGTTACACGTCAGTGTTCTGTGGCGCCGTATCACTCCGGTTGAGCCGACCTTTTCGTGCCGAAGCTTGGCTCTCCCACACTTAAATTCCTAATCCTTTTGTTTGCATAAAATATTATTTACCGAGACTCTAAACAAATATTATCAAATATCGATACTAATCTGAAAATTTCAATCATGTACTAACTAACAAATATATTTTCGTGTATGCGTTATTACCTACTATCTAAGTTTATCCAATAACATTGCTAGCTTTGAATAAGCACTTAAGACTTAGAAAAAGGTCAAGTACTGCTCTACTCTATGTCGCAGTTGTTATAATAATATAATTACCGAATGTAACAATACCGATTGGCTTTAATTTCATCCAACACAAAAATTATCTTTGAATATTTCTGAAACGGGTATAGCTAATTATTGTAATTTTTCAACACCTTAAAATTTTATACTTTATTAAACATTTTATCATCACAGAAATAAAATTTAGTTAGCAGTTGTGCTTATCTGCATAGTCCTTTTTAAACGGTTTTATTTATAGTTTCATAAAGGTTAGTAATATAAATTTTTGTATTGCTACAAACCTTCATTGTGTTTAAAATTCGAAATAATATAACAAAAGGAACAAACACAAGAACAAAGCTCTCGAATATAATACAACCGATTATAATAAATCCTACTTGAAGCATACTTGCGGAACATCGCTTTAATCTTAGAATTAATTTCATCGACAAATCACATTTGGAATTTGTTAGAAAATTTAATATACGTACAACACACATGGCAACATTCCTCATTAATTACTACGAACCATGTTACTGGCACGTTTTAACACGAATTTATGTAATACGAACGTTTTATTTTGACGAAAGGTATTCATGCATACCTTTCAACTAATTAATCATGAACCATTTGCTGGAAATATCACATTTATGAGAGTATCTGTTCGAAGATGTTATTGCGTAGGTACTGAAACATCACACCAAAGTAGCCTGAACTGTTAAATATTTTTATTGAATTTTCAACTTTATCACAATGCGGTAGAGTTTAAAAGGATTTTGACAAATTAGGATAGGTCGATGTGCTGTTGTTTAATTGTGTAAGCGGGAATTATATTGGAACCATCGTCGTATAAGGTCGTTATGTACTGTCGGAACAAATAATAATTCTAAACAGCTATGTTTTAAATGTTTAGTACTAGCAAAGTCTTTATAATGTCTCAAAATTATTTATATATTTGTCTTTTTCTTGTATTTTTTTGTAAATAATCAATTAATTTTGAAACATATCAAAGTTATGTTGCGTCTTAAGTACATGTGACTACCTTCCTTTTCTATAGATTTGAGAACAGAAAATCATCCGATGCCTTCTTCTGCCCTGGATGAGAAGAAAAGTCAGACTCTTATTGACTCAATACCACCCCGCTCCTTCTCCGTAAGAAAGGAAATAGGTGTGCAGCTTTCGCCAGAGTCAACTGAACTGAAGCAAGGAAATTAATAATTGTTACTACTAGTGATCACAACACATTACATTATGTTATTGAACTTAGTCTTGTAGCTAAGGACTGTTTTTATGTTCACCATCGTAGCTGAATAACCCAAAAAGCCAACCATTGCAAAAACAAAATTGGTAACACACCTCCTTAGAAACAGACGCGATCTGATTATTTTCCCAAAACACAAACACAAAAATCCAAGTTAACGATATCATTTCGAAATAAACAAGTTAACCTCACTACGTACGCAAGAACCTTGCACATATTAACATACAAATTGTACACTTTTCTTCCATAAAATTTAAAAAATGAACATATCACCCTCTTATACAACGAAAAGCTTGGTCAGTATTCTGTTAGACCCCGCTAATATCAATAAAAAACCTTCCAAAATATTAATAAACTTTGGGCCAAATGTTACTTTACCAAACCCATGTCCCTTATATACATATGAAAGGAAATTACTGGAATTTTCAAAGTTATCTTATTAAACCAAATATCTATGTAAGTATAAATATTGATATTAAAATATTTGTATTCATGAGTTGTTTTTGCGATTACGACTTCGCTTTTATTGGGAATTTGTATGTATATTTTGAGTTTTACTTGTTACTCGTAATGTTTGTTAAGGTAACATTATTTATGAGGTATATACATACGCCCATGTACGCAAATGTTGTAGTGGCCCGGAGGTTAAGGCGCCCGCTTCTCATGCATGAGGGTACGAAATTTTGCAAGTAGCAATATGACTTTTTCCGAGTTACTATGATTATTTAGACACCACTGGCATACTGTGAAGTAAAACATCACGAGGAAGCCTAGACTTTATAGTGTAGGTGGGGAGCGAATTAGGACTCACTGAATATAATTAACAGTTTAATGTTCAACAAAACAACTTTGCACACAGATTAATCAATATAACTCACTTAAATCTAAATTAAACTAAATTTTACATGTGAGCGTGAGCGTTGCCGATTCGAATGTGTGGCGGCCATTCGTCAACTCCGTGGCGCGCTCTCGCGGACAACGTCGGAAGGACGCCTTTTGGGTTGCCAGCGCATACCGCTACGCTATAACTTATAATTTCTAATTATAAGTTTGAAATCACCAAACGCCTTGGGGAAGCAGGGTGGTTAACCCGTGATATAGAGCGCAGATCTATGCGAGGCACAATGTGTTTTCCATTGTGTCTCATAAAGGGACAGACAGAGGTTAATGATCAAACCTTCTCCGTGTGAAAAGAAGCCTTTGCTCAAAAGTTATAGGCTAAGGAGAATGAATGTAATGTCGTCAAAATATAGGCACTTTGAAAAAAATTAACAGATACCTGTGTTTGTGAGAAATAAAATGAAGAATCCAATAAGAAAAGTTGATCTCATTACCTACCCACTAAAGTGGGTCAAGAGTGATAAGGTGAGTGTACTGCAATATTTTTTTCTAAAGAATGTAAATAGAAGTTTGTAATTATGTAGACAGGAAGACTACACTCACTTAACTAAATTTTAGACTTTACACTCAACTTTGCAATGAACCAAAACAGTTAATGAGCTTTCTCGTTAATAAATCACTAACAAAATACTACCAGTCCCTAAGGAAGGAAACTAAGAAGAAAAAGACGATTTCAAATTGTCCGTGGACCGTCATAAAGCTAGGATTTATATAACAAACAGATGTGACCTGATATTATATTACGAGGGGTGGCTGATATATAATCTACTTTGTTCAATAAAGTTACAAAAATGATACTGGCCACTATGAAGCTTCAATACTTGTGGATTCCTTATTTGAAAATAATAGCATTCATTTGTTTTAATTGTTTTCATTACGAATAGTCCACTAACATAGTAAGCATGTCGGATGAAAATAATAAAATGCTTAAAATTGAGCAGCGTGCCGTGATTAAAGTCCTAACTAAAGAAGGAAATACTCCTTCCCAAATAAAACAACGAATGTCCAATGTGTTTGGCGATTCATGTCCTTCCAATTTTGTTATTAATTTTTGGTCTAAACAATTTAGACATGGCCGTGTGAGTCTGGAAGACGATCCCCGTAGCGGACGGCCGGTTTCTGCAATCACAGTAGACACGGTGGCTCGAGTGAAAAAAATAATACTCGTAGATCGGAGAGTCAAGCAGTGGGAAATCGCTAGGGATGTCAGGATTATTAAGGAACGTATTCACGTTATTATTCACGAACATTTAGGGATGATAAAGGTAAGCACACGATGGGTACCGAGAATGCTGACGCCCTTTGATAAACAATGACGCGTCGAATGTTGTGAGGCATTTTTGGACCTAGTAAAAGACAGAGAATCAAAAGACAGAGAATTATCTCTAGAATAGTAACCTGCGACGAAACCTGGATTCGCCAATGGGACACCGAAAGCAAACAGGAGTCTTTACAGTGGAAATTTAAAGGGGAGAAGCCACCGCGCAAGTTTTAGGTTGGGCCATCAGCAGGCAAGCTTATGGCAACAATTTTTTGGGATGTCGAGGGGATTCTTTTGATAGATTACATACCAAAAATACTACGATGAACGCAACTTACTACGCCAGCGTACTTGACCAACTGCGAGAAGCCATAAAAGAAAAACGAAGAGGCAAACTCGGCAAAGGAGTTTTAATTTTGCACGACAATGCTCCGGTCCACACAGCTTTACATGCAAGGTCAGTCTTAAGCAAGAATTGCTTCACGGAACTAAACCATCCACCTTATAGTCCAGATTTGGCCCCTATGACTATTTTCTATTTAGAAATTTGAAGAAAAGCCTAAGAAGGAGGCGATTTTCGACCGATGAAGAAATAAAGGCCGCTGTGGATGGCCATTTTGACGACAAATCCAAGAAATATTTTTTTGACGGTTTAATGTCGCTTATTGACAAATGTAATAAGTGCATTACGGTACCAGGGGACTATATTTAAAAATTAAAAAAAATGAGCTTCCTATGTCTTTTCTTTCTATGTTAGGTAGATAACTTTCCAGCCATCCCTGGTATGTCTAATTATATGTAAACAATGTGTGGCGCCCTAATGAGTCCCAATTTACACATTAACCAATCTCTCATACTTAGCGAGAATAATTTAATTAATCAGGAAACCAATTAACGTTATACATAAATAGGTACTCGGAAAGGTACCTTTCGAATACGGGTGTGTACTTTGAACTGTGTACGTGTTCCTGAACTTTTCCCGTGTGGTTCGAACATTGGCAACAAGCCTTGCTTCTGACAATTACTCCAAACTGATCGTAACATGATGCGGTCGAGGGCGTGGCACGGTTGGCTCAAAGTCACTCGTTCGCTTCAAACTTCAAGTTATACATATATTCAACATCCTTAAATGTACAGCCAAGCACAATCGCCTTTATGGACTTCCATATCCATTGTAAACGTTAACAATGTAAAATGACACCTATGACTTAAGCGACAAAGTCATATTTCAGAAAGTAGAAACAAGACGAAGTTACATCAAAATAAGATAAACTTTCCGCACTTAAAATGTTCTCGACACAAACTCAGATAATTTTTAACACCCGCATCTTGTACAATCCTCACATATGTATGTGAGTGCACAATAAACTCGAAAGTCATGTCTCAAGCGCTGTCAACGAAAGAAAAGTTTAGATTTAGAGGGGTCTCCAAGTTTGGGTGTTTTCAACTCACACGCTACAGGAGTACTTGGCGAAGTTGGCCAACTTCTGACACCTCCGTCGAGGCCTGTAACGTTATTTACAAGACGACTCGAGCAACCTATTCAAAGGATATTCTATTAAGGAGTTCGCAACTTTATTTTCTGCGCCGGGAAGGTAATCAGTAAGATACGTCAACGTTATGCCCGATCGCATTATTCTTTGAATTCAGTTACCTACGTTTAATGTTCGGGATTTTCGTTTTTGATATTATTAAGTGAGCAATTATAAGTCACGACGATTACGAGTTCTGAAGTTGTAAAGTACGAAGTTGAAGTACGACGAACTACGTTTTATGTGAGGAAATTTCATTCGTCATTTGTTTGTTGTGCGCAAACAATTTAATAGGAAGAGAAATGACACGAGTGACGGCCTGTTTTAATTACTTTTCTTTGCGCCTCGCGGGGAACGTAACGAATGTAATATATCCATTTAATGTCATTTTGTTTTGAATTTGGAATTGAGAAACGTGTCTTTTCAACGTGTGGAGTACAGAAATTGTATTATTTATTTAGTATGTGTACGTACGTACTTGTGTCAACATATATCTTCGCTTTTTTAAAGGTTGAGAAGCATTTTAAGTGTGGGAGAGCCATGCATCGGCACGAATGGGTCGGCTCGACCTGAGTGATACCACGGCCTCACAGAAAACCGGCGTGAAATAACCACAGCGTTGTGTTTCGCCATGTGAGTGAGGTTACCGGAGCCCTACGTACTTCCCCAGTCCCCACCCCAATCCCTAATCCCCAAAAGGTCGGAAACGCACTCGTAACTCCTCTGTTGTTGCGGGTGTCCATGGGCGGCGCTGATTGCTTACATCAGGTAATCCTCAGTCAGCTCGTTTGCCGACATAAAAAAAAATCGTGTTGTCCTTTTGCAACAACTTAGGAAGAAGCAAAATAAATTTAACGAAATAAAATCATATTTGTTTAACGTTCACTTTCAAAAACAAGCTTTTGATAGGTATAAATATACTTTGCCTTATAAAACTATTTTTTTTAGTTACGTATGAGCAGTCGATCTCTATAGTCTGATGATGGTATTGTATAGAATATATCTGTCAGTATTTTGCAAGAATTTAATTCAAATACAAAATTAGTTAAATATTATTTTAGACATCATTATTCTTTTAAGCAAAGGGCATGTTTTTAGGCAAAGGGTTCTCACATGGAAGGAATTAGCATTTGTGTTTGAAATTTAAGAAACAACCACGATTATTTAGGCCTGGGATTTCAGTATCTGACCTAAAACAAAACTTTACACAAAATATCTAAAAACAAATGTATTTTATCCGAAGAGTATCTTTATACTCACAAATGTACCTACAATTTTGCCAGCTACGAAAAGTTTTTTCGAGAAAGGTTTTAGTGTATAATTTATAAGCGTGGCAAACTGTTGGTGGCGCACTAACTTTGTTATAAAATATTAGTATCTACCGTACTTATATACAGAAATATATTACAAATAGGTACTTGTTTCAAAAAGGACGATTAAAAGAGATTATCAAGGTTGTGTAAAAGATTTTATTTTGTTTGAATAGAGAAATGAGTTGTTGTGAGTTGCTGTGATAAGTATGTAAATAAAATGTTAAAATTGTAATTTAGACCAGTTATTGACATCATCATCCTAAGATTAGATGTTGTTAATGTAGCACGATAAACGACAATTCCAAAATTTCGTGGTGCCCCGGAGGTTAAGGAGCCCGCTTCTCATGCATGAGGGTGTGGGTTCGAAACCTGGCAAGTACCATTGTGACTTTTTCCGAGTTATATGTACTTTCTATGATTATTTAGACATCACTGACATACGGTGAAGGGAAACATTGTGAGGAAACCTGGACTTATAATTTCTAATTATAAGTTTGAAATCGCCAACCCGCATTGATCAAGCGTGGTGATTAATGCTCTAACCTTCTCCGTACGAGAAGAGGCCTATGCTCAGCAGTGGGCACTTATAGGCTGATGATGATGAATGCAGCACGAGTAGCGGGAGGCCTGTCTACGCTACTTCTTCCATTCCGTAGGTGGCTCCTATCAACCAATTTCTAAGCCAATCAGCAACAGACCTTCGACCTACATATGTAACCTGCGCAATGCAACTTCAGGTTGTATATTGTTGGCACGCTGTTATAGGAGCGGTAAGACCCCTTTTACCGCTAAACGAATGGCTAGAGAAACGCCATGACGTCTTCACCTTCCGCCTGACGAAGGTGCTTACCGGGCGCAGCTTCGGTAGGTTCCTGTTCGTCCTTCATTATGAGGACCACCCAGAGGACACGGTAGAGCATAGGGTGGCGGCTTGAAGAAAAAATTCCCAAATACAATAAAAATTCACTTACATATACAAAACATGTAAACTAAACAGCGTAAATCACGCGCAACATAACACATAACATAGGTACAACATTTAACCCTTTTAACGACACTAGACAAAACCTTATTCCTTCACGACACACACCACTCAATTTCCCTAAGAAAGTATTAGCATTAATTTACCCGAGCGCTCTACACGTAGAACAACAGTTCTTCGTATTTCGCTGAAAGCACTCAAAGCTTACATCGGTACCGGTACGTTTCGTTCAGCAATTAATACAGGTACGGATGTGACGTCAGCAGTCTAGCAACGTTTACTTCAACACGTTATTATGGTTCGGTATTTAGCTGAATCAGCACCCTGTACCGACAGTCTTAGTGCTTAGTCCTTTAAGGTTCCCACACACTTGCGATTCTAGATATATTTTGCAAACTCAAAGAAAAAATGTTATTTGTTAAACCAATATTCGACTATTTTAGAAGAGGACGGAGCTGTAAATGTGCTAGGTTTAATAAAAAAATGGTCATGCGATTGAAAAACTAAATGAGATATAACTCATTCATTCAGACGTTAAGTGTGTCCAAAAATGAGTTTTTTTATATACAATATTGTCGGCTAGTAAAATTGCTGTTTTGTAGCCAATTTACAAAAATAAATTCAATGTTTGTTTCATTATAATCATTGTTTCAAATCAAATATCATTGTTTCATTGAGACATTTTCTACAATTTATACATTCGCTATCTTTAAAATTTTGATACTTGAAGCAACATATTTATTATTAACATTACACAGCAAACAAAGAAAAGAGTAGAAAAGGACAGATAAATATCCTAAGTAAAGATACAAATGATGTTTACTTAATGAGCCCTTGAGGACAGGTCTTGAGAGGATTTAGTCATAAGCCACATCAACAACCTTGTAAACCCAACCTGCATACGTTTGGGCTAAAATATGCAAACTTAACACCCAGCAAACCACAGGTGTGAGCGGAATTTCATCAATTTTAGATGATTATGATACCTTTACCCTGAGCTCATTTCTGAGTTGAACTCATTATGTATGTTGCTAAGCAACTATGTACTTCCTTATTTCAACACGTGTTGAAAAAATATGCCAAAGACTTCAAAACTTCGAATTTGGTCCAGATAAATACATTCGTAACACCGAATAAGTTTGGTTTGGTAAAGAAACAAAAACGTATGAAAAGAAATAAATGAAAGCTTAAAGGAAAGAAACATAGCCTAAGATGAATATGTCATACTGATGAGGATGTCCAAAGAAAAATGAAAGAGTGACCTCATTAGTGGTATCTTACAAGGAGGCTAGACTTATGAATTCATAACATTCGTTGGCTAGCATGAGTATTTATCATCATATATGATGTAAAAGAAAATAAGATATTTACACATGTCAGATAAGAAACCATTCTGTATTTAATAGCGCTTGTAGTGAGATCTCCTAAATAAATAACTATCTCTATTCATTAAATCGTTCAAATTGAAGTCATTAACACGTAACATCTATACATAAAAGAAACATGTCTATCAAAATAACATAAAAAGGAAAGAAAAGCAAAAAAAACACAGATAAAAAAGGATGTAGACTTTCACTAGTCTTCCGTTATTTGAGTAGTATGCGCACCGCCTTACAATGCTGAGTTGCGGAGGTAGCCGTTTGGCGTCTAGCCAGATCCTCGACACATCTAGTGCCCACTTTACTGCGCTGCCGAAGCTATGTGACCGTAGTCATACGAACAGTGAGCGGTCGTCGATGGAGCCTTACAAATCACTGAAAGATGGGGTTACTGTTCGCAAGATGGAAGCTGTTTTTGTTCATGCTTCCCTGGTACTAAGTTGACACTTTATTAGAAGTGGAAGAACATATTTTTCAAATAGTTTTCTTGATAGAATTTCTCTTTTCACTGTGTAAGGGTTTTTATTTGATAGTTAAATATATTCTATGTGGCAGACGACTAGTGCTAAGTATCTATTTATATCTATGATATAAAATCAAATTAAAGTACTTACTGATATTAATAAAATTTAAGTGTGGGGTATCCAAGCTTCGGCACTAATGGGTCGGCTCGACCGGAGTGATACCACGGCCTCACAGAACACCGGCGTGAAACAACCACAGCGTTGTGTTTCACCGTGTGAGCGTGGTTACAGGAGGCCCAATCTTTCCCCTCGCCTAATCCCTAAATCTCCTAATTCCTAATCCCCAAAAAGTCGGCAACTCACTCGTTACTCCTTTGGTATTGCGGGTGTCTATGAGCGGCAACGAACTATAAAGGTTTTAATTTCTTTAAAGAAATTAAAACCTTTATAGTTAAATTAGTATAACGCACAGTTTACATACGACTCAAGTTTATCAATTTCAAAATGTTCTGTAATAACAAAAGCGTTGCTCCGAAATGGATTGAAATATAATTGATTGAAAGTGACACAACCTTTCACTGAATGACTGAGTGATGTAATTTTAATATTATCTTACTATTTTTATTATTAACGCGAATGTTTCTAAGTATGGATAGATGCCATTAGATGGATGATTTTATAACGTGAGTTGAAATTCGTACGAAGTATTTGTCGTTTTTGTGTGTGTAATTTTAGCGTTTTACCTCCCCCAAAGGATATTACTGTTAACACAGACTAGCTTGCACGCCACCGTTCAAATAACTTTGAAATAAATCATTTCTTACAAAGAAAGCTTCTCGAAAATTCTATAACCATTCTATTTTTAATAAGGAATCATTTTAATAAATTCCGTAAGCGTTTCTTTCAGTAATAAGTTCACAAAAAACACCATAGCTCAATAGCTCACTTTCGTAATATACATGCAAATACAGTGTCATTATGTATACCGCAAAATTTCTTCGCCCGAGGGGAATTCTCGATGGGGTATTAAGGTATTCCCTATGACTAATCGGGCCTGACGTGTTATAATTTCATTAAAATTTTACCCCTCCGGCAATTACCGACAGAGTGAAAGAATAGGAAGGGGAAAGAAACGTCGGGTAATATATATCGACGTTAATAAGATAGAATAATATTAAAGTTAACGCCAATAGGAATAACAGGTGTTAAGAAAACTTTTTGTGACTTTTGTTCATATTTAATTAAATAAAAATAACGATTTTGACACGTGAGTCACCTGAGAAATAAATACTCTAGGTACTTATATCTAGTCAGAATGAGGACCTAATTCGCGAGAAGCGTGCTCGTTGTCGCTTGGACATAGTAAGTTGTAATTTTTAATATATTTTAGGTATGTTACAATAGTTATTATGTTCATATTATCAAATTTAATATTATTTATTCACATTATACAGATTTTTACAACTATAATAACGTTTTCTCAGTCCAATTAATTTGGAACATTTATAGATCATTTTTCTTCTCTGATCTTCTCTTAGTTAAGTAAACAGTACCAAACATGTTCAATAATTGTAGTACCTTTTTATTAAGTACCTCATCTTTCAGACTTATGATCAATCAATTATTTTTTTATGTGATAGGTCGGCAATCGAGCCAACGTTTTACCTGGTGGTAAGCTTTTGGGGGTTAGGGATTTGGAGACTTTGGGATTGGGGAGGCGAAGGATTGGGCCTCCGATAATCTCACTCACACGGTGAAATACAACACAGTGCTCTCATCCTATTATATTATAATTATAAACATGAAAGATTTGGATTGGTTTGGGATTCCTTCTCGTAAATTACTCATCGGAACCGAATGCAATTTGACATACAGATAGATTATAGTCTGAATGAACACATAGGCTACAAGAAATAAAATTGTAACTGTGAAACTTTTAAATAATCGTTAATTTTTAAGTATTACGGAGTTCGCCGTATGTCTACGTATGTTATGTCATGTAGTAACTATTTACCTAGTGCCTAAAACTCCAAGTGTCAGAAGTTTAGCTTACACAATTTTAATATTAATCTTTCACGCGATTTTGATCGTAATTCAGTAAACGTTAACAATCTGTTTCTCATGGCACATTTTCTGCGCCAAGGGACATTTCCATCACATTCTAAGAAGCTTATCTTTACCAACAGCGTTCTGCAAAGGGACCGGCTTTCGCCCGAGATCACCAATTTCTTACTTGATTGGGCCGGCTGATGGGTTTTGGAACAAAGGACTCGATCAGGTCGATGCAACAAATATGTCTCGATACATCTGTGACGTATGATAGCCTTTATAGACCCTTTGTTCGTTGTTTTAATTTCGCTTCTTATATATGACATAACATATACGTAGAAAGCTTATTAACGCGCACGTAAGTTGAGCTAAAAGTATAGCACAAAGATCAGCAGTTTACATATACGGCGTCTTATTCCCATTCAACTAGCGAAAAATTGCTTACATAATAATACAAATACAACTGTTCTTAAGATCGAATGAAAATTGGTCTACAAATAGTTAAGTCCTTAACATCGAATGGAAATTGATATGACACTACTATAACATAGTGTAAACAAAACTTTTGTAGAATAAAAAAGAAAAAATACAAAAGTTGAGTTTACAACTAAAATCCTAGTTCGAAAAAAAGTATTCATACAGTACTTAATACTTATAGAGTTGTGCGTTTATTGAATTTTTTTTTAAAGTTGCCCCAAATTAGGATTTTCTCCTGTGTCGTGGGTGCGGTTACAAACATACAATTTCACATACACATTACACCCAGACCCGAAACAACAATTTGTGTTTTCCACGATGCTTTCTAATTCTCACGACTTTGTAGAATAAACTAGAGCTTTTCCGAACCGATACCCGATACGCTCTTAAACCTATAAGAAAAATCGTTCTCGTTCTTAAAAGCCTGCAACGCACTTCTGACTTTTCTGTTAATGCAAGTATCTGGGGGCGCCACTGATCGCTCACCAACAATGATCCGTCTGTTCATTGGCGTTGGATTTAATTTTAATGTCGTAGAAGAAGTCCAGTGAGCATTCGAAATGAAGTTCAATCAAAACTTGAAATATAAACGAATTAACTGAAAAAATCAAAGTTCAAATATCACAATGGCAAATGAATATTCATTCGCAATACCATAAAATGATATTAATAAAGTTGATCAGTGAACACTATAACCAATTACCAAGTCTGGAAATTCCACCATACATTGGTATAATGAATGTAATCAATACCGACATTATATTAATGAGTTCTGAATTAAATTAATCGTAACTTTAAAACAATTTCATGCGCCGCTTTGAGAGATTAAAAGTATCATCATTAACATCAGGTTAAATAATAAATTATTTTATCCTCAAAACGAGATTTTGTGGTGCAAACGCAAAGCACATAGAGTCAACCAGACTGTCCAATCTTTACTACGCTTTCGACGTTATTATAACGATATAACGTTGAAATTCTTTTAAAGGAATATCGTCGGAATGGTATACCTACCGCTGGCTGCAAACGATGTTAAGGCGATTAAAAACTGTGAGTGTACAATGTAAGCTCTAGGATTCTGTGTATGTATTTAACTTTAAAAAGCTGAAAAAAAAACAAGACAATGTCGTGGACAACTTTATGTACAAATTCGTGACAACAAACCAAAAAGATTTTGGATGAAAATAAAGTTCTCTGTTCTGCTCTCTACTTTTTGTGACTGCAAGTCTGTAGTTTAATATAAAGAACAAATAGTTGCATTTCTTTTAGACAACATTTAAATAGAGAAATAAAACACAAACTATATGTTATTAATAAAATTATGGAATTGGAGATTAAACCAATTGTACTATCAGTGTCATAAGTGCATGGATGATTCTAAATCAAAATCGTTTGTACGGCGTTTCATCGCCTTAATTATATACCACGGACGACATAGATGGCGCTAGTATACTAGTGGTATTGAAAAATATACATTTATAGTTATTATCAGATACAAAGTTATTAACTTAATAAATTTTTATACAAATTAATGCTACGATATTCCAAACCTTTTTAAAGCAAAGCACGCAATAACCAGGATTCGAACTCGGTAGCATAAAATTTACCGATGCCACTAGCCATTAGGTCATTACGTAACCTTGAAATGTATTGAAATTATCCTACTCTTTATTATATTGAAGTTGTTTAGCAACTATAACCCGATCATAAATCTCAAAACAGTTGAGGGTAATTTAAAATTAACTGTATAAAAATTTAACCTTTTTGTTCAATCATAAAATTCTTTACTATCTTTGAGTGAGTTCAGTCACGATTTGTTTAACAAGTTTTTAATATTTATTTTTATTATGAATTTGCGTTCAAATGTTAATATGGCTACGAGCTATAATTATACCATGCTATCCGCTTTTGCTTATCCTTTCACTGAATGACTGAGTGATGTAATTTTAATATTATCTTACTAATTTTATTATTAACGCGAATGTTTCTAAGAATGGATAGATGCCATTAGATGGATGATTTTATAACGTGAGTCGAAATTCGTACGAAGTATTTGTCGTTTTTGTGTGTGTAATTTTAGCGTTTTACCTCCCCCAAAGGATATTACTGTTAACGCAGACTAGCTTGCACGCCACCATTCAAATAACTTTAAAATAAATCATTTATTACAAATAAAGCTTCTCGAAAATTCTATAACCATTCTATTTTTAATAAGGAATAATTTTAATAAATTCCATAAGCGTTTCTTTCAGTAATAAGTTCACAAAAAACACCATAGCTCAATAGCTCACTTTCGTAATATACATGCAAATACAGTGTCATTATGTATACCGCAAAATTTCTTGCCCGAGGGGAATTCTCGATGGGGTATTAAGGTATTCCCTATGACTAATCGGGCCTGACGTGTTATAATTTCATTAAAATTTTACCCCTCCGGCAATTACCGACAGAGTGAAAGAATAGAAAGGGGAAAGAAACTTCGGGTAATGTATATCGACAGTAATAAGATAGAATAATATTAAAGTTAACGCCAATAGGAATAACAGGTGTTAAGAAAACTTTTTGTGACTTTTGTTCATATTAAATTAATTAGAAATAACGATTTCCTCCTGAAAAACCTGAGATATACTCTACTTGTATCTAGTCAGAATGAGGACCTAATTCGTGAGATGCGTGCTCGTTGTCGCTTGGACTAAGTAAGTTGTATTTTAAAAAATATTTTATGTATGTTACAATACTTATTATGTTCATATTATCAAATTTAATATTATTTATTCACATTATACAGATTTTTACAACTACAATAACGTTTTCTCAGTCCAATTAATTTGGAACATTTATAGATCATTTTTCTTCTCTGATCTTCTCTTAGTTAAGTAAACAGTACCAAACATGTTCAATAATTGTAGTACCTTTTTATTAAGTACCTCATCTTTCAGACTTATGATCAATCAATTATTTTTTTATGTGATAGGTCGGCAATCGAGCCAACGTTTTACCTGGTGGTAAGCTTTTGGGGGTTAGGGATTTGGAGACTTTGGGATTGGGGAGGCGAAGGATTGGGCCTCCGATAATCTCACTCACACGGTGAAATACAACACAGTGCTCTCATCCTATTATATAGGGCCCAAATAATAGCATTGCATAATCAAAGCTTAAATTATACTAGAATTTCTAGAGAAACTGGCTTAAACGTAAGTATTCTTATAAATGACCGTTTCTTATTTATTTTATTATCCATGGTTATCGATACATGAAAATAATAAATAATACACGTCCCTTACAGGTAAAGACTGCCACTTTATGGATATCTAAAGCTGTTTCAAGAAGAGGGTTCATTGGAGCACCGTAGTGGATCTGGCAGAAGACGTGATATTGACTCAGACCAGTTTCAACTTATGAGGCAAGGTTATGAGGAAAATTACTGGAGCATTGTCATCTTCAGTGATGCAAACAGAGAAAACTACATAGATGTGCTGAAAGACGTCATGAAGATGTGCTAGTGATAACGTTCGTGCAGGACAATTGTCCTATGTGTAATGTTCCATAATTGTGCAAGTGTTTAGTCAGCAATCAGACATACGGATTATTCCTTGGCCAGCGAGATATGAGAAATAGGATCGATAAAAATGGCGGCTACACTAGTTCTTAAAAGAAAAGACATTGTTGACTATAGGATTAAGCAATTACAAGACCGGGGAAGCTTTAATTTATTTAATGGATAAATGTTCAAACTTAGTGTTAGTAGGATAAATTTATTGACTACTTTATAACCAGCGACTGTTATACAGTAATGATTTTAATGTTTTACTAAATATGAGAAATAAAAATAAAAGCAATATAAATATTTACAGATGCTATTGATTGCAAAATAATAAATTATTTATTTATTAATTACTATGAACAATTCGTCCCATATCTATACTCGGAATTTTAATTCCATTCCAGATTTGACAATTTCAGTGTTGCAACGTAATGACACGTAATAAATAGTGACGTTGCGAAATTATTCGTTATGGAAATCGAATATTTCTGAATCGATTCCTCTCGTTTATAAATTTACTCTCGTAAACTGAGTTTATCAGGAAATAAAATATTTCTGAACCGATAATTTAGTTTTGACAATTAATTAACGATCTGAGACCTATTTTTTGTAATAGTGTGTAAAATTAATAAAAAATGTGATCATGAAGGAACGTGACAAATAAAACAGACATTTTATAAATTGTCGCCGTCATCGCTATCGCTATTGCCGTTACTCTATGTAACATTTATTATGAATTGTGTCTTTGATATTTATTGTCAATTAACATATCTAGCTTACTCATTTTTTCCTCTTCTTTGAAAACATGGGATACACATTTAGACCATTCGGTAGCCGTAATTTTTTGGATGCCGTCCTGAAACTGATTCACTGATTGTTTATCGATTTTTGTGTTCATCACTACACTGTTATATGTGGTATCATTATTTCACAAAATGACAGTGGTCAATGTCAAATCAGGAATCGAATTAAAAGTCTGACTATAGTGAATGCTATATCCCAGTCTTAGAAATGTTATTGATTTAAGGTCTAGCTTCAATTTCTTCCTTGTTCTGGAACGAATACTTAAGCTATGAGCCTTTGTCATAACATGATGATGATGACAAAATGAATCACTTTAGTCAATACTTTAATTAAATTTTATGGGGAGATAAAATAGTTGCAGAAGTAAGGTTGCATATTATATAGAATCGTATTATAACATTGTGTTTAAAACTAACTAATAAATGACTAGCACAACACAATTTTGAATCTTATAAAAAGTGTAATAAATAATGTGTCAGTTAGCTGAAAAGTTATTAGGTCAGGGTATACACTATATAAGAAAGAAATAAATATTATGTTTTAAGAAATAAATGTCTGAAATTATAATGTCACTAAAATAGTTTTATTTGTTATCCTTTATGAGAATTAAACTTAGTATTAGTCTTAATCTGTAAGAAAAATATGTTACTTTTACATTAATAGTTAGCACATATTATAAAAGTTATTTATATATATTTATTAATATAATTTTATTCTAAAATAATATATTTATTTATTTTTGTTATCTTTTATAACTATTAAACGTCAAATATTTTATTTGTGTATTATTATTATTGATTTTATATAAAAAATATAAAAAAACCATTGTTAAAAAACCTGAATTTAAAAAATGATAACCCGGAATTGAACCGCTGCCCTTCGACTTCATTATACTATCATTCTTATTTATCCGAGCTACCGATCGCATTTTTAATGACATCGAAAATGCGGGTTAGTTTATAACTTTTATTATTGTCTATTATTAATTATTGACGCCATCTTTTAATTGGTTTGCTTGACTTGACTTAGATGGCGCTATATTAAGTCCTCGGAAATGTGAAAATTAACATAATTTATGTGTATTTGAATATAAATATATTATTGTTTCTTAATTATTATTTTAACCATTAAAAACCTTATTGTGTGCCTCTGCAGTGTAAAGTATTCAAGCTTTGCAGGGTTATTTTCATTTAAAAGCAGCGCCATCTAGTTATCAATGGTAGCGTTATGCAAAACCTGTCAGTCAATAGTCGACCTTAAGCTCTCCATGCATTTTTGTCACCCTTAGTACCTTAACATATTTAACATTTTCCAAAACTCCTTGGTACTGCCAAAAATGTCGAAATATAATTAAAGTACTTAAACCTCATTTTGTGAGACTGTAATATCTCAAACTGCAACCACGAGACCACCAAGGTACCGCGAGGGCTAATTCTGCACGGGATCACGTTAAGCAGGTCCTAGCCTAACATGCCGAAATCCTGTTTGCATCCCCTAAAGGTTTAACGTCACGGACGCTTAGATTGGGAACTCTAAAAAAGGAGATCTCTGAACAAAAGAGAAGAACTCTAGACCTTAAAAGAGACTGATCTCTGAGTTAGTTCGGCACTTTTCAGAACCGGCAGGAAAGCAAACAGAAATTTTGTTTATAGCTTTTTTCAAAAAATTCAATTGTTTCTCGACACCGACCCAGTATTGTTAGGAAAGACGATTATGAGCGACCGTGCAGATGCTAAAAGAACGCGCAGGTCTTTCTAGAAAGGTGACGTAACAGGCGTTACCATAAGGGCTCTGGAGCAAGTATGTAAAAGAACCCGGTTCCCACTACAGGTGGTTTGAGTAAAGTAAGAGAATTCTTCTAGCTTTTCTGTCCTAAAAGCCTGGAGCCTTTTGAAGGTTTAGCCGTCATAAAAAATGTACACTCCAGTACGTGCGTGCACAGAGCCTAGTTCACTATACAAATCCAGATTTTATACGACTAGACGTTTTTATTTTGTACGCGTTACAAACCTTTTAGAAACTGGTGAATATAGAGCAACGCTTGATTTTTGTACGATTTTTTTTAACTGACAGAAATGCCTTTATCGTGTGGCCTGGTGTTTTTACAAATATTTATTCATCTTGTTTCTGTATAAAACTCCTACAGTTCTGAAATACTAGCAGTTTCGTTCCGGTTGGTGCAATAAAATCTTCTGCATGTATACAATATTTATTTTGTCTTTTTTTAGCTATCAAACTATGCATGTCGATGCCCATCGATTTCGATTGACGACTTCTAACCACATTTTTGAATGATTCTTTTTTCTATTCAGTTTTTTTTATTTAAATTTTTCTATGTTCAAGTACTCTTTCAACATTTATGACTACTACAAGAGGTATATATAAAAGTATATGTACATTACAAAACTACTACGGACCAAAATATGTATAGATTCTTAACAAATAACTAATGCAAGTGTATGTGTTGGCTGCACACTGCTGACGCTGTGTCTGGGCAACCGAATGTTATACAAAACTACTCTTTGTGTGATCCACAAATTGTTGTTTCGGATCTGGGTGTATTGTGTATGTGAAATTGTATGTTTGCAAGCACGCACAACACAGGTGAAAATCCTGATGTGGGACCATGTTTTACAAACAGAAAAAAATATATAGATATACGAAATATCTGTTCCTCTGCCAGGTACTCGTGAATGTTTTGGAATATTGTCGCTAACTATGTTAGGCAAATGTCACCCTTACTTTATTGACTGCCTTTCCATACAAACGTCTGTTACCTATAACACACGCAATGTCTAAGAGTTGCCACTTTTTTATTAAAAATCTCCTCAACCAGGTCAGTATTTTTGTTCCCTTAGAGCGGTCCCCTCTGGCATTACCACTGAGGTCCCTTTTATAAATAGCTTTCATAATCCTGCTCTCATTCATGACCACAAACATTACAGCACACTTTTTAAATTTTTGTTCCTTATCTTCCTTTCATTTCTAAGCAAAATGTATCTAAGATAATAGTCAGTATTATAATATCATTATTTTTACGCTTACAAAGATTATTTAATTAAAAATGTGCGTTATAAAAGTCAATAAGAATTATTAGAATTAACCTTCCAATTTCGTAGTTGAAATTCGACTACCAATAATAAAACTTTATTGATATTAACAGTAGTTACGTTTAAGTACTAAAATATACAAATTGAAAGGACTTCTAAATTGCTATTAAAATTTAACTTTACCAATTAAATTTTCAGGCCAACAAATAAGCACACAGACGGACGAAACTCTATTGTTTTATTTTATATATCTACGTATAGATAATCACGCACATCTCAAATTAAAACCGTAATCGATAAGGTATTCTACGAACAACATATAAGGTTCATTGTTAAATAAACCAGCAAGATTACATTCTATATCAACACAGGCGTTAGAAGTAATGAAAGGGCAGCATTTCTAGATAATTGCTTAGATATGGGCATAATCCCGTGTTATCGCCACAACTATCCACGAACATATATTAAATCTGTTGATGAAGCAAGTTCTTGAGATGAGCCACCTTCATTAGTAAAGTTACATTTCATCTTGATCTGGAATGAGTAGCTAGTTAGGTTTGTCGTCCTCGATGTTGGCTGTAAAACTTATTTGTTCGATGTATGAGATTAGAAGTGAATTTCTGTGCTATCAAAATGTCACTTTGATTATAATCAATATATATGACGGCACGTCGATTATTTAAATTGAATTTTGAAGGATTTTGTTTTATCACAATTCATCGAACGAGTTTACAATGAATCGTACTCTGGCGGAACGTCAAACAGACAGTTCAGCGTGCGCATTATGGTGGAGAGCGAGCGCTGTGACTGTCATAGGAGACGGATCGCCGACGTCCGTTTGTTTTTGTAATTTATTCGGTCTGAATATAAAATCCTACGCCCTGCGATGGACTGTGAAGACGATGATCGGAATTTTGGTGTGTGTACCAACGCCCCGGTGCCTTCATATAATTCTATGTCGCAGGCAAGTAGTTTAATTAGCCATTCAACCAACGGTCTAGTCCCAATGGGGCTGATTTTTAGCTGGAGTTGTGGTGCAAGCCCATTAATGTACTGCAGCCTCGGCCCGGAATAGGAAACGAAATAAAGTGGTTTTTAATCAGTAAGATTCTTACACTTCCTCTCGCCCCGTCCAGGCCGAGAGAAATAATTTAATAATTTTCCGCCCTCAAAAAACCATCGGCTGGATTGACTACCCATTTGTTTAGCCAAAAGTAGGCCAGCTTGACCGGAGCGATAATTCTGATCGTTTTCCGACCTCTCCCAAGAAAAAAATAATTCATTTGACTTAACACAACAGCAATACTAAACTAACAGCATAACAGACTAATAAAAAACACTACGTAGGTACCATTTTTGAAGAAATATCAGTGCGAGTAATGCTGGTCGATGACAAATAAACGACTCACGAACTGCAAACTACTAGCACGGTAACATTTTGTACGAAACGTTCGCAAACTAACACTGAGCTAGAGTAGATTCAAATTGAAATCAAATATGGCCGCCTCAGCAGATCAAACCGATCTGCAGTCAGACGCCAATTAGTAATGTTGACGTAAGCACTAGGGCTTGATGCTCAGGTGCTCGCTCTAGCGATGCATATAGGTAATTTAGATTGGCTAATAAACCCAACGTCATGTTGAAATTTGTTAATTAATTAGATTCTCGCATTACCAGAGGGCGTTTGAGAGTCAAATGGGCATATGCGGCCAACCGAAAAGTTTAGTTGATTTACTCGGTTGCGTGATAATTTGGCCGTCAACGGCAACTAATAAACCCTTTCTGCAGGTGACGTTATGTTAAACGTATTATTCAAATGAATGAACAGCTGCTTTCAAATTATAGAAAAGTTCAGTGATTTAATATATAAATAACACATATATTTTATATATATAACCATTTTTTACTTATTGCGCATTACTTAAGTAATCATTGCTATTTATTTGTATTTGCAAATGCTTAGCCTAAATAGTCAATGCAACATTAATAAATTCCCGGAATTCCTTATCCTTTCGTATTACTTTAACATAATGACGCGCTAACAAAAACTAACCACCACATCTAATAGATAAAATTTCAGAAATGCCAATATAAACCCAACGCCTCACAAAAGGCCAATTCTATCTCCATTATGAAGTTCCTATCAAACGCAGTAAGTAATTTGAAACACCAGGTACCCATAACCAGAGCGATCCGATGCAGCTTTACGTTCATTGGCAACCCAACCTATCAGGCGATCACATTCCGCAGCTTATAGCAACATAAAACTAGCTTCGTTTACGATCCAACTTATTAAACTTATGTAGTTTCGAACAGCTGAATGGGATTGGAACATCACTATTTCGCTAAAAGCTGATGGCAATGTTGCTGTACTGATATCATCTGTTTAATCAACAAATGTGTTTCTGCTATATCAGGCTCAAAGTTTGGTTTGAACTTTCCAATGTTTGTTGTACTGTTTTGGTCCAAATTGTTGGGTACTAAGGTCAGAATTGTTTGTTCCGCTACAGTTGTTTTATTGCAAGTACAAACGTAGTTTCTTCTTTGGAGCTTTTGATTTGATTGTTTGATTATAATGTATTAGGCTGTGTCTATGAGAAAATCTCCTTACGCAAAACATGTTTTTAGCAATATATACATATATGTATATGTACTGGACTCGTAATGCCTTTCGAGTCGCAGAAGAACATTATTTAGGCGGTTTTGCTTCTAAAATGGTCACCGCTTATCACTATATCAGGGTTTAACGCTTCGGAGAAAATAAACACTTAAGAATTTATATATCATGGAGTGTTATTTTCTGATTTTTTATGTATATGTTCTTATGAACTACATACAAATAACTACTTCAAGACAATAAGCAGCTGCATCCATAACGCAGTTTAAAAATACCTACTACCGGGAATTCTCATAATTTCGTACACCAAAGTTACATTTAGCAATGTTCAAAACGTTCTTAATTATGTGACACTAATTGTGAGAACGACCCAGTTAACGCGACATTAAACTGATATTAGAAGTCGATTAAGCTTCCCAGTCACTTCCTTAGTACCTACGCTCATTTTGTACCAAACAGTACATTAGCTATAAGATCGCTAGAATGAAATGTGCGCGAAGAAGAAAAGAGCCACAGCAGAATTATAGCAGTGGAAATTATTGCACTGCTAAAATAATAAAAGACAATTTTTTTCGGTACTAACAATAAACTAGAATAAAGTTAAAGTTCAACGAGTCTTTAATCTGCCATCACTACTCGACACTGGCAGTATTAAACAACATTTTATAGGAGATTCGGCGCCATTAGAGGAGAAAAAATGGAAGATTGTTCGTTTTTTGATCCTAAACGTCGAGAGGATCCGAGGCCATCACACTCATCTGATTATATTTCCATGTGATCTGAAAAACACGGAATAAATCCACATTGATCTACACGCCTGCCTTATTATTTTAAAGAAACACCTCGTATTTGACGAACAATCAAGCTTCGTTAAAACACCCTCCAATGATGCACCATAAAAACATGTAAATACAAGTGTAAAAAAATATAGTTAATTATTTTCCCCTTTAGATCAACGATGCGAATTGGATGTCACTGAATTGGATATAACAAGTTTGTTTGTAACTTAACTATGGACGTTGGTCCATCGTAAAACAGTTTATAGTATCTGTGGTCGTAAAATAATAATCAGTTTTAAAGCTGAATTTATAAAATTCAGCTAAACGAAACAACAGTAACAAAAAGTCGTTAGGAAATTAAAATATTAATTGGAAGCAGATAGCCCTGTTGAACGATACTCAGACAGAAAAAACATTGAATGACAAAGAAAAAAATATTTAATGCGTACCAGCCGTTTTCCATGACCTTCTCGAATACCAAAAAGCATTAAGAGACCCTTTGTAAAACGCTCCGATGTATTTTTTTTATTATTTTCTTTGTCTCAGAACCTCCAAAAGTACCCCGTCTCCCATCTGTTAAAATAAAATATTCGTCCCGTGAAATAATTGCGGCGGTAATTTTTGGCCCTCATTTAGCAACGTTTTATTATAACAAGAGACAAAAAAATGTAAGTGGTTCTTCGTTAATTTTGGATAATTATTGCGTAGCCGCCTTTGTTGTTATTAAATGGGTCGTGTTAGAGATACATCTTTGTGATGAAACATTTTACGATATTAGCGGGAGTAAGCATATTTGGTAACTCACTCAATTAGTCTCTTGGCACTAACAATTCAGTGTGATAATGATTCCCTGTTAGTTAGTTCAAATTATGCGCTAATAGCTAGATCTCAAATACTTATAATGTCGGTATTAGGCTTAGCAGCTCATTGCTAGCGGCATAGCATCTTGATAGACGTTTTGTACCTTATTTCGAATTTACATTTCCAGTAGCATTTATACTGTAAATGAAGATTCGATCTTTAGCTATAGGTACATAATCACACTTCATTACATATTTTTTTGTTTATACATATTTATGATGTGATAAAAATTACAATCTAGCTTAAATGTCAATGAGTAATTCAGTTTTGACTTCATTTGCTAGAAGGGTAAAAGTTTGTTTATGATATTTAAAAAAAGATTTTGATCCGGAACTAAAGGGCAATTAAATAATCAAAATAATTTCGATAACCACCACGTTAATTGTCAATTAATAACATGTACATTAAATTCAAATATGATACACACAGATGTAGCGTTTAGTGGGTTGTACCAAGTTGATTGAAGCGCTACCTTTAGATCATGGAATGAACTTTATATTTCGTAAGGACCACTAGAAACAGTAAACCTTTTCACACCACCCGCCAGATGGCGCTGTCTTGAGAAAATGAATATTGTTTTGTGAAAATTACCGGCAGATGGCGGTACCTACGTGTTTAAATATCGCATCGTTAATAAAACATTGCACACAAGCTAAGCATTTACGAAACAACCGATGTTTACTTATGCAGCAACAATACTATAATTACTTGTACAAGGAGCAATATAAATAATAATTTATTTTGCCCCGTTTTCTTCATATAATTCCAAATGTACTGTCAGCTCCAAAAGTCGATGAACAGAAACAACTTAACAAAACACCTGTTCACAATAAAATGCCATAAGTTATAGTCGCAACTAGAAAACAAAATAGCCTGTACACCAAAAATTTACAAAAGTCGGTAAACATGACTAATTCAAAAGTATCTGTGCACTATAGTATTCCTAAAGTCACTGTACACCATCAATCCAAATGTCGCTGAACATCATTGTACCAAAAGTCACTAAACAGCAGTAAAGACAAAATTAGGTTAACAAAGTATATTTTTAATGTCACCCTGTGTTAATATAATTTTGACGCTTATGTTGTTCAGCTACTTTTAGGACAGTGCTCGCTAGACCTTAATAATGTTTATATTATATAACACGTTAGTATCCATTTCAATACTTATTTACAAATCAATTATATTTTTAACCGACTTCAAAAAAGGAGGAGGTTCTCAATTCGATGCGTATTTTTTATGTATGTACACCGATTACTCGAAGACGCCTGGACCGATTTGCAAAATTCTTTTTTTATTTGATAGGGTATACTTGCCAGTTGGTCCCATTATCATGAGATCAGGGTTTGATGATGGAATTCTGGAGAAATCGAGAGGAACTTTCAATATTTGTAGGGACGAGTAGTTCTTTTCTATGATGTTTAAGTAGGTCTTTTACAACACTATAACTTGATGAAGGTCGAAGTCGACCTGATGTTGGAGCTGGAAGACATTCAAGGGATCTCCTTGACTATTTGGAGTAGTTGCCTTGTGTTTGATTGTCATTAAGATTCTGATGATGAGAACGAAGGGCAGCTCAGGGAACTCCTGAACGGCTTATAATTACTACTTCGTGTTTGAACTTAATTCATATTGTCAGTAATTATACTAATATGTATATAATATGAAATAACAGAAACATGACTCTAATATTCATCATTTTCATCATTGTTTTACTTGGCACCTGGCACTTACTTGGCACCGACTTCGAAATTATAAAAATAGTTATTAATATTAATTTATATTTACCTAAATGAACACGTCTATTACTTTGTACACAGAAAAAATGTTTTTGCTTTTTAGTTTACTTTTCGAAGTCGGTTGTTTTTTCGTTAAAAAATATTTTACTTCGCCATTTCAAGTGATCAAGTGGCAGAGCAAGCAAGGATAATGCTTTTCGAATGAAAAGACGACGGCTACTTGAGACCGAAAATCACGGTAATAGTAGTAGTCCTAAGTTAGTCAGTGTTCAGTGCTGTAAAACGTTGAGAAATTCCCTCGACTGTCAATGGCCTCCATACTTAGACTGTAGACCTTCAATATACTTACATAATCCATATAAGTGCAAAGTGCTCACCAATACAAATCATTCAAGCCCAAACACAACATAATTACTCCAAATAGTCAAAGAGATCCCTCGACGGTCTTCCGGCTCAATCATCAGATTTACTGCATAACTTCATTGTAACTCATGTAGGTGGGAAGATTTTATTGATATAAATAAATTAAGCCCAAACACGAGGTAGTTACTGTAAACCGTTCAGGAGTTCCCTGGGCTGTCCTTCGTTGTCATCATTATACCCCTAATGACAGTCACTACCAGTCTTGGTGCAAAGTGCTTACCAAGACGAATTATTCAAGCCCAAACACAAGGCAATTAGTCCAAATAGTCAAAGAGATCCCTCGACTGGCTTTCGGCTTCATCATCAAGTCGAGTTCAACTATCGACAAGTTGACGTAAATACCTGAATAACTTCAAAAATATATGAATTTCCCCTCGAGAAAAATCGAGGGTGGGTTTCCATCATCAGATCTTGACCTGGTGATCATGGGACTACCTGGAAATCATACCCTACTGAACAAAATTCAATTTACCATATCGGTCCAGGCGTCTTCGAGTAATCGGTGTACATACATAAAAAATACGCATCGAATTGAGAACCTCCTCCTTTTTTGAAGTCGGTTAAAAATATAATTGATTTGTAAATAAGTATTGAAATGGATACTAACGTGTTATATAATATAAACATTATTAAGGTCTAGCGAGCACTGTCCCAAAAGTAGCTGAACAACATAAGCGTCAAAATTATATTAACACAGGGCAACATTAAAAATATACTTTGTTAACCTAATTTTGTCTTTACTGCTGTTTAGTGACTTTTGGTACAATGATGTTCAGCGACATTTGGATTGATGGTGTACAGCGACTTTAGGAATACTATAGTGCACAGATACTTTTGAATTAGTCGTGTTTACCGACTTTTGTAAATTTTTGGTGTACAGGCTATTTTGTTTCCTAGTTGCGACTATAACTTATGGCATTTTATTGTGAACAGGTGTTTTGTTAAGTTGATTCTGTTCATCGACTTTTGGAGCTGACTGTACTATACTATAATTATACTATACTAGTAGTAATATTATACCCAATGAATTCTAAGAACATTGTTAAGTGTATTATAGGAATTTCACATCACTCGATGCATTATTGCATATTAATTGAGTTCATTGTAATTCTTGTCAGGATCAATTAAATCTATTATAGGCGAGGCAAATTCGCAGAAATGATCACGACAATATGAAAACAGAAGAGTGTATAATAATGAAAAAACTTGCCTATAGACAATGTACTAAACAAGATTGAAGATAAAAATACAAAACAGTCACTTATCAACAAGGTCAGTCACACAACAACTACGAACTTTTTCTGTGACATATCGGTAAGCAAACGGATCACCCGGTGGAAAGCAAATTACGCTACAGAAGTTAACAGCTGGCCTTTTGGTATAGGCAATTTAAGGTTTTAGGAAGTTCGGAATATATGGATACGGAATGGGTGGTTCCCCAAACCATACCTACCTCGCTCACAATATGACGAAACACAATGCAAGCCATTCTAAACTCTTTTTCTAATATTCGTCAATTGAAAAACTTACTTGAATAAAAAAAAACGTGTTAAGGCGATAACATTCAACTATTTTAACGTCTTCATTCTCAAATACAAACAAAAAAAAACAATATCAACGTGTTAAAAAAAATATTTCTCTTTATCACGTAAACTAAGCTAAAAACTCTAAAGGATCACAACAATTAAGGGCCAATTTAGCATTCCCGAACTAAGATGTTTGCTAACAGTTATCAATGAAATTAACCGAAAGCCTTAACCAGAATAGATTCAGACGACCTAGATAGCCTCGAGTCGAAGCACTTGATTTAGCAAAGAGGTAAGGTAATCCTATGAAGATCCAATTGTGGAATGGTAGGAGGCATCGCAATGCAAACGTAATGCGTTGTGCAACTCGATTAAAGTTGGAACACTCTCCATTCTCTCTGGCCACACTTCAATGATAACTGGCCGCATTCGACGGAAGAGAATACCAGCGGGGAATCAGTTTTGACTTGAAAGCTGCTTGGTGATGACAAGAAAAATATATCCTATATACCTACATATAAACTATGAAATTGAATTTCGTATAATTAACTCCCTATATAAAACATTTTAGTGCAAATAAGAAAGGACGAAACACATTATTTTCACTTTAATTTAAAAATTATAAACCCGCCCCGGCTTCATCATCATCATCATCATGAATCAAAAAATCATATAGTTTCAAAGGTTAAGCATAAATAGTTGATCAAAGATACATAAGAATATAGGGGATTAGGTATTTTATACTATATTTTTTTTATATAATAGTTCGGCAAACGAGCAGACGGATTACCTGATCCCATCCTCCGCCTAGGACGGAGGGGTTACGAGTGCGTTGCCGACCTTTTATGGATTGGGGATTTGGAGATTTACGGACTGGGGAGGAATTGGGGAAAGGGAAGGATTGGGCCTCCGGTGACCTCACTCACATGGCGAAACACAACACTGTGGTTGTTTCACGCCGGTTTTCTGTGAGGCCGTGGTATCGCTCCGGTCGAACCGACCCATTCGTGCCGAAGCATGGCTCTCCCACACTTCATCATGTTATCCTCCCTTATAATTATACAAAAACTAGATTGTATATTTATTTATGATTTAAAACTGACATTAAATAAGAAATTATTAAAACCAAGACAAAATAGAACAAGAAGATCTAACAAAAAGTCTTTACTAAAAATAAAGACTATTTTTTATCTGCTTTCAACACTTTCATAGAAACCTTTTTTCTACAAATACATTTATTTTGTCTGACAAGTCTCTTGGCCAGCGGACTGCTTCGGTTCCCCAGAGGACCACAGGTCAGGTCCACTTTAAAAGCGCTTTGTGAATTTTTACTTACTGCTTAATTTTCAAAGATTTTACTTTGTACGTGCGCTACGCTGTGGCAATAACCTAACTCAGATTTATAATTTACGTGAGCTTTATTTCTTTGACAATATTTACTTGAAATGTTAAATATTCAGGAGTTAATTCGATTTCAAAACTTTAGTTTTCCGCTCATTGCAATCTAGAACTTAACAGTGTTGATTATTTCAATTTTGAAAGCAAAGGCTTCGTTGTACAAAGGACTGAGCATTAATTATAAGCCTTGCTCGCTTTATGGATTTCAAAAAAGTTGCATTGGCACTTACCCGGTTTCTAATCTAAACCCGAAACCCATGCATTAGGAGCCTATACCTCCGAGCCACCATGAACTTTATAATTTAGGTTTTATTTTCTCGAAATCCTTATGTGTAAATAATATCCTTTATTAACAAAAAAAAACTATTTCTATTAAGAAAATCTTCCAACATCGAATACTCAAACGATCTCGATGCGACTTAATTGGATTCCTATAGTTACAATAACAATAATTGCAATGATCGAGAAAAGAAAACAAATAGTAAAAACAACCCTTAATAGTAAGTATTGTGTTTCGGTATTTATTACATTGTTACATAAAGATTAAACAAAGTGGACTTAACGCTTTGCATTAGCCTTTTTTACTAGTTGACTTGCGTACGGGTGTGTTTGTACTTGTTATCTTTTTTTTTTTTTGAGGGCAAAAACCTTCTTATGGCTCTTCTTGCCCTGAATGGTGAGAGAGAGTGTCAGGCACTTATTGACTAAAAACCACTTCATCCCTTCTCCCACTCCAGGCCAGGCCCAAATTATCTATGTACATTATTGTGCATACTTCGCAACCCCGACTGAGCATCAGCCTGATTGAAGCCCATCTATGGTGGTCTGTTGGCTATTTCAGCTTAACACTAGGTTAAGTTCAAAATTAATTGTTTAAATAGTCTGACACTCCCTCTCTCATATGCGACGCGGTATGGCAAGAGGGAGTATTAGACTCCAGGCCGAAGCTGTGATACCTCATTGCGCTTGACCCGCAACCCCGGCTAAACATCGGCCCGGTTGAGCCCTATCTGTGGTGGTCTACTGGCTCTTTAAGGGCGCTTACGGTATGCTTGGAGTATATTAAAATAATAAATTTACCAATAGAAATTTTAGTGACATACTACTCTGTCAAGAAAGTACCGGGAAAAAGTCAATAATACACAAAATGTTTGTTATTCATCTAAATTTATTTTATCACCTTCAAAGTATGCTCCTTCAGAAACGATACACTTACGCCAACGAATAATCCAATCATCGAAACTTTTTTTAAACGCTGTTTCTGGGATTGAGTTCAGTGCTCGCCGCGAATTCTCCTTTATGTCTTCTAACGATTGAAAACGGGTGCCACGAAGGGGTAATTTGAGTGTGGGAAAAAGAAAGAAGTCGGCTGGAGCCATATCTGGTGAATATGGTGGCTGCTCGATGGTGTTTGTTGAGTGTTTGGACAAAAAGTCGTTTACAATGATGGCCAAAATCCAAGAATTTTCTTTCCACATTTCTGGCCTTTTTCGTCCAATTTGTTCTCTTAAACGAAGCATTACGCTCAAATAATATTCTTTATTTACCGTTTGACCTTCGGGCAAGAATTCTGAGTGCACAACACCGCGATAGTCAAAGAAAACAGTCAACATGACTTTGACTTTTGATCGATTTTGACGTGGTTTTTTCTGTTTTGGTTCAGTAGGAAGGCGCCATTCCGAAGCTTGTTGACTAGTTTGCATGTCAAACTCGTAAACCCACGTCTCGTCACCAGTAACAATGCGTTTCATGAATGTTGGGTCGGTATTGACTCGTTCTAGCATGTCCTCAGCGACGTTCATGCGATTTAGTTTTTGAAGAAAATTCAGGTCTTTTGGGACTAGCCGAGAGGCAACACGTTTCGTACCCAAATTATTTGTTAAAATGGTACGGATCGACTCGTGAGATACAGAAAGTTCGGCGGCCATCTCTCTTAAACTTAATTAGGATTTTCAGTCACTATTTCCTTCACTTTTGCGATGTTAACTTGAGTTGCAGACGTTGATGGCCTACCAGAACGAGGCAAATCTTCCATCACATCTCGACCGCTTTTGAACGCTTTGTACCACTGATAAGCACGTGTTTTTGATAAAGTCGATTCACCGTAAGCCTTCTGTAACATTTTGAGTGCCTCCGAACACGAAATTTCATTGGCGATGCAAAATTTAAGACAAACTCTTTGTTCGATGTTTTTGTCCATTATGATATTCGCAATACACATGTTTTTAATATAAATTACAGATGCAACTCAAATTTCGCGCCAAAATGGAAAACAGTTATGCCAATTTAACAACAACAAAAAAAATTAAAATTAGAATTTGGAACCATAAAAAAAACATTCATTCCCGATACTTTGTTGACTGAATGTATATATATTTGAAGTGACTAATAATTTTATTATAATTAGAATAAGCAGATATAGTATAGAAATTTATGCAAGATCAGGTAATAAAATCCATAAAATGGTTAACAGTTATCAAGTACACAGTCGGACGCCAAAGGCTGGTTAATATCGAGTATCAACTTCAATAGAGCTCTATTGGTAAGGACTAAGTCATTACTGATATAAAATAAGCTGTTATTGATTATAGCCAGTGGAAAAAGAAACGTGACCTTAAATAATAATCATATCGTATTTTATAAAATTTTGCTAATCACTTTTTAAATCAGGTTGGCTATGAATAAATGAGCAGCAAGTGTCGAATAGTTTCTAGTACAGTCGTGTTCAAAATGCGTGAGAACGTGAACTCGAATTTCACCCGGTGAGAATGAAAGAGGATTCGTAAAAGGCTTTTGGATTGAGAATGCTGAATCATCGCGGTGTCGAGTGGCGGGCGTCGCGCCGCTCTATACTAGTGATGACGTGCAATAACGAGCTAGTGATGTGATGGGTATCGATACTTTTATTGCCAACTTTTCTTCCATATTTTTTTGTTGCGAGAAATAATTACAAAATATTCTGACTTAAATGTCAGAGTGTAAGTAAGAATTGTGACGCAAAGAAGATGATTTAATTGAGATCAATAAATACTGCAGTTGTATACACCACATACGTAAATTAAGGTGATTTTTAAATTTTTAAGTGACTACTTAAGAATTAATTTATTGCATACGCTTTGTTAAACATATTAATAAATATTCATCGATACATAATTAAGTCACTACACATTTTATAGTTTTACCGAATCTCAATTCCATGGGTCATCGATTACAAATAGTTTGAATATCGTCACAACATCACTACGGTCACACCATAAGAACTAGTGCCTAATCTTGCGCGGGATCTCAAAAGGAGGGTTTGAAAGAGGCACACTGGTGTCTGTTGCCTGATGAAAAACCGACTGGAGTGTCACAGCCCTTTAATATTCACCCCCGTTCTTTGTTTCGGGTGATTGACGAAAATCGCTGCGAACCCTGAAGCACTACCGGACTCTGTTTACATACATTGCAATTTGTTTGCGTAGGACCACGTGAGTTTAGGTTTAGCGTTGTGGACTTACCGGTTTACGTTTGGTTTTACTCTAATACTTAGAGTACGTACAGGGGATAACGTTTACGGTTTGAAGTGAAGTTAATGCACAGTTATATTTACTCTGGGGATGGGATTATGGTGTAGGATTGTTGTTTGTTACTGTGCACAGGTTAGTAGGTGGAGGTGGTGAAGCCTCTTTTGTACCTGTTTAGATTTGAGACACAACAGCTCTTTTAGATTATCCTATAGACATTTATCATTATCAGCCCATTTTTCGTCTAATTTTCGATATAGGCCTCTTTAATAATAGGACACTGAGTTCGATGTTCAGCTCTTCTCATCCAAACAATAAGTAAAATACCTTACAAGACTTAATCAACCTTTGCAGTACGCGACAGTCATTATGGTATAACGTTTTTTTGTTTGAGGTGCGAAACTTATCATCTTGCTTCTCTCACCTATGGCCTAGGATTTTCTTCTGTGTCGTGGGTGCGTTTACAAAATACATCACACATACAAGAGTTGTTGCGTGTCAACCAGTTGTCGGACCACGGCGCCACCATAAAGTTAAATTTAACGTTTTCATAAAGTAAAAAAATAATAAACTCAGTAGTTGGTTACATACCAGGGGTGGCTGGAAAGTTATCTACCTAACATAGAAAGAAAAGACCTAGGAAGCTGATTTTTTTTTATTTTTCAATATAGTCCCCTGGTACCTTAATGCACTTATTACATCTGTCAATAAGCGACATTCAACCGTCAAAAAAATATTTCTTGGATTGGTCGTCAAAATGGCCATCCACAGCGGCCTTTATTTCTTCATCGGTCGAAAATCGCCTCCCTCTTAGGCTTTTCTTCAAATTTCTAAATAGAAAATAGTCACAGGGGCCAAATCTGGACTATGGGGTGGACGGTTTAGTTCCGTGAAGCCATTCTTGCTTAAGACTGACCTTGCATGTAAAGCTGTGTGGACCGGAGCATTGTCGTGCAAAATTAAAACTCCTTTGCCGAGTTTGCCTCTTCGTTTTTCTTTTATGGCTTCTCGCAGTTGGTCAAGTAAGCTGGCGTAGTAAGTTGCGTTCATCGTAGTATTTTTTGGTAGGTTATCTATCAAAAGAATCCCCTCGACATCCCAAAAAATTGTTGCCATAAGCTTGCCTGCTGATGGCCGAACCTTAAACTTACACGGTTGCTTCTTCCCTTTAAATTTCCACTGTAAAGACTCCTGTTTGCTTTCGATGTCCTATTGGCGAATCCAGATTTCGTCGCAGGATACTATTTTAAAGATAATTTCTTCTTCTCTGTCTTTTACTAGGTCCAAAAATGCCTTACAACATTCAACGCGTCGTTTATCAAAGAGCGTCAGCATTCTCGGTACCCATCGTGCACTTACCTTTATCACCCCTTAATGTTCGTGAATAATAACGTGAACACGTTCCTTACTAATCCTGACATCCCTAGCGATTTCCCACTGCTTGACTCTCCGATCTGCGAGTATTATTTTTTCCACTCGAGCCACCGTGTCTACTGTGACTGCAGAAACCGGCCGTCTGCTACGGGGATCGTCTTCCAGACTCACACTGCCATGTTTAAATTGTTTAGACCAAAACTTAATAACAAAATCGGAAGGACATGAATCACTAAACACATTGGACATTCGTTGTTTTATTTGCGAAGGAGTATTTCCTTCTTTAGTTAGGACTTTAATCACGGCACGCTGCTCAATTTTAAGCATTTTATTATTTTCATCCGACATGTTTACTATGTTAGTGGACTATTCGTAATAAAAACAATTGAAACAAATGAATGCTATTATTTTCAAATAAGGAATACATAAGTATTAAAACTTCATAGTGGCCAGTATCATTTTTGTAACTTTATTGAACAAAGTAGATTATATATCAGCCACCCCTCGTACATCTAAATACTAACACTATGCACAGACACAGAACCACAAAAGTAAAGCTAATAACTACAAACCAACTTTAAAAACACACAAACAAAACACGAAATCCTTTGATAAAACCTTACGAAACGTGACGAAGCATTTTCGTCGAAAACTTTACATTGAAAAGCTTAATAAAAATCTGTGTGCATGGCCAAAGAATGGACGTGGTTTTGTTCAAACTAAAGCAAATTGCCTGAATTGGGCCATTCTGTTGTGTTACGAACTTTGTTACAGTACAAACTTTTACACTGACCGAGCAATTTAAGTTGGTAACTTAATATCGCACTGGATTCGTCTTAACTGAACCAGAAATTGTTTTAACTGTTTATTTCACTTTAGTTCTGTAATTGATAGAAATGCAACTTGGTTTTTTTTTGTGAGGGGATAATCATCAAATGACACACCTGCGTGAGGCGGGAGGTGAGGACGCCGTGGCGGCTCTCTCAAGCCACTCCTCAAAGAGGGGTCTTATCGCTGCTATAATAGCGTGCCCGAATGCAACTTGGTTAACGTTTTGTAAACAGAACAAAGTTTCTCTATCCTTATATCCCTATGTATACTTAAATCTAAAAAAAAAGCGGATTTTCATACGGTTTTTGAAAAAACCGGCGTCCAATAACACTTACGTAGTATTTCGCCGTGTAAGTGAGGTAAACGGAGACCCAATCATTCCCCCTCCCCGATCCTCAATCCAAAAATCGTATGTATCCTTTAATCTTGAATAACCCACTAGAGGCTGGCGAGTGGCAACGCACTTGAAAGGAGTTACTCCTTTGGCTGAGCGGCACTGAGTGTTTACAGTCATCAAAAGTGTGAATAAAATATTTATCTATCTCTATCTCTATCACCTTCACCTTCACCTTCACCTTCACCTTCACCTTCACCTTCACCTTCACCTTCACCTTCACCTTCACCTTCACCTTCACCTTCACCTTCACCTTCACCTTCACCTTCACCTTCACCTTCACATTCACCTTCACATTCACCTTCATATTCACCTTCACCTTCACCTTCACCTTCACATTCACCTTCACCTTCACCTTCACCTTCACCTTCACCTTCACCTTCACCTTCACCTTCACCTTCACCTTCACCTTCACCTTCACCTTCACCTTCACCTTCACCTTCACCTTCACCTTCACCTTCACCTTCACCTTCACCTTCACCTTCACCTTCACCTTCACCTTCACCTTCACCTTCACCTTCACCTTCACCTTCACCTTCACCTTCACCTTCACCTTCACCTTCACCTTCACCTTCACCTTCACCTTCACCTTCACCTTCACCTTCACCTTCACCTTCACCTTCACCTTCACCTTCACCTTCACCTTCACCTTCACCTTCACCTTCACCTTCACCTTCACCTTCACTTTCACCTTCACATTCACATTCACATTCACATTCACATTCACATTCACCTACACCTTCACCTTCTCCTTCTCCTTCTCCTTCATCTTCATCTTCATCTTCACCTTGACCTTCTCCTTCTCCTTCTCCGTCACCTTCACCTTCATTTTCACCTTCATCACTATAATTTATACTTTTATGCTCCAAAGTAAAAAGGGTAGATCGATAAGGACATTGCAAACGGTTGGACGCCTGGAGTGCTTCCTATTGCGGCAGCTGGGGTGTGAAGATAATTCTCTCCTCATGCGTCCAACTTCTTTCAAACTTTCAAAAAGAGAAGACGCAAGCTGACCTGTGCATGTTCACCTTCACCTTCACCTTCACCTTCACCTTCACCTTCACCTTCACCTTCACCTTCACCTTCACCTTCACCTTCACCTTCACCTTCATATTCACCTTCACATTCACCTTCACCTTCACCTTCACCTTCACCTTCACCTTCACATTCACCTTCACATTCACCTTCACCTTCACATTCACCTTCATATTCACCTTCACCTTCACCTTCACCTTCACCTTCACCTTCACCTTCACCTTCACCTTCACCTTCACCTTCACCTTCACCTTCACCTTCACCTTCACCTTCACCTTCACCTTCACCTTCACCTTCACCTTCACCTTCACCTTCACCTTCACCTTCACCTTCACCTTCACCTTCACCTTCACCTTCACCTTCACCTTCACCTTCACCTTCACCTTCACCTTCACCTTCACCTTCACCTTCACCTTCACCTTCACCTTCACCTTCACATTCACATTCACATTCACATTCACATTCACATTCACATTCACATTCACATTCACATTCACATTCACATTCACATTCACATTCACCTACACCTTCACCTTCTCCTTCTCCTTCACCTTCACCTTCACCTTCACCTTCACCTTCACCTTCACCTTCACCTTCACCTTCACCTTCACCTTCACCTTCACCTTCACCTTCACCTTCACCTTCACCTTCACCTTCACCTTCACCTTCATCTTCACCTTCACCTTCACCTTCACCTTCACCTTCACCTTCACCTTCACCTTCACCTTCACATTCACCTTCACCTTCACCTTCACCTTCACCTTCACCTTCACCTTCACCTTCACCTTCACATTCACATTCACATTCACCTTTACATTCACCTTCACATTCACCTTCACATTCACATTCACCTTCACCTTCACATTCACCTTTACATTCACCTTCACATTCACCTTCACATTCACATTCACATTCACATTCACCTTTACATTCACATTCACCTTCACATTCACATTCACATTCACCTTCACCTTTACATTCACCTTAACATTCACCTTCACCTTCACCTTCACCTTCACCTTCACCTTCACCTACACCTTCACCTTCACCTTCACCTTCACCTTCACCTTTACATTCACCTTTACATTCACCTTCACATTCACCTTCACATTCACATTCACATTCACATTCACCTTTACATTCACATTCACCTTCACATTCACATTCACATTCACATTCACCTTCACCTTTACATTCACCTTAACATTCACCTTCACCTTCACCTTCACCTTCACCTTCACCTACACCTTCACCTTCACCTTCACCTTCACCTTCACCTTCACATTCACCTTCACCTTCTCCTTCTCCTTTACCTTCACATTCACCTTCACATTCACATTCACATTCACATTCACATTCACCTTCACCTTCACCTTCACCTTCACCTTCACCTTCTCCTTCACCTTCACCTTCACCTTCACCTTCACCTTCACCTTCACCTTCACCTTCACCTTCACCTTCACCTTCACCTTCACCTTCACATTCACCTTCACCTTCACCTTCACCTTCACCTTCACCTTCACCTTCACCTTCACCTTCACCTTCACCTTCACCTTCACCTTCACCTTCACCTTCACCTTCACCTTCACCTTCACCTTCACCTTCACCTTCACCTTCACCTTCACCTTCACCTTCACCTTCACCTTTACATTCACCTTTACATTCACCTTCACATTCACCTTCACATTCACATTCACATTCACATTCACCTTTACATTCACATTCACCTTCACATTCACATTCACATTCACCTTCACCTTTACATTCACCTTAACATTCACCTTCACCTTCACCTTCGCCTTCACCTTCACCTTCACCATCGCCTTCACCTTCACCTTCACCTTCACCTACACCTTCACCTTCACCTTCACCTTCACCTTCACCTTCACCTACATCTTCACCTTCACCTTCACATTCATCTTCACTTTCACCTTCACCTTCACATTCACCTTTACATTCACCTTCACATTCACCTTCACCTTCACCTTCACCTTCACCTTCACATTCATCTTCACCTTCACCTTCACCTTCACCTTCACCTACACCTTCACCTTCACCTTCACCTTCACATTCACCTTCACATTCACCTTCACCTTCACCTTCACAATCACCTTCACCTTCACAATCACCTTCACATTCACCTTCACCTTCACATTCACCTTCACCTTCACCTTCACCTTCACCTTCACCTTCACATTCACCACATTCACATTCACATTCACATTCACCTACACCTTCACCTTCTCCTTCTCCTTCTCCTTCTCCTTCATCTTCATCTTCACCTTGACCTTCACCTTCACATTCACCTTTACATTCACCATCACATTCACCTTCACCTTCACCTTCACCTTCACCTTCACCTTCACCTTCACCTTCACCTTCACCTTCACCTTCACCTTCACCTTCACCTTCACCTACACCTTCACCTTCACCTTCACCTTCACATTCACATTCACATTCACATTCACCTTTACCTTCACCTTCACCTTCACCTTCACCTTCACCTCACCTTCACCTTCACATTCACCTTCAACTACACCTTCACCTTCACCTTCACCTTCACATTCACATTCACCTTCACCTTCACCTTCACCTTCACCTTCACCTTCACCTTCACCTACACCTTCACATTCATCTTCACCTTCACCTTCACCTTCACCTTCACCTTCGCCTTCACCTTCACCACCACCTTCACCTCCACCTCCACCTCCACCTCCACCTCCACCTCCACCTCCACATCCACATCCACCTCCACCTCCACCTCCACCTCCACCTCCACCTCCACCTCCACCTCCAACAACCTTCTCCGTGTGAGAAAAGGCCTGTGCTCGGCAGTGGGCACTTATGGGCTGATGATGGTGATGATGATGATGACTATTTTTTTCACTAATTTTGAAGAATCTCTTAAATCTCTTGAAGAAATAACTTACTAATTAAACAGTGATAAAGGTCGTTTTCCTAATTAAACAACCTCAAAATCACTATAATTTATCGTTTTATGCTCTACATCTACCCTTTTTATGTAAAAAGGGTAGATCGATAAGGACATTGCAAACGGTTGGACGCCTGGAGTGCTTCCTATTGCGGCAGCTGGGGTGTGAAGATAATTCTCTCCTCATGCGTCCAACTTCTTCTTTCAAACTTTCAAAAAGAGAAGACGCAAGCCGACTTTTGTACGGCAGTCAAGGTCGTCGACGTGTGAGATTCTTAGCCTTCTGAATCAGAAAATGAGAGGAACATAAAACGTTATAGTTTTAAACTCAGTTTCAATGTAACAAAACTGCCTTAATGCTGATAATGGTTACGATCAAAAAACCGCTTTACCAATAAATCCTTCTTCATAACCCTAAGCCCACATTATATTCAAAGCAATTTAAACTCTTGATAAATCTCTTATCGCGGAAAAAATCTTAATAAATATAAGCATCAATCAAGGCAACGGTATGAGGGCAATGAAAAATGGCGATTGCTATTAAAACGTGAACGCACAATGGCAGCACGCGACGCTTCGTAATTACAACGTTTAACTTGCATCAATCATCGGGAATATTGTTTTGTTTCAAAATATGCCTTCATATCCTTGTTTCATATACCTACGTTTTTGCTTCACAAATAAATAAATTAACTTACATACTTAAATACGTTGCAAGTTTTATTTAATAGGAGGCAAACGAGTAGATGGTAAGTGGGTGATGGTAAGTTATCAGCGCCGCCTGACACCTGCGACACCAGAATAGCCATAAGAGCCTTGCAGGCCTTTTAAAAAGGAACATATCATTCAATAATTTTACTGTGTCAGATAGAAAGGTTCGCGCAAATTGCAACCACCTAAATTTTTTTTCGATCCTAAGTCGGTAAACGTGTAGATATATAGACTGCTTAATAAATCCAACCATTACTAAAATATATGTCAAGACATTCTAACGTAGTAGGTGTGAACTTAAGAGGAATCTTTTGTCCTGTACGTCAGTCAAAGGGTTCGCGCTAACAAGTAATATGACCATTATATGAATTTCCTTTGCGTTGTTTCTACATTCATAATCCTAAATATATGTGTTGTGCGTCAATATTATTTTCTTATTAACCTCGAGAAAGAGAAAATTTGCTGAATATATGTACTTACTTACGTAATAACTTCTTGGTATATATTTTATATAATAAAAAATACTGTCACTTACTTGTATATTTGATCATCGTAAGTGCGTACCCTAAAGTAAATAAGCCTAGTTAGATACTGGCATATTTTTTGAAGACAGTATATTTTGAGTTTAGTTCTCCAGCCCTGAATGGGGCTAGAAGGAATATGAAAGCCTGACTGACTGAAAACCGCCCGTGCCTTCTTCAGCTCCGGGCAAGGCCACAGTATAATTATAATGACTTCTACTACACTATAACTATATTATCTTTAAGAATTCTACTTACATATATATAAACTTTTGCTAAGTTACTTGTAAAGTTCATTTTATGTATCACTAACGTTGACACACAAAGTCATATCCATTCTTTCACTCTCCGAATGAATGGAAAGGCACTTTCACAAAGAAATATAAAGAAAACATATATCGACTCGACTTCTTTGAGATGGATAACGTAGAACCTTTTATTTTGATATAGGCACCTCTTTGCTTATTGCATATTTACTTACATATATAGGTAACTTTTTGTTTATTCTCTGAAAGGGTTGTATGGACGGAAGAAACACTTTTTGATATGAAAACATAACCAAAAAGAAACAGCTCTTTGTGTTTTTATTGGCTAACAAAACTGATATATATATATATATATATATATATATATATATATCAGTTTTGTTATATATATATATATATATATATATATATATATATATATACAATTGTAACAAGAAAGAAAATCAAAAATATAATGAAAGATTAATATTTAACTTAAGTACATCGGTATTAAAAATTACCTTCCCTTCTTATAAATTAACAAGACGAAAAAACTATAAATAAACAATGTTCAATCTAATTAAAAATAAGTGCCAAACTAACAAAAACTTAAAAGAAACTTCTTTTAATAAAACTAACAAAACTTTAACCTGCCTTATTAAATATTAAAACAGTAT
This sequence comes from Spodoptera exigua, assembly GCA_902829305.4. Classification (NCBI taxonomy): domain Eukaryota; kingdom Metazoa; phylum Arthropoda; class Insecta; order Lepidoptera; family Noctuidae; genus Spodoptera; species Spodoptera exigua. Next base: position 9,543,978 of record LR824612.2, read on the forward strand.
CACCTTTAACAATACCAACGACAGACTCTATTGTTATCAATTAATTAAAATTTACCGTAGCTACCGTCCTTCAAGTTTAGAGACAGGGCTGTCTACTACACATAACTTCTATATACAATATGTATGTAGGTATATATGTACGTATCACACTTGATATTAATGTACCGTGAAACACAGCAGAACTTCGTGTAAGTTATTCAACACCTGCACCGCTGAGACGTGTCTACAGTTCGACGTTCCAAGGGAAAACGCTTCAGTTTCGGTAAATTATGAGCATGAAACGGTTGAATTTATACCTTAATTCATGTATGTTTTAGTGTCAAATTTGATTGGTGGTTTTTTTTAGTAGCACAAAATGTGGACATGACATGACTAAAATTCGAAATTTAATTTAATTAATTTTACTTCACTTCGAAAGTCGATTGATTTATGCTGTTCGGTTTGCAATGTAAAACGTAATTAACTATTAGATTATCTGTGTGCAAATAATAGTATGTATTATTTGCACACAGATAATCTATACATATGAATATCATAAAGTCATGGTCAAATCATTTATTTTTAGTTTATTGTAATCTGTGGTGCTGGTGTACATTCCTTTAAAGAAGGAGTAAGAAAGTGCGTTCCGCAATGAAATACTTTGAGGCAATATTCTACTATGTTAGAATAATATAACTCTTACACTTAACCACAGAATCTGAAAACGAACGACATTGCATAAAGACATTTTTCATAAAAAGACATTGCTCCTAACTTCAGTACAATTTGATGATATTCGATTTCGATTTTGTATAAAGTGAATATGATAGAAATAGAGACAGTATTGAATCATATGTAGGTATTGTACATCTATAGTTCATAGTAAGTTCGTGTATTGAAAAGTAACGCCGGCGCTTGTGTCAGCCAAGCGATTTGAGAACAAAGGAGACGGACGGGAGCTCTTTTCAAATATTCCTCCATTATAACACACACTGATTTTGAATTTAGAAAGCGTTTTTCAAAATTACATTAGTTATATATTTATTTATTAAATAATTTTAAGAGTAACCATGAAGTTTCTTGCTGGTTCTTTTCCATCGGAATAGGAATTTGGATCGAGTAAATAGCTTAACTAAAAAGACTGACCGACAGACTGACACATTTTTCTTAAAGCTTTGTTTGACGTTCAAAAGTGCCTGTAAGGGTATTTTGACTTGTTTTAGTTCTAATTTTTTTTTTTAATTTTTTTTTTAGTATTTGTTATTATAGCTGGTTCAGAAATACATCATCTATACAAATTTTAATGGCCTCCCTATCACCATATCACGGTTCAAAGGGTTACAGACTTGTGATAAACACACAGAAATCGGAGTCTTGGTAATTAATAGGGTTCCTGTTTTAGTGCGTAGTAGCAGAAGTACGAAACTCTCAAAATAGCTTTAATGTTTATGTTCATAGTAAATCGTGGGTATTTCGTTATCTGTGAATCTTGCTGTATAAAATCTAGTAACTCCAAATCTGTATACACATGACAGTGCCGAACCCTTGTCCAAGATTACAAGGCGCTTTGTTTACTACAGTACTCGCTTCTTATGGTCTCCAATAAATCTACCACTACACAATGCCACTTTTCGTTGTAATGTTATAACTCAACAATGCCTTTACCGATTTGGCAAATTTTTGTCTTTCATTATTCGTGAAAGTCCAAAAAAGGATTACACGTAGAGAAAATTAAAAAAAAAACATTGAGAAAATGTAAAATAGACATCCACGCAGCGGAGCCGCGGGCGATTGCTAATGAAAATATAGTTTTTTCAATTTCTATGTAACATGAATTAAATTCCCGTATGTAGCAGTCACTGGCCAAGCGGCCGCGTCCGCGCGCAAACTTCACCGCCAATTTGTTAGCACCTTACAAAGCAACCTCTTTTAATATTATTCTGCGAGGCCAGAACCCTCTCAAATTAAACGCTACGATATAATATTTGTGGCATTATGAAAAGCTTGCAAACTGGATGCTATTCCCGAGTATTCTCTTCGTTTTTTGTGAGCGAGTCAGAGTCAAGGGTGCAGTGTGAATACATTTGTTTAATTTTATTTTTATTTTTATTTCACATTCATTTTGGGTGGCACATAAATGTAAATGTGGTCTCTTAAATTTGAAATTACAGTATTGGTATTTTAAGTCTGGAGAGGTATGCTTCGATACGCATTGGTCGGGTCAACCGGAGTGATACCACAGCCTCACAGACAACCGGCGTGAAACAACCACAACGTTTGCCGGAGGCCCAATCCTTACCCTCTTTAACCCCTATATCCCCTTATTATTATCCTTTATTTATTACAAAGAATAGTAGCTGGTCACCATGCAAACTAAGAAACCTGTGCTTAAAATGTATCAAGAATCAAGATGTTGAGTACCTATACTTACAGTAAAAACATATATATACATATATCTATATATACATATATCTTAGTATACACACACACAGACACACACACACACACACACAACCCCAAATCTCCCCAACCGTCCAACCCCCATCTTCCAGAAAGGCAGCAACGTCTTGTAGTTGCACTGGTGATGGTGATAAGTTTACTCTTCAGACGCTCTATCACAAAAAAATCTCAGAAACAATTGCCATCTATATTTTTTATCCTCAAGCAAAGTACGAGTTAGTTGAAACAATCCACGGATAAATACTCCCACTTATCGTACCACAGTTTATTATGGCTCCATTTGAAAAATACTAGCTGTGTACCTTTTGTTCAAGAAACAAGTGTCTTCCGAAGTAGCTATTAAGTGCTTGAGAGACTGAGGAGAGCTGGCAACGGGTCCTCATTTCTACTAGACTCGAGGGTCAAGAGACCTTTGTTTTCTCCAGCTTTCAACACTCATTATCACAATAATTACGGTACTAAAAATGCATGAGTGTTAGCAATACAACACCAATTGTTTTAGTTTGGCTGTACAGTGCTAGCAAGTGCAACGAGCGTGAAGCCTAGTTTTGGGCCAGATTGGGGCGAATATTTCAGAATTTTTCAATGCTGCAGTTCAAACAGCCACTTTAAGTAGATACAAATTTGAAGTAGGAATTAGTGTGCTTCAGAAATTGAAACAAACTTTCTACGAGAGATAATGATTCCATTCAAAATGCAAACTATAAAATGTAATGAATGAATATTTTACTACCTTTTAAACCACCCACCACCTTTTAAATACCTACTATTTAATTGGTGACAGGCCTATCGTGGCCTCTAGTGGACGTACGAAGTACTTAATGAATACGATAACCTAAAATAAAACATAAAAATATTAGCATTTTCGAAGTCTGTTAAAAATCGATAAAAACTACAATAGAGAATTCTTCGTCTAGATAACATAATGCAATTATTCAGAACATAATGTAATTTAGAATTTCACTTAATTACCTAGGACTTTTTTGTTGTTCGTTGACAGAGCGACGAACATTCTATTTTTATATCTATATCGTAACACAATACTTGGAAGCTAAGTGCACCATCTAGATGACAAGCTGTAGCTCATTGTTTTCGTAAAAAATTTCTTTGAATAATATGCCATTAAAGAAAATGTTTACTTATTTCTACTGAGTAAGCGCTTTGACATAGATATTTTAAAATTTATTATAATTAAGATATTATAATAATATATACTTCTATTAAAGATCAAAGAAGATTATAACATACTATATAGGTAAATACAGGGTACCGGTATGTTAGACTCTTCCAGACTATCACTCTTTTCCTTCTCCTGCTCTGGACCGGGACCGCGTTTGCACCTGTAACCTCGGCAGAAATGATAAATAATAACATCTAGTTTTTCGTACATCCAAAGGAAAGTTTAACAGATATTAAGACGTTAATTAAAAAACACATTTAACATTTATGTTCATTTTAGACCTTTCCGATGGATAAAAATATCACGTATAATATATGATAACATGAAAGAGTAACAGAACAATAGCCCTAATTCTCAAGTTGCTACTATAGCAATGAACACACAAATCAGAACCCAACATAGAACAACATACAGACTATAAGTACTTAATGAATAATGAGCGACACATCCCGCATACATCCCTCGATAGTAATAAGTCACGTCGCGACGCAGGCCCAATTATATGGCCAGTTAATTATGTACGCTCAAATCCAGACCAATGAGGCCACAGCAAATGACCTAACCACAACATTTCCCCTAATGTGGATACGATTCTAAATTTCAGAGCAATATCGGGCTCAATAACACTTGCGACATTAACTCTCTAGCGAAATAGACGCAACATTGGCTTACGCACCTACCACAACCAAACACAATGCAATTTCCACCCTTACAACATATCATACAGTCCAATTTTATTGAAACACGAGATTTTCGAATCAAGTGTACTCCAAAAAAAGAACGTTATAAGTACACTTATCTATGTTGGTGTGTTTTCATCCCTATTGTTAAAAAGATAAATAAGATTTTTGTGTGTAGCGGATGAGTGATACACCAAGCCGATTTATTCTATTTCATGCCGGCACAAATTGCCAACAGTTAGGTTAACTGTTGCTCGCAGTGCTTTTTATCTTTCCTATTGTATTTTCCCTGATGTATTGCGAAACATATTATTAGCACAAAAGCTGTTTCTGGTCTGCTACAAATGTAACGTGCAAATGGCCATCAAGAAAATTACAAACTTATCTCTCGTAAATTAGATATAGGAAAATATAGAAATAAAGAAGTTTGTGTCCGTAACAATAATTGAGCGTTGGGCTTCATAGATCTTAGATAAAAACTGTTGAAAACCTCGATGACGAAAAACTTCTCTTTAAATCCTATTGAAGCTACACCCCATGCAAGTAATATAAAAAGACCATAACGTATCTGCCTTACTACAGATAGCGAAGTAAAAGTAACTGGCCATCAAAAGGCCGTTAGACGCCATCGACGGACCATATCAATTCAAAAGTATCAATTCACATAAATTTATGAGCCGATATCCTGTTTATTGCATCTCCTGCCCGAAGCGCACCAATAAAATCCTTGTTTTATGTTAAAAGTTTATGAGCAATATTTTATAATAAATATAAAAATAAATAAAATACACAGGGGAAAATCATTTACAATGGCATAAATCTTTACGTTTGGACCTATTTTATGTTTATTATAAACGTATTATAGGTTGATAGGAGGCTGTAACAAGGAAACTGAAATGAAACGATCATTAACGCATACTTTTAGGGTAAGATCTTTTAAGGTCGGAAAATCACCCAATGACTTTCAACCCGTTAGTTATCTTGCTATGCATTTGCAACCCTGGCTGGACATCAATCTTAATATAGGCCTCATCAGTGTAGGTCTGATGGCTCTTGCACGCTTTTACACGCTCGGTCTGGTCATGGTCCAGCGAGAGTCCTTGCTCGCCGTAGACCCACGCTTACTATGACCGTAAATAGTGATTTGATCAACGACGACGCCCAGAACATCTCAGGTGTGAGGATGATTAACGCATGTTACTTAAAAGTTAACTAAACTATTGTCAACAAAATCAGTATTGTCAAATGCAAAAATACCCATGAATTCAATTAATGACCTCAAAAGTGAAAACACATTTGAAATAACTTGAAGATATGACGTAAGACGGTAAGAACCATAAAATTTCTTATGATGATAAGTTTCTAATAACACTAATCAATATGTCTGTCTTCAAATACAATACAGGTGCTTGAAGACAACACTAACAATTACGCCAACCCACACACTGATAGCAGGAACTAGTTAAAAAGTAGTGTTGTGCCGTGCGAGGTCTATGCACGTGAGGTTGCGTTCAATGGGTTTAGTTTAATTGGACGTATCTCACTACTGTTGTCTGAGTGGATAGTGTATGCGAACGCTTAGACTAATGTGTTTCTAATAAATTCATCGATTTGTTAGTATCTAGTCAGTTTAGAGTTTTGTTTATGAATCTATGGTTGATATTGCTTAAAACCACAAGTAAATTTTTAGAAATAAAATCTTGTTTTCGGGTAGAGTATGTATATTTTCTTTTCACACGGATTACATACCTGATTGTGAAAAATCAGCAATGCATTGTAAACCTTTTATGGGTTGATAGGGATTTAAGGATAGGAGATTTGGGGATTGGGCCGCCGGTAACCTTACTCACACGGCGAGATACAACGTATGAGTAAGTATTGCTTAACGTCGGTATAATATGAGATTGCGGTATCACTCAAGTCGAGTTTGGCCCATTCGCGCCAAAGCATGGATCTACCACACTTTTCTCATCTTCGATTTGCTTCAAAAGAAGGAGACAAGACTTAAAAAAAATAAAGATATTTTATGTTTTAATACAGATAAGAGTTTTTAAAATTACCTATATACCAAATATCATAAAATTAAATAATCAACTTTTAACAGTCTTCATTTACGACAAACAAAACTCTAAAGTAAGCGCGTTCTATTTTCGTCAAAACAGTTTGCACATTTACCATGAAGTCATTATTCTCTTCCCCACGGTATGTTTCGGAAGGAAAATCGTTCAATGCTTCCCAATAGTTCACCAAAGTACCGAAACTAAGGTAACGGGGCCATCAGTCTTTAAGGGTGAACTATATTTTACCTAGAAGTGATTTATTCTTGCTCAGAATGGGCATCTTACGTAAGCAGCGTTTCGATTTTGATTTGGTGAGGAAATGTTACGGTGTCCCTTGAGATCGACCTTCCTGGTACATTTATCTAAAACCTTGTTGTTATTCCTTTGCCTCATTATTGGATAAGTACCCGTATTATTCAATACGAATTTTTTTGAAAGTCGGAATATCATCCAATAGCTTAATTCGCCCAAGATGGGCTTAAAGGAAATGTTAGACTTTTACAAACTAAAAATTACCCTTCCTTTTCCTTCTCCAGCATGCACTTGCGACTGCGGTTAAACAAAATAAGAACTGAGCTTCATATAAGCTTGAATAAATGAAAACTTTACATTTTTTAGCACTTGAAAATTTTCAGTGTCAGACGAATTCTCAAATGAGCCTCGATATTGGGCAAAATTAACAAAACGTGAGTCTTGCATTCAGTGTATTTTCATTCGAGGCACAGAAAATGCAATCTTATATTGAAAAATTACTCAAAATTTCAATAGAGTATTTTATCAGTAGCTATAACTTGCAGTGCTAAGTGCAGCACATGATTCTCTTATTTTATCGCTTTACCTGTTGCCTTCCACTCGGTTCGTCCGACAGTTATTACGTTACCACTCCTTATGGCTTCCTAAACTCGTATATTTTACACTATGCAACTTTATCACAGTAAAGCAACTATTTGGTTGGTTGTTGAAATTGTTTCGTGTTGCTAGTTGAAAATTGCTCCTACAAAAGAATTGAATTTAATCAAAGTAGGCAAGTGTTTCTGATCGTTTGTATGTAGTGTTTTTGGCTCAATACTTAAGCATCTTTGTTGCATTCGTCCCTGTCGTTTATCATCGTTTGATTGCACAATCAAATAATAAATAAAATCATTTTTAAATTATGTTTTTGGACTGTTTAAAACATACAAGAGAATAACACTTAATTATGTTGCTTATACCTAATACATATAATTCATTTTACATCTTGTGAACCCAAAATACCAACATGCTGAGGATAAAAACACCATGCTGATCAGAAATTCACAGTCACCAATTTAATAATGCACCGTAACATTTTTAATAATGTAAATTGATTAAAACCTTTTTTCAACGTAAACTCGCAAAAATAAGGCTCAAAAGCCGAGTTTTGGCGTAAATTAAATCGTGAATATCACAGGGGTGGGCTGTTTGAATGGTGCTGTGCAATTTACGACGAGGTACCGCATAATAAGCTGTTTACGTAAATCTGGATTCCGATGAATGTATAATGTAATCAGAGACTAATAACATAAACGTATGCGACCTTTGTTGTTCGATCGCAATATCGAACTAGATTGCTAGAAACTTTGTTTTGGAAATTGAAATAAACTTTGTATATAGCCACATGTGTGAGGTTACCGCAGGCCCAGCCCTTCCTCTCGCTCCCACCCTTCCCAATCCCTAAATACCTGATAACCCAATCCCAAAGGCCGGCAGCGGACTCGTAACTCCTGTTTTGGCTGACCATGGGCGGCCTCGATTGCTCACCATCAGGTGACCATCAGTTCGTATGACACATATACCATATCACAAAAAAAAATCAGAATTGCGTATCACAAATGGAATATTGTAGTAAAAAAACTTTTACACACTTTAAAAATAAAATGAGAAGTGTAACGTACTATTCAAGATAGTATAATACTCGTAACAATAATATTACATTCACATAAATTACTCAGAAACATAGAAATACATAAGTATATATTATCGAATTAAAACACCATAGTTACTTACTAAATAACTTTCAAGGCTTTTAAGAAAACAACACAAAGCGATGCTCCTTAAAACGTGGATACAACGAGGGTTTGACAATTTAAAAGTGCAGGTTGCATTAGTGAAGCGACTCCCAGCATCAATTTATTGAGGACGGAATATTCCTTTGAACTCCATAACGATCTTTGCGGATATGTTTTTGCATAATTCTGTTGATACATTTTGTATCAAATATGAAACAATTAGAGCATATTTTTTACAGTTCCACTTAATTTTGGCTTGTTTATTTTATAACAGTCGTCAGATGAGAAATAATTCAAGCCTTTCTACTTGAGTTTTAGCAATTTTGAATTGTTTATTCGATTAGATTTGTGTAATTAATTTGAATGCATGCAATGCAATGAATTTATTTTGATTTGTACGCCTAAGTTACTTTTTTTTATGAAAGTTTCTTTAAGCGTGACCTTTTTTCATTATAACATTCATTTACGATAAAATTTAGCTGTGTTATAATAAATTGATTCAGTACAATGAAACAATGAAACAATGAATTTATTTTTGCAAATAGGCCATAAAACGGCACTTTTACACGTCAATTTATATGTTGAAAACTAGATGAAGCCGGTATGATATGATGATTGTATCAGAATAATTATCATTGATTAATCATAAATTTGCATAGAAATCTTCAAGTATTCAATTCTTTCCATTTCTTTTACTGGTTAGTGAGCATGTAATATCTTTAAGAAACTTCGTCTTCATTGTTGGGAAAAGTTTGCAAAAATATGAGTTACATTATATCTTCAGTGAGTACTAAGTTCGAAGATGGATTGTCTGACAGATGTTATTATGGTAAAAGTACTGCATACTTACAAATATTATGCTAAGTTGCTATATTAATAACATGATGTGGGTACAGATGTATGTTTGAAAATTAATTGGCATACGAACCGAAAGATAAAGAAAGTAGATGTGAAAGGTAAAAACTTCAAGTGTCATTGTTGATATTCAAGGATTTCAATCAATTTGTCAGATTGCTGAAGAGTGAGAATACTTTTAGTGCTTAAATTGTTATTTAAATTACACATTCTGCCTTTTTATGTGATAGTATCATTGGTTGATGATAAACAGTCGGCGCCCTTCGTGGACAGCATCAAAGTAGTTATGAGTGCGTTGCCAATCTTTTGAGGATAGAGGAATTGGGAAGGATTATGTGTTTAGTCACCTCACTCACACAGCGAATACTTTTTTGTTAGGCTGTTGTCACTTCAGCAAGAAAACTAGAGATGCATGTTCTCATACACTTAAAGATGTCTAACTTGTTATAAAATTAAGTTTCTCATACGTAGTGTAGAATAATAAAATGCGATTTATAATTTTAATAAGTAGTAGCTTCAGAGACGGCGTAAGGCCAGGGTGACATGGGCCACCGCCTACGGCTGCGGTACAGGGTGCAACACGCCTCAAGATTTTTTATCTTTCGTCTTCAGATCGCCACAGGAAAGAACCTCGCAAAATCTGTCTTGCCCACATTAAAATTAGGTCTTGCCTCGCCACTGAATAGCTCATTCATTCAATACTTTAATGTTAGTAATTAAATCATTTTATTATATTTATATTATATTTCGACTCTTTTGTTTCATAGTGAACATTTAAAAATAAAGTTCAACCAAACCACATCCATTCCACTGCCATTAAAACGATAGATTACACCACATTAATTGGCGATTAATTTTAATTATGCGCATTACAATGGTAATTTTGCGAAAGCCATTACCTGCCAGAGTCATTTTTAATTATGTTTATTCTACGACTTATTACTTCAATATGAATAATTATTTTTTTAATTATATAGTTTATTATTTCGTATATACTGGTTAGTCAATTAATATACGAGCCCCGATACAAAAAATTTCGTCTCAAATCAATTTTTTTCTATCTTCCTTATTTTTGTAAATCTATATAATATAAAAAAAACTATATTATTCTGTTCCTGCATTATTTGAAGAATGTTTAAAGTTTGATTTTTTAAGGTAACACTGTTATATGTTTCCGGCAGTGGGTGGTGTGGTCTCCTAAAGATACGCCCATCAATATAAAAAACGTGTATCCTCAATAAATCTCACCACTGCTCAAGCGGCTAGTTGCAGGTAGGCAACAAGTACAACGCCAAGCCAAATTTTGACACACCTCGAAAAAATGTTAATATAGGTAATTACCTACCTAGACAATTAAAATAATAATAAATAAAATTTAGAAAATAAAAATAAATAAAATTTAGAAAATAAAAATAATTAATGTGGCACGCAACACGGTGCGTCACAAATAGTTATTAAAAAGAAAAAATAAGACACAGAAATGCAACAAAATTAAGGGACAAAGCAAACAAAATTAATATGCGTACACATACGCTGTAATGATAATTTATTCAGTAAAATCCTTTCCACAATTTTATATATAGCATTAAATATGAATGCGCATTCTATGTAGTGGTACTCCTGGGTTTCAGTTCATACGATAATAAACACTATCTGACGCTAAGTACCTCATAAACAAAGGAGCACTGCACTAACAAGATCTTGTGGAAAATAAAACTTGGTAATAAAAATGAAAATAGAAAATCTTAAGTGTAATCTTAAAAGAATGTTAGCCAAACTTTTTTTAATAAACTTATCATTTATAATGATTTTATAAGTGCTTGCGCAACTTTCATAGCTTTTATATGAGTCACAAAATTTAGATATTTCAAAATTTTCATCGACACGTCTGTATATAAAAAAATTGTATACTTCATGCAATTTGAATAGAATACATATTAGTACTTAATATATCTCATTCCACAGCTTCATTATGACACTAAAGTTCTAGCACACCTAAATTGTTTTGCAGAAAGTACTCGGCTTAAATAATTTCGTATGTTCTACGACCGTAGCTCTACGAGCCGGTCTCGTAGCGCTCTACGCGGAGCTCGGCGTAGCAACAGTTGCATTCGCTACGTGCTACGAAACGGGCGCACTCAACGGAATATCAAATTTTACGTAGCGTCGAAAGTTGAGAATAACAATGTGACCTAGTTTCGATTCCAGTTAAAATTACTTCATATATGAGACATGAGAATATTTTGATATCTGCCTAAAGTTTTAGTAATGAAGAACTGCAGTGTTAATATCGTGATATACTTATATAAGTGAAAATGGGAACTTTGACTGTGTTTTGTTATTTAATAATTTATTATATAAAAGGTGGGTGATTTAGGATGTTTTTAAGTTTCTTTATAAATCAATAAAACTATAGTTTACAACATATAGTTTAACAAAAATGCATACTATCCCCTAGCAAATATATATTTATTTTACCGCTAAAATGAATTGTGTGTATTCTTGAATATTTATAAAAATTAAGTCAAAAAACATTCGTTCCCTATAATAGGACATTAAAATACGAAACTCCTCCAACAGGACTGCTATAGATAATAAAGTTTCTAAGGGTTATTAAACCCGGTAAAACTTTTTATAAATAGTTCGTTTATGACAAAAAAAGAGAACATTTACTTTTTAATTCAATTCAAATAAACACAAAAAGCCGCACGTGTCAAATAACAATATTTTTTTTCAAAAAAAGAGAAGTAATTTCTCTTTTTTTGAAATACCTATAACCTTTTTTTTAATACGAGTAACAAAAAACAATTAAGAACAAAAATCATTCGAATGTTACTATTTATAATTATTTTAAAATGCTACAATAAAAATTCGCTCATTCGCCAACATTAATGAACAAAATGAGAATTGAACATTTCATTCAATTTCGTTCATTGAGAAGTTCGGTCTCTCGATAACAAACATTATATTCATGAAGCACTTGAGCAAAGTTGAGTACGTCTGTGTGCCTCCCGATAGAATACGCTATTGAAGTACGTCTTTAGCCCGAGATTCAACGACAATACATTATTGATATTAAATATATCTCAGACTTTCAGTGTTTTGTATACGATTCTTTTTATTTTTATTTTGAATTGAGAATTTGAATAACGTAGGTACTCTGTGTGTGGCTCTGGTCACTAATCATTAGATATTCTATATGCTTGTTTGTTTCCTACTCCTTAAAATAAGTGTGGGAGAGCCATGCTTCGGCATGAATGGGTCGGCTCGACCGGAGTGATACCACGGCCTCACAGAAAACCTGCGTGAAACAACCACAGCGTTGTGTTTCGCCGTGTGAGTGAGGTTACCGGAGGCCCAATCCTTCCCCTCCCCCAATCCCTAAATCTCCAAACCCCTAATCCCTATAAGGTCGGCAACGCACTCGTAACTCCTCCGTTGCGAGTGTCCATGGGCGGCGCTGATTGCTTACCATCAGGTAATCCGTCTGCTCGTTTGCCGACCTATTACACAAAAAAAAAAAAATTGCACTTCTTTTTTAAAAGTTTTACTATTTAGTTCGGATGGGAATGATATTTAGGAATATCTTTAGATTCGTTTAATTACAGTCTATTTCACATTATTTCTGCTAATTTTCTTACAAATACTTTGTTTTAATACGAGTTTAAGTTAAAAAAGTAATATGTAAGTTCATTAGAACAGTTTTATATGCACTAAATTATGTTTTTTTAATCACTTATATTTATTGAAATTTATTATAACTCTCGTGAGAATTAATAGTTTGTTTTATAAAAAAATATTTTACTCGAACAGTTTCAAGTCATGCAAGGGTCTCTTAGACATGAATGGCTTTGCACAATAAATTACTTTTCTACTTGACGTTTCGCCACGTAGTGTGTAGCACAATGCTGCTTATGATTAATACAACAAACAATTTTGTTTGTACGGTTGGCGTAGTAGCTGGACAGCTACGTGTCGCGGATTCGATTCCCGCACGGAACAACACTTTGTGTGATCCACAAATTGTTGTTTCGGATCTGGGTGATTTGTGTATTTAAAAAAAATATATCAAATAATATTATTTTTCTCTAACAGTATGCATATGTCTCCGCATAGTGGGCATATCGGTACCAGCACTGAAGCAACGTGGGGAGTCCTCCACGTTAACATGTGACTATGACCTGGAAGGGAGTAAGCTGTACTCTGTCAAGTGGTACAGAGACAATGAAGAGTTCTACCGATACATGCCTCGGTTGAGGCCCCCTCAACATGCACACAAGTTGGACGGAGTCAAAGTTGACGTGAGTTACTTGTTATTATATCACTGGATTTTTCAATAGTCAGATTAATGTTAAATGAGGAATTCCCCCAGATAACTTTTATCTCAAAGGCCAAAGTACAAATACCTACCCCAGAGGGGGGGGGGGAGGTTGGGGATCGCAGTAGTATATGAAAGAAATGCTCCTCGGTGTCTGGTCGCAGTTTAAGGACATACCCGGGTCCAACTTTTATCCAGCCATTGAAAAACAGCCCTAAATATGTTTATTTAGTACATACCAGGGATGGCTGGAAAGTTATCTACCTAACATAGAAAGAAAAGACAGAGGAAGCTCATTTTTTTTTATTTTTCGATATAGTCCCCTGCTTCCGTAATGCACTTATTACATTTGTCAATAAGCGACATTAAAACGTCAAAAAAAATTTCTTGGATTGGTCGTCAAAATGGTCATCCACAGCGGCCTTCATTTCTTCATAGGTCGAAAATCTCCCTCTTAGGCTTTTCTTCAAATTTCTAAATAGAAAATAGTCACAGAGGCCAAATATGGACTATAGGGTGGACGGTTTATTTCCTTGAAGCCATTTTTGCTTAAGACTGACCTTGCATGTAAAGCTGTGTGGATCGGAGCATTGTCGTGCAAAATTAAAACTCTTTTGCCGAGTTTGCCTCTTCGTTTTTCTTTAATGGCTTCTCGCAGTTGGTCAAGTAAGCTGGCGTAGTAAGCTGCGTTCATCCTAGTATTTTTTGGTAGGTAATCTATAAAAAGAATCCCCTCGACATCCCAAAAAATTGTTGTCATAAGCTTGCTTGCTGATGGCCGAACCTTAAACTTGCGCGGTGGCTTCTCCCCTTTAAATTTCCACTATATAGACTCCTGTTTGCTTTCGGTGTCCCATTGGCGAATCCAGGTTTCGTCGCAGGTTACTATTCTAGAGATAATTTCTTCTTCTTTGTCTTTTACTAGGTCCAAAAATGCCTCACAACATTCGACGCGTCGTTGTTTATCAAAGGGCGTCAGCATTCTCGGTACCCATCGTGCGCTTACCTTTATCATCCCTAAATGTTCGTGAATAATAACGTGAACACGTTCCTTACTAATCCTGACATCCCTAGCGATTTCCCACTGCTTGACTCTCCGATCTGCGAGTATTATTTTTTTCACTCGAGCCACCGTGTCTACTGTGACTGCAGAAACCGGCCGTCCGCTACGGGGATCGTCTTCCAGACTCACACGGCCATGTTTAGATTGTTTAGACCAAAACTTAATAACAAAATCGGAAGGACATGAGTCGCCAAACATATTGGACATTCGTTGTTTTTTTGTTATTTGCGAAGGAGTATTTCCTTCTTTAGTTAGGACTTTAATCACGGCACGCTGCTCAATTTTAAGCATTTTATTATTTTCATCCGACATGTTTACTATGTTAGTGGACTATTCGTAATGAAAACAATTAAAACAAATGAATGCTATTATTTTCAAATAAGGAATACATAAGTATTAAAGCTTCATAGTGGCCAGTATCATTTTTGTAACTTTATTGAACAAAGTAGATTATATATCAGCCACCCCTCGTAAGTATCGTGTAATTGTTAACCGAGCAGACAAATACCTTGATGGTAAGCTATCGGCGCCGCCAATGACCAAAACACCAAAGTAGTGGCAAGTGCATTGCAGGCCTTTTGAGGATTTAGGGACGAACGAGCAGACGGTTACCTGATGGTAGGCAATCGGCGCCGCCTATGGACATCCACATAATCAGAGTAGTTGCAAGCGCTTTTCCAGACTTTTGGGAATAAAGGGGTTTTGAAGGTGTAGGAATTGGGAAGGGAGGGTGCAGGGGAAAGATTGAACCTGTATTAACTTGCTAATGTAAATAACAATTGCGGCAATATATACACAGTAAAAAAAAAACAAAATTAAATTAATCTTTTAGTGTCAGATAGGTACTTAATAAATATTATACGAGTATTAAACAACCAATTTATTCAAATACATAATTATAGCTACCATTATTCATATGTATATTTTCTTATATCTATACACTTTCCCATCATGCGAGATATGGATAGGGTTTTCGATCGTGACCTCTCAATAGTTTAACGGTCACGTTGGGGTAGCAAGGAGGAAGGGTAGGTCTTATATAAACGTTCATGATTAATTTCTTATATCTACTGAAATATCCTTATAGTCCTGTGTTAATAATACATAAATTTTATACATTTCCTTTTAACTTATGTAAATTAATTGCCTATGGGATATCTAAATACTAAGATTTATGTTTACACATCCTTGTTTGATGAAGCAAATATGCCTAATGGCTATTGTCTCTACTTTAGGAAAGTTTAAGTGTTAAGCAGTTCTTACCAAATTTCTTTCAGGTTGTAAGTAGAACAACTCTTTTTTATAGTATAAGTCGGCAAACGAGCAGACGGATTACCTGATGGTAAGCAATCGGCGCCGCCCATGGACACCCGCAACACCAAAGGAGTTACGAGTGCGTTGCCGGCCTTTTGGGGATATGGGTTACGGATATAAGGATCGGTAAGGGATAGGGATAGGGGCCGCGAAATACAACGCTGTGGGCTATTTCACGTCGGTATTCTGTAAGGCCGTGGTATCGCTCCGGTCGAGCCGACCCATTCGTAGCATAGCTCCGAAGCTTAGCTCTCCTACACTTAAAACTCGTTTGCCTCTCATAAAAATATTCACTTCTTGTTATGGTTGTTGTTGTTATGACAATGCTTGTACACAGAGACTCATATGAACCTGAAGTGATCCACTCACTCATTATTAATAAACTTTTACCTAACTTGTTGTTTTTAGTTGGACAAGTCGACGGCCCGCCGCGTCCATCTTCGAGAGTTGATCCTTACATCTCGGGGATTATACCGATGTGAAGTTTCTGAGGAAGCTCCCTCATTCCACTCTGCGCAAGCAGAAGCTTTTATGGAAGTGTATTGTAAGTACAATAGGAAAACAAAATATCTCAGGGTATGAAAATCAAAAACCTTATTATAATAACGTGACGCTACTAAATCATGGCGTCACAAAGATAATATTTCGGATAATTATATCTTCAAACATTTGTGATTCCATAAAAGAGAAAAAAACGGGTCTATCTAATGTCTTCAATATTCTTGAATACTTACATTATAATAAACATTTGTTTTCATTTCCCATCTATAGTTTATAATCTACGATGGTCCAGTATAAGAACTTTAAACACTAAACCCAAAAACATATTCAATGACTTTCAAAATTCGAACATGTAGATGGTACCTATTAAAATTAACGGCTGCTACAAGTATCTGAATTTAAAAAAGGAACGTATGTTCACAGCTTTTAGGCAGAACACCAAGTAAAATTAGTATCGATGCAATAAACGGTTTTGAAATTCGAACTAACTACTAACGATCAATAGGTACCTACTATGTGATAGATACGTGTTATTTATTTCCCGTAGATACCTATCACTTCTACCTGTAAATAGAAAATACTTACCTTCCTCGCCTAGCTTAGGTCACGTTCACGAAAGCGTGCTTCAAAAACTTATGATCTATGCTGCAACATGAGGGATTTGCAGTCTAGACGAGAAGACAGGTATAACAATATACTTATGAGATTTTAAGATATGAGAATTTAGACATCGATACCCTATCGGTGCACATTAGGAATATCTTGCTAATTTTATGATTATGTACCTACACCTCATTGAACTATACAACTAAGCTACCTATGTATATCTACCCCTTTATTTATTTTTTGTCAGGAGCAAATCATCAAATGACCTCTCCCGCGCTCTATTGCGCTTAACCCGCAGCCCCGGCTGACCCTACCTATATCTACCCCTAAACAATACTAAATGACTAAGTACCTACCTACATACTAGTTTTCCAATTCGTAAAACACATGATGCCTTTTTTTCGAGGAGTGGTAATTATCGAATGTCTCCTCTCACCCTGACGAGAGGGAGTGTCAGAATCATTGGTCACCTGACAAGAGTTAGTGTCAGAACCTACTAAGTATGAATAACTAGGTACCTAACTAAATTGATCTGTGTAACCTGAAAACCTCCAGCATTTTTGAGTAGAAAGGTAGGTACTCACGTGAGGATTATCAAAACAGAAAACATTCCCTTTATCTGTAGGTACGTACCTGCTGTCAAAACAAATAGGGTATCGTAAAAATACAGCTTCTAAACACAATTCATTGAAACGAGCTCTTTAAAAGACAACGACCCTCTCTAACAGAATTGAAACACAACAATAATGACGTTCCATTTCGTATCACCTACGTGTTGTGTGACGTCATTCAATGGTTCAATGTGTAACGTGGATTTATTGACAATGTTATCTTGTTTAGTAGGTAGGTACCTACCTAAAAGAAGAAACGTTAAAAGCGGCATAGCTTCCATGCTAACTTTGAAGTCCAAAATCTTAGAAGGTAGTGAACAGATTTTACTTCAAAACTTCAACTTTAAAAACTTCGTCGTGTGGAATACAAAAATACAAGTATTGTGGTCTAGAAACTCAATGAGGTACCTAAACTGTCGTAACATTCGTTGAACGAGCAGTTTAGTTTGTGTAAAAATCTGCTACTCAGATACATTAAATTATGTTTCTAAACATAAAGACCGAGCATACCTATAAGTACAAATTTTCATACAAATCGGTTCAGTATTTTCAATAATTTTGGACTTTAAAGTCCAATAGGTATACAACCCGTGCCGCGTTTAGCTGCCAAAAACTACGCACAACCCTAGGAACCTAGACGCTTTGCTGTCATTGAAAACTTGAAAGAGGAAGAAATCAAAAATATTTTTGCCTACCCCTTGCAAACCTTGAAATTCTTTCTTCCTCAGCGGCAACGCTTGCATACCATTGCTTAAATGGGAGCACTCATTCAAGTTAGCAAAAATGTTGAATAGCGCGACGTTTGACCTCACAATAATCTGATAACACTGAATAGCCAGCCAGTAGGTATAAACTGAACACCAGACTAAAAACCAGGGTAAAACCAGACTACGATAAACTGGTACTTTTTTAACACTAGGTGCAACCCACAGAGTACATTATAGCAATAGGAAAGTGCAACCGTAGGTGCTACTGACACTTTCACTTAAATTTCATTAGGTAGGTACAAAGTAGTTAGGCTGTAGATAAGTACTTAGATACACCTCAAACTCTGACTTATAATGAGTTATTATCATGTACATATATCACATAGGTATTTTCAATACTTTATTTACATATTGCAGACTTTCCACGTGAAACTCCTCGCATAACGGGCCATGAACGAGCTTATAAATTGAAAGAGCCTCTAGATGTCAACTGCTCATCAGCCAAATCGTTTCCAGCTCCAGATCTACAATGGGTCATAGATGGGCAAAAGGTGAGTGAAATGACCACCTCTGGATACACTTAGGTACCCCTATTCGATTTGGTCCATAATTTCACGGTCACCCTGTATAAAAATGTACTTAGGTGTAGGTAACAAATTCGGGTACCTAATTGTAACTACCAATCATTTCCATAAGATCCTCAGTCAATTCGAATTTTAAATTATATGCATGCCTTACGTTCTGGTATGTTCCTTCTTCCAATCTCATAAGATGCCCAAAAATAATTCAACATTTTCTGGTAACGAATTAACGAATTTAAACCTATCACTTAGGTAGCTTCAGGTCCAGAGTGAATAGGTTGCTGGTTTATGGGATGGGCAGGCATACCTTCTCCTTCGCAGAGTGCATGACAGCTTCAAATTAAATCAATTTATTTGCGAAAGTTATGTACAATTTAGGTACTACTATACCTACGTACCTACTCAGTTTTATAAACAGTAGCACCATACACTAGTCTCCGAATACTTATTGACTAGGAATAAAAAGTAACAATCTATGTAAGTAGGTACTTATATGACATCCTTTCCCAGATCACAGACAAATCATGGCTAATTGCGTTTGGAGCGAAGCCGGCGTCGCAAGGGTTACTAGTATCTACCCTCGGTCTGCGTGCGCCCACCAAGCCACGTATGAAGCTCAAGTGTGTGGCTACTATAGGAACACATAGACGGGAACGAACGGTCATTATAGGTATAAACATATTTTTAATAACTTTAGCTGTGTGATTCTTAAATAATGTTAAGTATACCAAAATCCATAGCATGCATTGACTTTCCACTAGTTGATTTATTAATACCTGACTATAGGTAGTACCTAATGTAGAGAATTTAGTATTCGCTTAGGATTAAATGTTATGAAAAATATCTACATAGTTTTAATTCCGCGACAAAATTTGATGTCATAGACAGTCAGTACTGAATTATAAAAAATAGGAAATATTTAAATAGCAGTTTTAACTTGGTAATATGATTGTTTTTATTAAATTGTTCATCCTTTCTTTGGATATCTTTTTAATATTTAGAAAGCGTAACATGTTATTTGAGCATTACTTTCTCCACAAGAAACATACATTTGTTTATTCTTTTTTTTTCAGAAATAAACTCATCAAGCTGGAACAAGGCGTTTAGTTTACTAATAATGATAACACTGAACATTGTTTGTGTACAGATATCGTGATATTCTCGCATTTAAATATAGTTAATGTAAATAAAGAAACATTTGTAATATGTCGTTTTATTATACCTCAACGCTCGAAATAATAAACACAATATTTCAGAACATTATAATATGTAATCACTTATTTTAACAATATACAAAAGAATGAACGAACTAAACGTTTATTAAGATCAAAAACTAAAAGTATTTTGCGATAGTTCAAGAGAATAATAACTAATTATATCATAATTACATAATATATGTTTTGTATGTTTTCATAAACAAAAATAAATCGTGGGTTAGATGTTCTATGTACAGATACAAAAAGATAAACACTATAAAAACAAAATGCTTGCCAATATCACAATACATAAATTACTTTTTATCAGAATTCAACAATTTATTTCACTAGCCTGTAGGTATTAAAAGTTGTTAATTTATTCCACAAAGAATATTATTGCAAAGATAATCCGAGAGAATAATCTAGAATACCGATAGAACAACAGTAACTATTTAAAGGAATTTTATATAATTTGAACAATTACAATATTCCGTTTGGGGAAACCAAGCCTTACATTACAATTCATAGATAAGTTGTAAAAATACAATTTGTAAATATAACTCTAGATAAGCAATCATTTTATCTAGCTAAATATATCTTATGCAATTTACGTCATTGGTGTTAACAACAATATTGGACATCAAGATTTGAAATGTGGTTAAATAGAAGCGTGATGAAATACAAGATTAGTTTCCTAAAACAAAACAATTCTCTTAGCAAGCAAGTCATTGCTTCATACTTTATATTAACAAAATCACAAAATAAGCCCAATACATCACAAAATGTATGAATGCCCTTTGTTTCTCATTTATTATATTCATGGACCATGATACTTAAATTACACTTCGAGTTGTTACACTAGTTTATTGCGAAAAAGACAGAAGGCAAACATGTTATTAAAATTTTAATCACTATCAAAATTATTGTAGGCATAAATTCTTAGAGTTGTACACTACACACTTCAGAGTTTTGCAACCAATGATATAAAATTACAAGCTGAACATGTGAATGTGACACAATGAACAACAAACAATATTTGTGAAACTACTATACACATCATGTAGACTAACCTAGATTGAAAAATTTATAAAAATAAAAAGACTACATTTGCAACATATTAGGCACTGTGAATAAACTCCAGTAAAATACAGCTAATAAAATCTTATAATATTTAAATAAGTAAAATGCATCAATTTATCCTTCCTGACCAAAATCTTCCATGAACTTCCTAAGTCTGACCATATCTTCGTCATTTACAGTTGGTTTCGAAATAGCTAACGAGCGCAACATGTCAGACATAGTTACTGGAGGTTCATTCAGTTTATCGCCGGGGACGTCCATCCAAGTCATTTCAATCGCGCCTGGGTCGCCAGGTGAGCAAGGAGTTAGAAGGTCATTTGCAATAACATTAGGGTCTAATGGGCTGGGACCAGATACCTTCTTGAAGTGTGTAGCAGACTGCACTTTACGCACGGGCTGCATCAACGCATCTCGAACGACAATACAGATATCAGCACCAGAGTATCCTTCAGTTTTAGTTGCTAAAACTTTCAGGTCCTGCTCAGTGAGTTGATGCCTCGTGTTTCCCAGATGCAACTTGAACATATCTAAACGCGCATGTTCTTCAGGTAGTGCGATGTAAATACGCTTCTCAAAACGTCTCCTGATAGCAGAGTCAAGTACCCAAGGGATATTTGTGGCTCCGAGTACTAGAATACCATCCATGTCGTTACCCACACCTTGCATCTGTACAAGAAATTCGGTTTTGATTCGTCGAGCCGATTCGGATTCGTTGTCGGATCGAGACGAGCATAGAGAATCTATTTCATCAATGAATATAATACTTGGCTTGTGTTGCCGAGCTAGCTCGAAAAGATTCTTCACTAACTTCTCAGATTCACCAAGCCACTTGGACACAAGATCAGAAGAAGACACAGAGAAAAATGTCGAGTTATTGGCTTCAGTAGCAACAGCTTTAGCCAAATAAGATTTACCAGTACCAGGAGGTCCAAAGAGAAGGATTCCCTTCCAAGGTATTCTTTTGCCTGTGAAGAGATGAGGGAATTTGATGGGGAGGATAACAGCTTCTTTCAAAGCTTCCTTAGCTGCCTCTAAACCAGCTACATCACTCCACTTCACATGTGGCTTCTCTACTACAATAGCACCTTCAAGTTTGCCTTGAAGTTTTTTCTTCTCAGGATTATCGGAATCACTGTCACTGTCACTTTTTTTATCTTCACTTTTGGAGTTGGATTCTCCATCCTTGACTGGTTTCTTTTTGCTGTCTTTCTTGAGGTACTCCTTCAGTTTTTCAGCTCTATCAAGGTATTGTAGACACTTGGCTCTTATACTTTCTTTAGCCCTTTCACCCTGAGCTTCATATTTGACTGCATGGAGAAAGTATTCTACACCATGTTCATACAAACGCAGAGCTTCTTCATAATTTTTGTTCTTGTCCTCCTCAGTGGCTTTTGTGACAAGGTCAATGGCCTTTTGTAAAGTATTGGATGATGCCATTCTCCTTTACTATATTGTTACCTGAAAATCAACAGTAAATGTATTAGTAATTTCAATAATAATATATCAATAATTACTAATTTACTATCACCAAAAGAACTAATTCTGTATAATACACTATCTAAAAGGAAGTTCTATGAGTATGAGTCAGATTCTAAACAATAATGATGATTTCCATTAAATAAATAATTAAAATTGTTCAAGTATAAATTGAACAATTTTAATGCCCAGGTTGGTAAAGTTAATTATGAACCTTATAAAGTTATAATCATGTATGGGTGCATACTTATATAATTTTAAGCATACAAATGAATGAACATGGTAATAACACCTTTATTTTCCTAATCAAATTTTTTTTTTTGTATAGGGAGGCAAATGAAGCACTTCTACTTAGTTAAACACTTTCTGCAGTAGATAGGGAATGTTTTAAACCAAAAATCCCAACTTAGTACTGATCTGTTCTGAGCACAGAACTCAAGACTACCTGCTTGCAAAGCTGATACTAAACTACTTCACTATTTAATGGATATTATTATACAAATAAAACCTGCATTAAAGTCCTTTGCGTAGTTTTCAAAATCTTAACAAACAGGGGGGTTATACGGACAGAAAAAGCAACTTTGTTTTGTACTATGTTCAATTAGTATATTTAAGGCAGACATTGACCTATAATCATATCAAAATTTATTTGAATAGTTTCTGCTATGGCTTCACCTGCTTACCCAGGATATTATATCACCAATTTTTAATTCTGATTATAATCAATCTCCAAAAACTCTGAATGAATGAATGAATTGATGCAATAAAAAAGATTTCTCCAAATTCATTGAACAGTTTTATTTTCAGAAGAAGTAACAACCGTTGATCCTTACACAGTGTATAGTTAAATATTAGTGGAATGGTTGACTTTTTGTACATAGCTGATAATTAATAAATGAATCAACTAAGAAGCACCTTGTGTAACTCACTTTATATATTAAAAACCAAACATAAAAATTACAAAAAATTGAAGTCTAATGTCTTAATCTCACGAAGCTCTTCATTTGAGCACACATTAAATGACAAAAAGGAGGAAAAAACAGCACAAAATATTGTGCAAACATTATTTCAATTGTATTACATTTAACATCCAGAAGACCTTAGAAGACCAAAACATTTTAACAAAATCGGCATTCTGCCTTTCTATAGTACTTGAATATAGAAAGATTTAGCTAATATTAAGCTTGGTCATCGTTAATTTAATGTGTTTGTGTTCATAGGCAGTGCCTACTTTATCCAATGACAAATTGGGCAGCCAAATGAGATCACGGACCAAACGGCCATGGATATTAGGCGAAATAATTGCGTATTTTATCAAAAAGAGTAAGCTTACCATCCACAATAGTGTCACGACGTTTAATTGCAAGCGCAAATCCAGTTTAATTGCTTTTTTAATCACTAAACTGCGACGAAAAAGTTAAATACCAATACAGACAATTCGTTGTTAGTCACTATTAGATGACAGCAAGAACTGACATTGCCAGGATAGAAAATTTGTAAATACTTTCCCTTTACCTATTTTTGTAGAGAATAATAAATGTTGTTTTAAAACTTCTAGAATTTTTAATCTTATATTTAAATTACAATTAAATTAACAACAACAAATATATTTAAACAAAATGTTGGATAAAAGACACACTCAGAAAGGCACACGAGCAGACGGATTACGCTGTGGTAACACAAGAAGAGTTACGAATAATATGCAAAAAGTATTAAAATCCGTGTGGTAAGTACCTATGCAATCGGCCCTCAAGATTTTTTTATTAATTCATTAAGCTACATTACCTCTTCATAATTAATATGCTGGCAATATTGACAAGTGAATGTTGAATCTGTAAGATAATAATTACCTACAAGTTTAAATATTAAAAACTAGCTACTCTCGCGCGGTTTCACCCACTGCTCAGCTACATTTCATCATAGCGTGATGTTTTATAGCCTAAAGCACCCAGGAACATTGTAGCTATCTACCAGAGAAAGACTTTTGGCAATCCGACCAGCGGTTCCAAAGAATACCCCCTACATATAAACTTACAAATTTTACCTCTTTATAATATTAGTAAGAAAAAAACAAAGTTTCTAAAAAAACAAAATCTATATGACTTTTTTTATTTATGATCCTTCGTAAAAACAGATGTTTTTAACAAAACCTTAACAAAACATTCACCATATCGCTGTTAGCAGCGGTAATCTTTTCCAAATAATTTAAGTACCTACGTGGTTATTGCTTATTGGCCATAATCATCTCATTATCTTCCACTCCAAGTTTCTCTTAAGTTTTAAATTAGCTCTTTTCCTCTTTTCATGATCCTACGCCTACGATTTTGATTCCACTCGCAAAGTTATTGTTGGGATATCAATCTACCCCGTGAATAAAAATGTGCAGTAAAGGAATTTCACCTTGCACATAAGCGCTCTTAGACTTCAGCCGGGGTTGCAGATCAAGCGCAATAATGTAGGTACTGCGACCTCGGCCTGGAAAAGGAGAAGGGACGGGGTGATTTTTAGTCAGTAAAAGTGTGACACATACGACCTATAGGCAAAAAAAAAATTTGATAAGTTTTTCTGCAAAATAACACAAATTGGTAAGACTATAAGGTGTCACGGTGTGACAGTATCAGGGAGGCTATGCACCACCGTAGCATCATGTGCCCTTTTCAGTACAGATTTAGGTATATGTCGGTATAGGTTCTTACCTCATTTCCAATATTATTTAAGCATCTGGAGATGAAAATCGCCGTGAGGAAAACTTATAATCTATACTAATATAAAGTTTGTATGTAGGGGGTAATCTTTGGAACCGCTGGGCAGATTGCTAAAATTCTTTGGGTACGTTGCCGGCGCTTTAAGGAAGAGTACGTTCGTACGTATTGGTTGGGGAATGTCGCCGCCGGAAGATCATTCCAAAGTTTTGCAGAGCGGGGCAGAAAGTTTCGCGTGAATCGCACAGTTGTTGACTGCCAACCATCTATGTGATGGGGATGAAAATGTTTTCGCGTGGAACGATGGCAGAAAGATGCGGCGGGGATCAAACCCTACAATTCCTCAGAACACTCCAATATTTTTTCAAATCGATCATGTATTCAATTCGTATACTCAAACAAATTCAAGTTCTGCTTACTGACGTAATAAGTAGTATTAAATTCATTTTCATGGCGCAATGTTTAATTTTAATATGTATTCAGAAATTCAGAATGTAGGTTTACCTTTAAAGTAAGAAGAAGAAGGGAAACATATTTTTTTAATATGGTGAAAATGTCCAATCTCGGCACACAAAGACACTAATTACTCGCTGTGGCGTGCAACCAAGAACCTCAAGAGACCAAAAGACTACGTCCCACTACTTCGAAAACAGGATGTAAGTTGGGCTAGGTCTGAGGTAGAAAAAGCGACAGCGAACAAGTCTTCACACCACTGTCTAGTTCCGATCCCAAAGATTACGATATAATCGATTATCTGCAGTCACCTAATTAACTATGTTTCCCATTAAAAGCAGTTAGTCCTGGAGAAATTCGCAGATATTAAGAATTTAACACTTAATAAAGCTCCAGGATAAGAGCAGAGAAAACTTAAGTTGTGTCAGAAATCTTGTTTATTAACCTGATTCAAACAGGTTATGGGCCCAGACCCACGTTAATGTAAAAGTGGTGACGACCTACTGGATTCTGTCTTGCTAAGTAATCTTCCAAATAGTGGCGTAATGTTCCTTGTTATTATTTTCAACGCATGCTTAAGACTCTCCCACTATCCACCGCAATGGAAACTTGCGCAAGTCGTCGTGATCCTCAAACCTGGAAAACCGCCAGAAGATGTCTCGTCATACAGACCAATCAGTCTCCTTCCATTAATTGAGAAGTTGTTCGAGAAAGTTATTCTTAGTAGGATGCAACCTTACCTGAGTACAATTCTTCCTGAGCATCAATTTGGGTTCAGACTAAAACATGGTACTATCGAACAGGTCCACAGGTTGATAGATACAATCGGATAAGTTTGGAGTATAAAAAATATTGTTCGGCTGTATTTTTGGAAATTCAGTCAGGCCTTTGATAGGGTTTGGCATGACGGCCTCTTGTTCAAGATAGATAAAAAAACACCTACATCACTTCTTCTACTTTCTACTAAAAATCTACCTGGACAAAATATGCTACGAGGTTAAATTAAACGATATTACGTCGGATTTGTTCGAGTCAGGTCAGGAGTTCCTCAGGGGAGTATATTGGGGCCCGTGTTGTACCTTATCTTCACGGCTGACATCCCCATTGATGACAAAACTTTTATTGCAACATACGCCGATGACACTGCAATAATGTCAATAAATTCTAGTTCAGTTATTGCGTCAGAAAATCTCCAAAACCATTTAACTGAAATTGAAAATGGCTAAAAACTGGAGAATAAGCTATGAAGATTGAACTAACAACACATAATTTAGGCTCGCTAAATGTATACTAGTGTGTATTAAAATAAATGTAATAAAAATAATAATATTCGGTAACTAATTTTTTATTAACTATTGTATAATATTACATTATTTATTAGTAATGTCTACCTACAGTACAGGCAAAACACAATCCCACTTCAGTACCTCCATACTTAGGTACTTTAACATAATCTTGATAAGTACATTCTGACTAAAATCCCATTTTCCCACTAATCAACAAATCATTTGAAAACTAATTTTATTACGTGTTTTCTGGTTAAGAGTCCCGACCGCAATTGATTATCGATATTCGACAAAAAATCGATCTCAGTGAAAAGGTTTTGGATTGAGGTCGGGTTACAATTTCTTAGTAAAGTACCGCTAGTACCTAGGTAGGTAAAAACCCAAATGCATATTATTACAAATTATTTATTTCGTGTGGGAATTGTAGGAATCATGCAGTTGATCAGTTTTGTAGAAAATGGGATCTCTTATTATAATTTCTAGCTAAATTGTTTCTATACAACGTTGTCCCCTACTATTTCATAAGTGTAGCCTTCGTGCATTAATCTATCAACTATATCAGTTCTGAAGAATGCTGCTCCGGGCATCACGACTCCTCCTCTGAAAAATAGCAAATACACAGTTTAATTACCTACATATTTTTTTAATAGTTTCACAAATTAGAATCTTCTTAGGCGAAGCTAACTACGTGCTATTGGCGAAGGTACTTTCTTACATTGTCCAAAGACAGAACTCTCGCAACGCAAGCTACCATTATTTTCTCACCAGATGGCACCAGAGTAGTCTTCTCGGTTTTTCGTCCAATAATGAGTTAGGTACTATCACACCATTGGTCGCTTAAATTTTAACAACTAGGTATAGTAATTGGGCAAGCTTTTTGGTAGATTCGCGCCATCAGCACAGCAATAAATCGGGAGGCCCCATTAATTTATTTATTTTGGACACAAACAGTATACTTAATAAAAAATGTGTGATAGGAACTTACTTAGGAATATTTGAACGTTCTTTTAGAATAGTTATGGCACACATTATGATTGCGACTGCAGTAGTGTCATAACCTGGATCGCTGCCCGACACCTGTAAAAGCATTTCTTTTATTATTTTTTTTACATTAATGGACCAATTATTTGAAGTTACGTGTTGTTACATTGCGTATGGCTTGACTTGAGATAGCGTTAGAGAGATTTTAGCTGAATCTGCAGCTGATTGGCGCGACCAGCCACCGCGTCAACCATGTATTCATGTAACTTTGGGCAGGATTAAACCAATTTCCTAAGTAGATTTTAAAATCTAGTATAATTACCTTAACAGACATCTTCTTAGTCGGCTCAGAATTCAAATCGGCGCCCAAATCCCAGCCTTTGCCATTCAAAACAAAACTATATTTTGTGTCCCTTCTTGTTCGTTCTGAAGGCCCTTTTTGGGAGGCATAACCAACAGTGACGAGCCGAGGCCAATTGATTAACAAGCTTCTAAAGCATTTGAAATAACTAAGATAGTAGTACAAATACATTACTGGAATTACTAAGAAATGGAAGAAAGTTGGCATTGTTGTGTAGGCCTTAAAGTGAACTGGTTTCTTTTGAGTCTTATCATGTAAATGTCTTTGTGACATGTTTACGACATAATCTTCTGTTCCGGGGTAAGGGAACCATGTTTCGCCTTTGTGACGGTGAAAGAATGATCTGTAAGAAAGTTTTAATTGATGAGTTTCATTTGAACTTAAGGCTAAGTTTGATTTGGATACGGCCTCTTATTACTCTTTACATCACACGCTAATTCTTTCTCATGAAGCAAAACCTTCATGTTCTTTCTTAACTACTTTGTCTTATCCCTAACTCGTTATAGCAACTAAATCATCATCGATATCGTGAACTCAACTAAACTAACTACATATGAAGATAATACGGATTATTCATATTCATCACAAGTGCATGGCTCAAACAAAACGATTGTCACCTCCAAATTGAAATTAGCAACGTGAGCAAAAAAACCTAAAATTGTAAATATTATACTGGACTTTTTTCCTTATTCAACAGTTTTTACTCGTACCAAAAACCAGTTCAAAATTTTGGTGGTTGCTAGTCAATAACAAAAAACGAAAATACAAGTAAACACATACTTATTCATCTCTTCTGGTACTGGTTCAACAGGCTTAGGAAACAGCTCCTTCCATAAATTTAGATGGTCCTTAAAACTGTTTAAAACATACACAAGGGATGTCCACGTTCCATTGTGGATAAGAGCACGACCAGGAATATATGTTCGCTTTGGAATATCCATTGTTGAGTAACATTCTACTGTGTACAAAGTCCCTGGAAAAAAGAAAAAAAAAAACTTTATGAAGTAGTTATTTTATCAAGATTTCTGAGACGAAATAGTCTCTTTTAATTATGTTTGTTCTTTCCCTTTCATGGGACCATAGGACCCCGGACTTTTGGAAGGCGTACAAGGGGCCAAAGCCAACTTGCAGAGGAGAGTTATACATTTTATTATTATTATATCTTCGCTTTCGGAATAAAGACATCTCTATAACAACACTAACCTCAATCAGGTCTTCGAATTCATATATTGAAATTGACAGTAGGTATCTAAGGTTGCAATAATAGAGAGGTAAGTTCTAGAACAGTTTGAGTGGGGTAAAAATACCACATTTCTTTAGCGTTTCTCTTCTTAAAGTAACTGTTTTAAAGTTTCCCTTTTCCTTAGAAAACTACATTCGTTTGAAAATATTTACCTTTAAACTGTCTCTCCAGATATATCATTGCTGATTCTGCGGGTATAGCCGCATATCCACAACTAGGCACCACTAATACACTGGCATCTTCTGCCGTCTTATTGTACTTCTGATAAAGTTGGAGAATATGCTGAAAAGACACAGGACATATTGGTCTATTTGTTTGCAATAGGTACAAATGATAAATTTTTGCTGTTGTATTCTTTCTGAATAAACTGTATTTCACTGCTTATTGCGATGTAATGAAGAGCGTGAGGCTCGGCTGCTCATAATCAGCGTGGTACACGACACAACCGACATAATCGACACGAACGACACGACCAACACTACATACTACTAAAGTAGTGGGTAAACTAAAAACAATCAAGGTAGTACACAACTTTGACTTGAAAGTTTGTATAGAGACCCGAAAGTCTCCATACAAAAAGAGATAGCATGAGACTAGATTGCTCATAATCACACGGGACAGGACACGATCGATCCGACACAACACAACTGACACGGCCAGCTACAAGGCCGATACGACCGATACGACACGACTGATGGGACCGATGCCACCGGTAGGACTATTGTTAATGTATTATTGTTTGACTTACGGTATAACTGTCACATTGCCAAGTTTATGGTCCAAAGTTACTACGAGACTAAATCATTATTATGTTCGTTTCATAGCGGATAACCACTTATGGTGAGTTAACTTCAAAATCAACGATAAAATACCTAGTTTATTATTAATTTGTAGGCGTCTACCTATCTCCATACATAATTTATGGGTACTCGACACTAAGCGAAAAAAAAACTTGTCGCTTTATTATAGAAATCGCCACAAAAACCATTACATAGGTAGAATGAAGGAGATTGTAAGGTTAAACTTGTATAGATAGGACTGAATCTTTACATATCTCTTGTCTGTAATTTCTATAAAAAAACTGCCTTAACTTAATTTTGCAATCATTTTCTTTCGAAAAGTTAAGCTCGGTCTTGAAAACGGACATACCTGCACTACACATAAATTTACATGAATTTCATCTTTATTTTGAAGCTGTAGGCACCTACTTATATGTAATAAAGGAAAAGTTTGAACAGTTTTAACACAATTTTTAATATTGTGTAGGTAGGTAAGGTATGCTGCGGGGTAAGCGCAATGAGGCACCGCGACCTCGGCCCAGAGCAGGAGAAGGAACGGAGGGGTTTTTAGTCAGTAACACTCTCTCTTGCCTTACCCTGGGCGGGAGAAGTCATTGGATGATTTTCCCCTGACAAAAAAAAAGGTAAGGAATTTTCATTTTCTGTAAAAACCCATTTTTCACAGGTTACCTACATAAGGTAAAGGTCTCAGAGTGTGATATTATTAGATATGTGTGATATTAATCAATATTAGGTAGGTACCTAGATAATTAATTTCATATCTACTTTTATTCAATGCTGGGCAATATAGATAAAGAAGTTATTATCGAGCTTTTTTAATTGATCTTCTATGTACTTAAAACTACCGATAGTTTTTGTACCTTTTTAACTTCTCAAATGTAGTAATATCCTAATATCAGACAATAGTAAGGTAACAAGTTCTCGTACGAGTTCGCTTGGGCTTGGAAAACTAGTAAATAAATAACACTTACAAACATTTCAGCAGAGATGTCCAGGTATTGTGTTCCAGATTCGATACAGGCCTCCACAATAGGAGCGCTCAGCACGGAGTTTGGTCCCGTGCAGTTGATAACAACTTTCGCAAGTTGCAGAGCCTTCTTCAAGGACTCACGATTCTCGATGTCGCTTTCAACCATTGGAACATTCTTTACATCTAGACCTGGGGACGAGAAAAACTTTTATTGGGACCTGTAGGTAATTGGAGTTCGATTTTGAGGTTTTGTTAGACTGTCGTCAGCATCGTTAAGATTATCAGCCGCAAGACGCTTAAGTACTATGAACATAGGTATCCCCCATGGGAATGATCCTCATCATTAGTCGGGGATCTCGCTCCGACACGATAGGCAAAGTAGTACTTATTGGGTTTTTCTGTGAAAACCAATAAGTTCTAGTTCAGCCTAGGCTCACTTCCCGTTACATGGAACTCATGACTGACACTTAAATATAAGTTAAACCTCTTCCCTCTTCTTCAGACCTTCAGAATAAAGCAAGAAAGAAACCTATCTATCGAATACTTACTCGTCCTTTTTTTTTGCGATGACGTCATGATGTGCCTACTTAATAGACGGGCGATTAATAAGCGAAATTCGTTACTAAGGTTACACAAGGTAAGTATTGAGTTAATGTTGAAAAAACAACGTCGGCCAACAACACACCTTGCTCAAGCCAGCAAATGGTGTACTTAGGCCTATTACATTATTACAAAATTACTTTTAAGATTATCTCGGTCGAATGGCGTTTGCATATAATACACAGGTATTAATGCTGTCGGAGCATTGAATTGCGTAAAATGTCAATCAAAATATGGTAGGTAGGTAGTATCGAAACACATGACTTTGTATACTTGACATACCTACCTGTCAATTTTTCACTAATTAATTACTTCCATACAACCTACTTAGGTAATGCGTGATGAATTAGGTAATATTGGATTGAAATCAAATCATGAGTCCATAAATGGTTTCGGATTTCAACCTTCTACTGTAGTCTTGATTCATGGCTGGGCAACTGGCTACCGCGCAACGTGTAGCGGGTTCGATCCCCGCACGGAACAACTCTTTGTGTGATCCACAAATTGTTGTTCCGGATCTGGGTGTCATGTGTATGTGAAATTGTATGTTTTAAACGCACCCACGATACAGGACTAATCCCCAGTGTGGGGCAACGTTGTCAGTGGCGTAACTATATCAGTAATAATCATGTAAGTAGGTATATATTCAAAGGTAATAAGAATGCGTACGGCGCGTAGCGTTCCGCGCGCGCCTCAAAGAGCCATTCGACCACCACAGACGGGGCCCTAAAGGGCTGATGTTCAGCCGGGGTTGCGGGGTAAGCGCATGAGGTACCGCGACCTCGGCACAGAGCAGGAGAAGGAACAGGGGGGTTTTTAGTCAGTAAGAGTCTGACACTCCCTCCTGCCCTGGGCGGGAGAAGTCATTTGATGATTTTCCCCTCACAAAAAAAAAGGTAATAAGAATAAGTACCTACTTATAGCTATTTACTTCAATTTCTCTGACAACCGAATGAGTAGCACAGTTGGCGCTAGCTGGCTGGCTAGATTACGAATTTACGACATGCGTCTAATTCCCGCGCGGAAGTATTGGTCTCCAATTTGTTGTAACGGGTCTGTGATCAGTGGTTTGTATGGGAATTTCTATTAATTTAATTTTTTAATGAATATTTACTTATTATTGGCTGTGTTCGTTCCACTGGCGGGGCAAAGACCTCCTCACTCGTCTTTGGTTTTCTGCGTTTAATCTGGTTTGTCGAACGTATCAAGCATCAAAGGAATACTTAACGCATTCAGAATGGATTCTTATTATTTAGCTGTGTTTAATTATTTGTCATATTTAGTTAATAATAATTAATTACCATAATAGTCTTAACTTGTGTCAGACAAAATTATTTATCCTTATTTGTTATCTACCTACTATTATTTCTTGCGAATTAAGTAATTAATATACATATGTTGAGGATTGCTGCGTTAAACAAAAAAAAAACAGCACGTTGCCGTTGGAAACAAGAAAAACGTGAATAGTTGCGTGTGTACCTAATAGATTTTAATTCAAACAATAGGCAAGTAGGTAGGTACTTAATAGTTGACGTTCTAGTGTCATATAACTTGCAGTGAAACGGACGTTTTTTTAGGGGAGATAATCCTCAAATTTCTTTTCCCGCTTGGGGTAGGGTGAGAGGGATTGTCAGATAACCCACCCTGGTTGCTTCTCCTGCTTCAAGTCAGGGCTTCCACTCGCAACCCTGACTGGACAGTATAAACAACTACGAATAATATTAAGATCGATCTTAAAACCTTGGTCAATACCGCCATTAATAATAGATAGAATAGTTTAAGTAATTACAATATACTTAAATCGAGAAACTTTGTCGATGAAAACTGTACCTACCTAGATAATGTGCAAAATAACGGCAAAAAGAGGGTGCGTGAACGTTTAGGAGATACGTGTTAATTGCATCTACGCACTTATCTAACGCCTTTATATTTTGTAGAAAGTTTCAATATTATAGCTAAATAATAGTGTTAATAAGTTGCGAATCTTTTATTGCGTGTTGTTGACAGTATTTGTTCTCGAGATACTAATTTCTGCGTGAACCGGTGTATTTATCACTCCTCCATAAATGTCTTTGTTTGGGCGTGGTGCAAGTGCTAAGTATGTCGCAGGATTCGCTTTGTTACTAACTTAAAAAGTCAAATAACGTCGTCGCCTTCACTTTCGTCCGCTCCACAAAATTTTAATGGAAACCGCCGAGCCGCCGAAACGACGTGACGGCACGTAATGGTTCAGTTCAATCATTCATTTCATCCATTTGTGCCTTAACCCCTGGTGTGACGGATCGTAGGTATATCTAAACGAGACACACTGTATTTCGTACGCCAGAGGACACGGTGGAGCATACGGTGGCGGTGTGCCCCGCTTGGGCTGAGCACCGCCGTGGTGTCCTCAAGAAAGTGATCGGCGGTGGCGACCTCTCGCGCCGGCCTTAGTCGAGGCCATGGTGCGTAGCGAGAGGAACTGAGACGCCGTCTCCTCTTTCTGTGAATCAGTTATGCTCGTGAAGAAGGAGGCGGACCGCGTGGGGGAGCTATCTTCCTCCTCACGCCCTAACCGCCGCAGTAGGCGACACTCTGGGTGTCGGGGATCGAGAGACGATCTTCGGCCACCGTAAGTGCGGGTCGCCGCCAGGCCGGAACCAGACCCGAGCAGATGGCTCGTAGCAATCCACGCGCGCCTCAAATAGCCAATAGACCACCACAGACCAGCCTATAGGGCTGAATCTGATGTACAGTCGGGGTTGCGGGATCAGGGCAATGAGTCACCGCGGCTTCGGCCCAGAGCAGAAGGAACGAGGGGTTTTCAGTCGGTAAGAGTCTGAATATCCCTCCTGCCCGACCCTGGGAGGGAGAAGTCATCCGATGATTTTCCCCTAATACTTAAAAAACAAAACTGTATTTCCTATAGTGGCTCATATACTGGTTGTAAATTACAAACCAAGCCTATCGTTGATGTGAATTGGGAATGCTAGAAATGAGTTCACCCCAGTTGCTAATACACTACGCTAGAGTTTCACTGAGTGCGTTATGTGTATTAAGTGGTTGATTGCAAAATATTGTATCGAACATGTCTGGTAACGCAGTTGCGTTCATTCGGAGAATCTTAAACAATAGACAATGACACTGAAGGTGAATAACAAAAAAATGCAAATTGTCATTAGAGAAATACAGGTTCTTTTATTTTATCTATTTATAATTATTTTACACTTAGTTAGCTAGCTACCTACCTATGTATTTTAATAAGGAATTATTTTTTGATAGACTTAGATTTTAGCTGTAAATAATGTACCGCGGGCTCAGCCTAGAGCAGGAAAGGGAACAAGGTGGTTTTTATTCAGTAAGAGTTTGATAGTCTGCCACACCTAGGGCAGAAGGAGTCATTTGAAAAAATAAAGATACCTAGATACCTAGTGCGTCGACATTCGCTAAATCAGATAAATTTCCTGTAAATACAGGAGTGCAGATGTTATCCCCAACACCTTTTGCTCGAAGAATGTCCCGTTCGTTTTAAAACTGTGAGTGCCTTATTTTCTGAAAAAGAAGGCATGATGTTGCTAAGCTTTAGGACTTAAATTGTTTCCCATTCTTAATTCAAACTTATTGCCCATTAAATTGTCTCTCTAGGGTACCACGGCGACTTCACCAGTACCTAATACAATTTCGGAATAGAAAAACGTAATGTCAGTTACTTTATCAGATCTGTGAATTAAAAATATGGTTACCGATAATTATATTGAGTAACAAATCCGGCCCTACGGTGCATGCCTCACGGAGCCTCTCAAAATCCGGCCGCGACATTCATTAAGGCCATATTATTATTAAGGTCGGTTAAGTAAACAGACCGGTGCACGTTTTTTGAATAACTTTAAATTGAAAGGATTAAGTTGTACGAAACGTGAATTGTATGGGACCAATGGTCTGGCGAATCTATTCTATGTTCTAACTTTAAAGTTGATGTTTGTAAAACTAGAAATGTTAGTAGGAAGGTAGTAGTTTCGTTTACTTATGTACGTTAATTTTTTTTTATAGATAGGGTAGTTTTCCTAATACAAAACATTAACAGGGCCGATCTATAAGTATCATTTGCTAGTGTATTTTTGGCGGGTAAAATTTAAATAAATAAAATATTTAAAAAATGTCAAATAGGTACACCTCATCCTTTGTTTAGTAGAATCTCTGAATCAAAAATCCTTGAATAGTTCTTTTTTGTTGCGTTTTTCCTCCTCTGAGAACACTTCCAACAGAATTTAAAATTTTTTATTGTTAATAAAAACTTACCCAATTTATTGAGGTCTGTAATCAAAGTCTGCATTTTGTCCTTAGAACGCCCCGCGATTCCCCACGTAACATCCCAATATTTTTCTTTTGTAAGTCTTGCAAGATGTTGCACTGTACATTTTCCTGTAAAACCCGTAGCACCCAACACTATTATGTCTAAACTTTTATCCATCATGTTTATTTGATAAGCAATTTTCGAATTATATTTTCTGTAGTTAACTTGTTGAGTATCTTTGAAGAATACGTTATTATAACCAATTGTGATCGCTCGACTCGCTTGTCGCTTATTATGCCAAGTATGCGTGCACGCGTTACAAAGTTCCGGTCAACACTGGCCTTTTTTTTTGTAATGTATAAGAATATTTTTGACTTGCTCGTCACAATGCATTTGCTACGTAAATCAGTCTTGAATGTAAACGAATAAGTACGTTGTTTGTTGTTACACTATCAAGTTACAATCACAGTCAGGGTCGCCAACATTATGGAGCTCACAAGTAATTAATTGCATTACGTACCTACTGTGGTGCATATCAAGTCATTAGGTTACAGTTAGAGTTATTAGATTATTTCAAATGATATATTTTCTGTAACACCTATCTAGTGAAATATCGATAATGATGTCGTAATAAGGATCATTGAACCCCTACATTCCAACTCTTCTAATAATTTGATTCACCATTTCGTTCATTAGGATGAATTGGCGTCCCACAGGGTAGCATTTTTGGCACGACCCCAATTTTTTGCAGTTGCTATTGTAAGTATTAGTACTATTTTTTTTTCAATTCCTAGAAAGGCTGGGCCGAGAAGTAATTGTCTTATTACCTATGGTGATTAAATGCATACAAACATTTCCAAGGTTGTCTACTTAAATATTATTTAAAAATATTTGCAAAAATCAAGTTCATCACTACCAGCTTCACTTCCTACTAATGAGGAGGCCATTATTACATATTAACTACATTTTTTTTAAATTTATTTATGTGTTTTTGAAGGTGATTAAGAATAAGTTCTAAAAGATAAAGTCAAAGTCAAAATTATTTATTTCAATTAGACCCATACAGGCACTTTTGAACGTCAACACAACTTTAAAGATACAAAGTGTCAGTCTGTCGGTCAGTCCTCTTAGTGAAGCTATTCGCTCGTTCCAAAGTGTAGATTCCGATGGAGAAGAACGAGCAAGAAACTCCATGGTTATGTAGGGTATAGCTAAGAGACATACATAATTATAAACTTACATAATCGCATACATACATAAATACATACACATACATACATACATACATACATAAATACATACATACATACATAAATACATACATACATATAAATAACTCATACACAATAAGTCTAAACATTACACTAACAATCTATAAAAATATTTATTTTGTATTTGTATAACATCTGTACACAGCCTTATACGCACGCACGCTTGTACACACCCTTAGCTATACCTACCGTCCAGCCGCTAGCGGAGCCCCGGCGCCCGCGTTGCCAAAATACCTAACGTTCGGGCACAGTAAAAATATCATACAGTATTGTAACTCGGCCGCTTGAAAGAAATAAATACCTACAGCCGCGCGGTACGTAAACATGCGTTAGGGCTGCTCGTCTCCAGTATTTTAATTACCTTTGTCTACTTTCTGTTTCCATTTAGTTTTGTGATTGTAAATATCCTTTTTTATATAAAAAAAATAAAGTGCTTTAAAAATAAATACTTACCAATTGAATAGGAAGTGTTCAATAAAAATGCGTGTTTTTTTATTGGTAGATTTAATTAAAGAAGAACAGTACCTGGTTGTCCGACCTTACCTCGGGAAAAATAAATAAAAAAATCTAAAATATGTACATAAAATATGGACGAAAATTTCAAAAATATGGAGTATAAAAAACCTGGGATACTTTTTAGATTGAAACATTTTTTTATTGTAAAAAAGGGTCACTCGTGACGTACATAGTTACAGTTAGGTACATTTAAAAACGACAAAAAAATAGCGAAATTATCATTTCAACAAAAAAAAAACAGTTTTATTCAACTTCCATTACATTAGCCTCATCAAATTAGTTGATAAGTTGTTACGATGAAACGCGAGAGGATATATTTATATATAGAGGATATATATTTCCTATTCGTCATATTAAATAATGTACTCGAGCTGATTTCTAAATAAAAGACAACACACCGTCCGTTCGTCACTGCGGTACAGCCGCGTCTGTCTGCGTCCCGAGCGCGTCCCGACATCGGGCGCGTAGGTATAGTTCGCGTTTCGGCCGTTTCTATGAAGTAGAAATACTTGTAGATATTATTACCTTGGTTCGGGGAACCGCTCGGTATACGGCGCGCTGTCGCCGCCTACACCCCGCGCTCACGAGCCGCGCCCCTCGCTCGCCCTCGACAGTCCGCATCGGCCAGCGATCGCGCGCGCATCGCCGAACATTACTCGCGTAATATTTAAGTTAATGTACAAATATCTTATTAACTATTGTATGATAACTTTTGTATTTCAATAATAAACATTTATAAGTTAGTGCGTAGTGATTAATTTCTACCTGAACACTATAGACACTACAGTGGTGACCCCGAAGACTTAACACGTGCTAATAGTGCCACCTGTGCTACCTACCTCGTGCGGGAATCGTGGACTCAGCGAACCTAAGTGACAATATCCAAGTGCCTTACGTGATATACAAAATGTGTGAATCAGGAAATGACGCGAAGACTGATGCAGCGGCATCACGCGACATTTTTCGCGTGGGCGTGCGCGTGCCGCCATTTTGGCCCGAAAAGCCAGCGATTTGGTTCGCGCAAGTAGAAGGCCAATTCGCAATTTCAAATATTACGGTGGACACAACAAAATTCTTTTACATCGTCAGTCATCTCGACCCGAGATACGCGTCGGAGGTAGAGGATATCATAGTCAACCCACCAGCGGCCGAAAAATACGAACGATTAAAGACGGAACTTATTAAGCGGCTCTCAGAATCGCGGGAAAAGAAGGTGCACCAACTACTGACACACGAGGAGTTAGGTGACAGAAAACCGTCGCAGTTCCTTCGCCACTTGCAGCACCTCGCCGGCCCCAAGGTACCCGATGAATTTTTGCGGACAATATGGTCCAGTCGTTTGCCTAGCAGTATACAACCTATAATCGCCTCACAAGAATCATCGCCTCTAGAAGTTCTAGCTGATCTCGCCGACAGGATCCATGATGTCGTGCCGAGAGGTCACGAAGTTGCGGTTGCATCGTCAACACATGGGGTGAGTGATTTACATACCATAAATCAACAAATGGCCGAGCTGAAGAAACAAGTGGAATTATTAACACAAAAAGTTGATAAACTTTCCCGCCGAAATAGATCAAACAGTCGTAACCATTCGTCTTCCCGCCAAAATCGATCTCATTCGAGTAGTAAGGTACATCCAACATGCTGGTACCATTTCAAATTCGGTGAAAAGGCTACTAAATGTGATCAACCCTGTAATTTCAAATCGGAAAACTTCAAAAGCAGTCAGTAATGGCGGCTGACGACTGCTCAACTTGTAAAGGCCGCCTATTCATTTCCGATAAACGTACCGGCGTACAGTTTTTAATAGATACTGGTTCCGACGTATGTGCCTACCCAAGATCATATCTAAAAAATCAGCTGCATTACCGTTACAACAAACAATGTAACTACGAGCTGGTCGCTGCCAATGGCACACCGATACCTACCTACGGCACGTACCAACTTACTCTTAATCTTGGATTACGCCGCGAATTTATCTGGAAGTTCATTATTGCAGACGTGTCAAGACCTATTATAGGCGTCGATTTTTTAAGTTACTTTAATTTACTAGTCGACTGTCGACAACAAAAGTTGATAGACTCAATAACGAACCTGACCGTCGGCGCGCCTTCAACCAAAGAAATAACACATGAACTAGTGTCGTTAAAAACTATTACAGGTCATTCAACTTATCTCGACCTTCTTCGACGCTACCCTGAAATTACGAGACCTGCTGGATCTCAAATAAAACCGATCCATAACACCAAGCATCACATAAGAACTACACCTGGACCCCCTGTAACATCACGACCGCGCCGCTTGGCACCCGATCGTCTGAAAATCGCGAAGAAGGAATTCGAGCAAATGTTACAAAACGGTACAGCTCGTCGCTCTGAAAGTCCATGGTCGTCTCCATTACATCTCGTACCTAAAAAAGATGATGGCTGGAGGCCATGCGGCGATTACAGACAATTAAATTCAAGAACCGTTCCAGATCGATACCCAGTAAGACACATCCACGACTTCGCGTACCAACTGTCAGGATCCACCATATTTTCAAAAATTGATCTCGTCAAAGCTTTCAACCAAATACCAGTTCACGAAGATGACATTAAGAAAACTGCTATTACAACGCCATTCGGATTATTCGAATTTCCCGCCATGACCTTCGGTTTGAGAAATGCTGCACAGACGTTCCAGAGATTCTTGGACGAAATTCTTCAAGGTTTGGATTTTACTTTCGGATTTCTTGATGACATTCTCGTATTTTCAAAAGGGGAAAAAGAACACATTGAACACATGACGAAAGTTTTCGACCAGTTAAAAAAATATGGCGTCGTAATTAATAGTAACAAATGTGTTTTAGGTGTTAGTGAAGTTACATTTTTAGGCTATCATGTATCTGCAGCCGGCATACGACCTCTCCCAGAAAAAGTACAGGCCATCCGTGATTACCCCATTCCCAAAACAGCTAAGGAATTGAGAAGATTTTTAGGTATGTTAAATTTTTACCGTAAATTCCTACCTGGTGCTGCGCAAATTCAGGCCCCCCTCAATCAAGCTTTGAGCGGCCCGAGTATCAAAGGATCAACGCCTATTGTCATAACAGCTGACATACAAAAAGCGTTCGAAGCATGTAAGAACAACTTATTAGAAGCTACGCTCATCGCGCATCCTGACCCAGAGGCTGAGTTAGCACTATTTACTGACGCATCAGATGTGGCTATAGGTGCTGTCTTACAACAACGAAGACAGGACAACTGGCAGCCACTAGGATTCTTCTCTCGCAAGTTATCACCTGCTCAGACCAAGTACAGCACCTATGACCGTGAGTTGCTCGCGATATATGAAGGGATAAAATATTTTAGGTACATGCTCGAAGCAAGAACATTTAAAGTGTTCACCGACCATAAACCCATCACATTTGCCTTCACAACAAGCCGAGATAACTGTTCACCCCGTCAACACCGCTACCTTGACTACATATCTCAATTCACCACAGATATCAACCACATCACTGGAAACGACAATGTAGTCGCCGACGCATTTTCACGACTGGAAAGCGTCGACACTACCATTAACTACAAGCAATTGCAAATAGAACAGGAGAAAGATCAAGAGTTACAGCACCTACTAAGAAACAACACAGCGTTAAAGTTGGATAAAGTTAAAACTATGGATGCCTACATATACTGCGACCAGTCTACTTCTCGCCCTAGGCCATTCATAACACCAACTTTCCGCAAACAAATTTTCAACAATCTTCATAATCTAAGTCATCCAGGTCCCAACGCAACAGCAAAACTGATATCCGAAAGATTTGTCTGGCCGAGGATACGTCGAGACTGCAGAACATGGGCTCAACAATGCGCAGATTGCCAACGCAACAAAGTTACCCGTCACACTCAATCTCCTCTTTCCCCATTTCCTGTTCCTTCCAACCGTTTTTCCCATGTCCACCTTGACATAATAGGCCCTATGCCACCATCTTCTGGTTTCAGGTATTGCCTTACAGCAGTGGACAGGTTCACTCGATGGCCGGAAGCCTATCCTCTCGCTGATATCACAGCGGAGACCTGCGCCAGTATCTTCATTTCTGGCTGGGTCGCTCGCTTCGGATGTCCTGAGAGCATCACTACGGATCGAGGGAAACAATTTGACTCTCAGCTGTTCCAGAGCATCTCGTCGATCATAGGCGCCTACCATCGTCCCACGACATCTTACCACCCGCAGTGCAACGGTTTGGTGGAGAGGATGCACAGACAACTGAAGGCCGCCATCATGTGCCACAACAATGCCCAGTGGTCAGAGGCCCTACCTCTTGTTCTTCTGGGTATGAGAAGCGCCTGGAAGGAAGATATACAAGCCTGTTCAGCCGAATTGGTGTACGGCGAGTCACTCCGGTTACCTGGTGAGTTCTTAAAACCTATAACTCACCAGAGCATGGATGAAGCAGACTTCGCAGCACGGCTGAGACAACATATTTCGAAGCTTTCACCTGTATCAACTTCGAGCCACGGTGAGAAGATATTTTATGTTCCTAAAGATCCCAATACAGCCACTCACGTTTTCTTGCGAAAAGGTCCCTTAAAGAAGTCATTAGAATCACCGTACTCTGGTCCACACTTAGTCATTGAAAGAGGACCCAAAACCTTCATAATAGAAGTTCAAGGGAAACGCATTACAGTAACCATTGACAGACTTAAACCGGCTTATATGGCTAACAGCGATGAGAACATGTCACATGAAACATCATCTTCACCTCAACAACCATCTGCTCCATGGCCAGTTTCACCACAGCGACAACCTGAGACCACCACACGAAGCGGAAGAACTGTGAGATTTCCACGGCATCTTTCTCACTATCGACCGTGAACCGGTCTCAGCGGGGGAGTGATGTAGGGTATAGCTAAGAGACATACATAATTATAAACTTACATAATCGTATACATACATAAATACATACACATACATACATACATACATACATAAATACATACATACATATAAATAACTCATACACAATAAGTCTAAACATTACACTAACAATCTATAAAAATATTTATTTTGTATTTGTATAACATCTGTACACAGCCTTATACGCACGCACGCTTGTACACACCCTTAGCTATACCTACCGTCCAGCCGCTAGCGGAGCCCCGGCGCCCGCGTTGCCAAAATACCTAACGTTCGGGGAACCGCTCGGTATACGGCGCGCTGTCGCCGCCTACACCCCGCGCTCACGAGCCGCGCCCCTCGCTCGCCCTCGACAGTCCGCATCGGCCAGCGATCGCGCGCGCATCGCCGAACATTACTCGCGTAATATTTAAGTTAATGTACAAATATCTTATTAACTATTGTATGATAACTTTTGTATTTCAATAATAAACATTTATAAGTTAGTGCGTAGTGATTAATTTCTACCTGAACACTATAGACACTACAGTTACTCTTTTAAAATCAGTGTCACATAAGCATTCTTTGATACATTATTTAGTTAGTTTGAATATGTGAGAACAGTGTAACGCGTGTATACAGAGAAACATAAAAAGAAAATAACCTTAAGGACAATAGACAGTCCGGAGCTGACCAGTCCCAATTGACGGCGCCCGTTCACGAGCATGACACGTACACCAGCATCGCCCAACTCAACCATAATATAGGGAATCGAGCGATCCAGTGACCGTGCCACCGCCAATGTGACCTTTGAGTGAGCATGACAACTCCAAGCTGACATATGGACCGACATTCTGCTAGTCTAACTAATTTTAATAGGTTA
The DNA here is from genome assembly GCA_902829305.4 of Spodoptera exigua. Classification (NCBI taxonomy): domain Eukaryota; kingdom Metazoa; phylum Arthropoda; class Insecta; order Lepidoptera; family Noctuidae; genus Spodoptera; species Spodoptera exigua. The sequence goes on from LR824612.2 coordinate 9,587,889, forward strand.
CAGGGCACTCACATTTACAAATTTATCAAGTTTAACAATAAAAATAGCATGGTTACAAATTTACAAAATCTAAGAACTTCCGTTCAAGCAAAGATCCACTGGAACATTATTTATATTCGTGTAGGTATATTATCCTGTGGAGCAGGACCAGCCCGTCTCCAAGCATCCTTATCCTCAATATAATCACTCAGTTTGTAATATGCTTTTTTACACAAAGTTTTCTTTATACATAATTTAAAATTTCTTTCATTTAATTGTTGTATTTCGCCTGGGATTTTGTTCTAACACTTAACGCTGAATCCCATGAACGACTTGTGTACCTTTGCCAATCTAAATAATGGCTGACACAATCTATCTCTATGTCTAGTTTCGTAATTATGTCTGTCTGATACCTTATCAAATAATATTAAGTGTTTCCTAACATACATTATATTTTCATAAATAAACTGACCGGGCACAGTCATAATATTGATCTCTTTAAATTTATCTCTAAGAGATTCGCGAAGCCTTAGGTTGTAAATTGCTCTGATTGCACGCTTTTGCAAGACAAATATAGACTCAATGTCAGCAGCCTGTCCCCACAACAAGATGCCATACGACATAATGCTATGAAAGTAGCTGAAGTACACCAGTCTTGCAGTGTCCACATCTGTTAGCTGTCGGATCTTCCAGACAGCAAATGCTGCAGAACTCAACCGTCCTGCCAGAGATGTGATATGGGGCCCCCATTGTAATTTTTCATCTATGGTTATACCCAGAAAAGTAGTCTGTTTTACAAATTCCAATTTCTTGCCGTTTAATAATATGTCACATTCGTTACTTTTTACATTTGGTAAACTGAATCGTATACACTTTGTCTTTTTGTCGTTTAGAACTAAATTATTAACTGTAAACCAGTTATGAACCTTCGTAATAGCATTATTTACTTCGTCATAATTATTTGTCCGTCTATTTATTTTAAAAATCAACGATGTGTCATCAGCAAATAATACCATTCCCGGTTCTCGCTGAAATAAATGAGGTAAGTCATTTATGTAGACCAAAAATAGGAAAGGACCTAATATCGAGCCCTGTGGTACGCCCATAGATATGCTAGCACCCTGAGAATTCACTTTGTTTACCTGTACTTTGAGCTGCCTATCCTGGAGGTATGATTTTAATAAATTGAGTGAAGCCCCTCGAATACCATAGTGTTCCAACTTTAGCAACAGTGTCTCGTGTTCGACGCAATCAAAAGCCTTGGACAGGTCACAAAAAATTCCAATAGCGTCGTGCGACTCCTCCCACGAGGCAAAAACACGCTTAATTAAAGTTACACCGGCGTCAGTTGTGCATCGACCTTTGGTGAACCCATATTGTTGATCATGAAAGATGGAATTCATGTTAAAGTGACGCAGCATCTGAGAAAGCATCAGCTTTTCAAACACCTTACTAAGCACCGGTAAAATAGATATCGGCCTATAATTATTAGGATCGGTATCATCGCCAGATTTAAACAGTGGAACTACTTTGCTATGTTTCATCAAATTTGGAAAAACTCCCTGATCTACACTTCTATTATAAATTAAAGCTAAATGAGGCGCTATAGCTTCTATAAAAGCCCTACATAAGAGATAAACATGAAAATAAAAACAGGATTGTCATATGACGTTTTCATAGTTGTTTCTGCGGCTGCAGATGTGTAAGAGGGTGTGATTGACATTGCTGATAATCCATGGTAGTTTTATTTTTTTAAATTACATTTGCCATAAAGACGTCACGTTCACTTTATCTTTGTATGCAGTGCTAGTATCAATAATATTAGGTAAGTACTTAAGTATTTGTTTCACCCCAGATAAAGTTACTGCCCGTGCAACCTCAATTAAGAAGGACTATGAAGGGCAGTCTTAGGGAAAAATAATTCATTTTTGAACTCGACTGCATACATAGGTAGTATTCGTCAAGACAATAAGCGTCGAAGCAAAACCGGTCCCTACTTAACCATGTTAAACTTACAAGGTCAAACAGCTCATGGCGTGTAGGTATATTATATTAAATATGTAAAAATTAACAAACTATGATTATCATATATTATATTTCTAGAATAAAAGCCGCAAAGTAAATAAAGCAACGAATTTAAATAATCTGAGGCATAATTAGTTGAATCGATTTCGTGGCGATGTTCAAAGTGAAGACAGATTGATCAGAGACGAAAGTGAAACTACACGAAAAAAGGTTGCGATAAGGTGATGTCTGATAAAGAAGAATTGAAAAGAAAATATAGGTGAATAAAATACTAATATATAAGTATCTGATGTTATTGCTAATGAATGCGGCTATATCCGCATAATCAGAAATGAAAATGAAAACCAAAAATAATAAAAATCAAAATGTCACGTTCAAATTTAAAAATACCTATCTATTACGGCGAAACTGGTTTATTCAAATATAACTAATCTAACTAACTATAAGAATACTATAAAATAGAAGAATTTGTTTGTATGCTTAATAGGATGAACGAGCTAATCTTAGAAACTGTGTGAAAAGAAAGTGTGGGAGAGCCATGCTTCGGCACGAAAGGGCCGACCGGAGTGATACCACGGCCTCACATAAAACCGGCGTGAAACAACTACAGCGTTGTGTTTCGCCATGTGAGTAAGGTTACCGGAGACCTACTTACTTCCCCAGTCCCCACCCCAATCCCTAATGCCCAAAAGGTCGGCAACGCACTCGTAACTCTTCTGTTGTTGAGGGTGTCCATGGGCGGCTCTGATTGCTTACTATCAGGCAATCCGTCCTGCTGGTTTGCCGCTACATCACAAAAAAAAACAGCTGGGTTGTATTGAAAGTGTTTCATTTATACATTTTTCAATATAAAAATTGCCCCACACTAGGACTAAATGTTTCTTAGATAGAATAGTTTCTTTCTCTTTAGATCATACGAAGCTTTGTACGGGAATCGAACCTTCGACACGTTGGACTGCATGCGTAGGCGGTCGCCCAGTCACCGTGTCAACTGTGCAGTGGAATCTTTCCATGTATAGGAAAAAGGTTTAGTGCAAATATGACATGGGCTTTAAACATAACGTTACCGCTACGACCTTCAGCCGGGGTTGCGGGGTAAGCGCAGCAATGAGGCACCGCGACCTCGGCCGAGAGCAGGAGAAGGAACAGGGGGGTTTTTAGTCAGTAAGAGTCTGACAAAAAAACCGCTACGACCTATGGAAGTCGGAGAGCAGGTAAAAATAAACAGGGATAGCTAATAAATTATCAAAGTGACGACATTTTATTACATTTATTGCCTTTGAAGTTCTCGGGTATAATATTTTCAAGGCTTATGTAATAATGTCGCTATTCAACTAGGTTCATTACATAGGTAAGCGTAGTTTGCGTAATATGTACCTACTATAACAAGGGCAGATACGTTATGACCGAGAAGTATAGGGCAAAGTTAATTGCAATATAATTAGTAATGTTATAAGAAATCTCAGGCCGAAAGAAGGTTGTTATAGAATTACACAACATTAATTTATTAATGGCTACTATGAATATTCATTATTGATACGTATTCCGTAACTGTCTCACGATATTTTTTTTGGAGGTTTTTTAATAGGCTACCAGAAGACAAACAGTCTGATAGATTCCCTGAATATTAGCTGACATTGTCCAATGGACATCAATACCAGCAAAACGAGCTTTGTTGGTATGGATTACTGGGTTTCTCAAAAGACATTCTTTTGCACAGTTATCACATATTAATATGCTGATACCACATGTTTTTTTATGGTATAGGAGGCAAACGTATCACCTGATGGTAAGTGATTGGAGCTGCCTATGGACACTTGCAGGACCAGAGGTGTCACAGACGCGTTGCCGGAAGCTTAAGAAGAATTACGCTCGTTTCTTGACGGTTTGATGGTCGTATCGGTTCGGGAATACAACCGCCGAAAGATGCAGTCGGGGTTGCGGGGTAAGCGCAATGAGGCACCGCAACCTCGGCCCAGAGCAGGTGAAGGAACAGGGGGGTTTTTAGTCAGTAAGAGTCTGACACTCCCTCCCGCTCGGCCCTGGGCGGGAGAAGACATTTAATGATTTTCTCCTTACAAAAAAAAAGCCGCCGAAAGATTATTTGCTGCGCGGGGCATAAAGTTTTGTGTAAATCGCACAGTTGTTGGCTGCCAATCATCAATATGATAGGAATGATGATGCTTTCACGTAGAACGATGGCAAAAAGATGCGGCGGGATCAAACCGAACAATTCCTCAGAATACTCCCCGTGATATATGTGATAGAGAACACATAGCGAGGCTACATTCCTACGCAGTACCAAAGAGTCCAACCGGTCCGAGATAATAGAGCAGTCATAATTTTTTTAATCGCAGACTTGATAACACCATTTTATCGATATTACCTATTTTCCTTTAAATCATATAGATCATCCTTACGACAGCCATACCTACGCAACTTGACCTTGAACTGATCAATTGCAGTCGCGCGTTATTCCTCGTCGCGGTGGTGAGTCGTGTTCTTAGAAGAAATCGGCCTATAAGCTCTCTAGAGGTTATATACTCTTTGGCATCACCTATGCTGTCATCCACATAACAATGAATGCCACTAATTAAATTTGCAACATATCATTGATATGGAGGAGGAACAGAGTGGGCGATAGTACGCAGCCTTGAGGGCACCAGCGTTCACTTCGACTGAATGTATCATGCTAAACCGAAGAACCGAACGAAGGCCTTCTCTACGTCCGAACTGACTGCCATCGCTTTCGAATTCGATCGTCTGTGCCCAACGGTGTGTCAGGTAAACTAGAAGACTAGAAGATGACCAGTGGACCGAGCCTTACCGAAACCATACTGTCGATCACTAAGAAGCTGATGATTTTCGAAGTACCGAAGGAGCTGGCAGTTAATGGTTGACTCCAATATTTTCAAGAAGAGGGAAGTATGGCTGTCTTCCATAACGTCGGGGCTACGCCTGAAGAGTATGGGAGTCAAAAAAGAGTGGTGTTAAGACTAGCACCAAATCTAGAGTAAAAATTTTTAAACAAAGAGATAATGTGAGCTTATCAAATTTTTTTAACTGTTGAGTAGGTAATAAATATTTGAATTCTACCATTTTAGACTATGAGGACTTGCTGCCTTAGGAGTTTTCAGCTATTTGGCTTTATCCAAACTAATATTATAAATGCGAAAGTAACTCTGTCTGTCTGTGTTTTCTTCACTTCTAAACTAGGTACTGAACTAATTTCTGTGAAATTTGGTACTGACATAGTTTGGAACTAGAGAAAGGACACAGGATAGTTTTTATACCTACCAAAAATCTGCAGGAACTCGCTATACCTCGCAAACGGAGGCACAGGCAAAAGCTAGTTTACTATTAATTCACACAGACAGATTCTGGTACTTAAGTAGTTATATGTTTTGTTAAGGGACCTACTTATGCCTGCTGTTATGTTTATATTATTGTATCAGATTCACTAAATATATTATCCTATTAAACTACTACATATTAGCTACTAATATAAAGCAAATAAATTATAGCACTACTAATTATAAGTATTAGTATTTGTAAACAACTAGTACAGACAATTGTACAGGTTTATTTTTACTTTATATGTAAAGGAACATAAATTCTATAATTAATTTTAATAGTGTGGTGAAAAACAATAGAAGATAATAAACACCAGCGTGCAAAAACCTAACAGCCTAACCTATTTAATAACTCTTTTCAATAGTAAAATTATTTGAGAATAAATGTAGTAAAAACAAAATGTTTAAATAAATAAATATTTATTTATTCAATAAAATATTTGTAATACTTACACTAATAAATGCTTTATTCTCCATTTATTTGGAGTTTTAATAATTTATATTTGCCTACAAACTTTTTCACCTCTTCTTTAGGATATGGCTTCAAAGCTATACATGTTGGTATGTTCTCAGGTTGTTCTATCCATAGTTTGTGAGATATGAAGTTTTCTTTTAATTTCTCTGCTAGCTTTTTCAATGCCTCTTCATTTGGCACCTGGGAAAGTACAGAAAAAATATGTACTTGTATGAACTTTTTTACAAAATACTTTCAGCTTTAGTAGTTTACTGAAGTTTTTTAGTTCAACATCCTATACCAAAATACTGAAAATAAAACCATACTAAGTTATAGTATGGTTTTATTTTCAGTTCTGCAAAAGTGTTTGGAAAAAGGAAGCTAAAGAACAATCAAAGGTGGCTATTAGATTTATTTCTAGTAGAACTAATTATTAGATTAGTTTTAATAGTGATAGGTATTATGATTTGATACCTCTAACACTACTTTGTGCATATTATCCATATCGTCCAAATACTTTATCGTCGTCTCATCATCCTTGTACAAATGAAGAACAGCGGTAGACGCATGACAAGCCTGCGCCACCACGGATCCTATTGACCATCCTAACTCCTTCAATAAGTCAGTACGTAACAAAATATACTGAACAATTGTATTAGACATGATTAGCTTTTCGAATATTCGTTTAGATTCGGGATTAATAGGTTATTCACTACCGTCAGAGAGGCAAGTAATAGACAAAGGGTTGAAATAATAGCCTTTGAAAAACTTAGTTAACTTATCATACAATTCTATTGATTTCCATATTGTAAAAATATTGGGATTGCAATGCAATTACAACTTCATTTACAACTCTCTGTTACTGTCATTCACTGTCACTATGTGTCAATGTCAACTGTGGCATTGGTTTAGTAATTTCGTCTATGCTCGCACCATTGCCAATGCAAAAAAAAAAAATAAGCGTCACTAGACATAGACTGCCAATTAGAATCCTATTTTGTCAATGTCACATTAGACATGTTTTGTTTAACGGCGTGCTAGATGGTGTTCAAACGATAATAATTTGATATTAAAGTACAAAACTCTAGTAGGTAGCTAATATTGTAACCGATAGTCAAGATTATATAACAATGGCTTCGGGACTAGAAAATTATGTGAACCAAACTGTGTCAGTGATAACTTCTGATGGCCGTAACTTTATTGGAACTTTAAAAGGATTTGACCAAACTATTAATATTATTTTGGATGAATCGCATGAAAGAGTGTTTTCTTCGTCATCTGGTGTGGCGCAGGTGGTGCTTGGACTTCATATAATACGCGGTGACAATGTAGCTATCGTTGGTCAAATAGATGAATCTATAGACAGCAGATTAGACCTTGGTAATATCAAAGCAGAACCGTTGGGATCTATTGTTCATTAATAACTTTAAGAATAACATGTAATAAATAAGTTTATTTACTAAATAATTGTTTTATTTTGGTTAGGCCAATTTGAGCATACACATTACAGGAAGGTATTTGTAAATATCCATAAAACTTAGTTGTCACTGCAACCTACATAGTGCCTTAGTGTGTTGATAAGGTATTTACAAACTGCACTTTATAGTGAACCAGCGACCCTCCCTGACTTCACAACAATCACTGTCTATTATAAAACCCCATCAAAATCCATTGCATTGTTCTAAAGATTTAAGCTTAAATATATAGTGTTAGAGAAGCAACTGTTTTATACTATGTAGTAATAATAAAACAGGCTTTAAAAAGCAATACAAAAGTTAATAAAATAAAAAATATAACCTTTTTCCAAAATGCTCACCAGATTCGATATTTTGCCACTTTATCATATATTATTTGAATATATTTTAAGTTTTACTCACACTTGATGGATCATGGAAAAGGCAATGTAAAAATAACCAGTCTATGGTAGAACAGCCTTTGGGAAATGCTGAACTTTGCAGTAAGCAGTCTAAATAAAATGAGGCATTAAAATATAACAATTTTTTATTCCATACTATTTACAAAGTCATTGTAAGAATATTTACAAACCGTAATTTCTGTTGTCATATGTACATAGGTTCCAATTATACAAAATAAATTGAATAACAAAATAAAACAAAAAATATATAATAAAAAAACAATCAACAACAGACAGTTTCAATTATATTTTTAATATTCGATTTAAATAAGTGTAAGGACAGACCGGTCACTAATATACCATTCAATTTAATATCCTGATATTTCATTCTACTTTATCTATGTAACTTTGTGAGTGAGTAGAAATCATTGAGAATGTATTCTTTGTATAACATAGGCATTTGAAAGGGTTTTTCAAATCGGGTAGTTTTTATTCATGAAAACCCATGGGAACAGGAACTATTAGTTTATATCCAAGCAGTCTTTCCTTTCACAACACATTTGCGTAAAATTCAGTACGAAAGTTTAGAGACCAGAAAAAAGACGAATGATATATTTTATTCCTGAAACACCACAGGATTCCTTCATCTTTTAAACCACTAAACCAATTTGAGTACAATTTCATACCATGTTATACAAATTCTGAAATCTTCTTGAACCTATTAATCCATATAGATTAAATCACCAGTTAAGATTTTACTTTATAATTTGGAAGCTTGTATTGAATATTTTTCACATGGACAAAGCAATGTACTAATGAAACTACTAAAAAACAGTGCAAATTTGTTTACAGCAGAGTCATCACTTGTTCTTTCTTTAAATTTCAACACCTAAGGTATATTTTAGTGATTTACTAGCAATATCTTATTCCTAAAAATATGTATTAGTGTGTACTACTTCTGACAACATTGAAAAACAATATTTCAACTACATACCAATTGGAAATGGTACTTTAAAGTTAGTGTACATTTGGTAACCATAAACAACATGAACAGCCATAAAATACAAACTGTACTACAGTTCTATCACATTTATTGTATTCTATTAATTAACTAAACAGTGATATTCCCGTTTGTCGTTTTATGAATAATCATTTTTGGCTGTTTGGCTCATCAACACTATTTCTTGGTGCCTGAAATGTATTAAAAAATATATGTTAAGGTAAAAAAATAAAATAAATAGCGATAATTTTTCCAAAGTCAAAGTCTCTGCAAAATTTAATAACTACAATCTTTTAAATTATACATCTAATATAATAATTAAATACGAGTTCATTGATAAGGTAAGCTAAGTTTTCAATAAAATTGTAACTCGACAGAACTACCCTATTCAAAGATATAAGTAATCAATATTATTTATGTCTGAAAATAAAATTATAAGACTATTTTTTTAAATACCTTTATCACATTAGTCCATTTATCAATCTGTGGTTTTAATTATTGTGATATCTTTACCCTTACTGAAATTAATAGTTTTATAGGAATATTGAGAAATGTGCCAACCAAAGAGGTTTGTAAATTACATAATTAGACAAATGGGACAACCTTTTCTTGTGCTAATACTGTAACTTAAAATTATAAATTATAATACTACATTAATAAGAGTTTTGATTTTTCGTATAAACTTTAACATCTTTACATAAAAAAAAATATTTGGGCTATCTACCTTTGCATCTTTTCCTTATATTTCTGAGTGTTATATGTTTGGAAAAACTGTTTTCCATATTCGAAGGTTGCAATCATAATCGCACATGCTGGTGCCACTTTGAATATTCGAGGCAGGAAACCAGTGAACAATCCTTTAAATCCATGATTGGTGTATATTGTGTGTGCTATATCCTTCATATTTGATGCTCTTTGATGGACTTTACCATCTGAAACAGTAAAGACATCAACAAAAACAAAGATAAATACAATCTGCAAACTACATGAGCAATTAATATATAATAAAGCAGTTAAATAAGAAGGCCAAAGTCAAAATAATTTATTGCAACTAAACCATAAAAACGTACTTTATAAACATTGAAGTAGAATGATAGTCTAAGTCTGTTCGACTGTGAAGCTTACCCCGGTTTCCGAAAGGCCGATCAATGTTAAAATGAATTTAATTTCTTGTCAAGTCATCTGATTGGTTGACTGAATTATCAACAACCAATCAGATGACTTGACAAGAGATTTAACAGGAGATTAGTTAATTTTAGCGTTGAGAAGCCTTTCAGAAACCGGGTGTAAGTTTAGATCCAAAAAGAGAACGAGCAAGAAACTAACGACATTGGAGAACCAATCTTAAACACATTACACATTGTAAACGAAAAATTACATTTAGAACTAGCAACAAAGATAACGACATGCAATACAGTGACTGCAATGCAATCCAATCATAGCTCTACTAGTAAATGACGTCATAACATTAAAAATATTGTCAGTTTGTTTTTTTGCTAATATCACCTGATTGGTATGACGGAAGCATAAACAAATAAAATGTTGCCAACCTGTATAGATTTCTTTTTCACCTAATTCTATTTGTTGATGTGTTTTGACAACGTCGAATGGAAGTGTTACTAACGCCGCAATCTGAAACAGACAATGACATAGATAACACTTGCTGTTTTTTATCTTATCTGGAAACCCCATTGGATCTCATATCAGACTAATCTGTTGAAATTTATTTTTATAATCTCAATGAATATGATCTTTTATTTTGGTAGTTTGTACCTGAGAATATGATGCAATAATGTTGAGAAGTTTGAAATGAGTAACTTACCAATAACCTATGATATATACATTTATTATGATGCACTCATGTAAAAATTAAATTATATTAGTTTAGCATTTATAAAGTAAATAAGCAATAACTTACACTGCCCGCGACTGATCCACAAAAGAAATTAAACAAAAATGTATTCTTTTCAGAGTCAGGTTTGTTAAATAACTTCTTTGTCGTCTCAAATGTGGTCCAATATAAACCTGAAATAGTCGTAATAAATATTAGTCTCCTTTCATTTTTTGAGTAATCAGTAAAGCATACCTAGTACAAGTTGAAAATAAAGTTTTTAATTTATTCTGTTATCATTGAAATAATGTATTGGCCATAAGCACTACCAGCCCTTTTACACATCAAAATTATCTCTGAGAAAAAGCCAAAACAAACTGGGAAGTCCGTCTCTTTTCGAGTCCATTAGTACCATTTAAGGTTTTACTTATTTTACAGTGAATATGGTAAATTTCATAAGTAAAGATGATATCATTACTATGAATAAACACAAGAATGTGCATAATTACGAGAAAACATATGTTATATTATATTATTGACAAGTAGAATAGTTTGCACATGACCTTAAACAAGAAGGTGTTTGAGAATTTATGTACATATGTTAATTACCTGAGAATGGTACATCTCTCAATAACGTAGAGCCCAATCCACGAAAGAGTCCTTTATATCCTTCATATTTTACGACTTGGCTTAATGCAGACATTATTTCTGAAATAAATGTATTTATTTGATTATTTTGTTAATTCATAATAGGTAGTTTTCTTGGTCAAATTATTTTTTATTTGGTGTGTCGGCAACAAGCCCTCGGAATACCTGATGGTATACAACAAGACACCAGAAGAGCTACGAGTGCATCGTCGACCTTTTGGGAATTAGGGTTTCGAAGAAATATAGGGTTTGGGGGGGATGGGACGAGGGCAGGGACTTGGCCTCCGGGAAACTCACTCACACCGTTAACACAACGCTGTAGATGTTTCACGCCAGTTTTCTCTGAGGTTGTGGTATCATGCCAGTCGAGCCGACCCATTCGTGCCGAAGCTCGGTTCTTCCATACTTTTTATTAAATATTTATGTTTATATTCTATTATCGCTAAAAGGTGTTATCAAATACGTGACTAACATATAATATTTGTAAGGTTCAAAGTTCCTTCCTTATACATGCTTATAATAAACATTATCTACAATGTCTATTTATAAATAGGAGTTTACTTTGAAAATTGTAATGTTGCCATTTAATGTTAATTACCTAATAATGTTCTGTTTATGTTTTGGCAAATCTAAGGGAGTGTAACAATCAAATAATCAAGGGTCACAGAGATTAACAGACAGACAGATTCAGGAAAATATGTGAAAAACGTATCTGAGAACTATACCTGAGTATGTCAATTTTTTCGACTGCATTTTTGTTCTTATTAGTTCTAGAGGACTGACAATAGTAACTGCTATCGTTCTGGCTGTTGCTCCTGCTAGCATTGGAATCCACATTGGCTGACCCGCTAAAATATAAAAAAAAACTTTGTTTTAATTTACATAGCTTAGACCCATCATACTTTTTAGCTTACAACACCGCATAATTCAATTTTATCAATTATACAAAACACTGTTTCAAAAAGTAATTGGTGGCAGGTAAACAGCTGACACTACTTTTTTTTAAATATTAAGGCTACTTTTTATCTAAATTCAAATTGTGTGATCAAATATTAGATGTGCACAAACAGCTTCATCTGAAAGGCTTAAATGAGAAGACTATCAATTTTCGAGTTGTGCAATGTTGTCAGCTAATGGGCACCATGTGACATTTTCAATATGGTTGATTGGAAATGATACTTGTTTATAAAATGGTAATGGTTACATAATTTACAACTGTTAGATAAATCATTAGTTTATATAATATTATAGTTCTTGTTGCAGATATGTGTAACTTTGTAATATTAAATAAAATTTGAAATAAATTAACATAAAAAATTTAAATAGTATGTTCTACATAACTTGTATTTTTTATTGTTTGTGTAAAATTAGACAATATTGATTCAGTTTAATGATGTCATTTGAATGCATGTAATCACACATGCATGTACATTACCTACATAAATAATAATTACTATAATATTTTTTATTTATTACTTTGGAAATATTCGAGTATTATACTAATATATTATGTAAAGTGCATGAAACATCTAATTACATAGTAAATATATAAATGTTTAGTGATTCTATTACCAATACAAATTAACTTAGTTCTTACTTGAAACAAGAACATAATCAAAGTTTTATAAATTATCAAGGTTACTGTTATTACCCAAAAGAGTAAAAAATATTTCATGTAGCTATCTGAAAATTGCAAAATCATCATGATGGTAAAAAAAATTAAAAAAACTACACTTGTTTATTTGCATTACCTCTGACCTTGAAGTCAAGGATAGGAACTTGACAGGTTGATTTAATTATGTGTCTGTTGTTATCATGTGTGTGTAAAGACATAATGTTATGTGTATTAATTTATATATGTTCTATCTGGGCCATCAATCATATTTAAAATAATTTTTGATAATGGCTAATTGACCCAAAATGTTACTAGGTGGTTATGTTTTTGATGAAATTTAATTAATAATGTGTTTATGATTGTGCTGTCATAAATAACTTTGGCTAAGAAATATATTTAAAATTAAACTATCTATTTATTAACAAGTAAAGGATTAAAAATAAATAATTAATTACTTACCCTTATTAGTAAAATTATTGTAATTTGTTTTCATTCTATATCTCAGTTGCTCATAAGTGACAAAATAAATTACTGTGCATGGAAGGGCTAGGACTAATGTAGGACTTAGCCCAGACCATAAAGCAGGAACTCCTTCCGATTTTGCTATTTTATAAAAAGCATCCTACAACAAAACAAAAATATAAAATAGTATTAAAATAATTATGTTTAAATGTGTAATGACTTATAGGTGGAGTATGTGAAGTCTATCTTACGATTTTAACATGTTTCTCCAATTTATTTCATCCAAAATCGAACATCACCATTTTTACCAAACTGTAGAGTTACTAAATAAGAAGGGGTATTCGTACCATTGTGCCATTGAAATGTACTCGTCTCGGAATCCAAGCAGAGTCTCCGCAGGGACATATGTGTTCCATGAGCCCATTGCAGTACAAATAACATTTATTCGAGAGCAAAGCCTTCTGCTGTGCTTGAAGTCTTATTTTAACCACATCTAGTGGAGTCACTGTAAACAAACATTCAATTAAGGTCAAAGACAAGAATTAACAACACTAAAAACTTCCTGGATGTAAGAGTTAAGTGGAAACTCACTGAATAACGAGGTTATAAGAGCACCGGAACATGCCGATGCCATTTGCTGGAATGGAGTAATCCGAAACTGAGGGTCATCTTCTCGAATCATGGCATCGGCTTTTTTCACAATCCCTATAGGTGAGAATTTTCCTTAGCGAAACATTCGGAGCTAACCAAGTATTTTCCTACGTCGGATAAGAATTAATGTTTTTCTTTTCCAATTCTAGTACAAACTGTCAGCTGTCTGTCACTGAAATTATATTCATAGATAAAACAATAAAAATAATTACCAGTTCAAAAAATCTTTATCAGTTTCTGAATTTATTTGAATTTGTTAAATAATCGACTAAATCTGTTAGGCTTACAATTATTATTTTGAAAATAATTTAACCGCTTCCTTCTGCTTGATTTTATGTCCAACATTTTAATCCGATTTCATGTCACAGCATGAGTGTTGTGATGTGTTTTTAGTTTTGCAATAGTAAGGAGCGAAGACGATTGACATCTCTACTGGCTTCAGTTTAGGTTGTCTATATAATCTATGCTTCAGTCAAATCACTGCCACATGGATGGAGGGCGTTACTGAAATTATTTAGTAAAATAAAATATTCAGTAATTAGACTACACGAAAGCGGTGCGGTTTCCCGAGGGTTTAAATTGTGTAAATGAAACATATTTTTTAAAATGTTTTCCACTGCGTCTAAATCTTTATTGTGAGTACCTTTTCATTTATTTTTGGAGTTTACATAACGTGACAGCTGTTTTTTATATCGAATCTATAAACAAATTACTGTGAGCTACATGGACATGAAACGGTCCAAAAAACGGACGCTAGTGAACCTATAATAATCTGAAATATTTCTTTTATAGAGGTAATGCGTTGAATATTGGGAAACTAATTATTTCACCGTTATTGATTTTGGCTTTCGTTCCTTGCTATCCAGTTCAAAATTTGCACATAGTTCAGGAAGTAAATGTATCGTCGCCTTAAAACACTCAAGGTCTCATAATGTTGTTTGTTACGTTTCTCTAAAAAAATATTTAAATTCAGGAATTTAAGTTCTACTGAATATAACAATGAAAAATATTTGAAATTCTGTTTAGTGAATAAATGAATAAAGTCGATTTTCCTGACTTAAAAACCTTATGAATAGTGGAATATTTTGCAGGAAAAATATTTTATATCTATTTGCAAGCTCAACCAGTTGTGTATATTATTTTTTTGCAAAGATTTTTTACATGAATGTTCTGCACCAATTTTTCTATTATTGTCTTTGACATTGTATAACACTGCCAGCTTATCTAGAGTTTTTGCGTCAGTTCATATCTGATTTATATGTTAACAATTTTGATTAGAACCCATTCTTAATTATTATCAGTTGAAACATCTGATTTATTTGTGATTTTATCAGTTTTATTGCAAGCAAAATAGTTCTATGTAAAGAAATGCTTTTATTATTGGTTTATCATTCAATGTTATTATTACAGTATATTTCAATAAATGTAGTGGAGAGAAAATTGAATATTATAATAATTTTCATTAAAAGCTTAATAAATAAATGGTGTAGAATAGAGTTTGGTTAGAAATAATGAATTAAAATTAATTAATACTCCTACATTAATGAGCAAAAGCCTACTAATAACCTAAAGCTATGCAGCTATAGATCCAAATTGAAATAATTTCAAATAGATGTCCTGATTTCTATTTTCACCTTTAACATTTTTCAAATGGCTTTTACTGTTTACTTTTATATAGGTATATATGTAATATTCAACAACAAACAAGTATATTCTAATAATAGTATGTCCATTCTATTGTGAGTTGGCACAGAATAGATGGTTTTGAATAGGGTTGCTAAGCATTCATGTAAGTATTTAGGTATAATATTATAGTTGATCTGACATTATTTTCTGTATGCTTCTAATAAAATTTATTTTATCCAGATTAAAGTAATATCAATGAAAGGTAGACAGAAAACAATGATTTACCTCAATTCCATTTTATTTCTAACTAAGATGTTGCGATGACAGCCCTACTTCTGCTTTAAAATACTGCAAGTGATTGCCAGAAAATTAAAATACTATCTCCTCAAAATATGCTGTATATATTTACGAACACAAATTCCTTATCAATTTTCGAAGTTTGATTAACTAAATGTACATAAACAGAACAGAGCATTACCATGTAATGTATTTTAAAACATGCCTATAATAAATCCAGTGAGTGTCTGTTTCCCAGTGATCATATTTTTTTATAATTTAAAAACTAGACAGATTTATCAGTCTTTCACTCAGAAATGCAAAAGAAAAACGAACAAAAAAATAAAATCGGAACATTGTTTTCAAATACCTACGTAATTTGTTTGGTGCCATCCGAAATGTTACGTCGATGTGGGCGTGGTAATTATGTCAATTACCTCACACTCCCAGACAATTTTAACTGAATAGATCCATGCCAACAATGTCCAACAATGTTCAGCCAGCCTATAAGATAAATGGCATAAATGCTAATCAAACAGAATAGAAAGATCAATGCTTGAGATCGACATTGACATTCAACTAAGTTGCATGATGTTGTTCTGATTAGTATGTCGTCAAGCAACGATTGTTTTAATCGATTGGATTTGGTGATATTTGTCTCGACGAAGATCAGTTTTCTATAGAGACAATATGCATATTTTATTCATTTGTACGATGCGCCGAGGATTTTGATACAGGACGCATTTTTCGCATCCTCGCTCACTCATAAATCGCCATCAATCTGACGCTACGGCTTAGTCTACCGTTACTCGCGTGTTTATGAACCCAATTCAAGGTGTTTCATGGGCAGTTTCTTATTATAAAAGTGGGATATTTATCTCGTCTATTCAGACTCAGAGTCTAGGCTTATGACGAGACGCGAAGGTACAGAGAGACGGTAATTGGGAATACCATTTAGCTCATGCACTTTAGTATATCGTTTTTTCGGTTCTTGTCCGTAATACAATTTGTACTTTTATAATTATTAGAGTAAATGTATGTGTTCGGCTATGTACGTGTCTGTCTACCTATTTATGACTTATATTGTTCTGTCAGTCAAGGCTGAACCCAGTATAGCGCGCAACGCCCCTGGCAAACTATATCCCCGTTATGTTCCGTCTATTAAAACCAGCCAATTTGTTAACGCAACAATAATAATAACTAGTTACGTAAAAAGTTAATTAGTGTTACTATTTGTGATGATGTTTATTTGTACAAGGTTCGTTCCATGTAATAGTAATCTCTAACACTGCCGCAGTTGTCATTGAATCAGTTCCTTCCTCGAGTATCGATTTCCATTGTAGTATGTATGTTGATACTCTCAATATCGATGTTACGGCCAGCATTTTTAAAACCGTTATCGTTTAGCGGTGAGATTTGAGTGTGCTGATGCGTATATACTTTATTTTACGCTTGCAACATTGATTCTTTATGATGTACGATTTTACCATCTGTTCGTAGCGCAATAATAGGGTCTGCTATCGGTCTACTAGCTAGTCTACTGTTATAATTTGACTGGCCTAGCTCAATCCTACACAATAACATGGTATATCTAGTTCCAGTTACATTCCATTGTCTAGTAATGATTTTGGCTGCCAAAACTTTGTTTACTTAGTAACTACTAACGATTTCTTCAGCATGTGAAATCAAACTGTGGTGCCCGCTGCATCACTAAAATACATTATTAGAAATGGAGGCGTCTATGCTGGAGGTCATGAACCTTGTATTTCATTTGCGAATTCGTTGTTGGCACGTTAACACTGCGAGGAATCATAAGAAGTCTGGCACTCGGAACGTTCGAATGTTTTTTATAGATCAAAATAATTTATTATTATTATCAAACGTGAAGTACGTAGTAACAGACCATCAGACTATCGTATCGAGTATTCTTAAGTCTGCCGTTCCTGTTATAAATGATTAACGAGTTTAAAAAGGATACTTATGGAGCGGCGTTTTGATGTTGTTTATCTTTCGTGAAATGGATTTCGGTTAATAAGCTTGAGATATATCGATTGCGTTATAAAAGTACAAAGCTATAACACACATTTTCGATTAAACTGATAGAGTAAATGTAGTTTTTATCTAAGTAATCCCTTTTCGAATCGTAATTGACGTACGAGGTGATCTGCAAGTAATCTATCTTCATTACCGTGTTAAACCTTAAATGACCATTGTAATAGAATTAGCATTTGTCATCTTTTGCTTGTTGACATTGTGAAGGTGAAAACTAATCAGTTCTTAATTGAGTCGACGTTCAGACGTTTAGTTGTTCAAGACAGAGCTGCGGGTTTATTATGTCTCAGAAGTCTACCTTAAAACGAAGTGACTGCTTTTCGAATCTGGCCAGCCTAAACGAAAACAGGTTCTCTTTTTTGTATTCATCGTCCTGAAAAATCCATAAAAAGGTTTTAGCAAGCGGTTTTTAACACTCCTTTAAAACTCTAACAACCCTCAAAAGGTGGGCTACGAAATTGTAACATCGGTGGTGGTTCTTTGGTTACCAACGGGTAGCGCCGATTGCTTACCAATAAGTGAACCACCAGATTGTTTCCCGACCTAATTCCATATGAAAAGACATCATGAAGTTTTAAGGAGTGTGGTTTTGGAAACAAATTGTCTCAAATTTTTTAGACTTGACAAGTTGTAAATAACAAACATTAGATAGAAAAAACAGTGTTATTTACAACTTGTCAAGTCTAAAAAATGTGTCCAAATAACCAAGGGGGGTGAATTAAAAGGCTTTTTTCTGAATATTTCAGATGGCTACGATTGAAATTCTTATTTTGTAGGATATCTAATTGCTTGGGGTTTCTTGTAATTCGTCTATTAAGTCGTACGTGTGTTTGGTGTAAATTTATGAATTGGAGTATATACCCAGTACGGTGTCTTTAACCTTCAAAGTTCAATTAACTAGATTGGTCAATATTGTTTTAGACTATTGCTTCTATAATTACTGCCATTGGGTCACTAAGCTTCTCTATTTATTAGCCTGGTGTCTAAAGATTAATCTTCTTCGTTTAAAGATTAATTTTCTGAACGATATTTTTATATCTATCTATGCAGGTATTTAATACTTATCTACCCAATCGGGGTGGTCGTGACACTTTGTTTCTCTAAGAAGGTCGTCAACTAGACCTTATGAATTTTAACAATGGATGTTAATTAACCTTTCGATTTTGGGGTCTACATTGACACGTTCGTGATCTTCAGAAGACTGTATTTAAAGTTTGCACTTGAATAATATTCAGCCGGGGTTGCGGGGTAAGCGCAAAGAGGCACCGCGACCTCGGCCCAGAGCAGGAGAAGGAACAGGGGGGTTTTTAGTCAGTAAGAGTCTGGCACTGCCTCCCGCCCGGCCCTGGGCAGGAAAAGTCATTTTATGATTTTCCACACAAAAAAAACTTGAATAATATTGTCATGTAAAATTATGTTTTCGTGTCTCTTTTCACCTAAATCATGCTTGCTATCAATCATACTTTTACATTTATTGCCAATGTATCCTCTATAAACTTGCAATGTGGATATCTCCGCTAGTCCGAATTGAATGTTCTTAAATCCACGGCTCGCAGCTTCGCTAGTGAGTCATCGTGCACCGGTTTCATCCGTAGTTTGATGTAATAACTATAACTAACTAGTTTATCGTACCGTGATCGTGTTGCTACTTCGCTGTTGTAGTTTTCCTCATTGCTTAAGAAACAAGACTTTGACCATGTTCCATGTGAGAAAGAAAATATTAAATTTTCTATGAGATACTTACTATGTTTCAATTCTCGTGAAAATCAGTAGTTGATTTATTACTCTTCAAACGTCATACTTGTTGTGAATATAAATATGTGATGATTAATTCAGCGAATTTTTGCTGTTTCGGTTACTCATTTTAAAATTCTGAGAAATTGAAAGTGTTTGGTTATTTGTAAAGCCGAAACTTCATACGGAATATTTCCTGGTAACGTTCGCCCAAGTATTTATACGTCAATTAACTTTATGATCATCTTTATAACCCTGACTATTTCTGTTCTGTCAAATCTCTATTCCTTGTCTTGCTTCTCCTTCTATCCTTCTATATCAGTAATCTCTCTCGTTTCTTTAATTCCTCATAAATTCGAACCTTCTTTGGTTTCATTATACATCTTTCCATTCTATCTATTATAGTTCACATCGATACACCTTCGATTAAGATAGACTCTAGACAGTCAACTACATTGAGGCGTTTCCAATATTCGAACTATCAGCACTAAGTGCCACCTACTTCAGGATATTGGATGTGTTCTGTTATCGTGATTAGGGTCTTGTCACAGTAAAGAATATTAGTTTTATTGAAGCAAATACTGTGGTCTTTTTAGTACCTAATAAAATTTAAATCTTATCATCTGGAATGGGAGTATTGTTTGCATAGTGTTGTTGTTGTCAGTACAAATTCATATCCACATTGATGAATTTATCTTTTTATCTGAATTTACGTCGAGAATTGTGTATAAGTCTAATGAAGCAACTAGTACTTATTTGTGGTGTGTTTGGTAATGATACATACTTAATGCAATTTAAATCATAATTAGCACTTGGAAGTTGAACAGTTAATTGTTGGCAGAGTAGTGATGTTGTCATTACAAATTCATATCTATCGTCATTGATGATCCTATCTGAAATTAAGTCTCAGTAATGAGTTTCTATTCCAATTAACCTTGTTAATTAACGATTGTATTTGTACATATAAGGGTTTCCATTGAAATTTAAGTGTCTAGTGAGAGTTATTTTTACGTTAAAGCGATCGAAACGTTACTGCTAGTAGCCCTATGATTGGTTGGTTAGGATCGAGCTGACCAATCAGAGCGCCGAACGTCATATACGTGTCAATCACTTTAACATAAAGTAAACTCTTACTAGGCACTCTGTACACCAGTTAATTTAGAAAATGTACCGTATAGAGGAAGTTAAGGATCGTTTTCCTTATCAAATTTTATTTAAATTTTATCAAAAAAATATTTTATTTTAAAAGAGTTTTACTGCAAAACGTAAGCGTAATTTTAATTTCTTTTTCTAGTCTTTTTTTCATAAATATGGGAAGACGATCAATCCATTGTTTGATTCGAGGACAGTCGTACAGTATTTGTAAATTAGATACCTACAATACTCAAAACTATAATACGCTGTGTCGTTGGGTAATGGAATGTTATGTAACACCGAATTGCGGTTATATGACGCATTGGCGAATGTGCAGACGTCGGGAATTCTGGCTGGATGTAGGAAAACGAACGTGTACAAAATTTAATTGTTAGAAAATTCCAGAACGTTTTGTTTATTGTAGTAATAATGAATATTGTAGTAGTAGAAATAAATTTAAATTACTTTTTCCGATGTTGACAACGCGGGCGTGTTTAGAAACACGAATTTTACAATATGTTGATAAGGTTTAATTTTGTTTCAGATGTTGTACAAGCGCTATAGGTCCAAACAGGGCGCTAGCGTCAATTCTCGCAAAGAGCGCGTCCGTTGTATCAGCGACGCAAAGTCGGAACTACCACGAGGTCACCGGTAACATAATCTGCCCCAATGTAGTCAGAGGTATCGATCATTTGAGAGATCCACGACTCAATAAGGTAAGGAATTCGTCTCCTTATACGTTTCATTGTTATTGGCTAGGTTTCATTAGTACATTAGGTACTGACAGGTTATTTGAGAGAAAAAATGCTTTCAAAAGAGCAATCTTATACATGAATATCATTGATGAGCACCGAGCTAATTGCATTTCCAATGACAATTTAATGGCAATTCCATTTACCAAGCAAGACTACCTGCCTGCCTGTCCCAAATTTAAGTTTAGAAGAAGTGTGGAAGAGCTATTCTTCGGCGCGAATTGGTTGGCTCGACCGGAGTTTTACTACGGCCACACACAAAACCGGTGTGAAACAATCACAACGTTGTGTTTCGCCTTGTGGTCGCCGCGAATGAGGTTACTATCTAATCCTTCCCCTCCCCCAATCCCTAAATCTTCAAATCCCTAATAAAATGTCGGCAACGCACTCGTAACACCTCTGTTGTTGCGGGTGTCCATAGGCGGGGCTGATTGCTTACCATCAGGTACACCGTATGCTCGTTAGCCGACTTATAACATAAAAAAGTACCCCGTGTTAAAGTGTAACTGCACAAGTTCATTACGGAAGTTAATTAAACTTCTTAATTGTCTAGAAATCATATTATAAGCTTTCATAAAGACCTTGGGCTCAATACCTCTCGTGCTCCACATACCGTGGGAAACAGAAATCGGAAATGCAAATCGAATGAATACCTTAGTTTTTGTTTGGCTCCAACTGCATTTCTTGATTCGTTGCCAAAATCGAACTTTACTGTCTTATTGGGGTCATAACTGAACTCGTAAACATCAATATATTTATGACTTTTGTTTTAAAATTGCTTGTTTTGACTTTTGAGTCACGTACATGTCAAAAGTTCAGTAACATCTATCAGCTGTTTATTTGTGTTTTATTCACATTTTCAATGTTAACATTGTTACCTATTTCGAGAATTCTTGACACCTTGACACGCAATTCATTATTTTGTAAGTTTTTAAATGGAAATAATTTTACTAAAAGGATAATTGGTTCAACTGCCAAGCAAGCCCCTTTTCTATCCTGTTCTGCCGTAACATAAACACGGCACAAAGCAAAAGCTTCAAAATATGCAGATTTTTTGCTCTCTTAAAGTATTTATCAAGTGGTCCCTTGTGTTCAGTAGAAGTTGAACAGTAACAAGAAAAATGCAACGAATTTTTAATAACGCTTGGCAGATTATTACACTTTAATATATTCCTAGTTAGGTCATCGATTCCTGTGACACATTTTCAGATTTCGTTTTTTACTGAGAATTGTCATAAACTGAAAACAACAATATGTTCATATTTTATCTTTGTTTGGTAGAAATGTAAAACTTTATATTATTTCTAGGGTCTCGCTTTCACGTTGGAGGAACGTCAGGCACTTGGCATCCACGGCCTTTTGGCAGCCAAGTTCAAAACTCAAGAGGAACAGCTAGATATCTGCAGGATATCCATTGACAGATACGAGGACAACCTTAATAAATACCTTTATCTCGTCGAGTTACAGGTGACTAAACATGATAAAGGTACCGTTGATTCTATGAATCTATT
The DNA here is from genome assembly GCA_902829305.4 of Spodoptera exigua. NCBI lineage: Eukaryota > Metazoa > Arthropoda > Insecta > Lepidoptera > Noctuidae > Spodoptera > Spodoptera exigua. The sequence continues at coordinate 9,610,847 of LR824612.2, forward strand.
TATAAAGGGTAGGAATGGGACCGGTTTTGGTATGGGGTGTTTCAAAAGAACCTGACAACAGTTATTGGTGTAAAGTTTTAATGCTTTGTTTTATATCTTGCATTTAACTCAGTATATGGGTAGGTATTTTTACGTGTGTTTTGCTAGTAAATAACATGATGATCTTGAAGAAATTGGGTGGACTTTTTGGAATTGGTGGTGATCATTTTTTATAATAGATTGTATGAGGTTTTCGTGTTAGACTGTGCATTTGGAATCTACGTAACATCTGAAGTTATTGAGCATGTTTTGGTTCTAAAAAGATCTGTTTTTTGAACGATTTGTTGAATGATTGGTACAATTATGTACAAAAGCTGTTATGGACTGAGCTATCAAGTTTGTATGGCTCTAGAGTATTATGGATAATGGGTGTAATTAGTTGCAACAGTTTAATATGATTGTGCAGTGCATTTTCCCATGGTGCACTTTGAATGATTGCTTTTGGTATAGGAAAGCATGATACCTATCGATTGTCCATTACAGAATGTCCACAAAAATAACTTTTAAAAATATACCCAAGATTATAGTACTTATAATCTTCAGAGTGATCGCGGTTAACATGGCATTGGTATAAAAGAGACACAATGAGTTCGTCAACTTATAAGTAATTCACAAATAAGAATGAATTGAACAAAAGCATTTCATATTTACTTGTGTACTGGATTTGAGTTCATAATGTCTATGATACAAGCAGTTCCGAATGTTGTTTTTAATAATATTATTGAATTATTGCAGGACAGAAATGAGAAGTTGTTCTTCAGGCTTTTGGCCGAGAACATTGAGAAGTATTTGCCGATTGTGTACACCCCGACTGTCGGCCTCGCGTGTCAGAGGTTCGGTCTCATCTACAGACGACCAAGAGGTCTCTTCATCACAATCAACGACAAGGGGCACATATTCAACATTCTTAAAAACTGGTGAGTTTTAATTTCTAAGTGGTAAAGGCTAATTTTCCATCGCAATATTTGCCAACACTCTTCATCTATTCATCAACCATTAAGAACAAAGCAGTATATAATTTTTTTGTTTTTAAAATTCTTATCAATCTTTATCAACTTTAAAAAAATTAGGTAAATCAACGATAAATTAAAAGAAAAAATGCAGTATATCTTCAAATATTTACTAACAGAGTTCTTAAAAGCATTACCCTGAGACATGCTAAGGAAAGGTTAACGTTGATTGGCCTAGACCGGCGAAGGCTGAGGAAAATCGATAGATAGCGCGCACTTAAACTATGTCTCGTAATTTTAAAATCTTGATAGACTTGAACAGTTTTAACCTTATTGTATTGTACTGAGAATGACTAGTTCGTATCAATACTAGTTCTGTGTAGCCTGAATGAAAAGTTGCCTATGTGTTTTCCAGCCTGTCTAACTCTGACTTGAAAAAGTAATAAACATCCATCCATTTTTCTATTCATACTGAAAAACTTTTCGCGTCTATGATATTTGTAGAATAATAAATGTTAATGTTTAAGCAATTGTAATGAATATCTCTAAATAATATGGTACAGAATTAGTATAAATAATCATAGACTTAGTAGCTGTCTAGGCATTGTCAAATCAATGATCTTTAGTGTTAATATTCACCTATACTTAGAGCTGATTTTTCAATGGTTAGATAAAAGTTACCTGGAAAATAGTTATGACGCTGTCGCGTCAGAATGTTTGTATAAGATAGTGACAGCAACAATTTTATTCCTCAGATAACATGTATCTGACTATTGAAAAATCAGCCCTTAAAGGGAAATTATTTAAATTATTCATAATCTAACCAATCGATTGTCCTATTTGTACCCTTAAAATTGAACTATGAAAGGTCAAAGTCGCTTGCATTATTAAATCGTTTGTGTACGTTACTGTAAGTAATGGCATGCTTAAACAACGCGCACTCAATATTATTGTATTACAACGTTCAATATTATTAATATCTACCTTATCCTTCGTCTGTAAAGCAACAATTTCTTTCATTCAACTTAAATACTTCGATTGTGTAACAAAATGAAGAATGCAGATTGTAAGAAATTACAAACATTAACTAATCGCAATACGGTACCGCGGCCTCGTCCTGGAGTAGGAGAAAGAACTTGAGGGTTTTAAGTCAGTAACGGTCTGACTCTCCCTCTCGCCATACCCTGTGCGAAAAAGTCATTTGATAATTTTCCCCTCAAAACAAAACTAATGTATTACGGGCTGAGAAAATAAAAACCTTCATCTCTTATTCAGCGGTTGTCCTTGGGATTGGTGACGTTTGAGAAATTTCTCTATAGAGTTCTTAAATTTTTTAATCTCTCATTCGTATCGTATTTCGTATGTAAACAAAGCGGTGAATGAACGAAGAATACGCAAATACGAATGTTTCTATTGTTTTACAACCTTCGCGATAGTACATTTTTATAGTTAGCACGCATAGACTATAATAAACTATAGTAGGTATGACATAGAACCTATTTTAGTAACTTACGACTGGGTTGGTTATACGACCTCTATAGAGAGCTGAAGCCATCAATCGCTCTACATAATAATATTGTTTGTTTATTATTTACAAAGCCAAAATAAACAAAGTACTGAACCTATTTAGATATTGGCAAAAGAAGATATCAACATGATCTTATAAATAATACTGTGATAATATTATATATTGGTTACTAATAAAGGTACCTTGCCAATTACTACCGCGATTCATAGCTCGTTCGTCAAGTGATATGGAACTCCGCTTTCAAGAGTACAATAATTTTTGTTTGATGCTGGTTTGATTATAGTACCCATTTTTGTTTTAATGGAATAGTTCATGCTATATTGAAAATATAGACTTTGATATTTAGTTAAATATTTCCCTCAAATTGACAAGTAAAAGTAGAACTATTAACAGAATTACGTTGTTATGTTGTCGTTTATAAAAACAACAGAAAAATGCAAAAACATAAGAAAATTTGAACTTCGCGGTCTACTTTTAAGCATCCACCTTTTTATTATGTTTCCGCCAGTTAGTTGTTGCTTAAAAACAGTTCTCAACAAAATACCTAAACCTCTAATTTCCCGCCAAAAGAACGAACTCTAATTTATAAATGATGATTATTTGTGTCTTGACGTCATTACATCACAGCTCAAAGAAATGTTAGTTTTATTGTCTCATTTTTTGCCAAAACCGGTTCAAACGCCGGTTTTCAATGCCAAACATTACGTAATCTAAAAGAACATTATTTTTTAGGCCTGAACCTGATGTTCGTGCTATAGTGTTCACTGACGGAGAGAGGATATTGGGTCTTGGTGACCTTGGGGCATACGGCATGGGTATTCCCGTGGGTAAACTCTCGTTATACACTGCTTTGGCCGGTATTAAGCCCCACCAGTGCCTGCCCATTACTTTGGACGTGGGAACCGATAATCAGGTACAGTTTATTTATACAAAATCTATAATAATATGCTTTGAATGTCAAGGTTAGAATCGGTCGCTATTTTTGACATAGATAATTATGTTAGGTAGGTATAGCTCTCTATAAGTGCAGTTTCCTTATAGTTTTTATTTCGTTATTTTGCGGTTTTGAAGTGTGTGAATGTTTTCTTAATATTTTTTGCGATTAAATTTTTTGATAACGATTATATTACGTGGTTTATCAAACTGGTATGTTTCGGAAGAGACACAATATTTAAGTTTCGTTCCGTTGGATCTACAGACTTTATTTACACTATTTACAATAATTCTATTCATATTGCTAATGTAAAGAATATTGAAGTAATTTTTAAGATTGGTTTTGAACGGTTCTCGATATTTTGATAAAGAAATATCGCGAAATATTCAAAAGTTTTATCTATAGTAAAATTAAACACCTATATACAAATAAATCTTGCCCAATTAACACTAAGCATATAACAACAGAATTAGTCTACGCTACTCTACTACTAGTAAACTGTTTATAGGATAATGCACTTTATGTTTATTCTAATAAGGCTAATATTTTCAGGATCTTTTAGAGGACCCATTGTACATTGGTCTTAGACAGAAACGCGTACGAGGCAAGGAGTACGATGAGTTTATCGACGAATTTATGGAAGCTTGCGTTCAAAGATACGGACAAAATACGTTGCTGCAGGTAAGTTTTTTATGTTTAATACTTTAGTTGTTTTTAAACCATATCTGCCAGGTATTTTCTGGGAAGAGAATGAAGCCTTTACATTTTTGCTTAGTTATGCAAAGCATTTTGGCAAGAGTCGGTTGCGTACAATGTTAATTTTTTTGGGCCCTGGCGTCACCTGAAGCTATTCGAGTAAACTCGTCAAAAAGAGATGTTGGCAGTTGATGACGGTCATAAGCTCACATTAAATTTTACTTTCCATTAAAACTGCTTAAATTTTAAACTCAGTGGTATTAAAAATAAACCAAATGCTGCTACTTAAGAGCAATTCAAAAGCGTTTCTCGTGGCACCATGAATCAACCCTCACTTTAAACGTGATTTTTATTTTATCGCAGACATCACAGTTGTATTATCAGATCAGAATATAAATATTTGATAGTACTCGAGTTTAGAACGTGCGCCATACTCCAATTTGGACACGTGTTAATAAATTTAATATCTCAAAATTCACGTGTTCAATGTGCAGATAAACTGATTACTTGGAAAATCTATGCGTTATTTATTTTTATGAATCTTCAACATTGTAGCTAGTAGAATTATAACATTAAGGAAAGAGAGAAAGAATTCTTCAGATTTATGATCAAAATGAGTAAAAGAGTAACGATAGTCTTTCGTTTATTATTCTTCAAACAAACCTTAAAAAAATACGACCAGTTAGGAATACGATACGATACTTCTTTCATTATGCTTCTTCAGAAAAAATCCAGACCAATCAATAGGGTTGGTTTTGCCGCCGTCAACCATTTTGGTTGCGCAACGAGTTGATACCAAGTGAGGTACCGTCCATTAAATAAATAGATTTTGTTGGTTGTTCTATCGGGTCATATATCTATGGCATAAAAATGATAAATATACTTGTTATTCTTGCCAATTTTAATTAAAGTCCATTCTGTAGTTTTACGTGAAAGAGTAACCATCAATCCATACTTGCAAACTTTCGCATCTATGATAGTAGGATGTAAATGCCAACGTTCTTCTCAGAACGCAATGAATGTAATAAGTTCACGCCATTTTACGTTGGTTAATTAAACTTATTTGTATTAAACAATAGTTGGTAATAAAATCGACATGTATTCTCACGGAACATTGATTTATATAAAGTTCAAAAGTGACGACCAATTTTTGTTTTGTTCGGTGATTGCCAATTATTAACTACTGAAAATATAATAAATTTTCGCTAAACGGAGAAATGGTTTGCACTTAAATGTATTTTACTAAATAAAAGTATAAACAATGATAGACAGATCCTCTTTTGCATAGTCTTAAAATAAAGATCACAATAATGATATCTCCGATAGGTTTTTGTTTATGATGAACGTTCCCAAAAATTTCATTACCAAAAGGTGATATAAATGATCTTAATCAATGCCTCAATGCCCCTGTAGTTTTGTTTGATCCACACTTTGAAGTACACCTCGTATCATTTGGATACAAATTGACTATCAACATGTCTGATTAACGTCTGATTATTGTAGATAAAACAATCAAATGCTTGTAGGTTTTATTATGATTACTCACGTGATTTTTATTATAAGATTATGAAGTAAGAAGGAAATTAAAGATAAGATATGACATAGCTGCAATGCATAGTAGGTATGTATAAGTTCAGGGTTACTATACAATTGTACATGATACTCGTTAAGATATTGTCGTAAATAGAATAAATTATAATTTATACGATTTTAAGTATTGAAATTTTCACATTTGTTTGAACATTCGTCATCGTCATCGTTTGAGTGGAGCTACAACACTGAACCCACCCTTATAATATGAATCTAAGTAGTCAAAAGGTCATAATGGTCTGTTTAAAGGTAAAACAAAAGACTGTGTTGTGACTTCGCAATATCGTGTATATTGTGAATTTGTGATCTTACCCTTAGATGGTCTATCTAACGTCCGTAGAGTTCTCATTAGCTATAAAACTGACAACTTTTTACGTTGGTGTATATTCCAACCCTTCGGAGCGTAAAAAGACAATTATATTTTTATGTAAAGTACTTCATAAAACGTGTGGCGCATGTAGGTACACATAATTTACTAAAAGGTTTCTTGTTTCTTCTTTTTACTGTAAGCAGGCATTGATTTTTGTAATATCATTGTACATTAAAGTAAAACTGTCATCAATTAAACACTGCATTATTTTAACAAAAAACTAGGGTCAAATTAAAAATTTAATGACCATTTTCCTTAAATACTTATTCCCTACTGTGTAATAGTTACATAACATTATCTTATCGTTTTAAAATAATAATCAGAGAATTGAACGACATTTAATTTTGATACAGTTTGATACCAAACTTTTTTGTTAAACTTAACTGATATTAATCTTATAAAAGAGATAAGTTTGTGGTTATTGACTCGGATTTCAATTTATCATTACCTACCACGGCTCGTATCAGTTTTACAATTTGTTATTATTGCTATATGTTATTATTAAATTGACATTATCTTATCACGAAACGTTTAATATTTGAGACTGCTTTGTTACTCGAGTGGTGGCCGGCCTGACCCCGGGACCTTTAGTCGGCGTCAGAGGTCTTGAGTTCGTTAGGCAAACCAGTGCTAACTGGAATTATGCTTTAACCGCTGAACTCAAGAGTCAGTAATTGGTTATATAGGTCTGATGTTCAGCAGGGTTTGTCCCAGCTATCAGTAGGAGAAGGGACGGAATGGTTTTAATCATTAAAATCCTTTTGTGTTACATGTTAGGTGTGGTGTAATTTGTTACCTGTATTTTTCTGAATCAATTAATCTGCCCATGGCTAGTACAATGTCGGGATAAAATGTATGCCATGCTAACTAGGTCATGGTCGCTTTACGTGCCCTACAAACGTTCATTCATATCAGATTTAATTTTTTTTATAATAGGTACATGTTTTGGTCTGACGATTGGTTGTTATTATTATCTTATATATGTGAAACCTACAAGACGACATTTACAGTGTATTAATAATGATTTATATGTCGAGGAAGCCATATACAGACGAAGTAAAATATACACATTATAATATTATTCATCCAAAATCGATATATTCTATTTAGCAGGTAATCGTAAATGAATAATACGATCACCGAGGCGTAATACTATAAATATAGTAAAACTATTGTGTCGTTGTACGTCACGATGACGTCATAAGTACACTGACGCATGGCTTCTCATCTGTCGGTATCCGCTGATCTTCTAATGTCACGGACGATATTTGCTGTAAATAAATAAATAGTTAGACTACTGTATATACATAGGTACGCTATTTCACCTACTTACGTCAATTAAACTTGAGTTTACTGCCTCTTTTGGCTAATATAAGAGATAGATTTTGACTTTATTTATATTACATTTGTGATCTTAGCGTCAGTTTTGAGTTAGGTTATTGAAATTGGCTATGAGTCTTTATAATTAGCAGTCCTCCGCTATATTTATATGTAGTATCCTTCATTAACTATGCTACATGGGATTCATTTCTGGCTTAAATGTACAGTTTAATAACCGTCTTGTTATTACTTTTATATAAGTGAAATTTATTATGAATCACCTGCGTATAACAACTTTTGTTACGAATGATAACATTGAAAAAACAATGGCGTGTGCTATGAACATGGTTCCGTGCTTAGCAGTGGCAATTGAATAACAAACTTTGTATAGAAACTAGAATTCCTATCGAATTTTTGCTAGCCGTTACCGAGCGAAGACAAAACAAACATACGCACACACCCATATGGACATATATATAGGTTGGTGTAAAACAAATTTTACGACGTAACTATTAATATATTAGCGTTCCCCCGCGATAAACTATTATATGGAACATAGTAACACTAGGTGCGTGTACAAACCGCGATGACGATGATGTAACTGATAATATCAGGTGATTCAGTTTCGCACACTATAGTTAGGGATTTCCCGCTACGTTTTGTTTTAGTATGTATTTCACGGACGTTCGATGAAAATGTTACTCAAATCTTGCACAGTCAGTGTTTAAGACGTCAATGTTATAATATTTAAAATTTGTATACAGGGTGGTAATTGTCATTACTACCTTGTATACAATCATGAATCAATCATGATTCAGTTTATAACGTCACTTTTTGATGTCGATCTTATGTAGAAATTTACGGCACAGTTCGCGGAATTATATTAAAAATTGACCTTGACTTATGTAGAAAACTTGTAGTTAACATGACATTTAAATATATTTACATTAATATTACCTAACTATAGGTAAGTAATATAGTATAATAGTTAATTTAAGTATTTATAGATGAACATAGAGGAAGACATACATGAATTATGTGAAATGTAACATGAAGTATAAAGTGTTCATAATGTGATATTGACGTTTGTTAGAAGACAATGTACACATTTATTTATAAAATCACATCATTTATTATGTATTAACTTAGCCGCCTAGCGCTCCCCCTCCGTGCCGCTGTCCAACTACTCGCTAGAGACGAAAGGGTTGCTATTTCTTAATTCAAAACTTTCCATTGACAAAGAGAATTGACAATACATCTAGGACAGCCCAGTCAGTGTTGGCATTTTCTCTCTATCCAAATATTTGATTAAGAGTTATTAAGGTGCGTTTTGTATATGGAATTAACAATTAATTAATTATTAAATAAAATGTGTCAAAAGTAGTATTTACACGCTTTAATGTTACGCCGATTGTTATATGAAAGAGGGCTGTTTACAATCTATACCCTCTTCAAACGACGATAATATCCATCAAATAGAACTAATGTCGCACGCAAATTTACTACACATATCTGATTCGCAATTTATCGAACCAATATCGATGTTCATTATCCATTAACGACCCTGATAACAATGTAATAGAGTTCACTTCACATATCTCGTAAAAGGATAAGAGCGTTACTAAACGTACATTGTTTGCCAGATAAGTGCCAAAGCTAAGTGTTTTTTAGCTATAGTCCTGTGGTCCGGAGATCAATATTATCCTCTATGCTTTCGCGTATTAGAAACACTTATTGGTTTCATTCAAAAACCTAAATATAGTAGAAGAAAAAAGATTGAGTGACTAATATACTCTTGAATTTGAGACTATCAAAACGAGCAATTTTAATCTCTCCTATAAAATGTATCTTATTCTTAAATCAATTCAATATATTAAGTTTAGATTAACGCAAACTAATAATTCTCTTATATCAAATGATACGCTAATCGGCTAATTTTGAGCTATATCCTAACTTTATTTTGTTCCGTTCTCGCAAGCAAAGCGTCAGTCATATTTAAATAATCTCTAAGTACTAACTAGAAAATGTATTTATGTTATCATTGAAAACAGTAGTATCAATAGAATTTCACCTTGGTCTTGAGAATTTCCTTGTAAACTGTTCATTGCCACTTATTACATAAATGTTTCTATTTGTATTGTTGACTTTACTGTTTTAACGATGTATTTATTTAATTTACATACGCAAGTACCTACTTTGTTGAGTTGTTGCATTTGCTTATAAATTTGTGATTATTATACATTTATGCTATATTTTTATTTTACAAATGTTTGTCTGTCTGTTTGTCTGTCTGTCTTTTTTTTCACGTCTAATCAACTGAACCTATTTGTGTGATAGTTTTTAACCCAAAAACTGAAGGAAGTCACTATTTACCATAAAAGCATCTAGTTAGTCTGGAAATAAGGTGTCTGTAAGCGTCTGCATTTTATGTCCTTGTATTACCCGAAGGTAGATTGGATGAGATTGCCTAAGGCATTAAGTTCGACTATGTGCGTTTTTTATTTCATCAAATCCAAGCCCACGCCGGCGTCCCCTTACCTTTTGTTCTTCTATTGCGTCTCGATTTACCACGATTGCAAGGTTAATTATATTATTTACGAGGAACTCGACACGTTTCAAACCACGCTAGGGGTTCATATGCATGGGCATCATTGCCCGATACAGGACGCGGCGAAAGTTGAGTATGTCGTATGAACGGCGAATATTTCTATGTGCCTTTTGTATATGTAACTGATACACGAACGATAAAATGTGGAAATTGTGTGAATTGATTTTGTCAATTTTGTTTCTAATGAAGGCTATCAGACTTGTTCTGTATAAGGTGAACTTACAGTAACATTGAAAGAGACTTAGAAAACTAAAGATTAGTGTTGTTTATTTAGTATATATTTGTATATATGAAACATGTCATAACGATTAACATAACTACAAAAGAGCGTTCGTATGCACGATGACATTGACTTCACAGTTGGTATCAGTGATAAAAATTATGAAGAATGAATCATTTCCGTTGTACGTATGTGGCAATTTTATTCGGCTATTACATCAAAATCTTTGTATTTATTTATTGCATGTAGCCGCTACGTGATAGTTCTTACGTCTTTGATTGAATATAAAATTATCAGATCTGTGTACGTATGGCATATGATAGATATCAAAGCATTATTCTGGGATATTATAAACCGATGGACGTAATACTGATATATTCTGTAAAATGTATATTTATAACTGTATTTTTAAATAGGTAATCCAATTGTTTTGACTGCCTCGCTGGTTGGACAGTCAGCAGACAGTACAACTCGAGTGTTTGGGTTTCCCCAAGAACAAATATTAAATATTATTGGGTTTTTCGATTCTGTGTTATTCAATAGGTAATACATACAGATAATGGCGTCTGGTTTATGGCAATGCACCCCTTAATATACTCATTTTATACATGAAAAGTATATAAAACGATATTTAGTGTCGGAGAGCCATGCTTCGGCACGAATGGGTTGTCTTGACTAGAGAAATACCACAGCCTGGTTTGAAACAACACTTACGTAGCGATTTGCTGTGGAAGTCATTTTACAGGAGGCCGGGTGTATGGCCTCCCGTAAATCCCAATCCTCGATTCCCAAATCTTATATCCTTATATCCGAATACGGATAAAAAGCCCGCACCCTACTTCTTTCTAACTCCTTTAATGTTTCAAGTGTCGATAGGTGGCGTCGATGGCTTCCTATCAGATAATCCGTCTGCTCGTGTGCCGATCTACCAAGTCCGATATAAATTCATACAAAAAGACATAAAAATACAAGTACATACGTCTTGGCAATGAGACGATACATAACGATATATTTCTATGAATTTTGTACGATATTCATAAATGTGACAAGTTAGAGGAAATTATTTATTTTTGATCGAATCGTCATCCCTATTTTGTCGCTTGTCGTCACATTGACGGTAGAGTCGTAAAGATAAAGAGTCACTGAAAAATTCTATTCAGTGCGATTAGATGTAATATTATATTTGTAGTTTGTTTATTTGCAATCGATTCACACATACCTTAGTTAAAGTAAAAGCCCCTTGCGAAATACAAAAAAAATCTTCAGTGTTTGTCTTTCTTTGTTACCAGTTCGAGGACTTCGCTCTAATAAACGCTGGTCGTCTACTGAAGAAGTACCGTAACAAATACTGCACGTTCAACGATGATATCCAAGGTACAGCTAGTGTGGCTGTCGCTGGTCTCATGGCGGCCGTCAGAGTCACCAAGAGGAAACTCAGTGAAAACATCTACCTGTTCCTCGGAGCTGGTTCTGTAAGTATAGATTTTAAACTTAAATACTGTAAGTTACCATTTTGCTACTAAAATTAGATACTTTAACGTCGAAGGTCTAGTATCATGGATTATTAAAAGACTGACTCTTAACCCGTTGAATGTCGGTTTATAAGACACAATAGAAAATACATTGTGTCTCGCGTGGATCCACGTTTAAGACATACGAAAAGTTAAATCAAAATGATGATATGATTACTATACCACACAAAAACATTAAGTTTTCTCTTGATACACAACTATGCTAGTTGCACGGATCAAGAAGTGCGGCCTACAAATTACACAGTAATTCGTGTATTGTGTTTGTGGCTTGTGATCTGAAATATTTAAAGCAAATGACATTAAAGCAATGCAGAGAATTTTCATTATAATGCCTAATCACGTCAATGAATATATTGCATTATTTAATATGCATTAATGTTCCCATATGTGAGAACAATACAGAGAACATGTTTAATAAAAAAGGAACAAACGAAGAGACCAATTCATCATTAAATTAAAATGCTTTATCATCTCGAATATGGAGCTTTCATGAGCATACTGAAAATCCAAAAGAATGCTTTCATATAAACTCTATGTTAATATAAGGTAGATAGAAAATGATACTAACATAAAACATTTTCTTTACTAGGCCGCCAACGGTATTGCCAGCTTAACTGTAGCTGCCATGGTCGCAGAAGGTTTGACCGAACAACAAGCACAAGAAAGAGTGTACATGTTCGATGTGGACGGTCTACTGTCGACCCGCCGTGAAGGCGGAGTTCCTGAACACGCGAAAGCCTTTGGAAAGAACATCGAACCTGAGAAAGATTTCGAAGCTTGCGTTGCTAAAATTAAACCGAGCTGTCTTATTGGTAAGTTTTTTTATAGTTTAGGGTTGGCTTGATAGATTTGAAAATGGATTTTGGTGAAAAAAAAATCTAGAAACAGTAGGAACATTGAAATATTTGCATAATTTAAGTGTGGGAGAGCCATGCTTCGGCACAAATGGTCCGCAGTGATACCACGGCCTTACAGAAAACCGGCGTGAAACAACCACAGCGTTGTGTTTCGCCGTGTGAGTGAGGTTACCGGAGGCCCAATCCTTCCCCACCCCCAATCCCTCCGCAATCCCTAATCCCTAGAAGGTCGGCAACGCATCGGCAACGCACTCGTAACTCCTCCGCGCCGTTGCGGGTGTCCATGGGCGGCGCTGATTACTTACCATCAGGAAATACGTCAGCTCGTTTGCCGATCTATAGCATAAAAAAAATCCATTTAATGATTTGACGGTACATTTTGTAAAAAATGGTATTAGACATAGAAGAACATCTCATGATTTTTTTCAGTAATTTTAAGAATTATTAGGTCGTTGTTTGATAAGCTTCGTTAGGTTAGGTTATAGTAGGATAACACTAAGTTGGGTCATTCAATAGTGTGTACATTATTATTAATGTGTTTTAATATTTCTAACCGCTCCAACATAATGTGTGTAGCAAACGATTGAAGTACAATAACATAATGAATGGCTAATGTATATTAATTAATGAAAATTTATGAATGAGATGATAACAATGCGACTATTTGTTGCGGTTCATTGCGCTTAGATAATATTTGCGCATACTACGTAGGCTAATAAAGGTTTTGGAAAACAAATATATTATTTCATTATCTTTTTTACGCTACTGTGAAATACGTTTGGATATTATTTGGGGTACACATGGACTGAGTGATAGATTTGGCATTAACTGTGACTCTAAATTGCACTATTGCCTCAATTGCTGTTGTGCTGGTGTGATTTCCTCCCGAAACAAATCTTTTTGTGATGCACAAATAAAATGTTGTTTCCAGTCTAGATGATGGTGACGAGACAGGAAAAATCCTAGTCTAGGGCAAAATAAACAAACAGACTAAAGCTAAAATAGAATGTCAGTCAGTAAATTTGTGAAGCCAGATGTTAGGTACGAAATGAGACATAGTTTAAAAAATAAGAAGTTACTGAATTCTTAATTATTTTATTTCAGGATGCTCGACGGTCGGTGGTGCTTTCACCCCTAATGTTCTAAAACAGATGGCTAAGAATACAGAACGACCGGTTATCTTCGCGCTCTCCAACCCAACTAGTAAAGCCGAGTGTACTGCTCAAGCTGCCTACGATAATACAGAGGTAAGTTTTACCCATATTTTGAACTTCACGGTATAATGACGTGGAATGAAGTTGAATATATGTTTTTAATTGTATTTATGACGGGAGAAAATCGTCATATCCTCGCTTCATTCATCTCTATCACATCACATCACATCATCAGCCTATAAGTGCCCACTGCTGAGCCTCTTCTCACACGAAGGCTCAAGGCGGATTGGCGATATCAAACTTATAATATAAAAAATAAATTGAAATTATAAGTCCAAGTTTCCTGACGACGTTTTCTTTCACAGTATGTCAGTGGTGTCTAAATAATCATAAAAAGTACATATAACTCGGAAAAAGTCACATTGGTACTTGCCATGTTCCGAAGCCGCACTCTGATGAATGAGAAGCGAGCGCCTTAACCTCCAGTCCATCACGACATCTCTATCTATCTAGCTATTTCCAATCACAAAATCCCTCAAATGCCTTGCCAAAGGCCGGCAACGCAGTCGTAATTCTTCTGGTGTTTCACCGCCCAATACCATAAGAATTATACTGCTTACTTATCATAAAGTGATCGGTCGTTTGCTACCTTATGCCATAAAACACAGGCTTAACCTCCCGTTGAAAACATACATATCATTTTTTAAAAGAATTTATTTTAAAATATTTTACCTACAAATCATTTGCAAAGCGCAAAATATCGTGATGCGCTGGAACTGTCATGTTTGTGTAACTTATTATTATTACTAGTAAAAACAAGATTTTTATGTGTGTAACTGTTGGCACGTTTACTATCTGATGACGGCCGATAAAAATCGTGCTGATGGAACAAAGATAAAAGAAATAGTACCTATATATAATAATTAGACTTTTATGGTTATTGTGTAGTGGGGGATAAAAATGTGATTTTGAGGTGTCATTACGACACTTATATTTTGTTCTTGAGTATTCACGTGTAACTTAGATGTAACCAAATCGTCTCATTTCACCAAACCCCAAGAGAACGCCGGCGTTCGGCCGCTTATTTTCTTACTACTGTGTCTCGAATTACCAAGATTGAATAGGGATTTTTTCATCATTTTGGTATATTCATAGGAACATTAATTTCTCATTTTGAATTAAAGTCGAAAATCAATATATTACACAAATGTATATGTATATTACAAAGAAATGACAAAATGTTTTATTTGCATTGATCTTATTTCAAACTATTAATTCCATGAAGAAATATTCCACTATAAGAAAGTATACATTATATAGAGACTATCTTTCATACCAATGTTTCTATATCAGCGTCCTATTCAATAAAAATCCTCCTTTGAAGCATTTCTACAGAAAATTGTTTACTTAAAATAAATGTTCTATTTTACAGGGTCGTTGCATCTTCGCCTCGGGCTCACCGTTCCCCCCAGTCCAGTACAACGGCAAGGAGTACCATACCGGCCAAGGCAACAACTCATACATTTTCCCCGGAGTCGCCCTCGGAGTCATCGCTACCGCTACCCACCATATACCCGAGACCATGTTCTTGACTGCTGCCAGGGTAAGCATTTTATTAATTCATTTAACCAACACACAGCTTAAAAGTATAAAGTCCTAGAGCAGGAGAAGACACTCATTTGATGATTTTAACCTTATAAAAAAGGTATAATATAGATACATATACAGGGTGTAAAAAGACACTTAACGAAGCCGTTAACTACGCATACTGCTCTAAGTAAGTAGCTTTACGCTAATATGATTACTGGGAAACGACTTCTATTTTTAGGTATCAAAAAAAAAAAAAAAAAAATATTGCCCGCAATGTAAAGCAAACGACTTCGTGTTATTGTGTGCGTAGGTTCACAGCTTAGCATTAAAACGCTGTGATAAGTACGTAGGTCGACGTTTTACTTCGCAACAACAAAACAATTCTGTAAAATAAAAATCCTACTGAGATGCAGGATGTTTTTTGTGCGAGTCTGCATTTATTTATTGCGTACATTACTGTTCGTAACTTCAAATGCGTATTTTATTTAGAAAAATCGAAAATTCGTTTTGACCTTCAATATCTCGAGAACACGTGGAGACCCAGCTATGGTCTTAAAGAAAAAAATGATCCAAATAATGGGTAGAATACGTGGCTTTCGGCTTCGTTAAGTGTCTTTTTACACCCTGTATAACCTTAGATCACTTTAGAGTAGAATATTTTTTTTAACCACCCCTGCTCTCGCGGATTTGCGAACGACAAAAAAGGGTAGCTCGATGCCCGATCAGACTAGTTAGATCACCTCAGATGGGGCCTGATGGCTGATGTTAAGCCGAGGTTCTGGGTGCAAACGCAATAATGTACCGCGGACCGGCCCGGAGGGGGAGAAGGAACGCTTTTTATCAATAAGAGTCAGAGACTCAGGGCTAACCAGGGCAAGAGAAATGACTTGATGATTTTTCCCCTACAAGAAAAAAAACATTCCTGATCTTCTCGCTGGTGCCAAGGAGACACCTGAAACACCGATCACAGATCTCTAAAAAGAGTGAAGATTTTGGCTTACACCTCCTATGCAGAGGAGACCCATGATCTGGACTGACTTGGACCTTTCTTTCATTTTTAGTCTATAATACCCGCAATCATTATACATGGATGCGTATCAATATAATATGTTCAACTTTAAAGCTCGTTTACTATATTTGCAGACTTTAGCTCACTACGTCAGCGAAGAGGATCTTGCCATTGGCCGTATTTACCCATCTCTGGCTGAGCTCAAAGAAGTTTCTGTAAACATCGCCATTGAAGTTGCCAAAATGGCTTATGATGAAGGTATGTTTCTTGATCTCACTTTTTTTAATTTATACTTTAGCGGCTGTACTTTTTTAACCCTTATCTGCACTACTTAAATTCTGTGAATATGTACACTTTTATTTTATGGTTGGTTAGTAACGAATTTTCTTAAAACATTTTTTTTCTCTTGCAACACTTAGGTTGAGAATAAAAGAAATGTAGTACTGGAATATAAAATGGTTTGTTTTTTAAATATCTACGTAGATTGAAATGCATTTATTGGCGTTGAACTAAAATAATCCAACTTTCTTAGGTCTCGGATCTCTATACCCAATGCCAAGAGATTTTAGTACACACATCAAAAGGTTTCAGTACATCTTTAATTATACTACTAACTTGCCGGACCGTTACAGCTGGCCACCGTGTCCAAAAATTGATTACAAATCGTCAACAGGCTTACTCCACCCGTGCAACACGTGACATTTATGAAAATTTTATATTTTTAAATCAATTAAAAATGTTTTATATTTATAACTTGCTAGTTTTGATCTTGCGTCAAGTTCAAATGGGTTACTTATAAGTAAGATACTTTTAATTTTAGTTTCGTAGGGTATTCTTAGATTAAATGCCTCGCTTAACATGCTTTTAGGGGGTGATTTTTTCCAAATAAAAGTACTGAGAAAGTCAATTAAAAAACTTAAAAAAATAAAATGTTATCACTGTATTCCTCAGTGCGAAATTTTGCAGATCAGCTAGTTATAAATAGTATAATTCATACATATCTTCTTGGCTATAGAGGTCTTCCTATCACATGTTTTTTTTTTGTTTCATGTTAGTCCTTAAACATTTTGTTTTCTTGAAATACTCGAAAGTAATTTAGCGTTTCATTTTCTATACTCGTGTTAAGCGGGGCCTGTAGTATTGAATAATTTACTGAAGTATGTCGTCGTATGTTATTCGGATCGTAATGTTGCATACAGAAAATTAGAATAAGTTTAGATTTCTTTGATTATATCGTAAGAAATACGTAAGTAGCAAGTAGTTACAATACACTTTAAATGTTATACTTAGATATTAAAGTCTAAATTCTATTACAGGTCTAGCTTCAGTTTACCCTGAGCCGAAGGATCTTTCGAAGCACGTACATAACCAAATGTACAATTTCCACTATGAAAGCTCTATGCCCGTCGTCTGGGATTGGAAACCCGAAGAAAAGTTTAATGTAAGACCCATACAACCAGTCCCCAAAAACATTTAAATCAGTATTAGTTTTGTTTGGGTTGTGTGTCAAATGTAATAGTAAAATTCACCCGTTCAATCGTAAAAATCTATGTGGTTATTGAAGTATGAAGATGGAAAGCAACAGTGCTATTTTCGTTGCTCATTATGTAAATATCCCAGTGGTACATATTGCTAAAAGTACTATTGTACATGAAAGTTTGACGATTTAATTATCTTTTATTAATTTCATAAAATGGTCGATTGAGAAATGAATTTTCTTGCAAAATCATGAAAAATTGTTATGTTTTTGATGTCATACACATCTGAGTTTTACTATTGAACAATTGGGGCTTTATAAAATGGGTTGACATTGACGTAGCGTAGTGTGTTGCCATGTGAATGTGAAATTGTCATAAGAAATACAAAGCTAAACACGTTGACGATTTTACTCAAATTACAGTGTAAAAAAATCATAAAAGTACTAAAATGCAACACACCACACTATAATGTAAATCCAACTTAAGTTATAAATAATTTAAATTATGGAACGTTCGTTTTGGAATGTTGGTAGTTATGCAATAAAAGATGCGTTCAGTGCACAACGCCTATAATGGGAGTGTTCATGTTGTCCTTAAATATTACTGTTACAATAATTATTTTACACAAAGTATTTTATACCTCCGTAATTTACATAGTGAATATTTAATGTTCAAATTGTAAAAATCTTAATTGCTACACTTAGGTTTAATGTCCAGTTACTTGAATCTCTTTTCGTATTTTTCTCTCTAATTTTAGGCATGTAAGTATTCTTCTAAAAGTATTACATAATAAATTGATAGACCATTTATGGGATATAACTATGAAACAGTATTTCTGGATATGTTCACAATAAACTCTTGTGAGTAACTGGACTTAATCCACATTTAATGTAGTGTTTCGACCGTATCATCGTGTGCAAGTAGCTTGTAGTTGAGCATTTTAACATGTTGTTATCGTATGCAGTGTGAAAATAATAATCACGGTGGCCTTTTAACGTTGTTTTTAGCTTTGCTCACTAAATGTCACATAGCTGCTTTTCAGGATAATAAGGTTCGACAATATTTAGTGCGGTGAAGAAAATAACATATGTTTTTTTTTCTTTTCACATTGTTTTCAATAATATTTGCCAATTAGTTTACTGCGACTTATAATACAATAGTTATTTATTGCTTCTTTTAGCTATCATTATCATCATAGTGACGTGCCGAGCTATTTATTTAGGACAATATTTTTCTAACATTATTTTTAAGTTGTAAATGAATTGTTTAGCAAAATGGAATGTACCTACTTAAATGTTGTGAATATTTGAATTAAAATAACACTTACATTATATGGAATGAAAGATAAGAAAAGTCTAGTCACCGCAGCATTAAAATGCAGGTCATCTATTTAATTTGCATTTCACATCATTATAATTATGATAAGCATTAGGAAAGAAATACAAACATGAATATTATAAAGACATTTAGAGACTAATCGGTTAGAATGTCTAGAATTTATTGTGGAAATGTTGTAGTGCCACCGTTTTAAAAATAAAAATAAAAAACATTTGAAATTGCGTTAATTCTGATGATGTTTCTTTTAAACAATGACCACACATCTTACAAGCATTTATTTTATATTAAACAATACATTATTGTATTTACACGATTTGGTGTTTAGTTTTTTTTTATTCAAGTTTGCATCCATATCCATTGTGGTCGTGAATTGAGGAAACAATCTTAAATAATAATAAATTTATTAAGTTAATGTTGTATGTGTCTGCAACTATAACTGACGAATAAAATATATCATGGAACCTACGTTTTTTTATCATTATTGTTTTGACTAAGTATTATTTTTGAATTCAGTATTTTAATAATAGTGAGACGAACTTTTCGCTGAGCGAATTAAATACAATGTTTTTATTTTAGGTAGTCAGTATGTTTCTTTATGTATCAGGTGATATTATGTGATTTAACTTGCTGTGACGATGTATAATAAAATTATCCCACTGTACATGTTTGTTATTTTTTTGGCTTAATGTTGTACGAAGTAAAATCGTTGGCGTAGTGAAACTATCGTCTGTTAATTGATCAATGAAATGGCAATACTAACGATCAGGGTTTTATTTGATTGACATTGATTGATTGTATTACGTCAATTATATGACTTTAATTTTATTATAATGCAGCTTGGCAAAAAATAACATTACATAACATACATTATTGTTAGAGAATGCGATTTTTAAAATGAAAATTATAGATGTTACTCATTAAACATGTTCCAAAGATAATAATTATTGTTTTATTTCACTTTTTGTATACGACATTGATTTTAAATACCGATTTAATCAAGTGAATTATTTACCTCCTCTTGCCCCAACCTCATAAAATCATCACCTCAAAAAAAAAACAAAAACAAAAGGGATGAAAGGCGTGTTTTATCAACGTCAACTAGGATGTTGTTTTATATACTCCTTGATCTCAACACTCTGCTCTGAGCGACCAGCTGTGCATCGTGTTGCGGGTTTGATTCCCGCACGGTACGACTCTATATGATCCATAAATTTTCCGCGTCTGCATGACTTATGTATGTTTGTAAACGCAGCGACGACACAGGAGAAAGTCTTACTGTAGCGCAACGTTTCATTTTTAAATCAATATCAAAATTACAACTACACTCGAATCAAATCGATTTTATTATGAACGCCGTTATTCAGGAGTATGTAAAAAATATACCTTAATAGCAGGACTATCTTCCACCTACCTATGAAATTAAAGTGCGTACAGATAGTTTAAATCGTTCGAATGTATATCTCTACGATTTGCTCTCAAAGTTGCAACGGACCGTGAGAAACTGGCCTACACAATGATCCACGGTTGTACGGTCCAATGGCGTACAGTTTTTTTTTATAATTGAAATAATATCACATTTTATAATATCTCACATTCGTTACCTTTAACATTTGGCAAACTAAATCATAAACGCTTTGTCTTTTTGTCGTTTGGTACTAAATTATTTACTGAAAACCAATTCTGAACCTTCGCGATAGCATTATTTACCTAGTCAGGATTCTTTGTCCGTCTATGTATTTTAAGAATTAACGATGTGTCATCAGCAAATTATAAATACTATTCCCGGTCTACGTTGAAATAAGTGAGGTAAGTCATTAATATCAGACCAAAAAGAAGGAAGGACCTAATATAGAGCCCTGTGGTATGCCCATAGATATGCTAGCAACATAGGAGTTCACTTTATTTACTTGTACTTTGAACTGCCTATCCTGGAGGTATGATTTTAATAAATTGAGAGATACCCCTCGAATGTCGTAGATTTCCAACTTCAGCAACAGTGTCTAGTGTTCAACGCAATCATACGCCTTGGACAGGTCACAAAAAACCCAATAGCGTTCCCATGAGGCAAAAACTTGCTTAATAAGAGTTACACCGGAGGTCGCGGTTTGATCACCGGTTATCTTTGTCTTGCAAAAGCGTGCCATCAGAGCTATTTACAACCTAGGGCATCGCGAATCTCTTAGAGAAAAGTTTTGAGAGATCAATATTACGACTGTGCCATGTCAGTCTATTTATGAAAACATTATGATATGTTAGGAAAAACTTCAAATTATTTGATAAGGTGTCAGATAGACATAATAACTAACTAATAACTTATTACAATTGGTTAGACCCGTAGGTTAGACCTATAGACTTACAGAATGTCGGTCCTTATGTCAGCTTGGAGTTGTCATGCTCACTCAAATGACACAATGACCGTGCCAAGGGCACTGGATCTCTCAATCCTATAATATGGTTGAGTTAGGCGATGCTCGTGTACGTGTCATGATCGTAAAGGGCGCCGTCAGTTGGGACTGGTCAGCTCCGGACTGTCTATTGTCATTAAGGTTATTTTCTTTTTATTTCTCTCTGAATAAAAATTAGTGTTACACTGTTCTCACATAATTGAACCAACTGTTTGTAAAAGGAATCTATATATGTGAAACTGATTTAAAAAGATTACCTAACCTTGGAGTTTCTTGCTCGTTCTGCTTATCGGAATCTACACTTTGGAACGAGCAAATAGTTTCACTAAAAGGACTGACCGACAGACTTACACTTTACATCTTTAAAATTTTTGTTTGACGTTCAAAAGTGCCTGTAAGGGTCTAATAGAAATGAATGTTATTTGACTATTGACTTTTTATGAGCAAACAATATAAATAAACATCTTTTGCCGATGTTTCACGACGGATTCTATTTAGCTCTTCACGTAGAATCCCGCTTCCATATTTTTTTTAGGAAACGTTCTCTCCTCATGTGGAGTGCTCGAAAGAGTTTGTTATAGGTACTAAGCACAGAACTATTGTTGCCAGGCTCTTTGCGTCAAAAAGAAGAATTTAAATTTATAATTAATCGAATAACTCATTGTTTACTGTCAACTTCAATTTAATATACAATTATTTTTTTGTGAATTTCAATTTAAAGGTGTTAAGTTTTTTAATGGATTTCTTCTAAAACAACGCAGGTAGGTAGATATTTTCTTACATACAGTAGGTTCTTGGCATAATAAAGTGTTGTTAAACATTTTGATGTTGATACTGCCTATAGGTATTCCCTCTAGCAAACCAAGCTTACTGTCTCCTAAGACTATTTAGGGGTGGTCAGCTATCCATTATATTACGCATCATCGTTAAAGTCTCCTTGACCGGCCGGGACAATTCATATCTGGAGCTGGACTACTTTTCTAAGCTTGGTTGGCAGGTAAGGAATATGTTAACAAGGTGATCAGAGCGGGGATTTGCATGTTATAAAACTATTGATGTGATAAATATAGATATTATGAAGATAGATATTAATGATGATATGAGGTTGGATTCGAAACCTGGCAAGTGCCAACTTGACGTTTTCCGGGTTATATATACTTTCTATGAATATTTAGATATCACTGACATATGGTTAAGGAAAACATCGTTGGGAAACCAGGAATAATATGTTTTCCGAATTATAAGATTGAATTCGCCAATGCACCTTGAGCAAGCGTGGTGATTAATGCTCAGACCCTCTCCGTATGACAAGAGGCCTTTGCTTAGTAGTGGGCACTTATAAGCTGATGGTAAAATAATTACAAAACAGTCAAACAAAGTAGATGACTCACAACGTGCAATTTTATATGATGACTAGTGAGATACTTTCCTATTATGGACCGGGGTATGTCAGTGGTACGAATAAACTTGAAATTGGTTTCGAACTCGCACCCATGCATGACAAGCTGGCGGGCGGCTGTATCTCTAACCCACGCGGCTTTCTTGACAAGAGCGTGATATTTATGTGCCATTTACCAATGGCTGGTACTGTTTCGACGACGCCGAGACGCGCATCGCTCATGATAAAAGTCCCGGTGTGATTCACTTATTTTATGTTCAATATATTTAGTACGTCTCACGATAGTTACTGTCCACAAAAACATTAGCTTCTACTGTAAGTAGTAATATATAAGTACCTAACAATCTAATACCCTATGGGGACAGGCTAAACAGTGGAAGACATTCGGTTAGTGATAGCAAGCAAACAAAGAAGCAGGCTTTACTTTAGTTAACCAAACTATTTTTATAATATGGCTAATATTATTATTTTTGCCATAGATCGAACATGAAGTCTGTAAGGGTAAATTATCTAGTGAGAGAAATCACAAATAAAATTCCTCTTAGAGTATTTGTTCGTGCATTCAGCGATGAAGAGATTTGTCCAAACTTAATTAGAGGTGTCGACTATGTAAGATACCCAAGTCTTAATAAGGTAAGCGAAAAAATTGTTACACAGTAATTATTCTGTACAGAGTACCTAAGTTATAGATAATTTACCTACTCTTTTGTAGGGTCTTGCATTCACAATGGAAGAGCGACAAGTACTAGGAATACAAGGACTGCTAGCAGGTAGCGTTCAAACACAAGAAGAACAACTCGCAATCTGCAAGTACGCAGTGGATCGATACAAAAATCCGTTGAATAAACATCTCTATATGGCGGAGTTGCTGGTAATTTTTAAATGCTTAAAATAACAACTATAAATCCAAACTAATATTATAAATGCGAAAGTAACTCTGTCTGTCTGTCTTTTTGTGAAATTTGTCACTACTCCACGCGAACAATTTTATATAGATATCTTTGATTATTTATATACATATATTATTTATATTTGATATAGACATGGAGTATATTAATTGAAAGAACAAAAAAAATTGTGGAAGGTAAAGCAATCATTTTATAGGTGCGTAATACTTGATTATAGCATTTATACACATCGCCGCCGACTTAAAAGGACTGCTCAAACACCACTCTGTGACGCAGCACGTGCACATTGAACCCTATGCTTGTATAATTTTAAGATTTAAATTTCCTCGATTTAGGCAACAAATGTTGCTAAGTTGAAGTCTTTTGCAGGATACCAATGAGAAACTATTCTACGAGTTGATGGCTTCAGACGTGGAGAAGTACTTGCCTCTTGTTTATACCCCCACTGTGGGTTTGGTTTGTCAAAGATTCGGCTTAGTGTACAGAAGGCCTCGCGGACTCTTTGTAACAATCCACGATAAAGGAAAGATTCAACGAATTCTTCGGAATTGGTTAGTTTATTTTTCATTTATTCATTACTTAGATGTAGCTACAATTTTGCAATTAGGGTAGTATGATAGTGTTGGTACAGATTTGGAAGAAAACAAGAAATTTTTATTGTGAAATAGGTCGGCCCGACTGCAATGATGCCATGGCCAGTGTTACCCCAGGCCCAATCCTTCCCTTCCCCATTCCCAAAACCTCCAAATCCCTAATCCCCAAAAGGTCAGCAACGCACACGTAACTCTTTCGTTGTTGCGGGTGTCCATGGGCGGCGCAGATTGTTTTCCATCAGGTAATCCGCAAGCTCGTTTGCCGACCCATCACATAAAAAAATAATTGTTACAGGCCAGAAAGCAAAGTGCGTGCAATTGTTTTTACTGACGGCGAGAGGATATTGGGCCTAGGCGATCTTGGTGCCTACGGTATGGGTATACCAGTGGGCAAACTGTGCCTCTATACGGCACTAGCTGGTGTTCCACCTTCACAATGCTTACCTATAACTTTGGACGTGGGCACAAATAACCAGGTAGGAATACCCTGGACTTGTATTGGTTTAGGACAGACTTGACTGCTTCGTTGTTGTAAGTGACCACGAATGCAGAGGCTAAGTAAGTCAAGAAACACGGTTCGAAAATTGGTCAAAATGTGTTGAGGTTTCCTGATTTACGCAATCCTTAGATAGTTCTGGGTCTATTTTTGAATAGTCACCCACAGTCATCATGAGACAATACTAAGTTTATTCAAAATAACGACT
The DNA here is from genome assembly GCA_902829305.4 of Spodoptera exigua. Taxonomy (NCBI): domain Eukaryota; kingdom Metazoa; phylum Arthropoda; class Insecta; order Lepidoptera; family Noctuidae; genus Spodoptera; species Spodoptera exigua. The sequence goes on from LR824612.2 coordinate 9,636,069, forward strand.
TTCGAAACGTGAATTCACTGAAAAGTTTGTAGTAAGCTGCGCAGCTCACTACGTTTGAGTTGGCTGCGCGACATCGTCACGACTCGCACGCTACGTCCCGTTGTGACTTGAAACTAGTCGTGTTTTGCTCAGTTAATTTACGTACCTAAATAAGTCATTACTTTCAATAAATTTTGTTTTGAGTCTAGAATGGTATAAGAAAAGTAAGCTGACATTATTTTATCCTAATTGTTCAATAAAGTGATCTAATATTATTAGAAAGTGACTCTTAAATTAACAATTAGGTATGTGTGTGCACGTGTCTGCCCTTCAGGGAATATGACATATTTTTGGCACTTAATTAGTTGATTGATTTTTGTTAAAACATATTTCAGATGCTGCTTGAAGATCCCATGTATATAGGAATACGCCAGAAACGAGCAAGGGGTGCAGAATACGATGATTTTATTGAAGAATTTTTGGTTGCGTGTACAAAACAATATTCGCAGACAGTGCTTTTACAGGTACAGTTTCATTGAATATATATTTTGTAGTTATAGTTCAATAGATTTCCGCTTGCCGTTTTTTTAAAATGTCTTGTTGTTAAAATGTCTCGATTTTATATGAATATTAGGATATAAACCTTTTACTTATTGGTCTTGCTCCAGTGGTTGCAATTAAAGGCGTCTTGGAAAATAAATCTTAAGTCGAACCAAGGAAAGTTTTTGAATTTTCAATTTTTCTGAATGTTTAATTTACCACGCGGACGGTAGCTAAGCCCGCGTAGTAAGTATGTTGATAAGAAGCAGCCTATATGTTCCTTGAGGGTATCAACTATCTATTCATCTACTTAGCAAATTTCAATCTAATCGATCTAACTGTTTTTGCGTGAAAGAAAAACAAACATTATCTACATCCATACATTCTCACAAACTTTTTGACACTTATAGTACCTACTATTATACTACCATAATAGTAGGATAGTAGGATTTTTGGGATAATACGATTCCACGATGAATTATATTACTTTTGTTACCAGTTCGAAGATTTTGCACTTGCGAACGCTACCCGACTTCTGGATAAATATAAGAATTGTTTTTGCACGTTTAATGATGATATTCAAGGCACTGCGAGTGTGATGGTAGCTGGTATGCTCGCTGCATGTAGAATTACAAAGAAAAAATTACAAGAAAATGTGTATTTATTCCTCGGAGCTGGATCTGTAAGTATTAGAACATTTTTATTATAATTTAATTTGCACCCTGCTTTGTTTTTCTTTCCAACCTTCTTAATCTACGTAACTTATTTCTTTGCCATTAGACATACCTGACAACGAGAAACGACTACTTACAAAATTCAATAACCTTCGCTTCTCTAAGACTCGCTTAAAAATATTTTCTTACATTATTTGTTTTCATTATTTCTTATCATCGTAGTCAAACGTGCAGGCCGATTTCCACCTAATAGTAAGGAATTGGCGCTGTTCATAAACTTTGCAATACCAAAGGAGTTACGAGTGCGTAGCCGGCCTTAGGGTTATTCATTTCTGCTGCGTGCATCCTACTTCAATCCCTGTTTTTAACCTATATTGCCTCTGTCACATCATAAATCTTGCGATTCGAATTCATTCAGGCTGGCGTTGGCATTGCAAACCTCTTATGTGATGCAATGGTGGAAGAGGGAACTTCCAAGGAGGAAGCAGTAAAGAAAATATACTTGTTTGACGTTGATGGCCTCCTGTCGACCAGGCGACAAGGTGGTATACCGCCACACGCTACTATATACGGCAAGGACATGGAACCGTCAAACGACTTCGGAGCACTAGTGAAGAGTCTGAAGCCAACTTGCCTCATTGGTAAGTTGTTTATGGAGTAGGAGGCAAACGAGCAGACTGATCACCTAATGGTAAGTGATCGGCGCCGCCCATCGACACATGCGTCACTAGAAGAGTCACAAGCGCGTTGCCCGCCATTTTACAAGGAGTACGCTCGTTTCTTCAAGGTTTGAATTGCCACCGGAACATACCTCATGGAGTAAGTTGCTTATTCTGATAATATACAGATAGTTTTATATTCAACTGTCATACAAAGTTATACTTTCGAAAAAAGGCTTTTTTTCCATTTAATTCATCTTGCATAAAGAATGGAAGTTTAATATTGTATTTTAATAATAATACCCATGTGATAGTTTATATAGTAATAAAAACTTGCAAGCACTCTGGATTAAAATTATATATATATAGTAATAAAAACTTGCAAGCACTCTGGATTAAAATTATATCGAGAGCGCTGTTAAAAGTACTTTTATATTACTACTACAATTACTAATACTAATTATATAAGGACGAATGAAGAGAATCAGCGTGGGTAGAACGAAGATATTTACTGTGATTTGGACTGGTGTATTAAAAATACGTAGTAGGATAGTTGTAGTTAATGAGGGAGAATCAAGAAGAGCTTATTGATGGGCAACCACTCTAATTTGCAAGTGATGACATGATGACAATCTACGACTAAACGAGCACAGACGCATGAGACTGATTTTGGGTGAAAATAGTTGAGCCTATACAGAGCCCGCAACGATTCTGTGACCTACATCATCAACAAGTCATAAGGTCATCATATCAAGTCATAAGCAAATGATACACACTTTGATAGTAAAGAACTTCGGTAGTAAAGAGAGATTGATGAAGAGGTGAAAGTATGCCACCTTGAGGTACGCCAGATTTCGATTAAGTACGTTACTAGGCTGAAAACCAACCTGGACAATATGCTTTAAAGCCTCTGAATATAAAACCATACAAGACCAATTTAAAGTGTCATCGAAGACCATAAGAGGGAACATGATGACTAGAAGGATGGACATGTTGATTTTAGTGTCCTTCAGACCCGCGCCCTCAGCGCTAGTTACTTTAAAAAGGAGTTCTGGTACTTCGTCCTGGTCTAATTGAAAGGGACGCAAAGAATTAGAAAATGTAAAATGCTAGAGTTGCCTATTAACGCAAGCGTCAATAACCTTGGATAAGAAAGGGAAGATAGAAATAGAACGGAAGTAAGTGAGGAGACTAGGATTAGAAACGTTAAGTTGTGGCACGACAAAAGAATTAAAATAATCGAATTAGAGTGAACAGTCATCGATCAGAGCTGACAGGAGGTAGTCCGAAACAGTTTTGGTCATGTAACGGGAATTAGTATCACAACCTTGGACTTGGTAGCTATGATTACCTTTTAGGTATCCATAGGTTCCACAAGAACCAAACAAGAGGAACTTTTTTATCCCTCCAATAATAATGATTATATTTTGTATTACGTTTAATTAAAGTTTGTGATCAGTAATTTGTTTTTCTAGGTGTTTCAACTGTAGGTGGTTCTTTTACTCCTGAAATATTACAGCAAATGGCTAAAAACGCAGAGCGTCCACAAATTTATGCACTTTCAAATCCAACTGTAAAAGCAGAATGTACGGCACAGCAGGCATACGATCACACAGAGGTAATGTATGAAACATGAATCGGGTAAAATTCGCTTTAAACTTTAAAATCGTAGATATGATTTTTCAATGGAAAATGATGATAGATTTTTTATTTTTTTTGTTAAAAAGTTGAATTTTCTCAAAAATTTTGTAAGTACCTATTCGAAAAAATGTCGGTTTCGCTTTTCTTCAGTTTCTGTGAGAACTTAAGAAAATAATAATATTAATACAATTATATAAGTAGATACATTTTTTTTGTTTTTTTTGTTTTTTATAAAATAAGTGTTGTTTGTTTTAGGGTCGGTGTGTTTACGCATCAGGCTCTCCATTTCCACCAGTAAAATATGGGGGTAAGATTTATTGTACTGGCCAGGGAAACAACTCCTACGTATTCCCAGGAATAGCTATGGGTGCAATCGCTTGTCATGCTCGTCACGTACCTGACTCCATATTTTTAGCTGCTGCAAAGGTATGCTGGTGACAGTTTAAGAAATAGCTAATATTTATTAATTATTTCTCTCATCGACATACCAATCATTTGTCTTTTGTCTTATTAGGAAACTTCTTTTTGAGGTTAAAAGAGATTTCTTGCAAAGGGAGCGTCAAACTTTGACTGCACGGTTGGCGCGGTGGCTGGGCAACTGGCTGCCGTGTAACGTGTCGCGGGTTCGATTCCCGCACGGAACAACTCTTTGTGTGATCCACAAATTGTTGTTCCCGGTCTGGGTGTGATGTGCATGTGGAATTGTATGTCTGTAAACGCACCCACGACACAGGAGAAAATCCTAGTGTGGGGCAAAGTTTTATTTAAAAAACAAGAACAAACTCTTATTGACTAAAAACCGACCCGTTCTTTCATGGTACATTATAGCACTTGTACTTATAAACCGGGCTGCAGTCTTCTAGGAATTAATTCCAATAATACACAATCAAATAAAACATGAAATGTCAAAGTGCTGTTTTGTAGCTTAGTACTGAGAAAATTTGTTTTGTTGTACTACTTATCTAAGTGGCGAATAAAGGCTTGATGACCTTAGCTAAAAAAGAATGGAAGCCTAGGAAAAGTAGTCCCTAAGTAATATTATTTTTATGGCTTTTCAGACTTTAGCGGAATGTGTCACTCAAAAAGATTTGGATGTTGGACGTATTTATCCACATCTTAATGAAGTCCGATGTATATCCAACAAAATAGGAGCAGCTGTCATAAACCGTGCTTATGAATTAAGTATGTGTCAAATAGAGGAGAATACTCTTCTCAGTAAACATTATTTTTAACAGTTAATAATATCTTCTTTTATATATTACTAGCGGCCTGCCCTTGCTTCGTAAGGGTTGCTCTTTCCCGACTTTCCCCTTCTACTTTCTCTTTATGTATACAATATATTTTATTTCTGTATCTAATAATCGATCTAATAAAATATATAATTTTCAACAGACGTTGCTACGGTATATCCCAAGCCGAAAAATATAGATGAGTTCGTCGAAAATTACACTTACACTACAAAATACGCGAACTTCTTACCAGAGATGTACAATTATCCATCCGCCGGAGCTGACATTAAAGTGAAGACAATAAACGAAATGATGGCTATGTTGTGAGTTATTCTTACCATACATTTTATTGTTGCTATTTTTATTGGATTATCGAATGGCTTCATTCTCCCGTCCCTAGTATCTGACGCTTACTGACTAAAATCTGAGGTCGCGGTGCCTCATTGCGCTTACCCCGCAACCCTGGCTGACCATCTGATAATGATAGAATGATAATACAATGTCCATAGGCCTATCATTTCGCTATTATGAACGTTCGAGTAGTTGGACATTGTACCTTTGATGGTCGATCAGTTAATATTCGATTATTATTTGGCATTAAGTCGAAAATTAAAAATATTATAGTCTGTCAATACATATTGAATAAACTAGTATTATAATAGGTACCTGTTATAGGTCTCCCTTTTATTTATGTATAAACAATTTGTAGATACCGATGTCTTAAATTTTCTTTCAGTAAAAAGAAAGCTGCTGGCAAATAAACGTTAAAAGAAATATGAAGGTTCAAGAAATAAGGTAAAGCATTTATTTAAATTCAAGGTATCCTGAAAACATTGCATATTAAAATGCAATTAGTCATCGTCGTCGTTGATATCCACTAGCGGACATAGGTTTCCCTCCTAAACTGGCATATAATCCCCATCCCTGGCAGGATATTTGGGGATCACCGAAAAAGAGAACAATATTTTTAGGATTTTTCTGAAAGTGAGGCAGCTCAAAAATAAATTGAAGCTAAATAATTCAGTATGATTTGGAGACATGATAGAGAGAAAAATGTTTGCAGTTTGCAGGCTTGATAGCGAACACTTTTTTCACTGTTTTAATGTTTCATTTTTTTTTTCAAGCTTTTAGGACAAGTCGCGTCTATCACAGTTCCATCACGAAGATATCAACATTAAAATATATTTTAGAAGTTAAATTTAAAATTATTGGATTTATAATAATTTTGTAGCTATCTATATTATATTTTTTGCTGTTGAAAGGACATTGTTTATGTGAGTTTTTGGTGATGATATTTTGTCATTAGTTTTTATGATATGTTTTCGTCACTACTTTTTTATTCGTCGTTATTTTTTAATAATGTTATAATATTGTTAATTTACGACATTTATTTTTTGGAAAATAAATTTGTTTTTTCGTAATAATAAGTAGTTTTACTTTTTGATAAGCATTTGTTTCTCCTTCTTTTCAGGCGTGATTAGGTTACTCGACTAGTTTCAATTTAGGTAAGGGGCCCATAGACATGAGTAAAATTGTGTAAATATTTTTTAATCTCTTCCCGTGTGTGATAAGGTTACTTAACTCGTTTCAAGTTTAATATGATAATTCTGAAATTGGTAGTTGATTTTTTATGTTCGTTGCGTAAGAATTTTAAAACAGATCTAATCGTTATTTAGCAGCAATGTAGCCGATTTTGCAAGAATTAATACAATTCAAACTTATTATGTAACTGCGATTTAGGTGCATACTTGGTTGTAAACATTTTTATTCAAATTTTAGATGAAAAGACGTGCCAAAATTGCTTATATTTCATCAGTTAACTAAACCGATACCCCATAGGCACCCGAATTTACTCTAGAAGACCGTCAAGTCTTATGAGTCGACGGGCTTTTGTCGAGAGAATTCAGGTCGCTTGAAGAGTAATTGACTATATGCTGATTGTCTATTAACAGATATCGAAGTATAAACACACCTCTATTTGTCGGAGCTATTTGTAAATGATAAATGCCCCATTTACACTTTTTGTTTGCTTAATAATCCCACCTGATTGCGTATGATCACGTAGGTAATGCTGTGATTGTACTATCAGATTGTCTTTATAATATATTATGATTTCAGTAGAGAATATGGTAATAATTAGTGGAATTATATACCTAATTGGTTATTATAATTTAACTATTAGGTAGGTATTCTAATAATGTTTAATTAAAGGTATGAAAAAGTGTTAAAAAGTTTATGGGATTATAATTAATTATATTATAGATTAATTTTTATTATGGCAAAGGTCAATTGGCGCCGCCCTTGGAGGCTCAAGGCCGGAGGATCTTGCATTACGACAATTGCGGCCTGTTGTGGCTTATTTGAAATTGAAGGATACACGTACGTACATATATATACACGTACATATATATCTGACTGTTTCCTTTCCAATATATTTAGGACACAGACGAGACACAGATTTTTTTGTCCGATGATATTGAAAAATATAAAAACGTTTGTCATTCTCCTACTACCTACCTACCTCCTATATGTATAAAACATCCAGGGGTCTATTTGTAAACACGATAAAAGTCATGTTATTGATTTTTAAGGACTTGTCAGGTGCCTTCACGAAGTCAATTAAATAGCGAGATGATGGTCCATTGATGCACAAATTGACATATTCGGAACATTGCAACACCTAATACGCTGAGTCGATTCCTCGTGTCGCCACCTCGTGACTTCCACAATGCTGATGTTGCATCTGCACTAAGTTAGAATTAATTCGGTCTTTAAAATGTATTAAAATCATATACACTAGCACCGCCTAAGTCTAAACATTTTAATTAAATAACTTTTATATTTGAGATTTGATTATTTGAATGTCCTCCGGCTGTCACCTACATAATTAGCTGGTAAGTCAGTCATATTGCCAGGAAAGGTCAAAGATGTAATTAATTGTTTATAAGTTTGACTGCACGGTTGGTGCGGTGGCAAGAAACAACTCTTGTGTGATCCACAAATTGTTGTTCCGGGCCTGGGCGTCATGTTTATGTGAAATTGTATGTTTGTAACCGCACCCATAACCCAGGAGAAAATCCTGGTGTGGGACAAGAAAAAAAGAGAAAAGTTGAAAACACTGATTAACTAACCTGAAAGGTAGTGCCATCTAGGACCTCTCACAAAGCCTCTTTCGCTGGCTTCCTGGCAACGTGATAGTTCCTATGCTACAGTATAGATGTCGTTTCATACCGAAACGGCAATTCATGGAAAAATTGACTTCTCGTCACAACTTACATTTGTTTGGAAGGGGCTGATTTTTCAATAGTCAGATAAATGTTATCCGAGGAATCAAATTGTTGCTGTTACGGTTTTATAAAAACATTCTGACGCGTTTGAAAACCATTGAAAATTAGCCCTTAGCCTATTCAAATTTGCAGCGGTAAGACCCCTCTTTGAGGAGTGGCTTGAGAGACGCCACGGCGTCCTCACCTTCCGTCTGACGCAGGTGCTTACCGGGCACGGCAGCTTCGGTAGGTTCCTGTTTCGGATTCAGCGGGAGGAAACGCCCGAGTGTCGTCATTGTGAGGACCACCTAGAGGATACGGTGGAGCATACGGTAGCGGTATGCCCTGCCTGGGCTGAGCACCGCCGTATCCTCAGGGAAGTGATCGGCGGCGGCGACCTCTCGCGCCCGGCCTTAGTCGAGGCCATGGTGCGGAGTGAGAGGAACTGGGACGCCGTCTCCTCCTTTTGTGAAGCAGTCATGCTCGCAAAGAGAGAGGCGGCCCGCGTGAGGGAGCAATCCTCCTTCTCACGCCCCAGCAGCCGCAACTGGCGACACTACGGGCGTCGGGGATCGAGGGACGATCTCCGGCCACCGTAAGCACGGGCCTGCGGTCGGCGAGTAAGGGCAGCTCGCCGCCCGACCAGAACCAGGCCCGAGCGTACGGCGCGTAGCGTTCCGCGCGCGCCTCAAAGAGCCATTAGACCACCACAGACGGGGCCCTAAAGGGCTGATGTTCAGCCGGGGCTGCGGGGTAAGCGCAATGAAGCACCGCGACCTCGGCACAGAGCAGGAGAAGGAACAGGGGGGTTTTTAGTCAGTAAGAGTCTGACACTCCCTCCTGCCCGGCCCTGGGCGGGAGAAGTCATTTGATGATTTTCCCCTCACAAAAAAAACCATCACCGATTGCATCACTGCTTACCATCAGGAGGGATCGCAGTCAAGCAGTAGTTTATTCCAAGTAAAAAGAAAATGTCACAATTAAGTCTACATTCGGGACGCTTCAATAAAAATGGATTTTTTTGCAGTGAGTAAGGAAGATCGTCTTGGTATGATTTCCGAATTAGAAAAATGATACTTAGGTATTTATTATCCAAATACGTCTAGATTAGTAATTTATATTTGTCCAATATTGTGTTGTCTTCTGTAAGTATGTCGCTAACACGGAGATACAAATGGCGCAAGAGCAATGCTTCAATGGCCAGATCAACCGGACTTCTACGGACTCAAAGATTACCGGCGCGAAACGACGCTTGCCTTGTGATATCTGAGGAGACCCTTTTTTCAAATCACCAACAACCCACAACAGGCTGGTAATGCATTTGTAACTCGTTTAGGTGTCGACGGGCGATGCTGATTCTTTTCAATCAGGTAGCCCATAAGGTCTTCTCGTTAGCCGACCTATCTCATAAAGAAAGTGTTGACTAGCGATATAAAATTTCAACAAGGTTTTCATACGCTAAAAGGGTACTTGAACGATACCCGACGTCTAACAAGTATCGATTGAAGTTAAAATAAAACGGGAGTTATCTGACTTGCACGTCATGTATCGGACGGGCTTCCGAAGTCGGTCGTCTAACTGGCACAATATCCGAGGGTTATCACATGACACGCCAGCTGCTACAACGTCGATTACACTGGACCGTTGCCACCGAAAATGTTTGCTATACACACTCTGTATAATCGTGTCATATGTAGGTGAGCGTGTTCGGTTGTTCATACAAATTGGTGCGCTAAAAGTTTTGGGTCGCATTCGATTATGAGACTCGCCAGTTGGAATTTGCAAGTTTTTTAATTGACAATACTCTGAGGAGCGGTACCAACATGTATAATGTTACGAAGTTGTGTTCATTTATTAAAACTACTTTCTTTAGTGGACTGGAACCGTTTTGGACGAGGTCCAATGTTAACAAATTCGTTTTAAAAAGAATTGTTTAGTTTAGTTTTTATCGTTTGATGGTATTGTATTTTTCAATAAAGTTTGCATTCCACTGATTTTAATGCAGTAGGATTGGCTAAAATATCCTAATTATCCTATTTAAGTAAGGAAAATGTTGTAATCATTTAATAATTTCTTAAATAAGCAAGTGTTTTTTTGACAGTTTTTGTCTGTAGTAGGTGGCGCTGCGTTCGAATAAGGAACGTCGACACAGTCCACTACTTTTAGGTATTTTATATTTAAATGTTAATACTTACTGCATTTGTGGTAATACTCTACATGATATGAGCCTGTATACCTCAAAGATTTGTTATGCGAAAATTCAATTTACGAATGTGGAACAGAGAACATGTAATACTCATACATCACGTCCTACCTGTCTCGGCTCGCTTCACACTGTGAACGTTTATTTTACTGCATGAATACAAAACTCCTTTTTGGCGGATATGTATAACAGAACAGCAACCACAAAGTTTGTACGATTCGGTCAGATCACTCAAAAGTATTAAAAAAATCTTTCATTACCCTAGAAACGATCATAAGACAATGTCATTTTGTTCATTTCCCGGTATGTAGTAATCTAAACAAATAGGTAGTTTAAAGTAAAAGTACACTTTACACAGGTAGTTAAAAAAGGCTTAACTAAAGCACAGTCAATCCAGACACGACGTTTTAAAATCATGGAAGTTTGGCTTTGATCAATCTCAAAGGAATTATCCTGGGATTAAACTAAGGTTCATTATCCCCAAATCAATACTAAGCTTCTGAAATGCTAGAAACGTAGTCATAGATAGTGTATAAGTATTTAACTCTCTCCATCTGTGAACTTTAAAGCAATTTCTTTTCATATCGGGTTCCATCGATTGTTCCGTAGAAGTCTTTCTATTTATAACAGTATAAGTTCAGTACAATCACCTTATTGGAAGTGTTTCTCAACATTTTGCATAACACAGACTCCAAATAAACGTTGTTATTTTTACTTAACCCTTAAAGTTGATTTGTATAGCATACTATACACTAAACAAAAAAAAATATTCTGTTAAAACTAAATAATATGAAATGTTTTTTTCTATTAAAACGTAGTTACAGAACGTACATTTTTAGAATAAAAAATACACGAAAGCATTATCTGTAATGAATTTGGCAGTTGTGACGTAAATGTGAAACCATGCCGAGGAATCCTGTTCCCGTTAAGGTAAAATCTATTATAATTTCCTAATTACTATAAAAATATATTGTTTGTGTTGAGGGTTCCAATCATAAGTGTATTGAGCTAATGCTAATTCTAAATTATCTACGTAATGTACTTATTTTCATCGCTTTTTACGAACGTTATCTTGGGTGTATAGCATACCATACATTGCGCCTGTTAGCTCAAAAAATATGTTTTTTGTGATGTATATTATTCTATACATTGCCAACTAATGGGTGATGGTGATATCGGTACAAAAATTTGACTATGATCATATTATGTTTGTTTGTTTTTTTATTTTTCGGGATTTTTCATTACTTTTTGTTGTATGGTCCACACCATACAACAAAAAGTAATGAAATTTCCCTTCCTGCCTTGCTTTCATGCTTGCTTTTAACAAATTTGTTCTAGACTGGACAGCGCGATCGGTGTAGACGTATACTGGCACTCGTTCCTAAATTCAATGCTTCTTCCGACGTCAGTGATGCTACAAGCGATGAAGAAGAAGTGAATAGTCGCAGCTCATCCCCAGCTTCATCTATAAATTCATCCTTGGAAAGACTAGATTTTAATAGCCCAGATCCGTCTAGTAATAATTCCTATATTGAAAACTCAATGAAAATTCTCTATTGATTCTACATCCAAACTCCGATTCCATAGAATTTCAAAGTCACGAAACTGTAGCCGATGTCTGCGAAGATCCACCACCAATTACACCAGTTCTTTCAATAGTGTTTCCGCCTGATACCATATACATGCTATACCTTCTATCACCATCGCTACCCTCCTTGCCTTCAGTTCAACCGTCGCCGTCGACGCCACTACCTACATCAACACGTGTCCAGAGAAAACGCAGGGTTCCTATAGTTGCTGCCAACAAAGTAAAAAGACGAAACACACAGAAATTCAAACTATCCTTTCAATGGACCAAGAGAAGGTTTCAACATGTAGCTGAAATATATGACCAAAGCTTAAACGAAACGGTCCCATCTGATTGGTCGGCGTTAGACTATTCCTATCGATTTTTCCTGAAGACCTTATTGTTGATGTAGCAAAGAACACTAATTTATATGGCGTACAAGAGACTGGAAAGCCAATTAAAGCAACAAAAGAGGACATCATTGACTTTTTGGCCATCAATATATTGATGGGCGTTGTTGTTATGCCATCTTACAAGGACTATTGGAAGACCAGTTATCGTTACGGTAAAATTGCACATGTCATGCCAATCAAAAGGTTTCAGCAAATAAAGCGGTAGTAAGTACCGCCAAGTAATGGCATTTTTAGTTAAGGCACCGCCAGAAAAAAGAGGCTTCGAGAAGCCAATGCCTGATTGTTATCAGACCTGCAGAAAAAAGGAAGGCTTATTGTCAAGCAACTTGCAATAAGAATAAAATTGCTATCGTAAAGTGGTTTGATAATAAGCCCCTTACCTTGGTTAGCTCGTATGTCGATGCTTACCCCGTCGAAAGTGTAAAGAGATTCCATAAAAAATCAAAAGGACGCATAGACGTACCTTGCCCACAAATAGTAAGACACTATAATAGGCATATGGGTGGAGTTAATCTAGCTGACATGCTTATTGCCTTGTATCGGACTAGTATGAAGACACATCGCTGGAATCTAAACATTTTCACTCAATTGTTGGATCTCTGTATCAACAACGGTTGGCTTCTTCGCCGCCGCCGTTACCGATGAAGAAACATTAAGATAAAAGATGACCATCTGAAACAGTTTCGATATGAGTTCTATGCTGGTCTTATAAAAGGCAACCGACAAATTGCGAAAAAATCAGTCCAGGATTCGGTCTCTGAGGAGAAAAAAATAAAGAAACCAGCAACTGAAAGGCCCATAGATGCCATCAGATATGACGCCGTAGATCACTGGCCTGAACACACCGAGTATCAGAGGTGCAAATATTGTCAAAAGGGACAAGCGTCTACTCGTTGTACCAAGTGCAATGTTCATCTTTGTTACGTGGCTAAAAGAAATTGTTTTGTAGCTTATCGTAAGCACTGATATCTTTAATGTTATTTTTTATTATACTTTGAAAACATATTTTGTTGTCGTATTATTTTATTATCAAGCTATGTCCAAAGAATATTTTGTATATTATACTATACACCCCTTTCACATACGATTTGCTAACGCTGGGAGCAATGTATAGTATAATATACGCTAATTATCTCAGATAATTAGCTAATTAGATTTTTTATTCCATTTTTACTACCCACAGTTTATGTCCAATAATGATAATCAGGTATTATTTTGATGTTTTATTTCGATGAAATGTCGTGCGACCTTAAGGGTTAATTTTTTTCTTCATAAGTAATAACGTTGTACACTTACGACTTTTTTTCAGTCGCAGCTCGGTTCCATTCGTTCTCCCTAAATCGTAAACAAAAGATCGTGTGGCAAAAATGTTGAAAAACACTGACTTATTGCGATCGATGTCAAGAAATATCAAAGTCTGTCGCTGTGTTGATACCGTTAGCAAACTTTTTGACAGTAGCTGATCAATCATCTTTTGTTACGTAGGTACCGATATTGACGTCATTATGGCTTGCGTTAAGCAACGCGCCAAATAATTGCTCAAGTATTATTTTTTACTTCCAAGCTTTTAATAAAACTCTGAATGCGGCTGCTGCACACCATAATATTTTTTATTCCCAAACCTGAAAAGTTTAAACATAATACTAAAATATGCACACGAACTAGACAACAGGCGTGTTTTTTTATAACTTTTCTCTGTCACGCACATACTCTGCGGAATAATTAAAAGGTGCCTATGCCCTGGCAGTCGTTGCGGTGCGCCCATATTAAACTTTAAAATTAATGTTCTGCTCTCCTCGGCATAGTGTATCAACATAGGATCCCACTTAAACGGTCGAAATCCCGCTGTATCCTGTTTTTCCTTAAAAAGGGAACCACAAAAGAGGCTTTTTGTATACAATCTGTGAGACCTTTAGATAAAGATAATCAGTGTTCCTGGTGTTTTCGCAACCGCATTTGTGTGAGCGTAAATGTCCAGCGCACGGTGTAATTAATGCAGTAGGTTGACTGCTGCGGTCATATGGAGTGGAGAGGTTGAGAGCAAAAATAATTATATGAATGAGTATTTTTACATGGGCATTGTTGTGCTATATTGAATAATTAAGCAAAACAACATTTGAGGTTTGTATTTTCTTTTTACTATCCTATCCTATAAAATCGTGCAAAAAAACTGTAGGTACCCTCATTTTTGTCATTGTATTTTTAATGAAGGCTAACATTGGCATAATGTTTTTTAGGAGGAAAATCATCAAGTGGAGAGGCGAGACGGAGTGTCAGACTCTTACTGCCTAAAAACCTCCCCGTTGATTCTTCTGCACCAAGCCGAGGCCGTGGTACCTTCATAATTAAGTCAATTATGGTAAAGACGATTCTTAATACAAGGCTTATGTGTTAAAATCGTCGTACTTATCACGTAACTCTTCTAAATAAAACGTTATAAATAGTTGTTTAATAAACTCTTCCATTTTATGCAGCTTGCTTGCAACTGCAACTATTTGTGCTAAAGCACTTTATAAAATAGCTTGAAGCTGGTAATTTTTGTTGTAAAGATACGGGAAATGAAGCGATTTTCTAAAACAAGAATATACTGAACTACCTATTACGTGTAGATAGGTGCTGTATAATCTTGTTGCAGCTAGTTAAATACAGACAACTTTTCTTATAAAAATATATGTAAGACAAAGTATTTTTAATTACAATACGCATCAAGGTATCCAATTTTATTTTATTAAATATTTTTTTGTTATAATTGTCCTGACAATGGATTAAAAATGTAACGTTCTTTTTACTTTTATATTTTTTAACTATGGCAATACATTTTGATTTGTTTAAGTATGTTGTATGATTTCATTTAATAAGCTTTTAAGGCAATTTCTAATTGTTAGCGAACATAGATTCGAACTTTAAACTGCAAATCTTACATACTATTATTAGGTACTACTGCATATTATTTTTTGATTCGCTGGTTTTTTGAATACAGAACCTACCTAACACTCTACAACGAGCGCATTCCTAATTACTGTGTACGACCTTCGTGTTGCCTACAATTTTTACACGAAAATACCTTGTTAAAAATAAAGTGAGGTGCAAAATCTAGCCGGCGTGTATATTTTCTGTACAATACACGTCTAGTGTTCACGTCACTACGGGCGTCTACGGTGAAATAATGGCGAATGCAAAATAACCTAAAACGCGAAGCTCATGGCGGCCATTGTAATTATTTCCCTCCAATTTCAACTTACCAGGCATGTTACGATTACTGACTTGTTCTTTTTTATGCGTGTTTACCCTAAGTTGGTAATGAGGTTAATAACAGTTTTAAAGTGTTTTTTTCTGGATTATATTGATCTCTGTAAGTAGACAGGATACTGTGGTAATTTTTTAGTTTCATAATGAGTATAGATATGCAAATGCAGGAAAAAGTTATCTAAATCGTTGTTGATAGTACGCAGTAAAATAGCATTTAATGCGGAAGAATATTGATCTTATAGTTCGTTGTTATTTTTTTTTGTTTTCGTAATAATGATGCATATGCCTTGTTTTCATATACATGTATGAACATCTTTCTACTCCTACGCGATTTGGCTTGCTGCTTGGCTCTAATTGGTCAGCGTGAGTGTTTTACACCCTTAAGCTTTTCTCGATAAACTGACTATCCAAATAAAATAAATATTCAAATACCTTAAATAAATTCGCAATTTGTTTGTTCTTTATTCGAATCTACATTTTGCAACGAGCACCAATGTAGTTTCACTGACGAATCGCCTAAAGTACTTTTATTCTTACTTTGATATAATTCGCGCCATTTAGTTAGGTTGTCAAAAATACAAAAAGGCAAACAGGTTTCATTAATTAAAACTTAAGCTGGCATTTTCAAACTTTAAGTCGTTTCATATAAGTAGTTAATTCCTTTGTCAGTGAGTGAGACGTTACTTTTTAGTTTTAGCCAATCGGATAAACCGAGAGAGTTCACGAATGGATTTAGGACTAAATGGTATTACCCAGAGACCTTTTATAATTTTAAATACGTTATGCCTTTGATTTTTACAACTAAAATGAAGAGTATAACAATGAAGTTTAATACAAAACAACACAGCGTTGTATGTCGCCGGATCAGCGATGTTACAGGAGGCCCAACCCTAAAATTGTAATCCATATCGACTAAACAATAATGTATTAAAGTACCTTCTTAACTAACTAAACTATGACGAGTAACGGGTGGGTTTTAACTATCTAATGTCTGTAAAGTAGTCTGACACTCCCTCTTTCTAAGGTGGGATGAGACATAGTCGTTTTTTTTAAGGAGTCTAAATCGTCCTAAGTGCTTCATTTCAGGTTCAGATTTCTCTGAACCTGAAATGAAGCACTTAGTCGTTTTTTAAAGAAACAACTTGTAAAGAAAGTTGAGTCATCGTAATTTCTGTTTGTAGTGTTTCTTATGATTGCACCGTGTACTAAATGTCGTGACTAAATGGCTGAGAATGCCAATAACAGTTCAGGAGTACACCCATAGGAAATGGTGAAGCAGGTGAAATTTCATTGGTCTTTACTATTGGTGCTCGAAAGTGGTTGAAAATTTCGTCTTACGAGATATGCAACTTGACAAGAAAAACATCAATATATTTTAATTGCTTATTTCAAAGAGCCGTTTTGTAACTATTTCTATTAACAGGAACCCGATACAAAGCTACTTACTTACCACGATTACTTTTATTATAAATTTAATTATTAAAAAAACAGCAAAACCGTGATCTGTGTTGTTATTGTTTTGATATATCGAAACAATGAACGCAGTCGCATGTGCTGGCAGTTGTATTCGGTTTCTTGTTTTACAAAGTTACACGGTGAAAAACGAACTCGCTTCCGTCTAAGTTCTTTCTTTCTTTCTTTCTTTCTTTCTTTCTAAGTGAAGCCGGTGACTTCTAAATAGTAATTTGACTTCGAATTCCTTGTACTCAACATCTTCCAATTGGGGATTAGGAGATTCCGGTAATCGAGTTATCGAATCAACGATGTCGAGAGATTTTAAGTAAATAACTTTTGGAGTACGATAAGTGCTACGTTTACCAACAAATTATAAGAACACGAGTAAGTTCTGTGCTGAACTTGCCTTCACTAAACTTGTGTAATTTCATCTGGAATGTTCAACTCCTAGAACATTTGGTAAAACAGTAAACATTACTCTTTCAAACAATTTACTTATTTATATTAAAAAACATAAAGATGATTTTTGAACAACGAAGCCTGTATTGGCTTGTCAAGCCTGGGTTTAAACGTAAAATTCTAGTCGGAAATGTGTCGTGAACGCTTGGTAGGGGAACGTGACCATAAACTAGAATGACAAGGCTTTAGAACTAGGTATTCCGAGTTTTGGAACGCTCACAGGAGACTTTACGTATATTTGTAATCTGAGACTATTTTAGTTCAGGTTTGTTTACTATGATTGGTCTTAAAGATAGCATGTCCTGCTGGTTTGAGTGAGTAAGCTCGTAATATCTATCGAAAACAATGTGACTTGTCTGTCTATTAATTTTCTTAATGTAGGTCGTGTGGTACTTTTTAAAGCTAAAATAATAATTGAAAAGAATCTAATAATTTTTTAGTAATATTAGGTATAACGATTGTTCAAAATTTTATTTAGAATTTTTTAATCGATAACAATCCGCTTCTCATGCATGAGGGTGTGGGTTCGAAACCTGGCAAGTACCAATGTGACTTTTTCCGAGTTATATGTACTTTCTATCATTATTTAGACACCACTGACATACGGTGAAGGAAAACATCGTGAGGAAACCTGAACTTATAATTTCTAATTGTAAGTTTGAAATCGCCAACCCGCATTGAGCAAGCGTGGTGATTAATGCTCAATCCTTCTCCGTGTGAGAAGAGGCCTTTGCTCAGCAGTGGGCACTTATAGGCTGATGATGATGATGATGAATCGATAACAATCATTGACAAGAAATGACATCTTCGTGATTATACTTTTTTGTTGTTATAGTTTTTTGGTTAATTTAGGGCTCTATTTAACATTTTTATGGTTTTAATTAAATGCTGCTAACATTATACACGACTTCATTTGATTTGAGTTCCAAGAAATTCCATGATTATATAGAATTTATTTTACTTTGAACCTATACGAAATACAACACGTTGTTGTCAAACAATTGAGACATGTTTATTACTTGTAAAGTGCAGACAATATTGCGTCTACATTTAATTAAATTGTAAATAAGTAATTTCAGAGTAAGTATGAAGTTCTTATGATATGCTCTACTTGCTCCGTCAACGGTTTGTTTGTCAAATAAACCAAGAAATTAATTAAATTTTCAATATTTATTTACTTTGTTAGACGCTTCGTTTATTTTAATAATGGCAAGGTTTTATTCGAAATTCAAAAAACAGTTTTAAGCTTACATTGTTTGTTATTTTATATTTGTATTTCTGTTGATGCTTTATTTCTATTTGTTTTTTATGTGCTAAGTCGGCATACGAGTAGATAGATTAGCTGATGGTAAGCAATTGGCGCCTCCATGGTCGCCAGAGGAGACACAAGTGCGTTGCAGGCTTTTTGGGGATTAGGGTTTCGGAAACTTAGTGGATCCTCATTCACACGAAATGTGTATACATTTATTTCATTTTATGAATTGCGAAGATAGAATTTATAAATAAATCTTGGCTAAACTGGTCATCAAGGACAGTAAATATAGACAGGTCATTGATTGTTAGAGTCAGGGCAGTAAAATTATGAAGCAGTACCCAAGCATAAACAGAAGCTGCACGTAACTAATGCATCTACTAAAGCCGTCACGACATCATATCGTGAAAGGTTTACGCTCCGATTTACGCTTGCCACGTTAAAAGATCCTGCCATTTTGCTCGTGAATCATCTAAAAGGTTCATATATCATGCAATGAGATGCATTGAGTGCGAAGTATTCATCGTCATCTTCGAAACTCGTTTGTGAATAACGGGTTTGATATGCTTGAAGCCATATAATACGAAAATATGAATTGAGTTTGTTTGAAGAGTAAGTAACTAAGTCTAACGACAAACATGATAGTAATTACTAAATAATACAATAATTATAATAAATACCATCCTAACAAACTAATAAAAAGTAAAATATATATAAAAAAATATTATTATATAATTATGACTCAAAATATAAATGGCCAAAATAAGAAATAAGCGATTCCATCGTAATTTTTCCCAACGTAATCAACTCCCACATTTTGACGTGCAGCCGGCCAAGTCGTGCTCGCCAGTTATTTACCACCAAAACGGTGTGCGGTCGATAGGTCTCATATTTAAATCTTTGATATTTTTACGTGTACATTTCAGTTATTGACTTATTAATTTGCTTAGTCTGTGTATGTTTTCTATATGTTTTTATGTTGTGGCTCCGGCTTCGCAGGGATCAGGGATGCAATGCTGAATACTAAATTTTCTTCACTATTTGAAGGTTGTTATTGTGCCTTCATATTCATAAATCTTCTTCTTCAGTCACTCTTATATAGTATGTAGAAATAACAGCATTACAACCCATTGCGTAGTTTAAAAGACTTGTGCATATATATATATATATAGGCACAGAGAAAGCGTCTTTGTTTTATACTATGTAGAGATACTTTACTGAGAAAAGATACATATGTGTTTTGTCTTAATGAAATTAGTGTTTGTAGGATCTCTCGACAAACATTCTCGTATTTTTTCTTTGAGAAAAACCACGTCGTAGACTGAACAGGTACTACTATTTGTAACAGTACAAAATTTGCTCTGTTGTAGTGTTTCATATAATTATGCTAGGTCCTCAGTGTTGTGACCAAATGGGCTGAAAATTCCAGTAAAAGTTTAGGAGTACACCCACAGAAAATGATCAAGCAGGTGAGATTACTTTTGATGTGCGAAAGGAGTGGTTCAGTTTTGTGAAATGTGTAAAAGTAGAAAGTGCTTTTAATTTTGTTAATATGTTGCTATTCAAAACTAGCAAAATCGTCAAAATATTCACGGAACTCTACTGGGAACTACACGTATATAGGTATATTAGGAACATGTACGAGGAGTAGTCGTGAAAAAAATGCTCAAAGTATGAATTGGCAGTTGGTAGAAGCTACAATCTATACAATACAAAATCGCCTGCTTTAGCAGTATGTAATAAATATGTTGTGAAAAAAGTAGTCGAGGAATATCTAATTATAAGCACTGTATTCACTAAATACATATATAGCCTACAGGTTTTGTGGCACTCTCTTTTAATGATAGTTGATAAGTTTTTATTACCTTCCATGTATAAAGTTTTTTATTGTTTAATTCTTTAATAACTGGGTGCTAACCTAGGGTCTGTTAGAGTTGGGAGGTTAATAATACATTAATTAGAGTTCGCGGTCACTAACCATGCATGGCGAGTGCGTGACTGAGCATGGCCCACGCTACTATACGTAAACAAGCCAAAGTTTAAAATGTATAGCGAACACGCAAACCTATTTCTATAATTAAACTGCCTAGTGTTACATTTTGAAGTTTTGTCAGTTCGTTTATCTTGTCAGAGGAGATATATCCCAATTCTCAATCCCAAAACCCGTAATTCTCAATGGTGGTGATGGTGTCAGAGGGACGGGGAATAAGGCGGACGACGAATGAGTAAAAGACGTATTCTAGACGACATAAAGTATTTTTTCGAATAAATTAAATTTAAAGACGATCAAGAGATTTCCCACATTCTATTATTACTTCTTAATCAGAATCATATTCGTTCAGGATAGTAATTAAATGGATGGTACCTAACATCTAAACACCTAATAACTAAGCCAAAATTCTATACTTAATTAAATAAAAATACACACAAGCAGAGCCATAATAAGAACTAGTTAAATATACCAATTAAATCTACGAGCAAATGAGCTGCGGATAATATTTTGTAGAGGATTTGAAAAGACCTTCGGGGCACATAGGTATAATGATTTCATGTCGTGGTTTTAGTTAATTGTCATACCAGTGATTATGTTAATGATATAACTGGCTCATTGTCTAGCTTTCATATACATATATGAGTATATTAGTAGGCATTCTATTTAAAAGAAATCTCTCCTCGTTTTTCTTTGATAAAGTTGGTTTTGTTGTTGTTGAAGATCGGTACATGTAGATGTCGCAGCGATCTAGTTAAAATTGCCATTCAGTTTATTAGCTAGCCTGGTCACTACCTTGTTTTCAGTGCAATTCGAATAGCCATTTATTTTTCGATTTCTGTGCGATTCATAGTTCTAAACTAACCTACCATTCTGTCAGCAACTTGGATTTGTTTAACTCAGAAATCGGACTCGAGAGCCTCTGATTTCAAATTTCCTCTATTAGTGTTGATACTATTAAAAAAAAGAGAATAAAAATAATCTACAATTTTCACTAAAATATTACTTTCGTTTAAATCTACCAATGGAAACTATCCAATTAGCGGACTGATTTACAATAATGGGCTTAGAGATTTATAACGATTATGTAAATCTGTAATCTCTACGCCAGACATTAAGAGTGATTTTCCATTCATTTAAATTAGTTTATTAACTCGTGCGTATTAGGAATGTGTTTTGTCATAGTTATTTATACGAGTAATATTCCGTTATTATTCAGGTGTGATTTTCCTCAAACAAGTATTTCTTCACACTCCCAATAAGAAAGTAATAGTCAAATAGGAGAAGATAATATGGATATTGGACAACTATTTATGTTTAATAGTATTTTCTAGTTGTCTAAATCGTCAATTTTGTATGAAATTGCATAATTAGTATTATGAACCAAATATTATAAAAGGTCAATGAATGAAAAAATGATTGGGATATTTTTTGCATTGAAAGATCGAAAAAGTTAATTTTTAACTTTATGAATTACCAAAATATCTGAAAACGAGTTTTTTACATTGTCAAAATCATTTGATTTGTTATTGAAATACTGTTTTTCATTTAGAATATTTTTTAATTAGATTCATTCACGAATGCACTCGATAGTCACTCACTGGACACCAGAAGGAGGTCGACCACGGCGAAGGTGGTGTGACGATCTGATCATGTTCGCGGGGCAAACTTGGCCGGAGATCGCTCTAGACAGAGAAATTTGGAAGGAAAAAGGGGAGGCCCAGCAGTGGGACACAAAATAGGCTATATATAAAAAAAAAGATTCATGTTATGAAATTGCTTAAATGAATAAAAGTTTTTTTCAGAAAATCTTTTTTTTTCTAAAACTTGTTCCCCTAAATTAGCATTTAATTTGCTAGTAGTTTCAGTCCTAATCTATAAACTTTATAGAACGAAATTGTTACTTAGATGTAAGTTTTACTGTTTTTCTGTCGTCTAATAAAGAAAATTACAAAAGATTACAGTTTTAGTGTTAAAACCTCTTGTGAACGCTAAGGCATAGACTTTCAGTTAAGTCTGTAATTTCATGTTAATTTTTCAAATTAACCTTTTTTGATGAAAATCAATGTAGGTGCTTACAACTTAAAATGTGGAACTATATAAAATGATTTACGGCTTTTTATGTGTTATTATTTAAATAAAATTTATCTGGTACAAAGCGGTCATTCAGACATTGTGACACAGGCCCTTAATATTTAACTTACACTGATACTTTTTTTTTCAGAAAGCAAACACTTTTATTTGACATGCACTTTACACTTGATTTCCTATAAAATTGTTATCCAAGATTAATAAATGCTTTGTCCTAATATAAATAAAATGTATAAAAATAACTTAGTTATCTGTGAGTGTGTATTTCCTAAAGCTTATCTCTACTGTAGACAAAGTGGAAATCTAAAACGCCATAATAACTCCTAGCCAACAATCACACAAATATAAACTTGACTTAACAATCAATAGGTACTACAAATACCTACTGGAAAATGATGAAAAAATACAGAAACAATTTCTTTCAAGAGTATAAAAAAATCAAAAAGATATCGTTTTTGCTTGCCGACTTTCTACTGTAGATATTTATCTTCTGTTGTATTCAATAAAATATAACCAGATTTAAGGTTTCCTTTTATAGAACGAGTCAGACAGATTAGATATTTACAAATTTTCCTTTATTATTTGGTTCAAATACAAAATAAGTACTTTAGAACCTACTAAAAGGAATGCTTGTGGAAACTCATTCAGTTCGACGCGGTCGTTGTAAGCGTACGGACGCCTACGCCGTAGCCGTGCTACGCCGTAGCAAATTTTACTCGTCGCGAGGTAACTTCGTGCGTTCGTTAAAACTAGTACTATTCATAGTTATAGTTAAATATTATCTGTAGTGTTTTAAATATGTAGATTGGTAATTTTAAGTGTTTTTTTTAATAAAACAATGTTTAGTGACATTAGAGGAGGGCAGTGACTGAATAGTGCACACGGTAACCTACTTAAATGCTTCGTCATAAAGGGGAGGTAAGTAATGACTTCTATATTTAGTTGCGAAGTTATACAAATGTTTTCAAACGCGTATGAAGTTATAGATGAATCAAGTTTAATTAGTATTCCAAGTTCGCAGGTACAAATGAAATAAATTCAAGTTAATGTTGTAATGTGTACATATAAAACGCCTAATTTATATAAGCACAGTTTACTACTAAACTAATTACTTACGAAAATTGGTTTGAGTTCCTAAATATTATAATTACTCTAGTAATTAGCGCTGGCGTATGAAACAGACTGCGAAAGCAAGGTCTTTAAACAAATGTGAAAGAGTAATTTAATTATTCAAAATTAAACGGCGTAATTGTCCTGAAATGTAGTCTTTATAATCTGTATAAAAACAAATTTTACCTTTTTATGTTATTCTGTTATGAAAAAGTTGAAAAGAAAAGTTGTTGTTAATGAAAAATGCAAACCCAAAAATATGAAGGCCAATTCAAATTTGATTAAGAAAAAAATCGAAATTAAATATTATTATTTTTACAAAGGATAAACATTATAATCTATCTCAATTATAATATTATTATGTATATAAAACTATAATGTAAAAATCTATCTTAGCTACTAAGAACAACTGTCATACATATATTAACTGCAAACAATCTAAAATTAACTTTAATTACTTAATATAACAGATTAATTTATAAAAATCGGGGCAAGCGAGTATCGTGTTCACACGAAGATCCTTGTATGTCACCGCTGTATAAATTAGGGCCAATAAACCTTGGGAATTTGTATGAATTTATAAATTAAATGTCGTGACGTTAGATTTATATTTATAGGTTACGGTTATAGTTTTAACGATTTAGGTCAGGTCAGGTTTAAGTCTAGCTAAGAACTAGAGATTTATTATAAAGGGAATGTTTTGTAATATTTTGAAATATGACCGTGGTATTACTGGAATTAAAATCTTTTCTATTATTTGTTACTGTCTATTTCCATGCCGTTACACCCGCTGCTTGGCTCCTATTGGGTTAAATCGTAAACGTAAACTATCCAATACAAGCAAAAAATTCTTCAAATTGATAATTGTATAAGTAGATTATTTTGTTTTTTTTTGTATTAATATAATTTTTTTTTACGGTAGACGATCAGCACTACATCTCTGAAAATAAAAATATAAGGAGGGCTTTATTACAACGGATTGTGTATGATGTTGACGTTAGTTGAAGTATTACTATTATTATTACTTTTAATTAAAAAAGCTTCAAGTCTTGAGAATAAAAAATATCTATATAATATAATCACTCTTGCATCTTCAATGAACTCTTATGAACTTTCATCTTACTAAAATAAGGTTAAAGTATTAATTAAAAAAAAGAGATCGGAGATTATTAATTTCGAAAGCGTTAATAAGTGTGCACATTGTAACTTTAAATTCAGAAGTTCACAGTGCTGCTAACAAAAGTTAGCCTATGTATTAATAAAATATGTGTGCCAATTTTCATCAAAATCCAGTCGGTAGTTTTTATGTAAAAGAGTGACAAACAAAAATTATCGACCCATCTATTCATACTAACAAACTTCCACATTTATAGTGTTTGTAGGATAAAATTAGAATAAGTAAATTATAAAGTCATCTCTATCTAAATACACCTTTAAGAGATTATTTTCATCTTCAGAGTGCAAAAAAATATTAAGGTCCTCAGTCACCACCTTGCACCAACAAACGTATTTGTGTCACATACACTTACGTTCTAAATTCAAAATTATCTGATACTTAATGGCTATTTCAACTATATCAACTATTTAACCATCGTCACGTTGTCTTGAACAAGGGCGCAAAGCTAAGTTACATAGCTTCGTATAAAATAAACAATACCAAAGTCTTCTACCAAGCCATGAAACATTTCGAAATGACTCTTCAAAATCCCATTTCCCATACTTAATTACAACCAGGTACGTTTCAAGGCCTATTCAATGTATCACAAAGCTTTTTGTTCGAAAAGGTTAAAGGTAAACAATGATATTAAACTGTCACATTGTTTTAAAACGATACAAAGTTCAAGTTACGGCTTATTTGTGATATGACAGGCGCAGAAGTCTCTATTTGTACCTAGATTGGTTCTATGCTTTGAAGAGATTTTCATTGAACCTTGTAGGACATTCTACGATGGGTTATTATGTGTTGGTTCTTTTGTACCTTTTTATACATCTTACAGAAATAAAGGGCGACTTTTGTAACAGTAAAAATAATACTAAACTGTGATAGCTGTTGTTGAAGTACTTCAAAACTAGATGCTTCGGTACTAAGACCATATCTTAGTTGTTTAAGTGATTAACTTATCGCCGACAAATTTAATTCCCATTGTCAAGTCTAATTAGTAATTTTTCACAAAATTGTAGACTTAGATAATAAAATTCAATTTATAAAATACACAAGAATATTTTTTTATCGTACATTTCTTTTACAGTCAGTCTCAATAACCAATCTGTCAGTTGCTTTGTTTGCTAAAGGTAGTGACACAAATTAAGACAAGCCTAATGGAAAATATGCCAAAAATCTAACTCCTCTATATAAGTCTTCACACATTTTGTTATTAATAGAAAATCAGATTTAGTTCGAAGAATACCGCAGCAGCAATATTAGTTTGATAAACCCCATGGCTTATACATGAGCCTTATTAACATGAGACCGCTTCAATTAATTGTTGTGGTTACCGAACAACGCTTCGCTTGCCAATTTTGGATTGGCGATTGCAACATATTGTTACTAGTGCATGGTTTACTGTTCATCCTCTATTATTCAGTTGTAGGTATAGGTAGAGCTAGATTAAGAATAAGTGACTGGGATGTGCAACGTGTCGCGAGGGTTCTAATACCACACGGAACAACACTTACCAATCCACAAATTGTTGTTTCATGTTTGATCGTCTGTCGTGATACAAAGGCTACCCGTTTGTATATGTTAACAAAAGAGAAAATCCTAGCAGTGGGCAACGTTGTATAAAAAAGTAAATAGTTACCAGTACAAGAGCAAGGAAACACGAAGAGGAGCGTAAAATCAATGAAAAAACATTAACTACTATGTTTCAAAACCTTTTTGAAATAAGGAATCTTTTTGTGACGTCATTAATGTTTTTTTTTGTAAGGGGTAGATCATCCAATTACTTCTCTCACCTAAAGTGAAACCTTAGGGAGTGTCAGACTCTTATTGACTAAAAACCTCGCGTTCTTTGTCCTGCTTTAGGCCGAGGTAATGTTACATTATTTCGCGACCCCGTCTGACACGTCATTAATGTAACGAAACACAATAAAAACAAATTTTTCATCAAAATAAAAAAATTAAATGCACAAATAAAATAGTCTATGCGTATAATTTTTTTATCACATAGCTTTTCACACTTGTTACACTATACTTGAATCAAAATAAAATCAAATAACGAAAGTGAATTTAAAATATAGAACAACACTGCGTAACGTCGATAGTTAACTGCTTGAACAAGCGCGCTGTTCACCGTTCATTCAGAGTAAGTGCATGTAAGCGACACACTTTTATCACAAATCAAGCGAGACGTTGTGACAATGTTGTGTTCTGTGGAACATAACCGGTGAACACAATGGAGTTATGAACAGCGCGTCTGTTACACGGAGGTGATACTGAATCCGAAAGGTGATGCCATTGTGTAACTGGCTTTATAATGTTATGAGTGCTCTTTGTGTGAGAATTTTAAAAATAGATTTATCTTTAGCAGTACGATGAGGGTATTTTTTTGCGGATTCAGAGTGTTTCTTTGTACGATTTTTACGTTGAGTTCGGTTGTATAAAATTTATATATACATACATAAATATATGAAAATGAATATCAATTTTTCTTGGTCATCATGTGTGAACGACAAAACCGATTTCAATAGTAATTTTTACTTTGGTACGTTTGAAAAAGTTAAGAGTGTAATAAAAGATTTTTTTTTAAAAGTAACTAGAAAAATTGGAATATCACAAGCTTTTTGATGCCCTGGCTAAATGATTGACACCGAAGCAGTTGGACACCCACCAAAGCAAAAAAATAGAAGATTACTTTGTGCATTTTTTATCACCATCGTGACTATTGTATTTAATAATAAAAGCCCTTTAAAAAGATTCTAATCTAGGTGTAGTTTACACAGAAAAATACAGATATATTAATATCATTTAGTACGATCTAAAGATTATATGACACTATAAAAAAAGACAAACATGTGTTTTCCTTTACCAGTATGATACCATACTGGTGTATTGCCGTCTGATATTACACGACTGTGTGATAGGCATCCATCTCCCTACACTTCATTCTTTATTGACTTTCCATGTAGTGTGTGTAGGTAGTAAAGTGTACTCTTCGTATATACAGGTAAAGTCAGCAGTGATTTTGTTCTGGAATCATGTTTGAAATGCTTAGTAAGAGACATGACTGAAAGGGGTGGTCTTGGTATCAATGAGGACTTGAGTACTATGATACAACTAAGGTATAATGTATTGAAATGCTTCATTAATATAATAGTTACTAGTGTAGAAGTTTTAAATTTCAAATTTTCATATGAAGGTTCTGGAATTCTATCTTTGTGTGGAGGGAAAGTCATTCAATGACTTCTTTCGTCCAGGGTATGGCGAGAGCTAGAAATGATCTCCGGCCACCGTAAGCGCGGGTCTGCGGACGGCGAGTAAGGGCAACTCGCCGCCCGACCAGAACCAGACCTGAGCATACAGCGCGTAGCGTTCAGCGCGCGCCTCAAAGAGCCAATAGACCACCACAGACGGGGCCCTATAGGGGGGTTGCAGGGTAAGCGCAATGAGGCATCGTGACCTCGGCCCAGAGCAGGAGAAGAAACAGGGGGGTTTTTAGTTAGTAAGAGTCTGTCACTCACTCCCGCCTGACCCTGGGCGGGAGAAGACATTTGATAATTTTCCCCTCACGAAAAAAAGGGTATGGTGAGAGGGCGTGTCAGACTCTTACTCATTTAAATCTCCCAATTTCTTCTCCTGTTCCAGGCCGAGGCCGCGGTACCAGGCAACCCCAGCTCTGGAGTTGTATCTAGAATACTATAAAGATTGGCTTAGTTTTTAAAAAATAAGTATTACTGTCAATATTTTTAAATATCTTTGATTGCCTTTTAGGAAAATAAATGACGTATATTTATATTTATGAACTTAGGAATAAATGCTCATCACAACATGCCTACCTACTACATAGCGGGTTAACAATGTTTAAGATAATTAATTTTGACAGTACTTTGTGGTTTACAAGTCCGCCTCGGGATGTTTTATTTTGCTCAGTTTCGTAATACTGTCTGATATTAAATTTTCCTTCGTGGCGATTAATAAATTAAGGGAAGTTTGATTTACTTTTGGCTTCTAATGTTTTTCGGATAATTTATGATAGATAGATGACGTATCAAATTCTATCGCGTCATAATCTACTAACTGGTTTTTTTCACATTTTTATTCAAAAAATATACAAAAAAATTGCTTAAAAGAATTTGAACAAAATGTTATTTCTCACTTACTTTACATGGATGACCTCAAGTTGTTTGCACCAAACAAGGAGGAGCTGATGGAACTACTAAAAATAACTAAAAATTTTAGTAGTTCCATCAGAATGGAGTTTGGTGTTGATAAGTGTGCGGTCATGCATGTAAAGCGAGGCGGGATAGTGGAATCTGAAAGTCTAGAGCTGTCAGATTTCACAAAACTGAGATCACTCTCCGCAAATGATACCTACAAGTATTTGGGTATGTCGGAAGGATTGGGTATTAATGGGCCGCACATGAAACAATCTTTACAGGAGCGCTTCTTTGGCCGCCTGAATAAGGTACTGAAAAGTTCGTTATCAGGCGGCAACAAGGTACGCGCCTTTAACGGTTGGGTCATGCCGGTCCTGATGTATTCTTTTGGCATACTCAAATGGACTCAGACTGAACTTGACACCCTGGATAGACGAGTCCGGACGCTGCTGACTGCAAATCGAATGCATCATCCTCGTTCATCAGTCATGAGGTTGTACATCCCGCGGAAGTGTGGGGGTCGAGGCTTTCTAAACGCTAAGACCCTTCACAACCGTGAGGTGTGCAATCTCAGGGAACATTTCCTGAAAGTGGACGAGGATATGCATCGAGAAGTAGTCACAGTGGACAAGGGATTCACACCACTATCCTTGGCTAAAGAGAACTGGTGCAAACCCGTAGTACTGAGCGTCAATGACCGCAAGGCGGTATGGAGTAGCAAGGAGCTCCACGGACGCTTCTTTCGGGCTCTCCACGGGCCCGATATAGATTTTCTAGCGTCCGTAGCTTGGCTACGATTCAGTAACCTCTTCGGAGAAACTGAAGGATTTGTATGTGCAATTATGGACGAAGTTATCCTCACGAATAACTACCGGAAATATATTATGAAGGATGGGACGGTTGACATATGTCGGGCATGTCATAGCTCCGGTGAATCCATCAGACATATTATTTCCGGCTGTGGTCGTTTGGCTAATGGCGAATACTTGCACAGACATAATCAGGTGGCCAAGATTATCCATCAGCAACTTGCTTTGAAATACCGGCTTGTTGAGTCTGAGGTCCCGTACTACAAGTATGTGCCCGACCCAGTTCTCGAAAAAGACCATATCACATTGTACTGGGATCGGTCTATCATCACAGACAGGACTATTGTAGCCAATAAGCCTGACATAGTGGTGGTAGACCGACTAGCGCGTCGCACGACGATAATCGATGTTGCCATTCCTCATGACGAGAACCTCGTGAAAGCTGAGAAAGATAAACAATTGAAATATCTTGACTTAGCTCACGAGGTTGTTGACATGTGGAATGTGGACTCGGCCATCGTTGTGCCGATAGTTGTGTCGGCAAACGGGTTAGTCCCCAAAAGCCTCGACAACCACCTTAAGAGGCTGACGTTAGGCGGATGGATCAAGGGCCTCATACAGAAGGCAGTCCTCCTTGAAACGGCACGTATTGTGAGGAGGTTCTTGTCTCTGGAGCCCTAACCGCCGGCAGCTTGGACCTTGCTCCCGCTGCCAGCTGGCTCCTACTTTTATATTTTTAAATATTATTTTATTTTATAGTAATATTTAAAAATGTAATTTTAGAGCGATTTTAATGAACAAAATGTTGTATTATTAACTTTACTTAAGAGCGATTATGTGACTTTTTTATTTGTTTTTAGATATTGGTTATAATACATTTGCTTCGGGTCAAGCGCAATAAGGCACCGTGGCTTCAGTCTAGAGTAAAAGAAGAACCGGGGAAGAGTTGAGTTAGTAAAAGACACTCCCTCACGCCATACCCCAGAGGGGCGATTTAATGATTCTCTCTCCTCAACAAAGGTCCTGATAAACATTATTCATTATAACTATTCATTATCGGTTCTGTAGTTTTCTTTATTATTGACTTGAAAATTTGTAGCACTTTTGATACAAAATTATATGACCGTATTACTGAAAAGTCAAAACAGCGAAGGTCTATATTTCCAGGCTCATTTTGCCATCGTTTTTGAGCTGATCTCAAATTGGGCCTTCAAATATAAACCAAGGCATGTTGGTTCGCTTGTTCTTCGTATGATAATTATACAAAGCTTCTAATTAGAACGGTAATTCAATGCATAACAAATCTGTGTTCAATAATTGCAATTTGTGTATTCTATTATTTCATTTCACATTGTGCTATAAGCTTAGATCAATTGTATTGAATAAGCTGCAATTTAATTAATTTTACGTCAATATTTCTATTATCATTTAAATAACTGTTTCGGTGGAACCACTTATACATAAATTATAATTAGAAATTAAACTAGTTTTGTATTGAATTATCAAATTTTGCAGTGACATTCATGAATGAAATGGGAACATAATTTAATCAGACTTTCCAAATGTATATTTTTTATAATTTATTAGCATTATTTCGCCCAGGTTAGAGTGTCCCTCTCACTCTAACAGTACTGGCGAGTGTCATACTCTTACTAACTCAAAACTACCCCGGTCCTTTTCCTGCTCTAGGCTGGGGTTGCGGTTCAGCATTGAGCTTGGCCCGCAAATCCGTCAGAAAATCTGGACTAATGCTCAAACTTTATCAAACAAAGATCAATCACACTTGATCCTAATGATAATGTGATTAATGATCATTATTAAAACTTTCAACTATTAAGTGGTTTATTGAAATGATCGTGCGTGTGACATTGTGTAATCGGCTACATTAAGTCGCCGAGTCGGGCACGCCGCTCATGTATAAGGGTCCCATAGTGACATGAAACTAGTAGAGCTTCTTAGTTAATTCACGTGAGTAAGACGTTATTTTCACTAAAATCAACATTTCTCACGATAGTTACTTTACAAAAATAAAGTTATTTTAATATATAGGACACCGAAATCTTTAAGATTATCAAAACAAATGTTAAGCTGCAACTTCTTAATTTACCTAGCTGACGATAACATTTCTTCAATTTGTTTTTTTCGTAATGATACACGTGTACAGACTAAATATTCTAGATAACACTTTTCCTCGAAAAAGTTTTGGACTAACTTTTAACAATAAAACTTTGTGAATGGTAACGTGTTAATGTTTGCTTTACTTGTGTACCAAGGTGTGTACTATAGGATACTATACTTATATGTCGTATTGTGGAGTAAATAAATAGTATTTACCTACAAGTTATTTCGTATATCGATTTGTTATATTTTGTTGGTGATGCCCTTTTCTGAAGAGTGTGGCAAATCAGAATGATGAATGATCATTATTTTGATGGAGTCGAGAAGGAATGTCAGACACTTTTTTTGTCAGGGGAGAATCATCTGATAACTTCTCCCACCCAGGGTAAGGCGAGAGAGAGTGTCAGACTCTTACTGACTAAAAACCCCTCGTTCCTTGTCCTGCTCTGGGCCGAGGTCACGGTGCCTCATTGCGCTTAGCCCGCAACCCCGGCTGAACATCAGCTCCATAGGGCCCCGTCTGTGGTGGTCTTTTGGCTCTTTGAGGAGCGCGCGCACCGCTACGCGCCGTACGCTCGGGTCTGGTTCTTGTCGGGCGGCGAGATACCCTTTCTCGCCGTCCGCAGACCTGCGCTTACGGTAGCCGGAGATCATTTCCCGATCCCCGACGCCCGGAATATCTCCTACTGCAGCAGCTGGGGCGCGAGGAGAATAGTTCCCTCACGCGCTCCGCCTCCTCCTTTGCGAGCATAACTGCTTCGTAGAAAGAGGAGACGGGTTTCCAGTTCCTCTTGCTACAAACCATGGCCTCGACTAATGCCGGGTGCGAGAGGTCGCCGCCGCCGATCACTTCCCCGAGTCAGGCTCTTACCCACTGAAAACCAACACGCTTCTTTAGCTACCTACATTTTTATTTTTGTAATATAAAACATACATAAAAGCCTTTTCGCAAACCTAATTAGGTAAGCACAAAAACATTATAAACGTAAAATTAAGGTAAGTAAATAAAACCCACAAAGAAAATTCAACTATGCGCAATTAAAACAAGGCTTAAAATAAACTGGTTTATGCATAGTTTCTTTTAAATAGTTGATTATATTGGCGTATTAAACACACTTGCGAACTAAATTCGTTTCATATACTTTCAAACTTGGTAGTATGTTGCTTGGGAAACTTGGTAAATGTAAAAGGCGATGTCTAGTACCTGCCAATTATTGTACGCTACCGCATAAAGAGAGCTGAGTCAGAAGTTTAATATTCACAGCTTTATTCTAACTGCTATAAGGTGTAATTTGACTTGCTTCTTCGTTATGCAGTGTGAATGTGATTATATTATTTTATCTGGATACTATCTACATTAAGAACATTTAGATAATGTAAACTTGTTTGGAGTTAACTCCGAGCAATTAGTTCGATTTAGCTTACGTTGATAAATTAGAAAACATTTTATTTGCGCAATAAGAAAAATAAGCTTCTCATGAACGAGGGTGCGGGTTCAAAACCTGGCAAGTAATAGGTAATACTATCGTGATGATTCCTGGATTTCTCATTTATAATCATAAGTTTGAAATCGCCAATCAGCTTTGAGTGAGTGTGGTAATAAAATACCTGTTTACTCAGCAGTGTGCACTTATAAGCTGATGATGTTATGATATGATATGTATAAAATTGGAGTGGTGTGTCGTGTAATCCCAGAGGTTAAGGTACCTGATACTCCTGCATGACAATGCAGGTCCGAATCGGATGTCTGTTTCTGATTTCTAAGTTCAGACACTACTTAAACACGGTGAAGAAACCTAGTGAGAAAACCAGACCCTATATTTTGCCATTAAAAGTTTTGTATCGCCAATAAGCCTTGAGCATTTTGTACTATGTGATGAAAAGATCTCTCATCCACTCTATGGCAACATATTAGGCTGATGATGAATAAATACAAGAAGAAAGAACTCAAGAACTCCATTAATATTAACGCTTACGTAGTTTGCTTTGTTTATTTATAAGAAACTTGTTGGTGGCCGCTAAATGACCTGTTTCCGACACAAAAATTATGTACTTCCCTCCATTTTATTCGGAACGAAACGTTCGAATAACTCACAATGTAAACTTTAACTCTATCATGAGAAAACGAGGATAATAAATATTTATTGTTTTATCGACCGGAATAATGTATTCATTTATGTCTATTTATTTATTATAAGCTCGGTAAACTAGCCGACGGAATTCCTGATGGTAAGCAATCAGCGCCGCTCATGGACACCCGTAACAGAGGCGTTACGAGTGCGTTGCCGACCTTCTGGGAATGAGGGGTTTAGAAAGTTAGGGATTGGGGGAGGGGCAGGATTGGGCCTCCGGTAACCTCACTTACACGGCGAAACACAACGCTGTGGTTGTTGTGGTTGATTCACGCCAGTTTTTTTGTGAGGCCGTGGTATCACTCCGGTCGAGCCGACCCATTTGTACCGAAGCATTTACTCCTACGCTTATTTATACTAATTGCTTGTTCCATCCCGGAGCTTCCATAACGTGTCCTGTGTCAGTTTCAAAATATTTTAAATTTTCAGTGTACCTAATTTTCAGTGTACTGTAATTTTAAGTTTCTAAGTTTCGAAGATCTATGAACGAGTGGCTTCGAACATACCATACCACGGCCCCAATGAAAACCGGAAACAACTACAGCATTTTGTTTCATCGTGTTAGAATCACATTCTCATATGCCCATTCCCCAAATTCCTAACCCCCAAAAGGTCGGCAACGTAAATGCAACCTCTCTAGTATTATGTGGCGCTTATCATCTCTCGTTTGGTTCAATATCTTATAACTAAAACGAACTAAAAAAGTAATAAATATTAAAAAGAAATAAATTTAAATTAACACAACAACAATGTAAAAAATAAACCAGTCTAAATCTGTTTTTACAATAAATGTGTTTACCTCTTCAGGGATTACAAGGCAAAATATTATGTAATGTCATATCTGAATACTTCTATAACAAATTCACCTCATATTTCAACACGTAAAGTTACAGAAGACTAAAGCAAAGCTGCCGTCACTAACATTAATAGCTTTGCACCGTGTTATTCCCGAAAGGGAATGAAACCATTAAAATAAGTACTACGTTATTAAACTTATGGTTATTCTAGTATTCTAGTGTTTATGTTACTTTGGTAGTCGAGCCAGTCGCTGGAGACTAAGGATATTATGAAAATCCTCTTTTATATTTTTATCTAAACACTCTGTATAATAAGAACATTGAATGCAGAAAAGAAACATCCTATACATATGCGTCTTTTCGTTGTTTATCTGTACCGTCTACATAAATAGATGAATCAATTTTGGTGCTCATTTATCCAAAAAGAGAGTTTTATTCTCAAAACCCTTATTTTTTTATATTTTTTTATTTTTATATTCCACGATTGCTACTGCGTTTTAAGTTCTGAGTAAAATACATTTAAATTATTTATCTAAACTTATAGTCTAAATTTAAATTCTGACATTTAATCTTCAATTCAAATTTGAAACGAAATAACTTAGTAATAAGGTTGTAAACATAGACTTCATGTAAACATGTTCTATTGAAATTTACTTATAAACTAGATTTTGTATTATACTATTTGTGTACACATATCAAATAACGTTTAGCTACATAACATATCATTAATTAAAGTAAAACATTACATCACCCCTTTTACGTAGGCGCACATAAATAATTAAAAAATTAAAAACTAGCTTCTGCTAATGGATTTGCTTGCAGTTCTGAAAATCCATTATTTTTTTAAGGAGTGATTACGTAGACGCCGTGGCTTCCACAAATTCCACCTGACGCAGATTCTTACCAGAGATGGAATTTCGGAAAGTACCTGTTTCGGATCCAGTAGGGGGAAAGAGCTGGGTGTGTCATCACTGTAAGGACCAACCGGAGACACGGAGGTGGGGCCCTGTTTGGGCTCAGCACCGCCGTGTCCTCAAGGAAGTTTGACCTTAGGTGAGCCCACAGTGCGAGGCGAAAGGAACTGGGAAGCCGTCTCCTATTTCTGCGATGCAGTGATGCTCGTAAAGAAGGAGGCGAAGGTAGTGAGGGAACTTTTCCTCACGCCCCACCTGCCCCAGTAGTAGTAGGTAGTAGAGACACTTCGGGCTTCGCGCATCGAATGACGATCTCCGACAACATTCTACGCGCACCTCAAAGGATAAATAGATAAATTAACACCACAGATGGCCGATGTTAACCCTCGGCCTAGAGGCCAGAGAAGGAACAGGATAGTTTTTGGTCAGATAGAGTCTGACACTCCCTTAGGGCTTAACCTGGGTGCGAAAAGTCATTTTCCCCTTAAACAAAACTATTTGTTCACATTTACAAACCATCGCGTTTATAACATAAAGTATATAGTTGGATAGCATCCAAGCATAGTACCTATATACCTATCAATCCACATGTACCATCTACTTTAAATCATATCAACAAGAAACTATACATATACATACAATATGTTATATCTGCTCCATCTTGTCGTAATCCAAAGCCAATGAAATAAATTCACAGTCTCACTATCGATGGGAGAAGACAGTTTGTGCCCCGGATTGTAGACTAACGCTCTAGTTTGCGAACAGTGTGAGACTTCAGGTGTGTTGTAGATATGATTTATATTGAATGTTGTACAGTTCGTGCCGAACGATATTATGAAAAGATATGTCTTTAATAAATATAAGAATGTCTACTATTAGGTAAAAGTCTAGCGTCTCTTTACTGAGTCAATCTATGGCGAAGCATTTTCAAGGTTTGACAAGAAAAATGCGCATGATCTAAGAAGTCGTACATCACGCAAGCCAAGTTTGTGCGCAGAGACGCGTTAGTCAGTGGCAGGCATGATTCTCCTTTTTTCTATCTTAATAAAAGTAGTATTTTAAAATAAATATATTTGAATATAAATCTCTATCTATATTCAAATCTATACAATATAATGAACCTAAAACTATAATTGGTTTGGTAATCACCCAGTCACAATTTAATCTCATCAAATTCATCAAAGCAGAAAAATAAATAAAAGGTAAATATTTCACAACATCCAATCGAATCTCGAATCATTTCCGAGTGCGCAAATCGTATAAAATATAAATTCACAAATATCCAAATCCTCAGAGTGCTTATTATGGCTTCCATTAAAAAAATAAGTAAAAATGATCATGTAATCACGCGGGACGTTATCGATCCTTGCCAGCGTTGCGGCTAATATTATTAATGGATTCTAAATTGCCTTTAAAGCATACTTCCGCGACGAAACGTACGTGTCAACGAGGTTACTTTTGAAAATGGAATTAATTAAATTTGTACATCCATGAATACGAGCGCCTCGCGGCAATGTTGTTGCACGTTTGGATTTTGGCGGCAAATAGAGGAGTTTTAATTTAGAGTGAAATGTATATCTGCAAAATATTCTGATGTTACGACTGACAATCCTAAAAGTGAACTTTGAGTAACATATATGATGGTTATAATTTATGCAATTTCGGAATCAAACATGCAACTGTAACTTTTATGTTTATTAACTATTCGCACTTTAATTTTAAGGCCCGTTTCAACGTATGTTCACATTGGACTAGGTCTTTATCATCACATAGCGACTGTTCAGACATTATGAAACGGTCTGTAACGACTCATCTAAAATTAAACTTAAGTAAGAGTCCTTTGACATTAAATTACAAACACGTGGACAGCACTGTAGTAATACTTATTTTTGAGGTGGGATAGTCATCAAGTCTCAAGTGTGGGAGAGCTATGCTTCGGCACGAATGGGTCGGCTCGACCGGAGTGATATCACGGCCTCACAGAAGACCGGCGTGAAACAACCACAGCGTTGTGTTTCGCCGTGTGAGTGAGGTTACCGGAGGCCCAATCCTTCCCCGCCCCTAATCCCTCCTCAATCCCTAAATCTCCAAATCCCTAATTTCTAAAAGGTCGGCAACGCACTCGTAACTCCTCCGTTGCGGGTGTCCATGGGCGGCGCTGATTGCTTACCATCAGGTAATCCGTCTGCTAGTTTGCCGACCAATTTCATAAAAAAACTCAAATGACAAGACAGAATGCTAGGCTACCTCTTTGCCACCAAAAACCGCCATGTTCTTCTACCGCTCTGAGTCGGTGCCACGGTTCATTTCTTGCACTCGCAAGCCACGGCCGGTTAGTCTTTTTTAAAGCCCCGTTTAGGAAGACGTGGGGCATCGCCTGGCGCGTCGTGCGTTCCTCTTGCATTGCAGCAGAAGGCTGCACCATCGCCCGCACAAAAACAAACAAATGAACATTATGAGCAATGTATGAGGAACTGCACGTGCGCGTCGCGTCACATTTCCGTAAAGTAGGCCAAAGCAGTGTACCTTATGCCTTTTCATATCAATTAAATTCAAATATATTAAAGATATTATACTTAATGTTCGTACTAAGTTGTAATTAAGCTATCACTCGCATTTCGACCTAAATGCATTTGTTGACTAAATACGTACATTACGCGTGACGCTAATTGTCGCAATCACATGTCCGTATATCATGCTCCTAACATCATAATGGCGGGTTGTGTAAAGTAATTACACATAGTTTGATTTAGCTTATGAGTATGGCTATAAACAGACCGGCTATGAACACAAACAAATCTCAAAATTCATGTGGAAACCAAGTTTGTTGATCATAATGTGTTAAGGCTTGGAATTATTACTCGACGTTCACAAAAGGTAATATGGGTTTAAACGATAAAGTTTTCGTGCGAATTTGTATTTAGACTCATTTAAATATGGTTGGTAATTGAATGGTGGTTAAGTTTAGTGATCGTGTTTTGTGTTCAAGAGTTATTAGTTCTTAATAAGCCTACATACGTACATACATTACGTTCCTTTTGGACGACCATCAGATTTTACCTTCCAGAGACCTATCATACTATTTTTATCCTATCTTAATCTGCCTCGGAGTTTTTACATATGTTCACCATTATAAATCTTGATGTCTTAGTGCAACCAGATATTTTTTTCGTCAGAATGCCCCGGTCTGTGAGACATACTAAAATTAAGTGAATGAACTGAGAAAAGCTCTACTAATTTCAAGTCACAACGGGACTCTCACTTCATGAGCAGCGTGCGCGTCGCGGCCACGTCATGCTACCAATAGTCCCGTTGTGATTTAAAACTAGTAGAGCTTTTTGCAGTTGATTCATATTTGTAGTTCGTTATTTTCAATAAATATGAGATTATTGTTCTATTCAAGCATACAATTGAGGGAATTCAAATCCCTTTGTTATTTGTAGGCAAAACAGTGAACTTCTATCTCTTGTTTAGAAGGCTAGTCCAAATTAAGGATGGCCGCCGTGATCGAATCGATCGGGAGAACATATCGGAACATAATAATGTTATTTCAGGGCAAACATGGTCATAATGGTCAGGCATTTCGTTGATTGTGTTTGGTATTGATTGAACACTGATTAAGGAAGCCGAAAGCCAAACTGATGATTCATTTGATTGTGACTCGAAATAGACGTCCATTAAAGCCATAGAAATCCAAAATGTTATTTTCAGCACCTCGGAAGATAATTCAATCAATTTCAACGATTAAAATTAAAGTTTATTTTAATAATCAACAAATAAACAGTAATATTAAATTGAAATCAAACCACTGACTCGATTTAGTTTCAAGTATTGAAGGTGACAATACATTTTAAACTTTGAAATAAGCAATTAAAATTGAAATTCAGTTGAGTTTTGATTGAATAAACTTTTAAACAAATTTTCATTTGCTCAAACCAACTAAACTTGGATTATAAATTATTGGATATTTAAATGTTTTGAATATATTAGGGAAGTTTGTAACTAGATAATATAAGTGTTTATCTACCAATGGCGTTCGGAGTGCTATGATGAATTTAATCTTCATTGTACAGTCAGTTCAGATTCTTAATCTCTTTAGAAATTTATTAAACTCCTAATCTGTTATAGGAGGGTTGATGGAGTATATCCATCATACTTGAATCTTTCCAAAAATTTGAACAGAACATCTTAAAGCACTTAGCGTTGATGTTCATAATTCTTATGCTAATTCACTAATGGTTCGATAAAGTGACAGTTGTCTATCAATGGCGAATATTGCTTTTTGCTTAATTATTATTTATCTAGTGTCGATCTATATAACGTAATTTTATTTTTAAAAGCACTATTACATTTATATTAAAGTTATCGATTTCTTCGAAACATTATTATTAATTGTCTAGATATTTTTTTTGCATACTTTTTTCTTTCTTTTTTTTAATTTAACATAAAAACGTTGCCCCACTTTAGGATTTTCTCCTGTGCTGTGGGTGCGTTTACAAACATACAATGTCACATACACATGACACCCAGACCCGAAATAACAATTTATGGATCACACAAAGTGTTGTTCCGTGCGGGAATCGAACCCGCGACACGTTGCACGGCAGCCAGTTGCCCAGCCACCGCATCAACCGTGCAGACACTTTTTAAATGTAACTAATAAAAGCGAACGATGTATTTTTTAATTTAAATAATTGTTTGATAATAACTTCCCTTGGATAAACACCGTCCATTACAGATCAAACGATATAAAACCATGAAGCAAGTGAATTTCATTCATCGGAATCATTCCGTTGATAATTACGCTGCTCCTAATTGACGGTGACCTGACTGCGGTTCCGAAATAAAGCATTATTTGTTCCGTGTCACCGCTTTGATTTCCGTACTAGGATAAAATTCGGTTTCGCGTACAAAATTGCTAAGCAATTTGCACGGTTGACTTGTGACTTGCTTGACTGTTTCATTGACACTGTTCCGTTGACGTCGTCTGGTAATGAGAAATGGTTTGTTAAATGAACATTTAATTTGTATTATGTTTAATTACGTATTGAATCGTTTGTGAAATATTTCTTGGTGTACGTTGAGGACTTATTGTGGACGAAATGATTTTGTTGAGTTTCAACTGGTTGTGTGATTTGCCTCATAGTAACACACGGTTTTCACCGCAACTTTTGACAACTTTAAATATTGCGTGTGTAATTTACAAATAGTAAGTTAACATTAATTAAACCGTCTACCTCATAACAAGAAGAGATACCATCGGATTTTCTTAGCCATGTACTCTTGACAGACTGGTCGTAGTTGCTAAGACAGTGTACAATTTTACGTTTTCCATAGTAACTTGTTATATTGAACCATTACCCATTCAGAGTATAATTTTGTACGTTATTTCAGGAGTCCAAATCCTCTGCAGTAGACTGGCCATCTAGAAACTATTACTTCACAGAAATAGTGACGACAAGAAATCATAATAGAAGAAGAATATGAAACATTATACTTGATATATAGGTTGAAACAAAGGTACTAAGGCCGTAAAATCACTTGAGAGACCAGTGCAGAGAAATATTTCACATCTTTCATCTGCCATTGTCTGAAGCCGGGTAGACAACCCTATGCCCTCGCAGGCACAATGCCAAATGCACTAAAGACAGTACTGCGATACCATCCGACTAAATAAATTATTGTTATGTTATCTTGTAGGGTTGACACGATGACATAATCTTGATATAAAGTGATTTATTTTTGAGCAAGGATAGCATATTTTATTAATTTTCATCT
This sequence comes from Spodoptera exigua, assembly GCA_902829305.4. NCBI lineage: Eukaryota > Metazoa > Arthropoda > Insecta > Lepidoptera > Noctuidae > Spodoptera > Spodoptera exigua. Next base: position 9,677,710 of record LR824612.2, read on the forward strand.
ACTATAATAATATTTTAAAATATTAGACTCGTGTTTTTCAATTTTTTGCTAAATAAAATACTTTTAACAATGTTATTATTACATATTATACTGAAGCGGGACGTAATTACATAGCTATCTCTCTCTCTCTTTCAAATATCAATTCAGTGTATTTAAGTATTTTCATACCCTTACATTATCCCTAGTCAATATTGAACGTTAAAGTTTTAAATTTTACTACTATAAGGGCTTTGGTTCTTTAGACTTAGCAAAGAAACACTTTTTTATTGTTTAGTTAAAGCCTTCTAAGGTTTCTATTATATGTTTAGCAATAATATTTAGAAAGTTCATAGTTTTCTTTGTCCCTATCAACAATATCAAATTGATCAACTTAGATTTAAAAACAACAGTTCAACGTATATTCAAGTAACCGATGCTTCATCCTGTAAAATCTTCATTTAGCTTTGTGTAGCCAATAATTTTGGACCAAAAATATAAGAATATTTTATAGAAGACAGTCATCTGTCTTAGAGAAAATAGCGAAATTAATGTAATAAAATGTCACCTCAATTCACCTACGCCATTATTTTATACGTCGCTGTCACCGTTCAATCGGTTGTATTTTGTGGTAGGCAACTAAGATTTTTCATCTGTACTTGTTTTGTTAGGAAACCAAATATGGTTTCCTTGCAAACCATGATAACATGTAATAAATAAACTTTATAGAAGTTGACATCTTATGGTTCTGTAGATAATCATTCAATTACAATAAAGCAAGGAATTGATCCATTATTATTCTTAAATTAAATCGTTGTTCGATTAGTTAAAATTATTTTTATTCTTTTTTTGTTTTGGATAGACTATTTATCGGAGAAGTCAAAATAGGAAAAAGTAAAACGTGGTAAAATTACAATAACAGTATGTTCGTTTAAAATAGGTACATTAGAATCCTTTTAGTCACATATAAGTCTATAAAGCAACCTTGATACAGATCTTCGATTAAGAAAAAAATACAACTGTATAAAATTAAATTTCTGTATTCTTTTTCTTTCTATTTTATTTCACTTTTGATACTTTCCTCGAATATCGTAATTGCGGAGCTGCGTACCTGGATCAAGTTTCCGATTCTTTGAATTTAAAATGTTATAATTTATCCCTAGGTATATTCAAATGTATGGCGGTACGTACGTATATACAAGGCCTTATAATTTGAGCCTTTCTACGAATTTTAAAAGTGATTCCGATAAGAATAGAGCAATACTAAGTACCAAAAAGGTTTTCTTTGAGTGTATGATACGTAGTATGTTTAGATACTCGAATAGGCGGAATAGGAGCTAACAAATAAATAGGTTTATATAAATATTTACGTAGATACTTCAATTAAGGAAAATAAACATCAGTAAATATCGTTTGTTTTGTTCAGTTATCAAAAAACATTATTTATTTAGACATTATAAAAAGTAACACAACAAACACAAAACACTTATTTAAAAACATATATTTATATCTGTAAGTCTAACTAGAACAAATCGTCTGTTAAAAAAATGTTCACACGCTGTCTATTTTTCGAAAATAGTTCATTATTTTTTTAGAACAAACGCTGGACTTTTCGATGTGTCTTAAATTGTGTTTTTTAATTATAGAACTATCTAGAAACATTCTTATTCCCAAAAAACCACACCACACAAAAGCAATCAAATACATGCATATTTTGTCTACAAGTACTTACTATACATCTACGCTCAATATCAATTTCTCTTTGTCTTCGATTGAAAACTTTTTTCTACGAGACTTGTATGAATTGAACGGTAGGACCACAAAGCAAACGAATGCGAAACTCGTGAAACAAATTGAAAGAAAAAAATACGATTCGATATTGAAATAGCGAACGAAAATATGCGCGATGGCCGCTTACGAACGATGAGACTTTAGAAAAAGATTTTTTGACAGTTTTTTTTCGTAGTACTGCGTAGGGACGTTCAATGAAGTCATGTTTTTTGGAATGAAATGTTTTTAACATTGTGGTTACAAAACGAGCCAAGATGGTATCGCTTTCCGTGTTCGGTATTTATTTTCTTTTAACTTTTGTAAGCAATTTAATTGTGAAACTTCTTTTTGTTCTCACCATTACGCGTCACGAGTTTAATTCACTAAAACATAGGCGAGAAAGCAATTAAACATTTTGTGCCACAGTATCTCATATATTATCTACAATTCTAAACTACTCCAAACTAGTGATAGAATCCAAGATGATTGTGATCAGTAACTGAGTAGTTATGTAAAAAATCCTTTGCCAAATCAATACCAAGAAACCCACTTTATTAGAAACTAGAGAGGGAATAGTCATTGGAAAATTTTACATAGCAATTCTTCGCAAAATATTTCCATAATATCTAACACAAACGTCGCAGCTTCTGCCAAACGCAATAAACGCTTCCTTTGATACTTATTCGAAAGACTACAAGTATGGAAGTGCATTTCGCCTCTCAAGTCGACGCAAATAAATTTTCAAAGGCACACTTGACATCGTGGATGGCAGGTATGCGCGATGTTGCCAGTTCTGTAATTAAATAAAAATGGATTGTCCATCCGGCTTTATCGTCTGTCTTAATTGAGTTAATAAAATGCTAGGTTAATTAAAACAGTGAAGTGTTTTCCTATAATGATCGGCATGCTTTTAACAAGGAGTATTATTATATTTAGTTATGAAGGAATTTAGACTTTTGTCGTTTATAAAAAACGTTGCCCGACATTAGAATGTTTTATTGCGTCATAGCGTTTGCAAATATACAATGTCACAAACGCAGCAACAACATTTTTTTTTAATTAATATCCACGAAGAATTATTCCGTCTGGAATTTCGGGGCAACTTATATTTTTAGTTAAAAACAATCGATCTTTATAATTTATTTCTTGTCTCGCTCTCGAACAAGTGCTGTCACCCCGTTTACGTCGCCTTCGCAGGTAGTGACAATAAAGTGTTTTTGCAAGCAACTAACCCGGGTTATAAGTATGGGCTGACACTTTCCTGTAAAGGATTTTTATCACATAATTTAAAATGATCAAACAACATTTGATACACTTACCACTCACAGACGTGGGCAGTTTTCCAAAAATATTGTTAGCTACATCGTACAGTCAAGGGTCACGAGTGCAATTGCACTCCTCAAATCCGAAAACGTTTTAAACTTTTTGTTATTTAAGTTCAATGATCTAATCATACTTTAGAATCTTTGCTACAAATGAGTCGGCTATAGAACCACTGATCCTCAACGAAAAAGAAATTTAAATACAGCAGCATTTGTAAAGTGCACTATTGACCCCTAACTGAGACAGACAGATGTACGAGTAAATACACGTATTTATATTTATTTATTTATTAATCAAACTTGTACATTTTAAGTTTAACAATGACAACATATGAATAAAAAATAGTAAATTTTTCCTCTCAATACAATTTTAACTTTAAAACAAAATATTAAAGTTGTAAATCTATCAAACAAAGAAAAACTGATGGAAGCAGCTTGATATCTGGCCGTAAGGAGTTCATTCTTGGAACGTATCAGGTAAATGGTTGGCTGTTGTCGCCGTGACATTTCAACAAATATTTATCAATAGTTTTTCATTCCAAGCGGCGGAGCGATACCAAAATCAAAATCAAACTTCTGCAACTCAATACCCTTGAAAACAATACAAAACATTTTCGCGGCTCATATCGAATGGTACCTATTCGCGTGGAAATTGATATGTAATATTGTTGTGAGAGCCTCTTGCAAACAAGATTAGAGTCGGGGACGTGCCTTAGGCCGACAGTAAATCTAATTGTGCCTTGTGTCGGGCGACCATCGACCGATGAATTTCCCACTGTTATTATTCACATTTTATTTTTGATTGGAGCCCTTTCAAAAACACGTTTTGTACCTAAAAAGATCGTATTTTCGATATTGATACGACCTACGAATGTCACCGAAGCAATCATCAATATTTATTTTTGTATGTCTGCCTCTGCGTAATTGGTTGTAAATATTTGATTTTCGATATTAGCAATATTGTGATATTTTCGTCTTAATTGACTGTAAACGTAGACATACAGAAAAAATATTTTCAATACACGGATACTGACTAAGTAATTAGTCGATTCGACGAAATATCAATTCATAGTAAAAATCCAATTACTCGCCTTAGTAGGTAAATACCTATTTTGTGAAAGTATTCATAAGTACTGAAACTTATTCTTAGACGACGATATAAGTAATATTGAAGTCATACAAAGGAATATAAACGATTTCGTCGACTTTATAAGAGTATAAAGAGACAGAAATCCTAAACAAACATTCTTGTGGTTTCTTTATGACATATGGATTTCCTTGGCACTGAACAAAGTTTCGCGGGCGGACTGGGTAAGGTCGAACGTGACGGGGATGTGAACAGACCGATGACTCTCTTCGTGCCAAAACGGTGGAATAAGCCCTTCTGTACGGTAAGGGCCTAAGATGCGGACTAAATGGATTACAACTTGGCCAGATAAGGGTAAATCTAAACTGTTCTGATGAAGTGTTTCATTGATACTTTAGTTTTGACCATATTTTTTATATAGCGAGCTATTTGTAAATGTCTAAATGTTAGAGGAGGTAATAACGCTAATAATTAAGTTGTGACAAATTATTGCATTTGGTTTCTACCCACAATGAGGGACAATTAATTACGAAAAGGTCAAAGATAGGGTTAACCGGTATGGCACGACTTATCACTACATAGTATAAAACAGTCTCTTTTTCTGTCCCTATATACCTGTGTATGCTTAAATCTTTATAACTACGCAACGGATTCCGATGCGTTTTTTTAATAGATAGAATGATTGAAGAGAATATGCACATACCTATGTATAATAACATCCCTTAAATAGTGGAGAATCTAAGTATCAGCATTGAACCCGTTTGCAGGTCGCTAGTTTTTAAAATTTAAATTAATATAATGTTATATTTACACAGTTCTATTTTATTGCCATATAACAAAATCTTAATATTAAAACCTAGTATGCTAGATTATATCTAAAGCTAACAAAACAGAATAAATAAACAAATAAAAGCACACAGTTTTTGTTTGCAAGTCTTATTACTGCAATAACAGCAAAGATATTAAAAGAAAAACTTTTTACCTTTTGTCTAACATAAAATGTTTAAGAACTCATTTAATATCTGAGTGAAATAAGGTGGAGGATGGAGGTTACAGAATACGTTTAGACTCTTATGGATGCAATTGTGAATTCTTCAATATATGACAATGGATTCACTACAAAAATACGTCTAACCTCTAAGTTTTCGGTTACCAATGAAACAATTATTTTTACAAATAGGCCATTTTACACGTCAAATTATAGAGTAAAAATCTGTATAAAGCCGGCTTTTGATGATTGATGATGATGATTTGACGACATTTGACATTTGATTTGGCGGAGAAGAAATGCCGAAACAAACTAAGAGGCCAGTCTCTATTTGCACTGTTCAGAACGATAGCTCAACTTAGTTTTTCAGGCAAATAGATGGCCTGAAAATAACATTTTATTTAGCATTGCACACATTCCAGCCAATAATGATGAAAGATGATGAAATTGGTACAAAATTCTTTATAAGTCTTCATGTTACATGGAACAAGCAAAAAGTTGTGGTCATGCCTCCAGGCAACAGTTTGTCGGATTGATATTTCCCAGGAAAAATTCCCAAGGGGAAATTTCAGATGAGTATTTTCAGTACTTCCCAAGGCAGGCAGCATTAGTAGAAGAGGAATATTTAAAATATAATAAAAATAATCCGTAGAAGTAACAAGGTCGGGAAGGGATAAATTTATGGCTTCCAATTGGCTGCTCTGCCGCTTACCCCAGTTTTTCACTTGTTTAATCTTTTGTAGGTCACTTAGGGCCTAATACGGCTTTGTTTCACTGATCCGGGCTGCTTTAGAATAGATACGATTTTGAATATGAGCAATGATCCAAATCTACATGTATCATCACGCTTGCAGATTACACCTTCTTATTACAGAATTACACATGAACATCCATAAGCCAAACTGAGTTACCTATAGATGTCATGCTATTACTGGGAATTTGGAAATAATATAAAATCTCCCAAACTTATTTGTTTAACCCAGCATCGTAAGGAATTATATATATACCTCCAGCCCGATACAACAAAGGCGTTTTTTGATGTCGGAAAATCATCGTCAGGGAACAGAGAATTCCATAAGATCGAACAAGGCCGTGACCAGCTTGGTGGACTATTGCCCATCAGTTGTACGTTTGGATTTTCTATCTGTGTGTCGTAATCGAAGCAAACTTCATTTGTGTGATATAGGATTTGTGACGTCATCTGTTAAATGTTGTCAATTTGTAATATGTGTCACCAGTTCAACATTCATCTGCAGATCTCTTCTTTGAGTGAGAGTGAGTGTCAGACTGTTAGTGGCTAAAAACTAAACTCATTCCGTCTCCTGCCGCGGGCTGGGGACGCGATATGTTGGGAGGTTTTTAGTCAGTAAGAGTCTCAAACTCTCTGGGCGGGAGAAGTCATTTGATGATTTTGCCCTCACAATACATATTTATAATTAAATGTACATTATAAGAAACGAGTTCTTCTATTTCTGATCTTATTATATATTGTATTCTTTTAACAACCATGGACACTCTCATTGTTTATTGAAAGCCATTCTAGCTTCCATGATAGTCTTCTATTAAGATTAGTGTGGGTGTCATTGACGTAAGTATGGGGTTTATAATGCGTCATGTTTCATTCATCGTGCTTCGATGTAAAGGTACTGTGATTTTTCTAGAACGCGTGGGCTCATTGTATGGTTAACTGAAGTTACTTCTAAACATGTCATTAGGCTAGTTTAGTTTATACATATCTGTGCAATGTTAACTTACCTTTAAATTAAATATTTTGATCAACCTTTAAATGGTTCGTTAACTTTTATTATTAAGTATTAACAGTAATCATCTGCGCCATAAGAATAGGTTTTTTATGACATAGCTCGGCAAATGATCTGACGAATTACCTAATGGTAAAGCCACCCATGTGACAACATTCACAATACCAGAGAATTTACGGGTTCGCGGCTGGCCTTTTGGGGGATAGGAATTTGAGGATGGAGATTCGGGGATTTTAGGCCTACCCCTTATCTGCGAATCCATCAATACGGTAATCTTATTGACATGGCAAACACAATGCAAGCTTTTTTTCACGCCTGTTTTCTGTAAAGACGTCGTATCACACCGGTGATGTGTCGTGACTTGGAGTGAAACTGTAACTTACGCTTAATTTCGCATTTACTATGTAGATAAGGTTAAAGTAGCAAGAACATGCATAAAGTATGAACGTGTTACGACCATGAATGAACATGTTCTTACAAATATGATTAATATAAGCAGTTAGCACCAGACCAGAACTAAAATCCTCGGCTGCAGTAAGAAAGTTTGCAACGAAATTTGTACACGGAATGAGTAAAATCTTTATGTGAATTGAATATAAAGTTACCTACGTTTCCCGCAAATATTTTATGAGATGGTCCTTTGATACCGGAGTTTCTTTGCCGTAAAATAATAAATTTGTTACGGATCCTCTAACCAGTGCTTCCTACAAAAACTGGACGAACTTACTGTATTTTTCATTTATTTAGTTTTTTATCTTATTTAAATTTGGAATGTATGTATAAGTGTAATAGTTTTTTTAGTTTTATATTATTAATTTAAAAATAGAATATGGACCTTTTCTAAAATAAATGTTTAATAATAAATAGTAATATTAATATTATGAAACTATTGTTAGGCACGTTAAATTTATTGAAAATTGCGACCTTTTCACGCGAATTAACCGAGAGCTTTTTCTCAGTTAATTGGCGTGAGTAAGTCGATATTTTTAATGAAAAGGTCTAGACTGCGACGTTATTATTGGAAATTACGAATTTAAAAAAAACTTTGTGTGCTTAACCCTAAAATCAAACGTACATTATTTCTCAGAATTCAGACTCAGCATTTACAACAAAAATTTAACCAAAGTATTGACAATACGAAAATACATGTTAGTTTATATAATGGATTCATCTAAACTGATTTGGTTTACACTTCTAGACAGGTATGTAACTATTTTGAACAGCATTTCTGTGTTTCAAGTACTTTTTAGGCCTCAAATAAGGTTTGGAAACAATCGAAAATAAATTGATAAAAGATAATACAGTTTGTTCAATAAAACGTCTTTCTGGCGAAATATATTTCATTGTGTTTCTATCGAATATTGTTATCTCTCATTTTGAAATGTATTCAATATTTTTTTTTATGTTGTTTATCGAATAAAAATGTATCATAATTGTTTTATATAGCATTTTTTTCTGATCAAAATTACATAAAAACATGCAAAGCTTTAATTTTTTTTATGGAATAGGAGGCAAACGTGCTTACGGATCACCTGATGGTATTTAATGCCGTGAGTCATTTTTTTTTTTTAATGTAATAAGTCGGCAAACGAGCAGACGGATTACCTGATGGTAAGCAATCAACGCCGCCCATGGACACCCGCAACGGAGGAGTTACGAGTGCGTTGACGACCTTTTAGGGATTAGGGATTTGGAGATTTAGGGATTGGGGAAGGGTCCAGGAAGGGGAAGGATTGGGCCTCCGGTAACCTCACTCACACGGCGAAACACAACGCTGTGGTTGTTTCACGCCGGTTTTCTGTGAGGCCGTGGTATCACTCCGGTCGAGCCGACCCATTCGTGCTGAAGCATGGCTCTCCCACACTTAATCCCACTCCCACATTCTACGACGTTATTCTAGTATTTGAGTTTACTTCTCTATTTTGAAATTCAGTTGGCCAGTCGGCACAGGTCTCCTGCAATCTTTTCCACTCACGTCTTTCTTGAGCCACTCTGTTCCATACGACACCTGCTACTTGCCTGATGTCATTATCCTACTTTTGATGATCTCCCTCGTTCCTTTTTTCCTTCTTGTGGATTCTAAATGTTATCCATATCGTCATATTTTTCGCCATCTTTCTTTCTCCATCATCTATATACTAATATTATAAAGAGGTAATATTTTTAAGTTTCTAAGTTTGTATATAGGGGTAATCTTTGAAACCGCTGGTCGGATTTCCAAAATTCTTTCACTGATAAGTAGCTACAATGTTTCTGAGTGCTATAGGCTATAAAACATTATGCTACGATTTAATGGAGCCAAGCAGCTGGGGAAACCGCGCGGGTGTAGCTAGTAATAATTATTTAATTATAGTAAACAACTATATTTAGGGTCTATTCTACAATCCATGTAACTATGTACTAGCGACGTGATGATCGACACGCGATGTCATACTAGCGACGTATCCCGGCTTTGTACGGGTGAAATACTGATTGTAAATTTTCCCACTGTAAAATTGGTGTTACTATACAATACACATTAATTTTTCGTTAACTATTAAAAAGTTCGCATCAAAATCCTTTGCGTAGTTAAAATATTTAAGCATATACAAGGACGTAAAGATAGAAAAAGTAACTTTGTTTTATATTATGTACTGATATTTTTTTAACAGGTACTTATATGTACATACATAGGTAGTGAAACAATACAACAATGTCGTTTTGTTCTATATTATGTTATTTCTTATTGTATTTTGTTGGACAAAGCTCAAAAGACAAAATGTCGTAGGAGTTACTACTCGTCACGTCTCCTACGCTCAGTTAGGCTAAGGGTATTGATATGTCAATCAGCCAGCGAAGCCCTTCATAAGAAGGATAATCCTGTCATTTTTTCCGTTATACCTCTAGCACAGGTAGGTATTATTATATTTACTTACGTTTACAAGCCAATCTTACTTACATGATAATTTGAAAGAAAGGTTAGGCATTATCGGGAATAAGAACGATTTTGGCTTCTGATATTTATTTTGTACTTCTATGCAGTATACTTTATTCCATACACTGTTTTGGAGCACATACGATTAAAGTATTGGGTTACATATTATAAACAGTTGTGGTAAATCGTTAAGACCAAGTATTTTAAAAATTGTTTATATACACACACACAGTTATTTAATGTTGTTTAATTGAAGGCAGCATATTTATTGTATTGACCCTAGCAACAAATCTGTTGCAATTCATTTTAGGTTCCACTACTCAATATTAGGTGTAATAAATATACAATATCTAATCATATAGTATTAAATATATATCAAATCATATAGTTTAAAATTTTAATTTCTTATCGAAGAGGATATAAGGTAGTTTATATATTTTCCACGTGTTATTTTCAATGTTGATGGAGATTATTATAGGTCTCCGCCTGCCCCCAAACCAGATCTTACGGCGCGATTCATTTCGGGAACGCCTCAAATAGGCACCAGACCACCACAATGGGGCCCAGTATAGCTGATGTCCAATTAGGGTAAGGGGTGCAAGCGCAATAAGAAAAGGATGGGGATATTAGAAAGTAAAGGTTTAAATATTCCATCTCGCTTTTTTAAAAAAAAAACAATGTTGCCCCACAGGTATTTTCTCCTTTGGGTGCGTTTACAAACATATAAATTCACATACACAACACACCCAGACCCGTAACAACAATTTGTGGATCACACAAAGTGTTGTTCCGTGTGGGAATCGAACCCGCGACACGTTGCACGGCAGCCAGTTGCCCAGCCACTGCGCCAACCGTGCAGTCGACACTTTATCTAAAGTGTGAGAAGGAATATGATAATTTTCGCCCGCGAAAAAAAGTATGCGCATAACCTTTTATTTTTATCTCAGGAATGATAACACGTCAGTGATTCCACTGAAATTGCATATGGCCACAGGGACACTTTTACTATGAAAAGAAACAAAAAAAAAATGTTCGACAAAAATTTAAAAATACCGTTTTAATATACCTGTGGGCTGTTTTCAAAAACTTGGTTTGAATAATTTCGAAAATTGAGTCGTTCGTGCCTAGAGTCCTATGAAAGTTTATTTTTTGTTTTCTGTGAACTTTTTGCACGAGTTCGTTTCAGGAAACGCAGAATGAAGTTACTAACATATATAGAACGTGTTTCATACTGCGTTGATAGTTTGGCTATAGTTTATTGAACGTCCTGTTAAATTATAATGTCTTATACACATATGTACTATGTGAAACAAACTATGGGAAAAGGCTTTCGACAATCCATTATTAACCCTAGCTGAATGCGTAATTATAAAATTTATAAGCTATATTTAAATAATTAAGATAAGATTTACTGTGTAGATTTATATTTTGATATAAATATTTATTTTAAACAAAAACTTAAAATACTTATTGAATAGTACTTTACCCGAAATTCACTTATTTAATAACAAAGTATTATATCAATATTATAAAAAAATAAGTAATATTTGAATTTAGACAGTCAACAGGGTCATTCGATTTATAAAACTCGTCTTTATTAAAACCTTTTGGTTTCTAACAGTGGAAAAATAATACAAGCGACAATAAATCTCTTCGAAAATACAATAACAAAAGGTATTTATAAAACAATTTTCTTTATAAAAAAATAAAAATAATCCGAAAACGTCAAAATCAGAGAAAAATCTAAACAAATGTGTTGTTGTTCCTACGAAAATCTGTTTACTTACAATTTTCTTTTTAATGGCTTACGATTCAAAATCCTTTGTTTATACATTTTCCTGGTTCATGAGACGAACTTCGATACTGACTCATTGACTGTTCAGGGAGGCATAACGTGACATAAATACGATCTCTGCTTTCCCCTTTTCATAATAATGTTTGATGTTCCATTTCTTTGTTTTTTCCTCGCACACCAATATTTCGACAGAAATTCATCGTGATTAAATTTATTTGTGCGTGGTAACATTTTTGAATGATAGCTTTTTTATTTTTTTTCTTCTGTATTATTTTTAAATGCCTTGTTATTTTGCTTTTCGATCGCCGTCGAGGTTATTATTGTTTCTTTTTAATTTGATTATGTTTGTTTTTTCCTTAAAAGTTATAATATAATTTTCTACGTACGTTTTGGGATTTTCAAGACAATTACAATACTTAAAAGATAACATACTAAAAAGTCAAAAAAGTCAAAAATCATTTATTCCAATTAGACCCTTACAGGCACTTTGAACGTCAAACAAAATTTTTGAAGATATAGTGTCAGTCTGTCGGTCAGTCCTCTTAGTGTAGCTATTTGCTCGTTCCAAAGTGCAGATTCCGATGGACAAGAACGAGCTAGAAATTCCATGGTTACTCTAGAAAATATAATCACTTGTTGAGCCATGTTTCGGTAGGAATGACTCAGCCTCTGACTGAGTGATGCTACAGTCCCAACGAAATCCGGCGTGAATTAACCCTTACGTTGTGTTATGCCATGGGGTTACTGGAGACCCAATTGCTAAACATCAAGTGACTGCATTGCTTGTGTGTCGCTGTATACCATATAATATAAAAATCCTTGATATTGTGTTAGTATTAGTCATAATTTTCGACCACAAAACTGAATATAAATTCTAGCTAGTCTTCCACTTCCATACATTATTATTCACTAGCATTTCGTGTCTCACACACAAGGTTATAGGAATTGAACGAGAAAGTTCCTGTTGATCTGTATGATAAACTATGGATAAACTACTGGCGTCATTTCCCTGAGGGGTCGTGCTTGGTGACAAATAGCTCCACACTAGAACGTCGAGTTAGCTCAGACCTAATTGTATTATTTATTGTATGTATTGCTTGTTGCCACTGTATTGAATTATTCTGAATACGTATTTGTATTTTGTCTAGACCGTATTTTGTTGTTGTTAGAGGTGATCTTGGTTTAGCATTGTTTGTCCTGACTGGGGGCTTTAGTTGGAGGTCATCGTAGGGATTTGTTCAGTTAAGTCAACATTAGATTGACAAACTACGAAAGATACTAACAGAAAAAGCATTTACAGTCATTTTAATGGTCGCGGACTGAAGCCTTAGTGTTGGTAAGGGCGATGGTCCAGCAACAAGACTTGGATTCGACCATACAGAAGAGAAAGGTCTGTTATAGTTCTAGTTTGAAATTTTAAATTTTTGGTGTTTTGTAGTAGAAATGAGAGAGATAAACTTTAATATAAACCGCACTGACAATTATTTGGTATTTAATACCCACTTCAGCGTGAGTGATTGACCATCAAAACCAATAATAATAATAATTTCAATTGTCGCTTCACCAAACCCATAAAAGGCAGTTTTTAAACGTTTTACCGTTTTTCACATAGGTTTTTCAAGAGACTTATTGGTACATAAAATGTACATGGCATATTTATTTAGCAATATAAGTCAAGCTGTTCAATAACCCTCTGAAAGCGCTCTAGTTAATCTTCTTAATGAATTTTCATAGACAATTCCAGTGCATGCACAGTCCATTCGTGATGGTCGTTAAGTGTCGTGAACAATGGAACCTGTATATTAACGGTATGCGGATCTTTATTGTGGATATTGGTTTTGAATATGTAATATCTATAAATTGTACTAATAAATTAAATTGTTATGTTGCTTGCTTTTATAGTTAGTACTACTCTTTTAAAATATTTTTCTAGGTTTAAGAAGTGTTTATTGGTTTCTGAAACGGCTGCAAACTAAAATTTGTATTTATTTTTTAAAGTAATATATCTAATAAATAACATTATAAAAATAATTGAAGATTATAAAAGTGATATAAATAATATAATAATAATACTTAATAGCAATAAATCTTATAAACAGTGCTGAAAAATTAGAAAGGTTCAGGTAGTGCTTCATTATCCCACATATGTTTTTATTTCAATTATTTTACTTTTCTCAAAAGAAGATTTACTTTTACCCTTTGAAGAAGAAGCAAAAAAGTATCCACATCTGATGTTTTGATACATAAAGATTTACTTAAAGGATCCGTATTGAAATCCCGCGGAACTTTTCTTGCCGGAACCCTAATCTTTTATAAGCCTCGGAAGCGATTTATCGTGGAGAATTCGCTCTAAATATTTCCCTTTCAACATTCCACTACTGAGAAAGGTCTAGTACAAATACCATATACCTACTACACATTCATTTATAAACCATTGCTGTATTTCTGTGACATTCGAACGAACGAATGGTGCAAAAACGAAATTGGATTTGAAGCAACGTGAAAATAGCGTTCTATTTATTTTCGTGGTGTTTGCTATAGTTTTGTTCGAATGTATTGTTTACATTTGGATGTTATTATTTTGTTGTGTAAAATTAAAAATCTTAATAACACAATAACTTTAACTATTTCTCTTTTTTGAAAAGGGCATATCATCAAATGATTTCCATCAGAGTGGCGAGACTCATGCGCTTGACCCGCATCGCTGGCTGAACATCTGCCCTATTAGGGGCCAAATGTACTGGTTTATAATTGGCTCGTGAAGGCAGGCGCGGAACGCTAAGCGTCGGTCCGGTTGGGTCTGGTTCTGGTTGGGCGGCGAGGTACCCGTAGACCCGTATTATCATCCGTAACCCCGCGCTTACAGTGGTCGAAAATCGTTGTACGATCAACGATGCCCGGTGATTCCTCCTGCGGCGGTTGGACTGTCAAGAAGGTATAGTTACAAAACTTAAAAAATGTAATTCTAAATTTGAAATCGCCCTAATGGAATAACCCCAAAAATGTATCTAACTTATCATGTTTCTGAATAAGTATATCAAAATCGTTAAACTAACAGTGCACGTATCGTTGTATCGTTTTCTATAAAAATGTGAACAAAACAAAACAGTTGACAGTGAACTATGAACTATCCGTTACGTGTATGACAATAGAATCTATGTGTTCATGATAAATTTGTGATCTATGGAGTACGTAGTTTGTGGCAGCAAACTATCACGTTCACCTTTTGTGACGTATTTATATATTATATTATTGTAATAGGACAGTGCAGAGGAAACATTTTCTTAGATCAAATTATGTTATGTGGAATAAATGGTAGTAGAAATCTCAAAGAATGAAAAGTTATATTTTATCATGAATTCTATTTGTGGAATAAATGTTAGTAGAACCACTGAGTAGTTTATTACGAATTAAATAAATAAAATACAAAAATAAAAATATATATATCAATTTTAAAATCATAAAAAAACTGAAATTGGTATTTACAATAATTAACCCTAATAGATAAACAGTGCAAATAGAGTTCATTAATTATTACAAAATCGTCAATAGTTTTTATTAAAATTGTATATATTATATGTATTGGAGCAATTGCCGTGCTTACCCATTATTTTAAAGTCGGGCTTTTATTTACCTGCAAAATTTTAACCAAACTTCTTGTATAGTAAAGGTCTTGCTTCTCAGCAAATGCCTTAGATGAATAGTAATTTGCGCATTTATGTACCACTGCAAAAATAAAAAGAACGAATGGAACACGCACAACGAAATATCAAAACAACTCCATCGAATAGTATAAATAGAAACGGATAGGTACATAACATTTTAGTGAGTTGTGAAGTAAAAATTGAAATCAATTAAGTTTGAAATTGAAACCCCGGCTTGCAGGTTAACCTGTGGCTGAATTTAGCAAACGGTTTTCGCGGTTGGTCAATTCAGGCGGCCACTGGTTTGTTTAGAAATTGAAATATTCGATTTACGTTATCGCCTGTAGGTATGCAGTGTTCAGATGGCCGTACCGTATCGTAGCGTGTTTAAATCACCATAGCGTGTTTACTTTATGAAATAACTAAGTTTCCATCAACAGATTTGGCCAAGCGAAAGCTTTTCCCTTGGTTGCGGCGTCGGTTTATTGGAATAAACAGCAATCCAAGTTTTGGTGGTTGAAAAATGGTCCTAAAGTAGTGTTGAAAAAATGTCGTGGTGACCCGGAGGTTACGGAGCCCGCTTCTTGTGCATGAGGGTGTGGTGAGGGTTCGAAACCTGGCAAGTACCAATGTGACTTTTTCCAAATTATATGTACTTTTTATGATTATTTTGACACAACTGACATACGGTGAAGGTAAACATCGTGAGGAAACCTGGAATTATAATTTCTGATTATAAGTTTGAAACCGCCTACCCGCATTGAGCAAGCGTGGTGATTAATGCTCTAACCTTCTCCGTATGAAAAGAGGCCTTTGCTCAGCAGTGGGCACTTATATAAGTTTAGGATCTCAGCAAGTTCTGAAAATATAGAATTTTGCCCTAAATTTCTAGAATTTGAGTCATATTTTTGTTCTGTTATTGTTCCCTTATTACTAGTGCATTGTCGATGAAAGTGGAGTTAGTTTAATAATTAAGTAAGTACCTATATAAGGTTAAGTACAATAACATAGTTATGAAGTCATAGTTAGTTAGTCAGTTTAATCATATACTAAGTTAATGCACCATTGTACTCTTTCCTCACCAACAAAAAGGTGGTGAATATTAATGCGTAAGACTAAAATTAGGAGTCACAACTTAGTGTTTTGAGCATAGATGGTACTGAAGCTAAATGAATACCTACTCCAATAACCGTTGATGGTCCTTCAAAAGACAATACTATATACATATACACTTATGGTTAGAATAGCCAACATAGCACAGTATATAATTCTTCCCCTATTCAGAGTGGAAGACTATGTACTTAAAACTATCTGCATTGAAACTTTCTTAGCATAATGCACCATTGTACTCTTTCCTCATCAACAAAAAGGTGGTGACTATTAATGCGTAAGACTAAAATTAGGAATCACAACTTATTATTTTGAGCATAGATGGTACTGAAGCTAAATGCATACCTACTTCAATAACATGATGGTCCTTCAAAAGACAATACTATATAAATAAATACTCATGGTTAGAATAGCCAACATAGCCACAGTACATAATTCTTCCCCTATTCAGAGTGCAAGACTATGTACTTAAAACTATCTGCATTGAAACTTTCTTAGCATATACAGCAAGAGCATTTTCTTCTTAATTAGCGTCGGCGAGTCCATTGTTTTAACGTTCGAGCCACTTTCCATTCGCATTCGCCTCTGTTCCCTGCCAAATGGTTTTAATTTTTTGTTTTTATTGCTGTTCAGCTAATTTCTCGTTCTCAAGTTTTATGATATAATATTTTTTAGTTTTTTTTTTTGCTAGCTCAATTCAAGTTATGGCGTTATACCGTTCAGAATGTTTACTCCAGTATTTTTTTTATGGCGGTTAAAATTATACTTTGAGCTTGCGCGTTGGTTTAAGTCATTATGCAATTTATATTCTACCGGTGCAGTTGATTACTAGTTTTAAGTGGATTGGCAGTGATGTTTTTATTTCTTTTATGATTTTAGTGGCGTTCCGTATATACTTGCTTATTACTTTTTTGCTTGCTTACGATTTTCAGTACGATATATACCACGAGGAAAAAGCAGAAGATAAAGAACTTTTCGAAAGGATAATAATTTCGAAATTGTTTTACTTTTTAACAATATTATGTCCATAAGTAAAAAAATGGCTAGGCAATAATTTGTACATATACCACAACACGCTCTCATAAACATGTTGTTCGAATCCTCATTACAATTCCTCCTGAAAAAGTTAGCTATACAAATAGTAGTGAGTTCGTTTCTAGGTCGCAGGCATAGTATGTCAACAATAGGGAATGGCTGGAGATTAAGAACGGGAGCAACTGTAGCAAGAAATGCACGGAGTGGAGCATGCACGTCTGGTACAATCGTCCACAAAGTATTATATGTCCAAAACAATTGAACAAGTCTTTTTATTATTATATTTACATTTTAATTTAAACTTGCTTCATTGGAAAGTTTGTTGACAAGCCCAGGTATCAAGCACATTATAATTGACGGGATTCTAACGAGCAGATGCATATTATGTGTGATGGTACCTAAGGAAGCAAGGGTCGTAGTAGGGCGCTCTGTAAAACTACCCTTATCAACCTGTTTATGAGACATAGATGTGAGTTTCTGTATGTAGAAATTATAATAAAATGCATTGAAATTATATTTCACATTTTTTTATTATAATGGCGAAGAAAAACATCCTGAGGAAACCTGGACTTTCATTTCTAATTAAAAGTTTGAAATCGTCAATCCGCCTTGAACACGCGTGGTGATTAATGCTAAAACCTGATCAGTCTGAATTTTTCCTTTGCTCAGCAGTGCCTACTGATAGGCTAGTGACAATGATAAGATATTTAAAGAGTTAAAAGATAAAGAACAGATGCCTGACACATTATAAAAGTGAATTTCAAATTATTGTAATGCATTGTACACTTTACGTATAAGAAAATAATAAAGTTGAATGAAGACTGGAGAATTTGGGGTTACTTCATATGCGGGAAATTGTACAACACAATATGTAGTTGTTCCTAAGGAATAAGGTAGAATTTTCTTGCCTCAAAGTAGTACGCTCATGTAGTGCACTAATTCGTGGCTATAAAATCTAAGACCTATTTTCTTTTGTAAAGTTTAAAAAGGAACTTGCAAACCGTCAGGTAGATATGTTTGTATGTACATAGGTATTTTACTTACGTTTTACTAATAAAGTTGCTTTTAAGGGGGATAAAAGCAATAAATGAAAAACATGTAAAAATGTCAATTAGTAATTTAAACCTATTACAATATTGAGTGTTATAACTCTCTTGAGAATTTTAAATTAATAATTAAGTTTTGTAGCTTACTCGCGCTGTTTGAAGAGGAACTCGACTAATTTCGAGCTACGACGGGGGCCTATAATCGTTATCTACATTGCGGAAAATAGCCAACTGTTGATGCAACCAACATCATTTTTGTGATGTAATCAGTATTTGATGATTTTTTTTATCTTGACTCTAATACAACTTTTTTAAACAATAAAACAAGCATAGCATTTTTGTCCCTGAGTGTAGTTCACGTTAAACTTGTGTGATCCGCCCCGTCTCGTCAGCCCTAATGAAAGGAGCTTTTTATGTTTTCTTCCGAACGTAACGGGAAAATCTTTCGTAAGATTACTGTTAATCGCAGAAGACTAATACATATTTATGTAGGCTTACCTTCATACATTATTTATATGTAAGTAAAGTTTTTTCAGTATAATGGGAACGTCGTGATAGAATCGTCTTTTGTGTTTTTACAGTTTTATGGTGGTAGGTACAGGAAATTCTTTAGAAGGTAACCGTCGGTATATGGTTAATTAGTAGATTCAGTATGATTGTAAGCTTGTTTGTGCTATATTTTCTTGTTATTTTTCCTCCAAATTACACTAGGTATAGTAAAAAGTATATGTTTTTATAATTGACTTGTACTAAAGAAAAGAATACTTACATAACTTATTTCAAGGTTTTTCAGTTGTTCTAGTTTCTTTTCACATATCATGTGTCTGTCCTTCCGAGTTCCAAATTCTTTACTATGTACTTTTTTTTACTGCATACTTATGTATGTACAATTTCAAAAAGATAGAGCTGGAAACAAACTGACCTTTCTTTATGGAGGCCCAGTCTTTAAATCCCTAACCCAAAACATCGGCAACGCACTTGTGGCGCTGCGGGTGTCTATTCGCAGCGCTGATTGCTTAACATCAGGTCTTCAATGAGCTCGTTTCCCGCTTTATCACATAAAAATGAACATTTAATTTGTGTTTTACTTTACACTGTCTTTACTTATTCAAGTTGTTACGGAACACTCACAAAATACACAGATTTCAGTTAAATTAGCTTAGAACAGAGAGAAATGTAGAATTTCGTTTTGTTCTCACAGTTAGTATTTAGCAGTACTCTTATATTATGCACACGTGTGCCACTGTACATAATTTAGTTCCTCATTAATTAGTTAATTAGATAATTAATGAGTGGGGAGGTAAATCGTTAGTACTTGTTGCAGGGTTGAACGCGGGAGGCTGTAATACCCATATTACATTGGCTACCATTATTTATTCAGGACAACCTCTATTGTTGATTGTGTAATAGAAAAATATTGTGTAACCCCAAGCTTATTACAAGACGTTATTATGTATTGAATAAGATATAAAATCGCTTGCTCCTTGCACTGGGCATGATTTTAGTACCTACTCAAATCGTCTACAAATGAAGTTAAAATGATTCTTTAGAGCATTTATAAAAAAAAACACTACATATTTAATTCACTCATTGTTGTAGGTTTTCTAATTTTAAAATAAGAACACATTAATAGATTTTAAATAAATAAAATACTTATACCTAGTTTAAACCTTTTTTTGTGTAAATATGATTATATTCGTAAAAATACACTTAAGGACACATAGCTCTGTATGTATTTACCAGGTACAAATATTTTTGAACGAATACATTTAAAAGAAAAAGGAGCGTCCATTTAAAATTCCCTTCATCAACATTAACACGAGAAGGAATATCAAACTTGTTTACTTAATTCGAAACACAAATGACACAAAATAAATAAAGGAAACAAATAAAGTGGTTTGGCAACTCTGGTAAGCTTACAGTAGATGGAGTAATAAAATGTAAATAGCTACAGAAGTGTTAAAAGGAGTCGCGGTAAAAGTTTAGCTCACGCGAACTTCGCACTTGATGGCGTCCCTCGGAGCTGGGAGCTGGCCCAAGATACAAGAAACCGAGGTTCAGGACACGATGAAGGCATTTGTGCAGTAAGACATTATCTGAGACACAATTCACGAATGACAAATTATAAGCTGCAAGGCTCTGTTGAATTTTTGTATGCTTATTAAATATTTAAGGGCAGATCTTTCTCTATGTTGGATCATATTTTAAAACCCGAATCACTTCACCTGTTACTGCATAGGGAAACAGTATATCTTTGAATTTCAAACAAATTCTGTCCTTACAATAGAGAACTTTGATGAAAAAGTTAAACTTGCGGAAATAATGCTGTTAAACAACGTTCTAAGGGTCAAGTTTTGATACACGAAAAGTATAGATTACTAAGTCAAAGTCAAAGTAATTTATTACAATTAAACCTAAACACATACTCCTAAAATGTCAAAATTGAATAACAGTCTGTTAGTCTGTTCGTCAGTGAAGCTCGATTCGAAAAGAGAAAAATTAACAAAAATCTTCGTTGTTTCTTCTTTAACACAAGATAAAGTAAACGCTTTTAATTATAACTTGGGCCAAAACGTGTAAATGGTTCCCCCTAGCTGGCGAAATCCGCCACAAATGGTTTGAGAGAGAAATATAAGTATTGGAGTTATATTGAGTAAGAAATTATGAACGATTGTATTAATAAAATCTCATTACGCTTTCGTATTTATGGTTTGACTGATGACATAAAATTTTATTGTTTTAGCAAGAGGTTGAGGCTGAGAACTGACTTTGCAGTGTGATTTAGACGTGATCATTAGCTGAAAAGATTTTTAAAGCTATAGAACTTTTCAATGGACTTAGTCAAAAAGACTGTGTTTCTACTGCTTTAGAACCAAAACTGCTGCATAAAGGAAAAACTCAGCTTCAATTTTTTTCTATGTTAAGGTATTACCATAGAAAAAAATTGAAGCTGAACTTCGATGCCTGAAATAAATGGATAAATAAATAAAAAAATAAATAAATTCTGCCGTTCAGAATAAACAAGCAGAACTTATCAGTTATTACAAGGTCTTATTTTATTTGCAACTAGCTACTCTCGCGCGATTTCACCCGCTGCTTGACTCCATTTACAACAAAAACGCAGTTCTTTAGTTTGTTCCGGTCAAATAGTTTTGTCATCAAAACTAATATAATTCGTGATACACTAAAACCACGGCTTAATTCAAAGCAAGTAAATATTTTAAATAACATCAGCTCTTATATAACAAGAAAATATTTCGTTATCAAATCCATTAAGAGTATTTAACACAAACAGATTGAAATAAATGATGTTCATTGCCTAAAACAATGCGTATAATTATTTTTCTGACGCAGAGTAATCTGTTCAATTAAGAAGGATTAAAAATACATTTGCTAAATGGACAGCCATTTTCATGTTATAATGAAGATATTTTTTTTCGTTATTCTGTAATTAATAACTCCGGATAAACATGAGTATACGATAGTTTGATGTAGCGTACCTATATAAAATCTTTATCGGGGTCAAGTTATGTTAGTTCTCGAATTTTAATCAAAGAAAAATAATATTAATTTTCGGAATACATTTTTTTACGTTGCAAGGTACACAAAACACAAGGTGTTTACACAAAATACAGAGGTAGTTTATTTTTGTAACATAAAAAAGAATAGCTCTTTGAAACTAAAAACTAAAAATCGGCAGATGCAAGGCAGAGACACGAGTTGTATCAAATCCTTAACCGATGAACTTTTCAAAATGAGGTTGTACTTAAAATATATTGTTAATTTCTTACACATCGTTTTGATGCGACTATGCTAGACTAGTTTATATCAAAAACTCAATTTCACACATTACAATAATACAAATTAAAACGACTAAATTTACTGGTATTACACGCTTATGTGGAATGCAGAGCGACATTAATACAAACAGCAGATT
Organism: Spodoptera exigua; assembly: GCA_902829305.4. NCBI lineage: Eukaryota > Metazoa > Arthropoda > Insecta > Lepidoptera > Noctuidae > Spodoptera > Spodoptera exigua. The sequence goes on from LR824612.2 coordinate 9,700,094, forward strand.
GTGTAAATTACTTGACATGATGACGTCATTGAATAAATATGATGTACTAAATAACACGAGGTTTGCCACAAGCCACGGAAATAGGACCATAGCAGTGTATTAATTGAATATGTTGTACGACAGCTGTGGTAGCAGTGTTGGGATTCGTTATCTGAGTCGAGTTGGTATTATTGTGTGTTATAGAATTTTAATCAACCTAGTTCCGAGTGACATGATTTTTTTTTATTGATTATATTATGATCTCCTATTGTGACATTTTTATTTCTTATTTGATTTTTTTTTATTTATTTATTGACATTTTTATTATTTTATATTATTGTTAGTGTAAGGACCGTGTGAGACTTGCCGTGCTTTTTGATTTATTTATTTATTTATTTTAATAGGCACACAAAACAGGATTACCAGTTATCTGTGTTCTGACAGTTTGAGTACTTGCGCGACCCACCCAAATGTTCTTTTGATCAGTATTGTTCGTCGGACAACTCAGCAGCACTAGCTATACTGGTTGCAAACTGACACTTGCGTGCCTGTTTTCAGAACGGGTCCACTTAAACTGGTGTGGTTCTTTCCTCAAAAGACCTGACCTGACTTGTACGGTTTGAACTTGCACGGTTCTCTCACATTATGTTATTTTACATTGTCTGGACTTGAAAAGAGACTGACCTCTGAGTTTGTTTCGGCATTTCTTCTCAGAGTAGTCAGATAGGAAATGCCAGCTTCATCTAGTTTTTCACATATAATTTGACGTGTAAAAGTGCCGTTTTATGGCCTATTTGCAAAAATAAATTCATTGTTTCATTGTTTCATTGAGTTTGGGTGTGATGTATATGTGAAATTGTATGTTCGTAAACGCAGCAACGACACAGGAGAAAATCCTATTGTGTGGCAAAGTTTTTTATAATTTGTTAATTGGAAGGAGCTATCAGATCACCACAAATGGGACCAACTAGGGTCGATCTCCAGCCAGGGTTGCGATATAAGCGTAGTGATATGCGGCGGCCTGGTTCGGAGCAGGAGAAGTAAAGGGGTGGTTTTTAGTCAGTGAGAGTCAGGCACTCCCTTCCTCATTGGTTCTCCCCGAAAGCTATTAGTCAGTAAGAGTCTGAGACTCTCTCTCGCCTTACCCTGGGCGGGAGAAGTCAGTTGATGATTTTCCCCCGACAAAAAAAGATGTTCCGTATGTTAGTGATATCTAAGTGTAGGGTATAGCTAAGAGACATACATAATTATAAACTTACATAATCGCATACATACATAAATACATACACATACATACATACATACATACATAAATACATACATACATATAAATAACTCATACACAATAAGTCTAAACATTACACTAACAATCTATAAAAATATTTATTTTGTATTTGTATAACATCTGTACACAGCCTTATACGCACGCACGCTTGTACACACCCTTAGCTATACCTACCGTCCAGCCGCTAGCGGAGCCCCGGCGCCCGCGTTGCCAAAATACCTAACGTTCGGGGAACCGCTCGGTATACGGCGCGCTGTCGCCGCCTACACCCCGCGCTCACGAGCCGCGCCCCTCGCTCGCCCTCGACAGTTCGCATCGGCCAGCGATCGCGCGCGCATCGCCGAACATTACTCGCGTTATATTTAAGTGAATGTACAAATATCTTATTAACTATTGTATGATAACTTTTGTATTTCAATAATAAACATTTATAAGTTAGTGCGTAGTGTTTAATTTCTACCTGAACACTATAGACACTACATAAGTAATCTTAGAAACATGTACTGTCTCGGAGTAAGTCACATAGATTCAACATCCCTTGTGGGTGGGCTCCTTAAACTTCAGGCCACCACGACTACGAATTTATGTTATCCGTTCCTATATTATGTACTCAATTAACCACGGAAATAGAACTAACAGTGTATTTCCTAGCTTTCTAGTTTTACTTTTCAAATGAAACTCCCCGTGGGAACAGAAGTTAGAAGAGTTTAGCAATTGGTGTGCTTGGGGACTAAAAGTTCCATTGCTTTCTTACTGCTTTCTAAGATCTTATGTACACTGATTTTATTACTGATTTCTTTAAAGTTAGCGCTGTGATTGCTTGTTTATTTCTTATGTCATCATCATCATCAACAGCCTATAAATGCCCACTGCTGAGCAAAGGCCTCTTCTCATACGGAGAAGGTTAGAGCATTAATCACCACGCTTGCTCAATGCGGGTTGGCGATTTCAAACTTGTAATTAGAAATTATAAGTCCAGGTTTCCTCACGATGTTTACCTTCACCGTATGTCAGTAGTGTCTAAATAATCATAGAAAGTACATATAACTCGGAAAAAGTCACATTGGTACTTGCCAGGTTTCGAACCCGCACCCTCATGCATGAGAAGCGGGCGCCTTAACCTCCGGGCCACCACGACACTTTTCACATTTCTTATGTGGTATGGCGTTAAACGAGCTTACGAATTACCTGATGGTTAGCGAAACGCTCATAACAACTCGTAATGCCAGAGGAGGGCGTAGTCGCTCTTATGGAGATCAGGAATTTTTGGTCTGATAGAGGTTAAGGAAGGACATTTTTTTTGTTAAAGTTATCGTAATAGATAAGTCGTTGGAAATATTTAAGCGATTGATTAAAATATTCTTAGCAACATTACGAAATCAGCAATGTCATTTGTGAGTCAGTATGGCCATAAGCTTGTCCCTTCAATCAATTTTTATATGCCACTTGTAGTTAAATAAAGTTTGGATAACGTATTCATTTTTAAATTTACAGAATGACACACACGAAGAAAGTTTAATTCTCTAAGCATAGTATTTGATGGGACCTCCTAGGATGATCATGTGCTTGAAAAGTCCCCAAACATTGGAACGTATTACAAGATTTTAATTAAAAACAATTTCACCAAAAAGAAAGTCGATAGAACAAACAACATAAGCCTAGTTCTTTCCAGTCAATTTATTTCGTTGACACGAGCGGAGTAATGAAAATGCTAACTAAGTGAAACGTCAAGCACTTGATATATTGACGTTCAGTCGTTGTCCATCCAGTACCACTATTGTTCCCAATTTACAACATGGCCGCGATGCTTTAAAATTGCGAATAAAATAACGCTACGTACTTCCTTTTCAATTTGCTAGCCGATAAAAATCGTTGTAATTGAATTTGTTTTGTTTGTCGCGTGCCCCGAGCGTTACTGTTGAATGATGCTTCAGAAGTTCAATTTCCAGCTTCCAAGAAAAATACTTAAATCGACCAGCAGTCGAAATAAAATGAACAGAAAATTCAGGCTTGACTTAATTTGTCCAATAAAATGTGAATACCGTACTTTAGCTTTTTTTCACTTCGCGTTGGCCAATATTTATTTTTGGTTTGGTTTTATTCGCTGTTCGACTTCTACTAAATTATTTACATTCATTTATATTATTAATTATTTGAAATAGTACATTAATTGAAATAATTGAAACTATGTATATGAATTAATTGAAACTATCTGTAAATAGTACCTACATTCAAAATGCTTCTCTATTTCTCATTTCCACGAATAAAATGCTTGCAATTATCATGTTTTGTATTTCTCTTTCAATTCGTAATCTGATAACAATCGTTTACTATAGGTTTTGTGTCCAAAACATGTTTATTTATTATTATGTTTTCAGCGTGAAAATTCAATCGGGCTATCAACAGGGGTGTATTCTGTTAATCTTCTATATATTGGACAGCTAATTGCCCGTTTATAGCACATGTTTATTGCATGTTCAATATAGATTATAGTCGTTAGCCGTATTTAGTTGCTAAGCTTAGGTTTCATGTCATTAGTTGGGTTGAGTGATTCAAATATGTACTGTAATTTGGTATAGTTATAGCGCAGATTAGCTTGTCTCCTTTTGAAGGGCTTTGTGCAATAGTATAGGATTAGTTTTATGGTTTTAAATATTGTTAGTGCGGTTACGAACATACTTATATTTCTCATAAACCTAAATTATCAGATATGCTAAATAGATTTTTTTAGATTGTGTAAACAAAAAACAATAAATATTTTTAATAAAGAGGTAAAATTTGTAAGTTTGTATTTAGGGGGCAATCTTCGGAACCGCTGGTTGAATTGCCAAAATTCTTTCACTGATATATAGCTACAATGTTCCTGAGTGCTATCTATAGGCTATAAAACATCACGCTAAGATTAAACGGAGCCGAGCAGCGAGTGAAACCACGCAAAAGTATATAGTTTCTCATACACATAAGTTATCAGATATGATAAAAACATGTTTTAAAATGAGCTGTAGAAATATTCTATCTCTTTGACATATAAAAATACAATGCTACCTCAATCCCCAAATCCTCGAATTCCTACCAAACCACAGAACGCCATCAACGTACTTTGAACTAATAATTTGTCCATAGTGTCCAAAGGCGGTCCCGTTTGCTTACCATCAGGCGATGAGTCGTTTACCGCCCCATCCTAAAGAAATATGTATTGTGTTCAGTAAAACAAGGCTTTATTTAATTTTAAAGAGGATTGTGTTTAACATGAATTTAAGAAAGAATATATTTGCTGCTATGCTGTTTCTATATGCTTGTGCTCTTAAAAGCAAAAAACCTGGTTATTAGATTTTAACAAAATTTGCTCATGTTTTTCTAAGTGCAAGCATTTTATATGCAAACGATGAATATTACATGATTAGGTACATCAAAGTTGATGTCAGTCAGAATTCATGAGAACATTATAAGTAATGGAATCGTAATTTGGAACTTAACTCAATAATATAGAGTTCAGTTTTTAATAGTTCTTAATACAAGTACTACAAAGTTATTACGTTGTTAAAATTTTACTCAAAAATAAAACTATTAGATGCAATTTTTATGAATAAAAACAAAATAAAGAAAATTAATGAATAATTATAATTTTAATACGTAAAAATACTATTAAAGTAATTAAAATATAAAACTATCTAACAAGCTGATCTCAAGCGAATAACTATGCAAATAAAGTACTTAAGAGCATTTCTTAAGCCATTTCGATAACACGCTCGAATACTGAAATACCTAGATTCCGAAATTACCTAGGTACTGAATTTCATAAACGTAGTTTTCTCATTTCCCCTGTATAACTAAATTATACGTCGAAAATTGCGTTGGCTCTGTTCTCAATAATGATAATCAGATAAAACTCGATTCGTTTGTTTGTTTGCTTGTTACATTAATTTTCAGTTGAATATCGTACCTACGTGCCTGGTCGCGAATATTGTTATTTTACCTTTCCTTATCTCTTTGTAATTATCACAATGTGTATTTTTGTTATTAGAATAAAAGCATTAAAAACAAATTGGCGACTTAATTTAATGTACTTTTTAATTGCGTTGTCGGTCTGGTCTCCGCAATAAGGGCTTTTCTTTGGCTAAAAATAAACTTATTTATATGCTGATTGGTGGGTGTAATTAGGGTTTTAAATAAGTCTTTGATAACCTCATTTGATATAATGTCTAGATACGTTCTCTGTGTACCTAATTTATTTAAGTAGTATCCAAAATATGAAGTAAGTGATTATATGGAATCTATAGTTATATAAAAATGGTGCTAAGTGCATAACTCAACCTAAACCAATTTTGTCTAACCCTTTTTTCTTATCCAGAGAAGTTCCTTATGAACATTTCTTTAGAAAAGTAGAGGTGAAGTTGAGTAATGATAACTCTTTCGTCATTATTTTGCGAGGTCGATGGATACGTACATGAAGCAAGGGAGCCTAAAGAACCTATTATATTATAATAATATAATGTACTTTACCATAATAATCTGAATATGTTTTCAGTACGTAGCTTAAAAGAAACTTATTCAATTGATAAAATTTTGAATGAAGAAGAGCATGAGTTGGAGCACGTGCTATTGACATTTAAAGAAATAATAAGAGAAAACTAATCGTTTTAAAAATGTTTATGTAGACATTAAATAAGGTAAAATGCTGAAATTAGAATAACGATTGCCATTTGTTTTTGAGGAGCCATCGGCACGAATAGCCGGCTTGAGAGCACGGAGTGCCTCACACAAAAATAAGGCGAAACAAAAATGTGAGTAAGGCTAACAGAGGCCCAATCTTTCTCAAATGCCTAACAACCCCTAAATGGGCAACTCCTTTAGTGTTGCGGGTGCTTACTAGCGTTGTCGATTGCTCAACAACTGCTCTTTTGTATATGCGTTTGCCGCCTTATACCACAATAAATAATATATAATAAATGAGTTGAAATTACTGAATAAAAAATGAAATCGTGAATCACACGTTTGAAAATTATGATCCTTTGCCATTCCGCTTAAGACAAGACAAGTAACCTCGTAATAATAAAAATCCTAATCCTAAAATAAAAACTAACGAAAGTGAAAAATAAATATTTCACACCAACTTATATCGAACAATAAAACATTAAAACCTCAACATTTGTCTTAGAAATTAACCCTCGCTTAAACACACAGGTATTCTATTTGAATTTACAGGAATGTAGGTCGGTTTACTGAGGTAGACTGGGAGCTTTATTAATAACTAGCTAACCACACACCTGAGCCGTTTCAAAACTATAAATAAGTCGTTAAGTTACTCCATTTATGTTTCTGAGATCAACTTGACTTTTGCTACCGTTCGTTGGTAAATTTTATAAACTATTTTATGGCATCTTGAGAAAGTTTAAAGTTTTTAGTGCATTCTGATTTTAATATTTTGATGCAAACAGAACTAGGCAGGTGTATTACCTTTTTCAAAATGTAGGCTGTTCAAATATTAAAAAATTGGAAATATTACCAATTAATCTTGTAATTAATAACTTAGTAATTTAGTGTATTACCACTACCTCACAGAAAACCCGCGTGAAAAAACCACAGCGTTGTGTTTCGCCATGTGAATGAGGTTACCGGAGGCCCAATCCTTCCCCCCCCCCATTCCTAATGTCTAAATCGACAAAACCCTAATCCTCAAAGGATCGGCAACATACTCGTAACTCTTCAGTTGTTGCGGGTGGCCATGTACGAGGCTGATTGCTTACCATCAGGTAACCTGTATGCTCGTTTGCCGTCCTGTTACATAAAAAAGGCTCCAATTTAAATATTGCACTTTAATCTAAATAAAAATTTGTAGCATATAATTTGTATTTTTAAAATTAAATGCTTTTTTAAATTTCATTAAGTTCACCACAGTTACCTCATATCGCGACGAAGTTCACGGCAACAAGAGGTACAATAAAAACAAAGGTGGGAAGAGTCGAAAGCCAGTAAATACACTATTAGAATCCTCCTGACACCTTTAATTCAGTACGACGAAAACAAAACACCTACTAAGTCTCTGTGGGTGTTAATTACTAATAGTGAGCATGAACACCTGAGTTCCAGTACTATAAATAAGTCTACCGCGTCCCTTTCTATGGAAGCGTGGCGGTGAAACGGCCACGCCGCAATCGGAAGGTCGCAATTATATCCACTCGTTGACTATAACGCCCTGGTCCCTTACTATTTGTTTTAAGAGTAGTTTTGTGGTGTAAAGTTAAAAAGTGAGGTAATACAAGTGACTCTTATACCCTGAATTAAGTTTCGTATGCATTGATTTTTGATGCCTTTTTTCTTTTACTAGTGATATTACTTTTCAATATGATAATTTTATTTCTGAGTTTCGAAATATGCACGAAATTTTATGCGACAATTTGTCGTTCCGGGTCTGTGTGTCATGTGTATTTGAAAACTCACTTGTGACATAGGTATGGTAACATTTTTTTAAGAAGATAATAAAGGAACAAAACTTTGTTAATGTGGGCTGTGAGCTATATGTAGATTGTAGAGTTCCCTCTGTCTAGACAAGCGGTTAGCCTATTAGGTAAAGGCAAAATTTAGGAGTCCCATTCAATACCAAGATTTTTTAAATGGATACTGAATGTAACAAAATAAAACCAAACCCATCCTTTAGGGAAAATAAGGGTGTCAACAAATTACTCAATTTTCATAAATAAAGCAGTCCCACTTTTTTCGAAGTTATTTTTTCAATTTAATTCGAAATTAGAAAACCGAGGTAACTTTAAACAAGTTTAATTTCCCTTTAACATACACCGAAGAGCCTCGAGACGAGAGCTCAGTTTTTTCTTAAAAGAAATATTTTCGTACAGCCCAGACGTAACAGAAAACTTTATTCCAAAGTTTGAAAAGTTTCCTTCCAAGAATTCCGTGTTGACTTTAAAAAAGATGTTGAAAAATTCGAAATACACCTGTTTTATTCTATTGGAGTTTATACAAACGCTCTTGGAAGTTTTAAAGAGAAGTACGTTCGAATATCAAATAAATAGGAACACGAGTGTTTCTCACTTTATTTTCACGCGAAGAAAATAGCTTCGTAAAGTTTAAATGGCCCCAGTAGTAGGGGTTTTGTTATGCCTGAATGAACTTTCACACCCTCAGTATAGACCAACCGAAATAGCTATGCACATGAAAAATAGGTATTTGGATTTTATACCTTACACCTTTGTCTTAGATTTCTGTTTCACTTGATGTAGCTAAATATATTTGTGTCTAAGCGTAAACCGACTGGCTGACCGTAATGGTTTCACATTATAGTGGTAGTTAGTTCTTTTGGTTCGAGATTGTTCTGGATTGTTTGTGGTAATTATTTTTCTAATTTATTTTGTGTTGTTGTAATAAGCGGCATTGTGTATTTTAATTAGAAAAACGACCTCGAAAAATTATCATAATTTATGGTAATTTAATTTTTTCTCACGAAATTGATATTTTGTTTGGAATATTTGATTTGAATTCTTATATTGAATTCGATGATAAAGAATCTATTGATATGGAAATATGATCGCATTAATATTATCTATCTGTTTTAAAAATAATACAATTTCCTAGAAAAACGAAAATACACACACACACTCACGCACACACATTCAAAGACACGTTTTAAAGTGTGGAAGAGCCAAGCTTCCAACGATGGGTCGGTTCGATCGAAGTGATACCACGGCCTCACAGAAAACCGGCGTGACCACAACGTTGTGTTTTGCCGTATGAGTGATTAGGCTTTTTTTTTTTTTTGTTGAGGGGAAAATCATTAAATGACTTCTCCCGCCCAGGGCCGGGCAGGAGGGAGTGTCAGACTCTTACTGACTAAAAACCTCCCTGTTCCTTCTCCTGCTCTGTGCCGAGGTCGCGGTACCTCATTGCGCTTACCCCGCAACCCCGGCTGAACATCAGCCCTTTAGGGCCCCGTCTGTGGTGGTCGAATGGCTCTTTGAGGCGCGCGCGGAACGCTACGCGCCGTACGCTCGGGCCTGGTTCTGGTCGGGCGGCGAGCTGCCCTTACTCGCCGACCGCAGGCCCGTGCTTACGGTGGCCGGAGATCGTCCCTCGATCCCCGACGCCCGTAGTGTCGCCAGTTGCGGTTGCTGGGGCGTGAGGAGGAGGATTGCTCCCTCACGCGGGCCGCCTCTCTCTTTGCGAGCATGACTGCTTCACAAAAGGAGGAGACGGCGTCCCAGTTCCTCTCACTCCGCACCATGGCCTCGACTAAGGCCGGGCGCGAGAGGTCGCCGCCGCCGATCACTTCCCTGAGGATACGGCGGTGCTCAGCCCAGGCAGGGCATACCGCTACCGTATGCTCCACCGTATCCTCTAGGTGGTCCTCACAATGACGACACTCGGGCGTTTCCTCCCGCTGAATCCGAAACAGGAACCTACCGAAGCTGCCGTGCCCGGTAAGCACCTGCGTCAGACGGAAGGTGAGGACGCCGTGGCGTCTCTCAAGCCACTCCTCAAAGAGGGGTCTTACCGCTGCTATGGTAGCGTGCCCGGATGAGTGATTGGGCTGCCTCTCCCCATCCCTTCCCAATCCTTAAATACCCAAAACCCTTATCCATTAAAGGCCGGCAATGCATTCGTTACTCCTTTGGTGTTACGGGTGTCTATGGGCAGCACCGATTGCTCTCCTTCTGGTAATCCGTTTGAAAGTTTGCTGAGCTATCCCATAAAAAGACACACATGCCCAGAAAATGTTATTTTAGACTCCCGAAAAAAAAAAAAAAAATATTACATTAGTGCTGTTGAGTTTACAAGATCCTAGATCTTGGAGACTAATATAAAAAGTAATTCGTTAAACGCATCTTCGTAAGATAAATTTTAATCAGAGTGTAGGCTACATATTATGTAGGTACTTATTTTGAAAAACCTTAAATTACTTGAGAAACAGCTTTACATTTTATATGCTAATTGAAATCGCTTTAAGACGGAGAAGGCCCATAAAAGAAGGTTGTAAAGCTTATCTCAAATTCTTTGTGAGCAGCATATTATGGTGTATACCTACATATAAAAGTACATACATTATGTATATACATGATCTAACATCAATCAAGGGTTTGCTTTTAAGTAAATTAAAATGTGAAAATGTCACCTTCATGGGTTCATTTGCTTTCTACCAAGGGTTACTTAACGGAGCTGTTGTAGGAAAGATGTGCGTGGTAGCCCTTAAAAATTAACTTAGCCCTACACTAAGATTTTCTCCTGTGTTGTAAGTGCGTTAACAAACTTACAAATTCACATACACAATCTTCTCAGACCTGTAACCGTCTGAGAGGGAATATAACCCGCGACGTCATTTCATTTATTTCTTTTGAAGAGTTCAATAAAATATTTATTTTATAGAGTGTCGATCCAAAACGCTGTTTCTGTAACATCATGAATATGCAGGGATATCTATTTTGGCATTAGCTATTATGACGGGATATTGTTAACAGTCCAGTGTACCGCGTTACTGTGTATTGTGAAAAAGCATACATGAAAAATATATATGACAAACTGTGCGGCAAACTTGCATACAGGTCAAGGTTTTTATATGGGGAAAATCATCAAATGCCTTTCAGTCAGGGCGGAAGGGAGTGCTGTTGCTTGTGACTCGTATTGACTAAGCCCCCCCCCCTCCTGTTCCTTCTCCTGCTCTAAGCCGAGGCCGCGGTGACTCATTGCGCTTATCCCGCAACAACCCCGGCTGAACATCAGCCCTATAAGGCCACGTCTGTGGTGGTCTACTGACTATTTAATTATGAAAATCAAAGAATCAAAAGTTCGCTTATACATCGAACCTTTCCGCTATAAATCTGTTGTTGATTTGAACACAAGGACAACTAAAAATATCGATTAACATATGATATGTGAAATAGTAAAAATATTAATAAAAGTAAAAAAAAAACAGATGAATACCGAGACGGTTTTCGCAAATTCTGACAGCAGAGACTGATTCAAGCCCTGCACTGGCATCGCAGACAGGCCAGTGTAATTAAATTTACTTACCTTTTCATCTAAATTAGAATAACAAACGCTAATTAAGCAAATGTATTAAAATTGCCGTCGAATTGCTAAAACGGTGCATTAATTATGCAATCAGGTTAAACAAAATGCACAACGCAAGCTCAAAAACACGATCACTCGAACGAACACCTTCAGTTAAACAAAAGCACTTATTCCTTTCTTAATGAACAAGGTCTTGTTAATTAGTTTCAAGATATAAAAGGAGTAATATAAAAGCTTTATGTAATAACATAGTTTCATTTACTATATGAAGCACGCGATCGACGCCCAACACTTTGGCAAAAGTGCGTGCTTAATACACCGAAATGGGCGCGGACGACGAAGTGAATTTCCACGTATACTGTTATAATGAAACTCCTCACGCAACTATTCATCGGCATTAGCGGACCTAGCCTTTAGAACATGCCTGATATTACGCTTTAAATTGCTCTATTCTCAACCTAATGTGAGACATCATAGAGGTCATGCCACGATTGATGAATGTTCTTTCAAGTATTTTTCAAAGTTATAATCAATTCTCAGAATGTCGTTTTCATTGCCCACCTACATTGCGTTCCCGTCATTACATTCATCTTTGTACCTGCCTACATCTTTGTTGTGTACTCTCTCATAATTAATTTAATTTGTTTCCCTGTTCTTAAAATTTTGAAGCGAACCTCTGTCAAGCCAACGGTCATATCTAACGAAATAATAAATTAGAATATTTAAACCTTAATTTGCAGGTTAAGTGAAAAATAAACGAAATTAGCTTTACCGTTAACTTAGCGCAAAGTCGACCCTGTTAAAAGCGGACGCGAAAGGACGGGGTATTTAAAGGCTAGTACACAAGTACCGTGATAAGGCAGCAAAGAACGGCGCACGACACGCGTGGTTCGTTTTGCATAGGTTTAAACCGACAGTACACGGAAAAGCATGCAAATTACGTCTGCCGCGTCATACCTACGAAAATATTTTTGCTTTTTGACTCCATTATCGGCGTTACTTCGTCATTTGCATGCCCATTTTGCGTCTTTGGCACCGTCTATATGCGTATAAAAATGAGTATGTATACTTATTCTAAAACGAGCAGATTTTTCTTTATACAGTCTCTGTAAGGGTTTCTTATTGTTTTATTTGTGTGCAAAGTTCACTTTATCGTGCAGGTAAGACCAAGTTGCGCCATTTCAGAGAGAGTTCAGTGTGCAACAAACCTAAGTTGTAAAGGAAAATCTACTAGCGACACACTAATTGGGTGCTAAAGTAAATATTTAAAAAGGTGAGCGGGAAAACGTGAGGTTTTAACTTTTCAATTACGTCAATTAAGAGTGCCGTGCGCAGCTGCGAACAAAATCATTAGGTGTAGCCATTTTAGTGAAAACACAATTCATTCAATATAAAGAACGACGGGTCGGGAACGTTTAATTAAATGACTGTTCTTGAACGAACTAATAACTCAGGAAAAATTAAACGAATAAACTTTTATTGCGTTATTTATTACAATTATATAGGCGACGTGACTTTTGAGATTTTAAAAATATAAAACACACATTTGTGACTGGATTATTGGTGTGCCTGGAGATGCACTTAAAACTTTTTGTGTACTTTAGTCCAGAGTGCAAATATTGATTTACTTTTAGCCTATACAATCACAGCATTTTATTCAAAATTATACCAAAAAAAAAAAAAACTCATTACCTACGTTTCTATATAGTAAGTAAAATGAATACTTATTTACGATATGAATGGAAAAACTACGGACACCAGTACTACGAGGTACCAGGGGACGTGAAAAGCGAAACAGTTCATTTACACCGAACAATATATTAAACTGATCATTCAATGTCGGTAGCATGTCGTTCATATGAGCCATCCAATTGATTTACATTTACATACAAAACGTTTTACCACGATTACTTTGTATACTTTTATTATTTGTCAGTGAATTGTGATTTTTTCGCCTCAATTTAAGCATGTTTTTTTTTTCGTTTTTTTTGATGTTTTTTAAAGGTTGGGCGTGATTTCTTTGGTTAAAATGCTTTGATTTTAACCTCAGCTTTAATACTAAGTGCTTCGGTATTGTAGAAAATTAAACATTATCATCGGCCTAATTTAATAATTACTTATCAATATAAACAGTCGAAGTAATAAATAATAATATGTAAATGGCACAAATATACAATTGTTTTTTTGTGTCTATAAATAACAAATATGTTTCTTAATTACAACTAAACATTGATAAAAAACTTCATGTTTAACAAAACACCAATAAGTATTTGCTGCTTGTGACCGCGACCTGTGCAATCGGGTTGAAACGTCAAGCCTACCAAGGTAGCCGTGGTTGCGGGTTAAGCGCAATGAGTCACCGCGGCCTCGGCCCAGAGCAGGAGAAGAAACGGGGGGTTTTTAGTAAGTAAGAGTCTGACACTCTTCCTCGCCTAATCCTGGACGGGAGAAGTAATTTGATGATTCACCCCTGACAAAAAACAGCCTACCAAGGTATTTAAATAATAAAGCGCCAATAAGTTATTATTTCAGCCCATTTTTCTGTCTCCAAACTTTTAAAGAAATATCAAAAGGGTTGCAATTTGTTCCTAGCTACCAGGATAACATACCTATGAGCAAGTCGCCTGTCAACATTGTTTACGCAAGCAATTTGTCAGTTTTACTAACAAACTGGAATATAACAAGGTAACATGAATTTTCTCCAAGCTAGACTATGAACAAGACATAGAGTGGAACACTCCGAAATTAATGAATATAGTGTACAATTAGCAACAACTTGTATGAGTTTGTATCGAGGATATTAAAATTACATTTCTTTATATACCTATATTCATAGCATGGCAGTCTGTGGTATATTATTTGAATATTATGTAATTAAGTAGGTGGATAAACGAGCAGACGAATTTCCTGATAATATGCAACCTTTTGTGGATAAGACTATCGTAGATTTTAGGGTTTGAGGACCAATATGGGGAGGGGAAGGATTGGGCCTCTTGTAACCTCAGTGACACGTTGAAACACAACATTGTGGTCTCACCGGTTTTCAGGCTGTGGCATGACTCTGGTAGAATCACTCTATTCATGCCGAAGCTTGGCTCTCCCACACTTAAGTCTAGTACCTACTCAACCGTGTTTTCACTATTGGCTCTGTGATTGCATTGAAGAAACTGGGGTTTGAGAACTCTTTTTTATTGTTTGCAGTATATAGTATACTTACTAAATCTGGGAAATAAACCCGAGATAATATAACGCTAATGAGTTACCTATAAGAACGACTATTGTAGGAACTTCGAGGTTGGAAATTCGAACTTAATGTTTGACAATAAAGCATTCATTGAAAGCACTGAGAGGTAAGGAAAAAATACAAAGAGGATTTTCATTATTTGCCATGTATCTGTATAGTTATACTACAATGTTTCTATACGCGGAAGATAGGATTTATGCAATTATACCATGGGATTAAACTGTGGTCATAAACGTTGACAAAGGAGTTCCATTTTACGACAAACCCATGAAAAGCGCCGCGCGACTCTAAATGTAACCGCTGGCTATGTTCTTCGTAATTTAGATTATAGCCGCGGTATATAACATAACATTACACATGTTATTGGTTAAGAAGAATATGGCCGGCCCAGAGCAGGGGGTTTTTAGTCAGTAAGAGTCTGACACTCCCTCCCGCTCGGCCCTGGACGGGAGAAGTCATTTGATTATTTTCCCCTCACAAAAAAAAAACAGTCTGAATGTCAACCATAGGGTAGTGCAGAAAAATCATGCAGTTGCCAGATGATGCGAAGCAAGGATACAATGTCTAAGAACAAATATAAACGGGGAAAGAAAATAGAATAGACAGAGGTTTACTAGTTTTAGTTACTTTCATTGAACTAAAAAGGGAGGAGCTACTACTACTTAAAAGACTTGGAAATCCCAGTCTTCAGTGGATAAAGTAGTTAGTAAAAAGATATCTTTTGCTCATAGATTTTGAGTTGATTTTGAAACGTAGATAACTATTTTCTAATTTTAATATTTATGTTTAAATAAATAGTTAATAATTTTATATTTCCTAATAATAATATTGTAAATGCAAAAGCTTGTTTTGTTTATTCAGAGCTAAATCGATTTTAAGTTTATGGGAACATAGCCTTTTGATAACACACATTATGTATGTATTTCAAAGGATCAGCCAGATTGCTTGCGCTAGCTATCATTTCAAACTTGGTGCTTCTACGAACATTCTAATCTAAAAAATCTAATACTCCTACGGGCTTTGACCTAGTTCTTTATGCATGAACCTGGAATCCAAAACAAAACCCCTTCACCAGACAGGCGCTCCACCAGATATTGCAATTAATAGCAGATGATTGCTTTACAAGCATCTGTTGTGGTGTCCCGGTTTGTAAAGCAACTGCGTCTCATATATCAGGGTGCGGCAAAGCCTGGCCATTACCTACTAATGTGACTTTTTCCAAGTTACATTTTGGTAAGTACTTTCTATGATTATTTAGACAACAATAATAAACGAAGATGAAAAACATCGTGAGGAAACTTAGACTTATAATTTCTAAGTTGGCAATCGCCAATCCACCTTGAGCAAGCGTGATGAAAAGAGGCCTTTCCTCAGCAGTGGGCACTTATAATATGTAGGCTGATAATATGGATGCTTACTTTATATGTATTTTTGACTTAGAGCTAGAAAAGAGCCGAGAATGAGGTAATAAAACGAATAATCTTTAGCTCGTTTTGCAGCTGAAATTGGCGCGAAAGCTAGTTTCACGTTCCTACTAACCTGTGAACGAAGATTGTGCCCTGGATGACACCTATTTCGTGAGTTTAGTAGGCATTACAACCTCACTTTGTAATGGACCTTACCTTTATGGATTTGCTATTCAATGTTCATTTATTTATTTTAAACTTTATTTATATACGTGTGCCGACAGCATTCTGTAAAAGGCATTTACAACTATTGCTTTTTTTACTCAAGTACTGCATAGTCCATAACAAAGTCAATTTCTCTGTCCCTGGTCTCTATGTCATTATGTACGCTTAAACCTTTAAAACTATGCAACGGGTATTGATGCGCTTTTTTATAAATAGACAGATTGAAGAGGAGTGCTTCCACGCATAATAACATCCAGCAATAAATTTTACGATATTGGTACACCACATCAACCGATGATGAATAATCCACTCTACACAAAAGAACTTGCCATAATCATCAATCAACCAGAAAGCAATTGCTTCTGCCGTGCCTCTGTTTAATATGTAGTTCTTTAGTCAGATATTACGACAGCAACGAGAAGACAAGGGATGGAAAACTTTCGAAAATGCATTTCATCATCATCATCAACCTGATTCCGGCCATTGCTGGACATAGGCCTACCCTATTGCACGCCACTGAGCTCGATGCTCAGCTCTTCCCATCCAACTATTGCCACCCTGCATATATCGTCAGTCCCTACACTACGTTTGCCTAGACGTGGTCAAAAGTACCTACATTACTTTACGTACCCGGCCATAGGATTCCTGAATTCAAAGCGAAAACTTAAAACAAAGGAAAGAAATTGGAACAATTAAAACGAGTGACTTGATAATTCCATTGTTGTTCAATTATAGACCATATTACATTATCGAGGGAAAGGGCAAACTGAACGAAATTGTATTTTTTTTCAAAATTCCTT
This sequence comes from Spodoptera exigua, assembly GCA_902829305.4. Lineage (NCBI taxonomy): Eukaryota > Metazoa > Arthropoda > Insecta > Lepidoptera > Noctuidae > Spodoptera > Spodoptera exigua. Next base: position 9,717,053 of record LR824612.2, read on the forward strand.
TTTGATTAAACGATCTCATTGGGAAACCGCAACATTGTACGTTTATATCAAGTGATTTACTTTCCTCAATCGTTAGAGCTTTCATGTCGATCGCAATTTGTGTATTGTTTGGGTCCGCACGCGATACGTAGCCCGAGTTTTATTATTTTTTAAGCAATTCTTGCATTGTGATTCAAGTTAAACTAGTTTAAATACATTTGTTACAAGTTCAAGTGTGTTTTGGTCAATGTTTTTTGGGTTACCATGAATCTATTGAAATGATATAAATGTTAGTTCTTAAAAAATATGGATATGCACTTTCTTAAAGCTCTTAGGAAGTGTCAAAGTCAAAGTCACAGTAAAAATATTTTATTCCAACTAAACCATAAATAGGAACTTTTGAAACGTCAAAATAGAGTAGTAGTCTGTCAGTGTGTTCATCAGTGAAGCTAAGTGCAAGTGTACTTAAGTGAAACTTTCGATTTTCTGTAATCAGCAGTTTCAGTCGTCTGACATTTAGTCATTCAATTACTAATTCCTATATAATTTTAAGGGTTTCAAGTACTAATAAATAATAAATTTTGGATGTTTATATTAAGCCTGTTCTTGGTGAAGAAGATGATTTATAGTAGAATGATGATAAAGCAGTTTTCGTATTGTTTAGTAATTGTAAAATGTCTGCGTTACTTATGAATTGTTTTATATTATTTTGGTAGGGTTTATTAGTAGGGCTGCCGTATCGGTCGGCAAACGAGCTTACGGATAACCTGATGGACACCCGCAACAGAGGAGTTACGAGTGCGTTGTAATTTGGAGATTTAGGGATTGGGGGAGAAGAAGGTTGAACCTCCTGTAATCACTACTCACACGGTGAAACACAAGTGATGAAACTTTACACTGAATCCAATAGCAGACCTTATTGCGTTTGTTTTTTTTTCCTACACGGAGGTAGAACTACTAACAACTTAGCTGCGGTGCTTGCATTCACTTAAGTACATCTACTCTGTTTTATATTAGTATTTTTTGTTAAAAAAAATTGTCATTGTTATACCATTGTATTCAGATTCTACATGACGTAAGCACTAAATCTAACTCACAATATGTATAATGCCATACCAGTGTTATGTTGTACTTCATCGTATGAAGATGAACTGGTAGATGAGTAGTTATGAGAATTAGTGCGCCTGCACAATCCCGATCTGACATTTAACATATGTTAAGGACCGACGTACAAACATAATAATAATATATTGAAGACAAAGTATCGACATTGAAAAAGATGTTATGTATTTGTCTAAATTCTTCGGCAATTAATGGAAAACTAAAAGACTTACGTGAATTAATTGAGAAAAGCAGCCGATGGGTACGCTGCTCATGAATAAGAGTTCCGTTGTGACTTAAAACTAGTAGAGCTTTTCTCAGTTAGGTCATTTACAATTGAGTTATTTTCAATTGATTAATGTATACAATATACTACAATATAAAGAACTATATTCTTACCTGCATCCCTACCTACCTTAAATAAAACAAAGTTCGATTCTAGTTTTCATGCTATTATTACTAATAAGAAAATAAAAAATCTATATAAAAACATACAAATATTCCTGGTTTACTCAATGAACAACAAAATTGCGAACATTATACGAAAATTGCGCTGCAAAATAATCTTGCTAATGGAAGCTAAAAAACTTAATAGCAAACGAAGGAAATTAGTTATTAGAACAGAAACAAATGCAGAATATTTTGCGATTTTGTTAATAATTTCGCTTTGTTATTATGAAACGAGATAATAACGATAAATTGTTGTTAATTTATATATTCAAAACAGCTAGTTTTGAAATATTGTAGGTGCACAATTAAACGCTTAAGGAAAACCACACTCATTTTAGATAACAAAATTAATATATCTTTTAAGTCAATATAAATAACACACACGATTATAAATCTTTACAACTTTTTTAAAACACAAAAAACTGTGCAGAACATAACTCTTTGGTCGATAAACTTTTTTTTTGGTCAATGTAGCCAATAAAACTCACCTCACAGTGACATCATAAAATTAATATACAGAGTAAATTGTTCTTGTATATAATATATAGAATGGAATGAACATTAAATTAACAAAAACGTATCGTTTAAAATGTTAAGTCCGTAAACATCGGTCCATACGGTAAACAATGAAAAGTAATTGTAGCATATCTGTTTGTGTGATCGCAAATAATGTCGCTCGTTTGTCATTTTTCCATTACAATAAACGCTTTTCGGTTATAAACTCTGAAGTAGAGATGGAAAGCGAATGTTTCAATCGAATCGTAATCGATTATTCGGTGATGGATTTCATGTTTTCGAATAGCTTTAGGTTTTATAGTATTTCGTTCAATTTATTGCAGTAGAATGTTTCTTGCATGTAAAAATATAAGATTTAACAAATTTGTTTTGATATGTTAATAATTTTATTTTCTATTTGAAAAGCAAAAAGAATCAACAAGTCTTAATACTTGATAAGTCATGCAGACAATCAGATTAAAATTCATGATACTTTCTTTATCAGTTCAATACAATCAATCTTAGAACTTATGAAAATCAAACTTCAAATTATTCTATCAGTTAGCAATGAAAATATTTTAGTCACAATTTTATTTCTTTTGTCGTCTAAGAAAATAATACACATGTAAAACGATTTTAAGTTTTCGATTCGCTACGTCACCGCTCAGTTCAACTACATACTCACCAGTGACATCACACGATGTTTCAAATCAATATAGGTTTAATTGAAAGCACTTAATTCTTCAAGAAAAGGCAAAATACGTATCTTATGTTTTGAATTCTTACTTTAAGAGGCGGACATTAAAATACAAAATTGTATAAGGTGTAGGTTATTCCATCCCTATCGTACTGCCATGTCTTTAGTCTACATAATTAACGAATTAGACCGTCATGTTTTTGATAAATAAATAGGTATGTTACCTTCTTGTTTCAACCTCAACGATAATGTATCAAATTCCTGATGACAACTCAATTGTATTATCTCATTTAACAAACATTGAATGGACGCATTGTTGATTCGATTATCGACTAAGAATTTTGATGGATGACTAATTTTGATAGGCGCTTGTTTACTGTTAGATGTTTAGTTTAAACTGTGTATAATGTAAATGCTTTGATAGATTTTCAGTTAATACTGAAATTAATTTAGGTAATAATCTATAATCTATATAATTTAGTTCTTTTTCAATAAATTTAATATTGTAATAAAATGGACCCCAATAAGTTCTTTTATACCTATACTAATATTATCAAGAGGTAAAATCCTGGTGTGATACATTAGTTATATGTATTTTAGTTATATGTATAAGTGTGGGAGAGCCATGCTTCGGCACGAATGGGTCGGCTCGACCGGAGTGATACCACGGCCTTACAGAAAACCGGCGTGAAATAACCACTGCGTTGTGTTTCGCCGTGTGAGTGAGGTTACCGGAGGCCCAATCCTTCCCCTTTCCCAATCCCTCCTCAATCCCTAAACCTCCAAATCCCTAATCCCTAAAAGGTCGGTAACGCACTCGTAACTCCTCCGTTGCGAGTGTCCATGGGCGGCGCTGATTGCTTACCATCAGGTAATCCGTCTGCTCGTTTGCCGAGCTATTACATAAAAATGTATCACAGCACGAACGCGAAGCCGCGGGCGAAGATTATTATTTATTATATTTAAATAACATGAAATCTGAACTCAATGAGAATGAAACTCAATTTTAATTACAAAATATTTTTACTTAGCAAAAAAACCTTAGAATATTTTTGTTTAAACCGTCTTTAAATACGCTAGAATTAATGTATCTGGATCTCTACTACGGCAAACACTGAGTTTAAAATAGAAGAATCTAACTCTACACTTTGTATCCATTTTCGGTATATTTTATCTTTACGCCTAGGCTTGAACGTTAAAGCACTAGAAGCTTAGTTTAAAATAAAGTTTCAAATTGAACTGGCCATAATTTTGAGTAGGTGTGTAGTTTCATATCTAAGTTGGATCTGTTCAAAATCAGATCGCGTGCAGCGGGCGTGACTAGGAGTTCGCATCGCACCGCATTCGTTTTACAAAGTTCCTAAACATTTTTAATTGTTAGGTCGTTGACTTGGATTATTAACGTTTCAGTTTTATTACGTTCGTAAGAGGTCAATGACTTGGGTGCTATTGATATGTGGGGAGAAGTAGGGACTCCAAAATTCTTCGTATTGTACTTAAAAGGTTATATGATAAAGTTAGACTTTTATCAAGATAAGTGAGTACATACATACTTTAACAAGCAATTATTTAAAAGGAAATTTATATTATTAAAGTTTTTTTTATTGTTCCAGGATTTGTTCGTTTGAGGCGATGTCGGGTCGCCATGGGGCGAAGTGGTAGTGCAATGGAGGTATGTTATTAAATCAATAAAAAAGTTTTTATTCTAACCCCTTCATTGGGGGATTTCGATGAAAATTTACGAAGAAAAGTAGTGGAAGTGCTGATTGTTATTGAACAAATAACAACTGACTTTCACCTGGCCTTCATCAAAAGAGTGAAGGCCTTTTTTGAGTAAAGGACTCCTTGAGGTTATCTCGATTTTAAGCGAGATATCATGGACACTCGAAATAAGTAATCACGACATATAAATTAATTTTTTTACATCCGAAGATTGATTAGTGTTCAACAGCAATTCCAAACAAAATATAATCTTTTTAAAGCTTTGAAAATCATTAAATTACCTTCCGCCGAGAGGATGCATCTGAATCTTACTGAGTTAGGTAGGCTTCTACTTTCAAGTAGTATAAGGCTATTTAAAAAGTTTTTAATTAATTTCCATACCAAAATAAAGATCAATAGTAGACAATTTAGTAGATACCGATAATTTGATTCTTTGTCAAACTTCCCAACTTGGTAATTGGTTGCACCGAGCTCCCGAACTCCTGCTACGAGTATATTCGAAACCCGATTGCTTGGCAAAGTACACAGATAGGAACTTCGTCAACTGTCATGCGTTCACATGATAATTAGGCCTCGTAATGTACTGTTCGTTTGAATTACATCAAAGGAGAAAGGAAAGTGATCGATACTCATTTGTATTCGTCGATACGTATGGCGGTTGTTTCTGACGATCGCTTTTAGATACAAAAGATATTTTACCTAGAGTATTTATTTTAATACAATGATGATAAAGACGTCTTTTTCAGTTTTTGAATAGTAACTATTGTGAAACATACAAAATGTATTGAATTACTTTAATTCATTGAGAAAAGCTCTACTAGTTTCAAGCCACAACGGGACTCTTATCAATGAGTACGTATTGCTTAGCCAACTGAACACATTTAATTCACAAGAGTCGTCATTTTCAATAAATTAATTATCTTTTCAGCTTTCGCGCCACATTAAGAACTGGCAAATAATCTTGATGTTCAAAATTGACGGTCTAAATTATGAATAAAACTGTACTAAACCGGACCCTGTACTTTATTATATTTATTTATTTCGACCTTTTCAAAGAATTACGGTTATGATCTAAATGAATTTATAATTACGCACTATGTAGGTATGTCGTGCAAAGAATATGAGCCCCTAACGTGGCACGAAACCGGTCGAGTTAACTCGTCAAACAGTTTTGTTGAATATATTTAAGTCATGTTGCTCATTAAACTTATAAAGCAAAAATATCCATGTTTTTTGTTTAACCACCATCAAGAGATATAATTCAGACATTACTAAAAATATTCATATCCAAACAATAAATTCGCTTCGAGTACCTATGTAATTAGAATCGTGTAAGTTCTTTAACCTTTTAATGTACTATTGATATAGTATTTTGACAAAAACATAAGAAGGAAAACGTATATAAGGAAAGTTTTAAAATAAAATTCATGTCGAGAACTTTAGAAATGCAACGAAAGGATTATAGATTACTCCCATTCAGCTTATCGGACACACATTTCTCTCGTATAACGATTTCTTCACGTTGAACTATACGTTTCAAATTCACAAACTATTCTAACAAATAAAATCCCGATGCATGCCAGAACACCGATGGGATTAAGTCAAACTGTATTTTATTGATTGATGCAATTCACTGCTTTGGTAGTCCGAAGTAGTTTGCTGTATGTGTTGACGAAGAACAAATATACTGTTAAAAAAAGATTTTAGAATTAAAATGGCAACTTCTTTAATAGTAGCTATCGTGAGACATACATAGTTTCTCACGTGTCTTAACTTAGAAAAGCTCTACGAGTTTCAAGTCTTAGCGGGACTCTTATTAGTGAGCAGCGTACGCGTCGTGAGCCGTTGCGACTTGAAACTAGTACAGCTTTTCTCAGTTAATTCACGAAATAATATGTCGTTATTTTAAATTTTACTTGTTACTTTTTTACTTCTCTCTGTGACAGAATTCTAATTACATATTTCTCCTCGAAACACATAGTATAATTTTGTATACCAGGAAATATCCTCAAACACGCCCAACATAATCTTCTATCACTAAAATTACTTATTACGAGCATAGCAGTTAAATATTATGGCTCTTCCTTTGTTAATTCTGTGCCCATCTATTTATTTTCCTTACACAACTATTATTTTCCTACGAATACGACTGACATAAAAGTGGTCGTTACAAGAGCATTAAATGGTAACATTGTCCGGCGTACGATTTCATAGATAAGGCAATAACATTCTACTTTTATGGAGTAAACACCGATTTGAACAAATAATATGTTTGATTTTAGAACGTGGATATATTTTGTTTCTTTTTTCTTTTGGTCAAGGCCAGAGTAAGTCGTGTTACTTTGAAAAGCCTTCAAAGTGTCAATACATATAGGTGATGTTAAATAGCATTTTTTATACGTAATATAGAATTACTTCTACTAGTACATTATTATAATATCCCTACAGAGAGCTGTGTGGTGTTTTCATTAAGGAAAGAAAAAAATATCTATAAACTCACAAACGACAACAGAATATCAAAACACAAAACGGTTCAGAATAAAACATGTACGAAATAAACGAAGCGTTCCCAGCTCCAAACGTTTTATATCTCAGGGAAATATGGTTGAATGTAATGTATCATTATTAAAATGTCTCAGAACATTGAAATGAAAAAATAACACATTACTGAACGTATTCCAACTGCATGTTTGTTGGAATACGGCCAGTTACTTATAACTAGTTTAAATGCAGTCCTTATGGGTACCAGAATCGGGTCGCGAACTTGGCCGACCCTCGCTTTTTCCTTGTGAAGTGAACGGAATTCCAAACGGTATTCGAATTAACTTGGTATTTCAAAGTCACGAAAAGTTAGTGAAGTGTGGGTGTCGTAAAAATAGGCATAATATTAATGAATGTCGCTTGGTATCTTTTTATTTTTGTACTACCTTATCAACTATGTTAAAATGTGAATTTTATGCAGCATTGTCAATGAGATTTGAACGCGTGGTAGTTTTTAAAACAATACTTATATGAAATTCTGATAAATAAAAGACACTGAAATTAAACCATAGTTATAGAGGTATATCATGAAAGTAATATATAAATATGGTAAAGAAGTACAAGTATGTATATGCACACATGTTTTATCAAAAAATTGATCTAGACCGAAAATACTGTTACACGTTTTGATCACACTCAGACCCCAACATAATTTATTAAAACAGAGCATATTATTGTCCATTGTGCATGAAAAGAAGAAAGATAAATAGGAACATAAAAAGTTCACAGGATAAAAATTGTTCGGGAACATTCCAGAGATAAAATTACTCCTTAAGAACTTTCGATTGGGCCAAAAACTTTTTTAATATCAACTTTAATGATCTCGATTTTCGTACAGTTTTAATGAGAATATATTTCAATTTATTTGATTTAAAATTCAGCATTGTAAGGGCATCTACTCGTATTATAAACATTCGTTCTCATCTCTCAAATAGGTAAATAAATACGTTTCACATGTCTATTGATTTTAATTTTAAAAACTAAATCAATTTGACGATAAATTAATACCTAAGTCAAAGTCATGAGCAGTGTTTCATTTTAAATTTTGAAATTATTATTTAAATACAAAAACAACATGATCGCGTAAAAGTAAAAATACAATTTACTTAAATAAAAGAATTGATTGGCAGGTGTGTTAAAAAAACAGACCGAATAATTTAGTGAACCGTATGTGTAGGTAAGTGTAAGAACTCTTTCAAGGACAGTGTGTTTAAAAAAAAACCGAATTATTTATTGCAACGTATGTTAAGAATTTTTTCAATGACCTATTTTAGTATAGCCACTACATACATCGGGATACCTTTACATGGCTTAATTTGGGAACTAACACAACATACTTCTGTCCTTTACTCTTCAATAACAGGGATCGGACTCCCATAAATTTGATTACACGGTTCGCAGGCTTTATTCGAATCTCCCGTACACCATCGTCCAAATAAACAACACAGGCAACACTAATAAACTCCAAAATCTCAATTTCACGTGAAATTTAATTGTGAGCTTAATTGCGAAAGGGATACAGTTGCAAATAAATTTACGAATTTATTTAGTATTTGTGAGTATTTGCATCAAGTTTCGACGGATTAGTACCTACAGAATTTTAAATTGTAATGAATTAGCATGGTAGGAAAGGTGACAGTATTTTTGATAGTAAAATTTTTCTTTAATTTGCTTAGAGCTTTTGATTAGAAAACGATGCTTAAAAGAACAGGTTATCTGGAAAAACGTGTTGAATAATGCTTAAAGAAGGATGTCATCTGGAAAGACGTGTACTGTAGAACAAACCACCTTTTTATAAGAGAGACTTGTTGTATTATTTTAGCTTATGGGGCGACTTGTACATATAGTCTTGGCAGCTGGTTTCAGTGCTATGGTGTTCCCTTAGTTACTTTTGACGTATTGATTATTTAAATAGGCGGAGCGTAACATCATTCGCAAAATTTGAGTTCATGGAAGCTAGCCCGCATAAGGAAAATAAAAAGTTGCCTATTAGTCCAGACTATAATCCATGTCTATGCCATTTTTTTTTATAGGTCGTATTACCTGGACACCAGAAGAGTTAAGTACATTGTCGGGCTTTAGGGAGTTAGGGATTGGGGAGGAAATGGGGTAGGGAAAGGATTGAAATACAACGTAAGTGTTGCTTCACAGCCAGTATTCTGTGAGGCCGTAGTATATCTCCGGTCGAGCAGACCAATTCGTGCCGAAATATAGCTCTACATCTATCAATTCAACGACAATTACAAACTTTCACCTATATAACATTAGCAGTGTTAGATGAAAGTATTATCATTCGTGTAAAACAACATTTGAAATAGATCGTAATCGATTTACAATTCACGCTGGCCGCGCGTGAGTAAACGCCTTGATTCTAGGCATAGCGGTGGCGAGCAGTGTAAATTACATTGTTTGTCAAAAGACGTATTCAGGTCACGACATTCTGTTTGGTTTTGCATCAGTTTGATGTGTTGTGTCAAAGCCACGTAATAAACATGTGTGTAGAATCCTAACCTGGTCAGCGTTTTTCACATACGAATCGATGAAATCTGTGTGTAGTCTTTGTGCTACATTTTCGGTGATAGCTCTCTTGATTTAAATGGAAAACGGTTGATGTAGATATGTTTGAGTTAAAATATTGACTACATTATCATTTTTTTTAATCTTTTCATTATTCCAGTATACTATTTCTTACTACTACTAATCCTAAAGCTACGCAAATATAGACCTTATGGAACTAAATTCCTTTGAAGATCAATAGGCATACGATCAAGAAATCTTACCATTCTTCTACACAAGTGTCTGGTGTCTTTCAGTTTTTTTTTAGAAATGAGAACCTTCTCTAGGGTATTCTCTTTCTGCATTCTGCGCTCACAAACATACAATTTCACATACACATCGCACCCAAACCCGGAACAACAATTTGTGTAGAGTTTTTCAGCCGGTTACCCAGCCACCGCGCCAACCTTGAAGTCAAATGCAAACTACAAATTAATCAAACGGAAACTATACGTACAAAATAATAAAAAACCAGGAGAGTAAATGAAGTTTATATTATTACGTGAAAATAGAGGCGACGGACATTGTAAACGTGGACAAGGCTTGGGCATTGAGAAGTTTGTGAAAAAGTGCCATAAAATAATGGCTTGGAGCGGAGCTTGTCAGCGGGATATCCTCGGGTTCTAGTTATGAAACTGTACTGAGACAAGGAACATAGATACTGTTGCGTTCGTTGGTCAAACTTGTAAGAGATAGCGGTTTGAATGGATTGAAAGACATATATAGTGTAGGAGAGCCATGCTTCGGCACAAATGGGTCGACTCGACCGGAGTGATAACCATGGCCTCATAGTATGAGTGAGTTTATTGTAAGCCCAATCCTTCCCCTCCCCCATTTCCTAAATCTCCAAATATCTAATCCCCAAAAGGTTGGCAACGCACACGCATCTCTTGTGTTGTTGCGAGTGTCCATGGGCGGCGCTGATTGCTTACTATCGGGTAATCTGTCTGCTCGTTTGCAAATAGGTATATCACATATAAAAAATGTCTGCAGTATACGTATCACCACCAACCAGCAACTGGGAAAATTTTGGCAAAGGGTTATGTGCAGGTGGTGGTCTTATTTGATAATGATGATATAGGGTAAATTTAGAGGAAATTAATGTTAATAATTATTTCGAAGAGATAATTTTGGGCACGGTTGTCTAAGGCTAAACTTTTAAGGACTTGACATGGGTAAATTAGGAAGGCAAGTAAGTAAAGGTAGACAAGATGATATTGATATAATTATATATTTTTGTAAATATAAACGTTGTTAGACAACTTTTCTTGAAGATCGTTCTAGTCTGTCGGCCTTATTTGTTGTTATTTCTATTGAAGATATTTTTTTTCTTACGGCCTTATGTAATCCGCTCCTTCCTACATATTGCACCTTATCCAACAAACCCGGTATAGCGCAGTTCAACGTTCGACAAACGATACTCCAAGTTCCAAACTCAGTACTATCTCGTTTTGTTTGTCGTTAAAAACATTGGACCAGTTGAAATTGTTGAAAAAACACTTAAATATTTTAATATTTTTTTATCATTTTCGCTATTAAAAACTTGCCTTGTTATTTTTTGTTTAAGTGTAGGTAAAAATATGTCTGGAGTTATAGAAACGTGTACCTAAATTCATGAAACTTATGCTGTCTTTACTTTATTCGAAGTTTTTATCAACTGTATTGTTTGAATTGACTTAAAGTCAATATTTAGTCTTATTATATTATGATTATGGATTATGCTAACTGACACTGACTTTGTCCTTCACAATGAGATGTCACTGAAAATTGAAAGCTTTTCAATGGAGATAGTGCTTCAAATAGTTAGCGATTGTTTCGTTTTTGTTTTTCAAATCCAGCTCAATGATTGATCAAAGTGAATACGGTGTTGTGTTCTGTTTAATTGTTTTACCTGCTGGTGTTCATTTGGTTAGGATTTTGTTCGTGTATTTTGGAATATTGTTTACTAAAACTGAAGACGAGAATTGAAGCGTTGTTACGGATTTATTAATAGAGACAGCTTTATTATCGATAGCTTTAATACCAATTATATTGTTAATATTTTTTTTTAATTTTTGCGTGGCAATAATAAAATATTTTACAGATAATTTTTGAAATTTTAAATTACAATATTTCGTAACTTGACCTGGAAATACAAGCAGGATATTGACCATTAATTTACTTTTCTTGTTACCATTCTAATTTCCCTTAGGGCATTGTACTTTGCTGAGGGTTTTAATTATTTAAAGGGAAGGGTTTTTAGAGGACAATAAAAGTGACAGGTTGTGAGTCTTTTGAATACCTGAACTGAAAGATGTATAATTAAGTTTATTATAAGTCACAACTCTATAAATTATAAATAAGTAGATATTGAGTACAGCCAACTTACACATTTCTATCAAATTCTGTTTTTAGACTTTCAACTTTATAATTTTGATATTAAATCGAAATTCTAATGAAAATTCTAGAGTTTCCTAATAGAAACATCAAAATTAGGTTTTATAGTGGGCGTAGAAGGTTCCTTTTGGTTATTTACTCTCAGAGTTTGATAATTAGATATGTACTCACCAGAGTTCTTGTGCCTCTTTTGTATCTTTCGAAATTCAGCAATATTTCAGCAAATGTTATCGAAAATCTGAGGGTAAGCAATCGATGCCGCTAATGGACACTGGCAACACTAGGGGAGTTGTTGATGTGTTGCTAGTCTTCTATGGATGAGGGTTTCAGAGGTTTAGGAATTGGGAAGGGATACGGGAAGAGAGATCCGGCGTCCTGTAACCTTAATCACGCGCAAAACAAAACGCTGTGCTTTAGTAATTTTCAAAACTCTAATTTCATTTAACCATCCTGTCAACAGAACTGTATTATATATGTTTATGATACTATATTTTTATTACTATTTTCGTTAAAAATATAAATAAAAATTTAATATCATATTAACATTAGACAAATTAATTCTAGAATGTTGGTTGGTAAGTTAAAATTATGAAAATTTGCTTAACTTATAATTACTCATACAAACATCTCCCGGGTCCCACAAACATGCAGTCGACGCTAGAACAAAAGATTAAAACAAATAAAATATTCATAAACAATTCACCATCAAACAATAATGACAATATAACCCCAGCCAAATTACAGAAATCCCCGTCAGAATTAACATAAGTGGGTCCTCATTCAGGCCCCAACTTCCACGATTGCGGCAACAAAGGAAAAAGTTGGCCCACTGAGGGATTTCCAGTCGAGACAATTCGTCCCAATTTAGAATTCAACAGAATTACCACACTTATACAGTTTATCACGAAGTTCTCTATGTAGACGCATTAAGTGCTCGGATTCAGTGCGCTTAAAAGCGAAGCATTGAAAACTTCATGCATGTAGGTAATATACCTTTATGTTGCTCGTAAAGTTGACTTCCGTATTTTCATTACGGACGGAAGTCAAAACTTAAAAGTTTTGACTTCTGAAAGATGCCATGGTGGCCCGAAAGTTAAGACGTCCTTAACCGCGCTTCTAATGAATGAGGGTGCAGGTTAGAATCTTGTCAAGTACAGATATGACTTTTTCCGACGATTACCTATATGTATGTACTTTCTAAGATTTCTTTTTTTGACTGTACGGTTGACGCAGTGGCCGGGTTACTGCCTGCTGTGCAACGTATCGCGGCTTCGATATCCACATGGAACGACGCTTTGTGTGATCCACAAATTGTTGTTTCGGGTCTGGGTGGCTTGTATATGTTTGTAAGTGCAAACCCGACGCAGAAAAAAAAACACAAAAGGTGAAGGCAAACATCGTGAGGAAATCTGGACTTAAAATTTCTAATTACCAATACCCAATTGTCGAAGCGAACGTGGTGATTAATGCTCAACCCTTCTCCATGCAAGAAGATTCATTTGGTCAGCAGTGCCACCTTTGGGCTGATAATTTGGAGTTCGCGGTTGGCGCAGTGGCGAGTTTAATTCTCACATGGAACGATTTTCTTGTACGACCAAATTTTTGTTTCGGATCCGAGTGTGTTGTACATGTGAAATGGTATGTTTGTAACCGCATTTCAGGATTTTCTCCTATATGACACAGGATTCAATCCTAGAGAGGGACTAGAGTGGGCAAAAACATTAATAACAGCTAAAAAACGAAAAGCATTAAAAAAATAAAGACATGTAAAACCTATATTAAAAAAAACCGACTGAAATTGCATTCAAATCTCGTGATGTAAACGTCTGATCAATGCATTTGAACAACAAAGCACACGATAAAAGCATGATCACTGAAAATGAAAATACACAGATTGATAACCCACTATCTTGTTTCCACGAAACGAAAAAAGTTATCAAAAGGAATCTGTAACAACAAAAGTTTTCTCACAAAAATAAATTCCATATAATTTACTGTCTGACATAATAACTACGTTGAATTTATTCCGATGAATATTCATGTTGTCTGATTCAGTACCGCCTGAATCACTGTTACCTATAAAATATGAGATTTTTACGGACAAAATTCTGAGTTAGTGACGCTATCAATTTTTCCAGTGGGTGTAATGATCGCTCCACCCGGGTAAAGTTCACGTGCACTTTTCATGATGCCGATTAGACTCCATTTTCTATAAAATTTTAAATCTCTCATCTGCAGTTTCATTGAAGTTTTTAATTCATTTGCTACTTTGAAACATTTCCGTTGAGGTCTTTTAGAGTGTAGATAGATTCATATGGTAATTAAAGGAATATTAAAAGAGACATTGGCCATTAGGTGATAATTTTTTTAAAGATGATATCGTCAGTATCGTGATACATACTAAATTTGTTAAAAAAAAACGATTGTTGACTTTAAATTAATAGACCTTTTCTCAGTAAGTCTGTACTGAGAAAAGGTCTATTAATTTAAAGTTACAACAGGACTCTTATTCATGAGCAGCGTGCGTGTCGCAGTGACTTAACGACTTACTGAGTTAATTCACGTGAGTAAGTCGTTATTTCCAACAAATTAATTTACAAACATAAAAGTTGGCATGAATAGTTAAAAAATCTCCTAAGATTTATCAATTCAATCATTACAATTGAAATAAAAAAGAAATTGTCATACACCGGGCTAATAATGTTCAGGAGATTTACATTTAGCAATGAAAATAAATTATTCTTAAAGTCAATTCTGTTGTCAAAACTAGGTTATTTTAATAATACTAAAACTTAAACATTTGACGAAAGTCTAAAATAATACAAAAATATATTCTAGAAATCATTTTAATTAACTCCTGCTCTTGATTGACAAATTCGACTATTTTGTTTTCCGCCAACACATTCGTGGAATCACTTGAGTGTTCGCTAATATAAACTTTGTTACAATAACAATAGATCTTAAAATTACTTAAGTGGCACTGTAACTTTACTCTGGCTCTAATTTGAAGAGTGATCGACTGTCACAAAAGAGAATAATTGCTTTGGTGCGTATAATTAACTTAAACTTTTTCCTGTTGACTTTTATTTGGACCATTAAATGCTCGTTTTTCTTTTATTTCGGTGCTATTATGTTGAAAAGAAAAGTAAATAGAAATTAAAATGTTTTGTGTTTTGTTTCAGAGTGGTAAATAAAATGAAGGTTTTATTAGAAAATACATACTTTAGATGTCGCAAGGAAATTTTGTAATGTTTGCCCAATTTATTAATAGGACATATTTTAATAAAAATAATGACTTATTTATTTATGGATTATATATGTATATATAGATAATTGCATAGGTCGCCGCAACGCACACGTTGCTTCTGAATAAGAGTTCCGTTGTGACTTGGAACTAGTAGAGCTTGTCACAGTTCATTCAAGTGAGTCGATATTTTTAATAAATTTAGTAAGTCTAACGATAGTTATTATTCATAAATAGTTAACTGGAAAATCATCACATGACTTCTCTCGCCTTGTGTGACGAGATTGTTGACACCCGTAAACTGTGGGAGAGCCAAGCTTCGGCACGAATAGTAGGTCGGCTCGACCGGAGAGATACCACGGCCTCAGAGAATACCGGCGTGGAACAACAACAGGGTTGTGTTTTACCCTGTGAGTAAGGTTACCGGAGGCCCAATCACCCTCTCCCCCATCCCTTAAATATCTGAAACCCTTATCCCTAAAAGGCCGGCAACGCACTCGTAACTCCTTTGGTGTCCATGGGCAGCGCCTACCATCAGGTAATCCGTCTGCTCGTTCGCCGATCCTCCTTGCCCCGCTACCACGGGTATATAGTATAAGTGTTAATACACAAAACTTCTGCTTATGAAGTCAGAATAAATATATAAAGTGTAGGTATTCGAAGTCACTTCAGCTAGTTCCAACCTACACGCGTCAAATGAAGTGCGTCAACGCTCTTGCGGTACTTATACGAAAGCCTGTCAGCTTCCTGCGATCCCGAAGTGACCGGATGGTAGAAGGTACACGGAACATTAATGACAATCGTTTATAACAAAGGAAGCTGTTGATACCGTATAGTCATTAGTATGAGTATTTGATATAGTTGTTAATATTTATTATTTACCGATATAAATTAGAGATAATCTATACTAATATTATAAAGAGGAAACCTTTATATTTTTGTGTGTTTATATTGAATAGGCTTAAAAACTACCGGACCGATTTCAAAATTTCTTTTACCATTACTTAATAAAATGACAACAAAAGGTATGGTGTTTTAATTTGGGTGGAAGCAACTGTTATATTGATAAAAACTGACAAAGACACAACTCACGGCATCAACAAAATGTTTTTTTTAAATTAGCTTTTATCAGGTGGTTCACTGACTTCTAGGGTCGTTTAGCGTTACATGTATAGCCATTAAAACTAAACATGTACACAAAATTTTCGCACAATTATTAAAGATATCTGTAAAAAAATGGTTGCAAAATCCCACTCACAAACATACCAGCAGTGTGATTCTGTAAGACTTCATTCTAAATTTCGAATCTGAATCCGCTGTGAGTAGTAGTACACTAGCGCTACACTTGCGGGTTGAACTAAATTGACCGCAACATTTTAAAAGTGGCATCCTGTAATGTAATTTCTCCGTCACTTCGACGCTCACTTCACACTCGAACATGATTCAAAATCAAACAAATTTTATAGAATCGACGTGCAAAAATGTATAATACATACGCTTAATAAAAACTTGTAAAAACAGACATTATTAAGTAAGCAAAGAATTTATGTAATCAGAGATTATTGGGAGTAAAATTACTTTTAATTTTCATAATTAATTCCACTTCACTTCACAACCACAATATAAATCTAGAACCTTCTTTTTTTAAACACAAAACAAGATCCCACGACGTTCTCAAAACATATTCCTATTCACACACACGCAAACAAAAAAAAGAAAGAAAGTGCTATTACAATATGAGATAAAATAAAAAAAGAGACAAAACATTCGCAATCTGCACTGTTCTCGTCCGTATTCAGAAAATAAGACACACATATGAGTAAGTTTTGTATCGGAACACCATCGTTGTGTTGCCGCGAAGTTGGGACGCCTCGAGCTGTTAAAACATTCAGCCGACTGCAACTGTACGCAAATAACTTATTTTGTGCATGGCATACAGGAAAGTTTTTTTTAAACCAAAATGTTTTACCAAAGGGTAGCATTTTTTCACAAAAAAAAAACAAAATAAAAGATGGTAAGTAATCATTTTAAACTATGTCAGATAACAACTAGAAGTATAAAATTTGATACCAGTTATCTTAGTGTTGGTAATATAGGTAGGAATATGCAGCTTACGAACAAAGTCCTCGGAAAAAAATTGGTAGCACTGTCCAGCAAGACCCGTGCTTAATGGTGATCCCCATCAGCACCAGTCACCCTTACGAGCGCAATAGAAAGTAAAATTCTACAGCGCTCGTAAGGGACAAATTTTACTTGCCGTATTATTCCACAATTTATATATACCCTCATTCAGACTGTTCTCCGTTCCTATTTTCTTTTTATCTACAAATAATATGAAGTTCTTGAGAGATTGGATGGCCAAGTCTCTTGGATGAGTTTTTGTTGCTTTTAATAATTTAATAATAGCAAATAAATACTATCAGCCGTATTAAAATGAAAAATACATTTCTGTTACGTAATTCATTTTAATATTTATAACTCTTCCTTGATATGTATAAATAAGATAAGAAATAATTACGTAACACAGAGACTACATTTTGTTGGATATAAATATCACAATACAGCACGAATTTCACTTCCCGGCGCAATTTACAATTGCGTGGTACAAGATCAGACAAAAGAGTGAAATATTATGCGAAATCTTTTGGAAATCCGGGGACGTTTTTAGTCACACAGTCCTGCCTTCCATATAAACGTATATGTGGAATTTTACTTTTACATCTTTATTTTATGTACAACCAGCTGGTATCCCCGATTTTGCCTATGTGGTCAAAAAAAAACGGTAATCTAGATCATTATTAAACCTCCTTACTATTTCCAAACATAAAATCAACATATTTTTTTTGTTTAGTTTTAGTTTTTTTTGTTTATATTTTAATGTTGTCCCACATTAGAATTTTCTCCTGTGTCGTGGGTACGTTTACAAAGATACGATTTCACACACACATCACACCTGGACCCGGAACAACAATATGTGGATCACACAAAGAGTTGTTCCGTGCGGGAATCGAACCAGGCCGCGACCCGTTTCGCGGCAGCTAGTTGCCCAGCCATAGTGCATACCATGCAGTCGTCGTCGTTTTAAAATCTTACTTCGTTTCTTCACGACCCACTGGTAGGCAGGTGGATTTGAGGACTAAAAAAAAGGTCCAGTTTGTTTTTGAAGAATACTTCTGCCTGGTACCTGTCAAATGTGTACTCGTATATTGTTGAAACATAATTATGACACCTGCTTTAAGAGTAGACATATCAATAAAGTTCGAAAAATGACACCTACCTATAGACACGCGGAGTTTAGCACAAAAAATCTGCCGCACAAGAACGAGTGCATATCTAATAGGTACCCCGATTAATCAATTCTTTACCTACCATCAGATACCATCATCTTAAGTGAAAAAAATATTTTTGACAATGAACTAATAAATATTTGTACTTTGCCTTTACTCGGCTGTCACACCACGGCAATCTCTAAAATCTAGACTAGAACAATGAGGCCTTCATTTTAGTACGTAACAACATTTAATTAAATGTTAGTTAGTTTAAGAACATTTAACTATTCTGTTATTTATTAAAATGTAATGAACGTAATTGTTTTGTATAACAACATTCAAAGCAGACTGCCTCGTTTTTGTGTTGATTGTAATTTATTAGAGTAAAAACATTTGTATATAGTTGCATGTTGTTAGTTTTCCACTGTGAATAATTAGTTGAAACAAAGTGAGTTTTCCGACGAGTTAAATTAGTATTACCTTTTTTGTGTGTTTAGTTAAAAATCGGGTACAGAATGTACAATCTTAATTCGGCTAGTGATACAAAAAAAAAAACGTTTGTTTAGAATGCAAAAATATATTTGTTTTTAACTACTAACGAATTACTAAAAAACAGATAACACTGCATATTTATATAGATAGATTTAAGAAATGAATTCCTTAATTTTGCCCCTGAATAAATAATACGATTAACAAATTCTATGTCTAAAGGAAAAATTATCAAAAATATAATATCACAAGTAACTAAGTTAGAATATGAAAGTTGTTATACTGATACCCACTTATCTCGGACATCGTGACGAGACGGAGAAAGTTAAATGGGGAAGAAAATGTATGGGCTGTTTGGACCCGAGGTCTGGTGCTAATTCACAAACTACTTAATCCTGTTTCGTAGGACCAAGTTTCAGGGGGACAAGATTGAGAGTTGGAGAGCATATTATATGGGACATTGGACGAATTTATAGATCAATCTGTTCTGATTTGAATATACAGAACATTCATCTCTTGACAAATATTTATGTTCGAGGCACTTGCCTCTGTTATGGGAAACCGTAATGCTTAAAATAACTTAATTTTTAATTAGATGAAATTGTTTCATTCAGTATTCTTTGTAAAAATAAGTAAAGAGAGGAGAACGATATGCAGTTCGAAATCAAATAAAAACATAACTTTCTCGATTGGCAATGTTGTTGTAAGTAATGGCTGAATTAATCTAAAGGAAACTAGCATCTAACACATCTATAACAGAGTTTCATTTCAAACTTATTATCAATTTATAATCAAACATGCTCTACTTCTTTGGACAGCAAAATCTGTTTGCTTCATTGATTCAACTGAATATTCGAAGTCCAACTTTGGTTCCAACATCAACTTTCTAGGTTCGAGGATAGTCGTCCGAGCTAAATGGAAGGGCAATTAATTTATTAAATGCAGTATTACTTGCTCCACGATTTAAACTTGGTTCATATTTCTAGCGAAGTTTAAGGGAATCCTGTTTATTACTTTGATAAGAATATTTCTTGGACTGTTTAATACTTCATTTAGCTGTGACTCTATCAAAGTATTACTTTGTTTTTAGATGAATAAATTATACTTAAAGTAGTTAATTGTGAGAAATTGAGCACATTTTGAAATAGCAACTAAAAAGCACTCTGAACAAAATATTTTAATGGAGTTGTAATTTTGATATATTATCAGCCTTTGAGTGCCGACTTCTGAGCAAAGGCCTTCTCTTCTCTCATATGGAAAAGATTTCTTAAGTTGAATTACGATTTAAACTTTATCATAAGGTTTTCTTACGATGTATTCCTTCACCATATTATTATGACAGTAATGTCTAAATAATCTTAGAAAACAAATAGTAAACGAGGTAGTGTGTATCTGAAAGCGTATTGAACTATAAGATGTGTGAAATGTCCCTTCGTACACATTGTCACCTCAAGTGATATAATTTAAACTGATACAACTAGAAAAATGTAACATTGGTACTTTTAAAAACGCACCCTTATGCTTAAATACTTGGAGGTTTATTTTTAATGCATATTGTACTACTACTATTATACTACGGACATAAAGCGCATAATATAATTCCCTGGTTTACGACGTAATTCGTATTCTTTTCTGGTGAAAAGAAGAGCGACGTAAATCTCCGTCGTCGTCTAGGAGACAGTCAAAACCAAAATCAATAGCCCTCAAATATACTACTTGAATACACTTCAAGCAGTTTGATCGGAGTGCCCTCAAAGAGATACATATAAGCAATTGTTAAAGCGCGTGACAAAGACAAAAATATTATAAATATTTTGGACATTTTACTTGTATCTTTTGTCAGTGGTAATGCTCGTTTCGATATAACATATGTGAATATTACAATATATATACTAAGCAGACAAACTTTTCAGCTTTATAATATTAGTATAGCATTTTTCCAATAAAAAACAGTCTCTTTTTAACAATTAAATTTAACCTTATTAACAATCAATAAAAAAAATTTAATCTAACCGCGTTTTTGCTGTGACCGAGCAAAAAAAACCGATATAATTTTACATTTAAATTTTATTATTTATTTTGAACATCGAATGCTTTCGAATTTTGTCTTAACGGTCAATAGCACAGGCCGGTTACTGGCCGCTGAACAACGCCCTCAACGTAAGAGCGGATTAGATGTCTCGTCGTATCGGACGTCCGACCCTACTGATGGTTGGCGAGACAGCTTCAGATCTGATGTTAATCAAACAAGGACATCGCATAATGGGCTTTAAGATACGTGACAAATATGAGAATTTCAACTTTGATCAGACAATGATGTATAATTAGAAGAAAGCCTAAATCAAAACAAAGAACAAAGAGTTAAAAATATCTAGTATAATAATTGTGCATGTGCTTCTTCAAGACAAATATGTGAATAGGTCCTCTTTTTCATGTTTGACTACGCAAAGTTGAGCGTTGATTGACGTGGTTTTTACGTAAACAATCAAAAGAGTAGTTCTCCAAATTATCAAAGAAAGTATTATTAATATGGCTAATATAATATACACATGTGTTGCATAAGTCAAACATCCAAAACAACAGAACCTTTATACAAAATGGTAAGTTGAAACGTAAACCAAAACAAAATCTACTAAAATCAGACTCAGTGTATTCTTGACGCGTCCGTAGCAAGTTTAAAGCCGCCATCATGGCGAACATTAGCTGAGAAGAGACATTATCGTGTTGTAAACCGGAGATTTAACAGCGTCAGGTAACATACTGGGGGTATCATACTAACCACTGGGGATTCTAGCAAGGAGGTTCGTTGAAGGAAATTGTACAATGTAGGTTTTAATCTTACGAACATGAGTTCTTGAAATAAATTGCATGTCGAGTTTTGTTCTGCTTTGTTGGAAAAGTGGTCTTTTGAGGTTTGGTTAGGCTTGATTAAGAAAGTTAAGAGTTAGAATGGTGCAGCTGTTCAGTTTTGGAAATGTGTCAAAGAAGAAGTAGTGTAGTCCATTCCCATGTCAGATAAACTAATTAGTATATTTTTCTAGTTCACTGAACAATGATCGCAGATTTAGAATTTAATGATTTAAAACGGTTGCCAGGTCAGGAACCGTCAGTGGCCATTATAAGTCGATCATTGCTTATTCTCTATCGGCATGACAAAAGCCATTTGCGGGAGCAAATTAAATGGTGATTATAATGGCTTTTGAAGTGGAATGACTCATACTGTATTGTATTATGACATATAATATGTACATGTATTACAAGAGAAATATGTAGAAAAGTTAGGTTAAGTCTGTTAGGCTGATGTTCGAAAATTATAAAATAATGTAATATTTTTTTTATTGTTTATAAAAACTTAGTAACATTGAAATAAACAAATTATATTTCTGTTTGAAATATTATTTTATCTCAACTGGAAGCTTGTAGTAAAAAAGTACCTGTTCAGTAAAATGGCATAATCAAATAAATCGCATCGTCCATTTCAGGGGTCCGCTGTGATATCCCGTTAAGGAAAATGAAATGAATTACGATCTTCTACATTTTGTTTTTGTGAAAGACGATTTTGGAATAAAACGAGAATGAGACACAAAATTGTATAACAACTTAGAAAGGGCTTGATGATAGTAAGTTTTCATTAGTAAAGTTTAGAAGAAGAATAAGATTTCAAGGCTCTACTTAGTTTGACCTTGAACTAAATCTAAGTCCCATATTCGTATCATGGATTTAGACAAGGGGTCAGAGTCTTAAAATTGCTATCAGAATTATACAAAGAAGTGCAGTGACATGTTTTAAATTTCCGGAAAGCTTTGTTAACTTATTGTGGACCGGCGATTAAGGCTTCCACTTATACAAAACTAAGGGTGCAAAACCTGGCAAATAGGTGTGCCGATATTACTGTATCCAAGTTCTGAATGAATGAAACCTTTTATAGAAACCATTGATATAATGATAAAACACAAATAATTTTAATTTAAAATCTAACAAAAGGCTGGTGACAATGAACTTTGATTTCCAACAATTGGTTTATAAGAAACCTCCTGTTACGTGGAGAGCCTTTGCTCAGCAATAGATACAAACAGTATCAGAGACGTCTAATAGCAAATAATTCTGATGATTTCAGTTCTGTGACATACTAGTTAGCTCTTAAGCCAGGTGTGGGTTGTCATGTGAACATGTGTTGTAAAGTTAACTACAAATATGATTGCTGCAACTGTCCACAACGACGCAACATACTTTGTAGACGTCATTCGCAGATATAATTTCTTCTAGAGACGACAGATGTGCAAAAGAAACAATGTAATCTCTTTGTTCTCCGTATCTCATATTGTAAAAAGGCTTTTGTATGAATGCATCTCATATTTGGAATACGAATTCATGATTTTTGATTAAAATTTCGCAAGGCTTTTATAAGGTGTCGTGTATAATAAAAACATACAAATAATTGGCAAAAAATTCACGTTCTTTTACTGTATTTTGGGACTGCATATTTTAATTAAAGTTTTAATTCAATGTGAGAGTTATTTTTTATTTTAACGATATGGGTATGCTAAAAATAGCAAGCAAAACGAACGAGCACCGTCACAAGATAGGAAATTAGTTATACGTTAAAAAAGTGTCTAGCTATCACAGTTCATGCGATACAACCTGTAATATGATTAAGAGACTTGGATGTTGGATACTTGACTTTAATAGCACAGTATACAGTCGGGCAGCTCACTGCACCAGAGTTAAATTCTCAATGGCCAACACTCTCGGCCACCTTATTTATAGTTAAAGGATGATACAACACAGCGAAGTTACGGACAAATAGATGGGTGGAAAGCCGAGTCTCCGTTTTTACTCTTTGTGTAATGAACCCTATAAATTTAACTACGTATGTACATAAAACTGTAAAAATCTGCTATTAAATAAACACTTATTATAAAACAAATATTTAACGCATATATTTTTTTGGAAAGGGAAAAAAATCTATTTTTATCACGTTACTTTGCTTAATTTGAAATGATCAATAGTTAATAGGCAAATCTTTAATTTTCAAAGTGTTTCAACGACATTAAAGTGTATTACTGAAATTTTCATTAAATAAGCCTATTTTTTGTAAAATAGCAGTCTCTAGATAAAACGCCAAACGATTGATTGATTTCAGACTTGATTATTGCAAAAGTAACAAACGAATTATTTTTTGCAATTCTATTTCAATATTTTCTATCAGAAATAGCTTTCAGTAATACTTACTTAAATCTCTTTATTGAATCTTTTTAATTTAGATTAAACTAAAATAATTGGCTGAAGTTTATGTTAGTATTTTTTAATAATTACTTAATGTTAAGTACTATTTTACTGATTAAGGTCGCAGTAAGCCGCTGGATGCAGGTCACTTCCAACCGGCCTATCTGGAAGTCTATGGGGGAGGCCTATGTTCAGCAGTGGACGTCCTGTGGCTGATATGATGATGATGATGAAAGTACTATTTAGCATAGTACAGCTTTTGTGATTTTGATTTTTTGCGGTTACTCGATCTAAAAACCAACACGCTACCGTTACTTCTGAGTAATGTGAAACTTATAATTACAATGGTGATACTAATTTTCTTCACTATTTGATCGATGTTTTTATGTGAATATTCTTTTTCAATTACTATATCTTAAAAAAATCTTTTTCATTCACTGCTGGGCAGGTCTCTTTAAAGAGACATCGATGTTCAGATCTTCTCATCCAGTCTTCTTACAGATTTTGCATTTAGCTGACGATTACAGATATCATCATTCCACCTAGCTAGAGAGCCTGCTGTACGTTTACCTAAAGAATGTGGTCTTCACTCCAGAACACGTCTACCCCAACGATCATCGGTTCTTCAACGAATGTGACCTGTACAGTACCACTTTAGTTTGTTAACCTTTGGGTTCTGTTATGTTTATATTACTTGTGACCCAGTAATAACAAAAAAATTTAGCAGCGACAAATATCACAAAATTATCCTTTGATCTAACCAATAAATTTTACCAAAAGATGTCGAAGATATATGTTATGTAACTCGATAAATATGTATATTATTGGCAATTTCTTGCCTTTACAAGGATCTAATTTGTTCACGTCTTGTCTTTTATTATGGGTAAATTAGCAATCGACGGTTCTTGTAGGTAAATATAATTTATCTGTTGAGTTATCACAAACTTTCGACATATTTTTTTAAATGGTAGGTCGGTAGACGTGCTTTCAAATTATTTGATGGTAAGTCGGCGAATTCCCTTAACTGAATTCAGGATGGGCCTTCTGGTAACTTAACTCATACGGTATAATACGACGCAAGCGTTATTTCACAACGGTTTTCTAAACGCCGTCCCATCACGTCGGTCGGTACATTCGTTCATTCCATTTGTGCCGAAGCACGCAAGATTTCTCTTCTCTCGCTGTTAATTACCGAAGTAATTGTTGATCTAATGTAGCTTATAATAAGGTTGAAATTAAACCACTTATTACGCTTGAACTGCTGGTTCGTATATTTGACCTGATTTGAACTATGGATATGAACTACGGTCTGAACTAATTTGTACTATGAATGTGAACTGTGATTCTGAACTATGATTCTGAACTATGAATTCGAACCCTAATAACAAAATAAATTACTCTCTTATAGTATTCGATGTAACGAAACCATAGCTTGAATTTAAATCGGGCAACGCCATCTATCGAGCTATGAGACAACTCGTTACAATAAAATATCCTTTGAACTAAACAAACTAAACATATTATTTCATATCTGATGCTCTTGAACATACCGCCCACCAAGGACATTTAGTGGCGGAATGTCCTTCTTTACATTTGTCCTTGAACTTATAATAAAAGTAAATAAGTAATATATTTTTTTTTTTCTTTTTTTTTTTCATAATAAAATGTTGCACATGTTTAGTCAAAATACAATTAATTAACGCATAAAATCACAACCGTTGTTCTTAACATAACATAAAACTTAACCATTCCTAACAAGAGTATAAATGAACTTTGTAAACATAACAGTGAACTTAAAATAACTAACAAAACTAGTAAATAGAGCGAGTACAATCTTCCATAAAACTATATAATTATGTACTTAAAATAAACCTTAGAACTAATACAAACAATGTTTATAACGCATGAGTGGAGATGAGTAAAAGCATGTTATTATAAAAATATACACTATTGACCTGTTACGGGCAATATGCACAGTTTGCTAGTTGGTCTCTTGATAGTGCTCGTTTTGGTTTTTAATGTGACAACACGAGTGACCTTATCATCTCCTGGATGTTTTTGTACTACACGTCCTAGCATCCAACGACTGGGAGGAAGATCGTCCTCCTTAATTAGAACGACGTCTCCGATATTTGGTTCAGGAACAATGAGTGACCATTTATACCCTGTTAATTAAAGTGCTTAAATATTCAGTAGACCACCGCTTCCAAAATGATTGCAGCATTCGCTACACGAATTGCCACCTTGTTAAAGAACCTACTGAGACATTCTCATAATTGCAATCCGGTACATTAATTAACGGTTCTCCGATTAAAAAATGTCCTGGAGTCAAAAGCATTGGTTTTCCTGGATCGTCTAAATGAATAATGCTAATAGGCCGTGAATTCAAGCAAGCCTCGACCTCAGTAAGAAATTTACTTAGTTCTTCGTATGTGAGACTAGATAGAAGACGGGGAATACTAACTTGTTTTATAGGTGTCACACGAGTCTTTGCAGTCAACAATGACACCTTGACCTCTCCTAAGTTATTAGCAAATCGCATGTATACTACAGTGGAATATGCTACTTTTGACGCGTCACAAAATCCATGGAGCTCTACATCGGATTCTATGGTTTTGCCCAACCAACGAGGAATACGAACTTCGGTCAGTAAAATCAGTTCTTCGCGGTAAGTACGCCATTCTTCTGTTAATTCCTTCGTAAGTGATTCATCCCAACCGAGCCCCGCAAGCCATAATTTCTGAATAAAGATTTTAGCTACAACTATTGTTGGCGCTAGCCAACCCAACGGGTCGAATAATCTAGCTATATCTGAAATTACAGTTCTTTTAGTTGCAGGTGTATTCTGAAGCGGCGGGAGATGGACGGTGTACTGAAAGGAATCTTCATTGCGATCCCAGGTAAGTCCTAAAATCTTCATCGTATTATCTGATTTCATTTCTAATTCTTTTTGATCTTTTCCTCTATTCTCATTTTCTTCTTTGTTCTCTACCTTTTGTTCTCTTGCGTTAATTTGATCTAATAACTCTTTATTGTTAGTGTTCCACTTTTGAAGCTCGAAACCTCCCTTTGCTAAAAGACCTTTCATTTGCTGGTATATTTCGATTCCGGTAGTGACGTCATCACATCCGGTGATTAAATCGTCCATATAGTAGCATCTCAATACTTTCTCGGCCACGAGAGGGTAATCGTCGCCTTCGTCGTAAGCAATCTGATGGAGAGTTCTAACCGCCTGATAAGGTGCCGACGCTGTTCCAAAGGTAACTGTTACGAGTTCGTAGTCTTTGATCGGCTCGTTAGGATTGCTCCGCCAGAGAATCCTTTGAAACATAGCATCCTCATCAGCCACTCTTATTTGACGATACATCTTGATTATATCTGCTACCAGTCCAATAGAGTGAGTTCTCCACCTCATAATTGTGTGCCTCAAATCCGCTTGTAATGTTGGACCAATCATCAAAGTATCATTTAAAGATACTCCTTTATTGTTCTTTTGGGACGCATTGAACACAACTCGAACCTTAGTTGTGGTTTTATCTTCCCTTACGACGGCGTGATGTGGTAAGTACACGGCTATTTCCCTTTTATTATCATCTTGACTTACAGGTCGCAGGTGTCCTAAACGTAAGTATTCTTCTATTACATCAGAGTACTTTTCGTACTTTTCCTTTAAATCAGTGTTCTTCGCTAACCTTTTCTCTAATGATTTCAATCTGCTTTCAGCTATATCGCGAGAATCACCTGCTGTGTACTGCGGATCCTTAACTCGAAACGGTAACCGGACTTCGTATCTACCGTCTTCTCTTCTTTTAGTAGTAGCTTTGTAAAATTCTTCACAAAGTTGTTCTTCTGGCGATAAAACCTTTTTTGTACTAATTTGATCTTGAATTTGATCTAAATTGAACTGAGCGTGAGCTACACTTACGCATGGTTGTGTGTAACTTGAACTATTTTTATTTGAACTATTATTTACTACTCCAGATAGAATCCATCCTAATGTGGTGTTCTGAGCAATTAAAGAAGTAGTTGGACTTTTGATCATGCCTGTTTTTATTATGCAACCATACACATCTGCGCCCAGTAACATATTGATTTTACTAGGTTGATTGAACTGAGGATCGGCCAACTGTAAGTTGGTAATATCAAGCCAATTGAAAGCATTTTTATTAAATGCTTGATCTGGTAAGTATGCCGTTATTTTACTGATAACATAAGCATTTAAGTTAAGTTTAAAGTTTGAATCTACCATGGATTGGACGGTGATATTTACCATATATTTAGATAAAGTTGACTTTTGACCTAAGCCTGACACCATTCCACGTATGGGGATTTTCTTAAGCTTCAACAGCTGCACTGTGTCCTCGGTCACAAAACAAGCCTGTGAACCCTGATCCAATAAAGCTCTTACTACCTGATAGTTATCCGTCTTGGACTCAGCTTTTATTAGAGCAGTGGCTAGTAAAACTTGCCCAGGAACAGGAACTGTGTTGGTAGATATACAAGAGACTACTGGAACTGAACTAGTCGAAGGACTATCTTCAACGTCAGCCGGTTTTGAAGAAGAACCGTCCAGATTTGGGTGCAGCAAAGAATGATGACGCTTATGGCAAAGTTTGCAAGTTGTTGGCTTCTTACAGTTTAATACCGTGTGATTGCCTCCTAAACAATTAAAACAAATGTTGTTTTTCGCTACAAACATACGTCTTTCTTCCAAGGGTTCCTTTGCAAATCTTTTGCAAAAGCAGAGCTTATGAGACTCATTACAATACTCACAACGTATGTTGCTTGAACTCACTACCATTGACTTAGCGACATGAGAATGATTGGCCTGATTTTGACTATTTCTCTTAGGCTCGATGAATTCAAGAGCACGGAATCGATTCTCTAAGAACGTAGCAAATTCGTCATAAGTTGGCAATTCATTGGAATCGTGATTACTAAGGCTTAATTCCCATTGTTTACGCGTTTCTAAATCTAGTTTAAAAGTAACTATATGAATGATAATGGCATCCCAAGTTGTCACATCTATGTTTAGATTTCTCAAACCATTAAGACAGTCGTTAGTTGTGTCTAGCAATTCCTTTAGAGGACTCGCTGACTCGACATGCAAACGTTTAAACCCGAAAAGACGTTTCAAAATACAGTTGACTAAATACCTTTTATTGCTGTATCTTTTCTCTAATTGTGCCCAACACTGGCTATAATTTGCATCGGACACCGGTGTTTGTCTAACAAGCTGTTCCGCTTCACCGTTAAGATGACCTTTTAAGTAGTGCATTTTTTGAACGTTGTCCAAATTATTATTATTATGCACGAGTGACACAAATAAGTCTCGAAAAGTTGTCCACTCTGAGTATTTGCCACTAAATTTTGGAATTGATATTTTTGGTAGTTTTACAAAAGAATTTGTACTTGAGTTATAAGAACTACCAGAAGTACCAGGTTCAGAAATAGATGTCTTTGGAGCATCATATTTAGCAAGCATGGACTTTATCAAACATGTATACGTAATATAAGTGTCTTCTGTACTATCATATAATTCCGAAAGCATTTTATTCCCCTGTGTTTCATATTTTTCGTGCAGTTTAGTATAATTGGATACAAACAAATTCCAATCCCGTTCTAATAAATCTCGCCTAGTTTGAATGTAATCGAAAGATAACCTATCTTTAGGCGACTTTTTAAAATTAGTCAAGCCTCGTTGAATAACGTTTTGAACTTCCTTTAAAAGATTAACTAAACCTTCCATTTTATTGACTATAATAATAAGAAAATATTCAAATTTCACTAACAGCAAAACAATTTAAAATAAATTTCATAAACACTTTGACTCTTTTTTTATATGACCTAAGTGTAAAATTTTCTAAAAATTTTACAAGTGTTTAAACTCAATATACTGGGACGGAATTCGGGCATAGGTTCCCCGTTCCCCCGTTTTTCATAAAATTATTCTAAGTCTAAGATGTACTAATTACTCTAAGATAAACTAAATTAAAATAAAACTAAGTCTTCTTGCTTCCGAGATCACAATTTGATAAAATATTCTAAGTTAGAAATTCCTTTGGAATAAAGTCCAAAATTGCTTGAAATTTCACTTGCACTATTAACAATGAAAAGAGTACTTACAGTTGCACTTCATATATACATACGACGATTCTTGGTTGAACTGATGATGTCACTAGCACAAAGCTGCTGGTGGCGCCGTTTGTACTGCCAATGTTGTCCTCACTCGAAACGTCGGAATTTTCAAGTGTTGCCAGTTGTCCTGAGTGTTGTCGACTTTGCGCTTCTCCAAATAGCTCGGCTGATGATCTTGCTGCAAGGAGTCCGTACCTTTGCCGCAGCAATCCACTGCGAGTACGGGAAGTGAACCCAACGGGCCACTTCGTTTTGTTCTTAAAAAAAATATCCGGCTCGAAGGACCAATGTTAATTACCGAAGTAATTGTTGATCTAATGTAGCTTATAATAAGGTTGAAATTAAACCACTTATTACGCTTGAACTGCTGGTTCGTATATTTGACCTGATTTGAACTATGGATATGAACTACGGTCTGAACTAATTTGTACTATGAATGTGAACTGTGATTCTGAACTATGATTCTGAACTATGAATTCGAACCCTAATAACAAAATAAATTACTCTCTTATAGTATTCGATGTAACGAAACCATAGCTTGAATTTAAATCGGGCAACGCCATCTATCGAGCTATGAGACAACTCGTTACAATAAAATATCCTTTGAACTAAACAAACTAAACATATTATTTCATATCTGATGCTCTTGAACACTCGCTTTTTCGAATGTCCTTTTTCTACATTTATTAAATAAAAATTGCGAAAAAAAGTTTGCATAAAATATATTTATTTATTTTCTAACATCGTAAGCGCTGAGTAATTTTGACCCTTTTCTTATAATCCATCATTCCAAATTACTTTATAAAGGCGTATCAAATGATTGAAACTGAAAACAAAACGTACTATTAATCTTTCATATTAGAAACATTTTTCTTAAGCGTATAGAGGCTTAAATATAAGAACAACGGGATCAAAATGTAAGGCATATTTCACTGTAATAATATCTTTTAATATTAGCTGTGCGCAGGAAGATTTTATATTATGAAAGGAAATTACATTGCTGAGAACTTCTGGGGTTAGGTTTGTTTAATATAAATAACTTTATTCGTTATTACTTTTCTGAAGCCATGATGAAGTAATCATATCTTTAAAATAGGTATCAGCACATATACCGGCTATTAGCTGGCTACTCTAGTTTATCACTAGTTTCATGAGTAAATTGAGATCTATCGCCTCGTCATTGGCTGATTTTTATTTTATAGGAAACAAAGAGTAATGTTCCCTAAAATTGGAAAAAGAGGGTCTTTCGACCAGGCGTGGTATTTTTGGCAAAAATAGTTGTATGTTGGCAGTTTTCATCCATTTTAATGAGCGCGCTTACTTTGATTTTTAACGTCCTATACCTAATATTTTTTATCGTAAAACTTCTATGTGCGTCGCTTCATATTTGCCTACTCTATATAAGATGGAGATCGAGATCACAATTTTACTAAAGGTAGAAAGGTAACCTCACTCACATGGCGAAACACAACGCTGTGGGTTGTTTTTCTGTGAGGCCGTGGTATCACTCCGGTCGACCCGACCCAGTCGTGCCGAAGCTTGGCTCTCCCACACTTATTACCACCTAAATTGTCTCAAGCATTCGATGTCTACATATACATATATGTTATGTATGTATCTTTGTTTGAAGTGTATTTGTTTGTGGTGGGACTATATGGTCTAATTTTTCGCTATTCTGCATTTAGATAAAATCTATCGTCCCGTAAAGATTTTCCTTGGGCTGACCGTTCGACCTTCCCGGCTTAATATCTCAAAAAAGAAAAAGATGATAACTTCTTCGAGTAAACTATTAAAGTTATATCCAAACTTTAAAAGTAAAAATTGATGGCTAGAGATAAGGCTAATAACAATCAATAGGGCTGATACATTAAGAGATATTTTTTTTTATTTAAAACGACATTTAACCTATGTTTTAGACGTGCAAACGTCTTTAAAAGATGTGAAATGATTTGGATAGTTTTATTCCGCACTTCATGTTAAAATGTATTATTCCTGTTACCTAAGTTATACTAATACGTTTCATATCCAAATGAAAAAAAAAAAATTAAAAATTTCAAAAGCTCCCACACTCGGTCTATTTGAATAAAACCCACCCAATTTAAATACGTCACTGCATGAATGCGGAGCTTAAGGAACGAAGCGGCTCCTTAACTCTGCATGCTGTAACAAAGAGTACAATAAAGACTAAGTCAGATTATCTACATAAAACAAAAGACGGGTAATGAACTAGCTCAGATCCAGTGTTGCGCCATCGATTTTTCTTTTGTTTATTATTCTTATACGATGAAACAATGTAGTTGTGATTAAAAATGGCCTGCTACTGTTAGATACGTTATATGCCCACTTAGACAAATAGTGTAATTGCCAGTTGCGTATTGAGTGTATAAAAAGACAATAAATGTACAATTTTTTTAAATTGTTTTTAGTCAATTGTCAATTCTGTGCTCATACGTATGCCTTTTCACTTATTTGGAATGCATTTAAATACTATTTTCAAAATGATTGAGGTTGAAGTATAAGCCCAGTTAGTCAGTAAGAGTCTGACATTCCTTCTCGTCCCAATCAGGACGGAAGAAGTCTTTTTTTGAGCACCTAGAATGATTTTTTTATAGGAGCTCTATATAATTATTGGCAAAATTTTTAAAGGGATGATTTTTAAAATTAAGGTATACTATATTCCAAAGAAACCGTATCTCGTTTATTAATTTGGACATTGATACATGTCGATTGATACATTGAGAAATGTTCCAATTAAGATTGTTAATATTTTGTACCAGTGTCAGAATTTTTAAATGTCACTTGTCAAATTGCAATTGATGCTTACTTATTAGGTATTATTTCCCCCAATAGTTCTATGTTTCGTATAGTATATTTTGCAAACCATCAAATATATTTTTTATCGTTATTCAGTTTCAACATTGGTGTCATAGAAAACTAAACCGTCATAAATATTGATGTTTGCTATGCTAACACTATAAAAGCACTATGGAGTGACAAAATTCAATCATAAATCTTTATTTAATATAGTTTTACTATTACTTTAAATAAATCTTAGTAGACTCATAATCCGTTATGAATTATTGTTGCTTAAATAAGTTTTTCGTAAACAATGTTGTTTATTTTAACGATCCCTAGATAAAAAATGATAATTGTAATTGTTTTTTAGACCACTTATTTATAAAGAACAAATTGATGTTTTTTCCAGTGATATACTATTTTGTACTAATGTTGTTTGTTTTGCCTCATCTACTATTATGTGCTAACAATATTAATAAAATATTGATAATGAAAACAAACAAAGTTTTTACATCTAAGCTACGTGTACCCCAACCTACTAACTACCGTACATAATATCTATGTTTTAAAAAAAAACGAAAGGAAAGAAGTCAATTATATCTCAAAATATATTATCAAATTAAAACCCCACTTTCTTAAACTCCCTAAAAGGTCAAACCATTACACACACACGCTACAATAAATCAAGGCCGTCATTATCAAGTGAGAAGGTGTATGTATATATATGTATGTTGTGTAACACTGAAGGTACTCAGAAGGCTGTAACTGGGCTAAGTGTGGACTCATTAACTCATGCCTAATGATGTGCCACTGTCTTAACTTACCCCTCGCTTTGCTATTCTATTAAATCACATCTGCGCCGGGTTTCAAGCGAAAAATGTGACCCATTTTGTTTATCATCTCAATAGAGCCAGATTAATGATTATTTTATTCATTTTCGAAGCTGTTTCTAGAAAGTTCTTTAATGTTCTAGGTTTTTGTTTGTCCTAAATTTAGAGTTTATTTAGTAATTGCTTTTTCTTGGAGTTTCTTTTGGCACTAACTGTGGATGAATGGTATTTTTTTTGTTGATTGATGTTTGGAATGATATTGGAAAATATTATCTTATAAATTCTGTTCTAATAATGATTATGACAATGCCCTGACATCATATACCTAGATACATTTTCGTTCCATTTATAAAGTTTGTGAAATATCACGCATGAAGTGTAGACAACCATCCAAGTAATTTTGTACATAGTTGAGTTAGTAAAGTTAAAAATATTTCTATGGAATAAGCAAAAGGTTCATTTTAGACTGAACCATAAACTCTGAACGAATTTCACTCCTAATTTTTTTTTGCTTATTATACTGATTACAAACTTTAGAAAAACGGACTCCTTTAAACAGTAAAATGTTACCATTGATTTTGGTTTTTAGACTTTAATCGCAAGAGGCGCCATCTAGGCAAGGCAGTAATGGGAGCCTCAACTAAAACAAGTTCTTCTAAAAGATATGTGTCGCTAATAAATCCATATTATACATTAATGTTATCAGGAACTGAAATGTTTATACATCCATCTCAATAAAGTCGTAGATATTATAATGCGCAGTATTAAAATACAATACTCTGGATCACAGTTAAATCACTAACCAAAATTACCCATTTATTACACCCATTAACAAACCGTATCTCTGAGGATAGAAATGATGGCAGCAGTGGATATAAACTGGTATATATGAACTCTAATCAACTATAGTATTTTAGTCAGTCAGTTAAGTTTGAATAAATTTTGATTTTCATGTGCATCATAATATTTACGTGTGAAAGAGTCATGCTTTAGCACAAATGGGTTTGGCTCGACCGGAGCTACACTGCGGTCTCATAGAATACTACAGGAAAACATCACTTATTGTGTGTTTCGCCACGCGCAGTTGTTCCTCCCAATCCTCAATCCTCAAATCCCCTGCCTAGAAGACAGGAGATTTGTCCCTAATAACCCACAATAGACCGGGAATGCACTTGTAGTAACTCCTTTGGTACTACGAGTGTCCATGGGCGGCGCTGATTGCTTACCATCAGGTAATCCTTCTACTCGCTTGCCGATCCCGACTCGTCCCAAAAGAACTTGCCCATAAATATAATAATATTAAGCTAACGGTAGAAATGTCAAATTAATATACAATGGAAATTAATTAATGGATAATCATTTTAAACATATAGCGACCATTTAATGAATTGGAAAAAACAAATAAACTGCATAAAGTATTGCAGTATTTGTTTGAAAGAGGTCGGTTTTCGTCGAAACTGTTGAAACAAGTAATTGGTTGTAACAATACTAGTACAGTGGAACTTAATTTAATTTTAAACCGAGTTAAAATTGTGTCGACAACGTAGCAGAAATGGCCAGATTTTTCACTTAAATATTGAACATGCAATACTTGTACCGATATACCTAACATTGATTTAATTTTGGCATTGCGATACGTTAAGACCTTCGCTAATACCTACATAATATTTCTATAGACAAAATTTGGACGGATAAGCAAAAAGGAAAAAATGGTATATGTGAAAGTACCATTAAAACCATATATATAATGAGTAATGATATAAAATTGTTTTCTTTTTTGAGGATGGAAAATCATTTCACTTTTATCGCCTTAGGCGGGGCGAGAGGCAACTAAAAACTTTTTTCTTCTGTTCCAGACAGGGGTTTAGTATTTTGCTTAATTCCGTCAATAAAGGCTTAATGAGGTTGCACATGTAGTGAAATTTCTAGAGGGCCGACCCTGTCGTTTTTTACTATCGTCACACCAGTTTTCTGTGAGGCTGTGGTAAAACTCCGATTGAGCCATTCCATTCATGCTGAAGCATGGCTCTCCTACACTTTAAACTGAAAATTAGAGCTTGCTAGAAAATCTCAATCTTGAAATTAGGTAGTGTAGTAAGATTATTTTGAACTAGGTCCTAAGTAGCACTTATGTTAATTTATTTCAGACTAAGAGGCTAACTGGAGTGATTAAATGCTAAAACCTCTTTTGATGGACAAGTTATCTAGTCCCTAGACGGGAGGGCTTATGTACTTTATTTATAGACCGTCTCGTCTAAATACATTCTATTTCTGTAATGAACCAAGAATTTTACTAAGATTATTTTATAAGGGTTTTATTTTTTCAGACTTAATATCACATCCTTTGTGTACGGAAAACAAGAATTTATGAAAAATGTTATAAAAAACTAAACAATTTTTTATAAAAAATGTTTATTATTAAAGCTAAATTTTGCTGAAAAATACTGAATATTTCGATAATGTCCAATGATTGGTACTTATTTCAATATCAAAAAGATATTATTTAATACCTATATAGAGCATCTACTTGTCTTAATATTACATAACTTTATACAAAAGTCTTTATACAAATATAGGAGTATTTTATTTTATTATCAAATAATATTTTTTATAGGAGAAATTATATTTGTTCTTAGGTTCCTTTGTAAAGTCACTGAAAATTTGACCTTATATTTATTGAATTAATGTTTTTATCTGCGTGAAATGGGATACATAATACTTTTAGTCTTATAACACTTTGAGACATTTTGACCTAATAATAATGGTACAAAAACCGTTCATGACTGAATGAACGTCACGGTGCCAACTAAGCTGCGTAACGTTCCTGTGTCGCCACATACTGCTCGTGAATATGAGTCCCAAACGTGGCTCGAAACTAGTTTAGATCCCTGTTAACAGTTTTAACAGTTACGTGAGTATTCTGTTTAACATACTTAATAGTTAATTAAGCTTACAATAAAGAAAAAATACTATAAGCTACTAAATAATTACGTACACCAATTCGGTAGAATGTATGAGATTCCATACACCTAACACAACAACTAAAACATCTACATTTGTACTACATTCTAACAAATATTTTTTCTTTCTTCTTTCTTTCTTTCTTTCTTTCTTTATAGGTTATTTGTCTACCCCAAGAAATAAATTTTGATAAAGAAATATAGTGTAAGCAGTCATAAGTATTATCTCCATCGATTACGATTGTGATTTATATAAACTCGTACATACAAAGAGGGTGTCATTAAGGTTGATTGTTGAACACTGAATTTCCTTATAATAACTATTTCTTGATCGGAGAAACTTTTCCTGACTGAAAAGTTACTTTATGAGCTCAGTTGTTCTGTTTTCACTTCTTCAATATCTTCACGTTTATTACGTATTTTATGATCACGTCCATTTTCTACCATTCATACCATGTGGTACAATTGGCAAAATGTCCGCTTCATGGTGGATACCCTATCCACACGCACGAAGCGGTTCGCCTCCTGTTTTATTATCAGAACTGCTTGAACGCCCGAGTGAACAGGTTGCTTATGGGTAGGCGTTCTCCACCTTAGGTAGCATCATCGCTTACCACCAGGGGAGACAGCGGCCTAACGTCTGCCCATTATTATACAAAAAAATCATCAAAACAGTCTTTCAATAGATAGTTTTTCATACATCTTTAGCCTAACAGTGCCCACTGCTGAGTAAAAGCCTCTTCTCACATGGATAAGGTTTGAGCATTAATTACCACGCAACAACATTTTTCACTATGTTTTCTTTCACCATATGTCAGTGGTGTCTATGGAATCATAGAAATTACATATACCTCGGAAAAGGCACAACGAGTAATTGCCAGGTTCCGAAACTCTCACCATCATACGTGAGCTGGTATACACAGTTAAATATAATAAAATATTATTTCAAACTGAAATGTTACCGAGACTACCTATAAACCGGCTTCAATTGCACCACTAACCTACATATACGTAAGTCACTTTGACGACTGTACATGGGTCTAATTCGAACGAATCCCCAACACGAGAATAGTTAAGCTTAAGTCGGGATTTTGCGTCCAATACACGAACATTACATCGCTTAATACTCCCGAAGTATTTGTTGCTATTCGGGCCAGTTTACTTACTGCAAGTTGTCTCATTAACTTGGATTTAGTTACTTGAAACACAATTAACTTCGCTAAGAACACTGAACAGGGAAACAGTCCTTGGTTGCCGTTGAGCGATTGTTTTGTTTTATTATGTTGTTTTGTGTTTTGATGAGGTTTGCGTTTCCAAGGGTTTATTGTTGATAATGTTACAAAATAATAAATAATTCTATAAATTAAGTACATACAATTATATCTTTATAATACGTATATGAGTGGGCTCGATTCGTCGTTCCCATGCCTGTGGTTAGCAATATAAATAATTGTCCTTAAAACTAATAATTACAATGAATCTTACTCAAACGAATATTTATTGCACTTTACTGTGTAACAACAAAAACGATATTTTATTTCAGTTTTGTAACACAGATCGAGTTACAACAAACAAAACATATAACGCCTTCTTTATCACTGACACTTGAAAATCACCTCATGAAACCAAAACAAACCAAAGTTACTTTGCAAGAAAAACATGAATATAATTTTCTAGAAGCCCCGCGCCCGCAATGAGGGTAGGCGACCGAGTTATGGCAACAGTAGTTGCCACAGTCAGTAAGCAAGCAACCGTCGACTGTGGACATTGCCTGAATGCGACCGCTAACGAGAAATTCTCTCCCGCCTATACTATTGTACTACACCACAATGTATTTTACACTCATTTTACCTCACATTACATAGAGAAACTAGAAGTGGCAAAGCAGCTACGATGTTATTTGTAAGACAATATTTACGAAAGAAAATGTATCATACTTGTAGACTAATGTTTAGTTTTTTTATGCGATAGGTTGGCAAATGAACTTTAGACCATTATGCGTTGTATTTGAGTAAAATGTAAAAATGTGTATTTTTTTTTTATGATTGTGAATTATCTTATAATGGGTATAAATACCACCTACCAAACACCTTAAGTTAAGACGGTGATGATGGTGGGTCGATGAGAACTCATTGAAATATATCCAATATGAGTGCGGGAGAGTCATGACACGAACTGGTCGACGGCCTTGGTCGTGATATGTTGACGTGAACAATGCCTGTGTTCAGTCTGGCTGTGTTTGTACAGTTACGGGATCCCTAACCTTTCACTCCCATTTTTTCCCAATCCCCTCAAAACCCCAACCCTCAAATCTCTAAAAGGCTGACATCGCAATTCCTACTACTCTAGCTTTGTAGATGTTCATGGGCAACGCTAATTGCTTAAGCGCCTTAATCTTGTTTGTCGATGTATCCTATCCTATAAGAATAAGAAAACCCTAGTGTAAATGTCGATTGCCTATACACGCTTATTTCAGAAAATTTTCTTAAAATACACAAAGGTGAAACGCGATGTTTCACCTGTCACAATAAAACAACAAACATAATGTGTATACAATATGGAAACCCGTCCATTTTGACGTTTCTCCCGTTTTCAATAAAACCATGACTCGTCGGTTTAATAATGGATTTCCCAACCCTGTCATAGATCAAATAATCATTTTGTCATATATCAAATACATAGGATTCCGTACATTTTACTAGCAATACCCTTTGCTAAGTTGAAGAATTTTTATAACAGGAAAGTTTAATATGAAATGTGATATTTATTGAGGAGTTCCTTACATTTTATTCCTTATAACTAATTTGAAATATATTTTTTCTTACATACAGCCTTATGGTTGCCTGTATCAACATTGTAATAATTATCATTATCTTCAAAAATGCTACCGCATTATTACACATCATTTCTTTAAAATATCACAGAATAAAATGTGACACACAATCTTAAAAAATGTTAAGCATTCATGAGTTTACGTCATCACATTTGCACCTCGAAACTGGCTTTCAAATGAGCAAGAAAAAAAAGCGGCAAAAATATCACAAACGACGCCGCCCATTTCCGCGCTCTTAGGTATACCGGCCACGTTAAAAAGCATTAGTTCAGTAACAAAGGGTGGTATGACAAAGTGCCTTCCTTTCTTGGAGGGGTAACAATAGAGGTGTCGCTTGTTGTACCTCCAAGTTGTCGTGACCGAAGCCAACATTGAACGTAACGACTTAATGCATCGTCTTGTTATTTCTAGAAATAAAAAAGTATTTTAGGTTCTATTTTCTTTGGCCACGTTTTTATATTGAGTATTCATGGTCGCACTAACGCATTTTGTGCGTGTCAGTTATTTTAGTCAGTCTGTTTTGGTATCTAGGTTTTATTTAAAAAATATTTACTTTTGCGAAAGCGTTTTTAATGCTTCGTTAGAATAATGTGATTAAAGTGTAGGAGATTTCCATTCTAATTTCATGACACTCAATCCGATAAAATCAGAGGTGAAAATAATCCATTTGTAAAAACTTTTCCTGTTACAAATGTTAACTTTCCTTCGTAGATAAGGAAAAACATCAGCTTACAGTAAGTGTTCCGGTGAAATTATTCAGATCACTACAAAAACAACTTAGGGAACCCTACTTACTAAAACACGATTTTTTACGTTTGTATAACATTGGTTTTCCAAAACCGTTTATTTTCTGCAAAGCGGTATGGGCAGGGAATACTAATCTGTGCCGCTGTAGGGAAACAATGAGGGCGAAAAATCCCGATCATGGTCATCAGTCTCTACTTCAGTTTAAACATGTAAGGTACATGTGGGTATTAAAGCCTGTCGGCTAATAAGGCCTAAACATTAAAAATCTTGCTTAGAATACGATTTTGCGCTCAATCTCACGCACATACATCTATATTACACGTAAAAGGCGCCACCATGCGGCAAGTGTTGGCTACCACACTCGATCTCGCTAATGGCGTGTTAAACGTTGTCAAAAGTAGCCGCACGTCACGTTTTTACAAATATTGGCCCCGGTTAAACATAAATATTTCTTAAATTATTATACTTATCTCTTTGCACTTACTGTCTGTATTATCGTTAACTCATGCTCGTCCCACATTGCCTTATTTATTAACGTTCTACAGTCCAAATTGTATTTATTTCGTTTTCCATAAATACCTAACCTATGGGTAATAAGGCCTATAAAATTTTATAGTAGGCCTTATTATACTTATAGATATATATTCTTCAATGTTTGCATTATTTTCAAATAATTTCAATAGGTATATCATACATTATTCACAGTTCCTACGTTCACGATGCTTCCTAAGCGAGCATTGTGATCAAAAGATGACTAATTTATGGCATTTCCTCTGAAGACATCGTCTTCCACTTGCACGACTAGAAAAAGAAGAAGAACAATAATATCTGGGTTTCAAGAAAGCATAAGGCTATTAATTTTCGGGGTACTCCAGTGAACAAAGATTAAATTTAATGAATGTAAGAAAAGCAATGCAGGCAATAAAAGTACAAATTCAGAAGAAGAAGAAAACCAAGGGATCTCGGAAATTCTAACCTTCAAACACCTTTAAGAGCAATTAAAACAGTCTTTTCGCGGATCTGATCGAACCAAGGACACTGAAGGCACTCAAGCGAGTTGGTACTGCCATGCCTATGAAGAAAACATACGGTTTTCTTCATGACACCCTATGTTTTCTTTACATTCACAGTACACAGTATGGATGACATAAGGCAGTGCTCTCAATGCCCCAAGTGGTATCATGAGGAGTGTGTTGGTTTATCAGTGGATGATTATGATGACTTCGTACGCCGTGGTGGATGTTAGATGAGGCTACTAATTTAATTCTAAAGTATTATTCTGCCATTGACTGGATAATGATTGATATCAAATACCAAATTATGTTATTTTAGTTGATTAATTGCATAGTTAAAGAAGCAGGCCTTGTTACCCTACCGAATTATAATAAGGCCTATTAAGAGCGTTTAAAAAAATGTTAAATATTGTTTAGGTTTCATGCAGAAGTTGCTATTTTTTTGTTATAGTTTTGTAGTTGCCTAAATAAACGACTGATTACCGAATAAAACTCGTTGATTCTATTACCAGTTTTGATTTAACAACAAATTTCCCTTAGCTAGGCCTTAATACCCTCATGTACCTTAATACAAAAATGATCTTTACTACTTTCATATATTACACACTAGTTTTATAAAAGTTTTATGACTGGACGATATGTCGTCCTAGCTTTATTACTAGCTGGTTTTGATTTAAAATTTTGTCAATTTATTTTTATCTACTTCTTAACCATAAATTTCATGTAAAACTAATAAAAGTAGCACTTAGGTATAGCTTTTATCAATTTACTTTAATGTAAAAGCCAAATCATACATACATGTCATGACACGGCGTGCTAAGAAAAACCAGGTATTTTAAATTTGATAGCATCACGTCACATCACGTTAATGAGTCCTTGCGCCTTAACAACAACGGCGAATTTCTTTTTATTCGACTACATTTAACAACATTCAGATGCATTCGTCAAACATAAATTATTTTTAAAGTGTTTAGACGGAAAACATTCTGACAGATGACTTAGTAGCATGCAATCAGTGTCGTACATGGACACACATACAACATATACTTACACCAGAAGGGTTTCTGTTGGTGGTTAGGATTTTGAGGATTGGGGATTTATGGATTGGCGATGGACAAAATGAAAGGATTGGCCTCCATTAACATTAATCACTGATTCGCCGAAACACAAAGCAAGAGTTGTTTCACGACAGATTTCTGTGACACCGTAATATCTCTACTCCGCCATCACTCGTCTCTTTAAAAAAAGAATGGGTAACATTTTCATAAATGCAAAGCAGTAACATTTTATGCAAACCTATAAAACACAATTTTATGTGTACAGTTGACGCGCAACTAACAATATTTTAAAAATGCATACAAATACCGAAATTGTTAACGTTTTATGGTATACAAATTGATTCAGATTTTCCTTTGTAGCGCAGACTGGAAAACTCATAAAAATGACAATAAAATACAACATTGTTGCATCAAAAGAGTCAGTACGTGAATACATAGGTTCCATGAATGTGAAAATTTATCATAATCATAACTAGCTATTGACCGACTTGACGTACATTTTATCACATGGAGCTGTCGGTAGTC
Source organism: Spodoptera exigua (assembly GCA_902829305.4). Taxonomy (NCBI): domain Eukaryota; kingdom Metazoa; phylum Arthropoda; class Insecta; order Lepidoptera; family Noctuidae; genus Spodoptera; species Spodoptera exigua. The sequence continues at coordinate 9,760,098 of LR824612.2, forward strand.
TACTGATATGCAAATCTTCTGGTAAGCAAATTGTCAGATAAAAAGAGAAAATAAGTACAACGCCTAAAGTAAGAAACCAAAAGGAAAGACTTTACAGATGACAAATGAAGAGTTGATATTAATAAATGTCCAAGCTAAGCTAATTTATTTAATTTATTTTGCCAAAAAATACAACAGTACTAAATAATGAATCTATGTTTACAAATGTGAAATCAGCCACGTTCTTTACAGAAACTGCCATTTTTTATAGTATAATGCCAACAGTGAGCGTAAAGCTTTAAAATAAATATGAAAACAATTTTTAAATAAAAACCAAGTATGGGCTAAACAACACGAAGCTATGTCACAAAACTTACAATACTTATAAAATAATAGCTATTGTTTTTGTTTTCTTTAACACGAGCGAAACGGACGGGTTGAAAACAAAGATATAGCGGCTTTCACCTACATACGGCAAAGTTTCTGGACTCACCCAGTTTAGAATGGAGCTGTGTCAAAAGTTCTACGCTATATTTTACAATTGGGCATTTCTAGGATAGAAATTTATCATGTTTTGTTTTGTATACATTCAAAATACATTCTTTAGATGGATTTAATGACAGCATTATCCACCAGCCTGACCTTTGGATAATGCAGCAATGAGTAAAACCGGTGAGTGCAAGCAGCAAGCAAGTAATTAGACTAAATTTAAAGGAAAAAAAATAGAAGAGAAACTGATATAATAATGTGTAACCGATATATAACATTATAATATACCTACATAAACATAAAATACATTATATAATATAAATAAATAGAAAGAGAAGTTTTGTTCAATATGATAATATTCAACCAGTTCCTTTAAGAAATACTCACGAACTTTCTGCTTAAATGTTAAACGACCTGACACCATCCTTGCGAACAAATTATATACGCAAGGATCACTGTTCTCATAGTAAGTGACGTCACATCATTGTTTGATTAAGTTACTTAAAGCTAGTGGTTTGAGCTGTGGCTTATATCGAAGTGCTAATTAAGGCAATCTCATTGGATGCATGCTCATGCGCAGTTTCATAATTGCGTTATATCTACATTGCGTAGGTAAGCTATACTATAATTACGTGGAATAGTGACTTCCTGCAGATTTTTGGTATAAAAACCACCCTATATCCTTTCTCGAGTTTCAAACTACGTCTGTACCAAATTTTGCAGAAATTGGTTCAGTAGTGTAGGCGTGAAGAAAAGACAGACAGACAGGATTACTCAATCAATCAAATTTATTTATTTACGTTTGTACATAAATATCTTATACTAGGTCTTACATTTTAATTAATCTAGGTAAATAACATTACGGTGCCTGTATAGAATTGAATCTGTACCACAGGCGTTACGGTCACTTTCAGTTACTGTTATGCTATGATTCATCCTTAACAATATTTATTTTTATCCAGATAACTAAGTCATAATTTATACATAATTATACATTTCATTTATACATAATTTAGGAATATATTAAAACTTAACTAATACTACATTACTACCCAATTAAACCTATGTCTATTTGACCACAGTCAGCAACGCCTCGGTTTCGTCGTAATTACGTGATTGTAAAAACTGAGACGTCCGCAGTTTTGCTCTGGCATAGTTTAGGTCGTATATGGGTGTTTCTTTGTTTATTTTATTATACAAATATGGACCTAAAAATGCAAAGAACCTGTTTGTAAACACAAACTTTGATGTGGAGTGAGAAGTACAGACAATATCTTTCCGTCTCTTAGTGTTAGTAAGGTTCACGTCATATGTAAGCGCAGCATGCTGTTTTAATACAGTGAATAGTATAAAAAGTTGTCGTACTGTGAGCACTTTACAAGACTCATACAGTTGGCATGTAGGAAAACGGAACGTTCGGCGCGTGGCGACTTTTAGGATGGCTCTTTGCGCTCGTTCTATCGGAAGTATCAATGTTTTTCCATTTCCACCCCAGGAAGTGATGCAGTATTGGATTATAGATTGACACAAAGCCTTATATAACTGAATAATTAGTTTTTGATCTGCAATATACCGCAACTTCTTAAAGACAAACATCAGCTTGCGAATTCTAGATGTTAAAGCAGCATAATGTTGTTTATATGAAAGGGTTTCATCCAGTATAATCCCTAAGTACTTAATATTATTAGTGTTTACAATTTCCGGACAGCTGGTGCATGCATTAGTCACAGTCATGCAATCGTTGTGCTTATGTGCATATAAGCGAAATTCACTAGTTAGTGTTGGAGATTTACGCATATAAAAATGTATGAATTTGGTCTTATCAGTATTTAATGTTAGTAAATTTATTTTAAGCCAGTTATTTACTACGCTAAATCCATGTTGTGCATAATTTTGAACTTCTGCAATAGAGTTTGCTGAGAAGAGTAGCGCAGTATCATCTGCATATGATACAATTGTGCCACATTGTAGGTTGAGGTTACAAAGGTCATTTATGTATACCAGGAATAGGGTTCCTCCGAGTACACTTCCTTGCGGTATTCCATATTGTGGCAATAACACTTCGGAACTCGTAACATCACCTATTTTCACGCATTGTCGTCTATCCTGTAAGTAGTCCTCAAACAGTTTTAACTGTGTACCTCTTATTCCCAGAGCCTCCAATTTGTTAATTAGGAGTGGGATAGATACCGTGTCAAATGCTTTTGCTAGATCAAGGAAGATTCCCATTACCTGTTTACATTGACCAAGTTCCTCTGTGATATAGTTAGTTAAAGAGTGCACTGCATCGGCTGTTGATAAATTAGCTCTGAAACCAAACTGTTTGGTAGACAAGAGAGAGTTATTTTCAAGATATGCGACCAGTCTATTATTTATAATTTTCTCAAGTACCTTAGATATAGTTGGTAATAAAGAGATCGGCCTGTAGTTATTTACTATATCCTTTTGACCAGATTTATGTATAGGAATGACTACTGCCTTTTTAAGGCATTTAGGAAAAGTACCATTTGATAAACAAATTCTAAAAATGTGAGTCAATGGAGGTGTTAGTATGTGCCTAAATGATTTTAGTATGTTAGCGCTGATATTGTCCCATCCCGTTACTGAACTATTTTTTAATGATAAGATAACACATTCTACTTCACATTCATCCGGCTCTAGCAAAACAAAAGACTTACCGCTATTATTATATGATGAACAGGTTGGTATAACATTATTTGGACCAGTACTACACTGCCTTTGAATGTTTTCAGCAAGTTTTTCACCAATGTTTGCAAAAAATCTATTTACGTTGTCAACGGATAATGACGGGGTTCGATCTGTACTTAATAAGTTCGTGTTACATTCATTTTGCTTTGACATAAATGTTACTGATTTGACGTATTTCCACAATTGTTTAGTGTTATTTCTGCATTGGGATATTTGAGCTTTATCGTATTCAATTTTTATTCTTTTCAGCAAACCATTGCAGAAATTTCTGTATCTTTTATATGTAATCTGAATAACTAAATTATTTGGATTTTGCTTTGCTTTTCTATGTAATCTATCTCGGTGTCTTATACACCTGACTAGACCTGTAGTTATCCATGGTTTAATGTTGTAATATTTCTTACTTAATTTTATTGGGTTAGTATTGTTTAAAATAGCTACTTGCAACTTGTTAATAACATAATACATTGACCAATCCGTGTCAGTAGAATTATACACTCGACTAAAGTCAATATTGTATAAATCACGCTCAAGATTTGTCATATTGATCTTTGACCTTTGCTGCGGGCGCGAATAATGTTTAGTCTGCGTTAATTCAAGTGTAAGCAAAATTGCACAATGGTCAATTACTGTCGCATTTATATTTTTAGTATAGAATAGAATAGAATAGAATTCTTTATTTGCAAAGAATGTAGGTACAAATTATTTGGTGTTACACAGTTTTAAGGTTCCTTGTACATTCTACCATAATTGGAATGCAAATTTATATAAAAGAAATTAAAAATTAAAAAACTAAAATTAAAAAATTAAAACTAAAAAATTAAATTAAAACTTATCATCCAAAAATTCTTGAACTGAATAATAACACTTGCGCAAAAGTAATTCTGTAACGTGCTTTTTAAATTTTGTTAGTGGATGTTCCTTTACAATATTCGGTAGCTTATTATAAACAAGTGGCGCCATACAAATAACGCTTTTTCTTAAAAGTGTTGTTTTGAAAACACCCGTGCTTAACATATTTTTGTATTGGGATCTAATACTTATTGTTCTATTTCGAGTTTCCTTCAAGCTTGTAAACAGGTGTGAGTTTGTTTTAACAAATATACATAATTCAAATATATAAAGACATGGGAAGGTTAATAGTTTATGAGACTTAAATATAGGTAGACAGCTGTCAGTTACTTTTAGGTCAAAAATAGATCTGATGCAGCGTTTTTGAGCTTTAAAAATACTCTCTTTCTCGCTGCAGTTGCCCCAGAATATTACACCGAACCTTAAAAGTGAAATAACTAGTCCGTGATAGGCAACCAACACGCTAGGCAGGTCCACTTTTTTGGACAAATTGTGCAACATGAAAGCAGATGTACTTAACCTCTTACAAATACTCTCTGCTTGAGCCTTCCATGTGAGTCGGCTATCAATGAGTATACCCAAAAATTTTGCAACATCTACTGTGCCAACAGCTTGGCCATTGTGGTTTATATTCATGGTATTAGGAGGGACTCTTTGGTAAAAATGCATAACTTTAGTCTTTTGAAGATTAATTATTAAATTATTGTGATTTAACCAAATTATTAGAGAACTAAGAGTATTATTAATGTCTTGTTCATAATTTTATTTTATTAAAGACGTACTGTCATCGGCAAATAATACCATTGGATTAGGTGTTTGGCGGGGGAGGTCGTTTATATACAATAAAAACAGTAAAGGGCCAAGAACGCTACCCTGAGGCACGCCATATTTTATTAATTTATATGAAGATCTGTATTTTAATTCCTTTTTTGTTTTTAGACATATTCTTGATACCTCAGTACATTGTCTGCGACCGTATAAATACGATTTTATCAAATTCAGTGCGTTTCCTCGAATGCCGTATGCTTCAAGTTTTTTTATAAGGATATCGTGATTTACATAGTCAAACGCTTTGGACATATCTGCATAGATTGCACATATGGGTGTCTTAACATCTACAATAGGCAGTATTTTGAAAAGGAAATCGTAAATTGCCATATTAATATTTTTATTTTTTCTAAAGCCCTTCTGTTCTTCGCATAAAATATCGTATCGATCTAAAAATGTGTAAAGTCTTTCATAGATAACTTTTTCAATTAATTTTGATAAAACAGGTATCAAAGTAATGGGTCTGTAGTTTGACATAGTTTCTTCTTATAGTATAGATTATTAAGGAATTCGATTTCAAATGCTGAAGTGTTGTAAAAAGTTCAAATAATTATGGGAGAAACTTACTCCTAAATGAATGGGACGGCTCGACCTGAGTAATACAATGGTTTCAAAAAACTGGCAAGAAGCAACAATTGCGTAGTGTTTTCTCGGCTGGTTTAAGTCCTCCTCCATCCCTGATATATGTATGATATCCCCGAAATCTACAAATCAGGAAATTCACAATATCCAATTTTACCTAAATAGCCGGACTTTTAATTTCTAGCGTTGACAGTATCTATGGACAAGTTTTCTCCAGTGGTTTCCCAAATGCGGGTCGTTTTCGACCACTTTATCCGGATTGGTTGATAGTGTTTGGCAGCGTACCTCATATTTAGGCTTATATAGTTCATGCACTTAAAGTAACATAACTTCTTTAAGTGGTATACACGTTTTTATTTCAAATGTAACCTATTTTATTCAATAATTTCACATTACGTTCCATTTATTATCATCAACTTTTGAACCAATTGCTTATTCAAGAGGTTAACGTGTTCAAACAAAATTCAACTTTGTTATATTGGTAATTTGGTATAGATCAAACTTTTGTATCAAGGTATGTTTTGTAATTAAATCAGAAAGTTGCTGTTGCTATTATGTTTGTTATGTAACTTATAATAAACTCCTTTTTACCATGAATACATATAAATAACTTTGGATCGACACGTGTTTGGTGCTTACACGCGCGCTTTTGACTGTTGACTTATTTCAAAGAAAATTTGCTAAGATTTTTTTTTGACGTCCTCTTTTTAAATTTTATTATTGTTTTGTGGGTTCTTTTATAAACATATAATTACACATAAATATGTAATATACGCAGTCTCAAACCAATAATTTGTGGATCACACTAAGAATTGTAAAGTTATGGAACCGACTCATAGACCTGTATTTTTAGATATTTTTGGATCAACACGTTCTAAGACCATTTTAAAAGGAGAGAGGAATTGTCAGCCTCTTACTGATAATACGCCAGCCCCTGCTAATTGTGCAATGTAATAATCCCTAACCTTGGGCAAGCGTGGTAATTAATGTTTAAACCTTCTCCGCGTGTTAGAAGAGTGTTCACCTACTTTCCTATCATAACAATCATTTTATTATTAATTTCTTATTTTATTTCATGGTACCTGTACTTTCACTATTCTATGCCTTGCTTTTATTGATAACTCTTTTCTCTTTAGTTAGCTTACTTCTTATTTCGTATTTTCTTCTTCTTCTTAAAATCTGTCAATTTGTTTCCTTGTGTCACAATTTTTCCGATGTAAAAATGTACTAAGATTATATTTTATTAAATGAAAGTTTTAACATTTTGAGAACCTATTCTTAGCTACTTCCCCTTAATACTCGTGGATTCCTAAAAGGCCTTTGTTCTGCGTTGGGCACTCATAGGCTGATGATGAACATATGTTTCTATTTGTATTTAATTTAATATTTAACAATAAAGTTTTAACTTTCATTTAATAAGTTAACAATAGTTTTAACGTTTGAATCTAAATGGGAACTATGTATTAGCGTGGAACTAATTTGCGGGGCCTCAGCAGCTAATATGTTAGTCTCAATAAATAGTTTCAAAGTTCCACTATTCCTTACAGCTGAACTCTAAGGGGTGGGAGTGGAATTATTCAGAAAGTTGGCTCGTTACACCCCGTGAGACATGGCTAACTTTCTAAAAGTGAAACACGAGGAAACGACGAGGCGATATATTAGTACTTATATTGTTCCCAACTTAAAATAACTTTCGCCATCTAATAGTTTCTCGAAGAAGATTTTAACCTTTCCACCTACACTTTGAAGATTGTTTATTGCTAAAATTTTATTGAGGACAATCTGTTGAATGTTATAATGTACTTAGCTAACTGAACATTTGTACTATTTTAAATGAAAAATTATTGTTGTTCTTTGACGTATACGTTGGTCATATTCTCCACTACGCTTAATTATTTGTATGCAAGTACAATTCAATCTATACATTCATAATTTTACAACCAATTTTCTTTGTTTATTAAATTTAATAAAGGTCTAAAGTGAATTCTTTGAAATTAAGTATCAAAAAAACCAACAGCAACAATTTTTTCACGCATTCAAATAAATAAACAAAACGGATTAGGTACAAAAACGAGCAATAACAAAATTGATTTTCGTATTATGACATGCCATAATCGAAGTTAAGTCGAGTGAAAAAGCGAGCTCCTTTTATTTAAGAAAGAACTTTCGAGCTATTTAACACGCAATCCAGACACCCTTTTATTTACGAAAAATGAATAATCATACAAACAATGATCTCGAAGCAAAATTCGCTCGTTAGATAATATAAAATACAGCAATTAATCTGCACAAACTTTGTGACAGTATAGAGGACTTATTATCCTTTTTAAAGTCCCTGAAAAATGTCCCTAATACATTTTCGTCTAAAGTGAAAAAGTTGCGTTTGTTCATTGTAAAGATATGATATAAAAGTCTTTTGTTACGGGACAATGATAAAAATAATTGTGTCAGTGGAACGTGAAATAAATTAAACCGACGCCATAAAAATCCTATGTCTATATTAAAACCCCTTAATTATTTCATACGAGACTGCTCGCCGCTTTGTTATACGGAATTTTATTGTAGACAAAATGTGTGGGTAGGCTTTTATAATTTCTCATTCGGAGTGTAGAATGCAATCCAGGTCAAATTTTCGAGAACTTTTCTTTTCTTCCTCTCGTTAAGGTAATACATTTTTTTACTAACACACAATGATTGAGTACAAGTTATTGTTCCTGAACCAAAAGTGTTGAATTTCTGCCTCTTGCCGTTCTCGTTTCATTTCCATCATTCAATTTTGACCTTTATATCTAACATAAAATAAAGATCAAATAGAGATTATTTGGCCATATACATATTTAGCAGTACGTTCAAAGCTTTTTGTACTCGACCAAGGTCTTAATTTTCTTTGCAAAATACTTTTTAATGAGATTTATAATTCTAGACATAATCTCCTTAACAAGTCAGGCTGTTGGTTTAAATTGAATAGTTTATAAAAGCGAAAGTAATTTGATATGACGGGAGTTGTCTAATTAATCCTTATAATAATGATTGGAAAGCAAAATTATGTTACTTATAATCTTTAACCTTATTGACTTTACCATATTTTTACCTTAAAAAAATCGGTGTGTTGCCGACCTTACCGGGGATTAGCAACACCCCGCCAGTTGTTTCACGTCGGTTTTCTGTGAGACCGAGGTTTCCATCGGTCGAGCCGACCTGTTTTTGCGGCAGCATGGCTCTCCCTCTATAGATAAATGTGTATGGATCAATTACTTTTTCTTCTCTTTAAAATTGTTTTATGAAATAAGCATACACTTCATTGTAACAAAATACAAGTTACCAAAAAGAACTGAAATTGAATCAATAAAATAGAAAAAGAATCAGTCTATTTTCAAAAACACAGGCTAAATTCCCGTCGGCTGAGATAAAAACGAAAGACTTGTATTGTCCAAAGAGCTTTTAGCTCAGAAAGTTTCCCCGAAAAAGATTTCCAAGTTACAGATAAGATTAGAAGTGGAACGTGGACACACGGACGAGGTCCTAGCTCCCAGCCTGTGACGTCTGAATAAGTATATACGACACTTGAAAGAACTTGTTATTATAGGCATGGAGAGATAACATTTTGTTAGATTCAACTCTTTATAGATTTTGTCTTAAAAGGAATAAGGTTTAATTTCCTTTGCGTTCATTAGATAAGTCGTAAACGTTGAAGATTTACATCCTGTATATATGTAACGGTATATTGTTTTTTAACCAATTAAAGTTTTTTTTAAGATTTGCAAGATTTATGTATAGAGGATTAATAGTAATACGTTAATTCGTGAAATTGATAAAAAAAATCGATAAATTGACGATTTTGGTTGCCTTGGAAAATGTTATGGTAGGTTATTCACAATCAATTTATAAATCACTTAAAACCCTTTTAAGCAATAACAACGATTAACACGTGAAATCAAATGTAAAACCAAAAACATTTTTCTCAAGGTCACTGAACTTTAAATAAACAAGTGCACAGTCCTCAACCTTGAGAACGTAATATAAGTAAGCAGAAGTTTTTATTAAAACTGTCACGTACTTTAATTCAATATAACCGTCGTCCACATATTATATTAGTGTGCGGTTTACGCGAGTGTGGGTTCGCTCAAGCTGTCGTCCGTTGCCTAACGATGATTTAGTAATCTAACAGGCGGTGCACAGCTAGCTGGACTCTGTTTTTGCATTGTCACTGTTCAAGCCAAAATGTTAAGAAACTAGTTTAGTGTGACTTCTGTTAGTACTATATTTGTGTTTCTATATATCTCTTCTCGTCCCAAATAATAATACGAATAATGGTCATACTGCGACAAATACTTTAAAACCATGTAAAATGGTGACTAATATACTGTTTCACGGGTTTTGCTTTGCTTTACTTTTCGGTAGAGTTACATCGGCCATAGTCGCAGGCAGACTGAATAATAAAGAATGGTGATTGATGGCAGAATTAAAAAAATTAAATATTATTTTTTTAAATTCTACACTGAAAGTGTTTAATTTCTGCGTAACATATGGTATATGCAAGGTAACCAAAGCACTTGCGAGTAAGGGTAGCTTGCTACCTGACCAGAACCAGACTCGAGCGTATGGGCGCACTGAATCACGCACTCGCTAAAGGGACATCAGGTCACTACAGATCGTACCCATAGTGGACTATGACCAGGCGGCCTCGTGGGTGTATGATTTACCGCGGCCTTGGCTAAGTCAGTAAGAGTCTGATACTCCCTCTCGCTCTACACAGGGCAAGATAGGAAATCTAACGATTTTCTCCCTCAAAAAAAAAAGACTGGGTATATCTAAAAGCAGTGTGAAGTCCTTACCAATCCGATTGTTCCTTTACCACCTATTCTATTAACAACAACAACAATAACGGTGTTTTAGCTTATACAGTAAATAAAAATCTTCCCATTACAAGAAAAGTTGTTTTTCATCTATACAATCCATACTAATATTATAAAGAGGTAAAATTTGTAAGTTTGTAAGTTTGTATGTAAGGGTTAATCTTCGGAACCGCTGGTCGGATTGTCAAAATTCTTTTACTGATACATAGCTACAATCAAATGGAGCCGCCGAGCCGAGGATGTAACCGCGCAAGAGTAGCTAGTGTTTAAATATAATAAAAATGTTATTCAAATAATAATAAGTTGAAAGGAGAAACAGTAATTGATATACATGTAAATTAACACGTACATGAATATTAATTCAATTTTCAACTCTAAAAACATAACAGAAATGTTTATTTTCATGCAAAACCAATTAAATCTCCATTTAAATTCATGATCACTGTTTATTTTCAATTATTTCATATTGTACGATTCATTCATAGCTAAATGGGGCTGACGATAAAACTGGTAGGGCTGTCAGATGAAAGTGACAAAAATGACAAACACTTGTATCATATATATTTTAGATTTTGTTATAGGAAATCAAATATAAAAATCAAAAAATATTATAAAAAACAGATTGTTTATATAAATACAAAAGCACGAAACCTTGTTAATGTTGCGTCCAATCATTTTGTTATTAATATTTTTATAGAAAGACCTTAATTTATATTAGAATAGTATGTAAAAGCGCTCGCTAAAGGGACATCAGGTCACTACAGATCGGGCCCATAGTGGGCTATGACCAGGACGCATATAAAAGTAATGCATCAATGAAATTTAGAAAAAGTAGCGTTTAATGCAATAGCTCGACTTAAATACGCAATTCAAGTATAATTTATAGCCTATAGCACTCAGGAACATTGAAGTAATCTACCAGTGAAAGAATTTTTGAAATCTGACCAGTAGTTCTATACAATACCCCCGTGATACATATTTACAATTATTTTTATGCCGGTAAGAACGTCATACGTCATTACGTTACTTAACAAAATCAACAACAGTTATATATTAATATTATGTTGATTGGCTTTGTCAACAATAACTGAGAAAATTGCAACATAAATTTGAAATCAGGTGAGAATTGTGAAAACCTTTTTTATTTTATTGTAATCAAACGCCCAAAGATTTATATAAAATGTACAGTCCCATGAACGTACACAGATAGGCAACTCGCGCTAAAATCATAAATTAATATAGTTGAGCCATACCAGAATGTTCTCATGAAAGAAGTTGTTTAAATGAAAACAACAATTTACCAATTTGTACGTAAACCATTTCTGTAATAATTATCAATTACGCAGACATAATGAGCCCCCAGCTCGTCCAATTAACGTTATTCCTTTTAAAGGTTTAAGAGAAATAATTTGTTTAAGTTCATTATAATAATTCGTAGCAGCAGCTGCGTAGCGCTACGGCGTAGCTCAAAGTTCGTAGCCATAAACCGTAGAGTTTCTAGTCGATATTATTTTATTTCCATAACGTGTAGTATTTTTTTAATAAAATATCTAGGAACTTAATTACTTATTATAGCCGATTGGTTACGATGTCATAAAATGATTGTTTGACCTAGTTGAATATCTGAAGTCGACCTGAGCCTTTAGCTACATTGTTACTAGAATGCTTGAGCACGCAAATCTTCACTTTGAAGACGGTGTAGCGGTGCGCTTATCAAAAAGCTGCGGATAACGGTAGAAGGCGAGGCGGGATGAGGCAAGACGAAGCTAGATGTGGCAAGGCAAGACGAAGCGAAGCTAGTGTTTGGCGCAGCGTTCTCTTTGTCGCTCACTAAAGATAAGCTGCAAAGTTGATACAATTTCTATACAAGCGTTGTCAATGTAGTTTGTAGTTTTGCATACTGTGGTATTGTATTTTGTTTGAAGCTAAGTCTCAAGTTTGGAAACGTATTGTTGTCGTTTATTGTAATGATGCAAATATGCTCTAAAATCTGATTGTTGTTCTCTCGAGGAATTGTCTTGATTTGCTATCTTGCATTCTTCCCATTTCGATGATACTCGATATCTATGTTATATGTCATAGGTTGGCAAATGAGCAGATGGATTACCTGATAAGCAATCATCGCCGCCCATAGACTCTCGAAATATCAAAAAAATTACAAGTGCGTTGCCAGCCTCTTGTTGGTTATGTCTCAAAAGTTTATAATTATCGTATGAATGAAACAGCCCCGGTAGATCATTACAAATAACTGCATTGTAGTTAGTTGTACATAAGATAATCGCTTACCGCTAGAGGACCCGTTAATGTCACAACATCGTATGCAGTATAAAAACTATCTCATAATGTATCTTAACAAAATAACAGACGACTTAGTATTATGTACTAAATGAATAAAGATTTTATTACAAAACAACATTTATTTAGTAGTAAGTACATAGAAACGGTTGTTCTTAAAAGCATGATGAACTAAAGTACTCACCAAATTGTACGTTATTGCTCGTAAATCCACACTTTATTTCGCAAATGGTACGTTTTCTTCTAAAAAACGTTAGAGCTTTACATCTTCACATATTCACGTGGCCAATAAATTATATTTTGTTTCAATGCGTAGGTGCAGGCCTACGTTTATGACAGCGTTTTGGTGACTGATTTCTTTACTACCAATATTATAAGACCGTGTGGGCCACGATTTTCGACTATTAGTTATTTATATTCTGATAATTTGAGTTTTTGTACGACCTACCCAAAGTTGTTGGGTAAGCGCAATGAGGCACCGCGACCTCGGCCCAGAGCAGGAGAAGGAATAGGGAAGTTTTTAGTCAGTAAGAGTCTGACACTCCCTCCCGCCCCATCCTGGGCGGGAGAAGTCATTTGATGATTTTCCCCTCACAAAAAACCCAAATGTTATTGTTGTCCGTTGGCCAATTCAGCAGAGCTGTTAGTTGATTTGGTTGTAAACTGACACTCGTGAGCTTGCAGAACGGGTTCACTTAAACTGGTGTGTTTTTTCCTCAAAAGATAACTGCAAAATAAACTTTTAGTTAAAAATAGACTGACGTTGTATTTATTTCTGCGTTTTTTCTGAAAGTAGACAACAAATTTTATTTAGATTATTTTGTATAAAATATCGCGTTTAATAGAAAATAGGACTTACCCGTAAACAAGGGTATTTCAAAATTAAACCTCATCACTGAAACCCAATTATTGAGATTCAAATACCTCCTTTTTTGAGTTTGGACTCTTTTCTATTAAGCATACGATATGTAGATTTAAAAGTTTTACGTCCTATTTTCAAAATTACACAAATTTATCGTTTTATGGTTTCATTTTACACTTTTATGATTAAACGCGCGTTAACAAACTGAGTAACCACTTAATACATTATATTAACTTCATTTTATAATCAGTTTTAAACCTACGCTTGAGTTTAGATGTTTTCATTATCTTAACTATCTACGCTACCCCAGAGCGTCGAGATGTAGTTAAGAACCCTGTAAGAAAATATTACCTCAAAAGTTTTTGACATAACGTTAATTACAAAGAAAATATTTATTTAACAATTTTGTTCGGAAAACGTACACTGTTAAATAAATGTAAATAATAATTTCGTATTATGTTATTAAAATAAATATAACCAATAAAATATTTTATAATAAATAAAAACAAATAATGACAAACAATACTTTAACAGTTTAACGACATCACTAAAAACAAACTTGAACACAAAAACATTCCAGAACGTTCCAACTTTCAAACAAATTCGTACACACATAACGTATTCTATAAATGGCCTCATTTGTACCGGTCTACCGGAGCCGGCCCTTATTTAATCACCATTACTGGTACCCGTGTTGACGGGTATTAGTCCTAGCCACTCCTGGATTCAGTATGTGGCTAGAGGAGTCAGCGTGTAACGAAGATAAACAGCCGTCGTGCACGACCCATTATTTTCCTTCGAGCTAATAATAAAAAGGTCATACAAGGAAATATATGATGACCACGTTTTGTTTTGATCTTGTTATGTTGGTGTATGATTGTTTATAGGAAGTAAACGTCAAATTCGTAAAAGTGCTAATTCGTAATAAAGGCCATAATATTCGTTTGAAGGCATTTCTGAAGATTCTTAACTGTGACACGAAGTTTTGATTTTGGCCCAGCTTATGGCTTTTTACAATCATTGCTCACTGAGGTCATATTGCACCTGTTTGAAACAAGTTGTTATATTACCAAACATAATTCTCGGCCCTTTACGCGTTTGGCAGCCATGGTTTCAAATAAATCACTATAGCAAAAGAGTAATTTCTTTGACTTTACTTTCTACTGTGAATTACATGCAGGAGGCAGTATTAAGTAAGCCACAAAGGTACAATAAAGACACACCCAAGAGAGAAAGAGAAGCCAAGCTACGGAAAATTTAATTTTATAAGGTGGTGAAACAAACACTCAATATTTTAAATAGTTAAACATTTGTATGTCGATTAACAAAGGCGTGTAGAATACTGACTAACTTTTTTAACGCCTATATAATTATGTTTACGAATAAATAAATTTATTCGATTTGATTTAATTCACGTGTCATTTTATTAAATCGCTATTAAAATTTGTACGTGAGCTAACAAAATCGCAACTAAACTTTCGTGTATGCACTTCCCAACAATGCTTAACTATGACATAGGCTTTCTGGTTAGCGAAATAAGCGCCTAAGTTAATCTAACTTAGTTATGAAGTTAAGTTGGCACTTACTTGGCTGTTCAGATATATTTCTGGTCTGACTATTATTATGTAAGATATTGGGCACGATATTGTGAAATCTATACGAGTATTTATGATTTACGATTGCGTCATGTATGACTTCATTTGATTAGACGCTTGTCTGCCGGTATATGAGACACAATGGAAAACACATTATATGTCGCTTATATCTATATATTGACTGCACGGTTGGCGTGGTGGCTAGGCATCTGGCTGCCGTGTAACGTGTCGCGGGTTGGATTCCCGCACGGAACAACCCTTTGTGTGATCCACAAATTGTGTGTAAGTAGTCAAGTTATATAAGTATAAGTCGTATAAAATATTGTAAAGTTGTCATAGCGATAAGTCTGTTTTATAAAGGGTTAATTTAAACTTAACAAGGGGGATGTTGTATTGTCTATGATTAGTAATACTAATCAGTGTCGCACTATAATTGTCTATGTCGTCATATCACTATAAAGAGGGTGGCCGAGTGAGTGTCGGCCATTGACAATGTAACTCTGGTGCAGTGAGCTGCAGGACTGTGTACTGTATAATTAAAGTCAAGTATCCAAGATCCAAGTCTTTCAATCATATTACAGTTCCGAGTCTGGGTGTCATGTGTATGTCAAATTGTATGTTTGTAACTGCACTGATGACGAAGAGAAAAATCCTGGTGTAGGTATCTCAGTCTAATCTCTATTTCAATTAATGGACTAACGAACTCAAAAATAATTGTTCTAGAAACAGGAACCAGTAGTTCCGGAGATTAGCGCGTTCAATTAAACAAACAAACTCTTCGGCTTTATAATATTATAATAATTACTAATACTATAGATAAGTTGAAATAATTGCTTTTTGGCTGAGTAAACCCTTTTATTTTCTTTTCAGCTTCAAAAAACTGATGTATTATCTGCACACATCTCTTATTTATTATGCAGGTACGGGATGACTAAGTATAGAGACTGTGTCCATTGTTTTGCTACCGGCCTGACAATTTTTACAAAAGATATGACTCCATTCAAAACTAGTATAAAAATTTAGTATAGTAATTTAGTGTAACAATATCTATTGTCTTTATACTGAGTATAGTTTATTTTCTTGCCAGCGTGCTAAATAACGGCAGCATCGATATATAAAGTAAGATGTTAATTCTTTCCTATCCTATATAATATGACAAAGGCCATAGAAAAACAAAACCAATCTAAACGATTTATATTTAAAAAACTCTCTTCAAAAAAAACGATTCTTCAAAACTCTCACAAACAAATGACGTTGTCAACTTCTGAATGTCAAACAAGTGATACAATATAATAAGAATCAGCATTTTATTTTATTTTCTTTCATTTTCATTTATTCATCGTTCCAAATATTCCTTCAGAATTTATATTAAGCTTTGGATTTTAAAAGGCGACTCTAAATTTGGCTCGAACGTAATAAAATGGAATAAAGTTCTTTTTAGCTGTAGCCACAAAAAGACAGAAACAGGAACTTTGAAAATGTAATTACAACTCTGATGATGTTATTTTCTTAAAAACAAAATTTATAATTATAAAATTTCTTTACTTGTTTTTGTTTTAATGAGGTCTCGTAACATACGTTTATTATTCTTGAAAAAAAGAAGCCAAAATATATTTAATTTTTGTTTCCAATTTAACAATTCGTATACTGGGCAAAAAAGAAACAAAATGGTCAGTGTCGTTACTGTCTGTTTAGACATATCTTACAAAACTTTTAGAGGTCACTGAACTAATCTGTTCATACGTTATCATCATTCGGCCATTTGGTGTGCGCCATATTGTGCTCCTTTTATTGCCCAAGTTAGCTCCATTACCACGCTTATGATTTGTGCGAGTTTACCATATAATACCGTAATTTGTATATATCGTGGCCCGTTTAGTTCGAAGCGTATTCGGCGTGTTTTCGTCTAGACCATAAATATACCGCAGAACTGAATTTATTGAGGAAGCAGAATTATTTCTGTGATTTATAAAGCGATTCTTATTTCCGAGGTGATTTAGTTCGAAGCTTTTAAGGAATTAAAGTTTTTCTGACTTTATGAATTCCGCATAAACAAGATTTTCTAACAATCTTATTATTTTAGTAATTTTATTTCTTAAAAACTTTCGTTCTTGATTCTTATTCCATGAAATATGTTAACGTTTTCCTTAGATCAATCCACTTGTCTACTTACGCCTACTCAAAGCCAATTAAGTTGAGACGAATAAAATCGAAATGTTACTTTTTTTACTTATCTAAGAGATTTCGCGTTCCCATTGACCTGATTTATACTTCTAACCAACTACTTACATACTATAAACCTTATAGCAGAAAATGTTCCACGAAAGGCGTTGATCTGTTGAATTTAACAAATAGCGGCCATCTTTCCGCGTTCCCGCCAATTTACTAAGATGGCGCCCTGTACAGCTGTTTAAGTAAAGGAGGAACTGATGCGTTCACATCACGAGGGTTTGTCTCATTACTTACCCATGAGCTGGTCATTTTGCATTTTATATCCAAATCCAGGTATATTTTAGACCTCGTGAAGCGAAAATTCTGTGATTTTTAGGGCTGAGTTACTAGCCCGACGCCGATTTTCTTTGTTAGTAAATATTTCGTATGACACCTAGTCTTTTTACATTATTTCAAAAACTTTAGATATAATGTCAATGGATACCAAACAATATGTATTTTATAAATAATAAAAATATAAACTTTCACGGACAAAGTCTTGTCTACCTACATATGTATAGTTTTGTACAACACGCATATTTTCCTCTCACAATAGATGTGAAAATTATTTGCAAAAACTTACAACAACTAGGTCGTCAAGGTTTGAAATTGCTCCCTCGAACAACATCTTTCAAAAAACTACCTTTGTCGTGTCCTTGACGAGTGCCCAAGAGACGGCCTCCATTCGCGCCGATTGTTGGTATAAAACATCTTTAGTTGAGAAGTTTGTCACAGAAAAAAGAAATAAGTTCTATTTTTAAATCTAGGTAGCCAGTATGACAAGGACGATTACAGATAATATCTGATCTTATAACTGTCCACGTCAGACTCAGTCGTTGATCTGATCATATCTCGGATTGAGGTTTTTTCATAATAAAAATAAGGTTTGATAACGTTTTCAGATTTTTTATGTTTGGAGATTATTTCTTAATTGGTTTGAGTCCTGAATTGACTTTTTATTTCGTTTTGAATCATGAATTTCTTTATACAGGCAATAGCAGCTTATCTTGATACATGATACTAATTTCTATTTGTAAGTGTTACTCTGTGGCGCACTAGAACGTGCTTAGCAGTGCATAAAAAAATTAATGCAAGTAATTCTTCAAGATTACATTTTAATATTTGTTTTTATAGTAAAATATCTAGATATGATACTTACCTATTTTAAAAAAGGAATACAGTTTAGTGTCAAATTATAAAATGACAACCAACAATTTTATTCCTGTTGACAAATTTTGTTCATTTATTCTCTGCTTAGTTGTTTATAAATCCCATTTGTCTCAGCTCGAGTCCAAGCAAAGGCAATTTTGTTCAACAAAAAACTTGAAAATATATTCAGTCAAATCACGTTAAAACTTCGCTTGTTTCTACTGTCTGCGAGTAGGTGTAGCACAAAGCTTTTGATGCAATTTTAACATGAGCACGCTTTACAAAATTATTTATACTGGCGTAACCCAGTTTGTGTCTAGTTTGTTTAAAAAACTTTAGCCTACTCGTAGTGTGATGAAAATAAGCAAATTGGTGTTATGAGCGCTGTTTGCTTGGTGAAAAATTCCTTTTCGTAGGTGCTCCGTCGCGCAACTTGAGTTGAATAAGTTTTATGCAATTTTTGAGTAGTTTTGTTAGCAGTTGTTGTGCATTGCGAGTTGTTGAAAAAATTTGTTTGATATAAATACTAGAATTAAGTAGTTACGTGAAGAGGCAGCATGTGAATGAAAGTGTATAACGCTAAATATCATTGCATGCTATGTTTCCAAAGTTTTTGGCGGTAGCAAAGTTATAGTAACAATTCCTTAAAACATTATCAATACAATAAAAACATCCCTTAGTAACAAAACTTAGATGTTTCCAATATACTTCGTACTCTGCCAATCTTTCCTTCTTTATTCGGGAGTATCCAAGCCCGATTTCGTACCATATATTTCCATCAAGTTTCATCTCAATCATGTCAAAGATTGACGCGTTCGTCTCCAGTGTATCATGACCATTATTCATAACGTTAGATACATTCATTTCCTCAGGGACATATGCTAATACCATCATGATTAATTAATCTTGGTAACCTTGCACTGAATTAAATGTTTATTAATATAAAACCACTTCGTGTTTACAATGTATGGAAAGTATTTTATAAAAAAATATTTGGTGGGATTAAGTTTCAATTGTGTGCCAAATGACGTTGCTTGAACTACATAGGTATAGATTTATTTGCCTTTTTGAAAATCGAATTCGAGTTGACAGGTTGTTAATGGGCAAATGTGCTCCATCGTTAGTCGCATCATTTCTTATTACAGAGCAAAGTAGTGGCCATTACAAATTAAAAATAAATCATTATAATCAGATTGTCAGGACATAACATAGGGACAACATATAATAGAACGAGAATTCTTCTCGTAGCACTCTCTAAGGGAAATGAACTGTTCCAACTGCGATTTCTAAGTCGCCAACCAATGCGCAGATGATTACCAAGTCTTGTAAAGGATGCTTATAGACCAGCCATAGACTATCGTAGGTTGTACAGAAGACATGTATCATATGATATATTTGCCTCGCCGTGTATCCTTGTTTTCTAATAGTTCATACAGTTCGAAATTGAATTTTGAATAGAAAGTAGTTCGGATTTTGTAGCTTACATGGTTTTCTTACTCTATGTTTTACATATATAGCTTTTTGAACGTCAACATAGGTTGCATCATGCGCGTATTTTTTCCTTCAACGTAAAGCCGACTAAATATAATGTAGGTACTACAAAAAAATATACCAATCTTTCTCAAATAAACATACAACATCCTAAACTAAGTTTGACTCACAAATTCTAGGGTTACATTCTGAGACTAAGTTTCACTAATTATGTACAAACTAAACGTCTGAACCTTGTCTTCTAAATAATTACAAGTTAGAACTATCGGCATTCTTAAGTCGACACTGGTACAACTAATACACAATGGAATTTGATATAGTCTTTGATTTTAGTTAGATATACTTTCTAAGTGTATTTAGATACCCCTGACAAATGGCGAAGAAAAACGTCGAGAGGAAACCTGAACTTATAATTTCTAAGTACAAGTTTGAGCAAGCGCGGTTAATGTTATGCTCAAACGTTCTCCCAGTAAAACGAGAATTTAACACAGCACCAATAGGCTGATGATAATATAATGTGATTACCTTAATTTTTGTCACATAATTTAACCAACTTCATAATGAAACCAAGAATTAAATTGTGACATGGAGTTTTTTGTTTTCTGTTGTCTATAGAAATTTACATTTTGAAACAACAAAATTCAAAAGGGGTGAGACGAGGGAGAGTGTCAGACTCTTACTGACTAAGAAACTTTGCCACATTTGCGCCACTGCTACCGCCGCTGTCGCTTTTTGTTTTTCCAGCACTTTTTCGCCTTCTTAGCTGCAGTCCTTGTCCCTAAGAATAAGGTATGCCATGTATCTTTACTTGCGCTGTTATTTTTAAGTTAACTACATTATTAATTGTCTTTTTAAAATCCTTTGATATTCCATCTTAATTTAAAATAAGCAAGGTTCAGCTGAACAATTTGAAGTCACGGCTTGTATTAAAGGCATGTCATGGTAGCTTTAGATAATTATTTGCCAATTAAGATTAATTTACATTTCTGACATCATTACAGGTGAAATTGCTGGAACATTAATATTTTGGTATAATAATAATGGTTTCGGATATTGTTAGGTAAAGCTATTTTGACACATATCAAGGTCTTTTGTTTATTATTTATTCATGATAAGGTAGGATGGATACTAATTACTTAATTGGTAATTAAAAGAATAGATGTATTATGATATAATAAGGTTGATATTTGGAGGATGATATTTCATCACGGCAGGGGCCTGTTTCTCACTGGATAGACAAGACATAGATATATATTGAGTATAGAACATAATATCGGGTACTTATGTGAAAATGGAGAAATTACGTTAAATTTAAAATTTGTTTAGAAATACACAACGTTCATATGTACATCCAACCATGCTTACCTATTTATTACATTAGCAAGATAATCATCTTGAGCCCGAAATGGTGACAGATGGACTGCAGATTTTCTTCTTTGTGGGTGAACCATTGGCTCTACGCTGGGAAGGCACCTAATGCAGGAATCGTCGTCGACCGTCGTAATGACAACTGTGTGTGTGGATTATCCATAACTTGTTGTTCCATCTTGAGGTGATGTGCTATTGAAATTGTATTTTTTTTTAAATGCACCCATAATACACGAGAAAATCCTATCAAATTTTTATTTTTATTTTTAATCACAAAGACTACTATTGCTTCTTTCGTGATTATAAATTTTAAATTCATATTATCAATAAAATAGTTATTTGAAAATAGAAAAAGAATAAAAAATATATTTTGTTAGTACTGTGTTGTACACATATAATAAAAAATTACGTACTTTATTATCTACTTAAGACTTTATCAGGAGGTTCAACAAAAACTGCCCCCAAGACATTACCGGATCTCTTAAAAGTTTAATAAAGCTTCTTCGTATTAAATCCCTCATTTAACTTCGTCCTGACATAACTCCCAGGATTAATGGGAAGGCATTGTCAGTAGTAATAATACTCTTAGCGTTTTTAATCACTCTCAGTTTGCATTTGGCTTAATTAAAATAATACTAGTTATCGTTCTTATCTTTTTGAAACTGCAGAGGGTGGTACTGTGTAGGATGTTCAAAACTCGCTTGTGAAATGTATCAGGGCTGGGTGGAGAGGACTTCAAGTGAAGGTGGAAGTGATATGTAAAAAATTGGGATGGCGGAATCAAATCGTGCAATTCCTGGGCACACTCTCCAAAATGCATCCTGTAGAAAACCGCAAGGCTGGCTACTCTGCGCCTGTGCTCGAGACTTTGAAGATTGGACCCAACCAAATCTGGATCACCAATCAGCCTCTTTGCACGCCTTTCCAGTGAATTCAAAGCCGCTAGGTGGCATTTTGCAGCACCAGCCCATATGTGGCTGCAGTACTCCACACACGATCGGACCTGAGCTTTATACATCGTTAGAAGCTGACTAGGTGTGAAGTACCGTCGGACTTTTGCAAGAACGCCGAGTTTTTTAGCAGCTACCTTGGCTCTGGACTCAATGAACCGCCCAAAGTTGAGGTCTGAAGCAATGTCCATTCCCAAGAGCTGACCTGTTAACAGATTAATTCTTATTCAACTCGATGGAGTGAAAACTGAGAAGGGTTGTTTAAATAAGATAGAAGTCATCCACAGAAATTAGAAGTTACCCATTTCTGTAAAGAAACAGTAAAAAAAGCTTGCTAAAAAGATGCTATTGTTAGTCATTAGAAACATTTTAATATTCAATTCTTAAAGGAAATTTTTTTTTATTTATTTATTTCTAAAATACTTATATTATTCTCATTAAAGCCTGGCCCCCCAACAGAAACCTCTTTGGGTTTATAAGTGTATAGGCGCGCTGTTAAATAAAATTTAAATCAATTTACAGATTATGTTAAAGTCAGGGAATGATTCATAGAATATTTTTAAAATGGTACGCATTCTTTGGGAACAAAATTCTAACATGTTAATTTCTGTTCCTGTTAGTATGTATTAAGTTTTATCAGAATGTAAACATATTTAGCTTCGGGCATTTAATTTCTTCTACGCGAAACTTCGTTCTTGTGTAGATATATTATGAACAAAACTTGATACTGTATTAAAACAAATGAAACACAAGTTTTGTTTGCCTTTTTTGATCTCATTAAGCACATTGGAAGGAGAGAGTTTGGCGTGGGCAACTGATAATTAATACTTATAATTATAGGTTTTCATTGAATTTTATACTAAAATGAACTTTAGACCCTTAATGAGATATTTATTTTTAGTGTAACTTCAGTTTTATTTAACAGAAAACCAAGTGAAGCGGTCATTAACGTCAAAATGGTCAGTTCTAATAGCTATATGTTAGGTACGTTAGACATGGGACTTAATTTTTTATACGTTACGTCTGCAAATAAGCAGACAGATCACTAAAAGGTAAACAATTGGTGCCGCCTGTAGTCATCCCGTAACTTTAAACACACGGGGAACATAACGCAACTGTCAATTCACGCCGGTGCTACGGTCGAATTATGCCAAAATTTTCCCTTCGTTCCCCGTAAAAGACTGATTAACGTCCCAGCCTTCGAAGGAGACACCCCGAGCACGGGCATTGTGCTAAACTCTGGCTACCCTTTTTTTGTCTTCTCCTCTCCTCTTTGACTTCTCCCGCCCAGGTTAAGGCGAAAGACAGTGTCAGACTCTTACTGACTAAAAATAAAAACCCTAAGTTCCTTCTCCTGCTCTGGGCCGAGGCCGCGGTGACTCATTGCGCTTAGCCCGCAACCCCGATCTCTGGCTACCCTGAGCGCGGGCTTACGAACGGGATGGTTTTTATTCAGTAAGAGTCTGACACTCCACCAAACTTCAACCCACCATACCTAGAGTGGGAGAGGTTATTGGATAGGTTATTTTTCCCAGTTATATTTTTTTATTAAAATGGTTGTTGGTTCAATTTCAAATTAGGTTTTGAGCCCGTATGAACTAATTATAATTTTAGTAATTTAAGTGGAATATTTATGTCTATTTTATTGAAAAACACATACATGAAACATGAGATACACAACATCTCAAAATATCAAGTAACAACGCAAGGGAACCTGCCGAGTTTTCGTATTAATACGAAAAGTGTCCATACCCAACTGTTACCCGAAACTTCGTATTTTGTTCTCCGATTTCCGAAATTGAAATCCATTTAAGTCATGGACGGTTCGTCGTATGCCACATGTTTGGATCTGTAAGACTTTTTCTTTTAGCAAACAATTCCGAGTGGAAATTTTGGCAATACTCACACGGTTTATGGGCACTGGTATAATCCAATATTGCTTGTTTAAAAGACAAATGTGTCTCTTATTTTATTAGCATCGCGCTACGCAATTTCGGATTTTTGTTCAGTCAGTCTATGAAGATTGATTCGATTTGTTTACAAGCCATTTTCTTTGATTTGTGACTGATAAGATGAGATGAATGTGTCTAAAAGTAGATCTTTTATAAAATAGAAAAACATCTATTTAGAAAGAAAAATACGTTTAGTATATATTTGATTTCTTTTTTTAGTTGTTGTTTTGGTAATCATACCTAGTTGAGTTCAATTGTTTGAGTAATCAAATTAACTTTTATTCAACAACTAGCTACTCTCACGCGGTTTTATCCGCTGCTCGACTCCTTTTGATCGTAGCCTGATGTTTTATAGCCTATAGCACCAAGAAACAATGTAGCTATCTATCAGTGAAAGAATTTTGGCAATCCAACCAGCGATTCCAAAGATTACCCCTTACATACAAACTTACAAATTTTACCTCTTTATAATATTAGTATAGATAACATTAAATTTATGGTAATCAAAATAAAAACCTGATAAATCGATTTACTCAACGAGATTCCACATAAAATATCAAAATCGAATGGAATGAATCGTAATCGAATTTGTTTTTCACTTCGTCCTGAATTCAATTTGTGTCTAGACCGATTGAATTTATCTAGGATAATTCTTAGTCCCGAGCCGTTTGCACTTAACAGTAATAGTTTGTTGTAATAAAACTGGGAAATAAAATTTAAACAGAAAGAGAAAGTTTTTTATTATAACTTTCGTGAGACATTCCAAATTATTTATTATGTTTTCGGCTTACTCACGTTAAAATTTGACGAGATACTCGACTACTTTCAAGAATATGGGCCTCTAGCATGGCTGGAAACTAGTCGAGTATCTAGTAGTACATAATAAATAATTTAGAAAGTTTTTTGTCCAGTGTTGGCACATATTGCTTAATTTTTTATTATACTTTTTAAGAAAAATGTAAGATAAATTTTGTGTTTGCGTAATGAGACAGTGAGTGGATAACGTTAAATTTAAATCACTTTGATTTATTGATAGTGAATTATTTAAATATTTTCAATTGAATTCATAGAATAATTTTTAAATGTTTTTAATATTTTTATCTGAAATATTTTTTAAATTTAAAAAAAAAATATTGAAAATACCGTTTTTTGTATCATGAATAAGTATATAATAATATAGTACTCGTATATTAAAAGGCTGTAGAAAGTTAAATGGGTGTGCAAAAATGCGGATATGATAAGTTAGATTGGAAAAGTACTACAAAAAGTCCGCCGCCATGTTAAATGATATTTCGAAATAAATTTATTTCATCAAAATGAAATGAATACAGAAAAAAATGCTTTTAAAAAAGAACTATAAATAATACAATGTGCATAAGCAAAATAAAATATAGATATGTCTATTTTGTAAGAAAAACAAAGAATACGAGTATACAATTTAAATTTTAGTTCCTTAACAAAATTCTAATGTGAACATAAAGTTTCCGACCGTTGTAGCCCAAAGACTCTTCTAAAAAGCATAAACTTCCGAATTTTAGTTTTTAAATAAAATAAAACTTAAATTTTAGACGGCATCTGTGCCGCGTTGAATTTTAAGCGCACGGCCGCGGCTATGGTGCTTTCTAGAAGTTTGTTTAGAACTATCCCGATGCAGGAAATACGGGCAAGATAAAATATTACCACAAGCGAATGTTTTATGCGTTTTACTGCGACTGGTTTGTTTCTGTGTTTCTTTCAATATTTACACAACTGCCCGTGCAACGTTCGGCGGTGAATAGCAACATGTATTGTAACGTGTTCTCCTTTTGTTGCATGTCTATTTTGTGTTGCATTGGATTACCCTTGTTTGTTGACGTTATTCGGTTTAAGTCAGTTTTTTTTATATTTATATCGTGCACTTAACAACATTCTATTGTACTGACAGATATAGAGATATTCATTTTTAAATGATTAACATCGTATGAATACATAAACATTTACTGTCGAGCCTTATAGTTTGTTAGTTTGTTTTAACGCATTAATTTCCGTAACCGTTTCTTTGTCCATTTAACAAATACGCTACTACCAATAAGAGCCAATGACCTACGAATCAAAACGCATCTGAGTAGCCAGTGCAGAAGAATTTGGATCTTCACAAATATTTCTAAATTCAAGAAAGTTCGTTTGTTCGCTTGTCGTGCTCCCTTCTCTCAGGAACAACTAATTCCTTTTTTGTTACATAGTAGTACTATAATGAAAAACTTAAACATCTCATAGATGAAACGGCGCAGAAGTAGCTTGTGTACAATAATTTGATTATGTATACACGTGTTTTTATAATAACTTTCGTGAGACATACTAAATTAACTAAAAATCGCGGATTACTCACGTGAATATACAGATGTATTTACGCAGCGATGTTGTGCAGCCTACCAGTAGGCTTCACGACATCGCCGCTTCCGCGCACGCTGCTCATGATGAAGAACCTCAATGTGGTTCGAGACTTGTAGAGCTTTTTCCAGTATACTCACGTGAGTAACCCGTGATTATTAGTTAATGTATATACGTATTTATATATAAATAGAACGTGCCTTTATTAGTCTCTATTTAATTTATCCCACATCAATTTGTGGTATCCGAATATTTTGATATAAAATTAATAATACATTGTATAATATAATAATGTGGTTACGCGGTTTTGATAGTTTACTGACTTGCCATAATTTTGCCCGTGGTTTATCTTTTAGCTAATATCATCATTAAAAGGTTATATAACAATGGTTCATCGAATTTAAGCTGCTGAATAAATACGACCAAAATTGTTTGTATTTTGTCATGTATTTGAATTATTAGAGTAAATATAAACTTAGGTCGAGTTGAGCCGAGGTTGCGGGTTTTTTTTTTGAGGGGAAAGTCATCTAATGTATTTTCCCTCTACGTGTGGGGCTCTTACTGACTAGAACACCGCCCCCGTTCATTCTCCTGCTCTAAGCTGAGGGTGCGGTGCCTGATCATAAATGTACTGCAAGAGGAAAAGGAACGAGGTGGTTTTTAGTCAGTAAGAGTACATTACTCTCCCTCTCGCAACAACCAGGATGGCAGAAGACAGTTAAGTAGAGTTTAAGTACCATCCTAATATGTGTAGGCTTTAGTGCATGTTTTGTGTGTTACATAAGTCAATTAGAATTGTTATCACGTAGGATAGAATAAAATAAAGAGTAAATTGGCTCCTATAATACAGGATTTTCCTAGGATCGGGGCCAATATTCATGATTTTGAGTAGAAATATATGTATGTACCTACTATATTATAACTACTTTCATAACACTTTACTCAACACCTTAATAGGTACAAAAATATTATAAGTAATTGAAATTCAACACGATTACAGAAAATTCGAAATTCGAAATTTTAAATAAGAAAATCTAAGTTTCTGATTTACTTCGTCACGTAGACTGAGCTCCTTAGCTGTTTCATCTCAATTTAACATAATAACGGACATTAAGGCCTGACGGGACGAGGACAAGCGTCCATCAATAATTCACCCCCCAACCTCCCCACCTGGCAATATAAATGAGAAAAAGATTAATGTGAACTGTTGGTACCAATAAATCATGAGATCTTTATACCCCTTACCTTATAAACGACGCTTAGAAAGGACTTAGTCGCTACAGGATGTTGTATAAACGATAAATTTGTTAGAAGGTATTTTTTAAAATATAATTTGCCGTAAATAACGGATCCCTTTTTTATTAAAAAAAGGACTGGTCCTAAAATATTCCTATGATTTGGTCCTAAAATAGTAACTTTTCCTTGATTATTAACAATTTATTAGAATCTTTCTATGATTTTTAATTATACACTACAAAAAATATAGGTTATTTTTGTTACGATTGTGAACAACCCTGGATGACCACATTTAGGCCACTAAAACTTAACTAAACAAAACTTAAAGCTTAACTCTTTTAAAAATACTTATGAAACATTATTATAAATGTCAGCAGCCTGTATACAAGCGTAATAAATCTTGATTTTGCGTAGTGTCCATAATTTTGTCGGTCGACAATATTTTTTATTTTGCACAGAAACAATCAATGGGTAGGCGTGAAGGCCGATAACTTGGGTAAAGGGTCCTACAAGTATTGCTCGAGACGATTTACATCTACTTACATTTAGATTTTACTAGCTACCAACCCCTGCTTCACATGGATGCAATGCTGGTACTAAATTTCTCCACTATTTTATGGATGCTATTATACATATAAACCTCTTACTAATAATTCTATCTCTGAAAAAAAACCGCATTAAAATCCGTTGCGTAGTTTAAAATATTTAAGCGTACCTTCCTATGTAGAGATATAGGGACAGAGAAAGCGACTTTGTTTTATACTATGTAGGTAGTGATAGTGATTAACGGATTTCATATTTTTAAATATAGATTTAATTTTGGTCTTTTAAAACGAAGGTCGGATCGAATAGTTTTATCATTATTTTTTGTTAGCTCGACTGTTGAATTCCGTAACTAGTGCTTTCGTTCGTGAGAAATTCTTTTAGAGAGATTGTGGTATTCAAAATTCAAACTAGATTACATGGATAGGTATAGTAACAAAATTATATAAATATAATTAATATTGTCATTTCTTTTTGGAGTAAATTAAGTAGTGAAACTATTTGATCGATTGTATTTCATAGTAAAAGCAGCAAAAATACCTACAGAAAATATATGTAAAATAAACTATCAAACTAAGTAATCAAAAATAGTGATAAGAAAAAATAGTGATAAATGTAATTCCTATTGATTGATTGTATCAATAGGGATTGATTGTATTAATAGGAATTACACTTAATTACATTTTCATTTGTATTTAAAAATAATTTTGAAATAATAAACTCAACACAAATATAAATACAGTTCACAATTTCCCCATAACATTTAAAACATTAACTTAACTGTTGGCAAACCAAAAGGGAGTTATCAAAGTGCCAGATAGCAATTAAGAGTATAAATAATTTCTACGTGAAGCAACTCAAAGGATGATGTTGCCAATTACAGCAATTATCGTTTGTTTGCATATCCCATGTAAAATCGTGTTGGTTTTCCTTAAAAGGATTCTCAGAAGCAGAGATATAGATGAGTCTCTATAGATATACATGACTGTTTCACGCAGATTTGTTTTTCTTTGGTAAGATTGAAATGTCATGGTAGCCAACTAAGGGTTTCGTTTGGTCGATAATTTTTGATCACATGTATGCTAATATTATAAAGAAGAGGTAATAATTTGAAAGTTTGTATGTAGGGACTAACCTCTGGAACAGCTGATCGGTTTTCCAAAATTCTTTCACTTATAGATAACTACAATGTTCCTGAGGCTATAAATAAAAGCTAGGAAGAAATAGACTGGATAACTTTTATCGCAGAATAGTATGTAGATAATTCCGAAATCCAAATTTAAGAGTGAAGCGTAAAATCTTAATAAAAACTTTAAATATTAAATTATAATTGTGAATTCGCTTATCCACCTTAAGCTAGCGTGGTTAATAACGCTCATTCGTTCTGCGTATGAGACTTGAATAAAGCTATTTAAATCGTCTGCTTTGACAAATACTTCTAGACTTTCTCCAAACATCAATAAATTAAAGACTTAAGATGTTTCTACATTTATTTGTTTAAACATAGCATTTGTCACGAACGTACATGTATACAAGCAATATTTACTTAGTCTTAATTGTTCGCGTACATCACTTGTTTTTCAAATAGCGAAAAGTTTTATTAAAGCGACCTTTTTAATAAGTTTATGACCAAGATGGCGCAAAAAGACATTCATTGGAGTTATTTGTTCTTGGACAAGGTCATTACTATTATACTTATACGTAACTAGTAGTGAGTTAATAATATACAATAAAGAATTGTTTTTTGTGTGTTTTTCCAGCCCATACTGAAACAGGACTGACTTTTCTATTATATTTCAGTATATTTTTTTAAAATAGAATTCAAATAAGGCATCGTCAACACTGTACTGATAGCTATGTATAAAAATTCATTCAGGTTAGTAAAAAAAAGTTAAAAATGGCCTCATACATCTTTGTAGGCGAAAACATTTACCCTTTTTTATCGTAAAATTCTTTACACCTCAGAATAAGGTGATAAAAATTGCTTTATAAAGTAGAAAACGCACCTGTGAAATAACGAAAGTTCCACCTCAAAATAATGCTAGGTGTACAACACTGGCGTACCGCATAAATCCCGCCACAGCGGCAACGCGGGGTAATTCACGTGTCGAACTGAGGACAACCCAGATTTGTACGAATATGTGTACCTACAGTTCTATAATAACAGAGTGTGCTAAGCTTTATTCGTTGATTAAATTTGACCTGTTTTTTTCTTATTTTGTTGTAATATACACTTATTTTCTGTAATATTATAAAATTGTGGTCTTTAATTTTAAATAGTAAAACTTTGTTTTATAAGGATTATTCAGGGATCGAGCTACGAAATTAATTTCATTCCCGCTATCTTCTAGTGTAACTATGGTGTCCAACAAAATGGGACACACATACTAAGACGACGCATACAAAAAGATCCACACAATTTTCCTAATTTGCACAACACAGTATCGTGATGAAAATTACTATAAAAACACACGAATACTAATCCCGTATCACGCGACCATTGATATTATAATTAGCTTGTCGTGTTCCGTTTTAATTACTCATAAGTGAAAAATATTACATCGCAAAGTGACGTTGATATAGCACCCCTAGTAATATAAGTAGGGGGTTCGCATATAAATCTAATTAGAACTTGGTTAAATAAAAAAGGGAATAAAATCAACATTACCAGGTAAAAAGAATAATGCCTTGTAAGGTACACAGTTCCGTTTACACTTTCTTAGAACTGCAGCTATTTTATGTTTTTGAGAAAAAAAACAAACAGAAAACAAAACAAAATACACAGTTAATCAGTGAAATTAAATATTAAACTGCGGAGGAAGCTCATAAAATACTTGCAGCATTATTTATAAAAGCCCAGAGGTGTATCCAAGACCGGTTTTGCGGGTACAAACACAATTTTTCATTTTGCTCTAGCGTCCAGGACAAAGAGGAATTTTAATGCAATTTAGTAGTCGCATTGTACTCTGGAGTTGTTGGCATTTTATAGCACACGGCTTGCGAAAGGTGTCACAAGAAAAATGGACCTAAAAAAATAATTATTCACCTACGTCAACGATATTACAAGTACGCCTTGCATTTTTAAAAGGGTTAAGAGAACAGACGTATGAGTGGGACGGAATTTTTTCCACTCATAAAATATTTGTATTGAAAAGTCGAGGTGTGGTTATGGCGGTTGGGGGTTATGATATGAAACATTTCAAGTGTATTTTTGGACGTGTTTCTTGTTATAAATATACATATAGATTTAAATATTAAAGGATTGCCTGCAAAGTAATGAAGACAAGTATGCATTGTGTTACAGTGCAAGACATGTTGCATAATGATGATTGCTTATTCGTTGCACTTGCTACTAGTTCTTACTACTATAAGCCTTGGGATTTCCTTAGACGAATCTACGTCTACGTACAATTCTTATCACGAAAACGTTAAAAATCAATAAATCATATCACCAGCCTCTAAGTGCCACCTACGAAGCAAAGCTATCTTTTACACGAAAGTTTTAGAATCAATAATCACACTTGCGTGAGACAGATTAGAGTTTTTTAACTTACAATAAGTCCAGCACTGTAGCTAAGTTCAGAATCGATTTGGTCAACGAAATTATTTTCATTCATTTGTTTTGTTTTAAAACGATAACAATAACGGTTATAAACGGTTTTCTCATAATGTTTTCGGTTACCTTTTTTTAATGGTGTTTAAATAATCTTCATGTACAGACATGCAACTCGGAGACGAGTACATTTGTATTTGCCAGGTCCGCACCATTATTTTGCACCCGTATAAGAAGCGGGGACCTTAACCTCCCTACCACGATGAATTTAAAATATGTAGCTATAATTTTTTTTTCTGTTCTTTTGCAGTTGTCAGCAACGTTGCTGGTGCTCCTCCACCTGTCGATGCACGTCGTCGATGAAGGTCATGCGGTGAATCCTAGTAAGTACACACACACACGTAGATTGAACCAATCTTCTTGGTTAAGTAAGACAAAAAAAAAGATTTTTTGGCATGGATAAACTCGCTGTGAAAAAAGAATGAGAATTAGATTTTAATTGGAAGTAGCTTTAAATTATAGTATTCTCACTAGTTGACTTGGTAGACTTCGTACTGCCTCAAAAGTTCAGTAATGTCAATTTGATCACTTAGAAAGTGGTCAATATGAAAAAAAAATTATCAGCAATTCTTGTTCTAATTTCAAAACGGTCCCAGAATTTCCACAAATATTTCATGCCAGAATTAACTAAGTCAGTCCAGCCGAGACTAACGAACATTTCAATTTTATATGTAAGATTTATATTTTATACTATCCGCGTATCCACGAACTCCGTATCGCCTGAACTAATGTCCTTTTAAACCTTTAACAATTATTTTTAGAACAAAATTATTTAAAATGGTGCAGCCGTTTTGAAGTTTTAGCGAGACTAATGAACAACAATTCAATTTTATTTATGATTTATATTATATTTAATATTTTTCCTTAGTTCGTTTCGTGGTGGTAAAATTCCTTGTACTATACTGACTTCCTTTTATTGTTAATTTTCGAGGAAAAGAACGTCTTACGTTAAATGTTTTTACAGATAACATTTATACAGGTTTAGAATTTACATTGTGTACACGTGTATCTGACAGGTAACTCCTGCCTTTTTATTAGCCTCAAGCTATTTTTAGCGTATTATAATAATTTTAACCAATCTGATATATACCTATGGTTTGTTGTGGTGTCTGGGTCTTTTGGCTTGAACTATGACAAGTCTAATGTGTCTCTTTCTGGGTAGTGTGTATGTACTTTCTGATATACTGATAGCTGGTAATGGTGTAACATTTTTGGGAAAAACTTTTACAAATTATAAGTTTGAAATCGCCAACCGGTCAGGTAGTCAATGCTCGTTACGTCTCCGTGTGAGGGAAGACGTTTTCTTATTCGTAGAATAGTTGAAGAAGAAGGTGTTATGAATGTTACATCTTCCAAACAATAAAAATTAAAATATTGATTGTCGAAAACGAATAATAATAATTTAAAAAAAAAACGACCAGAATGTTGTAGAAACTTGCACAAAACCGCATTCACAACATTGGTTCCACAAAACAAACTTAAAACAGCGAAAATAGCTGAACTACCTTCCGTTTAATCCAATTATCCGGTCTTTGTAAGTCATTAAATAGGAAAGTTAGAAAACTCTTTCCCTCCTCTGCATTTTATCGTCTGATTAATTTCATTGCGGTTAGTGCGAACAGTAACTTTACGAGGAAAACTTGACAACGGACACTTGTTTTTAATGATCTTCGCGTTCTTGGACATGGTTCATTAACTTTTTATACCAGAATTCTGCATAAAAACTGCCTTGAGCAACATCTCTGAAATTGTAGTCGTGCATCCGGTAAGAGTAAATAATGCTAACGTTTCACCGGTTTTTTTTTTTTTTTTTTTGTGAGGGGAAAATCATCAAATGACTTCTCCCTCCCAGGGCCGGGCAGGAGGGAGTGTCAGACTCTTACTGACTAAAAACCCCCCTGTTCCTTCTCCTGCTCTGTGCCGAGGTCGCGGCACCTCATTGCGCTTACCCCGCAACCCCGGCTGAACATCAGCCCTTTAGGGCCCCGTCTGTGGTGGTCTATTGGCTCTTTGAGGCGCGCGCGGAACGCTACGCGCCGTACGCTCGGGCCTGGTTCTGGTCGGGCGGCGAGCTGCCCTTACTCGCCGACCGCAGGCCCGTACTTACGGTGGCCGGAGATCGTCCCTCGATCCCCGACGCCCGTAGTGTCGCCAGTTGCGGCTGCTGGGGCGTGAGGAGGAGGATTGCTCCCTCACGCGGGCCGCCTCTCTCTTTGCGAGCATGACTGCTTCACAAAAGGAGGAGACGGCGTCCCAGTTCCTCTCACTCCGCACCATGGCCTCGACTAAGGCCGGGCGCGAGAGGTCGCCGCCGCCGATCACTTCCCTGAGGATACGGCGGTGCTCAGCCCAGGCAGGGCATACCGCTACCGTATGCTCCACCGTATCCTCTAGGTGGTCCTCACAATGACGACACTCGGGCGTTTCCTCCCGCTGAATCCGAAACAGGAACCTACCGAAGCTGCCGTGCCCGGTAAGCACCTGCGTCAGACGGAAGGTGAGGACGCCGTGGCGTCTCTCAAGCCACTCCTCAAAGAGGGGTCTTACCGCTGCTATGGTAGCGTGCCCGGCCCTCGGTTGCGACAGTCGTTGTCTCCACTCTGCCATGAGATCTCGCCGGAGCTCATTCCGCCACGCACTAATTTGGCGCGGCAGAGGATCTTCGCCCCGGCGACGCGCGTCTGCGCGCAAACTGTAGACGCGCGCGAGCGCCTTCGCTTCTAGATCCCACGGCGGTGATCCGGCAAGGAGGTTCGCCGCCTCCCCGGAGATCGTGCGATACCCGCGGATTACTCGTATAGCCATGACCCTCTGTGACGCGACCAGCGTACGAGCCGGCCGCCGCTTCAAGTCCGGCGCCCACACAGGGGCACCGTAGAGGGCCATGGATCGCACAATCCCCATATACAACCTCCGGCAGGAGGCGTTTGGCCCCCCGAGGTTGGGAAGGAGCCGCTTGAGCGCGGCCCCAGACCGTTCCAACTTAGGGGCCAAACGACGAAAATGCTCCGTGAAGTTCCATCGGCTGTCGAGGACGAGACCCAGGTACTTCATCGCCGACTCGACGCCGATGGTAACTCCTCCCGCCGTTACTTGGGACCCACCTGGAGGTGGCGCGCTCCGACGGCCATAGAAGCACATGGCCTCGGACTTGTGGAGCGCCACCTCGAGTCCCAACTGCCGGATCCTTGCAACGACTGTCGCAACCGCTTGTGACATCAGGTCGGCCGCCGCCTGATGCGACCTCCCGTTCGCCAGCACCAGCGTGTCGTCAGCATAACAGACAATGCTGACGCCGCTCGGGAGGTCGGTGCGTAGCACCCAATCGTACCCGATGTTCCACAGGAGAGGTCCCAGGACCGATCCCTGTGGGACACCGCGCGACACCTCTCGCCGATTCCACACGCCCCGGTGACCGGGGTAGATGACGCATCTGTCCGTCAAGTAAGCCTCGACTACACGACGGAGATAGGCAGGCACCCGGTGATACCGGAGTGCCTCCAAAATGCAGCTCCAGGGCAGCGAGTTAAAGGCGTTGGCGATGTCCAGAGACACCGCCACGACGACTCGCCTCCCGGCCAACGCTGTCCCCGTCGTGAGGTCCCTCACGCGCATGATGGCGTCCACCGTGGAGCGCCCTCTGCGGAAGCCGAACTGGCCGTCCGCTAAATCCGGCCCCCTTCCAGACAGGTGCCCGACGAGGCGGTCTGAGATTATCCTCTCGAACAGCTTTCCCACCTCGTCGAGCAGCACAATGGGCCGGTACGCGGACCCGGCTTCTTCACGAGGACCAGTTTACCCGTCTTCCACGACAGCGGAAACTGGCCTCTCTCCAAACATGCGCTGAACAGACCAAGTAGTCGAGGCCTGAGAGCCTCCGAGGCCAGGACCCAGACCTTGGCATGCAGCCCGTCAGGTCCTGGGGCGGTATTCTTGCCGCTCAGCCGGCGCACCGCCACTCTCAAATCTACCTCGGTCACTTCCGGAGCGGATTCGTCGTCGTCGTCGATGTAGCCCGCATTGGGCACCGCAGGGGGCGGGGGCATAGCCGGAGGCGTGTAACCCATCTGTGGTCGGGGGAATAGCGCCCCAACCACTTCGTCCACGACCTCCGGCCGGAGACTCTGAGTCAGTGGGGGCGCCCAGGTGCGGAGCTTATCACGCACCATCCGGTAGGGGCGTCCCCACGGGTCTCTGTTCAGAGTCTCCAACATCTCCTCGCGGGCCCGATCTTTGGCCCGCCGGATCTCCACCCTGAGGGTGGCTTTCGCCGCCCTGTACTCCTCGTATAGCTCCGCCTCTCTGGTTTCAGCGTCCAGAGGGCGGAGACGGAGCCTGCGGTGCCTGGTGTATCGGCGTCGCGCTGCGGTGCACTCACCGCGCAGGTCTGCCAATTCCTGCGACCACCAATACACCTGGCGCTTGCGTTGGCACGGCCGGATCCGGGGCATCGCCACGTCTCACATCCTTGACATGGCGTCCTGGAGCCATCTCGCCTCCTCGTTAATGTCGGCTGGCCTGACCGGTGGTATCACCCAGGCCTGCACGACTGCGGCTTCCAGGAAAAGCTCCCGGTCCAGTTGCCTAAGCGCCCAACGCGGGCCACACGGGGCCTGTCTGACTGGCGGGTCTGCGGACTCGGCGGAAACGTCGAACCGTATATACCGGTGGTCCGAAAACGTCTCCACCTCCTCCATGACGCGCCAGTCAACAACGCGCGATGACAGAGCGGGGCTAGCAAACGAAATGTCCACCACTGACTCGCCCCGCATCCGTACGCACGTGGGGACAGAACCCCGGTTCAGCACGACTAGGCCTGTCTCCAGAGCCCAGTCTTCGACCATCCTTCCCCGGACATCAGTGAGCCGGGAACCCCAAGCCAAATTCTTGGCATTGAAGTCCCCGAGGACCAACACGGGGAGGGGACGGAACCCGACGACGACGGTGACTAACTCCCTGAGGGAGTTGTGGAACTCGACGAGAGTTCGGTTCGGAGAGAAGTACACGCCCACCACGGCGATCTCTCCGAACCGAGCCGCGACGCAACCCCTGCCTCGCTGAGGCCCTTCGGGGGTTGGGGTACCGGCGGCGGCCGA
Source organism: Spodoptera exigua (assembly GCA_902829305.4). Classification (NCBI taxonomy): domain Eukaryota; kingdom Metazoa; phylum Arthropoda; class Insecta; order Lepidoptera; family Noctuidae; genus Spodoptera; species Spodoptera exigua. The sequence goes on from LR824612.2 coordinate 9,797,124, forward strand.
CGAGATGATGGTCACCGAGCCGTCCAGGTCTGACACCCAGTGTTCCCTGGCTGGAACGAAGTACGGCTCGGAGACCACAGCAACATTGATCGACCACTGCGCCATGCTCTGGAGCAGGAGATCCTGAGCAGCGACGCAGTGGTTGATGTTCGCCTGGAGGAGGCGTAATGGAGCCATTATTGGGTATCCATCACGACCTCCTCTCTGACGGCAGCGGCGACAGCAGCAGTCGCAGGGGTGTTGGCGACTGCGGCGGCAGCGGGAGCGACGGTGGGAGCGGTGGAGGTGGCTACGGGCCTACCTTTGCTCCTGGGTTTGGTGGGGGGGGAGCAGGTTTTGCCCCCAACCCGGTGATCGGCCGGTTTGCCAGCCGCCGCACATACTACGCAGTGCGGCGGGGCGGTACAAGCGCCGGCCCTGTGACCGGGCTGACCGCAGCGGAAGCAGCGGTCGCTGCGGTCCACCTCTGAGGAGCATTTGGCACCCACATGGTGACCCACAAGGCATCGGTAGCACCTCAGAGGCCTGGGTTCCAGCAGCTTTACTTGCGCTGACACCCAGCCCACCAGGAGCCTTTTGCCCTCCGACAGTTTTTTGGCCGCTGTGACGGGGCAGCTGACTACCACAGTCCGCAGCCCCGTATTGTCCGGGCGGATGGTGCCTGCCTTCACCTGATCGGCAGGGCACCCCCCCGTCCTGGCGACAGCGGCCGCCACCTCATTCTCCGTCACGGAGTCATCCAGGCCCATGATGCGTAGCTCCAAGCATTTGGTGGGCCTGGACACGCGAGCCTCATCCGCCGCAAGGCACGTCCTGAGCCTCTCGGCAAGGGCGTCAGCGGATGGGCCGCTGGCCGCGCCGGGGACCTCCAAAAGACGGGCTCCAGTCGCGGTGACCCTTACCGCGAACCCGTTAGGGGCCCCGAACTCCGCGGGAGTAACCGTCCCCTTCAATTTGGCGAGGACGTCGCCGTATGTCACCCCCTTCTTAGCCGCGTCCGGCTGTAGCGTGATAACTACAGCCGAAGATTTAGGGGTGAGGAGCATTGCCGCAGCGCGCTTCTCTTTGCGTCGCTGCTGCCGCCGCTGCCGCTGCTCCTTCTTGCGGCGCTTTCTCGCCTCTTTGGCGCTCCTTCTCGCCTGCCCGGCCACCTGCCACCCGTCGCCATCGGTGCACAGCTCTGATAGCGGGGTTGGGGCTGCAACGGCTGGAATTTCAGCTGCTGCGCCTCTTCGCTTGCGGCTATTTGGTGCCAGAGGCACAGCAGGAGCCGGTGCCGGTTGAGCTATAGGCGTCCTCGTCAGCGGCGGGGCTCTCGGTGCTTTCGCCGCAGGGGGCACTTTCGCCCTTTTCTCCACCGGGGCGTCTGCTCTGGCGCCGCGGCTAGGTGGCTGCTTCGTCTTCGCTGCCGCGGCTGCATAAGTGCCAGTTGCGAGCGGGGGTCGGAGGAGCCTACCCTCCAGAGCGTCGAAACGCTGCTGGAAGGCGGCCATCTCCTGCCGCATGAGGCCAAGAAGGTCGGCCTCCACTGGCTGCGAGGGTTGGGGACAACCCGCGCGAGCAGCGGCGAGTTCCGCCTTTGCTGCACGAAGTTCCGCCTCCAGGGCAGAGTTCGCAGCCGCTAATCGGGCCAGCTCGCGCCTCATTCCGGCCATCTCTTTTTGCAGAGCGGTCATCTGCCGCTCTGCTGAGCCCTTCTGGGATACCGCCGACATTATTGCGGCCTCCGCGTGCTTAAGCACTCCGTTTCTGCCAGCCTGGGTTTTTTGCCCAGCCAGCATGCGGAGTGCTTCCTTAACCTGGAGGCGGAGGCTCTCAGCGCCGCCTACAGAATCCTCACCTCCGGACACCTCCATCTCCGAGGAGTCCGAGGGGGCAGCCTTTCCCAGGGCGCTCCCCTCCGCTGCCAGCCGCTCTGCCGGCTCAGAGCGGCTCCCAGCCGCCCTCGTGGAGCCCTTCCCCTTGCCCCTACCCCGCGCCGCCGTGGGGATTTTGGGGGCCGGAGCCTCCTGTTCATTGGAGGAGGGCCCTCGCCCGTCCTCCAGCCTGGGGCGTTTGAATGTCCCTCGGGCCTTTTTCTGGCGCAGCGCTATGCTTGTGCCAGACTGCGATGTTGAGTCGGACTCAGAGTCCGACTCCTTCCTGCTTGAGGCACGTGCACATGATGCATCTAGCACCTCGTTCATATTTGCAAGCGAGCTGACCTCGCTTGCGTTCTCCTCACCGTTAGGTGGTTTTTTATTATTTTTCTTTATAGGCATCTCCATTGAAGTCCCACGAGTATGGGGGAAATAAGAGGTCCGCCCAGGGAGAGCCCCCTGTCCCTGGGTAAGTGTGCATTTGTCTCCCAACTAGGGGGTCCACCGGTCCCCAAGCTGGGGGTGCGCTCACGACTGATCCTACTCCTCAGCCATACATACCCTCGCCGCGCACCAGAACTTAGTATTGGAGGAATTTTTTATAGAGGTTATCTTCCTCGCGGTCCGGGCGGTTAAGCCAAGACCCTCGTCCCGGTCCGAGTCATAAAACATGACCATGATCTCTTCCCGGATTACGATATCGACGGGTGCAGTCGGGCGCAGCTAGTGCCCCGATGCTACTCATTGGCAGGGTGAGTGCACAACGAGCGCCGCCCTTGTTTCTCCGCCCCGCTTTCTGCTAGGTCCAGAGAGTCGTGCGGAGGAACGCCCCCACGGAGGCTTAGACCCTATGACAGCATAGAGCCGGTCGCCTCTAGAACCCGACCGGGTTCTCCGCCCGGCCAGAAGTTCGCTGCGGGCGACAGTCAAACCAACCCTGTCACCATCCCGTTAGGGAGACTGTCGCCCGCACCCAGGGTGCACCACGGGGAGGTCTTCTGGCACGCACCCCAACGTTTCACCGGTACCTTATTACTTTTGGTTAGGTAAACGCCCATGTTTGTTTTGAAATAAAATGAAGGTTGATAAAATGAAGGTTTGATGTAAAATTAAAGTTGGGATCAAACACAAATAAGAAGAAGAGAAAAAACCAGTTCACAATAACATGAAATAATCACGTTTCTATCTCTACTATGATTATCTAAAAGTTTTATTAGATCGAAGTACTTCGTTATTAAATGCTAAAAATTTAGTCTTGTATATAGTAATCAAGTCTATATAAGTACACAAAATATATCATATATTATTCAAATTACTTTATTGGCAATATGAGTTGTCTATATTATATATCCTATCATTGGATCTGATCACACCTACACCAGAGTACATTATTAAGTTTCTCAATTTACAAATCTCTAGTAATAATAACATGTTATTTGAAATTATGATTGCTAGGTACGAGCAATAACTCATTTTTTATAAAAGTAAAAATGTTACCAACGTATATTTTCAAAATATATACGAGCAATTACATACCTTATTCCAATCTGAATCTAAAGCTCATTTTATTATACCTTACATACGTAAGTTCCATACACATTGTACTGTCGTCTCTAAATCGGGTTGCTTTTGTTGTTTGATACTTAAATCCCGGGCTGAACCGTGCATTTGACACAGAAACCCGGACTCACCGCGAGCAAAACGCAATCATCGAGCTTAACTTCACCGGGCAATTCTGCCTGCACTAGTTAGACCGTAAACAAGGAGGATGCCTGTTAAAGAGTTTTTAATAGTTGTTCGGAGTCTTGGCTATTAATATCAAAGTTTTAAAGAGTTGTACATGATAGCCAATGTTAGATCGTGCTGCTAAGAAAATATAATAATAGCATAACTTTTTTATTCAAAAAAATGAGTTCTTTTATTTATATATCGAATCAACATAAAAAAATAACTCAACAAAATAATTAAGGAGTTCTATAGCAAGAGGTAGAACATGTTTCAGTTTTGGAATTGGCCTCAATATAATAAGAGACGAGTGTATAGTAAAACAACGTATATGATTTACAATGGTTTTCATGTTATCACTGGCAATTAAGGAATCACCCGTCTCGACAAGGTTATTGAACTAGAAGAAAAATTTGTTCTAAGAAGCACGAATTTTTGTTGTGAAAAAAGTCCCTGAGGGCCTGAGCAGGAGAAGAGAAAAAAATAATAATATAAAAGTAGTCATAGTAACTGGGTTTAAGTTTGTGTGTGTTGCGTTTATACAAAAATATACACCATGTGTGTGAAAGGCAACTAGTTGACTAAAGGGATTGACAATTAGCACGTTCATCCATCGTGTGTATTATTGTAATGCAAAAACCCGCTCTATTCACTGGAATAACCGATGACGCGTGCAATTACCTTAATAACAACATGTTTTTTTATATTTTTTTGAATTTCAAATCAGTTCGGCTTTATACAGTTTTTATTTAAACTGGCAACTATTGGGTTTGTTCATTCTATCGTAAAAAATCGCAGTATTTTTTATTTTTTCAAATCTCGTATTGTTTGCAATTCTCGGGAAAAATCTAAATTAAAAGTTTGATTTATTAATATTGTAGGATTTTTTTTGCTAGTTTCAAATACGAATGGAATATTGTTTATGGAGTTAGCTTTTCTCACAATTACCGGGCAATTTTGTTACGTGATACTTCGAAATGACTGTTTAGCAAGAATCTGTAATATACTGGGAAATTTATGTTTGTTTTAAATAGTAACTGTGTTATGGCCAATTAAATAGTAGACGCGAGAAACAACAAAGCGAAGTAAATAATAAAATATCTGCTAAGGATAGCACGTAATATATAAAATGTACAAAGCATTCTTCCATTTGATACTTATTACATTTAAAAAAAATGTTTCTTTATGTACATAGTTTAGAAAGTCGTTGTTATTTAACAAATAGTCCATCACCCATTTCCCTTGCTAAGAATAACGTAAAAGTAATGAATTAGCTTCCGTTCAACTTTTACTAATGAAGTACCTAATTAATAACGAAGCATTGCTTAAACTATGTAATACTTCTTTACAGTTATTTAATTCTAGTTTCTTTAGTTTTTTTTTAATGTAAGAGCTATGCTACGAAACTTGAAGGCCAGCTATAGCAAAGTGATATCAGTCTCACAGAACTAAAACCTGCGTGACACAATTCTTACGATATACCTATTTCGCCTTGTGTGGGCGCAACAATAAAAGGTGTCGATGGGGGGCATTGATTACTTACCATCTGATGCCTCTGCTCGTTTTCCGCCACAAATAAATCTGTAGTCCTTTTTCACTAGCTATTTTCGCGAGGTTTCACCCGCTGTTCGGCTCTATTTAATCGTAGCGTGATGTCTGATAGCCTATAGCACTCAGGAACATTGTAGCTAACTATTAGTGGAAGAATTTTGGCAATCCGACCGGCGGTTCCAAAGATTACCTCCTACATAAAAACTTACAAAGTTTACCTCTTTATAATATTAGTATAGACTAGTGACTAGCATAGATAATGACTTACTTGCGTGAATAAATTGAGAAAAGCTCTACTAGTTTCAAGTCACAACGGGACTTTTACTTCGACGTCCCATAAGAGTCTCTCAATAGTTATTATTCAAAAACAGCTATACCGCTGTGATCGTATGAAGTATACTATGCAATATTGTTCATTCGCACTCTTCACGCCTTAAAAACTTGCTTGCTGAGCCAATTATGAGATGTAAGATGCATCTTATTGTCACGGGCTAGGAATTATAGTGATCATCATCAGCTCACTAATAAGAAAAGGCACTTCTCACGAATAAGGTCTGAGCATTAGTCATCAAGCTTGCTCAAAGCGGAATGATGATTTCAGATTTTACATAATTATTTGTAATCATATGTCCAGGTTCATTAACTGTGTTTTCTTTCACTGAATGTCAATATTGTCTGCAACCTTAGACACTCCAAAAATTATGAGGAACGGGCCCGGTAAGCGTCAAAGTCACCAAGGCATCATTATAGACATAGTTTTTAGAACCTTATAATCATAGTTAAACAACTAAGCTATACCATTTCCGTTTCTTAATACTCCTCTTTCGATAATCAATAAAAATACTGTCACTTATATAAAGTAAAAAAAGCTAATTAGGTGCGTAGCAACTGTCGACCTTATTAATACAGAAAGTAAATAAAGAGTGAATTTAGTCAAAAGATAACACGCTAAGTGCTTTTGTCTGTCGACTTTCTGACATGAGAACAAATATTATCATACTGACTTTCCTTATTGGATCAGGGAAATTCGCAATTTGTGACAATACACAAGTGCTTTGATATTCTTTCTGCTGTCATATTAAACACACAATATCCTAAAGTAAACCCTGTTGTTATGCCATAAAGCTCAACTTTCTACGTAGAACTGCGGACTTTATGACCTTTCTGATAGTCAAGGATAAAATTAATCCGAAATAAACTTTAATTACATCACAGGAGAATCGATATTTGATTTAAGAGGAATGAAAATAATATCAATTCTTTTTTTCGATTTGACTTCTTATTCTTTTCACCTCAATTTTTAATAACTTTTGGGTTGCGAGATATTTAAATCAAAATTACTGATTTGACCAATACTGATGGTAAAAAGTAAAAAACTTACAGAAAGAGCTAAGAACTGTTTTACAAAAGTTTACTGATATTAATCAATTAGATTGTTATGTATGTACGGATTTGAGCAAAGGTTTTTTTTTTATTATCAAGGAGATTCCAAAATATTTTTTTTTTAGCTGTAGCCATTTTACCTTATTTTATATTGGATAAGGTGTCAAACGGGCATGATCTAACGGTAAGTAATTAGCACTGCTCATGAACGCCCACTATACCAGAAGTTTGTTTTGCGTTGCAAGTCTTTTTAGGGTTAGGAATTTGAGAGTTTCTTTATTGTTTTTAAAAACGTTGCTCTACATTAGTATTTTCTCCTGTGTCGTGGGTGCATTTATAAACATACAACTTCACATACACATTACACTTGGTAATTAAATCTCCACATATTAAAAAATTACCCGTTCAGAACTTAATAGCTCATGACCATGACTGCTTGCATACAGTCAATACGATCAACTGTAACTGTCCGCAAATAGATGTTGTCGATAAACAAACATATCTGGGAGTAATTATAGACGATAAGTTTAACTGGAGTTATCATATAGAACGTGTTTGCGATAAACTTCGACAATTTCTAGCTATTATGACCATACTAACAAACCGTCTGCCCTTCAAGGTGAAAATAATGCTGTATTATGCGATGGCGGAATCCTACATCCAGTATGGCCTTAGTAGCTATGGTCGTACCTATAAGACCTATCTTGACAGTATCTATAAAATACAAAAACAAATTCTTAAAACAATAGTTTCTCCTAAAATAAGATTTAAGTTTTATGATAATATAAATGGTCTCTTTAAGCACTGTAATGTCCTACCAGTTTATACTCAAATACATTTTCTGTTATTAAAAGAACAATTTTTCAATGAAAATTTACTTAACAAAATCGAACATCCTGTATGCACTCGGGCAGTTTCTGAGAATAAGCTTCGTACACAGCGCGCCAACAATACGTATGGCGAGCGAACTAGCGGGTATATTGTACCACGGCTTATTAATAGCATACCCTCAGAAATAAAAAGTAATATTACACCTAAAAATATTAAATGTAAACTTAAGAAATATTACTTAAGTATTATTTAAGAATGTTTTCTCCTACTGATTGACACAAAGATTGTATAAATTAATTTCGATAATAACGTACACATACTTAATTATAAAACTGTAACTAATTTTTTTTTCCTTCGATTTGAGATGATTCATGATAGCACAAGTTTAAACCTTAGTGGTTTTTTGGTTGCTATTTAACGTAAATAATCTTGTAATATTTGTAAAAATGATAAATAAATAAAAAAAAAAAAAAAAAAAACCTAGACCCGGAACAACAATTTTTGGATCACACAAAGAGTTGTTCCGTGCGGGAATCGAACCCGCAACATGTTGCACGGCAGCCAGTTGCCCAGCCACCGCACCAACTATGCAGTCAAGAGTTGGGAGAATCAAAGATGGGAGGGGGACAGATTTAACCTCACTCACACGACGAACCACAATTTATAAACTAACTATAGACTAAATTTTCCACAATAAACAACTTACACATAAATAGTTTTCGCTTTCACTAAAACATTGGCAACCGTTGTCACTTCTTCATCAGGAGACAAATACAATAGCTTGGGATTAGTATAAATTGCTCTTCGGTAACATTTGATAGTATAAGGAGTATATCAATGGTAATACTGAATTAATCAATGCTTAGACACTGGCGCAATCAATCCCTATTATAACTCAGTGAGCATTGAGTTCGTGACATTTGGAGTATTAATAAGGCAAGCTATGTTGGCGTTGTATTGAAGATTGATTACCTAGTATATCTTAGCGATTGGTAGCAAATGTGTCGTTAGTTTAAGATTAATTTACTTGGAATGTTCATCACGTTTTTGCTTTCGATTCTACCTTAAAGCGTGTTCATTATTTAGATAATACTATAATATTGACTGCATATAATTTGATTACTGGCTGCCGCGCCACGTGTCGATGGTTCGATTCCCACAAGGAACAACTCTTTGTGTATGATTCACAAAATGTTGTTCCGGGTCTGAGTGATACTACTAATGTGTGGGTGATATTGTATGTTTGCAAACGCAACCATGACGCAAAAGAAAATTCAACGATTTTAATAAGAAAAATAAAAAATAGAATAATTATGTTTCGTGCCAATAATTTGAAACTTTTATAAAAAATTGTATTTTATGTTTTAAATTTTGAAATTTGAACTGTATCATCTGAACCTCTTTATATTAAATACCTAAAATCTACTCAAACCTTCATGTCTCGAGCGATTAATCTTACACACCTCTTTGTTTAACTAATATACACTTGAACGGTTTTAGCTCCAAAACACACAATTTAAAGGATACATTCGGTAAGCCTTTATCGATACGCACCGCCACTACTCTATGTTTACTTTCTCGATGGCAGGGCCCGTCAACATAGTACGGAGCGACCCGTCTTTATATCACGCAAAATTCAACCTTCTTGCTGAACTTTAAAGGTGTATAATGCAGTTCCGAAGCGAATATCCCAGTATTGGTTATTACGCTGGCGCGTAGAGCAAAGAAACCCTTTGCAACGTCGCATTTGCTCTGTGCTTCGGTCGAGTGCCGCGTTTTGTGGATTGTCATGTCGGCATGACCGCGTGTGAGTTATGGTCAGGAAAATTAGAGGATGTACTAGTAAGGTCTGTATGCAAATTAGTAAGCCATTTATCATGAATTCGTGTCATATTGTTTAGTGCTGAGCATGATTCGAAATTATTTGTACTCTTTACGGACGCTCAACGTATAATTAGATTAAATCTTTTATGCTTCCACGTAGAACACTTAAAGAAATACAATTTTAAAGATTTTCAATGTTTTCAAGCTTTTCTCAGAAAAAAAGTAAAGGACAAGGGACTACTCCTTGTTAATATTTTTAGCGGCCGATAAAAAGGAACTGAATTATGATTCAAGAAAAAATTTGAGGATTATGATATTTTTTATTCTTCTAGATAAAAAAGATTTTCGGATTTTTATTAAAATAGGCTTTATAGATTCAAAATTATTACAGACTGGTCGAAAATTTAAATAATGTCCGAACATAATGTAATGGAATATTGTTGCACATAAATAGCAGCTGAATTGAGTGATAGCAACTCTACACCGTCGCAATAAGGATGTATTTTGCAGTTTGCCGCAAAACAGTCAGTACATTTTTAGTTGGCTAAAAACAAAAGTTTTATTGGAGCATTCAACACAGGAGAGCCGTTTCAGCTTTTGAACAGGTTAATGTTCATCACAGAAAACAAGAGAGTCGGTGAAAATTCACTGCATTCTGTACCTACGTGTACACCGTTTTTCGCGAACCTGAATGGCGGTTTCAAGGCGGGTCTTGTTAATCCATTTTGCGAAACTGCGAACTGGCCAGTAATTATTGGCTTTGTTTAATCTGTTTTGGTTCGTGGATTATTCGTGACTGGCTAAATGTTTGTTGTTAACCGACTTCAAAAAAAGGTTGAGGTCCTCAATTCGTCGGGATATTTTTTTTGTGTATGGTCACCGAGTACTCGGAGACTCCTGGGCCAAATTGGAATTTTTTTTTATTCAGGTGGTTATAATTTCGGGTTTTTTTGTTCAGTAGGGAAAGTCGGCATGATTCGTATATTTTCTAAAAATATTCAGGTATTTACGTCAACTTGCCGATGGTTGAACTCGACCTGATGATAAAACCGGAAGACAGTCGAGGGATCTCCTTGACTATTTGGAGTAATTGCCTTGTGTTTGGGCTTGAATAATTTGTCTTGGTGAGCACTTTTGCACCAAGACTGGTAGTGACTGTCACTAGGGGTCTGATGATGAGAACGAAGGACAACTTAGGGAACTCCTGTATAATAGTGTTTTTTTTATTTAACGTAACAATGTTGGATGTTTTCGGTTTGGATGTTTTAATAATGTGACATTCGTTGGATGTTCATATAAAGGTAAGTTAAATGGTAATAATGATAGGTATTAGGATGATTGTGAATTCCTATGGAGTTTCTTGCTCGTTTTTCTCCTTTGGAAACTACAATTTGAAACGAGCACTTAGCTTCACTGACGGTGACGAACAGACTGACAGACTACTATTCTATTTTGACGTTTCAAAAGTACCTATTTATGGTTTGGTTGGAATAAATGATTTTGATTTGATTTGATTCCATAATGCCTAGTGCGATAGACTTGGTAAACGTTTTTGTCGAAATCGTCAAACGTGATATGTATTCTCATAATTATATAATTGTGTTTTTTGAAGTTATAATATCGCTATTGGGGATTTAAAAAGACTAAATATGAGTTTTTTTTTTAACTTTTGCGGTTAAGAATAACGTAGGTATTTAACTGGTTGTATTCTTCTCACAAAATGAAAGAAATCTTGAACATTAATAATAATTTGGAACTTGCAAACTACAATAGCGTCTATTCCCTTCTTATCATAATATCAAAATAGTGTTTCATACTTGGACACAGAACTACCGTTTGAAACTAGTACTTTGTAACTTATAGGTATCCGTTTTGCACAACTGTTCGGTGGTTTTTGTGAAACCATTGTGAACTTTCCTAGTTTCCGAACTGACCGGTATTGCTCGATAGTTATGGCTTTTATTGGTTGCGTTCTAAGCGAGGCAAATGGATTGTCTGCAGCGCTGTGGTGGCCATTTTTGAGAATGAAAATTTGAACTATTGCTATTGGTATCACTTTGAAGCTTTTGGGCAACGGAAGGTAAAGGCTGAAATCTATATTCTGCAAAAAATGACAGATATTGCGACTTGAAAGGTTTTTGTTTTTATTTTTCGATATTTAATTTAAGTTCAATTGTAAGAATATAATTTTATTCTACCTCATTATCATCATCATCAGCCCATAAGTGCCCACTGCTGAGCAAAGGCCTCTTATCACACGGAGAAGGTTTAGAGCATTAATCATCACGCTTGCTCAATGCGGGTTGGCGATTTTAAACTTACAATTAGAAATTATAAGTCCAGGTTTCCTCACGATGTTCACCTTCACTGTATGTCAGTGGCATCTAAATAATCATAGGAAGTACATATAACTCGGAAAAAATCACATTGGTACTTGCCAGGTTTCGAACCCTCATGCTTGAGAAGCGGGCTCCTTAACCTCTGGGCCACCACGACATATTCTACCTTGTCTACCATATTAACGGTAGTAAATAACTTTTATGTAAAAATATATTATTACTTGATTTCAAATAAGATTTTTGCTTTAGCCATCTTCAAGATTACCCTTACACCTATTTTGTTTGGGGGAAATTATCAAATATCTTTGCTCGCCTCACTCCCCTAAAGTGTCAGACTCTTATTGATTAAAAATCACCCCGTTCCTTTTCCCGCTCTAACCCAGGATCGTTGTACATTATTTGCTCTTGCACCCTAAACCCCAACCGATTTCACCCACCTAATTACCTCGCTCTTCATCTTTATTGTACAAGTACTGATATTCAAAAAAGAATCCTCTACCTGTATCTTAATTAAAAAATAGATCTGTGTTTTTTTAAGTAGTTCAGGTAAATCGAACGACTAACACTATCAGGTACTATTTATTGTGTTCAATATTATAACAAAACTGTGGCGTAACGAGTGGAGCTTCTCGCTGACACACATAAGATTCTAATTATACTCATTATGATCCTTCAGTATCATCATTGATATCCATTCTTCCTATTTTTCCAAAAAACACTAAATGCAGCCACTAAGCGTCATTATATAATATTTAGAGCAGAAAAATAAGCAATAAAGTGTGGGGTACATTCGACCCGATATGGGCGTATGATGAGCGGGCATCACTGAATAATGTATGAAGGGCCGGATCTTCCCAACGTCAGATAACCTTGTGGCCAATAAACAGAGCCCTTAAAAATGTAAAAAGTTAGACAAGAATAATAGATATTTATTTATTATCATATTTTTGTTGCAAGATAATCTTTTTCGTTTGTCAATCTGTAGAAAAAATAACAGTTTTTTTGGTGTTGTCACACCTAGTTAGCAAAAAACGGATAAGTAGTTCTAATATCTTAAATTATAATGTGAATTTTTTTTATGGAGATAAACGTTGATGCCATGTAGAAAGATGAAAAATAAACTGTTTGATCATAAAATATAACAGAATTTGAATTTCCATAACAATCATCAGGTTACTAATACTTCAGTTCTTTCTTACATATTTCTCGTTTTAGATTACAATAAACCTCCGCAAGCTGACCGATCAAGCAGAAATGTTACGAGAATTTCAAATATTGTTGTAGAAAAATATTATTTTGAAACATCGTATCGTCTTAATACTTGATTCATGAAAGCGTCTGAACCTCTCACCGCACTATTAATTTTCTTCACAAAGCCAGAGAAAAAGGCTGTGATAAATGACTTTATTTTGATATGCATGATAAGATTATTTAAGTTGTTGTAGTAAAATGTGTTTTATTATTTATTTAGTGGAGTTTTATGGACTGACTGAGTATGGTTTTAAATTTCTCCGTAATGACACGGAGTTTGGAGTTTGATTTAGGAATTGAACACGGTAATGCAAATTCATGAAAATATAATGTTAAAGCAAATACAGCTGTATTAAAATTAATAATTTTAACGCAGCAAACATTCTTCTTGTACCCCACAAAATTTTACTGTTTTTGTTTGGCATCAATTTATAACATGATAAGGCTAATAATATCGCTGTCACGACTAAACCAAGAAATAGAAAAAAAATACCAAAAATCACCAACGATTTTGAACCGGCGACCTATTAAAATCACCCTACTGACCTTGAAAAGCTGATAACGATAAAGAAACAACTTTGTCCATAAATTATCACGCTCATTTCCCTTGCGGGATAAACAGGGACACTCAATCAAGTGTTAGTGATCGCGGTAAGCGCTTAGCCCTCGATGTATCAGCGTCGGGTAGTCTTTAGTTAACTAGATAGGTGGCTGCGTCTTCCTCTCTCAGGGAATTACAACCGCTTAGTTAAAATGGAACAGGATATGGCGGATTTCCTTGAGGTTGTAACACTACATGTGCAATAAAAATGCGAAATTACCTGATAATTTGTAAGCCGTGGAAAGGTTTTTTCAAGAATATTATGTTTCAGTAAACAAATCCGTGTATGTATCGTATATATGTATATATGAGGAAAATTTAAAAATTCTTAGGTCTTTTTTGGGAGGGAAGAGCGTTATTACTTGATTTCTATCAATTTTAAATGTAATTTGTCGAGAACAGTGTATGAGTTAAAATAGAAATAAAACATTGATTTAAACCTTATGTACTAAGTATTACATTATTCTAATATCAAAAATGGCATGTTCAGCTAAAAGAATATGAAAAAAAGTTATGATGTCTTATATCTAAGAATAATCTTATATGATCAGGTCAATACAGCGTTATCTACTAATAAATAGACCATTATTTGGACTCAAATACCAAAAACATAAACGAAAAAAGTCCCCGTCTCAAACGGAGCCTACCAAATTCATGAAAGGGCTTATCTGCATCAAGATTATAATTACTTGGTCCCTTAAACCGCCTAGATGTCTTAAGGCGACACGGTTTTCTGAGCTCAACAATTAATCAGGCCACAATAAAGTAATGGTATTGTTATGCGTTCAATTTATTATCGCTTTAAAGTATCTCCAGTACTCCAGAATAATTCAACGTTCCTTTGTTGGCCATTACAAAAGGGTTTTTGCATTTTTTCTCTCTTCGTTCAATTTTTTTTTATTCTACATTTTGTTTTTTTATTTCTCGCTGATGAGGTGCCTAATTCTGCGAATTAGCGTTGAAAGGAATTATGTGCGATACATTTTTACTTCCTTTTTCTCTTTTCGGTTCTACCCGGAAAAGTAGAAATTGTTGTGTTCATCTTGTTTTTGTTGAAGTTGATTGCTGCCAATTTATGAGTACGTACAATTAAAGGCTGCCGTGCAACGTGTCTCGAGTTCGATTATCAGACGAAGCTACTGTTTGTGTGATCCACAAATTGTTGTTGTGAGTCTGGATGTGATGTATATGATGCTACGATGCATTTTATGTTTATAAAGGCGCGCGAGATATACAATAAGTAAAAAATACGAAGAAATCACAATGATCTGATCCACAAACCGTTGTTTCGGGTCTGGGTGGTTTGAGTATTTGAATTTGCATGTTTATAACGCACCCACGACATACATATAAAAGAAATTCCTACATAGGCTTTATCCTAAACCTAGCAGAATTGTTGAATTATTTATGTCTTTAAATTTTCACTTTAAGATCTCACAATACTGAAAATATATGAAAATACCAGTTTTGATGTTCAAATTAAGTATAAAACACACTTGTTTACTTCCATCATTTTTCAGTTAATTCATGAATCATTTACAATCTCAAAATAAATTTAATTGAAACTCCATGTTTAATTAACCAGCCATCAATTCATAAATACGAACGTTACTCATTCGCCAGGATTGAATCTGTAAACGAAATTTCCATTAAAATCATATCCAATTTCACCAGCGAACAGGAACCCTAAAAGACGTTGTTTAAACAATACAATGTTAAACGAAATTCGTTTTTAAATGGTACTAAAATCAAAGAAAAGGGGGTGTGAATGGCTTGCATAATTAGAAATCTGGGCAATATTCCTTGTATTAATAAGTTGCTAACGGTAGTGAGCCGAAGGCGTAGCGATAACCATTAAGCTAAAAGCCTGCGGTACTTCGGTACTTCGCGTAATGTGTCTTCAATTTAGAATAAAGTAATCTTTATCGCGTTGTTAGAACGTATTTTATGCTTCAAGTTGAAGGAACCTACGTCTTTTTCTTTTATGAGATTGATGGCTAGTTATATTTTTCTGGGTTTATGTGACACTAAGGGAATTTACTACTCTACTAGTAGTTTCTGGTCTATTCATAGAATTTATAGTTATCCTAATAAAATTTGTATTGGAAACTATTTTAAATTTCTGCATTCTAAATTAAAATTGTACGATTGCTTAGAAATAGTGGAATGATTCAGAACCGTAATTTAGAATACCATACATACATTATAACCAAGTAACTTTGGTGAGGTTGTAATATTTGCAAATCATACCTATACTTGCTGGCTGACTCATTCGTTACAAGGTTTCTTAGCAATCGATACACGATTGTAATTTTCTATCCATTACAAAAATAAAACTCTTGTACTAGAATCAAAAAGCTATTTCCTACTCCAATAATATTTTTACGCATCGTTTCCATCAAATCCCAGCAACGATAATGCCCTAAAAATGGCTTCTTCAAAGTCTTGTACAATATAATACATTGCCTATGTAATACCTAAATCTACAAAAGAGATTTTCCACTATACATAATCTAATCTACTAAGTATTTAATAATTTAATATGATTAAAAGCTTAAGGCATGTTCGAGACGTCTTAAGGGCAATTTTAGGCACTCTAAGCGTGTTGTTAAGTAGTTTGTTTTAAGTTTTCCTTTAATAGGATTATGTTTTGTATTGAATGTTGCCTGCCCACTAGTTTTATTTACTGATTTAAAATATGTAATCAGATTTTAGTAATACAATGTATTTTGTAATCTATGATTCTATTTTGACGTTTCAAAAGTATCTAGGTTTAGTTGTAATAAATGGTTTTGACCGTGCTGTGCGGGTATTGAATATTAAGACATGTTTGTTTTTGCACTATAATTTAAGTTAAGTGTAGGTACTTTCTAATTATTACTGATTAAAAACCGACCTTGGTGTACCGCATCTTTACGTGGGCGCAAGCGAATTAAGTTCATATCAGCAGCTCCACTAATGGTAGCCTGTCCAAATAGGCTCCACCTCAAAATGCATAGGGGAGCCTTTAGACATCATTGATCACATCAACGATGTATGACTTGGAGAAACTTCTCCATGCCCTTCGTTGTCGGACTGTTTAAGAAGGGCATAAGAAGTCTTCTGCCCTCCTAGGGACCCAAAAAAATACCACAAAATCGCTTTTATATAAAGACAGTCTATTTAGTTTAGCTTTTATAATATCTATAGTAAGTATACTGGCCCTTACAATAAGTAATTTGGCTCAATTGTTTATTCATAAAACATTTGCTTTTACATTAAGTCTTGAGTATACCTACTTAGATAGAAATAGACATTCCAAGAAAAGCTATACAAAATTCTTTATAAGTTAGCATCTTTAGAATTATGGCATAAATGTTATATCAAAACCCATTTTATATAACAAAAATCAACTTAGAAATAGCATCCATATTTCTTTTAATGAGCAGTTATCTTGATGGTATCTGTGTTCGGCACCACCCATGGACACTCGCAACACAAAAGGAGTTACAAAAACGTTCCTGGCCCGTTGGTGTTTAAATTTTGAGGATTAAAGGAATTGGGGATTAGGAATAGGAGTGGAAGGGGAAAGTAAATAGCAAGCGTTATCTCACGCCACTTTTTCTTGACGCTGTGGCATCAAACTTTCGTACCAAATTATAGCTCTCCCACATTTACAACACAAGTGTTTGAAGTATAGCCAATAGATAACCACAGACGGGGCCAAATAGGGCTGATGTTCAGCTGGGGTTGCGGGGTAAGCGCAATGAGGCACCGCGATCTCGGCCTAGAGCAGGAGAAGGAACGGGGGGGTTTTTAGTCAGTAAGAGTCTGACACTCCCTCCCACCCGGCCCGGGGCAGCATTTTCGTCGTTTGGCCCCTAAGTTGGAACGGTCTGGGGCCGCGCTCAAGCGGCTCCTTCCCAACCTCGGGGGGCCAAACGCCTCCTGCCGGAGGTTGTATATGGGGATTGTGCGATCCATGGCCCTCTACGGTGCCCCTGTGTGGGCGCCGGACTTGAAGCGGCGGCCGGCTCGTACGCTGGTCGCGTCACAGAGGGTCATGGCTATACGAGTAATCCGCGGGTATCGCACGATCTCCGGGGAGGCGGCGAACCTCCTTGCCGGATCACCGCCGTGGGATCTAGAAGCGAAGGCGCTCGCGCGCGTCTACAGTTTGCGCGCAGACGCGCGTCGCCGGGGCGAAGATCCTCTGCCGCGCCAAATTAGTGCGTGGCGGAATGAGCTCCGGCGAGATCTCATGGCAGAGTGGAGACAACGACTGTCGCAACCGAGGGCCGGGCACGCTACCATAGCAGCGGTAAGACCCCTCTTTGAGGAGTGGCTTGAGAGACGCCACGGCGTCCTCACCTTCCGTCTGACGCAGGTGCTTACCGGGCACGGCAGCTTCGGTAGGTTCCTGTTTCGGATTCAGCGGGAGGAAACGCCCGAGTGTCGTCATTGTGAGGACCACCTAGAGGATACGGTGGAGCATACGGTAGCGGTATGCCCTGCCTGGGCTGAGCACCGCCGTATCCTCAGGGAAGTGATCGGCGGCGGCGACCTCTCGCGCCCGGCCTTAGTCGAGGCCATGGTGCGGAGTGAGAGGAACTGGGACGCCGTCTCCTCCTTTTGTGAAGCAGTCATGCTCGCAAAGAGAGAGGCGGCCCGCGTGAAGGAGCAATCCTCCTCCTCACGCCCCAGCAGCCGCAACTGGCGACACTACGGGCGTCGGGGATCGAGGGACGATCTCCGGCCACCGTAAGTACGGGCCTGCGGTCGGCGAGTAAGGGCAGCTCGCCGCCCGACCAGAACCAGGCCCGAGCGTACGGCGCGTAGCGTTCCGCGCGCGCCTCAAAGAGCCAATAGACCACCACAGACGGGGCCCTAAAGGGCTGATGTTCAGCCGGGGTTGCGGGGTAAGCGCAATGAGGTACCGCGACCTCGGCACAGAGCAGGAGAAGGAACAGGGGGGTTTTTAGTCAGTAAGAGTCTGACACTCCCTCCTGCCCGGCCCTGGGCGGGAGAAGTCATTTGATGATTTTCCCCTCACAAAAAAAAAAAAAAAAAAAAAACCCGGCCCGGGGCGAGAGAAGTCATTGGATGATTTTCCCCTGACAAAAAAAAAAGTGTTTGAAGTATATATTTACATTAACTTGTACGTAGCCATCTTTAAAGATATTAATTTTATGTCCTGATAAAGAAAAGATGAAGATAAAGTATACATCATACTCTACCGTCAAGGTGTTTTATAATTAAATATGTTAAATTTTTTTTTTTTTTTTTTTTTTTTTTTTTTGTGAGGGGAAAATCATCAAATGACTTCTCCCGCCCAGGGCCGGGCAGGAGGGAGTGTCAGACTCTTACTGACTAAAAACCCCCCTGTTCCTTCTCCTGCTCTGTGCCGAGGTCGCGGTACCTCATTGCGCTTACCCCGCAACCCCGGCTGAACATCAGCCCTTTAGGGCCCCGTCTGTGGTGGTCTATTGGCTCTTTGAGGCGCGCGCGGAACGCTACGCGCCGTACGCTCGGGCCTGGTTCTGGTCGGGCGGCGAGCTGCCCTTACTCGCCGACCGCAGGCCCGTACTTACGGTGGCCGGAGATCGTCCCTCGATCCCCGACGCCCGTAGTGTCGCCAGTTGCGGCTGCTGGGGCGTGAGGAGGAGGATTGCTCCCTCACGCGGGCCGCCTCTCTCTTTGCGAGCATGACTGCTTCACAAAAGGAGGAGACGGCGTCCCAGTTCCTCTCACTCCGCACCATGGCCTCGACTAAGGCCGGGCGCGAGAGGTCGCCGCCGCCGATCACTTCCCTGAGGATACGGCGGTGCTCAGCCCAGGCAGGGCATACCGCTACCGTATGCTCCACCGTATCCTCTAGGTGGTCCTCACAATGACGACACTCGGGCGTTTCCTCCCGCTGAATCCGAAACAGGAACCTACCGAAGCTGCCGTGCCCGGTAAGCACCTGCGTCAGACGGAAGGTGAGGACGCCGTGGCGTCTCTCAAGCCACTCCTCAAAGAGGGGTCTTACCGCTGCTATGGTAGCGTGCCCGGCCCTCGGTTGCGACAGTCGTTGTTTCCACTCTGCCATGAGATCTCGCCGGAGCTCATTCCGCCACGCACTAATTTGGCGCGGCAGAGGATCTTCGCCCCGGCGACGCGCGTCTGCGCGCAAACTGTAGACGCGCGCGAGCGCCTTCGCTTCTAGATCCCACGGCGGTGATCCGGCAAGGAGGTTCGCCGCCTCCCCGGAGATCGTGCGATACCCGCGAATTACTCGAATAGCCATGACCCTCTGGGACGCGACCAGCGTACGAGCCGGCCGCCGCTTCAAGGCCGGCGCCCACACAGGGGCACCGTAGAGGGCCATGGATCGCACAATCCCCATATACAACCTCCGGCAGGAGGCGTTTGGCCCCCCGAGGTTGGGAAGGAGCCGCTTGAGCGCGGCCCCAGACCGTTCTAACTTAGGGGCCAAACGACGAAAATGCTCCGTGAAGTTCCATCGGCTGTCGAGGACGAGACCCAGGTACTTCATCGCCGACTCGACGCCGATGGTAACTCCTCCTGCCGTTATTTGGGACCCACCTGGAGGTGGCGCGCTCCGACGGCCATAGAAGCACATGGCCTCGGACTTGTGGAGCGCCACCTCGAGTCCCAACTGCCGGATCCTTGCAACGACTGTCGCAACCGCTTGTGACATCAGGTCGGCCGCCGCCTGATGCGACCTCCCGTTCGCCAGCACCAGCGTGTCGTCAGCATAGCAGACAATGCTGACGCCGCTCGGGAGGTCGGTGCGTAGCACCCAATCGTACCCGATGTTCCACAGGAGAGGTCCCAGGACCGATCCCTGTGGGACACCGCGCGACACCTCTCGCCGATTCCACACGCCCCGGTGACCGGGGTAGATGACGCATCTGTCCGTCAAGTAAGCCTCGACTACACGACGGAGATAGGCAGGCACCCGGTGATACCGGAGTGCCTCCAAAATGCAGCTCCAGGGCAGCGAGTTAAAGGCGTTGGCGATGTCCAGAGACACCGCCACGACGACTCGCCTCCCGGCCAACGCTGTCCCCGTCGTGAGGTCCCTCACGCGCATGATGGCGTCCACCGTGGAGCGCCCTCTGCGGAAGCCGAACTGGCCGTCCGCTAAATCCGGCCCCCTTCCAGACAGGTGCCCGACGAGGCGGTCTGAGATTATCCTCTCGAACAGCTTTCCCACCTCGTCGAGCAGCACAATGGGCCGGTACGCGGACGGAGAGTCCGCAGGACGCCCCGGCTTCTTCACGAGGACCAGTTTACCCGTCTTCCACGACAGCGGAAACTGGCCTCTCTCCAAACATGCGCTGAACAGACCAAGTAGTCGAGGCCTGAGAGCCTCCGAGGCCAGGACCCAGACCTTGGCATGCAGCCCGTCAGGTCCTGGGGCGGTATTCTTGCCGCTCAGCCGGCGTACCGCCACTCTCAAATCTACCTCGGTCACTTCCGGAGCGGATTCGTCGTCGTCGTCGATGTAGCCCGCATTGGGCACCGCAGGGGGCGGGGGCATAGCCGGAGGCGTGTAACCCATCTGTGGTCGGGGGAATAGCGCCCCAACCACTTCGTACACGACCTCCGGCCGGAGACTCTGAGTCAGTGGGGGCGCCCAGGTGCGGAGCTTATCACGCACCATCCGGTAGGGGCGTCCCCACGGGTCTCTGTTCAGAGTCTCCAACATCTCCTCGCGGGCCCGATCTTTGGCCCGCCGGATCTCCACCCTGAGGGTGGCCTTCGCCGCCCTGTACTCCTCGTATAGCTCCGCCTCTCTGGTTTCAGCGTCCAGAGGGCGGAGACGGAGCCTGCGGTGCCTGGTGTATCGGCGTCGCGCTGCGGTGCACTCACCGCGCAGGTCTGCCAATTCCTGCGACCACCAATACACCTGGCGCTTGCGTTGGCACGGTCGGATCCGGGGCATCGCCACGTCGCACATCCTTGACATGGCGTCCTGGAGCCATCTCGCCTCCTCGTTAATGTCGGCTGGCCTGACCGGTGGTATCACCCAGGCCTGCACGACTGCGGCTTCCAGGAAAAGCTCCCGGTCCAGTTGCCTAAGCGCCCAACGCGGGCCACACGGGGCCTGTCTGACTGGCGGGTCTGCGGACTCGGCGGAGACGTCGAACCGTATATACCGGTGGTCCGAAAACGTCTCCACCTCCTCCATGACGCGCCAGTCAACAACGCGCGATGACAGAGCGGGGCTAGCAAACGAAATGTCCACCACTGACTCGCCCCGCATCCGTACGCACGTGGGGACAGAACCCCGGTTCAGCACGACTAGGCCTGTCTCCAGAGCCCAGTCTTCGACCATCCTTCCCCGGACATCAGTGAGCCGGGAACCCCAAGCCAAATTCTTGGCATTGAAGTCCCCGAGGACCAACACGGGGAGGGGACGGAACCCGACGACGACGGTGACTAACTCCCTGAGGGAGTTGTGGAACTCGACGAGAGTTCGGTTCGGAGAGAAGTACACGCCCACCACGGCGATCTCTCCGAACCGAGCCGCGACGCAACCCCTGCCTCGCTGAGGCCCTTCGGGGGTTGGGGTACCGGCGGCGGCCGACGAGATGATGGTCACCGAGCCGTCCAGGTCTGACACCCAGTGTTCCCTGGCTGGAACGAAGTACGGCTCGGAGACCACAGCAACATTGATCGACCACTGCGCCATGCTCTGGAGCAGGAGATCCTGAGCAGCGACGCAGTGGTTGATGTTCGCCTGGAGGAGGCGTAATGGAGCCATTATTGGGTATCCATCACGACCTCCTCTCTGACGGCAGCGGCGACAGCAGCAGTCGCAGGGGTGTTGGCGACTGCGGCGGCAGCGGGAGCGACGGTGGGAGCGGTGGAGGTGGCTACGGGCCTACCTTTGCTCCTGGGCTTGGTGGGGGGGGAGCAGGTTTTGCCCCCAGCCCGGTGATCGGCCGGCTTGCCAGCCGCCGCACATACTACGCAGTGCGGCGGGGCGGTACAAGCGCCGGCCCTGTGACCGGGCTGACCGCAGCGGAAGCAGCGGTCGCTGCGGTCCACCTCTGAGGTGCACTTGGCACCCACATGGTGACCAATGAGGCAGCGGAAGCACCTCAAAGGTCGGGGTTCCAGCAGCTTCACCTGCGCCGAAACCCAGCCCACCAGGAGCCTTTTGCCCTCCGACAGTTTTTTGGCCGCTGTGACGGGGCAGCTCACTACCACGGTCCGCAGCCCCGTATTGTCCGGGCGGATGGTGCCTGCCTTCACCTGATCAGCAGGGCACCCCCCCGTCCTTGCGACAGCGGCCGCCACCTCGTTCTCCGTCACGGAGTCATCCAGGCCCATGATGCGTAGCTCCAAGCATTTGGTGGGCCTGGACACGCGAGCCTCATCCGCCGCAAGGCACGTCCTGAGCCTCTCGGCAAGGGCGTCAGCGGATGGACCGCTGGCCGCGCCGGGGACCTCCAGAAGACGGGCTCCAGTCGCGGTGACCCTTACCGCGAACCCGTTAGGGGCCCCGAACTCCGCGGGAGTAACCGTCCCCTTCAATTTGGCGAGGACGTCGCCGTAAGTCACCCCCTTCTTAGCCGCGTCCGGCTGTAGCGTGATAACTACAGCCGAAGATTTAGGGGTGAGGAGCATTGCCGCAGCGCGCTTCTCCCTGCGTCGCTGCTGCCGCCGCTGCCGCTGCTCCTTCTTGCGGCGCTTCCTCGCCTCTTTGGCGCTCCTTCTCGCCTGCCCGGCCACCTGCCACTCGTCGCCATCGGTGCGCAGCTCTGATAGCGGGGTTGGGGCTGCAACGGCTGGAATTTCAGCTGCTGCGCCCCTTCGCTTGCGGCTACTTGGTGCCAGAGGCACAGCAGGAGCCGGTGCCGGTTGAGCTATGGGCGTCCTCGTCAGCGGCGGGGCTCTCGGTGCATTCGCCGCAGGGGGCACTTTCGCCCTTTTCTCCACCGGAGCGTCAGCTCTGACGCCGCGGCTAGGTGGTTGCTTCGTCTTCGCTGCCGCGGCTGCATAAGTGCCAGTTGCGAGCGGGGGTCGAAGGAGCCTACCCTCCAGAGCGTCGAAACGCTGCTGGAAGGCGGCCATCTCCTGCCGCATGAGGCCAAGAAGGTCGGCCTCCACTGGCTGCGAGGGTTGGGGACGACCCGCGCGAGCAGCGGCGAGTTCCGCCTTTGCTGCACGAAGTTCCGCCTCCAGGGCAGAGTTCGCAGCCGCTAATCGGGCCAGCTCGCGCCTCATTCCGGCCATCTCTTTTTGCAGAGCGGTCATCTGCCGCTCTGCTGAGCCCTGCTGGGATACCGCCGACATTATAGCAGCCTCCGCGTGCTTAAGCACTCCGTTCCTGCCAGCCTGGGTTTTTTGCCCAGCCAGCATGCGGAGTGCTTCCTTAACCTGGAGGCGGAGGCTCTCAGCGCCGCCTACAGAATCCTCACCTCCGGACACCTCCATCTCCGAGGAGTCCGAGGGGGCAGCCTTTCCCAGGGCGCTCCCCTCCGCTGCCAGCCGCTCTGCCGGCTCAGAGCGGCTCCCAGCCGCTCTTGTGGAGCCCTTCCCCTTGCCCCTACCCCGCGCAGCCGTGGGGATTTTGGGGGCTGGGGCCTCCTGCTCGTTGGAGGACGGCTCTCGACCGTCCTCCAACCTGGGACGTTTGAAAACGCCCCGGTCCTTTTTGTGGCGCAGCGCAATGCTGACGCCAGACAACGATGAGTCGGACTCCGAATCCGACTCCTTTCCTCCCTGTGCCCTTGCCCGGGACTTGCTGGACGGAACCAGCGTCTCCCCACAGGTCCGAGTGCCATCTTGGCTCTCGCTTCCACTTGCAAGCTGGCTTGCCCTCTCCTGCACTTTTGGTGGTATGTTTTTTTTTTTTAGTTGGGTTTAAGTCTTCCATGTTATTCCCACGAGTATGGGGGAAATAAGAGGTCCGCCCAGGGAGAGCCCCCTGTCCCTGGGTAAGTGTGCATTTGTCTCCCAACTAGGGGGTCCACCGGTCCCCTAGCTGGGGGTGCGCTCACGACTGATCCTACTCCTCAGCCATACATACCCTCGCCGCGCACCAGAACTTAGTATTGGAGGAATTTTTTATAGAGGTTATCTTCCTCGCGGTCCGGGCGGTTAAGCCAAGACCCTCGTCCCGGTCCGAGTCATAAAACATGACCATGATCTCTTCCCGGATTACGATATCGACGGGTGCAGTCGGGCGCAGCTAGTGCCCCGATGCTACTCATTGGCAGGGTGAGTGCACAACGAGCGCCGCCCTTGTTTCTCCGCCCCGCTCTCTGCTAGGTCCAGAGAGTCGTGCGGAGGAACGCCCCCACGGAGGCTTAGACCCTATGACAGCATAGAGCCGGTCGCCTCTAGAACCCGACCGGGTTCTCCGCCCGGCCAGAAGTTCGCTGCGGGCGACAGTCAAACCAACCCTGTCGCCATCCCGTTAGGGAGACTGTCGCCCGCACCCAGGGTGCACCACGGGGAGGTCTTCTGGCATGCACCCCAAATATGTTAAATTTGCCTTTCTAATTTTAGAAGCCGACCAACGCATATCCGAGTACTAGATTCAAAGGCGGTACCGGTTATTTTAGTTAAAAACCCAATTTTAACCGTTTAGTAAATTTTCTTTGTACTTTATTCAGTAGAACTCACAATACCAATTTTCGACTATCAGACATACTTATTCGAATTGAAACCGTATTTAACCCTCGTCCCTTTCGAAGTGAGGAAGGGTAACTATTCACACTAGATTACATAAATGCTGTCAACATAAGTAGCAGTGTTGACCGAGAGATTTAATAAGATTATGGTATAATAAGCCACTTTCATGGTTCACTACGTCTTAAGGTTAAATTATAAGGTTCAAAATCTTGTAGCTAGTGTTTAGTCGTATTAGTTATTATGATACACATAAGTATTACTAGCGATAAACTTTTGATTGTAATTATGTCGATGTCATGGAGGTGTGATTGCGAAAAGTAATTTATCATTAAAGCTGGACTTGTTCCATCATTCGAATATTTTTGTTAATTTACGCGATTGATTGTAAGATAAAAGCTGCAGCTGCCATATTGGCCAAATATAATTTTAATTAAGAAAATATACTTAGGTAGGTGGAAGAACTAGGCTTCAGCACAAATAAGCCAACTCGAATGTAATGATACCACGAGCGTCCTCGACCCTCAAAACCCTAAAACCAACAGACCAGCAATGCATTTGAAACTCCTCGTATTGCAATAGTTAAGTCTATGGAAACAACAATTAATTGCTTATCATCAGGTGAAATGTCTGCTTCATTGCCGACCTATCACAAAAAAAACCAATAAATTTTCGACACCGAATATAGAATTAAATTTTTGTTTAAGTCTCATCAGAATAAATTATACTTATATAAATAGTTTTGGAAACCCGATAAAACCTTGGCCAACCCTTTATTAGGCAACTACGTAAACAACGAAGTAGTCGATAGTCAGTATATTTTTGTAAAAAGAAACGTCGCACCTGTTATGGGGACACGTCATGCATTTCATCACTTTACAGAGTCACTTATAAGTCCAAACAAAATTTCACATCATTACGCCGTCAAAATCTGGCGGAGGGTAATTCGAAAACTTGAAACCTGACATGGCCGACACGCGTCGAGGGCACAGAGTCATTTATCATTGCAGACCCTCACTGTCCAGTCGTGTTTATCGTTCAATGACGTTTATGTTTTACGTACAGCGAAAAAAATGATGTGTTTTTTTCTCATGACAATGTTCGTCTTTATTTACATGTTTTATGATATTTTGTTTTGTTACAAGTGTTGGTTTGTTACTTACTTTCGCTTATTGTGTTTTGATATGAATGAGTGAAAATATGTTTGTACATATACGGTTAGTAACTCCAGCTCTTGAATCAGTATAGTTTATAAACTTTTAGTCGACGTTGGCTTGCACTAAGGTCTAGTTCCTTAACAAAATACTTTTAAAATTTTCCAGAAACGTCAACAATATATTTATACTTTTTCCTATTATCAATATGAATATAAGGTATGTATAAGAAATTATTTAATATTGCAAGTTTTTATTCAGAAGTTATGGCTTTCTAACTTCGGCACTTAGCTAGTTGAAAAGTAACGAAACTCACGCCAAGTGTAAAAGTTTATTTTAGGTGTCCCCAATACTGACAAAGAATATTTTCGAAAAATAAATGGCTCGCGAAAGAAAGTAAAACGGACTTCTTAAGTAGGAAATTTGAACAAAGTGAGTGATAGGGAGCACTTAGCAACTAATTGTTTTCTTAATTAAACGCTTATTATCGAATTGTGCCTTGAGGGAGGAATAGTCCTTAAACGAGTTCCAATTTCCAATAAGTTTTCCGTCGTCAGAAACTTAATTTGGCTACAAATAAAATTAAACAGTTGAATAATAAAATGTATTTTTTATGTGATTGGTCGGCAAACGAGCAGGTGGATTACCTGGTAAGCAGCAAACAGCGCTGCCCATGGCCACCCAAAAATAGAGGAGCTACGAGTGCGCACGAAAGATCGGCAACCTTTTGGGGATTTCGGAGATTTAGGGGTTCAGAAGGAATTTGGGGAGGGGAAGGATTGGGCCGCCGGTTACCTCAACTCACATCTCCTGTAATGTTGACAAAAACAATGGTATTTACTTACTTCACAAAATTTTATATCCACCTTCAGGTGTTTGACGACTGGGATGTGACGATTTAGATTCACTGGTTTATTTTCAGTTGTATTTAATTTCTAGAC
This sequence comes from Spodoptera exigua, assembly GCA_902829305.4. Lineage (NCBI taxonomy): Eukaryota > Metazoa > Arthropoda > Insecta > Lepidoptera > Noctuidae > Spodoptera > Spodoptera exigua. Next base: position 9,824,217 of record LR824612.2, read on the forward strand.
TAATGAACTGTAGGTTTTTTTATTATTTGGAAGATTTTTTATGTTTAAATGTGTGGCATTATCCAAAACTTCATCAATATTTATATAGGTATACTACGTATGTATGTACATATCTGTACATATGACAATGCCCTTATGTAACTCTCAACCCTTACATTACACGCCTGACTGACTCAAGGGTTGTAAAACTCGATCCGTTAAGTTTATAATTGGGTTCATTGCCTTACAACATTATTTAAAAGTTTCCAAAATTAGCTTGGGACATTCAATATTCTTTTTACGTTTGTATTACCGCATTGCTCATTAGGACTATTGATTTTCAACTGTGTTCATAGACCACATAGAACATGAAAAATACGTTAAAAAATTAATATCTAGTTAACACAAAGATTCCAGTAAAACGTATATAGAGACAAGAAACGTACATTAGAAGTGCTGGATGTAAATTATGATTGAATCTTAACTTCTTAAATAACTTTGGCGAACTGTATTTTTTATAAATAGTATTTCTAAGAATAAACTGCCACAAGTATATAAGTAACAACTACTTATTCCAAAGATCTTACAGAATCTTGCGACAGGTATTAAAATTATTCAAAATATTTATAAGAATTAAAATTATTGAAAATTTTTTCAAGAATTCGTACTGTGGTTTTGATGGAAGCAAATTATTAAATGACTTTTGCTACCCTAAGTTGGTTGAAACGTCAGACTTATCCATTAAAAACCCACTCATTATTTTTCTTGTTTCAAACCGAGCCGCACGGTTTGTCAAGGTGCTGGCAACCGCGGCTGGATATCGGTCGTTCTGGATCCTATCAAGAAATTGTACAAACATCGTGATAACTTTATGGAATACAATCTAGATAAACTGTTCGCATAAAAGGAGTTTTATCATAAACAAGATCAATTCTTTCAGTAAGTAGATCAACTCTGAAGCTAAGAAATATTAAGTGGATAGAATACTTCGTCAACTAACCTAAATGGAAAGTTCTTCTTAATAAGTATTAAGGATATTCTTGTAATATTATCTCCTACAAGACAATTGTAGCACAAACAAAAGTTTTCCACCAAATCTGGCACTCGACAACGTTCACAAGAGATACAATCAAAATTATTATCTTATTTTGACCAAGAACCACTATGCTGTCTCATTGGTCTACTCATTTATTATTACGTCTTTTGAGGTCCAATATCTAGTTCGGAATCCAATTGGTGGGAGCAAAATTGCATGATTATTTTCACAAGGATATTTTTGATTTGTTTTGAAAATAAAATATAATAGACTATTATCATATCACCTTCAGTTTTATGAGTCTCAATAATTAAATTGTAAAATACTGGTTTTTCCCGCGACTCCGTTCGCGTGGAATAGTGACTTTCTGCAGATTTTTGGTATAAAAACTATCTATATGTACTTTCTCGAGTTCCAAACTATGTCTGTAAGTACCAAATTTCACAGAAATCGGTTCAGTAGTTTAGGCGTGAAGAAAAGACAGACAGACGAAGTTACTTTCGCAATTATAATATTAAGTTTGGACTAGCCGCCCTGGTTTCGCACATGTACAATGTTGATACTAAATTTCTCCACTATTTAATGCATGTCTTTGTGCATATAAACATTCCTCTTCAGTTACTCTATAAAGTTTCAATGATTTAAGCATACCTACATATAGGAACAGAGAAAGCGTCTGTACTATGTAAGATACATAGTATAAAACAAAGTCGCTTTCTCATGATGTGATTTTAAATAAAAACATTTTCAAGCCAGTGTTCACTTCAGACAGAACTAGCTAGTACTCACTTTTATCTCCATTACACTCCACTTAAAGACGTGAAGCACCTAATTAAAAAAAGTTGAGCTCATAATCCAACTCTTCACTTTTCGAAATTGTAATGAGTGGTGTTTTTTCAGCGGTTTTCTGCCATCCCAAGGGAAATCGACGTATTCAATTGCCACAGTAATTCGTAACTGGAAAACGTAATTAGCTTTAACGAGTTCATAAGGATTGCTGCTGTAATCAGCAATAAAATAAAGGGAAGCCGTAATTAAAATCATTGCTTTTATATGTGAGCTGTTTTTGGATTGTTAGGTGACGAATTTTATTGGGTTCTTACGTAAAAAAGAAAGAAGATCTAATAGAAACACCAAACTTTTTAATGTTTCATCATCACTTTGAATGCACTGCACTTTTTCATCACTTTGAATTATGTTTCTCTTCTCAAGATTATATTATTATGGTAAATATGCATTACAATTCTATGGGGGACCCACAGTCTTTAGAACCTGTGAAACATAACAAGATATTAGGTATCATCAATATCATCTGCTTAGTCTTATCTGTATCACCACTCCTGTCGAACGTCGAACGAATCTGTAGTAGTACCTTTTGAACTAGAATTAAGTATCGAGCCTAGAAACATTTTCATAAATGTACCATCTCATATACATATGTATAGACGAAGAAAAACCAATCTTATTCATCAAATTATACTTATTCTGAACAAATTAATCTTTTTCTTTTTTGTATTGGGAAACAAACAAAATAGAACTATTTTCTTGTAAACAAAGCTAAGCGTTGCCGGCAGGTATAATATCAAAGTGCTTTTAGTATACTGTACGGTTCTGTATACTGATTCTCGATTTCTTGTGTAACAGATACAAGATGTACAACCAAGCAATTGCTTTCTAGCAGCTAGGAAATACATTGCGCAAATGTAGAATATATATTCCGTGAAAAGTGGTAGCTTGTGAAACTACAATAAAAAAAAATGTGTGCAAAGCATTGACAGCTTGATTGAAAGACAGGTAAGTGGAATATGGGTTTTGTGCGTTATTTTTTATAATCTAATCTAAAGAAAAGAAAGTGTATCGCAATATGGAAAAGTTTTCAATGTTTTTTGTGAATCGAATAACAGCGGGGAGACGGATTTTAAGAACAATTAAGTTATGTCGGATTTTTGTGACATATGCACAATAGACAGAACATACAAAGATAATTATAATTTTGAGGCTTTAAAGTGTCCTCTTAAAAATTTTCAATCGTATAGTGTGAACGAACAGTCGGATTACCTGATGGTAAGCAATCGGCGGAGCCTATGGACACCCGCAACAGCAGAGAAGTTGTAAATGTCTTGCCAGCAGCGTCATTTTGTGGGTCAGGGATTTGATGATTCAGATCGATCGATTGATCGATGAGATAGAGAAGGATTTAAGAATGTTTGATAGGTCGGGGTAGAATTGGGCTTCCAGTAACTTTACTTACACGCTGAATCACGAAGCGTCTAATAATTCTGATTTTCTGTGAGGCCGTTGTATCTTCGGACTGACCTTTCGTTCTAAAGCATCTCTCCCAAACGTTGATGTACCAAAAACCTCAATAAAATTCTTTATTTACGGCCTACTTTTAAAAGTTAGTATCAAGTCTACGATGTGTTTTACTATCAAAACCAGGAAATTATATTTACTGACCGTATCCAACATGAAAAGCTCGGAAGGTAATCTATTATTCATCTTCTTACTCGTATGAGTTATATAGGTCAATCGCGGGAATTGGTTTGGTCATTGCTAACATCGAATTATGTTGCAGAATTGTTTCGTTTCGAGTCGAGGTTAATCTGTATACTACAATGTCGGATTAATCTAGTTCGTCCGTGACAAGTTTTGGAGTCTGAAACATAATAGACTTGACTCAGGATTTTGATACAAAGTGAGAATTTGGTGCTTCTATTGTTCACGTGCTAGTCAAAGAAGATGGTTTGTATAGTTTGTAGGCAATCTGACATTAGGCCATAATATTCAAATTCTTTTGCTTGTTCGAACCCTTGACACGTTATGCTTTAAACTACGTCAAGCATTATTATCACCCATTATTCTATAACATTATTATCGTCACGATAATTTTAGCTACAAGACTTACATATAAAAATAGTTTCAGCAAGTTCATCAATGACTTGGCTCGTTAGAAGCAACTTGGTGGGTAATATAAAACAACACCAGTTTACTGTATGATCAACTAAGCATCAGGTGTTGTTTCAAAAGCTCCTAAAAATGACATTAACAAAGCTGAAATTATAAAGCAAAATATACGTAACAAAGGGAACTCATAAATACTTTATCTAAAAACAAAACGTACAAAATCCTAACACCAAACAATTCGTAATACTTGACCGCAAAATTAACCATGTGGCTGCCGCGTTCTTTTAATAGCGGCCGTGAAACATTCCTCGACCAAAAAAAAAACGGACGAAATACTTTGTGAAAACAAGGACAGAAAAATCCAGAGCCTACGCTACCTAATAAGTGAAAGTGCCTCGGTACTGGCAAATTAAATATGAATGCCGTTGTAACAGCACTCCTTCGTAGTTGAAATATAATCCTGTACCTTTTTCAGTTCATGCTGTTTTTATTGTAGATTTTACGAGCGATGCGACAGTGATAGTGTCGCGGTCGCAGGGTTGAATTATATAAATATTGCATTAGGACGTGTTTTGTTAGCGATGTTTTGGTATATCAGGTTGTTTGTTTTATAGGTCTCCTTTTGGTGTACCTATGTATATGTATACTATTGTCAGTATTCAGTTCTAATATTGTATTGGAACTCGAATACGAAACAATATATTATAGCTTGGTATAATTAGGATTAGAAAAAGAAAATGTGTTTTTTAGAAACCCAAGGCATAAAATTTGCAGATCCAAAATAACAACATAAAAACAACCATAACGCCATGTGAATAGAATGCCAATAACCCAACATTTATATTGAAAAAGAAACCTTTATATTCTAGAACTTTCTTTAAAAATAAGTACATTGAGAAATGTTCCAATTAAGATTGTTAATATTTTGTACCAGTGTCAGAATTTTTAAATGTCACTTGTCAAATTGCAATTGATGCTTACTTATTAGGTATTATTTCCCCCAATAGTTCTATGTTTCGTATAGTATATTTTGCAAACCATCAAATATATTTTTTATCGTTATTCAGTTTCAACATTGGTGTCATAGAAAACTAAACCGTCATAAATATTGATGTTTGCTATGCTAACACTATAAAAGCACTATGGAGTGACAAAATTCAATCATAAATCTTTATTTAATATAGTTTTACTATTACTTTAAATAAATCTTAGTAGACTCATAATCCGTTATGAATTATTGTTGCTTAAATAAGTTTTTCGTAAACAATGTTGTTTATTTTAACGATCCCTAGATAAAAATGATAATTGTAATTGTTTTTTTAGACCACTTATTTATAAAGAACAAATTGATGTTTTTTCCAGTGATATACTATTTTGTACTAATGTTGTTTGTTTTGCCTCATCTACTATTATGTGCTAACAATATTAATAAAATATTGATAATGAAAACAAACAAAGTTTTTACATCTAAGCTACGTGTACCCCAACCTACTAACTACCGTACATAATATCTATGTTTTAAAAAAAAACGAAAGGAAAGAAGTCAATTATATCTCAAAATATATTATCAAATTAAAACCCCACTTTCTTAAACTCCCTAAAAGGTCAAACCATTACACACACACGCTACAATAAATCAAGGCCGTCATTATCAAGTGAGAAGGTGTATGTATATATATGTATGTTGTGTAACACTGAAGGTACTCAGAAGGCTGTAACTGGGCTAAGTGTGGACTCATTAACTCATGCCTAATGATGTGCCACTGTCTTAACTTACCCCTCGCTTTGCTATTCTATTAAATCACATCTGCGCCGGGTTTCAAGCGAAAAATGTGACCCATTTTGTTTATCATCTCAATAGAGCCAGATTAATGATTATTTTATTCATTTTCGAAGCTGTTTCTAGAAAGTTCTTTAATGTTCTAGGTTTTTGTTTGTCCTAAATTTAGAGTTTATTTAGTAATTGCTTTTTCTTGGAGTTTCTTTTGGCACTAACTGTGGATGAATGGTATTTTTTTTGTTGATTGATGTTTGGAATGATATTGGAAAATATTATCTTATAAATTCTGTTCTAATAATGATTATGACAATGCCCTGACATCATATACCTAGATACATTTTCGTTCCATTTATAAAGTTTGTGAAATATCACGCATGAAGTGTAGACAACCATCCAAGTAATTTTGTACATAGTTGAGTTAGTAAAGTTAAAAATATTTCTATGGAATAAGCAAAAGGTTCATTTTAGACTGAACCATAAACTCTGAACGAATTTCACTCCTAATTTTTTTTTGCTTATTATACTGATTACAAACTTTAGAAAAACGGACTCCTTTAAACAGTAAAATGTTACCATTGATTTTGGTTTTTAGACTTTAATCGCAAGAGGCGCCATCTAGGCAAGGCAGTAATGGGAGCCTCAACTAAAACAAGTTCTTCTAAAAGATATGTGTCGCTAATAAATCCATATTATACATTAATGTTATCAGGAACTGAAATGTTTATACATCCATCTCAATAAAGTCGTAGATATTATAATGCGCAGTATTAAAATACAATACTCTGGATCACAGTTAAATCACTAACCAAAATTACCCATTTATTACACCCATTAACAAACCGTATCTCTGAGGATAGAAATGATGGCAGCAGTGGATATAAACTGGTATATATGAACTCTAATCAACTATAGTATTTTAGTCAGTCAGTTAAGTTTGAATAAATTTTGATTTTCATGTGCATCATAATATTTACGTGTGAAAGAGTCATGCTTTAGCACAAATGGGTTTGGCTCGACCGGAGCTACACTGCGGTCTCATAGAATACTACAGGAAAACATCACTTATTGTGTGTTTCGCCACGCGCAGTTGTTCCTCCCAATCCTCAATCCTCAAATCCCCTGCCTAGAAGACAGGAGATTTGTCCCTAATAACCCACAATAGACCGGGAATGCACTTGTAGTAACTCCTTTGGTACTACGAGTGTCCATGGGCGGCGCTGATTGCTTACCATCAGGTAATCCTTCTACTCGCTTGCCGATCCCGACTCGTCCCAAAAGAACTTGCCCATAAATATAATAATATTAAGCTAACGGTAGAAATGTCAAATTAATATACAATGGAAATTAATTAATGGATAATCATTTTAAACATATAGCGACCATTTAATGAATTGGAAAAAAACAAATAAACTGCATAAAGTATTGCAGTATTTGTTTGAAAGAGGTCGGTTTTCGTCGAAACTGTTGAAACAAGTAATTGGTTGTAACAATACTAGTACAGTGGAACTTAATTTAATTTTAAACCGAGTTAAAATTGTGTCGACAACGTAGCAGAAATGGCCAGATTTTTCACTTAAATATTGAACATGCAATACTTGTACCGATATACCTAACATTGATTTAATTTTGGCATTGCGATACGTTAAGACCTTCGCTAATACCTACATAATATTTCTATAGACAAAATTTGGACGGATAAGCAAAAAGGAAAAAATGGTATATGTGAAAGTACCATTAAAACCATATATATAATGAGTAATGATATAAAATTGTTTTCTTTTTTGAGGATGGAAAATCATTTCACTTTTATCGCCTTAGGCGGGGCGAGAGGCAACTAAAAACTTTTTTCTTCTGTTCCAGACAGGGGTTTAGTATTTTGCTTAATTCCGTCAATAAAGGCTTAATGAGGTTGCACATGTAGTGAAATTTCTAGAGGGCCGACCCTGTCGTTTTTTTACTATCGTCACACCAGTTTTCTGTGAGGCTGTGGTAAAACTCCGATTGAGCCATTCCATTCATGCTGAAGCATGGCTCTCCTACACTTTAAACTGAAAATTAGAGCTTGCTAGAAAATCTCAATCTTGAAATTAGGTAGTGTAGTAAGATTATTTTGAACTAGGTCCTAAGTAGCACTTATGTTAATTTATTTCAGACTAAGAGGCTAACTGGAGTGATTAAATGCTAAAACCTCTTTTGATGGACAAGTTATCTAGTCCCTAGACGGGAGGGCTTATGTACTTTATTTATATCTAATCGATCTTCATCGCCGCGATCTGTAATCTCTCTAGCTTCCTTCACTTCCATATTTCATTCACATAACTTTCATTCACTTGAACTCGATTCGAAGCGCTCATTTTTCATTGCTGCGACTCGTACTTGCAATTCATGCTCGGAACGTGCAATAAGTACTAAAACCTTCGCTTATAGGACTTACTTTCGTATTTTATAAAGTGTTAAATAAATAAAGCTTGAGAAATTAACAACCATTTTCTTTGTTTTCATCTCACGTAAAAATGTTTGATGAGGAACTCAGCTAGTTTCAAGCCACACTAGGAACTTTTATTCAAGATCCATATTTCGTGACATACGAAACAGGAAACGTTGCATAAAGTCTAGTAGCCAGTTAGCTCTGCTATGTAGGAGCCCCTGGCGTGACTTGAAACCAGTCAAGTTCCTCTTCAAACAATTAGTACACATACAAATTGTACAAATATATAATACGAATATTTTATCGTTTTAAATTCTAAATAAAACTAATTTTATTTTTAAATTTACACGAGTAACAGTGCGTGATTGGCAGGAAATTGATTATAATTTATTTACTCGTCATTTTTAAAATTGAATAACATTATTGTAACTTTGCAATGAAAAATACACAATGAAACTAGAGCAAATATAAACCGCTTACCTACATTTCGTTTTTGTCAACTACCAATATTTCTTAAATACTACAAAGTTGAACAGAATGACAAGTAATTTAATGTAAACGCTTAAATTATCGTTTTATTTTGCAAATGTCCATTATATTATTTGTAACCACGAAAACGACATTCATCCCAAAACAAATGCATGTGAAAGTTTCTCATCTTACAAATAATATAAATAATGCAGATCGTGTCGTTACGCACTTTATCTTTGAGACATGTACATTGATATAAATAAACTAGATAGGGTATAAGGAATTCAGTACTGGACTATGGGCATTCTTTCGAGTGGACCCTTCAAAATCGCCACGCCATGGGCAGGTGTGTTGGAGATTGCAGATTAAAAGGAACAGAATTTTTTTTTCAGTCACGAACGGTTGCCAGCTCTTATCAATACTCTTATCAATAAGCTCTACCGTGCTCTTCGGGTGGTCCCCATAATAAACTACACCCGGTCAATTCTTTCCAGATTTGATCAGGTACCTATAGCAGCTTCCGTGCTCGGTAAGCACCTGCGTCAGACGGAAGGTGAGGACGCCATGGCGTCTCTATATCCACTCCTCAAAGACTCCTGAGATCCCTCATCTTACCAATCCTATAACAGCGTGCCCGATTCCAAAATACTTGGTTGAGTACTTGCTCATAGATATAGCCAAAGAAATAGTGTGTTTACCGCAATGTTAAAACTATCGAATTAAGAACACGTGAAAGACTGAAGTTGCCCGCTTAGCATCGTAAAAGGAGATTTATAGTCGACTTAATAAATTGCGGAGAGACATCAACTTCGCTACTATGCTCGTAGCATATTATTAATTTTGAATATCCCTTGTTATTATATTTGTTCTAATTCTCGATAGTAACGATGATCACATTTTACCACGGTGGAGATAAATTCGTGCAATGTATATTTTCTCATTTTGTGGTTATTTCCATGGCTTCTCTTGATAAAAAAAGGATTTTCTATTTTGTTTTTAGTTCTTAGACACAAATGTGTGTACGTAACCATTACAATAATGGGTCTCAATATAAAATATACGAAATTATATTTAATTTTCACCTAAAATAGCCGAATAAGTTCCAACGTAGTCTCATCTAGTAAAACCTATTTGGCTGTCTGTCTAAACTGATGAATGGGCCAATGGTCCCTAATTGAATATTAACTGTGGGGCATCTACAAACCGCGGACAGCACACAAAATTTTTATTTTTGACGAAATTTGCTTTTAAAACTCGTCGTGATATTTTATCAATGTTTAACAAACATTTTATTGCCACCTATGTAAAATTGCTGAAAATAAAATGGCAACTGATTTTGAAAATTTCACTTAGTGGGCTTCTGCATTATAAATTTTCAAATCATTTCAGTATCAGCTGGTAATAGATAGCTATATACGTTTCGGAGCCCACTACAGAGATTCAGAAAAGTAATGTATAATGTAAGTGAAAATTACAAAATTTACATTTGTGTAGATCGCAATGTAAGATGCGAAAATTGATCGAGCGTAAAAGAAGCGGTATATTCGGCAATAAAAAGGGCGACTTTTATTTAAAGTAACCAATATATGTATAAAAACTCCCCGAAAAATAATGAAGTTTAAAATCAACCAGCAACAATTTGCCTTCAAACTACAAACTATTCCCGTGCAACTTGGGAGTTACCTGTAGAACTTATTCAACTATATTTTTTTTTCATTGGAGTTACTACAATTAGCTACGTCCACTTTACGTCTATAATCTATTTCAGCTGTTTCATACAGTTGAAATAGATTACAGCGACGTAAAGTAGTTTGCAACAACATCCACTTTTATTATTAAATTTAAAATAAACTATTTATTAAATAAAAAATAAAGAACGTAATTTATATGAAATTCATCTGCCATATAAACTAGGGTCAATATAATTACGAGAACAGTGAAACAGGCATTAAATCGTGTAAATACCAGTAATTTTTCTGCTGCAATTAAACATTTATCAATATGCTATATTAATACTACTGAATGCTTAATGATCACAACGAAACTTTTCCGTCTACTTTCGTTCTTGTTAATAAAGTATATAATTTACTACAACTATTAAGGCTATGATGTTTCGAAGAACCAACTTATGGAGCGAAAATGTTCAAGCAATTATAGACCTAACAAACAGTTTAGTACAAAATTGTTCAGGTGCTGTTCGGTTTTATGAAAAACAATATGGCGTCGTATATTTTTTGTATTAAGATATAATAAGGAGAATGTCGTTCTTTTATGACTTCATTGTCAAATTTTGGCTTTGCTTTGGTCATAAAGTTGGGGAAAACTATAAGGGTGGAAGTTTTGACGCCGGGTTTATAGTTATTAATTTTTCAGGATGAGTTTCATATCGTAATTTAGAAGTGTGACGGTAAATACCTTTTGCATTATATACATTGATGAACGTATCCAACGATGTTTTCTTATTTAGTTTAATATTAAAACAATGTTCAATATTTGTGATTTAAATTAGGAACTTCGCAAAATATAATTTGAAATACTTTATTTGAAGTAAAGTTGACAAAGTTGGAACTGAGGAAAGTACCAATTATTTGAACGAACGGTTTTATACTTTATCAAAGCTTATGATATCAAGTTCTAATAGGTATAATCCTATTACCGCCCTCGATTGAAACATCATATATGAAGGAATAATTAAAATTTAATGGTTCGTTTGAAATCGTCCCACCAAACAAGTTTCGCTTTATGTTCATCTAATTATGAAGGCTCAAAACGTCTAACTTGTTGGAAGATATGTACAATTTGCCTAATGACTTCGCTAATCTGAAGCTTGCAAGCGGTTGAGTGGAATTAGAGTCTTGTTTCTGGATTAAATATTATTCGATTACGGATCACATGCCAGTGTTTGTTCTACTCAAATTTTATTTTTTATCTATGATACATTTGGAAAATTATTAACAGCGACTACCTAATGTATTTGATCTCACAGAATTATATTTTGTATTTTTTTTTTGAGTTGGATAAAAACTTTATGTTCATTTTTTATTTATATTTTACTAATTTACTAACGACCCACTCTGGTTTCGTATGGGTGTAATGCCGGTACTATACTATGCCACTATTTAATGGATGTTATCACACAAATAAAATTTTCTCTTTATTCACTCTATCTATAAAAAAACGCATTAAAATCCGTCGCTTACTTTAAAAGATTTAAGCATACATATATACAGATTCCGATAGGTATGGGGACAAAAAAGCGACTTTGTTTTATACTATGTAGTAATACCAGAAGTATCCTTAGTCACATAAGAAAGACATAACTAATGGAAATATAAATGGTATTTTGATACTATTGTCTTTAATGTTGAATTGTAACCACGAACCTCTTTTCTCTACAAGCATTAGCTGTCATCTTTCCGTTCACTACCTTTCCAGCCATATCATCTTTCACACAGGACTGGTTTGTCGTACTATGCGAATAAGGATCAATTCATATAGAGACGCTGCGCACACGTCTTAAAATATCAACTTAAAAACAACTTTATTATCTATATTATTAGACTCACATTCTACGCGATTCGTCGATTCACTAGCCTCTTAGGGCGCTTTGTAATGTCCATCATACATACATTGTTCTTACTGTTTGTATCATTCTGTTTTGCGCTGGTGAAGGTGCGATCTGCTTCTGTAATATTTTGTTTCGTCATCTCAGTGAGGTTGCCGGAGCCCCCCATATTTCCCCTTCCCCAATCTAAATCTAAATTTCCAAACCCTAATCCCCAAAAAAGCAACATCCTTCCCCCTAAATCCCTAACTCTCAAAGTCTCTAAACCTAATCCACAAGGGGCCGGCAACGTACTTGTAACCCCGTTGCGCGTTGTTGCCATGTCCATGGGCGGCCCTGATTGCTTACCATCAGGTAATCCGTCTTTTCATTTGCCGTCATATCACATAAAACAAATAATGTAGGATGAACGTCGACTAACAGTATCGTCACAATGTGTCGCATCTCGGTGTGAAATGGCCTTAACAGTTGTCGTTGTTCTGTTCTGCCTATCATGAGTCATGACATAAGATGCTATTGAAATCAAAAAAGTCATAACCGTGATTTATATTACTGTTATTTTTAAGAATCAAATAGATTTCGGTTTTATTTTAACTCGACGATGGCGTATGCTTTGTTAGTCAACTACAAAGGGAAATATTTCTGTTATTTCCGTGATTATGTTTAAAGTTTTCGTTTGTCATTAGGTATGTGTTAGCTTAAAAGAAATTAAAAAAATAATCACAGAATTAAGAAAGTGCAATGAGTAAATATATAAATAAATGAATATTAAAAAAACTTTATTAATTAAAAGTCAACCATTTAGATAATAATCTGAACAAAGTACACTACGAACATAAATTCTCTTAAGATCACATCGAGGCCAACTTTATAGATACATCAAACTATGCCTTCTAATCGCTAAGTCCAAGATCTAAATCACGAAGTCCCTTTATGACAGAAGTTTCTGATGTCAGGCAATGTGGCCTTAAGGACACAATAATTGTGCCCTCGACGATTAAAACAAGGGTCCCATATTATGTTCATTGTTTACGTGACAACCCTAAGAATGTACTAAATATTGAACGGTAAGATAACATGGCTATTCCAGTGTGAGTTGTGAGAACTAAATCCTAACTTTGTTTAATTTTTTTCTTAAGATACTGTTCATGTTTTACTTTTGTAACAAACTAAATATATGTAATATTTTTATCGATAGGATTAACTTTAGGTATGGCGAGAGAGAGGGTCAAACTCTTACTTACTAAACACTCCGTTCCTTCTCCTGCTCCAGGCCAGGGCCGCAGTAGATTATTTCGTTTTACTTGCGACTCCGTCGATTGGATTACTCGTAGGTCATGATTCAAACTTAACCTTTCCATAATTCGAGCCACAATGAAGAACAATAGGTGGGAGAACGCTTTCGCCTTCGTTCGGTTTGATGAATTAAGGGACATAATATTATAGAGAACCAATATCAAAAGAATTTCAGAATGCAACTAGATTTCCTATTAATTATCTATTAAATATTTGTTCTAACATAAACATAACACACTTTTCAAAACACTTTCACTTTAAAAAACACGCATTTCCATTTTATTTATATCTCTTCTAAAGAAATTTAAGAAAAGTAAATAACTTCGTTTATTATAAGTAAGTACATAAATCCATTAACACAGTCCCTGTTATTCAATGTAGACAAAGAGCAAATACTTCGTCGAATCGAACTTTTAAATTCGTGTCAATGAAAATTCATACTGTATTTGTATATTTGAATAAAATTCTGGGGCTTATATTGAATTTATCATCGTGAATAGCTGGAACAATTCACTGTTGCACGTACATTTATTTCATAGTTACAATCTTTTCATATAGGGTATGATGGCCAATAAGTAGACGGCATAATTCATGGGCTTGCGCAGTTTTACCATCTTGGGATCCGTCTAAACGTTTTTCTTCTAATCCATAAAAACCGACGGATCATGAAATGGTAAGCGACCAGCGCCTTTGGAGATCCACAAAACTTGAAGAGTTTCAGTGCTTTGCCGGCGTTTTAGGGTTTAAGGACTTAAGGACTTGGGGATTGTTAAACGGGGACGGGAGTATGTTGGGTCGGTAACCTCACTCACACAGCAAAACACAAACGTTGTTTCACGCCAGGTTTTTGGGAGGGCGTTATATTATTTTAATTGGCCCGACCCATTCGTGTCGAAGCATGGCTCTCCCAGACTAACATTTCAGTAAAGTAATCATTATTTTGTTTTTTTTTATCTTCACATCACTTCTAATTATAGTTGTAAGGTGTTTTCAAAATACTTATTAAAATATCTTAATCAAGATTAAAGTCTAATTTCCATTTAATAGATGTGACTTGCTGAAACATATTACAGTTTTAGTAAATTGATTTACATATTCAACTCACGAAATGTTTCACAACTTCGAAGGCCATTTTGTATATCATTTTAGTATTTCTATAATTATATTTTTATTTTTGAATGTCATTGTACCCATTAGTAGCTGTAATATATTATTTACTCTTATTTTTTAATTACATATTTATTTATACATATTTTAACTGTTAATTTTACTTCTAGTGCATTCTTTCCCTTGAGAATAGCAGCATCTGATTGATAAATATGGGAGCAATGCCCTAACGATTTGCGCAGTTCTCCTCTCATCTTTATTGCTGTCAAATTTAAGAACTAAAGTTTATTACATGACACGATGTAACACACTAAATTCAGCGAAGGATGAAACACGAAAATCAATTCTTCACCAGTTACGGGTTCCTTCAGGAGGGGTGGGATGAAGAGATTTGTTATAAAAGATTTAGTACCTAAACTGTATTCCGGTATGTTTGTTATTTTGTTAACCAATTATCCCAAAAAATTTAAAAAAAATGAAAAAGAATTAAATAGTCCTCACGTTTATCAAAGAACTTACCTAAAGGTTAAACAAACAAAAAAGACAATGACATCGAACAGATATCATTTATTACACAAAAAACATGTTTTAATAAGGCCGGACACAATTGGTTTTGAACGACGCTACAATGTCATCGAAAGTGTAAGCATCAGAAATCACAGGTGCATCAAAGAATGGATCAGTTGGTGCAGACTCAGAACCTCCCGAAAGACCATTGGATGATGGGTAGACATGGAAAGCAACGGGATACACATAGTTCTGTTCATACGTCACTTCACCAGCAGAATTCCACGTCATCCTCTGAATTTGTCCATGCCAGCGCACCACCACCGACGGATATGCATCGCCACCTTGTAATGTCCGGAACTTGCATTCAAATTTTAGCGGCAAATCCTTTGCATCACTGTTCTCAGGCACCACAATAGTCTCTGTCTGCTGAGCCACTCTCCCCTCACACAACTCTAACACAAATAATAACAGCAGAGGAAATAAATACTTCATCTTGACTCTGTAAAACAACACCGGCGAATGAAGCAAATTTAATGTGGACCATTCCATTTCACCACGCGTAAACATCATTAGATAAGGAGGGTAAGAGTCAAGTTAATGTGTTTGTGTAAGATAAAACTATCGCTTTATATCTCTGCCAAATGTCGAGTTTAATGTTTTTTGTTCACGATAGTAAAAGTCACATCTTAACTTATAGGTATTTTACTGCATGTAGGTAAACAGGAAAAGAGCGATGCCTTTTTATGATCGGTGACCTCTTTAAATGAACTTATCAGGTATAGTAGACAGTCATAGTTTAATTCACTTTGTTATTTCACCTTACTAAGAAGGACCACCTTGAAAATGTGACTCGACAAATTTAGGTAAGAGCAATAAATTATTTTTAAATACTACACCTGAAGTACCTTTTTACCCAAGTAACAAAATTGCAACTTAAAAAGAGAAAGATTCCGCTGCCAAAGCAAAAAGGTCATTTAATTTCAATTGAAAACCTAACAAACTTCTATCCCATTTCGCATTAAAACAATTAAAGTTTTATGTAGCAGCGAACAGAATCTTCATCTACTAAGAAGATTAACGCATAGCCTTGCCCAATAGCGCGATATCCTAGGCAACTTTAGATCGTGACTTACTATAGTTCGGTCCATAAAGCATTTTGGCTCCGCGGGTAAGTTCACCGGGCGAAAGATCAAAAGGAAGCTCGAATGTTGGGCGGGAAATAGCTTCAATTAGCCAGTTTGTGTTCTAGGTTTAAATTTAGAATTAAGATTAGATTACTTTCTTTAATGGTTTTTAGTATGTTTTATAAATGGCCAGCGATTTTATTTGTAAGTGGATACTTAGCATTGATTGAATTTGAGATTATAGAGCTTTATTATATAAGATTCTTGAGCTATTATTATTTTTCGAGAACTGGCCAAAAAGACAGAGAAAGTGAAAACATTTGTTTTTATCTAGAATTTAAAAACCACATTTTATGAATCTAAACCGTATAACTGTGTTTTACAAAAATAAAAATAATTTGTCCTTGAAAAAAAATTCCTGTTTAAATTTAGACATTAGATAACTATCTATATATATAATATTTAACATTAGATAACTATCTATAATGACTTGTAGTCTGATTTATAAATAACCAGTGATAGCTACACTTTGTAGCTATCTACAAGACCGCATATACAAAGGCAGTTAGAGAGAGAGAGAGAGAGAGAGACAGAGAAACCATTTGTTTTTATCTAGAATTTAAAAAATGACCTGGACCTTAACTCTATCGCTATGTTCTGAATTAATGTTTTGCAATGAAACACTGAATCTACTACACTAAAACCATTTTGTCCTTGAAATATTTTCTGCCAACTACCTCTAGTCTAGTATTTAGGTGTTCCAATGAAATCTAAATGTAGATTATCACAACGAACTTTATCAGCAAAGTTGATATTGATCAAGCAAATTTGTAGGCAGCCTAAGGTGACTGGCACAGTAAGGCTCTTTCGAATTATATTGTCTAGAACACCTTCACAGCGTGGATAACTTTGTAGCGAGAATGATTGTGTTAACGCTTTACTCAAGCGTTACGTACGTAGTTAGGTACAGGAACGTGATATAATTGTAGCAACTGAGAATTGTCTCACGAATGGGTCTAATGTTATCAACTTAATTTTGTCTCTCACTTCGAAATGTTTTACTTTAGATAAAGGCTTTAACGGTCTATTTATCTTTGTCTTTAAGTTCAAAGGTAATGTGTATAAGTATAAAGAAGTACATTGCTGTGCAAACTTTCATCAATAATTGGTTTGTACTACATTTATTTAGTAGTTTTTCTTAAATTACAATTGTGAAGTTTTTGGGAGCGTTGCGTTCGCAAAAATGTAAACGGTTTGACCGATTTGGTTGAAATTTAGTATGTAGAAAAGTACCCTGGATTAACACATAGGCTGGGCTTCTTATCAACATACCACGCGGGTGAAACCATGGGCGGAAGCTTGTACGTTGTAAATCATAAAATTGAATGCTTCTCACAGTTTTTTAATAATCTTTAAATGACAATTTTTACAATGTTTTGGGAGTACTTAAAGATCAACTACCTTTTTGAAGGATGAAGATTTTTGCTCGTTTTCGCTGTTCGTCGTAAGGCACCTTTTATTAAACATTTCAGAACAAATTAACATAATATGCCTACGTGGAACAAACAGCAAAAGCTATAAATATATTTAGCACCTACCTGACCTGAATCACACATTTCAGATAATCAAGGTTTTACTAATAAACCCAGTTGGAGAATGAGCTTAGAAGATATAAAAAAAATGTTGACCAAAACTAATCAGGTACCACAATAAGCTATACATATAAATATTTTATTTCATACAAACCTGACCCGAAAACAGGTGACTTGGCATACAGATTTATCTTATAAAAATGGTCATAAAATTTGTAGATCGAATGATATGAAGTCACAGCGGGTACAGTTTGGTCAAGACGACGGCAAATATATAGAAACTATCGCATTTGATATCCGAATAGGCGAGGGCAATATATCCGAACGAAATCCACAGAGACCAAGAGTCCGTAGAGCAAATAATATTTTATCTTATTTTCTCAACATTTGCCGTTTTATACGTCATTCATTTATAGGAAAACTTTTCTAGATAACATTTAGGTTGTAAGGATCAGATTTTTCCATGTTTGTTTTAGTGTCCTTCTTATTTAATTGGCACGATGTTTATCGATACCTTCTGGCCTATATGAACACTACATAAGCGGAGTTTTTCCATATACGCTTCGCCTGGTTCAAGGTTTAAAAGAGCCCTGGTGCCTACATCGTATCATCAGCCTTTAAGTGCCCATTGCCGAGCAAGGGCCTTTTCTCACACGGAGAAGGTTTGAATATTAATCATCACGTTTTCTCACATAACTAGAAATTATAAGTCCAGGTTTCCTCACGGTTTTTTCCTTCACCGTATGTCAGTGGTGTCTAAATCATCAGAGAAAATGCAGTATGTAATTGCCAGGTTTCGAATCCGTACCGAATCAAAGGCGGACGCCTTAACCTCCACCTCGGCACCACGACATGTATGTAACTAAGACTGGGCACCAGCGTGCTCCAGTAATCTTTTAGTCGATTCTTTCAGCAATCGGGGGATAAGAAGTGGCGTTAAATGTATTCCTCGTTTTGCCTTCACCATATGATTCAAGTCCTAACTTTGTACTCCCAAAATAATTGAAAGCAAAGTATCTAAGCACCACTCCAAATTATTAGCGACTTCGTCACTCGTGAAAATTGTTTTACACTAACTTTTGAGACTGAAATGTTTGAATTTTATCAGAAGTTACACCGTTTTACTTTTTAATTAATGCCGATGTTTATAGGATTTCACTAGCGTTTGTGGAAATCGAATATTAATGAACGTAGTTATCAGGTTAGGAAAATAATTTCTGAATATATAGGTAGATAGGTATGTATGTGTATTTACTAGAATTTACATAAGAGAAAACTAATAATCACAAACATTCCTGTTATTGGATATGTTTACTTTGTTATTTATTGTTTACATAAACTAAATACATCACGTAAATCCTAATATAGTCTTATCTCGAGGGAATTGGTAATTTCAACAGGAGAATGATATTTCATAAACACTTTACGTCGTATTTTTTATTAAAAGAAGTTGCCCCATATTTGTATTTCCTTCTGTATCGTCGATGCGTTTACAAATATAAAAATCACAAACAGAAACCATCTAGACTCGAAACAACAATTTGTAGGTGACACAAAGTGTTGTTCCTTGCGAACTCGAATCCACGACACGTCACACGGCAGGCAGTGCCCATCCATGACGCTAACCACGCAGTCTTTAGTCGAGTTATTGCAAGTGAGAGTGCTAGGGATCTCGGGTTGTTTTTTTTTTTCATTAATTTTGTCTTCTACCGCCCTGGGTGTGGCAAGAGAGAGTGTCAGACTTTTACCAACTAAAATAGCGGCTGCGCGGCTGGGGCCGCGCTACCTTATTTCGCTTGCACTCGCTTCCACGGCTGTGTCTGGGGTTTGATTAACGTGTTGGGAAATCTATATTGTTTGTATGTTAACAAACGTCGTATGTTAGTAAACGTCTTGTTAATTTGCACACCGCAAACGAGCAAGACGTTAATAAAATTCTCGGGAATTTTAAATGCATGAAAATGAGTATAAAAGTGCTGACATGCTTATCTTACTAAAAATACTATAATAATTAACACGTGTCCGATGAAACATATAAAGCTTTACACAATATCTATAAAGCTATTAAAGCTACTTAGCTTTTATAAACATTTACACGAACAAAGCATTCTCATACTAAATAAACAATAGAGAATATTCTCAAATTGAATTCTATTACCGTAGTCTATTTGCAAACAAACAACAAACCAGCATGTTAACTGTATTTCGCATTTCCACAAAATCCGGTACCTAGGTAAATACTTTACTGGTACTGGGCACCAATAAGCCATAGTAAGTAGTAAATAGTCGAAATACAAAATTCAAAACCGGCGTGAGACAACCACAGCGTTCTGTTTCGCCGTTTATGATGTTGCTGGAGGCCCAATCCTTTCCCTGCACTGATTCCTTCCAAATCCCTCATTATTAAAATACTGCCAACGCGTGATAGGACTGGCTGACATGTGCAGCGCTTATTGCTTACTATCAGGTAAAATAATCATCATCTAGCATGTGCAAAATAAACGATTTGATTTGATTTGCATCACATAAAAAATATACATATTCAAAACAGGCAAGTTTCTTTAGTAGCTACCCGTACCATTTTCGTAACGATACTCTTACACCACAATCCTGCTAAGATAAGGTTCTTGCTAACAATACAGTATGCACTACAGACCGAAGAACGCTTAGGTGTAATTAAGGTGTAGAATTTACTCGCATAGCCGTGTGTGTTCCAGTTATTAAGTACAAAATTACCCAATTTGGTAGAGTATAGTAAGATTACGAAGATGACTATGATTGGGTCATATTTTTAAGAAATGTTTAGGACAGGCTATCTAGAATGCCGGTGTCAAACAAATTTTTCTCTTTCGTCATATGAGTAAGACTACTGAAGGCCTTATCTACGCCCCTATCCATACTTCCTTAATAACCTAATTCTTATATTGACAACCCCAAAATGCTCGCAATGTACGTGCAACTCTTTTTATGGTATCCTAAGGGTGGTGCCGATTGCTTACCATTAGATGTTTCTTTTTATTATTTTTGTTTTTTATTTATTATTTAAGAAAATTTTCTTTTACATGATTCTGCGGGTAATTTTTAAAAAAATAGTACATTTAAATAGTATATCCTGTACATTTTGCCCTCTTATATTATCATGAATGCGGAATAACCCATTACAAATATACAAAAGAAAAAAGAAAACAACTAGGCACTTAAAAGCATGAAAAATATTCATTCATGCTTATTAAATAATTTGTAGCACTCTTTTCACACAACAATCAAGAAAACGGCTCTGTAATAAACTACATATACGTCAAACGCTTAACATTTGACAATTTATTACTCACAATACTCGCAGCTGGAGCGTAGCCTATTAACCACAAGAGACCAACAAATAAATCTCAATGACAATATAACATTACACAAAATAGGAAAACGCTAACTCCATACATTTATCTCCCTAAACCAGCCAGCAAGAAATTGCCGCCATTTTGCGGATGGATGGAAATTCTTAATTGAATCAGTTAAGTAATTGAACTAATTATGACAAGACTTTCTGATGAGGCCACTTCAATCTTCTTTTAGCCTTCGCGATTATTAACCTCAATGTTGGAGATGATTGATAAATGCATTTGTGATAATAAGAAGAGGGTCAGCTGTTTGGTGAATTTGTATAAAATGAGAGGCTCAGACTATTCCATCTCAATTTTAACCTTATGGTATTATTTTCGGTATATAAACGTGGTACTTAATTGCCTTTCGCGCAAATGGGGTGTGTAAAGTACATTTCCAAATACCTTTACATTTGCGAAAACCAGGCCGGTCTAAGACACGTAATAAAACAATAAAAGTCACATTAAACACCTGTGTAATAAAAATGTCTCACGAGAAAACATTGCCTAAATAAAGCAAAGATTCTTATAAAAATATCACGTACAACATAAAAGATAATGCGTTCTGCTTGAATGAATGAAGCCTTGACGAAAGCTTATATTACAACGTCATTTAAATATCATAAAGTTCAAGGTGAGTCTAATGACCAAAATATGACAGGAACATTAGGGTCTACACTAACACCATCACAATGAACAAAGCTATAATTTCGTGTATTGACATTTCCTTCTTGTTTGTCAGTAGGTACATAATAATGACATTAAAAGCGATTCGTCAATCACAAAGTTCTGGAACATTTTAATTGTATTTGTATTGGCTGGTACTAATGGGTCTTTGAAGGGCAGTCACTAAGTGTATACTTATAATGTAATTAACCCTATCAATAGTATTGTGATTTGCTTACTTTATAAGACAGTTAACGTTGTAAAGTAAAGATAAATAAATTATAATAACCAAGGAGTTCCATGGTGAAGTACACAATTACGAAGAAAAAGAAGAAGGAGATTCTTCTGGTATTGCAAGCGACGTTTACTAACTATGAGGTGTTCACTTACAATGACTTTATTCAGTCCTTTTCCATTAAAATATGAGGTTAACAATAATAATATATTGTGCAAGTGTGTTAAAGCCCTAATTCGGCACGAATGGCTCAGCTCAGTCATGCGGAGTGACGCTAAGGCCTCATACCGTTATGAACGATTAAACTGGCATAAAATAAACACAGAGTTGTACTTCAGCGTGTGAGTGGGGCTACTGGAGGCCCAAAAATTTCTCCTTCATCCTTCCCCAATCCCCAAATCTTAAGAACCCTAATCCCCGTAGGTATTCCGTTTGTCCATGGGCAGCGCTGATTGCTGACTATCAGGTAACCTATCAGATCTGTTACCGGTCGCCCTATCACATAAAAAAACTGTAGTATTTATTTTATGTCTGTCTCTTGGAGGAAGAAAACTCATAAAGTCCTGAGACATTTCCTTTCTCGACCTCAATACGCACTCGCCGTAGACTCTTACACGCAAGTGCGATACAGATTAATCACTCCTGTCATTAGCCGGTTGCCCGAGTAGTTACTAGTCATCGACTGAAATCCAGAACAACTCATTTCTCTTGACATACAGTATTAATTAATTCATCGTCTCAGACCATTGCGGATCAATGCTCTATGCCACAAGATGGACTGACGATTTGAGTGATGGGCAAGCTCCATTGACGTTTATTGTTGATATCGATGTAGTAATATCGTGTTGAGTGAAGTGGACCTATAGGTGAATACGATTGAGTAAAAATAGCGTTGATCTTCGACAGAAGTTTAGTTGTCATTGGTACCAAGTTAATAAAGTGAAAAAGAAACAGATGTCGCTCAAAATGTTCTGTATTATTGGGCAATGTGATAGTGATAGTTGTGGATAGACGATGTGCTGAAACAAGTCAAGCGTCAAATGTTGTGCAATCGATATGAAGATTATTTTAAACTAGCTTTTGCCCGCGACTTTGTTCGCGTAGAATAGTGACTTCTTGCAGATTTTTGGTTAAAAACTATACTATTTCCTTTCTCGAATTCCAAACTATGTCTGTACCAAATTTTACACAAATAGGTTCAGTAGTTGAGGCGTGCAGAAAAGACAGACAGACAGACAGAGAGACCAACAGACAGAGTTACTTACGCATTTATAATATTAGTACGAAAATTCACTATTGATTTCAACTTAATAAAAGAAAATATCAGAACATATATAATTTACACGAGCATCTTATAAGTTTACCCCAGTACCTCACTATGCTAATTCTCTGAACCAATTAAGCTTGAGTGGTCAGTTTGTTTGGATGTCACAGCTAATCAACCAGTCAATTATAGATACACAGTGATTTACTTCAATTACTATTAAAATTTAAAAGCATTTCAGTATTAATATTGCTTGCTGTTTGTTTTCATATTCACGGTTAGCGCGATGTCTGGGCTACTAGCTACCGCGCAACGAGTCACGAGTTCGATTTTCACACAGAACAACTCTTTGAGTGATCCTCAATTTGTTGTTCCGGGTCTCGGTGCGTGTGTATGTTTGTAACCGCTTAACGACACAGGAGTAAATCCTAGTGTGGGACAATGTTTTTTTAGAAAAAATGATTTTACATATTTATTGTATAAAAAGGCCAAAAGTCAATACCTTTTAATGATAAGAAGGTATCTTTATTGTAATGTTGTGTGTGTAATACTGCTTGACACGTGCGAACGAAAGGAAACTGTTTCACCTTTTGACTCGGAAAAGTGAATCCTTATGAAGATACAGGGCTCAAGGTCATCTCAAATTATTTAGAGGTCAGTCCTGTACTTAATTATTAAGTAAGAGTCACGTGTATCGATTTAACTACGATGCTTAAACTATTGAAAAGTAGGTCGACTGTCGTTTTAATTGACTTTCTGTTTCCATTTGACTAATATCCAAAATTTTTAGAAAGAGAAAAGACCAGACTTCGTGCATCAATGTTTGTTGCCTATAAACAAAAATAACAAAATGAAAAATATCTTAAACCTTGACATTTATTTTCTATTAGTATTGGGATGGAATTGAAATTAAATTCATTTCGCACTAAAAAACAAGTGAGAACCGAAGCTAAAACACATGACCGTTTCAAAATTGTTCTATTTTCGTTTCCAAAAATTCATCAACTTTGCAGAGTTTTGCTTATTTTCTATTGAAGGTCGTATATACTTTAGCCCGCATTCCTTAACCACAGACGCAAATGTGTTCAAAGCTAGATCCGCTATTAATTTCTAACCAAATTATTACAACCGCTATCTTCTCAGCGCAACTTCGTCCGGTGGAGAGTCCGGTGTCCGGCCAAGCGCTACCAATTTCCGGACACTCTCACATCGATGATTGCGGGTACTACGATCCGAATCACATAGAAATAAATCACAGGCTGCCGTACCTATCGTTCGTGCATTTAATGTAAAATGATATTTTCTGTGTTTGTAATCGATTTAGATTACAAACAAAGAAAATGTCATTTTTCCATATCTAGCTTTTGCCTGCGTGAAATAGTGACTTACTGCAGATTTTTGGTTTAAAAACTATCCTATATCCTTTCTTGAGTTCCAAAATATGTCTGAACCAAATTTCACACAACTAGGTTCAATAGTTTAGGCGTAAAGAAAAGACAGACAGACAAACAGACACAGTTATTTTCGCATTTATAATATTAGTTTGGATATGGTTAAATTATTTTTCGTGTGCGTACAGAATTTATTATCTTTAGCGTCAAATTATTGTCAGGTACACATTTTTTGTTACTAATTACCTTTGGACGAATAATAAAATTTAATTGAATTTATAGACACCGAAAAACATGATGTCTAGTTATTACATAACTACATATAAATGGTAACAATATAATATTAAATGAAATGAGCAACAAGAATTGAAAACAGAAGTTACTCGTTCAATTTATATTTTATAAGCAGGATTACAATAAAAGATAAAAGAGCATCGTGCCCTCCTTTTGTAGGTAAAGATCGTAAAATAAAGAAAGTCAAGGAGTACTTGGAAATTCCAAACAATGAAAGAAATCAGAAAACTTTCCCAATAGGTTTCGATTGAAAAAACTTTTATGTACTTTAATGAATAAGATATTAGTTGAAAAATAAGTAGTTTTTTTTCCTTTACATTCAGTTACTTTGTGCTCTATCTTTTGACCTTTTGTTGTTTAAGTCGCCAAAGATCATTTTCCAAATTTGTTATGTATGAAGAACTTGTATCAGTATTGAACGTTTACGTAAACATTTATATGGGTATATCGTGTTTTAAATTTATTTAAAGAGAAATTACCGAACCGTAATATTAAATCCAATATTTCAACCTACCAAATAGTTTGATCATGATAAGTCAAGAAAAAAAAATTAGAAACAGTTTTTGTTTCTTATTTCTGTCTGTTGCTCGTTACAAAACCACTATTAATTAGACTTTACAATACAAAACCTCATCAATCAACTGTATATAATCTACATCAAAAACATAAATCAGTCAGCAAACTAGCGTCAAAGAAGACTTTCATTCACCGAATTCCAAACAACACTTATATAACCAATAATGGCAAAACTTGGTCTGGTCTACGCACAATAATATCCCATTTATTCTAAAATGCTCTGTAATCAAGAAAGGAAACATTCAGTTTAAATTGAAATAGTTCACCAAGCCGTTCGAAGTAAATAAATTACAGTTAGTAAATTACTAACCGTAATTTACTAACTGAAGGAGTTAACTGTGTTAATGAAAATTGCCTCCGATAAGATCTGATGTCTGAGTTATTGAATATGAGACTTGTGATGAGAATGGAGGATACGAAGTCGAAGGGATAAGTTATGGCTACCTTTTATGGCCCGTATTAGGTTTTATAGGTCCTTGTGTCGAGTTCTATGTTGTCCTAGTTTGATGGCCTTTGAAATCTGTTTGACTGGGTTCTGTTTTAGTGCTATATGTAGAACAAGTACGTGATCTGTAATCTTGTTACTGAGTATAATAATATTATTGTACTCAGTAACAAGATTACAGATCACAATATATGAATTGTCTTGTTTGATTATGTCTGTTTTAAAGCAGTTGATATCGATAGGGAGATTCAATTTTATTACGGGAGATAATTCTAAAGAGATCTTTTGGACTTTTCTTTGCTTTACCAAGAATGTGCCGCCGGGTCAATCGGATAATACCGAGACTTTACAGAAAACTGGCGTGAAACAAGGCAAGCGTTGTGTCTCGTCGTGTAGGAAAGGTTAATATTTGCCGTTCTATAACATAAAAATGATTCCTAGTATTTGTATTGGGACTTTGTGTCCTGACTGACTGAACATTGTTTTACAGTTAGTAAAACAATGTTCAGTCAGTAAAAAAACCATGAAACTCTTATATTGAAATGTATGTAGATTCTGAATAATAAACATTCAAATAAATTATTAATTGCATTTTAGCAGTACTGGTTGCATATATTTTTTTACACTCGATGTTAAAATGAGAGAAATGAGTTAAACAATATTTTTTGCAAACAGGTTAAATTATGTTTTTTTTTAAATTACCGGCGTTTTTAAAATTAAAGTAGTTCAATGGAACTACTTTAAAATATATTAACTTGATACTTGTTTTTGTGGGACAAATATTAATGTCGACATATTTAATTAATAGATACTAAACATTTTATAAAACTATCAAGCTTCCCATCTTTAGTAATTAATTAATTTCCTTACATAATTACCTTTAGCAGTCTCAGGAGAAATCGAGTGTGGTCGAATAATTTACTGCTGGCCTTTGTAAATTAGTGTCACAATATACGACGGACAATTTGCGGTTTCAGACCTATTTGGTACTTGCGTCGAGGTATACGGGATATTGGAGATTTTAATTAACTATCGGATAACCTACAACTGTAATTAATAGGGCTAGAAAAAATAGGTTTGGTGGTACTTGTGCATTGAAGGTAGAAAATATCTTTTTGTAGGTATAAATGTAGTTTAAAGTAGGTAATTCGGAAACGTGATTGGTACAGCCATGGCAGGGGAAAGACTGGGATGGTCGACTTTACTCGACCCATACACGGCAGGAGAACATGTGAAATAAGATTCACTTCTCTTTCTTCATAAACATCATAAACAAAAGGAAACATAAAAATATTAGATAAAAGTATAAAAGACTAGAGAGACCTAAGCAAAAGTCCTTTTGGATAGGGCTCTCTAGTTCTAGATTGGTCCTAATTCTTCTTTTGTAAATAGACATATTTTTTTATATGATAGATCGGTCGACCAACCAGCAGATGGATCGCTTGATGGTAAGCAAACAGTGCCACCAATAGACACCCGCTACATTAATGAGTTAAAAGTGCGTTGCCGGCCTTTTGGAGTTAAGGAATATGAGGGCTGAGGATGGAAGGGGAATATTTGGGCCTCGGGTAAGCTCCACTCACACAGTTAAATGAAACGTAAGATTAGTTTCACGCCAGTTTACTATAAGATCATGGTAGTCAGGTCGCGGAGTTGTCATGCTCACTCAAAGGTCTCATTGGCGGTGGCACGGGCACTGGATCGCTCGATTTCCTACAATATGGTTGTGTTGGGCGGTGCTGGTGTACGTGTCATGTTCGTGAAGGGTAGTCGTCTATTGGGGCTGGTCATCTCCAGGCTGTTTAAATATGTTGTCCTTGAGGTTAACTTCTTTTTCGAGTTCTTTGCATAAATATTAGTGTTACACTGTTCTCGCATATCTGAACCGACTAAATGATGTAACAAAGAAATGTATTGTAAAAGTGGTTAAAAAATTGTAACCATGGAGTTTCTTGTTCGTTATTCTCCATAGGAATCTACACTTACGAGCAAACAGCTTCACTAGAGGACAGACATACAGACCGACACGCATAAAGTTAAACCTCTTGAAAATATATCTTCTTTTTTTGCTTGACATTCAAAAGTGCCTACAGTGCTCTAATTGAAATAAATTATTTTGACTTTGACTTTGACTTTGTTCGTGGTATCACGTTCGAGGTTTTCACGTTTGCGATTTCATTATTACATAAAGGTAAAATCCTACAATCTCAACAATAAACAACAACATATACGTATTTTTTGGAACGGCCATTTTAAAAATTGCTTTTAAACAACAAGGCAAAACGCGAGTGATCCGATTAATTCCTCAACTAAAATTCCCCGCGGCACGTTTATGACTTTATTCGGTAAAATAATCCCATCTAGCTTTCAGTGTTACATTTAGTTACATTTAACGCTTTGGTGATTATTATTGTGTTAAGTGAATTTACTAGAATATACATTGCTTCGTTATTTTATGTTTTCGTTGAAACAATTTCATAATTTAAATTCCAAATTCTTGTTTTAAACTGTTATTTTATATTCGTTTATTTTTGTAAGTTATTGAGGTTACTGAAGCAGCTAAAAAAGCTTGGTAAAGAATATGATAAATGGTGTTGATGACACCCAAAATTCAAATTGGCAAAAAATATGTTTTTATATAAAAAATATACTTCAGCTCTTAATAGTACATGTTTCATTGTGCTAGAATAAGCTTAGAAATACACCTGCGCTTAAAGTCAGGTTTTTATTGTAATTATATATTAATAAAGTTCATGAAAACTGAATTAATCTATGAATGACTAGGTCCAGAAGTCTTGTTTATTCAAAAAATATCTTACTTAATCTTAATCAACAATAACATTGTTACAGGTTGTTCATGTATCCGCTACACGTCGACGTATGGCAAGGAGCGTGGCACGTTCAGCAGCCCCGACTACCCGCGCCCCTACCCGTCCCGGATCGACTGCCTCCTCTACACCTTCGTCGCGGCGCCCCACGAGATTGTCGAGCTCGTCTTCACAGACTTCGACATTTTCAAGGAGCATCTTGAGTGAGTATTTAGATTTCAGTCTATTACATTTCAAATCTTGGTCAAAGTCTTGTCAAGAATATTTGTTTTGTGAACCGTGGAGTAACTCATAAGTGTGGATATGGTTTCAATTTCTTTCGAGTAGTTTATTTAATTCAGCCTTTTTCGTGCCTACAATATTTCTTTCTGGTTTGTTTACAACGTACTTATTTAAAGTCTAAATTTATCTGTATCTATATGTTTACAATTTCCAGATAAATTCATTTTTATTTATTGACGTGTCGTATAAAACTACTGTCGCTATTTATAATCCTATTACAAAGTTTCTTTAGGACAATTTTCATATTAAGAAAGATAATATTGACGAAAGCTAACAATAGTTTGTCCCAAGACCCCAATATTGGTGTATGACAAATTTAAATAAATCTTTCAAGTTTGTTCGTAACTCAAGTCTACAAAGTTTAATTCTACAATCAAAATTTCTCGGTAGTAAAATTATTTTAGTAAAAGCTAAGGATGTTTTATTTAGAGATTATTTTATAAGGACTTTTGTTTCTTGGTTTTAAGTAAATTAAGATACACAATCATTGTATGACATAAAACGTAGTCTCTATCTCTGGCCCTACATTCCTATGTGTGCTTAAATCTTTAAAACTACGCAACGGCGTTTGATGCGGTTTTGTTTACAAGATAGACTTATTGAAGAGGAAGGTATCTATGTTTAAAAACACCTATTATATAGTGGAGAAATTTAGTATCAGCACCGATCCGTGCGAAGCTTGGGTAGGTTAAATTTTGAACCTTCTGTATCCGAATGGTGGTTATAGTTGCGCAAGTACAACATACTCAATATGAAATAGTAGGTAAGTGTAGAAAATTCTAGAATCTTTTAATAAATTTACTCAGCACATATTTTAGAAAATCTTTATTCCACACATTATTCCGATACCATTTACTTCGTTTATATAGTTTTGTTCTTCTTACTTCACTTCAATTTTACTTGGTTTCCTAAGTCCAGCGAGTTTTCTGCAGAATTTTACGTAGTCAATCATAGTTGATCCGTCATCTTGTACGATCAATGGAGCTTCGTCGAGAGCATAATCAGCTTCTTTCGCGGTGAACTTGTCTCCAAAGGTCATGAGGTCATGTCTAATCCTGAAATGAAATTCTCAAATTAATTTCTCCAACTTTTCAATTACGAAACTAGATGACCAGATTTCCATACCCTCTCAGAATACGTAAATGTTGATTGAATTTGTTTTAGTACATTTTCTTGTGTTTTTATAGTTGTCTCGGGTACCTAAGCAAAGCGAGGCTAAGAAACAATTTGGTCGATTTTTATATGAAATTAAAACTTATTCATAACTAACCCACTTCGAATAAGCTTTTTAAAAACTTAACTAGGCTATGTTGGTTTGGTGGCCACAAATGCGAAGGTTGATCATTATTAGGTCTTGTATTGGACTCCTGATTTTTTTCTCAGTAGTAAATTGTAATTTGCAATTATAAATAGCAAAAGGGTCACCCCTTATTACATGGACCTCATAACCTGGATATGATAGACATTTGATGATTTACCCCTCACCGCGACCTCGGCCCAGAGCAGGAGAAGAAACGGGGGTTTTTAGTCAGTCAGAGCCTGATGCTATGGGCGGGAGAAGTCATTTAATGATTTTCTCCTCACGAAATAGGCAATAGGTATGACATTATAAAAAAAGGATACTTATTGAAACTTTTCATTGACTTTATATGAATTATTATGCAACGTAATGTAACCTATACATATACCGTCATTATATGTATAGAAAAGTGTTTTACATGTCCATTTTTAAATTTGACGATTCCGAGAAATAAAATCTACTTAATAGTATTCATCGCACACCTCTATTGTTGACGAACCAATTACAAAATACATAAACAGATTTGACGACAAATAAATATTTGTTACAAACAAACTGTCCTAAAATACGGCAAAAATGTACACAAATTAGATAAAACAATAAATATTTTTCCTTTACAAACAATGTCGTGTTTATCATCCCAAATTGATAAAAGGGGAAAGTTCTGCTCGTTTGTTTTTCTCGCGCTCTGCTTATCCAATTGGCGCTGCCATTTATATTCGTCATTGTGATTTTGATGTAATCAGGTTGGTTTAAAAAACACGGTTTATTTCAATTAGGTACATTTCCTTAATTCTATAGTGACCGCTACATCGTTTATAATTCGAATACTTTTAGTTTTTTTTTCAGGTTTATGATTTTATATTATTTATTGTATAAACTTCAAGTAGGTATCAACCATCCTGTGTCGCTCGCCCGCGTTGCCGTGCTGACCGGGCACGGCTGCTTCGGTAGGTTCCTAATTCAAATCAGCCAATAAGAATTACAGAGATCAAATACGTTTCTCTACTTATTCTTTTGTGTAGTAACAACCGTGAGTCATATGAAATAAATTGAAAATAACGACTGACTCACGTGACTTGTGACTAACGTGATTGAAGTAGTAGACTCTTTCCTAGTCTTTGCCGTGATTATCAATAATATTTACTTTTCGAATTCATTTCGAAGACATTGAGCTAAAAAGAACAAAGAAGGTTCAATGAGATTTTTAATCTTAAGATGTGTAAGACCATAGCAACCAGTAAAATATGACTCAGTTTAAACGTGACGGAGCTATAAACCGTTTTTCCAACTCTCGAAGGTCGCGAGAACGAATCCGTTGAAACAGCTTGTATGTAATAAATTTTGTTTTAGCGTCTCACATTATCTCTTGGAGTTGGGAATAAAAAGAAAAGCTTAGTGTATCGGAAATTTACTACCACAAAGAACATAGCAATCTAAGATATATTATGAAGGCAAGCGTATTTGAAAAAAGAACGTGTTCCAGTATATTGTTTAGAAATTGGACTCTGAGTTTTTTTTTTAAATTGTTTCATGATGTTAAGATAAAATTATCTAGGGAATAATTATAATGCTGTCGCGTCAGAATGTTTGTATAAGACAGTGACAGCAACAATTTTATTTTTCAGATAACATTTATCTGACTATTGAAAAATCAGCCCTAATTAGTATTTTTGGGATAGTAATTTGTTGCGTGGCAAAAGCTATGGCAATTTGGATTTAATAAGGTAGATACTAAGCTTATTAATGTCGTAAAACAAATATTTTCTTTGATTATTATTTCTCTCTCTGTAAAAAATATCACATAAAAGTAAAACCTAAACCTGGTTTTACTTTTATAAGAGAATTTCTGGTCATTTCTAACATTTATATTAAGTATTATATTCTACTCAAAATTATTTAAAAATTATGTTCACACTTAATTCAGATAGTACTGGTAGGTGTACTAAGTTTGAAACGTGCCGTTCAAAGTTTTTTGGTTGAACAATTAAGTAAAGTTAGTACATCTGCATTTAGTGTAATTATACCAAAACATTTCAAATAAAAATTAAACTTTTGTTTAATGGTTTTAGTTCGCAATTGAGTTTTGCAAAGTTTAATAATACATATTTTGGTGTACATTATTTTATACAAGACTTTTTAATTTTTTATTTATTTTGTCACTTAAACTCGATTCGAATAAATTTGAATTAGCCGAAATATATTTTTATTTGGTATTTAAATAAAAGAACAAAATCTTTTGTATCAGGTTAACTATTTCAAAAAAAGAACATCATATACTTAAGTCGTAACGCCAAAAATAGAAGTCACTATAAATCCTGAGATTAGTGTTAGCATTATCCCCTTGATGTTAACCCTACAATAACTTAAAGCCTTTTCTGTAGAAGATATTTGCCTTCATTATCACTTGATTCCGTCCACAACTGGACATAGGCCTCCCCAAATGCGCGCCACTGAGCTCGATGTACAACTTTTCTTGTTAAAAAACAAATGCCTTGTTATAGATGAATACAAAATGTAAGAAAGGCTACATAATTCAACTTTACTATCTATTATACGATGTACAAGTGTATTATTATACGTTTTCTCGTCAAAATTTGCTAAAGGAATTATACAAAAGCGTATCCGAGGGTTGCCGTAAAACGCAGATTGTTCAGAGAATTTTAATAAACCTTCATGGTTTTCCTACTTAAATATATTAATACTTTTGCATAGAGCAGAGTTAAGTGTAGGAGAGCCATGCTTCGGCACGAATGGGTCAGCTCGACCGGAGTGATACCACGGCCTCACAGAAAACCGGCGTGAAACAACCATAGCGTTGTTTCGCCGCGTGAGTGAGGTTACCGGAGGCCCAATCCTTCCCCTCCCCCAATCCCTCCTCAATCCCTAAATCTCCAAATCCCTAATCCCTAAAAGGTCGGCAACGCACTCGTAACACCTCCGTTGCGAGTGTCCATGGGCGGCGCTGATTGCCTACCATCAGGTACCGTCTGTTCGTTTGCCGACCTATTACATAAAATCCTACTAATATTATAAATGTTTGTGAGAATGTATGGTTGTGTGCTTTTTACGTTGTTTTTTCACGCAAAATCGGCTGGACTGATATGATTGAAATTTGGTATGTAGATAGGTGATACCCTGAATTAACACATAGGCGTTTAATTAACATACGACGCGAGGGAAGCCGCGGAAAGCAGCTATATGTATATGCTATATGTATATGTATACATATATATTTATCAAGTGTTCAGTCATCAGCTATTCTTGAACATTATATTCAAAGGGAAAGTTACACGGAATTTTATTAAAAGTACAGAAATAAATCTGTTCCTTTTGAATATTTGGTAATCTCATTTGATGTTTTGACTTTTTTCTTGGAAAGTTTGATTTCAATCTTAATGATTTGTTTAGTTTATATAACAGTTTATATAGGTAAAATATTTTATTGACGTTTTGTTATAAACTAGATCGCGAAATCCATATCATGTATGTGTAAAAATTATTTCCAAAATGTTCATAAAATTCTGTTGCCTATATACATATTTACTGGAAATTGAAACTAGCTGACTGGAAAGGAAATAAGGGTTGATATTCTTTAGAATCGTTATAATCACATCAGAATAAATTTAAAGTGTGTTAAAAATTAGTATAAACGTAAACATAAATAAATATATTTACGTAAAGAACAAACAAACAAAAAACAATCAAATTAAAATGAAGACATACCCTACGTAAAACACGATTCTTATTTCGAAAAATAAAATTTCATTAAAAACACAATTCCACTTTTAAATCTCATTAAAACATTACCCAAGTTACCATGGTAATCTGAAACAAACGTCGTTTGGCTTCCAAAAGCGCCCAAGGACCGGTTTAAATCATACTCAGACAGATCCCAAGAATACATCATCCAAATCTCCAAAATGTAATTTAAATCTTGATTCGAAATATTTACTGGTCCCTCGAGTAATATAAAATTTAAACGCTACCTTTTTATCGCTATTAAGATATAATTGTGTAACTCACTTGGGTTTAATTAAAATTATTCCGATGATACGGGTGTTGCATACTTTTGGGATTTTTGTCCAAAAGCGGTTTTGATTTAACTTTCATTTTCCTTTGTGGTGTATTGAACTATGATGTTTATTTATAAATATTACATACGAAATTTAAAAACCATCGAACAATCCATTTTGATAGATCGCTGTGTGACGTACTTCGTATGTATTTTTGATCTCGTTAAATAAAAAATAATAATATTTATTGAGTATTTTACAGGAAGTAGTAGAAATCGGTTTTCTTAAAATTATTTATATATTCTTAAAAAACATGAAAAAAGGGGGTTGTAATTTTCTCAAAAAAATAATGGACAAGGAACTAACATAAAAAAGAGAGTTAAAAATCACACTGTAAATAAAAATATTGCATTTACTTCTTCATAAAACTAAAAAGCGTTGATATACAATATGGCCGTTGCTAGTGTAAAAAATCAAGGTTTTTTGTACCGAAAAATCGAATTTTATGTATCTAAAACTTGTTTCGTATCATATCACAAAGAACTTTTATATGCCGCTCTAAAATTTGTACTTTTTGTTTGAATAAAAATATTTTATACTAGCTAGGTACTATCACTGTATCTTTAAACTGATGAAGAGAGTTTTTTTTATTTGCGTGATTTATTTAGCCGTTTCCAATAAGTGGAATAAAATGGAAATGTCAAAAAAAATGCATTTTTATGATTGATGAAAAACATACTTGTGACGTCGTTATATACCTACTTGTATCAGAAAGCTTATTCATTTCAATAAAAAAAAGAAAGAGCAATATTCAAAATTGTAAGCAAATGCAAAAATAATTATTTATTTTTGACCTAGGAAAATACAAAATAATACCATCCGAATCAACAAATTGATCTCCTTTTCAGTAAATATTTCCTACTCAAATTGTGTATAAGTTAAGTCAAGCTAAGTTTACCGAATTAGGTCTCAGTATCAACTCTAAGACTATGATGTGCACTTATGTTATGATTATATTATATGTATGTACGTATATAGATGTAAAGTTTCAAGGCAAACTTTATTAGCGTCCTCAATACACTGTGGATTACACAAGTTAGCCCATTCTCGAAACTAGCTCTAGATATATGATGTACTATGTTTATTGAAGGATAGTTTCATATTTACGATCTAAGATGCTAATTTGTGGTCTTCTGCAAACACTAACTGTTACGTACATATATATTAAATTGTTAGTAATTCAGCATAACTTAAATACGAGCTTCGATAATATTACATTCAATAAGCTAGATCGCAGTCAAAACAATCTTAGTAGTATAGAAGGTGCGTTAAATTGTGTGCGTGTAGCGTGGTAAGTTTATTACTTTATTAAGCATACTATATCTATTCTAATCACTACATAATATAAAGAAAATAGCTTTCTGTCCCTATATCCTTATAAGCTAAAATCATTAAATCCACGTAACGGATTTTGGTAATTTTTTTAGTAGAAAGGCACTATGCCTTAGAATATCTACACCAAATAGTGAAGAAATGTTGTAATACCATTGCCCCGTGCGAAGCCTGTGTGGGTTGCTAGTATAATTAGAAAATGAAGCATTTAAATTATTAAATTAAAATAATTGAGCGTTTCTGGAATGCGCAATGTGAATTTTCAAGCAATAACTAGTGATTATAAAATCGTATGAACATGTGTAGGTTTGAGATAGTAATTTAATACTTACTTATCTTCAGAGATTAAGCCACTATTGTTCTTATCCCAACGAGACAGCGCTGATAGAAGAGTTTCTTCCGAATCCAGTTCCAGAGTGCGATAGCCAAGGAGGTTGACAAAACCATCGAAATCTAGTGGGCTGGGTGCCTGCAAAGATAGAGAACTCACTTACATGGCGAAACATAACGCTAACTTTGTTAAACGTCGGATTATTATGACGCCATGGTAACGATCCGGTTAAGCAAGAGCAAGTGTGGGAGAGCCAAGCTTCGGCACGAATGGGTCGGCTCGACCGGAGTGATAACACGGCCTCACAGAATACCGGGGTGAAACAACCCACAGCGTTGTGTTTCGCCGTGTGAGTGAGATTACCGGAGGCCGATTTATAACATAAACAAGCAGCTCTATTAGTTCCGAATAATGTGTCGCAATAAAAAACTTCATACGTTTTTCAAAACTAATCACATCCTGATACTTTGTATCCAGACAAATTCAGATGAAAACGCAATATTTAAAATACCGTATAGCAAATAATTTACTGTGAAAAACAGCTTTTTACTCATCAATAAAATAGAGTATTTCGTTAAATTTATTTTAAATACTCATTCGCTTTTTAATCCTTTGAAAAGCAGAGCGTTCGAGAGGGACTAATTAGTACAGTGATAGGTACTGATTAAATGTGGTTTACGTTCATTAGTTCAATGTTAGGATTAAATTCTATTATAATTGTTTTTACTAAACCATTCCATATTGATTCCATTATTTATTCAAGTCTATAGAAGTGCTTAATTTTGTTTGAGTTACTTCAGATTGAAATGAGGCACCTAATGATGATACCGGCTTTTGGTAGCGACTAATTCTTGTAACCTGAATAAAATCTAGCCGTCGTGCCATTCCAACCCATACCTAATCTAATTATATTCTATATTTCGTTGAGATAAGTCGATCTTACAATCAATCATACATCTGAAAATGGTTGCAGTTGTAATATATGCAGTAGATCCGCATTGGGATAAACAATACACAATAAACATACACAAATTAAAAACATATCATGAATGGCCGTTATTATCCAACTAATCTTAACTTGATTCATCCAATCCAGCAGACCAAAATTTAAACAGATTACAATGTTAAGTAAAGATTAAGACAGAAATTAAATTTGAAATAATTGACAAATAAAAAAACAAATTTTTGGGATACAGGAAAAATGTACGGTAATACGGAAAAATCTACCGAACACCGACCTAGACAAGGGAATTTAAATTTGATCCATGAAAACTGAGAGGGCAAATCCCTGTGACCTCGTCAGCGCTGTGGATTGACACGAGCTTAAGGGGCCTCTTTCGTCAGAACCAAGAAACTTTACTAACAATACTTAAATGGAATTAAAAGAAAAGCAAAGTTTCAGTCGTTTTAAGACCCTTCTAATAAATGGTCTGTTGTTTTTATTATGATTGTTTCAGTTGTATCGTTTAAGTTTCTCTTAATTGTTGTTCGAATGTAATTAAGAAGTACGTGTGGTTTTGTTAAGTGTTTATTGAGTCTGTTGAAAGGTCAAGGCCCCGTTTTCCAAGTACTGTGAGTTATAAGGATTGCTTTTTGAACTTAGAAATGGCTATTCTGGAAAATGTTACGGGTTGGAATAATTACACGCTGTTTGGAATTAGTTCTGTACGGTATAACCGCATATCATATCATCGTCAGCGTTTAAACCATACATTCATTTTATTTTATAATAAATCGTTCATTCGCAGGGACACATCAAGTCGGTCGGGCGTTTTTATTACGGTCAGCACAACCAAGCGCTTCACAGATATTATTCCTTAGCTCCTTAGCTAATAGTTTAAATACATTTTATCATCTTTTATTCTATTCTCACCAACGTCATATGCGACTAGTGTGTAATCAAGCAAGAGATCACATAAGTCCTTTGTGTCCCATTTTTATTGTAAAGAAAAGTAAATTGTAACTACAACGGTTTTCACTCTAGCAAACAAAATTATTATTGATACGTATGTATGTATACATATGAAGATGATACAACTTCGCAATGAAAGTTTCTCAAACGTAACACACAAACGCACTTTACTTGTACCTACATATAAACTTACTGTACTTCGTCCAACGGCCAACTTCTAGCCAAAGTTTGGCCACCTGCCGTTTATACTTAGCACCATATACACACAAGTCTCACCAACATTTGCCTACTGACACAGATGCCAGTTGGCTAATTGGCTATGCGCTAACAATTTATGGTTCCTTTGTGCATATATCAAATGTTGGATAGTTGTAACCACAGATGTTGGTCAACATAATGCTTCTATATTGTATCTTAGCACTGTAATAGTAAGAGCAATTATGTATTGAAGTCCAGCTAGGAACAGGAGCAAGAGAACAGTGTGGTTTTTGTAAAGTATGAGTCTGATCTACCTTCTCGCTCTACCCAAGCTAGAAGAATTCAATCGCTTTTCCTTCCTCACAAAAGGCACTATGATAATAACACATAACAATATTTCCATAAAATTTATGAATAGAAGGTCTGACATTATCCTGACATAAGAATTCGAATTTGAATTTAGAAATCCATATCTTTTTGGTTAGGTCTTTAGAAAACTCAGTGCGCAATTCAATTTTAGGAATACTATTTTTGCATAAGTAGTAGGAACTTAAAAAGAACAAACAAGTCAAACAAGTTTTTATAATAGCATCCATTAAATAGTGCAGAAATTTTTAGTATCAGCGTGAGAAGTCCGAGTGGTTCGCTAGTATTTAAAAAAAAAACGTTTACCATACTATAATTTCCTCCTGTATCGTGGTTGCGTTTACAAACATAAAATTCACATACACAAATCACCCGAAACAAAAATTTGTGCGTCACACAAAAATATTACTGAAAAATCCTTTTTATTAAAACTCTGTAAAAACTAAAATTTCTTGTGTTTTAATTTATATCCATACTGTGTTTATAATATGTTCATATGTATATTATTGTAGTAACAACGAAGGATCGGTAAATTTCCTTACACCGAAATTACTACACGTTATATTGCATGTTGCACTGTAGGAACGCTAATGAAACTCGTAAGATATAATAGCTTTAAATGTTCCTAATGTCTTAAGTGCAGTATTGCACAGCTAAATTGTAATAGAGCTATACTAAAGGGTTAGTTACTTGATTATACTAATACTATTACGTAAGTTAAGCTACAGCTATTAAACGACGCATTTACTGCTAAAAATTGGTTACAGGGTAAGAAAATAGTACCTATATATAATGCCGAAGGAAGTACAGGAAAATAAAATAAAACAAAGAATTAATCTGTTAGTTAGACATTGAAAATAAATATAGATAGGTATTTTTTGTTTTGTTTCAAAAGATTTTATATTTTTTATGTTATACGTCAACAAACGTGCATACAGTGTTCCTGACCTGACCAGATACCTAGATTCCAAATTACGCAAAACCTCAATTTGCTTAGTCCTCTTATCCCCAATTCCCTAGATCCCTAAATCTCTAAATCCGTAAATGCCTAAATCCCTAAACCTCTAAGTAACTAAATCCTTAAATCCGCAATTAAATTGCAACTCTACTGGTGTTATAGATGTCTATGGTTACCAATTAGTAAACCGTTTAATCGTTTGCCTCTAAAAAAGAAAAATGAAGACTTGAGAGATCACTACTCCATAATTCAGTATGAAACGTAATGAAGGGTGACATAATTAGACACATCAAAAAAATCTTAACTTTTTTATTCCGTGTTTTTTCTTACACCCAGAAAATAGGTGCGATGCTATGTAATGAGAAATACCTACATTACACGGTAAAAAGATTCGAGATAACGTGAAAATAACACCTCCGAAAATATCACAGAATAACCTTGAGAATATTCATATTTTGCTGTTCCATATTTTTTGTAGATTTTATCTTCTTCGTGTATTTTAATTTTCATAAAATATTTCTTTAATTCCTATACTGACGTACCTAACTAGCTTCGTTTATTGGTCTCTAATATAAAATACTTGTTACTTGGTCTGTGGTGTCGCCCGCGTGGTATGTCAATTAAAACCTTTCTTGTGAGGTGAGAGGGAGTGTCAGACTCTTACTGACTAAAAACCCCCTGTTTCTGCTCCTGCTCTAGGCCGCGGTACATTATAGCGCTATCCTCGCAACCCTGGCTTGAATATCGGCCCATACGCTCGGGATGTCAGTGAATAAGTAAATATATATGAATGCATCAAGTGTTTTCTATTGAACGGAGTCGAAACCTGGATTTCTTGCCCAATAATTCAGTAAACAGCTAAGAACAGGCAGGCAAGCCCAAGCTTTAGTATGAATGGGCAGGCGCAACTGAAGCGATACATAAGTCATGGCAGAAAACGGTGTGACACAACGCTTGCACTGGCCGCGTGAGTGAGGTTACCAGAGACCCAATCAAAAATCTTATGCATAAATACTCTCTCGAATTCCTAAACCCCAATAGGAAAGAAACGCACCCGATGTTGTGGTTGTCCATTGTCCGCACCGGTTGCTTACCATCAGATAATCCATTTGCTCGTTTTCCGACCTTTATTACCAAAAGATATTTTGATTGGAACTGTATTATTTTTTGGTTTGTGAACTGTATTATTTTGATTGGAACAGAAATAATTTAAATGGTAACGGCAGTTATTTCGCACACATAACAAACATTCTATCACACCCAAAAAACTCTGTTCAAAATTTCTTGTTCTTAAGAAAATACATATGATCTCCTTTGGATTACCAGCACCATCAATAATTACCTCAGAAAGCATATTGCGTATGGCATTTTCATCGATCTTATCTCCAAGACTGACCAATGTTGCGCGAAGATCACTGAAGTCGATACATCCATCCCCATCCATGTCAAATAGTAAAAATGCCTGGAATATAAAAAAGAAAAAGCATTTAATTTTATTTTTATCAAAAGTTTTTTTCAATAGTCCGATAAGTACATACTTGAGTGAGATTTGACTAGTCGCTTTATTTAAATTAACATTATATTTTATTCAGTTGCTGGAAGTAAATTCAAGGAAATTTAGTAAATTTATGCAAACCTTTTTGTATATCGACCTATATTACAATGAAAAAATTAACATAACTGTTAAAATGCAAATAAACCTAAGTACATCTTAAGATTGGATAGATTTATTAAGACTATTCGAACGATGTGCAGAAGTATTTTTTCTAATCAGCAAAACCATATCAAAACACTCAGAACAATACAAAACTAAAGAATACTACTAAGCTAATAAAAATCTATAGGTACCTCTTTCAGTTCAAAAATTTTATTATCGTCGAGTTCTGCTAAAACATTCGGCGGCAAACAGAGAGCTTCCCTGGCTTTGGAAGCTGAGCGGGATCTCGGTTGCTGTGGGACAGTTAGGTCGTTTCCACTCTCCGATATAATAGAACTGGAAAACAAAATGTTATTACAAATAAACTTTCTTCCTAGTTCTAGTTTTGAAACGAACGATATTTGAAATAACATGTTTTTTTCGTAGCATACGTCGTGTAACTTTTCATATAAGAATGTTGTGCTGAAAATATATTGTTAAATAAAAAGTTAAATTTTTAATTATTTTTTGAAGACAGACTCATTACTACTATCTTTTTTTATAAACAAAAGCTTATTCAACTATGTGTGTAATTTGGAGAGAAAAATTAAACATTATAATGTAAATGAATGAATGTAATGAATGGCAAGCGTTTGCCTCGATCCTAAATTAAACACATATTTTGTTAACGAATTTTTCAGCAGCAAACAGGAACAGTATCTGTTTTGGAAACTCAGTCCAGTTTCCTACAGATAGATTTTCTTAATAAAAATATAATTGTAGCATCAACAGAACACAAAACGTGAATAAGCTCCAACTCCTACGACACAAACAGAACAACAAAATAAATGTGAATAAATTCCAACTTAAGTAATTAAGCCTACATGCGTATGGGCAAAAATAAAAAAAAAATATCGTAGAAAAATAAATACAAAATATAAAAATATAAATAAAATACTATCGTTAAAAAATAGAACCATTATGATTATACTTTTGATGAAAAAGGTTTAAGAATACAAAAAGATAGTATTTATATTTCGATATTAGGAAAAGTATTTATTTTTAAAATTTATTATTCATCCTAGCGCACTTTAATGTCGGCCCAATAAAGTATTTTATAACGACAAAATAGTTTTTGTACAGAAATTTAAAAAAATGTGACTTATTTATTTATGCTTTAGGAACAGTTTTAAAATAATGTGACTACCATGAAATTTATAATTTTGCAGTAACATATGTAGATACTTCTTTTGATTTTATGTACCTAATAAGCACATATGTACATTTTAGTACTTCAAAACCTTCATTAAATTTTAATAAGGCTCTCAATTAGAAATTGTTGAATTTAATTGAACTAATTGTCCATACATATATTTTAAATAGAGCCAATTTATCGTCATTAGCAATTCACAGGTACCATTTGACTTTTGATATAAAATTGACAAAATCATGTTTTGGGTGATATATTTTGATGATATGTCAAAGCGAAAGCAATTAGCCTTCAAAAATAAATATGTTCACTCAATACATTTTAATATTATAATTGTATGAAAAAAATTAAATAAAAAGATAAATACAAGAATTCAGAACTAGGATGATTGTTATTGCAATGCTTGTAAAAGGCTGCTAAATTTTAAGCACTATTACATAACGCGTCGCGAGCCGGTGCGAACGGACGCACTCACTATTTCTCGTACGAAATTTTAATATCATATTTTAAACTACCATTGTAAATTAAACCTTATAACCCAGAGCTTAAAACTCAAATTCCACATTCGTCGCTCAGCACACTGCTGTCTTCTCGATCACAGACCTCTGATCAGATACACGGCAAAATGTCAGATTCACCCAACGCTCGAGCGAGTTCAGCCCCAGACCTCTCCGACCTCTCAATGGACGACACAGCCGAAGAATTCAGGATGAATGTCAACCGTCGCAATCGCAAGCGTGGACATAACGATGAGTTCACACATGCATTTGAAGATTTCACCAAAAAAATTATGACTACGCTAAATGAATGGAAAATGGACTTTGGGCAAGATATTTCACAAATATATAATACGTTAAAAAATCTCAATAAAAGTACACAGGAAATGAAAGCGGAAGTAACCAGTATAAGAAACGACTTTTCGGAATTGAAGAAGACTGTTCGCAGGTTGGAAAGCAGACAAACTGAGGTGGAGGGGGATATCACGTCACTTAAAAAGTCAATGCAATACCACAGTGAAGAATATGAAGATGTAGCAAAGAAACTTGAAATTCAAACTAAAGAAATTAAAGTTCTATACCAACTGAAAAAAGAGCTGGAAGAAGTTAAGGTGCAGAACAGAAAATTAAGAACTGATGTCAATGCAAGTGAACAAAGGGATAGGCTACTCAATATAGAAATCGTTGGTATACCTGAACGGGATAGTGAAAATTTAAATGAAATCATACTAAAGATTGGTAAAAGCACTGAAATTGACATAAGAAATGATGATATTCTTCAAGTGAACAGAGTGACAGCAAAGCTTAAAGTCCAGGGTAGACCTAGAAATATCGTCGCAAAACTGCGAACCCGCCAGCTTAAGGACAACGTTATTTCTCAAACTCGTAAGCGCCGTTTGTCAACAAAAAATCTGGATATTCAAGGCAGCATAATCC
Organism: Spodoptera exigua; assembly: GCA_902829305.4. NCBI lineage: Eukaryota > Metazoa > Arthropoda > Insecta > Lepidoptera > Noctuidae > Spodoptera > Spodoptera exigua. The sequence continues at coordinate 9,868,119 of LR824612.2, forward strand.
CGGTTTATATAAATGAGCATCTAACCATATACAATAAGAATCTTTTAAAAAAGGCCAAAGAAATAGCCAACATGAAAGAGTATCAATACGTATGGACAAAAAACTGCAGAATTCATGTAAGAAAATCGGTAACAACTCCTGCTATTCTCATTTCGGACGAGGAGGACCTAAGAAAAATCATCTAGGACATCATGTACTCGTATGGTTTACTCTTATTAACTTTTTGTCTCGTTCTTGTGTGCTTAGCTATAATGTATCTTCTAAGGATAGTGTGATTGACTTATTGTGGAACAAGGTTGCTTATTTAGTGTTTGCATTTGCCAAGTCTATTCGTACTGAGATCTATGGTGGGTTTTGTATGTTCGAACAATGTATCTATGAGTGTGTGGCTAGTAGCGAGTGTGTAAAGGTTATGCGCTGTGGCGTGGTGCGATACTTTACGTGCACGTCGTGTTTACATTATCTTGTCTTGTATTATCCGGAGGACTACGATAGCTATACGTTAATTTTAAAGACAAAACTTAAACACTGTCAGTCCTATGTGTATAATGGTGGGTTTATTAAAAGCATAAAATATCGGAAACTCAACTCAATTCTATCATATTATTTCTCCGGTAAATATCTGCAAGCAAATATTAATATTAAGTTAATTATATTTATTCTAAATGTATACAACATTACTTTTAAAATTCAAAAGAATGATTTGGTCACACATGATAGGATTGCACCTACCTGTGGCGCACGTACTATACATGTTATTTTACTAAATTACTTTTACAAATCAGTGCCATCTTACCCACATAACAGTTCAATTATTACCGATCTATTAAAATTTTTAAATATTTACTGTATTATATTAAAAATGAATCAGCAGACTCCTAATAACATAATAATTGTGCATCCCATCATTTTATTTCAAGTGGTGTCGTTTCAATTGATTATTATTACATGCCGTCAGTCTACCCGCGAGTTGCAAAATGTGATAAAACAATTAATAATAGTTCGTTGTTGCTTATATATGATATACAAGTTTTTTATTTATGTTTTTGGTAGGATAAATTTGCAAAATGCAGCCCCTTAACTTAAATATATATTACCAGAACTGCCGTGGACTCAGAACGAAAATGACGCAACTTCGTCAAAACATTTTAGGGAATAACTACGATTTAATTATCATGACTGAGACCTGGCTTCACAGCGGCATTTTTGATAGCGAATTGTGTGATCCTCGGTATGACGTATTACGTAGGGATCGTGACCTGGCCGCCACCGGCAAATCGTCTGGTGGAGGTGTAATGATACTCGCGCGACATGCTTTGGGTGCATGGTGCAGTGAGTGTGAGCCTAATACCATTGGTACGGAACTTCTGACTATAATAATACCCGCCCGAGCCCTGTCGACATCGGCCAATCTTTATGTAAGTGTTGTTTACGTACCTCCGGACGCTCATAGGATAGTGCCTGATATAGATTACATTTTGCAGAGAGTTACGAATTTACTATCCCACAAAACAAAAAAGAACAACTATTTACTAATTGGAGATTTTAATCTACCCTGTATTAAATGGAATCCGGGTGGGCCAACTTTTCTAAAACAGGGTGCCGTCGAGGTACAAAATGCAGCAATGCGGTTGGTGAATGACTTATGTTTTTTAGGAATAACCCAATATAATACACTTTTAAACAGCAAAGGTCATACATTAGATCTGGCGTTTTCTAACTTGCTATTAAACATAAACGAATGTGTCCATCCGGTAACGAAAGTTGACATCCATCATCCAGTGTTGGCTATAGAAATCCCTGACCTTGAAATCTCCCCCTTTCGTGAGTTGTCCGCGCCGAGACGTAATTACCGTAAGACTGATTATAACGCATTAAATAATTACTTTGCTAAAATTGACTGGAAATCAACGTTGGATAAAAAATCAACAGACATCGCGGTACATGCTTTTTATGACACGATTCAAGCAGGAATTGATGAACACGTACCTCTTAGCCGACCTGTGGGCTCTCGCAGATATCCCATCTGGTACAGTAATGCCCTTATAAAAATAATTAAACAAAAAAGTAGGGCACACTCTCGTTGGAAACGTTTCGGTAACCTGCTCGATCGCGATGAGTTTGCAATGTTGCGGGATAGACAGCGATATGTTCAGGGGCTTTGTTTTAGTAAATACCTACATGAGACCGAAAATAGTTTAAAAGAGAATCCTAAAAAGTTCTGGAGTTACATAAAAAATTTGCGTGGAGGATCAAGTTATCCCGGAAAGCTGTCTCGTGACAATCTAAACTACACAGATGGAAAAGACATTTGCGAAGCATTCGGCGACTTCTTTCATGATGTTTTTGGAGAACCCTCAGACTATAACCTTGCTGGTTTGGGGGTCACAGAGGCTGAAGATGTTTGTGTTGATATCATAAGTGACATACAATTTACTGCATCAACTGTGGAGAGGTCGCTGAGTTCTTTACGCACAGATAAGGGTCCAGGTAATGACGGTATACCACCATTGTTTTGGAAGGGATGCGCAGGGTCTCTAGCACGTCCGATTAGTTTTATCTTTAATATTTCTCTAAGAGAAGGTGCGTTCCCAAATGAATGGAAGAAAGCACTTATAATTCCTATACATAAGAAGGGTTCGCGAGTAAAAATAGAAAATTACAGAGGTATTTCTATACTTAATACTTTGGGTAAAGTATTTGAAAAGCTTGTGTACAATGCTATATATCCTTGCATTCTTAGAGGTATTTCCTATAGGCAGCACGGTTTCTTAAAAAAGCGTTCGAGTATATCCAATCTAGCTTACTTCTCTAACTTTGTCCTTGGCAATACTGATAAGGGAGGGCAGGTTGATGTGATCTACACAGATTTTGAAAAAGCTTTCGATCGTGTGGATCACAGCATCCTGCTCAGCAAATTGTACAGACTTGGTATTCGCGGCGATCTTCTTCGTTGGGTAAAATCATATTTATTTAAAAGGTCACAGGCTGTAATATTGGGTGGTTACCGTTCTAACTTCATAGAAATACCTAGCGGTGTTCCACAAGGATCCCATCTAGGACCTCTCTTCTATAATGCTTATTTATTTGATATTACTGACTCTTTTAAACACTCCGAACACTTAATGTACGCTGACGACAAAAAAATATTTTATAAAATAACTTCATTTGATGACTGTACAGCTCTCCAACAAGACCTTGGCAGGTTACACGATTACTACACAAGAAACAAAATTTCAGTGAACGTCACGAAATGTCAATGCATCAGTTATACACGTAAGAGGAACCCTATAACGTACTCGTACCAATTTAATGGAATGACTATCAAAAAAGTTGAGGTAGTTCGAGACTTAGGAGTTATGTTCGATAGCGGGTTGTCATTTTCAAATCACATAGATCTTATTACTGCCAAAGCTTACAAAAATTTAGGATTCGTTCTAAGATCCTGCAGGGCATTTAGAAACATTGAAGCGCTTAAATCTGTATATTTTGCTTATGTTCGCAGCGTTCTTGAATACGCATGCCCAATATGGTCCCCTCAATATAATGTATATAAAAATCAAATAGAACGGGTTCAAAAAAAATTCATTAATCACCTTAACTACCGCCTTCGTAAACCTCCAATGTCCTATGAAAATGGCTGTCGGACGTATGGATTGTTAACACTCGATGAGCGACGCGAAGTGTTGGACATGTGTCTACTTTACGACATACTGAATGGTAGGCTGGATTGTCCGGATTTGTTATCACAGATCAAATTTAATGCTCCTCTACGACGCACTCGCCATACGCCAATGTTGCATGTACCAAGGCATGCCACTAATTATGCTAGTAATTGTGTACTTACTCGCATTGCGCGAACCTACAACAGAAACTTCTCTCAGGTTGATATGTTTAACTGCACAAAACCTAGTTTTAAAGCCCGAGTTAAAAGGCTTATAATTGATATAGACAAGCAGCCGGTAACTTTGTTCCATTCACCATAAAGTATCAACTATGTTAATTCATATTTTAATTAATTTCTTTTTATAACAAGTAGTATATTTAACTTTCAATTCTATGTATAGTAAGACTTTATTTTTTAATATTGTTTAAAGTCCGTTCGCATGGTAAACACAAATTAAGTTAAGCAGGGAAACCTATTATTAGCCTTACTAAACTGTAATATCTTTATTTGTATTATACCACATGTATCGCTGTTGGTTTTCTAAATAAATAAAAAAAAAAAAAAAAAAAATTATAACGCTTTCAGTTTGACTTAGCACAGTCCCCGGAATTATGTGAGCGATAAGTCCGCCATTGTTCAAGAACTGTGCAAAAAGTATTTAAATAAATAAATAAATACTCACTCTCCATTAGTCAACGATTGCAGGAGGTTTTCTTTAAATTTCTTTATTTCATCCTTAGCATCGTCCGGTCGGCTACGGCGACGCTCCCCTTTTGATCCCCTCTGAAAACAAAACACACTTTGTAAAGCCACAGTTTAATAGGAAAAACACTTTCACCCTATTATACCATATTAAAACTTTACCCTTATTTCACAAAAAAAGAATACCAAAGTTAAAAATCTTCTCAAAAACTTTGGTTCTATTTCAAGTAAACCGATTACAATCACCAATAAAATATTAATTTTGAGCTCGAAGTGACCGGAAAAGATAACATTGGTGACTTCCCTAACTCTCCAGTCACAAAGAGAAGAGAAATTACTTGTCAAAACTTTGTTCACAGTTTAATTTACAAAGGCATAAAACCTTGTGTTCGCATTTATATTACGTTTACAATAAATGTATTATATTTTAGCGGCTTACAAAGAGATTACTTTTAAATTGCTTACTCTTTTGGAGACGCCGTTCGTATCTTGTTCTGCCATGTTATTAAAAGTCTTCTAAACCGTGACTTTTTCCGTGGCTAGAGTGTTCTACACGTGTTTCCGCCGTGCCGACTAAAGCAAGAATTGTAACTACTCGTCAAGAATATTAAATATACATTGCATTTTCCGCCAGCTGAGATAATTATTTATTTCGGACGGATGCACGCAGATCTCGAGATTAGTCGTGATGTTGGCCTCAACTAATTAATCTTTGGGGCAAAACTGCTTTAAGATTTCCAGGTCAACGAATCGTTGCAACATTTACGTGTTTGTAGTTGTTCAGAACTGAGGAGGGCAGAACGCTTAGCATTGTTTGTGTTTATTTTGGCAATATGTATGTTTAATGTTCCGAATTCAGCAGTCATTAGTGTGAGGCTTGCAATCCAACGAATATACATTTATCCGATTTACCGTAGTAATTTGCTATTTGATTTCTCTACGGGTTGGCTTGCCTTAATTTTCATTTATTAGTAGCAATATCGTAATAAGCAAATACGGTATCTCACCCACCTCGGCATTAATATTAAATTTTGCGGCATCTCCTGTTAATCTAATCTCATCTAATCTTGTATGGATACACATGTTGGCAGGAGATCAAAAATGAATAACGACAGTTAATTCCAGTGATATGACCAGGGTACTCAAATAAATAATATTTTACGACCCAGAAGGAACCGTAATGATGTCAGAAATATGTGTGTCAACATTACACCTTGATATATAATAAACAGAAAGATTTAAAAATTTACGGTAAATAAAACATGCGAAATGTACTTACACGCAAAGTGAGCATCAGAAGTGTATTAGAAATGTCGTATTTTACTTAGAAATAAAATAAAATATTTCATAAAATATTTGCAATATTTATGGTGTATGGTACATTAAAATTTGTCATGACATTTGTAATAAATATATCGCGTCTTTTATTTTTAGTGTATACTTTTTACAAAATAATTTCTTTAAAAAAAATCCTTAAATTAAAACATTTAACTCTTTGTGTAATCGAACACAATTATTTGATATGAAAAGAGCGTCATGCACTCAAACTTATAGAAATCTGAGACTAGCTTAGTCATTACCGTTTCCAACTTTTTACTTCGTCTGATCAGCTAAATAAACGCGATCATGCAAATACGACAGCATCTCAAGTAAATCAACTGCGGCGAGGTAATCCGCACCCTGAACAGGTGTAAGTGGGTTTTTAATCAACTACAAATGCAACGGTTTAGGAGAGTCTAAATGAGATTCGTGTAGGGCTGCCTCGCTTCCTTTTTGCTGCCAAACATTTTTAATTTTCATTAAGTTTAGTACTAAAAAAACATATTTTGGAACTAACTATAAGCTGCAAGATCAGACGGATAATATATAAGTCATCATTATCGTCTGTGTCCGTGACGCTTTAATCATATTTTGCACTTGAGCCTGCCAAATTTGGTTTGAGATAATAGTATAATAAGGTTAGGTTTATAAAAAAGGTGTTATCTTTTATCAACTGTAATTGCGGGTGTAAGTGCATCGTGTCCAATGTATCGCTGCCCCGACTCGGAGTAGAAGAGGGAAGTGGGTGAAGAGCTGGTTGATTTTGTCCCCTCAAAAAACCCTCTCTTCTCGTATGCGTAGCGTCTTGATCGGCACAGGCAACACTTAGGACAACAAGCAACAAGGAGAAAAGAGTGGATAAAGTGTTATAATGTATGTTACTCTGCCGTCACCGCAGTAAAGACACACACATTAGACATTAATGACATTGTGTCTACCAAAAGCTGCATTTGGTGGAGATAAGGGCGAGTCATGCTTCTTCATGCTTGCCATGGGTCGGCTCGGTAGAAATAGTCCTTGACTTCACAGAAAACAACTACTCTGTTGTGTTTCACCATGTGAAGGTGCTCCCTCAGGTACGGTGGCCCCATTTTTAACCACTCTGCATCCTTATCCACCCAGGTTATCCATCTGTTTGTTCGCGTTCTAAAATAATTTGTTTTAAGTCTATTAACCTAAATGTTGACACGTAAATCATAAATTGTGTTGAAAATCAGAATAATGATTACTCATACCTTAGTCATGGACTACATTTTATATAATGTTTCTGAAAGCAAAGATTTTAATTAACAACGCACATGCGAACAAAGCGAAATGTCTGCTATGACTGATGAATCGGTTTTAATAACATGTAAAGGAAGATGTCGTTGTGGCCCGGAGGTTAAGGAGCCCGCTTCTCATGCATGAGGGTGTGGGTTCGAAACCTGGCAAGTACCAATGTGACTTTTTCCGAGTTATATGTACTTTCTATGATTAAATAGACACCACTGACATACGGTGAAGGTAAACATCGTGAGGAAACCTGGACTTATAATTTCTAATTATAAGTTTGAAATCGCCAACCCGCATTGAGCAAGCGTGGTGATTAATGCTCTAACCTTCTCCATATGAGAAGAGGCCTTTGCTCAGCAGTGGGCACTTATAGGCTGATGATGATGATGATGAAAGGAAGATTTCAAAGTATTCCATACGCTTTTTAATTTATACTGCGTGGAAAAAGAGTTACAAAACGTTATTTTTTATTATAAATAATCGAACTTTGCGGTGTCTATTGCTTTTTCATTAGGTAATTCACCTGCTCGTTTGCCGACATATTCCATAAAAATATCACTTCATGAGCTTATAAGTATTAAGCAAATGCCTCTATACATAGAGAAAGAGAAAGCTTCTTCTTCTCCTACTTCCAAAATTACAAATTGAATGATTGTTTATTAGAAATAACTTAGTTACAACTTGGAAACATAATGAAAATTTAAATAAATTTTTCGAGCGTGCCAAACGAGGGCAAAATAAGACCATCGCCTAAAAGGGACGTGGCTTTGAACATTGAACGCACCGAAAACTGATGCGTGTTTGCCAATTGAAATTGAAATATGAAAAGCAAAACATATTTTATTTTCATTTAAGGTCCTTTCATGTGTATATAATTGATAATCATAAAACTCAGCTGACTTAGAAATCAGTAGTGACAAAATAAATATTCCAATGTTCTTACTTACAGTGTTTTTACTTTAACTTAGAAAAAGATCATACAAGCATCATTACGCGTTGCATGAGAAGCGAAATATATAAATAATCGAATGTATCAGTATCCTTTAATAATAAATAAACATATGTTTATAATCGTGTTATATGATTTAATATTAAATAAGAGACAATTATAAAAGAAAAAAGTAAATTTTAACAAAAATTATTACATTATTGAATTTGATAAAACTTCATGTTCGGGATTCGAGTTAATTTTAACAATTTGCTCTTACCATGAAATTAAATTAATTTTATTACAATGATCGGCCTATGCTGTTATTGGATTTACTTTGCTTATTAAAATGCAAAGTACAAATTTATACCACAATTTTATAGTCACCTTTTAATTTAAAATTATGACAATATTATATTCATCATTCGATTTTAATATTTCATTCATATGTTTAATGTGCCATTCGTCGATCTTGCATTACATGGAGTGCCAACCCTAAACAGGAAAGTGATCCAGAACGAAGGCAAGGAATTGGGATTGCACTTAAGTTTCTTTGGCATTCGAACACCGCAATTTATTTTTATAAGAACGATTGAGGGTTCTCGATGTTTGCTTTCTTTAAGTACTGATACGGTGGGTAATTTATATTTACATGGCTCGCGAGATTTACTTTTGCGGTTTTTTTGTCTTAATTTAATTATAAGTGTGAGTTTCGAAACGAATGGGTCGGCTTTACCGGAATGATACCATGACCTCACAGAAAACGGCTTGAAACAGTGTTGTGTTCCTTCCCTTATTCACCGTAATGCACTCGTATTTCCTCTGGTGGTTTGGGCCTCCATGCGTGGATTAATTACTTCTCTTATTTGTCAAAATGAATTTTATAAATCCCTATAACGTACAAATACATTGGATCGATCGTAGGTAGCTGAAAAACTCATATGCAGTATTAACTAGCGACCATCCTCAATGGTCCATCAAATGTACTTTTTAGGTTCTTTTTAAAATACACCTAGAACACAAAAAGCATCAGTGTGTTACCGACCTGAGAAACTGTAGAAACAGTACTTTGACTCTGATTCGAAACAAAAACATCATTAATCGCCAGTAATAAGCCCACTGGAGAGGCTTCTTCTACATAGCAGAACATTCTTATCGTATCGAATCCAAAATAAAGAAACAAATGCATTAATATTGTCTTACCAAGTAATTCGATATGTCTGTTGAGCAGTGATAATTAACGTAAGTGTTGCAGAATATTATGTTACTTATCAATGATATCAGACGAGGACGTGACTTAATTGCATATGATTGATAACATTGTGGTTAACTCGGTTTTATGTTACGTTATACTGTTATTGCTAGCCATAACTCCTGGGGTAGATTAAATTGTTTATTCTCTTACTAGTTTTGATAGTAAAAGGCTTATTTTTTGCATCATCTATATTTATTCCCTTTGGTAAAATGAACTGTGGATATATTTTTTGCTTGTGTTCACATAAACGTTTGGTTTTCATAATAAGTGAGTGAGATTACCGGATACCCAATCGTTTCCTTCCCCCAATCCCAAAATCTCCTAATCCCTAATCCTCAAAAGGTCAGTGATGCACTCGTAACTCCTCTGTTGTTGCGAGTGTCCAAAGGTGGCGTTGATTGCTTACCATCAGGTAATCCACATGCTTGTTAGAAATCCTATCACATAAGAAAAATCTTAACAAAAGATTCACTTTGAAAATATTCGTTTTCAGGCTTCAAAAACAATATCAAATTACGTCTTAATATCAGAATCCTTGTCACTAATTACGAACTAATTATTTTGACTTGGTTTGAAAGATGAAACATATTAAGCTTGTGTCAGATTTCCTTTAACAATTTTAATGAATAAATTGGCAACCTTATTCCCTTCGCCCCAATCAAATTCTCTCGATGTTTTAAATAAGGAAATCGCTTAATCTCCTTGAAAACATTTTGAGTAACGCAAATGCTTTTAGTTAGATGTCTTAAGCCTTACATTTTACAACCAATCTACAATACTAAGTGGCATTGATGCTATGTAATCTTTTTTACTTTACGGATTATTCTGTACTGGTTTTTTTTTTTTAATTTTATGGGATTAATTGGCACAGGATATTACCTATCACTGGTAAGCAATCGGTGCTGCACATAAACACATGTCGCATCAAAGAGTTGCGTTAGTGGTCTTTTGAGGGGCAAGAATTTGAGGATTGGGGGATCTGGAGACGGGACCGGTAGGGAAAACAAAACGTCGGTTTTCTATGAGGCTAGTCAGATAGGTAAATTCCTGCCGAAGTTATTTAAAAAAAACATTGCCCTACACTAGGATTTCCTCCTGTGTCATGGGTGCTGTTACAAATATACAATTTCACATACACATGACACCTAGACCCGGAACAACAATTTGTGGATTACACAAAGAGTTGCCCCGTGCAGGATTTCTATTTTTTAGTATGTTATATCCCAGATATTTTATGAGTGACTCTAGTAACGTTTAAGATGATTGATGATTATCATTTTCTAGTCAAAACTTTTGATTAGTGTGTATGATCAAAAATATATGAAGAATTTTTTTTAAACAGTTCCTTCATGGAATCATATTAAACAACCTTAGAACATCCAAACAATAGAAAAAGATAAACTCAATAGAAAAACAAAGAAATAGTACTTTGAACATACAGAAACATATTCAGTACATAGACGCGTCTATTTGGCTTAGTAACTTAGTTTTCAAACAATTTGCGAGGTGCCCCTGAGCTACTTATCTGACCTAAGCATCACCATATGTTACAGTTCTGAACTCATTGTTTGTTCTTACCAGAATACACCAACAATGTATAGTTGTCGACTATATTTAGGATTTAATTTTGTGTCAGTCGGAAATATTTCAAGAGAATATTATCACTTACATTAAAATAGTTTCCGCCCGCGGCATGCTCGCATGGTGAGTAACTTGTAGCCCATCTGATAATCCAGGGTATTTATTTAATTAGGGTCTCCAATAAGAATTACACTAAGCATAAGTAGCAAAGAAAATATAAAAACAATGTGCTTCCTAAATTACATTTAAAATTATAATAATTATTAAAACATAGCTAGACACACAAAATCAGGCACAACGGAACATAAAACGTTATCAGATTAACGTATAAATATATATAAAAGTATTCTCAATTAACAATAATGTATAACATGTCTTCATACCCAAATTTTAACCAAATCGGTCCATCCATTTTTCCATGAAAGAATAATAAACATACATCCATAGATTCTCATAAACTTTCCTGTAGGATTATCAAGTGCTAAATGCTGTTTCGTTTTTTGTACCTATTTGTACTCTGCATTGTTAATTCTGTTGACATAGATATCCTGTTATCTATCTTATAATGAGCAACCGTGTACTGGCTATCGATACCATTCAAACAGAAACAACGATTGAGTTTGAAATAGATCATTTGGACGCCCGCATAGAATTTCAGTGGGCAACAAAATTGCCAATAGCGGATATTTAAACAAGCATATGTGGTGGTGGCCCAGAGGTTAAGGCGCCTGCTTCTCATGCATGAGGGTGTAGGTTCGAAACCTGGCAAGTACCAATGTGACTTTTTCCGAGTTATATGTACTTTCTATGATTATTTAGGCACCACTGACAAACGGTGAAGGTAAACATCGTGAGGAAACCAGGACTTTATTTATTGAATTATTGAATAATTTCTAATTGTAAGTTTGAAATCGCCAACCCGCATTGAGCAAGCGTGGTGATTAATGCTCTAACCTTCTCCGTGAGAGAAGAGGCCTTTGCTCAGCAGTGGGCACTTATAGGCTGATGATGAAACAAGCATATTAAGTAATATATGTAAATTATATTTATTTTCATTGCATGCAATGGTTTTTTTAGCCTTGTTTAATTTTCCTATGCGTCAAATTAAAAGAAAGGTAGCAACTTAATAAAATATTCTAACAATTCCCTGAAGGCTAAGATGGGTATCGGTTTCAAAGGTGGCCAGGTATACCAACTGATCGTTTGAGGTACATCGTTCCACCCCATTGGGCAGACAATTTTGCATCAAATATTCAACACATCCGTAAAAGGACGGTACACGGTGTCTCATGTAAAAGGGAACGAAGCGGTTTAGTAAATAAGTGAAAAACGTTTTATGAAAACACAATCTGCTTTTAGGGATGGCGTCGTGTGTTTGTTTTTCGAAAGTATTACACTGACGTAACACTCCAGATGGCATATGGGAGAAAGCGTTGACGTAACCTTTACAAATGTACCTCCATACCAACTAGGTATATGCCAACGCAGAGAAAGAAATTCTCATTTTATTCTTTGTTTGTAAAACACAACCCAATTGTGACGAGCGTTTAGAATTTGACAATCAAACCTTGTAATAACTGTTAACAAAAGCACCTAACTTTTATTAAAATTGGTATTCCAATAAACGAATTCAAACTGTACGCGAATCGCTGCAAAAAGGGTAGCGTCGATTGGTGGTTTGATTACACAGAAAGCGTCGACTGAAATCACCGACAGTTACATACAATTACAAAAGCTAACAGACGATTTAAACTACAGAGATGTATGACACAGACGAAATTGTCCCATTTGCACTTTAATACAGCTAAAACTTTTGTCAAAGTACACCATCCGCTGCAAACTAAATGTGTTTTCCAATATTCGTCCGTGGTGTTCGGAAAGGCGCTGTCGTGTCATTTGCCGTAATTGTACTAGTAACAGCCGCTTGGAGGCCTAGCATTTCGCTTGCAACTACCGCCCATTTACGTCAGACCCCGCAACATCGGGACAAATATTTTCCAAGCCAAACTCATTTGCTATAACACCTACAATAGTGTAGGGATCTTCTAATACTGGTGCAATGGCATTCCGTTTTGGGACGAACCAGTTTCCTACTCATTATCATTAACAAAAGGATTGTACCCAATTTACATTTCATCGCCGTTTCTTTGAATGTTTGTTATTTCACGTTGAATCGCGTAGGTTTGGTGTATACTAATTAATTTATTTTAAAGGTTTAAAGAATTTCAATAACCTCATTCATATCTGATTATGTATGTATGCCGAAAATGGCGTAATAGAAAAGTAGGACGCTGTCGTGTTCGGAAGACAAACATCCGTCTGTATAAGAATTCATGTTTTATTGCGTCTCATGCAATATACGGAAGCCAATACATATTGACAAAGATGTATTACATTTCTCCAATTATGCGGAAGCTTGTTCGGCGATAAGAAATAAATCGCACGATAATATTTCGACGTCTTCGTGATCTTGAATATGAAACACTATTTTTCATTTCCGTCTGACCGGAATACGGCAACCCGTCTCCGGTGCTTCATAAAGCACTTCATCTTGACAAGGCCATTATATTCCAATGTGGAGTATTAAAACCTTTAGTTTTTCTTTCTCTTTATTGATTTACTTTGGCAAAACTTTTCAAAATTTCACCTGAACCTTTGAACTAGTTGTAATTGTAATTTAATTTCTGTTTTATACAAAAACGTAATATTTTAGAGTTATTTATTGCTATATCATTTTGAATTCCTTTGTGATCCCTGATTATTTTTTATCGACAAAAAGATTCCTAGCCTGTGTTCGGCTTGGCCTATCTACTGCAGTTCCCGGAGATATATCACGGCATTTAACGCCAACGTTCCCCCGTGTGTCCTCCATAAACGCGCACACTGCCATATATGCGGTACTAGAGCAGCCTGCACGAAGCTTACCTGCTGCCTTTGCACCCGGTGTAAAATATTTGACGCAGCGAGCTCCAAATTTCATAAAATAAAATAGAAAAGTCTTCTAGAGCTTGAGAGGCAAATTGTTTTGCTGTCGAATGCGAAACGGCTTTGATGTATTCACAAATTGATGGGGAAGTCTCATTTTGTGTTGAGTTTGTCGAAAAATTGCACCGTTTTGTTAATATAAAGGTATGTTACGGTGAAAACGTTGAAGTAATAATATACACAGAAGATATTTCAGGTACTAAAAGTTTACATATAAATAATTAAGCCCATTTATGACATGACACAAATCCTTATATCTACTTTATGTAGATAAAGTATGTAAAATTAATATCCATCCGCAATCGACGTAATTTTAACGTGCCTTCTATTCAGCTGCACAGTTTACAGCAGACAAAAGGTTTTAATGGCGACTGTCCGTAGGCAGCCTCTAGGGTGCAATTTTTCCTGACCTGACAACATGAGACTACGATTACTTGAGTTTAGTAATCCCTAAAGACGAATTTAAATCTTTGTTGTTTCCACTCCAACCCCATTCACAATTCATTAATTAAATCTATTACAACAACACATCATTTTGTCCCACTTAACTGCACATACTCACTTTAATTAGTTACTTTGATCCGTAAATTCTTTGTGGAAAAATTTACTGTGATAGCTTAAAATATAAATTCCCAGCGCTCCATGGTCTATCGTAGCTGAGCGAAGAGAAATAATATAAAAAATCCGCCTCGGCAGCGCCATTTTTCTTTAGCGTGGCGCTTATTTAGCTTTAATATGTTCCTTTCTTGCTGAACCTAAAAGTTTATGAAGCTTCGTGTTTGATTTTTAAGCGGGTTCCTGATGAGAACTTTTGAGATAACCAGCTGCGGAGTACATTTTCCTGTAAATTTTCTCATATACATATATATTTTGTCACTGTTTCGAAATACGTTCCCTTTGCTATCATTTCCACCTTTGAGTGGAACACCTGCGTTGCATTAGCTTATGAGAATACGCGGAATATTTTAATTAAGTTTTACTGTTGCTTTGTTTTTTTCGACCATTCTGGGTTTAGACAAAATTTCATAGCAAATTTGCATATTACAAAGCAAAAGAATGAGATTAGGACCAAGCTACAGTTTTCATACTATTGTTTCGAAATAAAATGAAATATTTAATGTTAACTAGATTATTTACTTAGAGTTGGGTAATGTACGAATTTCTTAGCCGTCATGTAGAAAACCACCTATGCTAAAAACCAACTGTAGAAGTGTATTTTAGTAAGAAAACCAAGCTAAATTTTATTTGCTTTAAGAGCCCCAACTGAGCGAAATGTCGTATCCATTATTCTAACGTAATTGCTCAACTGGGTCACATTAGGTGCACTTCTTATATTCAAACGAACGACCAGATTCTAAATGACGTTAATAAAGTAAGTCAAAAAATTAATCCGACTTCACGTAGTCAATATGACGAACAAATTTCTCACATTGGACTACAATAGGGGACTCATTAATATCGTGACGATGCCCCGTCCGCCTCATCTGACCTCGTTAATCAAAACTAATGACAGTGATAAAAATATTTCCAGCATTCTCTGGACCTGATAAATTATTTGTTTTGGTACCTGGATTGCGTTGTGGTGGTGTGAGTTTGTTTTATTGCGATTAATTGCTTCGGTATAGCTAGACATATTGGGAGCTTACATTGTTGATCGTGTTCCTCAAAGAAATGTCCTTTCTTAAAAAACTAATAGCCAGCCACACCTTCTTATTTTACAACTTCTACACTCTGGTTCTTCTACACTCAGTTATGGCTCTTCATCACTTCACAGAAACATAGGAAGTAATAAATACCTGAATTAATTACTGCCCATGGGAGATTCTCAGTGACCTTCGCTAACCGCTCAAACAACAAACTTGAACTAAGATGGAACGAATATAGAATTAATATGAGTTAACAGTTTTACTCTCTATGGCATCGAAAAGTTTTACGGCTTAAGCAACATGTTTATCTTACGGCAGTGGCTTCACACATTCATAGTTATTTCGATTATTCTAAAGGAACTGTAGTCTTAAAAGTATCACATGCAAAATTCAAAGGCTATATCTATCTAGATTATTATATAATATCTACTCCTGCGCGATTTCATTTGCTGTTCGGCTTCTGCAGATGGTAGCGTGATTCTACCTACAGCCCTCCTCGACAAATGGACTAAAATACTCAAAAAGAATTGTTAAAGAACCAGCAGTTCCGGAGATTAGCGCGATTAAACAAAGTCTACAGCTTTATAGTATTAGTACAGATGTTCAGTCTAGGCATATAGGGTAATTACGAAGTTGTCTTAGAAGACGAAGATGAAAGGATTTTTCCAAGAATCATACTTAGGTACAACGCTTACTTACCACCAGAATTTGAAACCTTTTTATGTCTTCTGTGTAATACTTTTTTTCCTATCTAAAGTGAGTAGTTAACTAGAACCAACTAATTAGAGACTGAAAGCTAACGAACAAGTGATCTTAACTACTTTTTATTTTATCCTTGCGAATGGTATCCCACTTTGACATTTTCTTTGTGTAGCTCTTTAACGATAATGTTAGAAGTAAAATACTTTCTTTGCTGTAAAACTCGGAAAGCGACACTTTGTGTTGAATGTAACATTTTGAACCTTTTTATTTATTTATATTATATTAGTATTGGAATGGTTGGGATGGTGAATGTATTCCTATAAGTCTTATGTCAACATTTTTAAATTGTTTTGTTAATAAATAAGTTTTTTTCTTATTTTGGAATAATTTAGTTAATTAGCAGACAAATCACTTGATGGAAAGCTATCGGTGGGGGCCATAGACTCCCGCAACACCAAAGGAATTACACCTGCGTTACCAATATTTGGGGGCATTGGAACATCTGAAGACATGGGACAAGGGAAAGATTGAGATGAAGGAAACTGACATTGCGCAGTTGAACGTAATCGTTGTTTCACGCTAGGTTTTATATGAGGACGAATTATGACTAGATAGACGAGATTTTCTATTTTTCAGAAAAAGTTAAATGGCTGACCAAACCCGAACTTCGTCTAGAGAAGAGGTCGATTAACCTCCAGACCACTAAGACAAGGCCCACTCTCACTTAAATATTACAAATTATCACGCTTTGTTTCACTGGTATGAGTATTTTAATAAAAGCGAAATAGAATAATTCATCTCTGTAAAGGATTATTATTAAGTTTTTGTCCATAAATCTGACCATATATTGAGATTTTTACAATATTTAGTTTCAATTTATCTTTGAGAACCTTCGCTTCCCTTTGGTCGTGGAAACTTTGATAAAGGTCCGACTCCTGATACCCTTCTTCGGACAGTTTTTGCAAGTTCCACGAAAATAATTGTATTAAACTACACTATAAATCTTTTTCAAGAAAAAAGGAAGTGTTTTTTATTTTAGAAGTTTGGTACAACAATATTTTGTTAAATATAATATATAATATAATCTATGTATTCATTATTGCATAAATAAAATCACCTTATTTTTTTACCTAACAACAGGCTTTGTCACTTAATCCAAATCTTGTATCCCCCAACCTCAAATCCCTAACCCCAAAGGGTTGGCAACGAACTTGCAACTTCTTTGGTGTAATAGCTGATCACGCTTACCATCAAATACTAGTCTGCTCATTTACTGCCCAATTTGAGTAACCATTGCTTGGCAATAAGTACTATCAATTAGAGACTCTACAATAATACACCCAAGTTTCAATACCAATGTCCTTATTATAACATATCATCCCATCTAAAAAGTACCTCATTTAAAAGTACAAAGAAGAATCCCCTTTGTAATTTACGTAAACAGATGTTGCATACATACTTACAAATATTATCCGTTCGAATCTCTACCCGTTTGAACGCAGTCCAACTAATATTATTATATCTCCTTCCTATCTGTTTTGACTTGGCCATACTTTGCCATAGTTGGGTCCCGCCTTAGACTTGAGTAGACTTCTTTGTTGATGTTATTCCACAAAGTGCTTTCACTCTCTGTTATTATTGATCTTGTTGATTTCGAAATAATAATGTATTCAATGTGAGTTACCTACTGAATCCATTTTTAAGTTGAGTGTGCATATTTGTTTTTATATTTAAATTATGTATTGTTTTAAACACACGTGTAAGCAAATAATGGTCAAATAAAAAAAGAAAAGTTACTAAACAGGACGGACAGGCACAGCAAAATAAAAATAAATGCTAAGAAACGATTGTTACTTATTACTATGGATGAGAACAACAAGGGCAATCAACCCTGCAAACCAAGATCACAGATATTCAATATTCTGAGCTCAAAAAGCTCTAGTCAATATAACCAAACTTAAGAATCAAACGCAAAAATCCACACCTTACCTTTTACGACCTTTGAACCAACGAATCCAAAGTTACGAGGCGCCACAAAATACTGTCAAGAAAATAAATGCGCCTCGATCTTACACGGCAAATGAAGGGTTAAATCGAGGTAACCTTCCTTATGTCAATAGTTCTCTAGGTAAATTGTAGTAAAGAAGGTAGAATGGCGATTGTGTAGGGTCCAAAGGTTTGGGCATGATATCGACAACCTGTCTATTTTGTGCTCTTGTTGTCTTAAAATAGGTACGGATTATTATGTTGGCGTGTCTAAGGATATATACAGTTGGTTTACTAGTCTAGTATGTCCTAATTATTGCCAATATTTTTTTAAAGTGAAAATATTACTTTTGGCAAAAATAGTTTTAATATACACAGATTTGTGACGTTAATTGAAATTTTAGTGGACAATTCAGAAAAATAGGATGGATTCAATCAATGGACGGTAATGATAGTCATTTAATTAAAAACGCCAGATGCCAAATCACTGCCAGATGGCAAATCATCTGGAAATTTTATTACTTACCTAACGATCGTAATTAATAACTAATCTTAATCGAAATTTTCTAGGTCGATTTAACATTTTTCGACATAAAATCAATAGAAATATATATTTTGTATGTTTGTGTAACTTTCATTGACAACAGTTTTTAACGTGATCTAGTAAGTAGCATTTTATTAATACGTTATACCTAAATCATAAAACCAAGTTACCAAAAAAACGCATATTGTGTAGCATAATTTTATTTACAGGCATACAAAAGAACGCAGTTTCTACCAGAAGATCGTTGTAAAATAAACAATGCACACGCGAGTAGAGTAATTGCTATCTTCTTGACTTACGCTCGGAGAAATATCAAGTGAAATTGAGTTCATTTTTACCGTCAGTGTTTATGAGTCTCCTGGGATAGACATCGCGATGTATTGCTTGTTTTAATACAATATTTGGTGCTTCATTGAATATTATGAGATGGCGTTTTCATAATGTAAGCTGATGCAAAATATGAAAAACTTGATCGATTTGGAGTTCATTGAATAGGGTGCAATGAATAAAGAAGAATCTATATCCATACATATATTATATTTGATATAATATCATCAAATCTGTCTGTCATTGAGGTTGCAGAAACTATAAAACGCTAAATGGCAGTATTCTGGCATACGCTCGTACGCTTTGTACAAAATCATCAATTTCTTTACGTATACCTTTCAATAAATAAAAATTGCTGCTATAATATGTATGTTCTTTATGGGAGCAAAATCATCTAGTTGCTTCTGTCGCCCAAGGTGTAGGTGGGGTGTAAAGTCATAAGGATTCTTACTGACTAAAAATAAGCCCGTTGCTATATCACAGAATCAGTTTTGCCGTCATTTCTCAAGCTTAATTAATTATTACAAATATCAAGCTGTTATAGAAAAAAATATAGATCCCTGTATTTTTTTGGGCAATGTATGTGAACAATGCAATTACATCTCGACCACTGGACAATTTCCAGTTTTAATGAAACATGTCCAAAACACCTGTAAAGTTATGAACTTATTAACCTTTGATTCGTTCTAAAAAAAGTCGGCAGTTGTTTGCGCGTGTTAAAAGATTGTTGATCCGTGTAAAATTATTGATAGTTGAACTGGAAACTTACCGGGCAGGCCATGCTTTGAAAATAGCTTAGAATAACAAAACTAATATTGTTGGAAGGTCAGAAAACATTCGCACAAAAATATTTTGCTCAAGTTTGCCGTCTGTATGTTGTTGTAAGTCAAAATTGATATCTGCTTTCACAATACTTGTGTTGGTTTTGCTCGTAGCCGTAATATATTCCTGCCTTTGCTTATTCAAGGTAGACGGCCTTACTTCCTAGACTGAAATGAAATCTAGACCAAGACTTATTGTTAGGACTGGATAGGCTAGCTGGTTTGTATTCCATGCTTGTGATATGTGATATAAATGTGTAGTTTGGTAAGCTAAGTAAATATTGATACTTAATGTTATAACAAAATTCTTAAGAGGTGCGGTGACTGCAGAACTTATGTACATACCACCCTACTTGCCCTACGAGAACTAATAGCGTTCAATGGAAACGAAGCATAAATGCTCTCTGATAAACGTGAATACTTTAAACTGTAAACGATCCCCAATGCGCCAACATGCCAAGCGTGTAATTAACAAAAAATCTTAAAACTTAATATGGTAGTTTCCAACCAATCAAAGTACTTTTATTCAAATGTCGAAAACGATACTTTTCTTTAATGTTTGTATAAAAAACGTCAAATAGAGTCAAATAGCGTCAAATATATTAAAATTGTCTAAAAATATCGAAAAAATTGTGTAATATATACCTAAAACATGGTAACAGATCGAAATATAAGTATAATATTTTATTTTTATTTTGTTGATTTTGACATAGCAAAGTACTCAATTATTGAGTACTGTACTGAATTAAGAAAAAAATAAAAATAAGATTAAAAAAGAAACAGATGTGGTATGAATAAAAAAAAACCGACGCACTTTAGCTACATTATGATTATAATGCATATTCAGTCACGGTATAGAACGCCATTAGCATCGGTTTTTGCAAGGAGGTTTTCGTGTATTAATTTTATGTATGCAAAGCCGCTAGCGGGCCGCTAGTGTACCATAAAATTTATCATGTCTTCACTCAGTAAAAGCATTTTCATTTTTCGTGTGTACACGGATAATGCTGTCGAGGTCATAATATATCATTTATTTCCACTAACTTGACGATTAGTGTCTGTTATGATAATATTTTTTGAGTTATTTCTTGAGTAACTACTAAGGTTTTGCCTTGCGTTTTGAAAACTATTTTTTTATCTTAACTCCTGTCAAAGGAAATAATTCGAACTCCATCCTATATATAGATATATACATATTATAAGCGATAAAAGTACGTCAAAAAATGTATCTTATACCTGG
This sequence comes from Spodoptera exigua, assembly GCA_902829305.4. Classification (NCBI taxonomy): domain Eukaryota; kingdom Metazoa; phylum Arthropoda; class Insecta; order Lepidoptera; family Noctuidae; genus Spodoptera; species Spodoptera exigua. The sequence continues at coordinate 9,889,095 of LR824612.2, forward strand.
CTTAAGAGTTGTAGGATCATTGTAATTCGATACAATTTTTTAACTTTATTTCGGGAGGTCATTTCCAACTTTTATATGTGATAGGTCACTGTGATGTGTTATATCACACTTTTCTACAAACTGACTCATATGAATCTGTATATACTTATTTAAGTATGTATTAATCTGATTGATGATGATTAATTTTCCATGCCTATTTTATTTTCTATTTCATCACAAGAAGTATATTGCTGAATTGCCCCCGACTGTGTTAAACACGTTACCTGGTAAGCGATCGCTTGGCTTTTCCATGTTAAAAGGATTTATAGTGCGAAGGCATGCCACACCTAAATTACTACATAGATTTTATTACAAAAAAGTAGGCAAGAATGAAATTGGTTTGTGTAATTTGCTTCTAAACGAAAGGAAAATTACACGTCGTTTAATTTAATGAATTTTAATATAGTAAATATTTTTTGAGGCAATCTAAAAGTGACAGACACGAAAAGTAAGACTGCCTAGAAGAAGTTCTTAAAATAGAGATCGTGTTTTTTTTATTTCGTCATCATCTCATAATGAACATATTAAAACATTGAATCTATTTTTGTAAATCGGCATCAAAACAGTATATTTACACGTCGACGTAAAGTTTTAAGCAATAGGTATATAGACAAGGCGAATATTTTCTGCCTGGCTACTCTACTCTAAGAAATGCCGAAATAAGCTCTAAGTTCAATAGTTACATACATATTATCATACTTAATCACTAGAATAAAAATTTCTTGGCTAAGTTCTGGTAGACTCCTATAGTATCTCGCCACTGCCACTGGCATCCCAAGCTTACAAACTCACGCGGGGGACGACTCGTGACGGCTGACTGATTCCTGTTGAGAACTGCGACATTCCCGGCTTGTCTACACGAATATGAATTTGAACAAATATTTCGTGTATTTACTGTCGAGGTAGCTCCTTTGGGACAAAGTAAATGTAGTAAAGAGGTACATGAAAGTATTCGTTGTAGTCCTTATGAAAATGTTTGTGTGATTTAGGACGCTTCGCTCGGATAAAACGTTATTGGATGTTTCGCTTTGATACTGCTTGACGTTGAATTTGAAAATAACAATGGCTTTAGTGATCTAGATTTGCTGTGTCCTATTTGTAATATGCAGCGTAGTGTAGAACTTGGCCCAGAGCAGGATAAGAGGATCATTTGATGATTTTTCCCTGACAAAAAAAAACTGAGTGTAGAATTCAAACGAACCATGATTCTGGAAGAAGAATTTTTGGAGTTTTCTGGAGTTTTTTTTTAACATTGACTTAAAAACTAGATAAGCCAATATCTTTTGATTCTCAAAAACACGATTAAGTGCTCTTTAACATGTGACTCTTTAACTTCCAATCGAAAAGAAATGCTGATCAAAAATATCTTACAGCAAAAGCAAAACAAAATTAAAATCACTGAATCATAAAACAATCAATCATTCCAAATGCCGCAGAATAACTACAAAACCGTGCAACAATTTCCTTTCTAACAAAAACAGTTAGTATTTTCATAGCAAAAATAACATTCAGTTTATGTAAATCACTGAGCGACTGACTGGTAATATCCGGGGAATAAATAATGTTCCAACGATCCCCACAAATCCTTTTCTCATACTCGAATGACGTAATTTTAGGAGATTGGGCGAAAGATTTCGTAAAATATTGATTCAACACACCATCAATTGTTTATTTGCTGGGGCATGATTGATATTTATAATTCCACGCTTTGATGTTCCTTTATCGAGAAATTTATGATAAAAAATAACGGGTACTTTTTGGGCCTATATTTGTAACTCGTGTATTTTTTTTTCTGTAAATAAAATCGTATCCTTTTTTTTAGATTTCAAAGGTGAAATATTAGTTCGTAAAAAAATTAAGTCATCCTATTAATATTATAAACGCAAAAGTATGTATGCACAGATGTACGGATGTTTGTTACTGTATTCAAAACATTTAAACTCCAGAACGGATCCGAATAAAATTTGGCAACATCATTAATTAAAGTCCGAAATAACACAAAGGTTATCTGGTCTTACGGGTCGGGTAAGCCCTAAAAGAAGCAAGTCTATACTAATATTATAAAGAGGTAAAGTTTGTAAGTTTGTATGTAGGGGGTAATCTTTGGAACCGCTGGTCGGATTGCCAAAATTTTTTCACTGATAGATAGCTACAATATTCCGGAGTGCTATATATTGGCTATAAAACATCACGATACGATCAAATGGAGCCGAGCAGCGGCAACCCCGCGAGAGTAGCTAGTATTAAAATATATGATTGCATTTGTACGATTTTTAAGGATTCTTGGTGAACACTCATGGCCTACTTAACGTCGATGAGTAGGAACGACCATTGCATTGTCATCGCCTCATATCGCAAAACGAAATAAGGACAGCCTATATCTTGACTCTATTACGATTCCATATTAACTCTTTTACAACAAGTTTTATCTTATCAGTTTTTATTCGACTCAATTCAAATATTACATTTAACTGAAACCAGATCACTTCAATCAATACGAATGTATTCGATTCAGTTCATCATGATTAGCGCTCGGCACTCATTAATTAATATCAGCTTGTTATTGCCATTGATCACTGAGTTTGATAATGTACTCAAAATCTAACCTATTTCCCAATCTACCTCTGGCTCGATAAAACGTTTTGTGTTTAATGAGAAGCAGGTGAAATAACAGATTACCATTAAAGTCATTTACACATTGCACGTTGGCAGTCAATGAATCGGCAGTTAGCCGATGTAGGATAGTTGCTGAAGGCAAATCCTACGTCAACGTGGCCCATATAACTATATTTTTCTGAGTTGAAAAAAACGTTGCCCCACATTTGGATTTTCTCCTGTGTGGATGATGCGTTTACAAAATATAAATTTACATACATAAGCCATTCACACCAGAAAGAATAATTTATGGATCACACAAACTCATCGACAATCAACAACATCAAATCAACGATACTCCAATAAAATGACACTATCAACTGCCAAAACAATTAAGTCTTATTCGCTTAAAACGACCTGCTCTTGATGTTTTTAACACTTCTCAATATAATATAAGAACGTGACAGAAGGATATTCAAATTCTTAACCTTAGAAATATACTAACCTTTTGTTGATGGATGAACTTATTTTTGTCACGGCGAGCGTGTGAAATCGGTAAAAGTGACGTGGTATGTCATTTCGCTCTACAAATTTTATACGTTTAAATTGGTTAGAGACATGCTTATATGCCTTGTTGGTTCGATTGATGTCAAATGATGAAACTAATATGCAACAACCAGCGTCACAATAGACAATTACATGTAACTATGTTTCTGCTAATACCTTAAATTTTATCTGCGCGTGTGCGAAACATCTCATTTCAATATGAAAAAACTCTCGAGTGAAGGTATGGCGACACACTCACTGAAAATTTAAATGAAAACTGATTTTTGTCAGTACAATACAATTATTTTTGGTTCTCATATAAACGTTTTTCAAAGTAAATAATATAATGACTCCTTTTTTGGGTCAGAGTTACCAAGCTTCTCTGATATATTAATATAGCCAATACCCGAATTAACGAAAATTATTAAATTATAAAACAAACTCTGCATCTACTAAAATATACAAATAAACTCAAGCTACAAATACTCTTACAAACAAGAAAATATAAAACAACAACAGCTATATCTATGTGGCTCTCTCGACTTACTTGGATGTTTTTATTGTGAAAACAAACTCTGAATCACCACGCCCAATTTAAAAATAGATTTAAAATTATTAATATTAAGTCCAATTGAAACTAGAACTTATCCACACTAAGATTTACATACCAAACCAAACAAAATTAATAAACAGATTGTTACACAATACTTAGACAAGGTTACATCTTAGTCTGATTGTCAGCGCGTCACATGGAGCCGTTCGAAACTAAATCCCTTTGCCGCAGGTAAGACCCTTCCCTATGTAATATGCATGAGTGTAATTTCACTTACAATCCCTTGTCGGTTGCATTTGATTAATGTTTCATTAGTATTTCATTGTGTTTGAGTTAACACTGCCTCTATATATGAACGGTAGTAGTAAGGCCTTGTGCATAATGGCTGGAGAATAATTCAGAGTGATCTTTTTAAATCGGCAAACGAGCAGACGGTTCTCCCGTATACTGTTCTGTTCAGTATTTTTTTTTTAAATCTAAATGTTTTTTTATAGATAAGGCGGCAAACGAGCAGATATATCACCTTACGCTAAGCAGCCGCCCATGGAGTCCCACTAAACATTTTATTTTATTAATTAATGTATATAAATAAATAAAATGTATTACTCACATACACTAAGTAGCAATACGATGAAACTTTAAAAGAATGTTGTGATTACAATCATGGACGGTCTTATCACGCAACGCGATTTCTTCCAGACAACTTTCAGAAAGAATTAAATTAAAAGAAACTTGGGCACAGGTAGTGAAGTGTACAATCAAATTAAATATTACATAATACGATGTACGCTGTAATTAACTAGACAAGGATAATACAGGCTGGAGTAAAAAAACCTCGCAATTATCCTTTTAATAATTTCGTTTAGTAACTTTCAGATAAATTCCAGGAGAATCTAAATTGAGGTTTTATAAATAATATCAATGCAATGACTGTTGATGCTCCACTTGACACTGTTGCCCCAGTAGAATACAGGAGAGGTTTTACCATAATCTCAACGATGACAGGTTGGAGATCGGTGTTTAGTACTTTCAGGTTTATCTATCAGAGAGCGGTGGTGGGTAGTCGCTGTCAACTGTGTAATCCCTGTGTCATATGTGCCCTTAGGATAGCTGGAATAATCCGAATGATGACATCGCTAACAGGCAAATCTTAGTTTATTTATTTATATTTATTTATATATACTTTATTGCACACATACACCAAGTACCAATACATTGGATACAATGACCGAATGTTGTGGTTACAATGGGCGGTCTTATCACACAAGGTGATTTCTTCCAGACAACCTTTAGATGGAATGTATAAGAAATTTGGCCATGGGTAGTGTAGTGTACGGTTAAAATAAGTACTACATAAAGAAGATATATTATAAAAATAAAGAAATGTGTAAATATAGTTATATCTATATATATATATATAGATGTATCCATTCGGCAAATGTTGATCAGACGGGTTGTAGCATCAGTTAATTGTTGATCAGTTAGCAATTGTTGATCAAAACAGTTTTTGTTGATCTAATGTATGATTCGGCATACAAATGTGGCTCCACTATGATCAACAATTGCTAACTCTCTAGCGGCACAAATAAGAACTATTCATTGCATTTTTTATACAAATCCGCTCCATCAATTGTTGATCTGATTCAAATGGACCAATCAGAGGTCACCTTTGCCACGATTGGTTGGTTTTGTTATGAACTGTTGCCACTTCGCTTTGCAATCTATACGCGATGATGAAAACAAGAGAGTGCCCGTCCTATGTCCGGTCTGTCGAAAGTGAAAGTGGACCCTATGTCCGGTCGTTTCCAGAAATTTGATATATTTTTAATGGCGTTTAGAAAATCGCTAAGAAACCTAACCTAACCATTAGTTTATGTTATAAATCATACATAACATAAAACCTCAAGTTGTTGATTGTAGGCTGTTTCTTGGAAAAAAGAAAGTGAAAAATGGAGCCAGAAACTGTAAGTAAATAGTATAATTATGATTTAATTTATCGAGTAGTAAACATTCACGTCCACAAATGTATTATTTTTGCTGTAAAAGATAAATGCGTGGGGACGCGGTATTTCGCGCCACTTTGTACAAAACTTACTAAGCTTTAATTTATTTGTTTGTAGAATAAAACCAAACCTCTTTCGAAGGAAGAGACGAAAGGACTGCTCTCCTTAATTGAGGGGAGCAAGATTATAAATGATAAAAAAACAAACGCCACAAGCAATAAAATAAAGGTCGAAGAATGGACACGGATTGCCGGTGTTTTCAACGCAAACATTGGTACCTGTCGCCGTACACCACAACAACTGCGTCTTAAATGGGAAAACTTAAAGAAGAACTCACGAAAACGCAGTACTTTAATACGAATGGAACGGATCAAGGTAAATAATTAAGTTTAAAATTGACATGATTGTATGTTTATGTTGTATTCATAATTAACGTGTTGAATTATGTCATATTATGTTCCAGACTGGAGGTGGGCCACCAGGGTACTTTCCTCCTGATGACGTACTGGATAGGGTGGCAGCATTACTGGGCAGCACTGGAGAGGGTCTCACAGAGAGGTTTGGTGGTGATGCTGAGCCCCGAATGATTGGTGATGGTGACGGTGACGGGAGTGTAGAGACCTTTATTGTGCCGGTTGATAATAGCATGTCTCCAATGCTATTGATTGATAGTCCATTGCCTATCAACAATTCTTATACAGCAGTGTCCATGGGCAGTGAAGTGCCAGTCAATAGCCTTGGAGATGAGTTGGTGACGGTGCAGAACAATATTAGTACTCCAGTGGTACCAAAGGAAAAAAGGAATTTTAGAGCTAGTGGTAATATCCTACTAATTTGTTAAAAAAAAATTGTATGTGTGGATGTTTGTTATTCTTTCACGCTAAAACTACTGAATGGATTTTGATGCAACTTTATAGTAATATAGGCTTATATGTACATCAGAATAACACATATGCTACATAACATCACGCTATGTCCTACGGGAGCAGAGAAGTGGTGGAAACCGCAGGGGGCAGCTAGTACATAATATGTGAAACTTTATGTTTGTTACTCAATAAAACTTTAATAGCTTTTTTTTTTGTTTTACAGGTTGTATTAAACGGAAACTCCTGAAGCCAGATAATGGGTCTCAAGCTCGAAATATTGCATTAGCTGAATATTACAGTGTTAAGAAAAAATTGTTAGAGAGTAAGTTTGAAAATGTTAAGTTAGAAAATGAAAAATTAAGATTAGAGTTAGGGAAGCTGAAGGGAGAGGATTTCTAGAGTAATATTTTTGTATGTAAAACTAGTATTAATTTGTCAATAAGTTTGTAATGTCCTATATTTTATAATAAATCACTAATTAAACAATTTTGAAATGTTAAATATGGAATATTTTATTTCCTGAAATTATCATTGTTTATTCATTTGAAACTAATAGTAAGTATACTTAAGAATAAAGATGGAGTGGTAATAATAAAAATGTAACTAAAGCAGTGTACAAATTATCTCAAGACAGACAAAAAAAAATGTTTGCAAAATAAATAGGTAATAAGTATTAAAAATAATTTAAAATTAATCCTTGTCTATGTCTAATATCATTATGAATACTGTCCGAATTTGCTGATGTCACAGTAATTTCACTTTCTTCTGGCATTTCTACTTCTGGGGGTACTTCTTCAATATTATAATTTCTGCAGATGTTGTGAAGAACAGCTGTAGCTATTATAACGGTTTGTATGTTGTGTAATGACAACCGCATGGTCAATGATATGACTGGGAAGCGACATTTCCAGACTCCAAATGTCCTGAACAAACAAGTACACTTTTTAATGGATTTGGTTAATAAAATAAAAATAAATAAATGGTCTCATGAATTAGTACTTAATCTTATATTGTAGTACCTATAGTGAAAGCTTTAATGGTGATTTTACCTTTCAATTGTGTTTCTAGTTTTTATGTGTGCCTCATTGTATCTTATTTCCTGGCTAGTTGATGGATTTAGCAAAGGTGTGAGCAAGTAAGGCCTGTTTGGATAGGCACTGTCCCCAAGTAACCAACGATTTCCTAAAATACCATCTTCACACTGGGCTTTAATAATAGTTAAATACATCAGAACACCATATTATTTTTATGATATTAGAAGAGACAATAAACCCAATATTACCTCTTAATACTGAATTATTAAAAATAGTAGCATCATGAGCTGAACCAGGCCACCGAGCAACAACATTCAATAACTTAAGGTCTGCATCACAAACGGCTTGGACATTTATAGAAAACTATCCTTTCCTATTTCTAAATTCCTCTCCTATTGTTGAACCTGAAATACAACATACTCATTTCATTTATGTTGCAAATGTATGAGAACTTTCTAAATAATTAAAAACCTACTTAAGCAAATTGCCAATTCTTAATTAATAACAAATCTAGAGTTGGATACTTACATGGAGACTGAATGTGTACATGTGTACAGTCAATAGCACCACATACTCTTGGGAATTGAGCTATATTATAAAATTTATCTGTAGTTCTAGAATGTAAACAAATGTATTTGTTATACAATCTAGCGATAGCAGCAGATATGTCTGCCACTATCCTACAAGCTGACGATAAGGACACTCCAGCAAAGTCGGCCACTGAATTAAGCATTGTCCCCAATGCATAAAATCGAAGTGCCAATAAAAGTTGATGCAATGGTGGTATACCATTATTTCTGAAAATGATAAATAAGTACTATAGTTAGTTAGGTATCCGTTTCTAATTTAGGTTATGTTTATATATTGAAGTATTTGAAGTAATGTTAGCAAACAACTTACCGTCTTGATTTCACTTTGATATAGGGCATTATTTAATTTAAAACAAATTCAACTGAAGATTTATTCATTCTGAATGTGAATGTGAACTCTGCGTCAGTTAAACTTGCCATGAAGTTAATTCGTCGAAAAGTTTTTGAGGACACGGCACTCTCTTGTTCGCTGTCGGTACTATCCCAATCCGATAGCTGAGCTAATACTTCAAGATCACTATCACTATCACTTGAAAATAATTCCATTTTCACGTCTTATAACATGTTTACGCATGCAATCGGTCAAAAGTTGAGGATCGAAAATTACGATCAATAATGTTCAAAAATCGATTTGTCAAAATTAGAGTTTGGATATAGAATACGCAAAACTGTCACTTTCATACAAATACTAAACTAAAAATCCAATCCGCCCTCCCAAAGATGGATTGAAAAAAAAAGATCAGGATTGCGATTCATTGATCGGTTTTTGAAATACTAAAAGTAGGAAATGGATTCAAATATCAATCTCGATCCGCAAATTAGGGATTGGGATTGAATATAGAAAGCGGCCGTATCTCATCTAGCGTCTATCTTTTGTTTCGTTTGCAATGTTGCCGCTCCGCAGCATCGGTGTACTTTCCGCGGCATTTGTTGATCTCCCAACGTTTATATTGATCAACAATGTCACACAAAGTGTAAAATAAATGGCGGTTACAAAATCAACAATTGCCGTGTGAGTTGGTGACGAGCTAGAGTGTTTGCGGCGTAGTTAGGCACTGGGTTGCTATGAGGGGAATACTTATATTCGTAGTTTGGCACGATATTATCAAAATTATCTAAGCTACAAGCTTCTAAAGGTGGATCAACATTTAATGCATATTTCGGCCTGATCAACATTTGCCGTAGAGCGGACAATATATATATATATATATATATATATATATATATATATATATATATATATATATATATATATATATATATATATATATATATATATATACATATAATATATATATATAGTATGTGTGTGTGTGTGTGTGTGTGTGTTCATGTGTGTGTGTTTTTTAAGTTTATTATTCAGTTAACATGAAGTGTTGATAATTTCTACGTGACCATACAGTTCGATCTCGATACGTCGACAAGGAAGGTAAGAATTCGATAAAATTACACACTGCTACACGTTTTCCAACAATACATCGAATTTGCGGTGTACACCATTCCTAAGCAAATTTTGCATGCAACGCGATATTTTGTGTTGATTTGTGTTCAGTTCGGTTGCACACTAAATTAAGTACGTCTATGAAACTTGTGTGTTCGTGTTTGACTGTAGAGTGAAACGTTTTAGCGTAGACGTTTACCTTCTGTTCCGGACATAATATGTATTGTGTTAGGTATTGTGATTACATTCATCTTTATTTTTTTTTTATTGAGAATGATATAATATCTGATGTTTGCCAGGAACTGATTGGTTTCGTTTACTTTTCCAAGACTGAAATTGGTTTTTGGGTCGTTATTTTAGGCCATAGAACTTGATAAAACAAATACGTGTATATATTTAACAGTTTTAAGAGTAATATATATTACTATAACTTAACATTATATCTACCTGAAAGATGATAAAGGTACAGATTGATTTATACACACACAATATATTTTGTATCCCGATAACTCAAGCAAAGCCGCGTCCGGAATGCTAGCAATACAATAAAACGGCACACAATTCAGTCGACGAACGCAGCACAGTAGCGCCACCTAACTGATTTATTATACAGGAGGTAAGTTGGACAAGAAATATGAAAATATGAACGTCTCGCTCTGTGCCAATTTTATTGAAATATTGTGATGCGAAAAACTTGTTTTGTAATACACTTTTTTCTTTACTCACAAGGTCATAGGCGTAAGGCATTGTTTTGTGAAATTCCTAGACAAAATTGTCCAATTTTATATTATTTTTAAACTAGAAATTAAAGTTCATAAATTATTTTATAAAACTTCAATAACAGGCTATATTTTTGTCTGATCTTTTTTAAATTAGCGAGAAATTCTAAATAGCTTTCGATTTTTGATATTTGAAATTCATGTCATACAACTGTATAGATAAATATGTCTGATTTTTTTTTAAAGAAAATAAGGCCTAGCTATGAAATATGTACGTGACGTTTTATAACCAAACATTTATATGATCAAAGCAATACATTCTCTTGTTCTTGACTACAATCGTTCAATGTTGAACAACGATACAAGATTCTTTAGTCTTCTGTTTGCAGCTTCTTCTCAAGAGTCCCTTTTTTTTTCAAGTCTTAGTTTACAGCAATCTCCATTTGTCTTACTCCTAACCTAACGTTTACCTCAAGCGTCATAATCCGTTGGAAGCCCTGCAAATGTAGCTACGTTTCATATTAATGTCTCGAAACTATATTGGAAGTGACTCCAATTTAGGCATGCAGGTTGTAAGCCTTATGAATGTGGCGATTTTAAAGCGAGTGTAAAGCGTCAATCGCTTAGTAATAGACGCCAAAACTGAATCTTTTAGATTCTTCATGTATATCTGATTCGTTTATTCGCTCATAATTCACTGTCACCTTATTTCTGAAACTATAAGAACTTTTCTGTTATACATTATGTGATGCCCAAAAGGACTTTGCAAAAAATATAACTACAACAACATATTTTTCTATAGGCAAGTCTTCAACAATGATTTTCAAGTTTTTGATGATCCTTATTTTGGTTTTAAAACTGTCCATGACATTTTTAGGACACTTCACACTTTAAATTTTCAATCATAGCACTTCGTAAGATTCAATTTCTTTCACCAAACATTTCATATTGTGATTAAGCTTGGTCATAGTTACAGCGTACATTTCTCCAGGGAACACCTCGGTTCCCTACGAAAGCTTACGTTGTTCATGCATTGAATTTGAGATGCAGCTCACACGAAAGTAATAAGAACGTACATGAATTTTCTAAAAATCAATCAGAAAATTCTCGGGAAAGTTGTTGCAGTTAAAATTTATGTATGTATATAGTTTGGAAAGAAATTTCTTGAAACTTGGAAGAGTTGACAAAGATTAGAATGTTAGGAAAATATTCATGTTTATTTCCTCATCTAATATATATTAAGGATCTAAAAATTATGTTTTAAAGAGTTACGTAGGTCTTGAGTTCATTATTACAGTCAAATTGCGTCTCTACGTAATTCCTCAAAAATAGAAATATGTAGGTCCTATACAAAATTATGGCTAACCAACTAATAAGCACAAACTAACAATTTCCAAACCCCAAATGAATCTCTAAACACATTAAGGTTCAAATTTAAGCTAAGCAAAGAAATTTCAAACGTAAATTTCTACACCATTATGGAATCACAAGGTTGTAATAATACTCCTACCTTTGTTTACCGGGGCGAGGGTAGATTTGCGAAATTGGCCCCAAATTATTCTACTAACTATGCTATAGAACGGTCAGGTTTTGTGAAGCAGAATATTGTCATAGATATTGTTACATTGTATACCAGCTATATTAATAAAGTCTTTGTTTAAAATTTAATTGGCAAGCATAGTATCAGTATCAAGTTAGATACAAAAAGGACGATCTAGATTGTAGGGGCATTATCATTAAAAATTTAAGCTTATTTTGGCTTTAGAATTTATCTTCTTCATTTGAGGTCGTTTCAAAACTCAATATATGTTGGCAATAACTATATATGTACGAATATAGTAAGTTACAATTGATGAAACAATGTTTATTCAAATTCTTTTTAAATAGCTATTATTATAATTTATCATGTGAAAATATTCGTTAAGTCTCAAAGTTACTTATACATTGGTTGAGTATGGCATTTTTATCCTTAACTCCTCAAGATTTTGATGAAACTAGAAGTTTTCTTCAAGGTCAGCGTTCGACCACTAACCAACTTGGTAAAAAGCGATGATGTTGCAACGATGAAGCATGCTTACCCATTTGCAACATACTCGATTGAGCCGCCTTTAAGACACCCAAGTCGTTCCCTTCCAGACCTATGGATTCTGTCTAGGTTTGTCCTAGAAGACAAATACTCGAGGCGAATCTTCTTGCGTTGAGAATAACATCTTCTAATATATGCGAATGAGTTCAGTAAATCTACATTGCACCTGCATAAATGAGAGCTAGTATTAAATTACTTCAATAGCCATTTAGCGCGTTTTTATTTGGTTTCACAAAAGCTGTTTGCATTCCCTACCTTTTTGATTCAACTGCAAACGTTTTTATTTCCTTTTCTTTTATTGGCTTTTGTGAATGGCTCCTCGAAATGCATTTCTCTTCGCTCATCTAGAGACCTCATTCCAAGTCTATCGTCTATAAAACTAGCTTTGAAATTACCATTTAAAATAGCCCAATTAAAATCACTTAGATTTTGGTCTTCATCTTCAAGAAGATTTTTAACATGCATTTTTTCGCAATTATCATCTGAATTTAGCTTGACTTCATTAAATGCTGAATCATCATGAGTAGGTGTTTTATTACTTGATTTTATTGGTTCATCCACTGTTTTACGTAATATTTACCTATTGACGTAATTTTTTGTCATATCGTGATTAAAGTTCTATAGTAATAATTATAACTAAAAATACAAGGCAAATTTATTGCGATGACTCATCGAAAACCCAATAATGTAAAACCTTGATAACATTACTGTAATTAATTCATAGCTAAGGTACCTAACAATTATTCTTAGGCACGAAGAAATTATTAGGCTCTGTTCTTGACCACATAAATGGCCTACCTGTTATTTCTTGGCTCACAGAATATAGTGCGGACCACATAATTAGACCGACCGGTCCATTACTTGGATTTCAGAAATGCTTTCAACTTTAGTTACTAAGTGTTGGTTACAGGCTGTATATTGTACTAGTTACTTATCTTCTATATGTGTATAAGTCTGTATTCTCTAAAGACTAGATAATATTATAGAAGCAGCTTTTTTATGTGATAAGACGATACGAGCAGATTACCTGATGGTAAGTAATCGGCGCCGCCCGACACTTGCAACAACGTAGGAGTTACGAGTTGCCCACCTTTTGGGATTAGGGTTTGAGAAATTCAGAGATTGGGGGATAGTTATTGATTAACTTGAATATATGGTGATGATTGTTTTTATAATAACTATCGTAAGTTATACTAAATTTAATAAAAATCGCGGGTTACTCACGTGTGTAAATAATAATAAAAAAGCTGCTCATGAGGAAGAACCCCTCTGTGGTTCGAAACTAGTAGAGCTTTTCTCAATTTACACACGTGAGCAACCCGCGATTTTTAGTTAATTTATATTTAAAATTTGAAATCATGAACTATTAGATAGTTATATAACAGAATAGAAGCCTAGTTATCTAATAGAATATAAGCATATTTTTACTGATACAGAAAAGAATTGAAAAACCTCAATATTTATCATTTGTTTTTTGACACTACTACCAAAAGTACGATCTGTCACGTAATGACCTAACATTCCCATAAGACAGTAACCGCAATGTTTTCGTTCCAACATTACAATTTGAGATCAGAAAATTAATCCTCAAGGACTTTCAGAATTTCATATTTATTGCTACTCCGTCTTCCCGTCCGACGGCAAAGCGGCAATATTTTTCGGCATCTTAGAAAAAAAATGGCCGGCATTCGTCCGTGTTTTTTCGTATATTAGTTTTATTTTTGTCACGTTTTATTAAATCAAGTAATACCTACTTCAATTTGTTACGAAGAAATAAATGTTATTTGATTTAAAAGACGGGTTACTCGATCGACTCTTATTTATATCCTGCTCAGGTATCAAACATCTAAGGTTTCTACTAAAATCTAATTTGAGACAGCGATCTTTCTAAATTCCGTTTTCTTGTAGCGGAATTATAGTTTATTTGATACTGTCTCAACCTTTCTGTAGAAAGGTTTAAATAACATTTTCTTCAAAACAGTGTTAGATAATGGTTAAAGATTAACAAGGTTGTACATAATTTAAAGGATTTAACTATCTTCTTGAGATGTAAAATAGATGAATGATAAACAACTCTGAAACCTTGTAACTGTTTGTATAATAATTTTAAGCGTAACAAAATGTAGTCAATTTTCATCTTCTTTTATTCAACAAGTTACTTCATTCAAAGAAGACATCTACGATCTTCCAAGAAAATAGAACACTTGGTATTTTTATGAAATTTATAGACCACTAAAGGGTCACTTCCTAATAAAATTGCATCATAAACCATATCTTGCACGCCAATCTATCTTTGTTTGGTTACGATTGAGACCCAAAAAAGGGTCTATATTTAGTGAACTCTCAATAAAGATCTCATTGATTTCAATAGACCATGATACCCATACATAATGTCCATGACTTTATCGTGGGCCGCTCTCATATTTTCCCCAATTTATACGGGTTCGCCTTTTGCGGTTTCCTGACAGTTCTTTCGCATATTCGGATTAGATTGAATTTATTCGACTCAACCAACACCGATATTGGATCGTTCTACCTTTAATATCTCACAAATTTAATTCTAAATGTGCAGGTTTCGTTCCTTTGATATTAATGTAAAGTGGTTTAATTTTCAATGGAAAGACCAAAAATTAATCAAAACATACGAAATGTTTGTTGGGAATCGGGCCCTGTTTTAAATTGAAGGTAGACAAATAAATAAATAAAGGAAGCAAACGTGATTTTAATAAAACAAAGGAGACCCAGTATTTATTTGGCTGGTATTTAAGTACTTTTAATAAAACATGAAATTGCTACGCGGCTACCCGCAAGGGGTCAGATACAATATGTTTACAAGATTTTAACGCGCATTAAAAACAACCGATTTGAGTGTCAACATAGATACATATAGATATGTTTGAAAATTAAGTAATTTTAAGCTTCATACTTAGTAATACAGATAGACTAACAACATTCCACACAACATTCCATCTTTCTTTTTTTATTCTGTAAATAAGGTCTAGTCTAGGGTAGACATTGAGGCCTTTCTAATTTCAGCTAATATGTTTTCATGAAACAACTTAAATCCTAAATCAAAAAGCAATATTAGAACCTTCTTATCTAAGCTCGAAATGATCTGTTTAACACTCCAAAATCGAATTTCATAGCTCATACATACTTACTTAGCTATACAATACAAGCATACCTTCACCGCAGAAGCCATGTTTCGTGGAATGCGGCTAAAGCAAGGGAATGCCCGTCTCGCGTCAATGGGTGCAGACAATCGGAATGTTTGTGCCAACTAGCTGAATCCGGGAACTACAGGACTTTTAGTGTTCCGTATCAGTAAGTGGGGAACAATTGAGAACAGGAACATTGCAGCTCTTGTGTGTTTTTTTTTTCAATTTTTGGTTAGGGTTTTGTTGAAACAATGCTATTGTAAATATATATGCACACACTGTAAATATATAAGGAAACAGTGAAGGAGATTTGATTTCTTCAATGAATGATTTCTTCAATGCAGTTTAACATGTAAAGCTAAAGTATATATACAGAGTTACAATATCTAGAGAATACTTCAGTTAGTTCATCTAATTGTATTGTTTAGAGACTCGTTGACCCACAGTCAAACTATTGCATTTTGCATCGGTTAGTGGAGCTTAGCTCATAAGATACTTTCCTTCGTAATATAAAGATGTACAAATAAAATAAAAAATAGGTATTTGCTTGATATCATTTAAACATTTACATCTATATATACCAAAGAGTACGATCAACATGACCTATTTCCATGATGGTACACACCACAATGGGTCATTGTGGTGTAACAACAAAAATGATTTAATTATATCATTATTTTGAATTCGTTCCTCAAGACAACTGATTATTTTGACGAAGAGAAGTTTGACGAAAACGAAATCTGAAAATGTAGTAAACTCGTTTCTTTTGAAAAGTAAAAAGGATTCGTGACTTTGATGACGAGATTGAATTGTTTTTTATTTAGTCGACAATTTAAAAAATAACTTCTGGGAAACTTTACCTCAGCAATTTCATCTAAGTCTGTTCTACTTTTATGGTCGCTCTATGTGATGAAATGAGATGGATGTGCGCCGAAGGAAATTGGTCCTAGTAATGTATTTTCTTGTTAGGAAAAATTTACTTTTCTTTACCTGTCCATAAAAACTTGTTCATGATTTTCTCTTAGTAAATACAATACGTAGTTCTTAAGTAGAGATTAAGATACTTAAAGCAAAAATTTATCAAGTAAACAAAACCATTGCTTCTTACTCTTAAAAGATGAAAATACAAAACTTCTCCTAATATATTTGTCCCCATAATTTACATAAAACTTTCAGGTAGGCCCAATTCATTTGGGCAAATCTCACATTTTTTGTTTTACATACCCGCATACCCGAATTAATCGTAACTGATTCAGCATGGAACATTTCACACACCGATGTTGCTACCAACAAAATTGGATTACTTACAAGTGTTAGGGATCGTGTAGCACTTGTTCTCAACTGTCTGGAACATGTCGGCATCTCTTCCTAGATCCTCATAGTTATTTGACGAATGTCTTGGAGCGGTACCAAATGGATGCACGCCGGCACGAATGTACTGGCTGCCGCTATTTGAAAGCAATTCGATCGTGCATCGAACGTCAAATGTTAAGATGTGACGCTGTCGAGTTCTGTCTTTTATTTAACCGGATTGTGCAAAACAGATTTTCGTATGTACGGATAAAATTCTAATGTTTGTGTCTGATACTTTGTGTACGAATGGTTTATACGATATATCATTAAAATCTACATTAAACTTTAAAAAACTCAGTATAAAATTTGACATTTTCTGATAGGATTTAGTTTTTCAAGCTCTTGATGAGGTGGCAACCTCATTGTTTTGTTATCCAACTGTACCCTTAGAACAGTAGCGAAGCAACATTAGTGCTTTACGTTAATTGGCTTGCTATAAGTAAACAATCCAATCAGACGCGGTAACATTTCAATCGCGTCGAGGCTTTTTGTGCGTTGTGCACGAAACATTCTGCGCCTTAAAGTAAAACTAGGGAATGATAGTAGTTAGCAGTACCTCCGAACGAAACAAAATATTCAATAAAAGAACATACTCCTTCTTAAAAGGACGGCAACGCACTTGTGAGACCTCTCATGAAGCGTGGGCAGCGCGGTTCGCCTACCATCAGGTAGGTAGGTGATCAACTTGCTCGTTTGCCGATCAATATTACAAAAAATATTCATACCTTCCGATGTTTGATTACTCTACAAGACGTTAAATTATTTTTTTATACCTTAACGCACACATGTAGGCAGACTATTAAAAGTCTTTAACTCAAAGGAATTTAAGTACAAAATTTTACTTAATATCGGCTATAGGAAAAAATTGCGAATGTAGGTTTTACCCTAGGAGCGATTAATAACTCAATATCGGGAGCAAAAAAAATGTTATTACAACGAAAGCCATCCCTAATCTTCAACCCCTAGTTCTTTTCTATAACAATTTGTCTTTCTTCGTCAAATTAATATTGTATTAACGTTGGCTCCGATCCCATTTCTCCCAATAAGGATCCCAATCAACTAAAATTGTTCGGCGTTAATGAAAGTGATGTCTCGAACGTTATATTTCCAATACATCGCTTTGTCTTTGTTTCGGAAACTCGCTTTTAGATTAACGCGGACTTTGCCATCCTAGTCTTCTGTCTTCTTCGTCTTCGAATTTACAAACGCCATGATTGTAAATTGTATTATTAATACTCGAATGAGATTTGGAATTCTATCACTGCGTTATGATAGATTCCTGTTTGAATTAGGTACTGAATTTTCGCCCTCAAAATGTAATTGGAATGTTTTGGATTAATGTTTTGTTTCTGTGTTAATTTGTAAGTAGTCAATAGTTAATTATTACAACAACTGACTGGGGTAAATGTGTTTTAATTTGAAGATCATATTAAGAATAGCCTAGCGTAAGATATCAATTAGCTAGATATTCTATCTGTGCAATACCTAGCAGAGTTTAATTATCAAGAATTGTCGACCGACGCAATGATGTACGAAACATCTGGTGATCCCAAAATACTTGAAATTTTTTTTATTTATTTGTAACTAAATACAAAATGTAAGAACGTAAATTATTCTAATAATTTTCATTAGCTGCAAAACTTTTAGAATCTAACGATCAAAAGTCCGGGCACTTTATCAGCCTGGGGATAAACTTGGAGCAGGGTTCCGTCGGCAAACACGGTACTGCGGAACCGTGATAGCAGTGCGGATGACGTATGACCGCGTTAGCGAGGTTTCACCGTAGTTATTACCTTCCTCCATTTCTCTAGAATGATTTGAATTTCTGGTGCATGGTAATCCAAATTGTCGTAGCTGCATAGCTAGTATATTGCGCACTTTATGCTGTGTGCATGCGGTACATAAAGTTATGCTGTTTATTTCATCAGAATAGTCTAACATTAATTTTGATTAATGCGTCAGATTTGCTTTTAGAGCATATTATTATACGTGGCGCGGGATTCAATACCAACTTTCAATTCCAAAACAATGGAAACAACTGAACCGATGCTACTAAGTACTTATGAAGCTGTGAAAACGTCACAAAGTACATTTGCTTACGAGTACCAAGTAACATGAAAATCGGTTTAGTATTTATGTGATTGGAACATTCAAATACGTTCTTGTTTGGTTTTTATACCAGATTGAGTTTACATATATATATATTTATACGTAATTAAAACTTTCCTCTGTAAACCTTACTGCTCGATACCACATTTAAACTTTCAAACAAAAACATTACAAAACTTAATCATGATTAATAACTTTGGTAACAATTAAGCACTGAATCTTTCTCATTTTTCTTCAACTCAAATATGAAACATACATCTTACGAGACACTCCAAAAACTTCCAAATTGAAAACATCTGAAACTGTTCCAAATACAAAAAAAAAAGAAATGAACGTTCGTTCCTCCAGATTGCAATCTAATAATTTTGCCAAGAACCCTTGGTGCGTGGCCGGATGGCCGACATATGTGAAATTAATTCAGTTACCATTATTAATACTTACCTGCGCTTGCGTTACTAAATTTATGTGTAATAAATCCTTTACAACCTGATTTATCGCGAAAAGATGTATGTATGTCTGTAGTTGCCAGACATAGATCTATCTTTGTAGCATCTAGGTTAGCAGGCAAAGATACTGTGAAATAGGCTCATTCTTTTAGGATTGGGTTTGATATAAACCGATGGTAGGTATAACGTATTAAGAGCTCTGACTGTGTCTACATGTATGCATTCTAAACCATATTTCCACTACTGAGCAAATGCCTCTTGTTACACGGAGAAGGTGTGAACCACGCTTGTTCAAAGCAGACTGGCGATAAAATTATAAATCCAGGTTTACTCGCGAATTTTTCCCTCGACCATACAAGTAGTGACTAAATATTTTTAGAAAGTGTAATCTACTGGGTTATACATATGTATAACTCTGTAAGAATGTATATACATATGTATATCACTGATTGTATCCGCATCCACATATTTCATCATTTTTGGGAAACGGGTGCCTTAACCTCTGGGCTATTTAAATAGTAATATTTATTTTATAGAGTTCCTTTAACCCCAGATACAAGACCTGCTAAGCTTGTGTTTTACATAAAGTAAATAGGTATCACAGGCCTACTCAAATTCCGCGCGCGCCTCAAAGAGCCAATAGACCACCACAGACGGGGCCCTATAGGGCTGATGTTCAGCCGGGGTTCCGGTGTAAGCGCAATGAGGCACCGCGACGTCGGCCCAGAGCAGGAGAAGGAACAGGGGGGTTTTTAGTCAGTAACAGTCTGACACTCCCTCCCGCCTGGCCCTGGCCGGGAGAAGTCATTTGATGATTTTCCCCTCACAAAAAAGGCCTACTCAAATTGCCTTCATAAGTTCGTTTAAAATAATTCAAATATTTAAGATATTTAAGATCGTATATACTTTTCATTAATTGGCTTGATTTATACAAGCTTATCGCCTACGCTTTGGCTGTTGGTCAGTTGTGAAAATTAGTTTTTAATGGAGGGCTTATTATGAATCATACTTGTAGCTAATGAGTCGCGAGGGAATGTCCACAGCTGAGTCACACAGTTTATTTTGATTCACAAATTAATATGAAAATTTTCCTGGTCTATTAATGTTTGTCTAAAATTACTTTCGTGATGCATTGCTTTGGGAGTTAGTGTGGTGATTTAATTTTATTACGTAATGTGTCTAATGTAGTACTTTTACTTTTAGAAGTTGCATAATACCTAATAAATTACGTTGTTGATAGTTATAAAATTGCATCTTTTTTTGTCCCACACTAGGATTTTCTTCTGTGTCGTGGGTGCGGTTATAAACATACAATTTCACATACGTGAAAAACCAGACCCAGAACAACATTTTGTGGATCACACAAAGAGTTGTTTCGTGCCGGAATCGAACCTGCGACACGTTGCACGGCAGCCGTTTGCCCAGCCACCGCACCGACCGTGCAGACAAATCATCGGGCATCGTTGTTCGTGAGGACGATATCATGGCTTATTATTTTAAGAATACCTGTCTCATCACTAAGCTTTTAGTATAATACAAACTGGAGACGCTGTTCAAGGGTGGTTCGCCGCCCGACCAGAACCAACCCTACGTAATCTACGATCGGTTGCGTTTCACTCGTGGGTGGAGTGGAGTGGAGGAGAAGAAATAGTTTTAAGTCAGTAAGAGTCTGATAATCCATCATGCGCCACTCAGAACGGTAGATGTCAATGAATGATTTGCCTACATCAAAGAAAAGGGGTTGGGTAGAGTAATAAATACATGTAGGGTTTTATATAACTATCGATTAAGGGACTGAGTCATACACAGAAAATGACGATAACAGCCACTGATAAAATAATATCATATTAATAAGTTATAAATAAATTTGTTTACGTGCTCCACAAACACTAGAAGCTTCTAAAAACAACAAACTAGAAATATAATTCCATTTAAAATCTCGAAATCGTAACAGATTTTTCAATTAGAACTCTACTGTCAGGAAATCGAGTTCTTTACGCTTGAATTTCTTTCAACGATATTGCGTTCCATTTTTATGTTGAACGAATAAATAAAGTTCCTTACTTAACAGGGTTAAATCCTTCACAGAGTAAGTACCTAGTTTAAAGCACTTCTCGAGGTTCAAAGAGAGTATAGTGTACCCACTTTTTCGATAAAAAACTTACTAAACGCCAACTAAAATATTAATTTATTATCGACGCTATCCCATCGTGAACAGTCTCGAACCAATATTTTACGCTTAAAAACCGAAGCCTTTGAAACATTGATTAATATTAATGATTTCCTTTGGGAACTAATTTGAGTGGATAATGGGTCTTTTGTATTTAATGAAAAAGTAATTTGTTAGGCTCGCTCGTCGACCAATTAGAATACAGAAAGCATGGTCGGTTTTTCGATTAATCATCACATTCACGAACGCAAAAGTATTGGGATATCGCGTGCTTCAACGCAATTTGTATACAATACTTGTATATATATATACTTATACATAGTAGCCGCTTTGTTTCGTAGGATCGAGATTGTTTCAATTAGGTTTTCTATAGATTTTTTTCTCCAATATTATTCTTATTTTAACCATATATTTTTTTCTTTGTTAGTAAGTTTAAAACATATATAAAGCTTATTTTAGGGAGTATTTTCAAGCGCATTTTATAAAAGTATACGGAACAAACTTAAGGAAAGAGTACCTACTGTTAAGAAAATTTAAGTCAATGGAAAAAACATCGAATTCGAATGTCACAGATCTCAACATTTTTTAACAAAAAACAAAAAAGGTTTCGAATAAAAGAAAAAATGGAAAAAGTTGATAAATCAAATTCGGAGTCGGTCCTTGATAAAAAAGAATAAAATGTTGAAAGAGCTTTAATTTTTGCGACTTTTAAAACGACTTTTGACTAATGAACCTTGACGTTTTATGGGGAAATAACAGAAATAAATGAAACACGAACGTTTCATCTTTGTTAAATTAAATAAATATATTATAAAAAAATATATATATAAAAAAATGATAATTACACACATTTCCAAAGAAATATCATCCATATTTTTTTGAGATACAGCTTATATACCTAGGTATAATTTTATTTCTCACAACTTAATAAAATATTTGTATGACTTTTGCTATTTCTTGTAAATTTAGAATTATTTTTGTAGCTAAAAAAATATTTTTCTAGAAATGATAGGGTATTTTTTGTTTGACACCATTAGTTAGTATCTTGTTTACCGAATTTCGTTTAATTCACAGCAGGTAAACAAATTTTAAATATAACTTATTTAAAATCATATATTACTTGCATATAATATGCATTTATCAAAAATATATATTTATGTATATTTTAACACTTTAAAACACTTTCTTTTTTTCCCTTTCTTTACTTATTTTTCGAAAACCAATATAATAAACGGGCACATTATCACGATACTGATTTATCTTGATTAGGAGAAGGTAGAGACCAAACCAAGACACACGTTAGTAAATCAAACTAAATCCACTTTTGGTTGCGAAGGATAAAGTCGGGATCTGCAGACCGTTCTGTAAGACTTTTAAGGATTTACTTTCAAATAAATAGATAACTATTATTTTTGTGGATGCACACGATTTTTTTGGATTTTTAAAAGAATTGTCTGGTAGTGATTAATAGATTGTTTAAAATAATAATATTGCTTCGACCTCAATAAATGAATATGACGTATCATATGTATATGACTGTATCTTGTATGATGGAGTAGCTTATTTGGATAAGGTTATGTACATACATATATTGAGAACCGTTAAGATTTCGTTTTGACACCATTTTCTTCGGAAAACACAGTCACTCACTTGCTTACTCTATTCCCAAAAAGAATGCTTTATATCATGCCAGTGATGGGATAAAAACAAAAAAAGGAAAATAATCTTTATTTTCACAATTATATCGTTATCCAAACACTTTTTCGATAAACAATTGGTTCGTTGCAGTGTTTAGTTTCCGTACCCATTCTTTGGTCCAAAGTATTCAATTACCCAACGTTTAAATAGTACGTGGTCAAGAATCCGTAAAGTGAAGTAGCTCTGGCTAACAATTAAACTTTAGGGCACTTCTTTGAAAGTGATTTAAGTTAGAAGAATCCTTAAGAGAGCCGGTATCCCATCCACAGTCTAAAGATCCTTCCCAGCGTTAATGAAGGAATTCCGTTTTTATTATACTGAAGTGCTCGCTGTCACATCCATCTTACCCTTAAAGGTCTTTTCTGAAAATAGAAAAGACAAAAAAAGGTGAATCGACAATGGATTCCTATAAATACAACGCCTACTTGAGTTTTTATTATCATGTTCAATGGTCATATTTGCATTTTATTTAAATAGCTAATTAGTTTTTTTTTTCATAATTTAAAATTGGTGCTTTTGTTGTCGTTAATGATAAAGTGAATGAAATTATAAGATGCGTCTGTACATTCATTTATTTATATTTAAATGTATATGATATTTAGCTAATATAGCTAATTGGGTTTTCCAATTTCGAAAGACTTGATATTAAATACTGTTTAAAATAAAAGTAGAAAAAATATTAATAATAAATACAGCGCGACTGGCACGAAACAAAGTCAATGACCTATCCCTTAACCTCTGAAAGCAGAATCTATCATAGTACCCGCTCAGATGCACTGGGAGTAGACCGAACTAAATTCATAATAAAGTTTCACAACTCTTAGAAAAGACGGACGGGGCAAGAGGGAAATATCTCCCAAGTAACCTCAACTTCACCGGATTATAAAATACCTGACAGAATTGAAAATTGTGTTGCATTTTCCAACGAGATTCTGCAACTAAAAATCTGTAAGGAAACTGAAATACTTCAACAGAACTTTTATTGGAAATTGGACGCATTGTAATTGAATAAAATACGATTCGTTGTACTTTTTTTCTAAGTTTTTAGGTTATTAAGTGGAAAATGTTATGGACGTTTTTAGTTTTTAGATTTTTTATCGAAATCTGAATTGGCAATATTAGCACATCTTTTAGAGGAGAGTAATAATAATTGAACTCTATTTCCCAACATAGAATAAAACAAAGTCGCTTTTTCTGTCCCTATATCCCATTGTATGCTAAAACTACACCACGGATTTTGATGCAGGTTTTTTTAATAGATAGCGTGTTTGCATAGAAATGTTTATATATTATATATAATAATATTAATTTAATATTGCACCCGAACGACACTGGGGCTGGTCGCTAGTATAGTATAAATATAACGGTGAATGAACATCGAAAAAACATCTTTAAAATATTAGTTGAAAATCTGCTATAACTTTAATGGGCAGTTACCAGCTTACTTACACAGTTTACAGTTTACCAGCCCTTATTTATTCAATAAAAACATTCAAATTAAATTTAATTTTTATAAATACTCTCTATATTAGATATTGATCTAAAACCCACCTTCAAATTCAAACCCGTCTATTAACAACGAACGGAATTCCTATTGAATATACGTCCCAGTACTGATTAGATCCGTACGTACGGCAGACCATGCTCTTATTAGAACTGACCACAAATTTCGGAACACCGCTGAATCATGGCTGCACCGAGCGTCTGCAAATAACTATGACTTACTACCTGGCATGTGTGGCTTATTTGGGAGAGCCCAATACTGCTATTTATTTTACCCGTAGATCGTATAGAGACGTTGATTTGCTTTTTCGGATTTGTTTATTAGGTGTGTGTTTGTTGTTTAAGGGTCTTATATGATTAAGATGGTTAATAAATACAAAGTCATAATAAAAAACGCACTTTGACCATATCCCCTCATTATCAGGGGAAATAAACTATTTAATTAGCTTGAATCATATAATAAAGATGTCCAAAGTTTTACCAACGACGTCTCAATTTTACTATAGTATTGTATATGTATTGTATTGAACTAGATATACATACGGTTTATAGTGCCTGATGATACAACAGTATGAAGTAAGTGTGTGTAATTTAGATTATTAGATTTTATTTTAAAATACGTAACAGGTCTATCAAATAAAACCGTGTTAAAATACCTTCACTAACACAAAATATGTTTGAATTGCAACACAACTCAGTCCTAATTCAACATACCTATGTTCTGGGTAACATATATAGCTCTTTTCTGTAGTCATAGTTTTTATATTTAATTTTAAATACTAAGAAGGTTTACAAGAAAGAAGTATTTATTTATTTTATTTAATCAGGAACCGTAAAAGGTTTTACATTGTTTCTCTGGAGCTCACTTTCAACTTTATTTCTTGTTATAAAGTTGTTTCTTTAAATTGCACTGTCAAGAACGCTTGTCGTCAAGTCAAAGGATTTAAAAACCACTGTAACACCTGTAAGTAAAAAATAAATAAGTGGTTAATGGTAATAAAAAAGCTTGAGATACGATTCTATCGAGGTATTATAGAAGTTGTCTTGAAACATTCTTGTAATAAGAAACATTTAGTCTTTTCTGTGGACAAAATATCACCACAATATTCATTCAGAGAAATATGTATCAAAGATTTATTGATGTTTAATAAATATTTCACTATTGATTACCGTTAAAAAACCGTATAAGTAGTAGAACAGGCAGTTACATAGAACTAATCGCTATTCCAAAAAATGTATATATACACAACGTTGTGTTTCACCGTGTGAGTGAGGTTACCGGAGGCTCAATCCTTCCCCTCCCCCAATCCCTCATCAACCCCTAAATCTCCAAATCCCTAATCCCTAAAAGGTCGGCAACGCACTTGTGACTCCTCCGTTGCGCCCTGTCCATGGGCGGCGCTGATTGCTTACCATCAGGTAATCCGTCTGCTCGTTTGTCGACCTATTACATAAAAAAAATATATACATTCCTTGTCATTGTAAAAAATATAAAACTTATAACACAGTACATTTTTAGCATACAGGCCCGCGGCACCATCCATATATCAAGAAAAGATAAAAATATTTCATCCAGAGGATGATATTAACATTTTGTATATGTTTAAAGTATGCCTTCCCCGCCTTGTATATGATAAAAACACTTTAAAAGGTTAAGAAAACAATGTCATAAATTGCTGTATGATGTTTAAGGTTCAAAAGTAAGTGCTATTTTGTTTCTATGGCCATAATTTAAATAATATTCTACCTCATCGCCATTTTTCGTCAGAATTTAGTCTGACGAAAAATGGCGGTTTAACGTCTTTTATGAGGCAAATAGCACAGCTATAATAAAACTAGGGAATACCAGATATATAGTACAGGTAGACCTATTAGGAAATAATAAAACTGAATTGGACATTTAGACAAATTAACAATTCTAATCGCAATTTCTTCTGTGTTTAACTGTGAATGAAAAGCATACCCTTATTTAGTTCAGAATGTTTTGTCATTATCAGAATTTATATTGTTAACTATTTTTTTTTTCAATATTTGATTTAAGATTGGACTTTCGGGTACTTCAGTCACACACACAGTCAGTTGTTTCACGCCGGTTTTTCTAATAAGTGGCAACTAAAAAGTGTTAATGTATAGAATAGCTTAAAAGTGAGGACCTATAATTGGCTGCAAGTAACATAATTTGTTTTATAATTAATAAATTTTAATGCTCTTGGTCCTCCAAATCATAAATAAATAAATAAACTTCGTTCGTTAAAGTAAAAAGTAAAGAATAACAACTTGTTTTATTTAAACAAAAAACCTACACTTCTGTTTGATGCCTGGATCACAACATTCGTGTAAAATAACATATTATTTAAACATAATGTCAGTCGTTGCTAACCGTGGCAGTTCATATATCTAAGTTGTTCAGGTATTTTACTCTCAACATGACAGGTACTTCGCCTAGGATACAAACATTTAAAATACTCTAGCAAGCTAGTGATAAATTGTTGTGTTGTATGTGGAATATTTTCGTCTAAAGCTTAGAGGAGTGAATAATATAAGAAATGGTAATTTGAGACATTATTTTATCATAGAAAAGTAGGTGTGGATTAGACACTTTATTAGACGTATCTTGTCGAAACATGTGTAGACTAAATGTAGTATGTTTTTTTTTCATTTCTAAAAATTCAAAAAAGAAAAAAACAATATATATTCACGACCAGTCCTATAAATTTAACTGAGCCAAGTATCACGGAATCAGACACCCTGGTGTTCGATTTTTTAACAAAGAAATTTAAAATAATTAATGTATAAAGTATGTTTTACAACACTATATAACGACTATGTACATAATGTGGCGATAAATCATCTTCTGCTAAACAAACAATTTTTTTTAATATTATTTCGTAACTCGCTATTTTCTTTCCTACAGTGTATCTTCTGTGCCCTATTTCACTGTACAACATATGTATAAGTCAAACCATAAGTAACATAGAATGTAAAATACATCACCCGTATCTTCCCGAGGGGTTAACAGATATATTTACAGCAGGCATATCCACTTTGTTGGTAATGTTATTAATACCATTACATGTAGAAAATACGAATATGTTTTTGAATTTTTTTAGTTCGGGCGATTAAGTTGTTCATGCTTACCAATAAAAAATAGCATATGACATGTGTGTAGATACAAATCTTTATCATTATAATCAAATTAGCCATTTCGAAGGACATAAGAATATAATTATAAGAAATACTATTAAAATAAAATCAAGATAGTACAAAACTTCAACCACACCTACGGATTTCCGAAAAACAGAAATCTTCCGTAAACATTGGCATCAATAATCAAGAACAAACCTTATCTTCTCACGACCTGCAATCGAAATTCAACCCTAAGGTAGCAGTAAAGCAATTCAACAAACGTATTATTACGTCGATACATGAAACTATAGTCGCCGCATTAATATGCGGCATTCAGTGCTATGCAACACTGTGCAAATACACTACGGTTTGAATTAGTGTTTACTATCGTACCTACATACTTCTATATGCACCTGTATTATACTGTTACACCATTTCAGTATACATGTGTAATGACTCGATGAATTAGATTATTGAGTTATGTGATTCGGAGTTTCAATATCAATTTGAATTGGGAAATTAGGATTGTGATTTTGATTCATTGGTTCCTTGTTTTCATGATTACGATTATTCAAATGGTTTTTTTATATAGTATAGGGAGGCATACGAGCTTACGAATATTTTTTTACTGGCTGTGTTATTAACAGACAGACTGACAGTAACCGATCAGATAAAAACTCTTTGCAATGAATGGATAGTGAACACGATTCAGAAAAAAAGCTTTTTTAATAATCAGCGCTGTCAATGGCACAAGTACCAGAGGAGTTGCAAATGCGTTGCCGGTCTTTTGGGGATTAGGTGTTAACGCGAAAGCTAAAAGGGTTTTACGGATTGAGGAGAAAAGGGGGAGGGGAAGAAATGTGCATGCGGCAACATTCATTAGACACTACGCGCCTGAAACCAACGCGTTCACAATTTAAACTCCTAAATTCCAAAAAATCCAGTAAGCTGTACTGAGTAGACAGCACTATCTATCTCAGATATCTAGCCACGTTTATTTATGTATAGGTATTTCGCACTAAATCCGCATCAACCACCAGATAAAACCGCACACAAACAAGTAATCACCAGGAACTACACGTTTATCCGGCCATGTTTCTGTTTCTATGTCAATCGACCTCTCATTAGAGCCAGCCACATTAATATTCCCGTTCCGGCACGATGTCAATGCTGGTTCAACGGTAGCGAGCTTTGATTTAGTGTCTTGTGCTACCGGTCGTATTGTGTTACCCTTTTCATAGGGAAATTCTGCTATAGTCGTATGTCGACGTCGATTAACATGTGTTTCAAAGGTAATCGCTGTTCCTTGCGAATACGCGTTCTTATGTTAAGTTTCGTATGATAATCATCATCATCATCATCATCATCAGCCCTTTTCAGTCCACTGCTGGACATAGGCCTCTCCTATTGCACGCCACTGGGATCGATCTTCGGCCACTCGCATCCAGCTCCTGCCAGCCATCTTGCGCAAATCATCACTCCACCTTGCCTGAGGACGTCCTACATTACGTTTGCCGAGACGCGGTCTCCACTCAAGAACTCGTCTACTCCAACGGTCATCGGTTCTTCGGCTAATATGGCCAGCCCACTGCCATTTCAGCTTGCTAATCCGGTGGGCTATGTCGATTACCTTGGTTCTCTGCCGGATCACCTCGTTTCTGATTCGATCTCGCAGAGAAACGCCGAGCATAGCCCTCTCCATAGCTCGCTGAGTGACTTTTAGCTTGTGAACCAGCCGCACCGTCAGTGTCCACGTTTCGGCTCCGTATGTCATGACAGGTAGGACGCACTGATTGAAGACTTATGATAATCGGTGCTTTTTAAAAGAGAATATCATCATAGGAGAAGGAACAAGAAGGAACTCTTTAGTTTATAGAAGTCTGACACACGGTCTCTCCTCCTCCGGAATATCGGCCCACAGAGAAGAATTCCTTGACTGATTTTTTACAATACTATGTCATGGTTTTGATATAATTAATAGTAAAAGGCTGAAAAAAGTAGGTATCTCGTAATCATTACGGGTTTGAAATTAAACACGACATGCATTTAGCAGCACGAAATACTGAAAACAGAGGAACGACTGTTTCACACTGTTCAGTTTCAAGTAAAGGAAAATTAGAAATTGTAAACTACCAGGCAACAATAAAACCGCGAAGGTTTGATGTTCAATGTTCAGCTAACATTAAATGCATCCAGCTCAAAGCCACTTGAGTTTTGGTTCAGTTTTCAGTCGAGTGCACTCTGTTGATTCTGTTTCTAGTTTCCTTTCAATGAGCTTCGTTTACTAGTTGTACTTTGCTATACAGCTGTGTTTTGTTTTGAACCCGTCACAGACGTGTCTATATTATGTATCAGACAGGGTGCAATGTCCCACGGCCCCAGCCTGGAGCAGGAGGATAAATAGGATGGTTTTTAGTCAGTAGGAGTCTGACACAAAGAGTGGTAAAAGCCATTTTATGATTTTCGCTTAATAGCAAGATATACACATATTATATTTCCTGAACTAAACTAGGCGATCTGTATACTTGGCAATAGGATGATAATAACTCGTATAAAGCAACGAAAGAAATATTAATTTTCTTCGAATAAATTTAAACAAAAATATTTTAAGTAAAATTTTATCCAAGATCAAAACACTCTAGCAGGTATTTTTAATTAATCCAAAAATGTTCTATGTAAAAATTAATGATGCAGTTCTTAGTACAACAGAATTAGGTTCTTGGAAACTCGTAATTGTAAGATTGTCTGATAAATATCTAATAACGTTTCAAAAGCTTCTTCGAAGTCATTGAAATGTTGAAATTGAACTGTGTCAACAATAAATAAGGTATGTTTTGTTTAAATGGATCAATATAATATAAGAATCTTCATTTACTTTTTCAGACGCAATTTAAAAAAATCCAGCACTAAAATAGATTACCGGATATCCAATGCTTCCCCTCTCTCTTGCAACCTCAATCCCCAATTCTCCGATCCTTAAATCCCTAATAACTAACAAAAGGACGGCAATATACTTGTAGTAACTCTTTTGCTATTGTGAGTGTCCATCCATCGGTGGCTCCGATTTCTTCCTAAGAACTTAATCAGTATACTCGTTTGCCCACTTATCTCATGAACAAAAACAAATCAATATTTCCCTTGTACAATTTCCCAGTCTACAGTAAATGGCTTCGTTCGTATCATAAAAGGTCAGATAGATTTGGTATGATAAGTCATACCAAATACACAAAATATAGCTGTTCTGATACAATGACTATTAAACTAGAGATCCGTCTGTCTATCGATCCGGTAAGTTAAGCTGAGCTGGCCTCGGATAACACGTTAAGCCGTCTGTCATACGACCTTTGATAACTGTAACAGACAGATATATGGATAAAAAAAATGAGGACTGGCTTAGACCACGGATAGCCGTAGCTGGATAATTGGATTACTATGAAATGTATAGTGGAGTTCACCGAATTTAGAATTGGTTTCATCATATTATTTATAGTTTTTAAAATCACGTAAAGTCGATCTACAGATTTATACGTTTTTTATTAAAAATGCAACAATACCCTTTGTGCGATACAATAGAAACGAATTTATTTAAACGTTGAATTATAGAGGAATACGTACTAAACATAATATGTACATGACTGGTAAATGAGGTTACCAGAGAGAGGTTACCATGAGTTACTGACACTGAAAGACACTGTTACTTACTAAGAGAGCCAGAGCTTCTCGAAAACTCAAAATACATTCTTAAAGCAAGACAAAAACGAAATACAGTTTTTTACGTCAAAAGAATACTGCAACTTCTTTGTCCTTCCAAACAAAAGTAGGTATAGATAGAGAATCAACTTTCACGCATATGGAAAAAACTACCCAAGTGTCATTTCGAAGACTGGATGAGTGACAGATGATTGATGAAAGCTATTCTCCGCAGTGGACAGTCCCGATTCGATTGATCAATCACAATCGAATATAACGAAACTGACTATCTGTTGACCAACTTTTGTTGTGCCCTGGGAGCCTTTATATTATTCAAAGATAAAATTGGGGTTTCCTCTTTGAGTTATTATAGTTTTGATGCATGAAAGAAAGATGTATATGAATATTTAAAGCCAGAAAATTTTCAAAAATATTCATTTAATATGGATAAAAGCTATTGTTTTAATACATCTAATACTAGAATATGATGGGGTGCTTTGGAAAACTGAACATAAGCAAATAAAAAAAATGTTTATATTAATAACTCAAAAAGGAGAACTAGGAAATCTTTTTAAGTAGTGTACGTCGTTCGGTTAGTGATGATGATGATGATCAGTAACTCAGACATATTTGATTCTTGATAGAGATCAAAAGTCTAATTCTTATATACAGTCTTACTGAAGGTCGTTGTACCGATATTACCAGCGAAAAAGAATTATATGAACTTTCGTATTGATCTCATATTAGCCGTCTGTGTGTGACGCATCAATTTTCTGATATGAAAGTTAGGATAGTTATAAAAGAATATTAGAACTGATTGTTACATGTCTGCAAAACCTATCATTGATCGGTTAACTTATGAAGAATGTTTTAAGTGTTGGATTATAGACTAACTTTAAGTCAAAGTTTTTAATACGTCTCAATTCGCGAACTTTTTCTTGTCTATTTGAACTCTATTTTGTAGGTATTAAAAGATACTATTTAATTTAAGAAATTTGTTTCAAATATCGAACATGGTCTTATCTTAAATGACATTCAATGCAGAATACAGCCGACCATAAAAAGTTTAGAAATTACATAACAGAAAAAATATTTTCATACTAATGCCATTCTCGCCATTACCGTGGCATATCAACACGCCATATCGATATTATCTGTAAAGAGAAATATTATAACAAAAAGCATGCCTAGTGTTTTACTCATCACACGAAGCATCCATATGAAGTTTTCATTAAATTAAAGCCGTTAAGCCAAACACGACAAAACGGGGAGGCGAAATATTGTGACAGCAAAAAGTATCACAGTCGGTACGGAAAATTTAAAAACAGAACTAGTGAAAACCGTTTCGTAACGACATGCAAAACATTTTAACGATGTAAGTTTTATTTAACCATAAATGAAGAAAAAATATTGAGACCAAAATATTCAATTTGAATAGGTAACTGCAAAATGTACATGAAAATTTAATTTTTAAATTTGTAAAACCTCGTGGCTGGAAAATCAAGTGAAAAATAACAACAATAGGTTGTATAGGTTTTACCGGAGCAAGCGTAATAATGGACCGCGAACTCGTCCTTGAGCTGTAGAAGGAACGGGGTGGTATTTAGTCAGTAAGATTCTGACACTCTCTCTTGCCCCATTTAAGGAGTTGGGCAACTTGTAAGTAAGTTGACTATTTCTCACCCCTTCCCAACTAAACAAAAGTAGTCTAGGTATCAGAAAGTCTAATGCCTTGTACTACTTTAACTAAAAAAAAAAATATAATAAAAATAATGAAAAATAAAACCAAAAACAATTTGGCTTTCATGTCTAAAATGACACTACCTTTACAACATTTACGAATGCACTGTTCGACTAAATGGATACTCAGTTCTGATTTATCGATACAATAATTTTAGATCAAGAGTAAGCCTCAAACAAAGTTCTTTCAAAGCCACAAGCGACCTTAGGGCAGTAAAATTCTAGACAAAACAGTATTCAAGTGTAGGCTGAACTTTTTATACTGACTAGAACTTTTGATATTGCCTTTTTTATGACGGTAATTCCTTACATCTGTGTAATAAGAGAAAAACTTTATTGATAACGCCTTCACTTAAGTTGTTATATTTAATGAAAAAAAAAATGTTAAATTAACATAATTTAACAAATGTTAAATGAAAAAAATAAGAGGTGTGATAGCTCTTTTTCTACTACATATCTGCTTAAAAATAAACATTTATGCTTCTAGTGGAATCGTTGGTTGCCCATTTGGCGCAGTGGCTAGGCAACCGTTTGAAGCGTAACGTTTCGTAGCTTGATTCCCACACGAAACAAATTATTATTCAGGGTTTGTGCTCATCATGAGCATATTGATTTGTGGTCATAAACGCTACAACGACACAGATAAAAATACACATATGGTGCTGGTTTAAAAAAAATAACTTTGAACAACGACGACATGATTTGCGTAAAGCAAAGACTTTAGAGCAGTGTTTTTTGTTCTACATCTATTCTGAAATCTTTTTCTACACCTGTAAACAGTATAATTTATTTAATCTGTTTAATTTAGAGCCAACATAAATAACTGATCATAATATACCTATATATTAAAATTTCTGTAGAATCTTTGTTTTTGACAGAAACTGCATACAACTTCCGTCAAAATTTGAACTTAATCCAGAGTTGGAGATTCAGGTCAGTGACTATAATATCTCACTAACCAACCAATTTGACGCATCACCTGATGGTCAACGGTCAAGATAACCAAAGCATATCTGTAGGACTGGAAGCATCACCGTTGCTTTGTCAATAATAAACTTGTATCAAACTGATGCCTATAGGCAGAATGTCTTTACCATACCAACATAAACCGAAAATAAACATTTTTAGAATACCTGTCAGTCTTTCAGTATGTTTATACACGCATAAAAATTAATGCATGAAAACGAATATCTCCTTTTTTGATAGAGGAAAATCATCAATTATCATATAAGGCCTTATCCTCTCCCCCAATCCCTAAATCTCCGAAACCCTAATCACCAAAAGTTAACTACTAACCATTAACTCTGATGTTGCAAGTGTCGGCGGCGGCGATTGCTTACCATCCAGTAATCCAAATACTTGTTTACAATCCAACATTGCCTAAAAACTGCCTTTTCTAGCCCTAGATGAGTCGAAAGGGGTTATGAAACTCTTACTGACTAAAATCCACGGCGTTCTTTGTGCTACAAGCCGAGGCCGCGGCACATTGCTTCGATGCATTGATAAAGCTACAACTTACAACAGAGACTCCATTTGACAAGGACAGTGTAAAAATTAATTTGATTAACTCATACATTTGCCAGGAACATCAAGAATTACGGAGCACAGTCTCTTCAGATACAAACTGCTTCATTGTATGCAAGTAGAATCCTAGCTTCGGTTCGCAAGACAAACACAGTTTATCAGGCGTTGATAGCAAACTTGGTTTACAAATCTCTTGTGTTCACGATATGTACCAGTTTCTATTTCGTTGTCAGTACCAGATTTCCCAGTTGCATCGTTTGTCCTCAGTTTAAGAAGCAAATACGTATTCCCGTAACGCAGAGACGACGCTAAAAGTATTCTTTTGTAAATCTTTTTACCTTCGTTCTTAAGACATGGAAAATTGCTGCTTCTGAATTTATTCTACTTATCTTTGTTGTTTGTATATATATTATTTCAGATTTAGTTTGGTTTAGACTTTTACTACTTTTATGTGCTTTCAAAGCACATAAAAGTAGTAATATTGGCAATTTTCAAATTCGCATTCGATTCCACAAACATTTTACAATCCAAACTAATACCTATCATAAATGCGAAGTTAACTCTGTCTGTCTGTCTTTTGTTCACGCCTAAACTACTGAACCGTTTTTTTGTAAAATTTGGTACATACTTATTTTGGAACTCGACAAAGGACATAGGATAGTTTTTATACCAAAAATCTGCAAGGAATCACGCGAAGAGAGTCTCAGGCAAAAGCTATAACATAAAAAAATCAAACTTTGTCGAAAATCTGTCTCATTCATGAACTACTTCTTGAATAGGTACCTTGCCAAATGTCGTTTCAAATTGTATCTGAATTTTACCTCGGGAAATCAATCACTCTAGTTATCCTCCAAGGTACTGACTCAATTTTGAATACACCTCCTGCAGTTAGCGCTAAGGCCTCGCTTACGCAAATGAGTTGCGTCGCGCCATCGTACATTGCAGCAGTAAAAGGCGTCATCGCCTACGCAAACAAATATGTATATCGGAACATTATGAACAATGATTGATGCGGTTGGCGCGGTGGTTGGGCAACTAGCTGCCGCGCAACGTGTCGCGGGTTCGATTCCCGCACGGAACAACTCTTTTTGCGATTAAAAAATTGTTGTTCCGGGTTTGGGTGTGCTGTGTATGTGAAATGATATATTTGTAACGCACCCACGACACAGGAGAAAATCCTAGAGTGAAGCAACGTTTTTATAAAAAAAATAACAAATATTTTTGACGGACCGGGCTACACAAAGCGCGTTTGCGTAAACGAGACCAATGAGGCTCATCATATTGACCAAATTACATCAAATTATTAAATAACATTATTAAGGTAACTGATACACCGCACGCTGTCTCTATTCCACGAAACACGTTATGATTAGTTCATGAAACATTACCAGGTTCTGCTTTGCATAATTTATGCCGTCAATATAACAATTCCCCGTTGGTATGTTTGTCATAATGATTTGGAAGCCAACATTTTAACATACTGGACAGTACAAATAATGTATTCAATAATAGATGACATGAATGAGATTGTGACAAAAACGGAGAAGATACTGAACTACAAGATAATGAAATAGTACAAAAATTAAAAATCGATTAGTCCGTCATTAGTTAGATGATAAAAACCATTTCATTTTTTTTAACAAACTCTTTGCTTGGAGTGGAGTGTAGTTATGTAAACACAAAACATAAAATGCACTCAATTCATCAAACCCCAAGCGAACGCCAGCGTTCGCACACTTATTGCGTCTCGAATTACCACAATTGAAAGGTTATCCCTGACGTCATACGATATTTCAAATCGATGTATCTTTGAAGAGTTATCCGAAAAAAAACTATCTAAAAACAGAATTCGGATTACTCAATTAATCTAAAAGCCGAGAATTTTAAAAAGTTGTCGTCATCCATATTACTGAAAAACTGCAATATTATAATATAATTTATAATCCCTTTATTTTGTTTTTATGTGACTTGATATAATAATTCTATGTTTCTCTCTGTGTCCATATACAATTTTATTATACTTTATTCCATATGGCACGTTGAGAATGTTGTCGAAACCGACAACTTAATTACCTACATATAATATTTCCTTTTTATCATTAATATGTGACAATCTAGATTATATTTATGAATTACTTCCTAAGGTTTCCGTAATAAAAAAACATTAATATCTCAACATTCTTTGTAGCCATGATCAAATATTTATGAGTTATGTTTCTATCTCTTTCATTTGCTCTTTACGTCTTTAGCGAATCTCTTTGGCAACGTTCAAGGTAGGATAACCTGCATCATTTAATACCTTGCTCCGTCTAAGTTATTATTTCAATAACTTGCCTAATGGTGGATTCTCATAATTCTATATTTTTCATCTTATTTTCCATAATATTGTATCTTAAAATCCTTAGAACCCTTGTAATCTAGTTTAGATAGATAGAGCATTTTTAATTAGGTATTTTATGCAAATTGAAACTATTTGTTTATTTTTTTCAATAAAGCATAACAATCTCTTTAAAATTTTAGTATATTTTCCATAAGTGCACATACTGTAACTGTTAATGGTATTCAAAACTGATCATCTTAAACTTTAGCTCAACAAACAGATGAACAGAATATTCGTATATACTATATGACTATGCTTTACCACCGAAATACACGATCTTATTCTGGATATAATACAAACTATGAACAGTTCTGTTCTGTGGGACGATACATTAATATGCATCGAGTGCAAACTATCGCCGACCACGATCGCAGCAGACTGCAAACACGAACACTGCCACTATTCGCCTTTCATTTACCTAGTCCAACCGACGTCCGACAATTGGTCACCGATTTTTTGTAGGAAAACGATGATACCGTACAATAAGTCAAGCATAAAGTCGGTGAAAAATTGGACCCATTTTTGAACCTAGAAAATTCCGCCGTCGTTATAAAGTAACACTACAGATACTTTAGCTACATTTGTTAGGTACTGAATTATTTTGTTCTAGATTTGGGATTGAGGAAACGTAGTGTCGGCTACTTATCTTCTTGCTAAGACACGTGACGGAAATGACTGACCTGAGGCTAGAACAAGCAATAGCTTTCTTGTTCAGGTACTGCTCGAATTGTTTGGTAAAGTAAAGTCGCATTGATTTATAGACTGAGCTTTATTAGGTGCTTTAACTAGCGATCATCTTGAATTTGATGTAGTGATATTTCAATTAACATGACAAATTAACAATACATGAACAATATTTTGTAGACTTACTGATACTCACACTCATTACAGTTTTGATTCGTAATAATATCCGTCGGTATTGGCTTCTTTGAGGCTGCTTCTCCCAGACACCAGGTTAAGGCTCAGGGCAAGACAGATACTGTTTGAGGTTCCGTCAGCCCGCACAAATTTGGGAAAATATGCACCAGTGCCTAGGGCTATAAAGCTCATCAACAGAGTAGCATTAAAAATAGATATATTTAATTGTACAATGGCGGAATTCGTAGAAGTGACTACTGACATTCTAAGTTCATGTGGATAGTTTAAGAATTAATTATTTTGTGTTTTATTTATTATATTTGATTTAGGCGGGAGCTCTTAAAATGTTTTATTTTTATGGCAGTGGAAACTTTTGAATTATTAAATTATTATTTTTATTTTGATGTATATTAGTTATGTTTTTCTTATTAAATTTATAAGATTTTTATGTGACATTTCTAAGATGTTTATTTTTAAGTGATAAATATTTTTCTATTTTAATTTCTCTTGGACATGTTTCTTTATTTTCTTTGACTATGTAGTTTAATTTATATGATCTTAATTTTAGGTTGGATTTAATTGTTCATTGTTCTCAAATGTTTGACATGTATAACAATATAAAACGCATTGGGTGTACACCTGTAAAGATTATATTGTAAACTTTTAAATAAACAAAAAATAAAATAAAATATTATTATCTTAATAACCGATAAATTTATAAGGAATCTGTTTATAACCGTGGAGCCATATCAATATGGGGCGTAAATATTTGCAAACAGTTTCCAGTGTATAAAAAGAAATAATTTATTGAAAAATTCTTTTGAAATGTAGAAACTCAACTATATTTTTTCGACAGGATTAGAATTTTACTTTTTTGCTGTTAC
This sequence comes from Spodoptera exigua, assembly GCA_902829305.4. NCBI lineage: Eukaryota > Metazoa > Arthropoda > Insecta > Lepidoptera > Noctuidae > Spodoptera > Spodoptera exigua. The sequence goes on from LR824612.2 coordinate 9,928,206, forward strand.
CCGCTACAGGAGAATTGAATAAAAGTCATATGTGAATGTTCTGATTCAAACCCATTCATGTTTTGGCAAAATCTAAAAATCAAATGTACCGCGCTTGTGTTCGGTACCGTTTTCATTTTTTCGACCGTGGGGACCGACTAGATTTTTTTTTCTAAATTCGAACACGGTTTAATTATTTTGAAACCCAACCATTTATTTTGTTAAGCAAATAACTTATATATTTTTTTTATTTAAAACTATTTGTTTATAAGAATAATTGACGAAAAAACAAAGAAATGTTACGTCATCAATACAGTTTACCAATTCTAATTGAAACTTTAACTTCATAATTGAATTTAAGACTGGCGAGCTTCATTCATGAGTTTCTTATTATTGAATCTGTAAACCGATGTCGTCAGCTGTTGCATATTAATAATAAAAACTGTTACTAGCCTATACTAAACTTGAATAGATTTAAACAGATTGTTACTTTTAGTGTCGCTGTTAAATTGTAAAATGCGGTTAATGTTTTAGGGAGATAAGATTTTTATGATTGGTTTGAAAATATTGGGATATATGAAAGAACCCTTGCCTGCAACGAAGATTTTCTCCTGCGGCGTGGGTGCGGTAACAAACATACAATTTCACATACACATCAGACAAAGAACTTGGACATCCATTCGTCGCGGGTGTAAACTTATCTATCGGAGACTTTACTAATGTTAAATTTCATTATCGGACACTTTTTGAATTCGTATTTCTATTAAATTCGAATACTTTGATTTGATACCAGCATCCTAAGGCTATTAATAAGATAGATTTTTTACTCAATTTTTTTCCAAAGTTTTGATATAATTTATCGAATATCAAGGTCAAACGTGTGTACCTATATTTATGGGCCATGGCAGTGTGAGGTATGTCACTTGTACCTACTGATATTAAATTTTCTGGAATATTCCATGCGTTTGATCTACTCTCGTGTGGATATGAAGACCTGAAATAGAAATGACATTTATCTGCCGAATCATACTAATGCGTGTGGGATGTGATTTTTCGGAAGGTCGATGTACCAAAGAGGACTTTGTAAACGTGTTATACTAATTCAACTTTTTGTGGAACTTTGGACGAAATAAAGACAACTGACCTGTTTTTTGGGAAAAAAAAATATATTTTTTATTAAATTATTTCTCTCGCCCAGGGTGAGTTTACAAGCAGTGTCAGACTTAATTACTGACTAAAAAGCCTCGTTCTTTTTCTTGCTCTAAACCAAGGACGCTGAAGGCTCTTAAAAGACTATTGAGTTAAGCTTAAAATAGAATTCTCAGATTTGTTTTAGGAATGTACGAATGATAGTAATTTGTAAATGATGATAAAGTAGTCAAGTTTATTTTTAAAACAGATAAAATAAAATCTGAACTGCTTCATAATGAGTGAAAAAACAATTTTTCCACTTTAGATTCATATAAAAATTCACAACATCACCTATCAAGTACCTATTTAAAATTAAACAGTAAAATAAAGTATCAAATAATGATAATTCTCTTCCAATTGGCAATCGATATTCAACATTTGAGCATGCCGTTTGAAATTTCACATCGGTCGCTGTACTGAAAAGGAATTGTAAATTTCGTATTATGGTAATGTCCATGTGCTAGCATTAAATTAAATGCTGCTAGGGTTACATGGAACAAAAAGTGACGCCATGTTAAAACTGACTTACAAAGTGTGTCGTCAAAATTCGTTTTTGGACGGTCTACGCTCGGTTTTTTGGTAGAATGATTTATGATTTCCAGATTCGTATTGTTTTTGTGCGACTGCTTTGGAAAAAGGATTATTGCTTTTGAGTGTATTTAATTAATGCTATTGTTGTCACTTTACATGACGAAATGATGAATATTATTAAGTTTTGGTATGAAAGTAGAAAATCTGGAAATGTGGTATTTGTCTACCATCATCCTCACCAGCCTGCAAGAGCTAACTACTGAGAAAAGGCATCTTCTTAGACGGAGAAGTTTTGGTTCATTATTGTTTATTATTATTTAAAAAAACGTTGCCCCACACTAAGATTTTCTCTTCTGTCGTGGGTGCAGTTACATACAATTTCACATATACATGACACCCGACCCGAAACAACGATTTGTGGATGACACAAAGATTTGATCCGTGCGGGAATCGAACCCGCGACACGTTGCACGGCAGCCAGTTTCCCAGCCACAGTTTAAATCGCACATTATTCGAAAGAAGTCAAAATGGAGAAATGGGTGACTTAACTTCTGGGTTATAACGACAATTTGTTGAAGCGTAGTCAAAGCATAATCTTCTGTAGATACAATGTGTTTAAAAGAATTCATGCTCTATTAGCCTCAATCAGATAATAACTAATAATAATGAATGTATATACTTAGGTATATAAGCCTTAAGCTTACGTACTTATATATATTCTATTGCACATATATGTACACTAAACAGACTTACACGATTATTTCTCACACTGTCAACTTCAGTTAGATCGATCACAGTACGGGGATCCCACTCCAGGGAAACAACGGTAAGACAAATCTTTCCCAGAGCTCTTAAGGAAAGTTTTCTCGGTTTCCCTGGACCGAATATGTTAGTCTCAACTATAGCGCCGTTCATTTGTCTTAAAAAGTGTTTGTATTATGAAGGTTGTTAAGTTCGAAATGTGGTTTATACACATATTAAATTTATACATATATTTAAGTGTGGGAGAGCCATGCTTCAGCACGAATGAGTCGGCTCGACCGGAGTGATACCACGGCCTCACAGAAAACCGGCGTGAAACAACCACAGCATTGTGTTTCGCCGTGTGAGTGAGGTTACCGGAGGCCCAATCCTTCCCATTCCCGGACCCTTCCCCAATCCCTAAATCTCCAAATCCCTAATTGCTAAAAGGTCGGCAACGCACTCGTAACTCCTCCGTTGCGGGTGTCCATGGGCGGCGTTGATTGCTTACCATCAGGTAATCCGTCTGCTCGTTTGCTGACTTATTACATTACATATATCCATTCATTTTTTTTTTTAAATTACGTTTAATTTATTAAAACCTTACAAAGCATGCCTATGACTCTTATGTTAAATGATAACCAATCCAACATTTTTGGTAATTGATTATACTCGACGAAATAACGATATAGGTTTTAGTAGTATCAAACACATTTCGTACAAAGCATGTAAAATTTTGTAGCACAAAAATAATTTTAATAAAAATGCCATTGTTGTGCCGTTCACCCAGCCTATATTCCAGCCATTTAATTTTAACAAACAAGGAAATAGCCGTACTGGCCATTAAAATTCTGGAAATGCCGCAAAAACACGAGTTAACATATGTATTGTGATGAAAATCGAGGTGGTCAAGCAATGGTGCGCTCAGTCACCAGATTTGCAATTCACAATGCGTCCTGTTGGCAAATAGCCGGTCGGGTGACGAGTAGTGTTTGTAATCGAAGGCTTAACATGTTGTTCGGTTCAACGATTAGTGTTGACGACGTCGACAGATTTCGATACAGATGGCGTTGAAATCGGTCGAACTATCGAAATTTGTTTGTTTTTGATCATGCAGTTTTTGCTGACTAAAAACTATTCGGTTCCTTCTATTGTTTGAGCCGATACTGCGGTACATACCTAAATAACATGTCGCAACCTCGACTAATGCAGTTTTTAACACATTTCGTTATTTTATTTTATATTAACGTAGCATGATATTGTACCAATATATTGACATTAAAAAAGCTGTCCGGCTTCACATCGGCCTTCGTTGGACCCATCTAGTATAGTTTGATCACGCACGGAGTGTCTTCTACGACGGCTAAGGCGTGAAAAAGTATAGTTCTCCCACGCGCTGCGTCCTTTTCTTTACGAGTATGACTGCTTTACAGAAAAAGGAGGCGGCTTCCTTGTAGTTTCTCTCGCCTTGTCCCATGCTTGGCCTCGACTAATTCTGGCTGCGAGAGGTTAAGACTCATTGGTGCTTAACCCAAACAGGGTTCACCGTTGCAAATTTGCCACCATAAAACTCCAACTGACCAGTACTACTATGCATGTAATATAAATAATATAACATTCATAGTATACTGAGTCATCTGACGACATGTAGTTGCATACCTATAACTTTAAAACACATTGAAGTAGCGTTGTTGACTATACAACTAAACTAAAAACACACAACTAATTAAGTGACAGTTGGTATCAACACAACTTTGTAACTTTACAGGCAGAAAACAAAGTTGTCAAGTGGAGACTTCACATCATATAAATTAATTATCTCTGAAGCAAGTTATGAACGTTGCAAGTTCATTATAGAGTGTTATATGCTAAACAAAATTAATAACGTTACATTATGACCAATGACCGTGGTGGCCGTGACACAATGAAAAAATATTTAAGTAACTTTTTTGTCGTAAGTGAAACCAAAACATAGATAAAAATATTTTAATAAAAGTAGTAGGAAAACCCTGCTTCGTCAATCGGGTAAAGAATACACCAAATCGTGATGTCACTCTATAAAATACATATGTATGTCAAAACCACAAATAAAAAGCCCCTTTATGACTTCCAAATCGGCCGATAAAAACAACCTAATTTATTTCATGTCCTAGGTGAGAATTTTTAAAATTCGGTCGTCTTTTGTTTATATTGACAAAAAAAAATATAGGTCAATGTTATTGTAGTTGAGCTTTTCTTGTTTGCTAACTGGAGGTCGAGAACCCACAACAACAGAGCAGGTTTATAGTATATACGTTACTTTTACCCCTTACCCTTTAATATGATGATTTTACGAATTGGGGAAGAAGAGATGGAAAGATTGGACGACTGGTATTCTCACTCCAACAACGAAACACAAAGAAAGTCTTGTCTCTCTTTGAGGCTGTTGTATCTCCGGTTGAGCCGGCCCAATCGTACAAAAGCATGGAACTTTATACCTATATATAAAGTGATCTATGTGGCTCACAAGTAAACTAAACAAAACTAAGTAATTTTCTCCAGACTAACCCTTCCTTTACATTCAACTGGTATTGACAAGTTAATAATAAATTAAGTCAACTGAACGATGGACTTGTCGTTATAATTAATAGGAACTGTATATCGATCGAGTTGAAGAATTAATTATTGTAGTGTTTAAGTGTACCTACCTAATGACTCTATTTTCTGATGGTGGCCATAATTTTTAAAAAACTTCATGCACAGCCAAAATTGTGCATAAGGCGAACTTCATGCAACGAGCATTCTCTTCCAGTCTAGCTTAGAATGATGCAGAGACAATCCAGTAGTAGATGCAAGAAGCAAGCCAGATTCACGTACCTATTGTGGCTATACCTACCGTAAACCTATACATATAAGCATATTATATTAAATAAACAGATGTAGGTATGTTTATATTTACATATATATTTAGGTAGTAGTCCTAATCCTAGTAACCTAATCTAATCTAAATAGGTAGTTATTAAAATTTTCAGTTAATATCTGATTCTATTCAGTAATAATTGTTTCAAAGAACTTTGCTCATAAATTTTCTAGTGGATAAACCTGTATGAAACCAGAAAGCGATAACAATAGAAACCAATTTTGATACCCCTTTTTTACACAGAAGAAAGAGGAAAATTATCGACTTCCAAAAACATCTATCCTCGGTGAAGGAAAACTTTTTTCTCCAAAAAAAGTTCCCATATCGCATTTGCTGCTCGCCCCCAACTGAAAGCATTCGGACAGTCATTCACAAATAAACTAGGAAACAAAAACAAAAAATATCTCACTTCAAAAAACGGCAAAGAACTTGTCATTTCTGTCCAATTGAGTTAGGTTGGGGTGCCCCAAAAAATGTCAACTCCAATACTAGTAAAGACGCAACGATAGCACATTTGCCAGGTAGAATCCGCTTTATTTTTAGCTCCGAATCGATTTCCACTTTAATATTTTATTTCTTTTACGGTGAACAGATAATTGTGTAATTTGAGGAAATTGTACCCATAATTTCAAAGGCGTACGTTTCTGATTAGATTGACATGGTAGACCCATGTCAATATAATTTGTGCTTTAAAATTTCACAGAACTGCATATTCGTGTTATCTGATTGTTTTTGACAGGGATTAAATATGGACAAGTACCCTTGAATAACGTTTTCTATAAATGATAAAATAAAAATAGACTCTCTAAGATTGTGGAAAAAATTAAAGGATATTGTCCTTTTAATTCCTAATAATAAGTTTGTGTAGTGATTGATGCAAATTCGTGCTTCGTGTTAGAAGAAATCTTGTGTGTGGGCAGTTAGAGGCTGACAACAACTATTACAAATAGGCATCCTTGTAGGTGAACATACTATTATAATGTATTCATTAATAGTACAGATTTCATTCCTTTTATTCCTTTATTCCTCAAAGGCTTAAAGTTACTGGTAGTACACTAAAATCAGCAAAATTCTTCATTCTTTTTTAAACATACATGTCTGCAACTTCAGTAATCAATCAGTCTTTACATTATACATTTCAATTCAAAGATCAGGAAAAATGCCAAACGGAACGGAATAACTATGCATAACGATTTAAAATTCAAAGTAAAGTATACAGCATAAACGGTGCCGATGGAATGTGCCAACCTTATTAAGCTGAATGCATAAATGCACGCGTATTTTAAAATTCAACATTCAACTATGAATTATTAATGTTAATGAGTATTAAATTTTGAAATGATCGCTTCGATTTACGATTGTAAAGTGTTGTAGTGAGAAATTTTGTGAGATATATTTTTTTTTATTATATAGGTTGTGAATAGTGTTTTTTCAACTCGTGATGATTTCATATAATACGCTTATTTATAACTTCACGCATTTAAATTCATACTGTAGTACTCACCTCATATTTACATCATATGACTATGATCTATGTGTGTAGAATAATGCATTAGAATATACACGTTTACACAATAATTTTGTATGGAAGATTTAAATGTCAGGCAGAAAATACCAGTGTGTGTAGACTGAATATAAAATATGTGGAACAAAAAGTAGTAAATCTATGACACAAGCATTGTCTTTATTTTGTGACGAAATTGCTGTAGCGTCAAAGACAACAATTTTCCTTTGGTATCCATTTTTATTATAATAGCAGCTACCCGTTCCTCTTTTGTTTGGCACGGGTGCAATTTGAAAGAGTGTGTTGCGAATATACAATAATTCATACTTGGAAAGAAAATATTAAAATATACGAAAGAATTCATTACTTTAATCCACAAGTGAGCAATAAAAATTGTTTTTAAATCATTGGTTGGGTTATGCTTACACTTGCGCTAAAATGCTAAACGCGTAAAGCCCGAAAAAAAACATATCTTTTTTAGTCTTTGGTCGATGCGCGCGTATAGCAATACTGATAATTTTTCCCGCCATTACGAAACTTTTTTCACCACTCGTCTCTTTTTCTCTTTTTTATTTAAGTATTATTTTATTCAAAAGTGTGTTGAAAACATCTTCATAATAATGTTTATCTATGTACCTGATAATGAATGAAACATATTTTTAATTAATATAAGTCACTTAATATAAAGAATTAAAAAAGACCAACTAAAAATATTCCTGCTAAAGCTTTAAAAAAGCACCAATGTTATCTTTTTCTTAGAAAATATCGTACACAACGTAGTCACATAATTTTCCCGATAAAACTAGATGACATCTTAATAAAGGCTTGTCTTTATAAAATGGAGTGCTATTAAACTGGTCGGGTAACATTTATTTCATAAAATTGAGACGCTAAAACTTCACAGCACTTAACGATCTTCAGCCGATAGTATTGGTTGTTCCTTGAAAATATTGCTCCCACATACTGGTGTTTAGTTTTAGAAGCTGGTAGGTGGTTTAAAATTTTTATTTTTATAATAAAGCTGCAGAAGAATATTTGGCATTCTGCATGTCTTTTATTGAAAAGTAAAATTAATTTGGCCATGAACTAAAATTCTGACAAAAAAAGAACACAATAGTGTGGTCAACGAATAAATATGGCTTCAAATATGGGTGTGACAACGTCAAACATAGTGGCAAGAACCGGACTGTGCCGACTGCTCGAGCCAATCATGCCTCTTCTCGTTTGCAGAACGCTACAATGAGCGTAACGGGACAATGACGTCTTCTTTTCCGTACATGTAGTCCATAGTATCGAGTTTTATTTTATTTAGTAATAATTATGGACAGACGTTTAGCCACTATCACGCCTGGTGACAGGCAATAATATAACCGATGGATGGATCACACCTACTCATATATATTCACTCGGATCTTGAAGACACCCTTCGGGGACTACAGATTCTGGTTAAGAATTCCACACCTTGGCGATTTTGATAAAACTGGAGGCGGACCGCTTTGCGTATGAGTGATGACATTATTACGTTTTCACGTACATGTTTTATAAGTTAAATAAGCATCTGAAATTGGAACCTCAACAACTGAACCTAATTATTAGTCGGTTTCTTACCAAAATACAATTGTTATGAGCAAAATACTAAACATTAAAAAATTTTTGTTACAGCTGTACTCGAGGAGACTACTTGAAGGTGTACTGGGAGGTCCAAGGTCCGGGGCCCCCTGGGGCTATTAATGAGCGGTCAGCCTGGGCTAGGGAGCTCTGTGGTAGCAGAGCTGATGCCCCACCAGCCCTCTATTCTCCAGGACCTTCGCTTGTCTTAGAGTTCCACACTGGAGCGAAGCAGAACAACGCTACGGGTTTCGTTGGAACTTACAGCTTTATTGATAGACGTGAGTACTTATTTCTTTTTAAGCATGTTTTTATGTTGAGAAGATTGTCATATTGATTGCAGTGAAACGGTAAATCTTGTTTTTTTAAGAATACAAATATGAATAGAACTAATACCCATAAATATATTAAAAACTAATTTGGTAAAGTATTTAAAACGTGATATTTTTGGTTGATTTAACAATCACTGTCAATCTCACTACGTAAAGTAGTTTCGCGTTGTCTGTAGAGACAGACATATATGCTTAGATGTTTGAAACGATGTGACAGATTTTGAAGTGTTGTTTACCAGTCAATCTGCATTTAAAAGCCTACATTTTAAGGTTTAACATCTATACAAGTATCTATAGTTTAGTTAGTAGTTAGTTTTAGAAAGAATGATTCAATAGGAATGTTGAAGTGTATACATATTTTACTAAGTTTTGCGGGCGACGGGAAGGTGGCTGTTTTACTATAAATCCTAATAGTGTATTTTCTAAAAGAACTCCTCCATTTTCACACAACTCTTAAATATGACCAAGAAAAAGTAACAATATCATTATGTAAAACTAAATAATTCATTTCATGAATTAAATAAACGCACTCGCGTACGCTGTAAATAAACACGGAACCTGCATATTACTCAAAGATTTATTTTTGGAACAGCGAATTCATACAGATGCGAAATTAATGAAGACTATAATTAATATACGCTTATTAAAACGGGTTAATGAGGGAAACTGCTACTCATATCTCGTAGGTGTGTGAGATTCATATCGTTAGTGTTGCATAATTTGTTTGCGCACAGGACTTAAAATTCAGACGTTCACAATGGTTGGTTAATTTATAAAATACAACACTGTTTCGGGGTTGTAAATTTTAAAAACATGTTGTTATTATGATGTATTTCAAACATGTGCAATAACATAACAATAACATAACATATAACAGATACATTTATTATGTGTGAAAATAATTTAAGAAGTATTTCATGAAGTCCTAATGTTTGAACTGTGGGAGAGCAATGTTTTTCCATGAATTGTCTGACTTAAGAACTGGCGTGGAACAACGCTTGCGTCATGTTTTTTTCGACGTCTGATTGACATTGCTGGAGGTTAAACCCTCCATGATCCTCATGACCAATCCTAAAACTCCCCAATTCTCAAATCCCTTCCTATAAGATCGGGAACGTACTTTTTATTCTTGTGGTGTTGTAGGTGCCTATGGGCGGTTGCATACGGTTTGTTGATCCGTCGGCTCGTTTGCCAATCTATTTCATAAAAATGTGGGTATTTTAAAGATGTTTAGAAGGATTTCTTATAGAATTGCTGGAAAGCAATGACGTATTATATATAGACACGTCATGAACCAACATCGCGGCGCTTAAAAACGGCGAAAATACTAGATAACTACTTCTACGAGTAAAGAAAGGGAAAGAAAATATGACATCGTATAGTGGAATGCCTTTGCTAGAGGAAGATAAATATACATCTTCAGTTACATCACAGGATAAGTAAAAGTAAAACTTTTTTGCCTCTTATAGTTAATATTCATAACATAACAAGTATAATTATTATATTCAAACAATATTATAAATTCTATCAACATAAAAAAACACTAGTATAATAGTGTCTCACTCTCCCCTATCGGCACGTGACTATACCTTCATGCCGGCCGCCCTAAGATGGCGGGCGCCGGCGTCGAAAAAAATAAAATAAAAATAGGTTGTTTGGTGAACTTACGCATGAAATGACACATTTTTGTCTTTAACTTGAGTATAATTTGTACATCGTCTGAACACACACGATGACGTGCTTTCTTTGTTTCGCACAGGTTTACACACACGATATAAATTAAAAAGAAACGTAGCGTCGCGCGGCAGGTTGGTGCGTAACTAAGCGCGATGTTGTCAATTGCCTTCATTTCATGTTGTCATTTTAGAGCGCGGACAACGTATCTATAGTTTTATACATCATTGCTGGAAAGTGTTTATTGAAAATACTTTCCATAAATTGTTAAGTTTAGTCAATTCATAAAACAATATTCTATTGAAACAATCAAATTTAAAATACTACAGCTCGCTACTAAAAAATCCATTAATTAAGATTTTCACCAATCAATGCTCAAGTTATGCGTACACGAATATGCACTATTTTAGGTAGCCTTTGTCACGTACCAAAATTCACTAAGCGGATATATTGATCAAAGCCAGCAGAGTTTGGTATTAAAATCCAATATTTATGCAAAGTGCCTGAATAATTCGTGAAGCATTTTTGTTTTGAAGCCCGAAAATTGATGCGTGGTAGATCCCTGGAGGGTGGGCACGTTTTTATGGTAGTTACAGAACGTATTACGATTTGAATTTTGGCTTTGTTTATTTTTTATTATACAGGGTCAAGTAAATATTTGTCAAGTGACAAATTGAAAAATAGTTGTTCCATACTGAGGGTCTTTCGTGTGTTTTTGTGTTTTGCAGGTATCAACTAAAATTTTGCTGTCATAGAATGACACGCTCTGCTCTGCTCTCTATTAAATGGATGTTGTTATACATATATAAGTCTTCCTCTTTAATCAATTTGATTGCATTTAAGACAGCACAGAGTCAGATAAAGCGACTTTGTTTTATACTATCTAGTGATACTGTATTTTATTTAAGATAAAAAACCTGAATAATAAATTCACGAATAACAACACATCAACTCCAGCCAATTTACTTCAAACGTTCGTACTCTCTAATTTGTAATTTCTATAATCTGTTGTACAAACTTGAGAGCTACTGAACCGATTTTAACACGGTGTTCACAGTTGAAAGCTTATATTTGAGAGAGGTACTGATGTGCGAAATTTCACCCTTTGTCTTTAAGGTGGCGAGGACTGAGCAAACGTTTTACCTACATATAAATATAAATACTTATCGTAATGTGAATTGTATTGTGTTACTAACAAAAAACAATAGCAACGTTAGTAAAACAAATATAGTTTAAAAATTAAAGACCATCTATTCCACGAATAACCTGAAAAAAATAACATAGGTACTTAAAATAAATCCTGCTTTCAATACTTCTACTAAAAAATGTAATAGAGGAGCTTAGAGCCACAAGCGTGAAGCTAGATTTCGTGTTATTTCTTACGACTTCATAATTAATAAGTCTATTTGAAGCGTTTCATATATAATGAAACAGAGAGGTGATCCTCAATTCCATCTTTGTTATGGGTATTACCATCTATCACAGCCTTCATTGTCCATAATAGTTACTATGATCCCATAGGTTAAAGTTTGATCCCAAATGTAAAAGACATTTCAAATAACTGCTCAGAAATAAGAAGAATAAGCTGTTCGATTTACTTTAAATCGTGTATCTTATGACTATAAAAATTTGCACAATCAGCATATTTGGTGTAATGCATCGTGAGGTGTAGCTTGAGTGTATTGATTTAAGTTTGTTTATGTGTTTGTTAACTGTAAATAGCTTATGAACACTGATAGCCTAGCTCAAAAGCAAGGTAACCAAGCATGTTTTAAAAAGTCAAAAAGGATTTAAAATTAAAAAATTAAAAAATTTTATTGGCATTTTTTCTGACATACTTATGCTATTTGATGGTAAAACATTAAGACATTATTGCAGAATTCAAAGAAAATTATCGTTTCTGACATTTCAGTTTGTAGTTTTTAATCATATATTTTATGTAAGATATTGATTAGCACTATTAGCAATTTGATAAAATTGTCTATTAGTTAAATGAACCTCTTTCGTCGTCTCCGCCTATCTCTTTCGGGCTCGAACAGCTGTGATCACAACCAACTTTCTTGAACTAACCTGACATTACCAATTATCAAATGCACAAGGTTTGAATTAGCATAATTATCAAATAGGAGCTGTTTGCACGTTAATTTCTATGTAAATTGCCAACTTCCGACATTTGAACTCCTTCGTACAGAAATCTTTCGCTCCGGTAACATGTTTTTGGATCTTTGAGGTTAATTATGTTGGTATGTTTGCTCGGGTATTTGAAAGTCTCTTAACTTTCATTATATTAATGGACCTACATGCAATGGATACTACATGGTTGACAGGATTACAAAATTAGGTTTGTTAACGGATGTATTCAAATCTAAACGATTGCTTGCCACTTTACAAAACAAATGAAGCCTATTTCCTAATGCATGGACAAGATAATCATCATTCTTCGGCTCTTTGGTGGCGAAGACCTTTACCATGCGAGAAGACGCCTTTGATGATGTGTGTGTATGGTGTGGTGGTAACCCAATTCTTCCCTTCTCCCAATGCCGACTCTATCACTAAATCTCTAAAACCCTAATCGCAAAAAAGTAGGCAATGCACTTGTAACACCTCCGTTGTTGCAAGTGCACATTGTCGGCAGCGCTGATTGCTTACCATCAAGTAATCCGTATGCTCGTAGCCTCATGTACGTAGGTGAAATTTAACCATAATACGTGATAAAAATCTAAATAATTAAACATCCAGTTATAAATTTAAATTAGTTAACTCCAAATGATAAATGTTTATTTATAAAACATTCCAGTTAGCAGTAAGTATTCTAAGAATTGAAACGCTTTAAAGATTGATATCGAGATTTATAATTTACGAATTAGACTACCTTTGAAATATTCAGTTATTTAGGTATCAAAATAGCTTTCTAGACTACTCTAGTCATCTGTTTATTTATTCAAAAACTAACAACTTTTCAGAGTATAATAATTTTGTAAACTTATTATAAATTGTATTATATTAAAATAGTTACAGTAACAGGATTAGAAAATGATAATGATTGATGAGTAGTTTCACGACTTTGCTTATAAATCGATTAATTATTTAACTTGTTATAAAGTTGTGCGATAGAAAAATAATCTTTATTTAGTGGTAATGGAAGTTTTATTGTATAAATTTACATTGAATTGTTCCAATGGCTTAGAAAATTGATGCTATTTATGTTTTTATAATAGTTATGGTATTGTTCGTGTAGTTCAACATTCTTCATTGTATAAGAAATACGATTTATATCTGCAACGTTTTGTCAAACAGAAACATTGCTTTAAATATTTGACAGGCGCTATATTAATTTGTGTATTTTATTTCAACATATTTTTATCGTCAACTCTTTACAAAATCTTAATTATCTTGAAGTTATTATTATCGATAGCAATTGCTAAGAATTTTAAACCTTTATTCAACGAAGAACTTTATCGAACAATGACGGTACAATTTTTCCACCGTTTTGCGACGAAAACAATAGAAGCAAGAAATGCCTAAAATCCTTGCATTGTTTGAATAATAACTTGGACGTTTTAAATTTAAACGTTTTCAGTATACAAAGAGTAGAAAGGACGTCGTAATGAAAACTGTAATCCTGACTATATTTTAATTACTTATTTTGTCATAAAATAGAATCTATGTAGGTAGATGTTTTAATTATTTATTTATTTCTTCTTCATACAAAACAGTCTGAAAGGCGGACTTAATGCCTTAAGGCATTTTCTAACAGTCCACCATAGGGCAGTGCAAAAAATTCTTGCGGTGGTGCGAAGCAAGGACACAGATGTCCGCTAAAACTCCAACCAGCAATCGACTAACATGGATAGACGTTCTAGAATAATACGAATTTTTAGTGATGTACATATTAGTGGCCCCGCAGCGTAGGCCGTAGTAATGCTGGGGATTGTAGGAGAAATGCCCTACAAAAATGGAGACCTTTGTTTATCTTTAGATGGAAAACTACCTCCCGATAATGATAATAATGTTTTACGGCGTTTACGCGACTTAGAGTTCATAGTGGAAATCACAACGTGATATAAAAAATAGTATAATAATGTATGTACTTACCCAAAATAATTGACTGTAAACGAAAATAACTATACTAATAAATAAGTACCAATCAGTTTTAATAACATCAACATGGTATCAAAAAACACAACATTTTTATTAAATACATTCTTGGAAGCTATAGTACGTACGTACAAACAGTTCACGCTAAACTCGCGGTCATCTTTGTACTTTTTTATCGCGAACAAAAAAAATGAAAATTCGCTTTTGTACTTGTTTTCGAACAATACAATTCAACAACACAAGTCCTTTGTCTACAATACTTTCCCAACAATTAACCCTATTACTCAAAAAACTTTGATGAACCCAACCCGTTTAGAACAAAAATCCTCACAACGGAACAGATTCTGAGATAACTCTATCATTCTCACAAATCTTCACTAGCCTTTTGCCAGTCATCGGGTTAAATACGTCTTGATTTCTCGAGCCCTTTATCTTTAAGAGGCTCAATGTGCCCGCATCCTTACGGCCTCTCAGATCCAGCACTTTTGTTGGCACTTATTCCACAACTCTGAACTTCTTTACTTTTCAATTCGTAGCTGTTAATGAGTTAGCTTCATCTGGAACGTGGCCTGCTTTTACCATTACGATCTTAAGTGTGTCTATAAGATTGAAATTGCGTTTCCCAACTAATTTAGGAACTTTTGGTAGGTTATTTTTGTTTTTGGTTGAGTGTATTGTAGTTTTTTTGCTGATTAATTATTCGTTTGGTTAGTAAAAAACTTAAGTAAAACATCTTTGAATAAACGTTGCGTTTAATGAATTGTTCAGTTAAAAAATATCCTTTATAGATTTTTTATGCGTCGTGTCACTATAAACATCCTCAAGGTCTTTGAGATTACCCATGTCAAAATGTATAATGACACATTGACTAAGACAGAAATAAAAACATTTTGAAGAATTTATGATCGAAGTTCAATCAAAAGTCTTAGCAATATTCACCAACTAACCAACTTCAACCAATATGTATTGTACTCAATTGTAATATCATCATTAGGTGGTCAGTAATACGCTGCCAAGTGTTGGGATGATAGCAACATTATCCACGAACATTTGGTAGTAACGGCTTATCGTCCAATAGGCGCGTTGATAATTCTGAAGATAATATGGTGAGAATGAGACCCAAAATAATTGATTGTAAATGAAAACAACTATATTATGTATTATCTATTTATTTATATTAGTGTTCTATATTTATTTATACATAATTTGTATGTATTATTAGTTTATGTAAGATTATATTGTCATTGAATTTGTTTAAATTTATACATTATGGTATCGAGTCTTTAAAAATTTTGCTGCTTGCGCTCACCGTTTTTACTCATCTCTGCATCACCCAAAGGTCAGACTAATAATGCCTACGGCATTAAGTCCGCCTATGTACAGAAATTTGTGTCCATAAAGCTTAATAAATAAATAAAAATTATAAAATACTGGTAAATTCGTTATCCTTTTTTAAATAAATATATACTCATCGTAGTAACTGCTAATCATAGATGTTCCCTAATGACTCTATAATTTATAGTCGCAGTAAGCCGCTACATACAAATGTAATTTTTTTTTTTATAAATGTCCATTCAGCTTTCGGTTACAACGACAAGGCGCTTACTTGTTTCATGCGTGGTTATAGACAACCTCTTTGATTGAATCATCAAATGCGACATCTGTACAAGGTCTCTTCGGGTAGATTCTTATTAGACGTGATTTATTAGGACTTTTAAAGTATGATTGGATTCATTTCAATAAAAATATATACTTAATACAAAGAAACTATTTTTTTAGATTAACCTCCTATACCAATCGAAAACTAACAAATCTTATTGTAAGTATTGTTACTAGATTCGAGGTTATCATCAGGAGATGACATGAAGTGAATAATAGACTTATTTTCATAAGTCTACCCCACCCTCTATGAAACTAGAATGCGTAAAATTTAGCTATTCGTTTACAAATTTCACCAGATTTTGTATTCTTGCTACTTACATACACTTCGGTGTCTGCTTACAGTCTAGGAATACCATCCATCTATATGATAATCTAGGAAACTATTTGTATGAAAATTTCATAAGGATACAATGTGCATTTGAATGATTCCAAGCAGTCATGAATTGGGAATATTGCAAGATATTATTTGCAGCTACATTTTGCACAAATATTCTAGAGATTTGCTATATTTGCCCTCTCTACAAACAATTTATTCATTATTACATTTGTTTTAATGCTTAAAAGACCAAAAAAGTCATTATTAAATGAAGAGAATAACTCCATGGTTTAGAAATTTTCTTTCAAAACATTTTTTTTATAATTTTTGTATACCTCATTACCTCTCTATAAATCCGGTGTTATTCCAAATTATAGGTTCTAAGTGAAGGCATAGGTATCTTTTTCGTTTTGATGAATCAATTTTTATTTTCGTACGTGCATAACAAATAAATGTGCTTCCTGTATCTCTACAAAGACCATCTCTTTTGCGATATACAAGGCTTGGTGTTTAAATGCTATTTTCTAATTTAAAGAATATTAGATTTTACTATTATAGTAGTTTCCCTTTTTTATTAAGATGCTGTGGAATTGCACAAATAGACAGATTCCTGAAAAAATATTATTTTAGACGTCACTTGACAAATGACACTGAAAGCTGACTAACTCAGGACTGCCATTACTGTGATTTTCGGTCTCTAGTAGCCGTCGTCTTCTCTTTTAAGAAGCATCCTAGCTTTCTCTGCCTATCACTTAAAATGGTGAAATAAAATATTTTTTAACAAAAAAAGAACCGACTTCAAAAGTAAACTAAAAAGCAAAAATAAATTTACTTTGTTCAAAGTAATACACACTTTCATTTAGTTAAAATAGAAAATAATATTTAGTAACTATTTTATAATTTTGAAGTCGGTGCCAAGTAAATTCTACATACCAAACGGCTAACAGTAAATTGTTCCACAGCGCTCGTGAGGCTGGGCAGCGGGCTAGGTTAGTTAGGTAGGTACGTCTGGACAAAGGACGGACGCATCTATGCGCGTTGAGATTTACAAATTTGTTACTTTTAAGTTGTTTGTCTCGTGTGTACATTGTTGATCCTTGGGTGTACATGTTTTTGTGCTCGTAGTTCTCTCGTGCTTGTGTTGTTTAAAATAATAACTTAAATATTCAGTTATAGAATTTAGCAAGCAAAGATTATATTTTGAAGTAAATTATACATCTTTTATCTTAACCATTTGGCCATTTTCCTATGTTGTTTTAACTTCTTACAAATGGTAATATATTATAGGACCATTAAATAATTATGAGTAAACTATGCCTATGAGTCAGTAATGACGTTTAGAAATAATTTCAATAGGTCCTTATAAACTAAACAATATTTTACAAACAATAACAAATTCATTAATTACATAACGAATTATGTTCCAGAAACTCCAAACCTAATTTAAGTTCTATTTGCTAATCATTAAGCCCTTGAATTCTATCTCAATTTTTTTTTTTTTTTTATGTAATAGGTCGGCAAACGAGCAGACGGATTACCTGATGGTAAGCAATCAGCGCCGCCCATGGACACTCGCAACGGAGGAGTTACGAGTGCGTTGCCGACCTTTTAGGGATTATGGATTTGGAGATTTAGGGATTGGGGGAGGGGAAGGATTGGGCCTCCGGTAACCTCACTCACACGGCGAAACAACGCTGTGGTTGTCAATTATTTCTAATAAGTAATATCAATTTATCTTCAAATGACTTATTTCTTCGCCCACGGAACTGTTCTACAAAGTTAATGCTGCGTTCAAAAAACAAAATGTACATCTTATTACTTTGAGATATGGTGCATTATTACGTTAGGGAACTGTAAAGTTTGTTGGTCTCGAGTCAACTTAGACAAATGTTTGTTGAGGAGTTTCCGCACCTGCGTTCACGTTATATGTCTCTGTCGTGAGATTTCTGCTAGCTACTCTGACAATGATCGAAAGTAATATGGATGTGACATGATGGCTCTTCTTGAATTATGTGGGCTTGGGAGGTAACATAACGTTTTAGCATAATATAATAATATGTATACATTGTGTTTTTTAAAGTGAGTATGTATAATATTGAGACCTACAATAAACGTAGAGTAACAACCTCAAAGAAGTGTTATAACAATAATAGAGATATTAATTCGTTTGCCATTTTAGTTGCATAGATACTAGGTATGAAACATTAACTAAAGACATACAGACATAACAGATCCATCGAACTTGTGATACCACTAATTTTCAACGAAAATATTTTTATGTTACCTACGTTGAAAGAAACGTTTTTAAATAGACTTATTACAACAGATTCACTTAAAATACAAGACAGTTAAATTATAATTTTCACCAAAATAATATAATACATATTTATAAAACAACTCAAAATATTCAGTTGAAATAGAATAAAATTGACTTAGGAGTAAGCAATATAAAAGTATGCAACCACTATATTCCGAAGGGAAAATCTGGTGTAAATCTGAGAAAATCCTTCGGGTAGACGGCCCAAGACGCTCAAATAGGATCAGGTCAGGCTTTGTAAGGACGGCTTATCGGCAGCTGGGCTCCATGCATATTAAAACTACCTGCAGAAACCGTAACTTGAGCCAGAGAGAATATTCTATTAGTTTGAAAAGAACCGCGACGAATGTAGCCGAGGAATTATTTTTATTCAGTTCGAGATACCTATTTGGGCTTCATTAATATGGCCTTCTTAGACAGAAATGATTCGAATATTTACTTAATGGTTTGATTATTTATTTATTTATTTATTTATTCTTTATATACAATTGCTTATCGGAGGACTTAATGCTAGAAGCATTTTCTGCCAGTCAACCTTTGATTTGATTATGAATTTGGGGTACTCAATACTTGTAATTTTAATTCATCATTAGCCTGTAAGTGCTGAGTATAATGCTCTTCTCACATGGATCAAGTTTAAAAATTAATCACCATGCTTCTTCAACGGGAATTAGCGATTTCAAACTCTTAATTAAATTAACCCATGGTGTACCAGAACGTAGATCTGAGCGATATAGTTCCTATTGTGGTTGATACACTTTAATTGAGAGGCTGAACCTCTCCCATACTGGACAAATTATTTAAATAAAATTCTCTGCATCCTACCTACCCATTCAAGGGCCGAAATAAACAAAAATACGTCGCTTTTACGTTCAAGTTAAATCGTATGAAATATTAAAATTTTTGACACAACGCCCATTAAAAATATGTAAAAATTCTTTCTTCAACCCCTAACCGCACCAAGAGGAGTCTTTCACAAAAAGATTTTAAAAAATTTCTCAGCAAATTTAAAATTTTCCAGATCGCTCCCTTTATGAAGGAATCCTGAAAGTGGCTCTTTATATGCTAAGTGATGAAACTCGACAGCAATACGAATGCGCTGCTGTATATGTATACAGTATACATGAGATGAAATATAGGACAATACATACAGGTCTAATATTCCGGATGAAATCAACTTTTGTTATGCTGATTTCAATCGTAATATTTTGGATAAAGAAAATTTAGATTGTCAGGAATTATACAAAATATTTAAAAACATTGACTTATCATCCCAGTATTGATATCCGAGGAATGTTTTTTTTAATCCTGTTTCAAAACTGCTAGGTTAATAGAAAATCACATTTTTTTGACCTTTGGCCTTCAATAAAAAAAATTCCTTACCGGGAAATGATGGGGAACTTTTAGACATTGTCTATAACTATGTTTTGAACAATTTCACAGAAATTCAGCTTGTTGGGACTTTCTCATTTTTTGGTCTAAATTGACCGGACTACACTAGTGTGATTGCATCCAGTAAGTAATGCTTTGTACCGATTCAATTGCTTTCAGATTTAATTGCTGAACTTTTTGTTTGTCTGTCACGTTCAATGAAATATCACTTTTACTACAAGCTGGTCAGAGATAGTAACATAATATGAGTATAAGGCCTTCATTTTAAAAAGGTAAGCCACCCTCTATAATTTTATTTTGTTAATTAGAGAAAACCAAACATTTGTTATTTAAAAATACAAAAATACAGATACAAGAGTACAGATCTCATAGAAAGGTGATTTCAACCACGTTCTCCTCAAACAACAGTAGTAAGTTGTAGTAAAAATGCGCTGTCATTAAAAATTATAACCTAAATGGGCGGCGCCATCTGCTTACCATCGAAACTCCGTTGACTCGTTTGCCAAAATATTGCATACAAAAACCTACATAGTCGATCCGGGATCGAAACCTAGTACTTACTACATTAATCCATTAATTACCTAGATACTGATGATATTCATATCAACAATTGACCTTAAACTTGTGAAGACCTCACTTATCAGAATATGATAACGGGTCAGCGTATGGTTATCACAGAACATTTCTTGTAGGCTTTAACTACACTGATAATGAGTTGTGATAGTTATTAAATTGTTTCATATATTGTCTGATTTTCAGGAATTGTATATGAGTAGAACTACCATACCTAGCTTTTTGCAAATTAATTAAAGACACGATAAATTAATTTTGTAAATAGGCCTTATGTACAACATTATATTATTATTTTTTAAATTTCTAATGAAGTCGGTGTTTCCTCTCTGATCACTGTGGGAAGAAATGCTGAAATAAATTCGACTCACTTTTTTTATGTTTATCTTGCTATCTTTCGTTTATTTTTGTTCGTTTTGTTTCATTTGTAATACAGGTAAAATTAATTATGATACTTATTTATGTTCGATTGCCAACAAATTGTTTTTTTATGGTAGAAGTCGGCAAACGAGCAGACGGATTACCTGATGGTAAGCAATCGGCGCCGCCCATGGACACCCGAAACACCAAAGAAGTTACGAGTGCGTTGCCGGCCTTTTGGGGATAGGGGTTGCGGATATAAAGATCGGGAAGGGATAGGGCAAGGGAAGGGATTGGGCCTCCGGTAACCTCACTCACACGGCGAAACACAACGCTGTGGTTGTTTCACGCCGGTATTCTGTGAGGCCGTGGTATCACTCCGGTCGAGCCGGTTCGTGCCGAAGCACGGCTCTCCGACACTTAATTAAAATAAAATATACGATTTCTTAAGAAGTTGTTTTATTACATAAATTGCAGGATTTCATAGACATAATAAATATTGTTTTATACAAAAATTAAATACAAATTTGCTATGATTTGAAAGGCAGAATACATATAATTATAGGCTCTAAATTATGAGTAAATAAGTAGTGTTTTTCACTGTACGCGAATCAGTCTTTTAGGCCGCTTTGGGTTGAGCCGCAGCTTTCATTTGGTTAATCTGTAAAGGTGAATAAAATAATGATGTAGTGATCACATTGTAATACACTTCAATGCGACATAAAAAAAAACAATGACAGTGCCTCAAACAGCCAAGAGACCACTACAGAGGGGGCCCTGTAGGGCTGATGTTCAGCCGGGGTTTTTTTTGTGAGGGGAAAATCATCAAATGACTTCTCCCGCCCAGGGTGGGGCGGGAGGGAGTGTCAGACTCTTACTGACTACAAACCCCCCTGTTCCTACTCCTGCTCTAGGCCGAAGTCGCAGTGGTGGTCTATTGGCTCTTTGAGGCACGCGCGGAACACTACGCGCCGTACGTTCGGGTCTGGTTCTGGTCGGGCGGCGAGTTACTCTTACTCGCCGTCCGCAGACCCGCGCTTACGGTGGCCGGAGATCATCTCGCTGCGGGGCAAGCGCAAGGAGGCACCGCAGCCTCGGCGCAGAGCAGGAGACGGAACGGGGGTTTTTTAGTTAGTAACAGTCTGCCACTCCCGACCTTGGGCGGGAGAAGTCGATTGATGAGTTTCCTCTCACAACAACAATAAAACAAATTGACGGTCCTAGTCTACGGGGATTCACTATATTCTAACAGGCGTTTGTTGATAATGACCACGCACATCTTTCTGGTTGAAAATCGGAGTTTAAAAGTATATTAGTAAGCAGTGCTATTCATCATCTGTGAAATATTACTTGATACATCAATAATTACTATAACCGTTATACTTAGAAAACTCTAACATGGAAGACATTAGATTAGTATATTTACAACCTATTATTTAGACGTTATTGTTTTATTATAGCACCATGTTAAGCCTTTTAGTCTCTAAATAGGTAATTAGTCAAAAAGGCACATAAAGGAATGTCATCACCCACTTTTTGGTCTTCTTTAAAAGGAAAGTTCTGAACTTTTGTCGAAAATATAAATTGAGAAACCCGAATGCAAAGAAGAAATTCACCCGAACAAGTCGGTGGATATATCGAGTCACAATACACACATACAGAAATGATCATCATTCGTTTACTTACTACTAAGTAAAGGCGGTTTGAGCATTAATCAGTTCACGGCGGCACGCTGGGCCGCACGATTGAACTTAGCTTAGTTACCTCGCAATAATACTTAATAAACTTAGAAAGTACTTTATAACCCAAAAAAGTCGATCACTTGTCAGGTCGTGAAGAAGCCTGGTCTTATAAGCGTGGTAATTAATGCTCCTTAATATAATAAACCTTCTTCGGGTGACAAGAAGATTTTGCTTAGCAGTAGTAAGCACTTATAAATGATGGTGATATTATATAATAAGTGGTGTCGTAATCACTTTAAAAACACATTTAACTCGGAAAAAGACACATTGGCAACAGTATTAGTCAGGTTTCAAACCAGCACCCACATAAATGAGCACTTTTCCGGGCCACCACGACACATATCCACACGTAAAATAATTATTAAAATATTTCTTACCGTCTTACTAGCATTGTCAACTAATTCATTGAAGTTCTTCTTGATGGTGTCAGGGTCGAAAGCTTGTGCCATTTGAGTGTTAACGGTCTTTGCGAACTCTTCCATCTGTTTCTGTATTGTCTCAATGTAGTTCTTGTTGTCAGCGGCAGGTGCATCACGCTTTACAAAAGCGTGAACCTGTGTTAAAAAAGAGTTTTTGTTGTTAGTGTTATAATACGAATGATGTGAAGAATAAGGTCGGGTTTTGTATATCTATTTTTCCGTAAGACACAGCTTTGATCTGTTAGATTTTTAGAATGACGAAAAATACAACAAGGGCAAGGACAGTTTTCTAGTATGTTTCGAGCAATATAAGCTTGAAAATACAAACATAATTCAAAACGCTAATTTTGTGATGGTTTTGAACTATTATTATAAATTTTCATATCAGGGCCGTGTTCCAAAAACCACAAACAGTTTACAGGATACCAAGGCATTAAAGGTGAAGAAAAAAAATAAAAATAATTTAAAACAAAACTGCGAGAATGAATCGAGATCTAAAAAATATGTCATACTAAATAATGATTAATATAAAGCAAAAGAAAACTTACGCTAACAAGGCAGACAGCCAACAAAACGATAAGAAGCTTGTTCATTTTGAAAATGTGCGAAATGGTACGTCTTTGCAACTCAAAATCAGAAAGCGAACTGCACTGTATGCCACTGAAGTTCCCCTTTATCTTGATATGCAGAGAAGCCGATGTTTTGCATCCATTATCGAAATGACCCCGGGTCGTTTATCATTGCTAATTAATAAATGAGTTGGTAACAAACAGTAATTGCTGGAGACTTTGGAACCAATCGGTAGTATCCTGTAGGACTATATAGCTCCGATCTACTTCATAAAGTTATGTTTTTACATAATTTTCATATCATCAGCCCATAACTACCCACTGCTGAGCAAAAACGTCTTCTTACTCTGAAAAGGTTTGTTTTTTATGACCAAGCTTGCTCAAGGCGGATTGGCGATTTCAAACTTATAATTAGAAATTGTAAGTCCAGGTTTCCTCACGACGTTTGCCTTAATCGTATGTTAGTGGTGTCTAAATAAACAATGAAATACGTATAACTCGAAAAAAGTCACATTGGTACTTGCCAAAATATTTGCCACGAAAGACGTTGATCTTGTATTTATTAATAAATATAAATTCAATTTTATTCATATTCAAGTTTTATTTTGCAATCTTACTTTCTTTCTCGAAGTTTTCTTCCTGTTGCACCAACTATATTGACTCTGCATCACCCTAAGGTTGATAAGAATGCCTATTATATTAAGTCCGCCTATGTAATTTTATGTTGCATAAAGTTCAAATAAATAAAATACTTTCATCAATTTCAGTGATAGCAGAAAGTATACCTATATATGTATTTCTTTAGTATTATCCTACATTTCTTTTTTGTTATTAAATAAAACCTTCTCACTGGTAGTAGAACTCAAAACATAGAAAATCACACGCACTTCTCACCCAGGCCCGAAACACCGATTTGTGAATCACCCAAAGAGCTGTTCCGTGCGACGATTGAACTCACGAAACATTGCACAGCAGTCAATTTAAAATTATTAAAGTTCATATCTTAATACTTTAATAAGTGTTACATGTATATACCCACACCTTCATGATTTTTTATATGATAAGACTGCAATCGGGTCGTCCGATTACCTTACGGTTAACAATCGGCACCGCCCATGAACATTCGCAACAACGGAGAAGTTACGAGTTCCTTGCCGGCCTATTGGAGATTAGGGTTTTATGCAGTCAGATATTGGAGAGGGATTGGGGGAGGGTAAGGGTTGGGCCTTCGTTAACCTCACTCACACGACGCAAAAGTGGCTGTGGTTGTTTCACGCCGGTTTCTTTTAGGGCCGTGGTAACACTCCAGTCGAGGCGACCAAACATGTGGCGTGCCGAAACATGGCCTTTCCACACTTAAAATCAACGAATTTTACTATTTTTACGGTTTTACGATTTCATTCGTGTCCGTTTTTACGGAAACGTTTATCTTGTTAGTTGGAGCTTACGACACATATTATCATTCAGCACTACACACACCAAAATTACTATAAATACAATCAGGTGCTTCTATTGCTTATCTCTTTAATTTAATCTCTTCGTCAAGACACAGACAGCCGAAATATGCCATAGCCATATAATTAAAATTGAAATGGGTTTTTGAATATTTTTAAATTTCTTACTAGCATTATTATATATCTTGAACAATTTGTTTTAAGAAGATTTAACATTTAACAAATTAGCAGAATTCCGCAGGGTGACGTCATTGATATCAATAAAATTTACACAACATAGTAATGTATTTCCACTAATGACGTTTTTCAAGCGAAAATAAGAGCCATTATTCCCCACAATATTCTGATCCAATTTTATTATCAACACCACACACTATTACTACATTCAACAAAATAATTTGTAGTTGACCTTGCCACTGAATTGTAGATAATGAAAGGGTTATTTGACTCGTTACGTTTTTAATTTTAACATGGGCATTACGCTTCGTTGGCCAAGTGATAGCATTAGGTTTATATTTGAAGTTTTAAAGAGTGACAAGTTGTTGCTAAACTTGAATAATCATGATGAAAAACTAATAATAAATTATTGATCTCCTGTACATTTAAAGGGGTTATATAATCTGAATCTAGCATTCAAGTAGGCTGATTCAGCTAGGGTAGCCGGGCAAGCTCAATAATATACCTATAGCGGCCTCGGCTGGGAGCAGGATGCCATGGAACGGGTTTTTGGTCAGTAAGAGTCTGACACTTCTTATCCCACTACCTAGTGCGAGAAAAGTCATTTAATGATTTTACCCCACATAATAAAATTGTAAGTAGATTGAAGATCGCTTTTAAAAAGGTTTAAGTTAATGATTTAAAACCAGAGGCCTGCTGGCCGTCATGCGTAATTTAGTTTATTTGCCTCGTGCGTTTTAATCCAATGGGGCGAGAATGGAATGATTTCTCATTTAGTTGTAGGAGAGCCAGTGTTCAGTACAAATCGGCTAGTTCAACCGGTGTGAAACTACGGCCTTGCACTTGCACTGTGTTTTGGCGTATGAGTGATGTTAGTAGAGTATTAAGACTTCCCCAAATCCCTCAAAAAGAAATGTAATCAAAACCAATCTGATGATCCGATTTGGGGCTAAAAAACCCCAAATGCATTGCACTTGTAGCTTCTCGGTGGTGCCAGTGCCCAAAGGAGCAGCCGATTCAGATGAACTATCAGATCGTATCCCATCCTTTCCCAGAAAAAGTGTGTTTTCACAAATCTACGACTAATTAAAGTTTATAATTGAAATGGTTCAGAATACACCAATAAGTGTTGATGCCCAGTCTCTGTTAAATTTGTAAACTTTTATCTTATCCGCGGAAATATATAAAAAAATATATTTTAATCGCCATCTTACAGACCGACTGATAATTAGTCTCATCCAAATTTTCGAAAATGGAATAATTCATTGTTATGTATATTTAATAATTAACAATCTCCAAAAAACTAATGTCTTCTTTCTTAAAAACTCCTTTGAATATGTGGATATCCATGGACTTCAGTAATTATATATTATTCAGTTCATCTTTTTACAATATACCCAGTAAATGACCGACTTAATTATGATTAAAGGCGGACTTAACAGTAATTTGTTGCCATTCTGATCTCCTTGGGCAGCGCATTATTGTAATTACCTTACCACCAGCCGATTCGTTGAACTATAATTTGTCTCCAAGTCCATTAAAAAATTGAAATAGTTTCGTCCTCAACCAAATACATTTAACTCCATCAGTACCTAATGGCTCACGATAGCAAATAGTTTCATTCATCTTCCCAACTTTGCATTGTTGAACTCAAATAAAATTTACAGAATCGATTTTATTGTTTATATATTCTAAAGCCAGGTTGGACAAACCTTTTTACATAGTATTTCAATTTCGGTTCGACTAATCTAACTACTTGATTCTTGATTGTTTTCCTAGGTTAGAGGTCTGAGGAATTAGACGCGAACGGAATTAGGAATGGATCACAAGTTAAACAATACATTTTTGACAAATTTTCAACAATATTTAATTGAAAAAACTCTAAAGTCGATTGAAATCAACAACTGTACCTCATCCTTCATCTGGGTCCCAATCGGGAACTCAGGGTCTTCACATCCACAGTCTTTCACACACAACTTTTTATAAACAATAAATAAAAACGAAAATTGATTTTATATGAACTTTATTAATGGCTGTGGAACTTAAATTGTAACATACAGCTTGGGCAACTTGGATCTGTGATTGATTATTATTTTATACATGGATATAGATATAAAATGCTTAATTAATTCTATTGTAAAACATAATCAGTCTTTCATTTAGGCAGCGGGTTTGGCGGGTTCGGTTTTGGCTTTTAAGTCGTCAAGCTGAAATAAGAAAATAAATTTAAATTAACAAACATTGCAATATGGTGAAATGTTAAAAAAAGTTGCCCCTACAGTAGTATTTCTTCCTGTGTCGTGGTGGCTGTTACAAACACACTACACCCAGACCCGAAACAACAATTTGTGGATCACACAAAGAGTTGTTCCGTGCGAGAATAGAACACGCGACACGTTGCGCGGCAGCCAGTTGCCCAGTCAACCCGACCACTTGCAGTCGAATTGAAATATGGAACCACACTTTTGTGGTTCACACTGCGAATATTTCGTGTTTTTTATTAATCGAAGTGCACCAATTTGGGAGTCTTATTTAATTAATATTATTATCGTTGTTTCATCATCATCAGCCCACTGCTGAGCAAATGTCTCTTCTAACACAAAGAAACGACGAGGGTGATTAACTAAGGTGGCTTGGCAATTCCACGTTTCTCCCAATCTTTACCGAATGTCAGTGTGGTAGGTACTAATAATCTTAGAAAGTAAGGTTTAACCACCAAGTTACTACGACAGATGCTATGAAATTTTATATTATTTCACTTTTTTTATTTCCTTTACTGATATTAAATATATATTTTTCTTTCAATTTATATTATAATTGTGATAAATATACATTTATGTTTTAATATTTTTCAAGAAAGAAACTTTTCCATATCTATGTTGTTGCAAATTGTAAAAAGCACATTTCTAGGAAAATATGGTTGTTAACTTGAAAAAATATCAAGTAAGTTTTGTTAGAAGTCCTAATTAAATAAATAAATCCTTACCGCTTTGGATGCGGCATTCATCAATTCGTTGAACTGTTGTTTCAGCTTTTCGGAGTCCAGAGCTTCGGAAACCGTTTTCGAAATATTGTCACCGATATTCTTTGCGGTCGCGGCAATGTCCTCAAATTGTTTTTGAATGTTTGATGTTTCCGATTGAGCCGCGGGGGCATCGCGTTTCACGAAAGCGTGAACCTGTATCAAAAATAATAAAATATAATAATAATTGTTTAGGCTGTCGTCGTGGCCCGTAAAATATTTTTATAAATGATGGACTAGTATTTTCTCATGTGTCGTGGGTGCGTTTATAAATACACATCACACCCAGACCCGAAACAACAATTGGTAGAGCACACGATGAGTTGTTCCGTGCGGGAATCGAACCCGCAACACACTGCGCGGCAGCCGGTTGCCCAGCTACTCCGCCAAAAGTGCAATCAAATTAAACACTTTCAGACTTTCACGAGAGTTAATTAAGAGGCGTCACTATAGTCTAAGCAGCCTATTTGTGTTGAAGCATACATATGGCTTTTCCATGCTTAAAAATATGTATGTATGCTTATCCCTGTATATTCCCTCAATATTACGTAAAATACTCATAATTACACTGACTGACTGACATTTATTTATAATAAACCAACATAAAAAAAAATATTTAACGGGTAGACGAAATGTACAAAAAAAATCAATAACACAAAACACTGTTTATAGGAAAACAGTAATAGAGAATACTAAACATAGCATAATAATTATGTTAATGTGTGTGTCCGTTTCTACAAACGCTATTCTTCGAAAAAAATAGAAAATTTCATTGAAACTTTTTTCTGCATATATTAATGATATGCTTCCCAAGCTACTTTGTTTTGGAAATTAAAACAAAAAATCTGTCTCAATTCACTACTCGGACTACTACTGAAACTCGAATTTAAACAAATCAGTTCTTGTGAAACAAAATTTTTTATTTATCACTTTGAGTCCCGAAATGGATAAGTAAAATGAATATGAGTAATCACTTACGCTGACGAGGCACACGGCCAAAAGGACAATGAAGAGCTTGTTCATTTTTCTTAACGTCTTCACAACTTCACAACACAGTTGATACTGCTGCTTACAGTGTCAGCAATCCTATATATTTAGATTTCTGTCCAAATTATGTTTGAACTGCTTATCTCAATGACCTTTAATATTTTCAACGAAATATATGATTAGTTGTTGGGACAGTCCAAAACAAATTTCTAAGTAATTATATCAGTAAGGGTGAGTGATTAGGCGTTAATTGTAGTTTCGTTTTTAAAACTTAAACAACTTTATTGTTATAATTTCTATTTAGTTAATAAGCAGAAATATTATAAATATGTTTTTAATTGTTTTTTAAAATAATCGTTTATTGTAGTGGCTTGGAGGTTTCGATATTTGGCAGGTACCAATGTAACCTTTTTTGAGTTGTATGTATGTGTTGTATGATGTATGTATGGTAAAGTTAAGACTATTTAGACAACACAGACAGATAGGTGAAGGAATCTGGACATCGTGAGAAAACTTGAACTGGTGTTTTATAATTATAAAAGTGAAATCGTTAATCTTTCTTGATCATGCGTGGCGATTGATGCTCATTTCATCTTCGTGGGCGAGGCTTTTGCTCATCATTAGACACTTCTGTCGAATAATTGGTGTTACATTAAATTCATGCTTAACGATACCTATGAGGATTAGGTATATTTAAAATGTGATGTTTAGTCACTTTTTATTGTGAAATCATTCAACAATAATTATTGTTTTTACATCTTACAACGGTTTGGTCAAAATACAACTACAATTACTACTATACTATACTACTACTATAATACAACACGGCGTCGTGTTTCGCCGTGTGAGTGAAGTCACCGGAGGCCCAATCCTTCCCCTCCCCCAATCCTTCCTAAATCCCCAAATCCCTAATCTCTAAAAGGTCGGCAACGCCCTCGTAACTCCTCCATTGCGGGTGTCCATGGGCGGCGCTGATTGCTTATCATCAGTTAATACGTCAGCTCGTTTGCCGACGTATTACATAAAAAATGACATTACATACACGTTTCTTTTAATACTTCTTTGCTCAAAACCTACGAGACATAATCTTTTTGGCATATTTATTATCATCGGCGGTTTATTGAAAGTGTACCTTACAAAAAATAAAACTACCCAAACCGGGTGTCAATTGATATCAGGAGGTCGTTTCGCAATCATGTTTCTTCAATTCATTAGATAAAAGGATTTTTTCAGCATACCTAAAAACTTAGGAAATGAACTACGGTTCATTGAATGAAACCACACAAACAATAAATTATAACAAAAAAGTCTATTTTATTTCAAATTCAATATGTTAGCGCTAGGCACACGGCCTTCACAACTGGTAAAAGATTTTGAATCTACTGATTAATTTATTTAAGGTTTACATTGCTTTACGTAAGTCAGTCTTCTATGCAGCCGCTGGCTTGGCTTTCATATCGCTCATCTGTAAATAAAAATATTAGTTGAACATTAGTTTACACTAGCATCTGACGTCATTGATCGGTATAGAGTTGTATGCTATATTATAAGACCCGATCCTAATGGACCCTTCAACATGTAATTATCAACTAGTTAAGATAAAACGAATATACATACTTATGATGTATTTTTGTTGTAAGTTGGAGCTCTTTACAACAAAGTAAGTATCATTAGCTGTATTCATTAATATAATAAAGGTCCACGAGAGGCTCGATTTTGAGTAAGATCAAGTTTCAATAAGCTAAGAGATGGACCTTTTCATTTTGAGAACTAAAGTTTATGTAGCATACTACTTCTATAAAACACTGGCGTGTACGTAATCTCTACGTTACTTTCCTTTTTTTTTTCGTTTGAACGGGAAAATATCTTTAAATGCCTTCTCTAAACCTGGGTGGGCCGAGAGAGAGTATAGGACGCTGACTAAACACTAAAAAAACCTCTGCCTTTCGTCTCCTGCCTAAGACCAGGGCCGCGGCACATAATTTTGTTCGACCCGCAACCCCGGCTGAAAATCAGCCCTGTTTGGCCCCATCTGTATGTCTGTTGGCTCTTTCAAGGCAGGTCTGGGTCTAGTTGTAGTTGGGTGGCGAGCAACCCATGCTCGCCGTCCGGCTGGTTGCCGAATATCGTAGCACAAGCACCACAATTTCTAAGCTTGTCTATTTAATTATAGCTCTGCTCTATTCTAATTTAGCTTTGTAAAAGAACACTACAACCAAGTTTGTTATATATATAGCTACTTAGTGGATAAAAACCAAAAAGAATTTTCTTACAGCTTTGTTGATGCTTTCAGCAAACTGATTAAAATTCCTCTTCATGGTTTCAGGGTCGAAGGTACTAGCCATTTGGCTGTTGATATTCTTCGAGAATTCCTGGAGCTGTTTTTGAATGGCCTCCAAATGGTTTGTGTCTCCTGCTGCCGGTGCATCGCGTTTGACATAGGCATGAGCCTGTACAGAAAAAAAAACAGAAAATCTATGATACTGATTTGTTCTAAAAGCAGCAAATAACGATATTTAGTAATAAGGATTAAATATCATCTGGTTTGGTTTTGAGATCAATCGATCGTTAGAAAAATCTAATTCTTTACTTTTTTATCTTAAAAAACAATGTTGCACTAGGATTTTCTCCTGCATCGTGGATGCATTTACATACACATCACATCCAGACTCGGAACCACAATTAGTGGATTTCATAAAAAGTTGTTTTCCGTGCGGGAACCGAACCTGCAACACGTTGTGCGGCAGCCAGTTGTCTAGCCATTGCGCCAAACGTGCAGTCGAATCAGTATTAAATAATACACTCATATGAGTTATCTGATATGAAAATAATATATTAAAGAATGATTCAGCACTACCAAAGTCGCCATTGGTTGTCTACAGAGCCGATATACATGCAATACACGCATAGACGATAATATTTGTCTTTGTTGAAAAATATTGTTTTATGTTACAATAGCTTTTGTTTTGGTACCGAATCACACAAATAGAATATAGGTAGTTACAAATTCTTCTTAAAAATAAATCAAGTGAAATAAGTTTAATTAAGATTATTAATTTGCGTCTGTACTTAATAACGAAAAATATACTCACGCCAACAAGGCACACGGCCAAAAGGATAATCAACAGTTTGTTCATATTGATGAGGATATCACAACTTTACAATGCAACTGTAAGATGCAAACTGCGATCTCCTCTATACGTGACTCCTATATCTTCTCAAAGTTCGAAGAACATTCTGCATTGACCTCAGGTCAATGGTGAATCACTAATCCTAAATACAATATTGTCGATAGGAAAAGCAGTTTGTTTGTTCAGCTAGCACGCCTAAAGTAGTGAACCAAGTAAAATGATTTTTTACATTAATAAATCGGCAAACGAGCTGTCGGATTACCTGATGGTATGCAATCGGCGCCGCCAATAGACACCCGCAACACCAAAGGGTAGGATAGGGGTTGTGGATATAAGGATCGGGAAGGGATAGGAGAAGGGGCGGGGTTGGGCCCCGGTAACTTCACTCACACGGCGAAACCCAACGCTGTGGTTGAGTAGATTATGAGAAGCTAAAAACTACATACTGCTTTCGAAGTTTACGAACTGGTTGATGGAAGATGACGTAGCCTTTTGCTTGCGAGAGGAAAATCTTCAAGTGACCTCCCTGCCCAGGGTGAGGCGAGAGAAAATGTCCGAGTCTTACTAATTAACAACTTCCTACCTTTCTTCTCCTGCTCTAGGCCAAGACCGCGGTACCTTCACGGCATATTGGCTATTTGACGCACGTGCGGAACGCTATGCGCCGTACGCTCGGGTCTGGTTCTGGTCGGGCGGCGAGCTACTCTTGGACACCTTTCGCAGATCCGCGCTTGCGCTGACCCGAGTCCATCACTTGATACCCGACACCCAGATTGTCGCCTACTGCGGTGGTAGGAGCATGAGAAGGATAGCTCCTTTATGAACATGCTTAATCCCAAACGAACAAAGAAGAAAAAAAACAAAAGCATTGTTTCACAACAGTTTTCTAAAAGGCCGCGGTACTAGACAAATTTTACCCTATTAGGTTCTATTGGCAAAGATGCTGAATGACGTTAGAAAGCTATTTTCAGAAAGCTATTTTCATATAAGTGATAAATTAGTATTAGCTTTAATGTCAAGTAGACCAGTGAGCATAAGCTAGTCAGTTTATATGCCACGCTTGCATTTTTGATGTTATCAGCTTGCAACGTGCTAAACACATGCTATTTAATTGCATGTTGATCTATCTTGTTTCCAGTTGCAATGTACTGATTAAAATAATTGTCAGATCAAAGAAATAAATCGATAAGCCAGTGCTAATGTAGTTATTAATTTTAATCAATAATTTTCGTCTGTTGTATTAGGTCTACATTTTCTTTTCATGTTTTACTTCTATGGTATCATAATAATAAGCTATGAAGTTGCATCAAAGCAGAAAGATAGGTATATGCAAATGTTAAAACTAGTAATTTTTCGCTTAAGAATAACAAACATTATTGCGTCGACATCTCTTTTTTTTGAGGGGGAAATTATCTTTCAAGTTTGGGAGACCCATGCTTCGGCACGAATGGGTCGGCTTGACCGGAGTGATACCACGGCCTCACAGAAAACCGGCGTGAAACAACCACAGCGTTGAGTGAGTTTACCGGAGGCCCAATCCTTCCGCTCCCCCAATCCCTCCTCAATCCCTAAAACTCCAAATCCCAAATCCCTAAAACGTGAAAAATGGGTTGTCGAACAACGCACTCGTAACTCCTCCGTTGCTTACCATTAGGTAATCTGCGTGCTCGTTGGACGATCTATTACATAAAAAAATGCGTACCTACTTATAAACTTCCTCGTTTATAATATTACTTAGTAGGTAGGTATGGTAGAGCAAGGTATATTTGCTCAAAAGTTATGAAAAATGAAAAATATACAAATGTCCAAAAATATTACACCTGTCATCAAATATTTAAGGAATTTAGTGAGAAGATTGGTACTCTAGTGAAGCTATTTCCTCGTTCCAAAGTGTTCCAATGGAGGAAAACTAATAAACAACTCTATGGTTACTCTTGGTCAATTAATTTTATATTTCTATCTGAAAAGTAGCAAAAAGTGTCATAGTGATAGCTTATAACTTATCCACTGAGTAAATCAACTCGACTTTTTTTTCAAACCGGCACATCAAAGTCGTTATGCAAATAGCAAACGGGATATTGGATTAAGTCTGTTCCCGGCCGTTTGACTCATTTTAATGCTTCATTTCCGTACCAGATGAATGGAATAATTGAACTGCAATAACCGCATTTTATGTACCTATACGCAGAGTAAGGTAAAGAATTGTGTCTGTAGTACTGGACTAACACTATTTATCACTCCATAGTATAAAACAAAGTCGCTTTCTCAGTCCCAATATACAGTATAGTATGCTTGAATCTTTTAAACTACGCAACGAATTTTGATGTGGTTTTTTTTTGTTAGACAGAATGATTGAAAAGAAAGGTTCATATATGTATAATAACAACCATTTAATAGTGGAGTAATTTAGCATTGCACTCGTGTCAAACCGGTGCGCGTCGCTAGTTTAGAATATAAACTAATTATGGCAGTTTTCGTTTTTTAGGTTTTGTAAATTGCATTGTTGGTATCATGGTTTAACTGTGAAGCTAGGTGCCAAATTCTCCAGCCGGGATTGTCGGTTCAAGCGCCATGATGAACTGTCACCTAGTTCGGAGCATGAGAAGAAGAGGGGACAATTAAGAGTCTAACACTCCATCTCGCTCTACGCAGAGCGGGAGAATTAATAGAATGATTTTCGCCCTCCAAAAAAGAGTGGTAGGACTTAATAACAGGGTTACATAAACGATTTCTTTTCTTATATTTTACGGTGATACCACGGATGCTGAAATTGTGCCCGTTATATGGTAATACGCTGACCATGGGACTCATAACAATTCATTCGAGATTACATACCTACTTCCTTTTTACAAAATACATTTTTATCGAAACAACCATTTTTGGCCCGGAGGTTAAGCAGCCCGCTTCTCATGCATGAGGTGTGGGTTCGAAACCTGGCAAGTACCAATGTGACTTTTTCCGAGTTATATGTACAATATGTAAAATGTAAAACATCGTGAGGAAACCTGGTCGCCAACCTACATTGAGCAAGCGTGGTGATTAATGCTCTAACTTTCTCCGTATGAGAAGAGGCCTTTGCTTTGCAGTGGGCACTTATAGGCTGATGATGAACCATTTTTGAGTGGGAAAATCATCAAACTGCTTTTCTCATCCCCCGTTTGACTCTTACTAACTAAGAACCAACCCGCTCCTTCTTCTGCTTAGAGCCTACTTCTAGCGAAACATAATTGCTCTAGAGCCCACATACCTACTTAAAATAAAATATTTAGTAGCTACACTGTGCGAAAATATTATTATTATATTCAATCACGTACTTATATATAATAAATAGGCAAGCACACAAACATACACCCAATATCAGTAATTCCATCTTATGTGTGTAACGAGGTGCATTAGATAGTAACATAACAACATCCGTCAGCTGTTTATCACTGCGGGAGTCGGTGCATATACTTGCATAGGCACGAAGTTCAATTATTGTAACAGTGGAAATATTATTGAAGATAAGATTCCATTACATCCAATTAATAAATAACCAATTAATTAAAACTCACTACTAGTTTCTCGGTGTCCGGATCAAAAATTATGTAATATTTATTTAATTTCAGATCTAATTTTTTTTTTTAATTTATTTGTTTTTCACATAAATCATATTAGGAGGCACGAAGGTACTGCATACACCTAAAGGAATTTCTTCCAGCAGACCTTCGACAGGAAAATTAATTAAAAACACAAGACACAGTGTATAATCAAAAACAAAGTTAACAGAAAGAATCAGAAACTTAAATAACTAACACGTTTGTTGTGTTTGAGAAAAATAAACAAAAAATGGCGAGAAAACGCAATGACTCGAAGCAAGAGTTGGAGGGGCCACCCCACTAACTAAAGATAAGATAGTAAGAGTCAGAAACTTCTCGATCGGAAAAATCTCCCTAGTGCAATGAGATGCGTTTAAGTGTGTAAAGAACAACGTCTCTTTCTTAAGACTTAAATAACTATTTACTTTACTTCATCATCATCATCAGCTTATAAGTGCCCACTGCTGAGCAAATGCCTCTTCTCACACGGAGAAGGTTAGAGCATTAACTACCACGCTTGCCCAATGCGGGTTGGCGATTTCAAACTTGTAATTAGAAGTTATAAGTCCAGGTTTCCTCACGATGTTTTCCTTCGCCGTATGGCAGTGGTATCTAAATAATCACAAGTACATATTATAAGTTGGAAAAAGTCACATTGGTACTAGCCAGGTTTCGAACCCACACCCTAATGCATGAGAAGGGGGCTCCTTAACCTCCGGGCCACCACAACATTTACTTTACTTACTTGACTTTACTCAAAGTCAAGAGTAACTTAGAATTACACGTATATACACGTCAAAATGATCGTATTATATAATTATTGGTGAAGGAAAACTATCGTGAGGAAATATAGACTTGTAATTTCGTATTATAAGTTTGAAATTGCCAAAGCGTGGTGATTAATGCTCAAACCATCTCCGTGTGAGAAGAGGCCAACGCTCAGCAGTGGGCACTTGGATATAATTATGTAGACTGATGATGTATGCACGACAAATTAGAAAAACACTCGATAATTCCCAACATCCTACAAGATTATTATTATTATTGCTGTTACACAACAATAATATTATTGTAAGTAAATGACAACACTTTGTAACTACATATGTCCTACATGGTTCATAATAATATAAGACCATAAAATAAATGCATTTTTAAATTAAGTACCACTGTGTACACTGTAATCCTATTGTTGTTTGTGTAATATGGCTTTTATTTTTTAAATGCGAAATAAAGACGTGTCGGACAAACATATCATCTGTATTTAAAATAAACTTAAATACATCTATCTACATTTAAAGTCGACAATCAATAAAAGACTTCTAAGTTTATTAAGAGACTATTATGGTTTCATGAACTGTAATATTGTATTGCTTTAAGGAAATATTTATGAGTTCTGTGGATTAGGAGACTATCCTGGGGCTGATCTATGCTGTTTGAACATTAAAAACAATTCCATATACATATAAATAAAACACATTTAAAAAACATAGTTACGTTTTATTAGCTCATCGTTATCCGTGTAATGTTCATATATTACTGTATTGATTCCTTTCTAGCGCCTGTCAGTTCATCGTACTGTAAAGGAAAATCAACATTAAGTTGTTTATTTTAAAGAATTCTATTGGCAAGCATATTTTTATTTATCAGATAGAACAATTACTCGGAGTCATTAAGCTGTCGCGACTTTTGGGTAGGGACAATATTAAAACAAATATGTACATATAAAAATGAAAAAAATGATTACATAGTTCAAAACAAAATCGCTTTCTCTGCCCCTATGTTTGTATGCTTAAATCTTTGAAACGTCGCAACGGATTTTGATGTCGGTTTTTAATAGTTAGACTGAATGAAGAGGAATGTTTACATATATAATTGTATAATATTTAACACATATTAAATCTGTAGGTTTGCACCAGTACGTAACCGGGGTGGGCCGCTAGTATAAGTAGTATGACAAAACATTCATACTAAAAAGTTGTTAATACATTTAACATTTTTTTCCTACCAGGCGCATATAACTTAGTAAGCGTTATCAAGTAACATATATCATCGACATTTTCTATCTCTAAACACTTATAAAAAATTGAATTAAAAACAAATCGTTCGTCCATGTATTACCATGATAATTACCCTCTTTCAACTTATAACCAAAAGTCATTTTTTAAAAAGGATCAATATATACGTACCGCCCTCGACAACCTGTTCAGGTGATCTCCAATGACAGTGAAGATTGGTTGCAGATGATTCTCATTAACATCCCCAACTGCACTTGCAAGACTTTTGTCAATGCATTCCCTGAATTCCGCCATGTTTTTCTTTATGCTGTCTATGTTAAGGGTTGGAGGAGTAGCAGAGGTGACAGGGTCCATTGTAATAGGATCTCCATTCTGTGGGCGTATCATATACAAAATGTCACAATTAGGTTACAGCGATGCACATTCAAAAACAAATAATATTTGTTAAATCCTATTTAGTCCTATAAAGAATAGAACTATTGTTTCACAT
This sequence comes from Spodoptera exigua, assembly GCA_902829305.4. Taxonomy (NCBI): domain Eukaryota; kingdom Metazoa; phylum Arthropoda; class Insecta; order Lepidoptera; family Noctuidae; genus Spodoptera; species Spodoptera exigua. The sequence goes on from LR824612.2 coordinate 9,966,964, forward strand.
ATATCGGGTTCACTTCAATACTCGATACCAAAAAGTTGCGAGTGATCGCGCAATATACTATCATTAACCATGCCTCAATTTGGAGCTGGAATTAGAACGGGGTGGTTTTTTAAGCTATTCAGAGCAGGAGTCGTCACTGGATGATTACCCCTCAAAATTAAAAGAACATTGTAATATTTCATGTACGAAAACCCCATAACACTTCTCCACATTCAGAAAGTAAACATGAGACCTCTTTTTTAACAATTGCCTTTACAGCCAGTTGACCAATGATGCAAACTTTGAATTTAACTATACAAATAACAGGTCTAAATGCCTTTGTACATATTTATCGTTTTCAACATTAATCTAATACAAATTAGAGAGGAATTTATTTACCAAAACAATTCAATAGCTATGTTGATAGTTTGTTTTGTATTTAATGTTTATAGTTTGAGATATATTAATACATTAGTTTATACTTTTTCATTTGGGCCTACAATACGTATATATTACGGATTTAAGGATAGCAGACTTGTGGATGAAGGGGAGGGGGGTAGAATTAGGTCTTCGCGGTTACCTCATTCACTGGCGAAACACAACGTAAGTATTACTTCACGCTGGTATTTTGTAAGGCCGTGTCGAAACATGGCTCTCCCATACTGAGCATTTTCCAATATACTTGATAACTACCACTTTATTCGACCCGAAGTAAATTATGATCCCGAAACGAAACGCTTGCTTAATACATGTATATTCTAATTATGGTGTTTTAAGCAACTTCCATCTACAGCGTGTTTATTTTATCACGAGTGGCGTAAATCACCTCTTTTAATATACATATATATTTTTAAATTAAATTGTTATTGTAAACGTTATCCATACTTCATAACTCTCAGAAAATGAGAAATATTTTTGCATCACCGTTATCATCACGGAAGACCTTAATCCTACTCTCTGTACGAAAATTCGCCATTTGCAGCTATTGTTTTATGTTTTTTTATACAGGATATATAATCATATATATTCTGTGATGCAGTGGTATCCCTTTGGTGGAGCCAGCCCATTCGTGCCAAAGCGTAGCTGTCACACACTTATATTTCATCGTTTAAAAGTCTGTTTTTATATCTCTAACAGAAATCAATTTACCAACATATGACAACTGATTTTAATCACTATTAAAAAATAAAATAAAATAGTTACACAACTTACAATAAAAACCAACAGAACACAAATAAAAATGAAATATTTCCAAAACATGTTTGACTTGTTTAAAACCAACTTGTGTGGTAAGATGAAAAATACTGAACAAAGTATTGGAGAACGATTAGTTTATGTACAAACGGTAGACGGATATTTACATAAGTACAGTCACACACATAACGTCCAGGTAAACTGACTTCTTAGTACTAGGTATTATGCAGATACTAAGGTCTTACATAACAAAACACAATTATTATTATTTTCCTAATAGGTAAGTTACGATGACTGCCTCGGAGCCTTAGAAGTTATTTGCGTACACAAAGGTTAAGTTTGGTCCTTGCCTTCGTACATAATGTGTAATTAAACATGTGTAATTTGTATAAACATATTTTACATAACATGTTTTATTTCATTTAAAAAAAATGTCTGTCCTTCCTACTAAAAATAGTAAAAATATAAAAAATAGTAATTAAAATTGAATCAACTAAATTTGGTATTTATATATTTAAAATTTCAATAAATGGTCGAAAATGAAAGAACTGCGAATTTAAACTTAATACAACATAATATAATTACGCGGGTATTAACGCGAAAAGTATTTATTGGAATACCTGGTTGGACAGGTACTTCAACCAACAACTACCAAGGTATTTCAATTAATACTTTTCGCGACAACTTTTCTCCTCAATCCCTAAATTCCGAATTTTGTGTTGCAGGTGTCCATGGGCATTAGACATGGGCATTATTAAACCTCGTTTGCGAACCTATCCTAAAACAAAATACGATGTTTTTATAATACCTATCGTGAGACATACTAAATTAACTTAAAATCGCGGGTTACTCACGTCTATCTTGATAAAGCTCTACTAGTTTCGAACCACAGAGGGGTTCTTCCTCATGACGAGCGTGCGCGTACGCGGCGACGTCAAGAGCGAAACTAGTAGAGCTTTTCTCAATATAGACGTGAGTAACCCGCGATTTTAAGTTAAAATACTATGTAATGATTTTACTCCCTTCAATGAGAAAACTAAACAAACGCCACTCTGAAAATACCTCGGAAATACCATTTAGTTATTTTTATACATTTTTAATAATAAATTCTAAAAACTACTTATCAATCGCCAAAATTTCGTCAGAAAACAAAAGATAGGTAGGCACTACAAATTTCGACGTATTCGCGCTATCAGCGGTTTTCGTAAACATGCGAGATTTTTTATAATAATAGCGAGGTTATCAAACTATTGATTCATATTCACTATTATTTACAATTATACTTAGTTCTCACTACTTCATAAATAAATATTTTTATAAAAAAAACCTGGTCTCTACTGAAAACGTCATCGAAAATAGTTTACAACTAACTTAGTGCATAACAAAAAAGGTTCATGTTAAAATAGCCATTATGAAAAATCTAATTTATAATATTCTATATTAAATTTAAAGAATATGCCTATTAAGGACTGATGATAAATAAATATTATTTTATCAAAGAACGAACTGACTGTTAAGCCATTAATATTGTGGTGTCCTGGAGGTTAAGGCGCCCGCTTCTCATGCATGAGGGTGGGCGTTCGAAACATGGCAAGTACCAATGTGACTTTTCCGATTTATATGTACTTTCTATGATTATTTAAACACCACTGACCTAAGGTGAAGGAAAACATCGCGAGGAAACCTAGACTTATGATTTCTAATTATAAGTTTGAAATCGTCAATTTGCCTTGAGCAAGCGTGGTGGTTATTGCTCAAATCATCTCCGTGTGAGAAGAGCCTTTGCTCAGCAGTGAACACATATAGGCTGATGATGATGATGATTACTATGCCACGTAAGAAGTTTGAATACAAACAGAAATTAAACAAAAAAATTGCGGTACAAGTACCTAATCAATTAAATGACTGTAATTAGTGTCTGGACTTAATGACTGCGTTAGTTTAACTGAGCATAACAGCTTAATATTTACACAATTTACTACTTAAGCTAATAATATTTTATAATCAAATACGCTGGAATAAATCGTAAAACTAAAGTTATATTCGTTCGTTCAATCAATGATTAATTTTATAAAAAGTCAATGACCTGGTTATCTTTGTTACTTACCTAAAAAATCGTTTAATAAGTTATTATAGTTAAAAGGAGGAACACATACATAGTTTAGATTATTTTATAAGAAGTAGAAATATTAAATTTATAATTTTCTATTTAAGTTAAGAGAGCAAAATATAAGCGCTCGAAGTTTTCCCATAGAATTCGGCTTAGTGACCACTTGAATGACAAAGCAGTTAACATTTCTTTTATATGATAAGTTTATTTCGTTTGTAGTAGCAATTATGATAAGACGAAACTCATTACTATGATGTTATTTATTCAAACACACATTTTTAAATGTGCAAACATGATTTATAATGATATTTGTTCACCATAACTTGTTAAAGTGAAAATTTATTACTCTAGTCAAATATCATTATTAGATTATACCACTCATTATTTAATGCTCTTAAATATAAGCAAACAAACTGTATCTTGGGAGAACATAAAATATTTTTATGGGACAGGGAGGCAATGTAGGATTCTTTTCTTTTCGCCTGATTTAACATCAATCAGCATTTAGAATAATGACAACAAGTGAAGTAACGTGCCAGAGTATTCGGGCCAACTCATTTGCCAGTAAACAAAAAATAAAATTCCTTCTGGGCCTTTCCTTTATTTTTTATTTCACATTCTGACATTTGGTCGACTTACAGGTAACCTATCTAATGTCTCTACAAACAAACTTACAAACGTACAAATTTCACTTCTTTATAATATAAGTATTAGTATAGATCTCACTAAGACTCGGAGCACCAATTTGTTGATTACCCAAAAAGTAATTGCGTGTAACACGTTGCATGGCATTCACCATCGACATGACGTGTCTCGTAAATGGAGTTCTCTAGCCATTACCAAAACAAGGGATCTCTAGTTTTTAAGGAATATATCGGCAAACGATAGAAGAACAATTGGTGCGCGAACGCTGGCACTGGACGGATTCAATGATGATAAGCGATCAGCACCGCCCATGGACAACCGCAATACCAAAGGAATTACGAGTGCGTTGCCGGCATTTTATGGATAAGGGTTTCAGTTAATTAGGGATTGGGAAGGGATGGGGAAGGAGGGTGATTGGGCCTCCGGTAACCTCACTCACACGGCGAAACATAACGCTGTGGTTGTTTCACGCCGGTTTTTTGTGAGGCCGTGGTATCGCTCCGGTCGAGCCCACCCATTCGTGCCGAAGCTTGGCTCTCCCACACATGAAGGTTTGAAGTAATGTACTATTGAAAATTTAACCAGACCAAGGAGGAGGCTTCTGGGCTGGAGACCCGTCACTCGTCACTCCTCTAGTGTTGCAAGTGTCCAAGACGGCGATGATTGCTTACCATCAGGTAATCTGTAAGCTCGTTTATCTTCCAAAAAAACTTTTACATAAACAAAATATTTTAATCCTTTTAACTAAAAATAATCCTTTTGAATAAATATAAATGATGAATATACACAGAAAATCGGATAAATTCACCGCGTTAGGTATTATGATACCGGTTGTACTACCAATTGGGTTAACAATCGATGTTCAGACACAATTGTTTGAAGAGATCAAAACGTTGAATCGATATCGATACCTAGAACCTAATTATTAAAGTTTCAAGTCTAACTCTAGCGAACTAGGGCTTTATAACGACTAATGGAGTATCGAGTTTCAAATTAGTATCGATATAAATAATACAGGTTCTACTAAATTCAGTCTGGGTGTAGTTTTGCTAGACAGGCGAAGGAATATTTTTTTGTTTTACAGTTTTATAGGTCCCGTTGCCATACATCATATTTAGAAATTTCGTTTGGTAATAATTCTGAAAACATGGGATTCAATTGCCGATATATTACAGTTTCAACCATCAGATTATATTTATTTATTACCATCAGATACTATTCAAAGATTCCGTCGCAGTATACGCCAGATCTGTGAACGGCGAGCAAGGGCTCGAGATCGAGAACCAGTCCCAATAGTACGGTGTGTCGCGTCTCATCATGGCACAACAGACCACTAAAGATGGGTGTCCACTAGACTTTACCATTATACCATTGCGCTGAGATTTTCAAGGCTTTTAGTTAGTAAGCGTCTGACACTTCTTCTCGCCCATCCCAAGGCAGAAGTTCAGAGATTAATAAGGCAAAAGTCGATACTAGGTATTTTCTAATACTATGAAATGACAGAGGCAAGCAATAATAAATCTTTAATAGGTTATCGTCTATTCTAATGTGGGTACATAAACATATTAATTACAATAACAACTGATATGATTATCTGTTCTAGGTACCTTGGACAGATGTCGAGAATCAATCTGTGTTTCGTTTTAAAATACTACTAATACTTTATATAGAACATTCGTAATTCAAAATTAAACGGCATTTATGTCAGTTTCATTTCAAAAAATGTTAGGTTAAAACTTAAAAGCAGTATACTGTTTCTCCTTTCTTCTTTACCAGATTATTAAAATGTGGCTCCTGAATATTATTCAAGCTTAGATCTCCGAATCGCCTTGTATGAACTGAAACAAAAAAATATATATTTTACTATCAACAATCGAGCCAAAACTTCCTTAAATTCTTGTAAAGTGAGCATGTTTTACTTTGCACATAAATTCTCTTTACAAAGAAGGATCAACTAATTAGGTTTAGTTACAAAATAATTTATTTACAACTAAAAACTTGCACCTCACTAGGACTTTCACTTGTGTCATAGGTTCGGTAACAAACAACCAGGCCCGGAACAACAATTCTATGTTGTTTTAAAGAAGTTTTCTAAAAGCGAACCTCATTTAATACCATATCAATATCCCCCATAAAATTTATACAATCCATGTATCAACATAATATATCAAATCATTATCAAATAACAATTATTCTTCCCACAATTACTTTGATGTACCATGTAAGATAAGTTACTTTACAAGTCAACAAAATTAGCAAACAATGAAACGCCAAAAAAGTATCTCTATTTGGCTACATTACGCACAAACGCAAGTCCACTTTACATTACAATTGAAATCAAATACAAAGTTAGATCTTCGAATAAATAATAACTATTATAATACTAAAATGGCAAACATAAATCGTTTCGAGTACATTTGTAGAACAAACAGACCTTCGGTTTATAAGTTACTGGTCAAACATAGAAGTTTGTGTTGCGTTGTGTGTTGTCTACATTAGAATTGCGAACTTAAAATTTACTTAAAGGCTTCAACGTATAATTGGAGAGGAAATATTGTATTTTAAAGCCACTGTTATTTTTTTAGAATACATAGATCCTTAAATAATAAATAATTTATCAAACCCTTAGCGTAAACCGGCGTTCATGCACCTATTGTTTTTCTATCGTGTCTCTAATTGCCATGATCGTAAGATTAATAGTAAAGTCTTAAAAATCTTACTTTAGATATTTGTTTGTATTTCAATTTAAGTGCACAGTTTGTTTTTATTAATCGACATCGCTTCATTATGGGTAAATAGGTACTGACGTTGATTTGAACTGTGACCTTTGACCATTGGGTGCATTTAGCCTATGTCTTTCTCCGTATGTTCAACAATATGTGTAAGTAAGTGAATTTTAAAAAAGCATAAAAAACTACTTTGGAATTAGTCAAATAAATCATATCATAAATCATAATAAAGGTTTGTTTTGGATACTCACCCAATACTTAAAAAAGTTACCCATCATATCACTTGTTTTCTTCTTTTCTTCCTGCTTCTTGGCTTCCATATTTGGATCAAACGTTGGTATGTACCGGTCAAGTATTTTGGACATATCTACCAAAAACCCAGGAAGGCCAAGATATCCAGATCCATCTGTGTTGGGTACTTTAGGAGCTTCTGGTACTTCAGGAAGGGTTTCGATAGGGGGAAAGACTATGGCTTCTGGCTGGTTTGGTCTTGCATAAGCCTGGAACGGATGGTTTTATATAAGAATGTTTTTGCGTTTTTGAAAATAGAATTTGGAACAAGAATTTTAAATTATTACATGAATTCAAGTACTTAATAATATTTTTTTCTTTATGACACTTTTAAACATAGAATCGCGTATACATAAATGTGGTTACTATTCTCATTTACAAATATTAGGTAATCTTACATGCATGATTGATGACGATCTCCAAATTCAGATGTAAATAAATAAATCATATTTAATTTCGATGTAAGAATATAAAAAAAACTTGTTAATTTTTTTATATACTTAAACGTACTGTATATCATGACAAACATGCCTATTAAGTAATTTAAAAATCTTGTTCGTAATACAACAATACCATCAGAACATACCTTACCTTAACACAGAGATACATGTATAGGTAGGCTTACAAGGTATACATACATATATAAAAACAGTTTGGTAACAACAATGCTAATGATACGCCAAATTATACATTCATTCGGATGCCGTTATTCTACTTAATGGACTGCGATTATCATATAAATGGAGCATTGTATTAATCTATGCTATTCCTAAATTTAAGAGAAATGTTTTCAATGATGCGGAAATTATTACATATACTTTTTCTATTATATTTAATTTAATAAAAAAGTTACAGTTATTTTTATTCGTTGCACAATTTCCGTACATGGAATGAGTTTGCACTAATATGTATGTGCGCTTGTCAGGCGGGCTGGGGATCGTAGCTTACAAGTTTCCAAAGTAGTAGATTTTCCCTTAGACTGATTCAACCACACCCACACGTGAAGAATGAGGTTACTAAGAGACATATCCCACGCCGCAGTGACCATACAATTTTATTAACTACTAATTAATTAAAAGATGAAATATCCAATCAAACTGTTCGAACAGATGAAGACGAATATGAGGAATCCAAAACAAGAACTGCATACGAAATCACACTTAACATACTCACAAAATAAAATGTTGACGATACTAACAATATATAAAGGAACGACATCTTTAACAAGGATATACTAAAACAATAAACAAATGAATATTTAGGTTCTATTTATAAATATGGCAAAGTTCCTTATTACCTTTGAATGAACTAAGAATGTCACGTACAAACGATAAGTCTTATCTTTAAGTTGTGGTCATCTATTGTTTAAAGGAAACCGGTACTTAAGTTATCAATAAATGCTGCAGATATGTGCTAAAATTCTTTGTTTGATCGTACTTTGTGGAAGTGAATATGTAATTTAAATATTTAAGGAAATTAGAAAAGAAAATCTAATTACGTTTGTCAAATACTCGTTTCAATGTATAATACACCCGTGTCACAAACACATTTAGTGCACAATAAAACATATTTGTTACTAACCTACGCCCCGGCTTCGCTCAAATACAATGCTGATACTTCTCCACTATGTAATAAATATTAATCTTCATGTTCAATCACTATACACATCTGTTAAGAAAACGCATCTAAATCGATAGTCGTATTTTTTTTTAATTTTAGCTCACACAGGGATATAGGGAAAGAGAAAGCGACTTTGTTTTAAAGTATGTATTGTTTTTTTTTTTGTCATATGGTAATAGATCTTGTCAGCAACTACACAAGCAAAGGAAAGCAAAGGATATCTAACCAATTGGTTTCTGTTGTTCTGTTTTGTCTCCTGTAACTGATTCAATTCACACATGTAGCAAATTCTTTTTATATTTTTCCAATTTCCTTCACTTCTTCTTCAAACAAACTCAGATTAACAAATCGCATAGCTCTCGCATTGTCATAAAAACACGACATTTATATAAAACTGTTCGGAGTGAGCAAACACAATAACTCATCATGCAAAACGCATATTGTTTCACAACACTAGGAAAAATATTTGTCACTCCGAATTACGAATGTTGGTTTTGAATTTTACCCAAAACTGCTGTATTTTAGTCCATCGTTTTGGTGATATAAATGGTGAACTCGACTTTGCGGAAATATGCTAAGCTCCGCTAACGAATAAAATGTGTAATTGTATGTGGTAGTTTGTTTTTGACCGCCACGAGTTTTGATTATGAAATGCGCAGATACAGATGCGGATTTGTGCACTGCATTTAAGTATGTTTTATAAGCAGACTTGGTAATTTAGAGAGCAGAGAGTAAAGTACCCTAATATCGGAAAAGGAGGATCCTCTGATCAGGCGAGGTGATCGTGCCAGGTGGACTACTGCCCAAACTTCACTTGCGCGATGTAGGAACTTGATCGTGATTGGTTCTGTTGCTGCGTGTTGTGCGGTAGATGTCGCTAGAATAAAATAAAAAGCAGTACGTAGTATGTAGTTTAAGTATGTCGTTCCTCACTTTCTCACGAGGCTCCCTTATCTCGCAGAAAAGCTACTCATTAAATGCTCACAAGTACGATATAATAAATTCTTAATATGTTTTTCAAAATTGAGCCTTTTATACTAACTACTACTGCCTTTATAATGTAAGTGACCATTTATAGGGAAAAGCTTTAATCACCTTTTTCTTTGTATCTAGACACATTCCCATTTCGAATACGCATTCTGTCTGACCATATGTTCACGAAAATGCTCTTACAGTTCCCTCTAAAAGATTTATGATGGTTAACCAAAGGTTGATGGGCGACCCATTTTGAGTTGTACCGTCTGGACATTTTCTACCAACACCCACTTCATTAATCGGATTTCCTTAAAACATGCCACATGGCGATATCGCACAGGCATCCTTTTCTCACCCATTAGTGCCACTACATCCCCAAACCCGCAAAGGTCGTTAGTGCCATTATTCCTCTCTATCCCACTCACAAAATTTCTATTTTCTATCCTTGTCCCTCTCAACAAGGTGCTTTCTATCGGCACTTGTAAATGAAGTAAATTGAAGGTTACGCACATTTTCTTGCTAACTACCTACACACAAGTTTTTACACACTGTTTTGCCTGTTGTAAATTTAAATTATAAATGATATGATTTTTTTATTAAAATGGTTTTCTAAACATCTGCCTATTGGAAAATTCGGCTTTTAAAAATGTTTCTATTAATTAAAATCAATAACATACCTAAGAATATTAAATTAATATTAAACATTTGTTAAAAAAGAAGAACATTTATAAACGTTACTCCACACAAGGATTTGGTCCTGTATCGCGGTGCATTTACTAACAAATTCACATACACAAGCCACACAGACTCGAAACAACAATTCGTGGATGACAAAAAGTGTTGTTGTTCCGTGCGGGAATCTAACCCGCGACACTTTACACAGCATTCAGATACCCAGCCACTGTGCCAACCAACTTTAAAAACTTTCTTAATTTTTTTCGAATTATGAAGTACTAGCGTCTTCCCGCGACTTCACCTGCGTGAAATGTTGACTTCTGCAGATTTTTGGTTTGAAAACTATCCTTTGTCCTTTCTCGAGTACCAAACTATGTCTGTACCAAATTTCACACAAATCGTTTTAGTATTTTAGGCGTGAAGAAAAGACAGACAGAATTACTTTAGCATTAATAATTCAATTCAATTCAATTCAATATATTTATTGCATTCCACAATGTGAACTTAGGCGGTAGGGTACATAAGAATTTACATATATTAGTTTAAGAGCATTGTGGGCCCTGTCGGGCATAACAACATTTATTTATTTATTTATTTTTTTTTATGAGGAGGACTAGTATTTGTACATATATGTTTACAATTTTAAGTAGGTTTATATAGCTCTTTCTATCTATACTAATCTATACTATCTATACTTATATTATAAATTAAATGCGAAAGTAAATGTCTGCAGGAAGACACCATTCCACGCGAACGGAGTCGCGGGCAAAAGCTAGTTATACATGTATTTTTAACATTTGTTTCTTTTTTTATTATTATTATAGTTTATTTAGTGAATTTATCATTTAATAAGTATATACTTCTTACTTATATGTTTATTCTATATTATTAATTATTTATTGTTGTGTTAGTTGAAATTAAAATTAAAGTTTTACATTTATTTCGACAGAGATAGATTTTATATGTAATGCATATAGTTACGACATGTACTGTTTTATTTTGTTAAGTGAGTTTATCGTCAAAGAATTCTTTTACTGTGTAATAACATTTTGTTTCCAGGAGTCGTCTTAATTTGTGTAAAAACACATTGGTTTTAATATTAGTTTGGATTTTTGATAAGAATTATTTAAGTTCGTAATTCTCATTAAATAACATACATAATACACAAGTTATTCTGTCTGTTAGGTACGTGACTGGATAATATTTTCAAAACAATGGAACGTATAGACGGACGCGTGATTAAGATAAAAACTTAATTATTCTTTACTCATTTAGTATTACGCTCACAGTGGTACATAGTAAGAATAGTTTAGAGTGTGTGTAACTGTGTACCTTTGTTTATATGTACCTATACTTATTCAAACCAAATGCATTGTTGACAATATTTTGATAACAAAAGCGTATTTAACTTAACTTTTCTTCATTTTGATGAGAATCTAAGAAATGAGTATTGTAATTTATATAAAAAAGACTTTATAATTTCTAGTCACGTCTGAACTACGCGTTTAAAATAGTATACTAAGACGTTAAACTTTAAAAGAAAATTATTGAGAATTAATCTGTTGCAATTTTTTTATATTTTAATGTGTTTGTAAGCTCACATCTCGCGCTGTTTAAAGCGATTTCGCTGATTCTTTTTTTGAATATTTTTATAGAATGCGAATAATTATAACGTAGGTAGGATGTAAACAAAGTCACGACGAGAGATCAAATTCTTTTTTTTTTAAAAAAACCATAGTACTATCACTGATATTAATACATCACTTTTATATGAAACAATAGTGTGTAAGTTAAGAGAAAACATAATTCTCACAAAGATAAAATATTACAACTTCAAATTAAAAAGCTAATATACATACAATACAGATACAATAAACAATATTGTTAAGTTAATTGGAACAAACAAATAAAAGAAAAAACAATACAATACAATCTAGTCTGAATGAGACTCGTTCAAAAACTGTCCTCGACTATTAAAAATGCTGAACCTTTTTGGGAATAGCTTCAAAGTGGGGTTGAAAAAATATAAAAACATACGAACCATTTTATTTAATTTCGGCCTTTTTTGTCTGTGAAATTAATTTTCGTGCTATGAAATGAAGTTGAAGTAATGTTACAACCACCTCTTATAAATATGATTTTTCAATACTCAGGTAAATGTTATCTAAGGAATCAAATTGTTGCTGTCACTGTCGTATACTAAGCATCTGAAGCGACAGCACTATAATTACTCCTCAGGTAACTTTTATCAGCCCTTTTACTATAAATTATAGGAAAGAACAAACAATAAAATTGGTCATTGTATAGTATGCTTATTTTTTTCGAAACTTACTGCAACTATTTTTCGAATCTTCTTTTCTTATCGAAGCAAAAGTTTTTGCCCTGCACTAGGATTTTCTCCTGTTTTGTGGGTGCATTTACAAACATAAAATTTCGCATTCATACACATGCCACCTAGATCCTTTTTTGTGGGGGGAAAATCATCAAATGACTTAGTTCTCACACCCAGGATGAGTGTCAGACTCTTACTACCTAAACCCTCCCCCCGTTCCTTCTTCTGCTCCCGCCACCTTGGCTAATCTAGACCTGAAACTACAACTTGTGGATCAGACAAAGAGTTGTTCAGTATGGAAATCGAATCAACACATTTCGCAGCAACTGGTCCTGCAATCATGCAGTCAACTAAAATATGATCCTTTTTTAAAAAGAAAACACAAAAAAAAACAATTTCCAATACAAAACTATCGATAGGAACGACCCGAGTATTAAGAACCAAACTTAACAGTATCGACACTCCATAACCGAAGTAAAGCCAAAATTGTTTGTGAATAGGCCTCTACATTGATTCATATTTACTTGTAATGTCAACCTCGATAGTCCACCCACCGTTTATTAAATTAAACCCTCTTAATATTTCAGCTGGGCCTGTATTTACTTAGGACCTCAAGTTAGGCGCTTATCTCACAATATAATGCGACTCTCGGATTATATGAAAGCATTTTCCGCACTCCGAATGGACAGAATCTCGTGTTACATAGATTTCTTTGGTGTTGATTATAAACAGAATACTAATAGCTAGTTTTGTTCAGTTTCTTTCTTGGTTCGAGTAGAAAAATGTTGTGCTTTTAATGTTAATGCTGCATTTTTATGCTCATTTTACTCTTTGGACGCAAATATAAGTAGAAAGTCCAGAATATGAACTTTTATTGTAAGGGGAAAATTTTGGGGTAGGAAAATAGGTAATTTAGGAGGGGCTTAGCTCACACGCTGAATCACATACCTACTGTTGTTTCACGCTGATATTATATGCAGTCCATAGTGATGCCTACCATACTTGTATCCGCCGAAGCATGGTTCTTCCACAAATACTAGGGTGGAGGTGAATTTGAACTAGAAAGAAATCTCAATATCAATTTAAGTACTTCTTTTCTGAATCTATTTACCCCTCGAATTCATTTAACGCCGTCTTACTGTAGTTACTACAATCTTAAAAAAAGTGTTCTGTGAAACTATAAACTAACTGCTTTAGTTTTTACCTAGATGCTAGAAACTCACACATCAATACCTACTGTTATGGGGATGCTATTAACACACAAGTTGGTAGGGTTGTCGCGATCGAAACTAATGCCGATGTTAAGCAACAAACCACGTATTCAATATAGGGGCGCCGCGGGAACAACATCATGAATGCTCGTTAGTTGTCATCGCCATCCCTGAAATAGTGTATACGTGTTGGTGAAACTTGAAATGTGGTGGAACTGTGTCTATCTAACTCAATATGGAGGGAAACTATTTTGAATATGCCATGTAGAACGTTACGGTAGTAATTTAATTATATTATTTGTATTTGGTAGAAATAGTAAGTTGGATAGGCAATATTGTTGAGTGAAAACTCTCTTGTACTTGTTTTGTTTTTCATAATACCAAATGACACCCGGGCCAGATTATAATTCATAATTTTGATTAAATGTGTTATTGGCGTTTTGGGGTTTAGAGAGAAAGATTTTGGATTTGGAAATTGGACCATATTATTCATAATTTTTTTTAGCGGAATAAGACACCGCGGCCTCGGCCTAGAGCAGGAGAAGAAACGGGGTTTGAGAGTCAGTAAGAGTCGGACTCTTTCTCTTGCCTCATATTGGGCGGGAAAAGTCATTTCGTGATACCATTCATTCATTCTCTTCTTACTGAAGATCCTCACTCATACTGCAAAATACAATGCTTTGGTTCTTCGACGCCGGTTTTCCTGTGAGGACGAGTTGGTACTCCGATCGCGGCAGCCCGTCATGCTGTAGTATGGCTGTCCCACATATACCATAACCCAACGTAACATAACTAGACAAAATCGTATGCTACTATACAAACATACGCCAAGATTGATGTGTGATGTTTGTAAACAAACCATAAGAGGAATCCGCGAGTTGTCAACTTTGCCGCGGGCAGTCACAAGCACATCCTCTTTCTCTGTCTATTTTTGTAGTGACAGTCCTGAAAGACAGTGAAAGGGTAAAAAACAAAAAAAGTCCTATTTATAACCTCCTTACCTTTGTTTGTTAATATAAATTTCACATCGATCTAGATTTAAATTTGGAAAAGGTTTTGTCTATCTCCTTCTAGCAATAATCTAATTCTAATTATTAGATTTCATATCAGCATACCAAATCATAATATTTATTGTGGAAATGAGTCTCGTTAACCCCAGTCGCTTTTCAATAGATCCAAGTAAAGCCTTATCAATTATAATTCATTTCCATTTCTGAGACTCTTAATTGATTAAGCAGTTAACGCTGCCGTTTTTCCAATTCTGTTATCTTCATCGCGAAGGATATTTGAATAGGATTTTTGCAGTAGTTTTAATTAAATCTTTATGCTGCATTTTTAAACACTTCTTTAGCTTTTAGGAGTAGTTAGGGATTTTTAAATCTGGACTTTCAACGTGTTTTAACGAGTTTGCAAAGTTCTGGTGACATTTTAGTGTTTATCGTAAATATTTTCTAACTCCTTCAACCGTTATAAATAATATGGCCTATAATAAGAATGTTTTTATAAAAAAAATCATGGATAGGTAATTTTATCAAAAAAGAGGGGGTTTCAAAAGTGTTACACTTCCAAAAAAAATTTGAGAACTGCTCACTGAATCATAAGAGGTTCAACAAATTCATATTTTTCTTTTTTATGCACTGAGATTTTTTATCAACCGATACTACCTCAGAGACTGGTCATGAGGACCAAGAAAGTATACTCTCTAAACGTAAGTAAACACATGGTACTTGAAACATATGCTCTATTACCTCTAAGCTCCTTCACTCAACTTTATTTAAGCCGGTTACAACTCTACAGTATGTTACGAACTTCAAAGACTTATCTGTCATCTGAAGTTAGTCTAAAATGAACATCATAGTCAACAGTTGACGTCAGCTCACAATTTCTTTAGACAAGGGTAACATACAAACATATACATATAATTATGTACTGATACAAGATTAAGTTACTGAGAGTTATTTTCAGATCGCTAGAACAATGGGTGTATAATATTGAATACTAATAGGGTATCGTCATTGTATTTGCTACCAAAGGTTGGAGTACTAAGGTCTCTTTTGATCTGATATTTTCGAATCGACAATTTTTGATACTCTATACATGAGGACGATAATGCCCGACCTTTATTAGCGTTATAACTAGCTACTCTTCGGCGGTTTCACCCGCTTCTCTGCTCCATTTAATCGTAGCGTGATATTTTACAGCCTATAGCACCCAAGAACATTGTAGCTATCTATCAGTGAAAGAATTTTGGAAATCCGACCAGCGGTTCCAAAGATTACCCCCTACATACAAACTTACAAACATACAAACTTACAAATTTTACCTCTTTATAATAATTAGTATAGATATAGACAAATCAACAGAATCTTTATTAACCAAACATTATTAGAAATGTAAAATAAATCAATGCTATGAAAGGATTACGCAATAGAATCCAATATAGATGTAAAAATATTAAGAAAAAATGAAAACATCATTCAAAATTTCGATTGTAAAATTGAAATGTATTCTCAACGTTCATCACGTCTATTTTAAATCAATTTTACTAGCTTAAATCACATAGAAAATCTATGCAGAAGCTCCTCAATAAAATATTCAAGAACTAAACTATTTTAAGATGCAGCTCAGACGATATGAGACAAAATTCCACCAGAGTTTTCTTTCAAGAAAATTGAATATTCATGTCGTAGATAAGAACTATCCTTCATACAGCTCGTTTTAAATGGCTGTTCCGTAACCCAATGATTTATATTTAAACTTTTACAGTTTTTTTTGTGAGCGGAAAATCATCAAATTACTTCTCCCGCCCAGGGTTGGGCGGGAGGGAGTGTCAGACTCTTACTGACTCAAAACCCCCCTGTTCCTTCTCCTGCTCTGGGCCGAGGTCGCGGTGCCTCATTGCGCTTACCCCGCAACCCCAGCTGAACATCAGCCCTTTAGGGCCCCGTCTGTGGTGGTCTATTGGCTCTTTGAGGCGCGCGCGGAACGGTACGCGCCGTACGCTCGGGCCTGGTTCTGGTCGGGCGGCGAGCTGCCTTTACTCGCCGACCGCAGACCCGTGCTTACGGTGGCCGGAGATCAACTTTTACCCTGTGATGTCATTTATTACGTGTCACACTTTATGAACGGTGTTTTCAGCAATCAATCAGTTTAAATAATTTAAAGTAGGATTTTATGCTGTACGGTTGAATCGTACCTGCTTCAATACAGTTCTTTGTTTATGGAGTTACGAGTGCGTTGCCGACCTTTTTGGGAATTAGGGATCGGATATTTAAGGTTTGAAGAGGCATGAAGTCAAGCATTGGGCCTCTGGTAACCTCGCTCATACGACTGTGGTTGTTTCACACCGGTTTTTTGTGAGGCCGTGGTATCACTCCGGTCAAGCTTAACTAATTCTGTCGAAGCTTGGCTCTTCCACACTTAATTATTCTTCACCTACTTCTTATTTTCGATTATTGTTGTTTATCAACGTTGCCATTAACCTTTACTGCCGATCATTCTATGTTGTACTAGCTTCTGCCGGTAGTTTTGCCCGCGGTACCCGGATGATAATTAATTAGCTTATGTTATTCCAAACGGTACTTTCTATATCAATTTTCATCCCTTTTCATTCAGTAGTGTAGTATTCAGTAGTGAGGACTTTTGGTACTCTTACGTACCAAGTGTCCTCACTTATACATACTTATAAACTTTTCCCTTTATAATATTAGTAGTCTCTATAGCTTCAGCTTCCAACTAAATATTTTAATCACGAAAGAGTATATGCAGGATAACCTATTTTTTTTATCTTAGGTTTATAAAAATTATTATCTCAAGGTCTTTTTGAATTTCAGGGCTTTATTTATAAGTACAAAAATAATAGTTACTTAAACAAAATTTTAATAAAAACTAACGCGATATTGGTAAATCCTAATCTAAGAATTTCAGATAACTATAAGTACTAGTGGAAAGAATTTATTATACGTTACCACTCCACTTAACAACAAAATGCCACAAATAGAATAAATCTCAGTGACCCTTAAGTAAAATGAATCA
Organism: Spodoptera exigua; assembly: GCA_902829305.4. NCBI lineage: Eukaryota > Metazoa > Arthropoda > Insecta > Lepidoptera > Noctuidae > Spodoptera > Spodoptera exigua. Next base: position 9,984,760 of record LR824612.2, read on the forward strand.
TAAAATCAATGCGCTATCGGCAGAAAATTTTCCAACGCAATTAATGTTGCAACGTTATAAAAGTGGCTCTACTGGAACAAATTGACGATACGAAAGGTTCTCAATTAAGTTCCAAGTCATACACAGGTGTTTGGCTTTAAAAAGGAGAACATTTTGATATTTCCAAATAAAGACGCCATTTTGTTTTTGAAAAAAATCTGCTTTGATATTGGATGTTTGCTTTATTGAAGTGTTTTAGTAGGTATTTTTGAGAGCATTTTGTAACTGTTCGTTGGTACCTACGTAGTTATGAAATCTATATTGATGAGAGACCATACATGTAGGCATATGTTTACCTGTTGTAAATTTTATTTTTATAGCGACAACAGACATGTTGGTATATTTATAAAAAGGATGGGGATTGGTTTATAAAATCTCGTACTAATAGGTGTTTTGGGAAAATATTATGTAGGTAAGAATATTTTCAAAAATTCTTATAGTTATCACTACAAAAACTAAACTGAAAAGTTCCTATTTAGCAGTTGTATATTTTACGTTTTGATCATCAAGATAATAGATGTCCTTTTTTTGTCAGGGGAAAATCCCAGCCCAGGGTAAGGCCATAGCGAGTGTCAGACACTTACTGACTAAAAACCCCCCATTCCTCCTCCTGCTCTAGGCCAAGGCCGCGGTGCCTCTTATGATTTCCCCAGAATCCCGGCTAAACATCAGCCCTATAGAGCCCCATCTGTGGTGGTTTATTGGCTCTTATAGCGCGCATAGAACTGGGGCGGCGAGCTACCCTTACTCGCCGTCCGTAGACAGTACAGTATATGACATCACATTAACAGCCCGAAACATTCTACTGTTACTACTAGACAACATATAACTTTACCAACAGGTTTAGAAATCTCATATAACATCACCATTTTGTTCAAATAACTCTTTTCAAATGGAGAAGATTTAAGCATTGTTTTACAAACATGATCAAGACAGATTGGTGAACCCAAAATTTATCGTATATATCAGTGGTATCTAAGTATTGTTGGAAAGTACAGAATGTTTCAAACCACAACTATACAACATAACAGTTTAAAATCTTCGCATTATATCATAAATCTCGGTGCACCGAAGTTTGTCACGGAAAAGGCGACGCGTCATAATCTTGAGAGCATCGGTGCAAACAACTTGAAGTCTCGAACTCTTGGATAGGTGCAGGTGTGTTTGCGTTTCATTACGTCAGTACTTGTGTCAACTTTGTGTAGTTCGTGTAATAATTTTCATAGCACGTGGAAAAGAACATGTAGATGAAAATTCTTTGATAAATTTGCAGGTCTTCTGAAAGGTATGTGATTATGTTTCACAGCTTTCTGCCAAAATTACCTTTTTTAACAGGGGAAAATGATCAAATGACTTCATCCACTAGAGCCGGGCGAGAGGGAGCGTCAGACTCTTACTGACTAAAAACCCCCCGTTCCTTCGCCTGCTCTGGGCCGAGGTCGCGGTGCCTCATAACGCGAACTTCAGCCATATAGGGCACCGTCTGTGGTAGTCTATTGGCACTTTGAGGAGCGCGCAGAACGCTACGCGCCGTACGCTCGGGTCTGGTGAGCTGCCTTTACTCGCCGTCCGCAGACCCGCGCTTACGGTGGCCGGAGATCATCTCTCGATCCCTGACGCCTGGAATGTCGCCTACTGCGGCGGCTATGGCGCGAGGAGAATAGTTACGTGCTTAGCCATTACCTGACTTTTGTTTGTCTAAGTTTGAGTCTAAGATCTATGAACACTCATCTTTGAACCAACTAACGTACTAATTATTCTTATTTACTTAAAGACGGTAAAATGCATCCTTCAAAAATAAAAATAGTTTTGACAGAAACTATAGATATTATTTTAAATTTTCTAAAAGCTAAAAGCCAGGCGCATCGTTTGCGGCAAAATCTTTAGGGATTGAAAACCATTGTGTCGTGATTCTCAAGAGAAATGATACAAATAACTGGAAGTGTCACGATACACGTGTGTTTGTGTTCCATTACAGTACGTGTGCGAGTTTGAACGAGTATCACTTGTAGTGCAGTGTTAATGTGTAAATGTGGGTCTGTGTGTGTAGATGTGCCCGGTTTCAGTGTGATTTTAAAGTTCTATGTTCAAAATGTTTGCGGTGACATTGGATGATGTTGTTTTTAATTTTTTTTTTTGGTGCTAAATTTGTACACAGTAGTTCATAACATATTTATTTATGGATTGCATCGATTTTCCGATTTCATAAAGCAGTTCGAAAGGGTAGGGTAGATTTATTAATTTCAATATAAAAGATAAAAAGTAGGAGATGATGAGAAACTAATAAATTAAGTGTCAAGCACATACAGACATAGACGTTTTATGTATGTTATTTGTGTTATGTGTGTGTTTATGTATGTTTGTAAACGCACCCACAACGCAGGAGAAAATTCTAAAGTGGGGCAGCGTTTTTTTTAAAGAAAAAATAAATAAAAAATATAAATACTCTTTAGCAGTTTCGAGTTTCACCACAGCTCAGTGAAAAAAGTTTATTTATCCTTTTTTACCAATTCCAGACACCGCAAATTGGTAATTGCGTTTCCCAAAGTTAAATAAGTCAGTTAGTTAAATAGCAAAAGATTTTAACTGAAACTTAGTCATTAATACCATTAAGTAAATAAAGAAGTTAGTTAAAAAGTAACTGAGAGGTTAACTTAACAAAGACCGGTTGTTTGCACATTAGAAGCCAAACACTAGAATCAAATAAAATGGTAGTTTCTATTTCAATTGAAACTTCATTTAGAAGTTCAGAATGTACGATAGCATTCTTTTGTTATCTTTTGAATTGCGATAAATCTTAAACTGAGGTTTTTCGTTCCTACTCTTTAGAAGTTGATTAAAAATTCTTTAAAGAGCATTCACGCCTCTTTTAAATTCTGAGACTTAAATAATGAACTCCACAATCATGGAATTGATTTCAATAAAACTTATCACTCATATGCAATGTAGCAAGTACATGTCCGAAATGTATGTATAAAAACTTCAAATTTCGTCTAAATTATTTATCGAAAATTTTCTTACATGATTTACTTTCTGGAATCTTAAATATACTAATACACAAAATATTATAAAGAGGTAAATTTGTAGGTTTGTATGTAGGGGGTAATCTTCAGAATTCTTTCACTGATAGATAGCTACAATTGTTCCTGAGTGCTATAGGCTATAAAACATCACGCAAATCTGTAGGAGACGAGCAGCGGGTAGCACGCCACGAGAGTAGCTAGTAAGATAAAAAATATGAGTGGGAGTACTTATGAGAATTTGGATTTGAAAGTTTTTATGGAATATCGTGTCATGTTAACGTTTTTTATACCAGGGGAGTTACGAGTGCTATGCCAACCTTTTGGGGATTTGCGATTTGGAGATTTAGGGATTGCGGAAGGGGAGGGATTCGGCCTCCAGTAACCTCACTTACACGGCGAAATAAGCCGGTTTTCTGGTTTAATTGCGTAAATATTTTACAATTAAAACACTTAAACAATCTCTCAAAGTTCTTGCATGTAATAGTAAATGGACAAACTAATACAATTTATCTCAAAAAAAAACTTTGAACATCGTTTGCCAATTCAATTCGGTGCGACCCAAACGCCCGTTACCACTTAAACTTATTCACCAATGCAGCGGCTGTCAAAGTTTTGCATAACATTTAATTTTGCACAGTATTTTCGTTTGGTTCAGAGATACTGACGCCGTCAACGTTTGCTTGCTATATTGAAAAACTAATGAAAAACTCTCCCGACCAACTCAACACTCTAGGCGTTATTGAAAAACTATTTTTATTTGAAGCGAGAGAAATTTATAGAAACTCTCAATGTCTCTTGGGTAGCGAAAATTTTTTATTTGCGTTTATTCTATGATGTTACTGTAAATGTTTTATCAAAAAAGCTCTCCAACCAATTGGGACGAAATTGTTTGAGAAGCGTTTTAAAAGTTTTGTCGTAAAAGAATACTTAATTTATGTTCGTAGAAAATTTGTTACCCGAAGAAAGATTTAGTCAACAGGATGTTTGTTACTTTTATACGCAAACGCTCAGAAATTTGCAGCGAAGATAATAAGTTGTAAATCCTAATAACACGAAACAGAACTATGAACGTTAACTAACATCTCAGAGATGTCTTTAGATGACCAGTGGAACGAACACCAATGTACATGTATATGTACATACTATATATATACGTAGAATATTATCAAAACGTCTTCATGTTTCCCTTATAAACTTCTCAAAGACGATGTAACCACAGTCTTGCAATGGAGATACAGCTTGTACATATATGCAAACAGTTGTACTTATAGTTCCTACTATAACATGTACATGACATAATTTAATGAATTTTAATCCCAAAATGTGTTGAGCAGAGGTTCAAAGTATAATTCAACATACATGTAGATGACGATGGAGGTACCTAATATTCTTATACCTCCTACACAAAGACGCCGCACTCTATGGTTTTGTCTTGTGTCGTAGGTGCGTTTACAGACATATTAAAAAAGCTTCTTCCCAAGAATTAATCACCACGCTTGCTCAAGGCGGGTTGGCGATTGCAATAACTTGTAATTACAAATTCACAAGTCTAGGTTTCCTCGTGTTCATTTACTGTTTGTCAATGGCGTTAAGATATATTTAGAAAGTACATGTAACTCGGAAAAGTCACATTGGTACTCGCAAGTTTTCGATCTCGCAACCTCATATATAAAAAGGGAGCACCTTTAACTTCGACCCACCACGATTTTTTTTTATAATCAGCTGTAACATCACTACCTACAGATAATAAATTAATGAAGTCGTTTCTCGGTCTGTATTTTATCCTATGTGTACCCTTAAATCTTTAAAACTACGTGACAGATTTTGGTTCGGTTTGCTTTAATAGATAGAGTGAATGAAGATGAATGTTTACATATTTGTTTAAAAACGTCCATTAAAAAGTAAAGAAATTTTGTATCAACACGCACCAGTGCAATGCAATGAAATATGATCTACTGTATCTAAAATTGACATAGCGCTTCACATAAATATTATAGTTGGTGCTTCTACCAAGTATCTTACACTTTTAACCAATCAAAACGCTCGAAGCTCTTACTATGCATGTACCGTGCCTATTCTTTTAGCATTTTATTTATTTTCCTCCTACAATTCTCACAAAGCGATGCACCAAGAGCACTTGAGATTTGTGAGCCCCTTCCGATAGAGAGCGCTCGATCTCTCAATCCTACACGGGAAATGACGTAGACTAGCGGAAAATACTTTAACTATGGCGGTCTAAAGTGCAATGGGTACTTACTGAATTGTTTCGTAAATTGCGAACATTCTTTGTTTGTTCATTATTCTATAATACTATTTCAATACTTCAATTGGCAAACTGAAGTGGCCGTAGGCACATCACATTTGTCGAAGGATCGATGACCGTTGGAGTGGACGTGTTCTAGAATAGAGACCAAGCGCCCTCCAGCTAGGTGGATTGACGATATCCGCAGGGTTGCTGGCAGTAGTTGGATGAGAATAGCTGAACATCGAGTTCAGTGGCGTGCAATTTGGACGGCCTTTGTCAAGCAGTGGACAAAATCAAGCTATTAATGATGATGATCTAAATATTTTATTTAGCGGTTTGCACGAGGTGTGTTTTTGATTTTTTAAAGTTTTTATTTGCTGTAATGAAAAACTAAGTTAATTCCTAATTGTTATCTAACTGATTACCTAAATCGGCTAAAAAGTTGCTCACATACAATTTCCATGAAATCACAGACACCGTAAACGTATATAGCAATGTTCAGCTATATAATTATATTCAAAATATTTTTTTATTTATCTTCGGTATGGCCTAGAAATCAAAGCCGCTTCTATTGCATAAGTGAGCGGGTTCACAACCTGGCCAATATGACGTTTTCCGAGGTACATGTACTTTCTAAGACTAATTAGACACCACAGATAAACGGCAAAGGACAACATCGCGAGGAAAACTGAACTTATAACAAGTTTGAAACAACCTATCCGCATTCAACTATCGTGGTGATCAGTGTTCAAAACATCTCTGTGTGAGAAGACGCCTTTGGGCAGTAGTGAGCCCTTAAGTGTGTTGTGACTATAATTTTTAAAGGTCTGTAGTTACGTCAATTTTGAGAAACTCCTCACGAATAAAAAGTGGATGTACCAAGTAGTACACCTATATTTGGTCCTTAAGGCAATAATAAACGTTATGTACATAGTTTCCATGAAATATGTACTTATTAAGTATCTACTTACCTGGTTAAGTAAATACGGCAGATACATAATACTGGTTTTTTTTGAATAAATCTATTTTGGAACCACTTTACCGATTCCATTAAAACCTAAGTGTTGTAAACCTCGAATTGAGAAATTGAAGACAGATTTGCTGGGATATTTTTTCCGTTGGCAACCAAAACTCAATTCGTCTACATCAGTCATTTGTCAAAGTGAGTTATTTCGCGCCTAAAGTTACAAATCCGGTGATATCTAGACATCTGTCCGATGGGGTTCGTTTGGGACGATAATGTTTTATTTGTAAGTTTCATTTCTTTTCTTTTCTTTTGTGTTTTTTCTATTCGATTTTAATTTGAAAGATTGCTACTGGAATTGTTATCTTGGGTAGGAAAAACCAAAGATTTTTGTACTAACGACACCGTACGCATGGATTTGGTTCTGTTCTGGTAGCGAGTTACCCTTACAACACCGCCAACGTATCTTGTCAAGTCTGAAATTAGCCGATTAGCTGCGCAGTACACAATTTTGTTCCTAAAAGATCCATTGCGCAGACAAACTGCTAACTTCAGACTCGCCACGGTACGTCGGCCGTACTGTACCTGCCGTCCGCAGACCCTTGCTTACGGTGGCACCTGGAAGGCCTGTTTACTTTGATTATGTTTAATTTGTAGTTTATGTAATGTGATGATGATGCTGGTATACCTGATATGTAATTAATTAAACTGTGCACATTTTTATGACAGAAAATTTTATAATGTTTTGCTGAATAGATATAAAAGCGATTTTTTCTCCGTACACGAGATTCTAGTTCTTGTTGAATAGTAAAAAAAAAACAACCAGAAAAACATCATTTGTTAATTGGTTTAAACTTACGTCTACCTCGAAGTTTACTAGGTGACATAATGCAGCAAAAAAGACTAATACGTATTTTTGATTTTCTGAGTAATTCACTGGAAAATAAAAGTCAATGGGAGCGTTTCGCTAGTTTTTCTTATATAAAACAGTGTCGTCTGTCTCAAATCCTATAGTGCCTTTGCCAATAAACCTTAACGCAATTCGAAGACATTTCAAAAGGTTTCTTTTATCAATGCTTTCAATAACAACAACTAATGGATTGGCTCTTGTGTGATGAAGGTAGACGAAATTTATTCTGACAGATACTTTGAATTTTATTGGGTTTTCAATCTTAATACAAATGGAATAGTAAATAGTTTAGTGTTGATTGCTTTGTTGGTTACTTGTGCTCTTTTTGATAGGATATTGACTGAAAGCTAGAAGGTATCAAACAATGAATTTATATGTTAATACATTATTTATTGCATATTTAAAATTATAATTATTACACAGACAAAATTTATCTTGTGTGATAAGACCGCCTATTGTACGCTCTATTATGTCTTGTGTCTATTATAATAGAATACTCTATACTTATAACTTAACAAGTTGTTATGTTCACCTTGAGGATTTGTTTCACACGTAGAATTAATTATAAATAAAGTAGCGACCCGCTCCGGCTTAACACAAATGGGATACTGGTACTAAATTCATCCAATATTTAATCGTCTTCAATCACTCGAATCAAGAAAACCGGGCTGGGGTATGATGTTTATGCGAAATTCTGGGTGCACTTATGAACGCAACCGCGACATAGGAGATATTGCTAATGTATGGCAACGCCTAATAGACATTGATAATCAGAAAAGCCAAGTCAAAAAAAGAAATATTTTCTCTACTCACGTTTTAACATCAAGCAAGGGGATTTGGAACACATGGTGAGTGTAACATTCTAAAGGAGCTACCTAGCTATCTCCCTCCTGAAATTAAAAGTCATGCTGCCAAGCTTATGCAGGTGAACATTGTACCGTTCACCAAAGTATATTTTTTCTAATTCCCATCCCATGTTTACACGTGAATAGCCCTTAAGAGACACATATAAACAGACTGAATGATTCCCAAGAGATGACCCCATGCAAGCAACATCGCTCCATCAGTAAAGCACGAATGTGAATTTGTTATTAAAATTTTAACAAAATTTATTTTCACTGTGACATGTAATGTCGTTTTGGGAATGGTGCATGCAGTGAAGGCAAAGTTTTCGGTTCATGTTTGTAGAGTTTGATTTATTTTGGTAACATTTTAGCCGTTTGAAATGGCGATAATGTGATGTAATTTTGAATTAAAAATTATATTATCTGTGGACAAAGTAATACAGTTATGTATTAGATGGTATTACTACCAGGTTTATTTCATTTAATTTCTATTTCATTTAAAAAAACAACGTGCCCCCATTCGGTTTTTCTCTGGCACAAGAGAAAGTGCGTTTACAAACATTCAATTTAACTTACTTATCACACACAGACCCGTAACAACAATTTATCTAGCACACAAACAGTTGTTCCGTACGGGTATCGAACCCGCAATAGGTTGCACGGCAACAACTAAATTAGCAGTTGAAAGCAAGGTTACGTTATTGCCTTTAAACCGATTTTTGTTTACTTTATTATGAACACACAAATAACTACCCCTATAGATACACCCTTAAAATTTGGGACTCCACCGTACCATGTCGAAACTTGTGCCAAGATAGCTGCGCTTGTGAGCGAAGCGTCGGCACGAATGAGCCAGCTCGAGCGCAGTGGAATGATATCTTGTCTGAAGCTATACTTGTTTCATGTAAGTTACGTTGCCAGAGGCCCAATCCTCCACTCCTCCTACACTCAAACCCCAAATACCTCAATCTTCACATGCCTTGAGGTTGGGTACGTTGCATTACCTAGGTACCTACCTTCAGCTTCAAGTCTTCTGGAGATTACAGACCAGCATATTATCAATCTCCTGGTTTGTCCACCTATCCCATAAAAAAGTCTAGCAGAGGTGTAACGAGCTTTTATTATTTTGTAACGTAACTTAAAAAACCTCTTAACATTCTAAACATTCATTGATTTGTAGACAAATTTAATATTATGATATCTACATATTGTTTTATTCTAACTTATTTCGTCAAATAAACTCTTGGAAAATAAAAATATCCTTTGTCTAACAACAGAGTTATTGCATCATTAAATTCTCGTAATCGTAAATTCTAATTAATGTCTTTGCTCGGAAACGTAATAAATAAGGTAAGTTTACACATGCGAACTCAATATCCGATAAAGCGTGGCGAACTGCTGAACGTATAAGCTTTAGCGTGACATCCTTAATCTGGCGTTCGTCTGTACTCTACCTTATATTAAAATGAATTCGCGAATTTTTATTGATTACAAGTTTTTTATAAAACAACTTTGATTAAAAATTTCGCGCACGCTCATACGACACATGAAAATGCGCTTTTCATGTGTCGTTTGAGTAACGTATTATTTCAATGACTTAAGTATACATGATATTAGGTCATTACTTAAATGTAAACAATAAAAAAAAATAAGTATTAGAAAACAAATTCTATTTGAAATAGCCCTCATCATTATCATCAATCTATAAGTTCTTACTGATAAACAAAGGCCTATTCTCACATGAAAATATGAGCATTGATCACCAACGCTTGCTCTAAGCAGACTAGTGCTTCCAAAAATATAGAAGAACGATATTTTCCTTTTGCCACGCGATATTTTCATTCGCCTTAAAAAAAACTTGATTGGTAATTAAGGAATAGTCACATACATGAACACCACGCAACCTAATTTAATTTTCTAGCGTGCAAAACAGTCACTAACATTACACATACGATTTTAATAAAATTCCTTCTGAAAAACAAGGGAGAGGAACAGCTGATGTCTGGTTTTTATACGGATTCTTAAGTCTTCATATTTCTTACAGACCGTGGCTACATACCGACAGCATTCCACTTAGACTTTCAAATATCTGAGTCACAATAATTCTGAAGAGCCATATCATCACTTTGGACTAAGTAGCCTCTCTCAACATTTTTAGGGTTACGTGTTAAAAAAGAAACATCTATAAAGTTTTATTTAATTGAGTACGATGTTTATATATATGTCAAATGATAAAATATATAGGTACATATAAATAGAAGGAACATACTATAGTTATGAATTGTCATGGCCTATTAATCTTTTCCGATTACCGTCTGGAGGCGAAAGTCTGAAAGACTGGCAAGACAAGATTTACTTCCGTAAATGTTAGTCGAGGAACTCGTCTAATTTCAAGTCACTTTAAGGGCCCATATTCATATGCGGTATTCTGCAAACTTCACGCAGCTAACTTTCAACTTAAGTGAGTAAGCCGCTCTCGTAATCATTTTTTCACGTATACTTTTCCATACTCCAATTTCACATTATAATTACGGAACAATAAGCCCTACATATACTAAATTTATAGATCAAAATCCAATTAACAAGTTTTCACACTGAGCGGAACCCTTTTTTGTTCGCGTTCCATCTCGCACGAGACCTTTTTTCCACATATTTTCGTACAAAAAAAGCTCATGCCAAGTGTTATGTGAACTGTTAGACGTGCCACAGAGTATATTAACGTAGCGAACGACTGGGACAGCTATAATTTAATGTTATTGTAGCAGATTTTATAGCACATTCTGTTTATTATTCTCCGAATGGGTAGACAATTCTGGGTTATGATAACTGAAAAACCCAAGAATGTTTTGGAAACATTGAACTTTTGGACTAAAGTAGGAAAGAACTTAGGAAAAGGGAGGATCCTCCAACCGAGTATTATGAACATACCAACGTACCTATTTATAGGGTTTTTTCCAACTAGTCAATATTGTATTATTTTTTTTCCCGAAATGTCAATGAACTAAAATAACAATGTATCGTAAAGTAAACGAAAACATTATAATATAGTTATATTCGTATTGATTTTATTCTATGATTGCTTTAAAGTAATAGCAAAACAAATCACTTGACGAAACATTTGACAACCGGTTAAATTGAATACCTAAAGCTGTAAGTAAACACGGATAAAACGACGATTTGTATGTTGATGAGATTTCGCACCGAATTCCCTCGGAAGTATTGCGATGGGGTCGTGTGACCAAATTTAGGGTAACGCTGTTCTTGTAAACAAACCTTCTTATTTGGCAGCCTATTTTTATAGCGATGATAGTACAATTTATGCTCAATATTTTTAAAATATTGAATGTGATACACGATTGAAATAGTGTCGAAAATTCGATTAATAAAGATTGTATCTTGGTCTGAATTTTGCATAAAAAATAGGTACGTGTAGGGCGATCATTTCTGAACCTGCCTAGTGTCTTTTAATGGAACTTTTTATGTTTAAAAAATTACATCTATATTTAATTTATTTTAAATTAACTTTATTTTTATCGACGTTACATATTGATAAAAAAATATAAATATATAATATGCTTTAATGTAAAAATTCAAATAGTTTGATTCAAATACCACCCACATTTTAACTCAAGTACCATCAGTTGACATTCCAACTCAAATCATTTTGAAAACATTGCCTCACAAAATATAAAACAGAAACTTAATCAGCCATGCTATTCCAAGCCTTAAATACACGAAACATACATATGTACTTCTAATAGCCTCTCAATACCTTTGCTTCAGGTATCTTCGACACGGACGGCGTGCACGTTCCGGGTACGGAATGCGACTTCCAATTCAGCCGGTCCGGGAGTCGTCCGACACACGGCCGGCTGTACAGTCCCCGGTACCCGTCTATCTACCCCAACAATGTGCGCTGTTCCTATCATTTCCACGCCAGGTAAGATCTCTTGAGGAATGGATTGTGGGAGGATTTTAATGATACGAATGAATGGTAGTTGAAAGTTGATTAGTCAATTGTTCGGCTGACTGTAAGTTTGACACTGTAGCCGAAAAATTAGACAATTAAAAAATATTATTAAAATTTAAATAAAAAAATAATAGATGATACCGGTATTTCCTATCGGACTGCTTTGAAAAGAAACAGGTAACCAAACTCGGAGGCCAGTCTCTTTTAAAGTCAATTTCAAAATTAATTAATATAATATTTCCTTTAAAGTTTGAAGTGCCTTAGAACGGCAGGTGTGTCTAATAAGTACACACACAAGTACACACGTCTGCTTTCCGTGCAAAATCAAATCAATCGATTTTATTTTCAGACCAAAGGAACGCGTGAAAATAGTGTTCGAAGAAGTTGCTCTTCAAAAAGGTGACATCAGGTTAGTTGCATTTAATTTACCTTGTATACGAATTTGTGATATTGTAGTGAAACTTAGTAACTCATCTAGGAAATAATTTAGTCAAGTTATGAAAATTATTGCGTAGGTAAATAAAATACGAGATAACACAGCCTCAGTATGATTCGCTGTGACCTCATCCCATTTTATAGTAGTCCAGGAAAAACAGAACTACTCGCTGTTTTCAGCCAAGAATGTTCCGTTTACGAAGAAAAAAGTTAATAGCATTTTTATGTAGTCGCATGTTCTTTGCCGAAATAAAAAGGAAGCCACAAACGGCGCGGTCCAGAAGAAGGAATTTACAGATTATTACCACCATAAAAAATATCTGCAACCCTATAAATTCGTCCACGAAAAAGCAAACACTTAACTAAATTAAGCTGAAATAAAAACACTGACGACAGAATCATAAAACACTCTCGCAGCTATAATTCTAAAGCTAAAAAATCCATCTATAAAAATAAAAATGCACGTAAAAGTAAAGTTATTCCATAAAGTCACCGTCAATATCCGAAGATCGGATGATAAAACTAGGGAGGTGCGCGTCATAATCGAATTTTCTGATCGAAAATATTGAATGTGATGACGGGCGTACAAGGTAAAACTAGCTCCGCCAGATGGCGGTGCAGTTTCAAGACATCTTGATATTCTTGTGACCTACGCTAATAGGAACTGCGGATATTTGAAACCTAAAGGTCTGGAAGCTTAGCGATATTCGTAGAAGCTCCGCGATGGTTAATCGATATAGAAATAATATAAGCAGTATAAACAAAAATAAAAAGCAAAATAAAAAAATATTTCTTGCGTTACAAATACGTATTCAAAAATAGGAAAAAACGTGAAATTATAATTGTTGTTTACAATTATATTATTGAATAATCAAACTGAAAACTTCTTCATGTTCAAGAACCCCTCCTTAGGCGAAGGTTAAGGCCTCCTCCAAATAATTCCATTCGTCTCTTTCCTATTATTGGGCTATTTGTGTCCAGCCCTGCTATTTTTATTATTTGGTCTACCTTTGAGATGTTTGCCGTAGGTATGGCAATACAGTAAAAATATTAAATTTTAAAAAGAATAATACCATTATTGGTAAAAAAAAATAAAAAAGAAAGACCTCGAAGCACTTTTTAGACGACTTTTTAACGAAAAATATACCATGAAACATTTATTTTTAAAGTTACTTTCTGATAAAGAAATAAAAATATATAAAGAGTTTGGTACAACACCGACAACAAACATTATTTTAGAAACAAATACACACAGAAACATGTAAACTAAGTAAAATATATCGCGGAATATTTTGTTGTGGGGTTGAAAGTAAATAAAATAGGAATATCCACAGAATATTGTGTTAACATACGAAGGTGTTAAATTATGCAGCGCTGACCGCCAAACGATTTCGGGCTACGGTTTTTGGCTTGCTTCGCTTTATTCCTGCATGCGGTAATTATTTTATGAGAGATTTAAACAAAATTGTTTTTTTATTTACAAAGAAAATTATTTTATATTGTTGTTGAAAAGATATGATCATTAAATTTTGATAGCGAAAGCAGTCTTCGAAAAATTTTGAATAATATTTGTAGTGTGAATGAAGCTGACACGAGAATGGACCAACTATAATTTAAAACGATTTTTTATCAGTTTTTCGCATTGTAACTATTTTAGTACCTAACTAACTAATCCGTCAATACCTAAACAGATTTTCTTTTCCTAAGCCTCTTACTTATAGAAATATACTAAAAAAAATAATGCACGGTCAATCAGTTTTCACCCGTGGCGGGTGAAAACGAAATATGGGTTTACCCACGAAATTCGTTTTTCGTTTTTACATAAGCAATGTTAAGTGTACTTACACTACACTTAATCACTTAATACAACAATTATTCACGTTGGTTAATATGGGTGCATTCTTTCTTTCCTTGCGCGTTTTCATTTTCGAAGTGCAATTCTTAAGCTCGGTCTACAGTTAAAGAATTATACTTCTCGCCCTGATAAACTAGAACCTTTGAAACTCCGATCTTTACGGCACCTTCCAAGGTTAGAGATGTAGACCTCTTCTACAGGGGAAATCTAGCAATTTACAGTTAGAAACTGTTAATGTTTTTCCATAAACCGGTTAACCCGAATAGTCCAGCCGTAACCAATCCCTAAAGCGGGTAGTAGAGTTGGCATAATTAAATTATGGTTTTAACGGTCGACTAGTGCTCACGTTAATGAGCCCGGCTCATAAACTATACGTACTTGTTTAATTAAGCGGATAATGCATGAATGGGCCGCTTTAGGTTGCTACGTCATACTAGCCTAGAGGTCTTTTGCATAATAGTTTCGGTCAAGTGGTGCTAAGAGAAATTAAGTAGCATGATTACATTTATAAGGTGTTCTGCATTTTGGCACTTACGTATTATTGTTTTAAAATGTATTTTGAGTTTAATCACGTTGGTTTATGGTTTATAATGAATCGAGGATGATAATTGCGGTTTATAAAATTAGTGTGTATACATTGAGTGTTTTATTGATATTAAATTTCGGGGTATGTTATTAAGAATTATATGACCAAAAGTTGACAATATTTTGTGCCATAAACAAGCATAAACATTATATAAACCTAAAATCAACTCACGATTATTATCACTGCTTCTAATTACATCGGTAAATATTCTTTTACTTGACTTATCAAATCAAATCGGACACAAAAAGTAAGTGTGGGATAGCCAGGCGCTAATTAACTGGCTCACGGCCTCACAGAAAACCGGCGTGAAACAAAGCTTCTACTGTGACGTTGCTGGAGGCCCATTTTTTGCTAATATCCTCAAAATTTCTAACGTGCCCTAATAGGCAGGGAACGAACTTGTAACTGGTGATGCAGGTACCATCATGTAATCCGTCTGCCATTAGCCAGCCTTTCCCATAACGTGCTAAAAATAAATAATACACATGTCTCATCATCATTTTCATCATCATCAAAGTCGTTCCCCATGGATTGGGGATCGTGACCATCATTAGTCTCTGTTAGCATTGAGGTTGGGCTGAGATAATTTCCTCCAGGCGCTCCTATTAGCTGCAGTGTGTAAACCTTCGTGAAGGCGAAGTTGCAGATGAGATTAGGTTTGGTCCCACACCTGATTATAAATACATGTTCAATACAATACCAACACCTCTAAACCAACTATAGTATGTACTATGTGAACTAATCCTTTGCCCTAATTCTGAAATGCTTACGTAATCTGTATATGAACCATGCCATGCGTCGTTACGTCAGTCACATAACACTACTGAATAATTATTGTTTACACCAAGATTAGGAACAGGCTTCTTCTGTGTAATTATTTGGTTTAACACATCTGTAGATTATGCATGATGAATTAAATCTAACTTAGAACTCAAATTCAATCCTGCTAATGTTTATTTTAGAATACCAAACCTCATAGACTAGCAAGCTTTTTGAATTTGGAATAAACCGTTTTTGTTACAAGTCAAGTAGAGGAACACTCCAACTCCAAAAAAAGAGGTACCAGTTTATGTCTGGCGTCTTTTCGTCCAATAGTGAATGAGCTAGTACAACACCATAAATGTTCAAATTTGGAAAGCGTGCAGTTATTAAATAAACTAACATCTTCATAGGTTTGTGACATATGGGTATAGTAGCCTCTATTGCCAAACCTCAAATACGATCAATATCATACAGTGTTATGAATAATTTAAATCAACAACAAAACAATTCTAAATCCCGTTGCGGACGAATCTCAAATCCTTTGCTAAGCCCCACTCGGCCGTCCAGACAGTTTTACTAGCTAAACATTTAGTTTTTTAATATTGTATAATATAAGTTCTATAAACCACAAAATCTTTCCCTATCACTATTCTTGTCGGGGTTGACGAGTACTAGCGCAATCTAACGTGGCCCGGCTTAAAGTAGGAGAAAACACAAGGTGGTATTAGATGATTTTGCCCAAAAAAAACTCCCACCTCTATAAACAAACTGTTTAAATTCACACACATTTTTCCAGCCTTGCCAATCAATACGGTGTAGCCATAAATAAATAATGTAAAACTGAATATTTTACAAGCTTGTACGCCCCGGGCGTTGACATCAACAACACGGAACACCTTGTAAAGGAATTTGCTCCAACTAATCCGTTTAAGGGCGAGACCGTAATAGATTTAGCGGCACACTAGTTTAAAGAAAATTTTACTCGTTCATAAATATGTTAACATGCAAATAATGTATAGAAAACTTGATGGTCGTAAATTGACAAACCAAAATTATTACGGTTTCTAAAGGAATTAATGTATCAAAAACAATTCAGAATTGAAAAACCATATTAGAAACCCCAAAAAAATTTTGAAGACTTGCCATTTCTAAAATAAGGAACCTTTTAATGTCGGGTGAAACTCTTTGGGCCTCTGGTAGCCCTACCCACACGGCAAAACACAAAGCTGTGGTAATTTCACGCCCGTTCTCAGTGAGGCCGAGGTATCACTCCGGTCGAGCCGACGCATTTGTGCTAAAAACTTTTAAATTAGCTTACAAATAAACTACACTTAACACGTTAATATTAAAACTAGTAATTTAACAGTACATTGGTCAAGCTGTCGGTTGCATTTTACAATAAATTATGTGCGGTTTCACAAAACAGTTTCGACCCAATTCCGTTGACGGAAAACGTTACAAACCATTCTACGTTTCCAAATTGTATATTCCTATTTACAGCATGAACAGTCCTTAACATAACTTCACTTAACTCGGAACATTCCTGTGAAGGAATTCCGCAGGTCCGGTCAGTGGATCTTCACTAACTGAATTACTTGTATAGTAATAGGTACTTCATAGTTTCAATTGTATTATTGAAGTTTTGTCAATTATCTATTGTACGGCTGATTTTAAAACTGACACTATTCTTTTAAGCAGTACTGAGAACACCTACATCTTATTTTAGTGTCATTATACTTGTAGTTACTTATAATTGTAAGACTATAAAGTCTGTACACAAAAATGTCCCTTGCGTATTCTTTTTAAATTACTAAAAGAATCTACAAAACTAAGACTCACACACAAAACAAGCATAGAAACAAAATTCTTTTCCACAAATTTATTTTTATCTAACATTCACAAAAATGCAACTTAAAACTTTAATTAAAAGATAGAACGGAAGATTTATTCGTTTTACAAAACGAAATTTAAAATAAAGTCCTTACCCTACTTACTGGAACTCACTTAAAAGTCCTCAAGCAGGTACATGTTAGCAAAGTGCATTAAAGGTATAATTACGTTGGAGTTTCTGAGTTTGTCAACATTACATTATGGTAATGAAGAGACCTTGCACTGTACACAAAGTTACGTATTTAATTATTCCAAGAGGATGAGGACAGAGTATATAGAGTCCATTCAATCAAGAGTAGGAGAATCATGTTTGGTCACGATTGGGCCGGCTCGACCGGAGTTATACTACGGTCTCACATAAAACCGGCGTGAAACAACCACAGCGTTGTGTTTTGTCGTATGAACGAGGTTACCGGAGGCCCAATCCTTCCCGACCCTATCCCTCCTCAATCCCTAAGTCTCCGAAACCCTAATCACCAAAAGGCCGACAACGCACTCGTAACTCCTCTGGTACGTGGGCGGTGCCGTTTGCTTACCATCAGCTTCTGCTCGTTTACCGCAATATGACATAAAAATAAATAAAACAAAAGGTCACTTGTAAAAAAAAGTATGCATTCTAAGCGCACGTATTTCTATCGTAGCGTAGGTATTATTAAAAATATATTTATTTTGCTGATACGTGTTTGCGCTTCACAATCAAGCTGATAATAGTATCATCGCAAAATATAGTACAATTCTTATATCAAATTCAATCCCATATTTTTGTCATACTTTGTGTGAATCTCTTCCGTCTCTCGGTTATTATATTGGGGAGGTTTTTGAACGGTTTCCAAGTTACATTCAAGCTTTTGTGTAACTATATAATATATTATATGAACACACATATACCTATATATTAGTAGGCCCTGAAACAATAGAAATACGCAAATGTGTATTTCTACTGATAATAGAGTAAATACTCTATTTTATAAACACAGCAACCGAATTTTTATTTTATTTGTAGGACGAGATTTACTTTATTAGCGGTTCTGCTAATGAGAGATAATTTATATTATCATCATATTGCAATTTATCTAAAACGTTGAGTTTGCATGACCTTAAATGCTTAGTAGTATAAATTTACTCTAAATCTAAAAAAAATAAGTGTACTAAAATACATCCGGGAGCTATTAAGCCAGCTGATAAAAACTTATGTATAAAAAAGTGTTATTAGTAAAATATCATCATCATCATCATCAGCCTATAAGTGTCCACTGCTGAGCAAATGCCTCTTCCCACGCGGAGAAGGATTGGGTAGTAATCACCAGGCTTGCTCAATGCGGGTTGGCGATTTTAAACTAATAATTAGAAATTATTAGTTTGAAATCGCAATGAAAATATATCAACAAAAAATAATTTTTCTATGAAATAAGCCACTCATAATATCACAATACAACAAACTTTTTCGATTTTTCTGTTTTCAACATAATATAACCAACTCTCCATTCTCCCATCAACTGTTTGCCAATAAAGGAGACACGACAATTTGCCGTAACGAGAGAGCGACCCATAAAACGTATGACGCTGTATAGTACAACATCATCTATGTCAGAACCAGAAGCCGGGAATATATTGCTAGAGGCTTTCAATTTCACACGGAAACTTGCCCATGGAAAAAAATTGTTCAACGGCTGATTTATTTTTAACCTGGGATAGTACTTTCCTAATATAAATAAGTTTATATTGTGATGAAAACATCGTTGTTGGTCGAGTATTTAGAAGTATGACGGCAAAACATGGCGTTTCTGGGTTCCAAGTCGTATGGAGCTCACAGTGTTATTTTTGTTTTGTTTTGGTTACACCTTAGTAACCAAATGATCTCCGATGATCCGATGATCTCCGGCCACCGTAAGCGCGGGTCTGCGGTCGGCGAGTAAGGGCAGCTCGCTGCCCGACCAGAACCAGGCCCGAGCGTACGGCGCCTAGCGTTCCGCGCGCGCCTCAAAGTGCCAATAGACCACCACAGACGGGGGCCTATAGGGCTGATGTTCAGCCGGGGTTGCGGGGTAAGTGCAATGAGGCACCGCGGCCTCGGCCCAGAGCAGGAGAAGAAACAGGGGGGTTTTTAGTCAGTAAGAGTCTGACACTCCCTCCCGCCCGGCCCTGGGCGGGAGAAGTCATTTCATGATTTTCCCCTCACAAAAAAAACCTTAGTACGTTCTTTGTGCATATGACGTTTTAGAGTAAAAGAGCATCTATTAGAACCCAGAAATAAATGGCAATTTTTTTATGATGGCTAACGAGCAGATGGGTTGACCTGATGGTAAGCAATCACCGCTGCCCATGAACACCCGCAATATCAAAAGAGTTGTTGTCGAGTGCGTTGCCGGCCTTTTAGGGATAAAGGTTTAGGATATTTAAAGCTTGGGAAGGGATTGGGCCCCCGAATTTTATACGGAAAGGATCATTTAATGGATGATTTATTTTAACCTATAGGAATACCTCGCTGGTCAAATGGTCGCAGTTGTTCTTGAGTTCCAAGTTCCGCGTTTCGTGCTGATTGGATGACAGGATCGGTGACAGCAAAGTTGAATACATTAATTATTAGTCCTACTCGGAATAGTAAGTCCGATAAAAAAAAGCTTAGTAAACGTTATTGATCTTGTACCGTAACTTGTACAAGGCTTTGACAAGTAAGATATCTTCCACAAATATCATAAGATTGAACTAATTTAGATCTTTACCTACTACCTTAACTATACCCTTCCTTCAGACTACACATAGATGGAAACCAGACGAAAACGTTTTCTAAAAACCCTGAGGGCCTAGACAAGTGGCACAAACGCTAGTAGAATAGAATGGTTTATGAATGAATTGACGTCATGAAATTTGATCTATCGTTTCGAACGTGTAATTGGTAGCCAAGTGTATCACGATTCTATTCCATTAAACGAAACGACAATGTAATACGATATTCTCCATACAAATGCGTAGCCGAGTGGCACATTTGACAAGCGAATTCGACTGTAAACGTTTCTAATGTACGCTTACGAAGCGAACGCTAGGACCCTGTAGAAAACGCTACGATACACTACCCAAGATGGCGATTATTTAAACAGCTGTTAGATACCGGTAGTTGTTTTTGTAAACAATTTCGTTTAAATTAATAAAATTTGTACAAATGCACGCACTTATATTATTGTGGGCGGTGTCCAAGCCGTACGTACGGCTTGGGCGTCATTGAAGAAATAAATTTCGTCATTTCTTAATGCAAATTAGTGAAATACCGGTGTATATGTCGCAGTAAGATAGATGTAGCCATAATATAGTTATATCCCTAGGGATATAATTATATATTGGAACATAGTTATACGAAAGCGATTATCTCACTAGGGATATAGTTATAAAATGGACCAAGTTTAGTGATATACTTATATTACTAGATTAAGTGTAATGAAATAGCTTTATAATAGTTGTTCGGTGTTCACTTCTAGTTTTCGTGCATGTGCATTTAATTGCTACGCTTGCTTAGAATTTGTATTCGTTTTATAATTGGTAATTACTTGCGCCAGCCATGAATTAAGATGAAGAAATGAATGCAGGTGGCGTGCGCCAAGGGAACGTCAGCCTTGCCCTTCAGGACATTGCCAAGTATCGGAAGAATGCTGGGACCATAACCTTGGGGGCTCCCCTAGTTGTACTCAGCACTTAACCCGTTCTCTCCACAGCTTCGCCGACCGCCTAACCGCGAACCGGCGCATAGGAACCCGTTGCACATTAAGATTGGTAGCGGAATTACTAGCTTAGGGAACACCAATAGATACTCACCTCCCTCCTCTCCTCGGCACACACCTCCAAATTCACCTCTTTGAAGGGTTAGAATTATAGAACCCCTTAGGCCAAAAGGCACCTAACCACCAATTTTGTTCGGGTTTCTTCTTCTTGGTGATAGGTGCTAGGAAGATACCCTAGGAGGGAATATTTTGGCACCTGCCTGCTGGAGGAAGCATGCATCCGTGGCATCTCAAGCAAAGTTATTGTTGTGTTGTAGGAACGTAGGCCCTCTTCATCATGGCCCTTCAGGCCCTGCTTCTTCGCCTTGTTAAAAGGCTGAACAATAGTTCAACACTCCAAGCTAAAGTTGAACCTCAGCTTGAGAAATTTGTTCTAGACCTGATTCCGAGACCTGAATCCCCGGAATAAACTTCAGCCTCCCCGGCTCTGCCCTAAACATCAGCCTCTATGGCCCCTCGCTCCGCAACCACACGAAAGGCCTCCCAACACCGCCATAAACGCAACCAACCCCTTTCACGCCGCGCGCCGTGGGGGAGGCGCACACTCCGAAAGCTATTTCACTAAACTTAATCTAGTAATATAAGTATATCACTAAACTTGGTCCGTTTTATAACTATATCCCTAGTGAGATAGTAATGAATCGCTTCCGTATAACTATGTTCCAGTATATAATTATATCCCTAAGGATATAACTATATTACGGCTACATCTATCTTACTGCGACATATACATATAGATTCCATAATTTCATTAAAATATATGTAATATCCCTTAACGAATCAAGATATTTCAAGAATAAGACAAGAGTAAGTAATAATCAGTACAAATATATTGTTATCATATTAGTATGTATTAAAAAATAAATCAGCAGTATTTTAGTGTTTGATGTACCTGACTTGAACTATGGTTGGTTTTAGATTCCGAAGAAGATTTAATTTACCGGTTGTTGTATGATGTATTGACTGCACTCACGTAGCTATAATGAAACCAAGTAAAGGTGAGCCCCTTTTTTAATAGAAAAGGCTTTCACTCATTGAATCTACAAATATAATTTTTCATTTTTCATTTTATTCTATTACATATCTATATACATTTATCATCTATACATTTCATTCTATTTAAAGGAAGTCTTCGGCTAATAGGGAAGGCTTCGGCTTATAACTATTATACAAAAGTTAATCAACATATTTTTTCAGGCTTGTGACCACAATTTAAAAATATTAAATATGAATTGAAAATAGGGTGGGGCCACACACGACTCTTTTTAAAATGGTCATCCAGTCATGTGGAAGCGATTCATTCATGCGGGAACTACATATTACATCATAATGGTAAACAAACATGACGACTATTATTTATTTTATTATAATCCTTTGGTACATAGCTTAAGACAACTACATTGTACTCTTAAATTATTTTGATTTAAACTCCATGTTTGTAATAACTAAGGTTCCAACATTTCTTTTATCATTAAGGGTGAAATCAAAAAAATCTGTTTCAATAAAACTTTTTTATTTTTGGTTACTTTTTCTGAACATAATTACTTTGTTTTCAAACTTAAAATTAGCATTCACATCATCTTTCGTATGACAGTCACATTTGGTTTCGTCATCATGTCGTTAAGGTTGTGCCAGGATTAATTTTATATACGTCTAGAAAGAAAGTAAATTTCAAAATCAAAAAGATAATGTACAATAGCCTATCTAATTACCAATAAAATTGCATGCAAAGCCTTCAAAGGTTTTGTAATTTCACTATATTTTCCCGTGTATATTTACCACATTTTATTACCTTATCAAAACATAAAATAAAAATTTTTTGATTGCTAGAAATGCACTAAAACTCTCAACACAACAACTCTCGTTCATGAAGGAACCTGTTACGCCTCTCCTCGAATTCACGTCGGCGGAGCTCGACTTTTACAAATTCATTTGTCGTTCTTTCGAATGGCTTTAATCCTCCTGTTCCTACGCGCCCACAATTAAGAACGAAGATTTGGTGTTGTAGCTGCCGAACGCGGAGAGGCTGACGCCTGCAGTCTAGGCTTCTTGCCGGACAATATCGCGGCGAAGAAGGAAGGAGAGAGGTGGACTAGGATGGTGGCGTAGCTGTCTCTCGAGCCGGTGCCAAAGTTGTACTTGGTCGGCTAACTGCCTATATCAGCTGAAAATAATATTTTATTATCATTACTTTTTTATATTCAATGAAATTAATCTTTCAGTTGCTTAAAGACAGAATTGCTTTCATAATATTTATGGAATATTGATATGGTTAGAAACAAATAAAATTATTACAATCAACTTACTGGACTTTCTCTCTCCTTCTATGGTATTATTACATATGGTAGGTATTTCACTAGTGCTGCCTCCTGCCTGGACCAAGTGCAAGTCATTTGATGGTCTGAAATAAAATCATTTGTTATTATTTATATCTTAGAATTTTGCTTTATGTTTACTATATGACTACCATTTTTCATCATATGGAACATAGTTTAATCAATATATAATAAATATCTATTCAAATTGATGACCTGATCCTGACAAGTTTTACAATATTGGATACAAAAGATACAGTGTGGTCCCAGTTTATTAAATACTTACATTGAATCCAGCAGATGCCAGCTTGGCCTGCCACAGCAGACACTCCAAAAACTGCAACCAGTCTATCTTCTAATGCAGTTAAAGAGACCCTGCTGCTAGGCCCACCACCACCAGAATTTTGCCTTATTTAAAAATATTTGGTTTTAGTTTTTGTCTTCCAGTCTGCCTACACCTAAAAATCACAATTAATAAAAAGCACTGTGTTAAATTATACTATCCAAATATTTTAGATTCATAAAAAATAAATATAAATAAATATTTAATTTACTGAGGTCGTCATTATCGAAATCGCTAAGGACTCTGATATTATTTTTAATTCATGCCATTTTCTAGTTATCTGCGGATTTTCGAAATTCTTCTACCACCATAAGAATTTAACATACTCGATAAATCCTGCCACAGCTGATATCCCTTTAACTGACCTTTGACCAGTCGTCTAGGGTTTCGACATATCGCCGCGCTCATAAAATAAACAAACTGCCTAAGTGGAATATTCCTTTGTTGATTGTGCAGATTGACCACGACATTGTTGATATTAAGTTTAATCTGAGTGAAGATATTGAAATATTGATACGATTTTACGAATGAACTTTCCATAAAATCTATAAGTATTAAGAATTGTTCTGGACTAGCTCGAAACATCGGTTCCATGTAAAAATTATAGTATTCCTAGTAACTATTTCAACAAGAATATTAAACACACAAACATGCCGAAAATATAAACATAACTAAAGTAATTTAATTTAGATTATCACATCATACTTATTTACAGTACTCACCGTCTTAAAATCGCTATTCCATGTATAATTTCACTTAAAAATTCATGAATTCATCACTTCACAACTTAAAAATATTCTAGTTTTGCGGCGACCCATTGTCAAACTGACATTAGCGTACGACAAACCATAAAGAACAATTGATGTTTTTTGTAACATACGAATAGAATGAGCGTTCGACAAGTGGTTGTACACTTGGCTACCAATCGAAAAACGCTAACGCCCAAGCGTTCATTTTCAGTAGAATAGAAACGACTCCGAGCGTTTGCCACTTGTCTAGGCCCTCTGAACTCGTTAGTATGTGATGTTTGAACTGCCTGCCAACCGTCTAACATAGTGTCATGAAAAAACCAAATGCTAATTGGAATCGCACTCGACGAATATTAAAATCATGTTTTTTTTATATGGGAGACCCTAAAAATATGATATAGTCGGATGATAGACTGATAGACAGCTAGATGAATAGGTAGCGGACCGTTAAACAGATATATAACCTTTTTGGATAGTTATACTTTGAAAATCACCAAAAATCCTCATAAAGTTCTAACACTGCACTTCTGTGGTTATGGTTTGAACGTCACATGGTCACACGCATACCATTTAAACCATAAATGTCGTGTTAATTATGCCGTTGTGAGGTAAACACCCATACACCACCAGCCCACTACGGTAACCGCAAACCTATAAACTGTTCGTGGTCAAATATTGGGTTCGGGGGAAAAGTTATATATAAAATTAAACAGCCAATTTTACGTATCTGTGTAAAAAGTTTGCTTCCGTATTCGATTGCTTTTTTGAATTTCGAAGGTTTTATTAATAAAAAAAAGTATTTATAGATTGAAATAAATACTTTTTAGATTTATTTTAATAAAAAGGTTTTTTTGTTATGATTTTGGTAGGTAGGTAGATGTTTAAGACCCATCCTTCTTTGCAATGTAACCTGTTATGTTAAAATTTCAAATTCCAAACTGAAATAAAAGTTCATAAAATATATACTTTCATTGAAAATTCGACGCTGGTAATTAATTTCATACAAAAAGGACTCCAACGTATCAATCTCCAAATCATATTTCAACTTCCTCAACTATCTCATACGTTATGTTCTAATTTATTCGTACCAACCATGTTAAAAACGGGGAGGGCAAGGATTAGGCCTCCGGTTACCGCACTCACACGGCGAAACACAACGCTGTGGTTATTTCACGCTGGTTTTGTGCGAGGCCGTGGTATCACTCCATTCGAGCAGACCCATTCGTGCCGAAGACTGGCTCTCTCGCACTTATTAAATAAAAACAACAAACACTAGAACACTAAAAAAGACTAATAGCTGAAGATAATATCGTCTATCGAATCCCGTCATCTATCATTTACCACCAAGTGTAGACTTAATCAAAAACCCTACAATACATGTAGGTATATACATAACATCTCTGCCACACGTTACTCAACTAGCTTAAACAGCGTGTCCTAGTTGATGTTTCTCATAAATTAATAAAGCCTGTTTTCCTGTTTCAGTTGCCTGCGCCGTGCGGATATCATCAAAGTGTTTGACGGGAGGGACACTAACTCTCCAGCCATTGCGATGCTGTGTAACGAGCTTACAGGTAGACAAACCTAGTTTTATTATTAGTTAGAAGCTTTTTTTTATACGCAACTTTGTACGCATAAAAGTGTATATGGTAGTTATTAATGAATACAATACATTTTCCATCCTTATTCCTATTATTTCTGTGGGTATTTCAAGGTTAGGGGCAACTAAACACGCCTGAACAATGAAACCATGAATTTATTTTTGCAAATATACGGCAAAATGACACTTTTACATGTTAAAATATGTAAAAAACTAGTTAAAGCGGGCATTTTCTATTAGACTACTCTGCGAAGAAATGCCGAAACAAACTCAGAGGCCTGTCTCTTTTCAAGTCCAATTTCAACTTAGGGATGGGGTTTTAAGACAGTAAGAATCTGATACGCCCCTCTCATCGGCCCTTTCAGAAAGGGAGAAGTCACTCAATCAAGCTAATAATTTTCCTTCAATCCAGTCCAAAAGGCACTTTCCAAGCGTCCAGATAGCAAACTCTTTATCGCAGTCAATACCAGGCACTCGAAGGACTCGGTTTCATCTCTTGATAATTAAAAAGAAAGTTTTTTAATTTTCGAACGGTAAACCTTTTTGTTTTACAACTCTTATTAATACTCCTATAAAAAGCTATTTTCATTTCTATGAATCAAAATTCCTTTGATCCTACCTATTATTATAAAACCGGAAAACTAAAATAGATCGAATCGAATTGATAAATTTAGTATGAACGTTTAATGATATCATGTTTAAGTCGTAGGCTGAGCAGTAAATCCTACTGTCAGACAATTACGTATTAAATACTTAAAAGGATTTATTAACATAAGTTAGGTACCCACAACAAAAAAGATAGTCATATGTTACGATCTCATACAAAATTCATAGAAAAGTATAGTTTTTGATATTTCAATCAAAGTATTGAATTTAATTTATTTAAATTATATTCAATGTTGAATTCTGAACCTGCGTATAATCCACTCATTTCATATTATATCTTAAAAAAAAAACAAATAGAGCTGAATTTTGCCAAACACCTTAACAATAAAGTTGTAACGGACGAAAATGTGAATAATACGAATCTAGCAAGCACAGACTTCACAACAAGTCAACGTCCAAAGCACTCAAAGATATCATAACAAGATTTTATATCGTGAGTCCCACACACAATACTAATATAAGTGATGTCGTGAAATCGGTTTGGCGATCTAATTTCACAGGGTGCGATGGCGCGCGACATTGCATTGCTCTGCTCGGTCGCATGGATCATAGGAATCTTTATTCTTTTACACTACTCTTCACTTATGTGGTATAACAGTTTATAGATTGACTTGTTATAACGAACTATGTTTTTATTAACCCCCGACGCAAAAAGAGGGGTGTTATAAGTTTGACGTGTCTGTCTGTCTGTGGCATCCTGGAGCCTGAACCGGTGAAGCTATTTCAATTTAGTTTTTTTTGTATTAAAGGTGACTGATAATAAAATCTATGGATCGGTCCCCCGAACGAACGAACGAACGCCACATTTTTTTAAATTATTACTTTCTAAAGGAATATTAGATTTTTTGTCGGGGGTTTTCTAAATTTTAAATTTATAATTATGTTTCTTGTAGCTCTTTCGGGTTACTTTTAATGAAACAGGAGACTGCACAAAACATAGGTATATTTCGCAAACTACATTAAGACCGGCAGTGTGACGACACAAGTTAATGCCTGAAGTCTTTGACGTTGATCATCAGCCGAGTGTCTATGAAGAAAGAAGTGCGGCGTTCGCACGGCCGTGAGTTTTATAGACCCGGCCCGCGCGTCGCCTCCCCTATGATCCATGGCCATAGTAATGCGCCGACAATAATAAAATAAAAATCGGCTAAGAGTAAGTTACTAAAATCACGTTTGTTGTGTGTGTGCCCGTCTCAGAAATCTATTTTATTTTGTAACTAGAGCGATAATAGAAATTCAAATTCAAAGTCTACATTTGATCTGGCGGATAGACGAATGGGTATCGGAGCCTTAGTTATTAGGTTACCGTTTATACGGAAACGATTTGGAGTTTTAGTGTGGGAGAGCCAAGCTTCCGCACGAATGGGTGGGCTCGACCGGAGTGATACCACGGCGTAACAGAAAACCGGCGTGTAACAAACACAACGTCGTATTGTGCCGTATAAATCACGATATCGGAGGTCCATTCACTACCTGTCTTCCCATCCCTTCCCAATCCTTAAATCTCCGAAACCCTTGTCCCCAAATGGTCAAAACGTACTTGTTACTCCTTTGGTCTTGCGAGTGTCCATCGGCTGCGCCGATTGCTTACCATCAGGTAGTTAGTCATTTTGGTTGCCAAACTATCCCTTAAAAAAGTACGGAACCAAAACAAAAGAATCTAAAGTACTTATTTCAATTGTTTCATACCTGCTTTAAGAACGTGCCGGTCACTCATTTAGTGATAAGGGTGTCCATAGGTGGTGCTGATCACTTACCATCAGGAGATGAGTCTGGAGGGAAACGAAAAGTGTTTCCCTCCAGGGTATTCGATATAAAAGTGAAGTCACTAGTGATTGGTATTTTTTCCCTTACACAATAAGAGAATAAATTTTCTTTTAGGTAACATGTATTAGGTTTTTTCTTAGAAGTAATTTTGAATTTGATCCTTTTAGATTAGGTAAACATCAGTCGAGGTCCTAGTAATATTCTATCAGGTATAATATTTTGTTTTGGTATAACAGTTATAGTTTTTTCGTACTTAAAACAATGATTATGCGTAGGTAACTTAAAATGATCATTGTTTGATGCTGTGTATTTAATAGATACTAGGTTTTGTTTTACTCATTTAGGAACGTTGGTATCGGATTTAACATTTTTCTCGAATTTAGATTTCGCAAGTTAATTCCGTTAACTCACCACTAACCACCAACTTAACCACAAAATAACTATTTGAATTTTAACTCAAATACGCATGGCATATTACGAGTAATATAGGTCGTGGTGGTTGAGGTGCCCACTTCTCTTGCATGAGCGTACGGGTTCGAAACCTGGCAAGTACCAATGTGACTTTATCCAAGATATATGTACTTTTTATGATTATTAAGACACCACTGACATACGATGAACGAACACATCGTGGCGAAACCTGGACTTATAATTTCTAATTATAAGTTTGAAATCGCCAATCCGCCTTGAGTGGTGATTAATGCTCAAAACTTCTCCATGTAAGAAGAGACCTTTGCACGATACGCGATGATGATGATAACGAGTACATGAAAATAACGGCTTAGTCACGGAAACTCTACAAGTTTCAAGTCACAACGGCACCCTTATTCAAGTATAGCGTTTTTTTTTTTTATGTAATAGGTCGGCAAACGAGCAGACGGATTACCTGATGGTAAGCAATCAGCGCCGCCCATGGACACTCGCAACGGCGGAGTTACGAGTGCGTTGCCGACCTTTTAGGGATTAGGGATTTGGAGATTTAGGGATTGAGGAGGGATTGGGGAAGGGGAAGGATTGGGCCTCCGGTAACCTCACTCACACGGCGAAACACAACGCAGTGGTTATTTTACGCCGGTTTTCTGTGAGGCCGTGGTATCACTCCGGTCGAGCCGACCCATTCGTGCCGAAGCATGGCTCTCCCATGCGTTCGCGATAAGTGGCCTTGAATAAACCATTATGTTTTACTAATTTAGTATATCTCATTATATGAAATAAATGATTTTGACTTTTGACTTTGACTTTGATAGTTTCAAAAGTTTGGCAGGAAAATAAGTAGGAAGTAGTTTTTAAAAAACTTACTTTACAGTTTTTCAATACGCTTAGTGAGCATAAAAGGCAGCCTGAAAATTTACTAAAATAGTTCTATCTAGCTTACGATAAAAGCTATTTTAGTTTGTATTGTATTCATTATTGTATCGGCTGTCACCTGGGTACTACCTAGCTACTACTTCCAACGGAGCCTTTTTGTATGAATAATGCCGTCTCGAAGTAATACAGATTTTGGAGATAGGGTTGCTACGTGAGTTTGTAAAAATAATACTTATTATATTTTTTTCATGTCTTTTTATAGCAGTAATAGGTCATTAAATGTCCTATGTCATTTAATATCGGAAAGAATAATTTATATGTATCTTTATATAAGTATTTTATATCTTAAATTCGTATTTGACTATTTTTATGCCATTTTCATATCATAGATTATTTTAATTTTTTTCTTCTAATGCGTAATGTGATGGAAATAATATAATATTGGAAAATGATACGTCCTTGGAATATTGGTAGTTAAAGTTAATAATTTATACAGAATGCGGGAACAATTTTTCATTGTGTTAACATTTCATAAAACCATGAAAAATATGGCCATCATTTAGTACCATAAAGAGTTTATAAAAAGGAAATGTCCTTTTACTAATCGACTAGCTGGACGATAAAATTTTGTCCGTTCGCATATTCTTTGTCTTCTATTTTTCAGCAAGTGTCAAGCCTATTTATGGTTTTATCTTAGTTCCCTAGTATCGTGATTGAAAAGTATGCCTAAATATATCTTGGGAAAATATTGCCTATTCTAGTCGGATTTATACAATGAATCCAAGTTTAAAGTATTTGGACAATAATAACTTCTATTCCTATATCTATAAACACTAAATTCATGCCACGCCCATTATGAATTTATTATTCCCTATTTCATTATTATTTACCTAAATATAATAATTAATGTTGTCTCTTGTCAGGTCTTTTCAAAAGTTTTAATAGTACCTAAATTAAAGGTGTTAGGCGCTTAAAGTCCGCAATCTTTGAGACAATGTAACTGAAGATCTATGAGCGTTGACATTTCAATTAAAATGGAGATGTATTTTCTGAAAAGGTTAGGTAGTCTATACTAAACATGAAGGGGTAAATTTTGTAAGTTGGTATGTAGGGGGTAATCTTTGGACCTGTACTTGGTCGGATCTTCAAAATGATTTCACTAATAAATAGCTTCAATGTTCCTAATTTGCGTATTTAGTCGAGCTATTGCTTAAATTACAAGTCCAGGTTTCCTTACGATGTTTCTCTGCACCTTGACAGTGGTTTCTAAATGCTCTTAGAAATACCATACCTACCTCTTGAAAAAGTCACATTGGTACCTGCTAGGTTTTGAACCCTCACTGATGAGAAATGAGTGCCTTATCCTTTAGGCTACCACATCGAATAAATATTATAACTAATATCGAAGTCTATTCATGATTTATAACGCCAGTAATTTTGGAGTGATAAGAATCTTTAAAACGAACACTTAAATAAAGACTTACATATATGAAAAACCTTTGCAATTATTTATTTAAATAATTAGCACGTATCCGGATTTGCTTATAGGTAAGTAAGAGATAAGCTATCGATACAGTTTGCACTTGACATTAGCGAGCTGGAAACTGGACTTGAACCTTGAACCCTTATCTGCGCGTGTTAGTCATGTAAAATCTTGACACTAATAATACATCGCAAACAGTTAAGGTGAAGAATATGGCGTGATGTTTAATGTTTATACTAATTTTATTTGTTTAACTACTATGAGAACTATAAATACATTACTAAATAAAAATACACAAATACATATTAAGTGTGGGAGAGCCATGCTTCGGCACGAATGGGTCGGCTCGACCGGAGTGATACCACGGCCTCACAGAAAACCGGCGTGAAATAACCACTGCGTGGTGTTTCGCCGTGTGAGTGAGGTTACCGGAGGCCCAATCCTTCCCCTTCCCCAATCCCTCCTCAATCCCTAAATCTCCAAATCCCTAATCCCTAAAAGGTCAGCAACGCACTCGTAACTCCTCCGTTGCGAGTGTCCATGGGCGGCGCTGATTGCTTACCATCAGGTAATCCGCCTGCTCGTTTGCCGACCTATTACATAAAAAAAAAACACACTATTGGTTCGGATCTCTTGAGCAACCTGGCAGTCTTTGTTTGAGGAGCCCAATTTAAAGCCCGACTTCCAAGAGCCCTTTTTTAAGGGACATAATCATCTAATAATAACATATCCAGCCTTTACTAGGGTAGTGGGTCAAGTTACCGCCCCACTGACCATGAGCAGGAGAAAGAACGGCGTGGTATTTAGTCAGTAGAAGTCTGACACTCCTTCTCGCCGCCTCACCCTGAGTGAGAGAAGTAATTTGATGATTTTCCCCTTCCAAAACTAGCCTTGATTGGGTCAAGATTGTCAGACTCTTATTGACTGAAAACTACTTCGTCATTTCCCCGCGGTAGATCATTTTGCTTTATCAAACTTAGTTTTTCTCCTCCCGTGCATGTATATTTCATAACTAGTTTTTAATACACTTAAAACCAAAATAACACATTCCTAAGAGAACTAGGTAACCTTAAATTTTAGCTGGCTATTTCTATCTTGAGCACCCTTGATCTCTGAGATTAGATAGCCCCAACAGACAATTAAAATGAAGCGAGTTCTAAACCTGCTAATTATATGTAAGTCTGGAACTCATACGTATTTTCAAATAAAACTAATATTTGTTACAATATTAGTAACTAATATTAATAAATATCTACTAAACGGATACACATAAGTACTTACATCTTTCATTGGGCAATATATGCGAATATTACGTCTCAAAAAGTCACCAACAATGAGGATCATTCAATCCCTAGTGCGCTCATCTTTTCAATACCAACCCTCTTCAAAAACCCTTAGTGACAAGAGAAGAGCCGAGATGTTATTCAGAACATGTTACCTACACACGTTTCCGTCCAATATAACATAACAAAATACCTATATGACTTGTATAACACGGAAGTGCGTGTTCTAAGGGAATTTCGTCTCACAATTTTCGACTGTAGCGTCAGCCAATTTGTTTAGTATGCAGTTTAGAAAATGCGGATTGGTTCTGTGAAATGGTCTTCTAAATTACTAGCTACTCTCACGTGGTTTCACCCGCTGCTAGGCTTCATTTAATCGTAGCGTGATGTTTTATAGCCTATAGCATTTAGGAACATTGTATCTATCAGTGAAATAATTTTGGCAATCCAATCAGCGGTTCCAAAGATTACCCCCTACATACAAACTTACAAACTTACAAATTTGACCTCTTTATAATATTAGTATAGAAGTATAGATATAGATATGCTTTTTAATGTGATCCATATCTACTGTAACCATGGGTCAATTGCAATCAATCTTTTTTCTCGCCTGCATTTCAAAAAGCTTGGTTTACGACACAATTCGTACTGGGGGTAATACTAACTCCTTTGACGGCAAAAATCGCGTCGCTCCAAAAATCTCTATTGCCATTTCTTTGTTGTGAGGAACTGGGATTTAGTTCTAAAATCAAACGGTTTTTGAATTTTAAAGAATGGTAGCCGGATTTGCTGGATGATAGATTTCCAGTTTAACTTTTACTGGCTCGAGAGTCTAAACCGTTAATACATATTAGCGTGCACTATCGGAGGTTCGTTAAACTTTAGCTTTAAAGTTGGTCACTACTATGAGCTCTAAAATTGAAATTTGGGTCAATTTGAGTCTAATAACTTAGGGATTGGATTAAAAGGGACCCATGATCATCCCCTAATCCAAGTTTAAGGCTTTTGCCTGATTTCTGTTTTGAATTCGATACTGCGGTTGTGGTTTCATTTCGTTAAGTAAAGTGTATTTATGGACTGGTCTATAGACTGGACTTGTTATTCTGGTATAATTAAAGATAGACCGAACCGAGCGAACCTAGTCTTACATACAAGGATGTCATCCTTGTATGTAAGACTAGGTTCGCTCGTGCGGTTTCTTTCGCGGCTCCTATAGATTGTTGCGTGATATTTTATAGCCTATAGCACTCAGGAATATTGCAGCTATCTATGAAGAATTTTGGAAATCTCACCAGCAGTTCCAAATGTTAACCCATACCTACAAACTTATGAAGTCGGTTAATAAACTGTATCTCTTTCTACTACCTATTAGTATAGACTAACAATCATCTTTTGGGTTCAGGAAGACGTTATTTATTTATAAATATCTTTAGACTGTAATAATCAGTGTTCATTAAATCACTCGTAATACAAATATAAATAACTTTAAACTTACATTTTACAGGCTATGAGGTGCTGTCGACGGGTCCAGCGCTGCTCATCCAGTTCACTGCTAACTCAGCCACACCTGGCCAAGGGTTTGCAGCCACATTCCTGTTCCAACCCCCACCTGACTCAACTGCTGCTGGTTTGTATTATTTATCTTTCCTTCAAAATACTTGATGCTACCCTGCCAAGTGTGAGATTATGAAAAAGTATTTTATGGAGTACAGTTTCAAGCGTGGGAGAGCTTGCTTGCTATGCTTCTGAAAGAATGGTCAGGTTCAACTGGAGTGATACCACAACCTCAGAGGACACCGCGGTCAAAAACACTTTGTCTCGCCGTGTAAGCGAAGCCTACGGAGAGACAGTCCTTTTCCTAGACTATGAGGTATTAATTTCTGATATCAAATAAATTACCTACTGTAAATGTTCACGATGTAATGTTCTATTCAAGCCTAACCTTGTAGAAGCTCTGATTAAACAAAAATCTCTTCAACTTTCAACACACCGCCTGAATGCCAGGCTATTCTATTAAACAGCTACTCATTCAGGCCGTTAGAGCTAAATAAGATTATTGGCCGCGTGCGACATACACAGCAAATTTATCTATAAGGTCTATTTTCTGTAAGTTCTTTTCCGTGCCCTCTGTTGGTCAGAGGAACATACGAGTAGTTTAAATTGTGTTAACTGTGTTTATGTAGATACCTACATATAGAGGGATCCACGCCATTGTAGTGTAATGTGGTTCAGTTCCTGTGTTCACTAATGAAGGAGAAGTTCAAACTACATTGGTTAGTATCGACCTCAAGTTACTCGCAACTCAATGCAAAGTTAGCGCCACAATTTGTCCAATTAATATTGATCTCCAGTTTGAAGTGTGTGTAGAGAATTTTGGATGACGTTGCTTTAGTTCCATAGGTCATGTATTTATGGCAATTGTTAAAGCTTTAAGCCATTTCAAATCATTTCCTGTAAGGGAGTCATTAATTTACAACCATTTCAAACCGTACAACCATTTTTAATAAAAACGCCATCTATTGGGAAATATTAAGAACTGAATTCTTCAATTTAGCTAAAACGTTTCTGTAAGAAAATAGTGGCTATTAAAACAGTAAAAAATGTAGTGAATTTGTAACGAGGGACTCGTAAATGCGTCGGTTGCAGTTAAATTTGCGAGTGCCAACTTGGTAGGTACTATGAATAGAAATGTTGGCGGTTGTCCAGCCGACCTCTTGCTACCGCTTATTTAGATTGGAATCGCAAGTCTCACCTGACACTCTTGCATAAGATGCAAATTCCCAATAAAGCTTGGTTGCAAATGTTTTAGGAATTAGGTACCTAAACAGAATATTCGGGAAGTAAGAGGTTCATACATACATATATTATAATCTACTACAGAAATCTCCTTGTGAATTCTCAGGTGTGTTAAGACGTTCTTTTTTTTTAAATTTTAGTTGGTTAAATAGGTAGAAATATTTTTTTATTTGTTTAAGTACGATGATGATGTCTCGTTGCAGTGTTAAACGTTGTTATACTTACTGTTAGAAATTATTTATAAGATAATTAACATTATAAATTAGATATCTGACAACTCTATCACTTCACATCGTAAAATTTATAACAGCGCCATCTAGGGAAATATGCTCGCACTACGCATTGTGGTAGCGCAGTGTACCAAGCCTGAATTGACCAAGTTTCATTACGTAGCAGGCGAAGAACAACTCAGTGCTTAACACACAGATGGCGCTATTTGCCGCGAAACTAAATTTTAACTTTAACTTTTTGTTTCAGATTCAGATCGACTACTTAAGCTGAGTTTTGGCAAAGCTTTCGAGTCTCTGGGGCCTGAAGTAAGCGCCACAAGTAAGTAGAACCTTCTAGTTATCATTTATTCAATACTGTTCAATATTCCATAGGTAAGTGCGTGAAAACAGCAGACAGGTACTGTGTAAAATAGGCGGCCTAATCTGTATACTTCAGAATCTCATATTCAATGGATGCTACAATTTCTACGCAGCGATTATTTACAGAATCTTTATGAAAAGAAATGGAAGATATACATTATTATGTTGTAAATACATTATTTATAATAGGTAAGTAATAAGTATTGAAGAAATACCTTCCTCATGTAAATGTCCAAGCTTTCTATATATCCCTAATTAATATTCAATAAATATTACCGCCGTTCTTAGAGTAATTTAATGATCACTAAAACCAGCCCTCCTGGAGAAGGAGAAGAAACGGTGTTAGTCAGGAAGAGTCAGACCCTCCCTCCCTCTCCTCTCTCAAAAATCCATTTCTCGTCGAAACGATGTCGTTTCTAAGAAAAATTTTAATTACTTGTTTTGTTTTTTGCGCCACAACTAGGATTTTCTTCTATGTCGTGGGTGCGTTTTCACGTACACATCACATTCAGACCCGGAACAAAAATTTGTGGATCACACAAAGAGTTGTTCCGTGCGGGAATCGAAAACTCGACACGTTGTGCGGCAGCCAGTTGCCCAGCCGCCGCGCCTACCGTGCAATCATTAATCATAAAAAAAACTCTGAGGACGGCAGTAAAATTCATTATGTACACAATCTACCTGGATTTGCTTCATTTATACGAGAACATCTTAGTTCTTAATTAATTGCGTTGTTCTATAATAATCTTGATATAAACCGAAGAAGCTGAATTATAAAACTTTGATGTATAAAGTTTGTCTGCATTGCTGCTGCTGCTTGCTGAGTTTTTCATAAGAAATAAAGTTTTGTTCTAATTTTAAAAACCTTTAGTAGGTACCTACTAAGAATTATGAAGTCCTATTTAGATACGGACCTTTATTTTTAACCTATCATATACTAATATTATATATAATATTAGTATATCCTTTTATATATGAAAGGATTCTTAGAAATTCGATCCCAAAAGAGGTCACCCACTTTTAACGTAAAGTTTTTATGGATAAACTCGATTGCTTAACCCGATCTATTTCACATTTTTAGACACTGCACGTTAAAACGCAAACGCAAACTTCTGAACTATTTACTTCGTTATTGTAGTGTAGTGATCTCAAGGAGTAATTATGTTGAAAGTATCAATATCTTTCCTAATTGTCATATTGTTCAATCTCATTTTTAACATTTTTTGTTCTTAAACGAAAAATGGTATTGAATTAGCACTTGCAGGAGTTTACCATTTAAGTATTAAGTACCTCACTAAAATTCTAATTTAATCATACTCTTACTTGACTTATACTACAAAATACGTACTTATTTGAACTCCAACAGCATTTAATAACATGTACATAACGCAAGAGGCACAGTACTCCTCATTAAGAGGATCGCTAGACGCATCCCTTTGTTCAAGCACCCGAAACTAATGAGGGTTTTCAGTTTTGCGCTCACCAGTTGGCGCCACTGAAGCGTATAGTCGTGTTAGTTCAATCGCTTGCTGTCAAAAGTTAATTTAGCTATGGATACATTTTAGGTAATAGTCCATTGAGCTGGAGATTTTATGGTCGGTACACTTGTAGGTGCAGCGTTATAGGTATGTAGTTCTTCAATTTATTTTAGCTAGTGGTGGTGGTTAATTACGACACCTCAGTAAGCGCAAGCGCAGTCTTCTATAATCTTTATTGCACGCAAGTTTGAGGCAAAAATTCGCGTAGACCCTTAAATATGGTATTCAATAATACATTTCATATCCTGGTGCTGTAGAAAATGCTAAAGTCGAAATATTTTTTTCTCCTCAAAGACGGACCTGATGGTTAGCATTCGGCGCCGTGCTGAATACTTACAACACCAGAGAAGTTACGAGTGCGTTGCCGGCCTTTTGGAGATTATGGTTTTGTAGATTTAGGCATTGAAAAGGTATGGGTAAAGGGAAAATATTGGCTTTCGGAAACAACATTCACATGGCGAAACAACACTGTGATTGTTTTACGCCGGTTTCTGTAAAGTCGTGGTATCACTCCGGTCGAGCCGACAAATTCGTGTCGAAGCTGGCCTCTTCTACACTTAAAACATTTTGTGGGTTCTCCTACGATATCTAAATAGATTCAACGCTTCAAGATTCTCGATGGAACGAGAGATTGTACGTCTGAGAGCTATTAAGAGCGAGCTAGACCGGCGCAGTAGTCGATTGTCAATATCCAACCAACTTAGCAATACCCAGTGTTGATAACATTTTTTTTTTTCTGAAAAACCATGTACGAAGCCGTGTAGAAGGTTTATACTAAATTGAACATATAGAACCTCTATATGATTCTTATTCTTACATTATGTCCAAATTGTTACTTAGCTCATTTAATAAATAATTATATTGTATAATTTTTAATAATTCTTTATTATTTACATCTTCATATTTGTTGGACGTTTTCATGTCGTAGAAACTTTCAACATATGTTCACAATAACAGTGGGCTTAAATTTCACGCCACCAAAATCTGGATAAAGGAAAAATGAAAATCGAACTCTGTATAACACACGGTTAAGCCTTAATGGCTGGTTGGTAATGGTTTGAAGCCCAAAAAAAACTAGAAATAAATTATTTCACTAAAAAAACATTTCAACACTTCTAGCTCCTAAATTTAGGGGTAAAATTCCAAAGTTGTCAATCTTGGCAACACCTCAGAACAAAATGGACACTAATAAACCACAAACCACAATGCATTCTTAACATTTCAGTCAATCACAAAGCAAAACAGTTCCTCGCGAACTCTTTTCAAAAATCTAAAAGAAACCTTATAAAAGATTCATTCGGTTGTTGTGCCACAAATCCTTGGCCCATTCCCGGTGTGAGTAACACTGGCCACTGCAGCTCGTCTGATTATTTATTTAAAACCTTCCTTGTATACTTTATACGCCGCAGTTACTTGCACAGAGGTGCATTCGTAATACCTACTTTGTTGTGACGTCATAACTCGGTTGGTCGGATGAATTGAAATTTTTAGTCCTTGGAGAATTACGACGACAGTAAAGTTATTTGTATACATACATACTGTTGCAGAAAAAAATACACTACATTTATAAAATTTTAATAAGCACATATTCCTATTGGAATTTCCTGCAGACCTATGAAAGGAAAAATAATTTAGATACATGACATAGAGCTGTTTTCACTCACATGTACCTTTTTTTGTTTTTTTCTGCTTATATCGTTTTGGAACCCATTACCTTATCACCTAGGAATAGTGAAATAGTTTCAATATGAGCATATAAAAGTCACGGTCATAATATGTACGAAAAAATTACATATTACCGACTCTGACTTTTATTTTGCCTGATCTTAGAATAAGGGAAAACTAAGAGACACTTCGAACTCTAAATGGAAAACAGTAAATTTCTAAACGCCCAATACCAACACACTACTCGAATGTACATAGAATGCATTTAAGTTCGTCTTAGCTCTCTTGATAGTTTATGTGAATTCACTTTTAAGTATCTATATATCTCCATCACTTTATAGTGTTTAGGAACAATAAGAACGTCTTAAGAATACGCCATTTCAATTCATTAAAAGTTCTTTTACATAGTTCACAACAGACTCATGTGAGGGCCTACCATGACGAGTGGGAATCTTTCGGGCGAGAAAAAGGGATGGAGCTATAAAAGGTGTATAGCTCTATCCCTCTTTCTCGCCGGGAAGATTCACGCTTTAACACTTCATGGTAGGCCTACTGTTCTCTCGCCTTTTCTAGTACTGGCAACGGCCTGTTTCATTAACTTCATATTACCTGATAAACTTATAAGGCACACATTTCATACAAATTGCGTTGTGTACTAAATTGTAGCTGTTTTTATTAAAACACTAGGCCGTAAGACAATTCTGAACCCTATTATGATTGAAGTTGCTTGTGTGATCTATAAAACTTCCTCATTCTTGATAAAAGGTATCCCGAACTTATTATAACTATTTACTATTAATACAAAACCAATTTATTGCACTTAGAAACAAAAAAATAATAGAACTATAACAGCACTATTCCATCTAAACAAAAACCTTTTATTTTGAGATGTAGCATTAGTCTTAAATAAATGAAAGCGGTAGAAACCGTTCGCTTTGGGGAGTTTGAGAACTGTAGTAATCTACTAGTGGTTTTAAATATTACAATGAGCTCTTGAATAGCAGACAGGTGAAAATGCCAACACTAGAAATCTGATAATAGTTGTTTTTGTGTGTTAATTTCAATTCTATCGGCTAGACTATAAGACTAAGAATCATGTAAACTTTCTTTAATCATATTTAGGCACCATTGGCAGACGAAAAAAAATTGAGGAAAACGCGACCGAGACGGGATAGCTTCTAAATAAAAGTTTGAAGTCGTTTTATATAAATGGAAAATCATCCAATGAATTCTACTACTCTGGGTGGGGCGAGGAGTCAGTCGCTTACTGTCTAAAACCAACGTATTTCTTGGCCTGCTCCAATTCTGGCTTCACATTATTCCCATTCCATTCCGCGACGCTCAGTATGCTAGGGTCTATCTCTGGCAAGTTTCTTAGGTTTCCGTCCGCAGACCCACGTTCAGGATGGCTATAGCAGATCCTGCCTGTGCCAAAACACATCATTCTTTGCCTTACTTGGACAAGAAATCTGCGTTCTTGTTTTTTCGTGGTTGGTTCCATGAGCCCAGAGACAGTCAGTTTTGTTAATTCGTTTCGTGTTTCATACATTTTGTATTTGATGTTAGGTGTACGTCCAAAGAGATATGAATTTGATAGGAGTACTGCACCGACGCGACGCGATGGGGCGCAATGTTGTGTATATTTTATATCCAATATTTTCGATGTTTAATTTTTATTTTAAACTAAAAAGGGAGGAGTTTCCTAAATTCGAACGAATGCAAATATTTTTGTTTATTCAGTGACAACTTTTTCTAATTGAACTGATTTTGACAATTCTTTTTTTTAAGTTATTACTCCCAAAATGGTCTGCTATTTACTTAGTGACAAGTAAGTCAGAATCTAATGACGAGGTATCATAGACCATTAAAAATTTTAAGAGTTGTTTGTGCCGCCGTTGAGTAAATTAAATCAGTACAGTTTTATGAAGGTCTAAAGATGAGCCAAAAGTACTTAAGAAGCTTTTAATGAAAAATTTTGTTTCGAACTTATTTCCTACATCATATTCAGATCTGCCTGTTCATACACATAAGCCTAATAGGTTTGTTGAACCCATCCACAGAAAAACAGCATTGAGACTACGCATTTCAACATTTAAAGTAAAAATATTAAAGAAAAAGATGATACATAATAGCCTAGGAAGTCCTCATATACTCGAATATGAATGACAGTGACATTGTCACGTAGTGTCGAAACTTCAACCAATCCCTTGCCAATGTATTTTGTCTCTTCACTCATTTGATTAGCGTTCAAATTCCATTACTAGACTAATGAGAGGCTTAGCATACACACATTTGCCGAGAAAAATAAAACAAACCTACTCTGTATTTAAATTAGTGCTGTCATATTATCATTCAATTGTCGCTCCCGTCTCCGTCCTTAGACGTTAATATAAAATATACATAGAGCTATTTACATAACATATAAAACAATTCAGTTCACAGAATTTACTTTCTTAAGAAGTAATCAACAATTAAGTTACATAGAAGTAGAGATATAATAGAATTAAGGCAACCTATTAAGCAGATATACATCCATTTTAGGTCTCAATCAAAATTTTAGGCTTAGTTTCCACGATGAACCTTACCAAAAATAGCATTTAATATTCATCTGGAACAATCTAGGTCATCTAAGAATAGCGGGGTTTGGTCGAAAATCGGGCGGTAACTGTACAATGGATGACTGGGCCTTAGAACAGCACAATCTATATACTTATACCTTTATACAACGAAATCTTAGATTCAAATGTAAGGTATCTTTTAATATTTTGAACATGTCTAATTATGATTAAATCAATATTATAACTTTTATAAGCGGCTTCGCTCTAGAATCTTGGGTAAAGGTTCCTTGTGTTAATCCAGACTACGTATATAAACAGGGTGCCCTTTAAAGAATGGATAACCTTACAATATCTTTAAGTATATCTTATAGCCATTCAGAATATTTATTACGAAATTTATTTATAAAAATGTTGCAAATTACATTATTTTAGACAAATTGTGCATAATTAATTTTGCAGCAATGTTTAATCATCAAATAATTTAATGTGCGTGAATGTCGTAGGATCATTTTCTATTACCTCTAGCACCAGTTCTTCTACTTCAAGACATCACAACTTATTTACTACCTATGATACTTTCCTATTCGTTTTTTTTCTCTGAATGGCTATAAGATATACTAAAAGGCATTTCAAGGTTATCCATTCTTACCGGACACCCTGTATATGTATCCGGGGTTGCGGGGTAAGCGCAATGAGGCACCGTGACCTCGGCACAGAGCAGGAGAAGGAACAGGGGGGTTTTTAGTCAGTAAGAGTCTGACACTCCCTCCCGCCTGGCCCTGGGCATTGATGATTTTACCCTCACAAAAAAAACCCTGTATATGTATGTATATCTATGCCAAATTTCATTACAATCTATTGAGTAGTTTATGCATCCAAGAGAATCAAGCATACATACATAGCAAACTTTCACACTTACGAGTATAATATTAGTCCATGGTTATCAGAATGTCAACCGTAGAAAAAAACCTTAAGCAATTAATATGCAAAGACAAGAAAAGTTTGAACTAGAGTATTAAAACTACTCGGAATATCTACCGTATAATAAAGGGTTCGATTTTGTTCTTACTTAGAGTCACTCCCGCTAGATTTTAGCCACTGTTTAAAGGTAATTTTTCAATACATCCCCCACATTTCTTGGGTTGGTAATCTCGGTAGCTTTTCTCAAACAAACTCTTCAACTTTATAATGTTAATAAAATTTAAATAGAGCCACACATTGGTTTTTGAATAAGTCAGAAGCGTTATAACGCGACTATGAAAAAAATAAGTGAAAGAACAAACGCGGAAAAAGTATTTACTCGTGTTCATCTGTAATATCCGCCCACTG
Organism: Spodoptera exigua; assembly: GCA_902829305.4. Classification (NCBI taxonomy): domain Eukaryota; kingdom Metazoa; phylum Arthropoda; class Insecta; order Lepidoptera; family Noctuidae; genus Spodoptera; species Spodoptera exigua. Next base: position 10,028,047 of record LR824612.2, read on the forward strand.
ATTAATATGTTTCTTTGTACTATTAGTGTTGTGCGACACCGCGGATATTTATCCCCATATATGGCGTAAAAAATAATATGGTATTTATACGATTTAGAATAAGCATGATGGGCATACAGATGGTTTTCAATGTTTTGTCATACTAAAAGTGAAAGAAAGACTAGATTAGAAGCATAATTATATAAGGTATATTTATGATTCGGAGTGTATAAATCAAAAGTAGAAGAGTAAAAATACACTTATTAGTGAAAATTTGTTTAGAAGTTAATACATATTTAGACTTAAACTTACTCGTTTGGGGAATACTTATAAGAAGTAATGCCACATCGTCTTTGAGAGAGAAAAGTAAGAAAAATCAGTCTTCGTTTCAAAAAAAGTAATAAATCTTCATTTAGTTTTTCATAATAGGTATTCATATTACCCACGGAGAAGATTGCTTTGTTATTTTTTTACGAACTAATTAAAGTTCTTTTTTTATCTGTCACTTGATGTTTTTCTAAGCGGGAACAAATTTATTTAAAGAATATTTTATTCTGTTAAGGATACTACACTTTAATATTTAATATGAAATTATAACTACAAAGCCCTATACCTACATATGTATGTATATTCAACCAAAAAACACGTACACAACAATATTCAACCGAAAAATATTTCCAAAACTTCGGTTCTACCACTCGTAAATTATAATAATGTCGATGAGATAACTTTTGCAAGAAAATATACATGCATATGTCACATCACTACTCGACGCGCGACGGGTAGGCACGACGAACGATCTCTTTGCTTTTTTTTCTATTTACTATTTCGCACATAAAATCCGGGCCCTTTGTTTACGACTTACAGATTTCAGTTTTACACGAAATGTTTTACGAAACTAACTTTAACATTAGTGTTTGTAATGGATGAGACATTGTAACAAAGTCTTTTATTATGGTCAATAGGTTGGCAAACGAAGTCTAAGTAATTTTTTTTTTTATAATAGATTACTATTGAAACGTCAAAACAGAATATTAATCTGTCAGTCTGTACCTATGTCAGTGGAGATAGGTAGGAGCAGACAAATTACCTGATGGTAAGCAAATCGGCTTCGCCCATCGGGGTGTCCATCAAGCAACTCCAAAGGTCTAACGATTGCGTTGCCGGCCTTTCGGGGATTAGTGTTTCGGATATTCAAGAGAAAGTTCTTCTAAGGTAGAGGGGAAAATTGTAGCGAAGTAGTTGTATACCCGGGTTAAGAGAGAGGAGAAAGGCATTCCATAATATTAAAATTTCCACATTCCAATACTCAAAATAAATACATAGAACCTAAGCTACCATGTCTCCTTCACCTCTAGAGGTTTCAAAGTCTAACATTTCTACGCTCATAAGTTTAAAAAGCTTGTAATTCAAGAGAAAACATTTTAGTCGCTAAGAAAGTATACTCAACTCCAAAGACTGTAATTAAGTTACTGGCTGAGTGTAAACAAGTATTTCTCGGTCCGTCTTTAAAGGTAAGTTAGTTCGTTTTAGTACTACACATTTTATAAAATAAGACTTGTAATTAATGGGTCAATTTATTTCTAGAACTGGTTTTCTTCAGGGTGAAGGGAAACCATCATTGCTTGTCTCGCCCTAGGTGGGGTGAGAGGTAGTAGGAGTAGACAGCCTCTGGATATGGAATGGTAAATTCTTAATGACCTATTTCAATAAAATTAAAAGCTGATTGGTATGCTCTTAGATTCTGATGTGGCCATGTTCATAGAAGACTACCAATTTCAGCAGTGCGATTCTGTAAGACCGAATTCGCTGTGACTAGCGTACTACTAGCGCTACACTTGCGACTTGAACTAAATTGACCGCAACATTTTGATAGATAAAGTATGAGATGACGTTAAAAGTGGCATTCTATAATGTAATTTCCCCGTCACTTCGACACTCACTTCACATTCGAACAAGATTCAAAATCAAACAAATTTTACAGAATCGACGTGCAGAATTGATGACATATGTATATTCATACTTACATCAGCAACGGTCTTTGTTAAAAATCGAACAAAAATATTAGTTATGAAGCTCTCACAAGAATCAACAATGTAAACTTTTTTTTGTAAAAAACAAAAGAATATACTTCAAGGTTACTCTAAGTGTAGTCTGATTTACGTACATAAATCCGACATCAGACATGAAACAAATTTGTGTATTTAGGACATATAAATGCGCCGAAATATATGTTGGTGACGTGTGACCATAGAGGTTAGCAAAAATCCAATTTTCTGTCACGTCCGCTCGGTAGAAGTTAAAGGAAATATGTTGATAAAAATCCCATTTTTCCATATACATACCTACATTTCTTTTTTCTTTTACGAAGATTTTGTTGTGTTATGTTTCTGAACGCTTAGTTTTATATAGACGATATTTTTAAATAGCTAAGAAGTTACTATCACTACCTACATATAATCTCGAGAGACATATGTATTTTGAATACACGTAAAAAAATCAATCACTAAGAGTGACGGTAAAGTTATGCTTTTTAGTCCCATAATTACCGGGTGACGACTTTTGTCCTATGCCAATTTAATGATCCTATACAGTAGGATACGTCTTTTTATGAGAAAACTATCAAAGTACTTTTCCCGTCCCGTGTGAGAGAGAGTGTCAGACTCTTACTGACTAAAAACTACTGCATTCTTTCTTCTACGCCGGGCCGGACGCCTGCATCCGCAACGGGCCCAAGACAACTATTAAACAAGTGAGATATAACGCAACTTGAACGAGTGAAAGGAAAGTTAATGAAAGAGACAGAAATAGTTGCAACAGGCTCACTTCAATTGATTACAATCAGAAACATTATCAAAAGGCCAAAAAAGACACTACCATACATCAGCCACTACCATACCTCCTTTTCATAAAATAATTTTAAGTTTTATAAATTGAATATAATGAAATCTCCAGCGACCAATACGTGTTGAAATAGCCTACAAAACGTCAAGAATAAATATTTATATACTCGTTTCAATGCAATTTATGAGTATATCGCGTGTAACAGCCATAAAAGTATTAAATAAAAGTTATGGAAATCGCGAAAACTTTAAATGGACCTTGGGAGTTTCTTGACACTGAAATTTATCGACTACCTTTAAAAGTGAACAGTATACAATTGGGATATAGTCTACTAATTTATGTCTAGGATGATAAATTAATATTTTTTTCTTAAAGAAACGGCAACCAATTGGTTAGCGACTAAGCCTATCAGAGACATTATAAAACGCTAAAAAGCGTCAGGTTACAATATAAAAACAATATTTAGTAAATTCAAATAACTTTCGAAAAACCTAAGTGGAGAATTTAACTTTTTATCATTATTTACGCTGGACTAGAAATATCTATATACTTACTTAAAAAAATATCGCAAAATGTTTGGTAAACGCATAAATCAGCAAAACTTGGACGGATTTTGCCAAAATTTGCCATTGCCATATGAGGATTCTTATAAAAGAAAATTTTTGAAAACTAGAACAGGAAGTTTTTAAAAAGCGATCTTTGTTTCGTTAGCGTAATAGGTGGACACAGTAAACCAGAGACGGGCTGCTAGTACTCAAATAAAATACTAGACTAAAAGTTACCCCTACAAAATGTTGCTCAACAATGAACACACATCAACTTTTTAAAACTCAACCCAGAGTAATTATAACCGACCAGTTTCAACAGCTAACAACAATCATAACGCCGCGTGGGCTTACATTTGTGTTGTTAACAAGCGAAAACTAACCGCGAGCGAAACATATTCAAGCACAAAGGATTCTGCACCTATTATATCTTTTACCCGTCCATGGAGACCTATAACACCAGAGGATTTACAAAATATACATAGGTAATTTTGGTGATGGCGTATCACCAATATTGGGTCTTCGATTACCGCACTCACTCCAACAGAACGCAGGCGTTGTTTCAAGACGGTCTTATCTAAGGAAATGCTGTCATGGTTCTTCCACTTAAAAATCTTAAACATATTATATAAGGTGCCATAAAAATATCTGCCACGGGAAATGGGAGGTAATATTGTGTTTGTTAATTACAACAGTGAAGAAAACACAACGGATACCTAGTGGTTTTATTTTGAAAAATAAAACAAGTTAAATTAATATTAGCCCTATTTTGCATAATATGGTTCTAAAATGTGCCGCTTCGTTATTGAAAACAACTGTTCTAAATTAGAAAAAATATATGACGAATAAATCAATTAATTTCAATTAAATCTTTACTAGGTATTTTCTAATCTATAAATGCAATTCTATCTCCCATTGCAGCCGTGGCAGATATTTTTATAACATATTACACGTACACAAATAGGATGTTTTGTTGCCTCCATTATTTTGCATACAGACCATCACAGGCGACCCTCATCATTAGCCTATAAGTGCCCACTGCTGAGCAAAGGCCTCTTCTCACACGGAGAAGGTTAGAGCATTAATCACCACGCTTGCTCAATGCGGGTTGGCGATTTCAAACTTATAATTAGAAATTATAATTCCAGGTTTCCTCACGATGTTCAACTTCACCGAATGTCAGTGGTGTCTAAATAATCATAGAAAGTACATATAACTCGGAAAAAGTCACATTGGTGCTTGCCAGGTTTTGAACCCACACTCTCATGCATGAGAAGCGGGCGCCTTAAGCTCCAGGCCACCACGACCATGTTAGGGCTGATGTTAAGCCGGGGTTGCAGGAGAAGGAACGGGATGTTAGTAAGAGTACTTCCTCTCCCATCACCTTGGGTGAGAGAAGTCATTTGAATATTTTGCGTTCTCAAAAAAATCCTGAATTTTTACCATTTGTCTACTGAACCCTTAAAACTAACCACAGAGCAATCTCGTAGCTCGAATGTATGAAAGTTGTGTAGCGTTGTGTAAAGTCACGTACATACAGGTTCGTCCAACTGGCGTTTCTCTATTGAATCTGCTTGAATTGTCTGGCAGTGTCAACATGGCTTATTATGGATAGAGCGATTTTATTGTAGAAGTATGTTTTGCCTTGCGACTTCATACGCAAAGTGGGTTTGTTTTTGTTTCTTTTTGCAATTTCGTTGAATTATCAATGTATCTACGACTAGCTACTCTCGCGCGGTTTAACCCGCATTCGGCTCCATTTAATCGTAGTTTGATGTTTTATAGCCTATAGCACTCAGGAACATTGTAGCTATCTATCAGTGAAAGAATTTTGGCAATCCGACCAGCGGTCCCAAAGATTACTCCCTACATGCAAACTTACAAACATACAAATTTTACCTCTTTATATTATTATAAGTATAAGTAAAATAGTATTATAATAGTATAGATTATTGCAGCAGTATGCTTGTTATCATTCTGTAAGTTATGCACCTTAATAGATTCCATAGTTATTTGTACCTACTTTATTTTATTTGTCTGAAACTTAAAACTAACATTATTTACGTTATAAATGACTGAAAGAACTAGTGGGCGTATATTTGTGTATCATACTTATAAAGATATGGAGATAATTTAGTTTTCTGACAATTCACAACCTAAGAGTACGTAAATATTAATTCACAACATTGAAGACTTATCAATGTATTGTGACGGAAAAGTGGTTCAAACTCTTTGACATTATGACGTCAATGGATGGTTGTCAAACGTTGCCTAGAGATTGTAAGTTTCGTCGTGAATTGTCAACACGAGTTGGTGTAATCGGTAAGGCGTGTGGATTACACCACAGAGACCCCGAGTTCGAGTCCCGCCGTAAACATGAAGTTTTTTAGTTGATGGAAGTTTTGTCGAACTTTCTGGAATTATTTGTGTGAAAGAAATGAAAAATTAAAGAGCGAGAAGGAGAATAAATAAAAATGAATAACGAAATTATTGGAAGGTTCTGGAGGCATGACGATCAAAAAGAATAACGAAATTGAATGTTCCAGAACCTGACCGGGGGTATATAAGCGGAACTGCGGCTCACCGCTGGCAGTTGAGTTCTAAGTCTAAAGCGATTCGGAAGAAAAGGAAGAAGTGAAAAAGAAGAAAAGTGAGTGAAATAGTGAAGTGCAGTGAAATAGTGAAGTGCAGTCAGTTAAGTGAAGTTAGCGTGAACGGCAAAGTTGTGTCAGTCGGCCGGACTCTGTTGGAGAGGAACGCCGATAACTTAACTCCGTGGACGCTGTAACTTAAGCGCAATAGAAAGTCTGAAAACCGGTATTAGTGTTTCATTTCATCCAATCCCGTAACCCAAGCCCGCATAGTCAGGAACGTGACGTCAGGCACGTAACATTTGGTGTCAGAAGTGGGATTGGAGAAAAATGCCGCTAGTGCCGCAGGACGTAAGAGGAGTGAGTACCCGTGCTATGTCAGAAGCGCAGCGTGTGAGGGAAGAGGGTGCTGCAGCTCAGACCAGCGATGCAGAAGCCAAGCCTGTGCAGATGGATCTTCTGCTACAGCTGCGGCAAATGATGGCAGAACAGCTGCGTGAGCTGAAAGAAGATCAAGCGCGCCGCCAAGAAGAGCAAGCACGCTGTCAGGCAGAACAGCTGCGGGAGCTGAAAGAAGATCAAGCGCGCCGCCAAGAAGAGCAAGCGCGCCGCCAAGAAGAGCAAGCGCGCCGCCAAGAAGAGCAAGCGCGCCGCCAAGAAGAGCAAGCACGCTGTCAGTCAGAACAGCTGCGGGAGCTGAAAGAAGATCAAGCTCGTCGCCAAGAGGAGCAAGCGCGTCGCTTGGAGGACATGCATAAAGATTTCACGAAGGGACTGCAAAAGGCTGTCGAACGGGTACAAGAAGTGGAGGAAGGGTTAGGCAAGTTGGAACATCGCGTCATGGCGATAGAGGAGAGACTGGAAGAAGAGATCTCCAAAATCAAGCAGGAAGTGACAAACCCAAGCCCTTTGAAGAGCCGAAGCCGTCTTGCAGCCGTTTTTGACGCCCCAAATGCGGCCTTAAGCGCAACGAAAGGGCTCAAGATTCCCCATTACGACGGAACAACATCCTGGACCGCGTTCAAGCTACAGTTTGAGACACTTATGGAGGCTTATGGTTGGACTCAGAAGGAAGCACAGTCAGCCCTCACCCTGGCCCTCCGTGATCAAGCTCTCTCAGTGCTGGAAGCTATCGGCGCAAGTGGGGATCTCAGCTTTAGTGCCCTCTTCGACGCACTTGAAGCACGTTTTGGAGACAGCCACCTCGAGCACGTGTACAGAGCGCAATTAAAAGAGCGTACTCAGCGTGCTAATGAGAGCCTACAGCAATGGTCCGTGGAAATCGAGAAACTTGTACGTCGAGCTTTCCGGTCGACTCCGTCAGTGATTGAAGGCACGCTTCTCCAAGCGTTCATTGACGGTATTCGGGACCCAGAAGTACGAGCTGCTGTTCATCTGGGCCATCACAAGAACATGAAAGAAGCTCTGGCCCATGCATTGGAAGTGGAAGCCGTGCGTGGCAACTCCCGTACCTTACGTCTGCGGGAAATGACGACAACGGAGCAGGTACCTCCACGCCGTCGGAACTTCATGTGCTATGGATGTGGAGAGCGTGGGCACATACGAAGCGACTGCCCGAAGAAGATGAACCGCCAGGACGCGGCGGTCTCAACTTCTGACCAGCAGGGAAACTTAAATCCAGCCAGGGCTGCGGGGTGGGCGCTGGCTGGTAGTGGAACAACCCCAACAATTTACATCAAGCAAACCAACGATGGAAATACTCTGGTGATAGACGGTCAAGTAAATGGGAAAAACAGTCAGCTAACATTAGATACTGGAGCTTCAAAGACGGTGATAAATGTTCGGCTGCTCGAGCAAAACATCAGGAAACACCTTAAACCAATTGTTGGCCTACAAATGAAATCAGCTACCGGCCAGTGCATACCGATAAGTGGAAAACTGCATGTAACAATCAAAATTGGGGAACGTGTTTATCGACATGAGGTTATTGTGGCCAGAATTCTGGATGACTGCATCCTGGGACTTGACTTCCTGCAAGGGCACCAGTGTAACATCGACTTAAAATCTGGAGTATTACTATGTGGAACTGAGGAAATTCCGATGAAGGGTGGAACCCTGGGAAAAGTTTGCTGTTTAAGAAGAACTGTTCTTGCACCAAAATCACAGACTCTCGTACCAATCGCATTACCTAGGAGGAAGGAAGGAAGTTTACCTCGAAGGTGCGCTGTGATTGATAAATCGGAACACGTAAGCTCATGGCTACCGGCAAGAACTGTCGTGGGGTCATCTGATGTCAACCGCATTCAGGTATTCAACTTCAGTGATTCAAAAATTACGATTGAAGAAGGAGAGCCTGTGGGCGTATTGGAAGAAGTGGCCTGGATAAGAAAATGCTCGGAGAATCTTGTGAAGAAGGACAGTACGGGAATTGACTTTGTAACGAAAATCTTAGACGAAAATAAAAGTCTAACAAAAGTGGAGACTATGAAAGCTAGAAATTTACTTCTTCGATTCTCTGATGTGTTTTCAAGAAGCGATGGTGATATTGGCCGAACTGGCTTGGTGAAGCATAAAATAAACACAGGTGATACAATGCCAATTCGTCAAAGGCCCAGACGCATACCGTTCGCTCGTGAAAAAGAGGTTGAAGAAATGATTGACGATATGAGAAAAAATGACGTAATAGAGCCCTCTTCTAGCCCTTGGTGTTCACCTGTCGTGCTTGTCAAGAAGAAAGATGGTTCAACGAGGTTTTGCGTAGACTATCGACGATTGAATGATGTAACCAAGAAGGATAGCTACCCGTTACCAAGAATCGATGACACACTTGACACACTGAGTGGCATGAAATGGTTTTCAACGCTCGATCTGAAAAGCGGCTATTGGCAGGTGGATTTGGATCCCAAGGACAAGGAAAAGACCGCATTCTCAACTGGGAAGGGACTCTGGCAATTTAAGGTGATGCCATTTGGATTATGCAATGCACCGGCAACCTTTGAGCGTTTGATGGAACAGGTGCTGGCGGGACTGCTGGGCGAAACCTGCCTAGTTTACCTCGATGACATCATCATTGTTGGACGGGATTTTGACGATCATCTAAGGAAATTGGAAAAGGTACTCGACAAGCTGCGTGGAGCAAATTTAAAGTTGAGTCCAAAGAAATGCTCTTTCTTCAAGCGCGAAGTGAATTATCTAGGACATGTTATTTCTGAGAGAGGAATTGAGACTGATCCAGCCAAGACTGTCGCTGTTAAGGAATGGCCAACACCTAAAGACAAAACGCAAGTTCGGGCATTTCTTGGATTGTGCTCGTATTATCGGCGGTTTGTGAAAGGATTCTCGGACATTGCCAAGCCTTTGCATCGATTGACAGAGGAGAAACGTGCCTTTATCTGGGACGAGGATTGTGAGCAAGCCTTTCGAGAACTAAAAGAAGGGCTTTGTAACACACCAATTCTCGGATACCCCAGCGCGAAAGGAATATTCGTAGTAGATACGGATGCCAGCAATATTGGAATAGGAGGTGTCCTTTCACAACGCGATGGTGAGCAGGAGAAGGTTATTGCTTACTTCAGCAAGTCACTATCCAAGCCGGAGAGGAATTATTGCGTGACCAGGAGGGAATTGCTGGCCGTAGTCAAAACTCTGCACCATTTCAAGAAGTATTTACTGGGACGGAAATTTTTGATCAGAACAGATCACGCTGCTTTGAAATGGCTGCTTCAGTTTAAGGATCCTGAAGGCCAAGTAGCCAGATGGTTGGAACAACTTCAGGAATTTGACTTTGAAATCGAACATCGCGGAGGAAGAATTCATGGCAACGCAGATGCATTATCGAGACGCCCATGCGTGGAAGATTGCAAGCATTGTGCCAAGAAGGAAACTGCTTTTCTTAAGGTGATAAGGACTAATACTGTTGACGAGGCATGGGGAGATGATGCGATGAAATTAGAACAGGAAAGAGATGCAGATATTAAACCAATACTGGAGTGGCTACGAAGTGGTAACAAGCCAAGTTGGAGTGACGTCGCCCAATATAGCGCGGTAACGAAAGGTTTATGGGCACAGTGGAAAAGCCTTACGCTGCATAATGGACTTCTGTGCAGGAAATGGGAATCAACAAACGGCAAGGACGAGCATTTGCAATTGGTGGTGCCTCGTTCAAAAATAAGGGATGTATTAAAAGCGTTCCATGATGGATCTTCTGGAGGACATTTGGGAATTAGGAGGACTTTGGTGAAGATCAAGGAGAGGTTTTATTGGCTGCATTGCAAATATGACGTCGAAGATTGGTGCCGGAAATGCACTAGTTGTGCAGCTGTCAAGGGTCCACAAACAAGAAGCAGAGGGGCGATGAAAATCTACAATGTTGGTATGCCTTGGGAGAGAATAGCCTTAGACATCGCTGGACCATTTCCAATCACTGATTCGGGCAATCGCTACGTTTTAGTGGTTATGGATTATTTTACAAAATGGCCGGAGGTCTTTGCCATACCGAATCAAGAGACAGTAACTGTAGCCACGAAGTTGGTAAACGAGGTATTCACCCGATTCGGAGTGCCCTTGGAGATGCACAGTGATCAAGGACGGAACTTTGAATCCCAAGTTTTTCAGGAAACTTGTAAACTTTTGGGAATCCATAAGACTCGAACGACCCCTTATCACCCACAGTCAGATGGAATGGTCGAACGTTTCAACCAAACATTGGAGCGACACTTAGCAAAGGTGGTTGACAGCCATCAGAGAGATTGGGACACTTACATACCTCTCTTCTTGCTTGCCTATCGGACTGCTGTACATGAAAGTACCGCAAAGACGCCTGCATTTGCAAATTTTGGAAGGGAATTGAGATTACCGGCAGATCTTGTATCGGGCTGTCCACCTGGTGACTCTCGCACCGAGTTTAGCGATTACATAAGCGAGTTAAGGGCAAAAATGTTGGACATTTATGAGCAGATCAGGGAGGCCGGTCTTCAAGCTAGTGATCGCGCAAAGACGCGCTATGATCGACGAGCCAATTCTGTTGGGTTTGAAGAGGGGTCATTGGTCTGGCTTCATAATCCAGTCAGAAGGAAGGGAAAATCTCCGAAGCTACAACCGAGTTGGGAAGGTCCTTATGAGATAGTCACGAAGATCAATGACATTACTTACAGAATTCGGAAGACTTTAAGGAGCCCTTTGAAAGTTGTCCATATAGACAGGTTGGCGAGGTATTACGGCAGCAACGACGCTCGGGACGAGCAAATCTAAGAGGAGGGCAGTGTGACGGAAAAGTGGTTCAAACTCTTTGACATTATGACGTCAATGGATGGTTGTCAAACGTTGCCTAGAGATTGTAAGTTTCGTCGTGAATTGTCAACACGAGTTGGTGTAATCGGTAAGGCGTGTGGATTACACCACAGAGACCCCGAGTTCGAGTCCCGCCGTAAACATGAAGTTTTTTAGTTGATGGAAGTTTTGTCGAACTTTCTGGAATTATTTGTGTGAAAGAAATGAAAAATTAAAGAGCGAGAAGGAGAATAAATAAAAATGAATAACGAAATTATTGGAAGGTTCTGGAGGCATGACGATCAAAAAGAATAACGAAATTGAATGTTCCAGAACCTGACCGGGGGTATATAAGCGGAACTGCGGCTCACCGCTGGCAGTTGAGTTCTAAGTCTAAAGCGATTCGGAAGAAAAGGAAGAAGTGAAAAAGAAGAAAAGTGAGTGAAATAGTGAAGTGCAGTGAAATAGTGAAGTGCAGTCAGTTAAGTGAAGTTAGCGTGAACGGCAAAGTTGTGTCAGTCGGCCGGACTCTGTTGGAGAGGAACGCCGATAACTTAACTCCGTGGACGCTGTAACTTAAGCGCAATAGAAAGTCTGAAAACCGGTATTAGTGTTTCATTTCATCCAATCCCGTAACCCAAGCCCGCATAGTCAGGAACGTGACGTCAGGCACGTAACAGTATCAAATAGATATATATACAAACTAGTTAAATTTTGAGAAATGTTGACTCTCAATTCCTAACACATTTCATCTTAGTTCCAAAATGAATTAAAATTACTTTCAAAAGTCGACCAACTGCAAATCAAGGATTTTACTTAGTCTTATTGGACGTCAATCGATAGCTAACTTGGTCCTAGATAAAAAAAAAACTTCTGCTCTTAATCACAAAGTTTTTATTTGCAGTAGTTCAGTTGCCAAAATTGCCTAAAGGCACGCTTCTACACCATACAAATTTCTCGCCTATTTTTCTAGAATGTGGTTACATAAATTGTCGTGGACGCACGAGAATATTTTTGTTTACTACACGAGTTTTTCGCTTAACGGTCCCAGACGTTTTTTGGTCGATGGCACATCAGCTAAATTGAAAGTTCACGAAAATATTTTTCGATTCCTATACAGTTTAGATCGCAAATTTCAATAAAGATTACTTTTATAAGGCTCTATTTGCTATAGATTTTTGACGTAAAATATACACTGATACATTTAAATAGTGCGATTCAGCAAATGATAATGACGCACAAAACATTCCAGATATTAGAGAATACTTTTTTTGCTTGTCCTCTGCTGAGACTGACTGAAAAATAGCTGCCCGACGGCCACCTCGACGCAAGTTGCGCAATTCTGCTCGTATATATGAATTCTATCGTGGCTTCAAACTTATCAAGTTATCTCGCCAAATAATAAAGCGAGTAAACCGTTAAACACGATTATTTGTTTATACATGTCTAACTAACCCATAAACTAAATTAATTGATCCATCAATTTCATTCGACAAATTTCAGTCAATAAAGCCCAAACTATATAACTCACTGTTTGAACAAATATTACTATTTGAATAAACCCATCCTTTGTTTAATACATATGTATTATTTGATGTTGAATTTATAATAGGTACCCATTCATAGTGTGGAATCAACTCTATTTTCAGTATCAGATTCGATAACCACTAAACAAATAGTAGGTATTTCTGAAACAAGGTTGAACTAATGTGTCTGCAAATAGTGCTATCAGTTTTGGTTTTTGTTTTCAAATTGATGCTAAACTTTTATCTGTGGGTTTCCTTATGAAATTGTCCGATTCTGTATGCTCATGTGCGAGAGGCTCGGCCTCGGTATGTTATTGAGCTTGCATGAGCGACCTTGTCTTTTATATGAGATAGGGTGGCAAACAAGCACACGTATCAGCCCAGTGATAGGAGATCAGTGGCGCCCATGGATCCAGCCGCGTTCACATAATCGTATCCGGCCTATAAAGAAAAAGATAAAGATAAAGATAAAGATAAAGATAAAGATAAAGATAAAGATAAAGAAAGAGATAAAGAAAGATAGAGATAGAGATAGAGATAGAGATAGAGATAGAGATAGAGATAGAGATAGAGATAGAGATAGAGATAGAGATAGAGATAGAGATAGAGATAGAGATAGAGATAGAGATAGAGATAGAGATAGAGATAGAGATAGAGATAGAGATAGAGATAGAGATAGAGATAGAGATAGAGATAGAGATAGAGATAGAGATAGAGATAGAGATAGAGATAGAGATAGAGATAGAGATAGAGATAGAGATAGAGATAGAGATAGAGATAGAGATAGAGATAGAGATAGAGATAGAGATAGAGATAGAGATAGAGATAGAGATAGAGATAGAGATAGAGATAGAGATAGAGATAGAGATAGAGATAGAGATAGAGATAGAGACTTTTTGAAGACGCTACTGATCATTTCTTCGCAACCATACTGGATACTAAACTACTTCCTAACTTCTGATAGCATATGAACAAAATAAGCAGTGAATTCGGCCGAAATAACTTAAGCAAAAATCATGCCAATTTCTTATACAATTTGCTATGGAAATTTTATTCATAAGTGATGTGCCGGCTTCTGCCTTCAACCAGGCACACACGAGATGTGAAGAATCACTTCAAATTGGTCACTCATCCAAGAGACGATCGTGAAACGTAGTGTAAAACTTCTTACATAAAATCTTTAATATCCACTTCTTTGAAAATCAATCACGTATCGCACGATTTACATCTACCAATAAGAAAGTAGAATCGTTATTTGGAGCTCTCTTTCTTCTGTTAAGGAGAATTTTCTTCTAAACAAAACAAATCATGCGCCTAATAAAAAAAATGAGCATCAAACTTAGTTCTATTTTCTAACAATACTTCCCCAAATACAGCAACAATAGTAGTCATCATCATAATCATTATCAGCCTATAAGTGCCCACTGCTTAGCAAAGGCCTCTTCTCGCACGGAAAAGGTTTGAGCATTAATCACCACGTTTGCTCAATGCGGGTTAGTGATTTAAAACTTATAATTAGAAATTACAAGTCCAGGTTTTCTGACGATGTTTACCTTCACCGTATGTCAGTGGTGTCTAAATAATCGTAGAAAGTACATATAACTCGGAAAAAGTCACATTGGTACTTCCTAGGTTTCGAACCCGCAACATGCATGAAGAAGAGAGTAGCTTAACCTCCGGGCCACCGCGATATAACATAACAATATAAGTAGATTTAATTATTAAAAAAACAAAATACCCGACTGCACACTAAAAAAAGAGTAAAACAAGCCCCACAATACAAATTTACTGAATATAATTTATAAATGTTGATGGAAAGCATCGCAGGCGGGGACCAACAGAGGCTTATTTATAGTCATTTCTGTTGCACCATTTAGCAGAATTTTCGTTGGTGGCGGTCAAGGTGGTCCCCGCCTGCGATGCTTTCCATCAACATTTATAAATTATATTCAGTAAATTTGTATTGTGGGGCTTGTTTTACTCTTTTTTTAGTGTGCAGTCGGGTATTTTGTTTTTTTAATAATAATTTTTTTATTTATAACTTTTTAGCTGTTTTTATTTAACGAAAATGTTGTAGATGTAGAAGACTATGTATATGTAAGTACCATTTTAAATTATTTCGACCGCGCCGCGTGCCGCATGCCAGGCCACGCCCTATCTTTTTGCTTGCTAACGCATGAGTTGCTTTGCGTTGACGCAGAATTAACATGTTCCCGTGGGAATTTTGAGAAAAAACGTATCCTATATTATATCCTATATTAATTACTCCCGTGATTGAAATGAATCTAATGATACCGCATACATATTTTTTTAAAGGGAAATTTAGAAAAAATATTATTATGTCTTTATCCCGTGGGACTTTTAGGATAAAATGTATCCTATGACACTCCCGTAATCAAGACAAATCTAACGATACCTCATACATCAAAATCCATCAAGCCGTTTAGGCTACAGGAGGTCACAAAGGAAAAGACATACATACATACTTACATACACTCGAAAAACATTACCCTCCTTCTTTGGCAGTCGGGTAAAAATGGTGATTCTCCAAATATTACTACTGATTTGATGTTCACCAAACATAACATCGGATGATCGGAATAATACCTAATTACTTACAATATAGTAACACCATACTTCAGATACAACGAAATATGCGGATATAGTCAAACCCATCAGGAAACAAAACCCGAGCGTACGGCGCGTAGCGTTCCACGCGCGCCTCGAAGAACCAAAAGACCACCACAGACGGGGCCCTATAGGGCTGATGTTCAGCCAGGGTTGCAGGGTAAGCGCAATGAGGTACCGCGACCTCGGCCAAGAGCAGGAGAAGGTACTGACAGTCAGAACAGACAGACGGAGTCTGACACTCCCTCCCGCCCGGCTCTGGGCGGGAAAAGTAATTTGATAATTTTCCCCTCACAAAAAAAAATCAGGAAACAAAATCTTATTATATTAAATTAAAACAACATTCTAAACAACTCTAGAAAAAACATGCGGGTGGAGTCTCTAAACAAAACTAGTATATAGAATCCACTATTGTTAGAAAAACAAAAAAAAAGAAAACTCAAGTATATCTTTTCTATTCGTTGTCGTATTTTTGTAAGGAAAATTACTTTAGCGTACTATTTTAATTGGCTCGCTTCACCTTACAGGGAATTTTGAAGGAAAATAAAATAAATATTTAGGGAGTAAAAGACATTAAAGATTTTGATTTTTATATAAAAATCATGTCTTTGAAGAATGACGTATTTGTTTTATTTCCCTATCTTTCTTCTATTTTTATTACTTCGCGATTTTTTTACTAGTGGTGGAAAGTTATCTGTCTATCAGTCATTAATCCGAATCAATTCTTCTTAAATTTATAACAAAAACAAACTAAAATTGTATCTTGATGCATTCGCTGAAATTATTTTAAACATTCTGAATCATCATTCATCGAATCTATACCTAGGTACACAATATAAGTACAGAAATGATCCAAATAGTTCATAATGTTGTTTTCATTGAAGAGTTAACACATCCCAACAAATATGTTCAGACCAAAACAGGTGTTCCTATGTAAATAAACTTTAACGTAACATCTTTAATTCACACATAGATTACTCAACCTTAAATCTAAGATATAAGTATCAAAATCGTTCAAAAAACTCTGTTATCAAATTGAGGCGCTGTTAACGTGAACACTGAGCATCGCTTGAAGGCAATTAGGAAAGCGAAAACATAGGATTTAAACGAACTGCGGTTTCAGTGTAAAGGAGAATTTTCGAGAAATTTGCATTGTATCAGACTGTATGGTTGTGTTATAAGGAATTGTTCAAACTATCGTACCCGTGACTTTTTCGTTGTATTTACAAATTCAGTACTTTTTGCTGTGCTGTGGTGGTCCGCTTTTCTGGTACGCCGTGGTATCACTGCGGTCAAGCTAGCCCATCCGTGCCAAAGCTCTCTCATTCTTTGTTCACTTTTACTCATTTACATATTTTAATATTTTTTACTTACAACATCGATTAATTAACGTTTTTTCGGCAATCCTCGATTCTCGCTAAGGCATATGCACTCTAACACAACTATAAATGAAAGAAAAACTGTTATCTTCCAAAAAAACCTTTCATTTATAAACCACACAAATAAACGTTTAAATAATATCTCTAAGTACGAATCATGTAACAAACTGCGAAAGAAAACTAGAGTTGTTATTCTTAAGAAAAGTGTGAAAGTAATTAAGCGAAATGCGTTGTAGTAGGTACCTAATGGATTTTGCAACGGTGCGCTGCGATGCCGGAAAAACCCTTGTTTCTTGCACCCATATGCAATAAAGAACCTACTTCTTGTAAGATATTGAAAAAGTAATAACCGGGTTTCTTGTAAACGTTATACGGAACCACAATATTAGCTATAGGGAAATGCTTTTGATTAATGTACGATGCTACTTGAGCAGAATGAATAGGAGCAAGGCCTCAGAACATCTAGATAGAACTTATTGAATACATGTTTCGTTTAAATTCTTTTTGGAAATAATAAGGTTTGTTTAAAATTTCAAATTCATTATTTGGTCCAAGTTATCATCAGACAACAGGTTAGATATAGTAAATGAAGCGCAATAAGGTATCGCGGCCTAGGCTTAGAACAGAGAAGACACGGGTGGTTTTAGTCAATAAGAGTAATCATTTGGTGATGTTTGCCCCATCACAAAAAAATAAAAATTTGTGAAAAAACCATACCATTGCCCGGCTTGTAGCAGAAGTTGAAACGGGGTGGTTTTTATCCAAAATCACTATATGTACTTACTTCAACTTAACTATCCATAAATCACATCATAAGCCTATATCAGATTTGAGCAATAATCACTACGCTTGCTCAAAGTGGATTGGCTATTTCAAGCTTTTAATTAGAAATAAGACGTCTAGGTTTCCTCACGATGTTTTTCGTCGCCGTATATTACAGTATAATGGTATTTTAACAATCATAGAGAGTGTGTATAATTTGGCAAAGTCACTTTGGTTTCGTACTCGCAACCTCGTGCATGAGAAGCGGGTGCCTTCAACTCCGAGCCACCAAACGTTATACGTGGTAATAATATTCCAGATAACAGAATTCGGAGAACTCTTCTGAGAGAGTGCTTACATCAAAATATTATTTAAAATTAATTCCATAAAGAAACTTAGTAAATAGTAATGTTTCACTATTTTTAACACACTGGACAATAGTTGGCAAACCTCAAACCAGCAAACAACATCGTAAACACGAACTTTAAAATTAAAACGGAGCAGTTTTATTAAATAAGGTCAAATCGTAGGCAGCCCTGGCCGTGCAAACACGAGGAATCGTTGCGAACTTCACTTAGTTTGTTTACGAGCATATGGTTGGTTTGTTTAAAAGTATATAAGTTTGAAATAAAGTACGTACATGTTTGAACAATTTATTTACAGCCAATGAATATAAATGGTTGGTATTATGAATTATGCTAGCGTCGTGTGAGCCAGGGCTGGCATTTGAAGAGGCGGCAAATCATAGTAATGTATGGGCGATAAATGACACTGTTGTAGTCGAGCTTGAAGGTCGCTAACAAAATATATAGGGGTGTATTTATTTTCCGGGGAACTAAGAAAATGGTTCGTATTTTTGCTAGTGACAATACTATAGATTATGTAGTTGTGATTATGGAGAGGATTGGGGCGTTACTGAACTGGGAAGTTACCATACTCTTTGATGCTAAATTAGATTATTTTCTCTAAAAAGGTTCCAGCAAGTAGCAGTGTATTTCTGTTTAGCTGAAACGAAATATCGACTGGTTGCATTTATTGGCACTATCATCACAAATCTGTATAAACTAAATTTAAGTATGAAAAGTAATAACTTCGAAAAGTTTAGCTCTCAGATACATGATAGCTGTACTGAAGACTAAGTAAACAAATTTAAAAATATCGTAAAATGCGAAGTAAAAGTAGTCGCATCATCCAAATCTATACTAATATTATAAGGAGCTTTGGTCCGGTCGCATTTCCAAAATTCTTTCCCTGATAGGTAGCTACAATGTTCCTGAGTGCTATAGGCTATAAAACATCACGTTAAAATCAAATGGAGCCGGGCAGCGGGTGAAACTGCGTAAGAGGAGCTAGTAGGTATATATTTTTTTTGTTTTAAAAGCTTTGCCCCACATTAGGATTTTCTCCTGTGTCGTGGATGCGGTTACAAACATACAATTTCACATACACATGACACCCAGACCCGGAACAACAATTTGTGGATCACACAAATAGTTGTGTGCCGTGCGGGAATCGAACCCGCGTCACGTTGCACGGCAGCCAGTTGCCCAGCCACCGCACTAACCGTGCAGTCAATAATAAGCATCATAAATAAAGCAAACAAGCAACTTATGAATTTATAATCTACTGAATTTCTATTGACATTAATTCACCGGGCATCTCTGAATAAAATTGTTAGCACGGAGAAATTGATTTAAGCCACCGAACAGTTTACCTTCTGCCTATCTGTCAGCGAATCAGTTATCTAGGTCAAACTGCAGCCGACAAGTTAAATAATTGAAATCACTTTGACCGGATATCGATAGGCGGTTTGTTTTATAGTTTAAATTTTGTATAGAACAACAGCCATATTTATTAGTTTGCAAATTAATTAGCGGTTTCTGATATTAATGAGGTTGGCTCATGTAAGCATGCTTTTATGCAGTGGTGGGTTTTACTATATCAACAGTTAATGTGTTATATTTATTTATAGCGACCAACTTGTTTAAAAAAAACAACAAAGTAACTCGGTGTCCGTCGTTTCTTTTATTAGCGAGCCGCCATGGCACCGAAAGGGATATATATATATATATATACTATAGGTACTATATATATATATATATATACTATACACACAGATATATCTCTTAACTTTTCAAAAAAAAATATCTTATAAGAACATTCTCCAGACAAAAAAAAACACAAAAAAAATAATTAGCAAAATTGGTTCAGTCATTCTCCGGATTCGCGCTTAGCAAATCTTTTAGCTATTCATATTAGGTACTTATATAATAGAAAGTAAAGTATATTTTTACAAGCAATTTCATTTCTTCACTACTCGACTATTGCCAAGCGCTTGAAAAACTTCAACTTAAATGAATTTTCATTTATCCGGAAAAGCCACACTTTCAACCAGGCTGAATAAATAATGTCAAGGATAGACCTGAATAGAGCAGAGCTGGCAAAGAGTATTAAAACTAACGACATTAAGGTTTATTTAACCAGAAATATTATCTATATTTTTTTTAGCGAGAAAGGTCCCAACACAGGTCAAGTTAATAAAAAAGAGAAAAAAACTAAGTAGTGCCAAAAAATGGCAAAAAAATACGCCAAAATTGCAAGTCATCCACTACAAAACTAGCAAGACAATCCAAAGCTTGACGACACAAATTCTTCGCCCAACACCGGCACAATCTTACCACTACTATATGCTATAAATAAATGTAGTCCAAACCACATCTAGGTAAACGAATAAATAACCTTAACTTGGCATTCTCGACCCTCGCTCCTGCATTCCCCAGAACATAAGAGCTCTTATATTTCTGCAATAAATTCAAACCTGTTGGACTACAGAGCTGGGTTCGTAAAAAACTGCATAGTAAGCTTTTCGCCCTCGGTTTGCATTTTCCGTACACCGAATTCTTTTTCCAAACGAATGTAGGACAGGGTACAAAGTCATAATTGGATTTTTATGAAACAAGGGCATTCATTGTTGATAATTAATATTTTCAAAGGAAATCGATTGATGCCGAGGTGATAAACAAAGCCAAGCGAGTTTGTGACGTCACTTTACACTCCACAAATAATTTTCAACACCGGACAGTTTGTTGTGTTAATGTTGCAAACAATGTAGGTAGCTTGCACAACTTTTACTTCAGTTTTGAACAGCACCTGCCGTTGAAATTCAATTTTATCAGTTGCTAGCTTCTGCCAATGGTTTTGTCCGTAATATTTGGATAAAAAGCCTATGTATTATTATAGACAATATATCTATCTATGGACTTAATCATGCTATTTAGCTCCAGCCAGTAGATTTTCGTGAAAGCGTACCTAACATTCGTGTATATTTTAAAGTTTCCCGTGTAAAATATACAATACTATAGAAAAGTAGAGGGTTTAATATGAAAATATCAACTGAAACGGAAAATAGTTGAATATCAATTTAATAAAAATTTCATTACGTAAGGGAAGACAGGATCTGCAAGTTGCTAAAGTTTTCTTTCATAAGAACCTTCTCCTGACAATAAGAAATACAATATAAAGAGAATTGGTATAATTGTTCCAGGCGTTTTAGAGTCCACTTACCAACAAATTTTGTGATTTATTTTTATAAGCACTACATAGTATAAAACAAAGTCGCTTTCTTTGTCCCTATTTTCCTACTACAACTAAACAACGGATTTTGATGCGGTTTTGTTATTGGATAAGTCGGCAAACGAGTAGACGGATTACCAATCAATTTAAGTAAGCAATCGGCGCCGCCCATGGCCATCAGCAACAACAAAAGAGTTACGAGTGCGTGGCTTTTTGGGGATAAGGGTTTCGGAAATTTAAGGGAGAGGAGAGGAGGAGGGATTGGGCCTCCGGCTTACACGGCGAAACACAACTCTTTTTATAGATACCCTATCTATTGATTGCTTTTTTCAAGAAATTAAACTTCACAAAACTTCATTATGGTTTTTGCTTACATGAAGGATTTTTTGAATCTAGGGAACATAAACCATTACTATTTATTTTCTATTTCTACCCTTTTCCGATATATTGGAAACCAATATCGAGTTTAATCTTTTCGTTGGTCGGTTTTGACTACATTTCGTTTCGTTTGATATTCGTTGGGCGTGGATTGACATAAAATTCTAGATTTTAAAACGGCTTCTTCGCTATATTTCCGAGGACTCATGACAAAAGCATTGTAGATACTATTTTAGTGTTAATAAATGGACAATACTAAGTTATTATGCATGTAGAGTGATGGAATCCTCTCATCTCATTGATATTTGAATGGCAAATGCGTTTAATATTCATAAGGAATCGATTGATTAGATCATTCGTCACGGATGAGCCGACGGAATTCTAAGTTGTTTTCTTTATAGATTGCATTATTAAAACGTTTTGAACGTTGTTTGAGTTCGAAATGAGTTTCGAACTTCGAATAGCGAATCATTATTGTAAGAATTCGGAACTGAAAAGTTTTCGTTTGTACTATAGACTGTACTGTTGGTTGAGTAGTAGTAAGGATCTAGATATCAAGGATTTCTCCTGTGTCGATGGGTGCGTGTACAGGTGCACATTACACCTAGACTCGCACCGACAATTTGTGGGTCACACAATGTTTTGTTCCGTGCGGGAATTGAGCACGCGAGACGTTGCACGGCAGCTAGTTGCTAAGCCACCTCATCGGTATCTAAAACGTAAATGTTAGAATTGGAAACCTCGATTAAATATTTTCTCTCAATTTTTTTGTATCGTAAGTCCACCTCCTTGATAATTAATACTATACTCTTTTAACATTTTCTTACACCTCGAAACCAAACAATCAAAACTGGCCAGAAACAACGACAAGTTGATTGAGCCAATCTGATAGTTATTGTTAAAACAATTAAGTTCATTTTTGTCTATTTATTAAGCTAAAAGATGTCAGTTTTTAAAACTGAATTCATATAAAAAGATACTTTGTCACCTGACTTCTAAAGTCATATTCGTCTAGCATACTTCCGCTGACCATGCGTTTTAATACAAACTGCATTATTCGAAGTTTAGAAGGCAAAGTTCACAGAAACTAATTTTGTGCTTTATGTGCTTCAGACTTGAGTTCTAAGTCATATGAAGTAAGTTCAGCTCTCAGCACTGCTCTGCGGTCGTCACGAAACTTGGGCAGTATTGCGAGATTGTCAAAATTCCCCTAAAAACAATTTATATCAGTGTTTATCTACTTCAATCTATATACTATGTACAGATTATCATCTTTAAGACATTCTTCTTATAAAACAATTTTGTCATCCATCTTCCCTAATCTTGGATTCGATTTTCAATTATTTTTTAAGGATTCTTAGTTATTTAGATAGGAAATGAGTATAGCATAAATGTAGGATCAAAAAGTAATATCACTTTTTTTCACAAGTATTTTACCTTTTTAGGATAATCATAACTAGGTACTACATTAAAGAACGACGAATCTTTGAATGCTTATTAGTTATACTAAATTGTGTATAATAAACTTAACCTGTTACTAACCATTTATGAGCTCTGAGCTTGAAATAAAGATTTCTATTCTATTCTATTAATAAAAAGAAATAAAAACACTCCCACAATGAATTTAAACAAAATTAATTTAATACTAAATTAAATAAATAAATCTTTGATCTTTAAATATGTACATATGTACACACTAAAGTTTAACTCAAAAAATATTACATTATATAATTAACACGACGAGAATGCGCCCCGTGTGTGACACTATGACGTGAAATGTTCAAAACTAAAATAACACGTTTATGCCATGCCTGTGAAATAATTTACAACATGGCTCATAGCCAACTTTACTAGCAGTTTACTTTAATTTCCGAAGAAAAATATACTTACATTTACAAGGTGAATTTAGCAGCTGTGAAAATAGAGATCCTTCATACGCACTTATTTATGCCTTTGTCCCATTGTATCTGTATTCTTAACGTACTATCTGAAGATGTTTTTTTTTTCAAAAACACCTATTTATTTTTCCTTTTTTCATCCTCGGAATAAAATTTCTATAAATTATTTTTGAGGCTTTATGCTGAGCAAAGCCTTCTTCTCACAAGGAGAACGTTTAAGCATTAATCTCCACTCTTGCTCAAGGTGGATTGGCGTCTTTCCACATCATCCACCCCATAAGTGCCCACACTTGTAGGCTTGATGGTGTGAAAAGTAGAATTTAATTTCACGTTAAAAAATCTTTTCCTCCAATTCCGCATATGACATAACACAAGGCTGCAAGTTCAACCTTTACGTAACCCTGCACCGTTTTAGATTTTACCGGCTTTAGGCTTAGCTCTCGGTGGCTTGGAAATAGGTATGCGGCAAACACAGGGTTAGAGGAACTATTGAGAATTTCAAGCTCTCTTAAGTTTTTAAGTGTATTTCTTTTGGGTTTCTAGGCAATAAGTTTTGAAAAATAAGCTTTATTTGCAGCAACAGCATAGAGTTGGAAGCCTTTTTTTGAAAATGTAATTATCATCAAATTCCTTTTTCGCCCTGGGCTAGCGAGAAGGAATGTCAGACTCTAACCGACTAAAAATCACAGCGTTCCTTCTCCTGCTCCAGCCTGAGAAATCGATACCTTATATCGATACCGCGGTTGAACATCGGCCCTTATTACACCTAATGTGAAATGTCAATAGCCTAACCTCCTATCACATGGAGCTCAGACAACTGGTGAGAAGCGGGTATACATTGTCTATGTGGTATTCTTGTTGTCTATGTGACTTCTCCAACCCAGGGTCAGGAGAGGGTGTGTCAGACACTTACTGACTTAAGACCCCCTCTAGACTTGCCCCTTAACGCCGGCTCAATTATGTAAAATCCAGTCTTATCATTCGCAGATAAAAGGTACAAAACATAAATGTGGAGACCTCGCATTTTTCTCTTAACAAGCAAACTGCATCTATACAGCTATTAGCGCCATTTTCGCATCTTTCTCGTTCCCTATTGTGAAGCTCATTAACAAAATGTTTTCTTTGTTATTACAAAACACATTGTCATCTTTGTTAACAGCCAAGGCCAAGCTTACAACATTTTTTTCAGTTGGTGCAGTGCAGTGATTGAGGCTGATGTTCTTATTGTTCCTTGAAAAGTATGATTTTTTTTAAACGTTGCCCCACACTTAGAAATTCTCCTGTGTTATGGGTGCGTTACAATTTCAAATACACATCACACCCAGACCCAGAACAATAAATTGTGGATCACACAGAGTCGACCCGTGCGGGAATCTGACCCTTGACATGTTGCTAGACATTCAGTTGCTCAGCGGCTGCGCCAACCGTGCAGTCAAATTTTGAGTAGGACTGACAAAAAGTACATAAATTTAGTGTATTCTACATCTTATAATAGAGGTTTCACTGGTTCAGTGTATATGATATTTGCAAGAAAACATTATAGAATAGGTATCCTCCCTATAGAGATGTAATCAATAAGTAACTAGTATTCAAAAGAAAAATCATAACGATCATTAACACTTAAGCAATAAAGCTTTCAGTTAAAAAAACCAAAGAGAATCAATACGCAAACATGACCATAAAGGCTTCACGAGCAACAAAAAAAAAATAAAGTGCATGTTTCAACTATGAACAATAATAAAAAAAAAAAATTATTAATCCAATAAGAGTAAACCTGGACATCGCTCACATACACGCACACACACATTTTTTTCCATAAATGACTTTTGCCCGCGGCTGTGTGAAGCTCTCAACACAGGCATAGTGCAGTGTTTTAAGTAATTAACAAGCCCGCTAGTATTTCACGCGAATATTCTTGTAAATGCTCGTTATTATGTTTCAATTAGTTATATTTTCGCTTGCTTTTATTTTTCGTGAAATGTTCATTTTATTTATTACAAGTTCTCTATATTTTTATTTTCTCGGTATTTTTATTTTTACCAATCGTTATTAATTGCAGCTTCAGAATTCAACAAAGTAAGTAGGTACACTACTATTATTTCACAAATACGACTGCCGCGTTCAGAATTTTTAGCCATTGCACAAAGTGTAGTATACAATCCGCCATTTTGTTGTGTCTTTATACATCGCAAAGACAATTCACATACGGATCGTGAAAATGATGAAATGAAATGAAAATGATGTCGGAAACTTATTGTACAAATGTTGATATGAATTTTGATACAAATTTGTTTCAAACTGTAAGACCATATGTTTGTAGATAAATAAATAACTTCACACCTCGTATGACCGAGAGATACATAATATCTTCACATTGGTCAAATCTTTGTACGCACAACTGTTGAAGCGAGATTGCAAATAAAATCAATCAGTTTTCAGGTTTCGAATTTTACACACATTGCTTTTTTTGGTTTCTTGACTTTATTTTTAAAGAAAATTTTAATATCAATTTCAAAAATGTGGTTGATGTGATTAAGTATGGGAGAGAGAAGCTGCAGCACGTATGAGCTTGACCAGAATGATACCACGGCCTCACCGAAAACTGGCGTGCAGCAACCACAACGTTGTGTTTCGCCGCGTGAATAAGGTTACCAGAAGCCCAATCCTTCCTCAACTAAAAGCAAGGCTCTTGTAACTCCTATGGTATTGTAATTGGTATTCCTTCGCTGATTACTTACCACCAGGTAATCCATCTTGTTTGGCGACCGATTAGATAAAATCTTATTTGTCCCAGTGTCTATTTGGTTTACGTTAGCACGATTGAAACGTTTATGACGTTCAGCACTCTGATTGGCCTTCACCAAGCTAACTAACCAATCAGTGGACTATGAGCGATACCGTTTCGATCGCGCTATCGTTAACAAAACTCGGCACTCTGATCTTTTTTATTCTGTAATAGACAGGCATTTGGCCGCTATGACGCCTAGTGGTAACCGATGATGCGACCTACGATGTAGCACGCCGTCCAAGGACCTTGAAGACACCCAGATTCTCTGGTCATTCGGGGAACACAGACTAGAGCAAAGAATTCTACTCCTTAGCTGTTCTAAATATGAAACTGGAGGCGAAACGCCTCCTTGCGTCTAGGTGGAATACTCTCCATGAAGCGTTAACGTTTGCCAATTGATCTCTTTGCTTGATATTACTACATCATCTGCAAGAATATGGGGCTACAAATGTATACTACCTGAGTCACCACACAACTTCACGGCTCGAATTATTTCTGATAATATGGAATCCAATTAACCACCCCAACAATAGGTATTACTGATGGGATATCCATTCGTTAATTACTCTTAAATTCAGTGTAATCAGAACCATCCTTCATTAAGCTAAATATATTAAATGACTCGTTAATTTAATGATTACGTTACTGTAGATTGTTGACTATTGAATGAATGAAGCTTCGCCCTTGCTTGCAATTCATTGGACAAAAGGGACATTATATTTTACAATATCATCATAACTTTGTTTTATGAACTGAAATAAGCCCCAAAGAACTTCAATTCTCGATAGTAATATATAACGATAGTTTCTGGTGCAAGCGCAATAATATACGGGTCGCATCCTGAAGCAGGAAAAGGAGCGGGATGGTTTTTAGTCAGTAGGAGTCTGACTCTCTCTCTCTCTCTCTCTCTCTCTCTCTTTCACGCCACACCCTGGACGAAGGGTTTAAAGATTTTACCCTTCACGAAAAAATTGTATAATAACATTATAATTACTTGTCGAAAAGGGTATATATATATTCAAATACGATAAATCATTTTTTATGGATTTCTATAAAAAAATAACCAGAAATGCATATTACAAACTATTCGGTTCCTGCAATAGCACTGAAACTAACCCCAATATGCCAGCAAAGGTGGGAACAGTGTCAAAAAGAGACTGACATTTAAATTTTTCAATAGACTCAGAATCCAATTTCGTTGCCTCTCTAGAGAGTTGGATCAAAGAATAATAATACTTTTGTGGTTTTTATTGAAAACTTATGTGAATGAGTATTTGTCATAAAATATCTGGAATTAGCAATAAGTAGCTCTTCTGTGCCTTTAAATAGGTTATACAGCTGTTTATCTTCTACCGTTTCTTTACTTAAAAATACTCAATAACACAATATTATAAGCCTTACACATCGACCCATCCAATTAAAATATAAAATTCACGTGGTAACTCATCAAATATGTGCATATTTTTATTTAAAACACGAACGAAAATTCACAACACCAAATGTTAAACAGGTTAAAACCAGTGTGCTTGTCAAGGGCGAGGAGTTGAGTCCTGTAGATACAACTGTCTTTTTAGGTATAACCCTGGACGCTAAGCTCCAGTGGGGCCCACATATAGATGGCTTGTCGAAGAAGCTCAGTTCTGCAGCATATGCCGTTAAAAAAATTAGAAATTTAACAGATGTAGATACAGCGCGGTTAGTTTATTTTAGTTATTTCCACAGCATCATGTCATACGGTATTTTGTTGTGGGGGAATGCTGCTGACATTCAGTCTATTTTTGTTCTGCAGAAAAGGGCTATTCGATCAATCTATAATCTTAGTCCGAGGCATTCGCTCAGAGAATTATTTAAGGAAACTAAGATAATGACGGTTGCCTCACAATATATTTATGAAAATGTAATTCACGCTCATAAAAACAAAAGCTTATTTAAGAAGCATAGTGATATACATAATATTAACACGAGGGGGAAAAACAAATATGTTGTCCCCGCCTCCAGGCTTCAGAAAATAAGTAGTTCGTTTAGATGTCAATGTATACGCTTTTACAATAAAATTCCTAGGGATATTCAAAATTTGAGCCTCAATAATTTTAAAAGTGTAATAAAGGCTAAACTTTACTGTAAAGCATTTTATAAAATAAAAGACTACTTAGAAGATAGTCAGGCTTGGGAATGAGCCGCTGTAACTTCTGCACAGGTCATGTTGACATGTTTGTAACATAAGTTACGCTTTTTATATACAATTTGACATTACGTTTATTTTTTTAACAATGACATTATCACCTATTGTGACATTTTTATTTTTATTTGACATTTTTTATTTTATTTATTATTTTTATAATTATTTATTGACATTATTATTATTTTCTATTATTGTTAGTGTAAGGACCGTGTGAGACTTGCCGCGCTTTTGGACTACCAGTTATCTGCGTTCTGACAGTTTGAGTACTTGCGTGACCCAACCAAATGTTCTTTAGATCGGTATTGTTCGTCGGACAACTCAGCAGCACTTGCTATGCTGGTTGCAAACTGACACTTGCGTGCCTGTCTTCAGAACGGGTCCACTTAAACTGGTGTGGTTCTTTCATCAAAAGACCACTACAGAATGAACTTGCACGGTTCTCTCACATTATGTTATTTTTACATTGTCTGGACTTGAAAAGAGACTGACCTCTGAGTTTGTTTCGGCATTTCTTCTCAGAGTAGTCGGATAGGAAATGCCGGCTTCATCTAGTTTTTTACATATAAATTGACGTGTAAAAGTGCCGTTTTATGGCCTATTTGCAAAAATAAATTCATTGTTTCATTGTTTCATTGTTTCATTGAACTCGCATCAGTACTACATAACCTTTTAAGCTTACCTATTGTATCGAATAAAATCCAAATAACTATTTTATTGATCCGTAGGTACTATCCTTCGACCTATTATTTTTGTTCACACACTGTAAAATAAATCGGATATCGAGTGCTTAATCTAAAATACTCGATACATCACCGATTGTTGTTATGATCGATTCTTCGGAACTGCTGTGTCTAGCGTATTTGAAATCGAATGATATTACTTTGTTACTCGAGTAGAGGTAATGGTCTAACTGCTGTAGGTACCATAAAATTGTTTGTTTACTTGAGTGTGGGAAAGCCATGGTTCATCACGAATGGGCTGGATCTATCGGAGTAATACCACAGCCTTAAAGAATACCAACGTGAAACAACACGTCGTTTTCCACCTTTTGAGTGAGGACCCAATCTTTACCTCCCATCCATTCACGATCTCCTATCCTTAAAATCCAGCAACATACTTGTAACTGTTTCAATGTTATGAGACTTGCGCTACGCTTATTGCTTATCATCAGGTAATCCATCAGTTCGTTTGCGAAATACGCCATAAAAAGTTTTCTTTAGAGTAAAAACTATAAACAAATAAACAATTCATCTAATATATATGTATACGTCGTCGACAATTGTAACAGTCCACTCTTGGACTATAAAGCTAAGCTCAAAAAAGCCTCTGCCACCAGTTCTCTTTCAAATGTATTCTGTTGTTTGAAATCGCCAATCCGCCTTGAGCAAGTGTGGTGATTAATGCTCAAACCTTCTCTAGGTGAGAGGATGCCTTTGCTCAACAGTTAGGAAGTTATAGGCTGATGATGTATGATATCACTGGTTGTACACAAATATACCTAAGTACAATTATTTTGACGCAAATCTTGAAATACGTACCTATAAACAACAGAAAGTTTTAAATCAATTAGAAAGTCAATGTAACAATCCCTTCCCAGTCTTATTTATTACTGCGTAAGACTCTAAATAATGTCCTCTTTGCCAAACAAATAAATGAAGGAAACATCGTCATTTACATTTTAATGTTTATTCGAAATTTATAACTTATACAACGTTTATAAAAAGAATGATGACGAAGGAGTTTCTTGCTCGATCTTCTTCTACATTCGAATCTACACTTCGGAACGAGCAACTAGCTTCACCGAAGGACAGACTGACAAACTATTAGAATAATTTAGTCTGTTTTGACGTTTCAAAAAGACCTATTTATGGTTTAATTGGAGTAAAATTAAATGATTTTGACTTTGGCTTATTACAAGTAGTCATATACATACATATATATTACTACAAAATCGTCCTGATTAATCCAGTCAATTGCTATCTTCATTGAAAGTTTATAGTATTGTGATTGTGAGATAGCGTATCTAATATTTCTGTAACAAATAAATACAATTCGTATATTTTTAAAGGAAAGTCTTCAATACGAAGCTTATACTGTCTGCCAGCAACGGATTACTGGAAAATCCCACATAATATTATCAACGCGAAAGTTTTGTAAGTATACATATAGATAGATGGTTACTATTTCACGTAAAAACTACTGACTGGATTTAAGTCTGGACTAACACATTTGTGAAAGGTTTTAGCGTGGATTATAGTCTAGAATAATATAACTTAGAAAGAACCGAGTATTGAAACAATATTTAAAATTAGCTTCTGCAAAAGTACCACATAATAATAAAGAAGGAAATAAATCCTATTGTTGCTTAAAAACTATAAGTTCTTCTATGGTTAACTTTTTAAATGATTTATTGTAGCCATTCATTTAAATTGTCTGTAAAAAGATATAATAAACACATAATAAATATCACCAAAAACACGCACAAAATAATAACTAACAATTTTATTCTGATTTTAAACTTAAAATAAAATATTTTTTGTTTCTTGCAAAAATACAATACAAGTAAAACTGAATTTTATTAATTTATTAAAAACTAGAATACAAAAGATTTTTTTGTTATTCAATTTTTTTCTTGCTAGATTTTCGAAAATAAAGGTAAAACACTCCGATATTTTTTTAACTACTAAAATACATATTCCATTTATTCAAATAAACTAATCAAACAAAACATAAGCCGATTAACATCATATATAACTTAAAAACATTTCACGTAAGTCATGACAACGTTACAAAATTGACTCAATAAACATAACTGTAAATATTGAGTTAACAAACTTTTTTCAAACCACTCAAAGCATTTTATGCATATAAAAAGCCACGTGAATCTAACAAAATTCCTGCAACCTTGTTTGAAATAAAAATTACACGGCTCTACGCTAAGCCGGTACTGCGCAGTCTGTGGTCCATTTCTCCCGTTCCAGTTAGGGAACCTTGCTCACCCGGAGCTCACGTGTAAAGAGCTCTCGACCTCCAGCCAACAACCAATCGACACGATTCTTTCTAAGCGCCGTTCCTAGCGCATTATTCAAATAAACAAAAACAAAACACAACACAAAAATATAATGTGATAAAAAGTGAAGTTCTCAATTTAAAATAATAATAATAATATAAAAAACAAAATGCAAAAATTCGTAAACTAGTTTCGCGAGTGCAAAAAGTGAGGAGCGATGATCAAGAAAAGTTATCAAGGAATATTTCTAAGCTTCGTTTCCATATCCTTCTGCTGTCAAATTACTGAAACTATAGCGAAGAGCGCAAGTAGATTTATTGGTAAGTAATTCAAATTAAGTTTTCGAATTATAAACAGTGAATCGACAGGCTTCCTGCTACATGAGCAACCATAAATTCAGTTAATACATGAATAATAAATTGCAAGGCGTTTTACACTTAGGTCTCAGAAGTGTAAATTATTTATTTACGCACATCGTACGATACCTAAACCTTGAATCTCGCACTTAAGTCACGATTTAACTACGAACGAAGCCCTTAGAGACTTTATTTTATAACAAGTTTTATTATCGCGTGAAAAAGTGCCATATAAAAAAACGGAAAAGTTTTATTTCAAATCCGCATGACAAATTGTTTACATTAATTCTGTCTTTCAGTGCTGTAGTGGTGTTTTTGTTAGAAAATGTATTTGGTATGTATTTTAATTATTTTGACAGAAATGTATTTTCTTCGTGTATTTTCAACGGAAAGGTTTCAATACGAAGCTTATACTGTTATCCTCCTTTGCAACGGCTTAGTGGAAAATGTTGAATATTGCAGTGAATACGAGAGTGCTAACGTGTTATCTCTTAGGGGAATAAGCATCTCTTCAACTACATACCCGACGTAGCAACACAGAAAAATCAATCTTAACTAATAAATATTTAATCCAATTAATCAAATAACTTCTCTTAGACAAAATACCTCCGAATTTTCTAACATAATGAACAAAAGTGTCTCTTTTTAATCTACGTAAAATAGACAGAATCTTTTGCTTTCAACAAGTACCTTTAAGATTAAGCTCTTGAGCGCAAAATTACGTTCGCAACGACATAGGCCTCTTTAGGAAAGACAGAAGCTAATGAAAATATAATTACTCATCAAAATAGTACTCCAAAGGCATTAAACGAAGCTATGACATCAAAGGCCTACGGACTTATTATTATTTCAAATACGAGTTGGATGATTTTCATGTCGCTTTAATTACCACTGGGAAGCTTCCTCACTTTATCTAAAATTTATACTTTTGCATAACATGCATATATATTCTGTTTTTGCATAGACTATTCTCTGTGACGTCACACGTGTTGTAAACGCTGAATTTTTAAATAGAAGCGAATTATTTCCGTGGTTTTTTGTGCTGTGTTGTTCGGTGTGATGCATATTTTGTTTTGTTAATGGTTATAATTGTGTTTAGATTGAGAATACGTAATAAGAAGTCGATTTATTGTGGGAGAGCCGTGCTACGGCACGAATGGGTCGGCTCGACCGGAGTAATACCACGGCCTCACAGAAAACCGGCGTGAAACAACCGCAGCGTTGTGTTTCGCCGTGTGAGTGAGGTTAACGGAGGCCCAATCCCTCCCCTCCCCCGATCCCTAAATCTTCAAAACCCTAATCCCTAAAAGGTCGCCAACGCACTCGTAACTCCTCCGTTGCGGGTGTCCATGGGCGACGCTGATTGCTTACCATCAGGTAACCCGTATGGTCGTTTGCCGACATTATGACATAAAAAAAATTAATTTTGTTCATATCTAATATTGATTAATGTTTCTATGTTTTTGTCGTATCAGTTTTTAAATTAAATCTATAGAAACTTTATATTTTAACTTAACTGGCTTCAAAACTGCATTACACTCGTGGTAGCGTTCAGTAATGGAACTAAAACCTCTTTCAATCTATTCTTAATAAAATCCAATAGCTAATCAACCAGGCTTATTGGATTACTGAAGCATTGGAGCTTATCGTAGCCCTTTTTCACTCTATTACGACTGACTTATTGATTGAGTACCTAGGTGCAAGTACGGGTGACAACCACAATGTTCTTGGCTTCAATTCTTAAGTCAATTATAATATGGCTTTTTGATTCTAGATATTCTTAGAACTTTAAATGAAGATGTTAGAAATTGTAGATTTTTTTTTTTTTTTGAGAAAATGATCATTTTGTTACAGTAGTGTTTGAAAACACATATTCTTATCTATTATAAATATTTTAAGCTTTAATATTTTGTGATAAAGACAAAATTCTTTTGATGAACACTTTTGGAATTAGTTAACCAGTTACGCCTTGGTGGCTCGAAGGTTCAGATTCGCTTGTTATATATGAGAGGAGTTCACCATTTCGAAACCTGGCAAGTACCAATGTGACCTTTGCCCGAGTAATATGTATGTACTTCCTATGATGGTTTAGGCACAATTGACATTCACTGGACTTATAATTTCTGATTATAAGTATGAAATCGCCAATCCGTTTTGAGCAAACTTGGTGATTAACGCTCAAACCTTTTCCGTGTGAGTGTGTCCTTTGCTCTGCAGTGGGCAGTTATGATGTTAATCTTGATGTTACAATAAGTTGCCCTACTGCCTATTCTATTATTCAAAAACTAATCACTACTTAATCCATTACCTGATTTGCTTTATGCATCTTGCGCTAATGTGTTGTGCCTGAACGAGCTAATAGAACCGCACCCTAAGCTTCAACTAACTGCACAAATTGCTTAATGGTGCTTATAATTGTGACGTTGACAGTACCTACAGTACAGTGCACTAACGCATAGCAGACTTCCCTCGATTATGGTAGAAGTTTACTTGTTTTAAGGACATTAGTGCCTTTGTTCAGTTTTAGCAAGTTAGATGGCTTTACACTAGATGTTCTAGAAGTTTCTTAAATAGGAGTTTTCGATTTCATAGAAGTGATTTTATCGAATGATTGATATTCAAAGTCAAATAATTTATTTCAATAGGACACATAAGCTCTTTTAAACTTCAAAGTAAATAATTTAAATATAAAAGGTTAAAAAGTTTGATACTTTTTCTGTCCATTAGTGACGCTATTTGGTATTTCCAAAGTGAGAGAAAGCGAAAAACTCCATAGTTTTTTTTTCATTAAGATACACTATTCAATTGTTTGTTACATTATAAAGTCGGTTCATGCATCATGGATTTCTCTAAATATAGAGTATTTAGTTGTTTAATATTTGGTTGTGACACAAACATATATGATGAAAGTCAAAATAATCTGACTTGATCCAAATCCTAAGGGAATCGAAAAACTCCTGCAAACTGTTGATGGTACGCGCTTTTTACGGATAAACAGCCGAGTCAGAATAAGATTTAGAACAATCTGAAGTTAGTCACAAATACAAACGCTAGCTATAACTTCAGACCAAGAGAAGGAGCGGGTGCTTTTTTGTCTGGGCGGGTAAAATCATTTAATGATTTTCACCTCACAAAAAAGCTATATTTCTACTTCTATACAAAGGGCTTGCTTCAGAAACCTCATCAAATTTATGAACATACCAGTTTACAAAGTAAAGTTTCCTAAAATCGGAAAAAGAGGATTATCTGACCATACGATGTGATACTTCATGTCTGGCGGGTTACTGCCCTACAGTTGAATCTTGGTATTTTCTATCTTTGCTAAACAAACGCAAACTTCACTTGCTTGATTTAAGATTGTTAGGTGATATCGTAAGATAATA
Source organism: Spodoptera exigua (assembly GCA_902829305.4). Taxonomy (NCBI): domain Eukaryota; kingdom Metazoa; phylum Arthropoda; class Insecta; order Lepidoptera; family Noctuidae; genus Spodoptera; species Spodoptera exigua. The sequence goes on from LR824612.2 coordinate 10,063,098, forward strand.
ATTTTTATTCAATTTGATCTTCTATGTGTATCATTACGTTAAAATTTTTTCTTCTAAGGCAAAACTCTTGTGCCTGGGATATGCCTGGTCAAAACGTAAAAATAAAAGGCTTTGTTGGTACAAATATATCCAATTTTCTATTGCTGGCCATTTGGATTAACAAAATCGAAAGTTATCACCAGTTTCCAATAAAGAACAAAAAGATCAGTACCTACCCATTTCGAACTTATTTCAATATACAAACTGGAACGGTGTTAAAACTCGTGCAAATAGTTCAAACTATGAATGGATTCTATTACAAAAGGAAGTTTTCAACTGAGCTTAGTTTTAGATATAGGTATATTTGTATGAGGTCGCCTTTATGAAATGAATTGTTAAAATGTTCATCATCAGTTTTAATATTTAGTTTGTCAGCTTTGTATGAGTGAGGTTTATGGTGGCTCAGTCATTCCAATCCCTCCCCATTCCTTAAATCCCCAAAACCCCTTACGTCCACAATGTCGGCAACGTACTATTTGCAACTCCTATTATGTTTCTGCAACAGATAATCCGTCTGCTTGTTTGCCAGTGTACCTATCACATAAAAAAGTTGCTACTCAACATTTGCGTTTACATTGTAGTCGGCTGATTTCTTTTACCTTTTTTTGAGGGGGAAAATCATCAAATAACTTCTCCCACCATGAATGGGATGAGAAGAACTCTCAGACTTACTGATTAATAACCACCCCGTTCCTTTTCCTGTTCTAGGCTGGGGTTGCTACTATTGCGCTTGACCTTCAAACCCTACTGAATTCAGATGTCTTTTAACTAACAATTTTATTAAAGACTAGCTAATCTCGCGTGGTTTCACGCGCTGCTCGGCTCCATTTGATTGTAGCGTGATGTTTTATAGCCTATAGCACGCGGGAACATTGTAGCTATCAATAAGTGAAAGAATATTGGGAATCCGACCACTGGTTCCAAAGATTACCTCCCTACATACAAACTTATGAATATAAGTTTTACCTCTTTATAATATTGATATATATTAAAGATTAAAGATTCTTTAAAAGAATATTATTCAGTTATGATAATTTACACGAATCACTAATGTCGACCAGGATATCATTCAAACAGCTTTGAATAGATTCACTTGCAAGTACAAAGTCATTATGCAGTCTGAATCCAAACTATAGGGACTTAATTGCGCCCACTAGATAGTAAAACAGTCGCGGACTGATTATAACCATTGTTCCGTCTAGTAATATTAATTTAACACTTTATAATGGAAGATATCTTCTATATACTTCACTACATAGTATAAGACAAAATCGCCTTCTCTGTCCCTATATCCCTATGTATGCAAACCTTTAAAACTAGTTACGCAATGGATTTTGATGTGTTTTATTTTAATAGATAGAGTGATTGAAGAGAAATATTCATATGTCCATTAAATAGTGGAGAAATTTAGTATCAAAATTGCACGCATGAGAAGCCGGGGCGGGTGTCTGGAATGTTATAAATAAACATAATTGTTCGGCTATATCCCATCTTTTTTATTTGTTAACCTATACAATATAGGCTTCGAAACTAATTAACGGATTTTAAAAATAAGCACAAAGATATGCCGCAGACAAGCTCGAAGTTAGAGATGAATTGGGTTCGTTTTTACTCAGTAAAAATATAATACTTTCTCTGATCCTCTCGCCTTAGAACGCTTCACCCAGAGCGGGAGGACTAATATCAGGATTTCAATCCATATTCTTTAAGGGAAATCTTTTATTTTGAAATTTTTGACCACAACGATACATATATATTTAGTTGTTTATTTAGTTATTTATTTATTTATTTATTCGTGTTTAATATAAAGACATCTTTTAAATTGACTATACTAACTTTTATAAAGGTATTTAAATAATTATTTTGTGCATTAATACCCGCCTAATTTTATGTTGTCTTTTAAATTACACACAAGTAAAGCAACGCTGAAAGCTAGTTATATTGAACAAAGGGGGCTTCGGTCGGTTTTAATGAATTTCGAGTAAATGTAAGTCTTGGTAATCCTTAGGTGAGGAGATAGGCTTCGGTCTTTACGATCTCTTCGTCAGAATATTCAATTTTCTATGAAGGTTCGGCTAATATTAGTGTCTAAGTACCCATTGTAGTGATAGAAATATTTTGAATAATATAGGTGTCATTGTCTTTTATTGGTTGAAGGGATTTGAAGTAACTGAAGTATATACACTAGTATGTACATACCTACCTACATATTATGTTATGTTCTATGGTAAATGAGAGCTTCAATTGTTAAGGTGGGATATTCTTTTACCATATACAAAGGACATAGAAAGTCTAGAATGTATAGCTAATCATTTCAGTCGTATTTCCTTATTCTTTACTTTCAAACAACAAAATAGTAATAGTATTATCGTGCTAACATGGGTGTATATCTATAAAATTAGTACCTACCTAACATTTATTTCGAACTAACATTCCGAGTACTTTGAGAACTACCTGACCATCGCCGAAACGACCAAAGCAAGCCCCTCTCTATTTTAAAAAAATCTCTTTATAAGAACCTTCTACTGACTAAAAACACAAAAAAAAAATTGGCAGAGTTAGGTCCAGTCGTTGTCGAGTTATGCTCTTAAACACTTTTCCCAATTTATTTTTATAAGTATTTATATATATTATGTTCATTTATTATGATGTTGTCATTTCTTAAGTATACATGTACGACTATTCTTATAGTAATGATACAACATTCATTTATTGACTCTTTACTGTACACCATAAAAAGATACAGGAAAGCTTAGGAAATAATATACAATAGGAGGTCTTATCACTAAATGCGATCCCTTACAGACAACCTTTGGATGGATCCAGCGATTAGGATCCGGAAAATAGGCTCGCGTCGTGAAGTGTCTAAAAATACTTTATGCATAAATACTACTACGTACATCATACAAATATTTTACGAGTATTATTATCAAAGCACATTAATACGATACGAACTCGAACTTTATACAAATCCATTCCACATGGCTAACAATCGCCCAGTAGCTATACAAACAACCGTCACAAGCAGGCAGAGAACTTTTACAAACTTTTTCTGTTTGAACATCAGTCAGGGTACTCGGAGTTGAACCTTTTTAACAGCACGACCTTTTTACCTCGGATATTGAGTAGTTGTTAATACTACTGCATTGTGACGACGATGACAGTGTAGAATATTTTTTTTTACCATCATTGCTCTTATGCTGGGTGTTGTACGAACCGACTAAGCGGCGACTCCCTTAGTGTGGGAGAGCCACGCTTCGAGACGAATAGATCGGCTCAACCGGAACGATTTTTTTTATGTCATAGGACGGCAAACGAGCAGACGGATTACCTGAAGTTAAGCAATCGGCGTCGCCCATGGACACCCGCAACAAAGAGTTACGAATGCGTTGCCGACCTTTCAAGGATTGGGATTTTGGGGATTTAGGGATTAGGAAGGGATTGGGGTAGGGGAAGGATTGGGCCTTGGGTAACCTCACTCACACGGCGAAACACAACGTTGTGGTTGTTTCACGCTGGTTTTCTGTGAGGGCGTGGTATCACTCCGGTCGAGCCGACCCATTCGTGCCGAAGCATGGCTCTCCCACACTTGAGATTCCACGGTGTATTTCACCACGTGAGTGGGTTTACCGGAGACCCAATACTTCTTCTATTCCCCCAATGCGTAAATCTGCGAAACCTTAAACCTCAAAAGGCCAGCAAGGTACTCGTTACTCCTCTGGTGTTGCGGGTGTCTATGGGCAACGCCGATTACTTACCTTTAGGCCATCATTTTGCATTAAAATTCCTTTATGTTTGTTTTTGTTATCTTTGCCCTACAATAGGGACTTACAACTAAAACATACAATTCACATATACACATCGCACCCAGACTGGGAAGAACAGTTTTTAGATCACACAAAGAGCTTCGTACGGAAAACGAATTCGCGACACATTGCTCGTTAGCCGGTTGTCCAGCCACGGTGTACCTGTGCAGTCAAAAGATAAAGTCTAGTCAGCAGTTCTCTCTGATAAACATGAACCTTTTTGTGCAATTTGAAGTCATCTTTAATCAACTTTTCTCAAACATAAATGAATCAGCATTTTTACTATCCTTGCAAACTCCAAAACTTATACTCTTTAAAAAGAATAAACGTGTAACTCCATTCCTGTCTGCTATCATTAGAGCTTCGTTGTGCAGTCGAAGAATGCACCACCTGCAGGTGAACGTGACGTAGCTACGTGCTCTTTCCACAATTCATTTATCTCCATCCATACTCGTTTACTACTCTTAATGATTCAGCTCAGTTAGTCCTTTTTTAACACACATAGTAAAGCTCGGGTTGAAGGACCAGGCTTTTTTAACAATTGTGATTCTCTACAGATGTTCTACTCAAAAGACCAAAAGGGTTTTTTGTTGTGTTAATTAGGGAATACGCACATATCGTCACGGCTGACTCCCACTGGGGTAGGCTGAGACAATTAAATACCAAATAACGTAATTCTGTCATGGCTCTTTCGCTTCTTCTACATTCATCCATCTCTTTTGCATGATCATCGATGGAGGGTGATTCAAGTGGAGTAACTAGACAATACGTATTAAATTTATTCAAATAAATGTGAGTGGAAGCTGACTACTGGAAACGCTTAAATAAAATTTACATAACACATTTTTTTTAAAACGTTGCCCCCACTGTTGTTTTAGTACGACAGACAAACATACTACATTCATTATAAGTGTATCTAAATATATTTATTGAGCAATCCTGGGTTGATTTAAGTTGCTACTAGAAATTTTCAAAAGCGGAACAGAATTTCGATAACATTCTACGGAATTAAATCATAATTTAGAAATAAAAAAAAACCGTCAAATTTCTATGGTTACGTTGTACACTTGTAGATTAGTCTGGTGATATCGCTTTTCTCTTAAAATAAAATAATTATTTGTTTAAAATTAACTAGAAAAAAAAATTGTTATAAATCATTAGTTTAATGATACTGAGATTTTTATAAAAATAATCATTATCGAATAGGTTCTTTAAGAATAAAAATCAAAACTTTTCATTTATATTTTGATACTACAAAAAACGTTGTTTTAGACTATTTGATTTTTTTAATAGAAAATAAAAGATTCACATTTCGTTAGAGTAATAGACAGATTCGTTCGCTAGTTGTTAGAAAAATCATAGAATACTAGTATCCACCCGTGGCTTTGTCCGCGTGGTATGTTGATAAAAAGCAGCCAATGTGTTCAAAATCCAACTCTATACCTACCAAATTTTAACTAAATCAGTTCAGCCGTTTTTGTGTGGAAGGTAAACAAACATACATCCATTTATTCTTACAAACTTTCAGATTTATAATATTCATAAGATAAATATTACACGAATTTGAGCCACGTGTAACCAGCACTAAGACCGCTAATTTAAATTCAAAAATAGAACAGTATCTTTTGTGACGCAATTTTATATGTTTCTATCCATCGATCAAGTAATCCATTACTTATACTTTCCAACAATCCAGAAGTTTTCAGTTCTCAGTTGATTCTCCTATTGTTTTATAAAATAAACAAAAAGCACAACTGCATTTGTTTCCATATGAATATAAATTAGTTTAAACTTCATTGGCCTTATTTTAACAAGTATTAAAACAAGGTTTTTCTTTATTCTAGGTCTTAACTATTGAGACAGTTATTGTATTATAAATTGAAGGTAGGTGAGAATAAGATTCAAAATACAAAACCTGACTCAATGGTTTAAACCTATACTTAATATAAATCAACAGTATTGGTCTAGCAAAACCTTCTTTTAAACAAGGTTTTTTAATTTTTAATAGATAACATTATGGTGTGTTTTCCTCTCCTAGTGTTATAATCCTGTACCGTGGTTGCGTTTTCAAACTCATAATTTCGCATGCACATCACATCCAAGCCCGGGCCAACAATTTGTGGATCTCACACAGAGAATATCGTACAACATATTTAAATAAATTACACCACTATAAAACAAAATAATTTTCCATATTTTCCAATTTATTTATTTCGTGTCCAATATAATTTTCTCAATTTTAAAATGGTTACGTAATTCGGACGGTCAGAAAAATATACGTAGTAAAAACTTTTAAATATTTGTTTACCCAGTATCAAATTGGTGACCTACATTTTTATTAATCCTATATAAAACATAAATATATCTTCACAACTATCTCCAATTGGTTGTATAAAATTAAATCCCAAAAGTACTATGCTGACATTGTACTCATTTCGACTCTTAACTTTTTCGACCTTTTTCAATGCACCTCTTATTAATAATCCAATAACTTAATGCGAACTAAGAGAACGAAATAATTTTACAGGTGTTTTGTGTATTCTTAAAAACATATTTACCTGTCATTTCAAATAAAATTATTAACAAATTAAGCAAAATATTAGTGCAGATTCTACCAGTAGTACTTCTACATTTTACGTTGGCTAAGTATAAATAACATTACTATTTCTACATGAACCTTCATATATCAAGCGCAATAATTAATATACCGCAGACTGGTCCTGAATCAGGAGAAGGAATAGGGTTGATTTTAGTCAGTTAGAGCCTGACACTCCCTCTGTCCTAAAAAGCCTTCAGGTACACTTAAAATAAATATTCTGAAATTTACCTGTAGCTAAAAAAAGTTTGTTACCAAGGGTTGTTTTTAAAAGCATAAACAATTGACATGAATTAATCACTTAAGAGACCAAAGTTGACTTAATTGCCACAAGAAAGTTACAGGGAATCGATAAAGTTTCCCTAGACGGATATAAAGTTCGCTACAGGCTGTACAAGATTAAACTGCCCGTGAATTGTTTCAAAGTGTGATCCCTTATTTATAACGGTAAATAATTTATTTTAATAATATTTTACAATTATACAAAGTATTTGAAAGTTTTGTGACAATTTATTTAGACGGACTTATTATTATATTACATGTTATTGTATGATCCATATTTACAACTAAATTATCTTTAACTTTATATTAATATAATTTAATTGTATTAATTAACTGTATAACATTATATATAAATATACAATAATATAACATTAAATCTGTTGATATATTCATCGTCTGTCGTGGTAGTACAGGATATTGTAGACTATTTTAATTCTGAATGAATTCACCAAATATAAATTTCTATAATAGAATCGGTATTATACTCATAATTTTACTGATAGTCTGAACTTATTTTATAGCTGCGATTTCAGTTTTACAAAAGTAAACAATTATAACAAATATAGGTATTATCAAGCAATTTAGTAGAAATTTTAAAATTTTTAACTAGATTGCATACAATTAGAAAAAAAAGTAATGCATAAAATAACATAACATTACATTTACTAAAAAATCAGTTTGCTATCAAAATACATTTCCAGGAGCTCTCTGTGATAGCACACAGAGAGTACAGTCAGCTCCAAAAGTCGATGAACAGAATCAACTTACCAAAACACCTGTTCACAATAAAACGCCATAAGTTATAGTCGCAACTAGGAAACAAAATAGCCTGTACACCAGAAATTTACAAAAGTCGTAACACACGACTATTTCAAAAGTATCTGTGCACTATAGTATTCCTAAAGTCGCTGTACACCTTCAATCCAAATGTCGCTGAACATCATTGTATCAAAAGTCACTAAACAGCAGTAAAGACAAAATTAGGTTAACAAAGTATATTTTTAATGTTGCCCCGTGTTAATATACTTTTGACGCTTATGTTGTTCAGCTACTTTTGGGACAGTGTTTGCTAGAACTTAATAATGTATGTTATCACGTTAGTATCTACATATTTCAAAACTTATTTACAAATAAATTATATTTTATTGTCAGTAATCATACTAATCTATAATTTATTAAATAACATAAACATAACTCTAATGATCTACGAAGTGATTTTTGTGACGGTACTTGTAATTTACTTTGCGCAAATCTTACAAAACCTACCTTCCTTTAATTTATTATTTTTACCCGACTACGGCAATGCTAAAATTTAAAGAATTCGACATATTAGAAACGTCTTAATTGTCCGCTGGTTATAAGTTATACGATGTATTACAAAATCTAATGCGGCGTCCTCTAGCGGACAAAACAACCAGAGTAAAAAAACTAAAACCCAACTACGACAAACACCGACGCTAAAAAAAAAACGCTGTTTTCTTTCTTATCTTGTTCGGAGGAAACGTTCGGGTGTCACCTAGCACAGATCGCCCTGAGGACACGGTAGAATATACGGTGGAAGTGTGCCCTGCTTGGGCAGGAAGACAGTATTTCAATAAAATAACTGTTGCTATAATCACTCTTCTTACAACTCTTGATATTACAATCACAACAATTACAATTTACCACCTAGAGGATACGGTGGAGCATACGGTAGCGGCATGCCCTGCCTGGGCTGAGCACCGCCGTATCCTCAGGGAAGTGATCGGCAGCGGCGACCTCTCGCGCCCGGCCTTAGTCGAGGCCATGGTGCGGAGTGAGAGGAACTGGGACGCCGTCTCCTCCTTTTGTGAAGCAGTCATGCTCGCAAAGAGAGAGGCGGCCCGCGTAAGGGAGCAATCCTCCTCCTCACGCCCCAGCAGCCGCAACTGGCGACACTACGGGCGTCGGGGATCGAGGGACGATCTCCGGCCACCGTAAGCACGGGTCTGCGGTCGGCGAGTAAGGGCAGCTCGCCGCCCGACCAGAACCAGGCCCGAGCGTACGGCGCGTAGCGTTCCACGCGCGCCTCAAAGAGCCATTAGACCACCACAGACGGGGCCCTAAAGGGCTGATGTTCAGCCGGGGTTGCGGGGTAAGCGCAATGAGGCACCGCGACCTAATCATCAAATAACTTCACCCGGCCCTGGGCGGGAGAAGTTATTTGATGATTATCCCCTCACAAAAAAAACAATTACAATTTAACTAAGGATAATTAAGATTAGGTTGAATTTGAACTTAACGTCCACCGAACACGTGGCCGCGTGCGTATTCTACGAAGGTCCAACACTAATTGTCCTGTTTTACAAGAAGGCCGCCTCACCAGAGCTCGGTGTTCGCTATGGACTTGAAATAATTATGACAGTTGACAGTGAAGTTTGACATCGACGTATAACAAAGAGGTTTTACATGCATGCACTGATGGCCAGTGCGCCGACATATACTTTTTTAACCTTATTTTGTCTTTACCGCTGTTTAGTGACTTTTGATACAATGATGTTCAGCGACATTTGGATTGAAGGTGTACAGCGACTTTAGGAATACTATAGTGCACAGATACTTTTGAAATAGTCGTGTGTAACGACTTTTGTAAATTTCTGGTGTACAGGCTATTTTGTTTCCTAGTTGCGACTATAACTTATGGCGTTTTATTGTGAACAGGAGTTTTGGTAAGTTGATTCTGTTCATCGACTTTTGGGGCTGACTGTACCTAATATTAATTCCGCAGTATAATCTACCATCCTAAGCCAGATCGCTTATTTGACGACACTCCAGGGAGAGACAGTCAGATGACAAAATAATGGAGTAGTTCTCCAGAACGGTACAGCAAAGTGGTTTAGAGCATTAAGCACTAACTCCAGATAGAATATGTTTATGTCAGTTAGAAATAAATTAACTGATGTTTCAGGGTTAACTATTGATAAGCTTACTTTGAAATCTCGTTAGCATTTACTGTTAAATTCAATGAGCATACTAGTCCTTGTCATATATTTATTTGCTTATCAAACTTAATGCCTTAGGCAATTTCTCCCAGCCAACTTTTAGGTAAAGTAGTGATGAAAGTGCCAGCAGATTAGGTTCATATCTTAAATAATTATATTATGATACTAGCTCCCGCCCTTGGCTTCGTCCACGTAGTACGTTAGTAAAAAGCCTATGTGTTCATTCAGGGCATCACCTATCTACCATACCAAATTTCAATCAAATCGGTCCAGCTGTTTTTGCTTGACAGAATTATAAAAAAACGTTGCCCCACACTAGGATTTTCTCCTATGTCGTGTGCATAGATTGAAGCATGCATATAGATATAGGGATAGCAAAAGCGACTTTGCATTATACAATGTAGTTATATGTATACTCATTTTTAGACTCTTCAATTTATTTTACCTAAATATTTTAAATCAACATAAAATAAATAAATGATATTCCTGAATGACACTATGTTATCTCCAAGTATATGAACACGAAATAAAATTTATAAAAAAATATGTATTATAAGTTTAAAAATCCGTTCAATACCTACAGATAAAACGTGCGCAGCGCATAATTTCGCATCTGTTGTGCCGTAAACACATCTCTCGTCCCGTCAGTCACACGGTAGTCGCATTCAGCGGCGTGATTGATTGGATCCGGACAAATCCCCCATATCTACTATGGAAATATGGGTATTTACCTGTTGTTATCAAATGTAAAGAGCAGGGCTTTTGTTTAAAGATAAAGTAGGTAAAGGTATTATGTTAAAAGTGTGGGAGAGCCATGCTTCGGTACGAATGGGTCGACTCGACCGGAGTGATATTACGACCTTGCAGAAAATCGGCGTGAAACAACCACAGCGTTGTGTTTCACCGTGTGAGTGAGGCTACCGGAGGCCTAATCCTTCCCCTCTCCCGATCCCCAAATCCCCAAATCCTAATCCCTAAAAGGTTGGCAACGCACTCGTAACTCTTTCGTTGATGCGAGTGTCCATGGACGGTGCTGATCGCTTACTATCAGGTCATTCGTCAAAAATATTCAATTTAACAAAACAAACTTTAAACTAACAGACACAAAGTTGATTTTTAATTGTCTTTTCAACTACTATAATCTACTAAACCTGCTGTCAAGCCAAAGCTTAACCTGCCAATTAATTTATATTATTTACACATTTAATTACTTACCGAAACTAATTAATGGTAAACAATATAAGCCAGTCATTTCCACAAACGATACGCTTTTAAACGAAAATTATGACGTGAAACTACCTACATTTTAATATCTGACAGACAGTTATTTTAACTAATCCATTTATTGCAATATGATATCTATTTCCTAGATGGTATGATGATATTTAAAATAAACAGAGCCAATGGTGTAAAGAGTTATAAGTATAGTATATAGAGTTTGCAACAAAATAACGTCTGATACCTAGGGGAAATGGAAAAAAAAATCTAATGGAAGAATCAATACGAATATAGTTTACAATTGAAATCTTGTTTTTAGGGCTGATTTTTCAATGGTTAGATAAAAGTTATCTGCGGAGTAATTATAATGCTGTCATCGCAGAATGTTTGTATACAGTGACAGCAACAATTTTATTCCTCAGATAACATTTATCTGACTATTGAAAAATCAGCCCTTAGTAAAGAAAACAATACAATTTAAATATTAAATCTAGTCAAGAACCAAATTGTTTAAAGTATTCAGTACATATTGGAACGATGAATAAGTTACAATCTATTCAACAAGTTTACCCCTAATGGGAATATCGCGTTCATTGAGTTAGAACATACAAAATTAACTCTAACTGCTATACAATTATAAGCATACTTAATATAGTTTGTAGCGAGATGTAGGAGAGCCAAGCGGCGCATTTGGACTGGCTCATCCGGAGCGATACTATGACACACTCATACAGAAAAACGCAGTAAACCAATGCTGATACATTTCCAGAGACCCAATTACTTCCCTATCTCCCCCCCTCCCTCCATCTCCTTATTGAAAAGAGGTAAATTTATAGGTGTCTTTATAAAGCTAAGTTTCTAGATATGGCCACAGGTGGCGTTTTGGTTGTCTTTGTCATTCCTTTTTCGTTCCTCCATTTTTTGATTTGTATTAGCTGTTGTTTTTCTATTATAATAAAAGTGTTGAAAGAAATCTTATTCAAATTATTTGAAACCACTCAATACCTGAATACTCCTCACCTCAATCTCCAATCCTCAAATGCTTTACTAGAACTCACTAGCTACTCTCACGCGGTTTCACCAGCTGTTACAAATCCTAGCGTGAGGTTTTATAGCCTATAGCATCCTCGATAAATGGACTAACAAACTCAAATATATATTTAATGGTTTAATTCGAACCAGTAGTTCCACAGATTAGCGCGTTCAAACAAACAAACTCTTCAGCTTTATTATATTAAATGTGTATAGTTATTTAGTGTTGCTTGAGCCCGTGGGTTTTTTTTTTGTGAGGGGAAAATCATCAAATGACTTCTCCCGCCCAGGGCCGGGCAGGAGGGAGTGTCAGACTCTTACTGACTAAAAACCCCCCTGTTCCTTCTCCTGCTCTGTGCCGAGGTCGCGGTACCTCATTGCGCTTACCCCGCAACCCCGGCTGTGAGTCCGTGGGTGGCGCTGATTGCTACACACATATACATATATCACCATATGATCTGTATGTTTGTTTGCCATCTTATGCAATCTATCTTTTAAGTCACATTAAATAATAAGCAGGAATTTTCGCACTATCCATAAAACACTCCATTTATTAATCCGCTTTCTATCAACATCAAATACTACCAATACATTTTAAAAGGAGCTTCTCGTCACAAACGATCTGCGGTGTCCGTGCGCGATCAGGAAGCAATCGCTTACCTGGCACGCACTATTAATCACAAGCAACCTAACAAATTGCGTCTATGCTTGAAGCACTACAATCCTAGGGCATTAATACGCTTTATATAACGTTAAGTAACGGATTATAGATATAAATTGGTTTGTTATAATGGACTCAACCTTTTTGACATAGGATTTAAAATATAATACAGTATTGGCAGTTTGATAATTGGAAAATATTAGAGAGACGTATTTTTAATAGAAGGTATCTTTAAAAAAATATATTATAATGTTTTTAAATTAGCCATGTCCTTTAGGAATGGGAGCTAGCTATGCTCCGCTACGCTATAACTTCATAAAGGTGATGTCATACAATATTTCAAATTTCGATAGCTTCGAAATATTTTAATACCCGAAGAATGGAAAAAAGTAAGTGCCTATTTTTCAAAATTAATCTTTACAATTGGTGAAATGTGATTCTCATATGGGAAATATGCACATCTTCATAGGCCTTTGAATGATTTATAAGTGGGTCGTGGATGCAAGCGCAAAGATGAAGGAACCGAACTAAGTGTTTTAGTAATTAAAACTCTGTTTTACCGACTAAATATCCTTTCCAAGGGCAAGAAAAATCATTAGGATATAATGAAATACACTTTTTTGAAATCCCCATATAGTGATTTTAAAGCTAATTTATATTGAGTTTTCGTCAGTAAAGAGCGAGCCTATTGCCAAATACTAGGTCAGGTCAGGCATTGCTCCCGTTTGGATAGTTAAAAATAAAACAACGTCGTGTTTAGTCAATGAAGATTGAAGAGCCACTTTGGATTAGTATGGATATGCAGAGATAGGATTATAGTTATTTATAGGGATAAACCAACAAAAGACTGTTTTGGTTCAAAGGTACTTATTGCGTAAAAGCTAGAACATGATTAATCCCAAACCTAGATATTAATTCAATTTATAGACAAGTTCATATGTTTCTCTTATTAGCTGTAGATACAGTCTATATTTTCCAATCAGGACGACGAACCAAAATGAACCTAAATGTATTCCACCAAACGGCAGACGATGCTAAAACTAGAGCAACAAGGAACTTATGATTTATCAGATTTGAAATTCCTTTAACATTTTCTTCTATCCATTAGCTGATTATAAAGGGTCCTTGTAAACTAGAATGAATTAAGATTGATGTGTAAACGAATTTGCACTTTAATATCTGAAGAGTGTTGTTCGTGTTTCAAAGTTCGAATAAAATCAACATTGCTGGAAATTATGTAGGTATATCGAAATGATATATCCGTTACACTGCTACGTCAATATTAAATAAAATATCCAAAAACATGTTTACTTTTAACATGAATGTCAATTTTATTATGCGACTGTCTGTTACGCTTCAGGCTTTTACTGTAAAGATAAATACATGGCATCGTGTTTTAAATAAAAATAAATGATTTTGCCATCTGATTTTGTTCTGTGTAATTTTTTTATGTCGATTATTTATTTAATTACATTACATACCACCATCATTACAGGAATTCAAACCCAATACAACAGCGCATGCCAACAGCCAAATTTTAATACAATACCAATACAAACCAAGACAAAGTGTGGGAGAGCCATGCTTCGGCATGAATGGGTCGGCTCGACCGGAGTGATACCACGGTCTCACATAAAACCGTTGTGAAACAACCACAGCTTTGTGTTTCGCCGTGTGAGTGAGGTTACCGGAGGCCCAATCCTTCCCCTCCTCAATCCCTAAATCTCCAAATCTCTCAAAGGTTGGCAATGCACTCGTATCTCCTTCGTTGCGAGTGTCCATGGGCGGCGCTGATTGCTTACCATCAGGTAATCCGTCCATGGTTCCTCAGAAGCATGTTTCTATCACACTTGAAGAAGTTGTGGACTGTATTGCTGCATTGATTGACTAACATACCTCCGGGCTACTAGTTATGTGTGTCATGACGTCATATCTAAAATCAACTGCAAATGAAGTTGAGTCCCAAATGCCTGAGTGGAGACTCATTACCCCATTGATAGGTTTTGGATTTGCAAAACAAAGAACTAGTGCCATCAAGTTGCGCGTCAATTTGCAACGTGGCACGATATTAAGCAAAATAAATTTGAAATTAGAAGGAAACACGTAAACAAGGACAGATAATATGAATTTAACATCAGTTAGGAATTCGAATACAAAGCATCAAAGATCGTTAAACTAACTAAGCTCGCGCTTGAAACACCACAAATCGTCCGTGTCTTTTGCATTGATGCCAGACTAAAGGAATAATGTTATTTGAATGGTTTGAAACTACTGAAATTATAATATCTTTAGCGTTCTAATGGATTCAGTACATTTATAAAATATGATCCTATAGTATGGAAAATTTGTTTTCGTTGAAGGTTTTTTTTTTATTTTCTGCGGTGTAGCTAATAAGTCATTAATTTGTTACTATCTACTTACCGCTTCTTCTATTATTTTATTTATTTCATAATTTACAACGATAGTAACAGTATGGTACCTAATCGTCTACATGGTATTGAAATATATCAACAAAGCTTACAATCAAGGGATGCGAAATATATGAAATCTCACCAATGTGACTTTTTCCGAATTGTATCTACTTTCTAAGATTATAGACACCATCGACACAGTGCGAAGGAAACCACCGTAAGAAAACGAGGACTTATATTTCTATTCATTAGTTTGAAATCGCCAACCCTCCTTGAGCATCGTGGTGATTACCTAATGCTCAATCCATCAACGAGTGAGACGAAGCTTTTGCGCAGTCGAGGGCTTGATGGTGAATATGTCTTCTCCGTGGAAAAAAATAAATATCTTTTCTAAGGATTAGTTTCTATGTGAAATTGCTACAAACATTACAGTGGCATACCTTCATATACAGGGTGTAAGGGACAGCCTTCCGCAAACTGATAGGGTGGATTCAGTATATCGTCTTAAGTTGACCGGTACATGAAATTATTTCAGGAACGTTATGGGAATCCAATTAAACCGATTTGTTTCATTACCTTACACGCAATGTATCGCTACCACCGCAAACGCACGCAGCGAACGGCAGCGCTTTTAGTATTATTACTTTACACTATGGGCAGCGCCGCGACCTTACCTTTCGGACAAACGGTCGCGCTCGCGCCACGTTTTAATAACAATAAATTATTATTTAAAAGATAGCTGCATTACTTCCAAAAAAAAATCTAACAATCATAACATGGTAACTGATAAATGATAAAAAAAGAAAAATGCGTAGGTACCTTAGAATCGCTCCGGTTTCCGGCTCTGGAAAGCATTTGTGATGCGGTCTCGCATTTCGTACTCACTTGCACACGCACTCACAAACACTTTTTCTTTTACGTAACCCCACAAAAAGGGGTCCAAATGGGTTAGGTCTGGGGATCGTGCTGGCCACGGTTGCGGTCCAAACCTACCTAAACTACGTTTAAATAGGAAAGCACTGGTAAGTGGTAGCGTCTCCTTACGTTAGCGAACCAATTCCAAAATCCACGTAGGTATTGGTCTTCCGGCGCCTTTTTGTCTGGGAACAATGGGCTGGTTTTCTAGCAAGCGTTGATAGTCACCAGTAATTATCCTGGAGTCTGATGGATGGCGACGGTCAGGATACCTACACTACTACAACACATTATCATCTCCCCATAATCACGCGCGCTAAACGTACCTAGGTAGTAATTACGCACAATTTCTACAACAAAACTTCACTACACTTCACACACTACATAACTAATAAAACTTAACAACACTACTTATAACAAAACTTTTAATACGAATGCGCGAGCGATCCGTGCCGACACACGCTCGCGGTACACAAACAATAACATCGCAGCAAGGCACAATGGCGACTGCATGTGATGAGACACACACAAACATAAATCTGTTGTTGCCAATTACACGAAAATTACAAAATTTCGGGGTAAAAAATAAAAAATTATGCATGGTCGTAATTTATCATTCTGTTGTTTTTTGTAGAGAAATGAATTGATTAAATCAATTTAATTCTAATTTCATTGTTTAGTTAATTTAGAATAATAAAAGTGCAGTGTGATAGAAAGCTGTGTTTCCATTCCAGGGAGATTGTGTTTAATTTCTGGCTCGACTATCAATTCATGGCTATTGTGAAGCCATGTAAAAATCTGTAAGTAGTTTAAAAACTAGCCAGTAATCGCTTAAAAAGAACGATCAATTAATAAATTAGGTAGTATTTGTAAATGCTTTAAAATTAAAACTAGACTAATCTTTATTTATTTCTTATTCAATTTATGTGCGCGACAAGATTTTCATTAATTGATTAATGAAAATCTCATCAACGTAATTATGAATGCAAAGGAGTTCTCAAGTTTTAGATAAATTTCGCTAGTTCTAACATTTTCGTTTACTACCTGAGGTAACAAAAGTTAAAAATTGGCAACACTGGTTCAATCGGGCAAACATTGTGCAAAGAATCGGGGAGACGGGGAGACGCGGAGGCGGGGCGATAGAAAGGGACGCAGCTATTGTGTACGTTGGACGGGATCGTAGGTATTATACCTACGGCGCGCGGCGCGGCGATCGGCGCGGTGGGGCGCCGAGCCGCTGCGCCGTGACCGCGGTGCGGTGAGTTCAAACGACTCGCGCTAGGTAGAAATTGAACAGCTGATTTCATGCGTAGTTCTTTAGAGAATTCACACAACCATTGCGTATTTTTTTGTTTTAGCTGTGTTATTTACATTAATGTAATTCTTCATACATAGAATGTAATTATACATTGAAATAGAGGTGTAGGAACTGAAAAAACGAAAAAAAAATTGAAAATTTTCCTGAAAGAATTTTCACTGGAATATGATTCAGAATAAGGAGCTGAATGCACCCTGTAAATTTGTGGAGGGCTGTCCCTTACACCCTGTATGTATAGTGTATAACATCGATTTTACACTGGATATTTAGCTAGCTCCATCTTCAATGTTAAATGTGAACAGTAATGTGTTTACTTTCAAACCAAGTATTGAGTTTCCCATTCGCAATAAAATGTCGATCGCTGACTAAAAGTCGCATGTTTGCTCAGAGACTTGTAGGTACTTACTTTCTTTTCAGTTAGAATTTCTTTAAGAATTAAAATGCTTATTTTTAGAAATAAGCTATCTTTTAAATACAAAAAGGTCTCCTAAAATATCGTTGTAGTCTAAAAAAATATGAAGAGAAATTATCAACAATTTTTATTTAGGCCCATTTGAATAATAAACTTTCAGTGTTACAATTTAGAGTTTCTTTTACCTCTAATAGGAAATTAGGAGTTGAGAATTTTTACATTTAAAATGCTAATTAATTTTCTATTTAGTTTATTGTGCCAGAATTTTTCTGGAGAATGAAGAGGTAATTCTTCTTCAACGGTGTGGAAAATGGACGTAGTAGAAGGATTTGCTTAAGTATATGGAATTATCTACGTGTGCGTCTGGCGTTTGTGAACAATATTCTAGAACGCAAGTAACAGGGCGTTATCGAGTTTAAATATTATTATGAATAGTATTCTTATTTCTGGCATATCCAATCCTTTTCTCAAAGACAACACTTGATATCAACACCATTAGACCTTCTTAGCCTTAAAATTATAAGGTAAATTTTTCGCAATAATGTATCTAGCCTGGAGCAGGAGAAGGAACTGGGCAGTTCTTAGTCCTAACAGTATTACACTCCCTTTCGCCTCACCCAAAAGTCATAATGATGACCCACTCAAAAATCGGCCTAACCAAACCAACAACGCAAAAGAACAAAAACCTAGTTTTTAAAAGAAACAATAGAATCGAACCCTTTAACATCAGAATGGATCAGATTTTTGAAAAGCAACACAATGCATTATTCTAGTCTCAATCGTATCAATTGGAACTAGGTCGTGTACCTAATGATTCGTTAATTAATCTCCTCTATTGTGAACTGTACCTGATATGCGAACTGATATTGTTTGAGATGGTCTATAGTCTAAAATAAACGTTGGAATGAATTAATGGGTTTAGTGTTACGAGTTTAGAACTGGCTAGTTATTGATTAAAAACAACCACAGCGTTGTGTTTCGACGTGTGAGTGAGGTTACAGGAGGCCCAATCCCTCATCATTCCTAAAGTCTCCAAATCCCTAATCCCCAAAAGATCTGTAACGCACTCGTAACTCTTCCGTCGTTGCGGGTGTCCATGGCCGGCGCTGATTGCTTACCATCAGGTAAACCCTTTGCTGGTAATTATAGTAAGTAACTCCTTTAGAGAGTCCATTGTTGGCACCGATAGTTTACCATAAGGTTTAGCTCGTTTACCAACTTATGCCATTAAAAAACATGTTATGCGAGGAATGCTGTAGTACTTAAGATAAGTAATATCACTTGGTTATTGATCAGTATGGTACAATCCGTTTTCCTATCCAAAACACGGAAGTCTAGTAAAGAAATTGTTTGAAATCTTTTATCGGTAAATAACTAAAACCACATTTGATAAATAAGCACTATTTATTTCGCCTTTAGTTCATCCATCGAAAATCGATGAACGGTAACACTTTTCTTTGGCCATTCAAATAATATAACTCTTATTCTTTCATGCCGAACGTTCAACTGTTTTTTTAGCAAGTAGGGCTGTTAGAGGCTGCCAAGTCAAACTGGGACACTATTCGCATATTATTGAGTTCAATGGCCTTGTTCTTGTATATTTTAACTAGCGGCATGCCCCTACTTCGCACTGATATCTAACTACCTCGATTTCAGTCATTTATTTTGTAAGCAAACGTCTACAACATCGAAAGGGTTGCTATTTCAAGATTTTCTGCTTTACTTTTCTAATGTTCCGTTTTTTAAGTACCATTTCCTGATCTTAGTTAACACCGTAAACGCTGGTCTATGGATGGCAAGCTAGGGTAAGGCCTCGGTCTAGAGCAGGAGAAGGCCCCGTGGTTTTTAGTCAATAAGAGTCTGACACTCCCTCTCGCCTTACCGAAAGCGAGAAAAGTAATTTGATGATATTCTTCTTACAAAAAAAAGAAAATAATTATCGGAATCGGTCTAACCATTTACGCGCAATGCCATGAGCAAGGAAAATTGGGATTGATTTTCAAATACATATATCGATTTAAACTAGGGAGGATTTTGCTGGTAGAATCTGCAATGGAATTTTCTTATAAATTATATTTCCATATGAGTTAAAACGATGAACATTAGGAATAGACAGATAAGTGTAACCTAAACATTTCGTAGATTATATCCTCATGATCAACTGGAAATTCGTTCACTATTAATCAAAGCTCTTTCCCTTAAGAGGAAGAAGTTCCCATAATACTCCAGCTTGGCAGCTTGTCTTAGAGATCAGAGTTAAGTCACTGACTGCTTGAATGACGCTACTGCCAGTCGTTCGATAGCTGATCTCAGTTTAATGACATTAAAAAGAGAAACAGTCTGTTGTTTCTAATTGGCTTATTGTAACAAATGTATGAAGTAATAATGTCTATGAAGTAATATTTCGGAGTGTGGTCGGTTTACTAAGGTATACTAGAATACAACGTATAAAGCAAAGCTTTCTTTTAAATATTTTATTAAAATTCTTGCATGTTTCTAGAGTAGACGCACACCTATCTTCCTTATTCATAATCCTTAAACCTTCAGCTGAGACCTTTGCTCAAAGATCTCTTCTCACACGATGTCATTACCATCATATAAAAAAGCCCACTGCTCAACAAATTCCTCTTCTCACACGTGAAGATTTGAACATTATTCACCAATTTCCTTGCATAAGGCGAATTGACGATGTCAAAATAATAGATGATATATGAGAGAATAATAGATAGATGTTTTCTTTTGTCGTTTAGTGTAAAAATAAATATAGAAACGGGCAGACTGCAGTAATTACTTACCATCACACAGGCAAGCTTTTGTTTTTGTTAAGCCATCGGCACTCTCCGTGCTACGGACGAATCGATACTACCATTCCCCAAAAGGTTCTTTCAATAAATCAAAGACTTGCCAGCTAGTATTATCTTAATGTTAGGAGATTACCAATATTTTTATTAGTAGGTAACTCTGTCTGATTCCATTTCTATAAGGAAACTAGGATAGACTTAAGAGCTTATTTATTAATACTCTGCTTATGTGAGGCAATATTAACCTATGAAAATAACGTTTAAATGTAGAACATAGAGCTATGCACCAGAATAAATGGGTTGGCTTGACCGGAGTGATACCACATCTTTAAAGGAAATCGGTGTAAAACAACCACAGCGTCGTGTTCCGCCGTGTGAATGAAGTTACCAGAGGCTCCCCTAATCCCTAAATTACCGAAACCCTAATCCCCAAACGGCCGGCAATGCACACATAACTTCTCTGGTGGTGATGAGAGGCGTCGGTTGCTAACCATTAGGTAAATCGCCTGTTCGTTTCATCACATAAGAAAAATACAGAAAAGTTATTTCTTCTGCTCATAAATATAAATGCAAATAAGTTCACCTCCTTTAAAATGCATTGCATTAAATAAAATATTATTTCAATCATTTAGAGTGTTACCTACGGTTCTTTAAAAATACATTTTACTTTCATAGCTAAGAGTCGAGTAAAAATAATGAGAGCATCATTATTTCTCCTTCAAAATATTTTAGGTAGGCGAACCGTAAGAAGTAACACGTCGACCGTCGATAGTCCTTTCAGAGAGCGACGATACGAAACTTACTTGAAACCAATTGTTCGTAAAGTCTCAGAGCGATTTGTCTAAGAACTTTCGACCGATATTATAACAACATCGATTTGTTTTCTATATAAAAGACATTATAAGTGTCTGTCGCACAAAATGGTTATGGTCCGGTCACTAAACTTCAATTATACTAGACCAATAGGTCTCTATGGTAATTTTTATAGAATATGTCGGTAACACTGCAAGCTGATCACCTTTTTTGTCAGGGGAAAATCATCAAATGACTTCTCCTCCCCAGGGTAATGCGAGAGAGAGTGTGTCTGACTCTTACTGACTAAAAACTCCTTCTCCTGCTTTAGGCCGTGGCCGCGGTGCCTCATTGCGCTTGCCCAGCACCGCTCACAAAAGAGTTACAAGTTTGTTTGGTTTTGGGGATTTGACGACTATGGTATTTGTAAAATTAGGAATAGGAGTTGAAAGATTGGGCCTTCGGTTACGGTAACCTCAATCATACAGTGAAATAAGCGTCGTGTATGTCGAAGCATGGTTCTCCTACACTTAGGATTAGTCACGTATTTAACGTTACAATATTTTTTTCCAAAAGTAAGTAAGCTGGGGTTTATGAAGGGCCTGTTTCAGAAACAAGTTTTATTAAAATTTAGTTCAAGTTTAATTACGGCTTATATTTAAATTTATCTGGCAAATAGTAGCTATCCATTAAGGTCCTAAATGAAACGGCCATTTATTGGCAGACAAGTTCTGTCACCATGTAACAGGGGTCAGCCTGACTTACACCGAGTACCATTTCGGATCAAATCAACTACCGCACTCCGAGACATTAAAATTTAAAGATAACTTAACTTTCCCCCCTTATTAACAACTATGTTCTAAAAGCAATTGTTAAGGACCTGTCTTAGTGTATTATATAATGTAAATTATATAATAAATATACTTTTTATTTTGTAGAAATGTGACTGATTGATTTGTGACTTTGATGACGGGGAAAATAAATGTATAATACGATACACAAACTCTTTTAGCACACTGCAACTTCCAAATGAACCGTATCAAACCAGGACAGGATATAATATTGCTTAAACTATATTTTTTCCTAAACAACACTGCCAAAAGACTATTCCCAACTAAATTCTTCGGTGAATATAAAAAATCCACAACCATATCAACCTAAACATATAGTGGGGCTGAAATTCCACAAAGAAATTTAAAACAGTTAGACTTCAATGGCGAATTCGTAAGAGAAACCTGAAACTGAAATTCTAGGAACGTTAGTTGACATATTTATGCATGTGTAGGCTATTTCTAGACTGTATCTATTGAAGCTACAGTTTACAAAGGGAGCCCTGAGTGCTTCCTCCAATATCTTCCAATATATCTGTCGTTTGGGAAAGTTTATCCTACATTTAGGATCTGGAATGTTTGCCGATATCAATTATTTTTGTACTATTAGTTCGTATAAGTAATAAAATTGTGCGAATTACTGTGTTTCATAAAAATATGTTACATAAGAAAAAGCGGTAAGTAAATCGTAAAAACAGTAGTGTTTTCAAGGCCAGAATGAGAATATATTGTTTATGGGTTGGCTTGGTGCATCGTAGGTCAGTCCCTCCAAGCGAGATAGAGAACGCAAATTGTTCATACCAAAAAAAAAACAAATAAATTCAATCAAAAGTACCTTTGTCCCTTGTATTTTTTTTTTCTACTTTCTCTTATTGTATCAAAATTGAGATTGGGAAATAATTTTTTTTTGACTGTATAAAATACCTACTCAATTTCTGCTTCAAACTCCAAGGTTGTAATTATGAACGATCAACGAAATCTCCAAGTTCGAATTTGGGTGTTATTGGACAGTGTACCAGTATGTGTTTGCTTCTACCTACCCTTTTACATTAATAGGTGTAATTTTATAAGTCAATACATATATATGTTGTTATGTATCTATAGGAAGTAGAGGAAATAAAACTGTCAAACTACATAACAGTATTGTCAGTAGGAAACCGCTTGTGGCAACAAAACTTGTGTTCACTTCTAGTGTCGAGAAAAGGCACAAAATTTCATTAAAAAAATATTTAGAAGCCCAGAACGTCATAAAGTTTAACAAAAATTTATTCTTACAAAGAACATGAAATTTTAAAACGAGTAAAGTTACATAAATGTAGAATAATAAATTTACCGATTATTGAACCTCCATGGCACCAAATATTGTTTTTACTTTCATTACTGTATCCCAATTACTACATTTTATAAAAAAAGTCACTTTCTCTATCTCTATGTTTGCTTAAATCAATAAAACTAAGCGACGGAATTTGATGTATTTTTTTTTATAAATAGATTGATTGAAGACGAAGATTTATATCTCTAATAACATCCATTAAACAGGAAAAAATAGTATCAGCTTTACTCACGTGCGAAGTCGGGGCGGGTCGCTAGTAATATTATAAACGCGAGTATGAATGTTTGAACGGATGTGAATAAAACTTGGCACCGGTATAGATTTCATTCTAGAATAACACAATCATGCTAATTTTAAAGATTTATGAATATTTTAGGACTATCGCCTAAGCTACAATTTCTCTTGTAGACACTGCGGGCAAGGCCGCTGGAAGAAGCTAGTTGCTCTATAGTTTATACATCATTGTAGAGTCCATAGTTTACAAAGGTCGGCGGGGTTGACGTGCTTTAGTTATGCATGGCTCGGTGTCCCCAAACCCCCGTTAATTATGACGCAGCTCGCACTCTACTCGAAAATTGGATGTTTATGCCTGAATAACAGATTTCGAGTTATTTCGTAGATAAACTTGTTTAAATTATACTCTTTGGTAGCAAAGGATATTGTTTTAGACCGTGACGTGTAGACCGTGTAATGTGTGTTTATTTAGATTCGCTTCGATAGTATTTAAAGACGTATTGGTATTGCTAAAATTGAGATTCAAATTTCAGTTTTTGTGTAATTTAAGTGTTAGAAATTTGTTATACATTTTTAATAATAATATGTTTATTTAAAAGTATTTACCTTTAAAAATTTATCACAACAAAGTCGCTTTCTCCGTCCTTTTGTCTCGTCACATGATAGATGCTTGATTTCCTTTTTCTTTAAAGGCGACGAATTTTGGTACTATTTTCAACAAATAAAGGGAGAATTTTTCCAGATTATTTTTAATTTTCTCTACATACAAACCTTCTCTGGACTTCCACGAATAATTCGAGGCCAAAATTAGCCGGTTAAGTCATTGTTGAGTTATAAATATATTATTATAAATATAATAATTTACATGGAAAAGTGGCATTGTTTTTTATAGATATATTAGATAACATCCATTAAATAGTGGAGTATCATCATTGCAACTAGTTAATATTATAAGAAAAATAAAGAAATATTTTGTCCCAGATAAGAGAAATGATTTTATATTCAGTGAGCTATCAAACACCAGGTTACAAGTCACGGTAATGGAGCAATTACCATATAAAATGCGAGTATGAAATTGACAAAAATTGACAGTTACGAAGTCAAGCAACGCTACCTGTGTGCTACACAGTTATGTAAATGTATGTATATAGACTTTTTTTTTCTACGAAAATGTTAACTAGAACGAATACAGAAAATGTAACGGTGATACAAAAATGAAACTATTTGAACCATAATGATTTACACCTTAATAAGTTGTTGTAGTGGCTCAGGGGTTAAGAAGTCCATTTCTCGTGCATGACGGTTCTAAAACAGGCAAGTCTCAATGTGTCTTTTTCTGTTCAACTAACACTAGCAGTGGTTATGTTCAATAGTTTTCTATCCACAGTCAATGACCTTTAAAGAAGCAATTTACAATTTAATTTTCATCATTAACACATCTGTGTTAATGATGAAAATTAACTACTCAAAACCCTAAAAAACAAAATATGTGTCTATAATTATGCTACAAATTCTCCACAAAATATATTTAACACAGTACAGTTTTCTGTCCGCAGTCATAACTGTTACCATCTGTTTTAAAATTGAAATCATTTAAACGCCTTCCATTATTAACCTAACAAATTCTTTTACAAATTGGTGTTGGTCAATGTACACTTAATATAAGATTATAAGTTCACACAACTCTATGTTTATCAGTAGTCAATAACTAAACAACTGAATTACAATTTCCATCATTAACACACCTCCTGCTAAATGCCCTGCAAATTCCCTCACAAAATAAACGTAATTTGTCAGCAAATTTCCCGGACCGCAGCGCAATAAACAACAAACTGTTCGTGAAACCTAAATTTTCCAATGGTCCATACGTATTTGTCAGGGCTAATCATTTTATGCATTTCGCAATTAGTCGCACAAATATATGTACATATTTATATACATGTATATTCACTAGGTGCGTTGAAAATGCGTTATCCGCTCTCCGCTTTGACATTTTAATCTTTTACATACGAACTTCCACCTGTGTTGTGTATATTATTAGTTTATTTTACACTGAATTATTAATTACAAATAACATACATATGTAGAGGGAAATGTGATATTATAATTTTCGACTGAAATAACTCCAACTGATTTATTAATACTAAAATTGATTTAGGCAGATATAAATACATGGACTTTTGCAATGCGATAAAATACAAAAATATAATCCCATTTTAATCGATTGACTTTACGATATATGTATTTATTTTTAGTATTGTACACATTATTAAAAATTCAACAAAGAGCAGGCTTTCAACTACATAGCGTAAAATGGACGATCTTATCACACAGGGTTATTTCTTTCAACCTTTGGTTGGATATTTAAATGAAACCTGGGAATCGGCAGTCTAGTGTACAATAAATATTTATGTAAAACATTTTCAAAAAGTACTGACCGATTTTTTACATAAACTTATGTATATGTATTACTATAATAAGAGCAATACGGATAAACGCTCACGCTCACGAAGCTCACGGTTTCGTCTCAAATGTCCTAATTTATGGAAGTGCACAAGTTTCTACGAAGTTCAAGATTATCTTTTACCTAGTAATAGTATTCAGTACTACGTCTATGTACGAAAATACACACCAAACATATCTCTCTATGTTTAGTGTGTATTTTCATACAACTTTGGCAACAGAGAGATTAGAATAATCCCATAAAGGATATCTAGGATTCGATCTGTCCTCTTGAAATGTATATAATGTTGTACTAAGTAAAAAGGTCACATAAATACGGATCATTCAAGTCACAATGGTAAAGTATACATAATCCACCAAAAGCTCAAATTACGATAAAAAAACCTTATTGAAAAAAATATCCATCTTCACACGTTTGGACATAGCAATTTAAACTAAAATTCACAAGCAATAAAGTTCAAAGACAAATGTACAGTCCAATAGTAATAGATGATTATTCCCTACCCTCTCGTATAAATCATGAGCAAGAAGCTCTTATTCAAGACGGGAATCTCATACGTTACTGCATATTGCAACGTTTGCGTCTAGTCCAGTATAGTAGTTTGAACTACTATACTGCTGTTCACCTCAAGCTATCTTATTCTATATACCTGTATTAAATTTTCAGCCTTTTTCTATGTTCTTTAAAGCTGAAAATGATTTTGGATATTTTGATGTGCTCGTGTCTACAAATCTCGTGTCTACAAATGGTGTTTAACTAGTAAAGTTTCGTGGAAAGGAAAATAGATGAAGACTTCATTGGTGGTGGTAATTTACGTGTAGCTACGAGAGTGTTAGTATTCATAGCACAGTTTATTGAAATGAATTAAATTTTATATAACAAACGAAATTCGGTCGTTGACTAAAATAACAATGGATTGATCAAATATTTTCCAAACAATGCACGCATATTGAAAAAGTGCATGGCCACTTTTTTCATCCGATATAATGATAATGGTCAAGGTACATAAAATAATAATTATGAAAAATTACAAAGATATGAAAATTATAAAGATTATGATGATATTATAAAGACTATGATATTTACTAAAGTAACTGATATTACTACGACTTCAAAGGCAGAAAACTGGTTTAATATCTACTTACGACGAGATCACTAGTAGTTCACACTAGTAGTTGCCGAACAAAACTCTTTTAAAAACTAAAACCCTGAAAATATCTTATTTATGTTAACCAGATAACGAATCATAAAACCCAGTCCATAAACATCTACATAAAAGCATACACGAAATTGGATTTCACACCTTAAAACTAACACCAAGTTTAAAACTAGAGCTATAAGCCAAGATTAATCTTCGGGTTCATTTACGTCAGCTATAAGCCTGAGTAATACATTCCCAGCTAGAAAAATGTCTTTAAAGCGGCAACATTTTATATTCCACCTAGAAATTCTTTGATAGCTCGATTTACGTAGAAACTTAGGTCTTAACAGCCAACGTTGCAAGATCCGTTAGAGTATCGAAAATCTTAGAATAGTGAGTTTATAGGAATAAAATCTTCAAAAAGTTCAAGACAAAGTTTCATATTGAACGGAGACACCTTCAGAAAATGACATTTTGGTGTATGCAGAATATAAAGGTGCATTTAATGGTCAGAAAGAAGATCAAGAAATTTATTTTATGTTTTATAAAGTATAAAACTTTAAAACTATGGAAAACATAAAAGTCAAAACATTAATATTCATAAAAGTAACACTCGACGAATATTAAATTTAGGATAAACACGCATGAGTGAAACTGAACCCTGAAATAACTAAGAAAAACAAAACAAACTTCATCCTTAAGGAAGTTCGGTAAACAGTATTTTATGCTGACACAAACACAAAAGCAGGAAGCATTAAGTAAGCGACTAAATAATAACATCCATTGTTTACCTCCATATTGAATACTTTCAAGAAAAATTAGGGTCTTTTATGATGGTAAACAACAAAATTGCCAGAACACGCGACGTGACTTCACAGTTTTGAGAATTTTATTTTTCACTAGGGTCTTGGCTGGAATGACATCATCTTGGATTGAGTTCACATTCTTGTGAAGGAATATGATTTTGACTTAGATTGTATCTACCCTATACCCTTTATCTTCGTTTTTCATTCCCATATCATCAATTTCTGTGCAGAGATTTTCTTTCCTTTTCTGTTGTTTTTGTTCCCATTCTCTCTCAATGTGTTTGCAGAACCGAAAAAAGTACATTTCGCTTGTTGTTTGCTCTTTTATTTTAGTAACAATGACGTTAATTCAACAGCCACTCCAAAAAAAATTCAGCTGTAGCAACACCGTTGATATGATACAATTCCTGCAACTATGTATAGACGGTGGTCGTCTTTGAGGTGTAGTCGAAGTAGTTCTAGAATCTAGTGAGAAGATTGCGTTATTTCGTCCTACTGCTCCCAAGACTTGGAAACGAAGGATGGGTCCTTCATTCCCAAATCTCTTATTCTGAATTTTGTCATCCTCAAAATAACAGTATCGCACTTCTAAACTGTGGTGATACAAGTGTCCGTGGATGACGTTGATTGAATTACTATCAGGTGACTCAACTGCTCATTTATCATACTAAATCATTTTAGCTCAACAGATTTATAATGTGAACTAAATTTATTTTTCTGCTTCCATCTTCCACCAGTCGCCTTATTACTGGCCAGTACTCTCTTATCAAACACAACACACAATTTTTCAATGTACTCCGTACTGCTATTGAGATAGAGCTTATTTTGTAACCAAAAAACAAAGTACACACATAGTAAACTTTCAAATTTCGAATTACGTTTTGGACGAGAATAATTTCATTTGTATTTTTCAATTAAACTTCGGTTCGTGGATTCGTTTTGCTGACGCTGCATATGATTTGGTTTTAATTAAATTTTCTTTCGCTACATTCTGTTGAGTGTAATGTAAGAAAATTCGTACTGTAAAATTATTATGTATGTATGTATTTAGCTTGCGCACCATCGTAGTATATAATTAATTATGTGACTCCTCATGTATTGTAGTGTTGAGAGGAGCTGTCTGTTCGTATACAGGAAATCTTACATTTAATTTAAAACTATACCAGAAATAATATACTCGCTCAGTATGGTGCCCCATTAATACCGTCAACGTGAATAAAAAAAAATAATTCATGAAAAGTACATACGAGCTAAACATTCCGAACTCACCTGTACCGACCCTTCCGGCGAAACACAAACACAGCTTTACCTTATAAAATATTAGACAACGAAATAAACTTTCATTTGTTTATACCGCAAAATAGTAATCCCTATACAAAGACAAGTATGCCTAAATATTTACATTTCTTTTACCTTTTCCCTTATAAAACCACCCAAACATTACATTACGTAGAGGTTCATTTGCGTATTGTTTGTATGGCAACCGCTTTCTTCACTAAACCCTTTGGAAATATCAAACAAACCTTCCTATACTGCATACCAGACTACACTACTAATACAAACCGACCTACCATCAAGCACTTGTAGCTCTAAAACAAGAGATCAAGGTATAATGGCCTTCCTTGTGGATACTAGACGATAAATCCCAGAATAACATGAACTACCCTTACATACGTTGCTCTATTCAACAAGGGATCAAGTTTTACTGGTAATTCTTAGTAGGTTGTTCGGTTCAACATTTCACCCAAGTTCTTTAGAGTAGGTTACTAGGTTTATAGATTGTAATAACAGGTGACAGGTTGGAAGCCCATCACTTGAAGGGATTACGTTCATATTTACAGACAGATACTAGTGGTAATCTTGAAACGTAAAAGGGTCTATAAAAGGTTTTCTTGAGAAATTCAAATATTTTTTTGGGAGTTTTGCACGCCTGATTGAGTAGAGTGAGGTTGAGTTTCTTTTTTCGAAATAAGATTTTTTTATTGGATATGTAATAATATAATAATTCGATGAGCATTATAAATAAAAACACAATTACTTTTTGTCAACTTAAAGGTTTAATATTTTTGTTATTGTCCATACCTTTGTGTCTAAGTAGTTAAGTAAATATACTCAAACCCTCCCGGCAAAGAAGTTTGAATATTGATGAAAAAAGCTGCTTTACTAAATTGTGATAATGCAACTCAACACTTATCGACGAAATATACTAAGGATGTGAAACTTGAAGTCATTCTTAACACATTTTTCATCATGGAGGTGTGGAGTGGGCCCATTTGCCCACTAATTGTCCCAGGGCCACGCTAGAGAACGAATTTCCCACAATAGTTTTATATATAGTCAGTCAATTACTTAAATTAAATTTGAATCTGTTGAATGTTGGTATATAACACAAACCGTATTATTATTTATACTATGAAAAGTACATAAATAATTTTATGTGTTATCTATGTGTCAGCCTAATGGCTTCGACAAGCCATTTTTGTTTAAAGAACCTTAAATAAATACAGAAAAAATAAAACCGTGAATTCACAACATTACTCGATTATTAAACACATTAAAATTAATAAGTCGAATTTTCCCAAAGCTTTCCCACGTCCCCACATTACTTAAAAGTAAGTTCACAAAGAAAAACACAACCTCCTTTTGCAAGCGGAGTTTTTTTAAAACAAATTATGCAAAGTGCACATTAGCCTTTCCGTACACGTGGAACACATGAATCATGTATAAGGAACGTTATTATGACATTCGAAATTTGAAATGGAATGGCACAGATAAATAATTAAATGAGATGACACTAGCTGGCGTTCTTAATTCAATAATATTTGCGCCGTCCACATGAAAGTGTTCGAGAACGTTCCATCATGTTTGTACGGAGTATGTTGAGTGGTCTCTTATTTAATTAGTTCTGTAAGGAAAATGGAATGGTATAGCAATATAAACAGGACAGAAAATGTTGTTTTTTTTATAAAATGACTTTTAGTACATATTTGGCATACGAATAACATTGGGGTTTTACAGTGTCTTCGTCACCTTTGTTTGTAAAAAGTAGTAACTGTACATATAAATGGCGATATCTCGAAAACGGCTAGACTAAACGGCTAGCCTAAAAATCCCTAAATGGACACCGATGTCTTCTCTCACCCACTTTATTATAGACCAAAATTCCGATATTTAAACATTAAATTAAAGAAATTATGAACCTAATTTGTTAGCAAAAAAATGATTCTATCAGGAATTATTTGAATTATAGATTTTGACAAAAATAATGTTTTAAAATATTGTGAGTAAGCGCTGCCGGCCGCAAGTATTTCGTTTTTAGGGTCATTTAAAGTCTTACAATATGTATTACCGAAAGGGATAAAATAAATTCTATTTTATAGTCGAAAGAATAAGGAATATTACATCTTCTTATCCCCTCACATAATTTGTTGGAGTCAGCAGAGAATATCAAAGTTAATGGTAATAAAGTTACGCGTAATTGCTGGTGAACCCGCGATCCATCATTACTCCCTTTTGTGGAGCTGAGGAAAGAGAATTGCATTAGATGGATATTATTTTATTATTTCTAATCCCATTGTATTTTTGGACGAGAATATACTTTTGGCTTTGTTGTAACCGTGATACGGGTCAGAAAACTATTGATCGTTGTTTGTTTTTGGTTGATTATACATTATTTTTGTAGGCAAATTACGTGTTTTAGTTATTTAAATTTCGATTATAATTATGTTTTTTTTTTCAAATAGTAATTATCGTGAGACTTACAAAATTTATTGAGAACAACAAGTTACCTACTTGAAATGAATTAATCGAGGAAAGCTCTACTAGTTTCAAGTCACAACGGGACTCTTATTGACTGTAGAAGAGCTTTATATGATCATATTATGAGCTCGTACAACTATACCTACGATTAATTAACTTGAAAATAAAAAACAGCACCTAATTTATTTCTTACATAACAGCGCACGTAAATTTTAAGATATTTAACAAAAAACTAAAGTAAAATAAAGCACGAAATTCGTTTAATAAATAAACGATTCAATTGTCTATTTTAATAAAATATAAAATGAAATAGAAATTCTCTTTATTCTACACGAGATAGTGTGCTCGAACGGATTTTAAAGCGATCGTGGAACAGGCGGTTTTATCGCAAACGGCAATCGCGTAGAGGCAAACTTTAGATGAACCGGAATTGTAGGGTGAAGACAAAGGCTGAAGGTATGGCGGCAAATGGTATATTAAATAAATGAGGTTATAATCAACGAGGTTAGTAGGAGAGGAGGAATAGAATAACAAACTGTAATATGAATGTTATTTAAAAAATAAGAAATACTATTCCTTTTTCTAATAAAGACTTTTGTTAATATTGCAACTTTCATAGATCATATTATAGTTGTATGCGTGAACGCATAGTAGTCTTGTATTTAGGCAGTGAAAACTAAAATCGATAAAGTTTAAAATAGACTTTATCTTAACTGAGCTCTATTTTCAATCGGCAGTGTTTTTCATCAAACAATAGGTTTCTTGATGTTTTTATAAAACT
This sequence comes from Spodoptera exigua, assembly GCA_902829305.4. NCBI lineage: Eukaryota > Metazoa > Arthropoda > Insecta > Lepidoptera > Noctuidae > Spodoptera > Spodoptera exigua. The sequence goes on from LR824612.2 coordinate 10,095,689, forward strand.
GGATTTATTAGTGAATTAAAAAAAAACTACAGTTTGTTTTCATTTCTTTTAATAAAATTAAAGTCTTCCTTAAAAAAGATTAACTCTCTTACAGGCACTTATAGGCATATGATGATAATGATTGATTATATTTATAATTTCATAATAACTACAGCCTCCAAGACTACTGAAGAACAACAACAACCAAGATGGTTTTTAGTCGGTAAGAGTATGACACTTGTCACAACCTGTGAGAGAAGTAATTCCCCTATTCCCTGATTAAAGCAAAAGCTTAAAGTCTAAAGATAACTAGCATAATATTATTCATATGTTAATAGTAATTTAAGATCGATACAAAGCATTGTTTTTACATGTACTTTACAATGCCTAAAAAGTATAAAACAGCAGTCTTAAAACAAGTGATAAGCAACCAAGAAATGCAAAGCAAAAAGTTCAGAAACCTCTAAAGAAAATTTTGTTCTCAAAACAACAACATTACATAAACTAACTAAACAATCCCCAATTGCACTAATGTCACCTCTAAACCATACTAAACGTGGCATACTAGCATAAGTTACAATAAGAACACGACTAAACACTGCAGATGTAACCCGAAAACCGCATCCACCTAACTTTGGTACCAAATTGTCACACAGTATTCCAACGCTCAGGGAAAAGTCTCAAACTTACTCCAAAGTTAAGTTTTCTGGCTCGTTTGTGCCAATTGTAGAAGCGGTATAGATGTGACCGAGAAATTACGTTTTGTTGAGATACGATCCAAACGTGAGCCTATTAGGGTATCGAAGAAATCGTTTGGGGGATGAAATTAGAAATTATTTAGGTCGTGTTTTGTATTTATTCTAGATGAGAAAGTAATAGTCGTAAATTGTTGGTAATGATTTAGTAATGGATTCTACGATAGTCCAAATAAATATTTATTATCGTCTAGCTCTAGTCCTAGTCTATTAGCTCAGTCTAAGAAATACGAAAGTTTTTGATGTCGGGAGGATTTATTTGCTACGTTCTTGTTACTTTTGACAATGCTCTTGATAAATACACATGTTTTACGATTAGGTTTGACAATTTTGTTATTTTTATTTTATTAAATTTTAACAACCTAACTTCAATTTTTTATATTATACGAGCAGACACAGCCACGCGTTCCTGTGGCTAAGGTTCTTGTCAAAATAATATTGTGACTATAAATTGAGATTGTAAGCTATCCTATCTTTCAAGTTAGATAAATATGCACACGGAATGCAAATCAAATTTAAAATCGGTTTAGTAGTTTAGGAGTCCATCGCGGACATACACGCGACACGAAATTGTTATATATAACATATAAAGATGTACAATATTCATATTTGTGAACGTCATGACTCATGAGACATATATATCTAATTCTTACGCTCGGTTGTATAAAACAGAGAGCGATAATAAACGCTTTATCAGACTCTAGCCGCCTGAAACGCGGGCAAACATTTTTCGTCAACTCAAACAAAATATTTACCGTTAATACACGGGTAGTGACAGAAGAATAATCACCAATAAACAGAGCATGGATGTTCATTAATAATATCTACAAATAGGTCGTGAGAAAGTCCATAGTCAACGCCAGCCGTCTCATTAATAGGGAACAACGGAAAATACCAAAAAAGAAATCTGATCCGACTCGATCTGACAGGACTTGTAATGGGAACTAATACATAGAATACATAAATCCAATACTGTTTTTTCTGGATTGATGCTACATTAACTTTAGAATAGTTGCTTTTTTGGAAAATTATTTTTTATTCTTTGAAATATACTTTAAGAACATTCTGACTTTAGTCTATTTTTCTTTAAAAGTGGGTTTATGTGGACGAATCAAAAAAAACTATTTAAATACGAATTCCGGGACATTAAAAACAAAAGTATTTTAATAAAAAATGTTTTCGTATTGTCAATTGAATAGATCTAAAGATTACAGGATCAATAAGAACCAAATCGAAAGTGATTTAATCAAAAGCAAATCCAATTAGTAATTCACACAGGCACCTTTTTTATTAATCTAAAGTACTACAAAGTAAGAATGAAACATTAATGACTATCACAAAAATCTAACGTCATTTTTCGCAGCTCTTTACAACCTAAAATTTGCTCTCACAACCCTTTGATCCCGAAAATAACGGCTCCGTAAATTTTACACGAACGATATAATTCATAATTCCCGCAGCGTACATCCCAATTGATATAGGATGATATTTACTTTACCGACAACAGTTGCGTTTGAAATGGCTAGCTTTTTTTCTATTGTGAGAATGCAGACACCATGCAAATTTTATTCCGGACTTCTTTTTTTGTTTTTACAAGCATCTGCGTTGAAATAATTGCAAGAACAAAAATGTATGGACAAAAGTTTCGACTGGAAACTCAAATCTGTTACGGAAATATTTTTAATATTTCGTCGCTTTCTAAAGAATAAGTAAGGGAAGGATTCTAGGTTATGCGCGGTGGCTTTCGAATAACGTCTTAGACCTTTGTGGATTCAGATTTTCGTAATGATGCTAAAAATGTTGAGGACGATGTCTCGTTGACTGGATTTCGCAATTTCTTTGTAAATGTCTTTTGACAGCCGAATGATAAAATAGGATCGGATATTATCAGATTTCAATTTGCCTGTGTGTAAGTATTTAAAGTTATAATGCTCAACTGACCAAGAAACACCTAAATAAAACTATTTAATTAATAGCACACGTATAAAAACATATATTTGAAAACAAAAAGTATTTGGAATAAAAAGACAGATGATACGAAGTCAGTCTTTAAAAAGTAGGTTCAGAAAACCGAATGAACAGACATTCAGTATTCGTACTTCCAAAAGTTTCATTAACTTCATCATCTATTTCAATTAAAATTTACTCCTGCTTAACAAAAACTACTAGGTGCTAGTGAAAGGGGTGTCGGAACTCAAAACTTTTTAAACCCTGTTTAAAATTTTAAACAACTTAAATATCTCCTTCATCAAGCTGGCAAAAGTTTGCTGCTGCGCTTCAGTTTTCAAAATTATTTAAATTGAAAAGAAATTGTTGTACAAGTAATTTAAACAAGGTGTTTGATACTTTGGAAGATTTTGGCACTCTTGTAACTTCACTGTAGGTTCCCTGTTCTGTTAGTTGGCTAAAGAATAATCAAGATATTTGCATTCATTCAATTTCCACGTGAAATTCTACTTTTAGTGTTATTAAAATAAAAACTTAAGAAACCAGAGTTTAATTACGTACAATGGAGCCTTATCCTACAGCCAGTTTGTATGTTCACGTTCACTGCACTCAGGGTTTTAGATAAGATTACAAGAGATATCACGATAATTCAAGAGATCAAGGGCTCAATTTTCAATCAAAATGAACATCTGTATCTATACGTAGAAGGTACAATAGATATTACAAGCAAAGATTTTTGTTTGAACACGCTAATGTTCTTGATAGGCCTATTGTTAGAGACTTAATCGAGCTACATAAAAGAATGAAGCCGCAAAAATACCACCAAAAAGATTTTAGATCTCCCTAAAAATAGAAAATAGGGCAATGTGAAATTTTGCGAATATTTATTATGAAGATAGTTTTGCCGTATAATTTGCCACGTGCTCCGCTGTTTTCTTGGATAGCCTTATCACTTGAACAATTATTTCTCTAATCGGATTGAAAGTTTGTTGTATTACATTAGTAGATAGAAGAAGAAGAACTGAGAAAACTGCGCTTTCAAATAAGAAAATGTACTTAAAACAGATAATGAAATAGTATTACTAAGTATTGTCGATACACTACAAACACAGCAATAACAAACATTGAAATGGTTCATTTATGAAGAGCTAAGTAGAAGACCGAGTGATGCGGGTCGTGACAAGCCAATCTGCGCTGCGACCTAATTTCAACTTTAAGCTTAAATGACGACACAACTTCTGCCCTTAGGCTAATGCCATTACGTGTACTCAAGGGATTCTAGGGCTTCGTATAATCTTAATGAGAAACTGGACGATGCAGACCACATAGTGTTTAAAAATTAATACTATTAGTATATTCAGTATACATCATCGGTCGAGCGGTATCAAGCGAGACGCTCGAGTTAGAAGAGGTTCTCTGCTTGTTTTGGTTTCAACTTCATCTATAGTAGTGTTTAGCAAGGCTCTTATACTAATAATATAACTGATTTAACATGGTTTATTATAAATTCATCTGTGCTTTTGCCTCGAACTAAATCAATACAATATCTCAACGCTTTGTACTCAGACATAGGCCACGGAAAAGCTAACTACATTCCCATCTGATATTTTAGACCCCAATTAGGGATGCAAAAGGAAATTGCAAAAATCAACCAAAACTACACTTTATTACAAAGAAAACTTTGAACGTCTATGAGCGGAAAGTTTCTGCATAGAATAATGAGTGGAATCGATTTTTCTCTTCTTCTAAGACAAGTCTTGTAGTAAATAATCTTTGAATACTTGTATTAAAACTGGCAGCCAAGAGTGCACCGGACCTTCAACAAATACCATAACTTTAAACTGAAGAATAGGTTAAAAAAACAAGCTATTAAGACAAAAAAAAATATTATTATTTAGCCAGGAATAGATATAATGCTATCAGACAAGATGACGACAAACATCAATTTACTTAATAATGTGAAACAGAAACAGCTTAATGTAAAATGATAAACTGATAATAATGTGTGTGTTTTTTTTTACAAATGTTGCTGTTGTTACTGATTCTTTAATGTATCCAAGCTTTGAAATAATGGAATAATGAAGTCGCAGCAATTCCCAGAGAGGTCATAAGTTGCAATGAGATGATAAAAAAACAAAATTATAACGACAAGCTGAAACCATACCATAAGGATGAAAAAAAAATGCAACCTCATACTTATTTAAGTCTTCCTCGTACAAAGAGTGGAACTTCAAAAAAAGAGAGGACTCTCGCTCTATTAGTTGTCAACTAGCCAGAGAGAGCGATGGCGCGGGTAATCTAATTTGAAAGTTGTGCCCACCGAACCGGGCCACGTCATAATTAACTACTGCTGGGGGACAGTGTCGTGAATAAGTAACTCTAACGTCATGCAATAACTGGACTCTGTGTGTACTTTGTAATCTCTAGCAGAATGGAAAAAATATGGCTTGAATTAAATTTTTACTGCTGGCCGTACGTTCCAACTTCAAACGCTTTTGTAGAATCCAAGAATATTTGTCAGTTTCGAGTACTAAGTAAAACTAAAGTATTATGTGGTTTAAGAAGTGTGTAACGTCTAATACTGGTATATACTTCTCGCTGTTTAAAAAATTTACCCTTTTCCACACTAACTTTATGTCTTATGATTTTAATTTTCTTTTCTGTAGTATGGCTTATAAGGAACAAGATTTTTCCCTCATGGCAGTTTCTAAAGTTTTCAAAGGATCAAGCCCAACAATTTTTCCGAAACGATTTTTTGTCCTATTTTAATTTAATACTTAATAATACGTCCGATGCGACCTTCAAAACTTCATCATGCTTAATATTCCCACTTCCCACATGACGAATGAAGCAGTCGTCAATCAAATCACATAATTAATACCAAGCACAAATGATCTAGTAGGCTATTATACAAAGCTATTGTACTGGTTTCTAATATCTAATACCGCTTCAAGCTAAACCATCGGTTTCCCGTCAAAGTTAAACTATCCAACAATGATAGATGCATTATTGGTACTATATGTAGATCAGTACTGAATGGAACATTCCCTAATGACTTTTAGCTGTCTGAATTGTTATTATCCATTTTGATTAGGCTGGGAATACACGAAAATAATCACAATATAAGCTCGTGGGATCACACTACATAGGATACTAACTTTTTATCACTGTTACGAAATCAGGTAGAACATTCATTTCCTTCGTCTTGGATCACCTAGTAAACACAGATTTGTGAGTCCTGATTTTTTTACAATCAAAAACGGTGCGTCTTAACATATTAGCATACCGATCGACCCAGACACTTGGTGAAGTCGATCGATTTAAATGCAATTTAGAGCCGGTAGGTGTTACAGCAATCAGATGCTACGACGTTGAGGCAAGAACATCTGTGGAGTTCATTAGTGTTCTGCAAATACTGATTAATATACAGCTTGCATGAGCTAGTAGTAGATTCCTTACTGCTAGTAATCTCAAAAGTTTTATACAGTCAAGCTTATTTAATAGACGATAACATAATGAAACCTCCTCTATTAGTATTTCTTTCATAGATTTTTCAGTCTCATCACCATCTTCATTTTATAGATTTATAATTGGCTTTGGCAGTCCTACCAAGGCCACCTCTGCATAAGAGAGTCCTATTCGCAGACGAGTTGAGAACCACAGCATAAAACGTTAAAGTTATTCAGAATGCTGCTGCCCAGTTTCTGTTTTGTCCGTTAGTGGGCCCTACAATACCCAATAAAAATACATTCTACCCTGTCATCATGATAAGGCAAATTCAATTCTGCTCCTACAGCAATAAAGTCCTCCTAAATATAGTTCCTGATAGCAGCGATGGCTTCAGGTGCTTTGCAAACCCAGTGAATCGGACTAAATAATGTTGAAAATGTTTTGCATTTTGTGACCTCTATCTAGACGATGCATGAAAATTGTAGTGTAAATGAAACTCCGCAGTGTTATAATTTTCATAGCAAGTTTACTGCAAGCTAAAATTAATACATTGTATGAAACAAAATGATAGTGGAAATTGTCTCACGAGGAATAGAGTGTTTGAGCTCTCTCATGTTTACGTTTTATTTTGTTCTCTAGGTATGTATGTTTTAATGCCTTCATTGTACTTCTGGGACCTAGAAGAATACGTTATACAGCATCGGCTGCATCTTGTCTAGTTAAGTTTCTATACTTAAGAACGGTATATTTTGTAAAAGATTTTAGCTTTACGAAAATGTTTTCGAGTTAACATAACAATTTAAAAGGATGTATACAATATTTCTGTATGCTTTCCATATTGTTAGTCCAATAATAAATACTCCGTGTAGAATCGGTATTATATGTTTAGTTCGTAAAAAAATTGTTTGGTTTCATAAAATGGATACACACTTTTGTTCTATTTTCGTGCTCATTATAGACTTTATTTTTATCCAACAATGTAAAATGAATTATTTTTATAACACATATTATTACATTCGTAAAGACTTACTCACTTATACAATGTATGTAAATAATGTGTATACTTAAATGAGAACAATGAAACACCCAACAGTTAAATTTTTTTTTTTTATGTAATAGGTCGGCAAACGAGCAGACGGATTACCTGATGGTAAGCAATCAGCGCCGCCCATGGACACTCGCAACGGAGGAGTTACGAGTGCGTTGCCGACCCATTCGTGCCGAAGCATGGCTCTCCCGCACTTAAACGCTTAAAATATATATTATTAGCTTTTGCCCGCGACTCCGTTCGCGTGGAATAATGACTTCCTGCAGATTGTTGGTATAAAAACTATCCTATGTCCTTTTTATCGAGTTCCAAACTATGTCTGTACCAAATTTCACTGAAATCGGTTCAGTAGTTTAGGCGTGAAAAAAAAACAAACAGACAGACAGACAGAGATACTTTCTCATTTATAATATTAGTTATGATAAAAAAAATCTCTTGCCCATTTCTCCGTAAGCAATTCATTTGACATAAAATTTTTCAAATACCATTCAGCTAAAAATCAAGTTAACAAACAATCTAAAAATTATACACAAATGCAACTCTTTCAAGCAAACATGAAAGAACCAATTTAAAAAGGCAACTTCATACATATTTTTCTTTACAAATCCACTTTAATATCCTTTGATACAGTAGCCTATTTAGCTGGCTTTCCTTGGAAATTATGTGAGCTCCCAAGGGAAACTAGTTACGTTACCTATACAGAGTGTACTAAAAACCCTATTGTTATTCTTAATCACTAAACTGCTTTAGAAACACTAAACAAAATTTCTGAACATCTACTTTGAAAATAAATTCTGATTTTATAGTGTATAATTTAAATTTAAATTATAAAAAAATATACCCAACGCTGATCGATCAGATAGCAGTGGTTTTTTATTTCTAATACTATCATCAGTTTGATGTTATATTATTGATTTGATGATTTGATTTATCACACAGAATAAAAAAATATTTACTATAATACTTTTCACTTGTTACTCCAGCGCTGTTTCACCCGCTGCGTAGCTTCTATTGGTCGTGGCATGATGAACAATCCAAAACAAAAATAATTGATTCATCCGTACCAGTAGTTTCACAAATTAGCGCTTTCAAACACAGAGACTTGTCAGCATTTCAATATTCTTTTAGTATACTAGCGGCCGCCCCCGCTTCGCACGGGTGTAACTATTTTGCTAACAACGAAAGGGCCTACTTTTGCCAATTTCCTCCTCTACATTTAATTTTTTTTTTATAAGAAACATATCCTACCCTTACTTAATAAAACAAAAAAAAATTGGCAGAATTGGTCCAGGATAAAATTTGTAAAATATTTTTTGTTTTTCTAATCGTCTTACTTACGATCCAAATGAGGTCCAAATTGTTAACCATTTTAAAATTTTATAGTCTAAAGAAGCCATAGTCTTGGCTGAAAACATTAAATAGAACATACAATATATGTAGAACATTTCTGTTTCACCCTGTATAAGAAGTTCCATCGTTTGTTACACCTAGTTACTTGACAGTCATCCGGAGACAATTTTTAGTTTTCCAGTCAAGAAGTTAAAAGTTTTATTTTCTTTCTCTTTCTATGGAAATATTTGGTTTAATTTTTTTAGTTTAATTTCACTGTTCATTTGAAAAGGATTATTTTGTTGTTACTTGTGTTACGTTTGAGCATATTTAGTGATTATTATGAAGTAATAAATCTTATTAAGTTATAGGTCTTATGTCTTAGCCCTAAGGATGCAAAAGCAACGTATCGCGGCCCCAGCCCAAAATAAGAGATAGAATGGGGATTTTTAGTCAGTTTTGGAGAATCTCTCACACCCTCTATTTTGCTCCAGGGCGGGGAAAGAAATAGGATGATTTTAGCCCTTCAGAAAAAAGGTATGAGCCCTCAGTAGAATTTTAGTAATAATACTAATTCTTTGATATGGTATTTTTATACGGCAATACTCTTTTAATATATAAAAACCATAAATCTAATTAAAAATTACGACTTACTCAGCGCACGCAACGTCCCGCACACGACTGCGTGCAAATGAATATACCATGCACACGTTGCTCATGAATAAGAGCCCCGTTGTGACTTGAAACTGGTAGAGATTTGATTTGATTCTCAGGTAATTTACGTGATTGAGTCGTTATTTTCATTAAATAAGTTAATACTCATGACAGTTTCTATACAACGAAATACATAAAACCATGTGTCAATTAACGCATAATTATGCACATCTGCATATCCCCACCAGAGAATAACAAGCGCAATGTTATCAACGTTTCTCTTTCCATATACATGTGCATTACGGCAGCTTCGTAATTCATGATCCGAGGTTAGGATTAAAGTTCAGAATTTATGGGGCATGTCGCCTGGTTAGGCTATGTTCGGAAAATTGATTATTTTAGCAATTGATATGTACGCGTAAGTTTATTTGGTTCCTACTTACATTATAAAATTGACATAATGACTTCATTTTGATAGTTATTTTATAATTGAGTTCTCAAGTATCAAGAAGTTGAATCCATAAACGATTGTCTTTTTTTTTTCGCTATGCCGATTTATTCCGAAAAATATCAGGCAATTTAATGTATTGCCAGATATTTTTCGGAATAAATACATAATACATCTAAAGGCCATTAGATATTTCTACTTATAAAGTAAAAAAAAAAATTCGTGTTAAAAGAAGTAGTGGCCCAGGGACGCTCGCTTCTCATGCATGGTGATGTGCATAAGCAAACACTTTCTAAGCTAACTTCACTGAAATACGTTGTTGAAGAAAACAGTGGGAGGAATATATATATATATATATATATATATATATATTTATTATATGCTTTAAATAGCTAATCCAAATTGAACAAGCGTGGTAACTAATACTCAAAGCTTTTCCGTGTGCAAAGAGGTTTTATTTCTGCAGTCAGCACTTAAAGGCTGATGATGGAAAATCTCTCTCTAGCCTACCTAACCTTGTCACTACGTCCTCGCCATTCGGGCTACAAGTTGTATTTACTTGAAGCCTCATCCTAGTTTCATTAACGTACCTTTACTAGACGTAAATGGCATGGCCTTTAACTAATTAAAAACGTTTTTGCAATACCTACATCAGAATGAAGATAAATGAGGTGCTTTATAAGCAGTGAGTTATCAACCACACGTTTTTTGCTATTAATATTGCTTGCATGAGAGCGTAGGTGGTGAGATAATAGGACATCTGATGCACCACAAAGCTCACTAGGCTCTAAGCAATCTAATCTTCTAAGATTAGATTGCTTAGAGCCTTAGAAGAGCCTTAGATTAGGAGATTTAGAAATCTCCTAATCCCCAATTCCCTAAAAGATCGGCAACTCAATAGTAACTCCTCCGTTGCGGTTGTCCTGGGGCGGCGCAGATTACTTACCATCAGGTAATCCGCCTGCCCGTTTGCCGATATATCACATAAAAAAAACTATCCTCTTTAATCGCCCTGTCTATTAAACAAAGCGCATCAAAACCCGTTGCTTAGTTTTAAAGATATAAGCCTACACAGGGATATAGGGACAGAGAAAGCTACTCTGTTTTATACTATGTTGTGATTACTAGTTTAGGTCGGCCTACGAAGACTCGTGTTACCTAATGGTAAGCATCGGACACTGCCCATGGACACTTTCGATGAGTTACAAGTACGTTGCCAACTTTTTGGGGGGCTTTGTGATTGGACATCCTTATTTTGAGAAGATTGGGAACCTCAATCATGGAAACACAAGCGTTGTTCCACGCTGGTTTTCTGCGATGCCGTGGTATCGCTCCGGTGGAATCGGTCCATTCGTGCCGAAGCATGACTCACCGGAATATTGTTGTGTACTGTGGCGTCACTTTCTTTTTGTCTTCGATAAAAAATCATAGTTATTTCTTGAAAATGTGTTCCAAAAATTCAAATATTTGTTGTACTGAATTGAATATCAAAATAAACTGACGATAAATAGCTAGAGATGCAACCCATATTGCCTCATAATACTTCGGTCGAGTAATATTAACTTGTAATTTTTTCACTATGATCTCGCATCACCTGTGCATACATGCATAATATTCATAACTACAAAGCACATAAACGTCTTTTTAAAAACTCCGATCTTGAAGAATCCATAAGAAAATTGCATTGCAGTATGTTAGAATACGCTCGCCAATTTAAAATAATGTTTGCTCTCTATGTATATCGCGTATGCAGACGCGAACGGGAATCTCTTTTAAATATTTGATAGCGTTGAGCCAAGATATTTTCCTCTCCTAAGCAACAGTAGCGTAGGCAATAACCCCGAAATTTTAGGCTCCACTGGCTAATAGAATTTTCATTTCTATAGCAAATCGTTGAAGAAGGGACGGTGTAAACGGTATACAAAAGTGTTTGGAACAATACAGAGAAAGGAGAACCGATAAGATTGTTTGTTCCCTTGTTTTACTGCTCATGCGAAAATTAGGAAGGTTTAAATACACATATAAGGTTTATTTTATCAATGTATCTATAAAGAACCTTGTAATGTTTAATTAAGTGAGGGAAAGTAATCGCTTTGGGCTTTAAATAATTGTTTTAATTAAAATTTTGTCAATAAATAGCCTTCAATGGTGACAACACTGTGGTTACGGATGCAAGCGTAGTTATATACCCGGCCCGAAGCTGAAGAAGGAACGGTATGGCTTTTAGTTAGCAAGAGTCTTTCACGCCAACTATCACCACTCAGATCTTTCAATGATTAATCACGAAATAAAAATAAAATTTGGCACAAGCCAAAAGATACATGTGATTGCAAACATTGTGTCGTGGTGGCCCGGAGGTTAAGGAGCCCGCTTCTCATGCATGAGGGTGCGAGTTTCGAAACCTAGCAAGTACTAATGTTACTTTTTCCGAGTTATATGTACTTTCTATGATTATTTAGACATACGGTGAGTAAACGTCGTGAGGAAACCTGGACTTATAATTTCTTATTATTAGTTTGGAATCGCCAACCCGCATTGAGCAAGCGTGGTGATTAATGCTCAAACCTTCTTCGTGTGAGATGAGGCCTTTGCTCAGCAGTAAGTACTTATGGGCCGATAATGATGATGATTATTATTATTACTTATTTAATATATTTTAATTTACGTTACAGTTACCTAAATATAAGATCAAATTAAAGCTAATGAATTGTTTGCAATATCCATAGATTTCCTACAAGCAAATCAACGAAAAACAACACAACCTGAAAACCCTTGATTGGGGACAACACCAATTAGGTAAATTTCGCCCGACCCCGATCCGAATCGTTTTAAAACTCAATAGAACACGATTAACAATTAAAAATTCAACCTCCAACATGTATATCTAAGGCGAATGTGTTACGTGTTCGTAATTAATATTTAAACTTGTCACCAAGTTCTACAATCGGAGTTCCCTTGGTTAATAATGAATTCTGGACATGTGCCCCCTGTGAATGGTAAGGGCGCCGAGCCCCTTCACGAAACAAACATTACCTTATGGCGGGAACAACTGAAATCAAGGACCGTGTTGATGAATTTGATAATAAATGTTTTACTAGCTCTTGTGATATTATTAATGTCACATTTATATAAGACTTGATATATGTACTAGCTTCTGTTTGCGGTTTCACTCACAGTAGGTATCAGGGTAGTTACAGCCGGCGTTGCGGGGTAAGCGCAATGAGGCACCGCGACCTCGGCCCAGAGCAGGAGAAGGAACACGGGCGTTTTTAGTCAGTAAGAGTCTGCACTCCCTCCTGCCCGCCCCTGGGCGGGAGACGTCATTTGATGATTTTCCAAAACAAAGTCGATTTTTCGAAAAAAGGGTCGTCAAAGTCAAAGTCAAAATCGAATCTTTTTTTATAGTATAGGTCGGCAAAGGAGCTGTTGGATTACCTGATGGTAAGCAATGTAATCAGCGCCGCCCATGGACATCCGCAACACCCAAGGAGTTACGAGTGCGTCGCCAGCCTTTTAGCGGTAAGGGTTTCAGATATTTGAGGATTGGGAAAGGATGGAAAGAGGGAGAGGGATTGTGCCTTAGGTAACCCCACTCGTACGGCAAAACACAACGCTTTATTACAATCGCAACATTAATTACAATCAGATCATTACAGGCACTTTTGAACATCAAAAGTAGCCTAGTATGTCTGGAATAACTTCAGACCATAATCTATATCTGTGTAAGATTTCAATCGAATCCATTCAGTAGTTTTATCGTTAAACAGTAACAAACGTCTATCTATCAATACTCATAAACTATTGTGTTTATAATGATAATAGGATATTACTACGTCATTAATCAAGTACAAGTTAGACTGCTGGGTAATTAGTCTCCGGTTAAAATACAGTTTTAATTTTTATCTTTAGTTTTTGAAGATTATCATAGTATTAGTCTGGAATTTTTCCCGGTAATAAACTAAGTACCTATACGGTATTAGGCTCATCACTATTTAATATTTATATTCTAATACTAACAGTACTACCTAGTTAACTAAAACTTCTACGGGTCCATATTTATACATGTAATACCTACCTCTCTCTCTTTTACCTATTCCATATTTTCAGAAATATTATTTCATTTTAAACGTAGAATTTCTAAATTAGCAGATTTTAAATTTAAATTCGTTGCGATTAATTGAAACTCATTTCGCGAATTCATTTTATATTGATACTCAGAATTGTGGACACGTGTTCTGTGGCTTTGTGAATTGCGCACACGTTACGAATTTCTATACTCAAAAAAAAAATTAAATAAATAAAATGAACTTTTGAATTATCACACGAGGAATATTTTTTTTTTTTTTTGTATTATAGGTCGGCAAACGAGCAGACGAATTACCTTATTGATGGTAAGCAATCAACGCTGCCCATGGACCTCTCGTAGTCACAAATGAGTTGCTACAAGTGGGTTATTAGGGATTTAAGGAAAGGGGATTTGAGGATTGAGGATGGAGGGGTGATGGAGAATTGGGCCTCCGGTAACCTCACTCACATGGCGAAACACAACGTACGTGTTGCTTCACGCCAGTTTTCTGTGAGGCCGTGGTATCACTCCGGTTGAAGCGAGCCATTCGTGCCGAAGCATGGCTCTCCCACACTTCCGTGATGTATCACTTCCAATTGGTATTTATTTTTTATTTTTTTTTAACCGTTGTCCGCACTAGGCTGTTCTCCTGTGTCGTGGGTGCGTTTACAAACATATTAACAAATTCACATACACATCACACCCAGACCCGGAACAACATTTGTGGATGCCAAGTTTTTCTTTAATTAATATCTGTTCCTGTCATTTGATGCAAAAGGTAAAATGAATTTAATTTAATATGTTTAACAACAAATACAAAAAGGTACGTGAAAAGGACACCGACCTTTCTGAGTAATCAGAACAAAACATATGTTGGCAACGACCGTCTAATTAATGTTGAAAATGCAAATTAATTTTTAATTTTAACATCAAACAAGATCACATTTAATGAGATCTATTAAAATTGTAAAAGGGTCACGACCCCGATATGATATTTTTAATTAATTAATTTTACGATACCGTATCAACTATTCTGTTTAAGCAAACATGTTAAAACATAAAAATTCACAATAAAAAACGAAAAATATTTTAAAAGATAACATACCAACATACATCGTATGCAAAGTCCCCACTCATTTGAAAGCACAAGTTTCACGTGTTTGTAAATAATTAATTTGTATTTGTACAAAGAGTACGGGCGCAAAAGTTGAGCGTTTCGTGCTTGCCTCTTGAAAATTTAAACCGAAATACATGGACGGCCGAAAGGCGTATCCAGTGGATGGCTATAATGCCCGTTGCAGACCTGCCGAGTTTTAGTTAGCTCGCATAACTCATTTTCATACTTGTGTAGGTACAAAGTGTTTTTTTATTTTGGAAATCGTGTTTTTTTTAAACAAAACGTTGCCTCAAGGATTTTCTCCTGTGTCGTGGGTGCGTTTACAAATACAATTGCAATTCCACATACACATCACACCCAGACCCGGAACAACAATTTGTTGATCACACAAAGAGTTGTTCCGTGCGGGAATCGAACCCGCGACACGGTGCACGGCAGCCAGTTGCCCAGCCACCGCACCAACCGTGCTGTCATTAAATGTTTTCTCTCGCCCAGGGTGCAACGAGAAAGACGGCCAAATTCTTAATATTTAAAAACGCTTGCCCCGCAACCTTGGCTGGATATCAGTTCTGTTAGGCCGCATCAATGGTAGTCTATTGGCTCTTTTCGCCTTACACTCGGGTCTGGTTTTGGTCAGGCGGCAGGCTCGCTTGCTCAACGTCAGTAAACCCACGCTTAGGGTGGCGGAGTAATAGTAAGAGCTATTTGTGCCCACTGGACAACTTGATTCTCCCTAGTGCTTTCCACCACAGTGCAACCACTGTTTCATGGAGGACATATCCCTTACACGCCCGAAGCGCCTCTCGTTTTTTTTCAGAACCAATAAGCAGTGAAATTCTTTGCCGGAGTCTGCGTTCTCCGAAACATATAGCCTGGGTGTCTTCGAGTAAACAGGTTGCTTATTACGGGTAGGCGTGTTCGTCGAATAACTTAAGGTTACTTAAGTACTTTATGATGCAAACATATTATAACTTAAAACACCATCGTCGCGTCTACTCCTATCTGAAACCGAAAACATAAATTTAAAAACGAATAAATAAATAAAACACATACCTTTTGATCCCAAAAGGGATCCTGTTGAAGCGTGAAAAAAAAACAAACCAAATATCACCAGAGGAGCCGTTGTAATAGACTTGTTTTTGGTAAAGCATAAATAATATTTTGAGCAGACATTAATATTTATTCGTTTGAGTATGTACAAGGGTATATCGAAATAGATCACTGCTGGGCCAGAATCTTCAAATAAACTATTATACTTGTAATACAAAACCACTCTACCGATAAGTAAGTATGAGTAGGTACTTTAAACGAAAACTATAATATAATAAAATGGGTATATTTAAGTATATTTACCATTCCATTTCATAATGTAAAAGAGTATAATTTGCAAGATACAAAATATTATATATAATTGGGTGACAAACCGGACGACCAGTAAACTATTGGTGCCGCTCGTATACACTAGAGAAATCGTAAGTCCATTGCCGGCCGATAAGAGATTCGAGGCTTAGGGGATTTAGGAATTGTGAATAGGGGGAGTAAGGATCAGGCCTCCGGTAACGTCACTTGCACGACGAAACACAACGCCGGCGTTTTTTCACGCCGGTCATCTGTGTAATTATGAGTACCTACGCTAATTAAGTTGGCCTATTAGTACTATAGCCTAGATCTACCACAGTTAAATGTTAAGTCTAAATAATATTGTGGTCCTGAAAACTGCTTTACAAGAAACTGACTTAAAGGCGATATTTGCGTGTTCAGTTATAAGAACCATATCGTCAAATAATTATATTATTTGAAGGTACAATTTCACAATACATATCACAACATAATATATTATTTAGTATCCGTCCCCACACATATACAAGTGACACTCAAACAGATTTCAATACAATGAGTGCTGATAGCACTTGACAAGACGCTTGCCCATTGCCAGCATGCAATAAAGTGATAGCCTCTTCACACAAAAGCCTATGTTGGCTACATGTCAACGTCATCTCTACAATGTATCAAAATATTGTTTGTACCTTTATTTATAGTTACATTTATAGGATGATAAATTCTATATCTATATATCTATGTATATATAAAAAAGAAAGTCGTGTTAGTTGCACTATTTATAACTCCAGAACGGCTGAACCGGTTTGGCTGAAATTTGGTAGGGAGGTAGATAAGAACTGGGAGAAGAACATAGTATAGAGTACTCAGCGTAGGTAGGGTAACGTAGGTAAGGTGGAGCAGGGTAAGGTAGGATAGGGTGGGTAGATAGGGTAGGGCATGTATGACAGGAGCAAGGCCACGGGTAAAAGCTATATATTATACCTATATATTAGTTTGATAACGTGTGTGTTTAAATTCAAAAGGTTATTTTTTAAACAAATCATCAGTCCCTTTCCAAGTTCAGTATCAATAAGTAATTGTTATCGCTATAGAAATGAAACAAAATGTACGGGAAATCATTCATGGGCCACGAGAGTTATCGATGATCTAAGAAATCTCCATATATTTGTTAGCAATAACGGTTATCAATACTGAACTTGGCTAGGAAGGTAGTTTTGTTTGATGTGGCTCGTCCATGGGTGGCACGTATCTTCTATCAACAGAACAACCATCTGTTTTTACCCGTCTCTAATAAAAATACACGTAAAACCGCTTTAGAAATCTATTTCACATTTCTTTATAGATAAATTATTCTCAAGACATACAACGAAACAACTCTTTAAAACACTTCAGAGATGACTACAAGAATTGATTTTACTTACAAATACAATTGCATATCTTAATGTATTTGTAATCTATACTAATATTAAAATTATTATATACGACTAAGATTAAAAAAGGGTAAAATTTGTTAGTTTGTATGTATGGTGTTGATCTTTGGAATGGCTGGTCGGATTTCCAAAATATATTAGATGAGATTAGATTGATTTAGATTGAGATGACGATCTCAATCTAAATCATCTAAATCCCGAGTTCTATATGTATATAGGCTATACAACATCACCCTACCACTAAAAGGAACCGAGCAGGTGCTTGTTACAAATACAGAGACGGAAAGCCAAATAATATCCTTTTAAAATATTACATTAAAGTAATGCTAATTAACTCATTAACTACTGAAATTATTCCAACAAACTTCTATCATTTCCTACTTACGTTACCAGTAACTGGAACTTAAACTGTGTTTGAACTTGGAATTCGTGCTAGATAACACTTGCACAGACTAACTACATCGCTTTAATGAGGCCACTTCCAGATTCCATATTCCACGTTACGTTTCCGAATGCACGATCGAACGTATTTACCGGCCTCTTTGATAAAAATGTATTTGATGTGTTGCATTTATTTACATTGTATTAAATACACGTATCAAAATATTTCTTGGAACGAATTTATAAAGAACACCGATGTTTTTTTTTTTCTTTAATGGAACATTCATACCAGTGGAATTCGTAAAAGATTTTACATACTTAATAAGAAAATGTATGTTTGATTTTGATCAGATTATTGGAATGCTTGCTTCGTTTCATTCCTACAGAAGGTTTTAAGGACACGCTTGTTCAAATTTGTTTGTGTTTGTAAGAAAAATCTATGGTAATTAAAAAAAAATACTTCAATAATATTTTAGATGTTATTTATCCTACTCCTACTACTAATATTCTTTATCGTAATTAATTAGAAAGAAAGAAAGTAAGAAATTCCATCTAAAGGTTGTCTGGAAGAAATCACCTTGTGTGATAAGACCGCCCATTGTAATCACAACATTCGGTCATAGTATCCAATGTATTGCTACTTGGTGTATGTGTGCAATGAAGTATATATAAATAAATTAATAATATTATTGTAAGTTTATAAGAACGTATGGATGTATTTTTGTTATAATTTGACCCCAAAACGGCTAGATCGATTTGGTTGAAATCTGGTATATATATATATAAGTAATACCCTGGATTAACACTTAGGCTTTTTATCAACAAACCAGAAGGATGAAGCCATGAACGGTAGCTAGTTTTTAATACGGTATCCGTCTGTTCAAACTTGTTTACCCAAAGGGGTTCACAAGAAACTTTATAACAATAGAAATTACACGTGGATTCTCCAATACAGATTGGATCTGTTACTTCTAGGATCGCAATCCTTTGTTTCTTTGAAAATACGTCACCAAAGGATTGAAAATATTTTTCACAACAAGCATTTCTTTTTTGACACACGACTCTTGAATTTTATTGGCCTGTCATTTTGTTCTTTGTTTAATTCTTTTGTGCGTGTTTTATTTTCGATTACTACCTGTATTCAGTTCATTTAAATTTACCTATTGTATTAATTGAATTTTACTTATGTAAATATGTATCTAGTAATTTCTCGAACATAAATTTAACAAAAATATTGTTAAATTGAATTTATTTCAATTTAATTCTAGGAATAATTTCGTTTCTATTAATTTCATAATTTTAATTTATCTTTTAATTGGTCAATTTCAATTTCAGTAATGAAAATATAAAGGTCTAGTTATAACGACAAACACTAAGCGAGATTCCATACATTGTCGTTGTCGTGTTGTTACAGTTTTACGCAACCAGAAGACCCCTATAACTCTGGAAATAAAACCAGAATAAAGCTCTAGTGAAAAGTAAGGTCAAAAAGTCGCCACATTAACTAGCGTATAACCAATTCATTGCTTTTCAATTGAAAGAAACAGAGAAGAATTAAAAGCCTTTGAGACGTCCGTTACTACGTATCTACGTCGAAGTTCCAACATTTATGGAAGAATAAATCAGGCCGTAACATTTTATACCTCTTTCCCCGGTAGCTTGTTCCATTCACTTTAATTTTTGATTACATTCTAACATGTACAAACTTGCAGAAGTAGCAAAGTTTGTTCAGGACAAGTTGAAAAGTTCAATCTTCTGTCTAGGCTTGCCTAAGTCAAGATATTTTCCACCATTTTGATTCCAACAATTGATTTTTATTGTTATTACTCAATTCGTAGGCTATTTACAACGACTAGAATTGTAAAAGAAATAAAATTTTCTAAAAATGATGTTTCTAATTTCAAAAAAAGAAAAGTATTTTTTTATTAGAATTCATTGCATTGCTATTCGTTCGAGCAAAAGACTTAAAAAAATAAATGGTAGTTATAAAAATTTGCTATGAACTATTACTATTAAATTTGTATCGTGTCACTGCTTCAAATATTAATAAAGGTGAAATTGTTGAGTAATTTGATTCCCGCACTCTTACGCCAGCTTGTAAGGTGGGTCACCAAGCTTGGTACTTAGTCAGTGAGAGTCTGACTGTCCCCTTCGTCTCCTTAGGCGATAAGGCTCCATAATAATTATCATCTTGGGAACACTACCGCCATTTTGATGTATAGAAACAATAGCTGAAATATCACACAGTCTACTTACTCTAACGCAATAAAAGCGACATACATATTTATTACAAGGAAATCCAAAACTAAATTTCGTCATAAATTCAAGCATGAATAATGTCGTGGAACCAAGATAAAAAGCTCCGTTGTCACTTTAAGTATGAAATATACACATCAGAATAAATTCTGGGACGGTGGCTGGCGTTTGAAAATTTATGTAAATAGGAATAGGCTCACTGTAAAATAAATCTAGTTTAAATTTTAATGGTTTTGGTATGAACTCCCCTGTAGATCTTTTTTGAGAGATGAAATCATCTGGCGCAAAAGTGAGTCATCGAACTCTTACTGACTAAAGCCCACTCCGTTCCTTGTGTTTCTTAGGGCTATGACTGTCTGTAGATGCTGAATCGTGATTTTTGAGCCCAATATCCAAATTCTTAATTATTATCCTCGTGGCTTTTATACCGTCAAGTTTACTTGAGAGGCCGTGTGCTAAATAGATAGATGACGTGACGAGGCACAAGTTTAACCAATTAGGTACTTGTAGTCCGATTCAGTATAACAGCAGTGTGTGAACTTGGGCTGATAAGATAACGATTCCATGTAATAGGGGTCAGCCTATTGGCATGTTTGAAATATTTTGGAAAAGGGAAAAAATCCCCAATTACAGTTTGCCTAGACCGCAAAAACAATGCAGTGTAATAATGAACCTAAAGTTGAATTACTTCACCATCTTTCAAACACATACATGTTGTGTAAGAAACTCAAAGACCTAGCAACACATTATACCAAGAAAACAGACACTTGCCTCGATTTCTATTACAATGGTTACGCCAAGAATTCTTTCTGCAGTCTAGCGCTTTCCTAAACTAGATTTGTGTCTGATTTCATTACAGTTAGTCTGGGCCTGATTTAATTATTGAAGGCCTCGTTTTTATTGGTAAAGGAGGATTCAATCCAGTTCATCAATTGTACATTCGCCGCTTCGTTCGAATTCTATGTCAGTTCGCAGGATAAGTGGATGAATGTACCAGCCTTCTTGAAGCTGTATGTGATTGGAATTTTGGGTACCAAAAGAACATTCGATATTTAAATTAAATAATTTAAATTAAACGACATCAATTTATAGCCCATGAGCGATGTTACTATTATCATTAAATTAATGATTTCCTTTTCATAAATTCGAATTGTGGAACGGTGAAATTCTTTTATATTTATTTAAATTTATAGTTGCGTTCACAACATTAACTTTTATCTTCGTCAAACGTTTTCAAATAAATTCATGGTACATTTATTTTGAATATTTTGATTGTTCTTCTTTTTGGTCTTTTACTTTTTATGCTGAGCTAAAATCGACTATGAAGTGACATTTTAAGGTTTAATGTCTCTGACATAGGTGTATCTGATGCCTTAATCAGTTGTTGTATATTACTATTATACCTTGGGAAACGTAGGGCAAAAATGCCATTTACGATATAATAATTAGGATATTACCTACATGTTCACTTTCAGATTCATGCTCCTAAGTAGGAAGGAAATCTAGCCATTAATCTGAGTATCTAAGCGCGGCGCACCTCGTACCAAAATCTTGCTTATCCGACCCAACATATGTACACTTACTGCACGTAGTTACCGTGCATCGGATATGTATCATCCCCTTAGGATTATTCAGTGCAGATATCGTTTGTTATACAGATATTATAGTGCTTTAGGCTTGGGTTTAGTATTTATATGAAGTCAGCCATTTTTAACATGGGAGTTATATCAACAGTGTGCTGCTTACTGTTTTAGTTTTCATCATATTCCTGTTCACTTTAATTCGCTCATGGTCAAATTTGCTTGTGTAGTATACATATATATTCAGACAGGTAAAAATACTCTTATATGCAACTAGCTACTTTCGCGCAGTTTCACCCGCTGCTCGGCTCCATTTAATCGTAGCGAGATGTTTTATAGCCTATAGCACTCAGAAAAATTGTAGCTATCTATCAGTGAAAGAATTTTGGCAATCCGACCAGCGGTTCCAAAGATTACTCCTACATACAAACTTACAAACATACACATTTCAAAATGTTACCTCTTTATAATATTAGTATAGATATTTTGATGAAATCTTTTCGGGCTTCTGCCATAACGACTGCTAAAGAAGTTAAAAAAAACAACTACAATTGATAAATACACGACTGCACGGTTGGTGCGGTGGCTGGGCAACTGGCTGCCGTGCAACGTGTCGCGGGTTCGATTCCCGCACGGAACAACACTTTGTGTGATCCACAAATTGTTGTTTCGGGTCTGGGCGTCGTGTGTATGTGACATTGTATGTTTGTAAACGCGTTTTCTTTAAGAAAAAAAAAAAAAAAAATGCTTTGCACTTCAAGGTTTGAGAATCAAACAAGATGGATGTCCAAACTCTAGTTTTCTTAATTTATTGTTAAAGTGATTTCACACTTCATATCTAAGTCTTCCCTATAACATGTCACACACTAAGCTACAAGCGAACTGCTGGTGCCATCCATACAATGACCATAAAATAACCTAAACAGTGAAAAGCAAATTTTCCTTTTCCATTTAAGAGAAACAATACCTTATAATATAGGACAACCCGTAGCTTTTCTGTGCGAAGAGATAACGAGTTAATACCCCACACTTGTAATAATATTTAATTCTAACAATGGAACATTTGAAAGCCATTTGCCTTGTTAACACGTTCGCTGCATTACGAGATCTATCAGATCTCTTGCAGAACTTTTCTATTGTGCGTTGAATAAAATCGTGTTGTTTCACTCCTTGCGGGAGGATCTAACTTGTAAAGTTCTTTATGTATGAGTAAGACACATATACATATTTGCGTTCTACTTAAAACTGAATTTAAAGACATTAAAAAATAAATTAGAGATGGATTAGATCCCTAACGCACAGTACTATAATTATTTTTATTTCTTGCGTTACGAGATATGTCGATACTCGTGGAATCATAGGCCTCGTAGACGCAAGAGAGGCAGGGAGGGCGGCGCGGGCGCTCCGTGACTCGTGTTAGTGTTGTCCTAGCATCGACGTGGATAAACGGAAATAACACTCGCGTATATACGTCGTGTACGTGTTGATTACTTTTTATTAATAATGAGTGATTTTAGAAGGAAACATATGCTCATAAAGGTAGCTAAAATCTCTCCAGAAACTAAGGTAATAGTTCCAGACAACGCATATGCTAAGCATCGTCAACTAACTGCAGCACGGTTCGCATGAAGTCGAGCTTATTATGCACCATTTCAATCATTCCAGTTTACTGAATAGACGTCTTCTTGGATACAATTTAAATAACATTAATTTAGGCATTATTGCCGACTGGCAGGCACATGTTAGTACATGTGCCTGGCTTTTTTGGACTAAACGTAGTTTTTGTGTTAATGTACTTCTTCTGTTGATTGCCTGAAAATGTTTGGTTGTTGCTGTGACTGTCTTATCTTAGTCGCATTCCTGGTGGGCTTTGCTGCTTATCTCTAATGTTATAGTGTTACAATTATGTAAGCATTACTACACGGCGGGGAACCCGGTTTCACATCTCTCTGGCAAGTTTCTGGTAACATTAGCAATAACAATTTCAGTCATTATAACAAAAACGTTGTTATAGTAAACTAGAAGTACCTAGTATTAATAATTTTTTAAATCGACAACTGAGATATTATTTTGTTCCCATCACTACTTACTACACATATTGAACTATCTTCGGTTGCGGTATGAGATACGACCGATACCTATTTTTTTTTTGGTATTTGTAGTTTATACAAATGTCATAACTGCGTGCGAACCTAGCAAAATATAGAGCAACAGGCTATCTTTCACCCACATAAACTTTAAAATATATGTCATTGGTTTTCTGGAAGATATGAGTTATTGTCAAAACTGTATTTTTAGGAGACTGATTAGGTCTCAAACGCACTAAAGGGCAGATTAGTTTCGAGATCTTTTAGGTCTCCAAAGCACCAGCTGAAAGTTCTTTGAAAATGATGGCGCAGTGAACGTGTTAAAATTATGTGTGTGTAATAGAGAGAATAATTGAGAACAGTTTCATATGGAAATTATTGAATTCGTATAACTATTATTAGAAATCGTGAAAGAGCCATGCTATGGCACAAATGTTGCGGAATTATGAATGATATGGTAAGGGCCCTACTGTTGGAATAATACTTGCGTTGTATTACATTGTGAGGTTACCGGAGGCCCAATCCTTAAAACTCTAAAAATGGAAATCGGACACACACAACAATCGTTTTAATTAATTAAGCAGCGGTGGCCCGGAGATACCAAGGCGTTAGAAGCGGATGCGAAACCTGGCAAGTACCAATGTGACTTTTCGGAGTTATATGTACTTTCTAAGACTTATTTAGACACCATAGACATACGGTGAAGGAAAATATGGCGAGTAAACCTAGACTTATAATTTCTAATTACCTATAAGTTTGAAATTGCTAAACCTTAAGCAAACGTGGTGATTAATATTCAAACCTTCTCCGTGTGAGAAGAAGCCTTTGCTCAGCAGTAGGCACTTAAAGGCAAATTGATGTTCAATCATTTAAATAGAATAACTCAACCTTCCAATAAATACTCAAATAAGGATCCACAACTGACAGTTTTAACACAGAGGTACTCACAGTAATAAAACTCCGTAAGACTTTCCAGCTAATAAAAGAACTTAGAGCTCTCATAAATCACCCTTTTCTTCAGTGGGACGATAAACAGATCTTTATATTTTCTATTTCTTCGCCAGACCATAAAGGAAATAGTTTATTGGTACACAAATCAATACCAATAACTTCAGATAACTCGATTCACTTAGAGCCGTATTTCGATATTTCGCTGTAATAAACTGCTAGAATCGAATTTCAGGTGGATTATTTAAATGATTAGGTAGCTTCTTGGGCTAAAGCTGCTGTATTTGTAAATCAGTCTATATTCCGTAATATAGATTTTTGCTGGTCGACTGATCTATACTTGGGCGTCCATAGTAAAAGACTTCTTCTCTATATTTTTCTTGCTGTTTCTTTCTTTCTTCTGTGTTCCAATCACGACATGGTCGTCATTATCTTCTATCATGAAATTTAAAAAACATGTTATGTTGTACTTACAACGTGTTCTTTGGCGAGAAAGGTTTGAAATTACACTCATTTTCAGCGTACCTTTTGCAGTGTCATTTTGGGCTGCCTCATCAGGGAACGATTACGTGCTTTTATAAATATAACTTTGTTAATCCACAATATTTCTTTCTTTTTAAGTGGCAAAAAGGAAAGAAACTTTTAATCAAGTTCAAGTTGTAAAACATAACCCTAATGAATTTTAAAATTCTCTACTAGTTTCAGGTCACAACGGCACTGTTATCGATGAACAGAGAAAATAATTCACGTGTGACAATTCAAGCACGTCTCACGTAGATAACAATAAAAAAATATATCAAAAGTGAACTTAATTGAAAATAAATTCCAACGTACCTAACACAAAAGTAGGTATGTAGTAACTGACAGAAGTAATATTAACATTCTAGAACTTCTGCTAGTAACAAAATTTTTGACCTTGTGTCCAAATGTCACCTGTACTTTCTATAGAGAGCGTTGTTGAACCAATTTACCAACGGGCGTCACGGGTTGCAAGCACCAGCTCGACCATGTAGATTGGTTCCAAATTGGATTCAATGAAACAAACACATGTCGCTTAAAATCTTAGGCAAGGCTCAGTAAGTCTAGACTAAGTGACTAAGTGGTCAAAATCAATTCATTTATTTGAGTTATACCATTACATACAGTTATGAACGTCAAACTAAGATTAAAAATAAAAAATTACAATCCACTGAGTAAAGCTATTTGCACGTTCCAAAGTGTTGATTCCGATGGAGAAAAACAATCGAGAAACTCCATGGTTACTCTTTTTAGTCAGTTGCACTTTTGATATTTATGTTGTATTTATAGAATAGGAGGCAAACGAGCAGCCGGATGACCTGGTGGTAAGTGATAAGCGCTGCCCATGGGCAACCGGAACACCAGATAAGGTACAAACCAGTTGCTGGCCAAATAAAAAGAAGAACGCCCGTTACTTGAAGGTTTCAAGGATCGGCCTAAGTAGTCCTATCTAGAACTTAGAAATACGGTAGTTTCCAACTAGTCAAATTCAATAATTTTATCCAAATGTCAAAAAAGATACTTTTCTATGAAATTTGTATGAAAAAGTGAGGTATGACGTATTATTAGAGTATTTTTGCGTCAAATAGCTTACTTATTTCTTAAAAAATTAGCTACTAAATATCTCAAACTTAGTGTATCGACAAATCGATGAATAAAAGTATAGTTATTTTTCAATATTTTATTGTATTGAAACGTCGAATTAATTTATTTTTGACCTAGGAAACTACCCAATTATCAGTGTTTGTATTGATCTTTTCTAAGAGCTCTCCATACTGCTGTTAGTTGCCAAATTATGATCCAAATTGTTGTCGTAGTAACTAATAACTAAGGAGCCGAAATGGAGTGGAGACCGCGTCTCGGCAAACGTAATGTAGGACGTCCTCAGGCAAGGTGGAGTGATGATTTGCGCAAGATGGCTGGCAGGAGCTGGATGCGAGTGGCCGAAGATCGATCCCAGTGGCGTGCAATAGGAGAGGCCTATGTCCAGCAGTGGACTGAAAAGGGCTGATGATGATGATGATGATGATGATGAGCCGAAATGTCTAGCTTTATGTAAACAGCTCAGAATTGGAAAGTTATTCTAAGTCTGTGAGCGCCAATCTGTCGAAATAAATTGAACATGAAATGAATGAATTCAAAAATAGAATAGAATATGTGTGATATTCTATTTTTGAATTCGAATATCGAATATATTCTATAGTCGCCATATTGCATTAACGAGTGAAGCAGCATGAGCTAATAGCCTAAATTCAACCAAATGAGCTACTAAAATAAACAGTTATGTAGATTGCCTATTTAGCTTGCTAACTGATTAATTTTGCTGTATCTATCGAATCTACTAAGGGGTCAGTCATGATTAATTGATACATTTGTTCCGATATCTGCAAATAGAGCTGATATCGACGATAGCCAGTTGCCTAGCAACGGTCATGCAAATAAGTGAATTAAGTACCCCTATTATTATTATAAGCCCGATAATGTACCGAGGATCTTGGTCCGGATCTGGAGAAGAACCAGGGTGAAGGGTGGTTTTAGTCAGTAAGAGCCTGACACTCCATCTCGTTTTACTAAGGGCATAAATATGGCTTTACTCAATTTAGGACCGGTTTTGCAATGGTTAAAAGTTACCTGAGGAATAATTATGATGCTGTCGCGTCAGAATATTTTTATTAGACAGATACAGCAACGATTTAATTCCTCAGATAACATTTATCTGACTATTGATAAATCAGCCCTTACTAAGAATAAATGGGACAAAACTGTGACCTATTCCGTTGTCCGCTACCACTACTACTTTTGTTTCTGACTTTTAGGTGATACAGATGTAGTGCCAGTATTTTGCTTAAAACGACTTAGCGTAAGTACAATTTGCTTTCTAGTACCTGTTGGCAGTAAATCTATAGACGCTTTACTGCCAATAAAAAGCATTGACAATTATTGGTTGGACGTGGTATCTGAAGTAGTTTTTTTTTAAGCAATAGGAGGCAAACGAGCAAACGAATCACCTGATGGTAAGCGATCGGCGCTGCCCATGGCAACTGCA
Source organism: Spodoptera exigua (assembly GCA_902829305.4). Taxonomy (NCBI): domain Eukaryota; kingdom Metazoa; phylum Arthropoda; class Insecta; order Lepidoptera; family Noctuidae; genus Spodoptera; species Spodoptera exigua. The sequence continues at coordinate 10,123,569 of LR824612.2, forward strand.
GCACAAGAGGAGTCACCGGTGCGTTGCCGGCCTTTTAAAAAGGAGTTCGCTCGTTTCTTGAAGGTTTAAAGGTCCTATCGTGTCGGGAATACCGCCGCCGGAAGATCATTCAAAAGTTTTGCTGTGCGTGGCAGACAGTTACGCGTGAATCGCACAGTTGTTGACTGCCAACCATCTATGGCTATCTGAAGACCGCCTTCTTATCCTCTCCCTCTTATCCTTCTGTCCAATTAATAGGTTAATATGTAATAGCATCACACGGATTACACTGAATTGTACTAAATCTGTCTTTGATTTCGTTTGATACAATTTTTTTAAAACCTGGTTATACTACAAAACTATCCGATTTCATCAACCTTTCATATATTTATTAAAATTACTCTAAAATTACATTTTTAAATATTACTATAAAATAAAATAAAATAATATTTAAAAATATAAAAGTAGGAGCCAGCCGGCAGCGGGAGCAAGGTCCAAGCTACCGGCAGTTAGGGCTCCAGAGACAGGAACCTCCTCACAATACGTGCCGTTTCAAGGAGGACTGCCTTCTGTATGAGGCCCTTGATCCATCCGCCTAACGTCAGCCTCTTAAGGTGGTTGTCGAGGCTTTTGGGGACTAACCCATTTGCCGACACAACTATCGGCACAACGATAGCCGAGTCCACACTCCACATGTCAACAACCTCGTGAGCTAAGTCAAGATATTTCAATTGTTTATCTTTCTCAGCTTTCACGAGGTTCTCGTCATGAGGAATGGCAACATCGATTATCGTCGTGCGACGCGCTAGTCGGTCTACCACCATTATGTCAGGCTTATTGGCTACAATAGTCCTGTCTGTGATGATAGACCGATCCCAGTACAATGTGATATGGTCTTTTTCGAGAACTGGGTCGGGCACATACTTGTAGTACGGAACCTCAGACTCAACAAGCCGGTATTTCAAAGCAAGTTGCTGATGAATAATCTTGGCCACCTGATTATGTCTGTGCAAGTATTCGCCATTAGCCAAACGACCACAGCCGGAAATAATATGTCTGATGGATTCACCGGGGTTATGACATGCCCGACATATGTCAACCGTCCCATCCTTCATAATATATTTCCGGTAGTTATTCGTGAGGATAACTTCGTCCATAATTGCACATACAAATCCTTCAGTTTCTCCGAAGAGGTTACTAAATCGTAGCCAAGCTACGGACGCTAGAAAATCTACATCGGGCCCGTGGAGAGCCCGGAAAAAGCGTCCGTGAAGCTCCTTGCTACTCCATACCGCCTTGCGGTCATTGACGCTCAGTACTACGGGTTTGCACCAGTTCTCTTTAGCCAAGGATAGTGGTGTGAATCCCTTGTCCACTGTGACTACTTCTCGATGCATATCCTCGTCCACTTTCAGGAAATGTTCTCTGAGATTGCACACCTCACGGTTGTGAAGGGTCTTAGCGTTTAGAAAGCCTCGACCCCCACGCTTCCGCGGGATGTACAACCTCATGACTGATGAACGAGGGTGATGCATTCGATTTGCAGTCAGCAGCGTCCGGACTCGTCTATCCAGGGTGTCAAGTTATCAAGTCATCAACCTTATTATTAAAACCTCAATAATATTGTAACAGGGAACTGTCTTTTGACGACAATCTCCACAAAGTAATAACAAAAAATATAACCGTCATTTATAAAATTTCAACAAAATTCTTTTCATATTTCCCATTACTAGTTTTTCCCTTGAAATATACAACGATATAGAAAATTAAAATAATATGTTTTATTTATTTAAACCGCTTCAAGCGCTTTCGAGCCAGTCCTTCATGATCCCAAGCGCTTTTAAGTGCTAGAAAAGCTAGCGGGCTGAAAACGAAACCCAGAAAAGTTGAATATGTAGTAGATATTTTAATTTTTCTTTTTTTATTATTTGATATGCAAATTTGTGGGAGAGCCAAGCTTCGGCACGAATGGGTCGGCTCGACCGGAGTGATACCACGGCCTCAAAGAAAATCGGCGTGAAACAACCACAGCGTTGTGTTTCGCCGTGTGAATGAGGTTACTGGAGGCCTAATCTTTCCCCTCCCCCGATCCCTTCCCAATCCCTTAATCTCCAAAACCCTAATCCCTAAATTGTCGGCAACGCACTCGTAACTCCTCCGTTGCCATGGGCGACGCTGATTAATTACCATCAGGTAATCCGTCAGCTCGTTTGCCGACGTATTACAAAAAAAAAGTGAGAATGAATAAAAATATCTACAACACATACATACCGCGTGCTTCTGCTTAATATATGTATAAGAGTTAACAATGCATAATTACCTATAAGATTTATTTCTGATTTACGAAATATTTATTGTGACGTTCTTATAAAATTAATCTAGGAATGCTTCAGTTATTAGATAAACTGTGTTCAACGACTTACTCATGAAACTGTTTAACAAGAAAAATATACTTATTTCAAGTTAGAAAGGCGATTCTTACAATGTCGCTCAATAATACGAGACATAAGTTTACGTGTACACCGTTACTTAAACATTATTAATCAATTAAATATGTCTTACGCAGCTTATTACATGATTTGTCTCTTTAAAATTCTAGATTTGTCTTCAAAGAGGTTGGTTGTTGTAATGTACAAAAAAAGCCCTAGGTTTATGATGAAAATGTGGAAACCAGCTGTTGGTTCGTGTTTTAAAAGATACTCCATTCTCGTTCGACGTTTCCATACTGCAAACGTAAAATATTAATGACTTTTCGCACTGGTGGCTACCCACTTTAGTAAAAGCCATACTCCCTAGTAACTGTTAGCTTGCGGCCAATTATTGCACACTGCGTCCACAATTCAGTTTCCAATTTACCACGCAAAAGTTACTTTAACAACCTTTACATAAAGTAAAATTTCCAATGGAACTGTTATATTCAAACATTTTCAATAGCGCTAATTGTTCTGTAATCAGCTTAATTTATGCGTCATTAAAGTCGATATTTGTGAAAATGGTGATATGAAGTAGAAAGTAGGAAATTGTAGCATTTTTAGATAGAAATTTCGGCTTTAAAAGATTGAATTTAGGTTTCAACTTCTCTGAAGTTTCTATATGGAGCCAATAGTAAGGAACTCGGAGGAAATAACAATAGCAATACAGAGTTCTTTTACTCACCACGAATTGAATTGGAGCGACGCCGACGTAGGTAGTTTAGGTGGAAGTGAACTGCACTTGAAATGCCTTTTCTAAAGCGGAAACTGCACAAAACAAATCAACGTTAAGAAAGAAAATAGCCTTAGTCAAGAAATGTTTCCAACGCCTTCTGGGGTGATATTTTCTGACAATAGGAAGGCTTTATATAAATATTGAATTCATTTGAGATTGATGTTATAGTTGAAAATGAGTAGGTATTGATACTTTACTTTAAGACGTTCTAAAATGTACCTATTTCGATATAGGAGAACAGTTATAGGGACGAATGGGGCCGCTTGAACGGAATAAAACCTCTGTTTCAAAGGAGGCTGACTTGAAATAATGTTTTCATTGTGTTTCACCATATAAGTTACTTAAACTGAGGACCAATTTACCCCACCTTCCCCATCTCCAATTCTTACAGCTTAGATTCAACTAGAAATCCCCAAAAGACTGACTCTGGTAATACAGATGTCTATTAGAGGCGCCGATTGTGCTTACCTTTAGGTGCTGATGCGGTTTGCCGCCCTAATCTATACCTAATGAAATTTGAATGCGGCAGATACCAATTCAATCCTCTGAAAACGCAATTTTAGGATTATAGGTTATATTACATTAGCGCGATACGCAAACAAACAAACTCTTCAGCTTTATAATATACTAGTTACTCTCGCGTGGTGTCACCCTCTGCTCGACCCCATTTAATCGTAGCGTGATGTTTTATAACATTGTAGCAAAAATTCTTTCACAGGTAGATCCTGACCTAGAACCTGTGAAAGAATTTTGGGAATCCGACCAGCGGTTCCAAAGATTACCCCCTACATACAAACTTACAATTTTTACCTCTTTATAATATAGTATAGATGTAGGAATAGATTACAATCGCATTTTCAGTCAGAATCATTCAGGTCATTTTTAAATATCCTATCACTTTTTAAGGGTCAAAAGAATAACAATAAATTGTAAAATAAAAGCTTTTGTTATCTTCTTAATAAAAGAAAAAATAAACAACGAATCGAGTTTAAAGAACCCTACAGTTACTTGTCACCTGTTATTTCGAAGCTGTAAAGATTTTTATTAAAGAAAAACTACAACAAAACAGTATGAAAAACAATGAAATGGCTAGACTTAATGAAACACCATTATTTACGTAGAAAACAGCTACTTTTTATCACCATAGTTACTTTTCATTTCGCAAAACAAAGGACCTTTTAGGTACCCTTCTACTAAAATACTGATACAATAATGATAGACAAACAAAAGGTCAACAAAACAGGTTTTTGAAATAATCTAGATGAGCCACCCTTTTCACAGTGTACTCATAACTCATAGATATTTTTAATGAGCACATCTTAGGGTTTTCTACTACATTGCAACATTTATTTTTATATGTACTTAGATAGTTAAGCAACTTTTCGATTGTCACACATTCGTTTTCTTATGTAAATCGGAGGTAATAGAACACATGGATCATCTGATGACCAGCAAATCAGTGCCGTTGAGGCACCGCAGTCTCAACCTAGAGCAAGAGAAGGAACGGGGGAACCTCTCGCCTCACCCTGGGCGGGAGAAGTCATTTGACGATTTGCCCTACCTAATAAAAAAGCTATCAATGCCGCCTAGTCACACCCACAACACCAAAGAAGTCAAAGTGCGTTGCCGACCTTTTAAGAAGCAGTAATTTCTTTTTTGAGATTTAAAGGTCATCATTATCTGTTCAGTTATTCCGTATTCATACAGTAATACTAACTTTTATTGTGACAAATATGACATGCGATATCCAGCTCCATATGTCCGTGACTCGTCCAAAAGCCAGTTAATATTGAGTAGAACTGTTTGCAAAGTCCCTCTGCTATTTAATTTTCATTTTAATCTGCCAACGGATAAACAAGTTGAACAATATTGTTTGTTCCAACCGCTTATCATCGTAGCCAGGCTTTTTAAGATGGACTTTGAAAAGTTGGACGTACTGAATTATCATAGTTCTCATTGTAGTTGTGGAAATGTGGTTTGCGAAAATTGTTCTTTGTGACTGTTGTTATATTTCTACCTTTATTTGGCTCTTGATTTTGTTTAGTTTGCGCTGCCGCGCTGGCCATTCCAAAAGGTTATTGAACTGCTTTTGGTTGATCTGTTAAGTACGTTTCGCGTGTTGATTTGTAACAAATGGTGGACCTTTTTGCTGAGGAGAAAATCATCAAATTACTTCACCTGTCCATGGTCGGGCGGGAGCGGATGTCAGACTCTTACTATCTAAAAGCCGCCCCGTTCCTTCTCCTGGTCTAGGCCGAGGCTGCGGTGCCTCATTGCGCTTACCCCGCAACCCCGACAAATGATGGATCAGAGGTTTTACAGCTGGTTGCTATCTGCGTTCTGTAAAACTGTATCACACAAAAAATGTGATGTTTATAAAAATAAGATTAAATTAATGCCGATCGAAATAATGCCTAAACAGAAATTATAAAATCGAGCTGAAACAATTCATTGTATTAAAACTTTTGCCCGCCAATCTCGAAGTTTATACCGAAATCCAATTTCTAAGCTTTGCCCCCATGCCATACGATGGTCATAATTTTTCATTTTTAAAACAATCGCAATATAAAATGAACATTAAGTATTTTTGGATCGTTGAAAGTTTATTTTACTTTTGGTCAGTGTCTTTATTATGGAAATACTAAAAAAATATATTTTATCATCAAAAATAGTGTTTATATCCTTTTGCCTGATTCAGTATCGCTTAAAAGTCTCAGGTTTGTTTAATTCATAATAAAATTCTATTCGTCTCACACAATAAATTACGGTTACATAGGTTAACTATGTTACGTTACGTTACACATTTTTTCAGCCGAGGCCTCGGCCCAGAGCAGGAGAAAGAACGGGGGGTTTTAGTCAGTAAGAGTCTAACACTTATGGGCGGGAGGAGTAATTTGATGATTATCTCCTCACAAAAAAAACCTAACAGGTTTTATAACAAAACAACCAATCATGGGAAACAACACAACCGAAAATTTTATAACTACCCACATCTTAGAATACATTCGATCCAGATCGATTCGAGTGCTCTGTAACAGATTTTGAGGAAAAAAAATATTCTTAATTTATATTTTTGTGTGTTATTTTGGTTATGGCATAACGCAAAATGACATGACTTCCACCGCTGATAATATTATATGCATTATGCATACTTACCTCATATTTCTATACGTAATTCAGCAAAATGCAACCGTGCATTTTTACATACTTCTTTACAAAACTCAATAAAGAGTAAAGAAAAGTAAATAGGTAAGTCAGGAAGGGTTTTTTACAAGTCAGAAATAAATGTAACACCAAAAATACGTCTTCCAAGATAGGTATATGCGTAATAGCAGCATAAAACCTGATATGCCGATAAAAATGACAAAAAAGTTTTACTTATTCAAGTCTACTGTCTACCTATTTATAACGGGTTTATAGCAAAGAATTTTTATTGCTCAATTAGGTACATTGCCAAGCATGTTTGTAAATCATTTGACACTAAATCCTTACTAAAGATACTAGCACACGATCCACGCATAGTAATAAGAGGATAGGAATATTGTATGGTTTAAAGGTTTAAACGTTTTTTTATGTTTATTTGTTTTGAGAACTTTTTTTGTTTTTGTGACGGGAATATCATCAAAAAACTTCTCTCGAAGTGAAGCAAGAGGGAGTGTAAGACTTTTACTGATTAAAAATGGCCGCGGTACTTTATTGCAACACTGACTGAACATCGGCCCGTGGTGGTCTAATGGCTATTTGAACGCGCGCGGAACGCTACGTGCCATACGCTCAGGTCTGGTTCTGGTCGTTCAGCGAGCTAGCCTTGCTCTTTACGGTGGCATTTGTTTTGAGACTAAAACCATATTCTTAATCAATAATCGATTTAGCTACCGAGTCGGATAAATGTTGAATTAAAAATAATTTAAGTTAATAAACCAAGTTAAGAATTAAACTGTTCAAAAGCATACGAGTAGTTGTATTACGAAATCTGTTATACTAACTGGTGGATAACACATCGAATTTTATTTCAATACTTCTACAGTTCTACACATTACCGCGTTCAAACAAAAACATTCTTTGTCGTTATTATCTTAAAGTCAAGTTTAAAATTGAATTTTATTAAACCACCCTTTTAGCCGTGTGCAAAGATAAACAGAAACAAGTCCCAGCGAGCATTCAAGTGCTAATAACCTCGTAGGAACTGTCATCAGCGTTTAGGATGTCAAACGTTGCAATATGCACTTAATGTGTCGGTAATCGGGGACTTAGGTACTGTCAACATAGATATTAAGTAGCCCAGCACTAAACAGTTTAGTTGACGGTACCTGCAGCTAGTTGAGATTTGGATTGTTCCATGGAAGGTTCAATGCAATTATGGGATTTATAAAATCTATCTAATGTGTACAATTTTATTTAAAACATGTTTTAATTTACTGAAATTTGTCCATAATTGATTAAAATAAAAACTTAAATATTATTTTTATTTATTAATATATACTTTATTGTGCACAAAATAGTTACATAGGCGAACTTACAAACAATAAGTGTACAATGGGCAGTCTTATCGCCTAAGATCTCTTAAAGACAACCTTTGGATGAAACTGTATCAGAAGTTTAAAAATAAGTATATAAATATGCATTTTTCTATGTTTGTGTGTGTGTGTGTGTGTGTGCGTGTATGTATTTGTGTGTATAAATCTTAGGTACCTGTGTAGCCTCAACTTTGTTGAATGTACCTATCTACACTACACTAGCCTACACCGTCCAAACACACACACACACAGAGCTGTAAACATTCTAACTTAGAGCATAACGTTATAACAAACAGCTTCATAAGTTTGTTGCATTCACAAACACAAATGAGACGAGATTGGCAGAGTTTCAAAGCTGGTCGTAGGAAAGGCCTTTCCGCTGCAGTAACAAATGCTACCGTTTTTGTTAGAATACATCTACGGACCACTTTAGTTTCAGTGTTGAACGTGAATTTAGTTTCATTAGCGAGTCAAATGTCCCAAAGCTTTGACTCAAAGAAAATTACAAAGTGTGGTACGATTCCTATTCAATTTTACTGGATGGGTTTGTTGATTTCTTTAACTAATTTCAATGACTATAATTAACTGATACAATAGTTGCACTGGTCGCGCGCTGTTATAGGTACTATTCTAATACTCTCCTTTTACGTCTTCATATTAAAAGAAGTATTGTCTAAAATGGCCCCCCTGATTTAGAGTCCCCTGAATGGATTAATCTCAGACACTCGGCCTGACCAATAAAATGTCTTATTAAGTGGAGGCCCGTCGAGTGGTCCACTACCATGAGCTATGTGTGAACTGGTAAACCATTTCTCGGTTAGTAAAAATTACTGTTTACATAAGTTAGTAGTTAATTTAAAAGTAATGTATCACAGGATTTTGAAAAGAGCAGGGTTTAAAGCGATAGCTCGATTTAAAAATTAAAATTGACAATTATCTCTAAGGAATTGAAATCAAGTATGTAAGTAAGTAGGTACTTATTCCTTATCTATGCCTCATTTCATTTTGTAAAAACATCTTTCATTCGAGTAATTTCAGTCTCATTTAATTCTACGAGTAGGTACCTAAGTTGGTACTTATCGAAATACTTCGCAATTCTTATCTCCGGGATTTTTTCATCTTATTTCCGAGTCGATGGTAGGTGAGGTAGCTAAAGGCCATTTCTCATTAACTTTTTTTAAAGTAATGAAAGTAGAGTTAAATGTATTCTTAAGTTAGGTACCTAGATATTTTATTTAGTTTTAATAAAGAAGTTGCTGATGTTGAAAAAAATAGGTATCTTAAACTTACTTAACTAATCTACTACTACTACGTTTCTTGGTCGTTCTCCTGCATAGGAATCTATACTTTGGAGAGACTGAGTTGCATAAAGTTAAACGTTTTGATATACCAATTTTTTTTAACTTAACATTCAAAAGCCTGTTGTGATCTATTTGAAATAAATAATTTGATTTAACTCAGTGATTGCTTCCTATTTATTGCCTGTTTTTAAAACATATAATTCCTATTTATTTATTTTTGGAGGAGGCGAATACATCAAATGACTGCTCCCGCATTGGTTAGGTAAGAGAAGTGTCACATTTTTACTATCTAAACATTCTTACGGCCTGGAACATGAAAAGGAACGGGGTGGTATTTAGTCAGCTATTGTGTTACACTCCCAGAAAAGCGATTTGATGATTTTCCACTTTCAAAGTAAGGCCTCAAAGAGCCAATAGGCCACCACAGACGGGGTCCTATAGGTCTGATGTTCTGCCGAGGTTGCGGGGCAAGCGCGATAAGGTACCGTGGCCTCAGCCCAGAGCAGGAGAAGGAACGGGGGGGGGGAGAGGTGTCAGTAAAAGTCTGACGCTCTCTCTCGCCTTACCCTGAGCAGGAAAAGACAATTGATGATGAAAAGAGATTGATTTCTCCTGACAAAAAAATCCCTCAATTAAAGGCACCCTTTATCAAACGCATAAATAGACCAAATAATGTAAACCGAAATAATACCTAATACCCTAATTGAGTCAAAACGAATTAGGTAGGTACCAATCTTAATTGCATAAACACTTAAGTACCGTCCAACGATATTGTTAAATGGACCGGGAAACGATACCGAATCGATACGGGGAACTAAATACACCCTTAGGTAATAGAATTATATCGGAATTGGCTTACGTGGAATTTTGTATCGGTCTTTTTCATTTTAAGGATTCTAAAGATTTTTATTGATACCTACGTAGGTATGTAGTTTGGTAACACCGTAGGTTTAGGGTATTGTATGTGAAGTTGTGAACCTCTTTTTTGTTTTCCGCTAGCTATAGTCTCAACTCTTAAAGTTAATTTCCTTGTGCATTCATCGCTAAGTATTTTAAGATTATCATAAGCACCCTACCTGCCTATTCACTACAGGGTCATTGGTAGGTAGCCTAGTTTTCTGACACTTCCTCTCGCCCCACCCTGGGCTAAAGAAGTATTTTTATAATTATTGCCCCCCAAAGAAATACCTAATGCTGCTCTTGAATACGAGCCCTTAACGTGGCATAAAACTGGTCGTCGTAAAAATTTCCCTTATCGAACAGATCAAACAATTACATGAGTAGGTACCTAAGCCGTTAAACACTACATAGTATTAAACAAAGTCGCTTTCTCTTTCCCTAAATCCCTAAGGCACCGTGGCCTCGGCCTAGAGCAGGAGAAGGAACGAGGGGTTTTTAGTCAGTAAGAGTCTGACACTCACTGGGCGGGAGAAATCATTTGATGATGTGTTTTGACGTGACGTACCTGTATACCTAGGTACATTATTATACATAAGTATATTGTTTAGAATTTGCTTTTCAATTTAACTTTGCAAATAAAGAGTTAAGTAATAGGTATTATACCTAATAACATGAAAAAAGGTTATGACGTCGCGACGTAGCGTACAGCTGTCGCTGCCGTTCTTGGGTGCTATCCAAATAGATAAAGTTTTCTCCTTGACACAGACGATTATGACGGTGATAGATGTTATTAGATTTATTTTCCATTTTCGTAAAACATTTGGATTAGAACACTTCTTATACCAGGTCGAGTAAGAAATTAAAACGTAAAAAACAAAACGAAAATAGGTATGTTTTTTTTTATGGTATAAGTCGGCAAACGAGCAGACGGATTACCTGATGGTAAGCAATCGGCGCCGCCCATGGACACCCGCAACACCAAAGGAGTTACGAGTGCGTTGCCGGCCTTTTGGGGATAGGGGTTGGGGATATAAGGATCGGGAAGGGATAGGGGAGTGGGAGGGATTGGGCCTCCGGTAACCTCACTCACACGGCGAAACACAACGCTGTGCGTTGTTTCACGCCGGTATTCTGTGAGGCCGTGGTATCACTCCGGTCGAGCCGACCCATTCGTGCCGAAGCTTAGCTCTCCCACACTTATTAATTACGTTTATTAATATACCTAGACTGCAAATTTAACGCTGTAGCTAGGCTACCGGTTTGATTTCTATCTGGAATAACTCTTTGAGAGATTCAAATACTGTGTGTGAAACGATATGTATAGTTTTTTTTTTTGTGAGGGGAAAATCATCAAATGACTTCTCCCGCCCAGGGCCGGGCAGGAGGGAGTGTCAGACTCTTACTGACTAAAAACCCCCCTGTTCCTTCTCCTGCTCTGTGCCGAGGTCGCGGTGCCTCATTGCGCTTACCCCGCAACCCCGGCTGAACATCAGCCCTTTAGGGCCCCATCTGTGGTGGTCTAATGGCTCTTTGAGGCGCGCGCGGAACGCTACGCGCCGTGCGCTCGGGCCTGGTTCTGGTTGGGCGGCGAGCTGCCCTTACTCGCCGACCGCAGGCCCGTGCTTACGGTGGCCGGAGATCGTCCCTTGATCCCCGACGCCCGTAGTGTCGCCAGTTGCAGCTGCTGGGGCGTGAGGAGGTGGAATGCTCCCTCACGCGGGCCGCCTCTCTCTTTGCGAGCATGACTGCTTCACAAAAGGAGGAGACGGCGTCCCAGTTCCTCCGCACCATGGCCTCGACTAAGGCCGGGCGCGAGAGGTCGCCGCCGCCGATCACTTCCCTGAGGATACGGCGTTGCTCAGCCCAGGCAGGGCATACCGCTACCGTATGCTCCACCGTATCCTCTAGGTGGTCCTCACAATGACGACACTCGGGCGTTTCCTCCCGCTGGATCCGAAACAGGAACCTACCGAAGCTGCCGTGCCAGGTAAGCACCTGCGTCAGACGGAAGGTGAGGACGCCGTGGCGTCTCTCAAGCCACTCCTCAAAGAGGGGTCTTACCGCTGCTATAGTAGCGTGCCCGAACTATATGTATAGTTGAAAACTCATCTACGAGTCAGAAAACTATTAAAGAAAATTAAACTTACTGTGCTTGCTACTCATACAGAATGTAAATGATTAGCTAAATTGTATTGTACGTATAGACTTATTACTTACCGTACGTACCTAATCGAGGTGATAGGTAAGTACGTATAGTTACCGAACGTAATATTTTTCACTTCAGAAAAAAAAATGCTAAGATTAGTCTACTAATGTGCTAAGTCATTTAATTTAATTTCACCACCTTCATTTACAAACTTACCATCTTACCCTTACTTCTATGTGACACGAACCTACATGATACAAATTACGTTCCATATTCAATTTTCGAAAGGCATTCAAATTAAAAAAAAACTGATCTTCTCCTGTATCGTGGGTACGTTTACAAACATACCTACAATTTGACATAAACGTCACGCCCAGCCCCAGAACAACAATTTATGGATCACACAGGGTTGTTCCGTGTTAACACCTTTAAATACTTACAAATTCCCAATCCCGGTGTCCAGGGAACACCCCTACTGCTTACTATCAGGTGATTAGTCACCTCGTTTGCCATCTTATGCCAAACACAAAAAGGCAGCTTTTAATATTTGAAATATAAAATCCAAACTAATATTTAAAAATGCGAAAGTAACTCTGTCTGTCTGTCTTTTCCTCACTCCTAAACTACTGAACCAATTTCTGTGAAATTTGGTACAGACATAGTTTGAAACTCGAGAAGGGACATAGGATAGTTTTTATACCAAAAATCTGCAGGAAGTCCCAATTCCACGTGAACGAAGTCGCGGTCAAAAGCTAGTCCCTAATATTCTCTGAACATATTCAACAAGGGACATAAGTAATTGAATTAGGTTTTGAGCTCCTAAACACATTAATCACTTTTATGATATCATAGTCGGTTCTCTCACTGACCTCTCCCAAAGCTACCTGTTTAATCCTGTAAATGAGTTTCCACAAGGCTAGGTAGGAGAACCAAATAACTTTTAGACTTACCTAATTACACGGGATTATTTAGTTATGAAACCGCAAACCTAAAATATTATTGAACATTTTTAGCGTAGAAAAATATGCCTTATTGCAATCTACTTGGGGTCAAAAGCGTTAAAAAATATATTGTAAATATTTAAATGGATTCATGCACGCATTTTGATCGTTCATCAAAGCGTTTCGGATATCTAGATATAATGCGTATGTAAAATTTTTGTAGAGTTACCCTTACTTATCATTTAATCAAATGAAAAATATAGCCCTTTTGTTATTTAAGATTCCGAGTTTTAAAGGAGTAGTGGTAGCTTGAAATTGGTGTCTACTGAACGCTAAGCTTAACAAACTTATATTATAACGTTATATTCCTAAATTTTAATTATCTATATATACATACATAGCCTACCTAGGAATATACATAACCAAACCTTTAATAGATAAATAGAGAGCACTTTAGGGTAATTTCCTTTTTGGTTTTAAGTGGAAATAATAATCAGCTCGTGTTCCACGCTTTGGGCAGGGTGTGATATTACACAAATCCAGCTGGACATCGATCGTAGTCACGGGGCTCACTGTGGGCCCCATTAGTGGGGGTTTGATGGCTCTATGAGGTGCATGCGGAACGTGACGCGCCGTGTCTTGTTTTAATGGGCAGTGAGCTGGCGGCAAGCTTCCTTTGCTCGCCGCTAGCCGTCCCGTGACGCTTGCTAGACTAGAAATCCTAGCACGATATCTGACGCCCGGAATGTCTCCAGCGCTGGCTGGGGAGTGAGAAGAATATTTATCTCACAAACTCCGCAACAACTCTCCCCAATTTCTCTCCACAACCGATACAACCTTCAAGAAACGAGTGTACTCCTTCTTAAAAGGCCGGCAACGCACCTGTGACTCCTCTGGTGCCGCAGCTGTCCATGAGCGGCGCCGATCGCTTACCATCAGATGATCCGTCTGCTCGTTTGCCTCCTATTCTATAAAAAAAACACTCCACCTCCGTTTTTGTAAGACTGACTGCCGCGCAGAAAGAGGAGATGGCTTCCTATCTCCTTGGGTTTCGAAGCAGGGTCTGGACTAAGGTCGGGCGCGAACATTCGCTGCTGCCGATCGCTTTCCTGAGACACGACGGTAGTACTGCTACCGTTGGCTCCACCATGTCCTCGAAGTAGAGAAGCTTTTTACGATGGAGTATGACGATCATGACAGAAAATAAAATAATATAAATAACTATTCTATCTCCAAAATAAGACATAGCATAGGTAGGCTAAATCTACTTAAATCATTACAAACAAAATTAAACACCAAAATAAAACAATCAGTGACACACTTTTAATAATATAACAATACAAAAGCGTCACATAAACTGAGGATTTTATCTCCATAACAAGATTCTTTACACAACCAACGGTAACCGAATCACGTTGCTACTTAACAATGAAAACTGGATAATCTTTCGTATCACACAACTTTACTTCACTGATGCACCTAACTAACCAATCTTTATACACGTGTCTTGCATCTGAAGGGACTTTTTTGGATAATTTCCTCATTTTAGAAAATTCTATACTTTTATTATTGTGTAGGACATAATGTACGTCCATTACTTTGATGGCTTTAACAACTGTGCCTCCGTAAGCAATCCAGTGTCTTTCAAAATGTCTTCTTTCTTCTTCTGGGAAGCTGATGAAATCTGGGTAGAAACCAAGCCGTTTGCCAACGAAAACGTCTAGCAAAGGATTTTCTGGTGCAAAAACGAAATCTGCATCATCCCCATCTATCTCATCTACGTCCATTTTTTCTTTTTTAATTTCTATATCCGTTGATATAGACTGTTTTGTGTCTGGAGATTTAGAAGTTTTGAAAGTAGAGTTTGGTTTCTCTTCTTTTTTTATAAAATAACTGGCTATATTATTTTTTGGACTAACTTTGTCCGGTTTTGTAGGACTTGTTTTGGTCTTTACGGGACTAGGTTTTATTTTCTTTGCTGGTGGTTCGTCTGAGGCCGTTGCCATTTTGTTTAGAAGCGATACATCCGTTTTTTCTTTCGAAGACTTGTATAGATTCTTTAATTCTTCCAAATTAATTGCTGTTTTCCAATCTTTGTCATCTCTTATCCTAGTTACTCTTGGGAATCGCACTGATATGCCATCTGCTGTGTGTAGTTTCGCTTTCGTTAATTCTGTGCCTGGAATAAGATAATGTACAATTAGTATAGTTTATTCTTATCACGACTAATATCCGAGAAAAACAAAGTTGCCAATCCAACTCTTTATCAAGATGCCAAATCAAACTCGAACCACGTAAACAACAATCCTGTAAACTAATTTTGATTCTGTAGTTATTGTAACGATTTAACAGATCCTCACCTTACCTCACATTGTCACGCTTACCAACGAAACAGTCAAATTAAATAATAATCTATACTTACTATAATAATATAAAGCTGAAGGATTTGTTAATTTGAACGTTTCTGGAACTACTGGTTTGATTTGACCAATTCTTTTTGTGTTTGTTAGTCCATTTATTGAGGAAGGCTATAAAACATCACGCTATGATTTGTAGGAGCTGAGCAGCGGGTGAAACCGCGTGAGAGTAGCTAGTTATTTATAATCTGAGAAATACTTACCAGTAATTTCCCAAACGGGTTGTTTCTTAGGATCCGCAGCAACGAAATCGGGTACCATGCCATTGTTACAGTCTAACCAAGAAGGTACTTTATTGGTGTCCTGTGATATCTTCACCATAAGAGGTTCTAGCTCTTTCTGTAGCCTCTCCAGTGTTTTGTCATCATGGCCTGTATGAACCTTCGTGACAGTCACCCATTTATTTCGACGTGTATCATGACAACCCATTAGGAAGACTGACATCATCCCGCCTTTTTTGCCCGTTCCTGTAATTTGAAAATATAGGTTTTGTTTATTTTGTCAAAAAGGAGGTTAGCAGACGATGTAGGGATAACCAATGATGTATAAAACTATAGATACGTTGTCCGCGCTCTAAAATGACAACATGAAATGAAGGCAATTGACAACATCGCGCTTAGTTACGCACCAACCTGCCGCGCGACGCGACGTTTGTTTTTAATTTATATCGTGTGTGTAAACCTGTGCGAAACATAAAGAAAGCATGCCGTCGTGTGTGTTCAGACGATGTACAAATTATACTCCAAAAGTTAAAGACAAAAATGTGTCATTTCATGCGTAAGTTCACCAAACAACCTATTTTTATTTAATTTTTTCGACGCCGGCGCCCGCCATCTTATGGCGGCCGGCGCATGAAGGTATAGTCACGTGCCGATGTAACTGAAGATGTATATTTATCTCTCTCTAGCAAAGGCAGTCATATTTTCTTTCCCTTTCTTTACTCTTAGAAGTAGTTATCTAGTATTTTCGCCGTTTTTAAGCGCCGCGATGTTGGTTCATGACGTGTCTATATATAATACGTCATTGGGGATAACCTATTTACTGGTAGTTTTCACTGATGATTATGATGATGATAAATGGATTGTAACAAGTATTATATTATGAGGAATGTATTTCATACTTTATATTAAATTGTGTAAACAATTTCTGGGTGAGCCAAATAAGTAAAATTAAAACTAATATAAAATACAATAACTTCTTTTTTATATTATTACACTTAATGATTCTTATCAGATCACAAAATATATTAGTACCTAACATGCATGAGAAAACATGTTCATCCTAGGGAATTTATATGACGTCATGTCTTAACAAATAGCAATGTCGTTATTATAAACAAGTTTATTCCCGTTCGTTTAGTAAAACACGCACAAAATCTTATCAATGCAAAACAAATCATTTTTATCAATTCCACGCTCAAATACAACTATCAGTATCGAGTATATAAATATCGAGTATCGACTGTATCGAGTAGTGTACCTACTTTTTTTATATCGTTACCTATCTATTTAAGATTTAGGTTGTACCAAGTGAAACATGATAAGTGCCTGTTCTTTCTGTTATTATTACGTAAAAAACAAAGTTAATACCTGTTATTAAAATAACAGGAGTTAAAATCAGAGCAAATTCTACCCCTTGGTATATCCGTTAATTTCGATGACAGTTATGACAGAACAGACGTTTTTTTCGAGTAAATAAAATCATCAATTGAGGACTTTCGTTGGTAGTGGTGAAGGATACGCACGTGTTTTTTATCGGTACTACGATTGTTGTCAATTTTAGTGATCTTTTTCATAGTGATCTAAATTGAAGCATTTTGTGTTGTTTTTATTGTGTTTGTGTGTGTTTTTTAACGTAGTAAGTAGTAGTTTTAACCTTTAATTATAACTTTTTCTTCCCTTTACTTCCCTCTTCTCTCCATTGTCCAAAATGGACGAGGAGAAACCTCCGGACCCTCCTGATAAAACGTTGGACTACCAACCAATTTTAACGATTACCCTACCCCACGATAACCCCGATCCCGAACTAATGGACTCTGAGTCATCAGCCAACAGAAAAAGATCAGCAGGCTCCCCACCTATCTCTCGTAACAACCCTCCAAAAGTACCTAAAAGCATAAATGGTAGGCAATGTTACACAGCTAAGGACAACCCCCCATACATCGTATATGTCTCCCTCAAGGACTCCCAGACTTCTGGTACCACACTGCACCCAGTAAAGTTCGGGATGTTCTTGATGCGGAACAATATAAATAATGTTAAAATTGGCGGTGTTAAACGATTAGGAAGGAACAGGGTTTCAGTGGAGTTTGTGTCACACCAGGATGCCAACAGTTTTTTAGTAAATTGTGTGGTGGCACAAAACTATACAACATCAATCCCACAATTCAATATCACGAGAATGGGTATAGTGAGGGATGTTCCCATTGAGTGGTCGGAGGAGGAGGTTATCAGCAACATTAAGGTTCCTGCGGGATGTGGTGTTGTGATAAAAGCAAGACGGATGAACAGGAAAGTTTCCTCACCAAGCGGAATGGAATGGAAGCCCACCCAAACCGTAGTCCTGACATTTGATGGCCAAATCTTACCCAAGAAAGTGTTTTGCTTCTATTCAGCGCTCCCAGTTGAACTTTATTCATACCCGACAATCCAATGTTATAACTGTTGTCGATTTGGGCACACCCGCACTTTATGCCGTTCAAAACCACGCTGCTTCAAGTGTGGCCAGGATCATCCTGGTGATGGATGCCAATTAGCTAGTGAGGTTGCACATTGTATAAACTGCAATGGCAATCATTTTGCAAATGACAGTGCTTGTCCTGAGCTGGGCCGCCAAAAGAGCATTAAAGCTTTAATGGCGGAAAAATCTATTTCATATGCTGAAGCTAGCCAAGTTTTCCCACCTGTCAAAAGGTCATATGCCGAGGTGTCTAAATCAACAAACTATATTGACTCAACACCAACCAAAAAACCATCCCAACAAAGAACCTCATATAAAAAAACAGTACTCCTTAAACCCAAATCCCATGCTCCCCTTTCTCCTAGTTATGACAAGA
Source organism: Spodoptera exigua (assembly GCA_902829305.4). NCBI lineage: Eukaryota > Metazoa > Arthropoda > Insecta > Lepidoptera > Noctuidae > Spodoptera > Spodoptera exigua. The sequence continues at coordinate 10,142,032 of LR824612.2, forward strand.
AGGCCCATCAGGCCCTTATCCAAGATTATTCTTTTTCCCCATCCCAAAATGGTTGCGCTTTCCCAATGGAATTTGGAACCAACAAACATAGCTCCAAAGACATTTTAAATATTATTTCCAATATGTTGATAGCAGTGTTATCTAACCCTGCTCAAGCCGTACCTGACCACGTTGCACAAAGACTAGCTACCATCCTAGAGTATATTTATAAAATTCCACCCACTAACTCTCCTTCAGTGGAACGTGAGGAGTACTCTTCCCAGGAAGAGTGACTTACTCCATTTAATTAATAAATTTCAACCTTCAATTTGTGGCATTGCTGAGACATGGCTCCTACCGAATATTAATTTCAGGATCCCATGTTTCAGTGTTGTCAGACAGGACAGATCTGATGGTTATGGAGGTTGTGCTTTGTTAGTAAATAACAAAGTACCCTTCTCCCAGATCCCTCTACCCTTCGTTGGCGATGACATAAATGTTGTCGCTGTTAAGGCTGAGGACATAAACATTTTTGTGTTTTATATTGCCCACCCCCAGAGTAGTCATATCATTTTAATTAAAAATCTATTAAGTTCAGTAAATGGTCCTTTACTTGTAATGGGCGACTTTAACTGCCATCACTTTCGATGGGGGTCTGAAATATGCGATAGCATAGGTCATGACCTAGTAGACATGCTGGATGACCTCGACTTATGCGTCATCAATGATGGCAGCCCCACTCGTAGGTCTGCACTTGGTCAAAGAAACAGCTGTGTGGACTTGACTTTCTGCTCATCTAGTGTGGCTAGTTTGCTTAATTGGAGTTGTTTGGATATGACCTATGGTAGTGATCACTATCCCATTATCATTAAGAGCCCATCTAAATCCATTCCAGATAAATCCCTTCCTCCCTTATTAAAATACCGGCTAAACTCAGCGGATTGGGACCTTTATTCCAAACTGCTGGATCTTCGCATTTCCGCATTACCAATTGTTAACTCTGAAAACGCTTTGGAGTGCTTTTCCCAATTTTCCGACGTAGTAGCTGCTACAGCTAAAGACTGCTTTCCGGAGAAAAGCATCCCAAAAGGAAAAATCCCCTCCCCCCCTTGGTGGGATAGTGAATGCACTGCCATGATACGAGCTAGGAATGAGGCTGAAAAGACATATAACCACGATATGAACCTGGAAAATCTCATAAACTTCAAGCGAATATTGGCTAAGTCAAGGAAGTTGTTTAAAAAGAAGAAGAAACAGGGCTGGCGGAGTTTCTGTTGTTCTTTGAACCCATCCACACCGGTGGCAACGGTTTGGCAGAGGGTGAAGAGCTTTAGGAACTCCTCTAAACCTCCTTCAATTTCCATCTTACCTGATAGTCTAAGCCATATGTTCTTTGCCAACATTGCTCCTACTTATGTTCCCAGTGAAGATGAATGTTGTTGGGGATTGTGTGAAGACTCACATGACCCCCTTGACAAAAAGTTCACAATGGAAGAGCTCCAAACGGTGCTGAACCATGTGAAAGACTCTGCACCAGGTAATGATGGATTCCCTTACTCCTTCCTCTCAAAATCAGGAATCAAAACTAAACAGTACTACCTTGACTTGGTCAATTTTTGTTTTATTTTTGGCTATATTCCCCCTTCCTGGAAGGTTCAGGTTGTTATACCGCTGTTAAAAGCTGGTAAAGATTCTGGTGATCATTCGTCTTACCGGCCTATTGCGCTATCGTCCATCCTTATTAAAATCCTAGAACACCTGATAAAAAACCGATTAGAATGGTTGGTGGAGGGCCAGAGACTGCTGCCGGTGACTCAATTTGGCTTTAGAAAGGGCTTGGGAACGGCCGATAGTGTGGGCACCCTCACATCGGCCATCCGACTGGCCCTTAGCAGGAGTGAGTCATTGGTTGCGGCCTTCTTGGATATTTCAGCGGCTTATGACTCGGTTCTCCTACCCCTTCTCAGGCAAAAATTGCAAAAGCTGAGAATCCCGAGTAGGATTTGCCAGATTATAGGCCATATCCTCTCCAATCGTACCCTCCAATTAAGAACTCCTGAAGATAGCCCTCTACAGAGAACTGCCTGGAGAGGGTTACCCCAGGGGTCAGTCCTTAGTCCCATCCTCTTCAATATTTATACCCATGACCTTCCCTCCTGTTTAAACTATGACTGCAATATCCTACAATACGCTGACGATATCGCGTTAATGGTCACCAATACCTCTATAACAGACGCCGCTCGCTCCATGAATGTCTCTTTATCCTCATTAAACCAATGGCTGGTTAATCATGGGTTATGTTTAAGTGCCCCAAAAAGCTCGGCTGTAATTTTTACGCGTAGCCGTCGCATTCCAGATGTCCGTATAGAAATAGACGGTCAGGTAATCCCGATAAGCAACAAGGCTAGATTCCTAGGCGTGATTCTAGACTCTAGGATGTCGGGGTTGGATCACGTAGACGCCGTCGTCACAAGGTGTGAACGGTCAGTAGCTGTACTCAGAGCACTGGCTGGAGTATGGTGGGGTGCCAACCCCTTTACATTGAAGCTCATCTATAATGCATTGGTCAGAAGCGTAATGGATTATTGCTGCTTCCTTATGGCACCTTGCAAGAAGGAAGCTTTTAAAAAACTTGATTCCATTCAGGCCAAATGCCTTAGAATAATTATTGGAGCTATGAAGTCATCCCCTATAAATGCCCTACAGGTCGAATGTGCAGAGCCCCCCCTCGACCTTCGGAGACAATACCTAGCAGACCGTTTCGTTTCGAAAGCCCTTTCCCTTTCATCGCATCCCCTACTTCCGATCTTGGACCAGATCCACTGCTCCTATAATTCCTCCCCTTACTGGAACAATAAGTCTGTCCCTCCTGTGATTGTTAGGTACAGAGAACTTAAAAACCTCTCTGCACCCATCAGCCAATATCCTGTACTCCCGGTCTTTTCTTCTGCATATGAGATTATCCACTTCAGGCCAAGCATTGTCTTGGAACTAGGCATTGCAAAATCATCAGCGAACGCCAACAAGAAATTCAAACGCGCGTTGAGCAATTTCTGGAGTGACTGGAATTTGTTCTACACAGATGCTTCTAAACTGACTCCTGAGGGATGCACAGGAGTAGCAGCATATTATCAGAACTCAAGGATTGCTTTGTTAGCCAAATATCCCTCTGAGGCTTCTGTATTTACTGGGGAATGTGCTGCTATTCTGGAGTCCATAAAGTTTATCAGAGCTCACAACTTGAAAAATTCAGTCATCTTCTCAGATTCTAGAAGCAGTCTTCAAGCTCTTGGCCAAGACCAGCTTCACTCCAGAACCTATAGTAGTTTAATCATAGAAATTAAAGCTCTACTTCTTGCGTGTCACGAGGATGGCTTAAAAATAGAAATCGCTTGGATTCCTGGGCACTCTGGCATAAGTGGTAATGAATGTGCGGATACGTTGGCAAAGTTTGCGGCCTCGAATAATGTGGAACACCAACATAACGTTGTGTACGGGTATGATATACGAGCGGACACAAAACACAAGCTTTTTAAATCTTGGGCTGCTGTGTGGGTGGACTCTTCCAAACGGAAAGGTGTCCATTACGCTAATATCCAGCCCGACGTCCAGCGGAAGCCTTGGTTTTGCAAATATACCAAACTCCCCCGACACACTATTACGACCTTGTGCAGGCTCAGACTTGGCCATTGTAGCAGTCCAGTATTCCTCAAAAAGATCCATGTTCGTGACAGTTCGCTGTGCGAATGTGGTCTTGATGAGGGTACCTTGGACCATATATTCTTTTCTTGCCCCTTAAACTCCCAATCCTTTGACCTCTACAAAAAACTCCCAAATTTAGAAATCCCCCTTCCAATCAATTTCCACTCCCTCTTAACTCACTTTTCTTATAAATTAATTAAATGTCTATCAAAATTTATTAATGATAATGATATTAAACTGTGATGGTGTGTAATATTATAATTATGGTATATACGTATATGTCAGTTGTGTATGTCCTCTTATTTATCTTTATTATATAATGTAAAGTAGAAAAGTATAAAATAAGTAGATATAGTTTTACTAACCCATGTGTTGTCCTTTCAGCTACTAACAACAGACTACCACAAAGTTAAAGTTCGACGGGCCCATAAATCTGCCGTCACTACTTGACACTGGCAGTATAGTCGACAACATTAAATTGGAGACTCGGTTGCCATTCAAGAAAGAAAAAAAAAAAAAAAAAATCATCAATTAATGTCTTCTTCTAGCCTGGGTTGGATGAAAGGGAGTGTCACTCATACTAACAAAAAACCACCCTTTTCTTTCTTCTGCTCCGGGCCGGAGACGCAGGGCTAACTGTGGTTGTCACTTGAACTGTTATTTTTGTCCGAGAACGTTAATAGCTGATAGCATAACAGGCTGTTATTTGAACTGCAACTTTGATTGTGATGTCGGTATCTAGTAACGGTTATCTAATATTTGTGAGATACCTGTTACTTATACCTGTAACGATATACACGTCCCTCGCCTAAACTATACATTTTAATCATTGATTATTTCAATCCAAATAATCTTTTTATCAATTTAAACATTTAAAAAATATTGTTCAATCTGTTAGCATTTGTTAGCAAAAGTTTTTATCATTCAATGCATGAAATCCTAAAACCAGTACCTACTTAAAAATCTAACAACAAAACATAGAACTTTAAAAATTAAACTTTATAAATGAAACAGAATTTTATATCATAGCTAATAGGGTACATTAGGTTAAGTTACCTGTAATGGCAAAGTAATATGTAGAAATAAATAAATAAATAACAATTTTGCTTACCAAACCATGCTCCTAGTACAACCAGATCTGCTGTGTCAGCCATGGCTCCATCAAATAGGTAGTCTTTCTTCACTTTCAACCAATGTCGCTTGCCAGGCACATATTTGGATTCCAAATCCTTTAGTACTAAACCTTCTAAGCCTTGTTCTAATACCTGAAATTTTATAGTAAGAATGTTTGAGATATGTTTATTAAAATATTCTATGCATTAAGGAAAGGATTAGGTTACATTATTTGAGAAGGTATAATATATTAATAAATTATTGCAGGAGGAGAATAAAACTGTGAGATCAGGTGTGAAGAACTCTTAGCCAGATTACTTATACTCAGAATATAAAGGAAGCTTAAATAGTACCTTATAAGAATAGGAATATGTTAAACTCATGTAAATTACAAACATAATGTTTCTACAGACTGCTAAAGCTTTATAACAATGAACAATTCAACAAACGTTCATATTGAACATAAATTTAAAATAATAATTTCATAGAAATTATTTTTATGAAAAAATAGTCATTGGACAATCTTACCTCAGCAATCATTTTAGCTAAATCCGATGGCTTCTCAATCAACTTCTGTTCAGAAAACATGACATGGTTCGTTACTTCCACCATATTCTCATGCAATATCTGTCTTCGTTTCCTGATAGGCATATCAATTAAAACTTGACCGTTGTAGTACAAACAGTCAAACACGTACAGACACACTTGTGCATCTTTGAACTCAGACTGCTTATGTATACCCAAAGTACCAAAGGGTAAAGGTTTTCCCGTAGTGACATCAACCATTAGAACTTCAGCATCCAAAATTAAATCTGTACCTTTAGGGAAAGCTTGTGGTATATAGTCTTTAAAATGACTGACTTTATGTGCCATAACAGGTTTTAAAGCTCTAGAGAAATATTTGAACTCATTCCCTTTTTTATGCACTTGTACCCTTTCTCCGTCATATTTGATCTCTGAGAACATACCATTTCGACATTTTTTCATTGCTATTTCCACTGATTTGCATGCTTCAGCCAACATTGGCAGTACGGGAGTCATTAGAGAAAGTTTTGCCTGAATACTTGTTTGGATTGCATTTTTATGTTTTACAACAGAACCTTCAGATATGATTCTGTCTAACACCATGTTCAGATCTCTTGATGTTTGGAAAGCACTGTAAGCATCAGGATGTACTCCTTCCAATATATGTTTTGGCCCAGCGTTTATTCGTAAATCACCATTTATCAACCTAATTAGCATTTTCATATCATCTGAAGTACATTTCTTTACAATCTTCTTGAAGTGGTATATTTGTTCTTCCTCTTTGGTTAGTTTCGAAAGGTCCTCTAAGAAGTCTTCTACTTTTTGTATTGTCAGTGTACTATCTGAAGCTGGTTGGACTGTTTTTGATTTATTGAAGAAATGTTGAATAGTGTTAGCCACATCACCTTGTTCAAGATGTGTCAACATATCATCATGATCTGTGTTGAATATTTTTGAAAATAGTTTAACTAATTGCTTGCTTTTTAAATTGTAAACTCTTTTTGTCACTTGGGGTAGCAGGAGCTTACACCACAATGACAGGGTTCCTTTAAACAATGTACCATCTGTGCCTTTTTGAAGAAAATCATTGACTACTGCAGTTTTGTCAGTGTATGCATCAACCCTAGCAATTCTTTTACATAATTTGAAGAATGTGTGGAACTTGTCATCTTCTGTGGTCACTTCCTGCTTCTGCGGACTCACTGTGGTGCCATTACTTGTAGATGCTACAGGACTCGGTTTCACAGAGGGTATCGAAACGTTTTTAATAACCTTAGCTGTATATTTACCACTATTTTTGTCAGCATACAATTTTTCCATGTCATTTAGCTTTTTTAAAATAAATTCTTGGTCTTCCTTGCTGATGTTGTCCCAGTTACCAATGTCATCTATTGAATCTACTCGTTTGGTTGCTGGTCGTTGCTTTAAAAGCACATTCATGAAGCAGTCCACATGGTGCCATGATTTCATTTGCTGACCATCTCCATATGGACTAGCCACTAGTTTTGCAATTCGTAATTCACCACTAGGACAGTTTGTCTTACACCCCTTACAGGAAGCTCGTCCTCCTTTCGCTCGATCAACGAAAAACGGCGTAGATTCTGCCATGGTTCAAGTTACACTTGATTTTTAAACATTTAAATAAAAAAGTAACTAAATAGTTATATGTAAGCACGTTGTATGGCTGTTACGAAACCATATGTGTGACTTATTCACCGAACGCGGTCTGTATCATTCAAATCTAAATAAATATCGGCTTATAAACCAAAACAATAGGTACGTGAAACTTAAAGTGTCATAATCGAAATTTTTTGACAGTTTGACAGTTGTAGAGTAGTGTAAGAGTACCGAAACAAGTAATAATCGAGTTTTTCGTAAAACGAATAATCGTACTATCAACTTGATGTTTTTTTACATTTTACACTTAATTTCACAAATTTAAGAATTAAATCGTTTTCCTAAAAAATGATCGCGTATTATTTACTAAATATTTCCGTTCACATGTGTTAAAATCTGACTGTGACTTGATCACGGTTACGCAGTACAATAATCGTCTGTAGTCGGGTTGCCTCTATTGACGTTTCGTTCTACGCATGCGTCGATTTTCCAGCCTCGACTAAATTATATCGTGCGCCGTGCGCTTCAACGCAATAATTATTAATACTAAACCTTATACCTGTTCAAAATTAAGTAACTTAATACGCTCTAATCTTAAGTACTACATTGAATAGTATTATAGTTTCAATAAGTAAATTGATTTCGTAATTACTTTAAGTACAGACGGGCTGAAAAGAAAAAGTAATATAGTTTAAGTTTAATAATATGAGTGTTTTACATTTAATTTTAGTTCTTTTTTCTTTTCGAAACGCATCTATTAATTTTATCTTTTCCTTTTTACAGCCTCATCATGTCATCAAGAATTCAGCAGCGATGGCACAAAACACGGCACTTTGACTTCACCGCATTACCCGTCACCCTACCCTCCGAACACTCATTGCCACTACGAATTTTTCGGAAGGGGCAAGGAGCGGGTTAGATTAATATTTCAAGACTTCTACTTATACAAATCTGCTGATGGATCTATTGAGTAAGTATATTTTTAACAGATCTCTCTAATACATTTAATAATATACAATTAACATTAAATAAATAATACTGTTAACCCGATGTTTTATTCATGTTTGTTACACTGATGGTTAATCAATCTTGGCTTAGTATTTGATTGAAAAGCCGATGCAATTTTGATATCGCCTCCACTTTTCTAATATCTTCTTTCATAAGAACATCTTCCTGATACCAATAAACACATTAAGAAAAGAATTATCGGAGTTGGTCTAGCTATTCAAGCAGGATGTGATGACCAAGGGAAATCGGCATTAATGTTTGTATATTTTACTACCTACTCTCGTGCGGTTTCACCCGCTGTCGAGCCCTATTTGATCGTAGCAAGATGTTTTATAGCCTATAGCTTTCAGGAACAATGTAGCTATCTATCTACCAGTGAAAGAATTTTGGCAGCGGTTTCAAAGATTACCCCCTACATAAAAAGTTACGAACTTACAAATTTTACCTCTTTATAGTATTAGTATAGATAAACACATATTTTAAATACACAAATTAATTATTATTTGTATGCGATTTCAGTTGTACAAGTGTGGATTCGTTGCAAGCATTCGTCAATGTAGACGGGCGGCTAGAAAAAGTGGAGACGTTCTGTGGAATTGACCTCCCGAAGCCTATTATGTCGAATGGACCGAAACTAATGCTGGAATTCCGTGGAACGCAGTCATCACGATACTCAAGAGGATTCAAAATATCATATTCATTTGTAGAAAGTAAGTATGCTTTGGCATTTAATTGCTGAATTGATTTCCTAGTTATAATGTTACTAGTGCCTATTAAGATTTATTAAGCGTAGTACAAAATTAAACATGTAATATTATTAAACAGCTAAAAACTATCCCCATAAACAATTCTACGAAGAAGCTACCCCTCTTCAAACCGCATCGTAGGTAGACCTTCATAAATATGTAATTAATATTTATTTATATTTTTTCAGATTTCGGAATAAACACAGGGAGGCAGTTGAAGGAGTTTCCATGTGCGTTCGTATATAATAGTAGCGAGGCGCACAATGGTACATTTGCGTCCCCAAACTCGCCGGGACCATATCCAAGGGATACCGAATGTACATACTTCTTTCACGGCGGCGAGACTGAGAAAGTGCATCTGCATTTCACGAATTTTGACGTTGAAGGAGTTTTACCGTAAGTGTCCTTAAAAATATACGAATAAACCTCCAATATCTAATTTAATCAGAGTCTCTTATAGTTTAACCTATTTATAAACGATATAGAAGAAGCTGTATTTCACTGTGCGGTCCCTCATACAAAAATGGTGACTACGGTGGTACTGCAAACAAAGATTTAACAAAAAGAAAAATTCACAGTGGCATCCAAAGAGTTTTGACGAATATGTTATAGGAAATGCTACTACTAAATGCTACGCGATTATTAAAAATATTATTCGATCAGGCTTTCTAGGATAGGCACATATTTTTCTTTGCATACACTTCAAGGCACTTCAAGGCACAAATTAAAAGTCTTAATAAGCTATCATCTTTCATTAATATTTATTTGACAAATAGGCATACAGACTTTTATCCAGCCCTGTGTAATTACGTTAACGGAGTAATTAATTCCATTTATTTTGTTTCAGATGCCAAGCAGTATCGGCGAGTGATTATGTCGAATTTTCAAACTATATGACTGAAGACAATAGATTCGGTAGATATTGTGGACAAATGAAAGAGTTCCACGTAGAGTCTGAGAGGAATTTCTTCAAAGTAACTTTTAGGTCGAACGACCGATTAGATGGTACAGGTTTTAAGGCAATCTATCAGTTTTTAGAAGCTACTGATGAATACCGAGCTCCACCTGTACAGGATAAGGCTTCACATTCTTTATGTAAGTACTATCATTCGGCGTGTAAATACAGATAACCGTTTTATTGAAAATAATTACTTCTTACGTAAATTAACTCATAAAAGCTCTACTAATTTCAATTGAAAAAAAATCCAGCCGAAATATAAAATAAAGCTCATCTGAGAATTAAATAAATTGCGATTTTTTCAGTTTATCAAACTGACCGAAAAGTTCTTTTGTAAGGATTTTGTTTCTAAAATGCAATATTTTGCTGTTTCAGGTATATTTGACCATTTTCTAATGCTGATCATCCTCGCGATACCACAGCTGCATCATCAACTATATCATTAAATAAAGTGATATTAGATTAAATATTATTAAATAAAAATTAGTCTATAATCCTGTATATTTTGTATAATAGTATGTGCCATACACCTGTAATTACGTAGATATGCAATATTTTCTATAAAATCGCGTTTTATGTTTTCTTCTATTGTCTACCAACTTAAAGCAATACCATATGAAACACAATAAAGATTTATTCATAATGGCACGTCGTAAAACGAAATAAACGATTTGAATTAAATGTTTTTTTATTGATTTGCCTTAATTTTATTCCCCCTGATCTATGCAATTTAAAGAGAAAGCTCTGTAATTAGACACCTAATTAGGTAACCAACGGAGAACTAATCATGCAAATATTAATAAATCTACACTGTATGGTATCGTAAGTTACTAACTAAAGAACAGACAAGCTGTTGGTGCAAATAGCCAAAATACGACTACAGAGTAAGATTCTCAGGTTGGACACCCGGATTCGTACGGTAAACAAACCTTATGTTAGTAATGTATCCAATTCAGGCAGATATGTGAATGGTTTTCAGAACAGTACGCTTATAAAAACAATCACTCAAAGTAAAACTTACTTTTTGCTGATATGCTGTCAAATCAATGTTATGAAAATAGTTTTAAATTATCAGTGATCTAAGATCACTAATGAATAATAGTTATTCGAGTACATAAATCAATGTCAATATTAAGTAAGACGGCTTAATAAATATGTTAAATTACAAATTTGAATTAACTGCGTCAAGATCTCACTAACATCATAAATTGCTGACCGTAGTAGGCGGTTTTAGTTACTTGACAGCTTTTGAAATATGCGATTGAACTAGCAATTCCGTGTTTAAGAGTTGATTTGAGGATTTCTTGGTTAATCACCACGAATGATCGTGTCTATTGCTCAGTCTCAAACTAGTTATATACCTACCTAATAATATTTTATTATATGTTGTAGACATCAATAGTTCAGTATTCAACATATAGAACAACTAGGTGATCAAAACAAAAGTGCACAGGAACAAATGTGTCTAGAAACACAATAAAAAGAACAAAATAAGCTCGATAACATTTCTGCGTAAGACGAATTAACAGTATATAGCTACAAACATCTAGTTGTATTTAAGTGAACACTGCAACAATAACAAATTGGCTGCACAGAGTTTATGGTATTCACAATAGTATTCATTACACGGATTGTCAAACAGACATTAGTGAATGTTGCGCTAACCAGTCTTCGTTGGAACGAAGAATTTCAATTAACTAGGTATTGTGGTGCATAATTTCTCGAAGACAGTTTCTTCCTGCCTACACCCGACCTACCGCTAGTTATGTAATAAGGAAAATGAATCTGCGTAAGGATCATAATGAATTATATTTTTCTTTTCTCTAATACAATCATTTGTGGACTGCGCTAAGAATGGTTCCGTGCAGGTTCCTGTACCCAACCGCTGCAGCATCCTTGCAGTCGTTAAAAATAAAGGAGGAGTCCAAAAGTATATTAAAGTAGCATACTTTGGTAGCGACGACATTTTAATTTATATGAAGTACTTGAACTTGAATGTGGGTATACATTGACGTAAGTTTAATAAACTTATAGATTCAAATATATAAGATGACAGATACCCATACCATATGAAATAAAAATAAATTTTATTATAAAACTAGTGGCCTGCCCCTGCTTTGCACGGGTCTCCGACTATCTCGCTAACGACGAAAGGGTCCCTAATACCCGCTGTCTTCCCTACTTTTCTAAAAAATATTTTTAAACAAACACAACAAAAAAAGAAATTGTAAAATTGGTCCAGGCGTTGTTGAGTTATGCGCACACATTTTGGGATTCATTTTTATATATTACATAATTTAATTTATTTTAATATTTTCTTTACAGAAAGTTATTCTCATTGTTTGACTACAATTATTGTAATTTGTTATTGATTAAGGAACTTAGATAAACTCGATTTAAGCACAGTCGTGTAATGTTGCACCTCTACTTTCGCCTCGGTTCATTGCTTGTCGCAGAGCTGCGTACCGCGTTGACAGGTGTGGCGGCGCCACCGTCGCGTCGTTTGTTGGCTGTTCACGCGCGATCCCCACTCCGTTTTACGTCAATTCGAGTTCGTTCGCCGCTCTCTTTGGTGCCGGTCGGTAGGCTATACGTGGTTGTTGCCCAATTCCGCGAAAATTTTTACCGAAGTTAGGGGATGTGACAGGAAATAACGTTATTTGAATATTTTTGTGTGGTATACTGTGTGAAAACGTTGTTTTTCATTTGTGACTAATAAAAGTGTTAGGTCGGAGTGGTACTGTGAGTGTGATTGTGGTCACAGGTGTCGCATTCCAGGGGGGACGCCGACGCAGCCTCTGTACCCGATACAGTAGGAAGGTGGACCGCTAGACAACCCTATTTTAATTGTAAGTAATCTAATGTGGTTACTTTACCCTTTATGTAACTAATGAAAGCCTTTGAAGTGCGCCATGTGTTACCTGCCACAAAATATTTCTTGTTCTTGTACATACAGAGTTTATTAAAAGTATTTAAATGAAAAACACGACACATTTAAATTTACATAATATCGATGTCGTTTAATTGCCGAGGTAATTCTTGAGTACCTCCCTATTATGCTAAACAAAAAACTTACAAGAATACAGTTAGACAACTATGTAGGTAAGGTAAATATGTAGGTAAATGTAAATAAAGAATATTGGAATTTCGCGACACAGACAAAGTGCGTTTACCTATCAACAACATTGTACCTATTTGCATATTTTGTCGTTCAAATACCTACTTAAACTGCTGTTTCCCGCTATTTTCTATCTTTTACTTTCAAAACCAGTTTTAAATTTTAGTACATCACTAACATCTAGGTACGTCTATTATATTATGAACACCTATTCCATAAAACTAGATTTGTTAAGGAAAGTTCTGTACTTGTGTGCATTAAGTACCTATATGTACGAGTAATATTGATAGATAATAAGTATCGATTCATAACCTAATCGAGACGTGTATAACGGTATGCTTCCACAATACTATTTAAAGAAATGTGTACAAATCTTTTATCAAACTCGATAGTTAATGAGTTTTTAGTACAGTAAGAGCCTAACAGGTTCGAACTTTGAAGCCATCGATTTTTTTTTCTTTCAAGCCGTTTCTGTCACTGTAACTCATTCGTTCTGCCATTAAATCGATTGATGGTGTATTAAATCATCAATTTATTGTTAAGTATTTCCGCTTTTGAATGCATTATTTGTGTGTACATTCAGTACGTTACAACTAGTAGTTATCGTTCGTTTTTGTATCGGCCGCTTTAACTGGGTAGGGCAGTTTTATGGCGACTTTAAAATTCCGCTAGCGGCTAAGAACTTTAATTCCATTTAATCTACCATCTTTCATCTTCGTAGACAAACGGTATTTAAGCACTGACCATAAGCAGCAACGGTCTTATATATATTATTTAAATACTTAACAGATAGTTTTTTTTGTTGTTTTCATTATCTTATTCGAATCATCTTAAAGTTCTTGACTCCACACTTGAATCTCATCTTTTAAAGTGTTCTACGTAACTGTTTCTACAAACAACAACTTCTGGCTTGCTTACTTTGTAAAGGTCCGTATTGTTGTGAAATAGCTCAGTACAGTTCGGAGTGCTATGCAAAGTTACGCCTATCGTAAATGTTAGTAGGTGCACAAACCTCAGACTTCATCGACCTTATTGCTATAAGTTACTTAATCAAATTTATCGCGAATTCGCGACCGAATACCGACGTAGTTTAAACAAAACGTAAAAAAATGCTGCCGGGTCGGATTGCCAAAATTCTTTCACTGATAGATAGCTATAATGTTTCTGAGTGCTATAGGCTATAAAACATCAGGCTACGATCAGATGGAGCTGAGCAGCAGGTGAAACCGCGTGAGAGTAGCTATTTTTACTATAATCTTGCGATAAGTTGGGATGGAAGTTACAATAAATATTGAATATAATAAAATGTAGAGGAAAAATATTAAAAAATAAATAAAAGGATTGCATGTTACCTACCTACCTGTCGTGTTTATGCAATCTGTGGAAATACAGATATATATAAATATGTAGCTATAAACCACGTAAGTACTTGAGTACATTACTATTTTCTATACAGAGAAAGTCGCAGACTAAACTATCATATGACTATGCTATCTCTTTTAGTTTTTATCTATGTAAAGTAGCTGCTTATGTGAGCAGATTTTTGTATACAATTATCATTTACGATGTTTACGAAAGATAATCCGGGGTTGTGGGGCAAGTGCAATTAGAAACCGCGGCCTAAGCCTAGAGCTTGAGCAGGAACCGACTCAGTAAGAGAATGACTCGAGAGAAGTTGTTTTGATGATTTCTACTCACAAAAAAAGGCAAAATGCACCTAGGATCTTACCCCCGCGCTTCTCTAGCCCGATAATCTAATATTTGATCACTGCTTTACCTTTTCTCCATCGTCTCACGCGAAAACTTTTAAATCCCCTTTTACGATATTCGCGAAACTTTCGTGGTATTTCCGAACAGATACGACCTTCAAATATTAAAGAAACGACCGCAATCCTTAAAAATAGGTACTTAAAAGAATCACTTAACCAGAATGGTATTATAAATACCAGATCTCACAACATCAGTATAAGCTTAGGTATAAGACTCTTGGTATTATTAAATAACAAGAAAAACTGGTTCTGTGATCTCAATTAAAATAGATTTTATGGCTATTTGGTAGTCCAAATAATCCGAATTATAAAAGGTTGCAATGGCCTATGGTTTTATCCGAACGATATGATACGATTTTATAAATAGGTCCCTTAAAAATGATATTGAAACTACAAATTAATTGATCGAGAACCGATATTGGTTTGCTTACTGTTAAGTCAAGAAGAGCACGTAAATTTTGGCCTTCTATTAAAAAAAAAGAAAAAAAATACGTAGAAATATTTATCAATAGCAAAGAAAAACGTACCTATTTTATTTTATAGATCTATCGGCGGCAATGCAATACTTGAATGATACCAATGATATCTTGGGAATCATTCCAGCCAGCAATAAAAATTGTAGACAATGAAACCTTTTTCAAAAATAAGTTTTTAAGGAAATATTACCTACTACTTTCCGCTCGCGGTTAATAGTAACGTAAAAAGCAGTAAATATATACATATTTAGAATACCTACATACCATATACCAAATGGGTCCAGCCATTATTGCGTAAAAAATAACAGTCATACATCCATCATTCTCATAAACTTTCAGATTTCTTATAATATTTGTACGATTTTAGAAATGTCTACTACACTGCGTTTAGTACCAGCTGCATTAGCCCTTGCAAATTTGTAATCTATTCATGAACAAAACCAATAAATATTAATGAATTTTCTAATTATTCTTAATATTGACTTGTCGAGTTTGGCGTGAATTTATAGCCTAAAAGCACACGCGCTCTGGAATAAATAAATGTCATTTTGTTATCTTTAACGTTAGGTAGATGTAATTGACACTTCTGGGTTATTTGGTCTAACTATAGGACCTTTCCGAACCCAAATGTCTTGGTGACCTCTAGGTTCAGGCGCCCGCATCTCATGCGGGTTTTAAGCCAAATACCAAAGTGATTTTTACCGAGTTATATCTATGTACTTTCTTTGATTATTTAGACACCACTGGCATACGATGAAGTAAAACATAGTGGCGTGAGGGTAAAATCATTAAATGACTTCACGCCCAGGGTCAGGCGGGAGGGAGTGTCAGACTCTTACTGTCTAATAATCCCCTGGTTCCTTCTTCTAATCTGGGCCGAGTCTGCTGTGCCTCATTGCGCTAACAAAATTAACCTTTTAAAGATGAATTTTACTCAGTTTGTGTGAAATTGTGGCGTGTGTACGTGTATGTCGTTATCATCTTTATCTAAGTGTACCTAAAGTAAAACAATCTCAATATATTAACCAATTTCAAAAGTTTAATACATAATAAATAGCCTTTATTTGTTTCGTTATGAACACCTCATTTGTTATTAAAAAAAAGAACAATCCTACAAATAATTATGATTGTTTAATGTTTTGTTTGAAAACAAACTTCTCAGTAATGTTATCTATTGTAAATAGTTATTGTTTATGAAAGTACAATTTTTTTATGTTTGTCAACACGTTTACACGAAGCCTTATTACAGGTGTTATTTACATTCTTTATTATTTTCTTCTAATCATCTTCATGTTATGCTATGTTATCAATATGTCTCAATTTGTCGCAAAAAGAAAAATTACAATGCTACACTTCTAAGCTTGCAACAAGACGAATCGAAATTCAAATTCAAAATAATTCTTTCGTCACCAACGGAGACTACATTACATTCTCGGTCTATGACAACCGTATAGGTCCAGTGGGGGCAACGGGGCGTGTGTGTGGTGGTGTAAAAATCAATGCTATCAGTCTGCCGCCAGCGAAGCTAGGTGCTCTTTTTCGACGGCTTCCTTATTTGTAGTTTTTATTTACTTAAATACATTATAAGTGACATGGTTAGACGGGGGCCATCAGGGCCGATGTTCAGCTGATGTTGCGGCGTAATAAGGTACCGGGGCCTTAGCCTGGAACAGAAGAAACGGGGGGAAGGGGTTTGTCAGTAAGAGTCTGACACTTTCTCTCGTCTTATCATGGACGAGAGAATTCATTTGATGTTATTTCACCACACCTCACCAAAGAAATGGACTTACATACATTTAGCTAAGTATCTGTGAATCGTGTTTCATAACGTTATAGTGATGAGATGAGACATCACTATACAAATACCTACATATCCAGTATCCATACTCATGGCAAGTGACTAAACTATTTGAATTACTTTCAAACTGACGTCACATATCTATCATTGATCTGTCAACAACTACAGCAGCTGATCTCACATATCAAAACAAAAATTGCCAATTAATTGATACAATCATAATTAGAGTCGTCAGTATCGTGCCATTGTTTTAGTTAAAAGTGCTGCTAACAATGACTGCCTGTTTAACGTCCATTGTGTAATGATATAAGAATTGTACTTGCATGATTTTATCACACTGTATTGTTGCGCTTTTTGTATATCTTAGTGACATAGTTGAAGCGGTGTACGTGAAGTAAAAGACTTCAACGCGCAAGGTTATAATGTTCGTGTAATGTTCATTGTTCACCTAGTTATTTCTCGGAAGTTGTTGCGGAACTAAATCGAATGTTATTAATAGGAAACGATTGAAAAACGGTTATATTTTTTGATGTATTATATTTTAATTTTTCAAGCTATTGTTTTAATATTAATTCAACAAACCCCAAATTAATTCAGCGAACCCGTCTATATCTATATCTATTGTTGTTCTATTGTGTCTGGAATTACCACGATCGAAATGTTAAAATTAAAATATTTTTGAGAGGGATTTAACATTTTTCTGCGCCATAAAAAGGCATAAGTAATCCTCAAATCCTCGGTAACGCCCTCGTCACGATATGGAAGTTGCCCGATTGCTTACTATCAGGTCCCGTGTACCCAAACGCTCGTTTGCCGCCATTATGTCACATAAAAATAGTGTTTTTTATATATAAAAGTAATTATTAAAGTAAAAACACAAAAAAACCAAAACAGCTTTAACGGTTGCTCGTATTGTATCCAAGGTTCAACTACCTAAGTAAAGATAAGACAGAAACGACATCCGCAGTCGTATCTCGATTAAATTTCTTTGATTCCCAACACAGCTGCTTCCACGATAAGATATTCAGATTAGACCAGGTTTTATTGAATAAAATTATCTCATTGTCTTAAAACCGTTAGAATTATCTCTATTAGTGATGCCACTTATACTGATAGAGATTTCTTTTTCTTTTTTTTTGGGGAACAATACCATCGTATGACTTCTCTCTCCCAGGGTTAGTTGAGAGAGATTGTCAGACTTTAAGGACTGTAGGAATTGACAAACCTGGGGTTCCTTCTCCGGCTGAAGGCCAAAGTCGCGGTATCTTATTGCGGTCGAGCCACAACCCCGGCTAACAGATTTAGGTCGCCTAAAGCACAGCTGTATTTTTGTGATTCAATAAGAATCTCAAGAATATTCGTAAATAGGTTCTGGTGTGTATATGTGGAAATAGATTCATCCTCTCATAAAATTACAAGTTTAAAGTGAATGTTTCTAATGATAAATAATAATTAAATACACCATTGCCTTTTCCTTAGGGTGTTAAAGGCTCATTGATCCTATTGTCTATAACCGTTAGCTTAACTCCATTAACGTTAATACTAATATCAATATTGTGAAGTTGGTTATTGATTGCTATTCGAATGCGGTTAACTTCAGATCGAATGATCGCTGGTACATTTTACTTGTCCTAAGGCTAGCTAAGCATGGCCTCATTTCCTGGGTGTATGTAGTAATGGCGAGATTTGAACGGGATCTGTAAATTAGATTGAGTTTGCGCCACCTGTCCTTTTTTGCGATTAATTCGTCGGTTAGTCTTTGTTTTGTTTAGGGCTGATTTTTCAATGGTTAGATAAAAGTTACCTGGGGAATAATAATGATGCTGTCGCGTCAGAACGTTTGTATAAGACAGTGACAGCAACAATTTTCTTCCTCGGATAATTATCAGCTACATATCAGCTGACTATTGATAAAATCAATATGTAAATTATGTACTCTTTGATTGGTTATATTCATTAACTAACTACCTATACATGTATGTGTGTATTGATTTGATATGTTTGTTTTTTTTTGTGTTTAAAGACAACTTCAATTAGTCCTGTGCGTTCACGTGCCAGTTTAATGCTAAGGTTACTAAGATGAGGGATATTTTTTATCAATATTCATATTACTTTAATGCTTAATTCTCTTCAATTTATATTAAACTTAGATTCCAAATTCAACGCAACGACGTTTTTCTTAATACTTTTTGTTAAATAAACGTATAAAGAGCAAAATTACGAATTAACCCGATGACACATAACGTCATCTCATCGAGACTATTCATACCGAATCGTATTTCCCAACCAATTCTTCAGAAATCCGTATGTCATCAGAGCCATACAGCGTTTCTTTAAAATATACTTCCTAAGCTAAACTAAGCAAACAGGTCGATTATTCCAAGAAAAGTCTGATTTAATTTCTCACGAGAATACCTCGACTAAATACGGGCAATTGTGCAAACACAAAACATTCCTCTCGCCTGATAAATATTTAATTCCACCGGTACCTGTTAAGGTACTTAATGTTCTATCAGTATGCAAGTGCTCCATTTTCGTGCATTTAGTACATGTCCGGTTAGTGTCGATATTTGTTTGTTTACCACATCATCAGCCTATAAGTTCCCTTTGCTGAGCCTAGCCTCTTCTGAGATGTGGAAGTTTCGAACATTAATCACCAAACTTAGTAAGTCCAAGTTTATTTACAAACATTTCTTTCTTTTCATGTCAATGGTGGCCAAATTATCTTAGAAATTACATGTTGTAACTCGCATTGTACTAATGTGCCAAGATTTGCCATTAACGGTACTCAGACATAAGACATTAATTGAAAATAAAGACGCACGTTAATAAACTGACTCTGCTACTTAGTTTTCCCTGTTAATTCAAGCGGTCATCCTCGCGGGCGCTTAAACTTCGGACTCCGACGACTACTACTGCTGTTTCATTTAATCAATCTATGAAACGAAGTGTTAAATTAAATATTAAATTTCTCATCGGATTAGAATTGAAATAGTATATGTATGTTAGCGGCATGTTACAAACCACTATGTAAATCATTAACGGTCGTAATAGATCCAAAAGTAACTTGCTTTGATAACCTAAAACTTAAGTTCTATAGCCGCACTTGCTCCTGTTATATCAAGAATAAGATTTTACACACATTTTTTTCCCAAGATGAAAATCCTCAAATGATTTTTCTTTATTACTTAATTGTCTTGTGAGGCGGAGTGTCAGATTATTATTGGCTAAACACCACCCCATTTCTTCTACTGCTCATCTAGCCTCTTTACATTACTGCGCTTGCACCGGCCGTTCATTTAACATTGTAGATGTGATGTTATAATCATAAAACACCAGCACATAATTAAAGAAATTGTCGTAATAAGTAGGCATCTTATTACATGGAATATGCTATCCCACGCAACATCTATAAGGGGATGAGATTTTCCCATAAAATCAAGTTATGATCCGATCTAGAGGCTACGATTACGTATCCTGCTCACTAAAGATTACGGCTATCTTCACAATTAAGCGGCGGAAGCAACTTAAAGAACTATAGCAATAAATGTCGAAACTAATTGCATAAATATAACGTCCTGGACTCGACCCCCTGGAATTACGCATTAGATTTTTTAATTAAAAGATGTCTTATTTATTTTGGCATAGGGTTTGTTTCTGATAAACTGGTAGTGATTTTCGTATTACGTTTCTTATGTTGGTTTTTCATATTAATTCGAAGCACGTATTTCTAGTCCTTTCTCTCGACATCAAAGAGGTACTTAGACAATATTATATTGATTTAAAATATCGTGTGATGTTAAGACTCGGTAAATTTTATACTTTTCGGTAACGTAGCGACCTCCTTCTTGTAGTAAAGTTTTCTTTTATAAATATATTTTTTTATTTAAACACAGGCTTTGTCGCTTTGTGGCCATATCGCCAGATAACAAAATCACATTTAAAAATACTAAGTAAATATATAAAGTTTTCGTATACCACATAGTATACAAAAAAAGTACGTGTCTGATACTTTTTTATTGCATAACTGACAAACTAATAAACGATTTTTTATTGGTATATTTGGAATGTAATATTAAAGAATGTGTACTAACGTTTTATAAACTTTTTAGTTTATTATTTCTAATGTGATGTAAGTCATTGTGAATTTTTACTGTTGATAATCTTCGGAAATTGTTAGGTCACTAAAAACGCCAGGATTTAAACTTAAACTGCGTCTAAAAGTAGTTTATCAAACTTTTTCTATCATAAATTACGGTTGTCAAACTATCACGTTCTTGAAATCTTCAGAGACGGTCAATCTTGATTCTATATTAAAGTTAATAACATTTATCACCTGGCGGATGTCTCCATCTCGCAAAAATATAGAAGAAGAAATTATAGTCCGTTTTTATTGTTGGCCATTGGCCTCGAACAAGAAATCGGCCATTTGTTTTTTGTTGGCCCAACTCTGTTTGCCAACCGGCTACAGAAATACACAGTGGAGTTAAAAATCAATATTATGAACGCCATGTCTAAACCGTTTTTTGTTAAAAACTTGATTTTTATACCTCTCGAGCAGTTTATGTGGGGAAGTAAGTTATGCGTGGCCAATGAATTTCATACGGATGTCTGAGGCGAGAAAATAATGGCACCGTTTTTTTAGTGTATTACTTTGATATTCTGGAAGTGTCATTTAACTTATAGTTCTGGGTACTGAAAAAGCATAGCTAAGTCAGTAATCCTGAATCACGATTGATTTCCTAAGACAATAGTGTTCTCATCCTGTACCAAGAAGTTGCTTTGCTAATCCAATTTTAACAGCTGCTTCTGTTTAAAGTTTCATACGGACTGCATTTTTTAGCTAAAAATTTTTTTGAAATTCGGAATTGGAATCTGTCTGTAATAAATTTTAGGTTTTAGTGAAAACTTTTGTTTAGAACATAAAGCACCTACTACTATTTATCAGTGAGTGGGTTAACTAACAGTACGACACATAGGAAAAATAATGAAATAAATATAATATTAAAAAAATAAAATTTATTAGCTTTGGAATGTTCAGTTTGTTTTTAGAGTCGGTTTTTAAAGTCATATTTATTTTATATATTTTTAAGCGGCATATGGTCAGCTATTGTTTCGTTCTCACAAAAGCGACACACTTACCTCACCACGGATAAGGGTCAATACACACCGAGACGCGACGCGCTAAGACGATATTCTAAGAGGCCAGTGAAGCATCCACCGCTTCGCACACGGCTTGAAAATTATACCTTGTGTGTACAAT
Source organism: Spodoptera exigua (assembly GCA_902829305.4). Taxonomy (NCBI): domain Eukaryota; kingdom Metazoa; phylum Arthropoda; class Insecta; order Lepidoptera; family Noctuidae; genus Spodoptera; species Spodoptera exigua. The sequence goes on from LR824612.2 coordinate 10,164,104, forward strand.
ATAAAATTGTTCTTTGATTCGATGTTTGAGTGTTCGCGCAGTTCGCTCCTTCGTGTGAATTGACCCTAACTGACTGGCAACGCACAAAATATTTTGATGGATCACTTCAATCAATGCTTATACCAATTTGATTAATTAGTTTTGATTACCTCATCTCAAAGCATTGTTCTGTCAAGTAAGGTCGATTCTGACTGCCCATGCACTATATTCGTCACTTCGTAACCGAACGAGTTTCGATATAAATAACAATACCACTAGTATAGTATTATAAATTCGTTACTAACATTTAAGCATTGGTTACGCGCCTACAATGAAGGTTTGAAGTGGTAATGATCTTCGTCTTGTGAAAGGCTAATAAATTTTTCTGGATGTGTACCTTATAATAAATTTGCATCCATATAGTCATCATTAATATGCATATGTATAGTTAGTTCTTTTGTCTTATCATCATCATAATCAGCCTATAAGTAGCCACTGCTGAGCAAAGGCCTCTTTCCACCAGGAAAAGGTTTCGTTTTGTCCTATATCCGAAGTCAATATCCGATCTCAATCCACAATCGTGTACATTTTATGAAAAATCTGTATGTTTTTAATACGTTTATTAAAAAAAAAACCAGTGGTTTTCAACCATGAACTGATTTTGTATCATTGAATTCGTGCATTTTGTGTGCCGTAAGAAACTGAGTAGTAATAGAAAAAAAAACAAAGATTAAATTATAATTATTAATATAAACCCATGATAAAAACTTACTTAACATATTTCAATCTAGACATTTTCATAATATCAACTACGTTATATTTTTTTTCAGTAATAAATCTAAGTAACTCTAATAAAATCACTATGTAACAAGTCATCACCACAATAAATTAAAAAAAAAACCACGCGCGTGCACACGTCATTCGAATGTCAAACCTATGACTACATGACGCAAGATAAACTCTAACGTTCCAAATGTTTTTTTTTATCGAATATCTTTGAAATGGCAACGGCACTCGTCGGAGCTTCTTACTGGCATGGCTTTTTATTTCTTTTATTGCACGAAGGTAGAAGCTATGAGGTTCTGATGTCTCAGAAAAGCGGTACTTTTCTACGGTAGTACAAGGTATTTGTATCGGTACTAAGATTGTTGAAGTAAAAGCAAAAAGTGATTTAACAGTTCATAATTACCTACTAGGAAAGGAATCTTAACAGAATTTTAAAGTTTTTTACACACTTGTTGGTTTTTTTATCGTTAGCCCTAGCTGATTTGGTTTTGTAGAGGCTTACTATCAAGATACTATAACCAAACTCTTAAGACTTTTAAGATTTAATGTCTAAAGTGAAGTGAAAAGGAAAATATTTATTGTTTTTTCTAATAAGCAATTTAGATACTCTGACAAGAAGTGAGTGACGTTTGATATTATTTTCACTCTTTTGGAATTTTAATTTACTAGGAACTGATTACTAAAACTAATAGCTTCGACATCTGATCGACCAGACCTACACGTAAAATGAAACAATAACCAAAAACAGTTCTTCCAACATGAACATTAGGTACAATTTCGATAAACACCAAAAACAAATGCCAAATCCGCAGCAAATAATTCGCAGAAACCACGTCTGTCTCAAATACCTACGTGTATCGAGAACTTATTGTCTTCAAACCAAACATCATGGTATGTTGCAATCGCATTGTTATCTGAGCTTGAAGTGCACTAATCTAACCTGTTGAGGAATGTAAGGCCATGTCGACCAGCCTTTTCTAAGACACGTAGGACTCCATTTATCTGATGTGACAACTATGAGAATTTGCATGACTCTGCGCATGTTTAACCACGCAAATCATGGGACATAGAGTGACAAATTGGGTAATTAGTTCGAAACCACGATCTCTGATAGCTACTTGTTCTGTTGCGTAATTCTTTAGGCTGTGGCTGTAGCTTTAATCTGTTCGAGTGGGGTTTGGATTTATAATCCTTCCTCGTTTGTTATTTGCTGTATTGTGCTGTTCTGGGGATAAGCTTCAAGTGTAAAGCGTTCGTGAATTGATATTATCATAACTGTGCTGTAGCATAAACATTTAGGCGATAAACATATAATCCATCGTATGTATACCCCGAACCTATGCATTTAAATCTGTCCTACAATCTTTGAACCTGGTACGCAACCATTTGTATTATTTTTGTATAGATAATAACTATCGTGAGACACAATAAAGAGTCCCGTTGTGACTTAAATTGAGTAGGTTATTTTCAACTACTTATTTATATTATTTTTTATTATTGTTTGAAACCTAATTGTTTATATTACTTTGAATCATTGACTTGATTTACGCAATCAAGATATTTATTAGTTTTGCACATAAACCGTAGAATAATTGCTATAATTCCAATGAATCGTCTTTCAATCTCAATTAATGACGTAACCAATCCTAACACAGTAATCTATCTATTAAGAAATTACCCACAGAGGAACAATGTTTGACTAAATAATAGCCGTGCAACAAGACACGACTTCTGATTTCTACTGCAACAATAAATTTAATACATACTTAGAACGCGCCGTGTTGGAGCTTACGTTTGGCTGACGAGGTCAAATAATGTTAATACCTCCACTAGAGCCAGTGTATCGCCTTTATTTATGTCTACACTAGCATCTAACGTGCATTTGGCATTTTAATGTTTGTCAGGGTTAAGAACTTTGACTGGGAAACTGTGATACTAAGCATGAGAGTGCTGCTTGGCTTAGAAAGCTTTCTCTTTGTCCATCTTCTCTCTTCTAGTGAAGTTGATTTAATAATTGCATAAATATGTTGTAAATTTTTCAATAAACTTCGCATAACATTAAGAACTGACATTACCCTACCTTTAAAACAGTGTGCAAAGATGAGAAAACTCCATATATTTTATTATCTGCCCTAAAACTGCGATGTTCTTAACCCCTTGTTCGTCTTTCATCGACGTCAATCTCAATGAATGATAGGCAACCTTCCATATTCAGCTCGTTCAAGCAAAAGAGATAGCGACAGGTGATAATAAAGTCGTGCATGTTCTTCTTCATACATGAAATTATGGAGACTAGTGAAGGGCAAAAGTTCACATGAGAATGACGAACAAGAATCTCGTCAGTAGCTTTATACTATCTTGGACATCTACTTCACTACTAGGGCAAGCTTACCGAGTTCCGAGAGACGTTTGACTCCGTATGAGCCCAGTTTAGTGGGACATTACTGTCATTTGATCGTATCAGAAGTTTTTGCAGCTGCCGCTTGGCTTGCTATATCAAGGTCACATTTTATGTTCGTAATAAAATGCTATTCCCTGGCCTAATAGCTTTAGATGAAGGTACTTAAACTTTATGTATATTTTACTTTAATCAAGACTTTTTTAATTCTTAGCAACATATGTAGATTTCTGTCACTTGACATTTTTTGCACGAAAAAGCAATCTTTAAATATTGGTCCGCTTTGCAGATAATAGAATTCTATTCGCCTATTCTACCTTTCAGAAAGAAAACCAATAAATGATGTGTGTTACGAAACCCGTAATGTGATCTTTAAGGACAGGTAACTAAAGTATTGTGTGGACGATTTTACACGGAATTCGTTCTGCAATTTTTGCAATGGGCAGAACGGACATCAAGCATACCTGAGGGCTATTAGTGTTTGCAATTTGCATCAAACCGTGCTATAGTGTCAACACTAGAGCGGGAAATCTGTCACTTCTGTCACAATATAGTTCGCGTGACTCCAAGATAAATTTTACGTAAGTAAAACCTAATACAGAAACAATGGCTACCTTAGTTCGGCTGATAAATTATTTCCAACTTATAGGGTCATAATGGTCATAATCGACTGGCAACTTTGTAGGTGGCGTTTGATATCGTTATGTCAACCAGTATTATGAAATGCTCTATATGTAGGTACGTTGTTTTCTTAACTTTCTCAGTGTACCAGTTAAATAAGCTTTCTTAGTTCCCTGATGCATAATTTATCAGGCAGGTGCTTTGTACGGTAGGTTGGTGTATTTTTTGTTTTAGTTTGGAACGGATTCTTACGACCCTATTCAAATTAAGTTAGTTAAACCGATAACACGCATTATTACATCAAATTGATATGCCTTTTTTGGACTTAAGTCACCCTTAACCCTTAGATATTTTTTATAATTGTTGTTAATAAAAAATAATGGTCTCTTTTTGTGGATACAAGCACACATACACATATTTAAAAAACCATGTCAAACAAGTTTTTAAATGAATTAATTAATTTCCTTTTCTCACATGACTATAATGTTATTTAAGCGATTAAGTTTCGTTTAATAGTTTGTATTAAATTATTTAAATGCTAACTGATCTACTAATAATATCAGCCGGCTGGATGGAATGTACTCTAGATAGTAGTCGACCTCAACACCGCGCGAGGACACCTAGTGGTGACGACCGCACTTTTACTAACTACATAATTAATTAAATAATATTTGGAGCGTATTGTTTGACTGCTTCGTGAATCAGACTGCTTTGGAATAGCTGTTGGATGCATGACATCTTATAGGGATTGAGTTCTCATTAGAAGAGGTAACTATATCCAAACTAATATTATAAATGCGAAAGTAACTCTGTCTGTCTGTCTTTTCTCCACGCCTAAACTACGGAACCGATTTCTGTGAAATTTGATTCAGACATAGTTTGGAACTCGAGAAATGACATAGGATAGTTTTTATACCAAAAATCCACGCGAACGGAGTCACGGTCAAATACTAGTAACATAATAAGACACATGTCTTAATTATCATTTCTTCTTTAATAAGTACCACTGAGAGATCTATTCCAAAAACACTAGTAAACCACTGCATAATTTGCAGCATTTTAACCCATTTTTTCATCCAGTTTTCTGTAAGGTCGTGCCGGTAGGTACATGCTACATTTAGCCGATGTCTGATTTGTTTCCGATGTATGGTAATAGGCTCATCTCTAATACACTAACATAATTAGCGAAAGTAAGTAGTACTTACATACCTCTTCCTGCCTTCAGGGAATAAACTGGTGTTAAGTAGTTGTTCAGTTTGTATGTATTAACCGTCAGTACTTAGTCTAGTTATTCTAATTTCCCTATTATCTAGGTTAGTCCAATTAAAACCTGTTTGAAGGGACGCATCGTAAGCGTACCACGTGAATGGTGTAAAAAGAAGGTATTAGGATAAAATAACGCAAAAATAGCAGTTCCACTGTTTCTGTGTGTAGTAACATATTTACGTCTATGAGACTATAAGCAATGCACAGTTTCGAATTCGTCTGAAGATGTATACGCTTTTTTAAATATACATAGTTCCACACTAGAATTGTCTTCTGTGTCCTGGAAGCGTTTATGAACATAAAATTGCCTATTTTTGCGTTTTTAAATTGCGTTAACATATTTGTGGATCACACACAAAGAGGTGTTCCGGGTAAAAATCGAACCCGGGGTCGAAATGCACGGCCGCCGATAGCTCGGCCATTGCGCGGCGTCAGCTGTGCGGTCGATGTATCTTTTTATAGAATAGGATGCAATCGAGTAGACGGACGCCCATGGACACGTGCAGCACCAGAGGAGTCTCTGGCACGTTGCTGGCCTTTTAAGAAGTACACTCGTTTCTTAAGGGTTTGAAAGTCGTATCGGTTCCAAAGATCATTCCAAAGTTTTGGCTAAACGGTAATTTGCTTGATGACTACATAATGACATAATAAAATTATAATTAAATAAAAAATATTCTTGTATGATACACCTGACCTTTTAAGCTAACCTATCACATAATTGCGACGCTGTTTTTCTATTCGAGAAACATTCTGTATTGGTCGTGACTGTCTTAACCTTGTCCTCATCACATGTGTAGCTTGCAAGTGTTTTATAAATTGTAAAACAGTATTGGATTGACACCTACGAATAAACTTAGATAAGGCTGGTACATTGATCTTATATTGTCAGCCAAAAATATTGCATTGACATGGCAATACTTTTAATAATAGAGTTCCTCTGTATTGCATAAGCTAAGCTTTGGTCTCGGTTATTGGAGAAGTCCTTATAATTTTCTAAGAATTTTGCTATAAAATAAACTTTTAAGGATTACTTTGTACGTGGATTTAGCGGACGGAGCCAGACCCAAACTTAATCGATCAGTAGATAGAGATGATAACGATACAAGTTTGCCAGAAGATATTTTTGTGTGTTCCCCAATTTGATTGTTTGTAATTACACATCCACGATTCAGGATGAAAACTAGCGACATATATATAACTGGCAACATATAACGTTTTTTAAAAAAAACAATAAAGATTTGAAAAATGCTGGTAAGAATGAGGACAAAAAAAAGCCAAAATTTTATCTTAAAAGTTCTTCTAATGCCGATAATTCCTTTGCTACCGATCAATGGAGACGTCATTGCTTTACTTTTTTATTTGTAACGAACGATTCACGTTAAGCTTTTGTATGTCGCTTTGGGCCGATATATTTTTTGCCTGTGAACATTTTTACTTGTGAACACGACTTTTTCGAATGTTCTTTTATCGGCATCAAATCATTATAAGTACCGCAATTCAGTGTATTAAATACGAAAAACTATAAACCCAAGTCTTTAGACATTACACTTCGCTAAGAGATTTATTTTCTGTCCAACACAAAAAAAAATACCGGGACTGTCATTTTAGATCGTGATGCAACGGCTGGTATCACAACTGCTTCGACAACGTTTGTTGTCCTTGTTTTTACAATACCGGCTTTGATAAGCCTATCTCACTCCCACACGCAAGCGACACATGCTTTTTGATTGGACCATCAACCTGTTTGTATAGGTGTTTCATCGAGAGATGGAATCGAGACGAAAGTATCCTGTGGACATTTTTTACGCTTATTATAAATAGTGTCTCTGGCAATAGAAAAATAAGGATCTATAGAATGACACGGCCTTTTGAATGCAGTTAGAAAGCTTTGTTAAAATCTTTGTGTGGGAATCCAGTGGTCATAATGACATTTTTGTGACTTAATTAATGCCTTCAGCTTGAGTATGTTGCGCCCCTTTGTTCCCATCAAAAGCCAGCCTATTATTTAACTTTCAACGGCATGTTGTGGCTATAGCTAGTGGTTTGTTAAATGAGCATGTCTTGCTAATTAGGTATTTTTATTTTTTTCTTACGCAGTTCTGATCAAACACATATTTTTATTTCTTTTGGATGTAATGTGGATTGTGTACTTCGATAATCTCGACGCTGCAGTAATAAGATTACATGGTATTAAACAGGTACCGTTTGTTAAATAAAGCGTACCGGTGATACTCCAGTTCCATTTCCCAATTCGGCCCTAAAGAATGTAATTAGCCGTTGCTCAACGGTTCCGCTCGATCAATCTTTGTTTTGGGATTCCAATCTTTTTGTTTTATCATTGAACGTCTTTATTACGTGTCATTAGAGTCCACTAAATGAAGTGAAACAACGGGAATCTTTCAATTAACGCTGACGACAAATGACGTTTGCAGCTCATCGGGCAGGAACGATCGGTCGACCAGTGCTTAAGACACGTGAATAGTCACTGCGTCCACGGAATTAAGTAACTTCGCTAGATAAATTGGAAAGATAACATTTTTATAAATATTACGTACTTATAAAATTTTATCTGCTGTGTTGTGTGTTTTATTTTTTACTGGCCAATGAATTTAGCAATGTGCCACTGATACATATCTATTTGAAAATATAAAAGCTTACGTTTAACCGGATAACCTAGTTACATGAGTCAATGATTTCGCAAGTTTTAAGCCTCAAGATGATTCATTTTACATCCGCCATATTTTGGTCAGTACTGGGAGGTTTTTATCCAGAGCTGGTTATGATTGCTTTGAACCGTTGTTGAAAGTTATTGAGTGTATTTTTTATGCCGTGAGATTGAGCGAGACGAAATCGGGTTTCCTCTGGCTTGTCCGACCGCACCAGGATCTATCCTGCGGCTTCTTTGAATGTGTTCAAGCAGCGTGTCGTTATCCCCCCTCCCACCGACCAGACCACCGCACCGTTGAAACCTTGGTCCTCGGAACCACGGTCTATCGTCTTTTGTTTGTTAAACACAATACAAAAAGAACACGTACAAGGAATAAAGCACTCTTGTATTTACTCTTTTTTGGTTCTCAACCGGTGTAGTCACACCGATTTATCACAAATAAAAGTTGCTCCAGTTCGAGATCTATGTATGCGCACCAATTACCTCTATGTTGCAATTGTGAACTCGAACGAAAGTGTGCTGTAATAGTTTTATAGCTTAAACATGACGAATAGATTATAATGGGTTATTATGAACAGGCCTAAATGGGATCTTATTTTATCGATGTTTTCTGTCAACACAATGGTGAAGTAACAAGTTTATTGGGTCGAATATTGTCGGAAGTTATGAGAAACCACTAGGTTTAGCAACGGCTTGAGTTTTTTTTTTGTGTAAAAAATGTATAACTGGTGTATTACCGCGTTTGGTCAAGCATTAGAGCGAGTAATTGATCTAAATGTATCAACTGAACCATTGACTGCACTTATCAATAGGTACTTATCAAATTTTTGGGCGTTCGTTGAGCCGATTATACATTGTAAGTTGGAACCGCCTTTAGAAATTATTCAACACCATTTTAAAATGAGATTGAGTAATATTTTATTTAGGTTTCTACTTTCCATAAAATACTTGAAAGTTAAACAATGTATCACTGAGAATTTTCCTCATAAATTTTGGTATGAGTATACGAACATTTATAACTTAATGTCTTGTAAACAAAACACAGCGACATGCAGGAAACGACACGTCGTTTGATAAATATTTTACCTGTTGCCATGCACCAAGCCTTTATGAATGTGTTATTTTATACTTAAACATAATTGCTTAGATCCCTATCATTATTGTGCACGGCGGGATGGCTCCCGGCAAGGGAACTAATCTCGCTTGGTCTTTCGGTCGCGTGAAAAAACTTGGGTCTTTCTAATCGTGGGAAGTTCCGACAACTTTGTTTTCGATAAATCCCATTATGTGTCGAATGACTCTATTTGAAGAAAGTGTTACTTTTGCTACTGTTTGATCTTCGTCTTCGTTTCAAGCAATTTGTTTACTCGATTCGACTTCGATTTAGCTTTGAAGAAAACGTGACCGTTTACTGCAGTTTCTTTTTTGTCATTTGAGTCTGTATTGTCTACAATATCTTCTAAACTACGAAGAAATATTCTATTACATTCAAATGTGTTGTTACATCTATGATATTTACTTCTACTATACGATTTACCTAATTAGAATTGTGCGGTCTGCTGCTCGCTTTACGGTCACAGATTGAATTCTCACCCGGAATAAAGCTCTTGTTATTATTCTCCTAAAGTCCAGGAAAGAAGTGTTAAAGTGAGATAGATGATAAAAATAATACCATGTGAAAATATCAAGTTTCATATTTACTTACTAAGTGCATTCGATGTGTACTTACGTTGCCTTTTCTCATCGTCACACCAGCTACACACGAACCAACGGTCACCCGATACATGCGTCATACCTCCGGATGTGGTACCCTTACATCTGTAGAACCTGTTTGAGACAACGTACTTTTTGTCCCACTATCTCGTCCATTTGTTTGCCGACGCGGCCATTAGCCGACTGTTTGATGTTAGATGTTCTGATAGAGGAATGGGTGCGGTTTTATTCATATAGCCTTGCGATTTCTGGGAAGGTATGAGGTAAAAACTTAGATTCGCTACGTTAATGAAGATTATAATGAGATGTTTTGACGTTTCGTTTTGGGATTGCTATTATGTGGTGAGTTTTTGCTTGAAATTCCTTTTGAACTCATTAGCGTTCTGCTAAACATTTTTCAATGGCTTAATGATTATTTACAAAGTAACTATGGATGATTTTTTTCTAATAATCGATGAAGCGACCTTTGTGTCATCATATGCATAATCAATTCAATCTTTAATGAAGTGTCATTGAAATTATTATTACATTATAAATTCATATTGAACATCGCCATTTCTGCTAAACACGATATTAAAACGATCTAACGCTTAAGTGACTAAGTAGAACACATCGGTACTAAACATCTCCGCCTCATTCTCTACGATGAGAACAGAACGATACTATAAAGTTTAAATTGCATTTAAAGCATGGTTCACATGTTCTATATTCCCGTTCTCCCACGTAGTTCCCTCAGTACCTACACGCGATCATCAATCTAAGGCCGGAACAATAGCCGTTGGAAGACTTGAAGAGCCGCGAATTTTTCGAACCGCATCACAGACATGTGATGTGTGAAATAGTGTTTGGAATCGCTGATGTGTGTATAACTTTCGATTTTAGTGCCGTGAAAGCTTTGTACGGTTCCGTCGATAGGTGTTTTGTTTGTATAACGAGTATTGACTCTTTTACTTCACCTATTGTTCTCGCTTAATGATATGTTATTTGATCGTCATTTTGTTGTCATGCTTTAGTGGCGATAAATAGGAAACCATATTTTCTGCTTTCTTTCATCTTAACCCTTTGAGTTCGAGTTCAGTATTCAGATGCATTAAAGTCGAGTCAATATGATTGACAGTGATTTTGTTACCTTTGGTTCATTAGCATAGGCTAGAAGAGTACTGTTTGAAGTTTGGTTAACTTGCAGAAAATCTTGTTAGACAACCAAACAAGTTTATAATGTTTTAATGGTTCTTGCATAAGTTTTTAAAAATAAAATCATGATTATTTCTTTAATCTTTCCGGCAATCCAAGTTAATTAATAACTTTTTTAATAGTCGATGCAGTCGAATAGGTCCTTGTACGAGTTTTTTCCCGCTCTTTTTATTTCCTAATAATCTATAGAATGCAATTCAAAGCGTACGCTAATCGAACTCAGTTTTGAGGTTGTAAGGAAACCTGTTCGTTGATGTCATTCTCCGAAAATAACTCTACTGCATGCAAGTCGTTTGGCCAACCCTACTAATTTGGAGACTTTTTTGTAGGTTTATACTTAAATGGTAATACCTAGACGGGACATCAACGATTATACCATATTTGGAGCATCATTGAAGGTTTGGTTCGAAAATACTTTAAGGTGAATTACTAAACGGTAGTCGTCCAGAATGAATGGCACGAGTTTTTCTATCAGTAGCTCTGGCATAAAATGTTCGTTCGTTGCCAACTTTAAGTTTTAACTTGGTTGAACCAGCCGAACGTCAAGCCTACCAAGGTATTTTTATTTTTCGGGTTAATACCCGCGTAAATTGACTGCACCGTTGGTGTGGTGGCTGGGCAACTGACTGCCGTGCAACGTGTCGCGGGTTCGATTCCCGTACGGAACAACTCTTTGTGTGACCCACAAATTGTTGTTCCGGGTCTGGCTGTTATGTGCATGTGTAATTGTATGTTTGTAACCGCACCCACGATACAGGAGGAATTCCTAGTGTGGGGCAACGTTGTTTAAAAAGAAAAATATATATTGTAAATATGAAACGCGAAGGTTTAAAAGACAGTATTTAATTTAAAATAACGATACTTAAAAATCTCCTCGCATTTGTAGTATCGGCCTTAAGATGAATGAAGACGAGCCCACACGAATACACGTAGCTGTAGTACAAACAAGACTTTTAGTACTACAATTTAAATAAATCGCCTTTGTTTAGTTCTCCCACGAAATGCAGTAACGGAACAGCACTAAATGGTAGGTAACTGGTTAACTACATACATACGTCACTACACTACGTGCGAACATCCAACGCATTATTTGCTCGTGAGAGAGTAAATTGAAATTTATGCCAAGTTGACAGCTCAATGAGACATAGTTTAATCGAAACAATGTGAACAATGTGAAAAAAAACAAACAAAACCCGTGATACTAATTTAATAGTACTGTTATGTTAAGGTTTAGATGTGTATGGTAAAACAAATGGATGATAGCTCGTCTTTTTCCTTATTTGAAAGATATAAATGAGAACACGTACTAGGTTTACTGCGAAAATTACCTGTATTTTACCTTTCCGAAGACAGGATAGTCGTTGACGTCCATTTATTTCCGTAGGGAGACGTGTTTTTCGTTTCATTAAATAAAAGGCCTGCCTAATGCTTAACGTCTACAGGCGTGTGTCAAGTCGGCTAGAGACTTAGTGACAATTAGGGAATAGAATTTGTTTTTCAAAGTCGATGATCGTGGTAGTGAGTTAACCATATTGTCATCGTCGAGGGTAATTGCTGCCTGGATGTTATTCTTTATAGTAGACTTAGGGCTAAAAAACACGAGCAAGGGTAGCTCGCTGCTTGATCATGACCTGGCTCGGGCGTACGTAAAGAGCCAATAGACCACCACAGATAAGGCCCAACAGGATGAGGCCTCGGCCTGGACTGGGAGAAGGAACGGGGTGATTTTTTATCTAAGAGTCTGACACAAATTCATTTGATTTTACCCTCCTGAATAAGACCTTCGTACATTAGTGTACGTTTTTCGGTTCGTCATGAGAAATATCATAAGTTATTAAATACAAAAAGGATATAAGCTTCGTACCTAGCCAACGTGCAGTTATAATTGATCTCATTTCCATATTTCAGATAATACCGGCTCTCTTAAATAACGATTACGTGGCTTGACCTTCTTTTGCTTTTTATCTCATTTCACTTTTTATTAATTTACATGGCATTTACGTAGTTGTCCACTTACTGTTGAGCAATTTTGTAGGTTTTTGTAAAACTTATTAAAGTTTGTAGATGTGATGAAATAATTTCTTAGTGGAAACTGAAGATAAGCTGATGATGTCTGGGTTGCTTCGGTCCCCCATATACTGCTATAGTCATGTATGTGTGAATTGTGATTGCAGAGTTTGGGGTGTTATATTCCATGACCGAGTGTAGTTTCGTTGTTTTTTATTAAGTATCAGTAAAATAACATTATTTGTAATCAAACAAAATGTACATCTACATTAATTAAAATCATAACTAGATAGATAAGTACGATTCAGCCTAAAATGTTTTAAATGTTGGATGCCTTTTTTACGTTATTTAAGCTGTAGCATTTAAGCTCATTTACTACATGCATGTTTAATCTGACTCGGTTTTCTCGTTTCGGATTTTAATCAGTCTGCTTGTAAGTTAGTAATAAATGTCACTTACACAATATTATTACTTGCATATCCGTGTCGAAATTTTGACTTTAGGGTCTTTTCGTCAAATAAGTTTTTAAGTAAAAACTGCATTAGGGATGCCATTTTCAAAACGCGGATGAAATGATTTTGTTAACATAACATAGCTTGAATAATAAAAATGTTTTCATCGATACAATACTTTATAATTAAATTGAGTATAATTATGGCACATACCTTACCACAAAGGTCACATACTGTCAAACTTGTAATTAATAACTTTTATGCGTGATCAACTAATAAGAATCATAATTAACATGAATATAATTCTTAATTACATCTGAGCTAAGATCGGTGATTCAATAACAGAACGTGTATGAGTCATTATACCTACAGATAAACCATCGAGGAGAAGGACATTTCCTTTAGTCACTGAGAAAAATAATAATCAGAAAATGATACTAAAATAGGAAAAGATATGATCACGTGTATAATTTACATACAGACACAAGAACGAAACGAAGAACACAAGTCAGCTTATAATTAAAATAAATTACAGACAACAGAAATAAGAACTAACTAAGTCATAGGTCAAGAGCAAAATGCTGAACTTGAAATTATTGATAAAACTAAATTCATAGCCGTATTAGGTAATTATCTCGAAAATACATGTACATCATAATATAGTATATTTATTTTGGAAATGAAAAACAAGGTCTTATTCATTATATTAAATATAAATAACTAATAAATAATTGAAGAAATAAATTTCAGTTATTTACGAGTGTGTTCGAAAGACAAGATAATTTTATCTAAACATCCACCTATTTAAAAATAAGAAAGGCAGCCAGTGACTCAAGCAAGATAACGCACGCCACTATTGCTCTATTCTCGTGCCAATAGATGAGGTGACGCCACCAATCTGATTCCCTCACGGCATGCAACTTTATCGCTTCCGCCTGCACCGGAGCGGGCGCCGCGAACTCAAGTAATAGCAGGCCTTATCTGAGACAAAAGGACCGACTCCACTATTCCATGTTTCGCCCCGTTTACCCTATTTATAGGATGTTGTTTTTGAATGGTCCTTAGTACCGATAACAATATCCATATTTATTTTACGGCCATGTCTGCCGTTTAAGTGTTCTATAAAAGATATCTAGAAAGTATCCGTGGCTATATTTGTTCTTACTTTATCTATTCCTATATTAATGTGCACTTTCTTTTGTTTCAGGTTAGTATTACATGCAAGTACGAGTAATTCCGAGACATCGCTATCAAGTGCTTCAAGCTGTTTTGTAAGCGATCGTATATTAACTTGCTTTGCCAATTAATCTTCTTTATCCTAGTGTTTCACTAGCGTATCAGTACCTGTGTTCATAAAGGAAACTAGTCCTACGTTCCTTGCGACCATTATTGATGATTTAGATAGTTTGTTGGTCTTGTCGCTTTAAACTAAAGCTTGAGGCTATTAGTATCAGAGGGAAATGGTGTCTTACTAATTCATCCCTATCGTAGGCTGTCGGAAAGGTATACGGGTCTTCCTAATGTGATGTGGGTTTAATTCAACAACTTAACATATTCCTTTTTGATCTCATTTAAACAAATCTTGTAGGTGTTCCCATAACATTCAAGAGCTAGATTCGCATTTCGTGACATCTTTACCGCTATTCCGCCGTCATACAGTTCCCAGACCGTTCACCTAGCTTCTATTCACGGCTATTACACTATTACGAGCTTTTATGCAAGCAGAAACCAAGTCAGTCACATCATCGGAGTTCGAACAATGTCAAGTGTTCGCTCACAAGCATTTTCCCGTTGCATTCATTGCCATAACGTTCAGCGATTCACCTATTTCGTCTAATGTTTTTATGCAACGCGATTTGTGCATAAACTCATCCATTATTGGTACTTATGTATTCCTAACGTGATTTTTAAATCGTTTCAGATTATATGACATTTGAATTGCTGATCGTGGGTTTTGAATTTTGATTTTGTTCACTACGCTCTGTTGTGCTTATAAAGTCTTGTTGTTTTGATTCAATCTTTATGCTTAATTGAGGTAAACGTTTTATTTTTAACATAAAACTTGGTGAATTTTAAAAAGTGATCATCGTTTTCTTATTAGACTCATAGATTATAATCGAATGCACTTCTAAATGAACATACAAAAAAACAATCAGCCGAACATAGTACCTCCTGCTTTTTTTGAAGTCGGTGAATAAATAAGCTTGACGAGTCTTTCTTAAGTAGGTAGTATAAGTTAACTTTTTAGAACAACGAAGATTTAAAAAAATCATTTAAACATTAAGCCACAGAAATTAATATATGGACTTACATTAATAACCATATGGACTTACATCAACAGCCAATTTTTCAGCGAAGTCTTAAAAAACGCAACGAAAAACAGAAACATAATATTGATTTGCCATTATGCACTTTCTCTCAATGTCAACAAAAGTACAAACAAAATGACCTAGACAATTTTGCATCGCACATTTGTAACACAACATTATCTCGTGCATCTGGCAGTCGGCGCACGCGCCCGTTGACATGCATGCCACGTACGAATCGGATAGCATCGCGAACATTGGTCCCTCGTGTTTACAAGGATTAGGATTATCAATATCCTATTTATTTTACTCATTTTGCCCAGACCTTAGTTTTGCTTCAGACTCATTCTGGTCGTATGATGTCATGGTGGCCAGGAATTTAAGGCTGGCAAGTAACAATGTAACTTTTCCGAGTTGTATGTACTTTCTATGATTATTTAAACACACCTGTGACATACGGTGAAGGAAAACATTGAGAGGAAACCTGGAATTATGACTTCTTATTATAAGTTCAAATTACCAATCCGCCTTGAGCAAGCGTGGTGAGCAATGCTCAAAACTTCTCCTTGTTAGAAGAGGCCCTTCGCTCAGCAGTAGGCTTATAGGCTGATGATGTGATGTATCTGGTCTGTTCTTTGTCTTGCACTAAAATAGTTTACCTTAATAGTAAGTAGGAAAATGGATCTAATGACTCATAAAAATAGCGTTTAAATTCCATATTTCAGTACTATTTGTCTCCACATAGCCATGGATGGCATCGGGTACTTTCACCTTAACTATTTAATAATCTTGATTAAGACTTGATTCAATTTAACTTTCCAAGTCAATTCTTTTGTTCGAGTAAAGATCTTTTGATAACTTTGTCAAATTCACGTCATTGAAATGTCTGTTTTAATTGAGAAGATATTAGAAAATGTTCTACTGAAATTGTTGACTCTTTGAATGCTTTTATTCAAGTAATGAGACAGGATAATCAGAGCCATTTGTGGCTTCCTCTTGAAATATGGAGGTTTACGTGTATTCATTTAGATACAGACCATTATTCAAATGACTCCTAAGTCCTACGCAACCCGTGATGAGAAAGAGGCACTCAGATTAGCGACTAAGATACAAGCACGTGAACTATGTCGTTTCGAAAACAAAACAAATTTTAACATAGGCAATTAAGCACATTGTTGTTTTCTATAATAACGAAGACACATTTAAATATTCATGAATACTTGGTCAGTTCAAATCAAGGTTTATAGTCTTAAATTACCTACGATTGTTACATCGGTCAAATTACAAACAAAATTATTATTGGAATCTTGAGCATTCCTTCACATAGCAACAATTAGGCTCGTACTACGTGATCAACTTTCGAATGTTTTAGGTGAGATCATTTCTAGCAATTTGCATTCCATTGCCATTTATGTCCTTAAATGGCTCATTTTAAATGTAGCTGAGATGAAATCGTATGGCGTACGTACATACGTCACGGTGCCTGACGGTTCTCGGGTCACTGCCCCTGAACTCGTCTGCATTTCCTCTATTTACTGGTTTACTGGTGTACTAACCTCATGTTCGGGCTTATTTAGGGCGTGAATTGAATGAATATGCATTGTTTAAGCCAACGCGTAACGATAAGGAAGCTGTGCAGTAAAGAACATGTATTTTATCATACCTATTTTTATAAACGATTATTTGTTCTATTGAGGAATAATTTAGCGACTAATAATGGGTGTTTTTGTGATGCAACGTGTAACATGCCTAATGACACTGTAATCTCATAGAGTGTGGTTGCGTTTCACAGCAATTTTTGTCCTATTATTTAATCAAATCATTTGAAACGTAACATATGTGAAATGTCATCACGAACTATACTTTGAGCACGTTATCATCTTATTAACTAGTTCTGGCATCTAACGATCGTGTGCGAAATAACCCATCTGTTTGTGGTGAAACCTGCGAGCGCTGACCTTTGACACTAAATCCAAGATGGCTGCCTAGCTGTCATACTAAATACTCTTACTTTCCTTATCTGTTAACAAATCATATTTTACCGTTTCATAGCCTCTTTTAACGATTCATTGTGCTTTTGATTCGGAGATACTATTGTGAAATCATTTTAAGAGAATTAGCACTCTTTGTTGGCAGTGAATGTCGGACTACCGGTGGTGTATTGATTGTGTAATTCACACCTATGAATTATGCCTTTTCTAGCGCATCTGACTATAAAAGATCATCTATTATTAAAGCATGTGGCATTTAAGCTTTCGGTTATACTGAATAAGCATTTCTAATTCGCAAATAATATTGAATCAGTTTCGGATAATATCGGTTAAGCTATGGCGCGTTATTTGAGTCCATAAACGTAAAGTGCCCATGCAAATCTGATACCGTATTCAAAGTAGAATTATTTAAGCTTTGAAATTTCGCCGAGATGTATTTATTGGTCTAATGTGACATTACGAGGAAATCGGAATGAAAAGTTCCGTGATTTTATTGTGTTTATTTGTTGCATGCTCTATAATATGGTTCATTTATCATTGACAACCTCGATTCGTCGGCCGCAGTCAAGCCATAGAAATTGAACATAGCAGTTTCCTTAAGCGTTCGTTCGTTTCTTATGATTGATATCTGAAGTCTTTCTGCTGTTTTTTACTGATTCATGTCGTCCGTTTAAGTTATGACTTGAGTGAGGTGTTTCTTATGAATCAGTGAAGAACTTGTTTGTAGTTTTTATGGATTTGTTTTATTCATTAGTCGTCGTTCAAAGAACATTCTTGTTCAGTATTTTAAAATTTTTAGTATCGTCTCATGAATTTTAATTTAACGATATTTAAGTAAGTTTCCTTTTTAAACGTTTATAAGTTTGTGTTGTTTTACACCTTATGGACAGTTAAGATTAGCCTTCAGAATCTTGCTCTGTTATTCAATAAAGATTGTAAGGTCTAGAGGTTCATGAGTTTAATGAGGCTGATTTTATGGTCTGGTTAGGCGTAACAGGCCGTAAACGTCCATAACATTTACGACTTTAATTCCGTCTTCCTGTAGAACATTGTTTATAAGCTTTTTCATCGCGATTTCATTGGCATAAGTGTAATCTTATTCTTCTTCTTTTAACTTCATTGATTTTACTCCTACATCATCTCATTAAGAGCAACATAACTAAACCTACATTGTGTTATTATGTCAGATATTTTAATACTTAGATAAGTGAGATCTTCAACCTACTCGAAGTTTAAATATATTAATGAAAAGCGTAGAGTACCATCCCACGCTGCTCGTAAGACTAATGAAGTAACGGTGTTAGTAAACAATGAACCAGAAACATGTATATGTTCTTATAGTAAAGTTGGAACACAGAACAGTAGGTATGCAATACCGGGTCCAGTTGTACCAGTCAGAATTACGATGTATTGTAAGTGCGTTCAACTGGCAGTTTATGCTAAATTTTCGCACGTCCCTCTTGTCTACCAAATATTGTATACAAATGTTAGTTTGATCTTTGACTCTGGAGGTTTATTCTGAATGTCATGGGGAAGTAAACGTTGTTTCTCTAGCTCGTTAACTATTTGAGCTTAAGGATAAGGTTTCTTAAGTAGGTATATTTTATTAATAAGCACGTTACAATGTAGCGTTTATTCACCTTACTATTCTTTAAACTATAAATAAATAGGTACCTATTTATATCGCATCCAAAAAAATCGTCCACATAAATGTCAATGGGAAAAGTGCCCAAGTGGGAAGGTTTGCAGCATTGCCACTCATACTTATCCTCTGCCTGAAACATAAACCAGACTTTTAATCTCGAGATGCGTTTACCAGGCGTGAAGAGATCTCAGCAGATTTATTTGATTATTAAGATTCAAATTTTTTGCTGTTATAACCTGTCTTATTTCTAATAGGATTACAGTCCAATAAGACTACACACAGATTAGTGACCTTCAACTTTAATCCTCGTAATACACGGGAATTATAAAATCTCTTTATTTGTTTTACTAAGAAAGTTGGCCTTAGTACTCGTCCACCAGTCCGACTAGGCGCCATATAACTTTATAAGCTTTGTTAATGCAACGCAATGTTTCTCAATTTTGAACAACGTGACATGAATAAGTACTTGCACTACCATCGAGGTCGGGGGTTAAGCAGAAGAGCTGTCAATACACAGGTGCTTACCTGCCAGCTAATTATGTAACCAATCCGGCAACTGCACTCTACTGCATTGGCCAATTGGGGTCGCCTTACGAAGTACTATCTCAATATCTTTCATGGTCAGTGAAGCGTGTCATTTGCTTTGCAGATAACTAAGGTAAATTTTGAATTTGAATTTAGAACTGTGTAAATGTTTTGCAGTTTTTTGTCGGGTCTTTTTCGATTCGGTATTAATAATGCAACTATAAGTACGTATTAAGATGGATATGGAAAAAAACTAATGAAATTGCACTTTTATTGATGTCTTGAATATTTTTATCATTTGTATATTCACACGTTTAACCTGTTTACTTAAGGAACAATTGCAAGGACACTCTCACTTTTACTTTAGTCCTTGTGTAACTCAACACGACATTACAGGAAGGGAACAATTTTAGTTTCTGCCAGGCTGTTTAGGAAGTGGGACTGACTTTCTATATTGCACTAGTGGTCCTACTTGATAAACTTCGCTAGCTGTTTATCATGTACAAGCATCATCTATACGACTGTGTAGTAAGATGCGTGTATTGTACAATCGTTCGCTGAAAAGCAGCTACAATAGTCGCATACTAAATCTGTTGCTGACATTTCGAATTGTATG
Organism: Spodoptera exigua; assembly: GCA_902829305.4. Lineage (NCBI taxonomy): Eukaryota > Metazoa > Arthropoda > Insecta > Lepidoptera > Noctuidae > Spodoptera > Spodoptera exigua. The sequence goes on from LR824612.2 coordinate 10,184,271, forward strand.
TTGGAATTTTAAGCTATTGTAGAACAAATTGGAGTGTGTTTAAAATGACTATATTTTTTTATTATTATTAAATATTTAATACGGACTCGTGTCCTTGTCATACAATTGCAATTTTACTTTACATAGCAAAAATTTATTATAATGATCTTACATGCTGTATGTTGCTAACTCAAACACATAATATATTACACCCTATATCAACAAATACAATATCTTGTATTAAATTTAAATTTTTAAATTTGATGAGGCTGCACGTTATTCAGCTGAGGGAATGTAAAGATGCTTAAATTCTTATAAGTATGTTTAATGTGATAATGCGACTAAATTTAGAATATAAAATATAAAGGAAATCCAACTAAGGTGATTTATTATTAGTTGAAATGCCCCGTGAGCCATGTTTGGTGTTGGCAAAATACTTATATAGTAAAAGTTGGTGTACAGTTAAGTATATAGATGGAAGTGTGATATAAAGAATGAGGACAACGAATTTCCATACATTGATGAAAAGTTTGTACAAGGTCGTTAACCCTTGGGACTGTGTCACGTATTCTCGTCTTAGCAACATTGTTTGAGCAGGTGAACATTTTATGACGAATATGTTTTTTTTACCTACTGTTCGCGCAGTTTTTTTGTGAATATTGTCCTCTTTAATTTCTGTCTTGTTTTTGTCTGACATAGTATTTAGTTGTTATTATTGTTCAATTATGAAATCTTGTAGTCACACTAATGATGACACGTTCCATAGGTAGGATAGAAACCCCAATCAAAACATACTGATTTAAAAAAAAAACAGCTATGAGTGGGGGCTACTGGAGGCCCAAACCTTCCCCTACACCAACCCCTATTGTATCTCCAAAACACAAATACTTCGGCAATGCACTCGTAACACCTTCGATGTTGTGGGTATCTATGGACGGCGCCGATTGCTAGCTACCAGGCAATGGGTGGTTATTTAAAAAAATATATATTACGAAGTGTTAAATACACACACTAATAAGTATGTAAGGTTTGTATAATAGAAAAAAGAACATTTCTTTTGCCTATCTTCTATCTTTAAGCCATTGTCTGCCATTACTAAACACATCTACATAGTAATATAGTCTACAGTCTCCTAATAGAAGCAGTTCGTTATCACTCCGTGTTGTATAAACTTTAGCAAGTACACGTCCACATACATGACCGGTAAACTGCAGTCTGTTGGTATTGTATCTCTAAGTAGGTCCCGCTTTCTAGTGTTCATAGGTTGATAACACAGTATTGGCTATTGTAAGAGCTTTATCATTTACTTGGAGAGATAATTTGGTAGATAATGTTAGCTATGTTATCTTTAAAGGAACGTGCGACTGGAGACTAAATTAGGTGTTGATTTATAATGTTGTGCACTGATTTATTATTTGGTCCTTCTGGTTGACTTTTGGTCCTTTTAACAATTGTTTATGAACCGAAAGACCATCTAATACGAAGCATTTTATAAATTTATAAAAAAATCCTAGATGCGTCCTTTTTTAATATTAAAAAATTATCTGAAATCGCGACTTCTACTCTAAAACTAAAACAGTTACCGCAATTAAGAATGAATATTTAGTAAACCAGGTATGAATTAATTTATTAATTTACCTTAGCTTAAGTAACCCATAGGAGTGAGAACACGATTACTGAATCAATAACAGCAGTAGCAAGCTATCTATTATATTATCATCACGATTTAGCATTCCAGATATCAGAATTCATTCCTAATTTATTATTCATATCGACATTACGAAACTGCGTTGATTTACTCAACATTATACCTTATTTTCGAACAAAATATCTACTGCCTTACTTGTTACGCATAAGGATTGTTTGGAAAACACGCAGTAAAATCAATAGAATAATGGTTCTTGTCATTTTGAGAACGATACATTATTAATATTTCTTCTATGTGCTTTGTCTTGTTTTGATAATAATGTAACAAAACGTAGCTATACGGGTTAGAAGGAAGTTGTGATACAAAGGGGAGTAAATAGTTTATTTATGTGCGATAAATTTTATTGCTTAGCCCTGTTGTAAAATTTGTATTCAATGTTTATGAATTGTGTTTAGTGTTTGAAGTGTCCACAAGATCTCTTGTCAAGAAGATTTGCTATGTTGCTTGGTGCTGCGTTAGTAGACGTGGTTGAGGTCTTATGCATGGGGACGGGGTTTCGAAACTTGGCAAGTACAGAGAAAAGGATCTCCCTATGCAGATAGCTGCATACATATTTGTACTTCAGAGAGGATCCATTTCTCTGCAGCTGACCGTACCAAGTTATATGTTCTTTTCTTTTTATGTTTATTAAGACATCACTGACATACGGCGAAGGATAGCATCTTGAGGAAACCTTTTTTTTTGTAAATGGAAACACAAAATGGTGTTGACTCTTACTAACCCGACGCCTCCCGTTCCTTCAGCACTATGCCGAGGCCACGGTACCTTATTGCGCTTACCCTGCAAATGTTGAAGAATTCTGGGCATACGATTTCGAAGTGACATAATAATAAGTTGGAAATCAATTCACCAATGCGCCTTAAGCAATCGTGGTGAATAATGCTCATACCTTCTCCGTGTGAGAAAATGCCTTTACTCAGCAGTGGGCACTTATAGGCTGATGACGATAGTGCTGCATTTGCAGATTAGAAACCTTTAACATGACTGTTGTTGAGTAGTTTTTATGTCAGATATGTTGAATGGTTATTAGAAATTGACACGATCAACTCAATATGTATTTTATAAAAAGGAACATAGCGATTAGTTTAATATACTGTTATATCTATTCATTGTAATTGAACGTTATATTATGTTACTAACGAAGCATTACATAAAACGCTAAACTATCTCACAAATGCAGTCCAAACATTTTTAGTATTAGGAGAGACTTGTTTCAGCATGAATGTCACCACCGGAGTGATACCATAGCTACTTGAAATCAGCCAGAAATAACGCATATTTAATTACAGACTGAAAAGGCCCAATTCTTTTCCCCCTATTCTAAAATCTCCAAATCTCTAAATCTCTTTAGGGCCAAGAGCACAATTTTAACTTCCTTAATATTGCTCGTGCCCTATGGCGGCGCAGGATGCTTTCCATCATATTATTACCTACTATCCATATATTATACTCGATTGCTAAGCAATAAAAAAAAACAGTAAAAATAAATTCAAGCCTAAAGAATGTCAGTTAAATGAGACCCTATTTTATTTCGTCACGGGGCTTCTGTCATTTACAAATACATCCAATTAGTGGCAACCAACTAACCTTTAACATCGAACGTAAAAATATATGTTAGGCCATTAAAGTCTACAAGCCAATTTTTCAATCGATTAATTAAAAGAATTTGTCATAAAAACTAAACGGCCTACTAATGAATAATGAATGTAAAACACCAACTACAAATGTGTAATTGGGTCTTGTATTACTTGAAAACTAATAACTCAAAATAAATAAGGTATTTTTAAAACCACAGGTTTCTTAAAATTTTGCACGTGACGACCAATATTACGTAAAATTTTAAACTTATTTGTGCTGAAATGAAATTAGCTAGACGAATACGAATGTTAAGTACCAATTTGAGGGATTGAATTAATACAGAAAAGCGGTCACTACATGTTGATGAATTTTTCTAGTATCTATTCTCTCTAATGCGTCTATTTACCCCGTTTCATCTTTATATCGTCCGGGGTTGCGGGAAAGCGCAATAAACCGCAGCCAAAGGGACGGAGTGGTCTTTAGCCAATAAGAGTCTGACACTACCTCAGAGAAACGGTTTAATGATTTTCCTCCTTCAAAAATCATTTTAATATTTTATCCGTTCGATAGCCGAAAAATATATTTTTCATCGGTCTTGTGTAGAGGGTTTAAATTAATGAAATAATGAATCTGTTGTAATATGACTTTAATTTGAGTCCACTAATCATTCAAGCTAATCAAAATATAAACACGCTGTAAGTAATATATTATCAGGTTTTGACAAGAACAAGGCTCAGGAGCTCTTGATTTTGCTGTGTGCAGTATGTTACCTTAGGGCTAGACCCCGGGCTTGTAATTAAAAGGACCATGCCTACACCTTGAAGGTGGCTTTAAGTTATGGGCCTGCATGCACAGTTTAACATATTAATACAGTATGCTAATTTAAGAGCTTGCTTGTGTTTCTGAAATTTCAATGTTCTTTATTTTAGATATATTTTGTTTTGTGTCTTGAAAACACGGTTAATTTGGAAACACGACTGAATGTTTTTATAAGAATCACTTAGCATCTGATATAACGCCTGCGCGTAAAAAAATGTCTGTTTCACAATTTCTGAATGGCCGCTATGTACCAGCCAGTACCATGTTTCATTTGAATATAGAAATCAGAGTCAAAATAATTCCTACTACCTAAACAATATGGAGGTACTCTTAAAACGTCTAGGTACTCGATGTAAAACGACCACACGCTATGATGTTTCGTAGTGTGACTAAGATTAGCGGAGACTCAATCCTTGCCCTGCCCCAGCCCTTAAATATCCGACACCCCTATCCCCAAAAATCCGGCAACGCACTCATAATTCCTTTGGTATTGCGGGTGTTCATGGGCAGTATTGATCACTTCAGGTGATCCGTCTACTCATTTGCCTCCTATTACATAAAAAAAACATTTCCTTGATAATTTAATTATTACGTAGTTCTTCTCACGTATCGTTTGTTAAGACAAAAGATAAAAAATACGTGTTCTTTTCTTATTGACTTATCGTCACATAGAGTACATCGTATCATATTCATATCCACTTAATAGTCACGATTGTGTTTATAATCAAGTATCATTCAGAGAAGAACTTCACGCCTGTAACTTAAAAATTGCGTCACATTATTTTGTGGCTCTTAACAACCGTTTCGCCACACAACGATATTTGTATACTTATTTCACAATGAAAATAAAATGATCATAAAATATACATATTTTTTTTAAACTTAGAATATTTATAATATTTTTATAGACGATCATAAAAAAGGTTCGCTGTTTTTTGAATAAATTCGAAAATATGTAGATGCAACTGTGTCGTTAAGTTATAACAACAATGTAAATGATATGAATATGGAATTTGTGTTTTATGCAAAAATAAGCCTTATTTAATCCTACTTTCATGGTCCACTTTACCAGTCATTATGTTCAGACAGGTTTTAGAAAATAAAAATAGATATTCAATATCCCAGTGTTACTTTAAGTGTAAAAATTGTAAGTAGAACGTGCTTGTTAAGCTTCACATTAGTGTAAGACAAGTGTCTAGCTCAAGGCAAATACTTAAGATTACTGCAATGTTTAAATCGTTGTCTAGGGGTGTGGTTAATAGTTTTGTGTTATTGTCTCAAGAATTTTTAAAAAACATCCTTAAAACAATCTACCTAAAGATTACATTTCCGAACACGAATAGAATTACTTAACTTCGAATTCTCTTCCAGGTATCTGAATGGCTATACACTTTAAAAAAAATAGGGCTGTACATCTAATATTGCGTAGTTTTACGACTGTCATCCGTATAATTATAGAAATAGGCGATATTTTTACGTGTACAATGAATATCTCCAAAACTTATACACAAACAAATTTGTAGTTCACATCTTACTTCTTATTGATATTATAAATGCGAAAGTTACGATGTTTGGACGTTTGTTACTCAATCGCGCCAAAACGACTTGCCGGATCTGGATGAAATTTGGCACAGGCATACGATACACTCCGGAATAGGACATAAGATACTTTTTATCAACCACGCGGGCAAATCAGCATTCGGAAGCTAGTTTTTTATATGATAAGTAGGTTTGTTAATGAGCAAACGCATCTCCCGATGATAGAAAACAGTGAATATAATGCAAGCGTTGTTTCCGCCTAATTTCTGTGTGAACATTAACGTTCACAAGCTTCATAATTCCTTTGAGGTGTAAAACCTTGTAACTATTATTCGTTTCTATAGTGACTTTTCAAGATATTGTTTCAAAAAGTGAGATCTCAACGATCGCGAAACAAATATAAAAATCGTCACGCAACAAATGCATTAGACACGTAATCACGTCGTTACTGTGTTTGTAAAAGTATTGCAATTGCACTTGCTTCATATCATGGTCTTCCATGATGTGATTGGCCAATGTAGATGTTATTTAATATGAATCATGTTTGCGTTGATTAAATTAGGAACTACGATTTGGTTACCTTATTGTTGTTCTTTTGTTTTCTTTGTTTGTTTCTTTTAATTTATCGTTTTTTGCTTCTCCTAAGAAAGTACTCTTTTCCTTTGACTTGACATTAAATACTGTTTTGTAGTGGTTGCCTATATTAATTTAGTGTTAAATCATTATATCTTTTATAACCTATAGGTTCTTCTGCCAAAGATTACAAAATATCGCCTCCCTCCTCCTCATCCATCTCCTCATCCTCCTCTCTCATTGCTCTTCATGATGATGTCTGTCTTGTTTCTTTTTCTTAACCATGACATGAGACTTTTTTGAAGTGATTTTTTAGTATCCTTATTTTGAGAAGAGGCTTTATTAGTAAGTATTTGAACCTATAAAATTAGGTATAATAATTTAATCTACGATCACATGTATTCGAGAGGTATTCCTCGTAGCGCTCCCGTTTTGAAACGCTCCCATCTAAGCGCTCCCGTTTTATTCCTCTAAGCGCTCCCAAAAGGAGCGCTTCGAAGAACGATTAAAAATATTAAAATTTATTTCCTCGAAGCGCTCCCACGTTTAAAAATAGGGAAAAGCATGAAGTAAACGTAATGAATTATATCGATAATTTTTATTTAGTTTGTAGTAGATTTAGTCGCGCTGGCAGACTTGCTAATGCGTATGACGTCACAGTACCGTGGCGTGGAGCTAGTCCCCAGTGGTACACACAAAGTACTCTTGTAACTATTATGTAGGTCCTACTGCAATGTGATTATTATACGTATATAATTTATATTAAGTATAGGTATCTATGCGTTTTATTTATAACATCTTCTTTGAATACACAATAACATTGGTCCTTGTATACACATATGAGTGCCGAAAGCAAAAAGATATTATTCTCTCAATTTCGTAATTTGGTTAAGCAACATCGATGTCGATGATGCACACATGAGTTTTTAAAAATTATCGATATAATTCATTACGTTTACTTCATGCTTTTCCCTATTTTTAAACGTGGGAGCGCTTCGAGGAAATAAATTTTAATATTTTTAATCGTTCTTCGAAGCGCTCCTTTTGGGAGCGCTTAGAGGAATAAAACGGGAGCGCTTAGATGGGAGCGTTTCAAAACGGGAGCGCTACGAGGAATACCTCGTATTCGGAGGTATTCCTCGTAGCGCTCCCGTTTTGAAACGCTCCCATCTAAGCGCTCCCGTTTTATTCCTCTAAGCGCTCCCAAAAGGAGCGCTTCGAAGAACGATTAAAAATATTAAAATTTATTTCCTCGAAGCGCTCCCACGTTTAAAAATAGGGAAAAGCATGAAGTAAACGTAATGAATTATATCGATAATTTTTATTTAGTTTGTAGTAGATTTAGTCGCGCTGGCAGACTTGCTAATGCGTATGACGTCACAGTACCGTGGCGTGGAGCTAGTCCCCAGTGGTACACACAAAGTACTCTTGTAACTATTATGTAGGTCCTACTGCAATGTGATTATTATACGTATATAATTTATATTAAGTATAGGTATCTATGCGTTTTATTTATAACATCTTCTTTGAATACACAATAACATTGGTCCTTGTATACACATATGAGTGCCGAAAGCAAAAAGATATTATTCTCTCAATTTCGTAATTTGGTTAAGCAACATCGATGTCGATGATGCACACATGAGTTTTTAAAAATTATCGATATAATTCATTACGTTTACTTCATGCTTTTCCCTATTTTTAAACGTGGGAGCGCTTCGAGGAAATAAATTTTAATATTTTTAATCGTTCTTCGAAGCGCTCCTTTTGGGAGCGCTTAGAGGAATAAAACGGGAGCGCTTAGATGGGAGCGTTTCAAAACGGGAGCGCTACGAGGAATACCTCGTATTCGAAGTCTCAACCCAAATAATAACAGAATATCGTCATAAATAAATTCTTGACATCCTTAAATAAAAACAAGCAACCCTAAATTGGTGCAAGAAGCGTGTGATTTACAGCAAGACACGCCGCGGGCGACAGAGTTCCTAAGAAGATCTGCAGATTGCGGCAATGCAATACACAATACATTTAGTTCTACCTTTATTTACCTAATACAGCATGAGAACCGTGCTAAAGTCGAAATTTCAAACAGTAATTGGCGATTGTTTTGTTCATTCACTTCATTCCGATACAATTTCGTATTTATAGTGTTTAAGTGACCATACAACGGTCAAAAGTCACTCGTTCTCATTGATATTACACTGTATCACATTTTGTAATGTTTACACAATTTACTTATTATTTGGCGATTTGACTCTTTCGCCTTTACCCCGTATTATATTCCGTGTTTCGTGTGATTCAACTCGAAGCTAAATGCTCTTAGTAACTCTAGCTCTCGTTGAAATTACACAAGTTATATTCTCATGCGGTTTCTGAATGTCAAGTATGAATAGAAGGGTCTTTAAATAAGTAATTTGTGTCAAAGGTGATTGAGAAAAGGTCGGTACTAATGTTAGTAACTATTGTTATAATAAAATATTTAATTTGAAGTGAAGCTAGACTACTTACAGGTTTGTTTGTAGAACAACTATAGACGTGAATAGTTGTCATTAAAATTTTATGATTATTTTTTATTTTATGGTTATTTAATCGTATGTATTATGAACGTTAGTATTTTGCATGTGAAATAAAAAAAGGGCGTTTTGTGTAAAAAAGAGTTGAATGCAAAATACTCTTTTCTTTTTTTTGTGGAAAACGATCATCATAGTCAACGTTGCCACTCCTTTGGAGGTTTAGAATTTGAGGATTGATCCGAAATGCGTCGACGACGTATCACAACGCACATATTCAATACTGAGTCTGAACCAAATTCAGTTGTATGGCAAAATGATCCATACACCTACCACCGAAGTGCTATTTGTCACAAGCTTTCATAGGTTCCTATTTCTCCATCCTATTATAAATGAATAGCCAAATAGTACACCACACTCACCTATAGGTTAGCAACGCCTTAATATCTATACTATCTAAACGACTCCCTGTGAACGATGTGAAAGTTTCCCAAGGCAAATAGGTTACTATGCAAGCCGATCGCTTGTCACCTACTTGAACACTTTTACTACCTTCAAGTAGTAACAGCTTTAAGGATAGTTTGAACTTTATGTCCTTTAGTGTAAATGTATATCTACATAGCTAATATTATCATAAAGGCTTGTTTCAACGCGCTTATCTCCGGAACTTCTGGTTCGCATTAAACAACTAATTTTGTGTTGGATAGGCCATTTATCTTAAGAGCTTTAAGCTACTAAACTTCACGCCACGATCAATAGGAGCAGGACAACAGGTGAAAGCGTAATTAAATGAAAGATGTTCTTACACTAACCTACTGTTGCCTATCGGCCCTTCATGTACAAATAGTAAATGCGATTTCTGGTATTTCTTTGAGGACAGGGAAATATTTATTTTGCAAGGACTTGTCTAGCCTAAACGTCACTCAAGAAGAATATCTTTTTTTGCAATAATGACATCTTTGATTATTCTATCAAAGCAGGCGTAATTTTACATAAACGAAACATTTTAACATAAAAATGGGAAACAGATTTGACTCTTTTTTAAGTTTTTTTTTAGCCTTTTATTCACAAATAACACACTACTTACTCAATGACTTATCCAGTCAGGTAAGAAAACTGGCACCGCTTAAGGCTCAATCCTCGTTTACAGTATAAACCTCTCATATTTTACATATACTTCATTTGCAAAAGCCATTTGACCTTATCAAGTGCCGACGATTGGTCGCATATGTACAGCGAATTCGCTGTGTATGCAAATTTTAGTGTCCATAGCGTCTTATGACAAGTAACGACGTGTTAACTGGGTTCTTTATATAAAATTGTAGCTTGTGAGCATACGAATAGGCGGGTCTGTTTTACATACTGATGCTCAAAGGTTAACTCATCAAAAAACTATCACCCTATTCAATTACATAGCCTTTAAGATGTTTTTTTACTAACGTTTTTACTTCTAACAAACTGACTGCATTTGACGGCAGACGTAGCTCCCGTAATATAATATTTGTTAATATAGATATATTATATTCTTAACATAACTAGATTCATGCTTTGATACGTATTTATCAGCCAGACCAGAGTGACACCAGGGCCTCATAGAAAACCTGCGTTAAACAACGCTTGCAATGTGATTCGCAATTGGCGGGGTTACCGAAGCCCCCATCTCTTACTATTCAAATTCCGATCCCTAAAAAGTTAGTAACGCACTTGTAACTTCCATATTGTTGTCCTTGAGCAGCGCCGCCCGATTGCTTACCGTACATGTGATTCATCTGCTTGTTTGCCGCTCCCATAAAATACTTTATAATTTAAAACATGTCTATATAAAAGTAGAAAGTGGTTACATGTATATCGCTTAGTAATAGTTCTAACGATAAAGTCAACACTTTACAAGATTGATTGAGAGCTACAATTTCACCTCTTGAACTTCAAATGATCTGGGTAACCCGATTAAGACATCATCATAATTTGGCACCATAAACAGGTTATATTACAAATCAAATTGCTTTTGCCAGTATAAGTAATAGCGCTTGCTATAAATAGTTATTGGCAATATCCTTTACCAAAAACCAGTATAACTGGACTAGTCACGGACGAAGCTTCGGATCCCGTTAGGGAAGTAAATCACATTAATGCTTTCCTACGCGTTGTACCCGTCATAGTGTGGCAGAGTTACATGTAGATAATTACGTGTATAATCCATTTCCTATGGTTTACTAACGCATTCCTCTCGAAGTACGCTTCAACAGGCAATAAGTTTAATATAAATCCAAGTCTTGCGAACATTACCTTTATCTGTTCGCAGATTATTCTATAAATCGTTCCTCGTTTACCGAAACAGGACGAAAATTCCAAACAAACAATTGAGTACGAAAGTAAATAAACCAAATATGTACCTACATGAAATAAATCTCTCACCAAAACGGTATCTTAAAACAAGAGTTTAGTTAGACAGCGAGTCAAATCTGATAGTGAGTATAAAATTCCATTTGTAGAGGCTATAAAGAATCCTAATCTTCAAATGAAATACGCAACTAAATCAAAACGTATCAGTTCTAAGACACGGCCTCAGCAGGTGAACATGGCTGACGACAACAATATTCTGTGAGCATCGCTGGTTCTATCACATAAATTATCCGCGTGCTCCCATACGGCGCGGGATGCGTTTGCGCTGGGGATACAAGACATGGACTAGTGGCGATTAATGATTTACGTGACCTTAAATTGGTGTTAATATAAATAGAAAATACCTTTGTATTATCTAAAAATTATTGGAGACTTGTTACGACGGCAGGCGAAAAGGTAACGTAATCTTGTTCAGTAATAAGTTGCGTCCTATTGCAATCAAAGTGCAATAATTCAAGTCCTTAATAACCCTTTATCGAACCATGATATGATGCAATCTTCCAATTAATATTTCATTTTTTAATTATTAGACAAGATAAAATTACAAAATTATCTCGTATCACATTCCAAGCGACTGTGATTAATTGCGTGCCAAAGATAAAATCGCGATCAATAATTCCCTTTACGAAATAAAAAATATAAATTGGTTACTAATAATAGTTATCTTATCCTAGTTAATTACATTTTTTTCCGCCACCCATTTGTGACTTGGGCCATAAATATTGTAACTAATGCACGCCCATTCGCTGTCAAGCAATACCGGCGGTATATCGGAAGAGGTGTGCAGAAACGAACTGGTTGACGTACGCTGCGTTATTAATTATAGCCGGTCCAGAGATATATTTTCATATATCCATGGGAATTTAATCTTAAGACCTGTTTAGGATGTAAGTAGACGTGTGAATTTGTTGTAGTGTTATTTGGGAAAGGTTAGATATCGAACTTAGGAATGAGTAGTAAGTTGTAAATACCAAAAAACTGTTTCTAGCCATAGTTGTAAATATGCCATAGTGCTTAGCCTTGTTGGTAGACTTAAATTTAATGAAAATATCGACTTACGTGCATAGCACTGCAGAGGCGACGGCACCCATTCCTTATGATCCCACCAAATCTTCTACAAAACTATGTTTCCATGTTAACCTCCTATTACTTTCATCAATAAACACCCTATTAACACAATCATTTTTATAACAAGTTCTAACCGGTAATGTTGCTCTATTTTCTACACCCTAAAGAAACATTGCATGTCGTTTACCGTCCTTGTTCTGTTATAACCACCTGTTTCTAGGGCGAACAAGTTTGATCGATGCTTTTAAATCAACACAATCGGTTGAGCTGTTATTCCATTTTGTCTAAGCAGTTGCACATTGGCAGAACCAACATTTGTTCTTCATCTATTCAAAAGGCCTATTCGCTGAAGTGCAAGTCATTCACTTTAATTGCATTTTGTTTGAATAGTAATTTGTTTTGTTCAATTTTGTTTCAATACATTGTTTGTAATAGTTTAATTTACACGCCAAATGCAGAACAAAGACCATCGGAATTTCTAAATTTGTCATAGACAGTCTTCGAATAACCACAACTCCATTATTGGTATTTGCACTTGTAGATTACGTTTCTCCAAACTCAGTCCGGATCAAAAAAGAAACATTGAGGCAAATGTCAGGATTTTGACAATGCCATCCAATATACAGCGTTTACTGAATCAATCAAAATCAGACTGCTTATTTTCATCTACCAACCCAACTACCTCATTCCCGTTACTTATACCTACAACAATACCTCGTAATCTAATATCTTTGACTCCATTGCGTACACTTAATATTATTCCTATTAATCTTACAAAACTACGCAAAATTCTTGTTCTCGAAATGGGTTCAGTATGATTGCCCAATTTGAACTGGTGACCTTTCTATCGTAAATCCACACCCTATCTTTAAGCTGTGTGTCTATCGGTTAAATGTAAATACCTAGAAGGCATTACCGGCTTGGCTTGATATGCACGACAGATTTGTAAAATGGCACGGAAAATGGTCCCAAATATCACGCACTCATTCGCCTATTTGTAAGCAAAACAATGGAGGTAAAGCGTAAAGATACTGCTAGATTCAAAACTGAATACGAAGGCGATGGCGTGGTTCAATAGGTTGTTTGCAAAGCTGTAGGTAGATATTGTTGATAAAATCGGAACCACTGCGCTATGGAATGGTATAAGGCTTCTTATCTTGGTTCCGAAGGACCTTTCGATAGACTAAGATTGATATCTAGTTGCATGTATTGTTTTGTTCTTGCATCAGGAAATCATTACAAATACACTAAGACATTCGTAATATCCGAACTCCAACATAAGACACCACATCTTCATTCATAAAGGCAAAAGAAAGATAAATATCAAAGTAGCCATTTTGTCTGTTTGCTTATTGGATTTACAAAGTTTAACTTGGAATCGTAGGTAACTGAACTCATTATGCTGCCTAATGCAAAATCTTATGGCGTATTGCCAATTGCCAATGAAAACTTGGGAATGGTTGGAAACTAATTGTAAGAACAATTATGGCTGATCTTTGAAGTTAATGGTAATATTTTATTTCACTTTCTTTGAACTTTAACTTCCACCTTTTTTAAAGGCTTTCTAATTTTAAACAGTCAAACATTTTTTGCGGGTTCATTTATATAATTATATTAATTCTTTGATTATTTTCTGTTTTGTCTATTAATTTTTAGGTTGAAAACAGTACCGTGTTAGTCATCGCTACATTTAGAAAAGCTCAATGTACTTGAAGATTTCAGATTTTGTATTCCTTGCAATATTTGTCCATATTACAAAAGAATTGCAAATGTTCAATACAATCTCCGACTTGTTAAATAGTCCAATATGTATGCACTGTCACGTACTTCCCTTACAAAACGTACAAGAATCAAACGCGGTGACTACAGAAGACGCCGCTTTTAGAGATCACATTTATAACATCACAAATGAAGATATGCATTCAGAATAGTTTTTATCTAGTTTAGTTTGCAATTTCGAAACATTAACATTTTGAAAAAAAGTTATTTCCAACAAAACTTTGAAAACAGGAAAAGTCGACTCCGTTCTGTCGTATTGTAGACGTTATCACATATTTTATAATATATTTTTTTACTCAGAAATAATAAAAAAAAATTTAACATGGTATTTTTGTCTCCATTTCGTATCAATTTTGAAATGTTGTCAATTGTAACTGAACTATAAAAACATTTACAATTAAGTCGTTTTCATCGAAGAGATTTGTGCACATGATGAACATAGACTTAATTCCCGAAAAACCAGTTGTTAAAGTAATTGCTGTTATTGATTTCGTGTGCACACAATTCATAAAAAAAAATAAAACTGCGAGTAATGATATCGTGACTGTATGTTCAATATGACTTTAATAGTTTGTACGAAATGTAAGAATTTGGTGTATAGGCGGTATTTATGATTATTTTTATGACCGACCACGTAGCATAAACTACTGTTATTCTGAATAATGCGGCTGTCTCTAATGGAATGCGTGTTCGTTGTTCTAAACTCGTTGTAATTGATAATCAGGGACCGGCTGTAGGGTTTGAATACCAACCATTATTTATGTATGGTAATGTATTGTTTTGTGCAAGTGCCGTTGAAGATGGGATTTCGTTCCTGTCGTCAGTTTTGTTCATTGTACTCGCTAGGATAGTTTTAGACTTGAAAAGGATTTGACTATGTGTTCTGTGGACCTCTTGTCTTTCGTATAATAAGGAATTGCTTAGTGGCGTTAGACGTTCGATTTTCGACAGCTAGATTCGACGAAATGATCTCTTGCAAGATTACCGCCATCTGGTAGGAAGAAAGGGAGTCATATTACTCAATGAAACCTTCTGAACAATTTTCAACCTACATACACCCGCATCCAGCAATAAAATTATTTATATCTAGTTCTCGTCATAATATCTAGATCGAATTGAGTAGTAAACCTACTTCTTTGATCTGTTTACAACCGTACTTGTGACGAATTCAATCAGCAATAAACTTTAACACCATTTCGAAGTTAACTTATTTCGATAAGTCAGAAAAATGAGAAAACGAATTTAAACTTTTATAGGTACCTAAACTCAAATATAAGTGTGATTCATAAATCGCAATGCAAAAAATACTAGCAGGGTGTACCTATTATGTAAGAAATAGCTTTGGAAATATTAAAGGAATAAACAAATAGTTGGGAAAATCGTAGAAAAAAGTTTTGAGACGTTAATGAGTTTTTGTCACGCAGATCCACGCACGCAGACCACATGAGTGACCTTAAGAGAATGTCCAGATTTCTGTCTGCAAGTAATTTTTACGTTGAGGCGATCCAAATTTTACTGCTCTTAGTTAGCCCTGATTGGTTAGTTAACTTTGAGTTGGCTAGCCAGAGCGTTGAATGTCATAAATGTTTCTATCGCCTTTACTTACAGCAAATTCAGGTTACATTTAGAATTAGAAAATTGTGCAACTAGAGTAGCATACTTGTAGCAAGAGTACAAAATAGCACCGAAACTTCGGAAAGCTTCAGACAAAGTTAAGATTTCATGGAAATAACTACTACAGTTAGATCAACTGCGTGTTCAAACAATCAATGGAGTGCTATTATACCAGCGACTACATTTCCGTACAAAACTACCATACCATGTTACATTTCCTTACCATTTTCTGTTACAAATTCGCCACAGTCCAGCCATATGCCGTTGCCGTTTAGCCACAGAACATTGTTCGCGTCGGCCATACTTCAAACTCAATCGGTACGTGAGTAACAAATATTGTTGCGTTCTCAAAATTACTCGCTCGTGACAACGTGTTTTCTTGTACCACGTGTCGTGAAGCATTGTGTGGATGAAGATTTATGTGATGTGGAGATGTGATTTTCCATAAACGGGAGATATCGGGCAAGAGCATTTAAGGTCGGATGAGTATTAAGGCATTACTCGACTGAAAGCTTTCTAAATTTTCTTGGTTTGCACAAAGTCGCACGATATGATATATGTACGCACTATCTTTATGAAGCACATACGTACGAAGTGAAATTATGCTCGAGAAAAATGCTCCATTTAAATAAATATTATGTAGGTATTTTTAATAATGAATTGTCTAAAACTGCCCGTAGTTTATTTTTATTTAGATTTGGTAGTAAAATACGTTTTGATGAGTAAATTCAATAGGTTTAGTTAAGTAGATTAGAATTCGAAAAAAAAACTAGCAATTTTCGTCAGTAATATCCGAATAGTAAGTACTAATTTACATTTCTGGTGATGCGGCCAATGGGAATGTTTGGCTGTATGAACAAAACATTTATATTATAAGAGTTTTTCTAGATTTACTCAGTCTTTAATATTTTAATTGTAATGAATATGACAAATGAATATTAAGTTGATACAATTTGGACGCCAGGCCTTTCTACCTTTCCGTATTATTTATTTTAATTTTATAATTTATATGTACCTTTAGACTACTCCTGATGATATCCAGGACACGTTTTCAAACACTAGGCTTTGCTTTGTAAATAATGTAAGCCCTTCTTTTACTAGACGTGAGCACTTCTACCTTGGCCTCGTTGTCATCACATTTAGCAAGTGAGCGACACGGCTATTTGTGGAATCGATTCTGAAACAAACACCTTTGTTCGTATAAGATCCATGCGTTAAGGCTTGACTGTAGATAATCAGGGCTGTCATAGTACGGACTAGGTTTCGTAAAGAGTAAAATTAAAGAGATGTACTACTATAACATAAATTAAATTTGACTCAGATAATACTCGACAGATTTGGGTACTTACATCGATATTCGATTTTATCGATTTGTTGATAATACTCATGTATACATAGGTATATCATGATATAATCAGCAATAACTGTAGTTTCCTTCTCTCAAATGATATGGGATACATTTTTATTCCATATATTTTTTTAATTCTTTTAAGATAAAAAAAATCAAGGTGAAATAGAAAAGATTGCCTTGTCTTAGATTTTTTTAATCTACGAGTATACGTCGCTTGTGTAACCTCCTTCAACATATACGTCCTATTTCTCACGTTAAAACATTAACACTTCAACAAAGAGGCTCCAATTTTCGACAGACTTACGAATTCATAATAGATCTCCTTAGCCAAAAAAGGAATCACGATGATCCACGTTACTGATGAAGGAATGACCATTTGACCTCAATTTGACAGTTACAATGACCACAGGCGTTCTGTACATAGAAAGGTAGCTTTATCATTAGCTGTGATCATTAGTATTCTAAAGCGTCTGTGTGTCGATAAGATGAAAGGCCACATCCAATAGCCGTAATAATCAAAGACTGTAATTACTTTTCAAGTATTCATAAGGAGCTTTGTGTTGAAGACATTATGGTCTAAGAAGTTATCCACAATAATGTTGAAAATTAGGTTACAAATAAACGAACCGTTTTTAATGTCTAAATTTGTGAATGTACGGTTGGCGCGGTGGCTGGGCTACTGGCTGGTGCACAACTTGCTGTTTGTGCACAGAACAACTCTTTGTGTAAACCGCAAATTGTTGTTCTGGGGCTGGGTGTGATGTCTATGTTTCTAAACGCACCCACGACACAGGACAAAATCCTAGCTTGGGCCAATGTTTAAAAAAAAAGCGGCCGTCAACAATAATGATGAAAATACGGTTACAAATAAATCAACCGAATTTGGATGTGAATACATACAAAATACTTAGACAGAATAACTCCACAATAAACGAATAAATCACAATCATAACCATAATTAATTACGCCAACATAAAAGCAGTTACTTATATAAAATGAAAAACGCAATAGCATTTCAATAAGCTTAGTTACCATAACTGTTTATTCCGTAATAGGTCTAAACGTATGCATTAAGTCACGGAGATATACGCCTCGTAACTTCTAAGTCTCGTTTCGCTTTCAGAATCACGAGTTTTGCTCTCGAAACGACGGCTAAGATATTATGTATGGTCTACTAACACGCTTGGTTCGTGAATTAGAGTGGAAATGTGTAAACAAATAGTTTTTGATGTTGTTAGTGCGATTGTTCAGGTGATGCGTTTAAGTGAGGGAGACCCATTTTCGGCACGAATGGGCCGGATGGACCGGAGTGATACCACGACCTATAGTAGGTAAAGTAGCGTAAAAAAACGTTTGCGTTGTATTTCGTCGTTAAAGTAAGGTTACCGGGTCCCAACACTTCTAAACGGTAGATCTTGTAGTCAATGGGAAATTCTGAAATTATACGTTTAAGTCTTTTAACATGTAAGTGGCTTAAAGTAATGCTGGACATTTGGAATATTTGTAATGATTAGATGTGGGAAAGCCAAGCTTCGGCACGAATGGGCCGACTCAACCGGAGTGATATCACGGTCTTATAAAAAACAACTACAGCGTTGTGTTTCGCCGTGTGAGTGTGGTTACCGGAGGCCCAATCCCTCACCAATCTTTAAATACCCGAAACCCTTATCTCCAAAAGACCGACAGCGCACTCGTAACTCCTTTGGTATTGCGGCTGTCCATGGGGGATGCCGGTTGCTTACCATCAGGTATCCGTCTGCTCGTTTACCGACCTGCCTCATAAAAAAATACATTTATAGTTTTACATAATACTATAAGATGCACATTTACCCTTTTTACGAATATCAATTTGTTTAGGCTTGTGTATTTAGATGACGTTTGGGATGTAATTTTCCTACCAAGAACCCATCGAGACCAGTTCATTTCTAACTGAGATGTTGGACACGCATGTTTGTTGTCGACACCGTAAAATTTTACTAACACATTGTCCAAAGAATCGTGACTTTACAGTGGTCTATCGAATTAGGCGGGCGTGCGCTTATCTTTGTTTACAAAGGTTAAGGAATTTAGAACTTTCGGAAGGTGGGAGATCTCTATTTTTTTTCGAAATTTGAAGTGTACCTACTATATGTGTGTTATTGACTTTAAATGGTGTTTCTAATTTGCATCTTTTAATAGGTTACTGTTTAAGAGATAGTGATAGCTTTTGCATGTTCTCTAAAATGGAAACCCTACGATATCTTATAAGTAACTTGCAAGATAACCATGGACAAAATACTTACCCAATCAGAATGCAAAGCACCATACATCGTGCCTGTAGCTTTCATGTTATCAATAAAATAAATCACACTACGCTTGCTGTACTAAGGCATCGCAGAACTTTTTATTATGCCAGTTGTAAAGGCTATAACCATACAATACACTGTGATGCGCTAATCTGTTTGACACAGCCCCAAGCGTTGTCTCTCGGATTTGTAGGCTAAACTCTACAATAAATTAAAACGACTACAAACTTAATAACAACAATCGAATATGGATTTTAAATCAATATGTACAAAGTTGAGTTTGGTATGCTATGCAGGTAATAGATGCGTCGTCGATATGCTCATGCGGTGTTCCGTTAGCCACTCACCTGCGCCCGCGCTTCTCTAGTTATGCTAATGGCTGAGCGCGGCTCGCTCTCAGACTCTCAGTACTAAGTGCAGAGGAACATGGAAATAAGTCCACTGGAAGATTTAGTAGTCATATTCCCTTGTATGTAGATTTGTACTCGCAATATTTTCCTATAGAAACGGTCCTTACACACCCAATACAAGTCCAGTGTCATTACGTAGTCATACGTATTCAAATGAGACAATCGTTTAGATAAGCATTTCGTTCGCAACCCTGTACTTTGTTCGTACGATTGATAATAATTTCCAATCGATTGTTGTACCTCTTTGACTTTAGGTACTAAAAACTTGTCTTAGAAAGACGAGGTAATATATACTCTTATTTGGTGTGCCACCTTATCTAGTTTGTACCGTTTATATCAGGGTATGGAGATATTCTCTGAACTAGACCGTGGGTGGAAGCAAAACTTTAAAGGAAATCGATTCCGCTGTACGTGTTTGTATCGATTTCTCGACACCGGGGTTAAGTATGCGGGTATCGAATAAGATGTTCCCCAGTTTCATTTACGGGCAGGCGAGACCGCTTCATCTGTTTGGTATCAAGTCATAGTACATGCATATCTAATTGTGCATGCAAAATGATGTTATAACTTAACACGTTACCGCTATGAAACTGCCAACGTTGTGGTACTGCTTGTCATGTTCAATGCTAAACGGTTTTCTATGTTTTCATTTGATATTATTATTAATTTTGTAAATCAAAATGTGTGTGCTTCAAAATTGGATGCTTCAGTTCATCATTTGAACGGGAAAGAAATAACAATTTCTCAATGACAGCTTCTTGTTGAAGATGACGATATAACAGTCACTCTCATCTTTCCATTAACACGATACGACGACAAATTGCTCTTTTAATGAACAGTTCTGGTTCGACAGTGCTGTTCATTAAGTCTCACAATGAAAGACTGCTATTGTATGAGGGCCAACAGAAGCTATTGGCGCAAGCGTGAGACATCTTAATGGTCCAACTCTGCACGCATCGCTTTGTCATCACTATCGAGTACATCTAGAATCGAGTCGTGAAATCGATCATTGATACCGATCAATTGGTGACGTACGTTTTTACACTCTACTTTCGTTAGCGTCACTATTAAATTAGCGTGTTACAAATAGTACAGTTAGTAGGTTGTTATTGAAAACGCTCACGTAGTTAATGATTTTGCCGTTCAGTTATCGATAAGTATTTTGCAACGTTATCGATTTAGTAGTTGTGAACTTTTTTTATTAGGTACTAAAACGACTTCGTTTTAATAAGGTTCTATAAGTATCTAATGTAAGCTCAGGTTCTGCACAGATGTCTTTTTCAGTTCCCTGCTCGTTCGTGTCGACCTAACTGTTATTTATTGAGCCCTTTAACTATGAGCTTGAAACGAATTTCTCGCCTTAAATTATCCAAATCCACGTAAAAACACCACCGTGACAAAATTATGTAGTAAGTAACATCTTTGTCGTTTTTTTTTTTCATTTTCCACGGCTGTCACTAAAAACTACAGTTGTCCATCAGTCATCGTTCCAATTTCTGTCACCCATCATTCGGTTTTGGTGTTTTTCATCAGTAATTCGATTAGCGGTGACATGTTCGGTTTTCGTGCGATCGCTTAGAGTTCCGCTATACCACGACTTGGGTCCATGAATTTTCATCGCACGTGCTTGTATTAAATAATAGAGAATTGGAAATAATGGAAGCGGTAGCTAGAGACATGATTAAAAAGAAGTTCGTTTTAGAACGTGATCAATTGCTTAGGCTTATTATTGTGGATTGTTATTTTGGCGTTCATTGTAGACTTGCAAACCAAAGAGGTAGAAGTAAGGACTGGTAGGTCCATACTTAACTTTAGTCACAAGTAATGAAAAGCAACCTTATTATCCGGGACGGTGAACGAAATAAACAAATTTTTTAATAAATTGGAAACCATTTTTGATTCTGTAATCTAACTTTTTTCTAAATAAAGAGTAATCACATCCCTTGATCAGGTTTTAGCATTAATTACTTCGACCAGTTTTGATATCAATCTACTGGATGTATGTTAGCCTTTTGCTATTTCTAACTGGAAGCTATTAGCGATAGCTTAGTTTTTTTCATTAGTGTAACTATCTATTACGACGTAGTGGGCGTGCGTTTGTTTTTTATACGAAGCTAGTGGTTGTGATAGATTGCTTGGAATTCTTGTAAATAGGTTTCGAAGAAAACATTATCGAGTTTCTCTAGATGTGTTTAATTTGCAAGTCTTATATATAAGACCATGCAACAGTTTATAGCGGTGTGGTCCGACATGTCCATGTCCACAAAGAAGAAAGTAATGGCAAAATTGATGATGACATAGATTGTGATCTATGCAAAAGTTGTATGTAGGTATTGGTCTATTTATTTTGTTAGCCTTAGAACTTAGCCTCTCTTAACTCATCATTACTTGATTGTGGCTACTATACTCATCCTAATAGCTGACTACCTTTAGTACTGAGTCTAAGGGAAATCTTCTGAATGTTAATATTATGTTGCAATCTTGTCTCAAAGGAATTCCAGATACCATTAATCTTTCAGATTTCACGACCACACATCACTAATATTCAACCTTGTAAAGCAACAAACACAACGATTTTCGAAATTATAACCTAATTACTCTCCAGAACAAAACAAAACTGACTGATAGAATCATCCATCTAATCATTTAGTTCCTAGTTCACGAATATCCCCAGCAGCCCTTCGGCTATTTCCGTCAGGTAGTCGTCAATCATCGTGACTCGTTCGGGACGTCGTGTCGTGATCACAGCCCACCCAACTGGCGCGCGCGCATAACTGTTACACTGTTGGTACAAGCTGTACTTGCACTATAAATTAGTATAACAGAAGTGTCACTATGGTATTTGACAACCATTAAATTTTTATCTTACAAGAATTTTGTATGAGGTTTGCGACCGTCGGTATCAGCATAATTATTTAAAAAGAAAATGTTAAAAAAAAGTTTACTTAATGAATGAAAAAATATAATTTTACAAATTTAATATCAGCGGAAGGTTGATATTATTTGTTTTGGTCTGAGGAAACGACAAAATTGTGTTATTGCTGATGAAAAAAAAATGCATTTTTCTGTTTCGGCTCTCGAATAGATAATAAAGAGCTTTTCGAATGTATGGTTTTCGCATAGCACCCACCCATAAAGTGAACGTTAACAGTATAGTTGTAGGTTCATATTTCTTCATATTTTAACTTCATACTTTTGTGTTTTCTCACGCTATTTTTTTCCTTTCGATTGGCTACATGTCTAAGAATAGAAAACAATACACATTTTTTGAGATCACAATCTCTGTAAGACGTTTTACTATATTGTTAACATGTTTACCCTTTTCAGCGTTAGAACAGAACCAACCTTCTGAGTCAACCCTTTACTATTAACCAAACCGTATAATTCTCAACTGCACTATAGTTTTAATTATCGTTTAACTAATTATAAATGTAAATGTATTAATTTTACGTACCAGGATAATATTATAGAGTAAGACGATTAAAAATATGAAGATATCTTATATCTTTTGAAGTATTCAACTTTGATCTTTATGAAGA
Source organism: Spodoptera exigua (assembly GCA_902829305.4). Lineage (NCBI taxonomy): Eukaryota > Metazoa > Arthropoda > Insecta > Lepidoptera > Noctuidae > Spodoptera > Spodoptera exigua. The sequence continues at coordinate 10,207,426 of LR824612.2, forward strand.
TTGTGTTTAATTTTACTTTTAAAAGATGCACTTGCTAGACTTGATTATTTTTCTTGATACGGGACATTGGACAAGTGACCTACATTAGGGACCTGTTTTCATGTTGACACACACATGCGTGGGATTTACTGTACTTTTAAGCCGGTTGTGTCAATTGAACTTTGTGTTTTGTCACAGTACCTTTATAGTTCTTTTTTCTGTAAGCCTGTTGTTGCAGAGAATAGCACTAAGCCAACACAGTACATTAGGCTAAAGTAAGCGTAAATGTTTAGTTTTAGGAAGTTACTCTATAGAAAAGTTGACCCCTTGTCTTGGACTAAAAACATCACACACTCAAACATCAACCTATGAGTTGGTTCCGTACCTAAGTTGTTAATTGTGACTTGAGCAGAGTGTATCTTGCCACTGAGACACCATAAACGTTGCAGTCAAATTATTAATTTTAAACCCACTTCATAAATGGAATTTGTCGAAACATTTCAAATTCCGAATACCTCTCCCGATTTGAAATATCCGTTAACTTCTAAACACAACTTCAATCGTTAATCAGAGGAAAGCTGCTCTTGCAATTTTGTATTTTTACCTTTCCTGTACAGACGGACGGACAGATTTACACTAGTTCATAACAGTCCGGTTGTTCAACTTCGTTCGATTTATTTGTAGTGTAAAGGAGAAGTCTGTTTGACGTATTTGTTGCTAATAAATACATTAGTTTATTGCGCCCTGTTTGTTTCTGAGATGTGAATTGGTTGACTCGAAATATAGAGATTGGACGACGATATCTTTTCTAGTTGGACGATGTACAATAATATGTATTTGAATCCTTGATTGGTTATGCTGATTAACTATCTGATTCAATCAATGGTTTTATTTTATAATTAAACTAAAACAATTCTTGCTAAATAAATGTTATTATAACGTCAACGAATATTTAAATGAGAAATAATAAAATGATTAGAATAATAGTTATTAAATAAGACTGAGTAAACCTCTCTTCCTCTCTCCTATTTTTACTTCTACTTTGCTGTGCCCGACATTTGATGATGGACTCATATTTTATCATTTACCACCTAAGAAACACGTTGTGAAATGCAATAAATGATTGAGTCAATACTCAATCATTTATTGTAGTATTTTAATAAATAGTATTTTAATATCATTTATTATAGTATTTTAATAGGATTTGTCGTAATATCTGATTGGTTGGATACCGAAGTTTATAACATCCCACAAATATAGACCCAAAATTTTGTAAATAAGGAAAAACTAGTGAACGGGTCTGAATGAGTTCTGACACATTGATAGATTATTGTCTGGCATGACACATAGGATACTTTTTATGCTGGTGTTGCTAGCAAACTTGCTTTTTAAAACTTGTAATATATGTACTTACGTACATACTTTCAGCTTACAAACAAAAGGAAAACATTTTTCGTTAATTTCAATTGGGTAAGTTTAAGATGTACTAAGACATACTCATTAATATTCCACACAGTATATGACCAATATAAGTACAATGAACATTTCCAATGAATAAGCTTGCATAATTATTCTGATAATTAAGCTCTTAAGATAGATAGTTCTTTATGATTTATGGTTAATGTGATTGAAACTCAAAATAGACTTTATTAATTTAAATCATTTATTGAAAATATAATTTTTAGTTCCATTCATACATATAGGTAGGAATGCTTCATAATATCACGTTTTTCCACATCAGTTTATAATTTGTTTGATATGCAAAATTTCAATAATGTCTCTCGGTATTTATAATGTCTAATCGTGTATTCTTATGACTACTTACATTAAACAGAAAATCGTTTAAGTAGCTATAAATAAAATAGATCGCAAAAAATCGCACAAAAATGATGAGATTAACTAGCTAATTTGAATTCCAAATAATCCATTAATATCATAATTTTTCCACCCACATCAACTCCAAACAAGCAAATCAGTTTTAAAGAACTATAATCCTAATTGCTTAATAATTCACTCGTATACAAATACAAATCCAAAGCGAAATCGTAACTAAGTACATACTAAAACAATTATTACCTAATTGCAAAGATTCCTAGATAAAAATTGACCTACCTAACAATTAGTGTATAAAAAAACAGTAGCAGGAATGTAGCCCATTCATTGTCACCATTCATCTATTCATAAATACTCAGCATATGCCAGTTTGTTTACAAATAATATAGTAATCATACTATTGTGTATTTGTTTCTGTATGTAAATAGACATATTGTATTGAGTACGTTCCCCTCTTTAGCTAAAGTAATACGTTGTCAGTTGAAAACATTCTAGTCAGGTTCAGCATATGATTTACATCTAAAGAGTTCTTATACCTAGACGAGTAATGAGTAATACAAGGCGGTAAACTGTGTTTTTTTTTATCGAAGTGTTATTTTATTGGTTTTATTTTTTTCATAGTGGACAGTAACCACTACGAGAAACGTTTGTGATTCTTGGAAAGTCATTTCTCTACTTGTGTTGATACGGTTTTTAAATTTTTTGAGTAATTATAAGTGCTAGTTATTGTGTTGCGAATTGATGTGTTGTTCGATTTTTTGCTACATTCATATGTAGGTGGTATTAGTTCGTGGGCCTACTTTGTGGACTAAGCAATAACAGTAAGTACACAATGTTAGCGTTTCTTGTTACTATGCAAACAATGTCTAGGCTGTGTCGTTGCTTTAAGTGATTGTTAGGGAAGCTCAACCTCAAGGGTTTGTTCCTATTTTTGGGGTGTTATTGTGTATATTTGCCTTGTTAAATCATGATTGTATCATAGCGGCCATAGGGTAGCCCACCCGATACGCTCGGGTATCCAAAAATACCTTGATGTCAGTCATTTGTTTTAGTAATTATCTAAAAGGTTATATTTTCTAGTTTATTAATCTACTATTTCTTTCTTAAGAGCCTTCTCCGTAAAAAATCGTAATCGGTCTAGCCTCACGCACGAGCAAGGGTAATCGGATTTCATTTATATACATGTACAGATTGTAAATGTTTAAAACAGCTTGGCGAAAAAAGAGATGATGTTATTGCAATTATTGTTTATTATTATTATTAGTTAAGCAAATATTAAACAAATGGTGATGTAGCTACATCACCATTTCAAAGTGTGAATAACCTCTCAATCAAAACAACAAGTCGGACATTTTTCCGCATCACAACATGACATCATCGATGAAAAACAAGAAAGTATTTAATTGTCAACAATAATAACCGTCATCGATTCATCGGATCGAATCTTAATCGATTCGCGATGCAAAAAACATTCGTACGGGGAATCGGAGATGAACGCGAGTCGGCTTCGCTCGCAGTCGCGCTGTGCCATTGACCCACTACAGGTTTTTGTGCGTCTAACGGACCGACACACTTCATCTTTATTGATTAAACAAATCATTTAAAACTATGTACAAGCAGATTTTTTTAAATGTCGTTGCGCAATGAAAATTTTACGCTTGTTCACTATCTTTAAACGTTTTGTCGATTTTCAATTGTTTGATGACTTTTGTTGGCATCGATTTTAATATCGATATAATGATGAGGTCTATCAACAATGGATGTGGTTTTCTTTTCTTGATTGATCGTTTGTGATTAAGTGCGGTGTTTGTGTACGAGAGATTTTATTCGTTAAAGTTTTTTGAATATCATAATTATTAAACGGTTAACTGGATTCTGACCAACTTTTATGAAATTGTGGGTAAGTACGAACTACATTCTTCATATTATTATGTATATGCGAAAGAACTTCTACCTTCTTAAATCGTAAACTGAATTTACGTTAACATTTAATACACTTATTTGGAATAACGAACGCAATTTTAAATGCATAGTTATAATTAGTGAAAACGCACCTTCTTTGGATTAAAAAAAACCGTCCGGCAAACGAAGACAACTCTATATTGCCTTATATTAAAAAGAGGAAAGATTTAATTAATTGTTTGTTTGAATTGAAACATCTTAACTGATTTAAAAAAAAAAACTTTTACTGTCGACTAAAATACTTGTATTACGCGAGGCATAACTTGTAAAACATTTTACATAACATTTTTATGGTCATTAGTGAACTCCAGATATCTTAAAGTTACGTGTTGATGTGATTGACAGTCGTTTCCAAATCTGTCATTCGATAAATCAGGTGTTTCCTTAATATGATCGGTGACTTCCTCTTGTATAGGGTGGGAATTATCATTAAGTTGTCCGTCTGTAGGTAAGTACCTACATGTAAGTGCTGTTTGTACATCAATTTGTATTTCCGATTGCGATGTGTAACTATTAGGTAGTTGCGTGTAATATGAAATATCAATAATTTCCAATGTTATTTTATTTAAGTTGAGATATCAACATAATCATTAAAATTCACATCTTCTTATTTTAACTGTTTACAATGATGGGACGCAAGTGTCGTTTTTTAAAATAAATATTTAACTAAAATTAAATCCTGCCTGCTTCCGCCGACTTTGTAATACTTTATTTGAATCATTATTCCATTGCTAGGAACTATATGTATAGTTGTTTGTACCGGTAAAAGATGTACATATATAATGTTCTTTAAGATTATAATCCAGCCTACGGATGGATTGACAAAACTGTCCTTTTCTTTCGTGGAGTACTTCACTACATAGTATAAAAACAAAGACGTCAACTCTATGCCTATATACCTATGTACGCCTAAATCTATTAAACTACACCACGGTTCTCGATGCAGTTTTTTAAGTAAATAGAGTGATTGAAGAAGGAGGGGCAGTGATGAAATTTTGTATCTACATTGCACCCGTCCGGAGCTGGGGCGAATCGCAAGAAATACTTATAAATGGAGTACCAAGTCTACGATGTTAGCTAAAACCAATAACCTTATCTCGAACGTTTCATAAGATAAATTGGAAATTAATTACAATTTTCCTTTAGTTGCAAAACGTTTAATAGATCGACATCAACTAACCTACTTGGATACTTCGAAGATATTCTTACAATTCTGGTATTCAATTTGCGAAGAACTTTTAATATAATCTTCGGAAGCTTGCGTCGATAATTACCGTCATTACCGTCATTGCATTAATGCGAATGTAGGTATTTCAATATATGCATATTTTAGGAATGAATGAATATATAATTTGAATAGTATAATTGACGTCGTTGTAAGTAGGTCTATTGGAAGTAGTTACTTTGTCTCCAGTTTAAGTATTCTGTTTTGTTTTAGTTAATAAACCTTTGTGTGAGCTTTCGTTAATTAATTTAGGTGGAAAAGTTGAGTATTAAAAAAAAACACTACCCAAAATTTATTGCGGTCTTAGAGAAACAAATCTTTTATTTTAACTGTTTTTTCAAAATAAACGTAATTTCAATAAACTTTTACCGTATTTAAACGCGAAAATTTGTCAGTATGAAAATATTTTTGTTAATATTTTACATTAAAACTGCGGATGGACGGGCTTGATAGAAATGAAGCATAGGTGTAGATTATAGCCTGAAAAAAAACCTATAAATTACTTTCTTTTTTTCCACCGTGAACGTAGCAGCAGGGAGAAGCTTGTTACTTAAAAAAAAAAAACACTTCGGTAACATAAGAAACACGACTCCTATAAAAAAAAAACTGCGAACCATGTTCTGTGTTATTGTACAAAACGCAAAACCTGATCAGTCTCACATTACGTTAACCTCCGAAATCCAGGTAAAGTTTCAAGTTACGTTTGTCCAACTAAGTATTAATATTCCAATGTATCATGTTACTTATTCAAATGAAGCGGTTCTCGCTATGCACGTTGCCGCTTGCTTTATGTTAATGGCCAGTATTTAATTAATATTTATTTTTTTCTCTCTTGTTTTGAGGCGGACTGGAAATTCCTTGGAATGGAACCTTATTGGTGGTGTTTTTCGTTTTTACTTTTTATGGTTTTTATTATTTTTTGTATAGTTTAGTAATTGGAGAATGCCGATACACATGATTTTATGATTGTATTGATTCATGTAAAATATATGTCTCTCTTTTGGCTTTACTATGTTTTTGTTTCTAAGTAATTCTCACTTTTGTCGCAATCTGTACACAAAATATACCCCACAGCCAGTTGCGTAGTCGGGAAACCTGACCACGACAATCGTGCCTATCACACACTAAAACGTCTTACAAACCAATCAATGACATTTAAAAACCAACCCTACCTGCGACAGATAGCGGCTATTTTTCATTGACTTATTAATGTTCAATATTTATTTTGTGTGCAAACGAAATTGCCTGTTATTGCAAAGCAGGAAAGACTAGTTTATATTGTAGATGACCAGTATTGATAATGGAACTCTGTGAGAAAGAGACGCTCTAAAAACCGCGGATTTACTTACCGTTTACAATTGTAGGAAAAATCGCTGGTATGTAATAACAGTTCACTTTGTAAGGTCGCTGTATGAAAATTAAAACCTTAAGGAATGGGCATTGTTATCTAGGCATTATCCGGGAATATAATACTAGATAGGAATTTTTCTCTTGTGAATTATGTAAATATTTGCTTTTTGCGTGTTCATTGTTGATCGATAAGGGTAATAATTGTTTGCAGGTTCGAAGTAAGTCAACCGTGTTGTGTATTTAGCGTTAATCCTATTATCTTTCGTTGAATGCTCGATAGGTAACTAACTGCAGAGCCCTCACAAGTTATGCTCACGAGCAAGAGAAATCAGTTACCTATATGTCCAAGCGTCCATAGATATACATATGTATGTAAGCACATCAAAACCTGTACCAATATTAGTTACAAACGAAAGCTGTTTCACTTAAACGAAATTACACAAACAGAATGAACCATGCATCTTCGTAACAATAAACAATATATGTACTTTTGTGTAGAAGACAAATCGGCATTCATTTAGAAATGTATCTCGCGTTGCCATTGGGCTTGCTTATGTGAGGTATTTACACATTGCATCATTTTTTGTATGTAATTACGCATCGAAGACTGGTCTACATCTTAAAGTGTTATTTAAATGATGCTGACCATTATAGAGGTGCCATTAACACTTTCAATCTTGGCAGATGAATGGGGATCATATTTAAAATACGTATCATTAGTTTTATATAACATTATTGGGTAATATCTGAAGGAAAGTTCAAAAAATTAATGTAGTAGCTATTGCCTTCGGCTTCGCCTAGCTGTGGCGAAGTTGCGTGTGTGTAACTAAATATTAATCCATCTCTGCGCCGAATTTCATTGAGAACCATTCCATAGTTTTTGCGTGAAAGAGTTGGAAACTTACGCATTTATATTTTAGTAAGATTATAATTTACTCCCAAGACAGAGACAAGATTTATTTCAATAAATCCTCAGACATTTTTAAGTCAGCTAGTCCGTCCGTCACTGAAGCTTGGTGCTTGTACCTAATTCTAATGCTCGTTCCAAAATGTAGATTTGTGCGAAGAATGACGAGCAAAAAACAATACTTCAAAAGAGCTCGTTGATATTAAAAAATCGTCTTAATCAACAAACATTCGAAAACCAAGCATTGTATACTTACTGTAAAATATACCTTTTTAAAACGGGCAATCACTTGGAAATAAATTCAAGAGTTTTTTAATAGAAGATAAATACTTTAATAATTTTGTGTCGTAACAAAACCGTTTAGTTGAATGACACGATAAGTTCTATCACTCGTAACATCACTAATTAATTTTCGCTTGATCAGCCTTCGGAATCCGTAAGAGGTTAGTCAGGCTCTTAATCGATTCATCAGCTACAACGGGACACGAATTAGTGATGTAGAAAATTATTTTTCGAATACCAAAGTTCCTTTACCCATCTCGTAGTGTTTTCGACTTCTATTGTAGTTTTTTTTAATACTTTTTATGCCAAATTTTGCCATTAATCGTCTTCACTGTGTTCTGTTAATCAGTGACTTAATTACAGAAAAGGTAATGCGTATTTGCGTACATAGTATAAAACAAAGTTGCTTTCTCTGTCCTTATTTTTAAAACTACACAAGGGCTTTTGATACAGTTTTTCTTAATAGATAAAGAGATTGAAGAGGTATGTTTTTGTGTATAATAATATCCATTAAAGAGTTGACACATTTAATTTTTAGTGTCAGCCTTGTAACCGGGGTCCCCGGGTAGGTACAATGCTGATGCTGGCCGATGCCGGGTATAATGGTTGATGATTAATTTGTACTATCTTACCGCGGCCTGGAACAGGAGAAGGAACGTAGTGGTTTTTACAGTAAGAATCCAACTTTCCCTCTTACCCCACTCAGGTGAGACAAGTCATTTGATGATTTTCCCATACAACCTAACTACAAACACGATACAAAAACAAATCCTAGAACCTCTTGTCTTCTTGAATTCTATGAACCATACCAGAACTTTCTTCTTACTGCAGTTGCATTTAACCCTGCAACAGTTGAACAGTCACTGATAGGTACAGTTATGGAAACAACTGCATCACGAACCGACGTCACGTCAAACATTCATCAACGCTAACTCTAATTTCTTCCTGGACTTAGTTTTATTAAGGTTAGTTACGGAATTAAGTAAACGTGCACTAATATTTATGACTTTCAGTACAAGTATAATCGCTGTGAGATAATTGTGGAAAGAATGCTGACAATCTTGGTGGTAAAGATTTTGTTGTCGTAAGCACCGAGGTACGAGTAGGTAGGTAAAGATGGCTGTTATTCCTATATGATTTGGTACCCCAGTCGTATATATAGGCGTCACTAAGCACAAAAAATATTATGAGTTCTGGTACAAGATAAAAAAAATCGTTGTGTCTAATTTTCTATTTTGGTTCTTGTCTATATAATTGTATTTAAAGCATACACTGCATTTGCAATAAGTACAGATATAGCAAAAAAAAGCAGTTGATTTATTGAAAAAAATGCTAAATATCCAGTTACTTAGGGCTGATTTTTCAATAGTCAGATAAATGTTATCTGAGGAATAAAAATGTTGCTCATTGTCTTATACAAATATTCTGACGCGACAGCATCATAATTATTCCCCTGGTAACTTTTATCTAACCATTGAAAAATAGGCCTTAGTAAGTTATTAAAATAACAAAAAAAAATGATTCAAAAGCAGATTATAAACATAACCATATTAATTTAAATTTACTATGTACGACGTAAATTAAATTAAATATAAGACAATTGGTCATTTTAATTCGTATTTCACATTGATTTTAAATGGATTTCTGATTTTATTACTCTGTCTTGTTAATTGTTTATGATTGCACAATGCAACGTTATTATCACTCTTAATAGGTTGAAATAAATTGAATTTGAATTAAGTGCCTCGAGTAATGCCTAATTTCAACACTCATAGTTTTGAAAGTAAGTTTTGAAACATAAGTAATTCGAAATAATAACAACAGAGAATTATGTGAGTTCTTAAGAATTTTGACTTTACGACGCGACGATCCCAAAAACATCGTAAAGTATGAAACACGGTGTATAATTTCGGTAAAATTATTCCCTAAATCCGTCGGTCGCAGTATAATTGTTGACAATGGTTTCGAGTCACGTAATTGCTATTACGAGCACACGAGATTACCATTATGTGGTTGTACTGCAATATGCAATTATATGCACACGTTTATGGCGCGAGTAAATTGAAGATATCTTGTGTTTTGAGTGACCTTTGTGATATTTTTCTGCAGTTTGTAGAACTGAATTTCAAACTTCAATTTGCTTCAATACTTTCTATAGTATCTCAAAGGTCTGTGCGGTTGTGCAGGTGCAAGCGCATCAATATGCATCGGCCTGGATCAGAAGGGAAGGGTTGGTTTGTAGTCAGTAAGAGTCTTACACTACCATTTTAAGTGATAGGCAGAGAAAACAAGAAGAAACTGCTTCTCGAAAGAGAACGACGGCTACTTGAGACCGAAAATCACAGTAATGATAGTCCTGAGTTACTCAGCTTTCAGTGCTGTAAATCGTTGAGGAATTCCCTCGAATGTCAATGACCTCCATCATCAGGTAAACTGCAGACTTTCATTATACATAATCCCTATAAGTGCAAAGTTCTCATCAATATAAACGAAATAAGTCCAAACACAACATAATTATTCCAAATACTTAGTCAAAGAAATCCCACGACGGTCTTCCGGCTCCATCATCACGATTTACTGCACAAATCCATTGTAATCCATATAGGTGCAAAGTGGTCATCGATATAAATGAGTTAAGTCCAAACACGAGGTAGTTACTGTAAACCGTTCAGGAGTTGACCCTGAGCCTACATTCGTTCTCATCATCAGACCCTTAATGACAGTCACGACCAATCATGGTGTAAAGTCCTCACCAATACAAATCATTCGAGCCCAAACACAAGGCAATTACTCCAAATACTCAAGGAGATCCGTCGACTGTCTTCCGGCTTCATCATCAGTTCGAATTCGAACATCGGCAAGTTGTAGCGTTGTATAAATCCTTCTAAAACCACATGCAAAAGCATTACTCGCCCCTATAATTTTTGAAAGCTCCCCTCGATTTCTCTAGTCTTCCATCATCAGACCCTGATTTCCTTATCATGGGACCAGCCTGAGACTATCTCCTTTCCAACAAAAAAAGAAGTATTAAAATCGGTTCTATAGATGAAGGAGATATCGGGAAAAAACACAATAAAATCGTCTACATACATAAAGGTATTAGTTATTAAACTATAAAAGCGGAAAACCGTTTGCCATTTTCTAATATAATACACCACTAAGAATATTAAACGTAGTCGTTCAAATCTAGGGCAAGTATAAGCAGTAAATCTGTACGATGCTCAAGCCACAGGTCAGTGCAGTTACTCGTGTACTATCGCGATCCTCATTCCAATATATTTATTGAGCGAAGATTCACTAGCTTCTAAAATATGTATATGGAAACTGTGGACATAAGTTTTAAACTTTATTACAACTGATTGATATTTTTATTCACCTAATTGGTAAAAGTTACCTAATTTACGGCTCGAACGAAGTGGTACCACGGCCTCACTTAGAACCGGCGTGAATATAATATATAATATAATAATATAATATATAAAATAATAAGATAATAATATAATATAATATAATATAATATGGTATAAAGGTGTTACAAGAAATAACAATAAGTACAATCATGTTTTAGCTACATCGTAAATAGCATGCAAATATTCAATTCTACTTGTTCAGGATCTTTAAACTTTAAATTCCAGGAACTCCTTAACACTATAAAAATTTTACTCATTTAGCCAGTGGTATAACTTTTTTTAAACAGTTTTATATTTAGTGCTTTGTGAACCAACAAATACGTTGTGTTTTGCCGCGTAAGTGAGAATATTGGAGGACCCCGTTTCTTGAATACTCAAATCTCCTATCCGTAAATCCCTAATAAATCACTAAAGGCCGGCAATACTCTTGACTTAACTTCTTTGGTATTAAGAGTGTCCATGGACAATGCTGATTCTTACCATCATGTATTCAGTCTGCTCTTTTGCCGACCAAAAATAAAACTAAGGTCAAAAATAATATATATAATAAAACCGTAATATTAAAATTAAGAAAGAGTTGTATTCACCACCTTTTAAATAATATTAATGTTAGCAGACTAGTCCTTTGATCAACCGATAGATGTATTCTAACTGACATAAATGCACCGGCACTTTATATTTAAAATGCCTTTCAATGCAAATCGGAACTCTATAACTGTAACTTAAGACTGAAAATTGAATAGAAATCGTCTTTACTACCCTTTGAAAATGTAAAAAGTAACTCACGCGGACATTGAAGACGTGATCGGCAAATGAAAGAGACATCCTTATATTCTGAATGTATTTCTTGGGAACTGTCGTTACTCAATGTCTCAGAAAAAGTAGCAAAAGTGTTTAAAGACGGTGGTGATTACGTTAAATCTATGCCGCTGTAGTATAAACAGAATTATACTGCCAAGGCGACTTATGAAATCGTGACAAAAACTGGTCCAATTATGGAATGGAAGGAAGATTGATTTATATTATTTAGTCTTGCAAATACCGCGTTTACTCCTACTAATTTACGCTCCTTTTATGGGACAACTGACTGCAGCGTAAATAGGGGGTTTATGGTTAATTCTTTGTTACTGCCATGTTATAGTCTGTGTGAAGAGTTTCGTGGGACGTTCGTTTATCCTGTGTCGTTGTTACACCTATTGGTTCCTGCACCTGGAAGTTGTCTGATACAACAGGGACTTAATTTTCCATTTATGTTGTGACACGCAAGTCTGAATTTATTATCAGCATGTAAAGATATCTGTTGAATAACCCTCTGATACATATTCATAAAACAATGACGAACTCATTATTCAACCTCACAGTATAAGACAAGACATAATTCTTAACAAACCATTCATTTATTGTTCACAGATTCAAAGATGGCGGAGCGATTATGAGGTCGAACGTCGAACGACTTTTAGGTGAGTCCAGAATGCAAATGTATGTAAAGAAACACGTTTGTACCATAAGCACATAATGGACCGATTCTGCCGGTTAATCGTCAATCTATATGGATAAATGCCCCTGTTGTTGGATTTAAGGGTGTGGCATGAGGAATTGGACTGCGACCCACGCTTCTTTCGTGACAAAATGAAGTCATACAATTTATTTTGACAAGACAGTGAACTGCTCAGATGATTTAGCGTCGCCCCACATTCGTGGAGGCAACAGGTTCGCAGCCCACGACGTGATATGTGGTGTGTATGGGTTCCTAACTCACGTCAATCGTGAAATTGCGAGCTGTTCTTGTCGTAAATCTGTCGTGTCCATAGTGAACACTTCTACAATGTGAACCGCTTTTCGATGAGATTGAGTAACTAAAGTCGTTGGAACGCTCTGAACTTTAATATAACAGGTTGCTCATGTAAAGTAAAGTAATAATCGTTAAACTTCCACCAATCTCAGATTTAACACAGATAAGACAACTTATTTTAGGTGCTACCGTACCGTGAGCTGTATTTTGAGTAATGCTCGCAGTTTGCTAACATTTCAATTCTCTGTGGTAATGCTTTCTTAGTGGACACTTCGAACTGGTATTGTATTGTGTTTTGAAGTTGAATAAACTTATTGTCGAAGCTGTTCAATTTACGTATCTAAATTCTCCTCGAGCTATTGTATATTTTAATAAATTTCGTGTTTTACTAGAACGTCTGATATTACAAGTTGCTCTTGATTTGACAATGCTATTGTTAGAATAAACATCGATTTTATTTACATAAAAGATTCGGTGTAACAAATCTGACTTGCAACTATACAATAAATTTACATTACGCCCCAAAAAGTCATTCCTATTCAAATATGTATTCATTTACAAGGACAATTATTTCATCACCTATTATCTAAATTGTGAATATTTCTCCATCGATACTATCTGTTTCTTCTAAACCTTCACCCCTTCCAATAGAATCCTTGTTTGCATTTTAAACGAGCCTATACTCCGTTGCTATTTTCTTTCAACCACGTATTTTGTGCGAGGTGTTACAAATTCTGCCTGCAGGCTAGCTAACAATACACTATGTTCAACTTGTACTATGTGTACGGTATAAATTGGTTACGCCAGTTTACTTACGTCCACTGAATAAGTAAGCGTCAATATACATATTACGGAATACTTAAATGACTCCAATTTTAATGTAATCTTAGTCATGGCGGAAGAATTTGTTTCATCGTGTGTATACCTATGTTTACTTGTATCGTCTACTGTTTCGTTTAGTTGCAGTTTTGCGAGTGTGGGAACATGTTTTGCCTTTCGTAATTATAACGTGTCAAGTTCATTAACGTGATATGTGATTTCAATGTTATTTGTTGCTTCATTTTTATCGTATTCATGATGTTTCGTTTTAACATATTTTGCTGACATTCGCTTTTTATTGTTATCTACATTATTGAAATTACATTCATTATATTTTCTGTTTAAAAGTCACAGTTTGGATTTCGTAGCAATATTGATAGTGTGACGGAAAAGTGGTTCAAACTCTTTGACATCATGACGTCAATGGATGGTTGTCAAACGTTGCCTAGAGATTGTAAATTTCGTCGTGAATTGTCAATACGAGTTGGTGTAATTGGTAAGGCGTGTGGATTACACCACAGAGACCCCGAGTTCGAGTCCCGCCGTAAACATGAAGTTTTTTAGTTGATGGAAGTTTTGTCGAACTTTCTGGAATTATTTGTGTGAAAGAGATGAAAAATTAAAGAGTGAGAAGGAGAATAAATAAAAATGAATAGCGAAATTATTGGAAGGTTCTGGAGGCATGACGATCAAAAAGAATAACGAAATTGAATGTTCCAGAACCTGACCGGGGGTATATAAGCAGAACTGCGGCTCACCGCTGGCAGTTGAGTTCTAAGTCTAAAGCGATTCGGAAGAAAAGAAAGAAGTGAGAAAGAAGAAAAGTGAGTGAAATAGTGAAGTGCAGTGAAATAGTGCAGTGCAGTCAGTTAAGTGAGTTAAGTCAGCGTGAACGGCAAAGTTGTGTCAGTCGGCCGGACTCTGCTGGAGAGGAACGCCGATAACTTAACTCCGTGGACGCTGTAACTTAAGTGCAATAGAAAGTCTGAAAACCGGTATTAGTGTTTCATTTCATCCAATCCCGTAACCCAAGCCCGCATAGTCAGGCACGTAACAATAGTAAAGCTTTTTTTGAAGATAATTTGAGACTTATTACTTGCGTAAAAAAATATTTCCATAGAGTATTTACATAACATCACACACGCACGACGAATAGTTTTCCTAAAACATCACGATATTCACGATAGTATACAATTAAACGTTCCCATCACAATACTATTAATGAACGGGTTCCGTTACTTTGAACAAATTCCCAAAGAATACTACTAAGTCTTGGGTCAAAGTTCACGGAACTTTACAACATACGAACATACATGGTTCGTGATATGGGTTCGCTTAATTTTGATGTAATCAACATCATTATAAAACGTGAGGCGAATGAACGATTGAAAGATTTTAACTATTTGTATTGAGTTGGGTGTAATATGATGTCATGGTTGTTGAAAATTTCTATGAGATGACGATAGTAGTCTATACTTTGTCAGTTTGATTTGTATGAATGAGGTACTTTACTATTTAAATTCCAAAATTGTTCAGATTAAGCATAGACCTGAATTTAGTCAATGGTTAAACACAGGATCATTTTCTTCATTATGTTTTCCTGTTAGGGCTTATTTTTCAATGGTCAGAATGTTTGTATAAGACAGTGACAGCAACAATTTTATTCCTCAGATAACATTTATCCGAGACTATTTAAAAATCAGCTCTTTTTGGTATATGTATGTTTTCTGATACTTATTATAGCATGGTATAAGTACATAGCTTACATGCTGTGGACGTTTGATTTTGTTTTGTGCAGGAGAAACTAGAATACTCCAAAGTGACCGTATCTTTATTAAAATTTCGTTTAAAAAAACCTTGCCTGATGATTATGTTTCTACATAAGAAGTTCGTGCTTATCTAAATTTCACAGCGAACTTCGCACTCGCTTAAGCAATTCCAATTCTTAAGACAATAGCCGACACTACACTCTTAGTACCGGCACATTATCACCAGCTCTTAATTTCGTTCGCCTTCTAAATCAGCCTCATTGAATACCAAATAGCAGTAGACCACACGTACTTCTGCACGCTACTCCGAAATCGCATTAAGTAAATCTTTCACAGGAACATGAACCTTTAGAGCTAATAAGGTCTTTACAATGGCGGTACGGGCTTTTCAAACTCTCGACTTTCGAAATATACAAACCAAATTTATGCGCGTTAACGATAAATTCAAAGGTAATAAGGTTGCGGTATTAGTGACCTGTTGCTTTTGTGTGCTTAGAGATTGCTACTTGGTTCCTTTCAAGGAAATATATTGTATCGAATATTTGATTCATAGTTGCTAGATTTATTTTGACACGGTCTCTAAAGTTTTGTATGATTATTTGATTTGTGCAAGTAAATACTAAAGGTGAAATGTTTTAGAAGAATTTAATGCTGCAATTTTCGCTTGTATGCTCTATTGTAGATTTTTCGAATTCTCGCACCAAGCTAAGCATTATTTCGCTTATGACCTGAGTGACTTGACTGGTAATGACGAATGAACCTTGACTACTTCTTATATTAAAAAAAAAACAACGGTAAACTATGTTAAAACAGTCTGAAGTCTTGATTTGCTTTGATTAAAGAATCGCTTATACCCTTTACCTTCCACTATTTAGTTCATCAATATTAAATACGGAAGCACTCATTAGCTCATTACTAGTTTCTTAGTAAAGTCTAACCGTTAACGCCGGCAATACGTATCCGTGTGTTTCTCCTTCAAGTTCTTGCCATAACGGTACGGGGCTGGCGCCCTCGTTTCGAAGTGATAATGCTTCTGAAACAGATACCTGATTGGCCCAAGAAGCAAAGGGACTTATAATTGGAAAGATAAATTTCGAAAACTGATTGTCCAAGCTTATATGTATTCTAACTTTCATGTAATCTAGTATAGCAATCCATAATTGAATTCCAATGATCTATTGAAAGTAACTGAAAAATTGTAAGTAGAGAGATATGCTAAGATGACTTTGAAATACAGGACGTTTATTTTAGATAAACTAGTATTACTACTTCTTCAATCATAGAGAAAGTATTTGTATTGTACAAATCAATACCGATTGCGCTTTTTATTACTTTTTTCGACTAACAAGGTCAGTGCTTAAAAAAGAAAACGAATGTCTTATCTATAAATAAATTGCTATTACAAATCGCAGTAAACTTTTTCATCGGTGATAATGTTGCGTTAAATATATTTTTCATTTTAATTTATGTTCTTGATGAAGATTTATTTGTTAGCCACGCTTCTTAGTGCTCTTTTGTTTTATAGTTCTCATTCCCAGGCTTCATTACAATATTCTAATCTAGCGTATTTACTGCGTACATGTGCACTGTATTGTGTCAGTGAATGTGTCCGTTTTGTAATTCACAAACGTATCTTTCGTCTCATTTAAATCTTTGGCTTCTGTCGTAACGGTTCCTTTATCCTCTAGACCATTTGTATTTGTTTCCCAGGCATTAAGATTGTCTATATTTGCCTTCCTATTAAGATTCTAATGAATATGTATCTGTAACTTGCCATTTTCCCTTCTGTGGTGTACGATTTTCCAATAGTATGAAATTTATTGATACCGTATTGAAGATACCATCGCTTCGATCGAAATGGTAGTGTTGAGAAATGAAATGAATATTGTTTTAATGAACCAGGTGTCCCAATCCAAGACTATTTACGTAGGATGTCGAAAATGTGTCTGAACATACCAAAATTAGTATTGGAATATTTGGTTTTTCAAATGATGAGTTTAACCTTTCCGTTTCTGATGTAAAATTTGAAATTCTAAGTAGATTTCGGTATTACGTCGTTGATGTATAGGATTATGGTTATCATGTTCTAATGCCGTGACAAACGATCACACTAAATTGACAGCTTGGTCGTCGATCTACTTTGTTATCTTTGCATGACCATATAAGTTTCAATTTAATTATTATATCAGTCGAGTTTCAACGTAGAAATAATAATTAAATGAAAAAGAACAAACTTTGCCGTAAATGGTTATGCAGCCATTTGATTTAATTTTTTATACATGAAAGTGGTTTTGGCGAATAATTAAATTTTGTGTTGTGTTTGTCTATTTAAGGTGTATGTTTGAAAACATATTTTTTGTTTTAGGTTATATGTTCCGATACATATGGCCGTATGCTACTACCGTTGTCAAGATGGTCTTCGACCGTTATAGTTTTGCCGTTCGCGGGCTTGCCTACCAGTTTTATTGTAATTAAGTTTGATAGCTTTTTCGGAATTGGCTCTTACAGTTACGAATTAAAATTCAATGGCTATATCTGCTTAGTTTTATCATTTATACCTAACTGTACACATAAGTCTATATTTTAAATAGCTATTCGAATATGCTCCCCATGTAGCCTCTAGGCATATTTGTGTGGGCAAAAAGTCATTTGTTGTAAATGACAGTCGTCTCCGCTGCCAGGTGATAACAACCTCAAAAGATTACAAAACAAGAAACAAAATCTAATTTATTTATTCAGTCATAATATTTGCCAAAACAATCAATCTTGGGCTTAGCTTTCTCTCAACTGTCACCACTCCCACGACGGAAAAAATATATATTTCTGTATATTTCGTAGTATCACTCTACAAATAATAAAGTTCATCTTTCACACATTATTAATTTGTGGGCAGATAATTATAAGGCTCTAGCTTCACAGTTGATATAAAAATCGAGATTAATGTTGCCAATTATGGTGGGTGCCATTGCGTAACTTCTGGACCATACTGTGCATATAATTTGCGTCTTCTAGTCTCTGCGGAGTATTGCATAATATTTGTAATGGTCTGCATTTAATATAAAACTTTCTCTAATTGATTAATTTATAGTCATTTTAAATCGCTTCTTTGTGTGATATTGACTTGAATTCCCACACTTGATTTTCATTATTTATTCATTGAGTTTTTCCGTTTTCGGAAGTTGCCAATGTGTTGCATGGAGATTTTTATGAGCTTTTGTTTTGGACTTAATTATAAGAGAATTTTGCCGGGAAAATATTATTGTTGTATGTACTCTTTTATTTATTTATTTATTTATATATACTTTATTGCACACATACACCAAGTAGCAATACATTGGATACAATGACCGAATGTTGTTGTTACAATGGGCGGTCTTTTAACTCAGTAATGAACTGAAAATCGAAGTTGTTGTAATATTACTTTACCTTACATGAAAATCTATGAAGCGATCACAATCGTAATCATTCGTGTAATATTTTCCATGCAACTACTTACAGCTGCCTCCAATTATGATAATTTCAATTTAGATTAGGTAAGGAGTAGCAAATATCATAGAATGTACACTTTCTAGTTATTGCAATTATAAACAACGATAACTATCTCTGGCGACTAGTTTAATAACCCACTTGTTACTCCTACGGTTTGCTGAGACCCGAAGTGAATTCATATTTTTTTTTTAATATAGTTTTCTTATGTATTCTTGCAGAACAAGGTTCTAAGTCATCAATTCAGACTTTAAAACAAAAAAGAAAATTTGATGTTCCGAATTTAAGAGGTTACATTTTTTAAGTCTATTTTTGGGGTAGTAAGTATTTAATGGGTTATAATTTGATATCCTTATTAAACAACATCTGTGACTCGTTTTGTTAAAATCGATCGTTAATCAACTACGCTTTTTTATTGTTTTAAATTAATTAGGTTGATTAGAAGACCCAAGACAGAATATTGTCAACCGTATTTAATAAGTATGACTTTATGAGTCACAAAACCTTTAAATGTAGGTTCAACAAATTATAATAATTGATGTCCGTGAACTGGTCTCGGTCTGGTCTGTCCCAAATTTGGTACAACCTGTTCTCATCGAGGCAAGTCTCCACAAACTTAACCGCTACTTGCGGCCACGCCATTTTAGGTAACCGACACGTGTTTCTTCTGCCTTTTGAATTATGAATGGATTTTTCTCATTATGATGGAAATATTAAGACGTGAAGTGAACTTATGGATTTTGTTTACCGTTGTCTTCAAAAATGTTACTTAATTGTTCTTGTATTGAGTTGTTATTTGACATAGCTGTCATTGTTTGTTGATTGTTATAGCTGACTGCTTGAACAGGTGCGTGATTTGACTTCATTTCTTTAAGGTGAAACATTCAATCATATTAATATGTTTAAATGTTATTGTTGACTATATTTGGAGACTGGGCAGCAAAACGATTGTTTTGGATTTTAAAGAGACTCTCTCAGAACCTTCTTAATATTTTCAGTAAAATCATCAGCTATCTCGGGCTTTATCATTAACTTCTAATTATATAACAGCAGTAGTATGATCCTGTTTATTTTCTGTGAAATGAACGACATTACAAATTTCCCACAGATTAAACAGACGCTCTTCAAAAAGGTCATCTTCTCTAAACGATTGCTTCTCAAAGTAAATATCTCTATCAACTCGATGCGCTGCATAGATTGCGCTGCAATCGCCAATCGCCGATATGCCGACCCTAAATTCCGATCGTGGCGATTCTCGATAACCGATACGTAAACGTTCTCGATTGTCTAGTACCGTTTCAGGGGGACTATCGTTAAATTATCGCTCACGTTTTGCTACTGACGGCGCTCTAGTATTACGGTATCGGTTGAAATACTCATACTCGTACTCATAGCTATGGTTTTAACGGCAACCGACAGTGACATCGGTGCGAACGTTGTGTATAGTGACGTCACTGACTCATACACCTTGTTCGTTTATGTTTATGACGTTTCGTATCACGATCGTGTAGAATATGAGCCGTTCTTAACAGTGTTTCTGTGGTGTTGAACTTGATCAATGCGAGGATTCTTGTCTGCTTCATTTTGATAAAATATATTTTAGATACCTACATTTAAATCTAAAACTGAATTGAATTTAAGTCTTCTGTCATTAGCATATGTCTTTTAGTATAGTAGCACTAAAAGAATGTTAACCGCTTCGTTGAACTTTAAAAGGCTAAGCTGAAGATTGAGGTTCACAAGTCTGGGACCACACAGATCGCCCTCACTTTCTACCAATCCATTCTACACTTACGTCTATTTAGTTATCGATTCACTTCGAAATATCGACATTCGAAAAAGGAGTTCGTTTGTGAAACTACTTTCGCTGGCTTCAGTCGCGTTGATTTATTTACGGCACAGAGATTCAATGTGTGGTTGGTCAATTAAGGGAATATTTCTATTCATGCTTAGTACATGTGGTTTTCAATTTCCCCATTTAACACGAAGCTGGATTTCATTCAACTGTTAGTCTAATGATTTGTATTCCCTTGTAACATTTTACGTAACTTGTGTTCTTACTTTTCATCGTAGGACTGAACTTTAATCCTAAATGCTCAGCAGTTGCACGGGTTTTGTAAGCTATACTAATAAATATTATAAAGAGGTAAAATTTGTAATTTTTAAGTTTGTATGTAGGGGGTAATCTTTGAAACTGCTGGTCAGATCTCCAAAATTCTCCTGAGTGCTATACGCTATAAAAGATCACGCTGCGATGTATAGGAGCCGAGCAGCGAATGAAACCGCGTGAATAGCTAATCTAACAATAAATTCATTTACAACTGGCATTTGTGACGGTGGGCTGTTAACAATAACACCGGAGTTTGGTTAAAAATAGACGTAAGCTTTATCCCCCTTCTATCTGTGATTGTTTGATCACGTGATAGAGAAAATGTATAAATGAATATTAAGATGGTCACCCTATTCGACACCCTATTTAGTTTATACATGTGGTAAGGTATTCTTCACATGAAACCGTTCATAGGAATATCTCATAAAAATTATCTTCCATCTTCCGAACTGATATGACCTTGAAATGCTTAAGAAAAGGTCGCACTTCCTTTTGAATTTGCTGATAACGCTCTTGTTCTCTCTCGCATGATGCTGTGAATGTCCATGGGCGGCGCTGTATCCTCATAACGTGATCCGTCTTCTGGTTTGCCTCCATTCCATAATCTAGTATAAATGCTCCATCATTTTACCCAAATTGATGACCAAAGTCATATCTAAAAACCGTATCCAAACATAACAATCAATTACAAGTAATTCGATCGACATTATTATGCAGAATGAAGTCATTGATTTTACTTTATGTCGGAATTATGTAAAGTAATGTCTAGTATCGAATGCATACGTTGTGTAATATTCGTTGTTAAACCTTTTTGTTAATAAATTATTCTCAGTAATGGATTTCTGATGTTACGCGTCGGTGTGATATTCGGCCTCCTTATAGTTCGTATAACAATGTCTGTGGACTTTTCAGCTGTGGGCGGGTACGCTAAAATTGGCTAGTTATATTGTGGTACAGTAAAAGCTTGAATTGTTGTCAAGATTCGTTACGTCTTCAACTTTTAAAATATCAAGGTAGAAATTATGTCATCGTCGGTAGTGAATAGTACAAACTTCAAAATTATATTACAGGTTTGATCTTGCCATTATGACGAAGTCTTTTGGCGAAGGGTTTATAAAAGTTAAAATTTGTTTCTGAATTCAACACTAGCATTGGATAATTATAGTCTTTAAGTTTACATTTCCAGTTAATTGGTAGAGAATGTGTGCGTTGTGGAATACTGATTTGTCCGCTCCCATATGTTTTTATTACCTGATGGTAAGCAAACAGCGCCGCCGCATGGACACCCACAACGAAGGAGTTACGAGTGCGTTGCCGACCTTTTAGGGATTAGGGATTTGGAGATTTAGGGACTGGGAAGGGATTGGGGAAGGGGAAAGGATTGGGCCTCCGGTAACCTCACTCACACGGCGAAACGCAATACCGTGATTGTTTCACGCCGGTTTTCTGTGGGGCCGTGGTATCGCTCCGGTATCGAGCCGACCCATTCGTGCCGAAGCATGGCTCTCCCACACTTTAAATACTTGAATGTTATGATGATATTTGAATACTTTTCTCATAAGTTTCCTACATTTAAGAAATATTGTTGATATTTTTGTCTTTTCTTAGAGTACCATTGCCCTACTGTAGCTGAGGAGTTACTTAACAGTTTCCAAGAATTAGTTAAATATGTTAAACAAACTTGGTTTGTATGTAACACCTATAACTCATAAATCACTAGCTTAGATACTATTAGATAGGGCAGAGGTAGATGAAATTTCAGACATGCTCGATGCATTACAAAAAAAAAACTACGAGCTAAATCTAACCTTATACTTATAGGCACACGCTATAAATTCGATTAATCATTATCAACAACTATAATAAAAGTATTAACTAGAAAATCTAAAATTAGACAAATTTCAGACTTAGCAACTAGCATTCACCGTTACTGACGTCACGATGGTTCCGTACTAAGGAATTTTATTATGTGGGCGAAGGCAATTTGTTCGACGGTCTGCCAGATTGAAAATTGTTTGAATTAATCATTGTGATTACCGTCGTAGTGGTCAGGTGGTCCCACAATATAGATAGGCTGTGTTGCATTGCTTGTGAGTGCATTGCTTTCTGTAAAGAGGTATACAAAAATAATAGGTATTTATTAGGTGTATCGATAAACAGGTCAATATTTTATCTTGTTATTTTAATCGATATGGTGATTTATTTTATTGATGACTTTATTAAGCTGTGACTTTTCTGATTATCGTTATAGCGTGTTAAAAATAAAAGAATTGTTCTAAAATAAAAGTAGCCCTAGTTACTTCTTATTTGATCTATCCAGCTACCTACCAATAAAATTCCGGACAAAATTGTCGCAGCCGTTCCTAAGATTCGCCTAATTTCGTTTATATGTATAGACGTATAGATAATCTTTCAAACGTCATTCATTTGTCAAGTATATTTCAGACTTTCAGACAGAAAAACTTGCGTAGAATATGAAGTAAGATTTCTTAAGAAATAAGTTATATATTATAGGTACTAGCATAAAATATTTATAGCCGATAAAACAGTGCCCAACCCGTCTAAATCAAACCAATCCATTAATAAACACATTAATGTTCAAGCGTCAAACTTTGGCGTGTCCAACTTAAGTCATGCATTTGACAATTACCTAGTACTAGTTTCTTATACATACAACTTACATACATTGTCAATATTCTAACAACACTGCCTGACCCACTTCTAACAACGTATTTATACATCTCTGTAATTACACAGAACCATAGAGACGCCATTGCGAAATAACCAATTCAATTGTGTCTCAACAGACCGATATCTAATAAAAACTTATTGCACTAGATATTTGTATCAACGGAATTAAAAAAAACAACTTGATTAAATCCCATTTCGGATCGATTACAATCGATTTGTTGCGATGCAGTTTTCGAGTTTCGATTCCGAGTGCGAAACTAGTACGATTGTGAATTTCATTTAGTAATTTATTAAGATTTTTATTATGTAAACAAAAATAGAATGGTAATATTGTTTTTTTTTTCGTGGTGATTGAAATATTTTAAAATTGACCACTTTCTTTGTAATCTATTGAAAGTTAACGAAATAGTGTTTTTGAATGATTACTTTTTGTTTTTAGTGCTAACAAGTTCTGGCGTCTGCTTCAGTAAGAACTATCGAGTTTTGCTCCGCGCCATTGCAAAGTAGCAGTGACTGAATTTTCATGTTAACTGAAAGCTAGACGCAATAAAGCTTTCCAAGTCAAATATAAAATCAAGAAGAAATAATAATGTTTTACCCAGCTAGGAACATCATTAGTCCCAAATGACTAATAATCTGATTTAGGTCAAAATCTATTTTTTATGTTCAGAAAGCATTGCCCCCTCACTAGGATGTTGTCCCGTGTCATGGGTGCGTTTATAAACATACAATTTCACACCTGGAATAACAATTAGTGGAACTAACACACTAAGAGTTGTTTCGTCGAATCGCGAACACGCGACACTTTTTGCATGACAGCCAGAAACCTAGCCACCAGCCGAAGAGTGGATTGGGAAACGTGACACTTTTATTGTTAGCGAGATAGTTGGACCCGTCCGAAGCGTAGGGCGAGTCGCTAGTGCTATATAAAAAAAAAAATTATCGTCAGCGTCCTAAACCAGAACCCAACTTGCTCCAATTTCATAATCAAAATACAGAACACTGGGATATTCGGTATCAATTTTGTCAATTATCCATACAAAGATATCGGTACCAATTTAGCATATCATTTAGGAATATCGCGGTACGGAGTTAATCAAAATAATCGAATGAATCAATTTGCGATCTCAAATGTTCATAGTCTTTACTTGGTACTAAGATAACAGCGTTGTTAGCACATTTTGTTTGCAAATGTTGACTATCTAAATATCCATCTACACTCCAATGTATCTATTCTATTTTGGAGTTTGTTTGTTTGCTTGTTTGTATGCGCTACTCTCCAAAACTACTGGTTCGAATTTAAACATTCCATGTTGTATAGTTGATTTATCAAAGAAGGCTATATTGTAGTCTATAAAACACTACGCTATGACAAAAAGGAACAAAACAACAGGTGAAACCGTGCGGTAGTATCTAGTTTGTTTAATGATAAAATGAGATGACTGATAAGCATAATTGATTCATTTAGTAGAAAGGCGTGTTGTTATCTATATGACGTTGCTCTTTAGTTAGTTAAAATAAATTGGTTCGCTGAAATGTTTTGTAACATCTAAGCGAATGTAATACTGATTCGATTTTAGATATTTATCTTACTACTTAATATGTGTACTTTTTTTCTTTCATTCATTCATTCTTTGAATACATACGTAGTGTTACAAAGACAGTTGTATTGTCATTATGTTTAGTAGCATTATAAGGTTGTATTTTTTGTCAGGGGAAAATCATCTAATGTCTTCTCCCGCCCGAGAAAGAGTGTCAGACTCTTACTGCCTAAAAACCTTACTGAATATTCTTTTAGTTTACTACAAAATTCAAGGGATTTCTAGCTTAAAAGACAAAAGTCACATCAGCTCCATCAATTATCTAGGATAACTTGGACGGTTTATGGTGACCTGTGCTAAAAATAGTTTCTATACTGTTTTTAAATATTATGTTTTTCATAAACAAAGATGTTCCCAATCTAACTATTATAATAGAAGTGACTTACTTCTATTAGCCAGTTGAGGAAAACATGTTAACACTTCAAGTAGCGCACCTGGTTTAACCCAGCTAAGCAAAGCAAAACGAAAGATCGTACATCAAAATTGATCTAGATTCGCACTAAATCTATCAACAAAAAGATCTTAGTCATAAATCGTACGCTATAAGTAAATGCGTGTAACTTAGATGTCGATTACGTCCAAAGACCTTGTACTTAAAACTAGACTGTGCACCAAATTTTTTTGTTTAGCTAAAATGTGCTTTATCCCGTTGTGTATAGGGTAGCTATTTTCTTAAAAGCGTTAACAAACTAAAACCGGTCCAGGCGAGAGGGCTCCTCACGGTAGTGTGTCCTTGTCTCACATATTGCCAGCTCAACTAACCTTAGAGGTTGGTAGAAATGGTAGAAAATTAAATATAATTATGTTTTATGTTTTAACAAAACAAACAATTCATAAACTACAAAACGTATATAAATGTCTTTATAGTCCTTATAATTAATAGTCAATTTGCGGTATTATACGAAAAATCATTAATACAGAGTAAACAGTAGTACTTGAATGTTTGTGTTTGGTAACAATTAATGCAAGATGGCGGATTTCGGGTTAGGGTAACAATGAATTTTCTCGATCAAAGATTTTCTTACTATACCGCAGTAGATAGGCAGAAGATACGACTAACTGTTTTTGTCCTTTGTGTCCTTCTCATTTTTTATTTTATTATTTTAAAGAACTTGTTAATACCAATGATATTATAAGTAAACAGGTGTAAATAGGTTATAAGCGTCCAGTAAGTGTTACATTAAAATGTGGTGCAATGTAGAAGCAAATACGAGACGTGTAAGCTGGACGATCGTCTTTAATTAAGTGTATATACCTAATAACTTACACTACTTAAGGGGAGAGATCTCACACACTACACCTTCCCCGTTTTTTAGAAAGTAAAAAATATAGCCTAAAACACATTATTTCTTATAATAAAAACTTAATAAACATTTACTTTAAATATTCGCACTGTTGACAATTACTTATATAATAGAATTTTTGAATGTTTTATAGAATTAGATAAAGTAATGTAAAAAATAATGCTTACCAAGCTTGTCAGAAAACAAAATTGTAATTATATTAATCTGAGGCTTCAACATGTGTTCAATGTAGTAAAGTATATAGAAAAACTTTTTTTGGTAATCTCTCCTGATTTACAGTGCTTGAATATAAATAAATGCTTAATATGATAGTACATCAATTCACCCCTAAAATTAAGCACCTTTTGCCTGCCCATCCAGCATCTGACGAATCCCACGAATTGGAACTGATTTAATGTATTGATAAAAAAAAAACTTAAATTTAAGACATAAAAGCTACGGGAAGACTTTAAGCCTCAAGCATGTAGGAAATAGGGCTACATTATGACAAAAATTGCGTAAAACTGTATTGTTCAGCAATGTATAAAAATAAATCAATATTAAAAGAAAACAGTCTTTTTCATTCCACAATACTGCATCACATTCATTTGCCCTAACACTCATTTAATAATAATCCTCCTCATCATCTTAGCAAATGTTATCCCGGTTACATATGCTAAGCTTTCACCTAGGAGCTTGCCAAGGTTCGCCGAATACGATCTTGGAGTGGCGAGTCTGATAATTACAGTAAAGCGATTGCCATCTGACTTTCGTAGCCACAAGGGGAATCAGACAAATTTTTCGGATAATGGTTAAACATTCAGCCAACCTCACGGTGTATTCCCTCGCCGAAATCATCATTTTCCTGTAGGTAATATTAATATGATGGTGGGAATATATCACTTTTAAAGTAGAAAAAAGTACTTTCAACCCTTACCCACGTGTACAGATTACTATATAAATACTTACTTACTTACTTACTTTACTTACAGGTTCTATAGATTTAAAAAAGTAATTTTTAACAAAAAAAACCAACTTCCAAAATTTATTTTTTGCTTTTTAGTTTAGTTATTTTGGAAGTCGGTTTTTTTTGTTAAAAAATATTTTATTTTACCATTTTAAGTGATAGGCAGAAAAAGCTAGCATGCTTCTCGAAAGAGAAGACGACGGCTATTTGAGACCGAAAATCACGGTAATAATAGTCCTGAGTTAGTCAGCTTTGAATGCTGTAAATCGTAGAGGAATTCCCTCAAATGTCAATGACTTCCATCATCAGGTATACTGCAGACCTTCATTATACACAATCCATATAGGTGCAAAGTTCTCATCAATATAAATGAATTAAGTCCAAACAGGAGGTAGTTACTGAAAACCGTTCTGGAGTTCCCTGAGTTGTCTTTCATTCTCATCATCAGACCCTTACTGACAGTCACTACCAATCTTTGTGCAAAGTGCTCATCAATACGAATCATTCAAGCCCAAACACAAGGCAACTACTTCAAATAGTCAAGGAGATCCCTCGATTGTCTTCCGGCTCCATCATCAGGTCGAGTTCGAACATCGGCAAGTTGTAGCGTTGTCAAAAGCCTACTAAAACCACATGCAAAAGCACCACTCGTACCATCAATTTTTGAAAGTTCTCAATTTCTCTGGTCTTCCATCATCAGATCCTGATTTCCTTATCATGGGACCATTCTAAAACTATCTCCTTGCCAACAAAAAAGAATTATCAAAATCGGTTCATTAATAACGGAGATATCGGCGAACAAACATAAAAAAGCATATATATATGGTCGAATTGAGAACCATCCTCCTTTTTGGAAGTCGAGTAAAAATATACACACGTTTTGGATTGTTGGTTTTTTCTTACAAAAAATTAGGTTGGTGAAGTTACGCTAGTTTGGTAGTATCAATATATCATGATACTTAAATAATCGTTTTTACAAGCAATTTGTCCCGTATTCTGTTTGGTCATGGTCACTACATTAGAAAGGGACACACTACCATCGGGAGCTGTCTCGCACCGGCTCGGTTTTTGCGCCTCAGTGCACAGTCTAGTTTAGAGTATAAGGTCTTTGATTACGTCAAATGAATCATAAGATAAATATAGAGAGACTCCTTTGCTTGACCATACAAAATATTCCTCGATTCCTAGGATTATGACAGTGGGTGCACAATAGTTTATTTATACGAAGGAAATCTTTTTGTGTCTGGAAACCATATTTTCTTTCAATGTTGACAGTTGTCGGTGTAAATAAAGTCTGTAGAAGATTTTGTGTAATCTTTACCGTTTGAAAGGGGTATAAATTGGTTATACTAGTTTAGTGGTAAGTGTAAGAAATAGTGGCTTAAAGATATTACAATGTTATAGAGAGGTATTTCATGGTATATGCCGATTTATTGTTGATACCGTGATACACGGAAAAATGTGTTTTGTTTGCCGAGCTAAACAATACTGAATTTACACATAGTCTGTTATGAACTTGTCTTGACATGCTCCCGCGTCTCTAAACTTAATACCTAAGTCGTTCGTATCATCTTATCCTTGTTTATCCTTCAATATAGGTACGCTTGGCCACTAGTTTATCGACACAAATTTACCAAGAAGAATTCAATGTTATACGGTACAGTTTGTTAATTTGAATTAACAAGACAGTAATGGCCATAAATAAAAAGGTCAGTAATGTTATCGTATTTAAATATGATAATACTAGCCTTTGCCCGCAACTTTGTTCTCGTGGAATAGTGACTTCCTGCAGATTTTTCCACCACCTATGTTCCTTCAATTCCACCATCCTATGTTTATACCAATTTCACACAAATAGGTTCAGTAGTTTAGGCGTGGAGAAAAGACAGACAGAGTTACTTTCGCATTTATAATATTAGTTTGGATTACTGATCGAAACAAAAAAATAAAAAAAACTGGTATAATTATTAGCTAACCAAGTCAAGTCAAAGATCAACCACGCAACATTTCAAACCATAACAGTACATCAGTTGCGGTTTCGCAATAAAACTATACTTTTCCCCGTAATGTCCGCGTCCAGAATAGCTTTTATATAGAACTAAACACCGCCTACGTAGTTACTAATGCCATTCTATAAATTGCACTTCGTTATGCTAAGTCGATAGGCAGGTGGTCTGTATATTTACTAAGGAATGGTGATGAATGCGTGCGTGCTTCAACCGGGAAGGGATGTGGAAAAATTATAGGGAATTGTAGATGATTTTATGTCACTTTGTATAGGTACTGAAAGGTCTTAATGAAGTGGTTAGATTAAGCCATGTACATTAATTTAGATTTCTTTTTTTTATTCTGTTTCGCGCTTAATATGAAGCGCGATTAAGGATTGTCAATCGCCAAATACATAATGATATTAGTTGACAATTCTGATCACTACATAGCTACATAGTATAAAACAAAGTCGCTTTCTCTGTCTATATCTCTATGTATGCTTAGTTCTTTAAAACTACGCCACGGATGTGGATTCTATTTTTTTTAATAGATAGAGTGATTAAAGAGGAATGTTTATATATTTACATCCATTAAGTTTTGGAAAAAAATTGTATCAGCATTGCAACCGTGTGAAGTCGGGGCGGTCGCTAGTTATCATAAAACTTAAATATACTAACGCAAAACTACATCTAGAAACGAAAATATCCTTATTCAAGCATCCAATTATATCTAAACATTCATTGTTTTAGCAGAGACAAACAGAATTATTGTCATTTAGCGTATTCCAAGGTACGGCCATGCATCCGATTAAAGCATTATTACACTAACTTGCATATTTATCGTGTGATTTATGTCCTAAACACCCAATACCGTTGTTCGTAAATATATGGTAATTACTTTAAAACCGTTAATATTTAGCTTAAGGAATGCAATAAGATAAATATAAAGTACCTTAATAAAAATGACTGCGTTTACAGCTTTACTTTTTTTTATTTGAGGCAGGAAATCAGTATCTTCCAATGACTTCATTGGCCCAGGGTGAGTCGAAAGGAAGTCTTAGTTTCTTACTGGCCAAAAACCACTTCGTTCCTAGTCCTGCTCCAGGCCGAGGTTGCGGCACCTTATTGCGCTTGCTCCGCCTTCTTCTTCGTTGCAAGCATCATTTCTTCACAGGAAAAGGATATGGCTTCCCAGTTCCTCTTCTTCAGGTTCTATGGCCTCGACTGAGGCCGTACGCGAGAGTCCGCCGCTGCCGATCACTTTCCTGAGAACTCTGTGGTGCTCAGACCAAGCAGGGCACTCCGCCGCCGTGTGCTCCGCATGGTCCTGAGTGCTTTAGTAGCTCATATTATACATTTCCATTTTAGACATCAAGTACTAGGTGGTTTCAGGACTTTCTTATAGTTACCAAAAAAATATTGTAAACTAAATTCGTAAGTACAGATGGATCTCTGAGATTTCAATCTGGTTGAAAATGTACTCCTCATATGAAGTCGTGGGTAACTGCGAAAGTCCATTACCGAGCAAAATGCAAGAAATCCTAGAGAAACCCAGTAAAATATACTCAAAAACAATTAAAACTGTGGATATAAATCCTGACTGGAACGGGTAACTTACTGAATGGCCTATTAAAATTGTCAACTAACGTTTTTCACTTAGACCTGTATTTATCGATGTTACCCAAGCAATCAGTATGTTTTATAGTCCTGTTTATCTCATGACAGTAGTTTCGCCCGCATCGGTGAACGCACAATGGACTCTACTTTAATAACAATAAGATAATTTATTGTACGTTTCCTTGTTTATGTGTTAGTACCGTTTTATAATTAATTATTAATTTTCTTATGGTATGTGGAAAGGTATTATTGCGTGATGACATCCGATTGTATTTATTGCAGTTAGAATTGTTAGGTGTGGATGTAGGGATCGTAAATAATAGAATGTTATTTGTATCTGGTTTTATGGCTGAAAGTCAACAAAGCTTTTATATGTTGAAAGATATTTTAATAGCTATGCTATATATTGCCCATTTACACGCCAATATAAATTTAATACCGAGT
Organism: Spodoptera exigua; assembly: GCA_902829305.4. Taxonomy (NCBI): domain Eukaryota; kingdom Metazoa; phylum Arthropoda; class Insecta; order Lepidoptera; family Noctuidae; genus Spodoptera; species Spodoptera exigua. The sequence goes on from LR824612.2 coordinate 10,238,941, forward strand.
TAAAATAAAATTTGGTTTGATGGTTTTGAAGTTAGGTACCTAATGTAACAGTAATCATTTTTTATTCCTATTTTGCTAGCTTAATTTATTTTTTTAGCTTTTTTTTAGCAAGAAATAAATATAACGCTGTTTAACGCAAAAAAACTTGTCACAACTCACAAACCCGTACCAAAATTTATGAACAATATGATATGATGTTTATGATAGCTTGAAATCATTTTACTATATTCTCAATTTCTACACAACGTCAAATCTCTAATTGTAAATTTATCCTTTCATGAGTAACTAAAAGTTCGTCGAGAATAAATAAAATAATAAAATGATATAAACCAAAAGTTAACAAAACGAAATACCCACGAAAATTTTAAAGATTATCAATGCGATACCTAATCTCCTTTGATCATTCAATTCGCATGCGCGTAAAGTATGTCAACAATATCAAAATAATTTTCTAAAACCATCGTTCACACCTTCTGCGTAAAGACACACCCCATATATTAGGCCGTGGCAACCATCTGCGAACGTTACACAACAAACAGAACGCAGCTGTCATTTTTACATAAGCAATAATTTAATTGAATATTCATTTCCGCGAGACGCTTCCAGTCTTCATATTTTGATTTATATCAGTGGACCTTACCATATTTAGAGTTCTCAATACTAGTGCAATTGTATTACTCGTGAATTATTATCATAACTTCTTCTTGAATACTATAGAATCACCATAGATGTATTTACTAACTTCAATACACATTCCAGCCACTTTCAAAAGGATTTTCAACTTTACTAGTGTACGAACATGGTTCATTATTGTTTATTGATGTTTTACTATAAGTACAAAATCCGGAATATAGATTTATAATGTTAAATGATAATAGACTTTATTTGCTTGTGATAAATTATATTTAATACTCTCGATGTTATTCGGAATGCTTATTTAAATATATGGGAATTATGTAATGATTTATGTAGTCTCATCTATCAAGTAATTTATAATTTATTAACTACGCACTAAATTTTACTTGATAGGACTTGTATTGAAGCGTGCCTTACGCCTGCATCTTTTATGGAAGGCTTTTAGTATAATTTTGTAACATCATCCATAACTCTAAACTACTTTAATATTTCATCATTGTAGGTAAACATCTTTCGAACATAATCCCCCTTATTACAAAACAAGGTTTATTTTTAGTCCAGGTTTAAACCATTGAGTCGGATTTTGAATTTTGAATCTTATTATGTCATCTACCTTCAATTCGAAATACGAAAACTGGCTCAATGGTTTAGTCCTAGACTAAAGTAAAACCTTGTTTTGTAATAAGGCCGAATATGTTTAATGATCTCAATGAACAATAGACGAATTTTCCTGCGGTCTTTTGATTTGATTGAGACTTTGCAGTTGTTTAGACATAATGAACGGCTTGAGGCAAACCCAGAGTATTTTTCGTACAAAATGTCGCTCGATTGAGTACAATACTTTACCTTCTAACTACTGTCAACATAGGATTATTCGTCACCGACGGCGCAGATGTTTCTTGAAATTGTGACTAAAGGCTTATTTACATCATACCATTTATATAAACATTCTAGAATAATAGTGGAATTTAAGACTCGTTTATGTTATAACACACGTATTGTTTAGATTTTGTAAGCCAATTATTGATTTAAGTTATTGTATGCAACTTACATCATGTAAATAGGGCTTAATGATACATAATATGTTATATTTAAATACTGGCCAAAGCTGTTCAAATAAATTCGCGTAACAGTCTTAAGCTATTGACTTTTTCCACAATAGCTGATGGCCAATCGTTTCGAAAGTACTCTAATAAACTTGCATCTTATTGTAAAGTCAGCTACAATTATTTTCTTAATAGGTTTCGAAAGGTAAATTTGCGCAATAATATATAAGCAATTTTATTTTAAAATTTCATAAGTATTTTTTGGTTGTCTAGACTAGCCGGACAATTTTTTAAATACTATATGTAAGTATAATTGCCGGTTTCATAAAAAGCTTGCCAACAAAATCCATGTTTTGAACAACTAATTTTTAATTTCTTTCGATTTTAATTGAGTTATTATAATAAAAAATAGTGTTTTTGTTTGTGTGATGTAAAAACAAAACCTTTCTATGCAAATACTTTCACAGTTATCTTATTTGTTCATTTTCTTTCATGGGACCATAGGCCTTTTGGAAGGCGTATGAGGAGGGACCAAAGCTAACTCGCAAAGACCCGTTTAACATTTTTAATGCAATTGCACATGTGTATTATTATTTTCAATATCACTTATATGTATACAAATCCATCAAATAGTGGAGACCTTATTATCTAGGATCGCTAGTTCATGTACCAAAACAAACAGAAGATTCTAGAACATATTTACATTATCTCTTCGAAGTAATGGATAAATATTACGTACTGTCATTTCATAAGAATAAATTAGTACTACGATTCTTAGTTGATGTGGTTTTTAGTTTTTCATTTCCTATTGTGTTTGAAACATTACGCTTTAAGTGATTTTGTTTGCGGTTGTAATTTCGTTCCAGTATTGTGATAGGTAGACGGACATTTTATGTTGTCTGAGGTTAAGTTTAGGTTGCGATATGTTTTATTGTTTCTATGCTATTGGTGTTGCTTTGTTATCTGATTTCACGTATGAATATTTTTTCTTATTAAATGTACATAGTTATGGCTTCTTGCTATTATTTTCCTATGTTTGTTTGTAAAATAGTTTGTATTCAGTCTTGACTGCATGGTTCGCATTCACAACACAGGACATAATCTTGGAGCAGGACAAGAATTAAAAAAAAAGATAATATACATTCAGTCAACAAAGTATCGGGAATGAATGTTTTTTTTATGGTTCCAAATTCGAATTTTAATTTTTTTTGTTGTTATTAGATTGGCATAACTGTTTTCCATTTTGGCGCGGAATTTGAGTTGCATCTGTTATTTATATTAAAAACAGTGCTGTTTTTAGTTTTATAATATCTAGTGTGTATTGCGAATTTCATAATGGACAAAAACATCGAACAAAGAGTTTGTCTTAAATTTTGCATCGCCAATGAAATTTCGTGTTCGGAGGCACTCAAAATGTTACAGAAGGCTTAAGGTGAATCGACTTTATCAAAAACACGTGCTTATGAGTGGTACAAAGCGTTCAAAAGCGGTCGAGATGTGATGGAAGATTTGCCTCGTTCTGAAAGGCCATCAACGTCTGCAACTGAAGTTAACATCGCAAAAGTGAAGGAAATAGTGACTGAAAATCCTCATTCAAGTTTGAGAGAGATGGCCGCCGAACTTTCTGTATCTCACGAGTCGATCCGTACCATTTTAACAAATAATTTGGGTATGAAACGTGTTGCCGCTCGGCTAGTCCCAAAAGACCTGAATTTTCTTCAAAAACTAAATCGCATGAACGTCGCTGAGGACATGCTAGAACGAGTCAATACCGACCCAACATTCATGAAACGCATTGTTACTGGTGACGAGACGTGGGTTTACGAGTTTGACATGCAAACTAGTCAACAAGCTTCGGAATGGCGCCTTCCAACTGAACCAAAACCGAAAAAACCACGTCAAAGTCGATCAAAAGTCAAAGTCATGTTGACTGTTTTCTTTGACTATCGCGGTGTTGTGCACTCAGAATTCTTGCCCGAAGGTCAAACGGTAAATAAAGAATATTATTTGAGCGTTATGCGGCGTTTAAGAGAACAAATTCGACGAAAAAGGCCAGAAATGTGGAAAGAAAATTCTTGGATTTTGCATCACGATAATGCGCCTTCGCACAAGGCCATCATTGTAAACGATATTTTGTCCAAACACTCAACAAACACCATCGAGCAGCCACCATATTCACCAGATATGGCTCCAGCCGACTTCTTTCTTTTTCCCACACTCAAATTACCCCTTCGTGGCACCCGTTTTCAATCGTTAGAAGACATAAAGGAGAGTTTCTGAAGGAGCATACTTTGAAGGTGATAAAATAAATTTAGATGAATAACAAACATTTTGTGTATTGTTGACTTTTTCCCGGTACTTTCTTGACAGAGTAGTATATCATAATCCGGGTTATTTTGAACTAAATGTTTATCTTTAAAACATCATTCGTAGATCCTCGATACGTTTGCTCGTTGGTGGGTCCATTCCATCATATGAAAATCTATGAATTTAGAGTCAAAAACTAAAAATTGATCACCTAATGGTCACATTGTAAAATAGTTACTAACCTACATTAACTTGATTACCTTACAACAATATTTATAAACTGTTTAATTAACAGTTTCAACATCGTAAAATCGATTTGATTAATTATTTTCCATTTAAATTGACATACTTATTTGTAAGTTGGTGGCAGAGGGTGACTATAAAATTAGCAGGCAGGTGCCAATTATAGGGTGCTACTTTTTATTATTGTTATTAGTTCTATAAATATAATATGGTTTATTTATAAATACTCTATACTACACTGACGTGGTTGCTGAATAACGCCACCGCGATCAACAACAACGTTTTAGCAACCCTGTTCCACAAATTGTTGTTTTGGATCTGCGTATGATGTGAATATGGAACTATATGGTCGCTAAACGCACCCACGACATAGGAGAAAATCCAGCATTTAAAATGGAATCGAATATATTTTTTTCTGTGCATTAACAAAATAAGCAGTATCATAGTATTTACCTAAACATAACTCATTCCCTTAACAATCAAATGATTATAATGAGGTGTATTAAGAAGTAAGACATCAGCTGTACCTTACGTTAACAAGCTAGTTACTAGCAAATATAACACAATGGGTTCTTGTAAGGACTGTTAGGAACTTGAATAGGGCATTCCGTTTAGTCGTTCACGCCACAAGAAATAAGAGACAAAAGACTTTTTTCCCATACCCACTTAGAAATTCATTTGTAGCGGCTAGCAGCCCTATTCCGTGCTATGAACGTTAAGACAATCTGTGGATAATTTCAACCGCCTGTGGTAGTTTCTTTCACAATTGGTAAAATGGATCTCCTGTATCGATTAGATACTCGATATCGTAAGCCCACGTTTCGGGTGCTAATTATACCCAACGGTTTATAGGCTTCAGGCGAAGCCAAAGCTATGAAAACTGCATTAGATAAACGATTGTTACGACCAATTGTCGCTTTATATTCAGTAGCTACTGTTGCAAGTATTGTTTGAGAATGCTGTTATTCGAAGCTTTCAATATTGGACTATAATTCAGTTTAACAATCAGAGATCGAATCATGAGAAAATTCATAGCGCAACTGTAAAGGAAATCATTAGAGTCTTAAGACGAAAATAGTTCCAATGTTTGCAAAAAGTTAGAAAGGGTTTAAATAAAACATGTTCGTAGGCCTAATTTAAATTCAATTTATCGGTACATCTTTCTTGTTAGACAGTTGAGAATACGCACTGTTCTGGCTTCGGCGGGAAGTGCACAGGAGTGCTGTTAATGATCCACACATCAATCTCTCAAGGAGTCACAGACAGCTGAATCCGACGCCTGTCGGCTGTTGGAATCCTTGATATACTAAAATGCATTCTCGGGAAGCATTTTTGCTTGGTTCCCGTCTAGAAAGTTTAAAAAGAAAAAGTCCTTATATGCTTAGTGATTTGTGTAAATTTTTTGTGACTTATGTAATAAAGTCTTTTTAATAGTACTTAATTTTTATAAATTAGGTACATTACATATTTAGGTATCGACGTGCTTATAATATTAAAGTGGCGCCATGAAGGACTACGATTTTATTAATTTATAATCAAGACCAATCAAAAAGATGATTTATATTTCAGCAAGCCTGCCAAGTAACAACATAGCACAGTCGTAAGCACCCAGTTCAATCTAATCCGATTCTAATGTTAACATGGACTTACACATTTTGCAACGTCATATTCAAATTTGTTTTTTTTTACATTGATTATTTCGTGTACAGACATCTCAATCCAAATTGTTCTTCAGCTGACTATTCATTCGAATCGCTGTTAGCAATCTAAATTAGTTCATTGTTCTCAAGTTAATAATTTTATTTGAACTCTTTCGTAAGTAACTCGATTACTTAAATATTTCATACTTTACTTTTCGGTTCATCTTTTATTTCTACATTGTAATAAATGTACATTAGAGAGTTATTAAAAAATGATCAATAATGGTATGTGTTTTAAAATTAATTTTGCCTTGATATGTCAGTTGTAGGAATAGATTGGCCTTGTTTCGTATATCAAATTGTAATTATTTTTCACTTAAGCTAATATCAGGCTTGCGGTATAAAGGTATTGAAATCTTATGTTTGGGCGTTTAGATTAATTGTGGGATCATCTTCGTTTAATGATTCTAGATCAAATATGAATAAAAATACGTTTTTAAATTAATTGATATCCAATGGCTATTTGTTGCTATCTTATGAAAAAAAAATTCAATGCTTCTATGTAGGTAGTTTTTTTTGTCATATGCGTCACCAGTCGTCAAATAGTTGGTACTCATTTTCTCCGACACATCAGAGTCTTCAGCAACATTTCTAAAATCATAACCGCAATCAGCATTTATAGATAAATCAAAACCGATCACACGATCAATTTGTGACACGCTAATTTCACGCATAATCGAATTTGACACCTCATATAGAATTCAACTTAAATTCTGCGCCACACGTGTTTGTTCTTACACCTCGACCAATGAAAGCGTAAAGGCGAAAGCAAAGTCATTACCAAATCATTAATTAGTTCCAGTGACATCCACAATATGCATTACAAACTTTCTTCATAGAAAACCAATCTACCGAGGAATGGAGGTTATAGGAAAAGTGCCCATGTATGGTCTGGGAACAGTTAAAAGGTGTAATTCATACCTTTATGAATGGCTGCATTACGTGGCCATACCGCTTCCTAGTCGTTGTGCTTTGCAGTTTCTCAGATGACTTTGTGACTTTATAATAGTAACCTATGCCTGTAATGAACGTTATTGATAAAATCGACTGTTTCGTTCCTGCTAGTGTGAAATGTAGAAAGTCCATTCAGTTCGGAAGAAATACTAGTTGATTGTGGTCCGTATGATGTTAAGCCATGATACACGATGTGTCAGACAAGGATATGTTTCTATAATCACTACAAGATAAACAGCTAGTGATTTTACAAGATACACAGCTACTACCATAAAGATGTCAAAATAGAGTATAAATCCATGAATAATTAATTACCCAAGGACCCAAGGTCCCTTTTCTCTTTGAAATACTACTAAACAGTTTCGTACGCACTCTGACCCCAATGCAGCGTAACCGCGTAACAGCAAAATTGTAGCAAAAAAATCGAGTTTCCGAATTTCACCACCGAGTAATTGTAACGAATCGAATTATCCGCCTGATTTCGGTCGGCTTTGCTCGCGAGTGTGGTTGTGTTTGCGCGTGACTTTCGCAATCGGTGACATTATCGTGTCGTGTCTGGCCAAAAGTTAAACGCCTAACTGACCTCACGGTTTTGGCTGCCCGACAAAACTAGATAGTTTTTGTGAAAAAGAAACCGAGTTGGCTAATGTCATCAGACCGATTTCTGTTTTATGTTTCAGAATATTATTTGCCTTGAACATTTAACAGCCAAAATAATAACAAAGCTTAGCAATAAAGCATTGTTCATTCCTATCATTTAAATTCACTTTCTTGTCGAATGATATCAACTAAAAGCATTACTTAGTGCCACTTGCGTTTGTAATGTACAAAATTTTCGAAATTATTTTACTCTAGATCAGATTTGTTAAGTAAACCAACTACTAGGAGTAGAACAAGAAAATGTTAACATAAATAAAATCTGTGCTAGAAAACATGAAACAGCTCAAACTAAATCAAACGGTGGAGAAATAGGAGAATTTATTAACGAAGTGTCGGTGAACAATACAATCATTAGACTTATTACTGAAGAAAATTCCCTCTATTAAGGAACTGATCAAATTGATACTCACAGCATTGATAATATATTTAATAATATGTTTGGATTGTTCAGTCTAGTGTCTAATCGTCACAACCAGATATGGAAACTACCAGTCTGTCCATTACTTACGATTTCATTCGAAAAAGATCTTAATCTTCGGCCATTATCGTCTGTATACGTACGTGAAAGGCTATCCGATCTGTGTTGGCTTTATTTGGCTAGTAAAATCGAAATTAACTATGTGGACCGAGGTTTCGAGATGCTTTGAATTGTTGAAATATTTTTTATGTTGGTCAAAACGTGAACTACGTTTTTATTTCGTTTGTAACTTGATGGAAACTGTAGATTAGAACAAATAGGCCTTTTTTCACTATGATTTTCATTTTTTTCTCGAAGCATTTCATTTTTGTCTGTATCTTTCTAAGGTTTATCATTCATAATAGTTTTTAACTTACTAGTAACATCAGATTTTATTTTACGTTTATTGGAAATATTTGCTAAATTAGTATCTTCCATCTGCAATATGTCAGTTTTATAGTTTTTACTCCCGTTAATCTCTTTAACTATATAAATGCTTTTAATTTTATCCACCCTATATGGCGCTCGATTACTCAGGTATCCGATCATTGCGATCCCAATTTACTCAACAGCAGTGCCATTCTACTGCTTTAAGTCTAGACAATCAACGGACTTCTTAGCTCGGTTCTTGATAATAAGTAAATGCCGTTCGTGACGTTACCAGTACCTGTTTCCATTTATGCACGAACATTGACGTGCCAAGGGTGACTTAAAAAATATTGCGTGTTTTAATTTTATTTAAACTGTGTGGTTTATCGTGTAATGTTTGTTGATTGTAATTTATTGTCTTATGATGTCTTGCATCTTCATCTCTGAATATCTTCATATTTTATCATTAAGCATCTGTCAACGAAGCTTAATTGGATTGGTCGATGTTTTCTATTTCCTACAGTTTTTTGTGAAGTTCAGAGTTCACACAACTGTGCCTCGTAATTTGAACACACTCACAGTACCTTTATGTAACTGCGGCGATCCCTTCGATCTAAAGCCTTAATCGAAGCCATCACTGTCGACAATCGAAGAGAAAGCAATTACCGTGCTTTCACAGACGACATCCTAAATCAAGTCTCGACCTTACAATGGAAACTCGTTGGGCGTGCATCCGAAGTATTTCGAAGTGCAGAAAGCACCGCTCGTCTCGTGACGTCGGTGTTCCGATAACGGCATCATCGGGACCTTGACTGGTCGAAGCTTGAACTTTTATAGACCTGACGATCATTCGCCATGGTTTTAACCTGGGATACTATTCGATTTTCTAAGAATTTGTATTTAATGAGAGAAATTCATTTGAATAAAGACTTCTATTTACCATTGAACAGTCCAATTAAGGATTGGAAAAGACTGATAGAAGTATGTAGTGCACATTTCGATCAACGAAAATTATTTGCTCTGAACGCCCTCTTAAATCAAGCTGGTTAGTAATTTCAGGTGAAAATATATACTTTTTGTCTTACGATCCTAAAAGAACTTTCTAATAAAGGTTCATTACGATAGCTTGTACTTCATCTGACTACATAATAATAAATCTGCCGGCGGTTACGTCCACCAACCAACAAGACATTGAAGAAACCCATACATTCAATTAAAAAAGGAAAATAGTATTTCTTTGCTGTTGTGTAAAGACATTTGTCTTCAAGTTTCAAATGTCATTGCGAAGCTTCGAACGTGGGAGATTCACATTTTACCTACAAATCACGTTTCATGTTCAACGTGATTTCTGTTGTAAGACCACAGTCTCTTGTATTTATTGCAGCTTGTCCTGACGCCTGATTAAATCGTTTCTTAGGTGCTAACTGCAATGTTACGTCATTTTTGTTCATACTGAATATTATATTAAAATAACTTGCAGTTCGTTACCTAACGTTAATACTTGTCATTCCACTTCATGTCTCTCAGGTCAGTATTCCGTTTAGCATGTTACGTTTTGTGTATCCGTCATCGTTACTTTGACTCGTTTTTCACAAACAAGAAGAATACAGAAAATATTTTTTTTAAACTTACGTTGTATCCAAATCATGGACTATAATGTGTGTAGAATTTATTCTTAATTCGATGTTTTCCGGTACTAAGAGTTCCTCATTCGATTTGTACAATAAAAATATATCCTAATTTTATGCAGTCAGTTCTAGTCTTCAAATTAGTACGGCTGAGGTCAGTAAGATACTTATCTGACCGTTAACTACAAAAAATGTTTATGTTTTGTATAACTGTCTTTAGCAATCGCTTTAGTTTCACGGTTTGATCCACGTTCGACTGCATTTTTAGATCAATACTTTCTTCTTTTCCGTGTATTTCTGTCATACTTATACTTACACTCCCTGTTTTAAGTCAAGCCATTAGTGCGATTAAAACCTCTGGAGTCTCTGTACATATAATATTCATAGTAACATCCACTGGGCATTGGTCATGTTCTGCGGCCTCGGCCTACAGCAGGAGAAGGAACGGAGGGTTTTTAGTCAGTAAGACTCTGACTAAAACCCCCTCGACATCTGTCTAGCCATTCCCTGGGCGAGAGACGTCATTTGATGAATTTTCCCTGACAAAAACAAATATTGGTTATGTATTGTACATATATGAATGTATATTATGTAAGTATCTATAAACGTCTTGGTATTTTCCTGATACTTTAATATCAATGAGGCTTTTAGTATCAACCTGTGTTGTTTTCTCTTGTAAGCAATCAATGAGTCCTCCCACCGACTGTGCTCTAATTAACTCGGCAGTGATCGACGCGTGCCTACATTATTCAAAGGCTGATAGATTAAGACCAACTCAAGTCACGGCAGCATTTTGCACTCTACTCATTCCCCCTATATTCCAGTTCCTTTCGATAAAGTTATCTAGTCATGTTAGGTGCTGCCAATTAGCTTCGTTCAGCTTACAAACTTGATTGATTGTAATTAATATTCATAAAGAGAGTTTCGAAAGTTTGTTTATGAATATATAGTGTTCAATCAGTGTTAGGTTAAATGGAATTCTTTTCATTAACTCAATTGTATGTGATTTACTGTTAAATTTATTCAGCTTTAACATCTGCGTTGTTTTCTATGTCTACTTTAAGTGGACTGATATTAGTCTTGAGTTCTTTATGTTTATTGATTTTGAATTTCTCAATGCTAAAACGATTATAACATGTAGTTTAAATCTGTGCCGTGGCAATAGACTCGCTCCCAATTACATGAGAATAATGTAACTGGCCATGAGTGGGTGTACTAAACGCCTTTGCATAGCGTACATGATGGTTGAACGGATTTAAATTGTTTCTTCACGTTGTGTATTATTCTATATCTTTAAAATATTTTCTTAGTACATTTACTCTCACACTAATTCAATAAAATTAATGAAGGGCGGTACCATAAATGAGTGAACGTGCAAGCAAAAAGTGAGCGTTGCCGGTTGATCGACTTTATACCGATATGTATTCGTAATTTCGTATTCGGTGATTTTTTGTCTTTATCAACTCGCTACGTCGGTCTTTACGCAATACAAACTGGATACTGTTACGTGCTTTTAACGATGTATGACATAGGGGCATGAGGCTCGTCAATTAAATTGAATTGTGGATAAAATGCGAGGCGCGAGCTAATGTTTTTGCTTTGAAGTGTAAACTGTTGCTAATTCAATTCACTGACTTGATTGATGGAAGCCATGAAGAATTAAATTAATGGGTAAGGTTTGTCTACTTTATAGGACAGTTAAAAACCTTTAATAGCATAAAATGCTTCACAGAGAAAAAAATAGTAAAAATATTGTACGTTTTAAGTAAATGTCAAGACAATGGGATGGTCGAAGTCTTTTTTATGCTGCCTCACCGCGCGACCCGTATGTCTCAGCATTGTCTGTGCTTGTTAAAAAACTGCAAGCCATGTAAGACCGAGCAAAGGACAAGAGAATGGCCCGATAAAATTCCATTTGAAGGAAATGTCAATTGACCACTTGCTGTATTCAGTCGCCGACATTACCTACCTTTTTTTTTATTGTTCTATTTTATTTGCTCATGTATGATTTGCCGCTGGTATTTCAAAGCTGTGTGTACGCATTAGGAAATAGTAAAAGGATTGGTCGGAGGGATATTTTTTATCGGTCCATACGTTTCAGTTTATTGCCTTATTGGGTTGTATTAAAAGAAAGTTTATATTTTTCGCAATCCGACCGTATTTTAAGTCTAGTTATAGTCTGTTATTATTTAAGGAATGTATTTTAATATGCAAAGGTTATATTCCTATTGGATCGAGTTTCCTATTCATGAGTCAACTTTAAACCTGGTTGTTATAGAATAATAACTGGTAGGTCAAGGAGTTGGATTATCATTACTTTACGCTTAGCAATAAATAAGACGATAAACATTCACCAGGAGATCACGGACTCCTTGTATCATAAATTATATTTTAATGACTATAACACAGGTAAGTACCTTAACTTTTGACAAGGCACCCTGTACCTTTTACGAGTACCTAAAACAAGATACTACTACCGAGAGACGAAATGGAATCGTGTTCATGTACTTAATCGTTGTTTAGTCATAAAACTATTTCGTCAATGGATTCAGTACCTAAGGGTTCATTATACATACAGAAAATATTTATAGATTACTCTATGAATATAATTTAACCAGACATGTACATAATTATGGTTTTTTAAATAAACTATTACTAACGCCGTTTATACACCTTATTTCTGATTATTATTTTCATTGTTTTATGACTTCGAACATACAACATTACAAGAGATTATTTGCTCGGGCAAATATAGGCATATCTTAAGAGTTTTAACGTCATATGGTATAGTAGAAAAAATATAAAGAGACTAACTATTAAACGTGGCAATGAAGCCACTCTTTTGGGCAGACTACTTCGCGATAATGATGAGGAAACATTTGTTGATGTTGTTCGTGTTCGAATGTTTTTTATAGTTCTAATTTTAGTAATAGATTTAATTTCGAAAATATATAAATAGTCAATTTCGGGAGCCCTAGACTTACGCATACCTAAGTTATCATAAGGTTGTTAATAAAGTAGCAATTTGTAAGCTACACTAGAAACATACATATCTCCTGGTATTTTCTCCAATCATAGCTTTGTCTCCATACTCATTATAATTCTGAGCACGTCGACCACAGGCAAAACTACTAATTACTGGCTTCATTTGCTTAAAACGTCATCTTTGTTTACCAGAAGCAAGAACCAAGTTTCTTTGAAAGTTTGGACATCTTAATTGACTTTCATAACGGTTAGCTAATGAGCTTTTGAGTTTTGAGTAAAAATTCATGGGTACTGCATTCTAAATTAGCAGCTTTGTTTCGTCTTATGCTTGGTATATTTCAAGTGGGTCATTTTACTATTTTTCATATGTGTCAGAGACAACGACGGATTTTTTTGAGTAACGGCTTTTTTGGTTGCATTTATAAGAATTAGAGGGCTTTCTATTGCCACTTCTAATGCCTTAGAAGTTGTTCGTAAGTTACTAGACTTTATTGCCTTGCTATAGCTATTTTAGTACAAAATCTGCCAAAGACTTATTATAGTTGTCTTGCTCATTCCTTAGGTTCGTAGGAATTCAGGCTTCATTTGTAAATCATTTACAGCATTGTAGAGGAATGCAATATTAACACAACGTTTTATCACAACGATCTAAGCAGTGTACATGATTTGTATCTCATTCTCCGTCTCACCATTTGATGCATTAATATTGTTACTGGTATCTAAGAAAACGTCAAATTGCATCAAGATCTTATCGTCACAGTATACGTAAATTAAATTACCATTTCCTTAACAGTATTGAGACGTAAGATATATGACATTATTTATTTCTATCTATAGGTATAGATAAACTTTTGACCAGTATTGAGATCTCAGTCGGCTAACTAAATACGTCGTTAGCACAGACTACCAGTGTGGCACAAATAAATCTTGTTCTGTGATCAGAATTCCTATTATATTCAATGCTTATTTATTCAACCTGTTCATGTTTGTTTGAATGATTTCGTTCTTGTCACTCCTTACTACCCACGCAGCGAAAGCCGAAAATGAAACTGCTATTCTTTTTTTTATCGTACCGTGTCGTTCGTCCCCTACATAACATCAATCGATATGTAAGTACTTATCGACTTTGATTACGAAATATCGATTGCATCGAGTTACGATTCTATGATATTTGGTTGCAATTTTATTAAGTGGGTAACTAGGTATTCTTTGCGTGATAGATAGCGTTTTGGGTGGCACGTAGAGGTAATTTTTATGAATGACTGCCTAGTCGCATTGGAAAGTATTCTACTAAACTGAACTGTGTAGTAAATGGCTTGGAAATCTGTTACAATGTTGCAGCACGATTATTCTGTACTATCGTGATGTGTGTGAGAATGGTTTCATGTTAGGAACATCAGCCGCAGAATCTTCATCGTTTAACTGTTTTGTTACTCTTTAAACAACGCTATGGAATTCTATCAGCGCATGTTGATCGGTCATTAACTTTAAGAAGAAAATTTTCTGAGTAAAAATCAGTAATTATTAGAATTACCTTAAATTAAAACTTATTCAAATTACTGTTCCAAAATAGAGATATAAATAAAGTTATAAAACTAATAATGAGTAGTTATTACCTTACAAAAGTCACAAGAAAAAATCTTATTGGACAAAAAAGATCATAATGATACCAATAAAACATCGTTAACTTGATACAAATATCGTTTCTCGTAAATATATTAATGATCGATCTAGTTTGTGCCTAGTCAAACTAGTTATCAGTAGAGAACAGACGTGGCGTAACATACGGAAACTAGCCGACTATCGAAGATTAGCATGATTGATTGTGTTGATCAAAATATAATAAAATGTTTTTAGCGTGTCTTTCTCTCTCAATCTCGTCTTGAAACAAAAAAAAAACAATAAATTGAATAACTTTGTATTTTTTTTATAAAAAGTAGTCAATTTTTATAATAACTATCGTTAGACAGCTTACAGTCTGCGACATCGCCGCGCTGCGCCTGTGGCCTCTGTGGTCCGAAACTAGTAGAGCTTTTCTCAGTATATACCCGCGATTTTTAGTTAATTTAAAGTGGTAAGCCTTCTCTTAAGGCCCGAGCAATTTGTGCATTTACCTAACTTCTTCTATTGTAGGCGAAAACCATCAAATGTTTTCTCTTGTCCAGGGTAAGGCGAGAAAAAGTGTCAGGCTCTTAAAACTCCCCCACGTTCCTTTTCGTGATTCAAGCTGAGGCCGCGGTACCTTATGGCGCTTGCCTCGCAACCCCGGAATTTCCTAACTACTGAGTACCAATACATAATCGATGTTTTGAAAAGTCGGGTCTCGTGTTTTTTTGTGGAACTAACTTAATTTTGTAAATATCAATTGCTTAATAGTTTAAAACAGCCACGACAAAGGCGGTGAGACTTAATCTTCCTACTTCCTTATTGAGTGAAATGTTGGTATGATATTTTTGCATGTCGATAATTTTACTTTAACTCTCCGTAGAGTGTGCGAAGCTGGTTACATTATAAAATCTATAAACTAAAATAAATATTGATTTAGAAGGGAAAGGTACTTCCCAAGTCTCGCAACTAATATGAGCCAATGGAATTAAGTTATTATCCCACTAGACTACATGCTACCTGACGCCATTAATTGTGAACTTAGTCTTGTGGGAAAACATTTAGTCATACCGTATGTATCGATTAGAATCTTCAGTTTTTAATCTCATATTTATCATTTGAGATCCAATATGGTAAAACAGAAATGTCTGTTTTTCTCGTGCCTCGATGCTTCCACTACTGAGATCCTTAAAATCGCGGCAATATTTTTTATACTATCTAACTTCATAAAATTTTTTAACACCCATAGGAAAAAGTTACAGGTCCTCAGATTCTCATTGTTATTAAACAATTTAATCATTGATTTGCTCTTAAATTTAAGGATATTTTTACAAGTTTATTTCCCTATCACAATAGACAAAAGTTTACACGTAGCTTTAAAACAATTCAACCCTATTTCTATTAATTTAATGACGTAATTCGTACCACCAAAATTGTTGACCAATACGTGAGTCACGTGGACCGGTTCCCACACCCACTATGCGCCCACGCACCGCAAC
This sequence comes from Spodoptera exigua, assembly GCA_902829305.4. Taxonomy (NCBI): domain Eukaryota; kingdom Metazoa; phylum Arthropoda; class Insecta; order Lepidoptera; family Noctuidae; genus Spodoptera; species Spodoptera exigua. Next base: position 10,255,030 of record LR824612.2, read on the forward strand.
GTTGACATCACTTATGCAAGGGTTGTATTATCTTTCTTTTATACATTTTTATTGTCTCCATACATATACAATATGGTAAAAATATTCTTTGGAATTTTGTCTTACAGGAAGAAAGTGTGTCTTTGTCATGACTGCTTTTACGTGATGTGCAATATGGTTAGCAAAAATGAAAATCAACCATTTGACATGTTGGCCTTCTTATGGCTTCTGCTTCTTCGTAGGGCTGCAAACGAAGAGACTGATTACCTGATGGTAATCAATCAACGCCTTCCATGGACACCAGAGGAAGAGACGTTTTTAGGAGGATTAGGTAGGGTGGGGAGGATCGGGCCTCCGGTATCCTGACTCACACGACAAAACAAAACGCTTTAGTTATTTCACACCGATATACTGTGATCGTGTGACCGTAGTAGTAACATTCTTTTATATATCATTTTACTATTATATTATCATATTAGATCATTTTACTTAATTGCGCTATACTAATGTTATCAGCTAAAAATGCAAAAAAATACTTTTGAATAATCTACAGCTATTCTGTTTAAACTTCGTCGATAAGCACTTTGCAGAAGAAAAGCCTGTTTTTAATCCTACAGAAACAATGTTGAGACGATCTTTTATTCTACATTATGTTTCCAAGAAATCAATTATTGCCAACCTATGGTTAAATTCCTACATTGAACTGAATCGTTGGACATGATTTTGCGTATACTATAATTTTGATCTAGACCTTTCATATTTACTCCATTATTAAGAAACAATCTGCGTATGCTCTGTCATATTCGTATGGTTCTTTGATTGCATATTTTCCCTTGAAGTTAATTTCTTTCGAGCAGTTCGTGCTCCTGTTCCAATACATTTATATGATTGATTTTGTATTTTAAAACCATTAAATCAAGATTACCCCTGATCTGTACAAATTGATATCTGTTGAATATTTAAATTACATGCATATGTGGAATAAGTATGCCAATAAAATAAAGCTAAAGAGATTGATTAAGCTTGTAACATTTGTAGACGTTAGCGGAGAAATGAAACTGCATTAATACTGCATTAATAGATAACATTATGTGGCATACGATAAGATATATGTTGAAGGGATAAAACACGGATCTGCAACGTCTGTTTCCAATTTCACCGTCCATCTTTCTTAGGCGCCAACAAATCGACCACAACAAAATGCTATTTAAACAAATATTTAATTGGCACTGCTAATTGCTTACTTGGTTCTATTGTTCTCTTGGCGATTCTTTCTCACAATTGCCATTGTAGTTAGACAATGTTGGGAGCTGACCTTAAGGATCATGATGCAACTTTTTGTTGCTTTAGGAAGCGATGGGTTCTTAGAACGATGCCTTTCGATTTAGGTTCTGATTATTGGGAACATCGTGGTTGTATTGTAAGAATCTCTTTGCTGTGTTGCGATTTGTTCAAATGTTACTTGTAGCATTTCCTGCTTTGGTAACAAAAAATGGTGCAACAGCCAACTTGTCATTTTCATCTACATCAGTATTGAAAGCTTTTCATTTTTAATTATTTTCTTTACTTTAGAACACATTTTATTGTCTCATTTATAACTTGTTGTATTTATTGTTACAGATTCACGAGGAGGCAGAATAATTTGAGTAATGCGAACACTTCGGTGTAATAATTTCTGCGTAAGTACAGTTTTATGTAACATCCATTATGTGCGGTTGTCGATTCGTTTTCAATTCGACACGGGTAGTTAGCGAGCTTGAAACCAGTGGTTACTTGATCTATGTTGATGTTAGCAAAAAGATAAGCCGGTTTAGTTAGAGTTGTATGAAAAATTCTTGCTTGTACATTTTTCATTAGTTTTTTGTCTTATTCTAAGAGTTGACGGCTCAATTAGTGGTGGTTTATGGTTAATGCAATCATCGTTAACGTGTTAAGAGTTCTTTTATAATGATTACTTGTGCAGTCTACGTTCATTTCACACGGAAGAAATGCTTCTATGTGTTGACATGTTTGAATTTGATATCAGTTTGTAAAAGCTGGGTACATTTTGATACAAAAATAAGTAAAGTTATAAATGAAGTCAGAGTCATGAAGATTAGTTCCCATATAGGCACCTGAACGTCAGTTGATTATTTCCGAGACATGGGTTGAAAAATGTATCATGAGAATTTATAACATTACTTTCGATAAATCTGATCTTCGACACTCCTAATATTTATCTCCATAAGATACATATTGTTTTTTTAATGAATGTTAATATTATAAAATCATGTTTAGGATATCTCATCGAAGATAAAGAAAATACTTGGATACTACTCCTTAGTTTTTCATTCGACATCTCTTAAGGTTTATAACAATTATCAGAATTCTAAAACTACATACTTATGCCAAAACAGTAAGTATATTAACTAATAATATCGTTAAGTAGTTACTGGTAGGTTGGCGTATACTTTCAAACAAAGTCTCACGATATCGTGACGATCTCGTAATCGTAGAGATAAATTGTTAAATGATATATTGCCATTATATTTCAAACGGTCGCTACTAGCTGGCCGGGGTAATGATTTGGCCGTACCGATTTGTTGTTTTAATCGTGTACCCATTCTAAGGGCGGTTGCGAACGAAAACATGTTATAATGCATAATTTTAAGAATGTTGGTTAGCTCGTAAAGCTAATGTATAAGCTGTGAGCCTACCTTATCATTATCAACATAGGTAAATAATCATTTATTAATTTAATAAGATCTGTCACGTGTTTTGATGTTTTTCTCAGTTTCATCTTACCTAAAAAGGGTAATTTAAGCCTTTTTTAGAGATTTTTATTACGTACCTATCAATAAAATAAAGAATCTTAAATGTGCAGAGTTAAATACAGAACATATCAAAAAATAAGAAATCGTGGTTATTATCGTGGTGGACCGAAGGTTATGGCACCCGCTCCTCAAGCATAAGGGCACAACGTCGAAATCTGGAAACTCTGGCACCTATGTGACTTTTCCGAATTTTATGTACTTTCTATGTTTATAATGATTATTTAGACAACATTGACACCCGGTGAAGTAAATTATCGCAAGGAAACATGGACCTTCTAATTATTAGTTTGAAATCGCCAGTCAGCCTTGAGCAAGCGTGGTGATTAATTGCTCAAAATTTTCTTTGTATGAGAAAAGCCTTTACTCAGCAGTGGACACTTACAGGCTGATGATGTGATAAATCCTTATTTAGAACAACAGACCTAATTCTAATTCCAACAGTAACTTATACGTTGATTATGCAAACACATTGCACTGTGGCATGCAGTAGCCTTACACAGACAAGTACATCAGTCAGCTAAGAAGATTGCATAAATACCTATGCACGCAACTTCTTCCCAATCACATTCAAATGCAACCAATAAATCGCTATTAGAATTTAAGAACTGAAATCATTTAATAAACAATTTAATAATAGACCTTATAGTTCTAGAAATAAAGTCTTTGAGGTGTACATACCAAGATTTGCATAGCAAAAGTTGTATAACAGCAAATTCTGCTCCAGTTTAAGATTAATCTTAGACTATAAAACTATTGGTTTTATTGATCACTTGGTTTATGCAAGTGAGAACATTATCGGGCCACTTAAACAACTTGTCTTGGGCGACGATATGTTTTTAATTTATCGTTTTGGCTTACAATGCTTGGTGAAAACAGAATGAACTGAACATTGCTAGTTGTACTTGTTGCCAGAAATCAGAATGAGCGAATTTATGAAAATTTAATACTTAATGTATCGTATAGCTACTTTTAAAGTACCTACCTATTCTTTATAGTAAAATTATTCATAGTTCTATTTTGTTGAGTGTTTTTGTGTTTTATGATTTTGTTTTGTTTTTGCATAAGTCATATAATTTCAACCTAATGGTTAGTCTATTAAACCTTGGCTTGTCCTTATCGTGACCTTAAGAAAACCTGCCTAATTTAGATGTTATTGTTGTCACGAAATTTGTATTAGATTCGACTGATATTTCTATAATTATTCATTAGTCTCTGTGAAGTCTTATTATGACTAGCAGACAGAATCAGCCATAATAATATTTTCACACTCAAACTCTCGAATTCTCTGTAAACCTGACAAAGTACCGTAATAAAACCAACACTAGAACAATGTTTACAAAAATAATATCAGAATATTATTAAATAGTTTTATTATTATAACAACTTTATCGGTATCGATTCAAATGCAATCGAATAACGAAATCGATTCATTAGAATGACGCCCACCTACGTTGATCGAAAATCGCTTATTGTGTACTTGTTATACTGTAATTATGTTAACAATTTGTTTAGTAAACTATATTTTGCACCCATTTAGATAAATCATACTTGCTCAGCATGACCGTGATTGAATTTATTATTATTTTAACCACATCTTGTCATAAAGCTTAGATAAAATGTTGTTATCTACCGTAATTTACAAACAATAATTATTACTTTAAAATTTTCTCAATCGTTGCATTTTAATGTAATAATACAATAAAATATTCGATCTAAAAATGCCATAGCTATCGATAAACGGTCTTTCGACCAAAGGCCATTAGAAAGTGTCTTATTGTTCGCGATAAAGGAAAGTAGATATTATATGATTTGGCTACAATGGACCTTCTTTTGTCCTATGACTTACCCTTTCTTGGGCGGGGAGAGGATGAGTGTCAGACTCATACCGACTAAAATCTTCTGGTCGTTCTTCTACTTGGAGCCGGATCGCGCTACTACTACGATATTTGCACCTGCAACCCGGGTAGACAATGCAGTCTCAGAAAATACGTAAGTGAAGAATGAAGTAAATTTTATTTATAACAATACTTACATAAAAACATATAAATACTTCCAAATTTTAAATGACGTGACAAGTTCATGATTTAAGTATAAGTTTATCTTAGTATATAGGACACTGAAGAAATTATTATTTATTTACCTAAGTAAAGATTTCCTCCTATAAATTATAGTATTCAAGTATAATATTGCGAATACGGATTAACTGAGGACAGGATGTTTCCAACAATCAAACCACTTTGTGTACTTGATGACCGTACCGACGAATAAATAAAAAAAAAACAAATATAGAAGATGATCACTTGACAAATGACAACGGTTACTTTATCGAGGCCTAATTTTACACACAGATAAAATAAAATTCTAAATTCAACTACAAATACATTTTTACTTTTACTTTACGCAGGCCTACCTATAAACAAACTGAAATACATTTAAACAACATCTGCAGAAATCGTACAAAACCGATGGACAAACTAGTAAACTTGGATTGTACCTTTTCATATAATTTAACGGTTGTTATAAGCAAAGGAAGAACTTACACCTGGCTTCTGCAAGCGGTGCGTAAGCGCAGCCCAGCTGTTTAGTTGCCAGCGTTAAAAAACAACCCTTTCCTTGGCAACCCTGCCTGGCAAAAAAGGTTCCACCTTGAAATATTGCCAGGATAAAGCCTATTAAGTGCTGAGATCAAGGGATTGTAAATTAATTGCATGTATTATATTTTAATTTTGACGTTTCAATACATGATTAATAGTTTTATTCATATAATAAATTGATTAAGAGTGGGATGTATTAAAATAACAGAACTTCAGCCTAATAAAATTTTGTGGAATACATTTTATTTTTGCTTTGGCAATTTGAGCTGTAATAAGTATTCTATAGTACACAATGTACTGATAGATTTTCTGGTCTTAGAAAGACAAAAGTAATTAACCTACTTTTCTTTGGAAACAATACAATTTAGGTGCCAAATAATTTATGAACATTTTTTTTAAATACATTCTAGTAAGTTATTCTGTTAAACATTAATTCATTCTTATAGCAGTAAAGCAATGCCTATAAGATTTAATAGACGCAAACTGATCAACAAATACTTCTCAGTTTGAACAGTACAGCAACAGGTGCGTGATCAACATGAATTAGTTACTACGCAGATTAAGCTATACCTTCTACATAATATCTTAAACGTATTTTCAATCTTACACCATTAGAATAAAGTTGAAAATGTATATTTATAATGAAATTGGTGGTTGGGATATCTTGATGTGCGGTCCTGTAGTTTCAATTTATTAAAAGGGTAGCGTGATTTTGTACTGTTTCATTTCATAACTGTTTCCTAGTTGTAAATATTTCCATAAGCTTTTGATCTTTAGTTTGCCTCCCACTCGTTCATTATCAAATTCCTTGTATAATGAAGCTGTTTGCCCATAGTCCGTGGCCATACCCATAGACCTGAATAGATTTTGAAAGCACTTACCATAACTTAATTTTCATATACGAATACGATTACTTAGTCTTGTCTTAAGAATAAGTGTGCTAAGCTTAATTTAAAGATTTTCTACATTTGTTGATTTCTTTTAAATCCTTTACATCCATACAAAATCCTTTATACATATATTGCGTATGATTATCATTAAAATCGGTTCGGTAGTTTTCATAAATTTTTACTGGAAATCCAATCTAATATTATAAATTCGAAAGTAACTCTGTCTGTCTGTCTATCTGTCTTTTCTTCTTCACGCCTAAACTACTCAACCTATTTGTGTGAAATTTGGTACAGACATAGTTTCGACCTCGAGAAAGGACATAAGATAGTTTTTAAACCAGAAACCCACAGGAAGTGGCATGAAGTGAGTTTTTGGTTTAAAAACTCAACGCAAACAAAGTCGCGGGCAAAAGTTGGAAATAATGCATAAAAACCCATACTGCAGAAATGCTTAGATAACATACGCTACAACAAAACGATTTTAAATACAAAAATCCGCCCCTAAAATGGCTCACTGACAATAACCTACTCACCACTGTTTTTACGATTTTGGTATATATAGAGGTTTGAAAAAGAATCTTCAAGTCTTTTATCACGAAAAATATTCACCGACCCAAACAGACGATCGCATATTACCATAAAACATTAACTTCTGATATCAAATCGAATCGCTTTAATAACTTTAATGTACCTTCTGAAGCTAAATCATTTCCGAACAGATTATGATATAGGTGTACAGTACATTATTGCCTTTAATTTCATAGTAGGTACTTCAAATAGCAAGTACCGCTTGCACCCAGCACGGCCTTTGCGTTTCGTCACAGCCACATTCCTAGGGCACGGATCTTGTAGGGTTGACAGGTAATCTAAGAAAATGTCCATTTCAATGTTGTTGTGGTTTAGAGTCAGGTATTAATAATAAACAATGAATAGGAATATTGCTTATGGTTAAAGCTAGAATTAGTAATTTGGAATGTGTAAAGAGTTTCAAATATTTTGCACTAAGAAATAATGTTGTTTCCATTTCATTAAACACGTTCTCTTACGTTGAATCGTCACATCAATGAATGCTGTCAGATTGTAAAGAGATGATTTAGATTTCATTTCCAAAAGCAATATAACGATTTTGTTTATTTTCCAAAATGTTTTAAAAACATTTCAACCTTTAGTTGTAATCATTTCTTAGTAGCAATATCTTTAAATACTAATTCAAAATATTTACAGTGTGTCTTCAAAGAGAAATCCTTTAACCGCTTACAACACTAACGGGAAGTGACAGTGAGGTCAAATTGTATCGAGATTATACAATATATTACATACCTACGCGGGCCAACCCTAATCTAGCGTCGACTTGTCTCAGCACGCCAGCAAACATGTTGATTTATAGGCCGCGTTATTCTAGTTTTGGGAACTTCCAATTAAAGCAAGACGAATTTGTACAAAAGATTTAAGGTGTGCTCTGTTTGTGAATTAAACTAGTATTTATAGGACAGGGATTATGGGGAAATCACTTCGTGAACAACCAAAAATCTAGTAGCAACGTATTTTTAAACTTTGCCCCACATTGGGATTATTGTCTCTGGGTGCATTTCGAACATGCAATTTCGAAAAGTGCTAATGATTGATAGTGATGATGTATAGTCAGTATTATTAAACCTTATTAGTTTCTACAAAAAAAAAACACTATTTTCCGAGACTACTAGTTCGATTTAAACAATATTTTTTTGGTGTTGATTAATTAATAACCATCGCCCGTCCAATACGAACCGAGCACAGGATCAAATTGCCCGAAATAAGTTAATCTAATTATATTAAGTTCAAAATTCAAAATTGAATTCATTACAATTGAAATCATTACCATGATAAAAATACATATATGTTTCCCTCTTTATTCTCGGACATGTTCATTGTAATCACTGCAAAACTTATAACCTACTACCTCTATAAATAAGTTTCAATATTGCAAGTTGAAAGATAGATACAGATCTTCGTTCGTTATTAAGGTGCACCTTCTAAGTTAAATAAAGTTCGTATGCCAGTTAATTTCACACTCATGACCCTTAGGTCGTTTAATTAGGAGTGAGTCATTCACTGCGCTTTGATGTATAAACTTTACTCCTTTGCTGACAGCTGGTCAAATTAACCCACTGGCCCGGACCATTGCACATGTGTAGAAAGATGGCTTTAACTACATTTTCGTTTAAAAAGACATAATCTTTTATATCTTTAAAAGTCTATGCGCTAATGTGACCGCGGACGCCAAAGCGCTCAAAAATCTATTAAAAAAAATACGTTCGATATTGGAAGTAGTTCTCTAGAATCAGTTCTAATTTTAAATTTAATTTTCATTTTGAACAAGAATAAAGAAAGAGTGGATAATTCGTAAATATTGATTTCCTTATTTTTGTCCTTAGTTAGAATATGTACTTAGGTACAGTTGTTAAAATTCTGTTTATTTCAAGGTTATTAAAGACCAATATAGAAAATTATTCAATCAAATTTATTCATTGAACATAGAGATATAGCTGAGTGAAATAAATAATATTTGTGTTTCGATTACGCTTAGGAAATAGGAATTACTAGATTTGGTTTCGCGGTCGTGAAAGGTAATCTGAGCCGCCTCTAAATGTAATTATGTTATGACACTAATGCTTTATGTTTTACTCATTTCCTTCTCTTGGTTGAGCGATCTTATAGAACAATGAAATCTTGTGTAAATAATAAGTTATGAGGTGGAGTTATGGTGTGGTTCAAAGAAGTATTAGAATTGATTGGAAAAATTCGAAAAGAGTATCAAATTGAAAAAAGACTAATTACGTGCATGACATGACAAAAAAACGTGAAAAAATCAACGCAATCATATATTTAATAAGAATTTCTATCTATGTCTCGAAATGATACGTAAATGCCACCTTCAAATTGTTTACTGGTGAATGTAACCTTATGACACAAAAAAGGTCATTATATTTTGGAACGCAGCGATCAATATGACTAATGTAAACAATTAAATTTAAATGAAAGTGATAAAAAACATTAAAAACTTTTTGGAAAACATGGTTGTATTAATTTTGTACACGTATCTTTTTTCTGTAGATGATGTTAAACAAGAATTGTATTCAATATGTATTTTGATATTGAATATTGATGAGGGGACATGAAAAACAAAAGATTGAATTGTTTAAATATTAGCTCAATTGTTGTAAACCAATGATAGCTTTGAGATTCTTAGCTTAGGCCATTAGACAGTGACTGACAGTGTTTAATAGTGTAGGTACTTCATTAAAATTAAAGTACATTTTGAACTTGTTTTGTAGATGCCTTAGTTTAGTGTAAATTCCAATTAATTTAGTTCACTCAAAACACTCTTAGCAGGGATGTAGCCTCTATTTGTGCCCTATCACATATAACCACGGGGAATGCTCCGAGGAATTGTCCGGTTTGATCCCCGCCGCATCTTTTCGCTATCAAGCTACGCAAAAATACTTCCATTCCCATCATAAAGATGATTCCATTACCCACATCTATGCGTTTACCACTTTCTGCCTCTCACAGAAAAACTTTGGAATGATTTTTAGACGGTTGTATTTTCGAACCGCTCGGTACGCTCTGTTTTTGAAGTTTTGAAGGTTTGCTCTGGTTTCGCTCGTCAGGTGATCATCATTACCTATGCTCGTTTGCGTCCTATTCCTTAAAAAGAGCCCAGTTTAAGGGTGATTCTTCACATCAATTAAAAAAAAAATAATAATGTCATTATCCTCAACCGAAAATTAACGAGTCTGCTTATTAAAACACAGATAATTATTTTATTAAATTAAATCTCACCACTGCTTACAAGCAACCGATTAAAAATATTGTATAAAATAAATTACTAAGATGCTTAAAAACCTGGGAGGATAATGACTTGTTAAATAAAAGTTAAGGTTTTTTGGAGAATCACCCTTAAACCAAAATATTTCCTTAAACCAACTGACACGACGAGTAAAAACTGTACGTAGGTACATAACATATCTACCTACGTTCAAATTGTAAAAAAAAGTCAACCGTGTAATTCAATCAAACGTTATGCAACTACGTCGGTACAATTGACCACCATTCCGTGTCTGTCAATTTGTCACGACAACATAAGATTACAGGGTACAAATGTACCCATACATATAACTACGTGTACCTACGTCTGTCAATTTGTATAAATGACAAAGCTTTTTAAATTGATTTCCTTGTCGCCTACGTGTTCGTATTATGGAGTTATTCAAAGTTATGTTGCAGACCTTCCACAGTTGGGTAATGTAGGTATCAAAATGTGTACATGTTCCCAAACACACAAATCTTGCGTTCCTTGAACTTAGATATGGTCTACAATAAGCTATCGATAGTTTGGTTTCCGGGGGTGGTAATTCTTGGTTAGACTTCCCCCATTCTAGGAGCGTGATCTTCTTCAGCGTGTAATGTGCCATCTTTTCTTTTCTAATGAATTTAAACTAACAGTAAGTTGTGCAATTTCTATTCTAGACAGTAAGGCCTCTCTCCAATAGTGGATGTCAGATAAAAAAGTAAAAATATACACCGTTATTAATTTGTTGATTTAATCATAGAAGTAGATGCAGAGTTGCCGTTAGGTGATATAACAGTATTGGAGGAGCCATTTGATGATTTTCCCCTCACAAAAAAAAGTACCTAAGTAAGATGTTTCCAAATTAATCACAAGTTTAATAAACTTATTCATATTGTAATTCAAGGGCAATAAAAAGTAAAATGCAACTGGTTTTGTAAGTTGTAACAACAAATTAAAACTTGTCCATTGTTTAACGTCATTTGGAATTGAGAGCAAAGATTTTATGAGTTCAACTAAATTATTGGTTGTAAGTACCTTTATTTTGTTTTTGTTTTTTCTGTAAAAATAATTAAAATTAAAATTTATATCTACGTTTGAGACTGCTCAGGGGTTTAAAATATCATTGTAATAAATAAATAGAGGTTTGCTTGCACTGAAACTGTGTCGTGGATGCATTTACAAACATACAATTTCACGTACACGTCACACCTAAACACGGAACAACAATTGTGAGTGGTTCAGTCACCGTGTCAACCGTGCAGTCAAATACCAATACTGAAGTTTAAACCTTAATTTATAATGATAATGTTTGGCTTAGTATTAATGTGATTGAATTTTCGTTACTGGCAATAATATTTAACAACAAACCATAACTAAGAAGTTTTGAATATGAATCTAAATTGGAATCCAGTCGTACCGTATTTAGCGAATACTTGAAGCCTATAAAATTACAATTAAAGTTCGGTCCCTTTCGGAACGAGTAGCGATTTCAATAAACAAATATCAAGAACAATTTATGATTTACTATTTTAGCGGTATTCAATTAAATTAAATAATTAATCAACAAATATGTCTGTAGGCGGCCCTAGTTTGGAATGCCTTGCAGTATTACGTGAGCTTAAATGAATTAGCGATGGCCGATTGTAAATGTAAACGAATACAATTAGGTACTAGTTTGCTCTAGTTATTCGATTAGCGGAATTATCGATAATAATCGATTGTCGTGATAAGATTTATGAAGCTGAACTGAAGATAACGAAAAAAAAAAACGAGAACCATTTTGAATAAAACGAAAACTGGAAAAGAAATTTGAAATTTGGGAGAAGTCATTTGTGATTGGCATCTTTAAGTTGATAGGTGTGTTGAACAAAACTAATAAGACGGGCAAAACCGCAGGAAAATTCAAGCTAATTCTTATTTATACACTATTTCATCAGCATTACCCAGGTACATTATTAGTAATACACAATGTAATACTAATTGCAATCTAAAGCCTGGATCTCGTCTATGAAATTTTACGCTAATCTGTTCACTCGTTTACGAGTTACGATTACTTGATACAAGTACACCAGTAAGTATTGGTTACGCATAATTAGCTATGTACCGAGTATTTTAAGATTAGTCGATTTAGATCTTCGATATCGAATAGCGTATCGAATCAGAAATATTTATTTTATATATGTTAACTTTATTTTATTGCAAGAAAACTTAATGATGTAATAATAATTGTACAGTTAATATCGATATCTCTATAAATATTTATAGGCGCGTTCAATTTTGTGCCCATCCAGATAGCTTATGATAGATTCTGAAGTAGGTCCTTACTTGACAAGACTAAATACTCAAACTGTTGCAACAAATTTCTCTTCGGGGTGGTTTTTAGGCATTAAGAGTCTGACAAACCATCTCGCCCTACCCAGGCCGTAAGAAGTAACTTGTTGCCTTTTCCTCTTAAAAAAATTTGGTACATACTTGAAAACTTCATCGTCATCATCATCATCAGGCTGATGTCATCCACTTAGAACCTCAAAATCCACCCATCGTATTTCACGAATCATATTATTCCCTTGTATACATATACATATTGTACAATAATAATATAATTTCAGTGTTTTTGGTCGGCAAACGAGCAGACGGATTACCTGATGGTAAGCATGGACGCCCATGGACACCCGCAACGGAGGAGTAACGAGTGCGTTCCCGACCTTTTAGAGACTAGGGTTTTGGCTATTAAAGGATTGGGGGTGGGGAAAGATTGGGCCTCCGGTAACCTCACTCACATGGCGAAACACAATGCTGTGGTTGTTTCATGCAATATCACTCCGGTCCATTCCTGCAGAAGCTTGGCTCTCCCACACTTAAGCTAAAATTGTTGTAGGTAGTTACGAATCTAAATGAAATTGAATAAATAAATTTTCACTGAGATCACAACAACTTATCGTTAACAAGGACCTATCATATAAACACTAGTTATCTTCCTTAGTCACGTACGACTGTATGTTACATAATAAAGACAACAAATGTATAGAAAATATATACTTAATTTTAATTTGCTAAAGTAAGCGTGAGATACGGGCCCCGCACACTGCAACTATGCATTGCGTGCAACTGAGGTCGTATGTGGAGTCCTCACTTTCATAATCTATACTTACTGAATAGTTTTTGAGTTGAATATTTTTTTTTATTTGGTAATCATTTATCCAACAGAAGTTAGATCACGCTAGTGTTTTTTTTTTGAAATTACCAAGTACCAGGTGGAAGTTAATCAAATGGTATTATCCTCAAAAGTTTTGCTTAAGTTACTTACCTACTATTAAATTTGGCGAAATTAGCCTTCTGAACTAGTAGACCTTTTCTGTCACATGCTTATATTTTATGTTATTTTTAATATGGTAAATTTTTCTATCGAGAATTCGAATCTCTTCAAGGCACGCTAGCTATAGGCCCATATTAATAAGCGCTCTACATTTCTCACAAAAGTTTAAATTTTTGAAACACATAGCTTATGGTTTCTTTACCCGCTACCCCAGCCCTTTTTCATGGTGTCCAAGCTATTATTATTACTGACGTCTTTTCACAAGACACATTAACTCCAATATCTACATAGACAAGTATCCGTCTACCGTCTACATATACCTAGTACTTTTCGGAAATAACCTATTACACAAAATAAACGCTTCGAAACGATACGTTTCTAGCATTACAACATTCTTTGCTTAAATAATTACGGTGATTTTCTCTTATGACGTAAGCAAGTAAGTACTTACATGCAAATATCTTCCTGCCGCTTCCACATAACTGTTTAGAACGAGTATGTGGTATAATTTAACTGTTCAACATGAATCATATCTTCAATAACTTACTTGAAATATGGCCATAGTATTTGTTTACAATTTGCAAATTGTTGTTCCGGTTCTGGGTTTTCGTTTTCGTGATTTGAGTGTGACATTATAAATATTTTAGTACTAAAGTTTCTTCTTTTTTATATCATTACAAGACTGCAACCAAGCAGACGGTTTGCTTTCTTGTAAAATAAAACGGAGTTACGAGTGCGTTGCCGGCCTTCTGGGGATTAGGGTTTCGGAGATTTAGGGGTTGGGGAAGACTGGGCCTCCAGCAACCTCACTTACACGGCGAAATAGTTGTTTTACACTAGTCTTTTTATGAGGCCGTGGTATCACTCCGGCCGAGCCGACTGTTTATCAATAGGATCTTCTCAAATTCAATACTGAATTTCTTTATAATAACCTCAGAATTAGGTAGGTATTAAGGAGAAGAATTCTTTTTTTTTATAGTTTGAGATGGGCACTTGCGTGTTTTACAGTTCAGAACGAATAAAGGCCTACAACCAGGCGTGATATTCACAGTGGCTTGTCAACCTATAAATAATAATTATACAGAATGATAGAAGAATAAATTCTAATTGGAATAACGTATATATACATATATATATGTAACTTATAGCCTATGCAGTTATTGCTATTATAAATCAGAATTTCATGCGATGGCATAAGAGTTATAACTAAACTAATGAAGCATAATGACACTATTTGTCTTTATAGCTGTAGGATCCCTTTGCTATTCAAAATTCTGATACTGTATCAGGTTATAAAATATAAACACTTCTTATTATAGTGACCCTCTATACCAAATTCCACATTTCGCATTTTTTTTGTGAGGGCTATGTCATCGTACGGTATGGCTTCTCTCGCCCGGTGTAAGGTGAGAGGGAGTGTTATACACTGACTGACTAAACTCCACCGTTCCACCTCCTGTTCCAGGCCTTTCACAAGTTCTTTTGCGACTCAATAAGACTTTTACTTAAGGAATCCATTTCGATTTTGGAGAAAAAAAAGTTCATATTGTTTCGCTTGTTACAAAATTTAAACTCAAGTACCATCTATTTTTTTCCATTCCAATTTCGATTCAAATAAATTAATGAGACAGTAAGCAAACTGGATAAGCTGGATGTCAATTAATGATGACATTATACAATTTAAGGTAAGGTGTAAGGTAATTTTGGTTCTAAAGTATTCCATTTTAGTCGTGAAATAAATTGCTATTAAAATATCGTTCTCACGTTTCAGGTAGTGCATAAACAAACAGTTACAGCCGACCATAAAATTGTTTTAAACATTTATTTTAAACGACTTACAAGTCAATGCCCAAGCTGACTGCGATAATACCATATCTAAAAATGTAATTATAGAATAATAGTCTATAATAATTTTTACCATCAAACTCTCAAACTCGGCTAGCGATTCTGATATTACGAATGAAAATAATTAAATCGATCACAGCACCTCGAGAAAAGAAACGTCTCATAAATGATATCGACATGTTCAAGTCACATTTTAATCGTAAAAAAAGTAACCTGCGTTGTGACACTCCACTATCTTCCTAGCCATGTTCGACGTGCTAATAGAGTAGTCCAACTCGTCTATCGATATCGAGGTCGGATTTATTAGCACTTAATATCGACGTTCTCGCACACGCCCACCCAACTTCCTATAGAAAGCTTAAACAAATACTTGAAGGGGATACTCTAATGAAGCCGTCGACAATTAAATGATACTTTTACGACTGTCATAAAAACTACAGTTTGTAATTGATGTCTGTGTGGGTATTTATACTTTTATGAAGAGGAATAACATTCTTGTATTATTATGGAAAATGATGGACTATTGAGGTTTTAATGAAAAAGTATATCGGAAAACTTTAACTTTGTAAATTTGAAATCAGTTTGCAGTTTTAGGTCGTGCAGGAAAGATTCGCAAATAATAATAATAACATAAATCTTTTCAAACGTCATGATGATCCCACACACGACTTAAAGATCGTAAGATTAGTCTGAATCGGCAGACGTGAGCTGCACAGGTGCCTCATTTTGTAACATGTAGTGATTACTATGTCGCTTATATCCACGGGCTCAGAATTAAATGAAAACAGCGCATTAAATAAAGTATATTAGCTGTTTATCGCGTTAAGGTAGCTAGAATCAACTGCAAACTGGTTAATGTTTCCGTGGCCGTCGGCCTAGCAATTTGTCTCTACTCCTATACCATTGCAATCATTAATCCTTAGCACATTATTGCAGTCGTTTCAACCAGGAACGTACTTCTAGTTGACATTGATTGGAGTTCCTTTCACGCGCACTGCGAAAAGAACATGACGACGCGAACATCAAAGCGGCCACTTCGCAAACAAATAGACAAGCTTTTGAAAAGGGAGCGACGCGACGGTTAGATTGCATCACGTAAGTTATTAGACGCTCTGATGAGGGGATATCGACTCTTACATACCTCGACATGCGCGCCGTAATACCTGTTTTCAATAGACATAAATCATAAAGCAAACACGGAAAACAATTAACAGAAAATAACGAACATTTCACCCGACACAAGTTTTAAGATACCGATCTACCAATCAGCTGTCAATTTGAAAAAAAGTGTTGGCCACAATTACGTTTTATCGATATAGCTACCTATACGTACTTACGCAAATAAGGTGCATGGTCAACTAAACATAGGAGAATTAATTAAAGATTGCGATTGCATTAAATGATTATGATAATGAAGTCCAATCGTTTTCAATTATGTTCGTTTGATATTTCTGTTTGAGATGATTATTTTTGAATTTAATTAAAATTTTGAAGTTTACATTACACGCTTCAGAAAGTTTGTTCTAGTTTCACACATAAGCTCGATTCGGTTACGTTATAATAAGTTTGCAATTTCGATTATGTCGGTGTAAAAGTATTCATAACAATGTGTTTATTATGTGTTGTAAAATGGCTCTTTATTGTTCTCAGCTACAATAAAAGCTATTACGTTATAGCTATGCCATCCGCTGCGCAATTAACATTTCTCGTTAGCTAGCTGAGTTGCTTAGTTCTTTATACGGCCCAGTGTGTACATTACAGTCATTATTTAAATGCGAACAACAGCTTAATTAAGGTATTCGTATCATGAATGCTCAGTCGGCATCCATTCGCTGAGTAACTACAAACGACAATCGATAAAATGCACTGTGAAATAAATCTTATAGTTTGTCTTCGTTGATGTCCGATCGATAATATCGTTAGAGTTATTTAAAACACTCGCACCGCGTAGGTGAACGCCTCGCAACAGTGGAACAATAAATCGTCTGTCGAGTAGCTTCGACGAGACAAGATTATCGATAATTTTGACGTGCAACACTAGCCTGCCGATGTTTGTGCTTCGTTTTTCTAAATTCAAATAAAATATTTTGTTTTACGCAAGCAATGCTGTGAAATTGGAAACTTTTATAATATTTATGTTCGCGAAACACCTGGTCGTCTTAGAATTCTTTTAGAACTGAAACTCATAAATAATAATATGATATAATATTTTATAAGTGGATAGTAACACTATATTTTACTGGCTGCACGGTCTGTGTAAGAACTGGTTCTAGCAAATTATACATGTCGCTATGTATCCGGTGCCTCTTCTTTGCTATAATTTATAGCATCTGCTTTCTAAACCCTACGGTTAGCTTGGACGCTTACATGTTTTAATTCACTGCTGGCAAGCTCGATGTTTCTTTATAAATTTTAAAGAGCTGCATTGTGATTTTATTTGTTAGACGCTATCGTAAATTGGATCGTATGAAAAGAGTTTTCTGTCTAACGACGAGACTCGGATATTTTATTATAAAAATTCTGAGGTTCAATAGGAATCGATATTTATTTTCGATTGAATAAGTGTATAGGGATTAAGAGTAGGTTTTTTTTTACATTTTTCTGTTCTATTAATCTGTGCAAATTGATTTCGTATATGAAAGGACTGCTAAAGCGATAACGATTGTCGATACTGAACATGGCTAGGGGTAGTAGTCAAACTTATAACTTGCCCTAACTATATTTTAGCCAGGGTTGCTCGGTAAGCGCAATAAGTCACCGCGGCCTCGGCCTGGAGCAGCAGAAGGAACAGGGGGGTTTTGGGTCAGTATAAGTCTGACACTACCTACCTCCCGCCCGACCCTGGGCTAGAAAAGTCATTTAATGATTTAAAACTCACAAAAAAAAAACTATATTATTTATCATACAAACCTACTAGTTTTACTTACTTAAAGTCAAGAAAATCATTGTAAAACATTGATAATGAACGCTCTTTATAAAATCGCACGTGCTAATAATACTAATAAATCAAAAGCTAACCACTTCATTCGAATATCAGAAAAAACTTCAAAACCATAATTGCATGGAGCGCTACGAATGTAATAAAAACATTCTTATAAAAAAAAAACTAATTCTTCGCAAAGCCCCGAGCTACTGTCAAGCTACTATTTTTGCAATAAAAACTGGACACACAGCTATTTAATCTCATACTAAAAATCACATTTTTGTAATTTTATCTCAAGCGCATTTTACGATGTCTGGTGTTAGTCTGCGAAGAAGTACGTGTAAGATAATGCGTGTGATGTGTACTAAGCTTAAAAATTTATTTTCGGTTGCCACAGAGACAGTATCTTACATGACATCTTAGGTTTGTTTAGAGACTAAGCGCTTGTTTTACCACCTTCATATAAGTTCCCAATAACTTTTGTGGCTTACAATTCTTACGAAGTACGTTCTATATTTAAATTTATTTGATACATACTGTGTCTATCTCGATATTGTTAAACAGACCCTAAGTTTTTTTTAACTTTTAGGCTATTACCCGTACCATTATTACACCTACTTATTAAATGTCAGAGCGAAGTGTAGATGTAACGTTGATAAAAGACAAAATCACACAAGGAGTATGACAGTTTGCTAAACCTTTGGAAAAATAATTATACATAAACATGAGACTGCTTGAAATTATCAGAGAAAATTTCTATTGAAAAATAAATATAGGTACTACGATATCAATTCTACTCCTTGCTCGCTTATCGGAAACAAAAGCAACAAGCGTGTATGCTGTCGGTAAGTCACCAAAATCAATCTTATAAGTAGAATGGCCTGTACATGTTTTCTCCATTCTCCATTTCTCCTTTCCACTCATCTCATCTCTTTTTCTTTGAGTGGGAACACTACAAATGGCTTCTCTCACCCAAGGTACCGCGACCGCGAGAGGCACCGCGACCTCGGCCCAGAGCAGGAAAAGAAATGGGGGGTTTTTAGTCAGTAAGAGTCTGCCACTCTCCTCGCCTTACCCTGGGCGGGAAAAGTCATTGGATGATTTTCCCCTGACAAAAAAAACCAAGGTGAGGCTAGAGGGAGTGTCCGACTCTTCCTGGCTAAAATCCACCTTGTTTATTTGCCTGCTCTAGACAGAGGCCGCGAACCTTATTGGGCTTGCCCCACACCTAGGCCAAGTCTCATCTCTCCACTTTAACTCTTCTGCCAATCCATTAGTAAATCTTTATAATTCTTCGGCGTAAAGAAAGACTCTTTCATTATCGACTAGCTTTGCCCGCGACTTTGTTCGCATGGATTATTGACTCTCTTCAGATTTTTCGTTAATCTATCCTATGTCCTTTCTTGAATTCCATATATTACGTCTGTACCAATTACACAAATAGGTTCAGTAGTTTAGGCGTGAAGAAAAGACAGACAGATAGACAGAGTTACTTTCGCATTTATAATATTAGTTTTATTTAGGTACCATCAATTTCTTTTGTCTGTGTCACTGACCAACACTACATTAAAGCTTTGACATTTCCTTAATACTATCTATAAAGTTAATATCATAAATAAACTCTATTCCAGCTGCTATAAAATTAACATTAATTTTATAAGCAATTAACATATTGAGATTACGGTTTAACAAAATTATCATGGAATCTATATCAGCACCGTAAAAGCTTTAGACAAAGATATCATTAGTCGAGATGTTTTTCTACGTATTTTTTTAGTATTAGGTATGACTTAGAAAATTGATTTAATAGATATGCATATTTTGTTAATGTCTTATAACTTTACTAACTTGAAATACTTTTAATGCTTTTATCCTGACAGTTTAAAATAAAAAGTTTAGAACAGTAAGTAATAAGTTAACCACTTTCTTTTATTGATTTTACGATAGAATAAAGACATTTTTTCAAGATTTTGAGAGACTTATGATGACGAAACAGATTTACTATTTAACCTAAAAATAGGACGTCATAAAAAAGTTTCAATATTAAAATTAATAAACAACAGTAGATTTTGACTATTCGAAATTTTTGTTATCATTAGTTCCGAAAATGTCAATTCAGTTGCCAGGTTGACGTTGATATGTTACGTCAGCTAATTATATGTGCATATTCATTTAATTAAAGCTTAACTACAACGTTATCCAATGTAATTGGGCTCTTTATGAAACTTTTCTTTTTTATTTTAATTGACTGTTTACATTAATTTTAATATTTTGTGGTCGTAAATATTATTTGACTAAAGTTTCAATTAACCTAGGTAATTTATGATTTGATGACTGATATAAACTAATTCGTTTCCTTTTTTAAATAAATTTAATATAACGGATGAAATCAGTGAGATAACTTAGAATTGAAAACAATTCAAATTCATTGCCAGTCGTATTGAAACTACAATAAAGAACCATCAATATCTGCGCAACTTGTAAATAAATCCAAACATTTCCTCGCCATAATTTCTAGTAAAAACAAAAATGAACGAAGAAATCAAGTCGTAGAAGTATCAAGCCTGTAAACCGTAAAAATATAGCACCTTTAATTGTTATTGGTGCAGTAAAGACTCGGTGTCTAACGCGCCAGACTTGCATTCTTCGCCGCAAAACATAGGACGGTGCCGTAATGGCGTATCTCTACCACAGGCTACCTGTTTCTTAGTATAATGACTAGCCTAACTGGAGCTTTGTGCTAAGGAATGTTTAGGAATTCTCTCCGCTGTTCTCTTGACGCCAATAGCTTCTTGTAACTTAAGTTGATTAGTTTTGTTTAAACGTTTCTTTGGAGTTACTTTAAACCTTTCTCTCAGTTGTATAGCGTTTTGTTTTTTTTTTGTTGTAAGTAGTTTATTGGCTATTAGGTACAACTGATTTTCTGTTAAGTGTCGTTCGTGTCAGGATTGTTCATTGCTTTTGTGTTGAAACTCACAACTTGTAGTCTCAAATTCTTGTTAGAAGTTTATCGATTTATTGCCAGGTCTTCGGAGATATTTAGTAGTTGGTAATTACTTATTACCTTCATGAGGAATTAATTACGTCTAGTATATAAAAACGAATTCTCAATTCAGCTATAAGTTAAAAA
The DNA here is from genome assembly GCA_902829305.4 of Spodoptera exigua. Classification (NCBI taxonomy): domain Eukaryota; kingdom Metazoa; phylum Arthropoda; class Insecta; order Lepidoptera; family Noctuidae; genus Spodoptera; species Spodoptera exigua. The sequence continues at coordinate 10,276,352 of LR824612.2, forward strand.
TGTAATGGTCTACAAAAATGAGTGTTGCGTGGGATAAAATATCAAGCTCATCCTTTAAAAACGTTAAGAATAATAGGATCATATAACTTGTAACATAATCGTCATACAGATATGAAAAACTACCTCGTCTAGTTTCACAGACATCGTCAATTTCCTTACCCCAGCTATTTCTTTAAGCGTAACGGCATAGTTCTAGCTTTATGTATTTATACGTAGATACTATAAACACAGCTTACACCTCAACGCAAATCCCGTTTCTATCTTCACGTAATAACACTAATCCTGGCGACTAGAAACAACCTATGCCGCGCCCAACTATACATTGGCCACGAATTAAACTCTTAATTGCGTGTACATTGCCGTTTTACATTCGCTCAGTGATATGTAGTTAAAGGCAAAATGTTAATGGATTGTTACCTTAAGAGGAAACTACGGTCGTGGTTCACTTGTATCCTGGGAAAATGGGGCTGCCGTATCAGAAACCATTTGACAGAACAATTGGGTTCAGTTAATATTCATGGGGTCTGTCAATTATTTTCAACGGTTCGCCGTATCTATATCTGTATTAAAGCTTATTGGATGTTAATTGTGGAATTATTTAGTTCAGAATGTGACGAAAATGTAATACTGGGCTAGTGAGACACGACTATTACAATATTTTCTTTATTATGTAATATTTTCTTTATACAATATTTTTAAGTATATCAAGACTTCATGCTTGTTGCTTATCTAAGTTCCTTGCTACCACCTTCTAAGAATTCTTCAAACGATGTTTCTAATATTCACACCGGTTTCCAATTGCTGGTTGGTAATAAATTATCTCATATTTTACATGCACTTGCTTGCTTTATATTTCATATATCTGCGGATTACGAAGCTCGCATAAGAAGGGCTTATTACCTATTTACGATGTTCGGTTATGACTTCCCCTTTGACATTTGGTCGTCGTTTAGGATATTGTTGCAAGTATTGCATGGAGTACTAATAAAATGGCTCTTTAGGCCTGGTAATAAAGTCTTTATTCAAAGTTTATGACATGTTTGGTTCTAAGAGATGCGTCGCCAGACTGATGGTTATCCAATGTCCATAAAATAATATGCTAAAATGCCGTTGATCCTTAGATGTGTTATTCACACTATAGGATACGTGTATGTACTATTATTACTGTACTTTTAGTAAAATGACATTATTGTTAGTGACTGGTCATGATTTCTCAATATTACTGAATATGTATTATAGGGCTTGTTAGACAATTTATTTAAAGTAATAAAATATGTGAGCATTGAACATTTGAACATGTTTATTACGCTGTTAAAACATGTTTTATTTTCTTACTAGACATAAGTGGACACTTATTTGAAACTGTTATTTATGAAGAGTATGTTTAAAATGCAATAGGTATTATTATTGAGGCAGTCTTAGATTAGTAAGCGTAGTTAGATGTTTACAATAAATAAGTTGGCATACCTAGTATTAGGTATTGGAATTCCCGATAAAACAATTATAGGGAACAGAGAGCTAAGCTCTCTTAGATCGGAAAAACGGTCTTCCGACCAAGCGAGGTGATCAGGCTGGCGGGCTAATGCTCAACAGTTTTACATTAAGATTTTCTATCCATGTTTTTTGGCGCGCAAACTTCACTTGTGTGTTGTAGAACTTATGACAACACAACATTTATACACATCCATGTGCGTTCCCACAAAATCTACGCATTAAGACCTTGATGGCAAATTGTACTACTCTCATAATCTCTACAATACACTATATCTCTGTAGGCTCTCATGCATATGTATAACAACAAAAAAATACATATACAGGATGTAAAGACACTTAACGGCGCCGTTAACTACGCATACTGGAGTTCTAACTAAGTAGCTTTACGCTAAAATTACCACTGGGAAACGACTTTTAATTTTAATTTTGTAACCGACGGATATCTAATTTACACCTTTTTTATTTAAAAAAATAAGTAAGTTTATAAACATGCAAATTCACATACACTTCACACCCAAACTTTTACGCAACAATTAGTGGATCACACAAAGAGTTGTTGAGTTGTTAACACTTAGCAGATTCCCTGTCTGTATAATTACTCTCAGGTCTATTCAACGGAAAAAGTTAGCAACAAAGTAGTCCTGGATTTATTCTAAGAGGTTTCGGTGGCGATGTTGCAATGATAGCATCTAGATCGCATCTCCTTGCGTGCCGATCCGATCTTCAAGCTCTTGCTTTAATGAGGCCTGGTGAATCACCCGTGGGAGTGGTTAGAAAATTGTCCGTTTTTTTGGGTTCCGTGACCCGTGGAGTAAAGATGAGGACATATTAGCTGAGACTAAGCGATAGCTAAGACTTCGATGTTCATCTATATGTCAATAGGATGTATCTTCTTAACCGTGATTCTAAAGCTGGACTGCTCACATTTTATAGATAATTTCTAGCATTGTGCATGCTTAACAACAATTTAATATAAATACAAATGAAAATAGACGAGTTTTCCGTTAAAAATATTTTTTTCCTTTTCTTATTGATACTGTTAGTTACGATTAACAACTCCGCAATTACCATCTATATATCTAGTAAATAGCAACTCATAAACGAGAAAATCATAGTTAGTTAATAAATTGAGGATAAGTTTAGTCGTAAACTAATATAATAATTGTAATTGCTTATTACGCTTCCACTTCTAGCGTTAAGTTACTTAACTAGGTAGCATAGTTTTCTAATAATTGACTAAGGTCTAAAATTATAGTTATATCGGTATAAGACTAGCTTATTGAAGGTGTTAAAATCATTCACGTCATCATGAACTTCGGAACAACTATTTGTGTGAATCACATATACCCAATTGATGTTTTTTATGGGAATCTACCTGTGCACCACCCGTGCAGTTTAAAGAACTTAAAATAGATTCGATAAACATCTAGTCTTATAATGAACTAGCTTCTACCAGCGACATTGGATTAACGCTTGAACACGTCATGGTAATGGCCTATAGGTTATAAACTCTCTGTATGCCAAATTTTTATTCAGGTCCGTTCCGTATTTTTTACGTGAAAGAGCTACAAAAATCCGTCCATCATTTTTCATCTATACCTATACCTACTTATAATTTCGATTATAATCATAAAATACCAGCCAAAAATAAAGATCAGGCAGCTCCCACTCGGAGTTGAGAATGCAAGCACGATAATGGTCCGCGGCCGGGACTGGAGCAAGAGAAGGAACTAAATTTTAGTCAAAAAGAGCGTGACACTCGCTCTTAGGCAAGTCCTTGAATAAAATTCCCTTTGCAAACAAAAAATAAAAATAAAAAGTAAACATCGTTGATATAAGATTTAAATCGTAAAAAATTAAAACTTATATCACAATTTCCTTCGTGTCCGGCTTCGCAATCATTGTTACTTTCTCGTTATGTTAATCATTATGCATCTTATTATCTAACAGTATAATGAAGTGATATTCAAATTGGATTTTACATGCAAGATCTTGTCGTTGTTTCTACGAATGTGAATTGAATGGGTTGAAAATCTTTTAAATTTTATTTATACCTTGATCTTAATTGTTGGTTGTTGATGACAATTTTAGTTGAGCTGCCGTTTCGTGGATTTTGAAGAAGTTTAAAAGCTTGCCCAACCCTGGGATCAAAACAATGGTTTTGATCATCGGTTGTGACAACGGTGATAAATAGTAAGCATAATACACTTCGTTGTCGATAAAAAAACAATCGGGTTTGTGCAGCCTCGGCGAGACAAGTCACCTCTCAAAAACAAAAGGCCTAGTTGGAGCTTGAAGTGAATGGTCAGTAAGAGTCCTGACACTCCTCCAGACCGGGAGATGTCATAGTATGACTTTCCTACCTTAAATATGTGTTACATTCAGGAATTGAAGCCGAAACTGTATTTGTTTCCAGTGATATACAATCCTCTGACTTATATCTAATAGATCTGGTTCAAATAGACGAAATAATGGTTATGCCATTTAATTTTGTGATCGATATATTCACATAAATGCTAATTAATTTACTTTAACAACCATTGCTGCTTTAATTGCTGCTTAATGCACCTCTTTTGTACGTTGCAAGAAGTGGGCGTTAAAGTCGGCCAAAGTGGGTGTAGCAGAAAGCAATAACAATAACATTCTCGGTTATTCGCAATAGAGTCAGTTATAACAGTAACTAGCTTGTTAGCAGAACTTCCTACCTGAACCCAATATAACATTAAAATAATAAATTAAAACTGACCACTAACTATCTTAGCACTAATTACTTAACTTCAGACTAGAGTTGGCCTTTCGACTTTGCAATATTTTCTTCATTAGCAACTCCATCATTAAGCCGACTAGGTAATTGATCATACGTTACATCTCTATTCCAGAAAATCGGTTTAATTTTATTGCGTCTTGTATGGTTACCATTTGTCAGGGTGTTTGCATCAGAGTAAAGTATGTATAGGTATAATGTAGCTACTAGCTACGGAAACGTCTAGACTTCTAGAGGGAGGTAAGAGAAAATATTTCGTTACAGTAGACTAACAAGATAAAAATATAAAATATTAGTTTCTGTTTATAATTTAGGTACACATATCCGGCAACATTTTGTCAGTTAAGTTTTGTCCCTAAAGGCATAGTGCGTGTTTACTTTATTATAAGAAGACATTCTGCGCTTCGATTGGCTGCCTCCAAATTAATCAACCAATCAAAGGCTAAACGCGGTATCGTTTCGATCGCGTTAAGGTAACGTAAACGTAATAAAACTAGCACTAGCCATTCTGATATGGATTCCTACACGATCAAAACATATTAAACATAAATAACGTTTGAATATGATATAAATATATTCGAACATCAGGGTGCGCATCGGGAGTCCCGTCATAAAAGTCCCGTTATGACTTGAAACTTGTAGACAATATTTTTAACAAATTTAGTACATGTTACGATAGTAACAATACCACAATTTTCTTTACTGTTCATCATAAGCAACTCTCATCTAAATCTAGCCTTTCCTACATTAAAAAAGACTACGAAGACACTGCACCGCTGTTAATTTACATCAGTCACGAACACTAAGCTGTGACCCAATGAACTTTAGATGAAGATGTTACGTAAGCCTATGCAAATCATGAGGATGCACCAAGCAAAGCTTTATGTAAACACTTTCACGAACTAATAGAGGTTCAGTACGTAATGCTAAGGTAATATAAGGGAATAGATCGTGAGTATTTTGATTTGTTGCTTTATTTTCGCCATCTTCGTTCTTAATGTTATCGATTTCATATAATGTTAATGCTATACCTGAAACATTTTGTACTTCGTGTCTGTGCTCACTTGTGTCTTCTTTCTTCTCTGTTTTAGTGTTCTTCTTTATTTTTTCTTTTTTAGAAAAACGTTGCCTCACACTAGGATTCTCTTCTGTGTCGTGGGTGCGTTTATAAACATACAATTTCACATACAAATGACACTCAGACCCGAAAAATCTATTTGTGGATCGCACATAGTGGTGTTCCGTGCGAGAATCGAACCCGCGACACGTCGCATGGCAGCCATTTGCCCAGCCACCGCGCCGACCGTCAGCATGTTATTTGCAGTTTTAACAAGGAACGTATTACCGGTAGTTATTATAACATTCCTTTTAATGACTCGATCTGAGAAGTCCACTACAATATGGCACAAGAATTTTGCAGAGAAGTTTTAAGCTCAATAAAGGATAGCGAGTTCAATCGATATCACTGTTATATTTTAAATGTTCTAACGTATTGTTTGTTGTTAATTTCAGTCGTATTCGTATGTGCACTTTAGAGATAAGTAGAATCAAAGATACTTGGTAGGTTTAACAAGTTCAAATACTCCGACCGCTGACCCTGTATTGACTTTATGTGTCCATGAAGGTAGGAGTTGATGCCATTGTACTTTTCATTTTTGTAGAGATTCTTTCTGTATCAACAGTCACTGTTGTAAATATCATTCAGGTTAATGTTTTTAATAATTAACGTTTTCAAATTTTACGTCGACGTTTCCAAATGTGTTTTGTTTTGACGATGTCATATTCTGCGTTTGGTTAAGGTTTGTTTCTATAAATTGTACTTTTAATTACGAGTATTACTTAAGTTTGTTTCAAAACATATTTTTTTATTAGGAAACAGCATTAAAGTCTTGAAGTAAGTTGGTTTCGAAATCGCACGGGAGTTTGCTAATAAAGGGGGAACTTAAATCATGTCGAGCAATATCAGTTTAATATCAGCCTTATTCCCACGACCAAAAACACGATTTCGAACGCAACACAGTGGGCGTGTTCTACACCTGTCTCGAAGGATCAAGAAACTTTAATCTAGCTCATTACTGTTTAGTTCAAAAATGGCGTACGTTCCTTTAAAAGCGAGTCTACTTATGGCGTTGTTCTTGTAATTTAATTAGATCATTGAGATAAAAGTAAATGCCACGTTACACGGGACTCGTTTCTGCGTTCGACACTTCTACCGACATCACGACTTTATTACAATTCAAGCTTTGCTTTTCGTTTCTACATGTGTTTTTTTCTTCGAACATCGATGGCTACTTCGATATTTTTATAAGTATTAATACAAGTTTATTAAACCTGCTTTATTTTAAGCTTATTAATGTTATCGATAAAGTTATTTCCAAACTTGTTTTAGACTTTTAAGAGTTTATTTATTTCGTATTTAAGATTTTAACGATTGCAATTCAAAGACTACTGTATCCTTACCGGAATTATTATTTTCCTAAAGTTTTCTGACCTCTTAGAGGCTGATTGAGAATAAAACGCATGGATTAAGATAGATTCCTGACATAAGGTAACGTATGTTTGTTTGAGAAAAGTTTTCGACAAATTTCAATACCTACAAATATACTAATTGATCAAATGGATGCTTTACTTTTTAAAGATACCAGAATAAAGAAGATTTTTTTTAAATTTTAAGTCACAACGGGATTCTATTTATGAACAACCTGTATGTCTATCTGTTTACGAAGATACCGGATACTGTAACATTACAGTTCCTGGAGTGGGCGTATTTCGATATACTTCAGTTAAAGGCTTTTAGACGGAGGATACTTAAACAACCGTTATTCTCATCCATCAGACCTCGCATTGTATTGTAATACACGTTAAAGTTTCATCGCTTTATTTCCTTTACACTTTATTGCTATTCTATGTTTCATTAACTGAAGTTAGTAGTGTTTGTCACAATGTTAATTTTTATATTCACCATCACCATCATCAGCTAATCATAAAATAATTTAGGTTTTCAACGCCATTAGATAGTAGCTTTACTGGAAACGTATATTACGTATGTACATATATTATAGGTTTTATTTTCATAAAAAATGCCATTTTAACTTACAACTGACTCAAGGTCCGTATCCTTGTCATTTAATTTTCATTTAATATTATTATTCTAGTAAATACTTGAAAAATACCGATGTATATTACAGGTTCGTATCCACCATATAACGAAATTACTCGTGACATTCATATAGCTTTAAAAAAAAATATTGCCATCCTCTTTCCTCCGTCTATTTCCAATATCAACTGAATTACGTCTCAAAACAATACATTTCCTCTCACACTTCTCATCGTGAACGTTAATAGATTCACCCGTGTGTGGGCCATTACAATAAAGCATCGATCATTTGAGTGCGCTCGCGCACAATCGCCGCCGTTAGCAAAGTAAATCGAGGGGTGGATGCGGAAACCGATGGAATGATCCGTGATATTGCAGATGTAACGGCAATGTTAATTGAAATGGTTTAACGTTTTCTAGGAGGATGTGTACAGATGAATTTAGTCTAAATATAGTGTTCAGAGTACTTTAATAGTTATTTAAGCCTTCATGCGTGTCCTTGACAATAGTTTAAGTTACCATTAGATTTTTCTGAGTACGGCAGTAAGGACATTTATGGTCATTACCGGTTGAGTTTCTTATAAATTAATTGATACATTTGAAATGTTCATTTTAAAAACGTTCAGTAGGTATTTTTTCTAGTATGGTGCGTTGAGAAACATACAATTATCATACACATCACACCCAGACCACGGAAAAGTAGTTCGTGAAACACAAAGAAAGATCACAAACAATGAGCTGTGCAGTGCGAACATCGGAACTGCGACACTTTACACGGTAGCCAATTGACTAGCCGCCACTGTAAACAATAACATAATATGTTAAATTATTCGCTGCCAGTCTTGCTTCTCGCTTTCTTTTCCTGCTATTTTTGTACCATATATCTCCACATAACAACTCTGCTTCCAAATGATTTGCATTTAATCCTACCAAATCTGTATCTATGACTGTCACAAAAAATACCCAGCGAAATTTATTGGTTCATAAATAATTAATATTTCGTTTAGTAGTCGTGGTACCGTTAATTTATAGTTGCATAGACCTCCAGTCAATTAAGAATCTTTAGCAACATTATTAATTGGATAGCTATCAAACGATTATGACTTATAAAAAATATCTCCTCGTATATTAAAGTTTTAAAGCAAGTCGTCAAACGATCGATCATGAACGTGTCCAAATGTTTATTATTATATACGATTTATTGACCCGTTATGTCTGACGAAAAATGTTCAGTAGTAGTTTTTGTTAGAGTTAATCACAACTAGAATCGTCGACTAATAAAAATTGAATTAAAATTAAAACGATAAATTTGTATCATTGCACCAAAGTGTACTTACTAGAATTCAAAGAATCCTCAAAACAGGTACAACATCTAAACGGAAATGATAAGTATCACATAAACTGAAAGATATTAACAAAAATTATTTGTTGTCCAAACGTAACGAAATTTCTTTACTTTTCTTCTTATGACTGAAGAAAATTGTAATGTGTTGAGTCCATTATTAAAAAAAAACAGACACTCAAGGTCATTCAATTTTGAACCCTTCTCAATGATTCTTAAAGCAGAAAATTAACAGTATAACTGCTTTCACCAAATATATCCAGAGCCTACCTCTAAAGTTTCCAGGTCCGCACGGCAATCCGTTAAAACAATGGCGATGGGTTACTGTTGTATTACAATACAAATTCCTAACACAAATTACATGTGGGCAGATTTTCGTTGCCGCCTCCTAGAGGTTTTTCATTGTTCCCAGTGCAAATTGCCGATAGGTACCTCATAAGATTTCTGTTAAAGCTTTGAATTTATTTACGAGTATGATTGTTTTCAATCTCCTGACGTGTTTTATTGCCTTGTTTTATCTGTTTTATATAAGACGTATTATCAATTTCCTTCCCTAGGTTATTAGAAGTGAACAGTAAAGAATTCCCGTTACATTCGGATAGTAATAATTGTTTTGGCTTCAAGGGAGTTTTGAAAGTTATTGATAAGCGTAATGTGCGTAATTATTTCGTTAATGTCTTTCAGTTTGTGGGATATTGTTTACTTATAATTCCTGTTTATTTTGTGAGGGTTCTTTGAATTCCAATAAGTACTCTTCTGTCGAATGATCAAATCTGTCGTTTTAATATTTTTCATTAGTCGACCCATTTATTCCGGTAATCGCTTTACTATCCACCATTAAGTCTAGGTTTTACGACATTTCACAAAACCCTCCCATAATTCTCTTTCTTTAATTCCCAAATTAACATATTTAGAAGAGAATTTCAAAACTTCTGGAAAACACCATAATCTTACGACACTCAATTACAATAAAATTATTAAAATATTACCACTATTTGGAGCCGTATCTTAGCTTAACTTCAGAATGTCATTACATTAATCAATATTTTGTAATATCGACCAAATTGCCGTGACAATGAAGACCAATTTCCTAAATATTCGTGACACCATTTTAAGACGGTCCTAATAGGATTATGGGAGACGTCAATGCGCCCTACTATTCGTAATTCATCGTAATACTGTTAAAGGATTATACGGTTTGTAATCAAGGCTAACTGTAACCAAATAGTTTTGATAAAGACGTTAATTTATATTAATGGGCTTCCAGATAAAATTTTGTGAACGATTGTCAGATGTATTTTCCTACAAAATTATAAATTTATTTGGATGATTCGTTTTCTTAATGTATTAAGTTTGTTGGTGTTGAAAGACAATGTGACACACAATGATCTATTTAACATGGACCATCCATCAACCGGTATTCTAATTTCTTGACTGAACTTCACCGAACGTTACTTCAGTGGAGTTACTGCATCAATTGATTTATTAAAAATATTATCGAACAGGTACCCCATTTTGTAAAATTAAACTTTGTATTATCTGATTAGAATTCTATGTTGGTAGGCAACATTCCATAAATTGCAATTCATAATCCCGTCAAATTTTATGTCCTTTCGCCAGGGGGGCTGCCCGACATCTCTTTAGCATGCAAATGCTACGCGTGACATATTAAAGCTACGTGCATCGTTGGCCACGATCCAATGATTAACCTAGCAATCATGGTAATTGTGTAATGATATATGAGAAATTAGACTTATGTCTAGTTCTGTAGAGTTCACTGTTAGTGGTTCTATCATCGATATTGTAATTTTATCCTCTATATAAACTACCTTATTTATCTAAGCTGCGATTTAATATTACAGCTGTCTGTGCCTCTCCTTTCTTTATAACAATTCCAAAAGATTAATACGCTTTTATAAAAGTACGTTCATTCGTTAGCCGTATCATTGCATTATCTTATTTATTGTTGTCTCCGCCCACAAACTTAGATGTAGCGACTTTTAGCAATTTCTCATGATTTACTTTGTCTTCTGAAAAGCCTGTTAATACTGGGTCTACTTTTTGCTCTGACTTGCAACCGGTCAGGACCGCTTCGCTTGTTTTATTGCACCTATAAACCACTATAAATAATTTCACTTAGAACAAGCGCGCGTTACAGACAACGGCTAAAGACTTTTTGCATAAAATCAAATAGCTCCATTTATGCATGAAGACTTTTCGCTTCTTTGTTTGTGTTCAGTTGCGTGGGATTATGAGCAGGTGATACATTCATTTGCAGATCTGCATACTACAAGCTACATGTATCAGTGTTAAAAATAAATGCTGTGAGGATTGTCATATAAATATATTATTTATGTGAGAACATGCAGCAGGTAGATGACATTAATAACTTAATTTATAGTTTTAAAAATATATTTTCTGTTAGAATTACTATAAGGCATGAGCTTAAAATAGCCAGATATTGAAGTGTGATGATATAACTTGTGAAACTTGTGCTTGAAACTTAGGATTATTGCTTGTAATTTGCGTATGAAAAGTTTCTCGCAGGGTATCTCTAGGCGACTATTTTCCTTATTACTGTATTGCATTGACTTACAATTGTACTTGACCGTACTCTTAATGAGAATTTACAATGTTTCCAAGCAAAGGTGTTCCTTTGTTACGTTTACTGATGTAGGATTTAGGAAGTGTATTTACGAAACTTTGGACATAATAATAGTTAGTTTATGCGTGCCCTAATTTATATTAAACAGGACTTTGTAGTTGAATTATGAAATGTCGTGCAAATGTCTCTAGTCTTTACATTGTACACAAGAACTAGAAATTGTAAATACGCATTCATGCGTAAAACCAGAAACCCACAATACTGCGGATGAAGTATTACGACAACGCGGCTAATGAGGGCTAAGCCAGTTTCTTAATTAAAGCGATATCTTGGATGTTAAGTAGGAAATATTGAATATGTTAGTATATAAAAGTAACGTGGTTCCATACATTTGCTGAACATCACATCAGCAAAATAATCTGCTTATAAATTCCAATATAATGCAAACTGAGGCTATGAGGTCTTAAGCTTCGAAACAATATATTGACTGGAATATCAATGCAAACACTAAATGTATGTAACACCATTTATTTTTCTACTTCGCCCGGTTGGATTTCAATGATTATAAATTGCATTAAGATATAAATGGGTTTGTAAAATGCACCCAAGGCTGTGCCTGTTTGCTTAATCATGAGAATTGGAGGTGCGATAGCTATGGTATTTGAAATCCGATTAACGTTATCTATTTCAGAAAGTCTAACCAAGAGTTGGTCGCCAGTCATGCTGACACGTAAAATATTGTTGGAAACACAAACATTTGTAGCTACCAGAAATTTTGACTTGTTAAGTTATTGACTGACATTGAGTACTTAATCTTTGCTCCTTTCAATCTCCAAGGTTCAAACAGCAAGATACTATTCATCATCTTAACGTAAATTATAGAGCACGAATTTTGAGAATGGATTTTTAAATCAGTTGCAAAACTATTTTCCTATAGCTGTTGTGGATATCAACTTCGTGAAGAACTGGACTGTAGTTATTATACCCATAAATTTGACGTAATAGTCTTATGCTTTTAACAGCTTTTTCTAGTGTAATGACTACTGCGATATCTGTATCTCATCTTCATTATTTATAATTTTCCTCTTGAATGTTTACTGTTATTATTCGAGCGATAAGTTGAAGACTTTAATGCCTTTCTGATATTGGAAATGGTAACGAAACTCATAGCGAATATCTTATTTATTATTATTTAAATCTCTCGATCGCAAATATTCGCATTACTATCAATAAAGGTTGAACCATTTGCATTAATACTAGCTGTTATTACAAATGTGAGAATAACTTTGTTTCACTTATGGATTTCACTGGATTAATCCGATTAGCCGTTTTCCAATGCATCCTATGTTATGCAATACGAATGCAAGATTTTATGTAGATAAGATTGATATTATCAATCCAGATCTAAACTGCAACCACTAATCCGAGATGTTTTGAAAATAAACATTCTAAATTATTCTTACATCATAATCCAGTTCGATTGCTATCCTAAGTTATTTCTGAAACCTGATCTTCTTAAACAATTCCGCAAAGAAATAGTCCACCATCAGCATTAACTTGCCGTATTGGATCTTAAAGTTATTTTATTATAATTTATAGCCATCGATTACGAGCTTTCTCATTACTGTTATTAAGATCTGATCGAAGCGTTAATTTGTTCGCTGAGTGCGTTTTTATCGCGATATAGATTGTCAATTTAACGTCATTCTTAGTTATGTCATCCTTTAAGAACATGAGTTGTTGATAAACTATGTTTCCAATTACATATAGTTGCGATTTATTATCTGTTTTGTTATTATTTTGTTATTCTATTACGCTTATTGTTGTCTGTTTGTGCACTGTATCATCCATTTTGTCTTTAGATGAGTTAGTGAAAACACGTTGAGGTATTGTTCTTTGATATTGTGCGGCGATCGCAGTGCAGTTGTTTTCTACTGTGGTATAAGGTGCTGGGTTTTTAATTAGTATTTTATTTTTATTTTGTATTAAATATGTAAGAATAGGAACTGGTTGGAGGGATTCATTTGTTGAAGTGGGTGTTAGTGATATCAGTGAATTTATAGTGTTGAAGATAGTACTTCAAATTAATTTTGTTTTCGATAGGTACTCAACGTATTTAATGACTTACTTTTTTCTTGGAAAATGCTTTATTAATATTATTTCTTTTGTTGTTACAGTGAGATGGCGCGGTGGAGAGCGCTCCAGCATGGACGATCAACGGCTTGCCTTGTGTTCTTCTGCCTACTGCAAGTGGCGAGGGCAACGCCCGGTATGTATCCTTACACATTTTATTATTTAAATCAAGTCTTGATCTATTCTTTAATTATGTTGTGATAGTGATACTCTTTGAAGCTTTTAAATACGATCATAAAGCTTGCTTGTTATTGAGTCTAGAGATCTAGTAATACAGAAATAATCCAAATAGTACTACGACTGTGTCAAATCCAAGTATCAGAAATTAATAATAATGTAACATTGATCATGAAGTTCTATCAATTTTAATCAACCATCGATCCTTTAAATGGACGTAAAACGTTTACCATCATAATATAAGTACCTATAATAGTGCATAGTGTTTTGTTTGTAATGTATTCTTTTCATATGGAAAATAAATTATTAAAAAATTAAATGAAAAAAAATAAGTACGTTTAAAAAATTACTAGAGAATTCCTAATAATATTTTCTAAATTTAAGGGTCGCAACCAGCCAGCATTCGCTTTTTAAAATCAGCTTTAAATTGAACATTGCACAAACCCATTCCCGCCTTTTTCGATTAAAAGAACCAGTTGGTTATATAGACGGCTGAAGACAGTAGGTGCCGATGTATTTACGAGTAATCAACCCAGGCTTTTGATATCGACTTCGAAAATAAACGATTCTAAAGATTTAATGGAAATCTATTCGAGGCTAGACTTTATGTGTCTACGTGTCCTTCTTTATAGGCAGATTCTTAATTCGATTCTGTCAAATTACAGTTTATGTCTTATGGTTAATGGTAGCTACGAAATTGTGATATTGCTAGTAAATGGATTTTATTTTATTTTACGTCGATACAATCAGTGCATCGACGGATAAATTCTAATTAACTTATAAGTTAGCAAGTGTGGTGGTTAATGAGCATATCGTCTACATGTGAAAGGAGGTTTTACTTAGCATTTTAGCAGTAGACACTTATAGGATTTGCTGGCTGGTGATGATGATGCCAATTTTAGGCTAATAATGTCCGTAAATGAAGCGTAAAAATGTCATATTAACATAATTATAACACTCTTAGGCGTCTACAAAGCCATAGAAAAACCAACACGTAAAACTTCCTACTTCTTTTGTGCGTCGTGCGTTAAAAAAGAGACAACAGACAACATTGTCAACTAACAAGATCAAATCATTAATCGTGTTTGTCAAACAAATCAATACACCATTGTATTGTATTTGTAAATAAATGAATGAATGGGCGTAGTAATAAGGTAACGTCATCGCTCGCTTCATTCATACAATTGTAGGCAGTCGAGCTTGAAAAATAGTATACTATGTGGAATGTTGTTCAATAGAATGAATGCTTTTATAGCTATATCATAATGTGTTGTACATACTTACCCATACATATTCGTACATAGGTAGATACATATTTTTATTTGCATAATTTAGTAACAAAACGCGCACGCTGCTCATGAGGAATAACCCCTCTGTGGTTCGAAACTAGTAGAGCTTTTCACAATATTTACACGTGAGTAACCCGCGATTTTTAGTTAGTTTAAATCATTAGAGTTATTTTAATGCGTTATTTTTCTTTTTTTAATCTTATTCTACGTGGCATATGCTACGGGATTCACTGATAACTGGCTCTAGTGGAAGATTTCCCTATAACAGTTGTCGTATATTTCATAAAACTCTGTAGTAAAAAGCACCGCTTCTGCTTCACGTCAAAAACATCACATAAAAAGGGTATAAAGCAACACAAGAATCTAAGCAACAATACTAAAACATTCCTTACTCAGAGATAAACAAATCCAACTTCACCCAACACCAAATACGGTTGAAAGTGCAACAACCCTAAACAAGCAGGGCAAAGTACAACAAAACCATGCTATATAGCAAGAAAATGGCGATACAACTTTTCCCGTAACATAACTGTAACATGTTCTTACTAATTTATTAACAACAAACACTGTATTAATTGCCTAAAAGCTTGAACGTACGATTTACAAGAATCCTTAGTACTTGAGAACAAGGCACGGGTAGTATTTTCTAATTGGAACGATTACTTATAAGGAAGGGTTAGTTGCCTTTATAGGAAAACGAAATATATGTGGTTATTAAGATCTTGTGTCGAGTGTGCTAATTAACATTGCGTTTGGTATGTATATTTTAAAGAATGGCCAATGTTTGTTTCTGTTTAATTGATTGGTTCTCATGCTCGATTATATATGGGGAATTTTAGCACGTTATTGTGTATATGTTACAGAATAGTATGTAGTTAGTCAAGTTATTTAGTACTAGCTACTTCTATGCGGTGTCAACAGCTTCTTGGCCTATTGGTTGTCGCGTGATATTTTAAGCCATAGGTATAACCTCCTACGATAAATGGACCATGTTGACTTTGACAGAACAGTATGACGCGACGGCTTTCTAGGATTATTAAACGGAACAACTGTCTGTGCAATTAACAAAAGGTTTAATGTGATTTGCTTGTGATACCTACAAATCCCAGTGTTTAACAAATAAAAAAAAACTAACAAAAACAATTGCTCATTTCAAACCTGTAGTTCAAGAGATTAGCCTGTTCAAACTAACAAGTCTCTAGCTATATAATATAGGTATAGATGCACGCCAAACCTAATAACTTGACTGACAGTACATTTCCCGTAATAATGATTTTCTGTGATTACATAACAGTAAAACTAGCAATTATTTATTGAGCAACGCTTTTGATAAAAACAAGTGACATACGAATCTATTTGATTATCACGCGAGCTTATATTCATTATCATCTACAAATTTCTACTCGTCTCGAGTTTGAGTGAATAATTCGCGAAGAACGTAAGAAATAATTAATATAAGGGAATATAGCATTTTATAGACCATACCTTATAGAGTTTATAGGATTAAATTAATCAGGAACTCGTTAGATTTCACGTTCCTTTGAAACTACCCATCACAGTTTCATCCTACTTTTACGATGCACCTTACTATAAATTACTCATAACTTTTGTTATAATATTAGCTATGGGGATTTTAATTAATAATTATATTTTGTTATAGAGTATTAATAATGATTACAACGTGAAATGTTTTTAGCAGTAATTTTATGAAGAATATCGGTTACTTCTTAATTTAATTGTTAAAGTATTGGATTGTATTTAGTTGTTGTTGTGAGTATAATTATTTATATTTAGTCCATCGAGTCGGTTAGAGAAGTAAAAAATAAAAAAAATACTTAATGTTTTTTTATTTACTTATGACGAAATAATACATAAATTAATTGAATTCAAAGGAGACGGGACGTCACACGAGAAGTAATATAGTATTATTTTTTTTATTAAGAAAACAATGCTGAGTTAAAATTAATCTAATTTTAAGAGTTCATCACATGAAATTCTAAATCAACATAAAGTCGAAAGTATTTGATTCCGTTACATTCATCTTAAAGACTGATATTAAAACAAATTTAATTATCATCCCTATTGCTTACGATATAAAACACATTCTTGCTTCAACCAGTAACTACCTAAAGACTGGGAAACTTCAATCCGCGATCTCAAACGCCTATGAACTGCAGTTACCATTATCTTAAAACAATTTAATAGGAAACGAAAGGCGACGTTAGCAAAAGCTTAATTAATTGTTCAAAGGCCTAACGAAGCTAAGGTCTCGTGCACCTGTCGATTCAGTTATTTATTGCTAACTGTTTGTACCACGAGTATGTACATTCTATCTGTAGATTTGCAAGCTTTGTTGTCCCTTATCTAAATGCATTGTTCAGCTCGGCTGGTGATCAATGCGGGATTAATGGCTCACGGTTTTATTTTACGATTACCCTGGGAATTGTGCAATTTTAGGAATTAATTTTAACTAGTTTTTACCCGTTCGCGTGGAATCGTGGCTTCCTGCAGATTTTTGATATAAAAATCCTATCCTATGTCCTTTCTTGAGTTCCAAACTATGTCTGTACCGAATTTCGCATAAATCGGTTTAGTAGTTTAGGCGTGAAGAATAGACAGACAGACAGACTTACTTTTGCATTCATAATATTAGTATAGATTGAAAATTATTTTGCTTTTTTTTTAATTTAAATAGCTTTTGTATTCAGATTCGTACACAGAACCAGGGTAAATAGTTGCTTATATATTATATTCAAGACTAATAATTTGTCACTATGCAAAACTGAATTCAGCTCTGCTTTTACATTTTAAGTGAAAGAGAAACAAGCTTCAATACTTACTTATACTTAAACTGTTTTATAATATTAGTAGGATTTGAAAGAAAACGTTATTTAGTTATTCAGTTTTAGGGATTTTTATATCATGTCTTTAGCTAGCACGTCACAATCTCAAAAGACTAGAGAAAATAAGAGTAACTTTAATTGTCTTGAAGGTTGCAAATAAAACTATTTATTTTTCTTTACAGGTCCATGTGAAGTGGAAACGGGTCAGTCTAGCATTATAGTTGATATAGAAGAAAGTAGAGGAGACCGTAAGTACATAATAATTAAAAATAAATCGATCTTATTTTTAACACCTTTAGTTTCAAAATCATTTAACTTTTCACTGATCAAGTTCATACAATATTAATGAATATGAAAACATAAATAGTTTTATTTATTTAATTATTTTCCACCATAAAAGAAAAAGTCTTTATCTATTATTAACATTGGAAGTCAGGAACTTATATATAGATAGGAACAATGTTTTTAAATGCAAGGTAGAAGAGACAGTATAAAATTAATAGCAAAATAATATTATTATTTGATATCCATAGTAGTCTATACATACAAGTTTAAATTTAAATTCTATATATTTATTACAGAGGTGAACCAAAGCACAGTGCCGGCTGATCTGCCGATAGTCGGTGAACCAGACGTGGACGTGGTATTGTCCACGGTTTTCCCCAAGGGCCCCACGCTATTCCAACTGGATGGAAAGCGGTTGCAGCTCCTACAGCCCCTTGATAGAGATGCTGATAATTTGTCGCATATGGTGTTTCAGGTAAGTTTTTGCCGATATATGAGTCACACACAATAGAAAATACATTGGATTTATATCTACTATGTACATATATGTTCCGTATAATATATAAGTACGTTCCGGGGTAAAGAAAATTTAGGGTACCACCATTTGTATATATATATTATGAACAACTTCAACCAGTGGTATACTACGGGATAATATGCTTTAAAAACAGCTACATTGACAGGTATATACTTTGCAAAGGGCTATAATTAACCACACAGTGGAAAGTAAGTTAAATGCTAAAAATACCGGACGATTAGCTATTATGTCCAAAAGCCGAATGAAAGCAGCACGGCTAGGACAGAGTGGTGTTCCACGAACTCACATTAAGCCGGCCTACAACAATAACAACGTTGTGTTTTGCCGTGTGAGCGCAGTCCCTATTCACTAAATCTCCAAAATCCTTTATTGCAATAAGGCCAGCAACGCATTTGCAACTTCCCTGGTGCTGCCGGGTACATTAACGGCACCGGTTGCTTATCACCAGACAATCGGTCTGCATTCGCCACACTATCACACAAAAAACTTTTTTACCTGAACTGAAGATCTAACACCGCAACTTTAGATTTGATCGTCAAAGTAATATAACGATTGTCTAATAAAATAATGAAAGAAGCAAAATAAAAGTTCCGCTTAAAAATAATATGTTAATTTATTTCGCATAAAGCATTGAATACTAAATATATACGTAAATGTTCATAATCTTATAAGAGAACCCGTTGACACGCGAATAGTTTAAGCATCTATGACTTTACGAAAGATTAAGCAAACGATTATATAACAAACAAACAGTTCCCACGTTCGAAATCTTATTGTCAATTCAAAAACCGAATAAACTATTCATAAGGCATTTTTATTATTATTAAATGTATTATCTATCATAATCACCTTACGATTATTTGTCATACAATTTATAAAGATCTCCAGACAGTCCATAAGTAAAGTAGCCATTCAACATTTTTTACCAATCAATATCCAACTTTAGACTACCCAATTAGAGTTCAGAATGGACTGTAATGAATATTGACCGATTTATTTCTCTGTAACCGAATTAGGTCTATTAACATATAGCCTAGAGCTAATGTAGTAGTTATTAATGTGTGCGAGAAGTTATTTGGTGTATAATTAATGGATTTGTTTGCAGCTGGTCTGTCAGGTGAAAGCTACGAAGAAGAGACGGACTATACCAGTGATAGTGAGAGTATCGGACATTAATGACAATGCGCCGGTATTCCAAGGGACTCCATATGAAACTACTGTTTCTGAGGTAAGTGTACTTACTAATATTTCGCCTAAAAAGGCGTCTATGCCTCAGCCTCGGCTCTGGGCCAAAAGCAGTGTCACATCCCTGGCCTGGATCTGGAGAAGGAACGGAGTGTTTTTTAGACACTAAGAATCTGACACTCTCTCCCCACCCAGGGCTAAGGCTGCGAGGAGATCATTTTGAAGATTTTATCCCCTCAAAAAAAAACGTTCTCCATGTTTACAAATTACTCAGTCCGCTTTACATAACACGTTGAAATCGTTTACTGCTTTGTTTTAGTTTTGAGGAGTAAAATATATAAACAATATTTTTTTTGTATTTAGTGGAATGTGTAACGATTTATTTATAACAGCATTCTTGGTGGTATAAATTAAAAAAAAGTTGGGATAGACAAATCAATAGAAGACGAGAGAGGAAATAATATTAAAACCATTGTGTATCATGTAGAATGTACGTAAAGTCGGTATTAATTTAACAAGATGATTCAATTTATTTTAAATAATTTCAGCTGGTACCAATTGGGACTACAATATTCGACGGGATCAAAGCCGTAGACCTCGATGCGGGCGTCAATGGTCTGTCTGAATACTTCATAATACCAGGAGATAATAAAACCTTAGAGGCGGCGAATGCCGTGGACGGGTATGGAAGCTTCGCGATACCTCTCCCTCATCAGGGGCAGGTGACAGTCAATAGGAGCTTGGATTACGAGCGCACGCAGAAGTATCTAGTCACTATCCTTGCTTCTGTAAGTATTTGTTCTTTATATGCATGTACCAGGATCTCAAAGAAACATTGAAGAGATTTAATTTTTGTCATATAGAGTCAACTTCAAGAGATTTTGAATTTGAGTTTACTTACAATTTTTTTTATAAGAATAAGAATAAGATTCAGAATATTTATTTGTAAAATAGTAAATACAATTGTCTTACAGAATGTATTATGCATATTTACAGTTTTATGCGATACGTGTTAGAATAGACCTTATGCCGAATACATACACCAATGAATTCGGTATTGTCGGCATTCTTATGATGTGCGGTTTAACGAACCAAATTTTGGGGATTCGATAAATAAAAATTAATAGCTATAGACTATAAATTCCGAATTCGAATTTTAAATGTTTATTTTTAAAATAATTGCAGGATCGTGCCCGAGACACGAAGAAACGTCTGTCTAGTACCACTACGTTAACTGTTATTGTACAAGATGATGATGACCAGGACCCATCCTTTATATACAAGGGCTGCACGCTGCATGAAGGAGCTTGCTTCAACCCGGAATATACTAGCTATGTAAGTTGATTTTTGTAATTTTGTGATGAAGCCTAGCAAAAGATTTTTACATGTTTATATACATAGTTACTATCGGGAGACATACAAAATTTATTGAAAATAACAACTTCCTCACGTGAATAGCCTCAGGTAGGCTGAAATTCTGTGGGCTGCGCGACGTTGCGGCGCCGCGTACGCAGCTCATCAATAAGAATTCCGTTGTGACTAGAAACTAAAATTATCTCTACTAAATATTTTCAGTTAATTCACCTGAGTGAGTCGTTGTTTCCAAATAAATATTACCACCTGGTGAGAGATCTTGCATAGAAAAGATACTGTATTTTTAAATCCTCCATTTGGCACGTGTTTATATTTTTCTTAATAAAATCACAAAATTAAATGCACATTCACATTACACCCAGACCCGGAACAACAATTTGTGGATTACACAAAGAGTTGTTCTGAGCGGGAATCAGATGCCTAACTACTGCGTTAACTAAGCAATCCCTAAATGGTCTGGTAAAAAATAAACGTTAAATATTACTTTTACAGGTAAACAGTGGAGTCCTAGCAGGAATCCTAACGATAGAACCAGAGAAAATACAAGCGGTAGATATGGACACTTTGGATGCAAGGATCAAATACACCATCGACAGTGGGGAGCCAGATTCTTGGAATACTTACTTCGCTATAGATCCTAATACTGGCGCTGTCAGGCAATTGGTTCCTGTTGATACTACAATTGCTAAGAAGTTCCAGCTCGTGATAAAGGTAAAATTAATATACAGATTTTTGGAATGAACAATAGTCGTATGCTACCTTCCGAAACAAAAGAAGAAGGCGTCATACATAATAAAAAAAAATGCCGAACTTGATTTGATTCCTTACCACGTTACACGCCATGGGGGTCACCGGTGACCTCCCTTAGCGGAGGATTTGCCGTCAACAATTTTCTGTCGGCAGTCAAAGGCTTACGTAATGTTTTGCTTGCGTAAACTATTTTTTTCCTCTTTACATTATTTGAGAACTGTCTTGTCGTCTACTTTGCTGTATAAATACAATTCTCTTCCACCCGTATTACCCACACATGGACTCATATTTCTTTCATTTTGGTAAAGCGGGATAAAAAAGTGTAGCCCACGTGTTATCTTAGACTGTATATCTATCTACCTATCTCTGTGCCGTATCGTGCCGAATGGAGCCCACGCAACGCTAACAGACACCGAGGCAGGCCCAGAAGGAGATGGCGGGACGAATTTGATGGCTTCGACGAGGATTGGCCGCAGAAAGCTTTGTGTAGAGAGGAGTGGAAGGAAGGGAAACCTTTACCGTGCAATGGGACGATAACGGCTGATAATAATATCTCTGTGCCAATCTTCATTTAAATAAAGAAGCAGAACATCGTCTTATGTGAAGGAGTGACAAAAATCCATCCATTTTTTTTAAGTAATAGACCGGCAAACGAGCAGATGTATTACCTGATGGTAAGCCATCAGCGCCGCCCATGGACACCCGCAACGGAGGAGTTACGAGTGCGTTGCCGATTAGTGATTAGTGTGTTGGAGATTAAGAGATTGGGGAGGGATCGGGGGAGGGGAAGGATTGGGCCTCCGGTAACCTTACTCACACGGCGAAACACAACGCTGTAATTGTTTCATGCCGGTTTTCTGTTAGGCGGATCCATGCGCACTTACAAACATTCTGGTTGGCAATATTAATACAATTCAACTTTTCACATTTTACAGGCAGAAGAAGTAACAGAAGCACGCCGCTTCACGACAGCGAAGCTCACAATCACAGTGCGACCGGTAGACGCGAGTCCACCAGTTGTTGAAGTTTCCTCTGATGAAGGGAAAGTCGAGGAGAACTCCCCTAAAGGCACCAAAGTACTAGACAATGAAGGAAACCCGATTAGATTAACTGTTTCGGATCCTGATTTGGTAAGTTATGGTGAAAAGAGTCTTTAAGTCCTCCGACATGCAATTGTTTATCAAATACATAGTATTAAACAAAGTCACTTTTTCTGTCCCTATATCCCTATGTATGTTTAAATCTTGAAAATTACTTAACGGATTTTGATGTAGTGTTCTTAACAGATTGAGTGATTAAAGATGATGGTTTATATGTACAATAACAACCATTAAATAATGTGAAAATTTAGTGACCGTGCAAAGCGAAATTTACGATTTTAACGTTGTGCTAATTTAATATTCATTTGTTTTGTTTTTGTGTCGCTACTTTGTATAAGTACTAAGAGTTAAAATATATCTTAATTTTAACGTAAACTATTTGAAATTTCCAGGGACCCGGTGATCCAGTTCCAAAATACACATTTGAATTGACAACAAACTTTTTCGATATCGACAAAGATGGATATTTAGTTGTCAGTGATGAAAAACTCGATCGAGACCCACCCAACCCAGGCAAATTTAGATTCCAGGTAATGGTTTTAATTTGTGTACTGTTTTTTTAACAACTATCAATGTAATATTTTTATAGGAAAAATTAATTGAGTCATCAACAATTTGCTACTTCGTGTTTGAGTGTGATCTGCACGTGAAATCATATGTTTGTAGAACGGACTTACGTCGCTAAAATTAATCCTAATAAGATGCAACATTTAAAAAGAGTAAATAGTAAAATTCACTTTTAACATTTATTATAATTTCCTGAGGTCTTGACATCGCGTTTGAATGATTAGACCAATTAAGGACAGGACAGGAGAAGTTTCTTATGAATTTTCACCGCTACTCTCGAATAGTAACGGTGCAAATTTGGATATGGCAACCCTTCCAATGCCGTTTCGTTCCGAGGTGATTGGAAACCCATCCCAAAAAGCTAGCCCTAGTTGATTTACATTAAAAACGGATAGTATTTAAGTAAAACACAAACATTGAAAATGTTTAATTTACAGGTTGTTGCTCGGGAAGCGAATGGCGGCGCAGCGTCAGCCCCAACTTCGTTAGCGGTACAGTTATTAGACCAGAATGATAACGCGCCAATGATACCCAAGACCCAACCAATCATTGTGCCCGCTAGCTTGGAACCTACTGAAGTGCATACGGTACGTTAAATATGACTTATTGATATTTATTTTGTCATTTGGCTATTTAATATGTGGGAGAGCCAAGCTTCGACACGAATGAGTCTACTCGACCGGAGTGATACCAGGGCCTCACAAAATCCTGGCTTAAAACAACAACAGCGTTGTGTTTCGCCGTAAAATAGCATTCCCCCTGCCAAATCCCTTTCCAATCCTTATATCCGCAACCCTTAGCCCCAAAAGGCCGGCAACGCACTCGCAACTCCTTTGGTGTTGCGGGTGTCTATGAGCGGCGCAGATTGCTTACCATCAAGTCAGATCATCAGGCCTGCTCGTATACCGTCTTATACGTTAAAAAAAAATGGCGTGTGAATTTGATTGTTTTCGTTACTTGATTGTAGCGTGATGTTTTATATCCTATAGAACCCAGAAACATTGTAGCTCATTGAAAGAATTTTGGAAGTCCGACCAGCTTTTCTCCAAATATACCTCCTACATACAAACTGACAAATTTTACCTATTTATAATATAAGTATAGATATAGACGTCGATATATGACGTAGGTATATATGTATACAGTGTATGGTCAGCCAAAGATAGACAAGAGTATCTTACTAAAACAGTACATATCTTGCTTGTATCTTAGCATAAACAAATGCTTTATTTTTACCATTCTTCTTTTTTAAAAAAAACAAATATTTTTTTACTTATATACAGGTGGAGGCGATAGACATCGATGAGGGTGAGAACGCACGCATAACGTACAGCATATATCACGTGTCTAACAATGGAGGCAACAAGTTCACTATACACCCTAACACCGGAGTTATATGTAAGTTGCACCTTTAATACTAAGGCTGACAAGACAGGATAAATACGACCTTATTTTTTTGCGACTAAGTTCATTTTTGTATGAATACTTTTAGATCACATAGCCCTTTTTGCGCTGGCTGTATTGTTGTGTACTCGAATGTTGTGCTTTATACTGTGTTACTTAAAGGTTCTAAATTAATTGCTTTCATGTCTAGTTGGTCTTGATTTAGTAGTAATCTAAATTCAGATTCCAAAGGTATTTATTGTAATTAAATGCGTGTTTGTACTATTTCGTGCATGAAGGTTTTATTAATAATATAAATTGTGATTTTTGTTTAAAAAACTAATTTCTTTCTTCTTATAAAAATATCTTTACACAATGTTTTCTAGCACTATAACACGTTTGAAATACTTACATAGAAATGTTATTGAATTAATCTTTATTAAAATCTATATAATTCCACGATTTATCTCTTTACAAAAATCTATGTTTTTGTAACACACTCACAATTAATTTTATTTTCTATAAAATGCACGAGTGTGATCACAGATTAACATCACAATATGACTCTCGAACCTTTTTCAAATGTAATTCTTTTTTTCTCTTTCCAGCCAGCACAGGTCGTTTACAGGCGGGAGAACAGTACAGTGTAACTGTACGTGCGACTGACGCAAAAGGCCTCAGTTCTCAAGGGATCGTAGAACTGTCCGTAGCGCCCGGCCCCAATACAAGGCCACCGCAGTTCTCGTCGCGGGATTACTACGCCCCCGTCTCTGAAGGAGCTGCAATCAATTCTACTGTGACTACTGTTACTGTAAGTAGTTTTGGCAAATAATGAAATTTTGTTTTACCAGTTTCATATAAGTCCCCGATAAACTTTGTCAGAGGTAAATTCAAGCGCAGAACCTGTTCATTTACTTACTGAAGGGGCAAGCAAAGATGGAAATAACGTAATATTAACCATTTAATAAGTAAAGAGCCTTTTGCTAAGCTTTAATATAGCTATAATATAGATTGGCCGGATGTTTACTACAAAATACCAGAAACTTATATGGAAACAGTAACAATTTTTAACCCCTATTTGTTTATAATTGATGATATTTAGCTCATCAACTTTGAATTTTGGATAAACAAGATGTCGAAGATATCCATATATGTATAAGAGCAGCTAACTGTATTTTTGAAACATCAAAATAGAATAAAAGTAGTTTCGGATCGAAAAGAAAAACTAAGGAACTTCATCATTAGTATTTTTTTCTTAAAAAGTATTTTTTTTTAATAAAAACTATAATGTCTTTATTCTATTTTCAAAACCATTACTTTTTTTCTTTCAGGCCAAAGATCCAGAGAATGAACCAGTGACGTATTCCATAGCATCGGGCAATGACCTCCGGCAGTTCGCCATCGGGTCCAACACTGGTATCATTACAGTAATCAGAAGCCTTGATAGAGAAGTTCTCACCAGATATCAACTGGTAAGATTTACTTTCACACATATTTAAAATAACATGAAATTTTATTTATTGAAACTCGTGTGATTAGCTGAGATAAGCTTAAAAAAAAACGTATGTATCATTATTACTATACAAAAAATATATATAATACTTTCCTTATTATTTATTTAAATAAATACGTTCTAATAAATAAAGAAGGAGTAACCAAAGGCTTCTTTTGTTTTCTTGTTCATATGTGCGTTTGTTTGCATGTTCCTATGCACAGTCAGTAGTGTAGTGTTTATATGTGTGAGTAGGATCGGGGGCGTTTTTAGTCAGTAAGAGTCTGACACTCTCTCTCGCCACACCTTGGGCGAGAGAAGCCATTTGATGATTTTCCCTCCTCATAAAGCAGGGTAAAATTCTATTGAATATATCTAAGAGTAAAATGGCTGCACCTTATTAATTTCGGGCAACATTAATAAAGAAAGGTTGAGAAACAAACCGTATAGCACATGTAATACAGCGCATTTTTGTATGCAATTTTTCAGATGGTAAGAGCAGAAGATCCAGGCAGGCTGTCAAGCACAGCGACAGTTAACATCAAGGTCACTGACATCAACGACAATAATCCCAAGTTCGACGAGGATTCATACTTGTTCCACGTCAAAGAAGGTAAGCATACCTTTAAAACATAATGCCTAAATTTTGATGGCAAAGGGGCCAATGGTTGGGGCATTTCAAAACTCGCTTCAGCTTCTCAACTTAGAGAGCCACGAATTAACACAAATTGGGCAGTTACATCAAAGTAATACCCCAGCCTCATAGGAAACTGACGTGTTTATTCTACCTAGCGAGGAAAACAGGGACTCGACCAGCATCAGAAGGTCGAAATGGGATCATGGGCGTTAAAAACCTGGCATGTAGCAAAATGAATTTTTATTTTAAGAGTTATATGGACTTTCTAAGTTTATTTATACACCACTGACTAACTAATGATCAATTTGAGAAACCGTTGTAAGTAAAGCTTATACTTTAACCGAACGAAGAGGGATTTGCTTAGTAGTGAGCACTTATAGGCTGATTTAAAGACTAAGCTTCATAAAAAACAAATTCAATACTTTTATCCAAATATCAAAAATGGCAGTTTTCTATGAAATTTGTATGAAATACTGAGTTATGACGTTTTCACGTCAAAAAGCTTACTTATTTCTTAAAAAAATATCCATAATTTATGTATCGATCGATCGATGAATGAAAGTATAGTTATTTTTCAATATTTTATTGTATTGAAACGTCGAATAAATTTATTTTTGACCTAGGCAACTACCTAATATTGACTCCCCTAACTACGGATGACCAATAAATCTAAACTAACTAAAAAATTACTCTTTCAGGTGCAGCCAACGAATTCGTAGGCTACGTCCATGCCACCGACATAGATGAAGGTGTGAACGCCATGGTCAGTTACAGCATACCCACCCATTTGCCATTTAGCATCGACAATGGAACTGGATTGATTAGTACCAAAACTGAACTGGATTATGAAACTACTAAGGTATGTTTTTCAATAGCAATATCTTGAGACATAGTACATTTATTGAAAATAACGATTTACTCACGTGAATTAACTGAGGAAACTACTACGTAAGACGACGTCGCCGCGACGTGCACGCTGTTCGTGAATAAGAGTCCTTTATTTTTATTATAACTTTCGTGAGACATTCTAAATTATTTATTATGTTTTCGGCTTTTTACACGCGACTCGGCGACTATCAGTGTCAGTAGCAGCGCGACAGTCGCCGAGTCGCGTGTCGCGGAATGCTGCTCATGAATATGGGCCTCTAGCAGGGCTTGAAACTAGTCGAGTATCTCGTCAAATTATTACGTGAGTAAGCCGAAAACATAATAAATAATTAAGAGTCCTTTATATAGTGACTTGAAACTAGGAAAGCTTTACTCAGTTTTCACGCTAGTAAGTTGTTATTTGAATAAGTTTGCTGAGTGCGCTTTATGAAAAAAGGCCAACTTAACCGGTTTGATACCACGTCATCAGAAAATACCGGCTTGAAACAACCGTGAAGCTCCCGGAGAAACAAGACCCCCCATCCCTTAACCGTAAATCACTAATCGAAATCGATTATGAAAAAGTCAAATCTTTCAAAAAATCAAAAATTTGTGGTCCGTTAAAATTTTAATATTTGTAACACATAAGAAGTTTCGTTTGAAAAGTTTAATTTCTACGTATATGTCCATGCATGCTATGAACTTAACGAAAGTAACCTAATGTAGATTGCCAAAGTATTTAATTTTTATTTTGAACTCTAAATGTATATATAGTTTTTGGGTCTAATTTGATTTGAATATATCTTTTCTTGCAGGAATATGCATTTGTAGTAACAGCAACCGATGGAGCGATAGACAAACGACTTGGAACCGCATCAGTGACCGTACAAGTAACAGATGTGCCTGACGAACCACCAATATTCTCCAAATTATTATACTCAGTACATGTACCCGAAAATGCAGCTAATTACCCTGTCGTTAAAGTTCAGGTTAGTATGGCAAGACTTTGATCCTTTTGCCTTGAGTTCCCCAACAGTCTTTCGCTATCTTTGAGCGCATTTAAAATTCGAATATGTCTGTTTGATTAAATAATGAAGTCTATTTTTCCTATTTTATTTAAGGAAATACGACTTAATACATATGAATTTCCAAAACAAAGCTCATTCTTTACCGAACAAAGTTCATTTTTCTTTGTCTCAATTCAATACCTAATTCTTATTACAGGCTGAAGATCCAGATACGATACCAGAAATTACATACACGATTTTAATGGGAGACAATGAACTGTTCACAATAGACCGTAAGTCTGGTATGATAAGGACTGCTAAACCTTTGGACAGGGAAATAACTGCTAGACATGAGATCATAGTCGGAACTGAAGAGAATAGCGAAGAAAAGCCTGGTTCTACCACCACTGTTGAAATTTTAGTTGATGTGAGTATGATATGCCTGATTTAATGAGGTAGGCTAAATCCTTTTCTATTTATAAATCCTAAAAGTTCAAAATTCTATAGCCAAACTTTACCAGATCCAGGATTAGAATATAATAGTATTTTACTTGAATTCAATACTTTCATTAAAATGTTAAAAACTATACTTTTCTTGACGACATAATCGTAATGTTTGTATGGCAAATGGCATAATTATTTCTGAAAAAATAGCTGAAAAGGATTTGAAATTAAATATATTAATGAATAAAAGTATGATTATATTTAATAACTCATTTTATAAAAAAGTCAAAACTTCATATTTTGG
Organism: Spodoptera exigua; assembly: GCA_902829305.4. Lineage (NCBI taxonomy): Eukaryota > Metazoa > Arthropoda > Insecta > Lepidoptera > Noctuidae > Spodoptera > Spodoptera exigua. Next base: position 10,306,029 of record LR824612.2, read on the forward strand.
GTAGGAAAGTACTGAATTCGACCACCTCCCACTATGAAAAATAATTCAAATTAATACAACTAAAAGCTTAAAACTGCCAAACCTTTTTGGAGAAAACGATTTCAATAAAAGCACAATACAAACTAAGTGATAAGTTGACATAGGTGGAGTCTCGTAGGATGGCGCTAGTTTCGAATTTTATCCAATAACCACCAAAAACTTTAAAAAATACCACATAAACAATTAGGTATTTTAATTTTATTTTATTTTTGAATATTCCAGGACAAAAACGACAACGCTCCGATATTCACATCAGTGGTCCGTCCAGTGACTATCGAGGACTCTTCTTCCATCGGCAGTTTAGTTCAGACAGTAGTCGCAATGGACGGCGACGCCACGCCCCCCAACAATAGAATCCGGTACAAACTGGTTGGCAGAGGAAAAGCTTCCATTTACTTCCACGTTGAACCTGATACCGGCGCCGTGAGGGTTCGTGATGATTTGAGGAAGGAGGCTGATAGTGAATATACTGTAAGTAATGTTTTTATGGCATTCTAAACAATGACGACGATCCCTAGGGGTGTGAAATGAAAAAATCTGACGATCAAACACATAACTTTTTTCAAAACGTTTTTCTTCAAAAATATTGAGCTAAATATGTATAGGAGACGCCTGTGCTTACTATAAACTAAAAAACAAATCCGATGAATTAAGATTTTTTATCTCGAATATTGTTTAAATCGTGGAAATATTTATTTATTTATTTATTATGGCTTAAAAGGTACATTTTACATTATAAAAAGTATAAAATGTCCAACAAAACTGTATACACAGTTTGTCTGTTGGATCAGATTTCAAAAACTAACTTAATAGAACCTATAGTAAGTCAATAGGACTTACTATAGGTTCTATTAAGTTTACAATAATAATAAAATTGATAATAAATGCGATGGACGCAAATTAATATATTAGTATATATTAATATATTAGTAATTATATTTGTATCCATTATGGTGTTGTATTTAACGTTTTTAATGATTTTTGGTACAGAGATTAACACAATTTTTGGCTGTAAAAGGCTCATAATGCTTCTGTTACAACTTTTAGGTGATATACTTAGTAATATAGTCACAGGATATCACAACTACTTAGGTAATAGCTTTTATCTTTATTTTTAGGTGGACGTGCAAGCATACGACCAAGGTGACCCCGTGATGTCGTCAGTTACTAGTCTTACTGTCTACGTCAGCCATTCTGCTACAGTTCCTCCAGATGTAAGTTACTTTTTTTTATTTATCGTTCCCTTGTGTGATTTCGGAACCTACCAAGTACCACGACTATTTCTTATTAAGACACCACTGACATATGGTGAAGGAAAACATCGACTTAAACCTAGACTTTAAATTTCTAACTAGGTATAGCGCCAATGCGACATGAGCAAGCTAAGCTAATGCTTAAACCTTTTCAACGTAGGATGTCGGTTTTTGCTCATCAGTGGGCACTTAAAGGCTGATTATGTAATAGCTCTTCTCCCATATAGAAGCTATAGTGTCTCTATTAGGTACTAATAACTGCCATTGAAATGTTTTGTTTAGTTGTAATGATTTACTACAAAAGAAAAATGTCTGTAGCAGTGATCATTAATCGGAAAGTCAAACAAAATGATAAAATTACTTGACACTCGGATTTTCTCCTGTGTCGTAAGTGCGTTTACAAACATACAATTTCACATACATAGCACACCCAAAACCGGAACAACAATTTGTGGATCACACAAAGACTTGTTCCGTGCGGGAAACGAACCCGTGACACGTTGCGCGGCAGCCAGTTGCCAGCCACCGCGCCAACTGTGCACTCTATAATTAATATCTTATCATCTCTAACTCAATCTCCCTCTTCTTTACAGGTCGGCCTTGGTTTCGCGGACACCGTATACACGGAACACGTGGCAGAAAATTCTCCAAACGGCACCCTAGTTAGAGTACTCCCATTACTGAACAAACGGGAACATTCCCCAGACACACCGCTCAAGTGTCGACTCACTGAGTCGTCACATAAAGGTAAGGTTGAAGGTTAGTAGCAGAAATGAAGATACGACAATATTTTCTATTGTGTTCCTCTGTTTTCTTGCTACTTCTTACTTTATTTCAATTTTCTCATTTCGGTTTTTAACCATTTAGTGTTGGTCGTTGAAATTTACTTTCTATTATTCGGCTCACAAAACAGGTTTCCTGTAAAATCTTAATTCTGTTGGAATTCGAAAATGATAGAAAGAGTTTGACTAATACAACGCAATAATGTAGCGTGGCTTCTGCCCTCAGCAGGACAAAGAATCGGGTGGTTTTAGGCAGTCAGAGTCTGACACTCCTCGTCTATAAAGAGCGGGACAAGTCTTTAATAATTTTTTCAGTCTCAAAAAAGCATGCTGCATATAATATAACATGCAACAGTCAGCACTAATATAATATAACTATTGAGACATTAACGTTTACAAATCTTCCTATAGAAATTAACTCTGTGTAAACTGGTAACTCCTTCATAGAGTAGATACATGTAAATGTATAGTCGGAGACCGTTGTCAATGAAGTATGTTATTTTAATATATTCTTCTTTAACTTTCACAGGAGTGTTCTACGTCAAACTAACAGAGGATCGAGACTGCGCAATCTACCTCAATACAAGTTCCTTAGACTACGAGACGCTTTCAGAGTATTCTTTGGAAGTTCAACTAGAATCTATACAGGGTTTGATAAACCCGGAGAATAGTAAGGCGACTATTAAAGTGCATATTACCGATGCTAATGACAATGAGCCAGTGTTCGTGTTTCCTGAACAAAGTACTATAACGACTGCTAAAGGAAAGTACTATGCTGTTGTCACCAAGGACATGTTGCTTGGTACCCGGTTTTTGCAAGTTAAGGTGAGTTTTCTTTTTCTAGCCAGCTACAAATTTCATTTTAGAACTTAGGATGATAGTGGAAAAGCTTACAGTGTCATCGCCCCTGCGAATACCAGTGATAATTACCTTAAAATAAACTATTTCTTTAGTTCGCGTCGTATGTGTTAATCCAGAGTCTCACCTATCCAGATATCAAATTTCAATTAAGTAAATCGGTTCAGCCGTTTTGTGTGAAAGAATAAACTACATACATTTTAACAACATTTATTATTAGTTGGATTTCTTATATTTGTACAAAGAGTAAGAAAAGAGCTAGAAAAAATGAGTGATAGAAAAAGCGTAGGCCAGGCTAGAAAGACAAGTTAATTGTTGATGGAGATCATCTTTGTCTATGTTTATTGTAATAATTACAACATACATAGTCTTGTATTGTAAATTATGGAATTGCATAATAAATCTGCATTATGTGAATCATAAACTAGAAATAACATTTTATTAATTACACATAACGACCTAATTAACTAATTGTTTTTTATTCATAGTCTTAGTTATTGGATGGCAATTTAAAAACAGTTTTTTGGTGCTATTTTTTTCACAAACATAGTCGCGCTATCATCACCGCAATGATACTTTCTCTGAGATTTTAATACCAGATTTGAGGCTTCGAAGTATAATATTAGATCTTATTTCGACAATTTAGTTTCTAGTTTTATTTCTTAGCAAATTATTGTTTTTACAAATCAAGTAATATAATCTTCTTTTATGGTATAATCTTCTTTTATTTTCATTTCGACCTAGACAAATTGTAAAACAACACATTTTAATTAATTTTATCCTCTAATTCTAGGCAAAAGACAAAGATAGTGGTGATTTCGGCAAGATAGTTTACCACAAAAACTCATGGACGAAAGCTGCAGAAGAGTACTTCAGTTTGGATGAGGATACAGGAGAGATTAGCAACATAAGGACGTTTGAGAACGTGCCCAAAGATGTACTGCCGTTCAAGTTCAGTGTGACTGCACGAGACAACCCTAATTCTGCACAGGATTATAAAATCGCTAGGGTTTCCGTTGTGGTGAGTATTTTACAAACTTTATTTATAATTTAGTGTATAATTTACTGTAGACTAGCTGGCAGTTGTTAGGTTAGAAGATCTGAACATATGAGCTAAGTGGGGTGCAATTTGAGAGGCCTATGTCCAGCAGTGGACGGTCAGGATACGAGGATGATGTTTTTTTATAATTTTATTTTTATGATTTTATTTTATAACAGCAATTTTTCTTGTTAATTATTGTAAGCGCTAATCTAAAGAGCTAAATTGTTAAAGCAGAGACCATTCTCATTTTAAATCATTTCAACTTGAAATTACTTTGATAATAAATTCACTCTGTCAGCTATTTTAGCACTTAAGGATTATTTATTCTTAATACATTCATTTCATTCATTTTCTTCAATTGAAAACCTAGCCCTATTAATACCAAAAATTGTAACCTTATCTTTTCAGAAAGTCAACACAACAATCTACCATATTATCTCTAATAACTTCAAAACTAAACCGCACTTATTCCTCACGTTTCCAGATAAACCTTCTACAACCAGATAACCAATTAGTAGTGGAAGTAGCGGATCAGAACGCTGAAGCCATGCGTCGTAGATCACGAAGCTTGCTCACTGCCATTGAAGAGAAGACAGGTTTAGTTGCTGGCCTTGAGAAATTTACTGCCAGACATTATTTGGGAGAGAATGGAACATTAGAGACTGATCCAAAGGGAACAGATGTATGGTTTTACCTATTGGATCCCGCTTCTGGAGTGATTTTGACCAGAGAATCTAAGTCAGTGAAAAAGTGAGTTGATTTTTGTTTCTCTAATTGAGTGATAGAATGGATAATATATTTGCGGTCTTTTGAATTAAATTGCAATATAAGTAAGTCGCATCTAATTGACTTTCTCTTGAATTGTAACATAAATAAAGTTAGTAGGTATCACCTTACTTGCATACAGTCATTGTTAAACATTCAGATAATGAACATAAAATTATATCCGTAATCATAACCAGATCCAATTACAAGATCCAAATAACAAAAATAATTTTATTAGCTAACGCCCGCGGTTTCATGGTATGTTCATAAAAATTAGCTAAATAGGCTAATTCTAAACTAAAACATAGATGAACAAATATCCTTCGAGTACCTAAATACCAAATGTAATCCAAATCGTTCCAGACGTTTTTGCTTGAAAGAATAACAAGATACTTTCCATTTATATTCACAAACTTTCACATTTATAATATATAGTAGAATCTATAACATAAGTAAGATAGTAGAATTAATATATGCTTGAATCCTACTATCCTAGTCGGATTCCTACAAGCATATTCGTATAAATAACATCCCTAATCAAACATGTACTTTTTAAATAACAGAGCTATAGAGGAAGGCGTGCACAAGGCGGTGGCGAGTCGGTTGCAGTGGCAGGTATCAGCCCCGCGCGGGCCGCTGTCGCCGGCGGAGGCCCCGCGCCGCCCCCACGTGGCCGCCGCGCCGCTCGCCACGGCGCTGCCCGCCGCACTCATTGCGCTCGCCGCCGTCGTACTAGTCGCCGCCATCGCTGCCACCATCTATATTTGCGCTTCTTGGAACAGGTAAGTCACAGTTGTGTGTGATTTTCTTTCGGTTTTACGGCGTATTATTATGAAGTGTAATTTTGAGCATTAAAATGTAAATGTGCCATGCTAAGTGTGGAAAAGACATGCTTCGGCACGAATGGTCGGTTCGACCAGAGTGATACCACGGCCTCACAGAAAACTGGCATGAAACAATCACAGCGTTGTGTTTCCGGAGGTTACCGGAGGTATCCTTCCCCTCCCCCAATCCCCAAAAGGTCGGCGACGCACTCGTAACTCCTCTGTTGTTGCGAGTGTCCATGGGCGGCGCTGATTGCTTACCTTTAGGTAATCCGCAAACAGGTTTGCCGACATATCACATAAAAAAATACTCAAACATAAATTACCAATAACATTCAAAAACCACTCTTAATTGCTTTCAATTCATAATAAAAATTCGCTTCACAGATACAAAAAGCATAAAGAACAAGCGATACAACAATACGGTACGCTAAGTATGAGCATGCCAACGCCACGGCCGGCGTCCGGCTACGAGTCCAGCGAGGACGATCCAGCGCCCCGGTACGAAACACAGGTAAATAAACGAGTATGTGTCATGTCATTTCATTCGCATGGTAATTTGTACAGCTTTGCATGCGACATGAAAAACTGTAAGTCATTCTGGTCTCTTTTTCTATACTGTTTCTAATTTCGTTGCATGGTTTGTCTTAAATTGAAAGCGTTATACACACTAAAACTCAAACCTCTAAACGCCAAAAATGTAAAACAAATGAATGCTAAAAAGAATTCCAGCCAAATCTGTGAACGCAATGTTTTAGAAATTTCTGGAAAGTTATGAAACAAATGAATACTGAAGTGTCGGATGAGAGCTAAGAAAACTATTGACACGAGTTGAGATTCAATATAGTATTTTCTCTTGTATTACTTAGCCCGTGATATGAGTCTAAAGGTTAAATCACTTCATTCAAACAAAATACTATTATTAAACTGTCAAATACGATAATTTTATTGTACGCAATTTTTACACTATTCTGAATAAATAGGCAGAAAGAAAATATAATAATGTTTATCGACAAGTCAATAAATAAAGTTACGACTATATTTTAATATATTGAATAGTCAAAATATTTTTTTTACCATAATATTAATTTTTTTTTTATTTAATCTACCGAATATTGGAAAAATCTTATTTTTCTCCAACTATAGCTATCTATATATTGAGTATTTAGCAAAGTTAATAATATTTTTCTAAAATATAGATAGTGCATGCATGTATGTAGTATTTTCATCGCATGCACCATAAACCAGTCTTGTCATTCTATATCATAAACCTTCTGTCATTTCATCTTCATACATTCAAATAAAAAAGAAAATCGCTAAAATGAACACTAATTTATTCATTTCATTTTTTATCGAATAAATAAGATAGCATTAACAATTTATTTTCGTTTATAGGTCTTAAACATGGCGGTTGACGATGCTGACTTGCAGTTGGACTTTAGCCCAAACAACCACGCATTCAACATACATAGCGTTCAGTATATGTCCAAAGAAAACGGTAAGTTGAAACTGCTTGACTTTATTTTCAACTTTATCACCTTAGTAATATGGAAAGAAATTGTAGGACAGCGATAATGTCTATTTCTTATTAAATAACTACTTGGGCCCTATACTTTTCTCATAGGTACTCTTTAAAGGTAGGCAATGGTACATAATGGCACATGAAGCCTCGTATAGTCGTATACAATGTACATCTTTCGCCAATTATGTAACAAACCATAAAACCATAAAATAGTGGGTTATGCTATTGGTTATGTGGGGTACCTACACAAATCAAATGGCTGTCAAATCTTGGTTCGAAACAATTTATTTTAATTTAAGACATTAAACATAAACATTTGTGCCGTTATTTTTTTATCTTTTTAATTTACGTAAGTCTCATTTATATTTCAGGTGAACGCAGCCCTACTCTTTCCGAGACAGCGACGACGGCGCGCGCATCCAGTGTGAACGAGAACGGAGGCACACTAAACAACATGCATAGTAATCAGGTGAGATATACATCGATATTTATTGTAGGTTTAAAACCAAAAATAAAGCGTTAAACCACTTCTGATATTATTAATTAAAATTATTGAAGGTGTGGTCATTGGCGTTTTTCATCCAATCTAGCTATTCTGTGTTCTCTGCCAATAAATCAGTTTTATTTGAACATTGAACACGTTAAACACGTAATATGTAAAAACCTCTTTAGTTATTAGTACTGTCTGACTAACTGACGAATAATTTACAACGATACCCCTGGATAGACCGTCAAAATGATATTTCAAAAGGTTCCTTGAAAAGAGCAAAGACTTCTTAGAGACGATATCTCGAAACTACTAAGAAAACGAAAACAAAAGAATGTAAACTTTAATTAGTACTAAATAAAATTCAAATTGTTATAGGTGTTCGAGCCCATAGCCAACAACTCAGCTCACAACCGTAACACGCAAACGTTGAACCGTCGCGCTGCGGCCGCCCCGCATCCGCTGAACAACGCTTTGGGAACATTACCTCGCGTCAACAATAACCACGCCCCCACTGGCCTTCTAGCGACTACACTAGGCCGCAAGATCAACGGTGGGAACAACCATAAGAAGAAAGCTACGCAACCAATCATGGCTTACGATGAAATACCTGGCCTACAAAGGTTTGTTGTGTTATTTTAATCCCAGTCAATTACTTCTGATGTAGATCCTGGACATGTACCGACTTGTCCACAAACATTATGCGTCTTAATATAGTGATTAACTTCTAAGGGAGTCACACAAAAAGACGAGCTACCCTGACCTAACTCCTAAAAGCATTGTTTTCAGTTGCACATGTAGCTAGTTAAGTTTATAGTAAAACCTATGACCTGCTAATTGTAATAATAGATTCTTCTATTCCAGGGCATCAGACAACGACAATGTTACGTTCGGTAAAAGAAATTTTACCGGATACAACTATGACCAGTCGCCAGTGGAAACCACCACGGAATTATAAACCTTATCTCACAGGCATAGTGATAATATATGCTTATTTCAAAGTGTTAACAAACTCAAAAACACTAAAGTGCCCTTAAAGTGAATTAATCAAAGTGAATTCCGTCCGAAGAAATTTTAATATTTTTTTGGAAACTTGTAACATTTGTGTTCAACGAATATAAATCTTCGCGTTATAAAAATACGACTGAACTCTCGAATAATATATAATGATGTTTTTTTTTTAATAAAAAATATGTGAATAACGAATTTTTAGATAATTATATTTTTGTACTTAATTAAATGGTAATTGTAATTTCTTAGCCAAGGCTAGTCCCTGTTTTTATGAACAAAATGTGCATAATAAATATGTAAATATGGCATTACATGGTGATGTATATTTTAAGGTACCTGAATTGTAAATGCAGGTACAAAAACTACTATACTTTACTATTTTTGTAAATCTATTTTTACGCGTCTCTGGCAAAGTGCCATCTTTACTTTCATAAAATTTTGTACGTAAATTTTACCGTTTATATTGGAACCAATGTTTGTTCTATTACTTTTGTAACAAATACCGACTGCTTTATGAGAACAAACGTTGGATCCAATGTTTGCGACTGTGTTTTTTTTATTAGAAATTACTTTTATCTAAAGTTTTAAATTTCATTCTTAAGAACAAATCTTTCTACTTCTTTACATGTTCTTTACGAATTTTGTGCCAGTTACTGTTAAAAGGTTATTATAAGGTTTTACTGTGTCTTTACTTGCGCCTGACTAGTCGCTGAAACGCGATCTTTCTCTTATTTGTTTTTAGTAAGAAAAGGAACATTTTTAATCCACAATATATAATAACAGGGCGGTGTAGAGATTAAAAAATAAAATAATAAAGTTAGCATAATGAATTAAAATGCTCAGTTTTTTTTATAATATGATTATTTTTTTATTAATTTTTGAATCTGGTTCGTTTATGTGATTTGTGCCAAACCGATACTAACCAATTTTTATTTATTCCGTATTGGAGAGTAAAATGTTACCTAATGTAGTGTCACTTGTATATCTTGTAAAATAAAATAAAATAAAATGTTTATTTTGATTGTGAAGAATAAATTGTATAATAATTTTTGTGGTAAAATTGTTAATATAATAAATATTTTGAAGTAAATTAATTTTTATTATCATCTTTTGTTTTCTTTTGAAGCTCCCAACAATCTTAACATATGCAAGTAAGTGTGGGCAATTTGTTTAGTAATTTCGTTCACCATCATATTCATCAGCCTATAAGTTCCCACTGCTGAGCAAAGGCCTCTTCTCATACGGAGAAGGTTTGAGCATTAATCACCACGCTTGCTCAATGCGGGTTGGCGATTTCAAACTTATAATTAGAAATTATAAGTCCAGGTTTGGTCACGATGTTTACCTTCACCGTATGTCAGTAGTGTCTAAATAATCATAGAAAGTAAATATAACTCGGAAAAAGTCACATTGGTACTTGCCAGATTTCGAAACCACACTTTCATGCATGAGAGGCGGGCTCCTTAACCTCCGGGCCACCACGACAATTTCGTTCAATGGATTTCTATAATCTTGGATTTTATTTAGGTACAACAATCATTGATTTTACATTGACATTTGGGCGAGAATTTCGGGAATCTTATTGACTAAAACGCGTGCGTTCGTGCAGCGGAATGTTGTTGAATTTAAAGATTTTAATGATGCAGATATTTAGTGTATGACGTCGTATAATTGTGTATGGTAAAAAAAAATTTGTGCACGCAACCATTGTGGAGAAATTCACCAAAAACTGATTCCGCTGGGCGAACGTTGTCCTGGCGGAACTTTTTTTAATCCATAGACTTTAGAAGAAAAGAGATGTATCCAAAAATTAGTGTGTATTTGTGTGTAATTGTGTATGTATGAATAAAACTAGTGCATGCATAAACTTCGGAGAAATTCAAGTTTCCGCTACGCGAACGTTTGGCCATTAGCTAGTTTTCATATAAAGCGCTTACATAGAGAGCTGTAGATTTTTACATATGTTGTTTTGAATTTGTGTATATTTGTTTAAAAATTAGATTGAGAAAAAATCGTAGGGTTTAAAAGATAAAAATATAAACGTAAAATACGCTTATTAGGGTGTCCGTTACCCAGGCCAGATGTTGTCGACAATGGTCATTTGAATCTTATAGATAATTAGTTGTGCGGCTTCTGTAATTGTTGCGCACATTTTTAAATTTGTTGCGCTTATAGTTTTTTAATTATTTCACAAAAACATTTCCTGCTGGCGTAACGTTACCACAGCCAGACCTTTTTCTTTCTAATGGGAATATTTAAATAAATATTAGCTATAAAATTAGTTGTCTAGATAAAGTAAATGTTGTGCCTTATTTTGTATTTGTTCTTTCTTCGGTTGCGAAGTTATTCGAGATTTTGCTGCGGTAACGTTTTTGGTTTTGCTAGATCTTTGAAATGGTTAAGCGGATTCTTATCATATTTTGTACACGACTTCCGAGGACTTAGTTTAAATTTGTTGTGCAATAACAAAACCAAAATAATGCATATTTTAAAGGTATTTTCATTAAATAGAAAAACACTTCAATTGGCCCCAGCACTCTCAATAAGAAGTCTAAAGACTTACTTTAAACGTAATTTTAAAGCTTGTAACTGCCTTCAAATGTATGTGAAGTTTCATTAGTATCCCGTAGGTATTTAACAAGTTATGATGATATTCAGTTCTTCACGAGCACGGTCTTAATGCACGCGGTGTTATTTGGCCACTGGATTGGATATATGAACTGAATGTTATGTCAATAATTAGTTGTTTAGATCAGTTGTATATCAGTAAAATTTCAGCTCAATACATTGGATAATTAATGAGATAATACTATGAAAGTCATTAGGAAGTGAATGACCGTGGTAAGCCGACCAAGTTTAGGTGGTTACGAAAAAGCGAAAACGCAGAACATTGTACTATCTTTTGAAATGTTTAGTATAATACACCTTACAATTTTGGTACAGACGCGTACACTGTTTAATACCTATATAATAATAATATAAAAGAAAACATTATCTTCCCGTTCCACAAAATTATCAAAAATCACCGCTAGAGCATGCCGTTCGGTAGGACGCAGGAGGAGTGGGGTGAAGGGGTAATACATTGTTTGCATAACGCACTCAGTCTTGCCAGAAGGTTACTTTTGTAACCTTTTAGATGATTTTTGAACTGCATTTTGAAATAGAAATGACAATAATGGGTGATGTTTAATCGGTTGCTAAGAAACACAAGTTTTTATAAGTAAGGGAGTAAAAGTTCAATTGAAATGATTATTTTACCTTTCAATAAAAAATCTTGAATAATCATGTAGTTTTTTTTTAAACTTTTGTACATGTCTGTACTAAATTTATAACACTATCCTACATATTTTAGAAGGTACCATAATGTTCTGCGTTTTCGCTTTTTCGTAACCACCTAAACTTGGTCGGCCTACCACGGTCATTCACTTCCTAATGACTTTCATAGTATTATCTCATTAATTATCCAATGTATTGAGCTGAAATTTTACTGATATACAACTGATCTAAGCAACTAATTATTGACATAACATTCAGTTCATATATCCAATCCAGTGGCCAAATAACACCGCGTGCATTAAGACCGTGCTCGTGAAGAACTGAATATCATCATAACTTGTTAAATACTTACGGGATACTAATGAAACTTCACATACATTTGAAGGCAGTTACAAGCTTTAAAATTACGTTTAAAGTAAGTCTTTAGACTTCTTACTGAGAGTGCTGGGGCCAATTGAAGTGTTTTTCTATTTAATGAAAATACCTTTAAAATATGCATTATTTTGGTTTTGTTATTGCACAACAAATTTAAACTAAGTCCTCGGAAGTCGTGTACAAAATATGATAAGAATCCGCTTAACCATTTCAAAGATCTAGCAAAACCAAAAACGTTACCGCAGCAAAATGTCGAATAACTTCGCAACCGAAGAAAGAACAAATACAAAATAAGGCACAACATTTACTTTATCTAGACAACTAATTTTATAGCTAATATTTATTTAAATATTCCCATTAGAAAGAAAAAGGTCTGGCTGTGGTAACGTTACGCCAGCAGGAAATGTTTTTGTGAAATAATTAAAAAACTATAAGCGCAACAAATTTAAAAATGTGCGCAACAATTACAGAAGCCACACAACTAATTATCTATAAGATTCAAATGACCATTGTCGACAACATCTGGCCTGGATAACGGACACCTTATTAGGTCTTAGTTCTTAAAGTATGCACTTTAGGGTCTAGATTTTCACGTTTATACAAACCTTGTAAGTGTCTGCAACATGTTGCCAAGTATCAATGATGTTCCGTTAGTAATTAAATAGTTATAGGACAAATTTACCATGAATAGATCACTGTTTACAAAGCAGTCAAATATCACGACGTTCTAAATGAATTGCATGGTAAAATGTATGCCAATAATTAGTGTATTCATTCAACTATTCATATGCAAAATTTCATGTCATTAAATTCAGTAATTAAAGAAAAACAATTATAATACTGACGAAGTATCGAAAACCTACATAACCCGACCAAGTTCGGATGGCTACAAAAAAGCGGCTGTTCAATATATTTAGGTAACATCCCAAAATTTACAGTATAATACCGGTATTGAATTGGTACAGGTGATAACACACTTGTTGTTTCGAAATAATTTATAGGTCATTTATTTTTGGACACCTACTTTTTTAAATGTATTTGACTATGACAGAAAGTAGGTACTATTTACGTAGGTACTTTATTTAAGTATGCGCTTGAGACTTGAGATATAATCTAATTGTATTTAAGACAAATAAAATTCATACAGCTAATTTCTATTGAAGATTTCACGGATCAGGATTCTAACTATAGACCCCTTAGGGAAATTAAATATTTACCACATGTAAGTATTGAAGTACTACTGATTAGGTAAATATTTATCATATTGTAGCTTATTACACTATTTAACCAATATTTTTTATTACACTATTTAACCAATAGAGGTATGCACGAGCGTGTGTACGATACTGTGTTTTATTTTTTCCTAACGCTTGTGTACGATACTGTACCATATTAATAAATGCTATATTGGAAAGTTAAGAACGTTTCTTAGATATATGGCACGGCCGCTTTTTTGTAGCCATCCGAACTTGGTCGGGGTATATAGGTTTTCGATGCTTCGTCAGTATTATAATTGTTTTTCTTTAATTACTGAATTTAATGACATGAAATTTTGCATGTGAACAGTTGAATGAATACACTAATTACTGGCATACATTTTACCATGCAATTCATTTAGAACGTCGTGATATTTGACTGTTTTGTAAACAGTGATCTATTCATGGTAAATTTGTCCTATAACTATTTAATTACTAACGGAACATCATTGATACTTGGCAACATGTTGCAGACACTTACAAGGTTTGTATAAACGTGAAAATCTAGACCCTAAAGTGCATACTTTAAGAACTAAGACCTAATAAGCGTATTTTACGTTTATATTTTTATCTTTTAAACCCTACGATTTTTTCTCAATCTGTTTTTTAAACAAATATACACAAATTCAAAACAACATATGTAAAAATCTACAGCTCTCTATGTAAGCGCTTTATATGAAAACTAGCTAATGGCCAAACGTTCGCGTAGCGGAAACTTGAATTTCTCCGAAGTTTATACATGCACTAGTTTTATTCATACATACACAATTACACACAAATACACACTAATTTTTGGATACATCTCTTTTCTTCTAAAGTCTATGGATTAAAAAAAGTTCCGCCAGGACAACGTTCGCCCAGCGGAATCAGTTTTTGGTGAATTTCTCCACAATGGTTGCGTGCACAAATTTTTTTTTACCATACACAATTAAACGACGTCATACACTAAATATCTGCATAATTAAAATCTTTAAATTCAACAACATTCCGCTGCACGAACGCACGCGACTAAAACCGATCCGTTTTTCCGGGGTTGCGGGGTATACGCAATGAGGCACCGCGACCTCGGCCCAGAGTAGGAGAAGGAACGGGTGGGTTTTTAGTCAGTAAAAGTCTGACACTCTCTCTCGCCTTACCAATCATTGGATAATTTTCAACTGACAAAAAAAAAAAAAAAAAAAGCCGCAAGCTTGTTACTTGATCTCCGTCACAATATCGGCCCTAGTGAGACCTGCCTATAGTTGTATACCTAATGGCTCTTTAAAGTTCCTACGCTTGGGTCTGATAGGTACAGGTCCGATTCCCGTTCTAGAATGTTTAAATTGTGAAAAAAATTGCCTTTTTCATTTTTTTTTCTTTTATTACCTACCAATTACTTTTTACCTACTAATTAATATCATACCATAATTCCTGGCAAAATCTCCACTTGATTTAGATTACAAGAAATTTCATTAATATCGCACGCAATTAAATTTACTTCCTTACCTACACATCTTTTCTTTCACAGTAAAATAGCAACCACCTTAATTGCCAAGTAAAAGGTTCGGTAAGGGTGACGGTAGGGGCAGAAAACCCTTTAAACAATTCTGAATGGCCGTGTTAAATTGAATTTTAATGATCGCAACGAATCCTTTTCGTTGAATTTTCTGTAATGTGATCGTATTTTAATATATTTTCCATAGGATAGGGTTGCAGACGAAAAGACGGGACACTGTATGGTTAAGTAATCGGTACCGGTAAATGGTATCTAAGTTTAGGAGAGCCATGCTTCGACACGAATGGGTCGGCTTGACCGGAGTAATACCATGGCCTCACAGAAACCGGCGTTAAACAATAACTAATTAGTTTTTTTTTTAAGTACCTAGATAATAGTATTTATATAAAATTTACAATACAACTTAATGGCGTAAGCTGTAATGTTGTATATGTAAATATTCTTAATAAATAAATAAATAAATGACAGTGTTGTGTTTCGCCGAGTGAGTGATGTTACCGGAGCCTCATTCTAAGGACACCATTGCTGATCATTTGACGGTTTAGATTTGGGGATAGGTAGGCGAAATATTGGGCCACTGATTACTTCTCTCTCACGTCGAAATACAATGAAAACATGGTTTTACGCCGGTTTTCTGTGAGACCGTGGTACCAAAGGCCGGTAATGCTGACCCATGCCTTGCATGCTTCTCCCATTAGTCAAGGTTTTTTAAGTCTTCAAAAAGGAGGAATTTTACAATTTGATTGTGTTTTAGTGTGTTGCGAACACAGACAATTTGTTTGTTATGCTTGTTGCCTTCTTTTAGGTAGATTTCATGAAAAGTAAACTTATTTATGATATTTTTAACATTCGACTGCACGGTTGGTGCGGTGGCTGGACAACTGGCTGCCGTGCAACGTGTCGCGGGTTCGATTCCCGTACGTAACAACTCTATGTGTGATCTGGGTGGCATGTGTATGTGAGATTGTATGTTTGTAACCGCACGCACCACACAGGAGAGAGTCCTAATGTTGGGCAACGTTTTTTTTAAAAAAAATGTTTTTATAATCCCAAACGCTAACGTTGGGTTAAATTTGTGCATTCAATTTATGAGTATTGTAATCATCTAGCTTTAATTAAATCGAACAAATCGTTTTGAAAGTTAAATTGACAAATAGGTTCTTAATAAGAAAATACACAATACCTGAATTTACCACCGCTCTACAGCGAAAAATCTGACATGGTTTCTGTCATAGTTAAAAACCTATTTGAAAATATTCGACAGAACTTGTAACAAAACTAGTTAGTTAAAAACCATTGAATCTACAAAGGAAAAAAATGTAAAGCCACTCACAATAATGAATGTACCTCTTCATATTTTCCAAAGACATTGTACAATTTGAACGAGCAATGAAAGTCTGAAAGCCTGTTCAAAGCAATGTATACAAGTGTTCTGACATCTCGGCGTTTGACGATCCATCAAACTGCGACGCTGGTGGATTGTAAATGTGATATAAAACTCCCCCCCTCCCTCCATCCAAAATTTTTCCAGCAATAAAATTATAGGTAGGTACTTTTGTAGGGAGAGTTGTATTTTCTTTTATTTTTCACGTTGGTTCTGAATTTGTAAGCTAGCATAAACGTGCGTCATTTTAACTCGGTGCAAAATTAACAAAAAGTATTTAGGATTTGTTTTCTCTCAAGAAGAAATTTATCTTCTTAGGGTAGTTAGCTTGGTGCGTAGCGTTCCGGGCATGCCTCAAAGAGCCAATAGACCACCACAGCCGGGCCCTATAAGGCTTATGCGCAATGAGTCACCGCGGCCTCGGCCCAGAGTAGAGCAGTAGAAAGAACGGGGGTGTTTTTAGTCAGTAAAACTGACAGACTGACACTTTCTTTCTCGCCTTACTCTGGGCGGGAGAAGTCATTTGATGATTTTCCCCTGACAATTAAAGGGTAGTTAGCTTGGAGTGATACAATTAACTTAATACAAATATACATGGTATGAATAACCACGGATAAGAGACCCATTGGGACTTGAAACTAGTAGAGATTTACAGTTCCTTCGCCTGATTAAATCGTTAATTTCCATCAATATAGCTGGTGGTTAAAAAGTTAGTCCAAAACAAGAGAAAGTAGTGAGAACAATGTGTATGAACGTGGGATTATTTCTCGTATATCTCAATTTATTCTTTTAAAAAATCGAAATCATTTTTATCTTTACAATTACTTAGTTTTAAATATCTTCTTATATCTTATATATAGTCTTCTAGTCTTCAGCCCTTCGCAGTACAAGCCAAAATATGTCTCAAGTACAGTGTATTTCGTCGAGCAATCTCACAAGCGTACATTTTTAAATTTAATATCTCTTTGTAGCGTGGTCCCCGGTGAATATGACCGTCGCGTCGTACAGAATTACTGAAATGTCGAATAATATAAAATTCACTCATAATGGCTTGTTCTGTACCTGACCTAGCTACTCATATTTTGGAAGATGTGTGTTACTTACCTACATTTGTAGTTTAATCATTTCGAGTTGTTTGACCTTGAAAAAATCTACATTTGGCTCTCCAAGGGCTTAGTGTAAGTTTACTTTATTTTAAGGCTATCGATACGTTTATTACTTTCGGTGCTCTGATTAGCCAGCTTATTTATTTTTACTATAGGTTTTTCAATTTGGATATTTATTTCGATGATAACTATGGCGGCAAACACACCAACAACACAAGATGATCTGCAAATTCCTCGCCGACCTCCAAAGAAAGGATTTTAGAGATTTCGAGATTGGGGACTAAAGGGAGGACGAGAAGGATTGGGTCTCCTAACCTCACTCAGACGGCAAAACACATCGTGCGTCGGTTTTTTTATGATGGTAATCAATCAGCCCCGCCCGTGGACACCGGCAAGAACAGTTAACGCTGTGGTTGTTTCACGCCGGTTTTCTGTGAAGCCATGGCAATATTCCAGTCCAGCCGGCCTATGCGTACCGAACTATGGCTTCTTTACTCCTTCCAAGTTAACCTACCAATCAGATGGCAAACGTTTCAAATATAGAAAACTCGCACTTAACACTCTGAAATAAAGTTTAGAAATATTTACAGAATAACTCAATTATTTGTGACATTTTCCCTTTTTAAAACAGATAGACTTAGAAGTCGTGTGTATAATTATCTTTAGGAGGTATGTTAATCTACGAACTTGACCCATAAACCATTGGAGAGGTCGCCGTCTCCCAGACGGACATAACTCGTGAATTAATGTTACTGAAATTAGTTTCAGTTTGATGTTCCCTGTTTTCGGTAACTAGTGGCTCTTGAGACGTCCGCCTTCCTTGTAAAGGGTGTTTTACAATGAAATAGTTAATAATGAGACAGAGTTAGTTAAGTAAGCTAAAAGTAAAAATTTTATGATATTTGATTAAGTGTGGGTGAGCCAAGCTTCCACAGGAATGCTTGGGTTCGACCGGATTGATATCACGGCCTCATTGAAAACCGGCGTAAAATAGCCACAGTGAGGTATAAAGCCGTATGAGTGACGTTACCGGAGGCCCAATCCTTAACTTGCTCCTATCCCTTCCCAATCCTTTTTTTTTTTTTTGTATGTGATAGGACGGCAAACGAGCAGACGGATTACCTGATGGTAAGCAATCGGCGTCGCCCATGGACACCCGCAACAAAGAAGGAGTTACCAGTGCGTTGCCGACCTTTTAAGGATTGGGAATCCTTCAATATCCGAAACCTGAATCCTCAAAAGACTGGCAACGTATTCGTAACACCTTCGGTGTTGCGGGTGTTCATGCTCATTGCTTACGATCAGGTAAAGCGAAGGTAGGTTTGCCGCACTATTACATAAAAAAAAGATAAGACTGTTAATGAGCATTGAAAAATGCTTTTTGTCTCATTTGCTTTCCTGAATAAATGGATTAATGAAGTCGGTTAAAAACAAAAAAAAGAAATGTTCAATTCAAACCAGTACCTAGTTTCGGAGATTAGCGCATTCAAACAATCAAACTCTAGTTTTATAATAGATATTGAAAATTATAATACTAATCGAAAGTAGTGAATAATGGCTTAGGATCCCCTGTGTAACACACTGACTTTAAGATGTGAGCAGTCTGTTAATGCCTTATGTCCGGGCGATCGTAACGTGCATACTAATATTACTAATGTTCTTGATGACTTATGGGCTATTGGAGTATGTGAAGGTAAAGGAAGATGTCTCAATTAATCTCGTAGTATTTAATAAGGTTTTATTGATTTACTGGTACTATTAGTGTTATTTCGTTTCATAGTACAAACACCTTAAATAAATATTTAAGAATAAAGTCTATCTAATGCTGTATGTAGTGTTTTTTTCATTTTTTTATTTTTTAGTATAATTATGTATGTGACGTATTCCCATTACGTTGGTAGATAATATACACAAATTGTTCGTAGAAATGAATGAATTGTATATGTTAAAGAAACACACTTGTTACCCCTCCAGTGTTGCGGTTGTCCGTGGGTAATGCCGATTGCTTACGATCAGGTAATCCGTCAGCTTAAATGCCGACGAGAAAAGAAAAAAAAACACAGGATCGTACTCGGAAAATTACCGCTGTACCATAAAAAATCCAAAGGCAGAGAGAAAGAAACCTTAAGAATATTTTTAACGATTTATAATGGAACTAGCTATCTTTATTAAGAACACTTAATTAGTTTTGTAAATGCAATTTTAAGCCTAATCGCAATTATAAGAAGACGTTATATAAACGTATGTATCTTTTTCCCACATTAGCCAGCCCTGGATCAACAAGTAAAATTGTCTAAACAGCAAGATAAGATAAGTATTTAGTAAAAAACTATTTAAGTAGCTTTTAGGATAACTTAGTATATAGAAGTTACTGGACTATACCTTTCATCGGCCAGCGCTTAAAAGCTTCGTCGGCTTTCATTATAAACCCTTTTAAAACTAAAAGCCTTTTCATATATGTTCTTGTTTATATATGTATTTACAGCAGGTAAATGTAATTCTACCTAAGTCATGAAGCAAAAAACCCGTTGCTTCATGATCAAAGTTGTATCAACATAAAGATGCTTGCGTAATAGTGAAGATATTCGTTGTTCCCAGAATGAGATTTGATGAAAAATTCGCTTAGAAGGTAAAATACTATTGTGATCATATTCTCGGCCTTGGCTAGAGCAGGAGAAGAAACACGGGGGCGTTTTCAGTCAGTAAGAGTCTGACACAGGACAGGGACAAGGACAGGGACAGGGCGTCTAAGCTTCTGATACACGAAACGGATACGTATTTCTTTTGTTTCTCTTTTTAGTTTACTTACTTATGCCAGGAAGGAATGTTGATATGGTTCACCATTACCATACAAGTAAATATTATATAAATTAAAATAAAATTTTATGTTTGATAAAATTGAAAATATTGTTAAAGATGAAGTATTTTCATTGCCTTTTACAAAGGATTGTATTTGATTGCATTGTAACATTATGTATACTTTCTCATTATTTAATTCCTCAAACATACAAAGAACTGGTTTTAAATAATTAGTGAGTCGTTTTTTAAATAATTATTTTTTTGTCATATCAAATGAAGTCTTATGACAGTAATTCACTTAATTAAGTTGTGTACTTGTATTTATTCAAATGGTCATCACCTTATTGTTTTGTTTACAACTTATTCCAGGAGCCCATACTTGGAGACGACCCAGTGTCTTCTTCGATACTTCCCTGTCAAAAGTATTAAGACCTATACTAATTTAATTTTATAAACTAACTTGTGACTGGTTCGTTGGTCAAGTTTCAATTCTTCGAACGGCAAAGGGGTTTGTAATTATCATTTTAACTGGCTTTTGCCATCGGCTTTTGCCATAGTATGACCATGGTAAAAAGTAGCTTAAGCGCAATTCAAAACTATAATTCATCTCTAAGTGTAGAAGAGCCATGCTGTTGAATGAATGGGTCGGCTCGACCGGAATAATACCACCGCCTCACAGGAAAAGGCAGGCAAAATCGGCAGGAAGAATAGGTGAAGAACCAGAACCGCTAACGGTTGTCGGAGATCATCTCTCGAATCGAGTTATAGCAAGCTCAATATTGTATCGACGCACGCCCCGACCCGGCGTAAAAGAAGGAACAGGGTGGATGTCCAGTTATAAAGCATTTTATACAATAAATGTGTATTATACAATGCAATTACATACAGTTTGAAAAAAAGTGTTTTAAATGAAAAATAAAAACTGAAACAGAAATACATAAATGACAAAAAAACACGCTTCCTTTGTTAGTTATTTTTTTATGAAACACATTGTCATGACCAATAGAAATTTTATAACAATAAATTTATTGAAAAATCGTGCCGTGACGTGTTGTAGGTATTTATTTAAATTATTTATTTTATTGAATCATATTAAAGTTTGCATGTTTTTTTGTTTAATTATTGGAAACGTTTTCAATTGATAATGAATACCTAATTAGTTGTTTGACAAAGTTAATAAATACGCCAGATGTTTAATGTACTGCATACAGTACAGTCGCAATGTTGGTTTTTGTTGGGTTATTAATTTTAAATTATGTTGGGGGGATATTCTCGAGTGTGAGGCCTCCACCGTCGCCTTGTGATGATTCAGGTAAGATATAATAGATGTGAGGAAACTAGACTTTTCCCGTGTACCGAATAGGTCTTATACATACATTATGTGCAGAGGAGATCCCTAGGTCAGTAAGGAACTGGTACTTACTCTGTATTTAATCTACGTACCTACGTAAGTCTCTTCCCAATTAGTTTATTTTGTTGGTACGGCGCCGCCCTTGGACTACCCGTAACAATAAAGTGCGTTGCTGGCGTATTGGTGTAAAGGGGTTTGAGGATTTAGGGATTTTAGGGGAAGGATTGGGCCTCCAATAACCTCATCTACACTATGAACCACAATATAGTGGTTGTTTCCTCACGCCTCAGCCGTCGCAACAAGCGACACGTTGGGGATCAAGGGACGATCTCGACGATCGACGTAAGCGCGGGTCTGCGGTCGGCGAGTAAGGGTAGCTCGCCGCCCGACCAGAACCAGGCCCGAGCGTACGGCGCGTAGCTTTCCGTGCGCGCTTCAAAGAGCCAATAGACCACCACAGACGGGGCCCTAAAGGGCTGATGTTCAGCCGGGGTTGCGGGGTAAGCGTAATGAGGCACCGCGACGTCGGCCCAGGAGAAGGAACAGGGGGGTTTTTAGTCAGTAAGAGTCTGACACTCCCTCCCGCCCGGCCCTGGGCGGGAGAAGTCATTTAATGATTTTCCGATCACAAAAAAAAAATACTGTGGTTGTTTTACTTATCTACTTTAATGCATGTGATGAATTTTATGAACAACTTAAAGCCATAATTTATCGTTGCCTTATCTACTTTAGTGATATAGTAGCTACATATAAGAAAGTAAGCATCGATTAATTCATATACTAGTAGTGAATATAATATAAATTGTATTAACGTAGGATAATCGTTGTTCTAGTTAAAAGCTATTTAAATACTAATTAATTATGGCACTATAGTATTTTCGTGTAAATACCCTGCATAATGAAACAGATAACATTAAAATAATTCAAATATTTTATAAGGTACTAGCTACTCTCGCGCGGTTTAACCCGCTGCTCAGCTCCATTTGATCGTAGCGTGATGTTTTATAGCCTGTAGCACTCAGGAACATTATTGTAGCTATCTATCAGTGAAAGAATTCTTGCAATCCGGCCAGCGGTTCCAAAGATTACCCATACAAACTTATAAATTTTATTTCTTTATAATATTAGTTTAGACTAAACAAACATGTTGTAATGAAAACTTGACATTAAATCACAAATATAGGATTTGCTTTTTCTAAATCCTAATTACATACATAGATAGTAGAAGACATTACGGTAAGATTGATTTAAATATTTTTTGTTATTTTTTTTCAACTAGTACTTTTACCACCATTAATTTGATGGATGTTCCTCCTTCCTTCCTTTTTAATTAATCTAATTAAAACACCGCATCAAAATCCATTACGTAGTATAGTATATAGTATATATATCCCTATGCATGCGAGCATGCCTAAATCTTTCTACGTACTTATTGTTTGATTATTTATTTTAAATTTTGGTTAGAAGTATGATATGCTTATAAAAATAATAATTTTATATTGAAAAATCTATTTTAATAGTTAGAAATATAAATATACCTATTAATTTGATATAATTATAAAAGCATACTAGCGGACCCTCCCCGAAAACAATGGCCCGACGATTTCGCTGTTTCATATGTGGATATCGAACAGCAAAATCGTCATGGTCATTTCCGAGATCACATGCATTTTTTAGCAATCAGCGCAACCTGGCTGCAGTTATAAAGATAGTAAGTAGTTATATATTTGTTTCAGAACCTCTGTGTCCACCAAATCAACATTACACCAAAAATAATTCACACTGCATCAAGACCTGTTCTGACAGATTCAAGTCGTGCTCCGATCCTTGCCAACCGTACACTGGATGTGTCTGCGATCACGGTTTCGTTAGATTGTATGACTATGGAACTGGGCCTTGTGTTCCCGAGTTTATTTGTAGTAAGTAGATTTTGAGGCTCTCCTCGCCTACTGTTTTTTTTATGTCAAAGGCAGCGGGGTAAGCGCAATGAGGCACCGCGGCTTTAGCCCAGAGTAGGAGAAGGAGCAAGCGGATTTTTAGTCAGTAAGAGTCTGACACTCCCTCACGCCCGACAAAACACCCATAACTTGGTTGCACACGCCTCCTACTACATGGTGTGACTGTAAACACAAAGTAGACTCGAGCGCACGGCGCGTTCCGCGCACTCTTCTACAGAGTCAATAGACAAGTGCAATAAGGCACCGCGCCCTTGATCTACAATAGGAAAAGGAACGGGAGAGTTTTTGGTCTGTGAGAGTCTGAAAAATCGAAATCTATCCAGGGATATTATTTGTTTTTTTTATGCAGTAAGTACCTGTGTCGGCAAAAGAACAGACGTATTACCTGATGGTAAGCTATCGGCGCGAAACCCGCAAAACCAGAGGAGTTACGCGTGCTTCTTTGTTGAGGTTCATGGTTCAAATATTGTACTGTTTATGATGTATTAAATATATATTACTTCAAGGTTGCTTATTATATTTTTGTGTGTGATCAATGTTTGTACCTGGAATTTTGTCTAGACGTAAAAATCTTACAGCGTCTTTTGTTACAATCAGTACCTAATGCCCTTTGTCAAAATGAAGATCTTTCATTCTTCGAGGCCTTTAACTTTGTTTATGTTTTAAAGAACGCTATCTAGTTTATATTTTGAAAAAAAAGGGTCTTAGGCCCCTCTTTTGTTTTAAGTTTTTCAATAAGCAGTGCAACTTTAATGAAATGTGTGCGAATAGCCTACTACATATTTGTGGGGGTGTGACGCACGCCAAATGAAAATCATGCGAATCGACTACAGAAAAAAATAATATGTTTTAAAGGAGTCGTTTTTTGCGCGTTAAATTCTTGCGAATCGTCCTTAAGCCCTTTTTTCACATTTCTTTAATGAATCCATCAATTATTTCCGCTATTAGGTACGCAATATAACTACTAAAAATATTAAAAGAATAACTAAAAAAATATTAAGATAAATTTGACTGCACGGTTGGCGCGGTGGCTGGGCAACTGGCTGCCGCACAACGTGCCGCGGGTTCGATAGCCGCACGCAACCACTCATTATCTGATCCACAAATTGTGGTTTCGGGTCAGGGAATGGTGTGTATGGCCATATTGTAAGTTTGTCAACGCACCCACGACACAGAAGAAAATCCTAGTTTGGGGCAACATCTTTTTTTTTAATATAAATGTTTATTTATTTTTCCATTAGGTATATTCGACAGGCCATTATGTTCGAGACATCAGTATTACACAGAAAATGACCCTCAATGTATACGGACCTGTGCGAACAGTTTGGTGCCAGCTTCAGATTCCTGTAAGCCGTACACTGGTTGTGTCTGCCATAAAGGTCGAGTGAGGTTGCATGATGATGCCACTGGGCCTTGTGTTCGCGAATCTACGTGCTGTAAGTAAAGTTGAAGCATTTGAATTATTTAAAATTAGCTTTTACCTACTTTGTTTTTTTTAATGTGATAGATCGGCAAACTAGCATACGGATTACCTGATGGTAAGCAATCAGCGCCGCCCATGGACGACCGCAACGACGGAGGAGTAACGAGTGTGTTGCCGACTGAGATAGGGGACGGATTGGGCCTCCGGTAACTTCACTCACACGGCGAAACACAACGCTGTGGTTGTTTCAAGCCGGTTTTCTGTGAGGCCTTGGTATTACTCCGGTTGAGCCGACCCATTTGTGCCGAAGCTTGGCTCTCCCACACTTACGTTCGTTTTTGCGAGTTAGCCTTTATCTCTCTTTTTTGTTGTATAGGTCGGCAAACAAGCAGTTTGATTACCTGATGGTAAGCAATCGACGCCGCCCTTGGATATTAGTAATGAGGAAATGCATCTCTGTATGCAAATTGCAAGAAAGTTGGGCAAAGTAGTACCTGCCTACATAGGTATTGTACTTCACGGCCAAAGGTTTTGATTGTATTATGTAGAGCGTCAATTTATTGTAGCCTTTTGGATACCATTCTTTACTTAAACATTACGGAACCATTCGTGTATTAACAATGCACACATATACACATATGAATATGTTAATTACACAGCTGTTTGTGATACATAGGCAATTGTGTTAAAAATCTTTTCTTTTCTAAGAAAACAATTTTTCCTTTGTACAGTATTTCACGTGTAAAAATTATATTGTTTGTTACTTCTTAAACAAATATTTAGCCAGCTTACATATATTAATGAAGTAAAAAAAACTTTGATTTTACGAACATCCTGCATATCAAGCTACCTCAGTTTGTCAAATCGTTTCAATAGATATTCAACTTTACAGTTTCGGATTAAGGTTGATAATTGGTTGAATATTGGTACTAATTAATGAGCTGCTATTTGTATTGTTATAAATGTACACGTTTTCGTGATTTATGGGTACAAATAATGGCCAAACGTGTATAAAGTACCTGTTTGTTTTAATTGGTTATTATAGATAGGTATTTGAATATACAAACACATGTGAATCTACACTAATATTATAAGAGGCAAAATTTGTAAGTTTGCATGTTGATCTTTAGAACTGCTGGTCGAATTTCCAAAATTCTTTCACTCATAGATATCGATATACTCCTGTTATATACGACGATATATATGTACTCTTATTATATGCGTGGGAAGCCGCGGATGAAAGCTAGTTAATTAATAACTTATTTATGTCGTTTGCCTCATTGAAATCAATCGTCGGAAACTTAATATTATCCAAAATTCCGTAAAAAATAGTTAAGCGATTTTAACGTAATGAAATCAAGTTCTCGACTCTCCGCTTTGATCAAAAAAACTTCTTTTCATTCGGAGAATGTACATATGAGCATTAATCATTTCACTTGCTCAAGGCGGATTAGCGATTCCAAAATTATAATCAGTAAATCCAGTTTTATCCAGTCTTACACTTCACGCGCAGTCCAAGTTTCCTTACGATGTTTTCCTCGCCGTATAACAACGATGTCTAAATAACTTTGACATCCACCACCTTTGACCATCAACTAAGACTCTGCGTTTTGTTATTAGGTATTCTTAACGGATGTTTCGAGATATCTTAGCAGTCGTAAGAGCTCTTACCAGTATTCTGCATATCAACTGGAATGTGGTTTTAAGTATAGAATTAGTATCACCATGTATGTTCATTGTTCATGTTATTGCTATTGCCTAACGTTTTATCAATTATTTAAACAGTATCCCTTTCGTGACTAATTAAATGGCTATTTATTTCTATATCTACAATAACCAGCTTTTTACGATCATTCGTGAGATTTATTCAAATAAATTTTAATGGTTTTCGAAATATTTTATTTTTCAGTGCTGTTATACTAAACCGTAGTAACAAAATTAAATGATATAACTGCAGGGTGGCTGTAGCACAACGTGAGGCGGGTTCGATTTCCGCACGGAACAACTCTTTGTGTGATCCAAAAATTGTTGTTCCGTGTCTGGGTGTGATGTGCATGTGAAATTGTATGTTTGTAAATGCATCCAAGACACAGGAGATAATCCTAGCGTGGGGCAACGTTCGAAAAAAAATATACCAATTATAATAAGATTTCGCGAACTATAACTACGACTACCTAGATAAGGCAACAGAATCCTTATTTTTTTTCGTAACTGCCCCTTGCCATCTTCCCTCTTTCTCTCCAAAGTTCAGTCCAAAATATTCCGATATATTCCGTTTGATGGTAATAATGATTTTATCAAAAAAATTAGACCAAAGTCAATATAAAGTACCTTACTAACGCGTTCTGCAGTTTGTTAGAAGAGACCTGCACAACTGTTATGCTAATATTAAATTTTACTGGTTTATGAAATTCGAATGTAACATACAACGATGCTATCTATTGCTTAGCCTTGAAAAATGTATTTATTGATTTTATCATTTATGTAACAGTTTAAACATTATTTGTAGTTTATTATTTCACGAGAGTTTGTACTTCTAAACTTAAATGTATGGATATTTGATTACCACACAATATAATGATACCTTCGAGCTGGACTGTCTTGTTGTAAACATATCTCTTTTAGGCGCATTTCATATGTCCATTTTTGTATTTCTGACAACAAGTACATCAATACTATTAAAAGCAATTTCAGAATGCAATACTATGTGTAGATTCAAACAATAAATCATCAGCATGACAAGCAATAAAGTGATCTACGTCATAAGAATTTAGTTCCAATATTGTGTTTTAGCAATGCTGTTATGCAAAGACCCGAATGCCGTGTACAAGAGTTGCCCCGACCCTTGTCCAGAGACTTGTGACACACCAAAACCAGAAGTATGTACGAAGGCATGCGTCAAAAATGGCTGTGAATGTCGTCGTGGATACGTACTGGACAAGATTAATGGGACATGTGTTAAACGTAAACATTGCCCCGGTAAGAAAACTATTCATTTCTAAGATTACAGGAGTAAAAAAACTGCGAATATTAAAATCTTAGTAGAAATAAGGTAAATAGGGTGATTAACAAACGTTAAAAGAAGGACGTTAGAAGAAGGAAGAGATTTAAGACCGCTGTCTTTATAGTTGCAAAGCATTACTGGTACAAATTTACTTGCAAAAATTATCAGCGTCATTAAATTAATGAATTTAGTTTTGTAAAATAGTTAAATGTAAACAGGACATATAAAACTACTCTTTTACACTTCAATATAATATTAAAAAAATATAAGATGTTCGGCATTTTCTATCGGACTACTCTAAGAAGGAATACCGAAACAATCACAGGTCAATCTCCTTTGAAGACCAGATATATTATACAAAATTATATAGGAGAACCGTGCCAGCTCATTCTGTAGCGGCCTTTTGTGGAAAGAACCACACCAGTTTGAGTGGAGCCGTTTTGACGATATTAATTCTGTTAAGTATCTCAATTACAGTAAATAAATGCAGTGATCCCCACGCAATATACAAAGAATGTCCTAACCCGTGCCCATTGACATGTGAACATCCGAACCCAAGGCCATGTGCAGCAATGTGTTTGAGGGAGGGATGCGAATGTGACTCAGGTTATGTTCTGGACACTGAAAGTGGAAAATGTATTAAGTTGGAGGATTGTCCAGGTATTTGACTTTTATGAATAGTAATAATATATTATATTAAGTTACTGATTGTTTCTTAAGCTTAATGCACGCTCATTAGTTAAGGGTGATATTGATGAAGCCTAAAATGTATAACAGAACCGTGTCATTTAGCATTCTATTATGTCTGCCTATCGTAAGTAGAGACAAAGGCACGCATCTCGTCTCATATGCTTTCAAAAATCTGTTCTCAGTTCATACAGCTGAATCACGGTATGTATCTTTTTATGTGATAGGTCGGCAAACAAGTACACGGATTATCTGATGGTAAGCAATCAGCGCCACTCATGGTTACCTGCAACAACGGAGGAGATACAGGAGCATTGCCGACCTTTTGGGGATAAGGTTTTGGCTCCTCATGAGCTAGGCTATCCAGATAGGTTGGGCTCATAAGCTGGACATGTTTTGATATCTTTATCAGTAAATAAGTAGAACTATAACAGTTAAGTTATTTTTTTATGTTGCTTAATCAGTGGTAGGTACCTGAGTGCCTAGCACGAATGACTATCGTAATCGTAACGTTAACGTATCGAGACGTCGAAACTTCATGTGACGAAAACGGAATGTCGCAGCACGAAGCCTATCGTATCGTCTAGCGAGAGCTCGAATCGAATTCGTTAGTGACGTCATGCTAATGTAAGCTAGAGAAGCACCCAAGTGAACGAATTGAATGAATTCTTGAACATAATTTAACATAAAGATTTCGTCTGAAAACTAAAATTAATTTTAAACATATTTCAACCTTCGTCTACACCTTTTATGGTATTATATTTAAATGAAAAAATATATATTACGTGAAAGAATTCTTAAAACGAGTCAAGAAGTATATAAAATGACTTTATCTTTGAAAAAAATATTATTTGGTTATTTAAATTTTGTAACCTAATTTACGATTTCCGAACGTTCTTTTGACAAAGGTGACATTTGACGGCTATTGACGTATTTTTTTTAACAAACAAAACAAAGAATGTAGGTAGGTAATTATGCGGCTATCTTATTATGCGGTTACTTTAAATTTATTTTAAAATGAGGAGGACTCGGCTCCAATACGAATTAATGGTGGATTTCATGGAATATGCCAGTGACAAGCAGCGAGCCTTCAGTGTTCCGTCCGACCACTCCGCAGTACCCATGAAGCCAGCCGTTCATCGACACCACCAGTCGCCAATCCTCCATTAGAAAAGGAATGCTGGAAGCCTCGACCGAAAACAAAAATGTAAAGGGAGTTTAATCAAATTGTGTTTAGAGAATGATAAGAAACCTAGGGAGTTTGCTAGGGAGCGTGAGGAAACATATGATATAATGGAACAAGAGCGTTTGGAATTACGACGAGAAGAATGAAGAGTAAGACAGAGAGATGCAGAGCTCCTTTTATAGGCTCAGTGGCTGGAACTTTTGAGAGAGGCAATAAATGTATTAAAATATAATCTAGTTAAAAAGATGATTAATGTATATTTACATATTTTATTTTAATTTTAATGTATATTACTACATTTTGGAATGAGGAAAGATTATGTTAGAATTGAATTTAAAATGTCTCACTATAGTTACCTATTATAAAAACATAGGTAAGAATAGTTTTTAAGTTAGATTAGTGTGTAAGATGTTTTGGAAATGTATAATAATAAAACACTTGGGTCATCTATGTAGTATATTTATTTGCTGTACCAGAATATTACTTAAAGCCCTTTCACTTATCAAATCATCGCTTCTATCATTTTCATGTCTCATATCAGAAGATGAGGTATGAGACAAGTCTTGATGTTCAGCTGTTGTTGTATCTACCTGTGGCTCAGGCACATTGAAATTTATGACCAAATTATGCAACACGCAGCAAGCCGTTGTCAAGCACATTTTTCAGGAGCATAATTCAGAGAGCGGTCTTTGCACAAGCATCACCTCTTCTTCTTTTACCGCAGTATATTGTGGCCCGGAGTTCCCTCTACCGCATCCAAAATGAGTAGGCGTCATTAGCCATGGTCGTTGTGGGTAGCCAGAATCACCTGTAAAAAAATACTTATTAGAAAACCTAATTTATACTAGCTACTTTCTCGCGGTTTCACCCGCTGCTCGACTCCTATTGATTTCATTTTAGCATTATAAGGTGAGTTTTTTGTTGGAGTTGCTCACAGAAGTACTTGAAGGCTTCTTTATTTAGGCTACGTTTCAGTGATATCCATTGGATTAGATATCTTTCTGAATTTAGCTCGGCACACGATTTCTTTAGAATAATCAGTTAATTCGTATTATTTTCTTGAATACATATGTCTATATTAAGTGAAACATAACTTGAATAGGTAGGTACTTAGGTACTTACGAAGTTTCTCTTGACTCTTCATCTCCAAGTAAAATAGCCACAAATAAACTATTTCTCCAACTTGGTTCGTACAGCGGCGGTTTTGCATGATGTTATACTCGTAAAGAATACTCACAAACTTTATAATATATTATTTAAAATTCGATTGAAATATTTCGAAACCTTTCTCACCGTCAAATTCTTAGTGACTAATGTTTCGACAGTTTTCGATAGCCAGCCTTCGAAACTTACGTTACTATACGTCAAAAGATCGTTCGTGCTTCCAATTTGTGTCAAAATGTTCTAAGTTTCGATAGCAACACGATACGATTACTATACGATAGTTGTCAAAATCATTCGTGCTTGCGATTTTTAGTTCCTTTTACGCACGGTAGGGGCGCTGTACAAATCCCATAGAAAATGCTTTCGATCTCGATACGAATACTTTCTCGATAATGTTCGTGCTGTGCCTAGCACGAACATTATCGAGAACAGATCCGAATCTTTGGATTAGAAAAATCGAGAACATTTTCTATCTATGCTTTAACAGTTATTGTTTTTCTTACAGAGCCAATCTGCCCCGAACATGCTCATTACGTGATAAACGATAATAGTTGCCCAAAGACATGTGGGAATCGTCTGTTATCTACTACAGACGTAGCTGGTGCCTGTTCACCGTTTACAGGATGTGTTTGTGATGATGGCTATGTTAAAAAGTACGACAATGCTACGAGACCATGCATACGTGAAAGCAAATGCCGTAAGGAATATTTGCTATGTTCCATATTGTAAATATGAGCGCCCTGTAACCATTAAAATTGAATTAGGCTAGTATTATGTTGGTACTTGGACTTTTCATGCTCTTTCAATGGTATCACTGGTGGTGGTGCGGTACGATCGCGCGATTTCTTACGATATGGTCGGGTTAGGCGGTGCTGGTCTATGTGTCTTTTTGTTAGAGAATGGACGCCGACCAATGAGGTTGGCCAGCCCGAAATTGTTATAAGTAATATCGTCCTTGGGTTTTTTTGCGATACTTTAGCTAAATATTACACACCAATTTTTCACATAATGGAAGCAACTTAATAATTTGATTTAAAAATAATGTTTTTCAAGTCTCAAGTATTAAGTTTGTACACTGCTGCCGAAATCATCATCGTCGTCATTAATCAGAATAATTTGTCTTTTAAAAATGAATCGTAAAATGTTTTGGTAAGCGCATAACTCAACAACGCCTGGACCAATTTTGCTAATTCTTTTTTGTTGTGTTTGTTATTGTCAGGAGAAGGTTCTTATCAAATAAAATATTAGAAAAGTAGAGGGGAAGATTAGGAAATTGTGACTCTTTGATAGCGAGATAGTTGGACCCGTGCGAAGCGGGGGCGGGCCGCTAGTTATTAATATAATTGAATTTGAAATTGTATCCAGAGCCAATCTTGGCTCTTCTTACGTTTAACGAAGATAAAACCCTGTAAAGTTTTTTTCTTTTTTCAGCTCCAATTCCTTCTACCTGTGGAACTAACGAAGTAGCAACAAGCTGCCGAATTGACTGTCCACCACAAACTTGTGAGAGTATATTCACTTCATACAATTGCCCACCAACGGAATGTGAACCTGGATGTAACTGTATTGACGGATATCTGAGAAATTCCGAAGGTGTATGTGTACCATCTGAAGAATGTTTTTCCGGTAAGTATTTATCACCATTGTGTACTACATCTGTTATACTTTTTTCCCACCATCAACACTATGAGCTTTCTATCTGTTGATCTTGCCAAAAATATGTTTATGAGTTTCGCTGTTAGTCTGATAATGTTCTATCGTGTCTCATCTATCGGAAGACGAGGTTGCTAGTTGTGTCTCTTCGATTTTAGTCACACGATTAGTTCATCTTCAACCATGGTTTTACAATTCTGACAAATATTTAACTGCTTGATTACACTGCTTCCATTTTCAATGAGTATTCATTTTACTTCGCTTGTAAACATCTCTGAATTTTTTATGTTTATTTCTATCCTTATTTCAACTTTTTGAAGATCGTCTATTTCTATCATTCTACTTCCTTTTTCACTTCAAAAATTTTTGAAGCCCACTTCGTCTTTGGTCTTTTTCTGTTACGTTTTTCTCCTGCTTATGCAGTTCACTGACCAATTAATTTATCTTTGTCAGCTCCTGTATGTGGACCAAACGAAGAGTCATCAGATTGCGCAATATTATGTCCCCCTCAGTCTTGTGAAAGCTTGTATGTCGACTACTTATGTGCACAAATGGAATGTAGACCTGGATGCAATTGTGTGAAGGGTTATCTTAGGAACAGTGAAGGGATTTGCATTCCGAGTGAGGAATGTTCTGCAAGTTGGTTTTCTCATTATTTTTATGATTTTTCTTGGTTACATCGAGTTAGACTAAAACATTTTTGTACTATTAATTTTTTCAATTATTCTTAGTGTCTCATTTCGAAGTCCTTAACTAGTGTAAATACAAAGAAATTAATTTGAAAGTACGTGTTTAAATGGCTCATGAATGAAATAAAGAGGCATGTATTGCTTTGACGCCTTGGCTTGGCGGTGATGCATTCCATTGTTAACGTAAAGTTTTGTCACAAGGTCGTATCTTAGGACCAATGTAAAACAAAAATAATGCATGATTTGCAGGATGCAAAGGGGATGCCAATGCTACAGCGGTATCGTGTGGAAGTGCTTGCCGATCGACTTGTGCAGATCCAGATAGAAGTAATCGAGCTTGTATTCTTATTTGTCTTCTAAATGAATGCGAATGCAAACAGGGATATATTTTGTCTGAAAGTGGTGTTTGCATAGATCCAAAGGATTGTCCTGGTGAGTGTTTTATTACAATTAATATAATTTACTTGTTTATAGAGAGGTAAACTGTAGCGTAAATCTTTTTGTCAGTTACCTGTTTATATTAATTAATTTAATGCATCAGTTACCAAACTTCCGAAAAAAAATCAATTTTTTTCCCAAAATTAACAAACCTTGATTTGTGTTCGTTAAATTTTTACTAGTTAATTATGTGACTGAGCTTTTTGTCTATTCTTATTATTGTTTTAAAGATTTATATAATAATTTATTTTATATCTCTTTAGGTGGATCTCCCGTTTGTGGTACTAATCAGACGTACGTTAGTTGCAAAGCGGGCTGCCCTACTGAGTACTGCCCAACTGACGATAGTCGGGCAATGATTGCTTGTTCTATCGCCTATCCTTGTCCAGGCGGGTGTGCTTGTAGTCCAGGGTATTTGTACGAGAGTTATGAAAACCCTCAATGCGTCTTAGCTTCAGATTGTCGTGAGTAATTTTAGATGTGTTTAAGTGAACTCTAATGTTATCGAATTATGGTTTATAGATATTACTGAAATCGTTGTATGATTGTGACAGCAAAATATTGGGGTATTTTTAAACGTAACAAATTTTGTCATTATTATTAATTAATTGTTAAGTTTTTATCTCAGTTTTTAAAGGTAATATTTTGAAAATGAGATTTGAAAATATCTGATGCCAAATTCGTATTAATTTTTGTTTTAGCCGAAGTAGAGTGCACAAGGCCTAATGAGGTTTGGGATAGAAACCCCACATCGTGTTTCCAAGAAAGATGTGACGAAAGAGATCGGGATTGTGTTGATCCATACCCAGTTCCACCAAGATGCGTTTGTAAAAAGGGGTATTATAGGAACGAGAGTGACGTTTGTGTTCCTGCATCTGAATGCCGTAAGTATTTTTGTGTTAAAATGGAATCTGCTACTATTATGATATTAATTTAATTATGAGCTGTAGCAACTAAGTATTATGAATAAACAAATAAATAAAATTTTTCTTCACTTCAAACTTTACTGGTGGGCTTATTTTTCTTTTACATATTCAGTTTTTTTAATTAAATAAACCATATTACAAGGTGATACTGATATTAAACCAGTCAACGCTATCATTACCTACTTGACCCGTCTTATTTATATTCCCGATTTTGGGTTCTTTTTTATGAGGGGACAATCATCTAATGACTTCTTCTCCATCCCGCCCAGGGTAAGGCGGCCCCGTTCCTTCACCTGCTCTAGGTCGAGTGACTTATTGCGCTTGCCACGCGACCATGGCTGATCATTAGCCCTATAAGGCCCCGTCTGTGGTGGTCTGGGCTTTAGGCTTTACAATAAAATCGTTTAATTACAATTTAAGTATTTTTTTTGATAACTACAGCATCATTAGGATGTAAAGGTGACTTGAATGCAACGTTAACACTATGCCCAACGCCGTGCCCTTCAACTTGTGCTGATCCAAATGCTGGAAGTAGACCCTGTATCGAGATATGCCTCCCAGAAGACTGCCAGTGTAATCCAGGATATGTTCTTAATGAAGACGGAAAATGTATTAAACCTGAGGATTGTGGAAGTAAGAGAACCAAAGTAAACAGACCATAAAATGTTAAACATTTTATGGTCTGTTTAATTATATATGAAAGTTATAGGATGGTCTAAAAATGTTAACTGTTGAAATTTGACGATATTGATTGATCGCTGCGTATATCGATCGAAAGGCTCCTAAATGTCGAACGTTGTTCTAAATTCAGCTAATTTACTAACCTATATAGGGCTTTCCCAAATATTTTTGGCTTTGCCGTAAACCGCTCAGTAGATAAATATCTGATGAATTTTTTAACATTTTAGCGCCTGAAACTTGCGATGGGGATCCTAACGCAATGTTCTCCGAGTGCCCCAGTCCCTGTCAAGCCTCTTGTGATAACCCAGATACGAACCAGCCGTGTATAAGGAAATGCTTACCAAGTGGTTGTGTGTGCAAACCAGGATTTATCCGAAAGAAAAAGAATGGAGAGTGTATTAAGCAGTCGAGTTGTCCAGGTATTTCTTTAGACTTTATTTTAAAAAGAAGCTCTGTAGTACGCAATTTGTGTAGATCAGAGTAACTTCAGGCATTTTTTTAAATGTCAGCGTGATAAAAGATAAACTTGTTACTTTTGTTTTTTGGTTGATCCTAATTGAGACTCGATTTTAATTAGTGTGTCGTGTGTCGTGGGTGCGTTTACTAACATACAATTTCACATAGACATCACACCCAGATCCAATTTGTGAAACAAAAATGTGGATCACTCAAAGAGTTGTTCTGTGCGGGAATCGAACCCGCGATACGTTGCGTGGTAGGAAGTTGCCCAGCCACCGCGCCAACCGTGAAGTCAATTTTAATTAATAATTGTTACTGTCAACCAAACGAGAAGTTTCCAATATGCAGAAGAATTTTGATTTAAAACACAACAAATAACTTGTCAAACCGATTTGTAGTGATAGCCCGGAGTTTAAGGCAGCCGCTTCTCATGCATGAGGATGCGCATTCGGAACTTGGCAAGTACCAATGTGACTTTTTCGAGTTATATGTACTTTCCATGATTATTTAGACACTACTGACATATGGAAAACGAAACCTAGACTTCTAATTTCTATTTTTATTTCTTTTCACACGCACACATTTCACACGCACGTGCCTCATACACTAACAGTAGACACTCGCGCTATGTTGATGTTTTTCATCGGCTGTTTACTTATTTTTGTTTGTATAACTCTTTTCCTATTTATTTTTATTGTTACTAACGAGCCTATATGTATAGTTGTTAAATGGAAAACTTGCGGAAGGCTTAAAAGGACATTCCATGTTGTAAGGTCTGTTTTTAATTTTAAATTACTGAATAAACATTGATTTACTAAATTATTTAAAGTTTTAAATTGCTAATACGCCTTGAGCAAGCATGGCGATTAATAATCAAACCTTCGTCTGATCAGGGGTGTGATTCTGTAAGACTTCATTCTAAACTTCGAATCTGAATCCGCTGTGAGTAGTGGTACACTAGCGCTACACTTGCGAGTTGAACTAAATTGACAGCAACATATTGATAGATAAAGTATGAGATGACGTAAAAAGTGGCATTCTAAAATTTTATTACCCAGTCACTTCGACGCTCACTTCGCACTCGAACAAGATTCAAAATCAAACAAATTTTATAGAATCGACGTGCAGCAGTGAAGGCCCACTGCTGCACGTCGATTCTATAAAATTTGTTTTAAATTTGTATAGGCTGATGATGTGAGGATGTGAAACAGAATTTACTGTATCATGTCATCAGAAAAAAAAGTCAAAGTGAACACTGAGTCTATAATGGCGTTTATATTACAGTGGATTATGGATGCAATGGTGACAAAAATGCGACTGAATCTGACTGTGCGAGTGCCTGTCCAATTACGTGTATTAATCGATTCAGAGAAAATAATCGAGTCTGTCCAGCAGTATGTCGAAATGGTTGCAAGTGTAAACCTGGATACATTCTGACTGATGATGGAGGGGTTTGCGTGAAACCTAAGGATTGTCCAGGTACAAAATTAAAAGAATATAATTATAATATTCTCGAGTATTACTTAAGGTCACATGTTGCAAAACAAGCAGTGAATTTAATTTTCTTTATCTTTCCGAGACCGAGCAAGCACATACACATAGAATCTATCACAGAACATATCTCTCTCAACCCATCAAAAACCGTAATATTTTTGATAGCTGGATTTTAAAAAACTTATGATTTTAATCATTGACTATTTTTCAGTTCCAGAAACTGATGGTTGTGATGGGGACCCCAATGCAGTATTCAGTGATTGTCCAAGTGCTTGTGAACCAACCTGTGAAAATCCAGACTCCAATCAACCATGTATTTTGATGTGCATGCCTAAAGGTTGTGTTTGCAAAAAAGGATTTGTACGTAGAAATGATGGGAAATGTGTGAGAGTTGAGGAGTGTCCAGGTATTATAAAACTTGTCAGACATCTTTTCTTTATATATGAGTTACTAGCTAAATTTACATTTGATCTTAGCGTGATGTTTTATCATGAAACGATTTATTATTCATCAGTGAAAGAATTTTGGCAACCGGACCAGCGGTTCCAAAGATTACCTCCTACATACAAACTTCAATTTTTACCCCTTTGTAATATTTGTATAGATAACGAAACGACTTACAAGTGGTTATTTTTATTATACACAAAAATATTCAAATTTACAATTATAGAATAATGTGAGAAAAATTCTAACGTACAGGTTATTCCGTTATTTTTATTTTAGCTAAAGAAGATCAAATGAGGCTTGGGAACGAACACCCTAAACTTGTTTCCAAACACAATGCGATTAAAAAGATCAGGGGTGCGTAGATCCATACTCAGTTCCATCCTTCATTTCTTCTTCAATTTTTCCTTTTTTAAAACAAAACTGGCTCTAATGTGACTAATATGAGTAATTAAGAATAACTAAACTAAAGCTTGATTAATAAAAAAGGCCCTTTAAGAATAATGATCTCAAATTGCTTTAGCGGTGGGATGCGGCGGTGACAGGAACGCAACAGAAAGGGATTGTCCAAGTCCATGTCCCTTGACTTGTGCGGATCAGAACCGAAATAAACCTTGTCCAGCTATCTGTTTACCGAGGGGTTGTGATTGCAATGAAGGTTACGTACTGACTGAAGCTGGTGGAAAATGTATTAAGCCTGAAGATTGTCCAGGTAAATAGAATTTAATATAAAACTTTAAAACGGATTAACATTTGCTTATATGGGGATAGTCACTGCGTTTTGAGGTGTGGGTGAGGTTACTGGAGGCCCAATCCTTCCCCTCCCCCAGTCCCTCTAAAACCCCTAATTCTCCAAACCGTAATCCCCAAAAAGTCGGCAAAGCCCGAGTAACTCCTCCATTGATGCGGGGGTGTGCTTGGGCGGCATTGTTTAATTACCATCAGGTAATTCCATCTCGTTTGCCGACCGATCACATAACGAAAAATCAAATGAGGTAAATTCCATGCCTTTAAGGGACAACGAATTACCTCACGTCATCGCAATTTTTACTGGATGCCTTTCATTCTATATTGTTGTCTTATAGCTGAACCTCAATGTAATGGAGACCGCAATGCCACGTTCAAGGAGTGTCCAAGCGCATGTCAGGCTACTTGTGACAATCCGGATTCTGATCAACCATGTATAGATGTTTGCATGCCCGATGGCTGCGTGTGCAAACAAGGATATCTTCGGATCGAAGAAGATGGTGAATGTGTACAACCGCAAGACTGTCCAGGTGAGAATGTGATTTAATTTAATTTTATAAATGTGTGAGAGACCCGAACCTCGGCACGAATGGATGGTTTGACCAAAGTGATTCTACGGCGTCACAGAAAACCGTCGTGAAACAACTACAGCGGTGTGTTTCACACCGAGGTTAACGGAGGAGCAATTCTTCCCCTCAGATTCGCAACTTCTAATTTTAGTGCTACCTTTCTTGGGGGGCGAGAGAAGGAGGATTATTAAGGCTACTTTTGCCCTGACAAGAGGACTTTTAATATTACAAACTCCGTTCTTTGCACTGTTCCGAGCCGAGCCTACGTTAAATTATTGCTCTTGCACTCCCTGCCTGGGAGCTGCTTGGATTTTAATTTTATCAGCATTTTTATTGTCATCACTCACTTTTTCTATACAGGTGGATCACCTACATGTGGTGCTAATAAAACCTATGTGTACTGTAAAGTGGGTTGTCCGACGAATTATTGTCCTTCTGATGACAGTCGAGCTATTGTCGCATGTGATCCCATATACCCTTGCCCTGGAGGTTGTGCTTGCAAACAAGGATATTTACTGCGCAGTGGAGAGGATGAGACTTGTATAAAGGCCTCGGAATGCCGTAAGATGTTTACTGAAATATATTTTATGACTTTAGCTTTTGATATGTTTTGGCTTCAGTCAGTCAGGATATTTTGGTGGTCTTGTAATTGCTAAAAATCCTGAATTTTATAATGCTGTTCCTTCGCCTTGTATAAAGTACAGTAGACACTAAATTTAAACCTTTCATAAACTACATATGTAATTTGATATTATTGAAATAATGACGAACATAAAATAAGTTATTGAAATTAGATCAACATGTTTTCAGCACCAGTTGAATGCACAAGACCTAATGAAGTATGGGAGCCTAATCCTTCAAGTTGTTCTTGTGAACGCTGTGAAGACAGAGGTATACCTTGCGACTTCCCATACCCTGTTCCACCAAGATGCGTCTGCATGGACGGATTTTATAGGAACCAGGACGATGTTTGTGTACCTGAATCGGAATGTCGTAAGTACATTAAGAGATAAACTATAAAAATTGACATGATAGGATCATATCTCTGCATTAAAAATATTATGTATTGTCATCTGAACCTCTTTTTTTGAGGGTTAAAGTCACCAAATTTCTTCACGCTCCCTGCGTGGGACGAGAACGAATGAGAGACGAAAACTAACCTGCGTTCTGAAACTGTTGAACTTTAGATATTTAATAATGGTTTTTCTTATATGTTACTTCTAAATAAAAGATCGTTAAAATTTTTCAGCTGCAATAGGTTGCAAAGGTGATAAGAATGCTACATATTCGGAATGTCCCAGCCCTTGCCAGCCTACATGCGATGACCCTGATGCTGGTGACGTTTGCATCACTGTATGTGATGATCCTGGATGCGTGTGCAATGATGACTTCATTTTGTCTGAGCCTGGCGGCTATTGTATCAGTCCATACGACTGTCCAGGTAGGAATCCCACTACTATTTTGTTTACGTTTTATAATTATTTTTTCAACTTTTATTTTCATTTTTTAAAGCGTATTTTAATATAACTGACAGGCGATTAAGGAAATTTTACTTATAAGTAGTTCCTAATTTGATATTGCCATTTCGCAAACTTTCTCCTGTTGATAAGAGGCTTTTGCTTAGCAGTACCCACTTTATGATGGTGATGATTCTCATTCATACCATAAAAAATAAGTTTTCCTATACGCACTGCAAAACACACTAGAAAAAAAAGTGTCAAAACCGTAACCAATTTTATCCTGATTCAATAGGGGCCTTATCTACACTATCATATGTTATGTTATGGTCATAAGTTTAAGTAAATCAAAAATACTTATTGTATTTTAAAAATTGTACTTATTTTTACTTCGTATTTGTAGGTGGATCACCAAAATGTGGTGTAAATGAAACCTACGTTTCTTGCAAAGTAGGAGGATGCCCATCTGATTACTGTCCAAAGGATGATAGCCTTGCTACTGTTATATGCGATCCCTTTTTCCCGTGTCCTGGAGGATGTGTATGTAAACCAGGTTATATAAGGCTTAGTGAAGAAGATAATCGATGCGTTTTGTCTTCAGAGTGTCGTAAGTTATTTAATTATACTTATATTTTAATAGGATCAGGTTACTTAAACAGCGTTGCTGTTTTTTTTCTGTTACATTTATGGTTTCTTAGTTACAAATAACATCCAATTTGTTTAATTCTGTGGTTTAATCATTCAGAGATTCTAAGTAAGTCGTACTTTATATTTTAGCACCTGTCGAATGTACACGAGAAAACGAAGAATGGAATACCAACCCTCCAAGTTGTTCCGCCGATAGATGCGAGTACAAAGATTTTCCATGTGACTTCCCGATACCTCTTCCACCAAAATGTACCTGCATAAAGGGATACTACAGAAATAAGGACGATGTCTGTGTCCCAGAATCTGAATGCCGTGAGTGAATTTAAAGTCCAAAAGTGGTTTTTTTCTATCTCTGTCTGGCTTAAATTGCTTTCAAAACAAAATCTTTTCTGATGTTTTCTTTAACAGTTTATGGGATCGTTACCGTACTAAGAAGATTTTGATAAATGTAGATAATCTACATGGAGCGACAGCCAGTATTTTTTTATGAAAAAATGTACATGTGGAGATGTTTTATTAAAATGTAGAAAATATTCCAGCTGAACCAGCATGCAACGGGGATCAAAATGCAACATTCTCCGACTGTCCCAGTCCATGTAAACCAACTTGCAACAGTCCAGACTCTGATGTTATTTGCATTGACATGTGCGATGAACCTGGTTGTGTCTGCAATGAGGGATTCCTCCTCACTGAACTTGGCGGTAGCTGTATTGATCCTTATGACTGTCCAGGTATGATTCATATTACGTTAATAATTTGAACAAAGCCCCTGTTACATTGATACTGTTCCACACCCAACAAACAGCATAGTATCGTTGATCTATCCAGTGTCAGTCACTGAAGAAGTTTGCATTTTTATTTTATTTTTTTGTCTAGCCCTTAAAGTCGCAGGATGTTTTTTGCTAAAGAAAACAAGTAATATCAATTTTAATGGTTTATTAGACATATAAAAAAGTTACAAAAAATAAAAAAAAAATTCTAGAGCTGACATTTTTTTGGAAAAACCTATGTATAATATACTATACGTTGCCACTCTTGCTACAAACAGTAGGGAATCGGCAATGTATAGAATACTATACGTTGCGCTATATTAGTGCTTTGTGTGATAAGCCAAAAAACAGTTTCTGCCTTTCACATAACATAAATGTACTTTGCATTTAGTACACATTGTACTCGCTTGACCTCCTTTGCAATATTTGATACCCGGTTAACTGGGGCCAATGATCGTATTTATCATACCTCACATCATCGAAAGGTCTCTCTGCGTTTGGTTTCTTTATCTTTTGCCTTTCAGGTACAGAGTCAATGTCTTTTACGGGGACGGTTCTATCGCGCTTTAGAAGTCCAGCGTATATTTCGTAACGAAAATCTTTCAAGCGATCTTGTTTCCTCTTCTTATTTATTTGTTTGTCATGTCTACGGCGTAACAACCAACCATTATTGACACATATGTCCAACAGCTGCGAAAAATTATTCATGTACCACCTGTGAGATTTTATACCTGTGCGGTATAACGATATAAGCATATCCGCCAAATCCACTCCACCCATGTGGCGATTATAATGCTTCACAATTTGTGGACATTTTATATCTATGCGACTTTTTGACTCTTTGCTGAAACGTTTGATATTTTCAAGAGGAAAAGCGTCAACATAAGTACTTACTAGCCTCACATGCTTATTATCAAACCATTTCACCACACTCAGTTTGTTTTCATTGCAGACCACTTGAGTAAAAGCGCCTCTTCCTTTCTTCTGTAGGGTTTTGTCATCTATCATTTTACACTCAGCATCCTTCAACCTGTTCTTCCTAACGGTCCCTAAACTAAATATACCATAGTTTTC
Source organism: Spodoptera exigua (assembly GCA_902829305.4). Taxonomy (NCBI): domain Eukaryota; kingdom Metazoa; phylum Arthropoda; class Insecta; order Lepidoptera; family Noctuidae; genus Spodoptera; species Spodoptera exigua. The sequence continues at coordinate 10,349,125 of LR824612.2, forward strand.
TCGTAAAATATATAATAACTCTAACGACGTAAAATAGTTATCAAAGTAAACCACACTACACGCTTGTTTTTTAATAGTTTTGCATAACGCTAAAACTATTTTTCCTCCAACACCTAAAGATTCTTCCTCATCCGTGAATTCCACACCTCTAAACGTGTCATCGCCAGCGTAGAGAATAAAATCGTAGATAATACCAGAAACACCAGCACGAACCAAATTTTTAAAACCCCATTTACTTGGCTTGTTTGGGTTATATTGGCGACGACTGCCTGCTTTTTTACCTTTATATGGTATTACCATCTCGTCTATACTGAAAGCATTTTCTTCTTCGAGAGATAAACATTGGGATCGAATGCATTCAATTAGGGGTCTTAGTTTATAATACCTGTCAGTAACATCAGCTTGGGTGTTGTCAGTGAAATGTAAATATCTTCTCAGTTGCTGAAAACGCTTCAATGACATAACTTCCGCAATTTTTGGATATCTGAAGGACGATTTCCAATAATCCTTGTAAGAAGGTAAAACTACGATACCCATAAGAATGTTGACGGCCAAAAAGTCTAATACTTCCTCTTCTGTGACTTTTATCGATTTCCCAGTTTCTTGGACACTGTATAAATTGGTGTTCTCCATTATATCGGTCACTATGTCTCTGGGAAAAAAACGATAAAAGTAGTCTAAAGGTGACCAGTCCGTTGGTACAATATCTTCAAAGGTATGGTTTGATATGTCAGCTCTGTGTTGAAATGACACTTTTTTCCATCGAAAACGTAAATTTAGTTTTTTGACACAGCGTCTTTTAACTCTATTAACAGCCACTGAAGCTCCAGTACGTTTTCTTTGTCCACGTGTCCTCAAAGGTATGTTAGTTGCCATAGTAGGAGATGGTTGAACAGACGCCACAGAATTAATAGACGAAATTGAAGGGATTGCGTAATAGTTACATTGCGTAGGGCTCGGAAATACAGCTTGCAAGACTGGTGTGAGTGGAACTTGAGCAGTTTCTTGTTCAACATAAGAAGCTTCTGCGTCTACCTCATCATCTGAATGGTTAGCTGACGAAACGGGGCTGCCGAGAATATCGAGCCTTTCAAATGATGATTCTAATGACGGTGCTGGTGAACTCTCTGCTGTTCTCACTTCATCCCCACTGCTCGATTCATCACTAGCATCGGAATTTGCATTTACCGCTGGCACCAAAGACAATATTCGTCTAGCTCTTCCGTTCATTGTCGTCTAAAACAATACAAAGCCAACATGCAATTCAACCACCATTTAAATAAAAGCCAAGACGTTATAATAAGCATCATAGCACTCAAATCGTATCAAAATACCAAAAAAAATATAATTTCATAACATAGTAGCGATTGTGGCATTGTATAGTATACTATACATACAAAAATCATGGTAAATGGTACCAGTTGTAGCATTGTATAGTATACTATACATATAAGTATATAAGTCAAAATAACACAAACACCACACATTCTAAGTTAGTTATATAGTAAAATGATTAGAATAACTATCCACCTTTCTATTTTATGCATTACAAACCCACAATTAGTAATAAAAACACGAAAATAACTAAAACTCACCTCGGTACTATTTTTTGGCAGCGACTCGTTCGTTAATTTTCACAACTAATTCAAATTTACCACAGTTTATTTTATTTTATGTCATAATGACATAACAAAAAACGTTCAGAAATGTGATTTATGATAAAATATTACAGATCAAATGAAATGAAATTGAACAATATTTTTTTAAAGTTAGATGTATACTATACTATACAAAGACACTTTAAGGGCTAGAGACTCAGGTTAGGTTATGTTCAAGATTTTCAAATTGTTTTACAATCTTTGACTTTTAGGTGGATCACCACAATGTCCTTCAAACAAAACCTACACTAGTTGCAAGATTGACTGTCCCATGCGCTACTGCCCTACAGAAGAAAATGAAATTCCAAGGATTTGTGATCCATTATGGCCGTGTCCTTCGGGCTGTGAATGCGCACCTGGATATCTCATGGTGGATTCTATAGATCAAACATGTGTTTTGGCTGCCGATTGCCGTGAGTATTTTAAGTCATTAGACCTTTATGTATAATCTATTATAATAAAAACGTCTTAGATAATCGAATCATAATATCTGAAATTTGAATTTAGCCATTCCCAAAATATCACACATAATTTCAAATTTAAAGCAATTATACTCTTTATTAACAGCTCCATTGGAATGTACCGGAGAAAACGAAGAGTGGAACTCAAGTCCTCCAGATTGTGACTTCGAAAGTTGCGAGAATGTGAACAGTGTATGCAATAATATCAGCCCTGGCCGACCAAGGTGCACCTGTAAGGAAGGATACTGCAGGAATCAAGATGGCGTTTGCGTGCCTTCTGAAGAGTATCGTAAGTGACTTATAGGTTTTTTGTTGCGTTCATTTTTATTGTTTTGTTTTCCTTTAAATGTTTGTTGAGTTAATCTCCAAAATTAGGTAACAGGAGCTTCGTTATAATTGGAATTTGAAGCAATTGCACTAGAGTTGTTGATCTTGTTTTCTTCTCCTTGTGGTTGCAGAAATTCTTTTCATTTTGTTAGTAATTTTGAATTATCTTCATATTCTTCTTCTACCTAAATACTGCCAATTTTTATTTCAAATGCATATGCATTCAGTGATAGAATAACTCTTGCACACTTTATTACTATATTTTTCATTTGAATTTTTGTAAGAAGTCAGAGGGATTTCGTTCATAAATCTGTTCTAACAAAAAGGGAAAGTTTTATCGTACGAAGAATGCATTTGACGCCATTTAAAACTTTTGTCGTCTCTGGTCACAGCTTCCGTAATCCTCTTTTATGCAAAGTGCTGTCACTAGGGCTAGATTATGAGAATATTTTTAGAGAAATTGCATTTTGCGGTGTAGTCTAGTGAAAAAGTTTTAAAAGTAAAATAATTGGTTTTGTTTTATGATTATAAAAGTATATTACATTATATTTGTTTCCGATTTCCATCAGAACTAGATTTATTCCACGTGCTTCCTACAGTTTAATTTGATATTACTGTAACAAAATTCATCTTTGGTCACTTCTAGTGAATTCAACACAAAATAAATACACCAGGAGCCTTAAAAACTACAATGCAACTATTGTTTAGAATTTCACGAATATCCAAACAGGTAACATGTAGCTTGAATTGCTTTGTTCGAATGCCTTCGAGCGAATAACATGGAACTGAAAAGTGGAAATAAATCCCGGCTTTTTGGAAGGAAATTCGATGGCTTAGGTGGAAACCCAAGCGAAACAAGTTCCTGCGACTAAAGTAAATGTAATAGAAAATATTTTCGAAGTTGGATTAGGGTTTGACACTATTTCTTTCAATAGATAATGTTCTTGGCGCTTTATAGGGTTAGATAGGGACAAAGCAACAATGAAGTTGGTTGGTATAGTTAAAGGAAAATTGACCTTGACGTGTATCAAAGTAATAAGGAATTGGACTCATATTTCCATGGATATACATATAGCTGAATTCTTAAGGCAATAAAATTAGTTAAGCCTTTGACTGCCGACTGAAAACTATTGAAGGCAAATCCTCCGCTACCGTAGGTCACCGGTGACCTACGCGGCGGTTAACGTGTTAATGTTCTGTGCTTGGATTACACGCACCGCAATCAACAATTTTTTTCTTTATTGAAATTTTTCTCCTTTGCTTAAGTCGTGGTTTTGACAAACATAATACAATTTCACATACACATCACATTCAGACCCAGAACAACAATTTGTAGATCACACAAATAGTCGTTCCGTGCGGGAATCGAGCCCGAGACATGTTGCGTGACATTCATTAACTATACAGTCTTTATTAACATGTATTTGAAATGTTTCGAAAATCAAAAATAATATAGTTAATAAATAATTGTTGAATTAATGTTCATTACAACTTCGACATACATCTAATTACTTAGTTCATTTCAATCGCTCTAGCATTTTTTAAACATTTATTTCTTTACTTATTTCGTGCATGCTCCAGCAACAAACGAAGTGCAGCAATTCGTATTAATTTAAATTGTAAAATAAGTCGATCGCAAAACTTATTGTTCCGAAATACTGTTCATTTGTATACTGTCCGTTGTTAATTAAACAAAAAGCAAGATCATGTTGATGTATTAATAATTATATAGGTATATTATGAGTAAGGTACGTAATGTATGCAATATGTGGTATAATTTAATAAGCTCATTACATAACTATAGTTTCAGGTCTCAATGTTTTTCTGGAAAAAATCTTATAAAAAAAATCGCAAGTAGCAGTGTAGTACTGTAGTCTGACTGCACGGTTGGTGCGGTGGGAAACTAGCTGCCGTGCAACGTGTCGCGGCTCCGATCAAGTCTTTGTGTGATCCACAAATTGTTGTTCCTTGTCTGTGTGTCATATGTAACATGAGAAATTGTATGTTTGTAACTGCACCTACGACACAGAAAAAACCCCTAAATGCAGGGCAAATAAAAAAAAAAGACGAAGAAGGTACTTTCATATTACTTTTATATTCTGTGCTATACGAATGCACAAGTTTGTCATCTGCGCGATGATGCGCATTCTGTTCACAAATAAAAGTTCCATGGTGACTTGAAACAAGAAAAGATTTTCTTAGTTGATTCACGTGAGTAAGTAGTTTTTTCAAAAAACTTTATTTTAGAGTAAATTTATACAGCTCAGCGTTTATGGCCATGCGAACTAAACGCGCAATCAGTTTCTTATATCTGGTTCAAAATGTAATTACAAAATTTCCCACCTCACAAAAATACAAACACACATACACATTGCAAATTAAATAAAAGAATAAAAGATTGTAACTTTAAAAATTTTAACATTTTATTTATTTATTTATTTATTTATTTATTTATTTATTTACTTATCATCCTTAATACTAACATTACAGACTAATCCAATGCGTTAGTGAGGCATTTAACTAAATAAAACATTATAAAAATACAATTAAAAACATAAAAACATAAACAGACACACACCCTTCTTGGTTAATAAAAAAGACATACAAAAACAACAAAATAAAACACATTAACAATAAATTACGGCCTAATCTATCTTATAACATAATATAAATAAAGTCATCCTTGCGAGTTCACTGAACTGACAAGAAAAAATATCTATATTGTTGTGGATTTCATTTATAATACGAATTGCTCGCGTGAGAGGCGTTTTGGCCAGGAGGTTGGTCCTGGCGGTTGGCACTGACAGCAGTGGCGGGCGTCGTCGTCTCTCCACGTATCTATCCGGCACACAGAGGCTCAAGCACCGTAGAACTCCGGGATTGTGCTCCTTGCCACCGAGTAATTTAATTAAGTATACAACAAGTGCAAACTCTCGCCGCACCTTTAACTGGTTGTACCCGACCATCCCCAGCACAAACAATGTGGGGTACATTAGGGGGTACAGAGGATACACCCCATACAGCCTTCAGTACAAGTGGCGCGTGAATTTGTTCTGTACGCGCTCCAGCATGACAGAGTACTTGGCTTCGTATGGAGCCCATATGACAGCACCACACTCCAAGTGACTCCTAACTAATGCGTCGTATAATATCCTCACTGTTGTTATATTCGTAAAGCCCTGCGACTGCCTAAGTACAAAGCCTAGGTTTCTGTACGCCTTCTTACATATATTAATAATATGCTCGCGAAACGTGAGCTCTGGGGTGAGTTGAATCCCCAGATCACGCACCTGTGTCACTCGCGTCATGGGTGTTGCCTCTGCTTTGTACTCATAGCAAACAGGGCTTCGCGAACGTGTAAAGGATATTACCGAGCATTTGGATACATTGAAGTATAGTTTATTGTCATGACTCCACTTCACCACTCTGTCAATGTCATCCTGGAGTCGTGCACAGTCCGACTCGTCCCTTACCTCGAGCAGCAACTTGAGGTCATCTGCGAACAATAAACATGTAGCATGTCTGACTACTTCAGGCAAGCTGTTTATCATGATGATAAATTCAAGAGGTCCCAAGTTGCTGCCTTGGCTTACTCCAGACCTTGTGTAGTACGGCTCCGATACGACGCCATTGTAGTCAACATACTGCTGACGGTCTTTCATGTAGCTGACAAAGAACTGCAACAGTTGTGGTGTACAGCCAACATCAGCCAGCTTCCTCAATAAGACATCATTGTCCACGGTGTCAAAAGCCTTTTTGAAGTCAAAATAAGCCGCATCCACCTGCACCCCCGCGTCGACTGCCGGTATAACCTGTGCCATGAAGTTAAGCAGGTTGGTGGCAGTGCTGCGCCCCGGCCGGAAACCATGCTGTGCATCCGAAAGTAGTGCTCGGACCTGCCCCTGTAGAGAAGTTTGAATGGCGGACTCAAAAACTTTAGCTGGTGTCGACAGCACAGCCACTGGTCTGTAACCGCTGACATCTGGACCTGACTTACCTTTAGGTACTGGAACGACGCGTGTGATTTTCCATCGTGTCGGGAATGTGGACTTTTGCAAACAGATGTTAAATATGTGATGCAGCGGACCTGCTAGAACCCTGGCGCAGTCCCGGAAAAGAAACGGTGGTATACCGTCCGGGCCAGATGAGCGTTTTGGCTTCAGATTTTGCAGCGCCATCTGTACATCTCCAAGAGATAAAGTGTTTAAATGCACCCGTGCACTGCTGACACTGGCTTCCGCCGCCGCCGCCTGTGCATCTAGTGTCGGCGGTACCTGGCTATATACGGACTTAAAAAAGTCAGCAAATTCTCCGGCGCACTGATCATCCGTCAAGTCTCGACCATTTTTTATTATATTTTGGCGATTAACTCTACTTTTTTTGGACCTAACATATTGCCAGAATGCTTTGGGATCCTTCGCGAATTGGTTTTGAATTTTATATTTGTGATCTCTGTATGCTATTTCTATAGATTTTTTAATTTGAGCCCTAATCTTAGCGTATTTGTTATAATCGCAATCAAGTTTTGTCTGTTTAAACTTTTTGTGTAGATCTGCTTTACTTTTAATATCGCGAATTATTTCCCCTGTGTACCATTCGGGATAAACGTAACGCGAGTTTCCCCGGGCAAAGGCCTTCCTGGGTACACATAGATCTAAAATGTGACTAAGCTGGTCATAGAAGACATCCAAAATATCATCTAAATCGTGTGTCTCGTACAGTGTACTCCAGTCAGCAGAAGTTAACATTGTATATAACAATTGATAATCGGCTTTATAAAAATTCCACTGTGGCCTAATGTTGTGCGCAGCGGCATAGGCGGCGGCGGGCGAGGACGAGGGAGACGCGGGGTGCGCGGGCGCGGGGCACACGCTCGCCGCGAGCGGCGGGTGGTGCGGGTCCACCGGCACGAGCGCGTCGTCCGTGGCCGCCACCGACACCTCCCCGCTAAAACCCGCACTAAAAACCAAATCCAACTGACGACCCAACACATTTGGAACCTTATTACTTTGTGTGAACTCGCAATATGACATAAAATATTCAAAATAATTACTAATGCTAACAGGACACGAATATAAATTAAAATCTCCTATAACTATAACTTGCTTATATCTATCACACATATTTTCAATTAACCTAAACAAAATCATATAATCATTTTCAGAACTCCCAGGTGGTATATAAACTACACAACACAAAAACAAAAATCTACTATTTAAATGAACCGTTGCACAAACAATTTCAAATACGCAGGTGTCTATCGGCGCGTCCGCGACATGTACTTGTCGCAGCTCGAAACGGTGCGTGGCCACGAGAAGCGCGTCGCCCTGCTTGCGTCCGTCGACTCTGTCGCATCATAGTATTTTATACCCTTGCGGGACAATTTCAGCATCTTGTATGGATTCATTGCAGCCTGATTCGGTAATTGCATATAGGTCCGAGTTAAATAATATTAGGTTATTTCGGAATGTGTCTAGTTTTGTACGAAGCCCTCTTACATTTTGATAAAATATTTCTATTTTATTGCTATTTATTGAATGGATTTTCGGATTGTTTACGAAACCAAACCCATTCGTTGAATTCTGCGTTAACTGGCCATACTTCAGCTTTATTCAGATCATCATACATGCGTTCGGGTACACCTATTACGAAAGACGCATAGTCTCTCTCTGTTTTTAACCGACTTCAAAAAAAGGAGGAGGTTCTCAATTCGATTGTATTTTTTTTTTTTTTTTTTTTATTTTTTTTTTTATGTTTGTTACCTCAGAACTCCGTCGTTTATGGACGGATTTGCAAAATTTTTTTTTATGATTGAAAGGATATGCTTCCAGATTGGTCCCATTCTTTTCAAAATCAAGTTTTGATGATGGGATCCATGAGAAATCGAGGGAACTCCTCAAATATTATAGGCAACTATATAGTAATTTTAATATTTTCATAGAGCACTCAAGCATTTACAGTCAAAAAGTAATGTTTGATGAGGTGGAACTGGTGAAGAAGATCAGAAATGGATGATGAAACTTGACACTCGCATAGATATCACAATCAAGGTAGTTCAGCAACTATGAAAATGCACTGTAAACCAATGATCTTAAATAATTATGTTGGAAATGTTATCATCGAACTGATTTAATGATGATTATGGAGCTGGAAGGTAGGCACTGGAACTGCGTACCTAATTAATATATCCTAGCCGTGTTTGGGCTTGTTAGAATTGTTATAAGATGCACTTTGGCTGTAACGTACTATTGAACTGATGTGATGATGAAGCTGGAAGGTTGGCATGGGGCCTAGTATTGTGTAAGCTTATTAGAGCTGTCAAGAGCAATGGAAAGGGCTATGCTCATAGTTTCCGTGCATGTTCGAATCAGAAATGAAGAAATCCGCAGAAGAACCAGCGTCACCGACATAGCCCGAAGAAATGCCAAACTTAAGTGACAGTGGGCACGGCACATTGCTCGTAGAACAGATGGCCGATGGGGCCGAAAGGTTCTAGAGCGGGACCGCACACCTTTGGGGGCGGAGTTTGGCCTAGTATTGGCTATTTTGCATTAGTCCACGTGGACTGCGTTTACACATTAGTGGTGAAATGCGTCATTGTGTTCTTATCGTTTTCCTGGTAATAGGCTAAGAGAATTAATTGGCATTTTTAACAAAACAGTCGTTTTAAATGGGTTACAAAACAATAATTGCGTCGTACAAAACAATAATTGTGTTTCTTTTGTGTGCACATATGTAGATAATACTTACTTAAAAAAGGTTCATACATTGAATGAGTCATAAATGTATATTTACAATAGCGATGGTCTTTTATATTTTTAACAACTTGTCTATATATGAATGTTCTTAGTAATAACAAAATAGTATTCTTCATTTAATGGGTTACAATTGATACAAAACAATAATTGCATCGGTCTTTTTTCTATGTACGAATGTATTTAATCATAGATACTAAATTAGATTGCATTTGGTATCTTTGAACTTTATCTGTCTGTTGATGAAAATATCTAGTTTTTTGTTATTTGGCGAGAACTAATATGAATTTATGATAAGATTATTATTTTATTTTAACTATAAGTCATAAGTATCTCATGCATCATATCATCTCTCCTCGAGATCAAAACGATTACACAGTAACAATGTACTATGATATGTATTTCTACGTATAAGTATGACATTGGTAACTTTTTCAAAAGAAATGTAGGAACGATATTGACTTCTTTGCCATAACACATTATAATAAAAAAAAAAAACACTAAACGGCTACAAATAAAAAAAAAAATTACAAAATAAAAAAACCGCCTTCAAAAAAAGTCAAGCAATAAAAGTTCCTACACTAAAAAGTAAAAAATAACAATTTGAATTACTGTAAAAAAACTTAATTTATAGGTAAACTTATTTGACATTAATATTTTGCAAATATTCAAAATTTATTACTTATTTTTGGAGTCGGTGCCAGCCCATGCAAGGAAATACAAATGGGCAACAATCCCTTGAAAAACTCCCTCTTACTTAATTATAAAACTACTTAATACCTATTTGCATACTCAAATATAGGTATATTAATTTAGACATAAATACAGATTAGACTTCTCTACAAAAAATGTCCGATTTGCACATTTTTTTAAATAAAAAATATGTACTTACAAAAAATTTTAAGTACATTGAAAATGTTTAAGCATTATGTACGAAAAATGGCACCGGATATTAAAAACCTAACTAACATTAAGTTTCAACATCAAAATGCTGGCACCGACTCCAAAAATAAGTAATAAATTTTGAATATTTGCAAAATATTAATGTCAAATAAGTTTACCTATAAATTAAGTTTTTTTACAGTAATTCAAATTGTTATTTTTTACTTTTTAGTGTAGGAACTTTTATTGCTTGACTTTTTTTGAAGGCGGTTTTTTTATTTTGTAAATTTTTTTTTTGTGTTTAATTTTTTGAACTTTCAAAATTATATCCTGTCCACAAATACTTTTAATATGGTTGGTCATAGCTTCTTCGGTTGTTTCAGGATGGAGGCGCCAAACATGCAGGTGTTTCTTGCGTTCTGTGGCTTGTATTGCCTTTAATTCAGTATTTTTACCAATACCTATATTCTTAGATACGCGATGAACTCTCTTATTTTGTATGGTAGTCCATCCCCCTTGGGTTGTGTCTTCATCTTTCCCTTGTTCCGATAATATATATGTAGTAGGCACTGATTCGCCGACAACATTCTCCTGAGCCGACGATGCAGTAGATTTCGTGGCCACACTTTTATTAACATTTTGCTTTTTAGCGGTCTTTTGGCTACTCGCGATCTTTTTGTGTTGAGTGGGGTTAGCATTCAAGGTCACAGCTTCAGCAAATGTAGCGGGCGAACTCGAAGGTGCCTCTTCTGGTATTACCTTGGGGGATTGATGGGCCCGAGACCGAGTCACTCTGCTTTCTACGACCGCTATTATTTTGACCAGGTTATTAAGATCATTTTTTGCTAGTGAAAATTGGTACTGCAGTTGTTTAATTGCATTTGCCTGACTATCTAAGCGGGCAATAATATCTGAACGAAACTGCTTGAGTTCAACTAGTAATGTGGCATCGACATCGCTATCCATCATAACAGGAGAAAACTGAGCTTGGCTGCCGCGTTGTGTGTTTACATTATTTTGCGGTGTGGTGGTAATAGCAAGGTCATTTAAATCTTTTCTCAGCGGCGTTTCCATATTTCCACATTTTGGCTTAAGGCAAATGCAATCTGGACATACCCATTTCCTTTTATAAGCTAGGGTATAAGCATCAAAAGCATTAGGCATGATATTAAGACACTTTAAGTCGTATCTTTTAACGCATTTATCATTAGAGCATTCCATAAAAAAGCTGTCTAATATAGGTGAACAACAAGCGCTGCACTCAGTAGTTATAGTTTTAATTTAACAATTGAACGTTATTTTTGTAGAATTACTAGAATTATATCGATGTGTGCGTGTACTTCCGAGAGCTTGACGCTTCGCTGTTGTGCGACAAGGACGAATTATTTGCCGCGCGCAGCCCCTCTCTTTTACCCGAGGTGAGGAAGAGCTTACCTCGGCACACTCAGTACTCGCGATATTGCACTCGCGAATTAAATGTCAAAAACAGTTCACACCACTTTAAGCACTCAGTTCAAACTTTTGTTTACACATTATGAGTCAATATTGCATAATTATATATTCCATTTTTTGGAAAAAAACAAAAAAGGCGTCCGCTCTCGACAGCGTAACGACGATCGTCAACATCTTTACAATCGAACTAATTTTGAGGCAACTACATACTATATATAGGTATATAAGAAAGTGTTTACGTACTGACTTTGTATGAAGTATAAGTAAATACTGCGAGCCAATGCAATTAAGAATAACCAACAAAAAGGATATCAGGTTTACCCGAGTAACTCAATATAGACATTAATGCACATCCCTAGCGTCCCTATTCTGACATAATGGAGTGACAGTCCACGTTACTAAGTTGTCGACCATGGAGTATGAAGTTATGGAGTCCCATCCTCTTTGGTAATAAAAGTAAAAATGTCTGTCCAACTAGACTAAGTAGGTGGAGCTATCATTTTTTTATAGTTGTAAATCAATGTCGTGTTACTTTTATAGACTGAGTACATAAAGTTTTGACTTATTTTGTTTACTGTTCAATATAATACTTTAAAATAAACTTTTTTAATCCACCGTACACTCACTCAAAAGTATACAGCATCAGATTGGTTATCGAAGCAATTGCGATTTGCTCGATGGCGTTGTTTAATGTATGACATTTTTAATGTTTGAAAATCTAATTTTTGTGACTTAAAAATCATATTAAAGTATATGCAAATAGTTTTAATCAATATTAGCCAGACACCCAAAAAGATTGACAACGATTCGAATAAAGAAAAATATTTTAATCGTGAAAAGCAAACAGTTGTTGACAAACAAAATGAAATACTAACATTTAACAGAATTGACGTCAAACCAAAAAGGACGGTCTTCCAAGGGCGAAAGAAGAAAGAGACGATTTGATGTGATAGTGATGTGATACTCCTTATCTCTATTACTCCGTGCCCCACACAATACATCTGCCTTTTGTCTACTTGTTCTTCTTTAGAAGTGTTTTGAACTGTATTGTTGTATAGCATTTGTTTTTCTCTATTGTTTCCTTCTATTGGTTTTGTTTGCAGTAACAATTGATACGTGATATTTAGTGTAAGTGAATCGATTTTCCTGTTTTATGGTTCATGTGATTTGTTTTGTAGCTTTTTTGTTGTTAGGATTGGTTGTTTGATATTTAGGACCTTTTTCGGTCTTAATGTGCTGAGAAGCGACTAGAGAAATTTTATTTTGCAACAAATAATGTATTTATTTATTTATGGATATATGTAATAATTTTCCACTTTACCGTTAGTGAGTCTAAATCTTAGAGTTAATATTTAGGTCAGGAACTCAAACTAGGAAAACCTGTGGTACCTGCACGTTCCCTCTTAATTATTAACTAAATTAATATATCACACAAAATAGTCGTTTTAAAGTAATTCTTTATTATCAGATAAAATTTTATCCTAGCCCTGAATGGAAAATTATTTTGTGTGATATTTGGCTTCCCTTAACCTCCCAATAACATAGTGCTCATTAAATAGACACAATGGTGAAGCCTTTGTACCTTTTTATTGTAATAATATAATAGAAACTACCAAATTCTAGATATTTTTATAAAACGTAACAAATAATGAGAAAATTTAAAATAATATCAATTCTATTTAAACGTTTTAGAAAATTAGGATTTAATCCTGTGTCTTGGGTGCATTTGCAAACATAAAATTTCACATACACGTAACACCCACACCCGGAACAATATACAATATATAATAATTTATGTATCACACAAAGAGTTGTTCCGTACGGGAATCGAACACGCGACACGTTGCACGGCAGCCAGTTACCGGACGGCGAGTAAGGGCAACTCGCCGCCCGACCAGAACCAGACCCGAGCGTACGGCGCGTAGCGTTCCGCGCGCACCTCAAAGCGCGAAAAAGGCCCTATAGGGCTGATGTTCACCCGGATTTGCGGGGTAAGCGCAATGAGGCACCTCGACCTCGGCTCAGAGCAGAGCAGAGAAGGAACAGGGGGGTTTTTAGTAAGTAAGAGTCTGACACTCCCTCCCACCCGGTCCTGGGCGGGAGAAGTCATTTGATGATTTGACAAAAAAAAAACCAGCCACCGCACCAACCGTGCAATCAGAATATGTCAGAAATAACAAAACACAAAAAATATTTTAATGAGCAACAATTTACATATACACGAGTAGGTACCAATCAAATCGATGACGTCATTCTGACGTATCTGTTTGAATTAATTCCAATACGCTTGGTAAAAAAGTCCCGGCACTACCCATAGACGTAGGTGCCTATAGTATTATATAGTGATTTCTCATTAATCTTAGTCATGTGAATGTTGTCAGTTCTAGTTTACCTACTAGTGGTATTGTTTTGTCCTCAAACGTTTAGTTTCAGTAAATTTTGTTGTAAAAACTGCATGGAATTTACGACCTTATCACGATGTACAAAGTGTTATGCCATAGTATTGTACTCTGTTTAGTTGCCAGTGAATTCGCAAATGAAGAGGAAAAAGGTAATTTTATTTGTTTAAAGTTTTTTTTACTAGTTTTAGGTACTACAATTTCGTCGTATTTTTCTTTAAATATACATCCAAACGTTATCTTAAAGAAATCACCCTGTGTGATAAGGGCAGTCAACCGCCTATTTTACACTCTTTAGTTATAGGTATCTTCTATGTAAATTTTGTAATAATGTGTAAATATAAATATAAATACGTAGATTATGATACCTAACTAAGTCACGCTTAATTCTTACGTCTTGTTTAAGAAAGTTATAACTGTTTTCATTCGTTGTTTTGACATTCATTAACATTGCGATTTAAAAAAATTATACCGCATCGCGGTGTCACTTCCAATCGGCCGATAATATGATTAAAGGTCACCTTTTCTTAAAAGGGAATATCATCCAATGACTTCTCCCGTCCTAGATGGGGTGAAAGGGACTGAAGGTAAGTAAAAACTACCCCGTTCCTTCTCTTACTCCGCATCAGGTCACGGTACATCTTAGTGCTTGAACTCGCAATCCCGTGTTGTTGTCGTCAATATCATGGTGAACATGACGATGCACCCGAAGAAAGAATAATAAAAAAAACTGAAAATAAAAAAACGAGGTAAAGCTAAGTTTCACAAAATTAATTCCATTTTTATTGTAACTTTCGTGAGACATTCCAAATTAATTATTATGTTTTCGGCTTACTCACGTAATAATTTGACGAGATACTCGACTAGTTTCAAGTCATGCTAGACGTCCATATTCATGGGCAGCATTCCGCGACAAGACGAAAACATAATAATTAATTAATTCCATGATACAGAAAACAACATTTTTATGTATTTATATGAATTGTGCATTTTTTCCTGCATTGAGATTGTAATAGGACGATATATTGATAGTTTGCATTTGGAAATGTGCCAGATGAATGAGGAATATTGCTATCTTGTGGCACGTTTTACCATCAGTGAACTGGAAGCGTGTGATAGTGTTTGGTATTCAATGTGTGTACTAATCGTTGTATGCATTTACGTTGACGTTTGTTAAGGTTAAACACTTTGTTTGTGAGGCTATAAACTCATTATGATCATTTATACTCCTTTAGGGATCAATTCATATCGTAGATATCGTTTCGAGTTCATATCGTTGGAAGAATATAAGTATAATCTAGGTCGGCTCGACCACCAACCATAGTGTTGTGTTTCGCCGTGTGAGTAAGGTTACCAGAGGTTAATTACCTCATTTGATCTCTAAATTTTCAAAACAATCTATCCAAAAGGTCGGCGACGCAATCGGTAACTCCTTCGTTGTTGCAGATGTTAGTCGTCCTATCCTATGTTATTCAGTTGTATTAAGTACTTTTATTTTGTTTTTAAATTTGAATTGTTTTTCTTGTATATAATTCTAATTAGTTTTTTTTAAGTACTATAATAATATTTATATAATAGTATTTATATAAAATTAACAATAAAACTTAATGGCGTAAGCTGTAATGTTGTATATGTATATATTATTAATAAATAAATAAATCACAGACACAAACAAAAAAAGAAGACTTAACATTTGCCATTATTTTTATTACCCCTCTTTTCTTGTTATGTTGCTTGAGCATTGCAACAAGAAAATACCGTAAAACGAATTGTAAATCAATCGATTTGGGATAAACATAACACAATTTTTTAAAGATTATTTTTCAATTTTCTGTTTATTTGTTTTCATTTTCGTTGTTTTGCAAAATATCTGTTACCTAATGTAGGTATTATCGTATCAAGTGCGTGTGTGATTCGTGTTATACCTAGTACGTCATTTCCACAACAAGTTCTTAATAATACTTAATGATAATCTTACCAACATTCAAACACAAATTCGAGATAAAGCTACAACTCCCTTCCAAGTCAAAATCGCATCAATGCCAACTGAAATCTGTGATTCTATTATTTTGGTCGTTATCAGGCGCTTTATAGGCCTTCCAAATGCCTTAATGATGGCCTCTGTAGATGATAGTCGAGATCAGAGGGCTTTACGACCTCTTGGAGTATGAACTGGGTGTATTATCATCTTTCAAATCGGTTTTGAGATAAATTATATCTACGTATGAAACATAGGAGAAGTATTTATATTTTTTATTTTGATATAAATTCAAGTAGTAACATGCAGGTTGGAGTGCAAGCAAGCAATTGATTCAGAGTGCAAGGCAAGTGAAATGGTTGCCTAAAATAAACACTCCCTAAAACTTACTCTCAGTTATTTAAAAACTAAAATACATATGAAACTTTGCCTTTCTCCTCCAAAAAGTTTTTTTATTTACTCTTTTATACGTTCCAAGGTCGTTTATTTTATAACTATTATCACTATTTGAATTTCAAATAATATATTTGGGTCATTCTTTTATATTTTTCCACCAGAAGGACTTTCGTTCAAATAATTATCTTTAAAGTGTTTTCTTTAACTTCTTCAACGTTGAATTTCAAACATTTCTTCTAGGGTACGGTTAAATTTACAATTTCTTTTACTCGAAAAAAAGAGTTTTTAATGTTAAATTGTTCTGTATCAATAAAATGAAACCTAAAATTCCCTTAGGGCTATAGTAGTAGATAAAGTTTAGTATTAGTTTATTATTAGTAATAATAATTATTATTCCTAGTTTAGTAGTTTAGTTTAGTATCTTCAAGGCTAGAGTGAATAGGCTCTTAATAAACTAGTGCGCCTTACCATCAACGATTGCATCACTGCTTAACATCAGGTGGGATCGCAGTCAAGCACTGGTTTATTGCAAGTAAAAAAAAAAAAAAAAGTATTAATACATTGAACAATTTAAAGGGTAACTTCTTTTCGAGTACTGGTACCCATAAGTATTATTAAAAAATGCCTGACCTGCGTGGTCTATGGGTAGCACCGACCGCTTACCATCAGGGATACGTCGACTCCTTTGGTCTCCTATTCCGTAATAAATATATAAGTTAAGGATTTTTTTGCAAGCCGCTATGTTCTACTGAAACAGTGCAGTGGTGCATTTGATTTGCTAATAGAGCACAGAATTATGATTAAATATGAAGGCAAAAAATCTCTTGAAAATGACATAAGGGAAAATGTTACCTTCAATGTGTGCCATTTATTCCCTTTTTTTTTTTTTTTTTTTTTGTGAGGGGAAAATCATCAAATGACTTCTCCCGCCCAGGGCCGGGCAGGAGGGAGTGTCAGACTCTTACTGACTAAAAACCCCCCTGTTCCTTCTCCTGCTCTGTGCCGAGGTCGCGGTACCTTATTGCGCTTACCCCGCAACCCCGGCTGAACATCAGCCCCTTAGGGCCCCGTCTGTGGTGGTCTATTGGCTCTTTGAGGCGCGCGCGGAACGCTACGCGCCGTACGCTCGGGCCTGGTTCTGGTTGGGCGGCGAGCTGCCCTTACTCGCCGACCGCAGGCCCGTACTTACGGTGGCCGGAGATCGTCCCTCGATCCCCGACGCCCGTAGTGTCGCCAGTTGCGGCTGCTGGGGCGTGAGGAGGAGGATTGCTCCCTCACGCGGGCCGCCTCTCTCTTTGCGAGCATGACTGCTTCACAAAAGGAGGAGACGGCGTCCCAGTTCCTCTCACTCCGCACCATGGCCTCGACTAAGGCCGGGCGCGAGAGGTCGCCGCCGCCGATCACTTCCCTGAGGATACGGCGGTGCTCAGCCCAGGCAGGGCATACCGCTACCGTATGCTCCACCGTATCCTCTAGGTGGTCCTCACAATGACGACACTCGGGCGTTTCCTCCCGCTGAATCCGAAACAGGAACCTACCGAAGCTGCCGTGCCCGGTAAGCACCTGCGTCAGGCGGAAGGTGAGGACGCCGTGGCGTCTCTCAAGCCACTCCTCAAAGAGGGGTCTTACCGCTGCTATGGTAGCGTGCCCGGCCCTCGGTTGCGACAGTCGTTGTTTCCACTCTGCCATGAGATCTCGCCGGAGCTCATTCCGCCACGCACTAATTTGGCGCGGCAGAGGATCTTCGCCCCGGCGACGCGCGTCTGCGCGCAAACTGTAGACGCGCGCGAGCGCCTTCGCTTCTAGATCCCACGGCGGTGATCCGGCAAGGAGGTTCGCCGCCTCCCCGGAGATCGTGCGATACCCGCGGATTACTCGAATAGCCATGACCCTCTGGGACGCGACCAGCGTACGAGCCGGCCGCCGCTTCAAGGCCGGCGCCCACACAGGGGCACCGTAGAGGGCCATGGATCGCACAATCCCCATATACAACCTCCGGCAGGAGGCGTTTGGCCCCCCGAGGTTGGGAAGGAGCCGCTTGAGCGCGGCCCCAGACCGTTCTAGCTTAGGGGCCAAACGACGAAAATGCTCCGTGAAGTTCCATCGGCTGTCGAGGACGAGACCCAGGTACTTCATCGCCGACTCGACGCCGATGGTAACTCCTCCTGCCGTTACTTGGGACCCACCTGGAGGTGGCGCGCTCCGACGATCGGATCCGGGGCATCGCCACGTCGCACATCCTTGACATGGCGTCTTGGAGCCATCTCGCCTCCTCGTTAATGTCGGCTGGCCTGACCGGTGGTATCACCCAGGCCTGCACGACTGCGGCTTCCAGGAAAAGCTCCCGGTCCAGTTGCCTAAGCGCCCAACGCGGGCCACACGGGGCCTGTCTGACTGGCGGGTCTGCGGACTCGGCGGAGACGTCGAACCGTATATACCGGTGGTCCGAAAACGTCTCCACCTCCTCCATGACGCGCCAGTCAACAACGCGCGATGACAGAGCGGGGCTAGCAAACGAAATGTCCACCACTGACTCGCCCCGCATCCGTACGCACGTGGGGACAGAACCCCGGTTCAGCACGACTAGGCCTGTCTCCAGAGCCCAGTCTTCGACCATCCTTCCCCGGACATCAGTGAGCCGGGAACCCCAAGCCAAATTCTTGGCATTGAAGTCCCCGAGGACCAACACGGGGAGGGGACGGAACCCGACGACGACGGTGACTAACTCCCTGAGGGAGTTGTGGAACTCGACGAGAGTTCGGTTCGGAGAGAAGTACACGCCCACCACGGCGATCTCTCCGAACCGAGCCGCGACGCAACCCCTGCCTCGCTGAGGCCCTTCGGGGGTTGGGGTACCGGCGGCGGCCGACGAGATGATGGTCACCGAGCCGTCCAGGTCTGACACCCAGTGTTCCCTGGCTGGAACGAAGTACGGCTCGGAGACCACAGCAACATTGATCGACCACTGCGCCATGCTCTGGAGCAGGAGATCCTGAGCAGCGACGCAGTGGTTGATGTTCGCCTGGAGGAGGCGTAATGGAGCCATTATTGGGTATCCATCACGACCTCCTCTCTGACGGCAGCGGCGACAGCAGCAGTCGCAGGGGTGTTGGCGACTGCGGCGGCAGCGGGAGCGACGGTGGGAGCGGTGGAGGTGGCTAAGGGCCTACCTTTGCTCCTGGGCTTGGTGGGGGGGGAGCAGGTTTTGCCCCCAGCCCGGTGATCGGCCGGCTTGCCAGCCGCCGCACATACTACGCAGTGCGGTGAGGCGGTACAAGCGCCGGCCCTGTGACCGGGCTGACCGTAGCGGAAGCAGCGGTCGCTGCGGTCCACCTCTGAGGTGCATTTGGCACCCACATGGTGACCAATGAGGCAGCGGAAGCACCTCAAAGGTCGGGGTTCCAGCAGCTTCACCTGCGCCGAAACCCAGCCCACCAGGAGCCTTTTGCCCTCCGACAGTTTTTTGGCCGCTGTGACGGGGCAGCTCACTACCACGGTCCGCAGCCCCGTATTGTCCGGGCGGATGGTGCCTGCCTTCACCTGATCAGCAGGGCACCCCCCCGTCCTTGCGACAGCGGCCGCCACCTCGTTCTCCGTCACGGAGTCATCCAGGCCCATGATGCGTAGCTCCAAGCATTTGGTGGGCCTGGACACGCGAGCTTCGTCCGCCGCAATGCACGCCCTGAGCCTCTCGGCAAGGGCGTCAGCGGACGGGCCGCTGGCCGCGCCGGGGACCTCCAAGAGACGGGCTCCAGTGGCAGTGACCCTCACTGCGAACCCGTCGGGTGCCCCAAACTCCGCGGGAGTTACCGCCCCCTTCAGTTTGGCGAGGACCTCGCCATATGTCACCCCCTTTTTCGCCGCGTCCGGCTGTAGTGTGATAACTACAGCCGAAGATTTTGGGGCGAGGAGCATTGCCGCAGCGCGCTTCTCCTTGCGCCGCTGCTGTCGCCGCTGCCGCTGCTCCTTCTTCCGGAGCTTCCTCCTCTCCTTGGCGACCTTCCTCACCTCTCCCGCCACTTGCCACTCACTACCAGCACGCGACTCAGACGGCGGAGTAGGTGCCGATGCGGCTGGGGCTCCAGCCGCTGCTCCTCTTCGTCTGCGGCTCATCGGCGCAGGAGCCAGCGCCGAGGGAGACACGGGCGCCCTCGTCGGTGACAAGGCTGGCGGCGCTTTCGCCCCCTTCTTCACCGGTGCGCTGGCTTGTGCCCCACGGCTGGTTGGCGGCTTGGGCTTAGCCGCTGCGGCAGCATACGACCCGGCTGCGAGTGGAGGTCGCAGGAGCCTACCCTCCAGCACGTCGAAACGCTGCTGGAAGGCGGCCATCTCTCGCCGCATAAGGCCAAGAAGGTCGGCCTCCGCTGGCTGCGCAGGCTGGGATCGGGCTCCTCGAGCAGCTGCGAGCTCTGCTTTTGCTGCCCGAAGCTCAGCCTCCAGGGCAGAATTGGCAGCCGCCAAGCGTGACAGCTCCCGCCGCATTCCGGCCAGCTCTTTATACATAGCGGCCATCTGCCGGCCTGCTGAGCCCTGCTGGGATACCGCCGACATAATTGCGGCTTCCGCGTGTTTGAGCACTCCATTTCTGCCGGCCTGGGTTTTTTGCCCAGCCAGCATGCGGAGTGCTTCCTTGACTTCTTGGCGAAGGCTATCAGCGCCGCCTTCGCTTGCGGAGCCCTCACCAGCAGACAACTCCATCTCAGAGGAGTCCAAGGGGGCGACCTTGCCTAGGGCACTCCCTTCCGCCACTAGCCGCTCAGTCGGCTCGCCTCGGCTGCCTGCCGCCCTCGGGAGGCCTTTCCCTTTGCCCCTACCGCGCGCAGCCGTGGGGATCCTGCTCGTTAGAGGAGGGCTCTCGCCCATCCGCCAACCTGGGACGCTTGAACGTCCCCCGCGTTTTCTTCTGGCGCAGCGCTATGCTTACGCCAGACTGCGATGTTGAGTCAGACTCAGAGTCCGACTCCTTCCTGCCTGAGGCACGTGCACAGGATGCATCTAGCGCCTCATTTACGCTTGCAGGCGAGCTGACCACGCTTGCGTTCTCCTCTCCATTGAGTGGTTTTTTATTTTTTAAATTTTTTGACATCTCCATAGAAGTCCCACGAGTATGGGGGAAATAAGCGGTCCACCCAGGGAGAGCCCCCTGTCCCTGGGTAAGTGTGCATTTGTCTCCCAACTAGGGGGTCCACCGGTCCCCTAGCTGGGGGTGCGCTCACGACTGATCACACTCCTCAGCCATACATACCCTCGCCGCGCACCAGAACTTAGTATTGGAGGAATTTTTTATAGAGGTTATCTTCCTCGCGGTCCGGGCGGTTAAGCCAAGACCCTCGTCCCGGTCCGAGTCATAAAACATGACCATGATCTCTTCCCGGATTACGATATCGACGGGTGCAGTCGGGCGCAGCTAGTGCCCCGATGCTACTCATTGGCAGGGTGAGTGCACAACGAGCGCCGCCCTTGTTTCTCCGCCCCGCTCTCTGCTAGGTCCAGAGAGTCGTGCGGAGGAACGCCCCCACGGAGGCGTAGACTCTATGCCAGCATAGAGCCGGTCGCCTCTAGAACCCGACCGGGTTCTCCGCCCGGCCAGAAGTTCGCTGCGGGCGACAGTCAAACCAACCCTGTCACCATCCCGTTAGGGAGACTGTCGCCCGCACCCAGGGTGCACCACGGGGAGGTCTTCTGGCACGCACCCCGCCATTTATTCCCTTGGACTTAATTTTTCTACCGTGTACAAACTTGTTATTTTATCATTATAATGATTTGTTGATTTTATAGCCAAGCTGAACTGCGGGTATAATGAAGTTGAAGTTCCCTGCAGACAGATATGTCCTCCACAAAACTGTGAGATTGCGTACACTGACTATGCTTGTACTGAAGAAACGGAGATTTGCGAACGGGGTTGTGACTGTCTTCCCGATCACCTTAGAAATGGCAGCGGAATTTGCATACCGAATAATGAATGTCCTTGTAAGATGTTTTTTTAATAAGCGCTTAGTTCTTTGCATACCCATTTTGTTTGATTTTTCAAAATTAACTGTATATATAGACTTATTGTGACCGTATTTAATATTATTTCAAGTAATTTTGATTATCAATAGAATTTGTTCAGTTGGATTAAGCTTAATAGCTTTTACCAGACATTGTTAAAAATAAATGGTGTGGTGATACCCGCGTTTCATGCATGGTGGCAAAACCTGGCATATGTAAGAATGTGACTTTTTCCAAGGTATAAAATAATGTACTTTTACTTCTATTTAGAAACCCCTTACAAAAATGGAAGAAAACATCGTGAAAAACTTGACGTGACTTATAATTTTATTATACGTTTGAAATCACTAATATGCCTTGAGCAAGTTGATAATCAATGCTAAAATCGTCTTCATGTTAGAAGAGGCCTTCCATTAGCAGTGGTTACTTATCTGAGACCACTAGGGTGACGATGTGTGATGTGAATAAAATAATAAAATGACCAGTGATGATACCAAAAAGTCTTGAAGTACTCATAAGACCATTTTAATCACCATGCTATTCACACGACAAGACACAATCTTGGAAGTTTATGCAATTTTTTTTCATTCAATTCAATTTGTATTTTTAGATCCTTCAACGCCCGTCTGTGGGATAAATGAAATTGCCAGAGACTGCAGGCGTATTTGCCCGCCACAGACTTGTTTGAGCAAGTATGCTTTTTACCGTTGTGCAGAAAATATACCTTGTGAACCTGGGTGCGATTGTGTTCCTAATTACTTGAGGGATGATAGTGGAAAATGTATACCCAGCGAAAAATGTCCAGCCCGTAAGTTTTTTGTGTGAACGCTTTTTATTGTTTTCTTCTTCTTAATTCTAACGTGAGCTACAATATTGGTGTTTTGAACATAATATTTTCTCTTTGTATATCGTAGATTTTAGGTCGATCGTAGAGACGGACCTCTGAGTTTGTTTTGACATTTCTTCTCAGAGTAGTCAGTAGTAGTATTTCCTCTCTAGTAGAATCTGCTGTAGGTCGAGTTATCTCTTTTATTAAAATTTTTATATTCAAAACTTTCTTCATTTGGTATTTCAATAACCTTGTGACTCCTAGTCTCAGCCATTGTAAAGCATTTCTGCATTTATCTTTTCTCAGCATGCGATGTTCCTGATCAGTGTAAGCGGACTTGTGCAGTACCAAACCCCGAGAATTGTGACTACCCACGTCCAGAAGAAAATATAGATGGTTGCAGTTGTAAAAGTGGTTATATTCTCACAGAAATAGGAGGTCAATGTATACCAATTGAGGATTGCCCAAGTAAGTATTGTGGTGAAACTTTTAATTTTTCTATGAAAAAGGATATACTGGTATGATTGACGATGATACATATCTACTGACCCTACTTTATTTCTATTGCTGAGTTAGTAGGTATCGAAAATTTAAAATGGGAAAAAATAGGAGATCTGTTATACTTACTACCAGTAGAAGAGTTCAGTTTAGAAAGTGTTAAAATTACAACTGCTAACGACACTGAAATTGAATCGCTAATCACAAATAAACAGCTACCAAAATTGAAAGACTTACTAGTCTGAATAGCTGCGGTATATGTAGTACGGGACCTATACGTTTAAGCTTACGTCCCTTCAGAAGGATCACATATAGGATAGTAGCAATGTTAGTACCTGTTTGTTTGTAATTACCGATTCAATTTCTGTGCGAGTATTCATCGCCTATTCTAATATTCTGGTAGCAACCCGGTTTTCTCAACACTCCTTTTTTGTCGGGAGAAAATCATTAAATGACTTCTTCCGCCCAGGGTTAAGCGAGAGTTGAGAGAGATTGTCAGACTCTTACTGACTAAAACCCTCCCGTTCCTTCTCTGCTCTGGGCCGAGGCCGCGGTGACTCATTGCGCTTAACCCGCAACCCCGTTCTCAACACTCCCTGCACCTACCAACAAACAGCTTGAATGAAATTAAAATTAGGCCTTTCAACGAAACGGTTAATCACCAGGCCTGTGATCGAATGGCTGATTAAGCTAATTAGCTGACGCAGATACATTTTTTCTTATTCTAGCTGATCAAAGCTGCAACGGTGATCCAAATGCAGTAATCAAACAATGTCCACAACCTTGCCCGGCTACTTGCAGCTCACCTAATGCGTTTCCCTGTAAGAGAATGTGTTTAGAGGTCGGTTGTGAATGCAAGCCTGGATATCTGAAGTTAAATGAAACAGGACCATGCGTTTTACCGGATGAATGCCCTGGTAAGTAAAAAAGATTAAAACAAACAACAGAAACAAAGTATAATTATGTCCTTTAAATTAAATGGAAAGTAAGGATCCGAATCATAAAATTAAATTGACTGCAATATTTTGAAGCATGAACCTTTTTTTGAAATAAATTATTACATCACCCTAAACCTTGTATAAAAGTTGTATCTCCTTTGAACAATGATTATAAATATTTCGTTTATTCTTTACATCTCTGTACGTTTGTTTTGAAAGTATAGTGTTGATCTACATAGACGTTATTCTATTTATTTTCAGGTGGAAACCCATGCGGTGAGAGTGGTCGTTTCGTTGACTGTAAAGTGGACTGTCCAAATAGCTACTGCCCAATAGATGACAGCAGGGATACAACCTTCTGTGACCCATCTGCAGACTCCTGCTTGCCTGGTTGCATTTGTAACTTAAATCACAAAAAGAGAAGCTATGAAGATCCAACGTGCATCGTATCGTCTGATTGCCGTAAGTGATTTTTAATATTAATTTCGTTTTCCATTTGCGAAAGTTAAAAAAGAAAGTTTGAACATTAATTGATCGATTGTATTCTAACTTCGTAGAAGCAATTTGTGATGTTTGTTATTTCTTTTTCTTTTGAAGCTGTTACCAGAATTCTTCTTCGAGAGTTGACATTGTTTATTTTATCACTCGTTTAGTTATTAATGTTGTATAAAATGAGACATCTTTACGTGCAAATGCTCTCTCTTGAGATTTCTGACCCTGTCATTAAAATGCTGACAGTTAAATACGTAGGTACCTGTTCTGTGTAAGATTTACATCTATATAGTAAGAGTGTAACGAAGCACTTGATTGGGACCCCTAGGGAGTCGGATAGGATGAAATTGTTGCTGAGTTTGTCGGTAAGCTGCGGGCTCGATATTTATCCCGAATTCCAGAATCTTACACGATAATGATACTGATATCTGTTTCCATGCCTGATCGGGAGGTATATGTGTTCTTACCTACATTTTTCAAATACGTCACGTGGAGGAGACAAGAATGAACTACAGTCTGTCGTGCAAAGTTTTTTAACTGATTTCCTTACGGGTTGGATAAAAATATAATTCATATTTTATGGGCTAATTAACTAAATAAAGTTTTGGTGATTTGAGGCCAGTACTGCTCTTTTTCCTTAGAAGATGTTTGGCTGTTCATATAATAGATGTTTTCATTGTACTTGACAGCTCCAGTAAACTGCACAAGGCCTAACGAAGTATGGGATCCCTGTCCATCAGCGTGTCTTGCAGAAAATTGCGAGGATGCTGACAAGCAACCGACTGTGTGCAATACTTTGGTCCTAAACTGTGAACCACGTTGTGTATGTAAGAAGAAACACTTCAGGAATTCATCAGGAATATGTGTTCCAGTTCATAAATGCGATGAACGTAAGTAGACTAGCGGTGTTTATTAAATTTGTATTTAATATACAATGTAATTCTATTTTCGCTGTCTAGTCTAATTATGATGATAATAGATGCCATAATCTTTCTGTAGTTCCCATTATGGTAGTCCATAGTTATCCACACCCATAGCCTTATCTTTTTGATATCCGCAACTGTTTTACAGTAACTGGGGACTGTCCTTGAGTTAATTTCCATAGTCCCTACAGGGGTGTTCGCTAGTTTGTTTCCCATTTCATTTATATTAAAGTTGTCTAAGAGGTCTCTGTGCAGTTGGTTTCGGCCTCTGGTATTCCTCTCAAATACCCTTCTCGTCCTGTTATTAAAGTTATGTAAAGACATCATAATAGACAGTACTATAAAAAAATTAAAGACTATAAATAAAAAAACCTTTATATTACACAATCAAATTCTAATTCTTTACTTTAATAAGAATCGAAATACTGTTAAGATTTATTTAAATCCTAATTTATTTATTCGATTTTAATTGGTGTATTCGTTTTGATTTTCCAGCCTGCAGCTGAGGTTCTCACAACTCTTCAAGACTGGTTTTCTTATAAATAAACGATAACAATCAGTCAAGATCCTGTTGTTTTATTTTCTATTTAATTCATAAAACCCTGAGCGAACGCCCGTTCACGCACCTATTGTTTTTCTGTTGTGTCTGGAATAACCACGATTGAAAGATTAAGACACTTTCCTGTGATAGAAATGATTTCAATCATAATGAGAATATAATTAAGGTTGACTAGATTATCATAAAACAATGCCTAGATGATGTATTGCTTGCAAATTCTACAGCTATGAAGAGACCTTGGTTTTGATTCTGAGGCCAGCGAAGATATTATTCTGATTTTTGAAACTCGGTGTTTGCACGAAGTTGATCATTATGCAAGGAGTATGGGAAAAGGTCAAATTGGGGAGGTATTTTAGGGAAGGACACATTTTTTTTTTCATAATTGTAAATAGTTATGTGGCTATGTTCTCTATTTTATTGATTGTTCAATTGTTTCAAAAGTTACTAGTCATACAGAATTAACAATGATTGCACTAGCCTTCTCCATTGGAAAATACCGGCACGGTGTTTATAATATTATATTTCAAAACTAAGGATTTTTTTTAAATGCAGAAAAACTTCCCACAATCTACATATTATTATTATATTATTTGTAACTCGGGGGAAGGATGTATCTCAGTAAGGTGCTGGTAGGGGTCTTGACCGTACTTCCGGGATTGCTCTGATAGCCGTGGGATGCCTCTCCTTCCCCAAGCAGCTCAACGTATGTTGCCTCCGTGTCGCTACATGCTAGCGGCCGTTTCCGGGGGCCCATTAATTGAGTTTGCCAGTCACCCCCTGCCTGTTTATCCGTATGTATCAATATTGGTCAGGGGCAGGGGCCATAGTATTTCCATAGTTATCATATCCACCAGTCCATAGCAACCCATATTCATAACCCTATCAATTTTTACCACATTTCACAATAGTCTTGCATCAACCGGGGATTGTCCTTGGGTGCACTTATATAGTGCATACAGGGATAATTGCCGGCTGATGTCCCATCACATTTAGATTAAAATTGTTCAACGGGCCTCTGCAAGTTGGCTTCGGCTCCTCGTATGCCTTCCAAAGGTCCGGGACCCTGTGGTCCCGTGAAAGCAAAGAATAAACAGTATAGCTGAATATGAGAGGTAAACATTTTCTAATAGTTTGTTCACCGAGAAACTTTGTGCGTAGGTCGAATTGGGAAGACAAATCGTCTCATCAATCTTAAGAAGGTATTTTTTAATTTTTGTTTGTTCACTAGCGAAAACATTTCCTACTAAAATTAACTCTATGTGATAAAACCGCCCATTGTAGACTATAGCTACAACCCTATCTTTTCATTTTTGTAGTTTTCTGACATAGTGTGCAATGAAGTAAATAAAAATAAATATATCATTAACCTTAGAACTAAATTGTCGAAATGTTAAGAACTGTTGTAGAAGTTGTTATGACTTATCTTTTAATACAAAATAAATTAAAGCCATGAAATGTTATCTCTAATGCATCTGCATTAAAATTAGCACTAACTTAGTAGATATCTTTCATCTGAAGTCCAATGACAACAGAAACAATGGACATTTACAATAACAAAGACAAAAGACAAACTCAGAATTTAATATCGCAATTGTTTTAAAAAATGTAACGGAAGCTGCACTTATTCAATGCCGAAAGAATCTTCTCATTCCGACTATAAAGTGCAAAGTTATTGCCTTACTGGCTGATTCTTTGAAAAGTTAAAATCTTTGTGTTCTTTGTTATACTTATGAATATTTTTGTTGCCTGACTGATGTGATTTTGTGATTAAATTGGAAAAGTTCATTTTTACAATGCCTGTTTTTATAACGAACACATGTGTTTCCAAAGTATTTTAAAGTCAATTAATCTACCGATTTATTTATTTATTTCAGGCACAAAACACATTACAATCAAATATTATTAGCTTAAAAACGGTTTTGATGAGGTTTTGATCTAGATAGTAACGTAACAATATGTTCTTTCTATTTTGTACAAAGCTATCAATCAATTTTATTTTATTATAAATTATTTTATTTTTATGTGCATACTGCAAAATCAAAAGTTTTAAATATTAAAAAAGCTCAAAAAGGGACACACACACAAGGACACGATTACACTACTTACAATACAGAAATGTATAAACGTGTTTGTCAGCGATTATCTCAACAACACCTGGACTAATTTTGACAAATCTTTATCTTTGTTGTGATTGCTACGTGTCTCCTGGCAATCAGTCCATATGAAAGAAAATTTTCGAGAAGTGAGAATCGGTTGTTGGACACCCATGCAAAGCAGGGGCGGACCGCTATTGAATTCATAAATAAATAATTATAAAAACAGATGAAACGGGCAAAGCCATCAACGATGCGCTTGTAGCGTACAATTTAATGAATAAACACAAATAACGTCTATATGAAAATAATCTCGACCCAATCTTGCACAATGAACCCAAAATATCCCTAAAACCTTATCCCTCTTTTACCTAACGTAGTTTACTCCAAAATTGAAACCCAAGCAGCTTGACATTAAGTTTGGGAATTCTTCAATGTCACCTCTATTTTTGAAGAAAATACTTCTTGAATATCTTCGTGTTATAAAAGTTTTAGTACCTACGAAGTGAATAAACTCCATCGTCGCGCGTCGGGGACGTTAGGGCGTCAAATTGATATTTTAATATTCCCTCATTGTCTTTTTCAATCAAATTTTAAAGTAATCTTCGGATTATTTAAGTTTTACTCGAGTGTCTAATAATAAAAGTGTCTTTTGTTTTGTTTGTAAAATGAGATGGAAAATATTGGTCGCATAATGTAAATGCAAAAGAAGTTTCTTTAAAAATATTTCAGTAACTACGGGTTAATTTAGTCTGACGCTTGTAATATGGCTAGTGAGTATGCTTCGCAGCAATTAACTTGAATGCCTTAAGTAATTTTGATCATTAGGCACTTTATTCTTGCAAACAGAAAAATCAAATAAAGACGAAAAAGTATAGAGATTCCCATCAGAAATATTGATACCTCCGATCTTTTAAGAAGTAGCTAGAGATGATTTCTGATCCGGTTGCAATCAACCGTTTTTCCTATTATTGGATTCCACAATCCACAATATACGTAACTTTGTGGAATCTTTAATGCTTATATCGTATTTTACGCTCAATAAAACTCTTCATCCATCAACCGTTTGTCTCTCAAGAGTAATATGATTTTGGATTTGAGGGTCTTTTTTGGAGGTTAGAGAAGTTCATCAATTCGGCTACTGATTATAATGCCTCATGTTTTAACTGTGTATTGGTAAAAGTATTGAATTACTTATTTAAGGTTTTAACTTAAAGAAACCTCTTTTTTTTAAATCTGGAATTCTTTTAGTTTTAAATTACACAGAAGAACATATAATTATGTTCGTCTTCGTGTAAGTATTATATTAAGGAATGACAAACGCACTGAAGTTACGACGATGTTTAATAAATAAAATTCAACTAGTTCTAAATAACAACCTTGAACCTAAAGGGTCACAATTATGACCCCTGTTCCAGACATAAATCCATATAAGTACTATCAGAAAATAGTCCTCTGATGTTCGAATATTCTAACATATTACAGAAAAGTGTTACTCGACGTGGCGGCAGCCATTAAATATTTTATAGCCGTTAATGGATTTTCGTCGATTTATAGATACGCAATGCACCATTAATAAAAACTGACAAATAACGTTATATAAAATTGCTATGATTTATTATTTTTGGATGAAAATAATATTTTATTGTGGGGACTGAATGACCAGTAAATTCTAAACCATTTCGTTTTTTTCAATTGATTTTTAATGTTATTAGCAAAATATCATAAGTGTCTTTTCGAGTTCAATGGAACGTTTTTACCTAACTTTAAAACCAAATTCGATTGAGTACCTACAATAATGGTTCTGCATAATTGCTGACCAAGCCTTTTAAAAAATTACGTATATAACGAACAAATATTATTCAAAATAACATAGACCCTTTTTTGACTTGATACTTACATTGCGTCCGCAATTTAAAAAAGTGATTCGCTTAGATGATCCAGAGCATATTTAGTTACTTACAAAGTAGTGTTTACCCTTGACATTATTCCCTAAGCCCCTAGACGTAGTCTTGTCTTCTTCTGCCGATAGTAGCGGTTTTAAACCTAACCAGTTTGGGTTGAATATTTTAGAAGTAACGACTGCCAAGCGACCTCGGTATTGCAATAAAAACCAAAATGGAGGTCTTGTAGATTTGTTTTGGTTGTTTTTGTCAAGATTTTAGTATTGTTTTATCTACTACTGCATCATGTTGAAAGAGTTATTTTTATTGACTAGCAAAGCATACTTATATCCTCTATATGAGTCCTTTATTTTTTCCTTTTTTCCTCTTTTCACCTCTCCAATACCACGCTATGGGGCGCGAACGTCAGTTACTTAGGTAAAGTATCTTGGTTTATTTCATTGTCTGCTCCTGTTTTTACTTCTGTACCGAGCCAGGCCGCCATACAGTATCACTGCGCTTGCAAATCTGATCGATCATCAGCCCTGCTATAGACCCCATTTGTGGTGGTCTGATGGTCTCTGTCTGATTTGCTAGCTAGCATAGTTTTGTTTCAAAGATGGGTCTCAATCGTCACAGTTTGGTTCGTACCGCTTTAAGAACTCCTAAAATATGACTCAACTCTCTACACAACATCTTTTTTCTAAAGAACGTAAGAAAAAATATCAGCAATGTAAATGACCGAAAATCTTCGCTTGTTTTCTCATAGGAATCAACTTTCTGAGTATCAGTATAAGAATTCTTAATTACTAGGTAAGAACAACACCCACACAGTCCCGTGGTTGCGTTGTAGGCATAGAATCGCGTAGTTACTAAGTCATAAATCCCTCAGGAGTAATTACTGCGACAGAACTTCGTAATAAAGTTACACAATTTTTTCCTAGACCCGTCTCAAGAGAACTTTAGTCTGAAAAATATAAGAGAAGAAAACTTGACAACATTTATTGGTACCTACAACACAATATTAGTTGCTTGTTTATCATAAATCAGAAAAGAGGTCGTTGTACTCATTATTGTAGTAGTTTTAGTCAAAAGAAATCTATAGTTATGAATTATGTAAAGTTATTGTATTAGAAATGAAGTGAAAGATGACTCAAATAAATTATTCTTTTTGGCCTTAGCTTGAGTATTATTGGTTTTTCGTGTTTGTTCACAAATACTTTCAACAACTAACAAAAACTTTCGATAAAGTACCTAGTATAGGCAAGCATAGGGCAAGCATTGTTAAGTGTTAAGAATACTTTAATTTTTCATCTCGTCTTTCTATTACTGTATGATTAGGAACAAATATGCTATGCTGGACACCTATCACGTGGAACATAAGAAATTCAAAACACGGTAAATACTATCTATATCTGAATCTTACTCTCTATAGATAAGATTACTGTGATTAACATTTTAGAAACCTGAAAACAGTGAGAAGGGAGCTATTAAATGTAAGTCAATACAAACGGACAGATCTGGAAATCATTGAGAGAAATAAGCCTTCATTCTTTAGCAATCGAAATTTTGTAGCT
Organism: Spodoptera exigua; assembly: GCA_902829305.4. Classification (NCBI taxonomy): domain Eukaryota; kingdom Metazoa; phylum Arthropoda; class Insecta; order Lepidoptera; family Noctuidae; genus Spodoptera; species Spodoptera exigua. The sequence goes on from LR824612.2 coordinate 10,381,216, forward strand.
GAAATGATGATATTAATACTATCATTATTACTTTAAATAAAAGTACATTTACGTACGTCACCAGGTTTCAATATGGACGAAGAAAAATTGCACACTACCTTCGCCTCGTTTATAACCGAACAATCTCTGCATTGTGGAGGCAAGTTTTTGTTGGAGCCATAAATCAATCCGCAGCGAAAAGATTCTCCTAAACTTTTTGCTTACCATCTATGTACAGATATGAATAACAGCACATTTGAAATTGGAATTTTCTAGAATTTGTGATGGACAATGGTTAAAAACCATTTTACCAGTCCAGGATCCAAAAGTATTTTTTGGATATTATCGTCAATGGCCTTTAAAATTCTTTGTTTTTTTTAAGCAGTGTATAGACAGAACCATGAGTATCCTACAATATTATTCGATTTTGTAGATATTTTTTAGAAGTATAAACATATAATAAACTTTACTATAACTTGAAAAGAAAATAATGATACTTACAGGATAGTTTTTTTATTGAAATATACACAGAACTCTTTATAAAACTACTTACTAGGTATATCGGACGGGTGACATTGTGAACGTATTCCATTTTTTTTCCAAAATTTGAACAGGTTAAGCCCCGAGGCGGGCATGATATTGAATAAAGCGACGAAAAAAACGTTTTTATGTAGCGCAATTTAACGTACGCCAGTTTAAAATTGTTTGCACTAGATATATATATATATATTCATTTTATTGTAATATTGTTTATAAATAACTGCTTTTGCCCACGACTCCGTTCGCGTGGAATAGTGACTTCCTGCAGATTTTTGGTATCAAAACTATCCTATGTCCTTTCTCAAGTTCCAAACTATGTCTGTACCAAATTTCACAGAAATCGGTTCAGTAGTTTAGGCGTGTTGAAAAGACAGACAGACAGGGTTATTTTCGCATTTATAATATTAGATTAAATTGCAATTTTCTTATTTTCCTATCAGAGTATCCAATCCTTAGTTGTTATCCTTGGAGGAAGTTGAAAAGAAAAATACTACTATTGTGTTTACCTATAAAATCTAGACCCAACCCCTTCAAGTAAAGAAAACTCGTAAAAGAGCTGAACGAATCCACTTTATCTGTACTCGAACCGCCGTCAACCAAGTAACCGACGATTAATCAGCCTTATTAGTTCCTTCTCAAACTCTAACTAAATAATTGGTTACGATAAATGTTATTCCGGGAACTGTAATTGGTTTTCGTCTTATTTGTTTGTCGGTTGATTTTTCCTTTATATCTTTGTGTACGTGTAAAAGTTTTGTTTGTGTGCGTTCCCTTTCTGATTTATAGACTGAAGACTCGACCGTTGGAATTGTTCGATGTCTTAATTCGATTTTCTCAAGTCTTTCTGTTGATGAAGTTACTTTTTTCTTGAATTGTAATAATAATTGATATTAGATTTTTGGTTTTTATTCAATATACGTCTATTGTATTATGTTTTGGTTCAAGGGGCACTGAAATAGAAGGTACTTACGTTTCTTTGATCTTTGTTATTCTATACCTATTTTATTTTTAGGAATTCAATTCATTATACTATCTATTTGTTATTTGTATGACTGATATTACTCGTTATTTCAAAGATTTTGGTTAAAATAGTGACCCCAGTACTTATATCGTTTTTTGATTATATTCCCATTGCAGCTGCATGCACGATTGTCGCGAAATACCAGTAGGCTTAGGTTTTTTATAACAATTGTTAAACCTCCACGGACCCTAATGCATGTTCTTGTCAAACAATTGTGATTTCTTTAATAGTCAATATCATAACGATTTTATATATAGTCGTGGACCATTACCCAGTATTTCGAAAATCACTCAATTTGGTTTTATATTTTCACCTGTTGGAAAATATAGATTTGGCTTTTTTATTTGCCATAGACCAGTTAAATAGAAAACAAAAACATCTGTTTTAAAATAATCAACAATACGACACACCAACAATGTTTTATTAATCTTCAAAATTATGTTTACTTTGTTGTTATTGACATACTTGAACCAACATTTCTTACTTCCGTAATCAAATTTAAATTAAATATTGTTAGGTACCTAATTAAGTTTATTGAAATATTTTATTTTATTATTTTGTGCCAAAATTAAATTTATTATTGATAGATATTTTGAATGACACCATGTAACTAGATATCTAATTATACGTAATTATTATTGTACAGAGAAATTACATTGTAAATAATCCTTCAATTTTTGTTTTGTAGATGTATTATATGTCAGTATGAGTCTACTCGACCAGTATGATAACATATTTTGTTTTTGAAAGGGAAAATATATATTTCTTTTTTTTTAGGGATGCCAGATTCTTACTGACTATGAATATAACTCCGTTCCATCTCCATCTTCAGGCCGGAGCCGCTGTACATTGTCCGCTTGCACCTGCTTGCCCCGCAACCCCGGCTGAACATCAGCCTGGTTGTGCCCCGTCTGTAGTGGTCTGTTGGTGGATTCGAAAACCTCGCCTGATCATCATTCAATTCTGCCCTAACACCACAATCCATCAACCCTCAAATCTTTGCTGCGTTATGCCATGAAGAACACAATCATCATCAGCCTATAAGTGCCAACTGCTGAGCAAAGGCCTCTTCTTATACGGAGAAGATTTGTATAGTCACGGTGGCCCTTCTCATGCATGAAGGTTCGGCTTCGAAACCTGCAAAGTACCAATGTGACTTTTTCCGAGTTACATTTACTTTCTACGATTTTTTAGCCACCACTGACAAACGGTGAACGAATCGTGAGAACACCTGGACTTATAATTTCTAATTACAAGTTTGATATCGCCAATCCGCCTTAAGCAAGCGTGGTGATTAATGCTCAAATAAAAGAACGGTACGTTTAAAGAAAAAACAAAGAAATCTATTATTTTTGCGTTTATTTTTCTTAGCTTAAGATTTATTTTATACAATTCTTACTTAGCTGGTCAGTCTTCATTACAATATCCCTTAATTACATCCGAGGGTAGAACTTCATTCTTCAATATTTTCCACTCCAAATTCCCAAGTTCCCGGAATTCTTCATTCGGAGTTTGTGGAAGAAAAATTTTTCCTGTAAATTAAATAAAAGGTTCTGTTATGAGAAAAAATCTTCGTTTAAGTTTTAAAGTTTTTTTTTTTACTTTTCGGTACCTTGTACCTACGTGAAAGGTTCGTCAAGGATTAGAATTTTATCGAAAATAATTTATTTAACGCCCGCCGCTTCGCAAGTTGTGGAATGCAAAATTAATGAAAGTTCGGCTAGAATTAATTGAATTTGGAAAAGGTGTTCGAACTTTTAAAAATTGCTGTAAAATATTTATTATATAAAGAAAAAAGTGTTCTTTTATATAAAAAAAAAAAGTTTTTCCACGCTAAGGTTTCTTTCAATATATTGGGTGCGTTTACACACATACACACGGGAAGCGTAGCCGCGACACGTTGCAAGCTAGCCTGTTACCCAGTCATAACGTCAACCTTTGTCTATAGTATAGTCCAATATATTATTGTTTGTATTTTCTAAATTCGACTTTACTGATTTTTAATTGGCTTCTTGATCTCAAAATCAAAGATTCGAAATTCCATTTAATTTTATTAAACAAACAGCGACGCTCGCGCGCTTACTCCAGCTGCTAGGCTCCTATAGATTGTAGGATGATGTTTTATAGCCTAGCCTATACATAGCACGTAGGAACATTGTCGCTATCTATCAGTGAAAGATGTTGGAAATCCGACCAGCGGTTCCAAAGATTGCCTCCTACATACAAGGTCACAAATTTTACCTCTTTTTAATATTAATATAGATTTCATCACCATTTGTGCAAGTAAGTATAAAAAAGAAAAGAAAAACTACAAGGGTTAAGCCGAGGCTTGTTGTTTCTTTACCAATGTCATTTCCACGTTTTTTTGCTATGCATCTTCAAGGCTGCTCTATAAAAAGATAAATGTCCATTTGACCGGAGCTGACGTTTTTGTACGAATTTGTAACCATTAGACCGTGATAATGTTAGTGGCATTAACGCTTGACAAAATATGTTTCCTAATAACCTGTCTGTATTGATTTGTTCGTTATCCTGTCTATATTTGGGTCCTTCAGGTTCCTTTTTTAGGTACTTCGGCACGAATGGGTCGGCTCGACCGGAGTGATACCACGGCCTCACAGAAAACCGGCGTGAAACAACTACAGCGTTGTGTTTCGCCGTGTGAGTGAGGTTACTGGAGGCCCAATCCTTCCCCTCCCCCAATCCCTCCTCAATCCCTAAATCTCCAAATCTCTAATCCCTTATCCCTAAAAAGTCGGCAACGCACTCGTAACTCCTCCGGTGTGGGTGTCCATGGGCGGCGCTGATTGCTTACCATCAGGTAATCCGTCTGCTCGTTTGCCGACCAATCACATAAAAAAATACAAACATCTATTAATATATACTATAATTTCATAAAGTTGAAGAGTTTGTTTGTTCGCTTGATCTCGCTTGTCTCTGGAACTAAGGGTTCGAAACAGACTTTTTTGTGTTGGATAGTCCATTTATCTAGGAAGGCTATAGGTAAATAATAAATAACGCTTCTGTCACTAGTAGCTGAAAAGCGTGTTAAACCGCGTAGAGAGTAGCTAGTATAAAACATTTAAAATAAATTTAGGTGACGTGTCATGACGCACTGGAACCGCGCCCGTTTCATCATTTCAAATCACAAAAATATAAGAAACCGATATGCTTGTCAAGGCACGCGTTACGCAAGTATGTTTTTGCCTTTAATTTATCTGACGAAAAGAGGTTTAGTTTATAATAATAAATGATTTTTTTTATTTATTAATGAAATGTTATAAAATATTTTTTAAAAAAAAAACCTTGCCCGACATTATTATTTTCTCTTGTGTCGTAGGTGCGTTTACAAACATACAATTTCACATGCACATAACACCCAGACGCGGTACAAGAACCTGTAAATCACACAAAGAGTTGTTCCGTGCGGGAATCCAACCCGTGACACGTTGCGCGGCAGCCAGTTGCCCAGCCACCGCGCCAACCGTGCAGTCGATAAATATTTGATGTACGTAGTTATTTGTTAAAAGATGTAATACAATTAAACAAGGATAATTTAAATATATTAGTTCAGGTTTGTAATTGCCTTCTGCACGGTGGATAACTAAAAGGCAGTCAAAACTATCAGTCAAATCGCTGAACAAGGAAAATAAAAATTGAAATCGTTTTAACAATTATTGTCAAGATCATATTTAATATCTTAATTATTGCAATGATAAAATAATTATAAAGGTCACCTTGTGATGTTTGAGAAGATTTCCGAGACAGTATTGTTTCATCACCGGATTTTTCCGGATTTTTTTTCCGTTTGAGATTATAATCACGTATTGTTGTAATCATGATTACACTGTTTGCCCAGGCAAATGCCTGGGCAAAAGAATATTGTGCAAAATGTCGCGGGTTTTATTGTGTGACTCGTAAATAGTTTTTACTTATCTGTATACCTATTTATGTTTTATTTGTATGTTTGTAAACATATCCATTATACTGGGGGCTTGAAAAAAAACTTGGGCGTTTAAAAAAATAGGGTTAATCGCTATTAACAGCAGGAGAAAGAAGGGTGGTTTTTAGTCAGTAAGAGTCTGACGCTCCATCTATCCATAACCCTAGGCAAGAGAAGTCACTTGATAGTTTTCTCTTCTCAAAAAGAGGGTTTTAAAAATATGTATTTAGCTGTCTGTTTCTCTCCAAGCATGGACAGAGTTTAATTTTTAACTTGAAGGTCCAAGCAACAATATGATTTCTCCTTCAGTAGTAGGCAATATGAAGGTGCTAGTTGAAGGATGAAGGGATTTTAATAATATCTGAGCTGCTTTAAAAATGATAGCGTAGCTTAGATTTGAATGACTGCAAGCTTGGCGCGGTGGTTGGGCAACTGTCTGCCGCGCAACGTGTCGCGGGTTCAGTTTCCGCACGGAACATCTCTTTGTGTGATCTATGAGTGATGTAAACGCAGCCAAAATAAAGGAGAAAGTCTTAGCGCCTTTTTTTATTTTTAAATATAGGTACCACCTCAATTGTATGAAGTTGATGTAATATTTTTATTTGGAGGGCATCCTTAGAATTTTACAAGCATCCACATCAAAGTGTACACTTACAGCAGTCTTCAGGCAATACGCAGATCTTCAATCCATCATGGTACACGTAGTCAGGTTTGCAATCACAGCTGTTGTACCGACAGCCGCTATAGCAGGTCTTATTCACTTCCTTATAGTCTGAACAGGATCTCCCACAATGGTTACCACAACCTGATGTCGCATTAAAGTCTCCTGCGCAACTTGCTGTGGATAGACGAAGGGTATTGTAAGTAAAGTTGTGGAGGTATATGCAGAATCACCGCGTGTACAATAAATACCGCCTACTTATCTTGGCGAGTCTGAAGTTAGCCGATGAGCTGGGCAGTACACAATTTTGTTCCTAAAAGATCCATCGCGAACACAAACGGCTAACTTCAGACTCGCCAAGATACGGCGGCCGTACTGTACGGCGCGTAACGTTTCTTAAACGACCCAAAAAACGAACCACTAAAGAAAAGACCACTAGAGATGGGACCCAACAAGGCTGATGCTCAGCCGGATTTGCCGTGCCATAGCATTAAGGTAAACAAGGCCTCGCCCCAGAGCGGGAGAAGAAACGGATTGTTTTTAGTCACTAACACCCGGTTTCTGAAAGGCTTGTCAACGCTAAAATTAACTAATCTCCTGTTAAATCTCTTGTCATCTGATTGGTTGTTGATAATTCAGTCAACCAATCAGATGACTTGACAAGAGATTAAATTGATTTTAACATTGATCGGCCTTTCGGAAACCAACACTCCCTCTCCGTACTCTTGGGTTAGTTATATTTTGTAGTTGGAAACTTTAAATGTTTATTTTACCTGATGGGTGGTAATTCATAGAAGGATAGTTATTATTTATTTATTTAATTAAGTGGTTGCGGTTTTGTATGCTGCTTGCTTGCATAGTATTATGATTGGTGACGTTATAGGATATACATAGGTAAGTTGCAAAGTTTATATGAGTAATATGTGACCACAAATAAATAAAACGAATGTGTCTGACACGGTCTCATAGAAAACCGAAACAACACTTACGTTGTGTTTCACCGTGTCCATGTGTGTGTTCAAATCACCGTATGTCCTAAATTCTACAAATATTAAAATTCCTAACCTCGTAAGGTTGGTAACATACATGCCAGTTCTCTAGTGAGTAAGATTCTGACTAAAAAACATCTCTTTCCTTGACCTGCTCCAGGCCGAGGCCACGGTACTTTATTTCTCTTGTACCCTGTCTGAACATCGGACATTTTGGGCTCCATCCGAGGTCTAAAGGGCTAATGAAATGTCACATAACAGCCGTGCAGATTGTACTTTAACTTAGCGATGAAAAAATATGGAACACAAAATTTAAGTCGGTAATATGAATACTGTAAAACGGGGTGAATAGAATTCAAGGCGTGAATGGACACAGAAGGCCCTTTTGTTTTGAATGATGGCCCTTTTGTTTATCTATTCACTCCTTAAATTCTATTCACCCCGTTTTACCATTATTTCAATCAATACATCAGACTCAGACCTCCAATCCATTCGTTGATATGGAAATCAGGGTCAATATCACAAGTTTAGTAGTCACCTACAGGATTACTGAACCCTAACTATATAATACCTACACATTGTCATACTGTACTATAAGTACTTATCTACTTAGGGAACTCAGCGCACATAATACCCGCACCCACAGACCACAAACTTGACTCACTTCTAAGTTCTTACCGACTTTGGGCGACTTCAAATAACAAAGTTTCACCTACAGCTTGTTTAATTTGTACCAATTCAAAATTTAGATTCCTATTGTTATATGAAGTAAGGTTCAATTTGGATTCTTGTATTGCAAGTATATTTTATTTGTAATTTTTCTCTATTGTATTAGTTTGGTTTTCGCAATCGATTGAGTTTTAACTACAGATGACACTTCAAAATGGCATCATTAATCAAATACCCATGATTATGTTCAATACATGGTTTGTATTTAATTTCTTTTTTACTGAATATTTTTCTGTTTTTATATATTTATGGGTTGAGGTTTGTAATTCGCAACCTGATAATATTAGAGTCATTACATAATTTCTCTATTAACCTGTGAGCTTTCTTTAAAATGTTAAAAAATAATATACATTCTGAACATTGTCAACGAAGAAACTCCTTACTTATACCTCCATATAATCGCAAAGTACTCACAACAGTCCTTCTTCGGTATGCAAGTCCCGTTAGTGTCGCGTACCATCCCATCTATGCACACGCATTCCGGTCTGCACAGTGATGTGGCCCCCCCACAAGGTATAGGGTGGCCCAAGTCTTCACATGTTTTCGGCCCACAGTGCGCGCATTCTACGCTGATTTCGTTTTCCTTACATACTTCCCTTTTTACGACTGAAATAAAAACATGTTTTTCTTTTTTAAAAGGCGATGTTTTTTTCTTATTATAATAGTTATTTAATTGTTTGTTGGTTTATTTTTTCGTCTACATACCTATACATATAGTATGTTGGTTGTGAGATGAAATATAGTTTGATATAAAACAATCATGAAGAGATATTTAAAAGTTGAGTTTAAATTCATTTATTTAGAATGATATAGTTTGTCATTTTATTTATAAATTACGGATACGTTTCACACCTTCATATTAAACTTATTCCGGTATTCCAATAAACTCAAATTCATACAAATTGTGTTCTATATTTAATTTTTCAGATGTTGTGAGTATCAGTGGTAGTATAAAACGGACCAAGTTGTTCTTATACTACGAAATAGAAATTTATTTTACTAAATAATATATTTTTCTTTATTTATTTTTTATTTAACTAAGTACATAATAATTTTCCATAACCGACAATTAAAAACATGAAACATTCTTCAATTGAAAATAAAATACAGTAAGTATAATTTAAGTGTATTGATTTGATTACATACTTTCCTTAACATTTACAATTTATTCAAATGAATTGAGAAAGCGAAGAAAGTACTAACTTCACAGAAACAATTGCGTTTCTCACAAAATTACTTCCGAAACTAAATTAGACTTCTTGTTCCTATATGAGCGGAATACCTGACAATATTAAATAGTACTAGTTTTGCACATCAAACTACACATCCAGTGGAAAAAGACCTTACTATGCACGGAATTGTTAGGTACTGCGGGGTCAACAAAATTGGCAGGTATGTTCTTTATATCGCCAATTCTTAAAACAGGGTGCACTACGGCGCAACCAACATTTTATTAGACTTTGCAAATTTTGAATGTGCAGTGTTCTTTTTAGCATATAAACAGGAAAATAAGTTGGCAAACAAGTAGGCGAATTACCTGATGGTAAGCAATCGGTGCGAGAGCTACGCTTCAGCACGAATGGGTCGGCTTGACCGAAGTGATACCACGGCCTCACAGAAAACCGGCGTGAAAAAACTACGGCATTGTATTTCGCCGTGTGAGTGACGTTGCAGGAGGCCCAATTCCTCCCTTCACCCTATCCCTTTCTTCAATGCTTAAATATCCGAAACCCTTATCCCCAGAAGGCTGGCAACGCAGTCCAATATCCATGGGCATGGCATCAGGTAATCCGTCTGCTTGTTTGCTGACCTATCCCATACAAAAAAGTCGAGCCGGGTAACCAATAGAAATTGCATAATTGTAGGAAATAGGAATACGGCAATGAACACATCACAAATGACCTTCCTTACCTACTTTTATAACACGTAATTGAACTGGCTAGATATGTGTAGATAGATGACCTACTGAAGATCCCTCTTGTATTTTTTATGGGCTAAGTCATCCTGTCACTTCTCCCACTCCGGGCTAAGGCCGCGGTAAATTATTACACTTGTACCCTCAAGCCGTGTTATCTATATCTATACTAATGTTATAAAGAGGTAAAAGTAAGTTTGTATGTAGGGGGTAATCTTTGGAACCGCTAGTCGGACTTCCAAAATTCTGTCACTATTATATAGCTACAATGTTCCTGAGTGCTATATGCAAACATCACGCTACGATAAAATGGAGCCGAGCAGCGGGTGAAACCGCGTGAGAGTAGCTGATATAACCACATGGAAGTTGAAGACTCCTGTCTTCTCTTTAAGAGAAGTCTTAATTACATGTTTGTATGTGTGTAAATAGTAGAAAGTCCTACGTGGAAACTACTAAGGCCGTGTTTGCACTTACGATTTCAATCAAATGAACTATGCACGGACGGTTTCACTAGTAACGTTGTGTGAACAAGGGATTCGAGTGCACTTGAAAGTTTACTATTCGAAGGATTTGCACTAGTTTATTGAATTGGCAAGAAATCTACCTTTGGATGGAGATTGGATTGTTAAATAACAAGCTAATTTCCTGCCGTTTCAGACGCTACTTGGCTCCTATTGGTCATATTGTGATATTTTATAGCCAATACTTGCCTTTTTGGATAAATGAACTATTCCAAACAAAAGGATTTTTTCAATTCGAACTAGCAGTTTTTGAGGTTACTGAGACCAAATGAACAAACTCTTGAACTTAACAATATTACGAGTACTTAATACGTTAGAGTACCAATTAGTACTAAACTCATGTCATTGTGAAAATCATCATACTGTGTTTGTCACCTAATGTAATTACCTCAATAAATAAAAATAAAAATACCGATTTTGATATCTTTGATTTAATTTAGTTTCTAACATTTGGTAGTGTTCGGCTTTTTTAAAGCCTTGAGAGAGAATAATTCGAAATATGAAAAAACAAAACCAACACTGTCAAACCCGCGCTCACGGAATACCGGCGTGAAATAAGCTTACGTTATGTTTTACCGTGTGAGTTACCGGAGGCCCAATCGTCCCCCCCCATTCTCAATCCGGCCGGCAACACACTTTAACTCCTTTGATATTACGAGTGTCGATCGGCAGCCATTAGGTAATCCGTCTGCTCGTTTAAAGACCATGAAAAATAAATAAATCTCCATTTTAATTCGTATATTCACTCGCCATTATTGATATTGTAAAAATTTTTGTTAGAGTTTTCTAGAACGGTTGTGTGATGGTCAGAATCTCATATGTATGTATAACAAATATTTGACAAGGAAACCCAGCTTGTTACCTACGTACGTGTTTCTTGGTCTTCCTTATAAAATGCAATGTGAAAATGCCGGAACATATTCTCGGTTGCTTGTTCAAACAATTATTTAACGTACAATGGGTACGAGAATTTAAACTAAAAAGCTGTTCACTTAAAATAGTTAAAACATTGTTGAAATATATTTTTTTTAATAATTTTGTTAAGTCATCTTTAATTTCTTTAACTATTTAAAGTAACATAATTATTCACCAATGGCGTAGGTGCGCAAATAAAAATTCCGGGTAGACAAGCACAGCTTTCAAATCCAAACTGAAAATGGAGGATCGTGACAAATTATTAAAAATTATAAATCACAATTAAAACTAAAGATGCTTTACATTTTAACACGGCCAAATAATATTTTATGGTATATGTTTAGCGGTAAACAAGCAAGCGGGATCACATAGTGGTAATCAATCGACGCTATCCATAGACACCCGCTACACCAATGGACCTACAAGTGCGTTGCAAACTGGAAATTGCACCGGGTCTCCGGTCCGGTAACCTCACTTATGAGGCGAAATAACTCAAGTCGGTTTTCAGTAAAGCCGTGGTATCACTTTAGAATGTTGTGTTTTATACTTATATTTCAGATATAAACATGCATAGTTTGCCCACTTTCTCAAAAACAAGTTTTTTTTTCAGAGCAGACTTTTCTGGTAATTAGATGAACAATTGGATTTGTCTATAATATAATAGTTTTAATATATCGAGTAGTAGTATAGTAGTAACAGACCATAATAAAAACATAATAAACTTAAAAAAACTTACCTTCACTATGTATAAAATAAACCCAATACGTGGCAACCATAACTATTACAAACAGCTTAGACATATTGAACGTCTTATTCAGCCGTCAACCACTTCACAAATGATATAGTTTTAAACAATTTTAATTCAACCATTGCCATTCAACCTTTTCCCTGTTAATAGGGTTGCCACGCTTACCTCTTATTAAAGTGTTGTCGGTAATTTTAGAGAGTCGAAGCTTGATTAAATATAAGTTCGAACTGTCTGTCTGTAGTAATTTATAACGGGAATCTATTTGAGTACTTACCGTATTTTTAATCAAAATTAATCTACATTGCCGTGCTTCGGATTTTTTTTAATGAAGTCTAAAGCGCTTTTCCAAGAAAAAGTAAAAGTAGTTTATAGAACTTGATTTTGTCCTTTTTGCTCGTTTATTTGAGAAAGGTCTAAAAAAAGAATTTTCACGTGATTTTTTCTTGTCATAGGTGCATTTACAAACATTCAAATTCACATAATTATAAATAAACATAAACCGGTGACTGTGTAGTAAATTTTTATTTATATGTTATAATTAATGGTTTTTACTCAAAGTGTATTTAATTTTAGTTGACTGATATTTTTTTTTTTTTTGTATTAGTATATATATTTAACTTACTTCAACTTACAACTACGTGTAAAGTAATTACTTTACTTGCGACTAAAACGCGGCAACCCTAACGCTCAATGACTAATTCATTTCGTTATACGATTCTTGATACATTTTCCTTTAGTTCTCGATGTATTTTTCTTTGAAGTGCAATGTAATTAAGTTGTTCATTCATTTGATTGGCAATTAAGATTAAAGATTTGTTTCAGTCATAGTTTTGTTAAGGTTTAGAATACCTTTTTTTCTGGGGCGAGGGAAGGGATAGCGAAATTATCCAATGACTTCTCTCGCCCAGGGCATTCACGTCACACCGGTATATCATCTCACGTTTCAAACCCGCAATCTCGTACATGAAAAGCCTAACCAGACCACTACGAAACAGAAAATAATAACAGGTATTCTAAACCTTCAGCCGGGGTTGCGAGGTTAGCGCAATAAGGTACTGCGGGCTCGGCCCAAAGCAGGAGAAGGAACGGGGGTTTTTAGTCAGTAAGAGTCTGACACTCCGAGAAGTCATTTGATGATTTTCCCCTCACAAAAAAGGGTGTAAGGTTAATCATCCAATACAGTTTGGCAGTCCCTATTTTAAAGGTACAAGTAATGAAATTTTTTAACGGTATGCCCCAACGATTAATTTTTACGTTTTAACGATATCGGTTGGCATACGAGCAGATGCATTATCTGATGGTAAGCAATCAGCAACGCCCATGGTGTATCGTAATATCAATATCATAGGCGGCGAAATTGGCGCCTTACCTACAACTGTGTATTTTTTTTTTAATAACTTTGCCCCACACTTGGATTTTCTCCTGTGACGTGGCTGCTTTTACAAACATACAATTTCACATACACATGACACCCAGACCCGAAACAACAATTTGTGGATCACACAAAGTGTTGTTCTGTGCGGGAATCGAACCCGCGACACGTCGCACGGCAGCCAGTTGCCCAGCCACCGCGCCAACCGTGCAGTCAAGTCAGTCATTAAGGATAGGGGGTTATTTAAGATTTGAGGATTGAGGATGAGGAGGAAGGATTGAGCCTCCGGTAATCACACTCCTACGGCGCAACATAATTTAAGATTTAAACAACAAGGCAGCATAATTATATTTAACTGTAAAAATCTGAGACAGCCTAACAAGATATCATATCGAAGTACTTATACATATTTATGAACGTAAAATCTGACCTCATTACAGTAGTCCCCTAAACCATCACTCATAAGGTGCAGGAATATAAATAACGTTAGTAAAAGTAAAAGATCTTGCGAACTACTTAACTTTTTACGTCGCTGTAATCTATTTTAGCTGTATGAAGTAGCTAAGTGTAGTAACTCCAAGGAAAATAAATATAGTCGAATAAGTTCTACAAGTAACTCCCAAGTTGCACGGGAGCAGTTTGAAATGTACAATCGGCGGAATCGATTGGTGTACAGGCAAATTGCTGCTCGCTGATTTTAAACTTTATTGTTTTATTTGCTAATTTAAGTAATAAAATGTATTTTGTTTTGTTCTGGAAAGTAGGTACTGCTTCCTATTACATAAAGGAAATATTTGAAAGTGTTTTATAACGTGGTCAAATAAAAAAAAAATTACAACTCTTTCGAACAACGTACTTACGTAGAACGTATCGAAAAACTAGAAGTTAAAATTCTGTTCTAGATCTAAAGATATATTTTGTTGTGTGTATACCTATTTAAATAATGGACCACATTTGATTCAGATGAAACATTAAATATGATGAAAATTTTAGCATCAGGTATAGAGGACCAGGTCGGCTAGAATGATAGTGGTCCCACAGCAAACAAAGCATGTGAGTGACCAGCAAGGGTTGTGGGCTAAGCGTAATAATGTACCGTGAGCCTGGTCTGGAGGAGATGACGAAACTTTCGGCCCATCTAGAGCGTATTTTTCCACGAAAATCTAAATTGATACTGGATGGCCAATCCGCCATCCATACCTAAAATGGGTTACTTTATTAGTGATACTTCTGCTCGTTTGCTGCCAAAGCCCATTAGAAAATAGGTACCCGTATCATCAATCCTGCACGATAGTACCGGAGTTCGTTAAAAGCAAACAGGTACAATATTCTAGCGTGTAAAGAGCTTTGCTGGACCAGTTTTGTGTATGTTTAAAACATTTGTAAAGTTTCTCTTCTACTTGACTATCTTAGGGACCGATGCGTTACTGATATTGGTAGTTTGATCAAATTATTTTGTGGATATCTTGTTTAGCAGTCATCGCTTCTCATGTATAAGGGTTTGAAATCTAGCAAGTACCAATGTAATTTTTCCGAGTTATCTGTTTTTTCTATGATTATTCAGACACCACTGACATTCCGTGACGGAAAACATCATGAGGAAATCTGAACTTGCTTGGAGATTAATGCTCAAACTTTATCCGTGTGAGATGAGGCTTTGCTCAGCAATAGATACTTATGGGCTGATGATGTGATGTTGCCTATTTGTGTAACAAAGATTAGTTCATGACATTCCTGTCTATTCTCAATCCTCTAATCCCTATATAATTTATCCTCCTAGACCCCAACAGGCTGTCACTTGTAACTTCTCTGTTGTTCTATATGTCTGTGGGCAAAACCGAATGGTTACCTTCGGTTAAAACGACCGCTCGTTTGGCGCACTATTACAAATCAAGCTATTTATAAATTGAATATTTGCGTCATAAAGTACAACCCTGGTTATGCATTCGAAATTCCCAGTAATCGGTAGGAACAGTTTTTTTGACATGTGAATAATACGAAAAAATCGTTTGCTTTAGTCAAATATGTAGTAAATATATGTGTATAATATTTGGCTTATTTCTGTACTCAGTTACAAATATTTACTATATTAAACGTTCACTCTATTCACTAAATTTAACATACGTTTTAAGAGGTAAAAAGTAGATAATTAGGCTGATCCGTGATACGATGAAATCATGCATACACCTACGTAGACTACTGAACTAAGGGGCCTTTAAAAGGCCTCTTGTTGACGCGGAACAACTACCCAATGACTTCTCCCGCTCTAGGTGGGACGTGAGGGAGAGTCAGAATCTTACTCACACACAGTCACCCCGTTCCTTCTTTTGTTTTCGGCCGGGACCTCGGTATAGTATTGCGCTTGCTCCCGAAATTCCGGTAACTGGTTTGAGGACCGAAGTTTCTAGGTCACCAAAACGGCTAAGATAGTGCTGATGTTGTACTCGACCTGTCTTATCTGCATTAATTTAGCTAAAACCTAGACATGCAATGCCAAGTACTTTTACCTGCCTCCTTTAACTCACCACTTAACCGCTGACTAACCTTCCACCACAACTTTTAATTTACCTTTACGTTCTCGTTATACCAGTAAATTTATTTCCAATTAGTAAAATACTTGGAACGGGAGTTTCCTTGTCTTAATTGAAGCGCCTTGCAATTACCAAACGTTTGTGTTGAATGCAAATTTTATGCATCATAGTTTTAGTTTTAATTTGCATTACTTTGTTCGTGTTAAGGTGGATTACTATGTACCTTTTATATAAAGTTTTACATTGTGTTTATATTCTATTAGATACTTTAATTTATTAGTGCTAAAGTAAATTTGGTCTCAATGAACTTTGACAGGTAGATTATGAGGCAGGTTGAAAGAGTCAATTGATGATTTTGACGACGGCGAGCAAGGGTAGCTTGCCACCCGACCAAAATCAGACCCGAGCTTACGTCACGTAGCGTTTTCCGCGCGCTTCAAACAATCAACATCATGACCATCAAAGATACCCAATAGGGCCGTTGTTACGCAGGTCAAGCGCAATAAGATACCGCATCCTCAGCCTGACATTCCATCTCGCCTGACCGTTGGGAGAGAGAAGTCATTTAATAATTTTTCCCGCACAAAAAGAGGTATGTTACCTGTACCTATATAAGAATGCGCCTTACAATTTTATTGGAGCAAATAATTATTTTGCAATGATTGCTTTAAATTTTATACCGGCAACTATAGCCCGTAAGAATGTCTGTAAATATATAATATTAGTACTTAATAATTATAGTTTTCAAAAGTCATAAAATAATATTAGCTAATTTGTGCGCTGGCTGCTATTCATCATTATCATTAGCCGGTAAGTGCTTTCTGCCTTTCTGCCACACAAAGTCCAAAGTAAGGATTAATCTGGCTTCCTCAAAGAAATTGGAGATTTCAAACTTATAATCAGAAATTTTGTGTCCAAGTTTCCTCTTAACCTTTTACTTTCATCACAATTTTATGTCAGTAGTGTCTTAATAATCTTAGAAAATAAATATACTGATTACCTACAAGGTCTATAAAAATAGTAGCTAGACCAATTAGACCTTTTTATAAACGGTAAAGGTCTACATTTAATTTTAATGAAACGTAAGACGAAAGCTCTTGTTCTCGCAATCCACGTGGAATTCACTTTGTTCTTAGGTCAAAAAAGAGTTACAAAGGAAAACATTGAAGAATGTATATCAAAGAACACATTTTTCGGAAGGCACAAAAATAAGGAAAACTGACAAAAAATATCCTTTCTGTGTTTTAAAAATAATAAATTATTTTCCGAAAACAATTATGTAGTTCGAGTTAAACATTTACAAAGGAACAGAATTGTAGGTCTTTTTGAGGTAGGATTCATAGAATTACTTCTTCGTCCTTTCATTCATTGCCCCGGGGGTGGGGCGCGAGGTAGTGTCACTCTTGCTGACTTTAAACTACCGTGTTCCTCCTCCAGCTTCGGGCTGGAGCCGTGGTACATTATTTCGCTTTCACCCACAACCCAGACTATCACCCTATTGGGCCCAATCTGTGGTACAGTTGAGATCTCAAAACAGTTAGTTTTCAGTCATCATTAGCCACAAGATTACCCTGCTGAGCAACAAGACCAGGCTTAACATTACTACGCTTGCGTAAGTCGGATTAGTGGTTTTAAACTGTCGTGTTTTTTCAATTTAATACTTTTAACATGCATATCTTTCTGCAACATATAACACCTTTATTTTTTTTATGGAATAGTTTGGCTAAAGACCCTATGAACCTGATGAAAGAACCTGATGACCCTTATGATATAAATCGATGCCGCCTATGGGCTATGTCATTGGGAGGATTCATGAATAGGCTTAGGTAATTCATATGCTTAGGTAATTAATATTTTATCTAATTTTACCTTACAATGACATAAAGTCATTGTAAGGTAAAATTAGCTGATGATTATGATGACATGTGAAAGAGCTTAAAATATATTGAATATTCAAGCACAATATTTTACTGTATAAAAGGCAGGATGAAACTATCGAGCTATAGTAGGAAAAAAGGAAATATAATTATGTTTCCTTATTTTTAGCAGCCCAAAACCTCATCTCTAAGACAAGTCTCTTAGGACATTTACCAAGTTTATACAACCTATAAGTTATAAAGTTTTGATTCGTTTCACAACAAAATGTCACCCCCGAGTCTTAATTTTATGTTAACAAAATGTTGATTAAAGTTAGGACAAGCTTATCTTAGTAGATTCTTGAACAAACTATTTAAAACCACGATTAAACTGGCATTATCCAGGATTGATTTGGTTTTAGGATGCCTAAGTGGTATAAACCTAATCTTATCTTGATGAAGAGCCGACTTAAAAGGTTTTGGGTAACGAAAGGAGGATCCGTTTCATTTTGTACCAGAAAAGATAAATATAGAATCTAGTGCTCTAAGGCATATGGTATAGGTTATTTAAGAATTTTATTAAGAATCCACTATTTCTAAGTTATGCGTGGTGTAAACGAGCAGACTTATTTCCTGATGGTGAGTAATTAGCGCCGCCCATAGATTCCTGAAACACCAGAAAAGTTGCAAGTGCCTTGATTGCCCTGTGGAGATGGAGGACTTTATGTTGTTGAGACACCTGCGGCCCGGACTAAGCGTTTTGCCTCGTCATTTATACCGCGTACATCGAGGGATTGGAACAGTTTGCCGGCTGCAGTCTTTCCGTCCAAATGTAATTTAGGTGTTTTCAAGGCTAGAGTGAATAGGCTCTTAATAAACTAGTGCACCTTACCATCAACGGTTGCATCACTGCTTACCAGCAGGTGGGATCGCAGTCAAGCACTAGTTTATAGCAGGTAAAAAAAAGGAGATAAGGGAGTGGTAGGTGTGTAACTTCACATAAGTAAATCGTTATATTCAATAAATTTTATGTCGTTTGATTACTGCTACGTATATTTTGATGTATAAATAGGTATCCATTTATACCATGTTTTAGCACTCGCTCGTTTTCATATAATGTATAATAATGAACCCCCTCATATTTTTTACAGAGTAACAAATCGAGACCTTTCATTCTATTACGATAGATAGGAATATGATATCAACAGTGCTATTGTAGCGTTAAGGGAATTTAAAACCAAAAACCGCGACATAAAAGACATTTCGTAGCACAAATTAGCTAACTGAAAAGGTCCAATAAAAATCTAATTAATCCAACATAAATCACCTAATTGAATCTATCTTCAAACTTTCCATTTAAAACGGTGCGCTGGTTACAAAATTGCATAACTTTATGCAATTAAAGATGGCTGGCTTTAAAAAACCCGCGTCAGCTCTTTCAATAAAAAACTTTATTACGAACGATGGAAAGTTTTAATAATCCCAAGCGACAAGCGAGAACGTCCGAATCGGGATGGTGTAACCTCATTTCACACCGGGTGAGTCCTACTCATTCATTTTTAAGGTGATAAGTAAATTTATTATAAACTAGGTCATTTATTTTGCAGTCGTGAGATTATAAGGTCAAATTTTGTTCCTTTCTGTGTTTTTCGTATTATAATTTTCGTTTGATATATTGAATTAATTATTTTTTCCACGGCTTACTCACGTAACTCTTCGACTCGACCACTTTCAACACACACTAGGGCTCATAATTCATGAGCAACATTGCTCACACGGTGCGGCGAAGGTCATGCAGCTTGTATTTAATTTTTTATTGTTTCTCTGTTCCAATATGTACTTTTATCGTTTCTTTTGCTTATCTCATCCACCCAGGAGTATGAGGGAGTGTCAGGCTCTTGCTGACTTTAAATTACCCCGTTCCTTCTCCAGCCGTTATCATAAGCCCCGTTCCATCAGCTTCTCCTCTTAATAGCGCATCACTGAGCTTAATCTTCAGCTCCTTGCGTCCAGTTACTATCAGTTAGATGGTGCAAGCACGCAGCCAGCTAGGCAGTTTTTTTTTGGGCAAAATAAATAATTTTGAATTTTCAATAGAATTAATAATTAAAATATATTCCTACTTTTATTCATTGATATGTTGACCTATCATATATATATCATATTCATATATATGATGACTTTGACATTTTTGGAGATATTTTTTCAGATATAATTAATAATATTGATATTTTACTTTGGTTATAGTCGTGGTTATAGTGTCGAATTTGACTTGTTGTTAAATATCGGATTATGGTAAGTAATCTTTAATTGCGTGTACTTATTCTCATTAAGTTTTCTATCGATATGTGAATGTTTTAGTTTTTTAGAAGGTTTTAAATTTCATAAGAATTTTGGTAGAAAAATGTGTTAAAGTCAGAATTATTAATGTCTAATGCACCTATGTTTGATATGTCAAATGATATCTACAACCTAAAATACTTGTTACTACTACTTGACCCTACGTAGTTATGTACAATGTCGTATATAGTTTTATGTCCTGAATCATTATCACCGGGGCGACAACTAACTATGGCTTCAGTCATCAAATAAATCTCTCTAATCTGTTGACAAACATCTTGAACGGTAGGCCTAATACAATTATTTGATCGCATAATTTAATTAATTAGGTACTGATTTAATCAAATTATTAATATGAATTATGTTCCGTGTATTTCATTGATTTACAGCCTATGCATCGGTTGTAGTAGTGTAAAAATTCTTACATAGGCTAGATGCAAAATTTGTCCCTCCCTTGTCCAAAAATCTGTACTTAGGCAGCAAATCTAGAAGATAGCAAATTTGAATCTTGAAGAGTTTTCATAGTGTAAGCCGTCCTTTAAGTAAAGAAGTGCTTCCAGATATTGGTTTGTCGAATTCTGGTCTTTTTCTATTAAAATTGTTGGTTTCTTTCTGTCATTCAACAAATCTTTGACAGAAAAGCCCAGAAATGTTTGTCTTAACGTTAAATTAGGATCATTTATTGATAAGAATTTGGTTAGTCTTAAATAATTTAATAAAAGTATCAAAGATAATAACATCATCAACCAAGTGTCCACTGCTTAGCATACGCCTCTTCTCACATGAAGTATATAGGTTTGAATATTAATCACAATACTTTTCAAAAGCTTTAGTAAAACCAATGAATAATTACGAAAAAACTACAACTAGGTACTAAAAATATTAATTTAAATGAAATTAAAATTAACTAAGAATTGAAATTACAATGGCTACGAATTTACTGATTTCCAATTATTAACTGAATACTTTAAGCTGATTGATGAATTTGGGAGTAAATAATTATTATGTTAATATGTATAATAACTTTTTTTATGACATTCGGTATGAGTAGACAAGAATGTTTTCCAATACTACCCTGTATTAATTTTTAAGGTCATCATTGTCATTAGACCGCATCCATACACTGCTATCATACTCGGAAAGGTGGTTAGGCATTATCCTTTACTTGTTTTGTTCATTTTGGGATTACCGTTAGAGTACTAACAATTTATTACCGAGGATTGATCTAGTATTATAAAATTCCTGTTCCTTAGCTTTTTAGATACATGTTTATTGGTGAAAAAAACTCATTCAGCTACATACTAAACGTGAATACAAAATTTCAAGTCAATTGGTTGTAGATAACTTTTCAAAATGAAAATATCCATATACACAAATATAAATACGTATTTGTATACATACATACCGTTTTTAGAACGGTGAAAATAAAAAAAAAATACTTTACACTAAAGACGGACTTTTACTGACTACAACCATCTCGTTGTTTCTCCTGCTCCAGGCTAAATCCACAGTAGAATATATTTGACTGGAACACCAGCTGACATACGTACAGTGCAAGTAAAATCAAACATTGCAAAGATGCTGTTGTCTACGTCTCAGTGGCTGGCCGTACTTTCCCAAACCGCTCGATTTCCAGGCATTTTTTTTTCGGCAATTGTCAGGAATTATGCCCTGTAATCTATAGCATCAAAACTTCTGTTTTGACATTTGATCCAATCAACAACAATAACATTGGAATGATGTTTTGGTTTCCAAGTTGAAAGTCTGCGTAACAATAGAATGATTAGAGAGTCGATTTATTATTATAAAAATTTTCTTTTGCTATTAAAGTTTGCCATAACAACAATAAAGATTAAAAAAAGTCGCGATTCTTTAAGTTATTTGTTCTAGAATAGACACAAAAAAGGTCGGACGTAGTACTAACTTTAATTACGAAGTCGTGTCTGTGCTAGCAGATCAAACTACTCTATACAAAGAAATTTGTCGGATAAATTTTCAACCTTCTCCTTCTGTCATAAAGTCAAAAATATTTTGACAGTTCATGGTAGGTGGGTGTGCTAGTAGTAGTAATATGACCTAAATAGAATGTAATATAACGTAATAAAGTGAAACACACGCGGCTCGCTGTCCCGAACTTTGTATTTATGAACACTTGTGTGACCAGCACTAAGCAGGCTTAGAACACAACTATTAATGCGATTGTACACTACAGCTGACACAGAGTAGTTTACTAAAATAAACTTTAGGGTGATATAATTAAGTACTTTTTTCACTTAATGGCTATCTGATTGATACGCAGGTAACTCTTACAGTGGACATACACACACACTCAACTAAGAACTGCAATAAGGCACTGCGGCCTTAGTCTAGAGCAGGAAAAGGAACCAGGCCGTTTTTAGTTAGTAAGAGTCTGACACTCCCTCCCACCTCACTCTAGGCGGGAGAAGTCTTTTGAGGGGACAAAAAAGCCATCTTAAAACACCCGACCGCCATTATTATGTAATGAATAACAGCTGATTTAAATTCGCGCTCGCACGTTACCGCTCAAAAACACTTATACTATTTGAAAATAGTGTACACTACCACTTAAATAAAAAATGCATAAGACAGCTACAATGGACAATTGGACAAGCGCGTTTATTTCATTGAGAAAATGTAACAAAGAAGTTATTATTGAAACAATTGTACGTAAGTAATCGTATTACTAGACCTCGAACGAGGGAGTTCACCGTTGGGCGACCATACGAGGTCACCTTTTAAACAACAGTCACCTTACTGACCAAAACATTAAGAGCTATTTTCGAAGTATGAGAAGATAAGCGTGTACTTCTATTGCGTTGTTGAAAACATCACAGCATGTAAGCCTTTCGTTTTCAATTCATTCGATTCGTATTTAAAGAAAATCATATTTTTATGACAGTCTATATGAAATTTCGAGTCTTGTATTTTTTTTTCATTTTTATTATATATTTTTTTATCATTGGGTTTAAGCAAGGTTTCGGGATATGCCTTAAGGCAACCCTGCCTATTTATCCGCTTCTTCGTTAGATACTATATGTACTTGGAGATGATTAAGAATATATATTTTTCTTGCGAGGAAACCATCAAATGACATCTCTTACTGACTAAAACCAACCCGATTCCATTTCCCTAATCATCCGGGGTTCTGGAGAATGATTTAAGCTAATTTCTTTTTGTTCATCGCTTGGAAAAAGCTAGTAGGTATAAATAAAATATAGCATAAGTACTAAATGGCTTTCAAGCAAAAATATTATAACAAGCAATTATAATAGAAATGTTCAACTTAATTACATTCCACCTCAATAGATTATTTCGTTGCTAGACCAAAATTGCTGAGCCCGAAAATAGGAATACCGAGGCAATCTCTTGCATTTTAAACTACGTATTACCCGTTGTAATGAGGGTACAAAATGAGTGGCTCATAATAACTATATACGGGACCAGAATAGGAGTATTCTAGTACATAAGTGGGTCGTTGAGTTACCTTATCTATTTTGCTATGCATTTTAGCGTAAATACTAAATTACATACTACACTTGTTGGTTGCCTTGTTGGTTGAGTCTATAGATATTCTTAGTACGGGTTTCTGAAGCAAGTGCAATAGTTTACTGTGGCCATGACCTGAAGCAGGACAAGGAATGACGTCGTTTAAGTGAGTAAGAGTCTGATACTCCTTCTTGCCTCATCCAGAGCGAGAAATTCCTTTGATGATACCTGAGTTTACCGGTTGACCTATACGCTGACTCACTTAGCAAACTCAAAAGAATTCCTTTTTAAAAAATATTGGTTTCCTCCTTTTTTTTATTATTTAATTTAATTTCAATTGTAATTTTAGCACTGTATTTAATATTTTTTTTTACTCCGTAATTTGTAATTTAATTTAATTGGTAAAATTTATTCACTTAAATTTTCACAATGTCATAATTATTTGTATGTAATCTGTAATCTTAACTTTAACTAAGTAGTATAGTGCATGCTGTGCTTACCTATAAGAGATTGTTACACAAGTATTGTATTTTTTTTTTTTTTTTTTTTATTACCATTTAAAAAACAAAAACATGAATAGGTATACATAGCATTCATAAACTACTGAAGTTTGTAATTAATGCTACTACTAGTTTACATCAAGATTGTTAGATCTAGGTTTAAGGAATATTTACTTATTTACATATGTAGGGACATTACATTTAGGATATTGGTAACTATATTCCCAATCTAATATCAGTATTCCAAAAGCTGCAGAAAGTAAGAATGTATTTAATATTTTATCGTGTAAACAATTGTTGGTGAGCCAAATAAATAAAATAAAAATAAAATAAAAATAAAGTAAAAATAAAATAAAAATAAAATAAAATAAAAATAAAAATAAAAATAAAAATAAAAATAAAAATAAAAATAAAAATAAAAATAAAAATAAAAATAAAATAAAAATAAAAATAAAATAAAAATAAAATAAAAATAAAATAAAAATAAAATAAAAATAAAATAAAAATAAAATAAAAATAAAATAAAATAAATAAAAATAAAATAAAATAAATAAAATAAAATAAAAATAAAATAAAAATAAAATAAAAATAAAATAAAAATAAAATAAAAATAAAATAAAAATAAAATAAATAAAATAAAAATAAAATAAAAATAAAATAAAAATAAAATAAAAATAAAATAAAAAAAAAATAAAAATAAAAATAAAATAAAAATAAAATAAAAATAAAATGATTTTCCCTGAAAACAAAAGGTCTGCAGAATTTACACATTCTTTTTATTATGGTAGGTACTTAAAAATCCTACCTGACTTTTAACTTTCCTAACTCTAAAATAATTTTATATCTCTTATAATTCGCTTTCTGTCTACGAGATCGATAAGCCCCGGCTGTGGCTCGAAAGTTGTCGTGTACTCACGAAAAGCTTTATTCACGTAAAGTAATTCGTATATTTCAATTTATATAGCGATCTTTATAAGAACTTTTACCATGCATATATATATAATTTAAGCAACAAGAAATTATTATATGGTGTTGTATTGAAAAACAGAGTGTTCTCTAAGTCAGGACTGATTTGTCCTCCACAGTTTGTTTTCCTTTTCCAGGTCATTGAAGATTTTCGAATGAATGAAGATGAACTTGTTTATCAAGACGTCCATAGCAGAATTCATTAAATGACTTAAGAGGTATGGTACGATACTCCAAGTTTTAATCGCGTTTTTCTTAAACGGCTTAAACAATCAATTAATACTTTAATACAATAATAACATATTTTTTCGATTAACAAGGTGGATACTTTATCCTCCCTCACCCCATTCCTCATCACTATAGGTATACTCGAATTCCCATTTCCACAATTCCTCCATTCCCCAATCCCCAACCTCAGTTTTCCCTTCTCTATTAGGCCTGCGACGTACTTGTAGTGTTGCGAGTATTGGAATTGAGTAGAGTCAGGTGATCCGTCTCTTAGTTTATGCCATAACAAACAAAAAATCTGGTCTCATGTACGTTAATTACAAAGTAGAAACTTATGGTACCGTTTCAGGTACATCATTGTCATCCGTCAATTAAAAGATTGTCAAGACAAAATACATGTTAATTTCTTTGACAAACTTGAATCCAACTTCATTTTTAATCAAACGACTTTGTCACTGGGATCATAAAAATCCAGTCCTCATTTTCAGGGTAAACAATTTCTTATTTACTTTCAATCTTGTGGGGAGCTAAATTGGGATTTATGGCTTTAGGAACAAGGAAGGGAATTGCGTGTTGCGATTTAATTCTGGAGGTATTGTTTTATTTTGACTTGGTATCTAAGTGGGAGGGATGAATGGGGAGTAGCGTGGTTGATTTGATGCAAGATATACTGAATATATGGGAGACGAGATAGGAACTGTGTTCAGTTGCTGGTGATTCTATTTTTGTAGTACTAGACAAAGTTTTGGAGGTACAAAAAGGTTTCATTACTTTTGTGGAAATATTAATAAGACTGTGCTTGTATTATTCATAAAAACTTTTTTTAGTAATTCATCATTTTGGCTTTATTATACAGAGTGTTAGGTTAGACGAGGAACACATTGAACAAGCCGATTTTGGTGCTGCATTACAACTCTTTTTTCTTGGAACCAATATCCAAATTACAAAAATAAAATTATTTCCTCATACAAATTGCAACAGTTAATTGATGATTTTGCTTAAAGAAGTATTTTTTTTTTGATTTTCCCATTTTGGTCTTATGGTAAAAGTAAATTTCTTTGAGCACCAGAATGGGGTCCTTGAATACTATGTCCCGAGTTTAACATAACACAATGATTATATAATAAATGATAAATGAAGGACAAACTATTGAGGTTAAGAAGAGTCTCTGAGACACTGTGAAGCAACTGTCTGCCTTCATTAAACTCTAGGGAGCTTCCATGAAATAAGTCTACAACTTCGCTTAAACCGAGATAAAGACGCAAGTTTCATTAATAATTATACCATCTATCTACCTCTTAGTATAAAATACGACCTCCACAGTTCCCCTGAAATACATTTGGACCTATTATCAAAATTATAAATCATCTTTATCTTATGTTCCGTCGATTTCCTTTCGCCATTGTTTGTAAAGATCGGGGCTTTGTCGACTATGAAATCGTTGGGATTTCCTTAAATAACTTCGGCTGAAGTAATTTCAACTTTAAGTAAACGTCGGTATAGTTGGAAATGTGTTTTTGTGGTTTGTATGTTTGTAGCAATTTCTGCACAGAAGCGAAGCCGATTCTGCCTTAGATTTGGCGAAAAGTGTTTCTCTATGACGTTTGTCAGTAGATTGGTAACTTTAAGGCTATTGACACATATTGTTATGTGCAAGGGTGACTGTCAATTTACTGAATAGGGTATAAAGTAGTCTTTTGTTTTGTTTTATGTTTATCTTACAGAAGAAAATAATGATCAATGAAAAACTCTTTGTTATTTGTCATGGTAATGCATAATGTTAAGTTTTATGTGCATTATATACCAAACCATTTTTAAATACTTGTTTAAAAGCACTCTAACACCTTTACTAATATTTTTTGTTTTAATATTTCGAGTTTTGGACCAGTGGTCGGATTTCCAAAATTCTTTCACTGCTAGTTAGATGAATAACGGTATTTAAATCTAGCTATCACTTTAAATGTAGCTGTTCTTAGCATTCCGTAGTCCAGATACATTAGTTTTATGCGCGTGCGAAGCCGCAGGCGAAAGCTAGTCTAGAATAAAGATGATGACCAACAAATGAAAAGAGAAGCAATTTCAATTTAAATGTCTAAAACGAATATTTTTTATAATATATCCTCCTACACTCTGTATACATGATCTAACAAGTAGGTCCGGATTTGTATGTACATCAATTTTATTTATGACTTAATACATACTTAGATAAGGATAACATGAATAGGTTTACAGTATAATTATAATCATCATCATTGTCTATATGGGTTAGTCGGTATTTCTAAGAAAAACTAAAACGTAAATAGAAATAACCTAGTTACAGTTTTTGTTTTCCTAGTAATATTTTTAGATGTTGTTTTTTGAACAATATCATTAAAATCTTTGCGAATTGGAGTTCCTTTGACGTATGTATATAGACTGTACGCAATGGTAACATTGACGTCTATAGTAAAAAAAAAACTTGTGAATGGGGAAACCGGTTTTGAACTCTTTGGGCTTGTCATTCAAGTAAGAAAAAAAAAGAATTCTTTGTGTCTTGATTTTAAATATAGAACATAGAATATAACATAGTATTAAGTAAATGCTATTTGTTTCCTATTTATTATGTTTAGTTGTAGCTATATATGCTGTGTAGTTTTGTCTAATTTGTATACCCTATGTGGCGGATCACGGCATGAACATATTCTATTTATAAGATCTTTATACCTGTGAATCACAAATAAACGATTTGATTTGAGAAATAGACTTCCCCACAGCTAATTTTCATTTGCCAGGTTGTGGGTCAAGCGCAATAAGTTACCACGGAGTCATACTGCTCAGAGCAGGAGAAGGCACGGTATGGTTTTTTTTTTAGTCAGTTAGAGTCACACTCTCTCTCGCCTCAACCTGGGAAACGGAAACCAGTCGATGATTTGGCCCCTCAAACAAAAAGCTAATTATGAATTTGTTTACACGGATCAAATTTAATTCGATTGTTTTATGAATATTATTGTAAGATCTAATTATTACTTTTTTTTTCGTATTTAGTGCGTTTTTTGTTTTCTCCTTTTTAATTCCATCATTACCATTATCTGGACATTGACTTTGCACGATTGACGCAGTGACTAAGGAACACAGGAGAAAAACTTACTATGGGGCCACAATGTATTTTAATACAGAAAAAAAGAACATATGTATGTTCTTTTTTTCCTAGTTTCGTTGGACAAAGTCCTGTATTGACACGAACGTAATGAAATATTTCGTTTGACCTTGAATTAGAGCGGTAGATACAAGTCTGTTTTACTATCATTAGATCAATCAAGCATTATAATTATTATAACTCAAAGTTGTTTATAATCAAAAAAACGTGACTCGATCTCCGCCGATACCAACAAGTTCTGCTTAGCAACTCATTGTGGAAATAAACATGGGTTTGTGTATATTATTAAATCAGTACATAGTTTGTTTCTGAGTACATTATGCTATGTATTGTTTAGAAGCAAATAGTACAATGTTTGTGGATAAATATGTACAACTTTATACAATGCTGGTAATGTTATTTTCTTAACGTAGAGTATTTAAATTATTATGTAAATTTATTTTATGCATTCTATTTGTACCTAAATGTAATGCGGATTGACGTGTGGTGACGCTCTGGTAAAATGACTATTCCAGCTTCATCCAGTTTTGATATGCATTTAGATAAACAAAAAAATAATAATTTTACTTTTATATTTTCGCCCTTTTATATAAAATCGCTCTTTTATATTTTCGCCCTATTTGCAAAAATAAATTTATTGTTACTTTGTTTTAATACTGACCAAGGGACATTTAACAGAGACCGAGTCGTTTATATGTTTTTTTATATTTTTGTCTGTATAAAATTAATATGGTAGAAATGTTTGAGGGGAGAATATAATCCAGTTTCATCTCCCGCTCAGTGTGTGTGTCGAAAAAGAGTGTCAAACTCTTATTAAAAAATAGCCTTACCCGTCTTCTACACTGTTCCGTGTGTTATCCCTTTTTTTAGAATTCTGACAATCCGTATTTCATCACATGAAGCATTTACTTACCGTTAGCCTTCCAGAATCCAATTAAATTATCAGCGATATTGCAGAAGTTGATATAACAAATTTGTTAATACTAGCGTTTAATACAACCGTGTCAAGTCTATTTATGAATCTAAATTCAGATAGATGTAAAGTCACGAGTGTAAGCGCAGTTATGTAAGTACATATTATATACCGCATTCCTTGCTGCTTGGCTTGCTATAGACCAAGATCTACAGCAAGCGACAGAATGGGTTGTTATTTTGTCAATTCAGAAGAGTCTAACATATCTTCTCTCTTCACATAATTATGAAGCGAAAAGTCATTAGATGATTTTCCAACCATGAAAAAAGACGTTCGTCAAAAGGTCATGAGAAAACTTGGTAAAGAGCAAGCTGCAATCTTGTCTAAAGATGATCTAGTGATGTCGAAGACTTTGTTATCACTTTGCAATTTCTTCGGGAAAATCCATTAGTGTTATGATGTAGCGTTGTATAATTCTAGAAGAGCCTATGTTAATAGGAAAGTATCTCATTTAATTATTGTGTTTTAAAACTAGTTTTAATGTTTTCTTATATTAGTTACCTATTGTTTATTTTTTAAATACACTTGAATATTTGTATTACTGTGTTTAACAAAAATTTGGTTGAAAAAGTTAAAAAAAAATAGTTTGAGTTTCATGACAGCCGCGTTCTCGGTCATGCAATACTGTTCATTAATATGATCCCCTACTTGAGCTTGAAACTAGTCAAGTGGTTTCACCAAATAGTTACGCGGCAATAGCTATAAAAAAGAAAAATCATATTCTTTTCGCACATCATTTGGAGCCTTTGATAGGTAAAGAATATAACAAAGATTGTCAATAGATCTTTTAAGTAAAACGAACCATTCAATCCAAAATCCATTTATACAAACCAGTAACAAAAATTAAGAAAGTATTTCTACCTTTAATTTATCGAAGGCCTTAGAAAAACAAAGCATAAGTGTAATAAATAATATTGACTTTCTTATTTTTCCCCGTTCTCCAATCTTGGCAAGACAAAATGCTTGCCGAGTTTGCCGACCGATTACTTCATAATTTCCGGTGGATATTGTTATATCGAACAAGGATCAGTAATAATCCTGGCTGCTCAGGATCATTTATTTTCGTCTGTAATATTATTATGACATCTATTTTTCTTTTGGACATTCATAGGATTTGGGGTAACGTAATATTTGTAGAAGGATTTGCTTAGAGATACTTATTAAATTATGAATGTACGTTTTCTTTAAGACATTTTTTATAAAATCAAGTTTAGGTCTCCACTGATTTGTGGTTAGTGCCGTTGTCGTCCAATCGATGTTTTTTATTAACTTTTCTTTGAAGTTATAAAAATTTACAATGTGTGTAATTTATTGAGGTAAATGTATTTGTGTATTCCCGAACTTATCACAATAATATACATTGTAACTCAAACTTTTAACTATTAAGTATGTTATAGCTCCCCTGTGATTGGGGATGGACCTATTGATATATGCTGAGAGCAATTTTAAACCAGGAAAGTTCAAAAATACAGTAATCTGCTCTCACACTTACGGAAAATGTAGATATACATGCTGCTGAAACAAAGTAAAGTTACAAAAATAGCACAAGGAAAAATATATCTTCGAAAATTATAGTTTTAATGTTATACTCTTGGATTTACGACAACACTTTATGTCTTTTCCAGTACTTTTATACATCTACGTCCCATATGCTACAATTTGTCGCCTCATGGACACATTAAGAGGAATATCATTTCACTAATGGACCGTTCTTTATACGTATGTAGGTGTAAAAAGTTGGTGCAAACAGCCCTTATGCTCATTCAATATGCAGAGGTGTTGATGTGCGAAATATTTATCATTACCATACAATTGTTTTGTTAGGTGGAGCGTAAGCCGAAAAAATGTTATTTGTTTTTCATCAAAATGTTACAAATAGGGTTTTTGTGTTGAATATTTTGATGGAGCTTCAATATATCAGAGATAGTTCAATAAGTTTATGTTTATTAATATATGTTTGTGAGATGCATTCATTGAAAATTTTTTTTCAGGTCAGCGTCGTCAGCATTCATAGATAGAGGTAGTATACGGTTGGTGTCTTGGCAAATTTAGCCTGTTTTGAGTCAAATACCACGGCCTCGGCTTGGAGCAGAAGGAGGATCGGGTAGGGTTTCTATTCAGTCAATTCCCTTTCGCCATATCATAGATAAAAGAAGTAATATGACAATTTGACGATCCTCCCTCACAAAAAGGTGTCTAGGCTTATTTAGTTATTGCACTTGTCTGTTCGAGGGCTAAAAATATTTTTACTGTAGTTGAAAATATGAACAGCCTATAATAACTAGAAACCTGTTTGATCAGTTAAGGAATCTCTTCTAGGAGGCGAAAGAGCTAATGTTACGATAACAGAAAACTAATAGGCGTATGCTAAAAATGGAACTCTACACTGTACAAAAAACTATCTTGAGGGGAAGGGTAAGAATGGATAAATTATTATGATAAAATTAGTAAATTCTCCATTTTCTTATGTGGAACGTGAACCGTAAAAATGTCGTGACACATCAAAACACAGGCGGGTAGAGTAAAATTGAGGTAAGTCTATTACTAAGTGGATAATTTATGAATATTGAATGGCGTCAATGTCGTCTAACCTGAAAATTATTTTGGAGCAAGGTACTGGGTGTACCTTAATCCAATATACCGTACTAGATTTTATCAATTCCAGTACCTACAAGTACTTTGTAGGTAAAATATTGTTGTCATATTATTGTATTATTTTCATTTACTTTTGACAGTCAATTGCTTAAGACTTTAGGGTGACGAAGCATGTTCCCATAATTCTTATGAAATAATGCAAACACTTAAGTCAGCTTGTCACTGGGCTCGATGTTCAGATTTTCCCAGCCATACAATAAAATGACCATGTTAGTACGAATTAAAATTACTTGTTCGCACATCATTATTGCAGTTTCAGTATTACAAGTTCATCAAGGCCAGTTTTATTATGTTTATTTTCCTGTTTAACATGTAAATACTTATTTTGTTTTAATATAATTATTATGATATAGTATAAGTACGACGATGGTTCCTCTCCATAGTTTTATTTTTCTGCACGATTTGTTGTATCAAATGACATAGTTGATAAAATGAATGGACCCAAAGTGGATCCCTGTGGAACCCCTTAATTTAAATAGTAATTATAACAGTAAACGTTGTTAATAGCAATAAATAATGGCTTTGTTAAACATTGTTTCCAAAGATTCACTCGACGGAAAATTCTATAATTATTAAGACACCACTGATATACGGTGATGGTAAACATCGTGAGGAAACCTGGACTTATAATTTCTAATTATAAGTTTAAAATCGTCAACCCGCATTCAGCAAGCTTGGTGATTAATGCTCAAAACTTTCTTTCTTTAACACGGTACTACGTATGAAAAAAGAATTTTGCTTAGCTGTGGGCACTTATAGGCTGATGATGATGACTCGAAGGAAAATCCTTCGGTAAGTAATCTTCTAATTTCTTACCTTCTCCTATTTTGATTTTTACCAGTCAGTATGTAACAGTAGACACACAGTCATAACTTGTAGTCTTTAACTATTCCACTATTTATAATTTTTCTTCGAAAACACAAATTTCTTTAAGCGTTTAAGCAAAGAGGAAGACTGCTTGAGTATTATTACTGGTTTAGAACAATAAAAAAAATTGAAATGTCCTTTGTCCGTTGTCTATTGCCAAGGAATTTTATACGAAATGTGAATATGAGTATTGCTTTACGTATTGTGATCTGTTGGATAATTCTCTATTTGATTGATTATTTGTTTTAAATCTTAAAAATAATAATTAAAAGTGTTAATAAATCAAATACGTTTTGCATGCATCAAAAAACTTTATATTCTTATTGCAAAAAAACATCTTTTATAAAATTTCACTAGACAGCCACAGGTCGTCGGTTATAGTCTGAAACAAAAATAAAATAATTTAACATTTTATAGGAACACCAAATTAAGGAAACTAAACTTGGGTGTTATAATTGACCACTGCAAAGCAGAAGTCCTTTATTACCTGGAGAAGAAATTAACATTAATCACGACACTTTCTCAAAGCATATGGGCGATTACAAACTTATATTTTGAGTTTATAAGTCCAGTTATTTTTCTTTCACTCTAACTATGTATTGTATACTTGAAAACAACATACAACTCGGCAAAAGTCACTTCTCACTTTCAATCTCGAACAACCTATCTTTATGCATGAAAAGCGACATTTTGACGTATCAACGACAAATTAATTTCACAGAACTTACATTTTAACTACACTGATCTGTAGGCACACATTTTCCTTCAGCATTTCTCAGGTAACCATCTTTACAGAGACAGGCAGGTCTAAAGCACCCTGCTGCTATAGATGGGCATGGTGGGAAATTTTTCAAATGATCACACGTCTTGAAGCACACCTCTAAATCGCATTTGATGTAACGCTCATTTTCAGGACAATCTGAAAAAGAAAAACAGTATATTTATTGTCGGTTTGTTGCATTGATAGTGTGTATCATTCTGGTCATTAGGTAATCCGTTATCATTTGATAACAACAACATCTACAATGAAAATAAATATTATAATTTTGGATTTAGTGTAAAATTATATGTTTTATGTTTTAAAGACTCGACTATGTTCGTTTATTCTAAGATGGGCTTTTGTCAATTATTATAAGGTACGCTGTAATGAATAAGAAATTTTACTGTAAAATGTACGCAATGTAAATCATGTGTGAAGATTATAGAATCACTTTATAATATTTACAAAACAATTCAAGTTATTTTAGAACTCACCAAAAGGTGTTTGATCAGCAGGTACTGCAGAGACAATAGTTAAAGCAGCGATAAATAAACAAATAGGTAAAATGTAGGAAGCCATGTTGTGAGCGACGCGTCGGTAGATGTAGATATCTTACACACTAATGGTAGACAGAGGCGTCAGCTTCATTATATATACATCGTAAAGGCAACAGAATACACGCCCACGAAATATATTTCCTCATTTGTACGAGTGTTCTATGAATAATTATTACATTTTACTGCTTCTTTGATTGTGTGGTCTTAAGATCGTCTGCTAAGTTAGTGATGTGATTGCTATATCGACAATATTTTTTTTTAGTTTATTTTCCGATATGAGCTGACTAGAAGAAGGAACGGGATGGTTTTTAAAAAAGTCTGACACTCCCGGTCAGCTCACCCAAAAGGATTGTGTGACGTCATGTAAAGGGGGTTATTTTGCTCAATACACTACTTCTACCAATACTTTATAACAACACTCTCTATTTTAGGGCGCATGCATGTTACTAATTACAGGGTAACAAATTTCCAAAAACATATTTTAAATATTTCATATAAGTTTTAAATAATTAGAAAAGTGGGGTGGTCCCGCAATTAAGCCCTGGAGTACTCCTGTTTTGTGAAAAATATAATCTTTAAATATTTATTTTTAATAATTATGTGTAATATAAATGATTACTCATAGTAACAGCTACAATATAAGGTAAAATTTGAATTTATATATCAGTCATTATAACTGTGCACATCCTTGTTTAATGTCATTCGGATCGTGGAATTGTACATTTTAGGTAAATTTTTGTTTATTGTTCATCGCAATAGAATAGAATAGAATAGAATTCTTTATTTGCAAAGAATGTAGGTACAAATTATTTGGTGTTACACAGTTTTAAGGTTCCTTGTACATTCTACCAAAATTGGCATGCAAATTTATATAAAAGAAATTAAAAATTAAAATTAAAAAACTAAAATTAAAAAATTAAAACTAAAAAATTAAATTAAAACTTATCATCCAAAAATTCTTGAACTGAATAATAACACTTGCGCAAAAGTAATTCTGTAACGTGCTTTTTAAATTTTGTTAGTGGTTGTTCCTTTACAATATTCGGTAGCTTATTATAAACAAGTGGCGCCATACAAATAACGCTTTTTCTTAAAAGTGTTGTTTTGAAAACACCCGTGCTTAACATATTTTTGTATTGGGATCTAATACTTATTCTTCTATTTCGAGTTTCCTTCAAGCTTGTAAACAGGTGTGAGTTTGTTTTAACAAATATACATAATTCAAATATATAAAGACATGGGAAGGTTAATAGTTTATGAGACTTAAATATAGGTAGACAGCTGTCAGTTACTTTTAGGTCAAAAATAGCTCTGATGCAGCGTTTTTGAGCTTTAAAAATACTCTCTTTCTCGCTGCAGTTGCCCCAGAATATTACACCGAACCTTAAAAGTGAAATAACTAGTCCGTGATAGGCAACCAGCAATCTTACTTATTATATTTTTGTAGCTTATTCTAAAAACCAAACACCTTTTGGCGAGGATTTTTTAACTACACTGCTCAGTACCAGTAATATACGTATAGTACTTGCAAAGTACATAATTATACATGTTTTTCAATTGGTGCAACTAAAATTTGAATCAGATATCCACATTTGATCGTTTCGGGACTAGCTCTGATGTATTTTTGTTGGAAGGAGCGTTGAAATAACTTCAGAAACAAAAAAAAAATAGGAAATTGTCACATTTGGTGCTTGCCAGGATTAAGACGAACCACTATTTTGCTTACACACCACACACACATATTTAAAACAACAAACCATTGAACCAGTTAATGACTTATGTTGAAACGAAAATAGACGTTTGGTGGCGTCAGTCGATTTTTTGTACAAGATCCACGACTAAGTTACGTCAAGACGGAATCACTACGACTGTTGACGTATATTTTGCCGTATGTGACGTTGATGGTTTATGAATAGTTTTTATAAATCCCAATCCATGTTTTTCATCATACTTCTTCACAATACATAGCTAATATTATTCATACCTTTAATATTTCACTAATTATTAACTTCTTTCGAGAAATGAGCGTACTCCTGCCTTATAGACCAATACTTCCTTATAGAGTGCTGCATATGGATACCCTCCTTGTGCTGCGCTGATTACTTACTATAAGATAATTTGTCTGTTCGTTTGCCTACTATTCCACAAAAAACTTCAGATTCAAAATTATTCAGATTTTTTTTGAAAGTTCACCAATGGCATGTTTACCAAGAATTTAAACACTACACTCATAAAGCTATAAACAACTACATAAACTACCCATATGTAAGTGACAATTAATGTTAACAAATAGCAAACCGATACCGTCCCACGTATACCTACCACATTTGTTATGGTACCTACCTTACAAAACGGTTGATCCCTGCCATCGCAACTTACTCGTAGGTACGAGTTTTTCAAAAAGAATATATAAAAACTATCAATAGGTAATCATAATAACTCTAATGTTTACAACGCACGTAGACTTTGTCAGACAACGAATAAACCCGTCAAACTTCTTACAGATATAAATAAAGAAACCGATGCCTTAGCTTATCATTAGTACGAACGATAGCTTTGTCTAACGTTGTATTCAAAATGGCGTCTTCTGTATTATCTGTTTGTTTGTTCGTGGCAATTCTGACTGTTGTGTCATCTGCTCCAGCTGATGAGAAACCTTTCGGTGAGTTTTTTTTAATATGGTTTAAGTTTTTAGGATTAAATTATTATACTTATTTTTCTATGCTTTCTCCTTACTACGTAGTAGGAGATTAAACTTTCCCTAATGAAATCGGTAATACATGGGTATCCCCTTTTAAAGAATGCATCTACATATTATTATTTATTGTAAAATTGGCATTGCTTGCACAGAAAATGTCATGTGGCCTCACCACAATACTTTTTGTTTAGGGCCTTTTTAATGTTAAAGGATTTTTTTAAATGCTTCAACATCATTTCTATTTATTTGTACCATCTTTTTCAGACTGTCCTGCGGGCGAATACTACCTTAAGTGTAGCCAGGCAATGTGTTTTCAAAAGTGTGAACACTTAATAAACCTACCGGCCTGTCCATCTCTTCACCCGAGCTGCTTTAACCCAGCGTGTTTGTGTGATAATGGCAACCTGAGGAATTCTGAAGGGCAATGTGTGCCTCCAGACGAATGTTGTAAGTGAAAAAAATCATATTGAAAAAATTATATAGATAGGTTAGGTTAGGTCACCCTCTACTTTTGGGTTTCTATACAAAATGTGAAAAATTTACATAACTTCTCAATAAGATAAATTCGGCCTTTCCGCTCGGGTATCGAAAACCGAGTACTGAAGTTTCGGGATTTGGGTACAAAATAAAATAAAAAAAATTAGGCTCTTTCTGCAACGCTATAATCCAAAACGTTCCTCATCTTGCATTTTTATTTAAATTTCGCTCACATTTAGCTATTTCATAGGGTTGGACGGCTAACGAGCATAAATATGGATCACCTGATGGTAAGCAATCGGTGTTGCTCATGGAGACTCGCAACGCAATACAAGTTCCCTGAAACTTTTTGGGAGAGAATCATTTGGGATTTAGGGATTTTAGAGTTGTAATTCATATACTATCATCGAGGGGATATACAATGGGGATTATGAGAGGCCTATTGTAGGTAGGCTGATTACTATCGATCTGGTCCAGCTGCCTGAAATTATTTGCCAATTATTCACAATATCACATATCATATGTCAGGTACATATTAAGTATATAAGATATTTATTTATATGTTTATTCTTTTTTACAGACCCAAACATGCTGGATTGAAGACGTATATTGTTACATTATCAATAAAGTTTTTTGCACATAATTAAGTTGTTTTTCTTGTCATTAGTTTTAGTACATTATATTAATGATCGTCATGATTATCCTAAAATAGTGCCTGAGCGAAGACCTCTTCTTACACGGAAAAGGTTTGAGCATTAATTTAATCAAAATCCTGTGGATAATAATAATAACAAACACTTTATTGTACACCATTTTTACAAAAGACACATACAAATTTAAAAAATAAAAATAATTTGACAAATTGGATTGACGGTTTTAACTAATAAATTAGAAATTATGTATAAATTCGAGTAACCGGAACCTATACGTTGGTACTTTAAAGGCTTAGAGCCCTAACCCTGACAATATTTGAAAGACGTGTACGTGTACACCCAGACAACCCTGACAATTGGGTAGTTTCCTAGGTCAATAATAAATTAATTCGACGTGTCAATACAATAAAATATTGAAAAATATCTATACTTTTATTCATCGATCGGTCGATACACTAAGTTTTAGATTTTTTAGCTAATTATCAAGAAATAAGTAAGATATTCGACGCCAAAATGTTTTGATGTCTTATGCCAGTTTTTCATACAAATTTCATAGAAAAGTATCGTTTTTGACGTTTGGATAAAAGTATTGAATTTGACTAGTTGGAAACTACCGTATTGACATGAAGATTGAACAACTGTATCATTGACTACATTTCACTAGTTGTCGAACGTTGTATATTAAAAACAGGAAATAATACCATAGTTCAGAATATTAAAGTTTTCCTTATATTTGTTATGTAAAATTTACTACGTTTATTTCTGTGGTTTATTGTGGGCCACAAATTAATTTGTCGTTTGGTTGGTAAAGGTTTTTTGATATAAATAATAAGACTGTTAGTGTTCACTAATCATTAGTACAGTCAACATCGTTGTTTGTGGTTCTAAAATAATCAAAATGGCTTCCTGTATAATACCTTTTTGGTTATTTGTCGTTGTCTTGACTACAGTGTCTGCTGCCCCACCTGATGAAAAACCTTTGAGTGAGTGTCTTTTCATGTTTTGATGTATTTTACGCATTGGAATAAATGTAAATCACAAATCTGATTTCTTTAGTATAAAGAGGCATAGCATAGATTTTAGCTGTAATTTAAGAAATATTTTTTTTGGTTTATTTTATTAAATTTAATTGAGGCTCATCGAATTCTAAAAAATAAAAATAAATGTTTATTGTTTAACCGTTAGTCGTGGTTAATAGAATTTGTGAGGTGAATAGATGTTACATGAAAGGGGTGAATTTTCCAAGTATCTATTCACGCTCCTTCCTCCTTCCCTCCTTCTTCGTTTCATCCCTCTTCTGCGTCTATTCACCTCTTGAATTCTCTTCATCCCGTTCCACCGTTATACACCGAAACGATTTAAGTCTCACCATAATTTAAGTCTTTAAATGACCAGCAGGAGACGGAGCAGGAAAGGAAAGAAAGGAACGGGGTGATTATTAGTCACTTAAGAGTCTGCTCTTAACTCCCCGCCGTAGGCGACAGTCATTTTGATGATTTTCTCAGTTAAAAAAAAAGTATTTTAACGTAACTCTTTTTCATCCCACGTTACAGAATGCCCGGAGGGTGAATATTACATCAAATGTAGCCTGGCGGAGTGTGTTCAGAAATGTGATCACTTGAGGCATCCTCCGGCTTGCCCGTCTCTTCTGCCAACTTGCTACAGTCCTGCCTGTTTGTGTAACGAAGGATACTTGAGGAACTCTAAAGGAAAATGTATCTCCAAAAGTGAATGTTGTAAGTATTAAAATTATAATCATCAACTGACTTATTTAGTTGTTTCAGGAACATGTTCAATGTATGTTCAGTGCTGTTTGCCCTGGTAAATACCCGTATTTGTGTGATTTGAAAATTGTCGATTCGAGTCTGCATATGAATAAGGAATTGTAAGTTTGTAAACGAATCCACGACACCATGAGAACATCCTAGTGAAGCAGCGATAGAAAAATATACAACAATATTAGATAGTTTTAGTCAACAACTGTGTCACGGAACTTTCTGACTCGCACACCAAAACTTTGGAATGATCTCTTGGCGGATCTTTTCGAACCTCCGAGACAGTAGCCTTGTCCTTCTTAAAAGGCCGTGAATACGTTTCCTCAGGTGTTGGTTTTGATCGACGCTTATAGTCTGTGATTCGTCTGCATGTTTGCCTCCTATTCCACAAAGAGAGGTACTTACCTAGTAGGGGTTTTTTTTGTGAGGGGAAATCATCAAATGACTTCTCCCGCCCAGGGCCAGGCGGGAGGGAGTGTCAGAATCGTACTGAATAAAACCCTTCCTTCTACTGCTCTGGGCCGAGGTCGCGTTGCCTCATTGCGCTTACCTCGCAACCACCTAGTAGGGCTTTTTTTTAAGGTGTAAACTTTACAGAGACGTGTGAATAATGTAAAATGATTGTTATGATTAGATTAATTAGATTAAGTTGTAAATGTTGTATATGTATGATTAAGTGCCAATTATGTATACTTATGGGGATAAAAGTGGTGAAGTTAAAAAAACCTGATAATTTTTAATACTTTTGGTTTCAGATCGAGAGCTGTTCAATTAAAGAAATATTAAACTATAGATAAATTCATTACCAATAAAATTAATTGTACAAACATGTGTTTTTCCTTGTTGCTTATAAGGTAACTTCCTAGGCTACTGATAAGGCCAATTAAACGACATATTAATTACATAATATCTTCATTTCAGTAACTAGGATTGGGGTTACTGTTAATTCTCTGTCCGAAGAGGAAAACAAATTGTTCTTGCCGATTACTGCATTTCACGACCACGGTACATACAATCACTTAACTTATTTAACAAATATGTTTAAAACCTAAATTAAAAGTGAATAGAAACTATCGATTACGTTTGCAATACTTATGAGCAAAATTAATATAAATTAATATCGCGATCCGACGCGGCCAATGACTCTGCGCAGCGCCGCATCGCCATACGTTTTGATTCGCCGAGGCTCCATAAGCTTGGATACTAAAGGACAAAATGTAAATAACACCTTGGAAATACACTAATAAAGTAACTTACTAATTAATTATACTCAGATTCGTGTACTAAATATAAACTTTATTGATGTTTACTTCAGAACTAAGAAAAGTTGAACTGTACGCAGCAAAACTATTGTTACATAGTTTGTGCCCTCTGGTAATTAAACGTAGTTATTTCCTCTGTGGACTTCATAAATAATAAAATATAACGCAGCCTTCACAAGTACATTTCTGTGTGCAACAACAGAATAATGAAAATTCTGACCTGCAACTGGAATTATGTTTCTAGTGATTTCAAGCTACCTTATAAATGTAATGCAATCGTAATGAAAATTAAAATTGTTGACCGCCATATTTGTAAAGTTATAATAAACTTTTTGATTAATTTATTTATGTAATTCTGTATTGACACATTCAGATAATACGATGTGTGTGCGACATGTTAACAGTGAACCCGCTATTTCGCTACGCGCATCGCGTTGGGAGCGCTTTACGGACGCAAATCAAATGTGTGAATAGTATTATAGTTCGCAACGGCTCTCGCATATGAACGTTGCGTCAAATGTTCATCGAATTCGGTCGGGGATGTGGGTCAGTCACAATAATGTACCGCGACCTCAGCCCAGAGCAATAGAAGGAACGGGGCTTTTAGTCAGTAAGAGACTAACACTCCCCATCTGGGGCGGGAGAAGTCATTTGATGACAAATGTAAGTGCCGGGTGACGCCCCGCGTTAACTTAAGAGCGGGCTTTTTTTGTGAGGGGTAAAACATCATATGCTTATCATAGGCAAGAAGGAGTGTCAGACTCTTACTGACTAAAAATCCCTCGTTCCTTCTCCTGCTCTAGGCTGAGGCTGCGGTACCCTATTGCACTTCTTGTTCCACAACCCCGGCTGAACATCACCCCTATAGGGCCCCGTCTGTGGTGGTCTCTTGGCTCGGGTATGGTTCTGGTGTGGTTATATCGTCATTGGTTCTGGTTGAGCTGCAGACGTTGTCTGCTCGACCCCCAACGCCTGGAGTGTCGTCTACTGCGGTGGCTGGGGCGTGAGGAGGATAGCCCTTCCACGCGGTCCACCTCCGTGTAAAATTTATAATAAGATGAAGAGTATTTACCAGCGAGTTATAGTATAATAGTGTAAAACTCTGTTTACTCCTGCGTGGAATAATGGACCCTATGTTGCGAATAAAGCAACCTTTATATATGCAAACTGGTTATATACAATTAAACAACAGGAAACTAGCATTCAGTCCAAAAAGGCTAAGCTGCCAAGCGCATTGCAACCAAAATGATAGTTAATTACAATGGCTTCAAACAAGAACTATTTTCAAAAAGAAATTGTTTCATCCAACGACTAACATAGTTACAGAGCATTCTCCTTTGTTAATAAAGTAATTACATATTGTTATACTGGCAGAGACAAAGTAAAAACTAGACTATTATCTACGCTGTGGCATGCATTGCGCTTGACAGTTCCTAATTCCACACACGACGAGTTATCGCTATGTATAAATAATTTATTTTGCAAAACTTTGTTTTGCACGTACGGAAAAATATTCGCTTTTTGTTTCGGAAATGCTATGAAATGTTGTTTTTCTATGTTTTTGTATTACCACTTCAACATTATTCTTTCAGATGGTAATCACAACACAGATACAGTTTTGGTCTGATAACTTCTCGCAAGAAATTACTTATATTTCAACATTTGATTCTATCTGCATTCACGATTGCGATCACACTACTTCAACTAACTGAACTATTTGTTGTCTAACAGGCCCATTACCAAACATTATTGCATTAGAACAGAAAATTAAAATAATCTACATTTAAAATAATCTACACTTTAATAAAACAAACCAAAAATATCATACACGTACGTTCGATTCCTACAATTTCCGTTTAAAACAATACAGAAACTGGCCACAATAATAAAAAATAAAAAAGTAAGCACACCAACTTTTTGCCGACCATCGACCGTCACAGTATTAACAGTATTTCAGCGGAAAATTTCAAACAGAAACACGACATTTTTGTGTACATTCGTGAGTGAGCTGTTTAAATATTTCGCGATATTCATAAACAGTTGAAATGGCTGAGATATTTTAAACTGCTTCATGAATAGAAAAGAGAAGTTTGGAATTATGCTTATTCTGAATTAGAGGATGCTTTGCTTTCTTTGTATTGTTTGCAGGTGTAATATAAAAAGCTATTCGCTCTTACAATGTTCTTGCTTAATGTTTTTCTAAAGGATAACGCTGCAGAGTTTTATAAACGTAAACTTTTGTAAAACTTGTAAAGATTATAAAACTGTTTAGTGTGTGTGTGTTATCTACTTGCAATGTTGATGATGATGATGAAATGCGATGCGACTCTCAAATAACAGCAGAACTATTTTGAACTTTTTAATGGCTAGTTATTTGGTATCTGCACAAATTTCTCGCTAAAAGAGAAGAAATCGTAGCCGTCCTTGTTCAATCTGGCGTCATCCGGTGATTGCAGAAGCGGCGGACATCGGTATCTCATGAAGCGAGGTGAAGCGTGAACCTCAAGATAAATTACGATGGAAAATTTCTGTCGATACCTTCTGTCCTATCTACGAAGATGGTTTATCAATGTGTACTACAAATATTTCGTTTTATTTAATAAAGCTTCAAATGTAAATATATTAAATATCATAAAAAGATTAAATTGTTCATTGTAAATTATTTGCTAAAACATGTACATGACCGTAACAGGGATAAAGCCATTATGCT
Organism: Spodoptera exigua; assembly: GCA_902829305.4. Classification (NCBI taxonomy): domain Eukaryota; kingdom Metazoa; phylum Arthropoda; class Insecta; order Lepidoptera; family Noctuidae; genus Spodoptera; species Spodoptera exigua. The sequence continues at coordinate 10,425,000 of LR824612.2, forward strand.
ACTAAAATGACAGCTGTCAAACGCTCCATTTCGCGCCAAAAGCTGACGGCAGTGAAACGTCGCCTTTCAGCCTATTTAAATTGTTCACGCTCGGATATCCGTACAGAATATGTACTCTGCAAGTTTCTATTGTTGAGCCTCAATGGAGCTACGTAATTTGCATAAGCAAAGTTGAGATTTAAGGAACAATGCCGTGCATTATTTGGCTGTAAAGTGCTAGTACAAGTCACGATGGCGTTTAATGCTTTATTGCACGTAATTCGTGCTTTGTTTTATTTTAATACTCTGATAACATTTGAACAATGTATAATTATTGGAGTTGTACTTTCAAATTGTGTGGAAGCACGCGATTACTTGTATAAATATTTGATCGAGTTATTTGGTAAATTAATTTGAAATTGTTGTGTGTTGATTTCATCGGGTCGTGGTTATTAGCTTTCATTATTCATGGTAGTTATTTTATTATTTTTATTTCATACTCAAGGTTGTACGTAGTTTATTATAAGTAGGTTTGAAGCTAAACTCCAATTTGAAAAAAGGTGGTAATTTTTATTGGGGCTATAAATCCTCTGTTAAGGCTGATCAAAGTTGTATTGAAATTATAATGGAACTAGTTCAATTAATATAATGCCACAAAAATCTATCAATGAAATCCCAAAAAAAAATTAATGCACTGAATTAATTAGTCTTAAGTGTGAGAGAGCTATACTTCGGCACGAATAGACCGGTTCGACCGGATTGATACAATGACCATACAGAAAACACGCGTGAAACAACCACAGCGTTGTATTTTGCCGTGTTAGTGCCTAGTGTTAGTGCCTTCCTCTCCATATATCCTTAATCCTTATTAACCCAAAACTCCATGTCTCCGAATGGCTGGCTCCATTCTACTTCAGCTCCACTCGTAACATTTGTGATATCCGATTGCACGGTTAACACGGTGTACACGGTTCCGATTCCCGCACTAAATACCTCTTTGTGTCCTATAAATAATCCTCAAATTGTTGTTTCGGGTCTGGGTATGACGAGTATGTAAGATTGTATGTTCAAACGCATTATCGACACAGAAAAAAATCTAGAAAAATATGAGACTGGCTCTTAGCCGCCGACTAAATCGAAATTTTTGTTTTTTTACTTGCTATAAACTAGTTCTTGACTGCGATCCCACCTGATGGTAAGCAGTGATGCAGTCGTTGATGGTAAGGCGCACTAGTTTATTAAGAGCCTATTCACTCTAGCCTTGAAGACACCTAAATTACATTTGGATGGAAAGACTGCAGCCGGCAAACTGTTCCAATCCCTCGATTTATGCGGTATAAAAACGTCTAAAATGAAATTCACCAACACGAAATCCATTGGGAAACTATTTCGTTAATTATTCCCTCATATCAAGGAAAGTCATTTGTTTGTGCAGGAAAATGAGAAGCACCGCATTCCTGTCGGGACGCTCAGCGATATGCATTTGTTTGTGTCAACGGCAGCTCAGCGCGACGCGACGATGGGATTTATAGTCCAACGAACGGTGAATTAGTTTCTTACAAAAATAGTCGACTTCTTTTGTTTATATTGGAACGTTCGGAGTTTGTTGTCGGTGATAGATTTTATGCTAGTTTTTACTTGGGATTTTATGGACCTGATAATACATATCGATGTAGAAAAAATTATTAACTATTTGTATAAATGAAACTTGTTTCACGTTGTCACGACATAACAATGACACGGCTAGACCTATTCGGCTGATTTGTTTTTTTTTTGGTTTTCTAATACTCTGTAGAAGGTTCTTACGAAAAAAAGAAACAAAGAAAATCTCTCAGAAAGATGGAAATATTTATTATTTTGCGTACTTAAAAAAAAGTTTTGTCTATCATATTCATATTCATTTATATTTAATCTAAATGCATTGTTAAGTAAATATCTTTTTTAACTTATTTCTTTATCTTTCACTAGATTTGTTTTCTCTATCATAGAGGTGTTTATATAAATCATACAAATATGACGACTGGACCCAAGGCCACAAATATTGTCCAAAGTTTAATATTTTTGGAGATGTAGGGGTTTGCCAGCAACTGCACATAACATCAAATAGTAATTTATAAGTCAAATACTGAAAATCAAACTAAACCATTTCAATGGTCTAATTTCAAACTTTTACTGGTATTAGCAATGCTCAAAATTTAACATTGGCTAAACATACAACTTTATTGTTTTTGAATTGTAACTCGTGCCAGTCGGATTCGCGACGTAGCCGCGACGCTCCAGCGGCTCATGAATAAGGATCTCGCTGTGACATGAAACTAGTAGGGCTTTTCACAGTTAATTCACGTGCGTTAGCCGTTATTCTCAATAAACTTTACCGCAGCTACCAGCTGTGCAGGGATGTAAGTAGCCTCGCTATGTGTTATCTATCGCATATATCAAGGGGAGTGTTCTGAGGAATTATTGATTCTCGCCGCATCTTTTCGCCATCGACCCACGCGAAAAAGTATTCATCGACATCACATAAATGGTTGGTAGTAAAAAACAATAAACTATTGCTTGACTGCGATTCCACCTGATGGTAAGCAGTGATGCAATCGTTGATGGTAAGGCGCACTAGTTTATTAAGAGCCTATTCACTCTAGCCTTGATGACACCTAAATTATATTTGGACGGAAAGACTGCAGCCGGCAAACTGTTCCAATCCCTCGATTTATGCGGTATAAAAACGTCTAAAATGAAATTCACCAACACGAAATTCACTGGGAAACTATTTCGTTAATTATTCCCTCATATCAAGGAAAGTCATTTGTATGTGCAGGAAAATGAGAAGCACCGCATTCCTGTCGGGACGCTCAGTGATATGCATTTGTTTGTGTCAACGGCAGCTCAGCGCGACGCGACGATGGGATTTATAGTCCAACGAACGGTGAATTAGTTTCTTACAAAAATAGTCGACTTCTTTTGTTTATATTGGAACGCTCGGAGTTTGTTGTCGGTGATAGATTTTATGCTAGTTTTTACTTGGGATTTTATGGACTTGATAATATATAATCGATGAAGAAAAAAATATTAACTATTTGTATAAATGAAACCCGATTCCTGTTGTCACGCCATAACTTGAAAACGGCTAGACCGATTTGGCTGATTTGTTTTTTTTGTACTTTTCTAATACTCTGTAGAAGGTTCTTACGAAAAAAAAAAATCTAAAGAAAATCTCTCAGAAATATAGAAAAATATACATTTTGCGTATTTAAAAAAAAGTTTTGTCTATCATGTTCATAATCATTTATATTCAATCTAAATGCATTGTTAAGTAAATATCTTTTTTAACTTATTTCTTTAAATTTCACTAGATTTTTTTCTGTATCACAGAGTGTTTATATAAATCATACAAATATGATGACTGAACCCAAGGCCACAAATATTGTCCAAAGTTTAATAGTTCTGGAGATGTAGGGGGTTGCCCAGCAACTGCACATAACATCAAATAGTAATTTATAAGTCAAATACTGAAAATCAAACTAAACCATTTCAATGGTCTAATTTCAAACTTTAACTGGTATTAAAAATGTTCAAAATTTAACATTGGCTAAACATACAACTTTATTGTTTTTGAATAGTAACTCGTGCCAGTCGGATTCGCGACGTAGCCGCGACGCTCCAGCGGCTCATGAATAAGGATCTCGCTGTGACATGAAACTAGTAGGGCTTTTCACAGTTAATTCACGTGCGTTAGTCGTTATTCTCAATAAACTTTACCACAGCTAACATTTGTGCAGGGAAGTAGCCTCGCTATGTGTTCGCTTTCGCATATATCACGGGGAGTGTTCTGAGGAATTATTGATTCTTGCCGCATCTTTTCGAAATCGTCCCACCCGGAATAGTACTCATCGACATCACATAAATGGTTGGTAGTCAACAATTGTGAAATTGAAACGAAGCTTTCTGCAACGCCTAGCTATAATTTGGAATGATCTTTCGGCAGCGATATTATCGAACCAATACAACCTTCGTCAAATCTGCAAGAAACGAGCGTACTCCTTATTAACCCTTCGAACCCCAAGCGGTAACCGGTTGTCGGGCATTACGCACTGTGCCGTTCACTCAAATCCTAAGCGACAACCAGTTACCGCTCTCTTGCATTCGAATGAACCATTCGAATGCAAGAGTCGAATGGCGCAGATCACTTACCATCAGGTTATCCGACTGCTAGTTTGCCTTTTCTTTCCTATTCCATAGAAAAAATCCATGAACACCATAAAATACCTATAAACAGAAGCCTTCAAAATGTTTGACTTAAGCAAATAAATGTGGAAATAAGTGGAGAAACTTAATAACCGAATATAAGTGCACTTGTTTGAACTACTTTAGTTACATTTGCAGTTCAAGTTTGTTCTAGCTAAGTGCCATGCCGTATGCGAGAATAGTTACAACTTAATCCACTTCATCATATTAAATTTCAAATGTAAATCATTTTAGTGACTTAGATTTTGTATGTAGGACCAATTGAACTATTTTGGGTTATGGCTCATTCGGAAACAATACAATTTCTTGACCAAAACTGAAGCAATTATTGAATTCAATAAATTTAAGACTCGTTTACAATATACCATACGTACCTATTGTTCAGTATATGTAAGTCAATTATATCTTTATTTAATTGTATGCAACAGGCAAGATACTTGGATCCTGTAAATTGGGCTTTAGTCGGAGGTCGTTGTCCAAGATCAATGTTATTGAGAAAAATTATTGTGTATTGTGAGTGAGTTAATCATTTAGGTCCTTTTTCGAATTATCTGGATAAACCATGTGTACTATTTAAACTTGAATATAGAACATGAATTTTTATTAAATATCTGATACGTAGGTAAGTTCATGGCGACTTATAATTATGAAGGTCGTGAAGCCGGCCCTTATGATAATACCATGTAAAAGTACCTAGTTTTCCATTATGTTATATTACAATATTGATTCAACTCAATGAGATCTGTGTGTCGTGGTGGCCAAGTTAAGGTTTTCATTTAAAAATACTAATGTAACTTTTCGAGTTATATGCACTATCTATAATGAGAAATTATAAAATTATGATCTTCGATCACCGTAAGCTCGGGTCTGCGGACGGCGAGCAACCCTTGCTCGTTGTCAAACCAGGATTAGACAATATTAAACTACCACAGACAGGGCCCTACAGGGCCGATGTTCAGCCGGGGTTGCGGGGCTAGCGCAATAAGGTATCTCGGATTCGAGCTAAAGCAGGAGAAGGAACAGGGAGATTTTAGTCAGTAACAGTTTGATACTCTCGCCTAACCCTGGGCATCATTGGATGATTTGCTCAGTAAGAGTCTGAAACTCCCTCCCGTCCGACCCTGGGCGTGAGAAGTCATTTGATGATTTTCTCACCTCACAAAAAACTTATAATTTCTAACTAATTTAATCGCCAATCCATCTTGAACAAGCGAAGTGATTGATACCTTCTCCGCGTGAGAGGCCTTTTCTCAGGAGTGATGATAATAGTAGAGTAGAATAGACTTGTCATTGTCATAATCTCTATTGTTCTCACGTGTGACAACACTTGACCTAGATTTGTCGTAAGAAACTTAATACAGATAGAATAATATTCACAACCACAAAATCGAAAAACAATCCATGACAGCTGCGACCTAGAATAACTAGACGGCCTACTTAAACACAATACAACAATTGACCCTTCCTAGGCTAGACAACAAAAACAGGTTTGGTTCACCCAATTCTTAGCAAAGGAAAAAAATAAAAACAGTGACCCAAAAAATAAGAGACAAAAAGAGTTTTATCACTTCAAAGGAACATGATAAACCGATCTTCTTCAACAAACAGAGTTATGTTTACACACAATATTTGTTCTCGTTTGTCAGGAAAAAACATTTCGGATGGACTGTAGGGGATTGTTGAGCAATACCTGATGTTTTATTTTGCTTTGGTTATTACGGTGTTGTTTCTTTTCAAATTAGTTTCATTGTTTTGTTCAATAATTTTTGGTTTTATAAATTTTGTTGACTATATTAATATGATGGAAAAGTGTCGATAAGAAATCGTTTTGCCTGGTCTCTGATGCCCCACGTAACATTAACAGTGTTCATTTTTATAGACTTTTTTTTCAACTTATGCAGAATATAGCTATAAAAGAGACCATTCGTTTCACGATGAAAAGTAGGAATAAAATAGATATATTACTTACTTTTTAAGTAGAGTTCGAAGTTATATAGTGTTTAGAAATGTTAATAATAAATTGGAAGATATCTCTCAAAATGAAGCCAGACTGTTGAAACAATGAAACAATAATATTAAGTTATATTATACTAGTTCCACTAAATAATATAGAACTAAATCCGTACTATTTCACTTCCCATTCCGCGCCTGGTTACCTGGGTAAGCACTTCATCATCACCTTTAATATGCTGAAAATATATTACCACTATTGCTTTTATTTAATGCCCACAATATTTTACGCATAATAGTGTGATTTTGTCAAAAACAATTGGAACAATAAATTGAATACTGTTGGGTAAAATTTATGACAATATTCAAGCCTAATAAAGATACCTTTTTGAAAGGGCACCTCTTTTAATGTACCAAAAACTCCACTGTGAGCCTCTAACTTCGTAAAAGTTCGTACCCATCTCTAGTTCTGTTCGTATTGTATTAAAAGTTTCAAAAGCTAAATCGGCAATGGATGGTAAAGTTCGTAATACAATCGTATTTTTATTAAGATATTGAGATAGTAAGGTTAGACAACTTTATTACTTAGACGTTATAAGTTTCTATTTTACTGCGAAGACGTTTTCTTTTAAAATTAGTGCCGTAATATTTAAGACAGTGAAAAAAGGCTATAAAATCTCATATCAAAAGTTTATTGATGTTGTATTTTATGGACTACGATATCTTTATTTTCAATAACATTTATATTTCTTTGACTTTTATGCTATTGTTTGGTTTGAGAAACTTTTCAACGTATGCTGTACAAATAAACCTTATTAAATTGAAATGGTGATTAATGAGAAAAAGGCAAATTAATTTATTAAATGAGTAGATAGTCTGATCATCTCAATCCATGCGCCAAGTGCGAGGTTGCTTTACGCTCATGAAGGTTAGAGCTTTGAATTATTTAAACACAGATATGTTTTTATTAACCAGCTTATTAATAGTTTGATTTGAAAATAAAAAAAAAATACTTTCACAAGTTTTTATTTTTCAACTGAGACTCAACAATAACCATTAACATTAGTCATTAGTCCTAGACTAAAGTAAAACCTTGTTTTGTAATAAGGCCGTATAGGTTTAAATAAATAAACTCAGAAATAACCTTTTCAAAAACAAACATAAATTATTGACTTATTCTGACATGAAATCAATTTTATTGAACTCGAATCATTTGAAATTATTATGACCGTGACATTATGGGTCATTGAACTATTATTTTATATTCTGTACATTTTTCGATTCTATCAAGTTTATTACTAATGGTCGAGTAATTTATTTTATTGTTGGAATATTATAAAATTTCGCTCTGTTTTGAGATATTTTTGTGAAACTATGGAATCATTCCAATTTCAGACTTTCTCTTTACTACTACTATGATTACGACTATCTGGTTGGTTGTAAATACAACTGAGTCAAAAGAGGTCTCGGGTTTCTATTAGCAGATAGTTGACGACCTTGAAAGTACTATTGAGTTCTTTCTCCTACTCCGGATCTGCCATTCGCTTTTGCTACTATTTCACCTCTGTGATTTCACCAATACGTCTGTCAAGCACAATACAAATTCTTGAACATAAAGAAGACGATAAATTAAAACACAAAATAACGAAAACCACAGACAGTTAAAAACAATTTCACTTACTGGGCGTCCTCTCAGTAAATATTTTCAATATTAGATTGTAGATTCTTTGAAACGAATAAAATGCTTACGTTTACTAAATAATAAGAGAAGAAGGTTTCACAGATTTGATATAACACTTTATTACGAACGCAAGGAGTAAAATCAAAAAAATTATACAATCTGTCCGTTCCATAGTCAATGGTAGAGATAATATTATATTATTTATTGAAGTGAAAAATTAAATGGTTACAATGCGAGTTCGTATAAGATAAAGGGATACAGAAAGCCTTTTTAGTAAATTGGATTTTATTTTATATCTTTATAAAGCAAATAATGATTTGAAATTGGAACCTAGATTGTGCTCTGACAGAGTGTCAATATGGTTAAATGTATTCATTTTCTTCCACTAGTATTGAAAATAAGTGCCGTGGACGTAAGCCATCACATTTAACTGAAGGCTTGTTCTGTATTCTGAGCTGAAGGCTAGCCATTTGCCTGCTGCTGGCTAGACGTTTTTATTTATTTCCTTCGATATGATTGTTGCAAACAAACTAATTTTCTTCTTTATTATTTCGTCTTATACATCACTATCGTCTAGGTCTAAAGTGCCCACTGTTGCATGGAAAATTGACTAAATAGAAAAAATGAATGAACATAAGAAACCAGATGTCTTTTTTGACAGGGGAAAATTATCAAATAACCTCTTTCGCCCAGAACGAGGCGCGAGAAAGGGTCGGACTCTGATCAATCCGCCCCTTCTGCTCTTGGCAAAGGCTGCGCTACCTTATTTCGCTTGTACCGCAAACCCGGCTGAACATCGACCCTGTTATGTCCCAACTGTAGTAAAACAAATGTCAATGAAACAATGAAACAATGAATTTATTTTTGCAAATAGGCCATAAAACGGCACTTTTACACGTCAAATTATATCTGAAAAACTAGATGAAGCCGGCATTTCCTATCTGACTACTCTGAGAAGAAATGCCGAAACAAACTCAGAGGCCAGTCTCTTTTCAAGTCCAGACAATGTAAAATAACATAATGTGAGAGAACCGTGCAAGTTCATTCTGTAGTGGTCTTTTGAGTAAAGAACCACACCAGTTTAAGTGGACCCGTTCTGAAGACAGGCACGCAAGTATCAGTTTGCAACCAGTATAGCTAGTGCTGCTGAGTTGTCCGACGAACAATACCGATCAAAAGAACATTTGGGTGGGTCGCGCAAGTACTCAAACGCTGATGACTGGTGATCAAAAAGCACGGCAAGTCTCACACGGTCCTTACACTAACAATAATATAAAATAATAAAAATGTCAACAAATAAATAAAAAAAAATGTCAAATAAAAAAGAAAAATGTCACAATAGGTGATCATGTCATTGTATAAAAAAAATAGACGTAATGTCAAATTGTATATAAAAGTGTAACTTATGTTACAAACATGTCAACATGACCTGTGCAGACATTACAGCGGCTCATTCCCAAGCCTGACTATCCTCTAAGTAGTCTTTTATTTTATAAAATGCTTTACAGCAAAGTTTAGCCTTAATTACACTTTTAAATTTATTGAGGCTCAAATTTTGAATATCGCTAGGAATTTTATTGTAAAAGCGTATACATTGACACCTAAACGAACTACTTATTTTCTGAAGCCTGGAGGCAGGCACAACATATTTGTTTTTCGCCCTCGTGTTGATATTATGTATGTATGTATGTCTTAGCCATAACTTTAATAATATTATTATTATGTTGCATTCATAGTCATAATTATTAACCAAGATGTGCTTCATGAAAATCAACAACCAAACAGGCCCTAATCCGTACTTACTTTGGCGTTATGGGTGTTCTCATGTGTGGCGATGTATATAATAATAAAAAACATTTTATTAGAATATTTTTTTCCTTATTCAAAATATATTTAGTTTAAAATAGATACCCATCTCATATATACGCACATATTATACCTATGTGTTTGAACAAATTTTACAATTATGAAAGTTGTAATTGGCAATACAATATTCATTAAATGCGTTATTTCAATTAATTCTATTAACATAATTGGTTTGTACAGTTTTATTTGGTTGTTTCTATCCAAATCACGTACTACCCGTCCTCGGAAATAGCCGTTATCGTAATGTAAGTTAAAATTGAATCTATATAATGCGATATACATATTTTTTCTTTTTTACGAAATAATTTTGTATGTTGATTTGATTTGATAATGCAGTCAAACCCTCTTTACTAAACTTCATCATCATCATCATCAGCCTATAAATGCCCACTGCTGGGCAAATTTCATTTCTCATACGTAGGCTTGTGCATTCACCACCAAGCTTGCTCAAGGCGGATTGGCGATTTCAAACTTACGCTTAATTTAAAATTACAAGTCCCGGTTTCCTAATCTGTATGGTATCTTATTATACTTAGAAAGTACACATACCTCGGAAATAAGTCACATTGATACTTCGTTCCGCTTCATGCACGAGAAATGTGCGCCTTAACTTTCTGGCTACCACGACCGACGTTAGCTGTAAGAATAACCGTGGAACATGAGGTATTTGGGTTCATACTATACAGCTATAAAAGGTGTATAGCTCCATCCCTCTATCTCGTCCGGAAGATTGACGCACGTCACATTAACACGTCAAGGTTTTTACAAGATTTTATATTAGAGCTGCACACACACCCTGCTGTGGACGTCGAACGTTGTCTTCGTCGTTCGTCGACGGTGAAAGATAATTTCTAATTATAAGTTCAGGTTTTCTTCAGAATCAGACGGGGCCCAGTAGGGCTGATGTTCAGCCGGGGTTGCGGGGTAAGCGCAATGAGGCACCGCGACCTCGGCCCAGAGCAGGAGAAGGAACGGGGGGTTTTTAGTCAGTAAGAGTCTGACACTCCATCCCGCCCGGCCCTGGGCGGGAGAAGTCATTAGATGATTTTCGCCTGATAAAAAATAAAAAAAAAAGTTTTCTTCAGAATCGCCTACCCGTATTGAACAAGCGTGTTGATTAAAGCAAAAACCTTCTCCGTAAGAGCTGAGGTGACGATAATGATGAGACCTTGTTTCACGTCGGTTTTCTGTGGGGTCGTGGTATATTAATCTGGTCAAGCAAGTCCATTTCCACAAATGAACGTTTTTGTTTAATAATTTTTTTCTTCAGACACAAACTTTTACTCAGTATTTAGTACCTATTGAATTTTTTATTATCTACTCCATCAGTTAAAGAAGACACGACAATATTATTATGCAAGCAAGTTCTCAAATATCTTCCCGTAAGTGCATAGTAAAGAGAAAAATTGGTTTAACATTTTCCCCGTCAACCGACTACCGATCCAGACATGAATATCGTATAACATACCCGCTATTTTTTAAATCCACTCAAGTTTTTCCTTAACAGAACTGAAATTAAAAGGACTTTCAACGTGGGTATAATTTACATCAGACAATATCACAATCTTTTATTATTTTTAAAGTAATGTTATAAAACGTTGTATATCTTGATTACCTACCTTACCTTTGCATAAACTGTTTATTCTGTCCTTGACAGTCATGAGTTGTACCAATTTTAGAAAGTGGCATTTATTAAACATATTGCTAGAGTTATCATAGGGAATCAATGATTTCACATATATGTAGAATCATCCGTCTCTGTCTCTGTCTCTGTCTCTGTCTCTGTCTCTGTCTCTGTCTCTATCTCTATCTCTATCTCTACATCTATCTCTATCTCTAATTACTATCTCTGTATCTAACCTCTATCTCTACATCTATCTCTATCTCTAACATCTATCTCTAACGTCTATCTCTAATCTCTACCTCTACCCTCCATCTCTTATCCCTATCTCTAATCTCTATATCTAATCTCTTTATCTAGTCTCTATCTCTAATCTCTATCTCTATCTCTATCTGTATCTCTATTTCTAATTTCCTATCGCTATATCTAATCACTATCTGTAATCTCTATCTCTAATCTTTATATCTAATCACTATATCCAATCTCTATCTCTAATATTTATCTCTAATCACTATACCTAATCTCTATCTCTAATATCTACCTTTATTATCTAATAACTATCTCTAATCTCTATCTCTGATCTCTATGCCTAATCTCTATCTTTAATCGCCATCTCTAATCTCTAACTGTAATCTTCATCTCCGATATCTATCTCTATCTCTACTCTATCTATATCTCCAGTCTCTATCTCTATCTCTATCTCTATCTCTATCTCTATCTCTATCTCTATCTCTATCTCTATCTCTATCTCTATCTCTATCTCTATCTCTATCTCTATCTCTATCTCTATCTCTATCTCTATCTCTATCTCTATCTCTATCTCTATCTCTATCTCTATCTCTATCTCTATCTCTATCTCTATCTCTATCTCTATCTCTATCTCTATCTCTATCTCTATCTCTATCTCTATCTCTATCTCTATCTCTATCTCTATCTCTATCTCTATCTCTATCTCTATCTCTATCTCTATCTCTATCTCTATCTCTATCTCTATCTCTATCTCTATCTCTATCTCTATCTCTATCTCTATCTCTATCTCTATCTCTATCTCTATCTCTATCTCTATCTCTATCTCTATCTCTATCTCTATCTCTATCTCTATCTCTATCTCTATCTCTATCTTATATCTGATTAATGCCTCCAGTGTAAGTAAGATACACGGGCAAAAATATAAATTTTTACCTCGATTCTTCTGCTCCAGGCCGAGCCCGCGGCACCTTACTGCACTCGATTCGCAACCGCGGCTCGGCCGGAACACTGGCTCTGTTGAGCTCCATCTGTCTAGTAGAGCTTTCCTCAGTTTAAGTCACGTGAGTAAATAGATAGTTATTAAAAAAAAATAAGTTCTATGTTAAGCTAGGTACGACTGCTGTCTTCATTCTATATATTGACTCTTGTCTATATTGATTGCCTGAAATTATCGGACAAATCTAGAATAATATTTTTTCGGGTGGGTACCGTTTTTCCGATACGAATATCGGGATAAAAATAATGTCTGTCCAATAGTTTCTGAGGAAATGCAAACAAACAAATAATAATTTTATTTCCTTTTTCACCAAAGTATCTTAGATAAAAATAAACGATGTAAACAAAACAAAACAAAAACGAAATAAAAAAAAAAGAAATGTCGCGTCCATGAAATATGAACTTAAAAAATCCAATTTATTTCCGTTCCGCTATGAAATCTGATTCGCATTCCCGTTGTTAATTGATATTAAATTCTGTAACGACATCCATTGAAAAGGTTTCGTCGTGTTGACCTTAATAAATATCACGATGTCAAACCAAGCATCCAATTGTTTTACGGGAGATTTCATTATTAAACTCGCTCTCATCTTATGATTCGATTAACAAAATGCCATTAATTAAACGTTATTAAAAATTTGAGGCTTCTGTTTCGTCGAGTGATTTTCAAGCCATTTTTCCGGGTCGGGCCATTTTTAAGCACTTTATCTTAAATGGATTTTTTCAGGTAACTAAAATTGGTTCCAATACTATCATCATAATCATCAGAAACCTTTTCTCCTTCGAAGGGGGTTGAGCATTAATCACCATACGTACTTTTAATTATCTAAAATCTATTACTGTTCTCAGTTCACTTTTGGGAAATTTTCGGAGAGTAGGATATTCCTTTACCCATCCTACATTCCTAATTCTTTATTTTAATTTCTTCTATTTATACTAGTATCATTGGATGACGTCAATTGGTAAAAAACTGGGCTCTTTACTTGATCACATAAAAAACAGTAAGCATTGGAAACCTGAATGCCTCAAACTCTAACTGAATGTAAGTAACTGATATTTAGCTCCCTCTAAAATTTTAGCTGACATGAAATTCCTGGTTCAGTCCCCTGTCAAACTTTCGGGATTTCCAATACGAATACCCTTTACCTCTGTGACATTTGTGGTTTGAGTGAAAAGTGCTGAATGTTCTCCATGTGTTCTAGTAGTTTTATACCAGAAGTATATCATATCATGGAATTTTCATTTTCATCATTGCCTTTTTGAAGTGGTTTAGAAGAAGTCGACTGGTTTGAATAAGCTTACATCCATTTTAATACTCATTGGCATGCCCATTTGCCACCCCTCTTTGAGGAGTGGCTTGAGAGACGCCACGGCGTCCTCACCTTCCGTCTGACGCAGGTGCTTACCGGGCACGGCAGCTTCGGTAGGTTCCTGTTTCGGATTCAGCGGGAGGAAACGCCCGAGTGTCGTCATTGTGAGGACCACCTAGAGGATACGGTGGAGCATACGGTAGCGGTATGCCCTGCCTGGGCTGAGCACCGCCGTATCCTCAGGGAAGTGATCGGCGGCGGCGACCTCTCGCGCCCGGCCTTAGTCAAGGCCATGGTGCGGAGTGAGAGGAACTGGGACGCCGTCTCCTCCTTTTGTGAAGCGGTCATGCTCGCAAAGAGAGAGGCGGCCCGCGTGAGGGAGCAATCCTCCTCCTCACGCCCCAGCAGCCGCAACTGGCGACACTACGGGCGTCGGGGATCGAGGGACGATCTCCGGCCACCGTAAGTACGGGCCTGCAGTCGGCGAGTAAGGGCAGCTCGCCGCCCGACCAGAACCAGGCCCGAGCGTACGGCGCGTAGCGTTCCGCGCGCGCCTCAAAGAGCAAATAGACCACCACAGACGGGGCCCTAAAGGGCTGATGTTCAGCCGGGGCTGCGGGGTAAGCGCAATAAGGTACCGCGACCTCGGCACAGAGCAGGAGAAGGAACAGGGGGGTTTTTAGTCAGTAAGAGTCTGACACTCCCTCCTGCCCGGCCCTGGGCGGGAGAAGTCATTTGATGATTTTCCCCTCACAAAAAAAAAAAAAAAAAAAGCAGGTTCGCTATTAGTCATCGTTATTTAAAATAAGTTAAATGGATCTTGTGATAATACGTTGCTTATTATCTTCGCTGAGTGATTACAAGGACATCTTACCACTCTCAGCAATCCTAGGTTTTAATTCCGTTCAGACGAAGTATTACTGGACATTTACATAATTTACAAACTTGGAGTTGGGCTTGATGTATTGTTAAATACTCGTTCTATTTTCATCGAAAATTCATTCATTGGGGAATCACCCAATGACTTCTCCCGCTCTCTTGGTGGGGAGAGAGTGGTTGTTAAACTCTCGCTGATTAAGAGTCTTTTGTTTGTTCCTTCTCTTTGTTTAATTCTCTTGCTCTGGGTTCTGTAAATAATTACTCTAGCACCTGAAAACTCGACAATAATGAGCTCTACTATATGCTTTCGATGAACAAAACATAAAAAAATACTTTTTTTTATCTTTATAGCTGCTACAAAAGTCCGCGATCAAGGGTAGCTCGTCGCCCGTGTAGACAATCATCTGATGGTAATCCACTCATGAAGGTTAAATCTACCAGAACCAAACTTGAGAGCGCAACGCGTATACCTATATAGTTGCGCGTGCGCCTCAAAGAACCAAGAGACTACCACAGACGGGGCCCAATAGGGCCGATGCTTATCCGGAATTACCGGTCTACCAATCAGGTACCGCGGCTTCGGCTTGGAGCAAGAGAAGTCTTACATTCGCTATAAAACCAGGGTTTCCGTTTTTTCCATTTGAGTATTTACCCTAAAAAAGGTTACCTATTTGTGACTTTTCGCGTAGCTTAGTGGTTTGTTTCTCGCATTATCTATATAGAAAGCCTTATCATACGTACAGTTGAAACAGCTGGCTTGTTACTACGCTACTTGTGGAGCGAAAAATCGATGGTTCAGTGTCTGAGTGTTATTTTTTCATTACCTCAGCCAGGTTCAGTGTCCTACGAAAATATTGACGGGCCTGTGTGTTCCATTTGATAACATTGTACGTATTCCGGGTCGGATTTCTAAAATTATTATAATATTTATTTAATTAATTTGAATATGAATAAAATGTATTTTTTGCGGTGTGTGTTTATTTGATATTGTTTAATTAAATGTATTTTTTGTTTTTGAGAATTTTTTACTCATTACGTCCAGAATAAAGTAACTTTAATACGGAAAGGGTGGTGGAGTTATGCTTCGGTACGAATACGCTTCGACCAGAGCGATATCTCGACCTCAAATAACTACGCTTTTGGTGCCTAATCCAAAAATCTCCAAATCGGTAAACCCTAATGCCTGGTAACGTTCTTACTTTTCCCGGTCGTTGCAAGTGCCCATGTGTGGCCGTTTTATTTTTTCGATCGAGCATATTCACGCCAAAGCTTGGCTCTATAACACATTTTTTTTAAAAAAAAACGTTGCCCCACACTAGTATTTCCTCCTGTGTCGTGGGTGCGGTTACAAACATACAATTTCACACGCACATGACACCCAGACCCGGAACAACAATTTGTGGGTCATACAAAGATTTGATCCGTGCGGAAATCGAACCCACGACACGTTGCACAGCAGCCAGTTGCCCAGCCACCGCATAAACCGTGCAGAGGAAAGTAATGGATAAAATAATATGATATTGCAAACGACGCTGCACTAAATTAACTATTATTTAGTCTAGACTGTTCTAGTCTTCTAGACTATGGTCCTCATCTCATCCTCATCATGAGAGGGCTATCCATAGTCTGCATATTTTCCTCAGACGCTTAAAAGGTTCTTTATTTTCATAAATCATGCTGCTGTCTGGTCTCTACTCAGTATGAATTATCTTAGTTAGCTTTACGTGGAGGTTCTTGATTGTTCTTCTCCAATAGAATCTGCAGTTTGGAACAAGCACCTAGGTTCACTGACAAACAGACTGTCGGACTATTATTTGCTTTTGACGTTTCAAAAGTACCTATTTTTTATATTATAGGACGTGAAACCAGCAAACGTATTACCTGGTGGACACATTTATATTATATGGACACCCGCAATACCAGAGCAGTAATGTGTGCGTTCCCTCCTTTTTAGAGATTTAGGGATTAGGCAGGAAAGGGAGAGGGGAAGTGTTGGGCCTTCGGTAACCTCACTCACCAGGCGAAACACAACAATAGCGTTGTTTTACGCTGGTGTTCTATGAGGTCGGAGGAGGAGATGACATTGACTTACAGCATGCGCTGAAAAAGTCGGTATGGTGACAAATGTAAACTCTTACTTTCAACACACCGGTCCTTCCTTTCACCACAATAGAAATAAAGAAAACCATAAAATACACGTTTCTTAAAAAACAAATTAGAATTCCCAGTGAAATCACGGTACCGAAAACATGTAACCGACGCCCCTTAGACCGGAATAACGTTAATTATTCACTCGTCCTGTTTTAAACCACATTTAAACGTACCGTTGTTAAATGAAACACGTTGAGAGTGAGAGTTTCAAACAAATTACTAACTTATTCCTTGTTAGCGTAGGCGTTTTAGTTTAGAAATTATAGTCGGATTTATTATTTCCGTGTCGAATGACTAGTTTGTTTTCAGTTTTGTTTCTTTCGGTTTTAGAAGCGAGTAGACAATCACCTGATTGAAGGTTGTCTGCCCCGTCTATGCCCATCAAGACGTGGACGAGGATTAGGCTTCCGTAAACCCCACTTACATCGTAAGCAGATGAGAATGTGAGGCCGTGGTATCTCTCCGTTTCGTCCGGTCCTTTCGTCTTTTGTTTTTTTTTTTTTTTGATTACATATTACTCATCAAAAATGGAGTAATATGCTGCGTCGAAACATGGTTTCCTAACTCAATTTTATGTCGGTGTATAAAGAAATTCACACCGATAGCCCATGTCAGTCCAATGAAATGTAATATGAAGGGTTTTCTCTAAATAAAAGTTTTGCTTATCTTGTTAGACAGCTTAGACGTTGTATGGTTTTGTTAAAATCGTGAGTAAAATCGTATGAAAGGCTATAAATTTACTATGCTTCATTTTTTATTGAAAAAGTACATAGATGACACTTGAAAAAAAAACACGCTAAATATATTCCGCTCTATAACCGTGTTGAGCGTCATAAAATAGGATCCTCTGTAAGTTTACTCACATGGGCAAAATTATCGACTTTATTGCCACAGAATTAGGACCCATTTTCTTTATTAAAATGTCACTGACTTGCAGTATATAGACATTCTCTCTAAGATTCGTATCAAAAACGCAAAAAAGGCAATTTCTTGGTCAATAAGGGTCGGCCATAAAACTTTCACGTTACATAGGGTTGGGGCATGTTGGTTAACTGCAATTTTTATTGTCTTTTCAGTGATAGAGTGTTTATTTAGACACGTAATGTAAGCCTTATCTAATTCGTGGATCGGTCGACGAAAGGGACGTTAAATGTCTTGTGGGTTTAATTAAGGATACAGTTGGCTAGTGATTGGATAACTTAGGAAATTAAGTTGTTATTGTTTTTTCTTTGTTTTACTACTGGTTATCCTGTTTACTTTACCTTTTGGACAAACGTTAAGGAGTTATTCCGGTTTTGGCAGTTTATTAACAAAAACCGTTTGACATTTTCCCATTGTAAAACAATACATGAGATTTTTAATTCCGTATAACTATTACCTAGGACTCAATACAATTGGGTATTAAAAGAATGCAGATACGTTTATTAAAAAAAACTCTTAGTCTCACTTCAGCGTAAAACAAAAACACAAGAAGAAAAATAAGAATACAATTTTTGATGAATAACTACTTTCGTGAGAAATAATATTAGATGAATAAATCAAAATTAGAAACTAGCTGAGTCATTCTGCTAAACTACGTGAGTAACCCTTTCATTATGATAATTAACTTACAAACAATTTAAAATAAATCCTAGTAAGAACTGAACAATAGTATAATCGTATCCAGGTCTGAATATACTTGTACAAATTGTAAAATGGTGTAGATAGGTTACCTAAACAAAATTCGATTTTCAAACTGATACACACATGAACAATTCGTATGTTTAGACGTCAAAGTGAGATGGCATTATTCAATAATCGCGAGTGAAAAAGAGACAAATATGAAAAAAGTGTCGATAGTTAGCCACATATAAATTAATGTATCATATACGCTGAGCGCTTGTAATCTATCTACACCTTTTTACTTATAATATCATTGCTTGTACCCATTAAAATACAGTTCCCAAAGGGAAACAATAGAAGTATTAACACTCGGCTCTCAGAACGGATTGAATTTCAATTCCGGAAAAACGCATCCAATATGATACCGGGCTTAGATATATGGCGTATGAGGTAATACGAGAAAAACTGCAATAGGGCTTAGAATATTCAAACGTATTGCAGTATATCTGCTATTGATTTAAATATATTTGCTATCGTGAGTATAAAATGTCATACGATATTATTCCATTTCCATTGAAATGGATATTAAATTGGACACAATTGTTAGATACTAAAAAGGTTTTTCGAATGTTATTTAATTATTTTGTGGAAAATACTGGATGTTTTAAATATGAATGTAGTTTTAATATTTTTGGTTTGCATCTTACCGTCGGGAGGTCATCAAAACTGGGAAACAATACGCCGCAGTGTGACATTTAGAAATGTATCTGTATCTGTATCTGTAGCTTTATCTGTATCTGTATTTGTATCTATATCTGATTTGTATCTATATCTGATCTGTATCTATATCTGATCTGTATCTATATCTGTTTATGCAACTACATCTGTTTCAGTATCTGTTTCTGCAACTATATCTGTATCAGTTTAACCACTCCAATGCGGTTATGTATAATCAAATCAAATCAAATCAAATCATTATTTATTTGTAAAACATAGGTTAGTACACTGTAACATCTTATGGTAAATAGTGTTAAGTGCTCCATGTTTTGTCGGCTAAGACATACAGATATTTGTGTTCCAAATTTATTACATTTTAGAATAATTATTAAATAAAAATTACATGGAAAATATTACAGTCTTAGATAATAAATTGACAAACATTAATGAATAATTTCACATTTTTAGAATATAATAGATATATTTTATTTTTGATTATTATTTTTTAATATTAGTTACAGAGATAAGCTTTGACAAATAGAAAATCCATCTACATATACATTCTTACTCTATGACATGCAAGCGTAAATAATATGTATTAAATTAAAAAATAACTATAAAATATTTTATAACAACTTATCACCCATAAAACCCTGCAGTATTTAAAAGTCAAAAGTCAAAAATCATTTATTCCAATTAGACCTTTACAGGCACTTTTGAACGTCAAACAAAATATAAAATAAAAAAATAGTGTCAGTCTGTCGGTCAGTCCTCTTAGTGAAGCTATTTGCTCGTTCCAAAGTGTAGATTCCGATGGAGAAGAACGAGCAAGAAACTCCATGGTTACTCTTTTTAAATCAGTTTCACATACAGATTCCTTTTACAAACAGTTGGTTCAATTATGTGAGAACAGTGTAACACTAATATTTATTCAAATATAAAAATAAAGTAACCTTAAGGACAATAGACAGTCTGGAGCTGACCAGTCCCAACTGACGGCGCTCGTTCACGAGCATGACACGTACACCAGCATCGCCCAACTCAACCATATTATAGGGAATTAAGCGATCCAGTGCCCATGCCACCGCCAGTGTGACCTTTCAGTGAGCATGTCAACTCCAAGCTGTTATAAGGACCGACATTCTGCTAGTCTAACCAATTATAATAGGTTACAGGGCACTCATATTTACAAATTTATCAAGTTATAGTTATACAATATAATGCAATTTCACTAAAATGAAGAAGTCCCGTTCAAGCAAAATCCATTGGAACGTTATTTATTTTGGTGTACGTTTGCTATCCTGTGGAGCAGGACCAGCATGTCTCCAAGCATCTTTATCTACAATGTAATCATTCAGTGTGTAGTATGCTTTTCTACATAAAGTTTTCTTTACACATAATTTAAAATTTCTTTCATTTAATTGTTGTATTTCGCCTGGGATTTTGTTATAACATTTAACACAGAATCCCATGAACGACTTATGTACCTTTGCCAATCTAAATAATGGCTGACATAATCTATCTCTATGTCTAGTTTGATAATTATGTCTATCTGACACCTTATCGAATATTTTTAAGTTTTTCCTAACATACATAATGTTTCATAAATAAACTGACATGGCACGGTCATAATATTGATCTCTCTAAACTTTTCTCTAAGAGACTCACGACGCCTTAGATTGTAAATAGCTCTGATGGCACGCTTTTGCAAGACAAAGATAGACTCAATGTCAGCAGCCTGTCCCCACAACAAGATGCCATACGACATAATGCTATGAAAGTAGCTGAAGTACACCAGTCTTGCAGTGTCCACATCTGTTAGCTGTCGGATCTTCCAGACAGCAAATGCTGCAGAGCTCAACCGTCCTGCCAGAGATGTGATATGGGGCCCCCATTGTAGTTTGTCATCTATGGTTATACCCAGAAAAGTAGTTTGTTTTACAAATTCCAATTTATTACCGTTTAATAATATGTCACATTCGGTACTTTTAACATTTGGCAAACTGAATCGTATACATTTAGTCTTTTTGTCGTTTAGGACTAAATTATTAATTGTAAACCAATTATGAACCTTCGTTATAGCATTATTTACGTCGTCATAATTATCTGTCCGTCTATTTATTTTAAAAATCAACGATGTGTCATCAGCAAATAATACCATTCCCGGTTCACGTTGAAATAAATGAGGTAAATCATTTATGTACACTAAAAACAGGAAAGGACCTAATATTGAGCCCTGTGGTACGCCCATAGATATGCTAGTACCCTGGGAGTTCACTTTATTTACTTGTACTTTGAACTGCCTATCCTGCAGGTATGATTTTAATAAATTGAGAGATACCCCTCGAATGCCATAGTGTTCCAACTTCAGCAACAGTGTCGTGTGTTCAACGCAATCAAAAGCTTTAGACAGGTCACAAAAAATCCCAATAGCGTCGTTTGACTTTTCCCATGAGGCAAAAACATGCTTAAGTAGAGCTACACCGGCGTCAGTTGTGCATCGACCCTTGGTAATAACATTTAGCTACTAATCATTGATTT
The DNA here is from genome assembly GCA_902829305.4 of Spodoptera exigua. NCBI lineage: Eukaryota > Metazoa > Arthropoda > Insecta > Lepidoptera > Noctuidae > Spodoptera > Spodoptera exigua. Next base: position 10,446,787 of record LR824612.2, read on the forward strand.
AGTTGGTTTTTAAACTATACTGCTTTGTCATAAATGTTATTCGGTATTAAAAAATGCTTATTATTGATAGTTTTAAGCCAAAATCAATCCATTGGTAGTTTATCATCGGTTTTTTTTTTTTTTTTTTTTTTTTAAATAAAACATTATCCGCAGACATAAGCGTCCGCGCTCTTTTTTACTCCTTTAATAATTTGTTTACATTAATTCTGAATGTTTACAGTATTGGATTTCCTCACGGACGGGAGGACAATTATCTTAAAATTATCTTTAAAAACTAGCGTGAGTTCACATGCAATATAATATATGTATTTTTTTTTTTTTTTTTTTTGTTTTGTTTTTTTTTAATTTTTTTTTTTTTTTTTTTTATAATATACTAATATAATCTACTACTATATATATATACTACTACTAAGCATTAAATTTACAATGTTACTTACAAACTTATTACTATTACATTAATTATATTAACTTACTCTTATTATATTTAATTACATTGTCTTACTTTTTAGCAATAGGCACATTATACAATGTCAATATTGGAACAAATATGTTACATTCTATTTATTTTATTGAGACATACAAACACATGACACACAACACCATTGGCTGGCCAATCACGAACCTCCACTTCCGCCGCCGACCAGGGAGCTCGCCAGTTGTAGGAGTTCTCCCATTACGGTCTCATCGCGATGTTGTATGGCCGCCTTTAGATTATAGTCGATGACCATTTTTGTGGTGGCGGCCATCGCTTTCCTTACAAAGCGGCCCGTGGCGTCGTCGGCGTCATCGGAGTAGTACACGCAGCTGGATGTGTGTCTAGACACGGCCACAACTGCGTGGGGAATGCTGTTGTGGATGGCCAATTTCCTGGACTTGGTGTTAATTATGATGACGCTGTCGTAGGTCAAACCCTGCGCTTCGTGTATAGTCAGTGTGCGCGAGCCCTCTCCGGCGCCGTATCCCTGGTCAATAAGGAGAGCTTTTTCCTCTTGAGTATGCACCAGGAATAGGGTATTCTGGGCGGCGGCTGGTATCTGCGCCCCTGTGTAACCTTCCGCTCTCAAGGAGTGAACCGTTGACAGCGCCGTTTTCGAGGAATAGATACCGGAGTATATTTCGCTCAGAGCCAACGCCACGTCCATCGGGCTGCGGCGTGTGCAAAGTAGCTCCTGGGTGATCCCAGCCACCGAGACCGGACGGGAGTATCTCATTGTAAATAGGTTCTCCCTGTCCAAAAATGGTAGCTGGTTGACATCACCGACGAGGACCACCTCTCTAGCACCAGCCAACCTTGCCGCCATCACGATGGCCCCAAAATGGTTCATCAAAGCCTCGTCTACCGTGAGACGGTAGTAGGTCTCGTTGGCTTTGAAACCGTTCGCTAATATTGAGGCCATCGTGCGCACTTTTGTATTTGTGCGATCTCCCAGACTCCCTCTGAGTCTTTCTTTCAGCTGTTTGGCAGCTTCGGTTGTCGTGGTGGCTATGACCTCCTTCTCCTCGTCGAAGTTTTCCACCACCCAGGTAGTTTTGCCGCAACCCGGGACCCCGTTTATCCAGCGAACGCTGGGCACCGCCCAACCCCCCTGTCCCGCCGGACGGTCCGGAGGCCCAGAGATGGAGCTTGCCATCTCCAGGATCCTGTCGTCCAGCATGATTTTTGTGCATTTGGCGGTGACCACCGTCGGGTGTCCCTGTGGGGTCTTGAATGTTGTCGTTCCCGAGCGCTCCGTCTTGTCCTTGTCCAGGGCAACGAAACCACAGGCGTCGCTGTAGGCCGCCATATATGACCCACTCATCTCCCCTGCAATTACCTGCGAGGTGTCGTTGTCATATATGGCTGCCCCGGCCTCCTCGAGTAGAACCCTTAGCAGACCTTCTGTTTGGCGTTGGTAGGTCTGCATGATCTTCCGGCAAGTTCTGAGATTGACCTCTTTGGTTGCTCTCACTATCGCGATGTACTCGAGAAAGGCATTCCTCATGTGGTCCGCAGCGCCCGCTACCTCCGTGTATGTCGGCGGCGTCACGTGTCCCTTGTCGGCCCTTGTCAATGTGACCCTTGGCGGTGCCGGTTCTTTTGCCTTTTTCTTGAAAAAGTCCGCCACCGCCCTTTCCTGGGTTATTGATGGGTTGGCGCGGCTCGGGCCCGGAAGTAGATTGCGCAGGAAGGAGCCGATGGCTTTCAGGCGGCTCTTGTTTTTAGCCCCATCGTCTGGGCTGCCGGTCTTGCCCTGCTCCTCCGCAGCTCTCCCCGCATCCGCCCTCTGCTGAGCCCTGTCTGACGCGCTTTGACCGGATGGGTCAATGCTGGGGTTTGTCCTGCCTGCGGCTGAATCTTTAGGAGCTTTAAGGAAACTCAGGTTTTCTCCTCTGTCTTCATAGACGATCACCTCATGCTGTTCTGAGGCTTTTAAGCAGCCCAGGCGGTCTGCGACTTCTCCTCTATCCCATCCGATCGCCATCGCGTCGACGCTAATAGTTCGGGCCGCGATGTTCGTGCGTTCTCCCGCTTCTCTGATCTTTTGGAGCAGTGAGCTTGCTTGTGCGAATGGGGTTTCTTCTCCCCATTCGAGGAGCGCGATTGTTTTTTGTTTCGCTCGTAACAGACGGCATCGGTGGGAAGCTATTTCCACTGTAGGCAGAGCTGCGTATTTTCTGCCTCCGATGGTCGTTTTCGTGGTGCTCCCGTTGATCAGAGCGGATAAGCCTGGTGAGATGGCTATCCGAGCGCCCGCCCTACTTGAGCCCACGCAGAAGCTTATGCCGAGCGTTTCCGTCTCCTTGTTCATAAACAGGGCCACTCCGCGCAGTCTGATGCCCGGCTCTCCACTTCCTCCGTGTGACAGGAACCGCGCGATGGTCATGGCGGTGGGGGTCGACTGAGGCCGTGACGCCGCTGCTGTTGTTGGTTGAGAGTTCGGTGTCATTGAAGATTTATCATCGGTTTATAGACAAAGACCTTTTACTATCGTATCGGACCAAATATTGGGAATCTGTCTTAACCACGCAAGGGACATTTCCATATTTTAGTTCGGAGTTTGGAAAAACATTTGTGAAAAAACAAGGGACAAGATTAATGTAGTTTCTGTTAGATTTAGATGTCCCTAAGTATTATTGGCATTTCGAATAAAAGCTTTAGTAGTTTGTTTGCGGATTTCTTTGATATATTTGACGCCGTGATTATGTGGTTCGGTAGATTATATTTATGAACATTAATATTCAAAAGAAACAAAAGATATACCGGATCGGTGGTGGTAAGTTGAACAAAAATGATAGTTTTTTGCTTAGGTTTACTTGTAAATTTTATATAATTTGCAACTATCGTAAAGCAATTAGTTTTTGGAAAATACTGAGAAAGGTGTCTTTTATTTGCAACTGACTGTACAGAGTCGGATGCGCGTGGTCGCGCGTCGCCCCGACATGCTGCTTATGAATAAGAGTTCCGTTATCACTCGAAACCATTCAACATTGACCATTCACGTGTGTTGGTCGTTAGTCTTTAAATGTCCAACATTTTTGCCCTTAACTCGCTTATGTAATCGCTAAATTCGGTGCGAGAGTCGCCAGGTGGACAGCCCGATACAAGATCTGCCGGTAATCTCAATTCCCTTCCAAAATTTGCAAATGCAGGCGTCTTTGCGGTACTTTCATGTACAGCAGTCCGATAGGCAAGCAAGAAGAGAGGTATGTAAGTGTCCCAATCTCTCTGATGGCTGTCAACCACCTTTGCTAAGTGTTGTTCCAATGTTTGGTTGAAACGTTCGACCATTCCATCTGACTGTGGATGATAAGGAGTCGTTCGAGTCTTATGGATTCCCAAAAGTTTACAAGTTTCCTGAAAAACTTGGGACTCAAAGTTCCGTCCTTGATCACTGTGCATCTCCAAGGGCACTCCGAATCGGGTGAATACCTCGTTTACCAACTTCGTGGCTACAGTTACTGCCTCTTGATTCGGTATGGCAAAGACCTCCGGCCATTTTGTAAAATAATCCATAACCACTAAAACGTAGCGATTGCCCGAATCAGTGATTGGAAATGGTCCAGCGATGTCTAAGGCTATTCTCTCCCAAGGCATACCAACATTGTAGATTTTCATCGCCCCTCTGCTTCTTGTTTGTGGACCCTTGACAGCTGCACAACTAGTGCATTTCCGGCACCAATCTTCGACGTCATATTTGCAATGCAACCAATAAAACCTCTCCTTGATCTTCACCAAAGTCCTCCTAATTCCCAAATGTCCTCCAGAAGATCCATCATGGAACGCTTTTAATACATCCCTTATTTTTGAACGAGGCACCACCAATTGCAAATGCTCGTCCTTGCCGTTTGTTGATTCCCATTTCCTGCACAGAAGTCCGTTATGCAGCGTAAGGCTTTTCCACTGTGCCCATAAACCTTTCGTTACCGCGCTATATTGGGCGACGTCACTCCAACTTGGCTTGTTACCACTTCGTAGCCACTCCAGTATTGGTTTAATATCTGCATCTCTTTCCTGTTCTAATTTCATCGCATCATCTCCCCATGCCTCGTCAACAGTATCAGTCCTTATCACCTTAAGAAAAGCAGTTTCCTTCTTGGAACAATGCTTGCAATCTTCCACGCATGGGCGTCTCGATAATGCATCTGCGTTGCCATGAATTCTTCCTCCGCGATGTTCGATTTCAAAGTCAAATTCCTGAAGTTGTTCCAACCATCTGGCTACTTGGCCTTCGGGATCCTTAAACTGAAGCAGCCATTTCAAAGCAGCGTGATCAGTTCTAATCAAAAATTTCCGTCCCAGTAAATACTTCTTGAAATGGTGCAGAGTTTTGACTACGGCCAGCAATTCCCTCCTGGTCACGCAATAATTCCTCTCGGGCTTGGATAGTGACTTGCTGAAGTAAGCAATAACCTTCTCCTGCTCACCATCGCGTTGTGAAAGGACACCTCCTATTCCAATATTGCTGGCATCCGTATCTACTACGAATATTCCTTTCGCGCTGGGGTATCCGAGAATTGGTGTGTTACAAAGCCGTTCTTTTAGTTCTCGAAAGGCTTGCTCACAATCCTCGTCCCAGATAAAGGCACGTTTCTCCTCTGTCAATCGATGCAAAGGCTTGGCAATGTCCGAGAATCCTTTCACAAACCGCCGATAATACGAGCACAACCCAAGAAATGCCCGAACTTGCGTTTTGTCTTTAGGTGTGGGCCACTCCTTAACAGCGGCAGTCTTGGCTGGATCAGTCTCAATTCCTTTCTCAGAAATAACATGTCCTAGATAATTCACTTCACGCTTAAAGAAAGAGCATTTCTTTGGACTTAACTTTAAATTTGCTCCACGCAGCTTTTCGAGTACATTTTCCAATTTCCTTAGATGATCGTCAAAATCTCGTCCAACAATGATGATGTCATCGAGGTAAACTAGGCAGGTTTCGCCCAGTAGTCCCGCCAACACCTGTTCCATCAAACGTTCAAAGGTTGCCGGTGCATTGCATAATCCAAATGGCATCACCTTAAATTGCCAGAGTCCCTTCCCAGTTGAGAATGCGGTCTTTTCCTTGTCCTTGGGATCCAAGTCCACCTGCCAATAGCCGCTTTTCAGATCGAGCGTTGAAAACCATTTCATGCCACTCAGTGTGTCAAGTGTGTCATCGATTCTTGGTAACGGGTAGCTATCCTTCTTGGTTACATCGTTTAATCGTCGATAGTCTACGCAAAACCTCGTTGAACCATCTTTCTTCTTGACAAGCACGACAGGTGAACACCAAGGGCTAGATGAGGGCTCTATCACGTCATTTTTCCTCATATCGTCAATCATTTGTTCAACCTCTTTCTCACGAGCGAATGGTATACGTCTGGGCCTTTGACGAATTGGCATTGTATCACCTGTGTTTATTTTATGCTTCACCAAACCAGTTCGGCCAATATCACCATCGCTTCTTGAAAACACATCAGAGAATCGAAGAAGTAAATTTCTAGCTTTCATAGTCTTCACTTTTGTCAGACTTTTGTTTTCGTCTAAGATTTTCGTTACAAAGTCTATTCCCGTACTGTCCTTCTTCACAAGATTCTCCGAGCATTTTCTTATCCAGGCCACTTCTTCCAATACGCCCATAGGATCTCCTTCTTCAATCGTAATTTTTGAATCACTGAAGTTGAATACCGGAATGCGGTTGACATCAGATGACCCCACGACAGTCCTTGCCGGTAGCCATGAGCTTACGTGTTCCGATTTATCAATCACAGCGCACCTTCGAGGTAAACTTCCTTCACTCCTCCTAGGTAATGCGATTGGTACGAGAGTCTGTGATTTTGGTTCAAGAACAGTTCTTCTTAAACAGCAAACTTTTCCCAGGGTTCCACCCTTCATCGGAATTTCCTCAGTTCCACATAGTAATACTCCAGATTTTAAGTCGATGTTACACTGGTGCCCTTGCAGGAAGTCAAGTCCCAGGATGCAGTCATCCAGAATTTTGGCCACAATAACCTCATGTCGATAAACACGTTCCCCAATTTTGATTGTTACGTGCAGTTTTCCACTTATCGGAATGCACTGGCCGGTAGCTGATTCCATTCGTAGGCCAACAATTGGTTTAACGTGTTTCCTGATGTTTTGCCCGAGCAGCCGAACATTTATCACCGTCCTTGAAGCTCCAGTATCTAATGTTAGCTGACTGTTTTTCCCATTTACTTGACCGTCTATCACCAGAGTATTTCCATCGTTAGTTTGCTTGATGTAGATTGTTGGGGTTATTCCACTACCGGCCAGCGCCCACCCCGCAGCCCTGGCTGGAATTAGTTTCCCTGCTGGTCAGAAGTTGAGACCGCCGCGTCCTGGCGGTTCACCTTCTTCGGGCAGTTGCTCCGCATGTGCCCACGCTCTCCGCATCCATAGCACATGAAGTTCCGACGGCGTGGAGGTACCTGCTCCGTAGTCGTCATTTCCCGCAGACATAAGGTACGGGAGTTACCACGCACAGCTTCCACTTCCAATGCATGGGCCAGAGCTTCTTTCATGTTCTTGTGATGGCCCAGATGAACAGCAGCTCGTACTTCGGGGTCCCGAATACCGTCAATGAACGCTTGGAGAAGCGTGCCTTCAATCATTGACGGAGTCGACCGGAAAGCTCGACGCACAAGTTTCTCGATTTCCACGGACCATTGCTGTAGGCTCTCATTAGCACGCTGAGTACGCTCTTTTAATTGCGCTCTGTACACGTGCTCGAGGTGGCTGTCTCCAAAACGTGCCTCAAGTGCGTCGAGGAGGGCACTTAAGCTGAGATCCCCACTTGCGCCGATAGCTTCCAGCACTGAGAGCGCTTGATCACGGAGGGCCAGGGTGAGGGCTGACTGTGCTTCCTTCTGAGTCCAACCATAAGCCTCCATAAGTGTCTCAAACTGTAGCTTGAACGCGTTCCAGGATGTTGTTCCGTCGTAATGGGGAATCTTGAGCCCTTTCGTTGCGCTTGAGGCCACATTTGGGGCGTCCAAAACGGCTGCAAGACGGCTTCGGCTCTTCAAAGGGCTTGGGCTTGTCACTTCCTGCTTGATTTTGGAGATCTCTTCTTTCACTCTCTCCTCTATCGCCATGACGCGATGTTCCAACTTGCCTAACCCTTCCTCCACTTCTTGTACCCGTTCGACAGCCTTTTGCAGTCCCTTCGTGAAATCCTTATGCATCTCTTCCAAGCGACGCGCTTGCTCCTCTTGGCGGCGAGCTTGATCCTCTTGGCGACGAGCTTGATCTTCTTTCAGCTCCCGTAGCTGTTCCGCCTGACAGCGTGCTTGCTCTTCTTGGCGGCGCGCTTGCTCTTCTTTCAGCTCCCGCAGCTGTTCTGCCTGACAGCGCGCTTGCTCTTCTTGGCGGCGCGCTTGCTCTTCTTGGCGGCGCGCTTGCTCTTCTTGGCGGCGCGCTTGCTCTGCCATCATTTGCTGCAGCTGTAGCAGAAGATCCACCTGCACAGGCTTGGCTTCTGCATCGCTGGTTTGAGCTGCAGCACCCTCTTCCCTCACACGCTGCGCTTCTGACATTGCACGGGTACTCACTCCTCTTACGTCCTGCACTAGCGGCATTTTTCTCCAATCCCACTTCTGACACCAAATGTTACGTGCCTGACGTCACGTTCCTGACTATGCGGGCTTGGGTTACGGGATTGGATGAAATGAAACACTAATACCGGTTTTCAGACTTTCTATTGCACTTAAGTTACAGCGTCCACGGAGTTAAGTTATCGGCGTTCTTCTCCAGCAGAGTCCGGCCGACTGACACAACTTTGCCGTTCACGCTGACTTAACTCACTTAACTGACTGCACTTCACTATTTCACTGCACTTCACTATTTCGCTCACTTTTCTTCTTTTCCACTTCTTCCTTTTCTTCCAAATCGCTTTAGACTTAGAACTCAACTGCCAGCGGTGAGCCGCAGTTCCACTTATATACCCCCGGTCAGGTTCTAGAACATTCAATTTCGTTATTCTTTTTGATCGTCATGCCTCCAGAACCTTCCAATAATTTCGTTATTCATTTTTATTTATTCTCCTTCTCGCTCCTTAATTTTTCATTTCTTTCACTCAAATAATTCCAGAAAGTTCGACAAAACTTCCATCAACTAAAAAACTTCATGTTTACGGCGGGACTCGAACTCGGGTCTCTGTGGTGTAATCCACACGCCTTACCGATTACACCAACTCGTGTTGACAATTCACGACGAAATTTACAATCTCTAGGCAACGTTTGACAACCATCCCTTGACGTCATGATGTCAAAGAGTTTTCCGTCACAATATTATAAGTAAAATGGTGTAGATAGGTTACCGAAACAAAATTCGATTTTCAAACTGATACACACATGAACAATTCGTATGTTAAGACGTCAGTGTGAGATGGCATGATTCAATAATCGCGAGTGAAAAAGAGACAAATATAAAAAAAGTGAAGATAGTTAGCCACATATATATTAATGTATCATTTACGCTGAGCGCTTATAAGCTATCTACATCTTTTTACTTATAATATCATTGCTTGTACCCATTAAAATACAGTTCCCAAAGGGAAACAATAGAAGTATTAACACTCGGCTCTCAGAACGGATTGAATTTCAATTCCGGAAAAACGCATCCAATATGATACCGGGCTTAGATATATGGCGTATGAGGTAATACGAGAAAAACTGCAATAGGGCTTAGAATATTCAAACGTATTGCAGTATATCTGCTATTGATTTAAATATATTTGCTATCGTGAGTATAAAATGTCATACGATATTATTCCATTTCCATTGAAATGGATATTAAATTGGACACAATTGTTAGATACTAAAAAGGTTTTTCGAATGTTATTTAATTACTTTATGCAAAATACTGGATGAATTGCACTAACATTTTAATACTTTTGGTTTGTATCTTCCCGTCGGGATCTCATCAAAACTGTGACACAATACGCCGCAGCGTGTCATTTAGAAATGTATCTGTATCTGTATCTGTAGCTTAATCTGTATCTGTATTTGTATCTATATCTGATCTGTATCTATATCTGTTTCTGCAACTACATCTGTTTCAGTATCTGTTTCTGCAACTATATATGTATCAGTTTAACCGTTCCAATGCGGTTATGTATAAATCAAATCAAAACAAATCATTATTTATTTGTCAATCATAGGTGAGTACATTGTGTGATCTTATGGTAAATAGTGTTAAGTGGTCCATGTTTTGTTGGCTAAGACATACAGATATTTGTGTTTCAAATTTATCACATTTTAGAATAATTATTAAATAAAAAAGACATGGAAAAATTACAGTATTAATAAATTGACAAACATTAATGAAAAATTTCACATTTTCAGAATATAATAGATATATTTTATTTGTGATTATTAAAGATAAGCTTTGACAAATAGAAATTCCATGTACATATACATTCTTACTCTGTGACATGCAAGCGTAAATAATATGTATTGAGTTAAAAAATAACTTTAAAATATAACAACTTATCACCCATAAAATCCTGCAGTATTTTAATAACATTTAGATAACTAATGACTGATTTAGTTGGTTTTTAAACTATACTGCTTTGTCCTAAATGTTATTCGGTATTAAAAAAATAGCTTATTATTGATAGTTTTAAGCCAAAATCAATCCATTGGTAGTTTATCATCGGTTTATAGACAACCTTTTACTATCGTATCGGTCCAAATATTGGAAATCTGTCTTTACCACGCAAGGGACATTTCCATATTTTAGTTCGGAGTTCGGAAAAACATTTGAAAAAAAACAGGGGACAAGATTAATGTAGTTTCTGTTAGATTTAGATGTCCCTAAGTATTATTGGCATTTCGAATAAAAGCTTTAGTAGTTTGTTTGCGGATTTCTTTGATATATGTATTTGACGCCTTGATTATGTGATTCAGTAGATTATATTTATGAACATTAATATTCAAAAGAAACAAAAAATATACCGGATCGGGGGTGGTAAGTTGAACAAAAATGATAGTGTTTTGCATTAGCAAGTTTATTTATAAATTTAATATGTTTAGTAACTTTCGTGTGACATACTTTTTTTTGAAAATAACATTCCCACGATACGGTATAAACTTAGAAAAGGATCTTCGACTGCACGGTTGGTGCGGTGGCTCGGCAACTGGCTGCCGTGTAACGTGTCGCGAGTTCGACAAGGAACAACGCTTTGTTTGTTTGATCCACTAATTATTGTTCCAGGTCTGGGTGTTATGTGTATGTGAAATTATATATTTGTAACCGCACCCTCGACACAGGAGAAATTCGTAGTGTGGCGCAACGTTTCTCTAATAAAAGATAAAAAATAAAAAAGATTTACTATGTAGTTCAAACTGGCTGCATAGAGTCGGATGCGCGTGGTCACACGTCGCCGCGACTTGCTGCTTATGAATAAAAGTTCCGTTATCACTTGAAACTAATAGAACTATTCTCAGACCATTCACGTGAGTAAAAGATTTCTCAATAAATAAATTATGATTTTTTAAGTGTTTGTTTCTTTGGAAGAAAGGAAAGTTGTTGTAATAGTGTGCTTCAGGGACCATCTTAAATTATTTTTGATGCCCTTGGATTCAGCTTAAGTAGAAAGCAAATATGTTTTACTCATACCAAAAGAAATTTAGACGTTAGATTCCATCGTAGAATCCCCCATCGGTGTAGTATTGGCTTTTACGATTGTTTGTACACAAAACTAGAAAAACATAACTGTATTCATTCCATTTCCCTCCAAAAATTGCCTGTCAATAGCCCCATTACTTAATATTCGAATTACAATAAAACCCGTATCTTGAGCTTGCACGTCAATAAAAACGGTTAAAGAAAATTCAACCCTTTTGCCCAGAAGTTAGAGGTTACATTAATAATAGTGAATGGAATTGTTGTTTGTGATCTTCAATACAAGAAGCATGCTTAAAAGAACCGCAGTTTGGTTTTCATTGAAATTAATTTAATTGGTAGGTACCTGTTATTGTATCTTCTTCAGTCTTGATAGATAGATCAGAAACAGGCATCTGTGTAAATAAATTTAATTTATGTTTTAATTAATTAATTACATTAAATTTATACTTTGGCTACTCATAAGACGATTGTACAATAACAATTTAAGCTAAATTTTAACAAGGGGAGTTTAGTCACGCATAGGCTCTGCTTGGGCTGAGCCGACGATCCACCGTGTCCTTAGGAAAGCGATCGGCGGTGACAACCTCTTGCATTCGGGTTTAGTCCAAGCTATGGTGTAGAGCGGGAGGAATATGGTAACCTTCTCCTCCTTCTGCAAAGGACCCATACTCGCAAAGAAGTTTACTTCTCACATACTAACCGCCACACGAGCCTTACTTCGTCCGTCGAATATCACGCGAGGATCTCTCTTCTCTTTCTTTAGATTTACTTCAATTCACATCACGGGTCACGATTAACGGTGTCGCAGCACACAACAGGGACCACAGTTCACTTCCCTATTGTGACCATAGATAATCCTTTAGTCATCTTTTACTGCTCCCATGGGAAGCAAAAGAGCACTTCCCAAGCACATTAGACCTGATTCCGCCATTATATTTTGATAGCATGCTAAAATATTGTTATTAGCTCCATGCATTCACAAGAACAGAGATTCATATAAAGCAACACGTTGCCAGTATCTAGTTACAAGCGCAATACCATTAAAATTTATGTTAATCGTATACAGCCAAGTCAAAATTTACATACGAAAAATACGCATAGCGTCATCGTGTAAATTTTATGCACGTAATTTTGTAAAATTACACGTTGTTCGAGTAAATTTTCGTGTCAAATGTAAATTTTCTTGTAGGTGTGATCGTTATGGTATGGTACAATGACGTCATTTGGATCAAGAACCTAAAGTAATAGCCGCATTACAATGGCTCATTTCTTTTCCTCTTTATCCTAGTTTTTTTCTCACAAAAAAGTCTTTGGATATAATTTTAACATTAATATAGTTAATTCAATGTGTCTGAAAGTGTCTGCAAAATGAGGTTTTAAGACTGTAGTTTGTTTTTTGCTTTTCTAGAATGACGATTTTCGAATGTTCCTTTGAAATTCCTGTTCTATATTCAAAACACGCAAATCTTTTTAATGAGAACATTTAAAGTAATGTTTTCGAAGACGCCGCAATTGTGTTTTTCTTTCTTTGTGTTGTAAAAATATTTTTTTTGCTTTTCGCAGCCAACATTGAAAATGTAAAAGTATATATTGTCTTCCTTAAAAAAACCTCTACCATTTTTTTGTTAAATTAGAGTATTGGAGTAGAATCTATATAATATTTTTTATGTTAAATAAGACTTTTAGAGTAAAATCCATAGGTTACATGTTTATTATTTACGTGGGTTGGCTATTCAGGTAATAAAAAAAGCCTTAAAAATGCCTAAGGAATATTCTGGGTTCCAGAAGCATGAATATTATAAAAATATGTAATAAAGTTAGTACCTAGTTACACATTTAAAAACCAACGTTAGCAATAATAAGTTAACCCCATATATGAATAAGATCCGCAAATGATTGCAACATTTATTTACTTAAAAACCTAGCCGCAATCTAATTTCGAGCTCTGTTTATTCCAACCGATTATCCTAAGATTACTTCTGAAAAATCTTCAAGAAGAATCCTCAAAAAAGAGGCTAGGATTATACCGATGAGGCAAATCAAGGGTTCTGAGTAGACCATTAGAGTTCATTGACCCTTTGCATGGACGGCCATGATGTCGTTCGTTAAAATCCATCGCGTCGTTTCACACAGCAAATTGCATCAAAAGAATTCCGTTGATTTCAATTTCAAGTCTCTATCGTTAGGGAGTGAATTTCCGATTGAATATTGTGATGGTGCCGATAAGTCTAGCTATTCAATATCAATTTACGTAGATGCTTGTTGATTGGAAGTCTGAAGTCTTTGTGTGCTTTTGTTTGTTTGTTTGTGAATTGTTTATAATTAGTTAGCTAACGATAATGACCATTCTGCGTCTACCTTTACGTTTATTGACACTGGGTATCTGAGTTAAGACTATTAGCTTTTTTCACCCAGGGTAAGTCGAGATTGAGGGACTTTCGTTTCATCTCCTGATCTAGAGGCCGCGATACCATATTGCGCTTGCCCCGCAACCACGGCTGAACATCGGCCCTGTTGGGCCGGCTGGAGCTTGTATAGGATAGTTTATTCACGCGTTCCGCCATCTTCTTTCCAAGCATCACTGCTTCGCAGAAGGAAAACACGGCTTTCCAGTTGCTCTCGCTCCGCACCATCGACTCGACTACGAACGGGCGTGAGTGGTCATCGCAGCCTATCACTTCCACGAGGACTCGAAGTCTCTTTAGAAACTCCACAAATAGGGGTGTTACCGCAGCTAAAACAGCGTGCCCGGCCCTCGGATGCCACAGAAGTTGCTTCCATTCTGACTTTAGTAGCATCTACGAAGTTCACAGTGATAGAGTATATTTGCATTCACCACTTTGCGAAAAATTTCAATTTAAAATGAATGGATTCAATAAACTTGTGATATAGCAAATGGTAATCGAAAACCAACTCTATTTACTTGGAAAACAATAAAAATGTCATTTGAAAGTTTCAAATAACCATTAAAGTAATATGATTTGCTTTCTCGAATATAAATTGGCACAAAAATTAAGGCCCATATTGATTAAATCGTTGAACCCTTAAGAACATTTCGCGTTCACCGTTCTGTCGGTCCCTTAGAACTTTTTTAATAAAACCTACTTTTTCACTTTCCCTAAGGAATAAATTTGAAAACAGAATCGACTTTAAAATGCGGCATTCTAAATTATTTGCGTTTGTAGAAGGTCAGTATTTGAAATAATTAAGAAGTTTTGCAAACAATTCGATACTGTTGTTTGCGGAAAATATTTACGTCAACGAATGCGACAAACATTTGGTCAAATATTTGTTCTTGAGCTTAAGTGATTCAGGTACGTGTGGATTTTCCGTGTGTATATGGGTCGAGTGTGTTTTGTTTATTTTATTCCTCTAATATTTCTCTAATACGAGTACGCGAGTTGGTTCACATGCGTCGACCTTGTTCATGTTTTAGTTAAGGGGGCTTTTGCATCTTTTCTGAGAGGAATATGTAAACATGATTTGAAATTCTGATTAAGAAAAGATATTCGTCAATTATTCAATGTGACTTTCCCATTGCTCCACTGTCAACAGCGTCATTACGAGACACGAAGAAGAAAAAGCAATTTATCATCTTTAAAACAACGTCACACTTCATTATAAATTCGAAATGTAAATCCGAGTACATACACGAGCTATGTTTTATGAATGAAAATCAAACAATAATTAAAACCACGCCACATAGCTGTTTACATTTCCAAAAGTAAGGAAGACAGAAGATTTATATTAATCTCGAAAACGAAAATAATATAAACCGAAGTTTGCGAAAACAATTTAACCAGTTCGACGTTCCAGTGTATAATAATAATAATTATATCTATGTGCAAACATTCATTAACAAAAGTTTTTGTTTTGATGAAAACGATATTTCAAAGAAACTTAATAATTAGACGTGGATAAACTTAGTTAATGTTTGAGGAAGTAGGTATGGCTGACGGCATATCGTATTGGATAGCCAAAATACAATAAACCATTGTTACGAAGACTGTTTAGGCTTGGAGAGGATCAATGTATACTGGTAAGGTTTAACTTGATGAGTCTTAGTCTGAACAATTTGTTGCTTCAAATCTTCGGGTGTTATACTGGCAAAATTGTTTGTTTTAATATCTTATCTGGTTAACCTTTAAAGTAAATTATTCAAAACTCCTGTTTTGTTGAGATTTATTGACCTACAAAAAAAGCTATTACCTACAATTAATTGATTGGAGAACTTTAAATTGGCAATATGATCGTTTATGCTCTACCTAAATAATTTGAAGTATAACGCCCGTCATATTGGTTCGTGCTAATGATCACATCACATCGTGAACCTAAGTACCCACTGCGGAGCAAAGACCTCTTCTCATACGGAGGTTTGACCATTAATCACTACTCTTGCTCAAGGCATATTGGTGATTTCAAAGTTATAATTAGAATTTATATGGCTAGTATTTCTGATGATCTTTCTTATAATATATTTATTTATTTAAAAATAAGCACACCAACAATACAATCACCCAATGTTATACAAAAAACAAATAATTGAATGCTAAAGCAATTGTGCAAATTACAATATGTTAGTGGTATCTAAATAATCATAGAAAGTACATATTTAAAACTTAGAAAAAGCAAGCATCGCATTTTACATGCCAGGTTTTCCCAGGTGTATGAGAAGCGGGCGCCTTAACCTCCCGTTCAATTTTTTTTAATTGCTGACAATTTAGTTAACTGTATCACACCAATTTCTATAACATTTAGAAATGCTAGTATTTGTTCAAGCATCCTTCTATACAAAGACTTTTTATTCACCTACATAGAGACAATAATATGACGCATTAGGTACCTAACAAATTGCATGCACAGTGACGTCACACACGCTCAACAAAGTTAGTTGAATTACCTCAGGGGCTTCACTGACATAGAAAGACTTAGATATAAAGTTCCAACAACGAACAACAAATTTTGTTGAGAACACACTCAATTATAACAGTTTCTAGTACATTTATGTTGTTCGTCAAACACGGGGTGACGCAAGTTGTGTATAACTTATTCAACTTTGCAACTGTTGCGTTTGTAAACTTCCATTGTTATTTATGAAGATAGGTGTATTTTAGATTTGGTCGTATTGTGAATTCATTATAATGATGTAGTTTGGGAGCGATACCAGTGCCTTACAGAAAACCGACGTGAAATAACCACAGGGTTGTGTTTCGTCGTGTGAGTGAGGTTACTGAAGGTCCAATACTACCTCTCCCCTCCTCCCCCCTAAATCCTTAAAAGGCCTTATCCTCAAAAGGCTTGCAATGTACTCCTAACTCCTTTGGTGTTGAGGCTGTCTATGGGCGGCACCGATTGCTTACCATCAGGTAATCAATCTGTTCGTTTCCATCAACCTATCTTATAAAAAAGTTCGTTTTAATGTGGGAAACGGTTAGGACTCACATATGATTGACAATCGGCGCCCTCACCCATGGAATAGAAGACTTACGAGTGTGTTGCGGCCTTTTGGGGGGGAGTATCAGATATTTAGGATTGGGAAAGGGTTAGACAATGAGAATTCAGTAGATGAGATAAATGTAGTTCTTAAATATAAAGCGGCTATTGTGAAACAGGCTACAGTGACTGTATTTTCAGCCTTGTTTTCGCAAAATAACCATTCAGTTTAAGATTTAGGATTCATTCTACATATCTAAATAAACTAAGAAATTTAAAGCATGGTAATTTCCATTTCGAGTTTTTAATAAAAAACATATGTTATCATAAAATATTAATAATTTTGTGGACATTGTCCAAATTTAAAATAGTGATCATGTCACTGTCACACTTGTCGTTCTAATCTATCTAGAAATAATAATATAAGTACGTAACTACTTAATTTTCTAGATAGATTAGAACGACAACGTTATAAATTATTTTTCCGCGTCTAGATGTTATGTGTATTTGAAATTGTATATTAGTAAGCACATTCACGGCATAAGAGAAAATCCTTGAATGGAAAAGAAACCGATGGAAAAAACTAGAACCATTCAAAACGAAAAAAATATTTAAATTGTAAATTGTGTCACAGTTTTATGAAAGTGTCCCTTTGTCTGACAGTCACGTATTCCTAAAAACAATGTTTATTTACCGATCCGTCATCCGTTCGATATTGTTTACAGAGTGATATTATTTTTATGTGAACTCAGTAGAAAATAAAGAACTGTTTGTTTCGATACCGATCAATTTATTTAGTTACGAAAACGTTTTTTGTTTAGGAATGTTTCTCTTGTTGTTGTTTTTTTACTGGACACGCGCCTAACTTGCGGGAAGACCGCGCAAAAAATTTTGAACTCGCTGCTAGTTTCACGAAGGCCTTTTTACATATAAATACTTGTTTAACTGTGCGTTTACAAATAAACAAGTACAATTTCAAACACACATCGCTCTTTGCGTTTTGGAGCCGATTCCTTGCCGTCAAGTGACCAACCTGCTTGCTTGGCTCTTATCATTTAAAGAATGAAAATTAAAATTAAGTGTTTCTCTCTGAAAATCCTCAATTCTGATATTTAGTCTTTAAACTTGTAATATCCAAAATATTCCAATATTGAAATACCTAGGACCTAGACTATTGAGGACGATGACGGATGACGATGGTCATCATAAAAATAATCTCTAAAGAATAAAAACTCATGAACACATCAAAAATATTTATTTAAGGGCTGATTTTTCAATGGTTGGATAAAAGTTGTTTGGGGAATAATTATGATGCTGTCGCGTCAGAATGTTTGTTTAAGTCACATAACATTTATCTGACTTGAATGAGCAGCCCTCTCTTTTGTCAGGGGAATATCATCCAATGACTTCTCCCGTCCAGGGTAAGGCGAGAGAGAGTGTCAGACTCTTACTGACTAAAAAGCCCCCGTTCCTTCTCCTGCTCTGGGCCAAGGTCGCGGTGCCTCATTGCGCTTACCCCGCAGCCCCGGCTAAACATCAGCCCTTTAGGGCCCCGTTTGTGGTGGTCTATAGGCTCTTTGAGGCGCGCGCGGAACGCTACGCGCCGTACGCTCAGGTCCGGTTCTGGTCGGGCGGCGAGCTACCCTTACTCGCCGTCCGCAGACCCGCGCTTAAGGTGGCCGGAGATCATCTCTCGATCCCCGACGTCCGGAATGTCGCCTTCTGCGGCGGCTGGGGCGCGAGGAGGATAGTTCCCTCACGCGCTCCGCCTCCTCCTGTGCGAGCATAACTGCTTCGCAGAAGGAGGAGATAGCTTCCCAGTTCCTCTCACGCTGCACCATGGCCTCGATTAAGGCCGGGCACGAGAAGTCGCCGCCGCTGATCACTTCCCTGAGAACACGGCGGTGCTCAGCCCAAGCAGGGCACTCCGCCACCGTATGCTCCACCGTGTCCTCCAGGTGATACTCACAATGACGACACTCGGGCGTTTCCTCCCGCTGGATCCGAAACAGGAAACTACCAAAGCTGCCGTGTCCGGTAAGCACCTGCATCAGGCGGAAGGTGAGGACGCCGTGGCGTCTCTCAAGCCAAAGAGGAGTCTTACCGCTGCTATAGTAGCGTGCCCGGCCCTCGGTTGCGACAGTCGCTGCTTCCACTCAGCCATGAGATCTCGCCGGAGCTCATTCCGCCACGCACTAATTTGGCGCAGCAGAGGATCCTCGCCCCGGCGACGCGCGTCTGCGCGCAAACTGTAGACGCGCGCGAGCGCCTTCGCTTCCAGGAATGAGCAGCCCTAAGAGTAACAAACAGTAACATAACCTTTAAATGTATTCGCCTTAATAAACCCTAACACAAAAATTCAGAACCCTAATTATAAGAAACATGAAATAAATAATATTACAACTAAGTTTGAGTGCTTGAGATGAGTGCCCAATAATCCAATTAACATCGAAGTAAAATACAGCATGGCCGGATAAAAGCCAATTTTAATAAAGTGGCCGAGCTACTTCGCAACATTCTCGGTTCAACTTGTAAAGTTACTTTCTACTCAGACTAATTGACGTTTTCATAGATTTACGTTTAACACGACATCTCTTTTAATTTGCTGATTTTTCGATGGGAATTTTTAGTATAATTTATTTTGGGAAAGGCTCGGTCTCATTTTAAGCGTTGCTGACAATATCTGAAAAAACTTGGAATACAATTTTTTAACGATAAATAATCACTAGATATTGTGTGTTGATGTTTGTATATTGATTTTGTTTTGTTATCCAAATGAATATTATTAATGAATTGAAACGTTTATTAATTAATTTCTGTTGTAATTATTCAGTCGATTCTGTTGTTATTCAGACCACAGTCTTGCTAATTAATTACAAGAAGAATGGAAAATTCTTTATTTCTTACTGGTACTTAAATGCAAAAAGTTGTCTGGTTTTTGTGTTTCTTTGACGTTGCAATGTAGCAATTTCATTGTACTTTGTATATTTGAAGAAGGTTGGAGATTAACTTAAACTACTTTCTTTTTGCAAACGAGTGTGTGGCAAACAAGACACTCGCAATAGCTAAGAAATTAAAAATGAGTTCCAGATTTATCAGTGATCCGTTATTTTAGATGACGCATGAAGGGGAGGTTGAGGCTATTGGTAACTTCACCAACCAATCAACCAACGTGGTGACACACTAAGCAAGCGTTGTGTCACGCCAGTTTTCTATGAAGTCATAGTCACTCTGGTCGACCATTCGTGTAGTGGGTGTACAAAATCTTCTTAAAAAATTTACTAGCGTGCAAGAACTCATATGAAATCGCTTATCGCTTACAGTGAGGCCAAATTCTTAGCTATTGAAATTAATTCGAGAGGATTTCACCTTTTGTGTAGATTGATATGAAAGAGCTTTTATTTGAACAAGTTTATTTTTCTTACAAAAGACGTTTTGAAAAGATGGATTCGAAATGAAATAATTAATTAAGATTTTCAATAATAATAATGATGATGATGAACAAATCAAAATGAGATTAAAATAATTAAAGTGATTTTTTGGTCTTAACAATGAACGTTTTGTTTGATATGTTTTTAAGAAATATACTTTTATTTTTCGTAGAAGGTAATTCAAACTAATATTATTATTGTAACTCTGTCTGTCTGTCTTTGCTTCACGCCTAAACTACTGAACCGATTTCAGACATAGTTTGGAACTCGAGAAAAGACATAGGATAGTTTCTTTACCAAAAATCTGCACGAAGTCCCTATTCCACGCGAACGGAATCGCGGGCAAAACCTAGTAAACTATATTTGCCTCAGAGCTGAGTTTTCAATGGTTAGATAAAAGCTGGGGAATAATTATGATGCTGTCGCGTCAGAATATTTTTATAAGACACAGTCAGTGACAGCAACACTTTTATACCTCAGATACCATTTATCTGTCTATTGAAAAATCAGCCTTTAGTATAAAAGCCGATTTAAATATGTAGAATGAATTGTAGAACACCGGTTATAAGCAGTCTTGTTAACTATCATACATTTTTACAAATATTACGAAAGCGGATAAAAAGCGACATTTAAAAAAATATAATTCTGTTGACACGATGATGAAGTGATTTGAAATAATTATAAATTATCAAAACATCAGTAGCTTGAATCATAAAGTAATTAATTCAATCCAAAATTGATTACAAAATTTGCGCTATTCACAAAAAAATATTACTGTTAAACATGCGAGTGTTAATTGCATTTCAAACTTTCACTAATCACCAACACTAATTACGTGCAAACGACTCTTTTTAATTAGCATACATATAGAAGCAGCTGTGCGTATTTCCAATTAAAACGTTTTTAGTTTCCACACGCATTGCACTGTGTATTCAAATTACGTAATTGGCTGCTTTTACGTAATTTTGGATTTAAGTTTTTTTTTCATGTCAAAGGTATAAAAATATTTTATCATTTTTTTTCATTACTTTGTCATAGAACGCAACTATATGACAGGTATCAAGTAGGAAGAAGAACAAAAATTTTAAACCACGTCAACACTTTTTGCTGTATGTAATATAGTATAACAACTTGAGCAATAACTTAAGCGTAGATTGAATAAAGTAAACATCTCAATACTCAATATACATATATATTTATTGCATTCCACAATGTGAACTTAGGTAGTAGGGTACATAAGGATTTACATACTTATATTAGTTTAGGAGCATTGTGGGCCCTGTCGGGCATAACAATATTAGTAATTCTCTCTCCTACGTGGAAAAGGCATGTACTTAAATACAATATCTGCGATAGTCAGGTTAGAAAAATATTCAATGACTTTTCCTCTCTGGTTGGAGCAAGATGGAGTATCTGAATCTTACTGAGTAAAAACAACCAGCTCGACAGTGCATCATTGCAACGCCGACTAAAAATCGACCCTAGTAGGAGCAGGTTTGTGTGATATTTGAGGCGGGCGCGCCCGCGGAACGCGCGGGTTGCAGTTCCAGTCGGGCTTCGAGCTACCCTTGCTTGTCGTCTGCAGTCTCAAAAGGCATGAGGAAAATCTTTCGTTGCCTTGCTCTGTCTCTGACACTCTCGCCTCTCCCTGGGTAAGAGAAATCATTTAGTGATTTTCCCTACACGAAAAAGGGAAAATTATTCGGTCTATACCTAATCATGATTGTAAACTGTCAAATTCTGGGCAATAGTACTAAATTCTTGTGAGTCCAATGCATGAATATTTGTAAAATGCACCCACGACAAAGGAGAAAATCCCAGTACGGGGCAACGTTTTTATATAAAAATGTGTATTATTTTGTGACCAGTACTTTGCCAACATATTAGTTTCAGCTTTTATCATTTGCAATTTACGGGAACGTGAAAATAAAACGCATAACATGAATATGTTAATCCTCCCCAGATGTGTTGCCACAAAAATAAACTAATGAAATCGTAATTAGGGTTAATGTTGGCCAGATTCCACCCGGCTTCGTCTGCGGTTAACCTGTACAGAACCCGTTTAGATTTATAGGGTTTTCATACAAGATTTACGACCATCATTTATTATTCACTATCTGTGGTACAATCAGAATTTATGACATACTTTTCGGTATGGTTTTATACGAATAAATAAACTATTTTATTGTAATATCTTCCCGGGACGAATGATAAGTGTTTTTGCTGAATAAAGGTGCATATCTGAATATTTTAAAACGACCTTTTTGGGATTTCGTGTCTGAATGTAAATAATATTATTTGTGTTGCTGATGTTATGATGTTGTTTCTTTTCGTAAATAGCCTACAATGAGCATTGGGCATGTTTATTTTATAATATGATATTCGATTTAATTTACATATATTGCGTTCTATAAATACATTTATTTGCTGGTTGTATCAAATTTTAAGTTATACAAATAGTATATTTCTTCTTATATCCTTGGTATTGCAGATGAATTAAATAACAAAACTAGTATTTTATATTTTTATACAGATATCTAGAAAAACTTGTAAAGTAAAATTTCTCTTGAATTAGTTCATAACACATAAATAATGTTGACCCTTAATACAAAAGTATCTATCGTCTGCTCATGTATTTTCTGCTGACCTAACTAAAACCTAGGTAGGTTAGGCACTCTTTAGATAGTTATGAAGCCTTTTTTGTGAGCGGAAAATCATCAAATGACTTCTCCCACCCAGGGTCGGGCGGGAGGGAGCGTCAGACTCTTCTGACTAAAAATCCCCCCGTTCCTTCTTCAGCTTACTGAGATTTCAAGAAAGTCTCTATTTTAGTGTAGTTAACTTTTTTTAATCATACTGTGTCTTATAGTATGGAGCATAAAAAGTGGTACTGCGTGTTTTTTTTTGAGAATGAAAAATCATCACGTTATTTCTCTCGCCACGTGTGGAGCAAGAGAGAGCGTCAGACTCATATTGACTACAACTCATGCAGTTTCTTCTACTGCTCCAGGCTGGGGCCACGCTACATTATTGCCTTTACCACCTGCAAACCGGCTGTGCACTTCTTTCGGTCTCTTAAATAAGTTTTTTCAAAAAATAGTAGAGTAACCATTTCACTTAAAGTCAATAGTGGACAATGATTACTTAACATAGTTCGAACAAATTGCTTTCAAAAAAAGCAACTTAAGAATAGTTTACTTATTAATAATCATTAAATATCTCTGAGTAAGTCTCTTATTAAGAAAAATTTTGCACAAAAATGACAGCCAAGTTTATTTTACCATTACAATTTTAATAATGTTTATGAACTTACTTAGGTTCCTAAAACGAATGTAATAATACTGTTTAAACGTAATATCAAAAAATTTGATGATTGATTTCTCTAATGCAAGTTATATTGGCTACAAAACCTAAAATGTTGGAGCATTCCTATTGAATACATATGTTACCGCGTTGTTCACTTATCTATAAAAGAATTTGGCAAATTTGGAATTTATTGGACGGGTATTTTCTTCCTTTTAAGTACAGTAAAAATATTCGACAATATGGTTAATATTTGTTTAATATTTTCGTCACTATTTTTTTCGTAAATACGAATTATTTTAACCGGCAACACTAAATAAATCGATTCAATATTCCCGCGACAACCGTCACAGTCAATGTTTATATGATTATTTTATCAGAAACAAGCTCCCCGAAACACAGTTTTAATAAAATAAAATCAGAAATTTTAACGTAAAAAATTGGTACACCTGACTCTATTCGACATGATAACTTAGTTACAAAGTTGCAACACCAATTTCGTTCGTTTGACGTCATTTTTCATATTTGATAGCAATTTTACGTGTGCAATGTAGTGTCCTACTTTTGGAAAACCGAATGAAAAAATATATATGACGTAGGATTGGTTCCACATGTTCTACATTAATGGAGACTAAATAGTAGCCCGTATGTGATGGTAGAGAAGAATGCATTATTGACCACATATATTGTCTTGCTGGCAACGAAAATACGACAAATCGACAGCTAATCGACTATACTTTTAAAAGTCACTCGATGAGTACCACAGCGTTTGCTGGTAAAAGTAAACACTTTAATAAACTGTACCTAACTACCATGGAGGTCAGCAGCTACGTGCG
The DNA here is from genome assembly GCA_902829305.4 of Spodoptera exigua. Classification (NCBI taxonomy): domain Eukaryota; kingdom Metazoa; phylum Arthropoda; class Insecta; order Lepidoptera; family Noctuidae; genus Spodoptera; species Spodoptera exigua. Next base: position 10,470,894 of record LR824612.2, read on the forward strand.
TACCTCTAAGGGACGGACAGCATCATCCTTTCATTTTCTGATTACTTAACTGCGATTCCGAAGCTACCTGATTTTTAGAGGTAGGAAAATCATCGATTGTGGTGTCCCGCCCTGGGTAAAGCATAAAAGAGAACAGACTTTTATTGACTATAAACCACACCATACACCATAATCTCATATCAATTTATTCAAATACAAATTCCAGCACCAAACCAGGCCACGGTATGTCATTGCTTTTGAGAATTATGGCAGGAGTCTTGATTCAGAAATCAACAAATGCCTAAGTCCAGCTTTCTCCTAGCTGATAATAATGATAACGAATTGTATCCGTGTGTGCGTAGCCTCATCCTTTATACTAACTTTTGCGAGGTTCAAAACCTCTTCAACTAATTTTACGAGAACAATATGTAGCAGAATTATTACCAAAGTAAGAACCTATTGACGTACATATATATTTTATTCAATTGTGACCTAACGTAACGAGATCCTAACTCATAACTGACAAATTTGTTACCAAATTTACTAGACAGAAGGTCTATATCAGTGGGAATATACGGACAAAGAATAATTTTAAAGAAAAGGGTTAGTAACTTGTCACTATCCGTAAGATATTGAAACCCCATCTTTATTTATTACTCCGTGTAACGTCTCGCGGTGCTGACGTAACTATCGTTTAGTGATTTACTGATACTGCTTCCAAAGATTACCTTTGAGAATATTTATTTTGATGTCTTCCTAGCTTTATGTTTTCTTATAAGAAAAATGCATGACTTGATATATATGCTCTCCTTAAAACCTTACTATCTCGTTAAAGACAAAAAGGAAATTCTCAATATTCTTTCAAGTTATGTAAAATTTTCTCTCATTAGAACCTTTTCCTGAAAAATACAACAAAAAGAAACAACAGCAAAATCGGTCCAAACGTCGAAAAGTTATGTGCAACGCATTATAGATTAAATTTAAAGACCTTTTTCAGTGCTATCAAATGGCGCCACTGTCGAAAATGGCCCGTCAATCGATTGAACATTTTTGTTGAAAGTAAAAACTTTTTTAATGTTTTGAACCAATTAAAAAGTGTTGAAATTAAATTCTTCATCTTTTTAGTTTAAAACCTGTTTAATGAGGTCGCTCATTAAAGTTACTTCGGTGACCTCTAACCTATCGACTTTCGTCGTCGACTTCGATATTTCGTTCCAAAAAGAAAATTATTTGTCATCTTTCATACCATCAATATTCTGAAAAGTTTGTTTCTACGTTTGAAACTTTGTAATTACCGATTCTAATTGTACAATTATATTCGAATCAATCAGTATCCAGTTGTTTAGTGGTGTTCTGTATCATCGCGATTAATAGGAGCTCTTTTTTCGAGGGGCGTAAATCATTAAATGACTTCTCGTTCAGGGTGAGGTGAGAGGGAGAGTCTTTCAATTCTTCTCCTGCTCTTAGCTGAGAAGCGGGCTGAACCGCGTAGAAGTAATTAATATATGCACATGTCGTAATTTATCATTCAATTAACAACCTGAATAGCAGTTTGATTCAATGACTCAATTCAATTTAATTTTTTTTATAAGAAAAACACATCTTCTCGTAACTCTGTTACTTCAAGGGTGAAAGGATTTTTATTAAAACAGGTTTGCTACTAGGATTGTAGGTTTGGTTAAATTAGAACTACGACCCGTACAGATATAGACTCACCATAATAAAAAAAAGATACCAAAATTGTACTGAAACAGAAATACAGTCATTCAAAGAAATAGATAGTCAATTAGGTCTTTGATTGTGAGCTGCAAGACTGCGACATATACAAGTATGTACAAACCCATTTCCATTTCCTTTACTATTCATCTAAGTTAAAGCTGTATTTAAATCTTTTTCAACCATTTTTATATTCAAGATAATACCAAATTACCCAATAAAAATTACCAATCAGATTTCCATACTGTCTCCAATTTCTAATACTCATTTGGTTTCACTAACAGACCAACTTAGTTAATCCGTATTAATCCGGCCTTCACGGTCGTAACAGTCGTTCTTATTTCAAAGGTTTCCTTAAAAAAGGTTGTAGGCGTATATTCGAACATAGATACTCAAATCTCTGGATTCATAAGTGTGTGAAGTGATATCGTTGTAGAATTTCTATGGTGATCAAGTGTACAATGTTATTTCAAGTAGATCTGTTATCTGGTTACCGGATCAAAGAGTATTGAATAATGAAATGGTCTGTTTACTTTGTGAGTTTTTCCTTGTATAATACAATGTTAGGGGATTGTATAAAGGATACAAATACAAAGATTCTTTTGATGGTTAAAACTATTTTGTTGTTTTGCTTTATGTTATGTGCTGGTAATTCGACCTATGATATTATTGTGTTTATTTTTTCTTTTATGGAAAAGGAGCTCAGGAGGAAAATAATAGTCACTACATTTACACACATCGTTTACATACATCGTCAATCAAGAAGTTAAATTAAAAATGGTATGCTCGTAATTTGGCATGCTATTTTTTATGTCCCCCATGAAAGAAACACCAAAATGAAATTGAAACGCACCTCACATATGTCAACCTACCCTACATCATTAACACCTCAAAACCAAACAAGAAAACGAAATAGCATAACTGAATCAAAAGCTCCACATCACACAACGCATGTGATAAAATAAATATTTATATATAGTAAATAAAAATGTTCCGGATCTCAAGATCCCTGTGGAAGAGAAGAAAATCAATTGATAAAGTTGGTACACACAGCGTTTCCCGGTAGGGCGATACGTTTTCATTTGCTTGTCGCGTCTAGAATCTGTGATTGTACCAAACCGGCACATAAATCCAAGAAGAAAACATTAGGATGTTGTCACATTGTGGAAAAAATTTCGCTAGTGGAAGTAGTGGAAGAAAATCTCCAGTGGAAGATTTTAATAAAAGTTGATCATAATTATGTATAAATGAGGGAACGTCATGCTTCGACACAAATGGGCCGATTCGACCGGGTGATACTACAGTGTCGTAAAAGCTTGGTGTAAAACCACCTGTATATTGTTTTTCGCCATGTGAGTGCGGTTACCGAAGGCTCAATCCTTCTCCTCCCCAATTCTGAAATCCCCAAGACCCCTTTTCCCCAAAAGGCGATGCACTTGAAACTCCTGAGTGTCCATTGGACGCCCGGTGGTTTACCATCTGGTGCCCCAAAAAACTGTAGCCTTTTAATTCTTGCCTTTGATGACACACCAGTGCTGAAAAATACACATCTATAAAGACAACACGTTTGACGTACATCACACCTTGTCACATTGGCGTGGCGTGTGCAGCAAAAAAGGGATTGTGGTTACAGAGGTAAAGTGCAAGTAAAACTCGTGTTAAAATTGTAAATAGCTATCTAATTTATAGCCACACCGTCTGCAATGTGCGTTTGATGATTAGAAGTTGTGTTAATCGGTCCTCGTAATCTGGATAAAATACTTTAGTGCATACAGATAATATGACTATTATCTGTATGCACTAAAGTACGGCAACCAGCACAATATCATTGGCAAACAGCATACACCAGGGAGCCTCTTCCTGAATGTCCGACGTCAGAGCGTCCATTATTATCAGGAAGAGGTAAGGGCTGAGAGCCGACCCTTGGTGTAAACCGACAGCCACATTGAACTTGCTAGTGGTGCCCGCTGCAGAGCGGACTTGTGTACTGCAGCGACTATACATTGATCGGATCAACTGCACATACTTCCCAGGCACACCTTTCTCCTTAAGGGCCCACCACAGAACCTCACGAGGTACCCGGTCGTATGCCTTTTCGAGGTCAACGAATACCATGTGCAAATTTTTATGTGCACCTCTGTATTTTTCGCACAACTGGCGTATAGCAAATATGGCCTCCGTTGTACTACGACCAGGCATAAAACCGAATTGGTTCTGTGAAATGTCACTCTCTTCTCTCAGCCGCCGTTCAATAACTTTCTCCCATACTTTCATGGTATGCGACATTAGCTTTATTCCTCTATAATTGTTGCACTCAAGGACATCACCTTTGTTTTTAAAGATGGGCACCAAAGAACTGTTGCACCATTCATCAGGTATGGTTTCTTCCTGCAACAATTTATTGAAGAACAAAGCCAACCACACCCATCCATCTACTCTTAATAACTTCCACACCTCAACTGGTATTCCATCTGGGCCAATGGCTTTACCATTTTTCATTCCGTTCACTGCTACTCTGACCTCCTCCATACTAACCATTCTCACTAACCCCACATTCACTGGTTTATTCTTTAAAATCCCACTCCAATTATTTTCCTCATTCATAAGTCTTTCAAAATATTCCTTCCACCTCTCTTTGATTTTGTCATTATCCGATAAAACCATTCCACTTTCATCTCTTACACATCTTACCTGGCAAACATCCCTCGCCTTTCTTTCCCTCATTTTTGAGAGCCGGTACAGCTCTTTTTGGCCTGCAGGACTGTCTAATGTATCATATAGTTTGTCCTGGGCTTTTGCTTTTGCTATTGCTACGGCTTTCTTTGCTTTTTTCTTTAAAGCATCATACTCACTCTTTCTTTCAGCTTTCAAACTAACATTATCTGTTTGTACGCACTGCCATTCCTTGAATTTTTTCTTCTTTTCTTTCAATACATTCTGAACTCCTGTCGACCACCACCATGTATCTCTATCTATTCTGCCCTTTCCTTTCGTCTCTCCCAAAATATCTCTCGCTGCTTGCCTTATACACTCAGCCATCTCATTCCAGCTTTCATTTATACTTCGATCATTCATGTCTCCTACCTCTATCATTCTATCCACCACCCGCTCTCTGAACTTCTTCGCGCAGTCATTCCTCTCTAGCCTGTGCCATTTTATTCTAGGGGGCGGGCGCTCTTTGGTTTTCCTACAATGTATTTGAACCACTGATGTCATAACCAGGAGTCTGTGTTGTGAGACTAAGTCTTCTCCTGGCAGCACTTTGCAATCCATCACATACTTTAAGTGGTTGCGCCGAACTAGAAAGTAATCTATTTGCGTCTTATGATTACCACTTTTATACGTGGCCAGGTGTTCATCTTTTTTCTGAAACCACGTATTGGCTACTGCTAGATCAAATGCAGTAGCGGATTGCAACAGTGTCTCTCCTTCATTGTTTGGATTTCCGAAACCCCATCCGCCATGTACTCTTTCAAACATACCTCTCATTCTTCCCACATGTCCATTAAAATCACCTCCCACTATCAACTCCTCATGTACAGGGATGTTCATTAAGGCCGTATCAAAATCCTCCCAAAACTTCTCTTTCACCGTTTCATTACATCCTACTTGTGGTGCATACACACTAACTAAATTCAACATAACATTCTCTAACATAACCTTTACAACTATAATTCGGTCATTCATCCTATGTACTTCCATCACGCTTTCTTTCAATTTGCTATCTAACACTACTCCTACGCCGTTTCTTTTGCCATCACTTCCACAGTAATAGAACTTGTATCCTTCACCAATTTCTCTCGCTTTTGTTCCTCTCCATTTAGTCTCTTGTAAGCACGCTACGTTTATTCGTCTTCTTTTCAATACGTCCGCTAACTCTCTGGCCCTTCCAGTCATAGTCCCGACATTCCAACTGGCATACCTCAATCTGATTTCCCGAGCTAACTTCTTACGTTGCACCCGCCCGGGCTGGTGCAACAACCCTGTTCCATTTCCCACAGGAGCCGGGTGCTGCCCCTGCGCGTCGCCTGCGGGGTACGCCCTAACACTATCGCGCATTCCATTCATAACTGACATATTGCTTAGAGTTTTGGCTAGTATTTTACAGTCGGCCGCCTGCCTGACGCTAACCCTCCTTGGGAATGCTATTGTTGGTAGTTTAACCGACCCCACACGGTGGCCTAAAGTGCTTATTAGTAGGCACGGCCTTAGGAAATATCCCTTAGTCGCCTCTTACGACACCCACGGGGAGAAATGGGATGGTGGTATTCTTAACGTCCGGCACCATGCAGACATGTACCTGTACCTTGGCTCGCTTATCCAAGGAAATAGAATAGGTGAGATAGACCGAGACGTGGCACATCGGATCAACTCAGGATGGATGAAATGGCGACAGGTCACTGGAACAACTTGCGACCCACGGATGCCCCTCAGGTTGAAGGGTAAAATCTACAAGTCAGTGATAAGGCCTGTCCTACTGTATGGGTCAGAATGTTGGGCTCTGAAAAAGACGGATGAAAAGCGATTGCATGTAGCAGAGATGAGAATGCTGAGATGGATGTGTGGTGTGACGAGATTGGATAAAGTGAGAAATGAGTATATTAGAGGAAGTTTGAAAGTGGCGCCAGTGACTGAAAAGTTGAAAGGGAACCGTTTGTCTTGGTATGGCCATGTGAAAAGGAGGGATGAAAAGCATGTTACAAAAAAAGTCATGAGTATAAATGTGGATGGATGGAGAGGCAGGGGGAGACCAAAGAAAATATGGATGGATTGTGTGAGAAGTGATATGGAAGACAGAGGAGTTAGCGATAGCGTGACGAGTGACAGGACAGAATGGAAGAAAAAAACATATTGCGCCGACCCCAAATAAAACGGGACAAGGGCAGGAAGATGATGATGAGATAATATGACTATTATCTATGGTTATACATAAAAGTACAGTTCTATCAAGTTCCATTTGATGACTCGTGTCTAGAAGTTTCCCTACACGAACAGTTGGGGAACCAAGCTGGAATTTCAACAGCTATTGTTTCATCATTTCCTTCTCCAAACTCATTTGTATCGAATTACAATTAAACTTAACTTCTAAAATAGTTTCTAGGTACTATACAATTAAGTATCATTTTGACCGCACCCTAAATTTGGGAAGGAAGAAAAGTTATTCCGTTTAATAGTTTTTTGTATTGAAGTGTTGTTTGGTTTCTATATTAATACGAGTAGAAGTATACATTCATTGAGCTTGACCTGCTAGAAATTCTGTTTTTTTTTTGTTTATCACTTTTGTTTTGTTTGAGGTTTTGGAGTGATGGCTTTTTAATAAATGAGATTTGTAATACGCAATGAGAACGTACTTGTAAATTGGATATAAAAGCAGTACTTTTTACTACAGCCTAGTTAAGGCAGTTGTCACTAGCTATAGGACAAATTTAGAATAAGTAATTTTCATTTCTTGACATTCGCGTAAAAGTGTGGGAGAGCCATACTTCGGCTCGACCGGAGTGATACCACGGCCTCACAGAAAACCGGCGTGAAACAACCACAGCGTTGTGTTTCGCCGTGCAAGTGAGATTACCTGAGGCCCAATCCTTCTCCTCCCCCAATCCCTACTCAATTCCTTAATTTACAAATCCCTAATTCATAAAAGGTCGGCAACGCACTCGTAACTCCTCCGTTGCGGGTTTCCAAGGCGGCGCTGATTGCTTACCATCGGGTAATCCGTCTGCTCGTTTGCCGACCAATTACATACACAACACTCAATGTGATTTTTTCTTAACATTTCACAATAACTCTACTTCATAGTTAAAATTACTGTATTTATGTTTGTATGTTTGGTTTTTTTAGCAGATGCGGTATAAAAATGTTTCATGTATACTAATATCATAAAGAGGTAAAATTTTTAAGTTTGTATGTAGGGAGTAAGTAATCTTTGGAACCGCCGGTCTGTTTGCCAAAATTCTTGCACTGATAGGTAGCTAAAATGTTCCTGATTGCTATAAAACATCACGCTACGATCAAATGAATCCGAGCAGCGGCAGATGACACTGCGCGAGAGTAGCTAGTTTAGTAAAGTAATATATGCAAAATATCCCAGTTTTATCAAGCAACATTTTTAATAAATGTTTAATCCTGTTACATAGTGAAAAACATGTTCCAAAGCCCAACAGGTCAATTTATCACAAAAACTTCTTGAGAAAATTGACTTTTTCAATTGAAATATTTATGTATACTAAATACAATTATGAGATCGGTTCACATGTACGCTTTTTACTGCAGAACGAGGATCGAACGTGAGATAAATAGCTAATATCTGGGATTTGTGGGTAAGCGGTTGGTAGAGGTTTAATTTCCCCTAGGGAAATACGTGTAAAAGTATAATAATATATGTTTAAAGGGAATGAAACTATTAAATTGGTACTGTTCAATTTATTATGTGCACATCGTTTTATGTTTTTGGCGAATGGATTTTGATGTACTGTTCCCAATTATTTTTGGTCCAATAACTAATAATCGAAATTCAATCCGGTTGGAAAATGAATTATTTTTTTTTTCGATAAAAAATATTTATTTACTAAATCTACTTACACATTTTTTATTTATTGTTCATGTTAATGTAAATGACTCGCTTTGATTGGTTTAAAAGCATGATTTTTATCGTATCTATGACGTTATTATGAAATATTTAAAAGCATTTAATTTTTTACTTTTAATTCGGTATGTAAAAAATAAAATTACGTACGCGACGTTTAGGATAAACATCATCACTATTATCAACAGACACTAACACTACGGCTAGGTTGTGGGCCTTCTCAGCATAACATCCCTAGAAATAGTAGTTCAAAAGGTTTATCTAAGAACGATGTTGCCCAGTCTTTGTGAAATACATACCTATGTATATCTATACTAATATTAGAAAGAGGTAAAATTTGTAAGTTTGTAAGTTTGTATGTAGGGGGTAATCTTTGAAACCGCTGCTAGGATTGTCAAAATTCTTGTCACTGATAGATAGCTACAATGTTCCTGAGTGCTATAGGATATAAAACATCACGCTACGATCAAATGCAGCTGCAGGTGAAACCGCGCGAGAGTAGCTAGTGTCTGTATATGTTCGTTTTGGCGATCTCAATTGAATTGAAATCGACGATCAAAAGGAACTGGTGACAGTTGCTAAAAAGTTTTGCGAGCCGACTATCATGAATAGAAAATCCCAACGTAAAACTTCTAGGCAGTAGCCCGCAAGGCACGATCCCTTCGCCTGGACGAAGGCTCCTCCTTTTTTCCGTTTTTATAACTACACATTATCCAGTGATATAAGATAAGTAGGTTCTCCATCATCATAATAAGATCATAAGATCTCACACTCATAGTTTTTGGCACGGACGCCCCATATTTCCGTAAAATTTCATCAAAGCAATCGTAAATCCAACGAAAGCGCCGTTCAAACGTCTTATAAATATAAAAGAATACCTATATAAATGTTCACGTGAGACGGAATTAATTTAAATATAGTGTGAAAACGGTAATAAAGTGCACAGATGCTATTTCAGACTTTTGGAAATCTTATTTCACGTTCGTGTCGTGGATGCCCAAGTGTTAAGTTTCTACAGCATGAAGGTTCAAAACTAAGTACTTATGAGATATTTTTCAAGTTATGTGTACTTTCGAAGTTTATTTATACACTAAGAAACGGCAAAGGAAAGCATTGTGAAGAAACCTGGACTAACATTTTTATCGTTTAAAATCACCAATCCACTTTGAGCAGGCGTTGTGATTAATACTTAAACCTTTGCTGTGTGAAGAAAGGCCTTTTATCAACAGTAAGGTACTTATAGGCTGATGATGATGATTACGAGTGAGAGAGAGAGAGTATCTTATATGAGTGTAAATCAGAGAAAAAAATACTTAAAATTAAAGTGATTATATATACATCTAACTTTATATTATCGATTTAACTCGAACTCGCTAGCCATGTGATAATAGCTGTCAATGACTTCTATGGTTTAGTACATACGATTTTTGTAATGTTTTAACTTGAACAATAAAAAGAAATATTGTAGATTTTAAATGAAATATAGTAAGAATCAGAATAATATTATCGTATCAGTTTGAAGGTTTAAAATAAGAAAATAACAAAACTCTCCTGCTTCTCTGGTACGCAAATATTGATTGTTATGTACCAGGGCAGCATAGGGTAGGGATAGGTTATTCGAAAAATACTAAATTACAAATTAAAATAGTTAAGCAAGTAGGACTTACCAAAAATATATAGGAATACCTTAACCATAATCAAAACTTTTTATAATTGTCATTACGTTCTACTGGTCATTTTTTGTTTGCTCCAACACGTCTTATTTTGTGCTACCAGAGGTCTGGTTTGTTCTTCAGAGAAAAGATAAGCATTGCCATACAACGTGGCAATGCTGTCAATCTTATAGGCGCTTATCATCGATGTCGATGCATTTTTCTATTCAATATTTTATATATATGAAAAACATTTTTAATTGATGAAAAAACTAGTATTTGTAGGTCATATAGACGATAAACCTATTGACATCAATCTGAAATAAAGGTAATCATTATTACAACCAAAAGCATGTCAATACAGAGACCATTATTATTCTACTAATCATAGGTTATTGGTGACCTTTATGGCGATTATGTTGTTAATAATTCTTCTATTTGTCATCCATATTATGGAACTCGAATAATCAAATTTCAAAACTGCCTATTTTACAACTTCGATAAAAGACTGGCCTAGTTCTGGGTACAGGGTACTCAGGCAAAAAATCAATAGATATATTTGAACTCTATGAAATACACGCCAGCAAACGATAGGCAGAATCGAAATCAAACATTATATACATACTCCACTGAAGCACAATGGGGCAATACTGCAGAAAGTTAAAGTTTTCATAACCGTCAAGTAACACTTCTAATAACAGATATCTGTTTAAGGAACGTTATCTTCGGACGTGTCTTGTCTCTTAATATTTCCTTCCATTTTCCTCGTTCTTTAACGGTAAAGGAAAATCGGCTTAAAACGTCTCAACATTACCTCGCTCCATATGAGCAAGCGTGTCAATCAGTTTATGAGGACAATCTAAGGGTCGTTGAATTCGATAAATATCATTCCTCGTTTTTTTCAAAAGTGGGCAGGGTATTTGCGTCATTGGTCGAGTTTTATTCGAAGCTTCGTTTTTAATCGAGAGTAGAAGAAATAATGATTTTGAATGTAGTTTTTGAAACTCTCAATTTTATTTTAACTTAAACTTTAGAATCGTGTAAATAAATACGTATACATAATATATATACATAAGAGACAGTAGAACTTTCCTTAGTTCATTCACGTAAGTTGTTATTTCCATAAAATGTAATATGACTACCAATAATTTCTAATTATAAATTTGATCAATAACCCGTCTTGAGTAAGAGTGCGGAGAACGATCAACCTCACTCCTTCTGAGAAGACGCCTTTACTCAGCATTTAGAACACAGGCCAATGATTATAATATAACATTTTTGTTAGCAAAATAATAAAAAAAAATCTTCTTGGACTACATAAATAAAATTTACTTTATATTTACTCATACTAACAATCTACAAACTGGTAACGATCTAAAAACCTATATAATAGGTATTTTGTAAATAAGAATCACACATAAAAAACTTATCTTACACAATGACAATTCTCTTTATCCAAGCAATGAACCATCACACCACATTTAAGTGTGGGAGAGCCATGCTTCGGCACGAATGGGTCGGCTCGACCGGAGCGATACCACGGCCTCACAGAAAATCCGGCGTGAAATAACCACAGCGTTGTGTTTCGCCGTATAAGTGAGGTTACCGGAGGCCCAATCCTTCCCCTCCCCCAATCCCTCCTAAATCCCTAAATCTCCAAATCCCTAATCCCTAAAAGGTCGGCAACGCACTCGTAACTCCTCCGTTGCGAGTGTCCATGGGCGGCGCTGATTGCTTACCATCAGGTAATCCGTCTGCTCGTTTGCCGACAAATTAAATAAAAAAAAAAATTAAAAATCCGGCGTTGCGTGTGAAAGGACAATAATGTATTGTAGCCTGGCTTGCAGCAGGCGAAAGAATGGGCTGGCTTTACGTCAGTAAGAGTCTGACACTCTAGCCCTGTGTGGGGCGAGAGGGTCATCAAGTAATTTGATGATTTTCAAAACATAAAAAATTCTCTTGTTTTACGAGTATATCACATAGTTTTGTAATAAACGCACAACATGCAAACAATATCCTAACTGTGAGTTAGGTACTCGATAACCACTCCATAGCACAAAAACGACGTAACAAAAACATTATTCACGAAAACTAACATTACATGTAACGTAAAGCCTGAAAAACTAGAAAACACCACAACAGTTTACATGTATCGTTACACAGAAAAAATACATGTACCAAGAAAATACTCATATATTTTTCCGTCCTACCTCAATACAGAACAAAAAAAAATATACATTTCTTTTGTCAATGCGGTCTACTTGGATTTGTATGCTCTATTACCAAGGTCCATTCAAACGTTTATTGGCCCGTTATCTAGCTTCGTCCATCTTATTGGCTCTTATGAGGTCAATCTGCTCGCTGATTGGTCGATAATTTATTATACGATATTATATTTTGGTCGCTCTATTTAGCTAGACGTAGACATGATTAGCAGATAAGACGATGTTTTGGTATCAGCTTTGTTGACTGAATCGAATGTTAACGAACATGCGGGCTGATAATTACATAAGTGTTATTTTATAAAACTATGGTATAATATTATCAATTAAAATCACTAATATAATATTCAATGTCACTATTGTGATAGCAGATTACAAGATCAGATCGTCATCATTTTCATCGTCATCATTCATTTCAGAAAACCGTTCTTAAACAATCCTGCTCGCCTTACGGTTATCAAAAGAGCCGAAAATCTATTGTTTATTTTACAGACATTGGGGAGTAGCGCTTTCTGATAAACTTGTAAGTATTTTAAAAGTAGATTTTCAATCAACTGCGGGTAAAAGTCCAATGATGAACCGCAATCCAGCTCACGGTTAAAGAAGAAACAGGTGGTTTTGAGTGAGCAAGAGTCTGACACTCCCTCTCGTCACACCCAGACGCGGAGCTCAGCTACAATGCAGGAAAAATGTGACAAATCCTATTATGTAAAAGAATTTCTTTTTGCGGCTGTAGATAATATCTTAAGTAATTAGACGTTTCGAATTAGAACATGATGCGACATGATTGCACGGAGCTTAAAACATCATTCAATAGTGTGTCGATTTTTGTGTCAGAGGTCATCAAAAGGCTTCTCCCTCCCAGGGTGAGGTGAGAGGGAGTGTCAGACTCTAACTGACTAAAACTCCCGTTCCTTTTCTGCTTGAGGCCGAGGCGCATTGCACTTATCCCGCAACCTCGACTGAATATCAGCTCTATAAGACCTCGTCTGCTGTTCTATCGGCTCTTTGAGGCGCTCGGAGAACGCTAAGCGCCTAATGCTCGGACCTGGCTCTGGTCGGGCGACGAGCTGCCCTTACTCGCCGTCCGCAAAGCCGCGCTTACAGTGGCCGGATATCGTCTCTTGATCTCTAACGTCCGGAGTGTCACCTCCTTTTTTCTGAGCATGACTGCTTCATATAAAGAGGAGACTGCTTCCTAGTTTCTTTCGCTCCGCACCATGGCCTCGACTAAGTCGGACGTGAGAGGTCGCCGCCACTGATAACTTCCCTGAGGACACGGCGGTGCTTAACCTAAGCAGGGCGCAAAGCAATCGTGCGTTCCACTGTGTCCTCTGGTTGATTCTCAATCGTGCAGAGACCTGGACTTATAATTTCTTATTATAGGATTCTAGTCGCCAAACCGCTTAATGCGTTGTAACTCATGCTCGACCCTCTCCGCGTCAAAAGAGGCCTTTGTGTCGCATTGGGCAATTATAGCCAAATGATGTAATGGTGATAACGATAATAATGGTTGATTAAACCTCTGCGAATAGATCTAATTTAATTATTATGTCTTTGATCTAGAAACAACTACTTCCAATAACTAGGTTCCTGTGATCTTAATCTGTGTCGCTAATATCTGTGTCTAACGTTGTCACAAGCCAGGATCTAATTAAGGCCTCCTTAATAAAATAATATTCGAGTTTATTAACTAATTATAGTACGATACAGTCAAGTGCTTTGTTGGATTTTGGATTTACCGTTTGAAACAAATTTAAAGAATGTTTGTAGAAAACAAATGTTTCGAGACATGCAACTAATTAAAGATACGTCTTACTCGTGTGAATTATTCCGGTAGAGTTCTACTAATTTCAAGTCACACCGGGACTTTTATTAATAAACAACATGTTTGTGTGAAGTGAAAACCATCGAATTACTTCTTCCGGTCTGCTTGGGACAGAGGAAGTCAGCATCATCATCATCATCACCAGCCTACAAGTGTCCACTGTTGAGCAAAGGCGTCTTCTCACGCGCAGAAGGATTGAGCATTAATCACCACGCTTGCTCAAGGCGGATTGGAAATATCAAACTTACAATTTGAACACGATGTTTTCCTTTACCGTATTATTGGTGTCTAAGTAATCATAGAAAGTACTCATAACTCGGAAAAAGTCAAATTGCTTTCCAGGTTTCGGACCCGCACCCTCACGCATGAGTAGCTGGCGCCTTAACGTCAGATGCTTAGAAAAACGGCCACAACGACATAGCAGAGTATAGAGAAAGAGTGGCAGACTTTTATTGCTTAAAAACCACAGTATTCTCTGTCCTGTTGCGGGCCAGGATACATTATTGTGCTTGCACCTGCAGCTCAGGCTGAAATAAAGTACAAGATTGGGTGATATTTATGTTGGTAGACCATATTTTCAATTAACATTAAAAGGCTTTTATCACTCGTCATCAGTCCATAGTAATGCCCAGTTTTGAGCAAAGGCTAACAGCTAAGTATTAAGTATTTGTACCATGCTTGCTTAAAAATGGCACATTTTTCCTTGAATGTCTAAAAACAAATTCCGCCTGCAAAAAAATAAGATTTCTTCGTAGTTTTATCAAACAAAGCCCAAGTAAGTCCTAATATAATATTTGGAATATAACAAAATATGTTTATTTAAAAATAAAAACACTAATGTGTTCCTAAGAGAAGGGGTCTTAATCTAATATTGAAAAATAGTTGCATAAAACTAGTATAAACAACGATTAGAAAATTCATATAATACCAAGGACTTACTCCTAAGCTAAGCCGCGGGAACAACGAGAAATTCTCACTAAAGCCTACGAAATGTACTCATAAAGTTTCTTACTAAACCGTAGCCAAGCGACCACACGTACTGATGCCCAATAAAATTCGGTTTTTATTTAGCAAAAATACATGCTCGCTTTACATTCGACCCCGATAAAAATAATTTAATGACTTCATATTTTTCTACCCTCTATGTACTATCATACATTCACATATTCGTGAATTTGTACAAAAACATGGTAGTGTAACAAAATGTAAAATTTACACCTAACATCGTCGTTTTAGTTAGCGTGTAATATAGCGGTATATAGTCCCGTAGCTCTGCAGTCAGTGTAGCGTTATCGCGATCGAGAACGGACGTCTACGCCGTAGCCCGTAGCTCGTAGCACCGTAGTTCGCGCTACGTATCGCACTCCAAAGTGACAGTTTGATTTAAAAGTACTTGAACGAAGTTATTTGTATTATATTTCTTTTTCAGTGTACTTTAGATCGTGTTGTGTTGATTTTTTAGAAGATTTTTCAATGAATGTAAGTATTTTAATGAGTTTGTCTCAAGTTTTTTATTGCTAAAAGTTTCGTTTGTTATGGTGTCGCGAAGACGTTCCATTATTTGTTTTAAGGATAAAAGTTCGGCACCGAATTGAAATATTTGTTTATTTTAGGATTGGGTATTGACGTTTAATTACTTGTCTCTTTCGAGTAATCAATTTTAATTGGGCTTAAGTATGTTGATGATAATTTTTTATAATCAAAATTGTACAAAAATATTATTTTGAATTTATTAATTTCTGCTGTTTTTATTTTCAATATTTTAGCTACATTTTAAGGTAGTTAGTTATAAAACAAATGAGTAAGAAATAATACTAAATAATTTGTGCTTATGCCGTTACTAAATATATCCACATGCACTATACCATTTTATGTTACTAACCATTTTTCTTTACCTACCTAGTCTAGGAAGCTCTAGGTTAAAATATAAAAAGCAAAATATTAATAAAATAAACAAGTTGAACTTAAAAATAATACCCACGCGTAACAGTAAGCGATAATACATTATTAACAAGAACCTATTTTTTTATAATATTAATTGCCTCTATACAAGTATACGTACGTTAAATCACAACTTGACATGATAAGAGCTGAACATCGAGCTCAGTAGCGTGCAATTGGGGAGGCTTATGTCCAGTTGTGGACCGAATCAGGCTGATGGTGATGAAAGTATCAAATAAACGAAAAAAAAAACAATAAAATGTTTCTACGTAATTTAATAAAAAATACGAAGCACATTTTTTTCTTTCTTTTATGGTACTCACAGTGATCTGTTAGCTGTAATTAAAAGACTGGCAGTATTGCCACATTTAATGGCAAAGCTAATTCCACGTTTGAGAACAAGCCAGCCATCTGGTCGAGAAGTGTGAAACCTTTCCGAGCAATTTCTTTATAACTGCGCGACGGTTTTAAGAATTATATTTCTCACAATAAAATTGGATTAATTGCTTTCTTCGTTGAAATGAAACTTGTAAGTATAATAAGATTTTTTTTACTTCACGTTTCTGGTTACAAAATAATCCTCAATGTATTATTTAATATAGGTTTAAATAAGATTTAAACACCAGACATCTCAACAAAAATTAAAAAAAATCATGTAGTATTTCCCCTATGCATGTTACAAGTCAATGAGGCATAGCACGAGCATTAACAGTAAGTACTCTTAAAGAAATATATTTTTCATTAAACTATAATGCAGTTTCCACACTATGCTCACCAGTTTAGATTGACCTCTCACTCACTAATAAGCGTATAAGAATAAAGGTGGCCTAATACTGGACCTTAGTGATCTTTTAAACTGCCGGTTCGTCTTCCGCCATTGGTAATCTAAAGCAATTTCATACGACCATAGGGACCGAAAATGTCAAACGGATATGGTGCTCATGAGATTTCAAAATAAACTCTAATAGGCAATTTTGTAGAGTGTATTTTAAGTGCTGTCGTCAAGGCATCATACGACGTTTTAAAAATAAGACGGAGAATGATAATGGGTTTGTGATACTTTTATGGCCTCAAGGTAAAGGCTTCCGTTCCTTGAGAACGTGGGTCCGCTAAGAAATTGGTTTTATTATTATTATCATAACCTAATTTATTTTAGAAAAGGAATCGCATTTCATCTACTTCTAGTCTTTCGTAATATTAACAGTCGTCAATCTGAACGTTACAATATTAGACTCATAATAATTTTGATTTAAAAACATATTTATAACCTGAATCGAGGAAGGATTCCATGCTTTCTTGCAAATACGGGACCAGGCTATAAGAGGGAGTAGTCTGATCGATTCAATTTTTAACCCCGACGCAAAAACGCGTGTCTGTCTGTCTGTGTGTCTATGGTATCCTGGAGCCTGAACGGGTGAAGCGATTTCAACTTAGTTTTTTTGTATTAAAGGTAACTTACGTGCGAGTGTTCTTAGACATGTTTGACGAAAATCGGTTGAGCCATTTAGAAGTCATGTGGGGATAAGTGGGGAAGGGTAACCGAAGGTCTGCAAATATACTTGAGTGAGGTCTCAAATGAAAGCGCACTGAAAGGGAATGTTGATGACTTTATCGAGAGGAAATAATATAAAAAGTATAAAATAAAAAAAAAACAATTAGACCCCCGACAAAATAGAAGTAAGTGTAGTTGATAATAAAATATATCGATCGGTCACCAACGCCACGTTTTTTTTTAATTATTACATTATAAAGGAATATTAGATTTTTTCGGGGGTTTTCTAAATTTTTTTTTTTAATAAAAACTTACACTTGAATTATCTCCCGTGTCTTGAATGCATTTAAAACGCCCAATTACACATGTACATGCACCCAGACCCTGCAATTATAATCATGGATCACACAAAGATATGTTCTCTTGCCAAGCCACTGCGCCACCTGCGTAGTCTAGCTTAGCAGGTGCGTTGGAGACTTAAAAGATTCAAAAAAAAAAGGATCTCTACAGAACAATACTGCCCTCTCTCTGTCAAGCATGTAATTCTTTAGTCGGATCTTGCGTCATCCATGAAAAGGAAGAAGAAGAAAAAGGAGGAATGTGAGAAATGTTTTCTACTAAGCTTAGGTAGACCTATTTACGCACTTATTAATGCTTTATATGTATAAAAGATAGATTTTCAAGAAAATTATTTATTTAAGATGTTGCCTTGTTCTGTCAGTCTTGATCAGCTGATTGTGTATTGATATGGGTCGGAAGCAATAAAAAACTTTGACAAAACTCGAATAAATCTTCGTATTTTGTCGTTTGATTTATTGAAAATTGTGACAGTTTTCTACAAAATTTTGTAAACAACATTAATAATTGGATACATTGAATTGAAAGTTAAGTAGATACAATTTGAAAATCTTTTATCTAATAAAAAAATACAGATATATAAAATAGTATAAAAAATTCATAAAAACAGTCTGCAATTATGTGGATGAATGGATGCCATCCGTTGGTTCTTTTTTAACGACTAATGTAGAGAGTGTACTTTTTGGATAGTTTATTTATTTATTTATTTATTATAAGGTAGGCTCACACCTTATGTATACAAAGTGGTTTAAAGTAATGGTTATAGGCCATATACATTAGCCAGTTACGAGCTAGCCAACATTCTAAAAGTTATGCGTTTATACAGTCAAAATATATAGAAATTAAAACTATAACTAATTAAATAGTTGGTAAAACATATAGATATATACATATTTAAAAAAGTAACCCCTTCTTCTCCTTACGAATCTACACTTTCGAACGACCACCTTGTTTCACCGACAGACTATTTTCCATTTTGACGTTCCAGAAGTACCTGTTTATGGTTTAATGGGTTAAATGATTTTAACTTTCATTTTGTATATCCGAAGCAATAAAAGAAAATAATTGTCTGCGTCATCGCTTATCACAGTGAAAAAAGGAAACCTCAATTTAAATATATTTTCAAATGCATGAGTTACATTAATTTGTTTAACAACGTAATCTACAAAGTGACTATTTCTTTGACAACTCAAGTCACTCAAAACTAGTTAAGTAGTATGAAGTTAAAGTTTGAGCGTATAATCCCAGTTGTTGAACCAGAGGCTCAACGCAATGAGAAGGGTAGACAATCCATGTTCTAGCACTCTAAGATGTTGTTTATGTAAATTAGTTAGTGGTTTAGATATAACTGAATAGAGTATTTATACTATATTGTTTGAACACTAAAATTATAATCGACTTTTCATTGTGAATACTCAAGATTTCTATAACTGAAAGGTTTTTTCGATATGCTGCCAATTTATTTGATTGCGACGTCAGTTTCTGGGAATCAAAGCTCCAAAAACGATAGAGGATTTAAACAATATGTAGACGGCTATTTTTTAAACGAAAGGTCGGCAAACAATCGGGCGTATTACCTCATGGCAAGCAATCCTAGCCGCCCATAAACAACCCCAACACCAGAAAAGTTACAAATGCGTTGCTTTTAGGGATCAGGGTTTCGGAGATTCAGGGTTTTAGAAGGGATGAGAGGGACGAGAAACACGACGCTGTGGTTGTTTCACGCCACTTTTCTGGAAGGCCATGGTATCACTAATATCGAAGCGACGCATTCGTGCCAAAGCATGGTTCTCCCCACACTTGATGCAAACATTAATAGTAGATAAACTGGTTGCAGCTGGTTATTCCATGCACATATTGTGTCATTGAGAGCTACAAACAATCCTATAGAGACGTCCAAATATGCAAACTCACAACTTTTTTATCACATTGGTATGCAGAAATTTATCCGTCTAGCTAAATATGCTAAAGTCACGATGGAATTAGGCGCACCCTGTAACATTATTAATGACTTTCCGATATTGCCCCCACTTTGGTTCTGAATTTAATAACCTTCGCCAAATTTTTGAATCGACATCTTTTTTGTTATCAGCATTTTTCAGTATTTCGTTCAGTTTCCCGTACTTCGGCGAATGGTGGCTCTTAATTTGAGAATCGAATTCACTTACCGAGTATTATTTATGGGAATCTGATAAGATGTGGTTGGTTACCTCTGTGAGATTTTCACAAAAATTCTTTTAGAAGCGAAATTTAACTTTACGAGTCTTGTTCAGAAAATTCTTTGATTATTTTTATTTCTTTTAGACTGATTCCTGGCTTCAATATTTATTGTTTGGATCTCCACACAAGGCCAAATATACCATTGTCCACTACATGAGGCTGGTTAATTGGCTGGTGTATTTTTTTTGTTCTACAGATCCGTAACTATGAAAAATAGTTTACTTTTTTATGTGAATTCGTGCAGCAGCTTTGTCTGCCTTTTCAGAAAAATCTTTAACATGTCATTTTATACTTTAACTATTTCTCCATATTTTTTGCGCGGTAGCACGGCAACCAGCTGACGTGCAACACGGGACCAACTGCGGGTTCGGTTCCCACACGGAACTTTTATTTTATTTACTAAGTCAGGACCGTATCCTGTTAATATATTTTTAATAAAACCGTTTAGGATTTTTTCTAATAATTAAATAAAATTCTGAGCTAAACGCTTACACTACACAGTAATTCTCCGGTATAATTCTATTAGGTATACAAAATTTGGGTTTGATATATAATCTCAATCCCTTGGCCTCATTTTAGCTTCTGGCCACTGTCGGACATTGGTCCTTTTTTCGGCTCATCAAATATCTATCGATTTTATAGGCTCTAATAGATTTCAGCTAGGTTCACATACTATCAATGTTGCGTATCTTTTGCGAGATAAGACTTACAATCTTTTTGCTACAATTACTTTGGATATTACGTTCTTGGACGTATTTAAATTTCATTTGTGATATTTGTATATTTATTAATATATCACGTCACACATTTTATTCCCAAAAAGGGGTAGACAGAAGCCATTTAGCATACTTCATTGTACATATTCGGGCCATGTACCCGAACACTTTCACTATTGTTCTTCCACTCTGTTCATTTTTACGCAAACTCTTTCTTGATGATATGATTGCCATGGTCCATTTCCTACCACTGTGTAAAGAGTATAAAACACTTGCATTTTTTTTCGGAATACATTGCCCCACATGACAACCATACCCAGAACAATAATTTGTGGATCACACATAGAGATGAACGTTGCACGGCAGCCAGTTGCCCAGTCGCCTCACCAACCGTGCAGTCGTACAGAGAATACTTGGAAAATAAACGTAAAAAAAAATGATAGAAAGCCAGACATATCAATATTTTCCTAAACAAACATGTTATTTATCTTAATACTTACTAAATAATACATCTTGGCAAGACCCAGAAACTTAGACAGATCTCGTCTCGAAGGACCAGGGATGTAACTATATCATCACTGACAGGGATTAATAATATGTCCCTTGTAACCCTCGTATCTTAACTTGAAATTACAAGATAATGGATTGTAGAACCTTTTACTCTTTGTAGAGGCATATTTGTAACAAGTTTGGGTACACAAGTTATGGGTTGAGATCTGTTTAATACTAGATATAGGTTTATTCTTGCAATGAATTGTGGAATTCCTCCTTTCTTTAATCATATTACAAATATTTTGGTCTGTTTTCTCGTATTACAAAAACAGTATTGTGTAATTATTTTTCATACTCGTATATCACTTATTTCAATTAGTGATAATTAATGTAGATATGACATTATTTAGTATATTTTTTTAGGTTCAGAATTGGATGTGAATTTTGTTTTATATTTAGGGCACACTTCAAATTTAAGAGTATTTCTGGCATAACATGTAACTTACATATAAAAACTAACATAGCGATAGAATATTTGAGAGATTCAAACTTTATAGTTACTCTTTGAACTGAAAACTTTGTTGCAGAAACACACATACAAGTACAAATAACAAGCCTATATCATAAACACACTCTACCTTAAGACGCAACAGTATTCATTAACTTTGAGATTAATTCAAGACATTAGATAACGTCTGACCCCCATCTGAAACTTACTACTTGGTCAAAGGCTCAATTAATGAGGCCTTTGCGATTAAGTGGGGTTCAGACTTAAATCTCTGTGCCTTTGTAAATAGTTCGAGTGGAGCACGCAGTGAACGCACTTACGTTAATTTTCTGAGTCTCTGAATTGTTTTTGGTGTACAATATGTTTGTTCTATATGTCGAATAGGTAGATAAAGTGGTCTTATAATCGTCTGATTTTTTTAAGGTATTTAATTTAAAGTAAACAAATTGCGACGTACAAGGACAACCAAAATATCGAGGTTTTACTAAGGCTTTGCCGGCCTTCGGGCTTGTTGAGGGTTTGCGGATTAGGGGATTGGGGATGGAGAAAAAATTAGGCTTCGTTTCATACCGGTTTTTCTGTAAGACCTTAACTGCAAATCTTAGGGGTGCGTGCCAGAAGACCTCCCCGTGGTGCACCCTGGGTGCGGGCGACAGTCTCCCTAACGGGATGGCGACAGGGTTGGTTTGACTGTCGCCCGCAGCGAACTTCTGGCCGGGCGGAGAACCCGGTCGGGTTCTAGAGGCGACCGGCTCTATGCTGTCATAGGGTCTAAGCCTCCGTGGGGGCGTTCCTCCGCACGACTCTCTGGACCTAGCAGAGAGCGGGGCGGAGAAACAAGGGCGGCGCTCGTTGTGCACTCACCCTGCCAATGAGTAGCATCGGGGCACTAGCTGCGCCCGACTGCACCCGCCGATATCGTAATCCGGGAAGAGATCATGGTCATGTTTTATGACTCGGACCGGGACGAGGGTCTTGGCTTAACCGCCCGGACCGCGAGGAAGAGAACCTCTATAAAAAAATTCCTCCAATACTAAGTTCTGGTGCGCGGCGAGGGTATGTATGGCTGAGGAGTAGGATCAGTCGTGAGCGCACCCCCAGCTAGGGGACCGGTGGACCCCCTAGTTGGGAGACAAATGCACACTTACCCAGGGACAGGGGGCTCTCCCTGGGCGGACCTCTTATTTCCCCCATACTCGTGGGACTTCAATGGAGATGTCTAAAAAAAACCAAAATAAAAATCCATCTACCGGTGAGGAGAAGGCAAGCGAGGTTAGCTCGCTTGGAGGCGATAGTGAGGGCCAGGGCGGCTCCCGGGTTCGTGGGGAGGCGCTGGTCCCGTCCAGCAAGTCCCGTGCACGGGCCCCGGGGAGGAAGGAGTCGGACTCAGAGTCCGACTCATCATTGTCTGGCGTCAGCATCGCGCTGCGCCACAAGAAAGACCGGGGCGTCTTTAAACGTCCCAGGCTGGAGGATGGTCGAGAGCCGTCCTCCAACGAGCAGGAGGCCCCAGCCCCCAAAATCCCCACGGCTGCGCGGGGTAGGGGCAAGGGGAAGGGCTCCACAAGGGCGGCTGGGAGCCGATCTGAGCCGGCAGAGCGGCTGGCAGCGGAGGGGAGCGCCCTGGGAAAGGCTGCCCCCTCGGACTCCTCGGAGATGGAGGTGTCCGGCGGTGAGGATGCTGTAGGCGGCGCTGAGAGCCTCCGCCTCCAGGTTAAGGAAGCACTCCGCATGCTGGCTGGGAAAAAAACCCAGGCTGGCAGGAACGGAGTTCTTAAGCACGCGGAGGCCGCTATAATGTCGGCGGTATCCCAGCAGGGCTCAGCAGAGCGGCAGATGACCGCTCTGCAAAAAGAGATGGCCGGAATGAGGCGCGAGCTGGCCCGATTAGCGGCTGCGAACTCTGCCCTGGAGGCGGAACTTCGTGCAGCAAAGGCGGAACTCGCCGCTGCTCGCGCGGGTCGTCCCCAACCCTCGCAGCCAGCTGAGGCCGACCTTCTCGGCCTTATGCGGCGGGAGATGGCCACCTTCCAGCAGCGTTTCGACGTGCTGGAGGGTAGGCTCCTCCGACCTCCACTCGCAGCCGGGTCGTATGCTGCCGCAGCGGCTAAGCCCAAGCCGCCAACCAGCCGTGGGGCACAAGCCAGCGCACCGGTGAAGAAGGGAGCGAAAGCGCCGACAGCCTTGTCACCGACGAGGGCGCCCGAGTCTCCCTCGGCGCTGGCTCCTGCGCCGATGAGCCGCAAACGAAGAGGAGCAGCGGCTGGAGCCCCAGCCGCATCGGCACCTACTCCGCCGTCTGAGTCGCGCGCTGGTAGCGAGTGGCAAGTGGCGGGGGAGGTGAGGAAGGTCGCCA
This sequence comes from Spodoptera exigua, assembly GCA_902829305.4. NCBI lineage: Eukaryota > Metazoa > Arthropoda > Insecta > Lepidoptera > Noctuidae > Spodoptera > Spodoptera exigua. The sequence goes on from LR824612.2 coordinate 10,494,959, forward strand.
AAGAGAGGAGGAAGCTCCGGAAGAAGGAGCAGCGGCAGCGGCGACAGCAGCGGCGCAAGGAGAAGCGCGCTGCGGCAATGCTCCTCGCCCCAAAATCTTCGGCTGTAGTTATCACACTACAGCCGGACGCGGCGAAAAAGGGGGTGACGTATGGCGAGGTCCTCGCCAAATTGAAGGGGGCGGTAACTCCCGCGGAGTTTGGGGCACCCGACGGGTTCGCAGTGAGGGTCACTGCCACTGGAGCCCGTCTCTTGGAGGTCCCCGGCGCGGCCAGCGGCCCGTCCGCTGACGCCCTTGCCGAGAGGCTCAGGGCGTGCATTGCGGCGGACGAAGCTCGCGTGTCCAGGCCCACCAAATGCCTGGAGCTACGCATCATGGGCCTGGACGACTCCATGACGGAGAATGAGGTGGCGGCCGCTGTCGCCAGGACGGGGGGGTGCCCTGCTGACCAGGTCAAGGCAGGCACTATCCGCCCGGACAATACGGGGCTGCGGACTGTGGTAGTCAGCTGCCCCGTCACAGCGGCCAAAAAGCTGGCAGAGGGCAAAAGGCTCCTGGTGGGCTGGGTTTCGGCGCAGGTGAAGCTGCTGGAACCCCGACCTTTGAGGTGCTTCCGCTGCCTCATTGGCCATCATGTGGGTGCCAAATGCACCTCAGAGGTGGACCGCAGCGACCGCTGCTTCCGCTGCGGTCAGCCCGGTCACAGGGCCGGCGCTTGTACCGCCCCGCCGCACTGCGTAGTATGTGCGGCGGCTGGCAAGCCGGCCGATCACCGGGCTGGGGGCAAAACCTGCTCCCCCCCCACCAAGCCCAGGAGCAAAGGTAGGCCCTTAGCCACCTCCACCGCTCCCACCGTCGCTCCCGCTGCCGCCGCAGTCGCCAACACCCCTGCGACTGCTGCTGTCGCCGCTGCCGTCAGAGAGGAGGTCGTGATGGATACCCAATAATGGCTCCATTACGCCTCCTCCAGGCGAACATCAACCACTGCGTCGCTGCTCAGGATCTCCTGCTCCAGAGCATGGCGCAGTGGTCGATCAATGTTGCTGTGGTCTCCGAGCCGTACTTCGTTCCAGCCAGGGAACACTGGGTGTCAGACCTGGACGGCTCGGTGACCATCATCTCGTCGGCCGCCGCCGGTACCCCAACCCCCGAAGGGCCTCAGCGAGGCAGGGGTTGCGTCGCGGCTCGGTTCGGAGAGATCGCCGTGGTGGGCGTGTACTTCTCTCCGAACCGAACTCTCGTCGAGTTCCACAACTCCCTCAGGGAGTTAGTCACCGTCGTCGTCGGGTTCCGTCCCCTCCCCGTGTTGGTCCTCGGGGACTTCAATGCCAAGAATTTGGCTTGGGGTTCCCGGCTCACTGATGTCCGGGGAAGGATGGTCGAAGACTGGGCTCTGGAGACAGGCCTAGTCGTGCTGAACCGGGGTTCTGTCCCCACGTGCGTACGGATGCGGGGCGAGTCAGTGGTGGACATTTCGTTTGCTAGCCCCGCTCTGTCATCGCGCGTTGTTGACTGGCGCGTCATGGAGGAGGTGGAGACGTTTTCGGACCACCGGTATATACGGTTCGACGTCTCCGCCGAGTCCGCAGACCCGCCAGTCAGACAGGCCCCGTGTGGCCCGCGTTGGGCGCTTAGGCAACTGGACCGGGAGCTTTTCCTGGAAGCCGCAGTCGTGCAGGCCTGGGTGATACCACCGGTCAGGCCAGCCGACATTAACGAGGAGGCGAGATGGCTCCAGGACGCCATGTCAAGGATGTGCGACGTGGCGATGCCCCGGATCCGACCGTGCCAACGCAAGCGCCAGGTGTATTGGTGGTCGCAGGAATTGGCAGACCTGCGCGGTGAGTGCACCGCAGCGCGACGCCGATACACCAGGCACCGCAGGCTCCGTCTCCGCCCTCTGGACGCCGAAACCAGAGAGGCGGAGCTATACGAGGAGTACAGGGCGGCGAAGGCCACCCTCAGGGTGGAGATCCGGCGGGCCAAAGATCGGGCCCGCGAGGAGATGTTGGAGACTCTGAACAGAGACCCGTGGGGACGCCCCTACCGGATGGTGCGTGATAAGCTCCGCACCTGGGCGCCCCCACTGACTCAGAGTCTCCGGCCGGAGGTCGTGGACGAAGTGGTTGGGGCGCTATTCCCCCGACCACAGATGGGTTACACGCCTCCGGCTATGCCCCCGCCCCCTGCGGTGCCCAATGCGGGCTACATCGACGACGACGACGAATCCGCTCCGGAAGTGACCGAGGTAGATTTGAGAGTGGCGGTGCGCCGGCTGAGCGGCAAGAATACCGCCCCAGGACCTGACGGGCTGCATGCCAAGGTCTGGGTCCTGGCCTCGGAGGCTCTCAGGCCTCGACTACTTGGTCTGTTCAGCGCATGTTTGGAGAGAGGCCAGTTTCCGCTGTCGTGGAAGACGGGTAAACTGGTCCTCGTGAAGAAGCCGGGGCGTCCTGCGGACTCTCCGTCCGCGTACCGGCCCATTGTGCTGCTCGACGAGGTGGGAAAGCTGTTCGAGAGGATAATCTCAGACCGCCTCGTCGGGCACCTGTCTGGAAGGGGGCCGGATTTAGCGGACGGCCAGTTCGGCTTCCGCAGAGGGCGCTCCACGGTGGACGCCATCATGCGCGTGAGGGACCTCACGACGGGGACAGCGTTGGCCGGGAGGCGAGTCGTCGTGGCGGTGTCTCTGGACATCGCCAACGCCTTTAACTCGCTGCCCTGGAGCTGCATTTTGGAGGCACTCCGGTACCACCGGGTGCCTGCCTATCTCCGTCGTGTAGTCGAGGCTTACTTGACGGACAGATGTGTCATCTACCCCGGTCACCGAGGCGTGTGGAATCGGCGAGAGGTGTCGCGCGGTGTCCCACAGGGATCGGTCCTGGGACCTCTCCTGTGGAACATCGGGTACGATTGGGTGCTACGCACCGACCTCCCGAGCGGCGTCAGCATTGTCTGCTATGCTGACGACACGCTGGTGCTGGCGAACGGGAGGTCGCATCAGGCGGCGGCCGACCTGATGTCACAAGCGGTTGCGACAGTCGTTGCAAGGATCCGGCAGTTGGGACTCGAGGTGGCGCTCCACAAGTCCGAGGCCATGTGCTTCTATGGCCGTCGGAGCGCGCCACCTCCAGGTGGGTCCCAAGTAACGGCAGGAGGAGTTACCATCGGCGTCGAGTCGGCGATGAAGTACCTGGGTCTCGTCCTCGACAGCCGATGGAACTTCACGGAGCATTTTCGTCGTTTGGCCCCTAAGTTGGAACGGTCTGGGGCCGCGCTCAAGCGGCTCCTTCCCAACCTCGGGGGGCCAAACGCCTCCTGCCGGAGGTTGTATATGGGAATTGTGCGATCCATGGCCCTCTACGGTGCCCCTGTGTGGGCGCCGGACTTGAAGCGGCGGCCGGCTCGTACGCTGGTCGCGTCCCAGAGGGTCATGGCTATACGAGTAATCCGCGGGTATCGCACGATCTCCGGGGAGGCGGCGAACCTCCTTGCCGGATCACCGCCGTGGGATCTAGAAGCGAAGGCGCTCGCGCGCGTCTACAGTTTGCGCGCAGACGCGCGTAGCCGGGGCGAAGATCCTTTGCCGCGCCAAATAAGTGCGTGGCGGAATGAGCTCCGGCGAGATCTCATGGCAGAGTGGAGACAGCGACTGTCGCAACCGAGGGCCGGGCACGCTACCATAGCAGCGGTAAGACCCCTCTTTGAGGAGTGGCTTGAGAGACGCCACGGCGTCCTCACCTTCCGTCTGACGCAGGTGCTTACCGGGCACGGCAGCTTCGGTAGGTTCCTGTTTCGGATTCAGCGGGAGGAAACGCCCGAGTGTCGTCATTGTGAGGACCACCTAGAGGATACGGTGGAGCATACGGTAGCGGTATGCCCTGCCTGGGCTGAGCACCGCCGTATCCTCAGGGAAGTGATCGGCGGCGGCGACCTCTCGCGCCCGGCCTTAGTCGAGGCCATGATGCGGAGTGAGAGGAACTGGGACGCCGTCTCCTCCTTTTGTGAAGCAGTCATGCTCGCAAAGAGAGAGGCGGCCCGCGTGAGGGAGCAATCCTCCTCCTCACGCCCCAGCAGCCGCAACTGGCGACACTACGGGCGTCGGGGATCGAGGGACGATCTCCGGCCACCGTAAGTACGGGCCTGCGGTCGGCGAGTAAGGGCAGCTCGCCGCCCGACCAGAACCAGGCCCGAGCGTACGGCGCGTAGCGTTCCGCGCGCGCCTCAAAGAGCCAATAGACCACCACAGACGGGGCCCTAAAGGGCTGATGTTCAGCCGGGGTTGCGGGGTAAGCGCAATAAGGTACCGCGACCTCGGCACAGAGCAGGAGAAGGAACAGGGGGGTTTTTAGTCAGTAAGAGTCTGACACTCCCTCCTGCCCGGCCCTGGGCGGGAGAAGTCATTTGATGATTTTCCCCTCACAAAAAAAAAAAAAAAAAAACTGCAAATCTTAAGGACCAAGTATGACTTAAAACCGAAGCCACTAAGAGATGGGTGGCAGTATCAATAAAAACTTAGCGAATCACTAGTCAACTGTGCAGCGTATGGCAAACCTTTTTGGAGGGAGATCTTTTTTCTGTAGTGGACGTTTTACAGCAGGAGGTTTGATAAGAATGAACTTTGAATCACGAGATTCTAAGCCACACCTATGTTTAGAAGTCGATAAACAAATACAATAATTTACAAGACTTAATAAAACCAAGCAAACACGTAGGTTTCTCTAATATGTTCTTGTAAAAACTTCGTACAATTAACGCGTAGCAAAATGCGAAACATTGAGCTGAAACAACACACAAAATTTTCCTCCTATTTTTAATTACACCGACATACGAGTACCAAACGTGTAAATGAAAGCTTGTTATTCAGTTGTTATTGACCTAAAAACCTAGCTGAATATTAATGAAATAATAATAACTTTCATCACTGCACTTCCATTCCAAATGAAACTGACAACAAACGAAATAAGGTCCCTTTTGTGTTGCCCCGTTGATTTACATTACGATATTACCTAGTAAAATTTTACTATTCTATTGTTTCAGAAATGGAATGCAGCAAAGCCAAGGATATAAGAGCATGAAGGTATGTTTGTTTTAGTTAAATAAATTATACAAGTAAATCTTTTTCATTACCCAATAAGACTACTCGAGTCTGTTGTTGACGCAACCTGAGCCAATATTGGTAAACTATATTCATTTAATTAATGTGCGTTTACATTTCATGTTGAATTTATACTTCAGAATACTGATTAGTTTTGGTGAGTGTGAGATCTCGTGTTCTGAACATTTTTAATAACGTGTGTCGAGTTCGTGAGTCACATGTTGGCTCCTAGCATAAGTAGTGTGTAAAGCGTGTTACGTGTTATGTTTGTAAATGTGCTTTTGTGCTTAACCCTTCGAGAATTAACAGGAGAAAGATATTTTATATTGTAAAAAAAATACTACTCAAAAGAAAAAAGTTGTGGGTTCAAGCGCCGCCCCTGATCGGAACACAAAAAAGAGCTCGAATTTTAGTCACTAAGAGTCCGCTACTTTCTCTCGTTCACCCAGGGCGCAAAAAGTCATTTGATGATATTCCTCCGAAAATAAAGCGCTAGCATTATCCACTCTACTTCAACTAGTACACACTACAAAAACAACGTAGCTTTTATATTTACCGTCCATCCAGGGCAAGAAATGACCCCGTCTTCTCATAACCTGCATACAGCTTAACTTTGTTCAATATTTAACCCATGATTTCCCGTAGGAAATAACCAGCTATAAACAACCATATACCAAGCAAGAACGGCTTCTATGGCAGTTATAATAACTTGTAGTATAGTAGAAAGTTGCTTAACAGTAGCGACAGCTGCTCTGATAAAATTACGGTTAGGTAAACTTTGGTTTTACCAACTTTGTGATCGAACCCTTTTGCATGAAGTATTTAATAGTGAAGTGAGTTAGGGATTTTGTTACAAATACCATTATTCATTTATTTAAACATTTTGATGGAAAGTAAACTATACGTATGTAGTTTTATCCGGATGGGCTTTTCATGTTCAAAGTTATTGTAGTCCGTTTTCATTACGTACTTCTGAAATGTTTAAACAAGAGTGAGAATTTGTCGGAGTTAAGTTATTGTTACGGTTATACAATTATTCATTGAAGTCATGACGTTTTTAGAACCGAAAATTATTAAAGACACATATGCACATACATACATCAATCTATCTCTAGCTTAGCTTTGAGTGTTTTTTAGGGCTATAGAGTTATATAGTAAAGTGGTATCGATCAAAAACATCACAGAGATGTGCCTTAATAGAGTCTTTTAAAAAATCTAGACAGATCAAAGGTAATAAGTATACGTACTTGTCGTCATTGTTTTTTGCATTTCACTAACTTGTTCATGAAGAGTAAAATATATTTTGTGATCAAATATTACAAAAAATTCTATTACAAATCCTTAACCGACACTCACGCTTAAGTCCATTCCACTAGCGAAGCAGTCTGTGTTAGTTAAAATATCTATGTGATAACTCTCAACAGAATTTCCCCGAAATAAGATGACAGATGACAAGTCTCTCGCCGTCATCTTCAACTTGACTTCGAAATCGAATTTGATGAAGACATAGAGCCTTTTCTACGCAAACTTTGACGGGTTCTGTATCATCAATCTTTATGTATCCCAATTTGAAGTTTCTACTTCAAAACTTTCCATTTGCACCTGTCCGTTTGGCAACATATGTCCTATTTTATATGTGCTATATGTCACAGGAATATTGCTGGTCGTATTTTATGTATAGCTTTATATAATTGCTGTTTTATCGAAACTTTTTGAAGTAGTGAAAAACTATCCGTATATCATAAAAAATGAAGTCCTCTGGTGAATCTGTAACCTGGTAATCACACTAAACATTTTGGTGTTATTTCAGAGTGTAAGCTGTTTGGCCGACCACATAAAAAAAAACTGAATACCTATCTTCACCTTATTTACCTATATATACTAGCATCTACTGTCGCCCGGTTTCATCCGCTGGTCATCTCCATTTAATCGTAGCGTGATCTTATATGGCCTATAGCACTCAGGAACATTGTAGGTATCTATCACTGAAAGAATTTTGGCAATCTGACCAGCGGTTCTAAAGATTACCCCCTACATACAAACTAACAAATTTTACCTTTTTATAATATTAGTATAGACTGATAAATAAGCTTGTTGACCACTACAGATTTAGTTATTCAAATACTGCGTTGGTAATATAATCGTGTCCACTCGTTTGCTCAACACAGACAATCCTTAATTAACCTGTTTGAAAACTTAAAGTAACCACTTAGTTCTCTCAAACGACACCCGCAGGTGAGGCGGGGACCGGCTATTTTTGCCCAGAGACTGTAAGATAAAATTAACTCTACCTCTATGCAAATAAAGTGACATTTACCTTCGTACATTTAAATTTTTTTGAGAGTTTAGCTTTTGAAATATTGAGAGCATTTTTTAAAACTTATCTACACGTTTAGCATTAATTTAAAGTGCCTGACATAAATATGAATGTTTGATGTGTGTTTTTGTTACAAGTTTTATTTCGGGATTTTAGGGTTTAAATACAGTCCATTAAAGTTCATAATTTATTTACTCGTGATTCTAAACGACATGATTATTGTGTGACATTTTTGTATATGTATTTGATCACTTAGTTACTTTATTAGATACTTTCCAAAATCAATAACCGTCTTATTAAAATTTTATCATTATTGTTGTACGGTTTACTCGTCATCGATAGTTGGTCAAAAATTGCAATTGTTTCTTTTTTATATAATCAAGTAAATTTCTGACCAGGCTAAAAGAAATAAAATATGGTTTGATGTGGTTGTATAACATTTAAGGTGATGTTAAAAACGCTTTATTTTTGTTTTTATGAAGTACATGGACAAATCATGTATAATCGGCAAATCGTAATCTAAGTAATTATCGGCCCCATGGACAACCGCGACGCCAGAAGAGTAGCAAATGCGTTGCCGGAGACAGGACTCATGTTGTCAGCTTTGTTAAAAAATAAATTATATTGGTTTTGAATCAACCCCTTTGTTCTTACTTAATTATATGATACCCACAAAGTTATAACCTTCAGTAACCCGATAAAAGTGTTTACTTTGCGGCTTCCTGAAAATTTGTTGCGATATTCCCAAGAAATTTGATATCACTCAGATATCACCTCTTTCTATCTTTCGAAAATGTCAAATCCTTTTAAAGTTTCAAATTCGGAATCGTGTCTCGAGATCGGTTTCAATTTTCGTTGCCTCTTTACTTTGACTTGGTAAGTAAGTGGGAATAGCTTTCAAATTCTTAGTTTTTGAAAGATTTTTGTGATACATCACTATTAATGTAATTTAGCCTGCTTGAATTTGTTTTATATTTTAGCGGAATTTTTAAAGCATATTTTATTTGTCTTTTAAAATAATTTTGATCCACTCAAAATTATTTTAATTTTAATTTTAACATTCACTTGATAATGACAAAAAAAAATCTTTTAAATACAGATGCGCGACAAAATAATACAAATAAATTACAATGCTGCTGAAAGGAACAAAAACAGTTCCGATTGTCCCACGCTCTTCAAACCTACTTCAATCATTGCTTTCGCTATTGTCTTGGACTTCTAAAGTTTCAAACTTACGACATCTAATTTGTACTACTTCTGCAGTTATTTGTTCTAGCTAAAAGTAGTTGAAACGTACCTAATAATATGTTATATATTTCTACTGTCTTCTGTATTTTTTCTCGTAAATAAAAATCATGTTCGGTGTAATTCCAAGAAAACAGTTTGGAATATTAACAATATAGGTATACTAATTGATATAAAAACAATCATGTAGTTTTTTTGTTACAGGATCTCAATTTGATAATTGATGTATTTCCAATATATGTAAGTCAATTGTGTACTGAAAATAACAACTTACACGAACGTGTAATAGGAGTCATGTTAAATTCTTGTAATGACTTAGATAGACCTCAACACTGATATTCGTATAGTCTGTACAGTTATTTTGTACGCATGTACGAAAATAAAGATTACAAAGAAAATGTTTTAGAAAACAGAGAGCAAAATTTTCTATGGTCAAAAAAAGAAAATCCTCCGGCCAGGCGAAGGAATATTCCTGGCAGGATACAGCCCAATTAGAAGAATTAAAAGAAGTTGTACGTTGGAGTTTTCTATCCATGTTAATTTGCGCTAAATTTATAGCGAATAGCTTCACTAAGAAAACTGACCGATAGACTGACACTTTTTATCTTTAAGCTTTGTTTGACGTTCAAAAGTGCCTCTAATGGTCAAATGACTTCTTCCGCCCTTCTTACTGACGAAAAACACTCCGTCCTACTGCTCTATCTTTGTGAGCATGACTGCTTCGCAGAAAGAGGTTGTGCAACAAAAAAACTATACAGTCTGTATACGGGCAATCTCCATTGTTTAACTGGTATACCAAATAAATGTGCAGGAAATAACCTACACGTATAGCAGTGAATTTTATCAAATACAATTTTTAGTAGTTAATAACAAATTTTAAATTATTTTGTTAATTTAAAAAAATAAAAAGCGATACTATTGTCTAAATAATTTAAAAAGACACTGAAAAATTTTTCGTTCAACAAACATATTGTTTTGTAATATTCGTTTTTGTTTCATACAAGAACATGCATGTCTCTTTTCAACAACAGTATGTAATAATTTTATGAAATTCTTTCTTGAAACAGCAAATGAATATAAGGTACACGACAATCATTTCTCGTAATATGTTTTTTGTTTATTTATTTGTCGACATTCCTAGAAAGACTAACTACATGTTATAAATTTCTTTGAATGAGAAACAAGTCTTTGATCATTATTTTCGTATTATTTTTAGATTTGATTACACGTGTACTTTTAAGGTACCTTCATAATATTTCTAAATACCTATTTATTTTACTGTCATTTATTTTGTCACATCGTCAACAATAATAATATCACTATTTTTAGATAAGTATTTGAAGGATTAGTTTTGTAATTAAAAGTTTCTACAATCAAATTTACTCTTCTGATTAATCTTACTAAAATATCTAATATATGCGAACGTTTCTAAGTAAAGATTGGATGAAAGTTTGCTGAGGTTCCTAGTAAAATAGTAATATATTATTATTTTTGTTTTATTTATTGCGTATTCAAAACAATATAAGCATTTTATAAGATATCTGAGCACACTTGAGGTAAACAGGTTATTATTATTATGTAGGCAAGGAAGATAAAGAATTTATTGATAACACCATTATTACGCGAGTACACAGAGACCCTAATGTAATGAATGATAGCGGAACGCCAACCAACATGACATAATTATTATGTACCCTCGTCCATAACCGCTTAGGAAGCATTGAGAGACTTAACACATTACTAGATTTATGAGTAATGGTCAAAGTTGTGTTAAACTTGTTACTCAACAAACCCACTAAATATTTCAGTCCATTTTACATAAACCAACCACTAATGCTGGCAACCAATGTACTTACTAACATCTTTAGTGTCTCGAAGCAACCGAACTTGGGGTATTTATTCGTTGGAACTTTAGTTTTCCGAACTTTTAAAGTACTTCCACTGTTCAGTTGGTGTAACAAAGGTAGTTGGAGAGTTGTGTCTCTAACAAATGGCCATCGAACCGAATTAAATGGCGAGGAAATAAGGGGTCCCTCATCTCTTGTTATGCTAATATTTAGCCTCGGGTGATGACAAATTGTGATGCATTCTGCGAAAAACCCGGAGGACGGCGACCGTGACGGATGTAGTTGTTCCCAAATAAAAACTTCCGTATCTTGGAGAATGTGCCCAAGGGAGTACCCAAGTCCATCCACTAGTTTTTTTCTTTCGTTTCTTTTACTGTGTTTAAGTTTTTTGTGTTGATGCAAAACACGTGTACAATGCCAGTCAGTAATTGTGTTTTATGGGGAAACGTCTTAAGCTCTCGATCCTGACAAATGTCAGCGAATGTCGTCATTCTTTGGTAAGATTGAAGTACGGAGCTTGTGTAGATTTTTAAGCAGATACGGTTAGGATAGCTATTATATGTCTGTATATTAGGAATCTTTGTGACATTTTCTGAGTTATAAGTAGTTTCCACGATTATTTAGTCACAAAACCAGGTTTCGTTTTCTGAAATAAGGTTAACATTGCGAATCTGGTTTAAGCAAGCATGGTGATTAATGCAAAAGCTTTCATCTCTACGCTGACGAAGATGGTGATGATGACGATGTGTTTTTTGTTATTATTCACTTCATATAATTTCAATATTGAAACGAAGTCACAAGTTCAAAGGTTTCATAAAAAATCTAAACGTTTACAATTTCAAGGTCATTTAATTAGTAGACGTGTTAAAAATGACATTTATTATTACTGAACCTTCTAAAACAACACCTACCACACTACCAATTATGAAAGGTCAGATAAAATATTTATTGAAACTTTACTAGAACTCCAAACTGGTATCCAATCAACTATTTCGTCATACAATAGTGACATTAATGAATTTTAATTTGGGCAAGTTTAACGACTCGACGTTGATTCACAAAAGAGAAGAATAGAATAATCTTGGGAAGATATCACTGTCTTTTGCCATGACCCTGTTCATTTATAAGGACAAAAGACGGCTTTGTTACAAAGGGGTCTTGTTAAAACTATAATATCTAAGGAACCTCGACGTGAATATAATTTAATACTAGAGGAGATTGCTTATTTAAGAATTGCCTTTAATATCCTTTTGACTGCCGTTTTTGTTTGCTGTGAGTAGTTGTATAATAAATATTATGTTGTTTTCATCTCTATTCTCGGGTAAGGTTAGTCAATATTATTTTGTTTTTTGTATCTTATATACTGTTACTTAATATAATCCGTCGATTTCAAACATTAACACTAAGTGATACTTTGGTTTACGCGGCGATTGTACAAGGTCCAGCACATATCAATGGCGCCTCTTTTCAACGGGATACAAAAAACTGGATTGAGTGATTAAATTAAATTAGCATGAATATTTTATAAATATTGTGATTTATTAGATAATGGTATTGCAAAACAAAAATCCACGCAATTTTAGCATTATTTATACAATAAATACAAAATAGTATATCTACAACTAGTGAACGACGCTTACGGACCAAAACCGTATACCTATTTCCCCTTTGAGGAAAACAAGCATGATATAATGATATTAAGCCTTTAAAACCCTTAGCACAGCCGCTATCATGTATATTGCTATACCGGAGGCTCGTTTATGTAGTTCAAACGGAATTATGAACACTTCAGACTGTGGGAGTTGAATATTACACTTTAGAGAGTGTTTCAACCGTACTGAACAGTAAGCAAAGTTCGTAACATATGCCTTCTAACTTCTGGTTAAAAACTCGTTTATTGGGCCTTATTTGCGTTAGTCTACAAGGACTCATGTGAACAGTTTTGCTAATAGTCTAAATGGTAGTTGTGTTCTTTTTAAATTATGCTGTTTTGATTGATTTGTAAGTGGTTGGTGTTTTTATATTTGGGTTATTATAAGTTTAGTTGATGTTTTATTGAGTTGATATGTGCACCATCAGGCATATAATCTTCAAGCAGCCTGGAGCAAGCGTGATGATCACTGCTTATGTTTTCTTCGTGTGAGAGAATACCTTTGCCCAGTCGCTGGTGATGTGTGTTGTCTTTTTAATTGGCAATATGAAAGTAATCTGGCAACCCATGCCCAGTACTTATTATAGAATTAAATAGAGCATGAAAATATTAATTCACTTAAAAAATTAAGCATCGAACATTTGAAGGACGAACGATCCAATATTTTTGCTTGGAATGCTGATATTGGAAATTAAAGAAAAACAGCTGATTATGTATTCAAAGAATCATCTATTCGGTTCAAGATATTCCCATTATGTAGAGATCATTTCATGTTTGAATAATGCTCCTCTTTATTACGTTCTTTTGATGTTTTGAACGGACATGGATTTCAGCTTCAGTATTAAACTTTTGGGTAAATTTTGATATGTTATTTATTATACAGTATCATGTATATCGTGATAGGTGGATAGGCCCATCTTATGAATATCGTGAAAAATATTACATTGATAAAACGAACTTGCCCTTTTTTCGTGGTTAATGATAATAATTATTCAATTTTTTTTAATATTAAATACTATGATACTCCTAATAACCCCAAAAACATACATATTGCTCTTCTGGTGTTGCGTCATGGGCGCGTCATGGGCACCTGCAACACCAGAGGAATCGAAGAGAACGCACGTTCCTTGATGGTCGTATCGGTTCGGAAATAGCACCAGCGAAAGATCATGCCAAAGTTTTTCAAACCATCCATTGCATGTTTTTACTGTTTTCAATTCAACTCGCAAGACTATAAGCAGGTCCTTTGAGAGTATAATTTGAATGCATGCATGAATTAACAACGCTCCTTATTTATAAGAATGACCATGTTTATCCTTTATTTGACACGTTCTTTACATATAAGTACTAAGAATTAATCTGCATATGCCAAATTATCACCTATCTATTTATTGTAGCTCTCACAAAACGAGTGGCTGTAACACACTGCCTACCGTTTCGTGGAAAAATAGATGTGAAGCCACCTTGTCCTTAATTTTAATGATAAACAAACCTTAATATATATGTATGTAAAATACATGTAAATGAATCCGAGCGAAAGAAACAAATTGACTACATTTTAAGGGTTTTTCTAGGTACTTTGATCAGTAGAAAATTCCCATTACATCTTGATATATTACTGGAGTTTCTTCATGAATGTTTGCGAATCAAAGGCGAGACGAAACAGTATATTTGAATGCCAATGTGAAATATTTATTAGCTGAGAAAATATGTGGGCCATATATTTTTCTACGCGCTTTTTTATTGAGAGAAAGATAGTCAAATTAATTGTATATAAAATTCTACTGAAATCTCATATTGAAGAAGTATAAAAATGTCACTATAAGGCAATGATAGATGAAGTTCGTCGAAAATAATTGACATAAAATAAATAACTTATTCTGGTTCTAGTTCAGCACTATTCCAGTCAATATTTTGTGAGTTGGTCGATAGACGCAAGTGTCCAAATTGTGTAATTTAATTAGAACGGTAGAAGATAATCCATGGTCATTAAAAGCTTACTCATATTATAAACGCCAAAGTTTGTAGATATATGTAGTAGCTTATTTATTTTAAAATTTGTAAAAATGGAACGATTTTATTTTTATTTATTTTATTTTTTAATTGTTATTATTTAAGATTTTCTCCTGTGTCGTGGGTGCGTTTACAAACATACAAATTCACATACATAAGCCACCCAGACCCACGCACCAACCGTGCAGTCAAGGATTCTTAATTATTTTACTATGTGCAACATAAACATTCAGGAAAATTCCTGGAGTTTTCTATGTGACTAAAAAATTTACATCCACTCCAAAACAAAAAAAAAAAGAAAAAGAAAACAGAAATAAACAAAAACAATAATTTGAAAGAAAATGTCAGTCCATGCCCCAAGTAAATCGTGTTTTGATGTGTGGGCGAAAATCTTCTAAGCCGTGACGTTAGCTGACGTTGAGTACGCGAACAGGCGACGAAAAGACACGGCTTCGAAATCCCGCACGAGGTCCCACAAGAATAATAGATGTGACTACCTACTTAGGATGCCTGACCAAGGACATAGTCGGTAGTTGAATTTTCTCTTCGACGCTTTCCGAAAATTTGTTTCATATTTTGATAAACTTTTTGTTTTGGGTTACCCATCTCTGTTTATTGTTTTCCAACCGTCAATACTTTTGCCAGATGACGATGACTTTTTAATTGGATATGAAGCATACAACTAATTAATGTAATTAACCAAATCCGATTTTGTTGTATGTCCCAGTTCAATTTCTCAATCAAGTTTCATAGAGAAAAGCCTTCCTTGCTTACATCAAACACATAATTGTTTTTCTTATTTATCAGCTTAACTTATATTCAGTAAAATAAAACTTCACGATCTCGAGATCAGGTGTTCTACTGTTCTTGTCCTGCTATTATAGCCTCTTATTTTTTTTCGACTTCAAGAAACAGTTGCTGCCCTTGAAAACAAAAGAAACTCCTTGTTCTTTTATCAAAAAACATTCTTCACGATTTTACGAAACGCTTTTGTTTATGCCAAAAATAATGTTCGAAACTTTTTCTGCTTTCGAAGAAGCGTTTGGACCTTTTCTTGATAAATCACTTTCTGCGATACAATATTTCTCAATAACGTATAGTGTTCATATTTGAGAGTGCCTGTGTTCTGTTTAAGTCCGTGTCAGTGTTAATAAAAATGGAATAGGTGTATGTAAGTAAAGCCGGGGGCCCGAATCAAGTTGCTCGTAGGCAACGTAACTCGACACCAAAAGTAATCCTCTTATCCTAATATGGGATGGTGGAAGCCTTTTTATATAAGAAGATATATGATGTAGTACGTACGGAATATTAGTGCAGTGTATACATGGGTATATAGTGATATATCAAGTAAAAACAAGCAGCAAAACACTCCAGCTCAGTTTTAAGCCAGGCCTTATGAGGATTTTCTTGGAAACGGGTTATTATCTGAGCTTGCCGTCTCTAGTCTTGTATTAAAGTTTTCCATGTTCACTGTTATGAAAGTTGTTAATTAAATTTTAACAGAGTCCACAGCTGGGCTATCATATGGGTTTCTTGTATTATATACGTTTTAGTGCTTCCTATAACCTCTATACTACACTTAGTTATAATCACTTTTGGCAAGAAGGAGGAGGTTGGATGTCACAGGGTAGATTTGTTTGACAGTTCTACAGCTGTCTCTAGCAAAAGTGTAGTCACTCAGTCAGCACCTATGGAAAAATAAGCGGTGATAATTTATGTATTATCCATATCGCCAACAGAGATCTTGATGTTTATCAATGGGCTGAAAAATCGACCCGTTTCATCAATTCCATATTATCACAAACACAACGAATGTACATAGTTAATAGTTTACGAGTAGGTCACAAGGTCGAACTACTATCAATGTTTTAATATCACTGTTCAGTTTAATTGCATTGCATCTGCCGACGTAGGTATTAATGTACCACTGAATTTGTTGGCCAATTTGGTATAGCCAACGTTGGAATATTGGTCACTGGGGTAACCAATGTTTGTTTGCATATTGCTATCGACTACTGCAAACACTACTGCGCACGGCAAACGTTGATAATATTTAATTTTATGTGTGTGGGTACAACACTACCTACTGATGTTTATGATACGGTTACCGTTCTATTATAGGCCGTAATCTGGAATCTCCCTTAGTAAAGAAAAATATGTTTTTAATGCTTAAATAGTGTGGGAGAGCCAAGCTTTGGCATGAATGGGTCGGCTCGATCGGAGTGATACCAAGGCCTCACAGAAAACCGGTGTAAAACAAACACAGCATGGTGTTTGGCCATGTGAGTGAGGTTACTGAAGGTCCAATACCTGCCCCTCCCCCCATACCTTCCCAATTCTTAAATATCCAAAACACTTATCCCTAAAAGGCCGGCAACGCACTCGTAACTCCTTTGGTGTTGCGGGTGTCTACTTATGCTTGATTGCCACCCTGTACGATGAAAAAATAAAACGAAATAAATTTTAAACAGGTTAACCTTATTTTTATCATAATATTAATTCTCACTTCGTATTCTTCAGTCATGTGGGTATTCATGTGTGCAGATATTGGCATGCAAGGCATACACATAAGATTATATAGACCGCGCTCAATTTATCACAGAATCCTAAGTCTTCGAGTGAAATAATTTCTCCTCGTTCGATCTATTCACTTTACGGTTAGTTCCTGCACTTCGCAGGTGGCGCTATCTATCGTCGTCAGATATTACTTAAGTTTAAGATTTATTACTTGAGTGGATTTTGTTACGGTTGCTGCGGTGAGAGTGTGATAAATTGAAACGGATCAAATGTTTGAAGGATTTGAGGTGGGAAATGTGTTTTTTATTTTACCTAATAAATTATTTTGATCTCAAAAGATAGGGTTGATTGAAGGTAAAAAGTAATGTTCGAGTTTGGTGGAAACCCATAGCTCACATTCAAGTGGGGTTTGGCTTTTGAGGAATGGTTTCCGAAGATTATGGCGTTTTCATAAAATAAGAACGGTGATTGCCAAGTCAAAAAATGACTTCACCAATCAAATAATACGGGCCTGCGGTCGGCGAGTAAGGGCAGCTTGCCGCCCGACCGGAACCAGGCCCGAGCGTACGGCGCGTAGCGTTCCGCGCGCGCCTCAAAGAGCCATTCGACCACCACAGACGGGGCCCTAAAGGGCTGATGTTCAGCCGGAGTTGCGGGGTAAGCGCAATGAGGTACCGCGACCTCGGCACAGAGCAGGAGAAGGAACAGGGGGGTTTTTAGTCAGTAAGAGTCTGACACTCCCTCCAAGTCATTTGATGATTTTCCCCTCACAAAAAAAAAAAAAAAACCAATCAAATAATAATCACCAGTGTATTAACAGCTTTACAAATTATTTTATTCAGTATGACATTTGATGATACGTTTTTAAATATTAAAAAAATAAAAAGAAAAACACTTAACAGCATAAAAAGCAGTGTCGCACCGAGTACGGGAGGGTACCAAGCAACCGGTGGTCAGGGCTCCAGAGAAAGGAATCTCCGGGCAATGTATTATTATTATGAATATTTAACCTTTTAAAAGATGTTTTCACAACATTTTTGAATAACGGATTTACCTACCTTCATTAATTTCATTCTGTTTTTTGAAAACAAATCTTAAACCAAAAATTCCAGACACCCAATAATAGAATGAAAATTAACCAATCAATTTATCAGTTAATAGGTAATTGTCTATATTGATTAGAACCAGTCCACCGTTAATATTGGGTCTCCTTGATCTTACAAATTGCCAATTATGTTTACATGATTGTAATGAAACCCTTTGGTGTAGGTTGGTATCTTTTTGTGTTTCAAAATGTCCAATTTGTTTCTATGTAGACAAAGTCGGTTGGGGCATAATTGGTCTGCTATTCACGTGACATTTATTGATTCAACTTCAAGTACATCAATTAGAGAATATTAAATATTGTATCGATTTGTCTGAGGCGTTTGAAACGAATTCGTGTTGGATACATTCCTTTATTTACGCTACCTTCTAATACTATTTACAAATTTTGTTTAATTATTAAGCGTATACTCGTAGTTTCTGTACATTGAGCAATTGAGCAATGTTATTAAAACAAATACAATAAGTTAAGGGCTTGTACAGTCGTCAAGTACAGATTATCCAACTTTCTAATTAAAAACGAGTACAATAAGTTAAGGGCTTGTATAGTCGTCAAATACAAATTATCCAACTTTTTAGGAAAGCAATCAGCACATCCTGTGTATACCCTTTTGGAAGATATCGATTTGAGGATTAGTATAATTAATTAGGATATAATTAATACTAGTAGTATTTGCATCCACGGTATCTCACCACGGTGAAACACCACATAACTGTTGTTTCTTGACTATTTTCTGTAGCCGAGGTAACACTCCAGTCGGACTGTTTCAGAAAAATCGCTCTTCCGCACCAAAACTGAGAATATTTATGTAAATTCAGTTTCTTACAACATACAACTACAACTTTTAAGTGTGGGAGAGCCAAGCTTCGGCACAAATGGGTCGGCTCGATCGGAGTGATACCACGGCCTCACAGAATACCGACGTGAAACACAGTGTTGTGTTTCGCCGTGTGAGTGAGGTTACCGGATGCCCAATCCTTCCCCTCCCCCGATCCCTCCCAATCCCTAAATCTCCACAACCCTAATCCCTAAAAGGTCGGCAACGCACTCGTAACTCCTCCGTTGCGGGTGTTCATGGGCGGCGCTGATTACTTACCATCAGGTTATCCGTCTGCTCGTTTGCCGACCTATTATTACATAAAAAAAACTCTTTGAATTATGTTCCTTACTAAGAATAGAAATAACAATAAAGGTCCGAATCGGCCTTCCAACAAGGTTAGCTTAATATTATTATTCTATTGAAACAACGCATAGGAGAACATCACTCAAGGAAGGTTCCACCGATTTGTCTTATTTTTTATTGTCATTTGTAAATATCAAACTCAAGGGTCTTGAAGAATGACTTCCGATATTCTTGATAGTTTTTGTACTTTTGTATCAGTAGTAAAAAGTTGAAACTGATTTTGGCTTTTTTAATAGCAAGTGATGAAGCGTTTGATGATTTGGTAAAAATTTACTACAAGGTAAGAAAGAACAAATAGGAATGACAATTGTAGAGGAATACATGGCCTTGTAACCGATAACTTTTCCAAATTATACTTACCTACTTAGTTTATAAAGATACTCATGACAAACAGTAAGGACAACATCGTTACAAAACAATTTCTTTCTAATTATCAATTTAAAATCGCCAATCCACCTTGAGAAAGCCTGGTGATTCATGGTCAAACCTTATTTGTGTGAAGAGTGAATGTTATCTTAACAAGAAGAAAGAACAAGCACTCATAAAATGGGTGATGTAAAGAAATCTATTTAGAAAGTCAGACACAAAGATAAGTAGTTTTTTAATCTATCTTTCAAAGTCATAATAACAATGCTTTGTTACATTTATTATTTTATTGTTTTACCAGCAACAACCATCTAATATTTTGCTAACGCAAATTAGTTGTGCAAATACCAGACTTGTACATTTTAAAATTCAAAGCTTATTCAGTGTAGTTGACGTTTTTGTAAAGTCTTTGCAAAAATACAAAAGCGTACAATTTGCGATGCGGAATTTAGATTAAAATGTATCCTTTTTTTCATTCGAATTTCAACATTTCGTTTGGTGTGTGATGGATAGAATTTTTATGTTGGTAACAGTTTATTGATTTCGTCACACACTTTTTTGGCTTTGTCTAGACTCTTGTAGGTTACATCACGGGGTCACATTCACATTAAAACTTTTTGAACTTTTTCGATTTTTCAAGAATCAACTTTTAAGTGATAGGTATTGATCAAAACTATTTGTGAAGGTATTTACAAACTTCTAAGGACTTATGGCTAGAAGCCTTTTAAAGACATAATGTAACGTCAATTATTTATAGCTGCTTAGTGCGTATTGTGTAGAGATTTTACTAGTTATTGACCTTATCCACATCACATCACATCATCACCCTATTAGTGCCCACTGCTGAGCAAAACACCTCTTTTCACACGGAGATATTTAGGTATTAATCACAACGCTTGCTCAAGGTTAATAAACGTTTTCAAACTTATAAACAGAAATTATAAGCACAAGTTTCCTCACGATGTTTTCGTTCTACCTATGTCAGTGGTGTCTTAATAATCATAGAAACTACAATGACTCGGAAAAAATCACATATTGGTAAGTACTTGCCTGGTTTTGGCTCACGCCATTATGCATGAAAAGCGGGGAGCCCTTACCACAACGTTAGTAAAAAAGTTTATCCAGTTACCATTACCTGGTATTTAATGTTAACCTAGTATCCAAGGATAGGTAACAATCGTAATTTCATTTGCTCCAGAAACTTTTCTAAGTAACCTAATTAAGTTAGAAGTATAAAAGTACGGGTTTATTGTGCGAAGCAAAATCGACCTACCAACAACGAAATAAGAACCGTGTGACAAATTGTCAAAATAAATTCGTATGAAGGTCCAAATAAACCAAAATTGAGTTATCTCATCGTGTGAGAAGACGAATTGAAATTCTCATTCACCTCTTATTGGTTTCGTAAACCAACAATGCGTTAGTTAGACCCTTTTGGCCTTTGAGGGATTTTGGAATAGACCGCTGTCTCTTTTGTAATAACAATGAAAAATTGACCACGCTGTATAGATTGTGTGCACGTTGATTATTGACTTATTCATTTGGCGATTTTGGATGAAAAGATTTCTGGTTTAACATAATTTGGAATAAGCAAACGGATAATTAGCATTTTTTAAAATTAAAGCAAACTTAATAAAAAGACCTTGAATCAGTACACTCTGACATCATTTTGACTTCACTTTGTCTTCATCCCTTACTCGTCTCATAACTTTTATGGAATAGTATTTAATTAGAAAGCAAATGTGGAGACGTACGACTCGATGGTAGATTGGTCTTCTTTACCAGACTGTGTCTACTAACAACACAAAAATCCTCATAATAACCTTAGAGAAAATCATCTACCAAAGTAGACCATATAATCAGAACATTATTAATTCAATTCGGTAATTTATTTCTACCAAATGTTACAATGGAATTGCTTCAACCGAATTACAGTGAATAGCACTGAGTTTCAGTGTTCAGTGTTCAGTGTTCACTTTGATCTATTAGCAGTTCAATGCTTATACATTGGTAGGAAACGTGTTGGCATTAATTCTGGTACACCACGTGACTATGAATAGGTATCAATGCATTTAATCTTTATAGGTTGTTAACATTTTTTATATATTACATCAGTTTAGTACGAGTACCTAGGTATTTTATTGACC
Organism: Spodoptera exigua; assembly: GCA_902829305.4. Classification (NCBI taxonomy): domain Eukaryota; kingdom Metazoa; phylum Arthropoda; class Insecta; order Lepidoptera; family Noctuidae; genus Spodoptera; species Spodoptera exigua. The sequence goes on from LR824612.2 coordinate 10,516,448, forward strand.
TCCTGTTTTCCGGTAGGCCATTCATTTCGATTGGAAATGAGCCTGTTGCTAAAAACGTCACAATAAAAAGGAAACAATTGTCAAAAAATACTTATCATAACCGTGACCTTGAACTCAACAGTTGCCACTTTTTCTCATTTTGATTTGTCTACTAAATCACAATTCAAGATGATAAATAGGCATTGCGAACAATCTTTTTTATGAGACTACATAGGACTACAGTTACAACGCTCAAATAATGATACTTAAATTGAATCTAAATAAAACCTTCAAATAGAAATTCCAAACTAGAAAAATAACACAGGCCAGCTAGAAATACGCTCTAAATTCAAACAGATCTGATCTTACAACCAGCCAGGACCTAAATGTATGTTATTCGCTTAAACCCTATATATCAATAGTCCGATAACACGACACTGGGTACACGGCTAATGCATTACTTCGCTTCACGAAGCCTTAGAATACTTGTTCCTACGCTAGTGTTAGAACAAGTACCTAATCTTGTAATAGGATTATAACATAACATGTGACGTCATTCATTTATTCCTCGAAAGAAAAAGAAAGGTATTTACGTTCAATGCCACAGTTACATTTTGAATTTCGTGATAAAATGAGACCTTTTTACAGGATGCCTACTGGAGTCAAAGAAAAATAAAAAAAATCGACATGGAACATTGAATATTAATTCCGTGTAAAAAATTCTGAACTCCACAAAAACTAGGGCATGTACATAATAGGTATCTTATTCTCTAAATACGTTTTCAAATGCAACGAAATGCGAGTTTAGGCACAATTGTTGGATTCATCTGTTACTGGTGGATTTCGGAAACTCAAAATTCGAAGAATCGAGACCAATATTTTGGTTGATATTTGGTCCACTTCAGGACCAACTTTTAGTGTTTCTCTATTACAACCATTTGACCAATGATTAATCGTAATGGGATTAATTTTTCATTTCTTTAATACGATTATTCTCTAAGAGAAACGGAAGTCATTTATTTTAATTAGAATATTTTTAAAATGATTTATATTGGCCATTTTCTGTCGCTAATCTAGGGTGGGTGTAATAAATTTTATGATTAACAAGCTCAGTGTTGACGGTTTTGTTTGCGGATTTTTTTTCTTTATGAAAGAAGGTAGACGCTTTTTTTTAAAGATACTAAAAATTACCAAATTATTCTTGTTGAAAGAAAATTATTGTGTAACTGGACAATAAATGTGTTTTTTGTGCAAAATTTTATATACCTAAATTTGTCTTAAATCATGTTTTATGAAAGCATTTATGTTATTATGCTTTTAGAAATAAATCGATACTGGGCTTTAAGCGTAACAAAATGGTAATATGAAACGAGTTATGAAAGATAACTAAAATTGTGATACGATCTGCAATCGAAATTCTGTCAATATATTTATTTATTTAATAGAATCTACCGAAGACATTTTTCATTAATGTTTAATTTTCTTATCAAAACCCTCGCAGGTGCAGTTAAAGATTGATGAGCTTCGGGAAAATGTAATTTGTACACTTCAAAATAAGTCTGAGATTTATTTATAAGATTTAGGTACTTATAAATATTTAGAGAGAGAGAGAGAGAGAGATGGAAAAGGTGCACTGTTTATCGTTGAGTGCCTAATAAAGCCAAACTATAAAGAAATTATATATTAATAAAAAACACTTATACTTATAAGAAAAAAAAACTATTTTGCTTTTCGCCTAAAGATATAAACATACTATACACACATAAATACGATTGCCGATGTAAAAGGTGCTAACGGCACCCTATTATTAATAATAGGGTTTCGTTAGTACCTTTTTCCCAAGGAACCCTGAAAAGGTACCAAAACATCTCATAAATACTCATCATTTTTTATTTACATCTAATTTATTCATTCATAAATATTTAACATTGCTTTGAATAAATATAAGGGTAAGTAAGTAAAAATGAGTGTTTCTGTGACCATCTTGGTTGCTGGAGGTCCGAAGAAATGATAAGGGTACTTGTGTGTTGAATATGGAACAAGCTGAGAAAGATTGTGATGAAGTGTTTGTTCGTTTTGTAGTATCAAACGCAATTCCTTCCTTTGGTATTGCATGACAACCTGGTAAGCATCTATGTGACATTCCCGACTTTTATTTAGACGTCACTGATAAAGGGTGAAGGATAACATCGTGAAAAAATAAGTGTAATTTAAAAGTTCGAAATTGCCTATTTAGTAAGCAGGGTGATTAATCACCTAAACTTCTGCCTGTGAGAAGTCACCTTTGCTCAGCAGTGGGCGTTTACAGACTGGTGATGATAAAAACATTGCATTTATTACTTTTTCCAAGTTTTAAGTCTACTAATACAAGCATTATTTGCTTAAAAGCAGGCTCCAGTAACAAACTGATTGTAAAACACCAATTAAAGAAATAAATAAATGGTTGATTAAGATTAATGTTTTGTTGTTTTGGTTGTTGCAACTGTAGCTGCTTTTCAAGATATCGTTATTTGATTTCCAGTGTAACTCGTATGTTGCTGGAAGTGTTTAGGGATATTCAGTTTTTTTTGAAAATCACAGTACATATTTGTAGGTATTCGAACACCAACAGGTAAAATAAAAATCTTTGCCTTTGCTTTCTCCTTCGGGAGTGAAAAAGGTATGATGTTATACAAATAATAAATCTATTCCAGTAAAACTTTACACCCAATACCAACAGTAATTTATTGTTGTTAAATGTACGCATTGTACAAAGCACAGGAAATCATTCTGAATTCAAAACGAATAGGTTAATTCTATTCAGAGGTTAGTGATTAAAAGGCTCAACATTGTACTAGTCAGTAAATAGGCGGTGAATTCGCATCGTATTTGCCAAACGCGGTTTCAAGTACTAATCGAACTAATTGTAACCCCACCAACTGTGATTCAAACTAAACCATATTTCAAACTGAACTGTAGGTTTAATTTACACTGAAGGACGGAGTTGGCAAGGGTGTACTCACTTTGGTAAGACCGTAGCTAGGCTCTCAAGTTTAATAGCTCTTTTAAAAATTACCTACCTTTTATTCGCTTATCTGAGGTTTTTATAGGGCCTTATTATTGAATAGTTTGACTACTAAAATATGGTAAAAGTTTCGGCAGTTATGCGACGAATACGTTTTGGATGCACGACGAACTCGCCGCGGATACGTCGCGGTTTTGTAGCGGATGAGCGCTTTGTGGCCGCTCTCGTTCCGCTCAATTTTTTGAGTACGATAAAGTCTTTATTATCAAATTCCTTCACCGTGTAGTGTGACACCAGGGCGGTATGTCCCATTAATATTATAAACGCGAAATTAACTTTGCAACGTTACTTTTTCACGTGAAAACTATTTTACGAAACCATTAGTCTACTGTTTTACTGTTATTATCTTGATTAATTTTGTTTTTGTTTCGCTTTATTGATTTTTGTATGTTGATTTTTTTTTGTTTTTTCTCTTCATATTTGATGCCGAAATAAAAAACATTTCTCTTTTATTTATTTTTAAGAGGAGGTACGTGGTCCAGCTTTGAATTTTCGCGGCTTATTGATGACATATAAATCTTTAACGTATTAATGAAAAACCAGCACGATTTGTTAGCCGACAATGTTAAATGGAATTAATCTAACTCGTACTACTTAATGCAAGGATTAGATTTTAACAACAATGTAATCTGAATTCTGTTATTTACAAATCCTTTCATTTGGTGTGAAACCTTCGAGCCGCATTTAATACGACAACGTGGGTATCTTACATTATACATTATAATTTACATATATTTAGTACTCAGTTTGAACGATATTGTTAGAATATTCCAATAACAACAATGTATTATGCTAATGGTTAGGTATGTTCCATTTTCGAATAATCTGGATTAAAATTATAGGTTATCAGAAATGTAGATTATTAATTTGGGGATTAAAATTTGGTAGGTTTTAATTATCAAGTAATTTTTTTAATGTAAGAGCTTTTATATAAATAAATATTAATACAGGTGTTTTAAAATAATTATCATTATTATTAATTAGCAGAGCTCTTTTTTATTTCGTAATGGGCAGGCATTTGGCCGCTACATAACATAATGTAATATATAACATAATGTAGTTCAGTTTCAGTGAAGCACATACGTAGAAAGTCCGAAACAATTTTTGATCATTTGTAATGTTTTTGTTGACTACACCCCTTTAGGGTAGCGATAGGTCAACTTGATTGATTGATTGATTGATACGCCTTCAATTCGGGTTGATGGTAAAACTTTAGTTCACAGAACTGGTGAGGCCGTCTGAGTGACCTTTAAATGAAACTTTTTCTTGGAATTTTTAGTTATTAGTAATGTGATTACACGATGGATCAGTTTGAAACAGCATCGATGTTGCGGATTGCGTGACTTGGTTTCGCCTATCACATAGATTTTTCTAAAATTGGATTGAGCTGTCTCAAAGTCTCTGTCCTCAAATTGACACAGTAGCCATTATATAATTTATATTAATCGGTCAAGGTTTTTTTGTGAGGGGAAAATAATGAAACGACTTCTCCTGTCCGGGGTAGGGCAGGAGGGAGGCGTCAGACTTTTACTCGCTAAAAACCCGTTCCTTCTCCTGCTCTGGGTCGAGGCCGCGATACCTAATTGCACTTGCCTCGCAACCCCGGCTTATTAGCGATTAAGGTTATGTCCTTTGTCATGAGTGGCTTTACAAATAATTCTGCGATCTCATCTTGTCAAACTTTGAATGAAAGAGGAATTGTCAGTGCCGCTGGTGCAGTCCTAGGTAAAATTTATTCATTCGTATTTCTTTGATTTTTTTTATATTGTCATATTATTTATCTCTAACTGTCTACAAAAATTAGCTTAGATATTGATGTTGCAGTTCTAAACATAAATGTTGTTCGAAGTATTTATTTTCACTTAAAAAAAGTTTTGAATCACGTTACGTCTATGATTTAATTAAAACAACCATTAGAAATTATTGTAATAATATTGAATCCTGTATCTCATTTAACCTTTACGGCAAAGGAGATAAATATGGATTAGCGTATAATCTAAGCAAGCAAGTCCGCTATAATTGTAAAAGAAAAAAAATGCTCTAAACGATGAAGGTTTTATTAAAAATACATTAACAGGATACGGCCCAGACTCAGTAAATAAAATGCTTGATGTTATTTCGTCCGCATATCATAATTACGTTTGTGGTTTCTTTATGTTAATATTAGATTACATGGTTTTTCCTCACAATTACGTTTACGAAACGAATTTTACTGGTGCCTTTTTCCGAGTGTTTTTGAATTTTTTTGTTTAGATAATTTCGGTTACATATTTGAAACGAATATGGGTTTTTGAGGTCAGGTCCATATAACTATTTACTCTTATTGAAAACTTTGACCCACACTAGGATACCTTGAATCGTGGCATGGGTGCCTTTGCGGGAGGGACTATGTCTCGCGGAATCTCTCTAAAAAACGGAATTTTGAATATGATATTTTTCCTTAAGTATTTTTGTTTCTTAAAAAGACGTGTATAAAAGATACGCTTGGATATGTTATCTTATCATATCTGTAATCTTCCATATTTTATATTTTTAAAAAGAAAATCTAAACAGTACACAAATTTTTCTTTGAATTTTCTGTTTTGATCATTTGTATATTTCTAGATGCTAAGAAAAGAATATATAGTAGAAAATAATAAGTAAGGAAGTCAACTAAACATAATACCGTCCAAGCTATCATTGGAATTCGAGATTTCTCAAAAGAATCGTTTCAATGCAGATGGAACAGATCAAGGCGATAAGCTGCGAATTTAAAATGAAGACGTTCGTACACTCTCGGATGTGTTCGGCTATTTTCGGTTCCTTGTTGCCAACCTACGCAGAAATGTTGACCAGAAGAAAATAATACTTTTTGCAATCTAAAGGGCCCTTTTGTTTTGTAAAACCTTTTGTATGTTTGGCTATGTGGTAATTTGTTTTAACAAGGAAATTTTTGCGCTTTCGTGTTTAGGTGTTAAGGAAAAATTTGCATACACAGAAGTTTCTTACTCTTTGCCGTGATGTATACTGTTCTACTGAGATTATATTATGTTTCGGGGTGGTTTCATAAAAAGTTTTTTTTTCTAATAAGTAGGAATAGCCTTTTCTCGTACTAAACATAAAACAAAAGAAGGTGTAAAACTTTTTTAAACAGTGAACATCATTATCGGTTAGTCACTGCTGATTATGATAAAGATAATGCTGACACTAAATACAAATAATAAGAAAACTCAAGTTGTTTTTGTAGACAGACTCAAGTTCTCCTGTGATACACGTCTAAAATTAAATTCTAATTAGAATACTCCATTTGAGAGGGGTATCTTAAAAAGTGTTCAATCTATTGAATACTAGCTATCCTCGCGCAGTTTCCCCCGCTGCTCAGCTCCATTTGATCGTAGCGTGATGTTTAATTGTATCATTGAAAGAATTTTGGCAACTCGACCAGCGGTTCCAAAGATTACCCCCTACATACAAACTTACAAATTTTTCCTCTTTGTAATATTAGTATAGAAATGTCAACCCATTTTTTCTCCCGCTCCAAGCCATAATTATGCTACGTTACTTTATTATATACGCACCCTAAATGGACATTATCTGTAGTGGTCTAAAAGCTCTGAAAAACGCGCCGTACTGTTAATGTTACCGTAGTTCTGTTTCTGGTCTGATTGTGAGCTACCAATGCTTGCCATCTGTAAACCCGTGCTAACTGTAGCTGGAACTCATGGCGCAATCCTCGATCGCTAAAGCGTCCTCTGTGGCTGTTGGGCGCGTGTTAACTAAATATATCACAGTGTTTACAAAAAGACCGACTAGTTCAATTTCAGTAATAACAGAAGACCAGTAACCTAATCATAAGCCCTAAAATATTTCGGTTCAAAATGTAAATCAGAACTCTGTAAGTTTGTTGCGGTAGAAGCACCTAGCTAGGTCTTAAATAATAAATGATAATTTGAAATTCCATCTCTCTGAAAGGATCAAATTGTGGTTAGAGTTTGAAATTTGTTAGGCTTTACACTTAAATTAATTTACCGTAATGAAATACCTTAGCTGTTACGTTATGTTATGGTGTAAGTGAAGTTCTCAATGGCGAAATCTTAATACCCAAATCTCCTACCCCAAAAGGGCGGTAACGTAGGTACTTGTAACTCCTCCAGTGGTGCGGATGTATCGGTTATCCTAAGAATACCTCTTATTAGATTTTTAAACACATTTAACCAACTGTTTTAGTAAAAAGATGAATTGGTTGCTTATAAATATAAGATAGAAGTTGACAATTTCAAACTGATTGACATCACAGAATATTTAAATATTGATTTAACAAATTTTGGATTTTGGATTAATAAACAAAATTAATCCAAAATCTCTATAGATCTTGATTTTTGACAGAAACTATAAAGAAAATTTAAATGTCCAAATTAAATTTGCAAGTAAGTCAGCATACCTAAAAATAATTAAAATATTAAAAAATAATAAAAAAAAAAACACCTAAAAATAATTATCAGAAGTTACTAACAAGTATAAGGAAAAGTAGCTTCGTGAGGCGTGGAAAAAATAAATTGATCTTTCTTATAGTAAATCAATTAATCCGCTATAGACATTTGTTAATTGCCTTTTATAAGGAAAACTGAGACTTGATTACTGATGGGATTCATGGGATATCATGACAATATTAGTATAAATAGGAATATATAGACGGACTATTTTCTCTTTGCTGCCAATTTTTTTCATCTGATTTTCAACTTTTTTGTGTTGAATACAAAATCGAAATTCTGAATTAATGAAAAACGACAAAAAAGAACAGATTGAAGTTGGTCGATTTGCTGGCATCTATACTCTATACATTGTATGTAAATATCATTAGCCATAGCTTCATATTTAAGTTACCATTGTTTTATTCATCTTTAACTGATGTACTCAGATACTTTAAGTAATCTATTCCTTAACAGTGGTTTTTGTTCTGAAGATATTTGTTAGGATTTGCGTTAAGTAACCAATAAATAATTCTATTTCTTTGTCAATGTCGTGGTGGAGGTTAAGTGGTGAAGGTGAGATGAACTTATAACTTATAATTATAAGTCTGAAATTGACAACGCATCTTGAAAAAAACATGGTGTTTAATACTCAAACCTGCTCCGTGTGAAAAGAGGCCTTTGCTCAGCAATGGGCACTTATAGGCTGATCCTGATAATGATGAAATAACTTTGCCAGCTTGATCTTCTGCCTGCGGCTTTGCCTGTGAAACTGAGAAAATGGTCGCGTTTATAATAATGGTTAAAATGGGTACACTTAATTTTAAAATACACAGTGATAATTCAGCCAGCGTAGCGTCCACAAAAAGATGTTAAAATTATCTCTAGCGGCACTAAAAATCAAATCTTCATTTTACTCACCGACCGACAGTCAACAGTTCCCTAATAACTTCTATCTCCAATTAAAACGCATAAACGTTGATCCTTTTTATTATCATTCTATTTTTTATTTCAGACATCAACGACGCTCATCCTGCTGCTTCACTTATCACTTCACACAGTCGACGAAGGGCATGCCATAAATCCAAGTAAGTATAAAAGTACTCCTACTTTGTTAGCTTATTATCATTTTGTTTACTGCGACCGTAATTTGTAACTTTTGTGGCATAATAAACGGGATTTTCGCTTCTTTTGAATGTCATAAACCGTTATCTGAGGGTTTTCGAATTGTCATTGTTGCATTTCAGTTTTTATTTTGGTAAAAGTATTTTTTTTTGTTATTTGTAGTTTTAATGGGTATTTGACCTTGAATTTGAGATAAAATATTGACAGTTTTACATTAACATAGTGAACGCCATGGGGGACAACATGTGGGCCAATCTAGCGGAGGGTTTACCTTCAACATTCAATCAGTCGGCAGTCAAAAACTTAATAATTATTTTCTGTGCTTTTAAGGCCTAAGTCATTCTGTCACCTGCATTAAATTTATCTAGGGAAGTAGAAACTATTGCGTCTTTTTTTTCCTCAAACAATATCTTCTCTATAATTCATGACATCTTTTTTTTAAATAAATCCTTTATTAATGTTAACAAAAAGTTTACCATATATAAACCCACCAAACTGTTAAGACAGTTTGACAGGTTGTATCTACACTGTAGAGCCTGGTTTACAGGAGTTGCAGCGGTTTAGGAAGGTCGCGGTGGGCTTGTTCCATAAGAAAATATATTATTATTAAAGAAATAATTATTTTGTCATTACTATACCAATATCTTTGACAAATATGGTAAGGTATGTATTAAAAAAGAAACAGATGTTTTGCTTGTTACCTATCAAAAATCTTTATAAAATCATTACGTAATCAATATCTTCAGATAAAAAAAAAATATTGTATTTGCATATAAATTGCTACGTTTTCATTATTTTTAGATTTTGTATTTATTATACTAAAATAATCTATTCAACGTATGAAACATCGCTTTAAAAGATAGCAAACACAAATTTCATTAAACATCCATTTCGCTACAACTTGCTGAGCTATATTAGCTTTTCAAATTAGTACTCTATTGGCAATATTTAAAGTTTATTTTCTCTTTTATCAGCATTGAATAGCACTTAATTGCTCGAACTTATTTGGTGCTATTCAGCAAAAAAGGTTAATAGATAGGTACAGTTTAGACTAGCTTTAATTAAAAAAGGTTGGAGTGTTTTTAAAACTCTTTTCTGTAGACATAATTAAAACAATTATATTTTTATATTATACTTTTAACTTTCGCCATCTGCCATGGTCACAAGCAGACTGACAGTCTGACAGCCTGCTCGTGACTATGACATGGTTCTACCCCTGCCGAAACGGCAAGCAATAAACAAATTAAAGTTACGTGCGCGTTAAATCCCGTAAAACAGGAAAGTATTAATATTTTGTTTATGTGATAGATCGGCTAACGAGCTGACGGATTACCTGATGGCAAGCAATCAGCGCCGCCCATGGATACTCGTAGTACCAAACGAGTTACATGTGTTTACAAGGTACTCTCTAATAATGTTAGTTTACGAAGTTGCACAAAATATGATATCATTATGATTACTGATAAGATACCTAAGAATCAAATGGTAATTGTAACGAAATGACAACGATTGATCAAATTAAAAAACAAAAGAAGTATTGCTTTCCATATAGGTACCTATATTATACGTTTTCATTAACATAAAGTAAATTATGATCACTGAAATACATGTTACGACTGTTCAAATAATCAGAAGCAAGCATAACTGTGTACGGGGGCAAATGACGAATCTACCACAAGGTACCAATCACAGTTACTCTTGTGAGCTAGAATTTGCATAAACAAGAGTCTAATCCGAGTAACGTCAATGCAATGCAGTTAGATAATTCATTGATATTATTAAAACTCAGTATTGACTATGCTAACGAGTTTAACAGATTTGAGTAAGTCTAGGTAGAGTAGTACATACATCATCAGCTTATAAGTGCCTACTGCTGAGCAAAAGGCTCTTCTTGCACAGTAATATTTGAGCATTAAGGTCAAGGTGGATTGGCTATTTCACTTTTAATTAGAAATTATAAGTCCGGGTTACTTCATGATGTTTTCCTTCACCGTATGTCAGTGGTCCAAATAATCATAGGAAGCACATATAACTCGAAAAAAGTCACATTGCTCCTTGCTAGGTTTCGAAATCGCGCTCTCTAGCTTGAGAAGTGGGCGCCATAATCTCCGGGTAACCACGACATTGAATAGTATTGTACGACATTGTAGTGTGTCACTAGACAATAACAACAAAAAAGGCATTGCAGAACTTCTGTTATGTCTGCATAAGACTCGGGTTTTACAAGGTGTAGAGATGTGTAATATATGTATATGTAACCTCAATGATGATAATTATATTAGAGTGAGACAGACAGAGGACGAGAGAGAGAGAGAATCCTATATATTTATGGATGTATATGGTTGTATAGTATCGATAGATATTCTTTGTTGAAACAAAGAAATCGATACCAAAACTTGATCTTACATAAATCTCGATATTTAAGACAGCATTACATATATCCAGAAGTTTGTAAGCAATATTCTGGTCGACCTAGAGCGGTAACGAACCGGATTTACGTTTATCGATTTTCTATTGAACAGCTCCCGACTTCAGAGTTTTCCCTTGGCGAAATCAATGTCATAGAAAATCGAGTTATAAGAATCGATGAAGTAGGGAAACAGCCTGAGGATTTTGTGGAAATACAAAACATCATAAACGAAATTTGTTGTTAATCTAATGTAAGAAAAACAAAAATGTAGAAAAAGAGGAATGATATCTTGACAATCTATTGATGTGTGTAAGAGGCAGCTGAGGTTGCAGATAAAGTGCAACGTTGTACTCTGTTTCGAGCAGGAAAAGAAGAACAGGGCGGTTATTTTCAAATGGTTCGGTCAGACTTTTAGTTGAATAGCCTTTAATTCTTTGTTATCGTCCAACCCAGTGCGACTAGTCATTGGATGTTTTTTCCTTGGAGAACAAAATGGATTGCCAACTTCGATTATAAGAAACTCTTTAATGTTCATCTAAACAAAAAGAAAACTATTTCAAAACTACACACTTCAAGAATAATCTGTAGAAAAGTTTTATATTTTCCGACAACATCTTTATTATTGCAAAACAAATTCAAATGAGGTTTGAAGTAATAACAATGATCTAAGTTGGCATCAAAGAATATCATAATCTAAACAAAAAATCAAACATTCATTTCAAACAAGATTTTACGATCCAATTTTGTCTGGATTATACTCTCGTCATTGTGAACTCTTTTATTGCTGACATAAAAGTATCGTAAGAATCTTTTCAATATGATGTATCAGAAAATAATATCATATGCATTAGAAAGTTCGGTAACGTTCTTGAATTTGAAATGCTTTGTTTGTTTTACTTTAGTCTTGATAAAATATTTTCTGTATTTTCTACGTGTATTCATTTTGGTTTGAATTTAAAGGAAATAAAAACGAAATAGTATTAAACGTGATAAAACTGACAATCCTTATTGTGGGTATAGTATCAGCCTTAGGCGCACATTTTGATACCTGTGCGCTTAAGGCTGCAAGTATAGCATGTGTTTGATTGATTTTGAAATGATTTTATTCCAGTTTCTACCACCGGGTTAACTGCGTTTTTGAGATAATTATCAATCTGTATACTAAAATTAATTCAAATCTTTTTAGTAGTTTTGCGCGAAACAGTTTTAATTATACTCACATTATTACCACAAAAATTACGTATATTAAAATCTCTTCTTATTTTAATGCGTGATATCATGATTCAGAAGTCCCTGTTTTTCTTCTATAACATTAATTATCCCATTAATAATGAAAACTCTCATACCTAAATATACTAGGTTTTTGAATCATTAAACATAGAGCAGTTAGAATGCAAATCAAATAAACACACCACCAGCGTTCAGCTATATAATCAAACGAAATAGCATTCTACAAATATTTCAGCAGTAATCAACAACATTTTCATATGTTGATACTAACTTCGGCTGGTGGCTTTGCTCGCAGTGCCTGCATTAAAAGTATCCTGGCTATTAGATATTCCAGAATATTATTTATTTCTACGACAAATTTTATTCAACATCATCATCATCATCATCATCAGCCTATAAGTGTCCACTGCTGAGCAAAGGCCTCTTCTCAAACGGAGAAGGCTTGAGCATTAATCGCCACGCTTGCTCAATGCGGGTTGGCGATTTCAAACTTATAATCAGAAATTATAAGTCCAGGTTTCCTCACGATGTTTACCTTCACCGTATGTCAGTTTTAGAATTTTATTCAGATCCGTTCAAAAGTTTCACGTGAGAGCGTAACAAAATTAATCCATCCATACTTACTTATAAACTTTCGCAATTGCAATATTAGCAGGATGTGGTTCTACATAATAAACTTATACCATAATATGTATTTTACCCTGAAAGTATGAGTATTAGCTGTATAGTGATGGAAGACGGTAATGTAATTGACCCCAGACCTACATTTTGCACAGGTCCTAAGAGTCGACTAAGCCACATTTTCATTAACGTTGACGCTCGACAAGAATTTCACGTGTTCTGTGCGTCTTCGCCCGACGCCGTGCCGTGCGTGTTACTTACTCTGTGCAATCGTCACACGTCGCCAATATGAACAAAAGAAATGTTGAGACAGTATCGACATTGTTCCACTAAGTTGCAGAGACATACCAAATGAATGTTAAGAGTCTTCTAGTAAAAACGCGATTTAAGACTTAATTGTAATGTAAACATCGATATAACCGGGAAAATATTCAACCAGGGTTTCGAATCAAGTGCAGTAATGTATGGTCTCCGTACGGAGCAGAGAGAAAAAACTTGGAGTTTTTTTTTCTTATTGTGTGGGGAAAATCATCAAATGACTTCTCCCTCTCAGGGCCGGGCGGGAGAAGACTGTCAGGCTTTTGCTGACTAAAAACCCCCCCGTTCCTTCTTTTGCTATGGGCCGAGGTCGCGGTGCCTCATTGCACTTATCCCGCAACCCCGGCTTTGTTTTTTAGTCCCTCTCGACATGCCTTGGACGAGGAAATCAATTATATGATATTAAATTTCTTCTTCAAAAAAAAAAGAAGACTAAATTGTCATAGGGACCTAGAAAAAACAAACATAACGAAAGTATTGTTTCACGCCTGTTTTTATGACATCGTGGCACAATATAGTAAACAAACAAATATAAAATGATCGTAAAAATATCGTAGGTTAACTATTGTTTGTTTGGTTAGATTACATGAATGATAACATACATATATTTATTAACGCGGAAAATTATTATCAGAATACCTTGGTTGGCTTGCCGCGGCCGTTTCGACCCAGTTGCATAGGTCATAGTCACAAGCAGACTGAAGATGCGATGTGTAGATGACCTAATATGGTAGTAAATGAAAATAAGGGGGTAGATGAAGATATATCGCCCGAATGTAGGGAGCTGTGACATCGCATCTTCAGTCTGTTTGTGACTACGACCTGTGCTACCGGGTCGAAACGTCAAGCCTAATAAGGTATTCAGGTAATAATTTTCCGCGTTAATACCCGCGTAAATAAATATATGTTGTTAATGTGAAAGTTTAAAAGTTAGTACATGAATGACCATGATATCTATGCTGTGTTGTCATTGCCTGCATATTTGCAAATATCTAGGTTTTTTCTTTGTCTCAGTAGAGAATGCGTTTCTTATTTTATTGTTTCTGGACACAAGACCTTTTCGGTGACTTGATTTCACTTAGTTATGAATTATTTGGTTATTTAGAATTGTTGATCAAGATACCGCTAATACAAAGTCTAAATTGATCTCTTTCTTGTTTCTTTGACCAGCGCTATTCAGTTTCGAAAATTCATCATTCCCAGAAATACCGTACAACCTAGAACTATTCATACACCATTTGTATATTATTAGCACGATTATATAATGTATACTAACACTGACTAAAAAAAAAAGAAAAAAGAAAACATTCAAATAAACTTATTTATTTTCATTTATTTTGATTGAATAGTAACGTGACACAGTTTCAACGTGTTTCACTAAAACAATTACATGCGCAAAGCTACATAGATATCGGTAGATTACTCCCATATTTGGCAACCGAATATGTAATTAAATTTCGTATTGTGAAATCGGTTTAATCGATGTTACGCAATGTTTGTTATAATGATTTGAATGTCTTTAATTAACGTTAGATATTTAGGCGCCTGTTTAACTAACTCCATTTTAGTTCCACATACATTTATGTGGTAAATAGTTTACATAATTGCGTTGTCTATGTAAGTTTGTCTGATACCTAGCAGCATATTTATATATTCAGGACCGGTTAGGCTTCAATTTATATTTAACAACATTGTTGATTTAAAATAGTTTCCTAATTCCAGCTATGATTATTCAAATTATCAAATATTTTTTTGAGCTTAAATTAACGTAACTATGCCGCAAGATATAAAGATATTTTGATATCCGAAACCAATGAGTTTATTACTTCTACTACAATTTGTAATTTTAAACATCTTCTTCTCTTTCCGTAAATGCCAAATAACCTTCCCGAACCACTGCTCACGAAAACATTGAATGAAAACCTCGAGCACCGGATCATCCTGATATAATATTCAGAATTATCATTTGCTCCGAGACTACAATGCTAGGCCAGGAGTCAGAACAGGGAAATGTTTTCCCAAAAAATTATACCGCAAATAAATTCGGTGTAACGCAAGTTTATCTTCAATTTTACTCAAAATAACGTCTTGAATATCTCATTTGACACCGTTGAAGATTACGGTAAAGTCGTAAGTCGGCGCCGGAGAATTTTTACATAAAATATTCATCATCGCTAAAGCTCCGAATCGCGTGCCACGTTCGTCACCTCTTTTTTAGACGCTATATTTGTTCCCTCTGTTTCATTAAGCATTGTCGTTATAGCTTTTATTATATTGTCGAAAGGCAATTATGCTGTAGGTACAGAGGCTTTTGTATTTTTTTGTTATTTTATTCCGAGGTGGCGAATGTCACATGTTTAGGACAATGGATTCATATTTTTGGGTTATGTGCTTTTTTTTTTCTTTTTCCAAATCACGTTTTTGTTAGACCTCATTGTGTGAGATTTTACCTCCTAAATTGGGTTAATGATTTTAATACTCGGCTCAGTGGAATTTAAATATTTAATGTTATCATTATTATTATTTAATTCTGCAATGGTTTCATAAAATTTAAGGTATTCTTTTTATAAAACTTTTAGGCTTGATTTCAATTAATGCATGAATTGAAAGTATTGTTATTTGGATAACTTCACAAAATTCTCGTAGCGTTAAAAAATTCTTTTTCTTGATCAAGCCTTGTTTAAATATGTAAGAAAAACATTTAGTTATGTATTTCAAGTCAAATTAATTCTGAGTATTATTAGTTTCTGGGTAACGTTCAGCTGGGTGATTCGACAACTATGTAAATGGCGTTGCAGCGTACACCAAGGATAAACCAGAAACATTAAATGTTGAACATGTTTTAAATTTATTTTAATACAAAATTAAAATTTAATATATTAATAGGATGGAAACTACAACACCATCAGTCATCGAGGAACGTTACCATAAGACTACCAACACGTTGTAAGGAAATACTAACTTTCTAGACGCCATCTTTCTGATTACGTGGAGAGTGGACCAGTCCACGGACGATTTGTTTGTTCAATAGTTCGTCCCCCAAAAAATGATGACTAGCCAGAGATTTTTATCTATACATTTTTAACAACCAATAGTTAAACCACTACGTATTTTCTTTATTAAAAATGTAAAATTCTGTATTTTATCATAGACTTCACTTACTGTATCCAAAATTAAATTTATGATCCACACAATTTCACAATCCATCTCTGTACATTTCTTGATTCCTTATTTCATTTACTAGGTTGTACGTGTATCCGCTACACGTCGACGTATGGTAAGGAGCGTGGCACGTTCAGCAGCCCCGACTACCCGCGCCCCTACCCGTCCCGGATCGACTGTCTCCTCTACACCTTCGTCGCGGCGCCCCACGAGATTGTCGAGCTCGTCTTCACAGACTTCGACATCTATAAAGGACATCTCGAGTGAGTTGAATTTGTCTTTATATTGAAAATCTTGTTCGGTCTTCCGATTTTATTATTTTCGTCTTAAATTTCTATAAAATGCTATGATAATTTTATTTTATATTTATTGTATATGTTGTAAATGCTTTTTTTCTTAAAAAATTATTACTTTCCATTGTTTATTCGGTTTTGCGAGATTTTTCATAAGTAATTTTCATAGTAAATGATTATTGTATCGAAATATACATAGTATTTCAATTTTCAATATTAAAATAATGATCATGAAACGAGAATCATATCAGTAATTATCATAATAAGTGGATTGGCCATTTTCTCTACAGCTAGCAAAAAATACATATTTAAAAATAAAACGTATTTTGTTAAACTTCATTTATTTGAGTGCCATGAAAATGTACTCTTTAACAGAACTGTGTTATTAAATTACGAAGTTACACCTTTCCGTCCAATAAAAAAGCAAATGCATTTCATTGAATCGACTGTGAAATGGCTCAAAAGACCATTTCATCAGTTACACGTTTTCATCGTCCAAAAGTTCCAACTTCAACAATGTTTTGAACACAACATTTCCCTTCAATTTGCGGATAAATGGGCGTTGAATTTTAAATTTTTCATTTCGTGGTAATCTAAAGCCTGTATTAGGGCTGGCTACTGAAACCAATTTGTGGGTAGACTTGTGAAAGTCCAGTATAAACTGACCTCTCGATCTTTGGTAGGTCAGTGATGTTTAAGTTTACTTAATCTGGTTTTTGTAATGTTACTTAATTGATTCTCTGGTAAAAGTACTACCGGGATACGGTTAAACTACAACAAGAAAAAAAGAATGTTCAAAAGTTTAGTGTAACTATGAAAGTAATTACTTAACTAATCCAACCCAAACTTATATAAATAAATCATTTGCTTAAAAATCAATGTTAACTTTTATAGAAATATTAAACCGTACCCAGACTAAAATTTGAATTGGAAAATTGAACAATAACAAATAATACTATACCCCATCTTAGAGTCAACTCAAGGCTTTATTTGGCTTGGCAGTTACCTACACTTACACCAATTCCCAATTTCAAATGTATTCTCCTCCTAGCCATGCTTCATACATTTAGCTTCTGACTTATCATTAAAATCGCCTAGCTCATTAAAGACATTAGAGCTCGCTAACTTAGGATATTGCCCTTTAAATTTAACTCGACAATAAGCAGCTCGCGACTTCTAAGAAATGAACATAAGGACGAATTTACATTTTCGTCACATTTGTAGCAATAAAGTTGCCGATGTAAACGTTTCGAGACAGCAGTTTCGGAGCGCAATAATGCTCATTTAAGTGTAAGGAATCCCTGAATACGCGACTTTCAAATTATACGACCGACTTTATTATTGTTCGTGTTTTTACGTCGCTCCCTGTTGGGGAATTAACATTTGAAAGAATTTGTACATTGGTTTATACTTTGTCTCAATATTTATGTTGAATGAAGTCAAAGTCAAAAGCAATGAACTGACTTTTGAATCGTCAAAATAGAATAATAGTCTGTCTGTTTGTCAGTGAAGTTAGGTGCTCGTTCCAAAGTGTCAATTCGAAATCCAAATGCAGAAAAACGAACAAAAAACTCCATCGTTACAATTCAATAACAAAAATAAGGATTTAAAAGCTCACAAATATATTGTTTAATACACTTGTACACAATGTAGAATGCAAGATGTTAAAACAAAAGAACAAACCATGAGATTAATTTCCTCATAATTAAATTTTATTAATTTTAAGGAATTCTAAATAAAATCTTTATATATAAAAATTTCGTGTCACGTGTTTGCCCGCAATAGACTCCTAAACTACTAAACCGATTTTAAATTTAATTTGAATTCGGTGTGCATTTTTATCCAACTTGAAAGTAGGATAGCTTACATCTCCATTTATAGTCACAATATTGTTTTGACAAGAACCTTAGCCAAAGCAACGCGTGGCTGGCCCTGCTAGTGTTATATATATATATATATATATATATAGATGTATCCATTCGGCAAATGTTGATCAGACGGGTTGTAGCATCAGTTAATTGTTGATCAGTTAGCAATTGTTGATCAAAACAGTTTTTGTTGATCTAATGTATGATTCGGCATACAAATGTGGCTCCACTATGATCAACAATTGCTAACTCTCTAGCGGCACAAATAAGAACTATTCATTGCATTTTTTATACAAATCCGCTCCATCAATTGTTGATCTGATTCAAATGGACCAATCAGAGGTCACCTTTGCCACGATTGGTTGGTTTTGTTATGAACTGTTGCCACTTCGCTTTGCAATCTATACGCGATGATGAAAACAAGAGAGTGCCCGTCCTATGTCCGGTCTGTCGAAAGTGAAAGTGGACCCTATGTCCGGTCGTTTCCAGAAATTTGATGTATTTTTAATGGCGTTTAGAAAATCGCTAAGAAACCTAACCTAACCATTAGTTTATGTTATAAATTATACATAACATAAAACCTCAAGTTGTTGATTGTAGTTTGTTTCTTGGAAAGAAGAAAGTGAAAAATGGAGCCAGAAACTGTAAGTAAATAGTATAATTATGATTTAATTTATCGAGTAGTAAACATTCACGTCCACAAATGTATTATTTTTGCTGTAAAAGATAAATGCGTGGGGACGCGGTATTTCGCGCCACTTTGTACAAAACTTACTAAGCTTTAATTTATTTGTTTGTAGAATAAAACCAAACCTCTTTCGAAGGAAGAGACGAAAGGACTGCTCTCCTTAATTGAGGGGAGCAAGATTATAAATAATAAAAAAACAAACGCCACAAGCAATAAAATAAAGGTCGAAGAATGGACACGGATTGCCGGTGTTTTCAACGCAAACATTGGTACCTGTCGCCGTACACCACAACAACTGCGTCTTAAATGGGAAAACTTAAAGAAGAACTCACGAAAACGCAGTACTTTAATACGAATGGAACGGATCAAGGTAAATAATTAAGTTTAAAATTGACATGATTGTATGTTTATGTTGTATTCATAATTAACGTGTTGAATTATGTCATATTATGTTCCAGACTGGAGGTGGGCCACCAGGGTACTTTCCTCCTGATGACGTACTGGATAGGGTGGCAGCATTACTGGGCAGCACTGGAGAGGGTCTCACAGAGAGGTTTGGTGGTGATGCTGAGCCCCAAATGATTGGTGATGGTGACGGTGACGGGAGTGTAGAGACCTTTATTGTGCCGGTTGATAATAGCATGTCTCCAATGCTATTGATTGATAGTCCATTGCCTATCAACAATTCTTATACAGCAGTGTCCATGGGCAGTGAAGTGCCAGTCAATAGCCTTGGAGATGAGTTGGTGACGGTGCAGAACAATATTAGTACTCCAGTGGTACCAAAGCAAAAAAGGAATTTTAGAGCTAGTGGTAATATCCTACTAATTTGTTAAAAAAAAAATTGTATGTGTGGATGTTTGTTATTCTTTCACGCTAAAACTACTGAATGGATTTTCATGCAACTTTATAGTAATATAGGCTTATATGTACATCAGAATAACACATATGCTACATAACATCACGCTATGTCCTACGGGAGCAGAGAAGTGGTGGAAACCGCAGGGGGCAGCTAGTACATAATATGTGAAACTTTATGTTTGTTACTCAATAAAACTTTAATAGCTTTTTTTTTTGTTTTACAGGTTGTATTAAACGGAAACTCCTGAAGCCAGATAATGGGTCTCAAGCTCGAAATATTGCATTAGCTGAATATTATAGTGTTAAGAAAAAATTGTTAGAGAGTAAGTTTGAAAATGTTAAGTTAGAAAATGAAAAATTAAGATTAGAGATAAGGAAGCTGAAGGGAGAGGATTTCTAGAGTAATATTTTTGTATGTAAAACTAGTATTAATTTGTCAATAAGTTTGTAATGTCCTATATTTTATAATAAATCACTAATTAAACAATTTTGAAATGTTAAATATGGAATATTTTATTTCCTGAAATTATCATTGTTTATTCATTTGAAACTAATAGTAAGTATACTTAAGAATAAAGATGGAGTGGTAATAATAAAAATCTAATTAAAGCAATGTACAAATTATCTCAAGACAGACAAAAAAAAATGTTTGCAAAATAAATAGGTAATAAGTATTAAAAATAATTTAAAATTAATCCTTGTCTATGTCTGATATCATTATGAATACTGTCCGAATTTTCGGATGTCACGGTAATTTCACTTTCTTCTGGCATTTCTACTTCTGGGGGTACTTCTTCAATATTATAATTTCTGCAGATGTTGTGAAGAACAGCTGTAGCTATTATAACGGTTTGTATGTTGTGTAATGACAACCGCATGGTCAATGATATGACTAGGAAGCGACTTTTCCAGACTCCAAATGTCCTGAACAAACAAGTACACTTTTTAATGGATTTGGTTAATAAAATAAAAATAAATAAATGGTCTCATGAATTAGTACTTAATCTTATATTGTAGTACCTATAGTGAAAGCTTTAATGGTGATTTTACCTTTCAATTGTGTTTCTAGTTTTTATGTGTGCCTCATTGTATCTTATTTCCTGGCTAGTTGATGGATTTAGCAAAGGTGTGAGCAAGTAAGGCCTGTTTGGATAGGCACTGTCCCCAAGTAACCAACGATTTCCTAAAATACCATCTTCACACTGGGCTGTAATAATAGTTAAATACATCAGAACACCATATTATTTTTATGATATTAGAAGAGACAATAAACCCAATATTACCTCTTAATACTGAATTATTAAAAATAGTAGCATCATGAGCTGAACCAGGCCACCGAGCAACAACATTCAATAACTTAAGGTCTGCATCACAAACGGCTTGGACATTTATAGAAAAATATCCTTTCCTATTTCTAAATTCCTCTCCTATTGTTGAACCTGAAATACAACATACTCATTTCATTTATGTTGCAAATGTATGAGAACTTTCTAAATAATTAAAAACCTACTTAAGCAAATTGCCAATTCTTAATTAATAACAAATCTAGAGTTGGATACTTACATGGAGACTGAATGTGTACATGTGTACAGTCAATAGCACCACATATTCTTGGGAATTGAGCTATATTATAAAATTTGTCTGTAGTTCTAGAATGTAAACAAATGTATTTGTTATACAATCTAGCGATAGCAGCAGATATGTCTGCCACTATCCTACAAGCTGACGATAAGGACACTCCAGCAAAGTCGGCCACTGAATTAAGCATTGTCCCCAATCCATAAAACAATAAAAGTTGATGCAATGGTGGTATACCATTATTTCTGAAAATGATAAATAAGTACTATAGTTAGTTAGGTATCCGTTTCTAATTTAAGTTATGTTTATATATTGAAATTTGAAGTAATGTTAGCAAACAACTTACCGTCTTGATTTCACTTTGATATAGGGCATTATTTCATTTAAAACAGATTCAACTGAAGATTTATTCATTCTGAATCTGAATGTGAACTCTGCGTCAGTTAAACTTGCCATGAAGTTAATTCGTCGAAAAGTTTTTGAGGACACGGCACTCTCTTGTTCGCTGTCGGTACTATCCCAATCCGATAGCTGAGCTAATACTTCAAGATCACTATCACTATCACTTGAAAATAATTCCATTTTCACGTCTTATAACAAGTTTACGCATGCAATCGGTCAAAAGTTGAGGATCGAAAATTACGATCAATAATGTTCAAAAATCGATTTGTCAAAATTAGAGTTTGGATATAGAATACGCAAAACTATCACTTTCATACAAATACTAAACTAAAAATCCAATCCGCCCTCCCAAAGATGGATTGAAAAAAAAGATCAGGATTGCGATTCATTGATCGGTTATTGAAATACTAAAAGTAGGAAATGGATTCAAATATCAATCTCGATCCGCAAATTAGGGATTGGGATTGAATATAGAAAGCGGCCGTATCTCATCTAGCGTCTATCTTTTGTTTCGTTTGCGATGTTGCCGCTCCGCAGCATCGGTGTACTTTCCGCGGCATTTGTTGATCTCCCAACGTTTATATTGATCAACAATGTCACACAAAGTGTAAAATAAATGGCGGTTACAAAATCAACAATTGCCGTGTGAGTTGGTGACGAGCTAGAGTGTTTGCGGCGTATTTAGGCACTGGGTTGCTATGAGGGGAATACTTATATTCGTAGTTTGGCACGATATTATCAAAATTATCTAAGCTACAAGCTTCTAAAGGTGGATCAACATTTAATGCATATTTCGGCCTGATCAACATTTGCCGTAGAGCGGACAATATATATATATATATATATATGTATTTGTGTTGGGGATAATATGTTATTGTCTAGAGCATAGTAAATCTAAAGAAAATTTATTAAGAAAGAAGGATTAAACAATTGTGGCTACGCACTTAGTAGATCGATGACTTATTATGATGACGTCATAATCCCAATATCACGCTAGTGAAGTTCGCGAGCGAATAGACACACATAGAAAATCCTAACTCACTCACACAACTGTTGGACAGTAGCCCAAGATCCTCCTACCAGGCGAGGTGCTCAGCGGGCAGGCTTTTCCGATCTCAAAGAAATTTACTTTTAGAGATTGTTTAGGGAACGCATCCCTAAACAATCTAGTTTTCCTCTTGGTTAATTTTAAATGCCGGCTACGCGAATCTAAGACTTGTTACTTGAACTGTTCTAGTTCTAATCTTCTATGTATATTTTGACTTCAATAGGCATTCGTTTCAAAAAGAAATCGCACTCAAATATTAGCTTCACAAAACATTCTATACAGAAACTGCTATAAAACCAACACGGAATCTTTTATCCAGAACACAAAACCTCGACACATTAAATAAAAATGCTAACAAATTTCCATTTCCGTAAATGAATTCTGAATCCAACTCCTAATTCCGATAATGAACCAATATCTAAAAGCAAGGCAATCAATGTAATTGCGAGCGGAGGAATCGTGGGAAAAAATGTTCGGTTAAATACCCCTAGATGGCGTTATTTTAATCTCATCTCACAATAGATACATCGAGAACAAAAAATCTCATCTCGAAATTGCTCTATTCACATCGTATCCTGAACCAATTACGACGAAATTAATGTTTCCTACATACACAGCGTTGGATGAGTTTTTACTAACAGTTCTCGGTTGTAACTCGTTTAAAGTGCCTATATTTTTTCACCGTTTAATTCATGAGGTTTATGTGAATGTTTTTTTGTTCTGCGACGATTATTTTTTGGCTATTTGCTCGGATTTATGATATCCTAGTGATTATCGGATGAGATAGTTGTTTTTAATTCAGTTTCGTTTTAATTATTTGTTTGTGTTTTGTGTTCGAGTTCGATTTGCAATTTCAGATAGTGCTACCTCTTATTAGTGTAGGTTTCATCAAAAAATTTAGTTTTAAAAATACATCAAAAACATTTTTTTTGACGATTTA
Source organism: Spodoptera exigua (assembly GCA_902829305.4). Lineage (NCBI taxonomy): Eukaryota > Metazoa > Arthropoda > Insecta > Lepidoptera > Noctuidae > Spodoptera > Spodoptera exigua. The sequence continues at coordinate 10,540,483 of LR824612.2, forward strand.
TTTTAGTAACTTAACTAGCCGATGTACTAAAAACACCAACACCTTTGGAAACATAGTGAACACGAAAAAAAAAACAAATTCTTTTCCCGAGACTAGCTACACCAACGTCCCGCATTCAGAATTCTTAATTATATTATAATGAAAATGAAACAATACGATTTTAGATTAGCACTGTGGTACTTGCAACCTTTTGTTAGGCCATCATTTGTCTTTGTCCCGACGCCACTATTGTTGGCTATAAATACAGCGCTCTCACGTGGAAATAAGTGGAAATTGTTCAATGTGTTGGAGACAGGAAGATATTTTTCGGGCCGAAGTGTGTCATTTTTATCAGGTTCTAAGATTATTGTTGTGGAGTCTGATGTTTAGGGGTATTTCGATTTTAGAAATATGCATTTAGTAGTTATGGTCATAGAATTCAAAATAGTTAATTTTCAGCATAGTATAGAGACGCTAACTAGAAAAAAAGTTAGTTATAAAACTATAATCAATACTAACAGTTAGACCCTCAAACGAAATAAAAACGTTACGCAAAATGTGATGGATATAATGTAATCATACCATTTCTCAAGGTCAGATTAAGTTTGAGGCAGCTAAAATGAATACAGCGTAATATATGGACCGGGGACCCGTCAAAAGTGAAAGAAACGTATTAAAATAAACAACAGCATAGCAAAATATTGTTCCGCTTCCTTCCATAGTCTCGCGTATTTTTTCGCAACAAACTTTCTACTTTAATAAACTATCGGTGCTTCTGTTTCGTAGTTTTTTGCTTTATTTGTAAGTAAAAAAGTATTTTCCACAACTTTGTCTGTCATCAGTCGTAAGATTTATTTCTTTTGTTCTATTCGTTTGCAATAAAGTTGAGAATTGTGAAGCAACAATTGTTACTTATAACTTTGTTTTAATATTGATCTTTGCAAAACAATTTTCAACCATATCTTTGTAATGCGCAAAGTATTAAATTCAATAGTCATATTGTTGTACTTATACTTCTTTATTTTTTGTGTTAACAATGTCTCACAAAAAAGTGCTCATATCACAAGAAGTAATTGCATGTTTATTGCATTCAACGCCGAAAAAAGTTACATTTGCCGAATAGATGGTTTGTATGTTAGGTAAATGTGTTTTTTACCTAACATATAGGGTGGGGTGACAGGAATTGTCCAATTCTGATTGAAAACGAACCCGTTCTTTCTTTTCAGCTGAACCATCGAGAACTATACCATATACAACTATCAAGAACGATCTTCAAAATCATTAAGCAATTCACTTTTCTGTTCTTTTTTTTTTAATTTTGGAACTATATTATGGACACCTTATTCATTCCAATGATATAAATTTACCTCTTATGAATATATTTCCATAAATCTTTTCAGTTGTCACATAAAAATCCTATAGCCAATTTTACGGTCTGAATTCAAGATAAGATTGTAAAATATCTGGCTTGTCAATACCTACGTTATTACGATATTTCAATCGTCAAGGCGGTAGCCTTTAGAGCTTTACACCTTCCGAACGAAATATACGGGACTGTACGTTCATACATATTTTTGAAAAGATGAATCCTCAATTGGACCGGGATCGCTTCAGCCCCGCTTAAGCGAATAATACAGGGATTGCCAAATCCAACCCTCTTTCTTTTTGAATAATTTTGACGAATTCGCTTAGGACCCCACCATTAAGGATTTAAATTGCTTTTATCTGTAGAATGTTATCTTTTAGAACATTATCCCTGACCAATTTCTTTCTCAAGCTTTTCATTAGCAATAATGGTTCTGTTACGTTATTTGCGTTTCTGTTGTATTGGTTTTGTGGTTGGAAGCACGGCTGCTATACAAACAGTTCTAAAAAGTACACTGTGGTGATTTAATCTACATTTCCGAACGAGGACGAAGCTTAACTGATGGACAGTGTGACAGACTATTTTGACGTTTCAAAACTACATGTGTGTGGTTTAATTGAAATAAATTGACTTTCGTTTTTGGTGTAAGATTGATTTTCAAAAGCAAATTCTTCGTTAACATGAGGACTGTCAATTAAAAACAAATTTATAGTATGTAAATAAATATACATTTCAGATGAGAAAGGCCGTTTAAAGAAAATATTTACCATTATGTTTTGTATAGTAACTATCATGATACATATTATAATGGCATATTCACTGAGACAAGCTCTACTAGTTTCAAATGACAGCGGGACTCTTAATAATGGGAAACTTCCACGTGGCAGTGACGTTGTCGCGTAGCCGACTTAGCAATTGGCTTTTCTTAGTTAATTCTCGTTTGTGAGTCGTTATATTCAATAAAACCATTATGTATGTCAGCTGTAATATGATAAAATAAATTCCGAGAAGTAATTCTGCGATTACATTTTATGAAGGTCATTTAGCTGTCATATTATACCTAATACTTCTATGCTTCGGTATCGCGATATACAGACATGATGTTATGTCCTTATTTTCGCAATCTCCTCACTTTTCATTACAGAGGTCCTGTAGGCCTAAGATATGGGTCCTGAATTAGTGATTTATTCCTAACGGGTGTTCGTAAGTTGAACTACTTACAACGAGACCCAAAGGAGACGGCTAGTCGTAATTCCTAATTGAATTACTGTGGAACTAGACAAGTAAATATATGACCTTGGTACTATAATATGGTATTATGCTTGTTACTTTGCGGTTGCCTTAATAGGAGAAGAAATATTATAAGAAATTTTTGTCATCACTGCTGCGTAAAGGCCTCTTCTCACACGGAGAAGATATGCGGCATTGCGGTTGGTCAACACAAGTTGGCGATATAATTAGAAAATATAAGTTCAAGTTTCCTCACGATCACATGATCATTCAATGTTACTATTCTTCGCCATCTATATATCCAAAGTATTCCATAGATTTTACTTAAGACAAACACTTCACCTCTAATTTATTCCGTCCATACATTATCACATCAAAGTGTGCGACTGTGTGGTCATAGATCACGAGGCGATGGTGACGCGACTGTCGTTACGTCGTGCGACTAATCGCGTGGAACTAACAAACGACGTTGTGTAGGATTCGTATGTTTGAAGCTTTTGTGCGCTTGCCTTTAGGTACATGACTGTTTGATATATGTCCTAATAGAGAAGAGTTGTTCAAATGAATTTATAGTGGGATCACAAAATAATATTATAGATTTTTTTATAAGACTTGGTTAAGGTTTTGGGAAGTTTATAACCTACTACGGTATGTAGTATATGCTTAGGTTGTGGTTCATCGTGTAAGTGAGGTTCCCAAAGACCCAATAATTCGTCTCCTGCATCTCAAAATCTCGGAAACCCTAATCCCCAAAAGGAATGCAATGCATATGTAACTCCTATGATGTTGAAGAACGGCGACGATAGCTTACCATCAGGAAATTGGCATGCCGGTTTTCAGCCCTATCACACAAAAAAAAAGCTTTTTTAACTAAAATTGCAATTATTATCAAATATCATAGTTTTACTATTGAAATACAAATTAGTAATCATATCGTATACAGTAGTAAAAACACAAAACTGAAAAAGTATTAGGTACCAAAACGTGATATAAAATTATTCGTTTACAATAATCCCAATATTAATACTCGATTAATTATATTATCAAACATTTGACATTGATTGATGACTGCTAATGAAATTTATTTTAGATTAATTTGATGTCTTCGAACTATGGATTAAAAGAAAGGCGTCCTTACGTTTTCGTGACAACTTTCGCTTTTGCAAAAGTCACTCAAAATAAATGATAGTAAAGTTTATTTTATTTTTTCTGTTATAAATATGAAAGTTTAGATGATAATGCTATTATTTTACATAGATACTTAAAAAAACTTACAATTTACAGGTTTTAATTTCTCTCTTCGTATCTGTATGTATATTGAGAAAGAGATATTAACACATCATAGAGGTCGTGGTGGCCCGTAGTTTAAGGAGCCCGCTCCTCATACATGAGGGTTCGAAATCTGGCAAGAACTAATGTGACTTTTTCCGAGTTATATGTACTTTCTATGATTATTTAGACACCACTGACATATGGTGAAGGAAAACATCGTGAGGAAACCTGGACTTTAATTTCTAATTATACTATTATTATATACATATATTCTCCAACCTGCATTGAGCAAGCGTGGCGATTAATACTCAAACCTTCTCCGTGTGAGAAGAGGCCTTAGCTCAGCAGTAGGCACTTATAGGCTGATGATTATGATGATGAACACATCATATAAAATCCCGACAATCTTGTATGCATTTTTTTTTATATTACCTTTTTTGATGCATTCACAGGAAAAGGGCGATTGTAATTTTTCACGAAAATTAATAAAATACAAAAAACATAATAATTGGTATGATACATCATATCCATTTATAAGACAAAAAATCTTAATATTTTTGTTTCGTAATCAATACAATGAGTTCAGAACTATCATTTTTGAATTCCACTAATCGTGTTAACGCACACATCAAACTCAATATGACGCTTAGATTAAACAAAAAGTTTACAGATTGCATGACTTTATTCATACCTCTTCTATCCACTGCCTATAAACGTGTAGAACAAAAACCCAGTTTGAAAAGACGCGACCACAAACACTAGTGTATGCTGTCAAAAGCGAGCTCTATAAAGCGAAAGTGCAAAGCCATTCTGCTGTCAGCGACGAGTCCTGTTTCACACGGGCTGGCTTTTTTCATTGCTCTGTAGTTCATTGTTCGACAGTCCAATAGTGTGCAAAAAAAGTTTGATCGGTACGAATATTTGAATTTTTAGGGCGTATCTGTTAAAGTTTTGTTTGTCTTCTGGTTGGTAGTGCTAAAATTATAGCTAACCGCTGAGTGAGAGCGGAGAGTGAGGCTATGCGGTAAATAAATATAAGACAATTCGTCGGAATCTCTTATAAATCTTAATTAATAAACGGGTTGTGTTGCTCTGAAATATCAAAGAAACGACATTTAAAGTTTAGTAATCGATTCATCTTTCACTCGATTACAAAATGCACATCGCTATATTCAAACCTCCTCTGTTTTATTCAGAGTAATGACACTGACAATTATAATGTCAGTGGCGCCATCTATACATAACCTAGTATAAACTTGAACTGTTTTATCTACACACAAATACCTTAAATTTAGTTTCTTTATATAAATATTTCCTAAATTGTTGATAATGCCATTGCGATACGTTCCCTTAAATAGCCAAATGTTGGGAACATCACATCACATCCTTTAGAAATATCTTTAAACATGCAATATGGGCTTAGACAGGCAGTCTATATTAAGCATCATCTATAAGTACTACTAATCAAAGGCCTCTTCTCTGTAGTTTGGTAGTGAACGTATTTCGGTCTCAAACGATGATTAATCCCTGATACTAGTGCCAAACACAAAGTATCAGGTTTATTCGCCATATAAGTAGTATAAAATTGTGCCTGAAGTTTGACTGCAAAGATAAAAACTAAACTAGATTTTATTACTTTTTCTATACCATGGTGATTTACTTTGAGGTTAATTGTTATATAGTCTAATAGTGCTGATAAAACCTTGTTAGAATACGAGTGTAATGAATTTTGAAGTAAGCGTGTGGATAATGTGAAGTGGAGCCGTTCAGGTTCTTTTTCGGACAAATGTGCAGTGCAAAGTTGCAGTTCTCAATGATGAGTGACGTTGTGTACATGTGTCAGAAAACTCAAGCAAACGAGATTAGTGCCTATTTTGTACCTTTAGAGATCGTTTTAAATTAAATTTTACTTTCAACTTGGAGTTAATTGGGTGCTTAGAATTTTAAAGCAGTCTGGTTGTTAAAATATTCATCAGTCACCTGAATTAAAGTAACTTACATTTTAAAGTTTATAAATTGTCCTAAAAGTCTAACTAACAATTACAATCCTTCTTCGCTTTAATGCTAAAACGAGCTAAAGTTCAAATGCAGCATATGAGCGCGAGGAAGCCAATTTCTCACATTATCCAAATTCAAAACTTCACGCGAACACATTTCGTTGCCAATTTGGACTTTAAAAGAAGCTTTACCTAATGCTATAACATCGGAATCGGCTTTTATCTAGTCGGGAGTAAAAAGGCAACACGTTACGGCTCAGGGAAGCAAGGCAGACCGTGGTCAAAGTTTGTATACCGAGCAATAATTTCGTAGTTTTAAAACGATACGAAACACGAAAACCTTTTTTATTTTTGTTACCTTTTATTGTGAGTCTGTTGAATAATAAATGAATAATTAAAGCGTGAATGGAATATTTTTGTGGTTTTATTGCGATCCGTGTGATGTTCCGGTCTTTATAGGGTTTCAGGTGTAGCTTTGTCTATGTATCGTGAATGTGACAATTTTTTGGGGAAATTTTCTGTGAAACGTCGCGTCGAGAGAATTGTTATTTATTTTATGATCTTTTTTTATTTAATTTATAATTGTCAGAGTTTTATTACATTTGAATTCAGGCTAGTAGGATAGCGTAGCGTAATAAAAGTCCCTATTCTCAACAGACCTCAATGCTTAAGCAAAATTTTATACGAAAAGTCAAGCAGAAAAGAGCAGCGTCTTTATGCACTAACATGTATAAAGGCCATAAATCTCCACCGCATCCACCCCAACCTTTATTATGACGTCACCGTCGTATCATAAGCTTAAGTAAAATATTCCTAAGCACATTATAAAAATCTTTATCCTTATCACAACACGGCATCATTACTCTGCCAATTTATTTAATATCACATTCTTTGCAGCAGACTCGGGACGCACAGTTTACGTGAATAATATGTAAGCGATACGCGTCATCCGTCATGCGTAGATCATCAATCATCGTCGGTACCAGAATACACCTGCGGCTGTAATTTGACTAACATACCGTTATATTTCATGACATGATTGTGTAAACGGGATGAATCAAAGTCTTCGTGTCTACTAATGTTGTGAAATAGTTTAGGAGCCTATCTGATGGTATTATTGTTATGGAAGATTGAAATTGTTTGTTGTTTGTTCTAGATTCTTGGTTATGTTATAAGTTGTATTGTGATAGGCAAGCTTAATTGTCACACTTAGACCAGATTCTGAATAATTAGAATTTTGAAATTGGAGAACTTGATCTGTAATCGTCCAGAATGCATATGAGCCTACTACCTCATACTCTTGAATTATATCTCTTATAATAAGGTATCTAATTTTTTTATGTAATAGGTCGGCAAACGAGCAGAAGGATAACCTGATGGTAAGCAATCAGCGCCGCCCATGGACACCCAAAACGGAGGAGTTACGAGTGCATTACTGACCTTTTAAGGATTAGGATTTTGGAGATTTAGGGATTGGGGAGGGATCGGGGAGGAAGGATTGGGTCTCCGGTAAACCTCTATTTGCTGTCCAATATCTTCAAATCATTGGTTGACTCAACATTAGGTTTTTAAACGAGTAACAGTATGCGTATCTGGGTAGTAGGTATTTTATCTTTATATTTTAATATTCTTTTTGGTATTTTCTTCAACTCTTAAATTAACATCCAAACAAAAAACTAAATCCATTGGTTGACCTCTAACTTTTAACTGCTAATAAGGAAGCTATTTAGATTCACCATTAACTTTTATATTTGTTGGTTTTACGGTTTTTAAATAGGTATTTACAGTTGCGGAGTTCCTTCAGTAGATATTCGATTGTTTTTTTTAATGTTGTTTTTTTAATCTATTTGTTTGATTATATTCTAACTGTTATTTTTCGTTAATGATATGGAAAACGGGCAAGCTTAAATTAATATCATACCATTTTGTTAGTAAGGAGTCAGCACAAACAGAAATAGTAATTAAACTATTTCTCTATTAGGTGTCGTTGAAGTAACCGTCAAGGGTTGAATTTGTCCATGCTCAGTTTTTATTAGAAAAAGTATCTACTCAATGATGTATTGTTGTCTATACTAATATTGTAAAGAGGTAAAATTTGTAAGTCTGTATGTAGGGGGTAATCTTTGGAACCGTTGATCGGATTTCCAAAATTCTTTCACTGATTTCTGAGTGCTATAGGCTATAAAACATCACACTACGAGTCAATGGAGCCGAGCAGCGGGTGAAACCGCGCGAGAATTGCTAGTTTGTTCTAAATTAATAATAAGGGATCATTGTAGTCATTCATTATACAGATAAATTAAACTAAAATGAATTGGCTACATCGGTGTTTTATTGGGCTCATATAGAACCTATATTTATTGATACCAACAAAATGTTAAACGTCTTCAATGGAAAACCCTTTATCACTGCCCACGCATACATTGTTACAAATCTCATAAAAGTTTCAATCCGTTTAATACGAATTTCGTTATACTAATTTTGTACACGTAGGTACAAATGACGGACGATAAATAATTTTACATAACGAAATAAGTAAATTTTAATATTAAAAGAACTTAAGAACTATGATGGTGGTAAAAGATTAATGTCTATTTTTTTTCTATTAATATTTCGCACAAATAGCATGTTACAAAAAATAAAATCTACATACTACATACAGAAGTTCAAAACTTATGAACTGAGAAAGTTCATAAGTTTTGAACTTCTACACAAAAATGTAACTGCATCACATAGTTAATAAAAATGAAAATTTGGCAACATAATACGAGTAGAATGCTCAAAACCTCCTCAGTAGCCATTTTCTAAGTTTTACAAATACAGCACACGCGTTCACAATATACCAAAAGAACCGCAGGCTAAAAGAAAAATGCAAAAAGCAAACGGACAAAGGAGCAAAAGAATCGTTTATAAATATTGATAGAATAAACAAAAGTGGAATAGGTCCTCAGAAGAAGCCTTCGCACTAGATATTAGATTTCTAGAGGGCTCTTATGGAACAGGCTTGACAATGGACCCAGAGTTCTGATAATTGCGTAGGTACACACCAACTAACTTTTTATCTTCGTTAGGAAACTCTTAAAGAATTGCCTTAGAGAAAACGAGATACTGTTGTCGAAACTAAGGAAAAGACAAATAAAATGTAAGCTGAGAGTAGCATATTATAGTTAGTTGTACCTAAAATCTTAACTAAAATAAGGCTTTGCAAGGGTACCCAACTACTCTACAAAAAGCAAATGACTAAAGAATAACTATATCCCGATATTTGCCTCTATTATATTGAACATGTTCGTTCATAAGACCTTGCTCCAGACAAACACAACAAAAATGAATTGGCCAAATTGGTCCTGGCGTTGTTGAGTTTTGCGGTATTACCGACATATTTCGCAATTCATTGTTTTTTTGGTTTATAAAAAAGATGTTACTGATTGCTACTTTAGTCTTTGTTAGATATATGAACGTTCATATAATGATCCTTAGCATTACTATTGATGGTATTGTCATTATCATCAACTTGTTAACCTCTAAAGTTATTTCTTGTTTGATCCTATCCACTAGTTTTGTCACTTTCTTGAGCAAATACTCCGACCAACAATATAAATCAACAACATAAGCTGTTATATTAGAAAACTTTCCCAAAAGATATAACAAAGTATTCATCTTCGTCTTGTTTTTGACGTCATTCTGTTTTTATACCATATTTTTGCCATTGGATGTTACAATTGTTAAGAAACATCATTTTTAAGGGCAGGTTAGATAACAATTTATGACAAGCGGTTAGTTCATTGTTATCTATAACTTAAGAGCAACAATATTTACAGAAACATCAACAATCAAATCTCACCTTCGAATCAACCAAAGAAGAAAGTTATTCGAACCCCAATTATACCCTTCGTAAAACTACTACGGCACTAAATACCATACGTATGTATGTATGTCGAGGTCACTGGAACACAAAACCTCGAACCGGCTATCGATATGACATACGATCTCGTAAATTTACAGGAGGCTGCAACCGAACAAGACGGGTACTAGTGTTTACCTTCATAAAATCCAATATCCAGCTTTATTGTAGCAACAACGAAGTTATGCGATGTTGTACGGGGAAACGTGTGTGAATAACAATAAACGCTTCGTATTGTTGTCAGATTTCGTGTTTTGTGGGATCTGATACAACTACAAACCATCGTGCATGAATATTTGGACAGAGCCAAACTAATAATTTACACGGCTGGGCTAATAGCGTTGTCCACTAACGTTGTTTATTTAACAAGACAATCACACACGCTATTGTTCTAGACTTTTAGAACGGATAGAATCTATAAGGATGGTAGTTTACAGATAAAAAGTAATAAGGAAAAATGTAGGGCTCATCTTCATTTTTTTATCTCAAATCGCAATCCTACCGAAGGGCAAATACCCTCCATTACTTTCACGGTTGTTGCTTTTGATGAGAATTATATTTTATTAAAAGTTTCATTTAAATAAAAGTATAAAAAGTAAGGGAATAATAAAAGCTGAATGAAATATTGAGCTAAGAAGCATATTGATGAAATGCTCACCAAATTTCAGCAGTGAAGCGACGACCGTGACCTCAATGTAAGATTGATAGAAAAGTTTCACCGTCGGATTTTGCGTGAAGTATTTATAGTTCTAGTGACAATTCTTTCTTTATAAGGTTACTAGGTAGTATAAATAATTCTCAACAGGCCAACAATGGACGTAATGTCTTGGATGCAAAAACATAAAATAATGAGAACACCGCATAAAGTGATGTACCACAGTTATGCGTATGAATTCGCACACAATGCTTATTCGACCATACCATTGCCAGAAAACATCAGGCTGTTGGCTGTACAAGTTGTGGAAATGCAAAAATGAATAATAAATGAATGGATTGGGGCAACAAATAGGAGTCAGTTTACATTGCACAACGTATTTATTTGGTCTCGCTTGTATTAAACTAATAAGCATGTCACAGCATGAAAGTTCTTGATTCATCTATAAATATTAACATTGCTGAGTTCATTAATTTATTGATCGAAGCCTCTGAATTAAGACTGAAGTGGTGTTCCAAAATATTATTGCAAATTGACACATTTTTGCTGATTCCATTTTGCACATCAGAGCCAGTCTGTCTCTCGGGACGAGACATTTCATTTACTGAAACCGCATTTTAATAAGGTTAAAATTTAAATATTGGTTACATAATTAAATTTTATATTTACGATGATAATTTTTGCAAATTTTCGATATCGGATATAAAACTTATTGATAAAGTATTTATATAAAATAGTTCACCCATGAATATTACAACTTAATACCTTGCTTATTCCAATAACTTATAGAACTTTCGCCGACCAGAAATTCGTATCTCTCAAGCCATGTGTTAGTATTAGACAAAGCAGTCGATATTTTTCGCGCGCGCCTCTTGAATACGTTTGCAAATTATGACTAAGGACTGGCATAATAAGGACATTATTCCTTTGTCACGTAGACGACATATACACTGAATGTGCTAATTTATGATTCGTATTCTCTTTAAGTTAGGCAAACACTGGCATAACCACTGCTATTATGTTTTTATTTGTTGCCTTATTTCTCTGTCACTTTGCTAATGTTGTAATAATGAATGCGTGTTTCAATTCAGTTTCTTTTTAAAAGTAAGCCATAGTTTAGCAGTTAAATTAGACTATATTCTAAGAATTTGATCTAATAGCATAAAGTTATATAATATTCAAGTTTTAAATCTTCTTAGAAAAAAAATCATTAAAGATATCTTTGTGGAAATTTGAGCAATTAAGTGAGGTTTCTCTTTGAAAACATTTTAATTTTCGCATTTTGTGTCTTGATAGTTATTGAAATAATATAGCAATAAATATATAAAAACATAAAATTTCACATACACTCCACACTCAGACCCGGAAAATCAATTTTTTTATCACCCTATGAGTAGTTCCGTGCGGGAATCAAATCCGCGACACGTTGCACGGGATCCGGTTGCCCAGTCACCACGTCAACCGCGCACTCAAATGTTAAATGAGGCTTTCGCTGGTGACATGTGATAAAAAATATGGCGTCATTATTACATTAAGTTAATTTATTCTAATAACAAAAGCCATTAATCAGTATTACAAGTTCTTACTTCAACGTCCTTAATAAAAATTTAAGTCATAAAGAATAATGATTTGTTCTAACTTTATCATTGTCAACTTTATGGAAAATGGCGTTGAATAAGTTTCCGCGTTCGAGAGAACGTTAGTAGCCTCTTTGCAGGTACTTAATGTAAGATAAAAGTATTATCTACTTTGAAACTTAGTATTTGCGATCCTGCTTCGATGGCAGATTATTTAATTTTTATCTTTGAAGAGCCAGAATGGCCTGGTATTACTGATTTGAAGTATAACGGAAATCTGTTTGCGAGTTTTTAGCTGATTGGACAACCCATTTATTTCTTTGTTTTTCTTTTGTTATTTTCTGTAAAGAAAAGCTTAAACTCTTTGGAGTGACTTTATCATTCAGACAGAAGCTCAATCGAGCGAAAGTAAACATTACTAGATTTTTGGTCTATAAAATCTACTAAACGATTTTAGAGCATCTAGCTTCACCGACGAATATATTGACAGTACAAAAGTATCTATTTATAGTTTAGGTGGAATACATCACTTTGACTTTGACTTTGTCCCTGATGACAAAGTTTTGTGACAGCTTTAATATCTAATTTAACCAAATAAAATCAATCATGAATAGACTGCGTGTAAAAAAATAATTAACGGCAAAATACTGTTATATCAACCGTTATAATAGAATGTTCAACCGTAGCCAACAAAAAGAAACTCATTTGTACTGGTCATGTTAAAAGATTAAACTACATGTTCATACAAGCGGTTAACTGGCAAGGCCAGTTTAAGTTGACCTTGGAACGTACATCGTAATCATTCTGTGAAAGATCAGGATATGGAAGGGATGTGTGTACCTCTGGTATTGTTTGTTGTGTAGCATGATTTTTTTTTGTTGTTATAAATGTAGACTCCGAATTAACTTGAATTCGGTCGGTTTGTTTTTTATCCTGCCTTTATCGCTATTGGTTATATGGCTATATGGTTCGAAATGTTGACCTTTGGATTATTTACGCCGAAAATGTTTTATTTACAAGTAATATATGTAAATATTTGATGCCATTCTGATCTGGAATTGTGTATTTTCGTAAAAAATATTGGGTCGATTTTTTTATGAGATATTGAAGATAATATTTTTTTTCGATTAAAACTGGAAGGGGTTGAAATTCAGAGGAATTAGTCATGCATTGATTTCATGGAATACTAATTACAAAAGATCATCTGTCTCGAATCCATACTATAGTCGAGAGTTCGTAGTTAAAACAAATAAAAATCGCGCTTTTTAGACCTTTTTGATTGCTTTTTTTTAATTTCTTTATCTAACTTTTTAAAATAACGTTACAATTGGCCGTGACTCACACTAGGCTGAGCAGAATATTACTAAGAAACAAAATAAAATAGTAAAGCGGCCATATTACTATTTATTTGCAAACTGATTGTTTCACTTTGAACAATAAATATTAACATATCCACTTTATTATTTTAACATCGTCCGTTTGTTACGCAACGACACGTTGATTTATTCAACGCCCAAAAAAAAGTGTTGTACACAGATACTGGATAAAACCGCAAATTGAATTTACGTTTTGAATTTTTTTCGTTAATTAAAAAAATGGCCGCTATAAAATGATTCGGTTCAGTGTTGGCATTGTTTTGGTTTTGGCATACTTTTAATTATATTAATAATTTTTGATGAATGTTTTTTTTTTGAGGAATGAATTCACTGGATGATTCCTGAGACCTGAGTGAAGGCCAACCGGGGTTGCAGTTGCAAGTGTAACATTTTTATTGCGGCTTTGGCTTGCAAGGACCGGTTTGGTTATTAGTCAGCAAGTCTGGCAAACCCTCACCTAGGGCGGAAAAATACATTCGACAATTTTCCACTCTGAGCAAAGGGAAAGAGAGTATTAGACTCTTACTGACTAAAAACCACCCTGTTCCGACTTTTGCTCCCATCTGAGCAACGATTATTTCCATTGACCCGCAACCCAGGTTTTATAGAAAATGAAGATATCGTTCCAAACCAAAAATAGCTAAAAGCACTAATAAGAATAATTAGTGCTTAATTTTTATATCTTTATCATTATACATCGTTGGCCTAGCACAGCTTCAGAGCAAACTTACTACGATTCCCTTTATCCATAATAATTATTGAGTGATTCACTTTTCAAAACAGAAAAAAAAAACACAAAAAGACAATACAGTCTCCAGAATTCTGCCTACTAACTTCATAGGGTAAATGAAAAGTTAGAATTACACCAATCTTTTCGTGGAATTTAAGGTGTGACATATTTTATATTGAAAAACATAATCCACTTTAGTTTAAAGTGTTACGTTATACAATGTTTAATTAATAAACTCTATTTTGCATCCCTCTAGATATATCCCATATTTGCCTCCATTACCCCAATCAACAGCAAACATGACGGTATACGTTTAATTGCTAAACAATTATACAGTCTCTACAGGATACAAACGAAATAGTTACCTAAATGTGTTTAATTATAAAATACAAATTTGGATGGGATATATTGGAGACTAAATTCATTAAAACTATCGCCCAGACCAAATGTTTTCAATTCCAAAACTTACTGGACGACATTCTGGTAACTATTAATGAAAATAATTTTAATTCAGAACTTTTAGCCGAAATTTAAATTTAGACTTTAATTTAGGCGTAGATGAGCAGTTTTTACGTTAATAACAATTGACCATTTTAAAGTTATTTTAGTTCAACCGATGAGACAAAAATGTGTCTCTAGATTCCGAATTCTAATTACCAATTAGTGTTATTATGTTTTCTTACACCCGGTTTCTGAAAGGCTTGTCAACGCTAAAATTAACTAATCTCCTGTTAAATCTCTTGTCAAGTCATCTGATTGGTTGTTGATAATTCAGTCAACCAATCAGATGACTTGACAAGTGATTAAATTGATTTTAACATTGATCGGTCTTTCGGAAATCTGGTGTTAGTCTTTTAAAGTCATCATAGTATCAACCCATTTATAATCCATTAAATGAAACAGCCTCCTATAAAATAAGTGACCACGTCAAAACCACACTATGTTTCATTCCCAACATAATACTCGTATGTACTTGTACCTCATGTACCACTAGAAAAGCTATAAGAAATAGCAGTCACGAGGCACGGAACTCCGCAATGTACCAGGATTGTAGCAAAGTTGAGGAGGTTCTACCAAGTACTAAACGGTTTAGTGGCTAAAAGTGTCCAGTCATAGTGTATTAGTGTAACTTTTATGTTGAAAGTTGTACATCCACCCGAAGTAATGGCATTTTCCCCGCACTTAGTAACTGCAGAATCTGGTCGTAACGTAATTTGTGAGTTGTACTTTGATGACTGCCTTGTTGGGATGGAAGTTGCAAGAACTACTGATGAACTAGGTTTCTAGTTAGAATCTTGATTTGTTTTTTGAAACTGCACAGTTGTGACATGCTGAATTCTCGCGTGAACCTCTCGAGTTTTTGTCCAATAGGAAATTAGCCAGTATCACACCATGGGACGTAAAGTTTGGACTATGACTGTGATTGGTCAAACTGACTTTTATGACTGATTAGTGCCCGTCTGGTTAGGAAACAAACTGTAGTCCCCACTGTTTATTTTGGAAAAAAAGGCTTTCGTCACCAGAGCTTTCTTCTGGATCGGACGCTTATACAAGGAATCAAATCACACGGTTACTCTGCTCGAGAATCTAATCCATATACAGGGTGTAAAAATACACTTAACGAAGCCGTTAACTGCAGTTTTTATTATAACTTTCGTGAGACATTCTAAATTATTTATTATGTTTTCGGCTTACTCACGTAATTTGACGAGATACTTGACTAGTTTCAAGCCATGCTAGAGGTAGAGGCAGAGTAGCAGCGCGACAGTCGCCGAGTCGCGTGTCGCGGAATGCTGCTCATGAATATGGGCCTCTAGCATGGCTTGAAACTAGTCGAGTATCTCGTCAAATTACGTGAGTAAGCCGAAAACATAATAAATAACATACTGCAGTTATAACTAAGTAGATTGACGCTAAAATTATCACTGGGAAACGACTTTTATTTTTAGGTATCAAAAAAAATAATAATAATTTTATTGCGCGCAATGTAAAGCAAACGGGCTTCGTGTCATTGTGTGCGTAGGTTCACAGCTTAGCATTAAAACGCTGTGATAAGTACATAGGTCGACGTTTTACTTCGCAACAAGAAAACAATTCTGTAAAATAAAAATCCTACTGAGATGCACGATGTTTTTTGTGCGGGTCTGCATTTATTTATTACGTACATTACTGTTCGTAACTTCAAATGCGTAATTTATTTAGAAAAATCGAAAATTCAGGTAATGTTTGTTAGGAAAAAATTTTTGTAATAATACTCAGAATTCGATTGCGCAAAAAAACAAAAATTAAAAATGCATCTTTGACCTTCAATATCTTGAGAACCCGTGGAGTCCCAGCTATGGTCTTAAAGAAAAAAATGATCCAAATAATGGGTAGAATACGTGGCTTTCGGCTTCGTTAAGTGTCTTTTTACACCCTGTATAGTGCTATACTCATTACATGGCTTGCCTTGTTACTGTGAAAATATCTTGTCAATTTAGTAAAATTGTCTTCGCTAAACAACAATTGGTAGTATCATAAATAGTAATAAGATAGTGTCAAAATAGCTCTATTACTTTAACTTCTGGGAAGTAATTATTTAGGTATGTACCATAACAGATGTTATACTATAGGAATTTTGGATTGACCCATCGAGAGGACCCGAACAGGCACCAGTGATAGCCACCAGGGATGTTTTACTCTGGTAAAATTCGCCCCCAGGAGAAAAAAGGGGTAATATGTACTCCTTTTTTATTGTGAAATCGTGAAATATAGAGAATTTATGTCTAAAAATAGGGCTTTATAGCAGACTCTAAACTACAACCGTAGAGCAGATTTAAAGGATTATATTAGGCTTATGGAAAAGGTAGCCCCAGCTGTAGACCTAGTTTTAAAAAGGGTTGACGCCGAAGTGATTTTTAGAAGCTTTGAAATACACCTACGCCCTTTTTAGAAATTTAATAATGGAAAATTTGGATTATTCACAAATGAGGTTTGATATATACCAAAAGCACACTTAATAAAAACTTTAGCTTTTACAAAATTGAAAAAAGTTCGTCATTATACCTTATCATAACGTGTGATAGATATGATTACAAATACTACGGTGAATTCGAAGTTAATTATTATAATATTATTACCTTAAAAAGGATTTAATAAATTAAAAACACACACACAAACGAATGTCATTCATATGGATTAAACCGACAATCAAAAAAGGTATTTTCGTAAATGGCAAGCTTTTCCATTCTTGAATGTTTGAACAATTTTAATGATTAAATTTAGTACTTTATACATTTATTACCTACATTTTAAATTTCGTTTATTTTTAACGTCAAACTATATTTATTATACACAATGACTACATATGAATTCCCTTTTTGTATTACTGCGTTTTCTACGAATATAATAATATGAAAATTTTAATATAACTATAATTTTATTGTGTCAAAAACAGATATTACAAACCTATATGGATTCCGTATTGTACCCATTTGGCTGCAGAACCTCAAAAAAAAAACAAATTTTAACGCTTACAAAAATGTATGGTTTACATACTACTCTAAATGTAAGCTATTCATATAACACATCGTTACATCACTTTGCTCCTATCATTTAATCATTAATTACATCTATTATTTAAAATCCACTACACAAAAAATAATAGTTATACAACTTTTTAATTGAAAAATCTCTTTATACAGATGCATTCGAGGAGATTACTTGAAGGTATACTCGGAAGGTGGGGTCCATGGACCAGGACCGCCTGGTGTGAACGAATACTCTGCATGGTCAAGGGTCCTATGTGGCAGCAGAGCTGATGCCCCACCTGCACTCTACTCACATGGACCACTACTAGTCCTAGAACTCCACACAGGAATCAAAGCCACCAATGCCACTGGCTTTGTTGGAAATTACAGGTTCATTGATAGAAGTAAGTCAAAATTAATTACGTTTTAATAAAAAATGGCTATTTCCATAAAAATGAAATATTTTTTTTTTTTGAAAACGTTGCCCCACATTAAAATTTCCTCCTGTGTCGTGGATGCGTTTACAAACATACAATTTCACATGCACATCACACCCAGACCACAACACATACAACACAAATACAAGGTTGTCCAGGAAAAAAGGCAGATTAAGTTTTTTTCTTTATACGTTTCGCCAATAAACAAAGAGTTTACGACTAGCGGGTTCATTTAAGAAGCTTAAAACTGAAGTTCATGATTTTCTGTTGTATATTAAAAAATGCATTACTCACCGAAGTTCATCATTTTTTATCACGAGATTTAATACTCGTACTCGTGACTTTTATTGTCGAAAACAAAAAAAAGCAAAAAAACTACCCATTTTTTTACTATTTGTCGAACGCTCGACAGCTTGATCGCACTCGTAAAGGGAGACAATAAAATTTCAGTTCTCATATCCTATTAAAGCAATAGCTTCGCTCTTAAACCAAATGACAATAATAAAGTAAGTCGCAAAACACTCCAGTCAATAATGAATCAAACAATTAAAGCACTTAAAACTTTATACTTCGGGTACAGAACAAAAATATTCGTTAATAAACTGCTCATTTTATTCCAAACTTCGTTTATTTGATCCATAAAGTTTTTACTCTGTGATCATTAATTCTTATTACAGTCAATCGCCCCCGTCCTTGGCTGTCCATCTCTGTCTGATCAAATCAGTGTCTAGTTTGGTTACCTTAAATATATCAATTAATTTCGTTAAAGCCACAACAGCTTAGGCGATTTTCCTTTTGGGGAAAATGGACAAGGGATTTGTAGATTTTGTATTAAAAATATTATGGCGTTATCACAATTTTATTTATTTAGGTTATAAAGCTGAATTATTATTATGTTACTGTAAAAAGACTGAAGTCTGATCGTTTAGATATTTAAAAGAAGACCTTTTTCGATTAAATGTGAAATAGGCGAAGTGTAACGTTACAACATAAGTTTTATTGCATAAAAAGTTACATTACTAAACAGAAAACAAATGTACTTACCAAGTAAGTACTTGGTACATTTGTTTTCTTTTAAAAACACCTATCAAAAGTCACGCACAAAAAGTCATTCGCAAAAAAAAAAAAACACGAAACAAACAAACATTTCACTCACGTAACAGATCGACTTCCATTCATCGATTCCTAAAGTTTTCCAATTTATAAGACTTGTACCTCGTTTCCTAGGAAATTTCGAGACAGACGGTGTACAAGTGGCCGAGACGTGGTGTGATTATGTCTTCCACTCTCAGCCAAACAGACCCGCTCATGGACGCCTGTATAGCCCGAGATATCCTTCGAGTTATCCTAGTAACGTGAGGTGTACTTATCACTTCAGTGCAAGGTGAGTGTCACGGATTTTGTGCCAAAACGTTCAGTTTATTGTCGCAATAAATTTTGGACATGTGGATTTTTATTTTCTTTTACAATTGAAGTCTTCAAGGTAAAACAAAAATCTGTTCTCGAGGGATTAGTTGTGACATGATAACATGGATGAAGATAATCTCTTCAGTTTTCACAATCATAGTCAAAATTGGTGTATCTTTTAATTTCACAGTAGAACGATCAAATATTTTTTTTTATATCAGAACCTGAAATTGGAACATTGGTATCATGATTACTAGTGAACGATTTGCATAACTTCGTCGAATCGAAGACAAAATTTATTCAAAACCTCAATTCAACTAGAAATCTAATAAGCCTCAGATATTTCTAAGCGCTTCAATATCATTCTAATGTTTTAGGCACAACGAGAGAATCAAGTTAGTTTTCGAAGAATCGTTTTTGCAGAAAGGCGACGAGAGGTATTTAGAAGTTCATTTCTTTAGTAAAGCGTTCTTTTCCTTGGTGTTATAACTTTTCTACTTTCCAGTTGCCTCAATCGTGCCGACATAATAAAAGTGTTCGATGGACGGACTTCGACGGCGCCAGTCCTGGCAATGCTTTGTAACGAAGCCGTAGGTACGAATTATTTTGGATTTCTCTGAATGGGAACCTGATTTCTTTCACTGTATTTTATCTTGACGTGTGATGTGGAGGAAAATGGGACTGTTTGAGATATATTTGTTGCTTCTTTATTGTCAATAATTTCAAGGTTCGAAGTGTTTGGGAGGTTTCGTATGAAGTGTTCCATAAATATAGTGTAGCATTTAAAAACAGAAGATATTATTATTAAAACAGTCAGTGAAAGAAATCGTATTTCTAATCGTTTCTGATCTCCGTCACTTTATAATAAACACATGCTAACTGTATTTTATTTATATTTATTTCGCCAGGATACGAGATTTTGTCTACGGGACCAGATTTATTAGTGCAATTCACTGCTAATTCCGATCTCCCCGGACAAGGATTCAAAGCACGATACCAGTTCCAAATGGAAGACGACTCAAATGCAGGTTTAGTAAGCATGTCATAATTATTGTATCAAGATTTTATTTTTCTCAAAATATTTTTTTATTCTTTCATCAATTTAATTTTTTTTTACCGAATCAAATACTTCCAACGACTTACTCATTTGAAATCTCTTGTTACGACACAACCCAACATTTTATACTGACCAGTGACGTTGGACCTTCCATTCCAAAATTTAAATTTGATATTTTTATTTTTTCTTATTTTATTTTATCCAGCCGATATTGCTTAAAGTTTTTAAAAAAGCTTTTTTTACATTGCGTATTAATATCTGAAATGTGTCATTCTCTCAATTTATTAACTAAGGATTACTTTGTATTTAATCAGTGAAACGTTAACGTTTGATTTTGATGTTATGTTTGTCATGTTAGTATACACAGTGCTTAGTGCGCATATGAAATAAATGCGTAGCAAATCTGTATGAAATACTCCTAGGCTATTATTTATACTGCAATTAACACCTTAATATATCTAGCACCTATGTTTATTAAATATTATGTGACGCTTGACTGGCAAAGAATGTCTTTCGGCAATCAGGCCGCATTAGGATTTAATACGTAAATTGTCTAATAGAAATATATATAAATACACACATTTACGTATTATGAATGTAATGTATTGGTAATCATTACTCATCATCTTCAGCCTATTGATGTCCACTGAGTAAAAACCTTTACTAAATAAAAAGTAGTCTTCTAACGTATAAATAGAAATTATAAGTCTTAGTTTCTTCACGATCTTTTTTTTTACCGTCTTTCAGTGGTGCCTATTTAGTTTTAGAAGTTTTTAGTTCATATTACTTGAAAAAAGTCACACAGTTGATACTTGCACGGCGACGAAACCGCATCTTGAAGCATGAAGAGCGGGCGCTTCAAGTTTTAGGATGATCTGGTATTTCGTACGTTGTGTTTAGACGTATGTTTATCAGTTCTGTTATATTTATTACTCCTACGATTTCAAACAGTAACATCTGCTGAATAGCTTGTTATTTAATTTTGAACTTTATGAAATTTAATATAGTGTACCACAATAATATTCTCTTTCTCACCAGATGGGGATATTAATAAGAAATCAAGTACAACGGAGGCAATATCCGGCTTAGGGCCGGCTGTGAGCGCCGCGAGTAAGTACTTCAAATAATGTAGCCATTCCAAAACGCAGAGCTTGCGTTTTTGTTAACAAAACCACCTCATATATTATTAAAAGTGGCATCGTAGTGCAAAATGTTTTGTCGACAGTTCTTTTAAGGATTGTTTTTGCTTGTACGTTGAAGTATATGTTTTTGAAATGAAACTGATTTCCTTTTATTGGAAATTTATAAATCTTGAGTTCAATGTTTTTTTTTTGAGCTTAAAAATTGTTCTCGTGTCACTCTTATTTAAAAGATAATCTATAAGATTATGTTATTAAAAAAGTGTTCACTGAAAGGTTACTTTATTACTAGACGGGGTTATAGGCGTAAGGTTAATACTCGTAATGTAAGTACGTTGACCGGGGCTCTGAACAAGATAAGGAACGGAGTGGTTTTAGTCAGTAATATACTGACACTCCCTCTCGCCCTGTTTATAATGGGAGAGGTCATCTAAGAGTTTGATTTTCCTAAACAAAAAGCTAAAAAGACCTTTTACTTCAAAAATGTATTTAATTTGTTTGTAATAGAAAATCAAGGATATAAATTTTGGAAAACTAAAAATAAAAAGAATTAAACACTTCCACTCCACTCGTTCAAATGACTTCCCGAAGGTGAAGTTTAAATCTTCTATTGAGCTTATCTCAAATATATTTGGTTCATAGAGTCGTGCCAAATTGCTTGAGAATTTATTAATACGGAGGAAGCGAAAATCTTACTTTATGTAGCTTACAAGAGGATAAGAGTGGCTTTAGAATGCAACGAACTAAACTCGATGGTATATTTTTCTATTTCAATTATTTTCTGGTTCTATTTGTATTGCAACTCTTCTTGGTAAAATAGGTAAAGTTATAGAAACATAAATGTATATAACTGACAATTACGTTTAACATAATATTGTTTGTTGCATATTAATACTTTACTGTTTAATGGGATTTATCTTAAAATTAAATATAAAAGGTACGTGCACGTTAAATCCCGCCAAGCAGTAAAATATAGTCTACATTGTTATTTGGTAGACTTTTGTTTATTTTGGGGGAATGGGAAACGCGGGATGCGGGTGCATCATATTGAGCGGGATAGTCAGATTCTTACTTACTGAAAATCGCCCTGTTTCTTCTCTTGCTCTGGGCCGGGGATACTGAGCAACCCCAAACCTAGCTGATAGGTATGAACGTTAGAAAATAAACATTGACTCAAAATAGGTTTTGGTTATTACATATTTGGTTTATCTTGGCTATAGATGAATAGCCGAACATGGGGTCAATAGATGTCAGTGGGTCTAATAGTACAATAAAGTGATGAAGTATCTTGATACAGTACATTTGGAAACATCAATATTCTTTTTAATTTGGGAATGGATTTGCATACTGCAGCATATTTATTATATTATTAGTTTCCCATGTTTGACGTACTGGTCTGGATACTTAATGCTTGCATCAGGCAATCGCATTTGTTTTTAAACAAATCCTCTTTGTTTTTAGTTCTCTTTTGAAATGTTACTCGGGTTGTATATAAAAAATTACTTCAAATGTATTTATTACTTAAAAACGGAATACATAATCTCCGCAAATGTTCATACTTATATTTACTTTTCAATTCTGATCTAAAGCCACTTACAAAACTCTCATAACATTTTGACAGCAAACATAATTTATTAACCAAATAAAATTCAGCCTGTATATTGAGTATATCAAGAAATTCTGACAACACTTTCATTTACTATCTGTTACTAATGTACAACCGCCGAACATTCAAATTATTTCAGACAATTTTCGACCATATTATGATTCAGACATAAAGTAGGAAATCTAATAAAGAGATTGGTGTAGCTTGATGTGTTTGTGTACGTATATATTCCATTAGTGATGTGACACCTTCATTTCAGCTTCGTCCTGCCATCAAGTATTCAGCAGTGATAAAAGCAAGACCGGTAAATTGACTTCGCCCCTCTACCCAGCTCCTTATCCACAGAAAACGCAATGTCATTATGACTTCTTAGCTCGAGGGAGGGAAAGAGTACGACTAGTATTCGAAGACTTCAGTTTGCAGCGAATAACAGATAATATTATAGAGTAAGTTACTTTTGTGACGTGACGTTTTGATATTAGGTGCTTTGAAGTAAATGCTACTATTCAGAATGATTGTCTCATACAGTAACTTTCTTATTGCAAATTTAGAATACAGTTTGAAAATCGTATTGTCCTTCTTACTAGGTGTTCAATACGTTTAATGAACGTTTTTATTGAACTTACAAAGTATTAAGGTTTTTTAATAATTTAATAACTACAATATGTATTGTTCAAAAAGACTATACAGAAATTCATCTACCCGATACGAAACCCTTACAATCTAATCCAAAAAGTATCAGAAATAAATTTCTGAAAAAACTTCGCCCAAAAGGCGACCATGACACAAAATAACATTATTACCTTCAAAAAACAGAGCGGACAAAACGAAAACAAAGCACTAACCGATATAAAATAAACAAATTCACTTTCTTTCAGCTGTGAGAGTATGGATTCTCTCGACGTATTTTTGTATGTAGATGGCCGTCTAGAAAAGATGGCATCATTCTGTGGCAACGAAATACCGAAGCCAATAATGTCGAATGGACCTAAGTTATCTATTGAGTTCCGTGGGATATACTCGTCGAGACATAGCAAGGGGTTCAAGATATCATACTCCTTTGTTGAAGGTACCTTTTATCCTAATTTCGTATGTATAGTCATGTATAGGTTTATTGCGATCGATTGGTTGATATCTGTCGTTGGTTTGGTCTATTCCTGTCCTTGTATAGGCGACCTCCCCATTGTTTACTTACATAATCAAACGTATTGTTTTATTTTTAAAATTTTCTATTCCCGATTCAGCGTTGATCAAAATAATTGTCAATTAAGAGTTTATACCTGTTTATTACTTTATGATTTCAATAGCAACAGAAATTTATCACGACACCAAAGTATCGTGGTAAATTTCTATAAATATACATACAAACAAGAGAACAGTTGATTAAAAACATTATTTTGGTCATATTTCCATAAACGTAACTACAAAGATGGTTTGACAAATGAAAGCAGAACAGTTATACATTTGTTCACCATACTAGCAGCTCGCTTAAAAATCTTTTGTTATTTGCTCATAGGAATTCAGAGCGCACATATTCCTACCTCATCATTCTTGATGCGGTCGACGCTTAATTCCTCACATTTTTCTGAATGTTCGCATTTCAAACAGTGACGTTGCATTCTTACTTTTTTTATTTTCAAATCGGTGTTGGTTTGAATTCTACATAGTTCCTTTCCATTCGAAATTTGATCGAAATTCTGATGACATTTAACATTTTTCAATTTAAAAACCGAAACTGTTATTTTCTACGTCACTATAAGAAATATAGTATAAATTCGATCAAAAATATTCAACTACGAGTCCATAGCGTGGCAGCTCATAGAAAATAACATATTTCGTTCATATTTATGAGTAAAAGTACGTATAAATTTTCATCAAAAATTCCAAGCTCGGGAGTCAGGAAACAAATACATCGTAAATTAATATCCGAAAGTATCGCCATTCTGGGAAGCTTCAATTATGCCAAAATCGTCGGACACCAAAAAACAAAAGTAAAAAGTTTTTGACTTCCAGATTACGGGATCGCAACGGGGAGCCAACTTTTAGAATTTCCATGTGCCTTCGTATTTAATAGCAGTGAGAGGGGGAGGGGTGTGGTGACTTCACCAAACCACCCTGGCCTCTATCCAAGGGACACAGAATGCAATTACTTCTTCTACGGCAACGAAAACGAAAGAGTACATTTACATTTCACTTATTTTGACGTCGAAGGTGTGGTCCCGTAAGTAATTCATTTGAATACCATTCAATTTAGAAAAGTCTTCAATAAAATATGTCACTAGCCAAGTACGGTTTGATGAGGGTTACTTATTCAAACCCGGATTGGCTTCATACAGGGAACAGATTGGTGATAAATATGTCTAAGCCGTCCTAATCTAGGCTCAGCTTGAAGAGGTTATATTGATAAAATTTGGATACATTAATATTCGCTGAACTTTGAAAGACTCACGTCGAGGGTTAGGAATTACGAACAAAAATGAATAGGAGCAGTAGACTAGCAAAAATGAAAGGGCAAAATTGAGGTTAAAAAAGTGAAAAGGCTTAAATTTAACATTAGCATAAAATGAGTATCTAGACCCCTAAATTCTGGGACCCTCTAAAATGAAAGTGTCCATCATTAGTTTTTATTATATCATAAAACTTTAATAGAGTTTAAACTAACAGCTTGCTTTATATGAAGGTTTTGAATAAATTAAACTTAATTACAGGTGTGAGGCCGTATCAGCGAGTGACTACGTCCAGTTTTACAGTCAGATGATACAATCCCAGAGCCATAGACATTGTGGACAGATAAAAGAGCTTCAAGTAACGTCAGAGAAGAATTTTCTCAGGATTACCTTCAAGTCTAACGACAGACTTGATGCAACTGGATTCAAAGCAAACTACTTATTTCTAAGAGACTCTGAAATGCATAGTATAACTATGCCTAATTCTATAGATAAAGGTAAGTTTAAAAACCGCCAGTATTTTTTGGCATATATATTTTTATTATAATAATATTTAACTTAATACTTTTCAAATGTATTGTATTACTTTATTAAAATTGTATATACACTTATAAAAAAAAATGATATCATGATCTCATTTTAGACACCTGACTGGATGAAGTAGTAGCACCAATATAATTGACCAATCATCAATAAGCATGATGACGCGACACGATCAATGTCCAATGACAGTCTTCATTTCCCTCGTACACCTCAGGAATTCAAAATGCGTATTATTATTCCATTTATACAATTCCCGTTCAGTTCCTTAGTGTTTACTTATTAAGTTTGCGAGTTTCGAAGCACAACTTTGAAGACGACTCGATGCTCCTTTACAAGGAGAAGCGTCATTCCATGGCAGTGTTTTTGTTGTGGCGTGCTTCAGATAAGCTTGAGAAGTTTAGGTACATATTGACGTATTCTAAATTAATGGTATTTAGTTCCGTATTTTGGGTTTTAAGGATGAAATTCGCTTGAAATAAATCTAAGTTATAAATACACAAAACGAGGATGCAGAAGTTCGTGTTTTGTTAAAAAATTGTTTAGTGAAGGATTTTCATTAACGCATACTCACGTGTAAAATTAAACAATGTAGATAACTAGAACGAAATGTACTGTCGAAAGTATTCCTTTGTGGTTTTTTAAAACTATTGCCAAACAACGCAATAATGTGTCCGTGGACTATAAATTCTTCTTGCACTAAATAAATAAAGAGGTAGGGAGGGAAATTTAGTACCCTCCGCCTTGAAATAATTTAACAGCAGTAAAAACTGTCCCCAGTTAGTAATAATTTAGAACACTTTTAACAACTTTTTAACAGTTGTTTGAGGGACTGTTTAGAAAGTCTAAAATTAGTTTGAATATAACATTTTTGAAATTTAATGGTCAGCTTAAAGCACTCGTAAAATTGTTTTCAAATCACTCTATTAATGGACGTTTATTTGCAAACTTCAAAATTAATTAATGTTATTAGGTACTTACTACATACAAACATATTAATAGCAGACTGCTCGGTCCGAGCAGTGGCTGGACAACTGGCTGCTGTGCAACTAGTCTCGGGTTCGATTGCCCCACGAAAAAACATTTTATTGCAAGGAGTTTGTGTAGCTTGTGTACAATAAAAAATAACAGTAGTTATTAGGATAAACTTGAGGATATTCATGTCGTATAAAAAGAAAGAAAGCTAGAGAAAGACAACAACTAGTTACTGGTTTTACTTAAAAACTTATTTTGTGTTAGAAAATTCGTCAGTAACTATCCCAATCTATATACAAGCACCTATGCTAGCGAGAGCTTGTAACATATCTGCATTTACAACAAAACCACGTGTAAAGCTTAAATCGCTACCAAGTCCAATAGACTGCCAATGCTAACCAGAATCTCGTTAGCTCGCAACTGGTCTAAAATCTACATAAAACCTCTAATCTGATGACTGCCGGCCACTGCTGCATGTAATCCGTCTCTCAAACGCTATGGCTTTTCAGTTCTATTCAAATCATGTGCATTGTACTCTCGTCCTTCTAACAATGAAGACGTGAGTGCGAATTTACTTTGGACACCAACAAGAGAATTTTAAATATGGAATTAAATTTTGTGGTCGTTTTCGATTGGTAATTATTATGATCTTAAGTGAATTTAATTTATGTAATCTTAAAAAAAAAATATAAAAATGTAGTTGTTTGTTTTTGTAGAGACAGTCCTATTGTTAGCTTTTTATTTATTGAAAATAAGGACTTACGTGAATTTATCGAGAAAAGCTCTACTAGTTTCATGTTACAACAGGACTCTTATTCACGAGCAGCGTGTACGTCGCGACGACGTATGTAAGTCCGTACTTAATGGACGCAAATAAGTCGTTATTTTCAATAAATGTAGTAAGTCTCACGATAGTAACTGTTCAAAAACAGGCTTTTTTGCTTACGAAATACAATGAATTTTCTAAAATAAAAACGTAACAAACTCCCCCTAAATGAAAAACATAAAGATAGCCCCAAAATGACTGCCAAAAGTTAATAACTCCAGTAGGTACCAGGTGCATTAGAAATCGAAATAGTCAGAAAGTGCTTAAAATTGAGAGCTCCTTTGTCTTCGAAAACAGGAGAGCCTATTGACAGAAGTTTCTTCCTCAGTTCCTTTCTTATTTCAGAAAAAGTTTATTGTGACTATTTCAATCTATTTCAAGATAAAATAGTTGGGCCTACTAATTAATAGGGCCAGAACTAAGTACTCATCACAATCCCTGACGCTTAGTCTAATCCTCTTAGTTACGGGTTAATGGGAGGAGATTAAAGGGATATAGGGTAATGATTGCAAAATGAATTGGGGACAACCCTGTAACGAATGATGAATATACAAATAGCAACGGTATTACAAGGGAGTAAATTAAAATTTTGATTGGTGACATGTAGCTAGTTGAAGATCTATGAATTTAAAGTGAATACCATTGTCAAAGGATTGGTATTAATTTTAAATTATGTTAAATCAGTTATTGTATAAACATTTTCGATTATAGTTTTGTTATTTTAACCAGGTAATGTGTTCTACATCTAAAATAGAGATGTCGCAGCCAACTAGCTTCTTAGTGAGCTATTCTATTAACGGCCTATTTGATATATAATATCCCGGTACAATTCTGGTAACTATTATTTTGTGATTAGCTACTTTCTTTCGGATTCACCCGCTGCTCGGCTCCTACAGATCGTAGCGTGATGTTACATAGCCTATAGCTCTCAGGAACATTGTAGCTGTCTATCAGTGAAAGAATTTTGGCAATCCGACCAGCGGTTCCAAAGAGTACCACATACAAACTGACAAATTATACCTCTTTATAAAAATAGTATAAATAGCGTTCCAATTTTTGTGTGGGTCACAGTACTAATCTAACCTAACCTAACATTTTCATAGCAATTTGGTTTTGATGAAAATTCTTTTGCCTGAAAATCTGAGCCTTTCAATCAAAGTCTATATAAAATTTATTTTGTAACTAATTTAAAAACTTTTGTTGCAGGTACCACGTGTAATATTTCAAGATCGCTACTACTACTATGTCTCTGCGAAGTCCTTTGGAATTTCAGATAGTGGATGGAAAAATGAATTTGTAAATCTGAAAGAGAAATTATTTAATTAAAATTAAAAGAGTTACTTTTGAGCGTTTTCATTTATCGATTGCTTTTACCTTAAGGCTAAGAACTCACGGAGCGATTTTCGCCCGCGTCCGCTGCGGTTGCGGGCCCGCAGCTTCTGTAGAATTCAAATATTTATATAAAAAATTACGGTTGGCGAGCGACCGCGGGGGCCGGCGGGTCTTCTGTGAAGTAAATATAACGCAACGGCTCGTTTCTGGTGTGTGTCCATGGCGGTCTGGACCTCAACTGATCGTTAACCGCCCGTCTTGCAATCTTGTGATCATCGCCCGCCACGTTTGCGGGTGATCATCGCAACTGCGGCGGCTGTGTAACCGCGCAAATAACCGGTCTCGTGAGTTTGGAAATAAAACCGCAGTTCCGCTACCGCGGCGGGCACGGTTCAAAATCGTTCCGCGAGTTCTTAGCCGAAATATGACGAGCAATATTTTGGGTGATAGTTGTCATAGTTTGTTTCTCTTTTTTCCTATGGCATGCTGATGAAAGTAGTTTCACTTGATTTGTATTTATATCTCCAGATAACATTTGATAAAGAGGTTTCTTAATATAATGCTAAGTTAGTCAGATAGGTCACCAGATGTTGGGCTCCGAAGTAGGTCTATAAGAGGACCCGGTGTCTTTTGCAGGTGTTGAGGGTGGCAGCCGATGTTCTTTTAGTAAAAGGGTATTTAAAAAAGGGCCTTTAAAAAAGTTAGCTATTTTATTCTTGTCATAGGTCGGCAAATGAGGAGATGGATTACCTGATGGTAAGCGATCGGCGTCGCCTATGGACATTCGCAATGCCATAGAGCTACTACAAGTGCGTTACCGGCCTTTTATAGGTGGTTAGGGATTTACGGATAAGAGATTTGAGGATAGAGGATAGGGGAGGGTAGGGTTGGGATCCGATAACCTCATTCATATGACGAAATATAACGTAAGTATTGCTTCACGCCCCTTTTCCGTGAGACCGTGAAATCATTCTGGGTGAGGCTAAGAACTCACGGAGCGATTTTCGCCCGCGTCCGCTGCGGTTGCGGGCCCGCAGCTTCTGTAGAATTCAAATATTTATATAAAAAATTAAAGCACATTTCACGACGCGTTTTATGCCCGCGGTGTACGCGGTTGTATGCGGCTCCCGCTGTACCGGCGGGCAACTAGTAGAATCGCGCGGGCCGCGGTTACCCGCAGCCTCGGCGGGAGGCACCCGCGCGCTTTGCGATCGGTTGGCGAGCGACCGCGGGGGCCGGCGGGTCTTCTGTGAAGTAAATATAACGCAACGGCTCGTTTCTGGTGTGTGTCCATGGCGGTCTGGACCTCAACTGATCGTTAACCGCCCGTCTTGCAATCTTGTGATCATCGCCCGCCACGTTTGCGGGTGATCATCGCAACTGCGGCGGCTGTGTAACCGCGCAAATAACCGGTCTCGTGAGTTTGGAAATAAAACCGCAGTTCCGCTACCGCGGCGGGCACGGTTCAAAATCTTTCCGTGAGTTCTTAGCCTGAGCCGGCTTATTCGTGCCAAAGCATGGCTCTCCCACACTCTCTCCCACACTTGAAAACCTCGATCAGTTTCAAGCCTCGCTAGGCTCATTTTTATGAACACCATTACACGTCACATGAAAGGTGAGCAGTTCAGATTCTTACTATCGTACATAAGTACTTCCAAAAGTTTTACCTCCAAAGTTAAATAATGAATAAGTACTACATTATTGAAATGTTAAAAACGTATAGCTTACCCTTTTAAAGGATTTCTCCAAGGTCTTCAGAGGTGACGGACGTGCAGAGCATGACACTCGCCACGCTCGTCACTGGCCAACATCGAGAAGGGTCAAAAACAGCATTAGTGCCCACGTCACGTAGATTCAGAGATCCAAATTTAACTTTAGGATTTTAAGACCTCTCAAAAATGTTAATGTAAATGATCCATGTCGCTGGTCTAGTGAAGCTTGGTTTAGATTTCAGTGTTCCAAGTATTGTTTGTAAGTTGAGAATGGAATTGTTCTTGATATCGAATTCATAATAACTTTTTTCAAGCATATGCATGAAAACACGAAATAAATGCAAACTATTAAAATGTTTCGAAGAAAAGAATTATATACTATAAAAAGCCTGTTATTTTTTTTTTTTGGTAGTTATTTTAAATTGTTTTTTTTTATGTTATAGTGTTATTTTTTTATAGAATACTAATTTTATTCTTCTTAATCTCTACTATCTGAAATGATACTTAGATAAAAAAGATACAAGCTGCTTTATCTTATAATCATGGGTAATGTACAACGAAGAAGAAATGCCTTGCGATGGAAGATGCCGTGCTTGCGCAATTTCAGAGATTGAAACAGGATCGATCCCGT
The DNA here is from genome assembly GCA_902829305.4 of Spodoptera exigua. Lineage (NCBI taxonomy): Eukaryota > Metazoa > Arthropoda > Insecta > Lepidoptera > Noctuidae > Spodoptera > Spodoptera exigua. The sequence continues at coordinate 10,572,187 of LR824612.2, forward strand.
CGAACAACGTTTTACGCTTGGTCAATGACAAGGAAGACCTTCACAGAAAGAAGTGCCACCTTAAAAAAATAATTATTTACCATACTCGTTTTTCATATCCATATTTGACTAGAAATTTCAAGTCTAACCCTGACTAAAATTCCTAGAAATACTGTCAGATAAGAAAGTGAAACGGGTTTTATTTACAACTCGGTTCACTTATAAAGTTTTTGAAGGATCTTTCTAGAAGTTCTGATTTTATTTTATTTCTAGATTAGATTCGTTTATGTAGTTTTTTTGAGGTTTACCTGGTAGGATATAGGGTTTTTCTTTGAAATCTACATACTATCTTAAAATTTCTCTCGTTTATCTACGATTTTTTATTAAAAGTTATGTTTTTATATATATTGAGCATAATTATATATAACCTGCTAAATAAACTTTAAACATTTGTAGGATGGGTGTTGAAATTTGAGCTAATGGATGTCTGCATTGTAATGGGTTTTTTTTTTAATAGAATAAATGGTCATGTTTTGACCATTTGGACACGGGCCATCGAAACTATCCGCTACTTAAAAACATAAGAAGGGAGGGCCCACAAAAAAAGAAGTTTATACAACTACCGTACTTGTAGCGTAGAATTGTAGATATCTGAAATCGCTATAATATTCTATTGAAATATAGATCGATTTAAAATAATAGTAGAATGGCCGAATGCCAATTAAAAACATTATTACTCTAAAAAAAGGGTTTTGGTTGGTTGGTGGAAATCGAAACTTCACTTGTGAATCAACCTGATACTCGATAGAAATAAAATGTATATTTTACTTCTATCATACATTTTATTTCTATCGAGTCAAATCAAAATTATTATTATTTATTTATTAAGCAAATGTACATCGACAGTGTAAGTACATATTTAGCTGCTTAATCGTGGAAAAAATCACTTAATTATTTTTCTGGGATTTCCTGGTGGTAGGCAATCAGCGCAGCCCATGGACTCCCGCAACGACGGAGGTGTTGCGAGTGCGTTGCCAACTTTTTGGTGATTACGGCTTTGGTGATTTAGGGATTGGGAGAGAGGAAGGATTGGGCCTCCGGTAACTTCACTCACACAAACACAACGCTGTTGTTTCACGCCGGTTTTCTGGTTCCGGTTTTTAACATTCATTAATTAATTATTTATCAAATTCACACTTAGCCATGAAATTCGGCAATACTGAATATAATTCAATTCATAACAACACTATTCCTAAAAGCGACTTATAATTAAGTCAACCAAGTTAGTATTCGTCCAACAAACGCTGCTGAACAAAACGCTGGCGGCGTAACAAAACCTTTGGCCAGCTCATAGACTTTCAAAGTTTGCATATAATTATACCGGACATTTCAGTAACATTTTGAGGAACTACGGACTTTAAAGTCTATGCATAATGGAAGCGGTAGACCGGGTGAGCGGGCTTTATTATTTGTCAGCGCAAGCGTGGTAGATGGATAGTCAAAAATCTATTTTTAAATTTTTAAACATAATTATATTTATTTTCATTAGGGACGATTTAAGAATGAATACACTGGATATTGTATACTTTACTAGGAATAAATAACGTAGTGTATAACAATGCATATTATTTACACCTATGTGGTTAATTTACAAAGTAATTACTCTACTTTAGATTAAAGTGAACCAAAAACAAAAAGGATGTACCTATACATTCTGTAAGCGCAACGGTATACCTTGGACCGGCTCGGAGAAGGAAGAGGATTTTAGTCAGTAAGACTATGTGTCTGAGATTAACTCTTTTTTGACTTTGACTGCACGGTTGGCGCAGTGGCTGGGCAATTTTCGCACGGATCAAAAGATTGACTGTGTGATTCACAAATTGTTATTTCGGGTCTGGGTGGCTTGTGTATGTGAATTTTTATGTTTATAACCGCACCCACGACACAGGAGAAAACTCTAGTATGGGGCAGCGTTTTAAGAAAAAGAAAAAAAGAACTATCGTCTAACATAGGATGGAAGAAATCATTCATTCATTAAAAAAGGTATATCTAATTAAAAAAAGTTACTAGTTATTACATGAATGCAATAAAGAAGCAAGCGATAAATCATCGAAGCCCGTGTATAAATCCAGGCTCAGCTTGCTAAAACTTCTTGATGGCTTAGTACTAAATCTGCTATGGAAGTTATTATGGTAATGCGTCTTCTGAACGACCCGAAACTTCGATTTGTTTTGAGTTATGAAACGTTTGGATCTAGATTCTGTTCCAATTAAATTATGTAGGGTCTTGAATTTCTGATTGTTAAGCTGTGGGATCATTGTGTGCGAAATATGAAGCGAGAATTCTGTGGAAGCCGTTGTTTCTTTAATCATTTTTAAAGGTAAATGATTTAACGCAATGCATTTCACTTATGGATATGCAACTAGGTGTAGGCATCAAAATTACTAGTATTTGTTCAGTAAGTAATCAAATTAAAGATTTTATGATAAGAGTAATCGAGCACAAAGATCACCTTACCTTATTCACCTTACGGTAAACAAGTGACATCGCCCATATACATATATTCGCAACACAGAAATTACAAGTACGTTTCTGGCCATTTGAAGTTTAAAGAGATTTTAGGATTGGGACTGGAAGGTGAGAAGGATTGGGCTATGTACTTATGAAAATAATTGTCACAATGTAATAAGTAAATATGCCAAAAATGAACACAATATGGGCTTAACATCAAATAAATTGAACATATTTTAAAGAGAAATTCAAATAATCAAACAATATTTATTGTAAATAACAATACAATAAGAATAAAAATAGTTCTGTTGACCTTTGGGTAAATAGCGCAAGAAACCTATAAATTAAAGTTAAATAAATATTCAGAACGATATGACGTATCCCTTTGAGCAAAAGAATTTAATTTAAAAAAATCTCCTTTTGTCCATTATCGAATCTGAAGCATGAAATTCGTTAAAATGTATGGTACAAATTATAAAGTCACGGAGTTTCAATTGTTTCTGAATAAAATATTTCAATTAATTTAATTTAGTTTTTTCATCAAATGTAATTATGTAACGTTTTTTATAGCTACTCATAATGTTCGTTGAATTATTTTATACTTAGTTTTAATTCAATTATGAGCTTACATATTATCAGCATGCGGAGTGTCGCGAAATTCGACTGGGTATGTGAATTCCTACGGTAAGGCTCGGAGCAGATGAAGGAATATGGCGGTTTTTAGTCAGTAAAACCTCTGACACTTCATCTTTCCCCATTCATGGTGTGAAGATTAATTAGATTATCCCCCCTTATAGAAGGTAAACTGTATAGGGTGCACATTGTAACCACTGAAACTGGTCCTTTATAGGGATACAACTACCACATTTTTTTTTTTTTTTTTACTTTGGCAACACTGGTAGCCGGTCGTCAAAAACCGACCTCAAATTTTAATTTAATTTTAAAATTAGTTTTAAGTGATATTTAAGTTCCAAATACGTATATTTGTGTTAGAATACATACGTAATTATTACAAGCAGTGTGTGCCTAGTGATATTAATAATACTTCTTCCACAAAACCGAAAAGTTGTTGCGGCTGTCAACGGACGAAGATATCGTCTTATTCGAATAATTAAACCAGGGGAGTATATGTGATAAGTAATTACTGTTATTAGTTTAAACAACAAAAAAAACCAAAATACTAACTAAAATCCTGTGCATAGCGCCCGTTACTTGTATATTGGACTGATTAACACAAAACCGGGTAAACTTTAACTACTTAGAAACAAACTTACAAAAATAAAAAATTATACTATATTGCTATTGTGCTGTAGAATTTGTGTAAATTACATCGTTAAGCAGTATAGTTAATGTTAAAAAACATAATTTGTACGCTTTTCTCAGTAGTATATGACTATATCAGGTACCAATTGTATTCCAATATTTTGCTCATACCTACATATATCAAAAAGAAATATTCTTATGATAGAACATTCAAACTTAACTAAATTATTATTTTTCATATTCTTTACCTCTTTTGTACTTTAAATTCAACTCATTCCCTTCTTACTCACCTACCTTTCTTTTTTTTGCTGTTTTCTTTTTTTTTCCTTTATTTCAGTGTTCATTTCTACATACTTGCCAATATGATGACCCGGGCAAAGGAAATGGAAATTAAACTGAGGGCAGCACTTAAAGAATTGGAGTCATCCAAACTCCTGTGTGACCAACTGCTGCAGGAGCGGGAAGACAATGAAGTGGAAGTGAAGAACATTATTAATAGGAATAGTAAACTCAAAACTGAATTGGCCTAACTACATGTATGTCGCACGGACCTGCTAGACCAACATAATAGATTATTTAACGAAGTCAGTGCTTTTCAGCAGTGCACCGAGACTCATGAACATGCTCTGACACGCATATCACAACTTGAGCATGATCTAAGAAAAGCCCATAATACAATAAATAAACTAGAGGCTAGTAAACAATCAGTACATAACAGTCAGCTGATACTCTTTCTTTATATGATGAGTTAGTTGGGAGTGGGTCTGGTGACATATGTGAGCAGGCCATTACCATAGACTTGACTGGTGATGACACTATCCCCACTCGCCCTGTACTCAATAGTCATAATAAAATAAAAAAGTATATTAGGTTAAATAAAACAAGCAGAAAATTAAAGAAAACTATTAGGAGGCAGAATCTTTTAAATGACAGTGTAAACTTAAGAAAGCAAAAATTATTGTTAACTAATGAACTAAAGTATTGTAAAACTGAGTTTGATAAAAGTAGAAATTTGTATGAAGTAGATATTCAAGCTCTCCGAGAACAACTATTACAAAGAGAAATGTTCATAAATGAGTTGTTCCAAAAATATGAATCTGCTCAACTAGAAATAAATAAAAATATGGTTGAGGCAGGTAAGCTTGTAGATTTGGTGACATACAGTGCTGAAAGATATGAGTCATTAGCAAATAATTTCTCATGCAGCTGTGCCTGTGCCCCGGATTCAGATGTGGGGCCTATGCCTCTGGCACCTAAAATAACACAAGAAATTATAAAATATAACACTGGTGTTTTTACTGACTCAATAGGCATAGGCATTGGGTCACTTATCTCAAATGGCCTAAATCCAAATTGTGGTATAACTAACTATTGTTACCACAACATAAAATTTCGTCAGATAATTAACAAAATAATGCAGGAACCTATCACAAGACATCAGCCTATAGTTATACTAATGGGTGATACTACAGGTGTTAGAAAGAGGGACATTCTGAATGGTGTCAACACCTTATTAAAGCTAGATTCAGGAAAGATAGTATTATGTGCTTTCCCATATTCAGACACTCTGTCAGTGTCTGAGAATCAGAGAATACATAGTATAAATGATATGATATTCAGTTTGACATGTCATAGTGACAATTTATTGTTTTTTGACACTAATAAATTTGTTAGTAGTTTTAAATTGACTAGGAAGTCTTTGTTAATTCCTAGAAAATGTAAAGTATTACTTGCTAGCCTTCTAGCAAATATTATTAATCTAGTATTAAGTGACGAAACTATATTATTTAGACATTCTAATAATGTAGTGATTGATTGTACATATAATAGTACGACGGAGACTCAACATTTAGGGACAAATGTGGGTAGCACTCCAGATAATTTTTTTAATTAAATTTTGAGACAACAGAAGATAACCTAATGAATTCTCATACTACAAATTATCAAAAGGTTTCTTCCCGCCGCATATTATATAATAAACACAAACAAGGAAATATTACACTCCTTAGTCAAAATATTCAGGGCATTTCATCCAAATTACTAGAATTGGAATTATTTTTAGAAAAATTTAAATTTGACATAATTTGTATAACAGAGCATTGGATGAAGAAGTATCAAGTAGAATTTATGAGTTTTAAAAACTATTGTGTTGGTAGTTTCTTTAGCCGTCAAGCAATGATTCATGGTGGTAGTTTAATTTTATTAAAAAACTCAATTAAGTATAAAGAAAGACAAGATATAACTTCACTTTCCATTGAACATACAATAGAATTGTCCTGTGTAGAGCTGGATGGGCATGTTGTGATATGCGTCTATAGACCTCCAAACTTACAAAACTTACGTTTTTAACTCTGTTATGGAACAAGTGTTGCAGAAAACGTGTTCGAACAGTAAATTTACAATAGTATGTGGCGATTTTAATATTGATCTCTTGGAAAACAATTCTAATTGTATTAATTTAGTAAGTCTTTTTAAATCTTTTGATTTGTCTAATGTATTCCTTGAGCCCACCCGAGTAACATCCACCTCGGCTACATGTATAGATAATATATTTTGTAACTGTGATTATTTGCACAAAAATATTGTTAATAGCTTACCATCAGATCACAGTGGGTTAACAATAAACTTAAACAACATCACAACGGTGCCAAAAAAGGAAATAATGTTTAGACATATCACGGATAAAAAAGTTGAGTCATTACATAATAATTTAAAGCAAATATTATGCAGCCCATCACATGATTATGAAGGTCCAAGTGAGATTTATGCCAACTTACTGGCCATTATTAAAACCCAATTTGATAAATTATTCCCCTTAAAACGTAAAATCATTGAATGTAAATTTGTATTCTGTGACTGGGCTACCCCCGGTATTCGTAGAAGTAGGGGAAAGTTATTTGAACTATATGGTATGAAACCATTTAATACAAGCGAAGCCTTTAGCAAGCATGTGTCCAAATATGCATAAATATTTAAAATGGTCTGTAAGCAAGCAAAATCTCTTTACATTAGCCGTAAGATTAAGAACGCTGAAAATAAAACAAAGGCTACATGGAAAATAATTAACAATGAGACAGGCAGACATAAATTGCATAACACGGAAATTAATTTAAATACCGGAAATGGACATGTTAGTGTAAATCGGGAAGTTGCACAAGAATTTGAAATTTTTTTCAAGAATATCCCCATTGAAACTACAAAGGACTTAGAATCATCTCCGGCACTTTCAATTAGTCTTCTCAAAAGAAATATTAAAGAATGCCGTTCTGATTTCCAATTTCAGTACACAAACCCCCAATCAGTAATAAAGGCGTTTAAAGACATTAAAGTTAAGTCTACAGAGGATCTCTGGGGAATGTCTGTTGCAGTGTGTAGGGCTTTTATAGAAGCTATAGCGCCTCATTTAGCTTTAATTTATAATAGAAGTGTAGATCAGGGAGTTTTTCCAAATTTGATGAAACATAGCAAAGTAGTTCCACTGTTTAAATCTGGCGATGATACCGATCCTAATAATTATAGGCCGGTATCTATTTTACCGGTGCTTAGTAAGGTGTTTGAAAAGCTGATGCTTTCTCAGATGCTGCGTCACTTTAACATGAATTCCATCTTTCATGATCAACAATATGGGTTCACCAAAGGTCGATGCACAACTGACGCCGGTGTAACTTTAATTAAGCGTGTTTTTGCCTCGTGGGAGGAGTCGCACGACGCTATTGGAATTTTTTGTGACCTGTCCAAGGCTTTTGATTGCGTCGAACACGAGACACTGTTGCTAAAGTTGGAACACTATGGTATTCGAGGGGCTTCACTCAATTTATTAAAATCATACCTCCAGGATAGGCAGCTTAAAGTACAGGTAAACAAAGTTAATTCTCAGGGTGCTAGCATATCTATGGGCGTACCACAGGGCTCGATATTAGGTCCTTTCCTATTTTTGGTCTACATAAATGACTTACCTCATTTATTTCAGCGAGAACCGGGAATGGTATTATTTGCTGATGACACATCGTTGATTTTTAAAATAAATAGACGGACAAATAATTATGACGAAGTAAATAATGCTATTACGAAGGTTCATAACTGGTTTACAGTTAATAATTTAGTTCTAAACGACAAAAAGACAAAGTGTATACGATTCAGTTTACCAAATGTAAAAAGTAACGAATGTGACATATTATTAAACGGCAAGAAATTGGAATTTGTAAAACAGACTACTTTTCTGGGTATAACCATAGATGAAAAACTACAATGGGGGCCCCATATCACATCTCTGGCAGGACGGTTGAGTTCTGCAGCATTTGCTGTCTGGAAGATCCGACAGCTAACAGATGTGGACACTGCAAGACTGGTGTACTTCAGCTACTTTCATAGCATTATGTCGTATGGCATCTTGTTGTGGGGACAGGCTGCTGACATTGAGTCAATATTTGTCTTGCAAAAGCGTGCAATCAGAGCAATTTACAACCTAAGGCTTCGCGAATCTCTTAGAGATAAATTTAAAGAGATCAATATTATGACTGTGCCCGGTCAGTTTATTTATGAAAATATAATGTATGTTAGGAAACACTTAATATTATTTGATAAGGTATCAGACAGACATAATTACCAAACTAGACATAGAGATAGATTGTGTCAGCCATTATTTAGATTGGCAAAGGTACACAAGTCGTTCATGGGATTCAGCGTTAAGTGTTATAACAAAATCCCAGGCGAAATACAACAATTAAATGAAAGAAATTTTAAATTATGTATAAAGAAAACTTTGTGTAAAAAAGCATATTACAAACTGAGTGATTATATTGAGGATAAGGATGCTTGGAGACGGGCTGGTCCTGCTCCACAGGATAATATACCTACACGAATATAAATAATGTTCCAGTGGATCTTTGCTTGAACGGAAGTTCTTAGATTTTGTAAATTTGTAACCATGCTATTTTTATTGTTAAACTTGATAAATTTGTAAATGTGAGTGCCCTGTAACCTATTAAAATTAGTTAGACTAGCAGAATGTCGGTCCATATGTCAGCTTGGAGTTGTCATGCTCACTCAAAGGTCACATTGGCGGTGGCACGGTCACTGGATCGCTCGATTCCCTATATTATGGTTGAGTTGGGCGATGCTGGTGTACGTGTCATGCTCGTGAACGGGCGCCGTCAATTGGGACTGGTCAGCTCCGGACTGTCTATTGTCCTTAAGGTTATTTTCTTTTTATGTTTCTCTGTATACACGCGTTACACTGTTCTCACATATTCAAACTAACTAAATAATGTATCAAAGAATGTTTATGTGACACTGATTTTAAAAGAGTAACCATGGAGTTTCTTGCTCGTTCTTCTCCATCGGAATCTACACTTTGGAACGAGCGAATAGCTTCACTAAGAGGACTGACCGACAGACTGACACTTTGTATCTTTAAAGTTGTGTTGACGTTCAAAAGTGCCTGTATGGGTCTAATTGAAATAAATAATTTTGACTTTGACTTTGACTTTGACATTATCGCTACTGTCCCAGCCGTAATGTATAAACCGCTTGTATATATTATATACATTATAGACACCACCAAAACGTTTAAAATGAACTAAGAACTCTACACTACTTACTTAGTAGGGTGCTCATGACTAATTTCATCTGTCTAAAAAAATACAAAAATAAAATCGCCAACCGCTTATAACTTAAACCCTTAGACAATAATTTATGAAGGCAACGGACCGCGTCTATCGGACCGTACAAAAGGACTGAAGGATTCACTTTCGGAATTGTTTACACTGCCATGATGTGGGTGCCATTGACATCCAAGCGGTTTAGTTGGGAACCGTTGCCATAGACAGTGACCGCAAACTGTGGCGGACAAGAAAACGCTTTTGTCACTCTTGGAACAAAGTACGGTCTTCAAAGACGATGTATCCGAACTGCATGTCTAAGATTGATGAAGTTTTCAACATTTAGTGTCTAAACTCCAAGTATTTACCGCAGTTTAGCCATCATTAAACGGGGATAGGGAAGAGTAAACAAAGGTTCATCCCTAACGCTGTCTATTATGCATGATGAAGGGTTTCTCCTGCTTTTAAGTACGTTTCATTGTATATTTTAGTGCTTTCCTTGTATTAAATATTAAGGTACACTCACACCTTTCTTCTTTTACTGCCTTTTCGGTTTAGTGGTCTCTAATAATAACCTTTTTTAGGAAACGATCTTGGTGGGTAAGTAGGTGTATATTACAATTCAAACTGTTTTCTTGGAATATTAATAACTACATAAAGTATGGATCAAAGTCCTTACTTCATGGCGTTGCTCCATTCCAGACACGGCAATAAGAAGTACCGACGTATAATAACCATTTAGCAAATGAAATAAAAATTGCAAACAATATTTTATTCTTTCACATTTACTGCAAATTCGGTTAAAAAGTGCTCCAAGAAAATAAAGATATGTAATATTTGTTCCAATTTTAAACTTCTTTCTTGGTTTTGGACCATTGGCAAGTGGTGAGTGGTGATTATTACATAGTTTTACTGGTTTTTGATGGTTACATCTTAAACCGCTTCATCCAGAAATTATTATGAGAAGCCAATGTTCAGCGGAAGATGTCTTGTGACTGATGATGATAATAATAATGATGATGATTATACTTTTGTATCTAACAGATACTTATTTTAGAATTGAACAAACGCTTGACGTTGACGTTCGACCAGACTTACCAACTTTAAAACAAAATTCCCTTAAAATGCAAAACAATTAAAAGAACCACAAATAAATCAGTCTCAAACTAACAAACGGTCGAGATATTATGAAATGAAACTCTCAACATTGTACAATGAATCAAGTCTTAGTTCATTCATAAATAAATAATTAGTACGGGGTTTGTTATATTTGCAACTCACACGAATCTAGACACGAGGCGTTAAATAGATGTGTTATCAAAATTTACCAGTTTGCTTTGAAAATGACCTGGTTCATTACAGATTAGGAGTGCCTGTACTTACTGATTAGCCGACACGCTATGTAATAAGTTTGAGGTGTATTTACATTGTTTTACATCCGTACTTCAAACAACATATCATTATGGTCGTTATCTTTATTGAGATTTATTAAAAATCTAGCTACACTCGCGCGGTTTTACCCGCTGCTTGGTTCCATTTGACCGTAGCGTGATTTTTATAGCCAATAGCACTATTTTAGTGAAAGAATTTCGTCAATCCGACCAGTGGTTTCAAAGATTACCCCCTACATACAAACTTACAAATTTTACCTCTTTATAATATTAGTATAGATAGTTTCAAGCTACAATACACTGGACTAAGAAAGACTACACCGTTCCTTCTTCAGCTCCACAGGGTCCCATGATTGCGTTTGCGATTGCAACCCTCGCTGGGCCCCATTTTTATGGGCCCCATCTGTCATGTGGTGGACTGATGGCTTTTTGAAGCATCCCTTCCTCAGACCAACATAAAGTCCACATTGTCTCCACTTGAGGCGCTTGAGACGTGAGAAGGATAGTTTCCTGCGAGCATTACTGCTTCGCAGAAAGAGGAAACGGCTCCCCAGTTCCTCTCGCTCCGCACCATAGCCTCAATTAACGCCGGGCGCACGGTGTCGCCGCCGCCGCCTTCATTTCATCACTTCTCCGAGGAAACGGCTCAAGCAGGCCATACCACCACAAGTAATTCGAGGTAATATTACATAAATTTTATTAATATTTTAATGCCATATTGAAATATTAATAAAATTTACACAATGTCGCTTTAATAAAATACATCTTAGTTCTGTAAAAGGCACTATCTGGTTTAGGTACTTGCCTCATAATATTTTATGACTTTTTGTCTGAAACTTTAATAGTATTAATTAACTTTATTTACAAATTTTATTATTCATTTTATCGTTAAAATTTAATATGAAAGTTTTTATAAAAAAGAATTTAATATACAGAGCAACGAACATAATGTTATGAATAATACTTCTTAAATTAATATTCGTCATTTAATTTTGGTATTGTAAACCCAGACAGCTAATAACACAAAATGAGTTACAAAATATTTACCGTATCATCTACTCATGTATGCCAGTGTTGCCCTGGTATACATGTGAAGATGATACGATACCATGAGTAGATGAATGCAAGCGCAAAATTTACTGCGGCCGCCGCCCGGAGCAGGAGAACGAACAGGGTGAATTTTAGTCAGTAAGAGTCTGAAAATCTTTCCCGGCCCACTTTATTTGATTGATGAATTTTAGTCAGTAAGAGTCTGAAAATCTGTCTCGACCGACCAGACGGGAGAAGTCATTAAAAAATATATGTATATGTGAAGCATCATTAAGAATTATCAATTACAAACGCGCGACAAGGTGAAATTATACTACCAGTGTCCCAGTTACCCTTAGAATATTTACTTAGAAAACACAATAAAACCAGCCAAATTAAATTACTCTTGTTGACGACAGAACAATTAATCCAAACAGAACTAGACAAAATAAACACGCGTACAAAGTCGTAGACGTAAAGTAATGCAATTAACAAAAACTCTAAAACAATTCAAAGTAGTGAGAACAACGTTTTACTTAAGAACCTTGAGTGCTTCTTACTTTTCTAGAACACTTAGCTAGGGCTTTATTGCCTAGTATCACATTATAATTGTTGCCACGTTTCGACAGATTTTGGGATAGTCCTAGCTTTGAGAATTTTATAACTATACTAGCAGACCCAGCCACGCGTTGCTGTGGTAAAGGTAAATAATATTGTGACTGTAAATTGAGATGTATCCTATATTTCAAGTTGGATCAAAATGTACCCGGAATGCAAATCAAATTTAAAATCGGTTTATTTTTTTAGGAGTCCAGGACAAACACGTGACTCAAAATTTTTATATGTAAAGATTTAAATGAGCGTCTTCAAAGATCGAGGGAATTGGTTGTCAGATAGATAATCAAATAATTTTCGACTATTTATATAAGTTTTTGTCAGAAGAAAAAACTTTGATAAAACGAATTAATAAAGAATGTCGACACATCACCGCTTTTGCTCGGCATAAAAATGTTGAGTATATTTTTACGTCATACAATAATTGAAAATAAAATTTATCATTAGAAGCACATAAAAAAATATATCGTCAACCCTATTTAGCTATACCTATAGATAGATTGAGAATGTTGGTTTTTTCATATGATAGGTTGACAACCGAGCAGACGGATTACCTGATGGTAAGCAATCAGCGCCGCCCTTGGATACCCGCAACAGCAGAGGAGTTACATGTGCGTTGCCAACCTTTTGGGGATTAGGGATTAGAAGATTTAGGGATTGGGGAGGGAAAGGATTGGGCCTTCGATAACCTCACTCACACGGCGAAATACAGCGCTGTGGTTGTTTCACGCCTGTTTTCTGTGAGGCCGTGGTATTACTCTAGTCGAGCCGACCTATTCGTGCCGAAGCATGGCTGTACTACACTTAAAGTTAAGGCTTTATCCAACGTTTATTAGCACTAATTTAATTAACCTAATCTCTATGCAAGTTGCAGCATTATAATATGTACAGTGTCATAATGCACGAATGTATAATTTGATTTGCGCTTTACATTTCACAGCTGGACGGCGAAAGCCAATCATAATTTTAAATGCAAAATACTGCCCGCAGCACGTAATTATACGCGATCAACATATTTATAGATATTTGAAAGCTATTAACATTAATGTGTACTTGAGTAGATTTTATTCCTGTTTGACTGAATATCGTTCCGGCAAAGTAGCTGGTATGAAAATGAAATATGATAAAATCATGATCTATTAACTAAAGATAAAGAAAAAATAATTATGTGTAAAATTTACGTGCAATTGATTAAATGTAACTTGATGCACTTTGTAGGTTGGTGAAGATTAAAAACAATAAATAAAAACACTGAAATTGTTCTTAACTTTCATTTATATTTCGCTGCTGGTTATTTCAGAAGATAAGAAAAAAATATATTTTTATATAATGTCGTGGTGGCTCGGAGGTAAAGGTGCCGCTTTTTGTGCTTGAGTAAACCTGGACTAATAACTTTTTAATATAAGTTTGAAATCACGAATCCGCTTCAAGCAAGCGTGGTAACTAACGCGTAAACCCTTCTCCGCATGAGAAGAGGCCTTTGCCCAGCAGTAGGTAGGCAGGCACGGTGGTCGTTTATCAATCTGATTTTTATGTTTATGCATTAAGATTGTCATTACTAAGTTTGAATTATTTTTGAAAGCGAAATAATTCGGTAGCACAGTACCATGGTCTCCCTACTCGAACGTGTCTAATGGACGAGGTTCAAGTGAGGTATACACCTGCATTAGTAGACTCGTTAGCTGACGGGCACCGCGAGTGCATTCTCCTAACACTCAGTATCTGTCACCGACTGAAGACGTTTAGAGACACAGGTAATGTACCTCGTATTTATGTTCTCGAAGGTACTTATTTGTCGAGAGTAATTTGTTTCGAAGTTAGTTTTTAATGTGTTTGCATTTGGCGTAAATCATAAACGTATTCACGGTCACATTATTAATAACTAAACTAAACTAATATAAAAAAATATCATCTAGATTTTAAATGTGTAGAAATCTTATATATAAAAATGGATCGCAAAATGTGTTGTAAGCGCATAACTCAATAACGCCTGGACCAATTTGGCCAATTCTTTTTTTAAGATGTTCGTTGAAGTTTAAGGATGGTTCTTACGGCGAGAAAAAATCGCATAATTGCCGGGAAAACCCTAAAAACAGTCCTTTTCTTTTTCACATACAAACGTTTTCTAACTAAAACGTCGAATCAATTTGAGCTTTATTGCTGTTATACATAAGGTTCATATTAATTAACAAGCACTCACTGTTATCTAAGAAATAAATGAAAGAAGCAAAGGTGTGTTCCTAACGTCAAAAAGTAAATTTGCACTTTCTTACCACTAAACAAAGTTCAAATTCAATCATCTATCAAAACAGTGTGCGCGTGTGCTTAGGAGCTGGAGCACAGAATTCGTCGTTTGAGGATTAATAAGTCGGGTTCCGAAAACAAAAACAAAATCCGATTTGAATGATTCTTTCAGTGTTATGTAGTCCATTTATCGAGGAAGGTATATTTTATTTAATTCAAAATTATTTTGTAACACAAGGAGTAAAATCGAAAACCTATTTTTGCGTGCGCTGCAATAACTATTGACCATAGAACAAAATGATGTACTACGGGTTTGTAGATTCTATTAAAACCTACAAAAAGTCCGCGAGAGCATATATCTAGCTATCATGGTTTAATCACAATACCCGATTTTGTGTTCAAAATAATTATTAAATCGTCTGAAGGAAAAAAAGCGTTAAATATGTATCGTACTTAATATTATTCTTTATCGGAATTAAGCATTATGTTATCAAGAGTATTTATTTATAAGTATTTTAAAATACTTTTTTATTTCCTCTCAATCTCTCAATCGTTTAAAAGTTATCATGTGTGTAAGATGTTAAGAGTTGGTACCTTATTAATGAGTTATGGACCATAGAGTTTTTTATCAACATAAAATCCTGTAATAATATTTTTCGTAATATATTTGTTGATGATTGTAAGTATAAGATCTTTGAAGAGTATAAGAAATACATTTCTAAACTAACTCTGCTAAGGAAAAGGAAAAACATACATCTTAATTTGGAAATGTCGTTGCGGAAGCCATACGATGTAAATGAATTAAATGAGTATATTACTGTAAATGCACCCAGGTTCTTTAATGACCAGGTAATGGCAAACAATAGTGTTATGCTCAGTGTTGTTTCAATGAGGGAAAAATATTTTTTTGGATGCTCCAGGCGGAACCGGCAAAACTTTCATTAGCTACTAATATGATATTAGCAAAAGTAAGGTCTCAGGGAAAACTAGCTTTGGCAGTAGCGTCATCTGGAATCGCTGCTACTATATTAGCTGGCGTACGCACAGCTCATTACACTTTTAAACTAACATAACCTAAACGTTCCGTTACAGAAAAATGGCCTTTTAGGCAAAGTTTTGTAAGATGTCACTTTAATAATCTGGGATGAATGTACCATGATTCATAGAGCTCATGTGGAGGCTCTAGATAGGACTATTATAGATATTAGAGACTGTGATAAAATCATGGTTGGGATTACTGTCATGTTTGCTGGGGATTTTCGGCAAACTTTACCAGTAGTAGTAAGAGGAACTAAAGTAGACATTGTAAAAAATTGCCTTCAAAGTTCTCAATTATGGAAATTTGTTCATACCTTAAAACTATCTACGGACATGAGAGCATATTTGGGAGGAGGTAGTACAAATTTTACTTTGAAGTTACTTTTAGTTGGAGACGGAAAAGTACCTTATTTTGAAAACAAAATTTATTGATCAAGATTTAGGAGAAAAAAAGACTAGCATTGAGAGTTAAATATCAAAAGATATCGTCGAAATAGAAAATAAAGATTATCAATGGAAGTGTGCACAGTCGGTGCGGTGGCTGGGCACTGGCTACCGTGCAACGTGTCGCGGGTTCGATTCCCGCACGGAACAACACTTTGTGTGATCCACAAATTGTTGTTTCGGGTCTGGGTGTCATGTGTGTGTGACATTGTATGTTTGTAAACGCACCCACAACACAGGAGAGAATCCTAAAGTGTGTACAGTAAAGTCTAAACAGTAGTGTTGACAAAATTAACGATTTAATTTTAACCAAACTTCCAATGGATCAAGAATATGCAGTCCATTATCTACAGGGATGTTTTCATTGTTTAAACCCGAGGGGAATCCCATCACATTCTCTCAAGTTAAAAATTGGTGCCCCATTATTTTACTTTGAAATTTTTGTAACGGGAGACTTAAGGTTAAATTTGTTCGCAATAACGTGATAGTTGCAATAATAGTTCTGGCTGGTCCAGTGGTTGGTCAAACAGTATTTAAACCTCGGATCCTAATGATTCCAAATGATTTGCCTTTACATTTTAATCCAATTCAGAAAATAAGACAAAAAATTTAATTTACTCAGAAGTACTTTAAAATGATATTTGAACCCGGTTTAAAGTGGACGGACACTCCCGCCTGTAGTCGTAATTCTTACTTTGGCTGAATTTCGAACAGATAAACAGCTATTGCTTACTTGACTTATACAATTTAACTTAATCTATATTTTTATGATATTTTTCTTAATATTATACCTAAACATGAAAAGTTTGGTTGTTTGTTATGAAGGCGGTAATCTCGGGAAATGCTGATCTGATAATAATGAAAACTGTTTAAATATTCAATAGTCCATTTATTGAGGGAGGCTATAATATAGACAATATTTTATCTCGGTATTTCCACGGAAACGACAAAAACGCGGGTGAAACCGCGGGGCACAGCTAGTAAGTAATAAAATTATTGAATAGTTGTAAGATGTTCATTCTTAGGTTATTTTGCATGTAGGGTTTACCTGTAATTGGTTGTACAGTTATAGATAAAAGACAACAAACTTTTAAATACTACCTAAATAAAAAAAACTTCTCACTAGCGACCCACCCCTGCACCGCGTGGGTATCTAACATTCCTTTTTCTTTTAACGTCACCTTAAGACAAGGAAATTAATCAAGTTTAATCAAACATAAAAATATCTTTTAGTGTGGGAAAGCTTAGTATCGGCACGAATGGGTCAGCTTGATCCGAGTTATACCACGGCCTCTCAGAACACTGGGGTGAAACTAGCACAGTGTAATGTTTCGCAATGTAAGTGAGGTTACAAGAAGCCCAATCATTTCTCTAATGCTTAAATCTCCAAAACTCTAATCCCTAAAAGTTCAGCAGTGCACTCGTAACTCCTTTAGATGATACGGGTGTCCATAGGTGGCGCTGATTGCTTAGTAATCCGACTGCTGGTTTGACAACATATCACAAAAAAAAAAACGTTAGTATTATTTCTATTCAGATTTATCTAAATAATAGTGTAGCAACATTGAGTTTTCTATTTCGGCAATAATACTTTTAGATAAGAACTATTTAATTAATATTTACAATATATTTTATTGCAAATCCCGTGTCTATGACCTTTATATTCTAAAATAATAAAAAATTCTATTCTTATCTGTTATACGGCCCGTTTTATTTTAATTCAAATTTTAATCTACCTCTTTGACAATTTTCATTGAAATCCATAATTGATTGAAAACTACCGCGTTTATAGTATTAGAAGGATATTCTCCAAAGATGAAGATTTTCCAAAGCTATAAAATCACAATGCCTTATTATAATTAAGAATTAGCGAATTAATCTCTTCAAAAAATTAATCAATGCTTCTAATGCGGACATAGTATTTATCCCCAAACTTTGCTTGAAGTATAAATGGCAGATTTCCTGTTTTAAATTCAACCCTTTAATAAGAATTAACTTGACAAATAAGAGATTTAAGAGGCTGAAGATAAATTAATTTGTTTGTTAGCTGGCAAAATGAATTATGCCCTTTTTGCGTTTCAAAAGGAAGTTGGGAATGGGGATTAGAATGATAAACGTTGTTCCGTAAGATTATTTTTTTGTTCAGTGAATGAGAATGACAAAAAAAAATACTTAAGTAATATTAAACTAATTCTTCTTTGCTAGTAAAGTTTGTAAGCATATTACAGTGACAAATTGAAAAATTGATAATAGACTTATCATTTTTGGACTAAAATTTTCGCATCTTATTTTAGTCACACCATCGTGATCCACACGCTAAAGTAAAATAAATTTGTTACTAATCTTAATCTGATTCTGTTTTCAATTGGTTTTGTAAGGTCATTACACATTTGCCTGGCCAATAATGCCAATAATGCGTCGTCTACGTCTGTGGTAAACAAGGGTGTGATCACGCACAGATCCGAAGGTACGGCAAGACGCTTTCGTAGAGTCAAAAGGCCGAGGTAAATAGAGCTCAATAGGGCTGATGTTCAGCTGGGGTTCCGGGTCATAGCTAAAGATACAACGCGGTCCCAGTCTGGAGTATCACAAAGATTCCTATGCTTTTTAGTCAGCCAGATTCTGATACTTCCTCTCGCCTCATCAGAAAAGAAATCATTGAATGTGATTCCCCACTCAAAAAGCAATGTTTATACATTTAAAGGAAACTGGTGACATTTTAAGGGAATATAACAGGCAGTTAGGTGCAATATCGCGCTTCTGCAGAAAATTGCATCAATCAATGAGCACATATCTATCTAACAGCATTCCAATACTCAAACAGATTCAATAACGAAACTAAACAGAACACTACGGACATATTTGATCAGCCCTTCAATTTCAGAATAGCTACTGTATACCCAATAATCACAGCTTTGCACACAACTCAATAGGTTACAGTATTAGTTGTGTGTTAACTACTTGATTATTAGTAAAGAGTTTGAATTTAGCTGTCCGAGTGTCGCATTGTAGTGGATTTTAATACCAACATTTGACACGTCCCATCTAAATATATGAAACTCAAAGGTGACTGATATAGTGATCTATCAACGCACAGTCCAAACCATTGGACTGATCGGACTGAAATTTGGCATGCAGGTAGATGTTATGACATAGGCATGCGCTCAGAAAGGATTTTGGTAAATTTCACTTTTAAGGGGATAAAATAGGGGATGAAAGTTTGTATAAATCTTCTTAGATTTTCGACTGATTGAGCTGAAATTAAAGATTGATGAAGATGAGGCCTTAATTTTTAACACACGCTAAACAAAAGTAAAGCCGCAGAAACTATACCTAATGAATAATAATATTTCTTAATAATATAATCGATAGAAGCCGCGGGCAAAAACTAGTTCTTTCAATATAATGATTATGGAATTAGAAATTTTCGTTTTGTGAAGAAGAGGCTTTTTTTGACCAAGGGGGAAACCATGACATTCAAAGTAAGACTGTTTTTAATTATTCTTCAGTGTGGGTAAGAGACAGAGCTAGATAACTTGTATAGCTCTTTCTCTTACCTAGCTAAGCCCCCAGTGGGCACTTATCTATACGTAGACTCATGGCAATAATGATCAAACAAATTTAAATAAAAAGTACTTGGTAAGAAGTTCATCAAATGGGTCTATAAATCCCCTGATTAGAGATATTATAATGGATGTTAACCAGTACAGTGATAAGAGTGCATAATTTTACAAAGTTTAATTAAAATGTGTGTGTGTGTGTGTGTGTGTGTGTGTGTGTGTGTGTGTGTGTGTGTGTGTGTGTGTGTGTGTGTACAGGGTAGCTAGGCTAGGTAACGATAAGAAATTTACGAAATACTGCTAAAACGAAACGAAGAACGAAGATTTTGCTCATTTGCGACCACTTGGCCTACGACGCAAACAAAATATAGTTTCAAAAATCCACTTCACGATCATACGTACATACATAAAATGTAATTTAAAAAAATACAGCGTCATATGTCCGTTATATGTATCGTATTTCCATGCGTTTCTCAGATACTGTTTTGTAGAATTAAAGTGCCGTTGACATAATTCTACAGGGTTTAATGTTATGTTATGACGTCACGTGCTACCTAACTTAGACAAGACTGAGCTTGCATAAATTTTATAGTGAATATAAGGGGTGTGAGAATGTTTCTCTTGTGTAGGTGTACAATAGATTACTAAAATAGGTCGTTGGATACAGAGATGTAGTGTGAGAAACAAAAACATATGCTAGTCTGTGAGGAATTTGTAATGTACCAGAAATATCTTTTAACGGTACTGTTTAGGTTTAGTGTAAGCTCTAATATTGATAGAGGAAAGGAAAATAAAAATAGTTGCTGAATGGTTATGGTGTACCTAAAAATTAGTAATTTGTTGGAAGAAATTATGACAGAAAACAAAGCCGCCTTCACTGTCCTTATCCTTAAAATGATTGAATGATAATGATGAATGATAAAATGAGTTTTTATTAGATGGAATGATTAAAAAGGTTTATATGTATAATAACATCCAATAAATAGTGGAGAAATTAAAGTATCAGTATTGAACCCGTGCGAAGCCGGGGCGGGTACCTAGTTCGTCAATAAACAATTAAAAGCAATAGCTAAATAGAGTAAAACTCCGCAGCTAATAAAACCTAACAATCTCAAAATAAAATAAAACATTTTTATTAGCAAGCAACGTAACTAAAGACATTGGCTGAAAAAAGGAAAACATGAAGAAGAAAAAAAGTTGAACATTCGAAGTTCGAATTTTATTTGCTTCATTAGATAGAGGTAAGGCCAGACAAAGTTCAAAATGAGACAACGACTGTTTGCAACCGATTCTAATTTTCTGGACGAATTATCTTCGAAACTGTAGTTAGGAATCTCTAAAAGTTGGAAAGGTTTTTACGTATCGATAGTTCTTATTCGATTTGCCTATTTTGACTGCACTTGAGGTGATGCGGTGGCTGGGCTACCAGCTGCCTTGCAAAAGGTGCAAAATGCTGCACGGAACAACTGTTTGTGTGATTCACAAATTACTTGCAACATTTTTTTTTATATAGAATGCAGGTAAAATTTGTAGTCTAATTGTTTCTACTTAGTCTGAAACGGTTTGTTATGCTGATAGCCAAAATCTTGCCTTCGATTATTATTGGTACTTATGAATATAACATTACAAGGCTAACGGGGATACACCATAAGTAAACTTCTGCAAACCCCTCCAAGCAATAACAAGAGCAATATTATCATATGTAAATCTAAAATATAATACGCCCGTATTTGTACAGGTACCTATATATGTGTACATAGATATATTCTTACATATTATTGTACATACGTGTGCAATCATAATCAAGAACCCAACATTTCGCCCAACACACCTTATCTAAAATCAACATAAGTCAACCCGTAGGTTCCCTGTTTTACATGCATAAATTAATTTGGAAGCCTCACTGGCTAACATTTGTACAGAACTCGGCGATATGAGAGAAAAAGTTCGGAATGCGGGCACCACATTAAACGTTTCGCACATTGCTTTTGTTCAAATACTTTTAGATGGAGAATTCTTGTTCCTTGAGGTACAATGTAGGGCACTGCGGGCGTGTTTTAATTTTGTCAGCTTAGTAATTATGCGCCATAATGCCTGGGGGATTTGTCGTGTGGATATGATGTGGTAGTGCGTTTTCGCGTCTGTCGAAAACTCCTTGATGAGTTTTTTGTGTAGGAAAATGTCACAACGATATTTATTTTTGGCTTGAGAGAGCTGGCTCGAACTGTGATACCACGGCCTCGCATAAAAATGCCGTGATTTTTTTATGCGACAAGACGACTAAGTAGGAACCAGCGCCGCCCATGAATACCCACACGGAGGAGTTACAAGTGCGATTCCGACCATTTAGGCATTAGGGATTCGGAGATTTAGAGTTTGGGGAGGGATTGGGAAATGGAAAGGATAGGAATGTGGAAAGAATGAAAACGCTGGTCCTGTGATTCGTAAGTATCTTGTAATGAGATAATCGGTGCCTCCCTCCTCGTAGAGACTACATTTTAAATTTCTAGAATTCATTTATCAAGTCATCCGTTTATTATTTTACATCATTCCAAGGAATATTCTTGTAGTAATATCGGTCCTAATCACTCTTTTTAAAATCGAAATAATGATACTACCATCGCTATCCAACAACGAAGATGGGAGCAAATTCTTCTTAACTTAGCCCTTCTTAGCTGAAGCCATTAAAAACAACGAAGTGAGGAGTATTATACACCAAAAGCACATTAATCCTTAAAACGGGTAATTATAATGAAATTTTGTAGCCATATAGTCTGTACAACGTGTGAGAATAATTTACTAGGGCATTATGCCACATCGTAAATAGTGTTTTATCCCATAATAAATGAAGCGTACATTATCAGATTATTTAGCGTTAAATTTGAGTATAATGGGTGTATTATTTCATTAAGTCATCAAATGTAATACGTCATGTTTGCAGTTCGACATTCACTAATGAATATTATATTTTAGCCAAAAATATTTCTGTAGTCGTCTATTGGATTTAAAACCAATAGAAATTTAAGACGAAACTCAATATTTTATACGCAATAATTCTGCATCATTGTCTATTATTTCTTAACCTTTCAATCCCAACTTATTATTAATTTCTTACAATTAGCTATAATTCAATTAGCTTTATAAACTTTCCTATATAATGCTATAGAATTTTATGAATTGGATAGGGGTGATATTTCAATGGTTAGATAAAAGTTACCTGGGGTATAATTATGCTGCTGTCGCGTCAGAATGTTTGTATAAGACAGCGAGAGCAAAAATTTTTATCCTCAGATAACAATTTGTCCAACTATTGAAAATACCTAAAAAGCCCTTAGGAAAATTTTGTCTATTTGTTATTTCTATTTGAAAAAAAAACGTAGAATGGCGTCTAGGATTTTCTTCTGTGTCGTAGCTGCGGTTACAAATATACAATTTCACGTGAACATGACACCCAGACCCGGAACAATAATTTGTGGATCACACAAAGAGTTGTTCCGTGCGGGAATCGAACCCGCAAAACGTTGCACGGCAGCCAGTTGCCCAGCCACCACACCAACCATGCAGTCGAATATTATTATCAAACAAAATCTAAATAATGCACAGACATTTTGATAAAACCACAAATACAGTTGACCTGCATTTGGTGTTGATATTTTGTATTAATTTACTAACGGGTCGTGGAGCGATGCATCATAGATGATTCATTGGTCGTTCAAGAGGCGTTTATGCATGGTGATACATCAATACCTGTCTTGACCACTCCTGTGTTGTGGCTAGGTTTAACCTGGAATTACTATTGGCGATATACATCAATCTATTGGTATATGACTTATGTTGCCAGTGTTATCGTGTTTTATTTACATGTGTATTTTTTTGCTGGCAACATCGTGTATGTGAAACTGTCATATAACGCTTTGTTTTTTTTTTTTAGAATAGGAGGCAAACTAAGAACTAGAAATAGGAAACTAGGAAATAGGTCGTGGTGGCCCGGAGGTTAAGGTCGCTTCTCATGCATGAGGGTGTGGGTTCGAAACCTGGCAAGTACCAATGTGACTTTTTCCGAGTTATATGTAACTTTCTATGATGATTTAGACACCACTGACAAACGGTGAACGCATTGAGCAGGCGTGGTGATTAATGCTCAAACCTTCTCCGTGTGAGAAGAGGCCTTTGCTCAGCAGTGGGCACTTATAGGCTGATGATGATTGTGATGAGGAGGCAAACCTGATAGTAAGTGATCGGCGCTGCCCATGGTCACCTCCAGCACAAGAGGTGTCACAGGTGCGTTGCCGGCCTTTTAAGAAGGAGTACGCTCGTTTCTTGAATGTATTAAAGATATTATAATCAGGGACGAGTTGTATTTATATTCGTCTTGATTAGCAGAATAATAATGATTAAAATAGCCATAAAGACATTTAGACAGTCAATCTACTTCTTCATCGTACTTTTTTTGTGCGTGAATCAATCAATTAGATTGATTCTCGATAGGAACAAGTAACTTGAGAGCGTATACACGGCATAGGTTTCCATGAATGGAAATTGGCACTTGTACGTACCTAATATAAATAATATGGTCTCAAAACTTAATTCAGTACATTTTAAGAAAAAAGAGCTTTGGGTGACGGGGTGAGATCATTTTCCCACTTATTACAAAACAATTTTTAATCTTCAGTCTATGTTTCAACCACTGAGTCGGGTTTTGTATTTTAATCTTATTCTTTTTTTTATGGTATAAGTCGGCAAACGAGCAGAGACGGTTTACCTGATGGTAAGCAATCGGCGCCGCCCATGGACACCCGCAACACCAAAAGAGTTACGAGTGCCTTGCCAGCCTTTTGGGGATAGGGGTTGTGGATATAAGGATTGGGAAGGGATAGGGGAAGAGGAGGGATTGGGCCTCCGGTTATTTCACTCACACGGTGAAATACAACGCTGTGGGTTGTTTCACGCCGGTATTCTGTGAGGCCGTGGTACCACTCCGGTCGAGCGGTAGAGAGACCCATTCGTGCCGAAGCTTGGCTCTCCCACTCTTAATATGCTCACCTACCTTCAATTTGAAATATAAAAACTGGCTCAATCATTTACTACAGAGAAACCTTGTTTTGTAATAAGGTCGTTTACGTTTCTATACAAACGAAAAATATTTCAAAAATGTATTTAATTAGGATTTAAAACTTTGATATTGTATGAATTAGTACCAACATTCATTGATAGGCTGAATATTGGCATGGAAATATATCCTGCGGCATAAATACTTAAAAATGGTCCTAATCTCAATTATTTCCAGATCAATAGAAGAAAAAATTAACTCAAGAGACATTACGATGATTTTATCCTTTTTTACATCCCAACAAAAATATATGCAACTCTTTCAGAAAATCGGAAATGACGTCACAACACGCAGTGTTAATCATTTCTTCATAGGTAGGCGAGCTATGATCCTTTGTTTATAAATACTGGGAGGCATTAACGCAAAGTCTCCCATTGTGCAGACCAGAATATAGCCTACCCTTTACAGCCAAATTAATTTATTACACTAACAACTGTATTACAAAGTGATAAAGTCGAAAATCGATTAAACAGGCTTTAAATTTTTGGGGAGCTGGTTCTGCTGGCATCTTGTTCATACGACCCATGTCTTGGAAGCTTTGCAGACTTATTCAAACGTGATTAAAATGAAGATTAAGAACAGAAATGTTACTTATAATATTAATAGAACAATGGGCAAGGTTTATAATTAGATGAAGGTAAATACTCGGGACCAGGATGACGTTTCATAATTTGTTCATGACCAACTGTGTGTATGTGTGAGTGTGTGTGTGTGTGTGTTTGAATGCAACTTGGAAGAACTGTGGTAGGTCCATAAAATGTTATTTCTAGATAGATCTGTTAACTTTTGTGAACAAAAATCCTATACTATGTATTACACTTATTTAGTGAAAAAGAAAACTGTGTACAACGTAAAATGAAAAATATGTCAAGCAAACCATCGACTTAAAAGTGCTCTGTACCATAGACAAAAAAAAAATTATCAGAAACAAAAATGTGGTACTATAGTGTACAACTGCAGGTAATGTAATGTATTATGCAAGCTTTGAAATTTAAATATACATTTTATTTTAAGAAGGTCTAAATAGAATATTCTTATTAAAAAAAACAGAATTTTCCTATTTAAAATTTTGAATCGTCAATGTAAAATATAATATTTTAAAGACATATATTTTATATGAAATTTTCAGAGATTTAATTCTGCAAGTTGCAAGTTGGGTTGGATCCACCGGTGAAAAGCATTTCTTGTTACAAAATTCATTGGAACAATCCCAAGGGCTTTCAAATATTAGCAAAGCAAACCCATCTGATGATGAGTTCTATTTTATTAATGAGAAAAGCAAAATTGTAAGCAGACGAGCATAAAATAATGCTTCAAGCGTGTCGTATGCCGAGCCCCGTTCATTGTATTTAGAGCTTAGCGCGGAAATATGTCAGGAACATTTTGAAATTAAACCAATCTGACTAATGTAGGTTTGCAGTAAGTGTTAAAAGCGTTTATACTTCTCGGGTTTTTTCACAAACTTCTAAGCCAAAAGTCATGGAATCAGTTCAGCAGTACCAACCGATTTTAATTTTATTCTAATACGCAAAGTTTTTTGATCCTTATGCATAGATCTAAAAACTTATTTCAAGTAACTACTAATAAAAAAAAATTCTTTAATCAAGCTGTTAATCTTGATATTATGATATTTCTGTTTAGGCTTTTTTTGAAATTTTATTAAGTTTCCATACCATTATTTTTTGTAAAGTGGGAAATCATAAAATTATTCTTTCGCCCAGGATCGGACGAGTATGAGACTGACGCGCGCGAGATTTGATGCGCGCGCGGAACGCTGCGCGTACGCCTAGGTCGGGTTCCGATCAGATGGTGAGCTTGCTCGCCGTCCGAAGACCCACGGTTGTTAATAGGAAGAACGTAGAAAATTAAGAAAAAAATGGTTCAATTTTACCCTAAGAACTGTAGAAAAATACTAATAATCTGCTAATGCTATTTCGAATATTTATTCGAGCAGAAACACGTTAGGGTTTGCTTGACAGGTTAAGCCTTGCATGCTTGCATATGTCTACAAGGTTATGCAAGCAAGGTGCCCTTAGAGTGAACCATTCATAATTAAATGATTGAACAGTTGACGCGATGGTTGGGTTAATGGCTATATAGTATATCCATGTTATTCTAGGTCTGGGTGTGATGTGTATGTAAAATTGTATGTTTGAAAACGCGCTCACGACATGCAAAAAAATTTTCGAGAGAAGTGGAGGTTACAGCCATGAGTATAAATGTGGATGGATGGAGAGGGAGAGTGAGACCAAAAAAAATATGGATGGATTGTGTGAGAAGTGATATGGAAGACAGAGGAACTAGCGATAGCGTGACGGGTGACAGGATAGAATGGAAGAAAAAAACATATTGCGCCGACCCCAAATAAAACGGGACAAGGGCAGGAAGATGATGATAAAGTGGAGGTTACAAAAAAAAAACAGAACAGAACAAGGTCTATAAGTTACAATAATGCTTCTAATGTTAACGTAATTATTTGCCCGAAGCTGTAATTACGAGTTTTAATAGGAAAACATTTTCGATATCTTCACTTTATGGCAAATATCCTTTCTTCAATAGAGCCACGGTAACTTAACAGTTGTACTTATTCAGTTAATCAATGCCAAATTTATTATAGGGCAATCAAGAAGGTTATGGGGTAAAATTACGAGCTTCAGGTACAATGACCTTCTTGACAATTTGGTTTTATGAACCCTTACCTGCTGTTGTTTTAATTGAGGTGGATTTAGGTATTATGAGTTGTACGGATGACAATGTTGTCAGTTTCATTGTAGTCATCTTTGTTTGAAGACATAAAATGAATGCTGTTTTCTTAGTGCTTAAGATTTTTAAGTGATGTGCAAATGTTGTGATTAAAAAAGAAAGTTTGGAACAATTACAGACTAGGTAATGTTCCAAACTGTTTACTTCAATGTGACAAAAATGTTTTGATAAGTATGTAGGTATCTCCCCATCCGTCATCGTCTCATTAGCTGTAAAATAACCACTGATCTATGGCATCTGCCTTTTCCAATGACTTTTACAGCGGTTGGCAAAAAGCGACCTCTGTCCAACAGCTCTCTGATACTTTTATAAGATCTTCCGTGCACGTTGTAGATAAAACACTTGCCAACGCAACAATGTTCCATGACTCGGCTTGAAGCTTGAAAAGGAGGGGTTTCTAGTCTAGTCTGACACTCTTTCTTGTCCCACCTAGTGTGGGAGAAGAATTTCATGATTTTCAAGAAAGGTAGAATAATCTGCAAAGTGTCTTACCGAAGTTATAAAAGTTGTTAAGTATTTTGAAATTCGATAAGATATACCTTATGCGTTTCATAATGCTTATCACATTAGCATAAAACAGAAACAAAATGCAAAGCTAACCACATAAAAACAAAATGATTCTAACAACACCGAAAAAAATTAAAACATTTTTGCGGTCCGCTACAAAAATGAGCCTACTTCCTGTCACGAAGGTATTTTGTTGTGAAAAAAATAGCTTGAACAGGATCCGGTGAAATCTTCTTTAACGGCGTGAAAATCCCTCGATTCCTCTCTGTATTCCAATTATGTACATTACAATTGACCTTATTTTAAGTTTAGATTCTAATAGAATAACTTTTTGGTGAAAAAAAGTGGCAATGGTATTCATTGTCAATTCTGAACTTCAATACTAATTGAGGAAGCTAGTAAGTAGTAGTCCTTGTTATAAATTGTTGGCTGTTAAAAAGATTTATTAGTATTTTTTTCTCCTACACAATTAAGCGCATTATTTGGAATAAATCCCTTGGGGAACACCTAGCTTTCATTTTGAATTCGTGTAATCAATGAGTAAAAAAACATCGCAATATATTTTTTCTTATGCAACCTAATGTTTACATGCTTGCAAAAGGAATACAGTTTGTATAAAAACATAATTGTTTCGACATCATGAATGAAAAGTAAAATGTAATTTTTATTTTATGATTCTTAAAACTCTTTTGGCTAGCTTTTGTATAAGCGGCGTATAATAAATACTAACAGTAATATTTAAAACACAAAATTCATTAATAAAGTGTTCATTAATGGTATACTAATGTACTTTTAATATTTTTTTATTTTTGTATTTTTCTATCTGTGTTTTTCTGTTTGTTGTTGGCTGGCGGGTGGTGCAGAGTTGCATATCTTTAGTAGCAAGCATATTATAACCAATTAGTAATTAATTTATGTGTTGTCTAATTATACATCATATATTTATTTATTATATAATTCATATATTTATTCATATCTGAAAATGATTCTTTTTTCTCTGCAAATGAAGATAGTTCGTCTGGTAGCGATAGCTTCTGCTCATTGACTGAATCTCTGGGTGATTTACTGAAGAAACAATTTGAGGATAATAATTCTCGATTGTTAAATGTTTGTCACATTAATGCTCAGAGCCTACCCAGCCATTACAGTGAGCTGTATGAAGCATTTAATAACAGCAACGTTCATGCCGTCCTGATTTCCGAAACTTGGCTCAAGCCTCATCTTCTGTCGATCACCTATCCCTTAACCGTTACATTCTGATACGGAATGACCGTACGGACGGTAGGGGAGGTGGCGTGGCTATATATCTCCGCAGCGATTTCCCTTACAAGGTTATCTCCACGTCATCCCCTAACGGTGCTGCGGAGTATATAGTTCTTGAGGTTTGTGTCCGAGGGGTGAAGCTCATTTTAGGTGTGGTTTATTGTCCTCCCTCTGTCGATTACTTCACTGAATTCGAAACAGTACTTGAATCCGTGGGTTCGGAGTATGCGCATCACATAATCATGGGTGATTTTAACACTAATCTCCTTGCCAACAACTCCTCTCGTTCCCGCAAACTCCGACATTTGATCGAGTCAGCAAGTCTTCACCTGCTACCTCTCCAACCTACTCACCACAACGTCGCTGGTGATGACTCTTGGCTCGATTTAATTGTCATATCCAATCCCTCTCTGGTTTCGTCTCATGGCCAATATGAGGCGCCAGGATTTTCCCATCACGACCTGATTTTCCTTTCCTACATCCTCAAACCACCCAGGGTCAATCCCAGGGTTCGATATAGGCGTTGTTTTGCGCGGATGGACGTTGACAGCCTACTTCAAGACGTGTCGGCCACTGATTGGAGCCCACTTACGGTAGCTACAGATGTCAACAAAATGGTTGAATTATTCAACAATATCTTGACCAATTTATACAACCGTCATGCTCCCATCAAAAAGGTAAAACTGAAGCGACCGCCTGCGCCTTGGATGACTCGTGGGATACAGATGGCGATGCGACGCAGAGATCGTGCGTTTCGTAGGCATAAGAGGGATCGCACCGAGGAGAATTGGACGGCTTTTAAGATTGCGAGGAATAGGTGTAATCAGATGGTACGTAACGCAAAACGCCGCTTTATACTTGATGGAATCTCTTCTTCTTCTTCTTCTGCTGATATCTGGAAGTTTCTCGGAACTCTAGGTATCGGCAAATCGCAAAATGTGGACCTGCCGAGCTCGATTGGTTTGGACGATCTCAATCGCCATTTCGCAACCGTTACTCGGCTGGATCCACAAATCAAACAACAGACGCTTTCTTTAATAGCTGGTCTCAAGCGTTCTTCTTCTATAGTTCCTTTTCGTTTCGTTCCAGTGCAGCCTGATGAAATCCGAAAAGTTATCCTTGCCATTAAATCCAAAGCGATGGGTTGTGATGATATATCACGATATATGATCACGGCCATCCTGGACCCCCTCCTTCCAACCATAACTCATATGGTAAACTATTCCCTTCACTCCGGAGTCTTTCCATCCTTGTGGCGTAAAGCCTTTGTCCGTCCTCTTCCGAAAATTTCCAATCCCACCCTCCCTACTCACTTCCGCCCCATCTCAATTCTTCCTTTCTTGTCTAAGGTGCTCGAGGCCTGTGTCCACAAGCAATTCGCTACCTTCATCCACCGGAACTCCTTAATTAGCCCTGTCCAATCGGGTTTCAGACCTGGACACAGCACCACAACCGCTCTCCTTAAGGTTACCAGCGATGTGAGGGCAGGGATGGAGGACACTATGGTTACTGTGCTGGTCCTGGTGGATTTCTCGAATGCCTTTAACATCGTCGACCACGATATCCTGCTAGCTATCCTTTTCCGTATTTTGGTTTCTGATGGCGCACTGGAATGGTTCTCATCCTATCTTTGGGGGCGTCAGCAGTTGGTCCAGGTTGACGAGTCGTCGTCAAACTGGTGCCAATTAACGGCTGGCGTTCCTCAAGGCGGAATTCTTTCTCCTCTTTTATTCTCTACTTTTATTAACTGTGTTACCTCCGAACTTCGGTGTGCGTGCCATCTATATGCTGACGACTTGCAGTTGTATTGTCAAGCGAGGGTCGAGGATTTGCCTGATGCGATCTCGAGATTGAATGCGGACCTGGCTGCCTTGAATGACTGGTCAACAAAGTTTGGCATTGCCGTTAATCCGAGCAAGTGTCAGGCGATAATTTTGGGGAGCTCCCGTACATTCGGAAGGGTCGATAGCAAAGCTGTGCCGCCTATCCTTTTCGACGGTGCGATCATCTCGCTGAGTAGTGATGTGAAGAATCTCGGCCTATACATCGATAATTGTCTTACCTGGCGGGTTCACGTCGCTGTTGTCTGTAAACGGGTAACGGGAACGCTTCGGGCACTATACCGTCTAAAAAAAAACCTTCCGTCCTCCACCAAGGCAATGCTTGTTCGATCCTTGTTGTTCCCTATCATTGATTATGCGGATGTCTGCTATTACGACCTGAATGCAGATCTACTTAACAAACTTGACCGCCTTCTGAATAACTGCATTCGATTCGTCTTCAACCTGCGCAAATACGACCATGTCTCTGTATATCGATTGCAACTAAAGTGGTTACCCATACGTCAGCGCAGGGAACAACGCGCGCTAACCACTTTATTCTCTCTTCTTTATTCCCCTACTTCTCCTAGTTATTTGGCCCCTTATTTTCAGTATGTAAGCGCCAACCACAGCAAATATCTTCGGTCCACAAATAATCGTTTCCTCCACTGTCCCTCACACCGGACTGACTTTATACATTATTCTTTTTCTGTCCAATCAATTTTGCTGTGGAATGCGTTGCCCACGGATATCAGGACGGCAACCAGTCGGCTATCTTTCAAACTTAAAGTTCACAATTATTTGCTAGGGAAACTGACAGATTCCACTAATTAGTGTATTGTTATTTTTGTTCTTGTATATACTCGTAATGTATTCTTCCCATATTTAATTATATTATTTATGTATTATTTATATGTTATATGTGTATGTGTAGGTTATATTTATTGTATTCATATATTATATTTTTGTATTATATGTATATGTCGCCTTATATGCCTATGCTTTTTAATCATTTGTGTGCTTGTTTAGAACCTATTGTTAACACTTCTCTGCATCACCCGTGAGGTTGACTGGTAGAGAATGCCTTCGGGCATTAAGTCCGCCTTTGTATGTATTTTTTTTATATGTACATAAAGTGTTAAATAAATAAATAAATAAAAAATTAAAGATATTATATATATATGATATTACTATTGGATGGACTGATTTTTTTATCTAATTAATCTGTGAGGAAATGCCGAAACAATCTCAAGATCTCAATTTTCCAAAATCCATCGCTAGAATATATTTCATTAAATGCACCTCAGGCATTATGAATAGAATATCAATTTGATGGAACACTTTTGATTGAATTTCTATCACGTATGCAGATCACGTGACTACTTCACTAGATCTAGATCAATTGCATATTCATACAAGTACTGAAGCTTAGAAATTTCAATATATTGCCTTATATTTATCACGTTCATAGTATTCTATAGATGGTAGTCTCTAGTCGTAGTGATAGTGTCGAAGAACCGATGACCGCTGGGGTAAACGTGTTCTAGAGTGGAGAACACGTCTAGGCAAACGTAGTGTAGGGCGCCCTCCAGCTAGGTGGACTGACGATATCCGCAAGGTGGCTGGCAGTGGTTGGATGAGAAGAGCTGAACATCGAGCTCAGTGGCGTGCAATTGGGGAGGCTTATGTCCAGCAGTGGACGACACCACTCTCACTTTTGCATGAGCTACGAAAGAGTAGACGTTAATTAAGTGGGTGTTTATTATAAGTAATTCAAAATTGAATAAAAGTAAAACAACCCTACGGCTCTATTTCGCCATGTGAATAAGGTTACTGCAAGCCCAATCCTTCCCCTTCCACCTATCCCTTTCCAATCCTTATTACCTAAAAGGCTGGCAACGCACTCTTTACTCCTTTGGTGTTGCGTGTGTCCATGGGCGGCGCCAATTGCTTACCATCAGGTAATCAGTCGGCTCGTTCGCCGATCTATCACATTAAAAAAAAGTTATATTGAGATGATGTATTAACCTAACTTAACATCAGTCTATTCAAAACCTTGATACCTAACCTCATGAAGCATGCTCCTATAAAAAATACATGTATATTTTACCTTCAAGAAATCGTGTCGGATTGCTGTATCCTGAACTCGTACCAAGTTATAGAGAGAATACACCCATACCGATTCGAAATCAATTGATCTAAGAATATTCTAGATACTTAAATAGTTTTCTAGCTGCTGTGTGCAGATTACAAAAAAAAAGTAACCATAAGTACTTACGTAAATATATTTTCCAATAAAATAGTTCCCCAGTTCTTACAGGAATAAAATCTACAGCAGTATTGAGACTCATCCATATGTAAAGTTTAATTTCCTGTGACTTGGTTCCCTTCGGCACCAGCTTTTGTCTTTGTTAGTGGCTGGTTTCTGCATTCTCTTTGAATTATCTTTTCAATATTATCTACTATAATAAGTTTTAATAGTATTATTATAATATTTTACTAGTAACTTACAAAACAATATTATTAATTAAATTTAAAGTTAATTTAATACCAAAGAAGGCAACATTAGAATTAACAGAAAAAAACAATGTTTTCGAAATGAATTCACATTGCAGATATGTATTACATACCGATTTTATGTGCGATAAACCTTTAAGATAAGCCAATTATACTATTGGTAAAAAAATGACCATACCAGCATGTCGATTCTATAAAATTTATTTGATTTTGAATCTTGTTCGAGTGCGAAGTGAGTGTCGAAGTGACGGGGTAATTAAATTTTAGAATGCCACTTTTAACGTCATCTCATACTTTATCTATCAAAATGTTGCTATCAATTTTTTTCAACTCGCAAGTGTAGCGCTAGTGTAGGATTACTACTCACGGCGGATTCAGATTGGAAGTTTAGAATGAAGTCTTACAGAATCACACCCCAGGTCAGGAACTATATTCTTATTTTCTTAAGAGTAATTTACCTAGGAAATTATTGTGTCATCATCATGTAAACGTTTCTTAAAAACTGACGAGTTAAGAGTTAATGTTTTATGGGATTGGAAATCAAGCAAGCAGACGTGCCATCTAATAGCAAATAATCGGCGCGGCAAACACGTGTGTCGGCAGACTTTTGTTAGAGATTTAAAGATTGGAGATTGGGGATTGAGGAATGGGGGAAAAGGTTAGGCTTCTGGTAACCTCACAAATAGCGAAGTACAACGTAAGCGTTGTTTCACACTAGTGTTCTTCTGTCAGACAGTGGTACCACTATTGTGATTTCAGCCTATTCGTGGAAAAGCAAGAAATTGTTTTGGAAAAATAAAACCCTTGATGTAGATAGTGAAGATATCAAAATAAAAAATGTGTGAATAAGTCTCCAATACATCGATTAATAAACAGTACCACGTACTAATATAAGTGTTATCGGTTACGAGAATTCTCATGAGAATGCCATGCCACTGGTATAAGTTAGAAATAATCACGGCCATACTCGTGCCAAGTTTCGTTTTTTGCATCCTTATAGCCTGCTCTTGGGTTCCGTTGTTTTTGTCGACCGAACTTTAGTTTTTCTTAAGTATAAAGTTTAGCAGTTGCTTTGGTATTTGAAATGTACTAAATATTTATTCTTCTCGCCTTCTGGGTACTTTGCCGACTATCTCTTAAACTTCGAATTTTCGGTATACAGATTTGTTTTACATTTTAAACATCTTTGCTCAATGCAATAAAATATTGGTTAGGATTTTGTAAGCCATTTTGAGCGATATTTTAGTAAGTAATCTGTAGTAACAACTACAACAACAACAACTAGTGCCAACTACGGAACAAATACCTATTTTCACACGGAAAAGGTTTGAGCATTAATTAGAACGAATAATCAAAGAAAACTGGCGATTTCAAACTTATAGTAAGAAATTACAAGTCCATACTTCCGCGCGATGATTGCATCCAAAGTATGTCAGTGGTGTTTTATTTGTCATAAGTATGCCATTATTAACAATCTTTTGCCAAAAACTAGTAAAATTCCGACACATGACTATTTAATAACGACAATCTAAATAAGTCAAGCTCAAGTTAGAGATTGAAGCGGGAGCTACGGCTTGTAAAAATCCAAGCAATCACCGCCAAAAATACATATAAAAATATAATCCCAGTTACTATACTCTAAAATTTACAACACAAGGATAGACTTACCAAACACTATCTCATACAAACTCATTCCTGAATAGAAGACACGTTCAAAAACATCCTGCGAGCGTTACCTCACAATATTTTCACCTATACAAGCAGGGCGTCTAAATTATTCATTGCACGGGCTATGCCGACCGTACTGTCGCACTCAACTTTAGCACTCGCCCTCTATATAGAGAATTATGTATTATGTTCCACAGTAATATATACGTGGACAGAGATTATTGTGGAGCATGTAATCTAGATGTTTAGCTTGATAAAATTTAGGCCTTTACCTGAATTAAGTACGGACCTGCTCAAGATAATGTAGCATTAGCATTTTGTTATATTTAAGAAAGATTTTCTTATTTAAGAAGCTTATTTAAGAAAATATAATTATTTAAAACGCATACATAGCACTAAAGATTTTTATTACAACTTTTGTGAGACAGTCTAAATTAATTATTATACACGCGACTCGGCGACTGACAGTAGCAGCGCGACAGCCAGTCGTGTGTCACGGATTGCTGCTCATGAATATGGGCCTCTAGCATGGCTTGAAACTAGTCGAGTATCTCGTCAAATTATTACGTGAGTAAGCCGAAAACATAATAATTAGCACTAAAGATTTTATATCATGATTATAAGATTATTGGGTTTACAGTTGAAGTAGTGGCTGGGCAATCGAGTGCTGTACAATATGTCACGGTTTAACTTACCACACGGAGCGACTCTGGGTCATTCAGGGGCTTGGGTGTGATGTGAATGTGAAAAAGCATGTTTGTAAACATGTCCTCGACACAGGAAGAAAAAAAAGATCCTATTTGATTTTGCGATTAAATTGTTTTGTATAACATACTTACACATATAAGTGCATATTTATTGCACGCTTTATATGTAACAAGATACATATGTTATGTATATGAAACCAAGTAATCTTTACCAAAACCACCAAAGTACGTAAGTAGTAATAACATATTTTTCGTCAAGGATAAATATAATTTGTTTTAATTCTTGTGAATACGTTTTTAAAATAAGGTTGTTTTTTTTAATAAATAATTTGAGAAGTTAATCCTCCGGTTTGACGAGGATAACTTGTGTACATACCTATGTCATACTTTTAAGACCTCAAGCCTAAAATATATAAAAATTTTCGCCTGAAACACAGGTTGTCCTAGTTCAGGCACCCCATATTATGAACTTGGTGTAGCTTTAAGCAAAACTGTATATTCTAGATTATGTGTTCGTCAATAAATTTTATTATTTATTTATTACCTAAAATAAAAATCCCACCAAAAACATTAACACTCGGTTTCTGAAAGGCTTGTCAACGCTAAAATTAACTAATCTCCTGTTAAATCTCTTGTCAAGTCATCTGATTGTTTGTTGATAATTCAGTCAACCAATGAGATGACTTGACAAGAAATTAAATTGATTTTAACATTGATCGACCTTTCGGAAACCGGGCGTAAAAGTAAAAAGAGCCAAGTCTATCTACGCATTTCTTTCATCGTAAAAAGTTTTGACATCCCATAGAAGCCAAGTCCTGTTCAATTTAATTTGTAATAATAAATCAATATCTTGTAACTATATATGTTTTGTTTACATCACCATAACAGTGACATGACCATGAGAGAAGTACTTTAGATTTTTTATGATAAGTCAGTGAGTGAGAAAATTGTGTAACTTCTATCGCTCATAAAAATCCAGGTCATTAAAAACCTAAATTCCTAGCTTTATCTGTATCGGTGTTATGGGGAGGGGAGGGAGGGGGTGAAACAGCCGAGCCAAGCCTTGCCCGTTTTGCTCGAGACTTGGCTACTATGCTACACAATGACGATAACATCATCGTCATTATCACCAGCTAGATTTAACTTTACAATTCATATATTGGTCTCCGAAAAGGAAAGATTTTTTTTTTTATTGGATAAGTCGGCAAACGAGCAGACGCATTACCTGATGGTAAGCAATCGGCGCCGCCCATGGACACCCGCAACACCAAAGGAGTTACGAGTGCGTTGCCGGCCTTTTGGGGCCTATCCCCAAAAGGCCGGCAACGCACGGTTGCGGATATGGATTGGGAAGGGATAGGGGAAGGGGAGGGATTGGGCCTCCGGTAACCTCACTGACACGGCGAAACACAACGCTGTGGGTTGTTTCACGCCGGTATTCTGTGAGGCCGTGGTATCACTCCGGTCGAGCCGACCCATTCGTGCCGAAGCTCGGCTCTCCGACACTTCTCATTATAGAATGACGACTGTGGCACATAATAAATTCCCAGTAAACAAGTTACTAAAAAAACATTACTAAACAGTAATAAACATGTTATTTTTTTAGTTATGTCAATATGAAACTTTACGCCTTTCATTGCCCGAGCGCACGGCGCGTAGGGTTCCGTCCGCGCCTCAAAGAGCTAATAAGCCACCACAGCCGTAGCTGCAGGGTAAGCGCAATGAAGCACCACGACCTCGGCCCAGAGCAGAAGAAAGAACGGGGGTTTTTAGTCAGTAAGAGTTTGAGTGACACTCCTTCCCGCCCGACTCTGGGCGGAAGAAGTGATTTGTTGATTTTCCCCACAAAAAAAAACACCTTTCATTTAAGAAATAGTCATCCACACTTGAATTTTTCAGGTCCCAAATCAGTAGTTAATGTCATTATGTCATCCACACTTGAATTTTTCAGGTCCCAAATCAGTAGTTAATGTCATTATGTCAGCGAGCCATTCGAGTCATTAAACCGCTGCGCTAACGACCACGTGTGGTCCGATTCAATTCCACACGGTCGCGACCCTAAATATGGGATACTGGTGAAGTATACGCAAAAATATCAGATAATAGGAATCTGAATTGTTTAGAAATAAAGTACTAGAGGTCCATGTGACTCTTATATATTAATCGACCGATTTAAAATTACCTATCTATAAATAAGTGTCCAATTACACACACATATATATATGTACATACGTTAAAAGTGTAAAGATATTTCTACGGACTGTTGTTTTCCGTATTGATAATTCAGAAACTAAACGCGATTACAATAAAGAAATCAATTTTTTTTTTCTTTTTAATAAACGTTGCCCCACATTATGATTTTCTCCTGAGTCGTGGGTGCGTTTACAAACATACAATTCCACATGCACATCACACCCAGACCCGGAACAACAATTTGTGGATCACACAAAGAGTTGTTCCGTGCGGGAATCGATCCCGCGACACGTTGCACGGCCCAGCCACCGCGCCAACCGTGCAGTCAAAACTATTGAAGTGCAAATTATAGGAACTTTTTTGCATAAAACAATTGCTAGAAATTATAAATTAATAATGAAAAGTCATGTTAAATATTCATTACTACAAGCAAACGGCGAATTTGAAGCCAAATAAAGTTGTCCCAACAAAAACTGGACAACACATCACATCAAAAAATAAACTCAAAGAATTTTTGGCACGCGACTCATAAAATATTACCCTACGTTTTTACCAGCACTTGACTTACATAATAAACATGGCAGAATACAGAATGTACTACAAAAAGACAAGCAATTAGGCGCGGGTCGCGATATATCACGCTGGACAGGTAGCAACATGTTGCCCTGATGTCTATTCTAATGGGGGCTGTTTGTGGCCAAACTAAATTCTGTTGTGGGCTACAATGCGTTTGTCTGCTCACAGTCAAGATTTTAGGCCCTAAATGCGCAGTAATTTTTACTTTTATAGTGCATTTCTAACTTATTTACGTAGATGAAATTTTGTGGCTTTGAAAAGACTTCAAAAACTGAATTCCTTGAATCCTAAAGTATTCTTGGTAAAACAAAAAAGGGTAAAACATAAGTGGAATGGATTTCAAAGTTTTTAATCGCAAAATTAATCTAATGTCTGGAATTATTAACTTAAGACAAGATTATTACTGGTAAGATTGCTGTGTATCTATAATGGCCGAAGTCAATAACCGATCTTATTCCAAAATTTCAAAATAGATCAAGATTTCCACAAAAGATCCTTAAAACTAACGCCTAAAATTATGGATTTTAATCCATATTGATTTAAAGGTTTTAGATTTAAAATCGGTTATTAGCAGCGGCATTTTATGACCTTGACTAGCATTTATAAAGCTATGTATTTATTCTTTCATGCACACAAAGATCAGCAACGGTACATAAGGCAGACCTAATGCTATTGATATAAGCATAAAGTAATATGAAACATAACCATCTTCCCTACGATGTGAACTAAATTTCTTGCAAAAGAACAAACTAAGATATTTATTTGAGGTAAAAATATGAATAATAAAACGTTCGTTCGCGGCCAGTGAGAGATGGTTGCAATATTTCTTTTCTTGAAGAAGGGGGCGCTGGTGTAGCGATGAATTATACAATTTGTTAAGCTTTGTGCCCAAGGGGTCTTTTGGACCCTGCAGTTGACTATTACAACCACTTTTTATTCACTGATTACCTTTTGTCTGACTTTATTGCGTGTTTTATAATATAAAATCCTGTTCTTGGAGACAGCAATTTGGTTTGAGATGGGGTAGGAGCGTAGATTTTTTATTGTTTTAATTAATTGTTAGGAGCAATAACATTTCGCAACGTTTAAGTGCGAATGAGTGGTAAAATGGTTAATTAGGAAAGAAAAGAAAAACAAGTTTTCTTATAAGTTAATTTCCAATTCAACCAACAACAGAATGTTTTAACAATAGCTGCAAAAGTGTATTTTTCTAAAATATCAATTTAAACGGCTAACACCCGGTTTCTGGAAGGCTTGTCAACGCTAAAATTAACTAATCTCCTGTTAAATCTCTTGTCAAGTCATCTGATTGGTTGTTGATAATTCAGTCAACCAATCAGATGACTTGACAAGAGATTAAAAAATTTTCAAATTGATCGGCCTTTCGGAAACCGGTGTTAAAGTGTTGTTAAGTGCAAATCTCGAAAACGGCTAAACCACTTTCTTTTTTTATTGTTTCAAAGTGATATCGATGTTTTTTTAAGGTAGATAAAAATTACCGATTTTCGTCTATCCTTTAAAAAAATCGGTAGTCGGCAAAGCTTGCGCGGACTTGTGTAACTAACACATAGATATATTCTCTAGTTATAGGTATCAATAGCTTTTTACATACCGAACATACATTTCTAAGGTTATGCAAAAGTAATAAAATATTAAAATTTCAACCATTTTACGTAGAACAAAAACGATTTTAAAATTTCAGTTTGGATAAAAACAAATGGTAGGAGTAAAACGGCCGTGATATTTTTTTGGTGGGGAAACAAAGGTTTACGGTTGCCCGTGATATTTAATTGAATAATGACTGCCCGTAAACAAAGGAGTAATAAGCTATTAATCTCACCACAACAGGCGTGTGTTACTACGAGACACTTACTCATATATATTTTTTAATTTTAAAAAGTACTTATATCAACATGTAATCAGTTTTTTGAAGAAATTAAATTATTTTATCATAATTTCTAATCATAATTTTGAAACAAATCTAATTTAATTTATACGTTTGAAATCGAAAATTCATTTCAACACAACAACAATAGTTCCACGTTGTCAATGTAACATTTAAAATTGTAAAAAAATGTCTACGTAATGGGAAACTATGTTACAAGACCTTTAAAATAGACGTCTACAAAAGATGAAAATTAATTGAAAATTCAAGCGTGGGGGAGTCGACTCGACCGGAGTCATTCCACGGCCTCACAGAATACCGGCGTGAAACAACCACAGCGTTGTGTTTCGCCGTGTGAGTGATATGACCGGAGGCCCAATCCCGCCCCTTCACCTATCCCTTCCCGATCCTTATATCCGCAACTCCTATCCCCAAATGGTCGGCAACGTACTTGTTACTCCTTTGGTGTTGGTGGATAAATGGGCGGCGCTGATTGCTTACCATCAGGTAATCCGTCTGATCGTTTGCCGACTTATACCAAAAAAATATAATCTAATTAAGAAAAGCTCTATTAGTTTCATGTCACAACGGGACTTATTCATCAGCTTGCGGGGCGCAGTCGGCTGCCCAAAGTCACCGAGTTTTAGGTATTTTTTTATAAATATATTGAAGTCTTTGATTATTATGGTATCAATTGGTATTTTTTGTTTCATACAAAAATCGTTTGACTGCGTGGTTGGCGCTGGGGCTGGGTAACCGGCTGCAGTTGACGGTGTTGCGATCTGATTCCCGAACGAAATCACTCTTTGAGTGAGTAGTTGAAATTGTATGTTTTAAAGGCACAGGAGAAAAACCTGGTGAAGGGAAAGGTATCTTTTTTAAATATACAAATAAGAAAAAGACAAGCAATAAAATTATTCGAATAAAAAAAAAATAACATTTATAAGTATGAAAAAAATCGATCACCATACGAGTTATTGTCGAGAACACACTACCATGGTACGTACGACCAAGAGCTCGCTAATGAAAACAAATGAATATCGCACGCTCATCGCTACTTTCATGAGTGATTCTTTTGTACAAATAAATTCGAACAGAGATGAATAATAATATAATTAATGAACGTTTTAGACGGGTTGAAAATTATTGATGTTTTTCCTAAATGATTTTCAAACCATTCTGGATGAAACATTTTCACTGTATTCCCATTTTAATTCTGTGCCAGCTATCAACACTAATTACTATTTAAGCGTTTATTATTAAATATTAAATTCGTCCAACAAAACCTTGTACCGTCAAATATATTAATAAATGAAGCATTTTGTATGTGGTATGCAACACAATTGTTTGTTTAGTAATAGAAACTAAAAGCCATAATAATAATATACAAGATTATAGATAAATACACAAAAAATCTTTATTTCATTTCTCACGTGGACATGCAGAACTGAAACTGTACCATAAACGCTTTAGTCCAATAATAAATAAAATCATCCGAAACATAATTCTGTAACTTCTATCTTGAACTTTTGATTTGCGTTGCGATTATCTTTTATCAAAATATCGGCTATAGGCAACCTATGTACGTTGGAAGTCTGAATCTTTATAATAGAACTCCGCCACTCCTGAACGCCTTCCTGCAACATTAAATTAAAAAACTTTGGTACTGAAATATCTTTGAGCACTGTGGTGTCTATGGTCTACTCGAAGATATTTTGACTATCGTCAACAGACGGCGCTTAGCACAATTTTGTTGAACTTGAATTTAATAAAAACTATGACATGAAATATGACGAATTACAATACAATAAACTAATATTGCTAATCCGTTAAACTAAAACAGGGTGAAAAGTTCGTCCAATAAAAAACGATAACTCTCTAGACGACCGAGAAGGTCCATTGACTTGTTCTAAAGCCTTCTACAGAGCGTACAAATTAAAACCCTATAGTTTACCTCACAATGATCAGTTTCCTTCGGTACTGTATAAAAAACTGGCGATTTTGGTGTTGCAAATGGTCCGATTACCACGTCGTTCCACGTCAATAGTTCTAGTGATGATGTTGAAGTATTGTATTTGGGGTAAGGTACTGAATCCCAACAGTGATATTTTATTGTTTGACGAACTGACACGGACCTTTCTTGAAGCCATGATATTTGTTCTAAAGATAGCTGAAATATAGAAGGTAAAAACACTGTTAAAGATATCGATGCAAACACTATAATTTGGATTAGATGTTACTATTTGTTGTTGATACATTTTGAAGTAGGGCGAGAAAGAGAGTGTCTTTTAGAATACCGGGGTCGCGGTATATTATTGCGCCTAACCCGTAACCCCGGCTAGAAATATTTTTCCTGATTTGTCGATAAAATTCATGAACTCAAATTTTGGTTGTGTCATTAGTGGTTGCAAATGTCACTTATAGTTTCAGGCATGACTCGAATCATAAAATTTTATACAAAATATCTAAGAATCTGGGGCTTATTTCGTTACCGCCAAAGACTGATGTGGTGTTATATGTGTTGGTA
The DNA here is from genome assembly GCA_902829305.4 of Spodoptera exigua. Classification (NCBI taxonomy): domain Eukaryota; kingdom Metazoa; phylum Arthropoda; class Insecta; order Lepidoptera; family Noctuidae; genus Spodoptera; species Spodoptera exigua. The sequence continues at coordinate 10,615,397 of LR824612.2, forward strand.
TTTTCATATTAAATGGCTCAAGTTCCACTTTTTACTGTAGGTTCCAATTTTTTTATGGGTTGGAGCTGCAAAAGAGCAAATTGAAGGACATTCGCAGCACTACAAGAGTTCAAGTGCGTGGCTTTTCAGGGATTAGAGACAATAAAGATCATCGATCTTTTGATTTTCTTATTTTGAAAGATTGGGCCTCCAGTAATCTCACTTATAAGCCGAAGCGTAATAAAAGGCCAAGGTGGTATTACACTGGACGATCTTCAGCACAACTCTCCCACACTACAATATCTTTCCCACGTTTTATCGGCATACACTATTTATTAACTTTCAATTTGTTTACTTACTTCATATATATCCATCAGATGAACTCCCAGTGAGCTTAGCCAGACAGGCTGATTACCTAATTTATGTTTTTGTTCTGGAGTCATCGGTATATTAGGAATGCAAGTTTCCAACGTAGTCATGTTACAATAAACTTTGAATTCCTTTTTAAATGGCCCCATTGAGTAAAATCCTGTAGAAAGAAGAGGTCTCATTTATTTATGCCTATAAATTTAAAAACACAAAAAATAGCAGCGTTTTAATTTTGTTTTGTTCCAAAATATAGTTATTCTGTTAACGCCGCAGATTCTAAACCGATTTTTTGGGTTAATTTGATTTTAAAAATTATCATATTGGAAATTATGAAAATAATTTAGATCAATCAATTTTAACTTAAAATTTTTCACTGATTTTCAAGGTCGGTCCAATTCAAATAAATGGTTTTTTTTATAATCTTGAATAGATTGTTGTAACTACTCAGTCGACAAAACTCCCTAGTAAGTGCAGACTGCAAGCCCTGACAATTTGTATAAAATAGTTTTTCTTAATTGGACAGATTTTTAATTCACTTTTGACTTACCGCTTTCTATATCTTTAGGCGCAGCCTTACAAGGCTTTTCTACTGGGATATCAGGGTCCCATTCATCATCTCCAACTTCCATACTACTTGTTTCTGCAAATATAAAACTTAATGAGTTCAGATGGGAAAAGTAAGTTTCTATACAACAAACTGAAGGCTATAACGGTTGATTACAGGGCCAACAAATTATAATAATAAACTTATCGTTGCAAACAAAAATTATCATTCGTTACAGAAGCTATGCTTTTGCCAGTGGTTTTGCCTGCAGTACCGTGGTGAATAGGGTTCATTTTGTTATTCAAGATAATGTATTACTATGACAAATTTTATTTAGATCCGTTTAAGGATTTGCGCATGAAAATTTAACATATATTTATCCCTCCATATATAGTTACAAACTCTCGGGTTCATAATATTACCTAGTAGGATAAAAATAAGGCAATGGGGCATTCAGTCAAATTTGCTCTAAACTTTGAGTTAATATTTATACTTACTGATTGCTGGCAAAACGCAATGACATATACCAGGTTTCCCTTCAAGCCCAGGAGGTCCTATTGGTCCTGGTTTTCCCTGAAAAATACGCATGATTTATGAAAATTAAGTACTACCTATACCAAAATCAATTTTAAAACTTAACAACAATGAAACTTCGCTGGTTACAAAAATTTTACTAATCGAATTATTATATTAGTATTTAGTTGAATGATAAAAAATTAGTAGACAGACTTTTTTGTTTTCCGCGTAAGAAAAAAAAACTTAGATAGCGATTTAAAAAAAAATACAGGTCGCAACGCCATCGCTCAAACTAGAATGCACAAAATCGTGACATCACTCGAATATTTCAGATTAAATAAGAATCTAAAAGTCTATAATAATGTTTTATTTCATAAGAAAAACTAAAATACTTAGGTATCTAATGTTTTAAATTAATTTACCAGATGAACATAAAAGTATTGGACAACCGCAACAACGGATGAGTTACTAGAACGTTGCCAACCTTTTACGGATTACGGATTTGGCAATTTTGAGATTGGGCGAAACATAAACGTCGTGGTTGTTTCACGCCGGTTTTACGTGAGGCCGTGGTATCATTCCGGCCGAGTCGGAGCATGGCTCTCCCACACTTAAAAGGTTGGTATGGCTAACTTTTTTAACTACGGAATGGTATGACCTTTCTATATAAGTATATTTATTTCATAAGGAGAATAAATTTTGTTATGTTCCAGTCACAAAACAACCAAAATGTAAGAGGAAAGATATTATAAATATTTATTTAACTATAGAATTATTATTTAGCCGAGTTTCCTGTATGTATACTCAAATATTCCTGCATGAACCAAAAATAGCATATACCATAACAATACCAAAAGTTTGCTAGCTTCCTCAGTCAAAAACAAATAATTTTAACGTATAAAAAAAACGTATCAACCATAAAAATACCCAAAAAATAATTACACTTGCATTCATAATTTTTACGATAAACTTAACATTTCGTATTTTTATTGATATTTCAAGAGAAATGAGTACGCTAGTTCACATTAAAACTATGACGTCATAATAGGCTACTCATAAAACTTTCATAGAAAAATTATAAAGTATTGCATTTGACTAGTTGAAAACTACCTTATTATGTATAGTGTTGAATTGAATTGATTTGGCCAGCTAAATTTTATCATGTTTTTTACAGCTGTCACATCTGATGGTAAGCAGTGATGCACCACTGTTCGAAACCTGGTTCGACTAATGTGGCTGATTTGATTATAAATCGTACTTTATAAAATTGTACTCCGTTTAAAAAAACATCTTGAGGTAACCATGTACCTACTAATGATTTCAAATTTTAAAATTCTTTTTTCCAGCGCAGTGATTAGTGTTCATTCATTCTCCTTTGCTAAACAGTGATCACAAATGGGCTAATGATTTTATGTGAATAATACCTACATGCACACATTGTAACATGTCTTAGTTTGTTTCTTAATACTCACAGTGATCCCTCGTTCTCCTTTATCGCCTTTAGGTCCCTGGAAGCAGAAAAAGTGCTTTATTTCAAATCGATTTTATACTACTTAATAAAATTTATTTAAATATTATATTTGCCGTCCCTAGACGGTTAGGCACTTAATGTAGGTACACGCAAAGGTGGACTTAATGTATTATTTTTAAAAAAACATTGCCCAGGATTTCATTCTTGTGTCCCGGACGCATTAACAAATATATAACTTCACATACACAATACATATATACCCAGACATAAAACGATAATCACATAAACTATTATTGTTTCGTGTGGATCCGCGTCAATTTGCAAAGTTGCCAATCACCGCGTTATTTTTGAAGTCAGTAATTTATGTTCAATATTAATTTCAAAAGCGATTTCTTACCAACGGTCCAATTTCTCCTTTTGGCCCTTGCATTCCTGGTATGCCTGGTGGGCCCTGCAATATTATCAAATATATACAAATCATGCATTTTTTTTGGGGATAAAAAATCATCGGATTTCTCCTGAGTCAATATCAGACTTTTAAATAGTTATTTTGGGGGATCATCAAATATCTTTTCACGGCCAGGATGAGGAGAGAGGGAGTGTTATATTCTTACTAACTTAAATTCAACCCGTTTGTTCTCCTGCTCAGGGCCAAGGCTGTGAGACAATACCTTGCCTTACTTGCTTGCCTTATTGAGCCTCCGGTAACCTCACTCACACGTGTTTGTTGGTGTTTCACGCCCGTTTTCTGTGAGGCTGTGGTATCATTATATCTTACGATCCTAATATTAAAGGTTAATTCGAATCTCATTACCAACATAATTTAGAAATATTAAGCACAATTAGATGGGTCTTAACGTGGTGGTAAAAGTTTGACATTCCCTCTCGCCTCACCCAAATTTGTATGAAACACTGAGTTTTGACGTCATAGTATTTTAGCGTCAAAGAGCTTAATTATTTCTTAAAAATGAGCTAAAAAATATCTCAAATTTAGTGTATCGATCGATCGATGAATACAAGTATAATTATTTTTCAATATTTTATTGTATTGAAACGTCGAATTAATTAATTGTTGACCTAGGAAACTACCCAATTTTGGTTGATTTTTTTTTTGAAATACTATATATGTATACAATGTGCACAAATATGTGACACGTTGTTAAGAAAATACCTGAACTGCACTATACACTATACTATATAATCTGTCTTAGATTTAGTACAAAGACAGACAACAAAGGCTAGGCTTTTGTAATCTTTGGTCAGTTCAGTTTACAAACAAAGGTTTACTGTTTCTGTACCTATTTAATTAATATTTATTTTTTTAATTGCATGCTCAACAACAGTACAGACTGCAATGACGTATTATATATAGACACGTCATGAACCAACATCGCGGCGCTTAAAAACGGCGAAAATACTAGATAACTACTTCTACGAGTAAAGAAAGGGAAAGAAAATATGACATCGTATAGTGGAATGCCTTTGCTAGAGGGAGATAAATATACATCTTCAGTTCAGCCGACGGCACGTGACTATACCTTTATGCGCCGGCCGCCATAAGATGGCGGGCGCCGGCGTCGAAAAAAATAAAATAAAAAAATAGGTTCTTTGGTGAACTTACGCATGAAATGACACATTTTTGTCTTTAACTTTTGGAGTATAATTTGTACATCGTCTGAACACACACAACGACATGCTTTCTTTATGTTTCGTACAGGTTTACACACACGATATAAATTAAAAACAAACGTAGCGTCGCGCGGCAGGTTGGTGCGTAACTAAGCGCGATGTTGTCAATTGCCTTCATTTCATGTTGTCATTTTAGAGCGCGGACAACGTATCTATAGGTTTATACATCATTGACAGACTGTAATTATCTTAAAATGTTGTATTTTATGCCGTCATTTTTTTTAATTCATCTGCTTGTCTAAATATTTACTTATTTATTTAAATAATTTTCAACTTACTGCAAATCCTTGATCGCCTTTTTCTCCATCCTTTCCTGGTAGCCCAGAAACACCCTGAAACATACAACAGTTTTGATAAGTACGCAGTTTTAGGGTTAGGTTTTTTTTTCATAAATAATAATGTACATAGTAAACGGACATATTCGGTGTTCCAGTGATTTTTTTTATGTAATAATTCGGCAAACGAGCAGACGAATTACCTGATGGTAAGCAATCAACGCCGCCCATCGACACCCGCAATGGAGGAGTTACGAGTGCGTTGCCGACCTTTTAGGGATTAGGGATTAGGTAAAAATACAATTCGTAATTTAATATTTTTGAATAACAAATAAGTACTTACAGGCAATCCTGGTTCTCCTTTATCTCCACGTAGCATTAATGGTTTATCACCCTAAAATAAATCGATTTTATTGATTAACAATCAGTTGACACTGTGCATTGTACGTATATATAAAAAGCACAAGTTCATAAGCTTGGACAGTAAAAAAATATATATTAGTGCTTTAATACAATTAGGTACTATCGTTAAATGAATATATGTACATTAAATAATGGCTTGCTGACTCGAACTAGTTGAGACAAATTCTACTAGATTCAAGTGACAATAACATTGACCTCGTTTACGGTCGCGTGGTGCGGTTTTCGTACATTGAAATTATATATCGCGCATTGCCTGCCTCAATATGAGCATTATAATCAATGTATAACATAAAATATGAAGCCTTAATCTCCTTCACCCCCTCGCCGAGATGCTTAGTACCTATACCTTTTCAGTTAGTTCACGTGCAACTGCTTTATAAGAATTATTAGCTTTTGCCCGCGACTTTGATCGCGTGGAATAGTGACTAATAACGATTATATTATATACTAATGCATATATATGATAATGGCTTCCTGCAGATTTTTGGTTAAAAAACTATCCCATGTCCTTTCTCGAGCTCCAAACTATGTCTGTACTAAATTTCACAGAAATTAGGTTCAGTAGTTTGGGCGTCAAGAAAAACAGACAGACAGAATTACTTTGGCATTTATAATATTAGTTTAGATTAAGATTGTAATACTTACAAGTTTAACCGAGCATGTTGCTAAAAAAGAAAACAAATTAGATTAAAAACAATACAAAACCGAAGAAAAAAGAGGAAATTGTAATCATAAATTGGTGATAGAGTCAGTTTCTTTCTCTCTCATCACTATCATGAACAATTAGCCTATTTTAAATGCTTACAGCTGATCAAATGTCTCTTCGCACAGGGAAAAGATATGAAACTCGTCGCTCCTCGCTCTTGCTCAAATTGCTTGCTCGGACTGGTGAATTCATAATCATGGGATTATAATTCCTATGCGGATGCTTTCATAAGATTAGAGTTACAGAAAGGTGCAAAAATCCAAGCCTATTTGAATCAAATATACGGGTATAGCCTTTCCTATCGAGTGTCTTTCTATAATTATGTATATTTGTATTTACTGACAGATTGTACCCCGAAATACATTTAGGTATGTTCTAGATTAAAATCTATCTTGTCTTGAATTGTTTAACTTCATCTTGAAAGAACTGAACATTATATTCAGAACACGATCGAAGGTCTCGATCTCGCGCGGTTTCACCCGCTGCTCGGCTCCATTTGATCATAGCGTGATATTTTATAACCTTTAGCACTCAGGAATATTGTAGCTATCTGTCAGTGAAAGAATTTAGGCAATCTGACCAGCGTTTCCAAAGATAACTCCCTACATACAAACATACAAATTTTACCTCTTTATAATAATAGTGTAAGTATAGAAATAGCTGATGTTTACTTACATAAATGCGTTGTACATTTCCTAATTTTATCATCAGTGTCCTGTAAAATTAATTGAATAATGTTAGATATTGCATGTATCATTTACTCTGCTCGAAATATTAAATAATGCTAGTTGTAGACGCATAGGGCTAATGACAAGTTATGAAAATCACATTCGAATTAGTATCTCAGACATATAATGTACCTCAGACAGAATTGGACTTAAAAAGAAATGGACCTTTGAGATTGTTTCGCCTCTTCTTTTCGGGGTAGTCAGATAGGAAATGCCGGCTTCATCTACATAGTTTTTATATAAAGTTAGTTTACTTAGTTTTTATGACATGTAAAACAGCCGTTTTATATATTATTTAATATTAAAAATAAATTCATTGGAAATGAAAAACTTAGGCACAATTTTTAGTATACAAGTAAGTTTAGGGTTTTTTGGTCAGGGGATAATCATCAAATGACTTCTCCCGCCCAGGATAGGGCGAGAGAGAGTGTCAGACTCTTACTGACTAAAAACCCCCGTTCCTTCTTTTGCTCTGGGCTGAGGCCGTGATGCCTCAGTGCGCTTGCCCCGCAACCCCGGCTGAACATCAGCCCACAGTAAGTTTAAGAGTGGAGATTTATCTCGTAAATTCTCGTTATTCAAAGATATATGGCATAGCTATGATTAATTCCTGAATATTGTTTCCTTGTAACATTGTATTTTAAAAAAATATGAAATTAAAAATGTTATTAATTATTTCATTAATTCTCTGTTCTATGTGTACTTTATGCATTTGATCACGCAAGACGCATTACTGAAAACATACAAATGGTTGGGTTAAGATAAAATGTTAGCTAAGACTTCTCATAACTAATTATCATCATTTTCTTTGTTCAAATATTTTTTATATTATGCCTTCTTTTTAAACTGTTTTCTAGTTACAAGAATTTATTTGATAATGATATATTATAATATATATATAATGATATATATATGATATGATATGATAATCAAGGAATGATCCTTATAACTTATTGAACAATTGAGATAAGATGGATCTAGTTCATTAATTATTTTAAAACATATTATTAAATCGACTGTACTTACTAATACAATACTCGGAATTGTAGCTGAAACAAAAAATGAACAAATTTATAACATGTTTGAATTATGGTGCAGAGCGCAAGGAACTAGGAAGCAGTAAAAAAACTCACAAAGAAGGAGGTGGAACGCTAGAAGGAAGTATCAAATCAAGCCACTCACGTCTGAGGTGAGAGGTTAGAACCTATGATACTAATTTTTAAACTTTCGCGTTTCTTATTCACAACCTATAATTACGTGGGTATTAACGCGGTAAAACATTATTTAAATACCTTGGTAGCCTTGACGATTTGACCCGGCTACACAGGTCGTGGTCACAAACAAACTGAATGTCACAGCCCCCTGCATTCGGGCGATGAATCTTCATCTACCCCCTTATTTTCACTTTCTACCATATTAGGCGGTCTACACACTACGCTGACCGTATGCACAGATGTGTTAACCGACTTTGCAGAAAAGCGAGGTTGTGTTTTCCGAATCACTGGATTCCACGTCGACGACAATTTAAAGCAGTCTTCCCGGGTGAAATTATTTTGGCCTACCAAGGTATTTAAATAATTATTTTCCGCGTTAAAGAACCTATGATTTTAAATTCACATATCATATAAACGCAACGCCAAGTTGACATTACAAACGGCCCTCAGCGGAGCGAGAGGGAGTGCCAGACTCTTCCTAACCAAAAACCAAGCGCCGTTCCATCTCCTGCACCCGCAACCCCGGTTGACAGTCTGCCTAAAACATTTTTTAGAAAAGATCTCACAAATACCGCTTTAGCACCATAAGTTCAAATTCATAAGATCATTATTTTTTATTAAGTTTTGAAACTGACCTCTAAGTCTATTTTGGCATTTCATCTCAGGGTCCAATATGTAAAGCCGGCCTTTTCTACATTTTTTAATACAACAATCAAATGTTAATGTACAAAATGCAAAGTTTCTAGCTTATTTATAAAATTAAAAAAAAATACCTTATTTAATTTGCAAACTGGTTTGGAAACTCATGCCTTATAAATGCTCGTAAAGTAAGAACAAAGGATTTTTAGGTTTTTTTTTTAAATGAAACAATAATGTATGTCATTCTTCTAAAATAATATTTTTAAATAAAAAAGGATTATTAAGTATTTTTACTTAATCATTTACCTGAAGCATTTTGGAGTTTGAATGTTATACACATAAATATAAAGCACAATTTAACTTTGATGTCCATTTTCAACTTATGCACAGACAAACTGAAGTAACAGGAAAACAACTATCCTTATTTTAGTAGTTATCGTATTTGTAAGGTTTATTTTTATATTTAGAGTTCTACAAGGAAAAAAATATAAAAATACATTTGTAAATAGGTACTTGGCACAAAAGAGTAAAAATAATATTCTAGATTTTGTTATACATGAATAAAATCTCTTTTACATTTGACAGACAAACAAATTAATACAGTTTTTTTTTTAATTAGTCCAAATGAGTATAAATCTGGCTTCTATCGATTTTACCCGCGACTGAGTTTGCGTAAAATAGTGAAAGTAGTAAAAATTTAAGTACCTAATGTGGATTTTTTTTATTTTTGTTATTCATTATTTTTAAGGCCATCAATAATAATAAACTTGCCAAGCGCTAACATCATGGTTAACTCCTCTTTTCTGGAAAACGTAAAGGAATTTTTTGTTTTTATTTGTTTTCAAGACTATGATATTTCAATATGATATTTCAAGACTATGATACTAGACTATCAGTGTCATAAGTGCATGGAGGATTCCAAATCAAAATCGTTTGTACGGCGTTTCATCGCCTTTATAATATACCATGGATGACATAGATGGCGCTAGTATACTAGTGGTATTGAAAAATATACATTTATAGTTTTTATCAGATACAAAGTTATTAACTTAATAATTTTTTACACAAATTAATCCTACGATATTCCAAACCTTTTTAAAGCAAAGCACGCAGTAACCAGGATTCGAACTCGGTAGCATAAAACTTACCGATGCCGCTAGCCATTAGGCCATTGCGTAACCTTGAAATGTATTGAAATTATCCTACTCTTTATTATATTGAAGTTGTTTAGCAACTATAACCCGATCATAAATCACAAAACAGTTGAGGGTAATTTAATATTAACTGCATAAAAATTAAACCTTTTTGTTCAATCATAACATTCTTTACTATATTTGAGCGAGTTCAGTTACGATTTGTTTAACAAGTTTTTAATATTTATTTTTATTATGAGTTTGCGTTCAAATATTGATATGGCTACGAAGGCCCAAATAATAGCATTGCATAATCAAAGCTTAAATTATACTGAAATTTCGAGAGAAACTGGCTTAAACGTAAGTATTCTTTTAAAATGACCGTTCGTTATTTATTTTATTATCCATGGTTATCGATACATGAAAATAATAAATACACACGTCCCTTACAGGTAAAGACTGCCACTTTATGGATATCTAAAGCTGTTTCAAGAAGAGGGTTCATTGGAGCACCGTAGTGGATCTGGCAGAAGACGTGATATTGACTCAGACCAGCTTCAACTTATGGGGCAAGGTTATGAGGAAAATTACTGGAGCATTGTCATCTTCAGTGATGCGAACAGTGAAATCTACATAGATGTGCTGAAAAACGTCATGAAGATGTGCTAGTGATAACGTTCGTGCAGGACAATTGTCCTAGTGTAATGTTCCATAATTGTGCAAGTGTTTAGTCAGCAATCAGACATACGGATTATTCCTTGGCCAGCGAGATAGGAGAAATAGGATCGATAAAAATGGCTGCTACACTAGTTCTTAGAAGAAAAGATATTGTTGACTATAGGATTAAGCAATTACAAGACCGGGGTAGCTATAATTTATTTAATGGATAAATGTTCAAGCTTAGTGTTAGTAGGATAAATTTATTGACTACTTTATAACCAGCAACTGTTATTTACAGTAATGATTTTAATGTTTTACTAAATATGAGAAATAAAAATAAAAGCAATATTAATATCTACAGATGCTATTGATTGCAAAATAATAAATTATTTACTTATTATTACTATAAACAATTCGTCCCATATCTAATGAATGCTATATATATCCCGGTCTTAGAAATGTTATTGATTTAAGGTCTAGCTTCAATGTCTTCCTTGTTCTGGAACGAATACTTAAGCTATGGGCCTTTGTCATAACATGATGCACAAAATGAATCACTTTAGTCAATACTTTAATTAAATCTAAATTTTAAACTTTATGAGGAGGTAAAGTAGTTGCAGAAGTAAGGTTGCATATTATGTAGAATCGTATTATAACATTGTGTTTAACCCGTGGTATGCCGGAGCGCAGATATACGCGAGACACAATGTGTTTTCTATTGTGTCTCATATACCGGCAGACTAGTGGTTAAAACTAACTAATAAATGACTAGCACAACACAATTTTGATTTAAAATACTTATTAATCTTATAAAAAGTGTATTAAGTAATGTGTCAGTTAGCTGAAAAGTTATTAGGTCAGGGTATACACTATATAAGAAAGAAATAAATATTATGTTTTAAGAAATAAATATCTGAAATTATAATGTCACTAAAATAGTTTTATTTGTTATCCTTTATGAGAATTAAACTTAGTAAGTATTAGTCTTAATCTGTAAGAAAAATATGTTACTTTTACATTAATAGTTAGCACATATTATAAAAGTTATTAATATAATTTTATTCTAAAATAATATATATATATTTATTTTTGTTATCTTTTATAAATATTAAACGTCAAATATTTTATTTATACATATATTATTATTATTGATTTTATATAAAAAATATAAAAAAAACCATTGTTAAAAAAACCCTGAATATAAAATTGATTACCCGGAATTGAACCGGTGCCCTTCGACTTCATTATTCTATCATTCTTATTCATCCGAGCTACCGATCGCATTTTTTATGAGGTCGAAAATGCGGGTTAGTTTATAACTTTTATTATTGTCTATTATTAATTATTGACGCCATCTTTTAATTGGTTTGCATTACTTGACGTAGATGGCGCTGTATTAAGTCCTCGGAAATGAGAAAATTAACATAATTTATGTGTATTTGAATATAAATATATTATTGTTTCTTAATTATTATTTTAACCATTAAAAACCTTATTGTGTGTCTCTGCAGTGTAAAGTATTCAAGCTTTGCAGGGTTATTTTCATTTAAAAGCAGCGCCATCTAGTTATCAATGGTAGCGTTATGCAAAACTTGTCAGTCAATAGTCGACCTTAAGATCTCCATGCATTTTTGTCACCCTTAGTACCATTGAATACACAGACAATATACACATACAAAATTGATCTAGATTGTGTCATACTTGGTGTCAGCTCAACACGTATAACAGAAAAATATTACTAAATAAAAGAAAGGTACAGTCAAAAGTAAATACGTATTTGTTTATTTGAGTTTGATGATGAATAGCAGGAAAAAATATTATGGAACCCACAGTAGACAAGCGGAACTCGGTCTTGTCCAGTTCTTTACATTAAATTCTATTTATATCGCTTACCATAATACCCTGCCTCTGTAATTTATAGTTCTGTTTCCTGTTCAATTTTATTACAATAACAATATCATTCTGTTTTTCTGGAATATTATCTCAATTAATTAACAACTTCTGATTGTAAAATCAAACGATACAATGAGGTAAAATGACCAAACTACCTCCCCCTCCCCTTTTCCCCCACTCAGCAAAAGGCCAATAGCGCCCTATAATCACAATATAAATTAATTAATTTTCTTGTTTAAAATAGTCCCTCTTTAAATCCAAACTAATATTATAAATGCTAAAGTAACTCTGCCTGTCTGTCTTTTCTTTACAACTAAACTACTGAACCGATTTCTTTGATATTTGGTATACCTAGACATAGTTTGGAACTCCAGAAAAGACATAGGATAGGTTTTATATCAAAAATCTGCAGGAAGTTACTATTCCACGTGAACGAAGTCGCGGGCAAAAATATCAAACATTTAGATATGGAGGTTGGATAGAAGGAAAACTTATAATTATGGAGAATATTTGAAAATATCCAGCTGTTCACAGTAAATAGCAGTAAAAAACCTCAAAGAGTGGCGCTAGCTTCAGCAAATTGGTTGGTATTGGTAAACAAAGGTTGAAGGTAGCCTAGACAAGAAAGTTATCTTACTGCTACTGTAGCGCCACCGCAATTTAACGCATTTTACCAGACACTTCTTACAAACTTTATCTGTGTATATAGCGAAAGTTTTTCTTCTATCTACCACTCTACGACAAACAAGAGGAATTTTAAAATTCTAATTCGTCAATTTTATAAATGCGCCATCTACGTGTATCTGGCTGAACTAACTATTTTCAGCATGAAACTAAAGAGTAAAGTTAAACAGCAGATCTCGTCAACTGCGTTGTTTCTTAGTTCCTATGTGAGACAACAGGGGGCGCTTAACCAAAAATACTACTCTGTTTAAAAAAAATCTTGAAAAAACTCTGTAAAATGTACAAGCTTTCTATTGTATAAATATTTTCGTATATTATGTATGGGTAGTATAATCGGATAGAAAGCTAGTCCGATAAAAGTACTAAAATAAGTTTTTATTAATTACTAACACCCAGTTTCTGAAAGGCTTGTCAATTCATTGATCAACTAACACTGTGATTAGTTTGACATGCCTGTCAAATCAATTTGAGTTTCTGAAACGTTGATCAGAGCATGATTAACTAATCTATGATTATTTTGATTTGACATGCGATTTATTTTTATTCACAGCCACACTGCTCTTTTTTGTTCAATAGTTCATTCTTATCTGTCAAATAAGTTAATATTAAAAAAAATTACGGACTGTCATTGATGTCAAACAATTCTGCGAAATTCAAATATTAAAGTTACAATTTCAATAAAATGCTAACTAAACTTGCTTAAAATGGCATAACGAGGGAAGAAAATTCATCGAAAGGGAAGGGCATGTTCTTGTAGAACTAGTTCAGAAGTAAGTATAAGTATAAACATATATTTTTTACCTATTGCGTTTTATAAACCTATTCGTGTTTAAAAGTATAAAATATCTTTGTTTATACTTCACATCCTGCGCTGCAGCCAAGACTGATGTATAATACGCACCATGTTTTATTACAGATACAAGCACATAATTGATAATCAGTGCACAAATGCTATTTCTACTATTCATAAAAATGAAGCTCGGGAAACCACAACGAATGAATTCTACAGTAATGCAGAAGTGCCTCGAAGTCAAAAACAGCTAATCATAGCCTATTGGAATTAAAAAGAACTACGAGACAGAATGTAGCCAATAAAAATGTAAGTTTTTCTATCTTCTTCTCTTAAAATACTTTTATAGTGCCCATACTAGCTAGTCAGAATATTGTAACTGTTACCAGATTAGGATATATGCTAATCTGGATATACCTGTCCTGATTTCTTAAGTAAGTACCTAATCATGTATTAAGAATAATTATTGCAACTTTAATGAAATTTATTTACAGGTAATTTAACTTGCACACCAAGGAAACAATTCAAAACATGAGAGGCAGACACTCAGAAACAGAATAATAAGAAGTATATTGAAATAAAGAGTATGTAAATAAAAAAAAGATTATTAGAATATCGGATAACTATAAAACAGCATATATTTCGAAATAAAATAAATCATTTGGTTAAGAAATATACATTATTAGCATTTAATTTAAATATAAGTTACTATACTAACTAAATATGTACTTGTTTTTATATTTCAAGTGTTATATTTTATAAAGATTAATTAAACATGTTAATAATATGGTTATTTCTTTGAATTCACCTAACAATACATACCATTAATATTACTTAACAATTAAAATGAGTCAACAATAAAGATGTGCGCACAGAAATGTTTCCATTTATGTCTGAAAGAGCACCAATATCTTCTTGAACTATCCTAAGATATACTTGAGAAATATCCTTTCTTGTTCCTGTACAGCTCAGCTTGTGGCTCACTAGTAGACTGTATCTTTACATGTGTGCAGTCAAATGCCCCGATCACATTTGGAAAAGAGCTAATTTTGTAGGATTCTGTTTTTATCCTTGTGCAATCTTCATGTTTACAGGGCATAGTAATCGCTGCAGATTCTTTTGTTATTATTCTACAAGCCGTAGATTTGTGCACTCTCAGCAACCGTAATTTGAAACGCTCATGTGGCATGGTAATAGCTTATTGTCAGTAACACCTATCCAAAGCACTGATAGAATCGTTCCTCAAAGTGAACTGTTTAATATTCGGCTCTAAGATGTTAACTAGTACCTAACAGCACAAACGCCTTTGTCCGTTGGTTGGTACCGATTCATTATTTCATTGAATTCCTCTTCATTATAGAAATGAAACGGATTCATTCTGGTCTTAAATCTTCATCGCTGCTGGATGTGCTGATACTCATCATTCTAAGTACTATCCGAAAGAAACATTATCGTAATCTAAAACCAGAATCAATGTAAGTTAATCAAGATATCAAATAATTTACACTTACAAAGAAAATTGTATTATTACAAATAAAATTTCGTAATACATATTTCTGTTTAACATACCTTAAAAAAATATACTTATTTGAAGAGAAAATGTAAACTCACGTGAAAAATCAGTTGTATTCGTAAGTTAATTCGCCAACAAGCACCGATTAGTTGACCGAGCTTTTGACAGACGAATAATCTATGATCAAGGCTTGACCAGCGTTTCAGAAACCCAAAATTGCGATAATCATTCGATTCTTGAGTTGATTTGACAGCCATGTCAACTGACATGATGGTCAAATTAGTTGATTAATCATGCTTTATGCAACCCAATTGACACTTGACAAGAGATTTAACAGGAGATTAGTTAATTTTTGCGTTGACAAGCCTTTCAGAAACCGGGCGTAAATCACTAAGTAGGTATGCATAATAGTATATAAATGTTACACATATTTTTGGTGGACCAGTAACTAATAACTACATTAATGTGCCTAAAGCTTGGTATATCCATAGGTGCATCAGTGACGTCACAACTGCGGTTTGCGGTATTTAAATGTCATGAACAGATGATATAAAGCTTTCAAAGCTGTAAATAAGTAAAAAGTAAAGTAATATAACATTGTTTGTGTCATCGCTACTTTGAATTTTTTCAGGCTGTAAAATTAATTAATATTTTCATCACAGGTTGCTAAGCATGCAACAAAATTTCGCGTTTATAATATTAGTAAGATATTAAATACTTCCAAACATAAATAACTGCATATTTAAATACACAATAATTCAATACCGCACGAAATTAAACATGAATTGGGTTTAATGGGCAAATCATTTACCTAAATAATTACTAGGTAATCAGTACCACATAAATGCAATATAAAATAGATGTTGCGGTCATGGCATTAGGTGCAATTTAAATTGATCGCGGTTTAATTCTATATTTATAGAATATTACAACAATATTCAATTAGACATCGTGTATGGACACCACTTTATACATATGTAGGCTCTTAAAAGCGATTTAAACTATACGTATAATCATCATCACCAGCCTATAATTCCCCACTGCTGAGCAAAAGCCTATCCTTTACATGCATAAGGTTTGAGCACACAATGCTTGTTTAAGCCGAATTGGCGATTTCAAACTTATACAGTATGACAAGTGGTATCTAAATAATCTAAGATAATAGATACATATGCCTCGGAAGAAGTCACACAATGGTAACTTGCCGTACTTGTCAAGTTTCCTACCCGCACCTTCATGCTTGAGAAGCGGGCGACTTAACGGTACCAGTACGAAATTTAAGTTTGGAATTATATCCGTTATATTATGGCAATAGGCTTATCGTCTTTTATTTATTTATTTTAGGGATAACAACAGCGATAGTTCTTAACAAATAATTTAACATATTACAGTAGATACATGGGTGGATGTGTCACAAGCATACAACAATACAAATAAAACTTAAGAGTAATCAGAATATAAATAATTATAAGAAGTATAAATATATATGTTAATAATATATGTAGGTATATGTATAATATATGTAGGCGGACAATATATATATATATATATATATATATATATATATATATATATATATATATATATATATATATATATATAGATGTATCCATTCGGCAAATGTTGATCAGACGGGTTGTAGCATCAGTTAATTGTTGATCAGTTAGCAATTGTTGATCAAAACAGTTTTTGTTGATCTAATGTATGATTCGGCATACAAATGTGGCTCCACTATGATCAACAATTGCTAACTCTCTAGCGGCACAAATAAGAACTATTCATTGCATTTTTTATACAAATCCGCTCCATCAATTGTTGATCTGATTCAAATGGACCAATCAGAGGTCACCTTTGCCACGATTGGTTGGTTTTGTTATGAACTGTTGCCACTTCGCTTTGCAATCTATACGCGATGATGAAAACAAGAGAGTGCCCGTCCTATGTCCGGTCTGTCGAAAGTGAAAGTGGACCCTATGTCCGGTCGTTTCCAGAAATTTGATATATTTTTAATGGCGTTTAGAAAATCGCTAAGAAACCTAACCTAACCATTAGTTTATGTTATAAATTATACATAACATAAAACCTCAAGTTGTTGATTGTAGTTTGTTTCTTGGAAAGAAGAAAGTGAAAAATGGAGCCAGAAACTGTAAGTAAATAGTATAATTATGATTTAATTTATCGAGTAGTAAACATTCACGTCCACAAATGTATTATTTTTGCTGTAAAAGATAAATGCGTGGGGACGCGGTATTTCGCGCCACTTTGTACAAAACTTACTAAGCTTTAATTTATTTGTTTGTAGAATAAAACCAAACCTCTTTCGAAGGAAGAGACGAAAGGACTGCTCTCCTTAACTGAGGGGAGCAAGATTATAAATAATAAAAAAACAAACGCCACAAGCAATAAAATAAAGGTCGAAGAATGGACACAGATTGCCGGTGTTTTCAACCCAAACATTGGTACCTATCGCCGTACACCACAACAACTGCGTCTTAAATGGGAAAACTTAAAGAAGAACTCACGAAAACGCAGTACTTTAATACGAATGGAACGGATCAAGGTAAATAATTAAGTTTAAAATTGACATGATTGTATGTTTATGTCGATTTCATAATTAACGTGTTGAATTATGTCATATTATGTTCCAGACTGGAGGTGGGCCACCAGGGTACTTTCCTCCTGATGACGTACTGGATAGGGTGGCAGCATTACTGGGCAGCACTGGAGAGGGTCTCACAGAGAGGTTTGGTGGTGATGCTGAGCCCCAAATGATTGGTGATGGTGACGGTGACGGGAGTGTAGAGACCTTTATTGTGCCGGTTGATAATAGCATGTCTCCAATGCTATTGATTGATAGTCCATTGCCTATCAACAATTCTTATACAGCAGTGTCCATGGGCAGTGAAGTGCCAGTCAATAGCCTTGGAGATGAGTTGGTGACGGTGCAGAACAATATTAGTACTCCAGTGGTACCAAAGGAAAAAAAGAATTTTAGAGCTAGTGGTAATATCCTACTAATTTGTTGAAAAAAATTGTATGTGTGGATGTTTGTTATTCTTTCACGCTAAAACTACTGAATGGATTTTGATGCAACTTTATAGTAATATAGGCTTATATGTACATCAGAATAACACATATGCTACATAACATCACGCTATGTCCTACGGGAGCAGAGAAGTGGTGGAAACCGCAGGGGGCAGCTAGTACATAATATGTGAAACTTTATGTTTGTTACTCAATAAAACTTTAATAGCTTTTTTTTTGTTTTACAGGTTGTATTAAACGGAAACTCCTGAAGCCAGATAATGGGTCTCAAGCTCGAAATATTGCATTAGCTGAATATTATAGTGTTAAGAAAAAATTGTTAGAGAGTAAGTTTGAAAATGTTAAGTTAGAAAATGAAAAATTAAGATTAGAGATAAGGAAGCTGAAGGGAGAGGATTTCTAGAGTAATATTTTTGTATGTAAAACTAGTATTAATTTGTCAATAAGTTTGTAATGTCCTATATTTTATAATAAATCACTAATTAAACAATTTTGAAATGTTAAATATGGAATATTTTATTTCCTGAAATTATCATTGTTTATTCATTTGAAACTAATAGTAAGTATACTTAAGAATAAAGATGGAGTGGTAATAATAAAAATCTAATTAAAGCAATGTACAAATTATCTCAAGACAGACAAAAAAAAGTGTTTGCAAAATAAATAGGTAATAAGTATTAAAAATAATTTAAAATTAATCCTTGTCTATGTCTGATATCATTATGAATACTGTCCGAATTTTCTGATGTCACAGTAATTTCACTTTCTTCTGGCATTTCTACTTCTGGGGGTATTTCTTCAATATTATAATTTCTGCAGATGTTGTGAAGAACAGCTGTAGCTATTATAACGGTTTGTATGTTGTGTAATGACAACCGTCAATGATATGACTGGGAAACGACGTTTTCAGACTCCAAATGTCCTGAACAAACAAGTACACTTTTTAATGGATTTGGTTAATAAAATAAAAATAAATAAATGGTCTCATGAATTAGTACTTAATCTTATATTGTAGTACCTATAGTGAAAGCTTTAATGGTGATTTTACCTTTCAATTGTGTTTCTAGTTTTTATGTGTGCCTCATTGTATCTTATTTCCTGGCTAGTTGATAGATTTAGCAAAGGTGTGAGCAAGTAAGGCCTGTTTGGATAGGCACTGTCCCCAAGTAACCAACGATTTCCTAAAATACCATCTTCACACTGGGCTGTAATAATATTGAAATACATCAGAACACCATATTATTTTTATGATATTAGAAGAGACAATAAACCCAATATTACCTCTTAATACTGAATTATTAAAAATAGTAGCATCATGAGCTGAACCAGGCCACCGAGCAACAACATTCAATCACTTAAGGTCTGCATCACAAACGGCTTGGACATTTATAGAAAAGTATCCTTTCCTATTTCTAAATTCCTCTCCTATTGTTGAACCTGAAATACAACATACTCATTTCATTTATGTTGCAAATGTATGAGAACTTTCTAAATAATTAAAAACCTACTTAAGCAAATTGCCAATTCTTAATTAATAACAAATCTAGAGTTGGATACTTACATGGAGACTGAATGTGTACATGTGTACAGTCAATAGCACCACATACTCTTGGGAATTGAGCTATATTATAAAATTTATCTGTACTAGAATGTAAACAAATGTATTTGTTATACAATCTAGCGATAGCAGCAGATATGTCTGCCACTATCCTACAAGCTGACGATAAGGACACTCCAGCAAAGTCGGCCACTGAATTAAGCATTGTCCCCAATGCATAAAATCGAAGTGCCAATAAAAGTTGATGCAATGGTGGTATACCATTATTTCTGAAAATGATAAATAAGTACTATAGTTAGTTAGGTATCCGTTTCTAATTTAGGTTATGTTTATATATTGAAGTAATGTTAGCAAACAACTTACCGTCTTGATTTCACTTTGATATAGGGCATTATTTCATTTAAAACAGATTCAACTGAAGATTTATTCATTCTGAATCTGAATGTGAACTCTGCGTCAGTTAAACTTGCCATGAAGTTAATTCGTCGAAAAGTTTTTGATGACACGGCACTCTCTTGTTCGCTGTCGGTACTATCCCAATCCGATAGCTGAGCTAATACTTCAAGATCACTATCACTATCACTTGAAAATAATTCCATTTTCACGTCTTATAACAAGTTTACGCATGCAATCGGTCAAAAGTTGAGGATCGAAAATTACGATCAATAATGTTCAAAAATCGATTTGTCAAAATTAGAGTTTGGATATAGAATACGCAAAACTGTCACTTTCATACAAATACTAAACTAAAAATCCAATCCGCCCTCCCAAAGATGGATTGAAAAAAAAGATCAGGATTACGATTCATTGATCGGTTATTGAAATACTAAAAGTAGGAAATGGATTCAAATATCAATCTCGATCCGCAAATTAGGGATTGGGATTGAATATAGAAAGCGGCCGTATCTCATCTAGCGTCTATCTTTTGTTTCGTTTGCGATGTTGCCGCTCCGCAGCATCAGTGTACTTTCCGCGGCATTTGTTGATCTCCCAACGTTTATATTGATCAACAATGTCACACAAAGTGTAAAATAAATGGCGGTTACAAAATCAACAATTGCCGTGTGAGTTGGTGACGAGCTAGAGTGTTTGCGGCGTAGTTAGGCACTGGGTTGCTATGAGGGGAATACTTATATTCGTAGTTTGGCACGATATTATCAAAATTATCTAAGCTACAAGCTTCTAAAGGTGGATCAACATTTAATGCATATTTCGGCCTGATCAACATTTGCCGTAGAGCGGACAATATATATATATATATATATATATATATATATATATATACACGTATATACATACGATGATAAAATAATCTAAAATAAAAAAAGCCAGTCATGCAATGCAATATTGACGAGATGGAGGAAGCCTATGTAGACACTAATTTTAGCAAAACTTGTTTTATGAAAACGTTCTTGGAACCTAGGAATAAATCCACACTATCGAAGTGCTTATTTAGGAGTCAAGTAGCCTTGTTATTACGCTATTCTTACCGTAATAGGTAGAGTGAAATGGAGTGCAAAACAATTTAGTGTGTCTAGTGCGTGTGCTAATATACAATATACATGGTATATTTGTGTACGTAGATACCATTGTGTACATCTCTGCTTACCCCTCGGGGACCAAAACTCGTAATGGTATAATTTTACATTTTAAACACCCATGTCTGCCATTATCATTACCATGTAACTTTGTTAAAAGTTTTCTCTGAAACTTTATGATGTTCTCTCTCACGCCTCATATGTCAGAAGGTCACAATAATACATATATTATATGATATGTGTCCTGAAGCTATGATATACAACGCTGGCCTGATGTTTATTCTAGTTCAGATAAACCGCTGTCCCTTGTTATTTATAGAGTGATAGTGATATTGGGAACAATACTTCACTTCAATATAATGAGATGATTCACAGACTTTTGGGACAACTCGACCAACAGTAATTGATGGGCGCTGCTCTGAAATACCTTAACATTTATTTAACAAATCATTATTACTTATTATCAATATTTTAAATCGATTTAATTTTATGAGTATAAATAATGACATCGTTATTTTTTGTTGAATTAATGAGTAGAATGACCTATTTATTATGTACGCGTGAAATAGTGTCTTCCTGCAGATTTTTGGTATATAAACTATACTATGTCCTTTCTCGAGTTCCGAACTATGTCTGTCTGTACAGACTCTGTACCAAATTTCACAGAAATCGGTTCAGTAGTTTAGGCGTGAAGAAAAGACAGACAGACAGACAGTTACTTTTGCATTTGTAAAATTAGTTTGGATTTATTTATTATTACTTAACGTAGGTCTGATTGTATTTTTTCAGTAGGAGAGCCATGTTTCTTCACAAATGGGAAGGCTCAACTGGAGTGTGCCTCGGCCCCAAAGAGTAGAGAGGCATGTCAAATAAAGGACGTAAAACAAAGCTTTCGTTGTGTTTAAATGTGTGAGTGAGGATACCGGCCGAAACTATTATAACTAAAGATCAACACGATAGACATACTATGATATAAGAAGGACAGTTTTAGGTTCTAATTCTCCATGCGCGAGACTGTCTAGTATTGTGAACAGTCTCAGTGACAGGATTGACTTTCACTTTGATTCCAAGCTGCCAAGCCTATGAAAAAACGCAATTTAAGTAATATTAAGTTAGTTTTTTAGTTAGTTGAACCTCAGCTTTATTTGTAGTTTAATTTATTTTATCTCATTTTTCTTGTAAAGTTTATTTTAGTTTAGTCTTAAGATTCTCTTTTATTCTTTTTGGTATGCAGTGTTTACCTTTAAGTAATGTTTACATTGTACCTTATAGATTACCTAATTGTAATTATTGTTGTTGCATGCTTTGATGTACAACATTGTTGTTAGACCTAATAAATAAATAAAAAAAATATAGACATTGCACTATGGAAGCTAAGATAATGATGATGATCTTCACCTAAGAAACCATAGTTTTCCATATACGGATAAACTACATCTCACTACAACAACTATAGGTACATCTTACAAAGTTAAACCTAATTCTTCAAAAACGTTAACATGGTCTTTGAACTGAGCTCTGGAAAAATCACGACATCGACACAGAGAAAAAACCGTAGAAAAAGAAAAAAAAGGTATAATTTCTGCAACCGTCGTCTCTCCCTTTCCTCGAACACTATTGTGATCGACAGGTCGCGTGGAAAATTGCACTTACCCTATTATTTAGAAAATGTCGTTAGGTTTACCCTGGGTCCTTTGAACCGTGATTTTGACTGGCTGGCTAGTGGCTAGTGGATAATCTCTGGGTCGTATATTGAAAGTAAAATGTTCCTTATCGGTTAAAATTAGAGCATATCCGATTATACCTACTTCTTATAGTCGTCTGCCTGTCCGTATAGAATCGAACAAGATAATGTATTATAACCGTTCTTAAAATGAAAAAATAAACGATCACCTCCATCAATAAATTATTGTAAGAGTAACTAGTAAAATAATTTGAGCAGTTATTAAGTCTGCTACCATCTCTAATTTTACAAATACAATAATTATTTTCTTATATACAGAATTAGTGTATTACTAATATCAAGGCAAATTTCAATCTATGAATTTGAGTCCAGAGCCTACAGTGCGTGTTGTTCTGATATTTTTTTATCAAAACGCTTTTTACTACAACGCTAAAGGAGGTTTTACCTTCAACAGCTTTTACGCGTCTATCAATGATTTTATAATTTAAAAACTGTATGTCCTAGTAAACGTATGTAAGTTGAAAATAAAGTGCAAAATCTAATTTAGAAAACTACCCTCTCTGATACCAACTTACTTCCAGACACCGCTCTCTTAGTTTTCCTGACCATTGCCTTTTAAGACTTGCGTAATACATACTTAGACTGTTTGAATGACTTTAACAGGTTGAAATCGTCTCTTCTCCTCCACTTAGCTGATAAAATGAGAATGTTTTTGTAATCTTCTTAGTGCGTACTAGTTTGTTTAAGTATATTGCTAATGGTATACGTATTTCTTTTCTTTGTTCTGTGATTGTTAAAGTTAAAACTAAAACATAATTGGTAGGAGGATTGTAGAAGTAGTTACGTAATATAGAGGCCGTAGTATGTGCCTCTTAGAGTGGACGTTTTCTTTGTAAGTCCTTATGATCGCCTATTTGTTCATCATAATATTAGCTGCACACTGCATTGACAATACCGATGTGTGACATTCTAGTTAATTTGCAGTCCCTGTTCTAAACTTCTTTTTAAAGAGAATTATACTGTTCTTAATTCAAATTACCTTCTCTATTCAAATTTTGGTTTCTTACCACCAGGTAATACGGGTACTCGATTGCCGACGTATGACATAAAAAAAATATCTGGTACATCGTAGCTACAGGGCTACTATGTAATTCTAAAAATACCTAATGAAATAGTTTTGCACACTCACATCAAACATTAAATCTTTAGCCTGTGAGTGAAAAGGCTTCTTTTCAAGTGGGAAAATCAGGTAATCGCGGCCAAGGCAAATCGGATATTTCAAATTTACGACTAGAAATTATTAGTACAGGGTTCTTCGCGATATTTTCCTACACCGTTTATCCATAAGGTCTAAATTTGCTTAGAAATTACATGTAACTCGGATAAAGTCATAGTAGTAACTAGTACTTGTACTAGGTTTCGAACCCTCATGATGTGAGGTTGTCTGGTGTGTCTTTAAATTCTTGCCACCAAAATATTATTATTACACACTGACTTGCCGTTACAAGCGATTACAGAAATTAATACATTAAATATAACTATTCAAGCGTTATGTATTTATTGGTCCATGACAACCCTGACAATACGAGTTTCATAAGACTAATTGCTTAAAGTTGATCACAATACAAATCTAATAGGGTTTTCACCCTTGTCTAGACTATAAGTTTGTCTGAAATTGCCATTGTTATAGGTAGTCAGCTGTTTCTTGCAATATTTTATCGATATTTAATGATTGAGTTAATTAAGTACATATAGAATTTACATATGCCGAATAAAAAAAATACTTACATTCGCTATATATGCCTGTCTGTGTGTCGATATTTATTTAGTTAAAAATTATTTGTAACAGGTTCTCAGTAAAACTAACCCAATGAGTTTCAGTAAGAAACTTCAAAACGGTAAGTATTTTTGATAGAAATAGTACCTAGTGCATCATCATGCAGTATGTAAAATGTTAAACATAATAATGTGTTTTCAGTAACTGCTTCTTGTCAATAAGTTAAAAAAAAAATAACTTGGAAAACCAAATTTCTGTAACTATTAAAGTAAAAAAACCACAGAGATTTTTTCTCGTACTTCTCCCTAGGAAAAAATACTTTTGAACGAAGAAATAACCCTTACTAGAGTACCGACAATCAGACTAATATCAAATTTATTGATACCTTTAAAATTTAAAATTGCTCCTATTAAAATAAATGACTAGCCTTATTTTTTTTCTGGCTAGGTAAAAATTTAGTATTACTAAACACATCATCATTTATGTTATTCATTTTCCGCATTCATTTTATACATACACATTATATCTAACAGAAATTATCTCACAAAACATAAATAAGCATTACATTCCACAACCACAAACCGTTAATAACATTTCCTAAACCAAAAAAGTAAAAGAAAATTTAATTTAATTAAAAAATCAAAATGCATTACCATTTTTTAATACGATATGCCAGTAAAACATTCACAAAGGTAAGTTTACGTCAAAAATATTAATGTAAAACTGTTGGGATCCTTTGTACCCACATAATGTTGGGGATAGGACATATGAATACAAAATGATGTCGACTGACATTGCTTGAAACGTGGGCGAATGTTGTGAGCGCGCGTCATTCCGTGAGAAGTCAAAATTTTTTATAATGTCATATGGAACTAATCTAATTCTGTAGCTGTTATGTACCGTTGTATTTCGGGCGTTTTCCTTAAAAAATTGCAGAGGTGTCCATAGGGTTGGATTTTATTACTTCCTATCCTATTCTATTTAATATTATACTACCTATTATTAGTATCCAACTTTCATACTTTTATTATAAATGTGAAAGTTTGCGAGAAAGTATGGATGTATATTTATTATTCATGTAAAAACGGCTGGACGGATTTGGTTGAAATTTGGCATTTAGATGAGTGATACCCTGGATTACAATATAGGCTGCTTTTTGTAAAAATACCACGTGGACGCAAACGCGGGCTAGTGAGTAATCAAAAACTAAATGAGCGATCAAGAGGACAAACTAGTCTCCTAAATCAAGGGATCACAAATCAGATATCAGAAAATCTAGTATCTAATTATTGATTCAAAGATAACACTTACGCAAGGTCTTGCAATTTGAAAAGAAAATTCATTCTTTTCAAATCCAAAAAGTTAACCCCTTAACTTTTCTAAACTCATACACAGTCCATTTACCCATCAACAAACATTCTCACACGCGACAGACCTCAATAATACCTACTTCAATGGT
The DNA here is from genome assembly GCA_902829305.4 of Spodoptera exigua. Classification (NCBI taxonomy): domain Eukaryota; kingdom Metazoa; phylum Arthropoda; class Insecta; order Lepidoptera; family Noctuidae; genus Spodoptera; species Spodoptera exigua. The sequence continues at coordinate 10,641,684 of LR824612.2, forward strand.
AGCAAATTTTAAGAGCATTTTCTTCCTCATAAAACTTAATCTATAATAGAGGACGTCAACCAATAGCCTGTCGTTACTCACAGTTCATTTGAAGGAAACGCTAAAAACAAGTCCACGAACGCTATCTGGAACGCCAGAAGCATTAAGTGCACCACTTTTATGAGTTTAAATTTCAAGTCTTGGTCGTGTCGCTTCATTATCTAAGTTAAAGAGAGAATTAATAGGAGATGGGATACTGTTACACGTATAGGAGAAAGGAAAGTTATTGCCTAAAACAAAAAAGCTTAAGAAAAGTTTTACCTGATGCGTGTTTCTATGCATTTTCAAGGCCATAATTATAGATACGGCTTAACCAATTTTAATTAGGTATACTTTTTATTTACCTTTATCTGTGTTATCGAAACACAGAGAAAGCTTCCCAAATTACGTCGTTTTACAATAGATGACGCTCTTATAAAATATGATATCATTGAATTATAATTTCGTTTTTAGACCTTGATTTTTTTATTTATAATTAACTGTTCAATTATCAAAAATGTAATGTTTACATACTTTTGTCTGATTCGGTATCACTTAAACCTTTCAGATTAAATTTGTGTGATACTTTATTATTGTGATAAATTGCGTTTAAGTACGAAGTTGCATTAAAATCAGTTACATTGTTAATACCCAACCCAATAACCAACCTGCGTAAAAATACTCTGAATATAAAAATATTGCACCGTTTTTCTAGACCGTATGTGTATTGTGCATTCAGTATTAAAACAAACTATTCTTCTCGACAATATTTAGTATTTTTAACAAAGTTCAAAATAATAAAAAACCGAATAGATATTCAATTTGTCAAGACATGTTCTCTAAATATTATTATTATGTACATAGCCTAGAGACATGGTTATTCTTAATATTTTTTGTACATAAACATTTATTTTTTCTGAATATCGAAAACATAAGTTTAAAACTGAATAAGTAGATTTTTTTTACGTTTTTAATAAACACACAAATTCTAAACAAAAATATACCAAAACAAAACATTATTTTTTCCAATCACAAATCCAAACAAACCTAACAGCACTTAAGCGTCAATAAATAAATCCTCCAGAAATCAATTCTCTTCAAAAATAGAAATAAAAACTCAATTAAAAACAGAACCATGTATTTTGATAAACGCAAAACAATGAAAGGCGAACATTGTTAATTAATGGACGATGGTACTAATCCATTCAGAGCAGACGATACCATTTTGAGAAGGCCAGGCGAGAAAATACGAACGCAAAGATTAGAGATGGCTGCCACTTAAGGAAATTGCCCGAAATAAGATAATCGGCAAAAAAATCTGCTATTACTGAGACGAGACTGATGACCGTTGATGCAGAAATGTTTCTTTTTTTAACGATAAATGATATCGAAGTCTGTTTGGTTTCGTTATTTATCAATACTTATGTTGTAAATAGGTAAAATTTATAAGTATATGTTGGAGGTAATCTTTGGAACCGCTGGTCGGATTTCCGAAATTCTTGAACTGATAGATAGCTACAAGGTTTTTGAGTGCTATAAGCTATAAAACATCACCCTACGACCAAAAGGAGCCAAGCAGCGCCTGAAACCGTGCGGCAGTAGCTAGTTTGATATATGGAGGTTACTCTGACTAGTAGATTATTCTCAATTATCTGAAAGTTATTTGAAAATATTTATTACATCCACTATGTATAATTTCTTAGAGAGGATTATTTATAAGTATTAGATACAAAATTGGTCTCAAAGTAATGAAAAAATATAGCTATAAGAAATAAGACCTCTCACAAAATACAAACAATATTGCGTGAGTAAAACTACGAGTAAGTACAATATTTCTAATAAATCACTCTTCAATCGTAGGGATTATGTTATCGATATACCGACCCTGAACTTGGTTATGACGTGAATTACAAAGACAACTAATTGCTGCGGTACTAAGCCCTTGTAAGCTTTGACGGATCGTGATACTCAATATCGCGAAAAAGGCTGGCTGGCGAGATAAAACGAATACCATTTATTCATAACCTTAGGAAGTACAGATAAATGGTAGTTGTGGGCAGACTTTAATATTAGAACAAAAGAATTTCTTTTATTTTACATTTTAGGTTCAAATATAATGGAAACATTTCTACGTGGATTGATGATACTTACTTCTGTTTAACAATGATAAACGTTAAAAAAATGTTTTAATATTTTGTTAAGTAGACGGTTTGAAGAATTTTTTATTATTATTTTATATTCAACACTGGCTTGAAGAAGAAAGAATGGGGTGGTTTTTAGTCAATAAGATTTGGCACTCCAACTTGTCCAGCCCCGGATAGGAGATATCGTTTCATATTTTTACACTTTCAATAAAAAAGTGCTATGTGGTATGTGTTGATCTGTTCACTACACTTTTAAGAATATTCTTATAGTGTCTCAAAGAAAGACGAAAGAAACCTTTTTATCACGTTGATGTTATTACATTGAACGTGCCCACTTTTCCTTAGTCCTAATTAATTATGTGGCATATTCTTAGTTCCGTAAATAAGGCATTTAAAAATACTTTATTCAAACTATTTCTTCTACCCTTAATAGACAGGCAAATGTTTTATCCAAATATTATTATATTTATTTCATCCTCACTTAAAAAATATGACACATTCAAATGTGGAACACCAAAAACATAAAAAGAGATAAAAGGGAAATTCATAGATAAGGTAGAACATAAACTAGGAACGAATACAAGGAGGCTTTATAACCATGTAGTATTTATTCAAACATTATTCATTCGGTCTACCCTTGACCGCGACTCTTGTCGAGGGCCCAAAAAGGTTCGAGATAGACTAAATAAATTTTAAATAACTACCGCGATATAATCACTGAATTTAAATTAATGTTGTTGGTAAAATTTATCCATTGGATAAATACAATTGCTGTGTGATTTAATGAAATTGGTGGTTTTGTTGAGATTGATTCTGTTATTAAATAATTGTTTTTGATTCCGATACAGATATTTTGGTTTCAAAATGTTTTAACTCGAGGAACACTTTTAACTCAACGCTATGTACTTATCTCTAAATAATCAATGGGTATTTAAAAAAAAAACTCAATCTGATCCTCGTAGAACTTTGTTTTTTACAAACTTAATTCTGTTAAAATGTCCTTCTTCCAATCTTTTGGGCTATTCTTAAATAACTCTATAAAATTAAACCGATTACATCTCGAACCTTAATAAAAACAAACTTCACATAACCTCGTTCAGAATAACCCAAAACAATGGATCCGAATTATCTTTATCCCAAAGACTTTTATCACTATGAAAAGGGTTTAACTTCCTTCCTTTATTAAGAAACTGGTTTTGAATTTGAACGTCATGTGACGTCAGGGAAAATAGAAAATAAGTATTTGGGAGCATGGGACGGCTCCTCCAAGACAAATCAAGCACACCTTATATGCACTGCGTATTTGATTACCTATTCGATTTTTTTTAACTTTACATCGCGTGTACCTTATAGACGAAATTAATTCCCTAAATATGTGATCAGTGCAACTCGATAAATGGTCATTTCGTGGTTTGGTACTACAAAAACTACAGAGAAGAACAATATGGTAGATAGTCAGCAGTAAATCTGAAACAAGTTTTATGCAGGTATATATATCAAACGTCGAAGTTGAAAACTTACCTTTACATTGTTTGATTATCTTTGTCAGTGCAAGCCATACTTATTTTTTTAATGTGATAGGTCGGCAAACAAGCAAACCTATAACCTGGTGGTAAGTGATCAGCGCCGCCCATGGACACTCATAATACCAGAGGAGTTACTACAAGTGCGTAGCCAACCTCTTGGGGATTATTGGGGATTTGAAGATTGATGATGCTGGAGAAGGATTGGGCTTCCGGTAATCTCACTTACACTGTGAAATACAACCTCAGTATTGCTTCACGCCATTTTTCTGTGAGGCCATTGTATCACTCCAGTCGAGCCGGCCCATTGTGCCGAAGCATGGCTCTCCCACACTTGAACTTGAACACTTATGTCACCTGGCATCACCTGCGACTGAGACATTAAGTCCACCATTTTATGTTTTTTTTTTGGGCTTTTATCACCACGCATATCATCCTCTAAGCATGTATATAGATATAACAATGTGCCTGTGATATCGTCTTGGCGACTTTTTTCACAATAATGTTTTTGTTAGGGTAAGATTGAACAATAAGCTCTTTTGAGGGCTAATAAAGAGATTAAGACACCTGTTGATTGAGCAGTTATTTTGGTACGTGACTGAACTGAACTGAAATGGTAAGCAATCATAGTTTAAAACTTTTTCTTACGCAATTATGAACTCTATGGATGTACATATTTGAGAACAGTTCAAAAGTTTATAAACTGCTTAGAGATTGCTATCCAAGACTTTAGCAACCTGATTTATACAGTACTTTATTAATAAAGTAGTTGCAAAATCAGTTGCTAAGTGTGATATCGTCTTACTACTCAGGTCAATCAAAGTAATAAAAGTCATTTTACGTTAATTTTACCCTGAAGTATAGTAAAGGTATAATTATGACAGTAATTTTAAATGGAAATTACGTAACCAATGAAACAAGCGCAGTAAAATTTTGTTTGCCGAAATATATTACGAAAATTCCAAGCAACGTACGTTATATTAAAAGTATCGAAACTTTGCAACTCGATATTGCGAAATAGGCTAAAAGTCTACAAAGCTAGACTCACGTCAGATGCATCGTTAAAAGTTAGAAGTTTTCCCACAACGAGCAAGTTTTTCCGAGGTAACTGCGGGCTGGTTAACATCCAGCTTTATGCAGGTAGTAAAACATTTATATTGGTAGTATAGAATCGATTTGAATCGAGATAATATTCGAATAGATATGCTAAAATATTGAGTGCCAGTAAAGTGTGGTCGTTTATGAGAAGAATCGTCAGGAAAAGATTCTTCTTCAATTTCCTGCTTCTTCGGAGCAAAGTGATGAAAGACTGTTAACGCTAAATATACATAGATAGTGTTTTTTAAACTTCATGCACAATTGGTAAATAGGCGGAGTTAAGGCCTAACGCATTTTCTAACAGACTAATATTGACATAGGGGTTGGGCAAAAGCTACTTTACATTATCTGATTTCTGTACGGAAGAACTCTTTATGTGATCCACAGATTGTTGTTTCGAGTTTGAGTGCAAGGTATATGTAAAGTTGTATTTTTGTAAACGCACCCACGACACAGGAGAAAATCCTTGTGTCGGAAAAGTTTCCTTTTAAATAGAAAAAGTAAGTAACAACCAAAAAAATTTTCTACACATTCAATAAAAGCAAATATCAAAACAAAAATCTATTGGCGGCACAAATCCGTTACCAATCTATTCGTTTTGTTAACCACGACAGAGGCAGCGAAGGAATCCTTAAGTAAAACTTGTGTAAAAGTTTATTTTACTCACGTACCGAAAGAGAATGGGCAACATATGAGCACACGTTGGCAATGCGGTCACGGATACACCTGAAGGCGCTCCTAGAAAATATCCTTTGTGCTGGAAACATACGACGATGACAATAAGATCTAGCACGCTTCTTATAAGATCAATATAATTAAAACAAAACACAATTAAATTAACTAAAATTCGCGGGTTACTCACGTGTAAATGATGAGAAAAGCTCTACTAGTTTCGAACCACAGAGGGGTTCTTCCTCATGAGCAGCGTGCGCGGACGCGGCGACGTCGCGCAGCCTACTGGTTAGCGTTGGCGCCTGCATCGCTGTTGATGGTTGCGCTGCGGCGAGTCCAACGCGCCATCTGCCGGATACCACGCGCGTTTTACATCACAACCAGGCTAAAGGAACATATACGTAGCGTGAAGAAGATGGACATCCAGGCATCGGCTGTGGCTGAACATGTTTGCGGCACGGATGCGGCTCACTTCATACGTTTTGATAAGGTCTCCGTACTAGCGAGGGAGAAATACTTCGTTCCGCGAAAAGTGCGAGAGGCCATCGAGATTAGCCGACGTCCGTGCTTCAACAGGGATGGTGGCTGGGCATTGCCACCCGCGTGGAAGCCGAGCTTGGAGACTACGTCGGTCCGAAGCGTATCCAGTCTGGAGTGTGACACAGTAAGCGTCATATGTAACACAGACTTTGTGCCGGGCCCGGAATCGAACCCACTACCCGCGCCACTGGTGAACGTACCGTGCGCCTCAACATCGTCACACGCGCCGCCGCCGGAGATGGCAGCAAACGCGCGTGGTATCCGGCAGATGGCGCGTTGGACTCGCCGCAGCGCAACCATCAACAGCGATGCAGGCGCCAACGCTAACCAGTAGGCTGCGCGACGTCGCCGCGTCCGCGCACGCTGCTCATGAGGAAGAACCCCTCTGTGGTTCGAAACTAGTAGAGCTTTTCTCATCATTTACACGTGAGTAACCCGCGAATTTTAGTTAATTTAGTATGTCTCACGATAGTTATTATAAAAACAAAACACAATTAGTTAATTATGCACTGATGTTTATTTGCATAATACTAAACTAACTTTTACCCCAGCTTGACTCACGCTGTATCCTACTTTATCCTTTATCTGCTATAATAGACTCTAGTCTACTCTACACATCGTCAGTCTATAAGTGCCCACTGCTGAGCAAAGGCCTATTCTCACATGGAGAAGGTTTGACCCTTTGTTCAAGGTGGATTAGCGATTTCAAACTTGTAATTTTCCGTCACCGTATGTGAGTGGTGTACAAATAATCATAGAAAGTACATATGACTCGGAAAAAGTCACATTGGTACTTGCCAGGTTTCGGACCCCCATGTATGAATAGCGGACGGGATCTCCAGGCCATCACGACTACCTTACACCTTAAACTGTCCTGTTATTCTATTTTAACATACCCTACCTTGCTTGCCTGCCAGCCTCAAAGTGGTATGGAGTGAAACAACGCTTGCGTTTCGTGTCGCCGTATGACTAAACTACTGGAGGCCCAATTTTCGCCCTGGTCAATTCTCTTCTATTCCCAATCCCCAATCACCAATCTTCAATTAATAAACAATACATAAAGGCAGCCATCGCACATGTGTTACGGGGTGCCCACTCATTATAACCATAACATATTAAGGTATTATGAATGAATGGAAAAGGGCGGTTTCCCGCAGATAATCACAGAGCGTGAACGAACGAATGAATGAATGAGGAATACACAAAAGAGATTCGTCAGAAATAAGGCATTTTTGGAACCATTGTCTTTTCGTCATGTATTGAAACGCACACAATTCCAAAATATAAATATTATTCTGTACACAGACTCTTGTTTTTTTTTTCATTTTTCGAGTAACTTTATTTTAAAGTTAGATTTATTGAGAGCTTTGGGGGCGAAGTCCAGTCAGCTCAAGTTACGCAAACACAGTCAATATAAATGCCGTGACAAAACTTTTTCACTTTTGTTTTTAAAGCATATTATTTTTTTAAGTGTGGGAGAACCAGGCTTTGATTTAGTCGGCTTGGCCGGTGTTATACGATAGCCTGAGAGGAAATCGACGTGAACTGTAGCGTCCTGTTTCGCCGTGTGGTTATCGCAGGCCCAAGCAGTCCCCTCTTCAAACCCTAATTCCGAAATTTCTGATACCCTAATCCCCAAAAGGCCGACAACGCACTCGTAACTCCGCTGGTGTTGCGGTTTCCTTGGGTGGCGTCGATTGCTTACCATCAGGTTATCCGCATGCTCGTTTGCCGCTCTATCAGATAAAAAAAAACAAAAAGAAGAAATAATGGATTTATTCTGCCGTCAATAGCATAGTTGCAGTAAGTACGCTCTAGACACTTTTGAGAAAAACGCGGTTAAAGTTTTGGCTCGAAAATCTTCCATAAATCCTTTGTTTGTAATCAGATCATGATGGTTGATACCTTAAATGAAAGAGGAGCTCAGCCTCTATCTATTACTTATTTAGACACGATTACTGAGTTATTGAAAGACCAAATAAATTAATCATTGTTGTTATACTAAGTATTTCTTAGAGGCTATCTAAAAGGAACACTTAGCATAAACACAGTAAGTGTGTTATTTACTGTATTTATGCTAAGTAACCATACGAATTTATGTTTAAATATAATATGGTTCAAAAGTTTTATTATATCAGGCTGGTGATAATAAAACAATTAGTGAAAAAATGTATTTAAAAATAATCAACTAGTGGGAGGCCTGCCCACACTACGTTTTCCGGTCCTTGGTCGCCACTCTAGGACTTTTTGGGCCCATCAACCGTCCGTCTTTCGAGCGACGTGGCCTGCCCATTGCCACTTTAGCCTGCAGATTTTGCGAGCTATGTCCGTGACTTTGGTTCTTTGGCGAATTTCCACATTTCGGATTTTGTCGCGCAAAGAGACCCCGAGCATAGCCCGCTCCATCGTGCGCTGAGTGACGCTGAGTTTTGCAAGAAGGCCAGAAGTTAAGGACCACGTCTCAGTACTATTTTTTTTTTTTTTACTTGCAATAAACCAATGCTTGACTGCGATCCCACCTGATGTTAAGCAGTGATGCAATCGTTGATGGTAAGGCGCACTAGTTTATTAAGAGCCTATTCACTCTAGCCTTGAAGACACCTAAATTGTATTCGGACGGAAAGACTGCAGCCGGCAAACTGTTCCAATCCCTCGATGTACGTCATCACCGGCAACACACATTGGTTAAACATCCTGGTCTTCAGGCACTGTGGGATTTTCGATGAGAAGACATCGTGTAACTTCCCGAACGCCGCCCATCCGAGTTGGATTCTTCGGGCGACCTCTTTCTCGAAGTTGACCTACCTAGCTGAATGATCTGACCAAGGTATGTGTAATGGTCAACAACTTCAAGGATGTCGTTCCCAACAATGACCGGTACAGTTGCAACATGGACATTAGACATGATTTTCGTCTTGTCCATGTTCATTTTCAGACAGCATGGTGTTCAGGTCCTCCAACGACTCTGCCAAAACGACTATATCGTTAGCGAAGCGCAGGTGAGTTATGTATTAGCCATTAATATTGATGCCAAAGCCAGTCCAGTTCAAGAGCTTGAAAACGTCCTCCAATGCGTTCGTGAACAGTTTCGGAAAAATCACGTCTCCCTGCCTCACGCCTTTCTGCAATTGGATTGGTTTTGTGCAGTCGTCCTGGAGCCGAATGAGCATGGTGGCGTTTCTGTACAAACACCTAAGCACGTCGACGTATCTACAGTCGACATGGCATCGCTGGAGAGACTGCAGCACTGCCCAGGTTTCGATCGAATCGAAGGCTTTCTCATAGTCCACAAACGCTAGACACAATGGCTGATTATACTCCTCCGTCTTTTGTACTATCTAACGAAGCGTGTGTATGTGGTCTATGGTGCTAAAGCCTTTCCGGAACCCGGCTTGTTCGGGAGGCTGGAAGTCATCGAGCCTGCGTTCGAGACGGTTCGTGATGACCCTCGAGAACAGCTTGTACACATGACTCAGAAGTGAAATAGGTCCGTAGTTTTTCAACAAAGTGCTATCTCCCTTTTTGAAGAACAGAACTACAACACTTCTTTGCCATGATTCGGGCGTACTACCTTTGAGTATGACGGAATTAAATAACTTTTGGAGGACTAAAAGTATCGGTTTCCCAACCGCTCGCAGAAGTTCTGTTGTGATTTCGTCATCGCCTGGTGCCTTGTTGTTTTTAAGCTGCTTGTGAGCCATCCTAATCTCGTACAGGCTGATGTCTGGGATATCCTCAGTATAGTGTCGTGTCAGCTTAGCTCTTGGGTCCCGAGCTGCACCGACAATGGATTGCCGTGTTGAGGTATACAACTGTCCGTAGAACCTCTCGAGTTCTCTCAGAATCTCCGATTTCGATGAAATGATGCTACCATTACCGGTCTTCAGCCTCGTTATTTGGCTTTTCCCAATAGACGATTTTTTGGCGAAGACTTTTGTGCCCTGGTTTCTCTCGATGGCCTCCTTAATTCGAGCAGTATTATATGCACGCAAATCGCGTCGCATGGCTTTTGAAATTCGCCTATTGAGGTTACCGTACTCTGACATATCGGCTGAAGACTGTAGTCGCATTTCGTTTCGGTGCTTCAGGAGCTTCAATGTTCCGTTCGCGAGCTTTTGAGGCTTGTTTCGGCGTGAGATCTTAGAGAATTCCGACCCCACTGCTCGGACAGTTTCCACCAACCCATTATTAATTGCGTCCACGGTTTCGCAATCGGTAAGGCACTGGAAGCGATTATGAAGTTGGAGTTGAAAGGCTTCGGGGTTCGGAATCTGAGCGCGGCAAGGACGGAGTGTCGACTTCACCAGACGTGACCTTTCCAGCTTGACATTAATATTCAGTATGCCCTTGACAATTCGGTGATCGCTACCAGTTTTCACTTTAGCAATTACAGAGACATTACTGAATATAAACAACTCCTGGCCGGTCGCTTTTTTAAGAAGGAGTTCATCTGATAGAGACTCTCCCTCTCCATAAAGTCTACCAGGCGCTGTCCCCGATGATTTCGCTGCCCACATCCAAATGGCCCCACTTTCAACTCATCGCCATTCCGTATACCTTTGCGTTGAAGTCTCCCATCACAACCCCGCACACTCCCGTGCACCCTCGTGCACTCGCAAATCGTCTTCATAGTAATCGAAAAGTTTACGTAGGTATTCAAGGAATACATAAATTATACTTTCATTGTTCCTTATTGCTTGTGTTATAAGATAAATTGCGTGACGTTTGATTACAACGATGAATTGTGTTCACAGTAAAGCAACTTTACTTGCACAGTATTTATGACGTGGCACTATATCGCAGCTACTTAAACGTGCAGTAAAAACGATTTATAATTTTTATAATTAGTCGTTTGATCATATTATATGTATGTAATTCCTAAGCACGGATACAATATAGATAATTTACAGCTTCCATGATAAGTACACCTGACTCTTACGCTACAACTGCTGCCTAAACATAATCACAGGATGGCTATATGCTCTGTAAATAATGATTAACCTCATGTTAGATCTGATTACGTTACTAAACATAAATTCAATATCGCATCGAACTGTCTCTGTAGTAAGTAATCTGAAACCTACGCTTAGGATCAATACTAAGCATACAAGCAGTATCGCGGCATATTGTTTTTAAGACTAGACCACTCATTTAGTAAATATTGGGAAACTGCTTGGGATCAAAACAGTATATCTTCTTAATGTTTATTTGCTAGGCCCAAATTAAATTTTAATAAAGTAAATGACTTAACATATTAGTAGTATAGTAGTCATACTGTACTTATGCTGAGAGACTCAGAACAAGATTTTTTACCGTAAGTGTGCCCACTGTAATAATGCCTTGTGATGTAAAAAAAATGCTCAACTTACTGCAAATTTTTAATTGCTAAATATGAATTAAAAAACGATAGAAATAAATGAGTAAGATGTATACGTAGATCTCGTTCTCGTGATCACGTCTGTATATCTAACTCAATTTTGACAAAAACCCGACTTACTGCAACTATGCTATTGACGGCAGTATTCTCAGAGACAGATAAAAGCTTTACAAAGTTGTCAGTTCTATTGACCGCCATCTGTTAGTTAACTCCCAAACTATTAACCCGTATATTTCAGAGAGCTCGCCTTATTTTCACACTTGACAAAGTAACGCCTGATTCTATACACGTAATACAGTCTCGTTTATATTGACATTTTATGTCCAAACCTTCTGTATATTTTTTTTGTTGTAGGTATTTATTTTTATGGGAAAAAATTTACAACCCTTATTTCCTATAGGGTTTTTACGCAACATAAAAATTGGCACATTTGTTTTAAAATACATGTTTTAGGCTTTTTCGTGTCATTCAATCGTCTTTATAGGCAGGTAAAGTTTCTGGAAGGTTCAAATCACTTTTATAAAGATAAATGAAGTGAGAAAATGCGTGGTGGTATTCAGACCTCTTTGGGTTAAAGGTTCTCGACAGATATTGTTTGAGGTTGCCACTAAAAGGATGAATTATTAGGGTGGCGGTATTCCCGAGAGCGTCATGAAGAATTGCGGACCGTTATTAATATTCTAGTTTTAGTAATTGTTGAAAGGAACCTCCTCTATTTAAATGAAATGTACCGGTGAGATGAGTTTCAAAAGATATCTATTTAAAGACGAATTTTCCTTAACAAAGTACCCTTTTTGCTGTTCATAGACAAACATGGTTATAATATAATATTTATATCATTATTGAAACTATTTCAAGCTTAAGTTTGTGCAGTGTGGTGAGAAAGTAGATAGTCTGTATCACTTTTATTCATATCTAAATTAAAAATACAAAAAACAAAAAAAGGTGAAAAAAGTTCATAAAAAGAAAAAAGAACTATCTCAGTTTAAGACAGGAAACTGCATTTCTTTGAAAAGACTATAAAACTCAAGTTTCACGTTTAAATAGTAGTTTAGTTCGTGACCACTGGGTCTATGTTCTCTACTATAACTTGTGAACACTCGGGCTTTCTGCCAAATCACCTATGCGACTGCGTGGCTTTAATTTGGGCACATTTCTTAAACTTATGTAAGTAGTTACTAAAAAAAAAGTAATAAAACATTAACCTTAAAATGTATTTAAAAAATTACGTACGTATTCATTGCCTGACACAAAAATCAAATTTAGTATTAGTCATGTGATTACGAGTATAAGATATGAAGCATAAAATTAAATCGCAAATCGTGTTAGTGTGATCGTAAATTGTATATATATATATAATTGATTATCTATACTAATATTATAAAGAGGTAAAATTTATAAGTTTGTATGTAGGGGGTAATAATTGGAACCGCTGGTTGGATTTCCAAAATTCTTTCACTAATTGATAGCTACAATGTTCCCGAGTGCTATAGGCTATAACATCACGCTACAATCAAATGGAGCCGATCAGCAATGGAGTAGCTAGTATTAGGTACCGTAAGTTCGGGTTACTTTTTTTTTTTTTTTTGTCAGGGGAAAATCATCCAATGACTTCTCCCGCCCAGGGTAAGGCGAGAGAGAGTGTCAGACTCTTACTGACTAAAAACCCCCCCGTTCCTTCTCCTGCTCTGGGCCGAAGTCGCGGTGCCTCATTGCGCTTACCCCGCAGCCCCGGCTAAGGGTTACTTTGACCCTGGGAGGTAACTTTGATCCAAATTTTCGAACCAATGAAAAATGAATATATGTTTGGTTCTCAGTTATTATTGGTTAAATTATTATTGGGTTTGGATCAAAGTTACCCCGCAGGGTCAAAGTAACCCGAACTTCTCCGGTATATAATTAATTTTGCAAAGCTTTTTTCGTTTTGTGATAAGAAAGTATTTATGAAAAAAGAAACTTAGATAAATTGAAAAAAATGACAACTCTTTTTGTGTTGGGTGTAGTTCGCTGACACAACAAATGACGACGAAATTGACTGGACATCCCCACGAAGCAACTACTAGCAAGATATAATTATTAAGATATTTAAGACTTATAACAAAGCTATATATTTTTAACTCTGGGCCGATTTATTTTATTACGTTTGTAATAAATAAGCCAATGTAAAGATCGCAGTGCTTTTCACTTGGACCGCGAGCTCATAAGTCAAATCATGTTATTGTATATGTTATACATTGTATAACTGTTTATATTTACTACTTGGTAAATAATTACCCGATAAACTAATTGGGCATATAGCTCATACCGATTACGCTCTATATTCAAATGTATCTAGTGTATAGTGGCTCTTTAGATATAGTGCATCAGGCCATTATATTATGTTCACTACGAATAATAAAACAAGATGGCTGAAGGAAAAGACTATTATTACTACATAGGTATAAATATGTATACAACAAAACCATTTGATATATATAAATTGTATATACATAACAATTTGTACTTAATTCTATACATTTGATTCAATTAAGTAACAATATAATCGAATACAACTCAAATTGATCCTCATTATAAAGATTGAAGAATAAAATATTAAAGTACACAAAAATTATGTGGTAGAATAAAATTGAGAGCTATTGTGGTCATACTTATTTGCAAAAACATGTATCTTACACGAAAGTTCGAAGTCAACATTTAATCAATTATGCTGATCTAGAAATATAATATTAAATTTATTTGAATCCCTATGGTCATTATAGATAAAGATGCTTATCTGATCAATCATCTTAGTAATTTATTTTAGCAAAGAAAGCAAAAGTATTGATATAAATTAATTGGAACGTTGTAATTTTTATGAGTTACAGTCTTAGCAATAATGTAAATTGGTAATATAGGTAATGGAAAATGGTAGTGAAAGATGGATAGATTTGCGAGCTCTCTGAATATGTTTCAAACGTTAGGTACGTTTATGGGGAATCATGAATCTGGTGAATGTCATTTTAAAGTTAAAGCAGCCACGCAAAAAACAATACATTTATCTTTATTGCGGCATAAACGGTTGAAAGACGAGGGCATAATAATTATTTATAAACCTCCCTTGCAAACAAATACTATATGCACATTGTTTTCTTTTTTTGTCAGGGGAAAATCATCCAATGACTTTTCCCGCCCAGGGTAAGGCGAGAGAGAGTGTCAGACTCTTACTGACTAATAACCCCCCGTTCCTTCTCCTGATCTGGGCCGAGGTCGCGGTGCCTCATTGCGGTTACCCTGCAGCCCCGGCTCCATATGGACAATTTGCAATGTGAATTAAATAACTTTTCCTTATTCTTTGGATGGAGAGTGGCCATCGAGCAGACATCCTTATTTAATAGTAAGCAATCATTAACAATAAACACCCTCAATATTAGAAAAGTAAAACATGCATTGCACACCTTTTTATCCTTATATTGTTTCACTACCCACTACGGAGTAAACCTCAAATAAACAGGCAGTACACGTGGAAAATAAACACAAGAATAATGTTCTTGTCTATTCAAACTAATATTATAAATAGGAAACTAACTCTGTCTGCCTTTTCTTCACGCCTGAACTACTGAACCGATTTCTGTAAAATTTGGTGCAGACATACTTTGGAACTCGAGAAAGGAGGGTATAGTTTTTATAGAAAAAATTTGCAGGTAGTCACTATTCCACGCGTACGGGGTCGCGAGCAAAAGCTAGTTAAACATAAAAACAAAGAAAAGTTTGATTTCCGAAATTCCAAGTCTATCTTTACAACACTATACGTTCATATTTCTGCAGTACTCGTATCAATATGAGTTACTAACGCTCGAATTAAACTTTCAAACAATGTCGACGTAGGAAATATGTGAATACGTGCCACGTTTATAAATTATAGTTAGAAACTGCACTGGCATGTTATAAATATTTCTAGAAGTTTCTGTGACTTGATTGAAGAGAGCATTCGGTTTGGTAATGCATTTCATACCGTAATATTTATTGCTGGCTTGTTAGGTTGGCTGGTTTGCTGGTTTTTTCTTCGTTTTGACTTAAAAAAATGTAGAGCTTCTCTCAGTTAGAGAGAGAGAGAGAGATAGAAAAGAGAGAAAACATTTACGTAACAACGTACGTAAATAAACAAACAGTTACGTAGGTAGTCTCGTGAATAAGCCTTTATGTTCAATAACATTAATATTGTCTTACGACAATTATTTTGAGTGTAAATCCTATTTTTTATTACCTGTTTTGTTACTGGTCTATTCGGTATGTAACATTCTGTTTTGATTTAAAAAAAACATGTCACCCAAACTAACGTTAGCTGTTTTCAAAAGTTATTGGATTTTTTTCTGTTTTAATGAATATTTGTTGTCGTTTAATATAATTATAGCAGCATACCACTTCTTGCACGTTTTATGTGCCCTATATACTTAATTAATGTAAAACCATAATGCTTGGGCCACATTAACGAGAAATGCCAATAATTATCGCGATAATTGATGATAATAAACAATGAAAAATATACCTTAAATCATTTTTTTGTAATTAAATGGCACCTACGATTGACGTCCATTATCGCGATAGTACGTAGTGTAGGGCGCCCTCCAGCTAGGTGGACTGACGACATCCGCAGGGTGGCTGGCAGTGGTTGGATGAGAAGAGCTGAACATCGAGCTCAGGGGCGTGCAATTGGGGAGGCCTATGTCTAGCAGTGGCCGATAACAGGCTGATGATGATGATGATCGCGATAATTTCCCGTAAGTGTGGCCCAAGCATAACACGGGAGTAAAAATACTGAATGTAAAATTCAGAATTACAAGCTATGGCACCCAGTATCCGTCATTCAATCTGTCTTCTATAATATATTATTCTTGTTTCCATAATCTCAAAGCCCAACTATGTTACATAGATTTAGCTTCGGTTGAGCACAAATTTGGTTTATACAATACTCCGGAGGACTTTTGCCAAACTATGTCTGCGAAACTATGTTCCAGCATTTGTAGATGCATATCTACAGAACACAATCTTGGTCTTGTTTTCCGAATAGTTGATATTACAGGTATATATAACGTTATTCTTATTTTGATATTTTAAGATTGCTATTATATAGCTATATGATATTTCACAGAAAACTGTCGTGATACAACCAATGCGTTGTGTTTCGCCGTGTGAGTGAGATTACCGGAGGGCCAATCCTTCACCTTCCCCAATCCTTAATCCTCACAAAAGGTTGGCAACGCAATCCTAACTCCTCTGTTGTTGCGAGTGTCCATGGGTGGCGCTGATTGCTTACCATCAGGTAATCCGTACGGTCGCTTGCCGACATATCACATAAAAAAAATGTCTGTAGTTGCAAGTTCCATATACCTAATTAGAGTGAGTCTGTTATCGCCTAACAGGCATTACCCTTAATTTATTACAAGCTTAATTTTTACGAAAACTGACAATCAAAGTGAAGTAAGTAGTGTTTTTTTTTACATAAACTCTCCATTATGAAATTATATGTAAATTATTTTTATCTTAGTGCGCAATATTTGCTAGAAATATTTCAATTCTCATCTTAGATTGGTTACAATATTTTAGTAACTAAATTCAAGGTTGTCTGATAATCCTTATTGAGGAGACATGTCATCTTCATTGCTTCATATCGCGCGATATGTCAATAAAGATTTACTAAGTTAATATTTTAGGATCTGTATAATGTTATTTTTTTTAGATAAATTTATACGATTAATAAAAGGAAAGTAACATAGTAACGTATTTTATCCAATGAAGTATAAATAAGCTGTAGTAGGTATATAGTTAAAAGATTTAGTAAAATGAATTGGCTTGCAGAAGGTATTGCTTTAAAGTCGTGGTGGCTCTGCTGAGTAAAAGGTTCTATTTACTCGGAAAAAATATGAGCGTCAATCTTGACGCTTGGATAAGGCGTACCGGTGAATTTACAGTCCAAGTTTAAACAAGCAAGTGTAATTGTGGGAGAGCCATGCTTCGGTACGAATAGGTCGGCTCGACCGGAGCAATACCACGGCCTCACAGAAAAGCGACGTGAAACAACTACAGCGTTGTGTTTCGCCGTGCGAGTGAAGTTGACGTGCCCAATCCTTCCCCTCCCCAAATCCATCCTCAATCCCCAAATCTCTAAATCCCTAATCCCTAAATCTCCAAATCCCTTATCCCTAAAATGTCAGCGACGCACTCGTAACTCCTCTATTGCGGGTGTCAATTAGCATCGGGTAATCCGTCTGCTTGTTTGCCGACATATTGCATAAAAAAAAATCTTTCATTTCATGGTTTGGGTTTACACATAATGTTTAGTAACAATGATTCTTGCCAGGCTTAGGACCTGCAATCTCTTATATGAGAAGCCTTCTTTGGTCTGGAAGACAATTTGCGTCAATTTGCTTCGGAACCTCAGTATTCTGAGTTCGGAACTGAAAATAACTCGATTCTTAATCATCTGAGCGTGGTTTCAAACTTGGAGGTACAATTTGTAAGCATATTAAGACAATATTGCCATACCTAAGGAAAATAAGTCACATACAGATAATAATATTCTTAAGAGCCTACATAATACATACTTATTTAATAGTAAAAATATGTGAGATCTTGTTTCACGACGATAGTTTTACAAGGATTCTTAAAGGTTGATTGATTCTATAAATCTGAAGGTAAAAAAAAATGTAATATTAAATGATTGGTACGTATGTACTTTGAAGTAGACGTATCTGATTTTCAAATTATTCTGTGTCAAGTCAGCTATGCAGACAGTAGTACAGAGCGTGGATTGTCGATTTCGAACCTTTTTTTAAGGTAATTTTCTTTACTAATTTTTTTTTAATTTTCATTCTCAAGAAAATCATAACACAATAAAACCTTGTACAATATTTTATACCTCAAAAACGATCTCTTAAAACCTTAAATAAAAACTCCAAAAAATTAAATCTACTTATCCTGTAAGTAGATAATTGAAGACGTTGACTTCGATATTTTAAAGGGAACTTTATCAACAAAAACACACTTCTCATCAATCAACGTCCGATCAGAATCTTATGTTCGCAGCTCCGGTACTTAATCCCAGAGCTGTTCAGCGAATTCAGTATCTCACACCAATACTGTTTAGGTTTCGTTAGAACTTAATTAATGGTAGATTTTCTTCTTGAAAATCTTAGATCTTATATTACTTGGTATTTTTATCTCTATCTGGCTGTAAATTAGGATTAGATTGGATTGACAAGGAGTAATGTTAGTTTGGAGTGATAGGTGACGTTGATGAGAAAGGGCTTCGGCGTTGTATATATATACATATAATTATGTATGGTAAGCATTGTATATCTCATTGTGTGTCTGTGTTATAACGATGTGAAAAAATTATAAGATAGAAGGGACGTATATATATTAGAGATCGAACAAAGGGGCAGTGTGGTAAGCCATTAAAAGTCCTGAGTTTCTAATTAAAATCACATGGATAATATAGCAAACACACAAATGTTGTTTTTCTTAAAGAAAAACAAAATTGCCATACTCTAGGATTTGCTCTAGAGTCGTGGTGCGTTTACAAACATTAAATTTTACACACACGTGACGCCTTAACCTGAAACAACAAATTGTGGATCACACATACAGTTTTTCCGTGCGGGAATCGAACCCGCCACAAGTTGCTATGTCGGTCCGCGGGTTATCCAGCCACAGTGCCAACCTTGCATGATTTGACATCCCTTTTCTCCTATTCTTGTTTTTCTAATACTGATTATTAAAATACTAATAAAATAACAAATCGAACTAAACATAAACTAAAATTAACATAAAATAAAATTAATAAAAACTTAGTGAAAAAAGCAGATACTTCCGTATTTTCTCTTCCCACTCCAGTATCTAGCTGAAAATAGCTAAAATAACTACAGCTTAGATATCTCGGAGGCTATGGATTGTCAACAAGTTTGTTAGGACAAGATCTTGGCGTACGTTCAGGACAAAGATTATAAAGTTATGAAGTGCATATGTATTTATTGTTTAGAAAATAAACGAAAAAATTAATTTACGTCAAATAATTTGAAACTATTACAATGAATCTAAAGAAAGTGCCTACTTCAAAAAAAAAAAGTAAAAGATGAACAATCACTGGTAAATTATTTCAATAAATTCTAAGGGCATAATGAAAAATCCTTATCATCTCGCGTAGTTTATTTGGTATGTATAATAAATAAAGAGGTAAAATTTGTAAGTTTGTATGTTTGTAAGTTTGTATATTAATCTTTGGAAGCACTGGTCGGGTTTTCAAAATTCTTCGGTTATAAAACATCACGATACGACTAAATGGAGCCGAGCAGCAGGTGAAACCTCGCGAGAGTAGCTATTTGGTATACACTGAAACCAGAAAAGTTTTCTTTGAAAAATGTTTATACATATTATTTCGTGGAGCATATTAAGAATTTTACAAATAACATTTTGAAATTATAAAAACTATGGTTTTTAATAAAAGTCGACTCCACTAGAAAGTTAATCCGTGTAAAAATATAAACCCCGTGACTTGGCCCCGTCTTTGACGCTTAGGAAATCGCTTTCTGGGTTAAGATTTAAAAATATTTGATCATAGCTTATTACTTCCTCGTGTTAGATGATACTTTTGTTTACCGACTGAGCACTGTTAAGATAGGAAATATGTTTTTATTTAAAAATAAACATAGATTAAATGTTGAATGTGTCTTACAAAAAATACAGACAAAACAAGAATACCTTGGATACTTCTAATTTAAAAATAAATTACAGATAAATAAATATGATTGGTGTTGTCATGTTAACAAAGATTGTCTTAAAAGAAGATTTTGCCTTTGCAGTTAAGATTTAAAAGTTAAAAAATAAATAAATCCTCTTTTAAGATAGATCTTTTTAGTCAGTTCAAAAAATTCATCATTTGACTTTATACCCTTAAAAAAAGAGGCAAGTCTATATTCGAAACTGGATGAAATGATACTAGGTGAAATGATAATGATATATATACAACATGCACTTGAAATTGAATATCAAAAATTTTTGATACTTTTTTAAACTCTCTACCTTTCTGATCGTTAGTTGTAGAACTTGTCAGTGACATCAAAAATATAACACCATCCTTAAAATTGAAACACCTTTGTATGTAGGCGTAACCTAGTTTAGTGTTTTTATTTTTAGTCATCAATCACTTGTATTTTTTGCTTTATTTTACTTAGTTACTTAGTTCTTTTATATCTTTTTACACTAGATAAAAATGACAGTTTAAGCCTGAGTTTGGCCCAAGCCAACCCAAGCTTCGTAAGGTTCATTTTAATTAAATAAAATCACAGGACTTTGAAAAATACTCAATGTGAATGGTGGTTGACATAATGGCCTGAGCGACTAGCCCGCGTTGTGGCAGGTTTAATTCGTGTCACCAGAGATGGCCTATTAGGTGGCCGTCGGGGAGGTTTTTGTAAGGTAAAAGTAGTCTTTTTTGCCAAATGCTAGGTGCATTTTGATGGTATTCCCCTTAACAAAAAAAGGTTTAATTCGTTACATACCAATCATAGTCGGAATGATTCACAAAACATAATTTTTTCGGCTAAATGCGATAGGCAATGTTATATGCCAAATTCTCAAGAAGTGCCAGATCCAATAACAAAGAATCGCGTGGTCTTTTTGATAACAAAATCTGAGCAGACGTTCAAGCGAGTGATTAAATAAAGATTCCCTCAACTTTCCCTAAAATATGGAACCCTAAAATGTGAAAAACGAACTGTTCCTTTTTTGCACAATGACAAAGTGGCTGAATCTGAGCATTCTGGCCAAGGTGATTCATTTACATTGCGCTGTCATCAGACAACCCAGTATTTTTAGATAAGCTGGAATATTTTTCATGTTAATGTTTCCTGTTTTCACTCCCTTGCGATGCCACAACGATTGTAGTGGAAACAGGTGTTAAAAATAATTTTCGCTGTAATTTTTCATGGTGATACGCTGCTGTGGGATTTCCTGTACGAATTCTGGTGTGTACATGCGAACCTGTTAGTTTTTAATTACCTTTGAGAAAACAATGGGGACAAAATTTAAAAGTGTTTTTATTTATAGGTGTGTTGTGTAATACGATGCACGTTTTTTTATTAAATTACTGTTAACAAAGCCTTTTGTACTATCTATGTTAATAATGCAGTTGCTTTTTCTAAGCTAATTATTGACGTTACTTTGAATAATTGCAATAGGTAAAACGACATTTGAAATGTTTCTGTAAACCAGGCCAACAATATTTGGAACCGCGTCACAACACGAACTTTAAGGTGCTTTGTGGTGCGAGTTCCGTCACGCCATCTCAAAATGTTCCTCAAGGAAGGGATTTGGACGAAAGACACTAGTCAGCGAAACGATACTTCATATGCACTAGTTTTAGTTTTTAAGTAATATACTTATAGTATTTATAAGTGTTTATATTATTTACATAGTATTGTATAAGTTTATAAGATGTCTGAAATAAATGTATTTAAATCAAAAATATCATTATTTCGCTTATCACACACACTTTCCACGAAAATATATCTACTTATTAATATTTGAACTGAAGTATCTGTCACCAACAATATCAAGCTTATTGGCCCATGAAACCTGTCCACTAATTACTTGTATCGCAATTACAAGAGAACGAACCACAACAGAGCAGGGTGGCGTAAACTTACAAGTCAATTTGTGAGCATTTCGTGTAAACACAAGTGGTCCGCAAACTTCGTGGTCTAAGTTATACAATACAAACTTATTCTATCCATTGTTACGGTCTAAGACGGGACTGAGGCCGACAACTGTACTCAGTATATACTTGTTCTGTAATTTGCTAAGAGTTTTATTTGTTAAGTTATTTAATTCAATGTGTGTTCTGTTGAGAAGGTCATGGTTAAGATTTATACTACGGCTATAGGTATACATATATGCAGGTGTGTACGTTAGTCAATTGTTTATTTTTTACATTTTAGACGCGAATAAATACTTTTTCTTTATTTTTTTCTTTCATTTTCGTTTCTGTTATATTATTTGAGTATTATATTTAAATGGGGTACAGATGACTGAAGTAAAAGAAATATGAAATACTTATGGCGGTTTGGAAAAATCTATTGGAAAATTTTACGGTTCTTCTAATAATAAACTGCAGAAGGTGCAGGTGATGATTAAATGCAAAAGCAAGAGAAAAGGTGGTGATGTATTTATTATTGTTTTGACTCAGTTATAACGTAACTTTAGAGGACGAGTCTTTTTTATAATAATTGATAAAATTAAGTTATATAAAATTGTGTGTTAAGAATAATGAAGTAAAATATCATCATCATTATCAACCACGAAACATTCATTGCTTAGCAATTATAGAACTTTCAGACCTAGGGATCTTTGCATTATCGCACTTTGTAATCATAGAATAGATGATAACTATTTTTTTAAGTGTTTACAGAGTAAATTAATCTCATACATAAATATAAGGCATATATTTTTTCTTCCTGAATCAAATACTTTCCATAACATACTAATTTTAAATATCGTGTAACATTTAATGTTTAGCGGTGTCGCAACCTCCCCGTCCTTAGCCTAATTTTTTTGCCTGTGTAGTGTGTATATTTGAAACGTTATAAATTCCATTTTCTAACGGATTATCCTTTTTAAATTTATATATGTATATTATGTCTTCTCTTATACAATTAAATTTAACCAAAGTTTACTCTAACAATACAATTTTCAATATCAGTCAAGCTACATATTATGTATACGTATATTTTTACAAATTTATTGATTTCGCTTATGGGATAGCGTGGGGATCAATTATACCTCTATTATTATTCCTATATTTAACAAATACTAAACTGAAGAGATAGTTTGTTACGTCCTAGATGACGCCGACGGATGAATACCTACAAACAAAACTTGTCCAAATCACTTAATATAAAATTTTCTAACATCATCCAAGTAATAGAAAGATTTTTCTACATAAAGTTCCCTGAGAAATCTTTTATCACAGGTGAAACCTGTTTTCCTCTCAATCAATCATTTTGCTAGCGATGTATTATATCTAGTTTCATCTCACGTAGTCGCGTTAACGTCAGACGATGTTATATTCGTACTATTAGGCGCTAACACAATATTTGTACGGTTGCTATGTTTTAGAGCGTTCGATTTTCGTATGGACTTGTATATTTCATATTGATGTTCGATTTTCATATTGACTGTATGATTATATAGGAAAATTGCCTTATTGTCGTTCAAATTGCATTTAGTTTTATTACAAAAGATACAAAAAAAAATCTCTTTTAAAGAATGTTCTATACAATAGCTATATTGTGTACCTAACCTTTCTCTTTCTCGTTACTAAACAAAATATTTTTTTTACATTGAACAAACGTACGACGATTTAGCATTGTACAACCGTCACACCTTTTCACAAGATCAATTTAACGCTCATATCCAACCTTTTTTCTAAAGTATCATTATTGAATGAATAACAGGTCTAACCAAGAAAAATGTCGCGGGTCTGCGGTCGGCGAGTAAGGGCAGCTAGCCGCCCGACCAGAACCAGGCCCGAGCGTACGGCGCGTAGCGTTCCGCGCGCGCCTCAAAGAGCCAATAGACGGGGCCCTATAGGGCTGATGTTCAGCCGGGGTTGCGGGGTAAGCGCAATGAGGCACCGCGACCTCGGCCCAGAGCAGAAGAAGGAACAGGGGGGTTTTTAGTCAGTAAGAGTCTGACACTCCCTCCGGCTCCGCCCTGGGCGGGAGAAGCCATTCGATGATGTTCCCCTCACAAAAAAAAGTAACGGCTTTAGTAGGTTTTGAATGCAGAATATAATCAATTGATTGAAAATAATAATAAGTACATTTTTTTTATACAACAGTTCGGCAAACAAGCATACACATTGCCTCATAGTAACATATCGGCACCGCCGATGGAGACCCGCAACACCAGAGGAGTAACGAGTGCGTTTCCGATCTTTTCAAGATTAGGGTTTCATGTATTTGGGGATACTCGTGTTATTAGGATTAGAGTTTTATTACGTATGTACACTGAGTTTCACATTAAAATCCATGTAGTAGTTTCCACGATGGTTATTGGCTAGAATGTTTATTCGAAAACCGTCTCGCTTAGACGTTCTAAAGACTCATTGCCAAGCCCTAAAAGTAATTGGGAAAAGATAAGCTCAAAGTAAGGAGACACGTAAAATCTTTTAATACAGATTTTCTTCTTAAGTTCGTTTGAACACGGTTTACCTAGAACTACTAAGTTATTCTATAGAACTTATTTATCCAAGAAAAAATGTAGTAAGTAGTATTTTTCTGAGCACTTTCCGACGTTTTCTTTAAAGAGTAGTTACTTACTAATAGTTTAATATTTCACTTTAGTGTTAGCTTTTTGTTTAACACGAGAAAACAGCTCAGCTCTTCATAAAGTTTACTTAATACACCACGTCATCTTCCTTGGATATTTCAACAACAACTTAATGCTATAATAGTCTACATCTAAACTAAAATTATAAATGCGATAGTAACTCTGTCTGTCTGTCTTTTCTTCACGCCTAAACTACTGAACACATTTGTGTGAAATTTGGTTTAAACATAGTTTGGAACTCGAGAAAGGACATAGGATAGTTTTTAAATCAAAAATCTGCAGGAAATCACTATTCTACGCAAACAAAGTCGCGGGCAAAAGCTAGTCTATATTTATAAAAGAAAGTCGTGGTTGTTATACTATTCATATCTCAAGAACGGCTGAACCAATAAGGCTAAAAGTGGTGGGTATGTAACTGACACCCAGTTTCCGAAAGGCCAATCAATGTTAAAATCAATTTAATCTCTTGTCAAGCCATCTGATTGGTTGTTGATAATTCAGTCAACTAATCAGATGACTTGACAAGAGATTTAACAGGAGATTAGTTAATTTTAGCGTTGACAAGCAAAGGCTTGCCGTCTTCTGGCTCTAACACCCGGTTTCTGAAAGCAGAAACCGGGTGTTAGAGCCAGGAGACGGACATAGGATAGGGTAAGGTAAGGTAGGTAGGGTGGGGCAGGTAGGGTGCGGTAGGTATTGTAGGATAAAAAGAAGGCAACGCACTTTTTTTGGTGCCGTTGGTGTTCACAGCTGGCGCTCATTGCTTACCATCAAAAGATCCGTCAGCTCGTTTATCTGACCTATTCTATAAACAAGTATAATATACATAATCACACAAAGAATTCTCTCATACGAAAACCCTCAACACGCCTCGTCACTCTCAGCCATCGATCTACAACGCCAAACGTGCAGTCAAACCGAAACGTAACAATAATAATCATGCATAATGAACACAGATAATATAACAGTCAGAGATTCCCCTAACAGTTAATTTGAACCTCGATTTACTTCAACTCTGCTCTCCTAATCAAATATTTGAACCACCGCAAGTTCGTAGCGTACCGTATATTGGTATTGAACTGTAATGTGTAACCGAAGAGTAATTAGTTCCAAAGAGTTTGTTTCAACCCCCGTCAGTTGGAAATGGCATGTTCGACATCAACCTCATCTAAAATTAGATGCTTAATTATACTTTGGAATTGACATAAAATAATATCGTCATGGTTGGTTATTCCCGCAACGCACAACGGCTATGCTTTGGTTTGCTTGCATTAAAATTATTATGATGTATATTTACACATCTGAAATATTGCAAAATGTACATTTTGAAATATTACTTACTATAATAGATATGAAAAATACAATAATACTCTAAGGGCCAACTTTTTTTTTGTCAGGGGATATTCATCAATTTTTATGTAGAGACATAAAAAACATACAAATTCTATCTGTTTATAATATTAGTATAGATTTAGTAGCAGACTCCTACATAGATACACATAACCTAAAATTTCCGGAACATAATAAAAGAAACTCCATTAAAAAGAGTACAAAGTGAAAAAGTTAAAATATCAACTTTTTCAATCATCAAAACGTTACCTTTCAAATATGATAAAATATTTATGAATCTGAAAACCTACAATCTGTTTGTTCGTACTTCAAACTGAATTACATTTATCTTATTCAATCTCTCCTTATTATTACATAAGGGCGTGTCGTAAACAAAGAATTGTAAATAGAAAAAACATATTAGATTTCGATGGTTAGACCACAGATATTATACATATCTATACTAATATTATAAAGACGTCTAAGTCTTAATTAAGTCTAAGAATCTTTGGAACCGCTGGTCGAATTTCCAAAATTCTTTCACTTATAGATAGCTACAATGTTCTTAAGTGCTATAGGCTATAAAACATCACGCTAAGGTCAAACAAAGCCGAGCAACGGGTGAAGCCGCGCTAGAATAGCTAGTCGCAAATATTTTGAAAATAGATAACGTTTATCAACAATCAAAATATTTGATATTATTTGAACTAACAATAGAATAATGAACATAAAAAAAATTAAAACAAGCGCCATGATTATACATCACCCAAGTTTAACGTCACCGACCTTCCCAAATCTATCAATCCGGCTTAGTGTATATTTTCTTTAAGGCTCTTTTGAAATTCTAATGTCCTTTTAAAAGTACCAAAGTACTATAAAATGGATGTGTTTATCCTTTCTAAGAGTACTTTGTAATTTTTACCTGCTTCAGGATCGAATTTATTCACCGTTCTTTATTTAAGCCCAGGTGTTTTTTTGAGAAAAACTTTTAAGCTCCATAATCTAGACTTTTAAGTCCCTTAAGGCTTTTGCATCGTCGGCTTTTCAGCTTTTTAAGTAAATACATTTTTCATTATAATTTTCATCTTGTTTATAGGAAGGTAATGCCATTATAGTGATGTTTATGTAAAAATCAAAATGTTTAGGATACGCATGCAACAGGGCTGATGTTTAGCCAGCATTGCGGGGAAAAAACAATAAGGTACCGCGGTAAGAGTTTGACACACCCCTTCTCCTCATCCTGGGTGACAGAAGGTAATTGATGATTTTCCCTCACAAAAAAAGTTGAGAATTCATATTGTGATAGGTATTTATTCAGAACTAGCTGCCTGCCCCTACTGCTTTATCGCGGGACCGGTTCCACCGCTTTATGTGACGTCAACAGTGGGTCGTCAACTATATTGCTTCGCCGCCGCTCGTAACACGCGCCCATAAAATTGTACCAGGGCCTGTTACAGTCTTGACAATTCTTACACAGTCAAGAGTACCAGCGCCCCTGGAGCTTGATACTCAGCCAAACTACCTCAGTGTCAGTTACTTTCTTTGTATTGCCACAGTATCGACATGATTGCTATTTCCCAATTCTAAAAAAAAAAAATTAGCAATATTCTCATGATAGGTATGACAAATAAATTATTAAAAAATAATCATCGGTATGTGCCTAGCCGTTCACACGTGATGCCATGGCCGATGGATATAGGGATTAATTTTTATATTTTTACGAGTAAATTAATCATCTGCATTTCCAATTACTGGTTATTTATAACGTGTATTTTAAAACAACGCATATTCCTTTTTGGTGTTTTTGGTATAAAATATAATATTCCACTACTGTTTAAGAAGTAAATATAGATATATTTTTTTATTAGTAATTATCGTGAGGCATACATGAATTTATTGAAAATAACAACCTATCTATTAATGTGAATCAATTGAGAAAAGCTTTAGTTACTAGTTTTAAGTCAGAAACACAGAATTTCACAGAAGACCGACATAAAACAAGCACAGCGTTGTGTTTCGCCGTGTGAGTGAGGTTACTTGAGGCCCAATCCTTCCCCGCCCCCGATGCCTCCTAAATCTCCAAATCCCTAATCCCTAATCCCTAAAAGGTCGGCAACGCCCTCGTAACTGATTGCCTACCATCAGGTAATCCATACGCTCGTTTGCCCCGACCTATTACATAAAAAAAAGTCACAACGGGACTCTTACTCTTGAGCAGCGTGTAGGTCACGGCGACGTCATACAGCCGACAGAAAAAAAAGAAACTAAATTTATTTAATTGAAGACCTATCTTCTGTACAACCCACAAAAGAGTTCTCAATAAAAACGGAGGCATTAAAAAAACACGATGTTTTCAAAGATATTTTCATTACGATTCCTTTAATGAATCCTCTCATTTTGTATTCCAAGTACTTTACATTTTTAAAAGGTCCCGGTTTGGCCTCGTTATTTCTTACAAACGATAATAATTATACTGAAAGTAAACTGAGGTACATTCTACTTGTTTAAGTACTACATTCTCGACTTTAGTTTGGCTTGGCAACTCCCACTTACAAAGTTAATATTATTTGCAGCCTATAAACGAGGATTCTTTAGCACTTTTGCCATTTTCTTGAAAATACATTAGAAAAAGAGTTTTTTGAATTTTGAATCACATGACTATTTCTTTAATAAAAAATGAACGCTCGAATTTATATAAATATGTATGCTGGTGAGGTCTTAGTCCTCAGATATGGTGAATAATCGGAACAATCGACGATATTTTCAACTTAGCAATAGGCAAGAAAATAAAACTTTAAACAAAACAGAGCTCACTGACTTTCAATGAGAATGTCAGCCTTCCCTGAAGAGTCAAGATAGTGATCTGAAGAATTAAAAAGAAACAGTGTTTAAACATTAGTCCCGAGACAAAATCACGAAAGCCTACCACTTGAGAACAAGGTCACCAGGAAAATCTCACGAAAACCCCAAAAGTTTCGGTAAAGAATTTAAATGTGATACTTAAAACACAATTTAAATTCACTACATGGACGTTTATAACGAAGAAACACGGAATATTTCCGTAAACACAAACCCTTTTTGTGTAATACGGTTAAAAGAGATAGCGGTTTGTGTTCAGGTTTAAAAAAATTGTTCTTACCACGCAGTCATGTTAAGTAAACCGGTAAAAACCATTTCAAGCTTTAAATAGCTCCAGGAAAAGAGGATTTGCAAAAGAAAGCAAGTCAGGAGCAGACTGTAAAAAGTTTACGCCCGAATATCAACCCTATCTTCTCACACAGAAAGTCGTATAAGAAAAATATTTTTTCTGTTAACGAAATCAAGTTACGTTTGTAGTTGTAAGTGTAACAAGTTTCGAGACATGAACGGGCCGCAGTGCACAGTGGTGTTAATTTAAAAAGTTGGTAAAAAAATGTCGCCTAGAGAAATGCAGCTGCGAAAATATATGTTGTTGCGGGGATATTGCATGTTGGCGATTAAGCTCCGGCTTTTGAGTAGAAACGTTGAGAAAATATTTATTTCTTGCAATTTATCAAATGTCAGCTTGACTCTTTCTCTATTTTTATTCCAGTTGCCGCGATCACGGTGGGCTGGTGTATTTATATACGAACGTTTGTTACTTTATATTTTATTACTGGCCTCGAGATAAAACCGTCTATAATCCGTGTCTTTTCCCCAGAATGCAGGTCAATCGGGTAATAGAGTGACCGCATTTTTATTTACGGTTGAAGGGGGCGCCTTTTGTCCAGTTCGGGGGAATTATATTGAGTTAGAAGAAAACTTGATAATTTAGCACTGAACTGGAAGCATTCACCATAAATCCGACTGACCTATTCACAACTTATTTGATGATGGCATTAGACTTACAATTATATTTTAATACCTTTTTTCATATTTAATATCTTATAATATTATGCAGTTTAAGAGTTTATTTGTTTGGTTGGACGCGCTAGTCACCAAAACTACGGGTCCTGATTGAACAATATTTTTTGTGCTGGAAACTTCATTTATATATAACTAGCTTCCGCCCGTGACTTCGCCCGCGTAGTATTTTGATAAAAAGTAGTCTATGTCCTATCCCAAAGAGTATCCTATGCCATTGCCAAATTTCATCCAGATCCGTCCAACCGTTATGGCGTGATTGAGTAACAAACATCTAAACATCGTAACTTTCACATTTATAATATTAATAACATTAGTAAAATAAATAAATCGAAGACTAAGGAGGACGTGATAAACCACCACGTTGCGACTAATGAAAGAAGGTGGAACCGCGTGGCTTTAGTTAAAATCCTTTAACTTTAATATCACGATTACAATAAATAATTACACTATCCCCGACCCCTCCCAATTCCTAAATCTCCAAAACCCTAATCCCTAAAAGGTCGGCAACGCACTCGTAATTACTCCGTTGCGGGTGTCCATGGGCGGCGCTGATTGCTTACCATCAGGTAATCCGTCTGCTCGTTTGCCGACCTATTCCATAAAAAAACTACATAACATCTTAATAAATTGATCAAAACGTTACAAAAGTAATGAATACATTTTTAATAACTCAAAATAATTAATAGTACTATTATATAAAACTTTTCAAATATTTCATATCAAAATGAAAGACAAAACTTTTTGGTATTAAATGGGTGTCACGGTTCGTTAGCGGTTCGCAAAACTAAAAAGGAGTCATAAATAATTATAATTACAAGAGTTTTTTTTGAATGATTGATTAATATGACTTATAATATACTTGGCATAATAGTTAGTTGAATTTATGAGTATTTATTTAACACAGAACGCGATTTTGTTTTTTTAAGAAATTTTATTTTATGATTGTCAAACCGTCATTTATCTTATCCCCAAAGGGGAAAGCACAGGTGGACATAATGCCACTTGATGCAATAAAATGTGGGTATAAATATATTGATATGCTTACCCACATTTAACCATGTATGTTTTAAGTCCTATATAGAGTGAGAGCCTATTTACCGGGTACCATTCTAGAATCTATTCTTCTACTAAAAAACATGAAAAAAGGTGAAAAAATTAAGAGCACGAATCACCGGCAAGAATGGGCTGGCTAGACCGGAGTGATACTACGACTTCGTAGAAAACTGGCGTGAAGCGACACTAACTTTGTTAAGCCGCCATGTGGTTTTTGCGCTAGTAATGCCCAGTCAAAAATCCTCTACAACCAAGATGCTCAAATCTCCTTAAAACTCAAATATGCCACACAAAAGTACGGCAACGCACTCCAAGTAAGTCTTCTGGTATTACGGAGCGTTCATAGGCTGCGCCAATTGCTTACCACCAGGTCATCCGTCTGCTCGTTTGAGAATCTGTGACATAAAAAGTCCCTAAAATTGTATGTTTTATTGTTGTATGTTTGTTTTGTTTAGATGCGTTGAATTAAACCAGGATGCATTCGACCATCAAATAAAATTATTTTATTGTATATTTCTTATCTTCTCTTATAGTGCGTTAAACGTCTGGACCGATTTCGTTAAGTTTGGTCTTAAAATGTTCGTTGAAGTCCAGGCAAGGTTTGAAAGATCTTAATAAGTTTAAAGTAGTTCGGAGAGCCAGCTACTGTTATCTAGAAAAATGATGATCCGTTTTGGATTTTTTTTATGGAATAGGAAGCAAAGGAGCAGATGCGTCACCTGATGGTAAGCGATCGGCGCTGCCCATGGACACCTGCAACACCAGAGGAGTCACAGGTGCGTTGGATAACTTTGGTCTTAAAATATTCGATGAAGGTAGGTTTAAAAGGTTAGATCCTATAGTTATATTTGAGATGGCACGGAGTTCGCTGGGTCAGCTAGTCTTCAATATATTTCATTTATTTACTCAATGTCGCTAATGGACTCAATGCAGTAGAAATTCAGGTTCAACTAGTTTCAATTCTGCGAGTCACAAAAGTTTACCCAAGTATGAATATCATAGCACTCAACCATATCAGAACTAAGAATTCTTGTCATTCATAAAAATATTTAAAATTAATGACGAAAACTAAAAAAAATACAGTACCAAGAAACTCTCATTTAGTTTTCTTTTATGCAAATATGTCTTTTGGCTAAAAAGGTTTAAAAGGCGAGCTTAGGTCAGAGGTCAGTGACATCGAATTATAATAATGAAGAACTGCCAAATATTTTCATCTGCTTATGGATTTCTTTTTTTCACAAGACAGCTGTATCTAGACCCTCTCATTATAATAAGATAATAGAATTTTATAAAAAGGAAATATTAGTTCATATTTGGTTTGGGTTGAATAGAAATAGTCTTCAATTACTAGCCTATTTAACTGTTTAAAAAATCTTTAAATGGGAAAGCAATTTCAGAAGTATACTTTGTGTATTTTTCTTAAAACAAGATTGCCCCATATTAATATTTTCTCGCATGTCGTGTTTACAAACATATAATTTAACATACCCATTTCACCCAGACGCGGAACAACAATTTTGGATTACGCAAAGAATTATTCCGTGGAGGATCAAACCAGTGACACGTTGTGCGGCAGCCAGTTGCCCAACCACCGCGCCAACCGTGCAGTTAATTACTGTAACCTTGTTTTGTGTAAATAAGATCATAAAAATTGTAAAATCTAAGATTTAGATAAATAATCTTATTATACTTGTTAAATGAGGCATAGTTTGCATAGAGCAGTAAGCAGCTAAGACTGTTTTTTATATTCAGTGCCAGACTAATACCCATATAATAAGCTTAAATACTTATAAATTAGAATTCAAAATGCCCTGCTAGACATAAATACATATTGTATCAGCTCTAATACAAGTATTCTAAATAATTAAATAAGGATTATTTATTACTTGAACTTTTATTATTAATATTTAATTTTGAATTCAAACTTGGAATTGTTACTAAATTTATAAAATGACATATCATGAATAAATTTTGTTTAAACGTTATAATTTGGATTTTTTTAGAATCAAATTAAAAGATAAATTACCTACTTACATAGTTTTCGTAAAGATTTGATTACGTAATTTTCAATTTAAGCAAAAACAAACTTTTAACCGATGACCGTCTTAAAAATGTAAAACAGACTCAGTTATTAGGGATTTAAGCATTGAAGATGGCGGGGAATGACGGGAAGGTGAGGAACGATTGGGCCTACAGTAACCTCAATCACAGGGCGAAACACAACAGAAGTGTGGCTACACGTCGGTTTCTGTGAGGCCGTGGTATAATAAGGCCCAATCGTATTGAAGCATGGCTTCTCATAATTTTACTTCTTAATAACGTAGGAGGTGACAAGAGTCTATGTTTCTCGTAAGGTTTAACCAGGGTGTCTTCAAGGCACGAGTGAATAGGTTGTATGGGTACTTCATGGGCCGCGTCATCGCTTCACGCCCTTCACATCCACGTCATAGTCTCCCAACAAAGGAAAATAGCGAGTAAATAAATACCTATATATGGCTTACAATTCAGTGTATGGTTAAAACGTATCTCCAAAGTGGGATTGTCTATACTAATATTATAAAGAGGTAACATTTGTAAGTTTGTATGTAGGGGGTAATCTTTGGAACCGCTAGTCGTGAAATAAGTATAGTAAGTAAGAATAATAAATCAAGAAAAGTGTGTGTATTCGAAGACGATATCAAATAATTTAAACGGTCCCGTAAGTAACCATATAATTTTATGACACTTCCAAAATTGGATTAGCTACTTAAGTTAGAAGTTTGAAACTATGTCTTACATCCGACAATCTGTATGTTAAGTTGAGAAGTAGGTTAATGGGCGAAGTTTAATAGTTATTATTTGTTTTTGCTAACTTATTACCGTGTTTTTAGAGTTTGGAGTAAAAATACTCAATTCGCAGAAAGGCATTTACTTAAGCTCCTGTTTAAACACCCCCTTTATTTACCCGAAAGATCTGATAAATATGGAAAATAAAATTAAGGTTTTTACTGATTTTTTTTTTG
Source organism: Spodoptera exigua (assembly GCA_902829305.4). Taxonomy (NCBI): domain Eukaryota; kingdom Metazoa; phylum Arthropoda; class Insecta; order Lepidoptera; family Noctuidae; genus Spodoptera; species Spodoptera exigua. The sequence goes on from LR824612.2 coordinate 10,675,690, forward strand.
ACTTCAACTAGTTACTTTTAATATGCGAGTGTGTTTGTTTGCTTGTGTGTATGTGTCTGTGTTTAATTGGGTGTGTGGGTGTATGGCACAAAAAGTGTCTGTGTGAGAGTGACAGAAGGATAGATAAAGAAAGAGAGAGAGATAACTCTTAAGCATAGCATATAACTTTTTAAATAGTAAAAACTTTTATGTATCTTCGGACCAATTAGAACACCATTTGATTCAAAGCACTTTAAATAAAAATAATAAAAAATAAATAAAAAACTAAATAGATATTCGTCCAAACTAAACAATAAGTGAAAAATTCAAACAATTCAATCATCACGAGTTCATATATAGGAGCGACAACTCCAATGAATGAAATATGAACGGATATTGAAACTGCCATGCAATATTTTGGGAAAACATTGACTTCTCATTTTAGTACAAAAAACTCACCATTTATTTTGTCATATAGGGTCGTTCTGTGAATTGAATATAGTCGGTGTCTATTCAACTCACTAATTATATATTCTTTAAAAACATGCTACAGAAATCAGTAGTATTACGCATATTAGCACGTACATTTTCCATACTTTTTGTGGTATAAATTCCGCAGGCAACTAGTTTAATGATTCTTGAAATAACGGCCTCATTGACTAGTAGATTGATTGAATGACAGGATTTCTGTTGCCGTACATAACAAATGCAATAATTTTCCATCCTCAAAAAAAAAACAATTTTGGCCATTCGTGCTGAGAACGAAATCTGATCATAACCCAACTCATGTCAGCCAGTGACTTGCTTTTTAAAGAGAAAAGTCATAGTCAAAATCATTTATTCCAACTAAACCATAAAAACGTAGGTATTTTTGAAACGACCAAACAGAAAAGTAGTCTGTCAGTCTGTTTGTTGTCAGTGAAGCTAGGCTCGTAACTTTCAATACTCGAAATGGCAAACACTTCTTGCAATACCTATAATGTTACTCTAGACTTTAACTAACCATCGATAATGTAACAAAGACAAACAAACTGAACCAAAAAAGGAAAAAAATATTGACGACAAAAGTTCCCACATTTCGTTTCTCCTTAAAAAATACTGTTGATGAAAAGATAATAAAAAAAGGAATAAATGATCACAATTAACACCGTTTTAATACAAAGAAAATATTAATAGTGTAGTGATTAAATTAAAATAATATACAAAAGAACAAAATCGCTTCTTCTTTTCTACCCTCTTACGGCATTATTCCTAAAATACTACACATTAATTGTAACTTAAGATTTTTTGACAAGTGAAACATTTTCGCTATTAATTAGTTGAAAGCTCTCTTTTCAGTGATAGTCAATAATTAATTGCAAAGCATAAACATCAGAGTATCAAACCTTCTTGGAACTTATTGTATATTTTATTTAATTCAATTTTAGTAGTTGTGAGTATGACAAAAGATTGGATTCGCTGGAATTAAATTGATGACATAATTGTTTTTGCAAATATTAAATGTCATCAAAAACTAAAATATAGTTTGCAATTGTCAATCCTTGTTGAATATTAAATATTGATTTGCTTTTAAACTTAAAAGGAATCCAAATTATAATTAAATCGAACTTAATCTTATATCTTAAAATGTAGCTGCCACATTCATGAAACTAGTAAGACGTGATTGACATGACACATATTATATTTATAACTACAAAAAAACTCTAAAGAACTAAGTTTTGAATCAAATTACATTTTCATAAGCTGCTCTACTTCCAAGTGAAATATTTACATACTATGAAAGTAGCACCTTATTTTAATTAAACTAGTGGCTACTTTACGAGTTAACAACGTGGTCCAACTGTGCTACAAAACTGAATTGTTTATTTTATTTTAATAGTACACATCGCAAATGTGGATGTAATAGTTTTTTTTTTATATTCTTTGATTAATTGTTTTAATTGCTTTTTTTCAGGTGAAACGTTTTGCCGTCAATTAAAATGGATGCCAAAATGTAAACTAGTTTTTAACTGAACACTAAAAATTTTTAATGAATAGTTATTGTATTTTTTTTAGTTCAAATAATTTAATTTAGAACAAAGCGAACGATAAAGAGTCAATCATCTAATCGCAAAATCTTAAAATGCCTTTAACTCACTTAAAACTTGTCTGGTGTTGCGTTTTTTCAAAGGAAAAGCCGAAGAAGTTCAAACCGGAAATACTGTTGCTCCAATCAAATGAAAAAAAACCTTGAAGTAACAGAGAATTGCTGTCTATATAATTTACGGTTTATGAATACCTATTCTAACTTAGCTTTTCTTTTTTTATATATAAAACGTTGCCCTACACTAGGCTTTCTTCTGTGTCGTGTGTGCGTTTACGGGGGAGGCGTGCGGGAGCGTTTTTTAAGGGCGATTTTAGGACTGTTTTTTGTGTAAAACACATGTTGTTGTTCTGAGTCTAAGAGAATAGTGTTTTATTTACAGTACTTACACTAAAAAATTCTGCTGTAAACACTTTTTTTTAAACGCACATGTCCCGCGTTATTTGCGTGAAATATCACACCATTTAAGTAGTAAATTTATTTCATCAAAGGTTTTTTTTTACTTTTTTATAGAAGCAAAATGTTTAAAAATAACAACACTTCATGATGATATATCATATAACGTATACGTAATATTACGTTTTTAAACTAAATTTTATGTAACAAAAAATACTTTTTGGTGCAAAAAAATATATATTTAATTTATAGAAAATTGTTTATTTATAATATGGAGCACGGGTTGTATAGAATTTGAATAGTTTTTAAGTACCCAATTGGTATAGCTATGGTTAACCTATTAGCATCTACTGGGCACAATCCCAGACTCAATGCTTTTGCCCACTGCGATAGGAAAAGGCCCCTACATAACTTTGACTGACTAAGTATTTAAGGACCTTTGCTTCACAGTCGTATTAGAAGAAGCACCGGAATATACTAACATAACTTTTTGTATAACCATAACAGTTCATCTTGACAACAATACTCATTCTCAAAGAGCTCTTACAACAGAAGTTTAACATTTCCACTAAACCGAGTCTTAGTTACCTACGTTTTATGTTGACATTAAAGATTTACTTAACAACGTGAAATTCGGCGACTTATTTTCGACGGCGTCGGGGAAATATTTAAATGACTTAGGTACTTACAGTATGCCAGTTATATGAACTTCGTGAGATTGTATGTAATTGAAGCTATTTTAGAAAAATAAATTGGTAAGCTTTGATAGATTTGTAATAAAATTTCGTGGTAAAAAATTTTTGTGCGTGTATTATGTAGTTCAGCGAAAAGAATTTTAGTTTCAATTGCCAGTTTCCAGCCAGGTCGTTGAAGATTTCTTAGTACGAGCCTCTTTTTTGATACTTTTTTGTCAGGCAAAAATCATCAAATGACTTCCCCCGCCCAGGATAAGGCGAGACAATGTCAGACCCTTACTGACTTAACCCCCCCCCCCCGTTTCTTCTCCTATTTTAGGTCAAGGCCGCGGTGCTACATTGCGCTTACCCCGCAACCCCCGCTATACATCAGCCCTGTAGGGCCACGCCCGTGGTGGTCTATTGGCTCTTTGAGGCGCACGCGGAAGGCTACGCGCCGTATGCTTGGGGTTTTATGACACAATATTAAGTTCAGGTGCTGCTGAAGGTGGCGTGAGAGGTATTGTCAAATTCTTACTGATTAAAAACTACCTCGTTTCTTTTCCAGCAGTAGACGAAGCTACAATATCGGTGTAAGTACGGAACCCAGAGCAGCCTTTGCTCAGCAGTTGGCTGCTTATAAGGTGCTGATGTTAACGATCAGTTTATAACAGTTTTATGTTGCTCGGAGGGTACTTTTGTACGCTTAAGCTAGAGAGACTACTTATCATCAACGGGTGGTAAGCTATTGGTAGTAAAAAAAGTACCATAACTAATATAGTAAGCATATTGTTTAAACGAAGAAATCCATCAAAGTTTTAGAACAAAATCTGTAACTTTACTACTCTTAGTAGTATAAGTAACGTAATTTTCTTAAGAAAATTAATGCTTATTGCTGCATGAAGGAAGGTTTCTGCATACTAAACGATCTCTTAATAAATAGGTTTTTTACTTATAATGCCTTTATAAAACAATCTGTAATGTTTTACAAACTTCAAACCCGTGAGTAGTAAGTTTTAAGCGAGGATGCATCGTGAACTGTATTTCTTGAATTTTTAAAAGGCTATACTGCGATTCAACTCGGCGACAAATTACCTATTTAAGTAGGAATGCCTTAGCCACAAAATGTCTCCAGTTATACATTTATTACGTTAGGTGGCGCTGTTGGTCTGCTTCTCATTTGTCTGTGAAACTACAAACACCAATTCAGCTTTTTAAATAATAAAGTTAGATGATTTTAGGGTGAAAATTATCATCATCATCATCATCAGCCTATAAGTGCCCACTGCTGAGCAAAAGCCTCTTTTCACACAAAGAAGGTTTGAGCTTTAATCACCACGCTTGCTCAATGCGGATTGGCGATTCCAAACCTATAATCAGAAATTATAAGTCCAGGTTTCCTCATTATACTTACCTTCACCGTATGTCAGGGTTGTCTAAATAATCATAGAAAGTATAACACGGAAAAAGTCACATTGGTACTTGCCAGGCTCCGTAACCTCGGGGCAACCACGAACTTATTGTTTTACTGTTACTATCAACTGAATTGCAAAGAAAAATGTACAGGCAAAATTCGTAGGTCTCCAAAACTCATGCTACGGCGTAGCACGCTACGGTGCTACTACGAAATAGTGCAACGAAACTCTAGTAATTTAGTATGACGTTCACTTACTTTGATAACATATCTTATACGAATTTTAAAAGTCAATATCGTAAATATGTTAGTTATACAGAAGCCAAAACCATTTCACATAACTGGGTACAACAACAAGAGTGAAAAGAAAAATAATAAAATTGCTTATTTGAAATTAATTATATTCTAAGAAAATAAATAAAACAGAATTTGAGATCAAGTTACCGCTAAGTCTTTATTATACCCATAAGCAGTTCAAGAAACTTCGTCATTTATTAACCACTTAATCTCCCTCAACGTTCATCTTTACTTTTTTGCTAAAATTAACATTAAATTTTAATTAATTAGATGTTTAAATTGTGTTTTTGAAAGTAAAGCCGCAAAGTTTCACTGTATCGATAAATTAAGTCGAGTTAAATATATAATTAATTATTACTTTGCGTTGTTGTCGAAGTTTTGTTTGTATTTTGTTCAATCTATATTAGTTTTATGGGTTTTATAATTAGAAGAGATTTCGTAGTGTCCCGGTGGTTAGGTCGCCAGTTTCTCATGCATAAGAGTATTAAAACTAGACACGCACCAATATAACATTTTACAAATAATAAGTATTTTCTAATTGTATTCAGACACCACTAAAACATACCTGACCATGCAATTTATATTTATAAGTATGATATGGACAATCCGTTTTCAGCAAATAGGTTGATTAATGCTGAAACCTTTTCCGTGTAAGAACAGGCCTTTGCGCAGAAGTGGGTACTTATAAGCTGATAATGATACGGTAACAAATCAGCGCCATTCATGGACACTCGCAATACCGGAGAATTTGCATCTTGTGCATGTGTCTTTTAGGAGAGCGATCTGGGGATTTAAGTTAACCTCAACACAATGCAAGCATTGTTTGACACTGCGCCTGTTTTCTAAGAGGCCTTGGTATCCACTATAAACACACAAGGGTCGGAGCAAGTCCATGCGTGACAAAGCATAGGTCACCAACGTTATACTGTGTTATCGAAAGATAGTAGTAATGAAAATAGTAGTAGAAGTAGACTCACATTCTACAAAATATGTTTTATTATTATTATCATAGATATCATATTATGAATCTCCAAAATCTAGGATTACAGACATTATTGGCACGACATGTTTATTGAGAATTCTTAAAAATTAAACGCATTCCGTTACAAGGCATAGCTTAAAGACAAGACTCAATTACTCTTTGTCAACTGTGCTAACCATTTCAACCACAAGGAGGCTTCCAAAAATAAAATACAGTTTCTAAATAATTTCGCCAACACCAACAACTTTCTTACAGCGTTGCCTATTATCCCAATGACTTAGCTTGCTAAGAATAATGTCACAAGTTACGAACGCAAGGCTTCCTATTAAAACTTTCAACCGACACTACAAAGCACAAAACTTAATTATGTCAAGTAGAAAATTTACTAGACGCAACTAATTTCCTTTAAAATTTTCTTTGGTTTTAGTTTCAAGTGTTTTATCAATTTAATTTTCTTAATTATACGATTAGCAGTTGATAAGGCAACTTGCATGAAAGAATGGAATTGTATTTCTTTTTCATTGGCACCCACAAATTTTGGACACATTTGTTCTTTCCACAGTTCCTGGCTAAGGGTATTTTTTATGATAGTGCGGCAAACTAATTGACCCGTTACTTGAGAGTAAAGAATTATCACTGTCTTTCGACTTTTGGATTACGGATTTATTAGGGGGATGAAAGAAGATATATGTAGTAACCTCACTCACACGGCGAAATACAAAAAAGCATTGTTCAAGCGTGGCTCAATCAAACCAATACACGGCTCTTACATACTTAAATGCTCAGAATGTTTTATATTTAAGTAGTTAGGTGTGCTAACGAAGAAAAATTACTTGATGATGTTATCTACCTTGTAACTTGGGTAAAGCGGAATGGAGGAAACAAACAAAAAGTTTTATAGTATATCAGAGAATAACTATCAACTATACGGTTAATTTACCGAAACAAAAAAAAAACAGCGTGTAAAGGTGCTTTCACACTGAATACAATTCTATAAGAACAATAAGCACTTGATATTATTTGCTTGTCATAACCAATATTTTATTATGGATAGCTTTATACGCTAAGCAGTAAACGTATAAAAATTCTAGTGAGACAAGTTGATAGTTTATTATTGCACAACACAGTATCACTAAAGAATATTTTTTAAACTTAATCATTACATACATGCACTTGAATAAAGTGTGGGAGAGCCATGTTTCAGCACAAATGGCTCAACTGGAGTGATACGGCCTCACAGAAAACCGGTAAAACAAGGAAAAAGGTTACCGAGGGCCCAATCCCTTCCCAATTCCTTTCCAATCCCTTAATATCCGAAACATTTATCCCTAAAAGGCTGGCAACGCATTCATAGCTCCTTTAGTATTGCAGGTATCCATGGGTGGCGCTGATTGCTTACCATCAGGTAATCCGTTTGCTCATCATCATCATTTGCCGACCTATCCCATAAAAAAGAAAGAAACTAACAACTGAAAATAACTTTTTAAAACAACTAACAACATGGATAGTTTCTGCCAAACTGTGAATATTGCCACACAAAACCTAGCAACAGTAAGGATGCAACGTTACATATGGTCCAACTAACAAACTGGACTGGGGTGCGTGCCAGAAGACCTCCCCGTGGTGCACCCTGGGTGCGGGCGACAGTCTCCCTAACGGGATGGCGACAGGGTTGGACTGACTGTCGCCCGCAGCGAACTTCTGGCCGGGCGGAGAACCCGGTCGGGTTCTAGAGGCGATCGGCTCTATGCTGCCATAGAGTCCACGCCTCCGTGGGGGCGTTCCTCCGCACGACTCTCTGAACCTAGCAGAGAGCGGGGCGGAGAAACAAGGGCGGCGCTCGTTGTGCACTCACCCTGCCAATGAGTAGCATCGGGGCACTAGCTGCGCCCGACTGCACCCGTCGATATCGTAATCCGGGAAGAGATCATGGTCATGTTTTATGACTCGGACCGGGACGAGGGTCTTGGCTTAACCGCCCGGACCGCGAGGAAGATAACCTCTATAAAAAATTCCTCCAATACTAAGTTCTGGTGCGCGGCGAGGGTATGTATGGCTGAGGAGTAGGATCAGTCGTGAGCGCACCCCCAGCTAGGGGACCGGTGGACCTCCTAGTTGGGAGACAAATTTACACTTACCCAGGGACAGGGGGCTCTCCCTGGGCGGACCTCTTATTTCCCCCATACTCGTGGGACTTCAATGGAGATGCCTATAAAGAAAAATAAAAATAAAAATCCACCTAACGGTGAGGAGGACGCAAGCGAGGTCAGCTCGCTTGCGAATATAACCGAGGCGCTAGATGCATCGTGTGCACGTGCCTCTAGCAGGAAGGAGTCGGACTCAGAGTCCGACTCATCATTGTCTGGCGTCAGCATCGCGCTGCGCCACAAGAAAGACCGGGGCGTTTTTAAACGTCCCAGGTTGGAGCCGTCTTCCAACGAGCAGGAGGCCCCAGCCCCCAAAATCCCCACGGCTGCGCGGGGTAGGGGCAAGGGGAAGGGCTCCACAAGGGCGGCTGGGAGCCGATCCGAGCCGGCAGAGCGGCTGGCAGCGGAGGGGAGCGCCCTGGGAAAGGCTGCCCCCTCGGACTCCTCGGAGATGGAGACCTCCGGTGGTGAGGGTTCTGTAGGCGGCGCTGAGAGCCTCCGCCTACAAGTAAAGGAAGCACTCCGCATGCTGGCTGGGCAAAAAACCCAGGCTGGCAGAAATGGAGTGCTTAAACATGCGGAAGCCGCTATTATGTCGGCGGTATCCCAGCCGGGCTCAGCTGAGCGGCAGATGGCCGCTATGCAAAAAGAGCTGGCTGGAATGCGGCGGGAGCTATCCCGCTTGGTGGCTGCCAATACTGCCCTGGAGGCTGAGCTTCGGGCAGCCAAAACAGAGCTCGCCGCAGCTCGGGGAGTCCGATCCCAACCTGCGCAGCCAGCGGAGGCCGACCTTCTCGGCCTTATGCGGCGGGAGATGGCCGCCTTCCAGCAGCGTTTCGACGTGCTGGAGGGTAGGCTCCTGCGACCTCCACTCGCAGCCGGGTCGTATGCTGCCGCAGCGGCTAAGCCCAAGCCGCCAACCAGCCGTGGGGCACAAGCCAGCGCACCGGTGAAGAAGGGGGCGAAAGCGCCGCCAGCCTTGTCACCGACGAGGGCGCCCGAGTCTCCCTCGGCGCTGGCTCCTGCGCCGATGAGCCGCAGACGAAGAGGAGCAGCGGCTGGAGCCCCAGCCGCATCGGCACCTACTCCGCCGTCTGAGTCGCGTGCTGGTAGCGAGTGGCAAGTGGCGGGGGAGGTGAGGAAGGTCGCCAAAGAGAGGAGGAAGCTCCGGAAGAAGGAGCAGCGGCAGCGGCGACAGCAGCGGCGCAAGGAGAAGCGCGCTGCGGCAATGCTCCTCGCCCCAAAATCTTCGGCTGTAGTTATCACACTACAGCCGGACGCGGCGAAAAAGGGGGTGACGTATGGCGAGGTCCTCGCCAAATTAAAGGGGGCGGTAACTCCCGCGGAGTTTGGGGCACCCGACGGGTTCGCAGTGAGGGTCACTGCCACTGGAGCCCGTCTCTTGGAGGTCCCCGGCGCGGCCAGCGGCCCGTCCGCTGACGCCCTTGCCGAGAGGCTCAGGGCGTGCATTGCGGCGGACGAAGCTCGCGTGTCCAGGCCCACCAAATGCCTGGAGCTACGCATCATGGGCCTGGACGACTCCGTGACGGAGAATGAGGTGGCGGCCGCTGTCGCCAGGACGGGGGGGTGCCCTGCTGACCAGGTCAAGGCAGGCACTATCCGCCCGGACAATACGGGGCTGCGGACTGTGGTAGTCAGCTGCCCCGTCACAGCGGCCAAAAAGCTGGCAGAGGGCAAAAGGCTCCTGGTGGGCTGGGTTTCGGCGCAGGTGAAGCTGCTGGAACCCCGACCTTTGAGGTGCTTCCGCTGCCTCATTGGCCATCATGTGGGTGCCAAATGCACCTCAGAGGTGGACCGCAGCGACCGCTGCTTCCGCTGCGGTCAGCCCGGTCACAGGGCCGGCGCTTGTACCGCCCCGCCGCACTGCGTAGTATGTGCGGCGGCTGGCAAGCCGGCCGATCACCGGGCTGGGGGCAAAACCTGCTCCCCCCCCACCAAGCCCAGGAGCAAAGGTAGGCCCTTAGCCACCTCCACCGCTCCCACCGTCGCTCCCGCTGCCGCCGCAGTCGCCAACACCCCTGCGACTGCTGCTGTCGCCGCTGCCGTCAGAGAGGAGGTCGTGATGGATACCCAATAATGGCTCCATTACGCCTCCTCCAGGCGAACATCAACCACTGCGTCGCTGCTCAGGATCTCCTGCTCCAGAGCATGGCGCAGTGGTCTATCAATGTTGCTGTGGTCTCCGAGCCGTACTTCGTTCCAGCCAGGGAACACTGGGTGTCAGACCTGGACGGCTCGGTGACCATCATCTCGTCGGCCGCCGCCGGTACCCCAACCCCCGAAGGGCCTCAGCGAGGCAGGGGTTGCGTCGCGGCTCGGTTCGGAGAGATCGCCGTGGTGGGCGTGTACTTCTCTCCGAACCGAACTCTCGTCGAGTTCCACAACTCCCTCAGGGAGTTAGTCACCGTCGTCGTCGGGTTCCGTCCCCTGCCCGTGTTGGTCCTCGGGGACTTCAATGCCAAGAATTTGGCTTGGGGTTCCCGGCTCACTGATGTCCGGGGAAGGATGGTCGAAGACTGGGCTCTGGAGACAGGCCTAGTCGTGCTGAACCGGGGTTCTGTCCCCACGTGCGTACGGATGCGGGGCGAGTCAGTGGTGGACATTTCGTTTGCTAGCCCCGCTCTGTCATCGCGCGTTGTTGACTGGCGCGTCATGGAGGAGGTGGAGACGTTTTCGGACCACCGGTATATACGGTTCGACGTCTCCGCCGAGTCCGCAGACCCGCCAGTCAGACAGGCCCCGTGTGGCCCGCGTTGGGCGCTTAGGCAACTGGACCGGGAGCTTTTCCTGGAAGCCGCAGTCGTGCAGGCCTGGGTGATACCACCGGTCAGGCCAGCCGACATTAACGAGGAGGCGAGATGGCTCCAGGACGCCATGTCAAAGATGTGCGACGTGGCGATGCCCCGGATCCGACCGTGCCAACGCAAGCGCCAGGTGTATTGGTGGTCGCAGGAATTGGCAGACCTGCGCGGTGAGTGCACCGCAGCGCGACGCCGATACACCAGGCACCGCAGGCTCCGTCTCCGCCCTCTGGACGCCGAAACCAGAGAGGCGGAGCTATACGAGGAGTACAGGGCGGCGAAGGCCACCCTCAGGGTGGAGATCCGGCGGGCCAAAGATCGGGCCCGCGAGGAGATGTTGGAGACTCTGAACAGAGACCCGTGGGGACGCCCCTATCGGATGGTGCGTGATAAGCTCCGCACCTGGGCGCCCCCACTGACTCAGAGTCTCCGGCCGGAGGTCGTGGACGAAGTGGTTGGGGCGCTATTCCCCCGACCACAGATGGGTTACACGCCTCCGGCTATGCCCCCGCCCCCTGCGGTGCCCAATGCGGGCTACATCGACGACGACGACGAATCCGCTCCGGAAGTGACCGAGGTAGATTTGAGAGTGGCGGTGCGCCGGCTGAGCGGCAAGAATACCGCCCCAGGACCTGACGGGCTGCATGCCAAGGTCTGGGTCCTGGCCTCGGAGGCTCTCAGGCCTCGACTACTTGGTCTGTTCAGCGCATGTTTGGAGAGAGGCCAGTTTCCGCTGTCGTGGAAGACGGGTAAACTGGTCCTCGTGAAGAAGCCGGGGCGTCCTGCGGACTCTCCGTCCGCGTACCGGCCCATTGTGCTGCTCGACGAGGTGGGAAAGCTGTTCGAGAGGATAATCTCAGACCGCCTCGTCGGGCACCTGTCTGGAAGGGGGCCGGATTTAGCGGACGGCCAGTTCGGCTTCCGCAGAGGGCGCTCCACGGTGGACGCCATCATGCGCGTGAGGGACCTCACGACGGGGACAGCGTTGGCCGGGAGGCGAGTCGTCGTGGCGGTGTCTCTGGACATCGCCAACGCCTTTAACTCGCTGCCCTGGAGCTGCATTTTGGAGGCACTCCGGTACCACCGGGTGCCTGCCTATCTCCGTCGTGTAGTCGAGGCTTACTTGACGGACAGATGTGTCATCTACCCCGGTCACCGGGGCGTGTGGAATCGGCGAGAGGTGTCGCGCGGTGTCCCACAGGGATCGGTCCTGGGACCTCTCCTGTGGAACATCGGGTACGATTGGGTGCTACGCACCGACCTCCCGAGCGGCGTCAGCATTGTCTGCTATGCTGACGACACGCTGGTGCTGGCGAACGGGAGGTCGCATCAGGCGGCGGCCGACCTGATGTCACAAGCGGTTGCGACAGTCGTTGCAAGGATCCGGCAGTTGGGACTCGAGGTGGCGCTCCACAAGTCCGAGGCCATGTGCTTCTATGGCCGTCGGAGCGCGCCACCTCCAGGTGGGTCCCAAGTAACGGCAGGAGGAGTTACCATCGGCGTCGAGTCGGCGATGAAGTGCCTGGGTCTCGTCCTCGACAGCCGATGGAACTTCACGGAGCATTTTCGTCGTTTGGCCCCTAAGTTGGAACGGTCTGGGGCCGCGCTCAAGCGGCTCCTTCCCAACCTCCGGGGGCCAAACGCCTCCTGCCGGAGGTTGTATATGGGGATTGTGCGATCCATGGCCCTCTACGGTGCCCCTGTGTGGGCGCCGGACTTGAAGCGGCGGCCGGCTCGTACGCTGGTCGCGTCCCAGAGGGTCATGGCTATACGAGTAATCCGCGGGTATCGCACGATCTCCGGGGAGGCGGCGAACCTCCTTGCCGGATCACCGCCGTGGGATCTAGAAGCGAAGGCGCTCGCGCGCGTCTACAGTTTGCGCGCAGACGCGCGTCGCCGGGGCGAAGATCCTCTGCCGCGCCAAATAAGTGCGTGGCGGAATGAGCTCCGGCGAGATCTCATGGCAGAGTGGAGACAACGACTGTCGCAACCGAGGGCCGGGCACGCTACCATAGCAGCGGTAAGACCCCTCTTTGAGGAGTGGCTTGAGAGACGCCACGGCGTCCTCACCTTCCGTCTGACGCAGGTGCTTACCGGGCACGGCAGCTTCGGTAGGTTCCTGTTTCGGATTCAGCGGGAGGAAACGCCCGAGTGTCGTCATTGTGAGGACCACCTAGAGGATACGGTGGAGCATACGGTAGCGGTATGCCCTGCCTGGGCTGAGCACCGCCGTATCCTCAGGGAAGTGATCGGCGGCGGCGACCTCTCGCGCCCGGCCTTAGTCGAGGCCATGGTGCGGAGTGAGAGGAACTGGGACGCCGTCTCCTCCTTTTGTGAAGCAGTCATGCTCGCAAAGAGAGAGGCGGCCCGCGTGAGGGAGCAATCCTCCTCCTCACGCCCCAGCAGCCGCAACTGGCGACACTACGGGCGTCGGGGATCGAGGGACGATCTCCGGCCACCGTAAGTACGGGCCTGCGGTCGGCGAGTAAGGGCAGCTCGCCGCCCGACCAGAACCAGGCCCGAGCGTACGGCGCGTAGCGTTCCGCGCGCGCCTCAAAGAGCCAATAGACCACCACAGACGGGGCCCTAAAGGGCTGATGTTCAGCCGGGGTTGCGGGGTAAGCGCAATAAGGTACCGCGACCTCGGCACAGAGCAGGAGAAGGAACAGGGGGGTTTTTAGTCAGTAAGAGTCTGACACTCCCTCCTGCCCGGCCCTGGGCGGGAGAAGTCATTTGATGATTTTCCCCTCACAAAAAAAAAAAAAAAAAAAAAAAAAAAAAAAAACTAACAAACTGGACTAAACGCAATATTTTATGTCCCACCACAATCACATGAAAATCTCACTCACGAACTGCAAGCAAAACAAACATATTACTCATCCAACCGCACATTTCCTGGGAATAAAAAAATATATATTTTCAACATTTTCGTCTCCATAAAAATACGAGTATCACGCAGATAAAATACGAGACGCCAGAATATAAATCTTCGTTAGGCTTTGATAAGTGCGCCTTACACCCCTAGGGTCTTATAACAATGGATACCATAACTTACATCTTAACTTCTTGACAAATTTTGGCCATTTAGACCACTTTAGTAGGCTCCCCATTGCGTTTATGGAAAACGTTGTCTTACAGAAAAAGGGTAGAATTGAAATGCCTCAAGATTCGTTTTGTAAATTGAAATTTGGGTCTTTTGTGTGATGATTTAGTAGTGCTTGACATTTCTATATAGATTTGATTACTGTTTCTAACCAACTTTTGCCCCCATCTTTACTCTCGCTCTTACGGGGGTAAGCTAAGGTAAGCTCTTATTATGGGGTAAGTTTCTACGCAGTGTATCTGGGGTGGACCTACTCTAAATCTAACCCATTCTGAAAAGCTTCTGCCCAGGCAGTTTGCAAATTTCGATGCTGCTCGACAGCGAGAAGATAATATACTTACAAACAAACCCAGATTTGTGATAGACTAAGATAGCAATGCTCCGTTCTATATCTTCATTACGACTAATGATCATCGGTTTGCGGTTTGTACGCACTGTATACTATTAGTTTAACAAACCAATAATGACCTAATTAATGAAACAATACCGACCGAGACTATCGGTTTCCTTTGCCCAAGTGAGTGCATAATCTATACACTTGGCAATCAAAGAAGGCATTTAACTAATCTTTAAACAGTAACTTTTGAAACTTCAAAGTATATGACTGAATACGAAATTTAAGTCACACAGATGTGGCCCACTAGGATCTGATTTCTAGCCAAGGTTGCGGGTACAAACGCAACTGTGTACCGTTTCCTCAGCCTGGAGTATGAGAAGAGGAACCGGGTGGTGTTTAGTCAGTAAAAATATGACACTTTTTTAAATTTTGTGCAGGTGCATTAATAAACATACAAATTTGCATACATATTGATTTGTAAATCACACAAAGAATTGTTCCGTGTGGGAATTGAACCCGCAACACGTTGCGCAGCAGCCATTTGCCCAGCCACTGCACCAACCGTGCAGTCAAGCTCTCTTTCCCTCTAGGAAAAAGCTGTTTTTTTTGAGAGGGAAAATCAACAATTTGTGATCCATTTATGTTCCTAACGACATCTTTTAAATGTGTTCGACTCTGCTGTCGACTTATATGGTTTATCAATACTTACTTAAAGTTAATATGACTTTTTTTATAAATTTTTAATTTTGTTCGAAAAAGAAATTAGTATTTACGGCTTTGCGTCCATTGGCTATGTTTGTAAAAGAATAGAGACGAGATAATACTGCTCATTTTAAATTTCGAACGTGTTTGGCGCCTAGCACGTACGCATGGCGCTACGCTGACAATAGTTTCACATTAGCACTTAGAAGCAAGAATGCTGGCTGGCACGTGTCTGTCTGGACAGGCTTCGCTCCTATTACTTTCCCCACTGATATAGAAAAGGTATCTCCTGTCGCAATTACCAATAAATTCGAAAAAACTATATATTTGTTATTGTTGCAAGTGATTTTAGAAATCTTATTTGGATTTTCGGGAGATTACTCCTGAGACATAGAGACAGAGTTATTGCATTTTGTAAAAAAATATTAAAATAATGTAATATCAAAATTGTAATAGTCATTTCTGATAATAATCACCTCCATTAGAAAACCTAACATGTGCGTAGGTATGACTTGAATAGGCAAGCTGATACGTAAATGAGCAACAACAAAACACAAAGTAAAATAAATAGTCCCAACAACTAAGCGATTTAAATGAACCAGCAAACATTACCAACTATTTTGTTACAGATTCGACGAATTAACAAATCCAGCCGCAAACCGTTCTAAATTTGTGACGTCACTGTCGTTTCGAGAATAAATTGCGAGAGTTGTTGCCGGTCGAAACGAATGATGTTCTCATGAGAGCAATTCCGACAAGAAATACTATCGTTAAGAAGTTTTCACATTGCACGTTTTTACATGTGCGGTTAGTGAATAGAATTTGTCTTTCCATTTTTCATATTTGCGTGTTTTACTTTCTGTCTTATTTAATTTTCGATTTGAATAATTTTATTTTACAATTTTATAATGTTTTTTATTATTTGCTCATTCATATCACACATCATCAGCCTAAAAGTGCTCACTGCTGAACACAGGCCTCTTCTCACACGGAGAAACTTTGAGCATTAATCCCCACGCTAACTTAAGGCGGATTGGCGACTTCAAGCTTATAATTAGAAATTATAATTGCAGGTTTCCTCACGATGGGCGCCTTAACATCCAGGCCACCACCACACTCATTTGCTTATTGTTTTTTAATTATCAACATATGTAGCGGAAATGCCCATAAAAATACAGGCTGTTTTCTCTGTAGTATCTATTATCAGTATTACACCCGGTTTCCGAAAGGCCGATCTATGTTAAAATCAATTTAATCTCTTGTCAAGTCACCTGATTGGTTGACTGAATTATCAACAACCAATCAGATGACTTGACAAGAGATTTAACAGGAGATTAGTTAATTTTAGCGTTGACAAGCCTTTCAGAAACCGGGTGTTAGTCTAGTTTGTGACCATCCACTACTGGAAACTGAGCATTCTCTATTTAGGATGGTCCACGATAACCACGGTGCGAGTAAGGCGAACTTTGATAATTATAAGTAACAAGTTACCTAATATGTTATTCAGTAGAATCGCTTTATAAACTGACTGGTATGTAGATATATTTTCAAACAAACACAAATTCTTACGTTTATTTACAAGGAAATTATCAGGAAAAGATTGCTTCATTCAAGAAAATTATACCGCCATGAATAAATAAAATCCCGTCGAGTTCCGAATTGTTAGAAAAGCGAAATGAAATGATTAATTAAAAGGAAAAGTCAAAAGTTCTAGTATAATTTAGAATTCGGTGATATTTACTTTCAAAACATTTTCTTTTGACTCTTTAGTCAGTTATTTAAATATTTTTAATCTTATTTCAAATTTATTTTTGATTTTATATTATTTTTTATCGTGTTTTAGGATTTTTTTTAATTTTTTTGCATCGTTTTCGTATTGATTTATTCAAATAAAAAACTGATATTTGTTAAATAGTTACTGATTTATTGTTTTATAGGTAAAGGTAATGTTTTGTGTTATTTATCGACGTCTATTTTCGTGCATTTTAAACATATCTAGTATTCTAAGTAGTGTGCACTCATTTACTAATGTTACAATTATTATTGTTGCTTAATTTTTGCTAAAAAATATTTCAAAAGCCTCAGTTTTCATTCGATATAGTATATCATAAAACTATCACGTCGAAAAATAGGCTAAGGTAGTATGCAACCTCCTTACCGAAGCTCGTAAGTTACAATACACTTGAGTTTTCACACCCAAAACCTTGGCTCTCAGCTCTGGCTAGCACTCCGTTATCTCACAACTTTTTGCGATTCCCATCCCTCCTTATTATTTTTCTAGATAGAAAACCCTCAGGGAGGAGGAATACAATTACTTAAGTATGTAGGTTTTTTACAATAACTTGTATGCTGTATATATTTACTTGAACATTACAATTATGACCGCTTTTTAAATTGTTGTTGTAGTTTTGAATAAAAGGAAAATTATTATAAATTTCATGATTTTTCGAAAATTCTAGTAAAGATAGTGGCTTTTGGCAATAATTAGCAAATTCAATATTCAAACAAAAATCCATGTATTAATTTTCCTTAACGACAAAATCGAATTCTAAACCATAAAAACAAAACAGAAATAAGACAACAATGGAAATATTATACGGAAAAATTAAAATATCATTTAATAATAAAAGATTTCCTTTTATTTGTTTTATTCTGTAGTAAATATTGTTGTTCTGTAAATAATGTGGCTTGTACGAGCTATTTTCGAATTCATATTCGTGTGTTGTGGTTTTTACGTCTGGATACAAAAGGTCGAGCGTATATTGATAGAAATCTATTAAGCACGTCTATTATCGACCATTAATCTCACACGAGGCTGTGTTAGGAAAATTTTGGGGATCTTGCCGTAGTTGTTGCTACGTTACAATTGTGTTAGGTATCGAAATAGAATTATAATTCCTCGCTTAGTTATCGTTACAAAAATACATCTTGTTAGTTAGTTATAATTGTCTTATTAGTAGTCGAAAGATAAGTACTTACCTATATGTTTTTCTTACTATTTTTATGTAGGTATACATGTATAGGACCGGGTTTAACTTAACCCTTTTTTTTGTCAGGGAAAAATCATCAAATGACCTTTCCCGCCCAGGGTAAGTCGAAAGAGAGTGTTAGACTCTTACTGACTAAAAACCCCCCGTTCCTTCTCCTGCTCTGGGCAGAGGTCCCGGTGACTTATTGCGCTTAACCTGCAACCCCGGCTGAACATCAGCCCTATCGGGCCCCTTCTGCGGTGGTCTATTGGCACTTTGATGCAATTCGATGTCTATTGCCTCTTTGAGGCGCGCGGGGGACGCTACGCGCCGTACTCTCGGGTCTGACCTGAAACTGCGAAAAAAAACTGCGAGAAAATATAGACTTACAATTCCTTATTATAAGATTGAAACCATCTATCCACCTTTAGCAAGCGTGGTGATTAATGCTCAAACCTTCTCCGTATGAGAAGAGTCTTGTGACCCGTGAGTCTTTTATAAACTGATGATAGATGTAGACACAGTGCACCAAAAACCCTTAACTTTCCTACGAAAAAGTAATTATTTCGAATGACAAGCCCATCTCTTTGGTCTGATTACGTGGCAATAAAGGTTAAAGAAAAGGTAATTAAGTAACGAACACATAAAAGTCACTTTCATGCCTTTCTTTCTGACGTAATTTTCTCTTTGGAACCACCTCAGTACTGGGATACAAGACTTATTGGTTTTCTATAGACCTTTGATACTGCCACGATAAGATCGTGGAAATATTTCTCGTAAAAATAATATTGCAAATTTTATGATTATTCTTTTTGAATTGCCATTGATTTACTATATGAGTATTTTCATGGGTTTTTATTTACCTAATACCAGTCTTATTTTACGATTTTTTTAACTCATAATGGGGCTTGCCAGTCTTCATACCCGCTTGCTTAATCACGCCAGGCCATCATGACCATAGAGCAAATGAGAGCTTACAGGCTTGTACGGTTTACGTACACATGTACATGTATTATTAAGTTGTGCTGATGAGGCATATCGGCCATTAATATTGTAATTTCGTTCAGTTGCGGACAGTGTCAACTTCAAGCACTCACCGAGCGCACGTTTGTAAGTTTTAACTACTAATAACTTATAAATATATGTAATATCAATCAAGTGCATCGTGCTGATGATGAACATACTGAAAACAATTTTATGCTTGGCTTTAAAGTTGGACTACGTGATTGCATGTCATTTGTAAATTGTCGTCAACGTGTCGCGTTTTTGGTTCCCACACGGAACAACTCTTTGTATGATTAACAAATTGTTTTTTCGGGTCTGAGTGTGCTGTGTATGTGATATTGTATATTTGTAAATGCAGTCACAAGACAGAAGAAACCCCTAGTGTTTTTTGTGAGGAGAAAATCATCAAATTACTTCCCGACCTGCCCAGTCTAGGACAAGAGACAGTGTCGGACTCCTACTGACTAAAAACCTTACCGTTCCTTCTCCTGTAGGCCTAATATGACATGTTAAAGCGTGAATCTTTCGGGCGAGAAAGAGGGATGGAGCTATACACCTTTTATAGCTCCATCCCCCTTACACCATGGATGGTCATGATAGGCCCTCTGCTCTAGGGTGAGAGCGCGGTGCCTTATTGCGCTTGCCAACCCTGGGCAAAAGTATCAAAGTGTGGCATTGTTTTAAAAAAAATGACATTCAAACTAAGAAGTAAGTATATATAGGATTACCGCAATTTTAACTAAAAATCGCGGGTTACTCACGTGTAAATATTGAGAAAAGCTCTACTAGTTTCGCTCTAGCGTGCGCTGCTCATGAGGAAGAACCCCTCTGTGGTTCGAAACTAGTAGAGCTTTTCTCAATATTCACACGTGAGTAACCCGCGATTTTTAGTTAATTTAGTATATCTCACGATAGTTATTATAAAAACTTACAGCAATTTTTTTAATGAAATGCATGCAAATGATTTTTCGTGCATGCATATCGTGTATTTTTCGTGCATGCATATCGTGTATTTTTCGTGCCTGCATATCGTGTATTTCATTTTAACATGTCGTAAATATTAACTACCTACCTAGAATTACGTGGTGTACCTACGAGTTTAATTTTCGTTTCTGTATACAATTCCCAGTACTTACACTATTTTCATTCGTTATTATTTCTGCGTCTCGTAAATATTACTACATTTTGTGTGTTTAATTACCAAAAATTACGTGGTATACAAGTTGTCTTTTACATATAACAGGTAAACAAGTTGGCAATTAAATGCTTTAAAACTGTCCTCGTACAGACGTTAATGTCCTCTTAAATCTGATATATAATAGCTGTGAGTATCCTAGCTGCCTTCGTATGTGTAGTAGCCAAATAATTAATTGCTATTTTCACAACATGATCCTTTGTTGTTGTTTGCAATACAGTGAGTTTTTTTCGTTTTCTATTGTGAATTTATCTATACTAATATTATAAAGAGGTAAAATTTGTAAGTTTGTAAGTAGGGGGTAATCTTTGGAACCGCTGGTCGGATTTCCTAGATTCTTTCACTGATAGATAGCTACAATATTCCTGAGTGCCGCGAGCCGAGCAGCGGGGGAAAACACGCGAGAGTAGCTAGTGTTAAAATAAAAGTGCACTTAGAGGAAAAGGAGCTTAATCTTAAGAAAAAAGTACAAAACTAAATTATCATTAATATGAATAACTTTAGAAGTAAAAGGATGGTTTTTTGGATTCAAAACCCGCATCAAATAACCATTTGTATATTCCATAAATTATTTTTCTGTGATGGATGTGATGTGTTTTTTTAACTCACCCAGAAAAGCAGACAAATATAGGACAATGTTAAAATTTCTGTACAATATTAATTTACTAAAATAATTTTACCAAAGAACCTACGACAAAGCAGAACCTGCGACACAATTTCTAAGTTAAAACGACTTAAGTGACATCCATAATACCATGTCTAATTTTAGACCTTAATTCCTTCACGCATCGTATTTCTCATCCAAGCACACCATTGAGTCAACAACAACAGAAGGAAAGCACATAAACATACACAGTTTACATAATAGCTGAAGTTCTTGAGTAGAACCTTTGAACTCGACAATCATGTTTTAGAGTTCGTAAAGAACTTTCTTAAAGGTTGTGGCTTTATAATAAAATCTCAGTAAGTCTTCATTTAGTTTATGTCCTGTGTTTGTGTACTAGTCCTTGTTTTTATGGTTTGAACTGATGTTGTGTAGTTATTTCTTTGTAACCTAAAATGTATGATATGTGTGGGAGACTTATGCTTTGGCACGAATAGACCGTCTCTACCAGAGTGATTCCACAGCCTCACCAATAATAACCAAAAAGAGGACCCGTGGAGTGACCTGTCTTTTTTTTAAGGAATATGTCGGCAAACGAGCAGACCGATTACCTGATGGTAAGTAATCAGCGCGGCCTATGGATGGATGCAACGGAGGAGTAACGAGCGCGTTGCCGACCTTTTAGGGTTTTGGAGATTTAGGGATTAGGAGGGATCGGGGGAGGGGAAGGATTGGGCCTCCGGTAACCTCATTCACACAGCGCTGTGGTTGTTTCACGTCGGTATTCTGTGAGGCCGTGATATCACTCCGGTTGAGCCGACCCATTCGTGCAGAAGCATTGCTCTCCCACACTTCTGCTCGTTTGCCTACCTATGTTATAAAAATACTTACCTAATAATACCTGATATTGTTTATAAGCGACGATTAACCAGACCTTCTTTGGCAGCAACTTTTTGTGAAAGATAGAAAATTCTCAATTGTTACTACTGTACCAGTTGAGGTCGAAAACCAAGTCAAACTACTACTAGCTCAAAATCACTCCATGCCAATTCCTGCCATTTTGCCTGGACGGTCTATAATTAGCCTCCCTCGCAATCCTAGTCGACATCGATCCTAATAGGTCCCGTCTGAGGTGGCCAGCCGACTCTTTGAGTCGTCGACCCCGCACGCTCCTGTCTAGCAAAATAAAGAACTACTAGCCGAAAAATAATGCATAGTGTAAAATGTAATGTTACTGATGTTAAAATACTGATGATATAAAAGTAAGTGTGGGAGAGCCATGCTTCGGCACGAATGGGTCGGCTCGACCGGAGTGATACCACGGCCTCACAGAAAACCGGCGTGAAACAACCATAGCGTTGTGTTTCGCCGTGTGAGTGAGGTTACCGGAGGCCCAATCCTTCCCCTTCCCGGACCCTTCCCCAATCCCGAAATCTCCAAATCCCTAATCCCTAAAAGGTCAGCAACGCACTCGAAAGTCCTCCGTTGCGGGTGTCCATGGGCGGCGTTGATTGCTTACCATCAGGTAATCCGTCTGCTCGTTTGCCGAATTATTACATAAAAAAAAATGCAGGATTTTAGTAGTGTTTATTAATCATGAAATACTTAATGTCTTTTAAATTCTACTGGGAAATACAGTCGAAAATTAATTCTTATTTCAACAGCTTCTATTGACGATAAATTAAATATGTATTAAAAAAATACAAAAGACATTATGATTAATTTCTATTCCTCGCGGAATTAATTAATAAACTAAGGGTATAAAAACAATGGCGACAAAATTAAAAACAATTATTAACATGGTTTTGTATACAAAAAACATGTTCGTAGAGAATAATTAATTAAAATCATAATTAATTATTTGTTGTGGTTGTTACAGTTCTTTTTTACTTGGCTATCAGCGCTGAGTGTTCTTCACATTTAAGTCTATTTGAAATAGAGATCAAAATGAACGATATCTGTAATGAATTAAGTATAGTAAGTAGGTGTATTACTCGTATTGGACACCTACATTTTACACAAAACATGTTCAAATGAAGAAAAATATTAAAGTTAAATCATGTTTCTAATAATTCTCTCGAAGCATTTAACATTTTTTTTCTACATAACTTAGCTCCACATTCGTATATTAACCTGTGTCGTGGGTGCGTTTACAAACATACAATTTCACATACGCATCACACCCAGACCCGGAACAACAATTTGTGTATCACATATAGAGTTGTTCCGTGCGAGGATCGAACCCGCGACACGTAGTGGCAGCCCGTTGCCCAGCCACCGTACCAGCAGTGCAGTCTTTTTAACTGCATAAAAGTAAAATTATAAAGAAAATTAAACTTCTTTAGCTTTGCCTTATTAAACTAGGGATTAGAATTTCTCATAAAGACCTCTATTGTCACTATAACCATTGTCTCTTAGGAGTCAAAGCGAGAACTAATGAAAATTAAAGTTCACAGCAGCAGTCCCGTGGATGCAATCTACTGAAATGTTGGCTAAAATTTAATTAATAATATTAAGGAAATAAAGTTTATTTATATTATTATTTTTAAATTTACCTACTACATAATATAGTTTTCTTTGCTTTACATTGCATTGTAGTCGCAATGGGATTTAATTAAAACTTTTCGATAGATAACGTGTGGTAGAGCCATGCTACGGCGCGAATGGGTCGGCTCGAGCGGAGTGATACCACGGTCTCACAGACAATCGGCGTGAAACAACCATAGCATTGTGCTTCGCCGTGTGACGTGTGAGTGAGGTTACCGGAGGCCCAATCATTCCCCTCCCCCAAACCCTAATCCCTAAAAGGTCGGCAACGCACTCGAAACTCCTCTGTTGCAGGTGTCCATGGACGGCGCTGATTGCTTACTATCAGGTAATCCGTCTGCTCGTTTACCAACCTATTAAATAAAAAAGGATGCAATATTAAAGTTAAAAGAATTGTAAGTTATGTACATTGGTTCCAGATTTATATTTGGCGTAATGAAAACTATTTCAATGCATTAAATCAAAGGAAAGTTTTTTTTGAGAAAATGTGCATATATACACAAAGGCCAAGTGTGTAAAGGCTCATAAAACAAGATGAAGTCGCACAAAAGAAATGTTTACCACTCGCTGTGGCATGTAAATTACCCAAACTAATATTATAAATGTGAAAGTAACTCTTTCAGTCTGTCTGTCTGTCTCTTCTTCACGTCTAAACTACAGAACCGATTTGTGTGAAATTTGGTACATACATAGTTTGGAACTCGACAAAGGACATAGGATCACTATGCCACACGAACGAAGTCGCGGACAAAAGCTAGTTATACCTTACATGTTACAGGCAATTAGCTAAATTAATTAATTATTCAATAAGGTCTGAATTACTATAGCTATACTATAACTTGTTTGACTGAGTGACTAAATTGCACATTGAAGCTGTTAATTCAAGGATGGAGGGATTTTTATGAAAACCCACTTTCCACCAGAATGGTAGGTTAGGTTATTTTAGAACTGCAAGCCGCACAGTTAACGGATCACCGTCAAAAATAAACAGTTACCAAAATTGAACGGAGGTCATTCAATGAACGCTATAGTCATACAATCCACTCATGGACACCCGCAGAAACAGAGGAGTTACGAGTGCATTGCTGACCGTTTGGGGATAAGATATTGGGGGAGGGGAAGGATTGGGCTTGCGATAACCTCACTCACACGGCGAAACACAACGCTTGGGTTTCGGTTTTCTGCTATATTCTCTGCTATTTTGTATATCCCTCGTTCAATTCATTACATTCGATTATCACTATCATGTACCTGATAAACTTTTAATTGATTTGTAACAAGAGCTACTTCCTAACGTAGCCACAGTAACATTAAGATTTGTAATATACGAAGAGTATTGATGACATCTATCATACTTTATTTAAAATATGAACAAATCAATGTTTAAATAACAATGAATGAAATCCTAAAACATTAATTACAGACACTTATTTAACCTTCATTTAACCAATTAAAATGGACAAACTAATTTCACAGTCTCTGAAGATTTGTAATAATCAAATCGTTGCAAAATTAACAATGTTCCAGGCCTTTGAATGAAATTTTAATTTTGAGACATTGAAAAACTTTTTATAAATTTTCTTTGTTTGAAATCTAATTTCGGCTCGCATGATTGGCAGCAGATGTTCAATAAAAATGACAATAGTTTATTATTCAAAGTTTACTTCGTCTTTGTGTTTTTTTTAATAAAATGCCCAGTCTATTTTAATTTGTTTCATAATTACTTTGTAATTCAGTAACTCTATCGAAAGTGGATCGAGAGATTTAATGTAAAATTTATTGAAATATTTCTTTCAATCGTGAAATATTTAATTTGAATTCATTTTTATCAAAACGAGAATTTACTCAAACAATGATGACATAGAAGGTGAATTTTTATACGGCAATTTATATTGGCTTAGTTGAAATCGGCAAGTTTGTCATAGATTTACTTAATTAGACGTTATGGCTCAGGAACATCAGTGGTTGAATTATTTCAAGGCACTGCGAGGCTTACAACCATACGTGCGTACAGAAAACGATAATCTGTACACCCATTAAATACCTACTTATAAACAAAAAAAATTAAAATTGTATTTAAATCGGTTTGTCAAAGTCCATTGTCCAATTTGATAGCTTAGTCCTTATATACCTATATAAACAACGCTGAAGAATTCTCTCTCTTTTCTTTACAATCAATTCAGTATTTTTACTTGACAAAAGGCAAGCGATGAGATCGGGTCAGTTCGCCTTTTCATGCTGCCTTTATTTCCGATATCTCAATCCTATTTTCCCTAAAGATATTGGCCGTTATACAGAAACTGGGGTTTGGCTACACTGCTTCCTATAAGCGGGTGATAAAATGAGTAAAAATTTAATATTCTCGAAAAGCATTTGAATACTTATGAATTAAAAACAATCGAATGAAACGGTGTCCTATTAAACAAAAAAATATATTGTCTTTGTTCACTATTTCATTTTGTCTAACTAAAGACCTACATATAATGTGTATGTATTAGAAACAAATAATTAATACTTTGAATGACATCTTGATATTATCAATTCAATTTTACACAGATATTACCAGAAGTACAAAAAGTGTTGGACATTAGAACACATTCCGCCACGCACTAATTTGGGGCGACAGAGGATCCTTGCACCGAAGACGCGCACATGCGCGCAAACCGCAGACGCACGCGAGCGCCTTTGCTACCAGATCCCATGGCGGTGATCCGGCAAGAAGGTTTGCTGCCTTCCCGGAGATCGTGCGATAGCCGCGTATTATGCGGATGGCCATTACCCTTTGGGACGCAAACAGCGTGCGAGCTGGTCGCCGCCTCAAGTCCGGCGCCCACCCTGGGGCCCCGTAGAGCGCCATGGATCGCACGATCCCAATATACAACCTCCGGCAGGAGGCGTTTGAACGTTTGTTTGGAAGGAGCTGCTTGAGCGCGGCTCCAGTCCGCTCCAACTTGGGGGCCAAACGTCGGAAATGCATTTGGTATATCATTTGACTTCACGTTTTATAATGGGTGTCTACTAGTGACCTCTTAAATATAAATTACTTTGTTTCATCGAAGCATTGCTTTCTTAGACAGCAAATCTTAGTCTTATATTTGCATTTTATACCCTATCATTATCGTCATAAGGCCGATTATGTGTCTGGCGAATTATAGACATTTTAGAGGTCTACTAAATTCTTAGAATGATATGAGGGGCGAATAATGCTACGTCAAAGAACGCATTTCCCGCTGTTTGTATGACAAGAGCTTATGAATGCACGTTCATTGTCATACAAAGAGGTCTGTAAACTCTTTATGGTGTGTGGTATCTCTTTATCTCCGGCTCTTTATAGATGTGAACATAAAATATGATAACTAAAATAATACTATACATAAAAATTATCCTTTTTCATCATCATTTCTCAGCACTTATGATAATATGAAAATAAAATAAGTTATAAGTTAAGTTTTTACACAAATTCTCGGAAATTGTCATAAAATTGTATGTTTATATTTATTTTTTATTTTTCCACGTACTACAAATACTTACTACAAATTGAAAGCAAGATTACGTGTCACAGATTCTCTAGTAGATCAGATCTCTGTTATTGAATTTTACTATATGAAATAGCTACTTTAATTTGCGAAAATATTTAATTTTTAGAACATTATTTGAATTCATGTATTAAATCCTGTGGTGGCTTGGAGGTTAAGGCACCCATGCGTGAGAAGCGGGTCCTGGCAAATGCCAATGTGACCTTTCAAGTTATACGGACATTGTAAGATTATTTAAACACGATTGACACACGGTGAATGAACTCAGCGTGAGTTCGGAACTCGGACTTACAATTTCTAATTATAAGTTTTAAATCGCTAATCCGCCTCAAGCAAGCGCGGTGATTAATGCTCAAACCTTTTACGTGTGAGAATATGCCTTTGCAGTATGCACGTATAGGCTGCTGCTAATGATAGAAACACCATCTACCATCACAACAATTTGAATGACAAAGGACGTCAAGAATCTAACAACTCGACTAAAGATATACAAAAACAAAGTAGAAACTATTAAGTGTAGCTCTAACTTCTGGAAAACAAAGCTTCTAAACTATATATAAATATAGGTAGTTACTGCGTTTTACAGTGACTGTGATAAGTTATAACTCGGACAATACAAAGATTTTATGTTTTACCCCACCGACTATAATAGACAGTGGCAATAAAAACCTGACGTAAAATCTCGATAAAACAATGCTGTTCTATTTTGTCGCTGAGTAAGTAATACAGAAGTCCAGGGTTGCGGGTACAAATAGCGTAGCGCGGCCGAACTCAGTGCAGGAGAAGAAACGTCGTGTGAGTGGTTTTTAGTCAGAAGAAGACAATCTCTTTCGCCTTAACTAAGACATGGGCGCCACAATCAGTTCGTCGAGCCGGCCCTCTGGTGATAAAGCAAGATTCTTTACAAAAATTAAAATCTTGCATTTTTTTTTTTATAAAAAACATTGCCCCAAACTAAGATTTTCTCCTGTATCGTGGGTGCGCTTACGCATCACACGCAGACCCGGAATTCAAGGAATCCTTGTGGGAATTCAACCACCGCGGTAACCGTACAGAAACAATTCTTTAATTTATGGAATAGGAGGTAATCAAGCAGACGGATGATGGTTTAATATAAAATATTCTGCGCCGAACATAGACATCTACGGTACCAAAGAGCCAGAGGCGCGTTGTCGGCGTTTTCAAAAGGAGTCCGCTCTTTTCTTGAAGGTCGTATAGGTAGCATTCTCCTTGTATTCCTTCAACTTCATTTTGACAGTTAAATATTAGCAAATGGCCCTTCTGTTCTGTCACCCATTCTATGGCCAATTCAAG
This sequence comes from Spodoptera exigua, assembly GCA_902829305.4. Lineage (NCBI taxonomy): Eukaryota > Metazoa > Arthropoda > Insecta > Lepidoptera > Noctuidae > Spodoptera > Spodoptera exigua. The sequence goes on from LR824612.2 coordinate 10,703,796, forward strand.
CCACTTTTAGTACCAGTCTAACTCACCACACACAAGTTTGTTAAATATAAGAACAACTAACGTTATGGAGAGACGATTAAATTCTGAATAAGTAGAAATAAAAGCCGCTTTAAGTGCACATTTTCACTTTAGTTTGTCACTTTCAACGAATGTTTCGATTGTTTTGGCAAAGAAAAGATAAACAACAAAAGAACCTATCACTATCCATATCATTACCAACATACATTATTTTGTGACCGTTTCTATTAAGTATATTTTTTAAGTTTAATTTAAAACTTATCTTACTTTTTGTGTACATACATAAATTGAAATGACTAGCACGCAACTTCCTTCCTTCCTTCCGAAAACCGTAATTAATTTCACACTTAAATCTTCCTCCTCAATAATTTTATCTATAAAATAACATAGTAACGAGATCTACCTCATAGTTTCAAAGATCTAACCACATCGATCTATTACAGGGACAAACAGTTAGAAGCAACTTTGCTTTATACTATGTAGTAATTAGTGTTCACAATCACCATTGCTTAATCTTGTCCTATTGCTAAAAGCAAGGTATCATTGAGTTCTTTAACCAAGAATATTTTATTAGTTCTTAGTAGCAAGATGGAGTCCAAGCACTACATCGCAATATTATTATACTACCTTAATTACCACATCAGATGGTAAACGTGTTGTATAAGGGCCTTATCTCATTATCTTAAGTGAGAGAGAGCCATATTTCGGCACAAATGGGTTGCCTCGACCAGAGTGATACAACGGCCTCACAGAAAACCGGCGTGAAGCAACCACAGCTTTGTGTTTCGCTGTGTGAGTGAGGTTACCGGAGGCCCAATCCTTACTCTCCCCAATCCCTGAATCCCCAAAAGGTCGGCTACGCACTCGTAACTCTTCCGTTGATGCGGGTGTCCATGAGCGGCGCTGATTCCTTACCATCAGGTAATCCGTCAGCTCGTTTGCAGTTATATCACCAAAAAAAACAGCGGGTTGCAACCATTCTCACAGCAAATACTTATAGCAAATACACTGGATAACTAAGGCGCGTAGCAAACGTTGCTCAGTTTTTTTGTTTGTTTGAAACTGCTAACCTCCGGAACTGCTAGTTCAAATTAAAAAATTTTTTTTTTGTTTGTTAGTCCAATTATCGAGGAAGGCTATAGGCTATAAAAGATCACGCTACGATCTATAGGAGCAGAACAGTGGGTGAAACCGCGCAAGAGTAGCTAGTATTTTATAAAATATGTTAAATTAAATTATTTCCTCGTTATCATAAATGCAGTCAAAGATATTGCATGACCTACTTATTGCCACGTTTCCCACACAGTTCCTCTGTACGCTTTGAAAGCGGAAAACTCAATAATATTCGCCCAGAAATTCGAAGAAATAAATAAATAATTGTTGTAATACGTCATATTATTTTCTTATTTAATAGGTACTTTATTTACATATCAATATTTATTTAAAACTCTTTTTATTTGTGATTTCAATTAAAACATTAATTAACACTTTGACTCGACGATGTCCATTTTGCTTCAAAATTAACCATTATTTTCACGAAAATACATTAATGAGAAGTGTGTGTAATTCCGTCTCTTAGATTCTATTACGTTGTACGTTGTAGGTCGATGTCCTATCAGCGTGTTATAATCAGAAGGTTCATTGATTTTGGCCTTTAATTCATCAAATGACTTCTTTCGCCGTATAGCCTCACAGAAAACCGGCGTGAAATAACCACTGCGTTGTGTTTCGCCGTGTGAGTGAGGTTACCGGAGGCCCAATCCTTACCCCTTCCCAATCCCTCCTCAATCCCTAAATCTCCAAATCCCTAATCCCTTAAAGGTCGGCAACGCACTCGTAACTCCTCCGTTGCGAGTGTCCATGGGCGGCGCTGATTGCTTACCATCAGGTAATACGACTGCTCGTTTGCCGACCTATTACATAGAAAAAAAAAATAGCCTATTCGGGGCGAATGGGAGTGTTAGTCTCTTATCGATATATGACATCCCGTTAATTTTTATTATAACTTTCGTGAGACATTTTAAATTAGTTCTCAATTAAGTCGCGTGTCGCAGAATGCTGCCCATGAACATGGGCCTCTAGCATGGCTTGAAACTAGTCGAGTATCTCGTCAAATTGTTACGTGAGTAAGCCAAAAACATAATAATGAATCCCGTTAGTTATTGCTAAAATTATATTAGGTATGTAGTGACCATTTACATCTCTCAGTAAGTGCCTACCCAAGTTTATGTGGTTCATAGTTTGTAGAAGTCTTTATTTAAATTTATCTAGCACACATTTTGACTGTACAGTTGGCGCAGTTACTGGGCAACTGGCTGCCGTACAACGTGTCGCGGGTTCGATTCCCGCACGGAACAACTCTTAGTGTGATCTACAAAATGTTGTTCCGGGTCTGGGTGTGATGTTGATGTGAAATTGTATGTTTGCAAACGCACACACGACACAGGAGAAAATTCTAGTGTGGGGTAACATTTGTTTTTTAAGAAAAGAAATCTAAATGTTTTTATTAAATCAATTTGAAACAATCCTAAGTCACAAAATTACAATCTAAACACTTCAATAAGACGATTTGTCCATATGGCGGAGCCTTGATATAGTTAGTTCAAGTTAATCTCTTCTTTGCATGTCTATGTTTAATTAATTACTTCCGCAGCCCACATTAATAACAATTAATCACTCACTCCCATTTGTGAACCAACATCATTACTAAGTATCTCCTATTTACCTGTATCCGGCTCAGTGGTAGTTGCTGAAACTTCTTTTTAACAACGCCCTGTGTTTTATCTGTGACGAAACAACAGTTTGTTTGATCCACAAATCGTTGCTTCCGGTCCGTCTGTGTGTAATGTGTATGTGAAATTGTATGTTTATCACAATACAGGAAAAACTTGTAATGTCGCTGTCCTTAAAAGGATGTTTAGAAAACCATTTTGACTTAATGTAATAATAAAATAAGTTCAAGGTAATGTGAGAATATTGAATAATAAGAGTGAAGAAAAAAATACAATACTGACTAAGCCGCGGCTTGGGGCAATAAACTTTAATTGAGAAGGGAGGTGTTAATAAAAGAAAATTGGTTCTTAAATTTCTGGTAAATATATGAGTGTTTTTGTTTCGAAATACCCTGTGAAAAGAAAAAATAATTATTGATTTAAAAACTACATACACTACTACACTCTAAACTCACACACTAAACGGTAAAAGTAATAGAAATACCCACCAAGAAAAACCACATGATATTCTCCGATAAAATATTCAAAAATACTTGTTTTATCAACATGAATTTAGAAACTTTACTACATTAACTTTTGTTTAAAAAGTATCGAGGTTGGTTAGAAATTGTGTTTAAAAACTTAGGGATAGATAATTAGTCACTTCATTAGGCAATCTTCATGTACTAGAATTAATTAAAGTTTTAAACTAATTCGATTAATAGTTGAAAAGTATTAAGTAGAATTACTTTTTAAAGTATCGAATAAAAGGTATTTTAAATTAAATAATTATCTATTGCTTGCCAACACCAATCGTTATTCGAAGAATTCTAAATTAATGGTAATCCATCTGCCCGTTTGCTGTCCTATCATATGAAAAATACATAAAATATTTTTATTTATAAAAACGTCCTACAGTGACGGTGTTCTTTTCGATTGTTTGAGAGTGTGTGAATTGCGAAAACGGCATTAAATTCTTTTACAATTCTGTCTGCCCGTAGTGCTTCCACTGCGAGTAATATATAGCACACAAGCTTCTTAGTTCTGGTAAAAGAAAAATATCTATAAGAGAAATTGTCATTTTTGGTACACCTTTAAAGTATGGCACATTTGTACTTATAATAAAACGAGTTGGTCTGCCTTCTGTGAGTGGTTGTATTTTGCATGGTATAGTTATCACACTAAAGTCTACCCTGTTTACGCGCGTATACACAGACAGGGCCCTACAGAGCCGATGTTCAGTCGGGGTGCGGGGTAAGCGCAATAAGGTACCACGGCCTCAGCTTAAAGCAGGGGAAGGGACGGGGGGAGGGGTTTAAGTAAGAGTGTCTGACCCTCCATTCCGCCCGACCCTGGGTGGGAGAAGGAATAGAATGATTTTCACCTCTCAAAAAAAAAATAGTGACTCCCGTCCATGGGCGGCACCGATTACTTATGATTAGGTACCATACCGTTTGTTCGTTCGCCGCCGTAATCCAAATTAATATTATAAATAGGAAAGTAACTCTGTCTATCTGTCCTAAACTAACTAATCCTAAACTACAGAACCGATTTCTGTGAAATTTGGTGCAGACATATGTAGTTTGGAACTCGAGAAAGGACATAGGATACTTTTTATACCAAAAATCTGCAGGAAGTCACTTTTCCACGCGTATGGAGTCGGAGGCAAAAGTTAGTACACAAATAGAAAAAAAAACAAACTACTTCCACTTACAATCACAAATTACATTCCATTAATAAACGTAGCAACAAAAACACTTTTGTTGAACAAGTTTACCTAAATTCAAGCCATTACTTTCTGAGGTAGGTGTTATGTTTAACAGTATTGAGTAAAGGCAGGTGCTTTCATTTCACGGGTCAATAACCCTTGTCTCATTCTCTGCACTAAGCCAAAGTAGAATAAGTAACGACCTTTATTATACGTTGAAACTCATAGGTTGAATGGTTGGGGGTAACTGGCGAGCAAAGGATGACATAAAAGTTATCTTGGTCTACATTTGTATGATCTTTTCCCACATACAGCAATCAGTTTATATTGGTTTATAATAAAATATAAATTTACTTTTATTATACCTACAAAATTGATTGTATAATTAAGTCATTTCATTTCAATATTTCAATATTATATTTATTTCATGTATCGTTCGCCCACATTAAACAACGTAAAATGTGGTTGATACAATATTACTACGTAATAATTATTCGTAGGAAATATTTACCTATATCCTGCTTTTTCAGAAATAGTAAAAACGGTTTTTGTGCAAAAGTACTGTCAACTTGTTGCTATTTTATTGTTAGTACACGAATGTTTGCTTTTAAATAAGCGGTATGTATTGGTAATTTTAAAGATTTTGTCAGTCTGCAACGAAACCTCTTTGTGAATTAAGTTGGATTGATTGGACCAGCTGAAAATAATCGCTCAAATCAAACCGAAGATTAGCAGTCAAATAGACAAACAATAATTTTAATATAATCACGCATTTCTTCAAAAACAAAGACTAAAAAATTAATCATCATTGAATTTTGTTTTAATAAAACAATAAAATTTTGTCACAAATTAAGCGCTGGCTAGTAAAAATAAATGCGACAAAATTACTGTTGAGGCGGGTGTTTTAATCCAAGATTATCTTTAGGAAAAATACCTTCAGAACTGAGAGCGGTAATTTTGACAAATATTGAAGTTTGGACCGACTACCTTTGATCTGAGTTTTAAGTAAAATAATACCTATAGTAAAGTCAGATACTGAAGAGAAACCAAGTTTATACAATTATATTATCAGATATAGAGTTGTAGTACTCACGTGGTATAGGTAATTAAATTACCTATACATATTACTTTAATAAATGCCTTTTAAAGGATCGCAATTCATCAAATGACTTCTCCCGCCCTGGGTGAGGCGAAGGAGCTTCTCAGACTCTTACTGACTAAAAAGCGCCCCTTTCCACCTCTGGCTCTTATTCGGAGCCGCATTATTGCCATTGCCCTCACAACCCCGTTTCAAATAAAAAATGTAAGTTTAAATTCAAAATTTTGTGGTAAATTACTCATGTTTATTCCAGAAAGACAGGCATTTTATAAAAATGAGCATAAAAGATTTCACTATTTATAAAATATTTAATGCAAATGGCATAATAATTAGTTCTGTTGCATGTATTTCAAGAAGCAAGAAAATCTTAACGAAGAATATTCACAATTTGTATAATTTGTATAACTATAATGTGTGGGAGAGCCATGCTTCGGCACGAATGGGTCGGCTCGACCGGAGTGATACCACGGCCTCACAGAAAACCGGCGTGAAATAACCACTGCGTTGTATTTCGCCGTGTGAGTGAGGTTACCGGAGGCCCAATCCTTCCCCTTCCCAAATCCCTCCTCAATCCCTAAATCTCCAAATCCCTAATCCCTAAAAGGTCGGCAACGCACTCGTAACTCCTCCGTTGCGAGTGTCCATGGGCGGCGCTGATTGCTTACCATCAGGTAATCCGTCTGCTCGTTTGCCGACCTATTACATAAAAAAAAAAAAAAAAAACTAAAAGTACTTTAAGAAATCACACGCTCTTTCCATTCTAAAGGAAAGATTCATGGAGAAAAGTTCCAAAATTCGTATTTTCTTTTGCAGTAAAAGTATGAAAAAACTAATTAGGTAAATGAAATTGTAATATCGGGACTCACTGATGCATAATGTAAAAATACTAACTTTTCTAGACTCCACGTCTTCCCTTTCAAATTTTAGTGTCTAGAGCGCTAAATTAAGTCTGGAAAATGTTTTCTGAAAATCTAATTTCTTAAGAAAACAGTACTTTGGAGTGAACGGGCCTCGATCACTAGGTCATTAGAGCCAGCAAATTGGTCACACGTGCCTAGAAATTTTTAACGAACTTTCGGATTTTAAGAAGCCTTTGATTTGATCACGAAAAAGTTTTCTAACTAGGTCAATCTAGGATGATTCTAAGGTAAATTCGTTAGTTTTAAAGTAGTCTTTTGAGATGTATATATTTTTAATTGGAATGGATTATACCTGTGTCCTCGTGAATATTGCTAACAATATCTGACTTTAACTGTTCTGGACACTATTTAAAACATCAATAACACTTTTCTCTAAAAAATGATGGGTAATGTAAAGTGAAGAAAAATTTCCTAAATTCAGCTTCCTATTAAAAAGAATATGCATCTCACAAAGCTAGCAACAAAAATATAAAGCCAGAATTACTAAAAGAACAGATTACGAACCAGGCAAGCATACGAAAATATTTTTAAAAGCAGAGACCGTAATCCTGACGAAACCACAAATAATGGGACGCCAAAACATCATGAATTTTAACTCCTTTCCAAGCGAAATGGTGTTCATTGTTGGTTAGATTAAATTTCCAACGTTTCAAAATGAAAGTTAGGGAAATTTCCATAGCACGGTGTCATATGAAATAAATATGGCTGGAGAAAGTTAGACTAGTGAATATTAAAATGTGTGAATACACCTTCATATTATATCACACCTGTTATCCTGATTTTTTTGTCCTAAGATCGATCAAATAGCCATCATGGCCTTATAATATTAATATGAACGCCTCGCTTTTGGACAAATACCTTATTAACAAGGAGAAACTGAGCAATTTTTAACTCCAGGCTTACCCAAGGATTTTCCTTCAAGGACATCATTTATAACTGGACTTACTTCAAATTTTTTTTCCTAAGTGCTGGACCTCATTGTGGTGTGGATAAAAAAATGAATCGATTTGTCCCTAATTATGTTGAATACTGGAGATTTTCCGGGTAAAATAAACACCTAAATACAAATATTTACTATCTAACTAAACCCATGGTATTGATTCAATGACCAGCGATAATGTAGTTGCGAAATTCTGTACCTATCTTGCGTTGCACACATCAGTTGATTTTGTTCAATCACGCGTCTCGTCACGCCACTGTGCTAGCCGTACCATCAAAGTTTCGCTATTACGTCCTGCACATAATTACATTTTGATACTAATTTAACGTTCATAGTAGCCAAAGCTGCCAATAGATTACCACGGAATAGAATTTGTTTTGTTGTACACTATTGTTGTTTGGTGTTTATGTATTGTTTATAGAATAAGTCACAAAATACCTAAAATTGCTTAAACACTATTTACTATCTCAAATCATTGCCACGAGTTCTTAAATATACTTAACGTCGCCAGCTGCCGCTCCAGAAATTTAATTAGCTACAAATTCTTTATTCTTTTAGTTAAACATATTTCTAGTTCTGTTTTCGTGAGATTATTGACGAATAAGTGGTTATATTTCTTTCATATCCTATGCTAGACTTTTATTGTACTTCCACTTTGAACAAAGAATACTTTCTCCAGGTATAGATTCAAAACTTCTATAAACGAATAGAACATCCGAAATGCGAGGATCTTGAACATAAAGTGACATGTTCACGAATCCGAACAGTCCGAACACTCTCGCAAAATTAATGGTTACGATTGACTAACTTCTGCGTTGTAGATTGTGAAGACAGAAAGAGATAGGACGCGGTACATTGATACCACGTAGGAAATAAATTCAATGCGGAAAGTCAATTCATTTCTTTAAATTAGACTGGTATTAAAAAAAATTAAAGAATATCCCACAAATATTATAATTTTTAAAGTTTGTAAGAATGTATTGACGTATGTTTATAACAAAAACGGCTTTTGTAAAACGCAAAAACGGCTGGACTGAAATTGTTGACATGTAGTATGTGGATAGGATACTGGATAAAAACAAAAAGGCGGGTCGATAGCTAAATATAAGAAGTGAAAAACTAAGAGTCTGTTAGTCAGTAGTGAAGGTAAGGTAGGTAGGAAGGTAATGTGTAGAAGATTCTTACAGAAAAAGTGAGCAAAACATTCCGAGGTTACTCTTTTCAAGTTGGTTCCGTTATGTGCGAACAGTGTAACACTCATATTGAGCCAAAGAATCAAGAAAAGAATATCATCTTAAGGACGATATATGTAGACAGTTTAGGGTTGACTAGTCCTGATTGTGGGCTTTGTCTAGTCCAGTACTCCTGGTAACAAAGATCTGGCAGTAATACAAAATTATGTGAAATATGTTACTTTTATGTATACGATAAAATATTATTATAGTATTCTTGCTGCTGATTGATTTGACAATTACAGTTCATATTGTAATTGTTGATAGTAAATATTTAGAGGGCTAAATTGTATTTGCTGTTTTGTAAAACACAATTCAAGACTAGAGCCAAAAGCAATCACGTATTTTATACTTTTATAAGACACCTTATTCCTTTCTACGATCTACGTCCCTTAACAAGTTGGAAGTCTCCTAATGGGCGAGTCAACGCTTCCGAGCTCCCCGGACAAAGATGTAATTATTGTCGTATCGAGTTTACTTTATTAAAGCTTCGAAGTAATGATAGGACTGTCTCCTGCAGGACTAATGAAAATGTGGTTATGAACAAAATCGGCTAAAAATATTGTTATAGAAACCTAAAATGATCCTATTGTAAAATTGTGCGTAAAAATTGGTAGTGATAAGAAAAATTCTGGTACGCTAGGTTTTTTTTATGTAATAAGCCTGCAAACGAGCCCACATGTTTTATCTAACTGTTATCAATCAGTCATGCCCATGATCACTCGTGAATTAGAGTTTTGGAGACTTGTCGACTAAAGAGGGTTTTGGGGAGTGCAAGGATTGGGCCTCCAGTAACCTACCACACGGCGAAACACAACGCTATAGTATAGTTGTTTCACGTCGGTTTCGTGTGGCCGAGGTATCACTACCGTCGCGCCGACCCAGTCGTGCCTAAACATGCATGGCTCTCCCACACTTATAGAATTATATCTTCGATTTGTTTTATAGAGACGAAAAACTGACTAAAAGACGTTTAAAGAATGTCAGCAGACTGTAACGTTAGACTAAAAACAATTGAAACGAATAAAATTGCTCAGCAAAAATCTTTTATTGCATTGCCAGATAAGGCAAACGAAAAACTTGTAAACACAGAAATTTCTCAGAGATAACATTAAACATAGTCAAAGAAATACTCAACATTGATCAATCGGAATCGTTGACAAATCTTTGAGCACAAAAGAAAGTGAATTATCTTTAGAATCAATTTTCAATTTGAAACTTATAATTGAACGAGCGATTCGAGGAGAGCAAACAATACGTCCTCACTTACTCAAGACGCCATATTTGCATGGGATGCACTAAAAAGTCCTACAAAACTAATACACTTACGAGATTCGCTCCAAGAAGGCAGCCTAAGTCTACAAAGAGATGCAATACCCCACTTGACTTAGCAACTTGGGCAGAATGTTTGAAAACCTCTTTAGATGTGCCAGTATAAGATTTTGTGTGGCTGGTTATTTTCATATGAAAATATGTTGTTGTGTATCACTGGGTACAGGATTGTTATAGGTATTAAATATTCATATTTTATTTTAATTTTTGTCGTTGTATACCACAAAAATAATATTTAATAATGTAGTTTTAATCTTACTCAATTTTATTGTACTTAAGACAATTTTTGCTAACTGTTCTAACTTTTTAGCACTCTTACTTTTTCTTTTATATCGTGAGTGCGTTCACAAACTTACAAAAAATATCATTCTCTGATTCTGATAACGATTTAAAATTTCCAATACGTACCAAAATACACGTTTTTAATTTAATTTTAATATACGACCACCTTTTCATCCATAATATGGAAAATAAAGAAAATAAAATAAACTTAATATGCCGAATAATGTTCAAGAGTAGACCTGAATTATGCACCCAATCCACTCAGCTCTGTAAAAACATCGAAAACTCTATTGGATTTTTGACTATTGTGTTTTCTGGCAAAAATAATAGTGAAGTTAGGTCAACCGACTATTTACATAGAAATATCACCGCAACATAGCTAAAAGTGTGGGAGAGTGATGTTTCGGCGCGTATAGGTCAGCTAGAACGGAGTGATACCAAGGCCTTACAGAAAACCACCGTGAAAGAACTACAGCGTTGTGTTTGGTCGTGTGATTTTTGAGGGCATCAGTTGTTTGTATTACTCGTATAATTTACTGTACTTAATTGAAATAAAGAAATGACAACCAAAAGCAATTATCCATCCAAATCCAACATACATCTGAATCAGGTGGAATATATTGTGAACTAAAAGTTCTAAAGCAAAAGTTGCCTTTATAGACTGGAATGAATAAAAACGAAAAGAAATTTATAAGAGAACCACAAAGAATTTTATTCCTGTTACAATGCAGACGTATTTGCAGACAAACAGACCAACAAACTTCACAAGATAACCGTTGAATCTTTGTTTTTCCGTGTTCTTTCTACACAAGAAAGAATGGTATAAAACATAGCATGATCATTTAATTTGAAACTTATTTTCTATGAGTTTCTATTGGTTATTGGTTGGCATTTTAAACGATAGATGATTGAGCTTTTTCCACAGCCTTTATGTAGCCAGTTTTTTTTTATGTAGTTTACCGGCAAACGAGCAGACGGATTACCTGATGGTACGGAGGAGTTATGAGTGCGTTGACGACCTCGGTTTTGGAGATTAATGGATTGGGGAAGGTTCGGGGGAGGGGAAGGATTGTGCCTCCGGTAACCTCACTCATACGGCGAAACACGACGCTTTGGTTGTTTCACGCCGGTTTTCAGTGAGGCCGTGGTATCACTCCGGTCGAGCCAACCCATTCGTGCCGAAGCATGACTCTTTATTTTGGAACGGGTTTCATCACAAGAAACCAATCCATACTTATAGTTCTTAAGTATTAATCTATATTTGTCTCCCTTGCACTTAAAACTACGGAGTGGAATTAAACGAAATTTGTATAAAAATACATGAAGTGTGTATAATCTGATAAATACATGGGGAACTTACTTTTTCCTGTATCGCACGCGAAGCTCATGACAGAATTTAGAAATAAAACATACACAAAGGGAATTAAATAAATGTTTGAATTAATTTTAGTTGTATGGCAAATAATACATAATTATACCATCTCAAGGTCTACCTTTAAGAGGAATTACACAAGCGTTACACATTACCTTAACAAAACCACAAGTTATAAAACAAAAACAGTAAGTTCATAAAAATACATGCTGTATATGTTTCCCAAAGGCCGCAGGTGCTACGAGGTCACACTGCGGTTTCTCCAAACAGAGTCAGTTTATTAATAATTTCATGAAATATGTTCACAAGTCATGTCGCAACTGTATCGTGTTTAGACGAATACTTGAATTCTGTAGATGAAAATAAATTCATGTTGAAAATATTTGTTGGAACTTTTTTTTTAATGTAGTAGTATTTCTCCTTCTCTTTCTTTTCTCTATGTCTCTCTCTTTATAATCATAGGTACATCCATATTAGTACCAATGTTTTGACTGCACGGTTGGCGCGGTGGCTGGGCAACTGGCTGCCGCGCAACGTGTTCGATTCCCGCACGAAACAACTCTTTGTGTGATCCACAGATTGTTGTTCTGGGTCTGGGTGTGATGTGCATGTGAAATTGTATGTTTGTAAACGCACCCACGACACAAGAGAAAAACCTAATGTCGGACAACGTTTTTATTAAAAAAGAAAAAGAAAGAAATAATGTTTTGTAGTATAATTTCTGAGCTGTACTTTGAAGATCACTAGGAGTTTTTCCTGTGTTGCTCATAGAAGTATATAGGTAGTTATATAAGTTACAAAATTCGTATATGTACATAATATATATACAATGCAACGATCAGTTTGCAGATCACACAAAGAGTGGTTTTTACTTGGAAACAATTTGAGAATTGATGCTTTATACCAGTGAGTCCAAAATAAATTATTTTGCCTATTGTGCAAAACAATACATGAGCACGTGTATCGTGACATATTTGAGCCTCAAATGTAAACCTTTGTACGTGCTTGCGGTCTTTTAACGGCTACTCAAAGCAAATTTAATACGATACGGTTTTAATTTTGATCATGTATATCAAGTGATAAGTGAGTACGTACTAATTATTGTCATCATAAGCAGCCAGTCATAGTATACGGAAGAGATAGTTATGCATAAAACGGCTAATCGGAGTGAACCCTAATTCTTAAATCTCCGAAATCCCTAAATGGCAAGCGCCGTACTACCATGGGCGGGGACGATAGCTTGCCATCAGGTAATTCGTCTGCATGTTTGCCGTTCAAACCACATACAAAAAAATATTCGTTTCTTTTACTTGTATACTACAAATTTTCATTACAAAATGTCATACTGAAAGTATACATCGTCTGTTCATTATATTTTTAACCGACTTCAAAAAAAGGAGGAGGTTCTCAATTCGATTGTATTTTTTTTTTTTTTTTTTTTATTTTTTTTTTTTATGTTTGTTACCTCAGAACTCCGTCGTTTATGGACGGATTTGCAAATTTTTTTTTATGATTGAAAGGATATGCTTCCAGATTGGTCCCATTCTTTTCAAAATCGAGTTTTGATGATGGGATCCATGAGAAATCGAGGGAACTCCTCAAATATTATAGGTAACTATATAGTAATTTTAATATTTTCATAGAGCACTCAAGCATTTACAGTCAAAAAGTAATATTTGATGAGGTGGAACTGGTGAAGAAAATCAGAAATGGGTGATGAAACTTGACACTCGCATAGATATCACAATCAATGTAGTTAAGCAACTATGAAAATGCGCTATAAACCAATGATCTTAAATAATTATGTTGGAAATGACGAACTAATCTAATGATGATGATGGAGCTGGAAGGTAGGCATTGGAACTGCGTACCTAATTAATATATCCTAGCCGTGTTTGGGCTTGTTAGAATTGTTATAAGATGCACTTTGGCTGTAAGGTACTATTGAACTGATGTGATGATGAAGCTGGAAGGTGGAAGGTTGGCATAGTAACTTCAAATTAAAATAATGCATCCTAGCATTGTTTAAGCTTATTAGAGCTGTCAAGGGCAATGGAAAAGGCTATGCTCGGAGTTTCCTTGCGTGTTCGAATCAGAAATGAAGAAATCCGCAGAAGAACCAGAGTCACCGACATAGCCCGAAGAATTGCCAAACTTAAGTGGCAGTGGGCAAGGCACATTGCTCGTAGAACAGATGGCCGATGGGGCCGAAAGGTTCTAGAGCGGCGACCGCACACCGAAAGACGCAGCTTTAGAAGGCCATTCCCACAAGGTGGACCGTCGACCTGGTGAGAATCACAGGAACGCGTTGGATGCGAGACATACAGAATCGGTCGTTGTGGCGACGCAAACATATCAAAAAAAAAGCTGAAATAAAAAATGTTGCAAATTCGAAATAAAACTTATTAACCCAATTTCGTTGATTATTTGGTCTAAATTCTAGCACAAAATTGGGTTCAAGATGATTTACAACAACTTGAAAATATTTCGTTGAATTACTAATTATAATAATTAATACTTCAACGATTCAAAAATCAAAAGTTTTATTACATACCAATGTAATGAAGCAGCTCTGCTTTATTACACTATAATATATCACTATCACACGTCACAGGTCTACACTGCAATCTACGCGACGAATATCGCAAACAATGATGCACCGGGGACGTCTTCAGAGATACTGATTAGCTGACTAGTTTACAAGTAATATCTGGAACCCCCACGCACCCTGTGTGTTTTTGGATAACCAATCAGTTAGGGTTTGGGGGCGGAGTTTGACCTAGTATTGGCTATTTTGCATTAGTCCACGTGGACTGCGTTTACACATTAGTGGCGAAATGAGTCATAGTGTTCTTATCGTTTTTTCTGGTAATAATAATACTAAGAGAATTCATTGGATTTTTTAACAAAACAGTAATTTTAAATGGGTTACAAAACAAAACAATAAATGCATCTCTTTTGTGTGCACGTATGTGTTTCATAATAATACCTAAAAAAGGTTCATACATTGAATGAGTCATAAATTTACAATAGCGGTGGTCTTTTGTATTTTACCGACTTGTCTATATATGAATGTTCTTAGTAATAAAAAAAGGTTTCTACGTTTTATGGGTTACAATGGATACAAAACACGTATGTGTTTAATAATAATACCTAAAAGGTTCATACATTGAATGAGTCATAAATTTACAATAGCGGTGGTCTTTTGTATTTTACCGACTTATATATATATGAATGTTCTTAGAAATAAAAAAGGTTTCTACATTTTATGGGTTACAATTGATACAAATCATGTATGTGTTTAATAATAATACCTAAAAAAGGTTCAATTGCAAGAACTAATTTGAATTTATGAAAGGATTATTTTTTATTTTAACTATAAGAATCATAATTATTTCATGCATCATATCATCTCTACACGAGATCAAAACGATAACACTGTAACAATGTACCTATAATATATATTCCTACTCATATGGTCATTAATAACCTTTTCAAAAGAAATGTAGGAACGATATTGACTTTTTTGCCATAACACATTAGAATAAAAAACACTAAACGGCAAAAAATAAAAAAAAAATTTTTACAAAAAAAAAAAAAACCGCCTTCAAAAAAAGTCAGACGATAAAAGCTCTTACACTAAAAAGTAAAAAATAAAAATTGGAATTGCTGTAAAGAAACTTAATTTATAGGTAAACTTATTTGACATTGATATTTTGCAAATATTCAAAATTTACTTATTACTTATTTTTGGAGTCGGTGCCAGCCTGGGCAAGGAAATACGAATGGGCAACAATCCCTTGAAAAACTACCTCTAACTTAATTATAAAACTACTTAAGTAATACCTATTTGCTATATAATCAAATATATATTAATTAAGACATGAAAACAGATTAGACTTCTCTAAAAAAATACCCGATTTGCATTTTTTTTAAATAAAATATATATGCTTACAAAACTTCTACCACTTTTTAAGTACATTCAAAATGTTTAAAGATTGTGTACAAAAAATGGCACCGGATATTAAAAAGTTAACTAACATTAAGTTTCAACAACAAAAATGCTGGCACCGACTCCAAAAATAAGTAATAAGTAAATTTTGAATATTTGCAAAATATCAATGTCAAATAAGTTTACCTATAAATTAAGTTTCTTTACAGCAATTCCAATTTTTATTTTTTACTTTTTAGTGTAAGAGCTTTTATCGTCTGACTTTTTTTGAAGGCGGTTTTTTTTTTTTTGTAAAAATTTTTTTTTTATTTTGTTGTGGGCATTGCCCAGCACGATATTCTTGTACTGTGGTCATAGTCAAACTAAAGACCATTCTATGAAATATTGAATGAACCCTTTAACAAGCCATGAAATACATAGTTTCTGGACATGAACGTCTGAGGTTTTTTTCAGGTCATTGACCTATCTGGCTACTCTCCAACATTACGTTTGGTACAAGGGAACGCTTATAAAAGTCGGCTTTTATCTAATTCTAGAAAGAAATTTGAATGAATCGTTGACCTTAGTCAACGATTTATTCAAGTTAGATTTTCTCCAAGTTAGATTTACTACGATCCTATTGAGCTTATTGAAGTATAAAACACTATTGATTCGTATTAAAACTTTATTATTTTTATTTTTAATTTATCTCTATGAATAATGTTAGTGAATAGGAACGCAACCATAATATATTTATTGTCTTTGGTGCCACTTTTGTTCTGTGTCATTTGTCTCTGTTTTATTTTAAACTTCAGTTGTCGTGCTTTCTTAATAAAACTTCTATTTAAAGTATAATATGCTTTAATTATTTACCACAACCACGAATAATATTCCTTTATGGTAGCAGAGCGTGGTTCCGAAGTGGTACAGTTGGAAATATTGAGAAAGTGAAGTAACTTCAATCCGAAAAATTGCCGGTACAATTTTGAATTTGAGGTTAAGAAAATTTTCGATCACAGTTTGTAAATTGCATATTTTTGGTGAAACTCAGCAAGATGAGTCCAAATAATATGTTCAATTTGGAGAAATTGGTCGGAAGGGAAAATTTTGCAACCTGGAAGTTTAGCATGAAGACGTACTTGGAGCACGAAGATTTATGGTGTTGTGTTGAGCGCCCCGATGATAAATCTGTAGATGCAAGTAAAGACGTAAAGGCGAAGGCGAAGCTGATATTGTTGTTGGACCCACAGAATTACGTACATGTTCAGGAATGCAAAACAGCAAAACAAGTATGGGAAAATTTACAAAGGGCTTTTGATGACAACGGTTTAACCAGAAGAGTAGGTCTACTTAAGGATTTGATTAATACTACACTGGAGTCAAGTAATAGTGTTGAAGACTATGTTAGTAAAATTATGAACACTGCACACAAACTGCGCAACATTGGATTTGATGTTAATGATGAGTGGCTTGGCACTTTGATGTTGGCTGGCCTACCAGAGGAGTACAAGCCTATGATAATGGGGCTTGAGAGTTCTGGTATCCAAATCAGTGCTGATTCCGTAAAAACTAAACTCATACAAGAGATTAACACATCAAAGTCAACCGCTTTCTACACAAACACAAAGAGAACAGGAAATAATGTGCAGCCAGTGAAATCTAAGGGACCTAGATGTTTTAACTGTAATAAGAGTGGTCATTATGCCAAGTATTGTAAACTGCCAAAAAAACAATCAGCAAACAAAGGAGAGAGCTCCAGCTTTGTAGCAGCTTTTTCAGCTACCCTCAAAGAAAATAATAGTGATTATAAATGGTTTCTAGACTCCGGTGCATCCATGCATATGACTAGTAGAAAAGATTGGATGTACAATGTCACTGAGCCATCTGTAAACAAAATCACTGTAGCAAACAAGGAGCCGTTGGCTGTAAAAGGAGTTGGTTGTGTAGACATACATATAAGTCAAGATAAAGTGATACAAGTTAAAAATGTACTGTATGTACCTGGGCTGGCTGCCAATCTACTTTCAGTTAGTACTATCGTCAAAAATGGACATAAGGTTATTTTTCACAAAAGGGGGTGTGATATTCAAAATGGGAAAGCTTTGGTGGTATGCACTGCAACATTGAGCAACAAGTTATACATCATGGATACCAGTAGAGAAGTAGCACATTTAACCTCAAGTTCTCCTTTTTGTAATAACACTTACCTGTGGCACCTGCGAATGGGCCATTTGAATATTCCAGATGTGAAAAAGCTGCCCAGCTGTACTGATGGTGTGACTCTGGCTCAGGAAGAATGTAATGTCCCATGTACTTATTGTATGGAAGGTAAGCAAGCAAGGATGCCATTCAAAAATGTGGGTACTAGAGCGACAAGACCGTTGGAATTAATACATTCAGACTTGTGTGGCCCTATGGAACATATATCATTTGGAGGTATGAAATACTTTATTACTTACATTGATGATTACACACGAATGGTCTATGTTTATTTTCTGAAAGATAAGTTAAACATTTTAGAAACATTTAAAGATTTCAAACTGAAGGTAGAGAATGAATTGAATCATAAGATAACAAAGCTTCGTACAGATAACGGTAAAGAATACTGTAACAATAACTTTGAAAAGTTCTTATGTAATCATGGTATAATTCATCAGACCTCTACTCCGTACACTCCCCAGCAAAACGGCATGGCCGAGAGAATGAACAGGACTTTAGTGGAACGAGCACGGTGCATGCTATTCTATGCCAAGCTGGAGAAGAACTACTGGGCTGAAGCTGTGGCAACTGCTGCGTATGTAATAAACCGTTCCCCGACTAAGTCAATACAAGGTAAAACTCCATATGAAATGTGGAAAGGTAAAAAACCTAATTTATCGCATATTAAAATATTTGGCTCCGAAGCTATGGTCTATGTACCTAAAGAAAAACGCCAAAAGTGGGATAGGAAATCTATAAAAATGATATTTGTTGGCTATTGCGAAAACACAAAGGGATATCGTTTTATGGATCCTAAGACACACAAAGTTGTCAAAAGTAGAGATGTTTCTTTTATTGAAAATTATAATGAGGATGTCAGTGTACCAGTTGATTGTGAAACTTATATTCCAGTAAAGGACAGTCAATCAGCTACTGCAAGTTCCGGCTCACTAGAAAAAGCAAACTCAGGCAGTGAGAGAAACAAGATACACACTCAGGAGTCAACATCCACTTCTGCACCTGTGATGCCCAGCAAAGATTCAGACACACAAGGTAATAGTGAAGACTCAAGTGAGTATGACACTGACACAGGAGAACTTGATGAAACTTACCATCCTCCATATCCGATAAGACAAGATTACCGTAGTAATGTAACATTGAGGTCAGCACGGTCACAGGCTAAACAAGATGAGGCACAGAATGGTAAGATGGGCTTATTGTGTTTGTTTACTGATTTGACTGACCCGCAGACTGTTAAGCAAGCACTTGCATCACCACAAAGTACAGAATGGAAGAAGGCTATGGATGAGGAGTATACTTCCCTAATGAAAAATAAGACATGGATTTTGACAGATCTCCCTCCAGGTAAAAAGGCTCTTCCAAATAAGTGGGTATTTAAGACAAAAACAGACCAGAGTGGGAATGTTCAGAGATACAAGGCAAGACTTGTGATAAAGGGATATGCACAAAGGTGGGGTACAGATTACGAAGAAATATACTCACCAGTTGTCAGGTACACAACTATACGCTATCTATTTGCCCTAGCAGCCAGGTATGGATTGGGAATAGATCAAATGGATGCTGTATCTGCTTTTCTGCAAGGAGAGATCGATAGAGAAATTTACATGCAGCAGCCAGAGGAGTATAAACTTGGATCTCAGGTATGCTTGCTACAGAAATCTATATATGGACTCAAGCAGGCTAGCAGAATCTGGAACCTGAAATTAAATTCTGTCCTGCATGAGTTAGGAATGACACAATCAAAAATGGATTCTTGTGTCTATTATAATAAAGATAGGAATACTTTTATAGCCATCTGGGTGGATGACTTAATATTATTCACTGCTGACGAAAATACAAAAAATATTTTTAAAGAAAATTTAAAGAAACACTTTGAAATGAAAGACATTGGCCCAGCAAGTCAATGTGTTGGGTTACATATTACAAGGGACGGTGATCAAGTACTACTGGATCAAGAAAAATATATAAATGAAATATTGGCTCGGTTCAGAATGTCTGACTGTAAATCTGTGAAAACACCATTTGAAGCTGGCATGAAACTTGGTGCTAAAAGTGAAGAAGATGAGATTACTGACTGTCCATATCAACAGGCCATTGGATCCTTACTGTATGTGGCTCAAGGTACCCGGCCTGATATATCATTTGCAGTAAACACACTGAGCAGATTTAACAAAAATCCTACAAATGCACACTGGGCAGCAGTTAAAAGAGTTTTCAGATATCTACAGGGTACCAAAAACTTGAAGTTGGTTTATACCAAGGATGGTAATGAGAAAATCACAGGATATTGTGATGCTGACTGGGCAAGCGATGTGCGCGATAGGAAGTCGTGCACGGGTTACATTTTTATGTTGCAGGGTGGTGCTATATCTTGGCGGTCACAAAAGCAGCAGACTGTGGCTTTGTCTACTGCTGAGGCCGAATACATGTCGATGTCCTCGGCGGCGCAGGAGGCACTGTGGCTCCAACAACTGCATGCTGAGCTGGGTCAAGAACAGAGCAATCCACTCGTCATACTTAATGATAACCAGAGTGCTATTAAATTGTCCAATAATGACTGTTATTTGCCTAGGTCGCGACATATTGATATTCGCTATCATTTTCTCAAAGATCACGTTAACAATTTAGATATAAAGTTTAGTTATGTCAGGAGCGAGGAAATGATTGCTGATAACCTAACTAAGGGCACCACAGCTGACAAGCATTTGTATTGTGTAAAAATGATGGGGTTGCGTCCCTAGGGAGGGTGTTAGTGAATAGGAACGCAACCATAATATATTTATTGTCTTTGGTGCCACTTTTGTTCTGTGTCATTTGTCTCTGTTTTATTTTAAACTTCAGTTGTCGTGCTTTCTTAATAAAACTTCTATTTAAAGTATAATATGCTTTAATTATTTACCACAACCACGAATAATATTCCTTTAAATAATAATATAAAATCAAGATTTTAAATTAATGTGAAATTGATCCAGCTTCAATTAAAATCAGACTTTATTAACAGAACTTTAACTGAAAGAAAATAAAAAGGAAACATGTGAAGTCGTTAAAGGTTATTATCACAAGACAAAGTTCTTTTCTTATCTAGTGCAGAGGTAGTTTGTTTAAACTCTAAGTAATCTTACATTAAACATGTGTTCTTCTTGCAGTGAGATTTATTACCGTCTTTAGAACAAAGGGGAGATAAAAATGTTCTTTCTTAATGGAGACGTAAACAAGATCGAGTTAATACGATTTCAACTCTGTAAGTAAGATTTTAAAGTATATTTTTAAGATTGTCGTTGGACATAATTAATTGTTTCCGTTGTCAAAATTCAAACATATATGACAGAATAACTATTAGGAAAAACTTGTATTAAGGTAAAAATCCGAATGGTATTTAGAATATTTAGAATTTTAGTCTTTAAATTATAAATTGAATCGTTACATTATTAGCTTGTATTAATAATTATAGCGTTGTGTCATGGTGGTCCAAAGGTTAAGCCAACCGCTTCCCACACGTGAAAGTTTGAACTTACTAATGTGACTGTATCTGAGTTACATGTACTCTCCAAGTTTATTTAGAAAAAAACTGACATGCAGTGGAAGAAACAACGTGAAAAACAGGATTTTTATAAGTTTGCATTCGCCAATCCACCTTGAGCAAGCGTGGATATTGCAATTGTAAATGCTCTAGCCTTCTCCGTCTGAAAAGGTCATTGCACAGCAGTAGGTACTTGTAGGCTGATGACAATGATTATGGTCATTATCAATAAAAGCTCCTGTTAACATCATCATCATTACATAGAATATTTTCTCCCACCCTGAGTAGGTCAATAGTGATCATCAGACTCTTATTGGCAAAAAACGATCCCGTTCGACAGATCTCTGAGACACCCCGCAAACCGTTATTGCGCTTGTCCCAATATCCACATTAATTAGTTACCTTTGCAAACAATATACCTATCTATTGCACAAACTATTACCTAAAACTTCTAGAAGCAATTTGCTCATTGAATTTAACAAGCACTAACATTAATTACTACATCAATCTGTTTCCGCACTTGCATAGGTTTGACGAGAATATCAACATAGCTCAAATTATCTGGCTTATTTGCCGAACTAATCTAGGAACGAGTGATTGAGCGGTTTGAGTAAACTCCCACTTATGGACATACGGTAAAGTTCCCGAACATTTTGTATATGCCTATTTAAAATGCAAACATGCAATATGCGTATTCTATTTTTTTATTAGATAAGGCGCCAAACGAGCTTTCAAATCACCTTGAGTTAAGCAATCGGTGTCGCCCGTAAATACTTACACGGCCAAAGTAGTTTCAATTACAATACCGAGATTGAGAATTGCGGTGTAAGATTGGACTTCCGATAAACTGTCTTATGGTGAAACACAACCCGTGTTGTGTGTCCGCCAGTTTTCTATGCGGTATAGGTATCACTCCAATCCTGGTTTCATGGGTGTCATAGCATGGCTTTCTTACACTTATACTTATTCATGTATAATTCTAGTTCACCAAGCATGAAACAAGCTCCATTACACGATAAGTGGCAAATTACTGTGAAGCTTGCCACTCTGCACCTCACATGTTGACCACGACGAATTCGCCTAAGTGAGAAGACATCTTAAATATTCAGAGTTAAATTATAAAGTTCTTACGTGCTTCAGTAATTATTTAAGACTACTAATGTTAATTAATACACTCTCCTCAAAATATATTATCTTTAAATAGCGAAACAATTAAGTTGTCTATAAAAAAAGAAGTTGTAAAAATACCAATAATAAAAAATAACAAAAAAGTTTCCATGTAGGTAGGTCAAATACCATTTCACCACCAAATTATAATTAAAAAAATTAAACGTACGAACATCGAAAATTCAAGATGTATTCTTTAATAAAAGAAAATCTCACGAGAGGGTCCTCTTACATTAATTTTAGGACGAGAAAACACACTGAGATGAATTACGAACGACGGTTGACTAAGTAATGAGACGGATGGCAAATGTAGACCAAAACTCTACTGAAAATAATCCTTGGGGGAGCAACGTTTCAACACGAAAATGAAATGTACCATTTTTTGGTATTTTATGGGATAAAAGAAAGTCAACTAGTCCTTCGGTCTATAATGGTGAGTCGTTCTGAGCGAAATCTTTATTGGAAAATATTTAGAGTTTATTTTTGCATATCTCATGTCTTGATGGCCAGTAGATTAAATATTCAACTCCTCATGCATAAAGGTCCGAAACTCGGCAAGTACCACCATCGTAAAGAATCTGGACGTATAATTTCTAAATATTAAATTCGCCAATCCACCTTGAGATTCATGGTGATTCATGCTCAAACCTGCGTCGTAAGAAGAGACTTTTACTTAGCAGTAGGAACCTAATTATAAGCTGATGATGAAATATAACGTCCAAAGTATCCTATTCATAGTCCATAGTTCACATTATGACAACCAGTGCAAGTTTCAGACATCCAGCTTGCCATATCAGTCTAATTTCAATTCTATAACTATAGTAAAAAAGATGTTTTTTTCTTCCTGATAAAGGAAAACGTGAAATTCTTGTACGAAACATCAAAACAATCATCAGAAACTTTTCTGTTTTTGTTCAAACAGCAAGATTGTACAGAAACATTACTTTTGTTTTATAAGTTCACAAATGTGTCCTAACTTATTCGTGTGTACTGTACGATACGATATTAGGGCTAATGATTTGAATACATGTTTTATGTTTGTAAACCTTCAGATTACTAATAAACGATGGATACATAAATAATAAATTTTCGTTGGAAACGTTTATAGGGTAATTACGTACCAAGCGAGCAGTTGAATAAATAAAGGCAAAAGAATAAAAATAACTGACCTAACTACTAAGATATACTCTCTAAAAAAATCCAGACGAATCATAAAAATGCCAAGAATAGGCAGTTCAGATCAAACTTGACCTATCAAGACTACGACACTTAAGCACCTTTGCGAAATCAGGTTACAAAATGTAATAGGCAAATTGGTAAACCAAACCAAGCAATTACCGCGGCTCGTTGGCACAATTCAAAGCGTATTAATCAGGTTGGCACTACATCAGAGTAATCTCAACTGGAACGTTTCGTACTGCGGCTGTTCAAGTAATATGTATGTATGGACGAAGTATAGTATCATCTAATCTAATGACTTTAGTGTAGGAACCAGCATATTGACAGATTTTATGATCTGGTTGGTGTGTCTCTACAGAAATACACGAATTTATAACGTCATTACCATCAAAAGTCTATTATGTAAAGGACTTTTCTCACGCAAAGACAATATGAGTCATTAATAACCACGATTGCTTAGGGTGGATTGGCGGTATCAAACTTATAATTAGAAAATATATATTCAGATTTACTCACGATATTTTATTTTACTTTAATAATCATATAAAGTGCCAACAAGGCAGAAAACTCACATTGGTTTCGAATCAAGGATCTTTGATAATTAAGCCGCTTGAGGTTTTTTGCAGTAGCAGGAAGCAGGAGCTAAACCAGTGCAGTAGCCGCCTTAACTTGAAGATGAGTGGTCGACATAGGGTTGCATCGTACACCAAAGACCTTCCCAGCTTTCAGGGCACAATGGATATGCCATCCTGGAACTCCAGCGACGATAACAGTCCGATGGAGATGTCATTAATGCTGGCGTTTCGGTCTTTCTGCAACACGATATGCTAATCTACATTGACAACAATGTGTAGCATCACAATCAGCCTAAACCACATTAACAAAAAAATTGTGCAATGAACAATGATCAAATTTGGAAAAACGGACTAACACTAAATGATTATCATTCAAAGTTATGAAACATGCTAATTATTACAAAGAAAGAAAAAACACATGAGAAAATCGAAGTCGCCTATAATTTTCAGATA
Organism: Spodoptera exigua; assembly: GCA_902829305.4. Classification (NCBI taxonomy): domain Eukaryota; kingdom Metazoa; phylum Arthropoda; class Insecta; order Lepidoptera; family Noctuidae; genus Spodoptera; species Spodoptera exigua. The sequence goes on from LR824612.2 coordinate 10,728,455, forward strand.
AATATCAGCTTCAAGCCTTAAACTATGAAATATTCATGAAGACAATGTAATTTGTTACCGATATTGCTCCTGTATGTTACCACGATCGTAATTTTACTTTGAACACAACGGATGACAAGTAAATGAGTTTTTTTAGCCACGCCAAACGTGTGTATAATTATTTTAATACAAGAAATGTTTGAAGTGTAATGAAGAAATGTGTCGATGTTGAACGAACTAGGATCAAAAGACGCTCGGATATTTTAAGACTCGTGCATACCAATGTGACAATATTTTTTAACATACTTGTAGGCAAATACATAATATACTTAATCCTCAATAAAAATAAAAGTTGAAAGTATAAAACGCAGAAAGCTTAACTGGTAACGGGAGAGTCGAAGCCATTGGTGGTCAAGGCTCCAAATTTATTATAATGTTTATTCGTTTCCTTTCACGGGTTCATAGGATCCCAGACAAGGCACACAAGTTAAAGCTAACTTCCATAAGTCAGTTTAAATCTAAATGGTCACATCGGCCGGCCATTATTCTGAATGCGATGAAAGTGCACCCATAGACTATTCCCAGTTGATGCAATGACGCATAGATGCGGATACTTTGCCTTTTCAGATTTGAGGGGCTTAGGAATCAAGGAATTTGTGAATTCTTTTATTAGTCCAATCGCTTTGACTCAATAAATAGTGTTATGGTACATTTTAAAATTAAAAATGGCGAATATATGATATTTATCGAAAATTTTTTTTATTCATTATTTTATACAAGGTCTTTGCGAAAAATTTCAGTAAACTATATAAATATTTAAACGTACGCCTCTTCATTTTATCGCTGAAAATTTCGAAAATAATTATTTCAATGAAACGGAAAATCTACCGTCCACAATTTAGGTTTCATGTTTGTGCAAAAATCGAAAACGGACCGCAATTGAAAAAACATGTTGAAGTGCAAAATTTTGTTTATAAATGTTTGAAATAGAACCTGTCCCAGTTGGTTACAGTAAAAATGAAACGCAATTGAAGGACATCAAAACTTAACTACGTGGCTTTAGTGGTTATTTCATTATCATCATCATCATCATCGTCATCATCAACATATTACTGACCAGGTAATGGGTATGCGAAAAGTAATTATTTAAATAGCTTGGAAGGCTTGCCGTTTCGAACTGATTGCACAGGTCGTGGTCACAAGCAGACTTGAGTCTGCTTTTCGCGTTAATACCCGTTTAATAATATGTTGTTAACATTAAACGCGAAAGTTAAAAGTTAGTATCGTCATCACCAACCATGAGTGGCTGGAGCTGATTAAAGGCGTTAATCACCATAAATGCTGAAGGCGGATTTTCGAAGGTTTCCTCACGATATTTTACTATCTATACTAATATTATATAGCGGTAAAATTTGAAATTTGTATGTTTGTAAGTTTGTATCTGGGGGATAATCTGTAGAACCGCTGGTCGGATTGCCAAAATTCTTTCAATGATGATAAGTACAATGTTCCTGAGTGCAATAGGTTATAAAATATCACGCTATGATCTATAGGAGCCGAGCAGCGGGTGCAACCGCACAAGAGTAGCTAGTATCATATAAACTTAGAAAGTAAATGAGTCGAATGACGCATTGATAAGTACATTCCATATTCGAACTCTCTTCGGTCATTCCGATACCTTGATGCATAAGAAGTGTTTGGAAAAACATCCGGAATAGCACAACGGACTTCATTGACTTACATTTCTCATAAAATAACGCAAAAGATTTATTATTTTTCAAACCATTGTAGTTTACGTACCGTTGAATATTGTTATATTATTTATCGTCAAAACACATCTCAGAATTTAAATTACCAAGCGTGGGTACCCAATAATTAATTGCTACAGATACACTAGAACAATTGATTCGGGTTCAATGCTCGTTCTATGAATGTGTGAACATTAATCGTATGCTCGATGGAGTATAACCCCAATAGATAGCTACTAACGATTCGATATATGGTACTAATTGGAAGATAGTGCCATGCTATGTAAGACAGATTTATGTATGTCATACTGTAAAAGACTATTACATCACCATATCATTATCAGCTGGGGTTGCGAGGCAAGCGTAATAAGGTACCGCGACCTTGTCCCCAAAAGCAAGAAAAAGAATGAATGGTTTTTAGTCAGTATGAGTGTGACACTCTTTCTCGCCTTACACTGCCTAAGACAAGATTTTCTCCTGACAAAAAAATCGTCACATCATCAGCAGTGGGCTGGCCAAAACCCTTAAAGGTTTGAGCATTAATCTCTTGTCAGCTGGTATATGAGTCTATGAGACACAATAGAAAACATATTGTGTCTCGTGTATATCTGCTAAACTAACTACTGAACTAAATTCATTACATTCATCAAAAACAAATTATTTGTCTGTTTCCGAACAAACTTTCAAGTCCAAAATCTTAGAAACAATTTAACCGGTTTTAGTCAATCTAGGTCCATATAAGTAATATTTCAAGTTCTAAAAATTTTATTAGGTACCTTCGTTTTCCAAAAAGAGGCTAGGAAGAGAGTGGTTATTTTAAGTCTCCATAAAAACTTATAGCTTGAACTTTAAATAAACAGGTCTTGAAAAAAATCCGCGCCGCGTAAACGCTTTTAACCATAAAACATTATTGAGCTAAAATTTGTTTTAATTTAATTTAATTACGACTAGAATAAATAGATACATAAAATTCAACGTTACATAATCTTTAAAATGATACAAACATTAAGTCCTATTAATTTGTACATACGTACCACTTTTTTTCTTCAACTCTTATTCAAAATGTGCTCCTGATACCTACTAAATTAAGTCCTTAAGAAATGTTCAGAACACGTTGGAAAAAGGCAAAAAAAAAACGGAACGGTCCGTGAATTTTCCTAACAAGCTTGTAAAATGTTTAACAATCTGCTTTAGAGATTGGCTTTGCGTATTTAGGGGGAGTCAGTATCGCGTTCACAAGATATTTTTATCAAGTGTCGTCATCTACTTTAATGTTCTCTGATATTAGTATATTTTTTGTATTTTACAGTCTGTACTTTTTTGTTGGGTGCTTGTTCCTACTTTCGAGCTCACTGCGGGTTTGACGAATATTACCGTCTTTTCATTATAGGATTATCTCAAAGGACAACCAAATGTTCAATTATTTAAATGTTTTTTTTTATGTAATAGGTCGGCAAACGAGCAGACGGATTACCTGATGGTAAGCAATCAGCGCCGCCCATGGACACCCGCAACGGAGGATTACGAGTGCGTTGCCGACCTTTTAGGGATTAGTAATTTGGAGATTTAGGGATTGAGGAGGGATTGGGGGAGGGGAAGGATTGGGCCTCCGGTAACCTTACTCACACGGCGAAACACAACGCTGTGGTTGTTGCACGCCGGTTTTCTATGAGGCATTCATTCCATTCGTGCCGAAGCATGGCTCTCCCACACTTGACATGATTACTGGCTGACCTGGCGATTCCCGTGCCGCCACAAATATTAATAATTGTTTTGACATTTTAAACCTTCCCTGGACTCCCACGAAAAATTCAAGATCAAAACTAGCCAAATCGGTAAAGGCATTGTCGAGTTATAACATTACAACGAAAAGTTACATTGTTTTTTATACTCGTATAATAGCATATATATGTATATAGCGGCTCCGCCTGAGAGTATGTCGATTTTGCACTTTTTAAAGGTTTTTTTTCATTTTCTCTACGTACAAATCTTTTCTGGACCTTCACGAATAATTCAAAATGAGTTAAATCGGTAAAGACATTGTTGAGTTATAACATTACAACGAAAAGTGCCATTGAGTTTTACTATATATTAAAGATGTATAGATACATAGTATACATAATGCATAAAATTAATATGCATTATGTATGTGTATAGAGATCGCCTCAAGTAGAAGGTACATAGTTATTGAAAAGGAGTCAATCACTCAGACAGGATAGGTTTATTTAGGTTCGAAGTTTCCAAGGCAGATCAAAATACCGTGATCAACTATTTGGTATATTCTCGAAGCTAACCGTCACTCACAAGGCTTCTTGACGTAAGTAACACGAGTTTAGGGAATAATGTTTCGAAGGAGCCACAAAATTTCAATCGAGCCTTTAATGCTAGCGACTAGGTACCCCCTTAGGCCCGGGAATGCTCCTGTAACCGACATATCGGTAATGGGACGCCAAGCTGTCACGTGACTCGATCGAAAACGACAATTCGACATTTGACGGTGGAAAATTTGCTCGCAAAAGTATTTATTTATCGAGTTCGGAAATCGTAATCAGATTTGAAAAAGGTGTTTTTGTTGTTTGTATTTTGACTTAGCTTTTGGTTTGTTTTAAAGCATTCCAGTCGTAGTGAGATCATTGACCTTGACCTTATCTAGACTAAGGTGTGACGACTGAACGAAAATTTCAATTACAAATTGTTTAATTCTAATCCCTTTTCAATTTTATTTGTGTCTAAATTTATTTAGGTATGTCAAAATGCGATACAGATTTTTATTAATTATGTCCAAAGGACCAAAGTCAAAGTCAAAGTCAAATTCATTTATTCCAACTAAACCATAAATAGGTACTTTTGAACCGTCAAATTAGAAAAGTAGTCTGTCAGTCTATTCGTCAGTGAAACTAGGTGCTCATTCCAAATTGTAGATTCGAATGGAGAAGAACAAGCAAGAAACTCCATAACCAATTACATCAAGAAATTATTAAACTTATCCTTCTCAAGTAAACGAAAGGTCATACGACAATCAAGTATCAAATCGATTAATTTAAAGTCTTTAATCTAAGAGACGGATTGGTCCTTCGAGTATAATATTTCTTGGAATCCACCAAGTTTCTGCATTCTATGTAACTTTTGCCAATTACGAGTATAATATTATTGACTCCATTAGATTATAATCGATTGTGTTATTAAGCGTCCTTAAACAGAAACTATCTAAATACCATTATCTTATTTCATCCACGGTTGGCGGAATGGGGCGAATTATATGGCATTCATCATTATTTTGATCAGCCTATAAGTGCCCGCTGCTGGGCAAAGGCCTCTTCTCACACGGAAAAGGTTTGAGCACTATAGACAGAGTGACGATTTCAAACTTTAATTAAAAATTATAGGTCCAGGTTTCGTCACAATGTTTTTCCTTCACCGTATATCCAGTGGTGTCTAAATAATCTTAGAAAGTATATACGCAAAAGTTGTAAAAAATCGTTTTGATGCATACTAGGTTTCAAACCCTCATGCACGAAAAAAAATTATATAATAATTATATAATATATACCTATATATAAAGCCAAATGTAAACACAGCCACGACACCGAAATACTCCCGACGCGGATAACTTTACTATATTTTTACTTATTGTTATTTTTAATAAGTTGCACAATTAATTGACGAGATAGTTCGACATGTTTCAAGCTTCGCTAGGGGCTCATATTTTAATTTACTGAGTCGTGTGTTGCGTGATGTTAAACGTAATGTAGTCTCGATTTATTAATTACCTCCATAAAATTAATAACAAGTAATGATCGAACGGCTTGAATAAAATAAAATAATTAAATATGTATATAATTTTGATTCATAATGATGCATGTGAAGTTTCGCACATTATTTAAGTTGCGAATATATTTTAAAATTAATAAAAGTTTGTCGTTAGTCGCTACACTCTTGGTAGAGTGGTCGTGGCTGTCGATGGATGGGCTGTGGCATACCGTCGTCCTTCCTTTCTAGAACAGCACGTTGAGCGATGTCTCTTCACTTCTTTCTTCTTCTTTGGGCGTTCCGAGTACACTGTACTGCGGTCGACATCGTAGTTTTTTAATCAGGTCAATCGAGCTAGTCGGAGACCGGCCTCGTGGTCTCTCACCTTCTGTATTGCCTTGTATCACAAGCCGCTCTATAGAGTCCACACTTCTAAATACCTATATATGCCCAAAGAACTTCAGTATTCGCAAATGCACAATTGACGATCTCGTATATGAAGTTCCTTGATGATCGAAATATTGGTGCGGAACACCGTCCAAGGTATCTGAAAAAGACGCCGACAACACCACATTACCAAAGCACCGATAGTACGGTGACCCTGTAATCTAAATAACCAGGTCTCGGATCCTTATAGAAATATTGGGCATACCAGGGACCTTTGTGGTTTTGGTTATTCTCCTGACTTTCCATACCTTTCCGAGCCTTTCTAGTAGTGTTACTGCCGATCTAGTGATAGCGCAACGACGCTTGATCTCGTCTTCGCATCTTCCATATGGCAAGTAAGCGACGTCGCCCATGGATCGACTGATATCATGACCTCACAGAATACCAGCGCAAAATAGCGACTGTTTTATGTTTCTCCGAAAGATTGATAAAACTGTAGACCTCTTTCAGTTCCCATATCTTAAAATTTTTAACAACTCCCAAAAGGGCGTTAACGCACTTGTAACTCCTTCGGTGATGTGGGTCCGTATCTCTCCTACATTTAAGAACACAACACCAAATTAAGTTGACGTATATAATAAATATTTTAGACAATTTGATCAGATCAGAGTAAGTAAGCCTGACTTCCTTCACAGTATAGGTAACGGTATTGAAAATCCCTTGATTTCCCAAGAGAACATGTTTTATATTAGATAAGACGTCAAAACGGAGCTTATAAAAGTAAATCGATGAGTTATAGTAATGGCTCAAAGACCGTGAAATATCTCATGTTTATTTTTTTACCTGCACAGTAAGGGTTCTTTAATATTGGAAGTTAATTTCACTGATAATTATTGACGTCATAATTTTAATCGAGTAAAATATTTACGTTTTTGTTTCTAAGAATAGAATAGAATAATATAAAATAGAATATCGCGAAAATATTGAAAAAAAAAAACTAAATTAATGATCATTTTTTTAATAATAATTTTATATACTGGAGACAAAGATATAAGCACTGCAATTTATACTAGAAACCCTTATCCTGATAAGTCCGGTGACGCACTCGTAACTCCTTTGGTGTTGCTGGCGGCGCCGATTACTTACCGTCTGATCGTTTGCTGACTTATCCCATAAAAGAAAACTTATGTGGCAAATATATATAAATATATATATATTGTTCATACAAATTAAATTCTATATTAAAACTTTCTATTATTTATATATATATACATACATAGATAGGACGGGAAAGCCATTTATAACTTACCCAAGTTTCATAAATAATATAAGTTATCTATTTTCCTTATTGACATCATTCCCATTTGCCTTTGAGTCCAAAATCCCACTAATCCGAGTACAAAAGATAAACACAACACAACATATCTAGGTTTTAGATTTTCTTCACGGAAAAGTCGTAAAAGTGGACCGAAAGAGACGAATTATTACGTCGCTTTAAGCCGAAGCGACAAACGTGAAATAGCCGCTTATCGGGCTACTAGACGTTGTACGTTTACACACACCGAAAAAATACTCTTGTTTATCATTGGATCATTGAGTAATTTGGCGATACTTTGTAAGACGACTATTTTTAGAACCGATACAGAAATGTCGACTTCTAAATTTGTAAAGTAGGTAAGGACTTTATACTTTGATTTGGATTTGATTTGCTCACCAGCATAAAGTCAAAGACGACGTCGAGTACGAACCAATACAGGTTCAAGTCAAAAAAATAAACATACATAAATCAGTCTTCCTGAGGGGAAAATTTCAAATTACCTTTGTCGCCCAGGGTGAGGCGAGAGGGAGTGTCAGACTTTTCCTGACTAAACCTAAGGCTGAGGTCGCGTTACGTTATTGGGCTAGACCCGCAACCCCTTCTAACCATCAGCCCTTTAGGACCCCGCTTATGGTAGTCTATTAGCTCTTTCACACTCTACACGCTCAAGAATAACAATACCTTAAGATTCCATAATCAAATCAAATTTTATTACCTACCTACTTATCGGATTTTTCTCCAATCAAACTATCTTTCAACATTGTGACAAGGCACCAACTCTTTCCTACAAACGACGGAAATAATCAACAATACTCTTGATACTACATGAGATTGATTATAAAGCTTTCGCAGACCGGTACACAACTATTGGCACTGACTGATTGAATTCAATAAATATCTGGATACCAAACTATTCCTGTTTTCGATTGAATGAGCTTAGTTCTTAATATAGCACATTATATTCCATTACAGTAATAACTAGAGTTATTATTTTTCTTATCCAGTGTATTGGGAATCTAGGAATTGACTTGGGTTATTCTTATTTAGATTTTATTAAGATAAATTAGTTCTAGGTACTTACCAAGCTTGGTCGTTAATAATGTATCTGAAATCGTATCTGCGTACTAAAAACAAAGCAGTATATAAAAAGGAACTTACCTGGCAAACTGACAATACTTCGCATAAACTAGTTCGCAGCCCCTAAATACTTTTTCTTTGTTTAAAATGTAGGAGAGTCATGCTTCGGCACTATAACCCCGTCTCGACCCGGGTGATACCACGGTCTCTTAGAAAGGCGTGAAACAACCACAGTATTATGTTTCGCCGTGTAACTAAGGTTACCGGAGGAAAATCCTTCCCCTCTCCAATCCTCTCAAATCCCAAAACCCTTAATCCCCAAAATATAGGCAACGCACTTGGAACTCATCTGGTGTTGCCTGTGTTCATGGGCGTCGCCAATAGCCTACCATCAGGTAATTCTTCAGATTATTATACGTATATGTATCTCATAAATAAAGTAACATGCATTCATCAAAACCAAGAGTAAATTGAGATCATCAAACATAACATAAGATACTGATCCATCAACTGACCAATCATTTAAATAATACATTTTATCATTCATAACATGAATAAAGCAACGAAACGCATTATGGTAACAACTCAGTATATTTATACAAACATGTCGCTACAGAACTAAATCAACTAACAAGATTCAGAATAAACAAACACAATAATATAACAGACGGCAGTCACTCCCGAGAAACCACTATACGTGTCCAAGCATTTAATCCAGTTGATGCACATGCAAATATTAATATTGGTTGTTGGTCGTACACAACATTCTCATAAGCGCAACATTTGGCCAACTTCACGGCAAATGTTTATGGCCAATTCGTATTCTATCATCTATGTCCAACGTATAATCTTGGAGTAAAGTATCTTTAAGTGTGGGTGAGTCATGCTTCGACACGAACGGAGTGATACCACGGCTTTATAGGAAACAAGCGTGAAGCAACACTTTCGTTATGTTTCGCCGTGTGGGTGAGGGTACCGGAAAATGATTCCCCCCATCCTCAATCCTCATATCTCCTATCCCTAAATCCCTAACAACTTACAAGAGGCCAGCACCGCTCTTGACTCCTCTTTTGATATTACGAATGTCCATGGTCGTAAAGATTACTTCTTTACGATTCAAATAAAGAATTCTTCCTTTGAAAGCAAAATTATGATTGAATGATAATTCATTGGCGTGGTTTTCGAGAAAGGTTGGGTAATGGCATTAGAATGTGTATCCCTACCCACCTTTCCTTCTATTGTTTTCGAAGAAGGAAGCGATCGGGCGAAAGGACAAAATTGGAGGTACCTTTCGTGGGGTGATTATGAGATCCTGTAATGTGATTGAATCGGGATTTCTTTGGTAACCATAATTAGTTCGCCAAAAGCAAACTGCGGGAGAAGCTAATTTAATTTAATTTCGAAAAACGGGTAAGCGGTTTCTGTTATTTTTTATTTTGTTTGTGAATGTATATCATTTAAGGTGATTTTATAAGCGTGAATAATTGTAATTTAATTTTTTCCAGTTCCCAATTAATATCAAGTTATTGATGTATTTTTAATTCTTATTATTATTCCTTATCAGTCAGTGTCGTAGGTATTTTTCATTGTATGTGCAATCTTAGACCAACATCAATGTTATCCTTTTTTATTATTAACTATAACCGTAAAACGAAAAAAAAATCGTACATTGACAAGCCTAATTATAGCATAATAACCAATAAAAATACACATAAAATGCACAAATAAATAATAAAATAAAATAAATCCAATCAAAATGGTATAAAATAAATAATTAATTCCATATAAAATACCATTTTATTGGGTCCCGTCACATTTTATGAACCCATATTATAGATCGGGACAAGCGAATTATATTAATCAATAAATAATATAAATAATGCCAACATTTCGCTTACAGATAAAGCTTTGGGTATACGGGAGACAAACATTTTCAATGACGTTACTGTAACAATAATTTATGTTGCAAATATCATGTAGCAGTGTTGAGTGACTTACTGTCGTGCATGCATAGAGACATTGCATTTAATTATTTCTTTAACTGTTTCTAAGTAAAATTTTTGTTCCGCAAAATAAATCAGCAACTGAGTGAGACTTTAAGTATGGCAGTAACACAAAAATAGATGTACATTTATCAATATTATAAATGAAACCACTAAGTATATCAATTTCAAACATTTCTAATTAGTTCGCGGTGATAAAACAATTGCAAAATAAGGAAGTACAAAACAGTATTTTAAATATACCAAGACATATGAGATGAAAATTGTGGTAGCCCGGAGGTTAAGGCGCCCGCTTCTCATGTATGAGGTGCCAGTTTGAAAGCTAGCAAGTACCAATGTGACTTTTTCCGAGTTATATGTACTTTCTATGATTATTTAAACACCACTGACAAAATGGGAAGAAAAACATCGAGGGAAAACCTGGATTTATGATGTCTCATTATAAGGGTGTAATCGCCAATCCGCCTTGAGTAAGCTTGGTGCTAAATTCTCAATCCTTCTTCTTATGAGAAGCATTTGCTCAGCAGTGGGCACTTATAGGCTGATGATGGTTTGATATGAGATGACATTGCAATGGTTTACATAAGCGTAATCTAGCCTGCTAGCTATCATTTTTAGGATAGAAGAGCTGGCCTAAACCCTGAGCACCAAAGAAGCACACCTCATTCATATTGTGGCATAAAAGCAGTTTATAATATGTGCATCTGCGAACATTCTCGATGCGCTGCAGAAGCGAGGAGGAAGCGAGACCAGTGCTCTTAAAGCGTTATGCGCGGAATGGGTTCCACGATTATTGGGAATATTAAGCCCACAAGCTGCACCTACATATAAAATGGCATAAAATACTATGTACCTACTCGAAACAACATAATTTTGAAATGATTGATGAATATTTGATTATATGTCATAGTCAAAAAGATGATCATCAAGAAGTTTGATGGCCATAGACAATACTCGTGTCTTAGTCTCTCGAATAGTCTTGGTGGCCCGGAGGTTAAGGAGCCCGCTTTTCAAGCTTAGGGTAGCTTATAATTTCTAATTACAAGTTTGAAATCGCCAACCCCCATTGGGCAAGCGTGGTGATTAATGCTCTAACCTTCTCCGTGTGAGAAGAGGCCTTTGCTCAGCAGTGGGCACTTATAGGCTGATGATGAGACATAATACATAACTTCAAGATCCCCATTCTTCCCGTGGCTGTCATTATAAATTACTCAAGGACAACAAATAATTTTTTAACCATTGCCAGAAAGTCTCCGGTGTCTTGAATGCGATTACCAACGCAAATTCGCAAAGCCACTCAAACCCGGAATAAAAACTTGTGGATCATACAAAATGTTATCCAATATGGGAATCAGCCACCCAACAGTGCAATTTTTCACCAGCGCTCCCTGATAAATTAAAATCTTACAAAGGTTCTTCTTGCAACCCAATTGTCAAGCATGGAGATTAAGCAAAACTCTTTACACAATCCAGCGGGTTGTGTGTGGATATATAATGATGTAGCACATGTCACGCAACATGTTGCACAATACAACAGTGTGTACAAAGCTTTAAAAATAACGGTCAACGAGGGAACAAAGATACAAGTTTCATTTACGATAAGATAACATAATATACGTTGTAAATATAAAATTTATGATACTATTAATACAGGTCGGTTGCAGTAAAATCTACTTTATTTACTTATTTTAGGGAAGGCTTACAACAAGAATTCCTTTGACAGCAATAGTAGTGAAATACTAACGTATGTTCCAAGTAAAGAAATTGTTATTGAATGTATTTGTTTCTCTTTTGTCAGATAATGTTCGTTTTTGGTGTAGAAAGAGCATTTTGTTCCGTTTTTCTAAAATCTCTTGAGAATGTTAGTGGATATGAATGTCAGAAATAAATTAAAACATGTGTCAATAAAACAAATAAATAGTGAAGAACAGCTTTTAAGAACTACATATCCAACCAAGCAATCTGCCTGCAGATGATGAAGAAAGAAGGAAGGATTTTTTTATAAAAGCATCTGGAAAACCTATATTAGCAATGCCTTTTTAAAACTTAAAATCAAAAATCTTTTATTCCAATTAGAACATTACAGGCACTTTTGAAAGACAAACAAAATTTTGAAGATATAGTGTCAATCTGTCGGTCAGTCCTCTGTGAAGCTAAGCTTTTGATTGTAAAATTAGGATTGTTGCATTAAAGCTTTAAAATCATAATTAATTAATTTCTCAACTAGAAATATCTAAATAATACATACAATATATTGATGTTACTAAACAGATAATAATAGGTATACATACTTACATAAAAACATATATGAACAAACACATTAGTCTAAATCCCCTGCCATTTTTATTCTTCGCAAAATATTTACAACGTGTTGAAAGCACTTCACACCAAGGAATTATTAAGCATTCTGATGCTAACAGGAACAAACGTAACAACAGCTGAACTGTGCATTACACAGAGTCGGATTTGGCATGCAATCAAGGAGGCCATTGCCAGCGGGGCCCCAGCCTTGGCGGGGCCCTAACGGCCAAGAAATCATTACCATTAGATTCAAGACAACACTAGATATTACCGAGGTCTAATGCTCGATATTAAAAAAAAATATAAAAGACAGCAGTGGTTAACTGGTTACTTTTTTTTAATCAGATTCACCAACAATTGTTTATACAGGAATCAAGATCTTACAAGCTATTTGATGGAATAGGTAAACTCAGCATTTCATAAACCTATTATAAGAATAAATAGTAACAAATTTTTCATATTACAAAAAAATAAACTTAGATATAACTACTACTTTGATACAAGTACCTCAGTATCAAAAGCAATACGTACTCGAGAAACTTGCATGTGCTTATTTGTATGACTGCTCTGTTGCCAGACAGATTTTGCCAAGTTTTGGCAAATTGACACAAAAGGCCTTGTAAATCACCGGCGTGCACCAACCAAAGCGTTTGAGAGTGAAGTAACTGGACTACAATCCTTTCCCTCCTCTCATCCCTTCCAAATTCCTAAATACTCTTAACCCCATGACATGCATGCATACATTTGCAACTTCTCTAGTTATGCGGGTATCTATGGGCTGCGCCGATTTCTGATTATCTTTGTTGCTGTATCAAATTAAAAAAAATACTTATAGCTACTGTACCTTCCAAGTATCAATAAATTCTATTTTTCTTCTTTCTTGTGATAGTTCAAACATCTAATTTATAACTGTGAAAAAAGTATATCGAAATTACTCTACTCTCTAATCAGGTTCAGGTCCCAGGTCGATCGAATTTGTCCGGGGTCCGTTTGACAGTCCAACTCTGTATAAACACCATTTTACCTCAACGCGTACAAAGCATTATAACACTCTTCCTGTATTAAATATGAACGAAAATGGAAGTTGCAGTCTTCTCACCTCAAAGTGAGTGACTCGTCTTTTTGCATTTTTGTACCGTCACCTGTCACTTTAAATAGCTGTGATGGTTTGTAAGGAAACCATATTTTATTCACAATACAAACAAATAAATGGGCGCTGGCGTTCAGATTGAAGTGTTTCGAGGAAAAATATCGAAAACTATAACTTTAATAAAAAATGAAAGAACTGCCGACGGGAGGCCAATATCTAGTGTTTCGAAATGGTGAATTGAGAAGAAAAAAATATTACTTAATGGAACCTTTTTTTCTCTAGTCTCGCCATGAGTGGGGGTGTCAAACCCTTACTGGCTAAACCCCTTTCCGGCGACCCTGGCTTAGCATCGGCCCTCCTGGGCCCCATCTGTAGTGGTCAATAGATCTATTATTATAGATAGAGTCTATTGACCGCAGCCTCGCGCTTGCGGTGGCTGGAGATCGTAGCGTCGCTGAAATTTGGACTTGTGATCATAACTTTTAAAATTTGTTGAAATCTCCAATTCGCATTAAGCAAATACGGTGACAAATGAAATCAAATCGTTTCCGTAAGTGATGATGAATTGTAGTCATGAGTACATTGTATGAATTTGTATACGAAACAAAGAGCCCAATATCAGTACTGTACAAGCTTAGAATTTCAAAATAAAATTGATAAACGTAATGGCGAAGTTTTATAAAATACAGTGTCCAAGTTTCACAAAAATATCCGGTACACAATAGTCGACTAGAATATTCTGATATACAGGAAGCGTTGTCTCAACTTACGACAATGTTGTTGTACTACGGTGCCCATGTCTTTGAGAATTTTATATGAAAAATTGGAAAATCTTTTTATTTTGCTAACATAAAGAGCATAACATTACTGAAAGTCACTAAGTGAAAGAGTGAGTACATTACAGAATATGGACAGTAGGTACAGGTAAAGGAAAGAGGGAAATATCTTAACATCAAAATTTAAAGACCTTTACAACAAAAGGTTTTTTTTTAATATAGATCTAGCTATCGTGAGACAAACAATATTGATAGGATGCAGCTTACTATCGAATTTTCTTCAAAGAATTCACGTGTTTCAGTTGTTTATTTCTATTACTTATATTCGTGGATCTGATCTTATTATTAAAATTATACAGTATACTGTGACAATGACTTACAAAATGAGTTGTTCAAGCTTTTTAGACTGTATTTACAAAGAACGCCCACGACACGACGACGCCGACGGCTTGTTACGAATGTCAGTTGTAACAATTTGACATTTGTACTGTTCAGCCGGATAATTAATTTGTCTACCAAACGACATGAAATTAAGGACCTTATTTAAGAAATACAAGATTTAATTTAGGTTACATTATTTGTTTTTGTAAACAATAAAATATTTTCGTTTCTATCAGGACAAGGCCGTGTTATAAGGGTCTAGAAGACTCTATTACTAATTTCCTAGAACTCCGTTTCTTTTTGCTTAAATAAAACTGTTCTACATAATTAAAAAATACTCAGACGATAACAAGTTCAATTGTGAACAAAAAAGGTAATCGCAGATACGTTGCTAAGAAGCTATTTCTAGATCAAGCGCTCTGGATTGCTAAAGCAACAAAAACAAAATAAAATAAAGTGCAAAAATAGTTCTGATAACGAAACAGGAATAAAGGAAAATCCACCAAATCAATGTACGCAGGGTCACACTACCAGTGAATCACGAGTTCCGAAGCGTAACTATGAATAAATGTGCCTTCCTTGAGTCTCAGATAAATAAATAAATGCTTAGCTCGTTTGACTGTAAGTTGTAAAAACCGAGCATAAATATGACTACCGTCTGAGAAGACCGTACCGTCTACTCCGTATGAGAAGAGGCCTTTGCTCAGCAGTGGGCCTGAAGGCTGATGATGGTGAAGCATTTACGTTATTTATTGTCACATTTAAAATAAAATTCATAGCACCATTTTCTAATACTTACAAAAAAGTTAAATGAGGGTCGTGGGCGTAAGTTGAGAATATATATTTTTTCCCTGTTCGCAAGATTAAATGTTGCGTGTAATGTAACGACTTCGCCATGGGGCTAACATTTTCTTTGAGAGCAACATTTATAAACAGAACATTTTTATATACAATTTAATGCAGAAATGGCGGTACTCAATTGGTTCTGGAAATCAAGAAGTGCGAATTTATTTTTAATATTAAGTACCACTCTGCTTAGTATGATAGTAATTTATTTTGATTATTCTGCATAATGTTGACATTCAGAAAAGAGGTTTTTGTTCAGTCTTTGAAGCGGATTAAGGTGATGAGAAATTTCTCTTGTCTTTAGATTCTATTCTTCTACTGTTAATCTTATGAATATGTGAGTTATCGGACCAACGAAACTAAATAATTCCATAAAAACTCTTACGAGAGGACAAAAAACTGACTGAAACAAATTTTGATTAAAAATAATCACAAATAATCTCTCTATTTTGCCAACACTTTTATCATTTTTCAAAGCACGAAAAATAGATATATCTTACTGTCAACATATTTTGTTTCCTTCCCTCGATACGTCAAGACGGTGTTGAGACGGCGTGTTGGCACAAAATAGTTTGAGCAAAACTAGGGCAGTATTCGTTTGAATGGTCAACATTTCGAAGGGATCTGGACATAACAAAAGAAAATGTTTGTCAGAAAATGCATTCATAGCCGAAGTCAAAAAGGATATATTCAATAAGCTGTTTGTTATTGAGATTGAGAGATCAATTTATTTTTACGCGTGTCGGAAGTGACGATCATTGTTAACATCAATCTTTTGACTGAATAAGTACAAATAGACGACTGCGTCTTAGATTTTTTTTTTAGAATCATATTTTCCGTGCTTGGCTGTTTGTATAATTATGTGTTGCATGTGCGACGCCAGCCGTGATTAGCTATTTAAGGAATGGACGAATAGAGAATGGGTGGGTTAACCGTACTCAAACGGTGAAATACAACGCAAATATGTTTTACGCCTATTTTTTAAAGACCTCCGGTTAAACCTATTCATGCCGTAGCATGGCTCTTCTACACTTACCTTAGTAATATGTTTCACGTAAACTGTCGAGTTGCCAAGTGCAATTGGTTATTTAATAATTATGACTACTTATATCTTGTAGTCACAATATTTGACGTAAATGTGTACCAAAAGACCAAGTGGCTCAAAGGACCAAAGGACCAAAAACAGTAAATTATACAATTCCAAACCCGTTTCATTAAAGAAGACCCCTGGTTCACCAATTAAAAGTCCTTGCACATAACCCAGTAATGACCGGTTTGTATTCAGGTCAGTGGGTAAATATTTAGGAGAAAGGATCAAAAACAAGCGATGTTTGTATTTTGAAAGCGTGACTTTGTCTGCAATAACATGAGGAAGTAAACAACACGGCTACCCAACTACTAACAATAGTTCTTTGATTTAGATACAAATGCTTTTTATTTGTTTCGTTGTGACCTTGGAATTTGTTTGTTAAATCGGTGAACTAATAAGGTCGTTTGTTAAGGAAAATCATGAGGAGCTATGTTGATGGTGACCTAGTAAATTTTTGTTAGTATTTCATATATGAAAGTATATGAAGTATTTTACATATTTTTTACAGAATTCTCTTAGGTTTGGTATTAAGTAAGTAATGTATAACAATATATAGACATTTATAAAAGCATTAATTCTATGTAGCATACCAGTCACTATAGTCGTGGGTAATGCTGAGGGTCCAACTTAGGGGTTTCATATTGGAAATAACCACATCCTGTAGTTGAATCCTATATAGTAGGGTAGTAATTAAAAAAAGAAAACTTGGTTGATGAACGTCACGATGAAAAAACAATAAATTAATAAGGTTCCTACAATTAAGTAAAATATATGGACATTCATTAATTTGTAGAAATATGGAACATCTGATTTTATACTGTTTCAATGTATTAAATATAAGCACTCAATCAATTGAAGTTGTAGTAGTACTCATTAACGAAATACTGTACATTATATAAGTTCATATGGTCAGTATTAAGCACAAAATATAATAATTATGCAAAGCACCAAAGTTATTTTCCTATAAGAAGGCTGAATCTTTTCATAAACAAGGTTTTACTTAAAAGTCTTGTTCAGACGACATTTACTTAAATCCAAACAAAATTGTAGCTTTTGTTTCAAGGTCTTTGAAATTTCAAGATTTACATAATCAAAACAAAAACAGCTAAGTGGGTTTTTATATAGCAAGTCATTTTGAGTGCCTTGTTGGTTATAAACAAGACTGGAGATGAAAAAAATAATTAAAATTCAGCCTTCGGTTCCGAAAAAAAATTTGGTGTTACTGCTATCACAGGAATAGGCGTCATATTTCGGCACAATTGGATCAGTTCGACCGAAGTGATACCAAAGCTTCACAAAACTGAAACCGAAACTCAGAAAACCGGCGCGAAAACTATCCAGCCTCCGCAAGGGGCACTCCAGGCGTTAGGGATCGATTACGATCTCCAGACATCACGGATGTCGGCCTGCATTGGATAGCCATTAGACCATCACAGATTCGTTGCGGCCGCAAGTCCAATAATGTACTGCTGCCTCGACCTCTAGCAAGAGAAGGAACATGTCTTTTTAGTCACTAAGATCTGCTACTCCCAGGCCTCCCACTCAAGTGGCGAAAGAAATCACTTAATACTGTTTAAAACCTATTATTATGAATTAGTAACCTGAAAATATCCAAATAAAAAGTTTTGCTGTTATTTCAAAAAAATGCAACCTTGGTCCTTTTGTTCTTTGATTTGAATGTCGAAATTACCAAACCTATCCGACGGGTATTGACGACAGTTGGGCTTGCGGTTTTATGGTCTTCACTTTGTTTAAGATACTGTTATTTAACCAGCCACGGTTTGTCTGAAACCCAACCGCAATTACCAATTTAAATGGATGCCCATAAAGACGATATATCTAACAGGATCAAATAAATAACAAACAATGAGAACCCTCTTCTTTTGTACGTGAAACGTGTTGAAATATGTTGTTAACAAAGATGTATTATCAAAGCTTTCATGGGAAAATGGTTTTATCGGATGAATACATTTATATTGTCTTTATCAAACAATATTTTTCAAGGCTAAGGAAATAAAAGCAGATCGATTGAATCACAACTACAGAAATACCAAAGAACAATATCAGTGAACGGTATTTTCAGAACTCTTCCCCATCACATGACTTGTCCGTCCATTTGTCTATTCCTTTGAATAATTAATTTAACATTCATCAATAGATATAAACTAAAACGCTTTAACTCCAATGGAATTCTATAATCCCATGTCAACTCAAAATTGCAAAAACGGAGCATTTTTCTTAATTAATGTTATTTTCTTCACTCCCGCAACAGCGTTCATAGATCCCTATCAATGCACATATAGACAGTGACTTACATAAAAAGAACATAATATGTGCTTTGCCTGAATATTTCACACCAATTTATGAGAAGAGTCCACCAGACGAAACAAGTTTAGGGGTCAAAGACCTGTATTTTCGTGCTCATAAATTTTGAATCTTTATACCAAACCCTAGGATCTCATGAAAGCCTGGTACTTTCTTATTAAAAGGATTGAATATTTAGGTCGGATCTGTTGTGACAGTAATGTAATTACTAAATGGATTTGTGTATGCCATAGATAGCATTACTCATTACGCTGATTAAAGTTGCTCATTACGCCTACGCGTATCATTTTCGTAATGTTTTGACATTTTATCCGTTTTTCGTATTCGTAAATTGGACTTCTAATTTGAGTTGCTCGCTTGTTTCGAAATGAAATGCTTTAGGTTTGATGAAATGGTATTTTATTTAGAAATTTTAAAATGAAACGTTGCTGCCGAATTTTCTGGCTTCTCTGCTTAAATGAATGGGATTTGATTTCTTTTAAATCAGGATTTTAATGTGTATTTTTGTCTTACAACGGCCCAGTGAAACAGATTTATCAAAGAAGCCTGTTGAACATGAATTTATAGAATGCCTTAAGGGTCGTATCTGAACTGAATTGAAAACGTACCTAATACCTACATATTTAAAAACAAATTAGTTATGAACACTCGCAAGTTTATTTGGGCAAATCCGTAATGGAAGTGGAAACGTCGATAAAGTAATAATGCCTACATATATCAAAATATAAACAGGAAAAGGAACGAACTTATTACCTTTATATTGTTAGACTATATTCCTACTAAACTTATCATAAACATAGGTTCGAGACTGTCAGAAAGACCCGCTAGACAGATTGTCACAAGAGTGTAGTTTCTCCATTAACTCTTAAAAATATTATCAGAATCTAAGAATATTTCGTGGACCAGCAACATTTTGGCTTACTTGGCAATGGCAGATACTTTGTCTGACAATACAATCGATCTATAAACTATAAGTCAACATACCTATAGCTATACAAACACTATTCTTATACAATCACGCCCAACGGTGTTTCCCAAGGCACGTAAATTATGTTTTACGACTGTGGACACACTTGGTTGTAATTTAATCTTTAATGTTTTGGGGCTACGGTCGAGATTTGAGATATGACTTCGTTATAAAATATTCCATTACCCGTGTGGTTTGTTTAATTAATTAGATAGGTACTTTTCTGCATTCAATTTGCAATCTCGGATTGTTAGTATTACATTACATTATGAAAGAAAGCTTGGAAATTCTAATCAAAAAAAATTGTGACTTATGTTGTTATTGTTAATCTATTAAGTTAGATATAAATACCAATAGATAGCTTAAAACAATCAAAGAGATATTACAATTGATTTTAGATTTAGTTGTAAAAATATTTTATTTTGGACTGAAACATCATCCTTATTGTACGAATATTATGTAGTGTGATGGCAACACTTTTTGTTATAGGTTTAAGTGTGGGAGAGCCATGCTTCGGCACGAATGGGTCGGCTCGACCGGAGTGATACCACGGCCTCACAGAAGACCGGCGTGAAACAACCACAGCGTTGTGTTTCGCCGTGTGAGTGAGGTTACCGGATGCCCAATCCTTCCCCGCCCCCAATCCCTCCTCAATCCCTAAATCTCCAAATCCCTAATCCCTAAAAGATCGGCAACGCACTCGTAACTCCTCCGTTGCGGGTGTCCATGGGCGGCGCTGATTGCTTACCATCAGGTAATACGTCTGCTCGTTTGCCGACCAATTACATAAAAAAAAAAGGTACAGGAATCATAATTTCTTAATGGTGATTTTAGACTTGTTCGCCGTCCTGCCTCATAGAAAAAATAATAACTGCCGTAGATTGGTTGTTACCTTCGTAAGCACCTGGACGACTGAGCTTTGTTTTGTATTTATATTTTTTCGAAAAATGAGAGGCACCTGATTGATTTTACTTCCCTGAAGCCCTATATACGTACAAAAATTCATCGAAATCGTTGGAACCGCTTCCAAATACGAAGTGCGCTTTTTAATTACTAGAAACGTCAAAATGAAATAAAACAAAAGCCACGTTCGTTCTTTAAAAGTCAGCGAGTTCATTCAGAGCTGTATAATATTTCATTCTTTATATAACTTATTAATTTAATATGATATCGTGAAAGGGTCGTGAGACTCTACGTGACTAAATGTAGAAGTTATGATATTACTTCGTGTAATGTAATTAATATTGTGATTCTTGCAGAGATATCAGTGGTTAAAGATGAAGTTTCTAAGACAAAATGTCTGAAAACACATGTTTACTTTCATGCTGCAGAATGGTAGGTGAAAATGAACTTACCTACTAGTTTAGTACCTATCTTGTGTTAAGAGCTCTTAAGTCCTGAAGCTTGCAACCGAGCAAGCAATGATATTTTTAGTAAAATGGTGTAGATTGGTTACATAAACAAAATTCGATTTTCAAAAACGGCACACTTATACACATTAGAATAAAGCGTATGATACACGTTAAAGTGGGATGGCATGATTAAATAATCGCGAGTGAAAAAGAGACAAATATGAAAAAGTGTGGTTAGTTAGCCACATTTTAATGTATCCTATCTACACCTTTTTACTTATAATATCTTTGAGTGCAAGTCTATTGCTTAATATGTAAGTACAGACTACAGGTGAAACTCCATGTTACATTGCCGTCAATACTATGATCGAATAACTCAATATCAATTATAAATGCTCTATAAAAACTACCAGGAGACATATTAAGTTTATTGTATGTAGCGACTTAGGCTCGAAATATATGAGCTAGGATCGCAAGTACTTGGAGCCAGTAAGAGTCTGACACTACCCCTCGCCTCGCCCTGGCCAATGAGAAGTCATTTGATGATTTACACACCTACAAAAAGGGCCCGTAATATATTACCGCAGTGTATCGTGTTGTGCAAAGAGGCTATTGATTTTAGGGCGAGTGAATTCTACACTAAAAAAGAAACTGATCTGCTTCATACATTCACTATGCTTAGAGACAAACTTCCATGGCGTGTCGCGTAGTGTCGCGAGGCGTCAAACAATAAAACCGGTGGTTTCGGCTCGACACGACTCGCCATGGCACACAAAGGCGTCCCTACATTTCAGAATGGTCGTGCGAGTTCCGTTGTGATTTGAAACTGGTAGAGCTATTCTCTGTTAATTCACGTAATTAAGTTATTATGTTCAATAATACAATTTAGTAATTTTATTAAAAACCAATATTTCTATAAAAGACTTTGAGATTGTGGCTGACCATGGGCAGTGTTGATGGCTTAGTATCAGACGATCCGAATATATTTACCGAGCTACATCATAAAAATAAATAGAAAAAGTGGAATCAATTTCGTGCTAATAATAAACTACTTACGTGTGTATTGTTTACAAAAAACTCAAAGTAAAAGAGCTGTTTAAATTTACAATCTAATCGTTTTTTCTAAATATATCTCTCAGTCCCAGTAACAAACACAGACAGTCCAAAAACAAACAATAAAGAAAACCTTAGAGGTTACAATAGTCATACAAAAGGCACTAAAATTCTAATAACAAAATTTTAATTCGAATTGCGTTCTTAATCTCGCAAATAAAATTCGTTTTAATTGCTTTAAATAAACATTAAAATAAATACTAATTTAGCTTGACGCAGTTATTTAAATTATGTAGATGAAAAACTATACAAAGCAAAAAACTAATTTATTTTAGAATTGAATATCTGCAGTCCGATGCTATGAGCCAGAAATAGACACTCACGAGCTATTGATGATAAGCCTATTATTTGTAAGGGTTAAATCATTCTTCTCTCTCCCGATTAGAGCGAGAAAGGGAGTTTGACTCCTCCTTCTTCTTCATCCTTCTACTCCAGACCGGGGCTAATGTACATCATTGCTCTTGCAAACTTGTTTGTTTGTGTGTGCAACTTGGGCGTGATGAAAATCACATGATATGCCTGTGGAAGTTCACTCCTAAACTATAGGTCTCCATCAACAACTTACTACACCAGAAAGAGAAGGGATAGTAACAAATGTATTTTATCCCTACCTCCACCATGAATTTGCATGCAAATTGTATTTTTATCATTATTCCTTGCTTAAAGGAATCGGGCCGTTATTAAAACCCCTGACGAAGACTTGACTTCCAACTTTCATATTTCTGATCTTATAAATATTTAACGTTACGGAACGCGATGCATCGTATCATAATATTTTGTATCCACTCGCTTTGTTCAAAGTTAGCGTTGTGTAACTTTTCATCAGTTTTCTACGAGAAGCTGAAACTGGATACGTTGTAGCTGACAATATTGATGTTAGAGTTAAGAATATGCTTTGAAGTAAAAGGAATTATCATAATTGAGTTCATTGATGTTGACTGTAAGCAATTTAGAAGTTCTTAGAAGTAACACGGAACCAAAAACCAATAATAATTCAACACCTTCTAAAGAATTTTAGTTTACTCTTTTGTTTCTTTTTTTTTGTCAGGGGTAATAAATCATCAAATAACTTCTCCCGCCAAAAGGCGAGAGAGTGTCAGGCTCTTACTAACTAAAAACGCTCCCATTCCTTCTCCTGCTTTGGGCCAAGGCCGCGGTGACTCATTGCGCTAAACCCGCAACCCCGTCTGATTATAGTTTACTCTGCGTTTTCATGGAAGGAATGATAAGGCAATTTTTGAACCACTAGTTTATACCAACTAAAGATTCATAACGATAAATTTGAATACCGTACCCAAAGACATTTATTTAACTTAAACCGCTCCTTAGTAAGAATTTTGATCTGAAAGCCAAGCGTTCAGTAACCATTCAATGATTATAAAATTAAATACGGCGGATAGATAGAACTACACCACGAAAATAAATGATTATAATTAAGGCGGATTTATACTTACATCATGAAAAAATAAAATAACTTAGGAACAAATTTCACCACTTTATGAACCCCATTTCAATAAGGGCAAGTCTATCGTTACACAAATCGTGAAGGCATCATATATACAACGTTTTCTTTTATCTAACCGTGTAACCAGAACCTAACACGCTATCAGCGTAACATGCGTTTATCGCTCAAAGTCACGTAGGGTCATAATATAAGGGATTTAGAGACAAAGTAACCGCAACACGTATTTGTGGAGAATGTAGAGATACAAGGGAATCTACCCCTTAAAACAATAGCAGTGTGATAACTGTGTTATTTCGAGTTACTTCTTTGTTAATTTATTTTAAATTCCTTACGAATGTTTCGTATTATGCTCTTAATTTAATGACTTGCATTAGTGGATTTGTAAAAAAAATCTAACTTAGGAACAAAATTCGTTATGTCGTCAAAAATGGACCTCTAAAAAAAATATTATCTTTTATGGGTTACCCACTATAAATATCTTACGAGATAGCTCGAAAAGATTCAAGCTACACGAGGGGTTTATATTCATGAGCATTGCGCGACACGCGACGAGTCCAACGTGGAGTCCCTTATGAACTTAGGTTACACTGATTTTTTTAGCTTAATATGAATTCTATAATAATGCAAATGTAAAATATGTGTAAATCTTATCTTCTTATATATAAAAATGGATCGCAAAATGCGTTGGTAAGCGCATAACTCAACAACGCCTGAACCAATTTTGCTTATTCTTTTTTTGTTGTGTTTGTTATTATCAGGAAAAGGTTCTTATCAAAGAAAATATTAGAAAAGTAGAGGGGAAGATTAGGAAAAAGTAACCCCTTGATAGCGAGATAGTTGGACCCGTGCGAAGCGGGGGCGGGCCGCTAGTTTTAAATAGATATGTATCAATCCATTTTCTTTAAAGGATTTGACAATGTATTTAACTATTTAATCGTGATAATTGGACACAGAAGAACAATAGGTGCGCAAACTCCACTTGGGGTTTGATGAGTTAAATAAAATCAAGAGGTTGCCCAATGGTAAATCGACAGTTACGTTTATAAGTACTACTGCTTACGTTCAAGAACGTATCTTACGTTGCGTACCAAAATCACGTTTGTTATAATAAATATATAAAACAAAATAAAAACCTCCTTCTTATTTTGTTTTATATATTTTTGTTATAGCGGCAACGGTAATAATACACTGTCCAAATTTTAACCGTCTATCTATCACGCCATCTAGCAATAAACCTGGGGCCCGAGTCTACTATTTTCAAAGTGTTGTCATTCCTACACGATTCCATTGTTATTTTGCTAAAAGTTCGTAATTTGTTAATTCAAAATGGCTGATCATTGGCGTTCGGCGATGTCGTAATAGAATTATAGTACGAGATGTCTTGTAACGAATTATAAACAATAACTTCACATTAATATTCTAAACGTAAATCATTGAATAAAGGAACTGTTCTTTTTTTACTAATTTACGGCATTATGTCAAATATTCATTTGTCATTATGTACGAGATTACCGTTCTAAAGAATTATTTCAATGAAGTGGCATTGGAAAGTGTTAATGCGCTATCGTATCAGTAGATTACCAAACTTGTCAAAATCATCAATTTGGAAACCAATGATCTACTATTCCGACACTATTATTGTAATAGCAGACTCGAGGCCATGATGACAAACAGACGGATAGACAACACAGTCTTAGTTACACGGTTCCGTAATCAAAGCAAAATTAACATATCTGCTGACTTTTTAAAAATACTTTTAACATTAATTAAAATACTCCTTCTACGTAGGTGTAATATGCGTGTAAGTAAAAAGGATAATTATAAAATTATATGCATATAATTATTTTACGACTGCTATTATAAAATAAAATTATATATGAAATGTGGTGTCATTATTTTATTTTACAGTTGAACATTATTTTCTGTTTATTATTCAGTTTAAATACCTAATTCAAACTTAGTGTCTGTTTCACAATGACTGTATGACATGAAAAATGAATATTATGTATAGGTATGTAGGTACTTACCGAATAAACTTTGTTATTATTAATAATAATTAATACATAAGTTTATCGGGAACTCTTATGCGAAGGTAATAAATCAAGTTGTAATGAAAATTCAAATAAGTTGGCTAAAAATTTAATCAGTAGATTCATACTTACTATGATATACATGAGTTGAACCGATCATTTAATGAATGACCTAGTCCTTTACCTTAATGCCATACATAAAAACAATGGTGAATCTCATAATAACATTATTTTAAACACGTTTAGTAAAAACCCAACTCGATAAGAATTTGCTGAGTACTAAATCGCCTAACTAAGAACGAGAAAAATGGAAAACGGCCAAATGTTCAACCTTTTTATTCGCTTTTTAAAACGGAGTTCACACTTAGTGTAAGATTCTTTAAAAAAGGCATACGAGGATTCAGTAGAATTGATCAGTTTTTAGATAAATTAGGATTAATAGATTTTTATAGAAATACGACGACGGAATACAGAGTGAGGAAACCTGGAATTACGAAAGTATTAGTAGTGGAATTTAAAAGTCTGAAATCGTCAAACCGCCTTGAGAAAGCATAACGATTAATCTCCTAAAGCTGCTGTATGAGGCACAACAGAAAAAAATATTGTGTTTTGAT
Organism: Spodoptera exigua; assembly: GCA_902829305.4. NCBI lineage: Eukaryota > Metazoa > Arthropoda > Insecta > Lepidoptera > Noctuidae > Spodoptera > Spodoptera exigua. The sequence continues at coordinate 10,755,067 of LR824612.2, forward strand.
TAGATACCTTCTAGGTGGAAGAAGGGTCTATTGCTCAGCAGTGGGAACTGATATGGTGATTACAAATATTTTTTTTTTATTTGCGTCAACACTTTAAACGGCAATATATATTAAGTACTAACTTTTCCTTTTCGCACTTATTGAGAATATTATTAGATCCTTTCATAACTAGTGAACGAGCAAAGGAGTGTGCAAAAGCAATTTGTCCAAACCGCAACAAAGACTCAATCTTTTTAATTACTGTCATAACGTTGTTCAATTAAGAAGTATAAGGTTAGGTATAAAATCTTTGAAAGTAGCAGTGCAACCATTTCTGCTTTTTAGGGGTGGGAAAACAGCAAATGACTTCTTCTCTCGTCCTGGGTAAGGCGAGAGGGAACGTCAAACTTTACGAACTAAAACCACGTAAAGTAAAGTTCCGTCTTCTTCAGGTGGTGCCCACGGTACATCATTGCGGTTATGCTCACAACGCAGTTATATCTTTAACTTTACTGTCTGTTTTAGATAAAATCACAATTCAGAAAACAGATCAGTATTGGTAATAAACAAACAGTAAGAAACAACTTCCTATAAAACTATTTCTTCTTCGCAATAGAAAATAAATGCCTTTAACAATAACACTTCATATGAAACTATATATTTTCGTTTTCACAAAATAAATGCCTTTGTTATTTTTACAGCATTGTCGCTACAATTCCCAAACCTATGACTTCTCACCTAACACTTTGAATTTCACGTCTTCCCCTCAAAGACACCGTACGTCCAAATCGTATAATCCTATTTCCGTTAGGGGTAACTTTAAACCAGCCACATTCCGATATTTGGACCTCGATCGCGTAATTTCATTTAGAACGCTACGTACAGGTCTTTGTGTTAGAAACTTTGTAGACACATAGCTCCTTTGTGGTCGCTTCGAAATCATATGCCATGCTAAGTAAACTGTAACAGATATTGTCTTTGTGATGTTGATAGTTTTAATTTAATTTGATTGAATCTATTCAGTTGTTGAAGTTAGGTGAGAGCCGCAAGAATGAACTCCGTTCAAGTTTAGACAACCTAACGATGCTGTTTTTAAAGAAATTGAATTGACCGTGGGAGAGCCATGCTTCGGCACGAATGGGCCGGCTCGACCGAAGTAATACCACGGCCTCACAGAAAAACTGACGTGAAGCAGCGCTTTAGTTGTGTTTCGTCAAGTGAGTGAGGGCACCGGAGGCCCAACCCCCCCCCTTCCCATCCAATGCCGCAGTTGAATCGTAACTTTTTACCCCAGGAGGGTACCAACTGCGCTAGCACTGGAGAATCCCTCTCTGGACGTCCACGCTCAGGGCTCAACCACCCTGATCGTGGACGTTCAGGCCGCCCCACGTCGTACTCTGGGGGGGGCAAAACTGCGCGCTCTCGAGGCTAAAGCAATACAACTTTGGCGGCCCCTGCCACGTTGAACGTGGACTTCTGCAACATCAGGGGATTACACACTAACCTCGATGCTGTTCATCACCACCTTCAGACAGCAAAGCCGGCCTTGCTCTTTTTGACTGAGACGCAGATATCGTCTCCGTTGGACACAGCTTACCTTACTACCTACTACCCTGGGTATGGACTAGAACATACCTTCCTGCCCAGGGCCGGGGTGTGCGTGTACGTCAGGGACGATATCAGCTCTCGTCGCCTCAGAAATCTTGAAGGTCGGGACCTTTCCATCTTATGGCTACGTGTAGACAGCGACGACCACCCTCGCATCTACGCATGCCTTTATAGGTCCCATAGCGGTGATAGCGAGACTGACCGACTTATGGAACACATCCGGATGGCTGTAGATTTACTGCAACGGCAGATACCCTCAGCGGAGGTCGTCATACTTGGTGATTTTAATGCCCATAACGCCGACTGGCTTGGCTCTAGTAGGACGGACCACGCGGGGAGATCTGTCCACGACTTTGCCCTTGCTTCTGGCCTAACACAACTGGTTACTGTGCCCACACGAATCCCCGATGTGGAGGGCCAGAGGCCTTCACTGTTGGACCTTCTGCTGACCTCTCATCCGGACGGCTATAACATCACAATTGAAGCTCCTATTGGCTCATCAGACCACTGTCTCGTCCGGAGTATGGTGCCTTGTGCGTGCACGTCGCGTGTCAAAGTTGCTCGCGGTCGCCGAGTGTGACACTACAGGTCAGCAGATTGGGATGGGATGAGATCTTTTTTTTCATCCTACCCTTGGAGACGAGTTTGCTTCTCGCAGGATGATCCCAACGCCGCTGCTGTCTCTGTTGCTGATGTGGTGCTGCAGGGGATGGAACTGTTCGTTCCGTCCTCTGTGGTCCCCGTCGGTGGCAGATATCGGCCTTGGTTCGGCTCTGCTTCTAGAAAAGCTTCATGCAAGAAGCAAAAGGCTTACCGAGCCTGGGCTGATGCGGTGGCGGCACGGGATGTAAATACCAGCGCGCTAAAAAAGAAGTATAATTTTGCCTCCAGGTCCTTCAAAAAAGTCATAGCGGGGGCCAAGTCAAAACATATCGGTAGAATTGGGGAGAGTCTTGAGCGCCTTCCGTCAGGAACTCGTGCGTTCTGGTCTCTCGCCAAAGCTATCGAAGGCAATTTCTGCAGACCATCATTCCCACCTCTGCACATGGGGGGAGAATCGTTGGCACACGACGCAAAGGAAAAAGCTCAGCTTTTAGGTAAATTCTTTGCGTCAAATTCGACATTGGACGACGGGGGACATGAGCCGCCGGTTCTGCCGTGGCGCGGGTGTAATATGCCGGATATTCGGTTTCACCAGCGCTCGGTACGATTGGCGCTCATGTCTCTTGACGTCCATAAGTCAAGTGGGCCTGACGGAATCCCACCCATTGTGTTAAGGATGTGCGCTCCAGAGTTGGCACCAGTCTTAACACGTCTTTTTCGGCTCTCATACTCTTCAGGCGTAGTCCCGAAGGTATGGAAGACAGCTCTGGTCCACCCGATCCCTAAAAAAGGTGATCGCGCAAACCCGTCTAATTACAGACCGATAGCCATAACTTCCCTCTTCTCGAAAATAATGGAGTCCTCCATTAACTGCCAGCTCCTTCGGTACTTGGAGGATCATCAGCTTCTTAGTGACCGACAGTACGGTTTTCGTAAGGGTCGGTCCGCTGGTGATCTTCTAGTTTATCTGACACACCGTTGGGCACAGGCGATCGAGTCCAGGGGGGAGGCTATGGCAGTCGGTTTGGATGTAGCGAAGGCCTTTGATCGGGTTTGGCATAAAGGGCTTCTTGCGAAACTACCTTCCTATGGGCTTCCCGAGAAACTGTGTGAATGGGTTTCCAGCTTCCTTGCAGACAGGAGCATAAAGGTCGCGGTCGACGGTGAGTGCTCTGACTGCTTGCCTGTTAACGCTGGTGTCCCTCAAGGCTGCGTACTATCGCCCACTCTGTTCCTCCTCCGTATCAATGATATGTTGCAAATTAGTGGCATTCATTGTTATGCGGATGACAGCACGGGTGATGCCTTTTACGCCGGCCGTAATAACATTTCTCGGGAAAATGTCATCGAGAGTCGAAACAGGCTTGTGTCTGAAATCGAGACTTCTTTAGAGAGAATCTCAGATTGGGGTAGACTTAACTTGGTCCAATTTAACCCCGCAAAGACACAGGTCTGCGTGTTTACAGCTAAAAAATTGCCGTTGGTCGTATCCCCTCAATTACAGAGCACCCCCCTCACAGCCTCGGCCTGTATTGGGATACTTGGCGTCGACATATCGAGCGAAGTCCAGTTTCGCGGTCATCTAGAGGGTAAGGCCAAGTTAGCCTCGAAGAGGCTTGGTGTGCTCAATAGATCGAGGCATTATTTCACCCCGGAGCATCGCCTGCTACTTTACAAGGCGCAAGTTCGGCCCCATATGGAATACTGTTCTCATCTTTGGGCGGGGGCACCCCAGTACCAGCTTCTCCCTCTAGACCGCATTCAACGACGAGCTGTCCGAATTGTCGACTGCCCTGTTGTCTCGGACCGGCTGGACTCTTTGGCACTGCGTAGGGATGTAGCCTCGCTATGTATTCTCTATCGCATCTATCACGGGGAGTGTTCTGAGGAATTGTTTGGTTTGATCCCCGCCGCATCTTTTCGCCATCGTTCCACGCGAAAAGTTTTTCATCCCCATCACATAGATGGTTGGCAGTCAACAACTGTGCGTTTCACCCGAAACTTTCTGCCCCGCACAGCAAAACTTTGGAATGATCTTCCGGCGGCGGTATTTCCGAACCGATACGACCTTCAAACCTTCAAGAAACGAGCATATTCCTTCTTAAAAGGCCGGCAACGCACCTGTGACTCCTCTGGTGTTGCGGATGTCCATGGGCGGCGCCGATCGCTTTCCATCAGGTGATCCGTCTGCTCCTTTGCAACCTATTCCATAAAAAAAAAAATTTGCTTCAAGAAGTAGCAGTTTTATTCTTCTTTTCGGCGTCGGCCTGTATATCGCCTAGTGGTAATCGATAAATGATAAATGATTTTTGTTCTAGAGAGTGAGACTTTTATATGGCAACATACAACTATATGGCTAATCTAAGAAAAAATGGCAAAATTCAGAAAATGATGATGCGGCTTAAAATAGTGCACACCAACTCATAAGCAACCTATTCTGCCGGGCCTTGTAGAAGCTAGGTCATCTGTTCAACATAATTACATATTTATCTTGTTTGGTCTCTTTCCAGTTGCTGGATGATGAGAATCGCATTACAAATCATCAGCCTATAAGTGCCACTGCTGCACACGGAGAATGTTTGAGCATTAGTCACCACGCTTGCTCAAAGCGGACTGGCGATTTCAAACTTATAATTAAAAATTATTACTAAATCCAAGTTTCATCACGGTATTTTCTTTCACCCGAAATAGTTACTTGCCAGGTTTTTAACCAACACCCTCATGCATAACATCCAGGCACCTTAGCCTTCTGGCCACCAAGTTGTACGGTACTCGGATTATATGAGTAAAAGTACAAACCGTACTGGTCGTGTACCTTTGCGCATTGATCGGCAAAGATTATTATATATTATATATATTTGAATTAAAATTATAAATCTAGTTAATAATTTTAATAGCTATACATTAATCTTTACTTATTCTGTTGCTGATTATTTATCTGTCATCTCGTCTCATTGTTCTAAATATCTAGTAAGTATCTTTATAATTATTTTCTCTTAACATTTCTACTTAGATTTAAATATGATAATATGAGATCTTAGAAATATCGTGGGTGCGTTTTCTAGACGATTTTGCCTCTTTAGGTTTTAATGTTAAGTACATTTTGTTGCTTTCATTGCTTTATTCAAAAATAATACTAATATTGAAATTCAATCTACATTGCATAATATGGTTAGGTAAATCGAGTTGTAGGAAAAGTATAAATTCTGTTTATAGTAATAACTACAGAAAATGGTATTTGAAAGCTAATTGAAGGATTATAGATATGATATACTATTGGGATTTAAACTGGCATTCGATAAACTATGACAAAATTGAGATGATATTTTGTATGGAACTAGGTCAGCACCGCACGTGGAGACTTATAATAGCGCTGCACTTCTTGTGGATTATTAACCTCACTCATACAACGATACATATCGTTTTTCGTTTTCAAGTGTTTTTTCACGCCGGTATTCTGTAAGGACATGGTACCTGTCACTTCAATGGAGCCGATTCATACCGAAACATGTGTCTCCCACATTTAAATCAATGCCTTGTTTTGATTTTTCTATTTATGCTATAAGAACTAAATTTATATGCATTACTTTGATTTTTCTATTCATGATTTAAGAACTTAATATAATATATAATTGCAGTTAACAAATATAATTGCAACAAGAACAATCATTGTTACCATTTTAACGTGACTAAAGCGAGCTTATTATTTTCTTCCTATAATAAATTACCGATATTAAATAAGTAGGTTAAGAAAAACGTGACTGAACATTTACACAGCTGCTTAGTTTTCCAACAAAACTTTGGACCAGTGAAATGCGATAAATCACATTATCATCACTCCTCTTTCGAGAAAAAAACATTTATCAAGGAATTGATTGCGTCCTCTGAACACCCTCCGGCCCTCTCGCTTTGTTCATATTTGTACTATGTGAAAATTGGAACTAAAATAACAACAGTACGAACTCCTTTTTAAGAAACTTGAAGAGTATTTGTTCAGATACGGAATTTGTTGGCGCATTTTTCTTTTAGATTTTACTTGTGTTATAAAGATGTCGCCTTTTTGGGACAATTTAAAACCTCACAGCACATCCTAAAATACTTTTTGCTTTGCAGCAATTGCGGCAATTAAGGATTTGGGGATTGGGGGTGACGATAATTGTTCCTCCGGTAACTGCTCACACGGCGGAAAACAAGCGTTCTACGCCGTATTTCGGTATTACCGTATATATATTATATATAGAAGCAAATCTCTCCCATTGTAAAAAAGAAATATTTGATTACTTAACAAAAAAATAACAGATTACCTTGGTATCCTGGCATCTATGAAAACTTAAGCTTACTGTTCTGCGGAAATCTTATGATACAGCGTTAAATAGATGAGGCATGAATCCTATATAGTTCTATATTTATTCTAATTTTCGAGTATAATCAATAAATATAAATAAACTCAACCTAATATATACGAGTTAATTGTGGTGAAAACCACCAACCCATTCCGGTTAGTTTCATGAAATGATGCATGTGTATTTTGGTCAAATTTTAATAAGTGAGTGAATTTGCTTTTTTGTGTCCACAATGATCGAGATTATTTTATTGGAAAGCCAATATTCGCATGTACTGCAAAAAATATCGATTTGTTACTAATTAATATTTTTTAGTTAATCTGTATCCAAAATCCATTTGTAAAAAATACCATTTGGCTATGTGCAAAGCGAGTATAATAGTGGCGGACAGATAACGACCGCAGCGCACAACACGTCAGAAATTGGAAACAAATGCAGACGATCAGCTATCGGTTTCTATTATTATATTCATTTTACAGTAAAACCATTGAATAATTTGCACTTAAATAATGTCAACACTAATATTTTAAACTTTGTTTTTATTTATATTTGCAAAGAAAATTATAATGTTTACATTGTGTGTATTTTGTGTCGCGCACATAGCCGGTACGTTGTTAAAAGGCTACACATCTTTGTAAATCACACAAAGAGTTGTTCCGTGCGGGAATCGAACCCGCGGCACGTTGCACGGCTGCCACCAACCGCACAGTCAATGACCTTGAAATTAACAACATAATAAATATAGGCCTTCATTCCCTTATATACCAATATACTTCTAGGAAACACTCTTCAATGATTTCCCAGTCGTTTTGTAAGTCAATATAGATACGTTTATGCGGAGAATTCTTCACACAATGGAAGGGAATCAGTTATGAATTCACCTGTCATCTTGAATAGAGTGCTCAGGAAGGTCCCTTTGTAGTGAAGAAACGGATTTATTATATTTTGATGTTGCTGCCGAAATGGCGTTTGAATAAAAAACATGAAACATGGTGATTACTCTTTCAAAATGTTTTAAAGGGTTCTTGCTAACATTATGGGTTTTGTTTTTTTTTTGTCTTCCCAAATGTATGCTTTTACTGTTACATTCATTACACACGCTTTTTTATGATCAATTTCTTAGTTCTATCTTGTCAAGAAAAAATCAAGCCAACAACACGATATATCAATTCATTTTTTTACAAAATTTTAACTTAAATCTACCATTAAGGGAGCTGATTAAAAAACGTTTTCATTACATCTAATTAGAGTGAAACTAAAAAGTCTAAAGGCTCTCAAGATAATTAGCTATTAAGATAACTAAACTAAGAACTTAAAATCTAATTGACCGGTAAAGCTCTTCATTAAAAAAATCATTAAAGTGAGATTAAGCTGTTTAAATATAAAATACATAATTACATATAGATTTTGTTCAACAATGGAACGAGTTCTTTCTTTTTACAATAATTTTAAAATAGCGCTTGATGTATGACAAAATACCTACTCATCTTCTATTGCTATTCTTTAATCAGCCATCACTTCTAAATACGTATAAATTCCATTTAATAGGCATTCTACTTATCCTTGGAATAATTTTTAGTCAGTAAGAGTCTGACACTCCCTCCCGCCCGCTCAGACACAAAAATACACAAAAATAAGGCCAAGGTGTTATTGAGCTCGCATTTGCAACCCCGGCCCTGGTTCGTACAGCGCGTAGCATTCCGCACGCACCCCAAAGAGCCAATAGACCACCACAGACGGGGCCCTATAGGGCTGATGTTCAGCCGGGGTTGCGGGGTAAGCGCAATGAGGCACCGCGAGCTCGGCCTAGAGCAGGAGAAGGAACAGCGGGGTTATTAGTCAGTAAGAGTCTGACAGTCATTTGATGATTTTCCCCTCACAAAAAAAACCCCGGCCCTGGTTGAACACTGGCTCTAATGAGACGCATCAGTGCTGCACGCGAAACGCTACACGCTGCACGTCCAGGTTTGGGCTAGTCACGCGGCGGCTAGGATTAAAACTAAGTAGTCATGCTCCACTGCCATACATACGATCACTTCAAAACAAATGAGAACAAAACCTTCCTTCCATCTAAATAAATAAAATATTACCTACACAGTCCACAAACGTAAACAAATTGTTAACAAAAACTCAGTCCAATCTAATCAAAAAATCATTGCGCATAATGTTTGAATTGCATGAATTACCAAGTTAAAAACTGCAGACTATTTACCATAAAGATGGTAGATGCGATTTACTGAATATAATGAACGAAAACGAACTCGACTGTGTTTAAGGCCCGGACGCCACCAAAGTGGAAAGATAAGGAGATCGGAGATATTTTTAAAGGATCACTAGACAAACATTATACGTATTTCTCGACTCATCTTAGATCCATTGGAAGGCTCTGAATGTAGTGAGACGTATGGGACTTATTATAGGGAATTATTGTTCCATAGACGTCTATGGAACAATAATCCCCTATATGCTGGGTAGCTCGAGACAGTGGAACGCCTCACCTAAATTGAAACTGCACATTTTACAGCTTTAAGGATAACACCTTATCTTTTCACGCGGTAAAATCACGCTTTGTCAAGAATGAACCGGTCCGGTGAAGTTTAGCGGGCACTGAAGCCAAATCGAAGGTCGGTTCCGCACTTGTGATATCCTCTGGTGCTGGTGTAACGCTTGTTGTTAGCCATCAAAGACTATTCCTGAGCTTGTTTGAACTCTAAAAATATGTAATTCCTGTTGTTTCTGCCTAGCACCTCGTCGCATTGGTGGAACCTGGCCCTAACGCTGAACAAAAATATTTACTTCCTTTGGAAAATAAAACTTACTGTCAAGTGTTTCATTTCAAATTGTATTTCCAAGTTGTCGTACTCTTACTTGATATTTGAAGTGTTTTACAGTTTTGTTCAAACGTAATTGGATCAATTTGAAAAAACTAACCCAGAGGAGTAGTACTGTTTTAAATGGAAATGGTTTTAACTGGGTTACACTGATAGTCTCGATCGACTGTCCTCGTTACTCGAATAAATTGTTTGAATTAATAACAGAATAAAAATGAGTTAATTACATTGGCTTACTAGAAGAAGCTATTAGGCGAAGCTGATCATTCAGCAGTAAGCGAACAAGGCAATTTTAGATTTACATTGTCTTACGATAGACACTGTAAATGTGGTTTCACGCCCGTTTCTTGTGAGGCCTTGGTTCTACTCCGGTCGAGCCGACTCATTCGTGAAGTAGCATAACTCTTCCCAAGAGCAACATCTTAAAAAAAACATTACAAGTAGTTGAGGAGAACAAAAAGCAGAAGCACTAACTACGCTCCTAACATAATGAATTGAATAAAACCACTCATATTTCAAGATGTTCAAGTAATTACTAAGCAACTAGGGAAGTTTCGAAAGCTATACGAACTTGCTTAATAGATAGATTACTCGTTTCAGCGTTTGACATTTGCATACGTCACAAGACGCCATGACACCCGTTCCGGGCCGCCATTAGAAACTGATTTGATTGATGTTTTGACTGAGATTCCCGTAATGGCGTACTGATTGATAGAACCTTGAACAGTTTATTGGAGTTCGGCATATTCAATTACATAGGCTCAATATTAAAGTAATATTCGGAATCGATAAGTTTCGTGATTCTGTGTAATCGAATAGTATTCGTGTTTGGTTTCGTTTTCAAACTTTATCGATTAAGTTTTGCGGCGTTTCGGGTTTTAATGACTTTGGTTTTGTTACTGTTGTAGTTGTAGATGTTTTAAGTTATATTTGACCGTCTTGTTGATTTATTGGAAGTGGTTATAACTGGGTATAAAGAGGCTTTGATGTTGAGTTCGTTATTAGTTAAATTCACCAAACTATGTTTCCCCAATCATCGTCATCATAATTGGCAAAATACTATTAGTAATTTAGTTTGAACATATCCAATGCAGAGACAAAGTCTAAATTACTATCTATCATGAAAATTGAACACGGGGAAGCTCTCGTTCGACATCTAATTTCGAGTATAAACAATCTATTGCTCGTGTAGATATAGAGTCAATGTAATTTCTGCAATATAGAGGCCTTGGCTGTTATTCTAGATATCTGGACTGTGTAACAGTTTCATCAGATTTGTTTGATTATACAAGATTTATTCATTGATTAGTTTAAAAGAGAGCGAATTGACAACATGATATTATACATAAATTATTTATGTTTCGATCTATATTTTTTCAACAACTTAAATTATTGATTACCCCACGCTAAGTAATTAGAGCCGCTTATGCCCATCCGGGTATCCATAGGCAGCAGTAGAGAAGAAACAGGTGCATTTTTGGTTTTTTGGAAAAGATTTAAGAAGAACAACATTTGGGGTTTGTAGATGAGGGATGGCGCAGAGAGAGTTTGGACTCCGGTAAGATCACTCCTACGGCAAAAGAAAACAGAATCAAGGTTTATTTATGTTTTACTAGCTACTCTTGTGGTTTTACCCGCTGCTCAGCTCCATTTGATCGTAGCGTGATGTTTTATAGCCTATAGCACTTAGGAACATTGTAGCTATCTATCAGTGAAAAAATTTTGGCAATCCGACCAACGGTTCCAAAGATACCCCCTACATACAAACTTACAAATTTTACCTCTTTAAAATATTAGTATAGACAAGCGACCCGCCCCGGCAACGCACGAGTGCAATGCTGATACTAAATTTGCCCACTATTTAATGGATGTTATTACACATAAATAAAAACCGTCTTTAATCACCCTATCTTTTAAAAACCGTATCAAAATCCATTGCGTAGTTTTAAAGATAAGCATACATAGTTAGCCATAGTTAACGATATATAGTAAAGGGACAGAAAGAGGGAACGGAGAGGGAGGGAATATTACTAAGATACTTTTCAAAGATCCCGGATGCATGCACACAAATGAAAAGTAGGCAATAAATATACCAACATCGTACATAGGTACAGTACGTACGATATAGTGGGTATTACCGATGCACACGTTCAATTAATTCGATTACGTATATCGAATGTATTCGATTGTTCTCTCTCGTAGCGAAACGAACTCAATCGTTTACAACGACTCTGAAAGACTATGAACGCCGAACGAATGTAGACTATGAATGTTATTTGAATGACAAATTGTCAATTTAAAAATCGTTAATACTCAATTGGATATGACTGAAACGTTGTTGCCTAGAGAGTATTCTGAATCCAGCTGAAATTGTTATAGCGATATAAGCTGGTTACCGTTTCTGTAAAAACAGGAAACTTCACTAAATAAAAAAATAAATTATTTCGTAATCTCAATGCAATAAAACAAAAAAAAAAACACAATAATTAATTAATTTTAGAATATACTTAACAGTCGGTTTTTCTAGCTTGTTTTCAATTAAATAAGTTTACAATTTGAATCGGAAAATATGACGTCATAAAAATGTATGGTTTACAAAATTTTTAGAAAATTGATAATTTTGACATTTAGAAAAAACATATTGAATTTTAATAGTAAAGAGCCAGGTAGGTAGGTTCGACTGGAGTGTTACAACAGGAAACCGGCGTGAAACACCAACTGCCTTGTTTGTCTCGGTGTGACTGAGGTCAGAAGAAAGAAAAACATTTATTCTTGCGCAAGCGCACATACAGAAAACAAAAATACAAAAAAAGGAGAAAATAACTACGCTAATAATGTAATAAAAAAACTAAATGATACAAATAAATGAAACTACAATACATAAAATGAAATGAAAAGGAAATACAAATAAACTGATAAAATGGTTACTGGAGACCCAATTCGTCTTACCCTTCCTAATCCCAAAATCTGTAAAAACCTTTTTTTGAGGGAAAATCGTCAAATGACTTTTCTTGTCCAGGCGAGAGGGAGTGTCAGACTCTTACTGATTAAAAACCTCCCCGTTCCTTCTCCTACTGCAAGCCCAGCAACCTTCGAAACCCGATTCCCAAATGGCCGGTAACGCAATCGTAATTTCTCTGGTTAGGACACGATGGAATAAGGGGATTACTGATACTATATGTTAACATTTTATGTACTTTCTACTCCGTTTTTTTATGTTGCATTGTTCTTGCTGCTATAACAGCAAGAAAATTAAATCAATAATTTAAATATTTTAGTTAGGCTAACGTTATTTTTGTACACAGCCCTTCGTGTTTATGTGAGATAGCGTCAATTCTACGTTGCATTGTAAAAAACACGCTATAGAAAAGAAACACAGAGGCGTCACAATTCAAAACACTCAAAATAAAACTCAGTTTTGACCTGACTCACGATTCTTTTTTGCAAGTCCTAAAAGTGACATGAATACTGTGCAACGTCAAGCCTATAAAGTCGGTCAGTTGTCCCGTCACATAGCTGTTGTTTTCCTGAATTTTGTCCCACTACGTTTTTTCCATATATGTCTTCATCTATAACAGGATTTTTCATATGCATTGTGCAATGGAGCGACCAACCAAACTTCTAAAAGCCCATTTTTTTAGAGTTTGCTTATTCACGATATGCCCAATGGTTTTTATACGGAGAAAAGTGGTGCATATTAATTCAGATTTGCAACAATTTGTAGTGTCGAACTACTGGATAATGCGTAATTATTTTGTTTTTAATTTTGTTCTTTCCTATCTAATTTAGTATTAAAATTCTTTCTTTTGTAGATCGCAAGTACAATACTTATCACTTATAAATCAGACTACTTGCGTTGGATTTGAGTCTCTTTCTTCTGCCGCAGTATGACTTTACCAAAACGTATATTGAAAATGTGTTTAAATACGTCTTCTCTTCTGTCGAGTGTACTGTCTGCTCATTTGCCATCCTATATAACAAAACAAAGTTGCTGAGCAGGACAAGAACCAGTTTCCAACGACGTTACGTGTCACGGATTCGACTCCAACATGAAACATCTCTTTGTTGTTCACCAATTGTTGTTATGTGAATGTGTAGACCTAAATTTATAGAGGGCAATGAAGATACAGGAAAAAGTCACATAGCATTGCAACTTAAAAAATAACTTTTAAACCTGAATAACTTAAGTATATTAATTAAAAAAAACTAATTTAAGTAATCTGTGTAAGTGAAGTACAAATGAAAAAGGCTAAGCCTTATTCTATTGTAAGAAAACCGTAACTTTATTACTTAAAACACCAAAAGGGTACATAAAAGACATCCGAAAATAGCAGAAAATAAGGTCAAAAGAAAAGCTTTACTATAAAAACTATTAAACGCAAGTCAATGGAATATTTACTTCAACAAAATGTCTATAAGTAACTATCGAATAACCAAACATTCGCTTTGATCACACGTCTTTCCACTTGCCACACAAAGCCTACTTTGAGCTGGCATTCAAAAAACATCAAAGGGTCTTTCGTTAAAACATCAAATCTCTTGTCAAAGGTTCAAACAACGTGATTCTTAACTATTATTGCAAACACAGCGCAAAGTTTAACAACGGCCAATACATGAGTTCAAACTAAGAGGAGCCATTTGGGAGTGACCGCGCGTGCTCAAGTACCAGTCTCAAGTCAGTTCAAAGCACGTGATTTCTAAGGGTAAGCTTAAAAGGGGATGTAGGTATTGTATTAATTGGAGCAAGAAAGGTTGTAGTGTTTTTATTTCTTGAGTCGGCAGTGGAGAGCAGATGAGGACAGACTAGGTTCCGAATATAGTTTAAACTGATACTGTATTTGTATGTTTTCTAAAATAAGTTCAAGTAAGAATTTAAATTTGGAACTGATTTATAAGAATAAGCGTGGTGTTTTTCTTCATAGGAATCTACACTTTGGTACTAGCAAATCGATACACTAAATAAGAATATGATATATAATCTAAATGAACAAAATACTGTCATTTTTATCTTTTAAGGTTTGTTCGACATTCAAAAGTTCTTTAAAATGGTCTTATTGAAATAAATGATTTGTATTTGACATCTATACTTTTGGCTATACATACATAACCAGCTACAGAAATAAAAAAAATATTTAAGAACTTGGTTTAGTGGTTTTAAAGCTACATTTATATATTTAAACGGCTCCCTTTTTCTACGAGGAAAACGTCCAATATTTAGCTTGGTGGCAAGTCGTGATGTGTACCTATTATATATTATGTGTAGATTTGATCGACTAAGAACAATAGCTACCACAAAGCAGGATTTAGCACTAACCAAGCAGATGATGTTTGAGATAAGATAGATAGTACATGATGTTACACTTACCTGCGTACGAATAGAGTATAGAAGAATGTCTTTTTTTAATTTTTGATATGTCATGGGCAAGCATTTTGCCTATGATAGAGCAAGATAATACTACTATGAATAAAGATACTGCGCATAAATAATAACATGAATATTTAATTTATTTTTAATTGTTACCTCTAGCTCTTTTAGCTGTCGCCACTACTTTGTCCTGTGTCTTTATCACCCTAAGATAGACTGGAGTAAAATAAAGTATAAATGAATGAAATATGAAGGGATTGATCAAAAGAAAATGATCTAAACATTTATTCCATTATTTTGAGACTTTAAATACTAGTGAAGTAAGGTAACTTGTCTTGACATTTAAGTCTTTATAAATAAAATTGGACTACAAGAATGTACGTAACTGGCGAATGTCTGAACCGAAATGTAAAAATCCTTTTTTCCAAAACCTTGTTCTAACGACAAAGGATAACAAGTTTTTATGAAAGAAAATATTAAAATATTAATGAACATTTTTTTTCTGATTAGTTTCCCGTCGCTGCTTCGGTCTGGTACTACCGCTACATGGTGAAAGATTAAAAATTTGTAAATCAGACATACAGTTGCAAACAAACAGTAGTTTTTTAGGACACACGTTTACCTCTGATCCAATCAAAACCTGCTATCAGCCATATAGAAAATCCAAACTCAATACAGTAAGGGCTAAAATTTTAGAGGCTCCACTTACAATGTTAGCTGAGAGTAATATTGGTTGAGAATACAAGTGTGAACTGAATAGGAATAGCCTATTTCCTATATTGTATTTTTGCACTTATTTCTTTAGGCATTTTTGTATGTGTTGTTGCTGTTTTGTCTTGAGATGGAAGAAACGCAGAATAGTTCAGTTGTTAAGAAATATGAACGGTCTTTTCGCTTTTAAGTGCGATCATGATAAACCATTTCATTTTGAATTTGAAAGTAATGAAACTCGAGCTTGGTCCATCACATATGGATGTGTGTGTGTGTGTGTGTGTGTTTGTCTTTTTTGGAAATGTAAGATTTTTTTGAAATTTGAAGTTGTACTTCAAAATTTAAAACTCTAAAGACGCTTATAAATATAGGCTAAACGATCGGTAAGGCTTAAGCTGAAGATAGTTGATAAAGGAATCGGATTTTATGCTTTGTATATACATACATAATATGTATAATATATTTACAAATAAATTTTTCTATTCAGAAATCCCTAGTCGTTTCAGTCAGATTTACACTTACTTTTGTACTTATACTATTATTTAATGCATCAATAGTTGTATTTTTTAAAATTCTGAATACTGTAACATGATTTTCACCAAATTAATCAAAAATACTGGCGGAAATTCACGGACATCTTATATCTCTTTTATGAGTAATATGCATTCATTCATATTTGAATACAAAATTCGAAATTAGAATTTATTTTTAATCTCACCACACACACACCCACATAGGACCTATTATGGCGTCCATGATTGTTGAACATTTACATCAGCAATATAACCCTCTCAACGCCATTACAGATTTTAATCCCCATCAAAATTGCCCCTTTTACATGGTGTTTTGAGCGGTTTTACTAATTAACAACCCTTAACAGCTGTTTTACGATTCCCATTATATTAATAGTCTACTGTATGTGTATGGCCATAAAGGACGAAATCGTTTAAATGCAAGCAATGTTAAGAATATTAGAATGGTTGGTTTTAAGTTAAATGTTCCGTTTAGTGTAATTAGTTTTCTAACGATGTTTTTTGTTATTTGACTTTGTTCTGTCCAGACTTGACTAAAAAAATATAGTTAGCTTGTAGAACCTCGATTCGTTTTCCTGCTCTTAGACAAAGTTGCTTGGGCGACAAACCATGTTTTCTTCTTTAAGTGTGCCTTGTGCAACATGACCATATGTAAAACCCATTTTAGTTTCATATCATTTTTTACACAATATACCACGTAAGTTCGGGTTACTTTGACCCTGCGGGGTATCTTTGATCCAAACCCTTTAACCAATAATAACTGAGAACCAAACATATATTCGTTTTTCATTGGTTCGAAAATTTGGATCAAAGTTACCTCCCAGGGTCAAAGTAACCCGAACTTACGGTATCCATCTTTGATCGTAGAATTTCTTTCCATTAAACTATATTTAAATTCAAATTCAAATTCAAATTACTTTCTTTTGTAGATCATAGGTTACAGATGTTACAAGCTTTACATTGATCTGCTATGTCTTGCCACCAACGGCGTACAAATATGTTAAATTACTTTACCATTTATCAATTATACAAAGATCTCAATATTCAGATTAGTCATTAAATTACATTAAATTAAAATATAGGGTCATGCACTGTCAATATTATACATTACATAGCATCATAATTATAACAATCATTATCATATGTCATTAAATTAAACAAATAATGTTTTTTACAATGTGTTATCATTACAATTCAACTATCTATTGTTATTATTATTATTACCTTGCATTTGTCTTAGTAAATACACACACAGCATAATTCACCTCAAATCCTATCCTCCAAGTATTCAGTTACTGAGTAGTATGTCATGTCGCTAAGAAATTGACTTAGTTTTTTTTTTAAACATTCGTAAATCGTTTTCCTGCCTAACAGGTTTAGGAATTTTATTATAAATTCTTGGAGCCATACCTAGAAAACTTTTATTATACAAAGCTGTTTTATGTGGATGGGCGCATATTTCGTGGTCACGACGTTTAGATTTTAATAACTCAAATAAACTTAAGTTTGTTTTAACGAATAAAGCTACTTCGTAAATGTAAATGTTCGTTAATAAAATTCAGTAGACTTTTAGACACAAAAATCAATAGTTTAAAAATTGACGGTAGTAAGCGCTTATAGCACTATATGTAGCTATATTGTCATCATCATTATCATCGGCTCTTCGCTGATCAGAGATCTCAAATAACGTAGAAAAGGTTTGATCATTAATCGGGACGCTTCTGCCACGCGGATTAGCAACTTCAAATTTACTTCGAAATAATAAGACAACATTATCAACGCGAGGTTTACGCTCGCCGTAGGTCAGTGAGTGTTGGTGTTTTAATAATCAAAAGTACATTGGACTCGGAATTATCACATTGGCACTTCAAGGTCAACAGGCCAACACAACCTTAAGTAACTTATAACTTGTTATAACTTGTCTATGATCCTAAATATCAACTTAATAGTAAGACTAATCCGGTACGTACTAGCTCTCACACAGTTCTCTTTTTTTACCAGCAACAAAAAAAAATGTGTATCAATAACTACCGAGAAATATCAAAAGATGCTTTACGGTATTTCCCTTAACCTAAATTGTAACTAAAACAAGATTACCTGTCTATTGTTTCTACCTAACAAATTACAAGGAAAGAAGATCGATGGCTAATTCCGAATAACTTGTAGACTAAGGTAATATCATAGTCTGTCAGGATGATGTATTTCTGGAATAAAATAATAATTCGATCAATCATTTTCTTTGTTCGTTTGTAGCCGCCGTCATAGAGTCCATCTTGAATTGTTTTAGTTGTTAAATGTTGTTAGTCCTTGTAATATTGATTTGTCATTTAATTTATATTATTCACTATTGGTATTTAAAGCTGCTTGGTTACTTTTCATAGACCATTCCAGACTTTGCAGTCAGACAGAACAACAACAGACGATAAGATTATAAGTATGGAGAGCCATGCTTCGACACGTACGGGTTGAGTTGACCGGAGTGTTACCATGGCCTCGCAGAATACTGGCGTGAAACAACCACAGCGTTGTGTTTCACTGTGAGTTGTGTTACCGGAGGCTTAATCTTTTCCCTGCCCAATCCCTAAATCTCTAAAATCGTAATTGCCAAAAGAATGATTACTTACAGGTAATCCTGTTTGCCATCCTATAACATAAAAAAAATGAAAAATAAGATCGCTACAAAATTACATAATTAAAAGAGTTGTGGAAAATGTGTTGAATGAAATATAAATTCCAATAATTTAATAGCGACTCATTTGGAACGTTTCCTTTTATGGCGTTTGTTTTACCTTACATGTGTAAGTCAAAAATTTTTGGACTAATTGTATGTCGATCTTTGGGTATCAGGCCACTTTTAAAATTGTTAAACGCTGTTTCGTTCCTAACAATAGCTCTCAAGCTTAAACTAGAACTAAATCTCTGGATGAAACATGGCCAATATCCGAGGTTACAACTTATACAGGTAATCGCTTTAGCTATAAAATAAAATTTAAGAGAAACTTTACGGATTTCTGTAGTTTATCGTAGTTTTATTTATATTTATTTTTCGGTAAAATTAAAGCTCTTATAGGTACTCTGTTCTGTAGGAATCAATTTCAAAATGGTTATTCGGATTGTAGTGAATCTGAAATATGAGATTTATGCGAAGAACGGCTGAAGTTTGGTTCATGTAGATGGTCTAGTTCTTGGATTCAATATTACTTCGAACATCGTATCATCATTGCAGTTGATTATATTTTGAACCTTCCAGTGGGGGCATTTACAATGTTTATATATTGTCAGTCATACTTCAAAAGTTATTTTATGTGGGTCATCTAGTATGAAGATATAGGGCATATCACTATGTGACTGAGTACAATGCCAGACTTCGAGCGGTAACTAAGAATTTTAAAAATCGAAAGAAATGCGGCACATTTATGTAGTAAACAATAATTATTTTACTCACTTCTAGTGCCATGATTAAGGTGAAACAGCGGCGGCAACCTCTCGATTCTGGTCTTAGTCTTGGTCATGGTGCGGGTACCAAAGAGAGACTGGAAAGGTGTCTATTTATTCTGCCAAGCTATCATGCTCACAAATGAGTAAGTTAGCAATCCTAACGAGATATTCCGGGCGTTGGAGGTCGACGATCTTCGGCCAACATAAGTGTGAGCCTTCGGACGGCAAGTAAGGGTAGTTCGCCGCCTGACAAGAATTCGTCCCAAACGTATGGCGCGTCATAACGGGGTAGAGGGTGTGAGGACAATGATGTACTGGGGCTTGGAGCAGAAGAAGAAACGGGATGTTTCTGACACTCTCTCTCGCTCCTACCAGGGCGGAACAATTAATTGAAAATTGCCACTTTTTCATCGGCTAAATGTGTAACATAAAGCGATATTACATTTTATTTAAACTGAAATAATACACTTTTTGTTACTACAAGGCTTCTAATTGATGCTTATTATTAGAACAAACACCTGAATTGGTGTCGAACGAAAAACTTGGCTGCTTCAAACCCACACCAACCACTTCAATTTAACTTGAAATAATATTTTTCGTTTAGCTTTTAACAAAAGTAATATTCGTTCCGTTTTCTCAATGTTCCTTTAATTCGCCATCTTTGTTTGATCTGGACCGTAATGGATATTGTAAATGGAAGAAAAATCCAAGGGATAATACGCATTTTGGGCAATACGTTCTTTGATATTCAAAGCTTCGTAATGTTTTTGTTGTTTACAATATTTATGTTGTATTGGGTCTGTAATCTTAATGTTTTACCCACAATAAGATTTTGATGAAATAAACACTGCTTTCTTGTGGAGTTTTAAAGGACTACCGTTCTTTTAGATTTTACCTGCGAGTTTCAAGTTCTGTTGTTTTCACCAGATCTGTATTGTATGCGTCAAATTCAATAACTGCCATACGGCTTATCAAGATTTTATAAACTTTTTTTAACCTTTGACTTAAAGATAAACACAATAATTCTGATGATATGTTTTAGTGCCAGATATCTCAAAACCCTTATTATAATAATATGTTTCCAGCAAATTACTATCAGTCATTTGTTCCTTGCCGATTCACAAAGGATTTATAAATGATTCAGATAGCAATATGCATATCTAATACCACTTAATTCCTTCGAATCAGCAGTAATGACAATGTACGCTTTCCTCAAAGCCCGCATAGAAGGAAAATTCGCTCACATAGTCATATAAAAACATATAATACAGTATTGCTTACGAAGAGTAATACTATTTGCTTTAGAAACATGCGCCTTTTGCTACGATATCATTTGAACCGGTCCAGATATTACACTCGTGATAATGTAGGAAAATATCTAGAAAATTCTCCGAAATATGTATCTAAGTTTTCTTTTTAGGCCTCCCCAATAAATAGTAATTGGTACAACAACGAAAGTCGTGGTGACCCGGTTAAGGAGCACGCTTCTCATACATGAGGGTGAGGGTTCGAAACCTGGCAAGTACCATTGTGACTTTTTCCAAGTTATGTGTACTTTCTATGATTATTTAGACACCACTGACATACGGTGAAGGTAATCATCGTGAGGAAACCTGGATTTATAATTTCTAATTATAAGTTTGAAATCAACAACCCGCATTGAGAAAGCATGGTGATTAATGCTCTAACCTTCTCCGTATGAGAAGAGGCCTTTGCTCAGCAGTGGCAACTTATTAGCCTGATGATGATGATGATGATGATGGTACAACAACATTTGAATAAGGAAATGATTATTCTTTTAAAGGTCAAATTTCCAACTTCGCAATTGGAACTAGCCAAATATGTACACTCTAAAATGAAAGATACATCAAAAGATGGAAATTGTACTATATTTTTTTTTAATCAGAAACACACAGTGACCAAATAGTCGACAAACTAAACATGCACAACAGAAAACTGGGTTCGAGGAACTCATTAAAGCAATATCAAACTTAATGTATGGCGTAATACGACCGAAATACGTTATCTCCTGCCGTAACTTACATTTTGCATGACTGTTATCTATTGTGATTTAAGGTTTATGGCCCTCAGAGCTGCTGCACGATAATATATTATACTGTTTTTGTATAAGAACTATGCTGTTTAAAGAGAATATCCAATGAATTCTTGTTTGAAGTGTAATGGAATTGTCTTTTATGGTTGGTTAGTTTGAATTTTGGATCTTTATTCCTTTTGTTTCCAGTGAGAAAAACATCCTCCTCTTAAGATAAGTATCGTAGTGTCAATAAAATGAGTCTTTCTTTAGCGTCGGTATTACAGCCACAGCTGCAATCCAATGCAATTTCTTTAGATACTTTTCTCAGCTTATCGTGTCGGACCACGACATGAAGATAATTAAATTAAACACGCAACAACAAAACAAAGTATTCTTCGCTTCAAATTATTTGAAATTCAATCCCTTAATTTACGAGCAGCCACAGTCGTCTACAAATTAAACGTAGATCACTCCTACGCTAAAACTTGAAACTTCAAGGTCACATCCGAGCATTTTGAGCTACCAAGACTAAAAATTAAACATGGATCCCTAAAATCTACTTCGGAGTTCCTTTAGAACTTTTAATAAAGCAATTTCTATCCAAAAATGGAATTACAGATTTATATAAGTAATTTATGTATTTGAAATATAATTTATTCCGATCGCATAAGACATAAATGAATCCGAAAAGTTTATTAATGGGCATTTTGAAGGTGGACGGTTGCTCTCCTGGATCGCGTGTACTGAATTTATAATAATACTTATGCTTACTCCCGTTATTGTGGTGGCATTGTACACTATATCATCTATTTTACATTAAAATAAATCATGTTTTCTGAAATCATACACAAAGCTCTTATCAGTGATCATGTTGGAGCAGAAAATCGGTTCACAACACTACACCAATTTCTTAACTCAGCCTAAAATGCCATTTGATGTTTCGAATTGAGCTTTTTGACATTATAATATTTCTTAAAAACCATTTCTTCGAGGGGTCCCGTAACATAAAAGAGTACCCACTTATATCCACTTACGTCATTTTTGCAAAGAGCCATTTTGGATCAAAAGCAACGTCATGTTCGGGAATCTTTTAATCTCATTCCTCTCATGTATGAGTTAGCTATGATGAAATAGCTCGCCAATCTCATATTTTC
This sequence comes from Spodoptera exigua, assembly GCA_902829305.4. NCBI lineage: Eukaryota > Metazoa > Arthropoda > Insecta > Lepidoptera > Noctuidae > Spodoptera > Spodoptera exigua. Next base: position 10,777,667 of record LR824612.2, read on the forward strand.
TAGAAAAAATAAACTACAACAGTTGGATTTATGACTTTAGACTTTTAGCTAGATTGCTAGAATATTTCTTATTCCCTTTTTACTTTCTAACAAGATCTTTGTCACTTACTTAACGATAAATGAGGGTTCGAAAAAAAAGGTTGTTCATATTATTATTGTCTTTTATTTATATTGTAAGGACTTCTTACTTTTAAACCATTTAATTATTGAATTGCTGTGTCGTTTTTTAGTTTGTAATGTAGATAGCGATGAGAATGTAGAGAGATATATTGATCATACAACATACTTAATTGAATGTCCACTAATGTGTCAAATAAATATATTACAGCAGAAATTGTGGAAGGGACTTACTAGTTGTGAAGAAATGCATTCATCGTTCTACCGAAGCCAAAAAATCGACAAAAGTACGCGCGTCTTGGATGCGATTTGTGCACGCTACAAATTTTAGTGTGATCAACAAATTCTCGTTCAGGGTCCGGGTCTGTGTGTTAGTAAACGTACGACCCATGACCAGTAGAAAATTGCAGCGTTATAGTAATAGGTAAATATCATACCAAAATGACATTGACAAAATAAAATTGTAACCTTTTTTTAATATCAGAATATCACTCAACGCAAACTAAACTTCACATTTAGCTGGATAATCCGTACTCTGACTTTGAATTGAAACCCATCAAATTCATCCATGGGTAGCATTAAGACTTAATGATTAAACAGGAAGGGTGTTCAACTGTTCATGGGTCTAATAACACCGTACGCCAATCACCGATCCGGCCACCCCTCGAAATTATGGGGTCCTTCGAGAATGTTCGCTGGAGATGTTTCATCAGTGACGCTTTTGTTCTTAATTGGACTGTTCCGAAATTTCGAAAATGTTACCAAAACATTTTTTGTTACTTTTTTTTTGCTAGCAGACTCATAAAGTCTTTCGGATTTTTAGGTATTGGGGAGAGAAGGAATAAGAGGAAGAATTGGGCCTTGGGCAAAACACAATGGTCAAATCAAGCCGGTTTTCTGTATGGCCGTGGTATCACTCCTTCCCAGGCGACCGTGAACAAACTTGACTTCCGACCGTGAACAAAATTAATCTAGATTATTTACAAAGATCTTGATATAAGGATGATATTTTAATTAAAAAACAATCTTGTCCCATTTAAAAATATCATTATTTTCAAATAAAGATCATTTGAAAAACTGACAACGTCTAACTCACGCTTAACTTATACGACGCCACGAGACAAACATAGCTTAGATGCTCAAACGATATTAATTCTAGTTATGCCTTGGTATGTCTGTAGATTCCAATTAAAGCTGCAGAATTCATATTAAGTATTGGACCTCTATTCATAACTTATTGAGAATGGAGTTTTAATAAAGATTATTAAAATAGTAAAATTAATTTAAAAAAACAAGTGTCTAAACTATGAATGGGGTAATAACATTTAATTAAATATTAATCTTTTTTATTAAGAAAATGTTTAGCATTTTCGGTAATGGTTGATTTTTTGAATGGATTTCGAATTGTCGAAACTGATAATGCATTGTCCGAGCTGCAGGTAATGATTGTCTTTTTTTATGTCGTAGTCGGCAAACGATCAGGTCATGAATGATGAGTAATCGGTGCCGCCCATGGACACTCGTAATATCTTAAGAGTACCACAAGTCTTGAGAACTATAAGGGATTTTAATTTCATTATTATAATGAATCTATCTAATAAAGTTTGTAAAATTATTATTAAATTCCGATTGCATGGTAAAATAGACTGTCATTGCCCATAGCTGCAAATATGAGTACACTTTCATATTGGTCTTAAATCTAAAAATATTTTCGTGCATTCAGAAATTCATGTCTTCTTTTAGAATTTCATTGAAGTTCCAGCGCGCGCTGGCACAGTGGTTTTGTTTATTTACTCATAAGACAAAACAAAATGGTATAAAGTTGAACTTTTATTTGCCAGTACTGAAAACTCAGCTCTATAGATAACAAAGTAAATTATAACAGAAGGTTGGCTTTAGTGAATAATAGTATTCAAATTGGATATACCATAATAAAACTTGTTCGGTCAATAATTCTAAAGTATAGTTTTCGTGGAAGCAAACATATCTATTGCCAAATTAAAATAAAACTAAAATCAAACATAACTTTAATAAAACAAACAATCAGCTACTAACTATTAGATAAAAGGTTATAATTAAATTTAGACCGAACTTTTCCATTGTGAGCCCAAATCTATTTAAATAGAAAACCTTTAAAATGGCACCGAAAATGTAGAAAACATACATTGAATTTAAAAAAAGAAACGCAACATTTAGCACTTTGCTTTTAAGTATGCAAAAACATATTAAATAATCAATATACCTAATAGTTCGACAAACGTGTTGTTGATAAGCCAACTCGTTTGTATATTATAAACGTTTCATGATCACCCGCACCGCCAGAAGATTTTTGAGTAGAGACAGTCACCAAATGACTTTTCTCGCCCAAGATGAGGCGAGAGGAAGTGTCAGACTCTTACTGACTAACCCCTGCCCCCACCTCCGTTCCTTTTCCTGCTCCAGGCCGATATCTTATTGCACTTGCCCCACAACACCGACTCATCGACCGTGTTGGGCCCTGTCTGTAATGGTCTTTTGGCTACCCCAGAGGAGTTACGAGTGCGTCGCTACCTTTCTGAGGATTAGAGATTGGTAGTAACCTAACAAAGACGTCGAAACACAACGTTGTGTTATATTTGAATACTATTTAAAATGCTATCGTACCTAAACTGCTAGCTTAACCGACGTTATGCTAGCTTTTGACAGACAGGCTTTGCCCGATTCGAAAAAGGGCAAAACCTTTTTGGGTAAAAGAAGACCATAACGGGCTTCTGCGCAGCAGCACATTATCATGCACTCTTGATCATGATGGTGATAATAATAACTACTTCATAAAAAATACGATATTATTTGTACTTTAAAAAAAATCACATTCGCAACCAATAAATAAATAGTAAATCAAATATATAAATCGGTACATCCCGCCTAGCCAGCTAGCTATCTTATTCCCGGGTTAAAAATACTAGAACCTCTGCACTTTTCATTCCGTGCTTGGAATGTTTGTGACACGCCACGGATATGACCAACAGTCGCGTTACGGATATGAAGTTTTGTCCAGCTAAAGATATTTTTAGAACACTTGGCTTCAAATAATGGTATAAAATGCACTGCTTGGATTTCTTACTGGTTTAGTAGTTGGTTCGTCGTTTTGTAGGGATTTTGTTGAGAGGTTGAAACTGTTTTTATGTAGCTTGTTTAGTATTTTTCCTGAATATTTAACTTGTTATTTTGTAACATGTTCATTCGTTAAATCTAGGACATAGCAAAACGCCTGCTACACTTCAACCGCGTGGTATGTTGATAAAAAATAGCCTACGTTCTACTCTGGAGTACTATGTCTGTGCCAAATTTCATCCAGATCCGTCCAGTCGTTTTGGAGTGATTGAGTAACAAATATCCAAACATCGTAACTTTCGCATTTATAAGAAGTAAGATTTTAAATGAAATTATTTACGCACCACACCTTTTAAACACATTGAGGTAGGTTAGGTAATGGTAAATTAACTTCGAATACTACTTTTTGTTAGTTGTGACATTAAAATGTTTACCCATAACCTCTGCAACTCCTTTATGTTGTAATCCTAGAATATAGTAAATAGAGATAATCATGAAAACACCAGAATATTGAAGTCTGGTGAGTTCCAGAAACATGAATGACTGTCATAATCCCGATACGACTAAAATCAGAAGAAACTAGACTAGAAGAAAGCGAAATGCCTTAAATACTGCCTACGAAATTAACACATACAAAAAACGAGGAACAAATTAAAACAATCCTCAATTCAAAAACACACAGTTCAAATTACCTTGCTATCAAGATCAGGCTAATAAAATACGTTTAATAAAAACTAAAAAGTTACCACGATGAGAACAGTAACAGCATCGTTTCACCAAAGTGTTGAGAACTTAGAAAGAATAATGTGGCAACTATTACCGACATCGTTCGTAGATTTTTCTTTATTTCAAGATGGTTGCTTTAAAATTTATGTTCTTGTGAATTTTGTAATGGAATTTCAATAAAATTTTTTGTTATTCCGTAAATGAGCAGGATGGATTACCTGATGGTAAGCAATTGGTATCTGTATGTACCTACACTTGGAACACCAGAACAATTATGTGTGCGTTGTCGGTCTGTTGTTGATTTGTGGGATTTTGGTGATTTACCTCCAGTAACCTTATTTACATGGCGAAACATAACGCTGTGAATGTCTCACGACGGTTTTCTGAAAAGCTACTCCGGTCGGGCCGACCCATTCTTGCCGAAGCATGGCTCTCCCACACTTAAAGTTATTGCGATTTTCTATTTTTTTAGATATATCAATCGATAAATAAATATAAACTACATAAGGACGATTCTGCGATTTCTCATAACCACTCCTACACTAGCACCAAAAGGGCAGTGATTCTCACATCACGATGTAACATCAATCTTATGCCACTAGTTTAATGAGTCTCAAATGGGAAAACCTTATGATTATATCATTATAATGGCGTTCACACATTTTCAGGATTGTTATTTTAAAAATTATAGTCGTATTCATGTCGAAGGCTACCTCACAAAACATACTTTACTCAATCATAAAAACCCATTTTAAAATGTCAAAATTCCAAACCAAAAATGTCACAATCACATGGCGTAATGATATGAACCGAATTTATCACATTTATTGAACTCAAGACCTCTTGTTCAGCTGAAGCACATCTTTCATTGTTGTTTATGTTTCGAAGTTTTCCACTTAAAAGCGAAAAATATTTTATTTTTGTTAAATTACACGAAAACTTTTATAAACTACATTTTCGCATTTCACTATTTACTCATAAATGAACCTTCAACATTGTTCAATTCCAAGTTTCTATTTTAAAACAGAAGATTCAACAATTCTGAAATTCAGTTACAGGAGCTCTGCAGCAGATACCTTTTTAGCAAAATAAATATTTTTATTTTCTTTTAGCATTACTTTGTCATGTCTTTCGAAGTGCAGTACGGGTTCAAAACTTGACAATTACCTGTAGTATGTGACTTTTCCGAATTATGTGTATTGTTCAATATTTTAGACAATGCTCATCATAGTATTGCAGTCCTACAACAATTGTAGTGAATAATGCTTAAACCTTCTTCAGGTGAAATTGTCTTATTTCTAGTTACTCCATAATCTCTCGAAATAGGCTCTAAGTGTATTTACAATTTCACCGTGACCTAAAGTATTTTTTTCTATTCGATTGTCTAGCATACAAGATAGCTTACGGGCTATAGACACCCGTCTATCCTCTATAGACACCATGCTATCGCAACATTTGAGGTTTGGAAGGATGCTGAAGGATGGGGCCTCCGGTAGCTCCGGCAAAACACAACGCAACGTTTGTATAACACTGATTTTTTGTAAGGCCGTGGTATCAATCCGGTCGATCGATTCGTTCGGAATACATGACCTCCTACACATTTTGTAAGTTGTAACATTCGACTATAAAGATAGTCCAGTATATAAAGAGACGCTCACAGAAAAATCAGACTTTATTTTCTAAAGGTGAAAAAATCACTTTTCCACACAAAAAGGCGGCAGCCTCTCACGTAGGTTTATTTTCTTGGTCCCACGTGTGTCGCTACCGAATTAGGGTTGACGGGGTAAAAGTATTATTGTTATAACCTAACCACTATTTTGTTTGAATGTCTGAACATGATTATATCTTGTAGTTCTCAAGCAATGTTCACTTCGTAACATGACAACGACCTAGGCTACTGAAAGTTTACATTCACAATCCAATAAGAATAAGAAAAGAGACTCCTAGGTAATGAGAATAAAGACCATTTTTCAGAGTAAGATCCAAAAGCAGCATCTATTTTTTGAGTATATTTTTAGAAGCTAAGCCTAACTTTTATTGGTTTTTTTAAATTGTGACTTAGGTCTGCAAACCTACGATACCTTTTTGTTTGTGTTTTTTTACCGTCGTTGGGTATGGAATAGAATATTGTTTTAATCTTACGTTATGTTTGTTTTTTTTTTGTGTGGCGTGAAGAATGTGAGTTTTAAATATAGAAGCTTTTGTACCGAAATGATTACAAAGACAATGAAGCCAATTAAAAAAAAACAGAACAATTCCAATTCCATATTTGAATAATCAGAATTAAAGAATATCACAGAGAAAATTAAAATAACATATCAACAAACCATGAATGAATTTATTGCCACAAACACAAACTGTAAAATGGTAAGATCAGTATATTTCTGTTAATATCATCCGAAACTGTGGCTCATAATTTTAAACCTATTGGTTTAATTAAAGGCTTAATTGTATGGAGCATGACCGCAATGGAACCGCATCGGACTTGTGGAAAGTTACCAAACGTTTAAATACGGTCGGGACAAAACTATACCTACATACCTATTTATTGAGAACTTTGTCACTTTGGGGTCATAGTCCGTTAAACCTGGATAATTTTATATGATATGACGATATAATATATAAGTCTTTAAGTAATTATTATCAGCCCGGAGATTCAGGCCCGTTTCTTTTGCATGGGGACTCGAAACCTGGCAAGTACCAATGTGACTTTTTCCGAGTTATATACGTACTGTATTATGATTATTTAAACACGACAGAGAAACTGTGAAAGAAAACTAATCGCTTTCATTCTGGTTCCTTAAGCTTATTGCCATGCAAAAAAACGCACAACACGAGTACTCCACACAGAAAAAAATATTCTACAAATTATTCATAGGTACCTACGTAACAAATAAACATTCGAGACACAATTTTATAGTAAGGCACTCAATGGTCACCGATATTTATAAAAATAAACTGAAATAAAGGCATAAGTGTGTGTCAAAACAAAAGGTGACTTTTTAATTAAAAAAGGTGATAGAGAGGTGAATGATCAGAGAGATGGACTGTAAAAATACATCGCTATTCGTATGGGCTAAATTTAGTACAAAGACCAGAGCCTTTTTGACCTTATGTGGGAGTTAACGTATCGTGTACATATGACTAGAGGTGCTATTGAAATTTGGATTAAAAACTTCATTCGTGAAATTAAGTACATACTTGACGTTTTTCATCGGCGCCGCCCATGGACACTCGTAATATCAAAGGATCTTTTTGGGTTATTTGGGATTTAAGGATAGATGTCTTGGGTGTTTAGGATGTAAGGGCCGAAGGATTGGGCCTCCAGAAACGTCATTCACACCACGAAACATAACTCAAGCTTTATTTCACTCCGGTATTCTGTGAGGCCCGTGGTATCATTCAGGTCGAGCCAAACAATTTGCGCCGTGACATGGCTTCCCCACACTTATTCGGACGTGTATCTAAATTTCATTGAAATGTTAATAGTATTTCCGACATCGTGCACCTCATGCTCAAAAAGCGGGTACTCAACCTCCGGGCTACTACTATATTTTTTATATTTAATACCACAGTTCAAATCAGAATAATGTTTTATTTTGTATAAGCTGCTTTGAATAATTTTCGTATCCTTACCATGTAAAGTCAAAAGGGTAAAGAATAAACGGATATCCATGAATTTGTAAAGGCGGAAACATTCTTATGTGTCGTGGCGTGTCGTGTTGCGTAAAAAGCGTCAGGTTTTCATACATTTGATAGATACACGCGGCATCACATGACACGCCATACAGACAAAAAGTCATAGTTAATTTTTTTGAGAGCGAAATCATAAACTTTTCTCCCGCCCTTTGAAGGCGAGAAGGAGTTTAAGACTTACTGACTAAAAACCAACCAGCTCCTTCTACTGCTCCGGTCCGTGGTATATTAATAAAACCTATTATATTATAAGATACATCGGCAAACGAGGTTTATTACCTGGTGGTAAGCAATCAGCGCCGTCCATGGACACCCGAAACACCAAAGGAGTTACGAGTGCACCGACTGTGTTACACCGAAGTAACTTTTTTTTTTTTTTTTTGTGAGGGGAAAATCATCAAATGACTTCTCCCGCCCAGGGCCGGGCAGGAGGGAGTGTCAGACTCTTGCTGACTAAAAACCCCCCTGTTCCTTCTCCTGCTCTGTGCCGAGGTCGCGGTACCTTATTGCGCTTACCCCGCAGCCCCGGCTGAACATCAGCCCTTTAGGGCCCCGTCTGTGGTGGTCTATTGGCTCTTTGAGGCGCGCGCGGAACGCTACGCGCCGTACGCTCGGGCCTGGTTCTGGTCGGGCGGCGAGCTGCCCTTACTCGCCGACCGCAGGCCCGTACTTACGGTGGCCGGAGATCGCCCCTCGATCCCCGACGCCCGTAGTGTCGCCAGTTGCGGCTGCTGGGGCGTGAGGAGGAGGATTGCTCCCTCACGCGGGCCGCCTCTCTCTTTGCGAGCATGACCGCTTCACAAAAGGAGGAGACGGCGTCCCAGTTCCTCTCACTCCGCACCATGGCCTCGACTAAGGCCGGGCGCGAGAGGTCGCCGCCGCCGATCACTTCCCTGAGGATACGGCGGTGCTCAGCCCAGGCAGGGCATACCGCTACCGTATGCTCCACCGTATCCTCTAGGTGGTCCTCACAATGACGACACTCGGGCGTTTCCTCCCGCTGAATCCGAAACAGGAACCTACCGAAGCTGCCGTGCCCGGTAAGCACCTGCGTCAGACGGAAGGTGAGGACGCCGTGGCGTCTCTCAAGCCACTCCTCAAAGAGGGGTCTTACCGCTGCTATGGTAGCGTGCCCGGCCCTCGGTTGCGACAGTCGTTGTCTCCACTCTGCCATGAGATCTCGCCGGAGCTCATTCCGCCACGCATTTATTTGGCGCGGCAGAGGATCTTCGCCCCGGCGACGCGCGTCTGCGCGCAAACTGTAGACGCGCGCGAGACACCGAAGTAACTAAGTATGCTTCTAACCATACATACATAGTATGAAACCTAACCGTTTCTGACGCGTCACAACGACACGATTCCACCACAAGAAATCGTCTGGTTTATGTAAAACAAAATCCGAAGCTTACATTACGTATGTATTGTTATAACTATATAAATGGTAATATGGTCTCGATTATGTGCGGATAGTATGAACATACATAATTATCTATATCATGTTGTTATAGACAATTGTAGAAGTAGTTATATCGAAAAACATAATCTTTATATGGAGACCTATCTGTCAAAAAAAAATATTGAAACCTAGGCTACAGAGTTTCAGTCGCTGCTCGGCTCCAGTTGATCGTAGCATGATGTTATATAGCTTTACTTGAACAATGGAATATGTAACAGATTTTTTTTTATTCGAACCAGTCGTTTCGTAGATTTGTGCGTTAAAACAAATAAATTTTAATAAACAAAAAAAAAAACGATTTCTGCAGCTTTATAAAAAGAAAAGATGGGTGTTACAAAATTATGTTTATTTTTATAAGGCTATAAAATAGTTTATAATGCAATAATCACGAAATAATAATATAAATCACGTGAATCTATAACACAATTTCGCAAGACATGCCTACCCGATTGGTTCCCCAAAGAAATTGATTGATATTCACGTCATGCATCACACAAATAATATCATATGTTTTATTTACTCAACTGGATTCCGCTGACGAACCCTTTTTCTACGAGACACGTTTTCCAAAATATTGTTCGCTCATAACTGGATTGACGAAAAGAAATTCTTGATGCTTACGTTCTTTGAAGTTGAGATAAGGATGCTTAGAAAAGGAATTGTATTTTAGAAAAATGATTTTACGGGTGCATTTAAACAGTATAATTTTACAAACATATCACACTTTTTTTGTCAGGGGAAAATGTTCTAAGTCTTACCCGGCCAGGATAAAGCTAGAGAGAGTGAAATACTCATTCCTTTCCCTGCTTTAGGCCAAATTTCGCTTACCCCGCAACGCCGGCTGAACGGTCCCGTTAGTGCCTCGTCTGTAGTGGACAATTTGCTCTTTGAGGCACGCGCGGAACGTGGTCTGGTCTGGTTCTGGTCGGGTAGCAAGCTACCCTTGTTCGCCGTCTGCAGAGCAGCGCCGGTGAGCGGAGATCATCTCTCAAAACATACCTACAACTTAGAATCATCACAATAAATCATCTGTTCTATTGGATAGGCCGGTAGCCGAGCAGACGGATTATCTGTTACAACAGCGCCGTTTATAGATAACCAGAGGAATTACAAAAGCTTTGCCAACCTTTTGGAAGTTAAAGCATTGGCGATTAGAGGCGAGAATTAAAGTCGGGCTTCCGGTAGGTAAATTAGTTACGTTGCTTTACGCAAGTTTTCTGTGAGGCCACTGTATCATTCCAATGAGTGAAATCAGCCAACAGATTGGTAGTAAGTATCAAGGAAGAACTCCATAAAAAACCACCAACATGTACCATACACTTTTTACAGGTATTGTACTGAATCATACCAACAAACAATGAAAATCAATCAAAGTTTACAAAGCACTCAAGATTCATATACCCAACTCTCTTTTAAGCAGCCAAATATCACAAAGCTATATCACGATGTTTATTCGTAATAAATATCATGTCACATCACAGACTGACAACCAACAAGCTAAGGATCATATAACTGGACCTATGAACAGTACGTTATCGTACATTAACTACTAGTTACTTGTGTATAGACCATTAAAATGAGTGTTGTAGTATGAATAAGACGATGTATAAAGATAAAATATTAATATTGATAATATTGTGGCGTTTGGTTACTGCAGAGTAGAATACATTTTGTCTCCACAGTTATTGTACGTGTTTTTTATGTGTCTCCTGCAAACGAGCAGACTGATCACCTGATCCAAAGTGATCAACACTGCCCAAGGACACCTGGAACACTAGAGGACGCAAAGGCGCGTTTGCCTTTTAAGAAGGAATAAGCTCAGTTTTTTCTTATAGTAAGAGCTTACTAAACTAAGCGTGGGAGAGCCAAGCTTCGGCGCGAATGTGTCGGCTCGACCGGAGTGATACCACGTAATCCCTCCCCTACCCCTATCCATTCCCGATCCTTATATCCGCAACCCCTATCCCTAAAAGGCTGGCAACGCACTCGTAACTCCTTTGGTTTTTCGGGTGTCCATTGGCGGCGCTGATTGCTTAACATCAGGTAATCCGTCTGCTCGTTTGCGGACTTATACCATAAAAAAAATCTTGTTCAAAGTGGCGGGTGCAAGAGCAATAAAAATACGCAGGAGAAGGAACGGAGTAGTTTTAGTCAGTAAGAGTCTGACAAAACTTCTCGCCTACCGAGAGCGAGAGAAGTCTACTGCACGGTTGGCGTAGTGGCTGGGCTACTGGAATAACACTTTATGTGATCCCCATTGTTTTGAGTCTGGGTGGTTTGTGTATGTGTATTTGTATGTTTGTTAACTCGCCCGACACAGGGCTAAATCTTTATGTGAGTCAACGATACGTTAAAAGAAAAAAAGAAGTCATTTATTGATTTTCCGCTTTAAAAAATCCAATTAAAGAACTACATCGCACGAAGAACTAACCAATAAGCCAGGAAAGTATGACTATCAAGTACATAAAATAGTTTAGTTACTTAAATGTTGATTTTGAATATAAAGATCAACACTACTATTTTGTGTTTTTTATTTTCATTTATTTGTTATTTTACCAATACCAATAGCTTTAATATTTCATACTCAAAGGCAGAAAACATTAAAGGGGTCCATTGGATAGCTCACGGAAATGGTTTCTTTCATTTTACGACATTAGTTGTCGGGTAAATGGCCAACATATTTCGCGTTAGGAGGATTACTTATGTTACATTATTGTCGGACAAAAAAATATATTATTTGCTTGTTTTTATATTATTTTATTTCACTTTGTAAATTTTGGCAAAGTTAATGCAGTATTCCATTAGGTGTTTTTTTACGGTGAAAAATAATTAAATGACTTTTCCCGCTCTGGGTAGGGTGCTAGTGAATATCGGTCTGTTACTTACTAAAACAAAGTGTGTATTGCTGAACGAGGCACCGAGCTACCATTATGCCTATGAGATGTATATGTAAATTCAAAAGATCAAATATCAAAGGCATTCCGACTGCATTTTCTGGATAATATGTTTGTATAATTGACTGAAAATCTATTTCTTATGCAATGAGATTCGTTCAGTAGTGTTAGTATGAAATAGAAATATACACACGAACAAACATAATTTATAACACAAAAATCGTAGCAAAACCTTTTTGTGAGGAGAAAAGAAAAGAAAAGAAAAATCGTCAAAAGAGGGAGAAGTCCCTCTCCCGTACAGGATCGGGCGGGAGGGAGTGGCAGACTCTTACTGACTAAAAAAGAATTTTGCAAATCGGTCCAGACGTCTTCGAATACCCGGTGTACATACAAGAATTGAGAAACTCCTCCTTTTTTGAAGTCGGTTAAAAACACCACCGTTCCTTTTCCTGCTCTAGGCCGAGGCAGCGGTGCCTCACTGCGCTTACTCCGCAACCCCGAATGAAACCTGGACTCAAATTTAGTATAATAAGTTTAAAACCCTTTAGTAAGCGTGGTGATTGATGCTCATTTCTTCTCAGTGTACGAAGACTATTCTTCAGAAGTGGTCACTTTCCGGCTGATGACTAACAATGAATTTGCAGATGAGATGATGAGAGACCTGTTGCATCATATTAGTAAATGGTAGATGATATAATTAATTACTTTCTACTTTTTATATCTTACTTATTAGTATTCCAGAAATAAATTTTCAGAAGGTATTTAATTTATACCAAAATTAAGACTCCTTTTGTACCCTAATGGCATTCAAGTACGATTTAGTATAATTGCCTGAATGTTGGCCTAAGAACTATTAACTAATACTCCAGCAATTAAGATACCACCGTCCTTGTAATTACAGGACAAATTCGTAATGAATGTCTCATAGTTAAAATTACGAAATTATTACAACTCAGCCTTTTTAGAGCAGGTACAACATGAATAAGATATTTTTATTTTTAAAAGACATTTCTGATTACCAAGAACTGTTTTGGGTATTGCTTTTTGTAAGGCTTAATTTTGTGGCTTATTTATGCGTAAAAAATAAACAAAAATTATTTTTATTTTCAGCTATAATTTTCTTGGTATCTGTTTTGTTTAAGCTTTCAAAGATGAAATTAGACCTTTAGAAATAAAATTACTTCAGTTGAGGCATTTACGACCATTTATTTTAACTGGATAGGAAAGTAGGTGCATTTTTGTGTTCTTGCACTTTTGCATAGCCTTCGGGGATTCTTTGTATATACTCATATCTAGATATCTTTCTCATCATACTATAATCGTACCACTGCTGAGGGTTTTTCTTTTCTTACAAGGAGTAGGAATAAGTATTAATCACCACGCTTGCTTAAGGTGGGCTGGCAGTTTGAATCCAACCATATTTTGGTGTATAATGTAATCTTATAAAGTACACTTAAATGTATAAAAATCGGAAAAAGGTTATACTTGGAAATCCACACCACCACTGCGTGGGAAGTGCGCGTCCCGCCTTAACCCCCAGGCCATCACGATAATCTGGATTTCTTGCCTCCAGTAAAGATATAACTTTACGCTTGAAGCCTAAACAATTTGTAACATAACCTCTTTTCCAAGAATAGACTGAACGACGACTTACTGACCAACTACTAAAGGGAGGATCCATAAAAAAGGAACTTAATAGTGCTAGAGAAATAAAAATAAAACAAATTGTGAGGGCGTAACGTCCAGTTCGTGACGAGACTCGCGCATAAGGGATTTTGTGACAAAACGCGAAATTATTGCCACGATGTCTACAAAGTTATCATAATTAATAGAAGTGTGTGTGGTAAGTGCAGAGATTGTATTTTTTTAGACAAATGAAATGTTTGAGCTTCGAAATAATAGCAATCTGCTAATTAGTGAAACGTTGCTCTTTCGACGTTTCTTTCTTTGAAAATGTCATCCAATTATTCTATGGAGACGTGTCATACTGATTAAAAACTGCCCTATTGATTCATTTCAAATTCCTGGATATAATTTCGTTGCAGATAAACGGTATTCCATATCACATTTTTTTATTAGATAGCTATTTTACAATCAAACTATTTTATACAGCAGCTCAGATTGTATGCTTCGTATGGAAAAGGAAATAAGTTCAAATTCAAAAACAGTACAGTCTCAATAGTTAATTGGAACTTACAGTAATTATCAACTTCCAGTCTTAAACTTTAGTAATTAGATTCGATTTGTCGATTCCGATATCTCGAAACTTTTGCTGAAGTTAAACTACAACCACGATCCAGTCATTTGAACGTAGAGATTCGAAACAGTAATTTCTTAAATTAACCAGTAGTCGCAGACATATCTTAATTTTTATTGTGCTAAAGGAGGTTTTATACGTCATTTAGTCATCATTTTTATATTATAATTAATTTTATATTATATTATAATATAATTAGTCATCATAATTTCAATCAGTGTGTGGATGTGGACAGTGAGGGTCAAAAGTAAAGTTGTACTTAACCAAAGCTAGTGTCTATTTTTTATAGCTGATGGTCAGAGGTTCCTTGACTGATTAATTTGTATCAACCAGTCAAGGATTCTAAAGTAATTAATGACTGGTTTTTTACGCTTGAACTTGTTTTACGAGAAGAAAAGAAGTAAGAAGTTTTACACATTTTCGCATTGGTAGAGTGCAATTGCACTTTTGACCCTAGACCGTACATGTGAAGTTGTGTGTTTGGAAACGCACCCATGACAGGAGAAAATCATAATGACCCCAACGTTTTGTAAACAAAAAACATTAAAATTATACAAGACAACGACTTACTTGTATCCATAGTTATTCCACGAACTAAAAATAGATCTACATAATATACAGTAAACTAATTTATACGTAATTCCGATCAGTTTGTCTAACCATTATTTATCGAAACATTATATAGCAGAGATAAGTATCCATTGACATTGATGAGATACAACAAATTAGGAGTGACCGAATGTTCCTTTCAGCTCCATAAATATATAAAAACATGGAATAAAATACATCCGCCCACGTGGATTGATCATTATAATTACAGGTAGGTGTGTAACCCATATGTATGTATTAAAGGATCTTTTTATAAATAGGATTATAAGTAGGTTTTTAATGAGGGGAAAATCATCAAATGTCTTCTCAGATTCTTAATGACTAAAAAACCCCCTATTCCTTTTCCTGGTCTAGGCTGAGGCCACGGTGACTTATTGCCCTGCAACCCCGACTTAACATCAGCCCTATAGGGCCCCGTCTGTGGTGGTCTGTTGACTTACTCGCCGTCCGCGGGTCCGCTGTGGCCTGAGATCACCTCTCGATCCCCAACGCCCGGAGGTTCACCTACTGCGACGGCTGGGGCGTGAGAAGGAAATGTTACAGTTTACAAAAGTAATAAAAGACTAATGCTTACAAAATTGCAAGAGTGGGTCGGTTGACCCACGCCCAGTAGGCTGCGCGACATCGCCGCGACCCCTCTGTGGTTCGAAACCAGTAGAGCTTTTCTCATTATTATACACGTGAGTAGCCTGCGATTTTTAGTTAATTTAGTATGTCTCACGATAGGTACATTATATATTTTAATCCAAAAATGTTATATTGTAAAAATAAATTACACGTATTTTTAGACGCATTTCTTGTCGGACAAAATACATTTTTAATTTCCATACGTTGTTATTATGCCTATTATGTATTTACTGGTTTTAACCATATCCTTTTCAAAGTATTCGATCCCAACACGGGTATTGACGCGCTGACCAAATTGCCCTTATTAAGATGTCATGAGCTATTTCGGGAGTTATTTACGGGTACGCCCACAGCATTGATGTCCAAAATGTTTATTCCCATGTGACAGAGATTATGTACATAATAATATATTATTCTATGATGACGTGATAGACTTGAATAGCCAAGTAACTTATGATTGGATTCTTGATGGGTTTGCTACCGAAACTGGAATGGATTAACATATTCCAAGAAATGATGGGTGCTGATTTTGAGGTGTTGCTCTGTCTGTTAGGTGTTCTTTACTTCAAATTCAAATTCAAATTCAAATGTTTATTGCATTCCATAATGTTACATTAGGTGTTATTATATGTGTATCAGTATTAAGATCATTATGGACCCTGTCGGGCACAGCAAATTACAAAATAATAAAATTAACTTACATTACAAAATAATAAAATCAACTTATATGACAAAATAACAAAATTTAACTTATATTATGAAATTATAAAGTTCAAATATATTTTAAAATTAAATTAAATTAGGAAATAAAATAAATTTATGAACTTAATTTAAATTAGGAAATTAGGTAAATTAAATTAATAATAATAAAAATGTTTTTAATCTATAACTACGTAACGTAAAACATCTTATACATTAGAGAGGTATATGTATATGTAACTTTACAGTATTTTTGAAAATAATCTTCTTGTGATATACCTAAAATTATTATTGTATTTGTACTTTCATACTAATTAAATTATGACATCATTCATTCGTTTCATCAAAGAAATCTTTCAAGGTATAATAACATCTTTCAATTAAATATTTTTTTAGTCTTACTATAAATACACTGTTTTTTTCTATTTCTACAATTTCTTTTGGCAGTTTATTATATATTTTTATGGACATTACTAGGGGGCCGGAATGATACATTTTAAGTCGGGATGGGGGTAGGTTCAGTCTGTTTTTGTGGCGCAATGTGTATTTACTTTGTGTTTGTTCTCGGGTAGTGTAGAAGTCTGGATGTTGTCGAACAAATTTACATGTCTCTAAGATGTAAAGGCAGGTCAGGGTAAGTATTTTATATTTGTGAAAATATGGTCTGCAGCTATCCGTTTGTTCAATATTTGCTATTACCCGGATTAGTTTTTTCTGCAGCGTAAAAACTGTATGTGAATCCGTACTGTTGCCCCACAAAATAATACCATAGCTAAGCCATGCTTGTGCGTACGCATAGTAAGTTGTGAGAGCAGTTTCTATGTTGGTCGTCTTTTTGATTTCGCGTAAGGCGTAGGAGAATTTTGAGAGCTTTGCTTTTATTTTTTGGACATGAGCCTTCCAGTTTAAATGTGTGTCGATTTTTAATCCGAGAAGTGTAAAGTCGTTTACTTGTTCAAGATTTATACCTCTGAAATTTAGGTTTATGTTTAGGGCGGGTTTTTGACGAGGATGGAAAGTTATTATTTTATTTTTTGTGTAATTTATTTCTAGGTTATGGTTATACATCCAGTCATTTACTTGAGATAGGAGGGGGCACAGGTTGTCATTTATGTTTACGTCGTTTTGGCATTGGGCGAGTAATGAGATGTCATCCGCGAATAATACACAAGGTCCATTTATAGACATTGGCAGGTCATTTATGTAAATGAGGAAAAGCAGGCAGCCTATAACACTTCCTTGAGGGATAGACGCAGTTATTTGTTTATCGTCGGATCTTACTTTTTCTATTTCTCTAGTGTGGTTATTAAAATATTCAATTTCTACTAATTGTGTACGACCCTGCAAGTATGACGCAAACCAATCGTGAGCCTTGCCTCGTATTCCTAAACCGTACAATTTAGGAATACGAGGCAAGGCTCACGATTGGTTTTAATACTTACTTTGCTTTTAATAATGAAAAGGTTGGCTTCTTTAATAAGTATCTAAGCCAAAACCGCCAAAGCCCGTGTATTTTAATATACCTGAAAATAGCTGCATCCTTTAATACGGTAGTTTTCAACTAGGCAAATTTATTTATTTTATCAAAAACGATAATTTTCTATTAAAATTTGTATGAAACGCTGAGTTAGGACGTCATAGTATTTTAGCGTTATTTTTCAATATTTTATTGTATTAAAACGTCGAATCAAAATTTATTTTAATCCTAGTAAAATACCCAATTGTCTATTTTTATCTTTACCCTAGTAATGTGTGAGAGCCATACTCCGGCATGAATTTCCCCATCATACCAAGGCCTCACAGAATACTGGCGTGAACCACACTATTGTGTTTTTTGTGAGAATTTAAACTAATGAAGTCTCTGACTCTTGACTCTTAGTGTTCAAAAATTACTCATTCCTTTTTGGCTACAAGCCGAAGTTCCGGCTCGTAGCACAAAAAGAAATTGCTAAATGGATAGAGATTTTTGCTAACAATGCATCTAGGCTCCGCGGAGCCTAAAAAAAAGCAAAATTTGCGCTCCTTGAGCGATTGAGGTTACTCCATAACCTCACTCCAAACCCAATCTCTAATACCCTCGTCTCGCAAATTCCTAATCTACAACTTCTCTTGTGTTGCAGGTAATAGGCGGCGTCGATTGTTTACTATCAGGTGATCCGTGCTTACCCCATAAAAAATATCCTGCACTTGTTAAATAAACTTGTCTTTTAGTTTCCTCGATAACACGTTTACTTCATATACTTAATTAAGTCATTATGCGAGTTCGTTACCCGGTTGCCATGGCAACATACATGATAATGTTACCTCCAGTAATTGCCTCATTAGGAGATTTGCAGGGGGAAGTATTCTGCGGATGTATTGTTAGATGTTATGGCAAGGGATTGTGTGCTTTAAGTCCTTGCACCCTGCTTTGTGGCGAGTAAAAATTTGATTGAAGTATCGAGTTATGATGGCCACTTAGAAAAAAAATACCTTAGTCATTGTTTAGTGGTTGAATGGTCTGTAAGATTAAAATAATCATTTACTGGAAGTTAACTAAATGGGTGACAAAAACTTGTAGATATATCAATCAACGCCCTGAAGGAAAAGCTGTTCATTGAATGAGCGAATTACTTGTATAAGCGGTTAGTTCCAGGGTGAAGAGGATTTTATGAAAACAGACACATTACATTAGAATTGTGGCCCTCACAGAAATCGAATCATTTTAACAAATAAACTGTTCTGAAAGACCCTCAAAGGACTTCATTTTAATCAATAACAACAATAGCACTTTAGGGTTGCGGGGTAAGCGCTACGAGTCACCGTGACCGTGGCCTTGGCCTAAAGCAGGAGAAGGAACGGTGGGTTTTTAGTCAGTAGGAGTCACACTTCCTCTTGCCTCACCCGGGACGGGAGAAGTTATTTTATGTTTTTTTTTTGTAAATGTAAGAAAATGATCGAGTTTAATAATATGATATACTGAGAATTATATTATTATTTAAACAATCTTGTTAGCATTGGTAAACACAACTACTCAGTAATTGGTTCTTGGTACGTATATTACCTATATCTTATAAATAATAATATAAGATATTTTTTTAATTATAAAACAAAACTAAAGAAGCTCTCATTTCCAGATATTGCCAAACTCATTATACCTATTTGAAATCACAATTCTGATCCATTCAGATAACAGACAAAGCAGCCGATTTTGCCCTAGTTTACTGGATACAAATGGAAACAAAATTATTCTAATGGTGATTCTGATATTCCCAAGGTCCCATACCTTCAGTCCAGGTAAAAGTTATCGGATTACGAGAATTCCCGAGCGATTGTCCTTCAACCAAGCGGACACTGATTTCACACTGACCGACTGTCAAAGATTGGAAAACTTTCTTCGAATGACCGACAACTTGCTGTACATTACAATAGGTCACCTTATAAATACCCTAAACTTTGGAATTACTTAAAGTGCCGTAACTGATTGATATTGATCTTTTTTTGTTTCCTTTTTTTATATCTATGCTACAAACTTACAGAAAACTTTGTACGCTTTCAAAACATATCTTTTAAGGATCAGAAAGAAAATACATTTATTTTGCCACTATGTAGGGCACACGAAAGTTACAATCATGAAGCAAAAAATAGAAGATTCAAGATTAAAAAATAGAATAAAATAAAACAAAAAAGTACCTAAAATAACTAAAAAAATAAAAATAAAATGATAATAGAAAGAAAGAAGAAAGAAAGAAAAACCATTTATTTCACACACAAATGACGCAAGAAACAAACATACACGAATATAGTTAGCCGGGGTTGCGGGGTAAGCGCAATAAGGTACCGCGACCTCGGCACAGAGCAGGAGAAGGAACAGGGGGGTTTTTAGTCAGTAAGAGTCTGACACTCCCTCCTGCCCGGCCCTGGGCGGGAGAAGTCATTTGATGATTTTCCCCTCACCAAAAAAAAAAAAAAAAAACACGAATATAGTTAAAGAGGGACAAAACAAGCAATGAACATAAAAGAGAGAAAAAAAAAAAAAAGAAAAGCACTAAAATTGCGTCACTCATGCGTGAAAAAGGGCAGCGCTCAGCATAAATGCTGTGTCTCGCGCACGCAGGCACGATAGGTACAACAGCGCTGGTTTTCAGCACTGACCCTCCACGCGTCCTTGCCTCGGGACTACAAAAACACAATTAATAAATGTTAAAATGCAAAAAGTAAACTAAACAAAAAAAAAAAACAATAAATATAAAAACATGCTATAGACAAAACAAATCACAAGATGTTGCGGTAAAGCTGGCAACACTGGATACGCGCCGCGAATATCCGCCGCAACAACTTCACTCTTCTCAAAACCAACCGCTCGGTAGACGCACGCATATTTTGTTACATCGCAATTCCATTCAAAATTCAATATTGTAACCGCAACCCTGAATACAACAGCATTATTTAATTGGAGTCAGATTTTCATTATATCCATACTAAACATTGGTGACCCCGACGTGATACATTGGATACCATCAAAACGAGATTTACAAGGAGAAATTGGAGCAATTGGAGGGCCATCCACTACGAGCTTGAAGCCAGCCGGTCAGCCTACAGCCCACGAGCAGCGCCGCAGCCAGTGCTAAGCCAGGAAAGTGCCTCATCCCATCTATACCTACTCCAGATTTCCATTTCAAACCAAACTTGTCTGGAGAAAGTTGCCAATTTTTCTAACTTATTTCATTTTAAATTAAATTTCAATGTGCCGTTACCGCCAAGCGAGCTTAAAATTTGCTTTTTAGTTGCAATTTACAGCTCATTAAAAGTTTATTCGTCAATATATCATTTCGCCCTTCAATTCTTCATTTAAATTATTCAAGTCTTACTTCTTAAAAATCTAAAATTCGCTTATTTCATTTATTTGTATAGATTTGCAAAAGAAAAGGGTAAAAACATAATTAAATATTTCAATTTGCAAGCGAAAACGCTCAGTCATTCTTCCTACCCGCCATTGCTTATTATTGTAAAGATAGGTGCTCAATACGCTAACTCGTTTTCTGTTTATTCCAGTTCCACTATTAATCGTTGGCTGCTCGATGTATTTGTTTAAGTCGCCTGCGCAGCTGATTCGCTGACCTTGACCTCATTAACGGAGTGTTGGTGCATTTGCCGGGTAGACCGCATAAGTTACGTATTGCTTTCATATTTTTAATTCCTTCTTTACAGTTTTGTTTTTCAAATCAACTTAAAAGTCAAGTAACTTAAGTGTTTACTTAATAATGTCTCATACTAGTGAACGTGCGAGTAAATTACAAGCAGAAACTACTAAGTTTCCAATACCTTGCGTGTCTGTGTCCAATTTAAACATAAAGGATTTGTGTACAAAACGAAGCTCGATAAAGGGTAGGATTACTAAATACAAAAATTATTTAAACACATTCTTAGAGCCTGGCAAGACCTTTTCATCCACCGATCTGTGTAGTTTAAGCCAAAGATTTCAAAAGTTTGAAGAGTTGTGTACGGTGTTTGAAGATGTTCAATCAGAGATCGAAATGCTCAATTCTTCGAACTTGGATAGTGAACTTGACGTCAGGGATGAAATGGAATTGGATTTTTCTACGTTAATTGCCCAAACTCGTATTTTTTTGGACACAAATCAGCCACACGAAGGTAAAATTAGTTCTTCGCATTCAGTCAATAGTTCTTGTCAACATAATAATGGTAATAGTGTTAGTTTTAAATTACCAGTGATAAAGATAGCCAACTTTGACGGAACTTATTTCAAGTGGCTCGAGTTCCGTGATACATTTATGTCGCTTATACACAATAATAATAGGATTGAGGATATACACAAATTCCATTACCTCATCTCATACTTAGAGGGAGAAGCAGCACTAGTTATTAGCAATTTAGAGGTTAGTTCTGCTAATTACAAGGATGCTTGGCGTCTCCTCTGCGAGAGATACAACAACGAAAATCAACTAATAACATACCATTTAAATTCCATGTTTAATTTTCAAAATGCACCTCGTGAGTCATCTAAGACATTAAGGTTCATAGTCGATCATGTGTCAAAGAACTTACGGGCTCTGAATACGCTGGGAGAACCAACCGAGTCTTGGGATTCCTTGATCATACATTTGGTCTCAGCAAAGCTCGACAACAGCAGTAGCTTCAAGTGGCAAGAACACAAAAATGTTCTCAATAGCAAGCCTTCTCTGAAGGACTTCTTTACATTTTTAAAGAATCGTGCCGATGTTCTTGAATCTGTCCAAGTTAATAAAGCTGAACGCCATAATCATAATAACTCTTCTAAATCTGAAAAATCTCATGCAAAGGCATTTGCTATTTCAGCTGTCCCTGGTGGTTCTGCTGCTACCTGTGCCTTCTGTGGTGGTAGTCATCGCATCTACGACTGCTCCTCATTCCTGGCTAAATCTGTGGAGGATAGACAGAAGGAGGCAGCGCGGTTAAAGCTATGTATAAACTGTTTACGTAAAGGACATTCTCCTCGTCAATGCAGGTTAGGCCCTTGCACTATTTGTAAGAAATATCATAATAGTTTGCTACATAGACAAAATAAGTCTCAAGCCGTTAATGTAGCAAATGTACAATCGTTTATCACTGAGACTGAAGTTGAGTGTCAGCAGGATTCGAGCGTCGGTACCAATAATGTATTAAACAACATGTCACTACTTACAAACGATTGTGTTTTGTTATCCACGGTTTTGGTGGATATTAATAATCCAGTTTCTCAAACACATTGTACTGTTCGTGCACTGCTAGATAGCGGTAGTCAATGTTCGCTTATTACAGAAAGTTTAAAGAACAAATTGCAGTTGACTACTCAGCCAACCAGTGTCGATATAGTCGGTGTAGGTAATAAGTCACTCTCTAATGCAGTGCAAAGATGCACTATTCACATTAAATCAAATCATAGCCATTTTAATACAAACATAACTTGTCTTGTACTTCCTCATATCTCCGGAAGCATACCTAACAAGTCTATAGATATTTCAAATATAATATTACCATCTAACATTAAACTTGCTGATCCTACATTCAACATATCTGCAACTATAGATTTGTTGATAGGTGCTGACATTTTTTGGTCTATAATTGAGTCTAATCAGATTAGTCTCGGCCCCAACCAGCCTATTCTACGGAAAACTAAATTAGGTTGGATATTAGCAGGCCCATTGTTAACAAAAAATCAAGTTAGCTCAAAATTAATTCATTGCAATCATGTAAATGTTACTTGCAACAATAGTAACTGCATTTCAAATAGAAATCTTAATGACAGATTAACCGATTTTTGGAAAGTAGAACAAATTCCGTCCCCTGTCATAGTAAATACAGAAGAGGAAATACAATGTGAGGAAGATTTTGTTGCGAATACTTTTCGTAGCCAAGATGGAAGGTTTAATGTTAAACTTCCTCTTCTTTCACAACCCGATTGTCTAGGCGAATCATATAGAAAGGCAAAAAGACAATTTTTATCATTAGAAAAAAGATTAATGAAAAATCCTACTTTAAAGCAAATGTATTCTGATTTCATTAAAGAATATTCTGACCTAGGACATTTGTCACCATCTGCCATTTTAGTTCCAGAGCTGTCATATTTTATTCCACATCATGCAGTTTTAAAGCCCACGAGTGAATCAACGAAACTACGAGTTGTGTTCAATGGTAGTGCAAAAACTAGTTCCGGGTTTTCAATTAATGATATACAAATGACTGGCCCACATATTCAAGACTCCCTATTTAATATTTTAATAAGATTTAGGCAACATACCTTTGTACTGTCCGGAGATATCGAAAAAATGTATCGGCAGATTCAAGTTCAAGAATGTCATCGTGACCTACAAATGATACTGTGGCGCGATCATGATACTGATCCTTTAAAATCGTTACGACTAAACACAGTTACCTATGGTTTGACAAGTTCTAGCTTTTTGAGCACTCGCTGCTTGTGGCAGTTAGGAGAGGATTGTGATGACCCAAGAATTAAAAACGTAATCCAAAACGATTTTCTAGTCGACGATTTATTAACAGGTAGTGACAGTACAGATGACTTACTTTACATAAAGGAATCCGTAGAAAATGCTTTATCTAAAGGTTGTATGAACTTGCGTAAATATCGTAGCAACACATCAAAAATATTACCTAACAATACCGGTAGTCAAAATAAATTAATTTTAAGTTCATCATCGCACATACTGGGTGTAGGCTGGGATCCGAATGATGATTTTATCCATTTTCCTAACAGTTATGAAAACAATAAAGACAAACCTACCAAACGTTCTATTTTATCAGACACTTGCAAAGTATTTGACCCTCTTGGGTTATTGAGCCCTCTTACAATTAAGCCGAAAATCCTAGTACAAAAATTATGGATACGAAAAATAGATTGGGACACCCCAGCACCCAATGACATTTGCCAGTCATGGTATTCGTTTATCGAGAACATGAAACATCTATACACACTACGTATACCTAGGCACACTCTATGTATATCTCCTGTTCAGATTGAAATGCATTGCTTTTGCGACGCTTCACAAAGCGCGTATGCAGCATGTATTTATTTAAGATCTGTGGATAGTCAGAATAATGTCATAGTCAGGCTGCAGTGTGCGAAAGCCCGATTAGCTTCTATCAAGCCGATAACTATTCCTCGTTTAGAGTTATGTGCATGTTTGTTAGGCGCCCAACTCGCGAGCGCCGTATGTCGAGCGCTTCGATGTGTGATACAGCGGAGAGTGTTTTGGACTGACTCATCAATTGCGCTCACGTGGTTAGCTTCGCGGTACGACAAGCTAGAAACATTTGTGGCTAACAGGGTAGGGGCAATATTAGAACTCACTGAACTGTCTGACTGGAGACATGTACCCACCGCATCGAATCCTGCTGACATAGCTTCTCGTGGTGTGGACACCGATAAAATTAATAATTTAAGTTTATGGTGGAATGGGCCAACATTTCTTACCCAACCAGAACTGTTTTGGCCTTCACGCAATTTTAAACGATGTAATGATGATAGTTATGTGTCTGAATTGAATGTAAATATTATTAATAAATATAATCCAACTAGTAGACTCATAGATTTTAATCGTTACTCTAAATTAAAATTTTTACAACGTTCATTTGCTTACTTGCTTAGATTTATTTATAACTGTCGTAATCCACAACATAGAAAATCTGGTATTTTACAACCAGAAGAGCTCTCAACTTCGTTTGAGAAATTGGGGCGCTTAGCACAACAAGAACTTTTTCCAAATGAAATAGCAATTCTATCTAACAAAGGAAGTTTACCTTCTAAAAATCCATTATCAACCCTAAATCCCTTCATTGACGAGAATAATGTCTTAAGGGTAGGTGGACGTTTAGGATTATCCTGCTACAGTTTTGAAAAGCGTCACCCCATGTTATTACATAAAAAACATAGACTTACCAAGTTGTTATTCGAGCAGGAACACTTGCGACTTCTGCATGCTGGTCCGCAGCTGCTTCTTTCTTCTATAAGAGAACTGGTTTGGCCTTTAGCTGGCAGAGACCTTGCTCGAACCACTGCAAGGCATTGCGTAGTTTGCAGAAGAGCCAGCGGTAAAACGTTGACACCTATGATGGGTGCGCTGCCACCCCAACGAGTAAATCCTGATTTTCCTTTCATTACTGTTGGTGTCGACTTTGCAGGGCCATTTTTTATAACCGATCGTAAAGGCAGAGGTTGTAAGATAACAAAATGTTACCTCTGTATTTTTATTTGCCTTAGATTTAAATGCATACATTTAGAAGCCGTAAGTGATTTGTCCTCAGATGCTTTCGTATTATCTCTACGCCGTTTTATCTCCCGCAGGGGAAAGCCAGCTGAAATTTTCTGTGACAATGGTAGGAACTTTCTAGGAGCCTCTAAAGAAATAGGTAATTTTTTAAATTCATATACTCAGACTTTCAATAGTTTTCTTTCTGAAGAAGGAATTAAATTCAAATTTCAACCGGCTTATGCGCCTCATTTTGGAGGATTATGGGAGGCTGGCGTCAAATCTGCCAAATTTCACATAAAAAGAATTTTAGGAAATACACATTTGACATTTGAGGAGTTGGCAACTCTATTTAGCCAAGTTGAATCCATCCTAAACAGCAGACCGTTGTATCCCTTATCTTCCAGTCCTGATGACTTCCAACCTTTAACCCCGGGCCACTTTCTGATTGGCAGACCATTGACGTCGCTGCCCTCACCTAATTTATTAAATGAAAAGGTTCACAGACTTAATCGCTATCAGCGACTGGAAATGCTACGGCAACACTTCTGGAAACGCTGGATAAGGGAGTATGTAGCAGAACTCCAACAGCGTATTAAATGGCGAGTTCCTGGTAGACAGCTGAAAGTTGGAGAACTAGTTTTGATGAAGGAGGAGAACACCCCACCTATGCAATGGAAGCTGGGACGAATAACTGCCCTGTATCCTGGTAAAGATGATGTGGCTCGCGTCGCAGAAGTAAAAACCCCTACGAGTACTTATCGACGCGCCATCAAATACCTCTGTCCCTTGCTGGAGCCTTCGGAGGATATCATCGAAAACTGATGCTTCCCGGGCCCCCCAATATGTTGCGGTAAAGCTGGCAACACTGGATACGCGCCGCGAATATCCGCCGCAACAACTTCACTCTTCTCAAAACCAACCGCTCGGTAGACGCACGCATATTTTGTTACATCGCAATTCCATTCAAAATTCAATATTGTAACCGCAACCCTGAATACAACAGCATTATTTAATTGGAGTCAGATTTTCATTATATCCATACTAAACACAAGACGAGAACATCAAGATACAAAACATAGACAAAAAATTAAAGTAAAATAAAAAGTTAAGTTTCGAACCATAGACAGCTCGGCAAGTGTAATATGTCAAAGATGTAGGTTAACCGGCCAATTGCACGAGAGATATATTGTTATGCAATAATACAATACAATTATTGTGCGCCTTACAGCTGCGCCAAAAAAGGTTCAGTTCAGCATGTATGCCAGACAACTAATGCCTGATCACTGTATGTATACCCAACAACTTTTAGAGTACTCTTGGTTTTGGTAAGGGAAAATGATCAAGTGACTTTTCCCGCCCGGGGCGGGCAAGGATGAGGAGGAAATGGAAGTTTCCATCGTTACTCCAAGTCACCATCACGTTCCCCCTTCTACTAAGGGACCGCGTTACATTTTTGCGCTTGCTCAAATTCAAATAAATACGGTTTAAATTTAGAATAGAGATTTTGAACGTTTTTATAATATAAGTATTATACAATAAATTCCATTTCCTCATTTATTTTTCTATTATATAACAAAACGTTTAATCAAATGAGGATTCACATTTTTACCAACTGTGACCCAGCTTCTACGCCAATTGTAGTATTACTATAGTGTAAAAATTAACCAAAACCTAATTACAAAATTGTACAAATTTTTTACCAGAATCTTAGAGAAACAATGTGGTTAAGCCCAAACCTGAGGAACAGCTGAACCGATTCCGAAGTTTTTGTTTTTTAGGAAAATATACTTTCGACGCTTTAGAAAAACGCAGATGAAAAAATCTTGAAATGGAGCCCTTTCAATATCGTGGACATTCGATACCTATACAAATGACTGACACCAAGATATTTGCACTCCCGTACGAAACAAACGGGCGGAACGCTAATTCGGAATACAAAGTAAGAAAAATGCATTTATTCGGCATAAGACATGAAAGCTATGTTCAAATTACAACATAAAAGAAACAATAAAAAAGTTAAATATTTTTGTTCTCACGAATGCACACGGACAGATGGGCGAAGGTTGTCTCTCACTGGACATCAGAAGGAGGTCGACGCCGTCGAGGTCGACCACGGCGAAGGTGGTGTGACAATCTGATCATGTACGCGGGGCAAACTTGGCCGGAGCGCTCTAGACAGAGAAATTTGGAAGGAAAAAGGGGAGGCCTTTGCCCAGCAGCAGGACACACGACAGGCTATAAAAAAAATTTCGTTCTTTTATAAGAAATAAGAGAAAGCATTCACCTTTTAACATCAAAATGTATTTTCGTCGCCTTACATCCAATTAATGCGAACCAAAATTCTAATTTACATTATTATATTCTTACTTTAATTACATTTGAAACGACAATGGGTACTGATATTACAATTACTACGAAGATAATGAGAATCAGATGCAAAAGGTTCGGCTAAGTGAACTGTTTGTACTCTACAAATATGGTTGTGGCTTTTGTATTATGTAATTGCATGGAATTAATTTATTACTGTAGTTTTCTTGCGTTATAAACTATATAAAAATTTCGTGTCACGTGTTTGTCCGCGATGGACTCCTAAACTACTAAACCGATTTTAAATTTGATTTGCCTTGCATGTGCATATTGATCCAACTTGAGAGATGAGATAGCTTACATCTCAATTTATAGTCACAATATTATTTACCTTAGCCATAGCAACCTATAAAAATCATATCTATATAATTATATAAAATAAAGTCGTGTTAGTTACTCCACTTATAACTCAAGAACGGCTGAACCGATTTAGCTGAAAGTTGGCAGGAAGGTAGTTTAGAGCCAAGAGAAGGACATAGGATAGGATACAGTAGGTAGTGTAGGTTACGTAGGGTAGGGTAGATAGGTAGAGTAGGGTAGGTAGAGTAGGGTAGGTAGAGTAGGTTGGTAGAGTAGGGTAGGTAGAGTAGGGTATGTAGAGTAGGGTAGGTAGAGTAGGGTTGGTAGAGTAGAGTTGGTAGAGTAGGGTAGGTGGAGTAGGGTAGGTAGAGCAGGGAAGAGTAGGGTAGGTAGAGTAGGGTGAGTACGGTAGGTAGAGTAGGGTAGGTAGGGTAGGTAGTCAAATGATGGGAGCGACGCCGCGGGGAAGAGCTAGTACTTACATAAATTATCCCCCATTGCGTTTTAATCATGTGTTAAAGGTTCATTTATAAACTCACCTACACATCACATGACAACCAGACCCAGAACAACAATATGTCGAACTTACAAAGAGTTGTTATAAAAAAAACAAAACGGAAAAAATACTTGGCTAGTACTTACTTACTACAGTAATTACAACTCTGACTAATTCATTAAATACTGGTCAATAACAGAACACATGTAATGTCAGGTAGTCCGCAGGTTAATGCGCCCGCTTCTCCTGCATGATGGTGCGGGTTCGAAACCGAAAGTTGTATGTACATTCTATGATTATTTAGACACCATTGATATACTGTGAAGGAAAGCATTCTGGGGAAACCTTTTTTTTTGTCAGGGGAAAATCATCTAATGACTTCTCCCGCCCAGGGGAAGGCGAGAGAGAGTGTCAGACTCTTACTGACTAAAAACCCCCCCTTCCTTCTCCTGCTCTGGGCCGAGGTCGCGGTGCCTCATTGCGCTTACCCCGCAACGCAAAATAGTGGGGAAACCTGGACTTATAATTTCTAATTATAAGTTTGAAATCGCCAATCCGCCTTCAGCAACCGTCATGATTAATGCTCAAACCTTCTTCGTGTGAGTGACACTTAGGCTGATGATGACGAATAAAACCCATACTTACAAATTTTGCAACGCATAAAAATAGAAAAGTAAAAAAAACAACACACGCGAGATATAGAATTAAAACATCGTCCTATTTTTTCTCCAGCGAAGCTTACTACAAACGTCATGCGCCCGCATATTGTGAAGAGTCATTTCAATAAATTCAGCGGAACCCTAGATATTGTTTGTGTAAGCAAATAATATTGTTGCGTGTTTTTTTTCCTGAAAGTCTTTTAAGGGGTAGGTCAAGGTTATAAGGAATTATTTATTGTATGTCTATGCATTATTTTCTTCTGCTAGAGTCGCCTTTATCTTACTTGTTTAATTACTATCCCTCAGGATAGTTTTGATTTTGTCTAATCAACATAGGTTGTACTGTTAAATCACGGCTTCCTTACACACTGGTTTCAATTCTAAGTTGATAACGCTCTATTCACGTGTAGTGGCCCCAGGCGTGGCTTAAACGAGATCATGTGTACGAGTAAACATTTTGTAAGAAATATAATAAACAGAAACTCATTCACATCTACAAACGACAGTTACATAAAAATTTTGGAATCTCAAATCACCATATTTTTTCTATTAGAGAATTTTGGCAATTTCTCTGCTGATCCCCAGATACGAAAGTTATAAATGTATACGAGTTCTAGTAACAGACGAATAGTCCTTATACGAGCCCACATAAAACATAACATTAGCATTTTAAATGTCCACAAAATAAAATGGGACGACGAATAAAAAACCGCACGCCCATTAATTTAAAGTCTCTTTTTTATCGCAGATATAGGTGACTAGTTTATTCGCTAAAGTAACCACGGTACTGGTACATTAATTCACTTAGAAGCTTCATAAGATTGATTTCAAACGAGAACTGATAACGCTCCTTACAAATTCAAGAGACATTAAATAAAAAAAACATCTTCGGCTAGTTTTAACAGAAAATCTACTTAAACATCTTTTCAATAGCGTCCAAAGTCTTTCGAATGATAAATTTGCATATTTTCAAAATTTTTATTTATTCATAAATTTGCTGTGTTATTCTGATACAAATTAAGGCACTAAATGTATAATAGCGAAGAATTTGTTCAGTTAAATTGGAATTATACGGAGTAATTTGACAGATAATAGTTTTTTTTATTAAAAAGATCTTCAGACGAAAGTAATCACTGCTTCCTTAGGTCAGTGATTGCATTTGACTTAGCTAAACTTGAATATTTTTATTTATTTACATTAGATGCATTGTATCGGTCGTGGTTGCAAGGAGGTTATGGTTCCCGATTCTAATGCATAAGGGTTTGGAACCTGACAAGTAGGTACTAATGGCAAGACTTTTTCTAATATGAACTTTCTACACCACGAAGATGCGTTGAAGGAAACATCGTGAGGATTCCTGGACTTACAAATACAAGTTATAAGTTTCAAATTAGTAATTGTCAAACCTTCTTCGTGTAAGAAGAGACCATTCAGTAGTTGGTTCTTATAGACTGATGATCTGATTAGGAGGCAAAGTTTAAACAACCAAATATTGGATATGATTCACATGTTATAACGAAGCCACTTCTAACATGGTGTTCTATTAATACACATTGGACTACCAGTCGGTAGCGTAATAAAGTAACGCAGCCCCGGCCTAGAGTAGGAGAAGAAACGAGTTGGTTAACTGAAACTTCCTCTCACCTCATTCTGGGCGAGAGAAAACATTTGACGATTTTCCCCCTTAAAAAAAACCTGGCCTTTGATAGTCCAGGTTTTTTGTACATTAAACACCATATTAGAAGGTGCTTCATTATATATAACGTAAGCCTTATCCAATAATGTTTGGTTGTTTAAAGTTTGCCTCATAATCAAATCATCAGCCTAGAACCTACTGCTCGATTGGTCTTTCCTACACGAAGAAAGTTTGAAATCAGTGGTCATTAATGGTCAAAACCATTAATGACCACTGATTTCAAACTTTCAACTTCAAACCATTTCTGACGCACTCTCACTAATGAAATTTTTTACCTATCCAAACTAAAAGAGTACTTAAATAAACATTTTCTTCGTAGATTCAATATTTATACAACCTACATTAATATTCCAACATTAAAAGAACCCGCAGTTTCCAATCGGAGTTCTCATTAACCCAAATATTCCGCCACACTTACTAAATGTTTTCTTATTTCGATCAAAAAAAGGATGTAGAAAAAAAGGATTCTAGCGAGGGTGGAAAAAATTGGAACAAGAGTTACAACCATGTTTTCGCGCTGGCAACACCAACTTTTTTAATAACGCTCCATTATGCGAGTTTGGTATCACTTTCGATTCCATATCAGAATTTCGTACTTTTATAGATTGTTCTTGCTTTTTTTTTTGAGGACGAAATTACTCTAGCAAATTTAGTTTTCGGGTGTAATGTATATGTAGTACGTTTGTAGGAGTTTACTTAAAAGTTCCTTGCACTTTTATGTTATTGTAGATTTAATGTGTCACGGTGGTTGATAGATTTCGTTTAAAAAGTAACCTTTTGGGCTAGGCAGAGGTAAACCTAATGCCATATTATATGTGTACATGTCGCAGAATGAATAGTCGCTTAATTGAATAGCAAAATTACTCATTCAGGCTGTTAATTGAAGGATAAAGGAATTGTCATGAAAACCGAAATGCAACCAGAGTGGTAAGTTAGAACTGTGACCCGCACAGAAATCAAATCGCCGTCAAAAATAAACAGTTGCCATAACGGTACAATGTAAACAGACTAGGTGTTAATAAAATGACTCGTTAAATCATTGACTGCAGCCGAGCGAGCGGCACGTATAGAGACAATAGACCACCACAGATGGATTCCAAAAGGGCCGATTAGCCGTAGTTCTGGGTCAAGCGGAATAAGGTACCGGCCTCGGCCTATAGCAGGAGAAAGAACGGGGGTGGTCAGTCAGTAAGTCAGTAACAGTCGGTCACTCTCACCATACCTTGGGCAAGAGAAGCCGTTAGATGATTTTCCACTGTCAGAAAACAAAAAAAAAAAACTGTACACAGCAACATCAAAGTCAATGTGAATAACGAAAAAGAAAACTTAATAAAAATAAAAAATATCAATATTAAAATATTGCGCAACCGGTAAATTGTAAATTGCAAATTAAATAAAACCTGTTATAAAAAAATAAATTATTTTTTGTTATCTCACGAATATTGAATGAACGCAATCAATTCCTTTAACCGCTCTTTTTGATTATTTTGAAAAAAAAAATAGTTGTTTTGTTTATTGTCCAAATAGTAATAACGGCAACAGTGTGTTAATTTTTTTTCTTGCAGTTTAACACAATAAGAAGCATTTTTTTCACAAAAAAACTAATTATACTGGAAATATATATTTAAGGTATAAATTTAAATTGTGTCCTATCGCCGAAAATATTAATGGAAATAGAATAAGGTCGAGCAGTATTATTATTTCTTGACCGAGAAAAATACAGGAATTTACGCAAACAAAGTCATTAGTAACTCGTTAATCGATTTTATCGAATCGATATATTTTCGGTGTCCGACAAAATTTGTAGGCCACTTACTTTCGCTTAGATATTTTCGCTTCAATTCGAAATCAATGCCTCAACCCTAATTTAAGAAAAACACATTTGTTGTCGGAAAAACTCTAGCTCACAGGATATTACGTGTCTGGAAAGTAAATTAAACTTACTTGGAGGATGTAACGAAATGTTTCTGGAGTTGCCTAACTTGGAACCAAACGATAACATAAATACTTTTCACAAATTACTTACAATGATTCCACTGGACATACCTAATAACTACTTGAAAATAATGATAAAGATAGAAAGTTACACCACCCTGTACTTTAAGACAGTCACTGCGATATCAGTAATTCAACTTGTAATTTTATTTACGAATACTTCTATTTTTTTATGAGCTTTAAGTGTGGGAGAGCCAAGCTTCGGCACGAATGGGTCGGCTCGACCGGAGTGATACCTCACAGAATACCGGCGTGAAACAACCCACAGCGTTGTGTTTCACCGTCTGAGTGAGGTTACCGGAGGCCCAATCCCTCCCCTTCCCCTATCCCTTCCCAATCCTTATATCCGCAACCCCCATCCCCAAAAGGCCGGACGCACTCGTAACTCCTTTGGTGTTGCGGGCGTCCATGGGCGGCACCGATTGCTTACCATCAGGTAATCCGTCTGCTCGTTTGCCGAATTATACCATAAAAAAAGCTGTTTAATTGTACACACAAAGATTTTAATTAGCTTTCATTTAAATGTTATGCCCATAATAAATATGATTCACACCTTCTCCTCAAGATTACTATCCATTTTATATTCGCAATCTTTCGTATTCCTTATCAATAATTCAGTGTTTAATGATTATAAAATTCTTGGAAATTTTACGGTTCGCGGAGCTGTGTTAAATTACTATACGTGGGATTAATATTAACTGAGCCTCAGATATAATGAAAACAAATAATATAATATCATGCCGTAATCCTCAGGTTAAATACGTACGTAGAAAACAGAACAAATTTTATATAAACTAAAACTTTCTATTTGTATTTATTTATTTATTTTATTTATTATATGCTGCTTTAATGAGTACACTAATTAAACTTGTTACGAATCCCTTTATATATAATCTACTAGCATAGTATTAGGGTATATATGTATGTGTAATTCTAGACTATAATATGTATATGTATCAAATTACATTCAGATCCGTTCGTTACTGTTTACGTGAAAAAGTAAGTAGCATGTGTAGGTCTATTTATACTTGCATACTTTAGGAGTTCACAATTTAGGAAACCATAGACAGACAGCTGGCAGGTTTACAAATTAAAACTTACAGAAGCATATTTTACAACAATATTTGCTTCTAACTTCACCGATCTGTGAAAAAATAGTGTTTATACGAAATGTAAATACTTTATGAAAATAGGAGGTACCTAAACGACCAGACTGCGATCAGCGACGTTGATCGCTTTCAAACCGTCTAGTTTTTGGGCTGCTAGCATTTTTGCATCACCTCTCTTTTTTTAAGGTCAGAAGTTTCAATGAAACAATGAATTTATTTTAAAACGACACTTTTACACGTCAATTTATATGTGAAAAACTAGATGAAGCCGGCAAATTGAAGTCAGAGGTTGAAAAAACTGCCGACAACACTTTAATCCATAGTTTCACTGTGCGGGTCAGAAAATTTCGTGATAAACACACAATTTCACAAGTCACCAAACAACCATCTATACGATAATATTGGTACACATCAAATTTAAAAAATATTGTTTTACATTTTTCTGACTTGATTCTCTGAAGAAACTTCTCTAGCAACGAAAGGGTACTCGATGAACTACATCTTAGTAAATTAGATTTTCCTGAACAGAAAGTTACACTGAATGAATTTAGTTGTGATACCTACTTTTCTTATTGTACTGTGGCTAGTTTTATAGAGACGTACGAATTAAGGAAGAAAAAGTTTTACTTTTATTTGTTAGTTTGTTTTTTTTTTGTTCGATTCTAAGAAAACTTTACCTACTAGTGAAGGACGAAAAGGATTTCGTTAGAAACTGTAAGAATGGATAGTTTTTTGTTTTATTTTTCTTTATGTTGTACAAGAACATTATATTATACTGTTTTTTCTATAGGTATTTTATTAAGGTTTCGTAGCAAACTAGAGCTAAATTATTTAACACTTCATACTCCACGCAAGCACCATATACAGCCAAGAGCTTCTTATTCAGGAAAAGTTTCCCAAACACTTAGGTACCAAGGTTCACGTTCAGAATTAATTAACCCAATAATTTCAACTAACTCGATAATAGAATAACAAGAGTAACTGACTACACCAATTAAAAGTTCCAACACTGATGATAAACTTTAATTAATTAGTTGTCACTTTCACTTACTACTTATGAGAGGTCAGCTCTTCTGTCCTTTTTGGGCCTAATTTAATTACTGTAAGTGGGAAAGAGAGGTCGTTTGAAGGGTAATAAATATTATGACTTGAGTCATTATGTTTGTTTGCGAAATTAATATTAGTTTTGGGACATGTTCGAGATTTAGTGCAATCTTGTTTGAATAATGTCGTGGTGGTCTTGAGGTTAAAGAGGTCGCTTCTCATGTATAAGAGCTTATGATTTCTGTCAAGCCATGTGTCGTTTCTAGATTTTTTTGATGTTTTAAGTATGGGAGAGCCAAGCTTCGGCACGAATGGGTCGGCTCGAGCGGAGTAATACCCCGATACCCTGGCCTCACAGAATACCGACGTGAAACAACCACAGCGTTGTGTTTCGCCGTGTGAGTGAGGTTACCGGAGTCCCAGAATCCCAAAATCTCCAAAACCCTAATCCCTAAAAGGTCGGCAACGCATTCGATATTCCTTCGTTGCGGGTGTCCATAGGCGTCGCTGATTACTTATCAGCAGGTAATCCGTCTGCTCGTTTGCCGACCTATTCCATTAAAAAAACTGACTCATAACGTAGGAAAACATCAAGAACCTAGAAAACACCCCGTTCCTTCTCCTGCTCCAGGACAAGAAAAAGTTACATTATTGCGCTATACTCGCAACCCCGGCTTAACATGAGCCCTGTTGGCCCCCCATCTAGTCAGAGCTTCTAATAGCTCTTTGAGGGGCATCATAGTGCATCTCAAAGAGCTATTAGAAATCTCAATCTTGAATCTTAAACCCAGCAGGGCTGTCGTAACTCCTCTAGTGTAGCTGGTGTCTCTATAAGCGGCGCTGATTGCTTACCAGGCAATTCTTCTGCTCGAAGGCATGTATTATAGTAATTGACTGGAATTGAGAGCCTGCGAGAATAAGCCACGTAACACAGATTTAGACTCCTTTTGGAATTTAGTTTATTTTTTTTATTTATTTAATTATTTATGCACATCACACATACAGTAAATAGAGAACAAATACAGAGACAGAGGTACATAGGTACTGCATATTCCTATATGGAATCTCTTCCTGCAGTCCTTCGAAAGGAAAAAAAATTAAGAGACATAAGACACTGTGTGATAAACTAAAACAACAGGAAAAAGAGAAATAGGAAATAACAAACAAAACAATAATTTAACCTAAGACTAAAACTAGAGCTACAGAAATAAAATAAAACCTATAATTATACAATACATATACATAAATAATATACATATATTAAAGTATAACATATAATATATAAATATGAACATAACTACTCTGCACTGCAAGAAGACAGGTAGTGTTCCTTGAGAAGGTTTTTAAATATAAATATGGACTTAGCATCACGTACGCTAGGCGGAAGGCAATTCCACAATCTTACTGCGTGGACAGAGAAGGAAAAAGAGTAAAAGTCAGTTTTGTGCGGTATAACAGAAAGATGGGATTTGAGATGCGTTCGAGAAAGGACCTCAGGAGGCCGGACAAAGGAGAAACGTTCGCGAAGGTAACTGGGATAATCTGGATTATACAAGATATTGTAAAGGAGGCATAGAATGCGAGTGTTCCTGTGAAGGCGAATCGGGAGCCACTTGAGCCTCTTGCGAAATTCAGAGACGTGGTCATACTTTTTCAAACCGAAGACAAATCGGATACAGACATTTTGCAATCGCTCAAGCTTATTTAAAAGCTCCTCAGTGGCATCCAAGTAGCAAGCATCTCCATAGTCAATCAGAGGACGTATCAGAGACTGCACCAGGTGGATCTTCGTTTTTAGTGGCAAGAGAGACTGTAGGCGTTTTAGTGAATGCATGGAAAAATGCACCTTACGACTAACCTCACTTACCTGACCACCCCATGAAAGGTTACAGTCAA
Organism: Spodoptera exigua; assembly: GCA_902829305.4. Lineage (NCBI taxonomy): Eukaryota > Metazoa > Arthropoda > Insecta > Lepidoptera > Noctuidae > Spodoptera > Spodoptera exigua. The sequence goes on from LR824612.2 coordinate 10,815,131, forward strand.
TATGAACACCTAAGTTCTTGGCAGCATCCGTATAGGGGATAACGTAACCATTTAAGCTCAGAGGATCGAGAGCAGAGATGTCCAGAGCGTTGCGATAATATTTACTGCCAATGATCAAGGCCTTGGACTTAAGTGGGTTGATTTGTAAGCCAAAGGATTTGGCCCACTCATCAACCCCGCCCAAGTCACGATTCATGGCTTCTATCGCCGAGTGCGCCTCCGACAGATTAAAATGACGGTAGAGTTGCAAATCGTCCGCGTAGAGGTGGAAATTGGAAGTAATAACCTTGGCAACGGTATTAATAAAAATGGAAAAAAGAACTGGAGAAAGGATACCACCAATGGAGAAAGGATACATAGTATTGAGAATTCCCGTATAAAAAATATCAGTTCAGCTCAAATGAGCATTATTAGCATTTCGTGATAATCCACTTCTAATATATTGCGTCTACATAATAGATTGTATATTATATGAGTTATGAGTTATTCTCAAAGAACTCACCAGACTTAAGTTTCATTACTTAAATCTGCTAGTTTAACATAAAATGCATTAGTTCAAGTGTAATATAAAATTGCTCCTTACCTGAAAGTAGTACGATATGTGCAGGTGCAGACTTTTTAGGTGGCATTTCTGTTTTGTTACGGCGGCTAACCAGCAGCCGTATTAATTAATGAAAAGCGATCAGAGTGAGCCATGGACACCCACAACACCAGTTGCAAGCACAACCAAAAGTTGCAAGTGCTCAGCCGACCTTTAGTAGATTTAGAAATTCGAGAAGGCAAGATTAGGCCTTCATCAACCTCACACACATGGCCAAAAACAACGCTGTGCTTATTTCACGCCGATGTTCTGCAAGGCCTTGCCATCTTAGGACTATCAGACCATTTTAGGATACAACACGATTGCAACTATACACACTTTACCATAGAGTTTCAAATTAATAATTGCTTCGTAGGAAGTACAAATACAGGTATCACAAATGACGAAAATGACAAATTACACTTTAACCCTTCAGGGAATGGCAGCCACTGTCGTTTTACACATACTCAAATTTCAACTCTGCCACCAATTTACAAAGGGTTCAAACTCGAATGACAACGACAGCACCGCTCTTGTCCACACAGACAAAATATTTTTCAGAACAATAGCTCTTCGGTCTGTTTTTACATCATAAGGTAATCTTATTTGTAGGTGTCATTTTATTTTACCAAAATTTAATGAAGGTATGCTTAATTAGGATAAGGGTTATTTCGGGTTTCAATTTTATGCTCGTTCTAAAACCATAAAGTCTGTTAAATATTAATTTTTACAAAAATAATATAAAAGGTTGTTAGGGATTAAATTAATGAAGGAGTTTTTACGTACGGGAATTTTGGAGTGGGTGATCCTGGAGGGCTCTAAAAACATATGTGTTTCTGTAATGTGTTATCAGACTAGCTTTAACGTATATTTTAACTCTTTAGTTTATTTTGCGGTATATGAGAAAAGTCTTTTTAGTTAAAATCTGTGTTGATGGTCGTATAGTCAAATATTTGAATACAAAGCACGAGGTGTGTTGTGTTTTAAATCTTTGTTCTTCAAGGCCCGACTGAATAGATTGCTTATGGCAAATAGCTTTAATAGAAGAAAGGCCGAAAGTCTTTTTTTTTGTGACGGGAAAAATCATCATATGACTTCTCCCGCCCAGGGTCGGGCGGGAGGGAGTGTCAGACTCTTACTGACTAAAACCCCCCTGTTCCTACTCCTGCTCTAGGCCGAGGTCGCGGGGCCTCATTGCGCTTACCCCGCAACCCCGGCTGAAGGCCGAAAGATTGACGGTTTTTTTATATGATAGGTTGGCAAACGAGCAGACGGAATACCTGATGGTAAGCAATCAGCGGCGCCCATTGACATTCACATCGACGAAGGAGTAACGAGTGCGTTGCCGAACTTTCGGGGATTAGGGATTTAGAGATTTTGGGTTCTAGGAGGGAGGGGAAGGCTTGGGCCTCAGGTAATCTCACTCATACGAGTGAAACACAACGCTGTGGTTGTTTCAAGTCGATTTTCTGTGAGACCGTGGTATCACTCCGGTCGAGCCGACCGACCCATTCGTGTCGAAGCATGGCTCTCCCAAACTTGTTATATAAGGTTTTAAACGTGGCGTTATATAAGGTTTTTAAACTTTTGATATTTAATTATTTTATTTGACGATCATTAGTGCCTTGTATATTATTACAGGCTCTTATTTATTTAATGATTTCAATTTGACTTTGACGTTAATATTTACTAATAAAATGACCATTATATCCTATGTACAGTTACAGTTAAGTAGGTATAATAAATATTAAGCACCAAAACCATTCCTCTCAACATCTTTTCTTTTCCATTCATTTTAGCAACTTTAATAAAGATACGTGGAAGACTCAAATATATAAATTTTATGGACAATATAAAGGAAGAACAAAGCTTTGGAATCTCGGCCTCCCCTTGTATGCACATTAATCTTTCATTATTATTCGCATTGTACCGAGACGAATACCCCATAACGTACTTTAAAATGGCTCATATTTCACGACAATTAAGTTTTAAGGAAAATATAGCGAGGAAAAATAACAAATTGCTATGTTCGTTTAATGATAGCGTGGTTTTACAAGTCTTGGTTGTGATATGACTCCTAAATTAGGTTTTGTTGGATTTGATTTTTTTATACATATACGTCGGCAATCTAGCATACGGATTGACCTGATTTCAAGTAATCGGCGTCGCGTATAGATACCTGCAACACCGAAGGAGTTAGGAATGCGTTGCCGGTCTTTTTTGTATGGGGTAAGTGTTCCGGATTTTTAAGGGTTGGAAATGGATGGGGGAAAATCCTTCCCGGATTGGAATAAACTTGATATGAAATAGAAATTGGTTTAATACTAAAACGGCTTCTTAGAACTCTTATATGTAAAAGAGCTCCCGAGCGTACGACGCGTAGCGTTCCGCGCGCGCCTCAAAGAGCCAATAGACCACCACAGACGGGGCCCTAAAGAGCTGATGTTCAGCCGGGGATGCGGGGTAAGCGCAATGAGGCACCGCGACCTCGGCCCAGAGCAGAAGAAGGAACAGGGGGGTTTTTAGTCAGTGTTTGACACTCCCTCCCGACCGGCCCTGGGCGGGAGAAGCCATTTGATGGTTTTCCCCTCACAAAAAATAGTCAAGTTCTTTTTAAGAAGAACAGGCGCATTTTCATACTTACTTAAAAATAGTGTAGGTAACTTAACCGTAAAATAATGCTGATACAAAACAGAACTCACAAAAACTGTAACAGCATGCACCAAATTGCATTTCTTAATTAAAACCTCTTTGTAATTTAGAGCCATGATGTCGTAAAGAAGTCATAAAATAAACTTGAATCTTGGAGTTACCGAAGACGCCAGATGTTTCATAGTTATTATGTTTTGATTAATTGTTTCCCTTAACAACCGTTGGCGCTAATATCGCTTACAAGTGTGAAAGGTCCTACAGTACGTGGCTCGTGGTGAAGTTCGACGGACCGAATGACAGGTTGTTTATTTATATTTATTTTTGTTGAATCTTTATTTTCAGATGTGTATCTAATAAATTATTTTTAATGAGGTAGGATAAAGATGTTAATATAGTAATCTATCATTGTATATTTAGATGAATGTGTGTTGATACTGTTAAAACTCATTAGTCAAATTAATGTGCTCACTTCTGACCAACTTTATGAGGAATCTATGTATTGCTTTTTTGTTTTCGAATAGAAATTATCGTGAGACATACTTGATTTATTGAAAATAGTATACTATTCTTACTTGTGTAAGTTGTTAGTTTGTTAAAGTTTTGACACTTGCCTGCTCGACGTCACTGCGCACGCGGTTCGTGAATAAGAGTCCCGTTGTCACTTGAAACTAGTCGAGCTTTTTTTATTCGCTTGAGTATGTCGTTATATTCAATAAATTTACTATATATGGAATCCGAATTTAAAATTTGATTTAAATTAAGAATTGCTTACGTTTATCTGTTATCTGCAAAGTGATAAAAAGCTACCATACATACACGGTTTTGCACTAACATGAACATTTTCCAACTAACCAAAAAAACCTCTTATACCACTGTAACAAGAACAACAATGATGATAAGTGGAATTGAGCAGTCGATGCAACTTGTTTACAAATAATGCGATTATTATAAGGGCCAATATAACTTTGCCAAGTCCATAACTTTGGTATTATCCTTAAAATAGATGGCGACGCTGCAGTATTTGGCCGAAGTTACATCGAACAAACTTCTTCATTAACTACACAGAAGTTCGTGAAAGATTTTTGCGGTAAACATTTTGTTGGAAAAACAAACAATATCAATATGTTTGATCTTGACAATAATATGAAAAAAAAGATATAAAATTAATGTGTATTTTTTGAGTAAGCAACTCAGATTGGCTTGCTTCTTCATTTTTTTTTATGTAATATGTCGCCAACGAGATTACGGGTTACCTGATGGTAAGCAAGCAGCGCCCGCAACAAAGGAGTTGCTTGGTTTTGGAGATTTAGGGATTGGGAAGCGTTCGGGGGAAGGGAAAGATTGGGCCCCAGGTAACTCACTCACACGGCAAAACACAACGCTGTGGTTATTTCACGCCGGTTTTCTGTGAGGCCGTGACATCACTCCGGTCGAGCCGACCCATTCGTGCTGAAGCATGACTCTCTCACATATTAATGTTTTGGCGTTCACAAAAACTACTTTAGATGTAGACCTTAATAAAGACCGTTTTCTGGTAACCATACATAATGTAATAATCTATATTCGGGAATATAAATAGGCGTACAAAAATATACCGTAACTAGGCTAAGTAGATTTCCCATAGTCAGATGCCTTTACTAGGTTAATCCCATATCGCAGATGAGAGGAGCTCTAACATACTTATATTTGTAGGTCATCTTATTTCTATCTATGAACAAGATTTCTGTTTATTTTTGGAATCATCTAAAAACACAGAAAAATATTTGAATGGTGTTTTAAAAATAAATAAAGTTTAATTTATATTAAATTAATAAATAAAGATTAAAACTGTTCAAAGGGCCTCTGCGAGTTGGCTTCGGCCCCTCGTACGCCTTTCAAAGGTCCGGGATCCTATGATCCCGTGAACGGAAACGAACATACAAATAAAGTTTATATATTTACAATTTATTAGAAATTATGGAAAATGTACATTTGAATTAGTGATGAAGTCCATGATATTGTGTACAAGTATGAAATTACATCAGATTCTGTTCAGTTTCTGTGACTTTTGAATTGACAGTTTCCCCATTCTGTATGGGTACGCTGCGATTTAATTCATCAAACCCCAAGCAAACGCCGGCGTTTGCGCATACTGTGTCTCGAATTACCATGATTGAAAGGTTAAGATGTCTTTTGTCACAAATCTCGAAACCTTTATTAGTTGTCCATCAACAGACAGTTGTTGAAACCTTTTTTTGCTTTAACCGTTGAATCCTAGAAAGTCAATTTTTTGCTCAAAGCAGGTTTTATTTACTTCTGGGGGGTAACCATGACGAGCAAAGTAAGATTGTTTTAATCTTACTTCAGTGTAAGTAAGAGAAAGAGCTATACATATAGCACTCTGAAGTTAACAAACTTTTATAGCCTTTTATTATTGGTATCAACTACACCGACATTTTACATTCCTGTTTGAGGAGGGAAAATGATCAAATTAATTCTCTCGTCCAGGATGGGGCGATAAGCATTACCAGATTCTTACCTACTAAAAACACCCCCTACCATCTCCTACTCCACATGGCCATGGGGAAGGCGGAGGTTTAAACACTTCAGATGAGGTTCTTGAGCAAATTATTCAGATTGAGAAAAAAATATTACAATCCTCATTATCATTTTAAGACTCTAAATATTTGTAAGTAAGCATCAAAAAAGAAAAACAGGTGCTTTTAAAAAACTTTGCTCCACACAAAGATACTCTTGTATTCATTTACAGACATTGAAAATGCCAAACAAACCCGAACCATTAATTTTTGGTGATCCACAAATTGTTGTATCTGATGACAACAGTTGTTCTATGCTAGAGTCGACCCAGCGAAAAATTCCGCAGCCAATGCGCTAAACGCCATACTTATGTACCAACTCTACGCTTAAAATACATTTTAAAGCAAATCCAGTTTTAGATTACAACACGGATCATTAGTAAGTACTCATGTTAAAAGGTTCACAAATGTTTTTGCTGACACACGAACAAGGATGTAGGGTCAGGAAGTTATTATTCCTTGTCACAGTCCCTTTTTGTTAACGAGTGTTATTCGCTGATTGGAACACTGCGTTTAGATCGAATTGCGCTTCTCATGTGGGATAGTCATGGCAGCCAGTGCTTTGCCACTAATGGGCTTCACAGAAAACCGGCGTGAATCAACGCTTGTGTTCTTGTTCGCCGTGTTAGTGAGGTTGCCGGAGAATTCCTAACAACGGCAAAAAGACCGCCAACGTACTCGTAACTCCTCTGGTGTAGGTTATCCATGGGTGGCCAGTTCATGTTCAGGCCATGGGTCCAGTTAAACAGATTATTGATTTAGCACTGAGGTAGAAACATCCCTTGATCGAGAAAGAATGGGATGGTTTTTAGGCTAACATTCCCACTTATCCCATTGAGGGGAAAGAATACTAAAAAAATTAAGGAATATCGCTTTAAGAAATATTACAGGTGGTCCTGCCATCTGCCTCGCTCAAGATTAAGATTACCTACATAGGCAAATCACTACATTTTTGCGGTTTTTTATTTTACAAAATTACTATGACAAATGTATAAAAATTAGAACTAAGGACTTTTTTGGTTCACGAATACTAACAAACAAGTCGATCTTTAAAAGTCCGGAAAACGTATCAATTGGGAAATTAATCCAGATGTGCTATAGCACACGAAGTTAGTTCATAACATCAAATTTCTTCGACCGAATTTAGACTTTAGTACAGAAACAACAAAGTTAAAACTCAGCTTTATATTGGGGTTAACTTGAGACGCTACTGTCAACATCCTGTATCTATCACAAATGTCAGTCTTTACAACCAATTCCCTTCATAACAAAACATAATAAAATAAAAAGTACGAGCGGCCCAACGATCGAGGGTGATAATAAATCGCGAAACACAAACATATCCTGGAATAACAAACAGTTAAATTATTCTCTTTTAGATGCTTAGGAACATTCCAATGATTTTTTAGGAGTACTGAACATAAATTAGAACGATATTAGCTGTTTGTTCAAGGGGTGATCTCATTTCATTTGAGAAGTTTTTTTTAAATAAACTGTGTGTGTAACAGTTGGGCAATGTCGTAAGAACGGCTTTTTTAATTTAAAATTACGTTTTTTTTTTATTTTTTATCTCTGTCAATGATAATGACCTAATTTGTATACTTTTTTTACATTATAAAGGTAGGTAAAGGACGGTCTAATAGTTCTTTACTTGTTAATTTCTCTTCTTTACTTTCAAGCAGGTTCACTAGAGATATCTACAGATATCTGCACACATTCTTTCTTTATTTATCATATCACGCACATTCATATTCCAATTGCTTACTACAAAAGAATCACTCATCATAAATGTAGGATTATAAAAACAATCATATTTCGGGTCACCGTTTTCCGACCGAAACAAAAACCTTTTTGAAATCATATAGCTATCTGTGATCGGATTGTTTGTATTTAGATTATGCTAATGCTGACACAATATAATGATTTGTGGTGGAAACAGTTGCAGTTAATGTACTGGCCATTTTTATAAAAACTAACCGTATTCAAACTTTCAAAAATCGAACATGGAGCAAAACGATACTACAAACTAATAATTAATATTTTTTCAGATGTTTATTTTTTGTTTGGCTCAAATTAATTTTATGCCTGTATTTTTTTCTTTTTCATTAATTGTAATGGTATCTTGGCAACAAAAATAAAATTAATATTCCCTTTACCTATTTCTTTTACTTACCTATTCTTCTCGTGGATGACGTAAGAGCTGACTCAGCGCCACATTAGACTGAGACCAGGGAGCATAGCTATCTGATTAACTTAAACCTGTATGTTGCAATCTCCATCCACCTGGCTAACCTTATAAATATATACTTAGTGGCGACGTTGTTTAACTTAAATTGATTTGCGTTTTGTTTACTCCATTGTTGTAAATCTCTACCTTAAGTACCACAGCTCGATAGGCTAAATTTTATGCCTAGCTTAGCTTTCGAACTGGATGAAAACAAACAAATAAATAAATAAGCAGAATTATTGGGATATAAAAGAAATAGATCGTGGGAAGGAGAATACTACCTACACAGATATTATTCTGTATTATGAATCCTCATTTCTATTCAGGGTAAAGGTCAGATTGTAAGAAAAACAGTAGTAAACTTGATCTGATTTCAAACTACGGCTTTTATTCGAAAATCAAATTGATTGGAAGTTCATATGAAAAAGAGGCTATTCGAATTTCGAACGAACCTATCTTCAAATCGAAAATAGACAAAGAACACGTGTTTAGTTTTTATTATTTCGTTAATGAATTTGCATCTATGGAGGCTGGTTTTAAATTTTTATGTTACTAGATCTAAAAATATTAGAAAAAAAAACCTAAAAAGACTCAGGTACGAAACTACACGACTTTCCTTTGTACAAATTTCCTTTTATATTTGGGTGCTTTTGGCAACCTTCCAACTAAGGGGTAACGGACACAGCTAGTAATTGTGTCAACTTCATTTTTGCTATCTGGCTTATTCCTAACTTATTCCTTCGATAAGATAGGAGCAACTTAATATTTAGGGTCAATAGTTGCAATGTTTTCGTATCTCAAAATGGATTCTGTTCTTTATTCTAAAAAAAAACATTCGCTGTTTTGTTATGGTTGTCCTGAATGGTGTAAGGTTTTTGAATGATACAAATTAAGTGCAATGATAGTGATTTTGAATGGTAGAAATATAGTTAAAATATTTATTTTGAAACATTTACAATGGCCTCTGAATAAGAGGAGAGCCATTCTTCGGCGGGAATAGGCCGGCTCAACCGAAGTGATGCCACGGCCTAATAGAATACAGGTGTGAAACAACACTAACGTAGTGTATCGCCGCGTGAGTGAGGTTACCGAAGGCCCAATCCTTGTTTCGCATCATCCATTCATCATTTAATAACCCACAAAAAATGAGAAACGCATTTGTAGTACTCTTGCGATGTTACGAAACTCTATAGGAGGTGCGGATTGCTTACCATCAGGAAAGCCGTCCGCTCGTTTATCGACCTAGCCCAAAATTATATTATTATATTTTATTACTACGAACCTAATTTTGTTTTGTTTTCAAACGAGGGATTACCATTTGAAAATAAATACACACATGTATATTCAAAACATTTATTATTCTCTGCTTTCATTGTTGACACAAATATACTAATCCCCACTTCACCACAGTAAAGTTTCATAAACACATAAATTACGAGCAAAATGAAATTAAAACATAAATATATAATTAATTACAAATACAGAAATAGAACATTCAAATTTAATTATAATTAAAACACAAAATTATGTAAAGACAAACAAAATTTTGGTCGGAAAATGTTAATTAATAGCTGACAGTAGGTAAATAGAGATTTTATAAAATTACATTATTTTTACAAATTTGATAATCCCTAACATATTATTTTATGCATCTTACTTATTAGAAATTGAGACGCTTAAGGCACAGCAAAATTACATCTAACTAGAACATACAACTATATAGACACTTTTGGTAACAATATTTATTCTATCTTGCAAATTGTGATATGTACAAAAATATTTCCATCTTCATAACCTAGCATTATTATTAGAAAATTGAAATAAATACATTCTGAGTATACATTGTATACGCAATTAAATACATGTGTGTGTGATGAATGTAATAAATAATACGGAAATGTATAAACAAACACTGATAAATACAACTGAAGTTCCCGAAAAAAAAGCAGATTACACGAAACGATACACTGAACAGAAATACGTTTTTTGAACTCCACTCAATTGTTGGCACGATTACACTATATTTAGTCTCAGTGTCTTTAATATATCGGTTCAACTTCTAGAACCGATATTCCTCAAATCAGGCATGCGAGTTGTTTTTCCGCTGCCTCTCCAGCTGTTTTCTATGGCTGTGGCGTTTTCTCGCAATTATTGCTATTAATATCACAACCACCGCCAGGGCTACCGCTATTCCTATCCACCAATACGTGCTATACGAAGCCTCTTTCGTATTCTCCTCTTTTTGGTCCCCAGGTGCAACAGGATTCTTTATTTCCAAAACTCCTACTGTGGACGTTTCGACGCCAAACTTAGAATTTGATTCATCACCTGTATCGATTACGTTATCTACAATATCTTCGTGGGTTTCTACTTTATCTACATTCTTGTTTTCTTGGTTTTCGGCTGATGATGGTATTTCATTTTCTTCTGGCACAGGTTCAGGCTCGACTGGTTCGACATAATCGTCGGAAGTACTGGTGTCCGTTGACGGCTCTAACTGGTTGTCTAGGTATTCATCTAAGAATTTGTAGTAGTCCGTCAATCCTGTGTATTCTAGGCCGTATTCACGCTTAGCTAGCAGATCGCTAACCATCTCTGGCCAGACGGTCCCGTAACCTTGCATCATTGCGTCTCTGTAAATAAAGGGGAAAGGTAAAACAAATTGCTAGACAAGCAGTAAAAGGGTTTGTTTTCTACGGGTAGATGAAATACAAAGGGTACTCACATCAATCGTTCATTGTTCTCAGCAACGTGTTTTATTAAATCCGAATCATCCGATATAAGTTCTTCAGCAAAAGATTGATAGATTTGGTACTTTAGAATCAAGCCCATAAATTTTCTGAAAGAAAAGAAAATAATAGTAAGATATGAAATTCTCAAACACAAATCTCTTATCGAATTACTTTTTTGTTTTAGTAGCCACTCACCCAATAAAAGGTTTATTAAACATCATGTATGGGTCTCCGAGGAAATCACTGTCCGCAGTTTCTATGTTGGAGAAATTTTTACGGAAATCGCTCCAACTACTTGGTATTTTGGCGTACGGTATCGCGCCCATTAAAACTTTTATCCTCCATTCGTCAGCTGCCAAGTAGAAGTTTAGCCTGGAAAGAAAGTTATTGTGTAAAATATCAAGTCTCAAGTGTGTGTCTTACACATTAAACATGTCTGTGGTAAAAAACTTACTTCGGTAAATCTCTCAGAGCCATAATTAGTTGTAAGACCAGACGATGATGATTAGCGTTATAGTTAAAAGTTTCCACTGGGAATAGACCCGCTTTACTAAGCGCGTGAGGGTTCACTGAGAGTAGCGACACAAAACCAGGAATAGCTTCATACACAGCTGGAACAAACAACGCGATGAGTTGCAAAGTTCTCAAAGAAATTACTTTGGAACTAGAACGGAGTCTTACCAGAATAGCGAGACGCTTCTCTTAAGATGTAAGTGTTGTTGCTGTGTAAATTAATAGTCTGCTTGTAGACGATTTTCATGACAGCTTCGTGAGCTTCTATGTAGTTGGCAATGCTGACATCTTTACAAGTTATTGCTCTAACTTTGTTTGGCTTACACCAGTCGACCAGTGTTGGTGGGCAAGTACTATTGAAGACTGATTCAGTCCAAATATCTGGGTCTGCGTCGCCTAAGTTTAGCGCTTTGATGAGTTTTGCTGCTTGTTTGAACGCTTCTACTCCACCCAAATTCTGAAATACATTTATACATTAAAAATAATGTTCAGATTATGTTAATTTTTATTTCATCGATACTATGTTTTTGTAAGTTCAACTGCACGGTCGGCGTGGTGGCTGGCCAACTGACTGCCGCGCAACGTGTCGTTGTTTCGATTCCCGCACAAAACAAGTCTTTGAGTGATTCACAAATTGTTGTTCCGGGTTTGTGTGATATTGTATGTGTGTTAATACCCCCTCAGTACAGGAAAAAGTAACGTGAAGGGTAAAGTATTAAAAAAAGTAAATGGCGTGTTTTCCTGTTTCTGCTATAGAAAGGTCGGGTTTGTTACTCCAAAGTGATTTGAAATTATATATATAATATTCTGATATAAAAAACTTCTTACCTTTAACTGAAGATTCGCGTGTACTTTTTGATAAATACCAGCATGTTTCGGTAGAAGACTTTCTATGAGGTTAGACCAGTCGTCTCCCGTTAATGATCCTGTAAAAGAGACGAATTTAGTACGTATACATATATATATTATCTTTAAGTAAGCACTGCCAAGCATTATTGAACTACGGTGTCCAAGTGTCATCGACATACAGGTTCAATTTGTTGGAATATTGAAGTAATATAAAACATAAGAGAATTTAATTGCCTAGCAAATTATCTTGGATTTTAACTACAGAATGAAGATTAATAACTTGTCAAAAACCACATTAGGTATTATCAAGGGCTTACATGACAACTATTTAAAGTTTTCTAAATGTGGTCCAGACGAAATTCCCAAGTAGCCAAAGGTCACACAGAATTTCACGCAAAATTGAATATAGAAATTAAGCATTCCAATTCAAATAAATTTGAATCCTCCGTCAAACGCAGATAATTTGATTTGCCTAATTAGTCTTTTATGGTGACAAATTGTGAGTTTGCTTTCTGTTTAATTTTACATAACAAGTCATCTCTTTTTTGTAGGCAACGCTAATATACGTGCTTCGATCATTGGGCTCTTTATTCGGCAAGTATTATACGTAAGATGTCGTGGTGGCGTGGAGGTTAAGGAGCCCGCTTCTCATGCATGAGGGTGTTGGTTCGAAACCTGGCAAGTACCATTGTGACTATTTCCGAGTTGTACTTTCTATAATTATTTAGACACCACTGACATACGGTGAAGGTAAACATCGTGAGGAAACCTGGACTTATAATTTCTAATTATAAGTTTGAAATCGCCAACCCGTATTGAGCAAGCGTGGTGATTAATGCTCTAACCTTCTCCGTATAAGAAGAGGCCTTTGCTCAGCAGTGGACACTTATAGGCTGATGATGTGATGTGATACGTATGGTATAAGTATGTATTATACTTGTAGTAAGTATTTACTTTTAAAAATGTAAAGTGTAGGAGAGCTGTGCTCCGGCACGAATAGGCCGATTTGATGGGAATGATACTAACAACGGTGCGGAAATTTGCGTACTGTTTGAGTGAATGTATCTCCAAATATCCAAATGATGTAATATCCAACTTTAAAAAGTCGTAACTTGTTAATCATCTGGTGTTGTGACCGCTCTGATTGTTTATAATCAGTATATTAAACAATTCTTTCGCCAACTAATCCATAAAAAAATTCAACCTTACAACACTTTTAAAAGTTTCTATTCCAGCTTATTATTCTAATTTACAGTTACATGTTGATATAATTTGTAACAGTTCTTGTTATGAAACAAAAAACAAAATAACACAGTCACGGCTAAAGCTTAAGTTAGTTTTCCTGCATTGGAACTAACCATACGAGTATTTTTTGTTTACCAACTGAAAGAACTTCAACAGTTTTCATTTTAATTTTCCCTTATATTTTTGTTGTTGAATTCTATACGTGTTTAAATGATTTATTCGTTTCCTTCTATATATATCCTTTCCAGAATAGGAATGATGTACCCAGTTATTTTAAAACACATTTAGTTGATTATATAAAAATCAGTAACAGCTTTTGACGGGCTGTTTTTAAATAATAATATCATATTATTGTGACGTCATATTATACATTTTATGTTAAGCTGTGACGTAGCGACAGTCGACACTTAAACTGGTTTTCAATAACAACAAAAGAAACACGTGTCTATTTTTATTGATATTATCTTACGTGCGGAGTATATAGAATTTTAATACAATCATCACTTATATAAGCAGTATTTATAATTTTATTTATTTCATGCACAAAACTCTGTACATATGATTACTTAATGCAATAAGCATTATCTACCAGTCAACCTTTGGGTGATGCAGAGACAATCTAGCAGGAACAAGAAGCAAGCAAGTTCTACTAAATATACCAAAAATCTATATACATCAAAATATACATAATACACTGGACTATACCATAAATACACAATCTTTGTATATAAAAATTTCGTGTCACGTGTTTGTCCCCGATGTCTATGTAATGAAACTACTAAACCGATTTTAAATATGATTTGCATTCCGTATCCATTTTGATCCAACTTGAAAGATAGGATAGCTTACATCTCAATTTATAGTCACAATATTATTTACCTTAGTAGGTGGTGGTAGGTTATGAATACTTACTCAGTAGGTGTACTGGTAAAGGCTTGCCGACAGCATCAGAGCCCTTTAACCTAAGGGCAATATATTTGTGAAGTTTCAAATACAGTGGTTTGACGTTTTCCCACAATTCTCTTGCTTTTAATATGGCGCCTTCATACTCGCCGAGGGCGTCCCAGTATTCTTCAACGGAGTTGTAGTCTGTGAAAGAAATGCGTGATTAGCTATTTATACATTGAATTTAAACTAGGATAGAGTTCTCGACATTATTAAGATTTATTGTTTTTTGTTTCAAAGATTTAGGTTTATATACATCGATCACTAATAAAGAACTAGATACACAATCCCATACAAAAGTTCGCTTCAAAACTGTCGCCAACCGTATTTAGGTACTTATACTTGAAATAAACATGCATTAATGTAAATTAAACCTTAAATGCAACTCATAGAGTTGTTTTTACAAAGTGATGTACAAAATCTTAATACTTTTTGCGACCGAAGCTCTTGACAAACACAAATCATAAGAAATTGAACCATATTCGCATGTTTTTAAGTCGAATTTACAAAGTGTCAAAAATAAGCAATAAAATTTAACGACTTCGGCTCACCGCTAGGACAAAGAATGATTGGAGTCGAAATGTCTCGTAAGAAATATATTTCTTCCGTATTTTATAATTTATCAAAAAAGAAAATACGCAAATTAAAACGCATTACTTATAGTATTCTTTTCTATAGGTTTGTTCATTTATTTACCAATGAAACTAATGCATATAGTTATAATTCTTTTTTTTATTTTCGTCCTCCTTAATCATTTCTATTCGAAGTCAAATAAAAAAGATGTAAAATAATAAAAAGAATATATATCTAAAGTAAGTACTGAAAATGTTGGCGTTATTGTTGTAAATTTTTCATATCGCACGGGATTTTGATGAAAGCTAAAAAAAATGTCTTTACTGCAGTTAAAATTAAATCCATTATATCTGCCTATTCCATATTTTAATAAACACAGTAAAGAATTATAATATTAAATAAAAACTATTTTTTAATAAAAAAAACAATAAATAAAATTAGGAACAATAGCGTCTCCGCTAAACGGAACAGAATCAATCCACGTAAACCGAACAACTTAAGTGGTCATGCTAGAGAATGATTTTACGTTTAGTATAAGTGTCTTTATAAACTGTGTGCATTATAACCCCGGTTTTTGAAAAAGTTTTAAAGTTAATTTCTTAATAAAATATCAATATTTAAAATAGAATGATGACAATTATATAATGATAATATTATTACTTAACGAAAATATGAAATTCCATCCTTTTTTGCATCTTAAATGTGTGTGTTTTTGCAGTTTTTTAACGAGCACTGAGGCGTGTTTACCGTCGGAGCATTCGAGTGGTACTAAACTAAAACTACACCGCTATGTAGAGTTTGGTGGACTTTCAGTTGGGACATTTTTTTGCCACTGATTGTGTATCTAGTTCTTTATTAGTGATCGATGTTTATATATTAAGAAAAAATCGCGATGTTAGGTAAGGCGAGAGGGAGTGTTCGAGTCTTATTGACTAAAACCCCGGAACCTGCAATTGCTAGATTCCTACTGGGTACCAAGCAGCGAACTCTTTAACAGTTCAAACGCCAAGTACCTTTCCTTTACGTTAGGGAGAAAATATTCCTAAAGCGTTTAAAATATTATAAAAAGAGACACGATTGCGTTGGATTTTTACCTTACTAAAACTCGAGGTGTTCTACGCCACAACAGCAGACGACCTTAATATTCATATACGACTCAATTAAGTACGAAGTCTAGTTAATATGTAAAGTATTTATTAAAATATTTATACTCTGTCGAAAACAAACAACTTTATCGTTAAGCTTTTCAGCAAAATGCTATTTTCTCACAACTTCATGGCCGAAGTTGGGAATTTCGCCTCGTTACGTACTTATTGACAAAATCCTAAATGGGTTTCAATGGAGAATTCTCAGGAGCGACGCGACGTTAAATCTTTAGTTTAATATTAATTAAGAAATTAAGATTGAAAAGCCTCTTCTATAAACACGCTTATTTAATTAGACGTAGTGAACGAATGTAATTAATTTGGACCTTAAATGTTTAAATATCATGGTCTCCTTTGATAAAAGTAATGTAGGTATAAGTAGATTTCCTATTTAGAATAGGTATCTATAAATAAACCAACCTATACGAGGTATTCAAACGTTTTTCTTTTGGAAACAAATAATGAAAGCAAATATAAGATAGCTGAACTATGTAGATAGAACTTTTATGTGACACACCCGGTTTCTGAAAAGCCCGAAGCCGTCAAAGCGACATTCAACTAATTGTTAGATATTTGCGTTGCACGTTTATATCACGTCTAGTCTTATTTTCATTTAGGAAAGGTAGGGTCCCGTCTGTTTTTTGAATTGACGTCTAGTGTTGATAATAAGAGGGTATAAACCGAAGAGAGAGATAAAGAAGAAAGAGACTTCCTTTGCTTTGCTTGTGCTTCGAAGTCTGAGTGAGGTTACCGGAGAGGAGCTAATCATGGTAGGATTTGCCCTACAGATTACTCAACCTCCAACTCTTAAATCCTTAATAACAGGCTGGCAACTCCTCTGGTGTGGCTGTTGTCCATGGGTGGCGCCCATTGCTTACCATTATGTTACGCAGGCCGCGGTATATGGCTAAAGTTGTACGACCCAACAATTGCGCTGACGCTGCGCTTCGTGTGGCCCGAAAATGACACCGTTTTACATGTACTGTGGGATTGCGCCACGATTTACTTTCGCATATGCTTTCTTTGGTCAATCGTAGACTTATGAATACCAATTAGATATAATTAATGTAAAGTGAGATATTGCGAGATTTTGTCCAATAATAATTTCAAATCCATGTTGAGCTTGTTATATTGATTAACAAAATGAGTATCTATATTTTAGTCTGTGAACCTCTTTGTCGCTTGTCTTAAATATATGTTATTAACCGAAAATGTGTGTATTAATAGGTTATGGGCCCAGCACGCTTCCACTGCACGTGTATTAATAGAGCTAACTTGGACTTTCATTTGTATACGTATCGATATGAGATAGATCATGTATTCATAATATATTATATCTGATATAATATGTAATAAATAAATCAATCTACGTGACAACTAGCCATTAAAATGATTTACGTAATAACAAACAATTATTATGAGTCATACTAAATTAACTAAAAATCGCGGGTTACTCACGTGTATAAATTGTTCGACGTCGCCGCGTCCGCGCATGCTGCTCATGAGGAAGAACCCCTCTGTGGTTCGAAACTAGTAGAGCTTTTCTCAATTTATACACGTGAGTAACCCGCGATTTTTAGTTAAACAATTATTAATTGAATATTTATACAATTTAATTATTGTAAGGTCTTAAATATTGTCATTTAATATAAATACTTATAGGTATAATGATTATTCAATGTTTATAATAGCATTATAATATGATACGCACGTTAAATTCTATCAATAACGAATTTTCCTAATAATTGTCACTCATTCAATTTTATAATGATTTGACATATTCACGAGAAATACTAATTGTATATCTAACTAGATTACATTATAATATTTTATTAATTGGTTTGAATTATAATTATTTTTTTCCTAACCCCGGAACATTGTCCCTTGTTGGGCGCCATCAGTAGATTGCGTGCGTGTGCCGTTTACTCTTCAGAATGGTAGATAATGCCTTAACCATTAAGTCAACCTATGTATTCAAAAAGCTTGAATAAATAAAATAAGCGTAGACATATGTTAAATTTGGAAATAATTATTGCAGTCAAGTGGCACAGAGGCAGACATACGTACAAACAGACAATGAAATCCTACTAATAGGGTCGTCTTTGAAGCCCTGTAGGGTACCTATATCATTATCATTCACAAAATGAGCATCCATTGTACAATATTTTATACAATACTTATGTACGGTGTACGGTCAAGGGGACCGTCAACTTTAGTTGAAATACCTATAAAACCTTTTAAAATGACCTTCATACGGTTTTTTAAACGAAACCTTATGTAATTTTTTGGTAACGTAAATGCGATTGCAATTTTTAAATTAACAGAGGGCTATGGAAACTATTTCATTTTTTCTTCTACTCAAATAATATCTTCTGCTTTATTTCGTTGCGGGGTCCAAGACAGTCATTCATGTCCCTTGGACTTCAGTTTGTGTTTCCATGGTTGTATTTACTGTAGATCCTGGCTTACAGTAGTTGCAGCGGTTTTGGGAGGTTGCGGCGGGTTTGTCTCAATTTAAATAAAAAAACCTAAATGCGATCTCAAGTCGCCTGCCACTCAGCCGGGGTTGCAGATCAAGCGCAAATATTAACTGCGGCCTCGGCCTGAGCAGAAAAAGAAGGAAGGTATGGTTTTTAGTCAGAAAAGATGAACACTCCCTCAAAAAACAAAGGCATGCCGTTCTTTATTTTAAGACTTAATTTAAAAGAACAAAAATAAGCAAAAACTTACTGTTTTTCTTGGAAGCATTCCTCAGTAATGGCAAAATGTGCTCCAAATAATCGTTGATGTCTGGTAAGTTCCTCTCCCACGACTGTTTCATACGATGCAAGGTCTCCTCGTCTTGTTGGCGTGCCATATAGTAATGAAGTTCTGTAAAAAATATTAAATAAGTAGTAAATAGTATCATGAAAATTTATATTAAGAAGAATAAGTTAATAACAAAAATATACACACAACCGAACAAACAAACAGTGTTAGATACGGGAAACATTTCCAATGCATTCTCATCCAAATTACAAAAGCAATAGCTACTTTAAGATTCAAAACACATTTGGAATGCTCCATCCGACTGCTAAACACTAAGATCGATTGACCAAAACAGATAATGCAGACCAGCAGATCAACCAAACTCCATTTTATCAACTTTCTTTATTCAAATTTCAACTTTATCCTTTTTAATATAAAGTCGTAAATAAGATTCATAAATCGACAAATTGGGAGTAGGTTGACCTGCTGGCTGACAAAGACCCCCTCAGCACTTTAAATTACTAAGACAAATACTAAGTGAATTCAAACTAACTGTAGAATTAGATTTCCTTGTATTGAAAGCACTGTTTATTTTGAAAACGGTAAGCTCCCGAACATTAATTGAACTAATTAACTGAATACAGATTCGGGACATTTTATTATTAATTGAGGCTTTAAATTACACAATGGAATAGCAAATGATTCATTAGTATTTACGGTTGTTTTAAATGGTCCTGCTAATAGTGAAATTATAATTCCAGTGAATAACGTTTTCCTTTTTAGTAGTAAAAACGGGAAGTCTTTTACTAAGACTTCGCTATTTCCGTCTGTCATCGGGCTATCTCATGAACAGTAGCTATACTGTTGAAATTAACATAGACGATGTATTTCTCTTTTTAAGGGAACTCTTATACAGCAAGCATGATTTAGAGGCGAAATTCTTAGAACAGATTCATATTTGTATTTGGCCGGTAATATACGTATATATATAGGTATATCTAACGGGTGCAATGCTAATACAAAATTTCTGCGCTATTTAATGTATGCTATCATACATATCAATCATCGAAAAAAATCGTGGTGGCTCGGAGGTTAAGGAGCCCGCTTCTCATGCATGAGGGTGTGGGTTCGGAACCTGGCAAGTACCAATGTGACTTTTCCGAGTTATATGTACTTTCTATGATTATTTAGACACCACTGACATACGGTGAAGGTAAACATCGTGAGGAAACCTGGACTTATAATTTCTAATTATAAGTTTGAAATCGCCAACCCGCATTGAGCAAGCGTGGTGATTATTGCTCTATAACCTTCTCCTTATGAGAAGAGGCCTTTGCTCAGCAGTGGGCACTTATAGGCTGATGATGATGATGATGATGATGATCATACATACAAACCTACCATTTCAACTACTCTATCTATAACTATATCAAAATCCGTTGCGTAGTTTTAAACATTTAAGCTTAGAGGGATAAAATAAAGGGACAGAAAAAGCGACTTTGTTTTATACTATGTAGTGATGAAGTGTAGACATAGTTTTTATTTAATTTAGCTTAAAATCTGAACGTTTTTCATATTAGCATCATTGTATGACAACTGGAATCCCTAGCCAAGCTCTTACCTTTTTACGCGAGCATAAAACCGACACTAATGTTTTTTTTTCTTATAAAAGTACAAGTGCTCTCACTCTAGATGAGAAATTAACTTTTTACAAACATTCATCTCTCGTGCCAGTGTTATTAAAACTTCTGTCAACTTTATAAGATTCATAATGACTTGGCAATTTGATTTGGAGGGCCAAGAGGTTCTCTTGAGCCACCATTTGTCCTTCGCCTTATACTTATATAAAACCTTCAATTTATTCCATAACTGGCCGTCAAATTTTTTTTTTTTTGTTATCTCAAACGGATTATTTTTCCTGTTAGAATTGTTTCGAGTCCAATGCCAATTAAGATATTTCTGGAATTGTCCCCCAGATCAAAATGTACATTTGAAATTTATTTTTTAACTTCCTTGTTTAAATGGTAATCATATTTATTGTCTGAATAATTGATTGTTCTTATTTTAAAAGGGCGTTTTTGTATAAAGAGCTATTTAGAAGGTGAATAATTAGATTAAACAAAGGATTTTTCTTTCATCTCTTGCTTTTAGGATATCTTTTAAGTCCTATTTAGGACTAACATGTGTTCTTTGCTTATTAGTTTGACTTTATTCCGATATTTTTTGTGTTTATTGGTTTAACATTAATGAAAGTAAGCTTATCTTACCTTTAAGCGTACAATTGGTGGCGGTCCCACAATCGTAGTTTGTGGCGAACCTTATTTTGTGTTGCGCGTTGTCACCGAAAGTGACGAGCTGAAAAGAATAACTTATTTAAGAAATGCTATATTATATAACTAACCATAACTCAGGAAAATGGACTTTAATGTCAAGGTAGTATGGTTTATAGGCAGTATTAGTCTCCTCGCTCCACCCAGAGCGAGACAAATCTTTTTTTTTGCAAGCGGATTACCTGATGGTAAACAATCAGCGCTGCCCATGGAAACCCGCAATAGAGGAATAACGAGTGCGTTGTCGACCTTTTGGGGATCAGAGATTTGGAGACTGGGCGTCCAGTAACCTCATTCACACGGTTTTCTGTAAGGCTGTGTGATATCACTCCGGTCGAGCCGACCGATTCGTGCTGAAGCATGGCCATCCCACACACCCCACATTTGATATTTAACCCCCTCAAAAAAGCCTATAGTAAAAGCCTCTTATAGTAAAATTAACATATAGGTACAGTGTAGACTCACAAAAAATAAAAACTTTAGTCGACCTAAAATGAAGTTAATAACTTGAAGTCTTACAAAACTTCTCCCATTTCTCAACACATCGTGTAAACGATTTATCCAATATAGAAGTACCTAGTTTCATTAATCTTAAGATTCCCTTAGTACAGCTTACTGTGGGAATCAAAGCAAGATAAACTAGATGAAGTTTTACCCCTCTTAGTTTCCGGGTCATCAGATAAGCGAAAAACAAAGAAAAAGGCAGCTATATATTTTAACAAGAAAGTTGTAAAAATTAACGAGGGGAAATGAATTGCAGTTATTTGATAGCAAACTTTCAATTTTATTGTAAAAATGTGAAAATTTTATGTATCTATTTCCATTGAATTTGTAATTATCAATCTAGTGGGATGAGCCTCGCAATCAGGTCCCATAAAATCTTGTAACAATACTAATCACTAATAATAAGCTTACATGTTATCAATTCAAAAGTCAAAAGTCAAAAATCATTTATTTCAATTAGACCACAGTAGGCACTTTTGAACGTCAAGCAAGCAAAAAAGGAAAAAAGTATATATAACAAGAGCTTTAAAATTAGGCGTGTCAGTCTGTCCGTCTGTCCTCTAGTGAAGCTATTTGCTCGTTCCAAAGTGTAGATTCCTATGGAGAAGAACGAGCAAGAAACTCCATGGTTACTCTTTTTCAATCAGTTTTACAATACATTTCTTTGTTACATCATTTAGTCGGTTCTGATATGTGAGAACAATGTAACACTAATGTTCAGGCAAAAAGTACGAAAAAGAAGTGAACCTCAAGGACAACATATTTAGACAGCCTGGAGATGACCAGTCCCAATAGGCGGCGCCCGTTCACGAACATGACACGTACACCAGCACCGCCCAACTCAACCATATTATAGGGAATTGGACGATCCAGTGCCCGTGCCACCGCCAATGAGACCTCTGAGTGAGCATGACAGCTCTCAGCCGACACAAGTACCTATATTCTACAAGTCTTACTTAATTATAATAGGTTACAGGGCACTCACATTTACAAAATCTTAGAAATTCATCAAAAATTAACAACATAGTGTACAATTTAATAATAATAAAAAAAAAATACTCTAAACATCCTGTGGAGTAGGACCAGCTAGCCTCCAAGCATTTTTATCTTGTATATAATCATTTAGTTTGTAGTATGCTAGTTTACATAAATGTTTCTGTATACATAATTTAAATTTGCTTTCATTTAAATTTTGAATTTCAACTGGGATTTTATTATAACATTTAACACAGAAACCCAGGAATGATTCCCGGCAAAAGGCGGTTTCGAAACCTTACAAGTATCAATGTGACTTTTTCCGAGTCATATTTTATATACTTTTTAAGTTGATTTAGACACCACATACTTCGGTGAAGAAAAACATCGTGAGGAAACTTGGGTTTATAATTTCTAATTATAAGTTTGAAATCGCCAATCCACCTTTAGCAAGACAGACAGACAAGGTTTGAGCGATCACCACGCGTGATCGCTCAAACCTTGTCTGTGTGATAAGAGGCCTTTGCTCAACAGTGGCACTTAAAGGCTAATGATGAGGCAGACTCTTTATTTAATTAGTAAAAAATGGGTGTTCTTATTTTTTTTTTCTCTGAAATTATTATAATACTGTGTATTTTTCAATGGCATAAAAAGTTAAGTACCTCACCAAGCAATAAAAGCAGTTTTCAGTACTACCTTCCCATAAGAGACGGTTAGACACATATTTCATAGATAAAACACCACAGCGGTCGTCATAAATAAAAGCAAAGATTTATACCCAATTACTTCCCACTATATATCGTAATAAAAATAACTAAATGAATTTATTATCTC
Organism: Spodoptera exigua; assembly: GCA_902829305.4. Lineage (NCBI taxonomy): Eukaryota > Metazoa > Arthropoda > Insecta > Lepidoptera > Noctuidae > Spodoptera > Spodoptera exigua. The sequence continues at coordinate 10,838,559 of LR824612.2, forward strand.
TCAGGTGTATAGAGGTATAACCCGGCTATAAATATTGCACATCGACCTTTAGAAAGAGACAATAGGTCACATAGCCACGTATACTACTTATGATTATGAACTACTTAACATAGTCGGATAGTCTCCTAAAAACATAAAAAGTATGAAAAAGAAGAAGTTTTATTGAAATAATATTAAAAGAGATCGTAATATTTTTTTGTCTCTTTCTATCCAATATGTTTTGTATGAGAACCGAATCTTCGTTTCTCAGAAATAGGTAGTTTTATTTGGTTCCAAATATTTATTATATGGAAGCATTTTTGAAGATTTCTTTAGCTCTGACTTGCTAGTAATAACTATGAATAGAACTCCTCACTTCCGTAGCGAGATTGTACGAAAAAGTCTCGATTGCTGTCTCTGTATCATTTTTATAAGAGCAATAAATATTAGAATATTTGCTTACAGAATTGGAAATCGAGAAAATTATCTTATCTTTATCTTACTAATATTATAAATGCGAAAGTTACGATGTTTGTTACTCAATCACGCCAAAACCGCTGGACGAATCTGAATGAAATTTGGCACAGGCATAGGATACGTTCCGGAATAGGACATCACCTACTTTTTATCAACATACCACGCGGGTGATGCCGCGGGTGGAAGCTAGTATTTGTATATATTGCGTTTAAAACATGGCTTCTTACGTTACTATTTGATAAGGATCTCGACTACTTTCGAGCCACACTTCGAGGCCGGGGTTCATATTCTTGAGCAGCAGTGCGCTGACTACTGACTCTTATAATTAGAATGTTATATGTTTCACGGAACTTTTTGCAGGAAAATATTTAAACAATATTATTTATTAAACCACCTCCAAAATTAAAAAAACACCTTAAAAGAATAGAAAGCCACTCACCCTTATCCACTGCTCAGTATCAAGCAGAGTATCTCCAGGTTGTAACAACAGCTTCACCTTGCGCCGGAGCACGTGGTCGTCGGCGGAGAGCGCATGCGCGGTGAGAGCGCTTTTTATGTCAGTCGTTTGCTGACAGACGAACATGCCGAACGTCTTGTCGCGCTCCAACTGTTGAAATAAATAAAATAAATAGATTATAAGTGTTTTGGTAATAATTAAGACAACAATTTGTAGATTAAGCTAAGAATAAAGAATATTACAATTTATCGCTGTGCCTGTTATTTTCATTTAAGATCCTTGTACCTTAAGATGCATACACACATATAAAGAATTTTAATTTCAATTATTTTGTGATTAAACTTCACTGAGAAACAATCGAAGTAAAATAAGTTAACTTCTTCAAAAAACACAAGGACAAGTCCACTAAAAATGTCCAATAATGTAATGGTTTAAAATTCAACACATTAAAATCAAATTAATTCATTCTAAATCACTAAATTAACCCGACATTTTAATAATAATAATGTTTTATAACAAATCTCACAAAATTGACGCCACACTGTGTAATGTCCTCTTAAATCGACATACAGAGTTAAACAAATAAAATGAATAGCGAAAATTTACAACACAATACGGGAAATTAAGTTAATGAATGGCCTTCACTAGTTAGGAATTTATAGATAAAATATCTAAAATGGGTTAAATAGATAATTAAAGACTATTTCATTTAAGTACGCAATCAGTTTTTTTAAAGATAATTTAAAATATTCAAGCATTTAAGGATCCGATCACAAAATGCTTGTGCGAAGAAAACTTCAAATAAATTAACATATCGCTTCAGAAAACACAAGTAAGACTAAACTTTGTAACTAAAAATAAGCACTAGGTGCTATGTAAAAAAAATTTAATTACGCTGTATCACGTGATATTTCCGAAGCCATTTCCGAGTAATTTGAGTTTTTAAGATCCTTAATTTTCATCCTGTTCTCTTGGATCAGGTAGAACCACACGTGTGAGGTATTTAAACTGGTCCACTACCTTATCAAATTAACTAGTAGTTTAGCTTCTGGGCCTTTAGCATTATCCGCCGCGAAGACCATGCAATAAAATATTTTATATCAATCTACATTTTTTCTATTTAATTGATCAACCTCTTCTAACCTAAAACCGATGCATTTAACAGGGCCATATTGTCAGCATAGGGTAAATTGCTAGCGCGTCGCCGTCAAGATGACACCCGACATACGGTACTTTTGAGTCTGGCTTAGGATCGACGTAAATGTAAAAATATAAAGCAAACTATTATTATATATTAATATGGTACAAACCTTTGAAGCCAATCCTTTGCTATTTCCAGTGAGCTCATTCCACGCAGCGTTGGCTCTCTGTTCACAATGGTCTACATAGTCCAACTCCACAAGGTCAACCAGAGATACCAGCCATCTTCTGTCATCATCCGCGCTTGATGAAGTGCCGCATTGCAGAGGAGACAGAAGAGCGTAGAAGAAGATGCAGAACAGAGTCAGAGTGGGACTCATTTTTGAACTGTAAATAAAGAAAAAGGGATTTTAGGTTCTATTTTTCTTGAATTGCGAACTGTTATACTCTATTCAAAATAATGATGACTACATTTTATGGAGTCTGCTAATGAAAAAAAATCCTAAAGTAACATATAAAAAATCAAAATGCATAAAAGCAGTATGTGGTTGAAAAATCTCACATATTTTAAAACATATCACCTTGAGAGCCTTGATCTAAAACGAAGTTTGTAATTTCAAGAGTGCATTTTATGCAAGACAGCAGAAAGCTCTCATAGTTCCCAACAAGCGTTGACGTAAACATAGTGGTTTCTAGTAACGACAACATTGACGTGAAAAGCACTATAAACGTACCATTAGTTAAAACCTGTTCCCTAAGAAAAATAAAAACAAATGATTTATTTTAAAAATCGAACCGAACGAAAGAATCAAGAAAAAAAAAGTTTTTTCCTAATAAATGCAAGCAAAATATTAAACAAATATAGAAAACCGTCAATAATTGTGACATCATTATTTAGACCGCACAAACACGTTTCATGGCTCAATTTTTCCGCCATAACACAAAGACGTTTATTTTCTACAGAAGTTTTTCCCTCTACCAGCAACTTTTCCCATCATAATAAGTTGCATGAGGTGTTTCGCACGTACGTTTCGATCAAATTATGAGATCGCACCTTACTGCCGACCCATTAGTAGGAGATTTGATGAAAGGCTCACTAATCTATATTGGATTCGCGCGGATTCAGTAAAATCCCCTCTCATTGAGGAAACTCTCTCTTTATTACAGTACAGGCCATCAAATAAATGTCGAGGTAAGTAGAAAAGTAGCGAGTTTTTGTAAGAGGTAACTTTCCTATGTTACCCTTATGTACGGTAGTCGTAAAATATTAAACATGTCCCCAACTCATGTCCCAATAAAACAACACCTTTCGGGATTACTACGCAATCATACCATATTATAAATTTTGAGAGATCGTGTCCCTTATTGGACCGGCATTTCACGGCACTCAACATACCATACATAAAATTTCATGAACGACAAACTTTGTGAATTTATTTATTCATTTTTGTGAGCCTCCAATCTCGGGAGGAATGAAATTCAAATTATTTCGTTGTCACGTTTTTTTAAACGATTGTTTGATCCATCCTAAAATTGAAATCTAGGTTAGCGTTTTTTTAATAAAATGAATTTAAATACTGACGACCATAATAAATATTTTCTAAATTTAATAAGTAGTTCCAAAAGACTCCCATCTCTAATTCCAGAGTTTGCAAAACAATTGGCTTCAACCACAATGATTATAGAACTTTTTATCTATTAACTCATTATGAAAGCGAAATTTCGTTTAACCCAGCGCAGTATCAATTATCTTAGCAATAAGGGAAAACCCCAAAAGCGAGAGAATTAATGAGGGAGCCGCAAAATTAAAGATTTTTTTACGTGCAAACGTTAGAACGGGGACTATTCATCCTTTATTCGGTTGAAAGGGTCACGATTTTTAAAAGAAAATTAAAGGCCAGGCCTTCATAAGGCGATTGTTGCTTTCATTCGACTTCTTCCAGACGAGATATTAAAACTACATCAAGTAAAGAAAGGAAATGCAAAAGATTTTTTATGTAAATTACATCCTGAATTATTGCAGCAAATCCCCAAGAGAATGCGAGCTTTAGAGAATCTGAAATTAAATCATTTGTTTCACATGAAACACAGACAAAAAGCGATTTAACGGTTGCGCAAATAGGACAAGCTCCGTGATTACTTTTAAAACTTGGACGTGTGAGATAAAATATTCCAAGCATTATACCGAAATTTAAAGAACAACAAAGATACGTTTTGAATAGCCAGATAAAATTTCAACTGCATGTAATTTGTTGATTCATGTCGTGTGCTTGATTTTGCTGTGAGAGCTAGCATTTAACTGCAATTTTCATCTATTCAGTTTCATGTCGACCGTGTCTTTCTCATTAATGCAAATGTTCCTTAACTTTCTTTGACAAATATTTCGGGTCATAACTCAATTTTCCGTACTCAACTCGGTTGACTAAGGCACCGGTGTCAAGTAGTGTGACCTATTTCAACGAAATTTGCGTATAATACGCAACGCTAAGTTTCCAGCAAAAGGCAACCCAATTGAGCGCAACGGGAGTGCGGATACTGACCGTTCTATCGGTGCGACTGTCCTATCAGTGGCGCCGGTAACGACCGATCACGTCTCCAAATATCATTTTTATCTCTAACAATGTAAGACTCAATTTTGTTTGTTGGAAAATGCGATTTTCTTTTTGGTAACGTGTTATAGTTGGCCGCATTTTGGATAATGGCAATGATGAAGTGGGGAGATCGTAATGTGCTAGCAGTTATGTTTTAAACCAAATAGGATCTAAAACAGTAAAGAAGAATAAAACTTTTTCACACACTGCTTAATTGGAGCAGGTGGAGCAATTACAATACAGAAGTGTTGATTAGGAGCGCATATTATATTTAAAATCGCACCAGATATTGCTTATTGCCTGTTCGTCATATATCAAGCTTGGAACTACACAACCGATGAAGAAGTAAAAAATATTATGGGTACGTTACTACTGATATTGTATTTTTGAAAACTCGATCGAAGAACCACCACGTGTATGAAAATTCAAGGATAAAAAGTAAGAGATTTTGGAAGTTTTCAAACAACCGCAATCTGGGGTGGGGGCATTAGCTAGACTTGACAGGAATACTAATACGTCTTAAGAACTTTCTCGAAAATGCGCTAACAGCTGATGCAGATGACACAGCATTATCTTATAATGAAAAGAAGTTCTTTGATGTACTTAGTTTAGATTTATTAATAAACTTTTTTAGAAAAGTATTGTAGTGACGTCCCATATTGAAAGTTTCTTTGGTATTGATAGTTTTAAGATAAATATCAGTTTTTCAAAGATTTTGCCATCATTTTTGGATTGGATCTTTGGTTTTAGTTACACATAGGCACATTGCCAGCTTATTGGGCTCGGAAAGAAAAGAACCCAACTCTGTTTTTATAGGGTACCCTTGCAGCACGCACGGACGGAAGCAACGCAAGTAACGTGTGAGCGCAAAGGATAATCAACTTAGTGAAATTACAAAACCATATAAAATATATGTAATTACCTACTTAATTTAATATACTATAATGTATAATGCTTAAAACGTAAATTGTTTTGTATCATACTACTGCATTTACTATAATCAATAACGCCTGAGCCAAACAAAAATGTGTAATTGTGAACGTAAAATGAGCAGATAAGCGATCACAAGGTTTTTTGTGGAGGTAATACCTCGAAAAAAATCGCCACCGCTAATGGACCCAATCGACCAGAGTAATGCCATCACAGTAAACCGTCGTGAAACAATAGATAGGTTCCTGGAGACTTAAGCCTTCCTCAAATTTCTAACAACCCCTAAAAGTCCGGTTACACACTTGAAATTCTTCGTTTTTCACCATTACCCATATACATACATACATACAAATATGTAGGTTTTAAAGCTTGCAACGTCATAACAGAGTAATATTCCGACAGCCTGTACGTCATTGAAGTTAGGAGCTCTAATCTACATACATACATCCCATTTTAAAAACATTTTGTTCTTTTTCAAAAGAACCCAGAAGTTCATAGAGTTGCCTCTCATCTGATCCAGAGGTATTCCAATCACGTATGATCTTCAATTACCTACTTTCTTCACGGGCTGGTGAGTGAGGGCTTTGTTGTGGCTTATTAGAGAAAAGGTAAATACCAATTAGTGTAGCAAACTCCTATTTACAGGGAATTAAGTGGGATTATTGAAGTAGAAAACGGTTTGAGATCATTTTCATTGAGGTATACATCTTAACATTTATATGTACACACTACACGTATTTATATTTCTAAAGAGAAGACAGTTGCGAAAATGGTAGACGCTATGTTTAGGTTCCTTCAAGTATATACACGTACTATTCATATTGTCTTGTTATACTTTTTATTGCAATAATAATTCTAATATTATAGATGAAAATTTGTTTGTTTGAATGCGATATCCACCGGAACTGCTGGTTCGAATTATAAAAATCTTTGTGTGTTGTAAAGCCTATTTGTCAAGGCAGGTTATATACCTATAGGTTTTATTATAAAGCTGAAAAGTTTATATGTTGGTTTGGACTAGCTTATCTCCGGAACTGCTGGTTAAAATTGAAAAAATCTTTTCGTGTGTGTTTACCTATTTATGAAGGAAGGTTAGAGGTTTTAAAACATCACGTTGCGACTAATGGACCTGAACAGAGGGTGAAACTTCGCCGGATTAGCGAGTATTAATTATTAAAGAGCACAATCATTTTAATTCACCAAAAATCCTGGACAAAAGTGCGAACAGTGAATGTAATGTCCAGTTTTCGCCAGTCATAACAATATAAGTCAACACACGCAGCCTTCCGAGTACGAAGTGCGAGCTATTTATTACAACGATTCGATCACGTCAGTGTTGACAAAGATTTATATGGTGCGGCATGGGAGGGCCACGTTCAGAGCGCGCCGTAAGTTTCCTCTTACCGTGTCCTGCAATACGTAGATAAATCAATCGTCTCTTTAAAAAATTCACACTAGGCTCTCATAAATGATATCAATTGTGACAGCATAGTTGACTTCAGACTTCATATAATGAGATTTTCTCAGTGTATATACAGAACTACGAAACTCAGAATACATCTTTTCCGAGGTCGCAAGGCAAGGGTAATAAGGTAGCATTGGCATGACACAGGAGAAGGAACGATGTGTTAGTCAGTAAGAGTCTGACACTCTCTGTCGTATCACCCGGGGCGAGAGAAGATATTTGATCATCTTCTCCTCACAAAAAAACATCCACTTTTGCAATAACTTGACAATGAACGAAGCAATCCATTGAAGTTAATTCTCATAAAATAATATTTTATCAACACACACATACGAATATTACGTACAATTTTCTTGAGGAAAAATATCTACGAACTAAATATTAGCGGTTACAGCGACTGCACGAAAGTAAAGAAATATTACATGAATATTAAAATTTGCATTTGCTCTGTTATTAGATCTCCACGCATTACGGTAGCACTTACATATTGTCTGGAACAAGTCTAGATTTTCCATGTGTACAGTCACGAACAAAAGTGTTAGATCGTGTTTACTTTAATACAGCAGTATTGTGGTAAAAATTGCTAGTAGCAATGTACTATCAGTGTCATAAGTGCATGGAGGATTCCAAATCAAAATCGTTTGTACGGCGTTTCATCGCCTTAATAATATACCATGGATGACATAGATGGCGCTAGTATACTAGTGGTATTGAAAAATATACTTTTATAGTTTTTATCAGATACAAAGTTATTAACTTAATAAATTTTTACACAAATTAATCCTACGATATTCCAAACCTTTTAAAGCAAAGCACGCAATAACCAGGATTCGAACTCGGTAGCATAAAATTTACTGATGCCACTAGCCATAAGGCCATTGCGTAACCTTGAAACATATTGAAATTATCCTACTGTTTATTATATTGAAGTTGTTTAGCAACTTTAACGCGATCATAAATCTCAAAACAGTTGAGGGTAATTTAATATTAACTGTATAAACATTAAACCTTTTTGTTCAATCATAACATTCTTTACTATCTTTGAGTGAGTTCAGTCACGATTTGTTTAACAAGTTTTTAATATTTATTTTAATTATGAATTTGCGTTTAAATGTTGATATGGCTACGAGGGCCAAAATAATAGCATTGCATAATCAAAGCTTAAATTATGCTGGAATTTCTAGAGAAACTGGCTTGAACGTAAGTATTCTTATAAATGACCGTTTGTTATTTATTTTGTTATCCATGGTTATCGATACATGAAAATAATAAATAATACACGTCCCTTACAGGTAAAGACTGCCACTTTATGGATATCTAAAGCTGTTTCAAGAAGAGGGTTCATTGGAGCACCGTAGTGGATCTGGCAGAAGACGTGATATTGACTCAGACCAGCTTCAACTTATGGGGCAAGGTTATGAGGAAAATTACTGGAGCATTGTCATCTTCAGTGATGCAAACAGTGAAAACTACATAGATGTGCTGAATGACGTCATGAAGATGTGCTAGTGATAACGTTTGTGCAGGACAATTGTCCTATGTGTAATGTTCCATAATTGTGCAAGTGTTTAGTCAGCAATCAGACATACGGATTATTCCTTGGCCAGCGAGATAGGAGAAATAGGATCGATAAAAATGGCGGCTACACTAGTTCTTAAAAGAAAAGACATTGTTGAATAAAGGATTAAGCAATTACAAGACCGGGGTAGCTATAATTTATTTAATGGATAAATGTTCAAACTTAGTGTTAGTAGGATAAATTTATTGACTACTTTATAACCAGCGACTGTTATACAGTAATGATTTCAATGTTTTACTAAATATGAGAAATAAAAATAAAAGCAATATTAATATTTACAGATGCTATTGATTGCAAAATAATAAATTATTTATTTATTAATAACTATGAACAATTCGTCCCATATCTAGTGAATGCTATATCCCGGTCTTAGAAATGTTATTGATTTAAGGTCTAGCTTCAATTTCTTCCTTGTTCTGGAACGAATACTTAAGCTATGAGCCTTTGTCATAACATGATGCACAAAATGAATCACTTTAGTCATTACTTTAATTAAATTTTATGGGGAGGTAAAATAGTTGCAGAAGTAAGGTTGCATATTATATAGAATCGTATTATAACATTGTGTTTAAAACTAACTAATAAATGACTAGCACAACACAATTTTGATTTAAAATACTTATTAATCTTATAAAAAGTGTAATAAATAATGTGTCAGTTAGCTGAAAAGTTATTAGGTAAGGGTATACACTATATAAGAAAGAAATAAATATTATGTTTTAAGAAATAAATGTCTGAAATTATAATGTCACTAAAATAGTTTTATTTGTTATCCTTTATGAGAATTAAACTTAGTATTAGTCTTAATCTGTAAGAAAAATATGTTACTTTTACATTAATAGTTAGCACATATTATAAAAGTTATTTATATATATTTATTAATATAATTTTATTCTAAAATAATATATTTATTTATTTTTGTTATCTTTTATAAATATTAAACGTCAAATATTTTATTTTTATATTATTATTATTGATTTTATATAAAAAATATAAAAAAAACATTGTTAAAAAACCTGAATTTAAAAATGATAACCCGGAATTGAACCGGTGCCCTTCGACTTCATTAAACTATCATACTTATTCATCCGAGCTACCGATCGCATTTTTTATGATGTCGAAAATGCGGGTTAGTTTATGACTTTTATTATTGTCTATTATTAATTATTGACGCCATCTTTTAATTGGTTTGCTTGACTTGACTTAGATGGCGCTGTATTAAGTCCTCGTAAATAAGAAAATTAACATAATTTATGTGTATTTGAATATAAATATATTATTGTTTCTTAATTATTATTTTAACCATTAAAAACCTTATTGTGTGCCTCTGCATTGTAAAGTATTCAAGCTTTGCAGGGTTATTTTCATTTAAAAGCAGCGCCATCTAGTTACCAATGGTAGCTTTATGCAAAACCTGTCAGTCAATAGTCGACCTTAAGCTCTCCATGCATTTTTGTCACCCTTAGTACTGTATTGCTGCAGTGATGCAGACGATTATGGTGCATCAATAAGCAAACTTGGACTTACCAAAAACTTAAGGACTTGAAGGGACTTGAAGACAATCAAGTCCCTCTCAGAAAGCAGCATATTAATATCTCATCAAATTAAGAATTGTATTTAACATTTATTATTCTTTTGTCAATAAATTGCTTCTAAAAAATCCTAAAAGTGTAAAATAGACTCATAATAATTCCCAAACTCTTCTCCCGGTCTTATTACCTATCAAACTCAACTTATTATTCGTCTTTCGCCATCTTACACCCGCCATTTTCAGACAGACAACGCCATACTTACTAAAATCATATAAATTGAATAAAATACTTTAATATTTTGCTCGTGACTGTACCACATTGAACCCAAGATGAACTCTATTAACGTTTACTTTGGTTTCATTACGTCTAACTTAACGGTACTGTACTTTAAGTTTGATATATATCTTTCCTAGAAACGTGAAAATTAATAAGGAATTTTGACAATCTAGCAGATGAGTACAGATCTACTGACTGTACGCCAGCAGCGCCACCTATGAACACTTGACCTAAGGAGTTACAAGTGCGTTGCTGGCCTTTTGTGGTTGTTTATAGATTTGAGGGTTAAGGATTTTGGGACTGGAGAAATTAATCTCTTAGTATCTATCGTCTTTATTCCCATTGTTTAGTGTTTATTTATTTATTTAGCAAAAAGTACAATTTTAGTAATAACATTTTGTTCTTATAATTAAAGATCCTCGCCAAACATAACGTTTAACGGCGAGAAGCGCTCATTTGTTTTACTTACTGGCTAATTAAGTACTTTATATAACATTAAAAAAACTAAAATCAAAACAAAAATAAAAAATACACATTATAAAGGATAATCATAAAAGAATGCATTGCCTATGCTCTCTTGAGCAATTCTCCCCTTAGCTTCTTCTTCAACATAAACTGGAAATTATTCAACATAAACTGTTTGAAATCGTGTCTGCTGTAACATACGTCCAATACAAACCGTAAGCAACTATAATATTTAGTTTGATCCAGAAATTCATATAGAAATATAGTAAGCTACTAAACAAAGCAGAGCTAAGAGTGAAAAACACAAATGGTAGAAAATATTGTTGCAAAAATGTTTAATATTCCAATGCTTTGGATGTGGGATTACTGTATACTTTTTTGTAATGAAAAAAATAGATATGTTATTTAAAAAAAATACTATGTTTTCGTACAAACATAATCTGTTTTAAAATATTTATTTGTAACAGTAAGCTATGTGCAATGCATTAACAGCGTTCTAGTTAACCCATCCGGTTATTATAACAAAGACATAATGATTGTCTAGATAAGCCAGATTGTGCTAAAGAACATAATATATACTAATTTTGTAAAGAGGTTTTTTTGTGAGGGGAAAATCATCAATAGACTTCTCCCGCCCAGGGTGGGGCAGGAGCGACTGAGGCCGGGCGCGAGAGGTCGCCGCCGCCGATCACTTTCCTGAGGACACGGCGGGGCTCAGCCCAGGCAGGGTATACCGCCACCGCATTTTTTAGGTGGTCCTCACAATGACGATCCGAAGCAGGAACTTACCGAAGCTGCCGTGCCCAGTATCACCTGCGTCTGACGCAAGGAACGTGATGACGCCGTGTCGTCTCCCAAGCCACTTCTCAAAGGGGTCTTACCGCTGCTATAATAGCGTGCCCGATTGTAAAGTTAATGTAAAGGCGGTAACCTTTGAAACCCGTCAGTCGGCTTTCCAAAATTATTTTACTGATAGTTAGTTACAATCTTCCTGAATGCTAAAGGCTTTAAATTATACTTGATTTGGGTATTTTAGTCGAGGTATAGGTTTAAAAGCTGTTGTTTTTAAAATCCACATTATCATACATGACTTTTGTACGTGGGTTAAGCCGTGCGCGGGCGAAAACTAGAATTAGATACAATTCGAGCGCGCTAGCATTTTCAAAGAAGTATTTTTGGATATTCTTCACTATACCTATATAGTATAAAACAAAGTTTTTATCTATGTCCTTATATGCATATGTGATTTTGATACCGTAATTTGTCATAATATGTTTTACCTTAAATAACTATCGAAGAAATTCAGAATTAGTATTGCACCCGTGTGAAGCCGACGCAGGCAAATATTTACCATTAATAGGTGTTTTTTTAGGTAAAAGATATAATATCACCTGTGTTACGAATAAATAAATAATTATTATTATGCTTTTTAAAACCCCACACTTTTCATACAATAACACTGAATTTTAATTGCATTTATTTATAAATTACATAAAATATTATAACATAATTAATACGTTTATTATTGTCATTTTTTACTCTCGACGTTAACAACATCAAGACATTGTACGGTTTTCTCTTGAGCAATACGGTAAAATTATACCAACTATTTGAATTTGCGTCATCCAGAACATATAATATCTGTGGCTCTAGGCTAGTTGGTGTATGTGTAATGCTAACAGAGATGTTAAAGGATTAATGCAGGTTCCGGCATTTTCATAGAGGATTATCAGTTAATCCCGGTTTGGAGTCAGGCATACATTCCGAAAAAACATTATTTAATAATTAAAAAAGAAGTTTTAACTCGTGGTTAGTCTATTCATTATAGGAATTTGTTCGTTAATTCGCCCAAAAAATATAAGTACTCGTCTACTATGGTCTATTAGTTTAGGCCGTATTAACTAAATGTAAACAATGTTTAAATTTATTTTTATATTAGATAGGTTGTATAAAATACATACAAACATTATTTGAATTTAGTTTACTAGCTAATCAAATCGGTTAAGGTAAATACCTGATGGTAAACATTTTTATATACATACAATTTTCATAAAAAAACATGCCAACATTTTTCACCTTTCAGCCGAATTACTTATACCGAAAGACCGTAATAAGTATTTTACTCGGGTGGTCCAATGGAAAAGAAGCAATAAAAAATTTCAGATTGTTTCAAAGAATCAACTGCATTGCCATGTTGCAGATATAATAGGGAAAAAACTTTCCTGCTTCTCAAACGCAGAACGCACTTAAACGCTTTCCCTGTTAAGCCAGGGTTGAAGGAGCAAGAGCGTTCCGCGCGCCTCAAAAGGTCACTAGGCCACCACAAACGGGGCCTTACAGGGCCGATGTTCAGCTGAGGTTGCGGGCCAAGCGCAATAAGGCACCGCGGCCTCGGCCCGTTTAGGCAGGAGAAGAAATGGTGTCGTTTTTATTAGTAAGGGTCTGACTGTCTGACACTAAAACTCCGGGCGAGTAAAGCAATTTGTTAAATTTCCACCTTCATAAAAAACTGACTTACTATTATATAATTAATATAATTTAAATACACAAATGTCCATAAATAAAAAACGATACAAGCTACCACCAAACAAAGTCTTGCCACTAAATTTAGTTGCAACATTAAATCTGCAGGCTGTTCACAAAATTAACTGCGATAAACGATGCTTAGCGTGCACTAAATTAAAGCCTTTGAGAGGATCTATTGAACAGCAAATCCTCCCTTCCAATATATAAACAGACAGGTTTAACGTTCACTTCAAGCAATAATGACCTGTCTATCGCTGTTGGAAATTTAATTCGCTGGGATATTGTGCTAAGCTGGTATAGAAATAATTGTTATTATAATACTCATTTATCTTTTCCTTCAAACAATGTCCGCTTAGTTTCATCAAACTTGGGATTGATTTTCATCGTTCTTTATCGGATATTTATTCGTATTCGTAAGACCATACTAATTAAGTTTTAGGAATCATACGGTGAAAATCGTTTTCCCAAAAAACTCGTGTATGGCAAATCACACCTGTCTTCTCTCGTTGACTTTTCGTCTCTGGGTTGGGTGAGAGAGAGTGTTAGGCCCTTACTGACTCATTCCGCCTCCTGCCCTAGGGCCGCGGTACTTAATTGCGGTTAACCCGTAACTTTTGGATTTTCTACTACTTAAATGTAATATTACTGATCTGTTTGACCGTCTTCATAAATACCTGATAAATTTATATGGTTAGTTATTTATTTATACAAATTACGTTCGATATTCTTCATTTGATACATAGTGACTACCCAAAAACAGGCCTTATGTTTCTTTTGTGGAATGAAAGATAAAATGCTACATTATTTTAGACTCATAGCGATCTATCTACCCTGACCTAGTTAGAAAAGAGATCAGGAAAAAGCCCAACTGATATAATAATTACATCTTATTAAATTACCTAGGAGGCAATAATTTTGTTTCCCAGCTCAGAGCCATTTGTGCGTAACACTTTGTGGAAGTCAAGGCCATCAGGGACCGTACGAAAAATATGACGGAAGATAACAAATATTTTGTAGTTAGACTTTTTTTCTTAAGTGATTCTAGAACTTTCTGACTATTACTGATCTAAATATAGTGGAAAAGTGTGAGCTTCATTTACTAGGAAAATGATATTCGTATTCCGATCGTAGTTATCGAGATATGATTAACATTCTATAACAACCAATAGTTGATAAAATCCTATCAAATTTTGGTTGTAATAGCTTCTTCTTTTGTAATTCTGTTGTATTGTTTCTTCTTTTAAGTTGTAATTCTTCATCATATGTACTGCAAAGCCACAAACAGTATCTCTATTTTTATATATTTTTTTGAAGACTTGGGTTCCCAGGTATTAATTCCATGTCATCAGCGTGTTTACAAACATATCATATCTAGACCCGGAACAACTATTACCAGATCCATCATCCCGCGAGACGTTGCAAGGCAGCCGGTTGCCTAATCATCGTGCAACTTTGCAATAACTAACTAACTAACGTCAGTGTGAACTGAAAAACAAAGCATTTATTTTATAAAACATTAGCTTAAAGTATGATCTACTAATATTTCACCGCGTGAAACGATTTTCAGCATTTTCTACAAAAATACCGCTACAAAATCCCATTTGAAAACCAATAATTTTGCCAAATGTAGCCACAAATTTGTGCTAGAAAATGCATATATTGATAAGTCTTCGGTCTGCGTTAGTGCCATAAAATATGCATCCTCATACCCGTTCGATACTTGCTCTTATTTCCATTTGCAATTGCGTATAATGCAGATGTGAGGCACTGCAACTGAATGTAAAATAGTATTCAAGGCTTACAGATTGTAAATCACTTCATCATCCATCATCATCAGCTTATAGTGCAAGGCCTGAGTAAAGGCCTTTTTCACGTTCGGAAGGATTGTCATTTTTTTCCAACCAATATTATAAATAGGTATAAAATATTATAAAACCAAAATTTTTCATTCCAGGCACGACGAAGGACAACGTATTGTTCCACGTCGGCCTACTTTGATCGGTATCAATCAGGCCAAGTCGGCCCATTAATGACGTCACTTTAATTTTGATAATTATCTAATTTAATGTGAAGCACTACTAGTGTCGTGGTGGCCTGGAGGTTAAGGAACCCGCTTCTCATGCATGAGGATGTGGTGTGGTTCGAAACCTGGCAAGTACCAATGTGACTTTTTCCGAGTTATATGTACTTTCTATGATTCTTTAGACACCACTGACATACGGCGAAGGTAAACAGCGTGAGGCAACCGGGAATTTTAATTTCTAATTATTAGTTTGAAATAGCCAACCCACATTGAGCAAGCGTAGTAATTAATGCTCTGACATTCTCCGTATGAGAAGAGGCCTTTGCTCAGCAGTGTGCACTTATAGGCTGATGATGATGAATGTGAGGCACTAGTACTAAATGTAAAACAGTGTTTGTAACTCATAGTTATTGATGCACTTTGGCACTTTAATAACAAAATTTTTAAAGCTTTGAAAATGTTATATCACCCTTTCTGGCTTTCCGGTCGGTTTAAGTAACTGTTGTTACAACGTTCACAGTGTATGATATATTCATTTTGTGTATGTTTTGTTGGGAGGCCATATTGTTAGTGACTAGTGGGTAATGGTGATGGAATAAACGCAACTTAACCTAACCCGTCCTTGAATCCTGCGAAGGCGTAGTATTAAAATAGAAATTTAGTTTAATCGCTTAGGTCTTCAACTTTATCAAAGCAAAACATCTACAAATTATTTTAAAAATAAATTTCACTAAATCTGAATAGCCTCTTTCCGGCAATAGGTAATATTTATTTGTCGCTTATTTATTACATACATAAAAGAGCGATGAAGTTGGTCCTGAGTCACCAAACCAAATACATATAGAAACTTATTGAAACAGAAATTCAAAGGAACATAGAAGACCGAATATCGGTAGCTACAAGTCTAGATAATTAATTAGTGATTCGGATTCTGAATATATTGATATACATACGTACGTACGTTATCTATTAGCTATCTTACTGTATTTCGTATGAGGATTTCGTGAATGCGCTGCAAACTGAATGCTCTTCGTATTCAAGCAAAATTCATGTTTTCGGAAACATGACTGAAATTAAATCTATGATTAGTTGCTGAAGTAAGGATGTGGGATGTGGCGGGATTATTAAGAACTGGTAAATTTTGTTGTGACCTTTTTTTTGAATGTGACATACATCGCACATTAAAAGGAAATTGGTATGGTTCGTCATAACCTTAAGCGAATTTTTTATCTTATTATATATCTTATTACGTTCGTAACAGAAAGAGTTAAAGAGAAATATCGCAATGTAATTGCAAAAGTCAAATTAGAGTTTATATCAGATGGCAAAGAGAACAACATACGACAAAATATATATAATGAAAAAAATACCAACAACCCTAATCCGCTTACCAAAGAGGATAATTTATGACTTTACCATCCAGAATTGTTCGCTGTAATAAATATTATCAGTGAAGTATTAGCAGACGACAATACTACGGCACAAAGAATGAGTTAAGGACAAACGACAAACAAGAATGAAGAAAAAACAGCAATCGTGGCAAAATATTGACGCAAGATAAAAGAGCAAACAGCGTTTGAAGAGAGGTTTTTCGCACTAGCTAACGTAGGCAAAGAACTTTTTGTTGACGGCGCTAACGTAAGACCACTAACTCTATTCATAAAAATCTTATAAGCGTCGAAGAGACCAAAACAACTCGCTTCGTCGATCAAGAGGTTGAAAGAGCGATGTCGAAGCACTAGATCTGAAGTGAAATTATTGTTGAGTTTTTGCTTTAAAATTCTTATTGTTTTAAATGTAGGTTTTAAAAAAGAAATTCGTTCGCGCCTTTAGGTAATTTACATACACTAAACAAGAGAATACCTTAAGCATAGAACAGTTTTGAAATTACAAACGTATTATGTAAAAATGTTTTATACATTTCATTCTAAATACATTCAGCTATAGTGCGTCAGCTCATAAGACTGAGAGAGAGAGAGAATAAGACTGACTATGGCTCACAGTAACAAATAAATAGTGATAGTTCTAGAAGCACATTTTTATCAAGTCTAAGAGAATTGATAGATATCACAAGAAATGTAAGACCAAAAAAGAAGAGATAGAAACCTAATCGCATCCCTACAACTAAATGTAAACGAATAAACTTAGCACAAACAAGCAGTAGAATTGGCAAAGAAAGTTTGTAACTTCGACGGGGCGAACGTAAATTCGAACCGAGTTATCGGGCCACAGTCATTCGCGTTAATGAGTTAGGAAGTTACCTGTGGTGTCAGAATTATAAAGTTAACTGTACACACTGATGATCTGATCTTAGTTTACAAGTTCATTAGGAACTGTTTCTGTTTCAAAGCAAACCAAGTAATGAATGTATTAATTTGCTGTTTGTTTAATGCTTAGTGTTTACATTTGGTTTGGTTCGAAGTTGTTCCCTATTAGCTCGTGTTAACTAATCATTAATAGACGTGGACATATATGCTGCCCCTGATAGTTGAAAAGACGTATCTAACAAAAAGTAAAAACGGAGAAAAAAATGTTTTAATGAATGAAACAAGAAATTGTTTGCTGTGTTCGTGTGAATTAAAATATTTAAATATTAAAAGTTGAAAATAAAGCCCATTAAAAATACCTTTAACATGGTTTAATAATAATATGAATTTATTAAATTATTATAATAAAAATATTAGAAAAACCTTTTCATCTTAGCATAAAAAATTAGGAAAAATATCACATACTTTATTGAATAGACGTAAATGGCTAGATGCGTCCTTTAATTTTCAAACGCCTTCGCTTGTACTTTTCTTCTAAGTATTTAGTTTATTTATCTAGTATATAGTTTTAACAGAAATGGGCGCATATGGTCATTTCCGCCTTTTTTCTTAAGAATAAATAAATTCATAGATATCCCTTGACCAAATTAAAATGTTTAAATAATAATTTAATAATTCTTTTATTTATGGTTTAAATGTTAATAAACTCGTAGTTATCATAATAATAGTTTATTATGATGACTACGAGTTTATTAATGCATTATTATTAAATAAAACACAATTGATACAATGAAATATTTATTAAAATGCTTTTGACTAATAACAAAACACAAAAAGGTTTACCTTTTTGTGTTTTGTTATCGTTTCAAAACACAAAATGCTAACCTGGGCATATTCAATTATAATTTAAATTAGAACTATAAGTATTACACTTGAGCAATGTCACGGTGTTAAGCTTTATCAGTCTTAAACAGGTACAGATCCATTATAAATCTCTTATATCTTTATTTATCAAACTACTATAAAGATTTTTTGCTAACAACATTATTATAATTAAAGTAAAAAAAAAAACAAAAGAAACAAAAACATCACTCTTCATTTATATATTAACTGGCTCGAAAACTTAAAATTTATATATGACGGCGCTGGCGACTGATTATGGATTATTTTTAATAACAAAGATAATTGTATTGTCTTTACAATTGATTGTTAATCATAACTCAATTTTTTAAATTTATTGGTAACATTATTATAAGCGGGTTACCCCGAATAGGGTAGTAAGTGTCACCACGAGGAATGGCAGCGGGCATCTTCCTGACACCTGCCAGCCGAAGTGTACACGCTAACCTATTGGCTCAAATTCTCATTCCATCTTATTGATTATTGACCCCTCTTTGAGGAGTGGCTTGAGAGACGCCACGGCGTCCTCACCTTCCGCCTGACGCAGGTGCTTACCGGGCACGGCAGCTTCGGTAGGTTCCTGTTTCGGATCCAGTAGGAGGAAACGCCCGAGTGTCGTCATTGTGAGGACCACCTAGAGGATACGGTGGAGCATACGGTAACGGTATGCCCTGCCTGGGCTGAGCACCGCCGTATCCGCAGGTAAGTGATCGGCGGCAGCGACCTCTTGCGCCCGGTCTTAGTCGAGGCCATGATGCGGAGTGAGAGGAACTGGGACGCCGTCTCCTCCTTTTGTGAAGCAGTCATGCTCGCAAAGAGAGAGGCGGCCCGCGTGAGGGAGCAATCCTCCTCCTCACGCCCCAGCCGCCGCAACTGGCAACACTACGGGCGTCGGGGATCAAGGGACGATCTCCGGCCACCGTAAGCACGGGTCTGCGGTCGGCGAGTAAGGGCAGCTCGCCGCCTGACCAGAACCAGGCCCGAGTGTACGGCGCGTAGCCTTCCGCGCGCGCCTCAAAGAGCCAATAGACCACTACAGACGGGGCCCTAAAGGGCTGATGTTCAGCCAGGGTTGCGGGGTAAGCGCAATGAGGCACCGCGACCTCGGCACAGAGCAGGAGAAGGAACGGGGGTTTTTAGTCAGTAAGAGTCTGACACTCCCTCCCGCCCGACCCAGGGCGGGAGAAGTCATTTGATGATTTTCCCCTCACAAAAAAAAATCTTATTGATTGTGTGATTGTGAATAAAATTGCGAGGAAACCAAATAATACAAGCGTGACTTTATTTTGAATTCCGGTCGTTACAACGCCCACGATAGAAAGTGACAGCCATGACCGCCACGAGGCTCCTTCTGACGCTCTCACATCAGAAGTAGGATTACCTGTAACGACTCAGGAACAGAATACAGGTCAGCACGTTAATATTTCACAAGATAAGGAGATTAAAATATGGAAACGTCTTTTTAAAATGCAGCAACAAAGTATGATATAATTCATTCGTACTATACAGGAACCACGTGCAGCCAGCACGAAAATAACGTTACCTGAGT
Source organism: Spodoptera exigua (assembly GCA_902829305.4). Classification (NCBI taxonomy): domain Eukaryota; kingdom Metazoa; phylum Arthropoda; class Insecta; order Lepidoptera; family Noctuidae; genus Spodoptera; species Spodoptera exigua. The sequence continues at coordinate 10,858,715 of LR824612.2, forward strand.
TTAATCCTGATACTCCAGAGCACGATGCTTGCGCCTGATGCGAAACTGTGGACATATGTTTACAAGAGAAACCTATTTCCAGCAGCGATTTGATAATCACAATGAGCAAGGCACTCAAGGAATTTTTAGCTCGATTTGATTATGTCAAAACTCTAGCTGCGACATTATGCAGGCTTTTCAATGAAAGTCCCAAGTCGATTTCTGAGTACATTAATGAATCAGTGGCATACACTATCAACTAAACAGATTGCAATCACTTATATCAACTAAACAGATTAAAATTGAACTACGATTGCAAAGACTGTCATACGCTCTGTAGTTTCTACTCCAGTACTATTTGCACTTTCCGTACTAGTGGAAGCTAAAGCTTTATTAACTAACTCAAAGCATCGACCTCTTTTCATGTTAGTTTTATCTGTAACAACAGATAATAGTGTTAGAATGTAGCAAAAAAAGTTATAAAGCTCGTTAAGTATTAACAAGCAATGATTAAATGCAATTCAAACTAAGAAAGTTACAAAATACACACAATTTAATAGAACTATATAAAAGTTAAAGAAATGATTTACGTACTCGTAAGTACCTAATAAAAATATCAATGAATGAGTAACATTATGTTTATTAGTAGTATTTTAATTTATTATATTTTTACTTCACTAAGTACATAATAATGATATAAGACTGATATTATTTTTTATACCAAAACAGAAAATAATAAATATACCTACTTACCTTATACGACGAATTACGCAGCGAAAATTTGCGCAACCGCGACCCGTCTCTTCAACAGCTTACTCGGGCGCAACTGGCAAAGAAACTAGTCAGGCGCCGTACAAAACATACCCCCCCAACACCCCGCGCAAGCTCCGCATTATACACAATTTTAAAAAAAAAGGACGTATATGCACGTTTGCGTCTTTTTTATTAAGTAACTGTTGTTTAATTTTTTTTCAACGTAAGTTATTAAGGCGCTTATGGCAAATACGTCTATGCGAAATCAATTTTACGAAATAAATAGGGCGCAAGTTGTTAGATGTGGTCTTTTTTTCTTATGTGGTCTTTTTAGACGTAAACGCGAATTTGCGTCTTATTAACTTCCTCTTAGAAATAGAAACAAATATGTGCCTTTTAAATTACCGAACTAAGAAAAAAACTTTAGACTAAATGGACGTTATCTATTTAAATGCGACTTTTCAACTAAGTTTCCAATAAATTCGTCTTTTCATCTTCAATCAGATTTAAAAACAATTACAGAAGCGTCTTATTTCATTGTGTTAAGATCGCACTGGAGAAAGTTAGCAAAATATTAAAAATACAGGCAGATGCGCCTTTTTTTTCTGATCCCGACAATGTATTTAACTCAAATTTGGAAAAAATGTTAGATGCGTCTTTTTTACTAACGGGGGTAGTATGTAAGGGTTATATCAAAGATGGATAAATTTGCTATTAGCACGTTCCAGAAGATAGAAAGCCGCGTCAGCTCTAGCAGTAACCCCATTAGAGTTCTATTTACATTTGAACAGACAAAGACACAATAAGACAGAACATAATTGTATTTCTTCCAGAACTTCCAGAATAATTTAATATTTTACTTCAAAAATTCTAGAACCTGACCTCGTTTATAACAAGCAAATTGACATTCAAACCAAACTACGTAGCAAAACGTTGGAAAGAATAAAATCGTCTTCAGCAAAAGATTGATTGCTTTTCTGACATCTATTCTTTTATGAATCAAATTGAACAGTCTTCGATGGAACTCAAATTGTCCTTAGGTACCAAGTTTAATTAAACAGTCTTCAACAGTCAAAGACCTTAAACGAGACGCTGGGGATGTCTAAACTTCTAAGAAACTTAGTACACGTACAATGTGGTTAAGTAATTAATTTGCCGAGGTGACATTGTTGTTTTCTAACATAAAATAAGTTGAATACATTACACAGAATAAAACGTTGCTTCGGTTTAATCCCAGTGTGATACAAACAAATGAGAAAAACAAAGTTTGGGTTTTAAACAAACAACATTCGCGTAACGTGGATAAGGTGCAAGGGGAAGGTAATTAGAAGGGGAGTGTCATAACGTTGATAATGTAAATATTTTGTCTTATTAAGAAGAGTTCATTAAGAAATAATAACACTGGTATTATAATGAAAATAAGTTTAACTAAACAGTAGGTATCATCGTCTACATAGCTAACTTTTTACATAAAAGATAAATAGTTAATGGAAATGGTGTAGTATTAAGTAATGCCAAAAATTTAAACGAAGGTACGAAATATAGAAGACTCAGATTAAAACATGGCATTTGATGATTTAAAACTTATTGTGTTTAATTTAAATACAATTTTGACCAAAGCAGTGTGGTAAATAAATGGTCAACATAGGACTGGTAGTAGTACTCTCAGAATATCACAAGACTATTTACTATGACGAGACCGATTTTAACTAAAATAATCAGATTACGAGTACTTTTGAAAATATGTAGGCGTAAGACGTAGGCGAAGTGAATAAACACTTGGTCTATAATAATCTAGGACTTGTAAGATTTCATCATCAAGTTACGCCTATATAATCCATTTTAAATATCTCGCTAAAGGAAAATTCTGTTTACACATGATCGTATCGCTTACGAAGTATATTCTGAGACCTGAACACAAGGTCAGATAATATTGCTGAATAATATGAAAACAATTTGGAGAATTGCAAATTTTAACGCCAAGGTTTACGCTTACATAAAATTGTTATAAAAAAGTAATATCAAAATTATTAAAATATTAAGGCAAAAAAATAAAGTAAAGAAAAAATAAGACAGTTGAACGGTCCAGTCTTTATGGACTTTGGTTGGTAAACGACCTGATGATTCAACCGACAGCAACACCAAACGAATTACAAGAAGTGCGTTACCGGCTTTACACGGAGAAAAGCAAACAAGCTATCAAGCGTTGCTCCACGCATGTATTCTGTGAGGCCGTGGTACATTCCCGGTCAAAGCCAAAAAAAATTCAACGAAAACCATACTTTTTACAAGCTATTAATTGCGATAACAAGCTTTCTGTTCAAATCTGACAGATTTTTATACGCTTAATAGTTCTTTATTAATATAGTATTTCAATAAAATCAGCGCCTCTTTCACCATCTTCAAGTTCCCATTAAATGTGTGTGTCACAAGTTGTTGTACAGTCCGGAATATATTTAAATTTATCTGGTACATAGCGGCTATTCAGACACTATGAAAAGTGCTCTTAGATTGTGAGATTTTTAATTAGTTATAGATTTACAATAATATAAAGTATACTCAAGACTTTGAACTTCAGTTCAATTGCCAACAAATGGAAATTCAAAAGAATTTACAGGGTAAAATTGTTTTAAGTCTACGAAGCGAAGCTAGGTACTCTTATATCAAAATTGTGCAACTGAAGAGCTCTCAAGAAAGATCGTATCTTCACTATTGTTGGACAAATTTCTTCTTCTAGCTTCCAATAAAATGTTTTTCTATTCATTTGAAGAAATTACTGTTTTGAGTGCATTTGTTCCGATTCGTGAGTTTTCTTTTTTATCTTATTGTAGATTTCAGTTTGAACTATAATTTACTTTGTATCGATTCTTATAAAGTATCAAAAATATTTTCTGTCTGTTTTAACAATGAGATTGTATTGTTTGTCTTTTTTATTCATTACATTGTTCATCTTTAGTTTAAAATGTAAGTTAAGTTCAAGTCCAGCAGTAATTTATTTTTCTTTGATTAAAAAATCTATTATTATTTCAGATCTAAGTAAAAGTCATTCTAGTCACTATTCTGGTGTATGCACATTAAGTAAAAACTATTTTTTTTTATCCGGAGAGTCTAGCTATCGTTTATCTTAAGCACACGGTCAAACGCAACGCAAACGTTGTTTCACGCGAGTTTTCTGAGAGGTCGTGGTTTTTTTTTGTGAGGGTAAAATCATCAAATGACCTCTTCCGCCCAGGGCCGGGCGGGAGGGAGTGTCAGACTCTTACTGACTAAAAACCCCCCTGTTCCTTCTCCTGCCCTGGGCCGAGGTCGCGGTGCCTCGTTGCGCGCGGTGCCGCAACCCCGGCTGAACATCAGCCCTATAGGTCCTCGACTGTGGTGGTCTATTGGCTCTTTGAGGCGCGCGCGGAACGCTACGCGCCGTACGCTCGGGCGTGGTTCTAGTTGGGTGGCGAGGAGAGGTCGTGGTATCACTCAGGTCAAGCTGTGCTGGCTCCCCGTTCATGCCGAAGCATGGCTGTCTACACTCCTAAGAATAAGGGTCTCGATAATATGTGAAAGGCAATAGAAGCAGTAAACATATCCCGAAATATAGTCCATTCACGTTTTTGGCTTTTATAATATTTATTTGGTTTATATTTTCAGCTTGGGGTTTGGCAATTACATCTGACACTTATTCAGTTTGTTTTCATCAAAATTTATTTTTATTGCTGCTTCTAAACATATAATCTCTTGGGATATCGTTTATGACTGGTGTGTGTTATTATTAATTACATTTTAGTAGCTTGAGTCATTCACCTCTAAAATTACAATTTATTTTTTTATTTGCGGACAGCCCTTTTTGTCATTTTGTCTACATACAAATAAAACTGTTTACTAGAATAGTAAAATCTTAAAAAAAGTCCATTCAATTTATTTATTTAACTGCCGTAGGGCAGTGTCGTCCTTGAAGTGGAATATCGTAGTTACCCGAGGGTTAAAACACCCATTTCTCATGCATGAGAGAAGACCCTCACTGGATTCGAAACCTAGCTAGGACTAATGTGACTTTTATATTTATAAGTACTTTCTAAGATTATTGAGATACGATAAACAGGTGGTGGAGGAAAACTTGATTAGGAACTTTGGACTTATAAGCTCCGTTCGTTTTGAGCAAGCTTAGAAATGAATGTACAAATGCTCACATGAGAAGGGGCCTTTGCTCAGAAGAAAGCAGTTATAGGCCGATGGTAACAAACAGGCAGACAAACCACACGTTGTGTTTAAAACTTAACATATTGGAATGATTTAGCCTAATATTTGGTCGAGTCCAGTCGAGCCTTGGAAGCTACAGTAAGTTTTAGATAAAGAGGTAGCTATATAACTTTGACTGTCCTGTTGCCGTAGTGGCTGGGCAACTGGCTGCAACGTGTCGCAGTTTCGATTCCCGCACGAAACAACAACTATGTGTGATCCACAAATTGTGGTTCCGGATCAGGGTGGTTGGTGTATATGAATTTGTATTTTATAAAAGCACCCACGACACCGGAAAAAAAATCTATACTGGGGCAAGTACGGCTTATTAACACGCGTTACGTCCTTTTTGAAATTTTGGTTGGATGAGAAGAGCTGAACATCGAACTCAGTGGCGTGCAATTGGGGAGGCCTATGTCCAGCAGTGGACGACATCAGGCTGATGATGTTTTGATGATGCTTCTCTGGTGGTGCCCGTTGCGCTGCTGCCAGTCACCTGATCCAACCCATCTTGGCGCATCCCATAAAAAAAGTTTTTATCTAAAATATACCTATATCTACAAGAATTGCACTCTTATATAAGTTTGAAATAAAACTTTGTGTCGGTAACTGACCTCAATCTGATTTGAGATCCTGCCAAGTTAGAGACGATATATTTTTGGAGCGAAAGCTAACATATGAATGGAGTTGTAATCAAATGATGAGATCACTATTTATTTGTAGTATTGCTCTCTTATAAACTTTTGATTTCTTCTTTGTTAAGTTTTAACAATTTTGCAATGCACAAAATAAAAATAATAACAATGATATGAATTTTCAGTGTTTTATTCCAAAAGTGTTCAATAGCTTAAAATGGAGCATTTAAATACCAAAAAATACCTTTTATACATTGAGGACAAAAAAAAGAGATTTTCCAACTAGCGAAAATCTGACTGGCTTGTTCCCGAGATTACCGAATTCGAACCAAACTACCACGCGTAGGTTTTTAGAATATGAATAGAACGCTAAAAAAGTTCGGTTGCTTTATTTTTGTTCCGATACCTGTGGAAATATCAATGGAGTGGTACTGTCAACAACAGCAAAAGTTGTATATGCTCAGACACCATGTCTCCCATCTATATGACGATGAAAGAGATGGCAATATTCAACAAAATTTTCTTTAATAAATACAAGATTTATATAATTATTTTCTTACACACATAAAAACAAATAGTCATGGGGAGGTGCTGAAAGTGCTTTAAAGACTTTAAAGAGCCTCACATAGTTCTTTGGCAACTATTTGCAATATAATGGAAAAATATATAAAAAAGATACATATAACTATACATAATAAAACGAAGTCCTTCTTATAAATGTCAACAAGGTAAACCTCGTTTTTGTTCACCGTTACGCCCGCGAAAGTGTCGATTTATTTTTTATATACCATTTACTTTTATGTATTGGGCCTTAAATTCTGTGCAGTCAATCTGTTAGGGTTGGTTCATGCATCGCCGAGCTTAACTGGTACCCTCATGTTGGTATATGTACGTAGGTATATATCCAGAATTGTACGTTAAAGCACTAGTATGTTATTTCTTTGTCGAATCGCAATAGTGATGAGTTATCTTTTTTATTATTCACTGTATCGAGAATTTCTGTTATTATAATTGCATTCCATTATTTTGGATCGATTTTCACATTTGCAATTCTTTTTATTGGATATTGACTTTTATTTTTTGAAGGCAATTTTTTCAAGTCCTAAAGTACTTTTCATCGAAAAATTATACATATAATAACAAATTAAATAATAATATATGACTTTTGTCTATTTTAATACCATATCGTTTTCTGGCCCAAATTTACATATGACAACAATTTTCTGTCTTTTAATACAGCACAAATAAGGGTTGATTTTTCAGTGGTTTCATAAAAGTTATCTGGGGAATAATTATGATGTTGTCGCGTCATGTTTGTATAAGACAGTGACAGCAACAATTTTATTTCGCAGATAATATTTCAATGACTATTGAAAAATGAGCCCTAAAATAATAATCTCTCTAACTAGTCATACGGACACAATGGGTCCACGGCACGATAGAGAAAACATGACAACTATTACAAGATCTTTCATAAAGAAACCCATTACTTAGAAAATAGTTGATCTAAAAACAATATATTTTTAGCGAGCATGTCTAATTTTGAAAATTCTCATGAACTCGCATTAGCAAGTTAATGAAACCACCACCACGTTCGTATGATCAAGTTTTGGTCAAACAAGAAAATTCTCCGCAGTTTTCAAAGCGGACATTCTAAGCAAAGGGAACTTCTAGCTAAAACTTCGACTTCGCAATTTTGTAAGAAAATTCTTTGCGCTTGTAACTTTTCCGCATATAACGGGCTTTTTGGCATAATAGACATTGTTTTGTATGCATTGTGCAAACGTTTACATTTCAATTAATGTGGTGTATCCAAAGTCAAATAATTGCAATAAGACCATTGTAGGCACTTAAAACGTCAAAAAAGTTTTGTTTATTATTGAAACAGTTACCTAAGAATTTGCTCTACGTATTGATTGAGAAGACAAGATTTTTTATTACATGTGGCTTTAGACATCATCTTTTCTGAGTTAGTGAGTACATTATAGCGCTTTTTTGTGAGGGGAAATCATCAAATGACTTCTCCCGCCCTAGTGCCAGACCACCAATCACTTTCCTGAAGACACGGCGGTGCTCAACCCAAGCAGGCTACACCGCCACCGAGGTACTCACAATGACGACACTCAGGCGTTTCCTTTCGCCAGATCTGAAACAGGATCCTACCGAAGCTGCCGTGCCCGGTAAGGACCTGCGTCATGCGGAAGGTGAGGACTCCGTGGCGTCCCTCAAGCCACTCCTGTCGGTAAGACGCCTCTGGTCTTACCGACATACTGAACATCGGCCGAGATTGCGGGTCAAGCGCTATAATCTACCGCGTCTCCAATCTCGAGCAGAAGAAGAAATTGTGGGGTGGTTTTTAGTCAATAAGAAGCTTACACTCCCCTTCGAGTCTCCTAGGGCGAGAGAGATCCTTGATGATATTTGAACCTCAACACAACATACCATCTCGTCTTTTAAAGACAGTAATGAAAAAAAATAGGGCCTCTAACTAAAATGTATTATGAAAAAAAAAATGTTTTTAAAAGAATAACTGAATTTTACCTATTCATTTTTCCCGCATATGAACTCTTAACTATGCTAAGGCAGAGTCTTCAAAAGCGCAATATGCAAAAGAGCATAAACTCTTCTCTTTACGTATTAATATGTATGTGTATGCAATATGTTTTAACTTTATAATAAATTAATGCAGAATAAACTATTCATAACAATCGTGCAATAATCTTAATGGCGATTTATAATTTAAATAAAATATCAACAAAGGAATGTGAATAAACTTTTTCACTCCGTTGCTGCAAAGAATTTTATAAAACCAGTCTAGATACTGGAAAACATATGTACCTTCCTCCCTTTGAATAGGAACTAAATAACAAACCTCATTATCTGATCAACTAAGAACAGCTAATTTTGGTACTTGTCGGTACTCGTCCGTCCGTCCTCAACAATCGTTCAATCATGTCTCCTATTGTCGAAAAAGTGCCTTTTATACAAAATCATAATTCATATCACAATACCAGAAAATATGGCCTACATCCTAATAAAAATATTCGAAGAAAAGTGATTTCGTTTTGTCATATTTTACGTGACCCTAAATTTAATTCTACTAGTTCCACATAACAAAATATCTCGTATGTTTTAAGCAAAGAATAAGAAAAATGCCAATATTAATCCTACTTTATATTAACCAACTTCAGTCAAAGTTTTTCAAAAAATATAGTAAACAGTTTTATATTTTCAACGACCCATAAATATTGCAAACTTAATTGGAACTTTGAACATGGATACGAGGCAAGCAAAAACAAACAGCTAATAAACAAGTAATTATAAATTTGAAAAACGATAGCCTACCTCAATCACTTCCAAAGAAAACAAGGCTATCGATTTAAATGACCCGGGTAAAGAGTGCCCAAAAACAAAACACAACAAAGGCGAGGATCAAAATGATTAACAATAGACCTCAAATTGTACCCGAAAAGCAATTACCGTGAGTCTACATTTAATCCTTTATAACTAACTTAAGATAAACAAAGGTATGTAAGTTACAATCGTCTCTTGAACAAAAGGGCTGATGTTATACCTACATTTAATTATGTATTCAAATACATAAATACGCGGTCACACATTGTAGAAGGTGATTTAAGGCTGGTTTATGTGTGATTAAATTTCGTTGACAAAGTTTCTGGGTTGAATAATTGTGATAGATCATTTGACGTAAATTTTGAAGTCAAAATGTTTGAGAACGCTCCAGATGCTTTCGTAAATGGAATTGGAGACAATGATGGTGTTTCAAGTGATGAAGATGGAGAATTTGGTGAAATGGGAAAGAATGTTTTGGGTAATTACTTCGTTCAAGTCAGGAGAGTTGTTGGGAAGGGTGCAAGACAGATGTTTCTTTTCGAAATTTAAATATACCAAACGGGCGACAGTGAAAATTGTTTACATTATCTTGTCGCAGTAATGCTAACCTTAAAGGTCATAATTCCTTCAGCATAAGTTGAGTCTTCTTCCCTCAGCATAACTCTTTTTCCAGAATTTACTCTACCTACTCAATATTTGATACTACATGACAATGAAAGTGTGAAACTAAAAAAGTGCTTTGAGTAAGGTCTAGCGAGAGTAGTGTGTGTATAAAGCAGTGTCTAATATCCTTAGGTCAGGTCCGGTCAGGTTACGAGTTAACAAAAGTAATTTATTCCCAAAAAAGGTCCGTTGTCGTACGCTCCGAACTAGCAGTTGACTGTCAGAGGTAATTTTTTGTAACAATTTTTTGAAACGTGAAACAACTAAGCATCATATTTTTTATTGATGGAATTAACTGGTTATTAATGAAATATGATATTGTTTTATATTGGAAACAATATCATATTTTATTATCAATGATATATGTCAATCATGATATGTAATGTTATTTGATTTTTTAAACAAACCTTTAGGAATTCTATATAAAATCCAATTCATGTCCTGATTCTAAATTCGAATTGCAGACCAACCGAATATTTTAATTAATTGTAATACAAAATAAATGTGCAGCAAAAAATCCCTGTTATACTCACGTGCCGTAAAGAATATTAAAATAAGTGAACAATACCACGTACACTCACAGTTTCTATTCACATTTTGTAATATTTTCTAGTTTTGCAACTAGAGCGCCAAGTAATGTAGAGACACCTCAAGCAGATATTTTCTTAGATATTTATACGTACTTGTGGCTCCACGTACCTGGTTTTATAGTCTGAAAAGAAGAAAAAGTTGGAATTAGTTTGATGTAAAGCAATTTAAGTACGCACATAAAGTTGATACTGTCATTTATTCTTGTAGAAGTTTAGTTTTGTAGATAGAAAATAAGAAGAAATGTAATGATATTAATCTGCGTCTACTGAAGGCTAACTTCGAAAATTTTGATTTAGGATTTTAAATAGATTTTTATATGTAGGTAGGTAACTTTTAAAAGTTCTCTTAAAAGACTTACTCGTGTGAATTGACTGAGAAAAGCTCTACAAGTCACAACGGGACTTGTATTCATGAGTGACTCATTCAGCGTACGTGACGTCATGCAGCCGATTCGCTCATTCACGTTAGTCGTTATTTCCATTCAATAATACAGAAAGTCTCATTTACTATTAAAAAAAATACCAATCGTCGTCGTCTTTTTCGAGTTTCAACATTCCCGTACCGGTCAGTAATGAAGGCAGTATTTTTGCTTTATCAGTATTGTCAACAGAAATAGACAATTTTCTTAGCCTTAGTAAATACTTCCCTGTCACTAATAGGCTTGAAACAGTTCTAACAATTGCTATTCATACGTAATCCTGTTCAAGTGAAGACGATAATCTATCATCCAATTAGCAGTTCGGAGTTAATCCAAATAATGAACAAGTTATTTTAGCCAATCAACGACTGACTCTATTGATTCGTAAACCAATCAAACTGGCTCTAATTGCCGTAACGAAAATAAGGTATCGAGAACGAGTTTACTATTTTGTAAAGAGAACTTTATAATATTTTAGCTGTTTTATATATTTCACGATTGATTCCTGGAGTTATAAAAGTATTTTTACAAAATAAATAAATCGTATTAATTTAAATTCTGATGTTCCAACTCGACATCAATATTGCGTTACGAGTTCAGCACACGCGTTCCAAGACATCATATATTTTTAGATGTAATACGTTACGAGCTGTTTTACAATTCATACGGTAAATGGATAAATAACATGAAATCCTTTTCGCATTCCAATCTCGCCCGAAAATTATCCCTTTTAAATAAATGTTGACAGAATAACCTCAAAATACACGCAACGGCTTAAGCTGTGTTATTTTAATATCAGAATTAAAATATTCTTGATCTGGAGACTCAATAGGTTTTGGAAAAAAAATTTCGTAATCGAACAAAGAATCCGTAATACTTATGTAGTTGTATTTGTTAATAAAAATGGACGTTTTCAAACGTGTTCGCAATTATTAAAATTATTCTAGATGAATTTCGTTTCGCATGATGGTAGTAGGCTCCAGTGATTCTAGAATATTCGAGGAATATAATATTAAGGATTGTTTTGCGGGAAATCTTTCCTCTGTAGGCCTCGGTTTAATTTCAGGATTAATGTTGACGGGTTTTCATACCATTCAATTGAAGTTATGAGGAATATAAGGTATGAGGTCGTGTTATTTACGCAACTTGATAATTCTTTAAATTATTTCACACATTTGGTGTTAGTTATTCTCAGTAGTGTACTATCATCATCTCAATAATGTATTAAGATTACATTAAAAATAATTTACTTTACTTAAGCAATTCTAGTTTATATGACTTAGTTTGATGTTATGACCGATTTCAAGCTACTAATAATAAATTATTATAATAAATATTACATGACATACCTAAATATTTATGTAATAAGCACATACATATATTACTTGAAAACCGTTTGAGCAAAACGAACTTAAATTTACATAAACTTCAAACTACTAAAACTTTTAAATCTGATACACATTTTAAATAAAAATCCTTCCTTCCATTTGAGAAACTGAAAAACTTACTCCCAGTTAGCTAGGGGCAGAATTTGCAAGAAGCAAAATAGACGCAATTTACTTCAATGCTAATTTTGTGCAATTTTGCTTTTGCTATCATTTCGTTATTATAATGCTGTAAAAGAATTTATGCATTTGATTTCTTAATTAGTGAAATATTGAATTTATTTTTTGTAAACAGGCCAAAAATTTGAATGTCTATACGTAAAAATTTAAAAACGTAATCTATGAAGCCGATTTTGCGTTTGTTAAGTCGAAGACATTTTTTGTTAGCAACTTTACTTCTACCACAGTGCACCTGAACGCAGATGTAGTCAATTAAGAAATATATTTTGATCAGCAAAATCTCAAATCTAACCCTTTTATACTACGATCTTCGAACCCACTTGGCGATCCAAAGACCAGCAGAGGACTCTAATGGATTAATAGTGATGATAGTGATAGTAATAAACTGATAATAAATGCCTATTATTTACTATTTTTCCAATAAGAACCAAACTGTTACTGTAAAGGTTTTTTTTTTTATTATAATACGGCAAACGAACGGTTTGTTTATCTGATGGTAAGGTATCGATGCCACCCATGGGCAGCCGCATTCCCTGAGGAGTACCTAGTGTGTTGTCTGCGTTTTGGCGCTAAGAGGTTTCGGAGATTTACGGATTGGGGGAGGGTAAGGATTGTTCCTCCGGTAACCTGACTCACACGGCGAAACACACCGCTGAAGTTATTTCACGCCCGTCTCCTATGAGGCCGAGTTTTTCTTTCACTATTAAGTCTTTAAATGTTTTAGAATTTTTACTGGTGACAGTAGGTATCAAATTAAATATTTACAATCACAATTTCGGCATTATTCTATAATGGGTGCCAACATTTAAATTTAATTTAGCTAATTGGAAAGTACCCCAGAGTCTTGATAACTTCCTTCTCCAGTGACAGGTAAAAGCAACCCAAATCAATTGAGATAAGGACATTAATGAGCAAGCAATTTATTTTCACCATAAAACCTCTCAAGAGCATCCATTCCTACGAAGCATATAATTGTTCAGATTTCATTATTCTTCATTACAGACGAGAGAAGAAAATTCGTTGGCTAAAGTAATTATTTTCCATCGTATCCGAAAGGTCTTATTGGATGAAAGGAATAAATTAAATTTTGAAGAACTGGACGGCCTCTCGATATTCATAGCGTTTATTGGAGACACTTTTCCCTATTAAGTATTTCAATTATACTTTGAAAATGAAAAAATCTAATTTCTATTTTGCAATGATGGTTACTTGGGAAAACATTTTCGTTCGGTCTTTTATGATTTTAATATTTTAAAAGAAAATGGTAATGTGTTTATGGGGAAAATAAGAAATGATTTTTCTTGTTTTAACGTAGAAAAATCCAATAATACACATTCAAATTTAATTATTAAACAAATGTTAAAAGGAAAATTCTTTTAGAAATGTATTCATAAAAAGAGGAAGGGCAACGAAGAAAATTTCGAATTTTAAATCTAGAACGAATATATCCTATTAACACCCATATTTCATCAGCACTGAAATAGATAGAATAATGAATCTAACATGTCGTTAAAGCAACATGACCCTTATTAAAGTCAATATTAGTGTCAAAGACCAAAATTTGTAGATGGTTTGAGAAAATATTTTCACTGGCAATATTTTAGTTGGCTATTAGATGTTTAACTTATGAAATGAGAGTGGGATAGCAAACCTTTTAGCTGACATTTAAGGTTTAATTTAGCTCGATATTATGCGAAACTTTTTCGCGAAACATTATTATTTATTAATCTTCAACATAAACATACTAAAAGGCTTAAAAACTGTGTTAAGAATTAAAGAGCTTTTCGCTTTGATAATTCTGTTCAAGTATTTTATTTGCTTGCTATCACGGGAAAACGAAAATTGCGTATATGATAAGATGGCTAAGGATTTACCTTATGATAAGCAATCGGCACTGCCCATTCAACACCATTCTAGAAGCTAAAGTTTATTTCATGAGTGCGCTGCCAGCCTTATGGGCAGTTGCATTTCCGCAATTTAAACATGGGAAGAAAGATTGAGCCTCCGGTAACCTCACTTCCTCACTTACACGGCGAAACACAACGCTGTGGTTGTTTCATCTCGGTTTGTAGCACTCCGGTCGAGTCGACCCATTCTTGACGAAGCATGGCGCTGCCACACATAAATTTTCGATGAGTATGATATATGCCAACTTGCCCTCAAAAACTCAAAGCAAGACATTTTCCGCGACAAAATGTACGCGTAATGTGACGTTAGTCTAAGGACTGTAGGTAATGTCAATTTGGAGTTTAGCAAAGCCTACTTATAACATGTTAGGACTTTAATTTTACCCAACTGAGACACGACCTAAATAAACCAGACAACTTTGTGGACTTACCAACAGGGAAACAGTTCATATTTAATGTAGGCTCGTACTTAGTCACTCGCTTATATTTTAATTTCATGCCTTTCCTCTAAGGACCCGCGTGAAAGTTTAAGCGTCCACGTTAACATTTTAATGAATCCTACATTCGCTTCGGTTGAAATTTCTTTTGCTGCTAAAGGCTTAGTAGATGCGTAAAATACACGAGGGTTTTAGTCTAAATTGCGACTAGATTGAACTATAAAATTGTTATGTTAATTCTGTTTTACATTACAAGTTTACATTAGTAACTACAATGTTTTTGAGTGATGTAGCTATAAAGAATTACGCTACGATCAAATGGAACCAAGCAGCGGGTGCAACTTTGCGAGAGTAGCTAGTAAGATACAAACACAACACAATAACCTATAATACTATAAAAAATTTAATCTATTAATAAAATTACTAAATATGAGACTAGTAGACTATACATATACAAAACTGATTGTTTGTTTCAATAGAGGTATAGAAATAAACCTAATTGTAACGAAGCTCCAAACTTAGTACAATGTGTTAAAACAAACTAGACCCATTCACACACTACTTTGAACTCGCAATACACTTAAAACAATAGCGCTTTGATAGTCCAGACCGCTATTATGTTTCGCGTAACCCCTACAATTGATTTCTTAACGTTCCCCTGAAAGCCACAACACTATTTTATTTCGAATTTCTTTTCTCTTTTAATTTAGTAGTAGCTCTTTGACCAACACCATTGGGTTTTAAGGAAATATTTTATTTGGAATCATTAACAATGTGTGTAGTTTTTAATTCTGTTTGATTTTCTTTGTGTAGCTGAAAAAAAGCTGCTATTTAAAATAGCAATACTAAATCCCATGCCTATTATTTCTAAAAACTCAACTATTATCCTGCCCAGTTATGCTTGTATGCTAGCTAGTCTATAAATTATCAAGGTTGTCAAAGTTACATTTTAGTCCACTTTTGTAAAATAAAAACTTGTATTGGACATAATAGACGTTAACAAAATTGAAAAAATAACTAATAATATTATATAAGCGAATTCCGATAATAGAAGACCCTAAAGTAAATACAAGAACAAATAAACATTTTTGAGAATACTCCAATACCAAATGAAATTGCTGGGTTTACCAACCGAAAACAAGTAAAACGTTCAAGTCCATAAATTTTAATGGAAGCGAAATTTCGAATATAACGCAATAATGTCTTTGAACAATAACATTCGTGTTCCATTAACAGAAATTTTCCTGAATGTCGTTTACAAACAGCTTTCAACATTCACGCAGACAACGTCAAACAAAAGTGTGCAAAGCTTAAACACAACATACCTACATACCTACATTATTTAAATAAACTTCAATACATTCGCCAAAGTCGAACTCAAGAGTTTCAAAATCGCTGTACTATTTCGCTTCTCCAGTGTCCTTTATATACTTGAGTTGCTAAACGAGGATTCCTATTGGCTTGAATAGCAAAACTGTTGGCGTGCTTCTAGCTGTGAATGGGGATAACTATTGCATGTTAGATCTAACACAAATAAGTCTGTATCGATTTTTGATTTTACATAATGTTTGTTCCATTGAAAAACTTATTTTGATAGCTAAAGGTAATATTTTCTCGCCTCATAGACCATTACAGATGATGACCAATAGAGCTGACTTATGAACAAAATAATGTTTTCTGCAACGAATCTCTAATTAGGTGTTCTATCTTAAGGACTGTTTATTTCTTCGCTTAACAGGAATATTGAAAAAACCGATCAAAAGTAAAATGCTAATAGGTAAAACTAACATTTGTGTACAACACGCGGTCTGTGATAATTGCACTTCTCAAATGACATGTTTAGTAAATGAAGTCAAATCAGATCAAGGTCAATTGCAAGGAATTTGTATAGACCTCTAACTAATTGACCTTCCAATCATAAACACTAAACATTCAATGAACTCAATAAGACAAATACAGATAGAGATCTTGTTGCAAATAAAGACGTATCATTTTGCCTGTATCTAGTTATTAAGGGAACGTTATCTGATTGAGATAAATGTGGGTAGAATATTAATGGAAATGAAGGTAGCATTTGTATTCCTCATGCGGATTTATTTACAATCGTGGAAAAACAAAGCTAACATAATACGGCTGAAGTTTTTCTTTGAAGGTTTTAGTTGAGTGGTTGATACTAAGAAGTGTTCCCGTTGTAGCAGATCCATTTTTTCCAAGTTATGTAAACAGCGACATCATGTTTTATAGCTGTGTAAGTTTTATCCAACCACAATATCAAAAATCGGAACTTACAAATGTATTTATTTGAATTACCCCTAATTACAAAATGGAATTTGCAAACCCAAAACTTAACCCCAAAACAATTTGAAACGCACCATTAAATTCTCCTTTACAAACAACCGAACACTGTCCTTTGTGACCATTTTAATAATAAATTCAAAACACAACAATAACGAATAAGGAGTTCCAAACGAACCCTAAAATATTAGTAGGTGCTGTTCGCAGTTCGTACGTAGCTTCCGATTCTTTCCCCAAGGCGGGGGGTACTATCCGGAGAGATTACCCTGGATTTTTCCCGGTCCAAAAACCGGGAAAGTTGAAAGTTTTGCAACCTATCGAGCTACTTTATTCGAAGTGTGACGGCAAATGTATGTGTTTGGAAACTTTTAAAAAGCTCTTTGTGTGGAAATCTATTGGTCGATGCGTTTTTCTCTTTTGGATTATTTTAACTGCACTTTTGAGTAGAGGAAGCATTCGATTTATCTCGGCTGCAATTTCACTTTGTGGACTTAAAAGATCTGCTGTCATTTGGAGCGATTCTCGCCAAAGGCTTGAGTTAATAGTCAAAGGATTTATTTCTTGATCTGTTTGTTTTATTGTCACGTTCGGACTTGAAGTGAAAAAGCATGGGCTTTCTAGGTTTTTTTTTATATTGCAAGTTTAAAAGTACTGCAATAATTATACCTACACAAAAACATCTTATATTTGGTTCAAAATTCGGGATTAAGAATAATAATAATGCAATCGATACATAATATTTACAAGGAATTAAAAGAACTATCGAAAAAAGTTGTTGATACAGTGCCATGTCAAAATAATCATTACGGGAGACCCGTTTGGGTGAGTCGTCCATACGGACACTTCTAATCATACAGAGTTATATAAATTTCAACCAGTGAATGCTGAAATAATGTTTCTAAGCAGTAACATACAAGTAGATAGGTACTTGTATCAACAAAGAACAGTACTTAAGTTCATATTTCTTTCTTTATCTACCACAGTTTCTTGTACACTATAGGCTATTACACTATCGTCTTTACCTTCGACTTGATAAACTTTTGAACTTCGACGTGTTCCCACAAGTTCTGCTTACACATACGATACGAACATAGAATTCTACAGACTGAGGATTCTAAATGTTAACAATAAACTTCTTGTTCAGTTCAAGTTTGTTCTTTAAGAGATACTTGATTCAGTACAATATAGTATTTGTTCTATCTAAACATTTATTTGGTTCTTATTCTCAATTACTAAATAATGTATAACGTCAACATTCCAATGGTTCCTCAATCAAGGTCGGCTGCCACTTCATTATACCCGTGTATTTAAAAAGAGATTTTTTTAAAGTTTTTCTAGGTTAATTCCGAATTTCGAGTTACCACAACCAAGTCGTTAAAAATGACTTTAATTATGTTACTCTTTGATTTGATAATAAATATCTCTTACATTTTGTTTTAAGTATTATAATTAAAAGAATAAAAAATGTTCCACAATTCACAATATTATACAAACATTCGGCCCAAAAACGCCGACAGCGTTCTCGATCATTATAAAAATTGGTGCGAAATAAGATAGGAGCGAGCAATTTTCAACCGAACTTCACCCGAATGATAGCTGTCGGTAACGAAATTCGATTAACACCTGCGAAAATTCTCAACTTTTTCCGACGACCAGTGCGAACTTAATAGAGGTTATCAGTGAACCGTGTTCCTTGTGTCTCCTAAAATTATCACGTGGCCTGAAAAATCAAGGACTCCAACCAATTTTAATCGTTTTGACTTTTTCGAATTTCGTAGTCCAATTTTTGCTTTTAACCTTTACGTGGAGTCTCTTGAAACTAATAGTGTGACTTGAAAATCGATTCTCCTAAATGCCAAAACTGGATTGGAATGCTAAGACTATTCATTGTTTAATCATACTTTTCTGGCTCAAGAGAATGTGTTGATGAAATATTTATTCGTATTTCATTACTAATTTTTTTTACAAATCTTAAAGTTTTAGGCACTTCATACCTAATGGTATAAAGTGTAGTGTAAGTAATCTGATGAGTTTTCTGTAGAAATTATTCAAACTAACACAGAGTCAAAGCTAGCTTGAAATTCTCATATAGTGCATCGGCATTTTTATATCTATTTTAAAGTAATTTAGTGTAGCAAACATTCGAAAATTTTTCATATCCATTTCACAAATAACTTGCTTTTAAAGTTGCTCGAGATAAAATATATCCGTAAAAATATTTTTCATATTAAATTTATATCACTTATTCGAAAAAGTGCTGTGGCGAAATATTTCTGTCATGGTAGGTCCATTCGGGTTGGGTGATATGAATTGGAAAAACCTTTTATGAATGAATGGATCCACTTAGATGCGTATATAGTAATGGTTTTCATAGAAATGTGTGAGGATATTTTGAAGTATGTCTAATATAATATTTTCTTTGATCATAATAAATATTATTGACTGCTTCTACGGGTAGGATGCAATTACGGTTCTTGAGAATAACGTCAATTCTAAGTAGAGGCACGGGCTATTCATAAATAGAGTACATTGCTACTTAAAAGAAACAGCTCATTACCCAGTAGTTATGGAGAGTTTCGAATCTAAAAGTCAGAATTATGTTTTACCTAATATGGAGATGGCCAAAGTAGACACTGATAAAGATCACAGAAATACACTAGACGCAATTCGCTTCTAAACAGCTGATCTGGAAGAGTTTGGCGGTGACTTAGTTCAAGAAGTAGATGTCTTGTCTCTGATCTACCATTCCACTAATAAAGTAGATGTCATTCAGTATTTGAACTCTAACCTCAAAATAAAAAGGAAAGATGTACGTTCAATATCAATATTCTATTTGTTTCAACACCATCTAGAAACAAACTGCATCCGAAAAGGATTTGGCTTACACGAACGATAAATAATGGAAGTTTTACATTGAACATTTGGTAACGAAATGTGTGTTTTATGTTAGAGGATATGTAGCAATGTATTGTATTGCAAAACTTGGAACGCGAAGCTTTGCAGATACATACGTGCATGAAACTTCGATTACACTTTATGTACTAGTACTAGGCACAGGTATTTGGAAGTAAGGTTTGTTCATATTAATACATGTGTTGTTTGAATGGTAATTCACTCTCAAGTGCCGACTGCTAGATAAAGACAAGAAGATTTCGCACATCAAGAAGGTTTGAGACGTAATCGCCACGCTTACTCAACTAGGATTAGCGATTTTAAACTTTTATTAGGCCTCCGGTAACCTCAGTCACACGGAGAAACACAAGGCTGCGATTGTTTCACGCCGGTTTTTTGTGAGGCCGTGGTATCACTCCGGTCGAGCCCCCATGACATACATCATTAATTTATCGTCTCAAAGTTCTCTTCTTATTGCACCTACCATACTCTCTCTGCATCACTCTAAGGTTGACTGGTGAGAATGCCAACGGCATTAAGTCCACCTATGTAATGTTTTGTTGCATAAAGTTTAAATAAATAAATCATTTTCATTGAAACCTTACTTGCGATAGTCATTATGGGCCTTCTTTCTTACATAATCGATAATCTCCGGCTGATTTTAAAAAAGAGGTCGCTTGTTAAAATTTGCACGTTGTTGAGAGACCGCTGCTATCAACTCTCTATCAAAGGTACCAACAGAAGCAATTCATCAAAGTCCTTGGAATAGTAAATAGGTATATGAACAAATTCGCATGTTATTCAAATACAATGAAAACACACCAGTCAACATTTACTGGAACATTATGAAAATACAGCAATTCCGTTACGGCTGACGACATTGATGTCGATTGAACAAATGGCGTAATGCCACAATTCACTGAGGCTAAAATATATCCGACGATATTTTTTTTTATGTAACAGATCGGCAAATGGGTAGACGGATTACCTGATGGAAAGCAATCAGCGCCGCCCATGGACACCCGCAACGGAGGAGTTACGAGTGCGTTACCGACCTCTTAGGGATAAGGGTTTTGGAGATTAAGGGATTGGGGAGGGAACGGGGGCGGGGAAAGAATTGGGCATCCGGTAACCTCACTCACACGGCGAAATACAACGCTGTGGTTGCTTCACGCCGGTTTTTTGTGAGCCCGTGGTATCGGTCGAGCCGACCCATTCGTGCCGACGCATGGCTCTCCCACACGTAAAATTAATACTGATAAATTAAAAGTTAGTGTGTCTGTCTATCACTTTCAACCGCAGAAACAACCGAACTAATCTTGATAAAGTTTAAAGATCGTTAAAGAAACGTTTTGATAAAAATACCAACTCCAATATGTTTTTAATCGTAAAAGCTGGCAAAGGAGACTTAACCACATCTCAAATCACAGTTTGTATGACAACAACTTCATCAAATAAGAGTTTGAACTACGCAAGATATCTATACATTAATATTTATTATGAAATGCCGTAGTATCTAACCTATTAAAGACAAAAACACAATCGCATTCACAGTCAAAAGCCAGTCGATTCAGAATACATCCCGTTAATATTGCAAGTTTTGCATCGATTGTGTTGGGACAATACGATTAATTCAGTTCATTGGCGTATTTGTTAACAAAATAGCTGTTTTGATAAATCACTGTATTTTCATGTTTTACATTCGTTATTCTGAATTTAAAATTTATATGAGATTGACATTATATGAGAATACATCTTGTCGTGACGACAGCTTATGCTAATTTTACAAAAAAAACTCAGACGTCTTTCAATAGGAATATACTTAGTCGGGTCATAAGTTCTGTCAAAACCTTATATTTTTAATTTTCGATTACTGGCCAGAAATTCTTCGACTTATTTTAAAAATAGAACTTTCGCGCTTGTAGAAAATAAAAAAGAAATTATTTTTTATTCATTTTTAAATATGGAGTGGTCGAATAAAGAAGACAGAATCGCGGTTATCGCGTTGCACCGCTGTGGTTACGCGCCAAAAGACATTTTCAATATTCTTCAAAATTTGAAAATAACGTTACGGTTTGTTTATCGTACTATCAAACGATACACCGAAGAGTCAAGCTTCGAAGATCGTAAGAGAAGCGGCCGACCTCGCACAGTTCGGACACATAAGGTCATCAAAGCAGTGAAGGCGCGAATCGAACGAAATCCCGTACGTAAACAAAAAATCCTAGCTCTGCAGATGGGGCTAAGCAGAACCACTGTTAAAAGAGTACTAAATGAAGACCTGGGACTACGAGCTTATCGTAAAAAGACAGGACATTTTTTGAACGAGCGTTTAAAAAAAATTAGGCTAGACAGATCCCGCGCTTTGCTACGACGGTACGCGGGAAAAAAATACCGCGAAATTCTTTTTTCGGATGAAAAAATTTTTACTATTGAAGAAAGTTTTAACAAACAAAATGATAAGGTGTATGCCCACAGCAGTGAAGAAGCAAGCGCGCGTATTGCGAGGGTCCAGCGTGGGCATTACCCTTCCTCATTCATGGTTTGGCTTGGAGTCTCATATTCAGGCGTAACTGAGGTGTTTTTCTGTGAAAAAGGTGTGAGAACTAGTGCCGAAGTTTATCAAAATACTGTCCTAACAAACATAGTGGAACCTCTTTCTCAGACAATGTTCAGGAACAGGCATTGGATATTCCAACAGGACTCTGCACCGGCTCATAAGGCACGAAGTACGCAAGACTGGTTGATCGCTCGTGGAATTGACTTCATCCGGCATGAAGACTGGCCCTCTTCTAGTCCAGATTTAAACCCACTGGACTACAAGATATGGCAATATTTGGAGGAAAAAGTCTGTGCTAAACCTCACCCGAATTTGGAGTCTCTCCGAGCATCTCTGGTTAAAGCAGCGGCAGACATAGATATGAATGTGGTGCGTGCAGCGATCGATGACTGGCCGCGTAGATTAAGGGCATGTGTTCAAAATGGGGGAGGGCATTTCGAATAATGTAAATAAAATTATATTGTACATTTAATGACCTTTCATTTCATATATAATTTTTAAATAATTGTCAAAAGGCGTATAAGTTATTACATCAAAAGTTTGTGACAGAACTTATGACCCGACTAAGTATTTATATGAAATTTACTAGATTGAGGTTTCGAGAAAAAAATACTTGGTGATAAGATCTTGAAAATGGTTAGATTATTTTATGATGAATCGCATTAGTATTTATATATGTTTATATTGTTAGTGTCTTTATTTGAGGGCCTTAATATATGATTACATATCATACAATCACATCTCCTGGCTTATACAGGGTGTGAACAAGTGTGGGACTATCATAGACTATTTGATATAAATAACAGTAACAATGAATAAGAAAAAATGAAGAATATTTCCCTCCAAACATTTGCGTAACCAGACATAATCTGGTATTTGAGATCAAGATATTCAGTTCGCTAAGCCTATTAGTACAACAAGCAAGAAGAAAGTCAAGAAAAACTGATTCAACAACCAGAACGGTCTTGTTTATAATATAAAATATACTAAAACATCTAATGGAATGTATTGTTTTTAAGATTGGACTGTAGCAGATTCAGATACAAAATCTAGGCAACGAAAACATCATTCAGGATTTGTATTAGGTACTTATTGACAACCCTCCTTTGTTTCATGATCGGAGATTGTAAAGAAGGCTCGATACTTAAATGAAAAGGCAAGGCCCAAATTTATTCCAATCAATTTTATTATTCTATTCTATAGCCAATCATGCTTTGGATTAACACACACTAAAAGGGTGATTGCTTTTTGTAGTTTTAAATTTAGAATGTCAACGAAAAACAATCGAAAGTCGATAAATAATAAAAATATTTAGATGATATTTATTTCGGCTAAGTAACAAAGGTATAAGAAGGGATAAGCTCGTCTCGTAAAATAGAAAATAGAAACAATATTCTTATTTGTACAGAAAAATAAATAAGAAATTTCGTATTGAAAATGCAGTAATGAGACATGCCAGTATCAAATAAATATCAGATAGCAATAACATTGTTTCCAATACATTTGATTCAACAAATAAAAGTTTTTTTTACATAATTATTGATATTGAACACTGAAAAAGATCGGTATTGTTATTTTAGGGATGGTTTTAGAACAATGAACTTATTCATCTTATTTTTTTTACATTTTTGTGACATGGGGCAATAAATGAGCACACGTATTACCTGATGGTAAGCAATCGGCAAAGCTCATTAACACTTGAGGAGTTAGAAGTGCCTTACTGGCCTTTTATGTATTAGAAGCTTATGTTGATAACTCGTTCATTGCCAAATTGAACGAGTGGGGTTCATTTTTTGAATTCCTCAGTATCATAATGTCTGATATCTCGCTAAGTACATAGCTATAATAACGACTCTTATATTATAAGTGCGACGATGTATCTGTTTCTTTGTCTGGCTCTGGTTTCATAGGAGATTTCATTGAACAGATTATAGATAAAGATTCATTTGTATCTAGTAAAGGGTGTAAAGAGATTACATTCACAAGAGTGCTAAAACCATTGAAATAAAGAAATTGAAAAGAAACGAATGCGTATTTTCTCAAAGAAATTACACTCCTGTAGTCCTTCGATTGTAATAACAAACACGAGTGAAAATTGCGGTGAAAGAAACATTTATTTTATGGGAAAAAAGCAGCTAAAGTATTGTGGATATTATTTTGTCAAAAGGCTAAATGAATGATGCGAAGAGGACTTTTAAATGTCGCTTTTATGAAAACACATTACGATTCATTTATATTTTAATGGCTGCTGATATTTTTCCATTAAATGTGACGTTTTGCTTCGGCTTGATAAATAATATTGTTATGAATATTTTTTTTAATCAGATTCATAATTTATGAGTTTGAATTCTCGTTGCAAAATTTCGGAGATATTTGTCGAGTTTGTTGGAATCTTCATTTTGGAAATATTTGTTGATTTATCATTTCTGTGACATAATCAGAAGATGTTTTAATGATCAAATCTATACTACCATATTTTTAAATCTATGTAGTTTTTCAGAACTAAATGTTTTTGATAGACCTAAACTCAAATTAAAACGAAACAAAATTTTAACTCTTTCACTGCCAACGCGGTCAATGTAGTCCGACGCTAGCGGAGGATTTACCTTCAACAGTTTTATTTGTAAATTAGCAGCTCGCCCCTGCTTCGCACGGGTCTCATCGTCTAGCTTACGATGAAAGGGTCCCTATTACCCAACTTTCCCCTCTACTTTTCTGAAATTTCCTTTATAAGAACCTTCGCCTGACAAAAACACACATAACAAAAAAAAAAAACAGTAGAATTGGTCCAGGCGTTATTGAGTTATGCGCTTACCAACACATTTTGCGATTCATTTTTATATTATAGATTTATTACTAAAAATCTTTGGAAAGTCACAAATATTAATACCATAGTCCAATTTGTAGGTACAGAAATACCTGTGCAAACGCTTAAATAAATAAATAAACAAAATTACAATCTCAACAAAACCACCATCACTCCAACTAAACCAAAAAAAACTAATTAGTACAACATTTCCCTTTGACTTTGTTCTTTTTCATTAAACGTTACAAGCTTCGTAACTTCAAAGAAGGTGATATGACATATGTCAGGTTTGCACAAAATGCACCCTCATTAGTCCTATGTTAATATAGAAGTAGAGAAACATACTCCCGATGTTTTGTTCCTTCAACAGAATCTCAACTTTATGACAACTAGATATGGTTGAAATCTTTTAAAGATATTTGATGTTATAGTATTGTCAGCCCTGAATAATTGTCACCAATTGATTGAGTACGAAAATTCTTTCGTTTCGGACTCATGATACAGAAAACCTCTTAAGAGTTGAACATTTAAAAAATATCAACTAAATAATGTAAACGGTTAAAACATGTTTTTCTATCTTATCATTATTTCTATTATAACTTTCGTGAGACATTCTAAATTATTTATTATGTTTTCGGCTAA
Source organism: Spodoptera exigua (assembly GCA_902829305.4). Classification (NCBI taxonomy): domain Eukaryota; kingdom Metazoa; phylum Arthropoda; class Insecta; order Lepidoptera; family Noctuidae; genus Spodoptera; species Spodoptera exigua. Next base: position 10,884,442 of record LR824612.2, read on the forward strand.
CTCACGTAATAATTTGACGAGATACTCGACTAGTTTCAAGCCATGCTAGAGGTCCACATGCATAAGCAGCATTTCGCGACACGCGACTCGGCGACTGTCGCGCTGCTATCTCGTCAAAATATTACGTGAGTAAACCGAAAACATAATAATTATCTTATCATTATTATCATATTCATTGCTGAATATATGCCATTGAGTTCCATATCCGCCGATTGTAAGCGACCTGCATTCAAGGGTACGGCAAATAGCCCCATCAGAATGTCTGTCTAAATTAATGTTAACTCCAAGATAACTGATAAAAAGCTACCGCCTCCATTTTAACTCAAGTAAAATAAGATTTATTAATATGTCCATATTCATGAATGATTTGTAGCGGTCGTCTATTTATAAATCCAAACGATAGTCCCATTTGTTTACTCGCTCGGTCGGTCTGTTAGATCTGACAGCTAGTCAAGATAGGGTTATCGAAGAAGTCTAGGAAGTGATAAGAACATCTGTTTTAAATCATGAATGAACTGCAGATGTTGTAGGATGTTTTATACACGAAGGTGTTAGTGTTGAATTTGATGATATTAATTTAGCAGGCGTAGAAAATAATAAAAGGGAGGGTATCGTTGTAGGTGTTACTAACTGTGGTAAGAATACTGTTGAGCAATTGTAAAGTAACCTTAAGTGCCAGTGCACTGGTCACATTTATCAAACACCTGAGGACCGTGTTGTCGTAAACGTGTTCTTAAGAGAAGACCGCGCCGAGACGAACGTTGTGTAAGACACGACAATATTCGCAATGTAGCTAGTCGAATTCAGAGGAAAACTATTGCCTAGTGGTGGAAAAAACTGTCCGATCTTGATGAATGAATCTAAAAAATTTGCAACTTTTAAGAAATAAGCTTTACATCTAAGTATACAAGTGAATGCCAAATTCCGTTGATAATGGCATCATAGCTATGACCGATAATGCTCTTCATTATTTAGTGGGTGTCAGAAAAATCTTATAAACGAAAATTTTGCTTTATGTTAACAAAATAGGTATATTAATGACATTGAGGAAAGCACTACGCGATAATACTACAATTGGAAAGTAAATATTTCATAATCAAAATACCTAATAACATAGTAGATACATATATACCTGCATATATGAATTTCTAACATAGGAATGGAACAAATATCTAAGTCAGGTTCTACGAATCAAATTAATTTACGTGCAACGAGAGACACAGTGTAGCTCTGTGCCAAAAACGATTGTTTATCTAAATCGTCTCGCCTTTTCGGCAGCCAACGTGTCTCGTATTCTACGTCTTTATGCTCTGCATTTCAACTAGTTTCTGCCTCCTTTGAGGTGTTTATGTGTTATATCTGTCTTTCATTGAGTAACCGTGCTTGGAAAAGAAAAAATCTCAACAACAACTTCTCGGATAAGTGCCTTGTTGCCTGCCAGTTTAGGTTTCTAAAAAATGCTACACAGAATTACAAATTGCTAATTGTGTAGCAAAATGTTTACAAATACAAAGTTAATAATATTAACTAGTTAAACTTCTACTATACCTAATACAAATGGTTTTTCATCCATTTAAATTCATTCCATCATTTGTGACTATCGATCACATTTAAGTCTATAATCTTACTTCTTACAGTAACAGTATCCGATCGCCAAATCATAAACACCCACACACAAACCCCGTATCCTAGTTTCACAACATTTATATCAGAATGTAGCACAAAAAGCAGCATGACGTCACACTAGTGCAGTTAGGACGGGAAAGGTCAAAACAAATGCAAGTCAGAGGCGTGAATAATAGATTGAGTTTTGACAGTTTACACAAGGGTCGAGCAATCTCAGCTTCTATTAGTTCAAGTACAATAGTTTATCGTGTGCTGTGTCATCCAGCGCTTTGCAGCTAGACATTCAATCAAATCTGTTAGGTCTTATGTAGGATGTAATTTTGTATTTTGAACTTTATAGTGTTGTTAGTTTAGTTTGTTTTGAAGCGTACATTTTTAACATTGGAGATTTTTTGTTGACCTGTGTTTCGCGTTTGATTTTGTTTTGTTTTATGTCATACGTCAGCAAATAAGCAAACGAGTAACATGGTACATGGTGGTAAGCAATCAGTGTCGGCATCGTAATACCAAACGAGTTACCATAAGTGTGTTGCCCTCTTGTGGTTTTCTAGGGATTTGACGATTTTATTTTTTATGGAATAGGAGGCAAACGAGCTGACGGATCACCTGATGGTAAACGATCGGCGCCGCTGATGGACACCAGAGGAGTCACAGGCGCGTTGCCGGTCGTTTAAGAAGAAGTACGCTCGTTTCTTGAAGGTTTGAAGGTCGTATCGGTTCGGGAATACCGCTGCCGCAGTTTTGCTGTGCGGGGCAGAAAGTTACGGGTGAATCGCACAATTGTTGACTGCCAACCGTCTATGTGATGCGGATGAAAAAGTTTTCGCGTGGAATGATGGCGAAAAGATCATAACGCTCCCCGTGATAAATGCGATAGAGATACATAGTGGGGCTACGTCCCTATGCAGTGCCAAAGAGTCCAGCCGGTCTGAGACAACAGGGCAGGATAACCATACACGGCGAAATACAACTTAAGTGTTGCTTTCCGCAGATTTTCTGTGAGGTCGTGGTATCACTCCGGTTGAACCGCCCCATTCGTGCCGAAGCGAATCTCCCACACTTTTCTGGTTTTTACTAACATATAATATTTTTAGGTCATCGAACTTCTATGTCTGTAGAAGTAGCTAATATTTTCAAATAATTTACGCAACCAACCTAATTCCTATGCAACATTGGACGTCCGCTTATTATGATGAGCGATTTAGCTAATATCTATACATAACGCGAACTATTAGTTTACATGTTACTGACAGGCACATGGCGGTATGTTTACGTAAAATACAAAACAAATTAATGACAGTTCTGCTAGTGAATATTTAATTGACACTGATTTCTAATAATGTTTTTTTTTTTTTGTTTCTAGGTAAAATAAACATATTGGTGTTAATTCAGACAGTTTCAGATTTTAAAATCTCATAATATTTAAACTGCAGACTAAAATTGTTAATTACATTGATTTAATACTATTAAAGTACGAAGATCTACGACTCAAGGATAAAACAAAGTATAATTGTATTTGATCTTGGAAATTTATAACACAAGGATATCGTCCTCGATATGTTAGATTTGTTATAAAAAATACACATTTGCCTATCGCTTTGCCATAGAACTGTATGCCAAAGAGCAAATCACTATTTAGCCGCTGCGTGCTAAAGCTACAGCCATTGTCCGGCTCGACCCGTGCATCTTGCATGCATCCACAATAGAAACTTGCCTCCGTGTAGTAACCATTGTTGTTGGACAAGCAAGCAAATTCAGCCATTTTTTATTCCCTTTCAAAACACAACAGAAAAGATTTTTACGTGAACAAAAACCAAGGTCTGAAAACAATTGTCTGTTTGAAACGGCTGAGTTTGTTTTTGGGGCGTGCATTCAGGAAATATTTAATTGTTAGTTTTGACTAAATAGCTGCGAAATGGTGACAGTGTGAAGAGTTTATAGTTTTCGTCTTAATTCTCTTCTGTGAATGCAAGCGGTTTTTGCACGTTGTGAAGAACTCTGAAACTTTTCTTTTGTGTAAGAATACTTTAATTATTTTTTAATAAACTCTTTTGTAGTATGGTGTATCCTGTTTCACGGTTTTATTTTGTTGATGTGACGTTGTTGAGACAAAAATGCTTGGTTGTAAAATGTTTCTTTTGTAAACCCGCTTATATCACTGATGATTGGTGTTACTGGTGGACAATATTTAAACATTATTATCCAATTAAAATTAAGAGTCAAAAACCAATTTTTTACAACCTACAACCTAAAGTGTGGTATAACGCCAAATATGCCTATTTAAATTTTATGACCTTGTAAAATAATTTTAAGTGCCCATCTCCCGAAGCAATTTTGGCGTTTACATAAAAACATACGCTTTCATAAAACGGTTAATGTTTGAGAATGTTGGTACTTATTCGTTGTATTTCTAAGTAACAAAGTTTTGAAGTAAAAACAATTAACACTGAGAGTACGTAGCTATTGTCTTTTCAATTAAAATCAATGTCTCGAGAACTCGCTGATGTACTTGTAACTTCACACAGATTTCGTCGAAAATTTCCTTTATGGAATTCAATTTTGTTGTTCGCTTAAATTTTTACAATGAATGTTGACAGTTTATATGTAAGTATTAATTTTAATTTTAGGTTAGACAGCTTTAGAACGATGTCTTAGGGAGTGCGGGAGAACTTATTAAGGTGGTGAATGCGATTTAAAAATGTTATTAATAAATTCTACCGGCGAATGATATAGGTGCTTCACTCTAAGAAGCAGGGACATTAAATAGTTGTTTGTCACAATACAAGAGAAAGGAATAGTGATGGGATTAGCATAAACTTGTCACAAGTTATCGTACGCCAATATCATTCAGTTGTTAGTCCGCAATTTCGCAAGCGTAGTGATTAAGGCTTCCTTTAGTTCAGACAATTTTAGCAAGTCCTAAATCACAAATAGCAAGAAGGTTTATTAATTTAACGAAAATATCTAATTCATTATTGTCTTTCAGACTAGTAACATAAGTTAGTGTAGTAAGAACGAGGAGGGTACGATGGGGTTGGCGTATCCATGTGGATAAAAATCACAAAACCAATGAATAGAAAAAAAGGCTTCCTTCTCAGTATGAAAAGAGGTCTTTATTCTGCAGTGGGTAGAATTTATGCTATTCGTCTCCTATCATTGCAAGTATTTGAAAATTAGACTTTACCACTTAGCATATTCAGCTTAATATACCAAGAAGGGCAACAAATTACATTACATAGCCTTACTAAAAATAGCCTCCATATTTGAATACGCCTAACTTCGCACGTAAGTAAGTGTAGCTAATTTATTTTCTAAATGAGCGTACATTTTCTTACATAACGTTCGTCGAATATACATAAGACATGAGACAAGTACCTTGTAACTACATATTTATACATATAACAATTCTCAACTCTAATATATAGCAAGAAAGTTGAAAATCCATTAAAGATACAAGGGTACCTTGATGTGCTGCCGTCAATAAATCTGTTTTCATTTACGACTGATACAGAAGTTGTTGGAAAACTTGAAATTGACGTAAAGTTTTCATACGTTCACATCTCGTTAAGGCGAAACTCGAGAAATGTATTGAAAAAAAAGAAGATACAAATCTGTTTGAAGTTAGTTTTGATTGTTATGGAATTATGTTTCTAAGTTCTTCAGTCTTTCTGTTAAGTTATTTTGGTACAGATATAAATAATATGTAAGTAGGTAGGTATGTTAAATTTAGAAGTGTTTCGTGTATTTAGTGGAATATTTAAATACTGGGCAAATATCTACAGTCCTAGTGGATAATATTCCCAACATGTGTATAGAGTTGAAAAATTACCCTAAGAAAATAAAATGTATAAATATGACTACTAGTCCGTTGATTCAAATTCTCTCTCTATCCTCATGAACATAAGACTGAAAATTCCATCGACTCCTATCATCAACTACATATTTCCCAAATTACTTTACATAGTATTAACTGAATGTACTATACCTGTTGGAGAAGGAGAAGGAACGGTTTGGTTTTTAGTCAGAAAGAGTCTGATACTTCTTCTCGCCGCACTCAAGTCATTAGATGATTTTTCCGCTCTTCGCTTCAATCATACACTCTTGTCAGAGTGGTCGTGGTCATGGTATGTCCTTCGTGGCAATATATATAGTGTGGGAGAGCCATGCTTCGGCACGCATGGGTCGGCTCGACCGGAGTGACACCGCGGTCTTACAGAAAACCGGCGTGACATAACCAAAGACTTGTGTTTCGCCGTAGGGGCCCAATCCTTCCCCTACCCTAATCCGTTCCCATTCCCAAAATGTCCAAATCCCTAATCCCCAAAATGTCGACAACGCACTCGTAACTCCTCCGTCGTTGCGGGTGTCCATGGGCGACGCTGATTCCTTACCATCAGGTAACCCGTTTGCTCGTTTGCCGACCAATCAAATAAAAAAAAAACTCTCCATTTTTTTCTTTTAGTGGCCTTCTTCGCGCACTCCACAATTGAGCTGGACGTCACTGATTTTATAATGTCCGTCTATCTAGCTGGTGACCGACCACGAGGACGCTGACTATCTTTTCTCCCTTATTCTCCCTAGCACCACCAATCGTTCCATTGAGTTTTCGCTTCGGATGATATGGCCAAACATTTTAAGAGTTCTTGCTTGCACAAACAAAGAAAGTCTTAAACCCTAGTTTATCACAGATTTAAATAAAAAAAACATCATTGACTGCTCAAAACCGAAACCAGACGCATGCCATTAGCTAGGCTTATAAATAAACCAAATTACTTTGACCTAGAAGTTTATAAGTAGGTGATACAGTCTTTGAAAGAAGGGCAAAACATGCCAAACTTCAAAGAAAATATTCTGTCATAGTCATAACATCTGTTAGTAAATAATTTAATTGTCTACGGATTTCTATTAACTCAATATTTAGGGTTGAATATTTTTGTCGAACTATCAAAACATGTTTTTCAAAGAAGGCGTAGGTTGTATTGTACTTAGAAGTCTAACAACGAGACTTCTTTTTAAAACGTGAGTGCGGTTTTGTTCTGACCAAAAATCATACCCGTTTAAGCGTCTTTTTTGATATATTTACATTCACATATTCAAACAGCAATGTTGATGTCAAAGTCAAAATCATTTATTTATTCCAACTTAACCACAAATTGATACTATTGGAACGATGCTCATTGTTTTTAAAATTGATGTATTTAAAATAAATTATAAAAAGGTGTGTATTATAAGCACTTTTTCGTTGTAATAAAACGACGAAGGAAATCTCAGAAAAAAGAAACAACGAAAACTATATTCATATAACATATAAGTTTCTAAAACCGTAAGTTTGTATAGTTTGGAGCTTCGTTCGCCTTCCGGGATTTCACTTGTCTAAAGAAGTGATATTTGACATGTAAGAATAATATTTCCCTCTATTGATAAGGAAGGAAGTGTATCATGAGAAATTGCTTGGAATATAAAGTGGGTGTCATCGAAGATTTGTAGAAAAAATCTTGCAAACTTTTTTTATTTTTTTATCAACGTACACACATTATACTTCCGTATTTTTTTCTTCACTCAATAGGTCAGTTGTTTGGCCATTAACTAGCTGGTGGAATTTGGCCAACGATGGATTACGCTGTTTACTCAATACTTTAAGTACTTACCCAAGGGTGGTGTATCCTTTTGGAAATTAGAATTTTACAAGGAATTCTTTAGGTTCGCTTGATAATGAGATAAAAAGTTGTAACGGAGATCAATCGCTTAGTTCAAAATGAGTAGTAGTAGTAGTCACAGTTATGATGAATGAAAAAACGTTTGAAATAGCCAATTCGCCTTAAGAGAGCGAAAAGAGGCCTTTGTCCAGCAGTGGTCAGTTATAGGATGTTAATGATGATAAGGACAAAAGAAGGTTCATTGACCGGTTAGGTGATAAGTGCCTACTCCAATAAAGACAATATAGTTTCTTCTGATATAAGTCAAGCCCTAATTATATTTCAGTGTTTCCTCAATTTCATTAAGATAAATGAGGATCCTATTACCTGAAGCGGCCACTAAAGTAGCAAAGCAGTAAATTCATACTAAGTGCAAGTTAGTCTGATTAATACCTAACTAACAGAAGGCAATATAACAATGGCAAGGATCCTAGCCGTACTAATCAAATGTGGGCAAGCCATGTTTCGGCACGAATGGGCCGGCTCGAACGGGTGGTACCACGACTTCACATTGTATTTCGCCGTGTGATTGAGGTTCCTTTCTCCCCCTCCCATCTCCAATCCGGCAACGTACTCGTAATTCCTCTAGTGTTGTTAGTGTTTACAGGTGCCGCTGATTGCTTAGCGTCTAGCAAACCGAATGCTTATTTACATAAAAAACCTTAGCTATAATATAATATTCCCACAATATGAAGTTGACGATACTGCTGTGAAATTACGTGTATTGTTTTATAAAACAGTTACTTGCATACAATTCTAGTTTTAAATTTAATCAAGAGTATAGAAATATCGAAACGTATCTAAAACTAAATGTTCAAGTATTTTTAGGCAATGAAATGGCAATAAAACATCGGTAAAGTAAAATCGATTATTAATAACGAAAAACTTTCTTATGGAAACGGAGAAATTATAGAAAAATATTGCGAAATGAAAATTCGTGTAATTATAAAACAAAGTTTTGGAAGTAAGACAAACGCCAATTAAAACTTTACTTCTCGTTTTCAAGTTGTTAAAGTATGAGTAGGTATGTATCAATGACGATCTTTCACTTTTGACACCATAAAGCTAAAATAAGGTAAGTTGGAAATGTTGTGTAATAAAATATATAATAATGATGCCAGCTTCCATTAAAATCGTTTTCAAGAAATCTAGAATACGTCGTCAGATAATAGCGAAAAATTGGATGAGATACGAAAGCAACTAATACAATTATGTCACTATGATGATAATGTCACTTAAACAAAGTCTAAACCAAACAAACTTAATCAAATGTGTGTGTTGATAACAAAGATAAAAACACAAAGAACAACAAAGATCACCTAATTGCTAAAAAATGTGCTAAACAAACTTGACATTTGAATAATACAATCTAAAACACACATCTCGTTAACAGTATAAAGCTATTGTACACTAAAGGCTCATTGGGTTAAATGTATACACATGAGTCACACGAACTAATGAACACGTGTGTTGCATGTTCATTATACCTAATAGTAAAATTGTGAGCTCCATGAGCGTGGATTTCAAGGTACAAGCTGCAGCGTTAATTTTAATTAAAATTCATGACATAGTACTAAGACAAATGAGTGCGCTAGATGATATTGATGAAAGTGCAAGTAAACACGTAATTGGGAATACAACATTATTGAGTGAAGATAGAATAGTATATTTTGCCGAAGGGTGGGTGGGAAGATATCTATATTCATAATATTAAATATATGTTTTTTCTTGAGATAATAGTTTTGGAAGTGTAATGATACAACTCAATGATAGCAGTGATTACATTAGCTTATTAGACACAGTTAAATCCACTAGTAGCGCTGACAGATTTGATAGCAGTAAAGCAAGATTCGGGAGTTGTGTTTTACTAAATTTTTATCCGTCATCGCGTCTGAATGTATAAAATATGTAGGTTTTTATACCGAAACCCTAGAACGTTACAGGAAAACCAAATTAAAAGACTGACCCTCCAAGGCGGCCTTATAAAGAATTGACCCGCCTTTACGTTCGTAAACTCAACACTATATAGAAGTTTCTCGAACAAAATCCGTGCACTTTACAGATTGGACGGCATGTAAGAGCTTTGTATAAACTCTTAGAAAAATCAGTGAAGCGACAAAACAAACTCCACAAGATTGAATGTCTCAATAACTTCTATTTATTTGAAGTGTTCCAAGCTATTGGTCCTGACTTCTTGCTTTTTTAACAAAGACCTTCTGTGAAGACATCTTCGGCGATTTCAGAGCAAAAACATCAGTCGGCTAAATGCAACAGATTTTGCAACTTTTCTTCAAGTGAAACGAATAGTGTTGATACTTAATAGGTTTCTTCATGATTTCTTTGATGTTGTTGAAACAAATAATATTTGATTTAAACGTGATTGTGATATTTTTAGTTTTTAATTGAAGAATACAAAAATTAAACACCATTGTTCCGCTGCTTAATTGCAGTTTTTGACACATACTTTTTATTATCTACAACTAGAATAAGGACGTCTAACGTACATTTTTCTTCCAATACATTTTTAATGAATCGATACATTAGTATCGAGTCAGTTAAGTGTTGGCACGTCGTCGTCGCCGCACCGTAAACTCTCCCCATGAATAAGATCCTGTTGTGCATTGAAATTAATAGATCATTTCTCTAGCAGTGCATGGTAGTGAGCAGTTATATTCAATTAATTTGTCTCCACAACAGTTATTACACAGACTTTTATTTTCATATTCAAGTGATTGCCTCTCATTTCTCATGACTTAAACCGAGACATTCAGAGAAGATTACAAGATATTACGTACTACGGGTACTACGACTGCAAACGTTTCGCTTAGATTACAGTCCAGCTATAAAATTATCAACCGCGGTAAACTTGTGGCTTGGGAAGTATGATCTACTTCAATTTGTTTTATATTGCCTCTCCTGGTTTCTTACTAACTCTGAATGAAAATTATTTTAATTTAATGCTTCAAACATCTAATATTGTACGGTGGCAGACTCGAAGTGAGACTCTTGGTTTTTTATCTGACATTTTACCTTTGACTGATACAGAGATAGAAGATAATTAGTAAGTGCCATAAAACTTATAAATAGTATAAGACTCTTATTGAATAAAAACCTGTTCTAGGCCATTGCGATTGACCCACAACCCCAGTAAGTACCATGCAGGAGTGTGACTTGGTAAATGACCCTCAATTTCTACTCTTAGAAACTGCAAAGGAACAAGAAATCAATCAATGAACGTAACGAAGTGCAATAGACTTACAGTACAGTACAATACAATTCGATACAATAGACCCAACTGCAATACACGAACACCAAAGAGTTCTAAGTACCATGTGGCAACCTTAACTCCAACTTCAGCAAACAGGTGAAAAACCGTTAAAACAAGGAAACATGCCATACGATGTACTACCAATACAAAGACAAAATTATGAATGCATGAATGGAACCCATAGCCTATCGAAGGGCCCAAGATTGATTGGGAAAACAATATCTAAACTACAACTTACTGGCATCGTCAATAGTACGCACGTTTCAAATGTCCATACATTATTAGCCATTTTAACATTCTGTGATTGACTAAAAGCGGTAATTTGGTTACAATGAAGTTAAGCCAACACTCGATTCAGTTGTATTTAGTGGTGACTGTAGAGTACAGAGAAAGTTTTGGATTTAGTACGGCAAATGACTAAATGCCGATAAAACCGTTAATTTTCAAACGCGATGCGGAAACATTATCACTGTAAACTTTAGACCCATTGAATTTTTTTTCTAAAACATTTCTAATTAGACTATGTAGACTAGGCGGACTCGCGTCGTTAGAGAGTTGAGTTTATTTGGGCGTTTCTTTTCAGAGTAGTCAATTAGATAATGCTGTCCTTATCTAGGTTCTTTCTTATTAAATACTCGCACAAAATTCTAGCCTAAATACTATTTTATCCCTACATTCTTTTACTGTAGTTGCGCTTAAAGGCGTCTTTTCTCTAATTGAAAATCAACACACAATATTAACGATACCATGGACAGTCAGTTCGAACAATGAAGCACTTTGAGACATAAACATTTCCTTGTGGTTTGGTTTCTTAATGTACAAACAAAATCTAGTCTTGACCAAAGCCTTCTTGTTTAGAAGATTAAGGTCAGAATCCTTTTAGATAGTTGCACACAAATTGCCATTTCCTTAAGCGTACTCGTGCGATACATTCGAAGAACTATCAGGAAACTAGTTCTTGGACAATGCAACGCTTGAGTACGGATCGGTTAGTGCTTAAGAGCTGATTAACTTTACAAATTTACTTAATGAGTTTTGTAAGTAATCCATAGAACAGAGATCAGAGATTGTTTTGCTTCGGTTTGAAAGTGGTTCGTTTGGTTTGAAAATATAAGGAAATGTTTGCGGACTCAAACGATGTTGAAAACTCAAATCAAATGACTTGTGTATTGGGTCGCAATTTTTTAACCAATATTAGAACTTTTTCTTAACTTCCATAACTATAAATATTGTATATTTCAGCTTTTAATTCTAAATTGGTTCATAGTTACGAACTGTTTTTAGAATTGCTAGCGAGTCGCAGTTAACAGCATATTTTTGTGTCTTTAACATATCACTGATTTAAAAAAAAAAAAACATCAAATAATGCTCCACTAAATTGTCGGCGATGTTTAATTGACACTAACGCGGTTTGACGCAAGACAGTTTTTTTTCTATTTACTTTTTTATAAATGGAACATGCGTAACGTTTTAGTGTTTTGAACACTAGCCAAATGGGTCAATGACAGATCTAACAACAAAAAAAAAACTTGTGAATTTGTATATCGGATTAACCGGTTTTCGTCCGATTCCCCTTTTTTATTATTTTCGATAGGTACTAGTACATTTTGTATGTAAGTTAGTATTCTGGAGCCTTGCGGATGAAAGGACCAGTTCTTCGGAGGAGTTTGCTATCCTCTTGAATATTTGATCGAGGTTTTCGTCGCTATGCGTGATTTTATGCCTAGGTTATATGCTAGTTGTATTATTCATGTATTTTGTTCCTTCCCTTATGTACAACCTTATCTTAGATAGACTGAGTTTATTTGGGTGCGTTGACCGTTATGATAAGTAAAAATGTTATGTGTTGACTTGTAGTATTATAATTTCTAAGTATTACAATGTAAAGTAATTTTATAGCCAAGTCAATAAGATTCGAAGCTCGGCGATGTAGAGACAAAATGTCAGACAGTTTATTCAGATTAGTTTCATAATTGCTTTACATACGAGGATATACACAGCTCTAACCTAGTGAAATATCCACTTTAAAGCCTTTTACAACTTTATCTGCATGGGATTTTCAAAAACGAACCAGCACACATCGTGTCGATTTTAAAAATCTCTAAAAAAACATTCCTTTATATATTTGCAGTTAAAAATTGAAAAAAACAACCTGAAACGTCACTATCAAACGGTCTAAGCGTTGGTTTTACCGATTTTTTACCGTTTCCTGCAACCATGTCATATCTTAGTTGGAACGTGGGGGTAGAGGAAGCTGATTACGTCACTGCCGTGAAAGGGAACACGATTTTTATGGAAAAATTCTCAAAAGGAAATATTGGAATTAAGCAAAAATGTTTCACAAATACTCTTATGTAGGGTTGAATTTCTTTTATTATGTCAAGCAGGAAATTGTTAATAACTTCCTGTGTGCGTAACAAGTACTAAAAGACGAAAAATGTTATATCGGAACACTACGTAAGGCTACAAACAAACCAATCAAAGGTTTTCAGACATGACTGTTCAAGGGAGTATTAATACCTACTGATCTAAATGACTTATATGTACGAATTTCAAATCTGATGACGCAGAAATGAAAAATAATAGATACTCTTATTGTTTGTACGTGACAGAAATTAAACGACGTAAATCAAGTTAACCTAAGGAACTCAATAAATAAATTCACAATCTCAGCTACCTAGCAACAGCTAACACTTCTGGTCCCGCTATCGTAGTCATAAATCTAATAAAACATTTATGAAATCCACGAACAACTATCTATAAATACTTAATGCAGAATAGAGATCAAGGTCAGCTGAAAAACGTAGGCACCGGATACTATCAAAAATTGGATTAAGGATGATTCATGGTAATACAGCGATGTACTATTTAATAAAAGTAAAAGAAATAAGCCTCGTCCCTTTATTTTGTTAAAAACGAGGGACGAATTGAAAATATTTCGTCACAAAGGAGAATGACAAACAATTTGGATTTTACTAAAAGCGATATTCTTTGAATGTGGCTGTTTTCTTTTAGGATATTCAAAGTGATTCGGGCATTCGTCATTGTTTGCGAAATTGTGAATTATGGGATGATAATTCTTTGTGGAACAAGTATAATATGGTTGAATAATGGCAATTGTTCTTTATGGAGTACTTTAAACGTTTCTTCCAATATTTATCGCTTATGGCAAATGATTCTTTAATCGTATCTTTCAAACACCATTTATAGACGCTTGCGTTGAAATCTGTTAATAATCTTCAAAAACACTACATACATGTATTTCTATTAGTATATATACCTGTTGGAGATATTATTACTATTTACGTAGTCAAATATAAATTATCACGACCACGTATGACACGATTCTGAGGATTAAACAAAGTAAGAAGCCATATTTATGTGATATTAATTAATTTGTTTTATTCCAAAAATGGAAAATTGGAGGTTAACGTAAAATAAGACCAAATTTAATTTTATTATTCATTTAAATATACACCAAGTAACAACCATTACAAACAATAAACTTTATCACCATTACGATGATCACTTCACTGAATACAGTTGAAAAGATTATTTCTCGATGGATCGCGTTTCATATTTGATTGCGCACAAAGAGTTTCCTAGCACTTGCGAGTCATCCCCTGTTTTACTCGTTTTCTAGAGAAGTGTTAATGAAGGCTTGATAAATGAAGCATAAAATAATTTATCATCAAGTTTCCGAGTAAATAGTGAAGATAGTTGGCTCGAATTTTCTTTTGTCTTTCCCTAATTAAATCCTGATTTGACATTTTTTATTTAGCCAGCGAAGGCGAAAACTTCTTTATTTATTTACTTTCTCATTAGTTAGATTGAAGGAGATTAAGAAAAATAAAAATTTCTTCTTTATTGATAAAAAAAAAAAAATGTTATTATAATTTCATACTGTAGGAGGAAATCTTAAATGACCTATTAATGTTTCTTCGTAAGATCTCTTTACTTACATTTCTTTAAAAGTACATGCAATATTATATACGTGGGGAACCTTAAGATTCTTATTCATCTTTCACCTTAATCATTGCAAGGGTACCGTTCAGTTAGATCCTCGTTCCACTCAACTAGGGACATTTTGGGCGACGTTTTCCTTTACGTGACCCTAATTTCAAGCATCTCTTAAGATTTCCTGTTCCTAAGATTGACATGTCTCCTTCCCTCCTTCTTACGACTTATAATAATCTTTTGAAAGAGTTGTGTTAAACACAACTCTTTCAAAAGATTATTATACTAATACTGGGTTACACGTGGAACATCTTACGTCAATATAGGATGTACGACTAAAGTATTTATAAGCTTGAATCTATTTATAACAAGGCAAAGGAGTTCCCACCTCAAGACATCCAGTTACAATTGAGTATAGAGCAATAATAAATTCTTAGGGACATTTTGACCATCTTCACACAAGTACCCGATCAACTTATGTGGCAAATAATTCATCACACTCGACACTCATTTTGACAGTACGAAAAACAAATTGAATAACCATCACACATTTTCAAAATTTGAATTTGGAATTATCTTCTTTAAAATTTAAACTTTCGTACTTAAACCAGCCAGATACAAATAGTATACCCAAAGGGATTTATTACAAGTTCATGCATATAATGCGAAAATACTTTTTTCCATCCTTTTATTTTTAAATTTTTATGGTAATTTCCAACACCTTCCGATTATTTATATTTATTAACAACATTCACATTTCTTCAATGCGATTCCTAAGTACTGATAAGTTTGTGAGTTCATAATAGTGATTGTGTTTAAAAAAAGGATATTGTAAATATTAATTCAGAACAATGACAGATCGTATAGCACATAATACAGTCACAATAAGACTCAAAATTAAACCAACAATACACAGCCAGTTAATGAACCACGGGACACAGGGCATTGAAAGGATTAATTATAAAAACCGCGATCCCTCTCAATGTTCGTATAAGCTCCGGATCGCGATCTGTTGTCAGCAGTCATAAATATGAAATGATCATTCAATTCGAAGAACATTTGTTATTCATGATTTATTCTCGTTTTGATGATGTGATGAGGACATATTTCCCTTGTGTTTGCGCTAGTTTATTGATAGGGGGAAGGCAATGTTGGTACTTATGTGTTTGTAACAGAATACATTGGTTTTCCGGATTTTCTTTTGTTTTAGGTTGGTCATGTGAGCAGTGTTTCGAAATGAATGAGCCGATTGCAAAACTGATTACACATCAAAAACCCCCGTGAAACAACGCTTGCGTTGTATTTCACCGTGTGGGTGAGATTACCGGCCCAAAACTAAAGTCCCTTGGAAATCTCTAATCCCTAAAAGGCCGACGCACTTGGAAATTGTCTGGTAATTTAGGTGCGGTGCTGATTGCTTACCATCATGTCATCTATTTGCTCGTTTACCGCCATGTGCCATAAAAAAGGCACTAAGGGATCCATCAATTGAACACAAAACATTGAACAAGCCTTGTGGTCAGGGCAAAGGGCAAATATCGGCAAGTCAGCTCTTGCCGATACTTGTGAGATGCCGATCTAAGAGAACTCAAGAGAAGAAAAAAAATAATAAATACAAATTAAAAGATTTCAAACACGTAATAGGTACTATTTTAAATGGATTTGGTTAGTAAACAAATGGATTACAAAGCTAATGTCAATTGGTTGAGCACGTTCGGTACAATTCGGTAGGATGGTGACACAGGTGTATAACCACAGATGCGAAACTGAAATGTGCCTATTGAGGGTAATTAGAATTACTGATACTCAACTAGTGGTTTGAATACTGAGTGAATTCGAGGTAGATGGTATTACCTGTGTGCATAACATGAATAATGTGGATAGTGATTTTTGTGTTATTGTGCTGATAAACTTTTTGTGAGAGGAAAATCATCAAATGTCACTCATGCCCAGGGAGAGATGAGAGGGAGTGTCAAACTCGTGTCATAAGGAGGATAGCTCAAGCTAATGATTAACTTAAGAATTTGCTTGTGATAAGCATTAGTAAAGAAAAATTACGAAGGTGTTCAAGTGAGCATTTTTTCAGACATTCCGGCTTAGCAATATTTTGTAGCAATGTTGTGATCTGTATTTAGCTTCTTAATTTATTTAATTTGTAAGCGTAATTGCCATACATCAACGTTCACTATTCTTGACCAAGTTTTTTTTAAGGGTCTAATCATCAAAAGACTTCTTTCCTGAACTGGGATACTGTGAGACTAATAACTATCCCATTCCTTCTCCTGCTCCAATCTGGGTAGTGGTACATTAATGCTTGCAGCAAACTTTTTCTGGAACTACAGTGACAGTGAAATATTTACCTTACTACCATTACCAGTAAATGATTAGTGTGGGAGAGCTATGCTTCGGCACGAATGGTTCGGCTTGACCGGAGTGATACCACGACCTCACAGAAAACCAGCATGAAACAACCAAAGCGTTGTGTTTTGCCGCATGAGTGAGCTTACTTGAGGCCCAATACTTACCCTCTTCTAGGTCGGCAACGCACTTGTAACTCTTCTGTAGAGTCCATGGGCGGCTTTGATTGGTCACCATCAGGTAATCGGCATGCTCGTTTGCCGACTTATCACAGAAAAAAATGATTTATCGCCAATTTTTAAGAAAACATTACAACAGTACTGCATCGTCTATAAATAGGATCTCACCCTTATCAACAGCCTCTATAATAACTGACAACGAAAACGTCAAAATTATCATCTCAAAGATCAAACCCTAAGCATTCCGGAAATGGAATCTCGGCCGCCATTTCCGTTTCAAATCTTTCTGTCAACGTCAACTTCAAAACATTAACTCTTCATTTTTTGACATGATCATTTTCCTTTAGGTCAAAAGATAAATAAATATATAAACGATATCTATTTGTTTGTTGACTTTTTTGACTTGCTTGACAAATGCCTTCTTTGCAATAAGGCTTTATTTGGAAGTTTCTTCCCAATGGCATACTTTTAAAAATTGTTGGTGCAGTTTGTACAGTTATTTTTTATAGGTAAGTACACATAGAAAACTAAAGATTGATTTAGCGCTAAGATATAGTAACAATTCGTTATCTTGTAAATTATGAAATTAAATATTAAGAACGTATTATAATTATGTAGTAATTCAATGCATATGTCAGGTTTTACTAGAAATAAGAGTACCTAAAGTAACTATTGAGTTACTATTATTTCTGTAACTGTTATTATAAAATATGCTCCTCTGTTTACCCTACAAGGAATTAAAGGCGTGATGTAGTGAGTATATGTAAAAATTGTGGAATGTGTTGAACAGAAAATACAATAAACTGTGAGAAAACTATAAAAAGAAAATAAGGCTATATAAGCCACTGAACTACAGCTTCGCTCAACCCAAAAGTACCGGGAAAGCATAAAAATGCACACGTCTAGACATTCCATTACCCGCACTTTACGTTATAAGAAGCGAAACTTCTTGCAACTTGAGCGAGTGCACACAGAATATCTCAATATATACATACACACACAGCGCCCACAAATACTGCGAATACCGACTTTTATTAAAACCGTGCTTTGAATATTTGGCTTATTTCTGGTTTATGTGTTTATGTTTGCAATAAAAATTGTGAGTAAATGAGAACTGACTAATTTGGCACAGCGGCCAAGCTGTCTTCCTATTAGGTCTCAGGTGTCTATTACGAGTAATTTGCTAATTGTAAAGTTAACTATATTTAAACATGAATATGTTATGTTTTTAATCGACACAGAAAATTAAGGTGGTTTTCAATTCGACTGTTAATGTTTGGCTTGGGTTACCTTGCGATTGGCTGAACGGATTTTGATGCTTGGTTTTCAGAGAAATAAAACATTTACATGTCATGGCAGTGTCACATTTTACTATTTAATTTTGATAATTCGATAAAAGCAATAAATTGTAATTGGAGAAAACGAAGCAATCACTAAATTCTAGAATAGACATGAACATTTTGACCTCACTACAGGCTTTTCTTTCGAAGGGGTAACATTATCAAATGCTTTGTCACACCCAAGGTAAGACGAGAGGGAGTGTTAACTCTTACTGACTAAGCCCCCCTCCCCCCCATTCCTGCGCCTGCTCCATCCAGGTCGAGGTTTCGGTACCTTATTGCTCTTTCCCCGCATCACAACACTACAGGCTGAAGTAGGTACTACATATATTAAATTCGTGTCCTGAATATGACGAGTGATAATGAGAGCAAACAATAAACAATAATAAATCATGTACGTACATAATATAATATATTCTGCGTTGAAAATAAATCTCATTTGCACAAGTTCTCGTGATCATTTTGTTAAATTAGTTTGATGTGTATGAAATTGTGTGACTGCGCATTTATTTTATATTATTCTAACATTGAATGACTCACTAGTTATAAGTATAAGCAATGGTTTAGGTCAGACAAAGGATTATTGAAATATTTAGCGACGTACTCACGTTACTGTTTGGTGAAATAACTCGACAAATTTCGAGCTACGTCGTATTCATGGCCAGTAGTTTGGGTCGAGTAATGATACAGGCCGATTTTTTTTTTCACCACGAAAATTAAATAACAAAAAAGTATTATTAATATTCTTGGTATTATAAAAAGAAGAGCAGATAAGCTGAACCACAATAAAAATATGGACTTCCTCATATGAATTACATGAGAAAAGCTCTAGTAGTCTCAAGTCACAAAGGGATTTATCTTTAATTCTCAAGAGAGTGTTACACACTATACTATTTTCACCACTATAACATGCCTTAGATTAATAAAAAGCCGCATCTAATATAACTACAGTACTTCGAGGAAAAACAGCCGTGTTGTTTTAATACAAGTGTAAACAACGTTAAAACAAAATTTTGTTTTAACTATAGTAAAAACAGTGGATAATGTTGATGAAAATTAATGAAGCTAAAATATTTAATTATTATAGACAGAAAAGTAATAGCCACATTAGATATTTTATCAAACAAGGAGTTTTCGCTTGAAAGAGTTCGTACATGAAACGTGACTCAGCAATTATTGTCCAACGAAAATGGATCATTTCTGCGCAAAGTATAACTTTTTCGAGTAAAAGATTGACTACGCGAAACGTCATAAAAGCCATTGATAATGTCAAATGCGTCCCGCTGCGGCCACCATTTGTCAGAAAGTGACAATTTAAACGTGTCATTTGTCACAAATTTTCGGTTTTGCTGCGAAACGGATGGAAACAAATACCACAGGAATGGGGGTGCAGCATTTTCTAATTCCCTTTTGATCCGTTTTTGAAGCATAACAAGACATTTTCCATTTACGATCTATCTATACAGGGTGTCCGGTAAAGAATGGATATGAAGTGCCTTTAAGTATATTTTATGACCAATCAAAAAATACACAACAAAAAATTACAAAATAAAAGATTTTATAAAAAAACTTGCAAATTAATTTATTTTAGACAAATATGCATAATTTATTTTTGCGTGCGTACGTGAATGTTAAAGGATCATTTTCTATTTCCTCTAGCACCAGTTCTTCTATTTCAAGAAATCATAACTTAGGTACTACTTATGATATTTTCCTTTTCGTTTTTATTTCTGAATGGCCATAAGATATACTCAAAGGCTTTTCAAGGTTATCCATTCTTAACCGGACACCCTGTATAGACGAACAATATCAATACCTATGAACTGAAAAATCATGTCCGCCTTTTCAAAACATCTCTTAATTAAAAAATGCCCATAAAATTTTATCTAACATCAAAAGATTGTAAAAATGTAAAACTTCAAAAATATCTATTAGCTTATGTATGAATTAAATACGAAAAACAAAATGTAGGTCAGTTGTAAAAATATCAGTGCCTCGTTGTTTTGAATTAAAACGTTGGACCTAAAGTTTATACGCCCATTAAAGCATGGTTTTAAAGATAAAAATATTCAAATGAAACCGTCACGTTCTGTAGACTCATGCTAAAATATTCATATCCAACATTTTACGGCTTATTTAAACAATATTTATTTATTTTTGCCAACCAAATATAATGTAGTTTGTTGTTCTAATGGACGCGAACGGCGGTTCCTGAAATCTAATGGTTGCTGGTGCTTTTGCCTAATGTTTGTATCTGTGCGATAACACAATTTTATGACTCAATGTGTTATTATAATGGATTGTATGAAGTGTAATCTGGAGTAATAGCCAGTGAATATTCAATTGATGGAGCAAAACCCAAATTCCCTATTATAAAGGTTTTAAAGTTCCACAGTTCCAAGTTCGGTAGGTAAGCTATTGACTAGTCCTATATACATCTTACATTCGATCAAAAGTACCATAACATGTTTCACATCATAAGCCTATAAGTGTCCTCTACTGAACAAAGGCTACTTCTCACACGCTGAAGATTTGAGTATTAATAACCACGCTTGCTCAAGGTGGATTGGCGATCAATCTTATAATTAGAAATTATAAATCTAGATTTCTTCACGGTGTTTTCCTTAATTTTACGTCACGTCACGTACATTTAACTCGGAAAAGTCACATTAATACCTTCCAGGTTCGAGCCAGCACCCTAATGCATGAGAAGCTTAGTAGACTTAAACTCCGGGCTACCACGACTTCTAAGAACAACATTTTTAATTACTCAATTTTAAGTCTACCATAGTGATCGAACTAATCAGTCATCTATTCTTTTATGAATAAGACAGTCAGTATGAAAATAAAGTAGTATGTATAAATGTATAAATATTTATTTTTCATGGAAGGTTTTTGACAGTTGTTTGGCTTATGGATTCTGGTTTCATATCATGTGTCGCAGTAATGTAGGTCGATCCGAACTTTTGCAAGATCATTTTTGGGCCGACATCGTGGACACGCGGCCATATGTTGTGTATGAATACATTTTTGAAGCAATACGCCGTTTGTAAGTATATATGTATATGTATGTAGATATAGTAAAATTGTGTAATGTTATGTCTTTATATCCTCTGTACGATCGAAGACCTCCAGTTATGTTGACTAAATGTTATGATGACCTATCAGCCACGCCCTCACAGAAAACCGGAGTGAAGCAACACTTTTGTTGTGTTTAGCCGTGTGAGTGTGGTTACTGGAGCTCCCGTTTGCCGACCTATCACATAAAAAAAGCTCAACATACAACGAAATAAAACATCCTAATGAAACAACTAACACGTTTTCTCAAAACTATTAGAAACACGTGTAAACTATTCCTCACGCGTATTATCAACTACAATGTTCGCAAAATTGCCTTAAGTCTAGTATTAATTTCACCCCAACCGCAATGTTGCAGCGAAACCGTAATCCCTCGGTAGATTGAAAGCACTAGTACGGTATCTTAAGGCGCCACGCCAAGAATTTCATATAACTAAGGAACCAGGAGTGGCGATAGTAATGAGACACCCATTTGTCTTTTTAAGGTTTCGCTAAAATGTTAGAGACGAGCTAAGAATAGACGAATGGATTCTAAGTCAAGTAAGTGCTTCAAATTGAGGTGAACACAAGCAAAGCTTTATAGAGAAAAACAAAAAAAAAGTGTAAGAATGAAGAATGAGTTGCGAAGATTCCTATATTTTTTTTTTAAGGTATAAAGGTGTATTTTTGTTATCCTAAGACGTACGAAATTGATTGAACGTACTAGTGCAGCTTTTCTCAATAAATAAAGTAAGAAGGGACAGAATGATCTTCAGATATACATATATTATGCTCTATTAGGAAGTTTTGAGAAAGAGATCAGAGTTTCATTGTGAGATTAGTCTCACCATGAAACTCTGATGACGCTTGTAAGCAACATAACAAGAGGAGCAGCAGGTGCATCGCCAGCTTTTTATTCGATACTAGCCTGTAGATTTGGAATTATTTATTTCAAATTCCACAGAAACTTTAGTTCAGCTTTACAACATCAATCTTAATAAGCTATATTTTAAAAACAGCAACTTCTGCAGCCATACTATCAAGTTCCATAAATCGGTTTGCTTTCGATTTTATGTTTTACAGCCATTGTAACTACATCGTAATGTTATGAACGTTTTATACCTCAACAGGATATAAAATCTATTTTACGATTTGAAGTGAACGAAAATTCGCGGTCCCTGTACGCCCATAAAATGATAGCTCCATAAAATGATTTGATAATTACAAGATTTCAAAATTGACGAATGAGGGATTTACTTTTATGGAGACGGTAGTTGTAACAATAATAAAAAAATTGTTTAGTATTTTCACTCTTAAAGGCTTTATTTTTAAGGCTTTGCCTAGTGCCAACACTGTCTAGTACCCGTGTATAATATAAAGATAGGTCTGTAAATTAAATATGTGGAAAATTGTTTGTGAAGAAAAAAATGGCAAACATTCCAAAATCGAAACATAATATGACTTGCGAAAAAGATCCTTATTCAAATTAATAAAACGTTCTCATACATCCCGATGTTCCAAAATTTACATGATATAAAGAACTATGTGTACAAATTTATCTAGACAAGCACATAAAAGGTCGAGACAAATAAAATTCTCGGCTAAACGAATCGAAATCTTTGACGGTGCTGTTTATTTTGATGTATCGGTCTCGGGACGAAGAATTGTACGCTCTATTCTTTCTCGTATAGGGATAATTGATAAATAGGTTTTATTTAGTTTGAAACTGAGAAATGAAGAAAATCTATGGATAACAACTTATGAAATCGTATCGTTTTGAACGCGTTACTTCATGTTAGTGATAGGGTTGTTAGTTATTCTACCAGAGTTTAATAATCATTATCAACCGTAATCAGGTCTCTTTCGGCTGAAAATGATTATTATGAGCTGGAAAACAAAGGCTCTCAGCCAAAAAAAATTTTTTTGGCTGAGAGTGGCCCTCTCAATCAGACTCTTCCGGACCAAAAAGCCACCCTTTACTTCACCACCTCTTTTTTTTTGTTGCGCTTGCACCCAACTTAAAATGGACATTGGTCCTACTGTGATTGTGATTTGATGGCTGTAAATCATAAGTAACATCTGGTGTTACTTAAAGAAAACAAACATTACACCTTTTTCTACTACTAGTAAAGTAGGAGGGAATAAAAACAATTTAAACCATTAGCAAAGAGGGTCTGCTGATTTTTTTTTTAGGTTATCCTCATTTTACACGTTTACTACTGAGTGTTCATGTTGTTTTATAGAATACTTACATATAATATAAATAAAGTGCATTTTATGAATTCAACATAGTACTTACTAACATCATAAAATGCTGAAAAGTACATGGAAGACTTTCGCAGTCGTACAGAATTAAGTTACATTTTGAATTTTGTATGATCTATCGTTCCACATAGGAAATTTTAAAAGCAACATTGCTTTGGTTGACAACATTGTTTTATGGTAAAATTATAGTGTGCACATGTGTAAATGCTTGTTTCTTCGTCAGGTGCCGGGGTTTAAAGCGCCTGCTTTTCGAGCATGTTGGTGCGGGTTCTAAACCTTGAAGTACCAATGTGAATTTTGCCGAGTTATAAGTACTTTACTATGATGATTTAGACACCACTGACATACGGGGAAGGAATATATCCTGAACTAATTTCTTTTTATTAGTTTGAAATCCCCAATCCGCCTTGAGTAAGCCTTTTGATTAATGCTCAAAACCTTCTCCGTGTGAGAAGAGGCTTGTGCTCTGCAGTGGGCACTTATAAGCTAATGATGGGCTGTGATGTGTAACATGTGAATGATGATTTCAAAGTCTATGGTGAAGTATTGCAAGGTGGACACATACTCATGTGTCGAAGAGTTTCGTAGCGTGCCGTGTCGTACCTGTAGCATATTGGTTTCATACATTTATTATAGTGCCATCATAATGCACAGATGCAGCCGACTGACCTGACCCCGCCCGTCGCCCGCGTGCCTATGCCGCAGCGCGTATGATTCTCGTAATCTTAAGTCTCTTTGTGACTTGAAACTAAGATTTACTCAGTTATCCTATGTAATTAAGTCATTATTTTCTATAAGGTAAGTAGGTAAGTGTGGGGAAGCCAAGCTTCGGCACGAATGGGTCTGCTCGACTGGAGTGATACCACGGCCTCACAGAAAACCGACGCGAAACAACCACAGCGTTGTGTTTCGCCGTGTGAGTCCCCGATCCCTCTCAATCCCTAAATCTCTAAAACCCTAATTCCTAAAAGGCAACGCACTCGTTACTCCTCCGTTGCGGGTGTCCATGGGCGGCGCTGAGGCGCTGATTACTTACCATCAGGTAATCCGTCTGCTCGCTTGCCGACCTATTCCATAATAAAGGTACGTCTTGCAAAACTTACTACATACACAAACAAAAACGAAGGAAAGTTTGAAATTAAGTGTGATAGGACCAATTATGATCAAATTATGTACCTATTGTATGTAATAAAATTATAAAGGATTTGTATTTTAAAATGTAGTAGAAAGTTTGACCACAACTCGGTACTATGGTAGTAATGCTGAAGTTGTTGTTTCAGTTCGTAATTTCTGTTAACTACTAACGAAGCGGATAGGAATGAGAAAACATGAATTATGTTTATAGATAATAATCAATTAATGTGCTCCAATTAATATACAGTACTAAAACGTAATAAGGTTGAATGGTTTTCGGTTCTAAGTGTATATAATAGTTTAGGCTCAGGCGAAATAAAAACGAAATTGCATTTTCTGAAATAACAAAAAACAACATTTAAAACCTTTACTTGTAGATTAATTAATATAGTATAACAATTATAGTATTTCTTTTTACAATATTATCCACGTTTTTTCATAACCTAACTTTTACCATCAAATATTTGACATCGACCATAAATCACTCACATGACATTGGCAGCTAATAATGTATGGCAATAACAAAAGGAAAGAGATACCACTATAGTGATATCTTTTACATGTATCGAATTAATGTATGTATATATGTAAATTTAAATGGTTTTAAATGAGCCCCCGGCATAGAAGAAAGTCTTCCCCAACGATATTTTTCATAAGGCTCTAAAAAGCACAAATACATTCCCAAAAAAACATAAGCTATAACGAAAAAGTGCTACTGTAAGACATTTTTACTTTACATACAAAATATTGGTCCACAGAGTACCACAGTTACCTATACAAATAAATTTATAGCATCTATATTGGTTACTTAATCACCGCACACGCAGCCATAAATGCGAGTTATGAACGTTTTTATTAACCCTAAGAATAAACTCTATTTGAATTGGAACGGGCAAGGAACTCTAGTGTGTAATGAACCATTCAGAATGAGCCATGACGATTTATTGAAGATAAATATCAAGTGGGAGGCAATGCAGTAAATGATTGGACCATGTTTATTGATCGAAGTCTTGTCACAAAGAAGCTCTTTGCCCGTAGGATTAAAAATAATATTAAAACTTTATGTTTAATTTGTATGTGAATTTTATAACAAGACTAGCGATTCGGCCTTGCCTGGTATGGGCGTCAAATTACCTCGCTAACGACAAGAGGGACGGTACTTTCCAAATTTACCTGACAAAAAAATAACACAAAATAGGCAAAATTTATCCCAGCGTTGTTAAACTCTATGTCTTAACCAAAACATTTATATATGTATACCTACAAACATACATAACAATAAAATTTCAACAGTTTTGTTTATAGTCTGAAGTGGGGCAATTAGGGGATAAGCCTATCTATCTTTTGCTTTACACACACATAACCCAATTTTGTCACCTTTACTTATTAATTATGCACAATACACACCAAGTACATAGGGAAAACAAATACAGAAATATAGGTAAATAGGTACTGCATATTCCTGTTTGGATTCTCTTTCAGCAGTCCTTTAATATCGTCCGAATTCCACCAGGCATCTGAGAATGAGAGAATCAAATACTCCAAAATTCCTTTGTTATTTTATACTCAGAAATTACAACTGAGATCTTATGCTAAAGTCTCTAGGTATTACGGAAAGAGATGATAAATGCCATTATCTCACGTCTATTAATCCCAGGAAAGATCGAAGACGAAGCGTCATCTATAGCACAATACAAGCCAGTTAGGAGACTAACAAAATCCAGGATAATTCCTATTCAAAGAGCGTTAAAAGCTTAAAGTACATACATACTAAATACCCCTCATTTAAGAAAGACGTTCCAAGATTTAGGTCGAGATTCAGCAAAGAATAATAAATTATTTAACTTTATAGCTACTTTAACAAAGGGAACAGTATTTTCTCCTGATAGCGACTAAATGTTTATAAGTACCTCGTTATTCATCATTATCATTCAGTTTAAAATTAAACTTACCTGCCAAAATAATAAGGATAGAAATAGCATCTGCTGATAATTTCTTCTGTATCTTAATCTTTATGGTTTTGGTAAAGTACCTCGTGAATGATCAACTGTCTATTGTTTCTTTGAATGGAGTTCTGAAAGGCAATCAAAAGCAAGCGCTTGTTATTAGGTAAAGAATAGATGATGTATTAACGAAATCTGTGGCACAAAGTCAGTAGTAGATAAAATCAGTAAATAACGCTATAAAGCTGCACAATATAAATATAATTTTGATTCAATACTTTTGTATTAACAGTTTCAAGAAAGGATCATAAATATATGGATCCCTTCCCAAAAAGATCAATACATATTTTGGGAAGATTTCCAAATATTGTTCTTAATTCTGATATTAAAGAACTTGGATGCGATGAATAATGACTCCACAATGTTCTTACGTATCAGGTACTGGTTGACCAATAATCAGTTGCCAACACAGATAACAAAGAAGAGGCTAAAAATTTTGAAAAAATAATGAAACATACTCAGTTTCATTGTTAACAAAACATTACATATGGGGTACACATCCAGATCCCGGTGGAAACAATAAAGCTAACTAAGATCCAACAACAATGTATAAAGATAATGAACTTAAACTTCAGAAAAGGGAATGTATACATCGTAATCCAAAGGCTAATGTTCAAGATGCAACCGCTTGATGTGAAAATTAACAATCTTGCTAACATTTTAGTTAAATGAAAGTTAAGCGTACATTAATTACTGCAGTATGCAGAGCAGAATAAACTGGAAAATAAGTTGAGCCAATTAATTTTGTCGACTCGGAATAAAGTTTCGTTTTAGTTACCGAGTTTTGGATTGATGTTTTATGTGTGAGAACGACAGACGTGTTATTGGTGTTTTATAGTGAGATGTAAGTTGTAACGTTTTTCAGTTTGTTTCAGTTTGATTGCTAAACTAGCTTTCGCCCGAGGCTTTGCAACCGCACCCGAGCTGTGCGCTTAATTAAAAAAATATGTTATTAATCCAGAAGATACATGCTTTAAATAAAATCGAATCGATTTCGCTTTACATTTACAAAACTTTAACGCGTCTAATCCTCTGATTGGTGGGTTACCTCATTGCTGTCCAATCAGAGCGTCGAACGTCATAAACGTGTACTTTTTTTATATAAAGCAAACTCGAACTGAACGTTCTTTTAACCCCGAGGTGAGCGTGGATATACGCGAGACACAATGTGTTTTCTATTGTGTCTCATATACCGGCAGACAAGAGGTTAAGATCCGCCTACGTTGGTTTAATAAGGTAGTTCATTAATATATATTTCCTATAGTTAATATTATGTAGGGTTCTTAATCAGAAGTTTCGATACGAAGACTATTACTATTGATAGGAGTATCTTTCTAGTATGGAGACATGATACAAGTACTCTGGTCGTGGTCGTTTCCATTTGACAGGCACTTCGATCAAAAAACTTTTATAAATATTGCTGAACACTTACATATAAGTGCTGGGTTCGTTCGTAACATCTAACATTTGACGTTTACCGTACAGTGTAACGTCAATACGCGATGTCAATGTCAACGTCACCGTGACGTTGTCGCAACGAACATTCGCGACAGGATGATTTCTGACCGACAGCTGAAATTGTAATGGATCACACTGTTTCTACATATGTATGTTATAGAGATTAGCGTGGATTACTGTTTTGTGCATAGCTGTTGGACTATTATGTATCGTTATTAATAAAAAAAATGTTCAGCTAACATCGGCCCTGTTAGACTAAAAGCGAAACAGGATAAATTCAACCAATGATGCGATGTTTGAAAATACGAGAAAACTCAATGTGATTATAAAAGCTTATTTATATTTATTGACTTAATTTAGTTTAATTCCTAGTTCGGGTCAGATTGAATAATATTATGTCATTTTTTTCCTTCGACGATTATATTGAATTTTATCACGATGTTCCTAAGATTAACTCGCAAGACGTAACCAGTTGCGATCCAATACAATATTAGAACTACCCACCATTAGTCTACTCGGTGGGCCTAAAAAACACAATACTTAAGAAACTTTTCTTTTGTAGCCAAAGGAAACTAGTGAAGCGGTTTTAATGGATCCTTTATAGCAGAACTTCGTTTTTTACGATGACATCAAAGTGGTGAAACTTGACAAAATAACCTTGTGATATTTTAACAAGTACGTAACTTACCTAGTTGGGCTGTCCTTAGTTTTTCCAAGAATAATTCAAGTATGTAGTATTTATCTTTTCTTTAAAGGGAAGGGGAGGAATTATCTGATAACTTCTCCTGCCCTGGGTGTATCGAGAAAGAGCGTTAATGCGTTACTGTCTAAAACCACCATGATGCTTCTGCTTCGAGCTTCTTGCATCGCAACATCGGCTCAGCATCAGCCCTAGTTAACCCCATCTGTTGGGAACTGATGACTTTGGCCTGAAGTGGTGACTCGAGGAACGTATGAAAATTGTATTGCCAATGTTTAGTCGAAGGTATGATGTTTGTACATATTACAAAATGAAATAAAACCTCATTTCCATTCTATTACTCCATTTTGGTACTATTATTCCATTCTGGTACTGACTGTATAGCTTCTATAGCTGCATTTTCAAAAAAGATTATTCATGTTTGGGCGCGAAGGACCGTTACAGTACCTACGCTTAATGACTAAAAACCAATTAGCTTCCTTTCCTGTTCCGAACTGGACCGCAGCTCATCATTGCGCTTGCACCCTCAACAATAACGTCATAATTTATAAATATTACACACTAGATTAGATCACAACAAATGAGGTTAAATAAAGAACTAGTAATACTTCGTAATATACAGCTAATAAGCCAAAAGCCTTGAACTAGAAAAACTTTCCAGAAATAAGTTCCAACATAGAGAAAAATAATCCCAAAAATATGTTGTTATTTACGATAATTTATGACGATTAAGTAGACCGCACAATTTTATTGGGAGCCATAAATTATAAGATCACATCTGCATGTATAGTATATTGTGGGAAAGAAAGAAAAACCGAATACATTTACTTATTTTTTTTTCGAAAGTTCTGCAGAAACAAACATAGCTGAGGCGCGATCGTAGTGCGATATATCTTAATGTGGTACCCAAATATGTGGAGTTCCTAATATATATGTATACATATAACGTTACATACACATATGTGTCGTGATGGCCGGAGGTTTGAGGCACCCGCTTCTAATGCGATGCGGGTCTGAAACCTGGTAAGTACCTATGTCAGTTTTTCTGAATAATATGTACTTTCTAAGATTATTTAGCGAACATTTACACAAATGTGTGGATGACCCAAGCTCAAATGAGTCGGCTAAACTGGAGTGATAGATACCACGCAACCGGAGTAATTGCTAGATACTACCACATGTGATCATGGGCAGCGCTGATTGCTTACCATAAGGTTATCCGTAGGCTCGATGCCGACCTATCCCATAATAAAAAACATGGTGAAGAAAAACATCGTGAGAAAAGCTGGACTATAATTTTCAATTATAAGATTAAAATTGCCAATTCATCTCGAGCTCGCATGGCGATTAATAGACATACCTTCTCCGTGTGAGAAGAGACCATTGCTCAACTGTGGGTACTCATAGGCTGATGACACACACACACATGTGTAGGAACGTTTTGACAAAAGAGAATCGTTTCTAAAGGTTAGTCTTAGACTGCACCTAGAATCTTTCTAGGTTTTTTTTATGTAATAGATCGGCAAACGAATTACGTGATGGTAAGTAACTCTCACTCACACAGCGAAACACAACGCTGTGGTTGTTTAACTAATGAATATCGTTTTTTGAACAGATAGAAAGAAGAGTTATTTATGTATTTCAATTTCAAGTTGGGTAACCATAGATAACATTTTTATTTCTCAAATAGCTAGATATTATTAGGATTTAGAGAGATTCCAACATAAAGTTTATATTCAAATATACAAACTTCATTCTAACTAATGACGTAACGGTGTAAAAACAGCGGAAAATATACCTCATTCATACAAAATGTTCATTCAAAAAGCTGCTCTAAAATTGGAAGCATAAAGGCTAAACTAACTCAATTGATGAAAAGCCTTTAATTGAACTGAAAGCGATACAAAGGAAATAGTTGAAATCCTTTTAGAGCACAACGGAAGTAACAGTAAAGAGAAACAACTCCACTAAAGGGAGTATACGTGTATGGAATAATGGGTCCTATAACAAGGTGAGAGAGTCTGTTTTTCAATGGACTTTTACCTACAATACATAAAAAATTTGTTTGGGGATTATAAGCTGCTTTTGATGTAATTTCAATTTGTTCTTGCATAAAAATTGAGAAAGTTTATAGAAAAAATAATTATGGAACAATATGTCTGTAAGTATTATAAGCTTAACCATCTTTTTGTTTGTTTCCGCGTTGTGTATCGCGCAATGCTGCACATGAATATGAGCCCTTAACGAAGCTTGAAACTATTCTAGTTCCTTGTCAAACGCTTTAATGAAAATCCGGTAAACATTACTCGCAGAAAACTGGCATGAACCAATCACAGCGTCGTGTTTCGCTGTATACCTAAGTGCGGTTACTGGAGGTGCAATCCTTCCCCATCCCCCATCTCTCCTTAATCCGCAAATCTTCAAATTCCTAATCCCCAACGCACGCGTCACTCCTCTGGTGTTGCTCTGTAGTACACCCTATCAGCGGCGCCGATTGCTTACCATCAGGAATAATAATATTAATTTTAAATTACAACAATAAAAACAAATGAATGTTTATGCCAACCTGTTAGTACGTTATTTATCAACAATAACAATATATAACCGAGACGTAAAACTGAAATGAAACCCCGACTTCCATGACTTTAGCAGAGTGATAAAGGGCAATCTTAATTTTATTCGTGAGTCTCAACAATTTTAGTAGGCTGTTAAAAATTGTAATGAATGTTAAGGAAAGTATTTCCACGACGATACTTTAAAAATATCTCCTCACAGAAAACCGGCGTGAAACAAGCACAGTGTTGTGTTTCGCCGTGTGAGTGAGGTTACCGGAGGCCCAATCTTTCCCCTTTCCAATCCCTCCCCAGTTCCTAAATCTCCAAATCCCTAATCCCTAAAAGGTCGGCAACGCACTCGTAACTCCTCTGTTACGGGTGTCCATGGGCGGCGGTGATTGCTTACCATCAGGCAATCTATCTGCTCGTTTGCCGACCTATTACATACAAAAAAAAAATAAAGTGGTAGATAGATTAGTATTAATAATGATAATAATAGTCATACTTTGTTAATATTTATTACTTAATTGTGTTTCGATTTTTACAGGTTTTTACGTAAGGGTCTTTCACAGTACGATATAAATATCAATAAAAAGTTAAGTATAATAATACTGCTTCGACCACCAAGCCAAGTTTATCAAAGCTGTACCAAAGATAAGAAGGTAACTATATTTTAAAATATTGAACAAAATACTTATTTTAGAATTGAATAATAAAAATAGGCAAAAAGTCTTTCTTAAACTCTAAAAATAAAATGAAGATAAGATTTAAAAATGTTACTCCACAATATTTATTAATTGATGGTTACTTGACCCGATCTCGGAAAATGGAGAAAGAAAAATCTTTATTATCCTTGATGAAATTATGATCTATGATAAAAATGTTGGGAAATTCATCAGCATCAGCTTCCAAATGTGGGTACCTACAAAATTATTTGATGAAATTAAGCTTTCCTTGTACCAATAAATGTCTTCAAAAAAGGGGTAACATCCAAAGATCAGATCGAACGATTTAGGCTTTCAAACCGTATACACATCAAATAATGGAAGTATGGGAGCATTTTTCTCCCATTTCTACCCACACGTTGATACCTATTTACTAAAAGCTTTTGTGCCCAGCAAATGCTCAGCGACCCGATACATAAAAGTATTTGACATCCGACGACTCGATCAATTTACTTAGGCTATTCCTTGTCTCATAAAGGAATCACTTAAAATATTCTATTATTTATCAACGCCTGAATAATTTTTAAATAGTAACTATCTCGAAACAATATCAATAGGTATTATTTCAAGTAACGAATTACGTCAATTCAGTGAGAAAAAGTCTACTAGTTTTTTTTTTTTTGTGAGGGGAAAATCATCAAATGACTTCTCCCGCCCAGGGCCGGGCAGGAGGGAGTGTCAGACTCTTACTGACTAAAAACCCCCCTGTTCCTTCTCCTGCTCTGTACCGAGGTCGCGGTACCTCATTGCGCTTACCCCGCAACCCCGGAAAAGTCTACTAGTTAATTCAATAGCTGAGCTACGCTACGCGCTCATCATCATAGGAGCCCCGTTGTGACTTGAAACTATTCGAGCTATTTCAGTTGATTCACGTGAGCCGTTATTTTAAATGACTGCCTGAATAAAATGTTATTTAAAAAAACTGCTTTCACCTCACGTTTTGTAATTCAAAATACTTGTAAAACGTTTGAAATGAAAATATTCCGAAAGGTCATGTTAACTTTGCAATTTGCTGGGGTTAAATTGGACCAACGTTGGCTTCGAAGCGAAATTGGTAATCTATACGTTGGGAAATTGACTGGGGCCTTAAAATGTGAGGGTAGAATGTATCGCACGCGGTTCACTATAATAGTAAGTATGGTAACTGAATACTCATTAAGACTTTGGTACAATCGGCAACAAAAGTCGTAACTAATACCAAATTTATTGAAGTTTCCTCCTTCTTGGGGACTGAACTTAAATATTTCAAAGATCTGTTATAAATTGTTATTTTATACTCGGCACTTAAGTCGGCAATTTGAAGTTATAAACGTAAAGCTGTTTACTTGGCGACTTCTCTTGCTAACTGTACCCAAAACCTCGTGAACCTTATGCTTAAACTTCTGTTTTAATTGAATATGGATTTATGGAAGCCTGTGTATTACTTTAAATAATTAACGATATAATTACTGCGACGCTAAGATGATTTAGTCTCAAGGGATCGAAATTAACTAAGCGTCTCATTTGTTGATACAGTATTAGAGTTGCTTGAGTAAGCATCAATTTGTTTTGGAAAATCTTTTTCAGCAAAACGAAGGTCGTATCGAGATGAACAGCAGTGAGTACTTCGTTTACTCACCGTACTCGTAGGCCTATTTACTCGTATTTTGCGACGGAGTAATCAATCATGTTTAATTTAGTTCGAGAACCTCATCAGGGATTCCAGTCGACGCAGCCAAAAACCGGGAATCACATCACGAGTTGCAAACAACTGGCCTCTACGTGGAACGTAGTGGTGTACCTGTGGTGTGTGTTACATTAGCTATGTATCGATACTCACGCGTAGAATCAGCTCGATGTACGCCACTCGCAGTCCTGCGAACAAACGGGATTCGGATTAGTAATGTGGGAAACGTGAACGATTTTCAGTCAAGCCATACGTGCGTGTATTGCTGTGCGGTCTTAAACGTTCCTTTTATTGACACTTAACCGCCTGATATTTGCAAAAGAAGATCAAGAAGCGGATATCTTTTTGACGGTAAAGGAAGACGCATTTGAAAATAGATTGATACTGAGAGGTAACGAAATATGTATACGTATCGATAAAACTCTATAACGCGATTTTTTTTACTTAAAACAAAGACTGCATATATATTTTCTTCACGTAAAATATGATCATCTGAATAGTCGCAGTTTCGTTTACGACTGTTTTATTGCAGTTTTCAACTATCACAATCCGAATCGATTTTACGAGGGATTTTAAACTAGTGGAGCGAAACTAGGAGTAAGCTTTAGATTGGAAAGTCAGACTTCTCAGGCGTGCTATTGACAACAGTGGCGCTATTTCAATATGTAAATAGCCACGCGGTGCTAAACAAATTGTCGCTCCTGTTACTGACGTTATTCTTACTAAACACTGAGCAAAATCCTCAACAAATCCCTCGAATACGTTACAAGTTCTAATATTTTCAGTAGAAAAATGTACGAACGTTTTTTGTACATTTTTCCACTGAAAATATTTAAGGAATCTCATCACGATTCCGAGGTTTTTTTTAATCTTTTGAATAACTCAAAGCGTAAGTCGTTTTAAATTCCGAATTCATCACAAGAACAAATAAAACTGGATTTAATTTTTTGTACAATCATCTTTATTCCTAAAACTGCAAGCTTCTACAATCTATATAACATAGAAAGTACTATGAGGCATTCGTATCACATAAAAAATGAAAGATTAAGCCATAAACTTGTTCCGGGTGGAGGAGAGAATCTGGGCGCATGTTTGCGTAAATCTCTCAGGCGTCTTGAATCCCACAACGAATTTATGTAATCAGTAACAAAAATACGAGGTACAATAAAAATCCCTATTAAGGGATCTCGAGATTCTTAGGTATTGTTCCTCATTTTAAATATAAAACTTACAAATTCCTCCAATTCTTACAATATACTAGAAACTCTATTTATTTCATGAGTTAATACTTTTTCCAATAACCAACGGCAGGTAAGTCCAACGTTGCCATTAGAGGAACAAAATTTCCAACGAACGTCAACTTATTAAGTTGTCATAACATTTCCGCTCAAACATTTTGCGGCAAATTTTTCAACAGGTACTTTAAACGCAAAGAATTCATTTGAAAGGTTACAACGGGCAATTAACAGTGGTAATAAGGCCTAATTATCATCAACAAGTCTTATTGCAGTTCAAGGTATCATGGGTGATTCATCATTCTGTTTTAATTGACCAGCGTTAGCTGAACCTCAATGACCTTGAGACGGGTATTGATTATGTACTAGTATCATTATCAAGAGTTTAGGCTCAAGAGCTCTAGAATAAATTACGAGCCATATGAATTGTACAAACAATTTGCAAACTATATTTCAGAGTTCAAGGTTGTAATAGAAATATACTTTGAAGTGGAACATCAAGGCTGCCTCGTTGATGGAACAAAGTTTTTGATCCCAAAATTGATGCTAATAGAACTTTTGGAGTTGTGCCTAAAACAGGTCTTCTACATAATACATGTGACATATGAAAAATGGTTTTGATGTGTGGTTGATTTATTATTTTGCTTAAGATATTATTTTAATGGCTCCTAAAAATGTCATCTTTGAGAGCTGGGAAGAAACCGCCAATAGCAGAGCAGACAAAATTATTGAAAAAATTTTATTGCAGAGCATTTTTATTAATTATTATCACAATACGGCGAAAGCATAGGACCATGCTATATAGATGTTCGATCGATATCATCATCTTCCTGCCCTATGTTTTATTTGGGGTCGGCGCAATATGTTGTTTTCTTCCATTCTGTCCTGTCACCCGTCACGCTATCACTAACTCCTCTGTCTTCCATATCATATCATGTTCGATCGATATATCGGTTACCTCAAGAGCCGCAGGTCGCCTAAAGAGAAAAGAACCAGTGAACAAAAGCAAAAAATGCAAAACAGTACTCTAATTTGTATTGTTCATACCATTTAGTTAGTAACTTTAGTGGTATCTGTAACTTTGAAGGGACTAGCAGGTCATGCAAATACAACCCACGAGCATAAAGCCCACAATGCAGAAAACTATTAAGAAGCATATTTTCAAATTAGCTTTTGCCCCCGGCTTGGTATTGGGGTTGCCCTATACAATATATCAATTTTACACGAAATGAGATACGTCATGAGTTAAAGAAATGAGTTGATAGATTCCAGAGTTCAAAATTTGGTTTACGTCTGAACAAAAATTCATCCAGATGCGTCCAGCCGTTTTGGCGTAATTGAGTAACAAACATCCAAACATCTAACTTTCGCATTAATAATATTAGTAAGAAGTTAAATTTACGAGATACTTGAGCTACGGCACTGCTTAAAATTCAGTGTGATATTGAAACCCATGAAGACGTCAACAACAACAAAGGACCAAACGATAAATTGGAAAAGGCCCCTTTAATATAACAAGTCGTAATCGTAAAAAGTTCTGAGGTATTAATGGTTATGGCTTGTTTATTAAATAACCTTTTTATTAGTTTTTTTGTTATGTACTGTACCGCCAGTATTATTTCTTTGGAAATTGACAAAACTAAAGGAATAAGACAATGATAAAAGGAATTCTCTGGAGATGATATAGAATTGGTAATCGTTGGCAAGATTTGTTGCAGTTGAATTAAGTTTTATGAAATCAAATTTTATTCTCAGTGTCCCGATTTTAATCATAGATGCTTATGCTGCAGCTTTTCCTTTTTTAAATTTTCTATGTTTTATTTGATGTGATTAGATGCAGGTTATAACGAAATTATGATGTTGGTGTTCACTGCAACCCTATTTACGAATAACAAACGAAACTTTAAAGAAAGAATGAAAAAAAAGGTACCAAGAAAAAATTTGTAATTTTGTTAGTATTTTTTATAATTCATATCCAAAGATAAGGACGTAATATTTTTTTACTTAGTTTCTTGTTTAAAAATATAGTCACGTAAAAACAGATAACGATCTTTAGTATTTGAAAATTCTAGACGAAAGAACTAATTCAAAGTTTAATCAAAGTAATGGCGCCTGCTTCAAATATATATTAAAACCTTTGATTGGGTTCTAGATATAGACGTCACAAGATGTAGAGGGTGAGATTTTAAAGATTCGATAGTAATATAGTTAATGTTGATTTTTTTCTATCAATATTTATTATTATTTGGCATTACAAGTACTGGATCACACAACAAATATTACGGCATATACGCCGCTTACGAAAATACACGAAGGTTTAAAAACTGCGCGAGACCAGCGTGTAGAGATCCAACGAGCTTTCCTTAGATCTGAACGAAGTCCTATAATCCTCGTCTAAATATCGAATCTAAAACCTAAGTTTAAACCTCTCCAGAGGACCAACTTATCAGATAGGTACTTCAAACTATCAGTCTAAACTTTCAATGGATGGATCCCATGTTTCACACCTATCCTATAATCGATTTGCAGACTAGTTGAGCGTTGAAGTTATGTTGAAGTTCTGTACTCATCTTAGCGAGTGGTTACATGCTTGTTACACGTACCGCCACACATAGCCATTTAATGGTTAGTTCACTACATTGTCTTCAGAACAGCGAATAGCTTTATCATTAAGAGTCTGAGTACGGTAAAGAGTATGTGTTTTGATAGAAATGAGAACAGCTGCTTGATAGTGGCTGAAGTTGGTTCTGGTTTGTTAAAAAGGGTTTTATATTTTTCTGTCTTTAAAAAATAACTCACACTTTTGTTTTTATCGTTTAAAGACAGGATTATATTCATATTTACGGCCATAAAATTTAGACATTTAATATTGCTCTCATCGAAATCTAAAGAATCCTAATTGAAAATAAAGAAGGTCATTGCCCTGAATGTTGAAAACAGATTGTAATTTCCGAATTCAATAGAAATGCTAGCCTGTTTAAAATCAGCTAAGTTCATACTTTCGAAAACATAAGCACAAAATTAAGACAACATACAATCTCGAACGTTCTACAGTTCTAAATCTGTATATTCTCAAGAACTTAAAACTCGTAAAGCTATTTGATACTTCGCTGATAATGTACGCAAAACGCCAAAGTTTGTCAAACTTTTGTATCTACATCATTAAGGGGCTTAACACACTTGGTAGGTAAACAATTGTTTGTACCCGACGCAAAGTTTGTAGCAATTATTGGCCAGAGACTACGATCTGCGATTAATCCTGACTTAGCCTCGGAAAATTAAAGTTAAACACGTCTGTTGACACGAATCTTGAATAAAACGAACTTTATATTGATTGAAAGGGATCCTCAGCTTTGTTATATTTACACTGTTCAATTGAATTGTGGTAAGTTTAAGTGTGGGAGAGCCATGCTTCGGCACGAATAGGTGGAGGCAACCTATTCGTGCCGAAGCCACGATGATACCACGGCCTCACAGAAGACCGGCGTGAAACAACCACAGCGTTGTGTTTCGCCGTGTGATTGAGGTTACCGGAGGCCCAATCCTTCCCTGCCCCCAATCCCTCCTTAATCCCTAAATCTCCAAATACCTTTTTCCTAAAAGGTCGGCAACGCACTCGTAACTCCTCCGTTGCGGGTGTCTATGGGCGGCACTGATTGCATACCGTCAGGTAATCCGTCTGCTCGTTTGCCGACCTACTACCTAAAAAAAGTTTCTATTAGATTGAGACGACTCGCTTTAGTTTTTAAAGGATGAAAATATTGAAGTGAAAATTATAATTAAGTTACCCAGTATGTCTAACAAAGAGGTGAACGGCGTGTGCAAATAGAAATCCGATTGTAAATAAGTCTTGTCGACCAGAAAACTTCGAGTGTCGAGAAACTTGAAACTGATTTAATATTGAAATTGAAAGATCACTCTTAGTCCCTTAGTGCCTTAAAGAGTTTAGTACTATGTCTTTTAAAGGTAGCTGTTTGATCTCCTTCATAAAACTTTTGTGTTTCATTTTGACAAAATAAATAACCCTAACAGTATTACATAACCACCTATCACAATAAAGTTTCAGTAATTTTTCCACAAGACTAGGGGTAAGTGTCTAGGGATAGTCTGGCTTATAACGACATTAGTATTTGTCGAGACATGACAATATAAAGCATTTTTATATTTAAGTGTGTTTTTGGGTCCTTTGTTCAGAACTTATCATTCATCGTTACTAAGGACCATTAAAATAATAAACATATATGAGACTTCAACTTTTTTTGTTATCGTTTATTTATCAAGTGGTTCCATTTTATATTTCTGTATCTGTTATCCTTATCTAAAAATTACCACACAAAGGAGCCATGTTATGAGCTCTAATTTACACTAAGGGGCGGTCAAAAGCATATAAAGGTACTTATGGGTTACTCTTAAGAATTGGACCAAAAACAAACGCAAATTCTCTGCCAAAAGTGGATCTGCAGACAACGGTCGGGACTCTAAGTACCCAGTAATATGTTCGTTGGCAGAGGCGAAAACAGAAACCACATTTTTTTCACCGAATTCGAACTATAATTACCAAACCACGGCAATTACATTAGTAACCACAGAATACCAGTACACTGCAGTGTGCCTATTTATTCTTATTTTGGTACAAGGTGCCTTTGACCAGAATACAAACTTATGAACATTGAATTTTGAGGGTCATTGATACAATGTCGTGGTGGCCCAGGTTTTCTGAATTGTAATAATATGTACTTTCTATTATTATTTTTATTAAGACACTACAGACATACAGTAAAAACAAACACCATGAGGAAATTTGGACTTATAATGTCGAATTATAAGTTTTAAATCGGCAAGCCATTATAAGCAAGAATGGTAATTCATGCTTAAACCATTTTCGTGAGAGAAGAGGTATTTGATCAGCTGTGGGCACTTATAGTCTGATGATAATGACATGACAACATAGTGATTTATTAGGTCAGTAAAGAGAAACTGTTTTATAATAAATTCGATTAGTAAAAATGCCCCCTGCAATTAATCTCCCTGTGATTCGATCAAAGGACAATAAAATACGGGGATAAGTAAGTTTCCAAAGCCGTATGAGGCAGCCATTCCTTAGCATATATCATTGTCCTAGCGATAAAATATTTGCGGAGCGCAGTAACCTCCTGTTCGGCAAAGTGCCAACAAACTGGTAAATACCGTGGTTTCTGTCGCTTTTTCCATTTATATGGCAGGTGTTTAATCCGCTTTAGTACGCTGAATGAAACAAGAGCGGTGGAATCCAATGAGATTTAATTAAAAATTTTGTAATGGAATGACGAGACAATTACTTATTTCAAGTGTATTTTTTGCTGGAAATTCGAGTGGAAATGTGTTGACGGTATTTATTCATTTAGTTTTACTTACTGTCTTTGTAAAAGGTGTTCTAGTTGCAATATAAATTATTTGCTCGGAATTGCAAACAATAGTTCCTAAGGTTCCGAGGCACAGAAGTGGAACAGCGACAAACTTTCTGACGTTGATATACTGTTGATAAAGCCCTGAAGCACTTTTTATCGGACCTTAGAACCGGGTCAAGAGACATAGCACAACGGTTATGTGTATAGCAAATCGGTCACCTTAATGTAACACGCGTCATTATGACATCATAATCTGTATAAGATCCGAAAATAGCATCTAAAAATACGAGGAGCTTACTTAATAGATTTTTAATTTCGGAAGCCAGTGGTGTTTATATTCCACGATCCTCTCAGCAGTGTATGTATGTGCCGATTTTTTTGTAAAGTTTGCTGACTGATCATATGAGTTTAAAAGCAACCGTAAACATTAGAATTTTGCTGAACTTTGATTTGTTTTTCCATAAAAAAACGTTTTCGTTCTTTTTTTGTGCCCATCTTGAAAAATGTAACTAATTACCAGTTAAGATTTATTTCTTAATGTTTTCATTTGAATCTAAATGAAAGCTTCAAATGGCTTCTATAAGTCTTCGTTTCTCTGTAAGCCACCCAAGTTATAATCCCTAATTTGTCGATACAGGGGAATTAGGGATTACAAGGAGCGTTGAGCGCAGTCAACCGTTTGTAACACATATTACTTAAAGACTTTAGAATGTTCGTGTTTTCATTAGGAAGCCATAAAAAGCTGAAGAGGTTCGGAGACTTACTTAACGGCTATGGTCGAGTGGTATCTGGCACGAGGTCTTAAAAACTACATACCAACCTTTATTAATCTTTCACTTTCTTCCTTAGTAAGGTAAATATTAAATAAAACGCCGCTTTCTATATTTTTTGAGCTTGTAAAATTTTGAATCGTTAAACTTACTTAATTAAATCCATTCCGTTCCTTTTCTTGCGCCAGGCTGAGGCCGCAGTACATGCATGCGTATGACCCTGAAACCCGATTGAAATGTAATATAGATTACGATACAGAACTTTCGTCTTTTTTCAATAGTAAATTAACTAGTGTTTACCGCTGGACATGAAATTATTGACCATTGGACATTATCTGATTCCTGTCATCTGATAAGCAAAAAAATAGTTCCTATTGAATTTAAGGCGATAACTGAGTGCTAATCTTGAGAATGTCATGAAAAATGAGAATTATGTTTGTTTTTTGGAACATACTTATCTCTGAAATATTTAATAAGGCTGTTTAGAGCAGCTAAGTGGACCACGAACACCCACATCACGCTACGAATAATAAAAACCGAGCAGCGGGTTCTACCACGCGGGACAAACTACCAATATTTGACTACACTTACTACCAAACTCCATCTATAAACTGATTTCCCTACGAACTTCATCTAATCTTGTAAAACCGGAACCAACGCATCCTGAGTAATTAAATTTGACATAGGTCATGGGTCTATTAACTTAACTCGAAATAGGGAAGGGGAACCTACTTCCTATCCATAATCCAAATTGCTTTGTAGGATCTTCCAAACCCTTATAGTGTTTCATTTGCAAAAGTTTCCAAGACTTGTCGAAGGGAGTGGTCTAGCAATTCATAATTAATAGTCTAGACTGGGTTTCGTGAGTTATGCTGTGTACAATTAATATTAGTTGGTGCCGAATACTTGTTGGTTTGTAGATCAAGGCTAGATTAATGTTATTAATGTGGTATGAAAGTTTTAGAGGTCTGGCAATACGAGGCTTTGGTGCTTTTGATACAAAAAAAGATAAAAGACACACATTTGTTCTGGGGTCTTACTTAAATATATATTTTGTTTTTTTTAATGTTATACACAGTGCATAGTAAATACCTTTGATGATGATAGCAATAATCTAAGTCAACGGTACCTCTCTCGGTATTTTAACTATTTCATTACTATAGCCTGGTGATTGATAAACAGCTTGCCTGGTCATAGGGTCTGGATTACACTTAATATGGGTTGATTTGATTGCGTTGACATGGATGTTTTATTTTATTACCTATTGTAATATAGACCTGAGTATTTCCTATCTATTTCAGCTTACGATCACGACGAGAAGCATGCCGCAGAATCACTGGCAGCATGGCAGTTCATTACGATACTATCATCAATACTGAACGGACACTATCTCTTTACGATCAAGTTTTCATGTGGGCACAATGGTACCCAATTAATTGCTAACGATGCCCCGAACTCATTACTCGGACACTATGGAAGCTTTCTTATCTTAATAGGATGAATGTTTTCGCTATTAGTCGTAGCTCGGAAGGATTTGTGTTAACGTTACCAGTGAAATAAAATCTTCTGTCTGGATAAGTCTCTACGAAAACGTTTTCCTTTTTCGTTGCATGACGTGGTGGTGGCCTGGAAGTTAAGCGCCCGCTTCTCATAAGGGTGCGGGTTCGGAAACCTGGCAAGTACCAATGTCATATGTACTTTCTACGATTATTTAGACAACACTGACAAACGGTGAAAGAAACCTGGACTTATAATTTATTCCGCCTTGAGCAAGCGTGGTGATTCATGCTCAAATCTTCTCCTTGTGAGAAACTGCTATGAGATGTGATGTGTGCATATTTTAAGAAACATTTTTAAGTGAGTAAGTTTTGTGTGTGACCTTACATACATTTTGTCTTGGTCTTATAACATGTCCCGAGCATAAGAAGGGTGTTAGAATATGCTGATATTTAGTCCACCATGGCGGGAAGAATCATATGATCACATTCTATCACGAAAAACCGACTAACATTGTATAATATTATGTACAAATAAAAAATCTCTTCAGCCATAACATTAGTAAACAAATATTCTTTGAAGTGCATGATGTCTGTTGATAATTGCGTACACGCATGTGTTTAGCATCAGTTCTATTAGCCGACCTTTAGACCCGTGTATGTACGATAGCTGCAAGATACAGTTGGTGGAGTTTATTCAGAGTGTTTTAACTAAAAGTAGGTTACCATGTTATATTGGTAGTATTGGGTTGGTTATGAGTATTAATATGTAAATGTGGAGTAGGCAGTTTGGTTATGTGTGTTGAATTAGTTGAAATATTTTACAAGTTTAAAAATGGAACATGTTTTGCGATAAACATGAGAAATATGAGGTTGCAAATAAAATAATATACAAGCACATCACATTATTTTACCATATAGTTCCCTAAAGATTTTAAGTAAGAATCTATAATAATGGTTATTATAAATTATTAAACACTGGTTTTTCCCCGCGGATTCACTCCTGTAGATTATATATTACCAACAAATCAAGTATAATCATTAGAACTCAAGAATAGTGTAGCTATTTATCAGTGAAAGAATATATTTTGGGAATCCAACCAGCGGTTCCAAAGATCGTTAGAACGGAAAT
This sequence comes from Spodoptera exigua, assembly GCA_902829305.4. Taxonomy (NCBI): domain Eukaryota; kingdom Metazoa; phylum Arthropoda; class Insecta; order Lepidoptera; family Noctuidae; genus Spodoptera; species Spodoptera exigua. Next base: position 10,928,449 of record LR824612.2, read on the forward strand.
CCAGTCCAAACAAAACTCCCTAAAAGACAGAAAACAAAGGACTTACAAAGATTGAACGAGTCAATTCCTGCAATAAATGGTGAAGAATATCGTGGACGTGGACACGAAACGAAAAATTAATTATTCCACACTAAATATGTTCAGGATAAACCTTATCACGTATTCTATTAATACTTGAGAATGTCAATTTTAGCCGCAGTAATTTGATTATCGTTGGCCTTCTTTTATTATCATAGTTACTTCACGATTTTGTTATTATACCGCCTTGCTTGAGATGCAAAGAAAAGTTTCCTCCATAGAGCTATGAAGAACCTAAGCCTATTGTATTAAGGCTGTATTGTATTAATACCTATTGTATTAAGAGTGGCAGTGGCCAGCTCATCATCAGTGCCCAGTCATCTATAAGTGCCCACTGCTGAGCAAAGGCCTCATCTCACACGGAGAAGGTTTGAACAATAATCTCCACGCTTGCTCAAGGCGGAATGGCGATTTCAAAGTCATAATATTCAACTCTGGGTTTTCACACGATGTTTTCCTTCAGCGCATGTCAGTGGTGTGTAAATAATTATAGAAACTAAATATAACTCGGAAAAAGTCACATTGGTACATACTTGCCAAGTATCGAACTGATGCGGATTCTCTTGCATGAGATGCGGGCTGGCTTCGATGTTACCAACTTAAGGGTTCATATATGAGCATGTTATTAATGTCTGCAGCCAGTCCAAGATTAAATCATTTAAAAAAACTTAATCCTACAGAAAACGACCATAAAACGAATCTTGGTCAACAAAACACCAAGAACCACAACGCAATTTTTAACAAACAAAACCCACAGCCCACATTGCCTACTTTCATTTCCAAATTGAACTTCAAAGAGCAGTCATTAAACTTTATTCAAAGACCTGCCAAAACAAAAGAAGTACTCCCAGCCTTTGTACGAAAAGCTTACATACAGTTGTGTAATATATAAGCCTAAACATCTGCAAATCATTCTGTAATAAAAGTGTACGTCAATAGGACAGTGTAGGTGGAGATACAGTGCTTAAGCGCAGCGGGTAGAATAGCGATAAGCGATTCTGCTGTTGTTTGCAATTGTGTTTTATTGCGTATAAATATAGGTATACATCTGTGTATTTAATATATATGAAGTCTTTCGACTATGGTTAGAATTATTTGACATGCTCAATTAGGAGTGGATTATCGGGTAGCAAAACAGTATTTCAATAAAATAACTGTTGCTATAATCACTCTTCTTACAACTCTTGATATAACAATCACAACTATTACAATTTAACTAATGATAATTAAGATTAGCTTGGATTTGAACTTAACGTCCACCGAACACGTAGTTGCGTGCATTTTCTACGAAGGTCCAACACTAATTGTCCTGTTTTACAAGAAGGCCGCCTCACCAGAGCTCGGTGTTCGCTATGGACTTGAAATAAATATGACATTTGACAGTGAAGTTTGACATCAACGTATAACAAAGAGGTTTCACATGTGCTGATGGCCAGCGCGCCGACATATATTAAATGCACAGGTGATACAAATACATAATATCTGTATTATCTATCTACCACTTTTAATACAGTTAATTTCCAATCAAAATCGCAATAGGTACATTTTTATGCAACAGCTACATAATACAACAAATAAAATGAATTTGTTTGGTCACATAATTATATTTCACTATACCTTATTACAAAGCACTAACGCAAATTCAGATAAAGGTGACTTGTACTTCAAAGAATCATTGTGTAAATACGACCAAATTTGTTTGAAGAAACCAAAGCAACCTCGCCTCCATGCGGCGCAAAGGCTTCCAAACTTATAATAAAACAATATGAGATCTTCATACATAAATGTATTTGTACTGAACAAATAGGCAATTCTGCTTTATAATAATAATACCAAATGAAAACGGGGTCCTAATTAAAATAATTACAATTTCATAGAACGTAGCTAAGAGTTGTGTTGAAATAATTTAGCTACAAGTTTAGTTAAGTTAATAGTAATAAGGTGAGAATATGTTATTTTAAATGTAGTGTTAATTAAGGATCTTATTAAGCTTGTTTTCTGTTTGGTTGCAACTTTATGAGGTTATTTCGAATTAAATAGTGCAAGGAATATTCTAGTGCATTAAGTTTTAAGACTACGTATTTATGTAATGTAAACATTCTAGTGTGAATGTAATGTAATAAATGAAGTTGTAAATTTAAAATAAACTCGATATATTTAAACCAAGATTTTTACTTCAAAACCATAGTAAGTACATAATGACCACCGATAAAAAATAAAAATAATGAAATAATGAACTTAAAATAATAATCTAGGAATTGGTCCTTTTCCGTAACAAAGGACCAAATTTTGTCCGCTCAGTTTACCTACAAACCAAGGCCCTAACGCCATAGGCAGTTGCTTTTGTGTACCGGTATGCGATACGATCGCCTACTATCAGCTTACAGCAGGCATGTTAGTAAACAATTCTTTTACTACCTTTGTTCTTTCAACCTTCATAGCAAATTAATCCGTATTGCGATCATATTTCGACTTTTAACAGAAGAAACTTGTTTGACAGCAAATTTTTGTAGTGTGAAGGCTAACACGGCTTGTTTAAATGACAATCTCAAATGTATTGTAGTACTTAGTACATTTTTAAGTGTCGTATTTTAAATTGATGCTCTTGTTTATGTTTCAATTTTCCTTTATTGAAAACTACGTTTTTGTATAAAAGAATTTTCGCGTTAAACATTCATACCTATTTGATAAATTTGAGTTTTGGATATTGACTGCTCAACAAGCTTAACTATCATTTTCTAGTACTTTTGCTAAAACGATATTACACACAAAGACTTTCGCATACATATAAGAATTATTGTATGTATCTATATGTTTGAATCCAGAGATCATGTCTACACAAAGATAGCAAACCAACCCCACTTCTTCATTGTTCAAAAACTTTTATTTGCATTCAGTTTGTATTTGAATTATTTCCCATTTCAAAGGTGCTCCTAAGTCAACAAAGTCTCTTTCCCACGTGTTGACCTACAGCTTCTTTTATTCAATTTGTAATAATATAGAAAGGACCGTATTTTCACATTCTTGAAAGCGGTTTTACACAATGTTCAAAATATATTTGGTGGATGCGAGTGCAGCCAGCAAATTACATTTGTAAAAAAATTTGTAAATCAGATTTGAGAAATGATTTAACGATACGGAGACTTACAATTAATTAAGATTTTTGGGAACGACACTTACGAAAGTATTTTTTTGAAAATGCATGCTTCCTATACTGTAACGGAAAATCTCTATGAGTTCAGCTCTAAATTGCAATAAGAAATTAATAACGATACACTGAGTATCTGTGTAAGTAATATAACAGGTCAAATGAAGTAAAGAAGTAGTTTATTATACGGACCTTGTGGAATGTAGAACAAATTTCCGTGCGTTTAGACGTTTTTGCGATACCTATTCCTGAAAACAACCATAGCAGCTCACACATAGGTCCCATTACAATAACAATACAAAATTTTCCGTGGTGTTTGGTGACTGGGCTACTTCCAGTTGTACAGTACCTTCTGTGCCTTTAAAGCCTAACTCATTCTCTTGCATTAAATTTACGGAGGGAAGTTGAAACTATTTTGTTTTTTCTTCTCTTCAAATAATATTTAGTATACAGTCATTCATGTCCCTGGGACGCGCCGGTCTTCAGTGTTCCGGTGTTTTCACGGTTGTATCTACTGTAGATCCTGGCTTACAGGTATTGCAGTTGTTTTGGCAGGTAGTGGCGGGCTTTTAATAAAAAAAAGAAAGTTCACATGAAGGACTTCAAAACATTCCAAAGAGACATCTTCGTCATTGAACAATAATTAAAATTAAAATATCTCCAACTAGCGTAACGTACGGGTACTAAAACTACTACATAGTACTTTTTACCTGTTCACAAACACCCATATTTCACGCCCACACAGCTACCCTTGATTAAGCATGTTCAAAAAGTTTAAGTTCAAGTATCAAAGCAACAAGCCCACTTGTCCTCAAAGGTTTAATAGGAACTTTGATTCTAATATATCACTGAACTAATTCACAAGTACAATGGCCACAGTTCTCACCGTGCGATGCTTTCTAGTTTGGCGAATATATTTTCTTTAAGTTACTACCGTTTGTGATTCTCTCATGTGGTTTTATTAGTAAAAATGTTTTGTATTTATAATTAATTCTTACCTCTCCATGAGCGGCGCTGATTGCTTACCATCAGGTAATCCGTAAACTCGTTTGCAAACCTGCAACACAAAAAAAATACGGAGACACAGCCCGCAACCCAGACAGAGCCATCAATGGTAGCTCAAGTCAGTACTTCAATACTATTGAATTTGATATTTGGTATTATTGTGAACCACTGGGTTTGCAATAATACATTACCATTTAGAATAGACTCACCCAATTTAATAGATGATCTACTATGTTACTGAATTAAAATTGGCAAACAAGGCAAAATTATATAGTTACCTATTCGATTTTTTTTATTTTCCTTGATTGAAATTTGGACTTACAATATACATACATATATAATGTATATGACTAGCTCAATATACACAAAGCAATAGTCAAATACAACGAGTATATTTATCTAGAACCTTCCGTCCCTAGATCGCAACTAAAAGACGTTTAGTTGCATGAAGCTTTCCGTTTTTCCTCATCAATTCTATTCTTTACTCCGCTCCAATACAATTCTCAATAAACAGGCTTTATTTAGTGTACCAATAAAGTGTTTTATAGCCACTATTTATTTGGACAGTGGAAATTTATGTCTGTAATACCATCCCCACTTATCAAAGGAGAGTAATCGGTAGAGTGTCGTCATCTGACACGTTATTAGAAAATACAAAGTGGTAATCCGATATTTTAATGATGAACCTGATAGCGTTTTGTAATAAGAAATTGCTTGTAATACAGGGTGACGAAGATTGACGTGTTGTGGGTGAAATGTATTTTTTGTTAAGCCGCTTTACAGCGGTATCTTCCTGGAAAATTGTTAGAATGAATTCTTGGAAGTTATTTTCTTGGCTATCGGAAACGAAGTTTCGTGAGGGTTTCTTGCCATGATTTTTTATTAGTATTATTGTAAATATATTTGTACTCTGTCATAGAGTGAAATAAAAAACCCTCAACGATTTGTACAGTCTTTATCACGCCATGTTAAAAGTAGTTTTAGCCAAAGTTGAGGGGTTAGAGCAGGAGAACGGGGGGTTTTTAGTTAGTGAGAGTTTCTTCCTCTCGCCTCACCTTGGGCGGGAGAAGTAAATTGATGATTTTCCCCTAAAAAAATAAGTATATTTTCTTATTTAAGAAAGTCCTTAAAAGCAAAATCGAAATCCAATATTTCTGAAAGAAAACCAATGTTTTACGAAGACGTAGGTAGGTAATCCTAATCATATAGCCAGCCAAAGTTCATCGAAAACGACAGGCATTATATTTATTATATTTGATCTTGATCCTAATCCTAATTGATACAAGGCGCGTATAATGTCATTTTAATAAGAATCTTTTGTATTTTATACGAATTCGTTTTATTTGGTTGGCAAAGAGAGAAAATAATGAGAAAAGGTGCTAAAACCTGTGTTCACCTCTACCTAGTTATTTTTAACGACGTAAGAACATTTATTCTAAAAGGTGTTAATGTTTCTTTAGAGAGCTGGGGTTTGTTTTTTTTTTTTTCAATTTTGATTTATCGAAAGATACTAACTAAAACCTTCACCACTCTCACTTCTGTCGAGTATATTATTGTTTACAGCCAGGGTTGAGAAGACATGATAATATAATTCCTGTCACTCCCAAAAATGATTTATTTAGAGAACTAAAGCTAAGAAATTACTCAACTTTTTCTTACAGAGTGACTGACGGACAACGTATTAAACCTGCAACCACTGCATGCAGAAATCTAACATTAGATATCAATGTATGTATAACACCCAGAATAAGTTTCTCAAAACCTCTACAAGAATAGGGAATAAAGAGTTTTTTTTTTAATATTCTGCGTGTAAACGTGACCAAAATATTGTTATAAAGCACAAGGGAATTACTGTGGACTTTCAACGAGTTGATTAACTGATAAAATCGAGTTCATGATTCTATTACTGAACATTGGTATCGCCGCCGGCAAAGGTCAGGACAGCCTACCGAAATCCGATATCATCTAAATTCATACTACTTATCGAGGAAATCAAAATACGTTTTTTATGTAGGTACATTGAATTTAGTACTTATACTTTTAGTAGAAATGTTTTATTGATATTGTTAAAATCTCTTCATTGCTGTAGAATTACGGCGAACGGAATTTTAAACCCTTTTGACCCTACTGATCAATATTTTTATTTTAAAAAATCGACCAATTTTGTTGCGTTGTGTTGTTACCGGAGGCCCGATCCTTCCTCTCCCCCAATCCCTAATACTCAAAAAGTCTGCAACGCACTCGTAACTCCTCTATTGTTGTGGGTGACCATCGGCGCCATCAGGTAATACGTCTGCTCGTTTGCCGACCTATCACATAAAAAAGAGAAATAAAATATGTGCACCACCCACTTACAGATCAAGCATTCTAAGAGTACTAAGAAAAAAAAACAGCTTTTTGAAAAACAACTCGCACAAACACAGCCTTAAACTTACATACTGTTAACATCAAAAGTTCATTGCTATTTCCTTACACGAGATCTTTAAGGATTCCTCTAAAAGTTGGCATCCCTCCATAATCCATAAAGTGACTGTTGTAAGTTACTTGCCCTTTGTTTGATTCAACTATCTCGTAGGAAGAGTACAATACAAAGTCTAAGCACAACGAATTGTATTGGTTCCGTGTGTGGTAAAATTATTATTGTATTTTTCTGCAGTGTACCTAACAAACGCGTAAGTGTGCTTGGAAGGTTAACATCACCTTCACCAATTTTATCTTTTTAGTCTTTGATTGTTTCCATGTTGGTTTTGCTTTGTTCTTTACAACATTGCATACAATATAACCTTTATAGACAAAGACAGAAGTAAAAATAATGGTCTTTACCTATGAAATTGCCGTTTTCATCGAAAAAAATATTTTCATCATTTTTTGATTTGAAATGCGATGAAAATGTAACACTAATCAATAAACAAATGACTACTTTTGGAAAAAGAATCCCATGTTTTTAAAACAAAATTAATTAGCCTTAGCCTAACAAAAACTATTTTGATTTGAAATGGTCAGTACTGCAGAACGGCAATTTCATAGATAAAGTAAAGACCTATTATAACGCAACTTTAACCATTACTTAATTGAAAAAAAAATATTATATTCACATTTTGCGCACAGTTTTAACAGCAAACTAAATACGGTAGGCTAGATTTACATCCATAAAATGTATTTAATATTTTATACACATGTTTATTTAAAATACATAAGTTTTATTTTTGAATTATATTTTGAAGCGTTCATTGCAAATAAACGTGTGGTTTATTTGCAGTTTCAAGTAGATAAAAAAATAGAAAAGGTCAGTGAACCGGGGTACTAGTTCGTAAAGTACCTATAGATTCGAAAGGAGAAAATACACAACAATAGACAAAATATAAATTCGAACGTCCACAAAAGTAAATAGCAGACAATTCAAAATGTCAAAGGATTAAAGAGCAGCGCACGGAACCTTGAAATATCCGGATCATTAAAATAGGATAAGGATGTCGACACGCGACGTTTCCCTATAACGCGGGGTCAGCGTTTTTGTAAAACGTAGGAAATAAAAGCGTCTAAGGATTCGAGCATGACCGGTAAAACGATCGATTTATTTGTTGACTCCGCTGTTACAACTCATAGGATAGATTTTTTTTTTATAATAATCAATTGTAAAAGTTCTTTGTTACATCGAAGCCTTATGTTTTCAAATGTGGAGAAAACTTAAAAAAAAGACGTTCACCCCATTTAGGATTTTCTCCTGTATTGTGGGTGCGTTTACAAACATACAATTTTACATACACAACACACCCAGATCCGGAACAACAATTTGTGGTTCACACTAAGTGTTGTTCCGTGCGGGAATCGAACCCGCGACACGTTGCACAGCAGCCAGATAACCAGCCACCGCGACAACCGAAAAAAAAATCTTTTTCTCATTGTAGAAAGCAGATTCAAACTTAACGTAGCAATGAACCGTCTCTAATCTTGAGGTCAGACAAAGAGGTGATAGCAAACAAAAACAAAATCTATGCGCAAATATTTACTACCTAATTTCCTACATTTTCTAGTTACAAGTACGAAAATCTGTAGGTACCAACTAACTAAACAATTCAGAGAGAACTAATAGATATTTTATTCCGCTCGCTTAAACTAAAGGACAACTATCCTTTAATTAAATTTCATGACAACATGAATATTCAAGCACTTAGTACACAAGGAAACTATGTAGATCTTATACACAAGTTTCCACCGTTGGGGCTATTTATTACTTTTTACTGCGCACATTTAACATTTTAGTGGTCCTTTCCGGCGATACCCGCCCCTCCGACACATGGGTAAGTGGAGGAACACCGGGTTGGTTTTTAGTCAGTAAGAGTCTGACAGTACCCTTCGCCCTGCCCCGAGGGCGATGGGTCTCCATGAGGATTTTCCAACCCGACACAAAAAAATAAATAAAAATAAAAAAAAAGTGGTCCTTTGAGCCACGTGATTAGCTCAAGTGGCCACATAGGACCAAATAGACAATTTTGTATAATCTCAAACAAATGTTGGTATATCTGTCAATTTTTTGCACTTTATGACCTTGGAATCCCGTAAATGTTTACGACTAGTCCGGTAAATCCAGAATAAAGCGACCTATAAAACGGATTTTATTAAGCGATTTGCATAATTTTGTCAATTAATTATTTCGGATGGTCGTTCTATGTTTATTTAACATACAATAGAATTGCGCACGCTCTGCTAATAATAATATTATTATCATTGTTCTTTTTATCAAAATGAAACTATGTTGGCTGTTTTCGTATTCTATTGATTTGAGTTTTACATACAGGCGAATTCTTTGTTAATGATATATTTCACTAAAGTTTTCTTTTAAATGTTTAAATAAAAACTTTGCCACGTTCTTGAGTTTTGTCCGATCTCTCGGGGGTACGCTGACAAACATAAATACAATATCACATACACATCCCAATCCAACAAAGAGTTGTTCCATGCGGTTATCTACCCGCGACACGTTGAACGTTGTGGTTGCCCAGAATGCCCAGCCACCGCGTCAGCCATGCAGACAAAAGAAAAGCTACAGTTATTACCACGCAAGAAAACTCTTCAAAATATTTGAAGGTTCATAAAAAAAAGTAATAAAACTCCTATTAATTTTAATCTTCTAATCACAAAAATTATCTGAAGCAGTCTATAAATAAGAAATACTGTTGTGCAAAGGCTTCTTCTCAAACGGAGAACTAGTAAAGTCCAGGTTTCCTCAAGATGTTTTCCTTCCCCGTATGTCAATAGTGGTGTCTAAATAATCTAAGATAACACATATAAATGTAAGTATTTACCAGGTTCCTATGCTTATACAGACACGTTTCCGCAAACAACAGTTCCCAAATCTTAGCTACCAAGTTTCAAACGAGAATAGCCAACGAAGGTTCTAGAACAAACAGCCTGTAAGGAAAACAGGACAGATACCACTTGTAGACACGTGGCATATAAATTACGGTCAGCAAACACAAAACTAGGTACATAGTATAAGCTCTTGAATAATTTTCCTCCTAAGTACGTGCGTAGTTCGGCCCAAAAGACCCCGGGACCACAAACGTACTTAACCCTACACTTGCCATGTGATAATTTGAAATAATATTGTTTCACTCTTTGCATGTTATATAACTTTTTGATTGAGAGGTTGGAAACGTGAATTTTGAACGCAGTTGCTGGGATTCGGATAGGATGAGACCCAACAATGAATTGGAAATGCCATTTTGGCGAATACGTTTATTTTTAAATATAAGCCCCTAGTAACTAATAAAGTAATCTATACTAATATTATAAAGAGGTAAATTTTGTAAGTTTGTATGTAGGGGGTAGTCTTTGGTGCCGCTGGTTGGATTGCCAAAATTCTTTCACTGATAGATAGCTACAATGTTCCTGAGTGCGATGGGCTATAAAAGATTACGTTGGAGCCGAGCAGCGGATGGAACCGCGCGAGAATAGCTAGTTACTAATAAAGCTATAGGTAACCGGTAAATATACATATGTAGAGGATAGTTTATTTATACCATTGACGACTTAACCTACAAGACATGGATATTTTATAAGAATTACGTTCAAAATTCTCATATCTGGTATAAAATGTCTTTTCAGAAATTGTAAAACAGGCCGGTAGTGTTTTGTTTTGTCTTTTGCGTTGAATTTTAGCTGTTGACGTTAAGTGCGGTAGGATTTATTTCACGCATATGGCTCTGACGTGTGCGAGAACATTTTTTACGCAGTTATTTAGTGTTGAAGTTCTAAATTTGTGTTGTAGCCTACTTTCAACGTTAGATTTAGTTTTATGATGGCTTTTTGTACAGTTTTTATAGGTATTATGTTGTTGTTATGTAGGTACTTGGGAAATATTTATGAAGTGAATCTTCTAAGGATTTTCTTCAATTATTATGACTATCGTCTTGTTTTATTAATTAGGTTTGGTAGGATAATGTATCAGATAAATTAAAAATACAAAGCACGGTAAAAAGCTTAGAAAATAATATGACAATATTTGGTTTACATAAACTAAGCTAAATAATTTAAGAACTTTTGGGACAAGCTATATACTTCACTGGTTTGTAGACACTAACAGAACTCACTGGAGTTGGTCCGTTAAGAGGTCCTTTCCCCAAAAGCTAGGCACCTGTTAAAGTAATCCCCCCGTTAACAAAAAAAGCACAAACAAAACTACGAATAAAATGCATAATGTAATCTATATTTCACCGTACAGAAATAACAACATTACCTAAATAAATAGATCAACCATATCTATCACTATTGAACCACATAACAATAATTCAAATTCTAAACGCAATAAAACATTTTAAAAACGGAAGTGCATAATAAGTTTCCCTCTCTCATAATTCCCATTCGTTCACACTCAATGATAATAAATCATTCAGTTCAGTACTGGCCGCGGTTTTGTTTAACTTGCATCGCGTCTTACTCACTTGCGGAACGATTGAATGATTCATATTCATTCACTTTGTAAATATAGAATCTGTTGATGGCTTGGATTTAATTGGCTCATAAGATATTTCTTTTTTTTTTACTGGCTGTCCTATCTTTTTCCTTACTTATGTTTTTTATGTGATAGGTCGACAAACGAGGAAACGGCTTATCACATGGTCATCGACACTGCCCAAAACACCAAGGAGTTTCGTGTGCGTTGCAGGCCTTTTAGGGTTTAGGATTTAATTTAAATGAAGTATTGGTAAGGGATGGGAGAGGGGTAAGGATTGGGCCTTCGGTAACGTTACTCACACGGCAAAACACAACGCTGTGAGTGTTTCACGGCGGTTTTCTATAAGGCCGTGGTATCACTCTGGTCGAGCTGACCTATCCGTGTCGAAACTTGGCTACCTACACTTAAATCACTTATTTGGTAATAAATTCGCATGTGTAACGGTAATGGTTATATGGACTTGCATGTTGTGCAACCTTTGTCGCATCCTATTTACTTTGGAATAAAATCCTAAAGAATTTATAGAAGCAGACTCCACTATTCGTTTATTTAATCAGAACCATCAAAATGAATGTAATAATTAAAAAAGAACCTTTCTTTCGCGAGTTAAACACACACCTTTTTTATCTTTTTAAAAACAAACGTTTACAAACATACAATTTCACTTACACATGACACTCAGACCTGGAAAAACAATTTGTGGAACAGAAAGAGTTGTTCCGTGCGGGAATCGAACCCGCGACACGTTGCACGGCAGCCAGTCGCCCAGTTAACGCATCAACCGTGCTGTCATCTTTGATCTCCATCAGTGCACTTTTGATTATAATAAGAAAATATCTATTGCCAAATTAGACATATTATGAGATAATAATTTCATCTTCTTACTTTGTACCTACAGTAACAACATAAATATTAAATTGAGCATGACCCAAAACAGTCATACACACTAAGACTCAATCAAAAGAAACAATAAATAATCAAGTCGTCAATGAAGTTAATAGATACATCTACATACATAAGTCTACAGTCTACACAGTCTGGCACCAAAATAGAATGATACCGACCGACCGTCATGAGTGCGGGGGTTTACACAACAAAGCTAATTATAGGAACACTGCTGTACAATGGAACTCAAATCTATACATACGTTTGAATGGACCTCGTAATTAAGAGAAGACAAAAAAGGTGTAAACAATAATATATATAAATCAAAGTTTTGTAAGTAAGTCTTGAATAACGGTAAATCTACCAAGACACTGGACATTAATAACTTTGCTGGGTTAATAACCATAAGCATAGTCACCATGCCCAGCCGGGGTTGGGAGGTAAGCGCTATGAGGCACCGCGACCTAGGCCCGGAGCAGGAGTAGGAAAGGGGGGGTTTTTAGTCAGCTGACACTACCTCCCATCCGACCCTGGGCGGGAAAAGTCATTTGATGATTTTCCCCCTTTTTTATGTGTTAGGTCGCCAAACGAGCAGATGGATTACCTGATGGTAAGCAATTAGCGCCGCCCATGGACACCTGCAACAACAGAGGAATTACGAGTGCGTTGCCGATCTTTCAGGGATTAGGAATTTGGGAGATTTAGGGATTGGGCTCACTCACACGGCGAAACACAACGCTGTTTGTTTCACGTCGGTTTTCTGTGAGGCCATGGTATCACTCCGGTCGAGCCGACCCATTTGTGCCCAAGCATGGCTCTCCCATACTTAAAAAACGGAACCCTCACAAAAACAATAAAAAAAGCATAGTCATCATGCAAATATTGTCTACTACTAGACAAAAGGTTATCATCACCTAGACGCGAGTTGAAGACCTGATAGGCCAACGAGCAGACGGATAACCTGATGGTAAGAAATCTACGCCGCCGATGGGACACTCGGAACATCAGAGTCTCGAGTGCGTTATCGGCCTTTTGAGGATAAGAGTTTCGGAGGGATTGGGGAAGGGGAATAGTGTTTCGGCCTCCGGCTAACTCATTTACAAGACGAAAGACAACGTCGTGTTTGTTTCATGCTAGTCTTCTTTGAAGCCACTCCGGTCAACGACGACACATTGATGCCGAAGCATGACTGTCCCAAACTTTAAATTTGGAATTATTAGTCCTTGTTTCCTCGCGACATGTCTCACAATCCCGCATGATTAATAAAAATAACATCAATGTTGATTTATGTATGTATTCAAATGCTAAGATTAAATAGACAGACAGACAGGCACATCTTCCTTCGAACACCTCTTTAGCCTCATGGGTATTTTATCTTTAATATTTTAAGTGCTGATTCCGTAAAAAGCCTTTCTTTAAAAGAACTGTTAAATGAACATTAATAAAAAAAAACGTTTAGTACCTTTTAGATCTAAACATTTTTATCACAATAAAACTGAAGAAAGCAATTAAAACGTAATCATTCGGGAACAGGCCCTCAGAAAATAATTGAAACTCTTTTTTTTTACCTACAGTTGGAATGAAATCCTCTACTTTTTATTTTTAAAAGACCTAGCAATTTTTTTATGAGGAATTCTTAAGAACTTAATAACTAGCTCGGAAGTATCAAGTTGCTTACGTGACTGCTGAGATCCTTCGTTCAACTAATGGACCTGCAAGAAGAAATAGATTAAAAAATCAATTCTAGAAAACGTCAAGCTTAGATTCTGAGGTAGTGAAATTGAAAAAAGAATGTTAAAGATTCGAAAAAAAAAACTTTCAAATCCTAAAAAGAAATTTGCACATTGTTTTTTATTTGATTTTAAAAAAAGAACTTTCTATACTAGGATTTTCTCCTGTGTCGTGAGTGCGTTTACAAACATACAAATTCATATGCACAATATAAGTATAAATTGTATAGGTACTATACATTATATAAGTTACCTCTTTAATAAGGAAGGATAATTAAACCTGTATCCTCCTTCTAACACACCGGCGATTTATGTAAATCGCCTTCCAATCCTTTGTCTCTATGAAGCTGTACCAAAATGTTTTGTTTTTTTACAATTTCTGCATTTATTCATACTACTTCGTTTCCTTCCACATCAATACAGCCTAGTCACGTGCTTAGTACAAGACTTGAAATATATTTAAAACTAAGTGCAACAACTTTGGGCTACTCGATCAGTCAAAGTCTAACGGTATAGTACCGACCTATTTACCTACTTAGAAAATTCGTAACACATTCGGAATTGGTTTGGACATGTGATAGATTGCTTAGCCGTGAATTGACTCTAGAAATTACATTTATGTAGCTATGTGAGCGTCCGAAAGATTTCATTACTCGGATACTGGCTTGATTAGTGGACTGGTTCCATTCCTTTTTTTTTTTTGTTTGGTTTTTTTAGAGACTGGGTACATTAAAAGTTTTTTTTTTCATTTCTGAAATGCAAAAAGTGTATCAGAGATACTTTTCCTGAGGTGGAAATAATTAAATTATCATTCAGCCTACTTCGTCAAAATCAAAATCCTTTGTCGTATATAAATTGAGAATTTTATGTGTTGATAGATTTCCTCAGGATCGTAAAGACGTTTTGTTTAGTTTACTATTGCTGTTATTTATATTTAAATATTTAAGTACCATATTTCTGTTCACTGGCATCATATTTCTACTCATATATTATTAAAACAAAGAAGAAAAGAAGAAAAGCCTAAATTATTATTCTATGTTGACGAAATTGCGTTTAGAACCTAGTTTTACATAACCAGTAATCCTAAAAATAAATTGCTATATATCTATTACGTAGGTATACATACATATATGTTAAGTTTCATTAGGTACGCATATATCGCCACCAATACACTTATAACATAGAACTAAGTGACAGTTACAGCAAACAATTCGACATATTATATTCTCTCTAATTGTATCTCAATATTACTTTCTTAGTAAATAAACACTATTTACTAATATATTTGGCTGTGCCTATATTAATACTACAATTCTACTCACACAATGTCAGCCTATCTAAATAAGTTGCTGTATAGATGTTTGTGTGAACTCACTAATCTCTAGAATAGCTGGTCTGAATTGAACGATTATTTTGTTTTATATTCCGTTTATTAAGGAAGGTCTTTTTTTGTTTTTTAAATGAATTCTCGTGCTAGAGTGAGGCGGGACGGAGTGTCAAGCTCTAACTAACTAAAATCCCGCCGTTTCTTCTCCTACTCTAGGTCGAAGCAGTGGTACCTTATAATGCTTCCCCGCAACCCCGGCTGCACAATCTGCACATCGGCCTTGTAGGGCCGTGTCTGGTGATCTGATGGCCTCTATGAGGTGCGCGCGGAAGACGCCTAAGGCTTAATTAAAGCATCACGCTACGACCAAGGGGAGGTGAGCAGCAGGTAAAAGCGTAAGTAAACAATAAGAAGTTAATAATGAAAATAAATTGCTACATATTTAATAAGTTTCATTACATTATTGCCAATACATTTATAGGACGTATATGCGTAGGATTCAAAGTGACGGTTCCAGAATGCGAAGATTCTACTCTATCGATATCAATATTCTCTCTAATTATATCTATATTTTCCTTTCATACTAACTAATATTTATCTAATAATACATTTGCCTTATCACTACTTCAATTCTATCTCAGAATACCTACTAAATGAAGTTAGCCTGTCTAAATATAAATTAGATATTTCAAAGAATATCTTTAGATGTTACTATTTCTGTACCTACTTCTATGTGTAATAAAGTACCAAATAATAATTATAACACAAGAATGTCTGGAGCGTTGTTATTTATAAACTAAATCCTGTCTTCCTCTTTCGTCAAGTAGAAGATAGGAGAAGAGTAAGAGAAAAATACTTAATTTAGACTTTCCAATAAAATAAAATATTTAAAAACTGCACTTTCATGCAGTGACTTTTTTGTTTGACAGTAAGCTCGATAAGTTTCAAGCCACACTTGAGCAGTACTTGAGCAGCATTGCGCTACTCACGAATAGCCCCACACGATACGAATAACGTCTTGCAGATTGATTGACTATAAACTATCTCGTTCCTTCTCCTGCTCAGGGCCAGAGCCGCAGTACATAACCTTGCACCCACAACCCTGGCTGGACCTCTATGGCGCCTTAATAGCCATTAGACCACCACAGCTGAGAGGTGGTCTAATGACTATTCGAGGCCCACGCGAATTTAGCAAAATTTTAACAGCAAACTTATTATTTTTAAACAACCCATCTCAAAAAAAATAAGGCACAAGAAACTATAGGCTACTATATCACACATTTGTATGTAGTCAATACTTTACTTACTAAATTAATACGTATTAATTTAATATTGAACATTTATAGCAAACCGTTCAGAATGATCTTAGCTTTAGCTTGGCTTATTCCATGTGAGTTCCTCCCTCCGAATACATAGACTTCGAGAAACAATACAAGATAGATAGCCAATGTATAATACATTCATTTGTTTAATTGAGTGGAACGGTCACAATGGAAAGCTCTCTGTCATTCAACAGGTGCAATTAGAGGATTACAAATGAAATATAATTATCACACTTGTGCGATAAGATAATATGAAACTTATTGTAACCACATAAAGTTGTTTTTACCCGACTGCCAAAGAAGGAGGGTAATGTTTTTCGAGTGTATGTAAGTATGTATGTATGTCTGTTCCTTTGTGACCTCCTGTAGCCTAAACGGCTTGATGGATTTTGATGTATGAGGTATCGTTAGATTTGTCTTGATTACGGGAGTGTCATAGGATACATTTTATCCTAAAAGTCCCACGGCATAAAGACATAATAATATTTTTTCTAAATTTCCCTTTAAAAAAATATGTATGCGGTATCATTAGATTCATTTCAATCACGGGAGTAATTAATATAGGATACGTTTTTTCTCAAAATTCCCACGGGAACATGTTAATTCTGCGTCAACGCAAAGCAACTCATGCGTTAGCAAGCAAAAAGATAGGGCGTGGCCTGGCTTGCGGCGCGCGGCGCGGTGCGGAGGGGGATATGCTCGAGTATACAGCCCGAATGCGGGCACACGCATAAGGGCACACGTCGTTGACGGTCGTCTCTAAATAGCGATTTTTTCGATACTTCATCTACAACATTTTCGTTAAATAAAAACAGCTAAAAAGTTATAAATAAAAAAAATATTATTAAAAAAACAAAATACCCGACTGCACACTAAAAAAAGAGTAAAACAAGCCCAACAATACAAATTTACTGAATATAATTTATAAATGTTGATGGAAAGCATCGCAGGCGGGGACCACCTTGACCGCCACCAACGAAAATTCTGCTAAATGGTGCACAACAGAAATGACTATAAATAAGCCTCTGTTGGTCCCCGCCTGCGATGCTTTCCATCAACATTTATAAATTATATTCAGTAAATTTGTATTGTTGGGCTTGTTTTACTCTTTTTTTAGTGTGCAGTCGGGTATTTTGTTTTTTTAATAATATTTTTTTTATTATATTATTCATTTATAAATATCGTGTCTTTCTAATATTTATTGTTGCTGTAAACAAATAATTAAATGAATCGATAATAATAGCTAATGTTAAAAAGCTGAAAGCTTTTTTTTTAGTTGGAATAGGAGGTTAGCTATAGAAAACCACGCTGAAACAGCTAGTTATTAAAATTTTAATATATTTTTTTTCTTTTTTTTTTAAAAAACTTTGCCCCATATTAGGATTTTCTCCTGTGTCGTGGGTGCGTTTACAAACATACAATGTAACATACACATCACACTCAGACCCGGAACAACAATCTGTGGATCACACAAAGAGTTGTTCCGTGCGGGAATCGAACCCGCGACACGTTGCGCGGCAGCCAGTTGCCCAGCCACCGCGCCAACCGTGTAGTCGAGTGAGGTTACCGGATGAGTGAGTGTAGTTAACGTTAATGGGGTATGCATATGCATCATCAGCGGAGTAAAAAAGTTAGAAACAAATCAGCATCAAACTAGCTGATTCTTTTTACCGGCCCAGTGGAAAATGCCCCATTCTACTTTGGTTGAGTGCGCCTGTTGCAGCGGTCATCAACTAATAACCCCATAATACTTGAAAAGGCGATCATTTGGAGGTTTGGAGTAGGCGAAAGAACGGGTTGGTTTTTAGTCAGTAATAATAGTCTGACGATCACTCTCGCCATCGGAGAAGTCATTGGATGGTTATACACCTACTTATTGTACAGAACACACACTAGTTTATAAATAAATTAAAAACCGAATCAAATAATCAATAAATCAAATTAAAAACCGAATCAAAAAATACTTTTATTATAACTTTCGTGAGACATTCTAAATGAATTATTGTGTTTTCGGCTTACTCACGTATATGAACCTCTAGCATGGCTTGAAACTAGTCGAGTATCTCGTCAAATTATTACGTGAGTAAGCCGAAAACATAATAATTAATTTAGAATTAAGAATCAAACACATTTAATCTTTTTTAAAAAAATAACTTCTTTATGCCATAGAATAAACATTTTAAACAATAAATAAATTCACTTCGAATCCAGATCCGTAGTCCATCAAATCGATAGGAATTTGGGAAGCATGAGAACCATTTACGACGAGATCCTTTCAAGAATTCAAATTAATGGTATCACGTTTAGGCCTGAATTTTGAACTATAAATGTTGAACAAACAAATTGTAATTTCATTAGAGGAAGGTAGTACGAGTATGACCTTTGAGGGTATTAGTGGGAATACCTACCGCAAATAGTTCAACAATTGGTACTAAAATGGGTATTGGACTAGACAAAGATTGTGAACTAGATGGACTACAATTTATCGTGTCTTTTTAGGCTTAATCGCGTAAAGTACCGTATCGCGGCAACATCGCGCAGCCAACAATAAGTGAGTTGGCTGTGCTACAAGCCGCGTCCCGCACGCTGCTCATGAATAAGAGTCCCGCTGTTACTTGAAACTAGTAGAGCTCTTCTCAGGTTATTCACATATCGTTATTTTCAATACATTTAGTATGTCTCACGATAGTCACTATTCATTAAGTAGTTATAGGAACGAAATCTCGAAGACTGGGTTTAGCGCATATAGTAGGGGACCTTTGTGTTAGGTTATATTGTGGGGATCAGTGCCACTGACGTTAAGGCGCCCATTTCTCAAGCACGAGAAGTGGCAGATAAGTACCAACATGGCAAGTACCGAGGAGTTGGTAAAATTTTAACACATTACAGAACAGATGGTTAGGTCAGGTGCAAATATGTGAGCCAATTATGCACTGGAATCAGTTCAGGACTTTGTGCTACATACCATAAAAATTTATTCACAAAATCCTAATAAAAAATACAACAAAAGTTAGTACACACAGTAGATCATGCAAACTTTCAACGACTCCTTCATCTATGGAGAAATTCAGAAGTTAATAAAAAGGCAAGGATTTGATCTCAAAACAAACAAAATATGGGATTCAAAAACCAGCTGAAGAGGAAATACTTTCCATATTTTGCAACAATGTACGTAGCTCTCATTACTTTCAAGGCAACAATAGATAAAATACTCACGCATCGGTATTTCCCGAGCAACCAGTAATTGGGAACCACTCATTTTACAATAAGAGCATCGAGGCAGCATACCTTTGTGAGAAAACTCATTGTACTCCCTCCTACACTCGCATTATTGAAAGTATATGAAAGGAAATATACGCGAAATATGAGATAATTATCAATCATCACGATTTGTAAGACTAGGCTACCTGGTGGTTACAATGGAAATATGTGGTCTCATATACCTAAGTATTTGTTCCTTTATTACAATTCCGAAACTGATGAAGAATAAATGGTCTACCTACACACACTTTTGTGAGGAAATCTAAACATTTACTTATTGTTACGGAAAGATGTGTGCCAGTTATTAATTTGAGAAAACACGAGTGAAGAATTTTCCAGAACCATTTCTCTTGAACATTAAAAGCAGAAACAGGATGTGTTTGAAAAGAAAACGTTTACGAGAATTGAAACGTCTCATAAATATAGCAAAAGTAATCACAGTATGAGCGAATGGACAATACAGGTAGAACCCATAAGGAAAACAAGACGGACGGTAAGTGAAATATTTAAAGGGATTTCCAAAAAAGGTGCTTCTTACAACACAATACATCCTCATGCTCCGTGCATAAGTACATATATTATAATTTCTAAGGGTTCAGAGAATCTAATTTTACAAAAACTTTTAGGAAATTAAGACCCTTGCTGGTCAGTTTAAACAATAATTTATAGTAATCTAGCCACCGTTCCGGCATCGCATGGGTGCATGGACATAGAAAGCAACTTTGTTTTATACTATGTAGTGATATAAGGAGAAAACTGATGGTAGATTATTCACCCTTCAGCCACTCACATTTCTGTTGTCCCTCTGTTGATATCTCTAGCAAATATTTCCGGGGGCTGGTCGGTGAGTTGGTAAGTCTCTCCACCTGTCATTGCATGACAGGTTCCATAGTCCTTCCATAGTTTTTATACCAGTCCATAGCCAGCCACGTCCATAGCCTGATCTCTTGTTTCCATTATCCGCAATAGTCTTACATTAACCGGAGACTGTCTTTGATTACATTTTCATAGGGCACACAGGGATGGTAGCAGATTTGTGTATCATTTCATCATAGTGGTCTAAAGGTTATCTCCGCAGTTGGCTTGGACCATGCCTCCCAAATGACCGGGATGGTCCCGTAAGTACTGAAGCCAAAATAATAAAAATAAATTGCTCTTATTATGCAATTTAACCGAAATTAAAACCTTTAATAATAAACATGTAATTGAAACTACTAAACTGAGTTTAAAACAATTGAAAATTCTTTTGTTTGGATCAAAAATTAATTATTATTGTCGAACATTGGGATTTGTGGGACTGTAATACTATAATCTCATTTGACATTGGTGTAACGGACGATTTTAACCTTATTATAGCATTTTATTTAATAAAATGTGTTTTTGCTTTTAATCTGAAGCTTAATAATATGAAATTTTATTCAGTATTGTTATCCCCGAAAGTAGGAGTAGATGTATACATAATGACACATATAGCCATATGTATTGGTAAGCACATATAATACCCAAAAAGTTAGAAAAGCCGACACAAAAAACAAAATTTCTTATAGTACGCAATCAGTGCCGCCTAATATAATAACACACACAACACCGGAGAAGTTACAAGTGGAGGAAATACCAAAATTAAGCATTGCCATTTTATTAATCCCAAATTTGTCCCTAATTTGGAGAATTGGGCCTCGGAACGTGCACAACGGAAGCATTATTTCAAGTTGGTTTCAGCACGGCTAGTCACTCCTGTCGAGCCGCTTTAGAACCTCAAGACAAAAGAATAAGTTTCTGTCCCATAAAACTAAATGGCACACAATGACTTTCCACTTTACAATAACTAAATTACAGTACATTTATTGAAATTATGTCAGTTAGTCATATTTATCAAAGAAACTTGAAAGTTACCAGAACTTCGTTATAAGTAATTGAAAGTACACAATGATAAAATACCTACTACAACGACTTAAATTGACATTGAGAAATGATCTAAAGTTATAGGAAAAATATTTCTGTAAGTCATCCTCTGAGATAAATTTCACACAAAGTGAACTGGAATAGAAATATTTTTTTACAATTGATAATGATGGGTAAAGTGGTGTAATTTTTAGTAAGCACCAGTACTGTGAAAACCATTCACCTAATTTTGTTTTTTTTTTTTTGATAATCAGTCACCTCATGTTGCCCAGCAGCAGGTCTATATGAGGTGATCGTTTCGAGCCTATTGTTCAAAGTAATACATATTTTTATTTAGTTAAACAGAAAATAATATTTAATAACCATTTTATAATTTTGAAGTCGGTGCCAAGTAAATGCTACATAACAAACCACATCAGTATTAGAAAAATATATTGATCTGTACCTACTAGCAACAGCTAAACTAGCAAGAGGTATGTAGGTAATACCTTTTCACTGTTACAGTTTTAATTAGCACCGACTTGAAGACGAAAAAATATTTATTAAATATTATTATCTATTTAAGTAAATAAAAATATGTATTACTTTGAACAAAGTTTCATTTTTTGCTTTTTAGTTTACTTTTTGAAGTCGGTTTTTTTTTTGTTAAAACATATTTTATTTAGAATTAGCTCTATAAACGCTAACACCCAATAGGGTAAAGATACCATTTATTGGAAACCTGGAACGCTTAATGAGAATAGCATAGATGTACACCCAAACTTACGTAACCCGTCGATAAATTCCACAACGTAGGACCTAATGGAGGGTCCTAGAGGGTCTGTATTGGTATTTTAAAGATATTACACCTCACACCAGAATGTACCTGGATTATAATGTGATGACAATATTTATTTTCGTTTTAAGGTTAATTTTCATCGGATTATTCGTGTTACAAGCTGTGTGATGTGTAAAGACACATTCGGGCGAAATATGTTACTGTTAGTCTTCGACTGAGCCATCACTACATACATATTTTTTTAAACATTTGTGAGAAACTGACTAAACTAACTGACTAATAACTACCTAGCTAATAACTACCGTTTCTTTATTCTCATAAGAGGAGTTAATAAAATTGTACACAGGCTGTACAGAAC
The DNA here is from genome assembly GCA_902829305.4 of Spodoptera exigua. Taxonomy (NCBI): domain Eukaryota; kingdom Metazoa; phylum Arthropoda; class Insecta; order Lepidoptera; family Noctuidae; genus Spodoptera; species Spodoptera exigua. The sequence goes on from LR824612.2 coordinate 10,951,201, forward strand.
CCCAGCCAGCAGGTCAGGTCAGCGCAAAAATGTAGCTACCGTGTCCCTGGCCTAGAGCAGAAGAATCGGAGTGGTGTGTAGTTAGAAAGAGCCTCTCTCTCTCTCTTCTTGAGTCCCAAAAAAAGACTAATGTTCTATTATGCTCAATAAAGATCTTATTTCTCCTTCACATCTCCCTGCACCTAAATATAACATGATAGTTCAATGTGACTTCAACTTTATTCAAAAACGCCTACAGTAATTTATTAAAATACAAAAGCAGTGCTCATTTTCTTAAAAATCTTCAGTTCAGTAAATTGCATCAGTCTTGAAATTATATTCGTTTTGTATTTCATATTTTTTCATTATCATCATCATAAATCAACCTTTCAAAGGGTTTTAATGTACTTTCATTTTATTTACTTTAATCTATTTCGCCTTTTTAATGTACTTTTTACTAATGTTCGAACGTTAGCCAAAAATAATAAACACGTTTGATGGACTGATGATATTTCTTTCAACTTTTTTTTTAAGGCGTTAAAGTTTATTTTTGTGTTACAAAATTTGGATGTTTGGAAAATTCAATAACGGTAAAGGTTACGTGAAACAAGTACCTAATTTTGTTGACTTTGACTTTCAAATTTTACTGCACGATTGGCGCGGTGGCTGGGCAGTTGCCCTGCAACTGGCTGCCGTGGAACGTATCGCGGTTTCGATTCCCGCACGGAACAACTCTTTGTGTGATCCAAAAATTGTTGTTCCGAGTCTGGGTGGCATGTGTATCTGAAATTGTATGTTGTAACCGCACCCACGACACAGGGAAAAGATCTAGTGTGGGGCAAAGTTATTAAAAAAAATACTGCATTTCGTTTTAAAGTTTTATCACAGATATCCGCGTCGGACTCTGTCGAGTATGATGACAAGCCTCACACAAATCTGACGTAAAATAAACGCTTGCCGATAGGTCGGCAAAAAAAGCCCATAGACATTCGAGACCCGCAACACCAAAGGAGTTACGAGTGCCTTGTCGGCCTTTTAAAGATTGAGTCTCCGATAACCTCACTAACACGGCGAAACACAATGCTGTGGTTACCGGCAGACCTATTATTCTCTCCATTTTATCCCCAATCCCCTAATCCCTTCTAGTGTTGCAAGGGTCTATGAGTGGTGCAAATTGCTTACCGTTTTTTTTTTTTTTTTTTATGTGATAGGACGGCAAACGATCAGACGGATTACCTGATGGTGAGCAATCGGCGTCGCCCATGGACACCCGCAACAAAGAAGGAGTTACGAGTGCGTTGCCGACCTTTTAGGTATTAGGGATTTGGAGATTTAGGGATTGAGGAGGGATTGGGGAAGGGGAAGGATTGGGCCGCCGGTAACCTCACTCACACGGCGAAACACAACGCAGTGGTTATTTTACGCCGATTTTCTGTGAGGCCGTGGTATCACTCCGGTCGAGCCGACCCATTCGTACCGAAGCATGGCTCTCCTACACTTAAACCGTTTACCGTCATTTTATAACTTAATCTCCCACACTTAATATGAAAACTTATTTAATATGACACTTGCTTACGAACTATGTTGAGGAAAGGAGTATGTTTTTAATCAGACGATACCAAAGGTCAGTAGTGAATGAAATATTTTTCTGCCACAGATCTCATTACTGGGACAAAAGCCTAAGACGAGACGGCGCCAAAAGCCATCAGCCCCCTTGATATAACTATATAGCCTTGTTATTGGGGTTGCAATTATAGTGGTTATGGAATTGAATTATTTGATATAATATTGCTTGGATCGTTGAGTTTTAGAGTGCATTATTGTAATAAAAGGAATTATGAACTGTTTACTTAGTAGAAAATAAATGATAGCCTCTAATAGATCTTCTACAGTATCTGAATTAAATAAGAGATTACTTTTAACATTCATCAATTCAAGAAAAAACAGTACGATATTGATGAGTTTTTTTTTCTTATTTTTTTTTAATAAACATTGCCCCACATTAAGATGTTCTCCTGTGTCGTGGGTGCTGTTACAAACATACATTTCATACACAAGACACCCAGACCCGGAACAACAATTTGTGGATCACACAAAGAGTTGTTCCGTGCGGGAATCGAACCCGCGACACGTTGCACGGCAGCCAGTTGCCCAGCCACCGCACCAATCGTGCAGTCAAAATTTATATTTCTAAAAGAATTAATATTTCTGTGGATTTTTATTACATTTAAAAAGGGGTTTGTTTAATTTTCATGCCTGTTCGAGTATTATAAATTTACTTCTGAAAGAACTAGTGAAAGTAACTGCGTCAGGGAATAAATCCCACGTTCATCTATATATATAATAAGCATATGATTTTACTGTACGGTTGTCGCGGCGGTCAACTAACCGATGCGCAACGGTGTCGTGGTCCTTCGAGGAACCATTACTCCAAATACTCTAAAATTTAAAGCTATTAAGCTTAGCTCTTTAGCTTTCTAATCGTCCAGAAGATTAGATATAGGTACTATGACTAAATATATCTATAACAATGAAAACGTCGAGGTCGTGGCCCAGAGGTTAAGGCACCCGCTTCTCAAGCATGGGGGTGCGTGCAGTGTCAAACCAGGCAAGTAACAATGTGACTTTTTCTCAGTTATACATACTTTCTATGATTATTTAGAATTTAGACACTACTCACATACGGTGAAGTAAAGCATCGTGAGGAAACCTAGACTTATAATTTATAATTATAATTTTGAAATCGCCAATCCGCCCTGAGCAAGCGTGGTGATTAATGTTCAAACCTTCTCCGTATGAGAAAGAGGGCTTTGCTCAGCAGTGGGCACTCATAAGCTGACGTTGTGATGTGAAAAATGACATTTAAAAAAAACAAATGAAATCCGTGTTCCATCAATTAAAAACTTCATGTAAATTTATTTCGAGAATAACAAGCGTCATCTTCAGAGTTTATCAGAAGTAAGCTGTTAATTTGAAACTGGATTAATTGAGGAAATCTGGCCTGCGAACTCACCCCTTTCCAATTAAAGATTATCTAACTTTAACACCTTTGACCTTTATGAGATTCCACGACCATTTATCGACTGGAAAAAGTGACAGTTAATTTTCTTAAGGAAAAATCGAGTTTTCGTTTGAGCTAATTAATGTTGGACTTTTTTGTTAGGAAACAGACGGTGATTTTAGGGATTTTGTACTGTATTGTTCTAAAGTTTAGTTTGAGAATTCAATTTAGATCGTAAATAATTGGGTTGACATAAAAACCAGGGCTTTCGTGGGATTACCGGAGGCCCAATCATCAAATCCCTTACCTTACAATGATCATAACATACTTGTAACTCTTTGGTGTCTATGGACAGCGCCAATTCCTTCCCATAAGATGATACGTATGGTTGTTTGTCGCCCTATACCATAAAAAACAACATGTAATTTCTATACTTACAAGTATAGAAATTACAATTTGTAAAGAAAATTAATACAAAGATGATTCATCAGGTTATATCTACTTCGTACACTAGAAAAGAGGTCTAGTAAGAGAGTATGAATATCCATCTACCACGAACATTGATTAATTAATTATTCAAGTACAAACCATTACTAACTGAATGATTCATAACGGGAACTCAGAGCTAATCAAATTCTATCCTAAGCCTAATGAGAGAGGGCCAATTACAAATAGTAATCCGTCTCCCAACCTAACCTTACCTTTATAAGACGAACGCCCAAATCATCCCTTCGAGGGGTAAACAGCCCTTATTTAAATCGGGAAAAATCGACTAGGGAAAATAAGGCTTCCGAATTAGCATAATCCCATTATTATGATACTCTTGTTTAAAAACAATATGAAGTGGGTCGTGGTGGCCCGGAGGTTAAGGAGCCCGCTTCTCATGCATGAGGGTGTGGGTTCGACACCTGGCAAGTACCAATGTGACTTTTTCCAAGTTATACGCACTTTCTATGATTATTTAGACACCAGTACACCACTGATATACGGTGAAGGTAAACATCGTGAGGAAACCTGGACTTATAATTTCTAATTGTAAGTTTGAAATCGCCAACCCGCATTGAGCAAGCGTGGTGATTAATGCTCAAACCTTCTCCGTATGAGAAGAGGCCTTTGCTCAGCAGTGGGCACTTATAGGCTGATGATGATGATGATGATGATGATGAAGTGGGTTCTTTTCTGTCCTTTTTTTGCGGGTGCAGTAATACCTGTGGTGGATGCTTCTCTTCACACAAAGAGTGATTAAATTTAAAACTCGGTCTGCGTTTTTTTAAACAAAATGACAGTGGAGGTTAACGGTCCACCTAATGGAAGGCGGTAATGGAAACTTTTTACATTCCTCCCATAGTTTGGTTGGAATTAAATTTCGTCACGTTGCTTTTCTATATATGTACATATGTAGTAGTGTAACAAAAGCGGTTTTTGTTTGTTGGTGTTCCTTTTTTCTATTTTGAACTCATTGACCATTGTGCTCATTAGACTGCACGTGATCCACATGATCCGAGTCTGGGTGTGATGTGTACGTGAATTTGTTTTGCCTGTTTGTATCAAACTGGGAAATTCTAAAACGGGGCAGGTTTCTCCAAGAAATATATATAATAGTAAAAATAATTGTGACATGTGATTTAGGGAGTCGAATCTATACTATTACTAACATTATAAAGCTGGAGAGTTTGTCTGTTTGAACGCGCTAATCACCATTATCGAGGAAGGCTATATAATATAGGCTATAAGACAACACGCTACGATTTGTAGGAGCCGAGCAGCGAGTGAAACCGCGTGTCAGAAGCTAGTAATAAATATTATTTCGTCAGTTATAAGTACAACTGCTTTTTTTTTTCAGTGTCAGTTCTAAATTCAATATTGTAAGCAGGTGTGATAAAAATCTTAATTTAGATTAGGGATCTAAATTCTAGACTAATTGAACACTGACTAGGTAATATTAACACTAAATTAATATTTGATCATTACAAGGTGTTTAATAATCTTTAATACATAGCTCGTTACTTTGGTAATTACAGTTTTATCGTGGGTAATAAGTTCCTTTCATAAGATACTATGTTATAAAATAATAAACCTAAGACTAAGATTAATACGTGAAATTATATTAAAATATTGTTAGAAATTTTATATTATTTGTACTTAAAGATATTAATAAAATAAATGTTAAAGTGGGGGTGGTTGTTACGCTTTTGCTCAAAAATTACTTCGCCAATGATCATGAAACTTTTTGCTGTCTTAGTTTTCGAGCTTCTAGACATATCATAGAATACTTTTAATATAAAATAATATGGATTTAATGTTAGCGAAGCCGCAGATAAACGGTAGTATTAAAATATTTATTAGACAATTAAAATAGTTTTAATATTTTCTTTTTCTTTTCAATTTCAATATTGTATTATTATAAATTGTATTATTTTATAATACCTAATACAATTTTAAAATTTTATTAATTTATATAAGATACAGTAACGAAAAAAAAACGCCAAGAACATTTTTATACATCAATTACTGACAATCCACCCGTCAGTCACATCAATATTTACATTAACCAGAAAAAAAAAAACTTAAAATAAATAAATAAAATCTACATTTCACAACATCGATAGATTGATAAACCGTTCTCCTGCTCTATAAAGCAACCGTAACCTACATAATAGGTACATAGATACCCCATTTTAAAGAACACACACGAAGATACATTAACCCAAATAAATAAAGTATTATTATGGATTCTGACGTAGATTTGTATATATATCTGTGTTATATGCTCTGCAAATGTGAGCCCTGGTTTCTTTATATTTAATTGCTTTTTTGATTGATCGTTATTTATAGATTTTGTGCCTCATAACAGCTAGTGATGGAGCTCAAGGAGGATTGCTCAAGTCTTAAAAACTTTTTATTATTATTTTATAGCTGCAATAACACTACAGCAGCTACTTATCAGTATTCTTTGATAATTTTGAAATCAGTCTATTCCAATGGTAGATGCTATTCCTGCCAAAGGATTTTGAGTTTTGTAACTACCTCCACAAACTTCTATGTTAAGCCAGCTACTTTTTTCTATTGGATTGTACAAGATGTAGTGTCTATACATTTAAAATTTAAAAAACAGCCGACAAGAAGTCTACTATTCCTTTAAAAAGTAATAAATAATATATAGCTTCACCCGTTCAGGCTCCAGGATGCCACAGACAGATAGACAGACAGACACGTCAAACTTATAACACCCCTCTTTTTGCGTCGGGGGTTTAAAATCGAATACTTAAATGTTCAAATTTTACGATAGAAATTGACAACATATGCTTAAGCCTAACAAGAACAACGATCAATTCACCCATTTTTCGTAGACAGCTTACCTACCTACCAATGTAACTGTAAAGATTTTGAAGTTGATTGAAAAATGTGACCTCCCAGTTTTTACTGTACATCTTTTTCTTTCCTTTCACGGGACCACAGGGTCCCGGACCTTTGGAAGGCATACGAGGAGCCGAAGCCAACTCGCAGAGGCCCGTTGAACAGTTTTAATATAAATATGATGAGACATTAGCCGGCAATTATCCCTGTATGCACCATTTACTGTACATATTATTATGGAACGTAGTATTTCATAGCTCATAAATATTTTTTAGGGGGCCACCAAAGAACAGATGCTGAACACAGGTTACACATTAGAAATAAAATTTAATATTTCACAGTTAATAAAACTGAAATAAGGTTTAGTGTTCAAGCGTTTTATATTTCTTCAAATATTATTGTTTCCCTGACCGATTTTTGTAAATCAAAGCGAATATCTGAAGATATTTCGGATATCAGGATATAATAAAAGAAGTAATAAAATAGCTTCTTATTGTTTCTATGGAAATTGGTGGTTTTAAAAAAGTAATTTCCTTATTAACGATATAGCCTAGTCCTTCCTTAAATATATTTTCTTGGATTATAATAGGTCTTTACCTATGAAATTGCCGTATTGCATGAAAAAATTTAAACGAATTTTTTGATTTGAAATTCGATGAAAATGTAACACTAATCAATAAACAAATGACTACTTTTGGAAAAAGAATACCGTGTTTTTTAAACAAAATTAACTAGCTTTAGCCTAACAAAAACTATTTTGATTTAAAATGGCCAGTACGGCAGAACGGCAATTTCAAAGACGTAGGCACAACGTCACTCACTCGTAGTTACTTATATTAAACAAAATGGAACGACCATAAAGACATTTGATGCCTGAAATTGCCTAATTTATTGCTTTTATTTATTTCATCATCATAAAATAGCAGTACTAGACAACTATAGTAGGTAGGTATAACTGGGTATACAAAGGTTTCAGATTGGGCGTTGACATTTTATCAAAGCAGTATTTCTCTAAAGGATCAAGCCTATATATATGTTGCCAGGGTTGCGGGGTAAGCGCAATGAAGCACTGCGACCTATGCCTAGAGCAGGAGAAGGAACAGGGGGGTTTTTTAGTCAGTAAGAGTCTGACACTCCCTCCCACCCGGCCATAAAAGCCAAAATAGTGAATTTCCGACCTAGGATCAAAATTAGTCGAGTCACGCCCGGTTTCTAAAAAGCTTTTTAACGCTAAAATTAACTAATCTCCTGTTCAATCTCTTCTCAAATCATCTGATTGGTTGTTGATAATTCAGTCAACCAATCAGATGACTTGACAAGAGATTAAATTGATTTTAACATTGATCGGCCTTTCGGAAACCGGGTGTAAGTCTATTTTGTGCGATTGGTTAACCAAAGAAGTACCTAATAAAATTATCTGTATTAATAAAACATGATAATAATTTTATTAAACTAAATTATCTTCTAATCAAAAACAATTAGGGACGAAAACTTATCTCATTATTTTAGGACAAAGAAAATACAGGTATTTTTACTAAAGATCTTAATAAAAGAAAAAAAAAAACGCTCACCAAACTTCTAATACTATTCCTTTAAATTAATAGATAGCAAAACTTCTTTTTCTAGAAAATTCTCGAAGCTGGAAACTTACCTGAAACAAAAAGAAACCTTCATTAATATTGTTAGACATTAATTGGATTTAACAACTTCGCGTTTATAATTGAGCAAATTTTGGACTTAATTAAACTATAGGTACTAATCTAGATTAAATTAGTATTTTGATCGTGATTTCGTCTTGGCGTGTTCAGTCTTACACGCATATGGAAGTGGTATATTTTTATTCACATAAAATCATTTAGAATATTCGTGAATGTAACGGGGTTAAATAATATCATTAATCATTTATAATACATTCATTTGCTAATAAAGGTACAAAATAAAAGGTAATAATATAATCGGACTGATATAGTGTCTATAGACACCTGCAAAGCCAAAGAAGTTAAGAGTGCGTGAGTTTCTGTTGGAGATTGATCCTTAAATGACCTTACATGATGAAACAAAACATAAAGCCGTTTACCACTTGACACCGTGGTATCAGAGCCAGCACATTTGTGCCAAAGTATGGCTAGAGTAGGATATTTTAAGTTGACGTATCATCTTAAATATGGATTAGTAAAATCGTTTCGTTTCTAAAATTTAAAAAATATAGAGAAAATGAATCCTAAGCTAAATTAACAACAATTTTATTAAAATTGAAAAGGTGTAGATAGGTAATTAGGGCTCAGCAAGTAAAATGATTAAAATGTTGATAACTGCGTAGCCACACTTTTTCATATTTGTCTCTTTTTCACTCACGACTATTGAATCATGCCATCTCACTTTAACGTGTATCATACGAGTTATTCTTGTGGGCATTATTGTGCCGTTTTTGAAAATCGAATTTTGTTTAGGTATCCTATCTACACCATTTTACTTATAATATCATTGTTATAAGAAAACTAAGCTCTAAGCATAACACAAATTAATCATCAGTCTACAAATGCCTACTTCTGGTGGTGGCCTCTTTCTATCTTACACGATTAAGGTTTGAGCAATAATCTTCACATTTGCTTAAGGCTAAGAGCAATCGCGCTATAGCCTCTCTAGTAGTTATAATTGCTGATACATTGGATAATTGCATTTGCATGTAAGTGCCTATTTATATATACATATGGAATACATCATGTTTCGCCATACGAAACACACATGCCTTGTCATCCCATAGACAAAGCCTTGAGCCTGAGAACGCATTTGTAGTTTGGCACACTTGTAGCGAAACAGTAACTATCAATTCGTCATTAGTTCAATGGTTTGAATCATCATTCATATTTCACATTAGGGGTATCGAGGGTACACAAAATTTGTATTTCTAAGAATAAATATATAAAATATGCATAGTTGATATAAATTTAACTCACTTAACTAACTATTACTAACTTAAGAAATAAAGAGGGAGGGAAAAATATTTACATTTCTTCTGCCGCCGGGAGTGTCCGACTTTTACGGATTAATAACCAATCCATTTCTTTTTTGGTTCCAAGTCGGGATCGTAGGACAGCGTTTGTACCCGTAACGTAAAAAATGCTAAAATGCAAGCATCACTGCAGTGTTTTGTATTCTGATACAAATTAACTATGTATGTTTCGCAGTCGAATAACTTAATTTGTGTTTTAATTATGACCTAGTTTGTTTAAAAGGTTTTTTTTAATCCTGATGTCAGTTTATCACTGATGGCTCTTCGATCCCTTTAGGGGGACCCAACCTTTCCATCCTGGTAGTAAATCCGTTCTTTTGAAAATACCTTCACTGATTTTGATGGACGTTTCAGACAATATCAGGGTGATAAAACTACAAAGTGAAGCTAGTCAAGATATAAATAAAAACCAATATATTAGAACATCGTATGTTCTAAGGATTATCTGGCCAAGCTATCGTACAAGCTATGAATTGTATCCGTCATAACTTATTTACCTAAGTATCAATAAAAGTGATATGGTATGGCCAAAAGATCTTGTTTTATACGGATCGCAATTCCTTCGAAATTAAGGTTATTTATGAATTTTAGATATGTATTTTGGTGGAATTGAAAGATATTTCTATATACGTGTTGTAATAGCCCGGAGGTTTAGACTTGGTTTAGGTTCGAAACCTGGCAAGTACCATTGTGAAGTTTTCTAAGTATTGTGATTATGTCTGTTCTAAGTGTATTCACACACCACTGACGAACGGTGCACGTAAATATTGTGACTAAACATGTCATTATAATTTCTAATAACCGAATCCGTCTTAAGCAAGCAAGATGATTAATACTCGATTCTTTTCCATGCGAGAAGAGGCGGTTGCTCAGCAGTGGGTACTTAGGTACAGGCTGATGATTATATTAAGCTCGATTTGGTAAGGTTTGCATATTTTTTTTTTTCAAATTACCATATACACAAAATAACACATTTTATGTCAATTTGTATACAATTGTTAATTAATTTATCAATGGACAACTTCCTGTACTCTGAAAGCCATTTCACAAATTTACATTTCACACCAAAACAGAATACGATCCTACATACACACATATTGGCATACACATTCGATAAAAACTCATGCAATATGATAAACCCGTTCAAATCAAAGTGGATTCCAGCGATCCCATCAAAATCCAATTTCTCTAAAAATGTTATCTCACCAAAGTACACAAAAAAATATACAGGTAGCTAAATAAAACAGTCGGGGTACGCTCAAACCCGTATAATCAATCAGAATTGGAGAAAATCTATTTACCAATCAACAGGTTTCAATGTTTTGCGATTTGGCGACTGAAATATTCCATCAAGTAAGTACTTTTGTTGATTGAATCGTTACTCTTTGACTGACATCAAAGAGATGGTCTTTGGCGTGAAGGGGGCTGTACCAAGCAAAATACCACCGTTATTACTGACCGATTTCGAAATGACAGCATTTCCTTCTGAATAGGACCTATTTAGTTGAGGGTTTCGTGAAGACCTCTAATGGGAGACAATTTAGTGGAGGAAATAGTTCACTGAGAGACATATATTCTTTGGAACAAGCGAAAATACAAAGCTGTTTTGTTACCGATTCATAATCAGTAGGTGATTCTTTTTTCGTTATATTTCCACGTACTAAATTGCCTATGGCATGATGTGCAGTTTTCGGTATAAGATAATAATACAAATCGATTTTTGTTTCCGAACAGTGCATCGTCATATTCTGCCTACCCTAGTCCTGTGAGAATGTTTGAATATTAATCAACACTATAATTATTAGTCCATGTTTCTACACGATGTTTTGTTTCACCGTTAGTGACAGTGAGTAATGTTAACGTAATCTTAGAAAGTACATACGTACATTCGGAAAGAAACACATTGCTACCTGGTATAGACCTACCTGCACACTCATGCATGATAAGCTGCGATTTAACCTCAGGGTCACAACAAGTACTCAGTTACCTTCTCAAAAATATTTTTTGCTTTTATTTTTAACATTGTCGTCGGCATGAAGAAGATGAATTCTATATCTATATTTTATAATATGTATATTCTAACTTCGATTGAAATAGCTGTAAACGTTCCTTAATTAATAGGATTACAGTATTCAAAGTACCTCATTAATTAGCCTTTTGAACACAGACATTGATAGTGATGTCTGCAGTGCTAATGAATATAAAGTTCGTCTGCATATAATATTTTAGTTGAAGGATGCACAATGCAACTAAAATTTACATTTAATATTGTAAAGGCCGTGAAAATACGGGTCACATTGAAAGCGCTTTCATGACCCTAGACTTGATCTTTGGGAAATATAAGAAATGATTTTCTTGTTTCTACTAATAAACATCCTCAGCTTGACATAAGTACTCCTTAACCCAGCCTTAAGCAACTCTCGAAAAAGGTAAAAGCAAAGGCACCAGTAGTCTGAATTAAAGACTAAAGTGTATAAAGCTTCGGCACTATTGGGTTGGCTCGACCGGAGTATTACTACGGCCTCACAGAAAACCGGCGTGAACTAAACACACGCACACTCACCCATCCTTTCCCAATCCGAAATGCTTATCCCAAAAGGCCAGCAACGCACTCGTAACTCTTTTGGTGTTTCTTTTGGAGCGGCGCTGATTGCTTATCCGTCTGCCCGTTTGCCGACATACCCCATAAAAATATGTCTAGCTTAGAAACATAAATTACAAGAAAAATCCACAGACTGAACTTATTCTTGACGATGATGTAAATAGTGTGCTTGGTTCAAAAACCTAAGAGCACTAATTTATAACAAAATCAAAGTTACCAGATTGTTACTTATAATAATAATTACCTTGATGAAATTTACGCTCTTGTACAAATTAATTTATTAAAGGCAACTCGTGCAGATCGCGAGGTAATTAATAAATTAATTAATGAGTTTACAATTCCTTTAACTAAAGTAGGTATCACTAACTGACGATTTGAAAGTGAAACGGGGAGTTTATTTACCAAATCGTAATCAAAGGAAAACCTGGATCGAAAATAACAAATCTATTGAAGCCGGTAAAAGTAAACAACCACAAAATAAGAGGCAGGATGTAAATAATTATAACGACACGGAAACTGGAAATTGGGGGCAAGTTAATGAAAAAATAAAGGCTAGCAAGCTTAGTATAACAAAATAAAAGAAAAAATGGATGAGAAACTAAAATTGAAAACAAAAGTAAATAAATCTAACAGCGTTATTAAAAGAAATATTTTCTAATACCCTCGAGCTATACAAAGGGATCGCACTCAATTCTGAGAAGAAAATTATTCAATTACAGCTGGTATTGATTTATGGGAAGCGTTTGACGCCTCAGAAGGTTCTGGCGTTGACATTTGATAATCTTCTCTGGATGCATACAATAAGATTGATAGATTATATCAATTAGATGTCTTATTAACTCATAGAGTTTCTATTATTTTTAACATTTTTGGAAACTTCCAAAACTTTTACAAATAATAGAAACTCCGCCATTAAGTGTTTTTTTTTATTCTTACGATTTTTAACAATGCATTTGGAAATGTAGTTTCAAAGAGTTTAGTATAGCATTTAATCTGACTATCACATCATCAGCCTATAAGTGCCCACTGCTGAGTAAAGGCCACTTCTAACACGGAGAAGGTTTGAGTATTAATCACCACGCTTGCTCAAGGCAGATTGGCAAAATTCTCCAACTTATAAGTCCAGGTTTCCTCACGATGATTTCCTACACCGTATGTCAGTATTGTCTAAATAACTAAAGAAAGAACATATAACTCGGCAAAAGTCACATTGGTGCTTGGCTATGTTTTGAAGCAGCACCCTCATGCATGAGAAGTGGGCGCCTTAACAAAAAAATAATTGTTTTATATCAACGTACTAAATGTATTGATCTATACCAAACAATACTACTATCAACTACTAATTTACTCTGATCTTCGACATGATAAGCTGTCAATTTACCGATATGATCTAACTCTCTGATATCTGCGTATTGCTGTTGACATTTGAGTACCGGTGCATAGACCAAGGCTGATTGCAAATCCCCAAGCAGTTTGGTATTAAGATAATTAAATCTTGCCTAATACAGTCTGACGCATATTGGCAAAATTCACCTTACAATATCCTTCAGATAGAAACTTATTATCAAGTTCGGGAATTAACCTTTGATTCTAATTTGATATTTTTTATCGATTACTTGCATATCCGTGTTTCTGATATCCTTTCGAAAGCATATTCTTTGAAACAATGAAACAATGAATTTATTTCTGCAAATAGGCCATAAAACGGCACTTTTACACGTACAATTTATACCTATGTGAAAAACTAGATGAAGCCGGCATTTCATATCTGTCTGTTTTAGAAACACTATTTGTTAAGGTATTGGTAGGTGTTGTGTCATCTCTAATTAGTCATACTAATTATTGTAACACTAGAACTGGCAATGTCAGTATCATCCTTAACTATAAATAAGGTGGCCGAGAGAGTGTCGGCCATTGACAATGTTACTCTGCTGCAGAGAGCTGTCCGACTGTGTACTGTGATATTAAAGTCAAGTATCCAAAATCCAAATTGTTTATTCTTATTACACTAGGTAAACGAGTAGACGGATTGCATGATGGTAAGCAATCAGCCCCGCCCATGGACACCCGCATGACACAAAGGACTTATGAGTGCGTTGCCGGATTTTAAAGAATAAGGGTTTCGGATATTTAACGGGGAGGGGGAGGGATTCGGCCACCGGTAACCTCACTCACACGGCGAAACACAAGGTCGAGGTATCACTCCGGTCCAACCTAGGTCGGCTTCGTGCCTTCCTCTTTCCCCTACCCCAATCCAAAATTTTAAAATCCGTATTCTCAACTCTTCTTTGAAGCTGCTTACTCGGGATTTGTCCTGAAGGCAGTTTTATTTAAGACAATTTATTTACATGCGTCTTATATTCCTGTTTCATGATTCGCAAAAAAGTTTCCAACTGAAATATATATATCAATTATTCTTTCCATTGAGATACAGTTTAATTTTATTTTATGTCAGTTAAGTTTATAATATTTTATTTGAGTTTTTCGTTTTTATTTTGTAAATATTGTTCGCCAGTTCGTAAGCCTTCCCCGACCAATAAGCTTGGGTCGGTAGAATTTATTTAATTTGAACTGCTGTAAATGAAAACCGTTATTGGAAGCGGAACTTTTCATATAAATTACTTCCTGCTTTTGAATTTGCATTTGAACATAACGTAGTTATGGTTTAGAATACGTATTTTTATCCCATTGAATGTACTGAGAATTTTATGAGACCTGCTTTGAAACCACTAATGCCACATCCTAACCAACTTTTATGTGCTTTTAAGTAGATATTTGAATAACAGGACACATTTTCTAAGTCATCATAAAAAAATATACATGCCTAAAAATGTAACGGTTACAAAGTTATAGAAAATTACTTTCATTATCATTTATCTACGTGGTAATTGAAAAAACCTTGATAGTCATTATTATACCAAACATTACCTATCAGTAGGTAAAGTTTACGGAATAGCAAATGAATTAGTAATTCGATCTCCAATTTCCCCGAAACGTTGGGAGGCTTTTGTATAACATGAAAGTGGTAGGATTTGACTAAGTAGTATTTGTATGTATTTTTTTATTTATTTTTTGATATTAAATTATTTTGATTTTTATGAATCATTTTTTTTTTGCTTATTTACTTCATTGATGAAGTGCACCAAGGACGACCGACGACGGTATTGCTTAGACCCTCAAATAAATTAAGTTTTCGAATTACTTTTCTCTTAGTAGTGTGCCTGGATATCATTATAGTTATATAACGTAAGCCTATTATGATACTAACAATATAGCAGACTCAAAATCCACTACAACACCATCCACTCTACGAGCGAATTCACATCCAATCTACGAACAACGTAGAAACGATATTTCCGAAAATATTCCCCAGAGAACTGCTGTATAAATAGAACCCAGAACCGAGTCGAGATTAATAAATACCTAATAACTTAATGCCTAACAGGAACAGAAATATACAGCGATAAAGTGCTTACGGAATTCATTCATAATTTCCAATATCCTAAAAACGAGAGCGTAGGAAGCAGAATCAAGTTTTTACGAGTGTTGGTGCTGAGCCAAAATCGCCTTGTTTTAAATCTTTCTACCTACAAAACGTCCCACGCTTTAGCACTTTTACGATACCCTGTGACGTAATACTTAGATATCACGACCTTGAGTGTTTGGCCTCCTTAGTCCTTTTTACGGATCGGTGTCCTAAGGATGTTTACGGGGTATCCAAAGCCAGCCCCTGACTCCTAATGGTCATTAGGTGACGCTTTGTGCGGTCAGCGTGTAGTTCCCTGACCTGTAATGGTACGAGTACCCTTGATCCTTGTTCATCTTCTCAGGTTCCATTTTGCATGAAGTCAATAACTCAACAGGTAAATTGTTTTGAAATTTTAGCCATTATTATTTATGCTCTGATTGTATACTTGGCGTCCACTGACTAGCGGATGCTATTTCGTAAGATGGTACACAAGTGAGTACTCTTAGTGATAAAATACAGAAGTTTATTTGGTCGAAAAATACGACATCTTCATAACTTTACTCTAGTAGGATATATTTCAAAGAATGCAATTCAAGAATCCTTCCTTTTTACAATTTTCTAATACAAAGTGCACTTATGTGCTAGTTTGAATAATCTGTATTCATGATGACCAACGTTTTATAATACAAAGAGCATATGTATGCTTTGCCTTAAAATGGCGTCGCCAAGTGATTGCGTTGGTACGACTTCGCCATTTTAAGAAGCAAATGTCAACAAGAATAATCGCGAAGAATTATTTTTTATGCACACACAATGGCTAACTTGGGAATTGAGTTAGATTATTTTTTTGGTATTTTTCTATTTGTAAAATATTTTAGTTTGGAGTTATTTTAAGGCACTTTATTTGAATAGCTTTTTACCAATATATAGGTATTTTTTGCATTTTCAATTCACATTGTAAAGAGCTGTTGTTTTAACATGTCAAGTACATGAAAAACAGTCGACACGAATATTGTATGAATCCCGCGCGGTTTCACCCGCTGCTCAGTTCCTATTAGTAGGAGCGTGATGTTTTATAGCCTATTCTTCAAAACATATTCAATTTAAACCCGTAGTGTCTGAGATAAGCACACTCAAATAAGCAAATAAACTCTTCAGCTTTATTACATCAGATAAAAATATCAAAACAGTTTTAGCTTTTGTAAATTTCTTACTCCGGGTTATTTCTGCAAAAGTCACGGGTATTATAAACTACAGACACGGTCACAAAGAGTCGCAATCAACGGTGTGCCTAAGTTTCAAAATATAAGCACTTTAACGTATTCGAACGACAAACGAGCAAAGGAGATGAGAAGCAATCAGCGCCGCCCATTGACACGTTGCATTGCCGGCCTTTTAGGGGTAGCGAAAAGAAGGTTCGGATGTTACTGGAGAACCTGACTTACAAGACCAAATACAAAGAAAACGTTGTTTAGCGCCGGCTTTCTATAAAACCGTGATATCACTCAGCAAAAAAATATTATTTAATAATGCTCAACTAGAAATATTAAAAACAACCAAAACAGTTGCATCACGCAACTTTGCATGTTAACACATGTTCCTTACCTACTTAAGAATTTCATCAATCTTTACGAAGTGCTTGTAAAACAATCTTATCTGGCCCATTTAAGGCATGTTGCAAGTAATGTTCCGGTATTTTTACGATGATAACAAACACCGCTACTCGTGTGTAACTGCCCTAGCTCAGTGTAACAAAATTACTCAATCTCCAGTTTGTAAACAGTGTAAACATGCTTTATGGGTAAACAAAACATTCAAGTAACTGGAGTAGGTGAAATTATTTAGACGTTTTTATATTATAAAAAGAAGATGTTCTCGTATTTTTATATTTATTTACTCAATTTTCTAGAAATGTCTGAGAGTTTTTGATGTGCGAGATAAAATTTGTGATGAGTTTTAAACGAATTACAGTATAAATGAGTTGTTTTTTCTTTAAATAGGTATGCTGCTTCAAATTATCTCAATTATGCACTATTGGACAAAAACAATGTTGGTCTACGTATTCTTTAACAAGAAAACTATGCATTCGATTGTACATGAACTATACAACATCTAACTTTCAATATTTTTATCTTAAAGTGGGAGGCCAAGTCGCCTTTTCAGAACCCGACATGGCTACGTTTCCATGAAATCTCTTTATTGAGTCAGAGGTAATGAGACTAACTGGTAATGAGAGCGATGCATTTTGAAAAAACAAAATGCACTGAACATTTTACTGCACTACGTAATGATCATTAGTGCTTCATATTTACACCGACTCTTCATTTATTTAAAATAAATTAATATTCGAAAATCATTCACATAAATCAACAAGAGAAAAATATTTTCTTTATATTTAAAATTTATTTCAATATAAGGCTGCGGTTCTACTGTGGCGGTTTGGAGGTTTACGGAGCGGAACTGAGTTGTGAAAAACGGTACGTATATCAATTGAAGCGGAGCAGTGTGACACGCGTTCTCTCACACAGATCGCATGTCATATTGTCGGTACAAATTAAGCAGCTTTTTTGTATCTTTCTCTACTAAACTTGGAAGCACGTAATCAAATTAAAAAGAATGAGGGCGCATGAAGCTCTTCCGCCCGCAGTCGGCACAAACCAAATCGATGCTGTTTTGCTGATATTTAACACAATTTCTATCCTCTCTATTGATAGATTGTCTAAGCATTATACATATATATAGGACTGACTACATGATTTAGCAGAGAAATGCATTTTGAAACTGATTGGAAAAGAGTAAAAATGGAGTTTCTTGCTCGTTCTTCTCCATAGGAATCTACACTTTGAAACAAGCCAATAGCTTCACTAGAAGACAGACGGACAGACTGACACGCATTACGTTAGACCCTTTGATATTTCCTTTTTTGCTTGTTGTTCTACTTGTAATAAATGATTTGATGTGATTCTCTAGCAATGCTGTTTTTTTTTAAGTGGAGTGCAGAAAAGTTGTAAATTGGTGATTTATGAATCACAGCACAGCTCTTCTCCGCCGCCGCCTCATTGGCACCGCAGCCTTAAGGCCTTAAGACAATTCAGAGACTTACTTAACGTGATAAGCATTCAAACCTAACTTAAAAACAATATGTGTAAAATAACCACGTCACTGGTTAAATAGCAAAATGAAAATGGAAATAAATAACAAAATTTTGAACAACAAAACAAACGTACACCTTTGTTAAACTCACAAACTCTACGCCGTTGAAAAAGTCCTATATCTTTTCCATCCCTAACACTTATTCTAAGAATATAATGAACAAGAGCTTGCAAACAGCGTTCTCAACTAAAGGGCCATGGAGCTGAACTCTGGCAAAACATGTACGACTCTCAACTCTTACAAGAACAACTAAGTGTTCTGTATATAGTACAAAAGCTTTACAACCTTGACGTACGAACGTGAAATGTCGTTGTTTGAATTTAGAATTTCGAAATTCGAATTTCAAAGCTAATTGCATGAGTTTTTTAGGAATGGGTGTACGTAATACCTTTCTTTAAGCATTTTTGACAAAAGAAGGATTTGTTCATGTTAAATAATTTTTGGTAAACAGTACTCATTGGTCTTCTTATGTCGTATTTTAAAATATTTAAAAAAAAGAATACGATATCAAATTAGTTTGAACAAGATAAAGCCCAGAGTGAGAAACGGGTTCGTCATGACAAATGGAGATAAGTGCAATGAGACAGTCTATTATTGCGTTATTTTTGCATAAATCTGATCTAAACTGGTTCAATTAATATTAAAGGGTATCAACGAAACTCTAAGAACATTATATTAATACGCTTGCATACATATATCACATGCACAACTTAAAGGCTTTAAGGCAGGCCCAAAACTTTGTCTTGTGTACTTCCAAGTTGTTTGTAGAGGTTCCAGAGACGCCAACAAAGGTACTTAGACATCTGTAAGTCTGTATGTTCACAGTTTCAAGGTTTCAAATAAATAGAACTAAATATATACTTAGTACCCAAAATAAATTAGGTTTGGTTTCGAAGAAGTAAATGATAGAATGGTGTTTACTGTGTTCTGTTCTGTGTTTTTATATTTGAATTTCAAGTAGACAATAAAGACGACTTTAATTATATGCTTAGTAATGGCTATTTTTCTTAGTTCATCAGTTTAATCGGTTCTTGGAAGATAGGTTTGAAGGTTCTTTACATGTCTCGAAGAGTGAGACGAAGCTATTGA
The DNA here is from genome assembly GCA_902829305.4 of Spodoptera exigua. Lineage (NCBI taxonomy): Eukaryota > Metazoa > Arthropoda > Insecta > Lepidoptera > Noctuidae > Spodoptera > Spodoptera exigua. Next base: position 10,970,864 of record LR824612.2, read on the forward strand.
TGTTACATTTTAAATTTTCGACTGCTTTAAAAAGTGAATGATTTACAAAAGAGTTGCCGTCAAAAAAGGTTACTTAATGAAAGAAATTAGCTGCCTAGCTTAGCTATCTTATCTACAGTTGAAATATTGTTATTTTTATTTATTTATTTATCATTTTTACAAATATTACATGATTATTAATATTATATAGCAACCAAAAAAACCACTAAGGTTTAAACTTATGCTATCATGAATCATCTCAGATCGATGTGTACGTTATTATCGAAATCAATTTATACAATCTTTGTGTCAATTAGTAGGAGAAAACATTCTTAAAGAATACTCAAGAAATATTTCTTAAGTTTACATTTAATATTTTTAGGTGTAATATTACTTTTTATTTCTGAGGGTATGCTATTAATAAGTCGCGGTACAATATACCCGCTAATTCGCTCGCCATACGTATTGTTGGCGCGCTGTGTAAAACAAACCATAAATAAACAACTCGGTTAAAAAACATAAATAAATAAATAAAATACACTGTCTTCTCTTTGTAATAGAAGACCCACCATTACCTATTAAAGTCACAAAACATAAATACTACAATATACACGTGCATGTTAACAAAGTCGTTTCTAAAATCCTTCACTACATCGTCGTCAGCAAGCTACAGCGGATCTCAGCAAGCTATTCCAGTAAATCCCCCTCAATTTGTCATAACGACCCAAGCTATTTGACTTGCTATAACCGTCCACCACTCACTGTAAACGTTTCCTGTTAACCAGCAATTGTTTCGCACCATTGTGCGGTCAAGTTTGAGAATTTATAGTTAAGGATTCCTTGTTCCTTAGCTGGTGAATAGTATACTTTATTACTTGACTGCTCTCTGTTCTTCTGTTTTAAGATTCTTTGTATTGTTGGCAACGGTTTTAATTGCATTGTTTAAGCGACAAACCTTTACAAGGTACACTTTTCAGATTTGTTGTATATTGCAGACTATGAATAAATAATGAGAGAGTGAGAAAAATAGAGAGAGGGAGGGAGAGAGAGAGAGAGAGGGAGAGATAGAGAGAGAGAGAGAGAGATAAGGCTTTTTGAACTAAATCTTTTATCAAATACTTAAATCATTTAAAAACGTCTATATGTGTATATCTATATATTGTGTTTATTGTTTCTTTTTTCAAATTTTGATAATCTAATTAATTGTTTACTGCTTGCACCTATCGTTTTACTATTTTCTGCATTACCCAAAAGTCAGACTGGTAAAAATGCATACGGCATTAAGTCCACCTTAATGTCGTTCAAATTAAGTGCATACTAAATAATAAATAATTTAAAGCCTGAAATAGAAATAAGCATAATCTAGGAACATTACAAATAAAATAGTTCTATGCCTAACGTATCTGGCATTTATGGTTTACTCACACAAATACGTCTGTTGTTTAAGATCGATTTTATTGCTGAGCTGATCACCATCTGCCGTCTCGTAGGGATAAAAAACATGGAATATATTAGCAGCTAGATAACTGGAAGACATCGTAAATTGTAAGAAAGGAGATCTGTGTATTAGTTGATGAGTTGGCAATCAGACAAAATAGTATTACTCAGTAGAAGCTACCAGATTCGTTCTGCATAATAATGTCTCTGTGTTCATGGCTCATCATTGAACGAGTTTATAAGCTACATTACAAAGCTAAAATAACTAGCTGTGTTGTTTTTAAAGATACAGATTTACGTTAATATTTATATGTGAATATCAAGAGATTGTGAACTGTTCAAATTCACATAACGATATATGGTATATATGGTATGGTTATAAATAAAGTTCGATAAAGGTTTAAATTTTTTATAAAGGTTTTTTAAGCAATAGCTACTAGCCAATGATGAAAATTTGATATTTTTTAGACATAAATGTGTCCCAAGAATAACAGCACTCGATTCAATGCGTTATGGATGACTGGTTTTGTAAATACAAAGACAAAATAGTCAATTATATAAAACAAAATACCCCAAAAAAATAAGTCTCAATTTCCTAAAGCGACAGAATAGATTTAGACAAACAATTCCAACAAGTTTTTGCCCTAATTAGATCAACTGACTTCACTCGTTACCTAATAAAAACTGTTTTCATTCCCTTCCATTGTATAAAGTTTTTATGGAGCTATTCTGGAACCACATCGTATACGTTGGGAAAAACACTAGCGCTTGAAAAGTTCATGCAAGCGTAAAGGAGTTGCTACTTGTGGCCATACACATGAATTAGCAAACTCCTTTTAACGTCGTCTAAATGCTCTTGCAAACATTCTTGAACACGAGAATAAATTGAGTACAAATTCTAAGCAATTTAAAGCGGCTTTGATTAAAACACAACATGTTCGTGACAGTGGCAAATAAGATTTCGTTTTGTCTGGATTTATTTTTCTTAATCGGAGTCAAGTTTTTGGACTTATTCAGTTTGATGAAAATGTTGTTTATGGACTCCTTTTTAGTAATTTCGTCAGGAAAATCGTGTGTTTCATGTTCAATATTATTTTGGACTAAATCTCATCGGAGGAAGTAATATGTAAACTACCTTTAATTTTAGAAGTTTTCGAACTTGGCTAAACATTTTGATAACGCATCGGAATTCACTTTATTTATTGCAATGGATTGAACGTTTGTACAAAACGATTCAGGAATTTACAAACTCTTCATTACTATAGAAAATGTCTTAATACTAAAAGAAGAGAACCAGATGCATGTTTGAAGAATAAGAGTACCTACATTAATTTATCTCTATATTAATACTATAATTATTTCTTTATTATCTAATATACAGTTCTCCCTGAACTACAATCAATATAAATCTTGTAATAAGACCATTTCGGTCGCTATAGCACCGAAACAGTTCAATAGTCTCGTTTCACAAGAAAAAGTAATATAAAAATCTTCTCAATCTAGATTGGACTTGTATGAATACAATATAGAAATCTAAGAAAGTCGTTCACGACGCCGTCATGCATGTCAGACTGGATCTAATTGGGACCAGTCATGAACTGGTCTACATCGTTTATACGAAACAGATGGTAGCCTAAATATTAACAACGCAAAATATCAAGATAAGGCACAGCTAAGAGTTTGCAAAAAACTAAATACCAAAAACTAATTCCAACAGAAATTTCAATAGACCTCTTGGTTTCACTGGAGTACCGGTACAACCAGTTTTTTATGGTATGGTAAGCAATCAGCGCCGCCCATGGACACCCGCAACAACAAAGGAGTTGTTGTCGAGTGCGTTGCCAGCCTTTTAGGAATGAAGGTTTAGGATATTAAAGGATTGGGAAGGGATGGGGGATGTCCCCATCCTCCATCCCTTCCCAACCGAGGGTTTGGACCTCCGGCAACCTCACTCACACGGCGAAAAACTACGCCGTGGTTGTTTCACGCCGGTTTTCTGTTACGTGTTAACACGATCAAACTTTATAAGACACGCTTAAAAGAATTATTATCCACTTTTTTTGTAACTATGTTTCACTAACACTAGTAAAAAGTACCAGTTCAATTGTAAAAAAGTCAACAAGACCAAAATTGTTTCTTTGATTAAACATGTAAAAAATAGACAAGACCCGAAACCAATCTGGTTGATATGAATGAATAATATCGCCGGCGAACACTATCAATTATTCATTGAACGAAATTGTCACCACAGATGTTTAGGATATAAATAATACCGCGTGACATGCATGCGTAGATCAGGAATGGTTTAAAATAGAAGATTGAGCGGGAAAAGAAAATATATTTTTAAGGAAAGTTACTAGAAAAGTTAATTGTCAATGAATGAAGAATATTCATAATAGCTGAATTTTAAATTTAATATAAGACCTATTTAGGTAGCTAGTCCTAGTATAGCTAGGTAGCTAGTATATCTTTTGGAGATGGTGAAAAGCCCAGATTACTCCCGACTTAAGCAACAAACATATACAAGACCACACTTATATTCATACTATCAACTTTATACGTCGCTACGTATTATGATTTGTCCACTGATTATGAAATATATTTTTTAGAATTTAGGTTGCCTAAAATCAGGATTAATCTAGGCATCTTTACAATTCTAAAAAATATATTTCATAATCAGTGGACAAATCTTAAACAAGATTACGCCTATATGCATACTATTAAGTTAGTCCGCCCCTGTGTAATTCCTCTACATATACGAATTTAAATAAACACCAACAGAAGAGGCTCTTGTGATACCTACCCACATATTAATATTTAAATAAAATCAATTACTAGTTTTTTTGTGCGCCTAAATTATTGACATAATGGTTTCATTCGCTTATGACTTAAGCCAACACAATGTCCGAGTGGTCGTTGGCTTCAAGTGATAGACACTTGAGAGCAGCAATTGAAATCGCTGACGCAGGAGCTGGACGGAGCTTGGTGGCGATAAGTCTCTAAAATTGCCTCTATCTTATGTTATCTTTTGTAAAGCAATTTGGAGACGATGTATGTTATTATAACATTGTGTCTTTAAATCTGTCTATTTTGGTATAATACCGTTTTTTTTAAATAACCTTGCCCCACACTTGGAATTTCTCGTATGTCGTGCCATGTCAATATGTAGATCACACAAAGAGTTCTTCCGTACGGATATCGAACTCGCGAAACGTTGCGCGGCAGCCAGTTCTCAGCCAGGGCTCAGTCTGATCAATTGGAAACTTTAATCCCAAATCCCGAATAGAGTAGTTTAAGGAAAATACTCAATTCAGGAGTTTTCTTTTTGCAATTTAAAGGATGTACCGGTACTCAGAAAAGAGACATCTCAAAATAACCGATTAATGATATACTTATGTGACATGTGTGGTACATAATGTAGCTATTGAGAGATAGCGATACAATAAGGGATTTAAATATTCATCAATACAAAGGTTTACACACAAAGCCATTCACTATTTTGATAAAAAGCCTAAAAATATACAAAGTTACCTAACGACTAACAAATTTTCGTCGCCCAACGTTTTCGCTAGAGTCAACTCCAATCAATCTCAATTCTGGCACGTAAATGTCCGACTCCAACATGGAGTAGTAAGCCAATGGAGAGATATAGTGCAACTGACGTACTCGATAGACATTCACACAAAGGCATTAAACAAATTACTCGCATCTCTAGCCGTAACGTTGGTTCGTTTGAATATAAATCAGTTAATTTTGGTGCATATTTTTGTAATAAAACTTTTACTGTAGTAATTATGTAGTTGAAACCAAAGGCGGGTTTGGCAACTCGGGCAAAATGACTTTCAATGTCATAAGTATGAAGGATAGCCAAATAATGACCTTGGTTCCACTGGTCTACTTACCGGCCATCAAACTAATAAAAAGACGACACTAACCAGTATCAAATGATCGTATCTTTTTGCACTAAAGTCTTTGAGAACTCCATCAGCTAACTCCTCAATCGCCTTCAATCAATCACCATCCTTTATGTTCCATATGTCCCAACTGTTTTTTATCTAAAGGGCTTTTATTATTTTTGTACCATCGGGATCTTAAGTAGAAGTCAAGTCCGGAATAAAATATCTCTCTTCCTTAATGTAAATAAATGGCTTTGAAGCCAACGAGTACATTGTTACAAATTGATCAGGATTGAACTAAGTGCTGGGTTGATTGGAAGTGAGATCAAAACATGTAGGCATATTGGCAGGATTTTGTGAGTCTTTGCCTATGTTTTTGGCTGTTGGAGTAGTGTGGATAATAAACCGAGCGTCAATCAAACTGATGTATGTCTGGCATTCAAAGTATTCAGAACACGCTTTTATATTTGCCTTTATGCCTTGTGTGGCCTTCAGCTTTTACTATGAAGACTCCCTTACTGACTTCTATTTAAGTTTAATCTTTCTAACTATCTGGTAAGCATTTATTATTAAAACGTTTGAGTGGTTTCTTAAACCCTTTTCTTGAAAGCTTTATATTTTTTTATGTAATAGGTCGGCAAACGAGCAGACGGATTACCTGATGGTAAGCAATCAGCGCCGCCCATGGACACTCGCAACGGAGGAGTTACGAGAGCGTTGCCGACCTTTTAGGGATTAGGGATTTGGAGATTTAGGGATTGAGGAGGGATTGGGGAAGGGGAAGGATGGGCCTCCGGTAACCTCACTCACACGGCGAAACACAACGCAGTGGTTATTTCACGCCGGTTTTCTGTGAGGCCGTGGTATCACTCCGATCGAGCCGACCCATTCGTGCCGAAGCATGGCTCTCCCACACTTAAAATAAAATGTTTCAATAATTCTTCTATTTGGAACTGCCTTTTGTAAATTTTAATGGTATTTTATAACTGTCGTCGATTACACGATGTCCTTCTATCAGTTTGTTGAACTAAGTGCCCTAGAGATTCTGGCTGAAATATTTTGCTTATGTTATCTATTATATAAGCAAAATGTTTGATACGTAGGCGGCACTAGACGTGGATGCCTCGTCAAAACAATATTATATTTATGATATGTAACTACTATCTATACTATCTATAAAAAGCCTGGAAAGTTTTCACGTAATTATAGTCTCAGTATTCATAAGTGAGAAAATTTTTGAATACATTTTGGCTACACATTAAGCAATTCTTATAAAGTTTATCATGGTCTTGCTTTATATGGTCTCTTCGAACATACAACGGTCAATTTATACTGGTTTTTAATTTTTAGAAGCACGTAATGACTTAATGATTCATGATTGACTTTGACATTACGTACGTACGATCATATTATATGCAGATGTAGACAAACATAAAAAAAATTGATTACTCACAGTATTTCACTAACACAAATTTTAACCTGACTGAAGAAAAAGAAGTCTTATAGCTACCGATATACGTTGTTGTCCAGAACTCACCCTGAAACAAGAAAAATAAAAAACATTAATATTGTATTCTTCCAAAATGCACAAGAGTACACACAAGGTAATAAATAAATCTTAGACTACCGGATACCTGCAATACGTATTAAAACCCACCTAAAGATCAAGCGTAACGCTATAGATTACCAGGGTGTCAGAAGTACAAAGGAGTTCAGCTAAACGACGCGTGACCGCACCCTACGTCACGGGCTGATTGAGATTGATTCAATCCAGTTCATGGTTACATTATCAGTCACATGTCTCACTTGTTCATTGTAATTTGTATTATTACTTCGCATCATTTCTCTGGTGCTATGCACTATAATCGATTGATATTAAAAAGTTTGTCGTGTTTACATTACATTATCTATATATGTTTATTATACTAGCTTCCGACCCTCATATAAAAGTAATGTATACCGGGATTTTAAAAACAGCAGCGTTTAAAGCGACATCTCAACTAAAATACGCAAATCAAGTATAAGCCTATAGCACGCAGGAACATTGTAACTATAGGTATATGTGTGTCATTGAAAGAACTTTTGAAGTCCGACCAGCTGTTTCAATTATTTCAAAGTTACAAATTTTATCTATTTATTATATTAGTATAGATTATGTACACTTGTATTGAACAAATGTAACTCACTCTCGTCGAGATGGAATTTGCCCCTAATCAAGTTTTTCATCGATAATCGTTATCGCAAGAAACGAAAGAAATGTACGGGAATAAATTTTTTGACCACGCGACTTATCGATGACCTTGAGGAATCTTCATACATTTATTTCGTTTCTTAAGCTTGACTGCACGGTGGCTGGGCCACTGGCTGCCTTGCGACCTGTCGCGGGTTCGATTCCCGCACGGAACAACACTTTGTGTAATCCACACAATTGTTTTTACGGGTCTGGGTGTCATGTGTATGTGAAATTATATGTTTGTAAACGCACCCGCGACACAGGAGAAAATCCAAGGGTGGGGCAACGATATTAAAAAAAAACGATAACGATTACCGATGCTGAACTTGGCTAGGGGTGCTAGAATTGTCTCCTAAAGTAACAGTTGGCAATGGACTAGTTCATAATCACACATAAAATAGTTAAAATATAGATCTGCTATAAAAGTTTAATATCTCTGCCTAATTCCTTCTGAGAATAACACAATGAATGTACATTTTTTATAATCCTAACATTTCGATCGCAAAATAAATCACTCACAGAAATCTGAACAGAACGTTCTTAGAAACGTTTTAGTGTTGAATGTACACATTACACAAGTTTTGTTTTATGGCCACTAAAACTACACATAGGCTATGTTTAGTATCTGTTACAAGAGCATTAATTACCATCGTTATTAAAACTGCGTTCCGCCCACTAGTTCGTTAGTTACCAGAATGTGTTAATTTAAAAATTAGATCACGATACATTCATTCTAATGTTAAATCATTTTATTTTAAATAACCATCAGTTATCAGTTTTCGAAGATGCACACAGACCTCAGAATGGTATAAATAATGCATGGTAAACGCAGTGGCAGCGTAACTGGCTGCTGAGTGTGATCTGCAAATTGTTGTTTAGGGCTGGTGTATCTATGTCAATTTGTATTTTTGTAAACGCACCCATAGGACAGGAGAAAATCCATATGCAGGGCAACGTTCTTTAAAATATAAAAAATAATAGATAATAAATTCTATTCAAATTAAAGATTACTTATACTCTTCAAAGAAATATTAAGCTACCGTTGATGCAAATGCAACATTGACTCAGCACCCAAATGGGCATCTAACTCCAGCGACACCAAACAGGTCAGTAATTTTAAGCAGCCCAAATGGACACCCAAATTAACCGCTATGTGTAACCATTTGGATATAGTTAATCCGATTACATTGCCTTCAACTAGGTAATGTAGGCCAACAGTTGGACTATTGCATTTGAAAAGGCTTACAAATACTCATTACTGGGGCAAATGAAGTGAAAAACCAATTTGGAGTAGTGACCACCCACCGAACGCGTGAATGATTTTGGACTTAGAAAATAATACTATCAACTATACGGAGTATCGGGGTAGGCTAAAAGTGATGTTAGCACATGCCCATTTAGATGAGTTTTTTTGCATTGGCCTTAACCATAATAGATTTAGCTCGAAAATGAAGGTGGAAAATCATTCAATGTCTTTTCCCACCCTGGCTAGGGAGGGATGGAGTTTCGGAATCTTACTGAATGAATACCAACCTGTCCCTTCGCGTGCCCTAGGCCGGAGTCGCGCTCATGATTGCGCTTGCAACCACAAACAGTGTGGATGCCCTAAGATTAGAATTATGTATAAATCAAATGTTTTGTCACCAGGCTTTTTTTACATGTTTTATTGACCAAAAATTCATAGCGTTAACTCAGATGTAGCTGTTCAATTGGTTTTCCATGTTTATTTCAAATGAACATTATCTTCGCATTTTCGTATCACAATTTATCTACAAAACAAACTCTCATTATTCACATCTGAAAACACGAGTAATCGCCTTAAGCCATGCTTGTTTTCGGAACAAATAAAAAACAATTAACACTGTGACCAAACAGATTAAAACAAAAGACACCGACACACAAGGTCAATCAATAATTATTTAGTGTGGAGAAGACAAGATAAGCATAGGACATTCAATTTATTTACAAGGACGTTGTAATTTCGTGGGTACTTCCAGATGTTGTCGATTCGTTCCGAGTATTAGTCATTTGAAGACAATGTACTGTGAAGGCGAGAAATGATTTTTTTAGACGAATGATTGAACAAAAAGTTTGTTTTTGTTGTCAGTTTATACTTTTAACTGTAAATAAAAAACAGGTTCCTAGTGTTCCATGAAACTCGTCGACCATTTACATAGAGAACCATGCGACTGGATTAAATATGGGTAAATGATGTTATATATTCTTTTCTTTAACTCAAAGTCAATATAATTTTGCAAAACCTAAATAATCTAATCTATTTTAATGAAATATTAAGAATTACGCATTAGAATAAAATCCTAATCATTTCAGCCTACTAATAATACACATGAAAAACAATATTCGGCTAAAGGTCGACAACCTCAACAATATACGAAGACGGAATTCCCAATATTCGATTTGTCCAGTAACGACATCTAAATCTATTAAGGGTGAAAAAATATCGAGATAGCATTTCAATTAGGTCACAGAAATAACGATAAAGCCTCCCAATTGTAGTCGCCCACTTTCGCACTGCCACTCAAGAATTAAGCTGTGCTTGGCGATCTGCCAATCACAGTAATACTGTCATAGATTTTTTCTAAAAAGGTTAAAGACCCAAGGAGTTTCCTATACGAACTTCCGAAAGTGGAAATAAGATGTTTGGCTACTATGGCACTCAAGGTTTGTCAATATTTGTTTTGAAATCAAGTATTTTTGCTTTTCAACATGCTACATGAAGATGCCAAAGAACACTCTAAAGCCATCTCGAACACCAAACCCAGAACCAAAGCAAATTTCTTAAATATACTTCCTTGAATTTCCTCTCCTTTCTGTTCAATCGCACCCATTTCGTAAGAAACGGAAATTCTATTGGTGGTTCAGTGCACATCTCTTTCTTTGACTGCGGAATCTGAACCTTAGGGGCGTTTGCACAAGCCGCAAGATCAAGTTCAAGGTGAAACTGATTACTCGCAAGAGCTCTTGAGAATGTAGGTCTCACTTAGGCGCATTCCATTCTCTGCCGCTTACTTGGAGCAATTTTTATTGAGATTCCAATGACACAACGCTATTCGCAGTGGAATATAAAGTTATGACAGTCCTCGATGAAAATCGTTAAGTTCAAACGGACTTAAGATAAATACGAGAAACGGAGACGTGAGTAAAATATTAGTATAATAAATACTGCTCAGATGGAATGAGAAAAATCTCTCTTTGGTATTTCTTTATAAATTTTGCTGTAAGTATTTAATCTTGTGAAGTCTCTAATATTAATAGACGGTCCTGCCGTAGCTGCGGCACTTTAAGAAAATGAAGAAGAAAAAGGAAAGAAAAAACATTTATTGGTGTAGACGCTACGTGGTTACGTTTGTAAAGATTTTCTTAACCTTACATAAGCAAAGTGTGTATATCATCTAACCATTATTAACAAAATAAAATAGTTTTATACAAAGATCAAAGCAAAGAGAGTATAGTCGAATGCCAACAATTTTAAAAATAAAATTACGTCTGACCAATCTTCTCCTAAACCTACAATTCTATATCTACACCACTAAATAGACGCAACACCACAAAAACGTGAACAATAGAAGAAATCTTTCGCTAAATCTACAGCTTTATTTTTCCTATTTCCAGACACGCTGAACTGTGATTTTTTGTCGACTTCTGTCGACACTTTTTGTCCAAATATCTTGGAATTCCGAGATCATCACGAAATTAAACTGAGAATCAAACCAAAGAGTTTTTGTGTAACACAAGTCCTAATTTTACCATAGTATGTATTTACGAGTTTTTGTGGTAAGCATAGCCATCACACGACTCTTTGGAATGGATGAATTAACTAATAATATTAAGATAAAAACGAACGTTGGCGAAGTCTGCTTCTTGTGGTATTTTTAATTAAACACAGAGTAAATATCTGACGAAAACTTCGACAAATTCACCTTAATACGTAATAAGACTGTGTGGTTGGCGCAGAGGCTTGACAACTGGCTGCCGCACAACGTGTCGCGGATCGATTCCCGCACGCAACAATTCTTTGTGTGATCCGCAAATTGTTGTTTCAGGTCTGGATATGGTGCGTATTTCAAATTGAATGTTTTAACAAAAAGAAAAAAAAATAGAAGCCCTCGTTCAAGTTATACTGTTATAAAATTTACTAGTCATCCAAATATTGCAATCAATACAAAACTGTCATTTTTGTCCAAACGCTCGCCGATTATAACAAGGTCCTTTCACGCTTCAAATAAAATGTTTTACACGAAATCACAAAGGATACTACAGCCAAACATTTATACAATAAAATAAAAATAACGATGACATTTAACAATCTTTACTTGTGTTACACTGTTAACATTGTCACCGAAATAGTTGAGACTTACGAGTTATTTTTGATGACAAATCACACGTCTAGACTGTTTTATTTTGCGCTGTGAGCAGTTACAAATTAACACATCACTTGACTAGACAGCTAGTTACAGTTTTCGTGGCAACGTCGCTTTTTTACGAACTACTTACTTGGGTATGTGAAAACATATACTGTGTATTCGATTTGAGGGCTGGAAACCTAAACAAATCATAGTTTCGAAAATTTTTAATTTACGCAAAAGAAATTTGTCTAACAATAATACGGATTATGTTTACCTAGTGTACCAAGTATATTAACAAATAAGTTTCATAATACATACTAAACTTAGATTCTGAATGAAAAATGGTGTTTAACGGAAATATGATATACTAAGTAATATATTTTTTCAAACAACAACTATACATTGATCTAGATACAAGAATTGTGTTTGCATACCATATGCAGCTTGGGACGTGCTAACAATTTTAAACAAGGAATTCTAGAATTCCATACAGGCATATTTAAGAATAGAACGCTTCTCTAAACTTAAGCTTTGTTTTATTTCAAACGCCTTTTACATGTTCCCTTATAATTATGCACATGCAAAATACATTAAACTCGTCGATTAATGGTTTTTGTTCTACAAAAAAACAATGAAGCTTTAAAACGCAAAGCACGTACGTGCCCTATTTAAGTGTACCACCACTGAATGCATAAAATACCAATAATGTTAAAAAAAACAATCTGAATTGCACTAAAGGTCGAAAACAGCAAATACTTTTTATCTTTTAAACACGTTGTCTCGCACTAATATTTTCTCTCATGTTTGCACCTTGCACAGCAGCTACTGCCCAGTCACTATGCCAAGCCTTGCAGTTGAAATACATTTGTAAGTTATGGGAAAGAAACGGGTTTGTAATGATGATGCAGCAAGAGAAACAAAACTCGAATATTATTAGTACTAAGAGTTTAAGTCAACTCAATAGCTGTCAAATGTCCCAAACAAAAGAAAATCACACACAAGCTTTTTAATAAGTAGAGCAAAAACAACTGAAGCGAGCGAAATAATTTCGTCAACTTATAGCTATCCAAAACATTTTCAGTTTTTCAACAAAGCATTGATGCTGTATGATGTCCGCCAATTAAAAAGGACTGCTATGTGTGTGAAGAACTCTTTGCTGCCGGGCGTGATTCGGACACTAACGAACTGCCGAACGAGATCTGGCTGCGAAATGTTACCCTAGAGATCCTTTACTTCGTTTTTACTAGGAATTCCACTCACTATTCTATCTACTTCGAGTTTTTCTTGACGAAAATATGAAGTGTTTTTCGCAAAATATTGTTGTGTAGAAATTCTTATATTTCTATGTCAATAAACATGTAGAAAAACTGGTGAAAAATTCTACGAAAATTTTTGGTTGGTTACTGATTTATTGATAATTGGTTTGGAAATAATGCAATTAAGGTCAATTCCTGATGTAATTATACGTAGGTACTAATATTTGCAATGATTGGTTTACAATGAAATAAGTAAACAAACAAAAAGCATTCTATAAATAAACAACGCTCATTACACTATTTGCAATTGAAAACCATCAAATAACAAAAACAATGAGCGAAATTCTTTGCCGGAGTCTATTTTTTATATTTTATGAAAACTCACTATGTAGATTTACTCATTCACTTCTATGAAAACGCAACATCAGAGAAGTTTCAACTGGTTGCCGGGGATATGGGGTTATGGGGATTTGAAGATTTAGTTGTCACGGCATTTTTTGTGGTGTCATTATATCCCTTCGGTAGAGCCCGCCCAGTCGTGCCGAAACATAGATCTCTCCCACTTAAATTGAGGAACACAGAATTTCCTTAGGGTAAATAACCTGGGTCGTGGCCTTCAAGGCCCGAGTGTATAGGTTGCTTATAGGTAGGTGTCACCACCACATCGTAAATCACACAATCGTTTATCACTAGGGGAAACGGTGGACAAAACGTAAACCCATCAAAGAAAACAGTTTAATTTGCGATTCTAAAACCTATTTCATAAGATAATAACCACACGATCAGCGTTAACAAAAATGAAATACCTACCTACATTTAACATCGATAAAAATAGCACGTGGATAAACCGGGTGCCTTTTTAAATTGTAAACGGATTGCTTCTATTGAATGTTCATTTAATTTTCTACAAAGTCCAGCCTGCAGAACGTGAGCAAAACCAAAACGGCGGCTACGTCATTTTGTTAATTGGTATAGAAACCAAGGCCAGATGTGCAATATCGACGGCGATTTTTTTCATAATTGCAGGGACGGACCCAACGAATTAACCCGAATCTCTCGTTCATTTTCTCCCCAACCATTTAGGAACTCGGACCTTTCTATATTACTTTTCATGAACTATTTTCTTCGCTGGTTGTACCTCCCATTTAATCCCGATGTCATCTTGTAAGGGTTCACTTGTCAACGACCTTCGTTCTGCTGCTTATTAATATCGAAATGGTTTTAATCACACAACTATTCCGGGTTATATCGATAAGTTTGAAACTGATCCCTTATTCCTAACTTGATCAAGTATTGACGTTGCGCGGGTCGAATTCCAAAACTCCTTTAATTATTAAGTTTCAGATCCATAGATTTACTAATGAATTTTAGGGCTCATTAAGTTTGCCTAAATAACGAAAATTATTGTTACTAAGAAATCGGAACAGACAAAACTAGTATTTTGCTCCAGTAACATAATACAATATCAGTTTGAAGATTTGTATGACCGTTTAAGATCAAATTCAAAATGTTTAATACGAGTACTTAATCATATAAATGGGAATAACTTCTAGCCTTGAAATTCCTAAACCACACGATATAAAAATAAAGAAACATACGAGCTTCTTTATAGCCACAAATCCTCAACGTTATGTGGAAAGCTGACGTCAGAAAGTCTCATTTTTAGCGTTCTGTAGATCAAAAGAAATATCTTTATTTTTGTTGTTTATTAATATTTTTGCTTAAGAAATTCAAAACAATATGAAATTGTATTTGAAATAGAATAAGATGAAAGAAATCTTCAGCTAACAAAAGGCAAAAGAGGTAAGTGTGCGAGAGACATGCTTCGATACGGATGGTTATGATACGAACAACCATAGTCATATGTTTCGCCTTGTGAGGTGTGATCTTCCCCCCCCCCCCCCCTAATCCCTACCTAATGCAGCAGTGCCCAACGCACCCGTAACTTCTCTGGATTTCGCTTGGCCAATGGCGGCGCTGATTGCTTAACATGAGGTGACACGTATGCTCGCTTGCTACATGTCACTTAAAAAAAAATAACCTTTATAGTGAATTATAGTGAATTCAATGTATAATAAAAAAAAACATGGTCTGGCGCCATTTTTGACACTTCAAAGAAATTTAGGCCATTATTGCACTGACCATTGACCTACAATATCGAAATTTGGCAAGAAGAACCATCTTATAACACCAATACGCATTCTAGTGACATAATAAAAAAGTTTTTTGGAGACTTGTGTACGTGTACGTGCAGAACCCTCGATCGGTGATTCCGAGTGGGACTTGTAATATTTTTATCGTTGCGAGTTATATTGGACATAACATTAGTTTTATACTGCAGAAGCGATTTATTAAATTGCTATTAAGAACTTAAATCATATTTATAGTCCAGCTCCATGCTTATTCTGTATCTCAGCTAATATTCCTGGCATTGGACCAGAAATAGACAAATTATAACTTAGTGCCATTATTTATAAGTTCCAAAATGAGGTGGTTTCTTTTGACGCTTGGAGTCAATTTTAAATCAGTTCGGTATTTTGTATTACAGATAGGGAATTATGAGATTGCAGAACGCAAAGCTGACAAAACCAAAACAAACAAAAGTACCTGTTGTGGTCTCATCATCATCATCATCAGCCTATAAGTGCCCACTGCTGAGCAAAGGCCTATTCTCACACGGAGAAGGTTTGAGCATTAATCACCACGCTTGCTCAATGCGGGTTGACGATTTCAAACTTATAATTATAAATTATAAGTCCAGGTTTCCTCACGATGTTTACCTTCACCGTATATCAGTGGTGTCTAAATAATCCTAGAAAGTACTTATAACTCGGAAAAAGTCACATTGGTACTTGCCAGGTTTCGAACCCACACCCTCATGCATGAGAAGCGGGCTCCTCAACCTCCGGGCCACCACGACTGTCCTGTTGTGGTTTATTAAAAATAAATGATTTGACTTTGACTTTGATAAAGTTTTAACCTTTCTTACAATAATGTGATCATTTTTCGAAATGTTCTCTACAATCTACAAAACTGACAACATTTTACAAATACACATTGCGAAACATTTAAATCGATTTTCGATTACGACTACACACTAGCAAAAGGTGCTAACCAGAAATATTGGAATGATATGAATCTGCACGTCAATAAACATCGTAACGGTGTTCATAAATTTATACGAAGACTGGTTGATGCCGATTCATATACTTATTGAAAGATTGTGTTGTATTCAAAGTGCATGTTGTTACTGTTTCAATTCTATGAGTTTTCTGACTAAGAATTTAATCCGTTCATAAACAGCTAATATGAAATGTTATAAAGACCAGATTAATTTCTTAAATTTCACAACTTTTAGATGTTATCAAAAGTATTTTTATAATCAATTGAGTTATTGAAATCATAGTAAATTCTGATCATATACGCTTATACCTAGCTTCACCAGAGGTGTTCTATCATATACCAGACCTTCAATACCAAAAAGAAGGAAGTCCTTACTAATTAAAAAAAAATTTAGCTTCAAAATTAGGGTGATCACCCAACACTCAACACTCCTAAAGACATTAAGTCAAGCCCCACGAACATAAAGGATAGCAAAATTGAAATGTCAATCTTCGTCTACAATCTAATAAAAGTCAAGATTACATCTTTAGAGTGGAGCACGGTGTCAAATTGAATAAGCATACATTTCTTAGAAAGGACATCATCCTTCCCAGAATTCTATTCAAGATATGAGGTAGAATAAAAATTTGAATACCAGATGTCGCTCGTGACGCATTGAGGGATGTTCGTTTTAAATTATTCCTGTTCTTACATTTTGATTTTGAATGCATTGGAGATGATTTAGAAATTGATGTGGTCGTGGAACTGCCTGACTGTCTATTGTTTAATATTATGAACAAGAGTATGCAATTTTCAACCTTGATGTCTTCAAAACGTCTTTGTACAGTCAGCTCCAAAAGTCGATGAACAGAATCAACTTTCCAAAACACCAGTTCACAATAAAATGCCATAAGTTATAGTCACAACTAGGAAACAAAATAGCCTGTACATCAGAAATTTACAAAAGTCGTTAAACACGACTAATTCAAAAGTATCTGTGCACTATAATATTCCTAAAGTCGCTGTACACCATCAATCTAAATGTCGCTGAACATAATTGTATCAAAAGTCAGTAAACAGCAGAAAAGTCAAAATTAGGTTAACAAAGTATATTTTTAATGTTGCACTGTGTTAATATAATTTTGACGCTTACGTTGTTCAGCTACTTTTGGGACAGTGCTCGCTAGACCTTAATAATGTATTTTAACACGTAAGTATCCATTTCAATACTTATTTACACATCAATTATATTTTTAACCGACTTCAAAAAAGGAGTAAGTGCTCAACTCGATGCGTATTTTTTTTATGTATGTACACCGATTACTCGAAGACGACTGGACCGATTTGCAAAATTCTTTTTTTATTTGATAGGGTTTACCTGCCATTTGTTCCTATTGTCATGAGGTCAGAATCTGATGATGGATTTCTGGGGAAATCGAGGGGAACTTTCAATAATTGCAGGGGCGAGTAGTTCTTTTGTATGATGTTTAAGTAGGTCTTTTACAACACTATAACTTGACGAAGGTCGAAGTCGACCTGATGTTCGAGCTGGAAGACAGTCGAGGGATCTTCTTGACTATTTGGAGTAGTTGCCTTGTGTTTGAGCTTGAATGATTCGTATTGGCACTTTGCACCAGGCTTGGTCGTAACTGTCATTAAGGGTCTGATGATGAGAACGAAGGACAGGGAACTCCTGAACGGAATATAGTAGCTACTTCGTGTTTGAACTTAATTCATATTGTCAGTAATCATACTAATATATAATATGAAATAACATAAACATCACTCTAACAATCTACGAAGTAGACAACTTTGTACACAGAAAATTTATTTTTTATGTTTGTGTTTACTTTTTGAAGTCGTTTGTTTTTTTTTTTCATTTAGGTAAATAGAAAATAATAATAATAACTATTTTTATAATCTCGCAGTAGGTGCCAAGTAAATGCTACATACCAAACAACAACAGTATTAGAAACGTGTATTGATCGGTACCTAGTAATCATCATTGTTTTTCTTGGTACCTGGCACTTAATAGTCACCGACTTCGAGATTATAAAAATAGTTATTAAAATTATTTTCTATTTACCTAATTGAAAACATGTATTACTTTGTACACAGAAAATTAATTTTTTGTTAAAAAATATTTTATTTCACCATTTTAAGTGATATGCAAAGCAAGCAAGGATAATGCGTTTCGAATGAGAAGACGCCAGCTACTTGAGACCGAAAATCACGGTAATAGTAGTAGTCCTTAGTGTTCAGTTCTGTAAATTGTTGAGGAATGCCCTCGATTGTCAATGGTCTCCATCATTATGCATACTGTAGACCCTCAACATAGTTACATAATCTATATAGGTGCAAAGTGCTCACCAATACGAATCATTCCAGCCCAAACACAAAATAATTACTCCAAATAGTCAAAGAGATCCCTCTACGGCCTTCCGGCTCCATCATCAGATTTACTGCATAACTTCATTGTAACTCATGTAGGTGCGAAGTTTTTATTGATATAAATGAATTAATTCTAAACACGAGGTAGTTACTGGAAACCGTTCAGGCGTTCCCTGAGCTGTCCTTCGTTGTCATCATCAGACCCCTAATGACAGTCACTACCAGTCTTGGTGCAAAGTGCTCACCAAGAAGAATTATTCAAGCCCAAACATAAGGCAATTACTCCAAATAGTCAAGGAAACCCCTCGACTGTCTTTCGGTTTCATCATCATTAGGTCGAGTTCAACCATCGACAAGTTGACGTAAATACCTGAATAACTACACAAAATATACGAATCATGCCGACTGTCCCTATAAAATTTAAAATTTCCACTCGATTTTTCTGGGTTTCTATTAAAATTAGTTAGACTAGCAGAATGTCGGTCCTTATGTCAGCTTGGAGTTGTCATGCTCACTCAAAGGTCACATTGGCGGTGGCACGGTCACTGGATCGCTCGATTCCCTATATTATGGTTGAGTTGGGCGATGCTGGTGTACGTGTCATGCTCGTGAACGGGCGCCGTCAATTGGGACTGGTCAGCTCCGGACTGTCTATGGTCCTTAAGGTTATTTTCTTTTTATGTTTCTCTGTATACACGCGTTACACTGTTCTCACATATTCAAACTAACTAAATAATGTATCAAAGAATGTTTATGTGACACTGATTTTAAAAGAGTAACCATGGAGTTTCTTGCTCGTTCTTCTCCATCGGAATCTACACTTTGGAACGAGCGAATAGCTTCACTAAGAGGACTGACCGACAGACTGACACTTTGTATCTTTAAAGTTGTGTTGACGTTCAAAAGTGCCTGTATGGGTCTAATTGAAATAAATAATTTTGACTTTGACTTTGACTTTCCATCATCAGATCTTGACCTGGTGAACATGAACAACTACTGAACAAAAAAAAAATCCAAATCGGTCCAAGAGCCTTAAGTAATCGGTCAACATCAAAAAAAAAATCCCGACGAATTGAGAACCTCCACCTTTTTTTAAAGTCGGTTAAAAATATTATTAATTTTTAAATAAGTATTGAAAAAGATACTAACGTGTTAATATACATTATTAAGTTACACTGTCCCAAAAGTAGCTGAACAACGTAAGCGTCAAAATTATATTAACACAGTGCAACATTAAAAATATACTTTGTTAACCTAATTTTGACTTTTCTGCTGTTTACTGACTTTTGATACAATTATGTTCAGCGACATTTGGATTGATGGTGTACTGCGACTTTAGGAATATTATAGTGCACAGATACTTTTGAATTAGTCGTGTTTAACGACTTTTGTAAATTTCTAATGTGCAGGCTATTTTGTTTCCTAGTTGTGACTATAACTTATGGCATTTTATTGTGAACAGGTGTTTTGGAAAGTTGATTCTGTTCATCGACTTTTGGAGCTGACTGTACGAGCATGGTAATCAGTACTCGATGCAATAAATAAAGCATTTCTTCGTGATACAAAACGCCTACTGAGCAATAAGACAGCAACTAGTTATTTACTAAACAGTCGATTTCCTATAATGAGATTAGCAAATTATTACAGAACACGTCAAACCTACTTAATTATTCTCAATCCATCATCATCACAATAAAACCCGTAATTTCCACTACTTCCTTTCCTACATTTCATTCAATAATGCGACTTGTAACTGTAGAATACGGTGTTATTTTCGAGGTCAACATAAAAATTAGTTCAATGGCAGATTAATAAGGAATTAATTACTGTCTAATCAGTAACGGAATGTTTGTACAAGTGGATGCAATATGATGTTTACGGGTAACTTGATAATACGTCTCGTGTTTTATGCATAACTTGTGGACTGTCCCTGCTTCGCACGGATATCCGATCGGTTGCATTTTCCCGATTTCTCCGTCTACTTTGCTGAAATGTTCTTTCATAAGAACCTGACAATAGTAAGCACAGCAAAAGAAGAATTTTCATAATTGGTCCAGGCGTTTTTGGGTTAGATATGCGCATACCAACACATAAGATATAACATCCTTTTACTTATGCTTAAAGGTTGTAAGCTATTGTGATATAACTGGACATCTCTCACTTATTCATGGTAAAACGTGGCAAGCGAACAGATGGATCTTCGGACAATAAGCACACGGTATCGCCCAGAAACGATTGCAACACAACAGATATACACGTTGTCGGCCTTTTAAGAATGGGCAGATTGCGGATTAGGGATTTGTAAATAACTTTTAATTTTGAGAGAGATAATCTTTTGAAATCCACCTTTCGCTAGTTGCCTGTCATGTAATACGTGACTTTGCTATTAAAGAATTCGACTCCAACGTTAATGCTCTACGAAAATTCTAATTAATTTTATGAGGAACCGAAAATCTTTTTGATCATTTGTATCAGACTTGTTTGTGATTGTATCTTCAAACACTTAAAAACACGACGAAATTAGTTCTACAAATAAATGTTCTTAATAATTAGGAACTAACATTCAATTTGACCTTGAAAACTAAGTTTTCTTCGGCACCTATCTTGTTATCTATTACGCTGATTGCCATCATTACACGGTCCCTTCTCAAATAGATATATATCTCCTCTAAATGATGTTTAATGTAGTCAATATTTTCTTTCCTTAATTACACTAGTTTTTTCACTATTAACACTAGCAAGGTCATTATGTTAATGATTAATGACAAATCTTACTTCATGATTGATGTCGCCGGTGGAAAATTAATTAATCTCTGAATTTATAATATTGATTACCTCCCATGATTTGGGATTCAAATCGTCATCTATCATTTGTGGATTGCTTATGTGGGCAAATGGCTAATTGACCGAGAACTCTCATTAACATTGATACTTAACGTTTCGTATGTTTAATTTGAAACCTCGAACATATATTTTATAAAGAGAGTTTTCGATTAGATTATCAATTTAATTGTTCAAAGATAAAGCATAAAGACCGAAAAACAATTGACAGCCAACTATATATTATGGTATAGAATGTACTGCTCTGATCTCACATTATAAATCAAAATTTCCATAACGTCTTGGCCCTTGAAATACAGTGACGTCATTTGTTTGGCAAACATTAGCTAATCCATCATGGCCCCCAAAACATCAAGTCACTTCAAAGGGTAACGCGTCGTCGAATTCTTTGTTCTAACAAATGTCGTATTAAATGTTTTATGAATTATTAACTGTC
The DNA here is from genome assembly GCA_902829305.4 of Spodoptera exigua. Taxonomy (NCBI): domain Eukaryota; kingdom Metazoa; phylum Arthropoda; class Insecta; order Lepidoptera; family Noctuidae; genus Spodoptera; species Spodoptera exigua. The sequence goes on from LR824612.2 coordinate 10,992,802, forward strand.
TTATCTATATCCGTTTTGCTAATTTTATTATCACGTGCGTCGAGGTCTCGTATTAATCCCTCTGACCTTGCTCGACCTGAATCTTTATTATCACTGTCATCATCATCGTCATCGATTTGCTAATGAAAACTTCCTACTTAGACGACATTCCCTATCAATTTATTTATGTACAGAATGTGTTGCACTTTGCCAGTTTTCTATTGGTCTAACTGTATCATAATTTTGGTCGCATTCAGAGACAACTAGTACGTAGATACTTACTTTTAAACCCAAATAAAATTATAGTAGCAGCTTTCCATTTTCAGTTGCCTTTATTCCTCTAGAAACGCAACTATTTTATTAAATATTAATTTATTGGCAAATAATTTACTGGCAAGGAAACAGCTGGACGTCAATGATAAATATTAGTCCAAAAGATTACGAAATATTACCCTTATCTAGTATCATGTACTTATCACTCGACACGATAGTTGCCGTGCAATCTTTTAAGCAAAATACATAGATATGAGTCATGATTTCACGAACGATTTCTATTTTTTACTTTTTGCACATTATTCGCGTGTGAAACGAAAAAAATTGTGTAGCAGCCATATGTTGAAGAACAATGGTAGAGGAAAACAATATTAAAATATAGTCGTAGACATTATTGAATATCTCTTTAAAAAAACATTGCTACCAATACTGTTAATTTCCAATTCAATAAATACAATCACAGTTGCCCACCAAACGATAACAAAGAGAAAAACTTTTTGTGTACATTCCGTACTACCAAAAATAATCGCAAAAACAATACAAATTCTAAACCACTAAAACTTCGCGGACCCAAAATAACTCAACAAACATAAATCCTTTGTTAGCGGTGTACTCGAAAAAGTTCCGCATAATAACTTTGAAAATATTACCTGTGCGAAAAACTCAGTACTTACCGTATCTGCACACAGTATTATGGAAACCATTAATAATGATAATACATCCGTTACACCTATTTCAGCAGATCGGATGGGCCTGTCCAAAGTTGTGGATCCGATTACCGAATAAATGTATCACCCCATATCAACTCCGCAGGCTTATGTACTTCCAACTCCCAATGACATGCAAGATGATATCTGTATTGAGTTCCAAGTTTTGGGGATGATATGGGATTTTTTGGATGAAATGGGATTACGAGGACAAAGAATATTTTACCTTTTAAAGTCACACAAGATGTTTAAGGACTGTAAATGGCATTGATTTTCAGCTTCTTTACATTCTACGCCTAATATTGAGAAATGGTGATAGAATGAAATGTAAAAGTGTAAAACTAATAAAAGCAATACACCCGTAATCACTACAATCTCTTCACTAATTGAGAATTGTATCCCAACAATAATCTATTTAAAAACACAATAAATCATCAAAAGCTTCATACTAATCACAAACTTCCGTCCGCTTATATTTTTGTTAATCACTTTTTAACAAAGGAAACTGTACAGACACTTCTTCCCAAATAAAACAAAGCGGTATTTTATAGAAAACCATATGTTTGTCTGTTTATGCAACTGCACAAACAGACTGCGCTCGATAAGTTCAAATATTTGATCTTAGATTACTGGCTCGAGACCGATGCTCGACGTTAGACGAAGAATAAATTTTTAGCTTATATCACAGAAGGGTTTAGAAAGAAAAATGGAATGTCCGGTAATAAGTCAATTTCGTTTAGTTCTTTTGTAAACGCGGCAGACAGAATTACAAGTAGGATCATCATTTATGCGACTGCATCTTGATTGCAATGTTTGCGCATGAGAGATTTGTGTTTATCCTTACTCACAGTACTGACTGTCCAGTTCGTTTCTGGCATTAATTCATGGCGGTTTCTCTGGTGTGATTGCATCTGTGTTATTAGACGAGTGTGTTTGGGATATTTCTATTCGATGCTTATGATGCAAGTGTCTTAATTGCCTAGAGGTTAAGGAACCGAATTCTTATGGTATTAGGCTGTTTTGGATCCAAACTTATGAAGTACCAATGTGACTTTTTTACTATTACTCTACGGTACATTATAAAGGAAAAATCTTGAGGTAATCTATACCTTAATTCGGTTTTCATTATTAGTTTTAAATCGCCAATCCACTTTGACCATATGTGGAGATTAATGCCACTAATTAAACCTTCTCAGACTTTCCACGCTTTCAGTTTCAAACCAGTTCTTCATCTTTTACAACCGTCTTTCTAGCTATTTCACCAAGTGATACGTATCAGCTTGCTTCTAATTTGTAATATTCGGCACTTCTCACGACTGTTATCTTTATTTAGACATAAGATACTTTCCCGCTAATTGGCTTAGCCATTTTGGGAAAGGTTTTAGCATGTAGATAACCTAATATGTGTTTTATTTTAGGAGTTACGCGTGAACGAAGTTAGAAAGTTTGTAATAGGTACTTAGCCTGGCTTTGGTTAAATGAAATATTAAATTCTACATACGAACATGTACAGATAAATCATTGCAAATAGTCTTTAAACATCAACTGGTTTATCAAAGTTCTAAAACATGAGGCCATTTACAGTCGTTTTGAGATAGGAACAATTAACAACTTGATTATTTGTTTGCGATCATCGACAGTATATCTACTACTACAATAGGAAAATCAAAGTTTATACTATAGTGATCTCCTCCAACATTACCACAAAATCAGGATATACACATACCAGGACTTCATAACACTTACAGAGGTAAATTTGGCATGCTAGAAGCTAGAGAGTAAGAGAAACAACTGTATACCGAACAAATATTGGCAGTACGGAAACCAATCGCTCAACTCACTAATCGAGATATCCAGTAGGTTCCTCTATATTGCTTTCTCTTTCTCTCACGCTGACTTTTGCGTTCATTTTGTTTACACTATAATTGTTTGTTATTATTAGGCAAGTACTGTTTTATTGTATTGCTGTTGAAAAAGGTTTTAAAACCGGTATTTTAAGAATTTTCTTGGCTTATACATATTTACGGTTGTATATTAGGCTAATGGATGCGTACCTGGTGCACACATCATTTAACTATTATGTATTGAAGACTTGTATGAAGGACTGATAGAAAAAAAAACAATGAACCACCACAACGTATAAATGTACAATAATAACAATTTCAACTTGGTCGTAAGCAGTTTGTTTGGAGCATCAACACCAAAGGAGTAATAAGTGCGTTGCCATCCTTTTGTGGATTAAGGGATTTAAGCATTGCCGATTAGGGAGTTAGGAAGAAAAATAATAGAATTGTTCTGCCTTACCGTACTACAGCATTAATAAATAGTTCAGTACTAGTCCATTTCCAAGTCATAAAGTAGATCAGGCTATGGCAAAATCCAGATCAGGTCAGTCATCGGCCATAGTGAAAAAATGAACTGGCTAGAATTCCGAGGATGTTATGTTTTTGTGTCCAAAACTATGAATTCACGAGAGAGCTGCCAAACGACATGACGTCATGAGCTACAGTGTGTTTTTGTTATGAGTGAATAGTTTCCTGTGGAAAATTAGTTTAATACTATTCTATACATATACGTGTGTTAATTAGAAATTTCTGAACTTTGTAGGATGCAAAAATTTTAGCAAAGGGACTCACAACATTTAGCAGTTAGAAACCGTGGTGTTTTAATTTCACTACATGTGATGTCACCGGCCACAAACATATTAAAAACTTTTTATATTTTATCTATTGCTCCATGTAAAAAAATATACTCAATCTTCAACCCTATTATAGTACTATTGACAGGTCACATTTCGCGTTAAAATTTTTAGTTCGAACTTTGACAGGTTCAATTAAATCTCGTCTCGTTTTTTTTTTTTTTTGTTTATGAAAGCGAGAAAAAAATGGTTGAGTGTTTAACTCGTTAAACGAATGTTATCAGCAAAAAATAAAAGGCATAAAAAATCATACGATATAGGTAGACATCCAGTCCACCAATCATTAGATTTTTTTGTTATTTTGGAATGGACCGGGGTTTGGCCACTATTTCGCCTTGTGATAAGCGATGATGCGACCTACGATGGAATACGTCTAAGCAACCTTTCTATTCATTTAATATTTTTCGTACATATTTGAAATTCGAACATCTTAATTTTTTTATTATTTACCATTTGAATTTTTCACATGACTATAAAAATGTTCTAAATTTAAATCTATAAGTACTTCTATAATCATATATTTTATTGTAATTGATACCACAATAGACTTGATTTCCTCTTCTTTTAAAGAAATTGTTCTGATACTGTTGCATTGGAATTCAAAGAATTAAAAGTCCACCCGTGTATTATTCCACTTTTACACTTTACACATAATTTTTTGACGAGGTTCTAATAAAAAAATATTTTACCAAACCGGTAAGTATACCTACATACTTAAATAGAAAAACCGTAGGTATTCTGTAAAATTTCTTTCAAACCCAGTGTATTATTACGTAACACATTATTTTTGTTTATTTGCATTAATTGCAAATTACGAGTATGTAGTTGTTATGAATAGCATTGATATTCTATACGAAAATTGTTCTACAATGTTCCACATCGCATACTTCGATCTCAAAACAAATCGAATAGTGTTATTAGCTATTGTTAGCAATACACGTAATAACCAAGTATCGTAAAAATTGCTCTCTCAGAAATAGTTCACTGGTTTGGTGTTAATAACTTATTACTAAACGAAACTAAAACTAAATGTATTAAATTCACAACACCAAATGTTAAACAGGTAAAAACCAGTGTGCTTGTCAAGGGCGAGGAGTTGAGTCCTGTAGATACAACTGTCTTTTTAGGTATAACCCTGGACGCTAAGCTCCAGTGGGGCCCTCATATAGATGGCTTGTCGAAGAAGCTCAGTTCTGCAGCATATGCCGTTAAAAAAATTAGAAATTTAACAGATGTAGATACAGCGCGGTTAGTTTATTTTACTTATTTCCACAGCATCATGTCATACGGTATTTTGTTGTGGGGGAATGCTGCTGACATTCAGTCTATTTTTGTTCTGCAGAAAAGGGCTATTCGATCAATCTATAATCTTAGTCCGAGGCATTCGCTCAGAGAATTATTTAAGGAAACTAAGATAATGACGGTTGCCTCACAATATATTTATGAAAATGTAATTCACGCTCATAAAAACAAAAGCTTATTTAAGAAGGAAAGAAAAGGAAGGAAAAACAAATATGTTGTCCCTGCCTCCAGGCTTCAGAAAATAACTAGTTCGTTTAGATGTCAATGTATACGCTTTTACAATAAAATTCCTAGCGATATTCAAAATTTGAGCCTCAATAAATTTAAAAGTGTAATAAAGGCTAAACTTTGCTGTAAAGCATTTTATAAAATAAAAGACTACTTAGAGGATAGTCAGGCATGGGAATGAGCCGCTGTAATGTCTGCACAGGTCATGTTGACATGTTTGTAACATAAGTTACACTTTTATATACAATTTGACATTACGTTTATTTTTTATACAATGACATAATCACCTATTGTGACATTTTATTTTTTATTTGACATTTTTTTTTATATATTTATTGACATTTTTATTATTTTATATTATTGTTAGTGTAAGGACCGTGTGAGACTTGCCGTGCTTTTTGATTACCAGTTATCTGCGTTCTGACAGTTTGAGTACTTGCGCGACCCACCCAAATGTTCTTTAGATCGGTATTGTTCGTCGGACAACTCAGCAGCACTAGCTATACTGGTTGCAAACTGACACTTGCGTGCCTGTCTTCAGAACGGGTCCACTTAAACTGGTGTGGTTCTTTCCTCAAAAGACCACTACAGAATGAACTTGCACGATTCTCTCACATTATGTTATTTTTACATTGTCTGGACTTGAAAAGAGACTGACCTCTGAGTTTGTTTCGGCATTTCTTCTCAGAGTAGTCAGATAGGAAATGCCGGCTTCATCTAGTTTTTCACATATAAATTGACGTGTAAAAGTGCCGTTTTATGGCCTATTTGCAAAAATAAATTCATTGTTTCATTGTTTCGTATTTACGTACACCACTAATGATACAAATTAAGGTTAATTAGGTTTCACACTTAAACACAACAATGCGGTTTGTTTACCCATTCACGGGTATTTAGCCATAGGGCCTAATAAAAGTCATAGAGGTTTGTTAAAGTATTGAAATCAGTAGTGACCGAATGTTTCAATTCATCGAGGTAGATTATTATTGCAGCCAAATCTCTAACTAATGAATGGGAGGTAAATATTCAATAGTCTCTAGTTTAGCTCTCGTGATTCTATAGGTTGTATACACTGTTGATCCAAAATATTGAATGTTATGAATCAATACATTAAATTTCTCCCATTACTCAATGCCAACGCATAGCCAAAAACCAACAGTCACAAATACAAAAGCTAAAATTGGTCATGTAGGATGAAGCACAACACCACTAAAGTTACGAGTGCGTTGCCGTCCTTTTGAAAATTAGAATTTGCGAGATTTAGGGATTAGAGAGAGATGGTGGAGGGGTAAAATTGGTCCTCTGGTAACCTTACTCACATGGTGAAACACAACGCTGTGATTGTTTTACGCTACTTTTCTGTGAGACCTATCACTTTAGTCGAACTGATCGATTCTTGCCGAAGAATGGCTCGCCCACATTTAAACGAAAATGCAGTAAATTTTATTTCTCACAGCTGTAAGTTTCCAGAAGTATCCACTGAAAAGGACGGCAGGAATAGAAACCAGGTAATCTAGGTTGTTCCTTGTCCCTAACACCACACATGACCTTATAATATGGTATGGTAAACATCTATGCCATTGTGACAGACTACAATGAACTCTCAATAATCAGAGTAACCCGGTTAACGGGAAATCTTTAATCAACTTAGTATTTTCCCTGTTCACTTAATTAGTTCACCGGCAGCGGGCATTGAAGACTGAACGGTAAAATGTTGTTGTTATGTGACGATTTGTAACGCCATGTTTTTTTGTGATAGTAGTCAAACGAGCTGTCGGAATACCTGACGGTAAGCAATCGGCGCTGCCCATGGGCACCCGCAACACCTAAGGAGTTACGAGTGCGTTGTCGGCCGTTTCGGGATGTTTAAGGATTGAGGAGGGATTGTGGGCCTCCGGTAATCTCACTGTCGCGGCGCGGTGTTTCAGCCAGTATTCTATGAGGCCGTAGCATCACTCCGGTCGAGCCGACACATTCGTGCCGAACCTTGGTTTACAAAATGTAAAACAGCACTGCACACAACCATAGGAATGAATCCTAGATCAGTTAAAGTACCAATAATTTTTTTTTTCTACCATTATTTTCTATAAGAACTAACGTCTCTTTACTTCAGTATGGGTGGCTTGTATGAACGTCATTTATGTACCAAAAGTTTAAGCTTTCGTAGGATCAGTTTCACAGTCGCAAGATCTCCGACCACTATTCTATTGTCTATTTACCAAGTCTTAACTCAACACCCTATAGTCAAGGAGCTTAACTAAATTACATGGTATTGGTACCGCTTAATAACAAGGCAACTTACTGAGAACCGAAAGCCACAATCAATTCCCAAGTGCCGCAATTCTGTAACACACTTCAAATGAAAATGAAACACCTCTATAATGTAAACGGTAGAACCTGCAAACAGCAAATTTCCACGCATAAATTCAAAGTCCAACATGTGCAACGCCCGTCCAGACTTTTGCTTGATTAATTAACCCTGTAAACGCGTACGAAGGATGAATTTAGTGGGTCGTGTCACTGCATACATATTAAAGGAGTTTACATAGGTTCCTGGTTTGTACGGAAGTGTTCCGAGCTGAGTTACGACGTCTTTTTGGGGTTGAATATTACGTTGAGTATGATGGAGAGCCGGAGCGGTTTATCATTTTTTTAGATTTCTATGTGAATCGTTGTTGGAAATGTAGCTGTAATTTCTGAGCTTGGTTTTTTTTATTTCGCTGTGTTTTTTTAGGGTTTTGTAGCCACTACATGCAAAAGACGTTTTAAATTAATTAAAGCATTTTTTGAACTAAAGGGTATACAAAATGACTTACTTCCAAAAATAGATAAGTTTCTTCAACAGCTGCTAACATCGTTCAGTCTTCGACAGTAACCATTTGATGCACGCAACATCAAATAAACTGAACCAAGACCTTAAATAGTCAGTTATTAATTCTAACATTTATTATTTAAAACGAGAGTCTGCATCAGTATTAAACACACAGTTACAGTAACATATCAAGTTAACACATTTAGAAATATGCACATATAAATAAGACTCGTTAACAATAACCAAATTAGGTATTTAATAAAAAACCAACAGGAATCGACAGAACGACAGTTATTTTCGTATTATTACACGAATTACGAAGTCATTCTCTGACGTAAATTATGCGCATACATTTAAGTAACAATAGAATGAATGAACACTGTTCTACTGGGGAAACGTTTCAAATATGCTCCAATTTTAGTAGGTAGCTTGGTACATTTGACCACAATTAATGCATTTTAGGGTTACTAGTGCAGCACCTTTGATGCCACATATTTTATTAGACCGCACAGGTGTTTTGATGTATATAAAAAAATATAGGTTTTTATCCTCTTTACAATCTTCATTTATGACATTGAAATTATATGTAATTGGTATTTGGATTTCTCAATACAGTCAAGTCATATTTTCGGATGTCCAAATTAACCTACAGGAAAAAGCATTTAACAGAATAGGTACTTTTATCTCACTAGGTATGTAGTACATCACAACGGGGCATTTTGCCACCTCGATATCTCAACACGTGGTAAAGGTCAACGACTTGTGCTATGACGTTACACTTCCAAAGAAACGTGATGTTCCACCGCCTAGGTAGAAAAAAGTTTCAAAAATCTCAATGTCAAATCCATGACAGCCATCTTGAATGTTGCGATATTAAATTGTCTTGGGGGAATTGGTAACATCTTTTCTAGGCTTATCTAACCATGTCCTTTTTGAAGGGTTATCTTCAAGCAGAAAATGGGGCAAGGAATTTACGACCCTAAAACAATTGAAGAAGTTTTACGTTTCATTGCGCTTCTTGCCATTTTTCTCTTTTAATTAGTTAAAAGAACAGAATGGCAAGAAAATTGGTGGAAGGGATAATAGAAGAAGACAGCGCGCCAATCTTAGATAATTAGGGACAATGGGGATGGGATGCCCTTCTACCCCGCCTTACTTGTCCATTTTGATACCAGTACAATATTCTTAGATAGACACTAATAGACAGCCTCTTTGGCCAAATCGTAAGTTTCATGTATTTAGTAGGTACGGGGTGGTATGTATATGGAGAAGTTTGAAATATCATAAAATACCTTGGTATATAATTATATATAGGTATATTTATACAAATATTGTTCACGTAAATGGAATAAGGACTTTTGTTTTTAGTCTTAGTGTCAGTCTAGAAGATTACTTTAAAACACAAGGTAAGTATTTTGTCTTATTTGACAGAATCTTCAACACATTTTCAACAATAAATTTTCGACGATTTTTCATTTTCAAGTATCGTGTGATGTCCCGATTTTGTACCTTCTATATGGAGCAATGAGACCTTCTACTTTTTAAAGTTTAGGTTGGGGAGACTTTGCTTTAACGAGGACTTTCTTATTAGGTTTAAACACTAAAAAATACTTGTACATTTTTTTCATTTACTTACCATGTCATAATGCCTTTTGAATCCTTCCCTTTCCTATTATAATTAAATGAATAAGTTATGCAAATGTATTTATATTAACAAATGCATTTACCCCCTTAAACACAAGACACATGATAGAATATTCCGGAAAAATTATAGGCCTATGTAAAACGTAGGTACCTACAATTTTGTTTTGTCCCTATTATAAAGAACACTTCCGCGGGTCACGAATTTTAACCAAGTGGGATTAAACATGACTTAAAATTAAATCCGTTCAATTCAGTGACGAAGGTAAGCGTAATATGTTTAGTCGAATATGTTAATAATTTACGAACTAAGGTAGATCAAGTACCTACTTATTTAAAATAAAGCCAGTGGAACATTCTGGAAATAACTGGGAAAGTGAGGATTTACTTGCTAGTGTAGTTATTTAGTTTTGATCCTTGTGTAGTCTTGTTTATTTAGTGAAACGTTTTGGTATTTCGTTGTCTTTGAATGTTATCTCTGTTTGTGTTTTACTTCCATTTTGGTTGCATTCTTCTTTGCAGTATGATATATTTTAACATTTACATATACAAGTGTGGGTGAGCTAAACTTCGCCACAAACGGTTCGGCTCGAACGGAGTGATACCACGGCCTTGCCAGAAAACCCGCGTAAAACAACCACCTTTGTAAAATTTCTCAAAAAAATGTCTTTTTGTTTTCTTTTACTCATTAATAATTCAATTACTTACGATAATAACAAGCCATTAATACATTGATCACAAATCTGTTTGACGAGGAGCTCGACTAGTTTAGAGCTACGCAGGGGTTCATATTCAAGAGCACTGTGCGCGACACACACACTAACTATTAATTTAATATGTCATTCGAAATTTAATATGCAAAAATAATAACGCACAGCCCTAAAATATGTGGAAGCGTACCGTTAATAATCTACTTAAAAAAATAAAAATTATAAGCATGGTAATCCTTTGTTAAAATTACCTACATATTTTTTCAAACGTAATTATAATAAAACCTTACATCGTTAAGCGAAAGAAATTAAATGAAGCTCTACTAATCACTTAACTATAGTCACAGTTAGGCGGATTAAGTAATTTATTTGAGTGAAGAAAGAAACAATGGGTCTTTTAGATCCGGAATTAAAAATGGTTGACCTGCAATAAAATGTCAGACGTTCCGGTTCAAGTCTGAATAAAGTGCTTTTTTGAGTGGAATATCTTTTTATTCTTTTTTTATTTTACTCTTTTAGAAAACATTTGTTCTAGTCTCCCTCAGTATCTCTGAAGTAATGGCATTCGACTATTTGCCAAGAAAAGTAAAATTATACCTTGTCATGCTATTTTTAGAGTTGGATATCCGCCTGGCTGTATTTCTGTAACCAGGCTGTATCCGTGATTGCTTGGTTTGCATTATTTTTGTTTGTTGACGATTTAACAATGAACACTAGAAAAAAAACAAAATAAATATTTGAGGTTGGCTCTACTACTACTAAATTTCGGCAACCGATGCGAAAAATGTCACACGTATTAAGAACGGTAGGTTTCGAATGTCGCTTGAAACCAGTCAAATACTTAGTTACGCGAATAAGCCATGAGTTGAAAATCTAATTAGCGAATGCATGTCTCGGGATCCGGCCTGGTGGCCGACATCTTGGGGCTGATACGATAACAAAATAAACAATTCACCTATAAATATAGATTAAATGCTTATTCACAATGTTACACATGAATAAACCCGAAAAAAAAAACACTCCAACACTTTCTTCGCCACCGTTTCGAAACCACAACAATCGGTATTATAATACCATGACACCGGACACGTCCATTAACCTAACACCAATCCGTAGTTTTTATTATCACATTTTCAACTTTATATCAATGTAATAAAGTTGGAAATGCAACAAGAAATTAGTCAGAGAAGTGTAGTTTGAGCTGCCGGCGTCCAATGATATCGGACACACTAGTTGGTATCAATTCATACAAGGAACACGATATCTTCGCATCTCACGATTCCATTGAGAAAATTGACGGCATTTATGCCAAACGGAACCGGCTTGTCGGGACATCCAGCATTGTATGCTAATCTGTGTGTTGGGAACGTATCAATCAAGGGAAATGAATATTTAGAGGCTTTGTACAGGGTGTCTCGTGCAGTTCGGTAACTTTTTTCGAAGTGTTATGCAGATTGTCATGTTGGCCCGTAGGTTAAGGCCTCCGCTTCTCACGGTGGGTTCGAACCCTGGCAAGTACTAATGTGATTTTTCAAAAACCTTGTGTACTTTCTAAGTACATTAACACTCCTCAGGCATACGGTAAAGGAAAACATCGTGAAGAAACCTGGACTCATAATTATTATTAAAAGTTTAAAATCACAAATCGGCCTTGAGCTAGCGCGGCTTGCTCAGAATTTGTATCCCTACAATAGAATAATTATAAAAATACAAAGCAATTGAGAACTTCTGATGTAATATTTAAGAATATAATTTTATTAATCTGCTTGACTTTCAAAATTCAACTTAAACAAAATTACAGTGAGTTGGATTTTATTTAAAAGATAAAATGATTATGGAATTCCTTAGAAGCTTGTTATAACTTGTTGCAGAGTTGTAGATGTTATTACTTAAATGCAAGTCGTGTCTAGTATAATACTTAATAAATTAATATTAAGCATTTATTTATTGTTAATGCACAAGCAGCACAAGATAAACCACAAATAGCCTATTTTATATAATTATAAATTCCTTTTAAATGTCCACGTACAAAATGCTCGGCAGAAAAACTATATTTAATTTCCAATTATTATTGTTATAAACGTACCTATATAAGATGCAATTTATAACAATTACAGAGTAATTTTTATAATTTTTAATTACATAACACAACTCGACATAACAACACCGGTGCATTATGTTATTTATTCATTTAGATATTACATTTTATAGTAGGCTTATGAATATAAACAAAGGTACAAATTGTATTATAATGTTTGACCGACATACCAATGAATGTATGCAAAAAAAGGTTTAGGTTAATATTATAAACAGGTATTTTTTTTAATTTTGTATGTAGGAGATAATCTTTGGAACCACTGGTCAGATTCCCAAAATTCTTTCACTTCTTGTTAGCTACAATGTTCTTGAGTGCTCTAGGCTATAAAACATCACGGTACAATCAAATGACCAGCGAGTGAAACCGCGCAGGTGTAGCTCGTACATAAGTAATACGAACGTAACACAAATAACCAGAAACTCCTGAGAGTCAGAACCTTATGCATCATAAGATCACCAGTTATGGGAATCAACAACTGACAAAAACTGTCATCGTTTTGTATTTTTTTATCATTTTTAGATAGGTCAGCAAACGAGCATACAGATTACCTGACGGTAAGCAACGGGTGCCGCCTGACACGCTGAACATCGAGAAGTCACGAGAGCGTTAAAGGCTACCGATAACCTCACACACACAAACAAACATAATGCAAGGGTTGTTACACGTATATATTATTCTTAATCGTACTGTTTCTCTGACACTGGTAGTTGCCAGGTTTCAACCTCGCACCCTCATGCATGAAGAGCGGACGCCAGAACTCCAAGCCACCACGACAATGACTATTAAACTAAATATAATAACTTCATTACGAAAGACTGGAAGAGAGACCTTATCCATTTTGTTTTAAGTGCACTATTAATAGAAGTGGCGCTTAAAACTTTAAAGGAATAGCACTTGACATTTATAATTTGCATATTCCTGAACAGAATGTAAATTAAGAAAATAGTTTTATTACTTGAGGAAACGGAAATCCGCCATTTAAAGTCGTACGAGGTGGCGCCAAACTTAAAACGAATTCGCGTGTGAGATCGAACAATTTTATTGTCTTGCATTATCCTGTGAATGGAGAGACAAATGGGTTTATTAACCTGACTTCAACTTGAAGCTAGTCTATAAAAAATACGATAAGTTTTTTTCACATTATGTATCATAATATCACGTCTGTTCTTTATAGGTAGTAGGTAAAAGAATACATAAATAAATAAATAAATAATAAATAAAATAAAATTTATTGATAACTTTCTACAAAATATTGTTTATAATAAGCCACAGTAATTTCAATAGTTAACTTTTAGGTATTTATATAATGCAAGGTAATTACAACTTATACTATTTTTTTTCACAATTTTGAAATACTTGTTATTAACAAGGACTTACGATATTAAAGTGACCTGCCCGAGCTAGGTTTGTAAACCTGTGTTTCAGGCCATCAGTCTTCGACTTTTTAATACGTGGGGCAAATACAATTAATATTACTAATGAAAAAAGTATATTGTTTTTGACTACAAGACTAAATATTATACATATAAAAATTATAAAACAGATTTAAAATAACACTTAAAGTGTTTGTTTCTTACGGACTAGTAACCAACATTGTACGATTTCTAGAAGTTTTTAAAAATAGATCAATTTACGCATCAATAGCACATACGATCTAGTAGACAAAAGACCGATGTGTTTACGGAAGTTCAGATTTGTGTCAATTGTTACACCTACATATTTAGTCTAATCAGCATTTACCAAAGCAGGGCAAGTGCATGCAAAGTCGGCGTGCGAAATTAAGTTATGTGCGATTATTTTTAAATTGCATACTTGCGCGTCAGACACAGAAAAACTGTCTAGGTCATCTATTAGCTGAGTGGTCATAATAATTACAAATTAACAATTTTTAAGAATACAAAATAAAAGTTTATTTCTAAAGTGCTTACATACTAAGGTGTGTGGTAGCATTAGGCCCCTTCATAGTCTATGGAATTAATGTAGTAGTCTTCTGCGTATTTGCGAGCTGGGCAACTCATATCCCCTGTTGGATGGTCACATCTACGCTTAAAACGTTTGCACGTCGCACATTGTGAGGGAGAAGATTTGTTACTACAGTCCTTGAAGGAGTGGCCAGTTTCTCCACAGTGATTGCATGTAGCAATAGCTTCTCGGCAAAACTTGGCCGCATGACCAAATTGTTGGCAATTAAAGCACCTTGTCACAATAGTAAAATCTCGGACTGGACATGACGTCCAATTGATGAAGATTCGGCCTTGATTAATTAATGCTCTCCTAATGCTGGAAGGAACTTCCAAAACATAGTTACAGTTAGAAAGATTCTTCTTACCCGATTTGTGGCTCAATTTGATTGTTTCCAGGAATGACTCACGTGTTATATTCGGCAACTTGTCGGTAATGTTTTGCTCGAATATGCAATCGAATACCTCTTTTTCTGTAAGGGCTACTGGTACACCAATAACAGCAATCCTGGGTCGACGTTTTGATGGTTCTTCAATTTTAAGACCAGATGAAACTAATTTTTCTGAGTTCTTAAGTTTTTCAATGTCCCCTTTAGTTTCAGTATTAATTATGACACCCCCATTTCTAACCTTCTTCAATCCACGAACGTGCAGCTTAAGTTCTTCCGGCGAGATAATCTTTTGGACCAGAGACTTTGTTTCGTCACTCGTTTTGGTCTTGTCATTGGGATAAATTACGACAGAATTCAAATTTTCTGGACAAACAAAAGTATCCGATCCTTTTTTAACCATATTGGCATATGATTTAGTCTCGGGTTGAATTTTATTTTCGACGGCATCTTTGAGCTGGTGCAGAGAGTTTGAAATATTCAGCTGTTCTTGTAAATGCTGATTTGAGTTATGGGCCTGGATAGTTTTCTGCTTCAGAGCTTGGTATAAAATGGCCATTTGAGACGTCCCGCTAGAAACCTTTCGGCAAAGATTGGTAACTCGAAGCTTCTGTTCAGAGTTCATTTTCCCCTCCGAAACAATAATGCAGACTTCATTCAAGATTGAGTCAATTGAGCTCATCCACTTCTGTATCTCCGGCGTAGAAATTACTTCACTTGGTAATTCATTTTCCCTGACTGGAGGCGGACTAGGATCTCTAGGAGGTTCCGATGGCGTCGATGGTGGGCTTCGCCGTAGTAATTGGCTACGGCCAAACGGGCTGGCTTCTGGGTTAGACATAACTAACACAGTAACACAGATTGTTTAAAAATAGTTTATTTGTTCATTTTACACTATGACAAAGTTGTTGGTCACCTACTAAGCACTCATGACACACTTTACTTGATATAAATCTGACGCCGCAAAATATTCTTTTTTTTTTTTTGTATTTCGCAATTATTTATAGGTGTGCATTATAAATAACAAAAGACACGTCTGTTTAGTCTCGCTAGTCAGCTCAGAATCCATACAATAAAAGTATAGTAAATAATATAATTATAAAAAAATATTAAAAAAAAGACTGTATCGCATGATTTTCAAATGGAGTGTCCGTTAGCGTAGCTTCATTTAATTTAAGAAGAAATCATTATTCCATTCCATTCATAAGTCTCTCCATTCATAGTATTCTCGTCAAGTAGCTCTAACCATTTCATTCTAGCCGCAAAAAATAAACTGTGAATGCAGTTTATTTTTTGCGGACTCCCCAATTTAAGAGCTCCAATAACCAAAATTTACATAAAATAAGTTAAAACAATACGAATTGAAATCGAGAATGCAGTCTGAAGGAAACCAGACTGACTTATAGATATTAGTTTCAAACCCTTGCCGCAAAATGTAACTGTTCTGTGGTGATGGCGATAACTGAGAATGTAGCAAGTTTACAAACGTCTGTGTATAGAATACAGAGGTACCTTCCTCAGAGGGAGCTGACGTGAGATATGTTTGCATTCAGTGTTAGGACTTTGGTACTATGAAATTACTGAATCTAGGTCATTCTATTTTACATCCAGGACCTCGTAAGTTTCGGGTAGTCACTCTTGTCCATTGTCTTTTGTGTCAGGTTGGTCAAAGTTTTGCAATGAGTTCGTATATTTGATTATGGTCGGTGATTCGTCTTTTGTTTATTAGTATCTCAGATCATAATATAATATTTCGTAACAAAGCAGACCAGACGAACCGTGCCACCTTGAATACCACTTACCACGATAATAATGTCAGTTTTGTTCCTTGGCACATAATATCTCACTTACAGAGTAATTTGTACAAAATATAAAATTTTCAAAAGTCTTATATTGCAATACTTCCAAAAGCCGAAGATAATTATTAATATTTGCATATTTTTACGTTAAAGCTTGGAAATTCATACAACAATATCCTTGTTGCAAACAACACAAAAAAAAATTCAATCAAAAATTGTAACAGTCTATTCATTTATTTAGGCCTCAACTAAGAAGATCGCATCATAAAATCGAGTCGCCTAACAAAATCGTTTATGAAAGATCCCTAATCTAACAAAAACAACGCATAAACACATTGTTTCCGATACAATTTAATCAGAACCATCGTTAAATTAATACGTATAAGAACATTTATGTATCGCACGCGATAACCAATTTGCAGTTACCGCGGTAATGAACGAGCGAAGCGTTCAAATGAAGAACATACTGAGCTTATGTTACGGGACAATTCTCGGTGGGTAAGGTTTGAGGAAATATCGTACTCAATTACACCATGGCCTCTGTATATTGTTTTACAACTCATAACAATTTTGACGATAATTTTCATTGAAGAAACGGATTTATTGCTTATAGCACAACCTAGAATATTTTTTAACAGGCGTGCTTGCTTATTTAACGCTTGACTTAATGTAATATATAAGTATCAATTAGAAGTGTGGGAGAGCCAAACTTTGGCGTGAATGCACCGGCTCGACTAGAGTGATACCACGGCATCACAGAATATCTTTAACGCTTTTATTGTGAGTGAGGTTACCTGAGGCCCTTTCTCAATCCTCAAATGCCCATTTCTTAAGTCCCTAATAACCCATAAAATACCAGCAACGCACTTGTAGTAACGATTACAAGCCCAAGAGAGGCGCCAATTGCTTATCATCTCATAAAAAATCTAATAACGAAAAATCACGGCACATAAGAACCATTTTCTACAATAACTATTAAACTAAAATCTAAATAGAAACACATATGTGTACTTTGCATCTAACAAACACTCGGGTAAAAAGATAACGAGAAACCAACTCGAATGTGAAACGTTTTTGGTACCGAATTTATATATTACTCTGCAAGTTAGGATGCTTCACACACTGTAATTGTATTATGCTGTATTCGCCGAAGGCTAGTACACAGAAATCTGAAGCGAGAAATTTCCAGTGCCGACACGGCGGCGTCACGTTTGGTTAACGTTTCCGACCAGACCAATAAAGCATTTATGAAATGCACGAAATTTAGCGTGGATTCACCGAGGTTTGTCTACGTGACAGCTTAGTACATTTTGAAAGTTTTTATTTATACAAGCAAATGAAATATGTCTTGTTTTATTTAAAATTTTAGTAAAGCAAAGGAATAGTTGTAATGCAGTTTCATGTCTTCGGTTATACAAGATACAGATTTTTCTCATGGGTTTTACGTAATACCTTTATACATACTACTAGTAAGAAGAATTAACACCCCATTTCACTGATTAAAAATAAGAATTTGAAAGTCAGTAAACAATCCCACGTCACATGAAAAATCCTAATATGGGGCAACGTATTTAACTAGTATTTTAACAAGATACGTTCCGTACTGAAATTGCGATTTTTTATTTAAAAACCAATCTCGGTTGTCGACACCATTCTCAACAATCAATCTAGATAAGGGAAGGTATGAAAGCGTCAACGCCAATTAAATAACATCCACACACACTCCAAAAGAAATATCAAGAGCAATTATCATTATCGCTTCCGAACAAACTTCAACGGTTATGCAGAAGGAGGTACAGCGTGTGTATACAACAATGACCGATTAAGTAACCCCACGAGGCAAAACAAACAACAAACTTTGAGATTACGCATATTATATATTACATACAGTAAGAAATTACGTGAAACACATTGACCTGAATACAAATGATGTTGGCACGTCAAACGCGCGGCGTGGCGCGGCGTAACACAAATGTGTTTTAAGATGAACCTCGTGTAAATAGGATAAGATATTATCGGCTGCAAAAAGGAATTTTAATTTAAAACTTATTTTCAGTTTCTATTAAATGTATATTATTATATTATTAATTAAATTTATGTTTTGTTTGTAAGAAATGTTTTTATTTGAAAATAATTTTGTATATATACCTACCAATATCACGGGTCGAACTAATTTGCTACCTAGGATCAAAGATCTCTTTGAAAACAGATAATAATCAGTACATGATCAAAATTCTTCATGGTCGTTATTAGTACTCAAGAAAAACTACAAAAAAAGTCTAAAAAGGTTTCACAGCAAAGGAATATCTGTAGTTGCAAAATCGCAATAATCCTCGTTTTACTTTTAATTATCTTTACAAAAATGGAACGTTTATCGATCGACGACCAGTACAAAGAATGTCGCCTCTCCAGTTTCATTCATCAGCATTGACCCAATGACGCTTTTGGAAACCAAGGTCTCATGAGAATGCTCGATTTCGAAGAAATTAAAGATAATAAACAAAATAATTGTTCGATTTTCGAATCGAAAAGTAGCCTTGTCATTGTCCATATTCAAAAAGACGATAAAGAACGTCCACTTAAAATAAAAAATGGTACGACGAACGAAATAACTTGTAATATTTATAAAGGCAGGAATTTGAATTTAAATTGTTGCGAAATATAGGTAAATAAATGTTTATTGAAATTCCGTTTTGAATTCCGAAATAGAATTAAAAATATTTCTATAATAAAATTGGTATTTTTGGTAAGGCGAGTTTCTGATCACGGTTTTAAAGTTGAGTCAGTTTTCCTCTTAACAGAGGATGCTCAGTCTCAGTCAAATCTGTATTATTTTAGTCCGTCAGCCGTGTCTCAATCGCAATGAGGTACCGCGACCTCGGCACAGAGCAGGAGAAGGAACAGGGGGGTTTTTAGTCAGTAAGAGTCTGACACTCCCTCCTGCCCGGGAGAAATCATTTAATGATTTTCTCTTCACAAAAAAAAAAAAAACAAAAAAAAAGCCGTGTCTCAATGAAAATAAAGAAGTACATGAATTCAAACGTGAATGACACAAAGTACGTTGTTTTATTCACAAGTAACGTAGGTATCCCACACACGTAGAGAATCCATTATTTCATTAATTCTAAACATGTTTGGTGTACGGGGTTCCGTTTACCGCTAAACAGTTTATTTATTAGTATTTGATGTCGTCACGTTAACCGACTGTTTATTTTTATTTTCTTTATTTAGTAGACGGTATCATTGTCAACATCACTAGTTAATGTTGGACTGTATTTCCATTATACATTTAGTTTTTTTATTAAAATTGTTAAATCTTCAGGGATACGTGTGCCCATGTGAAAATTACCATATTTCTTTTCATAGTCATTAAATATTATTATATCGATCTGAAATACTACTAATATACTTTACGAAATACGTAGCGTCATATATTGGAGTTAGTCCTGGATCAGCACTCATAAGGACAAATGTTTTTTTTTTTTATAACCAGCAACGATTGCGAATGCAATTTCCCAGTGCAATAAGTAGCGCGGCTCCAGCTCGGACCTAAAGCATTAACGAGGTCTTTAAAATTTTTAGTTAGTAAAAGACTGACACTCCGTTTTGCCGTCAAAAAAAGGCTAAAAAATTGTGGATGTTTTAAAGAGCGCTGGCTGCTCGATCTATGTGAAATTCTATATAGATATTTTTTTATACTTAACACCGTCTTTGTTTCTTTTATGTACCCCTAATATTATTAGTATCAAACTGATTAAAACAACTTGGAACGTGATAACTACGAGACGTTTAAACATAAACGGCCTTATTACAAAACAAGGTTTTACTTTAGTCTAGGACTAAACCATTGAACCAGTTTTTGTATTTTGAATTGAAGGTAGATGACAATAAGATTGAAAATTCAAAACCCGACTCAATGGTTTAAACCTGGACTAAAGATAAATCTTGTAATAGATCAGGTTAACTAGGGAACTAAATGAGCAATAAAATAACTCATAATTATAGAGACTAGTATCTAATTAATTCATATCAACATATTTCTATACGATGTCGAGGCCATTTGGGACCAGTGAACCTAAACATTTATTTTTTGTAGTTAATGTTCTTATCTATCAGCTACACGTGATTTTTTGGCCTGCCTTTTGTCACAATTATAATAGGTACTTACCTAATTGAGAGACATTGTGATTTCGTATGAATGAACCTTCTGTCGCGAATAAGTATTACCATATAAACTTTAAATCTGTCGTCGTTATCAAGACGGTTTTTTCAACAAGACATATTGTTTACAAATAAAGAATTGACCACTATTTGAGAACCACTGCACTTGTAATAATACTTATCAATGTATGTTCGATATAAATGAATGTTTATAAATACACAAGTTTTTCTTTAATGTTTTTATTAATACCGATTTAATGGCGGCATTGAAATATGAAGATATGGCGTAATAAATTAATACATAATAGAGTTAGTAGGTCAACCAGTACGTTTCTTTTAATCGTCTTATAAATGTTTTTTCTTCGTCTGTTTTTATTAGTGATACCAGACATTTTACTGGAATCACATTTTTAAATGTGGTTTTAAACTTACATTAACTGCTCCTGAGTTTCTTATCTCCAATTTTTACCTGCAAGCGAAAACAAAATTTGGTTAAACTTAGCTAATACACGTATAGGCAATAAATGTAGAAGTTTGTGAGTGACGATGAAGACCGATGAATGGTTATTTGTTATTCTTTAACGTAATTACTACTGACTTGGTTTTGATGAAAATTGGATCAGATAAATTAAAGCCAGGAATAGCACTCAAAGCAGCCTACGCCTCATCCGGGTAATGCGAGCGGAGCCGCTGGCAGGAACTAGTAAATACATTACATTATATTAAGTTCTTAGGGTCTTTTTATAATTGTAATCGACTAAGGACTAACCGTGCGAACACTCGCGCAAACATGATGTCTGTAGAGATACAAGGACACTTAAAAATCTAATTTTTAAAAACTGTGCCCAGATAGAGTTTGTTTCACGATTCACGTATCCCACCGCGTTTAGCCCTCTGATTGGTTGGATAACTTGCAACAAACCAATCAGAATGCCGAACGTTATAAACGTTCGTTGTCGTGTCGATCGCACGAACTTAAAACAGACTCGCACTACTACCCGTGCGAATTAACTGTGCACTAGTGTGCACCTTTTTTAAGTGTTAAGCTCCCAAAAATATGATAATCCTTTGCAGATTTTAAATTCTTTTTAGTATGTTTAAGTGTGGAAGAGCCATGCTTCGGCACGAATGGGTCAGTTCGACCAGAGTGATACCATAGAAAACCAGCGTGAAACAACCACAGCGTTGTGGTTCGACGTGTGAGCAAGGTTCCTGGTCCAATCTTTCCCCTCCCCAAGTCTCTAATCCCCAAACGGTCGATAACCCATTCGTAACTCCTCTGTTGTTGCGGGTGTTCATGGGTGGCGCTGATTGCTCACCATCAGAATCATCAACTGCTTGTGTACCGACCTATCACATAAAAACAGATATCTATTTCTATTACTTTCTTTTCTTTTTATCGTGATGATACCTATTTATAATAGATCTATATACTCGTATTCAAGAGAAAGGGGGCGAATTCTAGTAAGGTACACAGTTGATTCTTACTGGTAGTATATACTCAGATCAGGAGGAAACAGCGTGAGCAACATACGCACACGTAACTGTTTAGCGGAAGATTTTAATTATCCGCCATTGCTGCATTGTGACGTCATAGTCTGGGACACGCTTGTGCGTAGAAATGTTTGTACAACAAGACAGCAAAGAACAACGCAATACTGACGTCCCATTGAGAAATTCCGTCAAGAATAATGGCGATTACTTTCGTGGAGTTTTATGATTTTTTACTGTGACTGCCGAGTCAAATTAATTTATGCAGAACCCCTATTACATTTTTCTTAATACAGGGTTTAAACGAGTGATAATATTTTGCTTGACACTAAAATCTAATATAACATATAGATAGCAAAAAATGGGAATCAAATTTGAAATATCCAGTTGTGTGTACCTGTTTGGAGATAACAAAAAATCATTACATCATACTTATGCTAAATAATTTATTTGTATATTTTTTTATAATTGCATTGATACTATCCATAGTAGTACATTTAGTTTCAAATATGTAAGTTATAATAGTGAGGCGACACCAGCGCCCTTGCTAAATCGCCGAAGCAACTTTTATCAAACATGCTGGGTCCATATTAATAATATTATGGAAAATTTACAGCAAAACAATTACGATTTGAATATATCACAAAATTTATAAACCCATCTTCATTTTAATCAACACGAAATAATCAAACTAATTTCTTAGTAAACAGATTAAAATCTGACAAAGATTAAAGTGTCACTGACTTCTATTATCTTAGTGTTACCACACTAGTCTAGTTTGTAAGTAATTTAAGACTTATCAAACACCTCTATAATGTATGTTAACAAACCTAGTTTCTTATCGCAAAGAATGCGGTACTTTAGTCGAGTATAATGATAATACCTAATGTAATTCAGTTTTTTATTGTGCTCGATAAAGAGAATTTTGTTTTTTGGTTAATGCGGACGGATTAACTAATTTTCGAGTGCGAAAAATTTTATTATACAATGAATAAGTAAAAAAAGGTACCGACAAAATACCGTATGTACCTATATGTAGGTACCTGTCGTAGTGGCCCGGATGTTAAAGCGTCCGCTTCTACCAGTACGCTGGTATCATAAGTACCAATGTGACTTTTGCCGAGTAATATGTACTTTCTATGATTATTTAGACACCACTGACACACGGTGAAGGTAAACATTGTGTGAAAACCTGGACTTATAATTTCTTAATATGAGTTTGAAATGGCCAACCCCCATTGAGCAAGTGTGGTGATGAATGCTCTAACCTCCTCCGTGTGAGAAGAGGCCTTTGCTCAGCAGCAGGCAATGATGATAGGTACCTGTTTAGACTATAACAGTAAAGCATCGTTACGCAGACGCGACACGTTGCACAGTTTGACATACATTGCTTTATAATGTTCATGAACATGTTTGTGTTACGCGGTCCGCTGCCGTAATGTACGACGAACTCTGGACGATCCGCGCAATGCTCAGCGTGTGCATACCTAAACGAGGTCTAATTCTATGTTTAAGGCAGATTAGTAAGTAGTACAACGTGTAAGCCGAGTAATCTGATTACAGCAGAATAAATACATTTGTCATCAACTAGCCCTACTCTTCTCAAGGGTTGCAGGTAAGGCAATTAACCAACCATTAAATAATCATACAATCACATACATAATAATAAAAAATAGGAATCATTTTTGATATTCGTTGTAGAGTTTCTTATCAAAATCGATCCTTACCCAATGTCTGAGTGAGATCGTTTCGCTTCTAAAGAGCCATGCATTTGGCAGATACCATTCTGCAGCATCTATTGACTGAATAAACTACATGAATATATTGTTACCTCTATTCCATTCTGTTCTATCTCTAGTGTCGATGTTTAAAAAAGTGTTTCCATTTTTTGGATGATATTTTCCAACTCTCTTATCTACACTCATATTAAAAGCCGTAGATTTAGTTTGAACGCGCTAAACTCTGAAACTGCTGGTTCGAATTGAACAATTATTTCTGTGGTCGGTAGTCCATTTATCGAGGATAAAACACCACGCTACGACCTGAAGGAGCCGAGTAGTGTATTAACTCAAATACATACAACTAACTCAATGGTATATTCTCTTAAACACCCATCCATATTCATGCAAACAGACCAACAAGTGCATAACTACATTTTATCATAGCGACTCCCCATTGGACAAGTTGACTAGTTAACACTACCATATTTCACTAAAACTTCAAATTAAGCCATGAATCCAGGTTTTAATTGCGGTGGGGACCGCTTTTCACATTCAAATTACTTTGAACTAAAAGATAAAAGGTTCAACGAGGATATAAAGTATGCAACTATCATTTAATTGTAGCTATAATTATATTTAGAATAGTATTTGAATTGGTCTTAGTTCTGTAGTAAATTTAGTAACGACTTTTTAACGAATAACATTAATTTTTCTATAATCTATAATCAAAATAAGAATATTCTAAAATAATTTTGGAATTCTTAAGATTTTAAGTTGACTAATGTTGTTGATTATAAATGGATAGAATTAAATATACAATTAGTTTAACGTAAACGTAGTTAGAAACATCGATTTTTTATACATATAAATATGTATAATTGTAAAAATTTAATGAAAAAGGGCACAGACTTCGTAGAAAGCTTAAATTGACATTCAAAATCAATAATCAAGAAAAAAGTATAGATGACAAGAAAATCGTCGTCTTTACGAAATTAAACATAGAAATGTTAATAAAAATAACAATAAATACCAACAGAAACGTTCAACACAGAAACATAGGTCATTGCTCTTCCAAATCACTGCCTAACAATAGCTATGCCTTCTAAAAACAACAAACAAGAAAATGAAACAAAAACTCTAACTTATGCATTAGGAAATAAAATTCAGTATACATTGAACGCTATACTTCGTAACACAATTATTTTAGACAAACGAAAAGAGAATCTGATATAAACCTTATTTCATATTCGTCTTGTAACTTCGAGAACATTCTTATCTTCTTACAGAACAAACCTTTGTACATAATAATTTAAAAGTACCCATGAAACAACTGTTTTGAATAAATTTCTCGTAAACTTGGATTTGTTCTAAGGAATCAAAAAGTTTGTTCTATTATTATTTAGCATGTTTTATTTGTATGGAATTTAATGTTGTAATAAGTAGGAACTTATTGTTTTCTTCTATGTTACTTATATCTAATACATATGATTGTATTTTTGTAACAGAATCATGGCAATGAAAATAGAATTGTATAAAGAAGACCTTAAGTATTTATTTAATAGGTCGGCAAACGAGCAGACGGATTACCTGATGGTAAGCAATCAGCGCCGCCCATGGACACTCGCAACGGAGGAGTTACGAGTGCGTTGCCAACCTTTTAGGGATTAGGGATTTGGAGATTTAGGGATTTAGGAGGGATTGTGGGAGGGAAAGGATTGGGCCTCCGGTCATTTCACAATGACTGTTAAATTAAACAACGTAAGTTTATTATGAAATTCACCCTCCCACCTCACCCAAATCAGGCGTAGAACAACGCCAGGGATGTGTTATGCCTTGTAAGAAAGGTTACCGGAGGAGCAACCGGAAAATCCCTTCGGCAACGCATTTGCAATTGCTCGGATTTTTCAGGAATACATTGGTCAGAGTCTATTGCTAACCAGCCATCAAATACCTAATCAGGTTTTTCTCTGTATCACATAAAAATATCAATATCAAATAGAGTAACTTATGTGGGTCCAACGCGATAACTCAAATCACACAACTAACTTTGTACAAATACTTTACCAATAATATCTACCAGAATTTTGGAAAAAGAATAGCTAATTCTTTTACACTAGACCCAAGGTTTTATTTTATTTGACCATTAATACCAAAAACACCCAAAAAGTTGGTTAAACCAAAAATCGTTCTAATTACTGTTAAAATACTCAACAAACGCTTTACTAAAAGACTGGAAAGTTTCAGAACTCGATTACACCTTCAGTAATTGACACAGCCAACTACTAATGCAGTCACATTCTGGTTCACCAGATACGTTCAAACTGCCGTTGACTGCTTCATTCAAGTGGTCATTTAGACAAGAAGAGGTATCCAAGAAAATTTTCACAGTAGACAATTTTCTTCGGCAAAACAAAAGTTTTTATGGCTTCACTAATGTTTTTAAAGTTAAGATTCACTCTATTAAGAGGTTCGTGTCAGCATTTTCTTGGAATAACGTTTTAAAAAGTTTCGCTTGAAGCGAATAGCTTTATGGAAATATAACAGACATTATAAGGAAATTTTGCTTTTAGTAAAATTTCATGTTTTCTTTCTGCTGACCAACTGGGTTTTTGGTGCAGTTTGCTTTATTGGTTTGCGTGTATTCTAATTACGCAGAATATATTGTTCAAAGAAAAAAATGGTTTTATGAAGCATATTTTTCATATGAAAGGAAAGAAACGCCACAGTGGCGTAATTCTCCCGTAAAACCGACAGTAGACATCACCGTAAACATCACATGTTCCCGGTCGAGGGTAAACGAATAAGCTAATATGTTTTGAAAAAAAAATATTTTGAACATTGCACTTATTTTATTTCATGGGAGGACTTAATGCCGTATGCATAGTCTACCAGTACGACTTGACAAATCATAATGTTTATCTAGAACTTACTAAATGACACTGAACAAAATAAAAAGGCACTAAAGATAAAGAAACAAGCAAAGATTAAGATGAAAGGATAATAAAATGAAACATAATCATTTAACTCAAAATAAACAACCACCACCAAATAGAAGAAGACAGACTCAATCACAATCACCATAGATTGAAGCCGAAAATGTTCACTCTTGATTAATTTACTGAGTCAAATATGTAGACGCAAACACCTCAACCTATCATTTTAGATTGTCGACTTTATTACAAAAAGGTAAAGTTTAAAATCTATTTTAGTAAGTTAGCTTCAACTGGTTTAATGAAACGGGACGCTAATGAAGTCTTTAGTCACCTTCAAAACCAAACAAATGTAATTACTGTCAACTGACGGATTCTGTCAACTGTTGTTAAAGGTGTGATTGCATTGAATTATAATACACTAGCTACTCTCGTGCGGTTACTCCCGCTGCTCGGCTCCATTTAATCCTAGCATGATGTTTTATATGCGACATATGGCAATCCGACCAGCGGTTCCAAAGATTACACCCTATATACAAACTTACAATTTTACCTCTTTATAATATTAATATAAATTGAGTAGGTAGAGATTTTTTCTACGAAAAAATTAATGCTTAGGTTGATGGATTTCCAACGCGGGGTAGCTGATAAAGGACAATGATTAACCGCGGATCGGCTGAAAACAGAAGAAGGATCAGGGTGATTATTAATCGGTAAGAGTCCTTAAGTTTATTCTTTTCCTGTTTCTTTGAATAAATATTAGTGTTGCACTGTTCTCACCTAACCAAGCCAACTCAATAATGTAACAAAGAAAAGAATCTGTATGTTAAACACAAAGAGGATATAACCACATCGTCATTGGTTAAACAGATATAAAAAGAGGCAGCATGGAGTTTTTGAGAAGTTCTTCTCCATCGGAACGAACAAATAGCTTCACTAAGAAGACTGACCGACAGGATGACACTTTTTATCTTCAAGCTTTGTTGAAACGTGCCTGTAAAAGGTGTCACCAATAAAAAGTATGACGTTGTTTTTAAAATAACTATAGTGAGACCTACTAAATTATAAGCTCAAGAGGTAGAATCCCTCTGTGGTTCGAAACTAGTATAGGATTTGTAATTATATACAGGGGAGTAACCCGCGACGCCATTTTTAGGTTTATAGATAATGTAGAAAATAATTAAGTTAATTACCTTAGAATAACATTCGCTTGTGCAATACTTGTTTTTACATAAACATTCTTCTTTGTTAACGACTAGCCAGACTCATCTACCTTTTATTGCTATCATAAATTGTAATATGCCTCTATGAAATTACTAGCGTATGCCTGCAGCAAACCCTCGAGTTTATTTCAAAAGAATAACTAGTCTACAAGACTAATAATAAAATATAAATCGTGGTTTGCCATTAAAATCATTAACACGTTCATCAAAGTTCATCATACTCAAGATAAAGTTTTATTAAGAAACTTCCTTTTTTATGTAATAGTTCGGCCAACGAGCAGGTGGATTACCTGATGGTAAGCAATCAGCGCCGCCCATGGACTACTGACTCGTAACAGAGGAGTTACGAGGGCGTTGCCGACGTTTTGGGCATCAGGGATTTGGAGATTCAGGGATTGGGGAGGGGAAAGATCGGGCCTCCGTTAATCTCATTGAAACAATGAAACAATGAAACAATGAAACAATGAAACAATGAATTTATTTTTGCAAATAGGCCTTAAAACGGCACTTTTACACGTCAAATTATATGTGAAAAACTAGATGAAGCCGGCATTTCCTATCTGACTACTCTGAGAAGAAATGCCGAAACAAACTCAGAGGTCAGTCTCTTTTCAAGTCCAGACAATATAAAATAACATAATGTGAGAGAACCGTGCAAGTTCATTCTGTAGTGGTCTTTTGAGGAAAGAACCACACCAGTTTAAGTGGACCCGTTCTGAAGACAGGCACGCAAGTGTCAGTTTGCAACCATATAGCTAGTGCTGTTGAGTTGTCCGACGAACAATACCGATCAAAAGAACATTTGGGTGGGTCGCGCAAGTACTCAAACTGTCAGAACGCAGATGACTGGTGATAAAAAGCACGACAAGTCTCACACGGTCCTTACACTAACAATAATATAAAATAATAATAAAGTCAACAAATAAATAAAAAAAAAAATGTCAAATAAAAAATAAAAATGTCACAATAGGTGATCATGTCATTGTATAAAAAAAAATAAACGTAATGTCAAATTGTATATAAAAGTGTAACTTATGTTACAAACATGTCAACATGACCTGTGCAGACATTACAGCGGCTCATTCCCAAGCCTGACTATCCTCTAAGTAGTCTTTTATTTTATAAAATGCTTTGCAGCAAAGTTTAGCCTTTATTACACTTTTAAATTTATTGAGGCTCAAATTTTGAATATCGCTAGGAATTTTATTGTAAAAGCGTATACATTGACACCTAAACGAACTACTTATTTTCTGAAGCCTGGAGGCAGGCACAACATATTTGTTTTTCCCCCTCGTGTTGATATTATGTATATCACTATATTTCTTAAATAAGCTTTTGTTTCTATGAGCGTGAATTACATTTTCATAAATATATTGAGAGGCAACTGTCATTATTTTAGATTCCTTAAATAATTCTCTGAGCGAATGCCTCGGACTAAGATTATAGATTGATCGAATAGCCCTTTTCTGCAGAATAAAAATAGACTGGATGTCAGCAGCATTCCCCCACAACAAAATACCGTATGACATGATGCTGTGGAAATAACCAAAATAAACTAACCGCGCTGTATCTATATCTGTTAAATTTCTAATTTCTAATTTTCATTCTCATTTACATTCTCACGGCGAAACACAACACTGTGGTAGTTTCACGCCGATTTTATGTGGTAGCGTGGTATCATTCCGGTCGAACGAACCCATTCGTGCCATTGGGGCTCTTAGGTACTCATAATAATATTCTAAAGTTTAGAATAGAATATATAAAAAACAAAAACGAATATTGTATTAAAGTCACAGGATGTATGGTGCCACCTAATATAAAATTATCCTTCAACCAGCGGGTTAGCCAGCACTACATCGCGCCGCACCCAGGGCGGTAGAAGCCATTTGATGATTTTCTCCCTCAAACAAAAAATACACTCATTCAGTACAAGTTCAATATTTTAGGATCAAGGTTTACCAATAGAGGAAGCACTAGATACCCTCGGACTGTGTTGAACATTGATGATCTACCATTAATTAACTATTCAAAGCATTGACAATGTATCTGAACCACACATAAACCTTTACTACTTGTAACTTATTGCTCCTTCAAGTAATTATACAATGGAGTCATTTTAACGAAAACAATACAATGAAGTAATAATTTATTTGCGTTCCCACATCAACACAGAAAAACAAATATTTTACTCTGACTGAACTGACTTATTACGTCATTAGTCACTTTAAAACGGGATATGTTGTCAAATTGTGGGAAACATGAATTATAATTACGAGTTTATTTTAGAAGACTCTCATTTGGAGTGTGTCGTCATTCACGATCACTTCTGTACAGAAGTAAATACTTAAACATTATTATGGAGATTCCAATATGTTTGGGAAATTTGTTTAGTTGATAGATCGATGTGTAATGATGGACGGGATGTATTATTATTGCATCTTTATAATATAAAAGCTAATCGCAATTTCACCCGCTGCTCGGCTCAATTTGGTCGTAGCATGATTTTTTAGCCTACAGCACTCAGGAGCATTGTAGCTATCAATCAGTGAAAGAATTTTGGCAATCCAACTAGCGGTTTCAAAGATTACCCCTTACATACAAACTTACAAGTTTTACCTCTTTATAGTATAGATCTGCCTTGATGTCATCTGATGGTAGGTACTGCCCATTTTGAAAATAGGAAAATAGCTTATTTTATTTCATTTCAATATTAATTCATAAGCTTTTAAGACAGCAATATAAAGTAAAATGTTATTTTGCGTTTTATTTTAATCGCATCAAAGAATATACACTTAAAATTTACCTTGCGCATTAAATTACACACCACCTAATTCTAAATATACTTTATTTATTACGTCATAACGTTCACAATTCCTCGAAAAGCAATATTGTGACACATTTTATTTTTATTATTCACAATGTACAGCGAAGAATGTATTAAGAAATAACTTGGGTAGGATGGTTCATACTAAGATTCTTGCGGGTCCTCAAAATAGACTTCTTTGAGTTCAGAATTCTTCGAAACTTGGGCTTACGTATTTTTGTTGGTCATACGAATTATGACCTTGTTGACCCACTGGTCACACACGCCACCTTATTCTAAGAAGTGTAGTGTTCGATTTATCAATGGTTGGTCTACCTACACAGTTGACGCAATAACTTTGTTCAATAATAAATGAAAAGTAACCGATACTCATAAAAAAGCATTCTTGTGAAGATTTATTCACAGGATCTCGGGAACGGCTCAATTGATTTCGATGATATTTTGTATGTAAAGGCTGTTTTTGGGACCGAATATCCAATCCAGGTAGGTTTAATTTTCAGAAAATAAATAAAATATAACTGAGCAATAAATTTAAAAAAGCGATGCCCCAGAATAGAATCCTCTCCTGTGTCATGGGCACAAACATGAAATTTCACATACAAATGACACGCAGACCCGAAACAACAATTTATGGATCACACAAAGAGTTGTTCGCTGGTGCTGTAGCCGGTTGCCCAGCCACCGCGACAACCGTGCAAGTGTTGTTTTTGGTGTAGACTTAACGTGCATACGAAATACAACCACGAGGCGAGGATATCCTAGAAAAAGACAACAAAGGACAAAATTACGTAATAAACCGCAGATTGTGCTGTTTTTAAGGGAACTACAGAAAAATCTTCGTAAAACTCTTAGCTTTAACGGAATAATCCCCCACCAAACCATAAACATGTTTGTTTCATATTACTGGTCCCGAAAAGGGACCTGATCTAATTTCTCCGACACACTGACTTAAGCCTTTGTGTAATCAGCTGTTCAAAGTTAGGAAAGAACGTGGAACAATAGACCAGAACTTATATATGAGTGTTACACTCAATAAAGCACGCCTACTTGGTCGAAAAGGGATTGACTACAAGTAATCATTTTATTCCCCTTGTATAAAAAGCAGTTCTATTCTAGAAGTTAAAACGTAATAATTTGTGAAGTCTTTTTCGTTTTTCGTACCTATTGCACATAACATAGGACTCATATTGCAACTGATTGATAGATTATGTACATGATTTCCTTGAACATGAATTTCTTCCAATGTATTATTTGCAACAATAAGCTCATAATAGATTTGTAAACAAATCAGCGCATCACAACATTTTGTGTATGACACTAAGTTTTGTTTGTCATCATCTATAATTACAACTACTGACGATATTTAATGAGGAAAGCAGCATTACGGTCAATCCAGCAATTTTAGAGTTTATTGCAAACAATCAGACTGGCAGACGCGGTAGGTCCTTTGTTTTTACTCTGTTACTTTCCAGTATAAATGCACTGTTACTTTCAGTGTTCAAGTTTCGATTACTTTGTAAGAATATCAAGTCGTGTTTGTTATTCCACGTTTGCAATATGAATTTAATTCAAATTTTATTATTTTCTCTTTGTTTGTCGTTTTCAATGAATAGATTTCTCTTTGTTCACTTGAGAAAGACCTTTTACTTACACTCACTTCAATTATAATTTTGTGTTCTTACCACTACTATTTAATTCGCGTGGACGCACATGGGCAGACCGTGAATTTGTAGGGCCCCGAGCTGAACCAATTTTGAGTACTACAAAATTAGTCGTATTTAATCATCGATCACTAATAAAGAAGTTCTTTATTAGTGATCGATGTATTTAATTTAAAAAAATATATATTTCTGAAATCTTTTAAATTACATAATTAAAACCTAAACCAGGCATTGTAATTTAAATAAAAAAATATATAGGTAGAAATATCCAGTCAAAATTGCTGATGCAGAAGCAATTTTAATTTTATTGCATTATTTCAGTATCTCTTTTCAATGTAACTTTCTCTTTTGTTCATTTTAGGTTAAGTTCAATGTAAACAAGAATCGCGTATTGTTTTCTAGTATCTGATCCGAAAGGAATTGTAATAGAAACCCATTATTGAAAAGGAAACTATTTATTTATTACCAATACAAAGAAACTTTGAAACATGAATCGAGCGCATTGAAGCGCAGTAGATACCAAACTTGTAGTAAATTGGATTTAAAATATCTAGTACAGTTTGGAAACTCATCTTAAACCCGATATTCTGCATTAAGGTTAATTATTGTTACTTAGAACTTATAAGGTCTCAAGAATTTCGTGTCTAATGATAAGAACACTACTATTGATCATTTCGTCAGATGAATTTAAATTTATAAGTGTAAAATGATTGAGATTCGAACTAGCAATTCTCGCGCGGTTTCGCCCGCTGCTCGGCTCCATTTGATCTTAGCGTACCTAATGTTTATATAGCACTCAGGAACATTGTAGCTATCTATCAGTTTTGACTGTATAGAATTTTGACAATCCAACCAGATGTTCCCAAGATTACCCCCTACATACAAACTTACAAATTTTACCTCTTTATAATATTAGTATAGACAAGGTGTAAAAAGAATATACCTAAAATTATACTTTCCAAAGTCGTATGAACAAAAGAAAATTGAAACAAATGAAACATAGAATAATTGGAGTCAATAGTTTAATTCAAACTAATAGCAGTTTTAAGATGACCTCCACATCTGAGACAAAATGCTGGTGCTCATATTGTCAATAATAAGTGCAATAAAGAGAATGCTTAAACGAATCTGGGACAAGGTTTGCACTTTGAGCAGTGTGAATGCACTGTGATGTGGTATTGCGCACTTGTAAAATAATGGGAAGAAGTTTTGGTTGATTATAAAAAACCTTACTTAAGTACCTCAATTATTATGTTTTTGGCTTAATCACGTAATAATTTGACGAGATACTCGACTAGTTTCAAGTAATGCAAGAGGCCCATATTCATTATTACGCGAGTAAGCCGAAAACATAATAATTAATTTAGAATATCTCACGAAAGTTATAATAAAAATTTAAGTACCTATGTCATTTCGATGAACATTGTTTAGGAAACTTAGGAGATAATATTGGAATCGGTTTGAAAAATTGGAATTGGTTTTTAATCAAAATAAAAACAATATTTTGTCATTTTGATGAACATTGTTTAAGAAAGTTAGAAGATAAGTGAAAATAAAGGATAGGACTATACTTAATATTTTTTTAATTTTGACGATATTGCACATCTGACCCTGTTTCCTATTAGATAAAGAGATGTACTTGGCTACTTAAATAATGTTCAAAAAAGGAATGTTATAGGTTATTATGTAACAATTGTAAAATTTTGGAGCGGTTAGAAAAAGAAAACATTCCTGTACCTAGAACAATATTAATGAAACATATAGGTTCTAAAATATAGGACCAGTTTATCATTTCCTATAATTAATGCTAACAACTTCCTAAAAACCAAAATAATTCGCTCAAAATTGCACCTAGCTACAATAAAAAGAAAATTCACAATGCAGTAAAGACAACGGTCCCTAATTGAAATCAGTTCGCTCTAACGCCTGTAACAATTCGGCATTCAAGTGCTCCAAAACTATTCAACTCGAGGACATGCTGGGGGCAGTTCTAAGACAATTATGTCTAGAATCGTGCCTGCATACAGAGCACACTGAGCTAACACCAGCTTTGTTCTAGTAAGTAGTGTTAATATATTGTATGAATAACATTCCCTAGTCAGAATACCTCACGTGTATTTCTCCACTTCCTATATTATAATACTAAGTTGCCATCAAATATAAAATTTAGTGGGAGAAAAAAGTTTAAAAGTTAGTGGGAGAGCCATGCTTCGGCACGAATGGGTCGGCTCGACCGGAGTGATACCACGGCCTCATAAAAAACCGGCGTGAAACAACCACAGCGTTGTGTTTCGCCGTGTGAGTGAGGTTACCGGAGGCCCAATCCTTCCCCACCCCCAATCCCTCCCCAATCCTTAAATCTCCAAATCCCTAATCCCTGAAAGGTCGACAACGCACTCGTAACTCCTACGTTGCGGGTGTCCATGGGCGGCGCTGATTACTTACCATCAGGTAATCCGTCTGCTCGTTTGCCGATCTATTACATAAAAACATGTGCTTTTATTTCACTAGGGTCTTAAAACTTTATAGATTTTGATTAAAGTCATGCATTTATCGTCATGCTAACTAGACGAGTATACAAAACTACAGCTTATGATACCTTCGGTTGAAGGTATCAGATCGGCACCAAAATTGAGTTGCAAGATTCCATTTCACAAACATTCATAGCTACATAAATTGCAAGTTCAGTAAAAGCTTGTAAAAAAAGGTAATAATACTATTCATAGATGACTAGAGACCTACCTAATATTCAAACCTATTATAAGTAAGCTAAATAAAAGAACTATGAATAGCTTCAAGTAACGCCTAATTAATAGCTTAAAATAGCTTTACATAATCAAAGCTAAACAGAGACTGTTGTAATACTTAATCATTTTAATTTAATCAATAAGCAAGCCTCATTGAAATGGGGAGTATAAAATGTTAAGGACGATGCAAATTTCCCAAAAATAAAATTAAAGAAAGAAAATGTATTTATTCGCGTCTAGGACGCACATAAGACACAAAATAAAACAATATATAAAATAGAAACAAAAAAAAATGGTTATACAATATAAAAAAGAGTAGGTAACATAGGGAAAAATATGTGTCACAAGCACACGAAATGGCCCTCGCTCAGCATATGCAGCATAAATAAACATCATAATCCCAATATTAATAAAATAACTACCTATCCGAAGAATGCCACGTCCACAATACATAGCTACCTAATACAATACATACAACACTCAATACAATACAATACAATGCATATTACATGAACACTATGAAAATAGCCAGGATTCAAATAGCGCTACACTAAATTCTAACATCCAAAGAATGGCTTAGCTAAGTGGAATCTGATGCGATGTGTCATTAGCAAATTCTCGCTTCCCATACGTTGAAGTTATTGGATCCTAGTTGCTTCTATTTTAGAAACAATGAAACAATGAAACAATGAAACAATGAATTTATTTTTGCAAATAGGCCTTAAAACGGCACTTTTACACGTCAAATTATATGTGAAAAACTAGATGAAGCCGGCATTTCCTATCTGACTACTCTGAGAAGAAATGCCGAAACAAACTCAGAGGTCAGTCTCTTTTCAAGTCCAGACAATATAAAATAACATAATGTGAGAGAACCGTGCAAGTTCATTCTGTAGTGGTCTTTTGAGGAAAGAACCACACCAGTTTGAGTGGACCCGTTCTGAAGACAGGCACGCAAGTGTCAGTTTGCAACCATATAGCTAGTGCTGTTGAGTTGTCCGACGAACAATACCGATCAAAAGAACATTTGGGTGGGCCGCGCAAGTACTCAAACTGTCAGAACGCAGATGACTGGTGATAAAAAAGCACGACAAGTCTCACACGGTCCTTACACTAACAATAATATAAAATAATAAAAATGTCAACAAATAAATAAAAAAAAAAATGTCAAATAAAAAATAAAAATGTCACAATAGGTGATCATGTCATTGTATAAAAAAAAAATATAAAAATAAACGTAATGTCAAATTGTATATAAAAGTGTAACTTATGTTACAAACATGTCAACATGACCTGTGCAGACATTACAGCGGCTCATTCCCAAGCCTGACTATCCTCTAAGTAGTCTTTTATTTTATAAAATGCTTTACAGCAAAGTTTAGCCTTTATTACACTTTTAAATTTATTGAGGCTCAAATTTTGAATATCGCTAGGAATTTTATTGTAAAAGCGTATACATTGACACCTAAACGAACTACTTATTTTCTGAAGCCTGGAGGCAGGCACAACATATTTGTTTTTCCCCCTCGTGTTGATATTATGTATATCACTATATTTCTTAAATAAGCTTTTGTTTTTATGAGCGTGAATTACATTTTCATAAATATATTGAGAGGCAACTGTCATTATTTTAGATTCCTTAAATAATTCTCTGAGCGAATGCCTCGGACTAAGATTATAGATTGATCGAATAGCCCTTTTCTGCAGAACAAAAATAGACTGGATGTCAGCAGCATTCCCCCACAACAAAATACCGTATGACATGATGCTGTGGAAATAACCAAAATAAACTAACCGCGCTGTATCTATATCTGTTAAATTTCTAATTTTTTTAACGGCATATGCTGCAGAACTGAGCTTCTTCGACAAGCCATCTATATGTGGGCCCCACTGGAGCTTAGCGTCCAGGGTTATACCTAAAAAGACAGTTGTATCTACAGGACTCAACTCCTCGCCCTTGACAAGCACACTGGTTTTTATCTGTTTAACATTTGGTGTTGTGAATTTAATACATTTAGTTTTAGTTTCGTTTAGTAATAAGTTATTCACACCAAACCAGTGAACTATTTCTGAGAGAGCACTGTTTACATTGTCAATTAATGGTTGTCGTCGTCTGAGTTTGAATAATAGTGAGGTATCATCAGCAAACAGCACTATCTCGTGTTTATCCCTTACAAGGTAAGGCAAGTCATTAATATAGATAAATAGATAGATAGAGAAGATAGATTAATAGGTTTTATATGAGTATACCTACTACGTATAGTCATATGCGACCTGTTATATGAACTATCGTGCTCAGTATATTTTAGTTTCGTCAACTATATTGTGTACCGCAACAATTCCAAAAGGACTTTACGCTGTTTTAATCTTTCAATCGTGGTTATTCGAGACACAATAGAAGAACGTGTATAGCGTGGAACGCCGGCGTTCGCTTGTGGTTTGGTGAATTATTCCTCCGGGTCCGTGCGTCATATGTATGTGAAATTGTATGTTTGTAAACGCACCCACGACACAGGAAAAAATTATAGCGTGGGGCGATGTTATTAATAAAATTTATGGATGAGTACCATTTTAAAATCGCGCAGCGGACTACAACAGAGTCAGATTTTCTCAGGGTCAATCTCAAGGATCGAACTCGAAACTAATGTTATCGACATAGTCTAAAGGATAATTTGCAAACTGCAGTGGCAGTGGGCAGGTTACATTTGGTCTTGATTCTTGACTTATTTCTATGCCGATCAGACAAAACGATACAGCGGAATGACACATCATAAATTCAACTCTTAGGAAATAAACCAATCTGACATTTTGTACTAAGTGTCTATTATACCCAACCCTAAGACGTCCGTCAATAGCATTCTAGACACAATATCTGGTGTGTCACTGTGGAATAATACAAGATGGCTGATAAAAAAGGGTTATTCTACCATTTAGATCACGAAAGAACGATTTACTTCGACCTTGAACAAAATGATAGCATAAATGTGGTAAAGTGCCTTGTGGTTTGTACGCAGAATAAGACTTAAATATATAATAATATAAGTATGTCTACCAGTAGGCTTGAATGTAAACTCTAATATTTTCTGAATACCTAATATAAGCACTGATGTTCATTCCAGAACTCAGGCGTAAGTGGCAACTAAAGAAAGAGGTTGGTGTTTGTGTGCCGGTTGCAAATTCATTAAGTTTTAC
Source organism: Spodoptera exigua (assembly GCA_902829305.4). Taxonomy (NCBI): domain Eukaryota; kingdom Metazoa; phylum Arthropoda; class Insecta; order Lepidoptera; family Noctuidae; genus Spodoptera; species Spodoptera exigua. The sequence goes on from LR824612.2 coordinate 11,031,349, forward strand.
TTTTTAACTGTAAGGGACCTTTACACAATATAATATATTGACTGCACGGTTGGTGCGGTGGCCGGGCAACTGGCTGCCGTGCAAATTGTCGCGGGTTCGATTCCCGCACGGAACAACTCTTTGTATGTCCACAAATTGTTGTTCCGGATCTGGGTGTCATGTGTATGTGAAAATGTAGGTTTGTAACCGCAACCACGACACAGGAGAAAATCCTAATGTGGGGAAACGTTTTTAAAAAAAACAAAAACAAAAAAAAATTGTAAATAGAGTAATTTGAATTTAAAACGCAATCCATGAACCAGATGGGTAAGTTTATCGAGAACTTTTATGATGGTGGGGAATCATTGTTATATAAGTATTGAAGCCCTATGATTCCAAATATTGCATACATCTGCCCACAGAAAATACCTTTCAGTACAAAAACGAAGATGAATAAAACGTCCCTTGTTTTTCGGTCTTCTGCGACTTCTATTAAATTAATATAAGTAATGATCTTGTCACAAAAAGTTAATTCAATTAAGCCTTTAGTGGCTCTAGACTAGACTTATCTCTTACCAAGTTAGGCTTTTAGACTTAGGTCTATAAAATAAGCCCTATCGTTTTATCTAATGGAATTACCTCGGTTTCACCTGAAATACTGAATCTGCGTTGATACTTATGTTCAAGCTAAGTACAAGTATAGTAGATTAAAGTGTTTAAGTTAGGTTTACTTTGAAAAGGGCGTAAGTCTACGCCTACACTATTTTCAATTATTTCAACATCAACTTTAGCAATATTGATCTAACAATTTCCGAGTTTTAGCAAGACTAACGAACAATAATTTATTTTTTATATGAAAATAAAAATAAACAAAATAAACACAAGTACATATTTTCACCGACCAAACAAAGTACATACGTAATATCGACAAATTCAGAGCACTAGCATACATTTTTTTTACATTGTAAGGATAAAATAAAAATGTTATGTTGTTTACAATTTTCCAATTAGCTATCCAGAATCCGAACAGCTATCTATTGGATAACGCGATAATACAGTTTGCAAACAGCAAGACTTTTATTAGGTTAGGACCGCCGGATAAAATTAGAAGTTATGAAGTGTGCTGGCTTTATAAAAGTTTAAGATAACAAACAAACTTATAATTCATTTTGTTCAGATCGTTGCAAATTAAATAATAGGGGCTTATTTTGGGCAGAAAGTAAGATAATGTGGTATGGTCTTGGCTTTTGTATGAGGGTCGAAAGAAGTGAGAACCCAATTTAAATTTGGACAAAATTATTGTAATGTATTTGACTTTGGGGTCACTTTTTACGGAGTACCTACCTAGTCAGATCTGATGCCAAGGCATAATCTAATCTATGTAATTAATATAGAATTCACTATCAAACAATTACGAATGAAATATCAAAACAACTGAAATTAATTTACCTATAATTGTAATTCGTAATAAATACCAAACAAAGCTGTCCAATATGTCAATAACCCATTCACTACAAAACCAAATATATTTTAATCCAACCTCTATAATGTTTGAGGTTTCACATCGTTAATTTTCCGCTAACATTGCATTGAGAGCTCAACTTCACGTTCAAAAATGTCACTAAAACCCTGCCAAAATCCACTAGTGAAATTGTTCACGTCATTATACTAAATGTAAATCGTAAATTCTCGTCAGAGCTAAATAATATACGCGGCACCATGAGGGTTAAGTGCGAAATGTGCAATTGTACTGTGAACGTCTTTTGATAAATAAATTTTCTGGTAATGGTTAGATGTGAGCCCGGGTCTGCGGCGCGAGGGTTAAGGGTTGATTCGTATATGCGTTGGAAGAAACTACATAAATATTTTTGCCCTTTTAAGCGTTTGAGACGCTGTTTTGTGGAAGAAATTTATTGCTATTGTAATTTTTTAAACACTCTCGCATATATTTTAAGTTAATTCAGTTGTATTATGGAAGTGTTGAAGTTTTGAAGCTTTATTAGTTGGTAGATTAGTATATGTAAGTCTATGTGTCGCATCGTAAGATTCAAACGTTTTTATCAATTTGCTGCTGGGAAAAGCTTGTAAGTAGTCAAGTTTTTTTCATTGGGAATGATTGTTTGTTATTGAATGACAGTTTAATTTTTTGACCTGTGTCTACAATTGAAATTACTCAGCATTTTTGTTATCAACAGCAACTGTTTTGAAATCTTTTTCTCAGTCTTTTAGAGAAACTGTTTACCCCACAGGTAGAAAAGTAGGTAATATTACAAATTTTCTTTTTTTTTTTTCACTCACATTACGCGCACAGTGATTGTATTTAATACATAATAATAAATATACCATCATACAGTACAGTCCAGCAATTTCTCTCAGTCAATTCTCACACAGCGGAGTAGACTTCGAAGAATTATTTATGAGTTCGCGCTGGTTTCCTATCCCTTATGATACATGGGAGTGCGAAATCAGGGTCGTTAGTCGATCTCGATACTAGCAGAAGTGTGGTACTGTGTAGTTTTACAATGGACTATAAATGTTTCTTCTGCTATTTAACTCGAGTTGGTAATGTTCATATGTTTATGTGCTTGCCTATAACTCTTGTAACATACTGTCTTTGCTAAGGCAATTTCTCATTGTTATTCTCTATGAAACTACAAGTTTATTCTTCGTCTTAGGTAGAAAAAATAATAATAATTATAATTTATTAAATCATCAAACCTCACGCGAACGCGTTTATACATGTGACCTATTTAATATTCTATGGTGCCTTGAATAACTACGATTAAAAGGCTAAGACTAATTCCAAAATATAAATCTGAAATTTTATAGAATTCCGCGACTTTATAATATAATATTTCTTTACTTACTCGAGTTTTTACCTCTGCCTACTAGGAGAACTCGGCTTGAATTTATACAATGAATACACTGAAAACCGATCAGTAACGGTACAGTTATTTTATAGTCTTGGCATGTTGCAGTATTGCACTAATAATGTTGCACGCATGAGGAGTTAACGATAATAATACTTGGTATCGGATGTGTTTTGTTTTAATATCACCTCGTTTTTTATTTATTTATTTATTCTTTATATACAATTGCATATAGGAGGATTTAATGTTAGAAGCATTTTTTGCCAGTCATCCATTGTTTTAATGCCAAAAATGGGGGATAAAATAAAAAGGAATGAAATAGGAAATGAATACTAATTATCATTAATTTATTATGGCTGTGGAAACCATGTTTCATACGATCGGATCGGAGTAATTAAATATCAAATACTATCGTAGCATGAACACATAACTTCAAGACAATGCAAACATGATTTTTAATTGACAAAAAAATTATCATACCTCTTACTTATGTAACCAGGATTGGCTGTAGGACGTGGTACTAAGAAGGCCTACAATCCAAATAGTATAGGGCACAGGGGGAGATTTTAAAAAGAGCATGCCGATTTATAACCATTATCCAGCTATACTTTTTATGAAAAGTGGTCTCCATAGCTAAAGTTCTTGTTAAATTTCTTTAAGAAGTGGAAGGCCTAGTTCTATTTAAATTTTCGACGAACATATGTACAATATTATCAGCAATAATCGTTACAGACTGAAATACACGTAAATACGGTGCGTACTCGACGCCTGTTCCCATGAAAACGGATCGTTATTTTTACGGAACGTTAATTTCACGATACGGTTTTTTTCTGCGGTGATGGTTGATGGCTTATGTACATATTTGTGAGGTTATTCTGACACGAGTCGGTTGCATCGGATCCAGTAAACCAACACAACCCGTATTGCCGTAATGGCCCGAATTTAACGGTTCAGAAAACATAATGATCGTGTGAAGAGGTTTTAATAACTTTCGGTTGGATATGCAAACAAGTGCACGTTGTAAACAACGCAAAAAATATCGCTTGCGTAGGAAAGAAAAAGTTTAATTAAAACTAAAGAAACAAATCCACTATACTCTTAACATTGTACTACCTATTTAATTTCTTTAAAAGTCCTTTATCATTCCCATAAAATTGACAAACGTATTTACATAAAGTTATTTCAAAAATGGAACACGTTCGTAACTTAACACATTTTCAAACGACATTGACCTTTATGTGTAGAATATTACAAGGAAAAACTACTCTAAATTAAGCACTCATATAGACACAATGAATACCTACAACCTATGTAAAGATGAATGAAATGACGTCACACGTTGCCACAAATAAATGTAACAGTTCGAATTCCCGTTAGTCCTTTTATCTTCGAGCGGCATATAGTAAACAAGTTTTTACGTAAGCGAACTAAGTAGGTACCTCTTGGTACATGAAGAATTGACTAAAATCAACAACTAGCTACTGTCGCGCGGTTTCACCCGCTGCTCAGCTCCTTTTAATCGTAGCGTGATGTTTTATAGCCTATAGCACCCTGGAACATTGTAGCTATCTATCAGTGAAAGAATTTTGGCAATCCGACCAGCGGTTTTAAAGATTACCCCCTACAAACAAACTTACAAATTTTACCTCTTTATAATCAACTTATAATTAAAACTATAATCAACTTATAAATATAATTATAATAATCAAATAATAATTTTTTATAAATAATTTTGGTTAATAAAGCATTTTTATTTTATTTTTTATTGAGACATAATTATTCTTGCTGATTGGGTAATTTTATTGGTTGAGACGTCGTATTTTTACCCGACTACAGCAAATCAAAAGGAGGGTTATACATATAATTGGTAGAAAGAAACATACATTTTACTAAACTTCGAAAACAGGTTTTAGCTTGACAAGTAAGTACTACTTCTTCTGGAATAGAGACCTATTTAGGTAAACGTAGTTTAGCTGGCCTCCCTCCTGCTAGGCTTTCTTTTAATCTAATAATTTCTCCTCTTCTGGGTGGAGTGAGGGAACCACCTGGTTTCTTCTCCTGCTCCTTGCTGGGGCCAAGCTTTTCTGCTTGCACCTACAATCGCAGGCTTTCCAGCAAGGTAGCCTAAGCCTTTCCGCCAGGCACTGGTCGGATGAGAAGAAACATCGAGCTAAATGGCGTACAATCGGGTAGTTTCCTAGGTAAAAATAAAATAATTCTACGTTTCAATACAATGGAAAATAGAAAAATAACTATACTTTTATACTTAATGATTGATACATTAAATTTTAGATATGTTTAAGTTAATTTTAAGAAATAAGTACGCTATATGACGCAAAAATATTATGACGCCATAACTCATACAAATTTCATAGAAATGTATCGTTTTTCACATTTGGATAAAAGTATCGAATTGGACTAGTTAGAAACTTCCGTATTAGAGAAGGCTTATGTCCAGCAGTGGACGGAAACTGGCTGATGGTGATGAGTAAGTACTTACACGGCACGTTTTTAATTTTGACTTCAAAAACACAAACATACTACAATAGTTTCACTAACTACCTAATTCGTTATGCATAAGGAAAATGACACAAATGTTTATTTTAACAAATGTTTTCATTTGCATGCAAATATATGGTCATTCATATTGGTCATATATATAGTGACTAAATATAAACGTACCTAGTTATTTTGCAACTTTACCACATGATCGGTTTCTTGGTAACTTAGCCATGAGATCATACGTATAGGTTTTCCTTCAAAGGTTGGTTTGCTTGAAATGTACACGTCCAACCTAACTGCCAAAAGTACTTGACTATGTTTTTATAATAACTATCATGAGACATACTAAATTAACTAAAAATCGCGGGTTACTCACGTGTATATATTGAGAAAAGCTCTACTAGTTTCGAACCAGAGAGGGGTTCTTCCTCATGAGCAGCGTGCGCGGACGCGGCGACGTCGTAAATTAGTAATCGTAATTTAGTACTTGACTAGTTAGCTTCCACAATGCAAGTATTATTATCATGTTTTATTAAAAGCAAAATTATTATTATAATCCAAAAATGAACTGATTGCTTGTTCCATGCAAATACGAAAACTTTCTAAAACAAACTGTCGCAACAGATAACAATTTTCCGCAACAATTAATCCATACTCCGAGGGAGCCATCTTTATTAAGTTCAAACCACGAAATACACGAAAGCTTTCACAACAAATGAACACGTTGATTAAACAAAAGTAACGAAACAATACTAAGTTTGTAACTCCGTAATGGAGTTAGCCTTTCGGGGTTCACACCTAAACAAACTCTGTCAGTTATCAACACTTGTGAAGGTTCGTCGAGAACAAACAGATAGTTTTATGTCCACACAAAAAAATTGGACTCTTGGAACTCGGCCAGTGAACAAACATTTAAAAATAGTATTACACAATCGATGTACAAATATTTTAAAGAAAGTACGCGTCGAATTTGTCACAACAAAATACGCGTCCCGAAGCGACTAGATTCGTTTAACCAACAGCGGGTATCCAACCGAAACTGCGCTGCACGACGATTTAAATGTCGGAAAATTCAAAATAAAACCGCCAAGCGATTGACGAAACAGACAAAATGGTCCGGAGCACACGAGTTGCAGAATTTAAGGCTCCAATTTTATTTTACTTCGATACGACAAAACAAGGACTACCCACGGGGCTACAAAGAGGTCAAGAGTGCAAACACTTTCATCAAATAGAGGTGACGAGTGGAATTCACTCTTCTATTTCTAATACAATGACCCAAATTTGGAAAATTTATCAAGAGAGTTCAACGGCACTGGACCTTTTGTTCCACAAAAAATAAGGAGAAATATTCCAATTTACCTGAACAATTGCGGCTTCCATTAAAATCCATATTTTTCCGTCTTGCGCCAACGTTTTATCTAACAAAAGAATTCGCCTCAATCATTCTTTATCATTTCGAATCACAAATAGCCCAAAAAGGAAGTTAAGATTTTATGAATACAAAAAGAAGCTGTATTGAAATTTTTCTTACAGTTGTTCTCCCGTTATATTGTTTTATTCATCGAATCCAATGTTAGTCGAAGGAAAACGTTCATCTGCGTTGTCTCGACTGTTGACACCGATTGTACAGTTATCAACTTCTTTAAATATTTATAAACTGGGAGATTTAGAATTTTTCATGAATCCCGATAAGAGGTGTTTTGAAATACTCTTTGTAAAGTTCTGCTTTGTTGGTTCGGATGTTGAATATTTTAAACTAGAATAGCGGTCCGCGAACGACTTCATAAAAAGCTTCGCAGTCCATACGCATAAAATATACAAATACAACAGTGCCAGAACGTTCAAAGGACGGGTGTTGAATAAACCCTCTTCCGAAAAACCAACTCATTTGAATTGTTTTTGAGAGTCTGCCAGAAGTAAGCCAAAATAATGTTCAAGCTCTGATTAACGTTTCTCGAACACAATTATGTTAGTGTGTCAGTTATCTTTCGATGTCACAATGTAATTAGATCTTCAAGACATTAGTCTGTAGCACAGCAATAAATTCGGTATTATTGATAAGAATCTATGATTTATGTAAACAGGCAGAATATCTATTCCAATTTAATTTAATTATGTTTGTAGGTATTTTATATATAGTACATTATAATGACCTGAAATGAATCACAAATTTAATAACGAAATACAAAAAAAAACAAAAAACTACGAAATGCTCATTCCGTCGAAAGTCTTGAAGAGTTTTCTGCCCAAATAATTAAGTATGGGATAAGAAATAATCATGAATAATATAATATTTAGAAAACTGATAAATCGATAAATGTTTTAATCATAATATAATAACGAATAGAAAATAGCCGTTATTTAGTTAGCGGAGTTTTGTCAGCAATCAATAAGTATCCATTCCTATCATGTCAGATACATTACCAAATGAACATGTAGTATACAATTAATAATACAGATGACACTAATAAATAAGAAGCGTAATGAAATGAAAGGCCAAAAAGAAAATCCAAACAAAAAAATAATAATAAACATGACAAAAGAATACCAACTTTTGGCAAGAGAATAGTATGGATAAACCGAATGCTTCCGTATTGTGCCGTAAAGTTACATTCGCAATCCATCGTATATTCAACCGGCGCCAACTTATGTTTAATAATACTGAGTGGGCGTACAAATGTTATGTCATGTCCATCTCAGTCTTACGAGGGTAAATCCTGAGGGTTTTTCGACCCATAATACGGTTAGTCAAGTGGCTTCGTTGAGAATATGACCATGTCCTTCTAGATCCTCTCTAGAATGCCAAGTTGCATAACAGAATGGATTGGTTCGGCTTTCTTTTAGTATTATATCATCAAATCAACCCAGAACGTCAACCAGATGTTTGGAATATTTTTGGCAACTGACTGAAGACTGAAGTGAATGAATAAACTGCACAGTTAATATTTTATTATATGTCTATGGAAGTAACTGAAATCGGCAATCAAAGAAAATGTTTCACTCGTTTTCCTTTAGAAACAGAAATAATAACAATTGTATTGTGTCGTAAAAAAAAACTAAGAATATTTCGCGAAAAAAAGCTGCTGCAAGTAGTCCAGTGACACAAATACGTTTTTCTCTTGTGTAAAGCCTAGATATTGTTAACGCCCACAGAATAATTCCGCCATAACACATTTCCAGCGTACCCCAAACAAACATACTATAAGGAAAAAAGTCCTAGTAGTAAAATTTCACTTCCTTTTATGCGGAACCACGTAGTTGGTACCTACCTTATATTTTTCGTACATCATACAGAAAACGCTAAAGATACGATTTGTATAATTGGGGATTTTTGAATAAAAACTTTCTGACGATCTTTTTTGACTTTTGAATTTTCTTCGTGTCGTGAGAACGTTTACTAACATACCTACAATCAGATACAATCAGGTGTGATTTGTATCTGATTGTTTTGACAGAGCCCACTAGAGCAACAATTTGTGATTTACACAAATAATTGTGCCGTGTGGGAATCAAAACCGCGACACTTTTTAAGGCAGCCGCCTCAACTGTGCTGACTACGAAAAGAAAAACAGAAAAACAAATAGAAAAAATCCTCTTTAGTTTCTGGACTGCGATTTTTACCAGAAAAATACTGGTTTTAGGTGATAATATACTTTCATTCCGACTATAAAACGAAGAAAATAGCAGACGTTGATGTGGTAGACGCGTCGGGAATATTAAACTGGATGGTACAGGTTTAATCAGAACTTACCACGAGCTCTTGGAGTGCCCAACTTTTTTTATGACGTCATATATTTGTTATACTTATATAATACACCTATAAACCACTCGCTCGATCTAGTCTTAAACCAGATATAAGAACATACATGAAAAAATGTAACGGAAACTTTCTGGCACTTTTGTATCCACAAAGTTTTTTTTCAGGTCGGCATTCGATCAGACGGATTAGCTGATGATAAGCTATCAGCGCCGCCCATAGTCAATACCAAAAGAGTTAGGTACCTACTACAAGTGCATTGTCAGCCTCTTGTGGGTAATTAGGCATTTAAGGATAGGAGATTTGAAGATTGATTACGTTGCGAAAAGAATTGGGCTTCCGGTAACATCATTCACACGGCGAAACACAACGTAAATGTTGCTTCACGCCGATTTTCTGTGAGGCCGTGGTATCACTCTGACCGAGCCGGCCCATTAGCGCCGAAGCATGGCTCTTGCCCACCTAGCCCACCTATGCAATAACTTAGTACAACATTTTTTTATAAGCTTCAATGATCGATTAGTCTCAATGGGATTCGCTCATAACTAACAACGTAAGTACCTACGTACGTGATCGTTGGAAAAACGTTGTTTCCATGTACAATTTTCAAACATTTTGTTGTTAATTCTAAATCTACATTATCCCTTGTATGTCTGTGTTTGTATGTTTAACAATGTACTGTGAAAGTAAGCAATATACATAACAATAAGTTATTACATCTATTATTTGTACACTGATAAAGTGTACAAAATTAGGTAGATGCAGTGTTTATATAAACAGTATATAAATATGTTAATTACACTATGCAGCAAAAGCACAAAGTTTGCTAACAGAACCATTTAGTTTTATTTTTTTATTGTACGCATGAAAAATGTTTTTAGAGTAAAATGTTACTAAAGTATTAAAACACAACTGTAACTAATTGATGAGTTCATCAAAATTACGAATACTACCTTTTTAAAAACATTCTTTTCTGTCTCAAGTAATTTAGCCCGGTCAGTGAACTGCTGTAGCGTGCGTGCGAAACACGTGTGTCGAAAAACGAGAATAATTTTAGTAACTTAAATTCAAAATAATTAGTTCTTGATATATTATTCTTCATATAAAGAATTAAGATTATCCTCCTTGAAACTTATTACAGTCCAATGCGTGTTTGTTGACGAAAAACGAATCGAAATTAGAAAATATTTAGTTGAGTTTAAAAATAACAAATTATATACATTTACAAGCTTATTGCAATAGTATTTAGGTAACTATTCAAATAACAGTTCCTGCTAAACTTTAATATATTAACAATATCGAAGATAAATACCACATTTTCCTCTAGCCTAAATCCTGAGGGTTTTTCGACCCATAATACGGTTAGTCAAGTGGCTTCGTTGAGAATATGACCATGTCCTTCTAGATCCTCTCTAGAATGCCAAGTTGCATAACAGAATGGATTGGTTCGGCTTTCTTTTAGTATTATATCATCAAATCACCTCAAAACGTCACACAGCAAGTTTGAAACTATCCAGATGTTTGAAATATTTTTGGCAAACCACTGAAGTGAAGGAATATAGTTAATATTTTATTATTAAAGGTTCACACATTCAGTGTTTTTTGTTCACTTAATAATAAAGATGACATGTCGTGCATGTACCCTATCTTCTAATCGTATTTATAAAGAATTTTTCGCGAAAAAAAGCTGCTGGAAGTAGTCCAGTGACACAAATACGTTTTTCTCTTGTGTAAAGCCTAGATATTCTTAACGCCCACAGAATAATTCCGCCATAACACATATTTCCAGCGTACCTCAAACATACATACTATAAGGAAAAAAGTCCTAGTAGTAAAATTTCACTTCCTTTTATGCGGAACCACGTAGTTGGTACCTAATATTTTTCGTACATACAGAAAACGCTAAAGGTACGATTTGTATAATTGGGGGTTTTTGAATAAAAACGTTCTGACGATCTTTTTTGACTCTTGAATTGTCGTGTCGTGAGTACGTTTACTAACATACCTACAATCAGATACAATCAGGTGTGATTTGTATCTATTTGTTTTGACAGGGCTTACTAGTGCAACAATTTGTGATTTACACAAATAATTGTCCCGTGCGGGAGGCAAAACCACGACACCTTTTAAGAAAAGAAAAACAAATAAAAAAAATACTCCTTAGTTTCTGGACTCTGATTTTTGCCAGAAAAATACTGGTTTTAGGTGATAATATACTTTCATTCCGACTATAAAACGAAGAAAATAGCAGACGTTGATGTGGTAGACGCGTCGGGAATATTAAAGTGGATGGTACAGGTTTAATCAGAACTTAACACGAGCTCTTGGAGTGCCCAACTTTTTTTATGACGTCATATATTTGTTATACTTATATAATACACCTATAAACCACTCCCTCGATTTAGTCTTAAACCAGATATAAGAACATACATAAAAATGTAAGTAACGGAAACTTTCTGGTACTTTTGTATCCACAAAGTTTTTTGTATGTCATAGGTCGGCTTCGAGCAGACGGATTAGCTGATGATACGCAATCAGCGCCGCCCATGGTCAACACCAAAAGAGATAGGTACTACAAGTGCATTGCCGGTCTCTTGTGGTTTTGAAGATTAAGGACGGGGAGAGAAGGGAAAGAAGGCTTCCGGTAACATCATTCACACGGCGAAACCCAAAGTAAGTGTTGCTTCACGCCGATTTTCTGTGAGGCCGTGGTATCACTCTAATCGAGCCTGCCCATTAGCGCCGAAGCGTGGCTCTAGCACACTTACCCACCTAGCCTACCTATGCAGTAACTTAGTACAATACATTTTTTTCTGCTTCAATGATCGATTAGTCTCAATGAGACTCGCTCACAACTAACAACGTAAGTACCTACGTACGTGATCGTTGGAAAAACGTTATTTCCATGTAGTTACTATTTTCAAACAATTGTTTTTAAGTCTAAATCCCTTATCCCTTGTATGTCTGTGTTTATATGTTTAACAATGTACCGTGAAAGTAAGCAATATAACAATAAGTTATTACATCTATTATGCAACACTGCATCTACCTAATTTTGTACACTTTATCAGTATACAAAATTAGATAGATGCAGTGTTTATATAAACAGTTTATAAATATGTCAATTACACTATGCAGCAAAAGCACAAAGTTTGCTAAAAAGAACCATTTAGTTTTATTTTTTTATTGTACGCATGAAAAATGTTTTTAGAGTAAAATGTAACTAAAGTATTAAAACACAACTGTAAATAATTGATGAGTTCATCAAAATTACGAATAACTACCTTTTTAAAAAGATTCTTTTCTGTCTGTAGTAATTTGGCCCGGTTAGTGAACTGCTGTAGCGTGCGTGCGAAACACGAGTGTCGAAAAACGAGAATAATTTTAGTAACTTAAATTCATAACAATTAGTTCTTGATATATTATTCTTCATATAAAGAATTAAGATTATCCTCCTTGAAACTTATTATAGTCCAATGCGTGTTTTTTGACGAAAAACGAATCGAAATTAGAAAATATTTAGTTGAGTTTAAAAATAACAAATTATTTAGATTTACAAGCTTATTGCAGTATTTTTAGACCAGAATTCAAATAACAGTTCCTGTTACACTTTAATATATTAACAATATCGAAGATAAATACCACATTTTCCTCTAGCCTCTTGACTTACAAAGTCGTAGGACGATATTGGATGTCTATTTTTAGTTTTCAATAGTTACAGATGCCACAGCTTACCTATCTTTATATGACATCCAACGAGACAACAAATAAGAACACCCACTAGATATAGAGAGAGATTTTTTTATACTTACCACAAACGGTAGCACCAAATTTTATTAGACGGCACAGTTGGCGTAGGTCGACCTCATTTTTTTTTATTTTATCTATCATCATCTGTTGATGAGATCAGCCTATAAGTGCCCACTGCTGAGCAAAGGCCTCTTCTCATACGAAGAAGGTTAGAGCATTAATCACCACGCTTGCTCAATGCGGGTTGGCGATTTGGAACTTATAACTAGAAATTATAAGGGTAGGTTGCCTCACGATTTTTACCTTCACCTATAGTAATATAACTCGGAATAAGTCACATTGGTACTTGTCAGGTTTTGAACCCTCATGCATGAGAAGCGGGCACCTTAACCACCAGGCCACCACGACGGTCATTTTATATTATATTATATTAAAAAAAAAATAGTTTATGAGGTACCTGTTTATGATGGTTAACATGTTATTTCATAGCTGCACGTCGATTAAACAAAATTTGTTAGATTTTAAATCTTGTTCGAGTGTGAGCGTGAAATTATATTATAGAATGCCACTTTTAACGTCATCTCATACTTTATCTATCAAACTGTTGCGGTCAATTTAATTCAACTCGCAAGTGTAGCGCTTTGTACTACTGCGGATTCAGATTCGAAGTTTAGAACGAAGTCTTACAGAATCATACTGCAGGCTCTCTACCACATAGGTCCCATAACAGAACTGTAACACAAGTTACGGCAAGTCATATAAATACACCAACACACCGCCATTTTTTTTATAATGCGATTTAGATCCTTGTGATCTTTCCTCGCCTTAGAGGTGATACGGAGGTGTACTTTTTGCAGCTAAAGCTACCGTCATGTTCCTCTTTTGCCTATGCCGTAATCCGGGTTGTCCTGACCAGCCTCAACATATTGATATGTTTTCTAAGCCTATCATTTGAGCAAACTTAGGTTCAATGAATAAGTACAGTGAAAAAAATATTAAACAGTTATTATATTTTTTAAAGAAGAAAGATTTTTTCTGTAGTCAATCTCAATTAATTCACCAAACCCCAAGCGAACGCCGGCGTTTGCGCACATACTGTCTTATTATTGTGTCTCTATATGATCACGATCGAAAGGTCAAAACAAAAACTCTGGTTTTACTGGTCAATCGCACTTGTAACCACTCAACTAACTCCAAATAGATTAATCTTTATAGTTTTTGATATTTTCAATTATGTTAGCAGTTACATACACAAATAGAAACATCATATTCTGATTTCTAAAAGCATCTGAAATGTAGGACAAACATTCGTTTGAGATCAAAGCATGTGATAAAATATCTTCTTTAATTACTGTTTTGGTTTTATACAATTTTAATGTCAAAATAAAGTCGAATTGTATTCATTTACGAAACGTTTGAATTGTTTAATTAAATAGTGTTTTAAAAGGATTTTAGTAACATTGTTGTGCTAAACTTTCTTCTTTTTGTTTTGAGATATTTTCACAAAAAAAATGTTTTAATTGTCAATCTCCTTGAATCCCTAACAAACCCGCAAAAGGCCGGTAACTCCTACGGTGTTACCCAACAATGTCCATGGACGACGCTGATTGCTTACCGTCAGGTGACCCTGGATTTCATTTGCCGACTTATCCCGTAAAAAAGGTATACATTCTGTAGGTAAGTTTTGTATATTTTTTGCTTAAACTACATACACACATAAGGTGTGATGATAACTATACTTACTAATAAAATTTGTAAAATATTGTAAAATTGGTAGAATATTTTTTTTAAGTACCTATGTAAGTTTTTTATGTAGGGTGTAATCTTTGGAACCGCTGGTCGGATCGCCATGATTCTTTCACTGATATGTAGTTACAATGTTTCTGAGTGCTATAAAACATCAGGCTACGATTAAATGCAGCCGAGTAGCGGGTGAAACCGCTTGAGAGTAGCTATAGTCTTATATAAAAATAAATTGCCGTACCTTAGTCTTAATAAACCTCGAAAACGGCTAGACTGATTTGCCTAATTTCAGTCTTGATATTCATGGAAGTCCAGGGAAGGCTTTAAAGTCTAGAAAAGATAAACAAATGGCAAAAACAATAATAAGACGGGACGGAGTTCACCGTGGCAGCTAGTTTTATTATAAAATATTTCCTTTACGTAATAACCAATAATGTTTGGCATTGGTCAGGTGCAAATTATTAAGTAATTCAACAAGGTCAGACTCATTAGGATGGCGTATCTTTTCTTGATTCATAACACACGCAACGTGTTTGTAGACATAATAAACCAGTTTTACATTTTGTACTCGAATACCTATTTTAATTGCAAACAGAAACAGGTATATGAATACTAATGACTAATGAGGATTGAAAAATGCGTTATAAGATACGATCTCTAGGAATACTTAGGTACGATT
Source organism: Spodoptera exigua (assembly GCA_902829305.4). Taxonomy (NCBI): domain Eukaryota; kingdom Metazoa; phylum Arthropoda; class Insecta; order Lepidoptera; family Noctuidae; genus Spodoptera; species Spodoptera exigua. The sequence continues at coordinate 11,046,632 of LR824612.2, forward strand.
TGCTTACGATAACATTATTTCTTTCTTTTGAAATGTTAAAAACGATACAATATCGCCGACGTAGCTTGGCGAGTCTGAAGTTAGCAGATTAGCTGCGCAGTACACAATTTTGTTCCTAAAACATCCATTGCGCAGACAAACGGCTAACTTCAGACTCGCCAAGGTACGGCGGCCGTACTGTACAGACTGTACTTGACTATGAATTTTGTTTTATTTATTTTATTTAAATACCTATATTGTCAAATTCATAAATGAAAGTATGAATATTATATGTAGGTATTACAAAAGTCCTAACCCAATTTAGTCTGAGTTTTTACTGACTGACATAAATGACAGATTGATTATCTCTAAACTGAATACCCTACTGTTATAAGTAGCATAACATCAAACGTGGGTTATAATTTTGTTAAGATTAATACTTATTAATAAGTGTTAAAAATTAAATTTGAATTGGATACATTAGTATCTTGTATAATATCTTATCTGTGGATATCTACTTTAGTATCTGTGTATGAAAATTTGAGTTAATTATCTGTGACTGTCTTTTTTATACCAATCGATACTATCTCTTCCTTATTGATTGCAAACTAACTATTACAGTTAATTTAAATCATATCTATTTAAGTGAATTATTCATTCTTGTTCTGCAAACCAGACATTGTATTAGATACTTGTTAAGATATTAATCACAATTCATATTCTGCACTCGTTACCTACAATCGCATCTTCATCTAATCCGAATATAGGTAAGCTATGGATTTGAATGCATTAAACGTGAACGCTGAAATACTGGGTAATACGGAATACTGTTTTGCGAACAACACGATTTCACAATTCATTGCACGGTCGATGCAGCGTCTCTAATCAGCGTCTAAAAAACAGGATTGCTTAATATGGTTGCTATTAAGTATCATGTACTTTTTTTATGGATTAGGAGGCAAACGAGCAGACGCATCACCTGATGGTAAGCGATCGGCGCCGCCCATTTGTATTATTAATTTATTTTACTCAAGAAAGGAAATATTTACTACTAGTACTTCATTATGTACTAGGCCAATTTTACTTTCATTTACTTATTTAGTACTAGAGCTTCCCCCGCAGTTCCTCTCGCGTGGTTGCAGACTATACACTTTTCAAGATTTAAAAAAATGTTCTCTACGTAAAACCTTTTCTGGACTTCCACGAATAATTCAAGACCAAAATTAGCCAAATCGGTAAATGTACTGTTGAATTATAGCATCACAACGAAAAGTGATTTATATTTATTTAGTATTAGATTTTTCTAGAAAATGTTAAAACTTTATGCTGCGATTTAATATAAAAGTTGTATAAAACTATAGTTTGAAAGTTTGACTACTACTTGAATAGTTAGGTAGTCACGTATAATGCACCAATTGATGCTCCAAGTTCGTGGGTAGTATTATATGTTTGTAAAAACAGTACACAAATCGAGATAACATAGAGAAAACCTCAAACGTATTTTCAAATCTATTACAAGAGATTAAGGTTAAAAATGTAATAAATGACACAGTTTAATGCAGGTCGATATGCCAGTATGGCTATTGCATGTTAGGTTTATGAATAGCACGCTGATTAGCAACTGATAAGATTAGATTGTTGGTTTATGACATAGCTACCATGTGTAAAAAAACGTCAAGTAATAGTACCCGTTACCGTACCCGTACTTATATTTTTATTTGAAACTATACTGTGTGTTAGTTTAAATGAGGGACATTTTCGAGGACCTAATTCTGGTGCTCAAATAAAACAACTTTTTTCATAAGACCAATATGGAAATCTCATAAAAAAATTCGCTTCTCAATGCAAAATAATAAATCAGCTGTTGCGATTTGTATGGGGAAATAAATTTGATTTTGAGATTTGGATATTGGTCGCTTGGATAAAGTTATTGTAATTGAGCACCAAAACAACTCCTTCAATACGTCCTTCCGTTTAAACTTGCATTGTGCACATGTTAAATATGAAGACCTGACCCTTTTCACAACATTTAGTGAGCCATTGACGTTCAATGAAAGACAACGTATTGATCAAACCATGGCTTATTTCATTTTATAAGCATGAATTCGCCAACTTGCTTCGAGGTAATGTGGTTTTTAAATAATATGCTTCTTCGGGTCAAAATGTGCCTTTGCTTAGCGATAACACTTAACAGATGGTGATGACTATGATGGTAATCCTATTGCAATGTTTCCCGCGCGTCTCAATGACCCAATATAGCACCTCAGATGGAGCCCAACAGGGCTGATGTTTAGCCGGAGATCAAGAAAAGGAAAGGGGTAGTATTTAGTCAGTAAGAGTGACACTACCTTGAGAGAAGACATTTGATGATTTTCCCCAATAAATAAAAAAATCTTATTGTAACATCAGGTACGAGTGTCTGAAAAACCAAAATAACTCTACCTAAATTCCAAATTGACACAGAAACTGGCAAAATAGGCTCATGTTTATTCATTATCTACATAGATAGTTATTTTACCCAAATGACGTAATTATATTTTTTCGTCACACCCAGTTCCGAGTTTTAAAAATGTACGCGTAATCCTACTTAATCTCATTGCTACATCTGCATCTGTTTCCTCAATTTATCTTCGAGCTAAATTACAGTTTTTAGCGACGATATTGAAGTCGAGTTTTCTACAAAAAATTGTGGACGTTTTTTTACATAGTCCAAGTTCAACGTCTCTTAAATTGAAATTGCATACATTTTTGCTAAGAATCTTAAGCTAGAAAGAATATTTTATTCAAAATTTGATTTGCATTTTTGTTCGAGACGAAAATGTCTGTTATCCTAAAAAGGTAATAATAGCACAAACGACAACGTGAGTTTGTTTGTAACCTTTTTTAAATTTACTTATTAGTTAGTACATAGCAAAACAAAGTCGCTGTCTCTGTCCCTATGTCCCTATGTGTGATAATATTAAAGCTAAGCAACGGATTATGATGCTATTTTTTTTTTCGAATAGTTAGTTATTGCAGCGGATGGTTTGTAGTATGTATAATAATATACGAACCCGTGCTAAGCCGGGCGGATCGTTCGTTTATCCATATATAAAACCAGTCATCCTGAAATTTCCTAGATACACATGTATAGTAAAGTTGAGAGTGTGGATACGGACATCTAGACAGACTTCCAACATATAAAGATACTAATTGACGCGTGCGAAACCGCAGAGGAAAGCCAAAGTTTTCTTTTTTTATTAATATGATATTGTCAAAGACTCCAGTCGATGAAATTGTGCAAAATGTACTTACAAGCTTCACTATAATGGTTCGTGAATAACAAATGAGAATAATTAATTTCCTAAATGTTTCCGCCCGTATAATTAGTAGCCAGCATTGTGGGATTTCGTACGTTATCGAATGATATTGTAAATGTGACTTCGACCAATGATGTATAAAACTATAGATACGTTGTCCGCGCTCTAAAATGACAACATGAAATGAAGGCAATTGACAACATCGCGCTTAGTTACGCACCAACCTGCCGCGCGACGCTACGTTTGTTTTTAATTTATATCGTGTGTGTAAACCTGTGCGAAACATAAAGAAAGCATGTCGTCGTGTGTGTTCAGACGATGTACAAATTATACTCCAAAAATTAAAGACAAAAATGTGTCATTTCATGCGTAAGTTCACCAAACAACCTATTTTTATTTTATTTTTTTCGACGCCGGCGCCCGTCATCTTATGGCGGCCGGCGCATGAAGGTATAGTCACGTGCCGTCGGCATAACTGAAGATGTATATTTATCTCCCTCTAACAAAGGCATTCCACTATTTTCTTTCCCTTTCTTTACTCGTAGAAGTAGTTATCTAGTATTTTCGCCGTTTTTAAGCGCCGCGATGTTGGTTCATGACGTGTCTATATATAATACGTCATTGACTTCGACAACATTCTTACTTAGTTACGCTTCTAAGCAGGTGTCTATGGGCGACGCCGATCGCTTAACATCAGGTGATCGGTAAGCTTGTTTAACTCTTATTCCATAAAAAAAATCCGAAAGGGTAAGAACCTTAGTCGCTGGTCTCGCTAGCACCATTCAAGTGGCCGGTTATTGAGGAAGTATGACAAAACCCCGGGTTTTCGGGTCGGCCTTCCCAATCTCGAGAGCCCAATCCACTATAACAATTCTATGGTTCTGTACATAGTCCTAAAGATTTTCTTTTTACGACACCATAAACGCTTCGAACACTGAAATATTCGTTGAGGTTTCCAGAATTCTGTAACGTAACTATTGTTTGATCTTTTCGTTGTTGACGATGGATTGTTGTGCTTGATTTTAGGAGATTGGTTATTTTCTATGTGGTGTGGAAAGGACTAGAATAGAATATTTTTGATGATGAATATAAATTTATGGTTGGTTTTTGTATCTAGGTAATAGGTATGTTATGATAACCTACGCAACTTATATGTATTAAACCGATTTAGAAGGCATTATCAGTGAACTTCGTGTTTCTGATATATATATAACAAATATGATGACGAATTGATGATTAAGTATAATGTACCTATGTGACGGTCTTCGTATTTGCCTAATAAAATATAAGTAATTGCTAAGTTCGGAAAATTGGCTACCTGCGAATTCCTGGAACTTGAAATTATTGAAATATTGCACTTGGCTGTTGTTCAATTCTTTATTCAAATTGTCTTAATCGAACGTTTTTCTTTTAATTTAAAAATATGTGTTGTGTAGTTAGTGACGCCATGTTTTATTGCAGTAAATAAAAATATTATTTACTGTACAATAAGTAAAAAAAATATGAATATTGAGTAGTGGTAGACAAGAAGCTAAGTTTTTAGACAAGAAGTTTAGAAACATGTGGAGTCGTTTTATATTAAGTCAAATATCCAATCAGTTTCTTAAATAACTCATGGAAGTTCATGTGTATCGAATTGGTAGCATGTATAACTTGTAGGTACATCGATAAAAGACATGCGTGTTGGGATGTGCGATGGCTTTACGACCTATGCAATAAGAAGATTCAACACGATGTTAGAACGATGACTTGCGGTACTAATCTCTTGATTTCTTTGAAACCATTTCGTGACTATAGGTACCTACCTACTTACATACAGGTACGTAATTAAGTATCATGTCTAAATCGAACAATGAATAATTTAGATTTATCGTCTAAAAAACATTCCACAGATTTTCATTGATATCTATAGTTTATAGCCTAAATAAAAGAAGTCCTATTCTAAATTCGAATCATCCATTCGAACACAGACGGCACCCTATAACTATATCTACCTACCTACTTAGATAGATAGATACACATTGATCTCCGCAGCTCGTTTCAAAGATCATAAATATGCATTTAGCTTGGTTAATGCGCAATGAAGTGTGGCTAATGGCTTGCAGTAATTAAATTATAAACGGTATTTAATATAACTAGCTTAAGATGGGAAGGGAAGGATGAGATTAGCTATAAGATTTTTAGGATATTTTGTAGTAGTAACCTTTTTGTATTTTAGTCGGGGTTAGACGTTCAAGCGCAAAGATGTACTACCGTGGACGGCTCGGAGAACGAACCTGTTGGGCTTTAGGCAGTAAGTCATACATTCACTCTCGCTCCAATCTCCACCCACCTAGACTTGGACTCCGGGAGTAGTCATTGGATGATTATTCACTCTCACATAAAACCTTTTATCCTAGTTAGTACGTAGGTGGTAGGGATTGATTTAGTTATCAAATCGTATACAGATCTTTTGAAGATGGTACGAATATGAACAGAAGTAGGTACTTACTTATTTATTTCGTTTGAACTACGTTTCTGTACCTAAGCAGATATTATTAGATTAGAACCATGTGAATTGACAACATAAAAAATTAAATGTTATGAAAAATATTTAGTTTCAATTCTGCGAAAAAGATTATAAACAAAATAAAATATTTTTAGTTGTTGTTATATAATTTTTTTTAAGGAACTCCTGTATATATATATTTTTAAGGAACTCCTGATGCCTTAAATTGCCATCATAACAAATATAATTAGAGTAACAAAGCATCATTTTTTGGAGTATTTAAATCATGAAATGGTTCTGCCATGGAAGACGGATGAGAGGGAGTCTCGGACCTGACTAAAAACCAACCCTATACGATACCTACCTAATTAATTTTCAATCGAAAACCACACTTAATACCTTGCTTCGTAGGAACTTATTTACGTTATTTACCTACTTACAATTAAATATGTCGCCTACATTCTGGAAACTTATAATACAGTAACAGAAAACCAAGGAGGCAAGAATTATTAAGTTAAGTTCTTGCATAAACATTCTGATTGAGTTGGTCGATCGATACCTACTTACCAATTATTGTTAAAATACATAGTATTGTTTACGTTTTTTATTAAAACGAGTAACGGTCGAGGTCAATTATAGTAAATGTGTCACTATATATTTATATTTTATTAAAATATTTCAAAACTGACGTATTTTATGTATACTTGTCATTGATTAGCCACCGTCATAAATCGTGATAATTATAGTCTTCCGATACATACATGACATGTCAGAGAACAATATAATGATAACTTATGTGTCGTGTCTATCTAGATATTAATGTTATGTTCCTAGGATTTAAATCTTAATAAATTGGAATGCCTATAAACTACCTACAAATGATTATCACTATCTTATCGGCCAATCACAGATTCTTTACACAGCACATTATTTAAACTGCAAGAAAGTGTACTTTACTCTTGAACATAACCTGCATTTAGTAGTGTTGCGATAATACGTGGCGTAAGTCAACCAGAAATCCTCTGATAACTTTTCATTTCTTAGAATAAGATAGAGCAATAACGAATTATCGTAAAACAATTAAAAATTCCAATAAGTACCAACAAAAGTTGTACAAAACTCCGTTTAAATTCAAATACTCACACTAAACACCGGTCAACTTGTAAATCCGTGTGACGTAAAATAACTTCACAACTTCTCAAACACACAATAATGACACTGCAGTCGCAAATATCACAAAAAGTTGACACTGAATGACGTCATTGTTGCACAAAACATCACAATTTTCAAGTTTTTACAACACTTCGAATATCGGGATGGCGGTAAAGTCGCGGGAAAATAACGCACACTACGCGTCTGTATCACGCGGCGATCGCTCGCAAACTGAATGAATGAATCGAGAATCGAGTATTCGAGTGGCGAACTCGAGACCGGCCAGACCAAACCGCGTGTAAACTCGATATAGTTAAGCGCGTAAACGCGTGACGAACCTCGGACCACCTCAGAAGGTCGAAGTTCGCACTTTTTTGTAAGGATTATGAAAAAATTCTATTTTACGATAATCGCTTGCAATTTTGTATTGAGTTAAAACGGTAACGCAGCTTGTTTATGAACTGGTTCTAACACAGTTTTTCATTACCTAGCCGTTTTTTCGACAATATCTAGTGAACTGTTACACATGCAACGTGAGCTATTTTATCTACCTATGAATCATTTTCAAAGGGATTATTTTGAATTTTGACTTGCGAAAAAAAAAATCCGGCAGTTGTTCTGCGAATTCCGGTAAGCAGAGATAGGCACGGATCTACCTACACTATTTTAATTTCTCGACCACAGTTGTGATAATTTAATTCCACACTGATGACGACGAACAATTGATCCCGTCGTTTGTTCTTTTCTTTTTTACAACTTGTTCTTTGCCTCTTTTTCACATGGGTAGGTACAATAATGTGTTTACCTAATACATAAAACGTATTCTTTTTAAAGAAGTTGCTTGATTTTTCTCTCCATTCGAGTCTACACTTGGAAGAAGCACCTTCTACCCTACATCCTACCTTCTCTGACGTACATACTGGATACCTATATTGTATTTTGACGTTTCAAAATTACCTATCGTTTATGGTAACGTATAAAAATTGGAATAAATGATTTTGACATTGATGTTGTTTTCTAAATGTGAAGAGTGTCAACTATAAATTTTGAAAATTGGAATTCACATTTATGTGATATGGATCCCTTGATCCATAATCACAATTTATTTAGTAGGACATATTAGCATAGTAATAAATTAATAATTATATACATATAATTATATACACAGGTGTTTTTCTAAAAAACCTGTGTAGTAAGGGGAGAGTTTGCCTACTTGGCGCATTTGGGGAGGAACATCATCAATGACTTCTCCCACCCAGAAGGTAGTGAGAGTTAGTGTCAGACCGTCTAAGATTCAAGATACCGGTTCCCGGTCCGCGCATCATTACGCTTGCACCTACAAAGACTACCGTGGCATTGTAAGAGCGGGAGAGCCATGCTTCGGCACGAATGGGTCGGCTCGACCGGAGTGATACCAAGGCCTCGCAGAAAACCGGCGTGAAAAACCACAGCGTTGTGTTTCGCCGTGTGAGTGAGTTGACCGGAGGCCCAATCCTTCCCAAACCCCTAATCCCCAAAACGTCGGCAACGCACTCGTAACTCCTCTGTTCTTGCGAGTAGGGCGGCGCTGATTGCTTACTATCAGGCAAGCCATCTGCTCGTTTGCCGACCTATCACATAAAAACAATTTTGCAATTTTCTCAATTACCTCTATGTACCTATAATGTATTTCGTTCGTCAATCACGCTTATTTTTCAATCATTAGATCGCTATAAATGCTATTAAGTACATTCACAAAGTGATAGGAAACTAATTGGTTTTACAAATGGTAACATATTGCTATGCACCTCTCTAACAGCATGTCTAGTCAGTTGTCAGACAGTAAAAGTCTAGCTTTCACCAACCTAGATAAGCATTTAGTACATATCGAATACTAGACTTAGAAGAGGTTTGGAGCAACATTTACTTGTAATAAAAAGCATTATGTAGGTATCTACTTGTTACATCTAAATATGTAGTTCAATCACACTCAACTAAATAATAGTGATAATACCTAGGCATTACTTATACTAGGTACAGGTAAGTATTTTGTATTTTAGTGTTCTTTCTTTATTCCAAAACATTAAGTACAAAGTAGACATTATATATGTATATATTATTATGTATACAAGGAGTAGGATAGCTTCCTCAAGCGCTCCGCCTCCTTCTTTGCGAGCATAAGAGCTTCGCAGAAAGAGGAAACGGCTTATTAGTTCCTCTCGCTCCACGCCCTGGCCTTGACTAAGGCCGGGCGCGAGAGTTTGCCACCGCCGGTCACTTCCCTGAGGACACGGCGCGGCGGTGCTCAGCCCAAGCAGCGCGCACCGCCACCGTATGCTCCACCGTGTCCTCTGGGTGATCCTCACAATGACGAAACTCGGGCGTCCTCGTTCCTCCCGTCTGATCCAGCCAGTCCACAAAGAGGTGCCTTCCCGCTGCTAACAGCGTGCCCGATGCATTTAAAGGATAACTTACTCTTGTTTTATAGGAGTAAATTATTTTCCAAGAGGTAACCAAACTAGGAAAGGAAAAAAAAAACAAGAAAGAAAACAAAAAAGGTATAATAACACGGTAGTAAAAAAAATATGTGTGAGAAAAGCCGGTCAAAACATGGCTGGACCGGAGTGATACTACGGCCTAGCAGAATCGCGGCGTGAAAAAACACTTACGTGTTGTTTCACCGTGTGACTAAAGTAACGGGAGGACCAATCCCCCATCCCTTTACGTAGCCACCGGTGTTGCACGCTACGTACGTAATGCCGTCTTCACGTTTACCGACTTGTACCATAAAAAGAAACTCATGTAAAAACTAACAAGATTGCTTCATACACTATTATATCCATCATAACTAAACTTTGTCAAGATAAATGTATCCTAATGGATACTCCACCCAAGTCTAGCTCAAAGGGTTGATAAAAAAGTGTTGCTTACATTTTTCAAGAATTCATTTCGTAATAATAAATCAACATTCTAGCGTTAAGTACCACCATCAAGAGTAATGCAAATGGAAAAAATCTTCTAAGCTTCATGGAATATTACCCTAAGTACCAATATCAAAGTGATTTACTTAAAAAATTTCATCACTGATCCGTGAAACCATCTGTTCAATGTTCATCTTGTTTACACCACAAGGTCGAGTTTTGAATGTCAAGTTCACATTTTGTAAATGCTTTAACGAAGAAAGTTACATTCTATTTTGAACCCTATTTTACTTAAAAGGTCAAACTTTAAAGAAAATTTTTTGCACAACATGTCACAAATACTTTTAGATAGTGTAATCTCTTTATAAGCTTAATACACTTGACAAAATACAAACTGACTCTCATTTTCACCAGTACACTATTTAATAGACCAGAACCAGGCAGTATAGCGTAAGGCTTGCCGTGGGAATGCCATGTTTTTAAATTAGCAATATTCTGATACTCTACTACTACTACTCTCACCCTACCTAGAACGGAAGATGTCATAGGATGACTATCCCACTAGGGGGTGAATCATTCACAAAATTCAACACTGCAAGTTATAAAACAAATAATACATAGGAACTCACACATGCGAAGAATAACCTTTAGACCTATAATAAATTCGGAATTGGAAACTGTGTGGAAAATAAAGAGAAAAAAACATATTTGGACAAAAAAAAATCCTATTCGAAAAACAAGTTTTTTTTATAGGAAATGTTATCGAAAACGTACATTTCAGCGTAAGCGTACGGTTTTATGTACGATTTTCAAAACTCACAAGCCAGACACCGAGGCAGGATTTTCTCCTAAAATCCAAAGTCTGACAAGCTTTACAAAAGTCTAGACACGCACATTCAGCACTTTTCTTAAGTTTTGTATAGAAACTTTTTTAATAAGCATACAAAACTTTGAATAAAATATGACATGTCCAAAAACTTGTTATAAAATATATTATTTTCGGAATCCTTACGATAATTTAGGGATGTCTTATGCATGGAATCTCGTGTCATTATTCTTTACGCTGAACCCAGATCCATGCTGTTGTTCTATATCCACGCCGATGTTCTGAGTTGTGGTGGCTCGGAGGTCAAGACTTCTTATTCATGAGGGTGCGAAATCTGGCAAGTCCAATGTGACTTTTTCCTAATTATCTTTCTATGTGTATTAGTGTATTGAGACACCACTTTAATACGGCGAGGGAAAACATTCCGAGGAAACCTGGACTTATAATTTCCAATTTCAAACCAATTTTTTCTAATTATAAGTTTGATACTGTCAATCCGTTTTGAGAAAGCGTGGTTATTAATGCTCAAACCTTCTCCATGTAAGAAGAGGCCTTTGCTCAGTAGTGAGCACTTCTAGCATTAGAAAGGCATTAGTATCATTCTGGTTGAACCGGTCTGTTCGAACCAAAGCATCGCTCTCCTATATCGCAGATTTCATTAATATGCGATGTCTCTGGTAATCCTTAAGTACATTATAAAATAATTTAATATACAAAACTCTTAATCATCCAACATCTCTTTAACATAAGCTTCGCTTTTATTTCAAGTTATTAAACGAAGCAGACTCGTTAACTCAGTCTTCTAAAGAGCATTATTTTATTGTAAATAGACTTATAACAAATAGCTAAACATTAGCTAATACCTTGGTATTATGTACACGTAGCTCCATGATATATAATAAATCTTATTTATTTAATGTTAAAAGTTTGTATAAGTACTTTTTGACTGACTGCCATTAGGCAGAGGGCCGTAAGTTAGGTCTCCAACTTTCTATGATAACTCATTATTTATAGTGATTCAGTGGAGTGTTAGAGGAGGTTCGGGTCAGTTAGACGTTTAATCATAATGTCTTATAATTTTAACTCTTTATTATATTATTAGCGACCCGACTTCGCACTTGTGTAATGCTAATACTACTAATTTCTATTCTATTAAATGGATGTTAGTATAGATATAAACATTTGTCTTCAGTCATACTATCTGTTAAAAAAACCGCATCAAAATCCGTTGCGTAATTTAAAAGATTTAAGCTCACGTAAGGATATACGAAGAGTACTTACGTGATATTGTTTTATACTATGATGCAGTGTTTTTGTAGCCGGCTTGAAGGTGAAGAAGTCCACTTCGTACGAGTGACTGCATGTAAGTGGGGGTACGATATCTGACGAGTGTGTGAGTGACTCTTTCGAGTTATAAGTACTTTCTAATTTCTGTGATTATTTTAAAGATACTAATATTTATATTGAAGGAAATCATCGTTAATTGTGATGCGGAATTTAGCCTGGGCTTCTAATTTTAAATTATTCGTTTGAAATTGTCAATCCCGCAAGGAATCACGTCATTATACCGTTTCGTATTTTTTACGATTAATTGGATTTAAGAAACCATGAAACACATTTATTTGCCAAACAAGCAAATCAACAAGCTTCTTGCTCGCGTTTCATGAGAATATAGGCGTTATCATAATAGGTTGAAAGTTATCTTTTTTATTTGTATCTAGGCCTAACAGTAAAACGGCGTGAAACAACGACAGCGTTGTTTCGTCGTGTGAGTGAGGTTATAGGAAGCCCACTCCATTCCCTTACCTAATCCCTCCCCAATCCCTATCCCAAAAAGGTCGACAACGCACTCGTAACTCCTATGTTGTTGCGTGTGTCCATGGGCGGTGCTGATTGCTTACCATAAGGATTACCTTTATCTAGTTTGCCGTCCTATCACATAAAAAATGATGCTAGTCAATAGCCATCATCATTACAAAAAATAATGAGACGTAACCACATCTCCTATTAAAGAAAAAAAATTTGCACGCAAAGTTAAAACAAAAGCGATCAATGTGACAAATTACCACCTAACCTTATTGTTCCACAACATTACATAATATATTATCTACATCACAAATTATTTATACATATACAAAGGACCTACATCCCATACATATACCTACATTCCAATAGATAGTCTTGATGGATTTCTGATATCTGTCAATCCATTGATATAGATTAATCCACACAGGTGTATCTTGCCTTATCAATGTTGCCCCATTCCACCCTATAACAACTTGCTCAATTTAGGCAAGGAACTAGGAACCGAAGTCCCAGCTGACGAGGGCATCGTAGTGTTATTAGACTTAATCAATATGTGATATGTTTAGGAGAAACACCTGCTTGCTAGATCCTTCATGTTTTGAGGGTAGTATGAGTTACGATGTGTCTTCAATTAAAGTAATAAACGCTTATCTTCTAAATAATCGGTTTTGCGACTATATTGTTATGTAAATTAAAGTTGAAAATCCAATACCTATTTTATTTTTCGGGGTAGTTTCATATGCACCACTCGGTACAGTCTGGTCTATGTGAATTATCTGGATTTGGTAAAAAAAAATTCGTCAATTTGATTTTACTAGAAACCACACACATTGCGATCAGCATCGTCTTAATTAAACCTAATACATATAGTCGTCTCTTCGTCAAATAAGATAAGATAATTTGATGAAATTTTGCTAAGCAATTGGGCAGTATGATTCGTTTGATAAGTACTTCCATTCACACTGCGAAGCTCAAGTACGAAACTACTATTGCCCGGAACTGCTTTCAAGGTAATGCTCCGCTCTCCGCGGTCATTTTGTGGATGGATGAACATGGATAATCTTACCGTGGGTAGCAGTGCCGACAGATATGATCGATACTTCAAATTATTATTATTAATATTTAAGTATCTAGTACCTACGCTGCAATTGAATGTCAGAATAGACAATCATATTGCTTAAAGAATAATTGTTATCAAGCTTTTAATTATTAATCTGGTAAATATTTATAAAATACCGGCACCTATTTCATACTACAGCTTACCACAACTAAATACATTTATTTATATTGTACAAGAATGCAAGGTAATTTTATATTGATATTTATTGACTACTCTACTCAATCAGCCCATGAACAAGAAGTAGTAGGGGTAATCCAACTTGCTCCAGCAGGTAGCCTTTGCTCCAATTGCCTACTTATTTAGTTGGAAGCAAAACCATCCAACCCACAGAAACCATAACTGTATGACACCTTTTAAAATCAGTAAGTATTATAATGCTTACATTACTATAACGATTCCTCCTAGCTCGACCCTAACGATATTATCACTAATATCTCATCAATAATTGACTACAAAAAGACCAATTTGGTCCCAAATACCATCATTACACATAGAAACAATGTAGTCTTATTGTTATAATACCTACACCTAAATGAATTACACTAATACAAGTACCTACCAAGTTATTAAAGGCCAACAGTTTATAGCTGAACCATTTCCCCGTATAATCCTTAGTTGTGCTACAATCGTGCCCATGGGATGCGGCTAGTAACTAATTGGGAACCACACTGTAAACTAGTTGGCTAATTAAAACTTTAACACTATGAAATGAACACACATTTTTCTAACTAAACGCTTAGTTAGTCAGATTTGTTGAGGTTTTAAACGCTTTTCTGTATTAAATTAATTTTGTGATACACGGCTTATTCAAACTGAAACGTTTATTGCATTAAATAATGTTACATACATTAGGTGTTATGTGTAAGTACCTAAAATAAAAGAAGATCATTATAGAACCTTTTTTTGTCAGGAAAAGACATCAAATGACCTCTTCCGCCCAGGGAAGGCGAGAGAGAGTGTCAGACTCTTACTGACTAAAATCCCCCCGTTCTTTCTCCTACTCTGTGCCGAGGCTGCGGTGACTCATTGCGCTTAGCCCTATAGGGCCCGTCTAATCATTATGGAACCAGACGGGCACAGCAAATTACAGGGCTTAATTATAAATAATAATCACTAAGCCTTTTTTTAAAAAATCGTTGCCCCACACTTGCATTTTCACCAGTATCGTGTGTGCGTTTACAAACACACAATTTCACATCCACATCATACCCAGCCCCGGAACAAATTTGAGGATCACACAAAGAGGTGTTCCGTGCGGGAATTGAGTTCGAGACACGTTGCGCGGCCGCCACTTGCCCAGTTGCCGCGCCAACCCTGCAGTCAAATTATTATACAATGATAAAATTATATTTGTTATCTGTACGTACATACTACGTAGATTATTCTTCCAAGAAAACCAACTGGTTTTACGTCACCAAGTTAAGCAATTGAATGGTAATCCTAGGAAGCTAATTAGCTGTATTATTTCAAATACAACTAAAGTATTAGTAAATTGACATAACCATTACCGTAGTAGAGTGACAGTAAACTAAATCTGCATAACAAGAATTTACTTAAGTAAAGTTTAGATTTTGTGTACCTACTTATGAATTAATGTGTTAATTACTAACTACAAAACGGCTAAGCGGATTTTGATGAAATTTGGAAAAGAGGTAGATTGCGTGCTTTTGTAGAATATATGAAAATGTGTTACCTAATCAATAAATCTAAAACGGCAGAGCGGATTAAGATGTATTTAAAAAAAAGAGGTAGATTGAGTAGATGAATATTATAAGCACAAATATGTCGGCTCGAAAGAAGTAATACTTCGGTGTCACAGAAAACCGTCGTGGAACTAACCACAGTGTTGTATTTTGACATGTGAGTGAGGTTGCTGGAGGCTCAATGCATCCCCAATCCTTAAATCTGCAAAACCATAATTCTTAAACGGTTAGTTACGCTCTCGTAACTCTTGTGTAGCGGGTGTCTTAGGGCGGCACTGAATGTTTACCATTAGGTTATTCAACTGCTCGTTTACCGATCATAGCAGATCTTCCTTATTATACTAGAATAAGAATTATAAAAATGCATGAGTCTTTGTTTGTCTTAATTTCAAACCAGAATTACGATTTTTGATGATATTTGTGTCTGGAGATTGTTCTGAGACTCTAGAGCAATAAAATCTACTTTTCCTTTAGTCATGCAGATGAAACGCCAGGCGGCAAACTAGTTTATGTACATTCAAACAAACTTAGACGAAAAGGTCAAAACAATTCATTACCAAACTGGTCAGGCACGTTTGTTGATTAGATAATAATTTTAACGTCAACAGTTTGTACGCTGTCAAACCTTTGATAAAACGTGCTTTGATTCAAAGGGACAAAGGTCAGCGATGACTGGTTTGCTGTCAGTATAATTATTCAACAGTTCATTGTTGTGCAACACTATTTGTAAATTCATAAGATTTTTCGTACCTACATTGACAGAAGGATTTAATAAATTGGTTTTTATTCCTACTCTTGCCCAGGGTGGTATTAAAGGACCAAATTTTATTACTGAACTAATCCCAAATTCTCTGGATTGATCTAATTTTTTGATAGGAACTGCATATAAATATATATATTGTATAAAAAATCGTTCTATATGAGGGACTGCACACTCACATCGACCGAGGTTACAATAATGTACCATGGCCCAAATCCCAGCAGAAGAAGGAACAGTGTATTTTAGCCATGGTGGTGATAAGTCATTGTTGTTGTAAGTGCATAACAAAAACGGATTGCAGATTTGACAAAAGACCAGGCAGCAATGCTCTCTGATAAATACGAAATACAGCGATACATTCAACTTGTCTCTACAAGTCCTTAGCATTAAGAATATGGTAACTTCCAAAACCTTGATTATCCTAGAATGTATAACAGTGGATTGTTCCACCACACAATGTGTGCAACAATACGACATCTACAGATATTTTTTTTTTTGTGCTTTATGATGGTGTTTTGTGGATCTGAACCTGATTTGTGCGAATAACAAACTGGAAAATCATCATACAGTCACTAGCTTTAGTGAAATCATGGAATTATCTAATAAACAGTTATTACAAGGTTAGATGAGAACAGATACTATACCATACCCATAGCCATAGATAGTCCAATTATTGGCTACAATTTATTTATTTATACGTGTTAATACGGGTTAGATCCAATTACATTAACAGTAATAAACAAGAAAAAATTACAACATTCATTAGTTCCTGCTGCAGTACCTCATGCATTACTTTAAAATTTCCTTCCATCGGTCTGCAAATAGATCAATAGTTGGATTAGATTCCAGAAGATCGTTAAGCGAGACTAGAGTGCGAGGAATTGGTGACTTAGCACGTGCGACAGTACGACATTGGGGTACGGTAAACACCCTGTGCTTTTTACTTCGACGGTAGTTGTTTGGGATATACAAGAACTCATCAACATTATCATCATTCATTGCAAGCTTATAAGTGTCCACTGCTGAGCAAAGACCCCTTCTCACACAGAGTTGGGATAATCAATAATCACCACGCAACTCAAGGCAGATCAGCGATTTCAAAATTATAGTTAGAAAAGTAGACGCTTTCTGTCACTAGCAACGAGACGTCATTATCTCCAATTATAATTATACCTATCTGAACGAAGCTTATTTTGTCTGAATTAATAACATAACAAACAAAACATGCGTTATTACAATATTTAAGTTGTACAGAAATTAATTCCTTTATTGTGTCGATGGTCTTATTTTATTTTTTGTGTAAATTAAATAGTAACAACACTGGAAAGCTATTATAAGATTTTTTATTGGTCTCTCTCAACGTCAATCACGCGTAATAACTATGTTGACTACCAATAGAACAACTCAAATCAAACAAAACCACTTGATATCCCAACAAGATTTTAATTACCTGTGTACCTATGTACCATCTAGTATATCTTGATCTCGGTCAATGTAAGGAGCGAATTTTGACTCCAGAACAATTTCTGCGTACTCTTTAGACGTAACACGGCTCATTGTATGCTGGAAATGTTATGTTGATTCATTGAGTGTTCGTGTAATGATTGGCAAGCAAGGTCGTATTGTGTTTGATACAAAGCGGCTCTTTCAAATTCCCGATGTCTGCTAAACATTAAACTCTGATCAAATGCCCCCTGACTGTGGTTCTTTATTCTATTTGACCTTCCAATATTCCTTTGTAAGTAGGTACCTACAATCCACATGTGCGTTTGTTTAGTTAACGAGTACCTTGATATTATCTTTGTTAATTACAAGTTCAGTTCAGAACTCCAGACATACGAGAAAATTGCGTTTAGTTTGTTTTCTAGATAGTAAATTGTTGTGATGAGATTCTGGTGTCAACATTCATTGTTGCTGGAAGACAGAAAAAAGTCATTGTAGTGGTGTATATATCTTTGACAGCTTAGGTACAGATGAACTGACCGTGGATTGATGTTACCTTTTTTTTTTAATGTAATAAGTCGGCAAACGAGCAGACGGATTACCTGATGGTAAGCAATCAACGCCGCCCATGGACACCCGCAACGGAGGAGGGACGAGTGCGTTGCCGACCTTTTAGGGATTAGGGATTTGGAGATTTAGGGACTGGGGAAGGGTCCGGGAAGGGGGAGGATTGGGCCTCCGGTAACCTCACTCACACGGCGAAACACAACGTTGTGGTTGTTTCACGCCGGTTTTCTGTGAGGCCGTGGTATCACTCCGGTCGAGCCGACCCATTCGTGCCGAAGCATGGCTCTCCCACACTTAATGTAATGATGTTACCTGCGTCGATTTTTTGTAATTAACGTTATTAGACTCACGAAATTCTGCGAAGGTGTTGAAAACATATTAATAAATTTGTCCCAGGTATGCTCCATAATTGCGATTAGCCACGCTTCGTAGAAGAGAGCATCATTCCATAGATTGTTGGTGATCAAAGAAAAATCCGTAAGTCATGATGAAAACCCTTAACTTCATGTTTGTCAAACTGGTTTATTGGACAACTGTGTCAACAAAAAGGCTTGCTGTGCAATGAATTACTGCGGCCCAGGCCCAGCTTAGGTCAGAACACGGGATGGCGTGATTTTTTTGGGTAACGATAGGAAACGGAGCGCGTATTTGAACTATTATCTCCTCAAGCCCCAGTCGCCGCAGTAGGCGACACACCGAGTTTCGGGGATGGAGCGACTATCTTCGGCCACCATAAGCAAGGTACTGCGTGATGTAAAGGACACGAGCTTATGGCGCGGAACGTTGCACGCGTGCCTCAAATAGCTGTTAGACCACCACAGATGTGGCCTAGTTGGTCCGATGTTCAGGCGGAGTTGAAGGTTCAAGCGAATAAAGGCACCGCGCCGCGGCCTTGGCCTGAAGCAGGAGAAGGAACGGGGTGATTTTTAGTAAGTAAGATTCTGACACTCCCTCTCTCCTCACACAGGGTGGGATAAGTCTAGTAATAAATGATTAAATGAGTTAATAAATTTAAAATTAAAAAAAACCCAAACAAAAAACGAATGTCCCTTTAAAAGTAATAATTGAAAAAAACATGGCGTTGGGGGACCTAACCAAATATTTTATTATCTACCTACTACATACTTATTTCTATTTTGTCGGGGGTCTAATTTATTTTTTTATTTTGTACTTTTTATAGGTGTTTTAGATCATTTTCTCTCGATTGAGAACCTTTCAGTGCGCTTTCATTTGAGACCCCACTCGAGTATATTTGCAGACCTTCGGTTAGGTACCCTTCCCCACTTATCCCCCCATAACTTCTAAACGGCTCAACCGATTTTCGTCAAACATGTCTAAGAACACTCGCACGTAAGTCACCTCTAATACAAAAAAAATAAATAATTGAAATCGGATCATCCGTTCAGGCTCCAGGATGCCACAGACAGACACTTCGAAGTTATAAACCCCTCTTTTCCCGTTGGGGGCTTTTTAAAGTGTAACGATGAAGTTTCTTGCTGGTTCTCCTCCATTCGAATCTACAATTTGGAATGAGCATTTAGCTTCACTGACGAATACACTGACAGACTACCTACTTTTCTATTTTGACGTTTCAAAAGTACCTATTTATGGTTTAGTAGGAATAAATGATTTTGACTTCGACTTTGACTTTGAAAAACATATCTTTACGTATTTACTAAAGCAAATTCTGCAAATATTTTGCCGAAGGCACCAAGGAATGGAGAGGGATGGTAATTAAAAAAAAGTAAAAAAGTCGACCTATATAATGATCAGTGAGCGTTTAATTGAAACAAAATGGGTTGTATAACGAGGTTAATAATTACGTTTACCATGCCTCGGTTGCTCTAATGATCATTAAATGGTTTAGATCCTACAATGTTTGTTTTGTTCATGCAATATACAAGTAACTAGTAACATCGTTGTATTGAGTATTTGCATAAATCTATTTTACTACACACCAATGTGTGTACAGTAGATTAGTGCAGTACGTACCTATGTGTTCGTTTGTCTTCAAATATTGAATGTGTTGTCTAAGGAACGGCTAAGCCAGTTCGGATAAAGTTTAACGTAAATAATATTTTTGTTATGATTTAACTTATCTTCTTATTCTATCTTTCGAAATCAGGTTGTGGAGAAATCAATTGAGATAGGTAGTTTTAGTTAAACTATTGTGCATCGTCTTTTTATGTGATAGGCCCTTAAACGAGCAGACGGATTACTTGATGGTAAGCAATCAGCGACGCCCATGGACACCCGCACCAACAGAAGAGTAACGAGTGCGTTGACGACCTTTTGGGGTTTAGGGATTTGGAGGTTTAGGGATGAGTTTAGGGATTGGGAAAGGGGAAGTATTGGGCCTCCGGTTGTCTTTTTGCTCATAGCATAGATTATTGAAATGATGGAAGAACTGCTTAACAAAGTAAAAAAAAAATAGAAGCACGCATTTTACGCATTCTCTCGAGAAGTGAATGTGCAATAAAGTAATTGATGAACTATAAAACAAATCACTACATATAATTATCATAAGTTTCCAGAGCTCCCGTTTCCAATCCTCCAAGCTATTGACCCAGAACAACATCCAAATTACCAAAACGCATCGAAATCCGATAAGTGTAATGAGTTGTGTCGCAGAACATACATTATATTGATGAGATATGTGTCTCTCCATGTTGACTTCACTATGAAAAAAGATAGTTATCTAATGAGGATATATTATCCCGGCCTACACCGTTTAAGTGTGGGAGAGCCATGCTGCGGCACGAATGGGTCGGCTCGACCGGAGTGATACCACGGCCTCACAGAAGACCGGCGCGAAACAACCACAGCATTATGTTTCGCCGTGTGAGTCAAATCCCTAATCCCTAAAGGGTCGGCAACGCACTCGTAACTCCTCCGTTGCGGGTGTCCATGGGCGACGCTGATTGGTTACCATCAGGTAATCCGTCTGCTCGTTTGCCAACCTATTACATAAAAAAATAATTCTAACATTGTACGCGCTATGATTGCAAAATGACCTACAATTAATTAATATATAAAATAGACTGTGATTGTAAAGTTTTAAATTTGGACAGTTATACAAAAAACCTAGTAGGTACATTCGTTTCGAACTGAGAAACCTTCATAAAAAAATTGATTCGTTTACGAAAGAAAAAAAAACTTTTAGGTACGTAGTTTTCGTGAGAGCCGGCTGAGTTACGCGTACCAGTAGTAGGTACTCAGGGCTCCATGCCTCTTTCTCGCCAGGAAGATTCACGCTTTAACACGTCATTGTAGACCTACTGTAGAGCGTATAGAGTATATAATAAAGTATTTTAAATGTGGGAGAACAACTCGTCATACTACGTGGACGGTCGTGGTGGCCCGGAAGTTAAGGAGCCCGCTTCTCATGCACGAGGGTGTGGGTTCGAAACCTGGAAAATATCAATGTGACTTTTTTCGAGTCATATGTAGTATGTACTTTCTATGATTATTTAGACACCAGTGACATACGGTGAAGGTAAACATCGTGAGGAAACCTGGACTTATAATTTCTTATTATAAGTTTGAAATCGCTAACCCGAATTGAGCAAGCGTGGTGATTAATGCTCTAACCTTCTCCGTAAGAGAAGAGGCCTTTGCTCAGCAGTGGGCACTTATAGGCTGATGATGATGATACTACGACCTCATAGGTAACTGGCGTGAAACAATGTATTCACGCAGTGTTCGATCCAATCTACAAATCTAACCAAACCTTCAAAAGATCGGTACCGCACTTCTAAATTAGTGGGCGGTGCCGATCGGCCTCGGCCTAGAGCAGGAGAAGGAACGAGGGGTTTTTAGTCAATAAGAGTCTGAGACTCTCTCTCGCCTTATCCTAGGCGGGAGACGTAATTTGATGATAGTCCCCTGACAAAAAAAAAACCAGCTGGACATCGCCTCTGGCCGGGCGGTGAGCTATCCTTTCTCACCGTCCGCAGACCAGCGCTCTAGGTGACCGTAGATCGTCGTGTACGTCGGGTCCACGAGCCCTCTATTTCTCCTGGTACAATAACAGTGTGAGGAGGATACGCTACAAATAAAGCTAGTGATTTCTCATGTTTAATTACATATGTACTATGTATGCAGGCATTGAAAAAACAAATGTATAAATAATGTAGTCTAATAGAGAAAAAACGAAGGCAAGTTTAAATTTTGACCAATTATGTTATGATTTGATTTGTATAATGAGAATAGAATATTATATTATTGTAATATACATATAAACTTAAACTTTGCTCATTACAGAAACCAGAGAGCATTTTCAGACTCAGAAGTCCCGCTAAGGATCGCTTGAACTACTATGTATTTTAGATAGTCTTTACGTCATTTATACAGTCTAATATCTAATTAACCTTCTGATATTCCTATCAGACTCAAAGTTCTAGTTAATAAGCAAGTGCCTATATGAGAACTGACTGCCTACACTTGGCTAATTCAACATTCAACAGGTAGAGTTCATTAACCTTTGCGTTTACGACCTACGTGGTACCTTTAGGGCCTAGACTCTGATCTATCATTGAGCAAAATTACGCCAGTAGTATATCATGACCATCTTATTTACTGCTGGACTCGAAAATGATTAGGTACTCCAACTCTTACTAGTAGCGATTTTATTCCGAAAAGAATTGATTAAAAGTTTTGTTAAGTGACCAATGTATGAGTCTTTCAACTTTTTAGCTTACAACCGCGACTTCGTCCGCCTAAAATTTGGTTAGGTATCTCCAACGCGTGGTTACGCTTTATTATTTCGAAAGAGAAATAAAATATGTGTCTAAATCGAAAGTAGCCTCACCTAGTTACTTCCTAGTTCATCAGCTACCTACTAACCAATAAAGGTCCGCTCAAATTTAGGCTCCGGTCCCGGCCCCGACCGTGAGCTGGAGATGGAACGGAGTCGTTTTAGCTCAAATATTTCAAAGTGAGTGATATCTGTCTCCCTCTGAAAGAAGCATGAAGGTATCTTCCGAGAATAAGCCCAATATAATAATAATTCCATTTAATTGAATAGTCTAATATAAGCTTTAAATCTATCAATATCATGCCGCCCACAATCTAGCCACTGAATAGCTACGGTTACTTAGGTACTTATGCATAATGCTAAACTTCCAGCCGATTTCAAAGTGTGAAGGGAAACGTTAAAACCAGGCGAATATAGGTACTTATAGCTTTATTGTAAGTTCTAAATAGATTTGTGTGTAGTGAATAACTAGTTCTGAGTAACAATTAGCTGCTATTTTAAGGCTCTCAATTGTTTCACTAAGTTTAGAGTTCTGTTGCCAGACGGCAAAAAACGGAACCCTTATAGATTCATAGCGGCTACGTTTTCAGGCACTATAAAAACTACATATGTAAGTACTACATATGTACTATAAGAACTACATATTAAGTGTGGGAGAGCTATGCTTCGGCACGAATAGGTCGGCTCGACCGGAATGATACCACGGCCTCACAGAAAACCGGCGTGAAACAACTACAGCATTGTGTTTCGCCGTGTGAGTGAGGTTACCGGAGGCCCAATCCTTCCCCTCCCCCAATCCCTAAATCTCCACATCCCTAATCCCTAAAAGGTCGGCAACGCACTCGTAACTCCTCCTCTGTTGCTGTTGTCCATGGGCGGCGCTGATGCTTACCATCAGGTACACCGTCTGCTCGTTTGCCGACCTATAACATAAAAAAAATTACAGTGTTCAAAATTGGTAAGTAGATGTGTTATAATGAATAGCATTATTTTTTTTTCTAACAATTTTTGTCATAAATTATGTGCAAAATTTTTTGTTTTTTTTTTCAATTCTTGAGTCGGAGAAGTAATTTGATAATTTTCCCTTCTCAAAAAAACAACAGGATTCCCAGCCACCGCGCCAATTTATAGTGTAGTCATTTTAAATCTGAAGATACATCTAATTTAATGTTTCACATTTCTAATATCGTATTATCTAACTTAACTAACTACTCTATACTCATTAAAATATATTCCCCAAGCTATTTAGTACTTAACAAGATGAATAATAAACTAATAAACTTAATTAATTAAATGTTTACAAAACTCCTCGTTTTGTTGTGAGCTTCGACTTACTTTGATTTCAAGATTAATTTAACTTGGTGTGTGGATAACGACGTACTTAGCGCTACCTGGATATTAATAGATTTAGGTTATCGATCGGTTGAAGTATATTTATTTAATTTTTAATTTAATGATTGTACGATATGGGATATGGGAGAGCCATGCTTCTGCACGAATGTGTCGGTTCGACCGGAATGATACCGCGGGCTTACAGAAGACCGACGTGAAACAACCACACAGTTGTGTTTCGCCGTGTGAGTGAGGTTATCGGAGGCTCAATCCTACCCCTTCCTTAAACCATTTTTCTCAAAATCCCTACTCCGAAAAAGGTCGGCAATCGGCAACGCACTCGTAACTCCTTTGTTGTTGCGGGTGTCCATGGGCAGCGCTGATTACTTCAGGTAATATGCCAGTTCGTTTGCCGACCTATAAAATAAAAAAACGATACCTAGTCAAATTCAATACTGTTCGATATCGATATGCTACAAATAATTCTCTTCGAATTTTATGCGTTGGATTTCCCCCCTTTCCTTCTCCAGCTCTGAGCCATGGCTGCTATAATAATGGCTCATTATAACAATAAAAACTCGTGTAGGCGCACTATAATTGTCGTCATTATCAATATGTTTTCCATTTAAACCATTTATTTTACTACACTTACAAGAATTGGACATGAAAAATATAATTTACAAATAAAAGTAAAGCAAGAGGTCCATTTCAGTATATGCTTTGCTAATGCACATCACTCATTGTATGATGGCCCCTGACTGTTGGGGTAATATACATATCTACGCACACACGACATTTAAATTTCAAAAGCTCGGGAAAAAATAACCTGTCTAATTATCGCTACTGCGAAACACCAAACATTATAAAACAGCGACGGAAACTTAAAAAATTGAGTTATTTCTCCCGTTTTCCCCATATTTCCTTTCACTGCTCAGCTCCTATTTATTGCAGCATGATGAAAATTATCCTATAACCTGCCCAGGAGTATAAAAAATAATTGTACCAAGTTTCGTTTAAATCCGTCGAGTAGTTTTTGTTTCTATAAGGAACATACAGACAGAAACACAGACAAAAATTTTACTGATTGCATTTTTTGCTCCAGTATCGATCACTAATCACATCCGCTATTTTGAAAATATATTTTATGTACAGAATTGACCTCTCTACAGATTTATTATAAGTATAGATTTCCTTGACCTTCTTGGGAAAATCTTATATATTTACCTACACAAGTATTATTTCACCAAAGAAACGCAGCACAGAAGCAATTAAATGCTGTACAAATACTCTGTTAGTGTGCAGGTGGAAAACTGTTTATTTTGTTACTAATTTAGCTCAAACAGTTTATAAGCACAATATTAGCTTATATGCTCTGCTTGCTAGTTGCCTTCAACATTAGACACAACTTTGTTTCCGTATAACATACAGAATACATACCTACAATATGTTTGAAAATAATTTTGATATTTTAAACACGAACAGTTTAACAAATACCAAGGCAAGTCTCAAAAGTCAAAAGTCAAAGTCAAAATCATTTATTTCAATTAGACCCTTACAGGCACTTTTGAACGTTAAACAAAATTTTGAAGATATAGTGTCAGTCCGTCGGTTATCCTCTTAGTGAAGCTATTTGCTCGTTCCAAAGTGTAGATTCCGATGGAGAAGAACGAGCAAGAAACTCCATGGTTACTCTTTTTAAATCAGTTTCACATACAGATTCCTTTTACAAACAGTTGGTTCAATTATGTCTCACAAGATTTTTATAAAAAAAAAAAGTAAAAATTACTTTACTAATGTTTGTTGCATTTATACGGGAACTCATTCATACAAACAGTGATCTCTTTTAAGTATAATATCCTGTTATTATAAGGCTGGGGGGCAAACGCAATAAGGTACCGTGGCTTCGGCCTGAAGCTTACTTCAGGCTTTTACTGTCTCTTAAGACAGTAAGAACAAAGAGTCTAGAGAACTAGATAACTGAAACTCTGACAATGGACTGCACGGTTGGCGCGGTCGCGGGTCCGATTCCCGCATGGAACAACTCTTTGTGTGATCCACAGATTGTTGTTCCGGGTCTGGGTGTGATGTGCATGTGAAATTGTATGTTTGTAAACGCACCCACGACACAGGAGAAAATCCTAGCGTGGGGCAAAGTTTAAAAAAAAAAAAATCCTCTCGCCATTTAGGGCGAAGGAAACCATTGAAGCCATTATACATTCATGTAACATAATTCTTAATTGTAGTCATATCAAATTTTATTTTTCATTTTATTTAGGTTTATGCTTTACCGTGATAGTAGTTCTAGTTATCATTTCTAAATATGTATTTTGTCTGTAAAAACGTATAATTTTATATTTAGCGAGCGAGCTAATATTGCTTAGCTCGTAACTGGCTAATGTTTAAGACCTAACCTCACCTGCCCATTGCTCGCCGCCCGACCAGAACCAGGCCCGAGCGTACGGCGCGTAGCGTTCCGCGCGCGCCTCAAAGAGCCAATAGACCACCACAGACGGGGCCCTAAAGGGCTGATGTTCAGCCGGGGTTGCGGGGTAAGCGCAATGAGGTACCGCGACCTCGGCACAGAGCAGGAGAAGGAACAGGGGGGTTTTTAGTCAGTAAGAGTCTGACACTCCCTCCTGCCCGGCCCTGGGCGGGAGAAGTCATTTGATGATTTTCCCCTCACAAAAAAAAAAAAAAAAAAAAAACCTCACCTGCCCATAACCAATACTTTTAACTACTTTGTACACATAAGCTGTGAGCTTACCTTATTATAACAAATAAATAAATAAACAGCTGCTGAAGAGCAAAAATATAATGATACAAGTCAACAAAGAAAGAAATAAATAAGCCAAGGGTTCCATCAAAGAATAAAAAGAAACTTTGACAAACTCCTTTAAAAACAGACGAGAGTTTCGGAGGTAAGAAATCTAAACAGGAAAACATGAACTAATCAATGTTAGAAAAGTCAAAGGAACTAATTTAAGAAGTTGCTGGAATATTAATCATTGTTGTAAATCCAGTGTAATTAAGGTCGTCAGTCAATTCTTCAAAATTAAGTCTCAAGTTTCGTATCAGAGTGAAGTTTGTACGTTTTATATTTTGTTATTATTAAGTACCTACGTGTTTGTGTCAAACTTTTGTTGTTAATGTTTTGTGATCAAGCATGTTCAGAAATACCTTAAGTAATATTTACATCTAAATCGATATTCTGAAGTTAAGTTGCAGAGCCAAAAAGTCGCTCTACTCACACACATCATCACATCATATTATCAACCTATAAGTGCCCACTGCTGAGCAAAGGCCTCTTCACGCGGAGAAGCATTAACTACAACGCTTGCTCAAAGCGGATTGGCGATTTCAAACTTATATTAAAAATTAAAAGTTTATTCCTTCATCGTATATCAGTGGTGCAGTGTCTAAATAATCATACAAAGTACATTTAATTCGGCAAAGTCACATTGGTATTTGTCAGGTTTTCAACAAACACCCTCATTCATGAGAAGCGGGTGTCTTAACCCCCGGACTGCCACGTTCGTTTTACTCAGAGACATATAATGATAACTTTAGGTTATAATTTGGTTCCGCAAATAATTGCTAAAGAGTGAGTAAACTTACTAAAAGACTGCCAGTACGGCTAGCAGTGCTTAAGCAAAATAAACAGTTTTACCTGCATACACAACGTAGTATTTGTGCAGCATTTAATCGCTTCCGTGAAACGTTTATAATACTTACTTTTTTTTTTTTTTTTTTAAAACGTTGCCCCACATTAGGATTTTCTCCTGTGTCGTGGGTGCGGTTACAAACATACAATTTCACGTACACATGACACCCAGACCTGGAACAACAATTTGTGGATCACACAAAGAGTTGTTCCGTGCGGGAATCGAACCCGCGACACGTTGCACGGCAGCCAGTTGCCCAGCCACCGCACCAACCGTGCAGTCATACTACATATTACTGAAAAAAACTTGCTGTTATACATATATTATTTTCGCGGCGATAAACATTTAACTTCAAAATAAAGTAAACAATACGAACGGCTCCGTCTACCCATCAATTAAACATTTATTAAAAAAAGCATTTATCAAAATATAAGTAAGTGGATTATTGGCTGACACAGCAACATTTTTGGAACGTTTTTATTGTTTGAATTAATAAAATATACTCCAGTATACGTAATTAAGAGAAACGAGTGGGAAGTGCTGTAAAATCCGACTGAATAAACAATTTATTTAATAGGCATCAGTCCACATATCATACTTGTTAAAATATAAATATTGCTT
Organism: Spodoptera exigua; assembly: GCA_902829305.4. Lineage (NCBI taxonomy): Eukaryota > Metazoa > Arthropoda > Insecta > Lepidoptera > Noctuidae > Spodoptera > Spodoptera exigua. The sequence goes on from LR824612.2 coordinate 11,075,046, forward strand.
CATGTCAATAAAGTCATTAACAGTTTTCGTGACTGAAAAATAAAACCATCGTATTATAATATTTTTATGAGGGTTAAAATTAATACTAAGATCCTTATAAGGCCGTTTATACTCACCTGCCTAGTGCCTAGTGCAAATTTGCTATACGTAAACGCAATCGAAACTTGAAAGCGTTTAGCCATGATTGGTTGGTTAACTTGAAGCGAGCCAATCAGGGGGCAGAACGTCATAAAGTGACGATCGTGCTTACAGAAAGCACGCAAGCTCACTTACTCGAACAGTAAAATCCGTTCAGTGGTTGTTATGACTTTCGACATGAAAATTTGTAACGCCAAATCAAATTTTGTTGTTCTTATACGATATTACCCAAGTTATCCCTGTCCAAGCATTTTAGGTATTTTAGCGTTTTTTTTTTGTTAAGCTTTAAAACTCTCTGGTACTCGTGCTAACCCAACGGGACAGGTATTTATTTATCTATATCTATACTAATATTATAAAGTGGTAAAATGTGTAAGTTTGTATAATCTTTGGGACCACTGGTCAGATTCATGAAATTATAGAATACGTTAATTGTGTAAATACACTGAGTGTGCCGTGTTTTGACATCGTTGGGCCGAATTGCTATTTTTTTCGATGAAAAGTACACTTTCTTCATAGTTAAATGTTTCGCTAGTGTCTAATGTTTTCAAAGTATGGTGTTAGATCGCCTAAGACAACATTGGATATCCTACACAGGAATAGGTACGCAAAAAAGGTTTTCCTAAAGAAAATAAAAAGACTTTATTGAGACTAAAATGAGCGTACATAAAACACGAAGCTCCATTTTAGTCATATATCAAAACTAAGGCAAAAACGTTATGAACAAACCTTTGCGTTTCGGAGCTCTGCTTATGGACGATAAGCTGTCCATCTACCTATGCCATAGAAAAAAAATGTCAGAAACAAATTAAAAACTGCTTTAAGTGCGAAAACAAAACTATATTGCTACGTCACGTGCATATACAACATGGCGGCCAAGCGAAATCGCGCGCCAAAACAGAGTATTTATTTATTTTCCTACTACTCCAATTTCTCCGTCAAAGCTGTCATACTGTAGTAACACTAATAAATACGTATTAATACCAGCACCCAGCAGTTCTTTACGAGTCGGAATACGTACGTTAATTGCTGATTGGTTGTGGGAATTGGGGAAAAGTTGCCAGTTGAAGTATGTAAAATCTGGCACATGGTACTTAGGCGCAAATCCCCCAGTGCGCGATTGCTCACAACTGTTAGTCTGTAATATAATTCAGTGGTAAATTGCAAATTCTGTGCATGGCAACACTAAGTCTGTGGGTAAACGTGTTTTCAGTTTTCATTTCGTTTGTTTGTTACAATGTTGTGAACTTCTTTAAAATCGATAACTGTAACTAAATTCAAACTAGTTCTAGTTATTCCATAATGTATAACGGTATTAATCCTATAATAATTTCGTTTTACGGAGAAATGATTGTTATTAACTTCTTGTAAGTTATCTGCTAATTATTTAATTTGATAATTTCGCGCGTTTTAAATTTAATACTCCCCAAATAATAAATCCATTCCGTATTATTTTATCATAGAGAAATAAAATTTTCCAATTTAAACTATACATTTTACCAAAAAAATAATTAAATGGTACTTACATATCCTATTAAATTCGCACTTTACCTACTTTTCTCGTAGCCTCAAAAGCCATTGTTTTAAATGGCATTCCATTTTAAACAGGTGCAAAGAGAAATAAATTCCTGCATCAAAGTAAACCATTTCAAGAGTTACATTATACTCAGAGCGTCGGATTTCCTCACGAGATCCTATTTTATACTTTTAAAGCATGTGATAAATGGTCTTTTGTCCAAAAATTGCATCAGTATATCTTACTCGCCGTTTATTCCCTTGTTGAGAATAAGCTACCCCATTACTTCCCGTGGGTATCGTTGGGAAATATTATTTTGATAGAATGGGCGCTACGGGTTGTATCTTCCTGAGTTCGTCCAATAAATAATATTACGTTGGTAGTGGGCTTCCAAAAGATTCAGGACGTATAGATCATTTACTGGGAACAAAACGTAAGGCTTGTAAAAGTATAAGAAAAAATACTCTATAAGTACGTTTATGATATAATTTTTTTTAATATTTTACGTTTTGAGGCATATAATTTAGGAGAATTATAACATTCCTGAACTCTTGCTGTGGTATTTCCAAGAAGGCTGGTATCGCACTCGTTTCTACACAGAGTTTTCATGGGCGGGCGCCGGTTGCCAAGTGGCTCGTCTGCCATTTTACTCCCAGTTCAGCAAAAAAGTCCGTTACCAGTTTTGTCACAACTTGTTTGTTAAAAGAACTTCGTCCCAAACCACATTTTAACTTTATTAAGACTTACCAACGTTTTAAAGCGAGAAAATTACATAATTAACCAAAACCCCGTGAAGAGCTTAAATAAAACAAAGCAAACCTACAAACGAGACAGTAGTATGCACCGCGCACTAATTTATTCCAGTAATTAGAAGGAGAATGTATTTTTCTTCCCAAGAGTGAACCTTGCAAAATATATACAGCAGATTTTCCGTTATGCTCCTACATTATAAATTGGTTCTGTACCGTCCTTGGGGAGTCGGCACTGAAAGCTGTTCCCAACCATTATTTGGAAGATATGCGATTCCTGGTTAGAAATGTTTTGATAACTGTTATAAGTTATGTTGTGGTGTGCGTAAGTCTTGGAGACAAAAGAAGGAAATAATTTGGAATGTACACTGTTATGTAGTGCTAGAATTAATGGACCTGCAATGCGTTTGTCGGTCCGCACTGCCGGCAAATTCTTGGTCTTGTCAAAAGTAAAGTTTTTTGATTTCGGTCAAATGAGATTTTCTTTGTTAGTTATGTAATTTTCCTAGAAATATTTCCTTGCATAACCTTCTTAATTATTTACTCTAACGCGTCTCAATTTCTTCATAACTAATCAAGATTTTGTCCCACAAAACTTCCAACTTCATTGACATCAAAACCAGAGCCCATTCATTATCCAAAATAAACATCTTTTGGTTTCAAAACTGGTAGTTTGTAATCCAACACTTTACTTATTCATATGAAAATAAGCAAGAGTAAGTAAATGCCTACATTATTTATGCTTCCTCCCAAGATGGCGTATAACGGGCAAGTTAAGCCGAGTCTTGTACCCTTTCCGTAGGACACAACGTATCAAGCTTCACGTCTGTCATGTGGCCAACTGAAGCATTTATGTGGCATATTAATTCTCTACTGATTTTAGGAACAATGTTGCAATAGTGTTTTTCGGGCTTGAGTTACATGACCTGATTTTGTTCGAGTGATTTAATATGAGTTTAAGGACTTATGAGCCATTTAATGAGTAAACAAAGAAAACATTTTACTTCACATTTGAAGACAAAACTATGAACAGCAGCGTTAACAATTATGATAATAGGATATAATGTATCATCATACATCCGTTCAAACTTTTACATTGTTTTTATAGTTCTATATGTTGTTGTGTATGTTTCTATACCTATGTGTTCTTTTGAGGGGGAAAGTCAGTAAATGGGCGGGAGGCTACTCTTACTAACTAGAAACTACCCCGTTACTTCTCCTGCTTCGGGGCGGTACCGCGAAATAGTATTGCGATACACCCACAACCCCGGCTAAACATCAGACCTATTGTGAGGCCCATCTGTGATGGTCTAATGCCTCGCTCGGGTCTAGTTCTGGTCAGGTGGCGAGCTACCCTTACTCGGCGACTCGCGCTTAGCGTGGCCTGAGATCGTCAAACAATTCACTAAGCCCGGAGTGTTCCCTGTGGCAGCTGGGGCGTGAGACGAATTCCTTAACTGCAAATCGACCATATTTTTATCAGTTAATCAATTTATGATAATGTAATTTTGATCTTAACAAAGATAAACTGTAACATATTAGCATTATAATCATAGAAAGCAATCTAGATTGACAGTATAGTAATTAGAGAACTAAGATAAATTAGTTATAATTAATCTGGGATGGACTGCTTGTAGTTTAGTTATTGAGATAGGTTAGTTACCTGAGGCTTAAGTAAGATACTGTATTCAGATGAAGGCACTATTTAGTAGTCCCAAAAATTTCCACAGTTAAACAATTAGTATATCGAAAGACGTAAAACGTCGGACAAAAGCGAGCAAGATTTCATCAAAGAATAGTTTTGAAAATATAATACTAAAGTATCGTAAAGAGTTTTGAGATTCATTGCCACATCTATACTAATATTATAAAGAGTTAAAATTTGTAAGTTTGTATGTAGGGGGTAATCTTTGGAACCACTGGTTGGATTCCCAAAATTCTTTCACTTATTGATAGCTACAACGTTCCCGAGTGCTATAGGTTATAAAACATCACGCTACAATCAAATGGAGCCGAGCAGCGAGTGAAACCGCTCGGGAGTCGCGAGTTGATAATAAGACCGAATGACAATTACAAATAGTGTTGTTTAAAGTGAAAAATATTATATAATCAATATAACTGAAAATCACACTAATGCTGATGCTGATGAGGTCACGACATTTTATTTAAGACGGCCACAAGTAACTCCAAATATTAATTACAATGCAAAAACTAAAAGTATCAAGTAAATACTATTTTGTAAATATTTAGTAGGTTAAGTTCGATCCTCACGACGGGAATTTCTTTTTGTATGATATTTAATAATAATTAGCTATAAAAAGTAAGAAAGCTACACAAGCACTTAACAAATAAATAAAACTCATTATACAAATTCTATCAGTAAACCTAACATGGCTGAGGACAACATAACTTATAGAAAATTAAAACCAACAACTTCACTGAGTGACGAATCAAGCTCATCGCTATTTGACACAACAATGTTGAGTTTACCAAACACATATTCACCAGACAACGACACAGTGAACACACTGAATGAGCGAATCCATATACTTAGTGCTGACCTACAAAGTGCAAACCAAGAAATAGAGAATCTACTTGTTGAAAACAAAAGACTAAAGTCAGATCTAGAAAAGTCGCAAAAGGTGATCGATTTATATAAGAAAATAGGGTTATATGACTCAAGTAAATGTCACACTCCTCAATCTGGAAGCAAAAACAAAAATAAAGCCAAGCGTAGACTAAGTAATGTTACAACTCCTGTTCAGTCCACATCAAAAAATAAGAAATCAGAAACTACCCTCGAAAATTCAGTTGATAATGACAGAAGCTGTTTAATTGAGCAGAATGAAAACAGTTTTTCCACAGCGACTAATAAAAAATCTCCAAGCTCTGTAAATAAAATTGTAGACAGCGGCTATGAAGTTACTACACAAGTTAAAAATGACACCGTTAAAAAGAAAGTTATTATAATTGCTGATCAACAAGGAAGAGGACTCCAAGAAATCTTTCAAAAATTAATAGGATCAGAATTTGACGTCTCATGCTTCTTTAAACCTCAAGCCCAAATGCCTGATATATTGCAATCGATAAGAAGTGAGATCGAATACTTATCAAAAAATGACTATGTTATAATATTAGGAGGAATTAATGACACAAGTCCTTACAAATTGCAAACAAGTCTTTATAAGTTCGTTGACTCCTTAAAATGTACGAACATACTAATTAGTGAAATACCATTCAATAAAACTTTAAATGAGTGTAAATTAAATTATGAATTGCGTTTTGTTTGTAGCAAATACAGTAATGTAACCTATGTAGACATGGACTATAGTAGATTCCGACCATATAAATATAAGCAATCAGAGTACAAATGTCGTTATTTATTAAGGGAAATATTGAAAATCGAATATAGGCTAAAAAAGAATACATTTTATAGTAAATTAGACAGATTCACCAATACTACAACGTCGGACAAAACTACTCAGACAGAAATATTTGAAAATTTGAAAATTAATGATGAAATAAATACTAATGGAAACAATCCAAAAACGCTTGATCCTCCAAAGTTTTTTCGTGTATAACAGCATATTCATTTTGCATCAAAATATAAATGGACTTTTAAATAAACTTGACGTATTTACAGTATCATTATATGACTTAGCCGATAAAGGGAAAACTGCCGATGTACTATGCTTTTCTGAACACAATATGACTTATTCGGACCTTAGTTTACTACATTTGCGTAATTATTCGTTGGCTACTTATTTCACACGAAAATCTAGGCACGGTGGTACATGTATATTGGTAAGGTATGGAATAAAATTTAAAGTGATTGACGAAGTTGGTAAACAAAGTGTATCGGGCGTTATTGAGTGTTGTGCTTTGGAACTTACTGATCATAAAATTATAGTTATATGCATTTACAGACCCCCCCACAACAAAGAAGTGAAAAATACGTTTGAAATATTTTTTAACAATTTAAATGTTGTCTTACAACTGTGCTCATCTAATACCAATAGAAAATTAATCATTTGTGGAGATTATAATATAGACCTATTAAAACAAACAAAATATTCAGAACAATTCACTTATTTACTACAAGGATTCAACCTTAAATTTCAATTCAAAGAACCGACACGTCTGAGCAGTTGCACCTGCATTGATAATATTATTCACAATGTACGAGGATGCCAGGGTGAAATAATAGAATTTGCAGTGTCTGACCACACGGCACAGCTATTAAAATGTCCTGTTAAAAAAACATGTTTATTGGATCATTGGTTCTGTACAAAACGCGATTATTCGAAAGAAAACATAATTAAATTTTGTAACTGTTTTAAAAATCTTACTTTTTCAGAAGTATACGACCAAAATGATCCAAATACAGCTTTTAATACTTTCTATGAATTGTTTGTATTGTTCTATAATTTATGCTTCCCCGAAATAAAAATAAAAATATCAACTAGGCAACGTCCTAAATGGATAAGTCGTGGTATTAAAGTTTGCAGTAAAAGAAAAAGAGATTTACTATGGAAATATAGATTGTCACCTTCAAACCTCAATAAAGATAAATTTAAAAAATTTTCAAAAAAATTTAAGAAGATTACTCAATTGACGCAAAAAGCACAAAATAATAATTTTATACATCTAGCAAAAAACAAATCCAAGGCTACATGGCAAGTAATAAATAGTTGTAAATTTAGAATACCTAAGGAAAGTATTATGCGAATAAAAATTGATAACAGGATATTAAATAACCCATCTGAAATTGCGCAAGCTTTTAACAATTTCTACATTGATCAAGTACAATATAATTGTTCAGTTAACACGGGGTCCCACTCATCTCTAAATAATACTTGTTCTTCCATGTTTATGCTTCCAACTTCTCCACAGGAGGTATATTATATTATAATGCAATTAAATAATACAACTAGCACCGGATATGATGGTATATGTACAAAAATAGTAAAGTCAGTTTCTAAATATATTGCTCCTATTTTAAGCCACTTAATTAATACGTGTATAGCAAATGGTAAATTTCCTGAAACATTGAAGGTAACAATTATCAAACCACTATTTAAAAAAGATGATGTTGAAAATATGGCCAGTTATAGACCGATAGCACTAGTGCCCATATTCTCAAAAGTTTTTGAAAAGGTGATATGTAAAAGAATTAATGACTATTTTGAAAAAAACAATTTATTTACTGACAAACAAAAAGGTTTTAGAAAAAATATGTCTATTGATATGGCCATTTATGAATTTTTAAATCTAGTAACGTCACGAGTAGATAAAAGACTGCCAGTATTAGCGTTATACATGGATATGTCCAAGGCATTTGACTACGTTGACCATGACATTTTGCTCAGGAAATTACACTCGTATGGCATAAGAGGTAACGTTTATGATCTTCTTGAATCTTACCTTAAGAACAGACAACAATTGACCGTTATAAATAGAATATGTAATTTAACTAAAACTGAAACAAACTACGAATCTAATTACAGAACTATAACACACGGAGTACCCCAAGGAAGCGTTCTCGGACCTTTATTATTTCTTATCTATATCAACGACTTCCCCACGTCTACAAATTACCCTATGATAATGTTTGCTGATGACAGTACAATAGTTTTTGATAATAATGAATATGACAAACTTGAATGTGACATAAACAATAATATAAAATCTGTAATAAATTGGTTACAATGTAATAATTTAAAAATTAATCTGGACAAAACTTTAATTATGAAATTTGGACAAAGAACAAACAATAAATTAAACCTAAATATAAGTTACAATGACATACGTATTGCTGAAACAAATAGTACAAAATTTCTAGGAATACATATACAAAATACATTATGTTGGGATATTCAAATAGAAAAAGTATGTAGTAAAGTTAATCAATATTCTTATGCTCTATATATGTTAAGAAAAACAGTCAGTAAATCAACGCTTCTAACTGCTTATCATGGACTTGTAGCGTCAACCTTGAGATATGGTATCATGTTTTGGGGTAATGCGACTGGGAAAGAAACTGTATTTATTGCACAAAAGCGGTGTGTTAGAGCTATCTGTAATCTGAAACAAACTGATAGTTGTAAACCTTTCTTTAAAAGCTTGAATATACTAACGTTGCCTTGTTTATATATCTTTGAAACTGCTTTGTTCGTCAGACGTAACCTTTCAAAATTTTCGCAAGTAAGTAGCCTTCGTAGAGCTGATAAATTACATTTAGCCTCGTGCAAAACTGCAATGTTTCATAAAAGCATATTCGCAATGGCTCCAAAAGTTTATAATCAACTTCCTAAATATATAAAAGATTCTGACAATATTAATGTATTTAAGAAAAGACTGTTTATGTTCTTGACAGAAAAAATATATTATTCAATTGACTCTTTCCTTAATGACAAATCCAATAGTATTTAATTATTATTTTATTCTGATCCATGTTATGCTTGACTGTAGACATTTAAGTATTGACCTATTTTGAAAATCATTGTATTTTAAACTTTAATTAAGCCTGTATATGTTTGTATTCTTTCATTTCTATAAAATTTGTACACCGATATGGTAGGGCATAGAGATCATAAAAAATATTTTTTGTAACACCAATTGTAATAACCTATGTTCACAAATAAATAAATTTGAATTTGAATTTGAATTTGAATTAAACATAGTAAGAATACATCTTTAAAAGGACACTTTATCCAAGACAGAGAGCACTGTGATGAAACTCGTGAATATCGTTAAATATTCAACTTTGTACAGTATGGTTACAATGCACAGTACAGTCAGCGTCAGTACGATACAAGGTAATAATATCCAATACAAAACGATTTTTTTTTTTATGTGATAGTTCGGCAAACGAGCAAACGGATTACCTGGTGGTAAGCAATCAGCGTCGCCCATGGACACCCGACACGATGGAGGAGTTACAAGTGCGTTGTCGATCATTTGGGGATTAGGGATTTGGAGATTTTGGGAAAGGGAACGGATTGGTGTAGGGGAAGGATTTACCACCCACACTTAGCATGGCTCTCCCACACTTTAATATAACTTTATTTTTTTTTATTTTGTCACAATATAATTGTACACCTTACAAAATATGAAGATCGTCGTGGAAAATGATTACTTCCAGACAACCTTTTCATTGATTTATTTACGGTGAAATGAAAGATCTTTTCACAACCCCAGTATGTTATTTGTTTTTTATTTACTAGGGAAGGGCGCATTGTGTCGCGTGCTTTAGATAAAGTTAAAATTGATCAATTGTACATATATTCTCATGCCTCACAAATGCCTAAAACCTGTTGAAGTTGATATCGACCGACGTTATGAATCGTAACAAAATATATATATAATGTTCTATATTAATTTCAGTGTTTTTGGTATTGAATAACTTCTACAGAACACAAACAAAGGAGTTTTTATTGAGATTCTTGAAGACAGTTTATCTGAATCTCTCTATCTGTTGAAAAACAGTATCGTGTATGCTGCAGTAGGTTTGCAATTAACTAATAGACTATAACAGCCATTCATGCATTACAATAATTAACAATACTCATCATATTAATTTTACGATTAATACAAATAGAAACGACAACTAAATTTTATTTGCTGTTAAACTTAACAGTAAACACTTTTCATTATCAGAATATGGCATTTTCACACGTTTCTGCAGCTAACTGTACAAGGTTTAAATAATGTCGCCAGAGACTTCAGGCGGGTTATAAAATTATCACCCCTTTTTGACAGTTTTCTTGTACTTTCTCGACATTTATAATCGACTTAAAAATTTGGAAATATTACAAACCCGTATATTTTTTTATTTATCAGCTTGTCTATAATAAATATGTTGAAACAAATTGGGTTAATATTTTTAATATAATATTTTTTTTTTGCAGAATTGTTAAAGTAAAAAGTGCTTAGTCGTAATACGTATACATACATACGTACTTACATTAATTTATAAAAACACAATTAACGACTTGATGGGAACCTTAATATCATATAACATAACATTACATTATACATTTATTATAGATGCTATGTTTTGCACCGTCACCATTATCATCATCATGAAATAAGCCACCAGAAACCCACAGCAGAACAAGGACCTCAACAAGTAACTTTAGATCTTTACACAACGCAAAGAATGATTTAAAAAAAACGTTGCAAATTCAAATACACAGCCACCCAGACAGCGAAACCCTCTTTTGCTCCATGCGGGAAAACCTGTGACACGTCGCACAGCAGCCAATTGACCAGCCACTGCACGAAACATGCAGTATTTTGGATCGTGCTAAAAAAAATAACTAGATACCAAGAATGGTTTCAGCGCAGTTTCGCTTAGAATGTTAAGATCCTAATAAAATGGTATAAAGAATGTATCAGTCACACTAGGCAATCATATTTTCCATAACATGAACCACTGAACCGAAACAAATGTAAACCTTCTCTATTTTCTATCTAAAAACATCGTACCTAAAATCTTTCTGAATTTTAGTTACAACAAATAAAATGTCTGCTTTTACCTTAGGAAGTTTTGGATGTAATTCTAGAAAGAAAGAAAGGAAGAATTATTTAAGACTGATCGCTACCGTCTTATGATTATCTTAGATTATCAAAAAACCTGTATTTTTTCATAAATATCACATCACTATAATAAGAATCCCATGTCATTCTACTCCTTATTTTTATATTTGATTAAATATTAGTGTTACACTGTTCTCACATAATTGAACCAACTGTTTGTAAAAGGAATCTGTATGTGAAACTGATTTAAAAAGAGTAACCATGGAGTTTCTTGCTCGTTCTTCTCCATCGGAATCTACACTTTGGAACGAGCAAATAGCTTCACTAAGAGGACTGACCGACAGACTGACACTATATTTTCAAAATTTAGTTTGACATTCAAAAGTGCCTGTAAAGGTCTAATTGGAATAAATGATTTTGGATTAGACTTTTGACTTCCTGAGGGCCTACCATGACCACAATGATGACATGACATGACCATACCATCAATGGTCTTTGAACTCCATACTTGAAGACCGCAGTGTGAATGGTTAAGGTTACTTAGAGTGCACTGCTGCCCGGTCTTTGTATTCTTCTAGTCAGCTCTTATGATAATCGCAAAAAGAGTAGCAATGGTCCCACGGTAAACGAAAGCACATCTATACAAATATATTAAATTAGATATTTTGTTTGTAATACTGAAAGAACTGATGATTACTAGCTACATGTATACACCCATATGGAACATCACAAATTTATATTTTTTGGCTATCTATCTTTTTATTCTGGATAATCTTTGGAATGGCTGGATTTTGATTGGCCCTTTATCGATATGTAGCTAATGTCATAAGAAGTAACTTAAACTAATTTAATTTTAGAATAATTCTTTTATATTTTTAATCTCGAAAGAATACAATGCTCCCGCACGATAGCTATAATCAAATTTTACCAAGTTTTCTTATTCTAAACGAATGCAAACGTGCGAAAAATCGTTCAGGACTACCTAACAAAAAGCATAGTCTAAAAAAATGGTAGGTACACGTGCCCGGAATCCTGTATATAAATTTACAAGTGACTCATCTCTCCTGTGTCGTAAAAGTAAGTCCCTCTTAACTTGAACATAAAAATATCAACTAGATGATATTGCTTGGAGATGGAGCAACAAAAGAATATGAGATTTCTCAATTTGTCATTTCAATTGTAATATAAATAAACATCTGGATTTGAAGAATATGGCTGACTCGGCTAAGTCTTAAGGCATAAAACGTCTTTGTCTTTATAATAACTTTTCTTTTTAGGAATCTTATGATTTAATCTGAAGAATATTGACTTCATGCTTAGTTACACATTTCAAATATTATAGTCAGTTTAAGTAACTTGTCCGTAGTTAGATTTGGTTACTATAGAAAAACAAAATATGTTAAAACTCTATGTAGACAACTACCATAAAAATGGTTATTAAGATGGCCAATAATGATTTTAGACTACTTCACACATGATGTGCTTTAGTACGGGCACGCTACTATAGCAGCGGTAAGACCCCTCTTTGAGGAGTGGCTTGAGAGACGCCACGGCGTCCTCACCTTCCGCTTGACGCAGGTGCTTACCGGGCACGGCAGCTTTGGTAGGTTCCTGTTTCGAATCCAGCGGGAGGAAACGCCTGAGTGTCGTCATTGTGCGGATCACCTGGAGGACACGGTGGAGCATACGGTGGCAGAGTGCCCTGCTTGGGCTGAGCACCGCCGTGTTCTTAGGGAAGTGATCGCGCCCGGCCTTAATCGAGGCCATGGTGCAGCGTGAGAGGAACTGGGAAGCTATCTCCTCCTTCTGCGAAGCAGTTATGCTCGCAAAGGAGGAGGCGGAACGCGTGAGGGAACTATCCTCCTCGCGCCCCAGCCGCCGCAGAAGACGACATTCCGGACGTCGGGGATCGAGAGATGATCTCCGGCCACCGTAACCGCGGGTCTGTGGACGGCGAATAAGGGTTGCTCGCCGCCCGATCAGAACCGGACCCGAGCGTACGGCGCGTAGCGTTCCACGCGCGCCTCAAAGAGCCAATAGACCATCACAGTCGGGGCCCTAAAGGGCTGATGTTTAGCCGGGGCTGCGGGGTAAGCGCAATGAGGCACCGCGACCTCGGCCCAGAGCAGGAGAAGGAACGGGAGGGTTTTTAGTCAGTAAGAGTCTGACACTCTCTCTCGCCTTACCCTGGGCGGGAGAAGTCATTGGATGATTTTCCCCTGACAAAAAAAAAATGTGCTTTGGTAAGTGGTCAATGGTCATATTGATCATCTCGTTTATATTTCAGGTTCAATAAAAACTTCAAGGTCCTTACTAATTCAGATTCCAAAGAACGTAGCTTAATTTATATTAATTAATGTTGTGATTACCTTACTTACAATGGGTCGCGGGGGCTTGCGTTTACAAACACAAAATGTTCACTACACCATTCATGCAGACCAGGTTGTGGACAACAACCCACGACACGTTGCCACCTGTGTCCAGACACACTGCTTTAACCAAAAATAGGGTTCTTTGACTGCACTGTTAAACAGATAAAGGCAGATTTTTCAAAGGTTAGATAAAAGGGTTGTCATAAGAAAATTTTTATTCCTGAGATAACATTTATCTGACTATTGAAAAATCTACCCTTGTCGTAAATAACAACTTACGAGCTTATTTGGGAAACGCTCTACTAGTTTCAAGTCACTACGGGACCCTTATTCAAGAGCAGCGTGCATGTCGCGGACGACGTCGCGCAGTCAACTCACGTCATAATTCATGCAAGTAGGTCGTATTGCAATTAATTTAGTATGTATCAAGATAGTTACTATTCTAAAGCATGTTGTTCCGTATCAATCAATTTGTCCCATTGATTTTTAGAAGCTCGATAGTAACAAAAACTAGATCTGGGACAAACAAGTAGATACAGATTAGTCCAGACAGAGGATGAAAAGCATTTAATACGTGACTTGAATTTTAAGAGACTCTAATCAAATCTAGCGCTTTACTTTAATAGTGAAAACATAAGTACCATCTACACGACTCCATTGAACTTATTAGAATTTATTGAACGAAAATAGTTTAAAAAGTTGGATTTATATTATCCTTCTAATTTAGTCATCTCTTCAGAGCCGAAACCATCTCAACTATTTAATATGTATGAAGCCTCTAATCAGAAATTGAATAAAAAATAATATTAAATTTATGAAATATGTAGTTACTAAGAATATTTTGGAAGAAATATTTATTTATTGTAAATAAACTTTGAGGTGTATTTTTAAAGATAACCTTAAGTGCAATTCTTATTTAACTCCTAACGGTTATCTGTCGAAGAGATTCGAGTTTAATTGGAAAACATTTAATACGGGTTTCGAATAATTCTGAGTAATTAACTTTTCGTTAACGGTTGAATTAATGAGAAAATCTTTGCAGGCGATTGGGTTTTAATGTAGACGCGTCGAATAGATTCGATCATTAGGCTATTGAAAATTGCAATCTTAATTTTGGGTAATTCTATGAAAATTAATTTATTTGTTTCTCATTCGTTTTCATTTGAGATTATTAAATTTAACTAAGTGCTGATTTTTCAATGGTTAGATAAAAGTTACCTGGGGAATAATTACGATGCTGTCGCGTCACAATGATTGTATAGTGACAGCAACAATTTTATTCCTCAGATAAAATTTATCAGACTATTGAACAATCAGTACTTAGTTAAATTGTATAATCTTAAATGAAAACGAATGAGATATCTTAATACGACTGACGATATCCCCAGGGTGGCTGGCAGTGGTTGGATGAGAAGAGCTGAACATCGAGCTCAGTGGCGTGCAATTGGGGAGGCCTAAGTCCAGCAGTGGACGGTATCAGGCTGATGATAATGTATCTTAGATAAGACAGACAGACAGACAGTTAATAAACTAATAAGTGATAAATGCTTTGATTAAAAATATTCTACATTTCATGCTATTTTTTTTATGCAACAGACCGGCAAACTATCAGACGGATTACCTGATGGTAAGCAATCAGCGTCGCCTATGGACACCCGCAACAGAGGACTTACGAGTTGCCGTTGCCGATGTTTTGGGGATAAGGGAATTTCGAGATTTAGGGATTGGGAGAGGGGAAGGATTGGGCATCCGGTAACCTCAGTCACACGGCGAAACACACCATGTCGTTTCACGCTGGTATCTGTTAGGCTTTGTATGGGCGCTTGGTATCATTCCGGTCGAGCTGGCCCATTCATGCCGAAGCATGGCACTCTCACACTTGATTATTATCTATATATCCCGATCATTAGGTAGCTAGGTAGGTAGCTTTACTAGTTCTAAAGGTATTTTTGTGGCGCACATACAGCTACTGACATATAAACGTCCCACACGGGTTAATTACTTTGGTAACTCGGTCGTGTTTCCAACAAGATCTCAAAGTATTAAATCCTTTGTACCGTGAAGGACAAAGTGAATAAAACAGGTAAGTAAAGGATTAGGACTTTGAGGAGGAAAGTGAACCTTATCAGCTCCGATTGGGTCAGGCTCGCGTAAGACGGATTTACTTTTAAACTAAGATCTAAATGGTTCTATGGAGAGGTAGAAAAGTCTTGTGATGGAACGGTCGTTTAGGGTATAATTCAAGTTTAAATTACAAACGTGTGATGGACAATAGGTAAAAGACCTCGCCTCTATAATATGAACTCTTGAAAGGGAACAAATCATAATAAAAACCAATTTGAATTTTATTTTTGATTTGAATTTTACCACACCATAGTATCCAATAGGACCGATATGTTCAGAAGGGGTTGCGGGTGCACCACCTTATCGCTCCATTCCCAATTGTTAACAACCCAGCTCTTAAACTCCAAAAAGCCGGCAAAGCACTCGCAACTCTTTCACTGATGACTGACTGGTGTTGCGGTTATCCATGGCCGGTGCCGATTGCTTATCACATAATGATTCATCTGCTTGTTTACCCCTATCACATAAAATACATATTATCTAACATAATTATGTAACGTCGATATATCTATATCGACGCCTACCACTACATGAACCAAATAATTAAAATGACTTTCGACTTTATAAAAAACTGCCATAAAAGTTGAAAATGCATCTCTACTAGGACGGCTTGATATATAAATAGCATATGGCAAAACCTTTGCAAAACAAACCTACAAAGAAAATATTATACGTCATAAGAAATAGTAATGAGATGCCATTTTTGATATATGTATTCTCGTATGTTTTTCTTTAGACTGAAATAAGAAATAGATACGTGTTGTAGACTTTTGTATTCAAATGTGAATATTAGCTATTGATTTTATGATAATGTCTGCCTTTGGCAGTCTTTGTTGCAGCGAGAAATTGTAAATTGTAGTTCGTGGAAGCACAATGCATGTATTATTATTATAGTAGAAATTAGAAATGTAGGTATTCTATGAGGAACATAATAATAGAAAAGTTATAAATATAAGAAAAAAAAATTGCATTTAAGGGTGCTTTTAGATTGCTAGTGATCAACAGACAATTAGTTCTTAGGATAAATTTTGATAAATTATGATAAATTTTGCATGCCATCTATAATTATGGCGAAGTGTTCACTGTTTAGCTCTAAGATCTTTCTGTACCATGCTTCCTGTAAATAAATTAATTCTATTCTATTCTATTATATTCTATAGGAAATCTCCAAACCTCCTTATCTAAGCGTGATGATTAACGCTCAATCCTAATCCGTGTGAGAAGAGGGAATGTAAGTTTGTGCTCATGATGATGATGATGATGAACTGGTGGGTAGTTGGGTACTTCGATTTCGGCTGTTTGGTTTATTAATACTGTAGGGACGACAATGCACTATGACTTAAACATCGTAACGTTGCACTTTTGCGATGTAAGACAGTCACGGGCTTGTCGGGTTACGATTCGCACATATGTAATTAACGTGTTTTACTAAAATATAATCGTGAGTGAACTTTACCCTCTTTAATTTATAATCTTACCCCGTGTCTCAACAATACTAATATACGTAGAAACGAAACTTACGGGCCGCCTGATGGTGAGCGGTTACTACAGACCAAGGAGGTACACCTGCCAAATAAGTATAACATTGTTTATTTGTAATTCAAATAGTTTCATTACTTAAGTCAAATATATTATTATTAAAATTCGACCATTAAAAGCCGCTTTTGAATGTCAAACAAAGATTTAAAAATAATAAGCACTAGCTGGACTGTAATAGTAATTAAGTTTTTTTAACTGTTAAGGTTTGGCATGAGAGTGGCGCTCGATGGGCATTCGGCATAATATAACTGACTTGTTACCCTCGCGCGGTTTCGTCCGCTGCTCGGGTCCATTTGATCATAGCGTGATGTCTTATAGCCTATAGCATTTGAGAACATTGTAGCTATCTATCAGTGAAAGAATTTTGGCAATCCGACCAGCGGTTCCAAAGATTACCATACTAACTTACAAATTTTAACTCTTTATAATATTAGTATAGATTAAAGATTTGTCAATTTTTTTTTATTGGGTAGTCAAATGTCTTATATTTTATACATTTCAAACACGAGCTGTTTTATCACCCTCTTAGCAATATCATGTCTAGTTTCATTTCAGTAACTAGGTAACTAAAAATGTACCTTTGCGTCACGATAAGAAAGTTATTTTTTCTTTTTCCACGATAATGTTCTACGAAAATACTCAAGGGATGCCTAACATGAAACAAAGTGCTGTATAAACTTTTACTGGATACTATTTATTATTTTATGTGTATAAGTATTGCTTGAATATGAGCGATGGATGGAGAGAGCTGTGCTTAGGGCTTCTTTGCGAGACAAAATCCGATAAGTGAAACTTCGTCAAAGAAGAACTGTCGTTTTTTGAAGACCTCGGTTGTAATATCTGTATGGTGTATGTACATCGCTCGAAGAACAACATAGAACCAAGGATAAACTTGAGCGTAGACGACTTAGTTTGGGCAGTCCCGATACGTAGCTTAGGTGAATCGAAGACGTCAGAATCCCAAGTAGTGATTGAGTGCAAATGGAGGGCTGTCATTCAACGTGGCCGTCCTTTGCTAATAAAGAGGTAAATAATCCTAAATAATTTACTCAATCTATGAATGAAAGAACATTTTATAGGTTAGTCACATCTCTCAGTGGTCGAGCCTCATAGTCTCGGTGGACGAGCAAATATGGAAAGCGAATCATGTAGGTAATAAACTGTCACAACATCCACATCAATATCATCAGCCTATAAGAGCCTACCGCTGAGCAAACTCCTCTTCTCACACGGAGAAGGTTTGAGCATTAATCACCACGACTGCTCTAGACTGATTGGCAATTTCAAACTTTTATTTAGAAATTATAAGTCCAGGGTTTCTCACGATGTTTTTCTTTGCCATGTGACAATGGTGTCTAAACAATTATAGGAAGTATTTTTTTTTAATGAATTGTTAATTAATCATTAAACCAGGCCTAGAAAGTACTCCTGTACTTCTGTTGCTACGTCAAACAAATCTATATTTAGCACTTACTTAATTGATTTGATTTCTCTATTCAATTATTCTAAGAGCGACTAGTTTTAAGTGAACCAGTTATAACCAGTACAATTTGTGCTTTTCGTAGCTCTAATGGAAGAGCCCTTTGATTTCAAAATGTTGAGTGGCCGTGTTTGGAATTTAAAACGACTTTTGATCACTGTCAACATTTTAGGTACCTACCAGCTGTCACCACTTATAGTCAAACATTTAATTGAAATTAGATTTTACATTACAAATTTATGGTTGTTACTATATTTCCCGAAAGGTTAGGCAGAAGTGTATCAGGCGGTAACTTGCCCTATAAAAAATTTGCTTTATAACTTTTAATTTTAATGATTGGCCCGCCCTTGCTTCGCGCGTGTCAATTTAACTGCCTCGGTGTCAGTCATTTGTTTTGTTAGAGAACCGCTACGGCACCAAAAGAGATTTGTAGATTTTATCGTCTAATGTTCTAAAATTTTCTTTCATAAGAATCTTCACTTGATAAAAACAAACACATACTACTTCAAAAAGTATTATCGTATTCGGTCAAGCCACGACGCGAGATCGTATGATAGGACCAAGGGAAGTTGGGTTTTATGATAAGATGTTAATCTATCAATCGTGATAATTCCAGATCCTAGAACAAGAGAAAAATAAACAATTCGTCACATGAAAACCAACTCAAAAAAAAAAAATTGTTCCTTAAAACATTTCCTTAAATTACTTGATCTCTTATACGGTAGTCAGACCCGAAATCCTGAAGCCGAAAGCCAAAAAGGCCGATGCAACCTCGAAACAAAGCCGACGCCCGATCAATATTAATAGTTAAGCTTCGTCTACATGTAATATAACTGTTGGCAAGAAGCCAAAACGCGTCAGCGAGGAGTTGCCGAGAAAATTTATAGTTACGCACGATGCTAAAGGCGTTTCAGCTATGAGTAGCCGGCCACAAAGTTTCCGCAAAGGGGAAAAGCGTGTGGGCGTTTGAGTATTAATTAGACGAGCTGGTGAGACGAGGTGTCTCTTTCTCTCTTTCTCTGTCTCTCTCTGATATGGATACGGCGTTTGGGCGTTAATGTCGCCTGTGACTGTCAAAGTGTGATGTGTCAGACTTGATGGTAAGTGATTGGCACCATGGCAATGGTCATAGAGATCAAGACCAAATAGTTACTAGTGCGTTATCTTTTCAGCCTATAAATGCACAGTTCATCAAACTCCAAGCGTACACCGGCGTTCACGCAGCTATTGTTCTTCTATTGTGTCTCGAATTACCACCATTGAAAAGGTTAAAAAAGGATAAGAATATTTTCTTGAGGATTTATGCTTAGTTGCAACGTGTGAAGAGGTATATCGCGATCATAGTAGCTGTCTTATTTGCTTACGCAGTAGATACACGAGTACTGCGTACCATCAATTCTATGTAGATATAATTTTTGATGGCTTGTCTCTCGGAGCACTTGGTCTCATTCTATTTTGAGAAGTTATTTTTTCCCCGTCCTGTCCTAAAAGCAAACCAGAACTTCAATGTTAGAAATGATGCAAGATGAATGATTTATGACAAAAAGTGCCTTTGTTTGTCTAAAGTGAGTCGAATTTTCATAAAAATATTAACACTGCAATTGAAAATCAATATAGTTTTTTTTTTTTATTGATTATAGGTTCGCGCTTGACCGCTATCTCACCTGATGGAAAGCGACGATGCGGTCGACGATGGAGCGCGCTTACCTAGAAGTAACCTATTCACTCTTGACTTAAAGATACCCAGATTGTAGCTATCAGGAAACACCGACTCCTTACTTAATAGTACTTAAACCTCCTTATTTTAAGTGTCATATTTAAAGTTTCAATAGAAAATTCAGATATATTATTATTTTTACGCTGCTTCTATTAATACCCAAGGTCCGAATGATAACACTTGTGACCGTATCGTCAGTAAACACGGCTAGCTGTTATTCCAGCGTCCGAACCATTGGTGGTGAGTTTATCTTTGTTTTTACCCGACTGCCAAAGAAGGAGGGGATTGGGAGAGGGGAAGGATTGGGCATCCGGTAACCTCAGTCACACGGCGAAACACACCATGTCGTTTCACGCTGGTATCTGTTAGGCTTTGTATGGGCGCTTGGTATCATTCCGGTCGAGCTGGCCCATTCATGCCGAAGCATGGCACTCTCACACTTGATTATTATCTATATATCCCGATCATTAGGTAGCTAGGTAGGTAGCTTTACTAGTTCTAAAGGTATTTTTGTGGCGCACATACAGCTACTGACATATAAACGTCCCACACGGGTTAATTACTTTGGTAACTCGGTCGTGTTTCCAACAAGATCTCAAAGTATTAAATCCTTTGTACCGTGAAGGACAAAGTGAATAAAACAGGTAAGTAAAGGATTAGGACTTTGAGGAGGAAAGTGAACCTTATCAGCTCCGATTGGGTCAGGCTCGCGTAAGACGGATTTACTTTTAAACTAAGATCTAAATGGTTCTATGGAGAGGTAGAAAAGTCTTGTGATGGAACGGTCGTTTAGGGTATAATTCAAGTTTAAATTACAAACGTGTGATGGACAATAGGTAAAAGACCTCGCCTCTATAATATGAACTCTTGAAAGGGAACAAATCATAATAAAAACCAATTTGAATTTTATTTTTGATTTGAATTTTACCACACCATAGTATCCAATAGGACCGATATGTTCAGAAGGGGTTGCGGGTGCACCACCTTATCGCTCCATTCCCAATTGTTAACAACCCAGCTCTTAAACTCCAAAAAGCCGGCAAAGCACTCGCAACTCTTTCACTGATGACTGACTGGTGTTGCGGTTATCCATGGCCGGTGCCGATTGCTTATCACATAATGATTCATCTGCTTGTTTACCCCTATCACATAAAATACATATTATCTAACATAATTATGTAACGTCGATATATCTATATCGACGCCTACCACTACATGAACCAAATAATTAAAATGACTTTCGACTTTATAAAAAACTGCCATAAAAGTTGAAAATGCATCTCTACTAGGACGGCTTGATATATAAATAGCATATGGCAAAACCTTTGCAAAACAAACCTACAAAGAAAATATTATACGTCATAAGAAATAGTAATGAGATGCCATTTTTGATATATGTATTCTCGTATGTTTTTCTTTAGACTGAAATAAGAAATAGATACGTGTTGTAGACTTTTGTATTCAAATGTGAATATTAGCTATTGATTTTATGATAATGTCTGCCTTTGGCAGTCTTTGTTGCAGCGAGAAATTGTAAATTGTAGTTCGTGGAAGCACAATGCATGTATTATTATTATAGTAGAAATTAGAAATGTAGGTATTCTATGAGGAACATAATAATAGAAAAGTTATAAATATAAGAAAAAAAAATTGCATTTAAGGGTGCTTTTAGATTGCTAGTGATCAACAGACAATTAGTTCTTAGGATAAATTTTGATAAATTATGATAAATTTTGCATGCCATCTATAATTATGGCGAAGTGTTCACTGTTTAGCTCTAAGATCTTTCTGTACCATGCTTCCTGTAAATAAATTAATTCTATTCTATTCTATTATATTCTATAGGAAATCTCCAAACCTCCTTATCTAAGCGTGATGATTAACGCTCAATCCTAATCCGTGTGAGAAGAGGGAATGTAAGTTTGTGCTCATGATGATGATGATGATGAACTGGTGGGTAGTTGGGTACTTCGATTTCGGCTGTTTGGTTTATTAATACTGTAGGGACGACAATGCACTATGACTTAAACATCGTAACGTTGCACTTTTGCGATGTAAGACAGTCACGGGCTTGTCGGGTTACGATTCGCACATATGTAATTAACGTGTTTTACTAAAATATAATCGTGAGTGAACTTTACCCTCTTTAATTTATAATCTTACCCCGTGTCTCAACAATACTAATATACGTAGAAACGAAACTTACGGGCCGCCTGATGGTGAGCGGTTACTACAGACCAAGGAGGTACACCTGCCAAATAAGTATAACATTGTTTATTTGTAATTCAAATAGTTTCATTACTTAAGTCAAATATATTATTATTAAAATTCGACCATTAAAAGCCGCTTTTGAATGTCAAACAAAGATTTAAAAATAATAAGCACTAGCTGGACTGTAATAGTAATTAAGTTTTTTTAACTGTTAAGGTTTGGCATGAGAGTGGCGCTCGATGGGCATTCGGCATAATATAACTGACTTGTTACCCTCGCGCGGTTTCGTCCGCTGCTCGGGTCCATTTGATCATAGCGTGATGTCTTATAGCCTATAGCATTTGAGAACATTGTAGCTATCTATCAGTGAAAGAATTTTGGCAATCCGACCAGCGGTTCCAAAGATTACCATACTAACTTACAAATTTTAACTCTTTATAATATTAGTATAGATTAAAGATTTGTCAATTTTTTTTTATTGGGTAGTCAAATGTCTTATATTTTATACATTTCAAACACGAGCTGTTTTATCACCCTCTTAGCAATATCATGTCTAGTTTCATTTCAGTAACTAGGTAACTAAAAATGTACCTTTGCGTCACGATAAGAAAGTTATTTTTTCTTTTTCCACGATAATGTTCTACGAAAATACTCAAGGGATGCCTAACATGAAACAAAGTGCTGTATAAACTTTTACTGGATACTATTTATTATTTTATGTGTATAAGTATTGCTTGAATATGAGCGATGGATGGAGAGAGCTGTGCTTAGGGCTTCTTTGCGAGACAAAATCCGATAAGTGAAACTTCGTCAAAGAAGAACTGTCGTTTTTTGAAGACCTCGGTTGTAATATCTGTATGGTGTATGTACATCGCTCGAAGAACAACATAGAACCAAGGATAAACTTGAGCGTAGACGACTTAGTTTGGGCAGTCCCGAT
The DNA here is from genome assembly GCA_902829305.4 of Spodoptera exigua. Lineage (NCBI taxonomy): Eukaryota > Metazoa > Arthropoda > Insecta > Lepidoptera > Noctuidae > Spodoptera > Spodoptera exigua. The sequence goes on from LR824612.2 coordinate 11,098,373, forward strand.
ACGTAGCTTAGGTGAATCGAAGACGTCAGAATCCCAAGTAGTGATTGAGTGCAAATGGAGGGCTGTCATTCAACGTGGCCGTCCTTTGCTAATAAAGAGGTAAATAATCCTAAATAATTTACTCAATCTATGAATGAAAGAACATTTTATAGGTTAGTCACATCTCTCAGTGGTCGAGCCTCATAGTCTCGGTGGACGAGCAAATATGGAAAGCGAATCATGTAGGTAATAAACTGTCACAACATCCACATCAATATCATCAGCCTATAAGAGCCTACCGCTGAGCAAACTCCTCTTCTCACACGGAGAAGGTTTGAGCATTAATCACCACGACTGCTCTAGACTGATTGGCAATTTCAAACTTTTATTTAGAAATTATAAGTCCAGGGTTTCTCACGATGTTTTTCTTTGCCATGTGACAATGGTGTCTAAACAATTATAGGAAGTATTTTTTTTTAATGAATTGTTAATTAATCATTAAACCAGGCCTAGAAAGTACTCCTGTACTTCTGTTGCTACGTCAAACAAATCTATATTTAGCACTTACTTAATTGATTTGATTTCTCTATTCAATTATTCTAAGAGCGACTAGTTTTAAGTGAACCAGTTATAACCAGTACAATTTGTGCTTTTCGTAGCTCTAATGGAAGAGCCCTTTGATTTCAAAATGTTGAGTGGCCGTGTTTGGAATTTAAAACGACTTTTGATCACTGTCAACATTTTAGGTACCTACCAGCTGTCACCACTTATAGTCAAACATTTAATTGAAATTAGATTTTACATTACAAATTTATGGTTGTTACTATATTTCCCGAAAGGTTAGGCAGAAGTGTATCAGGCGGTAACTTGCCCTATAAAAAATTTGCTTTATAACTTTTAATTTTAATGATTGGCCCGCCCTTGCTTCGCGCGTGTCAATTTAACTGCCTCGGTGTCAGTCATTTGTTTTGTTAGAGAACCGCTACGGCACCAAAAGAGATTTGTAGATTTTATCGTCTAATGTTCTAAAATTTTCTTTCATAAGAATCTTCACTTGATAAAAACAAACACATACTACTTCAAAAAGTATTATCGTATTCGGTCAAGCCACGACGCGAGATCGTATGATAGGACCAAGGGAAGTTGGGTTTTATGATAAGATGTTAATCTATCAATCGTGATAATTCCAGATCCTAGAACAAGAGAAAAATAAACAATTCGTCACATGAAAACCAACTCAAAAAAAAAAAATTGTTCCTTAAAACATTTCCTTAAATTACTTGATCTCTTATACGGTAGTCAGACCCGAAATCCTGAAGCCGAAAGCCAAAAAGGCCGATGCAACCTCGAAACAAAGCCGACGCCCGATCAATATTAATAGTTAAGCTTCGTCTACATGTAATATAACTGTTGGCAAGAAGCCAAAACGCGTCAGCGAGGAGTTGCCGAGAAAATTTATAGTTACGCACGATGCTAAAGGCGTTTCAGCTATGAGTAGCCGGCCACAAAGTTTCCGCAAAGGGGAAAAGCGTGTGGGCGTTTGAGTATTAATTAGACGAGCTGGTGAGACGAGGTGTCTCTTTCTCTCTTTCTCTGTCTCTCTCTGATATGGATACGGCGTTTGGGCGTTAATGTCGCCTGTGACTGTCAAAGTGTGATGTGTCAGACTTGATGGTAAGTGATTGGCACCATGGCAATGGTCATAGAGATCAAGACCAAATAGTTACTAGTGCGTTATCTTTTCAGCCTATAAATGCACAGTTCATCAAACTCCAAGCGTACACCGGCGTTCACGCAGCTATTGTTCTTCTATTGTGTCTCGAATTACCACCATTGAAAAGGTTAAAAAAGGATAAGAATATTTTCTTGAGGATTTATGCTTAGTTGCAACGTGTGAAGAGGTATATCGCGATCATAGTAGCTGTCTTATTTGCTTACGCAGTAGATACACGAGTACTGCGTACCATCAATTCTATGTAGATATAATTTTTGATGGCTTGTCTCTCGGAGCACTTGGTCTCATTCTATTTTGAGAAGTTATTTTTTCCCCGTCCTGTCCTAAAAGCAAACCAGAACTTCAATGTTAGAAATGATGCAAGATGAATGATTTATGACAAAAAGTGCCTTTGTTTGTCTAAAGTGAGTCGAATTTTCATAAAAATATTAACACTGCAATTGAAAATCAATATAGTTTTTTTTTTTTATTGATTATAGGTTCGCGCTTGACCGCTATCTCACCTGATGGAAAGCGACGATGCGGTCGACGATGGAGCGCGCTTACCTAGAAGTAACCTATTCACTCTTGACTTAAAGATACCCAGATTGTAGCTATCAGGAAACACCGACTCCTTACTTAATAGTACTTAAACCTCCTTATTTTAAGTGTCATATTTAAAGTTTCAATAGAAAATTCAGATATATTATTATTTTTACGCTGCTTCTATTAATACCCAAGGTCCGAATGATAACACTTGTGACCGTATCGTCAGTAAACACGGCTAGCTGTTATTCCAGCGTCCGAACCATTGGTGGTGAGTTTATCTTTGTTTTTACCCGACTGCCAAAGAAGGAGGGTAATGTTTTTCGAGTGTATGTAAGTATGTATGTATGTCTTTTCCTTTGTGACCTCCTGTAGCCTAAACGGCTTGATGGATTTTGATGTATGAGGTATCGTTAGATTTGTCTTGATTACGGGAGTGTCATAGGATACATTTTATCCTAAAAGTCCCACGGGATAAAGACATAATAATATTTTTTCTAAATTTCCCTTTAAAAAAATATGTATGCGGTATCATTAGATTCATTTCAATCACGGGAGTAATTAATATAGGATACGTTTTTTCTCAAAATTCCCACGGGAACATGTTAATTCTGCGTCAACGCAAAGTAACTCATGCGTTAGCAAGCAAAAAGATAGGGCGTGGCCTGGCATGCGGCGCCAAATGTCGTCGAAATAATTTAAAATGGTACTTACATATACATAGTCTTCTACATCTACAACATTTTCGTTAAATAAAAACAGCTAAAAAGTTATAAATAAAAAAAATATTATTAAAAAAACAAAATACCCGACTGCACACTAAAAAAAGAGTAAAACAAGCCCCACAATACAAATTTACTGAATATAATTTATAAATGTTGATGGAAAGCATCGCAGGCGGGGACCACCTTGACCGCCACCAACGAAAATTCTGCTAAATGGTGCACAACAGAAATGACTATAAATAAGCCTCTGTTGGTCCCCGCCTGCGATGCTTTCCATCAACATTTATAAATTATATTCAGTAAATTTGTATTGTGGGGCTTGTTTTACTCTTTTTTTAGTGTGCAGTCGGGTATTTTGTTTTTTTAATAATATTTTTTTTGAAGATAAGAAACAAACTTTACTTGCATGCAGTTAACTTTAACCGTTTGTTTTTCAAATAAATTAACCAGTTTTACTATCGCTTATTTTGTTACTAAGATTGTTTGAAGCGAGTGGTAATTGCTTCCTTGTTTTTCTTTTACGATTGCTTTCAAGCTGGTTTTACTTATTTAGGTAATAAATAAACTAGCTTTGTTAATGCCCTCCGCATAGACAATTTCAACGATTGGTTGTTGTGTACTTAAAGTCAAAAGTCAAAAGTCAAAAATCATTTATTTCAATTAGACCACAGTAGGCACTTTTGAACGTCAAGCAAGCAAAAAAGGAAAAAAAGTATATAACAAGAGCTTTAAAATTAAGCGTGTCGGTCTGTCCGTCTGTCCTCTAGTGAAGCTATTTGCTCGTTCCAAAGTGTAGATTCCTATGGAGAAGAACGAGCAAGAAACTCCATGGTTACTCTTTTTCAATCAGTTTTACAATACATTTCTTTGTTACATCATTTAGTCGGTTCTGATATGTGAGAACAATGTAACACTAATGTTCAGGCAAAAAGTACGAAAAAGAAGTGAACCTCAAGGACAACATAATTAGACAGCCTGGAGCTGACCAGTCCCCAATAGGCGGCGCCCGTTCACGAACATGACACGTACACCAGCACCGCCCAACTCAACCATATTATAGGGAATTGGGCGATCCAGTGCCCGTGCCACCGCCAATGAGACCTCTGAGTGAGCATGACAGCTCCCAGCCGACACAAGTACCTATATTCTACAAGTCTTACTTAATTATAATAGGTTACAGGGCACTCACATTTACAAAAACTTAGAAAAATAGGTAGTTACCTCTTAACACTTTCTTCTAAACTTAATTTGAGACTGGAAACATTGTAAAAGTAATAAATAAATACTTATGGAGTTACAGTACTATATAAAAGCCGATATTTTACACGAAATAATTGATATTCGTCCCCTGAGTGTCTAGTACGAGTTTTCTTGATCTTTTCGTAGGCGAAACGTTACCGCGTTTAGCTCTCTGATTGGTTGGCTAATTTGGAGCAGCCCAATCAGGGCAACTAAACCTGTCACCTACAAACGTAAAGCAAATTCGCACTGGGCATTAGTTAACCCATTGCCTCTGTGGTTGGCGGTGGATAGATGAGGTCTGGATATGAAGATGTGATATCCTGGCTTACCATCGGGTCACCCGTGGGAAGGTCATCCCTGCCCTAAAAGAAATATCTACTTTAATAAAATCTTACCCAAATAAAACCATCAAATAAAACATCGCAATCTTACCTTCATAAAAAAATATAATAAAACAATCCACCTTGATTAGGAACAAGGGCAACCGAATTTCATTTTTTATCATATTAAAAAGTTAGTACACAAGGTCCAATTTTATTTTCTAAACCAATTTCCTCTCCCTTTAAAGGCTTCATTTCGAAAGTTCGAAATCGGCCATTGATTAACTTGGAACGTGCAAATAGCTGTTTGAAAATCGCTTTTGTTGAGATCCGATTGGTCAGTTCGTAACTGGAATACATTTTCATTGGGTCGACAGTTTATATAATTATTTATATTTCTGTATGTCGCAGCCAAATAATTGAATTACACCCGGTTTCCGAAAGGCTGATCAATGTTAAAATCAATTTAATCTCTTGTCAAGTCATCTGATTGGTTGACTGAATTATCAACAACCAATCAGATGACTTGACAAGATATAGTTAGTTGATTTTAACATTGATCGGGCTTTTGGAAACCGGGATTAGTCATCGAACAACGATCTGAATGACTAGTCTTTTGATTGAATGACTACACTTCTTATTCAAGCTGTAAGCTAAAGGTTGAAGGGATTGTCACGAAAACCGAGTTGCTACCAGAATGGTAGGTTATACTAAGTTAAAACTATGAACTGCATAGAAATCGAATCCCCACCCCGTCAGAAAGAAACAGTTGTCAGGATGGTTACATTGTAAACAGGATAGGCTATTAATTGACTCATTGTCTGCGTCATATAGATTAGTTACTACTAAATTTTTTTTTGATGGTTGAAAGTACTTGAAGGATTCATGAAGTACCTAATAAAGAAAATATGATTAGATCGTGTCATAATCCGTTCTTTTAATGTAATCAACGAACAGCCTGTTTTCGCAGATACATATATATTTGGAACACAAAAAACAAAACTAAAACAACAATAAAATGATTCGCACGAGCAAATAACGGGGTTGTAACCGCCACTCAATAAACTAAACTTAAGAGAAAGTAGACACGGAACATTATTAATCAAAAAGGATGCCAGCTTTATTGCGGTGACGGGTATATTACACGTAAGTAACGCACTAGGATTTTTTACCGCTACGATTTCGAATGTTTATCGTTTGGAGCCATAATCATAAACAATGAAATAATTAATTTATTTATACAAATAGGCCATAAGAGTGCACTTTTACACGTCAAATTTGAATTATCATGAAAAACTAGATTGATCTGATTTTCTATCTAACTACTCTGAGAAAAAAGGCTCATAAACTCATGGGATATGAGTATGACTTAATCAAAAGAGTTAGACGTCCACAAGCGGTGTCAAGTATGACTGTTTTGTCAAAGAAAGTGTGGCCATTGTAGAAGTTGATTCTCCTCGACTTTTCCATTGTCTGCCCTGAATGAAGACCTTGAACAAGCTCAATCACAAGTGTTCATCAAAAAAAACTTTCCATCATCATTCCGCCTTTTTTTGTGAGGGGAAAAATCATCAAATGACTAAAAACCCATGTTCCTTCTCCTGCTCTGGGCTGAAAACGCGGTGCCTTATTGCGCAACTGCGCAACAACCCGCAGCCCCGGCTGAAAATGTGGAACGCTTCACGATTTTGCGTGTCATCCTTGCGCAGGGGCCATGCTAATCTTCTCTGTATCGTTCCAATTTTAGTATATGTACTGCCGAAGTATCATACCGCGTGGCAATCTGCAAAATTCTCTTTGCGGTGCCTGAACCTACTTATAAGACAAAAGATATTGCTATATCTATGAAAATCGGAGCTTATTATCATGGACCGACCGTCAGGATATACTAAACGGCTTCAGTTTATGTACCTATAACATAACTGCAAATCGTGAGTAGTCCATTTAGTTTTCTCAATGTGCACTCCTTAATACTTTATCATTAATATCAATTCTAGAAAATCAAAATGAAGTTAAGAAAGCTTAATTTTATTTAGATGTTATGATTAGAAAAAAATCAGACGATTTTTTTTCATAGAGCTAAAGAGTCTGTTTGTTTAAACGCACTTCTCACTGAAACTACTAGATTGTTTGAACAATACTTTTAGTGTTGGATAGTACAAGCTTTATGGTTTTATACCATCCAACACTAGAAGCATTGATATCACGCTATGGCCAATAGAAGCCAATCAGCGTGCATAGGACTAACTCGCTAGTTAGACATTCTAAATTAATTATTATGTTTTCGGCTCACGTAATAACTTGACGAGATACTCGACTAGTTTCAAGGCATGCTAGAGGCCCATATTCATGAGCAGTAATCCGCGAAGTGACAGTCACCGCGTCGCGATTTATAATATAATATACTAAATAAACGCCGCAAAAAAAACGCAGCTGTCAGTCTACCCAGTGCATAAAAAACCGCGCATCTCGGTAAATTAATTAAGCAAACGCTCAACAAAGTGAATTGACACACATAACTAAATAACTGGTTCATAAGTCATACAGTAATAAGTCTTGGTTACAGATATATTCATAGATTGTTTGATAGAGACCAGCTAGTGCGATGCTTGTGGCTTTACCCGCATTATAACACAAGTAACATCGTATTTGGCGTAGATATTTGTAAGGGATATGTCATGTCAGTCAAATCTGCTCAGATGTATCATAAAAAATGTTTCATTAAATATGCAGTCTTTTATTCATATACGTATAATGCGGTTTCAATAGTTAAATAGCATAATATAATGATACTAGAATCCCGGCTTTGCAATGGCAGCAATGCTGATAATTAATTTTTCCACTATTTTATACATGTTAACATACCTAGATATTATATCAAACACTTAAGATACTTCAATCACTTTATCTGTAAAAACACATCAAAATCATAAATAGGGACAGAGATAGCGACTTCGTTATTATGTAGAAATTATTTTAAAGCTTGCATTGAAATCCCAGTTATAACAATATTCAGTCAACGACATAATAAATACCTACTATATTCTTATTTTATCTTTATGTTAACAAACTATTTTAACAAATTGTTACTGGCCGCAAATAAAATAACTTTTGACTTTAAAATTCGAATAAAATATTTATTTTAGCGCAGCCATATTTGTGGAGCGTTCATGTGAAATTGACGGATAATTTTTATTTTTTAAAGTCTTTAATATTATTTTAATATTTAATTCAACTGACTGATTTCATTTTACCTAAATGTTAATTAAATAAAAATGCAATCCGTAGTGACATTTGAGAAGCCATTGCCGCATCTTAGTTTGGCCGATTGGGATGCGAGACTTTACGGCTTACAGGTACGAACAACATAAAAACAATAACTTATAATATTGTTTATCTAAAAATACCGTACTACAATTTATACATGGATGTAGTAGAAATTAATCTACTTATCTAAGTACTTAGATACGAATTACGACCGGAATTAGAATAAGTAGGAACTTTACTAACAGAAATTTTGATCCAAAATATCTAGATCGGCGCAACGAATATCGAAAATTAATCTAAATCTACAGAATTTGAATTGAACTCGATTCTGGAACATGCAAACATTGTCTTAATTATTATGTAGGTAGGTTTTTTCTTGTGAGGGGAAAATCATCAATTGACTTCGCCCGCCCAGAGTGTCAGACTCTTACTGACTAAAAACCCCCCTGTTCCTTCTCCTGCTCTGTGCCGAGGTCGCGGTGCCTCATTGCGCTTACCCCGCAACCCCGGCTAAACATCAGCCCTTTAGGGCCCCATCTGTGGTGGTCTAATGGCTCTTTTAGGCGCGCGCTGAACGCTACGCGCCGTACGCTCGGGCCTGGTTCTGGTCGGGCGGCTAGCTGCCCTTACTCGCCGACCGCAGGCCCGTGCTTACGGTGGCCGGAGATCATCCCTTGATCCCCGACGCCCGTAGTGTCGCCAGTTGCGGCTGCTGGGGCGTGAGGAGGAGGATTGCTCCCTCACGCGGGCCGCCTCTCTCTTTGCGAGCATGACTGCTTCACAAAAGGAGGAGACGGCGTCCCAGTTCCTCTCACTCCGCACCATGGCCTCGACTAAGGCCGGGCGCGAGAGGTCGCCGCCGCCGATCACTTCCCTGAGGATACGGCGGTGCTCAGCCCAGGCAGGGCATACCGCTACCGTATGCTCCACCGTATCCTCTAGGTGGTCCTCACAATGACGACACTCGGGCGTTTCCTCTCGCTGGATCCGAAACAGGAACCTACCGAAGCTGCCGTGCCCGGTAAGCACCTGCGTCAGACGGAAGGTGAGGACGCCGTGGCGTCTCTCAAGCCACTCCTCAAAGAGGGGTCTTACCGCTGCTATGGTAGCGTGCCCGTTATGTAGGTAGGTAAATACGTACCTAAGCCAACTTCATTTATAAATTGTATCTTCAGCCACTTACAAGCATAAAAAACTTAGTTACTTACGGTATCATATAAACTTATTATCTACTCTTAATTTCTTCTATTATATATGTAGCAATAAATAAAAAAAATATAACCTTTCCCAAACCTTTGAATTCCTAACAGCAAAATTACACACGAACGTAAAACGTTGCTATAAAAACTTTGCTAGGCGCTACGTATTTGTTTTAGCCGTGTCATGGCCGTCCAACCATGCTTTTTACCAGGAAATGAGTGCGAGGGTTGACCGTTGATGACCGATTGCTTGTCCATGTCATCCGTAGTTCCACAATTTCCCTGTGTCAAAGTTTGGGTTGAGGCTACATGACTGTGACGGCCTTTTATGACGCACGCAGGCTACACATTTATTATTTTGTTCGTAACTTGTAGAATTTTCGGAGAGGATTTTTAAACATAAAATACTCTTATAAAGATGAAGAATGTTTTAATCTTATGAACCTATTTAGATATAAATAGACTTTTATTGTAATGGATTGATTAGAGTAGTAGGTATCTATTATAATAATATACTAGCCCCGCGTAGTATGTTGTTAAAAAGCAGCTTTTAACCAAATCGGTCTAGCCATTTTTGCGTGAAAATAACAAACATAGTACATTCTCCCATACATTCACATTTATAATACTTATTTAAATTAGCACAGAACAGAAAATTAATTTTATCTTCTACTTGCTTCTTTCGCGCGGTTTCACCCGCTGCTCGGCTCCATTTAACCGTAGCGTGATGTTTTATAGCCTATATAGCACTCAGAAACATTGTAGCTATCTATCAGTGAAATAATTTTGGCAATCCGACCGACCAGCGGTTCCAACGATTACCCCCTACATACAAACTTACAAATTTTGCCTCTTTATAATATTAGTATAGAATTATAGATTCCGTGCCTATTAGTGAGTGGGATTTCATAAATTTTCGGATCAGTAACGTTTTACCTTAAATTAATTATTTTGTTCGATTCAATAGTCACAATGAAAACTAATTCTATTCAGTAAACTTGTATTTATACAAAATGGAACATTCATTTGATTACATTAAATCAAAACCAGTTCGTAGGAATCTATTGAAAACATGTGCCATTTGTTTTGGAAATTATTTTTCAATTTTAGTGAGTGCTTTGTATTTACACTAATTAACAAATCCTTCTGTTAATATATCTATTATCCTTTGATTAGTTATAAAATAGAGGTAAATATAAACTAATTAGGTATGATGTTTTTATATACCTATTACTATCATTTGCCCGAAAGTAACTCTGTGTGGGTGTGTGTCTTTTCTTCACGCCTAAACTACTGAACCGATTTGTGTGAAATTGGGTACAGACATAGTTTGAAAATCAAGAAAGGACATAGGAATGTTTTAAGAAGTTGCTATTCCACGCGAACAAAAGCTAGTTATCAATAAATCCAATTTAAAACAACAGGTCCTAGCTGATACCAGGCGGGCAGACGCATTCGATCTGCGACATGGCGCCCACCAGCTTCGTAACGAAACCCGCATCAAGACCGAATGGGACAGCTATCACAACAATAATAGACTTAGAGCCAGGTGAGGATAATTGAATGTCTGTGTCCGGGAACGCCTTAGAAGTATTTTGATTGAAGACATACAATTGAGTTGTAGTTGTCTTTGTAGTGAATGGATCGTTTTGTGATGCCTTCTGAAGCCATCTTGATATTATGTTGATAATATTTTTGTAGCTTTAATCTCTTCTTTTGGCGAAGATTTTTAAGTTTGAGAAACTTTCAAATGTTCATAATCAAATGGCCCAATCCTTCCCCGCCCCCAATCCCTCCTCAATCCCTAAATCTCCAAATCCCTAATCCCTAAAAGGTCGGCAACGCACTCGTAACTCCTCCGTTGCCATTGTCCATGGTCGGCGCTGATTGCTTACCATTAGGTAATCCGTCTGCTCTTTTGCCGACTAATTACATTAAAAAAAAATGGTCTGCATTTTTTTAATAGTAACGGATACATCTTTATGGCACATAGATCACAAAAAATATATTTTATATTTAAATGTGTCTGGTTCATACCGGATAATTATACTAATAGATAGGGGATAGAGGTTTTACTATTTCAGGTCAAGTACACAGTCAAAATTCAATAATATAAAAGTTTCACTGTAGACTGGCTAAAAATATCCTTACCTCAATTATTTCAGAGTCTACGAAATAGAACAATGGAAATCAACCCTCCAAGAACTCTTAGACCTCATAGAGAGGGAGATGAGTAGTCTAAAAGAAGAGAAGGCGTCTACTGAGCGGGAGTTAGAACAACTCAATATCCCTTTACTTGTATGCTCTGAATGTCTTTCCAACCGAGACGGGAGGCGCAGCACTGAACTTACTTACGATCTTGCTGATACGGAGTTGAAAAAGGTGAGAAAAACGTAATTAAGAATTTTGCGTATTCTTGAGGTTTTAAGTGTGCTTAGAGTTGTTCCAGTGGGGTGTATATGCGGATGGCTTAGGTATATTCGTAATCATTTATTTATTTATTTATTTATACACTATATTATTTATATACAAAAGAATGTACAGGCGGACTTAATGCCTTAGGCATTGTCTAACAGTCGACCTTCAGGTGGTGCAGAGATGAGAGTGGCAGGTGACAAAAGTATATATAACAAAATTTTATGACTATATAATAGATACATTACTTAGATAGTAGGTATATATATAAACATAATCATAATCATCATAATCATATGTATGTTATTCTATAAAATATAATTGGTTATTAATTCGCTAATTACATGTTTTTTTTTCTTTCACTTGCGTTGACCCTCTCTGTATCTCCTTAAGGTTCCACTGGCAGATAATTGTAAGCATTTCGCAACGTTTTAAATTTTGTGCAGATATTTAAGAAGTAAATAGCTATATGTCTAAATCACACATAGTGTAAGCAATAAAGCTTTTACTTTTCCTCATTAATGACAGTTGTTATAGTTGAACATTTTGTCATTGAATATGTTGTTGCATTTTTTTGTGTTTAAAAGGCGTCCTAATTTTGTATGCAGGCTTATTAGTGCGTATTTGCATTAACCAAACCCTTTCTCGTATTTTTATTGTTCCAACTAAAAAGTAAACAATTTCCCTCTGTCGACGAATAAGTATTGTACTCTAATTGCTGTTTACTTTAGTAAAATACAATAGGTACTGTTTGCCGATTGTCTAGTCCACTTGTCACCCCAATTAGCTCACAGCTGTGTGCTAGGCTTAACTAGTTACAATATATACTGTCCAGTTTGGACACAAAGGATTTTAGCTAACATTGCCATATTATAACTACCTATTACTGCAATGAAATTGGAATAACTATCAGCTACTTGAAAAAGTGCCGGCGGTTTAGTTCTTGCATGAAACAATGATTTTGGTGAGCCACAAATTGTGGTTTCAGGTATTTGTGACACACGTGTAAAAAAATCCTATTGTGGGGCCATTGTGATGTTGTTTCGTCGGCACGAAATAAACAGCAGAAATAAAATGTCAGCCGGGGTTGCGGGTCAAGTTCAATAATATACTGAAGTCCTGACCAGCGAGCAGGTGAAGGAACACGGTGGTTTGTAGTCAGTATAAGAACCTAACATTCAGTCATTAAGTAGACGATTTTCCCTCTGAAAAAGGTGTTAAAAATATAACAGTAAAGGCGTAATAAATTATAATATAATTAACATTTCTAGGAGCTCTGTGTAACGGAAAGTAACAAGAAAATGTTGATAGACAGATGCCAGTCCGCTTGGGAAAAAATCAACAAGTTGGAAGTGGTGAAATTCAAACTCCAATTAGATTTGAACGATAAGAATGAAGCTCTGCAGATTGATAAGGATATGCTTAATTTGGACAAGGATTGCGCCAATATTACGTACAAATCTGATTCTTTGAAGACACCGAAAAGGTAACATTGCTTTGACAATGTTTCTGATTGTATTGCTTTTTAAAATTGCAGTGTAGTTGAAGAAATAATTATCCCGTACTTATTCATCAATCCCTAAGCGAACGCCGGTGTTCGCATCGTTGCTTATGTTATTCCGTGTCTCGAATTACCACGATTAAAAAGGTTAAAAATCTTGGGCAAATAATCTAGAAGCAAATAGCCTCTTCTCGCTCTCTAATCGCCACGCTTGCTCAAGGCAGTTTGGCGATTACAAACTTAAAGTTAACTTATAGTCAACACGATGTTTTATTTAGCCGTTTCAATAGTCTAATCTTAGAAAGTACATGTATCAAGGAAATATCATATTACTTGTTAGGATTGGAACCTGGCCTGACCTTAACCACCACAAATGTCTGGCTTACGAATTAAGTAACGAGGAACGTCTAATACCTAACATAAACAACATTAAGTAGTTTCTCTAAAAACACACTGAAGACAAACTAAAACTAAATTAGAAAACATCCTTGTGGACCAACTACCTACCCACGAGGCAAAAACTTTAAACTTGGTACTTCTAAACAATTAAATTTGTTCAGAGTTATGATACCTCCGTCTACCGTGTTGCACCTGGGCCCCTGTTAAAAGGTTCCCACGATATTCTACTTCTCATTATTAAGACATGATATGAGCAGTTTCTTGGGCCTCGCCTCCTTGGAAAGTGTTTTAGAAAAATACGAGAGTGCTTTAGTTTAAAATTAGAAGTTATGTAAACTATAAGTAGGTTCAATTTTCAAAAGTGCAACAGTGACAATATGAGGTGAGGGATTCTCAGGACACTCATTGTTTAATTGACTTCGGTGTCAATTTTTTGTTTTTGTTTTTAGATGCTAGTCTTCAATAAAATTTATTAAGTTTTTCAAGTTTAGAATTTTAAACAGTGCGGCTGTTAGCGTGTGTGTCGGTAACTGTTATTATAACGAAAGTTTTACTACAAAGTTGTGAAGTAGGTGTGCAGAAAGTGCCTTTGTTTACTCTTTCCTTGAATGAAAAGCCTGAAAATATAGGAACATTTATGGAAGCTGTATCTACGGTACGGTTATAAACTTTCTACCTAACAAAATAATTCTTGCCTAAAGGGAATTTTAATAAAATACCGTGACGAATTCCAAGATAGGCATTCATAGTATTTGACAATTAGTACGAAATGGAAGGAAGCATTCCAAATCTATTGATAATGCCGGTAATTGGAGCAGATTAATTGCCGTAATGGACCGTAATCAACACCTTTTACCGCAATTATTTATTTAATAGCGCTCTACCTGATTTTCTTCCATTGAAGGTACAATTTGTAGGCAATACGGATTTGTTTCTCAATTGTTGATCTTCACTAAATTTATTGGTGGGATTAACTCCAAATTTGTACAGGTGGAAAATTTATTTCGACCAGTGTTTATCTACCATAATAGTTTTTTAAATAAACGCCTATTTTGTAGTAGGCTTTTTTGTGTAAGCTATCGTGGGGCATACTAAATTTATGAAAATGATTTACCTACTCACTCATGGTTTAACTAACCGAGAAAGTCTCTTCAGGCGTTCTCGACTAGCGTTTTGTCCCGTTGTGACTTGAAACTTTTTTTTAGCTTTTCACAGTCAATACACATAATTTGTTATTTAAAACTTTATTAAACGCAGCCTCCATTATTATGAGTTACATTAAGAATACTAAGACAATTTTACTGGTAAACACATCACAACAAATTCTCAATTATTTGCCGTACTTTCAAAATCTCTAAATTTTAAAGATTTTTTTGTCATGTTTTCACATTTCACAGAATGATTACCTACCAGCAATGGCTGGAAAAGTGCGAAGCAACGAAACAGATGGCTATACTTGAGCTTCAAGACACTCTTCGTCTCCGTGAGTCTCTGTTCGTCGCTCGTGGACGAGCCAGGAATGCTTTGAGAGCTCAAACTGACGTCACCAATTATATGCTGCGCCGACGCATCTACGATACGCAAAGAGCTAGGAATGAATTAGATTGGCAGAAAATGAAGGTATGTTTTAAAAAGTCAAAAAGTCAAAAATCATTTATTCCAAGTAGACCATTACAGGCACTTTTGAACGTCAAACAAAATTTTGTAGATATAGCGTCAGTCTGTCGGTCAGTCCTCTTAGTGAAGCTATTTGCTCGTTCCAAAGTGTAGATTCTGATGGAGAAGAACGAGCAAAAACTCCATGGTTACTCTTTTTAAATCAGTTTCACATACAGATTCCTTTTACAAACAGTTGGTTCAATTAGGTATGTGAGAACAGTGTAACACTAATATTTATTCAACATTTTGTGCTGGGCAAAAATAAATATACCCCAATGCCTTATCTAAATCCTACTATTTACTATTAACGCAAAAGGTTGTAAGCATGAATAGATGGATAAATATATGCTACTATTAGACAGATCGGAACGGAATAAAATTTTGCAAAGAAAGAGAATAGGTAGTCCGAAGAAACTAAAGTGCAAATACCACATACGTGGTAAATCAATTACCACAATTAACCTCGTTTATGTAGGTAGAAATCGCCCATCTATAGGCTTAAGATATTCAGATATTTATTTATTCTTCATGCAACATAAAATTACATAGGCGCACTTAATGCCATAGGCATTCTTACCAGTCAACCTTTTAGGGTGATGCAGAGAGAGCATGGTAGGTGCAACAAGAAAACTAGAAGCCGATAGAATGCAAAAGACGACTTAAATATATATTTATTAATAGATACAAGAATATATAGTAATATATAGATAGATATAATTATGGAATGTTGTTGTTAGACATGGAGTTGTATTTTTTAAAGCTGGTGATTAAAATTTTCGCTTCGTCTCTTCAATCGCAGTCTCAGAATTTTGTAAAAGTCGGTAATAACATTTAAGTTACTTTTTGCACTGTAAATTGAAATAAATTAAGTAGTAAAACAAACATTTTTGTACATAATCAAAGAGAAATAGGTTTGTAACTAAAGCCCGATTTCCGAAAGGCCGATCAATGTTAAAATCAATTTAATCTCTTGTCAAGTCATCTGATTGGTTGACTGAATTATCAACAACCAATCAGATAACTTGACAAAAGATTTAACAGGAGATTAGTTTTAGCGTTGACAAGTCTTTCAGAAACCGGGTGTAAGTATTTGACTTTGACATAATAGTTCGCCGGGTCACCTAGTAGATTTCATGCAAAATATTTTATCCTGATTAACCAAACCAAACAAAAACACTATCGCCCGCTTTATTAAAAGAACAAACTTTCATGAAACAAGGCTACGCAAGTACGTAACATATTCTGTCGTGAAAGTGCTATTGAGTACAGACATCAATTTCGGTCACCTAATTTGCCAACAATTACCAATATAGACACCTCACACACTTACAAACTTTATTCATATACAGTTACAACAGAAACAAAGTAAAAGTTTCCCAATCACGTTACGTGTGACATTAGGCTCGTACGGCAAATAAGATGAGAAGAAAGATTTTTCTAAGGTGAATCTAGAAATAGAATACTTATGTACTGTGACTGGGGGACCTGTAAAGAGGCTGATTATCAGTTCATTATAGCAGAGTATTTCACCTGTTATGTAATCCTACTTATGTTAATAAAGTAAGTAAGGATGGATGGCTAAATGGTTGGCACTACTTCACGTAAAAATAAATAAACGGATCTCACAGATATAGATTTGTAGTTTGTAATTAAACATTGGCTACTTTTTACGAGTTCGAAGCCGCTGGCAGAAGTTAGTAGTAGGTCATATTATAAGGCCTATTGTGCTAAATTTCAGATACAATTGAAAATATTTATGATTCCTAAAGAATATCAAAACAAACTTTAAATTATTAAAATAATAAAGCAGTAGTAGCTATTGACAAGGTAAACTGATAAAATCTATAATTTCATTATGAATCTAAAGGCTCTGTTAGCCCTCGGACCATAATTAAACTTGACCTTGGTTATCCTTGGAATTGCCACGTCCATAAATATTTTCGATCCGAATATTTGTTTCGGGGGAAAATTTAATTGATCACCCTTCATCGTTTCGACAGAGCAACTTAGATATACACGATGAACGTTATGTCCGAATTATTGTGGCCTATATTTAAATTTGGTAGAAAAATTAATAAAAAACGTTATTCTTCCATAGATGGAAGAAAACATGGACAAATTAGCGACTGAACTGAAAATAATGGGAGAACAATTTGCTGATAAAGTAAACGCATTGAAAGTGGCAGAAACACGATTGGAGACCCGTGGTTACCGTCCAGGGTTTGAATTAGCCGCTGATGAAGCCGATATTGGGCTGAAGGAAGAAGTCCGAAGTCTCAAAGAAACTATTCGACAGTTACAAGATAAATTGGATTGTGCTAAGTAAGTATGACGTAGATTTTCCTTGGCCTTTGTCTATAAAAATTGAAAGTTAGACCAAGAAAGTTCAGAAGTAAAGATGGTAATAGCAACAGAAATTGGTTTAGGGCTTCACGATGTTAGAATATAGGCTATGAACCAAATAAATCTGAATTTGTATTCACTATAAGCCACATAAGCTTATAGAAAACTGGCTATTCTGGCTAGCGCGGCTTTACTCGTTGCTCGGTTCCTATAGATCGAAGTGTGAAAATGAGAATGTTGAATCTATCTATCAGTGAAAATTATGAATATCTGACCAGCGGTTCTAAAGATTACCCCCTACATACAAACTTACAAATTTTACTTCTTTGTTTTATTAAGTAAGATGAGCGGAAAAATTCGAAACTTTCATTATATTTTTGGGTATATTCTTGTATATTGTGTATGAAGCTAACCATATTTATAATCTTCTATTTTAATTTTTACCAGAGCCACGTACAATGCTCTAGAAGCGGCTTCCATCAAAATAGCAATTGATTTGAATGACAAAAATCAATCTTTGGAGACTGACACTCGAGCTCTGGAAATGAGAGCATCTTTGGAACCAAAACGACCTACGGGCCTCAACAAGAATTTGATTCTTGCAAGTATGGCTGATGAAGTACCGAAGGTTGAAGGTTGAGCCTTGAAAATATAACAAAAATTAAGAAAAAGAAGTAGGAAAATTTTTGTAGTTGCATATTAACACGCTTTTACTTAGTCCACCTCTAAATGAAGTATAAAATGAAATAAATTAAATATAAGAATCTGAATTACCGCAATTATTGAATAATCAAGAAACTCTGCGATTATTTTAGGTTTAGATCGAGCTGATTTGATGATGGAGTTGAATTTGGGCCCATTATGTGCCCATATACCTAGCTAAAGCTTTTTTTCATTATAGTTCGTTCCATAATTAGAGACAACGATTTGACATTTCGAGTGTTGCAAGTTTTTTCCATTTCATAAATAGTGAAGTCCCGCGACCGGTATTGACCGAAAGACCGAAATTAAATTCTGGACTTCGTGCATTTTAAAAGCTTTATTATTTTTAGCTACTTTCATATATACTAACTCAGTCGGGTTAAAATCACAATGGTAAGGAGGCAACCGTAAAATACTGACCCACCTTTTAGCAGCCATCAGTCCACGACGTATGGTTCATAATTACTCTTCTCTTTCCGGGAAATCTCCAACAGCTCGGCTTTCAGCATAAGTTCCTCAAATATAATGTTTTTCTTTTAGGCAGTCTTGGATTTCGCATTTTTTATTTAAATTATTATTATTAATTCCACTAAACTATATATCACTCACTCAATATCACCGCAACGTTGTTTTATTTTGCTCAGGGTATTTTAAAAAAAACGGTATCGGTATTTTATTTAAAACATCGTACTCGGGCCCATCACTATGTTAAAAAATCTGGCCACATTATTTTGTAGTTTGACATTTGCTGTTGTCAAATTGTTGTCTCTAATTATGGAACGAACTATAGGAATTTATTTTTCTTAGATTTCTTTTCATAAATTTGACTTTGCTTTTAACTCTATAAACACTGCGTATTTGATTAACAACCGATATTCATCAACATTGCGAATTAATTGTTCAATTTAAACTTATCAATATCCATTTTACCCATACTTGTATGGCTTTTATCGAAAATTAATTTAATGATGTACAAATTATTTGTTTTCTAGCCATTTGCTTTGTAAAATTGGTTTGTATCTATTTAGTATTTACCGATATTATTAATACGAATTTAATTTACGATGTAATTTTATAGTCACGATTTATTATACTTAGAGAACTTTTTGTCGTTTAGTCAAAATAAAGATTTTAAAGCAATTTCCTTGTTTAATTGTTTACCTAAAGAAGTTTTCTTTCGTAAGATCACACTTGGTTTAATCATTAGCAATGTGGCCTATTAAGTCAAAAGCAAGCAATAATCAGCAAAGCTCACAAGTTTTAACAAAAATTAATAGTCTTCGATAACACTAACGTTGCTCTAAAATTGATTTATTTGAAAAGACTGAGTTTGAATTAAAGTACGAATTTAGGCAAAAGAGGGAGCTTTTAAAATATTTCTGCAGGAAAATTCCACTTTCTGGCCACCTTCGACGAAAACATTACATTGTTGTGCAATGAACTCAGAAAAAACATCAACAAGTTGAAATTAAGTTTTAAGCACCCGATAAAAGTAAATTAGCTCCTTCCGAACTTAACCGAAATGGGAAAATGAATCCATCAGATAATGACTGGTTCAGATTCTTTGCGCCCTTATTTTTTATACTGAAAAATTTGTTTACTCGCTAAAGTATTTTTAGACTGTAATTTACTTCCGATGAGGTTCATGATAGCGCATTATGGAGCTCGGAAGTAACCTCAAAATTGGAGACACGATGATCGATTCTCAAACAGTTTCAAGATAATGGTGTAAAGGTGCTTTGGAGGACAGCCAAATGTTCAACTTAGAAACTTATACAGGAACTGGAAAGATGAAACTATTTTATTGTTGTGCGATATGGTATTTTGTAAGAAAGTCCTGCAAAATTTAAAATAGTTTCGGTTGATAAAGTTCGATATAGATGGAAAATTTAAGACCTGTCCTTTTGTACCCTAGACAATGGTAAAATGTTTACCACCTTCTTATTATGGGAACTATTCTACTCACCCCCTAGCTGATGCAGGACACTAAGGGGGTCGGAGATTGCGTAAAGATCTCCGGCTATCGTTGGCGCAGTCCTAGGGACGCCGAGCAAGGGTAGCTCGCCGCCCGACCTGAACTAGACCCGAGCGTACGGCGCATAGCGTTCCGCGCGCGCCACAAAAAGCCAACAGCCGGGGTTGCGGGGTAAGCGCAATGAGGCACCGCGACCTCGGCACAGAGCAGGAGAAGGAACAGGGGGGTTTTTAGTCAGTAAGAGTCTGACACTCCCTCCCACCCGGCCCTGGGCGGGAGAAGTCATTTGATGATTTTCCCCTCACAAAAATAAACCACCACAATTGGAGTCTAATAACGGGTTTAATGTTTAACCTGAATTGCGGGTCAAGCGCAATCATGTACCGCAGCCTCGGCCTGGATCAAGAGTAGGAACGGGGTGACTATTAGTCGGTGTGAGTTTGACGCTTCCTTCCGCCGCATCCAGATACAGAAGGTTTTTGATGGTTTTCTCTTTTCTCTTTATGTAGAGTGGCTTTTTTAAGAAGCTTATCCAACATTCCAAGACACTTCCTTAATAGTTTTCGGGTCAGACAAAGTACGAGAACTTAACCCGTTTTGACCCATTCTAAGCTTGCCCTTATTAAGGGGAACTAAAACTAATGTCGTAACTGACAAAAAATGGTTTTTGTATATCTTTGATAAATATAAAAGGAAATACTGAACAATAAAAGATATTCAAACTTACAAGTGATCCTTAGCGCCACTGAACCACCGAAGTTCCAAACAATAGCGAACGCATTAACCAAATCTAATTGTTACATCCATATAGTTAATGGAAGTGTCCTGTAGGCACCCGACATGCCTTATTAGGTTCACTAGTACAGATTCTGTATAAAAGCACACGCAATATTATCAGTAGTCACATTCAACTTTCTACTTCTTTCCTTCGATAACACTTCCAGTACATCTATCAAGTGAGTATATCTATTGTTTCTTTTGTGTATTTGTATTTTGGTGCGTTTTTATAAACAATTTTGTGCTTAGAAAATGAATTTGTTTTGATTGTTTATTATTGTGTTTCTGCATGCATAAAAACAAATGGCAGGCACAGAATTGTAAAGCCCAATTTTCACGATGCAAGTTTCTCGCCAATGTCTGATTTTTCAGCGGTTAGATAAAAGTTATCTGAGAAATAATTATGATGCTGTCGCGTCAGAATGTTTGTATAAGACAGTGACAGCAACTATTTTATCCCTCAGATAACATTTATCTGACTATTTAAAAATCAGCCCCTAAAGTTCTAGAAATTAGGCAAGTCATAAGAGTTTTGCATTCATCTTGGCTATTCATTTTAAGACTCGAAGCCACTTAAAAATATGTATTTTACATACGCATTAACTTCCTTCATTAAATTTAAACGACCGGGGGAATAACCATATCTGATTTATATTTAAGAAGTTTTCCATTTGGTAGGAATAATACAAAAATACATCGTATCGTATAGTCGTCATCGCCCGATCAGTATTGCGGATATTTTGCATGTTTATGCTAAACACAAAATACAAAACAAAACTAGGCAGCAACCGCAGAATAAGCTAAAAATTATCACCCTAATCCCGTTTTGGACGTCATTCAACCAACTAGTATTATCTCGTAATGATTTCATATGCGGAAACATATTTTTTGTAGAAGTTTCGAACATTAGAGCATCAATCACGACATTTTGTATCCGGCAGGATTAAGTTATTATAATTTTAAGTTTAGGAAGTTGTATTAACAATAATTGAGATTTAAACCGATCGTGTGATAACAAGATCCGCTTCCTAAAAGGCGCGCTGTCGATTCAAAGGTAATTGTCATCTAGACTAATTCCATTGCTCCGTAGTTGAGTGCGAGGTAAAATCTCGCCTTATTTAAGAAGCTATGTAAATCTGGTAACGATATAATCGGTGCCTATCAGCTACTTAGTACACGAACCGTGTCTAGAGGTTATTTACATTTGACTTTTGTTCGTCGGCGCGGAAGTAAAATGCTTTTGTTCCAAAATGTTGGTTTATTCTGCAACGTCATATGTGACGAAAAAAGTTGATGCATTCAAAAAGTACCGGTTATTTTCCAAACTTGATATTTGTCCTCGAGTATTATCAGTAATGAATAAAACTCCATAAAAATCAATTTCAATTTTACACCTTCAATCTTGAAAATAACACAACAAATATAATTTTCTTTTTTCACTCAACAGTAACTCAACTAAATAACCTACGAACATCTACAAACAATCTATCACGTCACCAAATAAGATTTAACAATCGGAATTAATATAACAAGTCACCGTACAGTTATTGAATAGCCCCAAAAGTATCATCCATGTACAAACATTCTGGCGCCCCGGGCCACCTCCGAAGGCAAGCCACTTCGTTCAGACGCGACAGCTTGTTGTGGACACGACCGAAGCATAGATTTGTCGTGGTTAAACAATAATAAATATGACTGTAAAAGTAGATCATTTTTTAAATTTAGATTGTAAAATATTCAATTGATAAAAAAATATTTTTTATTTGCTTTCAAATTCATGAGACGTTAATTTAATTCGTTATACATACATATGTATATTTTATAGATAAAAAACGTGAGTGTAAACGTGTAGACAGTCGTCGAAATAGGAAAACGTGGCCATTCAGTTTACGCAACAATGATTCATACTTTCCTTGAAATAAATCTAGCAATAGTTTAGCTATCAATCGAAGATCCCACCTTGGGCCACTTAAGTGTTACATAAAACCCATACACGGATTTTCGTCGACCTTCACTGTTTCTTCTTTAAGAACAAATTGGCTTTTTATTTGTTTAAGACATTTTTATATATGCGGAAGAAATTATACACACATTCTGCAACCAGTTTAGATTGAATAAATACATATTTATGTTAATAGTTTTAAATCATAATGTCCCATTGTTCTTTGTTGTTAATTCATAAACCAGTTTCTAAACGTTCTAGCATTTACTTGACATATCGATGTTTTTTTATTTGTAAAGTATATATAATTAATCATCTGTCATCGTTCTAGACATTTTTATTGGTTCTAAATATAGAAAGTTTTATTACATCTGGCATTTCTGCAAGGCAATCTACAAATCAATTAAGAATAAAGAGTCAAACATTGTTAAATGTCATTTTTTCTGATAATGTTATTTTGTGTTATGAGTAAGATAATTCGAAATTTAAAACAACAAAAGCTTGAAACAACGAACATTTTGGTGTAACATGTCAAGTTCTTGACAACAAAAAAATATGTATTTTCTAACTTTCCGATTCTAAATAGATTATGACGCAATAACAATAAAAATTACACAAAAAAGTCTGAATTACTTGATCCATATTAACATCATCGTAGAGTCATCGACTTCCTACTTAGAACTTTCGTCTTTCGCAAAGGTACGGAGCAGATCCGTTTCCTGGGATATCCCTTATGCGCACCGCTCGCCCCACCCCACTTGCAACCATAGTTAAGTAGTTACATATTTAAACAAGTTCCATTTACAAGCGGTCGTTGGCCAGAAATTTCGGTTTAATACAATATAAATTTTGGTTGCTTATAAGTTTGTTTATCGTTGCGTTGCTATCGTCACGATGATATGAGCTTTGATAGTGTTGTGCCCTTAAGGTCCCAAATGACGAACTTTAAGTTTTTTGTGATTTGTGAATGAGGTGAGTTCGTGTCGCTTTCTTTATGGACTGTACCTATTTTGTGTAAAATGTAGAAGGTATATTTAAATTCGTAAGTACTTTCTATTTTTTACGTATTGTTTTTAATAAATAGAATAGGTTTAGGTAGGTATAGATCGGTTTACCTGAAATAAAATTTTTACAACAATATAAAAATAAGTAACAGTGGCACATCCAATCAGTTAATATATGAAAAAAAAGCTTACAACTAAGAAATAAGTACTTAATTACTTAGATACTGAAATATCAAAAAAAAAAAAATTTTATTAAATTTCAAAGGCTTTACTTACGCTTTAGTTTTATTAAAACACAATTAAATCTATAAAAATAATGCTGGGATGAATGAATGTATGTACCTAAACTTTACTGAATCTAATTTTAAGCGGAATGCAAAATAATATTCTTTTCATAGAAACTCGTTTCTTTTTTGTTTTTAGAAAGCGATTGAAGGCTTCTTTAAAGAGTAAACTGCTGGGTCTTTGCTAATGACAACTAAATTATTTAATTAAACTTCGATATCTACCTTCCTGTACCGTTATGAACCAGAAAAGTACTGTCCATTTTAGGCTGAAATCAATCCACCAATCTTAAGCCAAAATCTATGAAGCTATAGATTGGGTTATAACAGCACTGAATATAACACATTCATTGTTCTAATTAAAAAAATTGAATCGATATCGATTATTTATTTCGTCAGTTGTTAGAAGCACCTTCAAATGTTCAACCACAGTTGTAAATAAATTTATTTAGATATTTTTTATCGTGGTGGACGTTAAGGAGCCCGCTTCTTATGCATGAGGGTGCTGGTTCAAAAACTGGCAAGTACCATAGTACTTTCTATGATTATTTAGGCATCACTGATATACGGTGAAGGAAAACATCGCGAGGAAATTCTGGATTATAATTTATAATGTTTGAGATCGCTAATCCGCCTTGCGCGAGCGTGGTGATTAATACTCAAACCTTCTTCTTGTGAGAACAGGCCTTTACACAGCCGTGGGCACTTATAGACTGGTAATGTATGATGAAAATAATTGTAATGTTGATATTTTCCCCAGATCAAAATGGCCGGCAAGATCACCGCTGCATTCTTCGTCTTCGTAACCATCGCTTTTCTCGCAAACATCGGATTTGTCGTCGGTAATCCCGCGATCGGTAAGTGTAACATTTTCTCTAGTTTTTAAGATGGCTAACTCTAGTCTTTGACTACGGCAGTGGGGAAGATGTCATCCTACAATTCACGTGGTACCTACGTGTGAGACCCGATAATAACCTGATGAAATGATAAAAACCTCATTGGTTTATATCGTGATATGTAAGTAGTTAAGTTTTATTAGGCTACAAATTGAAACAAGGCAGTAGCGCCGAATAAACCTGAACCTTTTTTACTACAAACCTGTCTGCCAAACGTGGAGACAGTATTATGTATTTTTATTTTATACATATATAATATTATAAAGAGGTAAAATTTGAAAGTTTGTATGTAAGGGGTAATCTGTAGAACCTCTGGTCGGATTACCACAATTCTTTCACTTATAGATAGCTACAATGTCCCTGAGTGCTATAGGCAAACATCAAGCTACGATCAAATGGAGCTGAGTAACGGGTGAAGCCGCGCGAGAGTAGCTATTTTGTATATTTAGGTTCACCAACAACACAACATCAATATTTATAACTAATACATGTTGAAAATAATTAATAACAATGTATAGCAGTAGAAAAAAGTACAATTTAAAAATGAGGAGTAGGTAAGAATGTGTCACACGTGCTTCGGAACTAAATTCGACAGTTTTTCCTAATGGGAAATGTACATTATGGGTACAGATCAATCAAAATTTTATTAACCCTTCCACATTCTTTAGATTGAAGAATTTCAATCTTAATTAAACTTCTGAACAAATTAAAATAAATTGTTCAAAATCTCGATCTCGATCCTACGGAGAAGCATTCTAGAAATATCATTAGAATTAAGTCATCCGATTTTGATACATGATCACTACACACAATTACCAAAGTCTCAAGATTCAAAGAACTGTGGACCACTCATCTGGTTTTGGACTCTGGCATGCGTAACCCGTCAAAAGCGGCTATAGCTTTGACGTAAGCAAAATTAGGTATTCAAGTCAATACATAGTAAGACTCGCAAGTCTCGCAACCCTTTTTACGTTTGTGAAAAAAACGTCAATCTCCCTCACTTTGTCTCTACTAGTATATTTAGTATATATTTTTCCTCATATGTAATTTGTATGCGGGTAGTATTCTCACCATTCTAAATACGCAACTTGAAATATTTCGCAAGATCTACATTTTTGACTCGCCACGTGTTGTTCGGGTTTCTGCTGTTGCGTTCGGAAATATAAATAGATTTGCCGTTTTTTCCTTTTTCGTAAATATTATTTAATGAATATTCTCAGATTCAATACAATTTCATTAGTATCTAAAATGATCCAATTTCCACAGGACCACTAGTACCTTAAGCAGCATAAATGTGATTCTTAGAATTCTTAGATATTTTCCTAAACACACAGAGAGAATTCTTAATAGTATCGAGGATTTATAAAAGGCTTCTTTTTTAAATCTTGTAAAAAGAAGTCTGTATATTTATAAAATACTTCATATATTTAATAGTGTCGTGTGTATAATACAACTTAAAACAATAAAGCCGAAGTATTCGTTTAGGATTATCGTGATTTCGTGAACATCAACGCGAAAGGCCAAGAAAATAATCTTAAAAATATACCTGGTCTTTTAAGTTTTGGAACAAAAACCTCATTGATCCAGGTGTCTGGAGGCCGTTGGGTACAATTGCTTTTATATCGTGATATGTAATCGCTTTGTTAGGCTTTTTAGACAGAGCTGGATTTACGTAGAAGTTCTGTATACCTAAGGTCCCAAAATATAAGCAAGTACCCCGTAGGTACTACATCAAATACGACAACATTTGCAAAATTTTGCTACGGTCGTAACGCATGGAGCCTGAAATAGTGGCTTCCCTTCACATCTGATTAACGATCTCCCCCACCCCTCCAGGAATTAAAAGGCATAATGTTATGTTATATTTATAATTCCAATTTCGATTTTCCTTTTCATTTTAATCATAATTATATCTGAGCTAAATTACTATCGTCCTCTAGGCACTTGTAGTGCTCTAAATCTTAAGACCCCAAAAAAGAAAGTTTGAGTTCGCCCCAAATTTTTTTTGTCAGAAAACTATTAAATGACTTCTTGGCTATGATTTTGGCAAGATTGAGTGTTAGAGCTCTTACTGACTAAAAACCACTTCGTTCCTTCTCCTGATCCGAGTCAAATTGCGGTAAGTCATTGCGTTTGTACCTACAACCCTGGCTGGACATCAGCCCTAGGCAGCTCCAGTTCGCCCCTGCCAACCATTATACCGCAGTCGATTGAAGAAGTTCAATCTCTAGTATCACGATAAGACCAGTTTATATATTTTAACACTACACACGTGCTGGCTTTAAATTCATATTAAGGCCACACTCGACATTAAGACCAAACGTGACTGCCAAAGAATGTTTGGAATCATTGTCTTTGTTTGAATTATCTTAATTGAATCTTAGATTATCGTTACGTTCTAGAACAAGTGAAGTTCAAGCTTACTTGAAGATCTGCTTAGATGTTGACTTTAACGATCAGTGTTGGGCTATTTTAAATAGCGCTGATAATGAATTTGGTATATGATTTTGGAATTAAGTATATTATTATGAACTATAAATGGTCTATGGGCATTGGGTATCCTCTGTACCATCGGTTCATAATCACTATCAGGGGCTGTCTATGTAGATGTTGCAGTGCTTAGAGTCAAAGCGAAGTTATAAATGAATAAATAAATAAATTACAAATAAGGGGAAAAATCATCATTATATATTCTTCGTTAATGTTCACTATTTTCTCGTAAGTATGTGTATTTTAGGGTCTAGGCAATTTCAGTAGCTCTAAAGCCTAGGCGAAAATCTAAATGAAAGTCAAAACATACATTAATTAATAAACTTCCAAACTAAGTTTAATCAACGAAAAAATTTAAAAAGTTCTTAAGTTCTTGACATGCAGTCTACAAGCTACAATTAATGGCACCCACTTTAACAGAATTCGTAAACAACTTTGTTAGGAGAATTTTATCAGCGGTGTTGCAAACAAAAAGGTTCAAGTCTTTCGTCGTTAAAGGAAGGTCTTCTGGGCTATTTTTTTTAAAACACCTAGTTTATATTCTCATCTCATAAACAAGAGATGTATTCAGGGTCCGAGCGCGGTGAGACAATGACCCCAATCCGCAATTTGGACACCTCACTTTCGCTGAAGTTACGCAATTTCACCTTTACGGCTTACACTTGACCTCGTAACGACAATCATGTATTTAGACTCACTGTCATAACATGGATATTTTGTTAGAATCTTCGAAAATTTATTTTATTTATTTATTTATTAAAACTTTATGTAAAATAAAAGGCGGACTTAACACCCTAGGCATTGCTTTATGTATTTTTAAAAAGAATTATGATCATGACATCTAAAAGAAAAGAAAGACTGGCGATTAATAAGGCATAGAGGGCCTACCACGAGAAAGAGGAATGGAGCTATACACTTTTTATAGCTCCATCCCTCTTTCTCGCCCGGAAGATTCACGCTTTAATACGTCATGGTAGGCTTACTCATATGTAATCAAAGAATACTACTAATACTATAATAAACTTCAAAAAAAATTGGTTGTTGATTTCTGTTGTTGTGTCTTTGGAATCCACGATGGCGTGTTTATAATGATTACACTTTTTTCTTTAATCTGAATATCTTTAAGAACTAATGTGTTATATACCAATTGAAGTTTCAAATTTAAGTTCGAAGTCACGAGTGTCATGAGCGATGACATGAGTAATTATCCAGAGTTTTTTTATAGGTAACAAAATTAGAATCATTATAATAAAAATGTCAGAGAATATAATGGGTCTATTCAAAAATGTCTCTAAAAGACACAGACTGGTTATTAATGAAAAGCCAGCGAGCCAGAGGTGCAATAGAACCGCTGACACAATAACCCTTGCTGACGAAAATGGAGAGTAAAATTTTACTATATTGTGTAAGTAGGTGCTTAGGTATCAGAGAACCTACTTCGTTAGAACAATGTTCGGATGCTCCCAAAGGAGGAGTCGCCCTCTACGCAGAACACGTTGCACCACTCAAACAGAATTTCAAATTCAAATCCCATTTAGAAAGTTCCATAAGTCCATTGGGACAGCCCACCGTTTCATTTTCTCACATTTGTCGCCAACTAAGTGCGAAATGTATTAAAGAATCCCACGTGCCCCTTTCAGATTAATATTAAATTGGAAGGTCGTTTTAGCTGTTAACTTTTGCAGGTCAAGGGGTCTTTGGAACCAAGGTCTTATTTTAAGGGGTTTATGTTGCTGTTTAATGAAAAAATCAAACAGCATTTTGTACGCGTTTATGACGCTTATAGGACACAAAACAGACAAGTGAATAAAAAAGCATGGTATGTCAATAAACCTAAATATAAGGTAAGACAATCGCTCAGCATATGCAGCTACCCTATGTGAGATATGATTTTCAGCGATGGTCGGCACTGTCTTGTGACTCCAATCGACGTTTACACAGAATTTTATTTAAAAAGTGAATCATCTGGTGTTTTTGTAAATTCAGAAATAGTTACGTTGTTGAGTAGCTACTAGACAACACGAGATGAATGAGCGCTGGCAACCCCTTTTTCTCAGACATATTAAAAGCATAGAAACTTTAAGTAATACGTAACTCATACTTCGATATTACCGATCTTTTTTGTGTTCATGATGAAGAAAGATCTCCGAAAATTACACATGCCGCACGACCTTTCGACATGTGCCATTTTTCTACACCTTTTCACAGGAAATTCCTTATTAAATGTTCGGCGATGCAAATATTTGTATATTTTCCCACTGTATAAATTCTTTAAATAAACCTGCCATCTCGTTTTCTTCCATTTACTTATACAAACAACATTCATATTATTTATTGAAGATTCATAGATACATCTATTACAAGACCAGCAGGTGATAATTGGCGAAGAATTTTTTCAGAACCTATCGATTGAAAATCGAATAGCCAAGTTACCTACTTACTGCTCGAAATCGGTTCGGGCCAAGGATCGAAACGAGCGACAGTCGATTGAATCACAAACCTAGAAAATCAACTTTTTTATAATCCTATCCTGAGCCTAACTAATTAGAGCAGTTAGAGTAGTGAAATGTTTCACTCACGTTATTTCATGGGTTGATTACAAAGCGTCGGCCGCACATGATGATAATCCCGGTTATAGTTCGAAACACGTCGACCACTGAGAGGGTGTATGGTGTAATTTACATCTTCTTTATTATGAAATATTTTTCAACTGGGGTTGCGGGGCAAGCGCAATAGGATACCGCAGCCTCGGCATAGAGTCGGAGAGGGAACTGAGGTTTTTGGTCATCAAGAATCTGACACTTGCATTACCATGGTCGAGAGAAGTCGATGATTTTACCCTCGCAACAAAAATGATGAAATATATATATTAAAATCTGTATTAATTTTGTCCTAGCTACTGGCTACGATCCCTTGGAGGTTTGCATCGAGAACTGCGCACAATGTAAGAAGATGCTGGGCGCGTGGTTCGAAGGTCCTCTCTGCGCTGAATCCTGCATCACCTTCAAAGGAAAACTGATCCCCGAGTGCGAAAACTTCGCCTCAATCTCACCTTTCCTTAACAAACTTTAATTGTCTATAATGAACCATATGGATTTATTGATGAATCGGGTATCGCTGTGAAATGAAACTATACATTTTTTTTTATCAAAATCGGTTCAATGAAATTTTCGTCGCAGTTAAAGTATTACTTTTTGCGTTTGTTTGTAATTCATTGAGAATGTCTCTTTCTATCGTAGATCATCACCGATTTTGAGTTTTTTATTAGAAAGCTTTACTTTAAATGTCCTACCTAGACTAACTTTACTTTTGTTATGCCTACTTTTGGTAGAAGTTTATTTTAAAGGCTACTGCTAAACTAATGTACTTAATTCCATAACGGTACTCGATTGACGTAAAGTCCATTATTTAGAAAAAATATTCCAACCGACGACATGCCAAAGTATTTGATACTCTATGTAATTAGCTTTAAGTCGATATTTGTAAGTTTTATACTCGTTTTATATTACAGGGATTAATATAAGATAAATATTGAAAAATAAAAGAATTCTTTTAAAAACGTTGATCTTTTATTTGTTCATCATTTATAATTTTATTTACAAAAAATATTGGTATATATTATTACAACCATATTAATCATTACTGAATTATAATATTACTTTATTTCCTTCAAACAGTTTAGAATATTTTATTTTACAATGAATTGGTATCAGAAGTACAACTTATTGATAAATTTATAAGATTTTTTCGTATATAGTATACAATATTTTTTCTATGTGAAGTAATTCACACACACAATTCCGAATTATTGCTTAAAGTTAGATTAAGGTAACGGCACCTATCATGGACGCGGACCAGCCATGGACATTTTTTGAATTTACCTCCAAAATTAAGCTAATGTGAAATATTTTTTTTTCAAATAACAACACTGATCAGTAGTGCCAATATTCTAAATGTCATAACAACTGTTTTTGACAGCCGGCAGCCATTTTGATTGTGGCCATATCGATTGTTAGTTTTGGGGTGTCATTTGGTGTCGGTAATCGTAATTTATTAGAAGGATCGCAATGCAAGTAAGTTCACTAAACTTTTATTTTGTCTTAGATGTACTGTCGTTGTTAAAAATCATTTTATTTAGTGATTTATCAATAGTAATACATTACTCTTATATTATAACCTTAATGCCATAGGTATTCTAATCATAAAATTTTCCGGTGTCCATAACTGGATATTATCCACGCACGTACACTCAATCATGGACAGAGTGTCCATAAAGTGAACTTCTTTATTTGTATTGTTTTTCATGTACTTATTCTACTATATTTTCATGTTTCTCTAGAAGTCTGCAATAAATTATTAGTCTATCCAATAATGAACATTCTGTCCATGACTAGGTGTCGATATAGGTTTAACGTAATTGTTAATACAAATAAATTTATTTTTATCCTAGAAATGGCACCAAGAAAAGACTACACAACAGAACAAATGGCCGAGGCTATCGAAGAAGTAAGAAAAGGAGAAAAAATATCTGTTGCAGCTACAAGATATGGTGTCCCAAAGATTACTTTGCATAATAAAATCACCGGAAAAAGCCCTGTTGATTGTAATCTTGGTCCAGCTACTGTACTTTCACATGAGGAAGAAAATATACTAGTAAGATGGGTATGCTTTATGGCTGAAAAACATTTCCCTGTGCCCAAAGAGCAATTGCTTGATAGTGTCCAGAAAATAATATCTGAGAAAAATTTAGATTCCTGTCCGTTCACAAACAATCGGCCAGGAAAAAAGTGGTACTCTTTGTTTTTAAAAAGGCACCCAGTTCTCTCTGAACGCACAGCGCAGAATTTAAGCAAAGCGAGAGAAGAGGTCACAGAAGATGACATACTCCGTTGGTTTGATGTAATAAAAAGTTTCGTCAGGAGACGAGAAAGAAAATTTAACTGTGTTGGTTACTGGGAACGCTGCTGGAGTTTTAGCTCCACCAATGATAGTATACCCCTATGAGCGTTTACCTGCCGTAATTGCTAATAGCGTACCAAAAGATTGGTGCATAGGCAGGTCAGATACAGGCTGGATGTGTGCAAGAACTTTTTATGAATACATCACTAATGTATTCAATCCATGGATTGAAAAAAATAATATACTATTATTCTTGGATGGTCATAGATCACACATGACCCTGCATTAATCAGATTTTTGTAAAGCTAATGATATTGAAGTTATCTCTCTATATCCTAACTCGACACATCTACTTCAGCCATTGGATGTTGCGGTGTTCAGGCCTTTAAAGGTATCGTGGCAGAATCAAGTGAAAAGTTGGAAAATCGATAATCCAAAACAAACAATGAAAAGAGAGCATTTTGCTCCAAACTTTGAGGCAGCTTTGCGAAACATTGCCACTGATACAATAAGAAACGGATTTCGAAAAAGTGGGCTTTTCCCCTTTGGTCCAGAATACGTCGATATGAACAAAATAAGTTCACACAATCGTGCTACAGATTCCACATCAGCATTAGAAAAAAAATTTGACACGACAAAACAGTTTATGAATATCTTGGAATCAGAAATAAGAAGCTTGTTCACAAATGAAAAATTGAAGTTATTCACCAGGCTGTACTATATGCCCAGAGCTAACGTTGAGGGCCAGCTTCCAAATGAAGATCTGTCGTTATATATCATCTGGGCTAAAACTAAAGACTATTTAGATGAAAATTTACCCCAGAAAGTTGCCGCAACTATCACGGAGCAAGTCTCGCATTCTTCAGAGCCTGAACATGTAACAGAATCCGAATCATTGCCACCACAAACACCTGAGGCATTGGTGGCCGACAATTCAATTTCTACTTTACCTGAACATGTATTGGACGTCTCTGACCACATCTCTGACAAACCATTAATTACAATAAATATACAGGGAAGGTACTTTGGACCAAGTACGTCACAAGTTTGTACAGACACGAATGCTTCTGATAGTGGCAATCCAGATTTACAAGAAGAGGACATCGGAAGACCTGAATCCGTTCTAGAATTATCGAAAACGGTTTCCAAAGATATTGCCCAGCAAGCCATGCGTACTACTCCAAACAAAGTTTTCACTCCTGAAACAAATGACACTATAGCACAATCCTTGTCTTCCAGTTCCCAAAATATAATAGAGGAAAATATTGAACCTGTTACCGAATCAACGAAAACAATATCAAAAGACATTGCCTGCTCTGCAATATATAGTACTCCTAATAAAGTTCAGAATTCTGAATTAAATAACACTATATCCAAGCCTATGCCTTCAAAGCCACAAAATGTAATGGATGAAAATATTCCATCGCCATTTAAGCGTGCTTTATTTTGGCCAGAACCAGAAATGAAAAAAAGGCGTAGTAAGGAATGTCTTCCTTCGGCAATCACTGGTGAGACTTGGAGAGCGTATATGATTAAAAAAAGAAAATGAAAAGAAACAGAAGGAAGAAGAGAAAAACAAAAGAATGAAAGAAAGACAAGAAAAACAACTAATAAAAAAGAAGACATCTGAAGAACGAGAGAAAGTTAAAAATAAAAAGAAAATAACAAAAACTGTAAGTAACAAAAGAAAGAGATTTGAATCATCTAGTTCATCAGCAGAAGAAAATGATATACCCTATCAAGAAAGTGACCAAGATTTAGAGTTGTCTGAAGACGACCAGATAAACTGGCCAAAACACACTACTGAATCACTAGAGTCAGATGAAAATATTCCTCTAAAAGACCTATCCTTGCAGTCACTAAAGAAAAATACATATGTTATAATTAAATACGAAGGAGAATACTTTCCCGGGTTGATTAAAAATATTGATAACAATACTTACGAAATAAGTACAATGGTTCTATCAAGAGGAAATATATTTCGGTGGCCCGACACTCCAGATCAAATTTGGTATAATAGGGAAGCTATAATGGAAAAAATTCAAAAGCCTAAAACTATCAACAATAGGGGCTTTTTTTAAGTACCTGAAATGGAAAAATATTTACCATTTATATGTTAAGTTTTCAATTGCAATACATTCTTATTTATTATAGTAAGAAGATGTTACTTTTTGGGAGGTTTTATAACTATATATTATTTGTTACAATATTTTTAGACAGATATTTATCAATAGATAAATCTCTGTGAAAACTCAGAGAAGACATAGATCTCCGATGAATAAGAATGTTTTGAATTTGTAATTTCTATTTTTAACCTTTAAAAAGGTTTATTTCAACTTATTTGTGTAAGAAGACAACGTTAGATTGTTCATAATGCAATATAACGTGATTTTTGTGAAATAATAGTAGTGAAAGACATTTTAGTTCGAGTCTTATTATGTCCTAATTGTTTTTGATTAATGATTGTGCGAAGATGTTTTATTTTGTTTAAAGTTGGTTTAAGACGAAATGATGATTTTTATAACGGTTTTCTAATGTTGACTACAAATCGAAGACTGATATTGATAATAATGTTCGATTATTTTTATTCAAATAACTTTTTATAGCGGTTTTCTATTGTTGTTGTTTGATATTGTTAGTAATGTTCGATTATTTTTATTTTTTATTATTAATAACATAGTTGGCCGGATTGCTTAAAGAGAAGCATTTCGTTAATAACGAATACTTTTGTCTTTTACTTGATTACTTATTTGTATTTCGATAACTACCTAGTTGTTCAAACTACTATTCTACTGTTGTTGTATTACCTACTGTCCATTAATGGATGTTCATAATTAGATTATGTCAATAATTGGGTGTCCTACACTGGATTATTACTGTCCATTGCTGGTGTTTAAGTAGGGGTGTTGTTTTTTTTGTAATATTTTATTGTACTGAGTATTAAACGGAAATTAAACATTGAATACTGATTAAAAAAAGAGCTTTTCAGTTACCTCCAAATTCCAAAGAATATCTAATGTAAAATAAAAAAAACTACGAAGCGAAAACGAAAAAAAATTGCTTATACTGTCCATGATTGGTGACTTTACAAACATTGCCAATAAAACGTATTTAATACAAATGTATCACTTTTAAACTTAAATAATATAATTCTTTGATTGCGGTTCCAATTAACTTGACCACGCAAAGCGCAGACTAGCCGTATTGAGCCGCGAGATTCACCAATCACATATGACTTGAAATCCAAATCTCTTTTTTAATGGTGTAGGTCGGCAAACGAGCAGACGCATTACCTGATGGTAAGCAATCAGCGCCGCTCATGGACAACCGCAACACCAAAGGAGTTACAAGTGCGTTGTCGGCCTTTTAGAGATAACGGTTTAGGTTATTTATGGATCGGGAGGGGAAGGGGTAAGGGGGAAGGATATCCCTCACTTAAAAATATTCATTAACTACCTTCCGCCTGCGGCTTCGCCCGCGTGCTTTGTCGATAAAAAGCCTATAGCAATAGAACAAAATCGAGGTATACTTACATGAAATTTGGCATTAATGCCAAATTTTCGCGTCTCATTTTTATGGTTACATCTCCAATGGGTTAAACTAATAACACTATTACTTACTAAGTCTCCGCTATCCGTCCGTCCATAGATAGAATGGTACGGACCTAACTAATAGGTAAGCACTGAATTATAAATATTTCATAAAACCTGATAGTTGTTCAGAAAAAATATTTCATGTACAGAATTGACCTCTCTACAGATTTATTATTATAAGTATAGATAGATATAGATTAAGTGTGAGAGCCATGCTTCTGCCACGAATGGGCCGGCTCGACCGGAGTCCTGTCGTTGCCATACAGAAAACCGGCGTGGAGGAATACTGACGTGGTGTTTTATCGCGTGAGAGGGGTTACCAAAGGTCCTCCTCCTCCCTCCTCAAATCCCCTAACAACCCATAAGAGGCCGGCAACTACTTATTCCTTTAGTATTGCGAGTGTCCATTGGGGCTCAAGAGGTAATCCGAACTATAATATAAAAAAAAATAGATGTGGATTTTAAGCCGTGTGATTGGTGAATCGCGGTTGGCCCGCGTGATTCAAAAGGAGTAACAACGGAGTTATTCTCCATAGGAAACTGCAGTTTGAAAGAAGCAAATAGCTTCACTAGTGGGCAGACCGACAGAGACACAAACAAAGTCAAACTTTTTAATATATTTTTTTTTATTATTACAAGTGTCTATAGTGGTCTACTTAAAACGAATGATTTGATTTTTACCTTGCGGTATAGCTCATCTCCGTTCTGGTCCGCTACGCCTCAGTAGAACCGCAGTCTTATAGCTCTATCGTTAAGAAAATTAGAGTCATAATAAATATAAAAATAAACTATAATGTTAAACAATTTAAAATTGAGATTATGACTCAATATTTTCTTAGTATCACTTATTAAACTTATCACTACAAATACAGGGTGTAAGGGACAGCCCTCCACAAATTAACAGGGTGCATTCAGCTCCTTATTCTGAATCATATTCCAGTGAAAATTCTTTCAGGAAAATTTTCAATTTTTTTTTCGTTTTTTCAGTTCCTACACCTCTATTTCAATGTATAATTACATTCTATGTATGAAGAATAACATTAATGTAAATAACACAGCTAAAACAAAAAAATACGCAATGGTTGTGTGAATTCTCTAAAGAACTACGCATGAAATCAGCTGTTCAATTTCTACCTAGCGCGAGTCGTTTGAACTCACCGCACCGCGGTCACGGCGCATCGGCTCGGCGCCCCACCGCGCCGATCGCCGCGCCGCGCGCCGTAGGTATAATACCTACGATCCCGTCCAACGTACAGAATAGCTGCGTCCCTTTCTATCGCCCCGCCTCCGCGTCTCCCCGTCTCCCCGATTCTTTGCACAATGTTTGCCCGATTGAACCAGTGTTGCCAATTTTTAACTTTTGTTACCTCAGGTAGTAAACGAAAATGTTAGAACTAGCGAAATTTATCTAAAACTTGAGAACTCCTTTGCATTCATAATTACGTTGATGAGATTTTCATTAATCAATCAATGAAAATCTTGTCGCGCTCATAAATTGAATAAGAAATAAATAAAGATTAGTCTAGTTTTAATTTTAAAGCATTTACAAATACTACCTAATTTATTAATTGATTGTTCTTTTTAAGCGATTACTGGCTAGTTTTTAAACTACTTACAGATTTTTACATGGCTTCACAATAGCCATGAATTGATAGTCGAGCCAGAAATTAAACACAATCTCCCTCGAATGGAAGCACAGCTTTCTATCACACTGCACTTTTATTATTCTAAATTAACTAAACAATGAAATTAGAATTAAATTGATTTAATCAATTCATTTCTCTACAAAAAATAACAGAATGATAAATTACGACCATGCATAATTTTTTATTTTTTACCCCGAAATTTTGTAATTTTCGTGTAATTGGCAACAACAGATTTATGTCTGTGTGTGTCTCATCACATGCAGTCGCCATTGTGCCTTGTTGCGATGTTATTGTTTGTGTACCGCGAGCGTGTATCGGCACGGATCGCTCGCGCATTCGGCTTAAAAGTTTTGTTATAAGTAGTGTTGTTAAGTTTTATTAGTTATGTAGTGTGTGAAGTGTAGTGAAGTTTTGTTGTAGAAATTGTGCGAAATTACTATCTAGGTACGTTTAGCGCGCGTGATTATGGGGAGATGATAATGTGTTGTAGTAGTGTAGGTATCCTGACCGTCGCCATCCATCAGACTCCAGGATAATTACTGGTGACTATCAACGCTTGCTAGAAAACCAGCCCATTGTTCCCAGACAAAAAGGCGCCGGAAGACCAATACCTACGTGGATTTTGGAATTGGTTCGCTAACGTAACGAGACGCTACCACTTATTAGTGCTTTCCTATTTAAACGTAGTTTAGGTAGGTTTGGACCGCAACCGTGGCCAGCACGATCCCCAGACCTAACCCATTTGGACCCCTTTTTGTGGCGTTACGTAAAAGAAAAAGTGTTTGTGAGTGCGTGTGCAAGTAAGTACGAAATGCGAAACCGCATCACAAATGCTTTCCAGAGCCGGAAACCGGAGCGATTCTAAGGTACCTACGCATTTTTCTTTTTTTATCATTTATCAGTTACCATGTTATGATTGTTAGATTTTCTTTTGTAAGTAATGCAGCTATCTTTTAAATAATAAATAATTTATTGTTATTAAAACGTGGCGCGAGCGCGATTATTACATTGTCTTTTGTAAGTAATGCGGCTATCTTTTAAATAATAATTTATTGTTATTAAACGTGGCGGGAGCGCGACCGTTTGTCTGAACGTAAGGTCGCGGCGCTGCCCATAGTGTAAAGTAATAATACTAAAAGCGCTGCCGTTCGCTGCGTGCGTTTGCGGTGGTAGCGATACATTGCGTGTAAGGTAATGAAACAAATCGGTTTAATTGGATTCCCATAAGGTTCCTGAAATAATTTCATGTACCGGTCAACTTAAGACGATATACTGAATCCACCCTATCAGTTTGCGGAAGGCTGTCCCTTACACCCTGTATATTTAAAATGATATTATGTAATATTGTTCACTTGCACGTCCATCTCAGTTAGTAATCGCTATTACTAGCATTGTAAAACGATGGTCAGTTGACTGGTACTTCTAGAGGCTGGGACGCGCCCTCTGTTGGCACT
Source organism: Spodoptera exigua (assembly GCA_902829305.4). Taxonomy (NCBI): domain Eukaryota; kingdom Metazoa; phylum Arthropoda; class Insecta; order Lepidoptera; family Noctuidae; genus Spodoptera; species Spodoptera exigua. The sequence continues at coordinate 11,137,344 of LR824612.2, forward strand.
TCTTGGGAAGTTTCTTGAGGTGCTAAAAAGAAAAGAGTTAAGTTATATTTGTAACTGAATGTTATTGAGAGTTGATATGGGATTTTCGCCGAGTCCAGATCACCGTTGGGTATTAATCAAGACAAAAGTTCTTTGAGAGCTTAAGGTCGACATTTGCTTGTAAGGTTTTGTATTATGTTTTATGACACGACTAGACGCGCTGTTCAAAAATGAAAACAACTTTTTCGTTAGTATTTGACTTGGCAGTAAAATAGTACAAATTACGAGCGGCTGTTTTTCGGAGCCCATTAATTGAGTTTGCCAGTCACACCCTGCCTATTTGTCCATAGATATAAATATTGTTCAAAGGCAGGAGTACTTCCATATCAGATCTATCAATCCATAGCCACACACACCCATAATCAGACAATTTTCTACCATATTTTACAATAGTACTATATCAACCAGGCACTGCCCTTGGGTGCACTTCCATAATGCATAAAGCATAAAGGGACATTAGCTGGCTGATTTGCTATCACATTTAAATTAAAATTGTTCAAGGGGCCTTTGCTTTGAGTTTGCTTCAGACTCTCGTACGTCTTCCAAACGCCCTGTGGCCTTAAGAATGGAAACGAATTACACTATCATTAGATTATTTAACACATTCAGTGCCACCGACTCGCCAAGATAGTACATGTAAATTTTATTCCAGCTCCATGGACTCTCCCGGCGAGTTCAACGTAAAATGTAGGCGACACCGAGCTGTCATTGTGAAAATCGTAGTGGTAATGAAAGCGTTAACGACATAAGTACTTAATATTCGTATTTTCTTAAATATTTATCTATTCACACTTTCAATACTTACTTTCTGTAGGTGTAGCTGCTAATTCTCCGGGGACATCCATTGGCTCTGCTGTTGACGGAACTTCTGAAGGCAACTAGAAGTGTAAATAAATAATGTATTAGACTTTGTTTACTAGTCTAAGCAGTTACTGGCCGGTCGTGTGTACAGTTGACAAACTAAAGTTCTTTGTCTGATCCATCTATACTAATATTATAAAGAGGTAAAATTTGTAAGTTTGTATGTAGGGGGTAATCTTTGGAACCGCTGGTCGGTTTGTCAAAATTTTTTAACTGATAGATAGCTACAATGTTTCGGACTGCTATCGGCTATAAAACATCACGCCGTGATTAAATGGAGCCGAGCAGCGGGTGGAACCGCGCGAAATTAGCTAGTAATTAATGGGACAGGAATAAAATAAAGTCTTATCAAACCATTTTAAATTGAGATTTCCCCTTAGTTACATAAATAAACAAAAGCTTGACTTCAACTAAGATATTACAAGAATACTGTTAGAGCCATGCAGGCTGTTTTTTTTTATTAAAAAATACATCGCAGTCAACTTACCTCTGGAGCTATTCTCATAATCTTGCCAACCTTGTGTCTCACACTGAATGGTGCGCACGCCTCGTAGTAGTTGATAACAAACTCTGGGTAGGCTTCACCCAAATCATGACCCAGTACCACATCGAAATCTGTACAGCCGTGCCTGTCAACATTTTAAAGGATTGTATTAGTACAATAAAGTTAAATATTTTTTTTATTCCGGCTTTAGGCTGAGTGCATAATACGGTAGTTCCAACTAGTCAAATTCAATACTTTTATCCAAACGTCAAAAACGATACTTTTCTATGAAATTTGTATGAAAAACTGAGCTATGACGTCATAACATTTTTGCGTCAAATAGCTTACTTATTTCACAATAATTAGCTAAAAAAATCTAAATCTTGGTGTATCGATCGATTGATGAATAAAAGTATAGTTAATTTTCAATGTTTTATTGTATTGAAACATCTAATTAATTTATTTTTGACCTAGGAAACTACCCAATTATATGTATGTGTATAAGCTGAGAAGTTTAAATTAATTATGGGTTTCTTACCATTTGACCAAAAAGTACAATGTCCCATGGAACAGTTGTCCAGCTAGAATTTTCTCTGGCACAAGACCGCGCGCAAGACCCCGTGGCTTCTCAATCTCTTGTATAACCTGTAAAAAAGTTATACAAATTCTTTTACTAAGTCAAAATTTGTGTCACCCCAACTAACACAGGAAATTATGAACAGACTAATTGTAAAGTTTTGGTATATTGTTGTTAGTTGTTGCTCAATTCATTGTATTTTCCATGATGTCATTGCTTTAAAATATTATCTTACATTTACAAATTTATATCACTATGCATTCAAACACAATGTAAAAAATATTCAAAAATAAATTTTGAATTGAAAAAAAGATTCTGGCATGGGACAAAACTTTGTGTGATCCACAAATTGTTGTTCCTGTTCTGGGTGGTTTGTTCATGTGAATTTGTAAACTCACTTACGGCACAGGAGAAAATCTTAGAAAAAGACAAAGAAAAAAAAAATTAGGTACATTTAGAGTACCTAACTCAGATTTTTTTTTTTCTGAGACCTCTTATAACTGGCCCTACTGCCCATTTCCAGCTTGACATTAAATTGTGTCTAGCATGATTTTTACAACTTATCAATGTTGATTATTATTATTTTTTTAGGAGGCAAAAGAGCAGACTGGCACCTGCAACACCAGAGGAGTCACAGGTGCGTTGCCGGCCTTTTAAGAAGGAGTATGCTCGTTTCTTGAAGGTTTGAAGGTCGTATCGGTTCGGGAATACCGCCGCCAGATGATTATGGGGCCCAACGGGAAGAATAGACAAACTGGATAAAATGAATATTCTAAATATTACCTCATTCTTCTTTTTCTTATCTGCTCTTCTACTTCTCTTACGGCTAGCCAAGTTCTCTTCTATAGGGTCTGGAGTTGGGACTGGGGCCGCGGCCGCAGCCGCCGCCGCCGCTGCTGCAGCAGCTGCAGCGGCCGCAGCAGCGGCGGCAGCTTCCTTTTCTCTCTTCATACGAGCCTCTTCATAAGCAGATATGAGTTCAGGGCAGTCTAAATTGTCCTCAGGCTCCCATGTGTTGTCATCACTGAAAAAACGAAAATTCACATATTACAATTGGATGTTTTCATTCATATCTCAGTCACTGAAAGTTCTGATGATATAGCCTACTGTAGTCAGGTACCAATGCAGTCTTGTGAGTTTTGAAAGTTCTCATTTAAGTTTATATTTGTGCATAGCACTAAAATACCTGTCTACAAACTCTGTTAACAAAATTATGTTTGTACATAACAAAAAATTGTGATAAAATTTTGTAAGTATTTCTTATAATTAACTTACATGATTGTTAATTTTTATTCACAGGACAACAGGGTACCAGTACTTTAGAGGGGGTATGAAAGGATTAAGCTCACTTACAGAGACTCTTTGGACAATTTTTAGAAGCATAAAATCCCAGGTTTTTTCTTGCCATAAATGTTAGTCTCACAGTCTCACTAACCTGCTGAGGCAATAAAATGTAACTTACTCAGAATAACCCTTCCACTTGAGCAAGTATTCCACTTTGCCATTCTTCATCCTACGATCCAGGACCTTCTCAACAGAAAACTCCTCGTGTCTGCCGGCTTGAGGACCAGATGATGGAGTCATAGCTGCTGGTGCAGTTTCCATCGGCTGAGCGGGTTGTGGGTCAGGGAATCCCAGATCAGGTTGAGCGAGGGATTCCATTGATTCGTCCATTCTGAAATAACAAAAAAAAAATGACTATTGGTACGACAAAAATTGTAACTATGATGGTAATCATAAGCTATTGCAAACAAAAAGCTATCTATTAAATACACGACCATTTTCACACAGATTTTTGCAAAGCGTCGCCTTGTTTTTGTTATTGTACCTAAGCCGGGCGCTTGCTTTCAGTAAATTCGGTGACGTATCGAATTATTTTGATTATGTCTCTAGTTAACGCTAAAACATTATGTTTATGTACAACTAAAAAGTACTCACTTTTTCTTACTTATGAATGTTGATGAAAATATCAAAATTTCAAAACACTTCACAATTGAAATTACAGAAAATAAGATGGAAGGACAATACAAAAGTGACAGAATGACATTTAGGTAAGCAAAATTTGACAATTCATATCTCTATCCCTTTTATACATTATCTTTTGTTTTGCTCTATGTCGCACCTACTACCTGATCTGGAACGTTTTTATGCAAATGTGACCAACGTGACAAAAAGTTTTTTAATATAATATTTAATTGTCACAAAAATAATTTGCTGTTGTATTTTTATTTCAACTATCACATTTTATTGGTAGGTAACCTCATTTACGCATTATTTTTTTTTGTAAATCCATTAGGCTATATAATATACTTAATTCTTATAATAAATAGAGTTGGATAAGCATGTCGCTGATTTAATATTTCTAATGATCTAGATCTAATTTTTAGGAAATAAATGTATCTTCATAAATACATCCCTAAATAAATACATTGATTATACTGTTCAGTTCGGGAATTTTGCAAGCAAATGTGAGCCACCATCATAATATGTCACTACAAGGTTTTTTTTTGTGAGGGGAACATCATCAAATGACTTCTCCCGCCCAGGGCCAGGCAGGAGGGAGTGTCAGACTCTTACTGACTAAAAACCCCCCTGTTCCTTCTCCTGCTCTGTGCCGAGGTCGCGGTGCCTCATTGCGCTTACCCCGCAACCCCGGCTGAACATCAGCCCTTTAGGGCCCATCTGTGGTGGTCTAATGGCTCTTTGAGGCGCGCGCGGAACGCTACGCGCCGTACGCTCGGGCCTGGTTCTGGTCGGGCGGCGAGCTGCCCTTACTCGCCGACCGCAGACCCGTGTTTACGGTAGCCGGAGATCGTCCCTTGATCCCCGACGCCCATAGTGTCGCCAGTTGCGGCGGCTGGGGCGTGAGGAGGAGGATTGCTCCCTCACGCGGGCCACCTCTCTCTTTGCGAGCATGACTAGATCACAAAAGGAGGACACGGCGTCCCAGTTCCTCTCACTCCGCACCATGGCCTCGACTAAGGCCGGGCGCAAGAGGTCGCCGCCGCCGATCACTTCCCTGAGGACACGGCGGTGCTCAGCCCAGGCAGGGCATACCGCCACCGTATGCTCCACCGTATCCTCTAGGTGGTCCTCGCAATGACGACACTCGGGCGTTTCCTCCTGCTGGATCCGAAACAGGAACATACCGAAGCTGCCGTGCCCGGTAAGCACCTGCGTCAGACGGAAGGTGAGGACGCCGTGGCGTCTCTCAAGCCACTCCTCAAAGAGGGGTCTTACCGCTGCTATAGTAGCGTGCCCGAATATAATACAAGGTGGTAATGACATTACGTTACTAAGTAGGTTAAATTACAAAATTGTTCGATTCATTAAGGTAAGTTAAATTCGTTCCTTGTTGATTACTCTCGTAAGAGGAGCACTATCCATATGCGAGATTAAGGGTTTATTTTCATTCTGGACAGCTTGGATAACACCCGTTGGTCGAACAAACTTGTGCACTTTGAAGCGATAACGCGTAGGTAAGTCGTCACAGGATTGCACTGACACACTGACCATTGGCCGTGAACTAAATTTGTAGTTACTATAGGTAAAAGTGATTACTATGTTTATTTCAGTCTCTCGATTGGAGTTAAATAAAAGTCTAACAGTTCCTGGTTATTTCATTTTGAATACTAGGGATGTTATGGAGCTACATAATCCAACTAGATTTTTTATGGAATACAAGGCAAACAGACGGATCACCTACCACCGAAAATGATAGTCGCCGCCCATGTACATCTGCAGCACCACTTTTACACGTCAAAATACATGAAATGTGGTGTTGTGACATCATCATCAGACAATAGGCACGTTGCATTTGCTGAATCGCTCGTTCGAATAGAAGGGCACGAGACACGGGGTGGCGCCATCGCGGTCCAAAGCGGTCATCAAGCAGATTGACTTGACTTCCCTTGCACTATCCAGCGATATTGACCAAGCGGACTTTTTTATGCTAACTTGAATAGCAAAATTCGTAAATATACTCCGCTGTGCATTAACGGTGAGTTAGGTCTTCCCTTCTGGTATTCGCCAGTCTTAAGGACAAAAATAACTTTTCTGTGTGTGTTGGTATCTTCTAGAGAAAAATGAGTACCATAATTTGTTAAAAAATTAATAATAAGCCGCGCGATTATGATACCTTTTCAATGTTGAGGAACAGATGCAGGATGCTCGTGAGCAGCTGTATTATTAAGCAGCGGTAAGATAGGGGTCTTACCGGGGTCAAGGAGGGCCTTGAGGAGTGGCTTGAGAGACGCCACCTTCCGCCTGACACAGGTGCTTACCGGGCACGGTAGCTTCCTGTTTCGGATCCAGCGGGAGGAAACGCCCGAGTGTCGTCACTGTGAGGACCACCCAGAGGACATGGTGGACAGAGCATATGGTGGCAGTGTGCCCTGCTTGGACTGAGCACCACCTTGTCCTCGGGGAAGTGATCGGCGGAGTGCGTGAGAGAACTATCCTTCTCGCGCCCCAGGCGCCGCAGTAGGCGACATCCCGGGCGTCGGGGGAGAGACGATCTCCGGCCACAGTAAGGGTTGCTCGCCGCCAGACCAGATCCAGACCCGAGCGGACGGCGCGTAGCATTCCGCGCGCGCCTTAAAGAGCCGATAGACCACCACAGACGGGGCCACACACACACACACACACACACACTACAACCCTTATATTAGGATGTGTCGCCTCTTTAATTAAGTATCGTGAGACAGTCAGAATATCGGTATGTACCTAGCTAATTATTGTAATTTAGATTTTAATTATTAATTTTACTTTTAATGCTCTTGTTTTATGTAATAGCATAGGTACTTTTGTTTTTATTAAAATAAAATAAAAATTATTTTCAATATTTTGTTTCATATCATTCAACTTTTCATTTTTACATCTTTTTACAGATTTGTACATTTTTTATAATGGCAACAATATTTAATAAGCGTTCCAGGTCAAATAACTTATATTATTTTGCATGATTTCGACAATCACACAGATCCATCCATATGTCAAAACATAACCTATAATCACATTGTTTTTCTTTTTCATATGTAAAACGAATTGTTGTTATTCGAGTTGCTAATATTAAATTTACTGTAACTCAGCATAAATCATATAAGGTAAGTGTTCTCTATTATTCTAGACATAGAAAGTTAACGTTAATTAGAAAATAGTATCAGCATTACTACAGCGCAGGTGCTCTAACATACCTAGTTAAGTCTGTAAAGTAGGTAGTTATTTAAATACCAAAAGAGAAAAACTTTACGAAGTAAACTAAGTGTATAATGAAGAATTCCATCAAGAATTCTAAACCAAGTTGATTATTATTATTGATTCAAATATAATGACTATCGTGTTTCAATAAACCTCAATGTTTTACGTATTAAGTATCTCATCTCACACAAGACTAACATAATTTTCGCTTTATTTCCAGACAATGGCAGAAACTGGCCCCTTTTCCAGCAGTACTGCTTTCTGTGCGCGATGTGGCTCCATATTACCATTGCTACAAGAATTCGGTTCTGTCAAATGCTATGCTTGTAAAGCCTCATTTGATGCTGAAAGTAAGCTATTTATATATTTTCACATGTAGTTAATGCGTCAGTAAATTCTTACATCTAACATTTATAATAAATAAACAAACTAAAAGGCAGCACAGGGACATCACAGCCGATGCCTCTCTCATCTAGTGTCTATCATTTCGGCTTTAGTGATGATCATGCTGGAAGTATGCTTTCCTAAATGTATGATTCAGCCTCCTTATAAGGTTCATCAAGTTAAAAAGCCTGTATGGTTGTTAAAAAACAACTTTTGAAACCTCTTTGTTGATTCTTGTACTTTAAGTGTAATTTAGAATTATATCTAAAACATTAAACATTATAATATAATACCTATTTTATTTGATTTTAAAATGTTATTAACTGTTTCATAATATAAGAATAAATGCCATAGGTATTACATATATTGGATGAATTTGTATATGTAACCACATAAGTTTTTTGGTACCGATACGTAGATGGTGAAGCCTTTTTCATAGAACTTATTGACATATAATATAGAATTTGCTTTGGCATGAGATAACAACCATATATTATTTCAGATTTCAGTGACTTAAAATTCAACTACACAATTCACTTCAATACCGTGTCAGTGGTTACAAATGAAAACATACTGAATATGGATGGCCCGGAGGGTCCTGTGGTAGAACGGAAATGTCCGAAGTGTGGTAATGACAGAATGTCCTATGCTACATTACAACTACGGTCAGCTGATGAAGGACAGACTGTTTTCTACACATGTATATCTTGCAAGTAAGTTAAATTTTTAAATATGCTAACTTGGAATTTGTTTTTGACACTTTTTGTAGTTTGCATAAAGTTACAATTGCTTTGTGATGCAACTTGACCTATGATACTGTCTGTCTATATAAGAGATTTTTATGGGATAGTGTCACAGGCAGACAGGTTATCTGATGGTAAGTATAGTACCCATGGATATCCGCATCACCGAAAGAGTTGCAAGCATTGCCTTTTAAGGGTTAGGTATTTGAGTATTTGGTTTTGGGGATATGGGAAGAGAATTTGGATTCTGATAACCTCAGTTACCGGTTTTATGTGAGTTCATGGTGCTGCCAGTTAAGCTGGCCCATTGGTGCTAAAGTGTGATTCTCCTACACTTTAGTTGTATATATTTATTGATTTATTTATTTATTATGATAAGGTAGGCTCACAGCTTATGTATATAAAGTAGTTAGAAGTATTTGTTATAGTAGTAGGTCTTATGAATTAGCCAGTTACAAGCTAACTTTATTTTTATCAGATAGATTTTGGTTAAACCAAAGATTATTTTTTGAATAAAGATTTTCTTTTCAGGTACAAGGAGACAGAAAATTCATGAGTGTTTTACTATTTAATAGTATGTGTTAGAAATTTTATTTTAAGTAAATTTTTATTCTGTTTTTTCGCGTATTATTTTATAATGACTATTATTTCTAGTTTTTCCTAGATGCGAATTTCAGTAATGAGATCAATTAAGAATTTTATTTTTAATTTTTTATATTAATTTCTATAAGTCGAAAATGAAATTTCGTACTTTTTCTCTAGACCAACTAGTAGGTAGTCAAGGCCGAAAAAAATAGTGTTGTAAATCACAATGTTATGTTGTTAAATTTAATATTTAAAATAAAAACACGACTACCCACCGTAGCATAGGGTTCCACATGCTTCACAGAAGACATACCTACATAATTTTGCAAATCTCATTGAATAATTAGCCGTATGTCAACCAATTAACATATTCCTATAAATCCTGATCTCTCAGACACTCAACCTGTGCGGTGGCCTACATATTTTCTTAAACACTAGTCATTGCCCACATCACCCGACTCATTCAAGCCACAGGTGAAACTTACAGTTTCACATTCAGCACGAAGAATCTAAGCATTTTTTTACAAAGAAAGAGACAAAGATATCATTTAGTACAAGTGTGAAAGAGATAAGTAATAGTTTTTGATCGAGAGCGTTGCGGAGTCGAGATGAGACGGTAATTAATTTGATCAGTACGTTGCTTGCGTAGGTTTAGTGATGGGTTGTGTCGATGACTTTTTATCGATGTTTCAGATTAAAGATCCTATTTTAAAGGTACCTTAATTATACTTTTTTACTTCTGTTTTCATTAAATTGCTTGGATTTAAAAAACAGTATTTTTTCAATTACAATATTTTATTGATGAATCAATTAATACTAGTCTGTCTAATCTATTTTTCAAACTCAACCTGTGCCTTATGAAAAAAAAAAATCTTTGCAAATGGCGCAATTAATTTCATAAATCTCAACAATACATTATTTTACGAATTCGAACCCCTTTCGACGGCTCTACTATGTTTCTTACTTTAACGTAGATAAATACAGATTTATTATAAGACTTGAAAACAATAACGGTAAGTTTAATCTGACCGCCCATTGTGACCCTCGCAAAACTGACAGCATCTCACCGCCCACGCATCATGTTACAATATCAGGCACTCGCTGTTATTTAAAGGAGCTGTGGGGCAGAAGTATAAGTCAATTTTAATGTTAGATTTTTTTATAGGCATTTTTGTAGTTTAATTTTATATTTTGTAATGTGCCTGCACAGATCTAGAAAAAAGTAAAGTAGGTAAATTAAAATTTCACTAAGCAAAGAAGGGTATAAAATTTTTTACTTCTCAAGTAAGTAAAAAATTTTATACCCTTCTGAATGAATGAATGTATCCAGTAAATTTATATGATAATGAAGAGGTTCTAATAGTCTGTAAATAGGATACACCTGTTACATAAATACTGGCACACAGAGAACAGCTTTAAATTCAGCTGGATAACAAACTTCGATCAATTCCGAATACTGAACTAAATTGTATTGGACAATTACTACCGCTAACTTTACGCAGTTATAAGCTTTTTATTCGAACAAAACTAACGGCTCTTATACCAGCTGAGTTCTTTGAGCACGGTTGTGCTTCGCTGTGGCGTATCGATATCGATATGCCATTCCACCTGTCACTAGTGCGGGGGTCGGGCGGCAGGTGCGCGCAGACGCGGCGGCGCGCCAGTCTCCCGCGGCACTCGCTCCGATCACACGTCGCGACACACCGCTCAACTATCGACAAACCCGACACGTGCGTGGCGCAACCCTAATCTGTTGTTCTATATAAAAAACTGTGTTGTGTTTACCCCTAACGTCTGGAATACATAGAAAATTGTAACTGGTAAGTTATTCCTTACAACTTTCATTTAAATTCGGGCATCGCCTTATTTGGATTATGTTTTGGTTTCAGTGTGATAATTCAGTAATGCGTTACCAATTGGTACAATAACGTGTTTTGAACGTTCGCAACGGTGAAAATCCGCTTTTCGCTTCACTTTTAAGTATGTCAGTGTGTTAGCATTTTCTTCGGTGCAAAAAAAAATCGAAATGTTCTGCCATTTCGGTTATAAGTACTTTCATCTGAATAGTGTTTAAATTCGCGATATCATTTGTTATTGCTATCAATTAAGTTGTCCGACATTCTCTTCTGGCTTTCAGAACATATTAACATATGAGGCGATGTTAAAATGTATGTAGCCACGAAGGATTGTAAAGACGTTTGTATTTCGCGGCGAAAAGATGTATTTTGTAAACGATAAAGATAAGGCCGGCGAAGAAACATGGCAATATAAAAGGCACATACAAAAGACATCAACGCGCCACGCACGCGCTTGCGGCGCGCCGGGCCTGTGTCAGTAGCCCGGTATACAGTTTTGTATACAAGTTTAGAACATGGGAAATACAATGCGGACTTGTTGTATACATTTTAGCTACCGATCGTAATTATGATTATGTTTATCGTGATAATTTGTTGATCTGGGAATGAGAGAAATGTTTTAATTGTTTTGCGACCGTGAAAAGACGGTTGCGAGATAAAGATCTTCTACAGCGATACATGAATAAGACTGTGCACTATTAAATAGTACATAAATTCTGCTTACTTACTAAAGAAAGGAGTCGTATAACCTCATATTTCGCTATTACAGTAATATTATTGAACTTCGTCTTTCAGTAATTCAACAAGTTTATTCTGAACGCTTTTCCTATAAAGTTGATTTACACTCCAATAAATGTTGTCATGTTCAATACAAACGGATTAACTGGCGATACCACGGTATTTATAATCTGTTATTCAAACTAAGTGCCTAGTGCGAATTTACTTTATGTTAACGCTATCGACATATTTACGACGTTCGGCGTTCTGATAGAAAGAAAGAAGTTAGAATACTTAAGCCATATTCTAACTTACCAATAAGAGGGCTAAACGGTAAAGTTTTAAGGGAAGTAACGTAAAAAACTCTTTAACAACGCAAAACTCTTTGGTGATAATAGAAAGAAGAAAGAAAGAAAGTAAATCCATTTATTACGCCACGACATATGACAAGAATACAGGTACACACACACAAAAAGCCCATAGTGCGTCGCAGCGCAAAAGGCTGGAGCTCAGCTTAATACTGTAGCCCGAGCACGAAGGCACGAGTCCACGGCGCTGCAGCACCAGCCCGTAGATTTTCAGTGAGAGAGCAGTGTACGTTGAAGACAGATCAACACCTCTATCCTTATAGCAGGTAAAAGACAACTTTGAAAGACTCTGCAGACTTTAGATAAGCGTTCTACATCGTAGGTCGCACCATCGCTTTCCACCAGGCGTGATAGCGGCCAAATACCTGACCATTACCAAATAATGAAAACGTAGTAGCGCTGGCTAACAGCCCTGAAGCTAAAAGCTTCAACGGTGATTCTTTTCTTGGAGTGGAGTAAATAAGAGATAAGCACAGAGAAGGCACTAGTTCTATATGAGCAAAACATCGATCACCAATTGCAAGTGATAGTTGTTCGACGTGGAAGACTAAGGGAGATGCCTTTGTTCATGTAAAAGAAAGTTTTAATATAACTAGTACTATTCCAATTCAAAATCGAAAAGATTTTATGCTCAGTTTTTGCAGATCCTGTATCAACATAACATCCAAAATAAATTGAACATCCATTAAACAAAAGTCATAGTTCAAACGTTTCCACTGGATTCGCGGAAACGAGTTAATCGATGCATAAATCGATCGAACTGTTAATTGAAATCAATCGAATGAAAAGTGAAGACTGGGTATCGTATCGATGTCTGTTTATCTTGTTCAGCTTAGACCGGTTAGGTATCGTGGTTATACTAGATACTAAAGTATCGTTTTTAATTTCATTATTTACTTGCTAGGTAAACATTGCTTCGGTCTGCTTGTTGTTGACTTGATGGTTCAATGTGATCGTAGGAATGCAGGAATAGATAAATGATTAAAGTTTATTACCTAAAAGTAGTCGCAAATAGAGTCAATCTGTAATGTGAAAAGGAAATTTTGGTCTAGGTGTTTAGTCGGTACGAGTCTGACACTCACTCGTCCCACTCGGAATATTATTATGTTTATTGCCATACGTTTTGTACAATTAAGTTGCCAGGGCTTCCCAAAAAGTACTCCGAAGATACTTGTGACGGATAGACCTCGATATAGAAACCTTTGTAAAATATTGTCTCCCCGAAAAAATCCCTAATATTAATAACACTACATTGTAAATTAAAAATTAGTAGGCTTTACAATAAAATCAGCCAAGCACAATATTCTAAACAGTAAGTTTTTGATACGTTCCAAGTAACGGTTTTCAAAATTATAAAAGATACCAATCTTATCATTTAACCTGTTATTATTTAAACTTAATTATGTACACCAGCTATCTGTGTACCGCCATCTTTGTTTAAAAACGTTAATTTGCTTGTTTTTATGTTAAACTGAACAATTTTTGATAATTAGGCTGAAAGGGCGCGGTGGTTCCGAATTAGAGTTTCTCTAATTCGAACGCCTGCTACGAGTTTTAATGTTTTATGGGATCGAGTAAAAAGTTAAAAGCGCCTTTTGACCTTACAATTCTATGTAGGTAGGTAAGTTACATAGCGTGAATAAAATATAAAATACTTATAACTTGGAGTTTGGAATATTGTTTGCTGATGAAAACAAAGGCCTAAGTTATGAACAGACAGGTAGGTTGTTTGAAAAATTGAATGAAAATTTTCATAGGGGCATATAGTGGAATGAACCAAATATCTTGGGATGAGGGCAGGGAGATGAAGAATACCTACTTAGAATTTGTGATCGGAATTGTTGTAATTTTCATTGTATATGTAGAGAAAGCGAGTTTATTGTTGCTATGTAGTGATATAGCAAAAATAAAGTCGCTTTCTCTGTCCGATGTTTATATCTTTCAACGGATTATAATTCGATGTTTTTAAATAGATAGGGTGATTAAAGATCTATAAGTATAATAAACTCCAAAAGAACAACATCCATTAAGTAGTGGAGAAAATTAGTATTAGCATTACACGCCTGCGAAGCTGGGCGACTCGCTGGTAAACGTATTATATATTGGCTGGAATTACATTTTTATTAACTAAAACGTCACACCCAGACCCGGAACAAAAATTTGTAGATCACACAAATAGTTGTTTCGTGCGGGAATCCACCTCACGACAACGCCGCAAACTCTGCAGTCATATTTAATCAACATAATCCATTTCATTTTCTATTTACATAATTTTAGATTCAACCTTTACACAATTAACATAATGTAAACTGTCACCAATGAAGGGTCAGTAAACAATTTCACACACATTCCATTCCTAAAAGAAAACAGATTAACATTTTGTGAAATCGTATTTATTAATCGACTACAAAACTAAAACTTTCCAACAAATATGTATTAAGAGAAGAGAAATATTTCTTTCCATCATTAAATAACGTTGGGATTATTCAAATTTCGTACTTATGTGTAATTTATATTACCTACTGTAAAAGCACCGTATCTTTTTTTACTGGTTAATTTATGATTAGAACATGAAGTCTCACGGTTGGAGTGATAATAACATAGATGTGTACTGACTTGTTTTATAAGGAGGTTGGAGTCTGGAATTGTGGTCATTGTTTCGTAATGGGCCTACTTTCGGTCAAATTTTGGCTAAACGACTTCGCTCCCAAAACTAAATATATTTTTTGTAGGTATGTTTAATTTTTAATATTGCATCAACATATTGTAATAGTATTCCTACAATAAAATTGACCATCAGCAGTTGTAACATTAACTACTGCCAGTATTATGTCGGCAATAATCTAACATTGTCTTGGTGGGCTGGAGTCTAAGGCGCCCGCTTCCCATGCATGAGCGAGCGGGTTCGTAACCTGACAAGTACCAAAGTAACTTTTTCTGAGTTATTATGTACTTTCTATGATTATTTAGACACAAATGACAGACGGTGAAGGAAAACATCGTGAGGAAACCTGTAGTTTGAAATCGGCAATGCACCTTGCGCAAGCGTGGTGATTAATGCTCAAACCTTCTCCGTGTGAGAAGAAACTTTTGCTCAGCTAAGTGCCCACAGCTGAGCAAAAGTCTCTTCTCAATAGGCTGATGATGTGAAACAAACGTAGATCCACAAAGCATTGTTAACGTTATTAACACAATGTATGCTCACTTGTTTCGTCTCCGTACTCTCACTGGACAGACAGAGCAAATATAATAGCCGGGTTCCGTGGTTGTAGATAATACTCTGAACTTTTATTATGAAGTACGGTTGTTTCAATCTCCGGAACAGCTGGTTCGAATTGGATAATCCTCTTCGTTTTTGATAGTTCTCCTATCGAGGGACATTTTCCATGTATAGTCAATTTTGCCAATCTCCAATTAGTCAAATTTAATATTTTTATTGGAATGTCGAAAACGATACTCACCTATGAATTTAGTATGAACTTGAAACGTATAACGTCATAATGTTTTGTCGTCAAATATCATACTTATTGTCATGAAAAGGTTCTTAGGTATGAAAGTGAGAAAATATCAAAATGTTAGAAAAAGTAAATCAGTTATCATAACCAATTAATGCTTCATTAATCATACCAAAATATAAGTTTTGTGGTATTATAATTGTAAGTAGGTAGTGTAGTATTCTAATTTAAAATTTATTATTCTTGTGCGTTACTAAAGATAATCTATTAATACTGAATACTTATTCGTTATTATCGTAGTTTCAGGTTTATCTAGTCCAATTGCAAGATTTATATTCAAAATTCATATTTAATGTAAATGATAATGTTCTGTTACTGTTATTTTACAGTTTTGCGAATAAAGAATTTTATCTATTTTACTATTTTTAATAAATAGTTCTAGATCTTTTTTTTTATCTTTATTTTAAAACGTCGCCCTACACTAGTATATTATCCTGTGTCGTGGCGTAACATACAATTTCACATACACATCACACCCAGACCCGGAACAACAATTTGTGGATCATACAAAGAGTTGTTCCATGCGGGAATCAAACCTGCGACACGTTGAGCGGCAGCCAGTTGCCCCGCCACAAACCGTGCAGTCAGGAGTTGATTTTAATTCTCAATTAATATTAACTTTATCATAAACTATTATTTTCTTTGGGAAAACAATTATTAGTTTAAGATATATTAAATTAGTAGTACCGCATCTAGAACCATGCGCACTATTACGTCTCATTATTTTAAACCATTTTGTACCCCTCAAGACGCTATACCTAATTAACAACAACGAACCCTATGTACTTTTTTGATGCAAATGATTTTGTTATTTTTGATGAAAATTCTTGAAAATTAGGTATTATTATTTTCACATTTGCCCCCAAATCTTACGTTACACTATGAATAAATAAAAATGTCTTAACAAAAAATTAACTCAACACGTAGATAAAATAATAAAAGAACCATGTTGAACGGGCCCCTAAATATTGCGGTGCGGCCGCGAGCTAGCGGAATTCCATAAAATCATGATTAATTTATTAATGTTATACTGCTCATCGCAGCTCTCTCCTCTAAATGGGGCTTACGCTTCGGTGGCCGGCCGTATCCTCGTAAGAAACAGTTACTGCAACTCTTTTTAAATTAATTTTTCTTTGACACTTTCCGATTGTGTTATTATTGAATTAGAATTTGTTGGTGTTGTGTCTGCAATGGGAGAGTTTATTTGTGATATAGTTATATGTGTTTTGTTTAGATTATGAACTCAATTTCGTTTTCAATTGCCATGCTTTGGTACTTAAAGGTTTTCGGTCACTTTAGTGTTGTTTCAAACTTATATGGCTGTTGAAGTCTTGTATCCATTTTTATTCATTTTATACAGTATAGGGCAAATGAGCAGACGGGCTCACTATATAGTTAGTATACAGTGTGCGTTGCTATATTTTAGTTGGTGTGTGTAACTGACACCACATATTAAACCACATACTAGCGCTGCGGTATTTTTACCTACTGGTGAATTATCGCAGCATATGCTGAGATAGTGGCCTTTTTGACCTCGCACAGGTCTTTTATTTTATTTTAATATTTTTTTGTTGTTGTTTTGTTTATTTTTTCTTTTTGTATATATAAAATGTAATTGTATTTATTTTCTGTGCGAGTCTCAAATAAATGTTTTTTCTTTCTTTCTTCTTTCTTTCTTTCTATTATTTTTTGGGGATATCTTTTCAGAGTTGTAGGTATATGACGTATATACAACTTGCATTGATAAATTTAAATACTCTGGAGGCCACATGCAAAGCTCAATAAACTAATCGTTACAAGAAAGACGTGCGATTATTTGACCTAAAAAATGCAAACATGAGCTAAATAATACCTCCAACAAAATACCCACTAACAGAACAGTACAGCAGAACGAAGTAAAGCACGTACGCAAGTAAACATTTCACAACGCTATGCCATTAGACACCGCTACCGTACGCTACGAGCCAGTCGGTCCGAAACTAGCGGGACACGGGCATAATTAGTTGGCATTATACTAAAACATGACACGTGTTGTAGGTATATGTTATGTACATATTATACATGTATATGTTACAACTACTCATACTTCTTATAGTGGGAAACTCGGATTTGAGATTCCGGACGGTCTCACTTAATTAAAGGATTGTTTTTGAATGTCTATTGTTCTCTATTTCGCCACTAGA
Organism: Spodoptera exigua; assembly: GCA_902829305.4. Lineage (NCBI taxonomy): Eukaryota > Metazoa > Arthropoda > Insecta > Lepidoptera > Noctuidae > Spodoptera > Spodoptera exigua. The sequence continues at coordinate 11,154,855 of LR824612.2, forward strand.
GGCGCTGCTGTAGACTTAGGGCAGGAAACTTACGTTTTTTGGATTTAACACAACGGATGAAAATATGGAATATGTTTTGTTCATAAACGTTGAATGAATGTGTTTACATCTGCCTTTTAAACGGTAAGCAATTAAAATAAGTAGATTAAGATATTGTAAATCCATCTAAATCCCCTATAATTAAAACAAGATAATTGCTCTAGATCATTTTATGCGATTTCGCTACACAATGTAAGTACAAGACGCAGGTGATTCCATTAATTAGCATAGTTTCACCCGTTTGGGTGCCAACTCATGCATGATCAAGTCATATAAATTGTTCGTTGCAGTTTTCACTTTTGTAATTTGGATTTATAATTAGATAGTCACCCGGTCGAAAATCGATTGATTGAAATGCATTTGCAATTACTAGACTGTCTTATATACTGATATAGTGCTAGAGCAACTAAAATGAACCAAATGTCGTTGTTATCCTTTGATAGAAAAGAACCTTCACAACATTATTAGCCTTTAAGTACCCACTGCTGAGCAAAGGCATATTCTCACAAGGAGAAGGTTTGAGATTTCATTTCCACGTTTCCTGAAGACGGATTGGCGATTCCAAATTTATAATTGGAAATTATATGTCAAGGTTTCTTTTACCGATTATCAGTAGAGTTTTAATAATCACAGAAAGGATAACTATGGAAACAATAAATAATTATAGAAAGTATATTACTTAGATAAAGTCACATTTGTGCTTGGTCTTGAATCCGCATCCTCATGCATGAGAAACGGCCGCCTTAACCTCCGAGGCACCACCACCTTAGTTTTTACTAACCTATTACCTACAAAGGTACTTACTACACATCGTCATCCAAATTAACATTGTTGAAAACACAAGTAAAAAGTCAATTGGAAAGAAGAACTTTAAAAATGGAATATCTCAGTCACGATCAAAAAGATTGTTTTAAAAAATTACCCAACGCTCACCTACAAGACAAATCGTTTTAAAATGCCTTAACATTCAGCAAATCGTTTGAAACCGTTGAATTTGTCGCTTAAACGTGTTGTGCGTCGCGGCGACTTATGATAAGCACATTCTCAGCGTGTAGGTATGACAAATGTACCGTAAGTTTTTTTTATATAATAAACTAGCTCTTGGCCGTGGCGTCGCTCCCGTCATTTGACTACCTACCCTAGTCTACCTACCGTACTCTACCTACCGTACTCTACCTACCCTACTCTATCCATCCTACTCTACCTACCCGACTCTACCTACCCTACTGTACCTACCATACTCTATGTACTCTACACTGCCTACCCTACTCTACCTAACCTACACTACCTGCTCTCTTGAGGTAAAGTAGTGTAACTAACAAGACTTTCTTTTAGATGGTAAGTTGGCGTCGGCCATGGACTTCAGAAACACCAGAGGAGATACAAATGCGTTGCCTGGATTGTGGGTAATGGACTTGAGGATTTGGGGACAAGGGATAAGAGATGATTGAGGCTCAGGTAACCTCACTCACTCGTCGAAAAATATCGCTGTAGATGTTTCACGCCGATTTTCTGTAGGCCCTACTATCACTTCGGCGGAGCCGCAGCACGGCTCTTCTACACATCTGTAACTTAAGATTCTGTAACCTGAGAACGCATAGAGGCGACTCAGGTCAAATATGTCACCTGCTTTATTACCTCATAAGATCTGATAAGAGAATTTACCACAAATCTATGCATTATCATCACCTTATCTACATATTTGCATAAACCCTTCTTGTTTAGTTTATCTCTGAAGCGATCGTGCATAGACCATATGTATGGTAATCATAGATGCAAAGAAGGATTTGAATTATATTTGTCTTTACTGAAAATTGCATTTTAAATTGACGTCTGATAGAGTTTATTTTTGCAATTTTATAGTTTTAATTTTAATTTTATAGTATTATAGTGGATTTGTCAAAGGAATAATAGCAAGCAAGTAATTTTCCTATTCTTCTTTCTTCTGATCTATCATCAAATTAGTGACTTTATTGTTATTATAACTTTCGTGAGACATTCTAAATTAATTATTATGTTTTCGGCTTACTCACGTAATAATTTGACGAGATACTCGACTAGTTTCAAGCCATGTTAGAGGTCCATGTTACCGACTGTAGCAGCGCGACAGTCGCCGAGTCGCGTGTCGCGGAATTACTGTTCATGGTGCAAATCACTTACCATCAGTTGGTCTGCTCGTTCTTTTCCTACAGATGAAAAAGTAGAAGTTGTATAAAAATGTACTTTGAGTAATATATAAACGTCACTAAGTACAATGGTAATGAGTAGTGCAAGAAATAGAAAAATCTTCGCCGACATTTTTAATGGTTTTCCGTGTGAACGGGTTAATAAGGTTTATTTCGCGACTAATGACGATAAATTGCAATACCCATTCTGTATGTTGAAGTAGAAATTGCTATTTTATTAATTATTTTGCGTGTGATGTCAGTCGGTTTATGTCAGACGAAAAAACTAGTATTATCTAGTTTATAAATAGAATTTTATAACTCTTTATTATTATTATTTTTTAATCTTTATTTTATTAAAAAAAACTCTTTATTATACGAGTATAAATTTCCTCATTACTGTTATTGATGATACTGATTTATGTTTTATTGTATGAATGATACTTGTACGGTAACATCTCTGTATAATATATATGTAAAATTAATGTCTTCTATAAAAGTAGATACAATGATAAGTATTGAATGAATTCATAAAGGTAACATAAATGAGCAGCCATGTATTAACACCTATTTTTAACCGACTTCCTAAACTGAACCGAGTTACAGAACTTGAGGCTCCGACTTCTTCAATACATATTAAAAATAATAGTATTTTTTTTAATCTGTTTATTGAAATACATTTTTATTTTTTTTATGAATAAACGTTCAAAAAAACTATTTTAAATGATGTAATTTTTCACTTAAAACTTACCTGAATAAATTTAAAGATTCATTAGTCATAGACACTAAACTTTGAAAATATATAACTCAAGCAGAAAACGAAAATGGCCGCCGTGTCTATGTGTTCTAAAGCCGTCGGTCCAACAGACCAAGACATTTGAAATTAAAAAACTAACGGCTCTGTGATCTTATAAACAATTGTTCCGATTCTCTACGACCATTAATGCAACATTGCTCTCATTATCAAACGCAGTCTTAATGATTACTGCGCGGTTATTACTACTTAAGTATGTATATCTCCAAGTTTTTGTTTAAAACAATTTGAGTTCGGACAAAATGTTTTCTTGTTTTAAAGCGGTTATGCTTTTCACTTTTCTTTTGTTATTTTGTTTTGTTTGTATGATTGGGTTATTAGATAGCTTTGAGTTATATACATAGATACCTAATATCAACGATTTTGTTTTTATTTATACTTTATATAGTTTTTAGTACGATATTTAATATTTAAATACTAGGTATATTAGATAAATAGAATATTCTTTATTGTAAACCATATATGATAATATAAAACACAAAAGATTCTTATTGCACCTACTATACTCTCTCTGCATCGTCCTAAGGTTGACTGGTGAGAATGCCTACGGCATTAAGTCCGCCTATGTAGTGTTTTGTTGCACAAAGTGTTTATATAAATAAATAAAAGACGAAGATTACGAAGACTACTAAGACAAAGTTGAGTTTCAATTAGCGGTCTTTTCGCTAAAAACTTTTCTTCCAGACAACCTTTGGATCAAGTTAACCAGTAGAAGTATTTAAGACTCCTTATCAATATAATAAAAAGGTAAAATTTAAATGGTTTGAACTGGTTTACCAATAAAAAAATATGCAACTTCGAATATACTGACCGGTTTGAAAAAATCTTTTGTTATTGGGATTATACTATATCATGCATGACATATGCTATATCTAAACTAAATGGGTGAAACCATGAGGTACACTTAGAAATAGATAAAATTTATGAATAAGTTTTTCAGTTCTGTCTGTCGAGTTACAATTTGAGTGTTGTAAAATCGGTTTAAAGATTTAAGCGCCATAATCATTTAAGTCTTTAACTGAATCATAAAACATTACTTTACTTTAAAAAAAGAACAAGACTGAGACGTCGCCTTGTTTATTCAGTACTCTCATTCAGAATTTATGCGAAAGACATATTTTGGGGCACATGTATAATGTATTTCAATTGTGCTGACTAACTGTAAAACAATACTTAAAATTCGAACGTTCTCGAATGATCGATTTGTTGCGCAATATACAGCTTGCTACTGTCTTTTGTGGTCGGTCGTGACTTCGTTTGAAAGAGCTCGAATCTAGTAGAGAGATCAATATGTGAATTCCAATATAACCCTTTGAGCCTTCGAACGTGAGTGTAAGAATTTGTAGGGAGAAAGCTAGTTGTACATTTCTTAGTACTTTAATAAAATTGAATTTTGTTCTGCAGTCCTTGGTCGTAGACTTCGTGTGTGATGCCGATGAATGGTTGATTATTTGGCGTCAGTTTTATTTACTTGTCGTGTTATAATAGTCAATAATGTAAGTGCCTTCCAATCGTCCTAAAGTTACTTTGTTTTGAGCTAGCTTACTTAGTAACGGGCTTGTTTTTTATTCAGTATTTTGCAATAACTTTACGGTGTCTCGAACGAATGGACAGTGATCCAAATACTAGCGGGCACCTCCTTTTCCATCACTTATTTATTTATTTAAAACTTCATGCACAAAACAAGGCGGACTTAATGCAATAAGAATTCTCTACCCTCAGAATACAGCTGTATTCTGAGTCTCTACCAGTCAACCTTTGGGTGATGCAGAGACAATCTAGTGTCAGGTGAAAGAAGCAAGCAAGTTCTACTAAATTTACCAAAACTTACTTACTATACTTATGTCGACCACGAATACTCTGTCCAGAGTGAAGCGATTAAGAAGAAATACTTTTACCTTTTTTCCTTAGCACACTAAGGAAAAAAGGTAAAAGTATGATCATATATACACTTTTTAGATGATCACGGCTAAAAAAAAATCCTATTTTCTGCGTAAAATAAAAATAAAAACACACAAGCAAGCATCGACCTTTCTCATTGGCGATTATACATAACCATAATGATTTCCAAATAAAAGTAGGTTCGTTCCCTTATAATTTGGGAGTCACGTTTTTCTGTACTTGAAATCCATCATTTCTCGTTCGAATGTTCCTAGCATGTGAATGCTTCATTAAGTTCAAACCAAATCATTAATAATTTTTATTTTTCTTATATCTTCATTAGGTACTGCTGGCCCAGCCGCTTTGTTATTTTTCTTAGTAACTAGATGTGAATATTCTTTGTGTTTCGAAGCTCATATTGTTTTATAGTGTAAGGGCGTGCTGCACTGAGAGCGGGGATGTAGCGGATTTGCGCTTGAAGAAGGATGGTGAAGAATATTTGTAGGACATTTATCGTCTTCCGAGTTTTTGTTGCTATTCAATAATATTATAATAAAAAACTTCATTACACACAATATACAATTAGCTAGAGAAGAGAGATTTTGAAGAAAACTTAGCGCTACATGTTGATTAAGGATTTAAAAAGGATTTTTTTGTTAAACTTCGTTAATATGCATTTCATTCGATTCTTTTCAACAGTTTGACGAAGTAAATGGTTAAATTTCAAATAAACTTCAACAACAATGCAATGATTTTTGTCACTGCAGCATAGGTACTTATTACACTTAATTATAACTACGTTTTAAGTGCTTGAACATGTTGTACATTTTTGTCACATGTTGCAGCATTCTATTTATTTTACTTCATTATACCTTGCTTGAACGGCTAAGTACTGAATAAAACTAAACATATTACTCAAATTGTCACTATATATTGATATATGATATGTATTAAAACTATAATGAATTAAAGTAGTAACGAATTGAAACTATAATAAATTTAATCAAATGTCACATTGCCGCTTCCGCTCCCGCTGTTGATGTGACCGAGCCTTGATTCGTTTGCCCGAAGCACATCTGAAATTAAGAAATTAATCAAAATTAACAAAAGCAAGGAATAATAAATTGAAAATCATTAGTGTTTTAATTGAAATTTTGTTTTCTTGATGACTTGTGTCATCAATCATTAGTGGGTAGGCAATACTAATATTATTTTTTGTTTAGGTATCACGTACGGATAGACGTCGGAAAACTATTTTTTTGATATTAATTAAAAATATATGTTAACGTTTTGTGTTATCAGTTTTATTTATTGGGTGTTATATTTACGTGAGGGCCCATAAATATGTTATGTTATTTATTTACATGCACTTTTGTGGTATGACGTAACAAGGAAGAGGAGAGAACGAATATGTATCATTTTTTTTATTCCATTGGTTTATCTTCGCATTACCGAAAGGTGTGGCTAGTAGATGATGCCCATGGCATTAAGTAGTAGTACATGTCCAATCTCCATTACGTGCATGAAGGCTACTTAATAAAAAAAACCTTTGTGTAAATAGTTAGAAATTTGAATGTTTTGCCTATAGAAATCATAATCATCATCTTATTATCAGCGGCAAGACGACTGATAAACATAGGCTTCCCCACTCCCCAGTGACATCCAGACTGTAATAAAAGCAACCTGCATCCAGCAGATCCAGAGACCCTTATCAGGTCATCTGTGACCTTGTGGGTGAACGTTCTGGCTTTCGTAGACATTAAACGTATGAATTATAGTGATATTTTTACACCTTTCGATCGCTACGATCCGCTATAGACGACTGACAAAATAATTAGTTATGATGTTTTCTGCTCGACTATGTTAGACTTTGGCAAATTAGCCTATTCTAGTAGCGTTTATCGACCATTGTGGTCAAAAGGTGTACTATTTACCTTATTTAAACACTTTATCGGAGCTAAGACCTAATCCTAGACAGACGCGTTTAATATCACTCAGAGAACAGAACAGTTCTAGTATCTATTGTACCTACTCAAAATAAAACCATCGGTAAATTGTTGACAACTGTGAAATTATCGACGACATTCTTTAATTATTTATTTGTCATAGTGATTATCTGGTAGCTTATAATATTATAATAACTGTGAAGAATTGTTTTGATGTCGTACGGTTTGTCAATTGGTTGTAGATTGTTATTTAATATATCGTTAGAAATAGAATCAAAGTAAGTTTGTAAAATTGATCATTATAAAATATTTTTACAAAAAGAAAATTTATACTTTCCTTTAGTCAATTATAGATTTTTAGACTATTGAGAATAAAGCTTACACTGAATATTCCATCTATCAAGTTGTATGAAAGTAATAATTTCGAACTACTATCAAAGTTATATTCTACGCAGCAATGGATTCAGTTGATATTTTTTCATAAGTTTTCATACAATGTATTTTTTTCATATTTTATCAGTTTATGTCTTTTTATATCTTTCCTCAAAGAATCATGACTACTCATTATGTCAAAAACAACATATTTCTCAGGTGTAACTTAGAATTAAGCTGTTGTACAAGTATTTTTCATCTTTTTAACATTCGAACTTCCATTATAACTTCAGTGACGGTTTAGGTATAATCGTACACGTAATGCATAGCGTAGCTTTCCGTAGTGTGGCTAATTATCGTCTGTTATTTTTAACTTCTTAACCATTCGTTTTAACACCAATAATAATAACAGTTCACCTATCTTATTACAAATCATTACATCCTAAATAGACAGGTTCAATGTCATGCTAGTGACTACCATTAATAGCCCAAGGTGTTCATAGCCGACCAACATATCTAGACCCCTTGATCTCTTTAACTAATACAAGAAGTAATTTAATTTGCCCAGATATAAGGGTCATTAAAACCGGTTATGTTCGATGATTGTACCTCGCAGCTCTACGAACGAAATTGTAGGTTGATCTTGTTTTTAGAAATTGATCTTTATGTCGAATGTGAGAAGGTTTATGATGTGAAGTTCACGCCTACGCCCAGGTGTGTGATGGGAGAAAAAAAAAACAATGAAATATGATGATTAAATATTTTTTTCTGAACTTTTATGAACGAAATTTTACTATAATGTGTAATGTGAATTAGTGTTTTGTCTGTGTGGGTGTTGTGAATATGAGTTATAGTTTACACACATGTAGCTATATAGCTGTACATGAATTCTATAGATGTTTTTGTGAAATTTTCCATTAGTTCAGACGATTTCGTGTTTAATTAAGGGTCATACATGATTGGATTTATTAGGCTTGTAATTATCGTAAAGAAATACGCCTTTATTATAAATCTACAATACATTTTGTCACATTATTACATTATATTCTTCGTACCAAAAGGTTTCTAATTTAGGTAGTAACTAATCTAAAAAAAACGAATGTAGGGATCATAAATTTGAAATTAGAATTGTTGTATTCTATAATCCTACCTACTCCTAACAAAGCTGTGATTTTATTATCATCAAAAAAAAACATCTGAACGACCTTAAACGCTAAACACAGCAGGCAGTGTGGTCTTTGAAAATACTTATAAAGAATATTAAAATATAGATTACAATCTATTAACTAAGTTCATAAGTCATAATTAACGTATCTTTCATTATCTTATGTCCAATACATATTTCAATTTCCGTTCCCTTAGGATATTTATAATCTGATCATCAGCCCTAAGGCTGGCTACAAACTATTGTTCAACATGTAAGCTTGGCCCCGATTGATTCGTAAATATCCGCACTTCATAATTATCGTGTGTAGGTTATCTTAATCAATGATCCATTTCGATGAAAGAGGATGGCATATCTGATCTTAGTATCCAATGTATTTAGACTCTTTTAATGGTTACTTAGTTTAGTCTTTTGCAATTGTTTTCGGAATTTAATCGCCACTAAGTAAAGCCGATGTCGTCATTATTTTTTCACATGTTCACATATTCTCTTATTATTGTGCCTCGCGATTAAAATGTTAAAACAAATATATTATGTAGAAGTCATACTTAATTATTATAATTTATTGAAAATAAAAATACGATTAACTTATGTAAATCAGCTGAAAGAAGCTCTACTCGTTTCAAGTCACGACGGGTCTCTTATTCATGAATAGATTGTGCGTCGCGGTGACATCGCGCATTAGTTTTCCCATTATTTCTACGTAAAATACATGTAGGTTCTGGTAGCCTTGAAAATAAACGGGTTTTTAGTCAGTGAGAGTCTGACACTCCAAATCAATCCATTCAGGGTCAGAGAAGTAAGCAAATGACTTTTGCCCATAAAAAGACTTAAAGAAAAATTTTCCATGAAAACTATTTATTTAATATCACTAAAAGCTTTCAGCCAATTGAAAAAAATCTGTTACAATTTTTAACCCTATGAAATAGGAGATCAAGTTATACTGGATATTCAGCAAGTAACTTCACAAGTGAGACGATGTAAAAGGCAAAAAATAACTAGGCTAGTTATACCTTTTTTGCATCTTTATACGTTTTTGGTTACGAGTTGAATAAAACTTTGAGTATGTGGCATTGACACTTGAAACTGTTTTTCGATATTTGATTACTGGCATTATTGTGTTGGTTGCCATGCAGTGAATAGGTTATTTTTTAAATTAGCTACTTTTATTGTTGGTGATATATATTTAAGGTTTATGAAATATCATGTCCTTCTTTTAATGCTTTATTTTATTAAAATAAAGTATTATTTATTTGATTTAATCTTCTCATATTGTGACCTGAAAAAAGAGGTTTCGCCCCATGGTGACGTGTATGATAATAGAAATAGATATTGCATTCAGTTAAATTATATTTTTTGTTAGTGAGTTTTCGACATTAAAGATGTATTATGGAGTGATCAAGATCATCACCATCATCACCATCAGCCTTTAAGTAGACTGTTTTTGAGCAAAGGCTTTTTGTTGATTTCAAACTTATACCTAATTACACATTTTAAAGTTCAGTTTTCCTGACGATGTTTACCAAGGTACCGTTTGTCACTGGTGTCCAAATAAACTTAGAACGTAAGTATAACTTGGTAAAAGTTAGATTGGCACTTATCAGGTTTCCGATCCTCATTCGGTGGAAGTAGAAAAGGGTAAGATAGAGTGGAATAAAATTAAATTACAAAATACCAATTGATTAAATATAAAGGATGCAGTCATGCTGCATTGATTCTAAGCTAATTGGAGCTGATCCAATAAATACAATACAAAATGTAAAGGATTCTATCTCTACCCATTTCAAAGCTTGTAGTAATTTCTCAGTCAAGAATGTTTCCAAACAACATTTATCTTGTTTAAATCGCTCAAAGAAACGCAATCAAACGAAATAGAACAAGAGTCTTATCGCTCCAGTTACGACACAATAACTATTTGTTCTACAAATCACCTGTACCTTACTGTTTTATAGAGCACAAAAGCAATTGCAACAGTGTTAAACGCGTAATGGATATCGCACAAAGCTTAATTCACGAAGATCGTGATACAAAATAGTTATTGATACCGTTCCTAATAGAATTTTATTATAATAATTCGTATGGTTGAAAGCGATTCGTGATTTACGAATTAGGAATAATTGTATAGTTGATGAGTAACTGAGATTGATCTTTGTGGTTTTTGTAATTTAGAAAGAGGTGGTTAAAGAGATTATTGGAATTATCTGTTGACTGATTTGGTGGGCCTTGTGGTTGAAGAGTACGTAACAAGTGACAGTAAACATTACATAATTTTAGCAATAGAGTTTATAATACATTTATATTGACTCATGCTAACTATGCTTACTCTTCTTTTGTCAAAAAAAATCGCCTTTAATTAGTTGATTTTTGGGTCTAGCAAACTTTTAGAATGATACATGCATGTTCTTGTTATATTCCTCTAATGGTTTATTCAATTCTAGATATTGTCCTTATTACCTATGGAGAAAATTATGATGCATATAGCTTATTATGTATATTATACTAGCAGACCCAGCCACCTGTGGCTAAGGTAAATAAAATTGTGACTTTACATTGAGATTTAAACTATCCTATCTTACAAGCTCAGAATACAGAACAAACCAGAAGGCGTTATCGCGCTTCAAACTGAAGCAACTAAAACCACTCTTTACTAGAGTAGTATGAAATTTCTAGGATTAGTCAATTTTGGCACGTGGCATGTCGTGACGTATTTACGAGTGTCAATTTTAATTTCATTATGCCGTCTTGTGTTATTACTACGAGTAAAAATGCGGCTGGAAATACGAAAAAAGTGGATAAGATTACATTTCATCTGCAAGCATCGACTGCAATAGTATATTTAATTAATTATTGAATTTTTTTAATCGATTTATTTTTCTATGAAAATTATGCGGCCATTTTGTGAGTGTTGTCATTTTTGGTGAAAATTTTACCACTTATTTATTTTTGTGGGTTAAATTTCTGTCCATTATCTAACAAAAAAAAATCATACAAAGGGCACGGCTAGATTCATTTTGGAAACCATCTAGCCAGAGCATAGTTTGCTCAATTCACTTTGAAGAGATATATGTATTTATGACAAAGGTGGTTTGAAAACAGCATTTCCTACTAAGATATATCAATAGTAAGTATACTAATAATTATAATGCTGAAGAGTTTGTTTGATTGTTTGCTTGAATTCGCTAATCTCAGGAACTAAGTAAACTAAGTAAAAGAAGTCTAATTACAGACTTCTAATCTTTAGTTCCGAGTCTAAAGACAATACATATTATAAAAAACTAAACCAGCAAAAGGGAACGCAATAAAACCTTCGCACTTATTGAAGCTTTGTTTTATTTGTTGTGTATAGTAGATGTAACTAAAATTAACATTAACATTTATAGTAAGTTTACCTATTTTTGTTGGGTTTACCCAACAAAATATATCTTACCCTCCTGTTGTAAAATTACCCCAAACCAAGGGAATTGTTCCACTGTCGGCAACACTACGCGGGTGGGAAGTGCGGCTGGCGGGGGGATTGACGTATTGTTTTTGGACACATTTGACGACATGTAATTATGAGTGAACGCGGCTTCTGGTTTGTTCTGTATTCTGAGCTTACAAGTTGGATCAAAATGCACATGGAATGCAAATGAAATTTTAAAATCGGTTTAGTAGTTTAGGAGTCCGTCGCGGACAAACACGTGACACGAAATTTTTATACATAAAGATTAGCTAATTTTCTTTGTCTCGTTTTTCTCCTTTTTATCTAGTGTAGGAAGTACATTTTTTTTTATGTAAGCCAACTGGCACCATTCGTTACCATCCATCAAATAATGGTTGAGCTCCATGTTAGAAGTTCATGTTACGTCGTACGTCATTATGAAATGTGTGTTTTATTAAACTTAATGTTTGTTTCTTTATGTTACTTTGTTTTGTCTAAAGCTGTCCAAAGTGATGTATGGTTTCCGATGGCCATTTAGTATTCATGCGGTTCGTGTCAGAATCTAGTTTTAACAATTGTCTCTGGTCGCTTTGTTTGAATTGGTACATAATATTTTTCTTTAAAATATTTATTGGGTTTTAAATTTATGATTGTCTCGTTTAGTAAGTGATTTAGTGCTTCTTAAGAGTCTAACAATATTTTACAGACTTAACACGTGTGTGCACTGTAACCAGGTTTTAATGCAATAAGGTTTTCTATTTGTCTACTTTTCGTCGTGGTAAATATAATATTTACTGACATAATTATCTATGTTTTCCTGTCATCAGTGCTATTTCAAAGACTTTTGTTGAGATCTGGTCCAGTCGAAATAAAATAGGTCACTATCAATTATTGAACCAGTTGGGTAGACCTTTGCCGCAGCGTTGTGTTTCGCATAATCATCATCATTATCAGCCTATAAGTGCCCACTGCCGAGCAAAGGCCTATTCTCACATGGAGAAGGTTTGGGCATTAATCACCACGCTTGCTCAATGCGGGTTGGCGATTTCAAACTTCTATTTGGAAATTATAAGTCCAGGTTTCGTCACGATGTTTACCTTCACCGTATGTCAGTGCTGTCTTAATCATCATAGAAATTACATATACTTAACTCAGAAAAAGTCACATTGGTACTTGCCATGTTTCGAACCCGCACCATCATGAATGAGAAGCGGGCGCATAAACCTCAGAGCCACCACGACACCATAATACGCATGATACTGCCAGTTGATATGAGCTCCTACTGTGGCTTGAAACTAGTCGAGATCCTCGTTAACTTTCTGCCTCGCACAGAAAAATTTGGCATGACCTTTCGCCGGCTGCATTTTCTAACCGATACGACCTTCAAACCTATAAAACAGGCACGAACTTTTAAAAGGCTAGCCAGTTACTCCTCTCGTGTTACGGGCGTCGCTGATCACTTACCATCAGGTAATGCTATAACTTCCATCATCATTTATAAGCCTATGAGTGTGTGTGAGTCACAGCTTAGCAAAGGCCTCTCTCTTCTGACAAGGAGATTGTTTAACTTTACCAAACAAATCCTAAATATAGGTTTTACTATAAGTAAGACGACCCATATCGTATCTAGAACATGTTCAGTGAAACCGCGCATAACAATCAGTCGGTCTTATGTTCTGAAGTAGACTTCAATATCATTTTACGACAGCATTTCTTGTCCTTGGCAACCACATCATTTCTGACAATGACTAGCTCGCATTTAATGATGTAGCTACACTAGAAAGCTGTTTGTAATATGTGGGAGTTTCATACAATGTCGAACAAGAGACTATGGTGTGGTTTGTTTATTTTTGTTATTAAAATTTTCAATTGGAATGTGTATTATGAATTAATATTTTCTTTTTTATTGATTTTCCAGTTATTGAAGGTTCATAGTGATAACAGACCTTATAGATATTTAAAAAATGAAGATCAATTTGATTTTTTGTCATCGAAACGATATTAAACGTTATCTATTACTAGCTACTTTTGCGGGTTCACCCGCTGCTCGGCTTCACCCTATCGTAACGTGATGTTTTATAATCCTATAGCACTCAGGAATATTGGAGCTTACTAGCTGTGGTGCAGCGGTTCCAAAGATAAGCCCCTACATACAAATTTTACCTCTTTACTATATTAGTATAGATGTAGCTATTTTAAAAAATTCTTTGTAAAGTTTATGAATAATAAATTAAATATGTATATCTCGGGTGGTCTATCGGCTCTTTGAGGCAAATTATATACCTCGTATTTTCAAAGAAACCGAATACCTACTCGAATATTTTATGATATTAGTTATTATAGAAATTCTGAGTTGCAATTCTGAGTCGAAGGTCATAAAAGTGTCTTCCTATCATCAGATTCATAGAAAACTGAGATTACATTTATTAAAAGGAATTGAAAGCGTATTTATCAAATAAAATATTACAACTTTACGAGATTCATAAAATAAATAAAAAATAAATAACACGACAAATCATGCGCAGATCATAAATTTGCAAGAAGTCCATTAGCTGTAGTTTTACGGAGAAATTCTAGTAGCGTGATAAAAATTGAAAGCGTAGAGTATTCTAGCCTTTAATGGCATGTGTTTAGGGGTCGGTTTTGTGCGTTAGTTTGTAAGAATCTGTGTGGAACGTATGAATATATTTCACGGTAAGATATTGGGGACTGGGGCGCAGTATACCGTTGATTACTGTATGCTCAAGTCTTAGTGGTCGTTATGCCAGTTATTATAACAAAAATATTTTGTACTGTACGTTCGTTTTCTGTAGTCGTGATGGCCTGACGGTTAAGGAGCCCGCTTCTCATGCATGAGGGTGTGGTTTCGAAACCTGGCAAGTACAAATGTGACTTTTCCTAATTATATGTACTTTCTATGAGTATTTAGACAGAAAGAGTGAAGCAAAACATCGTGAGGAAACCTGGACTTATAATTTCTAATTATAAGTTTGAAATCGCCAACCCGCATTGACCAAGCGTGGTGATTAATGCTCTAACCTTCTCCGTATGAGATGAAGCCTTTGCTCAGCAGTGGGCACTGTTAGGCTGATGATGATGATGATGTTCGTTTACTGTAATGGCGTCAGAGTTGGACGGCGAAAAATGTTCATGTACCTATCTCCTTCAGCGAGGCAGACATTTTAATAAAGTATGGCGACTTAGTAACGCGTTTATGTGTATCACGAATCTTTCAATAACCCGTTTAAAAGTTAAGGTTTGGCTTTATGTCAGAGCGCTCCTGTCTGTCTGGTCCGTGCTGTAGTGAACTACAGTCGAAATGAATCATTAAAACACAAAATATCTGAATCGATTTTGGCTGAAACTCCTAAACTACAAGATATAAATTCTATGCAAAGAATTTCAATTGGGATCAGTTATTTGCCTTTAGTTTAAATGTGGGAGAGCCAAGCTTCGGCTCGAATGGGGTGGCTCGACCGGAGTGATACCACGACCTCACACAAAACCGGCGTGCGCAACCGTAGCGTTGTGTTTCGCCGTGTAAGTGAGGTTACCGGAGGCCCAATCTCTCCCCATCCCTCATTCTTTTCCTTTCCTTAAACATCCGAAACCAATATCCCTAATTGGCAACGAACTCGTAACTCCTTTGGTGTTGCGGGTGTCCATGGCACGGCGCCAATTGCTTACCTTTAGGTAATACGTCAGATCGTTAGCCGAGCTATACTATAAAAAAAATCTTAGTGTCACCGACACCCGCGTGAAGACCAAGGGTGTGGTGGTAAATATACTTAGTTTCCACACAACAATCTGCTGATCAGCTCAGTATAAAAGTCGTGTTATCCCGTATGTAAGTCACAGCATGCCATGTCGTCACGTGTGTCCCGTTATCGTCCACAACTCGGCTCGGTCGCGTTCTTTTACACACAACGACCGACTGATGACAACACCATTTTTCGAATATCCGATATGTTCTCGATTCGATATCGATATCGTTATGTCTTGTGTCTGTTATCGATTGTAGTTTTTACTGGTTTTTGTGTTTGGTGTTCAAATCGATTTTGAGGGATCGATTGTTTATAACATGACGTGTGACTTAACGTAGTTATTTCTAGAAGATAGAATAATAATTTATCGATAAAAGTAATTGATTACGTATGAGTAGCTTTTAAATGACGAATCAATTCATAAAATTAAATTTATAATTTAAGTGATAAACATGCTTTTAACAACATTGTTAAGTAGATAACTTTAACTGACAGAACCTTCAAATCTTCAAGAAATTAGCGTACTCCTTAAATAGTTGGCAACGCGTCTGTGACTGTGGTATTGCGAGCATCCATTGTCAGTTCTAATCACTTACCAGATGATACACATCCCCGTTTGCTCCCTTTAAAAAAAAAAAGACTTGAAACACGATGGCCAACGAAACTTCTCGAACTTATTTCAGAAATTGCAAACTAACCGCAAGATCTAACCGTACTATGATTTATTCTGTAGTAGGTACAGCTTCAGTAATTAGCAGTAACAAATGACCACCCATTACATAAAGATGGACGACGAAGATCAACAAGCGACACGTTGTGAACTGATGAATGGCAAGCCATATACTACAGTGGCGCCTGCTAGTGGATGAAAAAATAATTAATGGCAATTTTGCAAGAACATTTTGCTGTCTATTGTTTGTTTTATCGTGAGTAGTGTTGAGTACAGTTTACTTGACTTAAGGATTTAAGGTTTCATTTTTAGGCGTGGACAAATAAAAGTTGAATTAATTATTATGTTTTCGGCTTATTCACGAAATCATTCGATGAGAAACTCGACTAATTTCAAGCCATGCTAGAGGCACATATTCATGCGTAGCATTCTTTAAACGCATTCTAGTTGTCGCGTCTAGTCGAGTCTCTCGTCAAATAATTACGTGAGTAAGCCGAAAACATAATAAGTACTTTAGCATGTCTCACGAAAGTTATAATAAAAAAAAAATGTTTTAGTATGAGCTTTGCATGTTGGACAACGTTTAAAAAAAAATAAAAAATATTATAATTAATATTGTGTGTATATTGGTCAGGGGCAGGGGCCATAGTATTTCCATAGTTATCATATCCACCAGTCCATAGCAACCCATATTCATAACCCTATAAATTTTTACCACATTTCACAATAGTCTTGCATCAACCGGGGATTGTCCTTGGGTGCACTTATATAGTGCATACAGGGATAATTGCCGGCTGATGTCCCATCACATTTAGATTAAAACTGTTCAACGGGCCTCTGCGAGTTGGCTTCGGCTCCTCGTACGCCTTCCAAAGGTCCGGGACCCTGTGGTGCCGTGAAAGGATAGAACAAACAAGTAATATTGTGTTAACAATTCTACAACGCACAGGTACCGTTACAATTTTTTACCTGGAACGATATTAGTACTATTAGTGTTATTTTATTTGTATGATGTCAGAAATACATAAAAACAATATCTTATAACAAGTAAACTATCGACGCTATACATTTTAAAATCTACATAAACATTGGAACTACCTCGTTACATTTTGTGTCGTTACAAGCAACATTCAACTTTACATCACTTTAGCAAAGAGCATATTTTACAGTAACATTATCTCACGCTAACCACGCTTACACATGATCAGATATGATCTATTTTCAAACAAAAACCGCTTTTATTTACCCAAAAATAAATGACAAATTCATTCTACATTGCCAAAAAGTCTTGCAGATAGGAATCATCCAAATAATAGCGGTACCATCTAGAGCTATGTAATACAATAGTAATCGATTCTACTTTCTAATTCTCAAGAAATCGATATAAGGTAAACAAAGATATATTTATATTGATTATCGATTGACCGAATTCGTGAGAGTATCTCGTTTTGTTAAAAGTTTATCGATTATAGAACTCGAGATAAAAGTACCGATTCGTTTGCGGTGGCTTTAATCGGTTTTGTGATTAATTATAATGTAACATGTAACAACTTTACTTCATTTGACCAATATCAGAAGTTAAAAAATAACATATAAGTACATCACGTATCACCCTTATGTATGCGTAATTATTTAAAACTACCCACCGGATTTTGATGCGGTTTTTTAAATACATAGAGTGATTGAAGAAGAAACTTTACATGTATAATAAAATCATAACAGTCTAGAAATTAAGGATTAGCATTGCACCCGTGCAAAACAAAGGTCGCTACTCGCTAGTGTGTTTATATTTTTAAATTTGTCTGTACATAGGTATTTTGTTTTTTTACGAATTCAAAGATTACTACACCCATATAAGAAAGGCGATTTAAGAATGCACGCCGTTTTTCGCACATATTTGGACGATGCGATGGTTACAAAAAGCAGACATACTTGTGTGGGTACTATAGCCAATTTTCCCATCAGAACCTTCCAGAATATTCGAATGGGGTCTCCGAAAGGAATGCTGTAAAGATGACGTGCTCATTACCGGAGAATGTAAGAACATTAGCACCAAACATGTTAATATGTTGTAAGTGGCTAACAATGGGCCATTCAAACATTTTTGTTTTGTACAGTGGAAGGTGCAACGGTTGGGAATAAGGTACTACCATTAGGTAGGGTTTCAGTAGTATTGTGTCTGTAGTTACAGTTGGAAATTTTGAATAAATAACAGTGGACTATTTATATTTCTGCTTAGTACGTACGTACGTATATAACATTCTCTCTCAATAGTAGACATAGGAAGAATATTATAATGTAGACTAGCTTCTGTCAGCGTTTTCGTTCACAGTACTAGGTTAAAAATTAGCAATGTTTTCTTCTAGAGTATTATCTTTGCTAAATTTCATGCAGATCCGCTGATAAAGTAGCCTTGCATCAAAATTTACAAACTTTTGCGTTCCTGATGTTAGTAGAATGAAGATAAGGCGCCCGATTCAATTTTTTTTCCTACTCACGCCAAGGAAGAGCAGTAGTATGCAGCAGGGTCAATGTTATATAATTATAGATTGGTACTTTGTCAATTTTTGTGCATATATAATGTCTTTGAAAGCAAATTAACGTAGTTTGGTGCACTACTTCTTATATCTGGTTCGTTGTCATAACGATCGTCCTGGTTAACTACATTATGTGGTTTATACAGATAAGGGAAATTACTTAAATAGCCGATTGCATTCTAAGTCATGATGTTACTATCTGTTTTACGGGACAGGGTGGCGTAGGAGCAATCGGATCACGAGTCTGATGGTGAGCAATCGAGAACAACGCAACATCAAAGAGCAATAAGCGTGAAGCCAGCCTATTGAGAGTTAGGGACTTGACTGCCTCCTGGATTTGTGAATTAATTTCACTCATTCCTGCCGAAACATGACTCTCCCACATTGATTTGGAAAGAGACAGTGTAAAAATTAATTATTTTTCATTTGTTTCAGGTATTACCACAGTTCGGATCGTGTGTAGTGTTACATAGATTGATAGATTATGTGCAGTGACGTTCCACACTTCGACTCGAGGGACAGAAGGTGACAATTGTGTTGTGTATACATGTCAGTGCGTTGTGAATAATGATCGTTTGGCGAACGAAGAACACTAGTCGTCGGAAATACGGAGTCTGGTAAGTGGTTGTTGAGTAGATGAAGTTGTTTGTATATTATATTACTGGTGGTTCTGTTTCCTTAATGAATCTGGCTAATATCTTCCTGTACTCATTTTTGATTCTTTATATATTTATTTTAAACCCTACACGTACTGTCTTACAATGAGTAAGCTAGTAAATTGAAAAATAAAGCACAACAACAAATCAATCATCACAATAGGTACAATCAATCAGATCCAAAGGTCCGGGATCCTGTGTACAATACAATAATCTGGTCACTTTTCTCCACCAATACTCGTATTAATTACAAATTTATTAAATCGAATTTTTTGACGAAAAAAAAAGACAAATTCGAAATTAATATTTAATTTTTTCTGTCTTGGCGCAAAGATAAAGTTTTCAAAGTATTTTTTCAATCTCTATTTTGAAGTACGAATTTTTTTTAGAAGGTAACAACTTTTTTTAAAAACCTTACGATGTAACCTAAATATCTCTTTTTGAATTACGAACGTTTCGAAGACTATTAATACATTTTTGTATAGGTAAACCCTACATTTCAAATGCAAGGAGCATCATTCACTATAGCACCTATATTACATACTTATAGTGATGCTCACATCACAAGCGTCACATACAACGGATACAGCCTCCCCGCAATTACAACAATAATTACTAACGTTGAAGTGTGCCGTTCGGTTCTCAGTAAGTGTAGAATAGGAACTCTCCATCCTTTCTCACGGACAATTCTTGTGACAACACTATCTGTCAGCGAAAGCTTCATATTTGATACGTATTTGTTTATATTAATATTTTACTATCATTTATTAATTATTAAAAATAATAAACTAGTAATTATTAATAACTAGCGACTGCTTTTACGCACGAGTCCAGTGATGATACTACATATTTTTTCTACTATTTATAGGACATCTAAACCTTCCACTTCAATCACTCTATCTATTAAAGTAAACACATCAAAATCCATTGCGTAGTTTTAAAGATTTAAGCATACATAGGATAGGGACAGAGAAAGTGACATTGTTTTAATATTGACTGTGTAGTGATACATCAAATAAAAAAGTGTCATTGTTTTAATATAGAATGTAGTGATACCTACATCACGTCACATCACCCATGAAACTGAAGTAGAGATCAGATCAAAATCTTACTTTTAAAGTAGGTAATAGTAAAAGTTTTTCTGCGTTAGTACATCAACCTTTCTTTATAACAGAGAAGATGCAATGATATCATAATAAAATTTAAATAAAGAACTTTTACTTCCAAATCATAAACATATTTTGCGAATCTTATAAAATAATACATTTATTCATGTTTATTGAATAGATTTTAAAATATAAAGAACTCTGAATTCGTATTTTACGAAAAAAATTTATAGAAATGACACTTAAAGTATCAAGATTAATTACCATCTCATTGTATCAGCGAATACATCTAACCGCATAGTAAAATAAAGTCATTGATAAACGCAACCATCCAAACAGGATGCT
This sequence comes from Spodoptera exigua, assembly GCA_902829305.4. Lineage (NCBI taxonomy): Eukaryota > Metazoa > Arthropoda > Insecta > Lepidoptera > Noctuidae > Spodoptera > Spodoptera exigua. The sequence goes on from LR824612.2 coordinate 11,175,736, forward strand.
GGTAATTGCAAGGGAAATAATCCAACAGTTACTGAGTAAAACATAAACTTAATTAACTAATTGAAAATGATGTTCTAACAGGTTCTAATGTAAATCATTTGATATATTGTAACGCGTTCCTATTCTGAAAAGGATTTTAGAGTTGCATAATTATGGTAATACAACTTTCAAAGTGAGAATTAATGTTTTTTAACACCTATTCTAGAGATCTGTATTTGTACATTTATTTGGGCAGAGATTGAGCCACAAGAACATACTTAGCCTTTAATGATTTAGATCTTAATAATATTTTGTATCAAAATAGAAATGAGAGACATGAGGCCGTCGTGTTAGCATTAAATGAGAGATTATTTTATTAATAAACTAGCTGCTCTTGCGCGGTTCCACCCAGTGCTCAGCTCCACTTGATCGTAGTTTTATTTATAGCCTCAAGAACATTGTAGCTATTATCAGTGAAAAATATCGAATTTTGGCAATCTGACCAGCGGTTCCAAAGATTACCCTCTACATACAAACTTACAAATTTTACCTCTTTATAATATTAGTATAGACGAATAAATTCTATGCAATTTTTACTTTAACTTTCCACCACAGCAAAACTTTGGAATGTTCTTTCAGTCGTGGCGGACGTATTTCCCACCCGATACGAACTTAAAAACTAAGTGTGGGAGAGCCACGCTTCGTCATGATTGGGACGGCTCGACCAGAGAGATACCACGGCGTCACAGAAAACCGGCGTGATGTAACACGTACGTTGAGACCACTTATGACATAAAAAATAAATAATAAAGCGTAGCTGTTATTAAAAGTCCGGCAACGCGCTTGTTCCATCTCTAGCGTTGCGGGTGTCCAATGGACGGCGCTGATCACATACCATCAGGTGATTCGTCTACTCGTTTGCCTCTTATTCCATACTAGCTATTCTCGCACGGTTTCACCCGCTTCTCGGTTCCATTTAATCGTAGCGTACAAAGTTACAAACATACAAACTTACCTCTTTATAATATTATCTTTATATATAAAAATGGATCGCAAAATGTGTTGGTAAGCGCATAACTCAACAACGCCTGGACCAATTTTGCTAATTCTTTTTTTGTTGAGTTTGTTATTGTCAGGAGAAGGTTCTTATCAAAGAAAATATTAGAAAAGTAGAGGGAATGATTAGAAAAAACTGACCCTTTGATAGCGCGATAGTTGGACCCTCGCGTAGCAGGGGCGGGCCGCTAGTATTCCATAAAAAGACAAGAATGAGTATGATATCATCTCGAACCTTTTTTCACTTAATTATATTTAAAGACTTTTATAAATAGCCATTTTTATGTTAGTCCGATTTTATCTTATAATCTGCCTATATAAGCCTATTAAAATTACTTAACAAAACGTAATTTAACTAATCTCCAAACCAAATTAGGTAACTTATTGTGTATTTTATTCCTCTATTAATATACATTCCCCTAACTATGTCTGTTTTAATACTTAAATGATTAAATTATCTTCTCAATGTTGTTTTCAATTGCAGAATGACTAGTATAGTATAACTCAATTAAATATAAGCCCTCTGGCTAGTGCGAATCGGTTTATAAGCGGAGTTGTATAGAAGTGTGTCCACAAGTCGTATGGAATGTATATAAATTACTTAGACTTTTATGATGAAGTCCTGTAATGGGGTTTTAAATTATTATTGTTCAGGGATATTGAAGAGAAATCTATGATACAGGTTTAGTACTACATAGTTGAGGCGGTGGCTGGGCATCCGGCTGGCCAACGCGTCGTGGGTTCGATTCCCACGCAGAACAACTCTTTGTGAGGTCCATAAATTGTTGTTAGGTTTAGGAGTGATTTGTGTGTGAAATTGTATGTTTGTAATTAATGCAAAGCTAATCAATGGTTGAACTTTGAATTAAAGAAGAAAGAAATTAGGTAAGAAAAAAATCCTTCTTTCCTATTTCGACGTCATCTGTATTTTGTTAATTTCATATTGTTTTTTACCAACTTCTAAATAAATAGTTTAGTATAAGAAACATCATGCATTAAATTATACACGATAAGAGGCCACACTTAACCCGTTAATACCGATATTATATATATTTTCTATATTAAACATATTTTTGTAGGCATTATTAATTAATTTATTAATCTTCTTACGGGCTTCATGCCTTAGGCATTTCTACTAGTCGAGCCGTTGGGTGATGGTGAGATGAGTCAATGATCTTATAATTAAAACATTCACGATTAATAGAAATATAAGTGCATATGTTTTATATACAACTGTCGAATCAGTCTAACTTCGCACTGGTCCATTGCTGACATAAACAATTTCTGCACTATTTAATGGAGGTTATTATACATATATGTATAACCGTTCTCTTTATGTATCGTTCTCTCTATATCTATTAAAAATTGCATCGAAATCCGTCGCGTAGTTTTCAAGATTTAAGCATAGGTAAGTACATAGGGATTTATGGAAGGAAAAAGTGAATTTGTTTACTTTCTAACAATATGGCATTATTTAAATATGCCACATATTATTTCGGTAATTCTCAGTATCTACTTTTTCTGATAATGAGGATAAAAAGGTTTTAGAATAACCTCTATCTGTGACTATAATGTAACAAATTGCAACTAGAAATCACTTTCTAACTGTTAGAGAAATAGCTACAAATAATATCTAACATACAGTTTTACATAAATCATTTTCTGAACTTCTAATGTAAGGACTTGTAGGTAGCTATTGTGCCTTCAACTTTACAGAATCACCGCAGGGCGTAGTTAACAATCTTGTGTGATACGACATCTCGCTCCATATCGGAGTGCGGGAAGCGCGCGCTACGATCCGTGCGTGTTATATTACACTATTTGATCCAATATTGGATCCATAATTGGTCGAGTTACTTATTAGATGCGAAATGTGTGAAGAATGAATGGGTACTGGACTCTAAAAGAATGATATTAAATATTGCTGGAGTGATGACAATGATTCATTGTATCCAAGGAAGGTTGCTCCGATTATTACTCCTGTTAAATTTCATTTACAAGTGTTATCTTCCTTATCCATTGACTTATTTATTTTTGGGTAGTAAATATTGCTGTAAGTATGTATACGTATATAAGCAATGGAAACAAGCTTTGTTATTGGTTAAACAGATAATTTTGCGACATCAGAATCAATCTTGGCTCTATCTTTGCTTCCGTTCCTAGCCGTCATTTTCAATTCTATCATTCTTACATTTATTTTCTCACTTGTAACCTGGTGTTGTCCATGGGCGGCGATTGCTTACCGTCAGCTAATCTGTCGTCGATGTGCTCATTTGCCATTCTATCAGATAAAAAAAAAAAAAACGATTGTCCAGCTAAACAACAAGCTGCGCTAATCAAACTCATAGAGCCAAACATAGTTTCTAAATATTTTCATAAGAAAAAACTTCGAATTTGACGAAAAATATTATATGTATACACAGTCCTTACATCAAACGCTTTTACAAGATAAAACACAATTTCACCGGCACAATGTCGTTTAAAATTGGTTATACCTAAAGCATACCACAGAGTATAATCATTAACAGACTAAGCACTTTACTAGCCAAATGTCAGTGGAAGTCACATTGGTTGATTATATTGTAGGCTAGTGACTTTGTGTCTAGACTTTATAAACAAACCAAAGTGACAACATTTCTGTTATTTGTTAGCTTGTCATAGGTATAAAGCAACCATGTTATGACTTTCTTTAGGAAGTGTTAAGTTGTCATACTGCTTATTGGAAAAGGTCGGTGTGTTTTACTCGTAGACTATTTTAAGTAGATTGTGAAGATGCGAAATTAACAAAAGAATGGATTATCTGTAACTTTGACGGCCATGTCTTTTTTGTTTCGCAAGCCATAAGAGACACCTATATTACTGTTATAAAGAACTAAATGAATTTTAAAGTTTAGCAACAGACACCGAATCAAATGTACGTAGATCAGAGACATATTAACTGACAAGTAAGGATTCAAAACTCCTGACCTCTTTTTATTATTTTTTTTCCGTAAAAATTTAATGTTGCTCCGTTCAAAGATTTTCTTTTGTGTCGTGGATAAGATTGCAAACATATAATTTGGTACATGACATTCAGACCCGGAACAAAAATCTATTGACAATACTACATAAGATTTGTAATAAACTTTTCTATTTTTAGTGCAGTTGTCATTGTAAACTGCCCCTGTAAAACCTGGAATTCGTAATAAAGATTTTTAATTTATTTTAATATTTGTAATAATCTTATATGTAAAAATATTGTCAATGAAAAAAAACATACTTACTTATGAATCATATTCTTTGCAGGAAAGAGGCGTAATTGTTAAGTAATAATATTAAAATGGCATAAGCACGTGTTGCGGTCAACCCTAACGGGGTGGTGTGGTTAGGACGATTACGCGCTCGGATGCTACTTCACATGTAAACTATATACTTTATGTTGATTGTGGTTTTAGATAACATATATACAGTAGCCAAGATTTTCTTTTCACGTATATATCAAGTTAATAATTACATTTCATAATAGCTTCCGCGACTTCGTCCTCAAACCCCTCCCTCCGAAATCTTCCTCTTAACAGATGGGGCCTGACTGGGCTGACGTTCAGCACGCGTTGGGGATAAGGCTCAATAATGAACCACGGCCTCAGCCTGAGTACGAGTAAGAACAGGATGCTTTTTAGTCAGTAAGAGTCTGACACTCAGACCTAGACCTAGACCCAGCCAGAAACAGAAGCCATTCGATTTTCCACCTTCAAAAAAACCTGCCTCTTGGATTATTCTTCGTATTAACAAAAGCTGCATCAAAATTTGTCACGTAGTTTTAAAGATCTAAGCATACAAAGGGACTGGCAACGAAAAGCGCCTTCGTTTTATACTGTGTAGTGATTTCAATTTTTAATTGTAAAAAAGGTTAACTTGGGTTTAGTACTAATTTTATGTAACTATATTTTATCACAGAATTTGTTTTCGTAAGTATTCATCGTAATTAAACAAACTTCATGTTGTTTCTCTTAAAACTACTAATCTATCAAGGTCTCCTTTTATCATAATCTGTATATTTATTAGCCACAAGATGACCACTACAAAACGAAGTATCCTGATTGGCTGGTCGGAAACGACGATAGCTAGAAAAACATTTTTCTCACCAAAACTAATACTTGTATAACTAGCGGAGTGGGCGAAGTTATCACATTAAAAGTCCCCATTATTTCCAATAAGTTGCATCAGCTACCTTCACGAAGGGCACCGCCTTTAACCAAGTCGCCGTTCAAGTAAAATTGATTGATGGAAACGTTCCACATTCCGTTGAACCAAGTTGAATAATTCAAGGAATCGCTCGAAAAAACTCACCCGCCGATCCATTATTACTGGTATGGGTTCCGTTGCTAAATTGATAAGTAATTTTTATTATAATAGTTGTATTTTTGTATTAAAGTTTTTTTTTTCGGTAATTCGCATGTTTTTAAACGAGCTCGTAATTGAATTTGAAACAAACGAGTTTGGTGTGTAATGTAATTTTGATTTTTTATAATAATATTTTATTATTTTATCGAGAATTTTCTGTAGGTACTGAATGTGTTAAGTCAAAGTAAGCGTGAAATCAAAAGGTGGGTATGATTTATTTCGTTACTTAAAAATTGTGATTTTAATGCTTAAAGCTATGAACGAATAGTCCAGATAAAAACTCTAACTTATTCTAGAATTTAAGGCTTTATACTTTACATTCATATTTTACGGTTTTCAATGTGTATAAATAGAAATTAAATTACTTTTAATAAGCATCCATAAGCGCATTAAAATTGATAATTAACACCCTGGTTTTAAATGAATGCTAGTATTAACCCACTTACAATTCTAATAACTTTAATACAATTTTAATTACTGTTATCAAATTAACGTTTCAATACGTGTCCAAGTAAACTTAGCAACACACTGTTTACATGTTTTGAGTCTCGCTTTATTTTGGATCCTAAAACAGCAAATGTGATAAATTAATTTTATGGATTAGTGCTTGATGTATGTTCTCCCAGGTTTATGAATCTCCTCCTCCAGTTCGGCTCCAGTTAGGGTTAAGAACTCAAAGCAGGAAAAGGAACGGCTATGGCTTGGTTTTTAGTCAGTGCACGAAACTTTATCAGATGATTTTTCCACCAGAAAAGAAGATTAGGGAAATGTTCTGTGCATGTGGTAATCCAACAATACAACACTTAATAATAACTTGATTATAAACCATATCAGCCATAGACGTCCACCACAGAACATAGGTTACTCCTTGGAAGCAATCTTCATTCAGCGATTACCTGTGTTATATTTCTTAGGTAGATCTTCTGTACAACTCAAAGGTTGGTATTTTCGAAGATAATTATAATTAGCTAGATGATTTCTACGGGAATTGCAGGGTCATAAGGTCTTATGAGACTAGTCGTAGTCAGTTTAAAAGCTAATTTTATTCCAATGCCTAAGCTATAATAAAGAAGCCGACTAGGTCTTTGATTAAAACTTACAGGCATTTAAACAGCATTTGCAATGTTTATAATGATTAGGAATATTAAAACAAATAAATCTGTTATTTGTGTTGAAGTTAAGATTGAACTTGTAGAGTAATAGTATTTTATTATATTATTTATATAATATGTTTATATATATTTATATGTGTATATTACATTAATTATATAAGTAATTATATTATATTATTTATTTATGTTCTTATTGCCGTGATAATTGGACTTTACTGGCATCATTTTGTCTGATAGTATTTTTATAGCATTATGTATAGTAAAGTTGTAGCTGTATGGTGGTATTTAACTTACTTCTGCCAAAAGCTACAGAAGTTCCTATTATGATAAATCCAAATTTAATTTGGTATCCTTGGATACGTTTGTTTTTTAAGTTTCTTACATGTTTAGTTAGTATTATCTAAAGTTACTTGATTTCAAATCTTTGAAACAAAATTAAAATTTCCTATTTTAAATTTCATAATTTAGAATTTATCGTGTTTAAATTACTTTTTTTCACAAACTGAGTGAACCCTAACTCGTCGCCTCAAAGGCGCTCGACGCGATAAGGTTGGCTCTCTGTCCCAAAAACTGTATAAATAATAATTTATACATAAACCCGGTATGGTCTTTGCTCTTACACAACGGAACAGCCCAGTTATTAACAACTGCACGTTACTTATTGGCAGTGTATAAATTATCGCTGCATACATTTCGTATAAGAAAATATATTTAGGGGTGTGTCAGATCCATATTGTTCCAACCTTTTCGACTTTTGGGCAATAAATTTAAATATTGCTTCAATGCCAGAAGTAAATTGACTTAATTTTTTGTAACAGGTTTTTTTTTGTTATGGTAATGTCTTTAAGGAGATATTTGTTAAATTAAAGTTATATATTTAGTTATATAATTATATTAATAATATGATATTTAGATTTATATAGGCTTACTATATAAACATACTATATACTATACCTATAATCAAACTAGACATCAAGTATCTAGTTGTTTCAAAGTTTTAATCAAGAGATGTTTTTTTTGTAGAATGTAACTTAATTTCTATATTATATTCTCTCTTATTCCATTAAGTGTATTGCAATATGTATGGTTAATATTTAATTGCAAAAAAACTGTACATATCTTATTTCTAATTCATAAATATGAATTTTACACTGAATATTTAGCACACAGAATAAGAACAACACGATTTATGTAAAGTGCGATTTTAAATTCCACGATTTCAAAATTAATGTCACATGATTTGCAGTCGTACATTCGTATATACAGGTTGTATTTTAAGTCATTTTTATTTCGCAGCTTAATAGATTGGTCTTAGTTGTAAAATTGCTAACTGCAAAAAGTAGCTTTGTTATTATTTTTCAATTGAGAAATAAATTTAAGAAAAATAACGACCAACGTGAAATAGCTGTTAAAGGACATCTACTAAACTAATAGAGCCTCTCTCTTGGTTAGTTATTATGAATATCTTTTTAATTAGAAAAAAGTCGTTTCTAAGTTGAAGTGAGATGATAAACTTGAAAATGATTTCAAACCAAGATTTAGAGGCAAAAAAGAGAGCGCGGGCAATTGGGGCGATCGTAGCGAGTCCTGTGCTTATCAATCAGCTGAAAATTTTATGCCCAAGGTATTAAATATTAAAAAATCTTGAAATTCTCACAGAAGACCGGCGTGAAACAACCACAGCGTTGTGTTTAGCCGTGTGAGTGAGGTTACCGGAGGCCCAATCCTTCCCCGCCCCCAATCCCTCCTCAATCCCTAAATCTCCAAATCCCTAATCCCTAAAAGGTCGGCAACGCACTCGTAACTCCTCCGTCGCGGGTTTCCATGAGCAGCGCTGATTACTTACCATCAGGTAATCCATCTGCTCGTTTGCCGACCAACTACATAAAAAAATTAAAATTTAGTTAAATTATTAAATTATTCTCTGTATATTTAAATATTTATATTTTGATAAATGTCCTAAGGGTAACTCAATTTACTGCGGGAATGCGTCAATTTATGATTCATCATCCCGTATAAGTATATCAGTATGCGATTATTAGGGGAAATCGTATTCGATATTGCGATCTAATCGAGTCGCCGCGTGCGATTCGATTGGAACACGCATGCGCTCGTTGCCATGATGACGCACTTTCGTCGGTAAAAGAAATATATTGGATGCGCTTTTCGAAAATTGGTTGCTAGAACATATCCGCTTTACTGTCGGTGAGATGAATGAATTTATGGATTTTTTTATTATATGTGATGAATCTGCTTTTAAATGTTGGAATTGCAATTTAAGGTTAAAGCAGTTAGTTTTGTATTTGAACTGATTAAAGGCACCAAGAATTCGATAGTTACAAAATGGGTTGACTAATAATAGTTGAAATCATAACAACTTAGAATCGCTCAACAAATTAGAAATCATTTGAGAAAATGACAGTTGAATATTAATACAAACAGACATTCAGCCGTTTCCCGTCACCACCTTCCTCACTAAAAACCTTATTACCATTTAACTAACAAATTCATTAAAACTCGAACAGGATACGCCAACGCAGACAGCCAAATTACTAAACAAACATTTGTCCATCGTAGACAAAACGTACTAAGGACCGTTAACCTAACATGTTGGCCAAACCTATTTGCCAAGCACACCAACTATTTGCCAAGCACGCCTATTTGCTAGGAACACAGATATTTGATATAACCATCACTTACAGTAACGGGCTTTATTATTATAATGTCGCAGAAACAAGTGAGACACACCGATACACGCAGCGTTGTCCGTCTGTTACACAAACTTGTAATTACTCGTCATGAATGTTCAGTGTGCCAGCTAGTTGTGCAAACAGTAGTTATTAACGTTGACATATGTATGCATATATTATATATTTAATTTAAATATATGGATGCCGAGACTGGAACTAGAATACTGAGGCTTGCACGGTCATGAATTTGAAAGTTTAGAGGTTTTCTAACCGTGTTTGAAGTGAAGTGCTTGTTAATGATAATCCATTACTTAGTAAACTTTAAACAACCACGTTCTTCAAAGTTTGTTTAGTTTGCTGCGGGTTTCCTTTAAATTAGAAGTGTAGTTTATCTTCAATAGTGTATAATCAACAATAAAAGTTGTATTTAGTATGTCTCATAATAACGTACTGTCATGATAGCATAATAATTTTTTGATACCTTTTTATTGATTCTGGTGTTGTCTGAAATGATGATACTTTTAAGTATGAAAGCAAACATGTGCTTGTTAATACACGGCTTGGGATACATTCAAAACACCTGAATAACTTTATAATTATATCTTCACAAAAGAAACAATGATTATGCTCATACAACTAATTTCTATGTTGTAATGATGTATCAAAATAATAAAAGTATTTGTTCGAATTGGTACTTGTAATGCCACTAGATATGTTTATGGTTTAAAAAGAATTATCTATGAATACTTTTGAAAGTGGAATAAAGTTAATCTGTTTGCTTATATAAGTCACCGTTACACTTCATTGTGATCGACGTTTAGTTACTATGGCGAACTTCATGGTCGGTTGAGGAAATACAGCCATAACGAGCACTACCAATAGAGACATTATTCTGTACATACTCGTCTATTATGCTAACTCCTACTTTGTTCTGTCAGTCTTAAGTTTTAGCTTTAAGTTTGTTTTCCCATAAACAGTATATGATTGCGACTTATATGGATAGGTACTGTTTATTTGAGATAGGAATTTTGAAAATAATTTTCTTCGAACATCTTTGAGAGGACAAAATATCTTGATGGCGTCTTTATGGCTCGATAGTATAACCGGCGATGATCACTTCGGTTATATTAATTGATGTCCAATTTTGGATGGACTTCAATCATCTTTTGTTTTCCACTAGGGATTTATTTAAGTGGAATTTCTATGTTTGTATTGGACGATCGTAAAACGATAATTCTAATAATTTTATTGATCCATTCATCTTCTCATTATGAGAAATGTTTTTTTTTTAATGATATATTTGTTACTTAAACAACCCATCATCATCATCATCAGCCTATAAGTGCCCACTGCTGAGCAAAGGCCTCTTCTCATACGGAGAAGGTTAGAGCATTAATCACCACGCTTGCTCAATGCCGGTTGGCGATTTCAAACTTATAATTAGAAATTATAAGTCCAGGTTTCCTCACGATGTTTACCTTCACCGTATTTCAGTGGTGTCTAAATAATCATAGAAAGTACATATAACTCGGAAAAAGTCACATTGGTACTTGCCAGGTTTCGAACCTACACCCTCATACATGAGAAGCGGGCTCCCTAACCTCCGGGCCACCACGACCAAACAACCCATACTGCTTGTAGGTAATTGTGAAGTTTAGAGTAGACGAACACAGGCTAAATATATTTAACCATTCGACCTTTATAAAAACTACTTATTCGCCATGTTAACTTTAAGACATACGGGTACAATCCTAAAGCAATATTTGTAAATGCACGATAAAACAATAAATATTATTATCCGATATTATTATTATTAAATAGGGACATCCAACTATTGTAGTTTGTAGGTACCTATAATGTTTTTGTAATAAATCTATGTAATTGACAGCCGCAGTTCCGCAGGGCGAGAAATAATTAATAGTTTTAATTTCTCAATTTATCATGATGTAATGGAATTTACGATTAATGGGCGACAGATGGGCTCTTATGGAATACAAAGTGAAAAATTAAAAATATTTTGTTGAAGTTTTTTTTAATATTTATCTTAGTGATGCTACAGATTTATTCGTGTTTCCTGTACTTATTTTGATTATTTTTTTAATTTAGATGGCTTTTTATTTAATTACATATCAGTTGAGTTATTTAGTGAGCAAAAGTTTCATTTTGACGTTACTGATTTTCTTGTATTCTGCCCTTCTGCAGTGAAAAGTTAGTCAACTGTAGTCATTACCTATACTGAACCTAATTTATAAGTAGCTATTTTAGATTAAGAGACTACTGAATTGTGACTTTAAAAGAAATCGAAATTATTCTGAACGCTATTTCAATTTCAATGCATTTTGTTATAATTAAGATACGGTGGCAAATGAGATCGCGGATTAGCCAACGATAAGCTATTGCCGCCCACGGACACCTGCAACACACGCAGGGGTTAAAAAAGCGTTGGGGATTAAAGGTTTTGGGGATTTAGAGATCTGGAGGAAAAGGATCAAATCTCCAGTAACCTCATTCAAACAGTGAAGCAAAACGCTGTGGTTGTTTCAAGCCAGTTTTCTGGGAGGCCGTGGTATCACTCCGTTTGAGCCCAACAATTCGCCTTGAAGCTTTATAATAACAACTAAGGCCGAGACATAGCTCTTTTACTCTTAATAAAACAATCTTATCATTTACTTTAAAGACCAGTTCAGCACTGAGTCTAAAACTGTCACTATCGAACCTAATAACAATATTCTCTTTGAGATCTAAAGCGACAAATGCATCAGATTATCTAGCAACAGTATTGAGTGCGATCGTTTCTTCGAGAAAGCAAATTGTACCGTCAATGCTAACGGCTCCGACTAAAAACTAGTTTAGATACTATTAAACTTATTCATATATTTTCACTTATGTAAATTATATAAATTCTCTTACCTACTCCTGTGAACTATTCGTCCGATTAGAAATGCATTAGTACTTTCATATTTATGATTTTCTTTTTAACCTTGATACGGGAAAGTTTTGCGTTTTATTTTGAGTTGAGTTAGTATCGATATAATTTTATTCAATCTCTTTTTTAATACCTTTTGTATCTTAAGGACATATAATTGGTCCTTCGAGATTACATTCAACTATTATTACGAGTATTATTCGGCGTTCTGAATTTCTTATAGTAAAAAAAATCCTAAATTTCATTCACAGATGCATTTCACACTGTGTAAAAGGCTTATGCTATCAAACGCATTACTAAGATCCATTCCTAAAATTGGCAGGATTGTTTATTTTCAAAGATGGGATAAAAAATTGACTATCTTTTACGAAATTAAAAAGTGTTATAAGCAAGGTAGTTTCAAAAATTTCTAATACAGAGTAAACAGACAGTGAATTCTAGTATAACATAGCAAACGTTTCTCAAGTGACAAGGAAAGTAATGGCAAAAGACCAAAAGTTCAGAGAAAGGTTTCCGGATAAGATCGTGAGTTCTAATCCCGATTGCTCGTACAATTATAGGTGCGATGTTAGAGAGATTAAATGGCGGAATAAATTGGATTTAAATATGGCTGTCGTGTGCTAACTGTGACTTGTTTAGTTGATCGTTTGTGTCACAATTATGTTAGCAATTTCTTTTCGTTTGCCGTTTCCTTTAATACCGGCTTATGCTATTCTGCCATTATTTTTCGTGTTCGCTAGCTTTTAATTATTTTTAAGGTTAGAGTTAATGGTGTCTTACCATGATATCTTATTTATATTTCATTCTTGTTCTCTTCCTTTATTTTGACAAAAATATTACCAAAGAGTATATAAAGTCTTCTAACTTATACTCAAGTTTATCAAAATATATACTTATGTGTCTGTTTAAAATAATAAACTTTATTTTCTTTGCAGGTCCAACATGGCATCAGATATCGCGTCACATATAAGGAAATCAACAGTTTTATGGCTGATTTTAGCCTTAACGAATGTAAGTGACTTTTACAATTTATATTTTCAACACAGATTTTAGTTTTAACTCGAAACTAAAAAGAGATGAATGTTCTAGAAAATTCCACGATTTCTTTTGACCTCAGTAACTGAGCAAATCTTTACTCCTTTCTAACATAAATTGCAATCGGCTGGGACGAGCTGAGGAGTACCAAAGTCAGGAGATGTATTTTACGACTTGTAGGTGTCATGGTCGGTCATGGCCTTGAGCGGTAAGTCGCTAATGTACTATAGATTAAAAAAAAACACATCTAGAAATAGTTAGACGAGAAAAGTTTAGACGTTATTGAAATGATTTGTCTTAATTAAATTTTATGTTACTCTCTCTCTCTCTCTCTCTCTCTCTCTCTCTCTCTCTCTCTCTCTTATAATACGACTGTGATTAAACATGCTAAATCATCAAAAATCTTCAATATGAAAACATTAATGATAGAGAAATTACGGTTGATTTCACAATGACTTTATTCTTTCAAGTTTTCCTGTCTAGACATCGTTTAGAAATCTGCTTTTGTTCACTATCGTGCTAAACAGAATATTAGTAAGTACTACAGCTAAATATAAGTTCATTCAAAACGATGTGTCCCACAAGACAAAGGGCAATTTAGTTAAAGTAGTCACATACAATGTGATCGAAATTGAAAATTCAGAAGCTACTAAAATAAATGTTACCTGATATAAAATGGTTATCTTTTAAAGAGGTTCTTTGTTTCGTCTAAATTCAATTGTTTTGTTTCGATTTTTAAATTAAATAAAATTAATTATTATACATCATTGTACTAGCTCACTTTATAATTTATATAGATTAAAAAAAACTGTTATTTTTATAGATATTTTTTCAAGGAATAAGTATCCTATTTGACGCTAAAGACAACGTGACGTCATAACAACCATTCTATTTTGACAGTCCAAAATAACAGTTGGGTTTGAGAAGTTGTCAAGATATGTTTTACTTCTTGAAGAGTGAGAAAGTGTTATTTAATTTAAAATGCCGCAATAAAAGTAAGATTGGAACAAATCGTGTACGATATAATCTAAATCATGTTTTTATAGTATACGATTCTGATTGATGATTATAATTGATTGATTTTCAATTGAATGTAACACTCGTTACTGTGTATCTAAATTGGTTTACGACTATTTAATTGATGCATTATCTATTTGTATATCTACACAATTTGATATATTGAGAAAGGTTAATCTAACTAAATGTTGTACAATTATTTTCGGTACCAATTTGAGCTACATATTTGATGTTTGAAATATCAAATTTGTTTGTGTAAATTGTTACATTCTTGGCCTACATTCTTCTCTACTTTTTTGTAAAAGTATTTGACGTCCACATTGATTCGTTTCAAAATTGATTTCATTTGAATTTTGCTCGGTTGAAATGGTTCTTCGCGTTCATAATTCATTTCGTATAAAAAGTATCAATAATCTAAATTCAAATCTAAATCATGGACGCTTGGAAGCTCCGTTTATAATAAAAACTACGACCTAGTAGAGCATTGAGTAAGCAGAATCGAAACGCCGTCCTTGGCGAGGTCGACAGTGTAAACCGACCGAATGTCGCTGTTCGAATACTTTGTGAGTGTATACGTGAGGTGGCAACTTTCACATTTGGTCGGGTGGCTGTGTTCAGTGTCCGCTCCATTTGACGCGGTGTCGTCGCATGCGCGTCCGGCGACACACATAGCGAACATATCGCACGCCAACTGGACCAAGTTAGTAAAAACATACGGATAGAGTTAGTACTGTTCGCAGAAGTAGAAGCACTCGCACAACGGACCCAACTGGCAACGCTTACAATTAATGGCGCTACTGCTGATTGATTCTTTTTTCAAATTTGACAGCTATTGTGCTGCCATCTGTACTTTTGTGATAGTACCTTTCACATTATTCTATTATTGAAGACACTAACATTTAGTGGTCTTTTACTCTGCGGTTTATATGAGAGTTTAGTTATTCATAGATGTTTATTCAAGTGCTTTGATAAAAAGAAGTATTTATTAATGTAATAAAATAATAAGAGTTTACGTATCAATTTGGTATCCTTAAATTCAGTATAAAATTGTAATATAATATTCAGAAAATTATCAAAACAGTTTTTATGTTTATATTTTTCCCATGTTTATAGTATTTTAGGTATGTTTATTACAAACGTTACAGAATTCAGTACTCTACATATGAAAAAAGTGATAGCGAAAAAAAAGAACTTCAAAATAAATATATAATGACTTCTCAACGCTTTTTCTATCTGTACCGTCCGTTCGCGTTCCAAACTAGGCAATAACACTATACAGATAATTGCCGTCTATATAGAAGCACATCGCTAACTAAATAACTTAAAAACTTTTTCGAAACATTTTCTAGGACTTTAAAATTAAACATAATTTTGATGAATAGCAAAAAAAAATAAGTATTTAAAACTTTGGGCATATTGTTATTAGTTTTGTATCACTAATCATCATCAAATAGAAAAAAAAACATATTCAAAATTCGAACGGAATTTGGCACTTATTTCTTGTTACATAGATGTTGAAAAGTGAGCCTTAGGTCGGGGTCGTAAAAGTTATATTACATACATATTACTTAGGGGTGAGATGAAAACTACGTTTAAAACGGCATCTATTTTACCTTATTTTTTTATTAATTAGTGAAATTCTCTTTAAGCAACTTACTTGGTTGGATGTGAAGCTGATTTGTTGGTAATGTTACCGTTAGTATAAGAACTTTTTGAAGCTTTGCGAAGAGAGTATATTTTCTGAAACCAAGTCTGAACATTTCTCAATGTAACTCTTACTAAAATGCTATGAGCCATTGCGAATTTTGATTCATGATATTATGCTATTGCATTCGTTTGATTTTGTATTGAACAAAATGTTCGTCTACATATTATTTTTTCTTGAGGTGTTAAAAAATTTAATAAAGTCTACGTACCACCGCTAATTTTTTAACAGATAAAATGTTATAGCTACCTAAGAAAACATTTGTTTTAGAATATAATGTATATTGTCGTCTTTGAGTTTTATGAAAATCGGCACAAGCAATTCCCAAAAATCTGTTTCGTATTTAAAATTAGAATTAAAGTTTTTTAAACAGTTGCAATTTCCTTGCGAAGTATGCATCCTCCTTTTATGTACCTATCTTTAGTTTAATCAATCTTTTATCAAGTCTAAAATTAAGGCAAACAATAGAATTTGAATCTGGATACGGCAACCGTCTACTTTAAGGCATAATAGTGGATAATGAGGGCGATATCAACAGGCACAGAATTGCAACTATAACATGGAACGTATTTGATACGGATTATGGCCAGGGCTACAGCTTGCCCAGTAAAAGATATTTCGATTCCTACTTTTACTAAAATAAGAAGGCATAATACCAAGAACTAGTGGAAACTTGGGAAAATAAATATGTCAGAACTTCTATCTTGGGAAAGATTCTACCATCAAATTTCTGTCATAAAATATATTATACGGAGAAGGCCCAACTAATGAAATTTTACAAGTACATTTTTCAAAAGTATCTATAAAAATGGCATGAACATGAGACTACAAAAAAGATGGACATAAAAATTATTTTTGACAGTCAAAAAAAGATTTCATATGAATGCCTTAACATCGCGTTCCATTTTATTTTCTATTTATAGTTATACTAGATGCTTTTTATTTTTTTATTTCATACAATAATAGTTGGAAATATAAGCTTTAGCTTGCTTTCGCTTTATAGCGAAAAGCAATTTCTCATACCCCGTATATTTAAAAGATGTATTCTCAAATGAAATTTGTTTCCTGTATCAAGTGTCAGAATCAAATTCTTTAACACATTTAAAATGCCTTCAAATCCATTTTATTTATGTTAAAATATCTAACGACTATCAATTAGCCATTTCACACTAAATTATATTTCTGTCTTGTTAGCCGTTAGGGATGACAACCATGATAAAATGTTGCCAGCGCATAAAATACGACATTCTACCGAAGAATTCTTAACACTTATTTAAAAAATATTCATTTTTATGTATTTCAATAAGTAGGCATGAGTTATTTCATCTATTTAAATGACGGAATGATTTCGAATCATTATTGAACTTGCTCTAGGCTAGATGATCATTATTGATAGCTTTCTCGTGCAGTACTGTTATATTGATATTATTTTTGACAGTCAAAATTAAGGGCATATTTTGATATTTAATGTCCATTGATATTTCAGAGACTATTCAAATTGTACTTATATATCATGATATTTATTTAGTAGGTGTGCCGTTTGATACTCTTCCTCTAATTCAAATTTATGATGATTTTATGATCTGGAAATTTATATTTCCATTAACATGGCAGGTGAGAGAGAAGTGTTATTTTATTTATTGGCTTAACTAGCCAAGTGAGGTTTCTATATATACATACAGTTATGTAGATTGATGTTTGCTTATAAGAAAGAAACTGGAAAATTAATAGGCCAACAGTGGACGTGAAAAACTTGAGAAGTGTCTTTAAATCTACCAATCAGTGATAGAGATGAAACTTAAAAAATTAACATCAAAATACACACAATTAATATTGCAGCTAAAATGTTTAAAGTAATTAATAAGTAATTTGATGATAGGTCAGATAACCATGTGAATTAATATTAAAGCACAAACAAAGTGACTTAGGTCAAGAACGTTCAAGATCTCAGCAAAAAGATAGTATGGACACCAATATATCAAGCTACCCTAAAAACTTTCAACCAATATTCAACTTAATAAATTCGGAATAAAGATAAATGTGCATTAAAAGATTTAGGCAGTTTGGTGTAAGTTGATGTGCTACAGTCTGCCCGTCGACATTATGACTGATTATAAAATATATAACCAAAGACTTTCCGAAATAATCTGTTGATGGTTAGTTAAGAAATTATTATAATTGATACATAAGTGGATAAAAGTTCAGAATGTTGGTCCATCATATGGTCGGTAGGAAAAAATGGAATTAATGATATCAAAATTTGAATGATTCATTTTAGTGAACGTTATGTCAGGTGCGTGATTAATATAGATTTGTTTGATGATTCTAATTGGAAAATATGCATACAGGTTAAATTGATCTGCATCTCTACTACTGATGGGAGATACCTACTTTCAATGAAGGAACAAATATTAATCAAGAAGTACCAAAAAACCATTAATTTTCATCAAAAGCTTCATCACCGTTGATTTTAGCAGTTTCAAGCGCGTTCGAACGAACACCTACCTTCACTGACGAATATATTGACAGACTATTATTCTATTTTGACATTTCAAAAGTTTCTATTAATAATTTAGTTGGAATTAATGATTTCGATCTTGACTTTGATCATCGGTATAAAATTTTAGTCATAAGTATTCTGTTAGAATTATCTCTACAAACATTCCTTGCATAAACTCAACAAGATGATCAAGATCTGAAATCTTGTTTCACTATCTCTAATCTACAATATTCTTCAAGTATCCTTGCCAGCCCTGGTCTTCAAGTCGACGTCAAGCGTCCGTTAGTACACGTCCTGCAACTTAACACGTAATGGGTTGTGAAAGCCGTGTGAACCTTTAAGCTATTGTACCTCACATACGATCACCTCAATTATCCACTAGTCTACAGCTAATTACTTATCGACATACTTACAATACCAGTAGTTTCCATCCTTCTAATTGTTGCAAATTATCGAGAATAGCGAATCAACTTCGATGTGTGCTGTGATCGATTAAGTTTTTTGCCAAACCAAATGAGATAATTATAGAACAGTTTCCATCAAATGTGGGCACGTCGATAGGGTTTTTATTGAGGTGTTAATCGACTTCTAATAAATTAGTTAATTAGATCGGATGTACTAACATTTTTTGCGGATTCTATCGGCGAACTTTGAACGTGCCAGGTGAGAATTATGAATTAAAAAAAATCAGAGAATCGAAGGATTGATATCGAAATTTATCTTGTATTAGAACCGAGTTTAACGTTTAACAACAGTTATGGTGAATTTATGTATGCTAAGATTTCTACCTATTAAACTTCATTTAGAGTTGGCAGACACTTCAGCTTTCTTCACTTGTATCCTAGAACTTATTTCACTATGAGGTTTCTAGTTTACAAGCCTATAATGAAGCAGGACCTGCAATTGCACTGCATCTCTTATGAATAAAAGATCAGATGTCTGACGAACAATGCGGAGGAGACGCGTGATCGGAATGACGGAATCGTAACGGTCAAAATTTGCCTATCCGTGGATTCTGTTGAATATGCAGATCTTACGGGTAGTATGACGCCTCGTCGTGGAATGCTAACGGTTGGTATACTTCGACAATGAATCTTGTCACATAGGTTTTACTATCGAAAGTAATATAGAGCCGGTTTTTGAAGATGTGCGCACGAGCTATTCGAGCCGAGCACATAAATGTGACCACGTGAAGTGGCATTGATGTGGTTCCTTAGATATGAACAGTGGTTACAGTTGTGTGTGGTTTTATACGTAAATTATTTTCATGCAGGTACCCGTAACCGCTTTAATATTTTACTACTTATAACTCACTGGATCCAACTTGACCTCTTGGCCTTTCGATCGGTTGCGGACACCGATGCCTGCGGGCCTTTTGTCCGCTACCACTAGACGATTACGGCTCATAAACACGTCACATGTCATAATTAACAATTCATATTAATTCATTGGTGACGGGGCAGGTTAGAAACTGTCAGTTTGAATGGTACATGTGATGGCTGTAGTATTGATGGTTCATTGAAGAGGGTATACAAGGGTTAATGAGTGATGTTTCTTATTTATCAAACCGTTGATTAGGTTTTGAGCAGTTAAACTGTTATTTATTATGTCACTTGCTTTCTGAAGTCTGAAATTTTCTTTAAATATTATGGAATTAGTTTTAGCTACTCCAGAAGTCACTATAAAATTGGGCTGTTCTGTAACATAGGTCCTATTATTTAAAACTAAGCAAATATACAAACACACATTAACGTTAATCCTGTATGTCAATATTCTAAAAAATAGTATCAAAGTAGGTATTAATTTTAAAAGTACATAGCCTTTCGTTCTCTTTAAAAACAATGCTCAGTACTTGTCACTGTTTGTTTAATTAAGTGTGGCTAGTAAGCTTACAAAATGTCTATTGCTGTGAATATGTTAACGATATGACTAAGCAGTTTTTGTAGAAGTCTTGATAATAGTTTTAGTACTATGCTTATCATGGTGTCATATCATGGTGAAACGTTGTTTGATTTTATAAGAGGTTAACTAGCGTGTTTGATCATAAGGAAGTATAATAAATTGTGAGATCTTACTAGCCGTAATATGAAAGGGTAAGGTTAGGACTGTAGAAAAAAATACACACGAACCAATTTGAAAAATGTTGAGAACCTTATTTCTTAAATCATAAGAGATAAAAAACACTCATTGTCACTTGTCACACCATAGATTTGGGGCCCAACAAGGTGGATATTCAGCCCGGTTTGCGTGGCAAGCGAAATAAAGTACCGCCTCCCAGCCTAGAGCAGGCGAGTAAGAGTCAGGTACTCCCTCTTACCTCACCCTGGACGAGATTACATTTGAAGATTCCCTTCTTAAAAAAAGATTGTGCAAATATTAAATTACAAAACCCTAAAAAAGCTACTACTCAAAAACCCTAACCAAATTAATTCAGTAGCCTACTGGTTAGAGATCAAAACATTTCAAATTGTGTTCTAAAAAAAAATGTGGACATCGTGCCGGTACTAGTAACGTCAAGTGTGAATTGACACTAATTGTTCATAAGTCCAAGCTTTCCTTTCTTTACCGATGTTATCTACGTTCTCGCACTAGCTGTACACGCGGCTTCACCCGTTAAAGCTATCCGTTTTGTTATCTCAACGGCTAATGGCGCACTTTAATTAGGATGACGAACCAGATTGCTGTTACAATTTCCATTATCCTATACTAATATTGTTAATGCGATAGTTAAGATGTTTGCCAAACTATATATGGCAAAAATCTATATTTTGATTGTTCCAGAAGGTTCAAAATGTGTTTGCAAATTAATTAAATTGTAGTTTGGAAGAAAAATACATTTAGGCCGTTAGTTGAATTGCTAATTAAGTTAGTTGTTTGTGACACATACATGTAATTGGGTTTGTAAGCGACTCGGATCAGAAGGAGGGACGGGTTGGTTTTTAGTCGGTAAGGTTCTGACAACCTCGATATTTGATAGAAATAGAGAGAGACACAGAGAGAGAGAGAGAGAGAGAGAGAGAGAGAGAAAGAGATTGATGATTTCCTCTTTCAAAAAAGTTGTATATTAATAAATGCCCCGCTAACATCTGCCACTATTTTTATTAACGATCACTAGGGATATCACAAGCGGTGTTCTCTTGTTTTATTTTATTTTATGGCTGCTGTTTATCAATTGATAATTCTTTATTGACACATGTTATCGTCAAATGTGAAATGTGACTTTAATTAGAAACTAAATGTACATTTTCTATAATTTATTCGATAGTGAACCTTTTAAGTTTTGCGTAGAGTTTAAATTCATATGTCAATGTTGAACTTTCAATATATTTGTGTTGGAATGTAAATTTTAGGTTGAAAAATATTTTTGGTGTATTAAAAATGTATTGACGATGCTATATTTTTTATGCTTGCATAATAGAGCCAAAAGTCGTAAAACTACCTCAATTTAACTGTTATAAATTTACGACGTTTAATAATTAAAAAAAAAAAAATGCAAATTCGTCAAATGACTTCTCCGGCACAGGGTGGGGCGAGAGACACAGTCTCTGACAATCCCTCTTACTGACTTAAAACCATGCTAACTTTGAGCAGGGGATGAAACAGAGTGGTTTGTAGTCAATTAGAGTCTGATATTCCCATTTGCCCCACTCAGGTCGTTCTACTTTGGGCGAGATAAGTAATTTGATGTTTTTCCCCCCCAAACAAAAAAAGTATGTTTCACGCTTTTCGTAAGACTGTTTTTTTTTGTGAAGGGAAAATCATCAAATCTTCTCCCGCCTAGGGCCGGGCAGGAGGGAGTGTCAGACTCTTATTGTCTAAAAACCCCCTCGTCCCTTCTCCTGCTCTGGGCCGCGGTCGTGGTGCCTCATTGCGCTTACCCCGCAACCCCGGCTAAACATCAACCCTATAGGGCCCCGTCTGTGGTGGTCTATTGGCTCTTTGAGTTCGTTAGACGGTATGACTCCGGTCGACTCCCCATTCATACCGAAACATGGTTCTCTCACTCTTAAATGCATTAATATATTATTATACATTCTAACTATGTATACATATAATACCACCCGCGGTGTAATTTGTACTTATTGCTTGTAACATATACTATTTACGATAATATAGTGAAACCTTCGTGGGAAGGGAAATGGTGTAAAGAAAAAGTTAATTTATTAATCGAATAATTTTTTATTTAAGTAGATAATTTTCTTTTTATTATTAGCGAATCTTGAGTTGTTTAATGATTTACTAGTAAATAGAACTATTTTTTAGTTAGAATTGATGTTTTATTAGCTTCGTTACTGTAGATAATAATAAAGATATTAAGTTTTTCAGGATGGAAAATTATTCTCGTGAAGGTGATTTGTTACAATATAATCTACCTAAATAAAAAAGAAATGTTTTTGATTGTATTTGTTTTTGATATATACATGTTATAATAGGTTCGGTTCAGTGCTGCAATATAAATAAGTACCAAATACCTTTTATTTATACTTCATGTGGGATTTTCTACACACGTAGGCTTATTAATAGAAATATTTTAAACGATAATATATACTATCTAATGGATGCTAGAAATCCGAACCATAAACCTGCCTTAAAAAAAATAGAAATAAAATGGCTGGCTCGACCGGAGGTATACCAACCACGGCCTCGCAGAAAATCGACTTAAAACAACACTTAAGTGCATTGTATTTCGTCGTGTGAGTGGGTTTACCGGAGGCCCAACCCTTTCCCTTCCATCCTCAATCCTCAAATCCTCAATCCTTACCATCAAGTAATCCATCAGCTCGTTTGCCAACCAATGACATGAAAAAACCTAACGTAACACAACTACACAATTAGCTAATTTGCTACAAAGCTTACAACGCGAGATTTATTTTAAGTATCGCATTGCATTAACTTTGTAAGCTAGTAATTGTAAAAGACGATCAATTGAATTATATTTATTGATTCATTCAACTGGATGGTTCTTGTTTATGAGTTTAAGATAAAATTGGCGATGTACGCGAACATTCTAGAAATCGTTTTATGTGGATATTTCTTATATTCGGATGTCGTCGTAATGTTTTCTCGTTTTGCTTTAGTATTCACATAAATTCTTACCTAGTTGTTTGAGATTATGGTTGTTACGAGTTACGACAAAATGTGTACTGGTTTTCATGATAAAAGTTGGAGTATTTACATTCATTAGGTATAAGCATAGGACGGTAAAACAGCAGGCGGATTGCCTGATGTTAAGATAAGCAATTGATACCGCCTATGGATATTCGTAATCACCTGTTCTTTGTATATGGGTTTAGGGATATCATGATTGGCAATTTGGGGATTTAGGAAATGGGACGAACTATACCTCCTGTTCCTGCCTTGGCCTCATATAAAACCGGTGTGTAACTTACGTTGCGTCCTGTGGTATGTAGTTATCGGAGTCTTAATTTCTTCCCCCTTTTATCCCAATCCTCAAAACCTTTAACACTCAAAAAGCGGAAACGCACTTGCATTGCAATTCTTTTGGTTTGGTTCTTTTGGGTGTTGTAAGTGACCATTTGCGCTACCTATAGCTTATTGTCAGATGATGTAAAGGCTCGTTCACTGCCCTATCCTATATAAAATCAACAACTTCAAGAACTTTCAAGCCTTCTCTTCACAAATGAAGTAGCAACCTTTGTACTTAAAACTCTTAAAGCTACTTGACCGCAAAGATACCTCCCACACGCCTACCACTTATAACTTGAAACAACGATTAGTTGTTTACATTCCAATCAAAAGTAGCTCTATGCTCATTTGTTCTTATTTCATTAATTTAGCCAAGTGGTTATAACTTGGTTAAGGTATTAGAGGCAAAAAATATTCAATAACAAGACAGAAAAAGTAATAGATAAGTTATCAAGTGAAAAATCACCGGGAATAGATAATATAAGAGTCATAGATATAAAATATTTAAGAAAGCAAATGGGTCCTATATTAGCAAATTTCACAAACATGTGTTTATCCAAAAGTGTGTATCCCGATCAGCTGAAGAATGCTATTATACGACCTATTTATAAATCTGGAAGTCAAACAGATTATGTAAATTACAGACCCATAGCAATATTATCTGTTATCAATAAAATTGTTGAAAAATTAGTTATGGCACAAGTTAATAATTTTCTTGAAACATATAACATACTCTCTGATTCACAGTATGGTTTCAGAATGGGAAAGAATACTGCCTCTGCCCTGTCCAGCTTTGCTGAGTATGTAAATGAAAGTCTAGATTCTGGCCGACAATTAATAGCGCTTTTTATTGATTACAAAAAAGCGTTTGATACTTTGGATCATGACATACTTCTACTGGCTATGGATGAATGTGGTATTCGCGGCCCGACTAACAGTTGGTTTAGGAATTACATAAGTAACAGAGAGATACGTACAAAGATAAGCGGTGTCACAGGAGAGGCGGCGCCAGTGAGCCTGGGTGTGCCCACCGGCTCAGTGTTCGGACCCGTGGGCTATGTCATGCATGTTAATAGTGTGTCAAATGTTGTAAATAATTGTCATGTTTTTATGTACGCAGACGATATGTGCGTGGTTTATGCATCTAAAGATATATTACAGGTACAAAGATATTTGCAGACAGACTTCGAAAACATAACTAAATGGGCTCATGACAACGGGATAATAATAAACTTCAAAAAAACACAATGTATGCATATTCACTCACCATATAATCAAAGTGCAAAAAATACAAACATAAATAATATTAATTTAATAGGACACACATACGACTGCCTACATAATAACAAACATGGATGTAATTGTGATGTAATTCAATATGTCGACAACTTTAAATATTTAGGCTTAAAAATTGATAAAAACTTCAACTTTTCAACTCATGTAAATGATGTTTGTAATAGGTTACGTGCAGTGCTAGGCAAGTTCTTCCAAATACACAGAATAGTCAACTCAGACACAATGAGGATGGTTTACCACGCGCTTGCCGACTCTCTTATCAGCTACGGTCTATTAGTATACGGGCGTACTTTCCAAACTTACTTAAAGGATATTAAAAATTTACAATTAAGACTGATAAAATACTTAGTGAGTAAGAAAGAGAAAAACATCTGCAATAAGGATTATGATAAACTATTTCCATTGTGTAAAATACTGCCCATAGATAGGAAAGTTGAGTATTTAATAGGATTAGAGTATTATTATAGCAATGAATATAAATGTATAGTAGAGAATAAATATAACGCCAGAAGGGCTAGAGAGCATATGTTAAATAAACCTAGAATAATTAACTACTATGGTAAGAGAACTAATAAATATATAGTGCCAAAAATATTCAATAAAATAGATATATTGAGAGAGGAAAATAAAGTGAGTTTGTTTATGTTGAAGAAGAAGCTAAGGGGAGAATTGCTCAAGAGAGCATAGGCAATGCATTCTTTAATGATTATCCTTTGTAATGTGTGTTTTTTGTGTTTGTTTTGATTTTAGTTTTGTTTTTTAATGTTATATAAAGTACTTAATTAGCTAGTAAGTAAAACAAATGAGCGCTTCTCGCCGTTAAACGTTATGTTTGGCGAGGATCTTTAATTATAAGAACAAAATGTTATAACTAAAATTGTACTTTTTGCTAAATAAATAAATAAAAATAAATAGAAGAAAAGTTGCTTGGACGTCCTTATAGGTTTCTTATTAATTTGGTTAAGTACGAAACGATCTCACGACTTTCATATAAGTATCCGATATATTTAAGTGGTTTAAGTTAATTAAAGCATTAAAAAAAGAACAAATCTGTTCTGATGATCTGTTTAAATTTTTGTTGCAACCAATCGTCCTAGGAATTATATAATTGAAGAGCCTATAAAACTCCCTATGCCGTTGTCTTTTCTAGCGTTTAAATGCTGTAAAGTTTTTAATTTGGAAAAATTGACAAATGGCTTCTCCTGCCCCGGGTGGATCGAGCGTAGTGTAGCCTGAATTCTTAATAAAAATATTAACTATTGCCTACATTCCAAAGAATGACAATGAATCGAAATTTAAAACGATTTATACTTGATGTTTTCCCACATCCAATAAAATACCTATCGACGAAGAAAATCTCAAATAACAATGATTAATATCGCAACAAAACTCGAAGCAATCATCGAAAGAGCCTTAAAGAACTCCATAGAAAAACAATAACAATATAGTAGTGGTTATATCGTCATTGATAGTAACCGACACTCACCAAGAAGTGAAGCCGACAGATCAATAAGCCAATAATAAAATAATATCATCGTTCAGAAATATCGAATCAAGAGACATTCCGAAGGCCTTAATTAGTACGTCATTACACGGATAAGGCAGTTCGGATCAAACGTGTAATTTAAAACTCATAACTCTGGTTATAGGACGGCCAGTATTATGAATAGAAGAAATGGAATGGTAATCATCAAATTATATGTTTCGAACGTGCGTTTAGGCTGTGGTGTGTTGGAAAGGAGCTAAGAGTTGTCGGCTTAAGTGTAGTAATGTTTTTTCTGATAGGTTTATTTTCAACTCTTGTAAGGCATTTGCTCTTTGACGTTTATATCAGAGAGTTTTTGGATATTCTTTAACCGCTTTTAGTTTGTATTTAACCTTAGATTTTTGTATATATATATATATATACCTATATATTTCTTTATTCTATCTCTAGATACAACCCCTATCGACTTATTAAGCATTTTCAAATCTATCCGGTAGTAAATGTGTATGAAAACAAAGCAATAAACATTTCTAATTTCTTTAGTCCTTTTGTTTTTTTAAATACTAGCAGCTCGCCCTTGCTTTGCACGGGTCTCATCATCTCGCTTACGATGAAAGGGTTCCTATTACCCAACTTTCCCCTCTACTTTTCTAAAATTTTCTTTCATATGAACCTTTTCCTGACAATAACACACAAAACAAAAAAGCATCAGTAGAATTGATCCAGGCGTTATTGAGTTGTGCGCTTACCAACATATATTGCGATTCATTTTTGTATTATAGATAGATTAGAATTAATAGGTACTCTAAAGACTTTATCCTAACCGATTATTCTCCATTTTTATTGTACGTAGAACAAATAATTTACTATTAGGCATGCTAAACGAGGAGGTCGACATACAATTTGAAAACAAGAAAGTCTTAAGTAAACTTTTTGCAGACAGCTAACGTTAGTGCTTATCTGAAGTAGGTAGTATAAACACAAATTGGCCTTTAAACAAATAAGGCTCGTTAAAACCATTCAAATATTTTAAGCAAACAATATATTCAGTGAATTTCGGACATCTTTGAATATTTCCACGTAGTTAGCGCACTTAATTGATGGCGGTTTGCTGATGAATGTAAACTCCTTAGGCTTTATGCTGCCCTGGTATTCCAAACTGAATGAAATAACTTATTACCGGAACATTTGCCTTCCAAAAACTTCAAAATAATTTGCATTTATTTCAAGAGAATGTTGTCAGATGTTCGCGTCGTTAGCGCATGTGATTAATGTCGGATATTTATGGGGAATGTTAAGCTCTTTATCTTGATGCTATCCTGGTATCTCAAGCAGGAAATTGCATGGTTATGGTGCTCATTATTTGTTTACTGATGTTAAAATATTTTTACATACTTTATTTGATGCCACCCTGGTATCTTTAGGCTGCATACGATCTGCATGTAATTTAAATTTATTTATTTTTTCGTCATAAAATACAGGGTGTTTTAAATGCTGTATAAAGATAACTATTTTAGGACATCAAAGGGTCATAAAATGCAAATGAGAGCCATTTTCTCATAAAACTAACTAGAAAAATACCCACGGACCAGTGACCTTAACCAATTGTTATCATCGAGGTCATTAGTGGTAAAGTAAAACTCTTTTGTATAATAAACCCATATTGTCTATGAAGTACTTTCACTGCTTTTAGAATTCTTAATAAACGCTGTTTCATTGCATTCAGACTAAGTGGTTGATGGTCTTAAAGCAAGCATTCGCTAAAATCATGATGATTGCTATTAATTAAAATAATACTTAGATTAAGGAGAGAGAGATTTGAAAAAGCGTACTGTTATTCTAAAATTCCTTTAGTCGTACTTCTTTCTGATTAAGAACCATTACATTATGTATTTAAGTTTCGATTTAATTTGAAGTAAGAAAGTAAGATCTGCCTTTCAAGCTCAACACGTCTACGTTTTTATTAAAACAATTAATTCAATCCCATTAATATCGTACTCGCGAAAATTTGAAACATTTGAAACAGAGATAGATTGTAATAAATTAATAATAATATGCTATTTTTTACCCTGGTTTTATGGGCAAAGCCATTGTCAGAAACTATTGAAATTTTTTTTGTATATTTACACAAATATGTTATGCTATGCGATCAACTCCATTCAATAATGAAACACTATTTGGCTTATGTTTAGCTACCATACGGATGGGCTCATTACCATCTAAGTATTAAACACAATTTGAAACTAGTTATACCGCTTAAAATTTCGAAATCTTACGTCTAAACTGTCGTTTTTACCTCTAAATACAGGAAACAATCCATGAAACCATACTTAGATGTTGCATGTAATTAAAAACTTTCGTATCGCCTTATCGTAATGTCCAATCTCTACAATATCACCAAAAACATCTTATAAGCTAACCAAAAATCATGAAATGTTTTAATTTAAATAACTTTACTCAATAATTATTGGTTCATGAAAGATAATAAATACCATCATACAAACTGGTAATGGGTTGGATTATATAAGATATTTTAATTAGATTTATAGTAAGTGGGGTTTTTGAGGGGGAAAATGTGGCATCAAATATTTTTTTCCTTGCTGGATGGGGCTAGTGATAATGCTAGACTAACTTAAGACCACCCTGTTTCTTCTGGAGCCCCATAACCTCGAATTGTGGCTATTACAGAGTCTGGATTGGTATCTTATGTGTGTGACGATTACTTGAGCTCCATTTGAAGATGGATATAGACTTCTTTGATACTCGATATTTGGGCCTTCATGCCCAACTACTACAATTTTTTATAGGTATTGTAACTCTTACTAATAACCAGAATACGAATGCTCCTTCTATTTATAACCTTCTTCTTAAGCGTAAGACGTTTTGAAACATGAATTCCTGTCTGTAATTTGAGTTACATCGCTTTTATCATCATCAGTCTGTTTCTGTCTACTCAATCATTAACTTTTCACATATGAAAATGTATCTTACAGCGCTTTCACAGATGCAAAAATTTCACCCGTCCAAGTCCTATCGTAGCACACAATATAACAATCAATTATTCATTATACATAGATAATTAGCAGACGTCAAACAATATGGTGGATACATTTACCTACACACGACACAACAGTTCGGACACGCGACTTTTTGTCGTTTAACAGTAAAATAATTATCTCCTGTATTCAATTAGTGCGGTGAGAAAATGACATGTCTATCGTTAGATCGACCAACCTATCATTATCATTACGATACGGCGACGGATATAGAGTGTGACTAGATGCGGCATTACGATGAAATCGGAATGCTCAACTTTGTTGAATATTTGTCGGCTTTCATGTGGTTGTGTGTGTGTGTGTTTGTTATAATTAATTTAATTTAATTTATTTGTCATGCCTACGAAAGTTTAGTCCTTAGAGTAAACGATCAATAGAATTTTAAATGAAACAAGGTTATCTGTCTAGCTTAAGGTCGGACACACTACTCGATTTTGTGTTAATTTAAACTATAAAATAATCAATAGTAAATTATCGATTTTCCAAAAAAGATCACTTCTCTCATGTCATTTCTAATTTGTTGTAAATCTAGCACATTGCATTGTTTTTAAAAGATATTTAGAGTCTAGACGCATGTTGACCTATTCAACAGATGCCTTAGGCATATAGACATGCTCATTAGCAAATTTAACAGCCGTTATCTCGCTGTCAAACGGTAAGTCACGCTGCTTTCCATTGATTACATGCCAAACGCATCAACATCAAATAATTCTTAGTAATAGCTCTGGTTAAAAGGAAGCTAAGGCTAGAACAGTTAAAGTGCAAATATGTAGGTAGTTTAAGAATTACTCGAGGCGTTTAGTATTTAATTTTTTATCTCTGTCAATAAGAATTGAAAGTGAGGATAGGTGAAAAATTAAATTAAGAAACGTTTTATTGTCCGAGACAGTACAGTGGTGTATATGTACACAGTTATTGTATTGTTTTTTTTATATTGTATTGTTATTACCTACTACTTAAGGACAAAGAATTAAATTAACAGTACATCAACACGAAAAATTCTAATCAAAAATAATAAATAGTAAATAGATTATTCAATTCTAACTAAAGATTAACATAAACATAATTCATGTTTGAATTTAGAATATTATGAAATATTGGTTGAAACAATGAAAACAAACAATATGTAATCCCTACTAAGTTCAAAATACGTGCTCAGCTACGCTTCGATTACACTTTCCGCATCTATAACTCTTTGTCGAGAGCCACCTGGTGAGATGGCAATGAACCTACGGCTGTAGGTACCGACGACACCCGTGCCAAAAAACTTGATATACTCGAGTACGACCCGCCATTAATTGTGCCAACATTTTCGATTTGATGTAGCAAAGTTGTAGTTTTGTAGTAATATGCATTTTGTTTGTGTAAAGTGAACCTTTTTGATATCGATATTGAGTTTATATTTAACCGTGCCAATATTTTTCGATTTGATGTAGCAAAGAAATTGTGTAAGTTGTAGTTTTGTAGTAATAAGTGAACCTTTTTGGTTTCGATATAGAGTTTATATTCTTTATTGTGTATTTTACTTCAAATTTGTAAGTTTGTATGTAGGGGGTAATCTTTTGAACCGCTGTTTGGATTGCCAAAATTGTTTCACTAATCGATAGCTACAATGTTCCTGAGTGCTATAGGCTATAAAACATCACGCTGCGAACAAATGGAGCAGCAGGTGAGATCGCGCGAGAGTAGCTACTTATTTACAAAATTTGAAATCAGATGTAGCTTATCTAACTAACCGAAAGTTGATGTTTAATACCTAATATAACCTTTACTGATAATTTATGAAAACTATGAATAAATAACTTTTTATTACATCAAACTTAAATAAATATTAACGCCTACAAGAAGTCTGTAAGTCAATAATTCTTCATTCATGTCTTTAAGGCTTAGGGTGTGTCAATATCTATACTCGTAGAATTCAATGACGTCAGCTTACATCTAGAATTAACAGCTGCTCGCAGGTGGCCGAGGTGATAACTTGATTTTTACTTGCGCATACGCCGGCCATGTGAAAATGTACATCAGAAGCATCACTTTCAACGAAAGAAGGTAGCAGCTTAATATAAAGGACTCATTACCAATTAATTGATTTATTAAGAAGACGTAGTGCACTGGTTTATGAAAGTGTGCCCTTTTATAATATGAAAGACCAAACAATTTGGCTAAATTTAGTCTCTAGTTTGTATTGGAACTAGACGAGTCGATTCGTTCACTAGTTACAGAAATAAATGGTTAAATATTATTAAGAATTCATTTATTTACAACAATTTATAATATTATCACTATGCAACAGCTACATTATAAGATTTCAATCACCTATCGGAATAAAAAAGGCGATAAAGTAGTTTGACAAGTTCCTAAGCAAATAATGGAACTTCTGATTAAACTCGATTGTAAGTTATCATCTCTCCGTTGTTGCTATGGTGAATGGGCGTTTATTTCCGTTTATTATAAATCATTAGATGTTAGATGTGCCGCATTAAAGGCTTAACTTCTAAAACTTGTTTTAAAATCTAGTATTACCATAAAAAGTAGGCAAGCACTATGACCTGTTCAGGTTTGATGTTTTATTTAAGTTCTTTAGCTGGATCGATTGATGTGAGATAATTTTGGCTGGTATTAAATAGATTTTAATCCCTAACGTATGGCTGGTCTGGATCGGAGTGATACCACGGCCTTACAGAAAACCGGCGTGAAATAACCAAACCGTTGTGTGTGAGTAAGGTTACCAGAGGGCCAATCCTACAAGTCTCATACTTGAGTTTTTAATAGTTAAATAAACATTATATCATCTCATGCCATTAATGAAACTTTAAACAGTTTTGAATTGCAAATTCTCTCCAAATTACACACAACTCCGTAAAAAGAGAATATATAGAAACAATATTTTACCCATACATTACCAAGCGTGTCCGTTGGCGGTAACCTTAGAAAAAAAAAAAAAGAATAAGCAAGGCTCAATAGAGGCGCAAGTAGGTCTCAGTTTACATCAAACCAGTATTTAACTACTTGTAGATAAACCTCTTTTCTCTATTTTTTCCCAAAGAATGGTGGCTATAAAACAATTAGCTAAGAGAAAATGTATAAACACACGTCCACATAAAACTTAATTTTATGATGTTTTCTTAAAAAGCGGTTGTTCCGGAAGAGATTCGCATTGTCCACATTCCGACTGTAGGCTGGTCTTTTAAAACCTTATTTTAATCGTGACTCATGCACATAAATCGCTTTCTTCTCGCATCTGCCGATTTCTTATTATAATATTCACAACTTAATTTGTCTTACTCAATATTTTGTTGATTATTTGAAGAATTTTGTTAGTTAAATAGAAATGTATTAATCATCGTTTATGATAGCAGTAGTTTTCTCATAGGTATCAGCTATTATCTCAGATTAATAAGGGGTCGTCACAATAATTGTATCTTCTTCGATTCTCTGCTACAAGGCATTAACTAACTTACCACAAACTCCTGTTTCTTTCAACATACTTCCTATATAACTTTGCGCAAACATAAACTTAGAAATGTATCAACGATTGATAATAAAACAACAACATACTCTATCCTAAACAAGTCTTTATTTGTCTCTTAATTAGTTCTTCGGTATAAAATTCGCACACAACTTCGAATCCAGCGTTAAAAGTAGATGTAAAAGCCCTTCGTAAAAACTCGTAAGCAGTGTCAAAGACAAGAATGCGTAGTAATGACGAAATACTTAGAATATCCGACCCAACCCAAGTCAAAAGTGAATGACATGGGTCTTTCTTATATGCTAATAGACATGAGTAATGTTGACGGTGAAAGTGGGCCCATAGTTGATTAGGAACTTTTTTTAGAAACCTCTTTTTATAGAGAGGACAATTATCGCTTGCGACTGGGAAATGAATAGACTGTTCGTATGAGTATCGCTGAGGTCGATTGGGTTCTGACCCGTTTTCGGTTTATTGATATTCGGTGAATAGAGTTTTGTAGGGTTTGATGTACGATGAAAAAACTTGATTTCTGATGGGTTATTGACGACGAGCTTATTTATTTTAGGTACTATCTTCCTGCCCACGACTTAACTTGCAAGCACTGTAATTTACACACGTAAATCGCCCTCTTGAATCGTTCTATTTACAAAAAAAAAAACGGTATCAAAATTTGCCACGTAGTTTTAATGAACTAAGCATACAGAGGGACAGACAGTTGGGAGCGACTTTGTTTTATACGATGAAGTAATAGTGAAGCGAATTATTATAATAAGTTGTTATATTATTATACTAGCTACAAGCTGATACTATATAACTAATTTTAAAGTTTATTGTAAATATCAAGAAATTGCATAAAAAAACTTAATACCTTTATGCTACTGTGACATTCTCATTCACTATATTTGCAATCAAGTATTGTTAAACATAACATATTTGATTTACGACCGAACTTGAGAAGTGCGATATTAATTATATAGTTTAAAATAATTGCTAGACTATTTAAGCTGTCACGATAAAGTGCAAATTGACAGTTCACACCTGTGGCTTGATAGAAGAACAATGGCGTGATTAAGTACCTACTTAGTGGGTGTTATTCAGTAGGAAACATGTACTTGTTACATATAATGAGTCCAACTTTTTGCCTTGCCCTGCCAGAAGTGGTTAGGATCTTTTTTCTGCTATGTAGCAACAAAGGTTACGGGGCGTGTGATGGTGAACTGTCTTCAAAATGTTCTATTGCGATATCTAGGGCTTGTAAAAACTTCAACTACGTAAGTCGCTGACCACGGAAGAATTTGATTGTGCCTTTTTAAGAACTCTAACTATTTACAAATGGGCCATTGTAGCCACGGTTTTACATAAAACCGAAATGAAACAACTACAACGTTTTGTTTCGCCCTGTGAGTGAGGTCTCCGGAGCCCCAAATCCCTTCCCCTCCCCCATCCCTTCTCAATCCTTAAATATCCCAAACCCTTATCCCCAAAAGGACGGCAACGCACTCCTTCCTCCTTTGTTGATTGCTTACCATCACGTAATCCGTATGCTCGTTTGCCGCTGTTTAGAAAAAATGCCTCTCAAAATTTATGTTCTGATAATATTATTAATGACTGTACTGGATATAGGAAGCTGTTTGTCTATCTGATAATTCTGAGAATGTAAAGAGAACTTAGGAAGCGATACTCAAAGATATAATAATTTACTTAAAAGGTTTCATAAACACCTTTACCCATTACGCTCTTCTCTGACTAATGCAAAACGATAAAAATGAATAACTTCATATTCATTACTTGGTTCCGTGTAACCTTTTGCACCCTGTTCCATACATGCTAGGCAATGTACATCGCATTTGCTTAAAATATCACTTAGCTTGCAACTGGTATCTAGGAACGTTAACTTAGAATTTGAATAAAGGGGAAGTATTAAATAGTGTTTGAAAGATTGTCGACGCTGGGAGGTAATGTTCGATACAGGAATAAGATATTTCATTAGCGGTACTTTATAGTAAGTGTAAATTATATTAAAGTTAATATATTTGTTGAATCATACTGTATTTTATTGTAGTAGATATTGAGACTGATCGTTGTGGCCCTGGGGTTAGAGCCGCTTCTTAAACATGAGGATGAGGGCTGCAACCTGGCGGGTAGAAATACTTTTTTGATACAGTTATTATGTAGTTCGGAAAGAAAAACAACACAAAGAAACCTACACTTATAAGTTTGAGAAAGCGTGGTAATTAATGCTCAAATTTTGTCTTGAAAGAACGCAGTGGTTTCTTCAGTGACGGTTTCCTATGCGACCGTAGCATTACTCCGGTCGAATTGGACCATTCTTGGGGTATGACTCTTCCAGTCTTGAATATTAGTCTTCAAATATTTTCAATATGCTATGACTCTTATAACTGCAAGTACATCTAATGAGTAAAGGGTCCTCGACCTTTTTCATTGTTTCGGCAATATTAGCAGTGTGTAGAAAAAAGTATCAATTACATTTTGGTGTTCTTTTTTTAACATTTTTATTATTATAGATATGTGAATAATTGTGGGTGCCTAACCGTATCAATTAATAGGATAGTAACAATTATTAATACGATCAATGCATGCACGTTTATTGTTTATTGTGCAGCTTATTCATTTATAAATGTCATTTCGTTGATAAAACCCTGAGAAGTTTATGATTGGATTTTCTTATCTCCATAGATTTAGAAACAAAGGATTAATATATCACAGATGCAATAATCATCTTCCCAGAGCTTCTCGCGTAACATTACATCTCATTTGCCATTAAATAAGTGGATAGGTAATTGCAAATGCTAAAATGTATACAGATTTTTCCTCATTAAGGCGTTTTAAAAGACTTTTTTGGTAAGAGCCATTGTTTAAGCTTGCGCTTTTCGTACACAAATATTCTGGAGGGATTACAATCGATTCAATCATCGCTAGAATATGGTAATTTCCAACTAGGCAAATTTAATACTTTTATCCAAATTTAACTGTTCTCACATAATGGAACTATCTAAATTATGTAACAATGCATTGTAAAAAGTGATTGAAAAAGAGTAACCATGGAGTTTCTTGCTCGTTCTTCTCCATAGGAATCTACACTTTGGAACGAGCAAATAGCTTCACTAGAGGACAGACGGACAGACTGACACATAAAGTTAAACCTTATGATATCTTTTTTGCTTGACGTTCAAAAGTGCCTTTTTTGGTCTATTTGAAATAAAGAATTTGATTTGATTGATTTGATTTGATTTGATTTGATTTAAAAAACTATACTTTTCCATGAAACATGACTTCGTAGTATTTTTGAGAAATACTTAGATTAGATTAGCTTAAGTACTTATTTGTTAAAAATAGCTAAAATACAACGAAAATTTCGTGTATCGATAGATCACAATTCAATATTCTATTGTATTGAAACGTCCAATTAATTTATTTTTGACATAGGAAAGTTAGATATCGATATGTAACTAAAAACAATAAATCGACTAAAACGAAAACGTACCTTGAGTTCCACGACTTTTCACCGACTTCAACAGTAAAGATCGACTAACGGCCAGTGAAACTAAAAGAAACGCGTATCTAATGGTACAGATCTCCTGTACTCGTAATGACACTCGATACAAACAGCTGTGCACTGATTACTGTATATTTTCTATACTACGACGCATCATTACTGTAATAGTGTACACGCGTCCGCGACTAAACTAGTGATGTGAATAGTTACGATTTAATTAGTCGATTTTTTTGTTTGTGTTCGATTTTTATTGTTGTTTCATGGTTTTTATGGTCGATTATTCGCAGTTGCATTTTGAGAGTGCTTCTAGATTCAGTTGCGGAAATTTAAGGCAAAATAACGAATTATAATAATTTTTGTTTTTTGAAAATATTTAGTTATGAAATGTGGTCTGGCGTTGTGTTCACCGCAATGAGTTCTCCCTCTCTATCTGGGTCATAAAATAATCTATTCAGGTAACAAAATGCAATTATATCATAACGTTACACATTAGTTAACAGTTGGAAAGCAACTTATACATTATATGTACCACTAAGAAAATTGCTTCATATATTGTTGTCTATTATGCCTATGTACGTGAATTTATGATAGGTATTTTATCAATGTAAGTAAAAAAATGGAAAAGCTCTACCCGATAACAATTATAAAGATTGAATAGTTATAGGAGTATTTTGTGAAATTATAACATTTTAATACTCTCTACTACATATTCTGGCGCATCTGAGTGAGACAATCAGGTTACACAAACAGGTATCTTCTATACAAGCACGTCGTTAGAGTAATGGTGCGCACGCGACGTTGCTTCGAATAATGACGCTCTAACATTAATAGTGACAATTTAATTTGTCAATAACGAATCGACTTCGGTATACTTAGATTTACTTGTAAGATTAATGAGGATATTTTGTTTTAATCGTGAGTGGGTAAGGGTAGTGTTAGAATAGTATGTATCTTGTTTTAAGAGCCTGAGTGGTGTTACTTTTGGTGAAATAAAAACCTGTATTAGAATATTATAAATATAAATCTTAGTACAACGTTACCTTAGTACTGAGTTTTGACTACTTAAATCCAAAATAAATGTAAATCAAGTATTTGCTTAGAATTATTTACCACAGCTCAGCACATTCTTTAACGGAAAGCCAATAAGAGCTTTAAGCTAAAACAAAGATACTAGGGGTAAGATACCCCTAAAATAGTTGCAACAAATTTAGTGTCATTATTATAAAAAACAGAAATAAATATCGACATCTTTTTTCATCGTCACCTGCCCATCACTAGTGATTTGTGCGTGCCACAGTCGCGTGCACCCACAACCGCTGTACATTAGAGAATAATAGAAAAACAAATTGAATTAACGAGATTTTCTCGCAGAACATAGAAATTATGTCGGCCGCAGCTGCTTTGGTATTGTTATTATGATAATTTTATGCGTCACGTCACAGGTACTTGAAGGTTTTGTTGTTGAAATCAAAAAAGGTTCATTTCGCTTTTGCGTTGCCGTTTAGCTTGTTGTTGTCAAGGTGTGAATATTAGCAAAATGTCATATAGGTCAATCATAATAATTTATGATATACCATTTCAGCCTCGGCCTGGAACATGTTAAGGATGGTTTTTTAGTCAGTAGAAGTCAAACACTTCCAAAAACAAATGACTTCTCTCGCCCCACCCAGAGCTACAGAAGTCATTTGATGTTTTTCTCACAAAAATAACACATCGTTGCACCCAGAACTGTTTAAGTTACCATTAATTAGAGCTGTAGGTAGTAAATCAGCCGGGGTTGCGGGGTAAGCGCAATGAGGCACCGCGACCTCGGCCCAGAGCAGGAGAAGGAACAGGGGGGTTTTTAGTCAGTAAAGTCTGACACTCCCTCCCTGCCCGGCCCTGGGCGGGAGAAGACATTTGATGATTTTCCCCTCACAAAAAAATAGGTAGTAAATAATTGGCTAGTACCAATATTGATACTTTAATATTTAATTACTTAAAATACAACCAAAATAAGACAATCAAGATTTATAACAAATTATTACCTATCTGAAACTGAGGTTATCCATGGTCGGCGCTGATCGCCTGTCGATCATAATTTAGTATTTTCCAAAATAATCCTTCTCACATGATTTACTAAAACGAACCCTCGGGAATTCCTATTCTATTATCTTCATAAAACTTTAAAAGTATTAAAAAATATAAAAATAAATCGAAAGAGAATTTGAACTGACCCTTTTTAAAGATGATCAGTAATTATCCTTTCTAAAAATAAAATGGATTCCTGTTAGATATTGTTTCCCATTATAGTTAAGCCGCGTTAACATGAATGAGCTCATAGTTCATTGTTTATTAATTGCATAGTGGTATTAAAATTCTAGTGTAATGGTTATCGAATTTTTGTAATGTTCTAAGCAATTAATCTTTTTTGGAGAATGGAAATAATTTTCCTGATTCTTGTTTTGTTTCGTCAAATGAGCAGACCCATCGTTAGATTAACTCATCGGAACTGCCCGTGGCCACCTGCAACAATTACCTAGATGTTTTAAACGCCTTGCCGGTGTTTGGGCTTAGAGATTCGGATATGCATCTTATATTTGATTGAAAAACTAATAAAAATAATAAATAGTAAAGTGGTGGTGGTCTGTTATACCTAGAACACGCATTATCTAACTGGGAACCGTGTGTTTTTAAAGAAACAGGCGAAAATCGTATGTTAGGGCAACACTCTATAATTTTTTCTTGTGTTCGTTTATGAACATACAATTTGTAGATTGCACAAACCATCGACACAGCCGGTGGCCCATCCAACGCGCTATACATACATCAAGTGACTGAAGATGTGTAATTCAAAAAATCATTAAATAGAAAAATATTTTGTCAAGTCTACACAAAGCTTTACATCCAACGCATTAGTACGTACCCAAAGGATGCAGTTATTACAAGAACGTATTATTACGAAGACGTATCAAGTGGGATCATATTATTTCTCTAACGTCTCTAATATGATCCAACTGCGATGGATCACAAATTACCAGTCTCTTACAATCGGAATGCAACTATCATTTAGACGTGATTGCGTTTTATAACCATTTTATCTTTGTTTCAATTGTGACTACAGTATGACTGCGTTTGGCTTTCTGATCAAATATGTAGTTACTTTAATATCTTTCCTGGGTTTGTAAAAAACTTAAAACTTTATTGATTAATGTGTTATCATTAAGCAAATTCAAAACAAAACGATAAAACAGAAATATTAAATAGGTAATGTGTTCCACGTTAATGTAATTAAAGATAATTGCAAATTCATTATAATTTGATGAGCAAAATTTATTTAAAATAAATAAACAAAAGTACTTTTTTTGTTTATAAAATTAGTAATATAAATTGAACCACTAGTAAGTCAAATTAATGTAATTAGAGCACATAGCAATTTTATTACAATCTGGTAACTAGCTGTATGATGGCTGTTTATTGAGTACGTATAAGCAATTATTGGGTGTTAAAGTAGTTCTCTGATTTGAGACTGCAGGCTCGCGGCTAATTTGAGACTGTAGGCTCATGCTTAATTTGAATCGGACGTGCGTCGATAATATGATGTTAAACTTGTTATTACAAGCCGTTGTGTGTAGTATAGTTTGAGGTGTATATTACTATACTTGTATTATGACTGTGTCTAATATCGCCGGTCGTGAATTTTATGGGGAGTTAAAATATATGTATTAATAAAATAATGATCAATACTTAGCTGTTGCAGTGGCATTTAATCAAATCTGGTTAAAGTCATTGCCGATCTGAAAATAATTAGGAAAACCCTAGGGAAAGGAGATATTTAAAAAATGTTAAGCACAATGTAACCACCTGACCGCCTTGAGTTCTCATAAAATAGTGTGAATGAATACAAAAACAGATTAAACTTGACATTGAAATTCAAATAGGAATTAATAAAATCACGGAAATATCCGTTTTTTAAGAAATCGTAACTTTCTCTTTCCGATATCGTTTTTGTAATATGGAAATATTAAACTTATACGCGAAAGCATAAATTATGAAGTATCAAGACGGCGTTCAATTAATAACATCATTGACATTTAATGCTTGAGAAATTCATAGAAATATAAATCCGTGACGTTTAAGATATAAATAATGTTCATGCTCGCTTGACTTTATGCGAGCCTAGTATCCTTATGAGTAGGTTTCATAATTTCTAATTGATTTTATATTAATTAATGCTGTTTGTTATATGCTGTTTAAAATCCATTTATCTTAACAGTCTTTACTGATACTTCCTGAGCCCGTCAGTAATATTAGAATAAGAATAATTTACATTGTTTATTTTATTAAGTTTGTTTTTATTAGTTTATTTAATGTTATCTCTTAGTGATGTTATGAACTTATGAAATTTTTTCGTCGGTCGGTATTCTGAGATACTTAGTATTCGTTTGATTTCAATATTATTATTTTTCCCCCAGATTTTTGCCAGCGCGAATTGAATGAGAGAAGACCTCTTAAAAATGGGCTTGCTTCAATTAAACTGTAATGTCGTTTAAAATTTTAGCTTCTGGCTAATAGACTAGTGACTCTAAAGCACGTGTTTCTGCAAATTCCTACGATTTCTGGATTCAAACCCAAGGCACGTGTTTAAAAGTCTTATACGAAACAAGAACACAACCGTCAACCCAATCTTATACACAAATATGTAAATTACAACGTATTTAAAATTCTGCCAACTATCTCCTTAACTCTTATACATTTCAGTGCCCGTCCGTTACATTTCAAAAATTCCTTGTTGACGCGTGGGAACTGCGCGCGCGCCGTTCCAGGAACGTGCGCTTGCGATCATCAGATCATTTCTGTACATAGAGTATTTAATACGACTTGAATTTTCCTCATTTATAAATGAGATCAAAGCTTTTTTAAGTTACGAATTATGAATATTTATATACATATACTATGTATTATGTTGGAGTAAACAGTTATGATAATTTGAATGTAAAATGTATTTTTTAAATTGCATAAATTAATTAAGCTAGTTAGTAGTTAGTTAGTACTTGAATATTCTACTATTGACACAAAAAGTTAGTGAAAGTATTTTTTTATAAATGATGTTTAATTTCCATTTGTGTTCAATTATTATGTATGTCCCTGCTTCGCAAGGTTGTCCACATATTTTTCTTTTTCGATTTGTTGTTATTTCCCTATTTTCTTCAAGACATGGTAAAATTCATCTCTTATACACCATCTCGTATAGTATGAAATACAAAAAAGAAAATTGGAGCAGCGAAATCGATTCAGCTATTCTCGTGATTAGCGCGTAACAACAAATTTGACGTTTTACTTAAGTATCAACCTCTGTAGTCTTTGGTCTGCTCAGATTTAAATTTCGAACATACTCATTCTTTTTTCTTCAATTACTCGTGTTGTGTCGTATCTCTTACTTTACTCTTACTCTTTGGCATTCATCGCCGTGTGGCAACCTGCCAACTGGCCAATCATCCAATTTTGGCGTAAACTTACATTACAAAAATTATTCTTTGCACATTTATTATGTTTACACTGCTCTCTTTCGCGGAAACCTTCCCTTTAAACGTCCGCGGCTCGTTGAGAACTGTACGGAAAACGCAAACTTTTATTTACCGTTGCAAATTGTATAATTATTGAAAAATCGATCTTAGTGCTACGCGTTAAGGTGATGGTACAGGGTGAATGTGTGTAAGGTGCATTGGTATCATTGTTTTTTTACATACTACTTTTAATTGATGTTGACGGTAAAATCAATGTTATTGTTTTTTTTCGTGATACATGAGCTTGAGTATTGATTGTGTATAACAGTTATTGCATTATTGGAAATGAAATTATAATTGAATGAAATTGATAAAGTTATTACTTTCTGGTGAATGATGATATGATCATGTTATATTGTTACTGAATTATGAATCTTATTTCACTTAGTATCTTCTACTAATATTTAAACAGTTTTTGAAACTATTTCTTTATG
Source organism: Spodoptera exigua (assembly GCA_902829305.4). NCBI lineage: Eukaryota > Metazoa > Arthropoda > Insecta > Lepidoptera > Noctuidae > Spodoptera > Spodoptera exigua. Next base: position 11,218,373 of record LR824612.2, read on the forward strand.
ATTCTATAGGTGATGCATACATCTATACTAATATTATAAAGAGGTAAAATTTGTAAGTTTGTATGTAGGGGGTAATGTTTGGAACCGCTGGTCGGATTGCCAAAATTATTTCACTGATAGATAGCTACAATGTTCCGGAGTGCTATAGGCTATAAAACATCACGCTACGATCAAATGGAGCCGAGCAGCGGGTGAAACCGCGTGAGAGTAGCTAGTTAATAATAAATCCGAGGAAGGGAGTTGTTCGAGTATCCTTGAACAATAGTAACGCTGTGTTTTAAATTCCTATTACCTCGAAGCTCAATTGTATACCTACATAAAGTTAAACTGCTAGAGAAAACAGTAGAGTCTTTTATATGAAAATTCAAATTATTCTTCGCGCATCCCATAATATTTGTTGGCGCAACTCTTTATTGTTGTAATGTCTCACAATTCACTCAAAATGGCATTTCTCCACAGACGCGGGCGCGAGCTGGCGAGTTATGGCCGATGGAACGGCCTGAAGGCATGCCAGTAATACAATCGCTAGAGGTCATGTGCGGGAAGGATCACATGGACGTCCATCTTACGTTCTCTCACCCCTTCGAAGGCATTGTATCGTCAAAAGGTATGTATTGTGTGTCCATTTTAATCATGAAGTATTAACCAAAGCTTAGATGTATGCAGATATAATTTATTGCATAGTACAGCAATAATACTTAGCATGTCATCTGCAAACTAAGATTAATTGATTTGTACAGATAAATTTATTGATGCCCACAGAAACTGTCACTGATAGAAATATTACTGGTAATGTAGGTGTTAAAGGTTTTAATGAAAATGATACATCAGAATAACTAGTCTGCAATTTCGTTAACATAAATAAAAAGCTTGATAATAATACAAATAAAGATAAAGTGCAAGCTAGTAATAGAGCTCCCCATCACAAAACGGTAGAGGCACACGAGGAAAATGTTAGAAACCGGTGTATTCAGACCGCCACTAATTGTTGTGGTAGTTGCTAAAGTTTCACTAACAATTATGACGGATACATACCTACTTAGTGAATTATTAATAACACATGCTCCAGTTGCGAAGCTTAAGTACGCGATACAGTTATACATATACAGTACTTGGATTTTGTTTAATTCAATTTATAGTAACGTTGTAATTTGTGATGATATGAGTTATTTCTCTGATAACATCTACTGTTGGTCTAGTTTTATAGTTTTCTTTCATAATGTGGACCGGTAAAATGTTGGTACAGATGTAGGCAACGAAAGTGTTTATAATGTAGGTTGAAATGAAAAGAAATTATGTATAGGCCAAAACATGGATAGGTAAAAATCGGGTCTAGTTTAGATATAGACTATGGTAATTGGAAAGAGGTCTAAAGAAAAGCATCAACCGGGGTAGCAGGTCTAACGCAATAATGAGCAAGAGAAGGCACGGGGCGCATATCAGTCAGTAAGAGTCTCACACTCCGCCTTTTCCCATTAAAGACGGTAGAAAGCTTTTGATGATTTTCCATCCTCAAAAAAGTGAGATTTCAAATACAAGGCGATAAAAATTAAAGTAAGTACTTATCAAATAAGATGTGATATGACATGAAATGCATAAAAATAATGCTTCTGAAGCTCTCTTAGAATACAATCATAATGTCCAAGAATGTCGGTAAACGCGATTGGAGATCTAAGTTCAGCTACGCAAAGTTCGATTTACTTTGCGACAAAAATAACAGTGAAATGACGACTAGCGACATACCTACATTTAGATCTTCATATAGATGTCTGAGTACATCGTATGATGTGTTTATTACTTTTTCTTTATAATTCATTTATTTTATAGATTCTTCATTTATATTTGACATTTTGAAATCTGGCCAATTTCTGTATCCATAACCGTAATGATAACGTATATTTAGAATGTATAAAGATTTTTGAAGGCCATCGGCTAGTTATGTGGTCAATAAATAATTTTTCCGTATATTTCTTTCGTGCATGAAGGGGCAACGAATAGATACTGATCTTGGCTCGGGAGGCAGCTTATTTTATGACTTATTTAAGTCCTAGCGACTATTTGGTAAACAAAAACTTACCATCGATTAAGAACGCTAGGGAACAGTTGTTTTGAGTATTCATGGGCGACGCTGATTGCTTACCATCAAGTAATCCAAATCCAAAAATGTAGATGACAATCTAATTATTAATGTGATTTTCTGCTCATTCGACTACATCGCATTTAAAATATATATCCTTCAAGTTCAAGAGTTTCATTCACATTTTCTCAATAAATTCATTAGTCTGGATAAGATTGCCACGAAGAGCTAGGCTGTTCATCTATTTTATCACCAGTTGTAAGTTCCATTTTAGCATCCACTGCGTCTTTATTATCACTTGCATGAATTGAATTACTCATTCGTTCTATACGATTAAATATTTAATGTTTCCTTCCTCTACTACTCGTTTAAGCATTCTACGGCCTTTATCCCAACACATTACTTTGAAGCCATTAATACGGTTTATCTAGGCAACGATACTGAGCTAATGTAAATAAAGTGCAAGCATGTAATTAGCAATTAACATACGCGTATAGTCGAGACTTTAATTGTACTACTTAGTTCTTTGTATTCTACCATTTCCTATAGAGACGATGAATTCATTTGTTCTGAAGAATATTTGTTTTCTTTGTAAGTTAACTATAAGATTTTTGGTCTGCGTTGAGTTTCTTTTGGTTGATACCTAATCATGATGATTAGTATAACTTGTAGCTCCTTTAAAGATTTTTAATACATTTAAGAGGTTATAGTTATCTTTGTTATCTATTCGTTGTCCTTTCTTAACCTTTTACCTTTCTCTATACTAGAAATTATCAAATAAACTATAATAAGCATGATCATTAGAAATAAAACAGCATAAAATATGTAAATTACCTACTTTTTAAGTCAGTTAACAAACTGCTAAATAATCTTTTTATTGCATCTAATGATGTCTCAAAGCAATTTTCCTTGTCATAATATCTAATAATTAATCTGATAATAACTTTGACATGTTCTCAGGTCAACATGGTGACCCTCGATGTGTGTACGTGCCGCCGTCAACGGGTCAGACGTACTTCTCATTTCGGATCGCATACGCCAAGTGTGGCACTAAACCAGGTAATTATACTGTTAATTATTTATTAAATGGTAATCATAATTTATTTTAAAGACTTCTTCTTTTTCTTTATATGGTCTAATGAAGATTTTTGTATACTTTCCGAGTAATGTCTTCATTATAAATTTTCAAGTACTATCTGTAGCGGTTTTGGTTCCTTAATGAGAATGATATATTTACTTGTATGGTCTATAAAGTACAAGTAGAAGACAGACAAGCTAGTGAATGCTAGTAAACAAATGTTTGGTATAGAAATAGTACTAAGCAGCTTCTGAATTAAAAAGACCGAGAAAATACCATCAAACATTTAAGTCGTGGGAATTCAAATATCTCATAGCAATTTGCGAATAAATTCCTTCAAAGACAAGACTTGCAAAATATAGGGAAATTACGAGTTAAGGCAAACTATACACAGCGAAGGTAATTAAACCTCGTCTCGGTTGGATTAGTATAAATGGACCGTGAGTAGTGGCGTGAAATCAATAAATATATTCGATGCCTAATGATGCGAACTGACAATTAGTCGATATAATAAATCGATTGATCGTACATCATTCTGACATTGTTCATGCTCGTCCTTTGTTTCGTAAGTGTAGCTCTTAACTAGTTCAAATAAATCGATTTTGCTAGGGCATTGTGCAAAAACTTTATTTCAACCGACTTTTTCCTGATGAGTTGTGAGATCCAATAAATAATTGACTGTAAATCGTAAAAATACATTGTCTTTATACTAAAAAAACAACACTAAAAATATGTTTTGATTTCAAGGTGAAAGTAAAGAAATAAAGTTTATGGCACGTACGCAAAATTTCGTACTGGTATAATACGGCCAGTAAAAAATACGAGGTACACGCCTCTTAAGTTAAAATTTAATAACTATTTTTAGTCTAGCTTTTAAAAAAACTATTCAAATGTTAATTCATTAGTTTTAGTCTGTGTTAGAATTACCAATGTTAATTAAAAATATCCGTTGTCTGTTATTTGCATTTTAGATTTATGATTTTATTCATTTAATGCTATAGAATTGCCATTTTTATATTAGCACAAATTCTTTGTTCTTGTTCATATAAATTTTGGTTGACAGATTATTTTTTTATTTAATTTTATTAAATAATAATAAAGTTTTAGGAAAGTATATGCCCGCTATTATAACTATTCAGAAACATTTTATCTCCGGTGCTGGGTGTAAGCGCAATATGTACCGGAGCTTTGGCCCGGTGAAGGATCAAGGACGGAATGTTTTTTTTTTTTGTTGTAGTAAAGAAACTTTAACACTCCCAGAAGACATTCGATAATTTTCCCCACCCAATAAAGAAACCAAAGAAAAAAAATATACGGTGCACCCATGACGAAATAGATGTTGATAATTTCACTCCTCCTCCTCCAGTTAATATTGATAATTTTACTAACAATAAAGTTAATAAGTATAAAAAGGATGAGAATAAGGTAGATAAGAAAAAAGCCAACGTTGTAAGGCTCGTTAATCCAACTGCTTTTATAACTAATTGCTTGTTTACACTTCAGTGCAAAATCGCGATCCGTCACGCCAATGAAGAGAAACGGCTGGCTATTCATTCCTTTAGTAAATCATCTAAAATTGTGATGCGTAGACATTTATGAGCACAAATAACCGTTACATTTATTATTATTATTGTTCTCATCTGTGACGCTTTCGAGGATCCTATCTTTGTTAACTTAGCCAGGCAAATTCCAGAGCAGTTTAGATGGATGATTGATGTATGTAAAATAAACTATTACAATTTGCCCGTTAATAAAAAATTCAAATTTAGAATCTGCACTTGTTAATAGTTACAGCTTTATTGAGTACTAGCACCAAAACCCTTATGTTCACATTTTATGTAAATAAACACATGCAATTCGATTAGAATAAAACCTCTTTTGTTTTTAATAAAGGTAATCTCCTTTATAGTCTTCTCAACAAATACTAGTTTGATATCAACTCTTCAAATATAATAGGAAGTCTATTAAACAATATCTGGATAAATGACCACAATGAGGACAGCCAACTATTCAACCTGTCAAACGATACTGTCTCAAGAGGTACAAAGTTATCACCGGAAAGAGCTAAGCGTACACCCACTGATGTACGTGGGCATTAAACAGATTACAATGGCTTTATAGACATTCTGTTAACCTAGAACGCAGGGTACTTAGGTAACAATGAGTTTGGGATGATATGGACGCCAATTTTTTTATTTTTAATGTAGATAAAAAGAATATAGCCTCACAGAAAGTGTGGGAGAGCCATGCTTCGGTACGAATGGGTCGGTTCGACCGGAGTGGATACCACGGCCTCACAGAAGACCGGCGTGAAACAACCACAGCGTTGTGTTTCGCCGTGTGAGTGAGGTTACCGGAGGCCCAATCCTTCCCCGCCCCCAATCCCTCCTAAATCCCTAAATCTCCAAATCCCTAATCCCTAAAAGGTCGGCAACGCACTCGTAACTCCTCCGTTGCGGGTGTCCATGGGCGGCGCTGATTGCTTACCATCAGGTACCCGTCTGCTTGTTTGCCGACCAATTACATAAAAAATAGAGTTTTAAGCAATATGTGAAAATAAAATATGTATTAAAGAAAGCAGTGTTACACCACTCAAGAACGGCTGAACCGATTTCACTAAGAGTTGGAGAAGATGGTTTAGCGGAGGGAGTAGAGGAGGTAGTTTAGAACCAGGAGAAAAACATAGGATAGGGTAGAGTAGGGTGGTGTAGATAGTATAAGTAGGAAACTAGGTAAGGTAGTGTGAAGGTAGTCAAATGACGATAGCGAAACCGCGAGTAAAATTAGATAATGAAAGAATATAAATGCAACGTGGAAAAAAACAGCTAATACAGAGAAGTGTGTGCACATAGTCTGTCAATGCTTTTTTTTCGCGAATATGTCGAGTACTGTGAAGTCGAATTTGATAAGCAGGGTAACTATGCCTACAATACGATGTGATAAATTGGTTTTAACGAAACATTTTATTGCTATTCATGTCATTTTTAGACAAAAGTTTTAGTAAGTTTCTAACTCAAGGCCCTACAATGCAAGTATTGCAGTTTGCCCCTGCATCTGGACGAGTTTTAAGTTCATGTAGTTTATTTGAAAACTCCAAGGTTTTGTAAAAATGTTTCGGTTTATTGCTTTAGAGCGATCCAATCATGTATTGAGAAAATTAGGTTATTTAGCGAAAACAAAGATCTTTTTATCAGCATATAATGTAATAAATATTCTAACGGTAAATGTAGGTACTGGTTTATCGCTTCTTATGTAGTAAATAGATACCTATTATGTATGAATAAAATTATGACTCTTTTATAATACGCTGCCTTTGTGGTAAGCGAGTTAATTTGCTAGCTACAAGAGACTCTAAAAAGGTTTCATACGTCGATGGTCAATGGCCATAAAATAGTTTAAAAATGGAATGAGCAAGACTAAAAAAAATGTTTCTACTATCTTGTCACGAAACAATAGAAATTATTCATTATGAGTAAACCTCCTTCTTTCAAACTTAAATTAATATTATAAGAAATTTAATTTTCCACGTTCTATTTATGATTTGTTTATATTTACAACAAATTTAAATAAATGTGTGTATTTTCATTGCCTGGTTTTGTATTGATTTTTAAAGTTTATAAGAGGTTTAAGTGTGGGAGAGCCATGCTTCGGCACGAATGGGTCGGCTAGACCGGAGTGATACCACGGCCTCACAGAAGACCAACGTGAAACAACCACACCGTTGTGTTTCGCCGTGTGAGTGAGGTTACCGGAGGCCCAATCCTTCCCCGCCCCCAATCCCTCCTCAATCCCTAAAATCTCCAAATCCCTAATCCCTAAAAGGTCGGCAACGCACTCGTAACTCCTCCGTTGTGGGTGTCCATGGGCGGCGTTGATTGCTTACCATCAGATAATCCGTCTGCTCGTTTGCCGACCAATTACATAAAAAAAAAGGTTTAAAATCTACACAATATATTATAGCATATTTAAAATCTTTATAGTCCTTAAAATTATTCAGGATAACTAAATGTGATTGAAAAACAAAAGAATGTTGAAATTTACCAATCCCAATCCAAGATTGTGCTTATAAGACAGTTTTTTGTTTTGATAACGAAGTTTTGTTGCTTTTTTTATATTGATTTCTATATATTTTTTAATAAAGATAAAAGGATTAGTTTGTGTACATTCTATAGGAAACAATTCGTTAAAATTAGATGTTAATCCTGGTCTCTATAGAATAAATAGATACTTAGATTGATATAAAATCATGAAACTGATTCCTCGAGGGTTCTGGATCCGTTATCCTTGTAATGCGTAACCAGGCGAGCATTTTAGCATCACGATTATAAAGACATACATACATACATTTTACTCAAAACCTTGCCGTGAAACTCCATAAAGATCAATTACTTTTTCAGATTTAATTATTGAATTAAGACACTTGGTAGTTTTTTCAATTCATCTAATGCTGCTGTCATTGTTTCTTTTGTTAGAGGCCGCGGCAATTTAATTAATCAGGCGATCTTAAAATGTTTGTAATTTAAAATTAACTAGTCATCGGACTTTCTATCATGCGTATTTAACGGTACTTAAATGGTATATTTCTATCAATGATTTTACGATCCGTGTAGATAGTATTGCTGTTGGTCACATGTAGCATAAATATGGTTAGGTGTCAGTTTAAAGTATGAACTATATTCTATGTAGATTAGGATAAATTTATGAACATGTCATATCAAACTTGTGGTTTACCTTTTGATGTTGATAGTTGAAAACCAGTGGCATATAACTGACTGCCAGGAAGTCATTCAATAATCACCATATATCGTCAATACCAATCTCATGTATCGCATTTAGATTCTGAGTAACTATCGGTAATTCGTAACAATTTCGCAATAAATCGCCAGCATTCAAGTTTTATGGCACATCGGTCCCATTTCAACAAAGTCAGTAAGTTTTTCTCATGTCGGTTCCTAGTCGCGTCCACTATGGCTAGTGTGGACTAACGGACGGCGCATGCGTCCCGCTCCTTCTGCGAACATTGCGCGCGCATTGTTTCTCGGAATCGCCACCCGCCGGACCACATAACACCGCACTTAAGGCTCATTTTTCCTCACACACCCGTCGCAAAGACGCCATCCCTCAATCCACTACTTTCAAGTGTATTTCCTTCCAACTATGACTTAGTAATTTCGACTTTAAGTACTTCTAGCGAAAAGTATTGCGGGTGACAATGTGAAAACGATTTTAAACCGTATGACATAGGGTCTGAATATGTCAGATGCGTGTAAACTTGGAAGATTAATGTCCTAATGGATCGCTGTTCGGAAAGGGAGTTAGCTAGAAGTCTTTAGGAGTCAGTTTTGCTTGTGTTAAGTCGACCCGAGACCACTGGCACGATCCGCGTTCTTCGGGTGACTTCCACTTTTTGCGTGAGTACATCCGCGTAGGCCAAGCAATAATAAGGATTTTAAAATTAAATATACTTTGTAATTATTTGCTTACTTTATCGTGTGTTATGGAATAGTAAATGTTAACAATAGTAACTCACAGGTACTAAAAGGTGTTTTAGTAGAATTCCTTTGCAGGTGAAACAAACCCAAAAATCTTATAACCTTAATGTCTCTTTCTCACTCTTTAAAACTTACCACCAATTCCACTTATTCCAGACCTCCACGGGCAGTTCTACGAGAACACAGTGGTGGTACAATACGACAAGGACCTGCTTGAAGTATGGGATGAAGCGAAGAGATTGCGTTGCGAATGGTTCAACGATTACGAGAAAACCGCCTCCAAACCTCCCATGGTTATCGCTGATCTGGATGTTGTACAGCTAGATTTTAGAGGTGAGTGCTTAAAACATGATATTCTTTTTATAGTAATGATGGCCCATAGGTTTAGGCGCCTGCCACTCGTTCATGAGGTTCTTCCGAGTTATATGTACTTTCTATGATGATTTAGATATCACTGACATACGGCGAAGGAAAACATAGTGAGTTAAAGTTTGGGGTCGCCAATCCGCTTTGAGCACGCGTGGTGATGATTAAAAATTCAAAATTTCTCCGTGTAAGCAGAGGCCTTTGATCAGCAGTAGGTACTTATAGGCTGATGAGAATTCTATTGGTATTAAAGTTAGTAAGAAAGAAACATAGAATAAAATAAATTGGCTAAGGGACAAAAAATATCGGTGCATTCTTTTTTAAAATAAATAGCTAAATACATATAGTATCAACATCTAATACCAATAAAATTAATAATAATATTCTACGCGTAATTTTTTTTGTAATCTATCTGTCTCTAGTATCTGTCTAGTATCTTCAGAATTGTTATGGTTTTATGAGTCCTGCTTCTGCAGCTAATGTGTTCTTCTTCCGTGTAGGAGACAACGTGGACTGCTGGATGGAGATCCAAGCAGGGAAAGGTCCTTGGGCAGCCCCTGTGTCCGGCATCGTTCCTTTGGGGTCCACTTTAACGCTGGTGGTCGCCATCAACGATTATCGAGGTAAATACCAATTTTATTACGTCTTGCGTAAACTTATATCTTTATTACAACTAGTAATATAAGTAATCAGTACTTACAGCGAATTTCTTTATGATAGCGCGGTAAAACTGAAGCCAGCCCACTCTTGCCGAAGCATGACTCTCTCACACTTAGATTGTTTATCTAGGGACCTTTGAACATTACTTCGTAAAAAAATAATAGAACCTGCTTTTACCCGAGTACGGCCAAGCAAAAGGAGGGTTATGATTTTGACAGATTATGTATGTATGTATGTATGTTCATCTGTTCCCTCATCATCATCATCATCATCATCATCAGCCCTTTTCAGTCCACTGCTGGACATAGGCCTCTCCTATTGCACGCCACTGGGATCGATCTTCGGCCACTCGCATCCAGCTCCTGCCAGCCATCTTGCGCAAATCATCACTCCACCTTGCCTGAGGACGTCCTACATTACGTTTGCCGAGACGCGGTCTCCACTCAAGAACTCGTCTACTCCAACGTTCATCGGTTCTTCGGCTAATATGGCCAGCCCACTTTGTTCCCTCGTAACTTCTAAACTACTTATCACTCGAATTCGACTGGTTATAGGCTATAGGTATAGGGTATCACAAAATCTAATGTGGCGTCCTCTAGCGGACAAAACATTAGTTTTTTTCGTAGTTGTGTTTTAGTTTTTATACTTTTTATTATAACAGAATGTCAAAATTACATATAGATACTTACATAGTATACCTAAAACGTACATATCCATATTATATCTAATATGACCATATATTATACTGTTACTCATTAACAACTGCGGTACTTATAATATCCGTCACATTTATAAAGGAACCGTGCTTAGAATTGCCCATTGTTTTCTTAGGAAACGTACAAAAAAATATTCATCAATTTTTTTATTACTGTCATTTCTTAAGCGTATAAGTATGCCTCGTTAGTTTTTTTAGTGCGTGGGATCTTAATGGGCTTAATCCCATTAATCCGTATAAATATCCAAATATGGTTTTATATATGTATAAACGAATTATGATGATGTTTATATACTTAGATGGTTTTTATTCCATATTTGTCATGTATACGTCAAGATTTTCACTGGATGTTATTATATGTAATTTGTGAACTACTAAATCGTGTTAATTGATTATAACTGCGATGAATTCCCACAAATCTACTCAATCTGTCACATAATGGGTATGACGTTATCGTTATGAGTAGGCTGTTTATATGTCTAGATATGATACATTTATAGAAAAAATGCATAAATTTGCTTAACATTTTCGATTATTTTCGATCGGCAGTATAATAGGGATACAAGTTAAAGCTTAGGTACTACTACGAAATCTTTAAATGCGTTTAAGACAAACAGGAGTTTAATGATAAAGAAAAATAATCTTATTTCTTTGTCGTTTACCAATTTAAAGTACCTACTAGGTACCTATTCCCGTTGCTCAGCTTCTTTTAGCTGTAGCGTGATGTTTTATAGCTGGTAAATGGACTATCCAACACAAAAATAATTATACGTTTCAAACCAATTGTGCCGGCGATTAGTGCGCTTAAACCAACAAACTGCACTTTTATAATGTTATAGGTATTATAGTAAGATAGATGATAGACACCAATAAATACCACCGTACAATGTAAAGGTACTAACAGTAGCAGACTTAATGATGTGCAAGCATCGATCACTAAGAAAGTTCTTTATTAGTGATCGATGTGTGCAAGCTTTTAAGCAAAATGTTTTAAATACTATGCAGCTGGGAATATAAGGAAACTTATTGATAAGATAAGGTTGTACTTTTGTTAAGTATAAAATGCTCATCTATACTAATATTATAAAGAGGTAAAATTTGTAAGTTTGTATGTCATCTTTGGGACCGCTAGTCAGATTACCAAAATTCACTGATCGATAGCTACAATGTTCCTGAGTGCTACAGGTTATAAAACAAAAGAAGCAAATGAAACAGAGTAGCAGAGAGCAAGAGAGTAGCTAGTCAGAAATAAATAACGATAAAATTAAGACTATACCTATATAGTCCTATTGAAGTGTAGGTATTTATTCCGTAAATAGGCTACAAAATGGAACATAATTGTGTAAGCTGTAAAGATTAAAATTTAATTTTAAGGCTCCGTTTCACCACCCTCATATTATAATTACCCGTTTTAATGTGACAGAGAGTTCATAACGTTCTAAATTCAAATTACTCTCTCTCTGGTTAATACTGGCCATCTTGATATTGTAAAAGATTATGTCCTAACTTAGGAATAACTTTAAGAGCCTAAAAAATGGTAATAGAAAACCTTCTTACTCCTTCATAAAATGCCAGTCTGTCAGGTGGACTAGATGTCCATGGGCGATGCTGACTATCAAGGGATTCGAATACTCAATTTACGCTTTTCCTTTTGGTAATTGGCACTTGATTTAATGAAAGCTATTTCACAGACGTTCTCTATGTACTAAACAAACAAACCAGCCTAGATGTTGAAAGGGATTAGTAAGAAAATACAGAATGAATATTTGTTTACTTCATATTGTTTAGTATCTGTTGGTTGCAAAAACAATAATAAACAGTACTGTTTATGAGCTGCAGAAGCTCCAAAGATAATGAGAAAAATCTTTAATGACTACTTAGTGGTAAGCTACCTAAATGGAAAACTGTAAGTGGTAATTAGTTGGAAACTAAGAACGGGCTTGGTTTGAACTTTGTAGATGCCAGAAACCTTAGCTATAGTGAAAACTGAGTTTGCAACTGCAAGAGTACTAATGCAGTGCAGCTCCTGTCTAAAGCAGAAGAAGAAATGGAGTGGCTTTTAGTCAGTAAGGGTCTGACACTCCGTCTCGCCTCACTCAGGGTAGGGGGAGTTATTTTGTGACTTTCAAAAATCCAAACTCTGTTTGTTTGTCTGTCTTTTCTTTACGCCTAAACTACTAAACTTATTTGTGTGAAATTTGGTACAGACGTAGTTTGGAATTCGAGAAAGGATATAGGATAGGTTTTAAACTAAAAATCTCCAGGAAGTCACTATTCCACGTGAACAAAGTCGCATTCAAAAGCTAGTCCTTAATAAGATATAGAGACAAAAGGGCAGTCATATAATAATGATAATAAATTGCTACTTGTAATTGAATTATCTTTAACTTTTATTAAAATAAAAAATATATTTTTGGGATTAAAATAAAAATTCCGAAAAAAAAATTACATAAAAATTTCGATTCATTGACATAATCTTTATTAATGCCAACTAATATATTTATGGGAAAAACACAGCCTTATAATAAGAAAAAGACAAAATCTCTGTCTTTAACGGCGTTGACGTCCAAAAGTTTATAGCTATATAAACGTATTTACATATTACGTATCTACAAAAAAATAATTTGATGGTAGGCCTTTGACAATAAATGAATAAATAATATTGTTTGACTACAAACTTCTTAGTCAAAGTTTGAGATAATATTTTCACACGTAAAATAATTAATAGAGGAAATAACACGGAGGTGTTACAAACATATTAATTCTCGAAGTTAAGAAATTTCTCATAGAAAACATCATATATTAGACGTGTCGAAGGCCTTCGATAGGGTATGGCACGATGGCCTTTTGTCTAAGCTTCCAGCGTACGGCATTTCTCCTGGACTGATAAACTGGGTAAAAGACTTCCTGAGTGGACGGTCACTCCGAGTTGTTATCGATGGATGCTCATCAGAGCCTATGTCGACTAATGCCGGTGTTCCTCAGGGGTCTGTTCTCTCTGCAACTCTATTCCTGCTCCACATTAATGATCTGCTAGTGCCTGGTATCCTTGGGTATGCAGATGATAGCACAGTTGTAGAGAGATACCTGCCCAGTGCTCGGGCTGGTAAGGAGCTAATCCAGTCTGAAAGGGAGGCTATGGTAGAGCGTACGAATGTCTCACTTCAGGTAGTTTCAAAGTGGGGCAAAACTAATCTGGTAACATTCAACGCCACCAAAACACAGGCGTGTCTATTCACCGCCAAAAGGAGCCCGTTCACCTTGGCTCCTGCTTTTCGGGATGTATCCCTGGAGTGCACCGACCGCCTTCAGCTCTTGGGAATGGACATTGCTTCAGACCTCAACTTTGGGCGGTTCATTGAGTCCAGAGCCAAGGTAGCTGCTAGAAAACTCGGCGTTCTTGCAAAAGTCCGACGGTACTTCACACCGAGTCAGCTTCTAATGTTGTATAAAGCTCAGGTCCGATCGTGTGTGGAGTACTGCAGCCACATATGGGCTGGTGCTGCGAAATGCCACCTAGCGGCTTTGGATTCGGTGGAAAGGCGTGCAAAGAGGCTGATTGGAGATCCAGATTTGGTTGGGTCCAATATTCAAAGTCTCGAGCACAGGTGCAGAGTAGCCAGCCTTGCGGTTTTCTACAGGATACATTTTGGAGAGTGTGCCCAGGAATTGCACGATTTGATTCCGCCATCCCAATTTCACCTTCGGACATCCCGGCGTACGGCGAATATCCACCGCTACGTTGTTGAGACACCTGCGGCCCGGACTAAGCGTTTTGCCTCGTCATTTATACCGCGTACCTCGAGGGATTGGAACAGTTTGCCGGCTGCAGTCTTTCCGTCCGAATACAATTTAGGTGTCTTCAAGGCTAGAGTGAATAGGCTCTTAATAAACTAGTGCGCCTTACCATCAACGATTACATCACTGCTTAACATCAGGTGGGATCGCAGTGAAGCACTGGTTTATTGCAAGTAAAAAAAAAAAAAAAATTTTTTTAGGGTTCTATAGGCGCACGAAAAAAGGTTTTACCAGAAGTATTAATATGAAGGGTTTTATCTGTCATTCGCTTGTTTTTATATTATTAAATTGGGATTAAATTCATTTTCAAGGCCATGATATAAATAAAATATTAGCTGCTTTAAAAGTTAGCATTGTAAGTTGTCTAAGAAATCTTATTGTGTGCTAAAAATACTTTAGGAAAATAAAATGTTTTAAAATAGATTCAGAAATAATAGGCTTTTTATCCTCAACTATAATATGGAACCCTCAACTCACAACGTATTGTATTTAAACGTGAACGTTTTTTACCAGCCTCGATTAACAACCATATACGTTTAAAAGTTTTCTATAAAAATAATAACAATTTTGTCATTTGATAAAAATGACATTTGCGCCTACGCGTTCTCACTGGCAATAACTTGAACGTTTACATGAGAACTTAAAAATATTATTATTTATGAATGACATTGTATGATAATTTAAATAATAGGTACGATGAAATTAATGTGTTTAATTTAAACCTTTAATCCCCATTAGTTTAATCTTAAACTTATAAATCACACGATACGAGAGTATCTACTACTATACCATAAAATATGTGTCCCAGTGTGACTTGAAACTAGCAGAGGTACTTTTCGAAATAAACCTCTGCTATATCTATGTTTTTCTGCTATACCTAATACTTATGTATTGAAATAAGTGCGAAATCGTAGTCAATTTAGCGTTAGTCAAAATCAATTTTATTTACCCACTCAGCGCCAAAATACAAGTTTATGAGTATTTTTAAACGCGTCCTTGACGCTTAAGAGAACCTTTGTTCAAGATTTTTTTTTAACACCAAGTTTTTTTTAACCCCCGAAAAGCATCCATGAAAAAAAAAGACCCAATACAAACGTACGTACGCAAACGAACAAAAGTAAACTTTAACCAAACACAAAACGACGTTGGTTAACACGAAAACTCGTAAATTCACTAGCGGAATAATGACAGTATTTACACGAGTTAACGGTACGTTGTAATTGTAAAAAGTGAACTGGACAAATATGTGGGTACGAATGAGTTTGTTTAACGGGCTCTCGCCTATGGGACGCTGGACGCTCGTCGTCACCGGTACTGGATTCCCCTCATGGATCACTTTTAAACCGAACGCGGCGACCGACGGGTTGATTGACTGACTGACTTTATTATTTATAAAGACGATATTAATTTTACTTTTTAGTATCTATATAAAGAGTAAAATTAATCAGTCGTCTGATTACAATATAATAAACACATTTATTAGGTACCTAAATGAGCGTGAGAAATGTGTAATAACTGAAAAATATCGGTAATTTGCAAGGACAGGCTGACATTTGATAGAGATCACGCAAAAGCGCGCTTTGATGAACCTTTTAAAATGCGATTTTCAACTTGTCTGTTAATGATATAAAGCAGAAATATTTTTCAAAGGAAAAATTAAGGTAGTGACTTTATCCGGGTTATTCATGATCTTTATTAGAGAGATACTTTGAATTTATCAAACTGTAATAGAAATATAATGAAATTTTTAAATTGCATCTATGTAGACTTACATACGAGTAATAACATATCCTTATTTAAGTTTATATTTCCCTCTTATGGCCGCACCACTCAGGGTAAAGGTTAACTAGACAGATGCCCGGATCCACTCTGCATACCTAAGTGGCCACCTATGCATGCATATCGCAACCAACTAACTACTGACGAATGCAACTTTGAATTTTATACCCGTTATAATTACGACTTATTTTCCTAGTTCTTGGTATTTCGTGTTTTTATTTTATTTTGTTTTGTTGTCTTGTACAATTTAAGTACTCACTACTCATCCTATTTTTTTATATTCGTAAAAAATAGAAATGTAATGATAAAAATACAATTTAAACGAACAATCGGTTGCTGATTGGATCCATACACTTTCTAAGTTTACCTCAAATCCGCAAATTGTTTGTTGTTCCGGGTTGGGCCGGGGTTGCGGGGCAAGCGCAATACGGTATCGTGGCCTCGGCCCGGAGCAGTAGAAGGAACTGGGGGTTTAGTCAGTGAGAGTCTGAAACTCTTTCTCGCCACACCTACCCTAGGCGACAAAAGTCATTTGATGTTTTTTCCTCCTCAAAAAAGAATGGTTAGCTTAGCTGCAATGCCAATATCATCTATTTGCTTAAACCTTCTCATCTTACCGCAAAACTAAAGAACAATACTCTTACTACAATATAAATCCATTAATTTTGTTTCAATTGAATCAATAGCATTTCTCATTCGTGCGTTATGAGTTCTTTTATTTAATTGACAATGATTAATGTTCTTAGTGTCAGTGATCTGTCGAAGGATTTAATAAGCTGCTGCGTGTGAGGCTTTCAAGTCTTTTGTTATAGAGAAAATTGATTCTTTAAGTTTGCCGACTGCAGTAATATTACTAGTTTTGTCGACTTTGTACTCTAATTTAACATACAAATAAAATTCAAAGTCGTCTTGTACAATTCTATCTTATAATTCATCTTCGTTCTATTTCTAACAATTATAATTAATTAAATAGGCACTTTTAAAACATACAATTGTTTCATTGTGTGCAATGCCAAAGATAAATAAATACTAAAAACTAGTAAGTTGAAATAAAAAGCATTTAGAATCAGTATTTGACTTTATAAGTAAATGCTATTCATAAGCAAATATATTATTTATTAAAATAAGCAGATGTATGATGTGTGTCGCGTTTCTTAATCTAGCTTCAAAGAAAAAAAAATAACATGAAATTCAGGTTATGACAACTCGTCTAGACATTTAATGATAATAATAATAATGGCATACATTAAACCTAGTGTTTTACAAGTAAAACATATTTCACATATGACTTAAAAAGTCTTAAAATATTCTAAAATACCATTGGCGCTAATGTTCCCGGATATAGAAATTTGCGGTCGCTTATTTATACAGACACTAGACTGTCAATACTTTCATAAAACACCTAAAAACGTGACATTTTATTCGACATCTCATTAAAGAGCATTGTGGTTTAACTTAAGACATTAGCGCAAATTAAAAAAAAACTTAGATTGAATTGTCACATAACATTAGGAGTAAGAAACTTAATGGCAGATTAGGATGGAAGAATAAAAGGATATAATGAGGTTATGATAGAAGATTGAAATTTATATGTACACCTATACGCCACAATTTTATGTCGTTTTTAAATTTTTTTATGTGCAGTATATGTATAGGCGTTTGGTGTGACAATATCTTTATTTCTTCTTAGAATAAAGTTAGCTATTATTATAATTATTTTTGTTACGAAAGAAATAATATATTTGTTACATTTTTTACTTTTTGTCATTTTCTAAAGGACTCGTTCGTTAACAATCGTAATGGACGTAGTCTTTTGGAAATCGTAGACTATAGATGTACGAAACCCTTAAAAGTTTCGGATAAGCTAAGTTTAACCTTAACATATCCTATCTATCTCTGTCAAGAACATTTCTGGAAATATCTCCATTTGCAGTACGTGACAAGGTGCGGTTTGGGCACGCGCTAAGCTTTCTTCGTTTAATGGACTGTTGACACACCCGAGTATTTGCTCATCCTTTAAGTTAAGCGATTTCTGTTTATACAACATGTTTAGTTTCCACTTAAGTGTAATAATATTGGGAACTATTCTGTTTGTTGTATGTACGAGTATTGGATTATGGTTTTGTTATGGTCCTTCAAAACGGGATGAGTTAAAGTACATACTTGTAAGGTCTTGTTTCGATTGGTGCTTCAAAGAATAATAATGTTTATACAGGATGACTTCCTTCTTCAATAGTTTTGAAGTGTTACCCGTTGTGTTCCTCGTATGTTTTATTTTATTCTGAGATATTTTAAATTTTTTTTCGTCATTCAAAAACGTCCCTTTACTAGTTACTTCTTATTATCGATGTTGCGGATCAAGCGCAGTGAGGTACCGCGACCCCTGACCTGGAGCAGGAGAAAGAACGAGGAATATTTTAGTCAGTAAAAGTGTGACTTTCCCTCTTGCCTCACACTGTGCTAGAGAAGTAATTTTATAATTATCCCCCACAAAAACTAGTAACATAAAAAAGCTGTACCACAGCTTTGAGGTGGACCGGTGTCTAATATCGTACATTATTATAACACTAAATTCCTGCACAACAAAACGCCAATAGCAATCAATCCACTTCAACGACATCTAGGTAACCAACAAAACACTTCTAAGGATTGGTTTTCTTATCTTCCAGGTGAATTCGACATGCGAGTGAAGTCGTGTGCTGCGTCAGATGGCTCGGGCCATGTGATTCAACTGTCAGATGAATATGGATGCGTGTTACGACCCAAGATGATATCACGGTAAGACGTTAATGTATGAAGCTCTTATCTAGCTTCCATCTATACACTATTGGAAAGCCAGCAAAGGCCTTAGACAAGTCGGCGCGGAAAATTATGGAGACGACTAAATATTAAATGAATATCTTTGGAAAAATATATTGAGTATTCTTAGTATGATATCGATGCCGACATTAATTAAAGAATTTAGTTGTAGCTAGGTGTGTAGAAAAGATAATTATCGATGATGATAAAATGCATGTAGGTACATTTACTGCTTCGTTTTCTTATATGTTATAGATTACTAATAACTTAGTAGTCACAGTTGCTCTAAGTGGTGTAGGTTATGATGGGCTTGCGTGTGGTTTAATTTTTTAAGTGTCGATGCGTGTTGTCAGAAGCTTGTAACCTGCACCAATTTTCAAACAGATACCTTCCCTATATTTATGCTTTTGCCTCACTGAGAAAACCACGTTCTATGAAAGCATTTGCTTTTACTCGTAATTGCAATAATTTCTAATTAATAGTAGTTTTTATAAACGTTTTCACAAAAACTTTATACTCAAACTTGGACAAGTTCAGAACTTCTAATACATATTTCACGAAAATCGCATAGGAATTAATTTTAAAAATAACTTTAGGACTTAAAATTAATTTGTCACTTCCAGGTTCCTCAAAGCCAAAGCAGTGGATGAGCGAGCAACAGTCATCACCTACGCTTTCTTCCATGCCTTCAAGTTCCCTGACGCTCTAAGCGTGCACATTAGGTGTAAGGTTGAGATTTGTAGACATGGCTGTCTAGACCACTGTCAGCTGGCTGGAGTAACTCCTCAAAGACATGGAGCTTTGGACAGGAAAGATGATAGAACACACCAGGACCATAATGAGATCAAGTAAGTTTGGTTGTTAATACGATTGGTATAGTTAAACTTATGTAATGAGACTAAAAAAATCTTTCTTTTAAAATATTGGAAGTCGAAGATTCCAGGTCACCAAGAATTGCAAAAATACAAGTATTAATATTGCCGTTAAATACAGAACAAAGCAGCTTATATATAACTTCTGTCATTGTAAAGGCAACATTATATACTGTTTAGGAGTTTATGATGTTAACATAAAACAATTTCATGGTTAAAGACAAACACGTCCCAAGCAATAACGATAAATTATTTATTAAATAAATTAACTACAAACTGTTCATCATAATTTCTTTCCCAGGGTATAATACAATGTTAGTGTTACTAGTTACTATTTTATAGACCCCATAATAATAAAGGTCGGAACCTTTTGATATACGCTAACCTTTTCCCAGTCCCATTACTCGACTGACGAGGCAGTTAATCAATATCAATAATGCAAGCTACGACGTAATGCTTGACAAACTTCCTGATTCATTCAGCAATTGATTAAAATTAACACTATTACAATCCACAGTGACTCATCAGCTGAAGATGGCGGTCTCTCCGATCTGTCAGAAGAAGCCCGTCTTCCTCTTGAAGAAGCTTTCGGTGATGAAGTGTCAGGAGATGTTGTTTTGGCACCAGCGCCGCTGCCACAAAGAGCACCAGCACCTGTTATTGAACCTGAAACCGATCACATGTCTGCCGTTGAAGAATTGGTTGAGGCTCTTGCTAGACCCTTCACGGTGAGTATTTTAAGTGGCTTCTATTCCTCTGCAAATAGACATAGTTTATTATTAAATAGAGTGACCGATAATAGGCATTTGGCAGATTTTTGTGACAAATGCTACAAAAAAGGCACTTTTTTATCTAATTGGAAGTGGGAGTAAAAAATACTTAAAAGTCTTAACTAAAATTAAGATGGTCGCATATATTTGGATGTAATGTTATTAAAATATTTCAGGATCGTCCTTCTAACATTGACCGAGAACGTTTCCCTCATGGACCTCGTAACTTTGGCACTAACATGAGTCCTGAACCTTCTGGCGATGGGGTGGTACCCGCTAAAGCACCAGGCCCAGCTGTAGCTGGTCCCAGGTCTCTACGTAAACGACGAACCGTTCGGGACGCTAGATCTGCTGATGTTGGTGTTTCGGGAATATACGAAGTTGTCTCTGAAGCTGATTTGGCTTTTGGTCCATCAAGAACTGAACCTGTCACTGTATTTAGTGGACGGATTCGTGAAGAGGTAACGCGCTATCCAAATTTTTTATAAATCTTTTTCTTTATTTGGAATCTAAATTAATATTAAATTTGTTAATTAATGTTTTTCAGGTTGTATACGGAATTTGTATGGGCGCTGTTAGTTTCGGCGCTCTCTTTGCTTCGGCCGCTGGAGCTGCAGCAGGAGCGGCATTGGCTGCAGCAGTTTTGCTCCAAAAACTTCGCTCACGGATGGCAGTCCAGCCTCCAATTCCAGTATCTCCGGCACCGGCTTCGCACTCTCTTGCCGCGTGGATGGCTCTTCGTCTCCTTGGCTCACAACCTCACCCACACCACTCCCGTGATGGTTGACCCATCACCCCAACCACAATCCTACCGAAGACTGTTCTTAGATGCTAAATATTTTTCGAATTATATTTCTTCTCCCTTTATTATATAGTTATTTGTAGCAATTTCTCTCTTCCCTATGTGTATAATATTGAAGAAATTATATTTTCTTCCAAATAGAGTTAGCTACCTGATAAAAAATAGTTTTGTACCCTTGATTGGAATTAAAAGGTCAGTTGCATCCATGTATTAGATGTTAGACTCGCAGAAAATTATTTATAGTATGCTTATAATTTATATTAGTTCATAAGTGATGTTTCTAGATCGCCTTAAATAATGATGCTAGGTCGTGCTACGGACGAAGTCCTAAGAAACCTGATATTTTGAATGTTTCACTCGTGTGAATATTATACATTTTTATACCGATAAGTTTGTACAGATTTTTTTCTATATTATTATTGACTAACTTATTATCATTGTCGTGTTCTTTAGTGTCTCTAGGATAAGTATAAACGTCGAGTCATGCCATTAGTGTAAGGTTTAGTTAATTCGTTCGATTTCGAGTTTCATGTACTTAGCACAATTTACGAATAGTGTGAGATGACGCAAACATAACATTGATTTCGATAATTTTGGAATCGGTGTTATTTGTTACATTATCTTTAGGTACTGGACCTCTGAGGCTTTAGGCATACTACATCAGTAGGTACCTGCTCCATGTTTGCTATTCATTTATTCATTGGTCACGTTCATTTTATTGGAAATTAATTTTATTATTTATTAAATTTATTTGTTCTTTTATTTAAAAACATATTCATCGTATTGACTTTACACGTTATTAAAATTTCTTAACTTTTTGTAATGATAATGATTACGCCAGTAATTTAATAAATTATTCGAATATATTTCAAATTAAATTAAAATAATATTTTTATTTCAAATGATAGCTATGCCAACTAGTGTGCTTTACATTTTATATTTATCTATCTAGTTTTAGATATTTAGATCAAGTTAGACAGTGAAATACAGAAATATAAACTTATAAAATAACTATACGCATATTTTTATACTAAGAACTTTTTATGAAGTTGATAAAATTATTCATATTAAGTACATATTTTTATATGATTGTATAGAGAGAAAATATTTCAAATTTAGGATTATAAAAATACTGTATCATACAATTATTGTTCAGACACCAATGAGTTCTAAGTAATAGATTAATTCATATGAAATGAAAAAAGAAAACGCATTTATTTAAGCATTTATTTTTGTATTGCTCAATATTAAATGTAACATTTTTTTAGCTATGAATAGGTAGGCTTATTTTAGTTTCATTAGCTAGATTTATATATGGTTTTAGAGATCGACAATTTTTTTGGATAACTATTTTAATACCAAATGGATTTTGTTTTACACACAGAAGGTTAGCTTTGATCATTTCGGAATTGATAAATGAAATAAGTGTAGACCGTCGTTTTAGGAATTCAAAATGTTTTTCTAAGAAAAGAACAAAAAAATTTTTAAACTATTTAAATAATAACTGGATCGAGATGGGTGATTCATCTTGGATTTTTTTTGTAAAAGCCTAATTTAAAACAGTGTTTTAGGACTGAAATCTGGTATTATATTTCGGCCGAAAAACTTTACTCCGTAATAGTTATTTTTTAATATTCGCAGTCGATCTCTAGCCAAAATAAAATAATAATTACGACATGCCACCCAAAAATCTTGCATTTATTATAGAAAAACTATTATTATTTAAGTCGAATAGGGTTTTCTTATGAAAACTATCTTCCTAAGTGCAATTTTACTTTTTATTATTTAATTAAATGTATTTATATTGTACTTTTTATTCGATATATTTTATTATGACATATCATACGAGGAGAGATAAAAAAGAGAACAATTCTATTTATTGCTCCTGCTTGCCCTTTGTGGGGGATGTTATGTTATTTTCTATGGTTATGGTGTATGGTGTATCTTGTGGCAGTAATTCTTTTATAAATATTATTCTGGGGAGTACTTATAAATAAAATGTATGAACAAAATGTTTTAGATTTCACTGTATGGATGCGGTGACGATGTGTTTAACGCGTAAGCACCTGTTAATTTGTTTAATGGATTAAAAATTATGTTGAAACATATTTTGTATATTTTTATTTTAATATTTTTACAGTCCTTGTACAATTATTCGGTTTCTTGCACTGTTTTTTTTTTAATAAAAGCTGTTTATTTCTATTAAAACACAGTTCTACACAATTCTTAACTTAATCATAAAATTAAAAAGAAAAGATTTTACAGTTAAAAGTGTGGTATTATATAATAATAAGTGTGGGAGAGCCATGCTTCGGCACGAATGGGTCGGCTCGACCGGAGTGATACCACGGCCTCACAGAAAACCCTCGTGAAACAACCACAGCATTGTGTTTCGCCGTGTAAGTGAGGTTACCGGAGGCCCAATCCTTCCCCACCCCCAATCCCTCCTCAATCCCTAAATCTCCAAATCCCTAATCCCTAAAAGTTCGACAATGCACTCGTAACTCCTACGTTGCGGGTGTCCATGGGCGGCGATGATTACTTACCATCAGGTAATCCGTCTGCTCGTTTGCCGATCTACTACATAAAAAAAAAATAGGTAGTTGCTATTTCAATACAATTCATTAAGTGTCGCTTTAATATGTTGTATGTCTGCCTTCTATTTTTGTTTTGCATTTTACAAACTATGTGTTTGTTAGGGAAGGAAGTGTGTTTGCCTGTAGGAACTTCATTGCTCTTTTGTTCACATTCTGTAATATTTTCTTTGACCTCGTAATTGATCATTATGGACAGATGATGATTAATGAGGAACATATTTAAATCAGTAAATGGCATTTCACTGTCGACTGTGCAATTTTTTATGACGAGTTTTATAGATTTAGGTTTTTGTTCAGACAGGGATGAGACTCGAGACGACGAAATTGACGAGTCCCTGGGCTATGAGACATAAGTCTCAAGTAGACACCCCGGTAATGGGTACCAGGGTGTCTACTTGAGACTTGGGATACTACGGGATTTTCTACTTGAAACTAAGTCGAAAATTAGAATGCTTTTCAAATTTAAAAATATTTAGTGACATTTTCGCCTGTGTCCTGGGTGCGCTACCGAAGTTGAGCCTAGCCACTGCGTCACTGTACAGTCAAAATATTGCAATTTCTTTTTCAAACTATTGAAAAAGCCTAACAAATGCTATCTGTTACTTGAATGAATATCCTAACTAGCAAAATCAAGACTTCTTTGTACTTCTGTACTTTACGTTTATAACAAGCACACTAGTATGTTGGATTTGAGTCTTGATAGGAGTGGACTTCGGAACTATTGGATAACACAATTGTAATCACGCGGGTATTAACGCGAAAAATAATCTGTCATCAGTCTGCTTGCGACCACGACCTGTGTGGTTGCACAGGTCGTGGTCGAAACGTCAAACCTACCTAAGTATTTAAATAATGATTTTTCGCATTAATACCCGCGTAATTATATGTTGTACATATAAAACGCAAAAGTAAAAAAGTTAGTGTAACACTATTTTACTTATGATTTCCCAAGCCCTAATTGAGAGCGCTGCTGTCAAATTCATAAATCGTATTAGCGCGTGTTCCCCTCGTGCCGACACATAGTAGTTACTTCTTACGTGTATATTTTTTGAATTCTAGATCTTATTTCGTTATCAAATTAGAAAAGTTACGATGTACACGTATTATAGGTGTAGACTAACCTTCTTCCTTATAGTTTCTCATTCTCAGATCTCCATCATCAGTTTTCTAGACAATGGGTCTTTTGGATGAAGTGGCCACAAAACTCAGCTAATTTTAAGCCTACAAACTTTGTGCTTTATTTGAATAGAGAAATTTGTTGTATGTTAGCTGATCAACATTATTGGTATATTCATATGTCATACACATATTTCCCGTACCTATTTTTCGCAGATTTTCCACTTGACCCAAAGGTTGACTGGTAGAAAACTCCATATGGCATTAAGTCCGCCTTTTGTACCAACTTCATTTCATTATGTACAATAAAGCATAAATAAATAAATATGTAAGTAGGCATAGAAGCGCTTTATGGATGGCACAAACTTCTCTAAGGTGTACAATAAATTGTAACAAAAGCTGCTGTGTTCCGTGTTTATCCATCTTAGAAGAGAGATAACATACTATTGTTATAAAATTTAAATACTTCATATTGTTACTGCTTAGTTTTTTATAGGTAATTTTTATATATTGCTATAGGCTTAATTGCCTGAAATAAAGAATATTTAATTTAATTTAATTGTAATAAAGATTATTGTTTATTATTACCTACGTCAGATCATTGTTGGTTACATACCTTCGATTTATTGCGTAGTGTCTCAAAATTTGCAGCAAAATCTTAGCATATCTGGTGTGCTGCGAACGTTTGTATTACAATAGAAATGCGAAAGCTTGGGAATAGTTTTGGAAGGAATAGAGAGCCCTTTGTATTAGTCTGATTTCTTTTAATCCTAGGAACGAAAGATGGTGCAGTGGCGCTAAGGTAAAGGCTTCATATTAACTTCCGAGTCGATAGACTTTTTTAGATATTATGGACATAGCTGACAAACGGTGAAGGAAACCATCTTTAGGAGACCTGACCTTATAAGTCATTTAGTTTATAAGTTTGAAATCATATATCTGCCTTGAGTGTTCGTGATAAATGCTGAAACCTCCTCGGTGTGAGAAGTAACCTTTACTCAGTCAGTAGAGGCCACTTACAGGGTGGTTATGTGATGTGTGTAGGTATAAAAAAATAAATGGTAGTCATTGAATTAGGCACTATTTTTATTAGCTTACTTAAGTAAAAAGGATCTTTTGAATTTTCCGAAATATACCAAATGGACGCCGTACTATTTTTCAAATCATTTTTTTTTATAATAGCACACATCTTTTTTTTTATTTAAAGTGATTTGTTGTATTGTAATATAAATTCTGTTATAACAGCATTTTATTTTAATTTAAACTACAAATTATTATCGGCTTTGACGTTTGCAGAAATAAAACACCAACATGTCCGTGATAAAAGTTTAATTTTCCAAATGTACTGTTACAAAATTTTATAAAGTCATCAAACATTTGATGTGGTACAACCTCAATTTGAATTATTTAACTCGTTTATAAAATTATAATAATAAAATGAAACATTTAATTCCATTGTAACAATTAATAAACCTTTATAATAATTATAATGCGAAGAAAAACAATAAAATAAGAAGAAGAGGTACTCAGGTGGTATAAAATAAATAAATCGCTATACGTACTCGTAATAATGACTAAGACTTAATTAAAAATAAATATATTAATACTAATGACAAGTTATTTTAAATTACATTCTAGCGGTTCACCTAAGTTGATATTCCGTATGATAAATTTTCCGTTGCCCCTACTTCGAAAAATATTCGAAAAGAGGTAACAGAAGATTGTACTTACAATATTTAATACTACATTTTGTGTTAATAATTTGTTCTAACGTCGCAGAAACAACAAAAGAAAACGTACAACAAGTTAACTCAACAGTTGATGTCAACAACGATGTAACAGGTAAGGCTGAATTAAATGTCAATTCAACCAAAACGCAAAATAGGAATCAATACGATTAAACTGAAGTTCAACGGACTGTCAAGTTACACATACATTGAATTAATACTAAATAAGGGTTCCCAGATTAACTAAATTCATTTGAGCACTCGTACAACACGCAAATAAATAATTGGCATGGTCTATATACTTCAGTCTCATCACACTAATATGTACAAATTAGATTATACACGCTCTGTTACGAGTAGAAGCGGCTCTTTGAAATTACATGCGCGGTCGGTGGGTGCGGCCGGGGTATCGTTGTCACTGCAGCCGTCTTCTTCTTTAAGGTCGAAATTGGCCGTAACTTCAAGAACAGAACTGCTGACACTGCGCATGAACATAATAAAGTAGCAAGGAGAGCTCCTAATGTAGCAGCAAATCCGGGTGTAGTCATACAAACAAGACCGGGAGTAGGAATCACTCTGGGGGCAGCGCTTTCTTCTGAAGTATCCATATTTAAGTCGCCAGCAGATACTACACGGATCACTCTGTTTACACCAACCTCCTTCTCAGGTGATGTCGCTCGTCGCTGCCTTCGCACTCTCCTCTCATCACGTCTGGCTTCAATACCCACTTGTTGGTATGCATCAATTTGTGGTGGTCCGTACTCAGCATGTGGAGCGATCACATTGGGGTTACCATCGGAACATTGTTCTGGGCATCTGTATCTGCAAATCTGAATAGTACATTGGAAGTGCACTTCCATGGAGTCGGGGAACTTGAATGCCTGGAAGTGAGCATATGACAATACGCTAGCGCTAGCACCAAAGTTCTTGATCTTCGTAAATCTTGACATTAGTTTCGGTCGGGTAACACAGCCTCGCCTATCGACTAGTTGTATAGGAGCGCGTTGACCGTCGTGAGCAACACAGTCTCGAACTAACATATCGAATTTCGCATCATCGTCCTTGATTGCCAGAACCATTGTCATAGTTTGTCCGATCTTCACGAGACCAGATACTTCGGAAGCCCAAGGTCCTTTACCGACTTGGATCTGCATCCAGCAGCCAACATTGTCACCAGCAAAGTCAGCTCGCACAACATCTAGCATGTCTACTGGGAATGGTCGGAAAGTGACTGCCTTTTCGTATTGGTCGTGCCATGTACACCTTAGCTTTCTAGCTTGATCCCATACTTCCTGCACTTGTGGGTCGTATTGAATAACAATTACATTTTCGAAATAGGTTCCCGCTGCTGCCACGTCTCCTCTATACCTCGGGTCTCCACTACCCGCAGTTCCACAAGCATGAGCACCAATTTCGAATGAAGCGGAGGTTCTGCCTAGGTTAGGTGGGAGATGTACGCACTGATGGTTGGAGTAGTGACCTTTGGAGAATACAATACCAAAGAATGGTTTATCAAAACTGAGGAAAACTCTCATTGCGTTCTTCTCACACTTCACGTCTAATGATACGATCTTTGGCATATCAGGAGCGGGTGCTGGCCAGACATCAGCAGCTCCACTGAAGACCTTATCGCTGGCGGCAGTTTGTGCATCAGCAGGAGGTGCAGGAGGCGGTGGTGGCCCACGGAAACCAGGGCCGACGTCGTTTTTGTGGTGGTTTACTGGAGGTCCCAAAGCGAATGGCTTTGAGTGGATCTGATGATGGTTCGGGATTCTCGGCATGCCTGAAATTATTAAATGTTTTGGTTAATTTATTGCTTCTGAACTTATTATTAGTTATCGAAACGGATTTTTTTTCAATTATTTTCAATATATTTTTTTTAATTTTTAATTTTTCAAACTCGTTTTCTTACCTAACGGGTGATGTGCCTGGTGATGAGGAGGGTTTTGTCGGCGATTGTGCGGTGGGGGTGCAGGTGGAGGAGGTCCATTGTACGCGTGGCTTGGGGTGTCTCGTTCTGAAGACTCCATAGCTAGCTGGTCGCTTGATGGTTCCGCAGCACTGCTAGTGTCAGCTCCAGCGCCCCCACCGCCACCTCCGCTCTCATTAGATGATTGGTCACTGAGAGTGCCACTCTGAAAATTAACATAAAGAAATTAAGCATAATGTCAACTTCAGTATTTTTAACCGTTTAATAACTTCCTACACCATTATTAGGATTTGTCATAATGATTGTGTTCATAATTTTGTGCTCAATTTTCTTGTGCTACAGAAGTGTGAAATTTCGGTTATAACTTTTGGGAGTATCACTTTTCATTTCGACCTAAATAGAAGTAACCGTAACGAAACCACTAAACATGTTAACCATGACAAGTATACGAACTTCTCAAATCTCATAACTTATACAGGCATGGAAATTTTCTTGTTTTTTGTTGTTCACGTCCAGCTTTCACTATACTAAAGCTTTATTTTAAAATGTTATTTAATACGACACACTGACCGTTTTACGACACATCAAAGGTTATGTGACAAGTTAAATAGTTGTTCGAGGTCATGAACAAAGAAATGGTCATGATTGCGCATTTTACCAACAGAGCGGATATAAATTTGAAGACCTTTACAATGATATTGTCGGACTACTCAATGGGTATGCCGTTTCACCGACAGAACGTTTTGGGATTTATTACATCTCATCAAAATTTAAAGGCCGGTTTATTTAAAACGATTAAGGATTAAAAAGAGAGATTACGCCATTGTATCAGGCCGACCGTTCCCTTTCATTACTTTCGCTAGCATAAATAAAGCCACTTTAGTTATTAATTGGCAACTTCCTCAATTATAATACTCAAACATCGATTGCTCATAAACTTGTAACAGCTTAGCGTATCAGAACTTTAGTAATACAACTTCCTGGGTCCACGAATAGTAATGCGTGAAAGTTGTACCATAATTTGATTCCCGTTCTTAAATCATCGGGTCGCTCCGGTTTTCAAATATTTTCCACGCCAACAGGTTTCAGAAATTAGACAAACCGGCTACATGGAATTTCTCGTGTTAATTGTATTTTTAGACTGTTATTTTACTTAGACGGCTTTTAGATTTTTGGGTATCTAGGTTGTATATTTTAGTCATATTTAATTTAAAAACATGTAGATGAGTCTAGACTGGTTGGCGCCATTATCTTCTGCACGTAAAAACCGTTCCATGTTTTTAATGTTGTATTATAAATTAAAATTTTCCTATAACATTAAAATTGCTTAATTTTAATATCATATTCATTTAATAGAATTGTCTGTCCTTGTATTTTGTCTTCTCGAAGCAATATGTAATTGTTCTTTAAAATTAATATCAATATTAATCGTAGTCTTTAGAATATATTTCTCATCACATCTGTCCTCAATATTGTTAGTGCTGTTATTAATGTTGTGAATAGTGGGTGTCGCGACTGTGGCCACCATTTTATTGGTTGGATCGTCAACAGCCTTACAACTCTCATTTGTTTCGCCTCTGGCAATGAAATTAGAAAGTATTGGTCTGTTAGATACGTTTTTCGATAAAGATTTATTTGAGGGCTCATGCCTTCGAGTGATTCCAGCAATTATTACTGAATGGGATAACACGGATATTCGTGTAATAGATTGATTGTATTACATAATGTTAGGAGAAAGTTTGTGTAGGAATTTTATTGGGTCGTAGATAGGGAGGTGTGTGGTAAGCTTGTTATAGTGTTGTAAATGTGATGGGACTTCATTTTATTGGTTTATCTCCATCATGTCACTAGAAGTGATAAGTAAGTCATAATTCATCATAGCTATCTCGTTTTATTGGTAGAATTCTTGTCTTGTGTTTTGTTTGTTGTTTTAATATTCTTATTCTTTTTCTTTAAAAAAAAAACGTTGCCACACATTAGGTTGATAATCAACTTAACTTCAAAATCGAATGCCATCATGGTCTAAGTGACTTCTTTATTATAATATAAAGACGTATGCATGTCGTTCCGTCACGCATAAAAGCACATACCTACGTACAATTTGGGGTGTAATTTCAATCAAATTGCGTATAGATTTGTATACTTATAACAAATGAAAATCAATATGCAGTAAAAGATACAGATTCTCGATAGCTATGAAATTGTTCCATAAATCGTACAGATAATATAAGACACGATACCATCCCAGTTTCTTGTTGTCATTTCTAGAGGTACCTCTGTTTACCGACATACACATTGTATTATTACAACGATCCTCTTGCCCGATACAATAAATAAATACTACAAATAAAATCGTTTACAAAGAATTCCATTTATCTTAGAACACATATTTTACGACGAAGGATTTAGCCTTGTAGAGAGGATGTTTCGGATATTGCCTACAGTCTATTTACAGTAAAAGTAAGAATTGTTTCTTATCAAGATTATTAGATATTTGTAAGGAAAGGATATTGGTATGCCATTAAACTTTTGTTCAAAATTTTATTTATTGAATAAGTGCAAGTAGAATTCCCGACACATGTAGGTATCTTCGAATTAATTGTGAAGCCCTGGCCACTTAATTGTTCAAAAATAATTTCTGACAATAAACACATTTTATTAAGTAATTTAAATACTAGCTTTTGCTCGTGACGCGTCCGTTCGCGTGGAATAGTGACTTCCTACAGGAGTTTGTTATAAAAACTATCCTATGTCCTTTCTCGAGTTCCAAACTATGTATGTAACAAATTTCATAAAAATCGGTTCCTTAGTTTAGGCGTGAAAAAAAGAAAGACAGACAGTCAGATAGACGGAGTTATTTTCGCATTTATAATATTAATTTTGGATTTATTTAGCTTTATACCTAAGTAGAATTGACGCGGTACCAACACTACGTATATTATACATTTTTATATTTGTAAACAAACTACAATAAAGGAGAAACAGCTTAAAGAAAAACGTCTAAAGCTCCATGTAAGCCCATATCGTCATATAAGGCATTGTGAATCAGGTCTATCTAGGCGCGTCGAGAGCAGTGTGTCAGCGCGGTCAATGAACTGTACGGACAAATTTTACTTTCATTAAATAGCTGAAGATCTCCGGTGGCTAAGGCACGGTGTACTGATCTGATTAGCTGTTTGTTGAATAGTGTGCTTTGTTGTTAAGTGAATAGAGGTTAAGTTAGGATTTTCTTAAGACGTAGCTTTTATGTAGTAGGATCTTCACTTTAACATGACGTACCTATTTGTTTTAGTTTATTGTCAGTATCATGTCATTAGTACCTATTGATTTGTTTGTATATTTATGCTGCATTTAAGAAGATATCTAGGATTAAAAATGACAATATTTAACCCATGCAAATACAGACTTAAATTCAGTTGATTCGTTTATGTATCATGTCCTGATCAAAGTCAAGATATTTTGGCTATTAGAAGAAAATCTGTGTATTTGATCCTGATATGTGTAATTACACAAATTGTAAAATTGAAAAGGCAGAATCATAAATCTAAACGAAATAGTGATATTTTTTATAATTTAAAATGTGGCTTTTCAACAGACGAAATTAGTCTTTCTCAGTTAATCGATTGTCAGACAAAAATGGTCTTTCCGCTCTATTTCTGACACCGTACCTAAAATCAATTATTACTTGAGTGTGTGACAAACACGTCGGTCGCTAGTTACCTGTAGGGTGAAAGACGCAATTGTCGTCTGTCCGCTACAGAAGTGAGCAGGATTTCCACTTGGATGTGTGTCGTCGCTGTAGGTCGCTCAACGACCGACTGGGAAAGCCAGCTTTTACTCTTTCCACGACACCTGCCCATTGTCATAAACTGTCATGGCTGGTGCGCATTTCATTAGGTAGGTTTTAATATTGTTTTGACGTCCCTGTTTAATACTTTGAGAGTTAGTTTATCTTATCTTTATGTAATAATAGGTACTAAGATGATACAAGACACATTGTATGTTTGTATTAAATCAGTATTTATTCTTATAAACTTAAAAAAAGAGAATAATGTGAGTTGAGTAGATTATTTTCCTGCATTTTTTTTCACAAAAATGTTTTTTGACCAGTTTCAGTTACTGTTTTTGTTATTCAGTTCGTCAATTTTAAATGTCTATGTGTTCTAAATCTATTTTTTTAATAATCTCGTACGTATTTTTTATCAGACCTTGTGAAGTCAAGAAGCCACGGCTCATTAGCTTAGCTTCACAAACAAACATATTTTAGCACTTAACTCGACGTTGTCAAGCTAACTAATTGCGAATTATATGCTAAATATTTCGAGCGCTAATGCTAATAACAAGTAGTTAGTAAGTATAAAATAGCGTACACACCAACACACAAACCTTCCCTTACTTCCCTTATTACTTCCATATGTTTTTAGCTTTATGATAAAATAAAAAATCCAATCTAATATTATAATGCGAAAGTAACTCTGTCTTTTTTTCACGCCTAATTTACTGAAAAATTATATTTGTGTGAAATTTGGTACATACATAGTTGAAAATTCAAAAAATCTGTAAGAAGTCACTATTCCACGCGAACAAAGTCGCGGGCAAAAGCCAGTTTAAAATAAGTTTAAGAATATATTTGCACAGGTAACATATAACGAAAATTTATCGTCTTTTTATCAGAAGATTTATTAGTCCCTTGTGAAAACTCTAACAGATAAAAACCTAAAATTGAAACAACCTTTTTTTTAATAAACAAAAAAAAAAAACAATAAAAGAACGTAAAAAATTTTGTTGAGCCATAAATTACTTAATCAATGGAATCATTTCTTACAATGTGTGTTTTGTGATCAGTTCAGTAGCCTTCTTACTTTCCCTTCTTAGGGTAAACAGGTAAATTGTAGAGACATACGGAACTGACTACGTCCGTCAGCACAGTGGGTCGCTGTGCCCATATTTGGGGGTCCTACCCGTTGACCGTATTAGATTCAATCTAGTACTGTTTTCTGATATCTTACGCTGTGCCGTACTGATTCTAATGCTGAAGGTATTTGAGAATAGTTCGTGTTACAATTACGTGGAGAAGTAGGTACATATTTGTGTACACGTTTGAAAAAAGATTTTTGATGATGATGATGTTTTCTTTGCTAATATTAATTACAAACAGTTAAAAATTTTAAGTTTGTATGTAGCGGGTAATCTCTGGAACCGCTGGTCGGATTGCCAAAATTGTGATAAAGGCTATAAAACTTCACGCTATGATCAAATGAAGCCGAGCAGCGGGTGAAACCGTACGTGAATAGCTAGTTTTTATATAAAAGTATACAAAATTCTTAACAATTTTATGAGCCATTCTAAAAATTTCTTAAAATTCTTCTTTTTTAAAAGAAGAAACCTGTCATTTTTTCTTGGTAATAAACGTTGCCTGACACTAGGATTTTCTCCTGAGTCGTGGTTGCGTTTACAAACATACAATTTCACATACTCATAATATAAACGTATTATACCGTCAATTTATTATACAAGCAGCTGCAGTTAAAAACAATGTTTTCAAAATTACGTATCCACAAAAAAACAGAGTAACGATAACAATAAAAACAATACAGACATTTATGAGAAAAACAGTGACAAAGTACTTTGGTCATGTCTAAGAAAAAATATTACAACTAAACACATTTAAATGCTTTCACATTTATTCAAGGCCAAAGCAAAAATGCTTGCATACACACATTAGACAAACGACTATTGAGAATGACTAGAAAACAGTTCGCATTTAACTAAACGACGCACTTAAGTTATAGCAATTTTTGTGAAAATAACGCAAGTAAACACTCGATACGGCGGTAAGCCGGCCTCTAGTGATGTACCTTAAACGGTATCGATTAAATTAATTAACTTTCCAACGATTGAACTGTATTAAGTGAAAAATGTTGCTATTTATCGATCCTACTGTGTATCGTAAAACAGTTAATAGTTTTGTTATGATTGTGTTTGCTTGCTTGAAGTTTTGTGGAAGTTTTACGGTCGTTTTTAAAGTACATATGGTTTCTGTTCTTCATGTTCGAATTGACGAATTGATTAGATTGCTTCAAGTCTGTCTGTAACAGAAAACAACAATCTATTCATTTTCTACTGAATATGCATTAATACTTTCTTCTTTATGATGATATTTTACTACTGGTGTTGAAACAAAACAAAGTCGAAACAATACTATTGTATCTCATTCACACTGTAGTGAAAATTCGTTTCACAAACTGATATATTATAGTGTAGAATTACATAGAATTATATATATGTAGGGTATATTCCATTGCTGACCACAAACTCACAAAAGCGTGATGGATACTTTCTTACGAGTGGCCTACTTCGACGATACGGTTTACAATTCGAATTAATATATTTGTTGTAATTAGCTGGTTTTATGTGAGCGTGCATTCAGTTTTAGTAGAAAAAGAAAAGTCGATCTCTTTTCTCTGCTCTGTGGTTTTAGTATCAAATATTCGTGTGTCGTGATTATTATATTAGCTGAATATATATCATTGTGAGTTTAATTGCATACTAGAATTAAACGATGAAAATGTTACCGAAATTTTATGTAGTGGTTACTACAGTAAAAACAACAAGTTTGAAATGTGTTTGGATTGCATTGTGTCGACTATTGTAGAATTTAATTTTACTATTTAAAATAGTACACATTTAAATTATTACATAGAAATAAAATAAACAGACTGTGTTTTATTAGACAAGATCACTACAACGTTGCTTTCTCATATACCTCTTTTAAAATACGCAACCGATTTTAATACACTTTTTTAAATAGATAGAGTGATAGAAGAGTGAAGTTTATATGTAATAGGTCTTTACCTATGAAATTGCCGTTCTAGTACTGGCCATTTCAAAACAAAATATTTTTTGTTAGGCTAAGGCTAATTAATTTTGTTTTAAAAACATGGGATTCTTTTTCCAAAAGTAGTCATTTGTTTATTGATTGGTGTTACATTTTCATCGCATTTCAAATCAAAAAGTTCGATTAATATTTTTCATGCAAAACGGCAATTTCATAGGTAAAGACCTATTATAATAATGACATCAATTAAATAGTGAAGAAATATAGTATCAGAAGTTGGGCAGGTTGCTAGTACCTACCTAAGTATTGATATCAAGACAAATTAATTTGACACACGATCACATAATACCTTTTTATTTCGAAGCACTGTATTGAATTATATATATTAACATGTGTGTGTTGGACAGAGAGAGGGGATGAAGCCAACTCGCATAGCTCAACGGGTGTTGACCAACTTTTATATTACTGAAATGGGTCACGAATTAATTATTGTAATTACTTTACTTATAATGCCATCACTTATAAAAACATCGTGAGGAAACCTGGAATTATAATTTCTAGTTATAAGTTTGAAATCGCCAACCCGCATTAAGCAAGCGTGGTGATTAATGCTCAAACCTTCTCCGTGTGAGAAGAGGCCCTTGCTCAGCAGTGGGCACTTATGGGCTGATGATGTATGTATAATACCATCCCTACTTAGTTGAGAGCCCTCAAGAAACTACTTAAACCGAATTTTCTTGAACCAATAACATTGCTATTTTATTCCAGAACAAATATTCTGAGAATCTGAAATGAATTAAATATTTTCAGATAGTATACTAAATTCAAAGAAAATATCTGAACTTGCTTGTTCTATTACAAAATTACTTTTTCTCTTAGAATTTCTTTAATATTCCAGTAATATCTATTAGATATATAGATACTTGTTATATTATAATTTTTCTTAATACAGTAGAAGATAAATAGTTGTTTAAGGGGAGTTTAACTAAGATCCAGATTAAAAGATCCCATCGAAAACATTATGTCTAATATATCTAATCATTACGTGTTTTCCTCAAAAAGGTTGCTCGTTATATACAAAAATAATAATAATATTGTTGTAAAAAAAGAAAAGGTACCTGTCACAACAATATCTGTCTAATATACACAACATAAAAAAATCTTTTATATTTTATTCATATAACATTGTAAGGATGAATTTGAGTGCATAGAGAGCCTCAATTTGATTATGGTACATATTTAAAAAAAATAGAACTTTCCTGAATAATGAGTTTGTATAATATACTTTATTTTTGTGGAAAATTCAGTTCAAAAATAAATATTCATAAGGTACGTGAAAACTTGTTCAAATAACGGACAAACATTTTCTCAATAAAGAGATCACCGATCCGTTGTTACGGTGTTCGATAGAATACAACACTTATCTTGCATGGTCTGTTTAGTTTCGTCTAATCATCTCTTTAATCAAATTTATTGATACAAAATAACGTTTTATGATTATTTTGAATAAGGCTTATTTTCAACTGTTACCTATTTTCTTGTAACTCGTGACTTTTCGGTCAAGTATTTAACAAGCCACTAAACACGTATCGTCCGAATGTTGGAACTATAAAACTCATGCGTAAAATATTCCAACACAATCAAATGGGTGATGAGAAATTGCAATGCAAATTCATAAAGCAATTATAAAGATACCGTTAACCGTGGGAGAGCCATGCTTCGGCACGAATGGGTCGGCTCGACCACGGCTCACGGCTGATACCACGGCCTCACAGAAAACCGGCGTGAAATAACCACAGCGTTGTGTTTCGCTGTGTGAGTGAGGTTACCGGAGGCCCAATCCTTACCCTCCCCCGATCTCTCCCCAATTCCTAAATCTCCAAAACCCTAATCCCTAAAAGGTCGGCAACGCACTCGTAACTCCTCCGTTGCGAGTGTCCATGGGCGACGCTGATTGCTTACCATCAGGTAATCCGTCTGCTCGTTTGCCGACCAATTACATAAAAAAACACTAAATGTTACTAGCTGTAAACTTCTATCCAATCGAAATAGGTCAATTTAAGCAACAGATTTGATTTAAACTGAAATACGGGCAACCTGTGATACACAAACATATTTGTGCCTACGAAACCGCAGCGTTCCAAATTCAATTTGTGCAGCGCTGCCAAAGAATGGGAGTTCGGTTCGATAGATAACGTTTACATTTTTATCGATAAATTGAGATGTGGTAGCGACATCCCTAGTCGATGGTGGAAATACATTTCCGAATGAGATTTTTATGTAATGTTTCATAAAATTCTGTTTTTTTTTTTTTGTATTTGGTTAAGTAAGTGTTTTTTCATTTGTTTTGATCTAAATAATTACATGTTTTTGATTTAAATTCATCGGTCCTATTCATAGTACTACTACAAATAATAGACAAATTATTGCTGTGATTTTCTACACAAATATTTCAGTTTTATTTATTTAGTACCTATCCTATTCTTGACGGCAAATTCATCTTGACACACAACAGACAGAGAACGACTGCTATAAAAATGAAAATACTAGAAATAAACTTATAAATGGCGACTATAAGATTTTAATTGCTGTCTATTATTAGGAGATCATAAATAGTATCCGTATTTGTTAGTGGGAGGTATGGGCCCGCCCAAACAATGACACATTAGCATCAACAATTATATAGTAACGTGTTATTTATAACTATTCATTAAACAATACACCTTTCTACTTTCCTATTGGCGGAATTAATTTGGTGATTGTACGTGATCGGATTATATTTCGTACAGCTTTAATTTTTATTGGTTAAGAAGATGATTGGTGTTAACCGACCAATGAATGAGCTGTTTATAGTTACAATAAGGTAATTACAATCAATATTTCTTTATGTTTGGCTTTATTTATATACGTATTTCCTTGAGTTTGTTTTTGTTCTAAAGATTCGTTCAAATAATAAATAATATCATCTGAAAATGGTTTTTTCTTGATGGATTTTTTTATTATGTATTAAAAATTGATAGAATTCAAAGTTGATACATAGTTCACGTCTATTTAAAGTGAAGTAAGGTAAAGTAAAGTTTCAATGATCTTTTAAATGAAAAGAAATTTTCAGAAACAGCAAAATCGTTATTCTAATATCGAATTTAAAATTAAACTTACCATATGTAATATAAGCAGAACGCCTATAGCCAAGCCGCGTCGACACCGCATCCTTATCTGTTGACAAATAAATTATAATTATTAATAAAAACAATTTGTCATATAAAACAAACATTCAAATTCAAATTTAAAAAATATCTGTTAGATGTGGCATTTCGAAAAAGTTGGTTCCTTCATATTTGAAAATAGAATGTTCAAGCCACCTTTTGTTTTTGAAATCAGGTACCTATCTCCTTTATTTTATTTTTTTGTTATAAGTAGGTAGTCACCGCAGACATTGCCACGTAGGGCTTGTAGGATAAATCAACATTTTAACGAAAACTTCTTTCGTAAATCAGGAAATATTATCTAAATGGATTTTTTAATGAGAAGGCCTCAAATTAACCTACGGATCACCTAATGGTAAATTATCGAGCTTGAAGCAAATAACCTTTGTGTCATGCAGAGGAGTAACAAGATGTTACCGGCCTTTTGGAGGTTGCTTAGTAATTTGGACCTGGGGTAACTTCATTCACAGCGTTGTTGTTTCAAGCCAGTTCAGTCGGTGCCGGTTACTTCGGTTGAGGTTGAGGCCCACTCAAGCCAAAGTATAACTTTTCCTGTCATTACTAACCCTTCAAAACAAGAACCAATCATAAATTACTGACGATAGAGCTCGTCAAGAAAGATTGTGAAGAAAATTCACTACTTATGCGTATAGGGAAGTTTGTGTAAAATATATGTATGGAATATTTTCCTTGATGTATTATTCTACTTAATCTCAAAGCATTTCTAAATGTATGAGTTTTATATTCTTGTTTATACGATGTTTTATATCCATTAGCACCTTTGGAAAGCGCATTGTTGTGTTAAAAGAAGGCTAGTCGTGAACTCTTGGAGTTTGAACTTAGGATATAATTTGATACAGACCTATATATTATATTGTTGATAAAATAAATGTTTAAAGAGGTTAAATGTAGTTGAAAAGAATTTTAAGATTTGAATTGTTTAGGAATAAAACTTCTTTGTAATTCTTTCAAATTCAAATCATTTATTGTGGATCATAGGTAAATAAGATTTTAAATATGGAACTTACATTTTAGTAGCCACGATTTTTAAATTATTTGCAAAAAGGTTTCCATTAAATGCATGAATATTCTGTTGGCAGATACTTGTACCAAAAACTAGGTAAACATTTTTTAATATAGCTTGTACATTAACCTATCTCTCGTAGATACTGTATTTATTGACGCCTTACTCGCTTAATTCAATGCTTCCAATCATACACGCTGCGCATTAATAAGAGTCTTGTTGTGGCTTCATACGGCTTTTCTCACTTTATTCATGTGGGCAAGTCGTTATTTTCTTTTTATATTATAGGACGGCAAACGACCAGACGGAATGCCTGATGGTAAGCAATCGGCGCCGCCCATTGACACCCGCAACACTAAATGAGTTACGTGTGCGTTGCCGGTCTTTTCAGGATAAGGGTTTCGATAAAGGGTTGCGAAGGGGTGGGGGAAGGGGGAGGGATTGGGCCTCCGTTAACGTCACTCACACGTCGAAACACAACGGTGTGGTTGTTTTACGCCTGTTTTCTGTGAGGCCGTGGTATCACTATGGTCGAGCCGACCCATTAGTGCAGAAGCTTGGTTCTCCCACACTTTTTTATAATTTTAACAAATATGATGAGTATCAAAATTCTATCTTAGGCGCGCAATTCTAGTTATATAGGTTATTAAAACTGGTCCGTAGTTTTGCTCTTATAGGGAATCAAACGCTTTATAACCTCTTAGTGTAAAGTATTGTTTAAACAATACGATTACCTATACCTCATTTCAGTGGCTTAATTTAGGTTTATTTTTAATGGGCAATAACAATAGAAAGGTTGCGTACTGCGCACTTTTATGTTAACATCATTACATTGTTTAGAAGCTTCTAAAATGTAGGTATCTCAGTCTCACGTGTTTTTTTTTTGTAGACATTAACATAACCTACTGTCATTTGAATAGCAATGTATGAGATATATTCGTCTTCTCATACCTTCAATTTGAATGTAAAATGAAAACGTTAAGAAAGTTGAAATGGGCGTTTCCTTTGCGTTACAAACTTTCATTATTTGAGTACCCACGAAAAGAGAGGGAGATTATTTTATGAATGTTTATTTAGTATTTAAACAATATCTGGAACTGTTTTTAACAATGGTGGTGAAATTTCGTCAACAGCAAAAGCTACTAGATACGTTATTGAAATTGCCCTTTATAATATAGTGTCTAACTATTCTTACTAGTGATCTAAACGAGTTAATGAACATTGAATTTTTTTTAAGAAACCGTACCGCAATAAAATATGTGACTTTTTCCGAATCATATGTACTTTCTATGATTATATAGACACCACTGACATACGGTGAAGGAAAACATCGTGAGGAAACCTGGACTTTGGAATTTCTTATAATAGTTTGAAATCGCCAATCCGCTTTGAGCAAGCGTGGTGATTAATGTTCAAACCTTCTCCATGTGGGAAGAGGCCTTTGCTCAGCAGTGGGCACTTATTGGCTGATGATGATGATGATGACCAAAATAAACGTTTTAGTAGTAGAAAAATATATCTAATTGGCAACAAAACGTCCACACCCGTGAAAAACAAGAAAAACAAGGGCTAGAATTAAATATAAAAAACAATGAGACATTTACGACGACAAGATAACAAGCTAACAATCTTATAATTATCTTGTATGAAGCTCATTATTGCTATTAAAGCCTAGCGATGCAGACACCCATCATCACCAGATTCTCATAATGGAGCCACTTTGTCAGCACGTTACAGTTTCCATCGATGTAGGTCGGAATCCGGTGCCGTATTGTTTATGCTTTTGTTTCCACGATACAATTTTTCTGTCGAACGGTACTAAAGATATAAAACTTTTTGATGACAATTGTGAATTTGTTGTTAGTATCTTCGCTTCTTTTTTTTGTGAGGACATTGTTTTATCAGCTGTACTTTATACTAACTCTACTAACGTAGAAGTACGAATTGCGTGTCTATATTTTTTACCTTAACTATTCCTTAGAGATGATTTTGTTCCGAAAATAACTTATAAAAAATTTGTTATCTGACTGTGAGTCAGGCAGTTTGATACTTATAGTAAATTGATCACCATCCTGTCATAGTCTCCTGGACTATGGGCCTACTCTATAATTATATAATGTATGTATCTACTAAATTTTACGATTGGCAATCCCTTTTAAAAAAAGTTAAGGTTTACGCTTAACTTAACAAAGCCTGGACTTATATTTTTGTTGTTCGATATTTTTGATTGATTGACATCGAGGTAGTTAGACCATCTGTGCAAAGCACGAGCACAACATTCATTATCATCCCAACTGTCTCCAGACGCTAAAGTTATACCATTAAAATATATTGCGAGTTTTTTTTTTACTTGCAATAAACTAGTGCTTGACTGCGATCCCACCTGATGGTAAGCAGTGATGCAATCGTTGATGGTAATTCGCACTAGTTTATTAAGAGCCTAGCGCCTAGAGCCTTCACTCTAGCCTTGAAGACACCTAAATTGTATTCGGACGGAAAGACTGCAGCCGGTAAACTGGTCCAATCCCTCGATGAACGCGGTATAAATGACGAGGCAAAACGCTTAGCCCGGGCCGCAGGTGTCTCAACAAGGTAGGGGTGGATATTCGCCGTACGCGATGTCCGAAGGTGAAATTGGGATGGCGGAATCAAATCGTGCAATTCCTGGGCACACGCTCCAAAATGCATCCTGTAGAAAAGCGAGTAGGTGAGAAGAGCAGAGTGCCTAGCACGAATGACTATCGTAATCGTAACGTTAACGTATCGAGACGTCGATACTTCATGTGACGAAAACGGAATGTCGCAGCACGAAGCCTATCGTATCGTCTAGCGAGAGCTCGAATCGAATTCGTTAGTGACGTCATGCTAATGTAAGCTAGAGAAGCACCCAAGTGAACGAATTGAATGAATTCTTGAACATAATTTAACATAAAGATTTCGTCTGAAAACTAAAATTAATTTTAAACATATTTCAACCTTCGTCTACACCTTTTATGGTATTATATTTAAATGAAAAAAAAATTAATTACGTGAAATAATTCTTAAAACGAGTCAAGTAGTATATAAAATGACTTTATCTATCTAATAAAAATATTATTTGGTTATTTAAATTTTGTAACATAATTTACGATTTCCGAACGTTCTTTTGACAAAGGTGACGTTTGACGGCTATTGACGTATTTTTTTTTTAACAAACATAACAAATAATGTAGATAATTATGCGGCTATCTTATTATGCAGTTAGTTTAAATTTATTTTAAAATGAGGAGGACTCGGCTCCAATACGAATTAATGGTGGATTTCATGGAATATGCCAGTGACAAGCAGCGAGCCTTCAGTGTTCCGACCACTCCGCAGTACCCATGAAGCCAGCCGTTCACCGACACCACCAGTCGCCAATCCTCCATTAGAAAAGAAATGCTGAAAGCCTCGACCGAAAAAAAAATCTAAAGGGAGTTTAATCAAATTGTGTTTAGAGAATGATAAGAAACCTAGGGAGTTTGCTAGGGAGCGTGAGGAAACATATGATATAATGGAACAAGAGCGTTTGGAATTACGACGAGAAGAATGAAGAGTAAGACAGAGAGATGCAGAGCTCCTTTTACAGGCTCAGTGGCTGGAACTTATGAGAGAGGCAATAAATGTATTAAAATATAATCTAGTTATAAAGATGATTAATGTATATTTACATATTTTATTTTAAATTACTACATTTTGGAATGAGGAAAGATTATGTTAGAATTGAATTTAAAATGTCACTATAGTTACCTATTATAAAAACATAGGTAAGAATAGTTTTTAAGTTAGATTAGTGTGTAAGATGTTTTGGAAATGTATAATAATAAAACACTTGGGTCATCTGTGTAGTATATTTATTTGCTGTACCAGAATATTACTTAAAGCCCTTTCACTTATTAAATCATCGCTTCTATCTTTTCATGTCTCATGTCAGAAGATGAGGTATGAGACAAGTCTTGATATTCAGCTGTTGTTGTATCTACCTGTGGCTCAGGCACATTGAAATTTATGACCAAATTATGCAACACTCAGCAAGCCGTTGTCAAACACGGAGCATAATGCAGAGTGTGGTCTTTGCACAAGCATCGCCTCTTCTTTCTTTTACTGCAGTATATCGTGCGGGCCACGAGTTTCCTCTACCGCATCCAAAAAGAGTAGGCGTCATTAGCCATGGTCGCTGTGGGTAGCCAGAATCACCTGTAAAAAAATACTTATTAGAAAACCTAATTTATACTAGCTACTTCCTCGCGGTTTCACCCGCTGCTCGACTCCTATTGATTTCATTTTAGCATTATAAGGTTAGTTTTTGTTGGAGTTGCTCACAGAAGCACTTGAAAGCTTTTTTATTTAGGCGGTACCTAGTATTTCTAAACTACGTTTCAGTGATATCCTTTGGATTAGATATATTTCTGAATTTAGCTCGGCACACGATTTCTCTAGAATAATCATATATTATGTATTATATATTATTTACTAGAATAATCATATATAATATTTCTCTATAATAATCAATCAATATTATTTTCTTGAATACATATGTCTATATTAAGTGAAACATAACTTGAATAGGTAGGTACTTAGGTACTTACGAAGTTTCTCTTGACTCTTCATCTCCAAGTAAAATAGCCGCAAATAAACTATTTGTCCAACTTGGTTCGTACAGCGGCAGTTTTGCATGATGTTATACTCGTAAAGAATACTCACAAACCTTATAATATATTATTAAAAACACGATTGAAATATTTCGAAACCTTTCTCACCGTCAAATTCTTAGTGACAAATGTTTCGACAGTTTTCGATAGCCAGCCTTCGAAACTTACGTTACTATACGTCAAAAGATCGTTCGTGCTTCCAATTTGTGTCAAAATGTTCTAAGTTTCGATAGCAACACGATACGATTACTATACGATAGTTGTCAAAATCATTCGTGCTTGCGATTTTTAGTTCCTTTTACGCACGGTAGGGGCGCTGTACAAATCCCATAGAAAATGCTTTCGATCTCGATACGAATACTTTCTCGATAATGTTCGTGCTAGGCACACTGAACACCGAGCTTAGTGGCGTGCAAGGT
This sequence comes from Spodoptera exigua, assembly GCA_902829305.4. Lineage (NCBI taxonomy): Eukaryota > Metazoa > Arthropoda > Insecta > Lepidoptera > Noctuidae > Spodoptera > Spodoptera exigua. The sequence goes on from LR824612.2 coordinate 11,263,108, forward strand.
AGGGAAGAGCCTATATCCAGTAGCAGACGGAATCAGGCTGATGATGATGATGGTTGTGATATAAGAAAAAGTCATGGTCACTTCAGTAGGTAAAATAATTTGATAAAAGCAAACTTATTTAGTAAAAACAAGTATACATATATAAAAGATCCAATCTACATTTGAATAATTAAATGGAAAAAGTTTTAAAGAGCAATTTGGTAAAATTCGAAACATGTTATGGACTTTTGGAAAGAACATTTAAGGCTTGAAATGCCGAAACAAGTGAATTACGTTTCAATAATGAAATTTGAGGCGAAACAAAAAGACGCAGCCTTAACGTAATGGTCTATTTTGGTTATTTAAAGTAATTAGAAGGGAGGACTTTCCTTTACTTTACTTTAATTATAATTATATAGGTACTCGTATATACACATTTTGAGACATACATATTAAGTGACATTCGGTAACTCAATTCCAAATTTTCAAAGGATAATTTTAATTGTAACGAAAGAAAATATTTAGCACAAAATATAATCAACATATTGTTTTGCAATATGGGTGTGGGATAATTAAGGCAGGCAATTTATTTCAAAAATAAAAATGAGTTTTTTTGTGAAACGCTGGCAAACAAGCCGTCGGATTACTTGATGGTAAGCAATCCGGCGCCACCCGCAACAACAAAGGAGTTCCTAGTACGATACAGGGATTATGGGAATAAGGGGTTTGGAGATTCAAGGATTGGGGCAAGATGGCGGGGAGGGGGCGGTGGCAATAATAAGGCAAAAATAAGATTTCTTTCTTCTTAAAGGTACTAGATTATACTATTCTATATTAGACTATATTATTAAATATTAATGACTGACAACACTATGTTTAAAAAGTCTTTTCGCAAATCACCAACTTGAGTGAAACAGACGGCTCTATTTAAAAATAATTGAAATAAAACAATTATTCGTGGTCGTGGCAGATCACGAATTAAATGGCCGGATGAAATTGATATGTTTACTATAAAACGAGAAAAGTTTGATTAAAAATTGTCACGAATAAAGATTATACATAAAAACTTTTTTCATCTCGAAAGCATAAACTGTAGATACTATCAACAACATCATTATTTAGAGTCTGTGATAAATCAAATCGTGTCCAAGCTCCTGTTTGAATCCAAAAAAATGAAAGTATTTTCATACAAAAGAAAGTTATAACACATTATACAAACCTCTATTATATTCAGAAGACACTGCAATAAATAAAACTACGCAATAAAATATAGAAAATGAGATCACTTCACATAACATCAAAAGTCCATCAATTAAATGTACCTCAAATGATGTATTTACATTTTGTAATCATGTCTACGACTCTGTTCATAAATCAAAACGAAATAGATCCTTATCTAGACAGCGATCTATACTTTCGATTGCCGACGAAACATGGAGATATTTAAATAAGCGAAGAATCTCCTTGCATTAGAAACTATAAGTTCAAGGGTGAATGGGTCAAACTGCCTACAAAGTCTTCGATCGAATCGCGAGAGGAATTTACCCACTTATTTCCCTTACGCTTCGCTAAAAAGGGAAAGTTTTGCTCCTAAAAGAGAATGCAATTTTGTCTGTTGTGTGTTTTGTTTCGTCTCTGAATATCTCAGGTATGTTACTCGAGAACTTGGTATGTTTAATTAAGATCGGGTTATTGCTTTCCGTTTGTATTTCCGAGATACGTTAGTGTAACTTATATTTCCGTGGATTGTGGGAACATATTACAGATATAGTTAAGATAAAAACGTGCTTATATTATATTGACATAAAATAAGAATGAATGTCAGCTAATTAATCGACCGAGTGGCCAGCCTAGGCAGTTCATGCCAAACATCTCATTTAGCAGTTTAATAAAAAAAAACAAAACACTGACCACCAGCCGCTTAATTGGCGGGGTTTCGCGAAAGTAAAGACGTGGGCACACTACACCAATTTAATCACCGAATTTTGGGCGTTCCCGTTGAACAAGTTGCTTTTTGGGGCAAGTGGGTCGTGGGAGCAACGGGAGAAAGTACTAAAGCGTACAAAGTACCGGAACTCTTTGTACATACCACTTTAGAGTTTTTGCGGTGCATTTTCGCTTGTAAGTATGCGGTCGCAGTGAGTCCATTTTATAATTACAGGGTGCGGTGTGACCGCCGCCCGAGGCTGCGCTTTATAGCACCTTCGCTGACCATTGCGAAGCGTTTTTCACTGTGGTCGCAGTCTCAGTTTATTTACAGATTAACAATTAATAAAACGATCCATTATTTTTATGGCTACACGCTTGTTTCGAGCCATTTTCTCGGTTATAAAAGGTGTGGAGATTAAATTTAATTTTTAATGCTCTTTTATGATATCGTGTTTTGTTGTTGGAGAAAATTGTACTTAGCATCAATGAAGATTCATTGCACTAAACAGTTTTATGAATATCTCATGTCATCTATATACTTTAAGGTCTGAAGCATTTTACTTATATTAATTTGTTTATGAAGTAGAAAGTGAATTACGACTTTCTAGAATAACATACTTGGATACGCATTAAGCTAAATTATTTTCATAACTGGTTTCGTTGATCCAATTTAATCAATTAAGAGATGGACAAGGTATTAACCGTAGCCATTTTGTGAGGCGTGGCCCAATCTTACATCATTTATGACCACAATCATCAACACTATAATTACCTGTGTGAAAATATAGATTAATCAGGTGTTATTTTTATAGAGTGATATGATGTTGCAAACTTTCTTTGTAATTATCATTAATAAGATTTTTTATAAATTGATGAGGATGGTCCCATATTTTTTCTGTTCAAGCTAACCTTATCCAAAAGACCCCAAGAAAATACCTAATACTGACATGTTAAGAGGAGAAGCATATAAAGAGATAAACACAAGCAAAAAATTGATATCGATTTCAATCGAAAAATGAATCGGCATCGACCGTGATTCCAGTACCTAACAAGGTATAGGTAAGTACCTCATAGATAAAACCTTAGAGCATTCAAGTAATCTGACTTGTCATCTAGTCTTATTTTCACAAGTAATCACTGCACTCGTCAAATTAATCCTATTCCAAAAGAGAGTAACAGATTATGTAATATCACCGTAATCGATATCCTCGACCCAGGCATTACGGATTACATTAGGCCAGACGTTAAGCCGCGTCAAATATCGAGAAATCGATTGTCATGCCAACTAAGCGATATTATTTGAAAATTTCAAGGTTGATCCAATCTTTAAGATTCGCTGGAATCTTTTACCCTCCACCAATCTTTTGAAGTAGATGAGAAATATTAAAATTATATTTTGTTATTAAAGTCGAAGAGGATGATAGTGAAAGGTCGCTATGGCTTTTTGACTATTATATTATTATCTACTGTGATTGTAAACGTGATAAATGGCAATACTGAGAAATGTAATTTTCTTAATCAAAATCCTACAATTTGGAAGTCAAAACCTTACAGTAACGTTAGCAGGTACTTGACCTTAGTCTTCTCCTACTATAACCTTATAAATAACAAGTTACAAATAAATGACGGACATTATATTTATATTGAAAGCCATTACCATCGACCACGTGGTACTACCATCATTTGTATCATTGCCATCGTCTGTACCACTGCAGTCAACGTGAGCGCCGTGATTCTCTCGCCCACCACTTACTTTCACTGCAGACTTGACACGATTAGTACGAGCCCTTCGTAAATTTAATATGTGAAAGAATTCGTTTATTTATGTACCCTACTTGGAGTATCGGTTAAACGAAAGTATTTTTTTCGAATGTGAACTTTGAAATTTGTTATTGTTTGCTGTCTTTTTTAAAGTTTTCCATCGCAACTTTTCTAGGCATAAACCTAATAAACGTAAAACGAATAAAGAATTATCCAACGAATTCATGAACATAAATATCGATGATGGTACGTATTTTATACATATAAGTGTGAATGAATCGATAAGTAAGTGAGCTTGAACATACATATACATTCATAGCAATCTTTTAAAATATTTATCAAAACGATTCAAATGATCTTCTCACCTGTCTACCGTTCAAACAACCTAAAACTTGAAAAATCAACTTTCAATCAATAACTATTAAAGAAAGTAAATTGTCCGTACTTACTTACCGACTTTTACCCATTTCTCCATACCAAATATTTGCATAAAAACTCATATTCATACAGAATTCGAAAGCGACTGTCTCCCATACAAACATTGAATTTACATGCGCGATCTATTCAAAGGCCTTAGACGAATTAAAAAATATCTTAACGTTCAAAAGTAAACAATATCATTGAGTAAGGAAGCTATCGCGCACTAGATCTTGCCGAGCGTTGACCTGCGCAGGGGCACACAACGAAATTGAAAGTAAATCGCGACAGTGTAGATACATACCTACAGATTGCGGCACGTAATTTAGCTAACAAATGATTTATGGTCCAAGATTAATTAAGAGATTTTAAGAGGTCGTGTTCAGAGAACATTTATAAAGGATTCGTGATACCATATAAAAGCATAGCATTAACCAAACTTACAAAGGGATAACAATAACACTAAACTATAATAGTAACTTACAAAGAAAGTAGCAGTGAACAAAAGAAAACGAAATAGTTATTATATGAGTTTAATATTGAATGAAAGAGATTTTTTAACGGTTGAATTAATTTCGCTTATGAAGTTAAATATTAATGCTCTTTATAAAGGGTAAATCTATTAAAATTGAGATGTTTTTGACGAACAATTTAATTATAATTTACGTGAGGTATTTAGGAACTAACTTAATGACGAAGATCATCCAATCAAATCGATTATAGTTGTAAGTAGGTACTTGCGGCGACTTAACGGGGAAATTCATCCAAAACCGGAGTGGAGTAAGAGTCTTACTGACTAAAAACCACATGGAGCCATGAAATGTCTGTGCTTTTTCCGTAATGCTGGTTGGACATAATTTATGGAACACACAATATACTGAGAGGCATTAGAAAACAACTCAGCAGTAACATGATTTACTAAAACACCTTTTACAAGGATCACAAAATCGATCGTTTCGCGACAAGAGAAATCAAGACGATTTATTAACAATTCGAAATAAAAATTACTAAAAAACTATGTGTAAATTGCAGATACGCTACCAAAAATCGTGGTTCGCTTATTCATGATCAGTTTTACAGTCTTCTCATAACTTGTGAAGACACGAAGCTGTGTTAAAACGTTGGCCAACCAATTAGACAAAAAATGTATCGCTCTCATCCAAATCACGAGAACCAATTGAATTTTATTTTTAAAACACACACAACGCTCTCTACACATACTCTTTATTTACACTTTCTCCAACTGACACTTCTAGGATTTCGAGGACCTATCTCATATCAACCTGTCAGAGACTTGTCACGATTTAAGAAAAAGAGACAAACTTACACGTCAATCAAGCGTGTGACAAGGACAGTTGTATGTTACGTTTTCAGATATACAATTTCGTCAGTCAAATGTTTGCGGTCAATGACATCGGATATCGTACTTTTGCTTTCGCTGAAACCTGAATTGTCTTGGTCTGTATTAATTGGTATATTAGCGGAACTATGTTGTTGAGTAAGTATGCTATGTTAAATAAATAATTTTCTTCGAAAGTTTCAAATATTTGCGTACGTGATTATTACTCGGGTAATATCGGGAACATAATTTTCTCGAGACATTTTCTAGTTAAATTCTATTCATTATTCTTGACTATTATTTTACTACCAAGCACAGAAATATTATAATTTTGTCGTTTATAATATTGAAAGGAATGTATATATTTTATTTCGTATTAATATTCAATAACCTCATTCTTCTTAATGGTCTATTCGTTAACAACGTCCATAATAAATAACAGTAAAATATCGTTGGTAATGTTGTCTCAAAACATAATCTTGAAATCATTAAACGGGTAATGTAAATAAAATTAGGCTTCAGGTACTCAAGATCTAAATACAGTCAATAAAAACAAAAATTTTTAGAGTTCATGAACACAAAAACTCCCAATAGAAAAATTCCAAATAAACAAAGATCATAAACATGCACACGAACAAATCATACGAGATACAGTTCTTATCACATGAAGCCAGAGAAACAATGATAATAATTCAAACAATTCCTATTGATGGAACGTTCACATGGAATCCTAGGAACCGTTGACAGTTAGAGTTAATTGCCCCGTACAATGACGGCACCCACAGCGGCTGAGAACCTGTGGGGCTGCATCATAAACCCACATCCAAGACCTGCTGGCACACATCCAGAGGTCGCCGACGACGGTTAGGCCTTAGAATAAGCGGGCAAGCGGCAAAAACATCGAGCTACGAAGTCTCTTTATGGAAGTGTGAATTGAGCATTTGAGTCAGTTTCAACGGAATTTAACGAGAACATTATTGCTATTGTTGTTTTCTTATTGCGTTTTGACTTTTTAGCTTGGTAATCTATATACTTAGATCGATATTAAATTACACTTTTAATGACATGTATTGTGTTTAATAATTATTATCATGATAAACCTAATTGGCGGTTATAAATTATACTTCATTTTTAAGTAGAATAACATGGCCCATGTTAAATATTATACCTAAAGATACCTGTGTTAATACTGACACGAATCAAAACATTTCTGCTTTTTCGCTGCCTTTAAAGCTTGACCGCAGCTAAGCGTTCCATGGCTGAACTAATCAACTTGACGGGCGTTTTGGATACATTTCGTCGACTCTTTAATTGACTGTTATTCATATTCGATTAACAATATATTTTTTCTCACATTTATGAATACAGTTATGTGATCCATCGTATTCATAAACGCTGTTATTTGCAGGTGGCATAATTTGTTTAATAAATACCTTTCAATCAAAATATTTGGAGTTGTTAGCATAAGTGCTTATGATTGCTTAATTGTATACGATTGAATGTATCAATTACTTTGTTATCCACGTTTAGTGATATCAAAGATAAGGAAACTGCATAGAACAACATTCCTCATTTAATTACACCGTCCACCGCAGATAGTTGATTAGCATCAGCAGAAATTAATTAAGCCCAAAGCCGACGTAGCGAGTGACCGCAACAAATCCGTAACCGAACGTATAATTACATCTATGTAACGTAAGTAAGAAATAAATCATACAATCGGCTCGCGGTGAGCGGTAAGTAAGAGTAGTCAAAAACGAAAGTAGAATCGATCTAGAATCGACACAGCCGAAACATCGGAGTCGGATTGTGGTCAGTCGGTCGGTGACTTTCACCGGCGACTAATTAGCGATACCAAGTATCGATGTTTACAAGACCACCGCTGTGAATATCGATATCGATGTTCCGCACCTTATCTATCAATGGATGACATTCCATCTAATTTGACGTGGGAATGAATGAAGTCACCGAGATAAGACTGTAATGACTGAACTTTGAATTGATGACTTTGAATAGCTCCGTCGACGCTAATGAGTGAAGCCTTAGATTACAGCCTTAGACCCTTTTAATTGAAAGTGTCATGAAATAAGCTAAGCTTGTATTCGAGATTTTATGTCCTAAAAAATGAAGAAAAACTTATGCTGGCCAATTAACAAACAAAAAATATTTTTTTCAATAATTCCAATTAACTGTTAATAGTGCTAATAACTTAGACTGCGGTTCTAATAATATAATTGTAAATGCTATAAATCAAATTTACAACCAATTAGCGAAATTGTCAACCCGAATTGTGTTTTGTTTTAAACAACGTACTTCTATAACTGTTAAAATCTACTGCAATAAAAATCAAAATATTATTATTTATTTGAAAACATCGATGAATAAAGGCGCGTCACTATCAAAAGCTCCGCCGCTGACCGGCGCGTACGCATGCCAGCCCGACTTTAATCGATTGGGCGGGCAGACAAGATACATGACATTACAACATAAATACTTATAATGAAGCAGTCACTCAATTTTTAAAGGATTTTGGAGTCGGAAAGAAAACTTATATTCTACCTTATTTTAATTTGTTAAATGAAGAAATTCACATGACAAATCTAAAACAATTCTGTTTGAATACGTTTTTTCAATGTCTATATTTTGTTATTGATCATCCCAGTCTAACAAAATTAAACTGTGGGTTTTAAAATAAATATGTCATCATGTAATCGTACTAATAAAAATGTTTCAATATGAGTATTTTTTACGCAGCATGCACGAGTCGGACTGCATGCAAGACCAATTTTAGTTATTAAAGAAAGCGTTGAAATTACGCGATCACATAACTATTTATTTCCAATAATAGTTTAATTAATGTAAACAAAATAATCATTACTATTGATATTAGTGCATTAACGTTATTTATTTGTGTTGTTACAAACGTTATCGATAGAAACTAAGTTTATTAAATTAAATCGATAAAAGATTTCAAATGAAAGGCTGCGCTCGGGTAAAATTAATTCATTAGCTTTACTGCCTTACTTGCACAGCAATAAATTATTTCACAATGTGACTCCCAAGCGAAAACGAGTGCGAAGCTATAAAATAATTAAGAGATAGTAAAATCAAACAATGATGTATGACGTGAACACATTGTATGAATTATCGACAGTTTGTGTTCCGAACAAAAGATCGTTTGTTATTGTCAATTAGTGGCTTCGATCTTGCTTTCCCTACGACTATGTTCCCATGGATCGCTAACAAAAAAATGTTCATCTCTTATTAAAGTTTCGTGCATCGAGAAACTCGATATAATTTGAAGGCGTTGTCGTGCAACGTTTTTGTGTTTGAACTTTGTTTTAAAAGTCGATAGATACCAAAATCATTTTCATAAATTCACTACAAATAATAATAATAATAAAAGAAAAATCAAAATATCAGTAAATTATAACACTTTCATTGTCAACCTGCGCGTGCGCCTGTGTTGCGTCGTAAGTATTACGATAGTCCTTTCAATCACTGATGTAACAAGTAGCTATTGTACTTGTGTTGTATTGATTGATGTGTGCGCTATTACTGAATGAAATTTAATTAATTGGATCTATTGAGACGGATTGTTAGTCATCAACTTCAACTCAGTACGTTGAGGTCATAGTCCGATACCGTATATAGTATTAGTGCTTTTGTTTCGATTTTTGCGGTCAGGAATCGTCCTGATTTTTTTTATGTAAATTAAATAACATGATGACATAAAAATAACTACAAATATCTGCCCACTAGTTTTGTATTTATATTTATACTTATACAATAAATCTTACGTAATTATTAAAATAGGTCAAACGGCTACATTGAATAATTTCTTAACGGTCAACAGAACTAAAATACTAATCTCGTTTTCAATTTGAAAAGGGTCTGATTTAATTAGAAAATTAACGCGGCGTTCCTTTTTAATGTTCCTTTCGCAGTCCTGTTGGAACTTTGTTGAGCAGAAATTCACACCTAAACCTAAATTCAGTTCAATTCAGACCATGGATGATAAAAAGTGACCAAACTACATATTTTTTAAAAATATTTACATATATTATTCTAAAATATTGATGTCATACAAACTGTCCTAAAATGGTTAAGTGAATCAATTAATAAGTTTATCAAAAAAAACCAATCTGTGCATTTTTTATTGCAATACGCACCCGAATCGATCATCGTTATTTATCGATGTAGACTTAACATATGTACATCACTATTCCGTCCCAATAAACACGAGTGACGTTGAAATCGAGACGCATTGACGTTGACGTCGCGTCGTGAAAAAAGTTTTTTTTATTTAGTTTCGATTTAAATGCTTTCTAGTGTGGACATTGATAGAATTGGATGCTGGGACATCTCAATTGGACCTCCATTGTGGCGTTTTTATGTCCATTCGAAGTACTCTATGTATTGTATTTTTTATCTTTTGTAATTTTGTTGTATTTGTATTTATTTGTGCAGATATACGTGGACAGATTGTAGTGTGTGACACAAAAGGAGCTTAGCAGTGATATGTAGTAATTATTTTTTTATGTTATTTGTTAAATATTTTATCTCCATTATTTAGGAAGAGCAATAAGGCACCGCGGCCTCAGCCTAGAGCAGGAGAATGAAGGGGACGTTTTTAGTCAGTAAGAGTCTGACACTTCCTCCTGTTCGGGAGAATTCATTTGACGATTAACCACTCACAAAAAATACATTATACTAATTAACCTAAAACTATTCGATTCTGATGTTTGTAAGGTTCAATATAAGGGTCATTTCACACGTATCGTTTCACATTCTCACGACACCGGTAGTGAGAATCATTGGGTGCAATTTACATAAAGGTCGAATGTCTTTACTAGTTCTATTAAATAGAACATGCATTGGACGATTACGACTGTATTGGCCTTATTTGAAGGCTTTCTATAAGAAATATGTAACATTGAACATTAAGGTTTTTCTCAGAAGGATGTGGAGAGATTTTGTTATGAAATGTAAGTGTCATTATTCGCCAGGTATTTATATAAAATATTAAAATTTTCATTTTTTAGATAAGGATTAGATTTTCGTTCATCGAGCACAGTGACCTTACTCTTACTAATCTTACAAATATTATAAATGCGAAAGTTACAATGTTTGGATGTTTGTTACTCAATCACGTCAAAACGGTTGGACGAATCTGGATAAAATTTGGCATAGGCATAAGATACACCCCGGAATATAACATTGGCTACCTTTTATCAACACCACGCGGGCGAAGCCGCAGGCTTAAGCTGGTAAACATATATGTAACTGTTTCATTCTACTTAGATTAACTGGGGAATCAAAGCAACTTTTTTAAGAGATAGGTCAGCAAATGAGCAGGTGGATTCCCTGATGGTAATCAATCGGCGCCGCCCATGGACACCCGCAACCTTAAAGGACCCTGTGCCTTATCTTGCTCCGGACAGGGGCCGAAGTAGATTGTTAATGCTATAATCCTAACACATACTTAAATATTTTTATAATTATAATATTTATGTAGGTAAAATATAATATATGATTATTATAAATTGTTGATCGCCTATAAACACAATCTATTAACACGAATGTTAGGCGAGTTCGTAGCAAGCTGACCTCAGACAACGCTGAACTTTCTCCATACCAGTTTCTTCTAGACATCTTCATTTTACTATACATACGTACGTACGATGTTTTTTGTATTTATTAGACGGATGAGAAGTTTTAATTGGCCCTTTTTCGTCGACGGATACGCTTTTGATGTTTATCGTGATCATGGAATTATTTCAACAAGCTAGTCTTGTGACTTTTTTTTGTTTAGTTTAAAAATTTTAGAAGTTTGACGTATGAATATATGAAACTAGGGTTTTTTTTGTGAGGGGAAAATCATCAAATGACTTCTCCCGCCCAGGGCCGGGCAGGAGGGAGTGTCAGACTCTTACTGACTAAAAACCCCCCTGTTCCTTCCCCTGCTCTGTGCCGAGGTCGCGGTTTGAAATTTGAATACTAGGAACTTATAGGTTTAATAGAATATATATGTTTGATAGTTCACTATTTATTATATGGATTTTTATGTTTTCTGAAAGCACGTAGAGAGAGAAAGAGACACATATAAATTTGTTTTTTATACGAAAATCTAGAAAGGTGTATGGTTATGTCTATGCAAAAAAACAGTAGCAGTGAACTCTTAAATGCAACCTTCTGAAGTAATGCGATCAAAAAGATATCATTACTTTATGTTCATTCATTTTTCCTTAAGCACTGCTATATCGACCTGATTATTAATAAAAATAGCAGACCTTTCAAACAAAAACAGTCTTTATCATAAATAGAAATAAAAGTCATCTTCATCGCTTGGTTGTGAATAGTATGAATTAAATATAATGTCTAACTGTAGCCGTTTTTTTAATAGCCCGAGGTTATGTGATAGTTTAGTCATCTTGTGTTCATGACCAATTGAGTTTTTGAGTTCAAGCGACGAAATTAATATGCAAAATATGCAAAAAATATTAAGTAAGTAGTACAACGTTTTTATTTTATAATATGTATTTGAGGTGACTTCGTGGCATTCCTCATTTAACGAATGTATTACGGAATTTATACGCACCCATACAATGAATGCTTGAGTTGATCGAAAAATGGATGGCTAGTATGGCAATATTACCTATTAGTTTTTAAGTCGGTATTTTAAGCTATAATTTTATTGTTTGTTTATTTGTTCGAGCGTGCTAATCTTCGAAACTGCTGGTTCGAATTGAACAAATATTTTTCATTTCTCGATAAAACGTTATAGACTATATAGTACGCAACTACGCTACGAACAGGATTATTATTAAGCTTGATAAGTAATTCTATTAACCACCACTTAATCCTAAAACTATAATTGTAAGAAAAAAACAACCGTGAAAAAAATATAAACGACTTAATTGCTTTGTAGATCACCAACTTTAAATAGTCGTTCAACAACTTTCCATTTTATAACCAACCAAAATGTAAGAGAATCTCAAACGTAGTATGTAAGTAGATATTAATTTAAATCGTTGTTCCCACGGCAGCAAGAAGTCGTATCAACGTTCCCATTATAGATGAAGAAACTTTTACTGATTTCTCTCTGAATGGGATTAGTTAGGGATTCATGGAATTATCTAACAGGTGTAAAAAGTTTGAGTTTTTAGACACATTTGCATTGGAGAAAACAATGGGCTTCAACTTGTCTGTCTTTTAATTGCGTTCCGTAGTAACATTTTCGCCTATCAACATGTGTATCTAACAGGCAATGTAGAAGCTTCAGAGTTAGTGAAATAGACAGACGATAGTTGAAATATAACAAGAGATATACCTTTGTTACAATACACTAATTTAGTTAGTTATTATTAGTATTAAATTGCAATATCAACAAGAACTTTAAGCGTGGCAGAGCGAGCTTCAGCATGAATGGGTCGGCTCGACCGGAATCCACAGCCTACTACTACATCCTACTCCTCCATTCCTTTCCAATCCTTTAATGTCCGAAACACTTATCCCCAAAAGCCTTACTCATAACCTTACAAGCATGCATAGCAAAACTTACTCATAACCCCTTTTATATTGTGGGTATCCATTATAAAAGTTTCAGGTAACCCATTTGCTCGTTTGCCGACCAATCTTATAAAAAAACTACAGTATACCACAATAAGAAAATCTTTCTAAGATCCGTAAATTGAACTTAATGACCTTACATGTTAAAATCACTAAAGACCCAGTACGTATCAATCATCACCCATCGTTTATTAAAAAAAGATTAACGTATATAAAAAAAACATAAAACACAATTATCCTTATCGAATTATCAACTTAACAAACCACCCACAACGATTTTGATATCGATAAAAATCTCAAAGTTCACGGGGATAATCGATGTAATTATTCGATTAGTCGAAACGATGAACGTGCAGGAAACCTTAGCCCTTTCGATAACGACGAAATAAAATTCGAATAAATCGTATTCAATTAATCAGTGTAACTAGAGAAAGTTTTGGTTCAATTGAATGTAACCTACGTACAAAAAAAATGGTAGTCATCTGGACGAGTATTTCTGTGTGGGAGAGGTTGTTTTAATTGGGATAGAAAAGATGTGTTGTAGTAACAAAGCCGTTGAAGGGTTGATGGTTAGTAGTTTTCAAAAAGAGAATTAATTGTAAGCTGTCAATACACCAATTAAGATTATGTGTTGAACAAAGACTCCTCATAAAAGGAACCAAGAAAGAGATATTACTAAAATTGTGATATATAAATTAAAATTAGGAACATATATTATACTAGTTTAACTTCTTTCATACTAGTAGAAGTAAGTAACATTAGTCAAGATTGATCTGTAAATCCTCTAAATTCCTCTCTTAGATAATTTCAAAGGATCAAAGAAAACTTAAACAACATAGAGCATATGCATAGCAAAGTTTGACTGCACAACTAAGGACGACGATATGAACTAGATAACTTATGTTAAACAGTTTTAATTAAATGGGTAGAGAATTTAATTCAAATAGCTTCTTTGAGCTGCCAAGATGAAAGGAGTGTGGTCATTTGATATGCTAATGCTCTGTTAAAAAACTACCCTGTTGAATATAAGTGATAATAGGAGTTTATATGGGCGTATCAGGTATTTTATTGTGAATTGAAACTTTGTGAAAAAATTTAGTTATTTAACAATGTGTCTTTTACCATAAATCTGTAATACAGTTACAAATCTAATAAAGACAAAGCATAGAAAAACGATATTACAACAGGATTAAAACTAGATTTAAAAAGTGCCATCACTTTTAACTCGGTTTTGGTGATTTTGTGATTTAAACTCCGGTGAAACATGACTCCTTTGCCACAATAAGACAAACATATCCAATTGAAAATCTTAACCAATTAATCTGTATCTAAACGGGGAAAGTACGGAAGGAATCTTAGTAAACAAAAACAGATGGGTTAGCTACAACGGAGATGAGTTTCACCTATTAACGTACTATTAAAACTACGATTAAACGAATGCCGACGACTTGACGTTTCCTGTTTACTTAATTAGAAGTTGTGCCTTATTGTAATTATGCTGCTTAACCGGCGTTAAGCGTATCTTAAGTTTTAGTTCAATCTAGTTAGTGGTTTAGAGTCATTCTGAAGCTTATTCAGCTGTAGTTGCGTTTGGTATGATGTTAATTTTGAAGTAATCTAAGTTTGCATTTAATCTGCGTTCACCGTTTGAGTTGATTAAGTTTTCAGTGAGATGTTTTGTTTCCTACGGTGGAGAGATTTTTAAATGTTAGTTAACGTAAGGTTTTTGTGAGAGTTCTAGTGTGGTGCAGTCAGACTCAGGCAATTTCTTCGGTACGTATTTAAAAATGAAAAGAACAAGTAAGTACTTCTTATTATAACCATTCGAAATACAATAGACGTTGATTTCGATTTAGAGGTTCACAATCAAAGCTAAAGTTTTAATTTAAATCTCAGACAAGGAATATCAAAAGAAATTTTGCACCAAATCTTGATCTTTAGAATCGAACCGCCAAAAATTAAAGTTCGTTATTATTTTAATCAGTTTAAAGGTGGATTGTTCGAACCTTTCCCTTCACTTTACAACTCGTTTTATTCATGAAATATTTTTCACGAACACTTTTAGTCGACATTCTGAAAACAACTTTCTCTGTATCAGACATGGTTTATTTTTCATTGCTTTGATTTAGCAGTGAAATAATTCACACCCCAACATCACAACCGACACTTACTGAACATGTTTGTACCCTCTAGACAATTGTATCTATTGAATATTATCCAGTTTTTCTTAATTAAAGGTTTATAGAAAAACTTTCTTTACCGTTAATAGCATAAGGTTTATCATCAGTTTTTAGTTTGAGATGAAATTATATGCACTCGTATCGACACGAGTATTGTAAAAATATAAAAGTAAAATCTACATCGATTCCTTACTTTCATAACAATTTCTATGACTAGGTACGTCTCAAAAACTAACTTAGCATGAACCAAAGTATATAGGTATAGTACTTTGGTTCAAGCTTAGATAGCTTGCAATAATATTTCAATAAAATATTAACGTGCAAATAATATTTCAATCGACTAACAATACAGAAACGCAATAACACGCAGAACTAGAGTAAACAGATTCGTCACAATCGATTACTGTAATCGATTGAATGAACGCCGTAATAAATGTTCAATGAACTAATAACGAAGCGAATGCACCTGTGAAATTGACCGTGGCATTCACACTGAAATGTGAGGTCGCATTTGATTATTTTGTTTTATATCCATAGGTGTGGGAGAGCCAAGCTTTGGCACGAATGGGTCGGATCGATCGAAGTGATACCACGGCCTCGCAGAAAACCGGCGTGAAACAAAAACAGCGTTGTATTTTGCCGTGTGAGTAAGGTTACCCGAGGCCCACTCTCGTCACTCCCCTCCATCCCTTCCCAGTCCTTAAATATCCGAAACCCTTGTCCCTTAAAGCCCGGCAACGTACTCGTAACTCCTTTGGTGTTGCGGGTATCCATCGCGCTAAGTGCTTACTATAAGTTATACTTTTAATTACCTATAATAATCTATAAATTATAACCACACGTTATAATTTATAGATTAAAAATTCAATGCTGATATCATCTTAAAAAAGTAATGAAATTTTTCTTTTGTAAAATTAACGCTATTAGTTACGGACATCAAGTGTCTAATGTAAGTTTTGATACTCGGAAACATCAATCTATGGATAAACCTGAAACTTAGTTTGATAGGCAGACACCCTTCGGCAAGCAGTTTCCGAACTAAATTGTAGGCTTGAAATTCTCTGGAAGAGTTATGTCAGTAACACGATAAGATGACTTGGTAAACATCCTCAGTTGGCGCTAAGGATATTCAAACAAATAATCCATCAAGTTCATACAACTTACATTCTATATTTGAATTTATCTGATACACAATGGCCATCCAGACTAGTGAAATAGGTCTTTAATAAAACAAAATTTAATAAATACTCAAGTAAAGGCCACAAAAGAAAATAAACCTCGTTATAAAGTAGCAACGGTCCAAAATTGCACGCATAATTTCTTAAAAAGCGCCTCGTTATTTTTGTCGGCGAGTGAAAAGGGGAAAATGAGAGAGCAAACACTTTCCACGTTGAATAAAAAAAGTATAGAGGATCTCATATATTTTAATAATGTTAAAATAAATTAAGACGGTATTTTTGGTGCGAATTCTGAGTAGTTTTTTTTTTCAATTAAGAATGACTTATTTGCATTCAATATCTGATACGGTTATATTTTGGATTCGGACGTAAACTACAATATTGGTTCTAAATTGGAATGTTTACATTTAAACACAAATCTTCTATTCTTTTAGCACCTGTCTGCTATCCAGACCCAGGCACAATCTCTGTTCTAACACAGATAGGTTAAAATAAAGCTCCATCGTATAATCGCACAGCCACAAAACAAATAACATTAAGCTAACTAATATGACGGCTTTGATTCCTAAAGTAGTAAATGGCTCGATTCCTTAGTATGTACCGATTAATGTCAAGGGCGCCAATGGATTGTTTTATTTACTCAACGAAGAACGCAATAATATCTAACATTAAGATTCTTTATTTGCCTCATTTAAGTAAATACCTGTAGTACCTATTCATCATATTGTGGCAAAGATGTCCTCTCACACAGAAAAGGGTTAAGCATTAATTACAACGCTGGCTCAGGACCAATCGGTGATTTCAAAGTTATATTCAGAAATTTGTCCAGGTATTCCAGTCCACCACGTCTATCTGAAAATAAACACATATGCACCCACCGTGTCAATACCCAAAAATATATTTTTAGCAAATCCATCCACGCCTAAACAAAAAGCAGCCGTAAATGGCTCGATTATTTGGTCTGTTCGTTTTGCCGGTCAATGTCAAGGACGTTCGGTCCAATGGCTGCGACTGCGCCGTTTACGCAACGCGCATGCGCGAAACGGAACCATGCTATACCGTTGACGAGAGAACTAATAAATTAATGCTATTCGACGGCCATTAATACGGTATATGAATACATTTGTTTAGCTCGTTTATGTATTTTGTGTATCTTTTAATAAGTTTGGTGGAATTTGGAAACTTTCACTTAAGTCTGGCTGTAGCGGTGATTATAACTTGATCGCTGGTTTTATTTCATTTGATAAGCTTATGATTAGCAAATACGTCTTTAGGTTTTTTTTTAAATATTACACGTTGACTTGTGTCTTTAAAAAGCTTAGTAACCTCTATAACCTCATTACATAGTTTGAAATAACTTACTTAACATGTATAATCAAAACGTTTCCTCTACTACTGCATCGTAGTAACTATCATACTTCCGTCCGAGGGCAGCCACCTGACCGGCCCACATTGACGATTCGCTCTGAATACGATCCCACACAAGACAAGTTTGTCTGCGATTATACTAACACTATGTTATTTCTTTTGACTGTGTTCTTATTATTTTCTATTGGAAAACTATGATCAAGTTCAATGAGCAAAGTTTCCATTGTGTCTAATGTTTCGATGTTAATATTGTTATTGCCTGTTCTTGTGATATTAGTATCTCCATTAGTTTGATGTTCATTTGTTTTAGTTTCTATGAACAAAATTCCTTTCTTGACTACATTCTTCTTTCGTTCATTTGTTGTTTTGAGTTCACAATTAGGTAGTTATACCCTTAACAAGTGTCTCAATTAGACTTGATTTGAAAATTGATCTTTATTTTGGCTGACTGGTGACGAAATACATATTACGATTATCAGGTTTTCAGCGAGATAATTCTCAATCAATTAATATAGATTGCTAAGCGAAATGCATGACTTTATTATCTTTACTTGCAACCAATAACAGAACTTCCTGATCTTACGCAACAGAAAGAAATTCCAAATCTAGGTCATCAAAAGAAAATCTTTTCAAAGCATGTCATCGAAAAGGAACTAAAGATGAGTAACATTCAAGAGGACATGAGATAATTTAAAATACATCCGGGTTTCACTTGTGTACGAGGTTTATTTGATGTTGGCTTTTCTTTGATAACTGAAGGTATTTCAATTCATCTGAGTCGCAATGTTGAAATTGAGATAACTCTAATGGATTAAGATGTGAATGTGTCTTGTGGTCTTTTATATGTATTTTTTTAAAGAGATATTATATCCTAAACTTTCAGAGGTCACAGGATCAATTATTTTTTTTATAAAGAAAATCCAAGTATTCTTAAGAGGCCTTAATAATTAAACATAAGATTTTTTTGTCAGTTCAGGGATATACCTAACACATTAATTCAAAACTAAAGCAAATATTTCATTAACACTTTTCTCGTTTGTGAACTTGACCCAGTGACAAAGTTCTGTGAACTTTTCTTATCGAAATAAAACATCAGCTACGCTATTTGAAAAGTTCACTTATCTCAATACTTTTGATCGTTCATACGTCCAGTATAATAGACATTTATGAGATGAAGATTTTATGTAATCGTTAAACGCTGACGATGTACTTAAATAGACTTTAATTCTAACGAGCAAGGCAAGTTAGGTTCGTGCATAAGTATTTGGTATTATGATTCAAGTGTTTACTGACATGCCGCAATAGGTACATAAAACGACAACCATATGATTCCAGGGTCAAAAGTAATATCACATCCAAGATAGGTTAACAAATTATGCAGTCTATAAAACTCAGGAGTTGGAACCTCTGTATCTTCTTGTGTTCCAGTATTGCAGATTTAATGAGCATTTCTTTAATCTGTCATGTTCATATCCATATCATTATAAACAGCAATAATCAAAACATAATTATCATCAATTAACATACCGTTGTCTTCGAACCACAAAACAGGGAACAGCAGTCAAAAAGTCAAGCAATGTTCCAAACACAACACAGTTCGCACACAAAAACGTTCCACAGATTTTTTTCAAAAAAAAAAAAGTTGTAAAAGTAAAGCGCACGTGCGCGGTAGTCGCGTGTTTGTTCGGACGCGGCGGTGCGCACGCGGCGGTGGGAGAGTGACAAGTGGATACTGCGCAGGTGCCAAGCCAACCTCCCTCTAACAAGGTCGCGTCCCCCTCTCTTCACACCCATTTCACCCGGAGAAAGTCTGCCTACATACATACCAAATTTTCGAACCGATTGAGCTGACTGAATTAACTTGGTACGGAGATGATGAATGAAATGTGTGTAAGGTCACCTTGTGGGATCGCTTTATCTCAGGACGTTTCATCTCTAATCGGTGCGTCGGTAGTTGTTACAACATCCATCTTGTCTGCCAAAGATGATGTCTGCAGAAACAATATTTCAATCTTCTTTGGTACTCGTAGGTTATCGAAATTCATATTCTGGAAAGAGAAATTGTACTTTGATTTTAAAATGTAATTTATTTGGACTTCTTTGCGCGAAACCATTTACTCGATGAGCTTTGATTTATTAGGTAACGTACTTAGATGAGTTTTAAAATATTTTGCTTAAAATACTTGTTTATTTTTATTTTGTAAAATTTTATTTCATTTTTTTCCGACCGTTGTTTTGCTGAATAACAGAAAATCGAATCGAAAGGGATTTAAGCTAATCACAATCAATTACTTGAATAATAATTATTAACTCAATAAGAAATTTTAATTAATTACGGTAAATACCAATAGAATTTTCCAAGTTTATCACCACATACTAATTTGGAATTTCCTTATCCTGTTATGGGTGTTTAAGTTTGAAAATACATTTACCTAATTATTAGTAAAACTGATTCCTTGATCTTGCTGCATTAAGTTGTTATTTATATTTCAAGTTTTCTTGTAGAATGTTATGCACGTGGATCTATCTGATACTGCATAACATTAATTCCTTTTATATCTTTAGTTTACCTATAAGTTTCATGTTAAACACTAAGTTTATATATCCAAGTTCCTGATTTTACCAAAACTAAAAATAACAATGCCCTACATAATTGATGCTTCACTTTGGTTTCTTTGTCAGTCACTTATTCACCAGTTGTAGTAGAGTTGTATATTCCTCCTACATTGGGATTACGAACATGTGTAAAATATCTTCTAACATTAATTTCCTCGTCGTCTCTGACGATAAATACTGGCTCGTTCATAATTTAAACCGTGGCTAATATTTTGATGAATGCTTTACATGTTGTTCGCTGGAATTGATGTTGCATATTTTATCTCCTTGTACTATTAGGTTTATCTGCTTCATAAATGTTTGGTTCGTTTATTAGTAATGATCGTAAACAATAACAGCCTATACAACTGCGTTCGGTACTTGGTTTAGCATTAGGTTTGATTATTACTTTTAAGATAATACTGTGATACAAGTCTATTCAGCATGGGTAAGTGTGAAAATCGTATATAAAGTCTTTGTTTTATGGGATAGTTCAGCAAATGTATTCGTTTGCGTTTGCAAAGGCGATACAACAAGTGTGTTGCTAACCTTTTGTGGGTCATTAGGGATTTAAGAATAGGAGATTAGGGATTAAGGACCAAGGGATTAAGGAGAAAGGATCGGGTCTTCGGTAACCAGTTTTTTCACTATTCGCCGGTATTCTGTGATATCACTCCTGTCGACGCTGCCCAATCACACTGTTTTTTTTTATTTTGGATTTTGACCTTATTAGGTATGTTATTTTTATTCATTTCTCACTCTCTCTCCTTCCTCCCATCTCATTGTACCAATAGCAACAGAACCAGAGCTATGTGAATTGATTGAATTTTAATTTTATCTACTACAAAACAAAGTTCAAAACACATAAATAGACTACTACTTATAGACAAGCAATCACAAACGCTTATCATGCAACGATTGGAACAACATAATCCGTTGTCTTGTCACAGTGACATAAGTTCTATAGCTGAAGATGTTGTCACCGTGACATGATACATTGCATCGTTCGGCATTCAATCTTGTAGTGATAGCTAACTGATTTTATACGCCAAGTTATTACTGTTTGTTTTGGGTGCAAATTGTGATTCATCATCATTATTAACCACTAGCTTAGCGTGTGTTTAAAATAGTATCCCGGGATTTTAAATACACTAAAATAGGCAAATCAAGTAGGTAATTATCAATTGATAGCCTTATAGTACTTAGGCAGATTACAGCTATCTACTAGTGAAAGAATTTTGGCAATCCGACCAGCAGTTCCAAAGATTAACCCCTACATACAAACTTACAAATTTTACCTCTTTATAATATCATTTTTTACTGAATTGTCGTATGCTTGCTACTCATGAATAAGAGTCCCGTTGTGCCTTGAAGCTAGTAGTGCTTTTCTCGTTTTTCTCGTTCACGTGAGTGTGACGTTATTTTCAGTAAATTTAGTATGTCTCACGATAGTTTATATTCAAAAATATCATTATAAATATATATTAAACCGTCGTGAAACAACTACAGCGTTGTGTTTCGCCGCGTAAGTGAGGTTACCGGAGGCCAAATCCCTCTCCTCCCCCAATCCCTCCCCAACCTCTAAATCTCCAATTTTCCTTATCTCCAAAATGCCGGCAACGCACTCGTAACACCTCTGTTATGGGTGGCCGTGGATGGCGCTGATTGCTTACCATCAGGTAATCCTAAAGTCTACTCGGGTGCCGATCCCCCCGAATCCCAAGGTCTATTGCATAAAAAAATATATTATCACGTAACAATCCAGTCCTGTTTCCATAATCTTAAAGCGCCGCAGATACAATGAAGATAATAGTTTAAACAGTATGTACAATTTGCAAATAAAATTACGAAATACACTTTAGATATGATTTTTTTTTTAACCTAACCTAACCTAACCCAATTACAGAAAAAACAAAAACAAACACAAAATACCTAAACCATAAAAAGTATCTGTGTACTGTTTCTACCGCAACAAATATATACCGATAAAAGAATTTTAAGATGAAGAGAATATTAAATAGTATTAACCAAATCGTTTGCTTATACGAAAAAAATAAATAAAACCGTGCTTACTTGCCTTTTTCGTAATCTTATGAACAGAATAATTATATTTTTTTTCGTAATTGTCACTTACTTTAATAATGTGCTTTTTAATAAACGAAAATATTTTGAAGTCTCATAATTATGAGTATTGGAACAGTATTAGAATATACTTACATATTAATGATATGAAAACCTATGGTACAGCAGCCTCGGCCTAGAGCAGGAGAAGGCACAGGGTTTTAGTCAGTAAGAGTCTCACACTCCCTCTCGCCTAACCCTGGGTGAAAGAAGTCATTTATTTGATTTTCCCCTCTCAAAATATGAAAGCATAATCTAATTACTTCATAATAAAGGTATAATTAATATCTATACGCGTTTGTTCTCATGCTTTATCAACTCTTTTCTAGCCACAAAACAGGTGGCAATTAATAAATATTAATCTTTTATTTTAGAAACTCTTCATTGTAAGTATCTAAATATTTTTCTTCTTAAAACAAAAGAAAGCTATTGTTTAAAAGAAAAATATGGAAGATTTATTCTGTATTGATTTTTCCAAAGCAATGTTCGAAAGTACCTATTTAACAATTTAATATTTATAAATTGTGTAAACAACATTGAAATGTAATGCTATGTAAACAAGTAATAAATTTGAATAAATCATTTTTAGAGAAAATTTAGGTATTTATGTAAATTTCTATTAAAATTTGACGAATAAATAACAGTGTGATGCGTTTCTTTTGTTCAGCCCATAAGTATCTGGGCTATTTGGATGGCATTATGCAGGAATGTGACACAAAACATAACAATGCTTATTAGACATTGATTTATATGAAGATTTTATTTTCATTGTTATCTTCAAGTATCTACATGGTGTTTTCACTTTCTTCATAATATATCATGTTATTGTGGAAAAAGAAAAAGTTTTTAAGTGACGCGTTAACTATCTAAGACGTGTTTTAAAAGTAATTTTAAATCTGTTCACAATTTTTTATAGATGTGGACATATATTGGGAGGTGTCCTTTGGCGTAAGAACTTACAGTATTAGATTTTTCCATTTCTTTCAACATCATCATCAGCCTGTTTAAGCCACTGCTGAGAAAAGATGAAAAAATGATTATCAATCACCACGATTGCCAAAGACGGGCTAGCGATTTCAAACTTATAATTTGAAATTATAAGTCCAGGTTTGTCGGCGGTGGTCGGGAAGGAAATCATAAGTCTAGGTATGGTAGTGTTTGTACCTCTCATATTTAGGCTGCCAACCCAATAATTATTTACTAGCTACTGTCCCGCGGTTTCATCCGCTGCTTGGCTGCTACGTGTCGTAGCGTGATGTTTTATAGCCTTTCTTGATAAATGGACTAACAAACAAAAAAATAATTGTTCGGTTCGAACCAGTAGTTCCTGACATTAGCGCCTTTAAACAAACAAACTCTACGGCTGTATAATATTATAATAATATATATAGTATATAGATTAAGCTAAGCGACTACGACCCTTTCAGTTTGTTTATTTAGGACACACATTTTAAGAAATAAAAATGACATCTGTGAAACACCTTTACACCTGACTAGTATAAACAAATCTTTTTATATTAGTCCACACGTGGCCTTAAGGGTTTGTCGAATGTGGTCAATATTTGCTCACCTAAACCGTCCCTGGTTGGTGCCAAATAAAATTACCAAAAACATTTGGCTTTCGTTTACATTTCCAAGGCAACATCAGGGTACTCAATTTAATTTTTCTATTATTTTTTACTTCAACATCACTATATAGTATAAAACAAAGTCGCTTCCTCTGTTTCTATATTTCTTTGTATTCTTAAATATCTAAAACTAAGAACTAAATAGAGTGATTGAACAGGAAGCTTTACATGTAGGTAGGTATAATAACAACCATTATAGTGGGAACATTTAGTATCAGTATGGCTAGTTAAAAACAAAAAGTTTCAATAAGACTGGTTGAGTAGATAAATAGATAGATTTAAAGTGTGAAGAGGAAACAAACAAACAAATTGTGACTGCACGGTTTGCGCTGTTTTTTTTTATGGTATAAGTCGGCAAACGCAATCGCCGCCCATGGACACCCGCAACACCAAAGGAGTTATGAGTGCGTTGCCGGCCTTTTGGGGATAGGGGTTGCGGATATATGGATCGGGAAGGGATAGGGGAAGGCAAGGGATTGGGCCTCCGGTAACCTCACTCACACGGCGAAACACAACGCTGTGGTTGTTTCACGCCGGTATTCTGTGAAGCCGTGGTCATTCGTGCTGAAGCTTGGCTCTCCCACACTTGATGTTATCATAAAATGTTGTTCCGGGTCTTAGTGTGAAGTGCATGTGATCTTCTATGGTTGTAAACACACCAACGATACAGGATATAATCTATGATTATCTTTTAAATACAAAAAAAATAACTCTAATTTTTTAGGCGTTTAAAACAACTCAGTAATCTGGGACAAAACAGAATTATATTTTAAAATTAGATTATTAGGCACTTTATAAAATACATAAGTTAATAAAAACTATAGAGTTTTGTAAATTATATACCTATATACTCCTAATAACGGACCCTACCCGAAAACCCCTTACATATCAAACAGTGCAATCATTAGGGCTGTTTCCGATATCACATGCATTTTCAAGCAATCAGCGCTATCTGCCGTGCTGATTTGTAATTTTAAACCATCCAGGGCGCATACAGAAAAACGCATACAGAAAAAAACATTTAAATCGGTCAATTCGTTTAGGAGGAGTTCAATGACATACACACGTACAACAAAATTATATACCTATACCTATAAAGATTATAAAACTCTGAACAACAATTCTATTACAGAATAGACGCGAAACACAGCTACTTCAAAGGTCGAAGGATCGTGAGCTGTAACCTCGCCGCCTATACCACTTTCTCCAGATCCCAAAGCTCATAAAAGTTATTCTGTTCAGATAGGTACTCATGTAGTGATTCATCACTTTATAGCTTTAATAATCGACCAAAACGATAAAATAATTCAAAGTTATAAATTGTTATTGATGTAATAAATCTCTCAACTAGGACCTCTGCGGGATGCGTGTAAGTACATACGTTGGGACTTTTCTTACTACATAGTAAAAACAAAGTACGTACCTCTCTCTGTTCCCATATCCGTATGTATGCTTCAATCTTCAAAACTACGCAACGGATTTTGATGCGATTTTTTTAATAGATAGATTGAAATGGTTCATTTATATGTATTACCAGCTATTGCTGCGCGGTTTCGCCCGCTGCTCGGCTCCATTTGATCGTAGCGTGATGTTGTATAGCATATAGTACTCAGGAACATTGTAGCTATCTATCAGTGAATGAAGTTTGTAAATCTGGGCGGGTTTTCAAACTTCGCGGTTTCATAGTTTATCCACTACATACACATATTACTAATTTTACGTCTACATAATAATAGTATAGATAACATCTGTTAAATAGTGGAGAAATTTAGTATCAGTATTGCACACGGGTGAAGCTGGAGCGGGTCACTGGTATCATATAAAACCACCCATGTATTTTTAATGTGACATGGTTTTTCACACGATGTAGTATTTAAGTAATTATTAATATTTTATGTTACTTTAATAGACTAATTCAGATCCGATATCGGTATCAGATACTTAAACAATTAATAAATGGCCAAGCATATCCACGTACTACTTAAATTTAATTAATTAAATCATTTTACTAAAATAATAATACGAGTATTCCTTAAACTTCGAGGAAAATCTAAACAAGAGATACTTAACAAATCCTGTAGATCTGTTACTCAGTAAGTACTTACCCTTAAATAAATACTAAACATCCAATCAATAATAAGAAAAAAGTATCAAATGAAGCAAGAAACATAAAAGTCTGTTTTAATCTCTACTAATATTATAAAGAGGTAAAATTTGTAAGTTTGTATGTAGGGGATAATCTTTGGAACCGCTGGTCGGATTTCGAAAAATCTTTCACTGAAAGATAGCTACAATGTTTCTGAGTGCTATAGGCTATAAAAAATCACGCTACGACTAAATGAAGCCGAGCAGCGGGTGAAACCGCGCGAGAGTAGCTAGTATCCAATAAAGATGTCACTCACAAACTATTTAAGTGTGGGGGAACCATGTTTCAGCACGAATGGGTTGTCTAGACCAGAGTGATGCCACGGCCTTATAGAAAACCTGCGTGAAACAACCACAGCGTTGTGTTTGTCGTGTTAGTGCTTACGAAGAGAGGTCAAGGTATCAGGAGGAAAATTCTAGTAAGTAGGAAAAGACATTAACCATAAATCACAATTGTGCAATTTAATACATTTTTTTATTAATGACGCAGTGCGTAGGTAATACTCCCAGCCAAACACATTCACTGATCCGTGACAGTTAAAACGTTGTATTCACACTGAATAAAGTGTCCATGCTAGCAGACCGACCTACCTCAATAAATCAAAATTTCTTAAAATAATTGCAACCTTATATTTTTGTAGTAAAGTTGGAAATGTATTGAAGAAATCTGAATCAAAGAAATGTAGCTTGATATGCGTGTCTGTACACAACGCTACTGTGATGCGTCAGCGCATTGCGTGACATTGTCGTCTCCATGTAATAGTATTCGTGTTTTTCTTCACCTTACATTTACACTGTTTCCTCGAACAGCGAATAAATTACATAAGATCATGTTTTGTTGACTATTTGAAGAATTTACTTTTACTAAAAAACAGACAGCTGAATAAATAGAACTTAACAGTCGGTAACGGCAATAAAATTAATTTTAAAAAGTCTTTTTATTTAATTTTAGTTTAATAAAATAACAGCAAGCAATTTGCAGCTAATAATTCAAAATGAAAAAAATATGTTCCATTTTTTTTCTTAAAAAAAAATTTGGCCCCATGCTAGGATTTTCTCCTGTGTCGGGGTTGGCTTTACAAACATACAATTTCAAATACACATCACACCCAGACCCGGAACAACAATTTGTAGATCACACAAAGAGTTGTTCCGTGCAGCCAGTTCCACGCCCAGCCACAACGCCAACCGCGCAGTCAATTTAATTCGACACTATTTAATTGTTTCGTTAAAGTCACAGTGTCTAAAATATTAATGGTCTTTATGTATCAACCAAGGAAGTACGAATGTTACGATCAAGGCCTGGTACATGGACTGGACTGGTCCAGACAAATTCTGGATATTATGGAATCTACATATGTAGCCATCCGGTCTATATGTATCAATCAAGGAAGTACTAATATTACGACCAAGGTCAAGTACTTGGCCTGGTCCAGACAAATTCTGGATATTATTGAATCTACATATGTAGCCGTTAATTACAATAATGGTCATCAAATTTAATTTTTTAAGGAAGAATAATAAAATTTAAAATTTAAGGAAGAATAATAATTTATATTTCCAATTTGAGAGTCATGTTGAATCTTTTAGTAGTCACACCTGCCTGACACTTAACTCTCACTTTGACTGAAACACGAAATAACCTAAGGCGCATAATTTAAATAAGAAATTACCTAATTTTCTTTCAAATCTCACTTATGTATTTTTAAACTTGCGTGGGTGGAACTTAAGCTTCGTTACTTGAAGTGGATAGGTACTTGGTTAGTCATAAAAGGAAAGTATGTATAAGATAAGAAGACACGTGATTATTGATGTTAGAAAATAATAATTTCCCACGTACCTTGTTCATAGTACTTGGTAGGACATGTTTACACCGGATATGTTGTGTTTAACAAAAGTTTCTTTTCCTTCAAATATGTATTGCAAACTAACATTAACACACATAAAGATACAATGAAGATGAGACTTAGAAAGTTACGTTATAATGAGGAATATTTTATTGTAAAATTCCAAAAAGGTAACTAGGGCTTGACAGATGGTCAAGCGCTATCGCCAGAGACAACCCTAAAAGGGTCGAGTCAAGGATCAAACCAGAGAAACGGTCGGCCATATTAATTAATCTTTTGTTAGCAATGGATAGATATGAAATACGTGTTCCAGATAATAATTTTCGTTAGCTTTGTGGGGATAATATTACGATTTAGTTATCCTATGTTAACTTTTCATAACTTTTGCCAGTTACGCTGAGTCAAACCCTTAAGAGTTTTTAGAAATTCTAATGTAATGTTTTAATATAGTAACATCATAAGTACTAAGTATTTATTCATTTCTTAAACGACAACCTACGTGACCCCTTGCCTCGTTAGTGTATTTTAGTTTGACAAATACATTCGCGATTTTCATCTACAATACAAACAAATGATAAGACCATTTTTTTATTGTTCTAATAGAAGAATTCTGATAGAAGAAACTATGTATAAATATATAATTACGATTTTATGATTAAATTACTAGACTATTTGTCGATAATATATATTACTACAAAATGGTGATATAGGAAGATTATATCTATTATTATTATGTAGAAAACTCAGTTACAATATTTACCAACCCCGCATAAACAAATCGAATAAAAAGCAAGCGTGGCAAATTGAACACAAATCTCTTTACTTCCATAGCAATAAAGATCAAAGCGGTATGATGAAATTTTTTCAAACGCGTCAAGAGGAAGTGAAATCTCCGGGCATGTCGCATGTCGGTCGGCAAGGTCGCGAGTAGGATGCGCGCAAAGTGGGCTGTTGTCACTGTCAGACGCATGTATGTACGTGTAACTACACGTACGCTAGAAACAAGTGCGAGCTTTGTGTAAGTTAATGTTGTAGTTTTTTTTTCTTTATCTTTGCCTCTCACTACGATTTTCTCGTGTGTCGCGGGTGCGTTTACAAGTATACAATTTCCCATACATATCAAATACAGACCTGGGAAAATAATTAGTGGATCACACAAAAAAAAATTTCGTTCCGAAATCCAAAATACGAAATCTGAAAAGTTGGTGTTGGTATTTTTTTCAACAGTTGGAAGCTATTAGGCTTACGGCAGTATTGTTCCGCGTGCGCCTCAAACAGCCAATACACCACAACAGACGGGGCCCAACAGGCCGATGTTAAGCCGAGATTGCAGGAGAAGGAACGGTAGGTTTTTAGTCAGTCAAAGTCTGACACTCTCCCGCCATACCCTGGGCGAGAGAAGTGAATTGATAATTTTCCTTAGTAAAAAAAGAAGCTATTAAGATACAAGCCAGCTGAAAATATTTTTCTAATAAATAATATAAATTAACCTATTTGTATCAAAATACAAATAGGTTATAAGGTAATAAGCAGGTGGTGACAGGTGTCTATTGATTGATTTAATTATTATATTTAAAGTTTATTTTTAAGTGGGTTTTATTACTCTTTTACGTAAAATCTATAGAACGGATTTTAATTAAAATTAGCCTATTGAAGGATATGATAATAAAACATTTTATATGGGTAACTCGGGCAAAGCCGTAGACAGAACATAAATTATTTTATATATAATTTATTACACACATAATTATCACTAAATCTACAAACAATATGTTTATAACTATACAGTGTACAATGGGTGGTCTTATCACACAAAGTGATTTCTTTTAGACAACCTTTAGATGAGATACTATTTATATTTTATTATCTTCCGCCCGAGGCTTTTCCCACGTATATGATTAAAAATAGAATTAAAAAATTAAAAATAAAAGGTATATTAATTAAAAACCTAGCCTAACCCAGCCTATGTGTTAAACCTATCAACACATAGCCTGGGCTAGGGTATCACCTATCTACATACCAAATTTCAACCAAATCCATCCAGCCGTTTTCGATCGAAAAACTAACAAACAAACATACATACAAGCGCACAAACATTCTCATTTATAATATTAGTTCGATTTAATATTACAACTAGTAAGTACCTAGATATAAGGCTTTAGAATCGCACGCTCTATCAACGCACGCGTCATACTTTAAGAGCGCGTGCGATCGTCGCGTGCCCGCCGCCCCGGATGCGACACATGGTTTTCTAGGAGACCACGCTATTTATCCTGCTAGTACCTATCAAGTGCCATTACACTTATGTCTTTATGTACGTCGTTATTTACAAATCACTCGCAATTTATTGCTCAAGTTTTAAAGTGAATTTGTCTTTGGTGCAAACTTGTGAAGCCGTCTGCTATGAAGGATGGTAGACTTTTTTTTTAATAAAGTAAAGTGATTGTTCATGTGGTTGAGATTATGTTAATTTTTTAATTGCATCATATAGATAACAGCATATATTTCTTTATTAATCTCTCTATTTGACTTAGAATATTCAAATCAGCAGAATCATATTTTGGACTATCTTCCCAGTGAAGTTTAAAGTAGTGTAGAGACGTACGTATTAATTATTCATTATTGCATAGTGGTGTTACGCCTTTAGTTAACAACTATACAATACTAGTTAGCACCGCACAGTTTTACTCGTTAAGCGATACTTCTATTGATGACAGCGTGATGTTTTAACAAATAGGCTATCCAATACAGTAATATTAGTTCAATTCGAACCAGTAGGTAAAGAGATTAGCGCTTTGGAAACTTTGGAGCTTAAAAATATTACTAAAAATTATTTTATAATCGATATTATCATTACATAAATACAATAAATGAATTAAATGGCACAAACAAATAATACAATTAATGCCTATACCTTTTTTTTATCCTAATATGTTCTGAGGATCACTTAAGTAGAATTACTTCATCCTTGATCAATCAATCACTTGATCCTCAGAACAAATTTTATGATCCCTATTAAAACTATTTCCAAAACTAAACTAGGTTGATTGTCAAATAAACAAGATCAGTTTTATTATATCGTTTTAAAAGTCCGTTCTACAAATAAATCGATATAAAAAATCGATTGACTAGTTCGACATCGTATCGATGGAATCCAATCGATCAAAAGTTGATCGTGTCAAAAACTTGTTTGCTTTTAAAAGTTAATTGTACATTAATTTTTGTCTGCGACTTTGCTTAGCTGTTTTACCTAACTAGTGATTGTGACATGTTTTTTTTTATGGTATAAGTCGGCAAACGAGCAGAGGGATTATCTGATGGTAAGCAATCAGCACCGCCCATGGACACCCGCAACAACAGAGGAGTTACGAGAGGGATTTGGAGATTAAGGGATTGGGAGAGGGGAAGGATTGTCACGGCGAAACACAACGCTGTGGTTGTTTCACGCCGGTTTTCTGTAAAGCCGTGGTACAACTCCGGTCGAGCCGACCCATTCGTCCCGAAGCAGGGCTCTTCCACACTTGACTAATAAAATTGATTATAGGTACTTGGTATTGCCTTGTTGTAACAAATTATATTTAATTACGACTGACTTATTATTAAGTACTAGAACCACTGATCCAACTTACTTGCCAGGGCACCTATTACCAGAGCTATCCGTATCATAAACGATTTACAAACAAAGATCGATGTGTTTACGTGTTTATTGGGTGAATTAACAAGGTTATTACTGTATATAATAAGCTACAAGCGAAATAATTTGTAATTTATTAATATCAAAACACTTATCTACAAATTTATGCTCTAACGTAGTGTCGTTTAAGTTTGAAATAAGTATTTACGTAGGTATGTATAAAATAGTTTTGTCTCATATTTTGTTATAATTTAATTGTTTATTATTAAGTAAGTTTGTTTCAATAGTTTGGTATAAAGTTTATTTTAGTCTAAGTTTAGTTTAAGGTCTTATCTGTCGCATTAGGGAAAACCCTGTAAAGATAGAATAAGTTTTGATAAATAAATAAATAAATAAATAAAATAAATAAATAAATAAAATAAATAAACTTGTTCTTAGTAAACTTATATTTAAACCAATCCATAACGAATAGTTTATTCTTCGAATTACACTATCTTTTTGCTATCTAACTATCGAACTTAATATCTTTAATAAGGAATAAGATTTTAGAATCATATCATACATCAGCCGGGGTTGTTGGGTAAGCACAATGAGGCACCACGACCTTGACCCAGAGCAAGAGAAGAAACGGGGGGTGTTTTCTCAGTATGAGTCTGACACTCCCTCCCGTCCGACCCCGAGCGGGAGAAGTCATTAAATGACATTCCCCTCACACAAAAAGAAACTAGGAATATGTATTGTCCAATCATTATTATTATTGGAGGATGTATTTTTATGGGATATTATACTGAATTAGTAGACAAATCTGCCAAGAGTTTAGATTGGGGCAAGTGCAGACTCATAGTTATGCAGTGGACTGTTAGTTATACCTATATACAGATGTTTTTATTAGGTTAGGGCGGCACACAACCTTACATATCACTTGATGGTAAGCAAATTTCTTAACTCATGGACACCAGGCTAAGAGTTGCAATTGCGTTTGCTTGCAGGGTAGTTAATGATTTAAGGATTTGGAATGGAACTAAGTTCTACTTAATAGGAAGAGTTTCCATATTTATCTTTATAATTAGGTACATAAATAAATCTGCACATGTTTTTGAAAAGTTTATTTACTTTTAAATATTTTTGATTATCATGGTATTGTGGTTATCGATGTCTGATTATTTTTCATTTTTCTTTGCATTTCATTTTTCATACTTACAAGGTTTGCTGAATAAAGATAATTATCGAACAAGGGATTACCTGATGGTAAGTGATCTGCGCTGCCCATGGATAGCTGCAACACCAGCGGCTTAGTATATTCCCTATACCGTCGGAGAAACTTTTGGAAGACTTCGTCAAGGAATAAATTGTCAGTCAATCACCAATACGGGAAATGTTTTACGTATAAAATGATAATGTAGGTTTATAGTTCCGTAGTAAATGTTCAAACTGACGCAGTACGAACAGAACAAAATTGAAACACGTCCAATTTGATCTCGTACACTGAAACGAGTCCATTACCTTGTTGAAACTGGTGTAATTTAGACCTATAACTTACTTCTGCGTATACGTTAAGTAAACTAGGGAAGTAAAAAGTGATATTAAGTGTTTGGCATAAGGTTGATTTTATCTTAAACTTTTGTTAATAAATGTAAATCTATTGGCAAACCTCAACGCTTGGTGTGTTGATAAAAGCAACCTGTGTTAGGCCAGGGTATCATCACTTATCTACATATCAAAATTTAACCAAATCGGTCGAGCCGTTTTTGAGTGAAATAATAACAAAAAAACATGTATACATTCTCACAAACATTCCTATTTATAATACTACGGAAGTATTTTACAAATTTATTTTCACTTAATAAAGAAGACCATACCAAAAGACCTTTTAAATTAATGTAAATAAAAACGAATTTACGATTACTTAAATGTTTTACGCTACTACTAATTGTTAACATGTCGCATAAAATGAAGAACTAAATTAATTATAGATACTTAGTTTAATAGGCCTTGTCGCAACAAGTTATTTTTAATTACCTACCTACGCCGAGCACTAACTTAGTATTAAATAGCACTAAACTCACAGATCCGCCGTAATTCTCTATGATTAAATAAATAAATTACTTTTAGTAATAACTTTTATAAATTCAAACCATAAAACATAGTTTATTCTCCAGATTACGCACTCTTTTCACTATTGAGACATCAATCCCCATAGCCACGTTCAGAATAGATATACATATCTCGCTTTAGACAAAACAAATGTATGGAGTGTGGGAGAACCATGCTTCGGCACGAATGGGTCGGCTCTTAAGTGCGGGAGAGCCATGCAATGGGTCGGCTCTTAAGTGTGGGAGAGCCATGCTTCGGCACGAATGGGTCGGCTCGACCTTAGTGATACCACGGCCTCACAGAAATCCGGCGTGAAATAACCAAAGAGTTGTGTTTCGCCGTGTGAGTGAGGTTACCGGAGGCACAATCGTTCCCCTACCCCGATCCCTTCCCTTTCCCAAAATCTCCAAATCCCTAATCCCCAAAAGGTCGACAACGCACTCGTAACTCCTCCGTCGTTGCGGTGTCCATGGGCGATGCTGATTGCTTACCATCAGGTAATCCGTTTGCTCGTTTGCCGACCTATCACATAAAAAAAATGTTAAAGTTTATGTAGGTCATGACAAGTCACGTGGTCAATGAATAAATTAAGTTCCGTACTGAATTTGGCTACGGGGCGGTTAATTTTCTGGAGATCTAAACGAGATAAAGGAACTGTTGGCGACTTGGCGTAATGGCTGGTTTCAGGTCCGGGTAGTTTGTGTATATGAATTCATATATTTGTTAACGCACCCACAACACAGGAGCGACTTCCAGGGTGGAGCAAAGTTTAAAAAAACAATGTTTTCCCAGCAAGCCTGGGCAGTGAGGTATTCTAACAGTCAAGAGGTTGAGCCTCTCAGCCGGAGCCTGATTCAGAACATGAAAAGGAACGGAGGGTGATATTAAATTAGTAAAAGTCAGGCGTTCATCACGGACGGGAGAAACTATTTTATTATTTCCTCACTCAGAAAAAAAAAAAAAACAATGGCATAGATTGTCACTTTTCCGTTTTTCTCTAAGCCTCCGTTGAAATGTTGTAATAGTGACAAAAGAAGGAAACATATTTTTCTTTGCCCTTAGCCGAGTATCGCACCCAAAAATTATTGCTTAAAGTTATACGTGTAACTTATTTAACAGCAATATTGTCGAGACTGGTGGACACGGTCGAAGGATCGGGAGGTGTGGAAGTGAGGTGGGGAGGCCTTTGCCCAGAAGTGGGACAATACAGGATAGTAAAAAATAAATTGTTGTGAATAAACACATCTCATCTCATTATCAGCCTATAAGTGCCCACTGCTGAGCGAAGCCCCTTCTCACACTGAGAAGGTTTAAGCATTGATCACCACGGTTGCTCAAGGCGAATTGGCGTTTTATAGCTTATAATTATAAATTAGCTATAGGTATATTGTTGATGGTTTCTGTCATCGTATGTCAATGGTGTCTAATCATAATATAAAGTACATATAACTCGGAAAACGTCTCCGATTTGTATGGTCGCCTGGCCACCACGGCGTTAAATTATATGTACATGCAATCACCTTGCATCTTTATTTAAAATATTTTATTTTAAATAAAGAACGCAATATTGGCAATTCATTCCATAAACAAACCGTACGTGTTCAATGTAATGAAAGTATCAAAAACTGATCGTTTACGCCTCACCGTTTCTGATTGAATTATTTATTTACGTTTTCATATTTACACATAAATGTACCTACTACATATTACTTCAGTGTTTAATCAACAAGAATATTCAATGAAATGGAATCAAGTACAGAAAATACCTATTTTACAAAAGTATTTATACATAAATAGTAAAAAAAATGTGTCTGTACATGAAATTAATATTTAATAATACAAAAATGACAGCAAGAAAACAGTAACAGAAAAAATAACACATTATTTTTTATCTGTTCTCAACTGAAACAAATGAAACTTTTTAGTGTACAACTTATACCTGTAAATATTAAAAATATAAATATAAATGTATAAAGCTACTTCTAAATTAAGATATACACGGTAAAAAAATCTTTGGAAATAGGAATTAAAAATATTCTTCCTAAATTCACCATTCTTAGTGGACGAAGTTGCGGGCAGAAACTAGTATAAAACAATTAAGTGATTTCTATTAAGTAGTTAGGTAAACATTATAAGGTTTATTTATTTTTAATTACCGTAAACAATTCGTAGGAATAAATATAATAATTACTTCTGTTGTATAGCAATAGAACATATAAAAACACTTGAAAGTCACAATGTGCAACTTTTATTTCGAGTGGAAGTCTCTTTTTTAATAAAAGGCGCCTAGCTTGAAGTCTGGGCTCGAGCGGGCACACCTATGCGAGACTATCAAATAAAGAGGAAGTTTGAAAGTGGCGCCAGTGACTGAAAAGTTGAAAGGGAACCGTTTGTCTTGGAATGGCCATGTGAAAAGGAGGGATGAGCATGTAACAAAAAAAGTCATGAGTATAAATGAGGATGGATGGAGAGGGAGGGGGAGACCAAAGAAAATATGGATGGATTGTATGAGAAGTGATATGGAAGACAGAGGAGTTAGCGATAGCGTGACGAGTGACAGGTCAGAATGGAAGAAAAAAACATATTGCGCCGACCCCAAATAATGACCGCGATGTGGCGGTCTAAGTGTCTGACGTCAGACAATTACTGATTAACAACACCGCCATTTCTTCTTTTGCTCTAGGCCGAGGCCACAGTAAATGTGCACCGCCGCCTTGCTATACCTCCGTTATTAATAATCCTAAGTGTTTGCGGGCGGCGAGAAAAGATAGCTCGCCACCTGGTCAAGAGCAAATATGAACGTAGGGATCGAGCGGGCGATGATACGAGACCATCAGATAAAAAAACCAAATATGGGTCCCAATACGACATCGGGGTTTAATAAAACTTGATCCGTCTTGACACTGGAGTTGGGAGGGTTTTCAGCCAGTAAAAGTCTGACACTCCCTTACCCCTCATCAAAAACAGAAGAAGTAACTCAATGATTTGTCTTCTAAGAAGCTCTGTAGTTAAATATAAAGACGGCTCCGCTCCGTCTATAGATACCTACCATTTGAATACGTAATATTTGGAAAGTTTGCGGATCTTATTTCATTTCTCACGAAGACGAACGCAAGAATTCCGCGTGCCAATACGAGTATTTGTGCAATGCGCATTTTTGTTTAAACTTGAGGTTTATTTTGATATTTCTATTAACACAACTATATTGCACAACCATCAAATTCCAATTTAGCGAATGAAATTACTTACATTAATTATGACAAAACGACTACTTTAACATCATCATCTCCTTTACAAGTATGAAATTTATGAAACTTGATTAAAGAGATTCACGAAAATGAAATACAAAAAAAAATGGAGCAGTTCATAAAACATATCAATTGACGTAATTTTCGTAAATATACGTACGTAAATGATGAACTAAAAGTTAAAAGCCCTAAAATTGTTTCGCAAGAAACTCCAATAATTCAAATTCAATCTCAGGATCTAAAGTAAAAGTGAAACCCTGAAGAAGTTAGACCCCGTAACGAAATAAATCCGAAAATATCATAATTTAGGAGAAAGAAAAAACCGAATAGTTTACACTTCCCTGGGTAAATGTTGTGCAAGACACAGAATAACTTTAGCTACTAAGGCACAAAAGACAACAACAACTGTAAGAAGCTCAGCCACCAAACACTACAGAAAATTTTCTATTTTAATGGGATTTGTGTATGAATTGTTACACATATTTTCCAAATAGATCTTGTGGCAGCCAGATATATATACCTACCTATATAAATATAAATATAAACGGTAAACTTGAGTAAGCTTTAAAACCAAATAGGTCCGCTCAGTGTCACTTTTACGAGTACAACTTAATAAATGGTCAACTTTATGTTCACAATAAAACATCTGTGTAACTGACGAGTTCCCCAAAACGAATAATAACATCAATAGAAAAATAAACAATAGCAAATTTGCTCCTTCCGTTTTTTTATCGACATTAGTATATTTAAAGAAGCCTTTATCAAATGGTTTTACTACAAAACTTCATAATAAAAAATATTAAAAAAATTGTAACACAAAATTGTCAAAGACTCGTTACAAATTGTTGTAGATCAAGATCACACAAAGTGAACCCGCGTTGTGTAGCAGTCAGCTGCCAATCCACTGTGCCTGCTGTGCAATAAACTGTTACCTACGAACATTCATATTTGCATATATATACTAGTTTTTGTATTATATATTTCTACAAAACAAATTGGTACCAATTAAGTACCTACTGCCTGAAAAAAGTTGAATTGACAAAACGATTATTATATAAAAACATACAAACCGACGTATGAGAGACGTGAAAAAAACAATTTATATTACGTTAAATAAAAGTATGATTGCACATACCACAGTATCCGGTAATCGTCGAAATTTTTGTCGGCATCGTAAGTGATGCCACACACCTTGCGTGCGCGCATGAATGGCCACGATTAATGAAATTCTTGTAGTTTGCAACTTGAATGACTGCTTACATCAGTTTCAGAATCTATAATATTAAAAAAATTGTATACAATCTCTTTTTACTCCTTAAACTTATGAGAAATGTGATTAATATCATTATACTACATTAATATTTATTTTATTTTTGGATATGTGTTGATCACGACCTCTTGCTCTTTAAGCTGTTGATTCTACTACGACCTGTCTCTATATCACCTCAAAGAAGATTGGTAGAAAATCCACCGAAAAGTCCGCCATTGTGCAAAAATGGTATAAAAAGTATTTAATTAAATAAATGAATATACTTAATGGTGAATAATCACACTATAATGAACATATATATCGAATTCAACAGCCTATTCTACTTCGATAATCACGTCTAAGCTCGCTCCATGCATATGTTACGCTCATGTCCCAGTTGGGAAGGCAGAAACAATTGAACGCCAAATGACACGGTTCTGACATTCCTGTTTTTCGTCTTCTACATCTATCAATGTTTTCATGGACTTCGAATTAAGGTGCTTTAAAATCAAGCCTTTATCAAAAAATCACCTATTCGGTTGTACAGCACGAAACACAAAAGAGATTAGTAAAAGTATATTATTATTATTATGTTTATTTGACCAAGTATGATGAAGGTGGTTATTTCGAAGTGTTGTTTTCGTTCATTACGACACTAATGCATTTTGAACACTTAAAAGATAAAAGACCTTTGCCAAGCATACTTTTCTTTTAAAAGTTGGAGCAAAGATCTTCTATGGATTAAGCTGAAATTTTACATCAACCATTAAATGCTGCACGACCACACGCAGAACCAAAAAGGAAAAATGTCTTTAAGGTACTTAGTTAGTATTATTTTTTATTTAAATTTATTTAGGTAAAAGGCCTAGGGCAAACGAAGTGACAATGGGCAGCCGAAATACAAGCGGAGTTACAAGTATGTTATCGGCCTTTAGACGTGTTTATCACACCTTTAGGTATTTGAAAGTAATTGATAAACACTCAGAGGCCCTGACGAAAGTTTCTTAATCAATAGGTACGAGTATTCTGTGGAAATTGGCTGAAAACTTGTTAATTGGTAAAGTTGTTGAGACTTAAATGAATTCTACGGAGTTCGTTGTTTGTATGTAAGTATCATGCTAACTTAGTTGATGTAGGTAATTTGTAAGACTTTTTGTACATGTGATATTTTAGAAAATATTTTCCGGGTGAGAGAAAAGCTCATGTTGCCGGTCGAAAAATGCTTGGTTTTTTTAAACGAATGTGCGCTTCGACTATACGAGTGAACGAGTATGTGGATTCTCTATCAGATTGACTGGCAGAAAATCGATTTCGAATTTTGGGAAGTGGTTTATTTGGTCTTGTTTCTAACTTCTTCAAACATGTGCAGAGCCTTTCCATGCCTTATATTCCAAAGGCTTCAAATATTTGAATCAATGCAATGGCAATCACATTTTAATAATAAAACATACACTGACCAGCTAATGTACTATCGATGCTTTGTTGTTAAAAAACTTACAATGAAATAGAACACACAAAATTTCGACTCAATAATTCAAATAACTTTTGACCAATAAATACGACATTAATGGTCAAGATTTATCTTCAAAGCTCAAATCAAATGACAGTTACGAAACACAATAATAGTATCCAACAAGAAAAATTAGATCGACATACCACAACCACAACATTAATTAAAAAATAAAACTTTCCAAATACATTCTTGATTTCATTTCCAATAACGATTCATTAAGTGTCATGTTAGATCAGCTATAAAATGCACTGATTCGAAGTGATCTGTCAGTGAATCTCCACAAGGATCCGGTTCATTGACGACGTTGATGCGACCAACTTTTGTTTTAGTACAAGTCTCGTGCCCGATATAAAGTGTTAGATGAATATCAGATGCCTTAACTAATACAAATAAGAACAAAACATTCGCAACTCAAAAGAAGACAAAATAAGATTCATAATTGCAATTTCTTCAAGAAGATCCAAAAGCAAAAACTGTTACAGGCCTTCAACCAAAATTGAGTCATAAGGAAAAGCAGGAGAGAAGAGTTTTCCGTACAGTTCAATAAAATATGCTACAATATGAGCTGAAGCGAATGGAAGACTTATTGTACTTGCGAATGAACAAACAGAGGTTAATGTACGCATTGGTTTTACATGAAAATGTCCCTACACAAGTAGAAAATGAACGGAGGAGAAATAATGGAAATAGAAAATTATGCAGTATTCTAAAATTCCATAAAATGACAATAAATATTATGAGGAATTTATGTGTAAGTTTGGTGTTAACTGCATAAATAATAATATAAAATTTAAAATATCTTCTAATCTGCATAAACTCTTGTAATTGAATATTTATTTAATGCTTTTTGCCATCAGAAAATTCAAATGCAGATATACCTACACAAAATAAAACTACCACATATCAAATAATGCTTATATTCTTAGATTTATAGTGTTCATCCAAACATACTTAGTAGCTCTATAGTTTTCAAAATAACGAGGCACAAAATACTTGCACCATGTCAAGATTTTTGATGATGCCAAAAGGATCGAAATAAACGAACCGAATTGAATTATGAAGACAGTTCCAAGATTCATATCGATAAAATATTCAACACGTGTCTTTGATTTGGCAAAAAGAAAGAAGTCGTAACTTCAATGATGTACAAAAAGATTACTGCACCTGAAGAAGTCCGTGGAATTTTATTGACGAGCACTCAACCTAAATGTCCAATAGGCGATAAGGTCCGCCTACAACTTGATGCAGCTCGACAACCTTATCATCAAACTTACCAAAGACTTTAACTTTAAAAGAATAAGGACGAGAATCCACTATAAGAACGACTTTAAAAAATGTAAGGTCTCCGAAGTGCGGCTACTTTCCAACGTGTCAATAAGAGCTTTCGCTATCTGTGACCGAAACCTGTGTTTTGTTTGTTTTGCTTATTTGAACATTCTTTTTTCTGGGCTCCTTTTGATATAACTTATGACGCGGTACTTTCGTTATATGTGTTAATTTATTTATACCTACTCACAAGGGCACGCCTTAGTTTATTCTAAGCGGTGTTGTAGACGAATTTCAAGATCACAAAATGAAAGCGAAGTTTAAAATTTGGTTTTGTTTGAGGAGGACTTTGTTAATGAGCGTAATATTTCGACAGATGATGCGTAACTATGTACATATAGTTAAACAGAAGTAACTAATTGAAATATTGTAATGCAAAGTGCAAGGAATTTTTTGGCATATGATCAACAACGATAACCAGTAGTCGAAGTCTATCTGAGGGTCGATGCCCAGCCGTGATCGTGGCGTGGGTCAAGCGCAATGACAAACTTCAGCTCGGTGCAGATCAGATACTGTTCACCCTGAGCTGGACGAATCATAAGATGAATTTTCCCCTCAAAAAACCTCATGCTTTAACTGTCTGTAACACAATTCACAACAAATTACATTGACTTTGTTCACAACACAAATTACTTAATATCAAAATTATCAGATACAATAACATTACCAAACTGATACCAGTGTGAAGTAATTGCTACACAACTATAATAACCGATTTCACTGTTAAACCCAATAACAGTAATGAAACCACAAAACCAATACGGTTAACCAATCAAATGTCTTAAAACCGACCACCCAAATATCACAACATGCTGTTACAAAAACTAATTACAACGAAAAACAACAACACTTTCATTTCACAGTTGGTTATGCCAAAAGCAATAATTAAAAACAATTTTCTCATTCACGAAGCGTCAATATAAGAATCAAAATATAAAGATGTATGGCTATCTGAAATTGAATCAGCTCCCAAAGAGCGAAGATAAAAATTTACGACATTAATTGACATTTAAAATTGAGAGTCGGCCATGATATTCAAGATGTATGAGTTCGAGGAACGGAACTGAAGGGAAAACTTATGCTGT
The DNA here is from genome assembly GCA_902829305.4 of Spodoptera exigua. NCBI lineage: Eukaryota > Metazoa > Arthropoda > Insecta > Lepidoptera > Noctuidae > Spodoptera > Spodoptera exigua. Next base: position 11,305,316 of record LR824612.2, read on the forward strand.
GTCGGCTAATGATGGCAGATCGATAAACTTGTGGAGGTGAAGAGCGGCCCGATTGATTGTACGGTTCATAGTACGCTAATGATTACACGTGAACTAGAAATGACCTTTAGTGACTAGTGATGAGGATATTTTTATTATTTTGACAATGTGTATGTCTAGATGGAACTAATATTAATTGAAAGTTCATAATATGTTTATAAAACGGTGAATAACCTACATAAAGACCTATATTTTGAAACAACATTAATATTACGATACTAAACGACAAATATCAATATAAACACCATCATTTATTCAAAAGATTTATCATCAGATCACGACGTTAGCACAAATTTTGGAGACGTGAATTATTTATTTATCAGAAACTAATAAAATATGAATAAAACAAAATGTAATAAGGTTATCGCATAACGCATTCATCATGAATTCACTCTTGTAGCACGGTATCGTTCTGAAGTAGAAGAATCGGTATTCGATAAAAACCGAGGCATCTGACTATCCCTAGTACCTACCTTCAAAGCCGGACGAAGCTTGCGCTCAACACACTAACACACATTTTTGTCGCTGCGTTGCAATTTTATTTATTTACACGTATTTAAGCATTCGTCTCTCGTCTCCGTCGATTAGCTGTTGTGATGAATTAGGAATCACTGAACCTGTTTTGGAAATAGTTTGGTCAATGACATGAATATCTTTAGTAACATCGTTTTGATTGAGAATTTGTACTATGTGTACTTCTTCAATGCTTCTTGAAACTTAGACGTTTAATTCAATTTGGGGTTATCTAGTGTCTTGAAGCTTCACACGGTTAACTATTAGAAGGTTAAAAATAGTAATGGGTTTTTTTTGAGGCTTTAGGGCTATTATCCATGGACTTCTCTCACCTTGGGTATCCTCATTCTCCGAAAGGGAATGTGTACACTGTTACTAAAAATCTCCCCGTTTCTTCTCCTGCTCCTGACACGTTTGCATCTTCAACTGGACTTCGGACCTAGTGCTCAGGTCTAGGTTTGATGAGGCGGCCAGCTTCCCTTACTCACTGTTCAAATAGTAAAGTAGTAGAACCTAAGTGTGGGAGAGCAAAGCCTCGCCGCGAGTGGGTCGGCTCGACCGGAGTGATACCACGACCTCACAGAGAACCGGCGTGAAACAATCACAGCGTTGTCTTTTGCCGTGTTTGTGGGGTTACCGGAGGCCGGAGACAAGAACTCCTTTGATGTTGCGGGTGTCAATGAGCGGCGCTGATGGCTTACCATCAGGTAATTGGTCAATAATAAGCTGGACTGCTGCAAGTTAATTGAGCAGATAGGTCTTAAAGTACCACATAACATACCTAGATATCCCATTACACACCTATTCCACACAAAAGCATCGAACACAAATTTAGGAGTAAACTCGCCTCTCAATAGGCTTACCCGAGAGATGAATTATTTTATAAAATCCGTTCCAAATGTTGACATATATCACGATTCTGTAAAAGTCTTTAAAACCCAAATAATATATTGAATCCCGAACCTCACCACTTAATTAGTTATGTATCTGTTAGTATGTAATGTAGTTTAAGTAGAATTAAGTATTTCCTACTGATCTCATTCCTTGCATTTATACCTACCTACTTATTTTCTAATTTAATGTTCCATTTCATTGTTTAATTATATTGCAATTCTAATGTTGTTATAATATTTTTAATATAGTTCTAATAATGTTATTGTAATAGATAGTTTCGTTCTTACACTACTAGGTTATCACTTTATTTTTAAGAACGCTGGTTACCTGTAATTGGCGACTGTATAAGGCCAAAACCTAATGTTATCATTGTTTTATATAATTTGCTATATACAGAAGCTGTTGGTGTACCTTTTTTAAATAAATAAATAAATAAAGTAATCCGTCTGCTCGTTAGCCGACCGATGTAAAAATTGAAGTAAACATGATATTATTACTATAACTTAGTATATTACCAGAAATAAATACTGAAGAAAAGATAATACAAATAAAGTGAATACCAAAGAAAAACAATTCAAAAGTGCACAATAAACGCGTGCAGTGTATGACAATAAAAGTGTTTATAATATCATCGCACGCCCGCCATTAAAGTTCGTACTCCCACTTTAGCGCTAACGTGCCAAATGCTAGACAGGAAGCTATTTTACGAAGTAATATTAAAACAGTATTTACTTTTATAAGTTTCCGATCTCCAATAGTTATTTTATGATGTTTGATATTGAATATTAGTACGCAAAACAGTTCAAGCGTAAATTTCCCATTTGAAAATTCATCAGAGAATGCTTAGAATAGGATTTGTTGTTTTATGGCTAGTGAAAGGGATTCAATTTGATGTTTAATGCCTTAGAGTGACAGTTACGCCGTCAATTAACTGTAAGGGTCCGTTTCGTTACATAATTCATGAATAATAGTTATAATGTTAACCTTTGCTTTGTTTGGACTTCAGAGGTAAATTAAGTCAGCCAATAGATAACCTCTTTTCTTCCTGGAAAAGGTTATCAGATTTATGTTAATATTTCACCCAATACAGCATGTTGATGTGGTGTTGGCTCGGAGGTTAAGACACACGCCTCCATTCATCCTAAGAAGTAACAGTGCGACTTTTTTAGAGTTATATGTACTTTTCAAGTTTATTTAGACATCATTGACATAAGGTGAAGGAAGATATCGTAACAAAACCAGTAAATTCTAAATACACGATAACCTGTGATCATTTAATGAAGTGTAAAGCCTTGTGACGAGGGCGAAATTACATTTGCTGACTATAAGGAACGACCAATTTGACAGAGACTGAGTAGCAGCGCTCTATGATGAGCCTGTAATATTTAAACTTTGATCGCAAACCCACCAGCCATTCTTAGAAGATTATGGCAAACTCTCCGATATGGAAGATGCCCAATTATTCAACAGTGTAGTGGACTGCAGCAGTTGATACTGAATCTCTATTATATACTTATTGCATCTTTATCTATATATTCCAACAATAAGAGACATACTTCATCCAAATGTTATAAAATTCCGACGGGTTATTCGTTATTTTTATTCATATTATGTTTCGTTAAAAAAGTTGTTGTGTGGTCTACGTATTTGTAAAATATTAAGTTCGTGTCTTTTGGGCGTGGTTTGGCACACCTAGTTTGTCTGGTTAGAAGCAAATTATGGCCTAACAGTATTTTATTTATGTTTATTTTCATTTACTGCTATCCAATTTCACTTAGTTCATCCAGGACATGTTGTATTCGGAACTTTCTTTAACCTATTACCTATTTTTAACTAATCGTCTTAAACTTTTCTTCTTAATACTCGTATCCATATTCTGTGTTCTGTATTTCAATGTTTGCAAGGATGTTAAGATGATGATCAAACTTAAAGTATTTCTCGTTGAGAAACAGATAAAGTGCAGTTTTGAAATAATCATCATAGAATTTTATTCGCCTAGTATTCGTTTTATCGAAATTGTTCGTGCTCTTTTGGCAGAAGTAATTTATTTATTTATTTATGCTTTATTGTACACAATGAAATGAAGTTGATACAAAAGGCGGACTTAATGCCATATGGCGTTCTCTACCAGTCAAGTAGAAAATCTGCGAAAAATAGGTACGGGAAATATGTTTATACGAACTGACTATGATTTAAATAAAATAAAATATTAAAAAATAATACTATATATATATATAATGTAGGTATACAAACCTACATTATTGGGATATATATAGTACTATTTATATATAGTAATGTCATCATCAGTCAAATACAATACATAAGCTCAAGAACAAAACAAAGGGCTTCATCTTGGGAGGTCTAAAATTTACATTAACATTACTATTCACATTAGGAATGCCATTCACTATGAGCTAGCAGTCTCATTTACTATTATTAAACCTACTGAAAGTTAACCTTTGCAAAATTTTTATTTCCAACTAAAATATAGAACCGTTAAAGTCAAATTAGCATTACATAAATTATTTACCATTATAGCTTTTATTTCAACTCTTTATGATCTATAAGAGCTTGCAACCACTAATCATTTTAAACGCGCCACATCATAATCAATAGTTCGATTAAATGTATCCGCCAGTAAAGTTGCGATCCCATTACATATAACCAGTTTGAAGGTATACACCGTAGAATCATTCACTTTCTCTTAGAAAATCTCACTGTAACCCATCGTGTTTTAAAATTGGGTGGTAATCATTATTTTGATTTATCGATAGCGTAACGTTTTTATCGCAAACCATTTTTGGAGCAAAGAAGTTAATCTCGTTATTAAAGTTGAAAGAAAAAGTGAAATTTTTTTCGACTACCTTTAGGTGCTTCGTGCTTGTCGTCTATAACTTTTTCTTGATGTTTTTTTTTCTCTTTGATGTCAGAGTCGGTGTTAAGTGTGAAGTTCTAAGTGTTAGTTTTTCACACAAAGAGACCTTGTACGCTTATAAGGTAAAACGAAAATAAAAGGCCAGTTATGGGTTGTGGTTTGTCGCTACAAGGCACGACCCATAGTTGACCTTTTATAGCTTTACCTATTAACAAGTGCACTCAAACCCAATACAGGGCCCGGCAAGGAAGGGTTTGTTGTAAAGCACTCTTCGTGAGCCGCTGACAAAAAATATCTTGGCCTAAATAATTTCAGCAAATAAAAAGGCAAATTCCCTCTTGAATATGGTAATCAAATAAAAACATTTTACCTACCCGTTAATTGGTTTGTTTTTAATAAAAGCTTTTTTCAGTTTAATCCTCTTTTATCAAAATAATTCTTGGGAGCACGGAATTATTATTTGAAATGGTACCTTCTCCCTTATGCATTTTTCTGTGACCATCGTCTGCTATTCCTTGATATATTTTGAGAGCAGAGAGAAGTTGAATCATCGTCATCATCAGAAGAAATTAAATTAAAACTTATATTTTATAATAGATTCATACTCCGACCTTCAATAAAAATATATTATAAACCGCGTGCCTCCACTATACTTTGTACCCGTATGTAATCATAATATATTCTTTAAATTAATAAATCAGTGTATTATTAACATTCATCGTTTACTCTCGACACGTAACCTATACCCTTTAAAAGATGGTATGTAAGACACAATAGAAAACACATTGTGACTCGCGTGGATCCACGTCTAAAACTCACGAAAGGTTAAACATGGAGAGGCATGCTTTGGCACGAAGGGACGGCCGCAAACGGAGTGATTCCACGGCCTCACAGAACACCGTGGCGATACAATACTTACGTTGTGTTTCGACATAGGAATGAGGTTACAGAAGGCCCAATTGTTTCCCACCCTACCCTAACCTTAAATCCCGACACAATCCACAAAAGGTCGGAAACGCACTTGCGACTCCTATCGTGTTGCGGATTTCCATATATTACCATTAAGTGAGCCATCAGCTCGTTTGTCACCTATCCCATAAAAAATATAGCATTTACTATTTTTTTTTATGACACCCGCAACGACGGACAAGTTACGAGTGCGTTGTCGACCTTTTGAGGATTAGGGATTTGGGGATTTTGGGAAAGGGAACGTATTGGGGTAGGGGAAGGATTGGGCCTCCGGTAACGTAACTCACACGGCGTAACACAACTTTTTGGTTATTTCACGCTGGTTTAATAATAGATATTTATAAATAGCAACCAAAAACCACTAAGGTTTAAACTATTGCTATCATGAATCTTAAAATTGAGAATGCTAACAATTATGGAAAACTTCAAACAAACGGTCCCTGCATAGGCTCACACATTTTCCTAAATAATACTTAAACATATACCTATTGCTTAAGTTTACATTTTATGTTTTGGCGTAATAATAATATATATATTTAATTTTGAAGCCAAGATGTTAATGTGTCTTATGTGAGCAATGTGATTTTTTATGACCTATTACATAAAAAATATAGCACTTGCTATAGTATAATTACGTATTCCTAGTATCCCTATTGAAGTACTCGCACCTAGTTTACATTCCACAAATGTTTAAGAGATGTAGTCGACTCGAAGATAGAAAATTATCATGCTGAGTAAGTTCTAAGTAAAATGAGGGAAACTAACTACTGTCATACTTAATGAAACCAACGATACTCGCTTTGAAAATTAAGTTCATGCAAATTAACTACCAGATAGTTCTTAAGTCAAAACCATAAGCTTGCACTTGTACATACCAATTAAAAATGTTCTTTACAAATACTTTCTACCTAAAGAGGCACGTCTGCCGAACAATTTCTAGTTTGTTTTAATTTCTAACTACAAATAAATGGGTATGAAGTAGGTTGGAACTCTCCAGAAACAATATTGACGCTCATAACAGACGCAGTAGCTGGAAGTCTGCGAGAGAATTTATTGTTTGCGTTAAACATGCAGTTTTAATTACGTTCAATATTTTTTACTGAGGAGATAGTTATGAAGTGTGTTTAATAAGTTGAGATTATTAAACAAAAAAAAGAAAGTATTCATATGAGCACTAAATCATTTGAGAAGTTAAATGAATTAATTAACGTAACGAACTATCGAATTTTAATAAATAGGTACTGTCAGTTAGTGCTTACAGTCTAGGTCAACGATCGGTAAAGAGTGCCTAGTTAAACCTCACAAGAGTTACTATACCCGGTGCCTAATAATACAAAAAGAAACTGAGATTTTCATTTGAATGTTGACCTAAAAAGACAATTTTGGGCAAAGATTTTTACATTAAAAGGAGCACTTCAACGGTCCAATGAGCCCTGACAATAAAACTGCGTACAAAGCCCTGTCACGAGTCGAGATTTTAGTTAAAACCGAGATAGGAAAGCTGTAAGATGGCAAAGGGCCCGCCCACGTTTGTCCAAAACATAATTACTAACCGGCTTGCTGGAGAAAAATGCTAATTAAACTCTCTTGCACGCATGCCAACATCGCCCTAGTGTCAATCGTGTTTCTCATTAAATACGGTTGAGGCCACGGCAAATGGGTCAGCCATGTTTTTTAACTTTTACGATTATTTTAAACAAGAGTTTTGTGAATTTATTTAATTTGTAAATGTTATTTTAGTTAACAGTTTTATCTTTAACTTAGTAAAATGGCACAGTAGGGTATTCATTAAGCTTAATAATTCATTTTGAAATACCTTATAATTATGAACAGTCCTGAATCAAAATTCGCACTCAACAGTAACTCGAAACAAGTTAAGTGATAAGCTACTTATCACAAGCATTACTGAATGAATATGATTTTGCTGAAACATACGAAATAATAAACGTGTTGGGATTATACATAAAGTTACATTATCACCTTTCCCAGGCCATTACGCACGGTAAATTATTAAGGAACCTTTCTTCAAAGCTATTAATGATAAATGGCTTTCATTATACTTTGGGTACCCGGTATAGAGTTACGAATAAAATATGTTAATCAGTATCAAATTTGGTTTATCAAAAGCATTCATATTGTAATTATTTCATCGCCTATCAACGTTTCTTTTTATAACGCGGACATTGTTCTGTCAAAGCTGACGATATCATTAATCAAATAAAACGATCACGGTATCTTTTGATACAATAACAGTCGTACCTTTATTTTTTTATAATCGTCAAATTATCTTGTTATTGTATTCAATTCTTAATGATTCAAAATATAATCACGCAACTTCGATAAACAGCTTTTATTTAACTAAGCAAAATACTTAAACTTATTTTAATGTATTGACTGGAGAGCCCACGAATGTGTTATGCTTATTTGCAAATAAAAACTGGTCACAATCAAACAAAATATTACTTTCACTATAATACTCGTCAAATATGCATAATTGCAAAAACATTGCTATTTAAATTACACCCCATGTGTCCCTTATACTGGCCAGAAGTGTAAGTGTAAAACTTCATGTGGGCAGTTGGTCAAGTACGTTTACAGTGTCCCATTGACATAATTAAATCAATTAAAAATAAATACAACTCACTACGGCGACTGAGTTCATAATGCGGTTTATACTTCGTAAAAAGAAAGGTTTTATTTTTAGATCAGAATGTAGGTAATAATAATTGTTGATGAGTTTATTTTTTTATTTTGGTAAATGCAAAGTGTAGGAAGCCATGCTGGCTGGCTCAACCTGAGTGATACCAGGGCCTCACAGAAAACCGGCGTGAAGCAACATTGACGTTGTGTTTCGCCATGTGAGTAAGATTAATGGAGGCCCAATCCTCTCCCCATCCTTAATCCTCAAATCCCTTATCCTTAAATTCCTAATAACCCATAAGAGGTCGGCAGCGCACTTATAGTAACTCATTGGTATTGCGAGTGTCTATGGGAGGTGCCGATTGCTTACCACCAGGTAATACGTCTGCTCATTTGTTAACATATGCATGCTTCGTCTATTTCTGTTCAATGGTTAAATCTAGTTTTATCATCAGAGCCGCTAAGGATTAAAATTCTTTGACGGAATCTGTGTTCTTCGAGGGATATAATAAACCTGGTTGTCTTCAAGGCCCGGCTGAATAGGTTGCTTTTCGTAAGCGTTTCTACGAGCCGAGGTCTCGCCGACGCGATAGTTTCGTGCAGCACTGCAGGCGCGTGCGTACCGTCTCCATCCTTGTGACGTCACCGTACAGCACCGCAGTAAATCTCGGCCTACTTCCATAATCATCACCATCCATCTCCGGCCAGCACCTATCTCTGCAGAAGTGACTTCAGACAAATTTAAACCTACGACACACAAATCTTTGTGTGCCTCCGGCTGTGTTTTTTTTTTTTGTAAAATATACTTTTTTAAAAGGTACACACCCGTTTTTTTTATTTCCGTCACCTCGTAGATGGGAATCAAACAGGTGGAGGTTACACTGGCGTGTAAGCGTGTCCCATTGTAATCGCAACACTGCTTACCGCCATGTTGAGCTGGTGTCTGACCGTCGTTACTAATATTAATTTTTAATAATATTTGAGACCGTTATTAACAATTTTTAACGACTTCAAAACAAGGAGGAAGTTCCCAATTCGACTTTATTTTATAGCATCAAAGTGATAATAAAACTTGTAATAATGTAACTTATTGAATTAAAAATTCTTATTCAATATTTCACAATTAAATCGGTCTGGTTAACTGTTTTTGGAGGTAGTTAATATAGCTTCCTTCATTAATTAATTCCTTACGAAACAATTATTGTTACAAAATTACGCGTCACGCTGTTAATTTTCATCAATAAAATTAGTCATTATTTTTAATATGCTGAATTTTCTCGTGGACTTTAGGAATCGTATTTATTTTATGATCTTTTTTATATGATAGGCCGGCAAACGAGCAGAAGGATTACCTGATGGTAAGCAATTAGCGACGCAAATGGAGACCAGTATCAACACACCTTTTTTGGATTTGAAGATTTAGGGATTGGGGGAGGGGCGGCAACGTTCCTCCGGTAACCTCACTCACACGGCGAAACACAACACTGATTGTTTCACGACGGTTTTCTGTGAGGCCCTGGCATCACTCCGGTCAAGCCGACCTATTTGTGTCAAAGCACGGCGCTCCCACACTTCATATTTACATCATGATGACAAAAACTGGCAATATTTATACAATGACATCATCATCTTGACATCACCAGGTCTAACGATCCTAAAAGAGAAAGTTGAATTGCTATAAAGCTCATTATTGATTAGCTTGCTAATATAATTAGAACAAAATCCATGGAGCGGCGTAATTGCCCTACTAATGGACCTCTACATAGGGGTCGAGAGCTGTAATTAGCATTTTAGTCGCGTTTGGAGAAAAAATATTTAGATTTTATATAGTACGCTACCTTATTTATTGCTGACCCTGGGTAAATTGTATTACGAAGAGTGAAAATTACAATAATTAAAGTTTTTTCGCATTACATATTTTCAACATTTAATATTAACGTATATACAAGCTGACTGTGCTAAAGTTGTTTTGCTAAATAAATGATTTCGAAGAAAATATATTTAGGGTGAGCAACCGTGAAAAATAGTCAGCAGTCTATTCTCAGACAAAAAAATTGGTAAAATCAGTGAAGCCGTAGCAGTAGTAAGAATAAAGTATTTAACATTGTAACACGAGAATTTTATATAATGATTACTTTACGACTATGAAGTAGCGTTAAGCTCTGCAATAAACCTGAACCTGCCAAGCCTGTAGAATTAGATTATAACAACCCCCTCATCTACCTACATACCATAATCAAGGAGTGGACAATGTGGTATACTGTTCCTTTTTTCATGTCTTGTGTGTAAACCATCATCTGTCGTCTGGGTGTTAATGGAGAACCACACCGTATACAAAGTGGATTGATAGAATTTATAATCGTTTCATGTTTGGAGTTCCCTCGCGCTAACGAGTTAAATGTTGCTTGCTAAATTTCCAGAAAAATACTACCTGGTTGACTTCAAGTCTTATTTTATGCAAACGAAAAGAAGGTAAAGGCAGATAGCACATACAAAGGTACAAGAGACGATCTCCGGCCACCGTTAAGCGCAGGTCTGCGGACAGCGAGTAAGGGTAACTCGCGGCCCGATCAGGACCAGACCCGAGCGTACGGCGCGTAGCATTCCGCGCACGCCTATAAGAGCCAATAGACCACCACTGACGGGACCCTATAGGGCTGATCTTCAGCTGGGGTTGCGGGACAAGCGCGATAAGGCACTGCGGCCTCGGCCTAGAGCAGGAGTAGGAACGGGGGTTTTTTTAATCAGTAAGAGTCTGATACTCCCTCCCGCCCGACCCTGGGCAGTCATTTGATGAATTTCCCTATACCAAAAAAATCAAAGGTAGGTCATATTTTTACATAGATGATCTTGAGATGAAATTCTACACTAGAACTGTTGCCGACTTAGGAACAAAACACAAAACAGTAGCATTAGCACCTATATTAGCGACAACGTTATCGGAAGTTTAGGATGAGGCCTAATTTAGCATTCCAAATATTTTCCATTTAGCAATTACGAAAACTACTTTTTAATTTGCTGATTAATAGTCATATTTTCGTTGACTTAAACCAGAAGGCAGTCTTGTTAACAACATAATAATATATAGGTATAATATTAATACGAATACATTACATTTAGTACGTTTACTAGTATTTAACAACTTGTAAGCTCAAGACAGCATAGTTAACATATAAAATCAATCAACCGTCCATCCTATTCAGACACCACACTACATGTGTTTTAATTTCTTAGAGAGGTCATGTTAGTGTGGATGTTTTCTTAACCTGAATTATCTCGCAGCCCGGATTCTACTAACGTGGATGGTCGTCATATATCGCCGAGGGCAACTGTTTTTTAGTAGCCACTCATTAATATTGGGATACACGGAACGGGAGCAAATTGTTTTTGTTATTAGGGACCTATCCGTTTCTCGTATAAACAAGTTTCTATTAAAAAATACATTAAGTTAAATAGAGGGATATTTATGTTGCATATAACCCCATTTTAGTTAAAAGAACAAAGGCAATTTGACAATGAAAATAAGTACTATAATTAATCCCGTACCATACTCGTTATTGTTTTTGATCGAGTTGAGGTTCCTAGATGGATATTTGGAACTTTTGTATAAGACGAAAAGAAACTTAATTAATGACCGATTCCGATCTTGATGTCAAAGAATGACACACGAGCCTTCGGAACACATGATGGTAAGCAATGGTTGCGGCCTATAGACAATAGCAACATTTGAGTTAAACATAAGTGTGGGCATTTTAGGTGTTAAGAAAATGGACGATTGAGTATTTTGCAATTTAGGGTACAAGGATGGGAGATTGGACCTCCTGGTAACCTCACTCACATGATGAAAAAATTGCTAGCCTTGTTTCACGGTAGTTTTTTAGTATTATTTCGGTCGAGCAGGCCCACTCGTTCCAAAGTAGGTTCTACCAGAATAAAAATCAACCCAAAATCTTTGTATACCTACAATTAATTTCGATTTTCAAAAAGAGCTGGTTTCTCAATTCGACTGTGCTTGCTCAATGCTTTTTATTAGTTGTGTAGAGTTTCTCCAAAAACGCTACACCACTTATTGTGTCTAATTTAGATAGATCAATGCAGAGTTTTTGATCTCAGATCGATGATTAATATCCTAAAAAAAAAATTACTTATTTTACTACATATGTAGATCGACCGACGTTGTCTCTGTTTATCAATGGACGTCTTCCAGCTGATAATAAAGACGATGACGACGATGATGATGATGATGATTAATTTCCAGGATGTGACAGCTACATGCAACTATCAATATAGAAGTAAAACTCGTAACAGGGGTGGTCAAAATTCTATATTCATGGGAATACTTCTAACTTATTAAACATTAAACATTCAAAACACTCTAAACTTTAAAAAAGTATTCTAGAAGTGTCAAGCATGTGGCCTTGTGCCACTAATTGTTAATTCACTCTCGACCCAGTATTTAAATGTTGGAGAACATTTATATGCCTAGAATCCGCTTTAAACACATAGGAAGAAATTAAAGCATTTGAACTGGTTTGACTTTTTATAGGCTTTCGCTTGTATTTGAGTATTACATGGTGATGTCATTATTGTACCTACTGTGTGGACAAAAGAAGAATGGTTTAAATATATATTATTATAATTTTTAATTTCATTATAGAGAGTGAGATTTTTAGAAATATACATAATATTGTAAAATAGAAAATAACAACTTAATCATGTAATTATATTTTATTAACAATAAAATTAGTACAGGTCACGATACATAGCTATTACTCAAAAATACATTTTGTTATATAATAAAAATAGTTCTTATTCGTTTTGTTTATAACATTGAAATATAGAAAACATTTTTAAAACGTCTAGTTTGTAATATTAGCAAGTACTTAAAGTTGTTATTTCTCCATAATTGTAGGGTACTCATTCTCTGAAACTGAAATAACCTTTAAAAAAAATAAACATATGCAAACTTTAACCAATCACGTGGAGGTTCAGAATCTAATAATTCAACATCAATTAATTTTCTTCATCACTGTGTTATAGGTACCTACCTAACCTATACCTATAACATCATAAAAGCAAAGCAATTATTTGATTAAAATGTTTGCCGGTTACAATTTGAGCCCGACCTTTAGGTAAACGTGACACCGACCCGTGTTCAAATCGAATCTGAAACAAATGGAGTGTAAAATTAGTAAGTCGACAATTTTCGCAATGTTGTTAGGTATAATTACAAATAAAGTTCTTCTTATATAAGGTTTTACATAAGTAATGGTTACAGAAAATTGCTTTACATCGCAAAAATCAATGATGCTAAATCTTTCAAGCTTCATTTATTCTTCTCAAATAAACGACTGTATAGGTACATATAGCAAACGAATTCCAAAACCATCCGAATTCTTTTTTCAAATAAAAAATAAAGAGACTTAGGTAGGTACATCTATACTAATATTATAAAGAGGTAAAATTTGTAAGTTTTTAAGTTTGTATGTAGGGGGTAATCTTTGGAACCGCTGGTCGGATTACCAAAATTCTTTCACTGATAGAATATTCATAGCTACAATATTCCTGAGTGCTATAGGCTAAATCATCACACTACGATCAAATGGAGCTGAGCAGCGGGTGAAACTGCGCGAGAGAAGCTAGTAAACCTATAAGCTCCTAAAAAATCGAATACGAATAATGTTCCTAAAAGCTAGAGTCACTTTACTTAATCCAATAAATAAGTCAAGTACCAATCTCAATAACTATCGGTAACGCTCAGGAGTAAGAAGGTAAGTCTCACGTACTGTAGGAATGCTAGGAAAGTGTGCAAGTAACCCCAAGACGTGATCTGGTTACTATGGGAAGGTACAAGAAGTTTGTTTGTGATTCCTCGTGCGCAAACTAATTTAGATTCGCAGGAGATTCTGCGCCGATGTTTGTAGAGCTTAGAACGTTTGGACACGGCACAAGCTCGTAAAATTTTGTTTTTATTGGAGTAGTTTTTTTTATTTTTATAATATTTTTTTTACATTTATCATTTACTTTTGTCGTGTCAAGGTCTTTTTTTTCTTGTACAAAGACCAGTTCTCCTCAGTTGGATCCCTTCTGTACCGTCTCTTTGCCTTATCTCTTTTAGACATCTCCTGCTTTATAACGTCTGATAGCCAAGGGGCCGGAAGGTGCTTTACTCTTACTTTCTTAAGAGGAGCGTGTTTGTCATAGAGCCTCAACACCAGGCTGGTAAATACAGAAACCATAGAATCCACATCAGTGCAATCATAAACAGGAGTCCAGTCTATCTCATCCGCATCCTCCCGCAAACGATCCAGATCAATGTTCTTGAAACTGCGAAGGAAAAGAAACTTGGATTTACGCTTAGGTGGACGGATCTTATAAGATAGAAACAAAAGGTCGTGATAAGAGAAAGATGCAGAGAGTTGCCCATGAGTGGCGACTTTGCTGGGGTCTGAAACAATTATGAGATCAAGGAGTGAGGGATTGCAATGAGGAGCATGATGAGTGGCATTAAGCTGAAGAATGTGCATATCGACAGAAGAGACAAGGGATCGGAGTTTACGGCTACGCCCATCATCCTTTATCAAGCAGGTGTTGAAGTCTCCGAGGATTATCGTGTGGTCATAGAGGGGAGTGAACTGTTCAAGTTTCGACTCAAAAGATGAAAAGTAGTCGAAGGTGCAAGAAGGATTGTAATAGACACCTAGGAGCACCTTGGTGTTATAAAAAGTAATTTCAATAAATAGGTGTTCAGCGAATTTAGAGTAGTCACTCGGAGACTTATCAACAATTTTATAGGAGATATCTCCACGGAGATAAATGGCGACCCCCCCACCTCCCTTGCCGGTTCTGTCATTACGCACCAGCTTGTAGCCAGGTAAGGAGTACTGAGTGGAAGGAAGTGCTGGCTTGAGGAATGTTTCAGACACCAGAATAGCGTGAACAAGATTACAATCAAAAGAGGATAGTAAGTCAGCATGGTGAGCAGGAATACTTTGAGCATTTACGTGGACCGTATTGAAAAATTTACTAAAAGAAGAAAAGGTAGTACAGAGTTGGTCACGTAAATGCACTGAGTCATCATTAAACGCACTAGCAAAACTTTCGTCAGATGCACACGAAGACGAACAAGAAACAAAACTATCATCAAAATTAGCCAACATTACAAAATACTAAAATTATTAATGGTATATTATATAATAAATATATAAAAAGAATAAATAACAGTTACCTGTTATTACGACATCCTCGATGCACTCGCTGGTTATTACACAAACAGTTTGACATAACATAATGGATAAAAAGACTCATATCCACAGACAGATAAGAAGTTTTTGAACGAGTTGTAGAAATGATGTCTGTCTATGGAAAATAATGTCAAGTCAACCAAATGTCAATGCAAAATAAAACAATAAAGTGACCGCCTATTGTAAATATAAAAGAAGAACAAATACAAAGAAGATTATTTTGCTTGCCTCTTCAGTTTCTTTCCTGATGGGGACTTGTTCATCGTTGGACTCAGTGCGCCCAGTGTAGTCTCGATGTTGGTAGCACCACACTTCGGAAATTGCTTCGCCAGTAACTCAAATTCAGCTGGGGATTCTATTTTCCGCCTCGACTTGTCCGGTAGCATAACAACTATCTTGCCTTCGGATGTCCAGCACTGTGTGACCCCAAAATGCTTGCGGGCGGCAAGAAATGCATCGTGTCGGGGTTTGGTCAGGAACTCGGAAAACACTAGACCAGAGCCTTTTAGTAAAGTCTTGCTTTGCCACACCTCACTACGCAGCCTGTGGCTCTGGAACCGAATTAATAAAGGACGTGGCTTACTGGTGTCAGCACCCAGACGATGACACGAATCAATGTCCATTGAAGAAACTTTGGGCATCTTCAACTTCTCCGTCACAATAGATACAGCCTGTGACACATGATCCTCATCCTTCCGCTCAGGAAGACCATGGAGGAGAAGAACTTGCCTGCGAGAAGCCATCTCATGCCGATCCAATCCCAGCGTCAACAACTCCACCTGCATTTTTAGGGCACTCATTGTCTTCCAGACGAGTGTCTTGAATTCTGTGTAATCCCGGGACAGGCCGGCAATGGTTCTGTGAGAGGCCTCATTGCTGCCCACATTCTTCAGCTCCTCTTCATACACAGCCATCCGTGAAGTGAAAGTGCTGGACAGTTCCTCCATACAATTTGACAACTTTGTGTAAAGGTCCATTGTAGTGATTGTACTATTGTTTTAGTGAGAATTTAGTGAGAATTAAGAGAGAGAAAATGAGATATATGAGTGCATCTATGGATTATGCAATAATTTAGTGCATATGTGCAGTGCAATATACAATATTTATAATTTTAAATAAAATAAAACTTGGGAGCTATTTATTTAGTTGCGTTCCTTTCAACTACCCCCTTTCTTCTTATTTTTTTAATTCCAAAATGAACTTTAACAAAAAGGAAGCCGCAGTCAACGGGCCTTTTTATGTTTTAGTTTATGACATAAACAATTACTTTAAGCATATACGTAAATGATGGGCACCTCAATGCACCAATGACAAGCTTGTCATATCTTGAAATAGCTTTTCAAGAGACTTTACGCATCACGTTTAGAAAATAAATACATTTCCTTATGAATATATTATAAGCTTGCATTGCTATAAACCTAGACAAGGCTATTAAACACATCGTTAATTATGCCTAGGTACCTAAGTGTTTTCTTGTTTTAACACTAAGCTTATCCATCTAATGAGATTGCATGAGATGAACATGTTATGACTCTTTCCACCCTGATAACTTCATCATAAGTTATAATGTTAAGTCAATAAAAACTAAACTTTATATGTATGAAGGTAAAGTCCATAATTATCACCTGGTGGTAAGTAATCGACGCTGATCAAAGACACATTTTTAAGAAGACTGTTAGGAAGTGTGGGAGTCTTATCTCACTTAATTTGCTTCAAAGTCCACCAAAGGTCGGTAAGGCATTCGGAACTCCTTCGTTGCTTTGTCTATGAGCGGCGCTAATTGCTTTAACATCAGGTAATCCACCAATTCATTTGTCGCCATGACACAAAAAAAAACATCATAATCTTATATGTGTCACCAAATTTTCTAAATACATCAGTTTCGAATTTAAATATCTTTTCTTTAAGAGGATCAGCTCTCAAATCGTGCAAAACGACACTGTATCAAAGCAAACAGTCAATGATGTACACATGTACAATATTTTTAATAATTTACTCAAAATATTAACTCACTGACATACTTCTAATAGAATTTGCATACGACCTACTATGTTCTCGGTCAGTAACTTAAGATACAACATAAATCACTTATCAATGTCACTAATCACGATTAATGGAATATTAATAAGAGGTTTTGAGTCTTTGATAAAATGTTGGAGGACGTAATTGTGATTGAAAAGTTATCTAAATCTGACCAGCTATTTAGGAGATTAATGGTGACATCAATAGTAATTGGCATAGACAGACAAAAACACTTCAACATGTTAAGCCTAAATGTTATGTTATCTTCTTCGTCAAATCCTGAGGAAATTAGTTTATAAAATTATCATGTAAAAAGAAAGAAACATCCAAGTTTTGGTACAAAGCACGCCACACGTTGCACCACAGGTATGGTCTAAAAAGATACAAGAAGCAGCGAAAAGAGACGAAGAAAAATTGCAATTAAAATTAAATATTTTACTATAAAAATATTGAAAACAAAAAAGAACCTACATACAAACAATTGTCATACAATTGTATGTCTTTTAGGTATCTAGTAAGCAATAAAACAAATGCATAAAAAGCATACAACGATGGCCCATTCGTGTAACTTATGAAAGGCGATTTCATAGGTCCATTTATTATTCGAGAACTGCTGGTCAGGTGAAATGAGCACGCGATTGGTATAATACGAGCTGACGTATTACCTGATGGTAAGCAATCGGTGCCGCCCACAGACACCCGCAACAACGGAGAAGTTAGAAGTGTGTTGTTATCTATTGTAATTGGGGTGGGGAAGGATTGGATAATATTTAAATACAACACACACAAAACTCTCAGGGTCAATTACGTTGTTAAAATTAAACGAAATGGAACGGGCAACGTGTTTTGTTTTAACTTTCCCACAGAAATGAAAAACAAACACACGTTTAACTTATTAATAACAAACAATTCAATGTCCACACGAATTGTTTTTGGTATAACAATAAATTGACGAAACTTCATTAATACTCAGAATAAATTATACGGGTTATAATAACTTTTCCGGCGCTACGTTACGGAAACTCGAACCTCCGGATACAGCCTCTCTACCGTCGCCGAAAATTATTTACTTACTCGTATTATTAAATTTATTTACTCGAAAAAGGAAATGTAAATTCGATTCGTTTTCACCGATAAATAGATTCACTTTAACGAAATGAAAACTTAACTTACTCAATAAAATCAACCGGCAATGTATTTGTGTCTTAATAGAAAAAATTACCAGCAATTGAAGACAATACTAATAACAAACGATTTTACAGCACACACTTCCTTATACCTTGACTTATTTAATGTTATATTCATTTCATTTAAATGTGTGCGCGAAAATAAATGTTTTTTCTTTCTTTCTTTCATATTCACAGCATCATCCTGGAAGAGCTCACTGCTGCGCCTTTCTCACTCGGAGAAGGTTTAAGCATTAATCACCACGCTAGCTCAAGGCGGATTGGTGATTTTAAACCTGTAATTAGAAATTACAAGTCGAGTCTTCTCGACTTGTAATTTTTTCCTTCACTGTATGTCATTGGTGTCTAAATAATCATAAAATATACACATAACTTGGAAAAAGTAACATTCAACTCTTTTTGGTGTCCCATTTTCTAGAAATTTTCTGCATCACGCCATACAAAAACTACAACGATGAATCAAATCTCGGTTACAGAAACAAGTTATAAGTTGTTATAACGGTCCGAATTTCGCTAATACTTATAAATAACCAGTCTTAAGTCACACCTGTAGTATGTGGCTCAAATAAATAATTAAAACATGTTTTTGTACCATATATCATTATAAAAACGATACAAAATTGTTTCAATCATGGCGCCCGACGCGTTTGACATAGTTCGTTTAAAAATGGAACACTTTTCTTACTGGCTGGTAATTTTGCTCATCAATCATTGTGACGGAAAATGGCATTTAGTTTGTGGTCATTCGTGGTTAAGCGATTTTAATTATAAACTGTAGTTATGACATGAGGATTTTGCTTGCAAAGAGGTTGACAGTCGTGAAGGAGGCATTACATTTATTTTTAAAATGTTCCATTTTAAAAAGGAACACAAATTCTGTATTTTATTGAGAAAGTTTATAATTAAGTAAGTTTTTTTCTATTGAACCCGTTTGTTACTCCATTCTCGGAAAATTTACTGTCACTATGAATAACAATGGCACCTAGTGGTCTTATAAGATCCTTTATCAAAGACTGTTAGGAGTATCACCTTACTAGAAAACCTTCTACCTGTCCATCCGTCCATTCATCAAAGGACCTTTGTTGTGTTGAGTAGTGCTGACTACCGTTATCTGAACAGATAATAAAATCGTAGTAAACATTAAAAACAGCTTTCACTTTTGCATCAGTATTACTATATGTATGTGTATATACATGTTGGCATTTAGAATTTTGACTTCGACGTTGTTATTAGTATTAATATATAATACTAGTTTCTGCCAGTCCCAGACTAAAAAAATGACTATATTTATTTCCTGATTGTGTTCAGTTGTTATTCTTTTTCAAATAAACAATTCTACTATTTGTAACTACAATATTACTATTTAAATGAGTTATATGAATGTTATACCATTACCATAAAAGAAAAAACGCTCGTAAAAAGTTAGTAAACAAGTACAATATTCGATATTCATTTGTTTAAATCGTACAAAAAGAACAAAATAATATTTGTACCTACAATACTTCATTTTACTCCGACCATTTTATTTTTATTTTATCACCCATAAATCGTTGTTTTATGAAACTCGCCAGCGCAACAGGTTGAAATCGATACTACGCACATTTGACCTAATTTCAATATTAGCCATAACCACGGACAATAATAGTACAGCTCTCCTTGTAAAGGTCAAAGGCGAGCTTCTACATAACTTGCTACATACGCACCATATGTTAGAATGTTCCCTACACAGCCTTCTCCGTACGTTTGATGTTGAAAATGTATGTTGGAGCCATGTTTGAGCTAACTCGCCGTTTAGGTACAAATACCTAACGTATTCATGTATGTGAACCTTAATTATGAATTTTGTATAAAGGAAGGTATTATACAGGGTTACTTTTGTTGTTCGGGTTTCGCTTTGAAACAATAATGTTAGTTTTTGGAGTGAAAAAAAATAAAGATTAAAGGTTAGATGAGAAGGGGATTAAAACATCCTAAAAATGTCTAAATGCAACAAGTCTTGTAGTAATCCCAAGAGTTTTCGTTGATCTCACTTCTGTTATAAGGTTAATGCTTCAAGGTTTTTTTTTGCAAATGAGCTGACCGAGTACCTGATTGTAAGCATTCACGGCCGCCCATGGACTCTCGAAACGCCAAAGGAGTCAAGAGTGCGTTGCTGACCTTTTGGGGATTAGGGATTGGAAGGATTGGATATTCATTAGGGAAGCTCTAGGTACCTCTAGCCAAAATTTGGCCTCGGACGCTACATGGGTTAAATACGGCTCTGGCAAGATCTGTTTGCTTATAATATATAGTCAGATAAGAAGCAAATAAAATCAAAGGTCATTACGATAGTTAATGACTGTATCATAATTCGTCAATCTAATTTTGTTTGATCTAAGAGTAAATACGAATTAGTCTTACCAATGATAAACAATTAAGACCTATTTTTTAATGGAATAGGTCGGTAAACAAGTTGCAAGTGCGTTGCCAACCTTTCTTAGGTTTTTAGGGATTTAAGGATAAGGTTTGGGGATTGTGGATGGGGAACCAGGATGGGACCTCACTTATATATCGAAATATGTACAACACAAATATGATTTCACGCCAGTATTCTTTGAGGCCGTGGTGTCATTCCAGTTGAAGCAGCTCATTTGTGGCGAAGTATGGTTCTCCCATATTCAAATGTGTGTTTTCTTTTATTTCATTTTTAAAAAAACGTTGCTCCACACTAAGATTTTCTCCTGTGTCGTGTATGCGTTTACAAACATACAATTTCACATGCACATCACACCCAGACCCGGAACAACAATTTGTGGATCACACAAAGAGTTGTTCCGTGCGGGAATCTAACCCGCGACACTTAGCGCGGCAGCCAGTTGCCCAACCACCGCGCCAATCGTGCAGTCAACATGGCAGTTTGTGTGTGTCTTATTTTATTAGTCTTTGTTTCGTGGTAATTTGTTTTGTATCACTTTTGTATTTATAGATACATAGTTTGGAATCTAGAGAGTGTTATAAATCAAGAAATCTAAAGATGTTAATATATTAATTTAAAAGAAACTAAATTAGATCAACAGTTGTAGGATAGCCATAAATCTAACTTAGTGTTTACTTCTTTATTGAACCTTATTAAGCATTCTGACGTTTTTCTAAAACCTAGATTTCTTTGATCTAAGCTTTCTTTCTAGTTTTTCATTATGTGTGAATATATTAATTATAGGTGTTGATTAATGTGTTTTTGACATATTTAGGACGATTAACATCATTTAAATTCTTTTCTGTTTTGTGATCTATTGATTTGTGATAGACCGAAATATATTCATTGCATGATTTGCATAGGTGTGTGTTAGATATTTGTACAAATGTTTTATCTGTACAAATGTACTCTTTAAGGGAAATTATGGAATATTTAAAAGCAATTCAAAAATACTTTTCGCTAAAATTGTCTTTCTATTGTCATGTGTTAAAACGTTAGTCATTGTCTATCCTCGTCTCCAGACGAATGAAGCAGTCAATGAAAGAAACAGTTTATACTATTGAAGATAAAGAAAATAAAATCCTTCCAATCATTGTTACAATACACGAAGAAAAATAACCCATTCGTCTCTAAAAGAATCCAGATCATACATGACTTTACATGAGGCGAATTAACCTAGTTGTAACAACATTTATTTATTTATTTATTTCATTCAAACATTGTTGTTGGTTTGGGTTTTCTATCTTCTAAGTTTTCATCTACCTTTTTGTTTTTCATTCTGTTACGCGCCTTAATATATTAATTTATTAGAAGACTTTTTTGTTTTTATATTAAATAATCGTCAAATTACTTTTACTATAAGTAATATCAAGTCTAGTATGTAGCCTGAGTGTACGGAACGGGCTGATCTTTCATAAGTAAGTCTCAACACTTCCTTTCGTCTTACTAAGGAATGTTTTAGTTCTAGTCTATTCAATTCACTGTCAAGGTTTGAAAACTATATTCACATTTGATATAAGTAAGTCATTCCCAAAGGCACTTAACTGAGACAAATCCAAAGGTACTTAGTTATCAGTTAAATAAATCCCATTAATAATCCAAAGGACAAATATACTTTAAACAAAATTCCGATCACTAGTGTGTTAACACAACTTTAAACCAAAAAAACAAACAGGAGAAGCCATTAAGCATTTATGTAACAAAACAATGAGTCACACAGATAATGTTATGCTGCTAGCATTCCCATTTACTGGTGTCCCATACAAAATGATAAGAATTCCCTTTTTGTTAGTACGATAGTGGCATTCGGTTCACAAATACGTTTAAAACACTTATTCTGTGATTTTAAAACTTATTTAAAATTATATTTTAATCGATGAGTATTAATTTATTATTTTCTACTTGGCTGTTTATAAAACCGCTAACTTTATACCTAATAAAAACAAATTGACACTTCTTTTTTCGAATTTGAATTTAAACAATTTAGTGTTATATTTTAAAATGGCGAAGTTGGTAGTTTTAGTGTTGTGTGTTGTGCTTGTGTACACGATATCGGCAAAGTATGTCGATAAAAGGAAGTGTCCTGAAGTTAGAGCAGTGCCACATTTCGATTTGCCACGGGTTAGTAAGAATAAAATTCAATTATATTTAATTGTTTATTTTAACCTAACGATTTTGTAATCTGTGTTCGTTAAAATTATGATTTGTTGATTTTCTAACGGCAATTTTGTATCGGCAGCGTGTGCCTAGCATAGTGACTGTCTGTTTGGGTATTCTCTGGAATATTCTGGAAGTTTTAATAGATATAAATATAAATTGAAATCCCATTTTTAGAAAAATACTAATAAATCTCCAATGGTATTTACATAAAAACAACCTAGGATATGTTTAAATTAAATAAATTCAAAAGCTAGTTTTTAATCGCCGACACAAATAATTATGATATTTTGATTATCGACATTTTTATCGATATTATTAATATTTCATTTTGGCGGAAACTAGTTGTAAATATTCGATTATAGCTAAGTAGGTCATTGTAAAAGTAATTAATTTGTGAATGCACGATTTCGTACTAAAATCTGTGTGTGTGGCCAGTGGGCAATCCACTTGTCTTAAATTAATTGTAAAATGAAAACTGTGAATGACCACAAAATTATTTGTAACCCACTTTTATTATGAATTACTCTAGTCTATGATTAGCCAAATCTTTAACTAGCTAGATGTACGTATTCTCGATATAAAACTTCGACTCGACAAAAGGAAATTAATGGAATTCCACCAAGTTAAACTTCAGGGACACGGGTAAACAAAAGCCAGGTACCTAAACTAGCGACGAAACTGTATCTGAAACGTGACTAGAACACATTTAAAAAGTTTATGAAACTAATGAAATAGTACATAGGAGATTTTATATAATATAATCACTATCAAACAAAAAGGTTATGTATATAGACATGCTAGAATGTTGATATAGGAATAGGAATAGGAATTTATCAACTATGATTTATATAAAGCCTGAATGTATTTCTAAGAACAATAGGTATCTTACCATATTTATTTTAAAAACATTGCCCCAGGTTAAGATTTTTACCTGTGACGTGGATGCATTTAAAAAACACACAATTTCACTTACACATTATACCTAGACTCAAAGCAACAGTTTGTGAATCACACAAATAGTGGTTCCGTGCGGGAATCGATCCCGGTCGCGACGTGTCGCGCCGGAGTCAGTTGTTCAGCTTCCGCACCAATCGTACAGTCAGTCCACTTAATAATAGAATTGATTTTTTTGCTTTATGTACCAAAACATAGGAACTTCTAACATAATCGTATTCTATGACATCGATGATCGATAGCGTAACATGTGGTGCGCAGCAGAATGACAAACAGTTTATTAGGTAGTCGATTGCTTACATTAGAATTAGCCGTAATACACCTAAGCCGAATTATTGCAACAATGGATGTAATGTCCTTATTTCGTAGGCTTAATAGAAAAGAAGCTTATCACAAAAAATTAGGTATTTGAATCTTAAAACGTGTTTCAATAATAAGGTACAATTTTGAAACACCCTCGGTTATGAGTTAGTTCTCCATTAAACATTCAATTAATTTTACCTTCTTATTCTCAAAACCATTAATGTAGGTATAAACTTTTACATTCAACACATAAGTTTCCGTGAAAATATAAGTGAAAACCGGATCAAATAGAAAACGAGTTCCGTGTGTTTTTCGAGAGAGTAAGTGCTCCCATTTCCTCTTCTTATATCCTTAGATTTAACTTTCTGAGTAAAACAAAGTGCTGTAAGGTCAAGTTTAAACGTTCTCAGGTATCAGATTACTATTGATTTTGAACACGAAGTTTTCCATTCTTGGATAAACAAAGGTCTTTGTGTTTATGAAGGGTCTTTTCTCTCGTGCTCGTGCCATTATCAGCTTTATGTAGCCTACTAATATTATAACCGCGAAAGTTTGTAAATGTTGATGGATGGAAGCTGTTACAAAAAACAACCAAAGGGATCTGAATGAAATTTGGCACATAGGTAGCTCTAAAATGGTCTGAAATAATGCATAGGCTACTTTTTACCCTGGTTCTGTAACCTAAGCCACTCGCTAGTAGAAACCAGTTTTATAAAAAAAAACCTATAGATAAATAATTCTATTTAATTAACCTGTGATTATAATATCTTTTGTTTCTGATATTTATGTAACTAAGTCATAGTTAACAGCCTATTAAATTTCATAACTGGATAGCAATTTCAAAGATAATATGATACTATATCTACCCTGTATTTGTAAAGACTATAAAAAAATATTATTACGTACGCCAAGTATATAAACAACTTACTATACCAATTTAATTATACTTTCTGTACAATATCTATCTACAATCTCAATATCTCTGTTCCAACGAACATTAACGACTCAATAACATAAAATAATCGTAAAAATCTTGCGAACAACGTAATCGAAATGTAATGAAACGAGAAATCCCTGATGGAGAGCTCTTTTACAATCAACTACGTCAAGATTTCTGTTTACATTCCCGTATTGGAGGATCATTGGAGGATCTTTCGATGTGATTGTGATGTTCATTGGGACGGGATCTTCTGCCTAGTGATCCGAAAGCGACAAGTTTATAGGGAAAGCTTGAAAAGAAAACTATTTTCTTCGAGCATTTTTTTTTATTGTACGGCAAACAAACTGACGGATTAACTGATGGACGAGTTACGAGTGCGTTGCCGACCTAATGCGGATCAGGGTTATGGGGATTTAGGGATTAGGGAAAGGAAAGGATTGGGCCTCCGGTAAACCACTCACACAGCGAAACACAACGCTATGGTTTTTTCACGTCGGTTTTCTGCGAGGCCGTGGTATCACTCCGGTTGAGTCAACCCATTCGTGCTAAAGTATTGACAACGTTTTTTTTTTCGGTGGTAGATATATTTTTTGTGTCAAATGGCTGTTTTATTTTGGAGTAAAATTAGTTATTATGACACTATCAACATATATGTAAGTAAGTTCATGTTGATTTTTATGTAGGAACAAATGACCATGCGTAATAAGTATATTTCTATCCAAGTTTCAACACAATCGGTTATAAGTACCGAGCGTTAACAGTTCGTTATGCGTAGGCGCCGGACACGGCTTGATAAACAAACGCCCCGTTCAATTACCCAATGAGTTGCAAACCTGAATATGTTTTCATTGTCAATCAAGTTTTATAGTGTTGTGTGAAGTTTTGCACTTTTATTATCAAATTAGTTTTAATTATGTTTTTCATGTTTTTTTCGCTCATCGAAACGTTTTTCCAACTTTTACATGTGTTGGATAAACGTAAAAGAGTATTATCCAGAATTCTATAAAATAAAGACCAAAAATATGCGGTATATAACATACTTAACCTTCTTATCCAAAGCTATTTGGGATCAGCACAATATATCTTCGTAGCTAGCAGTCTCATTCACATCCCTCTCTTAAAAAATTCTGTTAAGAAAAAGTCGCATTGGTAGGTAATTGCCAGATTACGACGCCTATGTACTACGCTTCTCATGCAAGACAGCACCCTCTTTCATCAGAAGCGGCCATAGCCCCCGAGCCACATAAATGATAAATTCAAAAAATAGCTACTCAAAAACTGAACATGTCCAAGAACGAAAAAAAATTATTATTAAAAAAACAAAATACCCGACTGCACACTAAAAAAAGAGTAAAACAAGCCCCACAATACAAATTTACTGAATATAATTTATAAATGTTGATGGAAAGCATCGCAGGCGGGGACCAACAGAGGCTTATTTATAGTCATTTCTGTTGTGCACCATTTAGCAGAATTTTCGTTGGTGGCGGTCAAGGTGGTCCCCGCCTGCGATGCTTTCCATCAACATTTATAAATTATATTCAGTAAATTTGTATTGTGGGGCTTGTTTTACTCTTTTTTTAGTGTGCAGTCGGGTATTTTGTTTTTTTAATAATAATTTTTTTATTTATAACTTTTTAGCTGTTTTTATTTAACGAAAATGTTGTAGATGTAGAAGACTATGTATATGTAAGTACCATTTTAAATTATTTCGACGACATTTTGCTCCGCACCGCGCCGCGCGCCGCATGCCAGGCCACGCCCTATCTTTTTGCTTGCTAACGCATGAGTTGCTTTGCGTTGACGCAGAATTAACATGTTCCCGTGGGAATTTTGAAAAAAAACGTATCCTATATTAATTACTCCCGTGATTGAAATGAATCTAATGATACCGCATACATATTTTTTTAAAGGGAAATTTAGAAAAAATATTATTATGTCTTTATCCCGTGGGACTTTTAGGATAAAATGTATCCTATGACACTCCCGTAATCAAGACAAATCTAACGATACCTCATACATCAAAATCCATCAAGCCGTTTAGGCTACAGGAGGTCACAAAGGAAAAGACATACATACATACTTACATACACTCGAAAAACATTACCCTCCTTCTTTGGCAGTCGGGTAAAAAAATATCTTTCATAGATATACGTACATTAGTCATCCTTTGTCTACAAGACTACGTCATAACCAGATTACACTAAGACGGGTAACAAGCTCCATTGTTGCATGAACAAGATCTGATCAGCAAGTGTATGGACTGACATCTCAATAGGTATTAGCATACGGGCACAATAGTACTATTATGTACCTATCTATCTGCATTGAAAGTAAATATTTGATCAACAATTTCACTTTCTTTTTGTTAGGCGTAATGGTGATGTAATGCCTAAGTGTTGCGATTGACTAAGTTAGAGAGTTCTAGTTCTAAGTTTTTTGATGTCTAGTAGCTCTGACTCTTATTGCCTTGACATTAAGGATGAGAACAATTTGGTATACGAAATTCTTGTTAATAATATTAAGCATGTGATACCGTGGATATTGTGGATATAATTTCAATACACATTAGGTACCTGGGTAAGAAACAGCATTGAATTTGAAATTGTGTGAAAATAAATATATTGTGTTGCAAGCGCATAATACACTGCGGTCTTGACCTGGAGCAGAAGGTACGGGGTAGGGTTTAAGGGGAAAATACTAAGAAGAGTAGGATGGCAATTGGTAAAAGATCTATGTACCTATACTATTCAAAGGGTCTGGTTATTGTTACACACGATTAGGTTGGGTGTAAAAATTGGAAAACCTTGTACTTATATTTTTTTTAAATGTTGCCCCACGCTTTTCTTTCATGTTATGTCGTGGATGTGTTAAAAAAAGTACAATTTCACATACACTCGCAAAAAGTTGTTCTGTGTAGGACTCGAGATCGCGACACCACGTCTACATTTAAATTAAGCACTCAGTGCTATTTTGTGCTTTACAATTTATTTCGCTTTCTATTTGTAAAGGATAATGCGTTCTTATGAATATATATCTTGATATATCTTGATTACATATAATAAGATTGTTTGGATTACTGCAGCTTTTACTTTCACGTTTCGTTTATTTAAAATAGCGATATGATGTGTATTTGGATTTGCAAGGAAAGAAAGTTATTTGACAATTTGCTGATGAAATTATTTAAGTTATTTTATTCTTTTCTATTATGATAAATTAATAGTAGGTGTGTACATGTGTACCTACATGTATTTACAAAGAAATAAAGAATAACAACGCATTTTTAATTATAATGTATGTACCTAAGTACTAATACCTGAATTTAAA
This sequence comes from Spodoptera exigua, assembly GCA_902829305.4. NCBI lineage: Eukaryota > Metazoa > Arthropoda > Insecta > Lepidoptera > Noctuidae > Spodoptera > Spodoptera exigua. The sequence goes on from LR824612.2 coordinate 11,333,838, forward strand.
TCATTTATTCCCAAAAAAACAGTAAAGCCACTTACATGAGAATACAAAATTAACATTTAGTTTAATTATCAAATTACCCGCCACCGAGATAAGTAAGTAAAAAACTGTTTACGTAACACAATCGTAACATTATTAGAGACTATAAGTAATTTCTTTAGCCGGTAGGGTAGTAAAACAAAAACAGCGAGGATATCTAACAACAAATAACTATGTATTTCATTAAATAAATGTTTTATATGTCACATATTTTTAATACGCTTTTATCTCCCCGTAAAAAACCTAGATCAAACAACAAAATTTTTCTCTTTTGCCGAAAGAATTATAGAGAGCAACATTTTTCCAGGAAAATAATAATATAAGAATTTCATACGCCTAACGTCAACCCAATAGCAAAATCACATAACATCGCCTTAGTATTACGTGAAAACTAGGCACTGAATTACCGGAGCTCAAGTATGTAGGAATTTAATACATATTTCTTTGGGAATAAAGCTTAATTTTGTTCACAGATGTTGGGCGACTGGTTCGTAGTAGAATATTATGCGAGCGCTGAAGAGGCTCTTTCGTACAGCTGTATGAAAGCTGTTTTCACTGAAGACGACCACGTTCCTACCGCAGGTCTATAAAAAATTGTACTCTTTATTTGAAATCTTGTTAAAGTTTAAAATAAGTATACTGAATTTTTGATAGACATGTACGTGATGATGTGAACATAAAGTTTATATTTATAAAATAAAATAAAATCTTCTTGCCCCCTTGCGTAACACAATTCAGACAGGACTGATAAATACTTACATAGAAACTAGTTAGTTATAACTCTAATCCCTATTGACTTAAAAATAGAATACTTAATTAAACAATAACGTGATTTTCTTCCCCAGATGGTTCCATAGAGTTTACTCCAGGAGTTACAATGAACTTCACCTACCGTTTCGCTGACGATCCTCTGGGCGAGAATCTGCTTGGCAACATCACTTGGAGGGTCGATTTAAATGAACCAGCACATTGGACACATGCCGAAAAGACATGTAAGTATACAGAGGGTAGCATTTTGAACGAGGGACATAATTCAAGGAGCCGATTTTGGTGCTCATTAACTTATTTCCTCCCTCAATAAATTTATTTCCCTATACAAATCGCAACAGCTGATTGGTCATGTTGCACGAAGACATTTATTTTCGGGTCTGGGTGGTGAGTGTTGTGAATTTGTCTGTCGACACTGAACGACACTGGAAAACATCAACATCAGCGAGACAAAAGTTTTACATAAAAAAAAATATGTTAATCTTACAAAGTGTAAATATTACTGTTAAGAACAAAGCTCTAATTTTAAAATTCATTTGAGTACAATATAAATTCTGAACTTTAGTACTAACCTACACAATCAAATATTTACATCTCTACTTACCAACAAGGGCATACTAAATCAATACTTAACAACAACGAATTCTATGAAACGTAAGACGAGATTCCCTCATCCTTCAAAAATATTTCACAATCAAAGCAACAATAACATCTAAAGGAAACATCGGAACTCCTTGTCCGTAATCTCTTCATAAATCTTTGTAGTCAACCAAAGACCGCATGTATTTCCCTTAAGGGTAATTGTGTATACTTTGTGTCTATGTGAAGACAGCTTTCCTCTTTGCCTCTTAGCCCTCTTTATATAATCCTCCGGCAGGCTACTCCGACACGGCATTCATTATTCTTAGGACCACGTGACAATTAATTAAGATAGGTCCTTCAGTCATTGTTGGGTTTCTTCACTACAAAGCTTTTGTGTAAGTAAACGATGTGAGTAATTAAGTGTGTACCAGAAGTGTTGGGGCTTTGTGGTTGATTTAGAATTGCTTTATTTTATTGCGGTGAATTGATTTTTCGTTGGAGGTTCATAAATTTTATTTTGTTGGGGAAAAATCAACCAATGGTTTCTTTCGCCCAGTAATCGTTACACTTAGTAACGATTACTCAGATAAAAATTAGTTTACTCTTACTCCTAGTAAAAGCCAGGCCGCATTACATCATTATGCTTGCAAATGTACCGACGTGGATTTTCATATACTGAGCTTTAATTTTTATTTAACCTATGTATTCTTTACAAAATGCAGAATCAAATCCGTTAGTTTTTGTATGAGTGTTAAATATTTTGTGCAGGTTGGACTGAACAGTCAAAACCTTATATAACATTGGACTTAAAATATAGTATCTCAATTATTTTAGAAACCGTTTAGGAAAGACTTTAGCCATCCTTCCTCCTATCCTCAATCCTGAAATCCCTTATCCTTAATTTCCTAATAACCTGCAAGAGGTCGGCAACGCACTTCTTGTAACTCCTTTTACGAGTGTCCATGCTTGTTTGCCAGCCTTTGCCAAAAATATATATAATAAATAAATAAATAAATATTTACCATACAAGAGTTTAAGCGCCTCCCACTCTCCCCCACCAAACTTTGAAATATATATTTATAGTTCGCAATTATTTTTATTGTTTCAGATGATGGTATATACAACACATATGTACTAGATACAGAATATAAGACATGGGCACTACTCCTTCACTGCGCAGAGCAGACGGAAGGCGCCAGATATTTGAGCGCATTCGTCCTATCACGAAACACAACGCTGCCGAAGAACGTCATGGCTTATTTAAGGGATAAGTTGCCAAGGTAAGCAGATAAGTGAATTTTCTTGAGTGTGACCACCTAATACTTGGCTAACGCTAACTTCATATGTAAATTACGCTTTGATTCTTAAAGGTAGCCAATAAAACAAAAGTGAAATATAAATTCTCATCTTCTGCTTTCCTGTTGTCTTTTACCCATATCAGGCTAAAATTCCTAGTATAGGCATATTACATTATACATATAATCGGTAAAGTAAACCTAACTGACAAAGAAATAACAATTACTTACTAATTAAAATTGAATGGATTGTTTAAATAGGATTCATTTCCGTAACATTAGTTCAAAATAACTTGAAAAATCGAGACAATTTTTAAAAAAAATATTGAAATAAAAAACTTTTTCTTTCATCGAACGGTACCCACTTGTTCCCTACCAGCTGTGGAGAATGGCCAATATATCTCGTTTATTTCACAAAACTTTTTAACCCTAATTTATTGACTTTACGCCTTCGTTCTCAAAAGCACTTCTTTCAAATTAACAGTATTGACCCCTTGTAGTTCCAGTCTTAGGCAATAATTTGTACTTCATTGATCCTTTGAAACTTACGCTTGAAAAAAGAAAACTCTTTGTTGTAGGGTACACATGTTTCTTTCCCAACTATGTCCCTCCTCTCAAAAGTGAATATCATTGCTTTACACAAACATTATAAAAATACTCTTTGTGCTGGTTTAAAACCTGGAGAGTACCAATGTGACTTTTTCGAGTTATATGTACTTTCTATATATTTATTTAGACACACTGACACGGTAAAGGAAAACATTGTAAGGAAATCTGGAATAATTTGTATTTATAAGTTTGAAATTGCCAATCCGCCTTGAGCAAGCGTGACGATTAATGCTGAAACCTACTCCATGTGAGAAGAGGCCTTTGCTCAGCAGTGGGCACTCATAGTCTAAAGATGTGACATATTTACATTTTAAGTTTTAACGAATAAAGTATTTCAAAAATTCTTTCTTCTTTTCAGATACGACGTTGACGTCAACTACGTGTTCCCGATCCCACATAAAGACTGTTCCACAAAACCACCCATGTTCGATTACTCGCCTATTCTTGTGGAAGTTGGTAGCAAAGTTCCGAAGCGGCCAGGAGTTAGCTACAAAGTGGCATTTGGACATTAAATACCTAGTATATTAATAAAAACATCTAATGTAACAAAATAATGTAAACGATTGGCATTTTTTTAATAATAAAAATGTTTTATTTTTCTCCACAAATTACAAATGGCAATAAAGAGTCAACTTATAATATACTTAGATGTAAAACCGATTTATTGACAGCGGTTATAATTCAAACATTGTAAACTTTACTGAGTTCCTATTTTACATCATTTTTTTTAGTTAGGACGGCCTCATAGGATATCGCCATGAAAAAACCAAGGCGTTGTGTTTCACAATGTCAGTAAGGTTACCGGAGGCCCAATCCTTCCCCATTTTTCATCCCTATTCAATCCCAAAATTGCCAAAACCTCTCATCCCAAAAAGTTGGGAAGCACTTACAACTTCTCAGGTTTTACAGGTGTTCTCCAGTGTGTGTGAACCTAGCTAATCATTGTACAGCAGATCAAAAATAAAGGAGAGTTCTTTTCGCATGCAGCTTAGTTCTATAGTTCCTGATAGTTTTTAGCAATAGTTCTGACGTTTTCACCTTGAAAAACGCCGATTGACGTACTGAACTTCCCGTAGCAGATCATACGACATCAGATCAGAAAGAAATGCGAGTTCCTTTCGCATGCAGTTGAGTTCTACTGTTCCTGATAGTTTTCAGCAATAGTTCTGACGTTTTTACCTCAGAAAATATTTATCGACAGAAAAAGGTACTAACTTCTCGTAATAGATCATTTTGCTGAAGATTACAAGATACAGATAAGAGAGTTCTAACACGAATTCATAATCTGCCAGCACAACACCGTGAGTTCTCGACTCGAATCGAGTTCTGTGTTCTCTGTTGGAGTTCTGATACAAATTCATAAGAACCGAAAGAGTTCTAGCCTTAAAAATTATTTGCAAACACGAAAAATGAATTTTTAGACTTTTAAACAATCTACCATGATCTGCTAGCACCGGAACGTGAGTTCTGGACTCGAATCGACTTGTATGTTGCAGTTCTGATACAAATTCATAAGAAACGAAAGAGTTCTAGCACTTAGCAATTATTTGGATGGATGAAAGATGAATCATTCGACTTTTAAACAATTTACCATGATCTGCTAGCACTGGAACGTGAGTTCTCGACTCGAATCGAGTTGTATGTTGGAGTTCTGATACAAATTCATAAGAAACGAAAGAGTTCTAGCCTTTAACAATAGATGCAAAAGAGTTCTAGCCTTTAGCAATTATTTGAAAACATGAAAAATAATTTTTTCGACTTTTAAACAATCTACCATGATCTGCTAGCACCGGAACGTGAGTTCTGGACTCGAATCGAATTGTATGTTTTTTTTTTTTTTTTTTTTTTGTGAGGGGAAAATCATCAAATGACTTCTCCCGCCCAGGGCCGGGCAGGAGGGAGTGTCAGACTCTTACTGACTAAAAACCCCCCTGTTCCTTCTCCTGCTCTGTGCCGAGGTCGCGGTACCTCATTGCGCTTACCCCGCAACCCCGGCTGAACATCAGCCCTTTAGGGCCCCGTCTGTGGTGGTCTATTGGCTCTTTGAGGCGCGCGCGGAACGCTACGCGCCGTACGCTCGGGCCTGGTTCTGGTCGGGCGGCGAGCTGCCCTTACTCGCCGACCGCAGGCCCGTACTTACGGTGGCCGGAGATCGTCCCTCGATCCCCGACGCCCGTAGTGTCGCCAGTTGCGGCTGCTGGGGCGTGAGGAGGAGGATTGCTCCCTCACGCGGGCCGCCTCTCTCTTTGCGAGCATGACTGCTTCACAAAAGGAGGAGACGGCGTCCCAGTTCCTCTCACTCCGCACCATGGCCTCGACTAAGGCCGGGCGCGAGAGGTCGCCGCCACCGATCACTTCCCTGAGGATACGGCAGTGCTCAGCCCAGGCAGGGCATACCGCTACCGTATGCTCCACCGTATCCTCTAGGTGGTCCTCACAATGACGACACTCGGGCGTTTCCTCCCGCTGAATCCGAAACAGGAACCTACCGAAGCTGCCGTGCCCGGTAAGCACCTGCGTCAGACGGAAGGTGAGGACGCCGTGGCGTCTCTCAAGCCACTCCTCAAAGAGGGGTCTTACCGCTGCTATGGTAGCGTGCCCGGCCCTCGGTTGCGACAGTCGTTGTTTCCACTCTGCCATGAGATCTCGCCGGAGCTCATTCCGCCGCGCACTAATTTGGCGCGGCAGAGGATCTTCGCCCCGGCGACGCGCGTCTGCGCGCAAACTGTAGACGCGCGCGAGCGCCTTCGCTTCTAGATCCCACGGCGGTGATCCGGCAAGGAGGTTCGCCGCCTCCCCGGAGATCGTGCGATACCCGCGGATTACTCGAATAGTCATGACCCTCTGGGACGCGACCAGCGTACGAGCCGGCCGCCGCTTCAAGGCCGGCGCCCACACAGGGGCACCGTAGAGGGCCATGGATCGCACAATCCCCATATACAACCTCCGGCAGGAGGCGTTTGGCCCCCCGAGGTTGATCGAATTGTATGTTGGAGTTCTGATACAAATTCATAAGAAACGAAAGAGTTCTAGCCTTTAGCAATAGATCCAAAAGAGTTCTAGCCTTTAGCAATTATTTGAAAACATGAAAAATGAATTTTTCGACTTTTAAACAATCTACCATGATCTGCTAGCACCGGAACGTGAGTTCTGGACTCGAATCGACTTGTATAGTGGAGTTCTGATACAAATTCATAAGAAACGAAAGAGTTCTAGCATTTAGCAATTATTTGAAAACATGAAAAATGAATTTTTCGACTTTTAAACGATCTACCATGATCTGCTTGAACAAATTCATAAGAAACGAAAGAGTTCTAGCCATTACCAATAGACGCAAAAGAGTTCTAGCCTTTAGCAATTATTTGAAAACATGAAAAATGAATTTTTCGACTTTTAAACAATCTACCATGATCTGCTAGCACCGGAACGTGAGTTCTGGACTCGAGTCGAATTGTATGTTGGAGTTCTGAAACAAATTCATAAGAAACGAAAGCGTTCTAGCCTTTAGCAATTATTTGGATGGATGAAAGATGAATCATTCGACTTTTAAACAATTTACCATGATCTGCTAGCACTGGAACGTGAGTTCTCGACTCGAATCGAGTTGTATGTTGGAGTTCTGATACAAATTCATAAGAAACGAAAGAGTTCTAGCTTTTAGCAATAGATCCATCAGAGTTCTAGCCTTTAGCAATTATTTGAAAACATGAAAAATGAATTTTTCGACTTTTAAACAATCTACCATGATCTGCTTGCAAAGGAACGTGAGTTCTGGACTCGAATCGAGTTGTATGTTGGAGTTCTGACACAAATTCATAAGAAACGAAAGAGTTCTAGCCTTTAGCAATTATTTGGATGGATGAAAGGTGAATCATTCGACTTTGTTGTATTGTTAAAAAGTGGAAAAATTCATTTTTCATGTTTTCAAATAATTGCTAAAGGTTAGAACTCTTTTGGATCTATTGCTAAAGGCTAGAACTCTTTCGTTTCTTATGAATTTGTATCAGAACTCCAACATACAAGTCGACTCGAGTCCAGAACTCACGTTCCGGTGCTAGCAGATCATGGTAGATTGTTTAAAAGTCGAAAAATTCATTTTTCATGTTTTCAAATAATTGCTAAAGGCTAGAACTCTTTTGGATCTATTGCTAAAGGCTAGAACTCTTTCGTTTCTTATGAATTTGTATCAGAACTCCAACATACAACTCGATTCGAGTCGAGAACTCACGTTCCAGTGCTAGCAGATCATGGTAAATTGTTTAAAAGTCGAATGATTCATCTTTCATCCATCCAAATAATTGCTAAAGGCTAGAACTCTTTCGTTTCTTACGAATTTGTATCAGAACTCCAACATAAAACTCGATTCGAGTCCAGAACTCACGTTCCGGTGCTAGCAGATCATGGTAGATGGTTTAAAAGCCGAAAAATTCATTTTTCATGTTTTCAAATAATTGCTAAAGGCTAGAACTCTGATGGATCTATTGCTAAAAGCTAGAACTCTTTCGTTTCTTATGAATTTGTATCAGAACTCCAACATACAACTCGATTCGAGTCGAGAACTCACGTTCCAGTGCTAGCAGATCATGGTAAATTGTTTAAAAGTCGAATGATTCATCTTTCATCCATCCAAATAATTGCTAAAGGCTATAGAACTCTTTCGTTTCTTATGAATTTGTATCAGAACTCCAACATACAACTCGATTCGAGTCGAGAACTCACGTTCCAGTGCTAGCAGATCATGGTAAATTGTTTAAAAGTCGAATGATTCATCTTTCATCCATCCAAATAATTGCTAAAGGCTAGAACTCTTTCGTTTCTTATGAATTTGTATCAGAACTCCAACATACAACTCGATTCGAGTCGAGAACTCACGTTCCAGTGCTAGCAGATCATGGTAAATTGTTTAAAAGTCGAATGATTCATCTTTCATCCATCCAAATAATTGCTAAAGGCTAGAACTCTTTCGTTTCTTACGAATTTGTATCAGAACTCCAACATAAAACTCGATTCGAGTCCAGAACTCACGTTCCGGTGCTAGCAGATCATGGTAGATGGTTTAAAAGCCGAAAAATTCATTTTTCATGTTTTCAAATAATTGCTAAAGGCTAGAACTCTGATGGATCTATTGCTAAAAGCTAGAACTCTTTCGTTTCTTATGAATTTGTATCAGAACTCCAACATAAAACTCGATTCGAGTCCAGAACTCACGTTCCGGTGCTAGCAGATCATGGTAGATGGTTTAAAAGTCGAGAAATTCATTTTTCATGTTTTCAAATAATTGCTAAAGGCTAGAACTCTTTTGCGTCTATTGTTAAAGGCTAGAACTCTTTCGTTTCTTATGAATTTGTATCAGAACTCCAACATACAACTCGATTCGAGTCCAGAACTCACGTTCCGGTGCTAGCAGATCATGGTAGATTGTTTAAAAGTCGAAAAATTAATTTTTCATGTTTTCAAATAATTGCTAAAGGCTAGAACTCTTTTGGATCTATTGCTAAAGGCTAGAACTCTTTCGTTTCTTATGAATTTGTATCAGAACTCCAACATACAACTCGATTCGAGTCCAGAACTCACGTTCCGGTGCTAGCAGATCATGGTAGATTGTTTAAAAGTCGAAAAATTCATTTTTCATGTTTTCAAATAATTGCTAAAGGCTAGAACTCTGATGGATCTATTGCTAAAAGCTAGAACTCTTTCGTTTCTTATGAATTTGTATCAGAACTCCAACATACAAGTCGACTCGAGTCCAGAACTCACGTTCCGGTGCTAGCAGATCATGGTAGATGGTTTAAAAGTCGAAAAATTCATTTTTCATGTTTTCAAATAATTGCTAAAGGCTAGAACTCTGATGGATCTATTGCTAAAAGCTAGAACTCTTTCGTTTCTTATGAATTTGTATCAGAACTCCAACATACAACTCGATTCGAGTCGAGAACTCACGTTCCGGTGCTAGCAGATCATGGTAGATTGTTTAAAAGTCGAAAAATTAATTTTTCATGTTTTCAAATAATTGCTAAAGGCTAGAACTCTTTTGGATCTATTGCTAAAGGCTAGAACTCTTTCGTTTCTTATGAATTTGTATCAGAACTCCAACATACAACTCGATTCGAGTCCAGAACTCACGTTCCGGTGCTAGCAGATCATGGTAGATTGTTTAAAAGTCGAAAAATTCATTTTTCATGTTTTCAAATAATTGCTAAAGGCTAGAACTCTGATGGATCTATTGCTAAAAGCTAGAACTCTTTCGTTTCTTATGAATTTGTATCAGAACTCCAACATACAAGTCGACTCGAGTCCAGAACTCACGTTCCGGTGCTAGCAGATCATGGTAGATGGTTTAAAAGTCGAAAAATTCATTTTTCATGTTTTCAAATAATTGCTAAAGGCTAGAACTCTGATGGATCTATTGCTAAAAGCTAGAACTCTTTCGTTTCTTATGAATTTGTATCAGAACTCCAACATACAACTCGATTCGAGTCGAGAACTCACGTTCCAGTGCTAGCAGATCATGGTAAATTGTTTAAAAGTCGAATGATTCATCTTTCATCCATCCAAATAATTGCTAAAGGCTAGAACTCTTTCGTTTCTTACGAATTTGTATCAGAACTCCAACATAAAACTCGATTCGAGTCCAGAACTCACGTTCCGGTGCTAGCAGATCATGGTAGATGGTTTAAAAGTCGAAAAATTCATTTTTCATGTTTTCAAATAATTGCTAAAGGCTAGAACTCTGATGGATCTATTGCTAAAAGCTAGAACTCTTTCGTTTCTTATGAATTTGTATCAGAACTCCAACATACAACTCGATTCGAGTCGAGAACTCACGTTCCAGTGCTAGCAGATCATGGTAAATTGTTTAAAAGTCGAATGATTCATCTTTCATCCATCCAAATAATTGCTAAAGGCTAGAACTCTTTCGTTTCTTACGAATTTGTATCAGAACTCCAACATAAAACTCGATTCGAGTCCAGAACTCACGTTCCGGTGCTAGCAGATCATGGTAGATGGTTTAAAAGTCGAAAAATTCATTTTTCATGTTTTCAAATAATTGCTAAAGGCTAGAACTCTGATGGATCTATTGCTAAATGCTAGAACTCTTTCGTTTCTTATGAATTTATATCAGAACTCCAACATACAACTCGATTCGAGTCCAGAACTCACGTTCCGGTGCTAGCAGATCATGGTAGATTGTTTAAAAGTCGAAAAAATCATTTTTCATGTTTTCAAATAATTGCTAAAGGCTAGAACTCTTTTGCATCTATTGTTAAAGGCTAGAACTCTTTCGTTTTTTATGAATTTGTGTCAGAACTCCAACATACAACTCGATTCGAGTCCAGAACTCACGTTCCGGTGCTAGCAGATCATGGTAGATTGTTTAAAAGTCGAAAAATTCATTTTTCATGTGTTCAAATAATTGCTAAAGGCTAGAACTCTTTTGGATTTATTGATAAATGCTGGAACTCTTTTGTTTCTTATGAATTTGTATCAGAACTCCAACATACAACTCGATTCGAGTTCTAAACTCACGTTCCGGTGCTAGCAGATCATGGTAGATTGTTTAAAAGTCGAAAAATTTATTTTTCGTGTTTTCAAATAATTTCTTAAGGCTAGAACTCTTTCGGTTCTTATGAATTTGTATCAGAACTCCAACAGAGAACACAGAACTCGATTCGAGTCGAGAACTTACGGTGTTGTGCTGGCAGATTATGAATTCGTGTTAGAACTCTCTTATCTGTATCTTGTAATCTTCAGCAAAATGATCTATTACGAGAAGTTAGTACCTTTTTCTGTCGATAAATATTTTCTGAGGTAAAAACGTCAGAACTATTGCTGAAAACTATCAGGAACAGTAGAACTCAACTGCATGCGAAAGGTACTCGCATTTCTTTCTGATCTGATGTCGTATGATCTGCTACGGGAAGTTCAGTACGTCAATCGGCGTTTTTCAAGGTGAAAACGTCAGAACTATTGCTCAAAACTATCAGGAACTATAGAACTAAGCTGCATCCGACAAGAACTGGCATTTATTTTTGATTTGCTGTCAAATGATCTGCTACGGGAAGTTAGCAGATCATTTCGGCAATCGGCTTTTTTCAAGGTAAAAACGTTAGAACTATTGCTAAAAACTATCAGGAACTGTAGAACTCAGCTGCATGCGAAAAGAACTCTCTTTTATTTTTGATCTGCTGTACAATGATTAGCTAGGTTCACACACACTGTTCTCCATGGGCGGTGCCGACTGCCGGTACTGCTTTAAACACCATCAAGTAATCTAAAAAAGGATATAAATATACATAGTCAGAATTTATTAGGTTATCTGTCTGATGGTAGGATGGGTAACAGGGTTGAAGAGACTACTGATGCATCTAGTGATGCATCATCAGCAAGCGGCTTGAGGTTTGGTTGGTAATAAATTTATTAGTTTATTTACACTTTGGTATAAAACATATATTGGCGAAGTTGAAGCCTGCTGGCACTTTCTAACAGTCAATAATAAAAACAGCGAGGCAGTGTGTTAAGAAATATAAAAAAGGATGGCGTATGTTAACATGCAATTAATGTATAAAAATAAGGTAGGTCTTTACCTATGAAATTGCCGTTCTGCAGTACTGGCCTGACTGACCTATTATTAGTTCAGTTTATTAAGATTAGGTCCTGATCAGTAAACGAGGTTTTAGTAATAAAGGGACAACTTCGTCTGCACGGTCGGTGCGGTGGCTGGGCAACTGGCTGCAGTGCAACGTGTCGCGGGTTCGATTCCACCACGTAACAACTCTTTGTGTGATGCACAAATTGTTATTCCGGGTCTAAGTGTGTGTGTGTGAAATTGTATGTTTGTAAACGTACCTACAACACATGACAAAATCCAAGTGTAGGGCATCGTTTTTCTCGAAGAATTTTTATTGTTTTGTACAAAAAAATATTTCGAGCGTTCTTTTTTTAAATTCTCTGCATTAGATGAGGAATGTAGAACTTAAGTTAAACATGTAGAAATCAATAAAGTTTGTTATATTCTACAATAAACGTAATAAATTACATAAGAATTACAAAGCCACTTTTTAACTGGATATGTTGGCAAACCAGCAAGCAGATCGCCTGATGATAATCCATTGGCACCGCTCGAGAAGTTGCAAGTCTGTGGTTGGCCTTTTAGATTTTTTAAGAATTTGAGTGTCGGGCCTGGGGTTGGGTCTCAGGTGACCTCACTCACACCTCGAAACACCACGCAAGCGTTTGTTTTACGCCGGTTTTCTGTGAGGCCGTGATATCTTTTACTTGCATTCGTGTCTATTGTACTCCGGTTGAGCCGAACCATTCGTGCCGAACTACGGCTCTCCCACACTATATGTATATTTATTTTGTATATGATAGAACGGCAAACAAGCAGACGGATTACCTGATGGTAAGCAATGAGCGCCGCCACGGCAATAACATAGAAGTTACAAGTGCGTTGCCGACCTTTTGGAAATTAGGGATTGAGGAAAGATTAGGTGAAGGGAAGGATTGGACTTCCAGTAATCTCACTCACACGGCAAAACAACAACCTGGTTTTTTCATGCCGGTTTTCTTTAAGGCCGAGGTATCACTCCGGTCGAGTCGACCCATTCGTGTCGAAACATGGCTCTCCCACACTTAAACTAATATTTTCATAGCGAAGTACCTAACTGCTTAGGTTTTCCTATTATTTTCACATCTGTTATGTGTATGTATATTTTAAAGATGCTGTCTATTACATTTTTTTTTTAATGTAATAGGTCGGCAAACGAGCAGATGGATTACCTGATGGCAAGCAATCAGCGCCGCCCATGGACACCCGCAACGGAGGAGTTACGAGTGTGTTGCCGACCTTTTAGGGATTAGGGATTTGGAGATTTAGGAACTGGGGAGGGATTAGGGAAGGGGAAGAATTGGGCCTCCGGTAACCTCACTCACATTTTCAGCTATAGGTACTTCTTATATGTTTAGGTAACTTCAGATCGTTATGGTTATCATAGATCGATATAACTCTTATATTGCTGCTATTTTATATTGCTATTTTATACTGCTGTACTGATGTCATTTTTGCGGAAGTAAGTAAATACTGTTTACCATAATATTTTGAAATAAATAAATCTCAAGAACTCAGGTATAAAATCAGGTAAGTCAAGTCCAGTGACACATCTTTTAAATAATAAAACAAAGCTGGCCATGAGACAAACAATGAAAGAAATAAAGTGGAGCACACACATCGATAATTCTCAAAAACGACTATACACTATGTTGTAAAATAAAGGCCATATACTTTATAGTCTCATGGTTAAAAGATTTTATTGCAAATTCAATACTTAGACCGCTTTCAAAGAACTGATAGGGCATGCATATTGTTTTAAAGAACATTAGTATGCGACGGAGGAGACGTCAATACACAGGACGTAAAACGAGCACACTTGTGTTATGACATTCACAGTTGACCGTGTCTAACAAAGCTAGTAATAGCCAAGCAAAATTTAAATAGTCTTCTATGAGTAAATTCGTGATTGTCTTTTAAAATTAGAATCTCTACAAAACCAAGGGGGAAAATTTTAAGATTTTTAGCTTATAAGTACTGAAATTTAGACCTTATGATATTGTGGTCTAATTAAAAAACAGTGATGATTATGGAATATTAATTACTAGCTACTTTCGCGCGGTTGCACTCGCTGCTCGGCACCATTTAATTGTAGCGTGATGTTTTATAGTCTATAGCACTCAGGAACATTGTATCTATCAGTGAAAGAATTTTGGCAAACCGACCAGCGGTCCCAAAGATTACCCCCTACATACAAACTTACACATTTTACCTCTTTACAGTATTAGTAAAGATATAAAAAAGAACAGTGATGATTATGGAATCGTGCCTGGCTTCATTGACGGAAGGATGAATACTACAGAATGGTACCTAGTTTCACTGGCAGTCATACTGACAGACTCACAGGACAGACTAATATTAAAAAGCGCGCGTTTATGACCTGTTAGAAGTAAATACTTTAGTTTTGACTGTGACTTTGTTTAGCCAATTATTTTTACTTTGAAAATTAATAAATCCCGTACTACAGTAATTAGTTAGTGGCCGTCAGTTTGAAATTGCAATTAACGTCTATTAACATCATCAACAGCCCGCCGCAATCCATTTTTCGACTTTGAACCTATTTAGATTAGTTTTTTGAAATTAAAATTACCACTTACTTACAAAAGTGAAACTTTTCTTAGTTAATTCACGTAGGTAAGTAGTTATTCTTATTTTCAATAAATTTTCTAAGTCTCACGGGTATATTCCAAAAAAATAGTTTACCAAATTCCTCTCTGTTATAATAATGAAACTGTTTTCGAATGCTACTATCAAGTCGAGTTTACTGCGGCAGCTGGGGCGTAAGGAGGATAGTTTCCTTACGCGTTCTGCCTCCTCCTTTGCGAGTAATAATGCTTCGCAGAAAGAGGAGCCGGCTTCCCAGTTCCTCCCATCTCCACCGTGGCCTCGACTAAGGCCGGGCGCGAGAGGTCACTTCCCTGAGGAAATGGCGGTGCACACAGTCTCGGACACCTAATCTTTATTTGTAGGTATCGAGGTGATACCATTTTTCTAATCTAATAGAGCCAAAGATGGGAAGACTTTCACATTTTTATTTTCTTAGCCTATTATTACCTATATTGTTCTAGCGGCCCAACCCCGCTTCGCACGGGTCCAACTATCTCGCTAACAACGAAAGGATCCCTTTTCCCCAATTTTCCCCTCTACTTTTCTAATATTTTTTTCATAAGAACCTTCTCCTGACAGTTTTTAATACAAAACTAAAGAATTTGTCTAAACTGGTCCAGGCCTTTTTTAGTTATGCGCTTACCAACACATTTTGCTATTAATTTTTAAATTATAGATTTGTCATATGGATTTTCTTCCTTTATTTCATTATATTTTTAGTATTGTTTTCTTAGTGGCAATAGAAATACTTAAGGGCTTACTACGTGATTTTTAAATTAATTCAACTGTCTGTTGTGCATTGAGATGAACAATCACCATTAAAACAATAAACATTAATTTTACATACCATAACTCAAATATTCTTTCGAATTAGAAGAATGAAAATAATAATTAATAATAATTACTAAAAAATATTTTACCTTTTTGTTTAAATAATAAAAAATCTAATAAACAATGAATGTCCAATACGTTTGTTTTCATTTCAAAAGTATTAAATTCTTGGCTCCCTAGCGCTCTATGAGACTAAATAGAAAATACGTTTTGATGTATGTCCCAGTAAACTACGAGTGAAGTATAAAATCCTGATTTTTAAGTCAACCTTTATTATTTTTATTAATTTTATATTTTTTACATTGTTTATTGCAAAATTTTCTTATATTGTATTTTAGTGTTTCTGGCCTTCTTTCTGTCTTCTGTCTTTCGCCGAATAAACGCATGTTTCTTTCTTTTTTTCATTTTCCTTTTTGTTTTTGTAAACCCTCTAAGGCTGCCTATGGCCGGAGTTATTCCGAACCTGGATGGAAAATATTTGTGAAAATAAATTTGCGTTGCGGGATCTAAAACAGTCATTCATGTTCCTGGGATGCGTCAGACTTCATTGTTCCAATGATTTCCTAGTTATAACTCCTGTAATCCTGGCTTACAGGAGTAGCAGCAGTTCTAGGAGGTCGTGGCGGACTTTTCCCAATCCTGGTGTGACATAACCTTTTTATAAGGATATAAAACAAAAATATATCAATATTGGGAAAATGATATACATAATATCATTAAACTTGCGTAACTCCTCCATTCTATTACTAGGCCTGTAAATATGGAAATTCCCAAGATTCGTCGTCTGTTATGGTACTTAAGCAAAATTTTCTCGAAATATAAAGCAAACACGGCCTCGGCCTTGGAATCGCACATCCACTGAAAATAATGCATACATTCTGTGGCAATTGTATTCGTATTAGTAATTCAGGCGTCTTGCGCAAAGGCTTCGTTATAAGTATGAAAGGAACTGAGCGCATGTTTTTTTCATAATAACACCACCAACATGGGTGAGGTGCGATCGTGTCTATATTTTTTGGTATACTGCCTGTGTGTACAAATATCTATCGCGAAGGTTGGTATTAGAAATAAATATTTTTTTACTATTGTGTCGGCGATAAAATAAAATAAAAAATCATAATAATTATTATTTTGTTTTTTTTTTATTATATTCTTTTTTAACAATAATGGAGCATGACATATTCTAAATTCAAAATACATATTAACTATATGAAAACCAATCAGTCCAGTTTAATAACAGTGAAAAATAAAAAAAAATATTGATAAATTTATTAATTTTATCTTGTTTAAATATTGACCACTCCGACTTCTTCAGCCCTTCTTCGGTCCTCGATTCTGGTGCGATTTATTATGCGAAGAAGATGATGGTTTCACAACAACTGCAAGCTATGAGGATTATTACGATGCACTATGTAATGACTGCCCTACAAGACGACCCAGTACTCCGACAACCATGATGCCACCAGCCAATCAGCCACAAGGTGCTCCCAACCCTGGAACACCTGGAATGCCACCTATGGGAGCACCAGGACAGCCTCCAGTAATAATGATGTCACGTAAGTGTTCACAGTCAATCATTATTTACTAGCTTCCGCCCTGGCTCCGAATGCGTGGTATGTTGATAAAAAGCAGCCTATTTGTCAATCCAAGGTACCTATACCTTTTTTTTTGTTAACGGGGGGAAACCTTCTAACGGCGCCTAGCTTTTGGGGAAAAAGACTAGGGAGTGTGGGATTTTTACCTCACTAAAACTAATATTATTCATATATATATATAAATATATATATATATATATATATATGTATACTAGTTATGTAAGTATATAGAGTATGTATTGAGTATTTTTTTTTTATTTATCTTCCACCATATACCAGTATTATTATAATATTCTACATATATATATATTTATTTTAGTGTTCTTATTATTTTTAAATCTTTTTATCGTCTCAAAGTTCTCTTCTTGTTGCACCTACCATACTCTCTCTGCATCACCCTAAGGTTGACTGGTGAGAATGCCTACGGCATTAAGTCCGCCTATGTAATGTTTTGTTGCATAAAGTTTAAATAAATAAATAAATAAAACCTCCCCGGTGGCCACCATCAACACCTATAAGGGACACCGGGACCTCTTGATAGACCAACTCCAGAGCCCCTTTGGTGCAACGCCTGTTATGGCACATCTCCATCCAGAGGTACGTGACCTCTTTAACCATCATTGTGCACGGCGGCACGTGACCACTGTGCCACCGTCTTCCCTGAAGTCACTGGGGGGCGCCTAGATTCCCCACTCAGTGCGCCCGTGACCCCAAGAAAGGTACCTATACCTATCAACACACCAAATTTTAGCCTATTTAGTCCAGCTGTTTTCGCGTGTATGAAGCGTAAAAAGCGTAAAAAGCTACCCTAGCAAGGACACTTACGGGGCACGGGCAACAATTTTAATACGACTCGTTACTTATACGCAATATAGCAACGACTTAAAACTTCATTATGTACATTTTATAAAGACAGATCGGTCCTGGGACCTCTCCTGTGGAACATCGGGTACGATTGGGTGCTACGCACCGACCTCCCGAGCGGCGTCAGCATTGTCTGCTATGCTGACGACACGCTGGTGCTGGCGAACGGGAGGTCGCATCAGGCGGCGGCCGACCTGATGTCACAAGCGGTTGCGACAGTCGTTGCAAGGATCCGGCAGTTGGGACTCGAGGTGGCGCTCCACAAGTCCGAGGCCATGTGCTTCTATGGCCGTCGGAGCGCGCCACCTCCAGGTGGGTCCCAAGTAACGGCAGGAGGAGTTACCATCGGCGTCGAGTCGGCGATGAAGTACCTGGGTCTCGTCCTCGACAGCCGATGGAACTTCACGGAGCATTTTCGTCGTTTGGCCCCTAAGTTGGAACGGTCTGGGGCCGCGCTCAAGCGGCTCCTTCCCAACCTCCGGGGGCCAAACGCCTCCTGCCGGAGGTTGTATATGGGGATTGTGCGATCCATGGCCCTCTACGGTGCCCCTGTGTGGGCGCCGGACTTGAAGCGGCGGCCGGCTCGTACGCTGGTCGCGTCCCAGAGGGTCATGGCTATACGAGTAATCCGCGGGTATCGCACGATCTCCGGGGAGGCGGCGAACCTCCTTGCCGGATCACCGCCGTGGGATCTAGAAGCGAAGGCGCTCGCGCGCGTCTACAGTTTGCGCGCAGACGCGCGTCGCCGGGGCGAAGATCCTCTGCCGCGCCAAATAAGTGCGTGGCGGAATGAGCTCCGGCGAGATCTCATGGCAGAGTGGAGACAACGACTGTCGCAACCGAGGGCCGGGCACGCTACCATAGCAGCGGTAAGACCCCTCTTTGAGGAGTGGCTTGAGAGACGCCACGGCGTCCTCACCTTCCGTCTGACGCAGGTGCTTACCGGGCACGGCAGCTTCGGTAGGTTCCTGTTTCGGATTCAGCGGGAGGAAACGCCCGAGTGTCGTCATTGTGAGGACCACCTAGAGGATACGGTGGAGCATACGGTAGCGGTATGCCCTGCCTGGGCTGAGCACCGCCGTATCCTCAGGGAAGTGATCGGCGGCGGCGACCTCTCGCGCCCGGCCTTAGTCGAGGCCATGGTGCGGAGTGAGAGGAACTGGGACGCCGTCTCCTCCTTTTGTGAAGCAGTCATGCTCGCAAAGAGAGAGGCGGCCCGCGTGAGGGAGCAATCCTCCTCCTCACGCCCCAGCAGCCGCAACTGGCGACACTACGGGCGTCGGGGATCGAGGGACGATCTCCGGCCACCGTAAGTACGGGCCTGCGGTCGGCGAGTAAGGGCAGCTCGCCGCCCGACCAGAACCAGGCCCGAGCGTACGGCGCGTAGCGTTCCGCGCGCGCCTCAAAGAGCCAATAGACCACCACAGACGGGGCCCTAAAGGGCTGATGTTCAGCCGGGGTTGCGGGGTAAGCGCAATAAGGTACCGCGACCTCGGCACAGAGCAGGAGAAGGAACAGGGGGGTTTTTAGTCAGTAAGAGTCTGACACTCCCTCCTGCCCGGCCCTGGGCGGGAGAAGTCATTTGATGATTTTCCCCTCACAAAAAAAAAAAAAAAAGACAGGGGAAATGTTATTTTTCCATCTAAATAACCAAAGATATTTTTGAAGAAAGAATGAGAAATACAATAAAAATAAACGAAAAGCAAATGCACTCAAGTACTTCGAAAATGAACTTAGTTAAGTTTTTAGACTTTCACTGGAATAAGTTACGTAGGACTTTGGACTTGAAAGAAAGATTTGATATCCATTTTATTCTGTGATAAAAATTACCACAGTAAGAAAACAACAAGCAAATCCTCTCTCCGTGAGTATCAGGCTCCAGGATTTTTACATCTTTAAACTGATCCGTTTTTCAAATAATATGATAACTTCGTGATTAATAATAATGATTTTTTTTTAATTTATGTCGTGGCTGCGTCTACAAACATACAAATTTACACTAGCATTATGTCCTAACTAAGCAAAATTTGTGAATCACACAAACAGTTCCTTGAGGAAATCGTACCAGACGATTTATTATTATATTAGACGATTACTGTAACAAGTTTATACTTTTTGCTTCTCACCGAATTGTTAGGTTATGTCTTATTTGTAAGGTGATACGACAATTCCCGGCCCGTAGCAGGAGGGTACCAAATCTCGCCCCAGAGAGTTTGAGCTCATTCGATGTATCCAGGTCTACCTACTGACGACGAGAGCAAATCAGAAACTTATTTTTCGTGTTTTCAGCCACAAATTTTACTAAAGCGGGTGGTATTAGGATATAGGACGATATTTTATTGACAAGTAAAACAAAAGCTAGACAGTCAAATGGAAATAGGGAACATCATCCAACGGTATTGCGAAAGAAAGCGTTCTTTCCCCGAGCCTACTGCGAGCTTGCACCCACAGTACCCATTGAGCATTAAAACATCCTCGGAAATCGAATATGTTACCCCATTTCTCACAGAATATGGCAACTTATCTACACTTATAATGAAAAGTATATTATTTAAAGTTCTCCAATCGCCATGGTATCATTGTTCTATAGAGGTATTTCAATAGGAACATACCACGTTGTTGTGAATTTTGGAAATAAGCCAAAATTTGACGAGTAGAAAATTTGTTTCAGCGCTTTTATGTAATAAAATTCGGTTGGGTTAATATGTAACAATACTACTAAAAGTATGAAATGTTTTAGGGAATTCGGCGCTCGGCTCGGGCGGGAGGGAGTGTCAGACTCCTACTGACTAAAACCCCCTGTTCCTTCTCCTGCTCTGGGCCGAGGTCACGGTGCCTCATTGCGCTTTCCCCGCAACTCCGGCTGAACATCAGCCCTTTGGGGCCCCGTCTGTGGTGGTCTGTTGGCTCTTTGAGGCGCGCGCGGAACGCTACGCGCCGTACACTCGGGCCTGGTTCTGGTTGGGCGGCGAGCTGCCCTTACTCGCCGACCGCAGGCCCGTGCTTGCGGTGGCCGGAGATCGTCCCTTGATCCCCGACGCCCGTAGTGTCGCCAGTTGCGGCTGCTGGGGCGTGAGGAGGAGGATTGATCCCTCACGCGGGCCGCCTCTCTCTTTGCGAGCATGACTGCTTCACAAAAGGAGGAGACGGCGTCCCAGTTCCTCTCTGAAGACCTGGGGTTAGGGTAATGATTAAGCCTCCGGTCTCCTTACTGATACATTTTTGAAACGTCCCGTTGAATTGTCCGTTTATCAATCCATCAGAGAATCTGTCTGCTCGTACCAAAATATAGATTTGTATGCAGAACAAAATTTTTGGTCGTGGCCCTACTACACTTTTGTTGGTAAAGTTCTGAGGAATGCGTTGCAAACTTGTCCCAAAAATGCCAACTAAATTATTCAGTGTACCTGCAAGACTCTGCAAAAACTTAAACGTTTTTAACAACATCGGTGCGTACGTAAACTTCAATACAGTTTACATTAAAAATGAAATGAGGTTTGATTGATTAGTAAGTCCGTTAAGACATAGTTGCACATACCAGTTTTTAAGTACCAAATTAATTGCCCGTTGATATTACTTGATTGATGCGTTAATATTTCCTTTCATTCATCACTGAATTTCGTACCAATTTTATATTACACAAATAATACTGTTACATTCTTATTAATTAAACAGTTTTTTGTAGGTTATGCACCCTCTTCAATATATCATTTTTTTCAATTTCCTACCAATTCAAATTACCCTTTTCACTGTTTTGACAATTTCATCATATAAGTATAAAATATTTTTTTAAGAAAATCAGGACATGATTGTTCCTTATGAATATCACTAAAGTCAAATCAGGGAATAATATTTTTTGTGTCGTTGCATTACAATAAACAACTTAAATGATAATCTATTTCTATAATTTCCCAACCTATCATCATAAAACAGCGTCCATAATACGGTAGTTTCCAACTAGTCAAATTCAATACTTTTATCCAAATGTCAAAAAATACTTTTCTATGAAATTTGTGCGAAAAACTGAGGTATGACGTCATAACAGTTTTGCGTCAAATAGCTTACTTATTTCTGAATAATAAGCTAAAAAATTCTAAAACTTAGTGTATCGATCGATCGATGAATAAAAGTATAGTTATTTTTCAATATTTTATTGTATTAAAACGTCGAATTAATTTATTTTTAACCTAGGACACTACCCAATTCCCCAAGATCAGATACAATTGCTTCAATCCTATAATATATAATTTGCAAAACAATTATTTCAACCAAAGAATCAGTAAGACAGTAGTTCTGAATATTTACGTCATCAACTGTTACAGCTGAAGTATAATTGACAAGCGTAACATTTTCAAAGTAATGTTTTCAGGAAGCGACATTATCATTCAAAACATCGTCTTGTTCATGTTCTTCTGTGCCATCGTGGAAAAATATTATGCTAAATTTATTTTAATCTGGAATTTCCATGTGGTTTGGCTTTACCTTATAAGCCAAAAAATATTTAAATTTATTCCTCATGAAACGGTCGCGGGCCCTCTATGGATTATCCCGTAAGCGTGGGTGTACTCAGTGCTTATATGAACCGATATACCACCCGCAACACGGTTTAATATAGCCACGGTTCGGCGTAGGCCTTGAAATAGAAATTAGGTCTTAATTAGTTTCGTGAATAAGCATGTTTGTTTAATGATGACACTTACAATTTCAGCCAACCAAGGCGGGATGAGCTTCAATATGATGCCGGATCCGAATCGACCGAACGGATGGACCTTCAGTTTTGCCCCATGGAACCCATCTGGTGGACAGTCGGGAGCAAATGGACCACCTCCTATGGCTACTCCTGCTCCAGCACCCATGACACCGGCAGGGCCTGCTTCTGCTGCTGCAAATCCAGTGCCGGTGGCAGTACCTGCTCCACCTGCAGTCGCTGCTACTACTACAGCTCCTGATACAACTGCAGCTCCGGCAACCACCGCAGCCCCCGCAGCCCCCGCAGCCCCCGCAGCTCCAGCTCCAGCCCCAGCTGCTCCTGCGCCAGCAGCTGATGCCCCACCAGCAGCCCCCGCCGCACCGCCAGCCAGGAAATAATTAATCTAATAAGTCAAGATTGTGCCTTTCTTAGCTCATAAGATTTGCTTCAGTCATCACAATGATTGAAGGTTTCGTTGTAGTATTATTGTAAGTCATTTAGGTTCATCTGTGTTGTGATGGAGATGTGGAATTGTTGAGATACGTTATCAAATCAAAAGAAAATTGGCAGTCGCCATTTTGTAAGAATATTTTAAAAGGATCTCATGAATATTTTTCCCATATCATTTTATAATATGATTTTCACGAATAGAATATACATATTTAAATGATGTGTATATACATTCATGTTATTTCCCTTTACACCAATTTCAATGATTTCACATTACCGAACAGAAGTCTCCAAACTGATAAGCGAGTAAGTGGCAAAATAAAATAACAAAAATAATATTTATGTCCCTAATACCTTTTTTTATGAGGATCGAATTAGTTGTAAGAAGAAAGAAGTCAAATAAATAGTATTCAAAGTTCAGTTACTTGTTTTGAATTAATTTATTTGTACAGGGGAAGTGTTTAATTTTGTAGAATCTTGACTATGAACTCTGACGACATTCGACTATTAAATTGGGTTATACGGAGTGTTATAGCATTCCGTCCTTACGAAATAAATTGCAATTGTCACACCAATAATCTTGGGTAATTAAGTAAGTCAAATACAACTAAGTTTTCAGATTTTCGAAATTTAAAATCAATGTTGTCCTTTATATGGTACATGAAACGACAGACTACAAATCATAAATCACAAAGTATAAACCATTTATAAACATGAGTAGTAGGTGTACATTATAGTATACGGCTACTTTACCAACTTTTTTTATCCTACTCAGGTATCTTTTTGCAACAAAACCTGGTAAGTAGGTGGGCTTAATGCCATAAGCATTCTTGCTAGTCGACCAGAAACAGAAAGAAACGTTTAAACATATGTTTTGGGTAAAAAGTTCAATTTAAACAAAATCTAACAAATATGCCATATAGTAATATGCATACAGTCCTCCTACGATTATCAAAAAAAAAAAATCCGAATCTAACAAATCCAACAAGTAACAGATCAAGTAGGAAAATCTATATTATGGGGGTTAGAAAACTTCCAGAAAAATAAAAAGAAAAATGTAGGTGATCTTGAAAATGGAACAATTTATTTCTCAACATATTGAAGCCACCTGTTCCTGTCTTCGACTGACTGGATTATGTCATGAAGCTTTGTGTGATCAACACAAAGCTAACTTACTGAACTACCCCCTTGTAACACCAAAACCAATTTTGATATAAAGTCTATGTCTGCCTAAGTAAGGTTGGAATTAGCTTGACAACACTTTCTTCGAGATATGTATAATAAATTATTAGATGGAGATTATGTGAGAGGCTGAGGAATTATTAAGTGTACTTAGTCTTTGTACGCAAGGATACACCGAAATTAATAATAACCAGGTTCAAAAGAAAATAAGGTAAGTTTTGTAACAAAGTACCTACCTATACCTACCAAATAATTAAAAATAGTCGATCATAAAAAAATATAGCACTTATTATTATTTTGGTTGAAATATTTATTTTACTCTAACAGAATTAAAGGCTGGATTTTCAAAAAAAAACGTTTATATTTTTTTATTTAAAAAAGAGATACTTACTACATAATAACTTTACCGTTTGTAGCAGTAATAAAATTGTTTAATATTTTACTGCCAAAATAATAACTGGCAATAAAAAAAACTACAGGGCTTCAGGAAATCGGGCAACAGGAAAACACATATCATAACGCAACGAGGCCGTTAGCAATGTGGATTACGGACATAAAGCGCTTTTTTTAGTATTGTTAAAAAGTTATTTATTATTGCTAGTATTTTATTGTAGCTTGCAATGTTTACAAGCCACAGTCGATGTTCAGCTAGATTATCGGTTTCCTCTGTCGCTTTGCTAATTAATCCGACTGTATACATTCCTAATGATAATGCAGATAGGGGAATTGCGTTCCCACGACCGTCCTGACTATCTCTTGCATACGTGCTAAGTTAACACCAATTTCGAATGTTTCGGATAGCTCACAGTCCAAAGTAATTACTGCTTCAATTAGCTGATAATTAAGTTGAAAATCCTTGTGTATAATTAATTATTGGTAATGATTAACTATCGTTCTGATATGAGACATTTAATTATTACTTATACTTACATACTAACGATTTTGTAAAATAACCATTGTATATCCGAATACGGCAGTTAGATTGTTTCATCCGCCATTTGTTTTCTTATACCTAGTAATTAAAAAAACGAAACGGAATTTTATTGCTTTTGTTTGTGTCGTACCTCGAAAATAGATCACAGCGTTGCAGTTAATGGTCATCAGTCTGTCTCTGTAAATATTACTTAAGGAGTTCCACAGGGCTCCATTTTGGGGCCGCTATTGTTCATTGTCTACATCAATGACATTTAATAATGTTTTAAATAGTCCAAATTTCTGATATACGCTGACGACTTTACCATCAATAATTTTATTATAATGTATGGCTTTGTCATCATATATTCAATTGAGTTCAAGCGTAATCGCGCGTCAATCTGTATGTATATGAAGGCACCGGGGGGTTGGTACAAACATCAACATCCCGATCATCGTCTTCACAGTCCATCGCAGGGCGTAGGATTTTATAATCGGACCGAATAAATTACAAAAATACGGACGTCGGCGATCCGTCTCAGATGACAGTCACAGCGCTTCCTCTCCGCCATAATAAGCACGCAGGACTGTCAGTTTGACGTTCCGCCAGAGTACGATTCATTGTACCCTCGTCCGATGAATTGTGATAAAACCTCCTTCAAAATTCAATTTAAATAATCGACGCGCCGTCATATACATAATATCTTTACCTATAAGACACTCATTTGCTCTCAGTTAGAATATGAGGTTGGACATTTGGAACCCTTTCTACCACAAATAAAAAAATGCTGTTAAAGTGGTAGGTATCTCCATTCTATGTACTTTAAATTTTATATAATACTAAGTTCAATTGGTCATACTCCGCTTGCAGTTATTATACATACACATCACACCCAAACCCGGAACAAGAATTTGTGGATCACACAAAGACTTGCGGGAACCGAAACCGCGGCACGTTGCGCGGCAGTCAGTTTCCCATCTATCAACGGGTAAGAAACTCTAATTATACACATGTGTGTTATTATATTATAAAACTCTATTAATACAAGAACAGACGTACTTAGTAATGTATGTCATGGGCCTTTCAAAGTAAAAAAATCTGAGTAAATCAATCGGGAATTCCGATCACGCGTGCGAGTGCCATATCAGGGCTTGAACAGATGGCATGGCGAATTGCTATATCACTTGTTTGAATAAGTACACAATACTAAATATTTCGTACTGGTTATCGTTCAAGGTTCGATATGCATTTGTTTTGTTCTTTTGTATTTATTTTTATATTGGTATCTTTATTTGTGGTCATTGTGATTTGTTTTGTAGGTACATACCCAACTATGCGTTTTCTACATAATCATCTACCTACATCTATATACATAGATAGAAGAAGAAGCGGCTCGGCCATAAGATTTTTTATATGAATGGTTTGAATTATTTTCGTCGGTAATTTAATTAACTTCGAAATATAAAAAAAAAAATATTTTGTCATATAACTAATGATAATAGTCTAACTACACGGTTCACCAAAGTTTCTAGTAGATTTCTTTATTATTGTAGTATACACTTTTGTTTTGTGTACAATAGTTTCCGCAGCCTAAAATTACTTAAAGTTGTCACTCTCGCTGAAGTTCAGCACGAATGGGTCGGCTCGACCGGAGTGATACCACGGCGAAACAACCACAGCGTTGTGTTTCACCGTGTGAGTGAGGTTACTGGAGGCTTAATCCTTCCCCTCCCCCGATCCCTCCCCAAACCCTTAAACTCCAAAACCCTAATCCCTAAAAGGGCACTCGTAACTCTTCCGCTGCGGGTGTTCATGGGCGGCATGATTGCTTACCATCAGGTAATCAGTCTGTTCGTTTGCCGACTTAAAAAAACAAAACAAAATACAACAAAACAAAAATAAAAAATAAACATTATTATTGAAAAGAAGAAGTATATTACTTAGTTCCACCCTGTTCCTGTTTCTATATCAGGACAAAACTAACAGGGTATGCATATTATGTCGATATTTTAAAATCCCGCTCCTAAAATATCAAAGAGCGGTAGTCGCGTTCAATTTCAAAAGCAATTTTCCCGTCGACTTTCGATCTGCATTGAAATCTTGAAATATTTCGTAAACTGTGAGTGTTTGGCACACGTGCTATTCATGTCACTTGAGAATAATGTGACTATCTTTTTCATTTGAGGCGTATAAAGAGATTGAAAAAGATAGAAAAAGATAGTCAGTTAATATACGCAAGTAGTACAATTATACGAATAATAAAAGCGTGATAAAAAAGTGGTTTAAGAAGTAGAAAAATCTTAATCGCTTTTCTACTTCCTAAAAGGTGGTTTAAGGAGTAGAAAATCGAATCGAAGTCACCCTGACTTCGATTCATTTCAGCATGACCGGGACGGCTCGACCGGAGTTATGTATACCACGGCGTCACAGAAAACCGACGTAAAACAACGCGTGTGCTGTTTCGCTGTATGTGTAGGTATGGTTACCGGACCTCCTCCTCTTCCTCCCCTCATTTCCCACCCGTAATTATCTCTCCTCCTCCATTTATCAAAAATCACCAGGGAGTCAACAAAACTGGTAAAAATAACCCGATAAATTAATTGTGTTAATACACTTAGATATAGCACTAGCCCTCCACAACCCCCCAAAACCTCAGCAATCCCTATTAGCCATGATTTACAGTAGATGAAAACGCCAAAACACTGAAGTCCAGTGTGGTCCAGGGACATAAATGACTGTTGTGGATCCCGCAACGACATAAATCAGAAGATATTATTCGAAGGGACGAAAAAAACTAAATAGTTTTTACTTCTTTTGGTAAATCTAATGTAGGTTACAGAATGACAAAAGACTTAAAGATACAAAAGAGACAGTACAACTGGGAGAAGCCCAGTCACCAACTACCATGGAAAATTTACTATTCTAATGGCTCTTATGTGTGAGCTGCTATATTTGTTTCCAGTAATAGGCATGACAAAAACGCGTTAACGGATCTAAATTTGTACTGCACTCCACAAGGTACATATAGACATTAAAATTTTATTAGTTTTTGCCAAAAACTACTCTCCCAGAGAATATGATGGCAGGACTGCTCGTATTTTTAGCAAATTGGCAACGAAAATTGGCACCGTAGCATTTTTCTGCTAATAAACTTAGATCAAAAAATCAAAAGTCAAAATCATTTATTTCAATAAGACCATTACAGGCGCTCTTGAACGTCAAACCAAATTTAAAAGATATTAAGTTTCAGTCCGTCAGTCAGTCCTCTTAGTAAAGCTATTTGCTCGTTCTATAGTGTAGATTCCTATGGAGAAGAACGAGCAAGAAACTCTATGGTTATAGAGGGCTATAGACATACATAGTGCATACAATAATAGTTTACAAATGAAGGACAATAATAGTTGCGTGCAAATACTTCAAGTGTAGCAAGTAAAGCCGGTGTCAAAACTGGTTCACCTTCCAAGAGACCATGACGAAAGTCTTAGGTTTCCCCAGTACACTGCTCTGATTGCGTTGCACTGAACAGGATAACTTCATTGTACGAGTAATTAAAAAAAACTATAAATGTATACTACTTATTAAGGATAAAATGTTTTAGTTCAATGATTTGATAGTTTTTCGTGTAGATATTATTAATTGGTATATTTATTATTGGCAGGTGATTTAACTAGTTGCACAGTTGGCATAGCGAGTAATAATGACTGCTGCGTAATGTAAAGCGGGTTTAATTAACGCACCGAACAACCCTTTGTGTGATTCACCAATTGTTATTCGGGGTCTGGGTGTAATTTGCATAAATGAATTTATATGTTTGTAACGCGATAGAAAATTCGAAGAAAACGTTGCTCTACTGACAACGTTTTTTAAAAGATGACAAAACGTGAACAACAGTAACCGTACAACAAAAAAATTAAGTTAAAAATGAATCATTAAAATTGTAACTGGTTAAAAGTTTTAACTATACTCAACTTTCACGCCCATGTTCCAACAGCCAAAAATTTTGCAGGTAGCTGTTATGTTAGTACCTAAGGTAAATTGTAATTATTAAAAAAAAATGTGTAGCATGCTTCATTTGTTTTTAAGTTATTTTATTGGATATGTTTTTTTGCCAACAGAAATGTGTGCGAAACTAAATAAGATACTAAAAAAATTATGAAAAGTAAGAAAAAGCCGTGTTTGACGTATATACATCAAACTTAATGACATACACGCGCACACACACGTAGACACGTTCATTGCGTAACCAATTACGATCATGCAAGCGTATACCGTTGTCTTTGCCATTTACATAATGTTATACTTTGTAATTACACCCACAAATACGTGTCCCCGCTTTTAAATGCCGAATAAACACCAAAACGACCGTACAAATTAAAATTATCATCGTTTAATAGCTGAAAATGTTTATCAAAGAAATTTAATATGGCCACCAACTGATCTTAAATTTTGTTAAATAAATCAGATGTTTTGGTTAAGTGTCTGTTTTTTTTTATAAAAGGGAAAATCATCAAATGACTTTTATCGTCCAGGGTGTGGCAAAATTGAGTGTCAAACTCTTACTGACTAATACTGACTAATAATCATCCCGTTTATTCTACTGCTTCAAGCCGGGCTGCGGTGCTTTATAATGTACCAAATTGTGAAAATAGAAACTACCTACTCTATTTTCACAATTTGGTACATTCACACCCGGTTTCCGAAAGGCCCATCAATGTTAAAATCAATTTAGTCTCTTGTCAAGTCATCTGATTGGTTGACTGAATTATCAACAACCAATCAGATGACTTGACAAGAGATTTGACACCTAGTTAGTTGATTTTAACATTGATCGGGCTTTCGGAAACCGGGCATAAGGTTACCTAAGACTGAAAAAGGAGAATACTCCGAGTAGACGAGGTAATAATGCCTGCCGAGCTACTGACTAACAGTACCTAGCAGTCCATTTGGACTACTAATACTACTGATTCTTGTAACATAGGTACAACTATCTTACGTATTTTTTTTGTAAAGGGAAAATCATCAGATGACTTCTCCAGGGAGTGTCAGACTCTTACTGACTAAAAACCCCCTGTTCCTTCTCCTGCTCTGGCCCTCATTGCGCTTACCTCGCAACCCCGGCTGAACATCAGCCCTATAGGGCCCCGTCTGTGGTGGTCTATTGGCTCTTTGAGTCGCGCGCAGAACGCTACGCGCCGTACGCTCGGGCCTGGTTCTGGTCAGGCGGCGAGCTCATTCGCCGACCGCAGACCCGCGCTTACGGTGGCCGGATATCATATCTCGAACTCTTTCACGTTTGCATTTACTATTCATGTTTACGCGCGCAAACTTCACTTGTGCGACTTTGGATTTATGACATTATCAATTTATTTACTTCTGTGCGAAAATATACTATGAGCGTCGTTGCAGCTTCATTATTATACGTATTGATATGGGTGTTAATACCATATAAACAGTGTAAATTATTTCTTTTTATGTTATGGGCGGCAAAGCAACACACGTGTTACCTGATGGTAAGCAACCGCCACCGCCCAAGGACTTTCACAACTCCTCTAGTGTTGATGCCTTTCTGATTAACGTTTTGGAGTGTTAGGGATTGGGATTTGGGAAGAGCAAAAACGATTAGACCTCCAATAATATTACTCAAACACAAAGCTGTGATTGTTTTACATCAGTTTTCTGGAAAGTCTTGCGTCATCACCCCGGTCGAGCCGTCCCGTCATGCCTAAGTATGGCTCCCCAAAAATTTATTTTTAGTATGTTGGTACTTATTGTTCACTATTCTCTTTCGTGTACTTGCACAGAGAATACAGAACCTACAACGTCTATTACTATGCGTTAGAAGCCATAGATCGAGCGTGCTATTTCGTGATTAATTATCCTTGAAGCTAATTAAATGAATACCTAATCATTTCAAGAGAATAACGGGGCTCAACTAACCGTAATCTGCATGTATAAATGAACAATTACGTGTTAGTTATAAATAAAAAAGTAAACGCTGGCAACAACTCCAGTCCAACTAAATATACTTAAGCTTATTACAAAACCTCATAATTTCCCGTAAAAACCTCATCTAGTAAGTAGTGACTGATCTTTTTTTATGACAAAGCAGGCAAACCAGCTTACTAACGCACTTGTATAATACCTCTTTTGCTGTGAGGTCTTCATGGGCGGCGCCGATTGCTTGCCACCAATTGATTTATGTAAGTACTTACCCTTTTCTTCTAAGTACCAATGTATTCTACAAGAGCAGATTCGTCGTCGTACCTACATATTTCATATTTTCTCTACAATTCACTACTATGTGTGTTCTTGGTAATCCCTTTTTTATGTCAGGGAAAAATCATATAATGACTTCTCCCGCCCAGAGTGAGACAAGGCGAGAGAGAGTGTCAGACTCTTACTGACTAAAATTAGCTTTCCTCTGGAAAGGGACAACTTTAGATTTATTGAGAGTGGAAATTCATCTCGTAGTTTCTCCTGCACTTGATGGGGCGAGGGAATATCAGACACGACAAGATGTCGTTTTGCCGTGTCTTAATCAGAAGTCATAAGGATAATGGCGAACTCGCATCCATTTCCAGAAAAAAGAATATATTTTAAAAAGAAAAGTACAAGATCCTTTTTTTGCGCCTATAAACAATAGTTTGAATTTTAAAGTAAATCGACGGCCAAAAAATGTTGCAAGTTTAAAATTGTATAACGTTATTCGATGTAAAAAAGAAAAATGAAAACGTGAAAATAGGTCCTTAGGTTTTGTCGGTAAGGCATCCTAAGCCTTAGTTATGAGAGCTAGCGTTGCGAAGCTTCGAAATTCAAATTTGAACGTTATATAAGCCTTGCTAACTTATTTGGAGCCCTATTTAGGTGTTTACTTAAGTTTATTAAAATTATATGGCAGTGTTCAACAGTAAGGTTATTCTAATTTATTAATTTCTTTTTCATTTTGTTCTTACATTTAAGTCTTTTCAGCTCAGATCTTAAAAACGTAGATGACCTTGTTTCTAACTACTATTTGTTGGAGACTTTGAAAACTGTTTACGATATTTATTTTCTAAATGTGATTATTACGTATTTTACATTACAAGAAAGAAAGCAAGAAATAAGACAGTTACATTGCTGTGAAGTAAAAAAAACATCACATCTAAAAATGGCTGCGCTTAGCTCATTGCGGGGAACAACGGCTTTGAGTCTACGACACTAGGTGCTGGTTTTTAAAACCAGGTTATTGTACTTAGTTAGAGTTTCAATAACATATATCGACCCTTCACATAAAATTTGTAGATCAATTAATGAATTGAAAAAATACTATAACTGAATCAAGTCAACGTCGAAAACAACGTCAACGTCTAGCTCTGAAGCAGGTGTGACCAGAGGGCTCGAGGCAAACGAACCTCGAACTCGAGGTTTTTTTCCTAAAAGGTTAACCAAAAGGACCTCTTTAAGATTTCCCTCTGAAACAATAACGAATAAAACGTTCGTGATCTAATTTCCGGATCACTGGCGTGAAGCCAAATAAAATATCATTAAAATCAAAAGTTTTGAACTAAAATTGTATGTATAATAATAAATAAAAGGTTCGTAACATAAACCCTTAGACCAAATTGGGCAATTGGCTTAAATCGTATATAAATACAGTTTATTTTTTTAAGGGAAGACAATCATCAAATGGCTTCTGTCTCCCGGGGTGCGGTGAGAAGGAGTATCAGTCTCTTACTGACTAGAAATCACCCTGTCCCTTCTCCTGCTCTAGGCCGAGCCCGCGGTACCTTAATGCGTTTGCTCCGCAGCCCCGGCCGAATATATGGTATGGTAGAAATTTGAAGAAATAAGTAGTAGTACTATTACTAATATTATAAACGCAAACGTTTGTAACTATGAATGTATGTTTATTACTTTTCCACGTAAAAACTACTCAACGAATTTACGTACAAACTACTTTCTACCCTGTTACTTCAGGCAAATCTGCAGGCAGAAGCTAGTACAGAAATAATTTTGATGTAGCCTACGATGATCCTCCATGCGTAAAATCCCGTCCTGTAATCTGAATTGGTCATACAAAACATTATAGATACTGGCCACAAAATCCTCTACCAAAAAAATGATATCAACACTCCTTTTTCGGGCAGTCATGTAAAAGGAATAAGTGTTTCGCTAAACGACTTTAACTACTAAATATAAATTGAACCAGTAAATCTAATCTTCGATATTATGCAATTACTTACGCAATGGATTCGGTTTTTTTCTTCATTCCGTGCGTAATAGTTATAACGGTAGAAGCCGTTATTGTTGGAAAACTAGGTTTTGGCTTTGCATGTTACGCGAGAATTTATAATTTTTTGCTTGAGTTGTTCTTTTTCGAAGTTACGTCGATTTCTTAAATCAATCGTTTAGGTGACCTCTAACAATTGAAAATTTTAATTTTCCCATAGTTGGCACGACGGATTACCAAATTTGAACTGCTGCACGTCAAATTTATGTCGAGCAATATTTCTGGACGAACCGATTATCGTTGCGGTAGAGTTCCGGAGCGGATTCCGAAATCTTCTCTAGCTAAATACATATATAGTCTAGCTCAAACCACCAGTAATGAATACCGCAAAAATACCAAAGATGAAGTCAAGTTAAAAAATCACTTAAGTTGATTTTTATGTGATAGTTCGGCTAACATGCATACGGATTACCTGATAGTTAACAATCAACGTCACCCATGGAGACCCGCAACAACAGAGGAGTTACGAATGCGTTACCGACCTTTTGGAGATTAGGGTTTTGGGAATTGAAGGATTGGGGGAGAGGAAGGATTGGGCCTCCGATAACCTCACTCACACGGTGAAACACAACGCTGTGATTGTTTCACGCACTCAAGTTTTTATTTTTTGGTACCTAGGACTGTTTTCTTTAACGCAAGTGCGGTTACAAATGCACAAGGCCCAGAAATATCAATTTGTGAATCAATCAACATTTTAAATAAACCTGTTAGAAAGTAACATATTTATTTTAGGAACATAAATATTTCATAAATGTTTTACGGAAAAAAATATTTCACAAGGCAATATGTTAACTCTCTACAACTATATGGTGTTTCAGATATACGCAGACAAATGTATTTTTTTCATCAGGCGCTAATCTAAGCTCATAAGATCGTTTTCCATTAGCTCGATGAAGAAGTACTTATGTACAAAAACTTTTTTTTCTCATTCTTACCGGCAGTCACAAACCATTTTTAATGTGATATTTTTTTTAATTGTTGAGGCATAAAAATTATCTATAGTCAGTTTATAGCAGTCGTAATATTCATTATCTTTACTGCGTAAACGGACAACCATTTAACTAAATAAATATCAACATTTTATTGCTTTTTCTCATTCTAATTGAGCCACTGAGAGCTATTTGCACATTTAGCTGTAAAATGCTTTTTATATCCTTATAATTCATATACATTTGATGTCAGTTACAACCAAGTCATTTCAGTAATTATTTTAATTACTCTGCGCTTGTTCTGTATGAAATATGAGTACAATACTCCGCACAATAATATTTTATAATACGTTTTAGTTTTAGTTGCTATATTTTTCAATGTTATAAGTGTAGGACGGCGATGCCACGAATGGGCCGGCTCGATCGAAGTGATACCTCGGCCCCACAGAAAACTGACGAGAACAATCCAAACAATAGTTTCCTTCCTATTCCGCAAATTAGGGAATTGAATACTCCAATCCCTAACAATCCCGTAAACCACAAAACACTTATAACTCCTCTGGTGATGCGAATGTCCATGGGTTTTTTTTGGTCAGGGGAATATCATCAAATTTCTTCTCCCGTCCAGGCCCTTGCAGTAGGGAGTGTCAGACTCTTACTGACTAAAAACCCCCCTGTTCCTTCTCCTGCTCTGTGCCGAGGTCGCGGTGCCTCATTGCGCTTACCCCGCAACCCCGGCTAAATGTCCATGGGTGAGTTGTCTATTGTTTACCCGAAAACTAAGTACCATAATCACCATATTTCCGAATTTCATTTGCCCGAATGTTTTGTCCCTAAGAGACATATGACATAGTTACATTTTATTGCCCGAAACTTAGATACCATAAAATAAGAGCGTAGGCTCTTCTATTGCCTTAATAAGACATAACATTAAAAAGCCACAATAAGTATTCGACATAATATTTATTGAATGGTGTTGGGCTTGGTGGACGGAACTCCGCTCCGTGGGGCTCATACTCTTGTAAGGTTTATGAAAACCACGTAGGGGATGGGGACTTAACTAGACCGGAGCAAATGGCATTAAAAATAACTACACGTACTGTATATTAAAAAAAATTGAAATCTTCAATACGTCTTAAGCAAGTTTAATATTAATGTTTGAAAACTTTCTCATAGACTGAAGAGATGGCGAAACTGTAGGGTCTGCACCGAAACAATAGCTCGATGCGACGTATGGACTTGAACAAACTTAATCGTAGATGAACAATGAATTTTATTAAAATATACGTCCATGTTTTGTATTATCAGAGTAATAGGGTTTAGTTTTGACCCTCATTCTTGTTCTCATAACTATATTGGTTTAAATGAATAATAAAATGAGTCATTTTCCCAGAGGATTATGAGTAAAACAAATACCTAGCTCTATTCTTCATTCCTTCCTCATCGATGCCCCAGATGAATTGTTATCTAGTTATAAGTACAAATCTACACAAGACAAAAAGGAATGATGTTTATAAAAATATGGTTGCACAGAAAAGAAGACGGTATCTTAAACATCCTAGATTATAATTTAGCATGAGATAGTTGTCATAATACTATAAGTATGTTGAGCCCTTAATCTATGTTTACTCATAATTATGATAGTTCAATATTGATTATTGACGATTTAATGAAAGTTAGAATAGGTCACAAGTTTTTTTATGTTTTAAGACGCATTACCTGATAGTAAGCAATTAACACCGCCCATGGCGTAACTATGGAGGTGGTACGGCCTTTTGGAGATTAAAATTTTGGAGATTGAGGGATGGGTAAAGATTCGACCTCTTGTAATCTCGATCACACGGCGATACACAACGCTGTGGTTGTTTCACGTCGGTTTTTCTGTGCCATGTTCATGGCCCATACGTATCGGAACATATCTCTCCCACACTTAAAAGCGTAGGTACTCTATAAACATATACACAGAGCATATTTTTCTACAGTTTTTATTTGTACTTCCCTTCCAATACTGAAATAGAAATCTCCACAATGATTTATGTGTTGTCTATTTCTGCTTCTCGTTATGGCTGTGCATCTATCTGGAGAACATTTTTAATCTCAGTACTGTGGCCACACTGGCCACTTGTAGATATACTGCAACACTAATTAAGCTCTTGAAGGGCATCCGGCGCATGCGCACCGAGCAATCAACCGGTCGTTGATTCCTCAGCTTCTTTGTGAACGATTTATCTTCGCCATTTTGTTTTATTACCTTTTTAAAAGACGAACGCCTAATTAAATCGATTGTTTTGATTCGATTCGTTGAAATCGCGTGAACCGTGTTCTTAGAATACCGAGATTATCGGGCTGAGCTCTGGAGAACTCACGAATTATACTCAGCGTTTTATATGTCTAAATTGATCCTAATTAATTATTTCAAAACTGTTATACCCACATTAACTCGTTTCTACACGTGTAAGTCTGAGCGTTAGTAATTATAACGCGACTTAATTCAGCATCTCGTTTCATTACTCCAACGCGAAATTAGAGTAATTAATACTTCATTCTAATTTAAAAATAGTCATAAACAGTTCGGACTTTAAGATCCTCCGTATGAACAATAACATAAACCATAGTTATCTAATATAAGCGCTATTCAGAATAATTTAAGGCTGAATGTTGCGTGCAATATTTATTCAACAGAACATTCAATTAGATGCACGTGCAATTAAGCAGTAACTGTTTACAATTCACGAAACAATCGTAGACTTAATGACGACGATCGCATAGCAAGCCACGTACTCCAGGAAGACTGTGTACATTTTTTTAATTAGGAAACCGGCTCGGTAAAAGCAGCCTTCCGTCATCGGCGTACAGACAGGAAAGCATCATCGATGTGTATTAATGAAGCCGAGGCACGGATCGACCGGGTCTGCGCGCGCGCCAGCCAGTGTTACCGCGCATTTCAAACGATACACTCGCGAACTGCAAATGTATTTTCCAAAAACTCCTCAGGTCGATGACACAAGTTCGGAAGGACTCGAAATGTTACGGTTTTAATCGATTCTCGTACAGATGATCGATTTGCTGAGGTGGATATCGATTCTGCAGTGTTTTGTTTTGTTTTAGCGTGGGTGATTGGATGGGAACTGTCGGTCAATTGATTTACTTTTACTTTATGTTAAACAGTTGGTGCATTGTTATTGTATCATTTTGCTAGTGTAGGAATGGATATTGATATAAAATGGGTCTGCCTCAGAATTAAAACATTTGCTGCAGTTATATTGTGGTTTGTTGGTGTGCTTTCGGAGATTTAAATTGTTATTAATGGTATATTAGTGTGTTAATAATAATATTTATAATAAGATAAGATAATTTATAATAAGATAAGATGACACAAGGGTGTAATTTTCAATGTTAAACGCAATAATTTTGATTTAAATAGTACATTATTATATCTGCGTACCGGGTAACTGTTTAGAATGTGCGTGCTCTTATCTCCTAAAACTTATTTCAATTTGATAATTATTCTTGTAAACAAAGACCGTTATTGTGCAGCAAATGTATTTTTTTTTCAAAGTTCAAAGGATATCTTAACATTTGGTAGACGTCAGCTATCGTAAACAATACACCCATTCTAATGAAAAAGTCAAATTACAATTACGATCTAATCCAAAATTGGGCGGTGCGAAGTAATTTCAAAGTAATATTTTAGACCGAAAAAAAAATGAGGCTATAAAGCAGGTTTCATTAAAATGTGGCATATTCTAAAAACAATGATCCAACTGTTTGAAAGATAGGTACTAGAAATCAAACTATCTCTTTATTTTTCCCTTTGGACCTTGCAAAACAAAACACAAAATGAACATTCTCTAGCCTTTGAAGCATAGACCAGTAAAGGTAATAAAAGACGTGCATTTTGCAGATGTTAAACGTATATTAAAAGAAGTATATATGTCTATAGATAAAATAAAAACAATCAAAATGTATACGAAAGTGTTAGTGATGTTAATGGCAGTATCGCTGATGCCGATGGTCCTCTCAAGATCGAGAAGATACTCCAAGACGCAGGCAAACTCATTGTACAAGATCAGATGTGACCTCAAGTGTATCGATTTAAATAAAGAGGATAAACCTGTTGTAAGTACATCGATTTAAGTACATAACTTAAATACTTTTTTTATATGTAATAGGTCGGCAAACGAGCAGACGGATTACCTGATGGTAAGCAATCAGCACCGCCCATGGACACCCGTAACGGAGGAGTTACGAGTGCGTTGCCGACATTTTAGGGATTAGGGATTTGGAGAATGAAGGATTGAGGAGGGATTGGGGGTGGGGAAAGATTGAGCCTCCGGTAACCTCACTCACACGGCGAAACACAACACTGCGGTTGTTTCACGCCGGTTTTCTGTGAGGCCGTGGTATCACTCCGGTCGAGCCGACCCATTCGTGCCGAAGCATGGCTCTCCCAGACTTAAATTTTTATTCACCATCTTCATACCTCTGTTGCTTTTTATAAGTTCCATGACAATAGAGAAAATCGCCGTATAAGTACTATAATAATGAAGCAGGTGAAAAGTTCTGATCAACGGTGTCAATTACAATTAAAATTTCACTTGTCTTATGGAATGCAAACAAATTATCTATACTTCTATACGAATATTATAAAGAGGCAAAATTTGTAAGTTTGTTAGTTTGTAAGTTTGTACGCTGGTCGGATTGCCAAAATTCTTTCACTTATAGACTATGTTCTTAAGTGCTATAGGGTATAAAACATCACGCTACGATCAAATGGAGCCGAGCAGGTAGTGAGAAATAATTATGAGGTTAAACCGAACAGTGAATAGGATTCAGTTCTTAAAATTAGATATTTGCAGCCATATCTCTATCCTCTTCACATACATAAAATTAATAACAGCATAGTAACTATCCCAGAACTAATTCAATCTTGTTCAAGTTGTAATTCGGCATATATCTAAAGGAACTTAATCTCAAAATACATACACAATCTAGGATATCCGCAAAGAGTCATGTACGAA
Organism: Spodoptera exigua; assembly: GCA_902829305.4. Classification (NCBI taxonomy): domain Eukaryota; kingdom Metazoa; phylum Arthropoda; class Insecta; order Lepidoptera; family Noctuidae; genus Spodoptera; species Spodoptera exigua. Next base: position 11,373,087 of record LR824612.2, read on the forward strand.
TTAGGGGAAATCCAGATTATATCAAAATAACAAAGGCTGAAGTACCCGAAAATGTCATAGGTAAACCAACGAAGTTCAATGAGCCCAATCATGAAAGAATTATTGAGATTCGATTGCATGCTCAACTAGATCCACAAAAAATACGCTACGCGCAGAACACAGAACACTTTACGCTAGATCTAAATAAAAAATGTTTACCAAGATAGCTGTCACTGCGATCACGACTTAACAAGTTCTCAGAACAGACATAAAGACAATACAAAAAAATTTAAAGGAACGTAAAATGAAATACAATCAAGATTGCAACGTATAGTTAGCAAGAATAATTCTGCGGCTACAGAATAAGTTACATAACCTGTGCACAACAGGATCAAACCTAAAAGGGCGCATTGTGCTAATTCAAGAACCGCAAAAAGAAATTATACGGGATTGTGTCATGAGAAAAAATTGTGTCCGAGGACTTGTAGTGACACAACACAATCGCATTTTGATCACGATATACGTCGAGAGTTAACGAGCTTCGATCCTTAGCTAGATTTTTTCATCTTGGCTCAAAGCTCAGGCATTTCTAATTCGCTTCTTGTATGTTTACGATATGTCGTAAAAGTAAAAATAAAGCTCGAGATCGAGAACTTTTGATTACATTCATACGTTGAATTATTAAAAATGTACACGAAACATAAGATAAAATGAAACATAAAACCCAAAATACTAACATAACTATTCCATTTAACGACTGATCCAGACCTTTCCAATTTAGTTTCCATCTGAGATTCGTCAGAGTAAATTGAACCAAATAAACAGTAGTGTGAAAAATCTGCATACCCATAGAAATTAACATCCCAGTCGTGAATCACTGCACTTCAAAGGAATACTTAGTTTGTAACTATTGTGTACATGTACACGCTAATGGTCTAAAGTTACTAATGAGTCTGAAGTAACAGAACTTGTCTAAATGAATGCCCCTATTCACAACATGGCGAGACCTGTGTCTACATTACAAGCAAATATTATAATGATTCCAGACAGGGCAGAAAAAACTGAACAAATGCTCCTTCTTGTCAAACAATGCTGTCTGGTCGAGGAGTAATTTAAGAATACACTGCAAGTAATCTATGAAAGTCGTTATAAGACTGGTTACTACCCGCCTAATATATCGATCTGTCTTCGAATTGGGATTAGTCATGTACCATTAGATGCAGATTTTCAAGTTGCACTTGAAATTGTCAAAAGTTTTGTAAATTACAACTTCTTTTTCATGTCTTGTAATACAATAGTCCGCTTAAGACTAAAGAGAAAATCTATTTTACAGTGCAAAGCACACTGCCGTTTGAACGAGAAGAAACCGGGGACGTGTCCAATATCTGACACGCCGAAGTGGGAGGCTGCTTGTGTGGAAGCATGCAACGCCGACTCACAGTGTGATGGCACGCAAAGATGCTGCCGCCATTCCTGTGGGTCTACTTGCAGCGAACCCACCGACCTTTTAACTGTACCAGGTAAATATTATTCGCTGATGTTAATTTGTAATTGGTAAATGAGAGGGCCGTAGATGGCTTCTGTATCTTACTCTTACTTATAGGTCTTCATGGTCATATTCTTAATAAAAAATATTGCGCCCAAAACGTACTTCTAAAGTACTTTGGGGATAGAGTAAGTTGAGTACCTACTTTGGGGATAGATAAGATTGAGACATCTTTGTTTTGAGATGCTAGTTATTTTTGGGTTTATCGATCGAAGCTGCTTTATTGCTAAAATAGAATATAAACTCAACTTTTTACTTCACAGATTATGAGTAAAATCTCACTTAATTATCATCACCGTCTCGACCTTAAATCAGATTATTTTGTATTAAATAAAATCATTTTCCTCTACAAACTTCGGAGTCGTATTATAAAGGGAGATTATTTTGGGCACTTACGATTTTCTACAAGGTTTAGTCATTGGTTTTAAATTAATTCAAAATTTAATACTTTTATCAGATTCTGACGCTATTTATGTAACAGGTCTCCCCGCGTTGCCGACGATTGAGGAGCCTAAAGAAAAAAAGAGGTCTGTTGTGATCAGATGGTCGGACGGAGTGGGTGATGCAGCAAGAGCGGTTCCTGGACCTGTTTTCTACGTGCTAGAGGAGCAACACCATCTGGGACCGAAGTACGAGGAGATGAGACTTGGTGATTGGAATTTACTATTGAGAACGAATAAGTAAGTTCCTGATCAACATTTTACCATCCCACTTTCCTGCTAAGCCTTTTATTAAATCACTAACAAAAGAGTTCAGGAGTTCAGAGGAGTTCATAATTGTTACTTTCTCTTTCAAAGCCTAAAGAATAATCCGACTAATGGTGTTTTAATTTTGCAAAAGTATAGAAAAAAAACACTGTTCTGTATATTCGAATGATAAATGAGTAAATTGAAATGAAGATAGGTAAAACATGGTCGATCGTTAAATGAGACTAACAAAATGGCTAATTATCTCATAGAAAATTTATAGGATGTTTTCACATACGAAGTATGGAATCTTCATAATGTATCCATTGTTCTCGTAGACAAAGAACAAATATTTTAGAGAGTCAACCATTAAACGACATTAACATCTTTGAAAGTTTTGCCACACAATACATATTAGGGACGAAGAGACCCATACCTATTGTACCCCCTACCTTCTTACTCACTTCATTGTACTATTCAAAAACCTTAACCTTTCCTCTAGATTTGTCTACAAATCGGACTTATACTACTACTGATGCATCAAGCACAAAAATATGTTTGTGGGTTTCGTGGATTCCTCCTCAGCTTGAGCACTCAATATTTACCACCGTACCGTCTATCTACATTCAAAATGTTGTTGATGCTTTTTTTCTGATTTTCTCAAAGAGTATTAAGATTTCATACACATAGGTACATATTTCATCTTTTTTAAAAACTATCTTGCTCACGTGATTTAAGTGAGAAACGCTCTACTAGTTTCAAGCTACATCGGGTCCCTTATTCATTACCAGTTGTCTTACGATAGTTGCTCTACAAAAATATTCGATTTCAAGCAATATGAAATTCACTTTTTTGCTCGATAGACTAAGAACATATTTTTTATCTATTTTCTTAAACTTTCGTGTTTATTCCTTAAAAATAATACCAGTAAGATTTTACTTCATAAATATCGTTTTTTGCGCTATCTAGATAGTAGAAAATATTAATTCAACGTAACGTTACTGCGTGCAGCGTAACAAGGAAAATAGAAAGTAATTGTGCACCTACTTCTATTATGTATGAACAAAATCTAGTCTACAGTACAAAATTACATTAGCCTAAATTGATTACTTAATGAAAATATAACAGCCACGTAACGACTAGTACTATAAAATCTGAGTGCTTAATCCAAAAAAATTTAGTTATTTATTGCCAATAATACAGGGTGATTTATAGTTGATTACTTACTGCAGTGATGGGGTAAAAAGTAGTATGCCAAAATGTAATCTATCTCTTTGCCAAATTACATTCAGTTCCTTTCAGTAGTTTTCATGTGAGAACGAAACAAATATCCATCCAGTCATACTTTTGCGTGTGAAATACTTATTAGCAAGATTTTTAAGTTTTTTCAAACAGATGATTATTAGTACCTAGTCCTAACTCTAACAGAGCATCAAGAAGCACAGACTCATACACTACAGCTAAAAGACCGACGGTTACTAAGAATTTGATACTTCCTTTAGCCCAATCCAGGTCGAGACTTGAAAAATCATTTTTACCCCCTCAACTGGTCACACAATTGTCGCTTTCAAGATCCCATTTATATTAACTTAAGAGCTATACAGATCCCTAAAACAAACATAACACGTTTAGACATAAAATCATCATTGCAATTAAGTTTTATGTACTGGTTGTTATTGATCGAATTACAGTAATTTTTGAACTGTGAATTGGTGTAAATCACTATCTACATAAATATTAATGATGGTGATTCTCAATATTGCCTCGTTTTTGTTTTGAATGAACGTAAGTAGATAACAGTTGAGAATGAAAAAATTAGAAAGGTACCTACTCCAGCCAGGATTGCAGGCGAGCGATGATCTCACCTCATCACCTTACGGTGGCTGGAAATCATAGCTCGTTGGTCGGTCGGTAAGTCGACGTGGGTCTGGTCGGCCGGCGAGCTGCCATGATTCGCCGACGGTCTGGTCGGTCGGCGAATCATGGCAACAGACCCGAGTGTACGACGCGTAGCGATCCGCCCGCGCCTCAAATAGACCACCACAGACGGGGCCCTATAGGGCTGATGTTAATCCGGGGTTGCGGGGTAAGCGCAATGAGGCACTGGGACCTCGGCCCAGATCAGAAGTAGGAACGGGGGTTTTTAGTCAGTAAGAGTCTGACACTCTCTCTCGCCTTACCCTGGGAGGAAGAAGTCATTTGATGATTTTCCCCTCACAAAAAAATCCAGGATTGCGGGACTTACGGGTACAAGCACAATTATGTACCGCAACACGGCTTAGAGTAGGAGAAGGAACGGGGTGTTTTTAGTCAGTAAGAGTCTGACTCGTCAGAACCAGGGTGGAACAAGTTTCTCTATGATTTTTCTACCATAAAAACATACTATTTACTATAACACCGGTACATGACAATGTTTTCGTACATTTTAGACTCTACTACAATAATACAGTAGTAAGTTACGTATAACTGCGAGCGTTTGTAGCAAAAACTTTCATATGAAAATATCAAATAATATATCAAACACAATCCGAAAAAAATAACGGAGGTAATTAATTAAAAATAATTTCCTAATCATAAAAAATAATACCTACTGATAAATGACACAGCCATTTATATGTACAGGTAGCAATATTTTTTTACCCACAAAATTATACCGAGCGTCAAAGTGAAATCGTCTATTATTTTACAATCGATTAACGTTCTCACGAAAAGAATAGCTTAAAACATTTCCTAGTCGCTTTGTCAGTGATTTTATTACTACCTAATAATAAAAAGTGAAGTGTGTATAGCCAATTACTAGTAAATAGGAACAATTTAAACAATACACAATGAGAATTGAATATAGACTTTCATTTTAAGTTTTTATTACTTAATCAAGAAGCTTTGTCTTTGTAATATTATGATAACATTATTCGCTGCTCGCTTTACTGATGTTGGAGTTTTAATATATGTTTAAGCATTTGAGTAGGGCAATAGACAATTTTTGTGTGGAAGTTCGGTAGGTACCTACCTAGATAAAAATTAAGTATATATTGTCTCAGCACATGCCCTGCAACATAAGTTAACACCAGAACTATTCCAAGTTTGTTGCCGGCAACATTGTCAATGGGTGGCATTGAGCGTGGCATGTACTAATACTATAAATATCCTTTTAAATGGCAATTAAATCATTAAGTTTTGACCAGATATAAGCTTGAACTCTGAAATAAGGAAAAAAAGTAATAAAATAATAAACTATTAATACTTACCTACATACATCTTTCAACAGAACCAAAGTATCTTTACGAAATGCTCTGAAACCCGGCCGTTGGTACCGGTTCCGAGTAGCAGCAGTAAGTTCATCGGGAACGAGAGGATTTTCTGCTCCAAGCCCTCCATTCACACCACGACGGGGACCACGTCCTCCTCCATCCCCCAAGAAGCTGAAAGTTCGTCCTGTAAGAGAACATAACGGTGAGTTACATTTTTGTTGAAATCTATTTTCTGCCGAGTGGCGCTAGCGTCGCTTCAAGTCCACTTCGCGTCTAATTTTCGTTACAAAATCTAGTACTTAATGTTTAGAAACGTTTAATTAGGAAGTGAATAGTTGTGGTATTAGCTGGGACATACAACATAGCTAGCATAATAAATAAGTAGCATTCAAATGACAAGTTCCCGATATATTATGATGATCAAATTTAGAATAGAAGAAATGTTTAAGCGTTCGATACGAGTATAGCTTAAACTTGAGATATTTTTACCACTAGAGACGACTACCATTTTTAAATTACTCCCTTCGCTAGAAAGGATAATTAATGGACCGTAAAAGCTAACACGGTGACACGGTCCTAATTTCGGATACAATTTGACCGATATGACTCACGGGTGAGACAAAATCAGATATTATGCCCTTACTTATATTGCCTATGTATGACTTTATATGTATGATAATAATTTATTACATAGGCTAATTCTTCGTAGAACGATGCTGACTACTAGGTACTGGCGGTTTGGAATGTGTCGATGACCAATTTTTTGTTTTAAAAAATTGACAGCAATCTTTCGTTCCACCAACTAATCTATACCTCATATATATAAAAGAAAGTCTTGTTAGTTACTCCACATAACTCAAGAACAGCTGAATCGATTTAGCTAAAAAATTGGCAGGGAGGTAGTTTAGAGCCAGGAAAAGGACATAGGATAGGATAGAGTAGGTTGTGTAGGTTAGGTAGAGAAGGGTAAGAAGAGTAGGGTAGGTAGAGTAAGGTAGGTAGTATAAGGCACATAGAGTAGGGTAGGTAGAGTAGGGTAGGTAGAGTACGGTAGGTAGGGTAGGGTAGGTAGAGTAGGGTAGGTAGAGTAGGGTAGGTAGAGTACGATAGGTAGAGTAGGGTAGGTAGAGTAGGGTAGGTAGGATAGGGTAGGTAGGGTAGAGTAGGTAGGGTAGGTAGAGCAGGGTAGGTAGTCAAATGAAAAGAGCGACGCCGCGAGTAAGAGCTAGTCACTTTATACATATATGACATTATTATTTATGACACTACAACTAAGATCTCAATCAATGTTTTATGAGACAAAATAAAACAAACACCTGAGTACTGTTTCTTTGAATGGCTTGAATATGTATTGTTTACCTAAGTATATTTGTTATAATTGTCTGAAAAATCTTATTTCTTTTTTAAACACAAGTAACATTGGTTTTCGTTTTTCTTTTTAGGAACCGTCACTGTGAGATTGGAATGGAAGGAGCCACACTCCGACTTACCAGTGATGCGGTACAAGGTCTTTTGGAGTAGGCGTGTCAAAGGCTTGGGAGGAGAATTGGACTCAGTGCTGGTTAACCATCAAACGGTGCCCAAGGTAAAGTAATCTTTAGCATAGAAAGTTTAAAGTACATTTCGCATTTGCTCCGTTTCATCTCACTTCAAAACGTTGGTTGGCAGTTGGATCCTACATATAATTGAGTGGTACTTAGGATCTAATAATAATTAATTTTATTTGTCTTTTGTTCCCCTCTTGTCGTTACCGTAGATATTTTCTAAAAAACAACCGCCAATTGTATTTCGAAAACTATATTGGGTCAATGGTAGGCACTGAGATACATAAAAATACTTAGATAATTGAAGATAATTTTAACGAAAACATTTCTTTTTTCAGGACCAAAATTACATTGAAATCAAGGACTTACAGCCAAACTCGATGTACTTCTTGCAAGTACAAACGATCAGTCAGTTTGGTCTTGGTAAACTTCGCAGTGACAAGGCGTCTATTTTCTACAACACTACATCTACAGGGCGACTTGGTAACTGTCTACCTATTTAAATGAATTTGACAGGGGAAATCTCCTGACTGTCTTGAAACCACCCTGTTCTCTTGCTCTGAGAGCTTCTATAACCCTGGCTGAACATAAGACCTTATTGAGGATACCTAGTTGGGGATTTGTGGTACTCTGTTGAGGCACGTGCAGAACGCTACGTGCCTCGTTTCCACAACCGGTCCGCCTGCTTCTTTGCGAGCATGTTCGCTTTGCAGAAAGTTAAGACGGCTTCCCAGTTCCTCTGGTTCCAGACCACTTAACGATTATAATAAAAGTCGGTAAAAATCCTGAGGCTAGGAACCTACAATATCTTTAATTTTTTAGGTACTAATGGTCACCCGCGGCTGCGCCCGCGAGGATGTCGATTTTGGATTTATCAAGTTTTTGTTTTTTAATTTTCTTTACGTACAAACCTTCTCTGGACTTCCACAACATTAGCCAAATTGGTAAAGGCATTGTTGAGTTATAACATTACAGCAAAAGGTAGCATTGATTTTTATTTAATATACATTGATTAGGTGACCGTTGAATCAAGTCAACATGAGCCAAAAATTTCTAAATAAAAATCAGTTCATAGGGTTGCTACTTAGCTTTCCGATTTCATGACCCCGGCCGTTGATAAAGGGACAACGTACAGGTCGGTCTATATCTGATCTCGTTAAATTAATTTTTATTATAGTCGAAGCCTTAAAAAATCAACGCAATTCGAAAGACGAAAAAATATAAAATTGTAATTATTTAGGTATATTATTAAATCACAAATCACCCCTGAGCATCTACTACATCCTTTTTTCTCTGTGATCTTGAGGCCTTTATTGCTTACAAGCTGCTAGGTACTTGTCCTACTGTCCAGGAGAAGAAACGTGGGGTTTTTAGTCAGTAAGAGTCTGACACTCTCTCTCACCCCACCGAGGGCCAAGAAAATAATTTGAAAAATTTGTGCCCTCAAAAAAAAAACGCTATGCCCCGCTGCGGGAAAGCATCACTACACCTACCATAAGCTGTATGTAGCCTAGAAAAGACCCGCTGTCAAACTTCATATTCCAGATTTTGTTAAAATATATTCAAAATAAAGCCACACAACCACGAAGCCAGTTACGAATAACTGCCTCCACCGACCGGTGAAAATATTAAAAATTTAATCGTGATTCGTGAAACGTGTCAGAAACGACCTAGTTCTATCGCTCCAACGGTTGTAGTGGGTAACGAAGTGCTCTACGGGCGCAACATCTAAATAATTTAGCTAGACATTCCGTCGTTGAATTACAAATTGGAGCGGATAAAGCAGATCGAAGTGAACCCTATGTAACCTACGTATATAATGCTTTGGTTGCTAGAAATTCTTGAATTTCGAACTTTTAACTCAGAGTCCTTATATGAACGTTTTAACTTAGCTATTTCAAATTATTTTCACGAAGCTGTTCTTATTAAAGCTGACGTCCAAGTCTTATAATATCTCGTTTATGTAAGGTGGCGAGGCAATCTCTTTTTTTATTTTTGAAAATACGCAATGAGTTTGTACTACAACCAAAGTTTCATAAAGAAATTATTTTAACTATTCATTACGTTCAGTAAATTACAAAAAAAATGGTTATCATATTTTAATTCTTTGATTTGACGATCTTATATAGTAACTTATAAGCCCTTAGATTTATATTTTTCTATGCAATAGGACGGCAAACGAATGGATTATTGGATGCTAAGCAATCGGACACCTGAAACATCAGGCGAGTCAAGACTTCAAGAGAGCATTGCCGATCGTTGATCGTTTGGGGATTAGGGTTTCGGAGATATAGGGATTGGGGCAAGGGAAGAACGATTAGAGCTAAGATAGGCCAAAGGATTGTAAAAACAATTTAGGTTTATGTATTGACCAGTATCTAAGTAAATATGTAGAAATATGGAAACCAATAATAAATGAGCCATACTTGCCTACAGTTGCAATAATAAAAATATGCACAGTTCATACCAACGATTTGTCTGGTTCATAAACAAAACAAACCGATCAAATTGACAAGAAAAGCAACCTGATAATTATAATTTTCTTTCAGAATCACCTCCAGAACCGCTTCAAAGACGTGACAATAAGAAGATAAAAGGTCTCAGCTTACACAAAATTGTGTGGTACAATAACAAGTTAAAGGCTAGAATCGCTTGGCAGCCTCTCCCTAGTGTTTACGAGCAACCCGGAAGGTAATATTCCTAACAAACAATAAAAGATAGAGGTATACTTAGGAAGGACTTACATGTCACATCTTTCACATTGGTATACCGATTATTATTCTTTATGTAGGTAGGTAAGCCAGTAATAAGTATTTAAGTAGGTATCTATTTTAAATAAATATTTAAGTAATACTTAGTAGGCTGTAAAGTATACAAGTATCAAAATGGGTTTGCTATAAGGTGGTCTTGTATAATTAAAATAGGCAGGTACCTACTTAAATATAAGGTCATCATTTTTTTTTCGAGAATAGCTCTACCAGTTTCATGTAATACTGAGACTCGGATTCAGATGACATTTCTGCGCGAAGTCGTGCCGCGTCGCGCTCGCCGCGTCGGTCACCGCTCATAATTTATGAGTGACTGACTATGACTTTAAATTAGTTAGTTGTGCCTTTCTCGAATAATTTCAATGAGTCACTTATAGTCAATTATAAATTTCAACCCAAATTAAAAATCGTATAAGATTTGGTACCTACCTATATAAATCTAATAAGAACCGTTCCGGTCATTAATTTCCGGTTCTTATCTAGGTATACCTTTAAATTGATGTGTTGTTTTTTTACGTAGTTACCTGCTTAAACCAAATTTTCTTGATAATTAAACTTCCTACTATAAAATAAATAATAATATGTTACAGGTATTACATCCATTGGAAAGCGATTAAGTGCAAAAATCCCAAAAAGTTACGCAAAGAAGGCCTAACTGCTACGACTGAGGTAAAAACGTTTAAGTAAATAGAAAATAAAACATTAAAATATATTTTAGTTTTTGTGCAATTTTCCAATTTATTTTTTGGAATAGCATGAAGTTAGAAACGAGTCAAAAGTGCGGTAAAATTTTATATTGCCATGCAGTTCAAATAACTACCATTTTGGTAGAAATTTTGAAGTAGTAGTTTTTAATTGTTATCTTATTCATTTGCAGGACACGACCTTCGAACTATATGAGTTAAACTACCAGTGTATTTATAAGGTGAACGTTAATTCTACGCCGCGTGTGAAAACTCCAGATTCAGATCTTACAGTGACTGTTCCTGGGTGTGAATATTTTAAAAAAAGAGTCGCTAATAGTACAGTTATAAACTGTGACGGACATAATTAATTTGTATTAAAAATATTCTAAGTGTATCTTGACTGTTAATTTTATTACTCACGTGTCGAGTTTCGATCACCTAACCATCTTATAAAAATAATTTACTTAAAACAACTTGATGAGAAAATAATAGCAGCCTTTAATTGTTTTTATTATAATGCTAGGTGAAATAATATGTTAATAATATTATAGTATTGTAAAAACATAGCTTTTAAGTTGTTGGAAAAGAGTTATCGAGGATTCACACTTTTTGTATGGTAAATGTTGTCAGTGAAAACATAAAGAAATATAATTTTAAAAACCTTAAAGCTTTTATTTATTAGGTTTACGACTATTTTAGTGAATAAAACTACTAAGTTACTACCTCTGAAATCTTTGGTCTTTTCAAAATATCCCAAAATGCCATTATCACAACTGTTCTAGTGTTTACTAACTATTCTACTGACAAACTACAATCACTGTAGTTTGTCATCGCGATTTTGTGTCTCTAAGTTGAGTGCAATGAAGATAGTTAGAAGACTGCACTTACTGCTGTGACGTGACAATACCATGGTAATCAACATCAGATGACTTCTTTCGCCCTGGGTACAATGAGAGGGAGTGTCACACTCACTGACAAATTTACATCCATTAACGTATAATAAAATTAGGATTCAATGTTTCATCAACCAGTATTAATACGACTTCGACAACTAATCAATATTCATTTATAAAGACCTATATTTATTTACAACACCTCAAAAGCAATATCCACAACATGCAACGTTATGAGAACACCAATAAGCTGGTACTCAAAATAACATACAGACAAGGCAGCTCTAGTATGCAGGCGAAACACGTTAGATTTGCAGCACCTAGCTTCCCTGATGAACAGACTGAAAGACTGCTTCTTCATTTTGACGTTTCAAAAGTACCTATTTAGTGTTTAGTTGGAATAAATGATTTTGGCCATGACTTTGACAAAGTATCCAGTAAACAATGTCGCAGCAGGCTTAGAACGACATAAAATCTATACTTTATTATATACGAGCTTCTGCCAGCGACTTCGTCCGCGTGATATAGTGACTTCTAGCAGATCTTTGGTTTTACCCACATAGTTGCAGATCTTATAGGATTTTTGGGAAGTTCTCCTTTTAAAGTCCTAGAATAAAAACTATCCTAAGTCCTTTCTCGAGTTTCAAAATATGTCTGTACTAAATTTTATCCAAATTGGTTCAGTAGTTTGAGGGTGAAAGATAGACAGATTTACTTACGCATTGATCATCATCATCAGCTTATAAGTGCCCACTGCTGAGCAAGGTCTCTTCTCACACGGAGAAGGTGTGAACATTAATCACCACGCTTGCTCAATGCGGGTTGGTGATTTCAAATTTATAGTTAGAAGTTTTAAGTCCAGGTTTCCTCACGATGTTTACCTTCATCGTATGTCAGTGATGTCTAAATTGTCATAGAAAGTACATATAATTCGAAAAAAGTCATTGGTACTTGCCAGGTTTCGAACCCATACCCTCATGCATGAGAAGCAGGCTCCTTAACCTCCTGGCCACCATGACACTACACATTAATAGCATTGGATTAAAATAAAATAAACACAAAATTTTTCGGAAAACTTATAGCAACACACTGAAACAACTCAAAAACTAAATATGGATTTTTGCGCGCCCCAAAACATATAATTTCCAAGCAATCTTATTCTTTTACTTATAGCTTCGGCCAGCGGCTACGCCCGCGTGCTGTGTTGATAAAAAACAGCCTATATCAATAGAACAAAATCGAAGTATACATAATATGTGTTATTAATCGTCTCATTTTTATGGGTACATCTCCAATGGGTAAATACCCTATTACTTACTAAGTCTTCGCTATCCGTCCGTCCATAGGTAGAATAGTACGGATCTAACTAATAGGTGAGTATTACAAATATTTCATAAAACCTATTATATTATAGTTTATACCGAGTTGCGTCGAGCACGGCAATCGTTACACAAAAATAATTCTTATAGCATGATTTAGTGTTCACATGCGTCGGCGCGATGGCTTATTATCCGAACTGCTAAGCTATCAGGAGTTACACGTGCTATTGTGAGTTAACCATAAAAGATAGACATATGTTGTAAAGCAATATTTTTTAGATAATTTTATGTAGTATATTTCCGTCATACATAATTTCTATGAAATTTAACCATTAAGGCTACACACGCGACGGAAACTTAAAAAAGGGAGTAACTTCCCCCTTTTTCTATCATTTCCCTTCACTGCTCTGCTCCCATTATTTATAGCGTGATGAAAAGTATCCTATAACCTGCCCAGGAGTATAAAGAATAATTATACCAAGTTTTGTTAAAATCCGTGCAGTAGTTTTTGTTTCTATTAAGAACATACAGACAGACAGACAAAAATTTTACTGATTGCATTTATGGCATCAGTATCGATCAGTTATTACCCCCTGGTAGTTATTTTGAAAATACATATATTTAATGTACAGAATTGACTTCTCTACAGATTTATTATAAGTATAGATTTAATATTAAAAAGCGGAAGAGTTAGCTTGTTTGAACGCGCATAGGCAGTATATATCATCACGCTTCATTCCACGGGTGCGCAGCAGTAACCAAAAATGTAGGTACAACCGCGTGCTATAATAAAGTTTGGCTACAGAAACTTTACACGAAAAGATTGAAAAAAACATGAAAAGGGCAAAAAGCATTTTTGCCCAAAGGGGATGAAACTGATAGTTTCGTGTACTTATACTAACTAAACACATCCTTAACTATATTTGATAATAATTATATCTGTTATTTTGCACCTGTTTTATAAATAATATAAATTGAAAAAAGTAGTTTTATTTTTTTCTTCGCTGGCAATATCTACTTCATGTTTACTCCGTTGCCAACTTCATTCAGGACATTTGCAACCCTCAGAATGTCAAAAGTAAATAAAAAGAATATTTTGTGAAATAATTAAAATTTAAAACCGTAATTACACATTTTGCTAATATTTACCTACTTGCACCTATTGTGTTATTGTTTACTATTTTCACATTATAAGTGTTATTTAATAGTGTCGTATACAAATCTTATTGGAAAATTTCGCGAATGAGATCATTTTACTGTGTAAAAAACATTTTTCTTCTTGGGAAAGTTATATCCTTCTACATTTTCCAGTACAAGGCTTCCTACTGAAATATCATTTGGTGTTCATTTAATATTAAGTGGATACTAGAGGTGCGAATTTGCCAGGGCGTAACCACTGCTGAGGCCGATTGTAGGCTGTGTTTAAAATGATATTTATTAATATTTTCTGAAACATAACGAACAGTGTTTGTGTGAAAAATGGCTGAGGACGAAGTGCTTTTCGACGATGTGTACGAATTGTGTGAGATCATTGGCAAGTAAGTAAATATTGCAATTTATTTCGTGTTAAAGTAACGTGCGACATGCATTCGCACTCCCGTGTATTCAATTTTATCTATTGGTTATTTTACACCCTGCGTAAAACTACAAACGTTACACTACGAATAAACATTGTAGTAAAAACTTCGAAGGATTACGTTTTCTTTTTAAATGTAAACAGATTTTTTGCATAGTATAAGAGATTTTTGTAACTGAAATTACTTTTTAAAACTGTAACCATACATTTTCAATTTCAAACCTTTTTTACCGCTTATTATTTACCATATAATAAGTAGGTTTATTCCAATTTTAAAATAAACCCTTTGGAGTTTTTGATACAATAAATATAATTCATTGACTATTAGGCAACTAATAATACTCAACATAAAGTGGTCACATGATTTCAAATAAATTAATGTTTTTGATTGTTCCTATGTTTACATTGCAATAATCTTGAAGTGTTTGCTTAGATAACATTTATGAGACAGGTATAAACGGTTCAGAGTTTATGAATGAGTTCTGACAGTAATAAAAACATCACTTTTATTTCTATTTTATTAGTTCTTTGAAAGAAGCAATTGATACTTACTTTAGATAGAGTGTCTGTAAAATATTTATTATTCTGCTAGTTAGACTAATAAGTAAAATATGTAAATGTGATAATAAGATCTAGAACTATAATCTACGAAGAGGAGGTGATAATTAAGACTCATAAAATCAATCCATAAAAAAGATTTTATAAGATTTTAAGTGCAGTGAAGTTTATCATGGTATCTAATGGGGTTCTAGTTTTATTAGTTTTGATTTGAATAAAATTTTTTTTAAAAAAAGTTCTATTGAGTTAAATGTAATTTAGCCTAGCTTCACTGACAAACAGACTGACAGACTAGTATTCTATTTTGATGTTTCAAAAGTACCTATTTATGGTTTAGTTGGAATAAATAATTTTGACTTTTACTTTAACCATATATTGTAAAACAAATCATTTTTGCTATGACTCACAACTCCCTAAGCCACTGCTGCCAACTTCCTTCTAAGTAAATCAAGAATATTAAGAATCTAAATAAATAAAGAATATTATCTACTGCAGCCTTTAACAAAATAAACCAGGGTTCACTACAGAGTTTTTATTTTGTTAAAAAATATTGTTTCAATCAAAACAACTGTCTGTAGTATAGTTAGAGCTCTTTTTTGAATAACTAGGTCTATTAAATAAATCCTCTATTATATTTCTGGTTGCATGAAACTTGTATAATAGCTAAAGGTGGGTTATTTTATCACTTATGCTATGTTCTTCTCTCTCTTACCTTTTGGGGATTAAAGGTATGATCTTATAACAAAATGTGGCAATAAACTTACTTATAAGCCCCTCTGGGCAACCCATCAATGTGTATTTAATTTTGAAAATAATTAATTCCTATCTAACACTAATTAATGTTTTAATGGCCACAAATATTTGTCTGAAACATCCACATGTCAGTCTAATTTCACTATAATTACAGTTCACTTTTACTATTAATATTCGGTACACTGTTAAAATTGTAAATTGAACCAAATTCATACTTGACAAGTCATACATAATTTATATCGGTAATCATTGGAAAGTAGTATGAAATAACTGATACTTGATGCCAGTGTTGTGAATTAAATATTTCATGTGAATTAATGATTGCAGGTAAACAACATTGTGTTCTTATACCTTGCATAAATAATATAAACATAAAATAATATTTATGGTAGACAACATCTTTCAAAATAAATATCAATAATCAAGGAAATGAATAATAAAATCATTTCTGCCGAATGATGATAATTAATTTACAGGTTGATTAAGTTAGCCGTTCTTAATAAAATAAATTCCAATTTTCAATTGGGGAATTAGCTGTTATAAATGCTGACTATTTATTTGACACCAAGAGTAAACAGGTTTTGATAGACTAGTTCTAATTATGTTGATATTATATCTAGTTTTCATATAAAAATTATAATATAACACTCCCAAATTATCTATCAATATTATATATATGTCAACCCATTTGATAATGTTATCTTTTTATAATTAAGTTGTAGTATATAAGTGATTTAGATAAATACAAACCATTAAATAATGTTTCTAGGGGACCATTCAGTCTGGTCCGGCGCTGTGTCCATCGACAAACAAGCCAGCAGTTTGCTGTGAAGATTGTTGATGTGGCTCGCTTCACAGCTAGCCCTGGTCTTAGCACAGCTGGTAAGATCTGCTTATTTGTATGTAAAATATAGTATGAAAATCAGTATATACAACAAGAATTAGAAATCCATGTATATACAACAAGAATTAATATTATATCATATTAATCACTATTCACTAAACATTGTCAGGTTTTACACTAGGTACTAAAAGTAATTGATTAAAAGATACAAAAACAGTGTTACACATTTCGATAACATAAAAAATAAATGTTATGTTATAATAATTTTGTTACAAAAATAATGATAATAATCCTGTATGAATGTAAGGTTAATTAATGAAGAAAGTCTTGCCTGACAATAGTTTACTGTGTTTTACAGATTTGAAACGAGAGGCAACAATATGCCATATGTTGAAGCACCCGCATATTGTGGAGCTGCTAGAGACATACAGCTCCGAAGGAATGCTATACATGGTGTTTGAATAGTAAGTTATGTTGCAGATTTTTTTAAACTAATACTTGTTTTTCCGTTGTTAAACTTTGTTTGTTTTATGTTAGAATATAGTTTTTGTTAGGAAAGTTTAATTAATTCATAAAATGTGTTTAATTCCAGCATGGATGGTTCGGATCTCTGCTTCGAAGTGGTACGCAGAGCCACTGCTGGATTTGTCTACAGTGAAGCTGTTGCATGGTGAGTTTTTTAACCAGCTTATTTTAGGACGAATTCTTGAATGGTGGTCTTTGAATTTGTTGGATGTGTCCCAATCTTTATATATATAATTCTGCTGTACGTATGTATGTCATTGCACTGCTCCAAAACGGCTCGACCGACTTAAATGATTTTTTCTGTATGAGTCAAGCTCAAGTGTCGCCTTGGATGGTTTAGATTCACAAATCAGCCCTGCAGATGGCGTTGATTGCTTGAAAAATCATGTGATTTCGGAAACGGCCCTAAAGATTTAGCTGAAATTTGATATGCGGGATTTACAGCACTACAGTACAGTCTTTAAGTTCAATGACAAGACAGCTTATTCGTATATGCTCGATAACATTTTACTTTGTCTTTCCAGTCATTACATGCGTCAGATACTGGAAGCTCTTCGTTATTGCCATGAGAACGATATTGTGCATCGTGACGTCAGACCTCACTGCGTCTTACTAGCTGGTCGTGACAACTGTGCTCCCGTCAAACTTGGAGGGTTCGGTGTAGCTGCTCAACTGCCTACCCCCACTGCTAATCGAGTTCAACCCGGTATGATGTTTGGTATTATTTTGTTAGTTCAAATTGTGCTGCATTGTTACTGTATTAGAGTTTAATTTCCTATGAATTCTTGTGGATTTTGTAAAAAAATAACTTGATTATCTTATTTGTGTAGTTTTTTGTTTAATAGTTTTAGGTACGATTTTAGTGTAATAGTTTTAGGTACGGTTTCCCGGTGTTCATACCAAACTAGTACCAATAGCCATTTTAGTCAAGAAAATATTCTTATTTTCTGATTTGAATAGGTACCTAACTATAGTCAGACTTTTAATTCGATTCCTGAATTGACATTGACCACTGTCATTTTGTGAAATAATGATACCACATATAACAGTGTAGTGATGAACACAAAAATCGATAAACAATCAGTGAATCAGTTTCAGGAAGGCATTCAAAAAATTACGGCTACCGAATGGTCTAAATGTGTATCCCATGTTTTCAAAGAAGAGGAAAAAATTAGTAAGCTAGATATGTTAATTGACAATAAATATCAAAGACACAATTCATAATAAATGTTACATAGAGTAACGGCGATAGCGATAGCGATGACGGCGACAATTTATAAAATTTCTGTTTTATTTGTCACGTTCCTTCACGATCACATTTTTTATTAATTTCACACACAATTACAAAAGAAAAGTCTCAGATCGTTAATTAATTGTCAAAACTAAATTATCGGTTCAGAAATATTTTATTTCCTGATAAACTTAGTTTACGAGAGTAAATTTATAAACGAGAGGAATCGATTCAGAAAAAATCGATTTCCATATCGAATAATTTCGCAACGTCACTATTTATTACGTGTCATAACGTTGCAACACTGAAATTGTCAAATCTGGAATGGAATTAAAATTCCGAGTGGGCGTAAAATCAGATTAGGACTTTCGTTGGTAGTGGTGAAGGTTACGCACGTGCTTTTATCGGTGCTACGATTGTTGTCAATTTTAGTGATCTTATTCATAGTGAACTAAATTGAAACGTTTTATTTTGTGTGTTGTTTAATTGTGTGTGTAAGTTTTAATAAGGTAGTGTGTACTCTTTGTTTTAACACTTGTTCTCTCATCCCACCTTTTCTAATTTTTTAACAATGGACGAGGAGAAGCCCCCCGATCCTCCCGACAAATCGGATTATAATCCCGTCTTATGTGCTTCCCTCCCCTACGACCACCAGGAAAATGACTTAATGGATTCCGAATCCAATCTTAATAGAAAACGACCTGCAGGCTCCCCCATTATCTCCCGCGTCAACCCTCCGAAGCTAGCAAAAAATATTAATGGTAGGCAGTGCTATACGGCTAAGGACAACCCACCTTATATCATTCATGTCTCTCTTAAGGACTCCGAGACGACTGGCACTACTCTCCATCCAATTAAATTCGGTATGTTTTTGACAAAGAATAATATAAATAATATCAAAATTGGAGGAGTGAAGCGACTCGGCAGGAATAGAGTGTCGGTCGAGTTTGTCTCTCACCAAGATGCTAACAGTTTCCTGGTTAACTGTGTGGTAGCTCAAAGTTATGTCACCTCAATCCCTCAATACAACATCACAAGAATGGGTATTGTGAGAGATGTTCCCATTGAGTGGACAGAGGAGGAAATAATTAGAAACATCAAGGTTCCCGCTGGATGTGGTATTGCTATCAAAGCAAGAAGGTTAAACCGTAAAGTGTCATCAGAAAATGGTACGGAATGGAAGCCTACCCAAACTGTGGTTCTCACTTTTGATGGGCAAATTCTTCCAAAGAAAGTTTTTTGCTTTTACTCGGCACTCCCCATAGAACAATACACATACCCTACAATACAGTGTTTCAACTGTTGTCGTTTCGGGCACACACGTACTCTATGCCGCTCCAAGCCACGTTGCTTTAGATGTGGACAGGATCATCCTGGTGATGGATGTGTAGTAACCGAAGAAGTTGCACATTGCATTAATTGCAGTGGCAACCATTTTGCTACCTATAATGCTTGCCCTGAGTTAGGTCGCCAAAAGAGCATTAAAGCTCTAATGGCAGAAAAGGCAATCTCCTATGCGGAAGCAAGCCAGGTATTTCCCTCAGTTAAAAAGTCATATGCCGAGGTATCTAAACCCAAATCCACCAACTACATCCAATCCACACCAACCAAAAAATCACCCCCGCAGAGACTATCTTATAAAAAAACTGTCTTGGTCAAATCCAAATCCCATGCTCCTCTTTCTCCCAGTTATGATAAGAAGGCCCATCAGGCCCTTATCCAAAACTACTCCTTTTCCCCATCTCAGAATGGTTGCGCTTTCCCTGTGGAATCCGGAACCCACAGCTCTAAAAACATTTTAGACATAATTTCCAGCATGCTCATGGCAGTGTTATCCAACCCTGCCCACACCGTACCTGACCACGTTGCCCATAGATTAGCCACCATCGTAGATTACATTTATAAAATTCCATCCACTTACAATTCTCCAGTGGAACGTGAGGAGTACTCTTCCCAGGAAGAGTGACTTGCTACACCTTATCAACAAATTCCAACCATCTATTTGTGGACTTGCTGAGACATGGCTCCAACCGAATATTAATTTCGGGATCCCGTGTTTCAGTGTTGTCAGACATGACAGATCTGATGGTTATGGAGGATGTGCTTTGTTAGTAAGTAACAAAGTACCCTTCACCCAGATCCCTCTACCCTTCGTTGGCGACGACATAAATGTTGTCGCTGTTAAGGCTGAGGATATAAATATTTTTATGTTTTATATTGCACACCCTAATATTAATCATTTGGCCATAATTAAAAATTTACTTATGTCAGTGAGTGGCCCATTACTTGTAATGGGTGACTTCAATTGTCACCATTATAGATGGGGTTCCGATACCTGCGACAACATAGGTAGCGAGTTTGTAGAAATGATAGATGAGCTTAACCTATGTGCCATTAATGACGGCAGCCCAACCCGTAGGTCTGAATTTGGGCAAAGAAGCAGTTGTGTAGACTTAACCTTCTGCTCACCCAATATGGCAAGCGTGCTGAATTGGAGCTGTTTGAATATGACCTATGGTAGTGATCACTATCCCATAATAATCAAACACCTCTCTAAATCTGTCCCCGATAAATCCCTCCCCCCTCTCTTAAAATATCGATTAGAAAAAGCAGATTGGGACCTGTACTCTAAATTGTTAGATATCCGCATTTCTTCCCTCCCACGTATTGATATTGAGAATCCTTTGGAGTGTTTTTCAAAGTTTTCAGAGCTGATATCTTCTACAGCTGAAGATTGCTTCCCTGTGAAAAACACACCAAAAGGCAAAATCCCCTCCCCTCCCTGGTGGGATAGTGAATGCACTGCCATGATAAGAACCAGGAATGAGGCCGAAAAGGCATATAACCGAGACATGAGCCTGGAAAATCTCCTTAATTTCAAGCAGGTGTTGGCTAAGTCAAGGAAACTTTTTAAAAAGAAGAAGAGGCAGGGGTGGCAGAGTTTCTGTAGTTCCCTGAGCCCATCAACACCGATAACAACAGTTTGGCGGAGGGTGAAGAGCTTTAGAAATTCCATAAAGCCTACTTCTATTTCTATCCTGCCTGACGGTCTGAGTCACAGTTTCCTTACTAGCATTGCCCCTCTGTACGTTCCTGGCGAGGAGGAATGCTGCGTGGGACATTGTGAAGAATCGCGTGACCCGCTTGATAGGAATTTCTCCATGGATGAGCTCCAAATGGTTCTAAACCACGTAAGAGACTCCGCTCCAGGGATTGATGGGTTCCCTTACTCCTTTTTGGTGAAAGCAGGAGCCAAAACGAAGCAGTACTACCTTGACTTAGTCAACTTCTGTTTTACTTTCGGCTATATTCCTCCTACCTGGAAGGTTCAGGTTATCATGCCGCTGTTGAAAGCTGGCAAAGATCCCGGTGACCATTCGTCTTACAGACCTATTGCCCTATCGTCCATACTTTTAAAAATTTTAGAACACCTTATAAAGACCAGGTTGGAATGGTCGATAGAAGGCCGGGGGCTGTTTCCGGCGACTCAGTTCGGCTTCAGGAAAGGTCTGGGTACGGCTGACAGTGTGGGTACCCTCACTTCAGCCATCCGACTGGCCCTTAGCAGGGATGAGTCGTTGGTGGCGGTCTTTCTGGACGTCTCATCCGCCTATGACTCGGTCCTCCTACCCCTTCTCAGGCAGAAGCTGCAAGAGCTGAGAATCCCGAGTAGGATTTGCCAAATTATAGGCTGCATCCTTTCCAACCGCACCCTCCAATTGAGAACTCCTGGGGATGAGCCTTTACAGAGAACATCCTGGAGGGGCTTACCTCAGGGGTCTGTCCTTAGTCCCATCCTGTTTAATATCTATACCCACGACCTCCCTTCCTGTCTAAATTATGATTGCAGAGTCCTTCAGTATGCTGACGATATCGCATTAATGGTCACTAACAGCTCTATAACAGATGCTACCACCTCCATGAATGTCTCTTTGTCCTCATTACACCAATGGCTTCTCAATCATGGGTTGTCTTTAAGCGCCCCAAAAAGCTCAACTGTCATTTTTTCCCGCAGACGTCGCCTTCCAGACATTCACATAGAGATAGACGGTCAGCCCATTCCAGTTATGAGGAAGGCTAGGTTCCTGGGCGTCATCCTCGATTCTAGGATGTCGGGGGTAGATCACGTAGAAGCCGTAGTTAGAAGATGCGAGCGTTCAGTGTGTGTACTCAGAGCACTAGCTGGGGTATGGTGGGGTGCTCACCCTTACACGCTGAAACTCGTATACAATGCATTGGTCAGAAGTGTGATGGACTATTGCTGTTTTCTTATGGCGCCCTGCAATAAGCAAGCACTTAAAAAGCTAGATTCCATCCAGGCCAAATGCCTAAGAATAATTATTGGAGCTATGAAGTCTTCCCCTATAAACGCTCTTCAGGTTGAATGTGCAGAGCCCCCCCTCGACCTTCGAAGACAATACCTGGCAGACCGTTTCGTTTCTAAAGTCCTGACCCGCTCTTCTCATCCCCTACTTCCTATCCTTGAGCAAATCCATTGTTCCTATGGTTCTTCTCCATATTGGAACAATAAACCTGTCCCACCCGTGATTGTTAGGTACAGGGAGCTTAAAAACCTCTCTGCACCCATCAGTCAATACCCTATCCTTCCGGTTTTCTCTTCCGCATATGAGGTTATTCTCTTTAGGCCTAAGCTGGTTCTGAGTTTGGGCATTTCAAAGTCATCAGTGGACGCCAAGGGTGATTTTGAGCGCGCGCTGAGCAATTACTGGCACGGCTGGAATGTGTTTTACACGGATGCATCCAAATTATCCCGAGATGGATGCACAGGAGTGGCAGCATATTTCCAGAACTCAAGAATTGCTCTGCTCTCCAAATGTCCCCCTGAAGCCTCCGTGTTCACTGGGGAATGCGTTGGCATTCTGGAGTCCATCAAATTTATTAAATCGCACAACCTCAGCAACTCAGTTATCTTCTCAGATTCTCGAAGCAGTCTACAAGCGCTCGGTCAAGACCAGCTTTATTCCCGGACGCATTGTAGTCTGATCATAGAAATAAAATCTTTGCTACTATCCTGCCAAAGAGACGGACTAAATATTGAGATCGCATGGATTCCTGGCCACTCTGGTATATGCGGTAACGAGTGTGCTGACAGATTGGCAAAGTTTGCGGCCGTGAATAATGTTGAACGTCACCACTATATTGTGTATGGGTATGACATACGTGCCGATACTAAACTCAAGCTCTTCGACTCGTGGGCTACAGTGTGGGCGGACTCCTCTAAGCGGAAAGGAGCTTACTATGCAAGTATCCAGACCGGTATCCAGCGGAAACCTTGGTTCTCCAAGCACAAGAAACTCCCCAAACACACTGTTTCGTCTTTGTGCAGACTCAGACTCGGCCACTGTACTAGCCCGGTATTCCTCGCCAAGATACGCGTACGTGACAGCTCGCTGTGCGAATGCGGTCTTGATGAGGGTACCCTAGACCATATATTTTTTTCATGCCCTCTTAATTCCCAGTCCTTTGACCTATATGGAAACCTTCCCAAAATCCAAATCCCACTCCCAATCAACTTCCACTCCCTTCTAACTAATTTTTCCCACAAATTAATTAAGTGTCTGTCCAAATTTATGAATGAAAATAATATTAAAATGTAGCGGTGTGTAATAATGTAAATATTGTGTGTGTTATAATTATTATGTATATATATATCTAATTATCTATTAAGCGTAAGGTAAGTATAGTAACTGTAGGTTTATAGATGATATATGTTTACTAACCCAAATGTTTTGTCCTTTCCAGCTACTAACAAGTAAATACTACCACAAAGTTAAAAGTCGACGGTACACTACTCTGCCGTCACCACTCGACACTGGCAGTATAGTCGACAACATTATATTGGAGACTCAGTTGCCAAAACCAACAAAAAAAAAAAAAAAAAATTCCGAGTATAGATTTTTTGTATGTTTGGTCAAATAAATTAATATGCATCGCTAAATGTAGGCTGATAACTACAACAAATTGATTTAACGATTTGATACAATTAGAGTATTGTGAGTTGTGACGATACTTAAAGAACAGTAAGCATATTTTTGTTGTTAGTACTGAGGGTTTGCACTATTTTTTTAATGAGTTTTAATAAATATAGGTTTTAATTTTCTTATGTGTCTGTAAAGGTCGACTGATAAAACTAAGCACAGGGTACTTTTACTTTACTATGTACGCGCAAACTGATCTTTATTAAATGATTGCACATGTTCAGTGTCCACCAATCAGAATACAAAGCTTGAATATAGGCTTGAATATATATATTTATTATATAGCTTGAATATATATATTTTTACTTAAATCCCTCTAACTTTAAATAATACCTATTAAAATATTAGGATAAAATAATATAGTCTTAAGATCCACTGACTCTTCTCACATTTCAATGGGCATAAGTTTTGGGATATAAATTAAGTTACCTAAGTTCTTGTGAATCTATTCTCACATTTCAGTAGGCATTGAAGCATACACGAAACAAGTAATATTAAACCGCTGGTCAAATTACCTATATGTAACAATGTTGTAAGTCAACTATCTATCATTAGGTAGGTACACAGTAACATAGAAAGCTAACAAGTTTAATGGTACTTTATGGTTGACTAGGAGACAGTACAGTCACATCAGTCTTATGTACCTGTACGAGCTATGCTGTACATTGACCTTAGTTATAATACCTATGTAATTTTCGTCAATATTGCAATTAGGCAAAACATTATAATAACATTATTTACTTTAGAAGCAATAAATTCACTACAAGTGTTGGACGTCTACTCATTTCTAAATTAACATTTCGGACAGTGTTCGAACTAACAACAAAACATCATAACAACATTGATGGGTTAAGCCCCCAATAGTACCTTTACATTTGCATTAAATTATAAATAAATAAATAAATTCATAACAAACTTGATGACAGTAGGTTGTATTGTACAGAACTGGTGATGGACACTCGCCCGCTAATGGGTCCGATGGGCCAAGCGTATCTCAAATCAGACGAGTACGGTAAGACGTGGACTGTGCCATAACTGCATGGACATGTGCGATTGTCACCAGCACTGTGTCTGTATTGTCACTTGTTAGAGAAATGTAGCTGGTTGAACAATGCGTGATAAACTCATTAGACGAAAGTTTATAGGAATGAGAATTTTCCTCCATAGCCTATAGGCAAGTTGTAAGAAAGTAAGAACACTGTTAGGCATTTGTTGTCGAAGTTTTTTAGTTGTGCAACTTTAAAAAAATAAAGATTTTGTATACGATAAAAGGTTGTTATTGTAAAATTGATAATTATTATTATTTCATAACAAAAAACTAATGTAATGTTTGAAACTGGTTCTCATTTTTATCAATCAGTTGATATTAGGAGACTATTTTCGAGCATACTAAGGCTTTGTGGAGATTACAGCACTATGGACGCCATGAAGCACACTTTGAGAATGGCTACTGTAAGCTTTGCAAGTCAGAATCTGCATAGGAGTATACATTGAACCATCTAAAATGAAGATTTTTCGTCTCAGGAATTTTATTGAATGTTTTAAAGTAATTAGGAGAAATTATTGATAAATAGTGCCGAGTAACAAAAATAATACTTACATACAGCATTTTTGCTATTTTTCTTATTTCTAATTTTTGTATTACTAAGAACATGTAGTGTGAAATATTTTTAAACTTCATATAGACCATAGAAGTCAGATTCATGAAGCTAATCCATCAATTTGTAGCCATATTAAATAATTTATCGCTCCTGGTAGATAATAAGAATTACCAAATAAATTATACTTACCGCCACGTCTATGCATTTATATAGGTATCTAAGTAGTATTATTTGCAATGTTTATCGCGCATTGTTCTTTCCTGCTTCGCCCTCTAATTCAGTGATATCACCATGTGTCTTGTACGACAGACATGTCGCTTCCGATCACAGTATTAACAATTTAAGTTGGCACCTTATGTTCATAACATATTCGATCATCGTTCCCTATTCTAGTTATTGTACCTAAAAAACTAATATTCAAAGCATAGAATTTTCTCTAAAGTGATGACGTCATCGTCCAGTACCACACACGTAGTTTGTGATAGTGTTACAAACGTGACATATGACGTCACAGAACAGTATTGTACCCCTGCTTCGATCACGAGCTTTGAAGTAGTTATTGATGTAAAAATAAGTACTAAAAATATGTGTAAATAAATTATAATCGACTATTTTATAAATCGATCTATAAAAAGTTGTCTAATATAAAAAACACGCTATTCAATTTTCGCACCCAGTCCTGTATTATAAAGTTAATTGACGCACTTTTCACTTGTCGAAAATGTTATTTGTTCCTCAACGAATCATATTTTTTCCATGATATCTCATGTACTTATTCAATAGTGTTGGTTTACGTTGAGTGTTTCTTTGTATTTTTATAATTTGGCCACGTTGAACACTTGCTTTACATGTCCAATGTTAATTTATTTATTGGCTAAAAACTGTTAATTTAAAATATACCTCAGCAGCGCCATCTCTTGAGGTCACTTATCAATATACTAAAATTCTTAATTTGAAATGCGTGGTCCTTCTTTCCTTTTTTTTATTACTAAAGAGTTAATAAACGCTCAAGAGATGGCGCTAGTGAAATATAAATTTAAAAGTAACGGTTTTTTTACCAATGAAAAAATAAAACAGGATATCGCAAGTTTTCACCGTGACCAAATTAAAAGTTTCTAATAGATTCCAATTTAACTTAAAACACACACATCCTAAACATCACGATATTCCGCAGTTGCAACTCACCTACTATTTCAGCATATGTTTTAACCATAGGTTATTTTAACAGTGATTTGTATACCTGCCATTGTATAATAACACTTTAAAAAAATCTGTTGGTACTTTATAGCAAAAAAAAAAAAAGAAACTATACTATAGGACCTAGAAGGAAACATTTTGGCTATTTTTGATGACGAGCCAAATTGTTATTCTAAAGGTACCTCCAGGGTTTTACAACCAATTATGTGTTTTAAATCATCACTAAATAAGGTTCATTTTCAGGTCGCATTGGTACACCTCATTATATGGCTCCTGAGGTAGTTTCAACTCAGCTTTACGGCAAACCAGTTGATGTATGGGCCGCTGGCATATTGTTGCATGTTCTACTGGTCGGTTACTTACCCTTTACTGGGACAAGAGAGCGACTGTTCGAATCTATTTGCCGAGGACGATTGAGGGTAAGATTTGAAAATGCAGTATTTTTTTATTTAACTCCCGCTAATACCTATTAAGGCCGACAAACCGAATCACTCAAGTAGTAAGCTTTGCTCAGCAGTTTGTCGAGGATATGTGCACATAAGTAATGTGAAGAGACAAAAGGCTACCTAAAGTACAAGTAGCGCCATCTATTATCAAATTCTTAAATTTTTCACTGTTCAGTTATTAGTCGAAGTAATGTTGTGTGTCGTTAATTAATTTACATTTATTTTTACAGTTGGATACTCCCTTATGGGATGATATCAGTGATGCTGCTAAAGATCTAGTGCGGCGGATGTTGAACATTGATCATACTCAGAGAATTAATATACAAGAAGTCCTCAATCACCGTTGGATAAAGGTATGTGTCATTGTCTTAGTATATTTTCAATAACAATACAATTTAAACATAAAAACTTTAACTTCACATTCAGTTTTAGATCTAAATCGGCCTTCAAACCAGACATTTTTGGTTGAACTTTATTTTTTCTCCCATTACCTTTTACCCAATACCTTCTTATATATATTATATAGTCCAATAATTGATTTTTTGTGGTTTAAAAATGTAACTTTATACATTTTCCAGGACCGTGAACATCAAAACCGTATCCACTTGGCTGGAACAGTGGAGGAACTGAAGAAGTTCAATAGTCGACGGCGGCTTCGCGCTGCTACACTGGCAGCTGCAGCAGCTGATGATGAAGAAGATGAGGAACAACCCGCGCGCCGCGCTGTCATGCTTGAAGAGGCTAATGCTGCAGGTACGTGAGAAATTCAAGTTAAGGAGTTATGTTAAAGTTAAGCATAGCTATTATAACGCATAAAGAAATAATGAACAACAGTTTATTTGCACTGTGAAAAAGTTAAAAAGATATAGATAGAAACGAAAAAATCTTAATAAATAGTATTAATAGTCCGTCGGTGAATCTAGGTGCTCGTTCCAAAATGTGGATTCGAATGGAGAGGAATGATCTAATAATTCCATCATTGGTCTAGTTAACAGAACTACTCGAAACTGTCAAATTACATAGATCGATTTTTGAGTTTGAAAGGAGTTCCTAGTTCTAGGTTATGAGACAAACTGTGTGTATAAATAAATGTGCTTGTAAGTTGAAATTATATTCTACTACGCACTTATCTGGAAGTATTGTACTCGAAACGCCACCTATCGTATATTTAGCATAAAATGGCTAAGCGTTGGTGTACTAAACAAAACAAAAGTTCTTGTGAAACTGAGCTCTCAGTAGTTTGTTTTACTAAAAGAGTCTACTAAAACAACTTCGAGATGGCGCTGATCATAATTTTGTATACAACGACAGCACCATCTAGTGATAATTCTTTGCCAACATCATATTTCGCTCGTGCTCACTAGATGGCGGTAGTTGTTACATTTTGTTAGTATTGTTTGTGATCCTTTATTTTGTGCAAGACTGAATTTATTTAGCGCGAGCGTCGCTTTCATTCGTTCAGTGTTGCCACTGACAAATGTCACATAGGCGTCTATTATTTGGTACTTTATTTTTCTGGGATTTTTTTTTTCTTTTTACTCTATTTTTTAATCATAAGCCGTTTGTTTTTTTGTAGTAGTTTATTATTCAAACAATTATAAAAAACATATTTAAATACTTATTTTCTTATCTTAAGTTTCTGCGCAGATTGGCGTCATGCGTTAGTGACGGCCATCGCTGAAAATCAGCGCCGCGAACCCGTCTCGTACGGGGTCGCTGCATTATGCTGAGCGTGGGCCATTTCGCGTGCTTGGACGCATATTTTTCTCCTACCGTCTACTTTTGTGATATTGTTTTTACCTTGCTCAATGTATTTTTATTTTAACTTTATTTTATTATCTTGTTCGTTTTGTGTCTTTTATGCGTCCCAGACGCGAATAAATACTTTTTCTTTCTTTCTTTCTTTCTTTAATTTATTGTTACAGCTGTAAATCTGATTGTTGAGTCTCTGGACGATGTCGCGGTGCTGCAAGATGGTCCAACACTGATGGATGTCGATCTGTTTCTCAGCGTTCTCGATGATTTGCAACTACGAGCTCTTTTGGAGGTAAGAACGAGTAACTGTACTAAAACCAGAAATATAATACAGTCTTAACATTAAAACATTAAAACTTATAGAAGAAAAATTAAACCTAGGGTTTTGTTATTTGGTCCAACAGTTACAGGTTTAGCTGTAGTCGGTTAGGTATCTGATAAATATGTATTAGCTATTTTACACCTAACTTTCGCATACTTACAGAGATTAATTTTTTACCAAGTGTTTAGTAACTGACGTTTACTATTAGGCACCTTTGAATGAGGATGGAAAATCATTAAATTTCGTATTGATCGGCAATTAAATGACCGTCGGAATTTTTTTGATTAAAATCCACCTGTTCCAACAATTGGTCTGTATTTGGACCAAGGACCTCATGCATTGCATGGGTAGCGGGTGCCTCTGGGCCATTAAGACGTTTTATTATTTATAGCGTTGATTGATTACCATCAGGTAATGCGTCGCGTCGCTTCGTTTGCCGTTCTACCATATAAATACCATATAATAAAAAAAAAATACATCTGCAGTTAACATTTTATAAATGTTTTATTGATATATTGGTGTACTACCCAGATCTACGACCGCATAGCGAGCACGGTGGTGGTGACGAGCGGTCGCGCGCCGGCGGCGGAGGGGCGCGCGCGCTGCCGCCAGGCGCTGGAGGCGGCCACGCGCCTGCGCCACGCCGGGCCCGCGCCCGCCGCCGCCACGCCCGCCACCGCCGCCGCCATACACGAGATACGACGTCTGCTCGCGCTGCCGCATATTAAGGTACCACACTCCTTACATACCTCATCATCATCATCAGCCTGTAAGTGCCCACTGTTGAACAAAGGCCACTTCTCACACGGGGAAGGTTTTGAGCATTATTAATCACCACGCTTGCTCAAGGCAGATTGACGATTTCAAACTTACAATTTGATATAAGTCCAGTGTCAGTGGTGTTTTAACAATCATAAACATTACATACAACTCGAATATCGTTGTAGCGACATCTATCGCACAACATTGACAACAGCACCAATCACGTACTTACAAGTATCTACATCGCGCTATATGAGTTTACAACACAATTAGCACTGATACAAAAATCCACCAGGCACGAACACCTCGCCTGGTCGGAGGATCCTCCCTTTTCAATGGAGGATGAGGATCTTTCCACCCTGTTCTCTCATACCTCTAAATCGTCATGCATGA
This sequence comes from Spodoptera exigua, assembly GCA_902829305.4. Lineage (NCBI taxonomy): Eukaryota > Metazoa > Arthropoda > Insecta > Lepidoptera > Noctuidae > Spodoptera > Spodoptera exigua. The sequence goes on from LR824612.2 coordinate 11,403,721, forward strand.
ATCTGCATGACGAGCGAGCACCTCAACCTCCGGGCCACCACGACGTTTTTACATACATAATATATCTAGTAGCTACAATTCATTATATTGAATGCCATGATCACGTGACTTTTGTGAGGAACTCGTTGAGTGTCGTTTGACTCATGTTAAACACAAAAGTACAGAGTATCGTTAATAGGTGGCGTTAGTTTGCTATGAATTTTTAACCTTTCGTCTGCCGGTCTATATTAGTCTCTATACAAAATACTTGTGGGATTGCCGTGCTTCGGCTTGAATGAGTTTACAAGGCCCAGACCTTCCCCGTCCGATACCCAATGCTCAAATACCTTACTCCTGAAAGGTCAACAACGAACTTGCAACACTCCTCTTGTGTTGGATTGTTGAGAGTTATGGTATTTAAAAATAAAACGATAGTTCTTATAACTTGTTTATTTACCCACTAATTAAACTGATATAAATGTAAAATACGACGATAAATCTAAAACAAGAGTAAAATAGCATTAAACAGTATCTAAGTATAACAACTGAATAGTTATTATATGTTATTTTATTTTATTTTGTATATTATTTTATTGACAATCGATTAACGTATAGTTCGTTCCATAATTAGAGACAACGATTTGACATTTCGAGTGTTGCATGTTTTTTCCATTTCATAAATAGTGAAGTCCCGCGACCGGTATTAACCGAAAGACCGAAATTAAATTCTGGACTTCGTGCATTTTAAAAGCTTTATTATTTTAAGCTACTTTCCCTGGTACCTTCCTGTGCCCATACTAACTCAGTCGGGTTAAAATCACAATGGTAAGGAGGCAATCGTTAAATAGTAACCCCCCTTTTGGCAGCCATCAGTCCACGACGTATCATTCATAATTACTCTTCTCTTTCCGGGAAATCTCCAACAGCTCGGCTTTTAGCATAGGTTCCTCAAATATAATGTTTTTCTTTTAGCCAGTCTTGGATTTCGCATTTTTATTTTAAATTATTATTATTAATTCTTCTTAACTATAAAAAACATCACCGCAACATTGTTTTATTTTTGCTCAGGGTATTTTATAAAAAAACGGTATCGGTATTTTATTTAAAACATCGTACTCGGGCCCATCACTATGTTGAAAAATCTGGCTACATTATTTTGTAGTTTGACATTTGCTGTTGTCAAATTGTTGTCTCTAATTATGGAACGAACTATAAGAAGGCTGAGATTTTTTGTATTCTTTTTAATTTTCATATATTTCCGTGATTAATGTAAACTTAACTTATAAAGTATTGTTATTATGTATTTAAAAAACTACCAGTAACAATAAAACACTATATTTTACGTCATAAAGGCATGCAGACGTATTCAATGCCTCAGTACGGGCCCGTAATAAGGCAATCTTTGGAACCACTGGTCGGATTGCCAAAATTCTTTCACTGACAGATAGCTACCGTGTTCCTAAGTGCTATAGGTTATAAAACGTCATGCTACGATAAAATGGAGCCGAGCAGCGGGTGAAACCGCGAGAGAGTAGCTAGTTTTCAATAAAGAAGTAATTTAATAAGAGAAAAGATACTACAATTAGGTACGCTGCTGATGCGTTTACGGATTTGGCATTTTTCTAGCAACATCCGAGATTGCATTAGCAATAGATGTCAGAGCAATTGCTATATTACCAATGTTTTCTGATAGTTTAGAAAATTCTTGCGTAGTTATTAATTCTGATTCGAGTTTTCGCTCTTCGATATTTATTAATTGGTCCATATGTTCATCCAATCTACTCTGTCGGCGCTGTCGAGGTCGTGGTACAGCATTCATAAATGGAGAGCGTGGCGCGGGTACTGAAATGAAAATAATCATAAGGAATGAAATATATTTTTTTGTCAGCGTAATCTTAAATGAATTTTATTTTTTATATTAGCCCCACACTAGGATTTTTGTCCCGTATCATGGGTGCGTTTACAAACATCACTGACTGATTGATTGCAAACATACACTGACTGATTGATTGACTGCACGGTTGGTGCGGTGGCTGGGCAACTGGCTGCCGTGCAACGTGTCGCGGGTTCGATTCCCGCACGGACATCACACAACTCTTTGTGTGATCCACAAATTGTTGTTCCGGGTCTGGGTGTCATGTGTATGTGAAATTGTGTGTTTGTAACCACCCACGTAACCCACGACACAGGAGAAAATCTTAATGTAAGGAAACGTTTATTTAAAAAAATAAAAAAATACAATTTCATATACACATCACACCCAGACCCCGAAAACAACAATTTGTGAATCACACAAATAATTGTTTCGTGCGGGAATCGAACCCGCGACACGTTGCGCAGCAGCCAATGGCCCAGCCACCGCGCCAACCGTGCAGTCAAAAGGCAACTATCATAGAGTCATACATTATTCCTTGAATTTGAAATACTTGAAACTTCTTCGTTTTGTGGAATGCTAGTAGGCGCGACTGCCGAAAAACGATGAAAAAGGGTTTTACACTGTGTAAATAATATTCGAAACTAAAAGTATAACGTTCTTGGGTAAAATACTTGATTAAATAATGTTGAAAAGACACTTCTGAGTGGCCATAAAATACGTAACAAAAATTGTACTAGGGATTTTTTGCTCCTAATATTGACTAGTCCCAAAACACTTAATGTTACACATTCGTGTACGTACAGACCTACTTGAGTTGACTTCAAGTGTGTGTGACTAATGGTTTTTTTTTTTGTATTTTTTAATATTCTTGAGTTTGAATATCCCTTTTGTAACGGTAAAATAGAGTATCTATAATTACACAACTTAGTTGTAAAAAGTAGTTTTAGTATTTTTCCAGACATGACATAATCTATCTGTATGCCTAATTTTATTCAAATCCGTTCAGTTATTTTTAGATAGAAGAATAACAAACACACATCTGACTTGACTGACTTGACTGCACGGTTGGCGCGGTGGCTGGGCACTGACTGCCACGCAACGTGTCGCGGGTTCGATCCCCGCACAACTCTTTGTGTGATTCACAAATTGTTGTTCCGGGTCTGGGTGTGATGTGTATGTGGAATTGTAAATGCACCCACAACACAGGAGAAAAATCCTAGTGTAGGGCAATGTTTTTTTTTAAATAAAAAAAATAACACAGCCCTGACTAACAAACTTTAGCATTGATAATTTTAAGTAGGATTAGTATAAAGGTTTCTTGACAGTAACAAACGCATATTACCCGTAGGTATTTAATTTTGAAAGGTTTTTAGGATTACAATAGTAAACACTTACTTGTTGATGATTCTGGTATTGTATCGCTGTGTGATGACCCAAGCATAGGAGAATTGTCCTGCATTTCCATGTCTTGTTCTGTGTGCTTCATCATAAAACAGTGGCTCGGTAGGACTGGTCTGTAACAATAAAAATATTGTTTGTTTGTCTTTACCAATTGGACCACAGGGTCCCGGTCATTTGGGAGGTGTGCGAAGGGTCGGAGCCAACTGCGCAAAGGCCCTTTTGACAACTTTAACCTAAATGAATTGTTATTGGGCAAGCAAATATTTGACGTTATAAATGTGACTGCATATTAAGTTGGTGTGTAAATCCAATATTTTTATCTAAATGTCAAAAATGATTTTTTTACTTTATGTGTTATACATAGTTATGTCGTCATCATACTAACTATTTGCTATGGTAATCCGAAAATGCCGTAAATGTATGCCGTTCCTTTATACTTTATTATATAGAAACGAAAAAAAAACATTTATTACACTTAACATTAGATGATATTAATATTATGGTTGACGGCAACATCACCGCTTACACACCCACAATGGTCAAACACAAAAGATAATTTCGCCTGGCGCAAAAAAAAAAAAACAAAACGTACCTTCTCGCTGCAAACACCCAATCTTTGACCAGCACGCTGAATTATGTATATATGCACTTTATTATAATACAATAAAATACAATAAGCTCTTAATCTATCCCAGACGACTTCCCGTCTCCACAGCCCAAGAATAAGTGTCCCTAATTCTTATAACTTATAGTGTTTACAACTCTCGGCTCTTATCGATAGGACTTTTTGTACAAGGCCCTTATTGTTTCGAAGGGCCCTCCGCGTGTTACTATTATGGCAACCCAATAGGGCCTCATAATAGTGAAGTGAGTGGGTCACAAAAAACAATGTCTACTTGTTATCCAATAATTGTATTTGTGCCTTCTAAGAACATATCAACCCTACGTCGCTTAAATATGTAGGTTTGTTGTATTTAAGTTACGCACTTAAATACAACACATATGTCATTCAGAAGATTTCGATTTTCAATCCAATGATCACTGTTACTAGATTATCTAGTCCTGTAAAATTGGGTAGGTCCCTCAGACGAAAGGAAAATACTATAAGTTTAATAATATAAAATCATAAAAATGCATCAAAATTAACACATAAAAAAGATAGATATACTTATTTTCTAATTCAAGAGAAATAAATATGCTATTTGACATAAAATTATACTGACGTCATAACGTGCTATTTCATTTAAAATTCATAGAAATTGTTGTATTTGACTTCGGAAAAAGTATTAATTTTGATTAGTTGGAAACTATCCTGTTGTACTTATTAACTTCTGATTATGTAGATACGTCGTTTGAAGAGTAACGCTTCGTTTATGGACATGCGCTGTCTATTAGTGTCCATCTATACTTCAATACTAATATTAGGTATAGGTAAAGATGTAAAATTTGTAAGTTTGTATGTAGGGGGTAATTTGGAACCGCTGGTCGGATTGCCTATACCTACTCTTTCACTGATAGATAGGTACAATGTTCATGAGTGCTATAGGCTATAAAACATCACGCGTAACCGCGCGAGAGTAGCTAGTAGGTTATTTAAATGTGTGTGTAGCCTGCGAACTATACACTCATTAAACTTATTTCAGAGCTAAGTATCTCAATATTACATATGAATAGCCGGGGTTGCGGGTAAGCGCAATAAGGCGCTTTCCTCTAACAAAAAAAAAGTATAACTTCTAAAAAACGTGACTGACAAAACGTAAAAACCCGCTAAAATCGAAGACATAACGAAATATGTTTCCCACAAAAATATATCGAACATAACAAAGAGACAGACTTCATACATTCCACTTCCTCCTCCAAATAAACGTTGAATAGCTTCACACTATTTCCACTTTAACCTTCACATCACGTCCACCGAAAAAATCTCTGTACAGAACCAACCAATTCTATCGACCTTACGTAGGTATATTTACAAAATATTTCATTCCTTTACAAAAGTTTTATTAGAACGCACGTTGTATGAAATTGAATACACAATGGCAGTGCTATTCAAACAAAATTCAATATCCATATCCTTCGTTGTTTATAACTCCATGCCATAAACAACAGGTCTCGGAGGTAACTCTTAGACTATGATAGAGTTGTCTTTATTTTATCGATAAACTTGATGCGCTGGTTTGGTTTGCTTGAAAAGTTTTATAGAAAGGTTTTCAATTGAATGTGGTTGTTTTGGTAAGTTGTAATGTTTGTTAGTAGGGAAATAAGTTATGTGCAGGATGTTTATTGACTGTTAAGTTTTTTTATTATAGAAGAAAAAATCTAATTTATAAAGCATGCATTTAATCTTAGATTTGTTTTCCGAGATGTTACTAATAGGACGATTTTATACCGATCCTCTAGAACAACCTTACTCAGGATTATTATTACCATATGCAAAACAGAATAAATGTTTCGTAAAAACAAAATAACATCTACTAAGTATAAAGTAAATTCTGAAAGCTTTATAAAATTCTAAAAGTTACAATCATAAATATTTTGTGACCGAACCCTAAAAAAGGTAACTTACACCTAAATATTTGTAACCCCCAAAGATACGGGCGCGCCGAGGGAAACGAATTCTCATAAGTGATATCAAATCATATCACGACCAGAGGTACCTACAATATTTATTCGGCCTTGTAAAAGTTTCATAGTACGGACACTGGCACGTCAAACTCCTCTATTCTCTCATATTTCCTATTTAATAGATTCTCAACTTTATATATACGTAATAAAGTCGACATCTATGGGGGTGCCTGTCTAGTCATCTGCATGTTTCAGTGGGGTCACCAACATTTCTCACAATGACGGACAAGTTTCATGTCTCTCTCCCTTTTATTTATTCACGCTTAGACTGCGAATAGGAAATGCATTGTACTATGTAGTTTGGTAAGGATAGTGCTTTACGTTTTTGTGTTCGTCGTATTTATTGTGTTACCCTCTTCTTTGCATATTTACGATTATGTCGGTCGAGATTCCATGCCACCAATTTTAGTCACCGAAAACAAGAGTTTTTTTAGTTTCGTTAGCTAAAACGAAATTCATGATTGCTTTGTGCTATACTTTTGAAAAAATCGAAATGTATATTAGGTAATTACTAATTAAGATCATATTATCTAAATGATATTGACCTCTTTTATGGCATTTTGCAGTCTTATATAAACACTACTATTACATATAAACAAATAATGGCACAATGTGGCTTCGTATTAAAATTAAATGAATGATAAATAGATCATAGACCTGATCCGTTATATGTATGAGCATATAACGGATCTGGCTAGCATTTTCAAACAAAACCTCTATTTGTAAATCAGCACCCGCTTGAAATACGACAAAAGAATGCCAGGACTGTTCGGTGTTCTTCAAAATTCATGGAAGTACGACTGCTACTGAAATGTATATTAAAGTCTAGTTCGTAACTCTGAATCTTAATATTGGCATCTTTTTCTTTGTTGTGATAAAATTACATCATAAAATTTTACACCGATATCGACTTTGTGCTCGGTACCTGTGAGATATTGGATAATTTACACAGAATCTATTGAGCGCTTTTTAGGTACTATAGGAGATGAGTTTCCTTCGAGTTTCCGCTTCATTTTAACCAGCGTTTGTTTTGTACAATATGAAAGCAATTCGGTACAGAAATAGTCCTTTTTAGTGCCTTTGCTTCTGACTAACGACAGTACAAATTGCCTATAAATATTAAGTTCCTGCACAAACTAAAACAGACAGATAATAATTTTACTGCACAGAAGACTATCAGGAAATTGGCTCGCAAAAAATAAAAGTATAACGAGCATTTTAATAAAGCGATTGTACTCAACTGGGGCATGATCGGGAGTTCGTCGAGCATGTTTTTCTTTATTTTCTTTGGCTAGTTCATCCAATTGACGCCTCTATGCACTTACGGTCCCTTTGATTCGTTCTCTCGAAATAGCACCCGCACCTTTTACAGTTCAGTTTCGTATCAGTCTAGATTTTATTGTGCAAAAGAGTGAGTTCCCTGCGGGCGCTTCGTAACACGAAAAGCGATAGGTATTGGATTTATAGATGTAAATAGCGAAGTATTTCGCAGCATAGCCAGTGGAGCTAAAGTAGCTGAACGATAAATAGTTTCTGAAATGAATTTTCTTTTAATACCGTGCTGTTTACTACTGTTTAGTAAATTAAAATTCTTCAGCGTGCACTAGTGACCCCTTGCTTTCACAAAGTTTCTTTAAGGCCGATGCTAATAGTGCGATTCAACTGTTCCAAAATATCTTGAATAAAATAATACAATTAGATAGTATTGGATATTATATGCTAATTCTGACCAACAAAGCCGCATCTGACGTCATAGTTTCATTATTAATTTACATGATATTCAAAAATCTGTGTCAACATGATTAACTAGCACTGACCTATATGTGGCAAACACCCAAAAGTTTGTTTGATTAAAAAGTTAACGTTTAATTTCTTGCTAGCTAACTAAATCTGCGTTATATAATTTTATTACTACGCATATTTATTTACGTCATCGGTAAATACACCGCTTTCAGCCTTTTAACACATTATTGTTTTAAACGTGACTATTTTTCATTAATGTTTAATACTCTGATCAGGTCTGTTTGTTAAAAGCAGATGTGTTGTTGCCGAAACATTATTATTTATTAATGAACCACGGAACACGTAATTGGTTTACAATCCGATCGTGTACGAGTAGATTGGTACTATGTTAAGAGTAAAGTTTTTTTTCTGTGTATCTGTAAGTTCTGTTCTGTTCTGTTTTGCTTCGTCATTCGTGTAGCTGAAAGAAAAAAAAATTGTTAAAAGTTTTTAATCTGTCATAACTTCAATGAATGTCTTAAAATGAGTCTTCATATCATTATGCTACCTTTATCTTTATACTGACCAAGAAGTAGGTACTGGGGTAAATGGCTGTAGGTATATTGATTCTATTATGTGCAGGTAAAGCTCCCTCAATCCTCCTTTGATAAAGTGCCCATATATATTGCACTGATCTAATGTTATGACAGTACATTATCTCTGCCGTCTTGTAAAGCAGCTGTTCACGAGAAATGGCTCATTAAATTGAATTATAATAATATTGGAACCGTAGTTCAAAGTAATTATTATTAAAATTTACTTTTAATAAAATGATTAGGATACAGATTGTTTTTACGATGTACTTAATATTACGTGAAATTATTGTAAGAATAGTGTGACTTTTGAATTAAATGTGAAAATTATTTGTAGACATGGGATAGATATTTTGTCACTTTTAACAAAAGATTTTTGTAGGTATGTACAAACTACCAACGTAATCCTTCCCGTCTCAACATGCCCACGAAACTCAACACATTATTAATGAATACTGCACTCGTCGCCCGCAAATATAATTTATCTCGACAAACTTTCCAAAGTGTCAACCCTATTTCATTTAATGAATGGGATCAAGTTTGGGTGCCTTATCATTTGATATTATTAAATGTTTACTCCCCTCGTGTTTCAGCCGTTTTGTGTGAAGTTGGTACCGTATTCGAACAAGCGATTCAAAGTTTCAAGAGGTTCGGCTATTGATGTCTTTGGAAACCATATTTTGAGTGCACTTGTTTTCAAATTACTGACGTTATTAATGGCTGTTTTAATGAAATTAACAAAGAAGAGAATATTTTATACATTGCACAGACTCAATCGCTTCGAGCGATTAGAAACAAACAAAAAATGTTAAAGCCTGGTAGATATTTCTCGTGCGAATTGCACAGTTCCAGTTTTTCCTTAACCTAGTTCTTTCCAGAAAATTAATGGGGCGTGTTTGTAGGTTTTTGTGGGAATTGAAAGGCGGCCAACAAGCTTTCGGTACGCTGGCTTTGAATAAGGTAATCATCCAATTTTCAAACGAAAGTAATCATGTTATTCGTGAAAATGAAAGGATAGCACAATTTTGTTTTATCTGCCAGACGTTGTTCAATATTTGATTTATATTCCTAGATTTCCAATACACTTCTTTGTTGAAACGTATTACATAAAAGAGAATATGTCTACATGGAATCTTACTTTCTATTGTCACGGTTCAAAGTTTTTTCATATTGAGCTCGCGAAGAAGAAGTAAAAGGAGGGATGAGGATGAAACAATCCCAGTAGCATATGGATGTAACACGCTTCGAAAAATATGCCTTGAAGTGCGTCATGTGCGGGCTTCTCATGTCTCCGTTGCATTAAAGAAATGATCTGAGAATTGTACTCGGATCGCTGGAATTCTGAACTACTTTTATATTGTTTAAAATGCCAGTTTTACGGGTCGGAGAAGTGGTACAATTTGAGGATATATTTTTGCTTGTATTAAAAATTTTTTTATTGTTTCATTTATGGCTGAAATGGTGTAGAACGCGCCGCACGTATTCATTTGTAAAAAACGTGTTGTGCTTAAATAAAATGCTCGATGATATCCTATCCATACATATTTTAACCACACGACAGTATTTTGATGAGATTTGAGCTGAAATGTATATAAACATCAGGTTTGAAAATTTAATTAGTATTACGCGGTACTAAGAATTTCGGCATGAGAACCCAATTATTTTGACGGAGTATCAAACAGAGATCTTATAATTATAATTCACTTGTTTGATAAAATGTAACATATAAATAATTAAAAAGTAATTAAATTTATTTCTTCGCATCATCAGCCTATAAGTGCCTACCGAGCAAAGGCCTCTTCTCAGACTTAGATGACTTGAGCACTTGATGCCTGCTTAAAGTGGATTTGGTTATTTTAAAATTATAATTAGAAATTGTTAGTTCAGATTTTCTTACCACGTTTTCCTTCACTTTTTATCAGTACTGTCTAAATATACTTAGAAAATACCTATAGCTTAAACGTCGCATTGGTCAAGTTTGAAGCCACTCCTAATGTATGGGAAAGACCACCTAAAACTCCGGGCCACTAAGACCTCCTGCGGCCTACTACAAATATTGTTCACAATAAGTTATATATAATTAATAGATTACAAGGTAATATTACTGGTACTTACCTAAGCAACATATACTTAGGTGTCAAACACGGTACTAAAATCACCCTTTGGTAATCCAACTAGTATAATACAATAAATTACCAGCTTTGTAGCCGTTCGACTGCGCTACGTTGTCTATCAATCAAATATTGGATGCTTGATTCTATGTATTACCTTTAGAAATTGGTGAAAAATACCAATACTATGCGGGTTTTTCTTAATATTATTGTAAAGTTTAAATATGCATTTTCACACTAAATGAAACGTTTTACACAAATATAAAAACGCAACGCTTAATCTAATTTCTAAGATAGTAGATAAAAACATTGTAAAAAGTCAATTTTAAAATTATAAATAATAACTCGTTTAAAAAATTAAAAGTACTACCACGTAAGTTTTATTACCGACGTAAAACAAGAGTAATTTATCCTTGGAAGTTAATTTCAACTGTTTAATATTCAACCGACATTCTTCATACCCTAAATTAAGCATAGAACTCTCAACTTCCACGGGCATAAAATTTGAAAGTTTAAAAAAAGGACTGAGACTCCGCTTATTTTCATTTGAGATAGGGTGTTCTTTTTTCTGCGGAATTAGCGCTTAAGCTTCACTCTCGTCGACTCATTAATCAACCACTAACGACTTTAGATTACGGCCTCCGTACGGCTGAATGCTGACCTAAGCTCACACTGCGTTTGCCTTCGCCTCAAATGCACTTGGAGATTAGTTTGCCAGTTAGAATAGTGCAACTTGCATTGAAAGACCCTCTTTGTGATGCTGCAAATCGCCATTTCTTAGTTCTCACAAAAGGTACACTTGTAAAATACTAGTCGAGCTCTTTCCAGAAACATGTCAAGTACGGCTAGTTTGTGTAAGTGCATTGAAGTGATCTAGAGTGTTCCTACGTATTCAAGTGTTATTGAGTTTGTAGTATATATTCAAGTGATTTTGAAATATATCGTATCTTTCTAAGAACATATAAAGATAAAACATATTTGGTGAAATGAGAGAGTTTTGTAAGAACCAAAATTAAAGTTACAAAAACTGGGATCTCAAACTTGTAAACAACGTCATAAGTACGGGACAGCGTCAAAACTATACATATACTTATCATTTCAGTGAATGTTGTGTAATAGAACAAGAATAATACTCGTCGTACATATCAATAGATGTCCGCTTTGAGACTGAACTGACAGCTCAATAGAGGAAAGTTGCGACCGTAAACTATCTGAACCCTTTCAATAAATTTATTTTAATTCGACTTATATAACAGAAGCAATAGGAAACTGCCATCTCTCATTTAATTGTTTCCTAACAAACTAAAATCTAATTTTAATTGGATCACAGCCCAGTCATTGTTCCGAAGTAGATGAATTGAAACGCGATGGAATTTATATTCGATCCAACAGTTAAGCATTGTCTTCTTTAGGTATCCGTTACTGATTTGAAGGTTCAACGTTCGAGAGAACTTATTGGATTTTTGGGACTTCATTGGATTTTCTCGATTGACACATAAGATGACTGCCCTTCAAATTCTTCTCAAGATTGATCATTTGAGAATTCCTATCTTGAAAATCTTTTGACACTAAACCTAAACTGCGAACTCCTGATTATGTTAGGTATACTAGATTAGATCTGGTTTTGTTGTGATGTATATTGTTACTGTTTAGCGTGAAGCGGGTTAATATGGCACTTCCTAAGCGATGACCTCGTATCGACGTAAGTTGCTTAGCTCAGCTTTGTAATACGCTTGAACGCTCATCTGAAAAGAATCAGAACCAGCCCAGTATTTTATTTAGACGACATAAGGAACAGTAGTTGCTTTTATTAGTATAGAATATGGAACTACAGAAACACAGAAACTCTCTATTATTATGTATTAAAAATGATCTTGAATAATAAAAATGAATAACAACAATAAATACGTAGTCATAACTCTCTCTAGCGGCTGTAACTTGTCGACCGGTTTTCTGTAATAAAAGCGAAATAGCACGAAGTAGCACGGGTTATAGTCGGTCTTCAATAATACAGCGTCGTTAAATAAGAAGCTTTGTTCGCGAGACATGTCGGCAGTGGAAGCTAGATTCGACATGATAAATGTTGAGTACGAGACGCTATACAAAGGCAATTTCAATGGTCATACATCAGAATTTAAGAGTTTTAGCGACAACGACACCTCATTCTACGGTCTTGGTGATGATAGAGAAACTACGTTTTAAATGCAAAGGAAATTCGTTCAGCAAAGAACAATTTGCATGGGATCCTCGTTAAACGCAGGCACGCGGTAATGAAGTGACTAAAGCAGACTAGCGTTGTTCATACAGATAATAAATAGTAAATCATAACAGATAGGCGAAACTGAGCAAGTTCAGCGCTATAATTTAGGATAATAATCATAGTTCTGATACTTTTATTCGTACGTACGGAAATGGTTTTGGGAAAGAACGTAAAACTGTCAGAAACTTTTATAACAAAGCTAATGCTAGCTGAGATACCATCAGGTATATTTGTTAGACAAATGAACGAATTGGAATCTTTTAACTGGATAAGTCTCGCGATGTCATCTTTTATTTAGTTTGGGTTTGGAAGTATTTTATTGTGCTTTTTATTAGTATCTTGAATGTTTCGATAAATGTAGATCAAATAACAAAAAGAAGTGATTTTTGAGACGAATACTCAAACATTTACTTACGTTTGCTCTTCAAATTTTCTATGTTATGTCGTCGGTTCAACAGACCAGAACTAATCTGCATATTCCCCAATTTCTTTTGACAATTTTCTGCGCTCGAACGATTGTGATATCTCGCACTCGCATCTCTCATAGTGAATTCATTATTTTACGAAAAAGGATTTCTTGTAATCAGAAAATAACATAACCAAGGAAATGCTTACCGAATTTTCCAGCAAAAGAAAAAAATAACCAAAGCCTTTCTTTATTGGAGCATGTATGCAACAGAATGTAAAACTGATTGTGAACATGCATGTATGTGGCATGTAATTATACCCAGAATTATGTAACCAAGGAACAAGGAAGAAGCCTTGGTATTAATATGTGGGAGCATTGTTCCTCTACGAGACAGTAACTAGATTCACCATGATAAATGTACTGCACGAGATACGCGCCGACCACTAACAAGATTAACGTTGATTAACCGAACAATATGAACTAGGTCGAGGGGAAAATTCAATTTTTAAAGTTGCCACCTATACGGGGGCTAATGGAGGGATGGTTGAATTAGATAGTGCGACTGCAACTTTACTGTATAAGTTTAGGACTACTTTGACTCGTAAAGGTTATGGGAGATGTAGTTAGCTATTTAAATAGTAAGGTTTTGCTCAGCGTTTATTTAACTTTTAGATGAATTCACTGGGTTACTACACATTTACAGGTACTACGTATTAAATGTATCTCTATATATTATACAATTATATATCAATACGGATTGTATTATTAGAGTAATTTCTGGAAAAATATATTAGGGTCATGATTGGACATAATTGAAGAGCGCCCGGAGGATACGATTGCGGTGTGCTCTCTCGCTCCTGGCTTTGGTTCACGCTATGGTACTGAACGAAAGGAACTGAAAAGCTGTCTTCTCCTCGAGGAGGCCGGGAGTGCGTGTTAGGGAACGATCCTCTTTACGCCCCAGCCGCTGCGGTTCAGGTTTGATGTGGACTAATACGGCTGATGCCCGGCCATTATATTTTATTTTCAAAAATGATTGTAAAAATGAAAATTGGTATGGTGACACCAGTTAAGTCAAAAATTCCTGAAGAATCTCCAGGATTTTTTTGAGAAATACCTTTCTTTAACCGAGACTACTACATACTACCACTATATCAATTGATTGAGGTTTAAAATAAAATTGTTGTCCTGTTCAAGGTAATAGTCGATTGTTATGCACTATATGATCACGAAAAATATTTCTCTTCGCAATTTAAAATTTACGTGCTTTTGTCTTCGTGTTGCCAATATTCCAAAACAAGTCTCAGTTCATAAATATACTTACATGTTTATTTCGATAAACTGAACAAATTCTATAAATCTGCACTGAAATAGTCACGTGTTGTCAGCAAAAATGCTTGTGCCAATAATCCTGGACGCAAAAGTTCCGTCGGTTAATCGGATTTATTAGTTCGTTTCGATGTGGGAGATGCTTCAGCACAATTGAGTAGGTTCGCCTGATACCACGGCCTAACAGAATGTTGGCGTGAAAAAACTACAGCGTTGTTTCGTCGTGTGAGTTACGATCCTTAAATACCCTATCCCCAAATCCCCCAATCCTTAAATCCCTAAACCCAGTAGGACCGGCGACGTTATTGTAACTCTTAGATTTTGCAGATGTCCTTGGGCCTGATTGTTCATCATTGCGTGATCCGTTTGCTTGTCTGCTGACTTATGCTATCAATAAAAACGTATAGAATTCTTCGTATTCATAAACGGAGCTGGATTGAGGATGTCATGTTTGATAGAAACTAAATTATTGTTGAAACCAAATCCTTAATAAAACTCTTGTTTTTACGAATTGTATTACATTATGTAATGCAATTTTGCACCAACATGTTTCGTATAGAAGATTGACATTAATTAAATCCACGTCTGTGGTTTTATTCAACAGATATTTTTTTCATTCTTCAACAAAAGAGTTTCGCCTGAGGTGATGGAGAAGCTATTAATAGGATGCAGTTTCAGCAAAATTTACATTCGGTCGGACACTAGTCGTAAAAATATCTATATACTTTCGAGTTTTTAATTGATTAATTTCCATAAGAATTTTTTTTCACAATATTGTTGATACATGACTTTGGGTGATATTTCAGCGTAATAGAATGAACATGGTAAATAACGAATAAATATATTTACTTCCTTAAATTTTCATTAAAAATCATTGTCCAGATATGATTTAATACGCCAGTTTGGGGAAAAGCCCGGCTTAGTATTATCTCGATTTGTAATGCAAAACCCGCTTTTTCTGTTCCTTTGTTCATATGACCTCTTTGAAAACGAAGCTTCCACACGTAAAATTTTAATTACTAAGACCTAGAAAGGTCTCAAAGAGAATAATCTCATAATTGAACCATGAAAATAATTCCCCTTACAACAGGCCTCGCGTAGGTGTTTTGGGAATTTAAGTGAATTTTATGTGTTATTCTGAACATGCTTTCGCGTTCGTGTGAACACCATATTATTTTTTACCAAATTGACGAAAATGTGGGTATTCTGTGCTAAGACCCACACGTACAGATTCAAACGTTACTACCTAGTGTAACGTTCAATCGATTAATCGACTTATAGTAGTTATGTCACGTCATCAGTTTTGACAGTTGAGCCTGTGTTGTCTATGAGCGAGCGAGCGAGCGGGCAAGCGGGCATTCGAATTTTGGCGCCAAGCGTGGCAGTGTGACACCAGTATTGTAAAAATACTAATTAATAAAAGTTTGTGTTCCACCAATTGTCGCCTTTTGTTGAAGATTTCCCTGAGCTGTGTTTCAGCTCAGAAGTGGGATTACAGCAAAATATACCGTTTTGCAACGCCCACAAGGCCAAAGGTAAAGTGTTTATTATATTGATTTTTGTAGATTTATTTAAACTACGGTAATAAGTGTTATTTCCCCTTGGAAACCGTAGGAGATCAATTAAGAAGCAGAATTACACGAAAATAGTTATAGATGTTTTGAAATCAACGTAGAATACGGAAATAAGCATTGACTACATATTAGGTAAACACCACATATTAAACGAAATTAGTACTAGAGACCGTGGTGATTAATCTTCTCGTTTATTGAAGGTAGTCATGCTAAGAGCAGTTTTAAATATTAAAACTAAATCATAGATAAAATATTACTACAGTTAAATGATGTTAAGAATTACGATACAATAAGAGAATACTTAGTTATGCATACAGTATCTGTTCCAAACATTATAACCACTTATGATGTTTATAACATCTTGTTAGCCGTACCCGCCATGGGCGGCCTAAGCTGATACAGCATTGCGGTAACACCGGGATGTTATGACTAGCGCCCGGCGACGGCCATTCGTAGAGATAAGGACTTAGTTAGGGACATTGTATTAGATTTATTTTAAATAAAAAAAAAACCTTCGGCTGCACCTCAGGTCCTTAACTACTTAGTAAACATTTTATCTTATGTCTGATCTCAAAGTCAACAACTACCCTCACTAGAGTAATATATTACAAAGTTTTTTTTTACTTTATTATCTGCACATCTCGTCTATTTATTGAGAAAAATAGAAAGCGCAAATGAACTAATAGGAATCATGCGTGTAAGTTCCAGATGGATGAGGGCGAATATGATGAGGTCAGGCGACGGCAGCCGGAAACTCCAGTAAGACGATCGGTACAACTGGAGGGGCGGAGTACGAGAGCTCGTGAGGATGAGCGTCGCAGTCGAAGCCGAACGAGACACGAAGGCCGGCGAGGCAGTACCCATTTGCGGAGCAGGAGTCGGAGCACACGTGGAGCAGGGGGTGGGCGGCTCGGGCGTAGTCGTTCCCGCCGCCGAGAATCTTATGACGATGACGATTTACGGCAGAAGCTACGGCTCTTGGAGGACCAGTTGCTGAAGCGCAATGAACAACGAAGGCGCGACGAAGCAACGACCAATTACCGGCGGTCAACTAGTCAAGCGCGGAAAATATACACCCCTCCTCGTAGTGATCCCAGGAGCCCCGAACACAAGAAACCGATGTACTCTGATCAAGTAAATTTCTTTGAAGAGTTCACTAAGTTTTTTAAGGGCAAGGATCGTGAATCGTTTCTGTCGTCTTCAATGAACAATGTCATTCCAGAATTTGATCCACTCTTAAGGGAACAAACAATTGATGTATGGTTGAACAAAGTAGACGAGTGCGCGGAGATTTATAACTGGAACGACAAGCAAACGGCTCACTTTGCCCTGCCCAAATTGACTGGACATGCTAAAACTTGGTACCAGGGCTTACCTTCTATTAAACATTCGTGGTTAGAATGGAAGCGTATATTACGTGAATCTTTCCCGTCAACTGAAAATTACGCGGAATTACTGACAGAAATGCTTAATAGAAGGACACGCCCTGGTGAATCTTTAGAAGTATATTATTTTTCAAAAATCAACTTGCTCAACCGTTGTAAAATATTTGGGAAACAAGCAGTGGACTGTATTGTATTCGGAATAGAGGATAAAGGTGTCCGCTTAAGTGCACAAGCCGGGAAATTTGACAAACCCGAAGATACATTAGAGTTCTTTAAAACAGTTAAGAATTATCAACCACGAGACTTGCGTGATTTTAGGAGGGATACTCAGTCGAAGGATACGCTCCCCTCAAGCGCCACCAGTATCGCTCCGAGAGTCAATGGTTCGGTTAGGAGTCAACCTAAGGGAAACTTGACGTGTTTTAACTGCAACGATCCTGGGCACATGAGTTGGCAGTGTCGTAAACCTTTGAATAAATGTACAGATTGTAATTATTTAGGCCACAATTCAAACGATTGCCCAAAGAAATCGAAAAGTAGCAACTAATTATAAAATAGATGATTTGGTTAGGGTAATTAGAAACGTTATAGGAGGTACAGGAAAATCAAAAAAAAGTTAGAACCCAAATGCCAAGGCCATACCGAATCAAAAGTGTACTCCCTAACGATCGATATCTCATTGTTGATACGCCGATTACGCGGAAGGGTAGGCCATATGAAAATGTGGTGTCCGTGGATAAAATATTCCCTTGGATGAATTTTGATGCCCCTGCTTGTTCCTCAAGTGACGATAGTGACAACTAATTTTAATGATTTGAAGATAAACATGATTGTTATTGATTATAGAGATTGTGATAGCTTTGTATTGATTATATTAGAATTCGATAATGTAGAGATGTCATAAGAGAAGTAGTGATTGTCTACATGACTCAGAGCTTGAGCGGACGTAAGCCGAGCATGAGAGTTATGAATGGCAAACCTCATCAATTGGGTAGTGAAAGAATAGAAGTAACTATCCTTTGATGAGCTATAGTGATAAGGTGATGCGATTCAATTGGGTAGTGAAAGAATAGAAGTAACTATCCTTTGATGAGCTATAGTGATGCGACTCAACTGGATAGTGAAAGAATAGAAGTAACTATCCTTTGATGAGCTATAGTGATAAGGTGATGCGATTCAATTGGGTAGTGAAAGAATAGAAGTAACTATCCTTTGATGAGCTATAGTGATAAGGTGATGCGATTCAATTGGGTAGTGAAAGAATAGAAGTAACTATCCTTTGATGAGCTATAGTGATGCGACTCAACTGGATAGTGAAAGAATAGAAGTAACTATCCTTTGATGAGCTATAGTGATAAGGTGATGCGATTCAATTGGGTAGTGAAACAATAGAAGTAACTATCCTTTGACGAGCTACAGTGAGATTATGATAGCGATAGTGATTGTTTGATGAGATCTAGGTATGTATCTATATTTGTAGTGAAACAACAAAAGTAGCACTCCTTGCATATATCATTTACTTTGTGAATTAGAATAATTGTAACGTACAGATCTGATTGTAAGACAACTTGTTAGACTTGTAAGTAATTATTTTGTGATCGGTAATTAGTAATTTGATTGAAAACGTTATTGTTACGATAGGTACGCAACATAATTTGTATTATAAATTGTATTTTTTCTTGAGTTATGAACGAAGGGACTCGTTACTGTGACGGATGGCCGACTGTAACGTTCAATCGATTAATCGACTTATAGTAGTTATGTCACGTCATCAGTTTTGACAGTTGAGCCTGTGTTGTCTATGAGCGAGCGAGCGAGCGGGCAAGCGGGCATTCGAATTTTGGCGCCAAGCGTGGCAGTGTGACACCAGTATTGTAAAAATACTAATTAATAAAAGTTTGTGTTCCACCAATTGTCGCCTTTTGTTGAAGATTTCCCTGAGCTGTGTTTCACTAGTAAGAAAAAATAAATACAAAGCAAAGATTCATATGCAGGATTAAGTGTTTGAAAAACATTCTAGTGAAAGAAATGGCTAATCAAAACGTTTTCGTTGACTTCTTAAATCCAGTGTACGTATAAAGCTTAACACACGAAGAACTAAATCGATTGGAAAGCATTACGGTCTTACCGTTTTCACAAGTTTCGCCCACCTTCTTATGTTTTAAACCTTCATGAAGAATAGTGTTACTTTGTCTGTACGTCGGTTTTTGTATTGAGACCGCCGTAAAACTTACCTGGTTAAGCACTTTGAGCTGTGTTTGAGCTATAAATTTCAAAGTCTTTAGAGATAGTTTACCTGAAAATGTGAATTATTTATTTTGAAATTTCCCAATAATTCTACAAAAGACTAGGTGAAATTAAATATAGTTACTAAAGATAAAAGTTTTAAAATAAAAGCTTGGGTAAAACAAACATTCTATTAATGTAACCTGATCCACTGTATCTGACGATTGGCGAACGTTACGATCTGATTGAAATCCCATGTCCCATTTACCACTTGCATTATTAACCTCCCCCGATTTCGGGAACAAAACCTGTCATCAAAGTTCGCTTGTTGACAATCGCTAGAGGCACTAGCACAGTGTTAGCCTTATTATATTAATCATCAATTAGTCGAACAAGCTCCAAAGCCATTAGATGAACAATACTATAGCTTCAACAATGAACCCTGTACGCGGAAATTTAAGTTGTTCACTTCCCTAAAACATAGTAAAGCTTGTTAGGCAAAGGTTTGATTATCATGTTATGATTCGTTCTACATCACAATTATTAGTTCAGTGTAGTGAAATATTGAATATATAATCGATGTTAAATATTTTGATTAACGTTACACAGTAATTCCTATCTCAATTTCCATAGTGAATTAAATTAACCTCGATACTCGCATCGTTCAATATTGTTTTGACCAATATTCTATCAGCAGATGCCAATATTAATATAAGGTTTTCTACAACGTTCTCGCCCGAGTTACTTATAAAATATTAGGTATTACCATAAAACAGGCTCGGAGTTACCAATATAATGTTATTAGCTTTATATCAGGGATCCCCGACTCTTCCTTTGACACGGGATTATAGGCGTGTGAAGAGCAAATACAACCTATCTATATTGATTCCCTAATACTGCTTCATGTTAACATCAAATAATGTTTTCGGTAAATTGTATGAACTAAACCAGTTCTGTTGTTACTTTTGTTTCTTATTACTGAATGTAATTTTTATAATATTCATTGAACTTGTTGTCTCTTTGCATTTTAAAGAAAAATGTTTTTTAAGTCTAAGACTCACTCATAACTAGTTCTTAGGCTGTTACAGCTGTTTTCCAACTCATTCATTTAAAGAACTGTTTGAAAGGTGACAAAGCGAATCCTTTTGATTTAAAGTCGTACAAAAGCTCGTTTATAAAAGCGGTGTTATTTTAAATTGTGTTGTGGTCTGTAAACTTAACTTTCTTCTCGTTTCCTCTTTCTCCTTTATTATTACCAAGTTTACCATAATTTGAACGTAATTATACTTGTGAAAAGGTCTCGTTAAGTAGATTATGATGTTATTTTGGGAAAATTCATTACGTTTGCAGCTCGTAGATTATCTTTGATATCAATAGGTGTTTGGATTATGATTACTCATTATTTATTATAATTAAGCTGGTTAATTATAATAAAATCTGGTCCAGGAAAAAATTGTGATATCTACCCTATCGAAAGATCTTCCTATTGGTTTTCCCATTAATCTTCATAAAAGGGCTTTATATCTTTATACGCTCTTTAAAATATTTGCAATATTCATTACGATCGCCAGCCAGTAAGCCTTTCTTTGCCGTTTGAAAGAGAGCTTTTGCTTCCAAAGCGCTGTGAAGTAACCAGAATGTGTTCAGTCTCGACTAAAAATATTGCGCCGCAAGTAAAAAAGGCGTAGAAAAATAACGCAATGAAACATGCTTAGGGGATTCCTCTTGTAGTGTCCATTCAAAAGTTTCATCCTTCTTTACTCTTTTTAGACAGTTGCCTACCTGCATGTAGTTCATTGGCTGCCTTTTTAATGTAGTTTTTCCTAATTTTCACCTAAAACGCCGTGAGTTTAGGTCTAATTTTATTACTTGTGTATGTATATACATACACAACAGTAAGTTGTTTAGACTTTGTTAATTAGGATGTGAGAGAACGTGGGCCATTTCTGAGTGATGGAACAATTTAAATTGCTATGCTGTACTGTTCTGAAATTATTCTTAAACGAAATTATTTCTTCCATCCTTCTTCTACTTTCTTTTCTTAACACTTAAGTTTTGTTGACAACAGTTTTCATGTTTTATTAAAAAAAACTATTTCTTTATTACAGGTAAGTTTTCCAACTGCCGTTTGGTGAGTACGATAATTTTATATTCATTGCAGCTGCCGATCCATAGTGACGCGTTAAAAGCCGGCCATTACAGGAGACTATTACTTTAAATCACTCCCGATATCAAAATCGATTTTACTGATTTTATTATATTTTAACGATTCAGTCATTAACATTAAAATGGCGTTGTTCGATTATTTACTCAGTGTGTCACTGACCAATATTTTCTATTTCAAACAATCTAAATTTACTCTTCTAAAATTATGTAACCCTCGCTTAAAATGATTGTGAATTAATATTTATGACGTCAAATTGAAAGGGATTAGCCCGTCTTAGCACGCTGACATTAATTCTTTCATTTAGCTTCTCTTGGCGACATGAACGTGTTTATACTAAATAGATTGAAAATTCAATTCCGTAATAGCGTTAGTTATGGGTATACTGACAGGGGTTCGTACTCATTTAACATGGGAACCTGAAGCCGTGACATAGATTGTGTAATCCTAATTGCTTGTTAGTTAAGATTGTAAATTATGCCTCTGAAGCAAGATCAACAGCTACCTACGGCCAATTAAATTTATGAAGAGTTATTATTAAACAATTACACGTAGGTACTCAATTCGACGAAAGAGTAGACCGTTTGGAGAAATATTATATTGAATATAGTTTTTCCTCGTGGTTTGTTCCAATTTGTGGGCAAGAAGGAAAAAATCATCGTCTACCCACACATAAAGAGTTCACGTCCTCGGTTAACATAGACGACCTGGAGCCCGGGACGCTCGCAATTCAGTCTCGACAAACATACGGGCCTCTATTCAGGCCTCCAAACTCAACGTCTACAGAAATATATCGATATTGCATGTTCTGGGGCGTCCTAGCGAAATGAGTCTTTTGTTTTACGATCTATTGTTTCTGTGGTCCTCCGCATGGTTTATTATGCCGAGAGACGCTCGTTTCCTTGTGTATTTTAATTTATTATTATTAAGTCGGCCATTTTATGTATTAGCTTCATTTTCTTAATGATGTTTACGGATCTCACCGTCTTACCTGTTTATTGCCAGATAAAGTATTTCACGTTGTCATGTTTCGCAATCTTTCAGAGAGCGAAGTTCAACAATTCGTTACAAATTCAGATTCCTTACCTTAGTTTGGTTAAATATTATTTAAGTAAATCAAAGTATCGATATCTAGTAATATCCCTAGTAAAGGTCCTTCATCTACCTCTATAGAACTGGCTGTAACACTCCGCTGCCCCCGTTTCTGACGTGTGCACGGGAAAGTGAAAGTCACTGCTAGTAAACGCCCATGATTGTGTTTCTGACAGAGAAGTTATTATGGCTACCATGCATCACATTGGCTTTTTAAAGGGATTGAAAATATAACGTGTGAATCAATTTTTATGCAACGTTGTTCGCAAATAAATTTGTGGAATATTCATGAATGTACAATACCTATATGAAAATATATAGAGATACTTTTCAGATTAATTGTGTTTTAGTTAAAATGTAAAACCGACAGTGTTAGTCGGTATTTTCCCATAAGTTACAAAGTATAAAATGTACGAAAGTTTAAAATATTCTTCGTCATTAGCTATTCTTTTAGAATTAACTCTGGGTTAATCTCATTTGCATCATTGTTCTGTTCCAGCACCAGGTTTTGCCCTCTTGCTGAAATGTAACTTAATTTTGTGCTCGCAAATGTAGAACAAAAGATTTTGCATGTGAAATTTTCCTTTGGAGAAAATTCTGCGGTGCTACTCAACATGTATAAAGCATTCGTACATAAATTTTCTTGTGTATAGGCTGTAAGCCATCATTGCATAGAGCTGTTGTAAGCCGAGTATAATAAACGTTACGCTATCCTTGTGATTTGTACTAAAATCCGCTCAGTGTAACACCTTGCATTCCCACAGTATTTGTTCCATTTGAATTATTGCTGTTCTGCCCAGTTCTGAATGGAGAAATTAATTTATAACACCATTGCCTAGCGGTGTTTAACAGGTGAACAGGTTCTGTTTCTTTTATTTAACGAGACCATCATTTAATGCCTGAAAATTTACATTGTCATTGTTTAATTATGCGTAATCAACTCGTACAAATTCAGTACTTGTGCCGTGCCTATAAAAATAAACTTCCAATTTATCATTAGCTACACCTATGAATGCTTTTTTATCGCTTTTTTATCAGATTTTCTCAATGTGACACCCGGTGTGGATCAGAAGGTGTACTGAAAAAGGTTCGTCGACGGTTCAAAACCCTTGAATACCTTAAGGGAAAGCAAGCGTCATATTATATGAATAATTCTCGAGAACTTTTTAGTCTGTTTTTTTTATTCAGATACTTTTGAAAATTCAGTAGACATCCCAAAAGGTTTTCGAAAAGCGACACCCTTTGAAGTCACTTTAACTTGCAGATAAATTACAAATGCAAATTCAAATGTCAAAGGACATTTTTGAGTTTCTAAGAGGAAGTAAAATGGATTTTTTCATTTGGAAACTAACCGCTTTGACGACCTACATTTTTGGGGCAAAGGACCTCGAGCGTTAAAAAACATTGATGCAACTTCCTAAGTCATTACTCGAGCGCGACAAGGACAGCTACAGCAAATGCATTAGGAGCAGTAAATTCTGAAAGTATTACAAGTATTTTTTCATTTAATGCACGAGAGAAGTGGATGCAAAAATAGAAAACAAGTGTTTTCCTCTATCCATTAGAACTGCTTGCTGTTTTTTATTTTGTCGGTCTTTGTGAATCCTGAATATTATGTTTTAAACTTGTAGTTTTTCACATAATTTAAACTTAACACTTTATTGATTAAAGCGTTTTTACGAACGTCTAAATGTTTTGAATGTTGATGAGAAAACGTTTTTTAGAGTAAAGCGAAGTCATTAGGTTTGACCAACACGCGAAAGAGACAAATATGTAAGGGCGTCCCAACAAATCGTTTCCATCAATCTGTTGATCGAATTACGATGTTAACGCCCCCTTTAATCACCAAGTGAGCCTTTTCGATGCCTTTAATACCTCCAAAGCTCGAAGCCCCTAATCATCAAAGGATCATTTGAGACGGTGACTCTTAGATTCTCACATTTAACCTTAGGTTGTTATTCTTGTTAATGATATCCAGGAAACCAAACTATGAGAGCGACAGAAGATAATTTATTTTTAACACTTACAAAATTAGAATGTTGATTATATGCAAAGGGAAAAAATATATCCCAGAAATAACCGAAGAGAAATATAAATAGTTTCGTAAAAAACAAAGGCATAGCAACCCAGAGAGACGTTTTAAAGTGCAGCATGAAATATAGCTCTGGGCTGGGCTTGCTTTTCTGGCAGTTGGACATTTTGGGAACCTCCTTTTTTTATTTACGATCTTTTAATACAACGTTTAAAACAAAATGCACGGTTTCATAATTTAAATTAGAAAATTCCTCTTAGTTAATAAATTGTGAATTTACAAGTTACTTATACAATAAAACAAAAAAAATCATAACATGGATCACATGAATAGGTATTTAAAAATAAGTCAAATGTTGCAGTACTACTAGTGCATTGCCGGCCTCTTGTGGTTTATTAGGGATTTAAGGATAGGGGATTTGAGGATTGAGGATGAGGTGTTTCTTCACGCAGGTTTTTTGTCAGCTGTGTTATCACTCTAGTCGAGCCCACCATCGACGCATGAATGCTGCCGAAGCATCGCTCTCTCACACTTAATATAATAAACGGAAAAGATTAGTACTTAATCCAAGCTAACAAATACAGGCAATAATAAAATAAAAACAGTTCTAGTTTTAAATATATTTTAAATACAGAGAATAATGAAATAATTAAGCTATAAATATTTTAAACAAATTTTTCTAAACATCCAAATTAAAATACGAAACAACAGAAAATTAAATGATAAATATGTATATGATGGGTGATGAGATACTATATTGGCAGGTTGCATTATCGGTATTATAGGTGTCGCTTGACCCTATTTGAAATACACGTCTATAGGTATGGATAAAGAGGTCGCTTAATTTGGGTCGGATTAAACATTTTTCAATACCATGATTTATGGCACATCAAACATCTGTATTAGTTAGCACAGATATCGACGTGATTTATCTGAACCCATTTATGCCCAGGTGTATTAAAGTACCGGTGGCTTCGTTATCCCCGGGTAGTTTCGCTGAGTTACTACCCCTAGATCTGACCAGGATTAGACGACTACAAACGGAAAGCGGATACACTATTTCATTTTAAACCAACTGCCAGAGAATTCTTACTAATTATTTCTGCTCGTGTGTTTTCACAAGAAAAAATCACGAACGAGTCTACGATTATTTGAATTATTGAAGCATGACCGAAACCGGTCTGCTGAATTCCGGTGGTGTTAATGTCTAATAAAGAATAGCATAGAATTGTATTTATTTTGCTTATTCATTAATAGGTTTTAGTACAATACTCGGTCAGGTTATAAGAGTGCCAAAACGTATATCAAATAAATTATTATTATACTATGTATATAATTATTTATTCAGATTAGGTGTTTTATTATTTGCATATTATATCACAAGAAGAAACCGTCATCGAAAGTTAAAAATACTTTTGGAAGCCTACCTCTTGAAATATGAAACAAAAATATTTTTTTTATTAATGCAAATCAGTTTGAAAACAAATAAAATGTATCCTCATTTCTTCGCTTATCATTGTTTTTAGAATATCTAATTTTACGCGTCTGTCAGTCTCATTTTCATGCATCATTCTTGTGACATGGAGGCGCAGCTTTGCATAATTAATCACCCAATTTTCCTCTTATTTTTTTCCATTTTTATTCTTCAATCAGGGTCTACTACCTGCGGGAGGATGAAATCATGGCGGATTTTTGTACGGGAGAATTTTTGAGTGTTAGTAGCGTAGCGAAATGAGTCCGCATTTTCCAACACGATCGTGTAACTCTGCCAATCAAATCCAATATCTAGAATGACGTTCGATTACTGTAAGTGGCTGTTAAACATAGAAAGGATTGCTGAATACCTCTAGCGTTTTATGATCATCCTTTTTCCTTTTTTACGGTTTTGAATGAACGGGCCCCTTTTGTTTAGGGTATTCTTAAATCCTTCTAATTAGATTAACTAAAGTAATTTAACGGATAATTGTGCAAGTAATGTCTATTCTCTTGGAAAAAGCTATCACGTTTAGCTAGTGAGATGGTCCGCCTAGCAATCCAACTTTCAACTTGTAAAAATTACTTTCGTGTCATAGTTTACGATGCTATTGAAACTTGAATTGGTTTTAAATTTGTTACATCGCTTTCGTCGCGTCTACGTCTAACTTGTTTCACTTTAACAATGACAGTGATTGCAATAATGTATATTGAAGTTACGTTTGTTAACGGTAATTTGTATTTTTTTCTTATATTACGGGTCGGTTTAACTGCCTCCATATTAGTTTCCGATAAACTAAAGTAGCCAAATTTTAACAGATTTGTCTGTGATTAATACTGTAAACCCACCAATAGTAACCTCCCTCCTCCCCACCGTTCCTTCCCCTGCTCTAGGCTGAGGACGCGCTAATTGCGCTTGCCCTGCCTAAGGGCATTAAGATGCAACAAAAATATTTTATTTGAACCAATATTTGTTTTCATATGAGATTGAGTATAATGCACTGATTTGCTACTGAAAAATTAAACAGAGATGAAGTTCAAAACGTTGTTTAGCAACATCCAACATTAAATTTGCTCTCGAAACTTTGTGCACCGCTAGGAATAATTGATTAATGAATGATGTTATGTATGCAACACCGGGTGCCACCTATTAGTTTAGGGTCAGATTATCTAAAGACGAAGTTGAGGCTTGAATAAATTAGTCGGGTAGTTTGTTCGCGGTCAGAATCGAATTAACGACAGCGGCTTTCGCTGTTGTGTTGCAAATTGTCTGTACAGTATTTTAATGTGAATATAACTAGTTTTCGGATGCACGCGCGCGGGTCCAAATTCGCGTTTATCGTCTAACATCAGCGTTGATAAGTTGTTTCGTGAAGATTTGATAATCATCTTTCTTCGTCGTATGACTTGTTAGTGTTTTATTTTATTGCGCCCCTATTAGATTACCTATACCAGTATTTTGTTATTACCTATAATGAAAATGGATGGAGCGTTTAATGCCTAGAATTTTATTACTATACATAATAATAACTATATATTTACTGTGTCGCTATTTTGAAAAAAAACTTGAATTTCATCTTTATTTGCAGTTTATCTAAGAAACAAGCTCTATACTTACTACGAACGAGTGGGTACTAAGACGAGACGTTCGGAGTAACAATCTTATGTGCTCCTATCTTCTATGTATTTACGCTCGAAGCAAACACGCAACTACATATTAGCGGCGGCGACTCGCGATTATTTTCATTTGTACTAGCTGGTTTTGCGACCGAACGCGTCCGTCAGGAGGCCATCTAAGAAGCGCGAGAATCTCTGGCCATCGCGCGCGGGTCTTATTTTTTTTTTCAAGGTAAAATCATTATATGACTTCTCCCGCCCAGGGTAAGGCGAAATAGAGTGTCAGACTCTTACTGACTAAAACCCTCCGTTCCTTCTCTTGCTCTGGGACAAGGCCACGGTGACTCATTGTGCTTGACCAGCAACTTCAGCTGAACATCAGCCCTATAGGGCCCCGTCTGTGGTGGTCTGTTACCTATTTGAGGCTTGCGCGGAACGCTACGCGCCGTACGGTCGGGTCTGGTTCTGGTCGGGCGGCGAGCTACCCTGAATCGCCGTCCACAGACCCTCGCGGGGCTGCGTACACAGCCTGCAAAGGCTCGAATAAGTAAGAACCTGACAAACTCTTCTCGCGCCACCCAGAGCAAGAGAAGTCATTTGATGATTACCTCCTTAAAAAAAAGTAAAGGTAAAAGACAGGGATTCGCTGAAACGCGATATCCATTAATGCAACGATTTAATCGCCAATCAGCGCGGTGCTAATAAAAGTTGAGTGTCTGCTTGGGATCCTTAGATAGGTTTTATACGTTCGTCATGAAAATAAAAGCCGTTGATGTGATTAATAAAAGTGCATTTAGATAACGTTTTATTACAGCTTAGTCTGTCTCCTTGTAGTTAATTTTACACTGTCACAAATGCTTAAAAATATTTGTGCTTGTTATTTTATTATAAATAGTAATAAAAGTCTTTAAAGGGAGATTATTGCGTGTAAATTATATTATTATTATTAAGATTACTTTTCATAATGCAAACTTGAGTTGAAGGCAAAATGGCAAAGGCTATATATGCCTTATTTACATTGATTTTATATAACTGCAGAAGTTCAACGTCAGTTTTGAACCAGACAGCCTGAATAATCGATTTCTCTGACATTCAAATTGAAATTTTGTCACAAAATATTAACGTTCCCAAAAGTAGGCACTTCTTATTCGTTGAATAATTCATATTTCAGGGTTTATTTTCAAGTAACTAGTTTCAATTCGAACTAAACCCAACTTGGACCTATTCTGAACACAATTGAATAAATGGCTTATGTGTAGGAATTTATTTGGCATAAACTTTGTTATTAAAGCCTGTACATGTTTTTATGTAAATAAATAAATATGTAGATCGTCTGAACTTTCCGAGGTGACTGAACTTTAAACTTCACCTAAAGAGGTGCGTTGCATATACATGGACTAAAGACATGAGAAAATGTAACCCTTAAATAATTTATAAGTAGGTATATATACATATGTGTGGGTACAGGAAAAAATGGTGTTATAGCGACTTAATGATCCAAAAAGACACGCTAGATCCTTAGATAGGTTTTATGCGCTCGTCATGAAAATAAAAGCCGTTGATGTGATTAATAAAAGTGCATTTAGATAACGTTTTATTACAGCTTAGTCTGTCTCCTTTTAGTTAATTTTACACTGTCATTTTACAAATATTTTTTTTTGCATTTGTTATTTTATTATAAATAATAATAAGTCTTTAAAGCGAGATATAGAAAAGTATTTATTGCGTGTAAATTATCGTTAACATTACTTGTCGTAATGGAGTTGAGGACAAAATGGCAAATAATATTTACATTAATTTAGAATAACTGCATTAGTTCGACGTCAATTTTGAACCAGACAGCCTGAATAATCGATTTCTCTGACATTCAAACTTAAATTTTGTCACAAAATATTAACGTTCCCAAAAGTAGGCACTTCTTATTCGTTGAATTATTCATATTTCAGGGTTTATTTTCAAGTAACTAGTTTCAATTCGAACTAAACCCAACTTGGACCTATTCTGAACACAATTGAATAAATGGCTTATGTATAGGAATTTATTTAGCATAAACTTTGTTATTAAACTAACATTTGAAACATAAAAACTGTACATGTTTTTATGTAAATAAATAAATATGTAGATCGTCTGAACTTTTCGAGGTGACTGAACTTTAAACTTCACCTAAAGAGGTGCGTTGCATATACATGGACTAAAGACATGAGAAAATGTAACCCTTAAATAATTTATAAGTAGGTATATATACATATGTGTGGGTACAGGAAAAAATGGTGTTACAGCGACTTAATGATCCAAAAATACACGCTACATTTCTTGCCAAGTCGTACCTGTCACATTTTCTTCATATACTCGAACAAAAACGCCTACCGCACTTGCCAGTACACCTATCATTTTTTTCTTATTACATTACGACGGCGTATCGCGTTAGCTATCGCTCTTCGCGTTTCATTCGTCGAGCGCCCTCTGACATCTAACACAGAAACTGATGAGGGTCGCGAGTGTCGGAGACAAGCCGCAAGTCCACAAAAGCACGGCGGTGTGAAATGTATACGAAGCTATAGGACCGCCTGACTTCTTAAACGAGACAGGATCTACGCTGTATTTGCTCGAATCGTAGGTGTTTTATAAGTACAAAGGAATATTTTTGTATACCTATTTTTATAAATTAAAAATAAAAATGTCTTCATTATATTTTATTCGTGGTGGGGGATATAGTAAACTGATTGGGCTGGGCAAGATAACAGAAAGCGATGATAACAGAATCCAGGAGGTGCAGAGACTAATTTGATTCAAAGTGTAGCTTTATGATATTATTGCTACTGCATTAATTCCAATGAAACTGAAATAAATTATGTAAAACAAGACAGATGTATTAGGTGTACTAAGTACACTGCGTTCAATTTTGTAGTAGGTAATCTGTTTAGAGTTTTATTATTAGTGACCAATTATGGGTATGTCTCCATAATAAGACAGAAGTACTTCATAAAAGTCTAAATTACACTGCTACATCAGGGGGTACCAGAAACCAGGTGCCTGTCTATTTAAAGCTAAATTGTTTTGATTAAGTGTAACAAGTATCGGGCTATTACTGTTTAAATTAAATCTACGTTATGGTCCCATTGCTTGCGTTAGAGATACGCGTATGTGTAATAATTTTCACATAACTCTACTACCAATACTACTCTATTTCATATAACTCGCGCTAGAAGGTCTTGCGGTTCTAAAAGCCAAGAAATAATGTATGGATCTACGACCCAACAATAAATATGATAATTCACCTGTTCGCGCACCGCTGTCGAGTGAGTTTCCACGTGGAAAAACATCGTGAATATGAATTTCCCTTAATGGGGATTTTATTTTAGGTGAACGTCTGATTTTGATATATTTTTTCTTTGGCCTCAAAAAGTTAATTCACTAGCCTTTTAGTTCTGTCAAAAAGATCGGCTTCTAGATTTTACGAGGGTTCTTTTATCGTTATTTGCAGTGAAAACAAATCTTTGATATTCGAGAATTTTATAAACGGGCTCCAAAAGTTTTATATTAAAAGTACGAAAATGAACGAAAAATTTTTGAAATAAAAATAAATAACAGTAACTTAATCTCCTCTGCATTGAAACTGTCTAAAATCGAGCATCTAATTGGCGTAATCAGCCTCATTCATCATTTGCGCTTAATGCTTTGTGAATGTTGATTAATTACCACTTTAATACGCTCGCCTCTAAAATTCAAATACGCTAACTTTGTTCTAGACAGACTTTCATTTGAAATTGTAGTCTCTCAAGTTTTACATTTTCCAATACTAATTGTATCTCATGTGGTTTTGACTTGAGTTTTTTATTGAGGTATCCAACATTATGATATACTTTACATGATTTTATATGAAATAGTTTGTCTTTTCACTGTGTCTTGGACGTAGCAGTAAAAACTCCGGAATTACTCTTATATAATTACTCAAACCTTATCTCTTACATTTATTATTTCCCCTACTAAGTAGTTTTTGCGCCATCTTAGTTATTAATTCTGCTCTCATAGCAGCCACGGTAACGGTTAGTTACAAGTTTTTACCGACGTCGTAAGAGCAAAAAGTTCGAAAATATAATAAAGTGTCTTTCCATCATGATACCTACAGGGTTATCAAAACAAAAAAACTGTTGCGAAATGCAGTCGTAGTCAGGGTTGACCGCAGTAAACCGAGCAAGCGAAAAGAAATTTTCATTTGATATTCTGTTTTTACGGAGCAACTTGGTTGGCCCGCAAACATCGTTAGAGGTGGTCCTGTATGAGAGCGGACTCGGAGCTCACAAATTACTAGTGAACTGTTTGGATGACCAGTAATTTGTTCCTAAATATTGCCTCCTAAACATGAGGAATTAAAATACTAGTAAAATGTCATTTAAACGATTTTTCTTACCAGGCATTGTAAATAAAAAAACGAAATTCAAATTGTTTTCTTCAACGAGCAAGTGGAAAATCCGCCAATTTGTCAGAAACGTAAAATCCTGTTGTATGTTTTTGTGAATTGGACTAAATGCGTGGGTAAATATTTGAATAACTTTCAATATATTGATTTTGAGAGATTTTGAGCATGCGCTTTGATTGGTTCATCAAGTTTACTGTGAAGTTTAGTAAAAATTTAATGACTACCTATTGTTATAAGTGGCGGTTATGTGTGGTGAAAATATTGCTGTTATAATTCAGCTTATATTCAAAGTTAATTTAGTAGCTATTGTTATTAAGGTAAAGTCGTTATTTATGAAGCTATCAAAACGCCAGCTGTCATCTACCATTTCCTTGACAAAATGATATTATTTTGTCAGAGCCCTTCCTTGTAACAAAGTACACGCTTCGCTCACAAAACGTCCCTGCCTTACGGTATTCAGGGCAGTAGTAATGTTGAAAGATTCGGCTAATGTTGTCGTATTTTGAACACCGCATATGTTACGCAATACCATTGTCACATTCACGTGACGTATAATAAACCCACGTCAGAAAGAGACAGATACAATTTTGTTAGCTCCGTTATTGTCAATGTCTCCTGGCAAGTACCTAAATACAGGATGTATAAATTTGAGAATATTATTTTTGTTTAGCCTGTTTTATTTTGTTGAAATAATAAGGTTGATAAAACATGACCTTGATAATGAACTCTGCAAATGCGTATAAAATGGCGTTTTTGTGTAATACGCAACTGGACTAATAAACATATAAGAGACGCAATTCCCATTGTAAATATGATTTCTTATTCTACTTCTTCTGACGACACTTTCACATGAACTTATATAGCCACAATGACTCTAACTTTGGTCGACAGACAACCCATTGTTTGGAGCAGTCAAGTCATAATTTTTACGTTAAGTAAGTATTTTATTTATTTTCAAGATACAAGGTATGAAATTATTTATCAATTTATGGCTGATTGGTTCCACTAAAATACTCTCTAACAAAACTCACTTACAGCACTTAAGCGATCTCTACATTTACTCTTCAATTAATTTAATCAAATGAAATTGTTGACTCTTGAACAACTCAAAGTATTTAAATACACCAACTTTAATGAAGTATGTTTTCTCTGGGCTTGTCAAGAGATTTTACAATATTTTCTTATAAAATTTTATGACTCAACTAGCTTTTGCCAGCGACTTCGTCCGCGTGGAATAGTGAGTTCTGGCAGATTTTCAGACAGTCAGACAGACAGACAAAAATTTTACTGATTGCATTTTTTGCATCAGTATCGATCACTAATCACCCCCTGATAGTTATTTTGAAAATATATTTCATGTACAGAATTGACCTCTCTAGAGATTGATTATAAGTATGATTATAGCTTACTTATTGGATCTCAAAGGCTTTTTATTTTGCTATGATTTATCATAGTTAGCATTACAGTATTTTTTCTGCTTTTAGGTTAAATGAGTGTTTGACTACTCGTAAAATAAAAAACACGCCCCCAATTAATAAAAATTAGCTTTAGGGGTTATTAGCAATTAGACTTTTTAAGTATTTCACTTACTTTATACTGTACTGCATCAAGTTTGATGCATTCCAGAAATTTAAAGTAACTGTAAATATGCTATCCCGCAGTAAGTTTAATGAAAAAATGTAATGAAAAATTTAAAGTATATTTTTCACCTACATATATTTGCCTAAAAAAACTACTGACAACCCCGCTTTGCTTTTACAACTACGAAAATAGTGTTATTGTAATTATTGTGTAATTAATAGCGCAAATAATTCACCACACGCTGCGTGTCTGCTGCATTTTACAAGAGGTTTATTATTTGCCCTCAAAATTAAGAAATAGATACCTATGTACGACTATTCTGTATTTGTTGTTCCATGTATTGTATGTGTGTTTTGCATAAATAAATTTACACTATATCTCTTCAATTATTTTAACGAAACTCATTTAATACATTAATTAAAAATCTTTTGGCTTAAAGTAACATATTATACTTGCGTATATATAAGACATTACCATAGAAATGAGACCGCACTTTCGTTGCCACAAAAGTTCCCCGTTCGCAATAGAGGAGTCGAGTTATTTTTACGAGGTAACTTCGTGTGTGGCCTCCACAATAGTGCGCCAGTTGCCTCTAATTCATACACCTATCCTTATTTTATGGCGGTTCGGCTAATAGTTTTAGATATGAATTGCGATGGCTGTTCATTATCTTTTTCGCTATTGAGCGTTGAAATGTCTGTTCCAAGTTACCGAGACTACAATAAATCTGTAATAACTAAAGTTTTTAAATGAAAGAAGTATAATGATTATGAGTAAATATCGTAGAGTTGCAGATGTAAACGGAATATTGTACCGTCACCCAGGCCCGAAGCAGGACCGTCCTCGCTTCAACAGCGCGAGAAAAAATTGACCGAATTCCGTTTAAAAAAAAAATCTTGATGTTGCTAACGCAGCTTAAATGGTATACAAGTCAAAACTAACTGTAAGTACCTCTGCAACATTACTGTTCATATAAATATTTGTATATAACAACTCGTACCTATATTCTTTGCTTTGAATTTGTCCTCGTGGTTAATAAATGCGGACAGAACCTACTTAGAATCTTTACAATAGTTTTCTCA
The DNA here is from genome assembly GCA_902829305.4 of Spodoptera exigua. Lineage (NCBI taxonomy): Eukaryota > Metazoa > Arthropoda > Insecta > Lepidoptera > Noctuidae > Spodoptera > Spodoptera exigua. The sequence goes on from LR824612.2 coordinate 11,438,672, forward strand.
TGTACTTATCTGCAAACGAACGGTGGGTGTGGCACAGGGGACTAGTAATTTGAATTAATTTCGATAGGATTCTTTGTACATTTGTTTCTTTTTGTGCAAATATTTTGTAGTACATTTTATTTGAGAAAATGTTAAGACAGTCGTTAGTTGTGACGACCTTATGAGATACTATATATGTATAAGCTATTGTTGATATCATTGCATGCATATATATTTTTGACACATATCTAAAATCACAAAACCCATGAAGCTTACACGACTTTTATCCTTATTTATTCTTAACTACAGACACCATCTTAGCTACTATTAAAATACTAACTCTTGAATGGTTTGAATAAAAATTCCGCCACACAGAAAGGTCTCTTCAAGGTCATCATGAATATTAATATGACAGTTTCCACCTCAGAGGTCTGCATTAAAATATATCTTCAGTCTTTCCCCCTCTATTTTTCTCTTAGCTATTATTTTTACGTCATCTTCTCATATGTTTATGTCCAAATGGGACCTGATAATAATAAAGTTTTTGCCTTAAATAGCTTTTTGAGAATCGCACTGCACTTGTATCGTATCATTAAAACTTTCTCTGCTGGAATTAACTTAATTACTAATTCCTTGAAAATTTTCTAACTAATTTATCCATGCTTTGGGTATTTGTGTGCCAAGTTTAAAAACAAAATTATACATACTATGCTCAAGTAGCAGAGCTACAACTATAAAGTAGAATTTCACGGATTATCTCAAATGTATCCCTGTACGCCTTCTGTACATAGCTATGTCATTTACTTAGGTTCCCAGACATTCAAACTCAACATCAGCAAAAATCTTTTCCTTCAATTGAAACAAGCGCATCACGGGTCAACCGCTAGTCCCCCAGTTATATGGGTCAAGGTAACTGTGCCCCTTATAATACTATTCAGCGCTCGTGCTCCGACTGGTCTCGAATCAAACAAAAAGGTAACCGTTACAAATGCAATTGTGACAGGGAAATTCGGTTGCATATCTAATGTATGTATTAGTACATATGATTGTGTGTACCAGAAACATTTCTGATAAGATCTATATGAAACTATTTTCCGACCGCGGCTTCGCCCGCGTGATATGTTGTTTGTATCTTCGCTGCTTCTTATCTACCACGAGGGTGAAGTTGCGAGTGGAAGCGAGTTTATAATATTAGTGGGATGGAATTCCTTTAAATAAGATTCCTGTCCGAATAAAATCTGAAACTTTTGGTACAAGTAGTTAAACAGTAGACTTTAATCAAATCAGATACACACAACACATGGTTAAGGTGTCTGATCTCATTGCTGTTTAAAAGAGTCTGACTGGTTGTCATTGAATGAAAGTATGAAATGTGTGAGTAAAAACACATTATCAAAAACAATATTTACCACCGCGTCTATGTGCAGTGTGTTGATCTGGCAATACAAATGTTCATGATAGTAGACAGGTGACAGGCTTTAAGAAAAGCATCTGTTTGCTAGTTGTCTTAGAATATCTGTTAATTAATTCGTAAGCAACGAAAGCCTAAGTGAATCTCAATTGTAAGTAGTAGTAATTTTAAGCACACTAGGCATACATATCTTCATGCTTGATTCACAGAATTAGTCAGATATTTAAAGATTAAATTTTTTTTTCATGTAGTTTGTTCGTTTCAACTTAAGCCAAAAAAATCTTAACATAAACAAACCCTTACTTAGTTTTACTGAAATCATGGCCAATCTCGGCTGGATTCAGTTCACACTTACGCATAATTTAGCCCATCACAAACATTCAGACCTTGCAAAAACAACGGAACTTCGCTATGTAGTGGGCGTTGGAATAAATTAAGTGTTATATCTGCTGAAACAGAATAAATCCTGCCAAGTTACGGGACCCAAAGACACTGGATCCCTAACTGAATATCACTAGGTTTGCAGCATGTTAAAGCAATACCCTGTTGTGCCTAGTTCTTTTTTATGAATAAATCAGAGGTTGGTTAGTGTGTGCTCGCTCGTATGATCGGTCCTAAAATTGAATTATTTCCAGCTCGACTCCCCTTTCGTTTGATCCCGGAACGTCGGACATAGTACCAGCAATTTGCATAGTTGCGCTGTTATGATGTAACTATGAAAATTTGATTTATCCAGAGCTACTGCGCATCCTTCAGTAGCTCTTTTTATTTTTCTCCAACCTTTTACTGTTGTGGACCATGACACAGCCAGCTGGTTTGATCCCCCTTATCACTTAAAATTACCACGTTATTCTTCTTTATGCTTCATTTAAGTTAATGTTTTAATTTCAGAAAAAAGATTATTTATCGCCATGTTTCACACGCCTTCATCTCAAGTGTGATGAATGTTCTCATGAAATCTCAGGAGGTCTCCTAGAAAAACGTACCAATACCCTTGATGAAGGATTCCGTGAAAATTTGAAGAGCCTAATTTTTCGAAATTGTAACAAAACCTAATTTAGCAGATAAAAATAGTACTAGATACTGTTGTTATCCGGTGACGGTGACTGGTTTGCCGGATATCAATTATTTTCGCACCGAATTTTTGATATTTTTAACTACGATCTGGTTTCGATCGTTATACTCGAGATACCATAAATCCTTTTTTAACTGATGTCTAATGCTGACACGAGTGGGACCACTGTTTTGTGTGAAAAGAGCACATGCCGCATTAAAAGTCCGGCTGTTTTGAGCTGGGCCTCGACAGTGGAGTGAATGAAGGCGGGGGAGGCAGGACCGCGCAGCCTCCGAAGCGCCCGGCCGACTGCCAGTCGACGTCGCGCCAAGCGGGAACCACCACGCGCTACCCGCTTAGATTACGCTACAACTAACCAAATAGTGGCATTTTAAGTGGTAAACTTCAATATTGTAAGTAGCGTCCTACATCAACACACTTGAACAATATTGGGATTTAATCAGTGCCTACCATCCGATCGACCTTTCCAAAAACATCATCAATTTAGACGTTGACGCTGCCGGCGATAGCTTCTTGTAGCTTTTTGTTCGTTAAATGGCAATTACATTCATTCCCGTGGTGAAATGTGATGTATTTTCTGAGTACGATTTGCCCGTAGTCACCTGAGATGTCTAGAGGTCGCCGCGTAGACGATGCCACTGGGCTACATTTGTGTGCGCGCCAATCACGTGTATTGTTCGGACTGACTCGATTTTCTTTACGTTTGAGACATTCAACACCTCTTCTAAATCTACTTCTTAAAAAGCTTTATTATACGCAGAATAACACATTATAATAGTAGTTATTGATAAATATATCGAGACAATTAGTAGTCAGTATACGTACATAGTGTCGTGTTTATCTCACAAAGGGAGGTTTTATCAATTTTAAGTTGTTGCTGGGGTGTGAGGTTTTGTTTAATAATAAAGTGTGGTTTTATTCTAAGCTAAGATACTAAAACATTTTCTTTTGATGCTTTTGTACATAAAAGTGTCAATGACATTGTTGGAAATTGGCAACGAAAAAAATTAACGTGCGATAATACTGTCAATTGAAAACCTACTGACGTTTGATACTATCTTTGTAGATCGCATACATATCGAGTGGAATCGCCTGTAAGTCCTTGTTAACTGTCGTAATCCCGTCGTGTAAGCCCGCTTCTAGCTTATAGAATACGCCTTTTGGGTATTGCCGAAACATTTTTGTCAAATTAGAGTTGTTTGTAAAGGAAAACCAAACTTGTTAAGCTTCGGTCTTGATTAGATATTGTTTGATGAAGAAACTTTCCGATGGGGATGCTATTCGTACACACATTTTATGACATTAGTCGAATTTAACGTTGAAAATAATTAACGAAAAAAAGTCTATGTTACGAATTCACGCAAAAGCCACAACGTTCTGTAATATTTTCAATTGATTGAGACAATAAATAGGGAGACTAAATGTTAACCGTTTTAGTTTAGCCGAAAGATTTAGAAACGTAATTAATTACGTCTCGCGTTTAATTATAAAAACACCTGATCTTGCCTACTTCAATATTCTTATATCACACATTTATATCACTAGAATCAGTAATTACAACCTCTAAATTAATTTGATTAAAATGGGCACTTTAAATTTTCAAATTAAAATTCCTCAGCGAACTTAATTCGACTCGCAAATGTATAACCTCATTTCGTTACCCTCTTCATGGGAGCTTTCGTTGATACGTTTCCAAGGTATAATCTAATGCTGACCCGTCTCAGTCCTCTCATTTTCTAAATTTCGGTGTTAAGTATGTGCGTGGCTACGAAGACCTTTTACTTAAATCCTTATTTGCTTGGATTAAGAAATATCTTGATTTTCTAATTGCTTGATCGCTAACATTCGAAGGGCTAAAAAATAGCTATCATTTTCTTCCACGCATATTTTGCACAAACATCTTGCCAGATTTCCAAATAACTGATATCAGTTTGCCCGAAGATGTTTGTAGGTATTGTGGTAGAATATTGGACAGTAAAAGAAATTCTTATTTTCCTTCCTGAATATAAACGGTGCTGTTAGTATAAAACTTCTATGAATTTCCGTAAAATGCTATACCTTCGAACAGTTTAGAGTATTTGCCGGTTCGCTTGCCACAACCAAGAGCTACAGCGGAGCGATAAGCGTTCGAGAAATTGAAAAGGATTTAGTTAGAGCGAGTGAACCGTTTGTCGGATTAAATTGGCTTAGTTTGTGAACCAAGGATACGTAACACCAAAGAAAATAATTCATTTCACGATTCATTTCTATCTTCAAAAAACTCCACAAATCCATCTAATTAAATTACATCTAATCTCGAGGACTGATCTGTTTTCACGATTATTACTTTTCTAAGAATTGATCCACTTCGTTTTTATTATTAAATCGAATTTGGTATTATCATTATTTATTTACTGATAAAATGCAACTCACCCATGAAATGGGTTTATGTCGCATTAGTAGGTTACTCCTCTGAGTAATGATATTTTGTTGTTTTGATAATTATTACCTTATTCTTGTTGAGAGTAGTGTTTTGTTACTTTTATATGATTGTCTCCTAATCTTGTGCCTTTTATAAATAAAGCCGTCACATAACTGACAGCTTTCACATCTCTTCTTTTTAGTCATTACGCATTCATTGTGCCGTCGGGTCTGGTTAATTTACGAATTAACTTAAATTTTGTCAGTAATCTATAATTGAAAGTTTTCTACGCGCTGTTTCTTTATAGCTTTTGTCTAACATTTTTTCACGAATGTATTTCGTCTTGCTACTACTTCTTCTAATTAATATTATTGGACTAAAACTGGCAAGTACCAATCACACATATTCCGATTTCCACGTACTTTCTAAAATTGAGAGTGACATACGGTGAAGGAAAACATCGTGAACAAACCTAAACTTAATTTCTATATAACTTAGAAATCGCCAGTCCGCCTTGATTGATGTTTATTTCTACTCCATATGAGGCCTTTGAGGCGGCACTTCTTAGTATATAGACTTCCTAGTATCTCGTAGGCGAGTGTCTGACACAAGCGAAAAAATGAAGTTATCCGGTATTAGCTAAACTAAAGTAACAGAGTCGCACGACTTTATGTGTTATTAGAGCACCAATTTTACTAAAGATGTAGTGGTGCTTTAAGAAATCTTGTTATCCTTGTATATTATTACCACACAACCGGGCATTACTGCTGCTGTTACGACATATAAAAGCAAGAGTTCGTAAAATGACATTGCTCAAATTTACCGCTTCTCATGTGATAAGGAAAGTGGTTTAGAATTCCAATATTAAACGCGAATGTTTATTGTGTGTGTCAAACTTTTCTTGTTCAATGTTGGCTGCAAACAATGGTCCAAGTCCTCAGGGTCGTTAAAGTTTTTGCGGCTGATGGTACGTGTAGCCGTATCATGGACCATGACCCATTTCTCTTACTGCCTGAGGTGACACCCCGTTTCAATACGCGGCCGACATAAAGTCACTTTTATGCATTGCTGTAAAAATAAAAGTTCCATCGTACCCTCACGCGTACCTGCAGGAGCTTTATTATTTTTTATGTGTCACAAGTGGGAATGACCGTTTTAATTCATACTGTGATATGTGCCTTTATTGCTTTTATGGGGCATCATGCCCTTTGGTAAATTTTTTATGTTTACATGTTTACTACAATCTGAATTGTTATAAAGCTTTTGAATTGTTACATAGGTAACCTTAAGGTACTTGGTATTCTTATTCATATTTAAGATTGTACGTTTTTAAAGCCTACCTAAGTACAGTGAAGCCCACATTTTAAGGGTAAAAACAAATAAAGAATACACAAAAGCTCTCCCGCATCTTTTTCTGTTTCGCGACCCAGAAATAGAGGTACCTCATACTTATGGCCATATTATGTTTCCATTAGAGCTTGTTGACTTAACCCTCGAAAAAGAACAGTGACTGCGGTTTTCCGCGTCTCACCGAAGTGTTCGGGCACGTATCGAGGTTTTACGATGCAAAGGCACGCGGCGTTTCACTGATTTATTTTCATTATCGTGTTCAGCTGTACCGGTGGTGATATTTTTCACTGAACCAGATTGGACAAGGAACCGTGACTAAAATTAATAAAACGATGTCGTCACCGACAGTTGTGAGCGTTTTGAAACAAAATTTCGTATTCATCGTCACCAAATCCAGCTGCCGAAAATTTTATTTTCTCTCTATCCTCGGTGCCAAGGGAATTCGGCAGCGGACAGCTGATGCAAAACCCGGTTGGCTCTGCAGAGATATCTCATTGTATGACAGCAACTGCGAACTGATGACCTACTGACCCATTTCTGGACTGCAGCAGTCAACGATCTGTGTGTACCTTACTATTTGTTTCGAGTTCTGGCAGATCCCCATCAAACATATACATATTCATGCTGTTCAGCAATTCTTGGGGGAATTTCCCGGTGTTTAAGTAGGAAGTCAATTTTAATTGGCAGTATAAAATATTTATTGTGTTTATTTATGTTTTGCTGTTTTCTGAGAAAAGGCGCACCATGATTCAGAAATGTAAATGTCTTAATTAAGACATGGCACCACCAGATTACCTTTGCCGGGTGTCCCCAGTAAGTTAATTATTTTTAGGTTTAGCAATCGCCTGCGCATAAACGGTAAAACTTATAATAGGAGTATAACTACATAGGTACATAATTGTTACGCTTAGTTAATTAGGATTGAACATAACATTAATTTGAATTGATACATATTTAATAACACTCGTTGTGCGTATAATATTCATACAATCGTCGTTTCAGATAATAAGCACACAGTTATTCATGAAATTAGAATTATTGACACTGCCTAGAATCTAGGACAATAGTTGATTGATGAATCACAATTTAATACGAAGTTTGTAATTAGTTTAATAATTTTCATTGAGCTGTTTACTTATAAAACTTGAGTATCTTATAATAGTATTTGATCCACTAACCATTACACCTTTATCAGTATTTGTGTTTGAAGACCTAATAAAATGAATATGAGGATAATAAAAAAATACTGTTTCCATTCTGCCATTACTTTCAAGGTTCCCTTTAATTGTCATTCAGCAATTGGCATAAGCGAGGCAGTGAAATTTAATGAACCACATTCAGGTCAAGGTTGTCTGCCTCAGAGGAACAGACGACACTTTAGTTTCAATTTTACATCAAGAATTCTGAAATATGGATAGTTGTTTTAATGGATAAGTACATTAGTATTTTGTTTAAACGTTCTTGTCTAGTTGTAATCAATTACAATACCATCGGAATAAGAGCTATTATTAAATGCATCTACTTGCTACATTTGTGGCTTAGGCTTCCAACCATGTGTCACTTTTACATATATTATCTTCGCATTTTTCAATGTGTGTGTATAGGACACACGCACAGTTTGAGCAATCCGTATATCCAATTCCAACGATTGGTAAGTCGGCCTATACGCGCCTGGGCTGTTGTTTTAAATTTTCTTTTTTTCCAATTAAAAACGTGCACCGCCAACGAATTCTTTCGCCTGTGCACGACTTGAATATTTTATGCCTGCAGTCTCGCGGGAAATTAATGCTGGGTGCACTAAACCATTGTGCTTAAGATTTTTCTTTGGTGTACGGTTCGTTAGAGTTTTAAAGACATGATTTTTGAGAATCGTGTCAGATTAATTAACCCATTTTTCTAGTAACTATCGCGGTCGTAGTTTCTCAGATTCTCCGAATACACGAGAATAAAAGAAGATTCCAATTGTTCTTCCTGAGAGAAATCTTCACGTGACCGACCGATGCCTCAACCGATTAATCAACATTCATCATGTATTCACGCACTATTAAATCGTTTTAGTTCAAACCTCTTGACACCGACCAAAAACGTAGAATTTTTATTGTGTTGGCTTACGTCGACCCAATCTATAATATTAGTGGTAACAACACGTGTATAGGAAAATAAACGAATTCAATAATTCACTATACAAACAAGATCCCAATCTATTTGTAAAGGTTACATGCCCTAGGGAGTGATATCAAATAGGGAATTGGATTCGTCAGGTACGCCCAGCCGCTAAGACCTAAACTGCGGCTTACCGCACGCAAGTCGAGCGCCTCAGGGACTGTCGTAACTCCGTACCCTATTATTCCACTATCTCACTTTCAGCGTACGTGAGGCCCTTATTTATTGACCGAACCTGATGTAACAGCGATTTGGTGCGTAAACTACGTGTTGCGCAATCTACTATTTACTTTGATGCATATTTAAGGGTGACACGATTCCATCGTCTCACACTCTCAACTATTATGTTGTTCGATTTTTTTTGTGACATACATTATGCCAAAAATTGTTTCTTATTTTAAAGTAACATTACCAAAGCAAAGAATTGGTTGGTAAAATATTTATATAGGTAGGTACTACCAATCATTCGCTGTTGTTTCTACTAGTATTTGTATTAACAAAACCTTTCCAGAAATCATCCAATTTAACTGAAGGAGTATCTCATTACACCTGGTCCGGGGAAATTAACTGATCGATATGTTTAACGAACTGCCATTTCATTTTATTTCATCCGACGTTTTTATTTTCCACTCAAGTTAACCGTGATCGCATGTAACTGATATTTCTTTATTCAATCTTGTGATTTGATATCCTTGATTATTTTCCAGAGCAATAATTCAGCCAAGTTTATGATAAATCGATTGTCTCCCTTTAAATAAATTTCTTTGTTTGACCGGTTATTTAAATAAAAGGTTCGGTGCAAAGCGGAACTGAAATCTGAAACTATTAAGCTCCGAGACTTTGCGGCAGGCCTGAGCCAAGTCTCAGCCTAAATTCTCATTTGTTCAGCTCTAGCTACGGAATAAATGCTTTATATTCCGCACACCTGTATGCTCCACATAAATAATTGCGGATTGCCACAACGCCTAGTACTTGTGGAATATTTCTTCTTTATTTAATTTTCTTCTTTATTGCCAAGTAAAGTTTCTGTATTCTGACTCACTTTGCGAATTGTTTCTCTTATTATTCTAAAACAATTTGTAACTTTATTCTATCCATTATAGAATTGGTGGAATTAATAACTTTCTTGTTGAACTAGCTGAATATAGACGTTTTGGTATCGAAACTGAATGCGGTCGCGCGTTCTCTTGAACAGAAACTTAGGAAGCGTGCTGGCAAATACTATTTGCCTTCGAAGTGGAACATGTCTTCCTGGTTACTTCCTATAGTGGAAAGACAAACTTGAGTCATTGTGAACATTACATGGAATGCAGTTATTACGATCCCTATGCAATTCGCAACTACTTGAAAGACTATCTGCATCGCTTGAGAAATATGTGGGACTAAGTAGTTAGTTTTCACTAAAGGCTAAACGATAACAATTTCTTGAACATACAATAGCAATACATAATTATATAATCTTTTAAGGCTCGCTTACATCATACTATACGCATATTTTAGACAATGCAAGTCAATTATTACTTTAATTAATGGTGTGCAACAGGCTTAGAATCTTACGTCCTGTAAATGGAGATTTTTTTAAGTAATGCCGTGATAGTAAAACCAATCATTGTTTTTGAAAAGGTCGAGGGAATTTGTTATTAAATTCAAGTGATGGAGTCTAGTGAATGTTATTGCAAGAAGCGTGCTGCATTAGTATGCAGAGCTAGTGAAAGTACTACTCGCCATTGAATTTATAAGTGAAGTGATTTAGACTAAGAAGTGGTAACTATTACGTTTATTTGTGAAGAAGCTGGAAGCGTTCTGGCTTTTTTGTGCGGATGAGAGGATGCGCGGCTGGCGGTTGTCCGCTCAGCGGAGACGCTAGCGGAAGAGGTAACGTCGATCGGAAAGGGTGTCGGGCCGCGAGCGCGACGACTGGTGCCCGCATGAGGCGCGCCGGCATGCGCTGACGTGTGCACGGCGCTGCGCGTGCTGCGGCGCGGCGCGATGCCCCCCTGGGCCTGACATGGAGGAGGGTGGCTATTGGCGGCCATCTTGCTCGACGCTGTCGCTCGCTGAGCACCATGGCAGCGCAACGCACCTGTGCGCGAGGCACGCGCCGCAACCGGCTCGGCTCGCGCACCGTCATCCCCCCCATGCGCACCATTCGCACGCGCACCAGCACGCGCACGCCCACCACCTGCAGCACGCGCAACACACCTCTTGCCCCGTACACAGCCCGTACAGACAACCGACGCCGGAGTATTGTGCCGCACATTCACAGGTATCTGACATTACATAGTTTGTAGTTGTACAAATTACTTACCAGCTAACTTTCATGTTTAAAAATTTAATCTCATACTCATGCGAGTTACTTTCACGTACACCGATATGATTTACTTGTTTCATAAAGAAAGAAGTAATGACGAAGTAATCGACGCTATCAGTTCTTATAGGTCGTACACGAGAACAATTTGTGAAATCGAGTCACGAGGTGATGTCATCTGCACCTAATTTATTACAAGTCGATGCCTTCAGCGATGTGGAGTATACTTTCAATGATACTGATTTTCATCTAGCGATTGCTCTTCGCGTGTTGGAAGGCGTTGGTAAAATATAGAAACAACCTTATACACGATCAGGAATTTATCCCTATTTTGTTGGTGTTAACCAACACGAATGATTTATGAAATGCTTGTTAATGACAGCGATAAATATTTTGTCCCTAACGAAACATTGGACATGTTTTATAAGTATTTGCTACGTTCGGCCTTGAGACTGTATTTATTATTGGTGATCCTCCGGAAACGCGAGGGGAATGTAACACTAGGTAACGGAAATAGAGCAAGAAAAATAACGAAATAAAGAGAAGCAACCATGTGTCTACGTCGACTAATGCAGTAATTACATTTGAACACACAAGTAAACCCAGGCTTGTTAGGGGATAATTGTGTACTTATTTTGGACGTACATTCGTTTGTTATAACATTTTTGAGGAAACACAATAGAGAATAGAATATTGCCTCAGTGCTAACATAAAACAAATTCTTACATATTATTTTAAGAAATATATTTAAATGAAACACCAATATTGGTTCTGAATTTCAGAGAAGCACAGCATCAAGTTTGGCTATAAACTTTGTAGTTTACCGAATTATATCATTCTCATATAATACCAGAATTGAATAGCAGCTGGTCTTGATTGATGGGGACTTGGTACATAATATGGCGTAATGTGAAGAGATTGATGAATTTAGGGAGCCACTCTGACCGTATGAGGATGGATGACGATAAGATGGACTGACTATAAAAGCGGATAAATGTAGTCATAGGCAACAAACACGTTCTTTTACTAATTTGATTTCCTCAATAAACAATTAAAAAAAAACTCATTGAGTTCCGATTGAAATATTCCATCCTCATTCAAGTCATCCAGGCACTTATATTTTCCAGTTACAGGTTTTCGAATTTAAATCCAATAAAAATTCCGTCACCGGTGACTTATAAAGGAATTGAGTAAGGCTTTCATTGAAATCAAATGCGTATAAAAGGGCGTCAAGATAAAATAATCCTTTTGAACGTTTTCATGTGGCAGTGGCAAGGCAATTGTGACACCCAAATTGGTTTTTCGGTAAGTACGAACGGTGTTCTCGAATTTTCGATGAAGATATGTCTTATACAAAACTGGTATTCTAGCACGTTCTCTTCTTTTTGAAAATTTATTCAACAATCCTTGATTCTAAGGAATTGGGTATGAAATCCTATCCTCGTCAAAGACATACCTATAGGTAATGCCTATATATCATAGATTCACTTTTATTTAGCCTTTCGCTTCGAAGAGAGATATTGAGATTATTATGACTGGCGTACAACGTGTCGCGGTTTCGATTCCCGCACGGTACAACTGTATGTGATCCGGGTCTGGTTCTAATGTTAAGTGAAATTGTACGTCTTTAAGCGCAGCCACGACACAGGAGAAAATACCAGTGTGGTTTAAATAAAAAAAAAACTCCTCTTTTGATCGCCATGAGCGGTGTCGATTGAGCAGTAGGTGATTGAAAATACGACAATTGCTAATCAACTTATAGTGAAATCCAATGTACCACAGCCGTACTACTCGGATTCTGAAGGCATTCAGTTTCATTAATAATTCTATAGCGTGCTGCAGAAAGTTCCTGGCTAATTTAATCAGTATACGCTACTCCATGATGAATAATGGATTAAATATGTTCCTCATATTTTCCTTTTATCGAAATATAAGCTGATATTCTAGAAGATATTTGAAGATAATTCATAAGTAAATTGGTTTTGGATTATTTGATCACGTTTGAAATTACATCACAATAATATATATAAAAAAAAAGCTAATCTCTTGTGCCTGTTTCAAATCACAAATAAACTCCTTAATTATTTTTCTATAAAGTACCTATAGCATAGTACCGAACTTAGCTATAGAACCCTAGAATAATTGTAGGCATTCGAAGACCAGAACATTATGAATTGCAGCAATACTGCAGTTATAAAAGCAAATTATGATATAGCTAATTTATCTAACGTTATATTTATCATCAAATCCAATTAATATTCTATAGCGTACACTGAAACACAATTAAAGCAGTTATTTACTCCCGCAATGGTTAATTTAGCTTTAACAGCAAAATGTTTATAAATAAACGAAGTAAAATCAACCGTTGTATTCGCACTGTGAAAAATGAAATTATTTTACTAAGAAATGGTTTTGACAGCATAATAATATTCAAAGACTTTAATCTTATCGTGTTTAATCGTGTTGCTTTTTGTGATATTTTTATTATTTTTATACCTGATATAGACATAGTGTTCTAGACTGTGTTCTTGATATTTTTTCCTAACCTGTTAATTTTCTTATTATAATTTATATTATTACAGGATCATTCTATACATTCATTCTAAATATTTATATAATAAAAACCTTAGCTATAAAACGTACAATGATATTGACGGCGTAAACCTCTTAACTTTATCTTTTATGGAATTGTCTGTAGAATTACCAAAGAAATTCAATTATGGAAAAATCAGCCGTGAATTTCCGATGAGGACTATCTAATGGATTATTCTAATTCGTTTGTGTCATTTTAATACATTTATCAAATTCATTTTCGATCAATTGAATATTTTTGACGGAAAAAGACGATATTACAAATCCTACACCTGGCTACAATTTTGTGAGAAATTATTTAAAAGCCATTAAGTGAGAAATTACAGATAAATTAAAGGATTTTTGATCATCAAAAGTATATCTGAAAGGCTATTGAAATAAAGAAGCGGAAGCTATTACGATAATAGCCGACGGACTTCAGGTTGATGTTTCAGAAATTTTCTGTTAAAGAGTTCTCGACTTTTGTAAGCCTGAAATTTACGTCCAATTATGTAAATTTCACTCGCTTGTACAATGTCATTGTGTTCGATAGAAAAAGTTGAAATACATACAAGTATCGCTTATATAGAGCAAGATTAAGACTACTGTTTAGTTATGAAGCTCATTTATTGTAGATATAAACCCTTTTAATATCCTATTGTTTAGTTTATTCATTTACGTGTGTTTGATATCACACGCTCAATATAAATAATTGTAATATAAATTATCTGTAACCTTAAATGCAATTAACCATGTTAGACCAGAGAAAGATTATTTCTTACTTAGACTTCTTGACATACTGCTATAATTGACACCATGTAATTGGTATCATACAACACACTCTTATGTACTTACCTACCCTAAAATGTATCTAAGTCCTAAATTGTAACGAGGGTATGTTCTCGACAAAGCAGAACCCTTCCTTTTGGAGTCGCGTAATCCGACAATATGGATTACAATAGCCACAAAGAGGCAGATGAAGGAAGCCCTAAACGGAATCAGTCTACGAAGACTGAATTGACAAAGCATATTTTGCCATGCATAAGATCTGTGTTCTCATCTAACAACTTATCCTTTATGTTATATACTATATGAGTATGTTATTTCTATTATGGAGAAAAAATGCTGATACAATATTTTCTTGTTTAGTTAGTAGAGCCTATTAAAGGCAATCATTTAGAATTCTCCCCAAAAAAGATATTTCTTTAGTTAAAAAAACTATAACTAAAACTATAACAATATTATTTAATTAAATTTAAATGATTGATTTAAAAAGTCGTTCGCCTTCCTTTTGGCCACTTTCGTACGTAGTAGTAAGCGATATTGCGTCTTTAGTAGATCAATAATTGACGATTAAAAAATATCTCTGTCATCATGATTGGATTATAATTATAAGAGAAATTCACTGTGATTTACTACAAATATATTATCGTGAATGTCAGCATCCACTAAATAGTCTGATATTTTGGAAAGTTTTAGAAAGGAGACTGGCGGTTTTAGGCCTGAACGATGACAGAAATGAAACTAATACGAAAAAAAGTAATTTTTACGTTTAACTATTTCCTTCAATACTACTTTCAAATAACTTGTCTAAGAGGAGGAAAATAAGTTGTAATATAGCGAGTATAATTTGACAAATCGATTGTTGCGATTTTTAAATTATGATTGCGATTGGTTCCTTTATCACATATATCCCAACGTAGGTCTTGGCTTGGGTAATGAGGTATTCTTTTAGGGATTTATAATATAATTCACAGGTTTTAGAATTAATTATTCACTTAATATCTGTAATCGATTATTTACATTGCCATACTAAAAATAGAAAATAGTTTTTAGGTTGGCAACAAACTGTCACTTGTCACCTGTAGATCTTTATTTTATGTCAATTTAGGCGCCGCCGGTGTTTTTTTCGTTTTCTCTCTGTGTTATTGATTGTTATATTTGACCTTAGCTTTGTAAAAAGCTAGCTTAGCTTAGCTTAGCTTTTTAAACAGAAGGAGAGCACAATTTCAGAGCATTGATGCCAATAACAATAACATAGAAGATTTTCCACGTCTCTCTGTATCAGAAATGTCACTAATATGTTTAGGCAGTTATCAAATAAAACAAGCCAAATCTTATTATGGTGAGCATGTCAGGGCTAATGGTTGCTATATTATTGATGTGTGTCGTGAGGTTGACGACAGCCTGCCTTCAGGCTTTATCAATGACAACAATATGTGTCTATTGAGAGGGAGAATTCAAAGTAGGCACGTAAGCCGGAAAATATATTTTGTTTATATTTTAATTAATAACAATTTGGCTGGAAGAGAAGCAATTTCTCAATACTGTTGCAATTGTATAGTCGGGACACGAACAGTAGGTTGTTGTGCTCACATAATGTCGATTATTTGGTACTTAGGATGGGCTAGGTACCAAAATAATATCCAACCTCCGGCACAATAGAATCTCTCCGGCAGATAAAATGTTGCTATGTTATGACAGTGAATAAATAAATAAAACATAAAGTCGTTTTTATTTAATTTCTCCCTAATCTAAACTATAAACAGGTTACAAACACAGTTCCTGCTTGAACCATGTTCACTTGAACCTATACAATAATAAAATGCGTTATAATACTTATTATTCATGTTTTATTAGTGAATTAAACTCAGCAATATTGATTTTAGTCCTTAACATAACCTTATGTCAATGTCAAAAGTTAAAGTCTTATATCTACTTTCAAAAAAGTTTTTAAAAAAAGTGGCAACCATATATGGTTTTCTAATTAATAATGCTATCAGGAAGCATTGCACTTATCTGTGTAGGTGACCAGGCCGAACGCTCCTAAGAAACCCGCCAGTCTCCTTTCTATCCTAGACTAAATTTAAATGTAGCTGCTGTATGTGCTCTCACGGGAAATTAAAAATCTGCCAGCAGTCGTCACTCCGGCGTACATTTCCTTTATTTTAATGCCCGTTAATCGAATTGTCATAAACAGGTTGCAAGGGAAAGTGTGTCTAAATAAATTCACAGAATTTCGGAAAGTATATATCGAGTTTCTGTGTTTGAATAACCACGTATACATGGATTTGGATTTTGTAACGAGAACAACAACATAGAAAATGTTTATTTAGGGAAACAGTACGGTAAATCGTAATTTAAATTAAAAGCTATAAATATATGCAATGTATTAAATCATTTGCTGATACGAACAATAAGTGTATTATTGGAAATTGTATGTCACATTACTCATACCCCTAGTAAAATTGAAATAGTTCTGCCAAAGTATTCTGCGTTGGCATCTATTCCGTTCGATGTTGTATTCGTGTTGCATTGTATGCAAGCTGAAAGAGAAACTGCAATAGAAATACCTGACACCTTGAAGTTAACAGTACCAATTGAACACAATGCGATTGTAGACCAGATTCCTGTATAAAAGGAGTGCATTGGTATACTTTCATTGCAGAGAAAAGACTACAATCATTTATTTGCCTTCTGTTTAATGATAAAAATTTTGACGCTGAAGGCATTCAATTCTGTGAGATAAATTGTTACATTATGAGGCAGAATTTATAACAACCACAATATATTTAATAAAATCTTTTTAAACAAATTTCAGTTTGTACTTATTTTGAAATGAAAATCGGATGTTTCGTAATACTTTGATCTTTTTAAGACGCAGTTAAATAAATTAATTATTAAAGAAATCATTTATCAATTACAGACATCTTGTTTTGTTTTAATTGACGTTGTTTGTTGTTATCTTATTTTAACATACTCTTTTTTAATTTAATTTACTAATGTTGAATTGGCTCTATTAAGCGGTAATATAAATAATTGGTCCATTAATGTTTATTCTCAGCAAATATAATTGTCTAGACGATTAATTAAATAATAGTAATAGTCTTGCTCAACAGAAGAATCTCTCGTATAAAACAAAGCCTTCGGTCGAGCCCAGCGCTAATAATTTTGGTTAATTAAAGTGACAGAAGAAATGTATTACACCGAACCCGACAATTTATTAGTCTGATTTCACACGAATAAATTAGCTTAAATTTAATTGAACTTAAATGTTCAAAGCTAAGCGCTAAAAGGCGGTTAATTTTGTGATTAAAATATTCTCTTTTGCCGTGTAAGATAATTCCTTGGCAAACTTCTATCTGTATCGCAGACTTTAAAATGACAAAGGAAGAGAGAACAGTGCCACACACAATGAGAAAATTCTCACAAATGTGAGCCAAAACTTCGCTTTGTGTGATATACGACGTCATTATATTGCTAAATGGCTTAAGATGTAAAAGGACTTTACGGCGCACAGGTTTTCCAGAAGGTTCTAGAAACTCATAATTAAATTCTTCACTGAATATCGTCGCATTATACACCGTGATCATTCTAACGAGATTATGTTTGTAATTATGGTTTTTGACGTTTTCTTGATTTTCACGAAACAATAAAGAAAATGGTGGAAGCTCTTTCATAAGAGAATGGAAAATATATTCACTTGAAGACATTCTTTCATTTATTATTTTAAATTAAAGATTTTTCTTGTAACCTATAGACCGCTGTTACAGTTTTGTATTCTAATTAATTTTTAGGTAAAAATAGTTGGTTTGTTTGTACAACTTCTACTGCCAATCTCTAAATACCAAAGTATGTCTGCGTTTCAATTATATTGCAGCATTGCATTGTTGTTTTACTGTGCGCCTTAAATTCAAGTAATAAAACGTATTGCACATTGTTACAAAGTAGTTCATAATAATGAATTGGTTTTCACTAACCGTTTGCTAAGATTTATGTGGGGCCAAATGATGATCAGGTGATGATGATGCAGGTATATTAATAATCCCATTAATAGGTTAACTTCTGGCTCTTTCTATTATTTAAATATTGCACTATGTACATTTATGCAAAGGTAAGTATACTTCCACAAATAGAGGTATATACCACCCTAATAGGGCGCAACAATTGAATTACAGCTAGATTATAATCATTGCTTACTACCTACCTATTTAATTTATAATAGACTTGTTTCTACTTATTTGCAATTTACATAGTTATATCTAATTTGTTATTAACCTTATTTATTGCAGCTTTGCACTTATCTTGTTGCCCGCGACTCCGTTCGCGTGGAATAGTGACTTCCTGGAGATTTTTGGTATAAAAACTATCCTATGTCCTTTTTCGAGTCCCAAACTATGCCTGTACCAAATTTCACAGAAATCGGTTCAATAGTTTAGGCGTAAAAAAAGACAGACAGACAGAGTTACTTTCGCATTCATAGTATTAGTTTGGATCTATAAAAAAAAATGTGTAGAAGTAAATAACCCAATAAGGCTTGTACTAATGTTACCAATCAAAAAGAAAATTGACGTTATAACACTAGATGTAACTTATGGGAAGGAACTTATGTCCATGAGTTAGGTTATTCAGATAGGTTACATTGGGTTAGGGGTCAAAGGTGTTTTAGTTAGTAAAATTCTGACAGTCAGACAGAAAGCCAAGCAGTATATAAGCAACATCTAACTTTTACCTACCATATTCATGTTACCAAAATACAAATCGCACAAAAAGTAATGATTTCTCCCATTTGTCACGATTCGACCCTATTATAAGTTATTTACTCCGACCTCATCAAGATACGCAACTTCAGTAATTTGTACAATATCGTGAATACTATTCTTCTGGGCTTAGATAAATAGCTTCATTCTTGCTCCAGTAATTAGTGTCGTGTTTGCCTAGGCATAGTAAT
Source organism: Spodoptera exigua (assembly GCA_902829305.4). Classification (NCBI taxonomy): domain Eukaryota; kingdom Metazoa; phylum Arthropoda; class Insecta; order Lepidoptera; family Noctuidae; genus Spodoptera; species Spodoptera exigua. Next base: position 11,457,661 of record LR824612.2, read on the forward strand.
TTTTCTTCCTTATTTTTATTTCGTCGTCTTTATTATTCACTTTCTTAAATATTTAATCTGTTCTAGAGTCGTTTTGTTGTTTCATTCAGATGGAACTAACGCTTTATTTTCTACTATTTTATTTATTAATGAATAATAAAACAATCATATATTTTTAGAGGAAACAGCTTTGTGTTTATGATATAAACAACCTACGACTACCAAGTCGTATTTGTTCCCAGGAGACCTTTAGATGTCTTACATATAAAAGAATAAACATATAAAATACATTGTAATATTTCAACAACAGAAATACGCGTAGAAAGAAAAATATGAAGACAATCACATTATTTATAATCAGACAGACAGATGTAGGTAGGTCTGTACGTATAGCTGTGTCTAGAAACATGTTTAATAATCAATGACCGCGTCCAAGTGTATTGTTTTTTCTGACATCATTTAATTTGGGGTACTATCGAACGTCTCTATCAGGCATAGTAAATTGCCCAATTCCTCCACAAAATATATACTTACCAGAAATTATTCTATCAAGTCATTCTTATAAAGATGGTAAATTTTATCGTTGCCATAAAGAACGAAAAGCAAACAAAGTTTGATAAAACAAATATGTAGAACCTTTAATATAATGACGTTTTTAAACAACTTCAAAACTAATAACACGTACAACTCTTGGATCAAATCAGGGTTTTTCAGCTGTTAAACTTGTGGCCATCAATTTCAACCACAGAGTAACATTTGATCGATGTTTGGAACTTAGGTCATGTCATCTATTTTGCTGCAGCTGTTACTCGCAAGAAATGCCCATTACGGGTAGGTATTCTAAGCTGTGCTATTTCCTAGTTGAATAATAGTATGTAAAAAACTGGAAGATCAAGCATGGTTGTTCAGACCTTTATTTTGCGTTCTGCGTTTGAGGTTTTATGAATGAATCGCTATCAAGTACTTGCAATGGCGTTTCCCGAAACAGGTGAGCAGTTAGAAATACATGACATATACCGAGAATAAGTAGATTATAAATTTTCACGACACGTTGGAAAAATACACGATGGCAAGTGTTATTACAGCTCGGCTGTTAGTAATAGTTTCATACCTTGTTGCTTTTATGAGCACCGCTGTTGGCCTGGCCGCTCGTTATTAAATTATCTGACAACTTGCCAGGTTTATGTACGTTGTCATAACATTAAAGGGCAGCTTTGTGGTCTCGAAAAATTCCGTTGCCAATTTACATATTGTGTCATTTTTTGGTAGCGAATCAACGCAACAGCATAAAAGTTAGAACGAATTAGATAGGTGAAGAACTATACATTTTTTTATTTATGTTTAGTATCAAACCAAAGAGTCTGACGAACATTGACGACCATCTCTCTCAATAGTCGAGTGTTGCCTTGAATGAAATCTAAATTTGTTATTAGCTTGTTTTGTTCCTTAGAACATCTTATTCCTGTTATCGTCGCAAGATAACGTTTTGTGAATCCGGTAGTAATTGAACAGCGTCTACCAACTTATCAGTTTTCCGTCCGATCGAGTTTAAACTGATATACTTGTATTGTTTGTCAACTGCTTCAACAGTCTTGCGTTCGATGCCATCGGGACTCAGATATGTAATGTGAATAACATACGAAACTTCGTATCTACGTATATTAGGGTAACTCCACTAATAACCTCAGTTTCAAAGGACATTACGGTAACTCAAGAGCAAGATATGCTGGGCTAATAACTTTGAGTGAGTAAAGGACTCACAAGTTCTGCGTTAGTGCAACACATAAGTTATTAGTTCTTGAAGTGTCCTAGTTATCTCGGGTTCTTCTTTGAGCTGAAATGAAAGAATATTAAGTACGTTGATATTTTTATGCGACGTTTTTATGGTCAGCTGCACAAAAGAATATTTTATGATGACGTTGAAACTGTGTTGTCTTTGGGATTTTATTAAAGTGTGCAGTCTCATAAGTTTCTTGTGACGTTTGAAACTGTCTCTTTATACTTAGCCATTAAAATTCAGTTTTCAACGACTCAGCTGTCCATGTTTCTCTGTTATACCGGCCTTAACAAAATAGGCATGATTCTTACGTGACTGTTTTTCCCTGAAAGAAAAGAGCCTAATTCGTTATAAGTACCTACTTTATTTCTCTTACCAAAGAAACTTAATTAAGAAAACCAAAGCTAACATTTTCCTTGAAGACCGTATGCCTCATACGTTTTTCCAATAGTCAATTTGTTTTTGAAGGTGAAGCCAACCAATTCTGCCGCTTAGAAATTTGACCTTTATGAATGAGAATTAACGATCTTTGAACTAGGTGGAACGTACCATACATAGGTAGTCTACGATGAAGGTAATAATTCAAATGCCTTAAATTTACTATGAATTATGGTTCGATGAGGTTAAAATGAATGGTATATTCGAATTGCTGCGTTTTTGTTCACTTATGAGTTCTATGAAACATTAGGGCCAGTCTATTTTATGTCAACACAATGTATTTGGAATAGGCAGTTTTTTTTATTTATGTATTATTTACATAGTTTTCAAGATACATCATTTCAAACACTTTAATAGCTGCTGTTGAATTAAATGTAACTTGTTGACAAGTTGAAGCAAGCTGTGTGGTGTTGGCATGACTACACATCAAATGAAATCGACAATCGATTCATGTTGTGTAGTCTAATGTAAAGGAGTCGACACAACCCTCCCACAATGAAATGCTATAAATTAACTAGAGTAATATGTACTTAGTCGGGTCATAAGTTCTGTCACAAACTTTTGATGTAATAACTTATACGCCTTTTGACAATTATTTAAAAATTATATATGAAATGAAAGGTCATTAAATGTACAATATAATTTTATTTACATTATTCGAAATGCCCTCCCCCATTTTGAACACATGCCCTTAATCTACGCGGCCAGTCATCGATCGCTGCACGCACCACATTCATATCTATGTCTGCCGCTGCTTTAACCAGAGATGCTCGGAGAGACTCCAAATTCGGGTGAGGTTTAGCACAGACTTTTTCCTCCAAATATTGCCATATCTTGTAGTCCAGTGGGTTTAAATCTGGACTAGAAGAGGGCCAGTCTTCATGCCGGATGAAGTCAATTCCACGAGCGATCAACCAGTCTTGCGTACTTCGTGCCTTATGAGCCGGTGCAGAGTCCTGTTGGAATATCCAATGCCTGTTCCTGAACATTGTCTGAGAAAGAGGTTCCACTATGTTTGTTAGGACAGTATTTTGATAAACTTCGGCACTAGTTCTCACACCTTTTTCACAGAAAAACACCTCAGTTACGCCTGAATATGAGACTCCAAGCCAAACCATGAATGAGGAAGGGTAATGCCCACGCTGGACCCTCGCAATACGCGCGCTTGCTTCTTCACTGCTGTGGGCATACACCTTATCATTTTGTTTGTTAAAACTTTCTTCAATAGTAAAAATTTTTTCATCCGAAAAAAGAATTTCGCGGTATTTTTTTCCCGCGTACCGTCGTAGCAAAGCGCGGGATCTGTCTAGCCTAATTTTTTTTAAACGCTCGTTCAAAAAATGTCCTGTCTTTTTACGATAAGCTCGTAGTCCCAGGTCTTCATTTAGTACTCTTTTAACAGTGGTTCTGCTTAGCCCCATCTGCAGAGCTAGGATTTTTTGTTTACGTACGGGATTTCGTTCGATTCGCGCCTTCACTGCTTTGATGACCTTATGTGTCCGAACTGTGCGAGGTCGGCCGCTTCTCTTACGATCTTCGAAGCTTGACTCTTCGGTGTATCGTTTGATAGTACGATAAACAAACCGTAACGTTATTTTCAAATTTTGAAGAATATTGAAAATGTCTTTTGGCGCGTAACCACAGCGGTGCAACGCGATAACCGCGATTCTGTCTTCTTTATTCGACCACTCCATATTTAAAAATGAATAAAAAATAATTTCTTTTTTATTTTCTACAAGCGCGAAAGTTCTATTTTTAAAATAAGTCGAAGAATTTCTGGCCAGTAATCGAAAATTAAAAATATAAGGTTTTGACAGAACTTATGACCCGACTAAGTATATGTAGATCAACAAGCTACTAATTCTAATGGTAATGATTGACTGAGATATGTTTATGATTAATAAACAAATATTTTGTTAACATCGTATACGTAAGGTTAAAGGAACAGTAATATTTAAATTTTTATGAATTGTAATTAAATGTAGCAACCGACTGTTTCTTTTTCTATGTTTCCATTTGCCAAGAATATCGTGGAAGGCTGTTGGAAACCAATAACTTTACAAATAATCGATTCATAAACTCATAAATATTCTACAAAGTCTAAGTAACGAGACTGAATGGGAATAAAAGGTTAACGTTTGAAAAGAAAACTTTTAATCACTACATTCGTTCGGCTCAATCAGTGCTTGTACAATTTAATTTGTACGATTTATTTTTAGACGGTATGGCCGTTGTCATGACAACCGAAGGGCCCAGATCCTGTCTTATTGATTAATTGCTGAACATGTTACCCTTGATAAACGGTTTTGAGGATTTCTTCAGTTTTGTTTGTTGCTAGTTTAGCTGACCCCGACTTGTTTTATTGGAGATACGTTTGATAATATTTGATAGACGGGTAAACTGTGTTGGCGTCTTTGTTCCAAGTTATATCAGTTAAATAACTCATACCGACGCGAGTAAAATTTGCAGATTTTTCATTTCAAAACTATAAAACATTTGAACGATTTAAAAATTCAATACATTCGTGTTATTACTCCATTGTTAGAAGTTATTGTTACAAAAAGCTGTACTACGAGTATATTCAACTGTGTCACGCTATTCGAGTTTTTGTTCCAACCTCGATCGGATTTATGATATTTTTTACATATCTATGTTCGAATTTCGAAATATAAGCCTTTATTTCACATTCATATGCTTTTGTAAAGCTCAGGCTAATTTTAAACTGTAATGTTTGAATTCTGTTTAATCAACGCAATCCGTAGATACGTTCTCATATATTTGACGTTCCATCTGATATTCCGTTTTAAATGAACATTTTAAAACTTTCCCGACTACTGGAATTTTTGATTATCGAATAATGAGTTGTTGTTGTGCTGCTATTTTGAATTTAAAATCATTTTTCATTTTGATGACTTAGATGAGTTTCTTACTCGCAAGTCTAGAATAGCAGATTCAAACGTTTTAGAATTATTTGTTGCATTTCAATTAATTTTGTTAGTATTTTCTTGATAATTTATTACGGTATTTGTATTTACCTACATATTTTAGTACTAATAATGAAATGCTTAAATTAAAACTGAGTTTTGCTAATTTTTGAATATTTATTTAACACGTTAATTTTCCATTGTTACGATACTTATAGATATTTTTTTTTCTAAATCACATTTTAAACTGAAGTACTAAATCTAATTCAACATCCACAGGAATCAGGACAATGGTTCCGTGTAAAAATAAAATCCGCTTACGTATGACACAAAGCTTTGTGACTTGGCTGAACGCGCTAAGTCTATTTTCAAAGAACCCTGACTATTGTAGAATGATACCTCACTACACACACATACGTACTACTTCAAATAAAGTAATAAAACCCTAGTGAGGTATTACGATACAAATTTACCTTACACTGAATATAAATCGTTGGTACGTGATCAACTAACAAACAGAACAGATTCATGTAAATTCAGTCGGATTAAGGCACGAGAAATAATACGCAGTAAGTGCAAAACAGCGCTTAAACGATTCTAAGAAAGTGTGAGAAAACACACAACTGCTGCTTAAATAACAGCAGATATAGCAACGAAATTTACAAGAGCTTAGCAAAGAAACACTGGTATATACAAATGGAAAAAAGAAAAACTTTGAAATCTACCAAAAGCGTGAAAACAAAAAGATTTATTGGTGTTTGAATTGAAAACAGTGCTGTGTTGTATGCAAGCTGGTTAAGTATGATTCGCAATAAAAGAGCAATCTTCCCTTTATCTAAAATTCATGCAGATTGTGGTCATAAAATTGGCTACATCAATATAACGGTTGATTGTTTCTGATTGCGCACAGGGCTGCCACTCTCTTGTATCTCCAATAAATAACTATATGCATTAATGTTGTCTAATTTCAGTTGATACAAAATATATTATAAAATGGTGTTTAAAGACATTGCGATTTCGTTGGGACAGCAAAATGTTTCGCTGAAAGTACTCCCTCGATGCTATTTGTTCGGGAAACAGGAGTAAAATGTAAATTTAAATAAATTCTCTTTGAAATAAAACTCACTGGAACAAAGCTTTCACAGTTACATACGTACCTATATTATTTATATAATTTCACGAATCTTTTACAATGTTTTCGTCGCATTCGTCCAAAAATGTGGACTGTTAAAAGTTTTAGTATTAATGAAGTAGAGCCATAATTTGGCACGAATGGGCCAGTTCGACGGGGGAAATACCAGGGCCTTGCAGAAAATCAGCGTGAAACAACGCTTGCGTGGTGTGAATGGGGTAAACGGAGGGTCGGTCTTTTCCCTCGTCTTCCCCAATACCAATCATCAAATTTCGAAGAGCCCAAATGGCTGGCAACGCAATTGGTACATGTCTTCTTATGTGGCAGGTGTCCAGTTTATAAGTGATCCTTCTGCTCGGCTACGTCTCTTTTCCCGGCTCATATTGTATAAAAATGTATTATGACTTGAAATCCTTACGAGATAACCCTAATTGTTCCCGCGTTTGATTGCAATGTTGCCATGTTTGCACCACGTGATCATCCTAGAAGAAATCGGATTAGACAATGCGGACGTTACACACGATCCTTTGTTTATTGACCATTAATGGTGTCCTAGTATTTTGTTCTAAATTTCTTGAAAATTACAACCATGACTATGTAAAAGATGGGCGTAAGTAATGTAGATTTATTATTGAATAAGAATTAATTCGTTTTGAAATATTTATATAGAAAAATTCGTGTTTTACATAATCGATCATACGACTTATAAGCTACAGAACATTTGCAACAAATTTTGCAAAACAATTTTCTTTGCAAAATTTGTTTTACAACAATCTTGTATGCAATTTGCTCCTAGCATACGCTACAGTTAGAGATGAAAATTCAAATTCAGCAGAAAATGTAGATCTCGACTAAATAATAATATTTGGATTATATTTCACGATTTGGTATATTCTGGAGTCAAATAAACGAATAATCTTTTATTGCTTATTATCATTCATAATGTACCTATTAATAAACATTTGAAATGTCTTTGATTTCGTCCGCCGGGATGAGGAGTCAGAAACAATTCTGCCGACCAATACAAAATGTAACAGACATAAAACTGTGCATGCTAAGTAAATTTTTACCTTTCCAGGCTCCGTAGATGGACCTTTTCCGTCGAGCTTAAAGAATATACCATACATGTGCTATCAGGCACCAGTTAAAGGACCCTGCAACTACATGCAAGTGGCCTGGTTCTTTGATATTATCAGACGAAAATGTATGAGGATGTTCTATTCAGGCTGTGGAGGCAACGAAAATAGATTTGCAACGAAGCAAACCTGCGAGCTGTTTTGTAATAAAAATAGACCACTTTAAAGAATTATATTAAATTTATTAGAGTATAAATGTAGCTAAAAGTCACGTCACGAGAGTTCAAAATTTTATTGGATTTTTTATGAAATATTAGCTTAAAGAAGAGTATTTAAAGATTATCTTTGTATGCCATGCTTTGGCACGAAAGGGCTGGCTCGACCGGAGTGTTACTATGGCCTCCCAGAATGCTGCCCACTACACTAACGTTGTGTTTCGCCGTGTGAGTAAGGTTACCGGAGGCTCAGTCAACCCCCCTAAATCCCTAAAAACCAGCAACGCAATAGTGTAGTAACTGCTGTGGTGTATGCGGCGCTGATGGTATGATTACTTACAATCAGCTGATGAGGTGCATTACTGCTCTATTGCCGTATCTATGCTAAAAAATATTTTGATAAATTTCATTATATAGCAATATTACAGTAATTTTAATTGCTTTCCGGCAATTGGGCTACCCAAAGTTAACAGCATTTATCGACTTAACCGCCATTTTCCGGAACAACGTCCACTCTTGCCTTTATTGCGATTATTTCCTCTCTTTCTAACACTTGTACTAATTACAGTTGTTTAAAATTATTCAAGTTTGAGTGCAACATGTGGTACAATTAAATCGTGAGGTAAAAAGTTTGACTGATACAAATGGTATATACCTATGTACATATCGGGTTATACTATGAAATATTCTTACTGGAATTACACATTATATGGCATGGCTTTTATTTATATTGTCACGAGGAAAGTCGTATCTTTCTAAAGTATATTTTATGACCCTAATATTTATGGTAATGTAATAGGTATGAGTACGTATAGTTTATGATTTACCAAACCTATAGCTTTTATCGACGTCATAATAAATATGTGTCTATTACAAACGCCTTTCTATTTGTTTACGCAAACAAATCTATATTTCCTAGCGTGTAGAGTTTGAAATCCCTTCAGGGAGCGATTTTCATAATCAATCAAATTTGCGCTTCACATCTAACTTCTTCAATATGTTTTCATTTAAATTTGCTACTATCCAACATGTCCCCATTCGTCCTTCTTGCCAAATTATTCCAATTAATTTTCAGAATACCAAATCGAACCAAAACTTTCCATTAGGCCGCAAATGTTGGAGCAAATATTAATTAATGAAAGCAAACAGTGTGACAGATACATACACATTGTGAATTTAGATAGTTGTGGTGAGTATAGGTAGGTGGGGTATCGTCTATATAATGTTTGAACCCAATTACTTCAACCTAACTAAGAGAAGAGGTTTAATGATGTTATTTCTGACAAACGCCACCTAATCGATTAAATTAATTAGGCACTTATTTCAAACCGACAAAAGTTTATCTATCAAGAAGCCAAACACAGAGGTGCCATTTTGATTTTGTCCAAAAAATAAAAATTGCTCCCTCGAAATAAAAGCTTAGGTAATTATAAAAATACCAAGTCATTAGCTAACAATATAAAGGGAAGCCTACAAAACAATGACTTGACGAAAATCTGTATTTCCCGTTAACAAATGAGACTACAATGGATTTCTACCTGTACAGATAGGGGTCCATGGAATTGTTTTCTGTAATTAACGTCCCGTGTTATTTCTGGTAAACAATTAAGAGACATGGCTTACAATTTGTTCTTAGGTAAAATGACATTAATCGTGTTCTGACGATGAACTATAATCTGTCCACTGCTGAACATAGACTTTGTGTTCAAAATATAATTTTAAATAATCGTGAGGAGCAAGAAAATGTATAATAACAAAGATTGTAAATGTTACAATATTTAAAAGTCTCTTTATTTTACTCTGAAAAATAACGGCGAGAAAAATTTGACTGTCGAAGTTATTCGTTTTCATCTTTGTGAAAATTTACTTCTGAAGTGTGTGATAAAATGAAGTAATTATACCTTCATCAATTATACTCCATGTTTGTAATAAAATTATACCCTACACAAGCAAAACGCTATTACAAGCAATATCGTCACTCCCCTAAGGTAACAGGGTAGGTAAGTACATTTACTGGAGTTGTTCCCGTTTAGTTCTGGTTGAGCGCTTTTATTGTGTTAGTTTAATGGTTTTAATGACTGCATCACGAAATGTACTTAGCGGTAGATGCGGCCTTTGTTTCCATCTGTCGGCTGGCAAAATAATAACCGCACGCTGACCAACCGAACAAAATCTGAAAATTGTTCTTTTTAAATTGTTTGTGAGCTTCTGTGTTGGGTATAAACCGAATAATAAAAATTTCAGTAAAGGGTCGAGACCCGCATGGAGATAAGGGATCACCATACGGGTATTTGTATGTCGCGGGAAAGAAACATTTTCATGTTACGATAGGTTTTAAAACTGCTGACTAACCGGCTGTTTTGACTAATTAAGTAATTGTACCCAGGATACGGTTTGATAACTCGATATCATAATGGTTCCCATAATTAAAAGCAACGGTTGTTTCGAGTTGAGAAAATGTAAGATGACCCTTAACATTTGTTCCTAAGTAACGAGAAGGGAGATGAGTGGGAAGATTCTGCTCATTGTTTCGTTCGTGCTCAGCCTTCAGACAATTGGATTGATTTATTGAGCGTTATATTACAGCCGGTCTTAGGTTTTGTTTAATTTTATATTTCTTTTCATTTATTCCAAACAGTTCCATTATCGAATTCAATCTTTTAAAAGTCAACCTCTGAATATTATCTGTTAGTATAGTATCGTCAAATATAAATAAAACATTTCGTCTGTCATCATATTTTCTTTGGAAAACATGCATACGTATTGAACTTCAAACATCAGCTCCATACTTAATAAGTAAACGTGTTGAACTGAATCGTACGCGTTCCCAATCCTATCGACTTTACAACTTTCTACTCAAGATTATCCTGTTGCCATCAGTCTGTAGCGAAAGTTACTAGCTTACGTTTGCCAAAGTTTTGTTATGTTCAAATGTAACACAAAATGTGTTTTACTAATCGAACAAGTGTATATTAATAATGTATGAATTTAATATCGTAAGGTTTTAAAGGCGTCAATTAAATAATTGTATTTTAAACTTGTGAGATATTGCACGACCTCTGTTTCTGGTAATTAATGAAAAACTGAAAGATACCTAAAATGAGTATTTTTTTAGAAATAGCTGCCGTTGATGACTATATTATTATAGCTACCAATTTGTTACAAAATAAACATTTCTTCAATAAAACAGAGTAAAGACCAAGCAAGATGTTTTCTATCTTAATGGAAAATTGAAGAGCCGTCATCACGAGCTAAACAAAGCGCGGCACACTAATTATCTCACGTCTTCTATAAAGAAAATAACTCTCTTACAACACAACATAGCGAGTTGCGAGCAGTGTCAACATGAAAGTAATTTGATTCAGTTCCGCGTCATGCTCGCGAGTGGAACATGAAACGCGAACAGCGAACATGCAACATCGTAAACATTATCTCGCTCATGTTCAAAATGTATTTCGTCGGGGTTTTTAGAATGTAAGCAATTAGTGCTGCAACGATGAATTTTCGCAGTAAGGTTTTTCTAAAAATTAAAGTGAAAAAATTCAAAACTCATATATTTTTGCTTTTTAGTAACTACCATATAGGTCTGTGTGGTAATGCAAACATTTATACATGCTTAGTTTCTCTACTTTCGTAATCGCAATATCCAAATTCGTAAAATTTTAATAAATGAGATCGAATTTTTTCACCAAATCTTCTGTAGTAGCCTGTTCAAAAATGCTTATATATTCATATGGAATGTTCGTTTCACAAAAGTTTTAAATGTGCAGGATTGGAAATGAAAAATATAGCGAAATATGTTTCATCAACATGTGTGATGAAAGGTCCCAGCTGTAGTCAAAAATAACAAACCGATACATTTTGAGATTTTATGTGTCACCTATGATGCATAAATCCGTATGTAATGTGCAGTACGCGAATTCCAATTACGTCGAATGATTTATGTTCAGCAATCAAAAACCGTAGAAAATTATTCAATGTCGTAAAATTAATACTTATGTATAAACGTTGCCAACGTCCATACCATATTGATAGCACCGGTTCTCGTCCGATCACCGAAGTTAAGCAACATCGGGCGCGGTTAGTACTTGGATGGGTGACCGCCTGGGAATACCGCGTGACGTTAGCTTTTTACGGGCCTGCGGTCGGCGAGTAAGGGCAGCTCGCCGCCCGACCAGAACCAGGCCCGAGCATACGGCGCGTGGCGTTCCGCGCGCGTCTCAAAGAGCCAATAGACCACCACAGACTGGGCCCTAAAGGGCTGATGTTCAGCCGGGGTTGCGGGGTAAGCGCAATGAGGCACCGCGACCTCGGCCCAGAGCAGGAGAAGGAACAGGGGGGTTTTTTAGTCAGTAAGAGTCTGACACTCCCTCCCGCCCGGCCCTGGGCGGGAGAAGTCATTTGATGATTTTCCCCTCACAAAAAAAAAAATGTATAAACGTTCGTAGTTTTTAAAACACGTTCGTTGTCCCTGTGTACTGCACGATTACTTTTTTGTTCTTCTGTTATTAATGACTTATGTTTATAGGTAGTTGTTGACAAATATTGTAACTTCAGTTCTTCTGAGATATCAGTGGTATCACAAGTGCGTCGCCGACTCGCCGACTACGTTTTATGTTAGTAGTGTAGTCCAAAAGCTGGCAAAGTGACGGTGATTCTTTCTCGTTGCTCAGAATCAGGTAAAATCCTGCTTTGGTCTGGTTCGTTAGTCCTGCGCCTTACCTTTTTCCGTGGTGATGTTGAATTACCATCCCAACAGATAAGAAATGTAAAGATAGAAAGTAAAGGAATACAACGGGGGTGTTGGTGTATAGCTTTAAATACCCCCTATAGTTAGCAAACCTTTGTCATAAAGTCTTAATCCATATTAGTCAAAAGAACAATGTTACATATCTGTATATACCTCCATATCCCAACTTACTGAAAGAATATACGACGGCTTTGGGCAAATCAGAAAATACTCGTAGTGTTAAATGTAGTTTGCTCGCAAACTTCTAACAAATACTGAGACAGCGCTCAAGGGAACTGTAGCACTTCTTCAAAGACAAACACAGGGACGTTGTCTGAGATGTTTAACATCTCATTCTATACGTTGTGTACCGATGAAGAAATGAAAGGCGACGAAACATAAATGCTAGGATATAAAATTCAGATTGGACACGTGTCGATTTAAAAATTTGGCTGAGTACTTTTATTTGATGACGTATGTAGTGTACTCTTTTAAAGCAATATATGTATCTATATTAACAGACACTAAGACACTACTAATGACTTGTAATGTACTTGTAATGTTTACATTTTAAGTGCCATAGTTTCTTCGTCTATTATTGTGGATTATATAATAATATGTGGGAGAGCCATGGTTCGCCATGAATGGGCCGGCTCGACCGAAGTTATACCACGGCGTCACAGAAGACCGACTTAAAGCAACACCTACATTGTCTGTCGCCGTGTGAGTGAGGTTACCAAAGGTCGAATCTCTCCCCATCTTCTATCCTCAAATCCCCGATCCGCAAATCCTTAACAACCCACAAGAGGCCGACAACGAACTTGTAGTAACTCCTTTGGTATACCGAGTTAATGTACGCCGCCGGTTGCTTATCATCAGGTAATCCATATGCTCGTTTCCCGTTGAAATTCTCATTTTTTATGACATAGGTAACACTGTATTTTCACATTTAAAACAGACGCGATTGGAATGATGAGTTAAAACTACTTAAGTTTATTCGAGAACTACTCGTAATTAACGAACACGTCTGTCTCTACACAGTTGCCAAGTTAAAACTATTTACCGTTCTTAGACTTAATGCTTTAGCTTACTAAGATAAACAAACAGATCTCTAAGTAACATGAATTGATTTTAATGTCTGTCATGTTTGTCTAGTGGTTGTCCCTTGTGGTTTAATTGAAGTTAGCTCCATGTGACCACTTTAATTAAACTATCAATTTCAATTAAAGTTACTATGTTAGCGTAAGACCAGTATGATATACATAAAGGAGTCTTGTTTCTTCCAGAAACTTACTTACTATACCTACCGATTTTAAACATTCACCCATGTTTCATTATAAAACTTTAAAACGTACTGAGTGATGATCGTGTAAGTAATGATTAAAATGAGTAATGATTAAAATAAAATTAATTTTAATGGAACTAATATAGAAACCAAAATAAAGGAGCGAAAATTCGATCGTCGAAAAATTACTACATGTTTTGAAAGCTCCCTGTAATTTAGTATGGCAAGCTTCTTTCAAGAATCTTCGTAATATATTCTCCTCAGATTTCCTTGTACTTACATTTTACCTTAAGCGTGGGTTGTCAGGTCGGGGATCCAATTCCCAAGCTTCTATGTATTATATAATGTACTTAACGTCCATATAACAGGCGGCTTTTAATCAATACTTAAATAAAATATTAATTAATTTCTTGCGTTTAATTACGTTCAGGTAATATTGTAAATCGCTGGCGCGGTGTAGTTAAAATTTAATAAACTATGTCCTGCCTGGTATCGTTAACCTTGTTTCCTGCGGCAGACGTGGCGCGTGTGTACCGGGATGCTTATGGATTTATTAATTGGTTTTCTGCTGCAGTTTGTAGGAAACTTAAAAGTAATTGCTGATTGAGAAAGTTATATATTTTTTTAAATATATCTACTCTAGCAGATCAACTTTAAAATGCTGTAAATCAAATAAAACACGCCTACTCAACAATAAAATAGCTAACCCTAAAATACCCGAGCAATAAATAACGTTTAATCGTTTGTTAAACCTCACAGACACCCTGCCAATACACGCGGCATTCACTTCCTAAGCACTCGATTTATCTCCGAAGCAAATTCCCTAGAATCACTGCTTCCGCACTACCATTTAGTAGACACCTTCGGCACAGAGTGTCACAATCTTCCGCTCAAAGATTTATTACTACACAATTTCCTGCTCACACTTCGGAAGTGCAGGAGGATGTTCAAATATTGGAATCTAATAGAATCGAATCTATCAGCACCACACTGCGACGGATTCCGTCTATTGTTGAAATAAATTTCACTTTATCGTAACTCGTGGTGAATTTATTGTGGGATCCCATTTCACCCATCCTGTATACGTCTCTAGAGCATTTTGTCTACCAAGTATTTGTCGGAATACACAATGTAATTATTTATCAAAGCCGATGTATTTGCTTTCCGTATTTCTTATCAACGCTACAAAATCCATACCTGTCGATTTCCTAAAGAACTTTTGTTTCTGGTTTTTAGTTCGTACCATGTAAATCTCAGAAGCAATTTTCTTTATTTTTCTAGCACGTATATAGTCTGGTCGGATTCCACGAACTTATATCAACTAGATATTTGTGTTTGTATTCTTGGGAATAAGCAAAGAGCACTGAGCCAAGAACTATATTTATCTTTTATACAAATCTTGGATATGTTTGCCAGTAAGACTAGTACTTTATATGTATGATCGGCGATGTAATCCGAAGTAAATCCTGGGTTTTTATTTTCTAAATAAACCAAAATCGAACAATTAAGGATCTCGTGTTTTATAGGCAACACTTTGTCCTCGATTGTGCTACGTCTTGCAATAAACTTTATTGATGCTCCACGTTTTACAGCTTCCACATTTGCTTAGCGTTCTACAGTCAATCGTCGTAGGATACAACTTCGTATAAAAAATAACACTTTGTTTAAATCCGTTTCTATTAATACTATGAAAATGTGTAAAATCATGATTATAAATTCTTTCTCTACAAATTATCCCAGGAATGCTCATTACCGTCTCAATATTAAAGAGTAAATTTTATCGCCTGAAACTTTTTAAATTAACCCATACCGGACTAAAATATGTGTTCCTGTACAGCGATTTAGCTGGTACTTTAATGAATCCGCGAGAGGACGCTGACTCCGTCGTGACTGTGTGACCCAATTCTGTGCTCATTAACGTGTGGCCACGTTGCACCGGACACCACAATGCAATGGTTTACTTATTCAGTGCACGGAAGGTTTTTTCGATGCGAAGCGTAACATTCCACGGAAGCGACTGCAGTCGGACACGAATTTTTCATATTGGATTCAGAAACAATGTACAGACGACACCGTGTTTTATTTTGTAATCTTTTCGGTTAACAAAACTTTTGTTCAGTATTCATGTTGTTCAAACCATCCAATTGCCGAATTCAATTTCTTTATTAAAAAAACTTCTATCTGTCTCGCTCATGCTGAAAATCCGAACGTTAGATCTCCTAAACGTTTAAGACCACTCTCGATGCTTTCACACTAGATTATGACCCATTATATCATACAAAGGCACGAATTTAAACCAGTAGTGTGAACAATAAACTCTGATGATGTAGTAAGAATGGAACACCTCATAAAAGCTGACTACCAAAGTAATATAAAATTCTCTTCAACCAAGTAGTATCAATGAACGAATACTTCACCCTCCGATAAACTATGTGATTAATCTTCATGCTTAAGGCTGGGATTCAAGTGATTTCGAAGTCTTGAGACAAACATTGAAGCTTCAATATCTATTCTATTCTGAACTACTTTAAGTTCTCTAAGTAGGTAGTGTCTTTTGCTTACAATTCTTTTTTTTTCTTTTTGATATTTCTTACTGTAACACTCAATTTATCGGAATAAGAGAAAATCGACTTGGCCCATTTTCAATAGATCCAAAACCCCTTTTACATTAAGTTTCAGAACGACTATTGTCACTTTTCATTTTGCCAATAATTTCATTACCAACGACAAGAGTGTGCCCAATCATGTCTACGTGACACTGGTACGTGCCAAAGCTGTTTCATTGGTTTACATGGCACAAAACGTACCGAGAGTAATGTCTTATTCGGGGTGCGTACTAGAAATAAGATTGTGCCTGATTATCTTGCGTTTACGAACTAGTTACTGTTGTAAATATAATCTTAATAATGACTAACGTTTTATCTAGACAAACATAATACATCAATGTTCTTTGTGCCACTACCCACTTTCCGCTAGTCACAGTTAACGATACCTCAGGGACAAGATGGGTTGGGTAAAGTTTTGTATAGAACCGCAACTGGGAGTTCCGAGTTTGTCAGGCCGTTAAAAATCAATAATGATACTTGAAATATATGCGCTCCCTGATTGCCCAGCCAAGTTTAAACAAAAACAACGGTATTTTACGACGTCGTCTTCCCTCCCAGTTTTCTTTGCAGACTTTTACAGCTTGGTTGAGAAAACAAACAACCGATAGGGTACTCTTTATTTTTCTTTCACTCCACCGTGAAAAGTCCCAAATGTTTTTAATTACATAAACATAAATAAAAAGTGCGAAAGGAAAAGATTACAAACTTTTGTAAAGGTTTTTTTATTAATAATTATTTATTTATTTATTTAATAATTTTTGTACACACAGTAAGTTGGACAAGAAAAATAATACAACAATTAGGTACAAAGGCACAGCTTATTTCTTCAGAAATCTCTTCCAGCAGGCCCGTTATGGGAGAGTTAGAATAAAAAGTTGTGTAGACTGACTGTGTAAACACAATTAGGAAAAAGGAAAACAAGAATTAATAAACTACAAAAAAAACAGCAAAAATATATAAATACATAACATATAAACACCAAATAATATAATATATATATTTATATGTATATATATATATACTAATAAATATATATACATACCTATACCATTTAATACACATTTAAATATATACCTATAAATACAATAAATATTCTAAACATTTATGATAGGGAAAGATAGTGCTCTTTCAATTTGCGCTTAAAAACTGCAACAGTCTGGCAGCTCCTCAATTCGGGCGGTAACCTGTTCCACAGCCGTACAGCATGCACAGTGAAGGAGTAAGAGTAGAAGTCAGTGGAGTGGGGAGGGGTTTTAAGGACGGATCTGAGGTGACTCCTGCAGGACGCATCAGGTGACTGGAGAAAAGAAAAACGTTCCCGCAGGTAGGAAGGAGTTTTAGGATTGAAAAGGATATTAAAAAGAAGACACAAAATGCGAGTGTTCCTGCGAAGACGAATAGGGAGCCACTTGAGTTCTTTGCGAAAATGAGAAACATGATCATACTTCTTAAGATTGAAGACAAAACGAATGCATATATTTTGCAAGCGCTCAAGTTTATTCAAAAGCTCCTCTGTGGCATCCAGATAGCAGGCATCAGCATAGTCAATAACGGGTTGGATGAGAGTCTGAGCAAGTGAAATTTTGGTTTTCAAGGGCAAAAAGTATTGAAGGCATTTCAGCGTATGGAAAGTGAAGTAAACTTTGCGACTGACTTCATTGACTTGAGCTGACCACGATAAATTGGAATCAAAGATGACACCCAGATTCTTAGCTGTTTTAGCGTAGTCAATCCTAACACCATCCAAGCAAAGCGAGGGCAGAGACGCAAAATCCAGTTTGCCACGCATGTATCTGCTACCAATAATCATGGCCTGAGACTTTCTTGGGTTAATTTGTAGTCCAAAAGACTGCGCCCATTCACCAACCATATTCAGGTCATGATTCATGGCAACAACAGCAGCCTGCGCATCAGCTAGGGGAAAATGTCTGTAGAGCTGTAAGTCGTCCGCATAGAGATGGAAGTGGGAAGTAATGACCTTAGTAACAGAGTCAATGAAAATAGAAAAAAGAAGAGGAGAGAGAACACCACCCTGCGGTACACCCGCAGTAAGATTGCACCAACTAGAAGTTAAGTTATCAAGGCGGACACACTGCGTACGGCCTCTCAGATAGGAATCAAACCAAATTAGGGTGGAAGGGGAAAAATTTGCAGTTTTCAGGATAGCAAGGAGAATATCAAAATCAACAGAGTTAAAGGCACTGCTGAAATCGAGAAGGACTAGTAAGGTGAGTGATTTATTTTCCATCGCAAAGCGAATATCATCAGTGACCTTCAACAAAGCTGTTGAGGTGCTGTGACCTGGCCTAAAGCCAGACTGGAAGGGACTCAGTAGGTTCGTCCTGGCCACAAACGCAGAGAGCTGACAGTGAACCAGATGCTCAAAAACTTTAGAAAGGTACGGAAGAATAGAAATAGGTCTAAAATCAGCTAAAGCTGTGGGATTTGAAGATTTTGGTAAAGGAATAATGATGGCTGCTTTCCACCGCTCAGGAAAGGAACCGGAGAACAAGGAGAAATTGAAAATATGTGTCAGGACAGGTAGGATAGAGGAAAGAGTAAGGGATATCATTCTCGAACATATGCCGTCACTGCCAACTGCATCAGACGAGATAGCGAGGACAGACCCCCTCACATCATCCACAGTCACAGCACACCACTCAAAAGGTGAACCATTTGGCATCGACAAACCAGAAAGCTTGTCCAGTGTACTGGCTCTGACGGGCGCACTCAAACGAACTGGGGGAGAGGAGAAGTAATTATTAAGTGCACACACGTCAATGTCCCCACCGGAAGCAGCAAGAGCTTTGCCAATGCCTACCGATTTTAAAAATCTCCAAATCTCCGCAGAACTACGATTATCGAGAGAATTGTGGAAGTAGCGTCTCTTAGCATCTCTACACATTCGACTACAGCGGTTACGTAAGCTTTTATATGTCATAAGATTGCGCTCAGATGGACCACGCTTCAGCCTCCGCTTTGCCTTATCGCGCCTAGCCATCAATTCCTTAATGGCAGGTGTAAGCCAGGGGGCCGGAGTAGTTTTTACTTTTATTCGGCGAATAGGAGCATGGTTGTCGAACAAACGCAGAAATTTTGTGTCGAAATAGTTCACCATTTCGTTGATGCAGGAGCTCTCAAAAATACAGGTCCAGTCTATGAGATCCGCATCACGCTTCAGTGCCTCCAACTCAATACCCTTGTAATTCCGAAGTAAAAGGTACTGAGGCTTCCGCTTGGGAGGACGAACTCTGTAAGATAAGAAGATTAGATCGTGGAAGGAAAAACAAGCAGTAAGCTGTCCGTGGGAAGTTACATTATTAATCTTAGATACAATCATAAGATCCAGCAGGGAAGGAGTGCAATTAGGAAAGTGGTGAGTAGCCGAGAGTGGCAGAATATTAAGATTAAAAGAAGAAAGAAGAGATTTAAGTTTATACGCCCGACTGTCATCCTTAAAAAGGCAAGTGTTGAAGTCGCCCATCACAACTATATGCTCGTACAATGGGCAGTATTCATTTAGAAGCGAGTCCAACGTGTCAAAATAATTGATTGAAAGATTAGGGCTATAGAGTACTCCAAGGAGCATCTTGGTGTGATTTAGAATTACTTCAAGAAAAAGATACTCTGCTGATTCCGAGTACAGGGAAGGGGAAGAGGAGGAATTATAACAGCTCTGAAAAAGAAATTACATGAAATCCTTACCATTTTTATTTAAAGATGAAGTTATCGGTAGGCGTCCTTCCGAGAAAGCGATCATGTCGTCGATTTTCCGTTGGCGAGACAAGGCCTCAGCCAAATGCTGAATGGACCTAACAAAAATCTATTACTACAATTATTAGATTTTATATATTCATGAAATTGATTTGACTATAAATCACTATACATTACAAAACACAATTGCCTTTTCCGTCCCCATATTTCTATGTATGTTAAATCTTAAACTACGCATTGGATTTTGATGCGGTTTTTTTTTAATACAGATAGATTTTACAATTGAGAAATTTTGTATCAGCTTACACCTGTGCGAAACCGGTTGCAATGCTAATACGGGCGGATAGCTAGTACTGTATATAGCATAAACTACCGATGACTCGACTACCTACAAATCATAACTTCGATAGATCAGTTTCGTGCTTTGGGAATTTGTCTTGAAAACATTTGTTGCTATACTTAAAATTTTTGCGATGGTCATCCGTCATCTTTTTGTGTTAATCTTTTATTTTATCCTAGTTTGTGTAGGTCAGTTAACTGCACTCCTTTTTATGTCAGGCAAAGTAGATTATTCTTGTCGCAAAATACACCCATGTGAATTGGTATATAAAATTTTTGGTTCTAATATTTATAAGCAGTTTGCCTTGAACAAGACTCAATGCAAGGCTAGTAGCAAAGGAAGACACATTTTACACAAAAATACCCAAATCAAAAAGGTACTAAAGACGAAATATTTTATCGACAACAATACAACGTAAATACATCGTGTTCAAGCTGTAATCTTCAAGTAAGAAACTAGGTAAACCATCAAACCACTAATCCTGAAATAAATTACACAACGCTGTCGTATTTAACGTCTAGTATCAGCACTTACGGAAACACACTCGATGAAGACCTCTGATATATGAGACACAAACTCTAGCCAATAAGGCTTACATAACAACTATAGGGAATTTCTCATACAGCAATATTGTAGCCACATAGTGCTTTACACACAAAATGCTTTATACTTTATCGAAAACTAGGGCATGAGGTCAAGATGAATCTGAATATTATTTGCAGTGTGCTGCGGTAACACACCGCAAGCGTTGGCTGCATTTTGCCAGCAATTTTATATAAAAATTTAAATTATAATATTATAATCTGCTGAATTGCTCCTTATCGTTTTAATTCTCTTAATCTAATCTTTGGTTTTAAATATCCGTTTTCTTTATAATACTTTTTCATTATTTGAGCAGCAAATAAGTAATATAAGTCAATAATTATATATGTATTCTAAAACCAATAAAGACGCGACGTCTTACTAATCCCAGACTGTTATTTTCCATATCTCCCGGTATTAACTTAAGAACGAAGTAAAGTTAATGACTCACACCGTGTTAGCTATGAAGTACTCCATCAGTACCCTTAATAAACACTTTATATCCTTGTCGTTCTCTCATCGTACGTTGCACAGTTTCTCTAAGATTTGTAGAAAAGTAAGCTTATCGTTCCTAGCATATTGTATGAAAGAGTAAAATATAACATAATGTTTTATTGTTTGTTACAGGTAATGGAGCGTGTACAGTCTCACTTGCTGTTATTTATGTGCGTATTGGTTGCTTAATTTCCTGCTAGGAAACCGACCGTATGAATAATACTCTTGTTTTTGTCTTTTTAATGTAAAATATTCGAATATTTTCATTGACAAATATCAGCTTTCTTTCATTCCAGAACAAAACAAACATAGCTAACTAGTGCCAAGAAACAAGTTTGCAATGATAGTAGACGTCTGTTACGTTATTATTTTATTTTTGTTTCTATCTACAGAGCGGCTTTGTCTTGTTCCCCATTTATTATATTCCTTTTAATTTTAACATTACCCCTAGCTATAAACATTTAAACACCTCTCGTGTCAAAGGAAAACTGTTTACATGTAAGTAGCAGTAAAACAACAAATTTCTTATTCATGATGTCGTCGCCATATCACGTTATCCGTACTTAGAAACTTGGCCCTTATGTCACATGGGCTTATTTCGTGACTTTGCGCCCACACATCGAGTGTGCGGGTAATGTATGAGCTTAATGTCATGTTGAAAAGATGCTACTGTTCTATATATAGCGAGAATTGAATGAGGTACCGCTCTCCCTTTTTTCCTGATCTTATTAATACTTGGTTTTTATTTTTGTAAAGCAAATTTAGCAGAAGGAATTTTGATCAAAGTGAAATCTCTAATTAACTACTGAAGCGCCCACCGTAATGGTTCCAAATTAACTGATTGTTAATTACACATACCATCACCACCAGAGAGAGCAAAGGCGTTAATAGAATTTGAAACGTTTACAACAACTAACTTCATTAGTTGTGAATATTTGGATACATAATTATAATTTGTTTAAGACATCAAAGACGTTCTTAATATCTTTGAAGTCTCGGTAGGACTTCGTTTTCAATTAAAATCGTATTAAATCGCAAGGCCTTTTATAATATTTTGGGAAATCTTTTCACACAGAAACAATTTTCAGCTTTATATTTCTCCACGCAAATTCTACATTATGAATGAATTCTTCATCCGTTAAAATTAACGTTGACCAACCAATGATTCGTTTAATTTGTAAGCATATTTTATGATATATACAATAAAGTCGTACTTGTAAAACTATTTATAACTCAAGAACGGCTGAACTGATTTCGATGATTTTAGAATAGGTGCGGATGTAGTTTAGAACTATAAGAAGTACATAGGGTAGTGTAAATAGGGTATAATAGGGTAGATCTGGGTAGGTATAGTAGGGTAAGTAGAGTAGGTTAGATAGTGTAGGGCTTAGAAAAGGTGTAATTATTTTTAGGTATAAGGCAGCTAGGATAGCGTAGGTAGTCAAATGATGGGAACAAAGCTGCGGGTTGGTTTAATAATAATATCTCAAGTAAATGGAAATTTAAATCATCAACTAACATATATCATATGATAGCAATGCGAACGATTGATTCAGCTAATTTAGTTTGTACAAACCCTTTTATTGTCGGCACACGAAAGTTCAAATCAGTTTCGATCCAATATAACCTCTGGGCTAACAATGGCTTTATTGATTAGTTTAGTTCGGATGAAGGGGCTAATTAGACATAATTTGGACCGTTTTGTGACAATAGAAAGTAAATGCACGTGATTCTGTGCAGCTTTATCCACGTTCCGCTCATTAAACATTCCAATAATATAAAGTAAACGTAAAAACTAGCTTTGTTCATCTAAACAGATGTGAGAATATCCGACATCTGCTAAATTCATCATCATCAGCCTAAAAGTGCCCACTGCTGAGCAAAGGCCTCTTCTCATATGGAGAAGGTAACAGCATTAATCACCACGCTTATAATTAGAAATAATAAGTTCAGGATTCCTCGCGATGTTTACCTTAACCGTATGTCAGTGGTGTCTAAATAATCATAGAAAGTACATATAACTCAAAAAAAAACATATTGGTACTTGCCAGGTTTCGAACCCACACCCTCATACCTACATGAGAAGCGGGCTTCTTAGCCTCCGGGCCATCACGACTTGCTGCTAAGTTAAACCCGTATAACATACCAACGTAACATTTTAAAATAATGAACTTCTAAAATAAATCTTACCTAAGTAATCCTTAATCTGAAAAAGAATATTGACTGTATATCAATAATATGTAATGTTCTTAGCAAGTCGTTACAATGGACGACATACATATAAGGTGGGAAAGTTTTTGGGCCGTTTGTGCACGGTGAATTGTGTTTGAATGCAAATAAATATGCTTAATTATGTGTTTCACGTATAGAATTGGCTGCAAGCTTAATCTAAGATATAAACCCACTTTCTTAGTTCTACTTAAAATTTAGTTTTAAGCATATGTTTTACTTATTACGAATTGAATTCATTAGTTGAGTTTCGCCAAAACTATAAAACGCTAAATATATTCAAAATTGAATTTCCGTCCATATAGTCTTAACAAACTATTGTTTCTTAGCGCAACGTTTAATAAGCAACTCTTGTTCTGACGCGCTTTGCTCATTAATAATTCGGGTCCAGCGCCTTGGGTTTTGCAGCGTTC
Source organism: Spodoptera exigua (assembly GCA_902829305.4). Lineage (NCBI taxonomy): Eukaryota > Metazoa > Arthropoda > Insecta > Lepidoptera > Noctuidae > Spodoptera > Spodoptera exigua. Next base: position 11,481,595 of record LR824612.2, read on the forward strand.
CATTTTTCAGCAACAGTTAAAGTCAAATTTCCTTTAATGTAACATCGTTAAATACATTCAATGAAAATGAAATAAAATTTTATTAACTGTAGAAGCTTTATAACAATGTTATTGTTTCATTAAATGGCTTAGAAGGAGAGGAAGGAAACGGTACTTGAAAATAGGGGATTTTGTAGAACGGGGGGTAAGTCAAGTTGCCTTTCTTAAGATTACTAAAACATCAGCCTGCTTGAGATTTGGCCGACCTAAGTGCTGCTCCTTTTTTTAGGTTGAAAAAAAAAATACCGTGAATTATGAAAAGTAGTTTGTATTTAGTTGGTACAATCATCTGCGTTTTGGTAACCAGGTACATACAACTAGCATTTTTTTATGTAGATCGCAAACTAATTTAATATTACATGTTTTGTATTTTAAAGTTTATTTAATACTCAGATAGGCCATATCTGAACGCTAAACAAGCTTCAACGGAGCAGAAATTTTGGCCTTCCCTTATCTCGGCCTTTAAAATTAAAATTTATGTAGTAACCCAAAACATTATAGACATTTGCTCTTTAAAATATAATTTTTTGAGACAATTCAGACTGTTGCTTGAAAAGAGCGAACGAGCGCAATGATGTTTGCGCAGTTTAATTTACTTCAACATCACAAACTAAGCTTTTTTCTTAAGTTCGAGTATAGAAAACATAAAATATTTTACTTAACACGACATGCTAAGAACGTTTTGAACATTAAAAAAAAGAACATCGATAATTTCATTTGCTAACGATACAGAGAAATATGAAATTTCTTTTCTATGAATACGTTTCGGACTTCTAAGTAATTGATCCATAAGCAAATAGTGATGAATATACTCACTTTATTTTCTAATACGTAGGTAGAACATAAATTAAAAATTCTTGGTGCGGTCGAATTCCAAACCTGAATTCGATTTACGCGAAGCCAAAGCGTTGAACATCGAATAAATTATGTTTAAAGCCAACTCAAGAAAAAAGAATTGTTGCGGCTTCCATTGTTTACTCGGCCTGATTTTTTCCTTCCAAATAAAACTGTTGCGTCCAAGCTTTACAAGTATTTTCCTCGTGAACACTAGTGAATTTTATTGTCCTTAGTATCTCGTTTGCAATGTTTATGATATCGCGAGCTGGGATTGCAATCGCTTTGAATTCGTTTTGCACTTAGCTGCTGCAGGGCTTTTCATTAAGGATATTGCGCTTTGGATTGAAGTAATCTTGCGGACTAGTTGTTCTTTCTTCCGTTGCAATGCTAATTTGAACTCCTCGCTGTTTCTTGAAAATGAATAGGTAATAATGGAATTGTGAATTAATTTACACGTTTATTCGAGGTGATTATGTAAAAAAAACTTTCGGTTTACTTTGTGTTTTTGATACCGAAAGTAGATCGTAAATTACTTTCCCGATTTAACAATCTAGTAAGAACAGAATATACTTAATTTCAAAAAAGTAATGCAAGTTTACCTTAGTAGACAAGCAACAACTCCATGTGATAATAACCAGTTAACATAATGCACGTTTCTTTTACTACATGCCTAGTGCAGCAGAATGGTCGCCGGGGAAAAGTCCACACTCATAACAAATAAACTAGCTCTCAAGGATGCAGTGGTATAACACTGAAGTGGCCGTTTTAAACAATTTATTTTGAAACTGTTGTAAACACTCTTGTTGTACGGAGAAACACTGTGCAAATATGTTCTCCTAGTGCTCGTTCGTCAACATGGTTTTATTAATTTACAGATTCTGCCTCAAACTTTAAGTTTCTGTGTAGCACTTGCGCAAACGCAAATCGGAACTGCACTAGTGGTTCGCTTTGAAACTAGTACAAAAGTACACAAGTCGGAACTCGAAGCAAGTTCGACGAATATTGAATGTAGTTGATTGTACCAAGATACTTCCGAGGTCAATATTGTGCATCAGTTTTCATTGGAGACTGACGGAACTCGCTTTGCACGTAATTTCCTCTATTAACCCCTTAATTTCCTAACACACAAACACCATTAATTCCCATATAACGCTCAACCAATTCTTATTAGCCGTAAAAGTATATTGGGGTGCAAACAATCACAGCCACGTGTGTGTGATCTTTGGTGACTGAATTATTTTCTAGCCAATATAGTTATTTATTTCTGCCGTAGTTTCTTGTTTAGTTTCTATCATTATGCACTTTATTCATAATTGTAAATATTTGATGTAAACGACCAGTACACTCGTCCCTTATATTTTAATTAAGATGTATATTCATCATTTAAGAACACCCACTATACTCTTCATTATTTTAAATTATCATTATTATCTTTTAGCATTAACTTTCGTACGTTTTTATAGTTTTTATAAGTAGAATACGAGTTTTGGTACACTTTGTATAGGTTAAAGCTTGCATGGTCTTTCTCTAGACCATTTAGCGCGTGTAGTACGCGCTGGCTGTTACCATTAATAATATAAACGGTTCTATCTCTAAACGGTTACGCTTCGAAGGTAACAACCGCAATGCTACCGTTTGCGAACTGTCAAAATTGTACATATCTATATACTAGTAGGTATAGGTACATGTTTTACGACCCGGTTTATGTTCACGACGATGAATTTATATTGGAAAATGTAACAGTTGGGCGAATACGTCCAGTAATAGAGTTTACGCTAGCAACGCTCGCTAGATCTGTATTTTTAATAACAAAATTTCAAAATTTGTTCATAATTCGTACGTACAATCGTGACTCTGCATTATTAATTCAGATCGTTACACAAAAAACGGTTTTGGTATCAAAAAAATTGCCTTTGACGGTACATCTGCTACTCCGCGCCAAACGTCATTAATCGCGAGCTATAGCTCATATTTTACCACGATATATTTCCCAAAATATTAAACTGGATATCTGAAACAGATGGCCGCCGGCATCATCCACAAACGACATCTCTCGTTTAACATCCAACTAATAGACAAAATGAATTATAACAAGTGGAACAGCTAACTTGCTTTGTAAACGAACGTTAATTAATAACTTTGTAGCCCGTTCCCGTTTGTGGGACAAATGTTTTTCTTTGTTTTTCTATGTATACCGTACAGTTCTCAGTTCGCTTTGTTAATTTTATCGTTTTTCCACACCACACCTTTATTGCAGTTTTAATGTTCATATTTTTTTCCAGTTTTTTGTCAAAGTTTTTGTTATTATTGGTTCGTATTCTAAATGTGCTAGAACATTACGTATACTTTGTGTATATGTACTGTTCTACTAGTACTGTAACATATCAATATTTGGTATACAGTTAACAAGAAGTATTTAAGAAAATTTGTACTGTAGTTTTTCTATTTCTAAATAATGTATCTTTTATCATATCATGCACATGACGGTTACTTGTACTCTGCATATATTTGTGTTTTGATGGCGTATATTTTATAGACATCATTTCAGTGAACACAATTATTCATTCCAGTACATTCTACATAACTCACATACATTTCCCCATAAAAAAGCAGCAACATCAAATAAAATACTTTAATAACATTGTGTGCAACACGACGGTCGAATCCCAAATGGCGGTAACCGTACGACCAACGCGCGTGGTATTGGAAGGAAACTAATAAAAATAACGCCATATGGACGGGTACAAGAGCCAACGTTTGCGTACCCTGCGCGACTCTTTTAACAATAATATTTTGGAATATATTGCCCACTGAATTCTTTCCCCAAGAGAACGACCCTTTGTATTTGATACTCCTGAAATCACTACTGCAATTTCGCCAAAGCAGCTTCAACCTTACATTGGAAGACATTAAATTCGGAAACCCAATTCCAGAATAAACAGCAAGCGCTTTGTACTTGTAAGTCTATCGAAGTAGGTAGTGACCTGCTTACAAAATACCCAGGAGTCTGAGCATTCCTTACAATACATTCCCTCCTTCATTCCTGTAGGTACACCTTCATGAAATTGGAACGTCGTCAGCACCCACACACGAAATTATTAAGAAGTCTGTGTAGAAACTGTTTTATTCTTCGAATGACTACATGGTACATATTTTTTGATGTTTTTTTGATAAAGCTTTCCTTGTTCTTTCGTACTTATACTAGAAGTAATAAGCGTATAAAAACCTAATTACCTACGTAGAAAATCTTGAAACTCGTTTTCGTAATGTTTTGACATCTGGGTTTATTTTCTGGTAAGAATATTGTGTATTTTCACATTTTGATCTGGAATTGGATGAGCAAGATGTAATACGTGTTCATAACGAGGAATGCCTCGACGATACCAAGTACGGAGCAATAGATTGCTTTTCGTATAAGGTTGTGATTGAAAATCAATCTGGCAACATGTGATAGGCATTGCAGCTTCAATGGAAATGCAGGTCGCAATCTATGCATACTTTTTACATTCTTTGGTTTGATTGGTTGTTGTATTCTGTTAGATTGCATTTTCTGTCACTATGGTAAGATTTTAGTCGAATACTATAGGTATCGTCTATACAACTATTATATTATGAAGGCAGAACTGTTTTTGTGAGTATAGATCGATGGAAATTTACCAAACGCATTTGAATGAAAGGCACTACGATGAATTTTAGTCTGGAATAACAAAAATATTAGAATAGCAGTACCTACAAGGTTGATACTGCAATCCAAGCCGCTGACAGAAGTTGTTTTCACATATATTTTTCATATTAAGTACATAATCAAAGCTATAAATATCTTAAGTGCGTGAAGTTATAGATACCTAATTATGCAGTACATTGCATTAATATGAATAATTAACAATAATATAATTATTTAGATACGATAGTTGCCCTTATTTTTTACCATAGAAACTTATTAGCAGTTTAATTTTCTTGAACAATTTTGCTATTAACCGTGAATGGCATTCACCAACTTAATAACATTCACCGGCAATAAGCTCTTAATGAAGATTTTCTGCCAGTACAAGTACATTTCCATGTTATTATCATTTTGCCTTCCGAAATTCGGAAGTTACTAAAGGCGCGCTTTCAAATTGCGGATCCTTTTTTATCTTACCTATTTGAAATTCGAATTAGCTTATTTAGGGAAGACGACCACAAATGGTTGCCGATGGAATCGTTAAAAAGTTCATCAGTCCAATGACTTATAAGTTTAAGTAACAATTAAATGAATTATTTGGTGGCGTGGTTCGCGTCTGTACAGAAGAGGCTTCGAGGCGGTCGCCTTGATAACGCTAATTAGACAAACCAAGTGAGAAACAAAGCCTCGTCGGCTCCAGACCTTAATGGAATGTACGAAATGGCACGTTTCTGACGTCATTTCAACAAATAATAATGGACAGGTGCCAGATGAACGTGCTATTTTATTGTTCTCGAGATCCTATAACACAATACGTCAGTTTTTTCTCCGAAGTCTTTTTCTCCGTAATTATATTAATATTTAGACGATAAGAAGTGACGAAGCTATTGAAATTTCAAACCCGAAACGTAAGCGTATAATGTTTCATATATTTGCCTTTTCTGAATTTCATTACTTTTTCATAATGGAAAAAAGGCCCCAAGGTTGAAAACTTTTTATCAAAAAATTTGGTAATGACCCTCTGAATAGAAGAACGTAAGCGCCTACCTAAGTACAAATACATAATTTCCAAATTGCGAACCTCCTTTCTTCAATTCAAAATGGTGATTGAAGGAAAAAGGGAAAGTAAGTTCTGCGAATGTAATTTTTATTTTCCTTTCATATTGTTCTTACTCAAAGTTTAACATCATTAAAAGTTCTTCCGAAGTTTCGATTACGGTCGTGCTGCCTTGCTTACGATGTTTATTTAAAAAATGAAAAATAATATAATATACATTTATGAAATAACTACAATACGAGAAAAATAAAAATGTTTAATCATTTTTCCGTGTGTTATAAAGTCAAATAATAAATAAATTCAAATTTCGATAATACATTGCTACGGTATGTACGCTAGCATTACTACGAATGAGTGAAAATCCCTTCAAACCTTTTCGAGGGTGCTACGCTCTAGTGATAGTTTTAATTGTATGTCGCTACTCTGTGTTGTTGTTCGCCTATCTCCTTTCACCTGAACATCACTTGCGCATTCATTCAAACTTGAACGTGTCTCTTTCAATTCGTTAAGTCAGGCGAAAAGGTTTCGTCGATCGCAGCATTTATTCACCTCGTGTTCGTAAAAACACGAAAATTTGTCTACTTTCGTACCTTTATTTATTCTACCGTTGAAAGAGGTCAATCCAGGTGGGATTACTTGATAATGCTATGTAGTTAATTACTAATTCTTCAGGGATGAACAATAAAAAAAAAGGATTCGAAGATACTTGACAATGCTTTCAATCATTATCATCATCATCAGCCTGATATCGTCCACTGCTGGACACAGGCCTCCAAAATTTTGCACGCCACTGAGCTCAAAGTTCAGCTCTTCTCATCCAACCACTGCCAGCCACCCTGCAGATATCGTCAGTCCAACTAGCTGGAGGGCGCCCTACACTACGTTAGCCTTGATGTGGTCTCCACTAGAACACGTTTACCCCAACGGTCATTAGTTCTTCTACATTTTTAAATATTTTTACTAAACAGCCTGACAAAACGTTAAATGTAAAAATTGACAGTCACCATTGAATACGAAATAGTATTCTAAGTATGAGTCAATGTGTAAATCTTAAAAACGATAACTCGTCCTGATAGGCCCATAAACTATTAGAAAAATATAAAAGCCAATAGGTCAAACTATAATTTGTTAAATTGTTTATTCTAAGCATTATTTAATGGAATGTTAGCACCAGCCGTCCTATAGACAAACCTCCAAACTGTTGTGTATACTTTCAGTATAAATGACAAAACACAAGAGAGGATGCCTGTAATAGGCTGATTAAGATATGAACTCTTAATCTTTGACACCAATCAGCACTTAAGTATTAAAGGGTAACCGTGGCTTGACATTATATTAGATTCTGGCCTTGAGTAAGTAGCAGTATAGTGCCAAATAACACCATTGTATATAGAATTTATAGAGCCATTTAGACCCTTGCCAACCCCGTAGCTATACCTTAGAATTAATAATTCCACTATATTGCCAACATAACATGTTTATTGTGTAAAAAGTTTTTACTTTTTGTAAAATAAAAGTATTTACTGCGGTACTAAAATGCATAGGAATTCTTCCAGGAGATTTGCGGCAAATGCAGAAATATTTGTTTCTATAGATGTTGTATTTAAAGTTGAAATCGATATTCGAAAGTTTCATTTCATCATTCGAAAGATAAAAGAGTTCATTTTAAATCTTTTCAAACAACGGAAGCTCCACCTGGTCCACTTTATTGAAGAAGTATTTCATATTCGAATATTGGAATCTCGCGCTACAACCAGAGTGGAATCAGCGAAGTATTTGAAGAATTCCCCAGTGAGTAATAACTGAGTGAGGGTTGATTAATGACTGTCGCTTTGGGAGCGTCAAATGTTCCTCCGTCCTTGTTCCGACACTTGTTCCTTTGTATTATGACGTTTATGGTCACTAAGTTCCTTTGTAGATGTTGGAAACTCCAAAAAAAAATCGTAATTTTGCCGGTTGTTACCGATGAAATGTACCTACCTAAAGTTTCGTTTAAAGAACAGTCATTTCGAGGTTACATCTTCGTTTAAATCGACGATAACTATAGAACATAGCAAGAGAAGATGTAATACCTAATAACTTACTGATAAAAATTTACTTGGGCACTATTATATTTAGGAATCGCATACACCATTTTGATGAAAGATCCTCTTTGAGTTAAAATGCCCAACAAATTGTTTTTTTTTCTTTTTGTGGTAGACCAAACTACCTAAAGCTAAAACTAGGACACATGGCCAAATTCTATACTCCAAAGTTGTTCCGTTTCCTCTGATTTGGACTAACTCCAAGTTTCGTCAGAAAACCTTGTAACTAACCTGCAATGCCGAGTAATATATTGCAGTAGACCAAAGTATCCTTGAAGGTATTTCTATTTCAAACAGCTACATCTCAAAGCAACAGCCACTGCCTTTGAGTGCTACCGCATCATTGGTCAATATTTGCACTTTCAATTTGATGTGTTTATTTTTAAATAGAGAACTTTGTACTGAATTATATAACATTAGCTATTCCGAACATACGTATTTGATTTACAGTTGATCCTAGAATTCTCGTTAAACTGAATATTTGATTTAGTTAAAACTTTAACTGTGTAACATTTCCTCGCTGAAGGCGTTGTGAATAGTGAATGATATGTATTAAAATAACAGTCAATTAAATTTGTTTACTTAAAATCTGAAAATAAGCTGCCGAATACTCCGACGGTCGCCTCTGCATAATCCATCCAACTTTTACAAAGTAATTCATGCCTTTAAATTGAAATCTGTCCCGAACTAGTATCAACTTAAACTATTTAAAGTGATTCTAAAAGTTTTCCGCTAGGCGACGTCCGAAGCATTCGTTTATTCCGTTATACATTGTCAGGTACGGACTTTGAAAGAGGTTTTGGCAAACGAATGGATGAGCTACCTGGACCCATTCCGGCGCCATTAACTTTTGCATTCTAAGTAAACTTCCTCGTACTATTGTTGATCTTGGCAGTCTGTTTTCAATTGAAAATGTTGAATACAATTGAACCTCCAAAGGGCAAATATTAACTGACGAAATAGTTTACTTCTGACTTGTGAGTATTCAACAGAAGAGTAAAAAAATGTAGTAGTTTTGTTCAGCTGTCCCTGTAACCCAATTTTACACACGCTGTATCCACAATTTTGTACAAAACCCTACAAATCTCCATGTGCACTAGCCACAAAGATAAATACTCGGACATCGAACAGTCAACATGTTTTTAATGGAAACCTGTTGGTTTATTCAGAGCAATGTTATATTCAGCTTTGGTAAATGGGTTCCCTATGTAAATGAGGACGTAACAAATTGAATATATTTCATTCTTAAACATAAATATTTCTATTTGTCGTTATTCCGAAGCGGCATAAAAAATTCGTTGAAACATGAATATTGGCAATATTTTTAAATAATACTTCTCAGATATTCCAACGGCTAGTCTAGCTGATGAACTAAATCCTGAATTAAAACTGAGTTAATTAAGTTATACATATTTTGAACACATGCAATGCCATATTGATACATCCAAACTGTAACTATATTTATGACGCTCTGAGTGAAACTATAATAAAGTAACTTTGTTGCAAAAAAAATTATATTTGCTATTTTGGTAGTTTGTGTGCGTCTATATATTTGAGTACCCTGAATGTCCCTATATATTTGACGCTGGTTGTACCAAGAAGTGTCAGTAAAGTAGGACGATACCCGACTATTTGCAAGTTCTACCTAATACGCAAATTTAAAACAGTCGAGTTCAACTATGCAGGCTTAGTTTGTATTCAGAAGTTAAACGAACTACATTTTACAAATAGCAAACGTTTTTAAAATGTCCGCATATTGCACATTTTACGAACCCACAAGTACCACGGCCGACATCCGCTGGGTTCTTGCGCTACCAACAGATTTTTGTACTAACAATTTTAAAGAAATGCACAATTGTTTTCTCTTTTAAAACAAACAGCAACAACGTGACAACTCCTTTCATGTTACTAGAATAAATGTTTGCTTTCGTCGGGCGCGGTTGTCATTTATGAATATAAAATCTTTTTCTTAAATTTCTTTTAGTTACTGAATAAATTAAAGTCTAGTTCAACACTTCACACGAAGTGTTGAACAATATACATATTATAGCTTTAGATTATGCTTATTAGTATGAAGTAGCGGTTACTAAATAGCTGATAATCGGCCTGTACATAAAGCATTCAAATATTTGACTACATAATGTCCTATACAATGTTCATTTAATATAGACGCTTGACCACAATGTTCCATAGCAAAATTGTTAACTACATTCCAATCAGTGTTCCAATATCTGCCGAACTGATTATTATGTTCGAAGATCATTATATTGACAATACACATTGGACTAGTATTCAAATTCACTGCTGGCTGAACGTTTTAATCGATTCAACACAAAATTGAATCCTGATGAATGTGGACAGAGAAACTAGGCTCATAAATGTGACTCAAATTTGGCCAGTTTGTACCATTAGGAGCGTTTTAAATCGACTGCGGTGTAATCATCGTTCTGCTACCTCCCTTTAGCAATTTGATTACCTTAATTCACCATTTCAGGGTAATATTATCAAATCACTTCAAGGGTGATGATGAACCCCATAGACATTTAAGAAATCTACGTTTTACGACTAACATCACGATTGTCAATCTACCCTTCAACTCAATTCGCCTAATTCTAAAATCTCTGCGCAAACAGGTGAAGGAAGGGGATTCAATGAATTATTCCTTCCTTTTTATGCCATGCCCGAAGGAAACTGGGTCAAGGTGCATGACAAATTATATCAGGGCACAGAACTCCCGGGTTGTGCAAATAAGTAAAAGCCTTTTTTCAAATATTACGCTTTTTGCTGATGTGCAGAGATTGTATGTTTCAGTACTATTTCCTTTGAGTGAGATATATGAGAATAAATATGAATTTCGTACTTTTTCTTGTACTTTCGCTTTACGATCATCTTTTTGACACATGTTTATATCTATTATATCGATCCAGTCTTGTCAACAGACAGCTAAAAGTTCACACATTTACTGTTTACGACTTCATTATCCAAGTACAACTTGTATGTCAGTCTATTGTCGATAGACGGAATTACGAGTTCGCTCCAAATAGCTTTCGCAAGGCAATAACTCGTTCTGTGGTACCGAACCGCTCAATCTGAAGTGTCAGTTGTTATACCGAAATTGTAGTCCAAATTCAACTCACGATTTGAATTGGTAGGTAACATGAAATTAGGGCGATGATTTTAAATTGGACATTTATGGAGTTCTAGATGCAAAAAGAATAAAGGAATGCTGACCTACTACTGTACAACTTAATTTTTTCTTTCTTTCTACAAAAACTACTTGCCTAACTTCTTATTTTTCGTTCAAGTCCAAAGCCTTATCATAAGTAATTTCTATTTCTTCATTACTTGCATCATTTGTAATACATTATATTGTTTTGATATTTTTGAAAAGGTCTGCGGAGTTCGGTTATATAAAATTTCGAAACCAGCCATGTACAACGACCTATTACAGTATAAATTATGATTTTAAGTTTTCTTCCCCACTTATCTTCCTTTCTATGATTAATGGGGATATTATACCTCTGCACATATGTGGGGTCTCATACAATTACCCTTCATGGTAGACTAACGATAATTGTGGGTGATACGTAACGCACGTTATCACTATCTTAGGCTCTTTACTGTTCGACGGTCTTGATTATATTGATAATGTCAGATTTTATTACTGGAATGCGAATATCATACTAATGTGGTTCTGTGATCGTAACAGGCTAAGTAATTACTGCGATAGAATTGTTTTAGGTATTGATAGCTACCCTTAGCATATGTGTACATGCCACCTTAAAAGCTTGAAAGTACATACAACGTCACATAAACAAATCGCCTATTTATCACTCCATAGAAGAAAATGTTGACGTGTTGGCCAGTGTCCCAACGTTAATAAAAAGCGATCGGATGCCGATAGCGGTGACACCTGTCAAAGCGACCTTCAAAGTGGACAATAGCCGCCTCTCTGTATGTTTTGCGGGAGGAAGGAACGACGATGTCGTCGTTTCTCTAAAAAGGAACTATTCATGTGAATAGTTCCTTTTTAAAAATACATAACCTTACGTGACGACAATTTAGAAGCGAGTAAACGTAACAAAAAAATTAAAGTGTTTTAGGACATTTTTTAAAAGCACCTACAGATGTTCTTAGATATTCCTTTAAAGTTGTTTTTCATTATTAGTCCTGGTAAATATTACAATACGGTAGTAATCTATTTTCTCTACTTAGTATAATCTATTAATGAAATGTAAAATTTTCTCGTTCAATATTCTATATCAATATTATGTCCCATTTTCTCAACTTTATTATATTTTCCTGCAATATTAAATTTCCAGTAAAGTAAAAAAAATGCAATGTGCTCCAACTTTGTGTGTGCGTTATGAAGGCTCATTACCTATGTAATAAAGGTATCGTTAGGTAATTATTTGCTGAAATTTTGCGAATCAGTCTTGTATCAGCTCACTGCATTCAGAGACGGCTAGAGGGCTTCTAATAATTACAAGACTAAGTTTGAAGGACATAATATACAACAAAACGCCAAGCTATCCTCCATCTATCATAAAAGTATAACCCCAGGTTATGTATTTTTAAAAAGGAACTATTCATGTGAATGGTTCCTTTTTAAAAATACATAACCTTACGTGACGACAATTTAGAAGCGAGTAAACGTAACAAAAAAATTAAAGTGTTTTAGGACATTTTTTAAAAGCACCTACAGATGTTCTTAGATATTCCTTTAAAGTTGTTTTTCATTATTAGTCCTGGTAAATATTACAATACGGTAGTAATCTATTTTCTCTACTTAGTATAATCTATTAATGAAATGTAAAATTTTCTCGTTCAATATTCTATATCAATATTATGTCCCATTTTCTCAACTTTATTATATTTTCCTGCAATATTAAATTTCCAGTAAAGTAAAAAAAATGCAATGTGCTCCAACTTTGTGTGTGCGTTATGAAGGCTCATTACCTATGTAATAAAGGTATCGTTAGGTAATTATTTGCTGAAATTTTGCGAATCAGTCTTGTATCAGCTCACTGCATTCAGAGACGGCTAGAGGGCTTCTAATAATTACAAGACTAAGTTTGAAGGGCATAATATACAACAAAACGCCAAGCTATCCTCCATCTATATCAAGGAAAAATAGTGTTTAGGCGATTCATAATAAAGACTAAACTGAACCATGTATTAGCGAACAAAATGGCGTAGCAACAAGTAGACAGTTTTCCCTGAGACAAAATCTGACCGGATGACGTAATATATTTGATAATATCGAGGCTTCTGACACGAGGATGGGTAGTAAAGGCTTCGGAACCCGAACGAGCCGCTTAGCAGTAAATGTACACCGGAAGACTGAAATAAGATGTAGGCAAGATCTTGAAATGCAATAATGGGGGACCCTTTTCAAACAACTTGGGTCTCCTTGGGGATTAGTGTTCCTACCTTTGCATCAGCGATAATGCGCTTCCGGGGTCTTTTGATAGTGTTTATTTTGTTTTCGTCGTATGCTTTGTATGTAACAGTATGTTGTGTCAGATATTAGGTTCGCTGATTTTCGTCACATCCAAATCGTGTTTTGCCGTTTTGAACTTTGATATCTTGAAACCAGATCCGAAAAAATATTCGATATCCACGGAGCTAAGTCTAAATCAAAAGGTAATTTCATTTTATCGAATACACGTTAAGCGCGAGACGCTTTGTATAATACTCACATTTCAGCTTTGTTCTAAACCTCCCAGAAAGAAAATTATTTAAGTTTTTAAACGATTAAGTCCCTTGCGGCAGAAAGACTAGACTGTAGGTCGTGTGTCGAAAATGTGGTAAATAGTCATGAACATTCCGCGAAACCGCCCGATTCTTGGAATTATGATAACGATGATTAGAGCCACCGTTATTTGGCCGTCTTAAATTCACATGATTTAATAATAATGCACTTTACTAAACGTCAAAACCGTACATTGTATGAGATTTTAATTAGCTTTACTATAGGAATATTCCCTTACAAAACTCTCTTTGATTTTATCTACTAAATTATCGTTTTCCGGTCGAATAGCGCAACTGCGAGATACCGATTGTATTAAATATAAATTGCCAACTGATCTAGAGTATTAAGAACTACTGAAATCATTGTTTCATACCACAGACACACACACACAAACGAAACGAGTTGCTTTTTAGCTGACATAATCAACTGGCGGTCTCATTGCAAGCTAAGTAACCCGACACGTTGGTCACGTTTTCTAACAAAACTAACTTCAATCTAAATTAAACTCTTCCATCTTAAGTTTAGTAAATGAACAAAGTTGCGGTAAGTCACTTGGGGAATAAGTTTTGGCTAACATGTGTACTTACTTCCTTGTGGTAAAATACTTTTTATGGGTTATACTTTTATGGCAAACCAGCAAAACAGTGTTTCTATATAAACATGTGTATCTCTTATCATCAGTCGAGAAGTTAATGTCAAAACCTGTTTTTATTCTAGTCTACCAGTGGACTCGCACGGGTTGTTGAAATAATGATATGCAGTAAAAATATGGGTCGTGGTGGCCCGGAGGTTAAGGAGCCCGCTTCTCATGCATGAGGGTGCGGGTTCGAAACCTGGCAAGTACCAATGTGACTTTTTCCGAGTTATATGTACTTTCTATGATTATTTAGACACCACTGACATACGGTGAAGGTAAACATCGTGAGGAAACCTGGACTTATAATTTCTAATTATAAGTTTGAAATCACCAACCCGCATTGAGCAAGCGTGGTGATTAATCCTCTAACCTTCTCCGTGTCAGAAGAGGCCTTTGCTCAGCAGTGGGCACTTATAGGCTGATGATGATGATGAGTAAAAATATGCTGACACTCGTTGCTAATTTGAAAATTATCACCACATAGTATAAAACAAAGTCGCTTTCGCTGTTTTTATGAGATACAGTGATCGAAAAGGAAAGTTTTTTTTTTCTGTTTGTTGTGTATGATTCAATTGCTTTTTGAAATCAAGTTATCATAGAGTAAAAACACATATGTGCAATATGTTATTTACAAACTTCGAATTAAATATATTTTGTTTATACTAGTGAAGGTTATGCTTTAAAAAATCTTATTATAAATGCGGCAAAGCGCTCTACGTGCCATTTTATGCGAATCCTGCTTTACGTGAGCCACGTTTTGGTTTGTTTTCATGTTTCTATTTAGTTCATAATATTACATCTATCGAACCGGTGTTATACAATACATCTACATATTTTGTAATTAATTATGGTATCTACTTTCAAATACGGGAAAACTATGCTTCGGAACTAATGCTCGACCGAAATGATACCACGACCTCAAAAAATATCAGCGTGGAATTGTGTTACGTCACGTGTGATGGTTACCGGAATATACAAAAAAAAATTGATCTTAATGGAGTAGGCAAAGTTTAGCTGTCTAGTTTTGAGTCTTATTTGATATGTAAAAGAAAACCTGCATTTTAGCCTCCTATCTCGTAAAATGGATAACATACGTACACAAAAAATATAAATCTAATTTTAAAATTTGATAGAAATAAATGTAAGTAAACATTTTTTTCATTAATGCTTTGTTCTGTATAAGTATAAAAAACAACTTTCGCGCTGGAATTTCGATTCAATGGTCATTCAGTCCTTTCAAGTCATTTGCCATATTTCTTTCGGTGAAAATACGTTTTACTATTGTGAAGTGCAATCTTACTCAGAGTTTTGTAAATAAAAAATAAATGTATTTATTCGATTGAGCTACGCTGTTCGATATATTGATAACCTCTTAATGGAAACGATTTATGACTGAATACTAACTACTTCGACGTGCTACTACGCCGTAGCAACGACAAATGAGGTCGTAGCAAATGATGGAATGACTACGCCGATTTGTAATATATAATTTTATTTGACACACAAAAGAAACACAAAGTTTTAATATACCTATATTGATTTTGTGATAATGTTATTAAAAATTTATTTTTATTTGTATTGTTCTAAAGTACAGAAATGCGCAATAATCTGTAGCTTCAATTAAAATTTTCAATCGTGAATTTGTATTGGTTTCGTTCATCAGCAAATCCTAATGAAACGTTTTAATTACAGAATACAAATTTTGCTATGTAGAAATCCACGTCTTCGTTTATATTTCGCAAACTAAAACACAGAGTCACTGAAATGAGTGGAAATACGAAATATAACAGATTTGGAAAGCAATTTCATCCTGTCAGTATAGCACAGACATTAGGAACGTCTCTAATCCCCAAAAGCTCGCTCGCAGACCAAAGTATTACGAACTTTGCTATAATATTTACGAAAGAAGGAAATATTTTCATATAAAATGAAGTATCGTATTTAGCTACAGAACCAACTTTTCGCCGACTAATTTAAATATCCGACTGCGTGTCCCTTAGGAAATAACAGACGCTTTCGCACTATTCTCTTACAAAATGAAAATGTACCATTTTGTTTGTAATAATATTGATGTTTTCTACCCTTTTTCCTTTCTTATCTTTCTGCTTTTGTCTGTACCGTTGTGAAAGGTTCCTTTTTATTAAAATTATTCCTATTTGTTTACTGTTATTGAAATACGAATAGTATTGCCTTTTATGCCACAAATTAAGCTTTGGATGTGTGTAAAACTGATTAAAAGAGTTAGTGTATTGAAGTTTTGAACTGATTTGGTGTAGGTAAGAAACAGTTAACGCATTGTTAAGATTATTTGGTACTCTTAAGTGTGGAAGAGCCACGCTGACCAGTGATACCACAACCTTTATTTCACTTTGGTTTTATATGCTGAAAAAAGTAAGAATATAGGCGTAATATTACGCCTATTGCAGCTTACTATCAGGTATTACGGCTGGGCGGTTTGCCAACATGCCCTAGAAAAATAAAACCTATTCGGCCAATCATATAAGAACACGGTAACTGTATATTAGTTAATTGGAAAGGACATCTTTTTATGGACGATTGAAATTCTAAACATGTGCTTGAGTATCACTATATGCGAAACTAGAGGTAAATTTTATGATGCCATCAGAATACAAAATAGGCGTCAACACAAACTGCATTATGTTACGGCATTGAGTCAAAAGATAATAGACATCGACTAAGCTATTTTTCTATCAGTACTCGAACCAATTGTCTTCTCTACACTTTTGTACCCTTTGCCCATCCGAACGACGAAAGTCTATTTCCTGCAAGCGATTGCCACTTGGTAGTCAACAATCACATTATATGGGGCACTTTTATAGCAGACTTGTTCAGCTTATCATTCAGTGCACTTAATGTGCCCTCAAACATCGTAAATCGTGGCCACAATATTTCTTTTTATGATGATTATGATTGGTAAAGCGTTTTAGTATCTCTAAATTGGATTTTGGAGAAAAGCACTTACGAATTGTTACTTCATTGCGCCAGAAATCATCGCACAGATTCAAACAGTTTTTGTTTCAGAACGTGGTTGGTGATAGATGTATTTTGCAATGAGATAAAGTTAATGAATCGTAATAAATTCATGATATTAGTTATCTTTATTTGTATTTTGGGAATCAGACAAAAGGTTATAAATAATCCATATTACATTTGATATTTCATTGGTAATGTACATAATTTACAAAATGTATGTTACTTTCCTAGTTTGTTTTGTTTACTGCAGGTATTTGATTTTATTTCTGGAAAGTGGTGATCGGTTGTAGTGCTATGTTCTATCAATAGAGGCAGGGATTAAATGTGTACATGTAGATACATAGTGAATCCAATTCATTGATAGTATGAGTGTATTCGGGATTACAATCCATTGAGACAAGTATTTTGACGAGATATTAGTCTCAGTGGCATGTCGTCAAGTGATGTGTTGTGAATGATTAAAAAGCTAATTATCTTTATGTTCACTTAAAAAAATAGCCACTATATACATATATAGCAGCATTGGCATGTTATTATATATAATAATTGTATTTTCAATCTGATAACATAGCTTTGTACTAATTTTTATTTCGTATTGTTTCAGGTAAAAGCATTCAGATAATTAGATGACAAGGTGGGACAACAAAGACATTTTTCCGATTTGATACACGTTGAGCTGCTGCTTTGACCAACCTCATGGTTAATAAAGCTATACTCGGTAAACATTACTCTTGTCTAAAAACCCTTTATGAAACCAAATAACAACTAATAAACATAATCTCAAATATCCAAAGTTAAAGTAAATAACCGTCAGGGATTTATCTTTCTTCGTTAAAAGTTTAAAACTTTAAGGATCAGTCCTCTTCGTGAGAATAGTTTTAGAAAGAGGATAATATTATACTGTCTTCGCAAATAAAACTAAGCGAACAGTTTACACAGCTACGCTTGAACCCTGCTATTGACAGCAAACAAACCCATTAAACCCCTCGTTCCTTGCACCTCCATATTCAAGCAATAAATTCTTTTTTACTGTTGAAATTATTGCATTACATTACGTTTTATGTAAAATGTCTGCATGTGAACAAGGTGAAACATTAATGTAAAATTTTTGAATGTAATATATTTAATGAATGAAAACACTGAAAAAACGTTTCAATCATATTTTTTCACTTTTATTTTAAAATTTCTTCTATACATAAAAGCTTTCTGTGGGAACATGGAGTGTAACAATAAGCCGAGCCAAAAAGGAAGCAAACTTGTTTTTCGTAGCATCGTAGCCGCGTAGCAGCGTAGCATTGTTATAGACTACGAGTCGTAGCACTCACACGCCAAATGGCCTTTACACACTGTTACACACTTCTGATACCGGCGATTGCTTGTGAACTATCACACTATCTTTACGACTATTCTATTGAGCTTAATAGCTTCCCAAAGCACTCGTAAATTGGATGGAACGGGAGTCCATGTAGAGTAAGTAGAATTTAACTATCTTTTTATGTTTGGAAATGCTCTTGAGATTTTGTTATTTTTAGTTACTTAAATCTTAGAGAGTCTTCTAACAATCTATTCGGCGATAATATAGTTACATGTAAAAAATAATAAGCTTTTTAGGAAAGTAATGCGTCTTTGTATTTTTTGTCGTATCTTGTCGAGCAATTGTCAAAATCAAATTTATTAATTCATATTTGTACATATTCCGCCAATTGTACAGTGGCAACGATATCGAATAAATCTCGAGACTCATTTAGCCTCGGGCATTGAACACAGCTTAATTTCCACCAATAACAGTCGAGGATGTAAACACGTCATATTTAAGACTTTAATTCTCAGAGTTAATTAAGGAAAAATATTCACGTTCCTCCTTGAAAATCTGCCTACACGCATCACTTATTAATATAATTGTAAAGTTGAATTTCGTGAAGCTTATGTTTAACTTATGTTTTACAGTATTTGTCAAACACAATGCCTGTGTTTGGTTAATATTTCCATAAACGTCGTTATTTCATCATTACGTGACAAAATTAATTATAATAGGTATATTATTGACAGTTACGAGTTTGCTATGTGTTGCTGTATGACGATTATTTATTAGGTATGATGTTAATTATTTATTTAAATAGTACGGTACAAAACCATTTACACCACTCAATCTTCATATATATTTAAATTTGTATATTTGGTACATTGAGGCTACGCACATTACATGGGCCTATTTCAAATAGGCCCTAAGTTAAATATTATTCTTGCTCGCAGTCATTTAAAACATAAATAATATTTTTTATGTAAAACTAGTTTAATTGAAAATAAGAATGGATTATAAAGTTTATGTTCTGCAAAGCAGGTTACAGAAACTGATTAAAAAGCATCCCACGGTCCTTTTTAAAACTTTGTAATGTGAAGACAATCCGCCATTTTCTTTTTCCATCTTTTCAGAAAGTTTGCGAGTGTTATAGCTCTCTGATTATACGTCAGTGTGCCGTCCGGACAGTGAACAAAATTCTTATGAGTCCTTAACTCAGCTGAGTGGGAGTTTGTTCACAAGCTTCACTGACCACGAAATACTAAAAATGTCGCAGAAAATGTTCGATAAAACTTTTACACGATAATAATACGTATGGTGTCTTGTTAGAAATAATGATACCTTCCACTAGCAGTGCACAAGAATATTAAATTGTTGCCGTTTTGAGCTGCGCAGTAAATTAACCCGCTCCTTGAGCTCAGTTGTTTAAATAGTTGTTCCGGGACATTCTGACGGACATTGTAGAATTATTCACCCAGTAATAGGCTCTGTTAGGCACGGTTGTGTACGTTATTACTAAACGAGAAACTTTACACGCGATGTTTCCTCTGCACACACAGCATCCAGTTTACATGCCCTACATAACTACACAATAGTTGAGGTCGCGAATGAATTTACATATTGCATTCTAAACACGAGGCGACCGCAAATATTACGTATATCTGCGCAAATATTTGCACTAGTGATGCCCCGCGAGCTTTCCTCGACTCGTGTTTGCTCGCTTGCATACGACTACGAGTCGCTAAAAATGTATAAATTGAACCGAGCCAAGGATACGTTGCGGTTGAAATGTTACAGTTTTAGAGGCAAGACGAATAAATATTAACTCGTATCTGCCAGACATCGTGTTCGCAGAGACGTCGAAAATAAAATGGAAGTTATCTCGTAAAATCTTTGTGTCTTTTGTTAGCACAACTGTATTTATAAGGCACAGTTAGGAGGACAATATTTAAATCTATTTAAATATAAAAAAAATGCTTATCTGTTTTGCAATAGCAAGGGGCATCGTTAGTAACGCCAAACATAATTCACAAAATGCAGCCGTTATTAAAATATTAACAAGTATATAAAGTAAGTGTTATGTCCCGACCGGGACACAAAAGGTCAGGGGTCGTAATATAAAGATATTTTATAAGGGTTCAACTTGGCTAATAGTTTAGGGGAAGTGTGAACATGCTTTGAATGGACATTTGAGGGTACGTCGGTCAGTAAGAGCTTCCTTACGAATCGAATATTTTTATGTGTCGACTTTTATAGGCACATTTCCTTTTCTGGAAAATTGTATTGAACGTATATATTTTTCTGTTACAAAATGGATTAAGAGAAACCTTTTAATGTTAATTCAAGTTTGTCAAGACATTCAAGCCATGTTTGAATTTACATCAGATAAAATATTTTAAAGTTTTAAAACAAAACGTGCAGAATTCATCGAAGAAACTTTATTCTCTTACGAAATATTTCCAAAGAAAACATGTAAACTAAGCGTCCTCTGCCAAGTACATTAGGTTAAAGTCGCGCTCCATCGAACACTGAAAGCGTTGAAACATAGTTTGGAACATTTTCCTCTTCAGTAAATTGAAATAGCTAACTCTGAACTTAGCATGATAGTCAAATACGAGAGCGAAATTACAATACTTATTAAACGAAAGCGTTCAACCAGCCACTGTGAAATTTAATTTGGACCAATTAACGCTTGGAACGTTCTAGACAAACTTAGCTATGTTGGTGCACCCGTATTTAGTATAGCACAAATTGGCACCATTTGAACTAGTTGAGTTTTACTAGGGGGGCTTATGCAGATGCGGTATTTTGCGGTGCAAAATTCGTTATTATTATGTAATGATTTCATTTAGTTACTGTGACTTTGAAGTACGTTAGGATTCCAAAATTATATGGCACGAAATGTTTATAACTTTTTTTACTTAATACAAGATATTCTTGTAGATGCTTGTGGTCATCAGATGTTAAACCAAAACAGTTTCCATCGTATATTTATGTAAGCTGCAGTTCTAGCAAAATCTATAGAGATTTTGATAAATATGTATATACTGGTAATAGAATATATGTTGTATGCACTTACTAACTTGTAATGTAAGTTGAAAGCACAGAACATGAAGAAATATTCCCACTATTTCTTCTCTCATTTCTAAGATTTCTCTGAAGCTTAACATAATCGCCTCTGGTACATTTACAATTGAGAAAATTCGCTGGCATTTCATGTTCAGCGCTCTCCTTATTTTGAAATACTACGGTGAACTTGAAGACAGCCAAGTATTTTGTACTAGTCAGTAACATCTGTGTGGCGTGAGAGAAAACAATAATTTTGTTGCTTTTGCGTCTACTTAAACCTAGTTTCACGTGCTTACGTAGTGGCAGTGAGTTTCAGTAAAAAACCTGAAAATAATATTTAGAATGTGTTAATATTTAGACTCTGAAGAAACACGACCATTTTATACATTAACTTCATAATATGTAGATGATCCGTGTTCCGCAACCTGTCGCAGGTTCGATTTTACAAGTGAATAGTTTATGGGGTCTGATTGATAAATGCAGCCACAATGCAATGACAAATATTAGTGTGAACGCAAAAATATTTATTTAAATTGATCACTGGTAACAGACCTTTGTGCTTCAGTATTCCAAATGTTTAGTAGGTGTATAGGTACTTAATGTTGCCGCAAGATATTGCTACCCTAATTATATTTAAAATAATCTACAAATAAACATCTTAATTGAATAGAAAAATAGGTTTTCTTAAAAAAAAGGTACATGGAAAATCGACAGTTTTCTTCCGAAAACTAGTTAACGAGTTCTCGTGTCCTAATATTTAATATTCATGAAAGGTGACCTGAGCACTTAGTTTGGTTGGACCGGTAAAACTTCAAGTCTTAATTTTTCTATGAATTCTTGATAACCGTATATACGCTTTAGATAAATTCATCAACTTTTCTTGGTGTGTTTGTAAGTCTAAATAAAGTTTGTAAGTACTTAAACTCAAACTTTGCGGTTTATCTGCGAACTAACACGATATAAAGTATAAATCTTAGTGTTCATAAATTCACTGGTTCATAAATTGTTTTCGTACCAATCTGAGCTCTATATAAAACAGCTTAAATGCTGCAAGCGTCTGTGGAGTTCGTATTAAAATCATAAAATCAAATGCTTTTCAGGAATATCCCGTAGGTAGAGATGAACGGCTTCCAGGATTTTTGTACTATATTTACTGGCTACCTCGTAAATGCTTATTTATAAGGATAAGCGGATAACTGACAGACGAGCTTTATTTCTTTATTTACTCGTAGAAACGTGCGGGCGTATAAGTATTATTTGATGGATTAATGTAGATGTGTTTGAAAAAAATTGGCACTTTTACGTACGTCTCTCCCAATAGAAAAACTATTATTATTTATGTAGTTTTACCTAATAAAATCGTCGTCTAGTACTGTTATATTTTAGTTAATTTAGTTTTACTCTTGTGCTTGTGTATAATATGAACCACATTTTATGGCACATCATATTAAACATTTTTCTCACCTGTATGCCACTAAAGACGAAACCCGCTGCCACAACACACAGCAAGTAAAAAGCTCTGATCCTAGCGACATACGTCGGTAAACAAGCTCTACTATATCTATGTTATACATCGAGAGTATCCGATATTAAATGTACCAATGCCGTGACACGACACAGGAATGCCGGCTTTACCCGACTTTCCCTCTTGATAACGTGTTATTTGTTCGCCTTATAAAATATCAAAGAAAACATTTTCCCTCCTCTCAAAGTAGATTAATTCTAAAGTAAAACTTTTCAATGAAATAATACAGTGTTTAAAATTACAGTCATTATTAACCACTTCAATTTAATTGGGTTCACCCCAGTTGTTTGTCGAGATGAATTTTCGACCTGCGAAATGTCTGTGACTTACCTGCGGTATTTTATAATAAAGTTGGCTTCCGAGATATTCCTTTAAATGTATTGAAGATAATTATCCGTTTTATCTCTGTCTCTTTTCAGCAATTTCATTTTAATGAAGACGCATTTTGGTACATTCTTCATAACTTTGTCTAATATATTAGTCACTCGGGACGTATTAGGGTATCATCAGTGACCAAACATAATCAAAATTTAATTTAAAACGGTATTTGCACTATCATTTTATTCATATCTAGGTTTGTGTCTGAGTTTTGGGCTGGTAAACGTTGGTAATAGCTTAGGTGCGATGTTACTATACAAAACTAGCTCTAAATCTACCGCCTTCCTCCGACATTTATCACTTAGGGTGATTCAGCTTCTCCAAATACACTGCTACTTATTATTTCACTCAGTTTACCTACTATAAATATGGTCTGTAATAATTTCCTGACGAATATATGCCTACGTTTGTGTAGCAGGAATCTCGCCGTAATTGGGAAAAGTAATTATGATTGTGTACACAAAACGTATTTCGAATATCAAGCTTGTGTTTATTTATATAAGCATACTCCAAACCAATTAAAAGTTATGTATATTATTGATTCCTAAATTTCGCAATATTAGCTCATACATCTGAATGTGTCGTTTTAATCCTTGTTTTCTTACATTCAATGGTATTAAAGAGACGAATTATCTATTTCTCTCTCTGTTTTTCTTCAACAGTTAATTAATTTAGAAGGAACCTTCATTATAACTTTACACCTACACCTACATCGATCGTGAACCGCGACGCGAATCCTTGGAGGCTTTACTCGACTTTAGTGCGAAGGTAACGTTATTATTTCATCTTCTACCAGCCTTTTGTCTCCTTCAATCATCTTATTGAATTGATATCGAAGGATCCCCGCGTATTATTCGCGTATTATATGCTGAACCAAACCTTGTCTAACAGTTTTGTGGGCGAATGAAACTTATTACTTTTCCCGTTCAATCAGACCCTTTTATCAGAATCTGACTACCTTGAAGAGTTTTCTCTAAGAAATATAATGCTGATTTGCTATGCAATATGTTGCAAATATTATATAATTTTCTGTGTTATTTAAAATTGATTCTTACTTACTGACAACAAGTTTTCCTTTGCCATTTCATGACAGTAACGTTTAAGTAGTCTTCCACAATATCAACACACTTTAAAGTGGCGCTCAGGTTATGCTGAAAATATTTCCGATATACGTAGCGGTATTTCAAGATACCTGGCAGTGCGGATGACATCGAATATTACAATTAAAGCATTTAGGTTGAATATAATTTCCATAGGAAAGGATATTAACTCGTATAGAAGCAGTTGAACATGCGACACCAAATCAAAAGCATATCATAGTTTAATTCAAACTGAATATTACCTATTCATTATTTTGATAGAGTCAATCCCCAAGGCTTGATGCATTTGCAAGCCAAATACATTGCAGCTACTCCCAAAGGTATAGCCATAGCGGATAAGGACTAGTATAACGCGACGTCTTAAGTTTCTACATATCGTACTAAGATATATACAAGATTGGTTTATAATATTTGTTAATTGTTTAATTTAATTTGTTACTTGTATCCAAGGTATTGAGTTACCTATTATTAAATAAGTCCTTTTTTGTGTTGTATTTGTTATAAGATAATGACTGACCACGTGATTTATCTGCAAAATCCTTTAATAGTTTCAAGTTGCAACGGGACTATTGTACATGAGGCGTCGCGGAGTTGTCGTGTAGCTGATCCGCTGATCAGTTAATCCACATTCATTAGCCCTTGTTTAGATATTATGGTCAATTCCCTCGTGGGTCGTTATCGCTATTAGGCATAACATAAGTATGAACCTTGTGGCTACTGGTACGGTGGCCAATGAACAGATGGATTACCTGATATTAAGCAACATTAGCGGCGTTGCCTATGTACAGCCGCAACACCAGAGGAATTTGAAATGCGATAGCTGTGTTGCAAACTACGCTAGTCTTACGCGAATGTGGTCCTAATGATCCTGAAGCACCAAAAACGAACATGTGCTTTTCTGAAGCAATAGTATAGAACATTTATTTCAATGTCGAGTTTCACAAACTAACAATAATCTTAGTATTTCATAACCATTCTTGAATTATATCATAAAATATACTCCCTGATAAGTATAACTGACGAATTTATCAGACTGGTTCGGTGCACCTCATATTACCAGAAGTATTGGCTCAACCTATGAGCAGCTTTATCACTGAATTATTAAGCGTTAATCTCTGAAACCGGTGAACCAGTTTTAATTAAACGCTCTCCCTAAACATTAACCTATGATCATACGTTTATCGACTTTGGTTACCAAGTTTACGAACTTCACTGAATTATTTTATAAGACATTAATGATATGATTTTACTAATTTAGGGCACAAAGCGTAAAGTTTCGATGATCGGCCTGGCGGGCTACTGCCCAACAGTTGTATGTTGGGATTATATATCCGTATTTATTCCAATACAAACTTCACTTGCGTGGTGTAGGATTTGTGAGCATCGCTACACATATTCGAAAACTATGTAAATTATTTTGCAGGCAATGCCAATTGTATAAGTATTATAGATAACACTGTCATCAATCTTTTTGTGAATTACCCTTTTACCTATTGACTGTATTAAATTTCTCGTCACCATGTTGTTGGACGGTTCCTTAAGGTACACCTCGTTGCGTACAGCAATCTTTTAATTAACATATGTCGTACAATTATGTATTTGCGTTTTTGAATTATGAATCTGAATTAAGCATGTAGTCTAATTGACATCTGCTGTTTAATTTGAGGGTTATCAGTATCTAAAATCCACAGTTCAAAGCAAAACAATAATTTTTTTATCAAGATTTACTAAATGAGTCTGTTATAATTATTCTTTATTTGTGTTTATCGATTGAAACACATAGCTACTGTCCTTTTATCATTACTAACATGAAAATTGTTATCCAGAACTAACTTCAAGAGCCATTAGAATTTCCATCTTAGAAGGTTTTTTGGGATCATTCATTCCTTGCTACATTGAACCCGGGAGTTAAAAGCGTCTTTAGAAGTTATGCGGATCCTTTTATGAAGATTAGATGTTCAATTTATTTTAACGCACATGGTCATTTCCGTAATGAAAGAAAAAGGAAAGTTTTCATGAGTATTATATGTATGTAATTTTACCATTTCGCGATTACCAAATCTACATGTACCTTCGCTTAGTTATCAGAACAGAGTAGAAACATATAGTGTACGAGTAAATTACTTAACGAGACACGTTCCCCTCTTATAAGTAAGATACACGTATGTACATAGTCTGCTAGTAGGCAAGTACAATATCCCCACAAAGACGGTAGTCGTGAACTTAGACACCTATTAGAATACTCAGCACTTCGCACTTGTGTGAACGGTACGTTAGGCTGAGAGGCGAGCTTTACGTTCCGTGCGACGTACATTCGCATATCAAGAATTATGTGCGGTCGCCACGCGTATTATTCATGCGTAGTGATGTGAACGTGTCGACATACCACGAGATTCTCTTCTAAAACCAAATCCCTTTCGAACTAAAATTCTTCTTTTTTGTAAAGAATAAAACTATTATTTTTTCGTTTGTAACATAGCTTTTGTCTACTGTAGACGCTAATTACGAAATGCCTTGCAGAAGACAAAGAACCACCCAAAGAACCTTGCTCCGATGTTGCCAATTATTGTGACTTTAAATGCAGTAACAACAAAGTCAGTGACGAGGGAGTTCATTTAACTTAAGTTAACCTTAATTACACTGCTATTAGCAAGATGCTTGCCAAATTTTCTAGTTAATGTTTCGCAAAAATATGCAGTCTGGAAATGGTAACAAAAGCTTTACTTTTTACTTACATTTTCATTGTAACGAAACCTTAATTAAACTACTATCAGTCTGCAAAAGTATAAATAGATTTCAGACATAATTATCGCTCATTTTAACAAAACATTTTCAAATTAAGTCTCGTATACTGTTACTCGTTAATTACATTTACCTTATGTTTTATATAATAAATTCATTTACAGGCTAAAAATGTTGTATACACGAAAATAACAAATTGATCATGTTTACATTATTTATTACTATTAAATGTAAACTTACTTTAACAATATGTTTGCAGAAACCACACGTGAAAATGGAAATCAAACCAAAGATTTTATAATAAATGCAAATGATCCATCATTTTATTTTAAGTGGCAAACGTGAAAATGCTTGTTAATGAATTTAATGAGCGTATAATATCTCACTCAGTTTTTGGTTTAACAATAACGTATCACTTTCTCTTTAATTATCTTGTTTGCTAGCTAATATTGTGAAGAGTTTGGAAGGTGAAATTAATTATCGCATAGAAACATATAGATCGCATAAATATCAATAACTTTACCATCGTTAAAATTTAACTATGCAATAAAAACAATAGATAAGAATTTAATTTTATTAAAATCAAATCGAGGTTACTTTGAGTATTGTTTCTTGAAAGCATTGTTAAGGATTTGAACTTTCAAACTTCCAAGGAAACTTGAAATGAATTAGAAACCCTCCATTATCTCTTAGTCAACACTAAAAGTAATCGCGGCGATACTAAGGGTATTAAAACTAAAATTTAATACTGTTTAGCATAAGTTTATTTCGGAACATTAGAGATAAACTTCAGCCATAGGCAGACTATTGTAATAAACGTGCGCCCATAATTAGAGGACTCTGGGAAATGTCCCGGGAATCAAAATTACAAAGGCGTTTGGTGCGAACCTCGCATCCGAGATGAGACCGCAAGGGTCGGTACATATGGTGATTACGAATGAGTCTGCTGTACGAATGATGTCGCATTAAGCCGGAATGAAGCCGCGGGAAATGTTCATATATACGACGAATTATAAATAAATGACTCGGTGATTAGGTCTCTGAATATATTTGGCAGTAAACGTTTACACTATACCATTTATCATTTGGCAAAAAACGATTATGATAATTTTATTCCATTATAACTATTGTTCATTTAGTCACAATCAATCATGAACCACAACATTGTATTCATTACGTAACGTGTTTATTGACAAGCTATATTGATATGTACCTATTTGCATTTCCATGTAAATATGTAACTTTGGTAAGCACTTTTGGCTTTTATAGAACACATCAAATCATCCGACAGGATTTAAATAGTTCTACAATTTCAAAATACATAACTAGTAAGCATGCAGCCAGTCTTTCGTAGCATATTACGGCGTCTCGTTGAATCTTCACGCCAGAGAGAAAGAAAGTAAGTAGTTCTAGTGTCTTGGAGAGGACATCTCTCACCAAGGTGAGGTAATATTATGTCGCAACTTGTAGCCGACAATTACTCATAGTGTCGGAAACTTTATATCCTTGGAAGTTGAAGTTTGTGCAACTTGGACAAGACTATGAACCTGTACGGACACAGCTTTGCACTTGTTGTCACTTGCAATCTTGAATCACAAAATATCTTTAAGAAAATATATTCCATACGAGAAAATTCATATTGCAGCTACCTTAAGCTCAAACCCGACAAACCAGTTATTGAACAATGTCTGTTTGGAAATCCAATAAATTTTCGCCGCTCATAGTTTGCTGAAATGCACGCGGCCACGATTTCACTTTTAATATCAAAGCTCTAACAATGGTGCATGTTGAGCGTAGGTATTGTATCTCCGCTAACACTCACATATGTTTGATCCACTTTAATTATTCTCTTGTTCTGCTTGTATATAGTAAATTACTTGGCGTTTTCACGCTTCGGTTAATACGATAGTTTATCTCGGGTGAGCGTTTGTTTTGGCATACTAATTGAACGGAAATTGGGCCCTAGTTACGTTTGCCGTCATCGTTTCACACTATGTAGGAAATTGTTTGTTAGTTCAGGTAATAATATTTTCGTATTCCATGCTTATTTAGGCTGCAATGGTTGTCCTCAGCATAAATTGAACCTATCAATAAATGCTTCCTAAGCATATTAACTTTTCAACATCAACAATCAACAAAGCAGTCAAAATAAATAAAATGAGCCTCCAAGGACAAATGAAAGCATTTTATGTTTCATCCAAAAACTCTGAGCAACTATACTGTTACAAATTCTATCACTTCGAAATCCGTAGGTACCGATTCCACCATATTTCAATAGAACTAATTTCATTTTCTCTCTCGTGACACTCACGACTGTCGGCTCCAACTTTTAGTTACGATCATTCGTCTACTTCGCCCGGGACCTGGCTGCGGGTCGAGCAGAATTCAAAGTATGCAAATTTACCGATTGTCAATTCCTCTCACGTGTTTCTCATTCCCCAATATTCGTCAGCATTCGAATCGTATTCACAATTTTTCTTCTCATTCAACAACGTCAACAAATTCTAACTTTCCGTTAAAATGTTTAAATGAAGACTCCTTTGGGTTTAGAGCGGAGAACGAATGTATGCTCATTGCATAAAATATGTATTCAAGAGTATCATATTAATCACATCAAGATGGTCTATGTTTCTCTTCTTATTAAGTGTGTGACTGGTTGGTGTAAAAGTTGTGAGCGTTACTTTTGTTTTAGCAGTGGTCAATGAACCCACTCACTCTTCGTTTGATAGACCATTAGAAGTGTTAGAATAAACAGCCGACTTAGATAGTCTCGCCTTCATATTCGTCACAATTAAGTCGTATTTTACACGTAGGTATAAACATCTTATTTAATACTTTCTATTTTCAAAAATGATAAATCTTGTACAAATATTTTGTAAGGTCTGTTGCAAGCTCCTACGACGATAGAGTCCACGCGCCCTTGTTTTGCATTTAAATCGAATTGAGTGATAAATTTGGCGTATAGTTCAGCGAACGCGCCGGCGACGAGAACTTAACTTGCCCATGTGACAGACTAATCGATTAGGAAACTTGGTGCATTTTTCAACCAGCTCTCAAACGATTTTTATTCACTTCACTTTGTAATTGATTTAAGAGACTTTACTGGTTCCGTGTTCTTGAGAAATAGGTCTTCGATGGACTCTTCGAAAGACATTTTAGCTGTCACCGTCGTCGTTATTACTTGTCTGCTATTGTTTTACAAATTACATAACATAAGCAGTAACCATCTAGACGTCTACATTGCTAATGAACAGAGACGTGAGCTGGGTATTGTTACGACTCTTTAATTAAGTTGCCTTACAACTGATTATTAACATCTTTTCATTTTTTATTAAAGTGTTGGTTTTCCACTAACTGAATTCGATACGTTATTCAATTTATCAGGCCACTCGGCATTGTCATATCTTTCTTACCCTTAACAAAGGACCAAATACTTTTATTATATATGTAAATATTTACTACATATTTGCAGGGAGCATTACTTTTTATCTTTTAAAATTTTCAATTCTAATTCTGTGCCTGGTAGGTATTTTCATTTTGAACATTAAATCTTGAATGTCCTATCAAGAAAATACCAACGAGATTTTGTCAAAGGGATATCTATAGATACTTATTTTAACGATGTCAAATAAATTATGAAAATATTTTGGACGATCTTCATTTTCTTTCAAAACCCCAAATTCTCAAACGCAATTTAACTTTAACGATGTTCTTGAAAGTCTTTCAGAAGATATCATGTGATTTTATGCTTTAAAATCGAGTTATGTGAATATTTGGCCATCAAAATGTCCTAAATTGAAAGGGAATTCCATGTTTGTGCTTCGTATCTGAAAATGAACCATTTTATTTTTGGTCGCAAAAAATATTTTGGACACGTCCGCATACATGGAATGTTTGTTGTTTATTAGAAAACGCTCGTGTTCCATAGATATAGATTTTTATTTGTACTGTGGAAATGTTACCTTTTCACCCTCATAATTCAAAAGCGAGTACCCTTATCAAAGAACTGAATGTGAACACATTTTGTCGAAGCAAAAATTGTTTAATCATTATTTATTCACGCCATAAAGTTTTACATTTTGTGAAGCCAAGCTTTTATCTTTGCGGACTTTGATTAACTTTGCTTTTTATTGCTGGCCTATTTGGAATCAACGTTAAAAGGTTTAAATATTATACAGAAGTTACCTTTACAAATAGCTGGTTGTTGAGCGTTTTTTTAGTTTACTTTATTATTTTTTTCTCTACTCATAAAAAGGCTACTTTTAATGTTTTTATTATTATTAGGCATGTATAACGCGTATTGCCGACTCGAACGTATTATTTGACTGTTGCTTAGTTTCATGAGTATATATAATAGTACAATTTTTTGCGTTTTGAATTAATAAAATTGCCAGATTTGAGTCCAAATTAGGCTATAACTAATTTGTTCTAAACTCCATAAACAAAGAAAGTTTTACCTTCTTTTGTTTGAGTCTGGGATTATTATCAAAGTTGATACAGTTTCGACGGTACGGTTGGCGCAGTGACTGAGCAATGAGTTTTTCGTTTTGTGTTCACCAGATGGCGTAACTGTTGTGTAAAGTCCAGTTCAGATACTGTAACTACCAAAAATGTATTCACCACTCACTTGATATTAAGACATATTTTTGCAATCGAAATTTTAGTTTCTTTTCGTAGCGACATATTTATGTATGTATCGTATAATGATCGTTAAAATATCAACAATTTGGTTACCATACATATAATCGAAAGTTGTAACAAATTCGTTCTAAATACTTATTAAACTACAAGTCCTCTTACAAATTAGACAGTCTGTTACTAAGGAGATGCTAACCCCACTTCTTGAATATAGATTCTGAACTACTTGGGTGAGTAAACTAGGGTGGGCGTTCGAAAACTTTGCGTAATAATTATAAGGTCACTTTGAAGCAAATTTCTTATTTAAGTAAGATTTTATTTTTAAGGTGGATACATAGTTACAAGAAGGTCTCTTGAGGTTTATATTCTAGACAAAAAAAAATGCTACTAGCAAATTCAATTAAGAGATTTCTTTTCTTAAATTAGTGAAAATTTCTAACAAAGAATAAAAATTATGTTTTAAATGCAAATAAAATATGCAAAAAATAAAACAAACTTGTTTATAAAAATTTCGATGTCATAAATTTTACCATCTTGACTACAAACATACTCACAGTTTATATTTACAAGTATAAATACAAACGTTCACGTGTATGTCGAAAATTATTTCACGCTCGTACATCGGGCCTAGCGATAGCGCCAACAATTGACTTTCAGTCGGTGAAAGCTTTTAAGGAACAATCGCGTGGATTAGCCTGCGCTCCACCCGCACTAAGAATGTTAATGGTTTGCTATTTACGAAGACTTGTACCACTGCCTACAAGGATTACCAACTCGTATGGTACGATTTTATCTCTCGTTCCCTAATTGCGGCCAGATCCGACGTCTATTCCGCCATGTCAGGCGTTTCTTTAATACATTGGAATGGTCTTTGTCAGAT
Source organism: Spodoptera exigua (assembly GCA_902829305.4). NCBI lineage: Eukaryota > Metazoa > Arthropoda > Insecta > Lepidoptera > Noctuidae > Spodoptera > Spodoptera exigua. The sequence goes on from LR824612.2 coordinate 11,514,294, forward strand.
AACCGAGGCTAACCGTTTTTATTTATTTATATGTGGAGTAATTCCCGTGAATGCTTGTTTTCTTCTCATTCTACTTGAAAGACTCAGTTTATTAAAACTAATGCTGTCGTTAGGTGACTTTGTGCGTATACTTGGGGCATTTATTTTAATAAACTTGACCTTATTTTCATGTCGGACCTAACCAACCCCTATAACTTAACGCGAAAGATTTGTAGGTATCCTAGAGAAGTTGTCTAGAGGTAACGGCTACTTGTAATATAATACATGGTTTCACCCGTCTTTGTTTAGGATTACGTTTAATTAACGGCCGAATGGCAATGAGCAAACACACTCCTTGTCCCTAGTGACAGAATTCAAGCAGATTTATAATAGGTTACCTAACATTTTTCATAAAATAAACAATGTCGTTGGAAAAATAATGGTTGTGTATTTTAGAACGAAAATTAAAACACGATTTCATATTTTCTTTTATAAATATTTGTTGGTAGTATTTTACATGACATTGTTGTATTTCCCGAAGGGTTTAAAAGATTATATATGGCATTTCGCCGGTCGTGTTAAGAGCTCCATGTGATAGGGGCGACTCGTTGTCATCGTGTGTTGTTATAATAGGATAAAATTAAGCGTTATTATAACAAGAATAGAATTATTATGTTCATTTTTCAAAGTAGGTCATTAGGAAATTCAGTTTGGTTTGATATTATAACAATTGCGTTGTGAATGTATAGGTCTCTCATGAGCTCTTTTCAAACAGAAATATTTTTTAAGGGATATATTTTATTTCCAAATTTACATTTATGAGATACCAGAAGTATTATAAATAATTCATGAGTAAGCTATTTATATAAATGCGCATACACTTCGAATGTTGAAGTCAGTCAGTAATTCTAATTTATTATTTATTTATCAAACTATTTTCAACCGTATTCCATCCAACATAGTAACAGATTTCAAATAAATCTACGCTACTTATCAAAGCAATTTCAAAGGCATCTTTAGTTCCAGATTTATTTGACTTATATTTCTTTGAAATGAAAAAAGCTGGGAACTCTACAATTACTTCTTATAGGTTCCTAAATCACCATCGTTGAATAAGAACGCCCGACAAAGATTAAATAAGAGTTATTGAAAATCCTTGCTACCAAGGAAGATGCTGATCTTTTGATGAATTTTTTTCGTAGGTATTAATAGTACATTACCATATTTCTTTTTCTTGTAAACTTGAGAGATAAAAATATGTACCTACAATATGACTAGGTACATTCCAAATTAAAATTAACACGTTACCTTCATATTCACACGTAATTCCATTATTCTATTTGCACTAACTAATATAAAATTGTAAGCAATCTATGCAAACATAACATTTGCTTGTAAAAACTTAGCAACTCCATTTATATAACATACAAATAAAAGGGGAAGCTAATTAGCTTAATTACCGCATCTCTGTCATAACACATTCTGATTCCCATTCGCGGATCCAAAGCAATGTTAACAAAGAAGAGATATGATTATTTCATTTGCCGGGAACTTATTCTGGTAATTTATGCCGCAGATGCTGCATTGTTTCAATGTACTTTTTTTTCTTTTTTCTGTTATCGAGCTGCTCAAAAACGTTCTTATTTTACTGAATAATAATAGCTCGCTCCGTTTCATTAATTAAATTCGCGGTTTATCTTTTTCCTTGTATTTCCAATGTTTTGGTTACTTTGAATTAAAAGTGATTTTTTTGGTACATGGATGGTTCGTCTACCGAAGTTTTTCTATTACCATTATATCGTCTTTAAGTACTAACAATCAATAAGGCTTGTTTATTAAAACAGATATGTGTAATGAACTTATTAAGGGATAAGTAGCAATAAAAGCTTCTGGCATTGTATTTGATTACACCATTATGAATAGGCATGATATCTAAAGTATAATAATCGTATCTCGCTTTTAACTTCCACTAAGCTGCATAAAGTACCCAGTACAGATCGAAAAATCACTGATGCGGATGACTTGGCCCATCAGGAGCCCATCAGAGCGAATATTTAATTCTTCGCTTGCGTTACGTTTCCTTTTTGCGAAGAAGTTTTATCTTTTCCCTTCGATTTTTAATTTATTTCTACGAGATTATTGCGCTAAAGTTTTGATGGCTGAAGTAAATAACTTAAGCTGTGAATATTGTTTCACATAAATATATTACGGCTACTATGTTTAAACTCTAGTAGTTACGTTTGTCAAGAATACAGAAACCATTTTCATTTTGTTAACAAATACCATAGAGTTTTTATAGAATTTGACAGCAATTTATATAGTAGATTATAAACTTATATACAATTTCCTCTCCAAATAAAAGTGGTCTTAAGTCTGTCGTATAGTTAATAATAAAAACTTTTATTATCATATTATAGACAGCACATTTTCACTAAAACACATAACTTATAACTCGAAGAGATATTAAATGAAAAATTTAACGAATCAACTGCTTCTCTAGAGAGAACTATCGTTTTCCAATACTATAAAATTTGAACAAACTTTGGTTCACCACGCCTTGTTCATTGAGTTAAATCTTTTGTTCCTTTGTTCGTCGGTAGCACGTTTCGATTAACTTAATTTCTTAAGTACTCTCTATATGGTTTTCAATTTCTTCCCAAACTTTATTATGATAAAAGTTTTAGTTTTAATAGCTATTTATTCTAATTCTTTTTATTTGAGCTTCTTTTGTTTTATAGAATTATGTTAATGTGTTTTTGAATGCGTTCGATTTATTTAAATTATCTGCATTTCGTTCATTGATAATGCTTAGATGTCAATGTTAAAGTTAGTGTAACTGCATTTTGAAATTTTCTGGTAGTTTCATAGTGAATTGTAGCTTTATTTGACATTATATACGTCGTGTATAGATTTATCTCTGAAGAAAAAAAGGTGTGTAATTTAATTTAATTACTATTAATGTACGTGAATTTATAATTGGTGTCAGCGTGTTTTATGTGGTTATGGGGTTCCAATAAAGTAAGTCATAAAAATTCTGACCTGCCATAAGATACATTTTCATTATACAATTTTGAAATAGTTAAATATTAAGATACCTAAACAGCCGTTAATTAATGTTAATATACATATCTACCTCATTCATTACGTTTTATCATTAATTAAAGTTACTGTCACTGCCTCGTCCTTATTTGCCATACATAAGATTTATGAGAGTTGTTTCTGTCAATCAAAGGAACCCACTCCCCTGTCAAGAGCACAAAGATTTTACATATACCTACATACATTTAAATGATACCGTTTCTTAAGAATTTTTAGTCAAATAAGGTCTAAGATACAGGCTTAGCCTAGTAGACGTTAGGGGTCATTTTGATACGTTAACCTGTGGTACTTTAATAATATACTGTTGTGTTAAATGTATATCCTTTTTTCATTAAAGAATTTATTTATTATTAAATACTCAGATGTAGGAGAGCTGAGTTAAGTGTGGCCGGCTCTACCAGAATGATGCCACGGCCTCACAGGATACCAGCGTGAAACAACGCTTGCGTTGGGAGAGGTAATCGGAGGCCCAATCCTTCCTACCATACCTCATATACAACCCCTGTATCACCAATCCTTGAATCCCCTACAAATCCTACAATGAACTTTGGCGTTGAGCGTGTCCATCGTCGGCGACTATTATACGGCGAACCGTCAGCTCGTTTTTGGACCTATCCTTAAAAGAATATGATATATAATAGGTTCATAGATGAAGATTATCATATTTTTTGACAAGACTGTGACACTAATACTAAAATAAAAAAGAAACATTATTAATTTGGTTGCGCATTGGTTATCACCGATAGACCAGGTCAAAGCTGAGTTAGTGTTTTTCCTGTAACTCTCGATCGCGTATATTATATCATAATACCCGAACAACCTTTTAAATAATACAACTCTCTTAAAGTAATCATTCTTGATGTCTTGTTCCAATATTTTATTTAATATATCTTAAGTTTCACAAGCCATGCTGCTGACAGCTTGTAAAATTGCAACGTCGCGTCGCGACGTCGCGCATCGGCGAACATTGTGGTTTGAAGGTACTGCGGTGAATGCTTGATATACAAAGTATATGTACATACCTATTTACATAAATTGATTGTCTTCGACTCAAGTTTTGCGTAGGTGTACTGTGTCACTACTTACAATTTATTTATCAACTTTTATTTACAAATAGTAAACCATTTCAAGGTCGTTATAGCCTTTCATTGATAAGCCTTTATTTGAAAACTAAAGATTAAGAATATTTAAATGAAATGATTGTTATAATGACTGCTAAGCTATGTTAATCTTTTGTGTTAATAGCGATACCCGCATGGCCAAGCGCTAGTCTCGTGGAAATCTTGAGGCGAGTGACCTAAATCTGTGAAGGGCCTTTAGGAAGCTTTACTAGGTGCCTCATAGACAAATCTCTTTGATGGATCTATCTCTTATAAATTTCTTCTTTTTATAATGTCGAGATAATGTTACGAAATCATCAATAACACAATCTCCAAATAAATATTTTACGATAAAAAAGTCGCTATTACATATGAAATACCTCAATCTTGGTCAAACGCCTCACCAGCTTATTCCGGCGGTTTATAACCCCCAATATCACAGGTACCTACCCGATCTCTTTGACGATGTCGAGAGATTTTATGACCTGGCAAATCATAGAGCTCCGTGAATGAAATACTTTCAATAATGAAATTCCTCTAGGCGCCCCATTTTGTTAGGCAGCTTGGCTCCGTGCCATTCCGTCACTTTTGGCCCACTATCTCGTTCCCTAGGAAATTAAACTGCAAAAACTAAGTTGTCAGGAATATATTGCGTCTGCTACATGGTATCAAGTGCTGAAGTGTCGACAACCCAGCCAAGTGGTTACTGTTCAAATAAAACATGGACTGGATCCAACATATAATAGTGTTAGTCTCTTGGGTATTTCACGCTTAACATTTGTACCGAAAAATATGATTATCCTATTCCTAACCAAGAAACAACAACTGAAAACAAGGAAAACCTATACAAGACACAATTGACAAGACGGGAAATAGCAGAAAATCTGTTCATAATAAATGGTGTAACTTATGTTTACCATTCCATAATACAGTTGGCTAGCATACAACAGAAATTAATTAAATAATATTGATCTCAAAATACAATACACTTTCAGCACCACATGTTGTAATGTCGGGAGCTATAAAATTCGAAGTATTACTGATTCATCGAGGTGGATAATTAAACAATAAGAACCCAGGTGCGGTCTCCAATAGGCTTCCAACGTAATTATTTCCAAGAGATATATTTATTGTTAATTACCCAATATTGTTTTCATGGAAATTTGCGAACACAATTGAATAGTACAAAATTGTAACTGTAAAGACATTCAGAACCTAATTTTCATTATATACTAAAGTTTATTCTAGAGTAAATTTTATATTTCATTTGTAACAAGTGGTTTACTAACTGCCTAGATTAGAACTGACATACATACTCGTTTGTTTAAACTATTCAATTTGAAAAAGGTACATAAAAATGTTATTATTTTTCATATAACTTGCTTAAAATAGTCTCATTGTCTTGTTCCACTGGTAAACCAATTTGTTTTAATTTTAATAGAGATTTAGATAATTATGTATAAATGTATTCAAATCTAATATTGAAACAAGTTTGTTTGTTGCAATGTGCGAACACGCAATATAATAGTACTCAGTTGTAGTCTAAGTTTTTTTGAGGGTTTTAAAGTTATTATGTATGACTGATCCAAGGCGAAAAGAGAGTGTCATACTCTGCGCGACGCACTCATACCTGAAACCCTAGTTTCTAACATAACACTTCTTTCATATTGTTTTAATTGATTATTAATGAAATGTCATGTCCGGGGCTTTGATATCATAGCATACTGACCTTTTACTAAAATTTACAATATCAGTTTAAACCTAATGAAGAATGTTTCTTGTGAATGTTCCAACAATTTTGTAGTTAATCACTTCATTGCTTGCAATAGGTACATGGTAACACAAAAATAAATAAAAATAATTTAAAGAAACACAACGATCTAGACAAGAATATTAATTACTTATACATTCGAAGAAATTACAAAATTATCTACATTCATAAATGCAAATCAAATATTCCTCGCCAAATTGTGTTATTAGAGATTCTCCTCTTTGATTCTCACTTCGTCAGACTCAATTTCGTTTGTTTAATTGGCTTTGCTAAACAAAATAACGGAGTAGCCGAAATGAATTCGCATTTGTTTGTAAAAATGGAACAATGCTACGGTAGCAACGGTTTCTGTTGTCGACCAGAATTTGTATAAGCATTTCGTTTTAGTATTCACCCTGTATGTCCGATGGAAAATAAACCTCGAAGTTTTATAGAAAAAGTTGTAAAACAAGCATAAAATATCTGGAAATAGTTTTATTGGTGTGATTCTTGTTAAAAACTATTTTAGGATTGCGAGTGAGTGAGGTAGCAATTTATTTTTCATTATAATTGTTATACCTATAATGAAAAATGTTCACAACATCTGCCGTATATTTTTCGCTGTAAGTACGATAATGTGCACGATATACCATCCATTTAAAAAAAACATAAAATAAAGATTATCATTAAATGTTGAGTCTATCGTAAACATCACATCATCATTATCTTCTTGTCCTCAAAATCTTCAATGTAATAAACGCCTTTAAAGTGTGTCTAACTAGCAAAGGCAGGCATTTAACAGTAACAAATAGATTAAAAATACACTGTTCGGTCACCGGTCTTTCTGTCTGCGATTGCTTTCTGTATAACTGACGTGCCTCAAATCAAAGCCTGCTTTTGGCCAAGTTACACGCAACAGTTCACATTTCGGCACGAAGCGATAAAGTCGATAGTTTCGGGTGCAATGCGGCAACCAGATTGCCAGTATTCCTTTTTTCAATTCACTGGATTCTTTTAAAAAACGTAATGGGAATGTGGAAACTGGATATGGAATAAATGGTTATGGATCCAGTTTTAAACACTCTGTTTTTTGGCATATGAAAGAGCGGAAAGCTGAGTTTGGCATTGATTAAAGTTTAAAATTTGTTGTTAGTAACCCAAGTTCAGATAGCAAAAAATTAAGAGATTTTGAAATAGAATTTAATGGAAAACCGTTCTTATATCTTTTTCATCAGAAGTCTCAATTAAGGTTGAAAGTTTTAACTAAATTATTAAATATGTACATATTTACTATAAAAAACTTCATAGTAATCAGACTTAGCAAAAACTTATTTATAAGTTACACCAACAGAAATTTACCAGAATATTCAAACTACAAGAAAATAGGCAAACGTCTTCAATTAACCTCAAGGACATATATAAAGTTGGGCCCATGCATGAGGGTGCATGAATTTAAGTTATGCAAGGAGAATCAAACGCATTAACGACCGAAACAGCACGACACGCTTTCTTAAAATATTTTTTATCTTCACAGACAGTTTTATTTTGTGTTGCGAAATTCATGAAACGTAAAACACTTATCATTATGCTTGGACACGGTAATATTTTATCTTTCTGTGACACAACAAGACTTGGAACTGGCAGCATTCTTGCATAGCAAGGAGACTTATGATATAACTGTCTCGGTTTGAATTGTTGGTTTAGTGCATTTTGCTTAAGTTGTGATCAAACGTGTAAGTAAAAGTTTATATTATTAATTTATCAACATTATCGGTCATTCAATAAATTAATAGAATGCAGTAACTAAACTCTGTAATACATGAACAACTGTTATAACATTGTTTTTACGAAATTGTTTGCGTAATTCTGCAACATCCTGACCGACCTCGCATTATACTATCGTTTCCATATAAAATGGAGGAAACCACACAATATGCTACAACGTACTCAGTTTCAAACTAGTAACAAGTTTATAAAATAACTTTGTACTTCCTCTTTTCTAATAGATATCTGTTTTGTATTCCGTTCACGTTTACGAGGTATACCAAAGCTTGCCATACGATGTCGATGTCGATTCTATTACTCGCTTCCTGAAAGCGTACGCGAAAAATCTTGACGCATTATATTCACACCAACTCTTAGTTGTTCCGAGGTGTTCGTGCGACATATAGCAATGTGAGAACTCCTTTCATCCGAGGCGTGACACGCCACCTCAAAGCCCCTTTGACTATAAAATATCTCTTATTGTGCTTACTTTTTACTTTAGTCTAAATCTAAGGATGCCAGCCTTTGTGATTTACTCAGGCGAGACCAAAAAGCAAGTGTTGCGATGGTTGAAATAAGCAAGAGGACATCACATTTTTTGATTCTTATTATTTACGAAAAGAAACAAAATATCTGATCAACGATTTTCTCTCCAACGTTTATTGTTACGTTTGTAAAACGAAGTCGTGTTTTAATGATAAAAAAAATATTCTTTGTGAAAATATTGCTGTCGGTAGGTATAACTCTAAACATGCCCTCGAAGCTTTTGTTACGTTTAGATATTTTTCTGAAGGATACGGATGTTTTCATCTGACGTTTGCATTTACTTTCGAGCAATGGAACGGTATTTTGTAAATCGTTTACCAGTATGTATGTAAGTAGTCGAAAATTGCCTCCATTTTATTTTGTACTATATTGTAAAGAAAATAAATAAAGACATTTCACCGATCGATGGTCGCAAAGCACACGCAAACAATTTGCTCTGTTTACGTGGTGCCACAAATAGATTTTGCGACCGGACCAAACAGCTCGTTGAGAGCTCTCTGACGCTTTTTATTGCTTCCAATGTCGTATAACTACTCTGGTCATTTCTTCAATTGGATATTTGAAAGACTTTCGTAACGTATTTGTTCCTATTTAAAATAACAATTGTTATTAATGTTTACCATATTGTTCAAACCTACATTTGCATATAGCCACATCAAAGATCCCTGTGGTTTATACTCTGAAGAGCGTTGCAATTAATCGATTATGATAATTGCCTAACCGAGGACTTGATTGTATTGTTCGCAATTACTGATCAAGGTAACTACATGTTGGCTGTCCTATTAACCTACTAAAATTACATCAAACTTCGCCAAAAAAAACACCAAAAATATATTTTTGCCAAAGAACTTTCTGTAGAACAGAATAGCAGTATCTTTTAAAGTTGTAATACTTCAAAAGTAGAAACGTAGATGCATTGATTTATTTTAATTTCACGGTCCGAATACCAAAAGCCGCGGGAAGCGGCGCGAAAGGTAGAACACAAATGTTCTATGTCAAGACCACACGCTTTGTTCGCGTTTCGAATATTTTATTACGGGAATACAAAACAATTACTAATACTTAGGAAAACCTTGTATGAATATGTTTTATAAATACTCAAATATAAATTTTATTTATATAACTTTGACACCATAAGGTAGGTACTTACGGATCATTATATCCATTAAACGTGCTTATTTTTTAAAAACGTCTGAATGATTCCGAAACCTTGAACAAGCTAAAATTAAATTTGTATGAATGAACTGAGCCCTCGTAACGACGCGATCTTATTTAAAAAACCTTCCCCAATAACCTTGCCCTTTTTTCGTCTTAAAAATACCAAGATTACCAAACTGAACTCTCTAAATGTTACAACCATAAAATGAAGAGGCGCATGACGCGAATAAAGGTTTTCAGGAATAAGAAACGTGCCGATTCCGGTGAACAGTAAGTTTTGACAGCTGTTGATATGGGATTGGAAGCTACTGGAAACGACAAGCACGGAAATTGGATAATCATAAATATTCAACCCTTCATTTACCAGGAGACAATGGACGGACATGTGGATGACATGAGGACATCATGAAACTCAATATTTAAGTGAATCCGGCAGAAGGATACTGATTTTTTTTCGTCCTTTGTAAACATTGCTATTGAAGCTATTCTCGTCACTTTTTGCGGTTCCTATTGTGATTACTCACTCTTTTGCACATGATTTATCTGTTGAATTTCATTTAATGAATGGATGATTTATAATGCAGGTATGATATGAGTTTTATGAACGTTCGTTATACAAATATTATTAAGTGCTATAGATATGTTGAAAAAAACGCGCAAATTATTAGAACTTTTTTCAGTTTAAATATGTATTTTCAATAAATGTTGTATGTTTCGCAACAGTTACCGCACATAGAGGCATTTCGGCATTCTTGACTATATTAACTAAAAATCGCGGGTTACTCACGTTTGTAATTGAAAAAAGCTCTACTAGTTTCGAACCACAGAGGGGTTCTTCCTCATGAGCAGCGTGGGCGGACGCGGCGACGTCGCGCAGTAAGCTGCTAATTTAGTATGTCTCACGATAGTTATTATAAAAACATTCTTGACTATACATATTATATTAAGGATAAATATAGGACATAATCTAAGTCAGTATTAAGAACAAATTCTATACATTGTTCATCTAAATTCTTGTTACACTCACTTTATTACGTGCCGCCGTAAATACACTCTTCTTCATTAACCAAAATGATCTTGGAAACTGAACACTCTTCCGACAACGTACTGCGAGACGTAATTGATCGTATTCCGTTAATCTTAGTCTTCCTCAACACTTTTCCTCTATATTATTTGCAATAATAAATTATTTTTATTTAAGCGCTCGTAAACCTCCCCGGCGATATATTACCAACATTAAACGAGACTTCCAAAGTTATTTATCGATCTCGTTCACCGTCGTTTGCCTTAATTAATATTTTTATTAATAACTTATTTTGTTGTTACAGGTAATTCAAATAATGGACATCTTTAAAAACAATATTTGCGCGACAATTTTGTGAGTATGGAGCCGAATTTTAATTTAAGAGTTGATTTATTGACGTCGGACAACTTGCTATTTTGTTTTGCTTAAAATATTTCGATTCTGTTATGAAGTGTTAATGACTTCAGTTTCTGTAATATCGAACCATTGAATTGCAATTTTTAAAAAGAAAGTGAAACCAATAACTTTTTGTTAACCTTATACCCAAGCTGTTAAGAGATTTAGCGGTTGCTCTTTACTTACGTCATATTACAAGAAAAAGATACAATTCTTATTTATGTTTCGTAGTGTATTGCCAGACGATCGCAATTTAAGAGAGTCCCTGCATTATCTTGGCCTTAGTACCACTTTCAAGGTCCTTTGTTCAACTTAGTCTATAAATCTAGTTTGGCAATTTCCATAGAATTATTATTCATGCCGACCTCGTATCATGTAACTTGGACAAATCGTGGCTAAAACTTTTGTGTTCTGGTCTCGTTTGGGTACAAGTTGCTGATAAATAGATGAATCCGTCGTTGTCTTACTCGTATAATTAACAAGTTTAGTACCAAATAAACTTGTATCTATATGACCCTATATGGATTGTTAGAAGACTGTAGCTGTTATTATACTTGTGTTAAGTATTGAGTTAAATCTTGAGACTTGGTTTTGTATGAAAGGGCTGGGTAAAGAAGATACCAGTGTTCTATTTCTACTTGTAATGGACGTTGAAATCTTTTGCGCTTAAGATTTATTAGATAGGAAAGTTAACTTAATTCTTATCTGTGTACTCCAAACATGGATATTAAAAAAAAAAAACAGTTTTTATCACTCAATGAATTCATCTCACACTTATTTCGTTCGTTCAGCACATCAACTATACTTGTTGATGGACGGATAGTAAACAATCGTGCGAGAACAGGCGTTTTGTTATATAAAAACGCTTTAACACTACTTTATAAAACAATTTCAATGGTTTTATATCAATGTCGTTTTAAATTTCGTTTACAAATTGTGTAATTAAAAAAAGAAAGACAAAAAACCAAATTAAATTCAAGCACTATCTCAGTTACCTCACCTCGGATTTGTAGAAAAGAAACTATAGAAGTTTTAGCGATAAAGAGCTTTCAATATTAACCGTTTTGCAGTATCCGCATCTGTGCTTCTCCTTTTGTCTGAAGGATTATTCCATTTGAATTGTTGATTCTTAGTCTTTTCACCGATTTGCTGTAATGTTTTATAACTGCAGTGAGATTGGTTATCTATTTGACGCTATTCCTATTTGCTACCTTTCATTTTCTTTTTATGTTTACGTTTAGTCTACATACAACAGTTTTTGGCGATAGAATCATTCATCAATCACTACTTTTATAAAGAAAATAAAACCATTCGCTTATAAATGACTGCCGGAATGTGTGTGTGATCAATTAAAAATATTCTCTCAAAGCCTGTCTGTTTACCTTAAATTGGTTTTCGGTGTAAGACCACTTAATAAAACGCTTATCTTTCGTTTGACCTAACATTTCAACATATATGTATATCTATATCAATATCTAAGTGAAAGTTGTGAACAAACGTGATATCAGCGAGGCGGAATGTCGAAGCACCCTCGAGGTAGCGACGAGCACTCAAATTACATTGTTGCCAACATGACTTTTTAAGGCCTCGTTATTAGAAAATTTTTCCCATGTTTGTGGCTAAGAGAAAGGTTTTCAGATGGCTCTAACGATACTATCAAGTAACATTATCGTGATATTGTAAAATTCTCATAATAACACCTATTGGCCATATTATCTATTAAAGCTGCACTCCGTCTTTCTTCATCCTTAAAATTTTGTTTCTCGAGAAAATTTATAATCCACTTTTTTTTGAATAATTCTCAACTAATTCTAATCGGAAGCCTTTTTCATTTCTTTGACGCATTTACCCTCATTTTTAACTAAAACCAAGCTAGCCAGTCCTTTGGTCTTATCAGGCCTTTCAAGTGCTTTAAGAAAGTAAAAATTGTGCCGCCAAGTTGACATTAAGGATCTTAATGTGAGCGGTAAATGAGAAAGGGGCAGTTCTCTAATCAAAGTGACTAGAATCTAGATTTTATAATAATTGCTTTTTTCACCTTGAGAATGTTACTCAACACACACAAAAACGTAATTTTTACATACAAAAATGTGAGATGAGTATGTCCGTAAGATTAGACCTTGTTCCTTCATTTTTCAAGTTTAATTCTGATTGCTACCACCTGGACTCAAATTATCACAAATATAACAAAACAAAAGTCTATAATAATTTGGACAAAAATGTTTACTCTTAAAATATGCAAGCTCTTAGCTGTAAAAGTAATTTTTCCACAATGCTTATTACCTTCTAAGAACAATGCCACACCCGTCTACATAATATTACACAGGTTTACAAGCTCTGCGGGATTACCCTGGAAGTAATTACTTGGACAGTTCCCCGCTTGGCGCGGACACGGCAAGCGTTTGCAGCTGAAATTAGTTAAAATTAAGGACAGGAGGGGAACAAAATTTTTCCACCGAGAGGTACACGCGCCACGGCTTTGGATGCGACGCCTCTGTTCCCTTTAGTTTTATGCTCATTTACGCTTTGTTCACGCTTTTCTGATGTTTTGTTTTCTCTTTTTTTTTTGTACAGAAGTGTGTTGTATCCCACTTTCCAAAGTTACCATGCCCATTGTTTTTTTATGAAACAGTAGTAACAAGATTCCAGTAATATGAATATGAACTTTTAATTGAAATGTCTTGCATTACTAGCTAAGTGGTCACCTGTCTGCCTGTCTCGCATAGATAAACGGTACGTCGAATCCATAATCGCTACGAGATTTATTACCGTGCCCATAAATTAATGGACTCTTGAGACAATATCAATAATTCATTTTACGCTGTCATTTTAAATATATCTCTGGGGTTTAATAAAATTTACTAGACACTTGATCATGGCGATATCAGTAATTAACTTGAAGTGACTTGTAAGTTGTAACACTTCCAACATGTCTGAAGTTGGTCGCGAGCTGGAAGATTTGATTAGGCGGGAGAAAGCGCCGTCAGAATTCGATTAAGTCAGACGTTGTCGCCTAAAGTTTGGACCTTCATAAATCGGTTAGCCGCAGGAACACTTGGTGGCCGAATTCTGAGGAATTCATAAAAACTTGTTCCGAACATTAGGCGTCAAATAAAACATTATTCCCTCTACGACCGACTGCTTCGATGTTAATTTGGACCCAGCAAAGATTTCCTGTTTGGACCAACGTGAAAACTTGGGACATTTAGCTTTCAAAGTCTTCTTAGTACAGCATCACCAAAAACTTTTTGAAAAGGTATTAATGTTGCGGCCTTTACAGTACAACGGATGTACTCGTATTAAAAGTTTTGATGAATTTTCAAAGTAGCCTGGACCTCTTTCCCTTATATTTAAATGGACCTTCTTGCAATACGTAAAGTATTTAATATTAATGCATTTGTGAAAAATAATGTATAGCATAGCATTAAATGGAATTTACTCTGTTTCTTTCGTTTTTCGGCACAAGAGCCCTGTTGAATGTCCCAGTGATAGTGTAGTAGGGTGATTCTCCGAAAACCTTAACTTTTATGTAACAAGTTATTATCCTCCCAGGTTGTTAAGCATCTTAGTAATTTATTTTATACAATACTTTTAATTAGCTGCTTGTAAGCAGTGGTGCGATTTAATTTAATAAAATCATTATCTCTGTTTTAATCAGCAGATTCGCTAATTTTCGGTTGAATTTTTGTTGAATTTTGTTGAATTGATGTGAAGAATCACCCAGTAACAAGCCTAGAAAAACTGGTGTTTAGCAATCGATATTCGAATGTGTGAATAGAAAAGAAAATGCGGAACTGACACAAGTTTTGGCATAAATTATCGAATATCGTATTTAACAAGAGAACATTGCTTCAGTACGTACCTAACAGCCGGCTACACCGAACTAATACCATGACCTCGTAGAATAATCGTGTGTAACAAGTCTGCCATTGTGCTTCGTTATATGAGTGAGGTTACCGGAGGTCCAGCCATATCTTTCCCATCCCCAATCCCCAAAATTCATCTCCTTAATCCTTAAAAGCCGTGCAACGCACTTACAACCGTACAATTCGCGGCAAAAACAACTTTTTTTTTGTTATTGCACTGTACGTCCTGCTTGACTATCCCATAAATTGATCGTAAATATTATTATGGATTTAAAGGTTCCATTAAAACTTTGTTTTTGTTTTCGAAGCGAAACCTTCACTTTCTTTTGATTTATAGATGATCAATGGTATTTCTGTATTAGCTTTTAAAATACGAATGGAAAATAAGATCCGTATTTTACGCCATAAATCAATTTTGAGTTGATTTTAAACGCATGAAGTCATTTTCTATTATAAAATCGTCCATATTGGCTAGGCTTGGATTAGGGAACTTTTATGTATTTTGAATATCCTGATTGCAAATAAATACTCTGTGATTTTGTCTAGTTGGATATAAAAAAAAAAATTTTGGTAGCTCTTTAAAATTGCCATATTACCGATTATAAATCTCTTTAAAGAAAACTAAGTAATCCAGAAGAATAATTCACATGTATGTAATACAATATTTTGAAAAAAAAATATACGAATTCTAAAAATAAATGTGCATAAAGTCAACCTTTACAAATGTCAGTGTTAAGGTCGATCAATAAATTCATTCGGTCTTGCCTCTATCGTTATATAAATAGACGTTCTTTAAGGCATGGACCCATTAAGTGTTACATATAAAATCCCTGACATCGATCCACTTCAGTATAAGTAGCATTTTTTACACCAACTTTAAGTGCGTCCATCAAAATTTCATAACAACTTTTTACAATAAAACATTACTTACAGACGTTAAGTAGAACAATTTTCCTCTCGTGGTACGAAATTGGATGATATTCAATCCCCTTCAAGTTCTCATAGTTAGCGTGACGAAGACTTTTGCCAAGGACTGCTATTATACGTCAATTTATGGAGGACAGATAATGATAAACGATTGGGCCCTTATGTGACTCCCATGTCGTGCCTATGTAAGCATACAATGTAGGATCTGCTCATAAGAATCTTGATATATCATCCAGAAAGGCGACGTCTTTAGAGTTGACGATACTCATAATTTTTGGAGATATAAATGTATTATCATTATTTTAAATCGTGTACTGTCGTCAGTATCAAAATACTTTCGTAAAATCAGAGCATTCTGTAAAATACAGATGAAATACAGTAATTGGCTCCTTTAGCTGCAAAAGGTCTTTGAGTGTAAGCTTAAGCTATGTTTATCTAAGAAAGGATCTACTCTAAAGGCACTAAGGCACTCCATTCAATAGTACCTTTACATCTACAACACGCGAACGTGAGAAGCTTACTCGGCTAGTCTAAATCTTGCCAGTACTAAAGGTCACGCATGTCTAATATTACTTTGAGTACCCCAGTCGCTCTACCCACTTCAATCTCAGATTGATCAGATGCCTTATTCGTTATCACATTACATGGCCATGGCCTACTAACATTTCAAAGAAAAATACAGCCTTTTAACCTTTAAATAAAACCCTATTTTCAACAAACCAAATGTATTTCTTAACGCAAATAAATTGAAAAGATAGTCCATATTTCTCAACGAAATCGCTTTAATACTCGATAACAGCTCCATACTTACGGAATCTATCATTTTCCGATACAGAAACGGCGGCATTAATATGTTCTAAACCTTTCTATTTTTCAACAGAACCCGGTTCCAATGGTTTATATTTCAACTAGAAAATACTATTATTCTTAGTACACTGTGTGTGTCTAGAATATCTGACATCGCACTTTTTACGAGATCAAATAAATCCCTAGAGAAAGAATAATGTATAGCTTTTTCTAAAAAACTTGAAGTAGTAATATAAATAAAAGAAATACCTATTAGTTTTAGTTGGTCATATATTTTATTCTTAAAACTATATTATTATAGATAAATTTAAACTGACTAAACATAACCCACTGCTTAATATACATTTGCATTTTTATCCGCTAAATTAATTAAACATCCTATAACTTATTAAGAGATCATATAACTTGTGTTTATATTCCGAAAATTGAATTACGAGTACCTATCTTGTTACTCCCAAAGATAATGTCAACGTATCGCATTTTGAAATCGCTCCAATATTTTCACCTTACGAAGAAACGTATGCCGATGGGCCATAAACACGTCGGCCGCTACATAAATGGCACTTAGATAAGACCAAACGACACTTACCGCTGTATTTCAACCCTCAATACGTCCTATATCAATTGTTATTGAACATGTTCAACCATTTCATAGATTTTTGGAATACGCGTTTGGCTATACAGTTTTAATAAGGTCTCCCCTCAATTGATGTCGATTTCTTTAATTGTCGCATGGCAGTGCTTTCTTTTACTTCATTTTAAAATGTAGAAAGTAATAAAGAGTTTATGATTGATGAGTACAGTTTGTTGTGTTTATTTCAAAAGTATTAAATGCTTCTAAAGATTTCTTTTCAAAAGTTAGGTATATCAGAATTTTTTTAAAATAATTTTTATTCCTCTCAAAAATCTTTATTCGCACAATGTCAATAACAATTTCATATATAAGTTACATCATGGATGTTTTATTGCATTGGAAGGGATTCATTCGACCTTCCGACTCACAAATTCACCTAAGCAAACGGTTTCCCGGTCCGCAGCCGTCCCCGTTGCCCATTGTACCGTAAACATTTTATCTTACTCCCATCCGTAGCAAGTTGCCTCTTCATTTTAACGTAGATGGACCTATCAGGGACCAGTAGCTAAATGTTAACATTTTCTTATAAAAGATAGCGCAAATATAATAAAATTTGCTGCTATCATTTCAATCTTAATTCTCATGATATGGGGTCGCCAACATGACTCTTTTCGCTGCCCTTACCTCAGTCAGTCGTGATTGTATTCATGTCTGATGTTGTTCTATTTATACGAAACAAAACTTGACATTCGACGAAACTTCATTGTTCAAAAAGAAATATCAATAATCTACTTCTACTAGCAATTACATTATGCATATCGCATTCATTAACAAACCTAGTAAGTACATAATTTTTATTATAGAACAATTTTTGTACTAAAGTTCGACGTATAGAAAAGCGCTGTAGACCTTTCAAAGTTCTGAATGTAGAAATACAGCATAAACTTCAAATAAACTGGTACATGGTAAGTTTGACCTACATCACATAGGAATAAATTTCCATCATATCTATATATCATACCTAGATAGGTATCGGGTCTATAAATCTTTATTTTTTACTTCCATCATCGGAATTTTAGCAAAAGCTGCTGTTTCGCCGACCATATTAGTTTTGAATTCTGTATGTTATAAATGATTGATGGTAGCTCCATTTATGTACGAACTTTCAGTTTAAAACTAATTTATTATGTTGAAAGCTATTAATGGGGTTTGGATACACATTTACAATACATGTTTGTGACAATAATGGGAGCAGAGATGATTAGATTTCTGATAACGCATCAGTTGGTGGCAACAATGTGATAATGATATTATGATTGGACTAATTTAATTTGGATTTGGAATAGCCCTAATCCTTAAATTAGTTTTTAGTTTTACAACATGACCACTCGCTTGATACGATTTTAGACTATCAAAACTTCTACAAAGATGAGGCACTTGTGGTAATGACCTCTAAATGGACATTATAATAATGTGACCTGTCCATTATCTTTAGTCTCGATTGTAGAACACTGAAATTAATTGATTCGTTATTTCGTTATTATATCTAGATAGATGTTCAAGAAAATTTTCATTCAAACTTAAATCCAAACATTTTTATAACTAAAATATGTTCGAATATGTTATTCTTTCCACGTAAATTATTGCGTATATTGAAAACCTAGATCTACCCTCCGAACCCCCGATAACTGACGTCATTCACGTATTGTGCCGTTTGTTAAAGGAGTCCCTCGTACGTATGGACAATAATTTAAGAGCGTCCCATTCAATTTCTCCTGCCATTGTTCTGTATATAGGTCGGTTTAGTTTGATGTGTATTCACTAAGTGTATTTTCGCCTCGTTGCTGTCGACGCTGTTTGAATTTGGTTTTTGACACCTCATTGTGTTCCGAGCCTCGAATTTAAAGTAGTTGCGTCATACGTTTGTGTTCCCTTTTCGTGAATTGGTTGATTTTCTATTTCCTTTATGTTCCAGTTCTAATTTCTGGTAAAGCTATTCGATGTTTTCTTTTGTATTTCTCTGTATCTTCAACACTTGTCGCAAACATTTTGACTTTCACTTTTGATCACATAATACACGAATGTTCAAAGTGGTTTGTATCTTTCTCGTCTTTTTCTTTTTATAAAACAAGCATGATTATTTTACCCTTACAAACAAGCTTCCGGTCGACCCGAAAAGCCAAAGCCGATCACCTTCCGTGTGCCAATCAAATCGTGATCCTTATTTCCTGCGATAAACCGCGATGTCTAATCGAGTGTCCATCAAACGGACAGCGGATTAACACTCAATAGAATCACCTTGTTGCCTCGAGGTTACATTTCGGCCTTGCTGACAGGTGAGATGTACGAGTAACTATAGATGTTTCAAGAATATAAACCTACACACGTAAAACAACTCTTTTGTACCATCGGAGAGCCTTGCTTCGGCACGAATGGATCGGCTTCCTTCCCTTCCCCCAATTCCTCCCAATCCCAAAATCTCCAAATCACTAATCCCCAAAAAGTCGCGCTCGTAACTCCTCCGTTGTGGTGGGTGTCCATGGGAGACCTTACCATCAGGTAATCCGTCAGATCTTTTGACGTCCATATCATACATATAAAAAAATCGAGGTTGACAGGTTTTACAGAAGGACCACCCTTGCATACTTCTTAATATTCCACCAGAACATCAGAATTACTACATCTGATCATGGAATCACAACAGTTAACAGTATAGGAGACCCCGTAGTATCATTTCCTAAAATCTATTAAATGAGGCACACTTACAGTACATTACCCGCGTTAAAATTTACTATGATCGTATGTTCGCCGTAATGCTGTTCCCTTGTTCATTGCTGGTGACAAAGCGAATACATTTGTTAAGGAGACCCGTGACGAACGCGGAAACTATAAGGCGCTTTGTGAAATGTATATATAGCCCGGAATCACAAAGCCTTTTCCAAAATGTGGAATTAAAAAAGATTTTCATGTATTGTCGAAGCAATTTTTATCAAATTCCTTAAGACATACCAAACAGGGCCTAAGAAACCACTAATACTTTTCATACCTTTTTCAAAAAAACACAATCAAATTAATTGCGGACAACGAAGTTTGTTCATTATAAAGTATGCTCGTTATATAACAAGACATAGAAGCCTGATTCCCCGCATAAATTTTTCACCCATGGACGTACCGACGCGCTAAAAGTTCCCTTTAACGTATACCAACTTTTTCACCCAACTAAATAACACAGTCCTTTGTGTACATGACCTAATTAAAGTTTCCCTGAGACTTATTTTCCGTCGAATTATTAAAACTTAACAAAACTTCGTAATTAAAATTCCTTCGGGTCTTAAGAATGAAATCTTTTAGGAGCTTTCTTTTACTAAGAAAACTTGTAAACAGACCTAATTATTTTCGGCTTTTCACGATGCCGAGATAAGAGACAGGACGTAATATTCCGTTTTTAGAGGTCCTTGATTAAATTGCGGATAATTATTATAGAAAGTATAAAATTGCAAAACCCGGGCCGGATTTAACAAAGGCTCGGATGAGAGAATTGGGTTGATTCACTCCGATGATACGACTCGGAGACGGATCAATAAATGATTATTTTGTTTTGCTTTAATGTTTTGAGGAAGCTGTATGAAATTTTATATTTAAATTAACCTTTTCGACAGATAATAACAAATTCTGAATGTAATTACATCACCTTATTTGCAGACTGTATCAACTTAATAGAATAAAACACTTTCTCGAGTAACGTTCTTTCTCATGAGCTCCGCGCGGCAGCATCACAATGTTCGAAGTAATAAATCTCAGGCATAACGCTATTAGTCATGTCATATTCTGATGTTGCCGAAGCCCTCCCTTCGGCAAACAAATGAGCCGTTTAGGAAGATAGAATATCTAGAAGTGATAGATCTAAGCAACCGTGAAACGAAGGCTCTTCTCTGAAACTAGGTTACCTGATTATGTAAAGCCTGCCTATGAATATTTCATTATTTTATACGATCTTTTCATCGCAGTTTCTTAATTTAACTTATTACGATAAACAAAAGAATAAGTACTAAACTCTGTTGTTTTAATTTTTGTGTTTAATTGAATCTGCGAAATGCTATTACGAAAATAAAATTAGCGAAATTGTAAAAGTTAGTTGTTATCTTGGGTCCAAAAACTAAGGGCAAGACTTAATGCATGCCATCTATGTATTTAAGCATTTTAGTATTGAATATTCACTGTAAATTATGAGATAACTCTTAATGTGGTAGAGCCATGTTTCTGATTGATACCACGCCCTCATAGACCGTGTGAACAGGCGTGAAACAACCACAATGTTGTGTTTCGCCGTGTCAAGTTACGGAAGGCCCAACCCTTTCTCTCCCTCTCCAAATCCCTAAATTTTCGAAACCATTATCCTCAAAAGGCCGGCAATAAACTCGTAATCGATCTGATGATTGCTTACCATCAGGTAATCCGTCTAGTTTGCTGTGCTGCCACATAAAAAAGTAAATAGAAAATATACTTTAGTGCTAAAAAAAAATCCTATGTCATTTGTTTTCGTACAAACTAAAAAGCTGTAAAAGTACCATCACATTAGTTGAGAAAAGTTGGCGATCTGGGACACTTAATCTCTCAGTTTATATAGATCGAAACTGTGCTTGCAAGCATTACTTTGATCAACGACAAATAACACCTCTATTTTAAAAATCCTTTTCCAAAATTATCGAACAGAAAAACCTCCACACTTACTGTATATTCGAAAACTAAAGAATAAAGTTGAAACTAGAAAAAAAGTACACCTAATATTATATGGTAGGGGATGATTCAGGAATTTGCATTTTAAAAAGAGCGGGCGGCGGGTGCGTAATTGATAGCCAGAAAATCAACGTTTAAACCCTCGGTTTAAATTCATTTGCAGCGAATAACGAGACGGATTTCAGGAAACGCAACCGATTTCCCAGCGGGAAGCCTTTTAAATGACCCGACTTATGAACGGCGAAAGATAAAAATATACATAGCACAGAAATCTCTCTTTTGGTCGGAGACATGATTAGAAAACACCCTTCTCAGATATTCACTTTTACAGATCTGATCTGGTGCTTTTACACAAAACTTTACTTAAAAACTTTCGAACGATGTAAACATGCGGGATCTTTGTTTCAGACCTTCATTTTAAAACTAGATTGGACTGGCGTAAGTGGATGTGTGGAATTGTTTACAAATACTAAAGTTAATGAAGTTCTAGCTAGAGACTAGAGTTTTACTATTTTTTCTGGACGCTTTCAACGAGATAGCAATAGAAATTATCCAGTCTTTTGACGAAAAAAAACTTTCACCTTACCCAATGATAATAACAATCTTTCAAACGATAACCGTAATACGGTCCTCAAGAGGAGAGATATTGATACGATTATATTACTTTTCCTTTCATGGCTAAAGTATACATCTGTTTCATTTCGAATTCTGTCTAACATGGACAATTATGTACCGACAATCGGAACAAACAACAAAGTTACAATCGAACTTAAACAGCTCACTCAGGAACTTGTTACGCCGAAACTTTCGTCGTGTAGAGTATATATGTATATGTAGTATCGGTAAATTAATGGTGTATAGTGAGACGTAGTGGACTGACCACAAGGCTATTTCCTACAGCTGTTGTGTACTGCCGTTAGGAATTACCTTTAACTGGCCATTTTGTGTAGCTTCTCGAAAACATGAGTGATGTGGTCTAGGTAACTCAGGCTGACCGCATCGCTTATGTTTACATTCGCGTTCGACTATACATGGTGTACGGTATATCTTTATTTTTTATCATTGTCAACGATAATCAGGAATCTTTTTCATTTGGTAGATTACTGCTCAACAAAACATATTAATTTCCTGATATTCTTAAACTGGCACTGCTAAACCAACAAAAAAAAGACGCAATTGTTTACCCCTTTTTTATTTAATACTTCTTAATAATACTGAGAAAGCACAAAACATTAAATCAAAAGGAGCACATTAATTTTATATCCTGAAACGGTAAACAGGTTTAACGTGTGTATGTTGTATACCACAAACATATTCCACTTAGGTCTTACTTCAGCGTACTCTAAAACCTTCCATAAAAGCAAATAAAGTTTGTTTGAAGGCACAAATCGGCTTTAGCATAAAAGTTGCTATCAAAAATTACCATTTCATAAAGGAACACGAGAGGTACTCGGCTTTCGTCACTAATTACCTACCTACCAACACAACCGTTATTTTTAAAGTCTTACCTAGTACTCTAACTTTTGCTAATTAACCGACATAACGTACGGGTGCAAGGGTTGACGGTACCTTTATTATTTGTACCACACCTACTTTCATTTACAACATTAAAGTACGCTTAATACCTGAGCCTTTTACAAAAATGTATTTTCTTTGTTTCCTACATTTTCACATCAGCAATATCAAGAGACTACGCCTGAAATAAATTGCGCGATTAGTTTTCGATTGTAATGGAGTCGCTTGACCTTTGTATTTAGAGGCCTTTGGAACCAAGAGCCCTTAAGTATATTTGAACAATCTAAAGGGCACTAGAAGTAGCCGTTTGGTTACTCAAAACGTATTCATTTTCGTATACCTTTTTAGTATAAGGGATAATGTCAGCTAAAATTGCACTGAGTACACGTTACCATCGGATCTTGGGCGTCCTCTTAAAAAGTACTACGTATGCTATGGAAACGGCTTTCGCTTAGTAAGTATAATTTGTAAGCTGATAGGGTAAGCCGAATTAAGTAGCCACCGCTCGTAGTTCCTAAAAATCTACAAAAAGAGCATTCGTATTCAAATTTCACCCTACTACTGCCATCGACTCGGATATTTGAATAAGAAAAATTGGTATTATAACATTAACTCTAATTCCAAATACAAAGTTAAAGAATCTTTTAATTATGTTGATGTGCGTTTTAACTTCTAACGTTGTGCTTTACGATACTCTTGTTTTGAAATTCTATTTTATTTTCAACCTTTTGTCTTCCATATCGAAACACTTCCATCAAAAGTAATTTACGAAATTTTTATATTTTATTTGTAAATTCATTCTGTGACCTTGGAACATTATATCCGATATGCTCAGCTCTGGCAAATGTCCCAAACGTTCGTATCCCACAACTTAATAATAAATAACTACGCCAGTTGTATTCAAGTGTTCTCTGGTTCTTATATTTATTTCTGTCACTACTGAAAAAATAACAATAAATTGCTTTCTTATTGCCTTTATTACCGACATATTTTCCAGCAAATCACCCCATCTGGCGTTGAATTGAGACCAATGCTACTAATTACATTGCTTTCCTGACCCACGTTTCTATGTCTTTACACGATTTTCACTGCATTCTTGACTATTGTTCGATATATTCGAATTCTCTATTTGAAACTTCTATTTTAATGTAATTGTTCCTTTTTTGTGAGGGGAAAATAATCAAATGACTTAATTTTTTTTTTAATAAACAATGAATAACGTCACATAAGTTTTCACCACTAGGTCACTTACTGACACCACTAACACTCAAATTGTAGAATTCATTGAATCGTCTAGTCATCTTGTACGTCTTCGTTATTTCCACACCAGTACCTTTTAGAATATTCAGAGGTGTTAGTAAATCCGTTTTATGGTGAGTCAAAACCGGTAAAGCCTGGAGATTTCGAGGCCACATTAATAATTAAGAGAATCCCGGTTTTCTAACACCAACCTTGATTTTGTGAAGTTCTTATTTTCTTTCCCAGTGCCCTTATTGGCGTTGGCCCAACAAAATTCTTGAAAAATTCAGTCTTTGATTTCGAAAATGATTGGTATCAAATTGAATTACACTTAAAACGAAGAATAAAACCATTTTAAATTAACGTTTAAAGCTTCAACAAAACAGAGAGCCCTCGTTTGATATGCGATCTGTAAAATTATCATAGTTTTATAGCAGGCGAAAGTATTGCCTCACTTAACTCATCAATTACTTCGCTCGGACAGAAGCCGTTTGTGGCCTGCCATTTTCTTTGTTTGTGTCAACCATAGCCTCCGTTATTTCACCGACCATTTTATCCTATTTATGGGCAATTTGTCACGGGACGTTCACCGCAGTGGATAACCCACACTGAAGTGGACCATTCCCTTAATGCTCAAGTCTTTACCTTTTCAACGCTTAAGTCATATCAATTTCAACAAATCCGTGTTGTTATACTACCATGTATATAAAAGGACATTATTAGTTCCATTTTCATAAACTCATGCGCCATGAGATTGAGCTTAATATAAAGCTATATTTTTGTGAGATTTAATTATACAGAACAATTACTAATTTGAATTTTCATATCCATTTAATCTTTTGTTTTGTTTCACAACTACAGGACTTCTACCACCGTCTAATAAAACTGTTTGATTTTCTAAAGAATGCGGGTACCTAATCCCCAGATGCCATGTAATTTTTACTTACTTTTGTACTTTGTGGCAACCACAACCCTTGTAAAGTTGAACCATAAAAAGCACCTTTCGCAGAAAAACTTGCAACGATTAAAACATTAATTGCTTTTCTCCTAGGCCTTATAATTTGGATATTTTTCAAAGAATCTTGGTAATAGGTATGAAATAGGGTCTCGATTGTAACATGTGGGAACGTGTTCACTTGATTGAATCGAAGATCGACGGGCGAATCGAGCAAGTCTCAACAACTCGTCAATGGGTAGAAATTGCGGGTACGTGATCGAGAGCCTGTTCCGATACTAGAAGACTCGATGGTGCAATTTGGAACGAATCGAGAGTGATTTTGCCACGCTATACCCTAGTCAACTTAACATTTTTATTTACCTTCGGGAAATATCCGCATACTAAAATGTCAATCGCGACCTATAAGGTTGTGACCCAATTTAGATTTGAATCTCTTGTGTGTTGTAGTTAGTGTTGATGTATGCTTTATTGCCAATAGTTTCTGTGACTTTGAAAACGACTTAAGAAATCTCTGTAGAGCTTTACTGCCAATATGCTTTTAAATTACGGATTTTTAAATAAGAATACAGTAAAATAGTTGCAACAAAGTTTATAAAAAAATCCGCAGCGAAGATAAAAAAAATTACTCAGGAAAATATTTTTTATCTTATCTTTTAAAAGCCACTCGGGTGCCTGAATAAATGGCTAAACCGTAAGATAATGTTTTCAAATTAACCCCTACAACAGCCTCAAAGTACTCTTCGAAAGTCCTTGTATCACGAGGTCGATCTACCCTTTCAAGGATAAACATTAGAACTTCTGCTTAATCTAGGATAAGACGTGAATATTTATGAATGTTATAACTGGATCAGAACGGACGAAAGAAACTTCTGGTCGGATATAAAGTTTATAGTACTTAATTACAAGGAATTGATTAGCCTCAGAATTTTGCTCTCACTTAAATAATTAATGTTCAGTCTTTAATACCTAAAGCTTAATACTTCCAGAAACAATAGACTTACCTTCTAATTAAAAGTTTCTCCAATATTCCAAATAAACCCTCATTTTCAGCGCAATTTGTACGAACCCAAAATTTGTATCGATATATTCCTTCGAGCGGACTGATAACACTTGATCTATTACAATAACGAAGTAGCTTCATCCATCATCCCGTCAAAAATGCCTTTTGTTTAACATAGAATGTCCACGGAAAATAAGGCAGTCCTTATTTTTCTGTGCAAGAAAAAGATAAAAATCTTTAAGATAAAAATAGTCATTTATCTTTTCCTTTTCTTTTAAAACGCAATGGTAATTGCCCTCTGGGATTTACTTGACGAATGCCAACCGATTCTTTTGTCTGCAACTCTGATGTCGGGTTTAATTCCATTTTACTTTGACAGATTAATGCGCCCGTAACACATGGATGTATGAGAAAAGTGAGTTACTGCAAATTACGCTGCAGTCATGACTTAATTGCTCCAAATATTGCATTTTAACTGTAATTTTTCATGTCCTTGTAATTTGTAAAGTTGTTCCGATTTTACAGAGAAGTATTAAGCGTCATAAAGCGTCGTATTTTAAACATTAATCTAAATATATAAAACTTAAAGGTGACTGATATAGTGATCTATCAACGCACAGCCCAAACCACTGGACGAATCGGACTGAAATTTGGCATGCAGGTAGATGTTATGACGTAAGCATCCGCTAAGAAAGGATTTTGATTAATTCTAACCCCTACGCGAGCGAAGCCGCGGGCAAAAGCTAGTTTCAAATATAATTGTCTCATTCTTAGTCAACAATTTACACGAATACGTTAATGTTGTTTGATAAAAAACTTTTTATGATATTGTCTGGTTATTTAGGCAACCTATAAATAGCTTCCTTAAAATTTTATTTCCATCTTATTGCCGATCATATTAGCTTATATTGGTTTCCATTAGATTTCATTCCTGATTAGAGTCTCGATCATAAAGGATTTATTGTTAATTATAAAACGTTTACGTCCTTAACATGAATGCTGAAGTCACGACATTTTTATAGTTCCAAACTTTATATTCTAATGCAGATAATTCAAAATCCGTTTCCAATAACGTTACAGCGTTGATACAAAAGCGTGCACTTCACGTATTACAGACAGCCATTGTGGGCGTTGTTTTCAGCTTGTATTTGTTGTGGCATCGTGCACACAGGAACAAATGATGAAGGCTGCATTGTGCTCCTTGTATGAGAGGCAATCTGCACTAAACATTACCTAGAACATGATGCAAGCGTGATCAGAACCACACTGATAGCTTTCAAACGAATTTAAAAGAAGAGTAATTAAAAATGTGAGGGATACTCTTCATTATTGTTTTCTAGTTTTCTATTCTCTGTTTGTCAGTTGGTGATGATTTTTATAGCTTATGACTCAGTATTATTGTTCTGATACAATAATACTGAGAGATGTGTTTGCGAGTCTCACGGCAGCAATGCTGATACTAAATTTCTACACTATTTAAATTGATGTTATTATAGATTTAAGCCTGCCTCTTCAATCACTTTATCTATTAAAACACCACATCACAATCAGTTGCGTAGTTTTAGAGACTAAGCTTTCGTAGAGTAATAGGAACAGAGAAAGCGACTTTGTTTTATACTATGTAGTGATAAGGTACTACTACTAAATTAGGCAATCTTTCAGCTTTACAAGTACTACATATTACACAGATAGACAAAACCTTCTCCTAAATCAGCACAACGTGTTAATAAACTCACTTATGTTGCCATTTATATCAATGCAAATAGTCAGGAAATCAAATTAGACTAAATTCACGAGCAAAATCACAACTGTCTCGGCCACTTAAAATCATATGCTTGGAGGAGCAAGCAAACAGCACTAGTATTCATTAGTTAGGACATGAAACGTGTACAATGTCCGGTATATGGCCATGGGTAATGGACAGTTATAATATAGTATTTGTATATAAAAATCCGTCTTGTACATGCCTGCGTATGCTGCGCCTAGAATTTTTATATCGTGTTGAAGAAATTCACCGTTTAATCTCTTGATAATCAGTTAGTAGTCACTACGGACTAATTTCAAACTTGTATTCAACATGGAAATATATTCTGTGTGTAGATTTTCTGTGTCTGAAACGATTGCAGAAGTGTAAAAAGAATAAAAAATTACCACCTCAACAGTCAAAATACACACATATAAGTGGAATGATCCCACATTTATATAAAAAGCTATTTTTTTCTCCAATCGTCTTTGCTTACGAAGTTCAGTCGGATTTCTGATATCAATAGATAGATATAAGTATGAAAGTAATACAAGGAAGAATAAGGAAGGCGTGGTTCACATCCTTACTTATAAGTACCTATACCTATCGAATATACGTTTCTTACAAAAACGCAGTCAATTTACCTTATAGACGCTCAGTTGTTTGAGGAAAGGAAATGAGAAGTTTTCTTTGAGCATTCGTGTTAAATGGGTTTTTGATGTTTCCTTTTGGTTATTATTGAGCTCCATACATATTTATTTTTTATAATTATGATTAGTAATTGACGTAAAGACTAGGTTTATGTAGAGACTATTAACCTATTGTTAATCTCGTGACAAACGAAGTTTGTTTACTTGTTTTTTTTGGGAGCGGAAAATCATCAAATGGCTTCTCCCCTTACTGACTAAAAACTCCCCTGTTCCTTCTCCTGATCTGGGCCAGCATTGCGCTTACCCCGCAACCCCGGCTGAACATCAGCCGTATAGGGCCCTGTGGAACTTAAATTAGGCTAAAACTGTTGGTATACCTTCTTATATAAAAGTTTCGCCATGATTCACCAACACAATATAACTATATACCCTAATCCATCGTGAGCAATCAATTGGATTACTAAGATTACATTATGTAGAGATGTGACGGTCTCGGCTCTGCATCGTGAAATTGGTTAACATAATTGATGCTTTTACTGTGATTTAATGTAACTCTTTTGTGTTAGGTCGTTATGGATTTGGTTTGCAATTAATTATTATGACTGCTTTTGTTTAGTCTTATGATTTTGTTCAAAGATCTTCCACGAACCTGCAGATCTGTTTCTTAAATCCTCACTGCTCTAGAAAAATGTCTTTTTATTTGCGGAGTTCTTATTCACTCACAGCGTTTTTATTTAACCTAATTATGTCGACATAATTTTGTACCAGCGCCATGTTGACAAAAATCTAGGCAATAAACACCTTAACAACCCAATTTCCCTATTCAATTAAATTTCACGTTAATAGGCGACCGACAACCCATATTTTTCTTCCATTCATGAGCCCAGAACCGGTCTAAAAAGCCGTTTAAAACAATACCGCCCATTACCGCCCAAATACAATCAATATAAACCCTTATATCCAAGTAAATAACATCAATTAAAGCTGTGTTAGAATTTATTGGAGTTACTTCGGCTCGCGATTAATATCCTTTCTTGCCGACCAGACTTTGTTGAACTGACTTTCCGAGTAACCAAGCAAAGTCCATTCTTTGTACAAGAGAATTTATTAATTTAGATCACTGATCCGAAGCAACAGTTATCTGATGAGAGCTATTAGCTAATTTGGTTCTTGTTACTCTTAATTGAGTTTGGCACTCAATTAGTTTTAAGTCCGTCTAACGATGTTAAATTTATTTATTGTAAGTACTGTTTCTAGCTTTTGTATTGTTTAAAGCACTTGTAGATGGTAGAAGACGTTTTAAAGTTGCTTAAAGTCTTAATTGATAAGATTTACATTTCAAAACACAAATATTTTTATTCAGTAAAAATTAGTAAGTTAATTCAATTCAAGCCAGAAATTCCATTTTAACACAACTACTCTCTAGGTTACTTGAAATTTATTCTACAGCAAACTCAAGTATTATCACGCGACACACAGAACAGTCAGTTACATTAAGGTCCTCGAAATAAACAATAATAGAGTCGCATACGTGGCTAGGGTCTCGAGAGGCCTAGTAACAAGGCTCTGAAAATGATGGTATACAATTTGAGCGAGAACCCCAACGCGTCCCACATGACTTAACAAATCCTTCACATTTCTTATATTGTAACTTAAAATGTAGATTTCAACTTAGGCGACGTTAATAATTAGATTAAGTTAGATTTCTTATGCGTATGTGTAAATTTAAAAAGAGAGGTTTGACTTGTGTTTTGCGGCTAACTAAAGTGTTAATATTTCGATAATTCTCTATTGTATCCTTTCATTTGAAGATGGATTTTGGCGTATATAAACAAATGTAGGACTAACATCATCTTCATGTAAGCTCTCGATAAATTTATGCGACATATAGTCCTTATAAATTAGTATTATTGACATAAGTACGCAGCGGGTATTCAGACATTATGAAACAGGATCATTTTTTGTATTTTAACTTATAATCTATCACTCGAAACTGATCTATCAGACTTATTGTGTTGTGACGTCGTCAACTAGACTACACAATTAGCCAATTTGCCAGACTTCGTGGCAAGGTAAATAATGAGACTGTAGATGGTTAAGGTCTGTTTATTACTTTAATTGCTGGTGCTTATATACTAAGAAGATGCGTGAGATTTTCAGATTTAGCTATCCTAACAAACGTGCAACAATTAACATGTGTGTCTTATCTCTATCGTATCTAAGTAATGTAGCGACGTGATCGTGCCGCTACATATACTCCCCCCTTTTAAAAATAATTAACATATAAATTGAAAAAAATTAGTATGTACCTAATTATATAATAACTTAACCTTGCTGATAAATTACATCCTATGCGTAATGTAATGTCATTGTTGCTAATTCGAAGGAAATAAAAACTGCTGCCTTTGTTGTGACGGCGGCGGCAGTCGATGAACTATCCACTGCATTTGTGCTGATTGTTTCTGCTGATTGAAAATTTTAAATTCTTGTTATTACGAAGTCGTAATAATTCTTGGTCATCATGCTGACATCTTGCTAAATCAGCATAATTAATCGGTGATGGCACATCAATTTGTTCTATCCGTGACAATGCGTCTGCTACAATATTGTCACGTCCTTCTATATGTTGAATGTTGGTACAATATTGTGAAATAAAATCCAGTTGTCGTATTCGCCGTGGCGTATCATTAGATGACGGTTTTTGGGAAAATGCGTAAGTCAAAGGTCGATGATCTGTAAAGATAGTAAATTCTCTTCCTTCGACTAACCTTTGAAAATGTTTGACTGCCATATATATTCCGAGCAACTCTCTGTCGAATGTCGAGTATTTTTGTTGAGTATCACTTAATTTCTTTGAAAAGAATCCTAATGGTTCCCAATTACGTCCTGACTTCTGCTGCAGAACTGCGCCAACACAGGTCGAACTGGCGTCCGTCATAAGTGCCAAAGGGGCGGTGCGAGAGGGGTGAACTGTTAATACTGCGTTCCTTATATTTTCCTTGGTCCTTTAGTGATAATATGATGCTTAATCTTGAGTTTTGGAGTAGTGTGGAGGGAGGCTGGTTTCGTAATATCCTCGTATTCATTTAATAGTTGAGTAATGCGTGGATTCGTCTCAATGTTAATAGTGCGGATTGTTTGCTGCGTCGATTTGATCAGGGTTGCGGGCGTTGTCAGCTCAGTTACCCTATCTATGAGTTTTCGACCAGCTATATCGACTAATAGCTTATAATGCTCTAAAAAAATCTGCTCCAATAATCGGTTGTGTTACATCGGCGATGACAAAGTTCCATACAAAGTTTCTTCGTAGCCCGAAGTTTAAAGAGAGTGTTTTTTCACCATATGTCTTAATTTTTGTACCATTGGCGGCATAAAGTATACATTGTTCATCTTGTATTAGTGAATGTCTCTGTGGCTTGCTAATAACTGAAATATTTGCTCCCGTGTCAATCAAAAATCTCATACCACTTTTTCGGTCGGTAATAGTGAGGCGGTTGGACGGGTGAATAGAACAGAGTTCCGCCGTTGTCCGTGCTTCAATTAGTTTCCCTGTTTCCTTGAGTTGAGATCCTGTTTCCAATCACAAGGTTGAACACACTTTTGTGCATATTTTTTAAATCTTCCATGGTAAAAACAAAAGTGCCTTCTTTCTCTTGAACTTGACTGTGGTAGGAAATGCCGACGATTGGAATAACTTTGAGTGCTGCGTCGATAGTTTTTTTTGACCTTGCTGAATTGCATTTAGTTCCAATTGCATTTCTGCTAACTGTGCTAGTATGCATGACATTGTATCGTCGCCAGATTTGTTTCCGTTTACAGCTGACACCTCTGTACGTGTTGAATTTATTAATATCTTGTCCGCGATCTGGCTCATCTTGTTCACATCTATGTCTTCTGTGACTGCTAGAACCGAAGTCACTGATGGTGGCAGAAGCCTCAACCATAGAAGTTTGATGGTTTCGTCGCTGATATTTCCGTTACTCAGGGTAGAGAGTTGCTATGATAGAGTCACAAACAAGCTCACAGCTTTGAATTCACGCTCCAATCAACCATTCGATATCGTGGACGCTTTAGGCAATGCGAACATGTCCGGTGGATATTGCCTCATCTTGCGTTTACATATTTATTGAGAATATGGTAATGTGCTTGCTAGATACGTACGCTTTGTAGACTAGTGCAGGAGCTAGAATTACATGTCACGTGAGACTTGTTGTGTGAAATTCTTGCTAATCTACAAAGGCGTAGCCTGAGATACACCATTCTGCAATACGAAATGCGATACAATGGAAAGATATCCTAGCTCCATGCTAGCCTTTGTTTGAAATTTTCATCCCATTCTTTTTTTTATGGTATAAGTCGGCAAACGAGCAAACGGATTACCTGATGGTAAGCAATTGGCGCCGCCCATGGACACCCGCAACACCAAAGGATTGACGAGTTCGTTGCCGGCATTTTGGGGATAGGGGTTGCTGATATAAGGATCGGGCAGAGATAAGGGATGAGGCGGGATTGGGCCTCCGGTAACCTCACTCACACGGCGAAACACGACGCTGTGGTTATTTCACGCCGGTATTCTGTGAGGCCGTGGTATCACTCCGGTCGAGCCGACCCATTCGTGCCGAAGCAGGGCTCTCCCACACTTCTATAGAAAAAATTTAAAAGACGAGTATAATAACGATACCTTCTGAACAAATGTATTGTTTCAAATTCTGTATAAAGCCAATTTAAAAATGTCACGTTTAAAATTAGAACTCAAGCTCCAGAGTCCCTAAAATCAACTGACTAAAACCAATGAACTGTAAGAACTTAATACTTATTTAAGTGAGTCAGTGCGCCGTAACTAAATAGATTTTGTTGGCCCTGTATAGACCAGAAAATATATTCGAAAGTTCATTCAACTGTGCTATTATAAAATGTGGAAATACACCGAATTTATTACCATTTTTGGTCCTCGAAGTATAAAGATGTCCCTTCTAAAAAGAAACAACCCTTTTCATAAAAGATTTCGTAACTGAACTCTTTTGTTCTGTTAAGTTGCTACCTATTGACGGTTTTCGACATTAATGATACAGCAAAATGTTTCAAAGACCATTAAAAGAAAGATATTTGGAAAAATCTTTTCGAGTTCCTGTAATGAGCAAGAGGAAGTGGGGGTGTCTACGTATCATCGAGTATCGCAAAGCAAAGAAATCGTCCGGAGTGCGCCAATAATGGTCTCCGTAAATTGTTGCCAGAACGATACAAAAAATACTGCAGACTTCTATTAAATAAATGTACACTTTCCACTAGCGAAAAATTGTAGTTTTCTTAAATGAAAATGTTATGGCATATTTATTCAAATTTAATCGAAAATGTAGTCAATTATGCTGTATTAGGAATTCGAAACTGGTTATAGTAGAAATCTAGAATATTTTTCAACAATACTTGATTGTAAATATTATTTATAATAATTGAAACCTGTAGAACGATTTCAAATTATAATTGTTTATATTTGAAAAGTTTACAGCAGATGGGATGCGATAAACTGTCCAATCAGTACACTAATTCCATCATTTCTTCTTTCAGGTAATTTCATGACGCAAAACGATATCCACACCGAAAAGTAAGTGAGCCGTATGAGAGTAAAGGTTAAATTTTACAGAATACCCTTTGAAAACCTTTATAAAATTGAAATTGAAATGACTTTCATATTACGAGCTCGAAGAAACATTTAACACAACGCCATCTATTAAGTTTCGGTTAAATTTGAGACACTCTTTAAAGCGCCATCTATAGCGACTTTCCCTCAAAGTGCTGCAATGTGACTACAGCGACATCTGTTGGCAGTGGTAACAAATTTTTAGCTGCGTGCAACCTTGTTGGTTCGTACAACCCCAGTCAGGGTAGATAGTTTAGTCGGTGTATTTTGGTAGGGATGATAGATGGCGCTGTAGGTAACTTTGAGAGAAACACGTTATTGCATACCCGCTGACTTTTAGTTAATTTCCCAAGATAAAGTTTGAATATTACATAACATAAGCCACTATAAAAATGTAACTTATATTACCACCTTGTTTAAATACCTATTGTTTAATTTTCACTTTTTTGTTTTTCTTTTAAAGACATTGTGAACGTTCTGCATTTATCTCTGTATTAAATGACGTCATAGATTTATTTAAATAGAAAAGCTACTCAGGATTTAATAACTGCACTTGTGTGTGACACCCTTCTTACCTGCCAGTTGCAGATGACAAGGCTCTGCTAATTACGTCGATTGCAGATATTTACCCTTTCTTTGTTTTGTTTTATATCTAAACGAGTAATCTTTGTTTAAAAATATATAATTTGAATTTTGGAAACGGCTCCAACAATTTTCACAAACTATATCGGGGTCGATAAATCAATCTAATTAGGATTAATATTTAAAAAAAAACGAGCAACTCTTGGTCTTCCTGGTACTTTTCATCGATATCTAAATTACATTACATAAATTTTTTGATCAACTCAAACTCTATAACCTTCTTACTCCTGACATCATTAAGATAAACTGATATATTTTCAAACAGTGAAATAAGTCTTGTGAGGATTTTATATATTGGTGTTAAAAATATTTCACGTTTAATTTACAACTAGGTATGTGGAAAATATCTCTGCATTACAGTTCTCTTCCCTTTATTACATTAACAGATCAAAACTTAATTTACATTTAAATAGAAACGGGAATCCTATCTGTAATATTCTTTACTATTCTTGATCCCGTCATCCGTAGTTCCATTTTGCGGGATTATAGTAAATTGACAAAAGACAAAACCCTCACAGGATCTCTACGTGGGAAGAATAGTAACAGTAAAGCAATACAGAAACACCAAGTCGTAAATAACTTTCCTAACTTTTGCAACCTTTCTTTCTTCCACTTCTACGTGAGTATGTGACTGAGTTCTACTAAGTCCGATTAGAATATGCCATCATAATAAAATATTTACACCTTGTCATATCTTCATTCAAGAATATTATGCCAATACTTTACGATCATGCGTATCTTGGTAATGATACCGTAATGCGGCATTTATATGAAAATCAATAAGATCTCTGACTCTGTATCTGTCTTCACATGCCAATTTAACTTCTCATCGAACCTCAAACATGTCACCAAGTTCCCTAAACACATTAACCTGTAGACGTTTCCTTGTAGAAAACAGAAAACATTAAACTGCCGTATTTTTCCCATATTATGACGAGAAGCCAACGAAAGGAAGGTAGATTTTGGCACAAGAAACAAAGTTTTATCAAGTGTAAAGAGTTCTTCGAGACACTCCCAGTAATAAGATACGAATTTATGGCAAATTTATATCTTTGTTATGCCGAAAAAATACTTTATCATGGAAGATTTACGCTTGTATTTTGGTTTTATATCAACGTTTATTTGAACATATTCTGAAAATAACATGCTTCAAGAGCCCATTAACTATTCTCTTTTTGTAACGCTATTTTGACCAGAGTACCTAGTGCGAGTTGGTTTTACGCTAAGGCGATCGACATGTTTATGACGTTCGGCGCTCTTATTGGCCAGGTTAACTATCCAATTATAATGCTAAACGAGGTAACGTTTCTATTGCTTTAATGTAAACTCGCACTAAGAATTTAATAATGACTACGTGTATAGGATCTATAAAAATAAATTTAGGATAACTGTAATTAATCTAAAACATCCGTCTCCTGTTCCACGTGTGCTTCAATCTGTTGTCTCCATCAGGGTAATTCTTAAAACGATAGTTATAAATATTCTTATATTGCTTTTATAAAATAAAACTAATTAACAAAACCAACGAATTCGTTGATTACCAGTTCTTCGCCTTCTAACTAATTTGAATGCAATAAGGCGTTGAAGCAGAACTTTATCAGTCATTCAATGTATTTAATTGACTTAGTTCCGAAGTTTTCCAAAACATTTGAGTTTTCAGTTACCAAACGTGCCATTTAGCTAAAGGGAATAAAAGAAAAACAGGACAAGTGTTAAAGCGTTCCTCGTAAAAATAACGAAGCTGAATTTGTCACGACTAAAGTACTGTAAATTCTTCAGTTTATTACTGTACTTGGTATTTACTCTCCTAAAGTGTTACAAGATGTATGAATACTACTAGTCACTAGTTTACAAGGACTTTAAAGGCGCTTTCAGTCTTGCTATTCCGTAGCTCTTAGCATCATCAACACACACTTCATCTATGAATCTTGACACTGGCTTAACTCGTTCCAACATAGATTGAAGCGGGTTCTTAAGCACGTTTCCAGCAACCACGATCACTTCACTACTTAAAGAATCGATATCGGTCCCTTGTTCATACTCTCTTGAATATTCTCAATGTCTCGAGAAGTCTGCGTCAGGAGATAAACTTCAGTAATTAGTTAGACGGATTTTAATAAGGTCAACCGTTATTGTTGATTTGTTAGCCACAGAATTGTTTTTGAACAATGACAGTTAACAAACTAAGACCGAATTTGTGAGACGTAGGTACTAGACAGCTGGAATTAAAATATTCGTAATGAGACTTCAAACAAAGTGAACAAACTTAATACCAACTAGTTTCCTTTGACAACCACAATAAAATGGTAGTGACCTAAAATAAAAAAATAAGTAAACACAAAAAAGTTCCAATTAAACTTTATAAAATTTATTAACCGCTCCAAATTTAGTATAGAAGTACTTCAACGTCTTCGTAATGAGTCGCCTAGTAAATTTCTAGACATCAAAGTAGAGGGTCTCTGTTAATTATAATATTCTAGTCCTCATTGAAAAGTAATTAACTTTGTTTATGCACGAAGTGTATGTAAATTTTCTGTCTACAACTTTAATGTACTTGATGATTTTCTAGACAGCGCTTAAAATTATGCATAATTGGAAATAACGATTTAAGTTGACTAATTATGATTACACCGGAGTTTGTTTTTAAATAACCTTACCAACAGTTTTGTAAAGGAAGATGACCTTATTGCTCTTAAAGTATGTAAAGGTATGTTAATATTTCCTATTTAAATTAATTATCATACCATTTGTCACAGTATTTCCGTTTTGTTTGTTAGGAGCACATTCTAAAAGAATTTGATTAATGTATGACACTCCTTTTTTTATAAGTTACATTGGCATAGTTGTTCATAGCTAACTTACATTATGTAAACTCCTAGACGTATGAAATATTTAAGGCACGTGCCGAAGAACATTACGTGACAATAACTTGGTACATGTTTTATTTAATGCGCACTACTTGTATTGTGAGATTTAATTCACAAGTTCCCGCAACACAAAATTATTAATTACCAAACTTTGGCTTTGGTGCACAGTCAGAGACGTTACAAGTCCTATCGTATTGTCCAACTAGTACCCACTATTAGTATTCACTTCTAAAACTAGAGTAGTTGTAAAATTATAGACACCAAGTTTTTGAATATTTAAATCAACATTGTCGAGTGCCATTGTGTTCCGTCTTTTGTTTGATTTCAGTCTTTTAACATTTTCCTTCTGTCTTTTGATATTAGTTTCTGAGTTGACACAATGAGTTATTACGGTCACTTAATTAATGATTGCCTTCGGGTCTCTTCCTTTTTAATGTAATTTGCTGAATTATTTATTTCTCGAGAGTCAACATTGAAGGTAGAATTTATGGCTTGAAAAAATATTTGTCTCCTTTGTATTTTACTCAAATTCAGATTGCCGACGAGCGCGCCTTTGTCACTACACGTCGAACAATCAGTGTTTATTATTTTTCTTATGCCGTTGTTTTACGAATTATTTGTTTGTACTCTTTAACGTGTTATAAAATTTGTTGTTGATTTGTACAAAATATTGGCATAAAAAATTACTCATACTACTATAACTTAGTTGTATTGAAATTTGGCATACCGTAGCAGTTTTATACGTGGATATTTATATTTTATGTAATGTTAATGTTTTGTTTCTGTTTTCATGAACTGACTAGATTAAATAATTTATGTATCAGAAGGTTTATTTTTGTTTATCTTGCAATTTGTGCCACATACTTGACCATGAAAGTCCTTCACCATCACTTTAAAGTTGAGCCAAGCTGAAGAATGTCATTAGCACAGTTTCCAACCTCAAAATTCTTAGTGATGTTGGAATAGTTTGCTCACCAAATACGTAGAGGTGTGACGTTATTCCATAATATAACTAATTCTGAAGAGGTAAGGATGATAATAGAATTAAAAGCACGAAAAATAAGTATCTGCTTTGTATTCTAGTTGTTTCTGCAGCGATTCGGGAATCTCTCGCCTAGTTCACAATTACACCGATACACTAGTAGCAAGTGTGGCAACCGTGCATCGTATGACAAATGATATTGCTTTGTGGGCACGGCTACAGTTGGAATGCAATATTGCTCTGTCTCTTGTTAAGAGTTCCTGACATTTCTGCTGTGTGGCTGCTCCGTATAAAAATAAACGTCTCGTCTACGCTTTAAGTTTTTGACCTGCTATTCCAATTAGAAATATTTGTGATAGTTCTTGCTTGGGTATTTTGAATCGTATTAGGTATTACCCATCACTGTATTGTTTGATAAGTATAGATAAGGTGGTTTTTTGCTTGATATTATTTTAGAAAAATGATAATAAAAAATCCTAATTGTGAAAAATGGATTACCTATTTTTAAACTTCTTAGTTTTTTAACATTTGAATGTCTTGAGTTCAAAATGTCTTAAAATTATTACGTGACATCACTGTGTTTTTGAATTTCTTAGTAAAATAAACACGAGTGTCTTATAAAGCTTATATTTTATACAAACTTAAATGTCAAATGAAGTCAGATAACTGTACTACTAAAGGTTCTAGATTTAGGTCAGACAGAACTCGTTTATGTGTTATCTAAATCATGTACTTTATTACTAGTAGAAATCTTAAAAAGGTTCATAAAATAATTTATCAGCTCTTTGTAGAGGATCGTGTTTGTAACACGAATTCTTTTAAAAATACACGACAACATTTTGTCCTTGTAACAGATGCAAGACATGTTTCTAAGAAAAGAACTCCCGTTGAACCAATTGCAGGTTCCTCCTCAACGTGCTTGTTTGACGTTAACAGACTGCGAAGATTAAACGTGTCCCGTTTTTTCGATGCAAAGAAATACTGCAATGTCTGTTTATGGTTGGGAATATTACTAGAATGTGGCGAATTTCGATTCACAATTTTAATCCATATGTCTTGGCTGTTACGATTTTTTTTTAAGGAATACGACTGTAATCTTTGTATTTGTCACAGTCATATGTCTAGAAGTACGTTTTATAAAGACTCGTCATTGTTAAATATGAAATGTGCTCGAAGAAAAATATGTAATCAAAAAAATCTGTGCTCAGCGAATCAATTTTTTAACAAATACGTCTCTTTCAAATATATTGACTTCAGGACGAAGAATGACATCTTATCTGTCACCCTTATTCATTTCATCTTTTGCAACTTTGATACTTTATATACTGATATATATATAAAAGGATTCTCAAATGACTAACTTCTCCATTACTTTGTATATTAGATACAAACATTGAAAATCGTAAAGCGTGGTAACATACACATAGGTACTTTGCGAGTTTATTGCAAGTTATATGATCTTTTCAGACTTTGTACGTCTTTAGTTTATAGCTATGCTTTTGATACTGAATTTATTTACGTGATGGCAAATATGAGTTTCGGAATGGCGACAATATTTTTCGGTATATTTTTTACGCATTAATTTTTCTTGTC
Source organism: Spodoptera exigua (assembly GCA_902829305.4). NCBI lineage: Eukaryota > Metazoa > Arthropoda > Insecta > Lepidoptera > Noctuidae > Spodoptera > Spodoptera exigua. The sequence goes on from LR824612.2 coordinate 11,554,849, forward strand.
TTATTGTTAAAATGAGTTTTAAATGCTAGTGGTCTAGTAACCAAAATGACTTCCAATAATACTTACTAAGATATTAGTATTAACGTCCATCGCTACCGCAAATAAAAAAACAAAGATATTTTTGCAGTTGTATAAATGTGTGTAATGTATTCAAATTCAGCAAATCACGATTTAATACCCATAAAAGTGGTTATCTATGTATGTATGTTTCAATAAATTACAATTTCCAAGGGTTAAAACAAAACCTTTGACACTGACATGGAAGCGGTTCCGTACATTTTACCCGTACGGGATTTGCGATCTTGAAGCGAGTGTCAATCATCGTCTTTAAAGGATAGACACATGACGTAGACAGACAGAACAAAATGTGTATCGTTAATCCTTCATGTCATTTGCCGGCTACAAATCTTACGCCCCCTCAAGAACGACTTGTAAGTCTTTGTTTATAACATGCATCGCTCGTTTATAATCATCATATAATCTTTATTGTGGGAAAATTGTTTGTGTGCTAACCTTAAATCGGCTTTTTTTTAAATTCCTTCAAGGCTTCTGACTGACCTACCTTAACATTATTAAGGGCTGATTTTTCAATGGTTAAATAAAAGTTATCTGGGGAATAATTATGATGCTATCGTGTCAGAATGTTTGTGTAAGACTGACAGCAACAATTTTATTCCTCGGAAAATATTTATCTGACTATTGAAAAATCTGCCCCTAATGTTATACCAAAATACTAAGTGGTTTAATTATATTGCCTTCCTCCAATTATTTTTTTTATTAGCTCATTTTTTCCAAATTTCTCGAAACAAGTATAGAAGTTATGCCGTGTTTAATTGACCAACTTGATACCAAGTCCACGCTGTTCTTGGTATTTTCCTATCTAACAGTACTGAAGTCGTATAGAGATTTTATTGCTTCCATTCTCATGTCTTAACTGCATTGTTTTATTGCATCACTACTGACTATCGTACAAATTTTTCACGGTAACGGTTATTATCTTGTTTATGATGTGACATCAAAATGTTTGTTATTTTATTTGTCATTAATCGAACTTTTTATGTATTTCATGCATGTATTTATAGATATACATTTGTGTTTGAAACTATTTCTGTGTGTAGTATCATCCACCATCCACAAATTCTGAATATTCTATATATCCAAATGGATTACATATGATATTTCCATCTCTATTTGCACTGTAACACCGGAGAAACGGAGTGTATTCGAACGGCTACAAGCTATATGTGCCAAATAGCTTTAAAGTTAATGTCTGCGCAGTGCACGGTAAGCCCATGGCGCATAAACAATGCAATATCCTATTCCTCTGGCTTAGTGATCACGACAGGGTTGAATATATGTTACTGTTTAGTTGATATGTCATATGTTTCACTTGCATCGATATGGTTTCAAATAAAGTGCTATTAGATTTGTAATAACGCATAAAATTTAATTCGTAAATTAAAGAACCTATTCTAAATGTACCAGTTTTGCTTGCTCTTTCCAAGTGCCGACGAACGTTCTAAATACAAATATATTTGTAATTTTATTTTTAAGAACTTCGTTTGAATGTACATAAATTCAATCCAAAACTTATTTCTTCTTTGTTCGAAGAAAAAACAAAACTACCACAAAAGTAAGTAATTTCTATACAGATTGATTGAGTGAGTGCGTTCAGAAAACACGAAGTATTTTCTTATGTAGATAGAGCCTTTATAAATTGATCGATCACATTTGTTAAATATTTGTGGAAACTGCGAATTTCTGTGTAATCCGCTTACTCGTATATGTTATGTTACATTCGCTTTGCTGAAAAATGTTAGGTTGCCTTGTTTACTCGTCGTCTATCCAGATTTTTGACATTAACCATATTTACATTCACGTTTTTGTAAATATTGTTGATATTTTTTTTGCAGACCCGCTCTGATGCAACGTTTGATTTCAATGCTATTTTTGGAATGGAGTTTTAAGTTTTTTTATGTGATAAGTCTGCTAGAGATTAGGGAGGAGAAAGATGGGAAGAGAGGAAGGATTGGGCCTCCAGTAACCTTACTCAGACGGCGAAACACAACGCTCTGGTTGTTTCACGTTTCCCGTCAGATTTCTGAAAGGCCGTGGTATCACTCCGGCCGAGCCGATCCATTCGTGCCTCAGCTTCATTCTTCCATACAAAGTGTGCATGTAGTTAATACGTCTAATATCGACTCGGCTCACTCGTTCAGATGATGCTTCCCTTTAGTGTCCCTTTTTGCTTAACCTTACATTTAGTTACTTAAAATTCAGTGTCCTATGTTCTCTTTATTTGTTCGAATCTCTGAATAAATATACGCCATGTCAATAATTTCATATAGTTTAGACACCAGCTTTTCCATTTTTTTATTTGTTCAAAAAGATAGTTACATTAGGACCCTAAAACTTGAGTCTGTCATTTTTACATACTTACATATCATCAAAGGATTTTATAGTTTTACGTCAGTCTTTCAATCCATCCCTCCCTATTCCATATTTCACTGTAAGGCCAAACCTCCCTCGACGCGTCTGCCTCTTCTTATTTTTCTAGTATGAATAATGAAGAATCGTTAAATACGATATACTTATCTATGATTAACTATGAATAGTGACAAAGAAAAATACGTAAATATCTTTCAAATTGAATTTCAATATTTCAAAAGTACTTTTTTTTCCTTATTGTTATCCAAAATTTTTGATAACGTCACTAACACATTATGTAGCAAGTCTACTTTTACGTTTAAAAACTCAACAATTTAGGTCATGTGTCATAGGATCCGCAGTAGGTATTGCAACTTTTTAAACGGGAACTCCGCACTTATTGGAGTTCGTGGCATGCCAGTATCAATATCACCTTTAGTGCAGCGGAACACAAAAAGCAATTCAGTACCTACACGACTAAATAATTTAAAACCCTTCCACGTATTCTCATGTTTATAGTCGGTTTTACGTATAAAATTGTTTTCTTTTTAATACATAAAATACCACAATGCCTTTCCCAGAAACGAATTTATTGTATGAATTTTTTAAATGTATTTATTTTTAATTTGTTAAGTTTTCGAGTAAAAAGACCGAATATACTGAATATACCTAATGCATATTGTAATTGTTAAACATGTGGGAGTGATAAGGTGAATAGGTCTGTTTTCATTACAATTACAAAGAAAAACGACTCCCTTAATCACTATTACTTAGATTTAGATACAATCTGTAATAATGAAACCACTCCTTTATTGGTACAGTTGGCAGCAGAATCTTTTAAACAATCTTGTTTACTAATCTCATCATTACATTAGTTTCCTCAAGTTTGAAAATTACTGATGCGGACAAAAGTGCTTCGTGGTAATTAGTTTCAGTTCTTGACAGTACTGAAAATATTAAGACTGGAATTTAAAAAATAGACTTGATGTTGTTAATAAAGTTTTTAGTTGACAAATATTGAATAACAAATAAAACAAATTTCAGAATTAGGACATTTTTTTGTAGTCGTATGACTATTATTATGCCTTGTTTGACGTAATATCGCTACGTGCACGCGAATAAGAGTCCCGCTGTGACTTGAAACTAGTAGAGCTTTTCACAGTTTATTCGCTTGATTAAGTCGTTATTTTGAATAAATATGGTATGTGTCTCGACAGTACTATTCAATAAAAAACGTCTTAACAAATAAATTTAATGTAGTGAGAAGTCCTGTTTGTTCGGTCTTTGTTAAAATATATGTTCCATGATTTAATACTACCTATAGTATTACCACTTAAATTGCTAGACTTGTGCTTTTGTTACCACCCATTGTAATTTTACTGTACTGGTACAAAAACCTGCATAACAGGAGCTGAATAGGGATATTAAGGGATATTAGGGAGTTGGTATTTAATTATTTATTTAGACCATCTCGTTTGCTAGTTTATCCGATTAAATGGACACGAATCCTCTTTTAGGACCATCAGCGTGATTGCTTTACCAAACCAAAAAAAGATACAAAAATACGCCTTTGTCTAGATCTAGCATATACTTAACAAATCAATGATTTTTTATATACAAGTTCATTCTGATACTAGTGAAATAATTTAAGATTTTAATCTTTTAAAACAAACTGCATTTATCGACTGTATTTACAATGTGCTTTTTAACTTTTAACTTTAAAAAACCATTATCGAACGCGGGATCAAGTCGTAAACATCGTTTTTTGTAATTTAAATTTTCAACGTTAAAAATAAGCTTACCAGCGCTATATATCTGGCTACATTTACATCTTCCGATACCGTTACCACGAATCCATTAATTTATTTATAAATAAAAACCTCCAATGAGTTATATGTGTATTAAGTAGCGAGGTTCGCCAGCATCGTCACGGATCAGTAGTTTCTGCGGTTAAATTAATTCTGAACAAACATGACATGTATTATGAAACCCTTTATTTACTTTATTACCGACCGTGCTACCAATATCCCATTAATAATCCTTTCACTCTCGGGAGTTGATAAATAACAACAAAATAGAAGGCATCGATTTTCTTTCAATGGAACGAAATAGAAAAAATTAGGCCACGATGCTACAATTAAAGAAATGACTGCGCGCTTTTCTAGTCTAGCAATGACCTGATTCAATTTTACCAAAACTATGCCAGACAGTGTCTAAGTCTTTGAACACACTCACTGTTTTACAAAAGAACATATTTATATATCGTGAGCCTTCTGCAAAAATACATTTCGACACTAACAACTTGTTTTATTTCTGCGTACATCTATTCCATTGTAACGAGTAATCTTTTCCCATCCGTCACATGTCGAGTCTCACAAAGAAATAACTTAAACACGTCATCCAATAAATGTCCACATTATTTCTCCGTACCTACTGGGTTTTATCAAAAAACTCTTTCTGCTTCACATCATTCGCTGCGTACATCGGGATGCAATTTTCGAACGGCAATTAGTTCTAGAGCGGCCTGTGCATACGGTTGAAATGCGTTGGATAGCGCTAACAACAATGTGTCATGAATAGCTCTGGTCATAGCTTTGTCACAAGACGTAGGTATTCATGTTGTTCCCATTACAGTGAAGACTTAAGCCGGGCTGTTTCAAAGCGTACCACGCTATATTCGTACGTTCGTTAAAATTTTACAGTTGTGATCAGAATAAAGAATGCAGCTCTTACACTAGGGTCGTTTATGTTTCTCGTTAGTGCAATACCGTCTCTTACATTGTGTACAAAAAGATAAGACTGTGTTGTATCTATCACCTTCAAATGAGTTCCGACACGAAACATGCAATTCGTCTGTGTATTGAACCCTTATGTATATTTTCACCTCATTTTCGCAGCACTCTAAAGTATCCCTTGATAAACACATACATACATCAAAATTTCTTATTTGTTCGTAATTAATATAACTATTGCCATTTTATTCTTGGGATCCATAAAAAGTAAATTTCCAATGAGGTTTTAAGTTGTTTATAAAAATAAAGCTTGATAAAAATTTAAATTAGGAACAAACTTTTGCTAGTACTAATCCCCATTTTCGTAAACATCTATCGAGGTAAAAACATCCTACTTAAAAATCTATTCGCAAGTTTTTAAGCTCTTATATAAAAAGAGTCTTTACTAGTTTCTTTTCTAATATGGGGCAGCGGTGTTCCCGAGGGATTTCGTTCGTTGATTCAGTCCGTGTTTGGAGACGAGCGGTGAGGCCGCGTCGCGAGTTGCGCAGATGCCCGACGAACGTTAAACTTGGTCACGGAAATTATCATAAAGTTTTATTACATTAATTAAAGATTATAAGTAAACCTTCATTTAAATAGATTTGCATAAAATTAAATATGAATGTGGAATAATTAAGTTTCTTCTTTAGTTGTTGTCAATGATTGGAATGTAAGTGTCGGAAGTTGGACAGTAACTTAAACCAAAACAAACGGATTATGGTGGAAAAAAATAAATGATTTCGACATGCTTTGCTATGTAAGTTAACTCTGAATTTATTTGATTACATTGCTACGTGTAGTTTCTGTGAAGTTTTCAATTTAATATGTATTCATTGCACTAAAGTTTGTGAATGTGGCGGGCATTAATGTAACTAGGTTAAAATCTCTTATATTCATAACATAATATTGCAGTTAAACAAACTTTTAACGCCATATATATATGCCAAAAACTATAAGGCTTTGGCACTAAATTCAGCCATTATGAATTAATTTTGCCGGTTTCAACGTGAGTATCGTGTTCAGATTTATAATTTTTTTTAATACTTTTAAATATTTTTAAAGTTAACTTTATTAGAATCCTAATTGTTGATCTAAGAATGACATAACATGAAATTTTACCTAAAAATAATTTGAAAATACTAAGGGCTTCTTATATTTCTGTATAAGTACAGCAAAAAGTAATTATAAATATGTATACATATGTACGTTCTTGAACTTGAGTTTTCAAATCTAAACTAAAATACATATTACTTTTGAAAAACATTGTTGTTTGTCGACAAGTAAACGTTACGTCAAAACTCGAGAAGTATTTAATCAACGATGAATTTTCTTAAGTAAAGTTTGTACATTTGTTTTCGTGTCTACGCTTGATTTGAACAAAACATTTACATCCCAAGTATTATTTACTAGCTTCTCTCGTGTGGTTTCACCCACTGCTCGGCTCCTACAAATAGTAGCGTGATGTTTTATAACCTAAAGCGTTCCTCAACCAGTATTTCTTCAGATTATCGAGTTCAAACAAACTCTTCAGCTTTATAATTTTAGTATAGATATGAAAGTTAAGAGTATACTAAAAAAAAGTTTGTAGAAGTTAATGGTAAATAACATTTTATTCTTCGTAATTATAATTTATACTCGAAAGTAAGACTTTTAGCCTAGACCCTATATTTCCTAGTGCAGTAATTCATATGTTTGCTTATCTTGATAAACAATGTGTTTATATTGTCCTTTTGTCGTTTATCCTCGCAAAGATTTTAGCCCGAGTGGTATCGTCTAGACATTTTACCGAGTTGTTTGGTTGGACCTATCTGTCTTATCTTGTGAACAAAGTCGTGTATATGACACAGTTTTTGTAATAACTAAGCAAAATTCTTTTTTAGAGACAATATTAAATAAATAATACTCACAAGTATATTACAGAAAGAGTATAATATCTGCCAAAAATGTTTTAGATTCTTTTATAATACATCAACTAATTAATACCTGGTGTTGTGAAACAACAAATTGAAGTTACCAATCCCATTTTAATAGGGTCACACTTATTTGCAACACTCACTCAAGTAGGTCTATCTAAAAATGTATAGGTCTACCTAATTTAGCTGCAGACGTTTGAAGAAGACAAAACTAGTAAAAAACGCCGACTAACAGCGGTCTTCAAAAAACAAGGAACTTTATTAAAGCTTTGTAATCATTACTAATGAAAATAGCCTTTAATTTAGAACTACCCATTCCAGGTAATTGTAATGTATTCCTTTCATTCCGACGTATCCTTCCAGCCTTGGTTTTATCATTACTATCCGTAACAAAATAGGTTGACCGTCTTTTGTTCCAAAATAAACATTGAACCTTTAAAGGACCAGGCTCGTCTAGCCGTGCTTAGAAATGACTATCGATTATTACATGGATAGCCGGGAGTATAGTTATAGTTTCTCTAAGTGTCCAATATTGAATAAATATTAATTTTTTTTTTTGAGGTGTAAAGTCATCGAACGCCTTCTCTCACCTTGCATAGGAAGTGTCAGACACGCTGTCTAAAAACCACCGAGCTTCCTCTCTTGCTCCAGTCCCGGGTCGCAGTACCTTTCGGTCGGTGTGCTGGGCTAAGGCCAGTTACGCCAACTTCCTATAAGTATTCGATAAACTTATGTGAGACATAGTTCATGCAAATTGCGTTTTATATTCAAATTAATGTGGAAAAATATTAAAATAATCTTGGTGTGGTGACGGCTCCGCAGGATACGTTTGACATTGGACACACAACTTTACTCTTCACCGGGACTCAAAATCTAGCGCGCGATAAAAAATTGCGATACATTCTATCTTGAAATCGTGCTCGTGGACTGACAAGGGCGTTTGATGAGGAGTACAAATAAGTATTTGACATTATACTAATATATTTCTAGTATAAAAAACTCCTTGATAGCGTCATGACGTTATTAATAAATCAAAACGATAATATTAAAATTAGTTGCCATCAAATAACCACACATTAATAAATATTAATTGATGATAACACACGCTTTACTCGAAAAGGTGTGTGGTAATGAATGTTTAATATATTATGACATTCGTGTAGTGACATAAATGTAGAACTCTGGGTAGGTACTATTGTTAAGGTTAACATCCATTTGCAATATCGATTTTCATCATCGATCACTAATAAAGAACTAGATACACAATCCCATACAAAAGTTCGCTTCAAAATATATTTCTTTCGTATTTTATAATTTATCAAAAAAAGAAAATACGCAAATTAAAACGCATTACTTATAGTATTCTTTTCTATAGGTTTGTTCATTTATTTACCAATGAAACTAATGCATATAGTTATAATTCTTTTTTATTATTTTCGTCCTCCTTAATCCTTTCTATTCGAAGTCAAATAAAAAAGATGTAAAATAATAAAAAGAATATATATCTAAAGTAAGTACTGAAAATGTTGGCGTTATTGTTGTCAATTATTCATATCGAACGGGTCTTGATGAAAGCTAAAAAAAAAAATTTGTTTACTGCAGTTAAAATTAAATCCATTACATCTGCCTATTCCATATTTTAATAAACACAGTAAAGAAGTATAATATTAAATAAAAACTATCTTTTAATAAAAAAAACAATAAATAAAATTAGAAACAATAGCGTCTCCACTAAACGGAACAGAATCAATCCACGTAAACCGAACAACTTAAGTGGTCATGCTAGAGAATGATTTTAAGTTTAGTATAAGTGTCTTTATAAACTGTGTGCATTATAACCCCGGTTTTTGAATACGATTTCATTTGGAAAAAGTTTTAAAGTTGATTTCTTAGTAAAATATCAATATTTAAAATAGAATGATGACAATTATATAATGATAATATTATTTATTTATTTATTTATTTAACACTTTATGTACATATAAAAAAAAATACATACAAAGGCGGACTTAATGCCCGAAGGCATTCTCTACCAGTCAACCTCACGGGTGATGCAGAGAAGTGTTAACAATAGGTTCTAAACAAGCACACAAATGATTAAAAAGCATAGGCATATAAGGCGACATATACATATAATACAAAAATATAATATATGAATACAATAAATATAACCTACAAATACACATATAACATATAAATAATACATAAATAATATAATTAAATATGGGAAGAATAGATTACGAGTATATACAAGAACAAAAATAACAATACACTAATTAGTGGAATCTGTCAGTTTCTCTAGCAAATAATTGTGAACTTTAAGTTTGAAAGATAGCCGACTGGTTGCCGTCCTGATATCCGTGGGCAACGCATTCCACAGCAAAATTGATTGGACAGAAAAATAATAATGTATAAAGTCAGTTCGGTGTGAGGGACAGTGGAGGAGACGATTATTTGTGGACCGAAGATATTTGCTGTGGTTGGCGCTTACATACTGAAAATAAGGGGCCAAATAACTAGGAGAAGTAGGGGAATAAAGAAGAGAGAATAAAGTGGTTAGCGCGCGTTGTTCCCTGCGCTGACGTATGGGTAACCACTTTAGTTGCAATCGATATGCAGAGACATGGTCGTATTTGCGCAGATTGAAGACGAATCGAATGCAGTTATTCAGAAGGCGGTCAAGTTTGTTAAGTAGATCTGCATTCAGGTCGTAATAGCAGACATCCGCATAATCAATGATAGGGAACAACAAGGATCGAACAAGCATTGCCTTGGTGGAGGACGGAAGGAAATTTTTTAGACGGTATAGTGCCCGAAGCGTTCCCGTTACCCGTTTACAGACAACAGCGACGTGAACCCGCCAGGTAAGACAATTATCGATGTATAGGCCGAGATTCTTCACATCACTACTCAACGAGATGATCGCACCGTCGAAAAGGATAGGCGGCACAGCTTTGCTATCGACCCTTCCGAATGTACGGGAGCTCCCCAAAATTATCGCCTGACACTTGCTCGGATTAACGGCAATGCCAAACTTTGTTGACCAGTCATTCAAGGCAGCCAGGTCCGCATTCAATCTCGAGATCGCATCAGGCAAATCCTCGACCCTCGCTTGACAATACAACTGCAAGTCGTCAGCATATAGATGGTACGCACACCGAAGTTCGGAGGTAACACAGTTAATAAAAGTAGAGAATAAAAGAGGAGAAAGAATTCCGCCTTGAGGAACGCCAGCCGTTAATTGGCACCAGTTTGACAACGACTCGTCAACCTGGACCAACTGCTGACGCCCCCGAAGATAGGATGAGAACCATTCCAGTGCGCCATCAGAAACCAAAATACGGGAAAGGATAGCTAGCAGGATATCGTGGTCGACCATGTTAAAGCCATTCGAGAAATCCACCAGGACCAACACAGTAACCATTGTGTCCTCCATCCCTGCCCTCACATCGCTGGTAACCTTAAGGAGAGCGGTTGTGGTGCTGTGTCCAGGCCTGAAACCCGATTGGACAGGGCTAATTAAGGAGTTCCGGTGGATGAAGGTAGCGAATTGCTTGTGGACACAGGCCTCGAGCACCTTAGACAAGAAAGGAAGAATTGAGATGGGGCGGAAGTGAGTAGGGAGGGTGGGATTGGAAATTTTCGGAAGAGGACGGACAAAGGCTTTACGCCACAAGGATGGAAAGACTCCGGAGTGAAGGGAATAGTTTACCATATGAGTTATGGTTGGAAGGAGGGGGTCCAGGATGGCCGTGATCATATATCGTGATATATTATCACAACCCATCGCTTTGGATTTAATGGCAAGGATAACTTTTCGGATTTCATCAGGCTGCACTGGAACGAAACGAAAAGGAACTATGGAAGAAGAAAGCTTGAGACCAGCTATTAAAGAAAGCGTCTGTTGTTTGATTTGTGGATCCAGCCGAGTAACGGTTGTGAAATGGCGATTGAGATCGTCCAAACCAATCGAGCTCGGCAGGTCCACATTTTGCGCTTTGCCGATACCTAGAGTTCTGAGAAACTTCCAGATATCAGCAGAAGAAGAAGAAGAAGAGATTCCATCAAGTATAAAGCGGCGTTTTGCGTTACGTACCATCTGATTACACCTGTTCCTCGCAATCTTAAAAGCCGTCCAATTCTCCTCAGTGCGATCCCTCTTATGCCTACGAAACGCACGATCTCTGCGTCGCATCGCCATCTGTATCCCACGAGTCATCCAAGGCGCAGGCGGTCGCTTCAGTTTTACCTTTTTGATGGGAGCATGACGGTTGTACAAATTGGTCAAGATATTGTTGAATAATTCAACCATTCTGTTGACATCTGTAGCTACCATAAGTGGGCTCCAATCAGATGGAATTTAAGATTATTACTTAACGAAAATATTAAATTCCATCCTTTTTTGCATCTTAGATGTGTGTGTTTTTGCAGTTTTTTAACGAGCACTGAGGCGTGTTTACCGTCGGAGCATTCGAGTGGTACTAAACTAAAACTACACCGCGATGTTGAGTTTGGTGGACTTTCAGTTAGGACATTTTTTTGTCACTGATTGTGTATCTAGTTCTTTATTAGTGATCGATGATTTTCATCCAAAATTCCAACTGTACGCTCACAATCCATATTCTCTACAGGATTGAGTTGCTCAGCTCAAGCAGGGCACACCGCCACCGTATGCTCCACCGTGTACGCTGGCTTGTCCTCACTATGAACACTTGAACGTGAACGCTGCTGCACCACCGAAGAATCCCACCGATCTGCGAATAATGTTAAAAACACTAAGAATAGTGTTAAAACTGCCGCGCACACGTGTTTTTCTAATTACGGCGGGAAAACCATCAATGAAACGTCAAAGCTTTCAAAGTATTTAAATAATTATTTTCGCGCTAATACCCACTTAGTAAAATATTGTTAACATGATACGCGAAAGTTTAAATGATAGTATAGCAAACTGCTACGGGCCGGAAAAAACCATCAATGTTTGTGTCTCTAAACATCCCTGACGTGCTGCAACGCGGCACGGTAGCCTCAACAGTTCTCTCAATTCATGATTATGCTGGACGCGTATGTCACGTATTATGTCCAACAATACTAATTTCGTCGTCATCTATGAATTAAAGTGTGATTATTTTTACTGTATTTAGTATTGTTTGAAATACCTAATTCATTTTGACCAATTCAAGTACATCAAGGTTAAAAAGCGCCGTGGATCCGCACTAGCGAAGCCAACGCCTTAAATCAAAGTAATCAAATTATTATTAAGCCCATCTGGCTAATTTCATATAATGTTATTTTCGAATGAAACTTCAGTAGCTACTTGGAAAGTTACGCTTTTGGAAATCTTCGGAAATAGAAACGCGAGGTAGATATGTAGCCATCTTTGTATAGACTATATCAACAGCTGTTACAAAATTACTTTATGTATTAAAGCTCGTATAATGAAGGTAAGAATTTGTGAAAGGCATGTTAGCGTTGTGGTAACGTTACGGTCCGCTCTGAGAGACTATAAACGTAAACCTCATTGAAGTGAGCCAAAAAGGACAGGTGCGTAGTTATCTCGATGTTTGAACCAAAAAATATATAAGAAGATAGTAAATATAGTTTCGGTTTCTACAACACAAAGGTAAAAAGTATTTTATTTGTTAAATCGAGTCATCTAGGTCATAAAATACGTTGGAAGATGCATTCAGAGCGCGTGCGTTGTTCTTATTGAATACGATTGTAAAGTTACCGCACTTAACCTTCTTGGAGCAGGCCAATCAGAGCGCCGATCGTCATAAACATGCCGATCGCCCTAACATAAAGCATACTTGTGTGGGCGCTCTGTTCATTGTTACACCATTTCCATCGAGAAGGAAAGAGAACAATTGATTTGCCAATTGATACAAAATCAAATAATAAATTAGCAAACAATGAGTAATTAAAAGAAACAACAGACCATAAATAAAAGAAAGGTAATATTTTAATGTTAAGGTAAGTGGGGGTATTATTGAGATGAAATAAAAATATAGTAAAAAATTATACTTAGATAGAAAAAAAAACATAATTGTGTTGTACTGCCATGTTTTTTTTTTGTGAGGTGAAAATCATCAAATGACTTCTCCCGCCCAGAGCCAGGAGGGAGGGAGTGTCAGACTCTTACTGACTAAAAACCCACCTATTCCTTCTCCTGCTCTGGGCCGAGGTCGCGGTGGCTCATTGCGCTTACCCCGCAACCCCGGCTGAACATCAGCCCTTTAGGGCCTCGTCTGTGTGTACTGTTTGTCTCCTGGTTCCAAGCCTTGTCGACACCAATTTGAACAGTAGCCGTCGCAATTAAATTAATTCATACCCAGTAATTGAAATATATGAAAGTAAATAGCTTTATGCGTACCTAATATTATTTATTGATTAATTGTAGGTAACATGACTACGGTAAGTGATACTGTATACAGTAATTAGATATTAATATAACTGTCAAACAGTAATTACTCTGCAAATAATTTATCAAGCGTTTTGCCTAAAACAAGGTTTAGTTCAACGCACTAAAGGAATTCTAGATCGTAATTGGAATACCTGATTTGTTTAATTACAGTACAAATACTAACATTCATTTATATGTATATATTTATTTTGCTTCGGTATTTGTACAATGCGTACATATTTACGCGCTTTGAATCGGAGCTGATTGATAATAATTAATTCTCTATTCAATTGATTATTATGTTTAACGGCTTACTCGTGTGAATGTTTGACGTGGTAGTCGACTGGCTACAAGCCTCGCTATGGACTCAGTCATGAGCCGTATTGCGGTTCACACGACTAGTCTTCTCCATCAAATAGAGAGTAAGCCGCAAAACGCATCACATCACATCATCAGCCTATAAGTATCCACTACTCAGCAAAGACCTCAGGCTCCTCACTCGTAGAAAGTTTGAGCATTAAACACCATGCTTGCTCAAGGCGGATTGACGATTTTAAACATATAATTCGAAATTTTAAGTCCGGTTTTCCTCACAATATTTTCCTTCGCCGTATGTCAGTGGTGTCTGAATAATCATAGAATTAATATATAACTCGGAAAAAGTCTCATTACTTGCCAGGTTTCGGACCCGCACCCTCATGCTAGAGAAGCCTCAACCTCCGGGCCACCATGACGTTGAAGCCATAAAACATGGTAATTAATTAAATATGTCTCACGAGAGTTATTATAAATAAATTATCTACCCATTTACGGGTGAACAGTTTTAACAACCTTTCTTTCCTATATCAGTGATTGATTACGTACATGTAGAGAAAGAATTCTGACATGAATACCATACAAACCCCTGGTTTCCGAAATCCCGATCAATGTTAAAATCAATTTAATCTCTTGTCAAGTCTTCTGATTGGTTGACTGAATTATCATTAACCAATCAGATGACTTGACAAGAGATTTAATAGGAGATTAGTTAATTTAAGCGTTGACAAACCTTTCAGAAACCGGGTGTAAATGTTTTAGAAGAGTTTTACTAGGTACAAGATTAATGTTTTGTTAAAATAAGCTGTATCTTATGTCGATTCGAAACCAAATCTAAAACTGATTCTAACATATGTTAGATGCTGACAGAGTTAATCAAATTACCATTCAACTTTATTTAAAGCTTTAGGTACACTTAGTTGTGGCAACGTACATATAAAACAAAATGTGTGATCTAAAGTTTCTAATGTTTGCTATTCTTCCTATTAATCATTTTCGTAACTTGAAACTTCCCTGTTATAAAACTGGCAACTGTTCAAACAGTAACTAATGATATTAATATTTTCCTCTCCCATATACGTACGCTTAAATAATATCTCTCTAAAATAAATTTAAACTTCCTCAGTAACCGTAATTCATATCAAAACCATATATTGCATGTTATAAGTCACTTTAGTAAATTAAATTCCTTCATTTTAGTTATTAAGAAAGCACTTAACTTTAAAGTTACGATCCCCATGAAGATTCGACATCCTTTTACATTTTATAGTTTTTCATAAAAATCTATTTTTAGTTATGGAATGCTTTGCTTTCTTCAGAAACTCGATAATTCTAAGGAACTTGATCTTTTAATATTTACTTCTGAAGAAATAAATTATTCAGCTTGTTTTTAGTATTACAGAGAAAAAAAACTGTTTACTTCTTCCATTTATGCATACACGTCAACTCATCATGTCGGTAAACTTATTGAGTGCACTTTTAAAATTAAAATGTAAGTCATGTGGCATTTCAGCTTATTCGACATGTTCTCCGAATCAACCAGAGCCTTATGTTTGATCGTGTGACGTGCAATGAGAGATCCAAAGCATCCGCATCCCAAAATTTCTGAAAACCTTATCCCTAAAAGGCCGGCAACGCACTCGTAACTTTATTTCTGGTGTTGTGGATGTCTATTAGCGGCGCCGATTTGTTATCACTAGGTGAAGTTCCTACTCGTAAATTGCCATATTACATAAAACAAACACGATTAATAAAGCTGCTCAACTATCTCTTTATCCGTCTAAATGCTGTGATTGGTTTTTGTGTTTTGTACAACCAATCACATTTGTCGTCAGTACACATTGCTGACCTTCCAAGAACCGACCAATCGTTTAAAAAGACAATAATACGAACATTATTGTATATTTTTCCTAAGAATTAAATATTTTCTATACTGCGAAGGACATAAAACATAACATTAAATTGTTACATTTTCATCCAGACGTGACGTGCCTACATAATGTAAATCTTTATACTCTATTTTGCATATAATATCACAATTCTATCCAAAAATCTATCCAACAGATTGTCTTTAGATTTCAACCCTCAAGATCGTTAGTAAAGAAATGACAGCCTCAGATAGCTCTCGAAATTACTCTGAAACCTTTTATAATGAGTTAACAGAACTTCTATAATAGGATTTGGTTTCAATAGAAAAGTTATAGAAAAGGCTTAAGCAGTCAGTTGGGCGTATATTGAATCAATCGACTTTTAATAAAAGTTTTTGATTAATTTCGGAGGCATTCGTTACACGTGTTGTGTCGCAAAGTGTGATGGTTTACCAAACAGAGCTGTTTGACATATACGCATAACTAGGTATGTATTTATCCACGGTCTCATAGAACATCGTGAACCAACGCTTGTGCCTGTATTTCACTTGCAACTGATGGCGGCCGGCGCTGATCAATTAATTACAAATGATGATATTTCCAGCCGTTTGCTACCACATCCAATAAACAAAAAAAAAATATCCATATACTCCTAACTAATGAACAACGGAACAATAACACAAGATCCTAATACATATTATTATACCATCGTCGCAAATAATAGATCTATAATAGATATTACACATATATATTTAACAAAGCAACAATTTACCGTGGCCCCGTCCCGAACCAGGAGAAAGAATAGGGTGGTTCTTAGTCAGTAAAAGTCTGACATTTCCTCTCTTCCCATTCAGATCGGGAAAATAGACTAATGATTTTCCCCCTTCATAAAAAAGCCACCAACAAGATTGAGTTATGTTTGTCAAACCTCAAATAAATATACTCGTAAATATTTTACTGTATGCTATAAAGACGTAAACCAAAACAGTTTAAATAAGAATTTCATAATAACATAATACCGACTTTTCCAGTTTATGCTCCGTCCTAATCTGTATTCTATTACTTTCGAAATAGAAAACATTATAGTCCAATTTGCTGTACAAATGAGACTTCAGTCAAAGCTTAACTGAAACAAGAACCACGTTATTTTGTAGAGAACAGGATAAAAACCTCATTAATTTTGTATTTACTTTTTTAAATATTTTTTGTCCACCTATCCTTACTGATAGAAATGTTACGACAAAGTTAGGGCCGCTTAAGACTCCTTGCTAAATCTGGAACGCTAAGCCATTGTACAGCGGAACTCGCAAAGCCCGTCTTTAAGGATAATTAATTTACTTATCCGATATTAATTTATCAAAGTCATCAATCTTACGTAATTAGTTGCTTTTTTTATAATCCCATCTAATTAAACTTCTGAAAATTTTGTGGTGTTTATTATCTACTCGAGAAGGATCCTTATAACTGGTCAGGTTATTGTGCAAATACCAGTTTAAAAACACTAGTCAACCAAATCACTACTTATATTTAAATTATTTGAGAGCATAAGAAAGACAACTAAATACTTAAAAAAAATAAGATGTAATATGTAAAGTTTCCAGAAACCTAAATATCATTAACATTATGACCTTATAGTATTGACTGAACATTAGTCCAAACAGCCGTACCTATATCTAGAAAGATCTAGCACTGTCCTAATTAGTTGACCGGGTGCTGATAGCATTAGTAATTGCAGCACAATATGTCTCGATCCGGAAACCAATATACCGACGACGTATTTGATAGCTTCCTAATACCTCGAATTAAACCCACTTGACGTATTAAACCCAGGATTTAATACGCCACTTGGATCTTAACCGTAGACTATGAACTGCTAAACATTCATATATATATATATATATATATATAACAAAAATAAAGAAATGTGTAAATATAGTTATATATATATATCTATATATATAACTATATTTACACATTTCTTTATTTTTATAATATATCTTCTTTATGTAGTAAGTACTTATTTTAACCGTACACTACACTACCCATGGCCAAATTTCTTTTATACATTCCATCTAAAGGTTGTCTGGAAGAAATCACCTTGTGTGATAAGACCGCCCATTGTAATCACAACATTCGGTCATAGTATCAAATGTATTGCTACTTGGTGTATGTGTGCAATAAAGTATATATAAATTCATAATAATATAGTCAACATCATAATATACATATTGTTCTTATAAATAGCCTTATTCTTTTTTTGTGTCATAAACCTGCAAACGAGCCAACGGTTTACCTCATACCGTGGAACACAACGTAACTGTTGCTCCACGCCGGTTTTCTGCGAGGCCGTGGTATCACTCCGGTCGAGCCGTCCCATTCGTGCCGTAGCATGGCTCTCCTACACTTAAAGGTCTAGTTTAATCTAGGTGTAATCCTTAGACAAGGTTTGAAAATAAATAACTCAATAATTAAGCAAGATGAAAACATATTAGTTTAGAAATATTATTCTTCTTTGGTGTTTTACATAAGTTTACAACCAAAACTTTGTCCTTATGATTATTCTAACCGAACGAGAAAAGGGTTCTGCTACTATCTCAAATTACGCAACTCCTTTTAGTGTGGGTATCATAGGTACTTTGTAATGATTTTTTTACAAACAAACAAACGTTAGAACGAAATATGTTCTCAAATGTTCCAACAGTGAGTATTATTTGGCATCACTTTAGAAAATCTAAAAATTGTTTACCGACTTCGAGAATTTGACCTGATTCTTTACTTTCACTTTCTTCTGTTGTATAGTACAAAATAGACCTGATTTTTGAGTTTATTTTTTTTAATTCTTTGGGTATAGGTTGGCAAACTAACGGGTAGCTTGATGGTAAGCAATATGCGCCACCTGTCCGGTCGAGCCAGGCCATTGACGCCGAAACATGGCTCTCTCACACTTAATTTTCTTTACCTCATAATATTATTATAAACCATTTAGGTATTAAACTTTCATAGTAGTAAGCACTTTAGGAAAAAAATGGATACATATGAGAAATTGAGAACAAAGCGTTGCCACAGCGAAACCGGGTCGGAGTGGCGCGGTCAAATAGTTGATGTGCGAAAACTTGTTAAATTATTTAACTCCGGTATAACTATGGCGGGAGTTGGATCATGCCATTCGACTAAACTTTATAACTATGTTTGTTTGCATCTACTATGATGTAATTGCCTTTTTCTGTATTCGAATACAACAGTTCGTGACGAAACGTAGGCTCAATAAACATAATTTCTGTAGATCTCCTGTTCGCATTGAGAAATCAACGCATATTGTATCAAAATGATGTATTAACATGATAAATTAGGCTGTAATACTTTATGAAAAGCTTTCATGTTGTATAAACCCTAATCTTGTTAAATATAATCCTCTTAACATCTGTTATAAAACAGTGAGTACTCATTTACCTTTCATTTCAACTTACGTAATAGGTAAGCCCTAAGTAAGCCACCAAGCGGATAGGCTCGGCTTACTCGTCTCTATCCCTAAGTACCAAAACTAGACGTCCGAAAACGTTTTATAATCTACCATTCAAACAATAGTGTAATTATGAAAGTAATCAATTTATTAGCAATCTTTGTTACCAAAACAGTGTTTTAGAAAATATCAGCAAATTCATTGTTTGAAATCTTTAGAGGTGATATGGAATAGAAATATTGTAATCCAACCAATACAATCTTATTTATCTTTATTAGTAAGCGCATAAGTCTCTTACAAACAAAAAAACTACAAAATCATACACAGCTTCAAACGTAATACGTCTTTTTTATTTCGAGCATATCATTTTAAGTGTATGTTATTTTGTCAATTAAATCTTGTATACTTAAAATCGTATTTTTACCTCTTTGAATCACTTCATAAACATTGTTTCATTGTTTTCCCTAACATTTTTGATAATGGATAAAACCCCCATAATCCGTATTAGCTGAGAATACAATCGCTTTGTTTATCTCCATCTGTACGCCTATTGCCTTTCTTTACAGCCACATATTAAACGTGGCTAAGACAATCTCGGATTACTTGAACGAATAGAACAGGGTCGTACTTAGAGTTAATCTTTAATGCGATTATATACAAAAATAACTTTATTCTACATTTATTTATAGACTTTGCTTATACTTCAACGTATTTTTTGCAAGGATTAGTTTGTGAAAAGCAGACGTCAATAATATTTTTAGGTACTATGCGGTACCTATGTTCGTACCTACTAGGAATTAATTAAAATGAAGAGTCATGAGCTACTAAATGAAAAATAAACTCATGAGCTAATAAAAACCTCAAAAAGCTTTCAAACACATTGAAAAGGTAATAATATTTTAATTACAAATAATATTCATTAGATTTAACGATATGAATAAATAAATGTCCACAACATTTGGATGTACTTCCAGTAATGAGTGGTTTATATATGAAAATATGTTTTTTATTACATCAAAATATGTTAACAAATATTTAGTAAAACCACAAAATGTTGTTTTGTATTAAAATTTTGCGCATTTCGGTTTTAAACCACTGATTTGGAGGTGTTTATGGATAGGTGTATAACAAAAATGTTTTTTGCTACCCAAGCAAGTATACCTACCTCTGTAATGTTAACTATAACTGATAAAGTGTATTGATTTAAAGAATTTGTAGAACCAACGACGTATAATTGCGCAAGGTACAAGAAATATGTAAATTAAATTTTGAACAGCTTTGTCTGCACTTAATTAAAGCAATTTATGAAGCATTGATGACGTCGGTTCCCGACCACCGCAGATTAGTGGCAAAATTCGATTTATGGCAACCACTAATTCATTACTAAAGCCAATTTACCGAATAGATGATTGAAATAGCTTGTCCATTTCAGGCTCTCCATTGTTCCCAAACAACACTTAATAATAATATTAATGAATTCACTTTTCAAGGCCACCAACTTAATGGGAATTGAATAATGCATTTTCATCGTAGTTTTGATGTACCTACTTTGTACAAAATGTGAAGTTTTATAACTAAAAGTTGGTATTGGTGCATCTCTTTTGTTCTTTTTTAATGAATTCGAGAATTAATTGATGTTAAAAAGGGTATTGGTTCAGATATTTCGCGAAGAGTTTTCGACAAATAAATACAAAAGGCTGATTGTAAAGCAGCTGTACAAATGCATATTTCAATTTGGCTCACACGTTCGTTCCTTTATTTTTACTTCATGAATCTTAATGCGTCATAATTTCACATCGAATAATATTTAACATGTAACATTCGACAGAGATGGCACACAGCAGAGTGATTTATTGGACCGCATAAAATATTATATATAAATATTTAAGACTGTCAAAAGATTATTCATAAATCTACCAGTAATCTTTTATCACAGCTTTTCGTAGACCAGTAAAGATTTCGACAGCGTAAGTACATCCTGTCTTTTCTTAAGATGACATGGTTTATGTTATTTATGTTGACGACCCGGTTTTGTCGATAAAGCCAAGCCTAGCTTGGATAGAAGGCCATCTGGCCTATATCACTGAATATGTAGTAGTATAAGTAAGTGATCAATAAAAAACGTATGGAATATTTATATGTAAAGGAGTTCTAATATTACAAAGACTAAAACTTTTGTTCCTATTCATTTATATAAGTTTTAAGACTAATTGTCGCATTCCCTTATAAGAATTTTTCCTTCGAAATCAATTAAAAAATAAATATTTTATAAGACCTTGCCGGTGCCATTCAAAATGTCAAATAAAATAAAAAATGCAACACGAAAGTTTAATTAAAACTCTTAAAGGTACGTACGAAAACAAAAATTCTAAAGCACTGTGTATATTTTATGAAGTTGTATCAAAGTTCACAAAGTTTTCTTACTTCATATTATATTCAATTCAATTTGTTTTGAAAGAAATAATTAATTTTCATCACAAAGTTGTTGAGAGTTTTTAATTAAGAGCAACAATATTATTTTGTCAAATAATAAAACATTCCTGTATTACTCTTTAGTATATGCTTTTGCATTATAAAGTAAATCCACTAACACTATACCCCAAACTTTGAACTCACGGTCTATCTAAGTGTACTTAAACAACTTGAAATTAGTGGAAAACACGAACTAACGCGAACACTTCCTAAACACTATGCATTTGGATTTTAAGCACTAATATTCTGTGCTAGTCACATCCTAAGCTGTATAAATCATATAATTCTTGTCGCCTCGCGTTTGTAAAGTTGTAACACCAGAAGTTAGAGCTTGTCGCGAATTAATTTACAGCTCAGATCCGGCCCTGGTTTTAGATTTATTGTTGTCGCTATTTCGGAAGCCGAGCACTCACTAGGTAACGATCGAGTGGTCTGTAAATAGGGGCTGTGGATTTTGCTTTCTACTGACAAATGGCTATAGCAATCCGTACCGATTCGCATTCCGTCGACTTTACCAAAGCTTAATCCCATTGATTAAAAGCTTAGAGTTTCGAATGTTGGTACTCGTAAGCTAGAACTTCGTCTCAGAGTTTATTGGTGGTCTCTTAGTGACCTTTGAATGGGCTCGTATCCAGTATCCAAGTATTGGGGACTAGACCTAACAGCCGAAACTGTAGATGGGATTATCATACGTTCTTGTATAGTGAAATTTCATATGTTCTGTGAAATAGATAACGGATTACTTACAACGCTACGAATATTGCTACACTGACTTCGCTGCTACGCCACTACTACGGTTTGCTACGCGAATGTTATTAATAAGAAGCAACGATCTTAAGTTTGCAAAAACTTATTTTGGATAGCCTTATAATTGTATTGTATAAAAATAAACTAAAGTTCCAATTGATTTGAACTCACTTTTTATATTTTTCCTTGTCGAACTTTGAGTCAGTTTTATGTAGCAGTCGTTAAATCGCCTAATAGTCCTTCCCCAAAGGGCGATCACAACTTTTCTGGAGAGCACTGAAATACCAGTTTCGTTCTAAATGTTATGGCGCAATTTCACTGATTGTAAGTATGAGTAACTCTTAGCTCTTTATAGATAAGTGTATTCAAACTTTTATAGAAAAAGTCTTCATTCCAAAATGTTTTATGCCATATATTTCTCACAGCTCCCACTTATTTATTTGATACTTTAAATCCGATTTATTTATTAATTTATTTATACTTCATGCCCAATTTAGTATGTACATTAGGTGGACTTAATGCATTGAGCATTCTCTACCAGTCGACCTTTGGGTGATGCAGAGAATCCAGTAGTAGATGCAAGAAGCAAGCGAAATAGAATACTATAACATAGGTTTATATAAACATACATAAAATACATAGAACTATTACTTATATACATATATTTATAAATCTCATACTACTTAATATACTTACACATATAGATACATACACTCATATATATTAGTTTTAGTACATTTAGTTGTAATTTGCATTATATTTTTCCCTATTTTGCACTTAAACTAATTTAAAACTTTATCCAAAACATAATAAGTCAATGAGCCGTAGTAACAGTTTAAGTAAAAAAATAGAATTAAATTCACAATTTAATGCCAGTTCTCCGCTTAATTCCTTGTGGCATTAAAAAACCTTGATCTCTCTTTTAATTAAGTTTTTCTCAGTGTAGTAAATTACTCTTCAAATGTCTCAGTCTTATCGGATAGAATGAATGATTAAAGTTTCTTCAAGTATTTTTTTCAACCTTTTTGTTAGAATTCAACAATTTTTTCTGAGAATTTTTTGAATAATTTTATTTTATACCAACATTTTTCTCGCCGATGAATTACTTATAAAAAATAACTTAAAGACTGTTTTGACAAGCATGTCGTTAATATTCTGTCGCTCTGTGGTAGACTTAATACTTATTGAAGTAAATAGAATTATAATACAAATAACAATGATAATGTAAATGTAATTTCAATAAATATTAATGTGTTAATACAATATACGAGTAGTAAAATTAAATGTTGAGTTATCAACCAAAACGAAAGAGTATATTAATATTTAAATAATTGTACATTAATATTTATAATAGTCCTCTTTCTATTTTTTTTATTTTTTATAACTAAGTAAATATAGTTATATCAAAATACATAAATTACATTAATTACTGGTCATCCCCACGTTAAAACACTCTTAGTCAATGTTGTAGATACAAACTGAAGTTAAAAAGAAAATTTTACTCAGAAACATTGTAGCTATCAGTAAAAGAACATTGAAAATTCGGCCATCGCTTCCATAGATTATTCCCTACATACAAACTTCAAAATTTTACCTCTTTAGTAGTATAACAATAAAAATGTATACAATTTATAATCTTGCATCATGCCAACGTTATTTTTTATTTTCTACACAAAAGCACATATCTTTTTAAGAAAAGAACGTCCGGCTACTTTTATCATTTAAAAGAGTTACTAATGTTTAAGTTAGTCCAGGCAAGTAGTTCTCTAGCTAAAAGTTTTAATTTAAGAACTAAAGTTTGGATTATTATTTAGTTTTATCTCTTTTATACCGTTGGCAGAAACATTAGACATTGCTTTGTTTCTATCTGAACTAGTTCAAAACTGATTTAATTCTAAAGATCGATGCATGTGTGGTAAATGAATCTTGGAATGTTCGTTTAACTACTTTATAAGCAATTAAATTAACAGCCTAATCTCTTGAATAACTTATGTCGCAATACATTACTCCTAGATACTTATTTCTAATAACAATTTATTTTCTATGTTGGTAAAGTTCTAATATAACCTAACCTACCACTCTTAAAGAAATTCTTCTTACTTTTCAATTAACAGCCTGAATAAAAAAAATCTGTCATTTAAACAACGACTTATTAGTTTGCTACAAAAATTTTACCACTAAGTTGCTTACCAAATAATTTTACGTTATTAAGTAAAACTTAGTAACTACAGTTTTGGTGGACATTCTTTTACATCGAAAAACTTATACCGTACCTATTTGATCATAAATATATAAATAAATAGTAGTAGAATTCCGTCGACAATAAACAAACTTTATCAAAGAAAATACGAACTAAATCCATTTTAAAACTTGTATTGTAAAACATTTGTACAATATTACAAAATTTTACAATTTATCGAATCAGCTAATACAAACAGAAAGTTACTTTATTACACTATTAGACGTGAACAAAAGTTTGAAAAACCCTATACAGTTAGTGGATCGAGAAAATATAAAACGAGTTGAACTACGAAACGGAAATCCAGCGAAACAGCATTGCTATATAAAATTATTTTCGCTGAGCAATCAATCGTTTATTACAGCAAATAATATTTTGAAACTCAACGGAAATTGATTGTTTAAAACTTAGCTCTCGAACTAGAACGAATACACGTGCCTTTAGTTTCAAAGCGAAGTTTTTCCAATGCATTAAGCACTTTTTTATGAGTTGTGGCTCTTTGTTCCAATTTAAACCTTGTCGTAATGATGTAAGCTACACTTTACTGGAAAGAAAACTTGAGTGTGAAGTTAGCTAAGATTCCTACACTATTTTTAGACACGTCTTGTAGTTGTTGTTTCAATTCTAAAATAAAAATAATATGTATTGAAAGAACATCATTAAATTTAAATTACCACTTAGTTTACACAGATATAAAGAATAAAGTCGAAAATGGTTCATCCTTTTTTCCTGGTACCGGAACCGAGACATCTTAAAGTAATTAAAAAATGTATTTATGCCAAAAAGAATATTAAATGTGCCAGGAAAAGTTCCATTTAAAAACAAAGGATGAGCTCGAACAATAAAAGGAATAAAATCAGTTATGGCATCAAATAAAATTTTGTTATTGACGCTTTCATTATCATATTATTGTTTTTCGTTTTATAATTATTGGAAATGGAATAGGACCTAGCCATAATTTCCTTCTTCTTATTGTCCTAATGGTGATAACTGTATTATTTTTGACAAACGAAAGTAAATTTTCAATTCAAATTTAAAACAGTGACCAATACTGGCTTTGCCGATGTTTCAAGGTTCAATGACACTATTGTATGTGAAAATTCGAAGCTGGAGTTATAGTGGTACGTGCTTAAGCGGTGCAAACAGGGGCGCTATAAGTTTTAACGATGCACTTTAAAATATACCATGTTTGACCTCACCAGTCTCATTTCAATGAATTCCCCCATTGAAAATCGTAACGATTTCTCTTATTGCGGTTCAAGTAGTAAAAGTTAAAACATTAAACTTTATACTGTACAAAAGTTATTTTATTATATTTCGTTGTTTAGTGTGATAGGAGTAAAGTTATCGTAACAGCATTTAACTCATTTAAAAATCCTCAGACCCTCCTAAAAGCCGGCAGCGCACTTGTAACTCCTTTGGTGTGGCGGGTGTCCATGGGCGGCACCGATTGCTCACCATCAGTTGATGCGTCGACTTGTTTACCAACCCATCTCATAAAACAAAACAAAAAGCAAACAAACACTTCAATAATGTTGTTTGTCCATTATCTGCCATTACAAGAGCACTAACAATAATAAACATTAATTAGAATACAACGAAAATGTCAACAACAACAACATCAGCAAAAAAAAACCAAAACAAATTCACACTCGCACACAGAAACAAATTAATCAAATTATAATTACACGAGTCTGACAAACAAATAAAACGGAAAATATTCGTTTATACAAATTATTTCATCAGGCAAAGAGTGTTCTCATGTCGAGTACAATGCGAGGTGACCTTGTTACGTGGGATCCTAATTGGCTGAATATTTGCTTTCACCAGACATGCGGCTCGCCTAACTCATAAAAGAGGTGGATTACAGGGCTTATCGCTCGTTTTATTCTTCATCAGGTACAGAATATATTCGGCTGTATAACTCAATGGAATTCCTTGTGGTAATCTGAGAATTACTAGCTGTGTTGTAAGAGGTTTTCTGAAGGAACTCGATCTGGAACGTAGGATAAGTGTATTAGTTTGGTTCTCTTGTTTTTTGGGGATGATTACAGTGCTTTTTGTTTGTACGTATCGATGGCTATCAACTATGAGATGTCAGATTCTTCTTTTATTATATGCCTTCTGAATTTGGTTCTGTTCTGAAACCGTGCATATTTTTTAACCGTGAATAATTTTAAATGAAAAAAAGTTCTGTATATTGTATAGGCTTTTTTTACTGCAAATTTGAAACTTACAAATTCCACCATGCAACTGTAAAACCTTAGTATGTCTAATGATGTTATCGTTCCTAGTGTTCTAACAATACCTTTTTAACGTATTATTTAAATAGCAAAACAGCTCAGCATTTATTCGGGTAGAAATGAGTTTATGAACCTAGAAAGCTGTTAGCATTGCTATTGTATTGAACGAGACCAGTCATTCAGTACATAACAGATTTTACAATATTATGTGGGCGCTTAATTCCAGCTCATTTATAGTGATTATGGTAATGACCTTTAAAATAGCAGATTTCTAATCTTTATAGCTAAAAGATTTTAGATAAATACTCTTTAGTACTAATGTTCAACTTACAAAAGATTAAATGTAATTATACTTCCCACGTTGTTCTTGTGATGGAATCGATCTGAAATTAACATCTGTTGAAATTTTCTTATCCTCAGGTTGTAAATAACTTATGAGAATTTTATAATTTGATATAAACATATATGACCTTTATTATAAATACCTGATCGATCTGAAATTTATGTCTGTTGTATTTTTCTTATCCTCAGGTTGTTAATAACTCAAGAGAAATTTATAATTTGATATAAACATATATGACCTTTATAATAAATGCACACTGGAGCATTCTGTATTCAATTATATAGACGCCAACAAATATTGTTTTTATACAAGATATTTTCGGAAATAATTAATATTCCAGACCCTAAACCAGAAACACAATACAGTTATTTTAGCAAAGCCTGAATCCGTACAAGTCTATTGTACAATAAAAAAATGCCAACCATAAAAAAATCCTTTGCTACGACGTCTTTATTCTGCGGTTTTTACTTTCAGGAAAAGATAAAAAATAATTTAATTTACGCTTTCAAAACAAAATAGGGTCTCATAAAAACGCTTTTGAAGTAGCCTTTAAAATATGTCGAAACAAAGGACTGTCTGTAAAGTATGAAGAAGAGAGAAACGTAATAATAACATTAAGGGAAGACCTATTTACCCAGTTTTAAAGGCTGAAAGTGAACTGTGAAGATGTTTGTCCCTCTTTTTGCTGCTCAGCTGGTTTATCGAGGATCACCCACGTCAAGGACCCCTTTTCAACCGTGTGTCACATTTAAGGATGTTTTATATGTAGGTCTGCGCAATTTTCTATGCATCCCTTAGCAGACTTTTCTTTGCAAAAATGCATTTAAAAAAGTTAAATACATTATCTAGTGGTAAATTAAAATTCTGTGTGTTTTTTTTGCAAAACATTGACTAATTATATTATAAAATTTATATAGATAAGCTTTGGTAAGTTTAGTAAATACCAAACCAAAGTCATACATCTTAAGGATATACCGTTCTATCGATTTTTACAGCAAAGTTATTCGTCTACGACAACAACAGAGTTCAAAATGCTGGCATATAAATCTACGTAGATATTTGCGGAGAGATCGTTGCATAAAAGATTGAACGAAATAGTGACGGTTAAATTGTATCGTGGAGTAACTCCCAACGTTTGGTGTCGAAGTGTCAATTCTAGAACGCGCCCAATGTGAAATTCAATTTAACATTTTCATTTACTATCGTTTTGAACTGTTGACGGTATTCAATATACTTGTTTAGTATTTAAATATCTATTAAAATGTGAAATTATGCTTTGGTGTTTTTTATCTGCCGAGTTATTTCTAAGCCTAAGTGCAATTTAAAAATATAAAATAGATTTTTATCTGTCTATATTCCGATGTTTAAGCTTGACTTAGTAACGTTCTGAAGTTCACTTTTAAAAAAAAACAAAGCTATCGCTGCACGTTGTCTGTATGCCCAACACCATTTGTCCCATGGCCTCATGGACGTTTCAAGTTAAAAATAGATAACAATAAAACAATACTCAGAAAGCTATTTGTTTTAGCATCTCAATTAACATTTACTTACATTACAAGGGTCATTCATAGTTTGTTGTTCAGTCCTCTTATATATTTTAATTGGCTTGAAATTTTGTACACAATATAAAGCTGAAGAGTTGTGTTTCTTGAACTATTGGTTTGAATTGAAGAATTCTTTTTGTTTTGTATAGTCGACAACCAATAGGTGCCGCAAGTGAGACCGTATTAGAGTAGCTAGTTTTGGAATATGAACCATAAACATTCTTCTATATTATGAATAGCAATAAAAAACTATCATCAATATTAATGTGACACTTATCTAGCGTCTTAACCTCAATGTAATGCTCACACACTAACATCGATGACTCACACATCTGTTTACTATTTACTTGTAAATCACCGCCCGTTAGTGTCTGTACTGACGCTATCCATTAAAAGCACTCATCCATCAATGTTATGTGATACCGCTTGTAAATAAGCCCCAATGCTTGAGGACAAAATAAATCCGACCTCGTACCACTGGGAATCAAAATCTTCCAATATATCAAATAAGTCCTTTTGCAAGATTTTTTTTCTATTTGCGCGGTTCACACGTTCAGTAGTTTTAACACGAATAAAAGTCGTTATTCGTATCTGTAATGTTTGTTGAATATCCCATAGATATTTGTATTCCCCCCGCCCACGTTTCAGACAGACAAACACAATCGGACCCGCAATTTTTCCTCACAGGGACAGGTGTAGCACATCCAATTTACGCCAATTATGCTGTTTGTCTCCAAGTTGTACTGAAAATACAATATCCAAAAATACTTTCCCCAATCCGTTATTTAATTCAGGGCTACCTACAAAACGCCTAACTCGACCACTAAATTATGATTATATAACGCTTCAATTATTCTCGAGACGCCTGTTCAACTGTAAAAAAAGGTTAATATTTCACTTCAGCGCGCACTACAGATGTTGAACAAACTCTCAAAGTGACCTTAAACATTTTAGTTATATCAGATACCTAGTTCCAGACTGTTTGGATTTTAAACTGAATTTTATTAACACCGGTCGTCAAACAGTCACAAATTTGATATTACTATTTTTGCCTAATAGTACCTTTGATGCTTTTACAAGTGTAAAATTTAATGTTTCAATAATACCATCGAACCGCTCTATAACAATTATGATCTGTAAACACTGGTTATTGCAAAGAAATTCCCCAATTCATACAATGTTAATTAATTTTGATTGTTTACAATTTGAACTCCTTGTAACCAACGGTGTTTCGAAATTAAATTAATTAAATACAAACATTATTAAATTGTAACAGTACGTTTGTTAAATTGATATGCTTAACGGCCTGGCACAAAAGCAATTAAATCGGATTATCCATGTGGGGTTTCAAAATCCTCTAGAAATCGACAGCAAAAATCTAAATCGGCTTACGATTGCCACAAGTTTGTCAATCCATATATTATTGATGCCACAAATCCCTACACGCTAACCCTCGGTTTACGACACCCCAGGGAACGACAGGAGCATTCTCATTTGTACTCTGGAAGGAAAATACGATAATAATTAATTACTAGCTTTATGCAGCGAAGGTCATCCGTCAAAGTGATGACAGTTTCCTCATCTTGTACTTTCGTGTCGAGTTTCTCGAGCCTGTCTTCTTTGCAACCACTAAATCATCCTCAGATGTTATCCATTACCCGGTCCGCTTGAGTTGATAAACATTCTCAATCACGATGCAATATTGTTTTAGAAGTTGTTGCTGCAATTGGTTCAATATTCTTTTCTCAAGATGAAACTTGGCGAAGTAGTGTTATTTATTGATAGTGAAGACAAATACGATAACAAATGTGATCGTGACAAAGTAAGCGGTGATAAAAAAGAGAGATATATTTTAACTGACCCCAAGTAATTTGATATCAGGACTAAGCTAGATAGAGAGAGAGATGGATAGAAAATAATAATAATAAAATGGTTAATGTGTGTCATTTTATGAAAACATACTGAGGACGTCGTTAGGTGACTACGTATTTTTCAAATGCCAGCATCAATCATTTGTTCTCAAAATGTTAAATTCAAATTTATCAAGTATTTTCTACTTGATAAATTTGAATTTAACAGTGGGTAGTTGTAAAAAAGAATAACAATATCCGGTGGACAACATACTAAAAGTGCATATTGGTTTAGTTTATATGTTTTATTCATTCATTCTTTGTCAATCCAATTTTTGTTTGTCATCTGACGCATTGTTTATTCCTATTGAAATGAACTCCGTGTGTATCATGCTCTGCTTGTGTTTTAGCTATAGTGAAATTAAGCGATACGCGGTACATAAAAATAACAACCTTTTTGTATTTCTATTTGAGTTATTCATACTAGTTTGATAGTAGCTGCCATCATGACGTAACTCTGTTACCTATATTTCAGCCAGCTGATTGAATAGAAACGTTGATTTCAATGCTATTTCCATATGGATTCATAGATAGGTGTGAAACTAAATTTATAGCATTTTTCATCTACAGACAGTTATTAGTGCGATACCGCGTAATGCATTTTTACGAATAGTAGGTATGTTCTGTTAATACTCTTTTTCTATTCCACTGAATTCTTCTGGAGACAGAAAGCTTCAAAATTAAAGACAATTTTTTCAAGAGAAATTTTCTTTTATTTTCTTTAAATTTTTCAATTTTTTCAAAGTAAAAGGTTGGGTCTCCGGTTGAACCTCAATCACATGGTGAAGCATAACGCAAGCGTAGTTTCACGTTAGTTTTTTATCTATATCACTCCAGTCGTGCCGGCCCATTCGTGACGACGCATAATTCTTCAATAGCTCATTCGATAACTTCTAGAATTAATGATCTCCTCCAACAAGATCATGATTTAAGAAATTTAGATGAAAACTTTTTACAAGGCGGAAGCCATTTTTCTTTCACTATTTGACTAGAATTTCCTTTGAAAATGGTCGCCAGTGAATAGGATGGCGTCAAAGAGCTTATTACTATAAAAAGTGCAGATAACCGCCTCTGCGTTGGGACCGTTTTATCTATCGTTTGATGTTTTTATCGTGCGGCAATTTTGTCTTGCACAGCTGTTAAGTTCGGTTTCATAATTATTTGGATTTTTGGGTATCAACATACTTTTGAAGAATATAATACATATAATCAAACAACAAGCATAACAGGATTTTATATAATTGAATTTTAAAATACATTTTAATATCCTTATTGAGCTGTCATATGTCAGTTGTAGCCAACTAGTTAAGTATATCATTCAATCAATTTTGTATATTTCCGAGAGTGATTTAATTTTTTTGCGGGTCGCGATTTTAACCTAACCGTAACACAAATGTGGACAACACAGTTGACAACCGTGAAAATAATAAATAGTAAAACACATTACCGTCAGTATAGAAAAATTACGAACAACAGCAATTTACTAAATAAGCGTCGAACAACATTTCTGTTCTATCCTTCAGTGTTCTTATTAGGGTTAATGATGCGGCTTTGATTATTCCTTTGATACCTCAGTAAAGAGGAATATCTTTGCAACACAAAATATTTGGTACGACGTTTATTCGGCAATAACAAGGCCTTGAAATAACTGAGCTACTTCCAAACGATGTTTGGCCAAATATCTATCACAAGGATAAACCTGATTGGATTCTAACAAAAGGATCTAATCAACCGTTGCTAATCAGCGTTCCTTCTGCCTTTGAGGAAGAAAGCATAACATGGATCAAAGTACGTAAAATCATTGAACAAGCGGGACAATGCAACATTAACAAAACATCTTTTGTTCTCTTAATTTAAATGAAATGTAAGTAGAATAGTCACGTCGTTATCCAAATTAAAGAGATTTCTTTTTTTCGTAATCAAATAAAAATATCCAACGAAATTTTTTTGCCAGGCTTATTTGGTCCGGTCAGCTTAATTGCTTTTTAAATGTGTTCTTGTTTGTTTATTGATAACGAATTTATGTATTTTCTCTGTGATACTTGTTTCTGTTTCAGTTTTACCTTTGTTGTAAAATAGTGGCTTAGTGGCTTTTGGACGTGGTTTGAATTAATTTGAAGTCTATTCGCCATTTTTAATCTCTCGTATGTCATGCATACGGGTTCGAAAATATGCATTTACCAATGTGACTTTTTGCAGTTACATTTATTTTTCAAGATTATTTAGATTTCACTAAAATACGGTTGTGCACTGTGGGCAGTGGGCACTTAAAGACAAGTGATGATGTTGATGTCCTTCACCATATTCCCAAATAACTTGTGAAAGCGTAAAGAGTTAGCACACACAAATTTTCTTTACAATTATGAAAACAAAAATTCGGTTCGAACGTGGGTATTGAATTTCTTTTCTAACTCCAACCAAAAACTAATTACACGAATAATAAAATCTTTTTGATTTATAAATTCTCACTTTATCTAGAGAAAGTTCTTAGAACACTTGGCTACTGCAAACTAAGAAAATGCAATTTTCTTTTGAACAGGT
Source organism: Spodoptera exigua (assembly GCA_902829305.4). NCBI lineage: Eukaryota > Metazoa > Arthropoda > Insecta > Lepidoptera > Noctuidae > Spodoptera > Spodoptera exigua. The sequence goes on from LR824612.2 coordinate 11,588,045, forward strand.
ACGTAAATTCTTTCTGTGAAAATCTTGCCCGATTTTTTTCGTATTACGAACTGTTCTGTTCTAAGTACTAAGGACTTTCGTGTTTATTCTGAACGTTGGTTTTGATGTATGAGAAGTTTATTACTCGTGACGTGTATCGTGAATAGAGACAGAGTTTTTGCTATCATCTATCAAATTTATTCCGTACACCTGACGTTTCTACATATTCGTTACTATGTCACAATATGGACTACAGTATCGGTACTGGAAATTTTACTATTTTATTTCAGGTATTATTTAGACGTAAGACGTCAGGAACTGATTGATTAGTTTTGCTCGGCTCGCTGTTTTCTTATCTTATGATTGATTGAAAATGAAATTAATTACTTAGAGTACAGTATACCCAGCCTATACCTACTTATTTATACTAATGTTATAAACAGGTAAAATTTGTAAGCTTGTATGTAATCTTCTATGGTAATCTTTGTAACCGCTGGTCGGGTTGCAAAAATTATTTCACTGATAGATAGTTCCTGAGTGCTATAGGGCTATAAAACATCACGCTACGATCAAATGGAGCCGAGCAGAGTGCGCAAAATCGCACGAGAGTAGCTAGTGATATTATAAAACTGAGGACATTGTTTGTTATTTTTTTTTTTATTCTAAATTTTTTTGTGGTGGATAGACATACATCGGGAATTGCTCACGTAGCTCAACAGAGTATGAAACTACACCTGAGTATCTATTACTAGATATTTTCGCGTTAGTCTACTGCCTATTCAAAATCATCAAACTGCATAAATTGCCCCACGTCCTAAGTTATAAAAAAATTTAGTAAAAAAAAATCAACGAAGACCTGTGAAGTACTATCGATATTATTGAAATCTTATCTTTTTCTAGTGCCTTCTTAATTAATAATGGTACATCGATTTCGCTGCCTCTAATACAACCACACCTTCAAGACTCTTTATATCATACTTCCATACTTTTAAGAGGATTTCAAGTTACTTTCAAAAGCGACATAAAAACTCAAAGGACTCTTTGGCGGCACCAATTTCATGTTGCCAAGAGCCTTCGTAAATATGTTTTTATACGATATAACGTATACATACATACGCGTTTGGTTGTGAGAATGAATTTCGGATACAAAAACTAAATGAACTCTACCTAATCGGTTATAAAGAGTAGGTATATATATGCAGTAACAATAAAACAATGTACAACAGTTTTTAGAACCATAAGTCTGTATAAAATATATTTTACTTTTGCAGGTAAGAATCCAGCCAAATTCAGTTTAGACCTAACGATAACCAGTGGTTTACAAAGAGGGAAAGAAAAAAAGTTTTTGAATACCATAAATAAAATTAAACACAAATCGAAGACAACTAACCTGTGCCTTCAATTCACACAAACAACATAATTGAAATCAAACCAATCTGTACACCTAAAATTAAAACAACTGACGGCGAAAATCGAAATAGGAAAACGAAATAAAAATGCTTCAATCGTATACATACGGATGGACTTACAGTTGATCCAAAAAAAGATGTCTTTCCATTGGCTCGGGACCCAGTCACAATCGGTTAATCTTCGTTTTGCCTCTATGTTTTCAGTTAAGTTTTATAGAGCCAGTGGGTAACGCGGCCAGCCTAGTTGACCCAGTCGATCATTATTACCTTCCTACCCTGTAACGTTTAATTTCGTACTCCACTAACCAAACTAGTTGAGCGTCAAATTGATAGAAAAAAATGATAAACATTTCACAATATGTGAGACATATATTTGGTCGAATGTAATTTTGAAGAAAAGTGTAAGTAATAGGATGTTTTGCAAAAATATGAACATGTTTTATATCCTTATTTAAACAGTTTATAAAGCCAAAGACACTTTATGAAAACTAATATCACCTTTTATTAATTAAAGCAAATATTATGTTGCTTGTTAAACATGTTACACGTTCATTAACAAAGTTGTTACAAAAAACACTGAATTTATAAGCCACGACTGTATTTAATATATACAACTATTACTAAAGAACGAAGTACGCGAGGTATTTCTCAAATATGTAGTTTTAGTTCTTGCAACTCGTTTACAAAGAATACGTTATCTCAGCGAAAAAATGCATTTTCATCCAGTTCATTAATTCTAGTAAGAGTCAAAGAAACAATGCTTTGTTATGATAAAATGTGGTAAGATTAAAATGTACTTGGACGGTAGACCAACATTCTATGAAAATATTCAGTTTCAGTTGTAAAAAAAAATGTATATTTTTGCAACGCTTTCTAAGACTGTCTGCTTTATAGACTGGTTCGTATTAATGTTGAGATTAGTCTTCATCAACTTTCGAGGCTGAAGATATAACAATAATTATGTCATAGAAAAACATCGTGGTGGCAAAAAGGGAGGTTAAGTCGCCCATTTCTTAAGCATGAGCATGCGGCTTCGTAACACTGGCTGTTACCAACGTGACGTTTTCCGACTTATATGTGTTTTCTAAGATAATTAGACACCATTGACATGAAAACGTCGGAAGGCAACCTGGACTAATATTTATTTATGCAGTTAGCCAGCAGTAAGTACTTACAGGCTGATGATGAAGATGTCACAAACACCATCCACTTACAAAATGAACTCATTCATTTTCCCAAATAACAAAACACAACAGCACCCTCTCACGTCGGCTAATAATATCAATTTGCAATCACACTCACGTCGTTTGTCAGTCGTGGTGTCTGTGCAATTACACACATTCATTGTTGTGGTCAGTGTTCAGTGCTAATGGTCCCTTTACATAAAGGGTCAACACCCAGCATACTATCACCATAACAATTTCACTTGTAAATGTAGCTTTAGGTTAACATTTACCGTTTTTCAAGCTCCAGTTTTTATAGCGAGTGTAGGGCCCATTATACCCAGATGGTTAGCATTAAGATTATCTGTATTCCAGACGCAGATCCTTATCGGCTTTCGAAAAGGTACTAGTCAGATAATGTGGCTTGTTTCAGATTTTATTTGACGCTATTTAGATTAAATTTTTTTGCTTTTGTTAAACAGCAGCCTGTTGAAGATATAATATATAAGTATACATTGGCGTATCTTCAGAATTACAGAAGTATTCAGGAATCAACTATAATAGAAAACTTTACCTTTCACTAGTTGCACGTTTCGTTGTCAAAAGCAAGCAATAATATATCTGTACAGTGTCGAGAAATTGCAAAGCGAAAGTTTAATTAAAAGTGTTTCTTTAAGAGCCGTTCGTGTAGCTAATAGCTACGGGAAGTTTATTAAAACTCACAACTTTCTAGGTATAAGCACGAAGCTCAAACACAATTTGCCAAAAACCTTTCATCCAGTGCGTGCACGTTCCGGTGTTTCTTGTCGTTGCAAAACTTGATTTAAGTACCAACTAAGAAGTTCCAAACTCCGGTAGTAAACAGTCGTTAAATGACTTACTCACACACCAACAAGAACTGGCTGTTACTCCTAAACTAATAAGTTGAGTATATAGTGTAATATAAGCAAGCAACTTTGACGTGTAAATATTTTATCATTAGGTGACAGTATCTTAGACTAAGTACTTAACCCCACTTTACTTTAAGACTTAAATAATGGTAATTTTAGGGAAAATAGCTGAGCCATAAAGGAGTGACTTATGACATTTAATGGCTGACAGGTTTGGTAAAAGGTATTTGCAACCCCAAGCTACATCCCGAGCGCCGCAAAGAGCCAATAGACCACCACACACGGGGCCCTATAGGGCTGATGTTCAGCCGGGGTTGCGGGGTAAGCGCAATAAGGCACCGCGACCTCGGCCCAGAGCAGGAGATGGAACAGGGGGAACAGTTTTTAGTCAGTAAGAGTCTGACATTCCCTCCCGTCCGGCCCTGGGCGGGAGAAGTCATTTGATGATTTTCCCTTCACAAAAAAAAAACCCTAAGCTACATCCGACCGAACGAAGCATAGTAAAGATAAACAAAATGTTTCAGTACTATCCGAATCAACTATTTCACACAAAAACTTCTACAAGTTTTTCAACTCGTCTAAATTTTCTAGAGTATCCTGCAGTTTATTTTTTAGCTTTGCTTTTGGCGTATCTGCCACTGGGTTCTGGCAATTTTCATACGATGTTCATTCAAAGGTACAAACTTTAAAGTACCGAAGTACTTTCAGTTTTCATTCAACTTCAAATTAGTTGGTTCGTTTTATTTCTTTGCCCGTTCATTCAACGTCTGCTTAAAAGGAAATGAAGAGTTATTTGCGTCTTTCGCGTTTTTGTGGCATCTTGGAAATTTGTTGTTAACTAGTTAGCATACAATTATTTATCGTTGCGAGTTGACATGTTCTAACAACAACAGACAATTCCAGCGAAACGACTTTTTTAACAAATACTTGTTACAGCGGAAATAACATAGAGTAGTGTCCCACCATATTTTAGCGGCACAGCGTGCTGACAATTCGTTTCGTAGTGTCATTTAATAACGAAACATTTCAAAAGGCAATAAAGCGAAACTTTGCGTGATCATGTTTACAACATTCGCCGCATTTCATATCCGGCACAGTAGTGAGAATTAAAATGTTTATTACATTTCTGTGGCTCGATCCAGTCGGTGTGTAATGTACTTGGAAAATATACGGGGTGTGTAACAAAATGCTCTACATATTAACTCCGGTTTGAGCGTGATTTCATTAGCGGGTATTCAGTTTACGTATTTGTCACTGAGTAGCGCTTTGCTCTCCTGTTGTAGTTATTCCAGTGATTAAGTGAACTGGATTCCAGAATTGCATTTTCTGTGTACATTTGAGGCAATAGTGATCGTGTTTCCGATTAGGCTACATGAAGGTATTAGCTTCAATATTGCATTTCTGGTCTTAACCGTTATCCAGAAGGGCTGTATTTAATGGTAGAATGGATTATGGCGATACGGAAATGCGGATATCGCCCTCGTCACTATACACCACAAACATCCGACACTAAACGTTTCTTGGACTAATGGCACCGTGTATCATTTTGTAGACCCTTGAACATATCTATCATGGTTGTAAAAGTTCAAGAAAAGAATAGGGAATGATGACCGGGTATAAAAATTTTAAATGTCAATATAAAACACGCTTTTCAGTAAACATAAATACTTAGATGAAATTATGAAAATAACAATACATTTAGGAGCCAGAAGAAGTAATTATGTCAAATAAGCTCAGTCAAGTTTGTTACCTAAAAATTGTGACTTAATATACGTATCTGATAAAGTATTTGATTGCGTTACTAAAGAAAATCACACATCCAATATTTTAACCAATCGACAAGACAGACATTAAGAACAAAGACTATTTCTAAATTCCCAACAATCGAATCGCAAAGCTCATTCACGTACTAAAAGTCTAGAATCGTTAGCTAACAATAAGACAATCAGAAAAGCCAGGTGTAGCAACAAACACCCAAAAAAAATATTACTGCGTCCATTACATAGTGACTTACGGAGCCGTTCGTACGTGAACTACATACGAGGAATTGTTAAAAAATTCCCTCGAACAGTTACAGCCCGCTGGCCTATAGCCAACATACATTTGCCTCGAAATGAGTAGATAAGTAGCCCCCATAATGTAGGTGTTACTTTCATTGCCAGATAAATTTGTGTTTTTGCAATTTTCGTCTTTATGGCACAACAATTTTGAAATCGGTTGAGTAGTTTTTGAGAGCATTCATTGCGAACACACAGACTCAAACACCTCCAAATAAAATAAATCACGTCTATAATAAATCATTAGTGTAAATGCCCAAAAAAATTAAACGAAAAAAATCCAACCTTATGAAAATATCTTACAAAGTGAAGCGAATTAGAAACAGTTTGAATTCTTATAGCAAGAATTCTCTGAAATGACTTCATGATCAATATAACGTGCGCTTCAAATATTTATGGTATTGTATCTGACGTTGATATGGTTGACCAGGCTTAGTAATTTACGGCTCAATTATTGCCATTAAGATACGATGCATTAAGTATAACGATGTTCTTAACCTACCATTCAACACGTTAAAGTTGAAACAAAACTTCAATGAAGCATATAACGTTATGGTACAGTTAGCTATTCCATTAAAATAATTGCATACCGCATTATTCATGTTCATAAACACACAATATTTACATAAACGTGTACATTTGCTTTTGTATTATTGAAAATATGTTTTGTATGGTAAATATTAACACAATTTATTGATTTTAACGGTTCTGCATTATTATTGTAGATTCCTCAATACCTATCTGTTTTATAATCTGATGCATTGTTAGTGTTTGATGCGGCTTATGTATCACTGGTAAGCTAAGATACTGCTAATAAAATTTGCATAAGTTGGTCTCTGCAAACGACGCCACAACTGCCACCTGGAATGGCTAACCAGGCTTAGTGCTGCAATTTTTATCAGCTTTGATCTCAAGTGGCTGTCTTTTTTAGTCGTCTCTAGAGCCTCACTTTAAGTTGTAAAGTTTTGAAATGAATTTTTTACTACACTTTTTAATACTTTAGTTTAGTGCTTCTTAAAAATTGTGCACGCTTATCGCTGGTACCGTTTAAGGTGGTTTAAATGGTTCATTTCACTAGTTATTTTTGATGACTCTAGACGATTTTACCTATGTCGTCTTCTTCTCGTAAACCTCGAAAAGTTTCTAATAAAATATCACGTTTTCTTTCCATCCATAACTCATTCAGGTGCTTAAAGTTTTCAGCACTTTAAAATTTACCACCTCTATTCATTTAATATTCTACGTTGAATTGTTGAATGACACTTAGTTTTCTCTGCAGTCCCTCTGCGTAGAAAATCTTCCAACCAAATTTACACAAGTTTGGCAAAACAAGAAAAAAAAACAACCCTGAATATTTTAATACCTGCAAACCCTTGAGCTCTGACCTCTTCGAAATTGAATTATGTTGCTTGCCAAATTGCAAATTGACTCGTTATTTTTTCTCTCGTAATTTCATTGTTTTAGATTCGTATTGTTTAAACTTTTAGTATAGATATATAAACTTTTATATCGATGCTAGGTTCTTAAAAATATTCGATTTTCTACTTTTAGCTTTGATTTTACATCTAAATCTACGGTAGTTCAATTTCAATTAGATTGCCTTTTGGATAAAATTTCTATCCTTGATCTTCTATCTGTGGAATAATAAGTTTCGGATCCTTATCAACATCTGTTGTAGTTCCGTATTCAGTTTTTAACTTCACATAAGGTATTGGCTTGAGTCCAAACAAAATGCTGCCTAGCAGTAACTTTCGTGTATTTATGTTCACAACGCACATGTGAATGGCATTTCTTGCCTATATACTATTTATTTCACCAATATTTTTGTCGTTTCTAGGTGCGATATTTCATACAATTGCATAAAAATGTTTTATTAAATAATAACTTGCCTCAATGCAACTTAAAAAGTAATTTGGGTCATAGTTCTCTGAGACAGCAACCACCAGAGGCAATTTGGAAAGATTAATGACAATAGAATGGCTTGTGACATCAGAACCACTGTTTTAGTTCAACACTTTGGTAATTAATTCTCAGCTCATTAGACTAGCTGTTTCTATGACCTTAAAATCAAGTTAAGATTGTAAATGGCTTACTTTTTGTGTAGGTGTAAGAAGTACAGCAAAAGGAAAAAGTGTTCAGTTTTGCACTTGTTTGCTGCGTGGCCTATTTTTACTGTCAACTAAGCTAAGTAAAGCTTGGTTATCATCGTCGTCTTGGAAGACTGCGCAATTAAAACTGACTCTAAGTTTGTTCGACTGTACTTAGGCAAAAGTACCACGAAATAACATATTATATTACCTAGAGCTTTGTTATAAAGACTTATATACGAGTCTTATTTACTTCTCCTTCAACTTGATGTTTGATCATTTACTGCTAATGTACTTCGCTTATGTTGTATATCGGTATTTGAAGGAACGTATCGCTTAACAAAACTTTTCCTATTGTATGCCTTTGTATTCACCCGTTAATATAGCTTCGCCCTCTTTCAAGTTTCCACGAACATTTCATTGAATTCCTGGAAACCTTAATTTTCTAAATGTTTTCTAAGTTTTATTGATACATTTCCTTTGTACCATTTTTATTTGGATATCATTAGGTTTATGGTGAGACCCGTATCACTTCCAGTACGGTGTTTGTTCAGATTTCACTTAGGAAGCAAAGTTTGTCGGTGCACTGTTCTCGGTACTTCAACAGCTTCACATTTTAAGTGCCCCACATACGGGCCACGAGCAAACTTACTAGTCTAAGCTCTCGGAATAGTGCTACAAAGTGTCTCGTTCCACTCTCGACACGCTGGCTTTAAGAATAAGATATGTGCCGTTCCAAATATTTGCCTATGGCATCTTAGAACTGTAGAAGGTTTTAGTAAAAGATGATAAGACAAAGAAACAACCTGGAATCACTTTATAAATCTCAAGATTCTTTCATTTATAATGATCGTTAAATACTCTACACTGAAAACCGTTGAAGACTTTGCTATGTATAAGAATAAGTCAGGCTGATTTCGTATTGTAACTCAAAAATAAATTTATACTGGGTGTGAAGTAAAACAATGACGTACCTGACTCATTAAAATTCCATTACACATTTCCCATGTATATTTCAATCATTTATTCATTCCGTTTATTTAGTCGACGGTAATGTCACTTGTTAATCTCAGGTTTTCATTGAAATGTACATGTACTGTTATCACAAATACTTATTTTCAAATAGGTACAGCAGATAGATCCACACACTTACAGTATTTATAAATTCAGTGACAATTACCTATAACTCTACCAACATAACATTAAAATGGTACGGTAGTTCTTAGTGCCAGAAGTAAAGTAAACTTTTAGACTAAGCTTTTAGCCTAAAAGGTCTAAAACTTTACTGATATTTGTAAAGTAACTAACTAATCTTATTGTGTACCTTATCAATAGATCTCTTAAGTCGTTTTCGCGACCTTCAAGTAATATAATCGTAGTCTTGAAAATGGTTTTGCTGCCAGATCCAGCATAACTTAGCTCGACACTCAAAGCGTAGAAGTGTTTCTATTGTTTTGAAACCTTTTGCATAGCCCAAGGAAAACTATGTATATCTTCACCGCTACGGGTTCAGCTTCCAGTTTTAGTTATTTCTTAAGAAAACACCATTGTATTGTGTAGACGCTAAGATTATTTTCGGCCATTTTTAATAGCTTTTCTATCTTAAGATTTAAATACTAGATAGGATTTTCACATATTTCTGTGTGTGTTTAGTAAACATCGTGTGTTGCATTACATTTATTGAAAACTAGCGTTGTGAGTGTGACCCCGCTTCACACGGTTCCAACTATCTCACTAAAAGGAATAGTTCACTTTTTCCCAATTTCCCCCTCTAATTTTCAAATATTTTCTTTGATCAGAACCTTCTCCTGACAATAATAAATTCAACAAAAAAAGAATTGGCAAAATTGGTCCAGGCGTTATTGAGTTATGTGCGCTTACCAACACATTTTGGGATTCATTTTATATATGTATAAAAAGATTAGAAGTAAATCTACAGAAAGATAATAAGTTGCTGGAAATGGCCGCTAGTAAGCATCATTATTTTCCTATAATGCTAGACAAGTTTGCCATACATGTTTATTCTCTCGAAATTACCATAAAGGCAGACATTTCTGTTCAAATAAACACTCGCCTGTCGACATAGAATTTTTGTGTGTAAGCCGTCAGTGAATCCTTTCCCCCATATTAATATTTTGCTGACTCATTCCTCATCTCTGTGACCTTGAGAAATGTTCTGGCTTATTCATAGAAGACACAGCTAAATGTGGATTGCGGCAATATCAACGTACTTACATATGTAATACTTCACTTACCCTGGGAAGGTCAAATGTGATACGACGTGAAACTTGGAATGTTCACATGAAAACATGTTTTGGTTACTTAACGCACTTAGGTTATTTACTTAACGGATGCGGGTATTTTACTATCCTCGTTTTAAGACCCTGTTTCCTTTGTACCTATTGTTTGTGTAGCTGGATTTGTTTTCTTTGATGTACGTTATAGTTTTGTTCTTTGTATTCCATGGATCTTAATTAGTGTTGCCCAAATTCAGTCTTGGTCTTGCAGTCTTGGTCTTGTTCTTGCGTTTTTGCAAGACCAAGACCAAGAACAAGACCGCATATTTTTAGCAAGACCAAGACCAAGACCGACCGTGCAAGACTTGAGCAAGAACAAGACATAGCCTGCAAGACTCTTGCGTCTTGCAGCTAGGACTTAGCGCTATTTAACTGAGTAGTTAGGTGCAACAGTTCGGTGTATAGGTAGGTACGCTTAGGAATTCTATGAGACGCAAAAAACTGTATCAAACAATATGAATAACTGGACCTATGCGCATTACGACTAATACCATAAACATAGCGAATAAAAAAATATCTATTAAAATCAAACATGTTGTGCATGCATAGTTATGTTTTAACCATCGGCACTTTGATAATGCGGCATCAAAGGTTTTGTACTTACTTCTCAAAGAAATTTGCCGCTTTTCGGAAGTACCTACATGGTTATGATACACGCGCCGGCGGCTTCTTTTGAAATCTAAAGCAATCGTTGCCGCCACGCCGAAATCATAACATTTGACACTATTTGATTGCCGCCATAGGGCGTAGGTACTCATGCAAAATAATTTCGAATTTTAAGAGTACCTACAGGTGTTCCAAAGAATAAATAAGTTTTAGAGTGTTATTATTACTGAGGTACCTACTATTATTGTACATTTAATCATTATATTTCTTAAGTTTTTACAAAAAAAATAGCAAAAAAGTGTTCAAATATCACCCGTGTAATAAATATTGTAGCCACTTTTAAATATACTTGAAACTGCTGAGAGATTATTTTCTAAAGCATCATTAGTAATTAGAAAACATAGAAATAGGTTAAGTGATGAGTCAGCCAGATGGTTACTTTGTATTAATTCTTGGTCAAAAAAATTGATATAAAGTATCATAACCTAATGATAAAGCTGTTGATTTGTGTTGTATTTTATTTTGTTATTCAAATAAATGATAAATCGTAAAACTATTTTATTAAATTTCTTATAAGTTGAGGGTTCAATCTCTTTCTAGACAGATAAGTATTGTTCTTTAAAATACAGTCAAGTTATTGTAATTAATTTGTTTTTTATATGTTTTAGCAAATGAAAGCTTATAAATCATAAATGTTTATTAAGAAACAGTTACTTCCATGGAAGACGACATATAGGTCAGTTGATTGTTCTTAATTTTTCGAATTTCTTATCAAATCTTCAGTTATTTATTAATCTACTTGATCTTTACTATGGCTATGTTAATTCAAGCTCACAATGTTCCAATTCTAATACGTTTTTCTAAGATTTAAAGTAAACTTTAATAAATAGTAATAGACTAATAGATAATTGCAAGACTTGCATGACTCTTGCTGCAAGACCAAGACCAAGACCAAGACTGGGAGCGCAAGACCAAGACCAAGACCAAGACCAGGTGTATTGGCGCAAGACCAAGACCAAGACTGGCTAAGTCTCGTCTTGTTCTTGCATTTGGGCAACACTAATCTTAATAGACACGCTAGGCTTTGATGGAATCAGTATTTTGAAGCATCTTTTTTTTATAAAGAAATTATTTAGAGAACTATGAGACTAAATTGTATTAGAGTCGGCAATGTCCCCGCGATGAGCATGCTGCTCATGAATAAGAGTCCCGTTGTGACTTGAAACTAGTAGAGCTTTTCCTGTTATTTTCAATAAACTTATTTGAGTATTTTGGTACCTTTTTATTCTTTCTTAGTAATTTAAAATAAACAAGGTATTCTAATACATACTTGTAAGATTTCTACCGGAAAGTTAGTTTTATTAGAAACTTGTTGACGTCGATATCAATTATAAATTTGACATAAAAATATAATTATTATCTAATGTAAACGAACATTGAAACGATCATGTTGGACAAGAGCATATTTTTACAATAAGACCTTCTTTGATTATTACGCTGAAAATATAACAAATGAAAACAAATGGATACTGACAGGATAAAATAAAAATAACATGAAGATCAAGATTTCCGCTTTGAGCTAAATGATCACAGCAACAATCTCAATGTGAAACCGAATTTAAAATTTCTGCCAAAGTACGGCCCAGAGCGATGACAAACTTTTTCTCGTTATGCATAACATGATCCACAAGAGATATGATCCTAGATCCATCCAAAACTAAATGTCTAACTTCGAAACACCATTCATACTTTTCACACGAAACTCAACAAAAAAGAAATCGAGTGTCTGGAAAGTAATGAAACTATCTACAAAGTTCTGACGGCGTCGTTTATATAAACTTGTGAATTTGCATGAGTTATACTCTCAGTTTTGATCTTACTCATGGCAAAACTTTTGTGGGGTCCCTCTATAATTTATTTACTTGTGGAATCGACTTTGCGATCGATATCATATATATTTTTATTAGAATACAAAAATACGCCGAAACTTTTATCATTTTTGCTTTCGGAATGAAAGTTTGTTTTTTAACCTTTCCTATTGACTTTCTTTATTTCCTTTCATTCTATCTTTAAACTTTTTTCATCAAATTCTGTTATAAAGGGCTGGTATAATTTAATTTTGCTTCAGTAGGATACTTGAAGCTGGAAAGTGTACCTAACGAAGTATGAAATCACTTCCCAGGTCACTCAAACGTAACTGCTCACGACCACCATTTCCCGAGGTACTTAATGAACGTGGAAAATCCTTTGAGGACACTCTAGTGTAACTTTAGTGCACTTAAAAACTCGAGGACTTGACTTCGGTCATTGGCTCCTCAGGTGCGATGGGGATCATTTTTGCTAACATGGCAACAATAAAAATACTTTTAACGGAAATGTTTGCGTTGCCTACCATAACATTTGTGTTTGGCGTTGTGAGAGAAACCATCGAAGGGAGTGTTACTTTTGACCTCATTTCTTGGCTCATGTAATTGTATGGCTCCGTTAAGCTTTATACTAGCCATTCAAACGCTATGAACTATACGTGCCCTGTCAAATAACTCACGATAAATTGAATGCAGAATTTATTCTAATTTATTTCACTTTGATTCTCGAATATCCGTTGACTTACATCCATATACACATTAAATCTTTTAGCCCATTATCCTTCTGTTTGGCTCCGTCACACTCGATCGGGTCCCTCACATTTAAATGTAATTTATACAATCCTATTCACATTATTATTCTTAAAAAAAATACCCTCAAGTATTTGTCTAGTATCTTATGAGATTGCGTCATTATGCAACCTAAGACTTTTTCAAATAGAATCTTTTTTTTACTCTATCCCTATTCATCATCATCAGCCTATAAGTGCCCACTGCTAAGCAAAGGCCTCTTCTCGCACGGAGAAGGTTTGAGCATTAATCACCACGCTTGCTCATGCGGGTTGGCGATTTCAAACTTACAATTAGAAATTATAAGAACAGGTTTCCTCACGATGTGTACCTTCACCGTATGTCAGTGGTGTCTAAATAATCATAGAAAGTATATATAACTCGGAAAAAGTCACATTGGTACTTGCCAGGTTTCGAACCCAGACACCCTCATGCATGAGAAGCAGGCTCCTTAACCTCCGGGCCACCACGACTACCCCTATTAGCTGTGGCTTACCACGCACGTTATTTTGGAATATAAGCAACAACTAGTCATAACCAGCTTTATTGTCATGCTAGTACTCGTCTAAATAGTCCCTAGGGTTGTATAACAACGGGACTAGCACCGAAATTATCTTTCTCAGTTAATCACCACCGTGACAGTGGTTATTGCAGAAATTAGTACGATAACGCCGAGGCATGAAGTTATAGAAATAAACAATGGAGGAACTGGGAAGAGAGTTGAGTCATTACGCGATAAACATAGTATATTAGTACCTATGTATATTCATATATCTTACAACTACACGTTCTTGTGATAGCAACGAAATTAGTGTATACGTGGTAGTAAAACATTGAGTTTTCAAATTCAACTTTTTAAATTTTAATAGTAAATGGTAAAATCTTCAAACTATTATGTCCATAGTTAATGAAAGAACTTTGTAAATGTAAAGCATAGCAAATCAAGCTTGAAAAGTATGTAGACCCTGTAAAGAAACTCGCGAAGCATAACTTTTCAAAATATACGCAAAGAGAAATTTAAATCTTTATGATTTACACGGTGCATATTTTGTTGATAAATATTATATTTTCTTTAAATATGTAGCTGATGTTTCTGAAATGATTTAAAATGCTGTAACTATAATAAAGTGTTGTAAAAGACTTTTTAACTAAGTAACAGCGCTTGCCGAACACAAGGATTCACGTTCATTAAACAAAGAACTTAAGTATAATTAATTTGACATAAAACGGTCAACATTAATATAAAAGTTTTCTAATGAATTAAAACGATAGGTAATAAAATTAACCTTTTAACTTCAAGCGCGTCACTCACAGTAATCCCTTGTTTCAATTTTCATGATAAAATTATATTTTGTGTGGAACGTACGTACATACGTAACTTGTTAACGAAATTAGAAACTTCTTTATGAAGGTTTTTGTTAAATTACCTACGAGTAGTATATAAGTATCTGTTTGTAATGAACAACAGGATAAACTTTGATATCTTAATTACTTAATATCCGTATTCGGTATTGCTTGTTGGTTCAGTTTCATAATCAGAGCTCCTAGAATGTAAAGGCAGAGACTTGTATAAAGTTCAAACGTTACAACTTGTTCTAATGAAGTTTAGATAAAATTAGACCTTAAATTAATTAATTATTAAAAATATTTATGCAAATGTTTTGTATGATTAACCAACGAAACAACGACGGTATTTATTATTTTCAGTTTAATTTAAAAATATTAATTTATAAGTGTGGGAGAGCCATGCTTCGGCACGAATGGGTCGGCTCGACCGGAGTGATACCACGGCCTCACAGAAAACCAGCGTCAAACAACCACAGCGTTGTGTTCCGTCGTGTGAATGAGGTTATTGAAGGCCCAATCCTTCCCCTCCCCCAATCCATAAATCTCCAAATCCCTAATCCCCAAAAGATCGGCAACGCACTCGTAACTCCTCTGTTGCAGGTGTCCATGGGCTGCGCTGATTGCTTACCAAACCAGGTTATCCGTCCGCTCGTTAGTCGACTTATTAAATAAATAAAAAATCTCGTGAATTTTCATCTTGGTGTATTTAAAAAGAAAAATTCGCCATCTACCGACGCTGAATTTAAATTCTAGGTACACTTCTCATCTCATCAAGAATTCCAATCAGAAATTTCAATCAATAATTGAAGTTCGTAAAAAGCCTTGAGTCACTAAAAATGTGCGCGTATTTCAATTTGAAGACGCTACGTGAAAATACGAGATTAAAGTTAAGGGAATTTTGTAGTTTCACAATCCAAATTACAAGTCTTAGCATTGCAGTATTGGCACTTGAAAATTTGACAAAGTGTTACATACCGCTTGTACCAGTTAACTGTTGACGTTGCCGAAATAAATACCACATACCCTTAGGCTGTTAGGCTGCCGTGTTGAGCCTTTGTTCAAATACGTCCCTGCGAAAAGTTTAGGAGGATTTTCGTTTACATATTTTTCTATTTATTCTTACATCTCTCAAGATTTACTTTCGTATAATTAAACTGTCAATTTATTGGCACATTCTGAAACGATTCAGTTTAGGCCGTTTATATTTTAATTCTGCGCAATACTTTACTTTTAAATGTTTCAAAATGTTTACTAAAATTACAAATACACACCTCAGAAGTTTTCTACTCATCGTATCCGCGCCAGTGTCCTTCAATACCCAACCTCGTTATATTATGACATCGCAATTTTCATGATGTAATGTAATAAATAATTACTTTGAAACTACCTCTACACTGGACATATTACAGCTTTATCTTTGCAAATTCAAATAATTCAGAACAGTTCGTTTCACCGTCCACTCATTTGCATAAGCTGGTACTGCTTTTTAGTATAACATGGCTGTATATTTCGTATCCAGTTTTAGAATAAAATGGCGTTCGTTCAACCGTTCTGTAAACGGATTACCATACGGGCTACAGTTTTTAGCCATGCTAGCTCAACTAGCGTTGAAAAAGATACGTTTCTATGTTAACCTACCCTTACTGCTAGAATAGTTCATTTTACATCTATTTAGGCATCGAAACGCTTTTTATTTTACCACTTCCCAGCCAAAATTCTTATGTTTTCTACAAAACTCTCAGAAACGATGTTTTACCGTTATTTATGTTTTTTTTTGTATCAAAATACGTAAAACCGTCATCCGGCCTTTGTCACAGCTCACAAACATATTAATAAATCTCCTGAATTGGTTCGGTGGCTCCGTCCATCCTCAGAAGCCTAATAATCTTGGATAGTTTGTTTTTTTCGAATAACGTGAACAAAGTTTGAAAGGAATGAACATAATGGAACCAATAAGAAACCACAGAGCGATGTAATTTTCTTGAAGCATGATGGTTGTAATAAAGCTTTCCGATCGTAATTCTTATAAAATCCTAATAAATTTTAACATCCTCTTGAGAAATATTAGAAGGGTCATCTTTTTGGATCTATATACCCTTAGGATGAGTTATTGGTCATATAAAGGTAGTATATTCCTCGGTTATTCCAATACTGTTAAATCATTCCCATCGTCTGAATGAGCGAATCGTTTATATTTGTTACGATCATTAAACCGAACATTCATTTAAACGTCCACATTAATTTTCGCTGTTGAAACAATAGGGAATTGTATTGTTTTTATTTATGGTCCTAAAAAAGTATTACAAATGTAACTTTTTCTCGCTTCTTGTGCGGAACATTGTGGGGTTATATATCGTAGATTTATGGCAACACTTCTGCTGTGTTCACGCATAATACCAAAGCGTTGTAGTTTAGTGCTCTCGTGCCTCGCTCCGGAAGTCTCGTAATACACAATATTTGTGTTATATCCCATTATTTCATTTTATTATTTAGTCGGTTTTGTCCCCAGTATGTGACAATAGGCTGGCGCCTACACCGAGCCCAATAATGAAGCTGACATAAAATGTCTGAGCTATAGTCATCAGTGTACATTGCTTCACTCTTAGGAAAACTTTCATGATTTCATGAGAGCATGGTATTTAAGCATTGTAAAGTGTATTTGCAAAAATCAGGATTCAGTTAACTTCAACTTTTCAGCTCAGAAATCATAAATAGCTTGCTGTATGAAAATAATATTTCTTATGACTATAGAGCTGAGACCACCAAATTGTTTGAATGAGTATCAAACCTTTTTACAATTAAAAAAAAACTGGTCTCCAGTTAGGGAATCCATTCATAAGCATAAAATTATGTATATAAACATAATTATGTATGTAGGACTCTGTGTGAATATGAAGATACTGGTAGTTTGAGACTATCGCCAACTAAACGGCAATTGGCATTGATATACGACGTCAATATATTTTTTTATTGCCAAAATACGTGACAGTATTTCTTTATCATGCAAATTCAATGGTATTTTTTTATTGGGACAAGCCCGCCCAAATCACAAAACCGATGCAACTCCTGTAAGCCAGGATCTACAGTACATACAACCATGAAAACACCGGAACACTGAAGTCCGGCGCGTCCCAGGGACATGAATGACTGTCTTGGATCCCGCAACGAAATAAATCAGAAGATATTATTTGCGGAGAAGAAAAAATTCAATGGTATATGCGTTAACGATAATTGTGACTTAAATTTATTACGTACCTAAAATGTTACTAAATCCGAAAATCATGTCTGTTCCAAACACGGAGTAAGAACAAAGTTCTTGTTTGTTCTTACTCCGTGGTTCCAAACGCCTTAGGCACATATACATATAATTCAATAGCCCTGATGTTCAGCCGGGATTACGGTTGAAGCGCAACGTATCGCGGCTCCGGCCTGGACCAGAAGAGGGTAGTTCCTGGTCTGAGTCTGACACTCCTTTCGTCACACCCTAGGTGAGAGGAAATAATTTGAAGATTTTCCTCTCAAAAGAAGATCAATAAAATTGTAGATGTTTAAGTTTCAATAACACCATTTTCCTTCTTGTGAAAGCCAGCAAAATAATTAAAAATAAGAAGTAAAATTGACAGTATGTCGATCTAGTACATAGTGAAGCTATTAGGGGTCCTTCTTAAGGGTAGATTCTTATGGCGAAAAAACGAGCAAGAAACTCCATGGCTATTACTTTTTCAATCAGTTTTTCGTTTCAATTTTTTTTCCATTATTAAGTCGCTTCCATTATGTGCATATGCATTAGTTAAAAACTTGCAATAGATAAGGCATTTGTACCCATAAGAAATGCTATACCATTTACAGTTTTGCCCTTCAATTTTAAGCATGCCTAACTAGTTTATCGGAATTACTGATCCTAATGTTATTTCAATTCCCTGTGGTCCAGTTTGGGAATATCGAATAGGCTGATGACACAAAATTGCTTTTGTCACATCATTATCGTAAATATCCACGGTTTTAACCGATACATCGGCTGAATTGACCAACTAATACAGTCTAACGAATATTTATGGTCTCATAGTTTGAATTGGCGAATGAATCTGGCTTATCTTTGTTTATAGATATCCTTTTTATCCCTTTGTTTTTTATTCCAATGACAAAAACAACTTCATTTGTTATGTGTGCGTATGTGCGTATCGAACCGGTTCATCAGAATGAAAACTTAAAATATATAAAATAGTCTTTAAATAAACTTTTTGTTTGTCGGTAAAATAATCAACCAGTACTGGTAAATAAGGGGAATTAAAATAAATAAGCATTTAATTTTCCAACATTATGAAAAGGTACCTAGTAGATACGATGAAAATGAATCAATATTTTTTTATTTGATACGTTGAAAAATGAGAATACGAGTCACCTGATGGTGTACCATCGTGCTCTTGGATACCACTGTAACACCGAGGAGTTACAATTGCATTGCCGGCCTTTTGGGGTTAGGTTTTTGAGTATGGGCCATTTTGAGGTTTGGCCTTCTGGTAACTTGACTCTCACAATGAAACCACTAAAGCATTGTTTCACGCACGCTTTTGTGAGGTCGTGATATCACTCGGATCGAACCGGCCCACTATTGCCAAAGCATGGCTCTCCCACAATTTACTTTATCCCTGTACATATACAAGTATTTATTTTTATAAAGCAAATATTCCTTTCATGTTGCCTTTTTGCATTTTACTCGCGTGCAATGTGGACAGACGAAAGGAAATTTGCTCTTTTTAGATTTTACCCAGTAACATTGTTAGCAATTCAACGAGCACCATAACACCAACTTTTGTGAAAAAAGAATGTCAAGTTTCTGATATACGACAATATTATACATTTTCAACGTTTGTTCTTTTAGTCCTACAACTATAAATTAAATGCACGTGTGCTAGAAAATGCTTGTGGAACCACGCGAAGCAATTTTTCATCTTGCACGTCCAAACATTTACATTGCTTTTTTGATCCTAGTCTTTGCAAAAGTTTATTAACATCTGACTTGTTAGCAGTTCGCTTTATATCGCTGCAGCGCTGGCATAGGAATTACGCTGTCGCTGACTGTCATACCGACCCACTGCATCGGGCCCGATTCAACTGTAATATCAAAAGGATTTATTGTTTAACGTAACACAACGCCGACCTTTATTTATTGTTTTATAGTGGAAATTTCATTCTGTTTCCTCATTTTTAGTGTACGCTTGTGGACAAGACCTTTTTTTTTAAATACATATCGACAGCAGCTGGGATGAAAAATATTGGTTGGTTTACCTTTTGAATACCTACATTCAAAGTGACTACAACAACAAAAATAATTCAATTCTAAGAACATTTTCATCATCATCATCAGCCTATAAGTGCCCACTGCTGAGCAAGAGAGCTCTTCTCACACGGAGAAGGTTTTGAGCATTAATCACCACGCTTGCTCAATGCGGGTTGACGATTTCAAACCTTCATCGCACTTCAGTAGTGACTTCATAATCATAGAAAGTACATATAACTCAGAAAAAGTCACATTGGTACTTGCCAGGTTTCGAACCCACACCCTCATGCATGAGAAGCGGGCTCCTTAACCTTCGGGCCACCACGACCACTTTTCTTGTTGTATTTTAAGGTTATGATTCCATATAAATGGAGTACCTTCTCTCCCTGTTTGTATACTATCTGAATTATTATCAACACTCCTGTTTCTTGTATAACATACACGTGTAACAGAATATAATCCCACGTAATTGAACTATTCGTCTTGTAGATAGATAACATTGTAATTATTAATAGCTAACCCAACACCGAAGGTCCATTGTTTTTGCTTGCTCCCTTCAGATTATAATATAGTACATGCAACATTGTTCAAGCGTAGAAATTGTTCAAAGGAACCTAATATGTGTCGATAAATAATGCTTACACAATTACTCTCATCTATGAAAATGTTGCATAGTGGGTGCTATGGCTTGGCTAGCTTTTTGTATCATCCACATATTCACATCCACAAATTGTTTTTCCGGGTCTCCGGGTACGTGTAATTATAAATCCCTAAAACATAAGAAATGAATGTCGTTGTGGCCCGGAGGTTAAGGAGCCCGCTTCTCATGCATGAGGGTGTTTTTTTTTTTTTTTTTTTTTTTTGTGAGGGGAAAATCATCAAATGACTTCTCCCGCCCAGGGCCGGGCAGGAGGGAGTGTCAGACTCTTACTGACTAAAAACCCCCCTGTTCCTTCTCCTGCTCTGTGCCGAGGTCGCGGTACCTTATTGCGCTTACCCCGCAACCCCGGCTGAACATCAGCCCTTTAGGGCCCCGTCTGTGGTGGTCTATTGGCTCTTTGAGGCGCGCGCGGAACGCTACGCGCCGTACGCTCGGGCCTGGTTCTGGTCGGGCGGCGAGCTGCCCTTACTCGCCGACCGCAGGCCCGTACTTACGGTGGCCGGAGATCGTTCCTCGATCCCCGACGCCCGTAGTGTCGCCAGTTGCGGCTGCTGGGGCGTGAGGAGGAGGATTGCTCCCTCACGCGGGCCGCCTCTCTCTTTGCGAGCATGACTGCTTCACAAAAGGAGGAGACGGCGTCCCAGTTCCTCTCACTCCGCACCATGGCCTCGACTAAGGCCGGGCGCGAGAGGTCGCCGCCGCCGATCACTTCCCTGAGGATACGGCGGTGCTCAGCCCAGGCAGGGCATACCGCTACCGTATGCTCCACCGTATCCTCTAGGTGGTCCTCACAATGACGACACTCGGGCGTTTCCTCCCGCTGAATCCGAAACAGGAACCTACCGAAGCTGCCGTGCCCGGTAAGCACCTGCGTCAGGCGGAAGGTGAGGACGCCGTGGCGTCTCTCAAGCCACTCCTCAAAGAGGGGTCTTACCGCTGCTAATGCATGAGGGTGTGGGTTCGAAACCTGGCAAGTACCAATGTGACTTTTTCCGAGTTATATGTACTTTCTATGATTATTTAGACACAACTGACATACGGTGAAGGAAAACATCGCGAGGAAGCCTGGACTTATAATGTCAAATTATAAGTTTGAAATCGCCAAACCGCATTGAGCAAGCGTGGTGATCAGTGCTCTAACCTTCTCCGTATGAGAAGAGACCTTTGCTCAGCAGTGGGCACTCACAGGCTGATGATGATGATGAAACATAAGAAACAAAAGTGTGTTACTTACCAAATTAGCAAACAAGCTAATTTAAATCGTATTGCACATGTTTTTGTTTTTTGTTTATAATTTAGAATTGCAACGGTTGTAAATTAAAATTTCCATTGTTACGATTTTTTAAATGAAGGTTTTTAAATTTATTTAAATAACCACGCTGTTTCCACCGCCACCAATTTCATAGCAGTTTGGTAGGCTTAAAAAACAGCTGTTGTGCAAAACATATCCTGAAACTTGTGTCAACAAAAAACATTAGACATCAAGGCAGATTTTTCCCTTTGTAGAACAATTTCCCGTCATACATATATGGAATTTTTAAAAGGTTAAGACAAAACTGTTCTACACCTTTTTCTGCTCTCTTTAGCAACAGTTTTTCTTTATATTTCAACTTGACTATAAATAAGAATTTCGGGGATTGACAACAACCTTTTGCTACGGATAAGTACCTTTTATGCTCTTCAATAGTAACAAAAATACCGTCACCGTATGTCGGCTTTTACGTATAATTCCCCTACGCCTTTGGAGTCCTCTTCAATGGCTTTTCCAAAAAGTCTTTTCACACTTATTTCAGAAATTACGACGTTCTACAATTGATTCCGTAAAGCACTTGTCCTTGGTTCGAATAGATCGTATAAAACAATAAAGTGCGTGACCACAAGAGGATAAGAAATCCTTAAAGCGCAAGGCTTCCCATTTCCACGTTATTTATCGCTAATGTTTTAGCAGGAAACGTCCTGGTTGTCGTTCGTGTAGCGACAGGTAAAGGTTTTAGTAGAGATAACGTTTTCCGTAATCCTACCACTGAAAGGTTGGACATAGATTGTCAGCTTTGTACTAGAAATGTTTGAACGACTTTCTGACACTTAAAAAATATGAACAACGACAAACTTTTACAAATTAAATTACTACGTACAAAATAAAAACGAAGCGAAATCAATTAATAGGGATGGACTTCAAAAGTCTTCAAAATATTGGGCTCAATTGTTCTTTGTTTTGATTGATTGATTTCTTTTTTAAATAATGACCGTCGGACATGCTCGGAATTTGCTTAAAATAGATTTGTTGTCCCGCTTAATCTTCGTTGAAAAGAAATTCAATATCCGTAGCAGCATCCTGAGTCTTTTCTCAGATCATTACAGTGTGGACTTTACTTTTCCTACATTTTGTTACATTTCGCAACCTTTTCTTTTACGAATATTTCTTTTGAGTTATAGAGCGCGATTTATAATACCGGATTGTTTTTGTCATTTGATCTGTTCTAGTTTAAACACAGCATTTCCATTCGTGATTTGTGTTTTGTTTTGAACTTTTATCTTTGTCTATTTGTTGCGATTCTGCATGATTTATTTTAGTTGGAGCCAATGGAAATACATCATAGTTATTTATATCTTTAGCACTTGAAGTTTCAATTGAATGTATTGAAAAAATTTATTAGTTTTTTTTACTTCATCAGCACTGTTGGCTGCAATCTGAGATATGTATCGCGTTTGCGATCTTTAAATATAGTACCTTCGTAGAAATACTAAAATATTTTTACAGAAACTTATTTATCTGTCGAACGCTTCAAGAATAACAGACGTGTTTAATTAATATGATATTAATATTAAATCGGTAAACATAATTTTGGCTTAAATTAACGCTTCAGTTGAAAATTGAAGTTGATAGCATGTCATCCCGTCAACTACAAAAACATATTGCATTGGAGCCTTTTCACTCATGTTTACCTTTATTTTTTTTTAATATATTACTTAATTAAATTTTATACAGTACTGCAATCATAAAGCAATGGCAACCAAGAATTTCAAGTAAATAAATTGTTATATACGTCCGGTTATATGTCCGAAAATATAGTTGTGAGAATTCATTTTTAATCGAATACATATTTTCGAAATGTTGCCAGGAGAATTGGAATTCTCTTTAAAAATATTCTGAACAGCGAACTCTATTGTAATATTTGGAATTCGGAAAACAAAAACCTGACCAGTTCTAAGTAACCATAGACTAATCAAAGATACTAAATGTAATTACATAAAAGTCGCACCTATTTTGAATGTCAGAAGCAAACTTTAATTAAATTCAAAAAACTTAACTGCTTTTGCTCACAAGGTCTTACATTCCAGAATGTCTGAAAATCAAGTCACTCAGAGAAATGAAATTAAAAAGAATTTTCAAACTGCATGCGAACGCTACTAGGTTATATTAAAAGATTTTTAATCTCGGTAAAGTCTAACGTGACATTGATGATTTTTTGTATAACTAAAATAAGTTACGTAGAATCGGGTCAAGTTTGTTATAAGTCCTGAATCAATTAAAAGAGTAATGCAAAGTTGTGTCTCAAACAGAGAATGAAATTCTTGAGAAGGTTTTAAAATAGAACACCCCGGCAGAAATTACGAACATAATTTAGCAGTCACAAGAAAATATACATTTCCTCGTAACCAAACTTTGTCTAGACTTCTAACTATACAAACAAGTAAGCATTTATCCCAGCAATTGCAATTGCTTATACTGAATCTAACAAACTATCAAATACGTAGTATAAGGAGGAAGACGTATCGGCAGTACCATTTAGCTCTTTGACTCGAACAAGTTACAAATCTATCTACTAAACTGACTTTGAGAACTAGGTAACACCTGCTTTACTGCATGCAGAGATACATATGAATGTCATGCTCAAATTAACATACACGTCTAGTGCTGTCAAACGCTTAACAGTGGACCAGAAGCTGATTGAATTAAAGCCAGATTGTCGATCAATTGACGCGGATCACGGTTGCAATTTTGGAGAGCTAGTAGCTTCAATGAGATTTACTGCGATTGATACTTGAACTAGTTTTACACTGATTGTGTTATTTGCTTTAGTGTTGTTAAACACATAGTGGATTGTGGGTTTTAGGTCTATTAACGAGGTCGGTTATATTGCCTCTGGAATTTTTATGTGAGCTTTTCTATGCTAGTTTTTCCTTGTCGAACAAAACACTTAAACGGCTTTGATGTAAGGGTTTATCTGTACTTTCAAGGTTATCTATGATTTGCAGCCCCTATTACAACGTTATTGAAATACTGAAATATTCCCTATTCCTCCAAAATGGATGCTATTTTTGTTCTTCTACAAATATCTGAAAAATTTCTAGAAATCTGATATTTATTTCCACACTACACAAAAGTTGATCGAATATTGTATCATGAAAGAGCTTCGTAAGTTTTTTCTTTGCTCCGATCAGGAGAAGTACATTTTAAGTGCCATCACATCGTCATTTGTATTGGAAACTCGATATTGGCTCCCGGCTGGGTTCAGTGGAGCATGACATTAATCTCAAGTTTCGAATAAAAATATTGGGTCATCGCATCGCAAAATAGGAATAGTCTAGTACACCGATGTGCAGTCAGGCAGGTCATGTGAACACAATACAAAACTCAGTCTGCTATCTGATTTGTATGCATGCGATTCAATACTATCTAATGGTATATTAAAAGTGCAGATTGGAATTTAGATGTACCTACTAGACAAGTCAAGACTACAGATAGACTTCCTAAGGGTATTCAGAATTAAAATAATACAGCTAAGCTTAAAATACCGATTTTAGACAATGTTTTGTGAAATCCCATGCAAAAAAAACTCGTTAACTCTACGAACTCCTTCAAAAACAAAGGCTTCATTTTAAAACTTAGCACAATGATCAGGTGTCATAGAACAGTTTACATTAGTCCCTTGTTAGATGAAATAGACGAATCCCCATATGGTGCGATTGTCGGCAAATTGGAAATGCTTGAACCGAACATCCGTAGCACACTGGGTTTAGGAATGGTAATACTGCATAACATACTGCAGTAGATTAATTTATATTATGAGCTAGCATCGTGAAAGCCATTAGCTTAACTGTTAATATTTATGAGAATAACTTAACCACACACCTATTGCATCATGTCGAAGCGCTTTATGATCCTAGACTGGCTATTCATATTTAATTATTTTCAGTTTCTTCAGAATTCAATTTGTGAGTTAAAATAGTTAAACATTTAGACATGGTATCCTTAAGTCTGTTTCATTTTTGTCTTAGGTAATGTAGTATTTTCTCAAACTTGAAACTCATATATACACTACAACATTGGAATTAATTCAATTTCTATAATCTGATACAATTTCATTGACAATACGTTTGTTGTCATAGCAAACTGATTCCGATATAACTTAGCTCGGTTCCTCGTTATTACCGCGTATTGTTCGATATAATCGAATTATTCGTTCCCTCTTCTTATACAATGACGTCATCATGCCCATTTTCCATGCTTTTAATTACTTCTTTGTCTACCTCGCTATTTATAATAGCGTTATCAAATTATACTATATTATTTTCTATTACAAGGAATGTATATCTGAAATTGATCTTGGATTTAAATTTATTCTTACACCCACTTTATAAATTCCTAGGTATTCTTTTTTCATTTGATTACATTACAAAATTTTCAAAGGTTTTCCTTGTCGGGTCAGTATTTATTTTGTTCAATCTTTTCATATGCGCCATTTTGCTTCTAAATGGGAAGCCTGGTTAGGTTTTTTATTTATTCCGCTTATACATAGCGGGGTTCAATATAGCTCTCTATAATTTTCCACGTTTCGTACCCTGACATTAGGTAATCTACAGGTAAATTTTCTTATCATCATCGCACGCATCGTCACTTTTTCTAACGGCTACTAAATAAACAAAATTCGTCACATTATTATATTCATACAAGCCTGGATTAAGGAGATTTGCGGTAGCACATTAGCACGTAACTGAGTATTATCTATGTTTTATCCAAATAAACAGAATTTCCAGAACAGCTCGCCTACAACAATACTGGCAGTGCACAGTTTCTGCATTACCATACGAATGGGCACTGCTGTTTTTGTGATAGGAATTAGTGTAGCAGTGAATAAAGGGAGTTTGCTTCACTGTTTTACAGTTGCATTTGCAATTTTGTTTTAATTATTCAGACGTTTAAGAAAACAAATTTTGTTTAAATAAACTTGTAAGTCTCGAGAAGAAAAAAATTTTAATAAAGCACAAGATTATTGTTTTAGTGTAAATGAATAAGAATTATTATAGGAAGTCAATCATAAAATCAGCCCAATTGAACATACATATATTGTTAGCTGTGATTTGTGAAAAGATCTGTAATTTTCAAAAGTCGGTTGCTACAAGCGACTTTTAAGTAAAATCTGCTAGTCGTCCAAATATAATTTATAAGTGGGTTATTGTTAGCTGTGATTTGTGAAAAGATCTGTAATTTTCAAAAGTCGGTTGCTACAAGCGACTTTTAAGTAAAATCTGCTAGTCGTCCAAATATAATTTATAAGTGGGTTGAAACTTCCACCTTTTAAATTTATTGTTTCCAGATTTTCCGTTGAAATTAGGTTCGAGACGTTTGAACTTTGATCATAAAGGAGTTTTTATTTGGAAAACTAAACTTACTAATTAAGATTCGTTCAACCGTAACGCATAAGTTAGTCTTACGAACTTACAATTATCAGGTATAACATTGCCGTGATTCTCTAAAATCATTGATAATGAAACCTGGAGTCCAGGTAAATGGAATTCATTTCTTACGGGTTCAGTTCAAAGGATCATTCGCTATTAAACTCAATTTGTTCTGAAATACCGTTTGGCTTTTGAAAAGCTAAAAGCATTCCAAGTAGTGTACATATTTAACCACATCATAATGAAACGAGCAATACCAAAGATATTATCGTAACTTCCAGAATAAAATTACACTTGACTAAACACTTACTGAAGCACGTGTATACTTAATAGGTGTCAATTTAAAACACAACTATAAACGAGAAAACTGTATTTGAAATTCCGTCCCGTAAAATTACAGTGTTTTTATATCACGCACTCAATCCCAAACAGATTGGCTTAGCGTTAGTTTTTTCAAAAATGTACGGTCCGTTGAGCAATTAATACGAATTGAGAGCATTTAGTTTTATGTCCCGATTGAAAATCTGAGTAGAATTTGTTGCGGTCTCAGTGCCAGTACATTTGGTGGATTACGGGACTGGCGCAATATCGACATCGGTTGTTGAGGATAAACTAGTCGGCGATCACGGACGTATGCCAAAAGCGGTCGAACGTAAAATGAAAGAGGATCCCAGTGAATCCATGTGTGAAAACAGAAAACATTTTAAATTTTACATTCAGCGTACAAATATCGTGACTGTCTACTGACCAGTCAATCGAATTTGACATAGGTATTAAAATGTTAATAGTGGAATTAAACTAATACTAATTGAAATATTTCATAAATAATATCAGCAACAGATTTTTCTGATGGCTTAAACACTGATATGTTATTGTATTCTCTGTTTATGTGTTGAAACACATGCTTATGATTAATAATTATTATTCAATGGTTTCATAATACGGATTAGCTTTCATTTCCTCTAAAATGTCACCCAATTAATTACATTTCGGTTCAATTATTCATACCTTTGAGACACAATGGTTTTCATTGTATCAAAGCTTTATTCTTGCTAGTAGTTTATTAAGCTGTAGAGTTTGTTTATTTGTTTGAACGCACTAATCTCTAGAAGTACTGATTCGCATTAAACAATCCTTTTTGCGTTTGTTAGTTGATTTATCGAGGAAGGCTACAGGGTATAAAATATCACGCTACAATCTATAGGAAACAAGCAGCGGGGGAACCTAGTATAATATAATTGTATACATTTTTGTGAGGAGAAAATCATCAAATGACTTCTCCCGCCCAGGGCCAGACAGGAGAGTGTCAGACTCTTACTGACTAAAAACCCCCGGTTCCTTCCCCTGCTCTGAGCCGAGGTCGCGGTGCCTCATTGCGCTTACCCCGCAGTGAGGCACCGCAATCAGCCGGGGCTGAATAATTGTATACATATGCTCTATTTGAGGCAAACATTTGTCTTTAATGGAGTATTCATTCCAGGAAATCAGTACTTACTGCTAGGATTCTTATCTGAAATCTATTCTTATACATTTTCTTAATCTAAAATTATTGTTAACAGGCCCTACTCCAGGCGCACGATGTGGTGGCCCGAGAAGTGTACGGCGAGGAGTCTCTGCGGGCGTCACCGCCGCCAGTCAATGGCCGTACCACGGCGCCGCCACCCGAAGACGAGGAC
Source organism: Spodoptera exigua (assembly GCA_902829305.4). Lineage (NCBI taxonomy): Eukaryota > Metazoa > Arthropoda > Insecta > Lepidoptera > Noctuidae > Spodoptera > Spodoptera exigua. The sequence continues at coordinate 11,616,836 of LR824612.2, forward strand.
GATACAGAGCCCGAGTTCGAGAACGTGACCAGGGTCCGCCTCGTGCAGTTCCAGAAAAACACCGACGAACCCATGGTAGGATTTTTTAAAGTCATACTTTTTTTACCTTATAAGCCAGTGCTTGACTGCAATCTCACCTGATGGTAAGCAGTGATGCAATCGTTGATGGTAAGGCGCACTAGTTTATTGAGAGCCTCGTCACTCAGCCTTGAATACACCTATTCCAATCCTCAGATGTGCGTGGTATAAACGACGAAAGGAAAAAGACTTTTCTGATACATAATTGCATTTCTTTAGAGACATTGTAAACCAAAAGCATCGTCACGGACTATGACTTACAATAATTGGTTTTTTTTTTCAAAATTGCATAAGTATTGAAAATGTCGATCGTGCATTTATATTTTGAGTCGAAAATGTAGAAGAAAAGGTTGTAATACTTGGTTAAAAATATGCCTAATGCTGTAGTCGCGGATTGACTAGCCGTAGTATGTCTTAGCAATAGTGAGCAAACGAATTCAGACTTATGCAATATGCCAATTTAGATCACATTAAAATACTCCTAAAAATAAAAATGACAAGACCACAAAACATAACCGCAACATTGAAACTCGCGAGGGGAAAATGCTAAAATCTAAAACAAAAATACGAAACAAGACCAAAGGTTTCGGCAAAATAAATATTGACTCTCATCTCAAAGCGTGGCACTGAAACCTTGGTTCGCAAACAGTGGATGTCGACTCGGCGCTCTGTATACACAGGTGCGTGAGTTTAATCCTTGCAGATCACTGATCATTGCCTATTCTATGACCCGTACTTACATTACGTATTCTATTTCTGTATTTCTATGTTACTCTGGTACTTAGTCAAGAGCTCTTCGTAGTGTTTACGGTTCTGTAATAATTGATGTCTTAACTGTTACCGTTATGTTCCAAAACCTTTTGATGTTTATTCTGGTATGATGTTCACAACATAGAATAAAAATGACACGTGGATTTTTAATGTCTCTGGGAAGTCTATAATCATATTACTATAATGAGTTTTTGACTTTAAAGTAAAAGACGGTGAAATATAGCTACAATCTAATGTGAAAATCTAGGACGCACAGCTGAAAACGGGATTTAATTTAGTCAATAAATATAATGGTTCTTATTTTGGGCAAGTTAAAAAGGAAAGCGAAAGTAAACATTTTACGGATTTTGTTCGTAAATAAAGTACGTATTATCGCCCACGCAAGTAAAGTTCTGGTCATTTCTACAAAGTTTTAAAATAAGTAGGTATTTCTAACGTCGAAAGTTTTCAAACAAGTTTTCCACCACAATCATTCAATGGTTTCATGAAACACTTACAGTTCATAAAACATAATGATATCGGTATAATTTTTACCGACTATTACTTGATCGTATGCTTTTTTTTGTGAGGGGAAAATCTTCAAATGACTTCTCCGCCCAGGGCCGGACGGGAGGGAGTGTCAGACTCTTACTGACTAAAAACCTCCCTGTTCCTTCTCCTGTTCTGGGCCGAGGTCGCGGTGCCTCATTGCGCTTACCCCGCAACCCCGGCTGATTACTTGATCGTATGCTAATATTTCAAATTTGTATTAAGCTATTAACCAAATCTGTTTATAGGGCATCACACTAAAATTAGCTGACGACGGACGATGCATCGTAGCCCGCATCATGCACGGAGGGATGATACACAGACAGGCGACTTTACATGTCGGCGATGAGATAAAAGAGATCAACGGGACGCCCGTCGCCAACCAGTCCGTAGCTCAACTGCAGAGAATGCTGGTACGTGACAAATCTTTGTTTGCTCTCTTCCATATTCTGAATATAGATTCGTATTTTAATATTTCAATAAATAGTACCTAGTAATTGGACTAATATTAGCTCCCTTGACGGAATGGGAGCCTCCTTACAACAATTGATTAACGTTCATAAAGTCTATGTAGATATCCTTTTCAAAACAGGTAAGTGGATACTTCAGCGACTATCATAATATCGGCGATATAAACAATGTACACTTTACTTTCAATTTATTGGAAACAAATAAACGTTACAGCGAGAAGCTCGTGGATCGGTGACATTTAAGATCGTGCCCTCATATCGCTCAGCGCCGCCACCCTGCGAGGTAACTCAACTTTATATTATCTTACACAACGCTTACAAGGATTTGAGGACAGCCTTTAGTAATACCCTGGATTTTTCTCAGTGTGAATTAAAAACAGTAGACGTAGCAGAGTTTGTATTTAACACTAGTTTGAACTAAAAGTCAATAAAAATATACATAAATATTGTTTTGAAATTAACACAATAGATAGTAGTGTGACTCTAACGCTTGTTTATACACTAAAATATAGCGAAAAGTCGACAAGCGCACACAAATTCTTCACAAACAATGCTTGTCTTGGAGCATAAAACAATTGGTATTAAAATAGAAGACATTAAAATTCTGTATTTTTGTTCTAACTAGCTTTTCCGGATAAAGCCTTCGCCCGTGCTAGTAAGTAGCGAGACCAGACCCGTTGCTACTTTGTGATATGTTTACTGTTTATGTTGGTCGTTTTATGTTGTCTTATGTTTTGTTTATGTATTGTCACCTGGGCATGGCTGCGCGTCCCCGCGATCTCCTCCGTTTCTGTGCGCTTGTTGTTCTTTTGTCATAGCTCCACTTTCATCGCACCTCACATCACCCTCTCACCCTCCATTTCCCTCATTCTGTTCGTTTTATTTTGCATTCTGTTTCTAAACCTACTAAATTACCTGCTACTAAATTGGCATTCTTATTATACCATTACCGACCAATGTTTCATGCTCACTAATACCCATTTTTGCCTACAAACCCCCGTTTATCAAAATCAATCATTTTTATTGTCATTCTGTTTCCCCAACAAATAAGAAAGTTGCTTATTTATTTTTAACTTTCCAGATTTTCGTGAGAGCGCAATTTGATTACGATCCATTAGAAGATGAATTGATTCCGTGCGCTCAGGCTGGCATCGCTTTCAATACCGGTGATATTCTGCAGGTACATTTTAGAATTAAACAAAATCAATAATTCGTTCTTACTAAAATAATACCTATTACATATTTTGTAATAAAAGTGAACAAAAGTTTAAATGAAATTTCGTCACGTTTCAGATCATCAGCAAAGATGATTCCCACTGGTGGCAAGCTCGTAAAGACGCGTCTGGTGGTTCAGCTGGTCTCATTCCTAGCCCTGAACTCCAAGAATGGAGAGCAGCATGCGCTGCCGCAGAAAGATCCAACACCGATCAAGGTAATGCAGGTACAATAGACACAACACAAAAGGTTCAACAATATCTGTTTCTCAGGCATAAGGAAGACAAGATTCTTGAAAAATATTAGGTGCTTTAAATGTTAGACGTGTTTCATTTACTGTTTTATTCTTATTTTCATTTGGATGGTCAGCATCTAAAAGTATTTCATCATCCATGAAAATCGGTGTGTCGTTGTGTTTAGTTTATGCAACGTTGTGTATAGCAGTTTTTATTTTACCGTCAACGTTAGTACTTTGTCAAGATTATCGTCGTTCCGGTAATTTGCTATGTTTGTCTTAGATTCATTGAATGTCGCATCTTTATAAATGTCGTATCAATGTGATTTTCTAATAGATTCTTAATTCAAAATGGTTACTGGTATATCATGACTCAAAATTGACTTTGAACGATTGAATATTCAACCGAATTGGCAGATGTATTGAAGATACGGAATTACAGTAACCGTTAAACAATGTTCGTACATCTAACATCTGTCTCTCTTCCTCTTTTTGTTTAACGTGAACAGTCAAATTTGTACCTTATTCCGAAGTGATAAATAGCTTTATATTAATGACATTATCTACCTTAACTTACATTAATTTCGTGTTATGCTTTCGATTTCATCATTGGACGAAGCAGTCGGTATGTAAAAATGCTTTTTCTTCCTGTTTTTTGTTTATGAGTGATACAAGCTCCCGTGTACCGTAATAAGCTAAGGAAAATGTACCTATACTAAGTTCTGCATGGTACAGAGCCAGGATTCCTACTGATGTAGAATCGTTGCTAATCTTGTATCCCTTGTTCTGCTAATCACAATCTATTGTTACGTCCATTCCAATCAGTCGTATGAATGGTCTTTGTAGAACAATGAAAACTTATATAAAATGTCTTCTTATTATATAATTTGTATTTAACCAAGGGAGTTTGTGTAACCCTGTTACCGTATTGTCATTTTTTGGAGATGTTTTGTCAAAAGTGTTATTTTGCTTATCAAACCTTTTATGAACAGTCTCGAATACTCCATGTGTTTGGAGTAATAGTTCTTTTTAATTTGATAGAATTTTCTTCGATCAAAATACGACTGTAAATAATTTTGATTTTAGAAATAAAGTCCTTACTGATAACAAGAACCATTATAATAATAATAATATTGTAACCCACAATTGAGATTCATTTTCGCAATTTGCATAGCGGTTACGATCAAAGTTTAATTGTAGTAACTGGTTAAAACACGGCATTTAATTCTGATAAGAAAAGTCTGTAATGAGGTAGAATTAAGCACATTTTATACTAATATAAACTTAAATACTATTTTCGTGCCGTGTACGAGTAGTTGAATGGTCCGTGTTTTTCTCTGCAAGAGGTGTATTGTTACTTTTTTTGATTTTGTCGCTGAACAAACTCAATCTTCCAATGCGATCAGTTTTGATCAAGGGTATCTGGACTCTTCAGAAAAAAAAGTTGTCATTCTGTCATAACCGTTCGTTTCAAAAAAAAATCTGAGATTCAATCAGCTCAATAATCAGTCTTGGATCTTTCTATATCTGCATTAAGAAATAGACCACTCCTGCAATCAAAACGAGTCTTTAAAACTAAAACTATAAAGTTCAAAGTACTAAAAATAGACTTTTGACAAAACATTCCCCCTGCGTGTAACCCGAATCGTGTAGATCCGTTTCCATCCGTTCCGTTTGCATGAACCGTGTTGTAATGTTGTGCGGCTAGGAGCGGAGGGGTGCGTGTCCCATACCGACGGTTGTGAGAATACAGGTACAATGTCCATAGTCTAATTAGTTTAGCGGCCATATTGCATTTATTTGCTTTTAACGAAAGTCTAGGCACTGTTAGAGATTTTTTTCTTTTAAGTCAACCATAATAATAAGGTCGGTTAAGTTATTTCACTTTATTTATTTGCGTAGTATGCTAACAATAAGTACTTAATAGTTTGAATCATGAGGAACGAAGCCATACAGTTGATTTTAGTCAATTGTAAAAAAAGATTAAGGAACGAGGACTGAAGTTCATTAAGTTTTTAAAATGTGTCCTACGACTAGGAGAGGTGACCATCCCGGGATTTTGCGCGTGCAAAAGTGCGTTGCCGACCTTTTAGGGATTAGGGATTTGGAGATATAGGGATTGAGGAGGGATTGGGGAAGGGGAAGGATTGGGCCTCCAATACAGCCCAACATTTGGGATACAGCCCAACATTTGTTGCGGTTTCTATGAATGTATCTTCGTTTGCAAATTTCACTTGTCGTGTAGGATTTGACGTTATCTGTTATTTTGACTGTCATTTTTCTATGTGCATCACTACTAAAGCATATGGGATAAGTAAAGTGAAATAACAGTTTAAAACAAACAAGTTCCAAACAACAACACATATTAATAAAAAAAAAAAATATGGCAGATTTTAAGCTTTTTAGAATTTTTACTAAGTATGTGTATATTATGACTTTGAAAGCAAATCGATATCCAAAACTCCCATTTTGTATATCGACTTGTTGCGAAGTTTTGTAAAACTCTGTGTACCTGTTTAGTTTCGCATTTTTTCTGCCTAAAGCTTTAGTTTTATTTCGAATGTTTGTTGTTTAGCTGTAGATTTGATTTAGATGCTGTTGATCAGAAATTGTTTTGTTAATGGCTAAATATAGTTACATGCAACTAAAAATACAGACTTGACTGACATGTGTCATTTTTGACATCTGTCAAAACAAAAAAGGCGGACCCTTAAAAAACCTTTTGCTGATGAGATGTAAATTAAGTGCTTGTTATGAAAGCACCTTCTTGTTTATAATTTTAAATGATCTGTTCATTTTAACTAAATTATAATTATAAGTTGAATCACGAAACACACACTTGCTTTTAAAAAGTCTTTAAACGATAATGCTTATAGAGAAGGCACATGATGCTGTTTGTCTTTTTATTAAATCATGCATGTATACAAAAATAAATTACAGTTTCGTAAAAAGCACCGATAACAAAAAAACCACGAAAGCATGTTATAAAAGAAATTATTTAAAAAAAGATACTTAATTGGCTTTAAACATTTTTATGTTGCAACACCAAAATTTTTTCAGTTACACGTATTAATGTTTGTTTTTGTTTAATTTTGTTTCAGTGAACTGTTCCATATTTGGACGAAAGAAAAAGCAGTCCAAAGACAAATATCTAGCGAAACACAACGCTGTGTTTGACCAACTCGACGTTGTTACTTATGAAGAAGTTGTAAAGTTGCCATGTAAGTGTTTCAAAATCAAAGCATAGTTTTTAAATAAAACAGTGAACGGAAGCAGGCGAATGATGATGAATGTAATCCAACGCCATTAATATTCACGATAATGTGTAAAGTTAATGAATCTAGACAATAAATTAGATTAAAAATACTTTTTTGTAATTGGAAAATCATCAAATGACCGCCAAGGTGGGCGGAAAGGAGTGTCAGGCTCTTACTGACTAGATACCGTTCCTTCTCCTGCTCTTGGCCGAGGCCACTGTGCCTTATTGCGCTTGCCCCGCGACCCCAGCTGCACATCAGCCATATAGTGCCTCGTCTGCAGTGGTCTATTGGAGATTAAAAACTTTATTCTACAATTTACAGCGTTCCAAAGAAAGACTATCGTCTTGTTGGGCGCCCATGGTGTTGGTCGACGACACATAAAGAATACTCTCATTGCGCGACACCCGGACCAATATGCTTATCCTATACCTCGTAAGTATCTTCAAGTCTTTAAGACTCAGTTTAGTAAATAGGTGTAGTTAAGTTTAGTGCCGATTTAATTAGTAGTGTTTGTACGCAAACAGAAGAAAGTTGGGCTTGGTAGCGAGGTCTGTGTTACAACATTTTCATTTTTCAGATACTACGAGACCACCGCGAACCGATGAAGAAAACGGCCGGCACTATTACTTCGTTACCCACGAAGAAATGATGGCTGATATTGCGGCTAACGAATATTTGGAATATGGTTAGGAGTCATACATTTTTAACTAAACCTTATAGACAGTGCGTAAGTCACAGTATATCCTAGAGCTAACTGAGTATAACATGGGTAATCGATGTATTCCCATTAAGTAACATTCTTGTCGAGATTTTAAATATATTTGAGGCGAAATACACTCCATACCAAGATAGAACATCGATAGAAAGGTAATGCACAACCGGAGTAGGTTGAGATTTAATTAACATTTTACAATACCTTGCAAAACTATCAGCAGTCGATTAAAGCAATGACATATAAATATAATTTAAAATAAAGGGACAACTCTATATTAAATCTGTATTTTCTAAATCAGGTACTCACGAAGACGCGATGTATGGCACCAAGTTGGAGACAATTCGTCGTATACATTCTGAGCGTCGCATTGCCATATTGGACGTGGAACCGCAGGCTCTGAAGATTTTGCGCACTGCAGAGTTTGCGCCCTACGTGGTCTTTATAGCCGCGCCTCCGCTCAATAATGTTGCTGATGTAAGTATCTGCTTAAATGAAAAAGCCACTGTAGAATATTCCTTAAATAAAAAAGAGCAAAAAAGTTTTCAAATATTGCACAACATCTTTGCGCATATTGCGCAAAAGTCATGCGCAAAAGTCATGCGCAAAAAATTGATTTTATTGAATAACTAAAATAACTAATAATGTTACTTAAATATTTTGCGTTTTGAATGTCTATTTATTTATGATATTATGAATGGTGATGAAACGGGAAGGAATATTATGACAAATTAGGTTTAATAACTGGATTTGTCAGTTTAAACGAATATTTGTCGAAGTCGAAGTTAATTCGAAAAGAATTTAAGACAATGCCCGTTGTGAAGCTTTTAATACCTTCAAAACGTTATGAGTTTCATGTATACCAATTTTTGAATTATGTTTACAAAATACTAATTATTTTATCATTTTCTTTTCCAGTACGACGGCTCCCTAGAAGTGTTAGTCCGCGAATCAGAACAGCTCCGCCGTACCTACGGTCACTATTTCGACTTGACGATCGTCAACAATGACATCGATGACACTCTCTCTCAACTGGAGTCGGCCCTTGTACGACTTCGATCCACGCCCCAATGGGTCCCAGTTTCATGGGTCTACTGACAATCTGACGACGAATCTCCGTAAGATCAACTAAGGAATACTGGACTTTTGATCAGTTTCAGACTCATTTTCTTACTAATCTGTTTTTATTACGGATTGACTCTTGGGCTTCCTAAAGGAATCTTCTTCTGAACAATTTATCCTTAAGAATGTTAAGTCTTTTATTCAATTCACATTTAAAGATTTTTGAATGACATTTCTATAGTATAGTATAAGATTCGATTTTGATTCTAAAATGCACTGATATCGTTACCAATAAAGTCCATATTCCTTAATCTTACTCTGATGAATGTACTAAACTTTTGAACCAAAGACCACTTTGAATTGACACCAAAATATCACAAACGACGCGAAGGTCGCTCTGGCCTTTTAGACTATAAAAATTAGAACACGTAATATGTTCCATTAAGTCTATCTGATAATTAATTATTTAATTTCACATCACTACTTCACAGACATGCGACACTAGTATGAGTACGTTGCTATCCTATTTTGAATAGAGCAATATCTTACTAATAAGAAAAATTAACATTCTCGATTATTTACTGTGGCTACACAGATTATAGCTCAATGGATCTGAATTATCTCCAATAAGCATCTAGCGGAAATAATCGTGCATATCTTTGGTATTGCCAGATTAGCCTCCGCTTGGGTTGCCATTATTTTAATGGAGTAATTTAGATCAACTTAAAAAAGACTTACAAAGTAAGCTTAAATGTCACAAAAGAGTTGACAACTCTGCGCTTGTTACTTTAATAAAGATATTATCTGCAATTTTATTAAAAGACCTCAGTTTATATTGTTTACTTAAATCAAGTATTAATTTCAATAATTGTGATAGATATTATTGTTTAAATTAAGTACTCTTAATATACTACACAGTATACTTTATTACGAGAAACACAAAGTCTAATATTGCGCTTGCATTGTTGATTTGGTGCATGTTAGCTCAATTTTACTATTACGTGCCAAATATAATACAACTTGAACATTTTCGAGAATATTCGATCACCTGCACATGACACACCACGATTTTTGGAACCATGTACATAAATAATATATACATTAGTACATAATCTATATTAACGAAAAAAAAAACTAATTCCTTAGAAATGTACCGTAGCTCAAAATGTTTACTTCGACATTTAAACTTAAGATCTATTCTACCTTTAGTAAACTATTGTAAAATCTTGTCGTTTTCCAACTAAAGAAATTGTATTTAATTGCACTGGGTGATAGTTTAAAATAATCGTCTAAATGGCAATGCAAATGGTAAAAAAATCGACTAAAAATTTTAGAATTAGCACATCGCTTTTATTGTACCAGAATTGTAAATAAAAAGCGATTCTATAAATGCGTTATAAAAAGTACAAAATAGACCCTGTACAATTCCCATTCAAAATAGAGCGATTAATTGCCAGAGATAAAAATAATTATTTTGCTAAATGACTTAGAACTTTCTAGATTTTGTCACCAGCCATATTGAGACGCGCGAACTATCCAACACAGTGTCCCTGTATTCGTTAGTTGGAAACCGGTCTTTTGACTATATCACAGGATTTAGAATTCACAGGGTTGCAAGAATCATTAATTAATAGTCGATTTTGTTTTTCATTAATAATTTGTACTTTATTTTTTTTTTGTATTCGTACTTATTGCTTTTATTGTAAGCGTTTCTTGCGATTGCTCTTAAAGTAAGTGTTTGGTTTTAAATGGTGCCATAGAAATATTTCTAACAATGGATTGAAGCTATAGAGTTATTCTCACCATGTTATACATTATAGTAATCGATCCAAAATGTTGGTTGGAATGTAATATAATATTGATAAACAACGTTCCATATTCTATTAAAGTGCCGGTCAGTTAGTTATAGCGCTCGAGTAGGATAATAATATGGGCTGTTCGCCCAAAAACGTCTATGGCGCCATCTATGAATAATTTTCTATAGATTTTCATTAGACACCAATGTTTTATCTATATTCTTCACAAATTTGATAGTGGTGACATTGTTAAAAAATCCTAAACTGAGCAATTATAAAGGATATGATGTTAACGCCACGTCAAAATGCATACTTCGTTTAATTTTTCTTCATGGCTGCACTAATACATTCCTGTATATAACTATAATGAACGAGTAGTGAAATTTTACTATATAACTCTCACTGTTTCACTAATTTTACTTTTAAAATATAATTAGGCTAACTAGGGTTCGTTGTAAGGGTTGATTATTATTATTATTTTCGAATTATATTTAAGTTTTACCTTTGTTTTGTTTATGGAATGACAAGTATGGAAAATGCTCAAAAATGCAATTTATTAAAACAAATATGCAAGTAAATAAATGCAGTAAAATATTTGATGATGTCTTCAAACTCTATGTACTTGGCACTTCATAAATATTAAGTTTTTTTTTACTAATATTTGAGTTTTTATACAAAAATGTAAAAAAATATAGGATTTGATTTTTTCTAACAAGTTTGTTATTAGAGTATTATGAACTGAAAATTTCGTTTCATATTTTTACAATATTGTTGCTATTTATACGTGTTTTTTTATTTTGTTTTCGTTATTTTACCTAATGTAAGATAATCAATAGTAAAATGAACGTAGATAAATTAATCATACAATATTGAATTTAAATAGTTATTATCTATGGTAAGGAGGAGATAATGCGAAGAAACGCAAACGGCGAGTAGCACTATTGTCTATGTTTTGTTAAAATATTTAATGTTGCCAGTTAAAATGTTACAATTATTTACCTATAATACATTTTATAGACAAAATTACGTTGCTATTAAAATTTAAATTTTATTAACCATATTTATGAGTTTTAAATTGATTTTTCTTATAATTAAAAGTATATTATGTAATTCGATGAATGACGCGTGCGAAATATAGAGATTTGTTAGCTAAAGTCATATATAATTAATATTATACACGTTTCATTTGAAATATTTATCGTGATAGTATTAGAATCCAATACACACCTTCTTTGAAAGAAATGTGTGACGAAATAAATGTAAAATCTGACATTAATTGGTTGGGACGATATGCGGCATAGAAAATATGCAACTCGCAGCAAGAAAGACGTTATTGAAACGTCCCATTTCACATAAAAATTATTTAAGTACTGAAATATAAAAAACTAAAATTTATTTACTAGTACTCAAGTTATTGTTTAAAAAAATATACATTGTTGTTTTTCTATGATGATAATAAAATGCTTTACGATTGATTATTAAGTAAATAAAATAGTGAATTTATTTAATTTTCTTCTCTATTTAGTGGCTAGTGCTGCTCTTGATTGAATGAGTGTTCGAGATGATATCTCACAATATTATAATAGTAATATTATAATTGTAATTATTAATATATTTATCAATGATCAATTTTAATGTTAAAATACATCACAACAAGCAACACCTGATCCCTAAACATTCCATTTATTTTTGTTCATGTTTATCATAAATTATTGTAATTATAAAATTATTATTATTATTGTCACTAAATGTTATTGATTTTTATTACGATTGTGATTATTAGTTTAGGTGTGTTATTTTGTTAAATAAGTCATCTTTTTCTGTACTTATATCAGTTATAGCACTAGGTATCCAAAGGGTTAATTTTCTGTGGTTTTATGTTAAAACTTATGTCATATAATACATCAACAGTTAATGTATACCAACAGTAGTTTAATCGTAATTGAAGTTTAAATGTAAAATCACATGAAATGAACGAAACTTAAACTATAGATAAATGTAATATCTACCTACTAATTTAATTCTTAAACTGAATGTTTGATTCAAGTCGATCCTTGTCTAAATGTTATTTCAACGGTCACATCGACTTGGAACACACAAACTATAAATTACAGAAATCGATGTTCATGTACCGGTATGAAAACAAAAACCTAGAAGAAAACTGACGAAAAGTGGTTTTATCTGATTCAAATAAAGATGACTGAAGTAAAATCTTATTATAATAACTGTTAACAATTGAATAAACGGCACAAAATATTTGTTTGTTTTATTTTTAGTCTTTCTCTTAACCCTTTGAGCATTATTGTTACATATACGTGTTACGTGAAAACTTTCCCTGGACAAAGTCGTGACAGATAAAGCGGTACTTATACAGAAACTAGAAGCTGTATTCTTGTTTATTTATTTTGAACGTAACGTATCAAATAACATAATAGATATTGTGTTATTTAAAAAAAAACTAGGTAATTGTGAAAAAAGAATGTTCTCACACGCCACTGTCACAAATATGTGACCGCCAGTGATGTAGCGCATGTTAGATAATATCCAAAATGTACACATCAAAGACCGTTCTTTAACTCTTCTCTGGACTGTATTATTTTAGACATACATTGTTTCAAGGATAAAACAGCATTATTTTTATAGAATTAGTCTAAAAACTTTTAAATAGCTAGATTCTCTAAAATTGGTTTGATCGAATTTCGGTATTCGCTTATCTTGACACCGGCGCATCCCTTACTCAACCCCAATGTTATTATCAGTGTGCCTTGTACACCAGTTGTCTGCTTCATGCAAGTACGCCATGGTCACAAATAGATGACAACATCGTGACGTGACAATTGTCAGTGATCAGAAATTACGCAGTGAAGAAAATAAAATAAACAAAATCGAAATATTTATTGCCAGATTGTCAAAAGTTCTTCCGTTGTCATTCAATTCGGTCTCATTGTAATAATCAGTCACTTATTTTTAAGATTTATTTTACGATTCTTAATAAAGACGTGTTATTGTCAAACATAGCAGTTTGTTGCGCGATACAAAACAAATTCGCGTTTTCATCACGTCTGTATCGCTGCAGACCAACGGTAAAAGTGAAGTGCATAGGCTCTTAACTGTTCGAATATTCGGAATTATAAAGAAGAACCTAATTTAAAATCTTTGTTTTATTCATTTTAATATATCATTGTGCAAGAAAACATCAATTATCGAGATATTACATTGCTACATCCCTATTTCAGAAGGAAATTTTAAGTAGGTACACATAAAAATGGCGGCCGTCCACGCCATGGTCACAAATAGAAGACAGCAGATAAAACATATTGTTGTGCTATAGTTTGTTCTAATTCTCGTAACTTTTATGACCGTGTTTTAACAACTCTGTAAATAATTATTCTATTGCAATAATACCTAATTTTGAATTTAATTTCAATGTTTTTAATATCGAAAATCAAAATATAGGTAATTGAATAAGTAGTATTAAAGTCCCTGTTTCTTTTTTACGAATATGTAGTCGGGGTGGGTCGGTTACAGTGAAAAGTCTTGTTACGCGGCATAAACTTTAATAAAACTATATAAAAATTACAAGAGACACGCACAAAACTGTAAAGTCCGCCATAACTCTTCTAATAATCCCCCGGCCAATCAGCGGCCAGTAACATAACGCCACTTGGCGCGTATTTTAAAATCTATCGCGCTGGCGAATAGCGGTCGGGCGGCTTGCCCCTATTGGACCGCTTACGACCAGGGCTAAGGAGACGTTCGGAAACGTTATCCGCTATACACTCCCCCTCGGGTTCATGCAGGCGTCCTCGCGCAGGAACCCGCTCCTGATCGGCAGAAACAGGCTTGACATGACGAGGCCGGCCTCGACTACGTTTCGGCATAATTGGTAGAGGCGGGCTATCGTCCCTATTAACAAATTGCGTAAGCTGGGAAGCATGGAACCTGCCCAAGATCTCGTCGGGAGAATCAATTTCAGATAACACGTAAGTCGTAGGGCTAGCTTTCTTAACTACCTTATAAGGACCATCCCTTTTCGGTACAAACATAGCCGATACTCCTTTAGCAGCGTTACTCAATACGTGCGACTTTAACAAAACTTGATCACCGACATCAAATTCTGCAGGCTTACGACCCTTATCTGCGTAATCTTTACGTCTATCCTGTTCTTTTTCTACCTTATCCCTAATAGAAACCAAAGAGTCCAAAAATCTCTTAAGATAGGGCGTTATTTGTGGAACAAAGTTATCCTTCTTAAGGACGGCCCTAATATCATAATGAACATCAACTGGTGAACGAAGTTCCCTAGCTAAGGTGAGAAAAGCTGGTGAAACACCTGTGGTCTGACACAAGGCGGAGTTCATGGCAAAACGAACCGATGGTAAGTGGTTGGGCCACGAAGAATGCTCGGTGTCAACCAACTGAGCTAGCTGCACCTTTAAATCCCTGTTCTTGCGTTCTGCCGGGTTTGCCTCCGGATGATATAAAGGTAACAAGTCCTGATCAATATTTAAAATATACATGCACTGTTGCATTACGGAAGAGACAAATTGTACCCCATTATCCGAGATAATGCGGCGCGGTAGGCCGTACCTTAGGAAATATTCCTCAATTAGCGTCCGTGCACAGACTTCTGAGGTGGCGTCAACTAGAGCAAAAAGCTCGACCCACCAAGTAGCCGTGTCCTCAACTAACAAAATGTACTTCTCCCCCTTTTCTCCAGAAGGGAGCGGGCCAAACAAGTCTATCGCCAAGACCTCTCCTCTCTGATTAAGAACTGGAGTCTGTAGAAGGCCTGATGGTTTTACGTTTGATGACTTGTACCGCTGGCATGTCGCACAGGACTTTACAAAGTCTGCGACGAAACGTCTCATTCCGGGAAAGAAAAAGGTCTGAGAAAGCTTATGTAAGGTCCTATCAATACCTTGATGCCCAGCAATAGGAGTATCGTGACATTCCTTTACGACCTCCAGACGCAAACTTTCAGGGAGTACGAGCTGTGGCTCCTCCGAGTCTACGTCTGGGTTGTAGCGATAAAGAACTCCTTGCTGCATGAAGTAACCACGTTCGGACCAGCGTTTCTCTTCAACCGCGTCATTACTCTCAAGACCGGTAATAATCTTTTCAATTTCAGGGTCGTCTAACTGAGCAGGCCTTAAAACAGCCGGACTTCTTGATGGTAAGTCGACGACAACTGAACAAATGCCACACTGATCTTTACTACTTTCTTTGCAAGTAGGACGACTCAGTGTGTCAGCTACAACATTGGCTCTACCTGGAGTGTATTCATACTGAATATTGAACTCTTGTAGCTTTAACGCCCAACGAACTAATCGACCTGATGGAGACTTTAAGCTAAGCAGCCATTTCAAAGGTTGATGATCGCTTCCCACAATTATTTGTTGACCTTCCAAATAACCTCTAAAACGCTCTACTGACCAAACTACTGCAAGAGCTTCCCTCTCCGTAGTTGTATAATTACGCTCGGCCGGGTTTAAAAGGCGACTGGCGTATTCTATTGGCCTTTCGTCCTTACCCTCACCTTGCAGCAGTACTGCACCAAGAGCGTAATTGCTTGCATCTGTTCGCAAGACAAAAGGTTTGCTATAATCAGCCTGAATGAGTATGGGCGTAGACGTTAAGCGATTCTTAAGCTCCTGAAACGCCTGATCTTGCTCAGCGCCCCATACCCAAGTCTGATTTTTCTTCAAAAGACGAGTTAAAGGTTCAGCGACGTCTGAAAAGTTCGAAATGAACTTTCTGAACCACGAGCAGGTCTGAAGGAAAGTCCTAAGGTGACGTACATTACTTGGTGCCTTCATGTCCGCCACTGCGCGAACTTTGTCATGATCAGGCAGAACACCATCCTGAGTTATGACATGACCCAAGTATTTCACTTCTTCGCGCGCGAAGACACACTTTTCGCGATTGGCGCGAAGATTGAACGTACGCAACCTCTCAAAAACAGCACGTAAATCGGCGATATGCTGATCGAATCCTTCTGATATAACCAGGAGGTCATCTTGGTAGCATAACAGGGTCACATCCTTTAGAGAGGCGCCAGAACGCAACCTATCTATAAGTCGTTGGAACGTTGACGGAGCGTTTTTGAGCCCAAAAGGCATCCTTTTGAAACGGTATGTACCAAACGGAGTCAAAAATGCTGTTTTATCTCGATCGCATTCTCTAACCGAAACATTCCAAAACCCACTACGCATATCTAACGTACTCATGATACAATTTCGCTTCGTAGACTGCACGAGCTCGTCTATAAGCGGCATTGGATACACATCAGTCTTTGTAATTGCGTTAAGTTTTCTGTAATCTACGCAAAAACGAACCTGACCGTTCTTTTTGGGCACTAACAGTGCTGGCGACCCCCATGCTGATTCGCACTCCTCAATTATATCATCAGCCAGCATCTTTTCGATCTCTGACTGCATGATCGCTTTCTTAGCAGGAGTAAGCCGATACGGAGGGACTGCGACAGGAGCGTGATCACCAGTGTCAATGGCATGCTCGGCAAAAGCTGTTGGTTCACCCCGTAACTCAAAAACGTCCTTATTTTCAGAAAGGAACTGGGCGAGAACCTCACGCTGCGCGTCGCTAAGCCGCGATGCTTCTTCATCCCTAAGTAAACTACTAACAGGCACACTATCAGCCTGATGTAAAACTTTTTCAAATGGAAGATCAAACTGCTCTACACTGTCAAAAAAATGCCACTTAAAATTACCAAAATCAACACAGATGTTAAAATTTATCAAAAAATCAATACCTAGAAGCGATTCATTATCATCAGACTCCGGAAAAATTAAAAAACGAACGAGCCTGGTTCTACCTTCAAGAGTAACATTTACTTCGGTAGTTAGTACATTCATTAACCTAAGTACACCATCCGCTAGTTTTACATTTTCCATACCGGAGGACATAGGATGACCTTTGGCCTTTAGGAGAGCGTATAGCGTATGACCAGCGACACAGCTTTTAGCTGCCGAATCTAATAACGCGGTACCATTCTCCCCTAAAATACTGATATTTAGCACGGGCCTTAAAAAGGATCGAAAATCGCGATTACCATTCAATGGTTGTCCACCACTGGCAATTCCGCACAAACGTTGACAATTATCGTTCTTTGAAAGAAAATGTTGAGAAGCACTGACATTCTCAGAAAAAGGTTGACTACCGCTTGCGATTTGTGAAAAATGTTGAGAGTCGCTGATATTGTTATCAAATGGTTTATAATCACAGGTAACAGGCATAAAGTCGCGAGCGCAAGACTTTGAACCGTCGGGAATACCAGGATGCGATTGACAACCATTAAACGATACCGACCGTGACGTACTAACACTAGAATACAACGGTAACGCGGCCTCCCCCTGGTCGCAAACAGTATAAACACATTTTAAATTCTTAGTACAAACACATTTTACATTCTTGGTACAAACACATTTTACATTCTTAGTACAAACACACACATTAGTTTTAGTACAAAGACGAATACAATTTTTACGTAATACAGAACGATTTCGATTATCAATACAAAAAGAATTTTCATTAAAACTATTACAATCAGTACGAGAATTAGTGACACAAATCCCTGCGCCTCGCACGGCTGCGGGGTTACCTCGAACACTGTGCAGCGACGACGCGTGTCGCTCGACGCTCGGACACGTAGGCGCGCCCGCTGTACCGCCAAACATCACGCTACTTCGCGGTAGCGGGGTAGGCGCATGGTGCGGTCGCGGCGCGCTGCCGTCGGAGCCGGAGCGTACGTCGCTACGTACGCGCGGCGTACGGTGCGACCTGAAGCAATCGGTGGGTGCACGAGAATCACGTGCAGAAGTAAGCGAATAAAATGCTGAATGTCCATTGTTTTTCACATTATTGGCATTACACTTCGGACACTTTGACTTTATTATATTCGCGGCACCACAACCGTAACACTTAATGTCTTTTTTAAAATCACTTTTAGATTTATTTTGGTCACTATTCTTCACTAATTTCTCGCACGTTTCCTTTGTGTGACCGCTACGTTTGCAGTAAACACAGAATACCTTGGTGGTCCCTGTTTTTTCGGTCGCTGAATCGCCCATGCGACCAGAAGCGACAACAGCGGACGACCGGGAAGCAGTACTCGACGTGTAGGTACGAACTCGCGCTGGCTCGGCCGAGGCGGCGACGTTTGACCTATCTTCACTATGAGACGACGGCTTAAGACAAGGGCGACCGTTTTGTGACTCCTTTAAGGAGTCTTCTACGGCGCGTGCCTTTTTCAACAATTCCTCGAACGTTGTAACCGTAGCTCTGTCGACGCGCTTCCTGATACGACGATCCAATAATCCGTAAGCCATGTCCAACTCGACGCGTTCGCATAAATCTCCTTGTGGTAACTTCGCGAACAAGGCACGAACTTTTGATATAAACAAATCCGTGTTTTCAGTGCCCTGTATCTGTGAAAACAGTTCGATATAAATGCGAAATGGTGGGCGACGCTCGCCATACGCACTTCGTAATCGCGTGATGGCTTCTTCCCACGTTTTTGTCGTGCCCTTAACACCTTGCCACCATGTTCCCGCCGATGAAGTGAGCAGCATCGACATACCTAAGAGAGCGTTCTCGTCGCTTATGTTTAGGCATGACTTGTAAACCTCGATTGCATCTATAAAGTTGTCAACGGATTCCTCCGGACTGCCACTAAACTTTGAAGTGCATTTCGAAAAATTTGCCGTGGACTTCATAATAGCCGCAGCGGCGTTGGCGGTGGCGATGGATGTACTTGCGTCGGCTGACGAAAGCAATGGCGTCGACGAACGAACTTCGCGTAAAAGTTGTTGACAAAACTCTGCTTGCGATTGTTGGATTGATGTCAACAGCTTGGCAAGGACGTCTTGTGGCATCGTAATGTTGCTTGACTGTTCTGGTTCGGAGTACTCGTGTCCAGACTCGTCGGCGTCAGTACGCAACGACTTGCGTCTTCGCGGCATTTTGCAAACCAAAATGTACCTACTTTTCGACGAAAGTAACAAAGGTACGGCTCGTGGTTGTACCAACCAGCAAAAACCACTCGTAGACACAAAACAATAGCAAAGTCACTGTCCATACACAGTTTTTAGCACTTGTCGGTCGTTTTATACCTAACTTTTCGACATGAACGAACTTGCAACGAACGAAAAAAGTTTGATCCGCGAACTATAACACTTTGACCCCTTGTTTTATACTAAACACACGTTGGAGCGCCAGGATGTAGTCGGGGTGGGTCGGTTACAGTGAAAAGTCTTGTTACGCGGCATAAACTTTAATAAAACTATATAAAAATTACAAGAGACACGCACAAAACTGTAAAGTCCGCCATAACTCTTCTAATAATCCCCCGGCCAATCAGCGGCCAGTAACATAACGCCACTTGGCGCGTATTTTAAAATCTATCGCGCTGGCGAATAGCGGTCGGGCGGCTTGCCCCTATTGGACCGCTTACGACCAGGGCTAAGGAGACGTTCGGAAACGTTATCCGCTATAAATATTTTTCTTGCGCGGAATTGACTTGGCGTTGAGGCCAGGTTCATGTGTTTTTGCTCTGGTGCTTAAAAGGTTATGCACTTGCTTCATCCTCAATAATCAATGGGAAATAGGAATGACTTTCAAATCGCCAAAGATGTTTTGTTTCCATAAATAATTTATTAGACAACCCGAAATAACAATAGGTACTCAAAAAGTCAGGTTCGACAGAAGTGATACCACGGCCTCACTGAAATCGGGGGTGAAAAAAACCAAATCTCCAAAAAGACCGGCAACGAACTCGTAAATCCTTTGTGTCCATGGGCGACACCGATTGTTTACCATCAGGTAACTCGTACCAATACTCGTTTGCCGCGCTATCAAAGGAAAAAAATGTCTAACTTCAGACTCGCCAAGATACGTCGGCCGTACTCAGACAAGGAAGTTTTTAAAGTAAGTTTTCAGTGTCGCAAAGAAATAGGAATTACCTAAAATGCTGAATTGCTCAAAAAATGTAATTGTTTAAAATACATTTGATTGATTGAGTCATTCGCAAGAGGTGACAAGGCATGAGCGGTTACCGGCGTAGAGCCACAAGTTCACTTGGTTCTTCTTGGCTCATATAAAGTTTAACCGGTTTGTATTACCTAGAGCTTGGTTACATGTAACGAATCTCGTTATCCGATAAAAAATGACTTCTGTTGGCAAACTGCAAAAACAATGATCCTCTTCGTGCAAAAGCCTGCACCTGGCCACTATCTATAACCGACGGATGCGTGCAGTTAACTTTCCGTCTTTACTTATACTTATTACTCTTTGAATTATTTGTCAACGGAGATCAGACGCTCAGCGGCTATTCCCTTTTTGGGAATGGCGAAGAAAAAGATGAATAAAAATATCAAGGTTCTTATTAAAATTATAAGATCAAAAAAATCGTGTTTGAATCGATTTTCAGAAATAATTACAGATTAGACATCGAATCGATGACAGCTGTCAATGTCATTTAGACGTTACAGATTTGTTGTTTAGTCTGTGGACGTTCTTCTGGCGTGTTGCTTGTGTTTGTGATCATTATTTTTCCAAAATACATAATATCGCTAATCGCCAATTTCTTGAAACAAAACATTGACTCCTAGTTATTTAAAATGGATAAAAGAGAACGTCGGTCTAATGCGGGCAATTTGCTAGCGAAAGTGCTTGATGAGGAGGAAGAAGATGAATTCTATGCGACAACTTACGGTGGATTCCAAGAAACTGAGGAAGACGTTGATTACAAGTAAGTTCACGTTTTTAATGTTTTAATTTATTATACGATAATCCTAAATTTAACCTTAGCATATTAGGATTTTATAAACCTCACTGCATAACCACAATTTGTTGTCAACATTGTTAAAACTTGTGTTTTATGCATAATAGGTAGTATTGTAATAGTGTACAAATATTGAGTACTGTGTACCGGCAGACGACTTTTTTTTATTTTTATAATTAATAAATTGTATTATTGCAGTTAATGATGGTCCAATATGGACCTAGGCATTTAGTTTCTGTATCTCATAGTCATGATATGAAATTAGCAGGTACACAAGCTATCTAAGTTAGCTTGAGTAAGTAGCTCATTTAATTTTCTTTGCTAAGAAATTTAAAATTATGATAAGTAATCTAAACATATTGCAATTATCTATCTCAGCTTAATATTCATGAATTTTATCTTTGTTTTAATTCTACCATTTTGTATATATTTATTACTGCCCATTGTTAAAATGTAAACGAAACAGCGGTCCTGGTTCCTTTTTAATTATTGTTTTATGTTTACAGACAAGAGAAAGAAGTAGATGATGAAGTGGACTCAGATTTTAGTATCGATGAAAATGATGAACCTAAGTCGGACGAAGAGGCAGATGAGAAACGGACAAGGAAAAGTGGCACTAAAGTCTACAAGGTAATGTTTATAACAACTTAAATAGCTATTTTGTAATTGCTGTATTTAAATGCACAAACTATATGAGTGATGAAGGCGTTCTACTGGTACATTCTAGATTTCCATAAGTGCATAATTTTCAATTTCACATATAGTTTTAAACTATATATTAATATATCATTAAACATGTTAATTTTATTAATTTTGAAGTTAACAGTGGTTTTTATCACAAAATAAGACTAGCATAACAACTTTTTTATACTTTTTAAAAGCACATCTGAGTTAATAAGTTTCCTATTTTGGAAAGATTCGTTTTTCTTTTGTATTTTATTCCTTCACAAGAAAAAATAGTCTATTAAAGACATCATGCATAATTATTATCTGTCATCCAAGTGTAACGCTTTTTAGGATCCAAACAGAAGGAAAAAAGCCGGTGCTGCAGCAGGTCCTTCTCTTGGTGAAAAGGTGAAAAAAGCTGAGCAGAGGAAAGCACCTAAGCCCAAACCGGAGAAAACAGAAAAAGTGGAGAAAGAAAAGCCTGAGAAATCAGAAAGGACTGAACGAGCAGTTGTTGGTGACTCTTCAATAGGTAAGTTACACCTTATGTATCTGTATGTAAGGTAGGTTTATCTATGAAAGATGATTGTGCAGTGGTTGAGTGAGCATTTGCTGTGCAATTAGTGTTAGCCTTTCAAGTTTTGCTTTAATATGGTATTTGTCAAATTCCATACTATATTTTTTGAGTATTTTACTTAAAATGTTACCAATAAATATCTAAAATTAAGTTCATATCGTTAAATACCTATGTCAGTGAAGTACCAATAGTTTCGAAAATTTAATTGTATTGAAATCTTAAAGGAATTTATTTGAGGTAAATACCCAATTAGGGTAGTTCTTTGTGTGAACAAGAAATATTATTTTGGGTCTGTGTTTGTCTTTGAATTTGGTTTGTTAAGGCCAAGAGGGCCCATGGCATACATATGGATTGTGATGGTATATAAGAGTGCCATGGCTCTTTAATGATATATTTACTAGCTAAAAATACATGCATATATAATGTCTTCGTAATTAATTCCAGAGCGAAAATCAATAAGGCAAAGTACAGCAGTGAAATCAGCAGAAACACTCCAAAGAATTAAGATCAGGTCTGCATTAAAGAAAAAGAAACCTAAGAAGGTTGAAGACAGGATGCCCACTCAAGAAGAACTGCTTGAAGAAGCTTTGATCACTGAGAAGGAGAATCTAAAGAGTTTGGGTAAGTCTGTTATGGAAGGCAACATACATATGTTTTCTCTTTTTAATTTGTGTTTTTTTATTCCATGGGCTGGTTGCTAATTGCGTTGAAGGTTAACCTCAAGATAAATTGGTAGGCAATTTGCACCATTCAGCCAGCCTTCTGGAGATTGACCATTTTGGTATTCTAACAATTGGTATTATTATAGTACTATTAGTGCTGATGAAAAATTCATTTTTTTAACTTTATTTTTTTTATGTAATAGTTCGGCAAACGAGCAGACCGATTACCTGATGGTAAGCAATCAGCGCCGCCCATGGACACCCGCAACGGAGGAGTTACGAGTGCGTTGCGGGCCTTTTAGGGATTAGGGATTTGGAGATTTAGGGATTGAGGAGGGATCGGGGGAGGGGAAGGATTGGGTCTCCGGCAACCTCACTCAAACGGCGAAACACAACGCTGTGGTTGTTTCACGCCGGTTTTCTGTGAGGCCGTGGCATCACTCCGGTCAGGCCGACCCATTCGTGCCAAAGCATGGCTCTTCTCTCCTCCTCTATGCACCAAGTACATGAGTGGGCTTAATGCCTACAAGCATTGCAGCAGTGAGAATATGGTTGGTGCAATAAAGTAGAAGGAAAATTGGAAGATGGCTCCCAATTTACATTTTCTTCATACTATTGACCAGGTGGCCAAGTGTTACTAAATTGAACTGGTGGGCAGAATGAGTACTTAACTTACTATCTTTAATTTCAGAGAGATTTGAACAAATCGAATTAGAGAGGAAAAAGATACGACCCACTAAGAAGACTATAACTGGACCTACGATAAGGTATGAGAGGAAAATATTAAATACTAGTGACTCGCACCTGCTTCGCATGAGTTTTGTCCACTTTTTTCACATAAATACCTTCCCATGATTGTCGTAAATAAGAAAACAAGAAGTAGTGAAAATGTTTGTGCCTTTGTTTTATGAATTACTAGTGACTAGAATAGTGACTTCCTGCAGATTTTTGGTATAAAAACTATTCTATGTCCTTTCTCGAGTTCCAAACTAATAATTTTACAGAAATCAGTTCAGTACTTTAGGCGTGAAGAAAAGACAGACAGACAGACAGAGTTACTTTCGCATTTATAATATTAGTTTGGACTAGAGAACCGCTCCCTTATTACTTAGATATTATTGTTCTATGACAATTTAGTATCATTTTTCCCGCAATACAAATAATATACCAGCTTTTGGTGTTATTATTCAAAAGATACCTTATACTGGCGACTCGCACCGCCTCCACACGTGTGCAATGCTGCTACCAAATTTCTGCTCTATTTAATGGATGTGAAATTTAAAGATTCTTCTCCCAATCACTTCAAATTCCTTTTGCTTAGTTTAAAATATTTAAGCATGCATATAGGGACAGAGAAAGTGACTTTGTTTTACACTAGAATGATTAAAATGTTCTAGGTATCATTCATTTGCTGTTCCCATAATAGAAGAAATACCACCAGCGGAAGACAAGTCTAGCCTACTAGGAGACCTGAATTTGAGTGATATTATCAAACACGAAGATGGTAAGTTAATTATTATATTATTCTACTTTAGTAAATGATTACAAGGTATGTTTTTTTTACGAAAAAGGTAACAATACATATTTGAATGCTTACTACCTTTTTTCACCCGCTTCTCGGGTCCTATTGGTCGAAGCGAGGTTTTATTTAGGCTACAGTCTTTCTCGATAAATGGACGGTCATCAGTTGTTTTGTTATAGCCCCGTAAACCAGCAAAATGTTCACGTTTGTAATTTTTTTTCATACTCAAAAAGTGACAAATTTTGCTATCTCATTAACTGATGGTAAGCAATTGGCGCAGCCTATGGACATCGGAACTCCAGAGGAGTTGCGTGTACTTTGCGGGTTGGCCTTTTTTGACAAAAATCCTGATAAATTAGTTGAAAAATGTTGATATACCTAATACGTAGTACAAGTATTTGAACTTTACAAATTTCAGGTGTCTCAGAAGGCCAAGAAGTAAAGACTGAAGAACCGGACCAGCCTACTGAACCAGCGGAACCTGTAACCAAGATGGACGTGGACTTCATAGGACCTGACGAGGAAGTCAGCATTGAGAAAGTGCCGTAAGTTTCTAACGTGGACAGACGACAGTTTGTTACTTAACTTGACCTTTGGATCTTGGGCCTTCTTTACATGGGGGATTTGCGATAATCTCCCCGTTCGGCTGGCGGGTCGCAGTTTCAGGTTGTTGTTTATCAAATAGTGCCTGTTCTCTGTAATAGATATGTTCCCTTCAATTCCTCCCCATAGTAAAGACCACCATGCGGGGCCCTTCAGGGCTGATGTTCAGCCGGGGTGCGGGGTAACCGCAATGAAGCACCGCGACCTCGGCCTAGACCAGGAAAAGTAACGCGGGGTCTTAGTAACGTTTCCAATCAGAGTAGATACTGCTTCCCTGTATCTATCAAATAGATATATGGTCTTCTGTCTCCTGCCTTTACTGCCTCAGGAAGTGCAAGAAGGTCAATTGCTCGATGACCTTCTTTGCGTGCCAATAATATTTTGCCAAATTACCTAAACCTAGCTACTTGCTCAACTGTAGCGGTTCCATTAAGACAAGGTTCAAGGTTCATTATTACGGTTGAAATTTTAATTAATCAAACCCCAAGCGAATACTGGCGTTCGCGTACTTATTTTTCTTCTATTGTTATCAAATTACCTCGATTAAATGCTTAAAAGTATATTTTTTTATATTCACAGTAAAGATGAAAAATCACAGAAGAAGAAGGAACCACAGAACATGAAATACTACGAGCGCACTCTGCTATCATTCGAAAATGATATCAAGGATAAAGCATTTAGGTCGTGTTTCCCAAAGCAGAATGTCAAGAAGCCAAGACAATTGCTTTGTGCTGTTACTAAGTGAGTATTTTAATAGCAGTTAATATTATCGTGAGACATAGTAAATTTATTTTAAATAAAGAATTACTGGCGTGAGTTAACTGAGAAGAGCTGGCATCGCATCGGCTCTAGTAATAGCCGATGCGATGCCAGTCGACTGTGCAGTTGCCGTGACTCGCACGCTCATGAATAAGACCCCATTTGTAACTTGAAATTACAATATAAACATTCTCAACAGCTAGTCCATATATTTAAATAAAAATTTAAAAAAAGCACTGATTAAATAATTTTATTCATTTGAAACGAATCTCGGTATATGTGCTCTCTAAAAATTACTTGTTTTCAGTGAAAAATAGACTTTAGTTTCGATTTAATACTTGTAGTTTTCAAGTTAAAATATATTACGCAAAAATAACAATAATATACAGTTACTTTCTATCAATAAAGTTTTAAATTTTTAATTGTTGTCAAGTATCTTTATACGCAATTCATGAGTTCTGTGTATTATGACTGTGTACTTATCATGTTTGTGGAAGTTTCAAAATCGGGGATCTCGATAACAATTTTCCCAGAATCTAAATTAAAACTATAAATAATTTCTCTCGGAAAGGCCACACACTTTAAAATGTAATAAAGGAATTACTATCATATTGCTTTGCTAATAAGTCACAATTTTGCTTTCAGACGACCAGCTCGCTACATCGATCCCATAACGAAATTACCATACAGAAGCGTAGACGCGTTCCGGATCATACGCGAGGCGTACTACCAACAGTTAGAGGCTAGAGGCGACAGGAACGACCCACAAATAGCCGCCTGGCTACAATGGCGGAGAGCAGACCAGGCCTCCACATACGTACAGATACATATTAAGTAAATATAGTATAATTAGTTTAGGCATACAAAGCAAAATAGCCCAAATTGTCATATAAGTATGTACGTCAATAGGTTTCAAATAATGATGGTCACTGGGGTGGTTTTGGTGTGGTATAAATCCCACAATCCTTATCTTTTCTCCCAAAAACTAGGCGCCGTTTGAAGGGAAAGGTTCCCCGTAAGGAAAGGTTCCAAATAATGAATCGGAGGTTTGAGAGTATAAATTTTGATTTTGCCGTCACTAGACCCTTTACTCACGTCTGAGTCAATTCATACAGAAACGCGACGTGACAGTATTCAAAAAGTCCAGCGATTCTGTCTTCGAGAGACGCACCGCATCAAATATGCATCTTTTCGTGTAGATAATAAAGTTGTGTTTACTAATCACTCATTCAGTCAATCTCTCTCACAATTATCATTATGTTAGCTAGATGGACGGCACGCCAATCTATATTAATGTAATTATTTTAATAACCGATTTTAATAATACTTTAGTTACATAATTTTTGTTTACTTTCCATCAAACTAAAACAGTATTCGATTTTGTATTATGATTTTGTGAATGAGAAAGTCCCCTATATTGTTTTTTTTAATCGTTAGAGCCAACTTACTTGCGACGCCTATATCGAACAATACTACACATTTTAATTTTAAGATGGCATTTTAGAGAAATTTTAACCATTGTAAATATTGCTAGCTATTTTATCAAATAAAAATTTTAAACCTATTAAGTATTTTTTTTTCGTATTAATACTGCCAAAGAAGTTGCCTACATAGGCTGTTTTTCTCGATATTATACCTTATTTTAATTGCACTAAATTTAAAATTCAGTTAATGCTATTGCATCAGATATACAGAAATATAAATTCGGAATAATTAGAAAGAGTAGTCGTTTAAAACATCCAGCGATACTTTTATTTACATTCTTTGAAATGTGTATGGTTTTTATGAAGAAAATGTCTATATGTCAGTTAGTAGGGTCAAGGTAAAGTCGCTAAAGTCAGTAAGCTTAGTCAGAAAAACACTTAAATGAGAAGACGAAAGAATTGTAATTTTTATTTAATGTAGAATAAATAGTTACAGTAAAATCTTAAAACTTAGATAATTAGATTCAATTACTGTACAAAATTGTACAAATCGATAAAGCTAACCAATTAAAAATAAACGAGAACGAAGTTTTTAGAAAATACAACCTTAAACACAAGATACAGAACTCAAATTCTTTTAGCAGTTCAATCATATCTGATGCTCCTTTAAGACGAAGAACATAAAATAAAAAATGAAAATTATATGACGTAAAGATTCTAAAAGAAGTTCAAATCTAGCCCTCTCTAAATAACTTCGACTTAAAAATATACTTATATTAAAAAAAAGTGAGTATTAACTACGCTTAAGGTACTAGTAAATACTGGTATTACTATCATTATGACTATGCTCGTTAGATGACTATGAAAATGGAAAAATGATAATTCTTAATACAAAATATTGGCTTTAAGGTTCAATTTACGTTGCTGCAGTAAGAAATTATAGTAACAACTTGTATTTTGTAAAATGAACTCTCAGACATTTCTTTAAGTTAATAAATTGCTCGAGATTTAAAATAGTTCTATGTAATTAAAGGAAACAGCTATAGATATAGTAGTTTCAATGTTACTCAATGTAAAACCTTCATGCACAATTTGATATAGAAATCATAACAGTAACACAAATTGAACCTTATGTTCAAAAGATTAAAGCACTTAACTAAAGGTCAACTGTAAATTTAGGATTTAATCTAAGATCAGGCACACTGTTCCTTCGCGGTTTTCGTTGCTTCAACTCTTTCAATGAGATGAGCCCAGATGCTTTCACGTCCAGCCTTGAATGATATTTCGATGGATCTGTTGTCGGCAAATATGGATATTCGCTCAGGTAAGTCTGTGCATTTCTCACCGGGTGTTCTTTAGCGAAATCCGTTATCTGTGATTCGGAAATCTCGTATGAGTTTATCGATGTATCAGCTACGTTTTCCATAGATCTGAATGCTTCTAGTACTGCTTTCTTGTGAGGTATTCCTCTCAAACTCCCTTGCCTACTCAGTTTCCCTTCAGTCACATCTGTAAACAAATCTTCCACGTTAAACTTTTCTGATATTTTCACTAGTTTCGTGTTTGAAGAGCTCTCCCGGTTTTCTTGTAGTTCATTCCAGATCTTCGATATCTCGGATGAGGGCATGGAGTGAGATTTAATGTTCTTCTTCACCCTCTTTTGAGGGCGATCGTTCTCAACGGATTCTGTCGATTGCTTACGTAAAAGTTGTTCACATTCATTTAGTTTTCTAGGCTTCTTAACTTCCCTTAGCTCTTCAATTGATTGAAAAAATTCTTTTGCCATTTTGAATCTGTTTTTGTATTCTAGATGGGCTGGCTCGGTTTCCCTTTCTGGAGACGATTCAGTTGATTTATCTGTATTACACTCTATGATTTCTAGTTCTATGTCAGAAAGACTTAAATATGTGGTATTTTTGTTTTCATTAGGAATTACTTCAACGTCAAAAGATCCAGAAGTTCTCGTGTCAAAACTAAGATTGCTGACTGTTTCTGAATCTCTGCTTGTCCACATATTAGTGGGTGTAGCTCCTGGCGTAGTTCTTTTTGATCCGCAGCTAGAAACGCTCCCTAGGTCGACGTTATGTCTGTGCACAGCATCTGCGAAAAAAAGAGAATTATCATCATCATGATCATAATCTTTACCTTATCAATTACCTTTGATTTTAAATTCAACTATATTATACGAATGCTAACCTGAATTTATGCTGTGGGATGGAGAATTCTTCTGTGAATCAGCAGAACTAGTTCTGTACACCCTCCTAGCCGGTTTTGGTGCTGTTGCAGTCTTTGTCACGCTTTCGTAAAGCGATATAAAGCTCTTCACATTAATCTTAGGCAATTCATCGCATGACTTGTATTTATCCAAACCATCGTCTGTCGTATCGTTTGGAATTTTATTAAATATGTCCATTTCTGATTTGCTGAACGATTTTTTACGAAGAACTTCGTTTGTAGTTTGGATTGGTTCATATTCTTTGTGTACGTTTTGTATTGACTTTCTTGCAGTTTCTTTTTGATTTGGCGTCGAAGTTACAAACTGTTCTTGTACAGGCTCTATATAAATTGTTTCATCTAAAGTTTTATTAAATGAACTATGAACCATTCGAGCTCGTTTGTTTTTCAAATTTGCAGATTCTTTAATACTGTAATTGGTGGCTTCGTTGATCCTGTCTTCTAAAGTTTCAGTATTGGGACGTTTAATTAGTTCCACGTGTAGATTTTCTTCGGAAGATACAATGTTTTGATTGCTACCTAGTCTTTGACTTACATTTTGTAAAGATTGGCTTTTTCTTCTCGCCCAAGGTAAAGGTTCTGTATTAGACAAATTGTGAAACAAAGATATTCGACTAGACACTAGACCGCTCTCATGACACTCTCCACCAGTAACGTCCGTGGTAGGAATGTCATCAGCGCTCGGTTTTCCTAAGAATGTGTCAATTTTGTTTAATATTTGCTTCCTTGACGTTCCGAAAAATCTCTTTGGACTTGTTTCGAATGCTTTAAATACTTCTTCTGGCAATTCTTGTTTCACGGGCGCATGTTCTTCAGAAAGTAATACGTTGTTGTGGTATTTTGTTGCTTCCACTTTTACTTCAACAGGGTTTTCATTTTTATTAGAAGTGGAAGATGAGCTTAATGTTCGTACTTTATTACTAGGAGATTTCGTTATTAAAGCAGAAGCTTCAACTTGTACTTGATCTGTTTCTAACTTTTCATCCCAATATTTCTTCCATCTTTCTACTAGCTTTTCATTTGTATTAA
The DNA here is from genome assembly GCA_902829305.4 of Spodoptera exigua. Taxonomy (NCBI): domain Eukaryota; kingdom Metazoa; phylum Arthropoda; class Insecta; order Lepidoptera; family Noctuidae; genus Spodoptera; species Spodoptera exigua. Next base: position 11,647,241 of record LR824612.2, read on the forward strand.
CTTCGTCTTGTGATTTTTGTTCGTTAGGTTCTTGTAGTTTCATTTCTATATGTTTATCTTCAGTTTGATTTATATTTTTTACTTGACTATAATCACCTGAGTTTAGGAAGTTTTTAAGAATCTGTTTACCCTTTCGCTTACTTAAAGAATCATGTTTTAATTGTTTCGCAGAAATACGTTTTCTCTTTGGCTGTATTGAAGTCTCTGCTGACTTAGCCTCTATTTGGCGAATTTTCTCATCCCAGTATTTTTTCTTTTCAAGTACTATGTTACTGTACGTCACTTCACCAAATTGTGTTTCATCTTTATTTTCCTTCTTCTGTTCAAAGATTTTGTCATTTTCAATGCGAAGGGGTTGACTTACTGAAACAGATTCAGTGGCATTTGCCTGAACCTCAGAAATCGTTCCTTCTAATTCCTCTGCGTGTCTTTTCACATCTGTTGCATCAGATGCAGAATCGACACTAGCGTCCATGGTGTGTGTAACGTATTCTACTTCTGTACTGTGAATCTTATTATTTTCATCCACAGTGGCAGTAGAACTAGTTTCTGAATTAGGAAAGTATTCTTGGTACATATCATTCAGTTCAGCAAATGCCACCGACACACTGTCACTATCTCCCTGCTTCGTGCACCTTTCGTTTCTTGGAATATCTTTGGTGCCCGATGATATACTCCTGTCGCTCTCTTCAATGATGGGTGTGAACGTCGGTCGTTTAATTTCCCACTTGTAAGGTTTCGGTTCTTCCTGAACTTTGGTGGGTTCGATTTTCAATTCGTTGCATGTTTGCCAAATTTCTCTTTCAGCTGGTCCCATGTTCGACAGATCTTCCTGATTTAAACCAAGTTTATCGTCACTAGGAGAAAACTTTGGTTTACTAAGTGACTCGCATTGTATATTATTTTCGTTATTATTGCTATCTGGAGAGCTGTTATTGTCATCGATACTTACGTATGCAGAATCCCATATATCTTTCCTGGGCGATGGATTTCTGCTTAAGTCAATTTGATATGGTTCATATTGATTGTCGCTTGTTGTTGACGCATTAGAATTGTCAATAGTCAAGTTAGATTCTAAACTATGAAAGGTGGAATTATCTTCAGAAATGTTTTCATTTTTGACATCTTTTGGTAGGTGCAAATCAGTTTGTGGTATAACTGGTTCTGTACGGGTCTCTTCAGTTTTGTTATCTTGTATTTTCTTATTTTTCACACCCTTTCTTTTGTCAGTGCCTGGGAGTATCAGCGGTTTTATTTCTGGTTCTGGCGATCGAGCTCTTATGATGGGTGGTAAAGAAACTGGGGCCCCAATGATAAAGTCAGTCATTGGTTTTGGCTGTTCAAAATGACCTGATTGGTGATGCATGAAGAAAGGATTTACAAATTCGTTGCCCAGTGCTTCCTCAGCCATTAATTCAGCTTTTGGATCAATATATACAGACTCTTCGCGATCAACTTTCTCTCCTGAAATTATTTTTAAGACTGGTGTTTTAGGCCGTTCTAATAAAATAGATTCAGGTTTGATATAACCTACATCCTCAATATCAATAAATGGATTATTATTGGCTGGTGACGGTGTCATGTTAGGATCAATCAGAATTGTAATTGAACTATCCCTGGTTTCCTCATTTTGCGAGTTGTTTCGTTCATATTCTGAAGCTACAAACGGTCCTAAATTTTTGGAAGCAACGTAGTTTTCTTCGAACATGTCGTTCAAGAAAGGATTGTTTGTAGTTGATGGCGTCATTCGATCAGATAAGTTATCAATTTGATCTTCATGTGTCTCAGTGTATCCATCCAAACTATCAGGAGTATCTATTCTAGTAGATTCCGTGGGTATATTTACTATCAGTTCTTCACTATCAGTTCTTATGTTATGTCGGTCAGTATCGTAGGAGGTAGTTGATTTCTCCGCCCTCAAAGATACTGAAATACTTTCTGGAACAATATATTTTTCTCGCAGTTCTGGTATTATGAAAGGTTTTGCTTTTGTTTCTGTTAAGGTAGAATTTACAATATCAGGTATTTCTTGTTTGCTCCTTGCTCTAAGGTAACTTTCTTTCTTTGTAAATTCTAATTGTTTTTCTGATTTAAGATCATTCAGAACTTTGCAAACCCTGTTCATTGCTAAGATTTTAGATGCGACTTTATTGAAGCTCAAAGTTTTGACGACTGTTGACTCTGAACTGGTCTCGACATCAGAACAGCTCTCAGTGCTGTAATTTGGCATATCATTTTCTGTGTCAGTTGTCATTAGAATCCTTGCTTCATCGTCACTTATTTTCTCTAAAGTACCATTTTCTTTCAACAACATTTTCTCAGTAACAAAATCGACTATACGTAGTACAACTTTTCTGTCAGTTTTGACGTCAACTATATCTATTTCTTCACCGTCTTCTAAACAGTAGTTGTCTTTTTCTAGTGTGTTGATGATGTTATGCGAGGCTGTTATCGTGAATGGTGAACCAACAATGCTTTGGCCTCTGCTTGTTATAGAAATTAAATATTTTCCTTCAAGGTTTACGACGTAACTTATTTTCGCGTGATCTGTTCGTGTTTCGACATCGATTTCAATATCATACTTCGTTTTCGGTATGTAATATGTTTTGTTCATATCGTTTTTGCCGTACGATCGTAAGTATGTCGCTCCTTGTGTTATTGGCAAAACGTTTTCAGTGAAGTTCTGTTTTGATTGTAGGCCCAAGAGTTTTTGTCTGATCATCTGTGCTTTGCCCAGGATAGGCGGTAGTACAGTCATGCCATAAGTGTCTCTAGGTCCTCGTATTAGGATCGTTATTTCTCCGGGGTCCAACGCCTGTTGTGCCGTTGGATATACTTTGAAACTAGCTTTATTATTTACTTGAGCTGCTGATAACCCAGATCCTTTTGCAACGTAGTCAAGAGTGAACTGTGTGGTTTCTGGAGAGGTTCTTTGAGAGACTGGTTTTGAAACAGGTGGCGTTAATTTGGAAAGTGCTTCTCGAATACGGTCTAAGTACGTGGCGAGCTTCCATTCTTGGTGTCTGCTTAGCGAATCGTTTGACTCCAACTCTTGACGGGAGAAAACCTGGAAAAATAACATTTTAAATAAGTTCGGACCTTTAAATTAAAATAAATATCTTAAATAAACATAGTCTTAGATTGAATTTTTTACTTTAACATTATCACAAGGGCAACCACGCCTGACTAAGACAATAGAACAATGCAACAAAATTAAGTTCATTGCAAAAAATGCTGAAAACAAACTCACAGGTTCAACACCAAGGTAATGGTCGGCGATAGCTTGTGCATGTTTAAGAGACAGGCGGGTGGGAGGATGCCCTGCGCAGGCGCCGGGCAGGGCCGCGTCTAGCACACCGCATAGCACCCAGCCGTGCCGCCACACTGTGTCCAAGTGCTCCACTCTGACGGGACCAGCTTCTGCCAGCCATCGTAGAACTGATTGCTTTTGCTCCTCGCTCGAGAATACTACTGGAAAAGAAATATTGATCCTTCTGAGAAAGTGCCAAAATATTCGCATCTTTGTCTGCTATTCTTTGTACTTTGAATAGGGAGTATAAAATTGTGTTAACGTTTTTTTGTTATTTAGGTACTTAATAAAAATGAGGATTTCTTTAAGTATTACTACGGTCGAGCTAGCCCATTCGTGCTGATGGCTCTCCTACATTTCCGATCAAAGTAGGTAAAATATTAAGAGTACCAAAGCCTCTTAAACGGTTAGTCCGTGGTGCACTTGGTGGATTCATCAGTTGTAGACTCTCCATTAGATCCACAGGAATAAAAATCAAGCCACCTCATTGGTCCATGACGGTAGGCTGGCGCAAGAACAACAGAGCGTTCATACATACTTATTTAATTAGGTAGGTACTTATAGCATTCATGTATCTACCTAAGATTTTTCAATGTTAGTTCACTCGTGATTTCTTCAACTGAACGTTATTAGCAACCTAGGAAGCAATGAACCATGAAATTACAGAATCGTAAATATATAAGTATTTATTAATGTAGGTACCTAACCTTACTCAATGTTGCATGTTGTATTTTCTTTCTCAATAAAGTTATGAAATTATTTATAAATAAATTAAGGCAAGTATTGTAAGGAAATCGGGCCACAGAAATCGCTACACGCAAACTTCATTATTGATGTTTTAATTGTATTTCAATGAAAGAAACTTGACAGTTTTAAATTGTAAAACAATGACATCGCGTCACTTGTTCTTTCAATTAAATAGGAAAAAAATAAGTTTGTAATTGGCTTTGTTCTTAATGGAAAACAAAAAATATTTGCTTTTAAATTCCGAACAAAACTACTTAAACACTTAACCAATTTTTCAAAATTTCGAATTCAAAACGTATCTAAGGAAAACAATAGATACCTACCTACTTAGTTTTTAACGTATAAAGAACACAAGTACACAACACTATAAATACACTACACACAACTCACACTACCCACCTATGGATCTAAAAAAATATCCGTGAACCTCTGTCATCAAGAACGAGTGTCAAAAACCAACAAAGAACTGAAGCAAAAATTAAAAAGCAACTACTTTTTATAACAACCAGAGTTGCAAAAGTGTTCGTTATCTTTCAAAATCACAACGTTTTAACTCGAAAAATGCCGAAAGTTGTTATTTATTTGACAGTGTGAAGATTTGGACAGAAACTGGTTATAAACTCAGAGAAATTATGTTATATGAAGTCGGTTAAAAAGAGAGGTGAAGTGCGAGTTGGACTTGACTAAAAAGGTTTTATGCTACTATCATGCATAAAAAATGGGCATAGAAACGCGTTCATTGTGTCTATGGGAGCCGAACTTTAATATTTGTTTTGGTTTTTTTTCTATTTGTAGTCTTTTGTTTGTCGTGTTTGCTCATCAAATTAGGCATTTGAATCGTCTTTTTCTATAATTGTTAATCTTTTATATTATTAATTAAACTACCACCAGCAATATAGGCACTCGGTTGCCCAGCCATCATGGTCTGAGTGGTAAGTGGTTACGACTAAACATTTTTCAGGTAAAGGACCCAGGGATATTCCAGACCAGACCAGAGGACCAGAGGGATATTCACGAGGTGTCGAACCTCGTGGCTAGACGCGTCTTTTGATCGTACGTCCAGATCGAGTGACAATTTACAAAAATATTAGATTTTCCGTTAATTTTGCCATCATTTTGAGTGCAAGTGATAGGGCCCCGTTTGTACCTACGCTTTGCATACGGAACCCTAGCAAACAATAATTATGTTCACTAGATAACGATGAACTCAAAGGTTAACGTGTGTGTGAATTAGTAAGTGCACGAATATCAAGTACAATGAAAGTGATGGATGACGGTGAAACTGACCATTTTTAAGATTAATCCACATTGGAAGATTAGCGGATTAATGAGCTGCGTGAATGAAGATTAATGGGGAAGTCAATTAGTTTCATGTTTTATTATGATTTATTTATAATTGAGTGTCGGAACATCGACATCATCTAACATCGATACCTATCGATAATGTTTTAGATCTTAGCACATGCCACTTGTACAGTAGTAGACTAAAAGTAGAAAAGCCTAAATAGCCATTACAAAACTTTGCTTTTATATGAATCTTCACAAACACACTTCAGCTCATTTTCGTCATTCAAATCACCAAAGAATGTAATGATAAGCTACAATAAAAGACTCTCATTGGGCTCTTTCCTTAAAATTTCACTTTCAAAAAGATACTAGGTCACGATAAAACTCCGTACTAAATTCTTTGGACAATAAATAAACACTTGGTAGCTACTTATTCACTTTTTTTCTCTTCAGCACTCTGAGAAATGTTTCCACGACTTGTATTCCGAACACTGCCACAATGGGCCATAAAGCGATAGCTGTCCGTGCGAATTGTATTTGTTTTATTATGACGGTAAGGAAATATTTTATCCGTGACACTGCAAAGGCCTTGAGTTTAAGAACAGATCGCGGTAACGATGTCTTTTAATTGGTTGTGATTTACGTTAGCAACTTATACTTTTCCAACAAAGTATGGATGCGCCATCTTCTTTTGTAATCAATTCGAAAAATGTAGAACAACAAGGTATCCCGTGCGTATGTCGCGTAGCGTTCGCCTCAAAGAGCCAATAGACCACCACAGACGGGGCCCTATAGGGCTGACATTCAGCCGCGGTTGCGGGGCAAGCGCAATAATGCACCGCGATCTCGGCCCAGAGCAGGAGTAGGAACGGGGGGTGGGGGGTTTAGATAGTAAGAGTCTGACGCTCCCTCCCGCCTTACCGTGGGCGGAGAAGTCATTTGATGATTTTCCCCTCACAAAGAAAGGTATAATGAAAACGAATAGAATTAAACAATGCAAATAGGTACTAGAGTCAAGTGGAATCTGTACTTAAATTTGTGAGTCGTCGGTAACAGAATTTTAATTTTATATCTTTGATATAGGGCTGATAAACCCTTTGATTATTTAAAGAATTACTTTAAACGACCTTCGTAAGTTAATACCTACAAAACATACTTACTTGCTCTAAAAGCGGAGTCGATGTGCTTCAAAATTCTGAACAGAAAGCTTTGTTGGCCCCAGAAGAGAGTGAGTAGAGTAGCAGGCGCGAGGTACCGCAGCGTCGTCAATATAGCGTCCAAGGCGACAGACCACATGCCTCGGTTGGCTTCCAATTCTGGGTACTCCGGTATCGTGAACAACCCTAAAAAGAGGAAAGAATTTTTCGTTAATATTACTCGTAATGTTTAAGGTATTTTGATGGGAATATGTTTAGGTAGGGTTTTGTAGTGGCAAAGTTAAAAAGTGCTGAAAATCACAAGATTTCGTCCAGGGACAGCTTCTATTAGATTGAGGCTTATCATCTGTCTCTCTTCATCATCAAATGTCTTATCGCCAAGTGCATGGCGAAAGAGATTGTTAGCCTCTTACTGACTAAACCTTCGTTCCTTCTTCTGGTCCAGCACGCAGTACCTACCTTATTGCGCTTCACCGCGCAACCACATCTGAAGATCGGCCTTGTTGGGCCCCATCTGTGGCTCTTTGAGGCAAGATAGCTACTATAGCTAACCATTTATTTTTTTAATATAGTGTTCTAAATTGAAATAATATACCTAGATAAATAAAGAAGGAATATTCCTAAATAAATATCTCAATTTTCTATATAAATACATCACCTCAAATACAAAGCATAGGTGAATTACAATATGTGTTTGTAAAACCTACAGGATTAAATTAAAGAGAGACTTAAAAAACAAAACTTGTCTAAAGTTACAAACTCATTCAAAACAAAATAAAATACGAAGAAGTATTTTGGTACCTATGATTCAAATTTATTGTAACATGCACTGGTGTAACGTGCTTAGCCAATAAAAATATCGATAATGCAATTACTTGACCAATCAGCATTGATATACAAAAGTGAAGGTTTTGCTACACTTTCAGCGGTTGCGAAACAGTTTCAGCGGTTGGGAAATACTTGATTCATTACTTGTCTATTATTGTTCATTCTATCCTTCCTTTACAAGGCAAAATGGGGCGATTAGAAAAAGAATTCTGAACAATGTTAGTAATCAAGATCTTCCGATTATATGACCGCAGTTTTTTTTTTGCAATCGACTGCGTTTAGTTCATCGTGGTATTGATTCCCACACGGACAAGCAAAAATGCAACCAACAGGGAAAATGTTAAGGTCAAGTCAGATTTTTTTAAATAAATAATTTATATCTAGTATTTTTATTTCTATTATCACTTTTATATGTATATTTTTGTTGATGAAAAGCCTACCAACAATTTAGGTAATACTAACCTATGCTTCGCGGATGTTCCTGTAGTAGTACATTTTGTCTGTACCGTCTCGCTAGGTCCTCGACACTGTCCGACATTTTTAACAATATTTCTCACACTCCATTATTAATGCTAAGAAAACAAGATGGCGTATTTTTTAGAGTTTCTTTTTTATATTTATTTTGTGAACGTGTCGATGTTTTGGTCGTATTTCTTATTATTTAAGTGATTTAAAAATAAAGCGATAAATTTTAATTGCGGGTTGTGTTCGAATTAATATATGTATATAGATATTTTTCTCCTCCAAGTTTTCGTATTCTTCTTTTGCTGTGTTTAATTGATTCAATATTGGATTCGGTTCTAAAGTGGTAAAGTTTAAATAAATCGGTTTACAGTCCCATTAGTGAAAAAAATACAAAAACTTCATTACTCGCCTAATTAATTTAGTTTTTGAATTAAGTAGGTAAATAGTTAGTTTCATTATTTTGATCTGGACACGAATTACATGTCTTACACATTCCATTAACAACATAAATATAATGAAGTACGGAAACCAAAATTTAAAAGATTTTGACCAGAAAAAAAAAATAAAAGACACACGCCACACCTAGATGTTCTTTAAGAAAAACAAGAAAAACTCAAAAAGATAAAAGTTGAAAGAAGACAAGACCACGCCTATGTTTGGCCAAGAAAAACTTATCAAGATGAGCTGAATTATGAAATCATAGAAGGTATAGTATAGAGCGATAACGTAGCCTTAGATTATACTAAACACATAAATGACTAACACATTTTATACCTACATATTTTACAAGTCAAATATTTTGCGTTAATCTTAGAACAAATTTGACAAGGTGCAAAGTCTAGAAAAGTTGTTTCATTATTAGGTACCTAACTAGTCGACGACCCCTCCTGCACATGGGCATCAAACCGGTTGAGATTTAGAAATTTACCCTTTTTTTATAATTTTATCTTTCTTAAAACTTTTTCTTGGCAATAAAGATCGCAACAATACTTACAAGAATTGGCAAAATTGATCCACGAGTTTTTAAGTTGTGCGCTTACCGATTCATTTTTATCTTAAGTAGGTAGGCACCTATAAGATGCCGATGTTCATCGTCCTTGGTTATCGAGAAATAAGGCTCAATTAAGTTTTTTTTAAATCTATTTAGTAGGTAGTTTCTTTGATTTTGGACTAGAAGGTTTGTGTGAGAGCTGTGCAAAATTAATTTTGTCTATCTATGTGGATAGCGCTATGGTGTGTGTTGCAATTTAATTGATGCAAAGTTATACAAATTAATGTTTTTTCATCATGTTTGTGGTAGGTTTTCTGTACCATTAATCACTACAATAGTATTGGTACCTAATACAGAGGCGTTTTCTCTATCATTTTGCTTTCATGTTTAAAACTACGCAACGTTTATAATGTGTTTTTTTTTTAATAAATAGAGTGTTTGAAGAAGAAGGTTTATAGTAGGTATGTTTAAAACATGCATAAAATTTAGGAGAAATTTTGGTATCAGCATTGCATTCGTCCGAAGCGGCGGTGGGTCGCCGGTAAAAATGAAAATTAATTAGGTACCTAGCGCCCATTCGCGATCCTTTGATTGACAAGCTAGATAAAAGTATTAGCAATATTTTTATATTTAATCAATGAGCTCATTAAAATACAATCTCAATGTCGAACAGTTGTTCAATTAGATTAATTACTTATTAAAAACGGATATTCTAAAAAAAACATTATTATTTATCAACATTTTTTTCCTGTAATTATTATTATTTTCGGCAAACGACCAGGCGAATCACCTGATTGTAAGCAGTGGGCCTTAAACTCTTTCGGGGATAAGAAGAGTTCAGTTTAAGGGGGGGTTCGAGTATAGTGGAAGGATTGGGTCTTCCGGAACCTGACTCTCACTACAAAACATAACGTAAGGTTTGTCTCACTCCGGTTTTCTATGCGGCCGAGGCATGACTCCTGAAGCCATTAAGTATAATAAGAGTAATAAGACCGTCCCCTCAGCAAGAAATGATTCTCCTAACAAATTAACAGAATTGATAAAACATCTTTTGTATATTTTGCGGTACTTCTCTACATACCTACGTTTGCAGTAATGAGATGGAAAGCCGTTTGGAGATAAAAATAATACTATGGAACTATAAATAAAAAATAGGGTATTGGGTGAAAATGCCTTTCCCAGGTGATGATGCTATGAATACCTAATTTAAAATCATACAATCAATTTATTGAAAAATCTAGTTAAAATACAATACGTTCATGAAGACTTTCGCTTGGGCAAATCATGGCATGGCAAGACGAAGGCCTTCGTTCAGTGGATGTCTAATTAAGAAGATATCATTACAACAAACGCTTAACTCTTCTAAGGATAAGATGAGGAACCTTATAGTAAGGTCATTTAGGTTTTACCACATATACCTATAAATATGCTCCAAGAAAATACACAATTCACTACAGAAATATAAAAAAAACACTTCAATCTAAAAACACACTTAAAACAATTATTCACATGACTTCAATTCCGAAATCAAATTTACCTTAGGTGAAAACACGTGGATATGCGAAAGCAAAATGAATAATAAAAACACTTTTATCTAAAAAATAATTATTTATCTATATTATCAATTATTATTGCACGGACAAAAACGGTCCGTTTCACGCACAACGCACTGACCATTACTAAGTAGATGCTTTACGTTTTTTATTAACCATCTCTGCAAATATAATTTTATCTTATCTTCGCTATGAGTGTGTCTAGTACTTAGATATTAGAAGGCGTGTTTGTTCGTTTGTGGTCATCTTTGGAATATTTTGTATGTTTGAATACTTATTCCCGAGTTTAGCTTGAGGAGTTGAGGAGATTTCTAAAAAACATTGTTCACTTAGATATATATTATTATTATTATAAGGTAACTCTCCGTTTTTTAGCAGAAATCTATTATTTTAGGATCCTAAGGATTGACTGGTAGAGAATATTATATGGCATTAACCTTATGTGCCATCAAACGTCATTTTATGTACTTAAAAGTTGAAATAAATAGATTATAAACCAATAATTAAGTACCTAAAATTTGCGGATTAAGAGTCATTTTTACGAGTACATTATTTATTTCAACATACTAAATTGATTTAGAGATCACTTAACTAGTTGTGACTAAATATACTAATTAAGTTTGGCAACACAGTATTAACTTTTAGCAGTATATAAAAAAGCTATGATAAAATTATTATTTTAAAATAATTATATAATAATACAAAATAATACAAAACAATACAACTCACATTTTATTTATTTTAAATAATAATTATTATAAAATAATTATTTTGTTTTAAAATAAAATGTGAGTTGTATTGTTTTGTATTGTTATATTGTTTTGTTATTTTAAATAATAATTATTATAAAATAATTGTTTTGTTTTAAAATAAAATGTGATTTGTATTGTTTTGTAAGTTAAAACGAAAAAGCGTGTCATAAACACTAATACAACGAAGGAAGATAATGACTAACGATTGAAAGGAAATCACTAAACAGCGAGCAAACCCTAAGGAAAAATTAGTATAAGTATAATTTTAATGATAAAAATGCATGAATCAGTGATAATTATGTTCTCTAATCAGTAAATGAATACAATATAAGCAGACATATCCCTATATATAATGCTGTATGTATGTAATGAGACATTGGATTATCTAGAGAATTTGTCATTTTAATTACGTAATTTTAGAAATGTTTTGTTAGTTTAGTGATTAGACTAATTTAGTACTAGTCTAGTTTATTAAATTATAGGCCGATGGTGGATAGTCCATTAAGTGTATACTCCTTAGATATCCTGATAACATTAAAGGCAGACTTTATGATCCAACGAAGAAGCAAATTTTCTCAAACAGAGATATAATAGTCATGGAAAAACGTCAGTCTGTCATTAGAATGCAAGCTTGTTGTTTCAATAATGTATACTATAAATGTTATATTATTGAAATGGTAAAACATTTTTTTAGCAAACGCAAGAGCAAGCGTGGTGATTAATGCTCAAACCTTCTCCGCGTGAGAAGAGGCCTTTGCTCAGCAGTGGGCACTTATAGGCTGATGATGATGATGATGATGATGAAAACATTTTTTTTAAAGAGTAACGAATGGAGTTTCTTGCTCGTTCTTCTCCATTCGAATCTACAATTTGGAATGAGCACCTAGCTTCACTGACAGACTAATTCTCTATTTTGACGTTTCTAAAGTACCTTTTTATGGTTTAGTTGGAATAAATGATTTTGACTTTGGCTTTGACTTTATTAATATGATGTGCCTGAACACTACAACCACTAGTATTTCTTTCTTTGGGTACCCATCTAGGCTTTTATTGTTTTAAAATGCGCTTGTAACTGGTGAGTATCATAAACGTTAAGGTCCATTACTTTCCTATAAATCTTTAAAAAATTCTTTAGTTAAATAAAGTCGCGAGCCTAACTGACGAAAATGATAATCGCCTATTTTTAAGATTGTATGTTTTTCAAGTTTTGCGCCGAGTTCCTTCCGGACTCGTATTTGGCTCCTTCCTCCTTAAACAATCAAACAACTTTTCCCGCCCAGGGTAAGGCGAGAGAGAGTGTTACACTCTTACTGACTCTCTGGGCCGAGGCCGCAGTGCCTTATTGCACTTAACCCCGCAACCCCGGCTGTCGTATTTGACTCCTTCCTCAATAAATGTACTACACAACACAGGAAGAATTGTTCAATTCGGACCAGTGGTTTCGAAGATAAGCGCGCTCTAACAAACAAACAAACTCTTCAGCTTCATCCAAACTATTGTATTATAAATTCAAAAATAATCCTCTCTGTCTGTCTTTTCTTTACGCCTAACTGATGAACCGATTTCTTTGAAATTTGGTACAGTCATAGTTTGGAACTCGAGAAAGGACATAGGACAGTTGTTATACCTAAAATCTGCAGGAAGTCACTATTCCACGCGAACGAAGTCGCGGGCAAAAGCAAGTAGTAAACCTAGTATTATAGATTGAATAACCAAAACTAGAAGAGGCCTTTGCTTAACAGTGGGCACTTATAGGCTGACGATGACGATGAAACCAAAACTTATATAAAACTTTATTATACATTAGAATAATTATATTATACATTCAATGATCACCCATCCACATATCAGGTGTAACAATTGTAGCTTATCATCCCCACGTTACGACAATAACGTTTGCTATTCCATTACGCAATTAGGATGCACGAAATTAATCACTAGAAGTAAATGCAGTCAAACTAAAGTAAACATACCTAATATTAATGAATAAATTTATCTTATCTACCTAGTACCAACGTTAGTTTTGTCGGTGAGATAATATCGTATCAGTATCAGCTATTATCATATACTACATCAAATATTTTATACATGCCAATATGAACCTTGATAACAGTTGGCGGTTAAGTCCTTTTAATATGGAAATTGGTGCTTTTTGATCGATCATTAGTGGAGGTTGGTCGTATGTGATTTCAGTATTAAGATTGTTTTTGAATTGTTATAAATTTGTGTTTATAAATAAATTGCATTCCAAAATTAAATATTAAAATGTCTATACTTATTTTGTTGAATATAAATAATTTATAACCACCTACATAGTATTTAAAACAAAGTCACTTTCTTTGTCCGTTCCATCTCTATGTATGCTTAAATCTTTAAAACTACGCAACAGATTTTCATGCAGTTTTTTAATGCACATAGTGATTGAAGAGGAAGGTTTTATTTTATATGTCGGTATTATAACATCCATCAAATTGTAAAGAACTTTAGTATCACTATTTCACTCATGCGAAGACGGGGCAGTTCGCTAGTAAAGAAAAATAATACTAAACGTAATATTATATAAAAAAAAAACTACTAATGTCTAAGTAAGTTTGTAGGTACATATTTATGGATTCACATTCACATAGAAAATAATTTTATAATCTGTGCCAACTGTCACGGGTCGTTAACCCACTCTTATTTCTATACATAATTGTAACATGCAAGCATTAAAACAATGTTGTATAGTTATTTAATGTTTTAAAGTGTTTACTTCCGTAGGTTACTTTTATAATTTGTGTATTATCTTCTTCCGATTCAGTCAGGGTTGCGGGTTTAGCACAATAATGTTCCGCGGCTTCGATCTAGAGTTGGAGAGAGAAGAGGTTTTTTTTGTGAGGGGACTGTCATCAAATTACTTCTCCCGCCCAGGGCCAGGCGGGAGGAAGTGTCAGACTCTTACTGACTAAAAACCCCCTGTTCCTTCTCCTGCTCTGGGCCGAGGCCGCGGTGCTTCATTGCGCTTACCCCGCAACCCCGGCTTAACATCAGCCCTATAGGGCCCCGTCTATGATGGTCTATTGGCTCTTTGAGGCGCGCGCGGAACGCTACGCGCCGTACGTTCGGGTCTGGTTCTGATCGGGCGGCGAGCTACCTTTACTCGCCGTCCGCAGACCCGCGCTTACGGTGGCCGGAGATCGTCTCTTGATCCCCGACACCCGGAGTGTCGCCTGCTGCGGCGGCTAGGGTATGAGGAGGGAGAAAAGAGGGTAAGAGTCTGTTTATGCTTGGGTGTGTTTGAAACCTGACAAAACCAAAATTACTTTTTCAGTCACACACATGAACTTTCTAAGATCAATTAGATATCACAGACATACAGCAAAGGAAAACATCGTGAGGAAACCTGGCCTTATATTTTCTAATTATAAGTTAGAAATCGCCAATTGCCTTCAACAATCATAGTCATTAATGCTTAAACTTTCTCCGTGGGAGAAGAGGTCTTTGCTCAGCAGTGGGCACTTATAGGCTGATTATGTGATTTAGCTTGGGACAGGTCAGGACATCCCGGTTTTGATTTCCGGAAATGACTTTCTGACGTTGGCTGGGTCTTGTTATGACGTGTATGCAACTTGTCCCTGCATTGTTCTCACATAGGGGTACAATAATGTACACTAAATGTTATATTATTGAAATTGAAAGAAGAAAAACATTTTTTAAAAAGAGTAACGATGGAGTTTTTTGCTCGTTCTTCTCCATTCGAATCTACAATTTGGAATGCTCATTCCAAATTGTAGATTCGAATCGTCTGTCAGTCTGTTCGTCAGTCAAGCTAGGTGCTCACCTAGCTTGACTGACGAACAGACTGACAGACTACTTTTCTATTTTGACGTTTCAAAAGTAGGTACCTATTTATGGTTTAGTTGGAATAAATGGTTTTGACTTTGACTTTATGTTAATTTGTATTTTTGTAAACGATCCCACAATTCAGGACAAAATAAAATACCAGTGTGGAGCAACGTTTAAAAAAACTTGATCAATATTTAAACACAATTTTTACAAAGACCGTAATAAACACAGCAAGAATAAGACATCCTCTTACTAATACTGTCTGATAATAAGATAAATATTATTCATTTTAGGTTTAGACATCCAGCAAATCAAACTACCCCAACTACATAACATTTTGGCCTTTATCACCAATGTGTAAGGTTGAAAATCTTTTAAATACAGGGATAACTAGATGTGCATGTAAAAGAAACCTAGTTTCCACGTTATCTTGACATTCAGCCATTCTTATCTTGTACAAGTATCTTGAGATGTTTGATTCACGAAAACCTATAATTTTGTAAATTTAAATTTGAATACGACGTTGTTGTAAGACTTGAGAGAAGCTACCTACGCTGTTATTTTAATAATTTTGTTGTTAATGGTAATGTTATTATGTTATAATTTGAATATGGAATAGAGAGCATAATAGGATTGATAAGCAAAAAAAGTTTTATTATAGTTATTCAAATCGAAATTCTTTTGTAATAATATAATATTTTTAACTTTTTGTTTCGGATTTTTTTTTATAATTAATATTTCATTAAAACCTTTTTAAACCTAACTTTTTTGCCTTATACACCGTGCAACTATGACATGTGATACCTAAGACAGCAAATCTACAAAAAAACGTAACGCAAAGCATTTAGAAACTTATTACAACAAAATAAAACATATATTTTTCATGAATGGTAGGCACTTTTTTGTTAATAAGATAAGTATATTAACCTACCTATATAAAACTAAATAATTGCAAATCTAATATTTTACTTAAGTTAAAAATAGGGTCCGTGTATTGGGAATTTATTCAGAGCGATTAGAAAGTTTCTATATATACGTATACTCCGTACCTACATACCTATATACATATAGAAGTAGGTATACATAAATAATTGTTTATTACAAACAATGTACAATACTTGAGATTTTCACAGTATTGAATTTGTTGTGAACAAGATTTTTAGATCAAGGGCAGCGTCTGATAAATATGGGAGATTCAGGGTAAAGATTCAGATGTGAATAGCTTTATCTATTCTGCTCGATTTTTGGAAAACAATGCTACAAAAAATGTTGGCTTAAAAATAATGATTTGTGAGTTTATAATATACTAGCTACTCTCGCGCGGTTTCAAACGCTGCTCTATTTGATCGTAGCGTGATGTTTCATAGCCTATTGCATTCAGAAACATTGTAGCTATCTATCAGTGAAAAAATTTTGGAAAACCGACTAGCGGTTCTAAAGATTACCCCTACATACAAACTTACAAATTTTATATTAGTTTAGATTAGAACATATTATACATTCAATGATCACCCATCCACATATCAGTTGTAATATTAGTATAGAAGTGTAGATTTTGATGCCTTAATTCTATTGTTTCTTGTAAAATAGTGGGACCTAATTTATACACCTTCTGCCAAACGGTGCTACCGTCCTTAGTATAGTTACTAATAAGGGCTTTCGATACTTTTTCTGCCGCCAGGCGGCGCTTCGTATGCGTTAGGTCCAAACAGTTGTTATACAAATTCTTAACGAATATATCATTTGTTAGTGAAAATTTATTTATTTGGACGTATCATTGATTTTGGTTAGTTATATGGTTGCCAAACTGAAGATTGAACTCAAAAAGAGTGCCTAAGTATGTTCATTTGCACATAGTCGTTACCCAATACTGTGGCATATTGGAAAACAATATCCCGTTTGTAATGTTTTGTAAGAATACACATATAAACAAAAAAAAAACACCGCAAAATATAAATCGTGTTTGCATTTTGACAGTTGTTTGAACCTTTTAGAAAACCCTTATTACTAAGATACTGGAAATTTTAAAACAAAAACACTCTATTGGGATCAATAGGCTTTAACTCATAACAATAACATGCTGACATTGTAGTAATATTACTTTATTTTGACCAACATCTTGATACCGTACGAATTTTATAGGCATTTACATAGTTTGACATGCCGTGTGCATGTCAAACTATGTAAACCAGTATAAGCTGACCGTTGAATGTATACAAAAATCATACAATGCAAGGCCATGAAAAACTGGTAAATATAGCTTGATGTGAAGTCATGAGTACATTTTCCTAGAGATAAATCTGACCTAAAAACCTTATTCAAGATCATCGAAGAAAATCTTCAAGCATCTCTTACCTTGCAGCATAGTCCGAAGGCCAAAGACTTGAGATAAACATTGACGTACGATTTTGAACTTAAAACCAATGCAGTTAAGTATTATGGTGTTTGTTTTAAGCAAAGATAAAAATTCAGATAATGTCGAAAGATGAATGATTGTATTATATGTAATATTGGAAATCACATGCTTTAGCGTTGAGGTGTGAATTCACATGACGAATATTGTTTGAAGAATAGGCACTTAAGTATTGAATGCTTACAAGAGTGGACTCTGTTAGAATCTCTTCTTAAAATACAGGAATGAGAGAAAGAGATGCGTGGAAGAGAATGAGCCAGTTCGACCGGAGTGACAACGTAGCCACAAAGAAAGATTGGGTGAAGCTTATTCTTTCGCTGTGTGAGTGAGGTTGGTTATTGGATTTTGGATGTGGCCAAAATCCTTTCTCCCTTTCCCCAATTCTCAAATAATCCTATTCCTCAAATCCCTAATTCCGAAAATTTCGATAACATTTGGGTTTAAAAATACCTACTAGTAGATTTTTTTTAAGACACACGTTAAAATTGCTTTCTTTAACTTCTTAAAGAGATATTTAATTAATATTTTAATCTTATACATTAAAATGAATCGCTGTTCGTTAGTGTCGCCAAAACTGGAAAACAGCTGGGCCGTTCTGGACAATTTTGGTTTCAAAAATCGAAGTCCAGTGAATGTTGGAAAGAACAGAACATTATTTATATTAAGGTCGATATGGAGTTTGGCGGGTCGCGTAGTTAAATATAAGGGTTTTATGTTGATAAAATATATCACATATAACATTTCAACTAGTAATTGATTAATCTATCATCGAATTAGAATATCAATTAGCAAAAAGTTTTATCACTAAATATTTTTATCTTATTCTATTAAAATATTCTATAAACACACATCCTTATCGGAATTCCCTTTGTTATTGTTATACGACCTTCATTAAATCTAATCAATGCATTAACGGTAACAATGTCATAAATTAGAAATATTTGTATCACTATGTCATTAATTGTATTTATATGTATTATAAATAGTTTGTTTGATAACAAATCAGTTTTTATTTAAATAGATCGTGTTTTGTTTTTGAACTTCAGCTCAACAAACGCCAATCCCCAGATTTTAAGCAAGAGTTTAAGTGTGGGAGAGCCATGCTTCAGCACGAATGGATCGGCTCGACCGGAGCGATACCACGGCCTCACAGAAAACCGGCGTAAAACAACCACAGAGTTGTGTTTCGACGTGTGAGTGAGGTTACCGGAGGCCCAATCCTTTCCCTCCCTGGACCCTTTCTCAATCCCAAAATCTCCAAATCCCTAATCCATAAAAGGTCGGCAACGCACTCGTAACTCCTCCGTTGCAGGTGTCCATGGGCCGCGCTGATTGCTTACCATCAGGTAATCCGTCTACTCGTTTGCCGACTTATTACATAAAAAAAGCGGCGGCGCCTTATGACACACATTGAGAAGTTACAAGATTTAGTAATTCGACCTCTGGTAATCTTTCTCACGCAGCGAAATACAATGCAAGCCTTGTTTTAAATTGGTTTTCTGTAAAGCTATGGTATCATCAAAGCATGGATCTTTCCGCAATTGTTTTAGCTTGTTTTAATAAAAAAAAAACTATGTCCGTCCAAGGTCTCACCAGCCATCTTGTCATTCCATCATCAGACCAGTTATATTGTACTATTATTTGTATTGTCGTCTAATTTAAATGTGTTATGATGATATAAGAAGTGAGTTTTATTTAGATTATTAGATTTTATCTCATAATAAAAGTGAACTGAATGTCTATGGTCAATAATGGATAGACTTTTAGAATTTTTCAAAAGAAATAGTATCTTTGTCTCGAATACAACAGAGTCCGTATTCTCGCATAACCCTACTTTAAAAGACCGAGAAAAAAGAAAATTACTCAACTCATTAGAAATCTTGTTACCACTTAGAAGAAGTGTGTAAACTTTTTCTATTAAAATGTTAAATTATGTACTGAGAGAGGCTGGTGCAGTCAGTATGCGTAAAATCAGATATTATGTGCCAAGATGAGGGGCAAGCTAGTTTGCTTATGAGGGCATGACAGTTGCAAGTAATGCTAGCCTGGACTAAGCATGGTTTAAATAATGTAATTTGCAAGACGACATCTTGATTCAAAATCAATATATTTGTGTAACTTATCGCTTCATAGTGGAGATCCCGGCCACAGGCATTAAGTAGTTCGACTCTTTTTATGTAGAAAACGAATCTATTACTTAAAATATATGATTAGTTGTTATATATTTTTCGAGCAGGGACGGTTCTGCAGATGGTACCTATAAGTAGTTGACATTTTGGTATTTTACATATATTATTTTCTGCACACGTATTACTAATGTTAAAAAAATTCTTAGTTAACTAAAAAGTAGACAATATACCTTCACAGTAGCTTGTGTTTTTTAGTATATCATCTTTTTTTGCCAGAAATTTAAACAGTCAAAAACGATTTATCATATTTAAAAAAAATGCATTTTATAAATATTGTTTTTAATTGATTGTTTTTTGTTATTTTTAATTTATTGTTGACATTATATAGCTTTGTATTTTTAAGATGTTAAAGTGATTTAGTATCTCATTATACGATATAATAAATCAAAGAAGATCGGATGAGTACAACCAGTTGTTTTTTATACCTGTTTAATGTTGTTTTTATTTGTTTTAATATGTATTGTTCAACAACCGGTTTGTCAGAAATATATTATATTTACCAATCAATATAAATATTATTTACAGATTATATAATACGAAACACTGCACAAAATAATAAATAACAAAACCACACGATTTTTCCGAGGGGCAGGCTCACTGTCACTATTTTTTTTTTAAATTAAAACGTTTAAATTCCCACAGTGTAAACGAAATAATTTTAACGAAAAACAAAATACGACCATAAATAAAATCGACACGTGACGCAACCAATTTTTTTTTCTTTCGTAACAATTTCTTTTTTATGAAAATTTGAAAAAAGAATATTCAATCACTACGTACAACACTGAACAACTTTTCACGTAAGTAGAATGAACACTGAAGAAGGTGTTCTAAGATAATCATTATTATCAATTGTGTTATATCAGTAGGCTAAGAACAGACTGGGCGTCACTTCAAAGATAACGTATTATTATAAAGTTTAACAATTCCTTCGACTAGAGGCAAGGGCGGATCCAGCGTTGTGGGCACGATGGGCATGCCCACAACCTTATTACACTTGTGATTGAAATAGGTTCGGATCGAAACTGACTAATAGAAATTAGAAGAAATCGTGTCCGACTTCTTCCTAAGTTTATTTACATTTCTAAGGCTAAAGTTCTGATGCTCAGAGAAAATTAATCTAATTCATAAGTTCATAAACGATTAGCATGATTGTTAATGAGAATGTCCATGCTCCGACTCGTACTTAGCCGATTTTCCAGTAGTTGTGACCACAACCTTTTTTGAAGGCTAGATCCGCGCTTGACTAGAGGGGTGTGTAAGAAAACAATGTGTTGAAAGCGTCGGCGCACCCTGACTGACTCATTGTTTTGGCAATCAGTTCTAGGTAATTAGGTATGAACGAATTTGTATGTTATGACACAAAAAACATGTGCTTGGCGTTGCGTAAAAGATAATGTCAGTAATGTGTTGAAATTACTTAGCTGTTTTTCTATAGTTATGATAAATTTAAAGACAAAGTTTTATATAAATCAGTGCACAATTTGGAACCTGTTCACAGACAACAGATCTTAGAGCGTGTCTTCTGATTATACCTAAACAATTCTCATTTCAATTATACTATACTGAGCTGGTTATCAGCTATGGCGTGCAATAGTGACTTCCTGCAGACTTTTGGTATAAAAACTATCCTATGTCCTTCCTCGAGTTCCACACTATGTCTGTGCCAAATTTCACAGAGATCGGCTCAGTAGTTTAGGCGTGAAGAAAAGACAGACAGACATATAGAGTTACTTTCACTTTTATATTATTAGTTTGGATTGTCATCCAATTTATCCTTCCTTCTGTTATCCCTCTACCTTATATGCATAAAGGTACATTTATTTAAATTAATTTACAAGGACATTTAAAAATAAAAATAAAAATGTTCCAAGTAGTTACTGTTTTTTGCCAAGCACAAATAAAATAAATGGCTCATTCTGTAAGTATGATATAGTTACAAAAACATGAAATTAACAAAATTACCCTGTTTGTCTGGTCTGCCTTTGTGAATTTTCATAAGAGATTTAACTTTTATATAGTAAAAGATTGTGAGATTAAAACTGAAATGTTTTGTTTAATATTGTGGCGAGTTTTTGTTGTATGTTGAATTTAAAGTAATCTTGGTATCTATAGTTTGCACGTATAGTGTCTATCAGTTATAGCAGGCCACATGTGAGAGAACTTATAAGTGAGGGCAGGGCCAAGCTTCGGTACGAATGGGCTGTCTCGACCGGAGTGATACCACGGCCTCAGAGAGAATAGTATATGTATAATTTAAGATTTCTCAGCTTAGCAAGCAAGCTGCATTTAAAAACAGTACTACTAAATTAATCTTTATTACCGAGATATCAAATAACTCTAACTATTAAGAAACCAAATATTTTGGTAAAGAAAACCGACCGGGTATTCTTTAGCAAAATATTCTTGGACTAACTACCTTATCAGTAAATATTCTGAGCTTTCTCTAAAGAAGTCAATTAATTAGACAATACCTAATATTACAAAATTACTAAGAAGATCTAAGTATTACGAATAAATTACTGATATTAAGTCTTCCAACTATTTTTCATAATTACAGGAAGCGCAGTAAGTGACCTCTTTCAATTTAAGGCTGGAATGTCAGTTTCCTTGGGATTTAACCTTATAGAACAGAAAAAGACAAATTTTTAAATTTCGAATAAACTAAAATTAAAAATGGAAATCCACAAAATCATTTTCTGCACAAACGTCTTTTATTAAAAAGAAAGTAAATAGAAAGAAACTAGTAAGTACTCTGATTCACAGGTCAAACTACATTGGGTTCATTGGATTTTCGACTTACGCATCAAAATAATAAAATTGAAAATCTAATAAAGAAAAACAGAAACGAGTATTTTGACCTGATAGAGTCTACTTGTGTAAAATTTAAGTATGTAATTTTAACCGGGAAATGTAAAATCAAGTCGATCTCGCGATTGCGATGACTAAACTAAAAGCGTAGTACTATGTAATTGAGTGTTAAATAAACATTTTATATTTATATCAACGTCATATTTAAAGTGCATTTTTATGATATATCGTCATTACGGCGGAGTATAGGTAACATAAATTATTATCTTATCCAACAAACGCGTCTAGATATAATTTAATGCATTCCAGTATTCTTTATTCAAAATTAAAAAACGAATTTTGTTGTCTATAGGTAATGTTTTTTTTTTGGTTAAATTACATGATTTAAAAAAAATATTCTTTTTTATGAACGTAAATAAATAAAGTCTAGGATACAATTTTGAGGATTCCAAATTCGAATGTCATTTTTATTAGTTTTGTTATATATTTCAAAGGTAATTAGAAAAGTTTTTAAAGGTTTGAAGTACATAGTCTTTTATGAAATTTTAAGGAGATTCTAAATACGAGAGTATTTTGTGTTAGTTATTTTTTTATAATTTATTAAAATGTTACATATTTAAAACGTTTTGTTATTGCGACAAAATTGTGGCATTGTATGTGCACAGCCTAAAGCTACTGTTGTAAGACGATCAATCTCCATGCGAGCACCGACACGCTTGTTGGGCGTAAATATTACTTAATATAATAAAACGGAAAATATTTACACAGGTATCGTGTTTGGTAGATATTTAAAAATCTTGTAATATTTCAGTGATTACGTGGTGGAATGGTCTTAGATTACCTAGCACAGGATTTTGATATCTCGATCTGTTCCTGGGTCCGACATTGTTGTTATATGGTATAAAACATTTAAAAAAAACTCACCTAGTATTTTCTCCCGGATCGTATTTGTGTTTAGAAAACGCTTCACTAGTTGTAGAACCGGTTGCCCAACCATCTTGTCAACAATACATTTAACGTTACAAATGTGCTTTTTTGTGGATAGAAAATCATCAAATGACTTCTGTCGTCCAGGGTAAGGTCAGAGGGAGTGTCAGACTCTTACTGGCTAACCCCGCCCCCGTTTCTTCTCCCGTCCTAGGCCGAAGCCACTGTGCCTTATTGCTGAGCTTAGTTCACAGCTGAACTTAAAAAACATCTGACACTCAAACTTATAACAAAAAATTGTAGCAAAGTGAGCCAGTTGAACAACTGGTTGCCCAACCATCTTGTCCACAATACATTTAATATTGCAAAAAGGTCCTGTGGTGAGTAAATGTTTTTAAGAAGACGCCTGTGTAGTATTTCAGGGATTAAAAAGGAAAAGTTTTCTTCTTATTATTGTCAACAATAAAAACTTATTATCTATACAAATAATCACAAAACAATCCATCTCCCTACAAATGAACCTAGATTTATCTAGACCCAGACATTTACCTAGTGTCAGACAAATTAACCAGCCTGTTGTGTTGTCCGTGACAAATGGCTCTAGTTTCAGTATAAGCACTTAATCTACCTAGACTGATATAATATGAGCCGTGGTTACAGTTACTGGTGTGGGTTAACATAAATCGAGTAAAATTTAAATAAAGTTTGACTGACCATCATGCAAAAATACTAGGTATATTCTATAATTATAAAAGAATTGTTCTATGATAAAAATAGCCTATGTTACTCCTCAGAACTTCATTAGGCATGTAAGTAAGGGCGCGTAGCGTTCCGCGCGTGTCTCAAAGAGCCATGTCCAGCCGGGTTGCGGGGTAAGCGCAATGGGCAATGAGGCACCGCGACCTCGGCACAGGAGAAGTAACGGGGACGTTTTTAGTCAGTAAGTATCTGACACTCTCTCTTGCCTTACCCTTGGGCGGGAGAAGTCATTAGATGATTTTCCCATGGCAAAAAAAGGCATGTAACTAATACACGCCTAGAGAAGTCCGGTCAAAATCGGTAAAGCTATTCGTAAGATTAGCCGGAACAAACAGACAGACAGATAAACAGCAAGACAAAAACCTAAAATTTTGCGCTGTGGTCTCGAGCCCGCACTGAAGCATTAAGCTGAGAAGTGGCCGTTTCCACTTTGACTTACTTTCCACAAGTGTCCATCTTTTTGTGAGGGGAAAATCATCAAATGACTTCTTTCGCTCAGTGTGAGGCGAGAGGGAGTGTCAGACTCTTACTGACTTAACAGACCCTCTCACCCCGTTCCTTCTTCTGCTTTAGGCCAATGCTGCGGTCCCTTATTGCGTCTGTTTTTATGGTCATAAATGCAATACATTTGATGGACTGATATTTTTCTTTCAACTTTGTTTTTACATTATACAACTCTAGGGTGTTTTAAAAATTCAGTAACGGTAAAGGTGATATGAAATACCTATTATTTGGATGTACCTAGAGAGCAGTTATTACATTCGAATGATATTATTACAAATGAACGAACCGCATGAACATTTACATTGTTTTTCGGATACGATCCGTTCTACTTTCACCGGAATAAAAATTTTATGCTCGAATGCAACGCGATACCATCTTGTTAATATACAGGTTGATGGTTTAAAAGGAGAACAAGTAAAAACAAGTACTTAATAAAAAAGAAAATTATTCTGTTAGATTCCTTAGTAAGTATTTTTAATTTAGTAGTTTGTGTTTTTAGTATTTCTTAAGCTTAGGGATGTGAGTTCTGACCAGTTTTAATGTGACTTTAATACCTTGTAAAGTTATACGTGCCTGCTGCTCTGCCAAAACAAAGTAGTTTTTCCAAAATCAACTTTAAAAAAAAAAACGTTGTCCTACTCTAGATTGTCTCCTGTGTCGTAAGGGCGATTTCAAACATTACACATCACACCCAGACCCGGATCAACACAATTTGTTAGTTGATCACACGAAGTGTTGTTCCGTACGGGAATCGAACCTGCGATACGTTGCGCGACAGCCAGTTGCCCAGCCACCGTGTCAACTGTGCAGTAAAAGTATGTTTATATGTAGTGGAAAAGTAGGTTCATACATACTTTTATGAGCAATTGTAGTTGCAGAAAATATACACTCTATATAAGTACCCACACCCTATACAAGTATTTTACACAGACACATAAAAAACCTGTTAAAAAACCTCGTACAGCTAAATGACATCCAATCTTCATTAAACACATCATGTGCAAATTACAAAGGTATTGTGGTTATATAAATACAATGGAAGCAAACCGAAATGGGCGCAGATAATTGATGTGTCAGAAGCAGTGGGGATGCATCGTGTTCACCGCGGACTGTGCCTTTACAATGGCCTGCAGTGTACGAGTAATATGGGAGTTACACGTCGAGACAAATTAATTGGGTTATATTTTTGTGAGTAGAGCTTCTTTTATCATTTTGATGCATGCATGTATAAATTTCAACTGACTGAAAGTATCAAAAACGATTCAGCAAATCGCGAGATAATTGGTGACAAACATACAGACACACATCAGGCAAAACTTAGAACCTTATTTTTTGAAATGGATTGAATATTTTTAAAGCATGGGGATGCTAAGCTTCTTTTCAAATGGGTCGATTCAACACGGCCTTACAGAAAACCGGCTTATACACAACCACAGCGTTGTTTCGTCGTGTGAGTGAGGTTACCAGAGGCTCAAACCTACCCCTCCCCCATCCCTCATTCTCTGAAGAGAATAGTTGTTGTTATTTGTTCATAGTTGCTTCATTCTTCTTCTTCTTTAAAAAGAGACATCTATGTTCAACAATAAAGTTTTTATCGCTTTTAAGATTTTACTACTTGCTATATTCGAGCAGGTAATACAAGGCACACATCGGTACCAATTAATTGCGTTTTGTTTCTCTGAACCAGTTTAATCTCGTTTTTATTTTGCAATAATAAACGAATTTATTACTGTGTTAATTTATTGCGAACGACATTGTGTTTTTTAAATATGCGTGCAACAGAATGAGATAGCAATAAAATTGTGAGAGAGCAATGCATGTATCGTGAATCTCGTGCTTTTTAAATGGCCTGCATTGTATGTACATACGTAGCTAATTTGACAGTTACAAGTCGGGACAAAATTAATTGCATTTTGTTTTTGCAGAAAATTTTCCTTCTGTTTTTTATCATTCTGTGTTAAAGGAGAATTTATTGCTGTGTTAAATTAATTTATTTATTTAACGGGAATCGGTAACTTGGATGTATGTACAATGTGCGCCGCCTCTTGGCCAGTAGTGCACGAGTAATATGCGTGTCGAGACAGGTAAATTAAAATTGCAATTTTTTTTAGATTAAGATTTTAATGAGTGTATTTATTAATGTGTATGATAACAGTTTTGCTACTGAATAAATAATTTGAAGTTATTTTTCAAAGTATGTTTGATTTGTAAAGCCACCACATTGTATGCAGTAGATTAAAATAATTTCAATTAATTATTTTGATAGGAAATAAAAATAAATAAGCCTTTTTATAAGAGAAATATATCCAGCGTATACGTACTTTGAATGACTTTTGTGTTAGTTGTTCACAAGTCTAACTAAAACGCATACTTTTAGTTTCATTTCCTATATTTATTAAACCAATTTATTGTGAATATTTTAAATCTCTTATTTCGTTGTTTATCCCATTACCTAGATAACTGTAGAAAATAAAATATTTTGTCTTCCATAGAATAGGAGAGAGGTGATACTTCAGAAGAGTTACCTGCTAGTAATTCAAAGTCAAAGTCAAAATAATGTATTTCAATTAGACCCATACAGGCACTTTTGAACGTCAAATTCATCCCTGCATCACCAGAGGAGCTACAAGAAGAGATTTTGGGTGGAAAGGAAATAATATTGGCGCTTCCAGTAACCTAACTTTCACAGCGAAACACAACCTTATTTTTGTTTCACGAGGTATTACTCTGAACAATGCGGCCCATTTGTGCCAAAACATGGCACAGTTAAAACATGAAAACAATGGCAACATTTTAAATGGTAGTTATATCTATCAGGTAAAATTCATGGTAGCCCGAAGGTCAAGGCGCCCATTCCTTAAGCATGAGGAGGTGGGATCGACACCTGATAAGTATCAACGTGACGTTTTCCGAGTTATAATGATGTCCTTTCCAAATTTATTTAGACGCGGCTGACCTACGGAGAAGGAAAACATAGTGAGGAGACCTGGAGTTATGAGTTTGAAATCACCAATCTACCTTGAGCGAGCATGGTGATTAATGCTCAAAACTTCTTGGTGCGAGAAGAAGCTTTTGGTCAACAGTGGGCACTTAAAGGCTGATGATTACAATAAGACAAAAAAAAGTGCAAGTAAAAAAATCACCCTATCGTCATTAAAATTCGTAACATGTGTGAGAAATTTAAGCGGCGATCGCTCGTAAATATTCTGATACCACGAATAAGTGATACCTGATTAACGTTGCGAGTAAATTACGGTAATGAGTTAATTATAATTACCATTAATGCGGCTTGAAATCGGTTGGATTTTCAAGCGACACTTTTGTGCTACGGTTTGTTACTTATGCTGATAGTTGATGTTTACTTATTTTTAAATTTGAGTGACGAATATCATCAAATGACGCCCTAGATACGGCAAAGTGTCCAATTCTTACTGATTAAAACCCATACTGTTACTTCCTCTTTTCCTGCTCGGTGCCGTAGTACATTAATACTCCTGTTTCACAACCCTGGCAACTCTAGCAGATATGTGTATAATTTTTTTACCTTAAAAAAAACAACTTATATTCTTTAAAACCTTTTAAATGCTCACATAGTTATCCCTGGTTTATCCTTAAACCAATACATGTAATATTATCCAAATCAACAACTAATAATATAATTGCGAAAGTAACTCTGTCTGTCTTTTCTTCACGCCTATACTACTTGAATGATGAACCATGAACCTATTTGCGTGAAATTTAGTACTCTGTTGGATAGTTTTTAAACCAAAAATCTGCAGGAAATCACTATTCCACGCGAACGAAGCTGCGGAGCGGGCAAAAGGTAGTGCTCTATATTCATCAAACTCAAAAAACAAGCCAGGAAAAATTACGTTCTTTTTTTTGTATATAACTATCCTGACATCAAAATTTATTGAAAATAACAACTTACTCACGTGAATTAACTGAAAAAAGCCCTACTAGTATCAACCCACAACGGGACTCTTAATCAACACCAACTGGCCAGTAGAACTTATCTCATAATTCACATGAGCAAATCGTGATTATCAATAAAAAATAATTAATGTTGGGTCATTTATTTTGCACTGAAGTGTAAGAATTGTTACTCTGTAATATTGCGTGTATTACGAACATTTTTTGTGCTGTAAATCAATTGTCATAATCAAACGCATTAAGTGACCGTTTTATTTTCACACTTACGTGTCTCTCGGATATTTTTCGCATATGCATTTATAATGGTTAAAAAGTTAGATGTGCGACGTATGTCGCGTTATTATGTCGCGAATGCTTTCAGGAATACATATGAGGCCTTTTGACCTTTGTAATACAATTCATACCTTATCTCTTCTACCTAGATACTCAGATACGGTTTTGAATGGTTTGAGCATACGAAGAAACAAAACTTAAGTGTGGGAGAGCTATGCTTCGGCACGAATGTAGTGTACCTACACTAGTGCTTTAAATAACAAGTGATTGATTAATATATTACTAGAAGTAAATACCTACTAGAAGGAGGCTAAAAGAAACATTAACAGGACATTTCCCGAAATTCCTGTCAGAACGGGACAACTGGTAAAAAGAGTGAGATAGAGTCAAGCTTCAGCGTAAAATAGCCAGGTTCGACCGGAATGATACCACGGCCTCAAAGAAAACCGACGTGAAAGCAATAGTTACGTTGTGTTACCGTGTTACCGGAGGCCCAATTGTCTCCCCCCCCCCCCATCGTCAATCCTCCTTATATCTCCAACAACCCTCAAGAGGCCGGCAAGATACTTGTTGATCCTTTGGTACTTCGAGTGTCCATGGGTAGCGCTGATTGCTTACCATCGTAATCTGTCAGCTCGTTTGCCGACCAATGACATAAAAAATGCAAGAATTGTTATTTCACACAGGTATTCTGTGAGGCCTTGGTGTCGCTCCAGTCGAGTTGAAGCTTGACTCTCACACACTTCTCACCAGTTTTTCCATTCTGACAGGAATTTCGGGAAATGTCCTATCAGTGATTCTTTAATCCCCCACCTTTTAGTAGGCATTTGTTTCTAGTTAAGTTTTAATTAATCTCTCGCTACTTAAACCACCAGTATAGGTACACTCCTTAATTACATTAAGCCTACATGGTCCAACATGGCTACGTCCAAAGTCAATTTAGGGAACTTAATTAACGTAATCGATATAATCGTTAATGCAGTCTTGGTTGCATGCCCATATTAACCTAATGTAAGTGTGTTATGAGATTGGGGGGGCTTGTGTGGGTTGTTTTCAGTGGTGGACGTAATCGGGGTGATGATGATGATGAACGATAGTGATTTGAAAGTTTTTTTGAGAACCGTCAGGTTGGTCTTAGAAATGTGTCCGATAGAAAAAAAACATGCACATTAATCATTACATTCACATTACATACCTACTTACATATATCACAGATACACGAGAAAGAGTAGGGTATGGTGAATGGTAGTGAGTTACATTTTTCAGATTTCATCCTGTTCTGGGTAAAGAACTGTGTATGGAGATTTTATTTTTCTTTTTGTCAACCTTCCATTTTCTCCTGTGTCGTGAATGCGAAAAACATTCAATTTTAAATACATATATATAAACTCCCAACAAAAACTAGTGGAACACAAAGATTGCCTTGAAGTACTTTACTTATTTTAAAGCTGTCTTTAATTTTAGCTTTTTCAGTGTTTTCAGTACTACGCGTTGCCTATACGGAGTTACGAATGCGTTGCCGACCTTTTAGGGATTTGGACATTTAGGTACAGGGGAGGGATCGGGGGAGGGGAAGGATTGGGCCTCCGGTAACCACACTCACACGGTGAAACGCAACGCTGTGGTTGTTTCACGTCGGTATTCTGTGAGGCCGTGGCATCACTCCGGTCGAGCCGACCCATTCGTGCCAAAGCATGGCTCTTCCACACTTCAAAGAATGGATTCTGAATTTATATTTATTTACCTTACACATTATGTAACGTAAACAGCAATAAACATAGCATTATAAGCGACAGTTATATCCTCACTGGTTATGTGTTTATTTATGAGTATGGCTCACGGTTGGCTGATCATAAGATTGAAATTACGTCGCTACGTCTTTGATGTAACTAGAGACAACAGCAGTTAAAGGTACAGTAATTTGACAATAATGTATTTAGGTAGGTAATTGATTTTCAACCTTATTGCAGAATGTGGATTGACCATATCGTGATGGTTAGGTAATTAATTGGCCGGTTATAAACATGATGGGATTAAATAGCATAATCATTTATTTTTTAAATATATGTTTTATGCCGGTTTTCTGTGAGGCCGTGGTATCACTCCGGTGAAGCCGACTCATTCGTGCTGAAGCTTAGCTCTTCCACACTTATAAATATACATATAGGTAGCTATGCTCTAAATCGTTGTGAGTTTGTTTAGGACCATAAATATGTTTATTTTTGCAAGGGTGCCGTGAACACATAATTAAAAGTTATGTTTGTTTTCTAGATTGCGGTTGAATAAACTGCTATTCGATTATTTCTGCTATATTTTTTATGGGGATAATTATTAAAAAACTTTTTTTACTCCAGGTGGGGTGAAAGGGGGGGGTCCGGCTCCTACTGACTTAAAACCACCTCGTTTCTTCTCTTGCTCTAGCACTGAACACCACTGAATAAACAGTTTTAATTCTTAACTATATTTAGAGTAAAACTTCACGCTTTATCTTGGAATGGCCATGTGAAAAGGAGGGATGAAACGCATGTTACAAAAAAAGCCATGAGTATAAATGTGGATGGATGGAGAGGGAGAGGGAGACCAAAGAAAATATGGATGGATTGTGTAAGAAGTGATATGGAAGACAGAGGAGTTAGTGATAGCGTGACGGGTGACAGGACAGAATGGAAGAAAAAAACATATGACCCCAAATAAAACGAGACAAGGGCAGGAAGATGATGATGATGAATTAGAGTAAAAGAGAGAAGGCACTGAATTGAAAAAGGACAGCATTAGGTAGCTTATATATTCCCTTATAAGATAGTATTACTAAGAAACTGCAATTTCTCATGGCGGCCACAACACGTTCATAACCTAAATACGTGAGAACTAAACATTCGTTGTCGAGAACAATTTGTTCGAGCGTAAAACGTGCTTAGAAGTACAATCGACAAAGTGAATTCGTGTGCAGATGTATGTAGTAGTGTGTACTTTAGTACATTGGATCAATTACAAAACGGCTTCATATAGTTTTCTATGCATAATTTTGACGTGTAAAAGTTCAAATAATGGCCTACTTGCTAAAACTAATGTTTTGTTTCGTAATAAGTATGTTTTTTTACTGAATGTGGAAAAGCAACTGGAAAAATAACGATTAAATTTAGTCTTAGGATGTGATCATTGTAACATCATTAGCGAAGTAATTAATTCTGATAAACGTGCGTTATATGTTTAATATGTTATACCTAAATAATATTATTATATAGTAATTAGTAGTAGTAGTAGTAGTGGTAGTTGACGTTCATTAATGGTGTATACCAGGTTAAGCTTACAAAGTAATTTTCTTTTTACACTAAAGCAAGAATTTTGTCGATTGTACCTGTAATTTACATGGAATGCACTGGATAATGCTACCTGTTGTGAAAACGGGATTGAGTTATTGAGTACCTATGAAATGCCAATACTGATGACGTTGAAACTAGGTACGTTTTTTAAGTGTGAGAGCACATGGTACGGATCGAATGGGCTGGTTCAACCGGAGTTATACCACGGCCTCATAGAAAACCGGCGTGAAGCAGCAGTTTTGTTTCGCCGTGTGAGTAAGGTTACTAGTGTCTCCTTTGGTACAACGAGTGCATCGGTTGCTTAACATCAGTACGTCTGTTCGTCTGCCGACCAAACCACAAAAAAATGTCGTAAAAGTCGACCCGTTTTATCTCCTGTGATGTTTTATAGCTATCTACTTTAAATAGACTATCCAACACAAAAAGGTTTATTCAATTCGGAGCAGTAGTTCCCGAGAGTACCGTCGTCGAACAAATAAACTTTTCAGTTTATAAATTTATGAATTGAATAATAATATTATTAAATATATAGATGATTCCAATTCGTCAGTGAAACGGTTAATCTTAAATTCATTCACCCCGTCACGTGAACATTAGATATTCATGACATTTCAACCTGCCACGTCTGACTACGTGCTTTCATATTATTCTTTGACGATACGAATCTACGCGTAATTATATAACAGAAAGATCAAAGCTTGAACGTCTTTCTTATCGTTTTTATTTTGTTTTTGGTGTAAGCAGAGGTACAAAACATAATATTCGGAGTTGAAATGAAAGTATACTGCCACACTCAGGGATATATTTGATTAGGACGATAAATGAGCTGATGAATAACCTGACGGTAAGCAATCGATGCCACCCATGGAAGGAGTAACTAGTGCGGTGGCGATGTGATTTGGGGATTAGGATTTCGAATATTCAGGGATTAGGGAAAGATCGAAGCAAATAAAGGAATGGGCTTCCAGTAACCTCAGTCATACGACAAAACAAAGCGTTGAGATTGTTTCACGACGTATTTCTGCGAGGCAGATTTTATTATAAGCTATTCCTTAGGATTTTGTTCCGAAGAACTAAAGATCAACCTAAGTAACCATTAAATTACTCTGAATACGATTGTAATTCGTTTGTTTTTCCTAAAATAGTTATAAGATGTGTCGTCTTGGTTTTTGTAATGAAGTCTTACTTTTTTGTAGAGATCTTTGATCGTTCCTAGTACAAGAACGCATAAAGAAAATCGATGAAGATATTCAACGAGTGATGCTATAAAACATACATTAAAAGTTAAGTTTACTCGGTTTTCCCTAAAACAGAACGGAATTCATTATGACAGAGAACATTGTAAAATTGAAAATGCTTACATATAGTATAAGTAAGTACCTACAAATTTTTTGTACTTAATACTTGTGTGCCTCTAATAAATAGTCAATTTTATTAACAAGAAGATCTACTTATTCCTTCACGACCATCTTACATATTAACCAGATCCATGAACATAAGTTCTAAGAACAACAAAAAATACAGAGCAAATCAAATCGAATCACAATTACTTCATAATTAACCTAAGATTAATCATCACGATCTAATTGTAGATTACTGATTACCATGAATCGTTCAATTACTTTATGTTATATCATTTTCTTGGAAGCGTCTCATGATCTTATTTGTAAGTCAATAAGGTTTGGAATTGACCAGCAATTACTTTCGGTTTCAGTGCATCGCGTGCTAACAAACTTGTATGGCAAAATTCAAAATGGTGTTTGCAATTGTTCTTTTTTTGAAATGTTTTTATTATAGATTGTGGTCGAGTTCTTTGTTTAAAAATGCTACAGGTAAAATACGATCTTTTATTAATTATTTTTTTTTTTATTTATTAGGTCGGAAAACGGGCATACGTATTACCTGATGGTAAGCAATCAGCGCCGCCCATGGACACTCGCAACGGAGGAGTTACGAGTGCGTTGCCGACCTTTTAGGGATTAGGGATTTGGAGATTTAGGGATTTAAGATGGATTGGGGTAGGGGAAGGATTGGGCCTCCGGTAACCTCAATCACACGGCGAAACACAACGCTGTGGTTATTTCACGCCGGTTTTCTGTGAGGCCGTGGTATCACTCCGGTCGAGCCGACCCATTCGTGCCGAAGCATGGCTCTCCCACACTTAGCATGGCTCTCCCACACTTTTTTTCTAGGAAAATGTAAAAAGATTTTAAGAACTTGTATTATTACGAAATGCCTATCGAGGATTGATAAATACTATTGAACATGTTGATTTTACCATTAGAACGCATATATTAAATCGTGGCGCCATATCATTTTTGAAGTTCTTGAGGCCAGTATTTTTTTAAGGGTTGGCAACCCTCATTATCATAAGTAATATTTAAAAAAATAATAGGTAAATGCTTACACTACGATATTTCCATGTATTTCAAATATGAAAGAGTCAAGCTTTCGCACGAATCGGTTGGTTCGACGAGAGAGATAATAAGGTCTGACAGAAAACCAGCGTGAAACAACCACAGCGTTGGTTTTCGCTATATGAGTAAGGTTATTGGAGGTCCTTCACTTCCCCTAATCCCTAAATCTCCAAAACGCTGATCCCCAAGGGGTCCAAAACGCCCTTGTATATCCTTCGTTATTGCGGGTGTCAGTGGGCGCCAAATGAGCAACAGATTACCTATCATGATTACCGTCAGGTAGAAAATACTCTCAATAATTGTTATTGTAAAGAGGTTTTATTTATAATCTTCTTAGTACGCAATAAGCTAACATTGAAATGAATAATAATTTAATATAATGCTTAAAGGCACTTTACTTTGTTTTAAGTCTCCGTAGAAGTGTTTGCGTAAACATTTTAGGGATAAGGGCCATTTGAAAATCTTATCGTCATTGTAGCATTGAATCTAAATATAAATATAATGGCACCTGACCTTAACTAAAGTTGAAAATTATTTATTTCAACAAAATTAGAATTGAATATTGCAAACAAAAATTGTGGATTTTTCTTTTAAACGTTTTCTGCTCTTGTCGACTCATAACCTTCGACGCACATATTATAGACTTCGGCAAAAAATTCACTAGCTAGCATCTTGCATCTCCCGAGCGTTCCGCGCTCGCTTTAAAGAGGCCATAGACCACCACAGACGGGGCCATATATGGCTGATGTTCAGCCGGGGGATTGCGGGATAAGCGCAATGAGGCACCGCGACCTCGGCCCAGAGCAGGAGAGGGAACAGGGGGGTTTTTAGTCAGTAAGAGTCTGACACTCCCTGCCGCCCGGCCCTGGGCGGGAGGAGTCATTTGATGATTTTCCCCTCACAAAAAAAAGCATCTTGCATCTACCACTGGATTATATCTGTCTCCTAAATGTAGACTGGTAGAGCTATGCTCAATGCATTAAGTCCGCCTAGTGAATAATGTTTTGTGCATGAAGTACCTATTTATTAAAAATAAATAAATTTCCATTCTACAGCGGTACAGTTTTGCCAATTGTCTGGGGTTACAATTCTGGATTGGACTAGGGAGAATCAAATTCTGCAGATCTCCTGCACACTATATGTCTGTGTGATTGTATTATGTGTATTTGGAGCAATGGATGAGTCAGTGACAGTGTCAGTGAGTTTTTTTGTCTGTCTTTCTGTGCCAATGTCCGGAACAGCTGAGATCTTTGTAATGTGATTGAGATTTCGTTGAGTTAGGAACTGCAAGCCCAGGTTTAGAAGAAACTCTTCTAATAGTTGTTCATTCCAAGATCTAGCTATCAGAAGTTACAATATCCATTAAATGTTCAAACTAATAGAGCCTTTCTCAACGAAATCTCAATCACATTACAAAGATCTCAGCTGTTCCGGACATTGGCACAGAAAGACAGACAAAAAAACTGTTGTTTATGTTCTGGTAACGGCAATTATTACGTGGGATTGTAAATGGAGCGCTTTTTATATTAGTGTGTTTCTGTCGCGACATCCTACAAGTCTTACTGTAATATTATTAATGTGATAGGTTGTGAGATGTGTGTGTACAGACTAGATTGAAATTTGGTATGTAGATAATGCAGATGATATTTTTTTGTGAGGGAAAATCATCAAATGACTTCTCCCGCACAGGGCCGGGCGGAAGGGAGTGTCAGACTCTTACTGACTAAAAACCTGTTCTTTCTCCTGCTGTGAGCTGAGGTCGCGGTGCCACCCTGGATGAACACGTTGGCTGCTTTTTATCAACCTCAACATACCACGCGGTTGAAGTACCGGCGGAAGCTAGTATTCAATTAACACGGACAGACTGGACATATTGACTATTGCGTTTTTTCTTCTCCTCAAATAATATATTCTGATTTATTTCGTTGCGGGACCTAAGACAGTCATTCATGTCCCTTGCACGGACTTTAGTGTTTCGGTGTTTATATGATTGTATCTATTGTGGATCCTGGCTTATACCTAGATGTTGCAGCAGTTTTGTAAGGCTGTGGCGGGTTTCTGCTAGCAAATATATGATACATGTTTAAGTAGTAAGTATCGAAGGACATGCTCTATTCAGAAACAGACAAATAATTTAATGATAAGACAAAGAATTGTATTTTAACAACTTGCCCAAGCATTTGCAGTTTCAGGCCGCTTTCCTTGTCCATACCTGAAACAAAATAAGATTTTATTAGATTCGGTTATTGTAATTACCGATCACATGGCTGATTGATACAAATAAAAGATGGATAAAATGTCATCATCAATATCATCATCATCCGGAAGATGTCTACTGCTGAATAAGGCCTCTCCCTTAGCGTTCCACGTCGAACGACAACTTATCACCTGCATTCATTGTCTCCTCGCGGTTCTGACGATGTCGTCAAGGATAGATGTCAAATGCAGAATAAATATGTTCAAGCCAGGAATAGGAAATTCTCGAAGGTGACAAAGTACTGGCAATCGCAGTGTATGATGTTTACCCTCAAAGTGAATAAACAACCTAATCAAGGTTGCAAGAAGCTGTTGGATTTTGGCCTATCTGAGATTCTATTTTTGAATAGTAGCTATCGTGAGACAGTAAATTTATTAAAAATAAGGATTTATTCACGTGAATAAATCGACAAAAGCTCTACTAGTTTCAAGTCACAACGGGACTCTTATTGCTCTCTTACACCCGGTTTCTGAAAGGCTAAAATTAACTTATCTCCTGTTAAATCTCTTGTCAAGTCATCTGATTGGTTGTTGATAATTCAGTCAACCAATCAGATTGGTTGAAGAGATTAAATTTATTTTAACATTGATGAGCCTTTCGGAAACGTCGAGTTAGAGTAGTCGGTTGTGACTTGAAACTGGTAGAATTTTCTCAATTAATTCACGCGATTAAGTCGTTATTTACAAATCATTAGGAACGGCTATGTTTAGCTGTGGATGTTTTGTAGTTGATATGAAGATTTTTGCATCATTAAGGAGTCTCTAGACGGATGGTTGCATATAAAAGTTGTCAATTTCAGCCCCGGCCTACACATAACAAATAGGAGTACCTAGTCCAGGAATTCGAATGTCTATTCCAAAGAGGTTGGTAATCCAACAAAGCGAAGAAGTTGTTGTTGAAGTTAAAATTAAAAACGATTCTAATTACACTTACCAGTAAGAGCTAGAATCGCTGGTCAAGTTAAGTGCTAACATATGAAAGTTTTCAAAGAAAACTATAAAAAACAGGTAGCCATGTTGTAAATGAACTGTCAGTGGATTTAAATGAGAGAAACTGTTTGTCGCTGCTCAAGTAATGTCACTTGGGGGCAATGACCTGTGTGTAATGAAGTGTAGACGTACGCACTAATAGAAAGATCTAAATGAAGGAAACATATTTATTGAGTGTTTTTTCTCTAATTTAGCCAAGAAGACTCCAGTGGTTTTCATACGATAAATATAAAAACACACTTATATATAATTGTTGTTCCCTTAACGCACACCACAACATGTATGTAAGTATATACAAAACTAGCTAATCTCGCGCGGTTTCACCCGCTGCTTGGCTCCATTTAATCATAGCGTGATGTTTTATAGCCTATAGCATTCAGGAATATTGTAGCTATCTAACAGAGAAAGAATTTTGGAAATCCGATTGATCCGATGATTACCTCCTACATACAAACTTACAAATTTTACCTCTTTATAATATTAGTATAGATGACATAAAATACAAAATTATTTTGCAGTCGAATGGAACTGTGCGAACATTATTATCTTAACATATAAATATTTAGGTTTTAATCCATAATGACTTAGTTGGCGTTGTGACTGGTTCTATAATTTCAGGTTCAATTTCTCCACGAATCATATCCTCGTCGCCACTGAAGAATATCTGCACACTGGGAACCCCGAGAAGTCGGTTACAGTGAAACCACGTCAATTGCGTAACAGATTTATTGAGAGACTGGCTCACACATGCAAGGTTGAATATACCCACTTATTTTTATAAATATATAATATAGAATTACCTACATAACACAAACAAAAAAATTAACAAACTTAAGCAAACTTAGTTTTTGTTACTTTAATTTTATTCAGTTGAAACAGTGGGCCCTCGCTTGTTTTTCAACTCAAAACAAAAGCAACTAAAATTAGAACAATAAGCTTTTAATCAATATCAATACATCTTCGTTCCAACTTTTATTTTCAAATGGTTTGTTGTTCCTTAATCTTCTAATACCAATTAATCTGGAATTTCCAACATACTGTATTTGTTCAATTTATAACGCACAACTAAAATTAAATGCTAAATTTTCAGTAACAGAGTTCATTTTACCGTGCTCTCATTTTTTCAGGAGAACGTAAATACAACGGTTTTGGTCGCTAATCGTCTTTTGACTTGAGGAAAACACTTCGGAAACATGTATACGCGACAGAAAGACCGACTGTGCAATTTCCAGTATAAATTGACCTTGTATTTTATCTTGGTCCTTAAGAAGGACAGGTCAGGTTTTGTTGGAAGTATTATCGAGTCTGTTTTGGCGAAAGAGTGTCTATATAAATATACATAGATGTGTTTGTGACTATGAAACGTCCAATATGTTACGTGTTTTTATGTATGTGGACGAAAACAGGCTGATAATTATGATAGCCAGTAAAAACGTGGTATGTGCAAATGCTATATCCAATCCGGTATAAATACCAACAATTTTCAATCAAAACAAGAAAAACTATCGAAGTGACAAGGTTTCCAATCAAATTTCAACCTTATGCTTATGAATTTATTTACGCAAATCGCAAAAGACAACTGGAATGGATTAAATCTACATACTGGTACATCTTGCTGACCGTTTTGAGGAAGAATTTAGATGTCTGTTTTTGATTGTGCAACCTGAACATTGATCGACCATAGACTTGTATATTCCGGGATAGACATAACACAAAGCTTGCATTATATAACTTCTGGTCTTTTTTCCAGGGCTCGATGGGAGAGTTTAATATATCATGCATACAATGATGGTGATAGAAGAATCTATACTCCTCCCAGCCAAGACGCACTCTGGACGTCGAGGTGACGATCTCTGGACAATATTTGTAAGTGCTAGTCTGCGGAATGCGAAGTCAAAATCTAAATCAAAATAATTTAATTCAATTAGACCCTCGTAAAAAAGCGAGAAACGGTAGCCGAACCAGAACCAGGATCTTACCCATAGAGCCATCAGATTCTTAATTTATTAACTCCCGAAATATACTTGCAACTCCTCCAGTAATGTGGGTGTCTATGGGCGACGAGGGATTGCTCATTAATAAGTGATCCAGCTACTCATCTACCGCCTTATTCTCCTAAAGATATCTCGAAGTAAATCTGTAAAATCTGGATATAAATCCTATTACTAGACTTCATGTAGGTACTAAATCAGCCAGACACGTAAGCGTTATTAACCCATGAAATCGCACTTTAGCAAACCATCGATCAACATGGCTAATTAGTTCCGGGAATTATGTAGCTACAATTACTAAGTAAAAGGCAATAATAGTCTGTCGCTTGATGCAATGTAAACTCTATCAGTTAGATATAAGTGTTATGAATGATAGGACAGTTTAATGCCTGTTGTCATAACAGGCATTAAACTGTCCTGTTTTGTCTCTGAATTGTCTACAATCACATTCTACCACAACAAAAGTTTCTTAATAAATAAAGAAGTAAGTTTCTAAATAAATAAACAAGAAGAAGACAGAAGCTTCTTCTTGTCCCAGGCTTACTTCTGTGTCAGAGTTTCGTTCAAAAAAAGGAATATCCTATATACTAGTATGATTCAGTTAAGTCAAAATTATGCAGATTATTATAATTTTAATTATAGTTATGACATAATTGAATTATTTAATTACGTATCATAAAATTTTAATCTTTTCGCTTCGATGAATTTTTGTGTCAACAGACAAGCAGAGTCAAATCATAAACAAAATACTCGTATGCGAATTTGTAAATGGAATTTGTATTTATGAACAGATTAACTATGTACTTTATTATAAATCAAGTTATTAGTTCGATTTTTAAATTGAGTTTTGGAATAAATACTGTTCAATAAAATATTGAACAGATAATATTTTAATTTTAATTTTACTAATAGTTAGAAAGACACAACAGTTTTTTTAGTTAGTGTAGTGTTTTTATATTGTAATTACCTATTTGTGTGATTTATGTACACGTGATTAATTATTACATTTAAGTTTTTCGGTATAAGGTGATGGGGTCAATAAGAGACGAAATATTCAAATATAATTAAAAAAAACGTTTCGGGAATAGTAGTGGCGTGTATGTACTTACATTACAATAACTGTGCCAAAATTAAAATCAAAAATAGAATTTATCGTTTTGTTATATTTACCAAAACGACCTTCGCCCTTTGCCGAAAAGCTGAACAGAAGTGTTAAGACTATAATATTTAATACATTGGAATTTAAAAATGGAATCAAAACTACAAGGTATACAAAATTTCATGCATTTTTATGTTTTAAAATGGAAAAAAAATGATAAGGAAATTAATTGCGCGATTCATGAATAAACTACCAATGAGTATCTACTTACATGCGTCATTCTTGGGTTTAATCGTTTTAATCGTCTTATTTTTCTATTTTAAAATTTGCTTTAACACTTGTGTTCACCGAAATAGTCTAGAACTAACTATAAATGTGTATGTTATTTCTTATTTTTTACTAGCCATCCGCCCCGGCTTCGCACGGATGCAATGTTAATAGGTACTTAATTTCTCCACAATTTAACAGATGTTACTATACATATAAACCTTCTTCTTCAATCACTCTATCGATAAAAAACCGCATCAAAGTCCGTTGTGCATCTAGTATTACAGATTTAGGTAAACATAGGGATATAGGTACAAAGAAAGCTACTTTGTTTTGTATTATGTAGTGATGATGATTTAAGTGTGGGAGAGAAGAGCTTCGGCACAAAAGGCTCAGCTCGACCGGAGTGATGCCACTGCCTCACAGAAAGAAAGCGTGAAACAACCACAGTGTTGTGTTTCGCCGTGTGAGTGAGGTTACTGGAGGCCCAATCCCTCCCACTCCCCCATCGCTTCCCAGAACAATATCCTTATCCCTAAAAGGCCGGTACCGCTTTAATAACTCCTTTGGTGTAACGTGTCCATGAGCGGCGCTGATTGCTTACCATCAGGGAATCCGTTTGCTCGTTTGCTGACCAATCCCAAAAAAATGATATATCATTCTATCCTGTAATAAGTATATTTGCTTTGTTATTGAGGGAGCCAAACTCAAGTTTATAAGTGTTTTTTTTTGCCCAACCACAACTCTAGACTTTATGCTACAACGATCCCGAAATCGAAAGTCTCGGTAAAGTTTTACTGGCTGGAATTTTAACTCTTTCGTTCTATTATAATGTTTATACCGAAAAAGTCGTTAAGATATTTCGTATTACGGAGTAGTAAAAATAGATTATAAATTTTATTTTGTATATTTTAAATTTCGTGAGTATAATGTTGCTCAATAATATTAGCCCTTGCGTGGCTTGAAACTAGTCGGGTTATCTCGTGTGTACGATCTAGGGTCAAAAGTGTAATTGAACTCTACTTGTGCGAAAATGTGTAAAATTTCTTTATACAAGTTTAAAAACCTAATATCCTGTCATGAATTACTTTACAATCTTTTTGAACTTTAGATCCTTACTGCACGTCGATTAAAATGATTGAAATATCTTGCTAGAGCATTTGCTACTACCTACAATACTACTAACAAAGCAGTCTTTAATTGATCGATACCAATATAATACGAGAGATTGCTATTAACCCCTAAGTCATTTAGTCATACTTTAAAAATATTTTTTACAAATTTCGGTTTGAGAAGACTGATATTTCATATACCTAGTTTGATCGCTTTTTTTATATTTAATAGTTTGTTTAAATTTGTATTGTGTCCACACCAAATACATCCCGACTGACTTTTCAACAAAAATTCTTACGTAACCTCAACTCGGAACCCCAAGATACAGGCCTCGGTTTGGGAACCGCCGTTCCAAAACGAATTGTCTGCTACTACATTCAGTTACATTAAATAATTTTACTTAATACTAACTTAATTTTAAGACAAATTTTATGTAACAACTTACTAATACCTACATCAATTTATTTACGACGTAGTTGATACGAATGTCTACATTAAGTATGTGTAGTGTGACGAATGCTAGCCATTATTTATTGCTATTAGGTTATGTACGTAACGGGTGACCAATCCTGTTGCGTTATAACTAAAATAACGTAAGATTAGTTCAATATTTATGTATGTACATAGCCAAATCAATATATATATTATTTTATATATTTTATTTTTTTAGATTTTTCCATAGATTGAAATAATTACTCAAACATTAGCGACTCCGTTCGCGTCGAATGTCGTGACTTCCTGCAGATTTTTGGTATAAAAACTATCCTATGTCCTTTTTCGAGTTTCAGACTATTTCTGTAGGTACCAAATTTTACAGAAATCGGTTCAGTAGTTTAGGCGTGAACAAAAGTCAGACAGAGTACAATTATAATTTTAAATATATAAATATAGTTTGAATAATCAAACTTTCATATACCGTTTTTACGATACCTAAATTTTCGCATCTCTTACACTTAAATCGTGATATTTTATAGTGTTCCTTTTCCATTTGGTGCCTTCTGTCTAATCAACTAAAAACAAATATTCAATTTGATCCAATAGTTCCTAAGATAAACGCGTTCAAACAAACTGTTCTTTTTCTTAATGTAATAGGTCGGCAAACGAGCAGACGGATTACCTGATGGTAAGCAATCAGCGCCGCCCATGGACAACGGAGGAGTTACGAGTGCGTTGCCGACCTTTTAGGGATTAGGGATTTGGAGATTTATGGATTGAGGAGGGATTGAGGGAGGGGAACGATTGGGCCTCCGGTAACCTCACTCACACGGCGAAACACAACGTGGTTGTTTCACGCCGGTTTTCTGTGAGGCCGTGGTATCACTTCGGTCGAGCCGACCCATTCGTGCCGAAGCATGGCTCTCCCACACTTTATAAATGTTCAGCTTTATAATATTAGTAAGTATACATTTTTGCAGTAAAATATCTTAAGAATACTAATATCAGCAGCACCTCTCCCCGCGTTGCTTAATTAAAAAAGAATTCTTATTAAAAATTCATTAAAAATGTTTCATAAAAACTTGATTCATTCATAAAAGATTTATAAAAGGTGTCACCTCTGTTGTGTCTAAGATTTTTATTAAGTTTTTGTCAACCTCATTTCACTTGCTGACCTTAAAAGTTACTGGCTTAATTATCTTCAAACGAATTTCTTTTAGAGGTGGGCGTTTCATGAGAAAAAGTATCGATTAAATCGAATAGTTAATCGATATCTTTAGGTTTAGGCATTTTTATTTATTTAGCACTCATTTTTTTTTGTTGTCGGCTTTCTAACTCAAGCCAATAATATGTTAGAATTGTAGCATTTGGAGACAGTTTTGGTAGTAAATTATTAAAAAAAATTAATTCAATGTCAATTTGACTATTCTGTGCTTCTAGTTTTAGGACGTAGTTTAACGTTGTTATATTATAGAAAAGAAATCATAACATCAACAGCCTATAGGTAAGTGCCCACTGCTGAGTAAAGGTTTTTTGTCACACGAATAAGGTTTGGGAATTAATGAAGGCTCAAGCCCTGCTCAAGGTGGGTATGTGATTTAAAACTTAAAATTTAGAAATTATAAGTCAAGTTTTCGAGCTATGTTTTCATTTACCGCCTGTCAGTAGTGTCTAAATACACATAGAAAGCTATAAAAGGAAAAAGTAGGTAGTCAATGTTAATTTTTGTGTTCAAAATATAGTACTAAGCAAGCAAAAAATTAAACTGTAGAGTTAAGTAGTTAAGGTAAAGCTATTTAGATAACAGTTTCGAATTG
The DNA here is from genome assembly GCA_902829305.4 of Spodoptera exigua. Taxonomy (NCBI): domain Eukaryota; kingdom Metazoa; phylum Arthropoda; class Insecta; order Lepidoptera; family Noctuidae; genus Spodoptera; species Spodoptera exigua. The sequence continues at coordinate 11,691,673 of LR824612.2, forward strand.
GTCTATCAGGTATACTAATTTAGTGATCAATTTCTTATTTGATCTATTTATCTTGTTTTGTATCACACCGTGAATAGTCGCATACCTTGACAATAATATGAAATTTTATTACAGCGAACAAAATTGTTCAATAGTCTTTAACCATTTTTTCTTTTCGTCTAGCAACATGTCTTTAGTACCTTTCAACATGAAATCTCACAATAACCACAATAATTTTACAAAACCATAAATACGAACTAACTCTTAAAACATACGATAGCGCAAATCAATGGAATAGCGAAACGTGATACCATAGAGAACCAATTGCTTTTTTAATTAACACCTATACCAATGATAAAGTCACGCCGACAAAATAAACGAGCTAATAAATATGCGTATCAACATACAGTTACAATTTTATATAAAAGCTACACATAATTCGATTTTCGATGCAATCGAGTCGAGTCTACTCGATTTGCATTATCGATTTGCAACAATGACTCGTGGCAACCTCTAAATTATATTTTAATCTATATTTGACATTCTTTATTTAAACTCGGATTGATTTTCAATCGATGAATCGAGTGATATCGGTTTTATTGCGTATTAGAGCGTATCGAATGAGGCTTAGTATTTGAAATATAGATATTATGATTAGAAAGTGAGGTTTATATTATTGTTCGCGTATAGTTTTGATTGGAGTGTTTTAGTCTGTAATGGTTACGGAGAAATTAAACTACGTAACTTACCTATGTATTTTATTGCTATTTCTACTACTAAGTAGTTCGGAGAAATTGTATTTAGCTTGTTGTAATAAGGGTGATTTTTATTTAACATAACACAGACCCACTGCCATATTACATACAAATCATTGAATTTATAACATAGCTGGCAAAAAAAATATATTTCATTATACCTTTCTATACATTTTACATTGTGTGTCGTTATAAACATAAAAATGGAGATGGAACCAAATATTTTAAATTAGGATCGGTAATTAATATCAGCCAAATGACGGGTTACCTGGACGGAATACCCGCGAGAAGAGAAAGGGTGGTGTAAAAATCTTTTCCCGCTCTTATCACTTATCTCATCATCATCAGCCTATAAGAGCCCACTGCTGAGCAAATGCCTTTTCTCATACCGAAAAGGTTTGAGTATAAATCACCTCGCTTGTTCAAGGCGGATAGATGATTTCAAACTTATAATTAGAAATTATAAGTCCAGGTTTCATCACGGTCAGTGGTGTTTAAAATGAACTTAAGAAGTACATATGACACGGAAAAAGTCACATTTGTACTGGTAAGGTTTCGAATCCCCCTACATGCAAGAGAAGTGGGCGCCTTAACCTTTGAACCACCAGACGGGGCCTGATGTTTAGCCGGGGTTGCGGGTTAAGAGCAATGCGGCACCGCGACCTCGGCCCAGAGCAGGAGAGGGAAGGGGAGTTTGTAGTCAGTAAGAGTCTGACACTCCCTCCCGAGCGGCCTTGGGCAGGAGAAGTCATTTGATGGACCTCTGGACCACCACAACGTCTACTACGTCCGATATGTTCTACTACGTCATCAACCACTATACGTATACGACTTCTCAATTCTTGGGAACTATATTATGATGTAAAATGATATTATTTAAAACATTCTGTATCTCATTTCATATTATTGAATATCACCATTTATAGTTAGTACCTACATTGGAACAGTTAACACAACTTAGTATCTTAATTAAAGCCAACGTGTTAAAATCAGAACTTCTCATTAGATGGGATTAATTAGATAAATAAGTTTCCTGTGACAACAATCAGTTATTATAGAGAACAACAACATCCTTACTGATCACTACACATAATATAAAACAAAGTCGCTTTCTCTATCCCTATATTTTTTTATGTAATAAGTCGGCAAATGAACAGACGGATTACCTGATGGTCAGCATTCAGTGCCGCCCATGTACATCCGCAACGGAGGAGTTACGAGTGCGTTGCCGACCTTTTAAAGATTAGGGTATTGGAGATTTAGGGATTGGGGAGGGATCGCGGGAGGGGAAAGATTGGACCACCGGTAACCTCGCTCACACGGCTAAACACAACGCTGTGGTTGTTTCACGCTGGTTTTCTGTGAGGCCGTGGTATCACTCCGGTCGAGCCGACCCATTCGTGCCGAAGCTTGGCTCTCGCACACTTAATTATCCCTATTGTATGTTTAAATCTTTAAATTTTAAAACATAGAATGCTTGAAGAGGAACGTTTATATGCATAATAAGATGCATTGAATAGTGGAAAAAGGTAGTATCATCATTTCATGGGGCTGGTCGCTAGTCAATAACAATATAGACATATTCATTATGGAAAATGCTTTGTTTTTTTGTATAAGTCGCTAATCGAGCAGGCTGGTTACCTGATAGTAAGCAATTAGCACGGCCCATGGACCCCATATGAGTCATATATAACCTATATAGTTCCCGGGGTTGGGGAATTTTTACACAAATCACGACAATTCGTTGTATTTAAAACCTCACGTAAAAACTACCGAACATCTAAACACAAATAAATGAAATTACATTTGGCACAGATATACTATAATGTAGTAGGTTTACAATATATGTACTATAGGCGTAACAAACTCAGAGGGCAGTCTCTTATATTATAAAGTCTAGACAATGTAATAATAATTATTTTGTGAGAACGCTGTAATAATGATCTGATTAAATCCATAGATACTCTTTACACTTTATTCCAATCGATCATCATAATTCGGAATGGCGTATAATGCATGGGATTAATTAACAATACTAATTAGTTAATTGAATTATTCATTGTTCTGTATCACGAACGGCACCTCGCATTATCGTTGGAGAAATAAATTTTAATTTATTTGAATTTATGTGTATGTAATATGTTGAGTGAGTTTTTAATCGGTCGGTTTCATGAGATTAGTTTATTGCATTTTCGATGTTGGTCTATGGTCTATCGGTTTTATTAATTAAAAGTAAACAATCTTGGCATGTCTTTTTATCTAAAAGTTGTCAAAGGGCTGATTTTTAAATGATTAGATAAAAGTTATCTGGAGAATAATTGTGATGTTGTCGCTTCAGAATGTTTGTATAAGACAGTGACAGCAACTATTTTATGCCTCAAATAACATTTATCCTACTGTTTAAATGTGTACAATCAGTTATTTACCTAAATTGATATTTGCTAATAAATAAACTAAATTTTAAACGTAGTGTGGGCAGGCCTCCCTCTAGGTGGACCGACGACATCGTCAGAGTCGCGGGGAGCCAATGGATGCAGGTAGCAACTTGTCGTTCGACGTGGAGAGCTAAGGGGAGGCCTTTGTCCAGCTGTGGACGTCTTCCAGCTAATGATGTATTTTATACATCTGGGGCAAAATAATAAATAACGATTTTAAGCCCTTATTACATGGTTTAATAAATTTTATTGAGTTACATTAATAATCACGTGCAAAAACAGTCTCTTCAAGATTCTGATAAAAAATATCAATAAATTAAATTCATTACCTAATTGAATTGTAAAATTAATTAGTATGCCAGTAGACAGTAGGTAGCGGTCGATCAGCTCTAGAGATTTACTTAAAACATCTAGAGGTTACTCACTCCGAATTCCCGTTATGCTGCGCGTGCGCAGGTCGGTGCAATATGGCTGCTGAGATTAGCGTACCTACGTAAATGTTTTATACCTACTTTCAATCCCGGACTCACTCGGGGTAATTCAAGATTTTCTTATTTCTTGTGTAATAAACACTATTCTATTTGGACATGTCTTTTCAAGGTTTAGTGATAACGGTAGGCATAGTTAGCTTAAAAACCAGTTTATCTTGGTCTCTCTTTGAATGTTGTTTTCGCACGTTGAACGGTCAGCTTATACTAGTTTTGTTAAAGCATGATCTTGAACCGTGTGCCTGTGATCATTGCTTAAGTTGAGTCGACTTTGGAACCAAAATTATCTAAATAAGTTATCAAATGTTCACAATTGTGCAAAGTACACTTTAATGATGTCAATCGCGCGCGTAGTCAGTCTACACTGACCCAAACATTTAGATTGTAAAGTTAGTTAGCGATCGATCACCAACCAAGCCGCGTTTGCTCATACCATTAACCATTACCATTTTAACTAATATACCATATTTTACCATTCGAGTTTCTACTATTTATTTGTTGGATTAACGCCTAATGACAACCGGACAATTGGAACCGCTGGTCGGATTGCTAAAATTATTTCACTGATAGATAGCTACAATGTTCCTGAGTGCTATAGGCTATATAACATCACGCTACGATTAAATGGTACCGAGTAGCGGGTGAAACTGCGCGAGAGTAGTTAGTTCCTTATAAAGCAGACTTTATATTACTTTCTGGCATTCTCCACCAGATACCAATCAAGTAAAAGAAATGTGTTTTTATTACTTCTATCTCATCATTCATCATTAGCCTATAAGTGCCCACTGCTGAGCAAAGGCCTCTTCTCATACGGAGAAGGTTAGAACATTAATCACCACGCTTGCTCAATGCGGGTTGGCGATTTCAAACTTATAATTAGAAATTATAAGTCCAGGTTTCCTCACGATGTTTACCTTCACCGTATGTCAGTGGTTTCTAAATAATCGTAGAATGTACATATAACTCGGAAAAAGTCACATTGGTACTTGCCAGGTTTCGAACCCACACCCTCATGCATGAGAAGCGGGTTCCTTAGCCTTCGGGTCACACTTCTATCTCATGTAGGTTTAAACTTTTATGGAATTTAAAACAATTTCACTTCTTTTCGCTTCAGTGGTTAACACAGATACATATCGAATTACAACCTGATATCAAGTACGTGGAGAGTGAAGATAAGTATATCAAATTTCACAAAATAACTTTCACTGGGTTTGATTCTTCAGGGGAGAGGGAACCCTCAAATTACTTCTCGCATCATGTAGGGTGAGATGAGAAAGAGTGTAACAGTCTTGAAGAAGTATCCGTTTCTTCTACTGGAGCCGGGCTGTGATACCTTATAGCTCTTTTCCCGCTTATTGCCCGTGTAGGACTATTGAATATAGCCAAAATCTAGTTAATCACATCATTGTACCACCAGGCGAGATAGCGAACAAACGCCAGACCATTACAAAAAATAACTCATAAAGCAAAAGGCACAAAGTTCAATTCAGTGCATTATAATATGCACAGAAAACCGGCGTAAAACAACCACAGTGTTGTGTTTCGCCGTGAGTGAGGTTACTGGAGACCCAAGCCTTGCACTCCCCCAATCTCTAAATCTCCAAATGCCTAATCCCCAAAAGGTCGGCAACGCACTCGTAACTCCTCTGTTGTTGCGGGTGTCTATGGGCGACGCTGATTGCTTACTATCAGGTAACGGGTCTGCTCGTATACCCATCACATAAAAAAATAGTTCTAAAGTCAATCTAGCTACCTAAGTAAGATATATTGAATGTCGATGTTTTTAGGTCACCAGCTCACGAATTTGTTCGACACAATGGCAAAGCTCAGAAGACATCACTTTCATTGCCAAATTCAATTACATTGTGAGACATCAAAAGAGATTTAGAAATAATGATCTTCACAATGAAACTGGAGAACAATTGATTGACATGTTACAGCGATTTGTGTTCCACTTTTGTTTTGTTTTAGTGTGTCAAGTAAACTATACGATTTTATTTCCTTGTAAGCAATTCTTAAACGTCAATAAGGTCATCGTTGATACAAACTTATTAATCTTAAGATATGCTAAAACATTTTTATAAATCTCTAGGTCTAAATGGTCTTAAAATATATTATGAAAAACAAGGTTATGCGTACGGCTACATACACAATGGCTGCAAGAGTATAGGTATAATATAACGCAGCCTGGCTCAGAACAGGGTAATTTTCAGTCAATAAAATTTTGACGCTATTTCTTGCCCCACATCAGGCAGGAGAAGTCATTGAATAATTTACCCCGACCAAAAAAGTAACCCAACATAGTTATAGCCATGCTTCGGCACAAATGGGCTTGGCTGGAGTGACGCAAAAATTCGGTGTGAAGCATCGCCCCATTGCGTTTCTCCATATTATGTATGTAAATATTAGCTTTCCGGACGCCTAATCCTTTTCCCCCCAACTCCTATCACAAGTCCCCAACCCTCCAATCCCTAGAAAAGAGCATCGAATATGAAATCTTTTACATACGTTGATTACTAAAGCGAGGAAGTCTCTTGCATTTTTCCAACTATGAGCGTCAGTTGTCGGTAGGTACCTACTCGAAAAATTCGAAATTTTAGCCACAAGCGCACAGCACTTTTCTGTTCCACAGACTTTGCGTCAAAGGGAACAAGTCCTCAAAAATACAGCGCTAGCTACCAATGACCCATTTTTCAACCCACGCAAAGAGAGCCTCTTAATGACCACCTACAGGACGATACTATTTCGGGAACTGTACAATATTCCGTGTTAGATACAAAGGTTGAATTTACTATAACGTAGAACGGAACTTCGAACATAATATTATTAGGTACGCTTTGAAGCTTTTGTTGTTTTGGTCGGACGTAAGATTGAAGTTAAAATAATCGGTGTTAGAATTTAGAGCTAAATTTCCTGTCTTTTTCAGAGCGCAAGGGTTGGGTATGCGGTAACACATAGTAACACGGCGAAACACATTTCAGTGGTTGTTTCACGCCGCTTTTTGTGAGGCCGTAGTATCACTTAAATGATAACACAATTTACATACCAGTGATACCCCAAATATGACTGAAGAACTGATTAGTATTTAATCTGACCTGAGCATTCAATCCATCTTCGGTCGAGCCAGTCCATTCGTGCAGAAATATAATGATTTTTATTAATAACTAGCAGACCCAGCCACGCGTTGCTGTGGCTAAGGTAAATAATATTGTGACTATAAATTGAGATGTAAGCTATCTCTATCTTTCAAGTTGGATCAAAATGCACGCGGAATGCAAATCAAATTTAAAATCGGTTTAGTAGTTTAGGAGTCTATCGCGAATAAACACGTGACACGAAATTTTTACATGTAAAGATAATTTTTATTGTCTTACAAAGGTGGGTAGACAAGGGCACACATCAGTAATTACAATCATTTGGTACTCTCCCACACTTAAACATTGGCAGATACTTTGAATTAACGCGAGTTACGTGGTTAACCCCAACAATATCATCACGTTCAGCCACACGGCAACGCACACAGTTTAAATTATTGCAGTACAACATCCTAGTTTAAAGTAACAGCGTAGAACAAGTCGGTGCAGGTCGTAACAAGTAAGAACAGCACTATTTTTCCGTGACTCTCTACTATGGAGCCAATATTATGCTTCGCCCGCTATCTGCAAATTGCATCTGACGTTACAAAATCGACTAATGGGTTCTGTCGCTACATATTTGGACTAGCAAAGTGAAATTGACGGATTGCCCTTTATAAGCTAATTCGGGAAAGTTGGTAGAACGTAAATAAATGTGTCATCAAAATTGTTATGTAAGTATTTTTTGTTGTTTTAATAGTGTGAATGGACGTTTAAATGTGAATGTGTATATTTTTATACAACTATAGAGGAAAGAGGAAGTGAAAATGACGCCTTGCGCCTTATAATATAAACGAAAATGCAAACGAATTATTAAAAAAGGTTTTTTTCAATTGGTCCTTTTCTTTGTTCTTATGAAATGACATTAGCATGTTCGGAGACTGATCACTAAATTGTTTAGTGAAGAACAAATACATTGTTAAAAATATTGATTACTACGTCTTCGTTGTCAAGAGAAATGAACATTATAATTATGTAGGTAATGAGCCCTAATTTGTTTTGGATATCAGTAGGAAGCTTAAGATTCTGCCATCCAATTCCATCATTAATGCAGCTTGATGGATACCATAATATTGTAGGGTCATCTAATCTACATGCAATTGCCAAGTTCCATGATGGTAGAACAATCACAACTGCATATGTTATTCAGTTTCATAGATTTTTTACGTAGTTCGTTAAAGGTAGACCTAATAATAAAGTGCTATAACCTATAGGTTGTTACAATATTATCACAGTGACAAATTACGTTACACAACACAACAAAACTAAGCTCCTTGCTCATGGATTACGAAGGCAACCTTAGTTAAAATTGAATATTATATAACCTTCCTTGTATATTGTTAGTAAAGTCTCCTTCTAAACTACTTTACTGTTTTCTTAATCTAATTTGTCGTCTACACTTTGCAAGGGAAAGAATGAAAATTGAAGGAAATTGCTACTAGCAAGCTTAGGCGTGGAACGGTAATGTCTTTATGTAATGTTGTAAAGTTTTTAATATAAGAATAATATATTTTGTTTCTTCTCTTAAATAACAAGTTAATAGATATCTTCGACAGTTATAGGTATTAAGTGTGGGAGAGCCATGCTACGGCACAAATGGGTCGGCTCGACCGGAGCGATACCATGGCCTCACAGAAAACCGGCGTGAAACAACCACAGCGTTGTGATTCGCCGTGTGAGTGAGGTTACAGGTGGCCCAATCCTTCCCCTTCCCTCAATCCCTAAATGTCCAAATCCCTAATTCCTAAAAGGTCGGCAATGCACTCGTAACTCCTCCGCTGCGGGTGTCCATGGGCACGGTGCTGATTATTTACCATCAGGTAATCCGTCTGCTCGTTTGCCGACCTATTACATAAAAAAAGTTAATAATGTTTCGTGATATTGTCATCCGTCGTTATTATCATCAGGTGGGGATATCATCTAATTACTTCTCTCGCCCTGGGTGGGGTAAGAGAAAGTGTCAGACTCTTACTGACTAAAAATCACCTCACTTCATCCGTTACCACCTTATTGCGCTTTGCCTGTGGCATCAGCCCTAGTGGCTCCAGTCAGTGGTCTTCTGATCATCTGATGTCTCTTTGACGATCGAAATGCGACGTGTTGCATGTGCGTCGTGCCGTAAAGGTTTGGTTTAGTTTGGGCTGTGGGTATCCGCAAGTCCCCGCTTATAGTCGTCCCATTATCGTTACCAGGAGTGCCTCTTGCGGTGGTTGTGAGCGTGAGAAGGTTAGTTTCCTTAAGTGCACCACCTCTTTGCTGGAATGATTGCTAATAAGAATGAGACGGTTTCTTAGTTCTTTGAATTCGACTCAGAACAGAAGCAGTCAGTGAGAGGACCTCACAGTAATGACACTACGGTATCATAGATTTATTTATACAAGGGGGGTTATACTATTTTTACTTGGTAGGCGGATCCGATGACAAATATGGGTTTATAAGAGAGCACTGCTACTCGGATTCTGTCAAATGCAGTTCTTTATTTCTTACAACAATCCTATCATCAAATCCAAGGGGAGATGATAAATAAACGTATCTATATAACGTATACAGGTATTTAGCAGTCACATCATAGTTTTTACCTAACATTACAATACAAAACATTACATACAGGCACAAAATACAAAGTGACAAACAAAAAAAATAGTTAACTTAATTTAGTAATGTTTCATAACAAGATTTCAACTGACTGATTTTCATCTAAGAGATGATTCAATTATATTTCAGTGACAATACGAAACAGCGACAAATAGATCAATAATAGAATATAATGTAATCACTCAAACATTTCGTCGACATAATAAATGAAGCACCTTTCATTCATTTCATTCGTTCAATTCGATTTGACAGCTGTCATTATTCAACGTGAACGTAAGAACGAATGATGTTATGAAACACTCAATACGGCGTTGCGTTTTGTGAAATTATTTGGTTTTATATTTCTAAGTAAAAAATCTAGATTGTCAATTATTGCGGAGTTATTCGGAAATATTTTTACTCAATAATAATGTTGTATTAGTTTGAGCTGTATAATGGGTGAAGTAAACTTGCAAGACTAACAGTGCAGCGTGAAGTTCCAAGTTTGTTTCGGATTATGAGGAGCATCATTGATTTTAGAGATAAAACCGTTTAATATTGCATTATCGCGCTAGAATCATCGTCATTCTTTTATTTAAAAAGACCTTGCCCCGTTGTGGGGTCCTTTGGGTTTGTTTCATCACCATCATCAGCCTGATTCTGTCCACTGCTGAACATAAGCCACCCCAATTGCACGCTATTGAGCTCGATGTTCAGTTTTTCTTATCCAACCACGCTAGTCACCTTGCGGATACGTTTGCCTTGGGTTCGTTTACAAATATACAATTTCACAGGCCCGATAGACTCAGATCCTTCACAACAATTTGTAGATCACAGAAAGAGTTCTTTCGTACGAGAATCGGTCCCGCGACACAATGCCCGGCTGCTCGTTCCTCAGCCACCGCGTCAACTGTGTAATCTTCGTGTTAATACACTTGTTTTACACATTTTAAAGTAATAATAAAATATTACCTTATACGTATTGTGCACTTCTGTTTGATTATAATAATCATGTTTTTATTTCCACTACAGGATTTATTTTTCAGTTCTTCACATTACGGGCCTTATTTTCCTTATTCAGACACACAAATCTAACATAGACTGGCTAAAGAAAAAAAAAACAAAATGCTTTCCAATTGCTAGGTATTATCTGTCACTCTCGTTATGGTTTCAACATTCAACCCACTTTCACACGATTTGTTTTCACGGACACCGTTCATTTAATAATAATATGTAGTTACTGGACTTTTAATTCGAATCGTTATTTATACTATTATAACGATAACAATTGCTATTAACGATATTCGCGTGCTGGTCACTCGTATTACAGTGTATTTATCGTTATGTTGGACCGTTAACGATTTTAATGTAATTGTTTGAATTTAAAATTGTAATCATATTTTTGGAAAAAAGTTCGTGACAATAGGTGTGTTTAATTTTCGTATTTGACTACGAATGTTGACCTATCACTATGTGTATATGGCAGCCAACTAGCTTAATTAGGCTTTTAACTAACGGCCTGAATGACCCGCCTTGTGATTTTATGTTTTTTTTTTCGTTCTGTAAATTGACCAGTTACCAAAATGTTAGGTTGCATTAAAAAAGAAATTGCTATCACAAATAATAAGCTACTAAAATTGTCGCTTATTAACTATTTATAAATCAGCTCTTGAATTAAGCTAGATGACTGCAACATATGTATAGTTTAGTTTACCGTAAGTCACCTCCTTCTATATTTTCTTTATTTATTTAAACTTCATGTTGCATTGCAGTCAGTTATTCGGCTATTGCGCTGGCTCAAAGTCAAAGTCGCAGTCAAATCAAATTTAAAGTCAAAGTCAAAATCAATTATTGTAACTAAATTATAATCAGGTACTTTTGAAAGGCCAAAATAAATAGTAATCTGTTCTGTTCTTTAGTGCAGCTCAACCGTGCAGTTTTATTTGGTATTCATTATATTATGTAGATAGGTATATTAAGATCAAATCGTATGTTACATTATTTTATAGGCGACTATACAAATTCCTTCGGCCAGGCCATTTCTAATAGGCCAGTTAAAAAACATTTCGGAATGAGCACTTTTTCTACATTTAAAAGCAAAAAATGTGTTGCTCACCGTTTCGGTCATTATTTCCTTATTTCTTTTTGCGCTCCGTTATTTTACAAACGGTTAGAAGTTTTGTCACGTTATTATCGCATGATTATGTATACTTAGATACATAGTCACTTATGTATTTATCACAATTTAACGCGTGTAAATAATCCTTAGCGTGATGTTTGTTATTAGGTATTGCTAGTTTGGCATGAAGAAAAATTAAATAAAATGGTGTTTGTTTCTGACCATGATATTTGAAGTAATTGATATTAATATTGAAGTGCTTTGTTATAAAAGAGGTCTGATGAACAGCTTAGATGATTTTTTTGGGCTATTTCATATAGAACATTTTTCTGTCGCCTTATTGTCACTGAGGTGCCATAGGACTAGAGCGTATTACAAGACGAAAGCAACGTTCTTTGACAGATCTGAGATAAAAACTAAGTCTAGTCGTGATTATCATCACTGCTTTTTTGTAAGTCTGGAGTACGGTAAGGAATATGTGCTATGCATAGACACCGAAGAAAATGAGAATAGAGGTTTCAAGGTCGAAGGTTTTGGAAGTGGAGGGGTGAATACGGCCTGGCATCCTCTCACGGCGAAACATACCGTTTAAGAAAAAACACATGTATAACATAAAAACATGTATAAGGGACATAAATTCGCTAACTACGTGACTAATCGATGACCTTCGAAAATCTCCATACTTTGTTTTTAATTTAAAAACGACTGTAGCTACGAGACATGGTTAAGTGGTCCTAACGTTTTAAAATTCGAACTACAACCTACTTGCTAATACATGGTGATTATAATATAACCTATATGTAGAGGAAGCCCCCTTTTCTTCCTCTTGAACTATGCATATTAGTTCAGTCATGTGAACCATAGCTTTTTTTCCGACGGCGCCACGAGAGGTAATGTGTGTATTTCAATGTCGATATTAAAGTTCACATTGATGCAAGTAAGTGTAAACGCACTCTCCGTAACGGTAATAGCATTTTATCGGCAAATAACCTCGTCGCGTTACAAAGTATGTTAATGCATTCAATTGTAAATTCATTATAAGTATCTAAATCAAACATACATCATGCCTATATAAAAAAAATATATAAATGTACTGGTAACTTTTATTCCACAAATTAAGAACATATTAAATTGTAACAACTGTTCTCATATGCGCTTTAAGTGTGGGAGAGCCAAGCTTCGGCACGAATGGATCGGGTCGACCGGAGTGATACCACGGCCACAAAGGCCGGCGTGAAACAACCAAGGTGTTGTGTCTCGCCGTGTGAGTGAGGTTACCGGAGGCCCAATTCCTATCCTCCCGGACCGGAGGCCTAATCCCCAAAAAGCCGGCAACGTACTCGTGAGTCCTTTGGCGTTGCGGGTGTCCATGGGCGGCGCCAATTGCCTCCCATCAGGTAATCCGTCTCCTCGTTTGCCGACTTACCCCATAAAAAATGTATTTTTTTGTCAGGGGATAATCATCAAATGACTTTTACTGACTAAAATCCCCCGTTCCTTCTTCTTTAGGCCGAGCCTGCGGTGCCGCATTGTGCTTACCCCGCAACCCCGGCGTTGTTACCTATGTGTGTATGGGTTAGTATATAATTATTCAAGCAACTATTGGCGATTTTTGAGAAACCAAAAAAAGGCCAGTACACCTTTTTCCCGCTTTCCTTTCCTCCTGAAGCTGTAATAGTTTTACTAGTCATCACTAGATAAAAAATTAAATAACGCTGTCTTTGCCCTAACCTGAGTTCCGATGGGCACAAAAAAGGAAGTGGCTAGTGACAGTTTTTAGAATTTCTTTCCGCGTTTTTTAAGGTGAAGTAGCACACAAACAGGTTTGTCGGGATACTAATAGATTATGGGGATTGGGATTTTGGGATTAGGATACAGCTGATGTCCCTCACGTACAAGAACGCAAGTGTTTTTTTACAACTTTTGTATCACTTCTAGTCGGCCAATTGTGACGAAGCACGGCTTTTTATCATAAGAGTGAATATAGCCGTTACATTGCATACACAATGTTATGTAACATTTAATTACAAAACATAAAATGCTGATGAAAAATACCGGCTTTTCATAATTACGAGTAGTAATTTAATTTTCCACTGAATGAGCGCACAAATGGTCTGAATTTGATTACCGATTCACAAGATAGGTAACATAGGGAATAAAGTTATTTATAGACTGTCTCGCTGGGTGAGTGACCGTAAGTGTGACGTCGAAAAAGCGGTCACGGATTCGATTTCTAGGTCGAGCAAAATATTATTTCGTTTAAGGTTCCTTCTAGGTTGAGCAGTGGTGCAGTGGATCCAGCTGCTATGAAACGTGCGGCAGGTTCGATTCCAGCACGAAACAATTATTCGTTCGGTTCACAAATTGTTGTTTATGATGTCCATGTTAATATGTTTGCCTGTTTACCTACGACACACGATAAAATCTTCGAGAGAGGGAACTTTTTCAAAAATAAAAAAGGACCTGAGTTTCCTAGGAATTTAATATTGCTGCAGGTCTTTTTTATTAGACTAGCCTTCTATTAAATGAATGAATAATGATTAGATAAATCATATAATAGTAATTAGTGAAAACTTCGTCGTAGTAGCCTATTGGTTTAGGCGTTAAGTTTCGGGTCCGCATACACGAATTAAGTGCCAAGGCGAGTACCAATGTGACATTTCTGAATTAAATGTACTTACTTTCTTAATGTAGGACATCACTGACATCTAGTCAAGGAAAATGTCGCGAGGTAACCTGCATACCTTTAGGTTTGAAATCGCCAATCTCCCATAAGCGAACGTAGTGATTAATGGCTCAAACCTTCTTGCGTGTGAGAAGAGATCTTTGTATGTGCTGCTGATGGTTACTGTTTTTATAGGCTGATGTTAATGCTTCTATGAACATTTTTTATTGTGAGGGTAAAGTCATCAAATGACTTCTCCCGCCCAGGGGCTGGGCGGGAGTGTCAGACTCTTACTGACTAAAAACCCCCCGTTCCTTCTCCTGCTCTGAGCCGAGGCCGCGGTGCCTCATTGCGCTTACCCCGCAACCTCGGCTGAACATCAGCCCTATAGGGCCCCGTCTGTGGTGGTCTATTGGCTCTTTGAAGCGCGCGCGGAACGCTACGCGCCGTACGCTCGGGTCTGGTTCTGGTCAGGCGGTGAGCTACCCTTATTCGCCGTCCGCAGACCCGCGCTTACGGTGGCTGGAGATCGTCTCTTGGTCCCCGACGTCCGGAGTGTCACCAATTGGCCCTTTGAGGCTTCTATGTAAATTTTGGGAGATAAAATGTTCATGCTGTGTTATTTTAATAATAACATTTCTTAAAAAAAAACACTGGATTGTCGCTTTTAGTCGCAACTAAACATTCCGTACGTTAAAGAATGTGTTCTTTTGTTACACTGTAGGCCACAAAAAATGGCTATTATTAAACACAATAACTTAGTGTTCGTTGATAGATCTGTAACCGTTTTTGCAAATAACTATTGATGTGATATTGCAGTATATTTCCTAAAGGTAACTTAAGTGGCCCAATACTGTTTCTAAATAGGAATAATATTAAGAAATGTTTAGTTGTTCTGTGGCACTTTAGTTGCAAATATGACTGAAGCTTAGGTTTCTTTTATTGTTAAACTACGTAACTTTTAAACGCTTAAATCAGGTGTATCAGTTTCTTTTCCTTCATTTTTATTAACCCCCGACGCAAAAACGACGGCGTGTTATAAGTTTGACGTATCTGTGCGAATATGTGTCTGTCTGTGGCATCCTAGGTCTTAAACGGATGATCCGATTTGAATGTGGTTTTTTTTTGTATACGGCCCTAATTTATTAGACTTTTTTTTAACATTAGTCCTTCCTCCTATAATAATAGCGTACTTGTTTTGGTTCATTGTATATTAATTGTCAATTTGAAGATTAACAAACATCGTTTTATGATAATACGTAATATGATAGCCTCAGTAATACTACTTACCCTTTTTAAGGGGTAGGATCGTCAAATGAGTTCGTCAGACTCTTACTGATTATAAAACCGCCACGTTCCTTAGAAATCCTGCTCCAAACGCAACTGAAGTAGCATTCGCCACACAATATTAACTTCCCAGATATTGTTACTAGGAATTTAGACAATTGTTGAAAAATTCGGCTACCATTGAGGTAATCATTAAAAGGTTTTAGCTGTTAATTAAAAGGTTTTATTTCACTTGGTATCTTTACCAAAAACATTAGGGTTAAAACTGAACCTTTAACTAAAGGTTTCTAACCAAGTAAAGGTCTATTTTAAGCAAAGCGGTTGCGGTTTACCCTTGACTCATTAGGGAACGATGAATTAGGTAAGGGTCTTAATGTCTGCTAAACATTTTATAACTAGTATTTAGCAGTGGAGTATCAAAAAGAATTATTTTTATATAGAATGTTTTTCTTATCAGTGTTCTAAGTGTGGGAGAGCCATGCTTCCGCACGAATGGGTCGGCTCGACCGGAGTGATACCATGGCCTCACAGAAAACCGGCGTGAAACAACCACAGTGTTGTGTTTCGCCGTGTGAGTGAGGGTACCGGAGGCCCAATCCTTCCCCTTCCCTTATCGCTCCCCAGTCCCTAAATCTCCAAATCCCTAATCCCTAAAAGGTCGGCAACGCACTCGTAACTCTTCCGTTGCGGGTGTCCATGGGCGGCGCTAATTGCTTAACACTAGGTAATCCGTCTGCTCATTTGCCGAACTATTACTATCTAGATCGCTAGATAGGGTCATATATTATAAAAGGTCTTGTGTTGGAGTACTTAATCCTTAATAATCTTAATGAACATCGTTATAGCCAAACTACTAAATATACAAGTGAATATTTCAATTGTAATTGTAAAGCCAAATCAATAAATTACCACTGACATTGTACGGGTCGTTGACCTCCGTTTCTTAAAATATAGTTCACAGATAAAAAATAAATTTAAAAATAAGTTCGTGACTATACTTGCCATAGACTATTATAATGACAATCAAACTTATTTGTATTACACGTAACGTTTTTCAAGATGACGTCTTTTTTTAATGAAGGTAGGCATCCGAGAAATGGCAAGGTCAAGGTTTTTCTTGACTTTTAAGTTTAAATATATTAAAACTAGCTACGCCCGCGCGGTTTCACTCGCTGCTCGACTCCATTTGATTTTAGCGAGATGTTTTATAACCTACAGCACTCGGGAACATTGTAGCTATCTATCAGTGAAAGAATTTTGGAAATCCGACCAGTGGTTTCAAAGATTACATTTTGATTACATACAAACTTACAAATATTACCTCTTTCTTATATTGGTATAGATTTATTTCGAGTTAAATTACTTATTTAAAAGTGTGGGAGAGCCATGCTTCGGCACGAATGGGTCGGCTCGACCGGAGTGATACCACGGCCTTACAGAAAACCGGCGTGAAACAACCACAGCGTTGTGTTTCGCCGTGTGAGTGAGGTTACCGGAGGCCCAATCCTTCCCCTTCCCGGACCCTTCCCCAATCCCTAAATCTCCAAATCCCTAATCCCTAAAAGGTCGGCAACGCACTCGTAACTCCTCCGTTGCGGGTGTCCATGGGCGGCGTTGATTGCTTACCATCAGGTAATCCGTCTGCTCGTTTGCCGACTTATTACATAAAAAAAAATCTATCGTTAAATGTGTCGCTAAGCTCTAATCGCGAGAAATTCTGAATCGATTTTCCTGTTTTTTTTTTCGTGTTTGTTATTTTTAGAAGAAGGTTCATATGAAAAAAAATTTCTAAAAAAAGAATATTCGAACATAATATTCCATACCATGGCGGTTCCTTTTTTATTTATACCGAGTTAGTTGTAGAAACGTACCAAGCAGGGTAGGCTGATAATTAAATAGAAACATAAGGTTTTTCGTCATGGCTTAATATTAGTAGCAGACAGCAGACGGATTACCTGATGGTAAGCAATCAACATCGCTCACGGACCAACACTATAGGAGACACGAGTGCGTTGCCGCACCTTTTGGGAATTAGAGTTTCTGAAATATAGGGATGGGATGGGTGGGGATTTTCTTCGGCGACTCCAATCATACGGCGAAACACAAAGATCCGGTGGTTTTATTAGGTACCTAATATTATATTTAAGACCTCCAGCCAAGTGGAATATGTTAGACTTTTCTATATTAAAGGTTTCTTAAGACGGCGACTAATTTCAATAAGAGAACTAAATACATAGTAATTACTCAATAGAAAAACTCAATAACACTGTGCCTAATCTAGACATAGCATTAAGAACCTTGTGCTAAATAGCTTTAGGTAAGTATTCAAATGAATAAAAACAAGCAGTCAAAATATAATAAGGTTGAATATATCAAACGCCACTCATACACACGATAATGACAACAATAATCTAAGTAATTGTCACTTTTCGTTTTGACACAATATAGGCACTTTATCTTCTTATGTTGTTCAAATGACATTCAACCTTCAGTCCTCATAGTATTACGGTTGAGAATACATTTATATAATAGACATGAAAACAAGCTGGCAGGTCTAATTATTGTCTCAAGGTGAGGCCTATTGTTTTTGTATGTTTGTGTATCTATTCTGTTCTATTAGATATATATTCTTAGAAATAAGAATAGTGGTATTAGTTAGTAAAAATTGTGTTACAGTTTATTAGTGCCTTACGTTTAATACAATTTCTATTTATTAAAATAAGGGTAATATTTTCAATAGTCAGATAAATGTTATCTGAGGAATAAAATTGTTGCTGTCACTGTCTTATACAAACATTCTGACGCGACAGCATCATTATTGTTCCCCAGATAACTTTTGTCTAACCATTGAAAAATCAGCCCTAAGGTTTTACTAGAGGACTTGACTGTATGAACACAGTTTTAAAAAATTAAAAATTGTAAATATCTCAATTTGGTCAACGAGAACAAACATTATACGATTTAATTAAAATTAAATGGTGTCTGATAAGAAACATTTGATAAAAGCAATAGACAGTAAGTAATACATACAA
The DNA here is from genome assembly GCA_902829305.4 of Spodoptera exigua. NCBI lineage: Eukaryota > Metazoa > Arthropoda > Insecta > Lepidoptera > Noctuidae > Spodoptera > Spodoptera exigua. Next base: position 11,710,141 of record LR824612.2, read on the forward strand.
TAACTCAAACGAATTCAATTTCTTGTTCTTGAAAACTTGGAAAATGGAATACTGATCAATTATTTGTCTAAATCAAATTCATGACTTTACGACGGTATTAATAGCTACGAACAGCTAAGACGATTTTTCTGGTATCGTTAAAGCAATTTAAATAGTTAAAAAAATCTTTAGTGTGTGGAAATGGTGAAAACGGTGCGTATCTATGCCATGATGCCAAACAAAACGCCATCTACACTTCAAACATTAAAAAATCAGACACTAACATTAATTACTGACACATTGCAAATGTCATTCTTCACGCTTCAAGTTGCGGTATAAACATTATAAATGTGTTGTTTCGATTTCATTCGATCACGTTTTTTTCTGAGATAGTCTTAGAAAAATGCCTCATTGCAATAATACACTTAATTGAGTGGGGGTTGTTTGACGGGATAAGATTATCAAATGAATTATGTAGCCCTGAGTGAAACGAGAGGGATTAGGTATCAGATTCTTACTGACTAAATACCTAACTATTCCTTCTCCTGGTCCAAGCGACGGGCGCATTACATCATTGCGCTTGACTTGGAACCTCGAATGAATGTAAGCCCTATCCGGCTCTTTGACGCGCGCGGAACGGTGAGCACCGTCTGGTTCTGCCGTGCCTTTCTGAAGGGGCGAGTCACGTCAGTATTCGTTTTGATTTTGTGTATTTCGAGCTACAACCCGCTTGCAACATGGGGTTAATGAGAATCCCATCAGAGGCAAAGATTCTGTCTACGCATATGAGTAGATCTAGGAACTCTAGAACTACGGTAAGGGTAGGTTCGAAACCCGAAAATAAAATGTTAAAATTTAATTCCGAACGAAAAATACTCTGTGGGAATTGGACCTCAAACTCCTTGTTTGTCAGTAACACTGGCAACCTACTTCGTTTTTTGCCATAAAATAATAAAAGTCAGTTCATTTTTATATGTTTTTTAATGATGGCGGCATGAATTTTGCAGTTGTCGCTCACTTTATGATAAGCAAATTGCAAATTCATGTTAAAAGCAAATCAGAAACGCTTATTATAAATTGTAGGCTGATAACGGATCAACCTATTACCGGATTTTCTATTGTATGATCAAGTTGTTTATTAAAACAACCACAATTATAATATTTATCTACGTAATAATAGAATTAAAATATTAATTCTCACATGAATTTCTATGAAGGTTTTTGTTATGGGTGAGATTGACAAACGAGTAACCAGATTACCTGATGGTAAACAATTAGCGCCACCCTTCAACACCTACAATACCGAAAGAGTTACGAGTGCATTGGAGGCTTTTTAAGAGTTTAAAGATTGGGGATTAAGACATTAGGTACTATATTCCGCATATCATATAAAAAAGGCCTGTCAAAAATCTCCTGTAAGGGCTTTATACTATTACACTAGACACAAAAAAGTTTTGTACCGAAAATAATAAAACATTTTATTTCGTTTAGAAATCGAACTCAAATAATCTTTGTGGTGAGCTGAAGTTTGCAGCCTCTAAACTAGTGAGGCGATCGAAACAAAACAAAACAAAATGAAAACATAAAAACAATTCGTTTCAGACTTTCATTGTTTATACGAGCAATAACTTAAGTGTTATCTATATTTAAAAGTAGTTAAGCATGTCGTAATAGTATGGTATATCTAAAAAAATATTTAGGTAAAATGTTTGTGCTTATTGAATTCACGAGGAAATGCCAGGTAACGAAGCGATTTGTATTTTTTTTGCTATTATGAGGGAGGAAAATCAGTGAGTGACTTCTACTCAGGTAGCGCGAAGAAGTGACTCTCTTTGAACTCTTACTGACTAGAAACCAACACGTTCCTTCTCCTACTCGGTGCCGAGACTGTGCGATGGCGCTTGCACCGGTGACCATCCCCACAATTACAGATTACAATAAAAATACTACTTAAACTAACATTCGTATTTAAAGAACAAAAATGTATACTCGAATAAGTCAACTAAAAAGAAACACCAATACCAAACGGCTCCCTCCTAAACATCTTTAGCAAACAAAAACAATCATTAATAAGAAACAAAAACAGCCTTAACTTACCTTTTACGCTAATGACACTCCATTTTCTGCAAACACCACAAATTCCTCTCACAATCCGCCATCAGTCACAACAGAAAAACGTTAAAACGAATCCCTTATCAACACAGGCCGAAACGATAACAAAACTACGAACGCGCGCGTTTAAGTTACAACCTCTACGTAAACACCGAACAGTTTTTCGCGTAACCCGGCTAACGTGTACTTAGCGGTTATGGTTTAGCGGTGAACGGCGAATGCGGCCGCGTTGGTCTCATGTTAGAACGCAAATGACTGGCGGCATCGAAGCAGTACAATCGCCGTGACGTCAGTTCAAATGAAATTAAAAATGGAAGAAAAAAAAAAAACAGAAGAAGCTCTGGTAGAATGAATCTATGGAGCGTTATTGGTAACATGTCCAGCGCCGAGAGAAAGTTTTACAGATTTACTTAGTCATTCACGTCGATTCGAAAGTGTAAGTACTTACCATTCGTTTAGAATAAGCATAAAGAGCCGTGTACACGATACTAACAAGCTGATCCATCGATGCAGCAATGAATTAATAGTGCAATCTCTACCAAAATCAATTACGGAAGTATGAAGGACGTCGCTGTAACATCTTGATCAAATTACAGTTGTGTGAAAAAAGCTTTATATTAACAGCATTAAAAGAAAATGGTGATCGCTCGACATGGCGGCAAAATTCGTCAGCATTTTGTCGACTTCCGAATAATTTTTTGCGTAACTATGTAAGTCCCACATTTCTTTTGTTATGCTGTTTGTTCTGTAATAATGCATTCTTGCATAATTATAAACGGTACCAGTTTGGACGTTTGGTCTCATTTTTTTGACAATGTTTACGTGAAATGTTATGTAAGTTGAGTATACTTGTAAAATAGATGAGTCCGTTTACTGGTCTTATAATTAGTAGTGTGGGTATAATTTTTGGTACTATTGTTTTGGCTATTGTGTTTTAAGAATGCCAGTTGTACATCCTTTATGAGAGTTTTTAGATGTTTCAAGATCTTTGTTATTTTAATAATAGTACGTTCGGGTATAATTTTGTTTGGTTTTACATAACAATTTTGCGATCGTTTTCATCTGGACGAGAAGGCAAAATATATTTTAGTAGCTATATGATTATATACTTTATAACAGACTGTTAAGACTGCGAATCCAATAAATTTCTTCTTACTTTTGTATAAAATTAGCTTGAAACCTATAACATACTTAATATATCCTTATATAAATTAGATGTTAAAGTACGTTATTGACTTATACGAGATATCTAATAGTTATGTAGCGACAATTGAAGTTGACAATTAATAAAATGTTGTTGAAATATCAAAAAACGTTGATGTATCGTCAAACGAAAGCCTTATAAGTAAGCAACAAGGTTCAAAAACGAATTGTTATTCATAATAATTATAATCCAATTTTAAAGAGGATATTTTTAAAATGTTAACATAACATCATGTACGTCACCATTACGTAAGCATAGATTAAAATATGTCCACTTCTTATTTTAATGTAAGTAATAGGTCGGCAAACGAGCAGACGGATTACCTGATGGTATGCAATCAGCGCCGCCATTGGACACCGCAACGAGAGTTACGAGTGAGTGGCCGACTTTGTAGGGATTAGGGATTTGGAGATTTAGGGATTGGGGGAGGGAAAATATTTGGCCTACAGTAACCTCACTCACACGGCGAAACACAACGCTGTGATTGTTTCACGCCCGTTTTCTGTGTCTGTCGCTCCGGTCGAGCCAACCCATTCGTGCCGAAGCATGGCTCTCCTTACACTTAGCCTTTTGTTTTTTTTTTAGACACAATGTGACTTATTTTCATATGCAGTACCTATGCGCGTCGCGCAGCCGACTGAGTTTGGTATACCTTTTAATATATTTTTAGAGCATGTTTATTATTTAATGAATTCTTTCTTCCCGTGTGGGACGAGGGGTTGCGTCAGACTCTCACTGCCTAAAAAGGCCACGGTAAGTCATCGCGCTTTACCCACAACCACAGCGCTGGCTATCGGCCCTAGTGAGCCCATTTCGATCGAGTCGATCGCGTGGTAAGCGCATTAAATGGGCAATTGGCTGCTGCGTAGCGTGTTGCAGGTTCGATTCCCGCAGGGAACAACTCTTTGTGCCATGTGTGTATGTGTATGTATGTTTGTTGTACCCCACGACACAGAAGAAAATTTTATCGTCGGACAAAGTTTTTTTAAAAAAAACACTTCATAAACACAATTTGTAGGAGTTTGATGACATGTAAATGAGTCTTTTTTAATTGAGATGAGCTATGTTGGGCTAAATAAGGCTCTTGTAGACCACACGACTTAGAATTAGGACGTCAAGACCGATTGACCGCTAAAAGTTTGTCAATAAATAATGTTTTCTTGTTCTAATATTTGTTTCGTATCTTTATAGGATTGTGTCTTGTAAACGCGCCTACTACCCTTTCAAACGTCATTTTATTACAAATCCTTTTCTTTGTCATATTGGTCCTCGAACAATCCATTAATTTTGAGGTGTTTCCGCAACTGGCTGCAAAGTATCGTGGTATTGATCCAGAACGGAATATTTTTTGAACACTAGTATTTTCATCACATCCCATCCAGACATGAAACAACAAAGTTTTTATGTTTTGTGTGATCTGCAATATTTATCAAGACCTGTGTGTTGTTTTTATGAAATTGTATGTTTGTAAGCGAACTCACAATTCAAAAGAAATAGACATAGAACGGGGCAACATTAAAAAAAAAGAAAAAACACTTATAGATAGTTCCTAGAAATATTTTTACACGCCGCTTCGCCGAAAAACAAATATATAATAGTATATGTTGTTATATTATTATTTTATCCATATCTATAAGTATGATAACTGATTACTTTCACTACGAGAGCACGTGGACCCTCCATAGCTTGTTCTAATACTAACAAGATAAATCTAAAGGTTAATCCAAAACATATATTAATTGTACTTTATCAATAGTATTAGATAACGATACATTATTAAATAATTTGAACACCTGTTCATATAATGTCGAATTAGCTGCTAAACGCGTGCTAGACATAAGAGTCCTAATATATAAAGAAAGTTATTTAAATCTTAAAATTCTTGTTGTTCATTACGACTATAAAATGCGTCAAAAAAGAGGCGGCTCCAAGACCGAAGTGATACCATGGCCTCACAAGAAACAGGCTAGAAACATCACACCACTACAGCTTTGCGTCTGGCCTTGTGAGCGAGGTTACCAGAGGCCCAATCCTTCTGTTAGCTCAATCTCTAAATCCCTAATCCCAAAAAGGTCGGCAACGGGCTCGTACCTTCTACGTTGTTGCGGGGGCTGCGCTGATTGCTTGCCATCAGGTAATCCGTTACCATCTTTGCCGTCCTGTCACATAAAAAAAGAAATTAATCGAACAAATTACCATGAACGACATTTTATAATGAGTTGTATTATTATAAGTATACATATGTATGTACGTAGGTAAGTATCCGATATACATTTATGAGTAAGTATAATATGTGATATACAGGTAATATAATATCAAGAAAGTTTTTACGTGGTTTTTATCTCAGATTTCACACCATTAAATTGTTATTGCATTTAAGAATCTCCATTTTAATGTTTGCAATGAAGTTAGTCTAGCACAAGTTAGTCTGATAAGTGGTTTGGTTCGGGGGAATAGCGTAAAAAATGTTTTGATTAGACGTTTTTTTTTTTGTAAATACGATGGGCAGGCAAAACCCGAGCCTCATATAGCCAATAGACCACCACGGATGGGACTCTATAGGGCTGATGTTTATCCAGGGTTGTGAAGCAAGCGCAATGAGGCACCGGATTGGCCCGGAGCAGGAGAAGGAACGGGGGGGTTTTAGTCAGTAAAAGTCTGATACTCCCACCCAACCGTGGGTGGGAGTATGAGACTTTTATGGGAGTCATTTGATGATTTTACCCTCACAAAAAGCTGGCAAACAAGACTGTAATTGTAATATTAGTATAGTAACATAATACTATTTTACTAAGGTGAAAAAAATAAGTTAACGTCGTCCTATGAAGCGAAGTTTTTCCTTTAAAACAGTCTCCCTCATTATACCAAGAAACATTTAAATGTTAGAACAAGTCTATCATTCGCGTTCCTATAAAAACCTGCATTGTTTTATTCTCGACTTTTCCCGCCAAGTCGCAATTAAACTCTGTTATTGTAACTAATCGAACGTAACGGAACTATTGACATGCAGAAGAAAAATACAGAAGGTTTATAAGAACGGTTTGGTATGGTGTCGGAGAGAGAGACGAGATACATATTATATTGCACGTTAATTAAAATCAAGTGTGGGAGAGAAATTCTTCGGTCGAATGGTCCGGCTCGACCGGAATGATTCCACGGTTTCATTTTTCTTTTTATGGAATATGTCGGCAAGCGAGCAGCCGGATTACCTGATGGTAAGCAATCAGCGCCGCCCATGGACACCCACAACGGAGGAGTTACGAGTCCGTTGCCGACCTTTTAGGGATTAGGGTTTTGAAGATTTAGGGATTGGGACGGATCGGGGGAGGGGAAGGATTGGGCCTCCGGTAACCTCACTCAGACGGCGAAACACAACGCTGTGGTTGTATCACGTCGGTATTCTATGAGGCCGTGGTATCACTCAGGTCGAGCCGACCCATTTGTGCCGAAGCTTGGCTCTCCCACACTTATACAGTTGTGTAGCGTGAAGAGACACTTACGTTGTGTTTCGCCATGTGTAAGTGTGAGGTTACTAGAGACCCAATCATTCCTATCAATATCATCCTCAGTCCTCAAATCCTCTATCCTTAAATCCCTAAGAACCCACAATCAACACACTTGAAGTAACTTCTTTGGTATTACGAGTGTCCATGGGTGGAGCTGATTGCTTACCATCAGGTAAACCGTTTAAAATGCAAATGTCAAAAGTGTATTTCAGGAGTAATAGTTTGCACTGAAAACGCGGGTTTGCGGTTAGCGAGTAAGAGTAGCTCGCCGCTCGACTAGAACCAGTCACGAGCGTATGGAGCGTAGCGTTCCGCGCAAGTCTTAAAGAGCGATTGGACTACCACAGATGGGTACAAGGCTAAGACTGGCTGACCTTCAGCTGGGGTTGTGGGTCAACCTCTGGGACAATAATGTACTACGGGTTGATTTCTGTCAGTACCTGCGTCCACACTCTCTCAAGTAACCATGACGAGAGAAGGCATTAGATGACTAAAATGAGAGATAAAAAGAAATACTAATTTGTGTCGCTTGTTGTTCAAAGCACATACTAAGTCACTTTATGGGTAAGTTTTAAGGTTCATCATCATCAGTCTACAAACTGCTGAGCATAGGCCTCTTCTCATACGGAGAAGGTTAGAGCATTAATCACCAGGCTTGCTCAATGCGGGTTTGCGATTTAAAACTTATAATTAGAAATTATAAGTCCAGGTTTCCTCACTATCTTTACCTTCACCGCATGTCAGTGGTGTCTAAATAATCATACAAAGTACATATAAGTCGGAAAAAGTCACATTGGTACTTGCCAGGTTTCGAACCCACACCCTCATGCATGAGAAGCGGGCTCCTTAACCTCCGGGCCACCACGACCCTAGTTTTAAGGTTGTCGTTCAAGTATTTGATTTGTTTTATGACCTATTTACAAAAAACAACAAAAAAAAGTTTCATGGAAACTATTCAACAAACTAGCCATTCATAGCTACATCATATGTATAGCACGGTAAAAAACTTAATAATGTCGATGGCGATGTGTATAAACTCTTACACGTGTTAAAAAGCATATTAGCTCACAACGTTGCTGCGAACTAAACCTTCTGCAATCACCTATACATCTTCATTCGTCCGGACACGCGATGATGTATGTAAAACGCGATTTACAATCGAGATAAAATCGATACGACGATAGATCGAGAGCAATCGTTATGTTGTTACATTGTTATAAATTAATTTTAATGTTCCGCTCGTGTTCTGAAGATGTGCAGTGAAGTTTATGACGTAATCTAACACAGATCTATTCGTTTGTGTTGAAAACGAAATGATTAATCTTTGTTGTTGTTTTGAGATCGAAACTAACATGGCACTCGAATGTTGAAATTCATATCTAATGTATTTTCCCTTTCTTTCTGTTTTGACCGTATTCATTGTTTTTTCTATTTAAGAAATAACGTTGCTCTACACTAGGATTTTAGCCTGTGTCGTGAGTGCGCTTACAAACATGCAAATTCACATACACATCACACCCAGATCCGGAACAATTTGTCGATCATACAAAGAATTGTTCTGTGCGAGAATCGAACCCACGACAAGTTGCGCGGCAGCCAGTTGCCAAGCCACCGCGCCAACCTTGACAATTGTTAAAAGGCCAGTGACAAACTTGTGACTTATTATTAATTTTATATTTACAATTCTACTTCAGTCTTTATACCACTAGCTTAGTTCTCCAGGGTTTGCGTGTTAAGCGCAATATTATACTGCCAAGTGGAATGGGTTGCTATTTAGTCAGTAAAAATCTTCCACTTACCACTACCACCTCGCCGGGGTAGCGGGGTAAGCGCAATGAGGCACCGCGACCTCGGCACAGAGCAGGAGAAGGAACAGGGGGGTTTTTAGTCAGTAAGAGTCTGACACTCCCTCCCGCCCGGCTCTGGGCGGGAGAGGTCATTTGATGATTTTCCCCTAACAAAAAAAACCACTACCACCTTATCTTGTACGGAATTCATAGAAAACGTTGATTTTCAAAATACGAAAGAGGTATCGAACCATCTTTATCAAGACAGAAAATAGACGAAAAATCCTACATAGCCATTTCTTCCTCTTTTTACTCAAGTGATTCAAAGATTCTCAAAGACTTTATAGCATTCATGTGTACACATTTGTTGTTACAATAATATAGATAAGTTCCAACATGAAATCCGGTTAGGGCACGTACATAATAATACTAACTTATAAGTAACTTAAATTAATTTTAATAATATTATTAAATAATAATATTATTAAAATTAATTAATTAAGTAGTAAAATTAATTTTAATAATATTATTAAATAATAATATTATTAAAATTAATTTAAGTTTAGTAAATGAATTTTCATTTATTTATTTATATTTATTGATATGCTCCGTTACTCAATTTAGTGTAAATACCATGCAATCCATTAATCCTATGATTCTACCGCACTTCAAATTACAATTGTAATTAATTTTAAACGAACTCTCCATTAGCAAATTCTAAAACCGCTGCATAGCGGTTTCACAATGCGTAATATGTTTCACAAAATAAACTACGCATGCAAATATGTATGTATGTAGGTAGGTATTATGTATACATGTATGCTTAATCTAATAGTCATCATGGGTTTAGTAAAATTTTTGTATTAATGTAGGTACAGTCGGCGTCACTTACTGGTGTCTGGGTTTAAGTATTTATTGTTTTTAGTTTTGTGTTTACATATGTATAGTGTTTTATTTACTGGCACGATCCTCCACCAGATTTCAATGATCAAAATTTTGCGGTGTATAGTAATTTCTTAATTTTTTCACGTCGACTATTATAGTGTAGGTACAATAACACAGAATTATGGGTGGGTTAATTTAATTTTTTTTTGTATTCAATAATCGGGTCGTCGTTTTCTTTACAGAAAAAAACCCCAGTTCTAAAATTAAGATAAGAAATTTTTTTTTGTTAGTATTACATATTTCTTAGACTACTTTTTACTTAATCTTTTATATAAGATTAAGTATCAAAATGGATTTTTTGACAAAAACAGAATTAATTGTAAATTCACCATCGAAATAATTTAGAAATATGCATTTTTGTACTCCGAGAAAAATTAACAGGTTTACTATTTGATATACATAGACAATTTTATTGCACCTGACGTCTTTTCGTTGTCTAGCTAAGAACATTCGACCGATAGTACTTGTCAAGATTCGTCAAATCACCCATTGTAGGTGCGAAGATGATTTTTGTAATTTCAAAATGTAATTTACTAACATTTGTCGATCATGACGAACTTTCATATTTTCTCTAGATGTGTGGTTTTATTCAATTTCGGCAACTTCACGGTTGATGTTATGTAAATATTAGATACAATGCGGTTCATTAGTGCATAATGTAATGTGACCATAGAATTTATGTAGCTGAGTAACTCTCTATTATGCGTCGGTTTTTTTGATACAAGATACCAACATTATATGCATTGTTTAAATTTTTTATTGAACAAAAAATAATGCAAACATGTAACTGTTTTGAATTACAACGGCCAGTTGAAGGGATACCGATGCCATGATTGTAAGCAATCGCTACCACTTCTGGACCCACATAACACGAGGGGACACTACCAAAGGTCTTTTGGGGGTTCCCGATTTGAGGATTGGAAGTTAGAGAGATTGTAGATAGAGGCGAAGGATTGGGCGCTTATGAGAGTTCCATTAACATTATTCCGAAATATTATCCGAGGGTACGTAAATTTCTGTAGTAATTAAAGATTGAAAGATGGTCTGGATCTTGGTCTTTCATGTATATCATAAGAGCGAACCAAGTCACTACCCAATACCCATTTGGTAGACAAAACACCAATGCTTTGCGCAAAACCCGAGGCAACGCACATAGGAGAACAACAACATGACTGCACGGTTGGTGCGGTGGCTGGGTAACTGGTTGCCGTGCGACGTGTCACAGGTTCGATTCCCGCAAGAAACAACTCTTTTTGTGATCCACAAATTGTTCCGGGTCTAGGTGTGATGTGTATGTGAATTTGCATGTTTGTAAGCGCACCCACGACATAGGAGAAAATCCTAGTGTGGGGCAACGTTTTATAAAAAAAAACCGATGGATGACGTCACAAACTTTAAATATGCAGAAACAAATGAAAACTAATTCTCACATACAACCGCTGAGCAGTAGCCGGTCAGGTATTACCAACTCGCTTGCTTGGAGAATCCTCACACAGGAAACTTTACTATGTTTCCTATAAACCTAAACAAGTCCCGCTAACTAGAACTCGATCAGCGACTTGGTTGCTAGTTAATCGTATTACGAGAACTCACTCTTTCAACAAAAGTGAAAAGCAAAGATTAGTATGTTATTGGTTTCAATAGCAATTACATGTCAGTATACATGATCACATTAATCAAGATCTTGATGACAAACCACTTATTGTTTTTATAGAGATAGCGAGTTCAATCATTATCTTCATCTTTATTATTATTACTTGGGAAAGTCATCAACTGTTTCATTGCTTATCCATGTTCTTTAGACTTGACTTCTAACTCATCTATCGAATTCGTATTAATTTTGTACTGTACATAATCTCAGAAACAGCTTCAATTATTTCGATGAAATTTCGTATGGAAAGAGTTTCAGGGACAAAAATCAATCTAGATGAATGAATGGTCCAGTCATTTATGTACCTACTCCGTGACTATGTTGTATTACATACATATGTATAAATTACATTCTTTTAAGCTTTTATTTTTGATATTGATTTTATAAACGTGTAACCTGACCAGATGGTCATGAACTTTTTATTTTGAAATAGCTTCTGTAAAAAATAGTATGTAACCATTGACAGAGTCATCAACAATTTGACTTTTCGGTTTGGGCTTATCAATAGCATTGGAAAGACGTCCATTGCTGGACATAGGCATTCGCATCCATTGGCTCAACGCGACTCGGACGATGTCGTCGGTCCACCTAGCGGGAGGTCTACACACACTACGTTTGACCTTCGCTAGGTTTTTTGTTTGTAAATAGTATTTTGTTTACATTGGCGTAATCGACTAACTGATATATTTGAAGTAAAATAAATTATTAGATGTACTGTAAATGTTATGTAATATGGCGGGCATATATTAATGGCACTTTGCACAACGTTAATAGGAGTAATTTGTTTCCAATAAATTGATGGAGAGTGGATCCCGAATCCCGATCCAATTTAGATAATGCTCATTATTTTCACACTAGGCTTTGTGATTATTGTAATTAGCATTTTGTATTATAATCAAATAATGTATCGTTACAAATAAGGGGAAAAACTGTACTGAGAGTATTTTTCTACCATAGTAGGTACCATGGTACCTCTTTTATATGGCCTACTTCTTTTAGAGTATTTTTGTCTTTCTTTTAAATCGATGAATTGTTTTTTTTTATTTGAAATGGATACATTAGAGACTTAAAAATCCAAAATGTTTTAAAGGGTGGGTTAAAATTAAGCAATTTTTCAAAAAAATGCGTTTGGCTTTTTATGTGATGATAAATTTTCAATGAATGACAAAAACTCATACGAAATAAATTAACTTTGAAGAAAAAATAGCTGAATTATTTTTCGTAAAATTTGGTATGGAGACAAGAGGTCTGAAAAGTCAAATTTATAGACAAAGGTTTACCAGGTAGTGGTTTAAAAAAGTAATTATACACGAAAATAGTTTAATAAATTGCAATCAACATTTTTGTGTTACAATACATTTTCAGTGACTGACACAAACTCATACGAAATATTAACTTTGGACAGAGATCAACAGCATAGTTAGGAAAATGTGACTTTTCCACTTCTGCTTAACCTTTCGGGGATAGGAAAGTGTGATGATAGACAGTTCTAAGGCTTACACGGTGAGATCACGTGGTAGGTAATGCAATTATGCACAAATCTTTACAGTTATGCACTTAGAAGCCTTAGAATATAAGTCAAGCTGAACATTGTACGTCTTCTTTCAGTTTTAACGTAATTTTACAGTTTTACGGGTCATATAGAGGTCAGATTTAAAGCTATAGCTTCGGAAGGAATTGAATTCGAAGGGTCCATCTCACAAGTCTTTTAAAAGTTAGAAAATAATAGAAAGAAAGTGTGGGAGAGCCATGCTTTGGCATGAATGGGTCGGCTCAACCGGAATGATACCACGGCCTCACAGAAAATCGGCGTGAAACAACCACAGCGTTGTGTTTCGCCGTGTGAGTGAGGTTACCGGAGGCCCAATCCTTGACCTACCCCAATCCCTAAAAGGTCGGCAACACACTCGCAACTCCTCCGTTGCGAGTGTCCATGGGCGGCGCTGATTGCTTACCATCAGATAAGCACTACGCAAGAGAAATTGAAATTTGAACACAATGAAATAAAGTCGGTTAATAAAATAGGTAAGTATTTATTTAGTATGCATTTACAATTTCAGCTTTACTGCGTAGTTGACGTATTGGCTGCCGCGTAACGGTAGCGAGTTTGATCCGCACAATGCAACTGTTTATGTATTCCACAAATTGTTGATCCAGATCTGGATCTCGTCAAAATTGTATGTTTGTAAACGCACCCAAGAAAATGTGAAGAGGACAAGTCTCTTAAAAAAACATACAGATAAAATCGGCCTATCGCATCAATATTTTTGTGTATTTTTTTTTGTTTCAAAGGCTTGATTATTTTGTGCAAAGAGTATCACGTCTTCATTATTCACTCTTCGTCCTTCATTCAAGAGGGCCTAGACAAGTGGCACAAACGCCAGTAGAATAGAATGGTTTATGAATGAATTGACGTCATGAAATTTGATCTAGCGTTTCGAACGTGTAATTGGTAGCCAAGTGTATCACGATTCTATTCCATTAAACGAAATGACAATGTAATACGATATTCTCCATACAAATGCGTAGCCAAGTGGCACATTTGACAAGCGAATTCGACTGTAAACGTTTCTAATGTACGCTTACGAAGCGAACGCTTTTTTTTTTTTTTTTTTTTTTTTGTGAGGGGAAAATCATCAAATGACTTCTCCCGCCCAGGGCCGGGCAGGAGGGAGTGTCAGACTCTTACTGACTAAAAACCCCCCTGTTCCTTCTCCTGCTCTGTGCCGAGGTCGCGGTACCTCATTGCGCTTACCCCGCAACCCCGGCTGAACATCAGCCCTTTAGGGCCCCGTCTGTGGTGGTCTATTGGCTCTTTGAGGCGCGCGCGGAACGCTACGCGCCGTACGCTCGGGCCTGGTTCTGGTCGGGCGGCGAGCTGCCCTTACTCGCCGACCGCAGGCCCGTACTTACGGTGGCCGGAGATCGTCCCTCGATCCCCGACGCCCGTAGTGTCGCCAGTTGCGGCTGCTGGGGCGTGAGGAGGAGGATTGCTCCCTCACGCGGGCCGCCTCTCTCTTTGCGAGCATGACTGCTTCACAAAAGGAGGAGACGGCGTCCCAGTTCCTCTCACTCCGCACCATGGCCTCGACTAAGGCCGGGCGCGAGAGGTCGCCGCCGCCGATCACTTCCCTGAGGATACGGCGGTGCTCAGCCCAGGCAGGGCATACCGCTACCGTATGCTCCACCGTATCCTCTAGGTGGTCCTCACAATGACGACACTCGGGCGTTTCCTCCCGCTGAATCCGAAACAGGAACCTACCGAAGCTGCCGTGCCCGGTAAGCACCTGCGTCAGACGGAAGGTGAGGACGCCGTGGCGTCTCTCAAGCCACTCCTCAAAGAGGGGTCTTACCGCTGCTATGGTAGCGTGCCCGGCCCTCGGTTGCGACAGTCGTTGTCTCCACTCTGCCATGAGATCTCGCCGGAGCTCATTCCGCCACGCACTAATTTGGCGCGGCAGAGGATCTTCGCCCCGGCGACGCGCGTCTGCGCGCAATCTGTAGACGCGCGCGAGCGCCTTCGCTTCTAGATCCCACGGCGGTGATCCGGCAAGGAGGTTCGCCGCCTCCCCGGAGATCGTGCGATACCCGCGGATTACTCGTATAGCCATGACCCTCTGGGACGCGACCAGCGTACGAGCCGGCCGCCGCTTCAAGTCCGGCGCCCACACAGGGGCACCGTAGAGGGCCATGGATCGCACAATCCCCATATACAACCTCCGGCAGGAGGCGTTTGGCCCCCCGAGGTTGGGAAGGAGCCGCTTGAGCGCGGCCCCAGACCGTTCCAACTTAGGGGCCAAACGACGAAAATGCTCCGTGAAGTTCCATCGGCTGTCGAGGACGAGACCCAGGTACTTCATCGCCGACTCGACGCCGATGGTAACTCCTCCTGCCGTTACTTGGGACCCACCTGGAGGTGGCGCGCTCCGACGGCCATAGAAGCACATGGCCTCGGACTTGTGGAGCGCCACCTCGAGTCCCAACTGCCGGATCCTTGCAACGACTGTCGCAACCGCTTGTGACATCAGGTCGGCCGCCGCCTGATGCGACCTCCCGTTCGCCAGCACCAGCGTGTCGTCAGCATAGCAGACAATGCTGACGCCGCTCGGGAGGTCGGTGCGTAGCACCCAATCGTACCCGATGTTCCACAGGAGAGGTCCCAGGACCGATCCCTGTGGGACACCGCGCGACACCTCTCGCCGATTCCACACGCCCCGGTGACCGGGGTAGATGACGCATCTGTCCGTCAAGTAAGCCTCGACTACACGACGGAGATAGGCAGGCACCCGGTGATACCGGAGTGCCTCCAAAATGCAGCTCCAGGGGAGCGAGTTAAAGGCGTTGGCGATGTCCAGAGACACCGCCACGACGACTCGCCTCCCGGCCAACGCTGTCCCCGTCGTGAGGTCCCTCACGCGCATGATGGCGTCCACCGTGGAGCGCCCTCTTCGGAAGCCGAACTGGCCGTCCGCTAAATCCGGCCCCCTTCCAGACAGGTGCCCGACGAGGCGGTCTGAGATTATCCTCTCGAACAGCTTTCCCACCTCGTCGAGCAGCACAATGGGCCGGTACGCGGACGGGGAGTCCGCAGGACGCCCCGGCTTCTTCACGAGGACCAGTTTACCCGTCTTCCACGACAGCGGAAACTGGCCTCTCTCCAAACATGCGCTGAACAGACCAAGTAGTCGAGGCCTGAGAGCCTCCGACGCCAGGACCCAGACCTTGGCATGCAGCCCGTCAGGTCCTGGGGCGGTATTCTTGCCGCTCAGCCGGCGCACCGCCACTCTCAAATCTACCTCGGTCACTTCCGGAGCGGATTCGTCTTCGTCGTCGATGTAGCCCGCATTGGGCACCGCAGGGGGCGGGGGCATAGCCGGAGGCGTGTAACCCGTCTGTGGTCGGGGGAATAGCGCCCCAACCACTTCGTCCACGACCTCCGGCCGGAGACTCTGAGTCAGTGGGGGCGCCCAGGTGCGGAGCTTATCACGCACCATCCGGTAGGGGCGTCCCCACGGGTCTCTGTTCAGAGTCTCCAACATCTCCTCGCGGGCCCGATCTTTGGCCCGCCGGATCTCCACCCTGAGGGTGGCCTTCGCCGCCCTGTACTCCTCGTATAGCTCCGCCTCTCTGGTTTCAGCGTCCAGAGGGCGGAGACGGAGCCTGCGGTGCCTGGTGTATCGGCGTCGCGCTGCGGTGCACTCACCGCGCAGGTCTGCCAATTCCCGCGACCACCAATACACCTGGCGCTTGCGTTGGCACGGTCGGATCCGGGGCATCGCCACGTCGCACATCCTTGACATGGCGTCCTGGAGCCATCTCGCCTCCTCGTTAATGTCGGCTGGCCTGACCGGTGGTATCACCCAGGCCTGCACGACTGCGGCTTCCAGGAAAAGCTCCCGGTCCAGTTGCCTAAGCGCCCAACGCGGGCCACACGGGGCCTGTCTGACTGGCGGGTCTGCGGACTCGGCGGAGACGTCGAACCGTATATACCGGTGGTCCGAAAACGTCTCCACCTCCTCCATGACGCGCCAGTCAACAACGCGCGATGACAGAGCGGGGCTGGCAAACGAAATGTCCACCACTGACTCGCCCCGCATCCGTACGCACGTGGGGACAGAACCCCGGTTCAGCACGACTAGGCCTGTCTCCAGAGCCCAGTCTTCGACCATCCTTCCCCGGACATCAGTGAGCCGGGAACCCCAAGCCAAATTCTTGGCATTGAAGTCCCCGAGGACCAACACGGGGAGGGGACGGAACCCGACGACGACGGTGACTAACTCCCTGAGGGAGTTGTGGAACTCGACGAGAGTTCGGTTCGGAGAGAAGTACACGCCCACCACGGCGATCTCTCCGAACCGAGCCGCGACGCAACCCCTGCCTCGCTGAGGCCCTTCGGGGGTTGGGGTACCGGCGGCGGCCGACGAGATGATGGTCACCGAGCCGTCCAGGTCTGACACCCAGTGTTCCCTGGCTGGAACGAAGTACGGCTCGGAGACCACAGCAACATTGATCGACCACTGCGCCATGCTCTGGAGCAGGAGATCCTGAGCAGCGACGCAGTGGTTGATGTTCGCCTGGAGGAGGCGTAATGGAGCCATTATTGGGTATCCATCACGACCTCCTCTCTGACGGCAGCGGCGACAGCAGCAGTCGCAGGGGTGTTGGCGACTGCGGCGGCAGCGGGAGCGACGGTGGGAGCGGTGGAGGTGGCTACGGGCCTACCTTTGCTCCTGGGCTTGGTGGGGGGGGAGCAGGTTTTGCCCCCAGCCCGGTGATCGGCCGGCTTGCCAGCCGCCGCACATACTACGCAGTGCGGCGGGGCGGTACAAGCGCCGGCCCTGTGACCGGGCTGACCGCAGCGGAAGCAGCGGTCGCTGCGGTCCACCTCTGAGGTGCACTTGGCACCCACATGGTGACCAATGAGGCAGCGGAAGCACCTCAAAGGTCGGGGTTCCAGCAGCTTCACCTGCGCCGAAACCCAGCCCACCAGGAGCCTTTTGCCCTCCGACAGTTTTTTGGCCGCTGTGACGGGGCAGCTCACTACCACGGTCCGCAGCCCCGTATTGTCCGGGCGGATGGTGCCTGCCTTCACCTGATCAGCAGGGCACCCCCCCGTCCTTGCGACAGCGGCCGCCACCTCGTTCTCCGTCACGGAGTCATCCAGGCCCATGATGCGTAGCTCCAAGCATTTGGTGGGCCTGGACACGCGAGCCTCATCCGCCGCAAGGCACGTCCTGAGCCTCTCGGCAAGGGCGTCAGCGAATGGGCCGCTGGCCGCGCCGGGGACCTCCAGAAGACGGGCTCCAGTCGCGGTGACCCTTACCGCGAACCCGTTAGGGGCCCCGAACTCCGCGGGAGTAACCGTCCCCTTCAATTTGGCGAGGACGTCGCCGTAAGTCACCCCCTTCTTAGCCGCGTCCGGCTGTAGCGTGATAACTACAGCCGAAGATTTAGGGGTGAGGAGCATTGCCGCAGCGCGCTTCTCCCTGCGTCGCTGCTGCCGCCGCTGCCGCTGCTCCTTCTTGCGGCGCTTCCTCGCCTCTTTGGCGCTCCTTCTCGCCTGCCCGGCCACCTGCCACTCGTCGCCATCGGTGCGCAGCTCCGATAGCGGGGTTGGGGCTGCAACGGCTGGAATTTCAGCTGCTGCGCCCCTTCGCTTGCGGCTACTTGGTGCCAGAGGCACAGCAGGAGCCGGTGCCGGTTGAGCTATGGGCGTCCTCGTCAGCGGCGGGGCTCTCGGTGCATTCGCCGCAGGGGGCACTTTCGCCCTTTTCTCCACCGGAGCGTCAGCTCTGACGCCGCGGCTAGGTGGTTGCTTCGTCTTCGCTGCCGCGGCCGCATAAGTGCCAGTTGCGAGCGGGGGTCGAAGGAGCCTACCCTCCAGAGCGTCGAAACGCTGCTGGAAGGCGGCCATCTCCTGCCGCATGAGGCCAAGAAGGTCGGCCTCCACTGGCTGCGAGGGTTGGGGACGACCCGCGCGAGCAGCGGCGAGTTCCGCCTTTGCTGCACGAAGTTCCGCCTCCAGGGCAGAGTTCGCAGCCGCTAATCGGGCCAGCTCGCGCCTCATTCCGGCCATCTCTTTTTGCAGAGCGGTCATCTGCCGCTCTGCTGAGCCCTGCTGGGATACCGCCGACATTATAGCAGCCTCCGCGTGCTTAAGCACTCCGTTCCTGCCAGCCTGGGTTTTTTGCCCAGCCAGCATGCGGAGTGCTTCCTTAACCTGGAGGCGGAGGCTCTCAGCGCCGCCTACAGAATCCTCACCTCCGGACACCTCCATCTCCGAGGAGTCCGAGGGGGCAGCCTTTCCCAGGGCGCTCCCCTCCGCTGCCAGCCGCTCTGCCGGCTCAGAGCGGCTCCCAGCCGCTCTTGTGGAGCCCTTCCCCTTGCCCCTACCCCGCGCAGCCGTGGGGATTTTGGGGGCTGGGGCCTCCTGCTCGTTGGAGGACGGCTCTCGACCGTCCTCCAACCTGGGACGTTTGAAAACGCCCCGGTCCTTTTTGTGGCGCAGCGCAATGCTGACGCCAGACAACGATGAGTCGGACTCCGAATCCGACTCCTTTCCTCCCTGTGCCCTTGCCCGGGACTTGCTGGACGGAACCAGCGTCTCCCCACAGGTCCGAGTGCCATCTTGGCTCTCGCTTCCACTTGCAAGCTGGCTTGCCCTCTCCTGCACTTTTGGTGGTATGTTTTTTTTTTTAGTTGGGTTTAAGTCTTCCATGTTATTCCCACGAGTATGGGGGAAATAAGAGGTCCGCCCAGGGAGAGCCCCCTGTCCCTGGGTAAGTGTGCATTTGTCTCCCAACTAGGGGGTCCACCGGTCCCCTAGCTGGGGGTGCGCTCACGACTGATCTTACTCCTCAGCCATACATACCCTCGCCGCGCACCAGAACTTAGTATTGGAGGAATTTTTTATAGAGGTTATCTTCCTCGCGGTCCGGGCGGTTAAGCCAAGACCCTCGTCCCGGTCCGAGTCATAAAACATGACCATGATCTCTTCCCGGATTACGATATCGACGGGTGCAGTCGGGCGCAGCTAGTGCCCCGATGCTACTCATTGGCAGGGTGAGTGCACAACGAGCGCCGCCCTTGTTTCTCCGCCCCGCTCTCTGCTAGGTCCAGAGAGTCGTGCGGAGGAACGCCCCCACGGAGGCGTAGACTCTATGCCAGCATAGAGCCGGTCGCCTCTAGAACCCGACCGGGTTCTCCGCCCGGCCAGAAGTTCGCTGCGGGCGACAGTCAGTCCAACCCTGTCGCCATCCCGTTAGGGAGACTGTCGCCCGCACCCAGGGTGCACCACGGGGAGGTCTTCTGGCACGCACCCCGACGAAGCGAACGCTAGGACCCTGTAGAAAACGCTACGATACACTACCCAAGATGGCGATTATTTAAACAGCTGTTAGATACCGGTAGCTGTTTTTGTGAACAATTTCGTTTAAATTAATAAAATTTGTACAAATGCACGCACTTATATTATTGTGGGCGGTGCCGAAGCCGTATGGCTTGGGCGTCATTGAAGAAATAAATTTCGTCAGTTTTTAATGTAAATTAGTGAAATACCGGTATATATGTCGCAGTAAGATAGATGTAGCCGTAATATAGTTATATCCCTAGGGATATAGTTATAAAACGGACCAAGTTTAGTGATATATAGTACTTATATAGTATTACTAGATTACGTTTAGTGAAATAGCTTTATAATAGTTGTTCGGTGTTCACGTCTAGTTTTCGTGCATGTGCATTTAATCGCTACGCTTGCTTAGCATTTGTATTCGTTTTATAATTGCTAATTACTTGCGCCAGCTATGAATTAAGATGAAGAAATGAATGCAGGTGGCGTGCGCCAAGGGAACGTCGGCCTTGCCCTTCAGGACATTGCCAAGTATCGGAAGAGTGCTGGGACCATAACCTTGGGGGCTCTCCTAGTTGTATTCAGCACTTAAGCCGTTCTCTCCACAGCTTCGCCGGCCGCCTTACCGCGAACCGGCGCATAGGAACCCGTTGCACATTAAGATTGGTAGCGGAATTACTAGCTTAGGGAACACCAATAGATACTCACCTCCCTACCTACACCCGGTAGGCAGGGACGCCCACACACCTCCAAATTCACCTCTTTGGAGGGTTAGAATTATAGGAACCCTCAGGCCAAAAGGCACCTAACCACCAATTTTGTTCGGGTTTCTTCTTCTTGGTGATAGGTGCTAGGAAGATACCCTAGGAGGGAATATTTTGGCACCTGCCTGCTGGAGGAGGCACGCATCCGTGGCATCTCAAGCAAAGTTATTGTTGTGTTGTAGGAACGAAGGCCCTCTTCATCATGGCCCTTCAGGCCCTGCTTCTTCGCCTTGTTAAAAGGCTGAACAATAGTTCAACACTCCAAGCTAAAGTTGAATCTCAGCTTGAGAAATTTGTTCTAGACCTGATTCCGGAATCCCCGGAATAACCTGCGCCGGAGAATTCAACGGAGGCCGTCCCTCTCGCCTCGGAGTAGATACCGAATGAACATGATTCCCTGCTGAGATACTGATCACCGCTGAGGTTCGAACGAGTGGGCTACCTGTCCTCCGGTTGCACAGACCCGCCCGGAAACTTCAGCCTCCCCGGCTCTGCCCTAAACATCAGCCTCTATGGCCCCTCGCTCCGCAACCACACGAAAGGCCGCGGGGGAGGCGCACACTCCGAAAGCTATTTCACTAAACTTAATCTGGTAATATAAGTATATCACTAAACTTGGTCCGTTTTATAACTATATCCTTAGGGATATAACTATATTACGGCTACATCTATCTACATATATATTATACATAGAGATTCCATAATTTTATTAAAATATATGTAATATCCCTTAACGAATCAAGATATTTCAAGAATAAGACAAGAGTAAGTAATAATCAGTACAAATATATTGTTATCATATTAGTATGTATTAAAAAATAAATCAGCAGTATTTTAATGTTTGATGTACCTGACTTGAACTATGGTTGGTTTTAGATTCCGAAGAAGATTTAATTTACCAGTTTTGTCGTAAGATGTATTGACTGCACTCACATAGCTATAATGAAACCAAGTAAAAGTGAGCACCTTTTTTAATAGAAAAGGCTATCACTCATTGAATCTACAAATAGTATTTTTCATTTTTCATATTATTCTATTACATATCTATATACATTTATCATCTATACATTTCATTCTATTTAAAGGAAGTCTTCGGCTAATAGGGAGCTTATAACTATTATACAAAAGTTAATCAACATATTTTTTCAGTGCAATGTAGGCGCAAAACTCTATTTAATAGTTTAATTTCACATTATTATTACACCAAACTTTGTACTCGTGCGCAGCGCTGCCCGCGTGGCAGCACTGGCAGGGTCGCCATGCAATGTAAGCGCAGCTGAGATACGTGTTAACTGGTTGATGGACTTTAATTGTTTCTTGTTATAAACTTACACTACTAATGGGCAGAGGTGTCACACACACTACATCAGGTTTGTGACCACAATTTAAAAATATTAAATATGAATGGAAAATACGGTGGGGCCACACACGATAAAATGGTCATCCAGTCAAGTGGAAGCGATTCATTCATGCGGGAACTACATATTATATCATAATGGTAAACAAACATGACGACTATTATTTATTTTGTTATAATCCTTTGGTACATAGCTTAAGACAACTACATTGTACTCTTAAATTATCTTGATTTAAACTCCATGTTTGTAATAACTAAGGTTCCAACATTTCTTTTATCATTAAGGGTGAAATAAAAAAAAACTGTATCAATAAAACTTTTTTATTTTTGGTTACTTTTTCTGAACATAATTACTTTGTTTTCAAACTTAAAATTAGCATTCACATCATCTTTGGTATGACAGTCACATTTCGTTTCGTCATCATGTCGTTAAGGTTGTGCCAGGATTAATTTTACCTATACCTACCCTACATATACCCTATACCTATATACGTCTAGAAAGAAAGTAAATTTCAATATCAAAAAGATAATGTACAATAGCCTATCTAATTACCAATAAAATTGCATGCAAAGCATTCAAAGGTTTTTTAATTTCACTATATGTTCCTGTATATATTTACCACATTTTATTACCTTATCAAAACATAAAAAAAAATATGATTGCTAGAAATGCAGTAAAAACTATAAACTATCACCTGCAACTCTCGTTCATGAAGGAACCTGTCACGCGTCTCCTCGAATTCACGTCGGAGGAGCTTGACCTTTACAAATTCATTTGTCGTTCTTTCGAATGGCTTTAATCCTCCTGTTCCTACGCGCCCACAATTAAGAACGACGATTTGGTGTTGTAGCTGCCGAACGCGGAGAGGCTGACGCCTGCAGTCTAGGCTTCTTGCCGAACAAAATCGCGGCGAAGAAGGAAGGAGAAAGGCGTGCTAGGATGGTGGCGTAGCTGTCTCTCGAGCCGGTGCCAAAGTTGTACGTGGTCGGCTAACTGCCTATGGATTCAGCTGAAAATAATATTTTATTATCATTACTTTATTATATTCAATGAAATTAATCTTTCAGTTGCCTAAAGACAGAATTGCTTTCATAATATTTATGGAATATTGATATGGTTAGAAACAAATAAAATTATTACAATCAACTTACTGGACTTTCTCTCTCCTTCTCCTGATGGTATTTCACTAGTGTTGCCTCCTGCCTGGACCAAGTGCAAGTCATTTGATGGTCTGAAATAAAATCATTTGTTATTATTTATATCTTAGAATTTTGCTTTATGTTTACTATATGACTACCATTTTTCATCATATGGAACTAGTTCAATTAATACATAATAAATATCTATTTAAATTGATGACCTGATCCTGACAAGTTTCACAATATTAGATACAAACGATACAGTGTGGTCCCAGTTTATAAAATACTTACATTGAATCCAGCAGATGCCAGCTTGGCCTGCCGCAGCAGACACTCCAAAAACTGCAACCAGTCTCTCTTCTAATGCAGTTAAAGAGACCCTGCTGCTAGGCTCACCACCACCAGAATTTTGCCTTATTTAAAAATATTTGGTTTTAGTTTTTGTCTTCCAGTCTGCCTACACCTAAAAATCACAATTAATAAAAAGCATTGTGTCAAATTATACTATCCAAAGATTTTAGATTCATAAAAAATAAATATATATAAATATTTAATTTACTGAGGTCGTCATTATCGAAATCGCTAAGGACTCTGATATTATTTTAATTCATGCCATTTTCTAGTTATCTGCTGATTTTCGAAATTCTTCTACCACCATAAGAATTTAACATACTCGATAAATCCTGCCACAGCTTATATCCCTTTAACTGACCTTTGAACAGTCGTCTAGGGTTTCGACATATCGCCGCGCTCATAAAATAAACAAACTGCCTAAGTGGTATATTCCTTTGCTGATTGTGCAGATTGACCACGACATTGTTGATATTAAGTTTAATCTGAGTGAAGATATTGAAATATTGATACGATTTTACGAATGAACTTTCCATAATATCTTAAATAATTAAGAATTGCTCTAGACTAGCTCGAAACCTCGGTTCCATGTAAAAATAATATTATTCCTAGTAACCATTTCAACACAATATTAAATACACTAACATGACGCCGATATATAATACATAACAAAAATAATTTGATTTAGATTATCACATCATACTTATTTACAGTACTCACCGTCTTAAAATCGCTATTCCATGTATAATTTCACTTAAAAAATTCATGAATTCATCACTTCACAACTTAAAAATATTCTAGTTTTGCGGCGACCCATTGTCAAACTGACATTAGCGTACGACAAACCATAAAGAACAATTGATGTTTTTTGTAACATACGAATAGAATGAGCGTTCGACAAGTGGTTGTACACTTGGCTACCAATCGAAAAACGCTAACGCCCAAGCGTTCATTTTGAGTAGAATAGAAACGACTCCGAGCGTTTGCCACTTGTCTAGGCCCTAAGTTCACCCAATACCTAAAAAGTACAATTTAGAACTTTCTTAAAAACTTCAAAGCATTGACATAGCGAAATAAACCGTGCCGTACTGACGTTTGCCTTTAAAAATACAACAGATAAAATTTTATAGTGGAACCAAATAATTTTCTCTCAAACAAAAGTCAACTTAAACTCTTTAGGTATAGAGTTGAAAAGGTTTTTTTAATCTGACAGAAATAAGGGACTGAGAAAAAGGAGAATAAGCAAAATAACTTTCCTAATTAAAATTTCACTGCCCACTGGTAACCGTACTGAAAGAATAAAACAAAAAAAGTATTTCTTTGGCGAGATGGAGTTAATTCCCTTTTGCCTGATAAAGCGCGTCTGGTTATTTTAAATATTCGTCTAATATGATGTTGTTACTGGCCATTAGGATTGTTATTCAGCGATGCAGCCATATTGTAAGGAAAAACGTTTTGCTCTAATTAGTGTTGTAAAATCAAATGTTTATTTTTAAATTGCTACCGAAAACAAAAATCCTTTAAGCCAACCTTATTGTATTTTTTTTTTGTTATATGAACTTGGTATAACATATAAATCTAAGGGCTGAATGTTCGAAGGTTAGATAAAAGTTACCTAGGGAATAATTATGATGCTGTCGCGTCAGAATGTTTGTATAAGACAGTGACAACAGCAATTTTATTCCTCAGATAACGTTTATCTGACTATTGAAAAATCAGCCCTAATACTATTAAAAAAGCTTTTATATTGGCATTTTTTTTATCTGTGGAGTGTCAATATGAATATAATTATTCATATTGTACCTTACATATATCAGGATATTAATATTTTTTCTCTCCACTACTTATTGGATGTTACTATATTTTTAAAGCTGTTTCTACAATCACTTTACCTATTGGACAAAACTAATCAAAATCCGTTGCGTAGTTTAAAAGACTTAAGCGACAGCGACTTTATTATATACTACGTTAAGTAGTGATTATAATCATTTCTCTTAAATTAGCAAAATTATTACCAAATTATTTGACCTTTATCCAAAATTTACTTTCGTAATATTATAGTTCCCTGGTATTCCACGTTCTATCTCTCATAGGATAATCAAAAAACAAAATGGCGTCGATGCTCCGGGCTACACAATACTATCAGCGGGATAGCGGTATGCTTTGATATTAGCTTTCCTAGAATAGAGTCAGGGGTTTTCTGCAAATTGGATCTAAAACACATTCGACCTTTTGTTTGTTGAAATAAGGAGTTTGAATTTGAGATTCCTAGTGCAATAGAGACTAAATTAGAATGAATAAAATGTATGCTATTAAAATTACTGAAGAAAAAAAAATTCGATTCTCGTAGGCGGTGAAAATTGCGAATGTTTAGTATTATGAAGTTTCTGCTTTGTCTTTCTAGATGAACTAAATAAATATATTTATTTATCATTCTATCGCAAAACAAATTGTTCCATATTTAGTATTGGATTTTTTTTTGTTAAAAATTCGTAAGGTAAAAACAATCGAATACGGGAACACGAAATCGAAATTTCGTCACCGAAACCCGAAAACAAAATTGTTGCCATCGATTGAGATATCCTGTGAAAATATAAATACATTTTTATATGTCTGTGTTTAATTGTAATAGATAAGATTATAATAATTAGCAAAAAATATATTCTCTACTACGTTTCTTCTTAGTAGGTTCATAACTTTATTTTTATGACTTTAATCTAACAAACTGCAGCTGTGCGGCTAATAAATTTACTTACGATATCATTTGCTTCATTAGAAATTTAATTTTCCATTTTATATTAAAATAAAATGACACGCCCATTTATGAGTTATCGGGCCTCCAGTACTTTTACATCGCAAACGTTGTTTCCTTGTCGGTCGTGATTTCACTCCGGTTGAAACCGTGTGCGAGTTTAAAAAAACAATACATTTACCTCCAAGATGGCAACAGTGACGTTAAAATCTCTGGCTCGTGGAATATTATACTTAAACCTAAAGGGGTTGTTTGTTTCAACGCGCTAATCTACGAAACTACTAGTATTTTTTTTACGAAGGGAAATCCTCATGGACTTCCTCCGCCCGGGGAAAAGCAGAGGGGCATGCCGGCCTCTTACCGGCTAAAACCAGCCCGGTGTCGCCTCGCACGTGCGCATGGGGTCACGGGAATCCACATTCTTCCGCTACCCCACACTAGTGCTGGCCCACCCAGTACAGGCCTCGTCTCATACACGGGGTAGTGAGGTGTTTAACTAGGTACCCCGTGCGTCACCTAAGAGGCGCGCACCGACACACGCGCACGTTTCCGCCTCGGGTCCACGAATAGAGGTCGGGGACTTCCCCAAGTCCCGCGCCCCTGCGCCTTCTGCGGCCGCTAAAGGGAGTCGAGATCTCCCTCTCCCGCTCCGCAGCTTTCTTCAGCGACATCACGTCCTCGCAGAAGGACTCTATTCGTCCCAGGACTCTGTGCCGGCGACCATCTTCCGCACGACGGCCGGCAGCGACAGATCGTTTCCTACTTCATTTATGAGGACACGGCGCTGCTCCTCCCCACTAAGGACGCAGTGGTGGCACCGGGCGTCCGGCTCCCTACCTATGCGGCACAGGTACTTTCCGAAGCACCCGTGCCCCGACAGCATCTGCGTCACCCTAAACGAAAAGGAGCCGTGTACTCTTCCGAGCCATTCACCGAGTACTGGCCGGATCGCCTCGACGGTAGTGAGGCCGGCAGTAGGGCGCAGAAGCCTTTGCCGCCATTCCGCCTCCAGGACTTGGCGGAGCTCCTCTCGGCGCAGCGCGATCTGCCTCTGCATCGGTATTGAGCCCCGAGCTCGCTCTTCCTCGCGCCATCGATGTAATGACGCGAGTACTTTCGCCTCTAGGTCCCAGGGCGGGGATCCGGCAAGTACGCAAGCCGCCTCGTAGGAAATCGTGCGATACCCACGGACGACTCTGACGGCCATCGCCCTCTGGGGTTTACGCAGAATGGCGAGAGTGCTGGACGTCACGTCTAGCGCCCATACAGGGGCCCCATACAGGGCCATGGGCCACACGATTCCCACGTATAACCGCCTACAAGCGCGCTCGGGCCCCCCAGGTTGGGAAGCAACTTTGAAAGCGCCCCCGCTGCGCCCATCAGCTTAGGCGCCAGCCGCCGGAAAAACTACTAGTTTGAATTGACTAATTCTTTATATCTTGGATGGACTATTTATTGAGAAAGACTTTAAGCACTTCATGCTACGATAAATATGAGCCGAGCAGCGAATGAAACTGCGCAGGAGTTTTTATTGTATTAATACTGATATTACTTATTGTTATTACATATTATAGTTTATTAAGTGTGACGAAATAAGTTTGCAAAGATTTATCCACACTAATCGGAACTTATTGGTAACTGTTAGATTATAACGAGTTATAACTAACTTGTATCTCACAGTAAGTAATATAATCCGCAATTATTTACGTATTAGTGTCCACATTAAGATTGATGTTCTTACTTTCTCTAAGAGTAGTCTAGAGATTGTGTTTACGGTTGTAAAGAAACGATACCGAGGAAGTCGTTTCTAAAAAATATTCTTCTGGGATAGGGCTAAGGATAAGCTGGTGACAATCGGCGTCCCATATAGACATCAGCACGAGCGTACGGCGCGTAGCGTTCCGCGCGCGCCTCAAAGAGCCATTCGACCACCACAGACGGGGCCCGGGGACGGGGCTGATGTTCAGCCGTGGTTGCGGGGTAAACGCAATGAGGTACCGCGACCTCGGCACAGAGCAGGAGAAGGAACAGGGGGGTTTTTAGTCAGTAAGAGTCTGACACTCCCTCCCGCCCGGCCCTGGACGGGAGAAGTCATTTGATGATTCTCCCTCACAAAAAAAAAAAATATAGACATCAGAGGCGTACAAATGCGTTGCCGGCCTTTTAGAGGCTAGAAGTGTGGGAGAGCTTAGCATCAGCATGAATTGCTCGCCAAGTCCGGAGTGATGTCACGGTTTCACAAAAACCGGCGGGGAAAAACCACATCGTTTTGTTTCGCCGTGTGAGTGATGTTACAGGAAGCCAAATCCTATACCCTCTTCTCATCCCTTCCCAATCCTAAAATATCCGAAGCCCTTATCCACAAACGGCCGGCAACGCACTCGTTACTCCTTTGGGGTTTTTTTTATTTTTTTTTGTGAGGGGAAAATCATCAAATGACTTCTCCGTGTCCGGAGGGAGTGTCAGACTCTTACTGACTAAAACCCCCCCTGTTTCTTCTCCTGCTCTCGGCCGAGGTCGCGGTGCCTCATTGCGCTTACCCAGCAACCCCGGCTGAACATCAGCCCTATAGGGCCCCGTCTGGTCTATTGGCTCTTTGAGGCGCCCGCGGAACGCTACGCGCCGTGCGCTCGGGCCTGGTTCTGGTCGGGCGGCGAGTTGCCCTTACTCTCCGACCGCAGACCCGCGGTTACGGTGGCCGGAGATCATCTCTCGATCCCCGACGCCCGGAATGTCGCCTATTGCGGCGGCTGGAGCGTGAGGAGGAGGATTGCTCCCTCACGCAGGCCGCCTCCCTCTTTGCGAGCATAACTGCTCCACAGAAGGAGGAGACGGCGTCCCAATTCTCTCACACTCCTTTGGTGTTGGTGTCCATGGGCTGCGCTGATTGCTTAACGTCCGGTAATATGCGAGCTCGTAGGCCGACCTCCCCTATAAAAAAATAGTTGATTTCTGAAGGAACGTACAGACTCGGAAAAAGTCACATTGGCACATGCCAGGTTTCGAACTCACCTTCTCATGCATTAGAAGCGGGCGCCTTAACCTTTAGGTCAACACGACCTTATACAAACATATTATGACGATAAAGAATATGTTTGAGTTTGTTCTATTTGCAAAAATAAATTCATTGTTTCATTGTTAGAAAAGCAATAAATACTAAAAACAATTATGAATTCCAACTAGACTACAGACAGTCAAACATTTTAGTTTAAACTTCTTGCGATAGACTAGGTTTAGGCACCCTAATACCCACAGTTGCCAAAATTACTATTCAAATCTCCGTTGTCCATTACGACGGTTGTTCCAAGTGTTTAATTCCAGTAAATATATCATATATTATTCTACACAGATTGTACGTCGGTTAAAACAGTTCATTTAGGTATTAAGACTAAGTTTGTGTCTAGGTATTCTGTTTGAATAACTAATTTCAATATCGTTCAGGTCAGGGTATCGTTATAGGTCGGCAAACGAGCAGACGAATTACCTGATGGTAAGCAATCAGCGCCGCCCATGGACACCCGCAACAACAGAAGAGTTACGAGTGTGTTGCCGACCTTTTGGGAGATTAGAGATTTGGCAATTTAGGGATTGGAGAGGAATTGGGGGAGGGGAAGGATTGGACCTCCGGTAACCTCACTCACACGGCGAAACACAACTCTGTAGTTGTTTTACGCCGGTTTTCTGTTAAGCCGCGCGGTATCTCTCTGGTCAAGCTGACCCATTTGTGCCGAAGCATGGCTCTACTACATTTGATAGTATTTGGGAGTTTCCTATCAAATATAATAATTTTAGGGATTTGTATGACACGTGGTTGGCGTAAGTTTCGTCAATATTGGTTCAGTCGTTTAGGAGGATGTCTAACTGTATACATGTCTTGTGTTTAGGTACGTCTTCTTTATTCAATAACAGTACAATATCATTAATAAAACCTAATTAGGGATATACAGCATTCTATATAAACACCAGTGTCAGTTAAACGAAAAACAAAAGTTGAGTTCTATTTAATCAAAGCAAAACACGCACAGACTATCTCCCACTAAATTCTAACAACAAAATTAAAAACAGAACAACAAAGTAAATTCTACAAAATTTATTCCACACAATTTTTTATGCGAGCAAAAAAAAAAGTGTCCTCTTAATCATGTCCCCCAGTGTTTCGCTATCACGCGTCGAGATTAACACTTGAAATGCAAATAAGGCCACGTAAAGTACACACGCGCGATACGCCAGAATTAATTTCGTCTAATTTCGCATAATTGTCCGACCGAAGGATTTTAACCCCGCTCCGTACAAATAATATACAAGTGGATTGTTTTATTCCCTTATCTCTGAATTGTTTAATTGGTATTATAGAGGGCGTGTGTGTGCTGATAGTGGAATGGTTTTTGTTAATTGTCGTAAGTTTGTGTTTGTGATTAATATTAGGTACGATGTCTGTTATTCCTTTTGGTAGGGGTTGATGGAGTGATAATTACTATTCCTTTCTAGGGTTTAGTGAAAATGTGTTCATTTATGGGTAGTACGAACTTATACTATTAGTAATAATGACATTATAAGTAAAAAGTGGCTAACTAGCTACACCTTTTCATATTTGTCTCTTTTTCACGATTATTGAAACATACCATCCCACTTTAATGTGTATCATACGATTTATTCATGTGTGCATAAGTGTGCCGTTTTTGAAAATCGAATGTTGTTTATGTAACCTATCTATATCATTTTACTTATAATATCATTGATTAGTAATGATAGTCTATGTTCCGCCAGTTACTTTAGTAAAAAATCGTCTAATTAACCGCTTGAAGCATGGAATACCAACACGCTAAATAGGCATTACAATTTAGGAGTGTTGGTGACTATAGTTTTATTTAATTATCAACTATATCGATATGCCGGGGTTGCGGGGTAAGCGCAATGAGGCACCGCGACCTCGGCACAGAGCAGGAGAAGGAACAGGGGGGTGGTTTTTAGTCAGTAAGAGTCTGACACTCCCTCCTGCCCGGCCCTGGGCGGGAGAAGTCATTTGATGATTTTTCCCTCACAAAAAAAAAAAAAACTATATCGATATGAAGTCCGTTAAATCGCACCTGAAAATGCAAACGCAATTATATATCACGGTCCGGATTGAAGCAGGAGAAGGATATTTAACTTATAAATTACATTATTATTAAAAAAAAAATGATATTGTAACTTAGTAATAATTTTGTGTATATTTTTTATAGTTTTGTCGGTCATTTTTTTTAAGTAAACCGTAAAATTTAAAATGTACCTTTTTACTGAATAAATAAATAATAAAAATAATACATAATAATAAGGGAACAGGGCGGTTTTATAGTCAGCAAGAGTCTAAAACTCCCAGGGCTGAATAAGTCATTAGTTCTATTAAATCAGAGATAATAAAGCTATGTGATACATACATATTACCTATATTATACTGCAACGTACTTTATGGTAAGTCGTGACTGTCTCATATAGGTACGTGTATTTTTTATATAAATGAAAAGCCATAGTTAATGGTACCTAATGGCACATAAAAATATATTGCTACGAGACCATAAAAAGGCTACTCCTTCATACAAACATATATTTTGCAATACATTGTAAAAATCTATACTAATATTATAAAGAGGTAAAATTTGTAAGTTCGTATGTAGCGGGTAATCTTTGGAACCGCTGGTCGGATTTCCAAAATTCTTTCACTGATAGATAGCTACACAATAATCCTGAGTGTTATAGGCTAAAAACATCACGCTACGATCAAATGGAGCCGAGCAGCGGGTGAAACCGCGCGAGAGTAGCTAGTAATAGATAATTACAATGTAAGTATTAGTAGGTAATGCATAGTACTTGCAAACCTCTTTCAAAGATAGAAAATAATTACCAAACCTATATATATACAGCAACGGTCGACAAGGATCCACTGCTAAGCAAAGGCTCCTTCTCACACGGAGAAGGGAGAGATTACTAACCACACTTGCGCAAGGCGGATTTACGATTAGCTTTCCAGAATCCAGGTTTCCTCACGATTGTTTTCTTTACCGATATGTCAGTGGTGTCTGAATAATCTTAGAAAGGACCTACATATCATTCTAGAAAAGTCACCATGGTAGGTACTTGCCAGGTTCCAAACACTCTTGCGTGAGAAGCGGGTGTTTCAACCTTCAGGCCACTTCGACGATATAAATTAATAAACCCATAGAACTATCAAAATAACCTTCAAAAGAATCACTATCTTTAAATTTAATAGGTAAAAACTCTATGGTAAAATTTGAAAGCGTGTCATGGTTAACACGTTGCGAGTTAGAAAGATGGCGTGTTTTAAACTTAGCCATAACAATTAACGTTTAAGAGATAAAGGTTTACGAACCGTGCAAAATATTAAAAAGTCACGTTTCTTTATGTACCTACCTATTACTTACATATTTGTTATCAATAAAGAATATATGGTAAGTTGCAATGTAGATAACTAGTTTGTTAGGAAAATTTAATACACGACCAAGTTTTGTTGACTTAGATGACGGCACGAATGGACATGCTCGACCAGAGAGATACCACGGCATTTTTTTCTTGAGAAAACTAGCGTGAAACACGAGGAGACATCTATAGTATTTGTAAGTCTGTATGTAGGAGGTAATCTTTGGAACCGCTGGTCGGATTGCCAAAATTCACTTATAGATAGATACCAATGTTCCTGAGTGCTATAGGCTATAAACATCACGGTCGATGAAATGGAGCCGAGCAGCGTGTGGAACGTCGCGAGATTATGCTATAAAATGCATGCAAGATATTAAAAAAATACATAATAATTAGGTATCTCTTACAACAAAACAATGGATAATGGCTGACACACGACCCTCATTACATAACACACAATTATAAGAAAAGAAAAGCTCGGCGTTTTATTTAACAGTGTGAGTGAGGTTCCCGGAGGCCAAATCGATGTACTATCAGGTAATACGTATGTTCGCTTGCCTTCTATTACAAAAAAAATCTCCTGTGTTGTTGGTGCATTTTACAAACAAGTCTGGTTTTGAATTATTACATGTGTAGATATTGTCGTATAAAGCACGATTACCAAGGTTATTTGAGGTAAAAGAGACAAAAATAACGCAAAACACTAGTATGATCAAGTAATGGCGACTTTTCCCAAACACATAAATTTAATATGCACGAATATGAAATCGTTACAGCTGTCTAAAGTCGACAGACAAAAGTTGTAATAGTCAAAATTTTACAAACCAACCGGGTCAATCATCATTCGAAATTCAACTTTAACTCGTATTGGATAGACACTATAGTGACCGCAAAATTGCACTAAGCATTTTGTTAAGTTGTTTTCGTAATGACACAATCGATTGTAGATCGTATGGCACTTGATTTAAGGTTGGAGTTTAAAGTGGAGGGGGTACAATAAATGTGGGAAATCTGGCGACGAGCTCACCTCAAGCCGCAGCTCCTGCTGGGAGGTTGACACCTTCAGTAATATGAAATATTATAGATATTTGAATTGTTGGTTGAGCTCATTGATTTCCCGTTTGGATAATGTATTATTTATTGCATACTAGCTCTTACCCGCGGCATCGCTCCCTTCATTTTATTACCTACCCTACTCTACCTACCCTACTCTACCTACCCTACTATACCTACCCTACTCTACCTACCCTACCCTACCTACCCTACTCTACCTACCCTACTCTACCTACCCTACTCCATCTATCCTACTCTACCTACCCTACTTTACCTACCCTACTCTACCTATCCTACTCTACCTTCCCTACTCTACCTACCCTACTCTACCTATCTTACTCTACCTTCCCTACTCTACCTACCCTACTCTACCTATCCTACTCTACTTACCCTACTCTACCTACTCTACTCTACCTATCCTACTCTACTTACCCTACTCTACCTAACCTACACTACCTACGCTATCCTATCCTATGTCCTTCTCCTGTCTCTAAACTACCTCCCTACGAATTTTCAGCTAAATCGGTTTAGCCGTTCTTGAGTTATAAGTGGAGTAACTAACACGACTTTCTTTTATATATATAGAATTAATATTGTCTCTACAAAGATTTGATTAAGCTTAAATTGAAACAGATTTTGTTTATTGACGGATAAAATCAACTAATGATTTTGCCCTGGATAGAGCGAGAGGGAGTGTCAAACTCTTATTGACTGAACCCCGGGCCAGGGCCTCAATGACTTTGACTGGAATTTCAATGAATTGACTACAGGGTTGGCGCGATGGCTGGGCAACTGGCTGCCGCGCAACGTGTCGCTGGTTTTGTTTCGCTTTGTTGTTCCCGTCCAGAGTGTGATGTGTATGTGAAATTTTATGTTTTTAAATGCACCCACGACACAGGAGAAAATCCTAGTGTTGGGAAATGTTGTTTTTAAAAAAAGAATACTTTATTGCGTTAGCATCTGCAACCCTGAATATGAAACACACTAATAAGCTAATAAGATCAACTACGGACTCGTACGTAACTCCTTCGTCGTTGCATGTGCCCATGGGCGGCGCTGATTGCTTACCATCAGGTAATCCGTCTGTTCTTTTGCCATCCTATAACAAGACTAAGGATACTAACTAATGCGAAAAAACCGTGACGTCACAACATGCTTTCTCGGTCAGAATCCATAAGATATTATCGATTTAGACAATTCAATTTAAATGATTGAATTTGACTAACCTATATTGGTTTTATCGGCTCATAATCTCATATTTGTTATTACAAAACTCGTGTAGCGACATCTATCGCACAACATTGACGACAGCACCAATAACGTACAAGTTTCTACATCGCGCTATAAGAGTTTACAACACAATTAGCACTGATACAAAAATCCCGACAACAACAGTCGGGCAGTAGCCCACCAGGCATGAACACCTGCCTGGTCGGAGGATCCTCCCTTTTCAATGGAGGTTGAGGAACTTTCCACCCTGTTCCTCATACCTCTAAACTAGGTATATGTACTACACTATACCTACTAATAATAATATTCGTCCAAATCAACCTGTCTCATTAATTCACTCAAACATCAAAACTAAATATGGCCAGCATCACACAAGAGTGAAACAAGCAGAAAACAGCGAGCAATATTGAAACTGCCGCATTAAAACATTATCTACTAAGCTAAAAGTTTGACCAGTTAATTTCGGTGGTTGGGTCATATTTTGCATAACTTTATCCATTGAACTTTTAGCAGAGGGACCCAGGTTAGCATGGTATTATAATGAAGCTCGCCACCTGATGTTATGACGTTTTATGTAGTTTGAAACGAGGGGAACGTCTGTCTATCTGTTTCTATTTTAATGAGTTCATAAAAACTGTTTATGTGAGTAATTGAGTACTATTAGTACATTTATGTTGCATGGAAATTTAATGTTTGTATTGGTTCTGGAAAATAAAAGGGTCTAGGAGTCTGTTAAAATTTTTTGGTGAGGTTGATTAAGATGGATTAAGTTTTATATGTTTTATTGATCTTATCTCTAACGTGACAAGTAAATTTTAGCTGCTTAACTTGCTTAAAATAGTACTACAATAATTATAAATATTAATTATACTTAACAACAAAAAAAAAAATAAGGAGTACTTAAAAATCTCTCGTCATTGACAAACTCAAATGCATGTTATGGTAATTCATCATTCAGGAACCCTGAAATAAAACAACAACCAAAGCTTAACAAAATAACGCCTTTTTCAGGCGTTGTAAATTAAATTTAAGTCTTATAACTTATCTTATTTTTCTTGAGATGGGGTGTCCAAAAGACGTTCATGACGTCCATGTTGAACAGTTCAATATTCTCATCAGCAACTTTGAATTTGCCACAATGTGAAAGAAATGGTACCTATAACCTGCCAAAAGTATGACTTGAGGAATACACCTAGATCCTGTGGTTGCTGGTTAAGCGCAATAAGATACTGCGGCCTTGGCCTGAAGCATGCGAAGGTACGACGTGGTTTAGAATCTGACACTCCTACCCCTCTCACCTTACACCGAGAGAAGACATTTGACAAAAAAAAGAACACACTATTCATAATACTCAAATTTAAAATACATTTTTTTTTATTTGAAACTTTGCTCCACACTAGGATTTTCTCCTGTGTCGTGGGTGCGTTTACAAACATACAAATTCACTTACAACACACACAGACCCGAAACAACGATTTGTGGATCACACAAAGTGTTGCTCCGTGCGGGAATCGAACCCTTGACACGTTGCACAGCAGCCACTGCGCAAACCGTGCAGTCTATATTAAAATGTTTGTGTTCATCACGGCCCAGGGTTAGAGCAATATCATGTTCTGATGTGTCAATGACCTCTACGTCTACAAGGCGACCTTTACAAACATTAAGCTGGTCAGAAAGGTGATAAATTTTCCTGAAGTAATTCCTGTCGATAGGACCAATACATTTGTTGGGGAGGGCGTGTCGATAGCTCTCTATGGATTTATGTCAAATTACCAATCCCATAGCACCACCATAGTAGCCCATTGACCTCGTTTGTGTAGGGCGCGACGCAAGTTATGAGATATTGAGGTTTTTATTAATTTATAAAAAATATGGGCACCATTTGCAAGATTTTTGAAAACGTTTTTTTTGTGGTAGGTCAGCAAATGAACGATCAGTTAACCTGATGGTAAGTAATCAGCGCTGGCTATGAATAACCGCAATACCAGAGGAGATACGAGCATATTGCCGGCCTTTTAGGGATAAGGATTTTGGAGACTTAGGGATTGCGGAGTGATGGCGGGAGGAAAAGAATTGAGCCTCTGATAACCTCACTTACACAGTGAAACACACCGCTGTGGTAGTTTCATGGCGATTTTCTGTGAGGTCGAGCCAACCCATTCGTGCCAAAGCTTGGGTTTCCCACATTTAACGGAAATCGTTTACGATCAAGACAGGTTACGTTATTTTTCCTCTTTAACCTTCGCTAAAAGTTACCTAGCTCAATAAACACGTCACACTGACATGAGTAAAGTGAGTACTTACTATAAAATTTCTATTTGTTTCCATTACTATAAAATTGACATAAAAAAAGAAAGCACTATATACTTTCTTTATTTATGTCAATTTTTACCTTTACAATATAATTTCTCTCCATTCCAGTGGTCGCAAGTCGAAGTGGTGAAGAAGGGACTCAAGTTCAATTTAGCAATTGCCTTTTGTCACCATTCTTCTCGGATCTTTTCGGTTATTCAAAATTTTAAAGTTCTTCTTTATTTGTAGAGATTTTCCTATGCATGCACAAGATCCACGCACATAAACTTCCTATTCACACTACGTTGTTAAATAAATGACCAAAAATACGTATGTTAGACTGCTTAGAATAATAATCCAAACTAGACTGCATTATAATTACTGAGAAAAATGGTCGAATGCTAAAACTAGCAATAAACGCACATCATAAAAAAAACGCTTTCCGCTTATACTACAAAAAAGTTCAAACAAACCGACTCCACTTTTTTCATTTATTGTTGCGAAGGACGATGATTTATGTAATACCTACACTCTAGGTTTTATTGCCCGAATTTCAGGGAAATTCTTTAGGAGGATCTCGTAAACTTTTTTATTACCATTTCCTTAACCACTGGATTTTTTTATAATAAAATCGTAAAAATATCATTAGGTAACTGTTATTTCGTTATTGCCGATTGAAAGTTGGGTTGGGTAAAAGATTATTGGTATTTTTATAATTATCCTTGTTGTTGGCAACATTATCCTCTTAAAGACCACCTTTTTTTGCCGGTGTTCTTATAGTTTGCTTACTATCAGCTGAAGAAAAGAACAAACTGGTTTAAGGATAGACGACTTTTAAATATAGCCAAAACGGTTGGTACTTATTTAATTGGTTAAATATTGTGTACCTTCACAGCACTTCTGTATGTTAAACATAACATGAAACTATAATATTGTTAATATTGTTACGTGCCTGACGTCACGTTCCTGACTATGCGGGCTTGGGTTACGGGATTGGATGAAATAAAACACTAAAAGCGGTTTTAGACTTTCTATTGCACTTAGATGACAGCGTCCACGGAGTTAAGTTATCGGCGTTCCTCTCCAGCAGAGTCCGGGCGACTGACACAAACTTCCGTTTGCCGCTCACTGTTGACGCTGACTTTCACTTAACTCACTGCACTTCACTATTTCACTGCACTGCACTATTTCACTCACTTTTCTTCTTTTTCACTTCTTTCTTTTCTTCCGAATCGCTTTGGACTTAGAACTCAACTGCCAGCGGTGAGCCGCAGTTCCGCTTATATACCCCCGGTCAGGTTCTGGAACATTCAATTTCGTTATTCTTTTTGATCGTCATGCCTCCAGAACCTTCCAATAATTTCGTTATTCATTTTTATTTATTCTCCTTTTCGCTCTTTAATTTTTCATTTCTTTTACACAAATAATTCCAGAAAGTTCGACAAAACTTCTATCAACTAAAAAACTTCATGTTTACGGCGGGACTCAAACTCGGAGTCTCTGTGGTGTAATCCACACGCCTTACCGATTAGGCCAACTCGTGTTGACAATTCACGACGAAATTTACAATCTCTAGGCAACGTTTGACAACCATCCATTGACGTCATGATGTCAAAGAGTTTGAACCACTTTTCCGTCACAATATGTTATAAGTTTATGTGATAGGATGGCAAACGAGCAGGTAAATTACCTGATGGTAAGCAATCAGCGCCGCCCATGGACCCGTAACAACGGACGAGTAGGGATTGCGTAACCTGACTCACACCGCGAAACACAACGCTGGGGTAGCTTCACTCCCGTATTCTGTGGGGCCGTGGCATCACTCCGGTCGTTTCCATTCTCTCTTATGTTGCATGGCTCTCACACACTTTAATAGTAATTGTGTAACTGTAGTTATTTTGTTAGTGTATTGTTGTTTTAAATTATCATAACAAAAAAAGCGTGTGGTATTTCTTTTCTAACAGAAATGAAAAGGAGTTATTCAAAAATAACCATTATGGCATATACAATAGAATCCCATTATCTCCGTTATATAAAATCCACCGTGAAATTGGCCGGGAGTAC
Organism: Spodoptera exigua; assembly: GCA_902829305.4. NCBI lineage: Eukaryota > Metazoa > Arthropoda > Insecta > Lepidoptera > Noctuidae > Spodoptera > Spodoptera exigua. The sequence goes on from LR824612.2 coordinate 11,749,590, forward strand.
CACGAATATGGCTTTTCTAATATATGGAAAAAGACCCCTTCCATTAGAAATAAACCAGCGCCTAGAGGTTGGAAGCGAGCAATTTGCTATAAATCTACCGCGGATGGAAATCGTTTTAGGCGCTCTCAGTTTTCTTTTGTTTTTCTTTTTATCTTCGAAACTGATAATGTCATAGTTCTCATATTAAGTATTATTAATTGTTAAAAATATATATAAACAGATTTTTTTGTGTAATTACTACACAAAATAAAACAAAGCCACCTTTTCTGTTCACGTACCTACATACCTGTACCTATGCGTACCTATGTATGCTTTTTTTGTCAGGGGAAAATCATCAAATGACTTCTCCCGCCCAGGGTAAGGCGAGAGAGTGTCAGACGCTTACTGACTAAAAACCCCCGTTCCTTCTCCTGCTTTAGGCCGTGGCCACGGTGCCACATTGCGCTTGCCCCGCAACCCCGGCTGAACATCAGCCGTGTAGGGCCCCGTCTGAATTCAAGTATCGAATTACAATTAAATAATTCTGTATGCTCGAACCTTCTGTCAATTAGAAATTGTAAGTCCAGTTCTGCTCACGATGTTGGTCCTTTACCGTATGTCAACCCACTACCAGATCTAAATAATCATAGAAAGTACATATAACTCGGAAAAAGTTACATTGGTACTTGCCAAGTTACGAACCCGGGCCACCATGACCTTACTCTAGTTGTCTCACGATAGTTGCTATCTATTTTACGTACATTATTGGGTACAGATAAAAAACTACGAAGTAAATATTGCGTTTGAACATTAAAAGATAACACTGTAACTAATGCGTTGGTATTTGCGATAAGTCGCCACGATGATTTTAATCTTCGGCGTTACTGAACATAAATAAAACAATGATTATCTTGAACTTATTAAAACTCATTGAATGAATGTCAATATAATAATCTTTATATTATGTGTAATTTAAATATTACTCATCAAATTTTTTGGTTTGTGCTCGCCGTGACTTTCGAAAATTGGGTTATTCTGTTTTGTTGTTTCATAGTGGCCTTATCGTGGGAAAACCATGTTTCGGCATCAATGGGCTGGCTCGACTAGATTGATATCACGGCCTCAGAGAAAAGCAGCGTGATATATATACGCTTGTTTTGTGTTACGCCGTGTGCTTACTATCAAATTTTCCATCAGCTAATTTGCTGTCCAATCCCTTAAAAAGCGTTTAAGTGGTAAATGCTCTTAACAATCAGTAAGAGTCTGCCACTCGCTCTCACCTTACCTTGGGCGAGAGAAGACATTGATGATTTCCCCCATAATCCCCCACAAAAATGATGAACAATGAGATCCCCCACAATAAAGCAGTGGATGGCACTAGCTGTACGTAAGTAGGTACTTTATATAGGTGACATACGATAGTACATATATATTTTATATTCCTCGTCTTTGAAATAATTACTTGTAATATCATACTGATGCCTACTACACGTCAATAACAAAATTGATTAAAAAAACCTAAGTATTTGCAATTAATGCAATTCATACGATAAAGTAACTGGGTCGATACTTACTAGGTATTCATAAAAACAAGAAATATATTCATGACATTTCAATATCGAGTCATCATATAATTTTTTGGTAGAAAGATTACAAGTATTTTTTCGTTTCCTTTTGATAATAAGATTGTAATTTGAACTAGGATGACGAATACGAATACCGTATCTAAGGCTTAGAAAATGAAATGCCTAGACTGATTATTGTATACAAAGTACCTATTGAGTTCGGTACTTAGAACTTATCCAGTAAATAAAAGACTATAAAAAGAGCAAACAATACTTCTATTTAAAAAAAAATATAAACTAGCTTTTGCTCGCGACTTCGTTCGCATGGAATAATAGTGACTTCCTGCAGATTTTTGGTATAAAAACTATCTTATGTCCTTTCTCGAGTTCCAAACTATGTCTGTTCCAAATTTAACAGACATCGGTTCAGTAGTTGAGGCGTAAAGAAAAAAAAGACAGACAGACAGAGTTACTTTTGCATTTATAATATTAGTTTGGATCAAGGCTCCTTCTAAATCTCCGCCTTTCAGTACAAATTGTTATAGGTACAGGATTGTAAGTCAGTTTAGCGCGATAAAGAACAGCGACTCAGTTTGGAGCAGGAGTAGAGACGGGATGGATTCTAATCAGTCAATATCTGATACTCGCTCTCGCCTCACCCAGGGCAGAAGAAGTCATTGGATGACTTTCCAAAAAAAAAAACAAAATACTATCCTGAACATGGAATAGAAAATTTGTGTTCTGTGATCCCGAACGTTCAATGTGTTACACATATGCACACCACGGACGGGTCTCGATGTCAAACCAGGTTGCGATTGCAAGTACAATGTTCCACTGCAGTCCAGTTCGAATGATATGAATTTGGTTGGGTTTTGTTGGACTGACAGCCCCTCTCTTACAACCGGGATGGAGAACCTATATGATGATTTTGCCCTCAAAAATAATAATATAAGCGACACGAGAATACGACACACAAAATCCACTTATCCCCTATAACATCGTTTAAATAATATGCAAACACCTAACCCATCTTCAAAAAACAGAAAGAAAATACAAAACCAACTAGGTTAAACGTGTTTAACATTTTACATTATAATAATTAACCCTACAATTTGGCATGCGACAAGTTTACCCCCGAACGGGAACATCTGCCGGGGTCACTTTAACCACGGGCTCGACCCAACCGTACCTATATTTTAGGGTAACAATAACTCCCCATGTTTCAACGTTATAAATCTTGATTAAATATGAGTTAGGTGGCTTATACGACCTTTACACTCTCGCCGTTATTAAAATTAAGAACTGTTATTGAAATAGTAGCTTGAACGTTCGTAGTTTTAATTATAAAGTGATTAGTAAAATGCTCCTGTCTGGTCTTTGTAATTGTTTTAAAGTTAGTCGTATTGTTCTATTCATTTTTATTGTTAACTAGCTCTCTCAGACTCTTTTTTGACGGGGTAACGCTTCTAAAGTTTTGTGAGCGGGTAGAGAGGGTCTGTCAGACTCTTTCTTTTTTGTTCCGGGGTATATCATCAAATAATCTATCCCGCCCAGGGTAAGGTGACGAAAGTGTCAGACTCTTACTGACTAAACCCCCCACCCCGTTCCTTCTCCTGCTCTGGGCCGAGGCTGAACTTCAGCCCTATAACAGGACCCCGTCTGTGGTGGTCTATTGACTCTTTGAGACGCGCGCGGAACGCTACGCGCCGTATGCTCAGGTCTTGTTCTGTCAGGCGGCGAGCTACCCTTACTCACCGTCTGCAGACCCGCGCACCTGCACCGGGGCTACGGGGCTGCGGTTCATAATTGCGTTTGCACCCACAAGCCACAACTGCAGCTGAAGGTCTTTCACTCTTAAGTTTTTATAATGACATTTAAATATTCTTAACAATTCCTTAGATAAAGCTCCACCCCAATTATTAGGAAAGTATTTTTTTTTTTGTTTTGTTAAAATATTGACCTAATCTAGGATTTTCTTATGTACCGTGTGTGCGTTATGAACATACAATATCACATATACATTACATAATATCACAGTTCCGTGTGAGTATCGAACCCGCGATACGTTGTGCAACAGCCAGTTGTCCAGACACCGCGTCAAACGTACAGTAAAAATTCTTGTGATATTCATCCAAACTATTATGAATGCAATAGTAACTCTGTCTGTCTTTTCTTCACGCCTAAACTACTGAAACAATTTCTATGAAATTTGGTACAGTCATAGTTTAGAACTCGAGAATGGACATAGGATAGTTTTTATAACTAATGTTTTTTTTTTTTTGATATTTGGAGAAAAATAATAATACTTATAATAGAAATAAAATAAAAAATAAAACGATATTATTTTCGAACTGCACGATAAACAAAACAAATACTTACACTAAAGAAAAAAAAATCTGCAGAGCAGATAAAACTTTATGTCCAAAAATGTTCAAGATACAAGCGTGGTTAAGCGTAACCCTGGCTTTCTAACTGTCACATTTAAACCGTAAACTCTGGTTAAAACTTGCTACCATGTTACTGCAGGGGAAATAAGATTAAAGTAGTGTGGGGGATGCTATGGGTATGTTGGGGGAAACACGGTTTGTGTAAACCCTTTTTGTCATATCTTTAGCTGCATTCTTATTCATAATAAAAACAAAACAACGTCACAAGTTTTTATAATTTCTAATACATCATACTCTATGTATCTGTAAAGTCAATCGATTGAATTAAATTTTGTATTCACGTTTAGATAGGGCTCTAAGATTTCGTTTATAAAATAAATCAATAAAAATGTCTCTAAAGAGTTTAGTTTTTGACCCACCAGATCAAGGCTGGTATAATTGGAATTTATTTGCTTTTTAAGTGTGACCACAGCCAGCTAGTTATCAAAACATGTGTTTTTGTAGGTATATAAACTTACGGTATTACATTGATTTGATGTAATTTTCAGTCTGATTTTGATATGATGACCTTAAATCCTATATGTTGAGTTATTATTAAAATAGTGCAATGTATGACTGTTACTGTTTTTAGTGAATAAATCGAATCTCTTGCATCGTTCATTAGTAACTGCAAACCACAGATTAAAGGTTTAGTAAAAGCTATGTATAATAATGGCACGTAAAGTAAAATTGAACGTGTACCTCATCAAAATCATGGCGAAATCAAAGCGGGACTATCAAGGCAGCCATCAAAATAATCCTTTCACGTCGCTTCCAGACGTGGCGAACCATATTATTTCCCATAATAGGGACCTACATTGTCCTTCACGGCTTCCATTGAAAATTTCTATGTCACCCTTACGTTCCTCGTGGCTGAAAGCACATAATATTATCGATAACATCATGTCATGTCACTCTTTGTCGATAATTTCACGCTGACGCGACAGAAACAAAACGTTTGGTATACATCGATGACTCAAAAGGACCAGATGACTGTATAAATCGAAAAAAACCAGCAATCGTGTAAGAAATATTTTGATTGTCAATAAGGGTCGAGTCGTTTGGTAGGGTCGAAATAGATAGGGAACCCTAGGGTGCATATTTGATCATTTTTGTGGCTGATATAAAGTCCGTATTGAGGTGTTGTGAGGAAGGAAATAGTGTTCTCCGAGTATCCGTTTCGAGATGAAGTTGTGAAGCGTAGCCATATTGTTTCGGTACAAAGTTTACTTACTTAGGGTAGCAAGTACTAAAAGTAGAATCACCGTTCTTCTTAGGTAGAATGGTAAGAGAATCGTCGAACACGTTGTTTTTCGTTTGAATTGTTCCATTATTTTTTAAGCCATGGGTTCATTTTTATAAACCAAACCTTTAGTAACGCGGAGTATCAGTCTCCTACCTTCCATAGTTCGGAACCTGAGACGATCATTGGTTAAATAAGATAAGTATGCTTTATTAAAAACCATTTTAGTAATTAACCGTAACAAAAGCTAACCCATGACTATTTTCTTACCTGCATACGAAACAATCATAATGACAGTAAATTGTTTCTATTTGTTTGAGGAGAAAGTAATCTAATTTTTGTTGTTTAATAGTTAGTTTATTAATTCTTATTGTTTTTCTTTTTCCTAATTGTGTTTACACAGTCAGTCTACACAATTTTTTATTCTAACTCTCCCATAACGGGCCTGCTTGAAGAGATTTCTGAAGAAATAAACTGTGCCTTTGTACCTAATTGTTGTATTTTTTTTTGGTCCAACTTACTGTGTGTACATAAATTATTAAATAAATAAATAATCTAATGTCTACCCCGCCCTGGACGGGGCAATTATATGTTTGAGTCGATACAAAAAAAAATAACGTCGAAGAGCTATCGATATTAGTTAGCCACAAAAGTAAAATGAACGAGCATATTTATATGTTTGTAGGAGTCCGGTTTTCTAATCCAATTACTTACAATAATGGGCCTAATAAACAAGAGTATTTGTTTTAACGACTTGCCTATTATCGGCCAGGATGGCGATTATTCTGCCCGAATATAGGACGGGATAGGAATTTATTGGACCCAATCGAATACTATATTTATGTACTTCTAGTTATTTGGAAAGATATCGGTTTATGAATGTTTTTTCAAGTTTCTTAACCTCTTTTAGGTCACCTAAAATTAGTTCACCTGTGTGTTGTTTAAGTACAAGTTAGTATGTGCCAACTACAGATATTACTATTAAAAGTCGAAGCTGACATTGATATAGAAGTTGAGTAAAGTATTACTCCCATTTTATAAGTTTTTAATGTAATAATTGTCATTGGGATCCAGAGTTCCATGGTTCTAAACATCGCAAGTAACAATGTGACTTTTTCCGAGATGTGTTTCTTTTTATGATTATTTAGACACCACTGACATTCGTTGAAGGTTAACATCGTGGCGAAACCTGGGTTTATAATTTCCAATTTCAAGTTTGAAATCGCTTATTTGCTATGGGCAAGCGTGGTGATTACGTGTGAGGAGATGCCTTTGCTCTTGCAGTTATAGGCAGATGATGTGATATTTTTTTCAGATCTACAGAAATAATATCAAGTTATGAGTATTTGGGTTCAAACGCTACTATGATACAAGTGACAAAAAACTTACAACACATACCCCTCGATACCCTCAACAGCATATTTTATTCAACAACCATCCTAGTCTATGACGCAGGCAAACTCAAAAAAGACGTGAGAAACATATATTTAGAGACGTGCAATAAACATTTCAATAAATAAACAAGTTTCTTTTACATAAAATGGCTGATGGAGCGGTATTCTACCAACTCTCACTCTCGAGGCGATAATAAACCGTTTCCTTGGGCGCTACGAACTACAGAACCGTAAATTACTAGGGTTTTCTGAGTTGTCGCCGCAACCCTCGGGTGGAGTGGCACTGCCAGCGGGATAACTTTCGTTCAAATTATTTTTACACTGCGAGACTCAAGTCATGAAGTTTTCTATATTTGTAGATACATAAGTGTAATAATACAGTCAAAGTGTTAGAATTTAATGTATAATAATACAAAAACATTAAAAAAAACTTTTCAATAAAACAAACATGAGTGATGAGGAAAGAGTAATAAAGAAATATTTTTAAAAGTATGCTAAGGTAAGAAGCGGGAGACTATACTTGGAAATTATAACACAATTATGTAGTATCATTACGAAAGTTAGTGTTATTGATATCTTTATCTTCTTTTATTAAAAAGTTCTGGTAAAATTTGACGATCCTCTAGCTTAGGAACCTATTACATTACCTATTGAAGACACCCAGGTTATATTCTTCTTGAAACCAGACTTCGGCAAAAAAATCCAATCATTAGCGGTTCTGATGGTAAAACTTTAGGCGAACTGCTTTTTGTAAGTGAGTGGGATATCCAACATGATGCGTTTGCGAGTAGCGTATCTGATGTGTTAGCGGGAGTAATAAATAAGGAACGTCAACTTTTATCAATCATATATTGCGAACTGAGCGGTTACAATGATGTAGGCTTATTTATGCACGATCTTACTAACTAATTCCTTATGTGGGTAAACCCAAACATATAACAAAATATTAATATTACCAAGAAAAAGTTTGCTAAACAATTTGGAACATATAAGAACTCGCTAGAACTACGACCACGCTAACAACCTTTTCCTTCACAACCCTTAAGTGGTATGGCAGTAAAAGGATCCAGTTTACTTGCCGGCTGTTCGTGTGGTTCAACGTAATACTGTTTCTAAGTAATTGTCGGCGATACACTGACCCCAACACCTGGACTTGTCGAATAATTAATGAATTGTTCCTCCATATATTTAAAGTCTTTTCAGGGTAGTATTGGCGGAGACATGTTGACAAATTGACTAGTGAATGCTAGTTGCCATTAAGTTAGCGACCTTGAATTTTATGGTGGAGTTATATAGTAGTCTATAAGTCTATAAGTATAGCCTATAATTTTTTTTTAATATATCACCTTTATTAAATGGCAAGAGCTTATGCTTTACTTAGCTTGGTATCATTGGAAAGTCTAACTTCTTCGGTAAATAAAATAATGCAAAAATTATAGAACGTAGAATGTTTTCTTTTACTTTCACGAAAGAAAAACTATGACAGTTTGTTTTGTTTTTAAATTTAAATATGAAGCTTAGGTATTTTCGTGTATTACGCGACTAATATATTTTATTTATTTCAAAATGTTTTTCGTAAAACCACCACAGTGTTGTGTTTCAACGTGTGAGTTAGGTTACCGGAGGCCCCATCCCCTCAGCCCCTTTTTATACCCTAAATCTCTTGAACCATAATCCCCAAAATATCAGCAGCGTACTCGTTACTCATCCGTTGTTAAGGGTGTCCATTGTCAGTGCTAACAACTTACCATCAGGTATTCCAAAAAAGGTAAATATAATATAAAAGAAAGACAGTTAAGCAAATTCATTAAATTAGTTTTTTATTCGAGAAATTGGAAACATTGGTTTCAGTATTTGTAGTGAGGGCGGTTACTGACGTAGGTGTCGATAGCAGGGATCTCGTGGACATGGACGTAGATCCTGTACAGCAACGGGTACTGCTTCTCCAAGATCTTGGAACCCCACATGCCTTCAATGGACTCAATGATACCCACGAAGTAGAGGTCAGCCCAGCTTATTTTCTGAAAACAAAAAATAGGTTTATTTTGAGTTTATTCTGTAAAAAGTTACTAGAGAAGTTATCAGAAAATGAAAAGATCATAATTTATTTCGTTGAAATTAAACAAAACATAAACATAAGTAGATAAACGTTTAAAAATTTGGTTTTGCGTGCATTTCTTTGAATTTTTTACAATAAACTTGCTCGTTGTGCAGAAAAAATAACGTTAATTTTTTTCGTACATCTAACAGACCAACTATGTCACATTACGAATTTCAGATCGTTTTACTAACCTGGCCACCGAAGTAGCTTCCCTTCTTCTGAACAATATCTTCAAAGTCGCGAAGATACCTTGGGCACCAAACATCTTCTAATTCCGCCCGCAAGTATTCCTTCCTTTCCTTTTGACTCTCATGGTACCATTCGTGAACCTCTGTAAAATGTAACCGTTTTAGTCAAATTCCACCTTCGATTGTAAAAAAATATGGACATCTAAAACCCCCCATTCGTTTTAATTCAGCACGTAAAGCAGTCGGTTTTGATTTCACACGATTTTTTAAGTTAGGAGGAGCAAAAATGTGACAAAAATGAAAAGGATTTCTTGCGCCAACCATTGGCTCATCTCTGCATCACCCAAGGTTCAACTGGTAGGAAATGCCTGAGGCATTAAGGCATTATGCATGAAATTTTAATAAATAAAGGAGTCGTAGAGGCATGTACTCATTGTGGTGTGTAGTCTATTAATTTATATATATTTTTATCAACAAACCACGCAGGTGGAAGCTAGTATTTATAAGGATGAAAAATCCACATCCGCAACGAGACATTCAGATAATGTACTTACTTGTGCCAAAATCGTAAACAGACAACGCAATGGCGTCGAGTTCTGCTGCTTCCAAGTCATCAGCGGGAACCAATCCCACTAACTTTCCAAGATAGCGACTAATGGCCACAGACTGGTACAGGACCTTCTTGTCTACTTCCAGAACTGGCAGCTTGCCAAAAGGTACAGCTAGAAAATAATTATGATAGTTTAGCATTACATAATGCTTTATGCGACCTTTATGTTTAGCATAACTTAAATTACTTAGCTATGATGGTTGGTAGGGATGGGATGGCGTTAACTTGCCCACTAGCCAAGTCTATCAGATCGATAGTAATTGCTTTCGCTTTCGAAACTAAGCAAGTCTCTGGGAATTCATTTGTTGACCAAATAACTTATCGTCTCAAAGTTATCTTCTTATTGCACCTACCGTACTCTCTGCATCACCCTAAGGTTGGCTGGTAAGAATGCCTACGGTATTAAGTCCGCCTATGTAATATTTTGTTGCATAAAGTTTAAATAAATAAATAACTTATCAACTATCTTCAGAAATCTACACTGATGCTGCCATTTATAACATTTCTAATGCTATAACGATTATTAATACTGAACTTAGCTAGAGGGACAAATGACTGTTGGTCATGATTGAGCCTTTTTCACTAAAACTTTTACTTTGGATGTATTTCTAAACGTTATAATATACCAAGTTATAATTGTCATCCTACATTTCTGAATGTATATAAATATAAGTAGACCAAATTTGAAATTGTGAATATAATGGTTACAGGATCTTAATAGCACACAAACATATGGGGCAAAAATCATTGCCACTACTCTAATACTAAGTGTTTGAGTTTAAAACATTTATTCCCAAAAAGACAATAAAGCCACTTACATGAGAATACAAAATTAACATTTAGTTTATCAAATTACCCGCCACCGAGATAAGTAAGTAAAACACTGTTTACGTAATACAATCGTAACATCATTATAAGTAAATTCTTTAGCCGGTAGGGTAGTAAAACAATAGCAGCGGAAAAATGCAAAGTGGTAAGTGTAAGTGTAAGTAAGATATAAAAAGTAATAAAAAAACTTACATTTCTGTACATCAGGCCAGTCAGCATCCTTGTTGACTTCGACGTTTTTGTAGCTGATACCTCCGTAGGCAAAGAGGTACCTAATGGGCTCAGCTACGCCCATAAAGTTGAAGAACTTCAATTGGTAAACGGGAGCCATAATGCCAACAACAACGGATAACTTACGAAGTGATGAAAAAAGTAAGAAATTTCGCTTTTATACATTTATTTATCAAATTAACCTTTAGAAATGAAATTCCTTCACCTTTATTCAATTGAAATTCCTGAGATAAATAATCGTAAGACCAAGTTATTATTTGCAGTGAATATAAGTAGGACTAGAAATATGTAAACAACAATCCTTTGCAACTTAAAAAAAATATGTATTTTTTATGTGATAGGTCGGCGAAGAGACGAATTACCTGATGGTAAGCAATCGGCTTTGTCTATGGAGTTACGAGTGCCGCCTTTTGTGGGTAATGGGTTTCGGATATTAAGGTATTGAGGAGGAATGGGACAGGGTAATGTTTAGGCCTCCGATAATCTCACTCACACGGCGAAACACAACGCTGTCGTTGTTTTACACCGGTTTTTTTGTGATGATCGCCCTCGTAATTTCTGACCATGATTTTAATTATCCACAGTAGCAGTGAAGTTTAGCAGTTAATAAGTTTATTAATAACAAACACAGTGTAGTTTGTTTAAATCTGATACAACTTTAGGCTCGTTAAAGGAAATGGAACTTGGTTGTTTTCGTTTAGGAAAAGTCTGACACTCTTACCCCACGCAGGGAAAGTCATTTGACGATTTGCTCTTCTCAAAACAAGTGCTCCATTGAAAATGTATAGGAGTTTTAAGAAAGAAGAATGTTTATGTCACAAATATATAATAGATTTGTTAAGGAAGAGGACAGGAGGCGAACGAATTCGCGGGCTAAAGCTAGTCTCTAGATTACGACGATATCAACTGCATAATTAAGTTGGTCAATTTCAAATTGTTTACACTTTCATCAGCATTGGTATTTAGTTTTGATATCACTATCACTACATTATTTACGATGATTTTAACTGTGTTGGTCTGTCTGTCTGTCTATTAAACTCTGCATAGGAAACTGAAATATTATGTTGCATACTATCCTAATATTATATAAATCTGGAGAGTTTTTAGTTTGTTTAAACGCGCTAATCTCCAAAACTATTAGTAGTTGTTGTAATAATACTGGCTTTATAGCGTTCTCTTTTGAGTATTCAAAATTCTTCTTGTTCTATGTAACTAAGGTTACCAAAATACTTCAATAAAATAACAAACTTGATGAAACACGTTTTTTCTTCCTAAACACAAAATTACAACAAATCGTTATCAGCACGAAAATAGCTCATGTATTTGTTTATTCAAGAAAAATATGCGTGTTTTCGTAATAACTTGTTGAAGTGATATTTGTGCGAATTTTTTGGGTACGAAACAAAATAGTTCTTCGTGTACTCTTCCGAGATGGCGAACCCAAATGGAGACACAAATGAGAGAGGTATGCGTAGTTCCTCAATTCCATCGTTCACCCTACATAATAGAGAAGGGTACAGTACGTGGAAGTTTAAAATGCGTAATTACCTTATGCATGAGGAGTTGTGGGAAGCGATCAGTGGCTACCCAACAGGGATGAACGTTTCCAATGTCACAAAGATAAGGAGCGATCAGAAGGCACTAACAAAAATTTGTCTTACCCTTGAATCGTCTGCAATTACGCATGTGCGAAGTGCAACCACGGCAGCTGAAGCATGGAATGCTCTACAAAATGCTTATGAGGACAAAGGTATGGGTCGGCGTTTATATTTAGAACGGAAGTTATACAGATTGAGACTTGAAGACTTTGATAATAATATTGAGTCATACATCAATGCTGTTATTTCCACTGCCCAAGATTTGGCGGATATAGGCAAAGTAATAGATGATGCGTCCATTGCTGCTATTCTATTGGGTGGTCTAACGTCGAGATATGACCCAATGATTATGGCTCTTGAAAATAGTAATGTTCAAGTTACCATAGAAATAGTAAAGTCCAAGTTATTGAACGAAATTTCCAAGGAAAGCTCGATAAAACTGGAGACAGCTATGAAGTCAAAGGTTGATGCCTCTTCTGTTGAGTCAAAGGCAAAACAAATTGTGTGTTATGGTTGTGGAGAACCTGATCACAAGAGACCAAACTGTCCTTTAAAGAAAAAGAAGGTCATGAAAAGGAAGAATCCCACTAATAAGGACTCTACCTCTGTGTCTGCTTTAGGAGCAACGAATAATTATGACATGGACAAATGGTACATTGATTCAGGTGCTACCAAACATTTGACTTCGAGACGAGATTGGTTTGTTGACTTAAAGCCTATTGATAACAAGGTAACAGTTGCAAACGGGACTAAGATTGACGCTGAAGGCATCGGTAAAATATCCATAAATACCGAAAACAACGTCAATACAATTAATGATGTGATGTATGTACCTAACTTGCAAACAAATCTTCTATCTGTGAAGACAGCAGTAGAAAAAGGATTTACTGTAATGTTTGATAAGTCTGGTTGTAATCTATTTAATTCAAAAACCTTCTCCTTTACAGGTGATGCGGTTCTACATGGCTCGCCCTGTGGTGGATTGTACACACTTGATTGTGCGGTGAATATTCCCCAATTTAAAGCCTATGATGTGCACTCTGATTCTATCTCTAAGTATCAGGTATGGCATAAGCGTTTAGGCCATTTATGTCGCGTCGGTATGAATCTGCTGAAAAATAGTCATAAGGATTATAAGGATGTGGATAAAAATCCATGTGTTGCTTGTGTTCAAGCAAAACAAGCTCGAAAACCGTTTAAGGCGATTACTTATAAAAGGGCAACTTCAATATTAGAACTGATCCACTCTGACCTTTGTGGACCAATGTCAGTTAGCTCCTTTCAGGGTAATAAATACTTTTTAATTTTTATAGACGATTTTTCGAGAACTATATTTGTTTATTTTATTTCTTCTAAGACAGAGGTAAAGGATAGATTTTGTCACTTCCAGTCTATGATTGAAAGACAAATTGGGGCTCAAATTAAAACATTAAGGACTGATAATGGGAAGGAATTCGTTAATAGTGAATTCTCAAATTATCTTAGATCTTGTGGTATTCAGCATCAAACTACGGTACCATATAGCCCTCAGCAGAATGGTGTTGCCGAGCGCACTAATCGCTCAATAGTAGAAAAGGCACGCTCTCTTATGGCTCAAAGCGATCTTTCTAAGACTTTTTGGGAAGATGCTGTTCGAACGGCTGTGTATCTGAAGAATAGATGTCCACACCGTGCCTTAAATAATAAAACTCCCTATGAGTTATGGAATGGTTGCAAACCAGACCTAAGTAATCTCAGAGTTTTTGGGTGTAGAGCTCTTATACATATACCTTCTTGTCACCGTAAGAAATTGGATCTTAAAGCTGATGAAGCTATATTTGTAGGCTATACAGAAGATCCTAATAGTTATTTTGTCAGAAATTCATCTTGTCCTAGAACATTACAAAAGTCTAGAGACGTTACGTTTTTTGAAGATTGTTTTTCTTCTTTAAACAATAGGAATGTCAACAATACTAAGACTTCTACTGAACCTTTAGTACTATCTAATAGTCTTCCTATACAGGAAGAAACCAGTACAGTTGAAGAGTCTTTTGAATCAGCTCCAGGCCCTACTGTTGAATCAGCTCCAAGCCATACTGTTGTCGCTGAAAATCAGACTGCTGAAAATGATCAATTTTTTGAAGCAATTGAGGAACCAATAGTTTCTACTGGTCAAACTGATGGACAACGTAGATATCCTTCAAGAGACCGGAAACCTCCTAATTACTTCTCATACCAAGTTTCTAGTCAAGCATCTGATGAGCCTAGAACTTATAATGAGGCTATATTGGCTGATGATGCTGACAAGTGGCAGATGGCAATGACGGATGAATATAATTCATTGATGAAGCTGAAGACGTGGAAATTGGTTGACAGAGAAAACATGAAAGTTATACCATGTAAATGGGTTTATAAGTTAAAGAAAGATCCAGCAGGAAATGTTGTGAAGTACAAAGCAAGATTAGTTGCCAAGGGATTCAGCCAGACGCCAGGTGTAGATTATTTTGAGACATTTGCTCCTGTCGTGCGGCACTCCTCCTTGCGTACTCTCCTGGCTCTCGCAGCCGAGTTGGATTTGAAAATGCGTCACTTGGACGTTGATACTGCATTTTTAAATGGAGATCTGCAAGAGAAGGTCTACATGGAGCAACCCCAAGGTTTTAAAGTAAAAGGTATGGAGAACAAAGTGTGTCTTTTACAAAAATCCTTGTATGGGCTTAAACAAGCTCCACGTGCCTGGAATATGAAGTTAGATAAAACTTTATCATTTTTTGGTTTTGTGAAAACTTCATCTGAACCATGTGTGTGTACCAAACTTTTTGGAAAAGAGTTGGTTATCGTTGCAGTCTTTGTTGATGACTTAATTGTCTTTTACAGTAATGACAGGACGTTTGACATTGTCAAAACTGACTTGCAAAAATGTTTTTCTATAAAAGATTTGGGCTATTTAAGCTATTATCTTGGTTTAAATATAACCAGGAAAAATGATGAAATAAAAGTACATCAGAAAAGTTATATAAATAATCTTTTACAAAAGTTTGGAATGGAGAATTGTAAAACTTGTACAACTCCTCTATCTGGACAACTGGAGGTCAGTACTAGCATTGATAGTGAACATAATTCAGAAGCATTAATTGGTTGCCTCATGTACCTGTGTTAATACTCGTCCAGACATCGCATACGCGACTAGTTACCTGAGTCAGTTCAATACTAGATACAACAAGACTCACTGGTTAGCCGCGAAGAGAGTCTTACAATATTTAAAAGGCACTTTAGATTACTCGATTTGTTATAAAAAATCAAGATTGCCCCTTGTAGGATTTTGCGATGCCGATTGGGCAAACTGTAATATAGATCGCCGTTCTTATACTGGTTACTGTTTCAAATTAGCAGGCAGTCCGGTTTCATGGGCTTCGCGGAAGCAGCAAACCGTAGCTTTGTCTTCAGCGGAAGCAGAGTATATGGCAATAACTGAAGCCACGAAGGAAGCGATTTATTTAAGCAGGTTTATCACTGAATTAATTTCAGATCCTATGGTAAGGCAAAAGTTATTACCTAATAGCGTAACTATTTGTACCGATAGTCAGAGTGCACAGTGTTTGGCCTTAAATCCGGTACACCACCATAGGACGAAACATATAGATACCAGATATCACTTTATTAGGGAAAAGATTAGTGATAATTCGGTAAACTTAAAATATACCAAATCAAGTGATATGCCCGCTGACATCTTAACCAAAAGATTGCAGCATGTCGCACATAGTAGATGTGTACTGGGTTTAGGTTTAGTGTAAATATATTTTACACGTTTACCTACTTCAGTACCTAGTAGGTATACATTTTATAAGATTTTCTTTTAATTGGTATATTTGAGTCCATTTTTATATGATATTTATTTATGAGAATTTTGATTAAGGGGGCGAATGTTGTAATAATACTGGCTTTATAGCGTTCTCTTTTGAGTATTCAAAATTCTTCTTGTTCTATGTAACTAAGGTTACCAAAATACTTCAATAAAATAACAAACTTGATGAAACACGTTTTTTCTTCCTAAACACAAAATTACAACAGTAGTGAATATTTTTTGGTGTTTATTAGTCCATTTATTGAGGAAGGCTTAAGGCTACAAAACATCACGCTACGATTTGTAGGAGCCGAGCAGCGGGTGAAACGAAACCGCGTGACAAAAACTGGTATTAAATATGAAACAAAATTTTAATAAAACGTTTATTTACAATATAAAAATAATTTGAAAAGTAATTTGATTTTTTAGTTTGATAAACAACGGGACTCGTTTGTCAGTTTCGTTGGACGAATCATCACGGATAAGGGTCTCGTTTTGACTTGAAACTATTCAAGCTATTCTCAGTTAATTCGTGATAGTATTATGAATTTCCAATAAATTTATAAAAATAATTGTAATTAAATACCCAGAAGTTCATAAAAAAGTAAACTATATTCGAATGGGACCGAAGACAAGTTCTTTTACTAGCTTAATCAACAGAGTTCGTAAACCTAATCTTGTTTACATAAAAAAAAAACAATGTACTGTCAATGTCAGCATTGTTTTTTTTTAATAACGATAATATTATGTCTACATAAATATGTTGATTGCCATTATAATTACTAAATTATATTATTTATTGGCCGTATGAGACTTAGTTTAAAACTTATGATACCTATAACTACTTATTATTATATACCTATAGGTATTGTGTATACCTATATGTATTATTATATACCTATAGGTATAGGTGTGGTGTATTAAGTATATACTTATATGTATATACTTATGGGTATATATTAACATCTCTATCCTCCCAATCAAGGTTCTTCAGGATCCCGGACCTTTGGAAGGCATACGAAAAGCTCAAAGCTCGCAGAGGCCCTTTGAATAACTTTGACATTAGTAAAATGGGAAATAACATCATCAGCCTATTAGTGTCCACTGCTGAGTTCTTACGCGGAGAAGCTTTGAGCATTAATCACCACGCTTGCTCAAGGTATTTGCCAGGCTTTTAATCCGCACCCTCGTGTATTAGAAGCTGGCGCCTTAACTGTTGGGCCACCACGACAATTTATGCCAGCTGATGAAATGGGACATCAACCGGCATCCCTTTATACACAAAAAGGCACCAAATGACTATCTCCGGTTGATGCAGGAGTATTGTAAAATACGGTGAAAATTATATGGTTATTGGTGTGTGTGTGCCTATAGATTGATAGATATGATAACTATGGAAATACTATGGCCTTTGCCCCTGACCAATACACTAGTTTACACGGTTATCATACCCCAGCTGAAAGTTGTTATTTTATTTTGTGTTCAGGTAGAACTATCCAGAAAAAATAATAAAAAAATTCTGTCACGTCTGGTTTAAAAAAATTTTATTTTCTTGAAGGGAAATACAAAGATTTTAGGATTAATACAAAAATAAATTAAAAATGACTAACTTTTGCTTTCTTTTTATAGTTATTTGAATCAGTTTCTCTTATGATAGACCAACAGTAATCCCCTAACATATTTTCATCCCAAAATCCTTGATGTCGTTCTTCGAAAGTCCTTAAATCTTGGTGGAAATGTTCACCCTGTTCGTCACTCTTACTTCCTAAGTTTTCAGGATTCAGATGAGAGTGTAGAAAGTGAATCTTTAATGATATGTTTACTCCCATATCATGAAAGTTTTTCAATAAATTGTTAACAATTTCTTCATAATTTTCACTTTTTTTATTTCCTAAAAAATTTTCTACATAAAATTAAATGAGTTCCAAGCAGACTTTTCTTTAACCGATAAAAAGTTTTCAAACTGAGAATCTTTCATAATTTTACGGATTTGTAGACCAATAAATATACCCTCCTTCAGTTTTCCCTCTGTAATGTTTGGAAATATTTTTTGCAAATACCGGAAAGCATCACTGTTTTTATCAAGCGCCTTTACAAAGTTTTTCATGAGCCCCAGTTTGATGTGTAAGGGGGGTAAAGTGACGTTATTTGGATCGACCAACAGTTCGTGATTAATGTTCATTTTGCCCGGAATATACTCATTTCGAACAGGCCATTCTTTCCTTACATAATGACGTTGTTTCGCTCTACTGTCCCACAAACAAAGGAAACAACAGTACTTCGTATAACCACCCTGCAATCCCACTAACATACCGATGACTTTGAGGTCGCCGCACACTTTCCATTGATGTTCTTTATACTTTATTAAATTAATCAAAGTACGCATCGTTTCATAGCTCTCTTTACAATTCACTGCGTGTCCTATTGGTATGGAAGGTTTCTTATTTCCGTTATGTAATAAAACAGCTTTGAGACTATATTTTGAAGAGTCTATGAATAGGCGCCACTCTGTTTTATCATAGTTTTGATTCATTGCTTCGTAAAGCCCCGGGATATCTGTGCAATAACAATATTCACCTTCTCTTTTGAAAAATTCTAGTAAGTAAGTAAACTTTGCGTCTGTTTCTGAAAAACGTAACTTTTGTGTCTGGTAGTAACAAGTGCCATTGTTGTAAGCGGGAGCCAAGAAGCTCTGCTTTAGATCTTGATAACTGTAAATCTCGTATAAGATCATTTAATTCGGCCTGATTAATTAAATGTGGAGTGGTTTCTTGAGGTGAAAATTCGTCAGAATCACTAGAAATCGACTTGAATTCAACATCACTGTTATTGTCATCTAATATATTTGCACTCGAACTACCGGGACAAACTGGATGGGGTAGATCTTTTGAATGTAAAATCGGCTTAGTAACAGACGGAACATCGGCATACATAATACTTGCCTTATTTTTTTTGTTATATCCCAATGTCTTCGTAACACAAAAGTAACAATCATTTTCATGATTACTAGGTTCTCTCCATAGCATTGGCGAACCAAATGGAAGGTAAACTTTTTCTCCTGATGACCACTGGAGTAAGATGATTCTACAGCTTTCGCAAAACACGTGAGGCACCCACTTTTTATCTTGATTTGCAACAGGAAATCCGAAATAATGAAGATATGCAGTTTTTAACGAATCTACAATAGGTCTTCTCTTTTTTGAAAATATAAACTGTCCACAAACATAACAAAAACGGTCAGAACTTTGTTTGCACTTTCTGCTAGCCATTTTAAATCAATCCAAAGCAAAGTAACTGTCGTTTGAAGCGAACTAATAAACAATAAAATATCATCACCACGTCGCGTAGTTAAAAAAAAACAATTGACGGCAGAAAAAAATTCCGACGTGATAAAATATTTCTGCAAACACTTTTAGGTTTAGGGAAGGTAGATTAACATATTGACATACATTCGGTTCGGGGTATACATAAAAAGTAAAATTTTGTAAACTAGTGATATTGATACATAAGCAGGCAAGGGGTGACTGGCAAACTCAATTAATGGCCCCCTTTAAAACGGCCGCTAGAATGTAACGACCGCTAGCGTGTAGCGACACGGGGTAACATACGTATCAGAGGCATCATCATATTAGAGTAACCCCGGATGGGTAGGGTCAAGACCCCGACCAGCATCTTATTGAGACAGGTACTTCCTTACCCCCAAGTCTCCTTCAACTTCTACTCTTGGAAATCTTTACAATTATTTTTATTTATTATCAGTACCAGCTGGAAGATATTAATGAAATGTAAGAAATTAATTAAAATTAAAATTTTACTATAGTATTATTTGTAAATGAAAACGTTAACTTCTTATTATTTAACAAAATGTTCTCTAGTAAGTATTCAATAGTTCTCAATTTCTAATAACGTTAGAGAGAACTAATTAAAGAAGAAGAACAAAATATAATAATATACCGTAACGATGCCTAGTCAGTTAATATACAAATATAATACATATTTACGCGATGAAACAATAAAATTAAGCCTTCCTCAATAGGTGGATAAACGAACACAAAAAATATCGTTCCGGTGGTATACACAACTAAACAAACTCTTCAGCTTTATAACATTAGTATAGATAAGAATGTTTGGCAGCGTGTTGGTTCTGCTCTATTCCACAATACTCAAATAAATAGTTAATCAAATTCTAAGGTTGAAATAATAATCTATTATTAAAAAAATATTTTGGTATTCGTTAAGATTTTGTCATAAATAATAATTTGTGTGCCAGTATAACTGTTTTTGCCATATCATTAGGATCTTTCATACCACATTTTCTGAAAATTTCTACTTGAAACCGGAAGCAGAAAATTAATTCCGAATACCACATAGTCTGTTTACAATTATGATTTGTCACCTTTCTATCACTGTGCCCGAAAGAAAACGAACTTTTTTTTTTCTCCATACTGATGTGACCCACCCTTGTGTGCATGTTCGAGACTATAAAGGATTTAAATTCAATGACGAGGAAATGATCACGTCATTTATTGGTTTTTACAATTTGTGCATTGTTCTCACACACGTATTGTGTGAAATTTATGGAATGGTGTGAGATTTAATTTTTTCCTAGACACGATGGTTTTTCTTACTCCTTCTCCTCTAGATACGATTTGAATAATAATTTAATCCTTAACACCTTAACGTGTAAACTGTAAGATAAAATAATAAGATGAAAAATGGCCACTCAGTACTGCCGCGAACCCGCGAGATGTGATATCTCACGTATCACTTCATCCCATATTCGATGGGATCCTGTGGCCTAAAACTTGTGTCTATTTGACAAGGACAAAATTTAAAGCTGATTAGGGTCTCCTATAAAAACGCAAGTCCCAGAGGATCTTGTTACCAATTTACCACTAAGACTAAATGAAATTACATAAGCAACTCTAAATTACTTATCAAATTAAGGCAAAACATTAAATAACATCAATTTTTGTTAATCACCATTATCACATTATTGTTATGGCGAGTTGAAAGGAATGTCTTCGTATTATCCGTTTAATGTGACTAGATGGCGCTGTACCATTTCGTCACAATCCTAAATCGCGGTGTTAAGATTTTAGTGAAAATAATAACCTTGCCAAGATAGTTTGTATTCCTGGATGATGATGATGATGATGATGATGATGATGATGATGATGATGATGATGATGATGATGATGATGATGATGATGATGATGATGATGATGATGATGATGATGATGATGATGATGATGATGATGATGATGATGATGATGATGATGATGATGATGATGATGATGATGATGATGATGATGATGATGATGATGATGATGATGATGATGATGATGATGATGATGATGATGATGATGATGATGATGATGATGATGATGATGATGATGATGATGATGATGATGATGATGATGATGATGATGATGATGATGATGATGATGATGATGATGATGATGATGATGATGATGATGATGATGATGATGATGATGATGATGATGATGATGATGATGATGATGATGATGATGATGATGATGATGATGATGATGATGATGATGATGATGATGATGATGATGATGATGATGATGATGATGATGATGATGATGATGATGATGATGATGATGATGATGATGATGATGATGATGATGACTAGCTTCTGCCATGTGAGTTTTATCGGGTTATATGTACTTTTTATGATTATTTAGACACCAATGACATACGGTGTCGGTAAATATCGTGAGGAAATCTGGACTTATAATTTCTAAATATAAGTTTGAAATCGCCAACCCACATTGAGCAGGTGGTTAATGCTCAAACCTTTTCCTTGTGAAAAGAGGCCTTTGCTCAACAGTGACCACTTATAGGCTGATGATGAAATTAATCTATAGTTTGAAAAAATAAATAACGTAATAAAGCGGAAAATCATGTACCTATCTGCTAGTAAGTAACGCAAATTTTACAAGCATGATGATAAAAAAACGTTCCTTGAACATTAATTTTTTACTTAATCATACTGTATAAAATTATGTAAGTACCTAACTTAACAGAAAATTCTACACATCATCACACATACAAATCAAACTTGAGGTATTTTCTTCACACGAAACTAAACCTACGAACAGTTAGCACATGATGATATGAACAAAAATCAAGCGGAAAATGATGTACAACAAATAAATTTCGCTTCGTCATTGTTTGATAAACCATATAAATGTACACACAATTTTGAAGCGAACATTAGTCTACCAGTGACATCCGTGATTAACGCAAGCACATCGTTCATTTTACAAGGTCACAATGCCGAAAAAACTATTTTACTTCAATTTGAACGGTCTAGCCGAACCAATAAGGTACATTCTTCATTACACCAATCAAAAGTTTGAAGATATCAGGTACGACGTCTACACATGGCCTGACCCAAAAATAAAAGCAAGTAAGTGGTTTCTTTTTTAATAGTTTTTTTATGAAAAGTTGTCTTCATTTTAAAATGTTTCTACTACATAATGTTTTAGTGTTCTCTCTTAAAACTAACATAATAAGGATGAAATTGTATTTTCTATAGAATGAATATTAACATGGCGGCAATATGAACCTCCCCATTTAATGAAAGAACATTTTTATAATATGAAATACATGACTTCCCCCCTTTTTATCGAAAGTGCATGTAAAATACAATATAAGTATCTTATCTCCCCACCAGTGTTCTAATTTTAGGCAATGTACGCCAATATATAGGCGTTTACGTAGATTTAAAAATCGATTAATTTTGTTTGTTTATTTGAAAACTAGCGGCCAGCCCCCGCTTCGCACGGGTCCAACTATCTCGCTATAAAAGGATCCTAATCTTTCCCTCTACTTTTCTTCCTTGAACCTTCAATAACAGACACAACAAAAACAGAATTAGCAAATTGGTCCAGGCGTTGTTGAGTTATGCGCTTACCAACACATTTTGCGATGCATTTTTATATAGTATAAGAAGATTTATTAACCATTATAATTGCTGCTATGCAGATTATGACTATGTCTTCGGCATTATTTATAATTTACAATCGACATATGAAATTATCATCTCTGTCTTCGGTCAGTTAGAAAAAACTAGTGATATATAAGCCTTAAAGTTACTGCTTCTTAAGTTAAAGTTACTCACTGCGGTGGGTGAAAAAAGGTCTTAATTGTAAGTGTAGGAGAGCCGCGACTTAGTCGGCTTCACCGAAGCGATATCACAGTGCCTTACAGACAACCAGAGTAAAATTACCAATGTTATGATCCGCAATGTGATTGAGCTAATCGAAAGCTACCCCACTCCAATCCTTAAATTCCTAACGCCCAAAATGCCTGCAAATCTCTATTAAATCCTCTGATGTTGCAGTAAGATAAACAGTGTCCCTATCAGTGTGTCCTCATCACTTAAAAAGAGGAATAATAATTACAGTAAAACTGACTAAGCTTCTTCAACCAATTTATTCCAGCTCTTCCCTACGGCCAGTTTCCTGTATATGAAGAAGATGGCCGCATCCTCACTCAGTCTCTAGCCATCACCAAGTATGTGGCGAGGGGAACAGATCTAGTACCAACAGATCCTTGGGATAATGCTGTCATAGAAAGTACCCTATTCTCCATCTTGGATTACTGGAAAAGTAAGTTTTATTAATTTGTAATTAAGGTTTGGTTTGGTTATGTCTCCTTGATTTATATAGAGGATAAAATGTGATATTATGTCCTTTCAAAAAAAAAAAAAAATTTTTTTTTTCGAAACGAGACAGGAGAGAGAATGCACACAAAAAATATGACACAATTTGTAGACTTCATTTCCTAGCACCAAGGTTATTTAAAAAGTAACAAAAAAAATGAGTTCAACTTTCTATATATCTCTAACACTTTAAAAAACCAAGTTCTTTATAATGTTCGTAACTACATAATCACAGGATACGACGATATTGATAAAGTTTCTATGTAAAGGTTAGGTATACGGTAAAAACTAATAAATCTAGCTAGATTTCATTTAAAAACAACCCAACAAAGTTTGATAAGTAAGTGAAAGCAACAATTTTATTCCTCAGATAACATTTTATTCGACTATTGAAAAATCAGTTCTAATTTAAAATAATAAAAAAATGTGCTTAAAGAACATTAAAAGTATGTCGTTTCGTTAATAAAATATCTCGGCCTTAAATTGACAGAGCGTATTTAAAATTATTAAAAGAAATATCAATTAATTCAATTAGTCTAGTCAATTTCCAGGTTAATCAATATTATCATTGAATGCCAACATTTTTGGTATGTTTTATCAAATACAAAAATTCATTATCTTATTGTGTTTTGGATTTCTTATCTGATGTAGCAACACGAAACCGATGTGTGGTGATGTTTATCAAAGTTTTGATAACAATGTATATCTCTATGTACAAAATGTATATGCATATAACCTCTTTTCAGTTCTATAAAGTGAGTATAGTAAAGATGAACGAATTAAATATGCAACTCATTTTAATGAACTTATTGTTATTAAGCTACATTGCAATGACCTTTTTGTGAAGATTATGACTTATGTGAAAATTATTCGGTAAAAACTCTATTAGTTTCAAGTCATTACAATACAAATTCAATCTAAAATCAATTAATATATATGCACATATGTATTATGTCTCACGGCAGTTAATACTATTCCAAATACTACAATTTAAAAATCAAATTTGAATGGCAACTTATTAATTTGTAATAGGCCTTATAGCGTCCGTCTTCTCTCTCTCTCTCTCTGTCTCTTTCTCTCTATCTATCTATCTCTCTCACGAGGGATACGTGTCTGTCAATCAGAAGCAGTCTTCTAATTTATCGAAGTATTAACTAACAATTTCTTGTTCTAGATGTGGTGCCCTCAGTAAGAGAAGCAGATCCAGTGAAACATGCAGAATTAAGGAAGAATTTACTCGAACAATCCATTCCATATTTCTTCTCAAGATTCAACAAGCATTTAGAAGATAATGGTGGATTCTTGAATGGCAAGGTAAGTTATGTATAGTGTAATATGACGAAAGATATTTAAAAACATTTGTCATTTAAGATTATCATAATTATCATTCAATAAGTGCCTATTGCTTAGCAAAAAAGTTATCAGTCATAGTCATAGCCCAGGAGGTCCTCTTCTTCTCATGCATGGTGCGGTTTCGAAACCTGGCAAGTACCAAAGCGACTCTTTCCGAGATATATGCACTTGAACTTAAATTATTTTGACACCACTGAAATACGGTAAAGGAAAATATCGCGAGGATACCTGGACCTATAATTTCTAGTTTGAAAATACCAATCCACCTTGAGCAGGCGTAGTATGTATGCTCAAACCTTTTTTGTGTGAGAAAAGCCTTTGCTTAGCAGTGAGCACACTTATAGGCTGATGATGATGAGTATAAGCAAAAGCTCTTCCACCTCACACACACGTGGATACACAACGCTGTGGTTGTTTCAGGCCGGTTTTCTGTGAGGCCGTGGTATCACTCCAGTCCCGAAGCATGACTTTTCCACACTCAATTGTCCTTTACCCTTAACCATGGTAGAGATAGCTAGCGGCTTCAGTGTGGGAGAGTCACGCTTCGGCACGAATGGGTCGGCTCGACCGGAGTGATACCACGGCCTCACAGAAAAACGGCGTAAAATAACCACGGTGTTATTTTTCGCCGTATGAGTGAGGTTACTGGATTCGGACCTTCTTCTCCCCCAAGTCAAAATCTTGAAATGCCTAATCCTAATAAGGTCGGCGACGCACTCGTAACTTCTTCGTTGTAGCTCCGTTATAGCGGGTGTCCTTATCCTTGGGCGGTTGATTACTTACCATCAGAATCCGTCTGTTTGTTTGCCGTCTTATCACATAAAATAATAATAATAATTACAGTCTACAGTTAGATACAGATCACCCAATAACTTCTAACTTGGCCGGTTATGAATAACCTACTAGCTCCTAATCCCTTAAATGTTCCTAATTAAGTGTTTCTTAATTTTTCAGTTATCCTGGGGAGACTTCGTATTCTGTGGGGTAATTGAAGCAAGCGACTTATTCTTGGGCATTGAATTGGGCAAGGATTATCCAGCTGTTGGCAATTTAGTTAAACACATCAGGAATCTACCAGGAGTGAAGGAGTATGTTAAGGCGAACGGACCCTTCACAATTGACCTTGAGAGATTTAAGTACCAAAAATGAAAGTCTTTGTATGTAATGTTTGTATAAGGAAAAATAAATGTGAATTCTTTTGCTGCATTGGTGTTTTTTCATGTTTCACAAACAGTTATTCCGTGTTAAGCGGTTGACTATCCAACCTCTACACGATAGACGCATCTTACAAATATTATAAATGCGAAAGTTACGATGTTTGGATGTTTGTTACTCAATCACGCCAAACGACTTGACGGATCTGGATGAAATTTGGCACATGCATAGGCTAATTTTTATCGACATACCACGCGGGTGAAGCCGCGGGCAGAAGCTAGTTCTAAAATATTTCAAAAGTTACTTAATTTCATAGTCTGAGTCTAAATTGTATTATGGTTACCTGTTCTCGTCATTAACAAATGTTTTTTAACAAAGTCGTTACTTAGGAATAGTTTAAGAGAAGTTTTTTTGGGAAAAATCATTCAGTGATTTTGGGAAGGGGGGGAAGGGAGTGTCAGACTCTTACAAAATTTATTGAAAGTAAGGACTTACTCACATGATTAAACTGAAAAAAAGCTCTTCTAGTTTCAAGTTACAACGGGACTCTTATTTAAGAGCAGCGTGCGCTTCGTGACATATATTTATACTAATATTATGAAGAGGTAAAATTTGTAAGTTTGTATGTAGGGGGTAATCTTTGAAACCGTTGGTCGGATTGCGAAAATTCTTTCACTGACAGGTAGCTACAATGTTACTGAGTGCTATAGGCTATAAAACATCACGCTACAATCTGCAGGAGCAGAGCAGCGGGTGAAACCACGCGAAAGTAGAAAGTTTTCAATAAATTGAGTATGTCCCACGATAGTTACTATTCAAAAATATACTCTTATAGACTAAAATCCGTCTTCATACTTTTCCTGCTGCAGGTCGGGACCGCGATATATTATTGTACCTACCGAAATCCCGGCTAGTTTAAGTAAAGCTTAAATGACTTTAAGTCACTTAGCTCTAGCAGAACAAATGATATGTAAAACCTAAAGCGCTATATTTTTTTTAAAACATACTGATATTGAGAAACCTATAGAAGTAAGCAGGGTGCATTAATTATTATGTTTTCGGCTTATTCACGTAATTATTAGACGAGGAACTCGAAGCCATCCTTGAGGCTCATATCCACAACACGCGACGGGGCGACGGGGTGTCGCACTGCTACTCACAAGTCATGAGTATAAGCCTCTAGCATAGCTTGAAACTAGTCGAGTTCCTCGTCAAATAACTACGTGACACAGCCGGAAACATATTAATTAATTTAATATGTCTCACGAAAGTTCTAATAAACCAGGTGCAGTTACTACATAATAATATATACGAAAAACTGTGTGTGTAAGTCTGTAAAGCAACAATATCACAAACAATATGATCAGATTTTTACCAGGTGGTAAAAAATAGTGTGAATTAATATGTGGTAGTTACACACGAATACATATCAAGCTACAAGTATACATATGCATAAAAACCAATACACACATCTCCATATCAATTAATATAAACCAGTTTATCAAAGTCTCGCTTTGTTTGACATTTTTGTACATTCATCGGTCAGTTTATAATTGTGGGTGCAACTTAATATTACTATTATTATAGTCACGAGTTGCGCGGCGCGAGCACGTCCTTTGTTTGTGTTATAATACGGCAGTGGGCGGCAGTGGCGTCTGCGCACACACAAACATAATATTATGAGCAATAAGTTTTTTCCCACGACTCCGTTCGCGTGGAATAGTGACTTAATGCATATTTTTGGCATAAAAACTTAGAACTTATCCAGTAAATAAAAGACTATAAAAAGAGTAAACAATATTTCAATTTTCAAAAAAATATATATACTAGCTTTTGCTCACGACTACTAGTGGAACAATAGTTACTTCCAATAGTGACAACTTGGAATAATAGTGACTTCCTGCTGATTTTTATTATTATTTTTAAATTGTACCTTCCTCTCTTTGGTGAATGATGGACATAGAATATTATCAGGACAAGCATCACTAACTAAAGGAAGTATAACGTTTTGTTATTTTTGCTACAAATAATACCACTTCTAAATTAAATGACAGCAATAAAATATTCACGGTTTTGTAAAAACATGACTAAGTATTGAATATTGTTTTCTACAATATTATAATAGTATAATTATTTCAATACAATATGTATACATTGATTCGTAATAAATAGCTCATCAAAATATGTTTTAAATAGCACAAATATTTCAATACAATAAATACATTGATTCGTAATAAATCGCTCATCAAAGTTTGTTTTTGATTTTATTACAGAACTATTATATCCTATTATTCTACCGCATGGTAGAGTAATATTTCTCTTTAATATGGTCAAAAAATACTAAAGTAATTGTGTCAGAGATAAGAACTAAGTGTGGGAGAGCCATGCTTTGGCACGAATGGGTCGGCTCGACCGGAGTGATACCACGGCCTCACAGAAAACTGGCGTGAAACGACCACAGCGTTATGTTTCGCCGTGTGAGTGAGGTTTCCGGAGGCCAAATCCTTCCCCTCCCCCAATCCCTCCTCAATCCCTAATCCCTAAAAGGTCGGCAATGCACTCGTTACTACTCCGTTGCGAGTGTCCATGATTACCACCAGGTAATCCGTCTGCTCGTTTGCTGACATATTACATAAAAAAAGCACGCGTTTAGACAAACAGGCAAATAAACGAAGAAACTCTTCTATTTTATAATATTACTAGCCACCCTAGCTTCGCACGGGTGCAATGCCTATACTAAATTGTTCCACTATTAAATGATGTTATTACACATATTAACATAAATCTTTAATCACTCCATCTACATCCAAAAAACCGGATCCAAACCCGTTTTAAAGATTTAAGATTACATAAGGACAAAGAAACCGACTTAGTTTGTTTTTATGATACTATAATTATATAGTGATATACAGCGTCATTACGTGGCACTCAAAAAATGACTATCTACCTCCGTCAAAAACTTGATAGATATCATCGTCAATGACTAGATGATAATATTGTTTTGAGTCAATAATTGATAATTAAGTGTGGGAGAGCCATGCTTCGGCACGAATGGGTCGGCTCGACCGGAGTGATACCACGGCCTCACAGAAGACCGGCGTGAAACAACCACAGCGTTATTTTTCACCGTGTGAGTGAGGTTACCGGATGCCCAATCCTTCCCCGCCCCCAATCCCTCCTCAATCCCTAAATCTCCAAATCCCTAATCTCTAAAAGGTCGGCAACGCACTCGTAACTCCTCCGTTGCGGGTGTCCATGGGCGGCGCTGATTGCTTACCATCAGGTAATCCGTCTGCTCGTTTGCCGACCAATTACATAAAAAAAAAAATAATGATTATACAGATACCTACACTACACGAAGTACAATCATGCTGTAGATGGAAAAAATGCAAGTCACCACATTGATTTATAAACTTATTGTCATTGTGTAATATTACCGTGATAAGTCATTGGGGGCGACCGCACAAAAAATATGACAATTGAAATTAATAGTTAGATTATATGTATATGACGAACGAATTGATTATTATATTACATATACTAATTTTAAATAGCAGGTTCACTTGTTATATTTGTACGTGACATGGTGGCAAACGATGAGATGGATCTCCTACGAGATTCTAGAATAGTTACAAGTACGTTGGTGGCATTTGAGAGATTTGGGGATTCAGATGAAGGGGGAGGTGGGGGAGAGGAACCAAATTAGGCCTTCGGTACTATCACTCACATGGCGCAACAAAACGCTGGTTGTTTCACGCTGGTTTTTTGTGAGGCCGTGGTATCATTCCGGTCGAGCCTATCCAATCGTGCTGAAGCATGCGTCTCTCAAACACTTACTTACTTAATTTTTTTTTGTATTATAGTCTAAGTCAATAACAAGGCAATGACGCGTCATGCGGTCCGTCATACATTGCTCTTTATGTTCATAATGTACACATGTTTGTGTTTTTGCGTAGAAGGTGATGCGTTCTGAGGCAGACAGCTAGACAGTCTTTTTAACACTCGTCACTGATCAAGGTAAGACTAGAGCTGCTTGCGATACGATTGTACTGGTAGCCAGTGAATTACAGAAGTTACTGTAAGGACAAGGATCTTAGTAGAGTTCAGTAGTAATCATTAAGTGTCGCTAAGTATGGCAATAATAATATAGTACTTAGTAGTTGTTAAGATCGTTGCCTAAATGATCCTCCTTAAGCCGCCCGGAGTGATACCCATGAAAATAGGCGACGCCGATTGCTTACCATCAGGTAATCCAACTGCTCTTTTGCCGACCTATGACATAAAGAAAGGAAATTCTAATTTTTGATGAGAAAATAAACTATACAATAATTTGAATTTGTTATTTTTAATAAAAAAATTAAATAATATTCATGATAACCTGTCGAAATTATTCGGATTGTAATTTTGTTTTAGTGAATAAATTATCTAAACAATTAGGTTAACTAAATAATCCCCCTAATGCGTTTAAGGATGCTAATTAGGATTGAAATCTACCATACAAGACCAAGACCTTACAAACTACCTTACAAAAAATGTCTTTATATGAGTAACAAAATACAGTTCTGCATGATTTTTTAAAAAAGAATTTTTATCAGAATGATAAGACGACAGTCAATGTTGTTAAAGGTTGAAAGACCGATAAGCGAGAATATATCTACATATACTAATATTATTAAGAGGAACATTTGTAAGTTTGTATGTACGGGTTAATCATTAGAACCGCTGGTCGGATTTTCAAAATTCTTTCACAGTAATAGCTAGCTGTGTAGATACTAAGTACCTACTCGGGTTATAAATTATACTTGATTTGCGTATTTTCGTAGAGCTATCGCTTTAAACGCTGCTGTTTTTAAAATCCCGGCAAACATTTTTTACGCGAGCGAAGCTGCTGGCGGAAGCTTGAGCTAAGCCATTGACGGAAGCGTGTTTATATATATATATATATAAACTACCTATAATAATATTGAAATTGTGTGTGTAAGTTTGTCGGTCAGATAGCGATTTTTGATATGTGAAGAGTTTGGTAAATGAGGTAATTTCTTAGTTATAGTGAGTTCTCGTAATCGTAGAGACTCGGGGGAAGGGTGTATCTCAGTGAGGTGTTAGTAGGGGTCTTGACCGTACTTCCGGGATTGCTCTGATAGCCGTGGGATGCCTCCCCTTCCCCAAGCAGCTCAACGTATGTTTCCCTCTTGTCGCTACATGCTAGCGGCCGTTTTCGGGGGCCCATTAATTGAGTTTGCCAGTCACCCCCCGCCTGTTTATCGGTATGTATCAATATTGGTCAGGGCAGGGGCCATAGTATTTCCATAGTTTTCATCCACTAGTACATAGCAACCCATACCCAAAACCCTATTAATTTTTACCACATTTCACAGTAGTCCTGCATCAACCGGGAATTCTTCTTGGGTGCAGTTTTATAGTGCATACATTTGTATTAAAACTGTTCAACGGGCCTTTGCGAGTTGGCTTCGGCTCCTCGTACGCCTTCCAAAGGTCCGGGATCCTGTGATTCCGTGAAAGGAAACAAACAAATTCACAATGAAATACTTCAAATGTTATCTAAATTCTCTTAAAGAAAAAATATTAGTAAAGAAATTTGAAGTTTGAACTAAAAATTAAGGAAAAGTAATAACAATTACTAAATGAACTCCTGGAGTAAAGCGATGTTAATTTATCTTAATTGGTTGTTTACATTAATTTTTGCGTACATATATGTGTCATTGTTTATTAATATAAGTGACACACACTTTTGGATCAGTACGTTTAAATCATCGAATCAGTCGAGAACAATATTCCGATATACTCACCTAAAATGGCAAAAAAATTGCATTACTTCAATTTCATCGCTCTGGCTGAGCCAATAAGGTATATTCTTCATTACACCAAACAAGAGTTTGAGGATGTCAGACATGACCATAGATTTTGGCCAAACCCAGAATTTAAAGAAAGTAAGTTATTTTTTTATATTTTAAATTATTTAGATAGTGACTTTATTATTAGATACCTTAGAGTTTTTGTATCCGTGATTATTATAAAATTATTATTTTATAATAAAAATTTAAAATAATAATTTTATAATAATCGTGGTTATTATAAAATTTATTTTCAAGTCAATACTTTTAATTTACTTACTTACGTTAAATGCTAACAACTTACAATTTACAAATATGATTGGTTCTTATCTTCTTACACAAGAGTGAGTAGAAAGTGTTGTAGTCTTTCCCTGGTAAACGACTGTAGAGCCATCTGTACCTTTTTTATAATAACGAAGTCAAGAAATCTTTCTGAGGCACCGCGGCCTCGGCCCAGAGCAGGAGAAGAAACGGGAGGGTTTTAGTCATTAAGAGTCTGGCACACCCTTCCACTTGACCTTGGGCGGGAGAAGTCATTTGATGATTTTTCCCTCACAAAAAATACTGAAAATCACCATAAATTATTACTTTTGTAAATTTTTAGAAACATGCTTTATATCTAAGCCCTTTTTAATAAATAGTTTATTTATAACATAATACATGAAAACATTACGTGGTAACTTAATATCTTAAGCATTGGTTAACATTCAACTTTTGGGTTAATAATCTATTCTTATATTAATATTATAAAGCTGAAGAGTTTGTTTGTTTGAAAGCGTTAAACTCCAGAACTACTGGTTCAAATTGAACAAACATTTTTTTTGTTTAGTCCATTTATCGAGATAGGTTGTTGTATAAAACATCACGATACGATCTGTACAAGCAGAGCAGCGTGTAAAACCGCGCATGATAAGTAGTAATGTATAATTACTTTATGTAGTAATTTATAATTGCAGAATTACCCTACGGACAGTTTCCTCTGTATGAAGAAGGTGATCGTATACTGACGCAGTCTCTAGCCATCGCTAAGTACGTAGCTAGGGGCACAGATCTCATCCCATCTGATCCTTGGACGCAAGCTGTTTTGGATGCAGCCGTATATACCATCTACGATTATTGGTCAAGTACGTACTCGAACTTATAGCCGTTAATCTTTTTATATATAAAAATGGATCGCAAAATGTGTTGATAAGCGCATAACTCAACAACGCCTGGACTAATTTTGCTAATTCTTTTTTGTTGTGTTTGTTATTGTCAGGAGAAGGTTTTTATCAAAGACAATATTAGAAAAGTAGAGGGGAAGATTAGGAAAAAGTGACCCTTTCATAGCGAGATAGTTGGACCTGTGCGAAGCGGGGGCGGGCCGCTAGTTTACCTATATATGTGACTTCTTCAATCACTGCGTTACATTATTTTGGTACCCTCTTAAATATTCGCTGAAATGAGTCATAATAGGACCGCGTATATTTTGCAAACATATTTTTGTCAACCAATTGACGTTGATAAATCAATTAATCAATTGAACTTTTTAAACTTTGTGTCCTGTTCTCTTGTATGGATAGAAATAGTAATAAATATTACTCCGTTGTTGCAGAGGTCGTAACTTTCATCAAAGAAACAGATCCAGAAAAAAAGAAAAAACTGAAGCGTGTTATAATGGATGAAACTATAGACTTCTTCTTCTCAAGACTTGATAAAGATCTTAAGGAAAACGGTGGCTACTTTAGTGGAAAGGTAATTATCATAAATATCTTGATTAAAAATATTGTTTTCGTAAAATTGTATTTTTAAGAGATTTAGACGACAGCCCTGTCATAGAGTTGTGGTGGCCCATAGGTTTAAGCGCTCGACTATCCGACTTGTGAAAGCATTATGATTAATGCTTATTGAGGTCAATCTGGCCCATTTGTGTTAAAGTGTGAAAGAGCCATATTTCGCCACGAATGGGTCGACTTGACCGGAGTGATACCATGGTCTCACAGGTCTCACAGCGTTTTGTTTCGCCGTGTGAGTGAGGTTACCGGAGGCCCAATCCTTTCCTTCCTCCAATCCCTAAATCTCCAAACCCCTTATCCCCAAAAGGTCGGCAACGCACTCGTAACTCCTTTGTCG
Source organism: Spodoptera exigua (assembly GCA_902829305.4). Taxonomy (NCBI): domain Eukaryota; kingdom Metazoa; phylum Arthropoda; class Insecta; order Lepidoptera; family Noctuidae; genus Spodoptera; species Spodoptera exigua. Next base: position 11,783,747 of record LR824612.2, read on the forward strand.
TTTCGGTTGTCCATGGACAGCGACCTATCAAATAAAAAAAGAAGCTTGGCTCTAAAACACATTATATTTACGGAGATAATATTAATGTTTTTTTACAACTGTTACAGCTGTCCTGGGTGGAGTTTGTTTTATGCGGCTTAGTTGAGGCAAGCAACTACTTCTTGGACACCGAATTGGAGAAGAAGTACCCCAGAGTCGAAGCTATAATTAAACATATAAAGAGTCTACCCGGTGTCAAGGAGTACGTTGAGGCAAGAGGCCCTAATGTTTTTAAGCAATGATTTACAAGTCTTGAATGTGTAAATGAAACAAGAGATAGCAATCATGAATTACAAAAAAAATTACTAAGAGAATATTTTGTTTTAATCAGTATAAACAAACTATACCTAATAGTATCGGTAGAAAATATACGACTTCTTATTCTATTTATGAAAGTTAAAGAGTTTAAATAATAAAAACTTATTGAATAGGTTTCGATAATTATGTTATGTATTTTTGATTTCTTACTTATTGGGAATAAGTATTCATCTTTTTCGATTTTACGTAGCTAGCTAGCTAGTTCTTAAGCTAAGATCAAAGGACATGGCCAAAAAAGTACATTCCACGTACACGAACAAAATTAATACACTGTAAAATACAAATAGAAATATGAATTATTACGTAGTTTTTAGCCTCTCCAGACCTGACAATTATTATTAAAAAAATGTAAAAGTAATGCAACAAAATCAACTTGGTTTGTCAAGTTTCACCATAATAGTCCATAGAGAAAGATAAATAAAAAGACGTTCCAATTCCAAACCACGTGTCTTAAACTACACTCGTAGAAAACGTGTGATATGATCGACAAATGCATTACACTAGGAACATTTTATTCATACGAAACTGTATTCATTGGTTTTAGTTGCATTTTAAAATATACTCATATTATGATAATGTTATGTGTTATTTTTATCCAATTCACCAAAAAAAAGAACTTAAACGAAACGGAACGTGTTTGGCACTTTTGACAGCGTGTTTTTGTTAACCTTGCTAATAATACTGGAGTAACTGTTTTGCGTTTTGGATTTGTTTTGTGGATTACGATGAGGTGCATCAACTGCGGAATAGGCGTACAAAGGCTGCAGAGGCGTCTTATATCCTCGCTTTCTGCACACCATCAAACAAAACTTTCACGTTGGTTAACCAGCTCAAACCCAGGTATGAAGTCGGAATATATAATACTTAGTCTGTTTTTTTTTATGTTTTATCATGGTATGCGATTTTAACTAGTGCATCTTTTTTTTTAGTTGCCTCTGGGGACATTCATTTGTCAACCACGCTTCTTATTATTGAATACTGAGGCTGGTGAACATGAGAGACTACTGGGGCAGAACATGGCTTGCCTTGGTTGTGGAAAATCGGTTCGAAAAATAAGACACCATAATGTCAGGATGGACTCTCCATTGCTAGCTGGCCTAATATCACAAAATACTATTAATGTGGTAAGCATTTTGTTTTTTATTCATTGTTTTATATATGTACTTGTATTCTACTTCGGGGGCACTGGATGCGTTAATCTATAACAAATAGTACTCATAGTAGGTATGTGTGATTATAATATCTATCTTTATGTATTTTCCATGTTTGCATAGACTTCTTTAAAATAGGCATGTTGTAACATAATACTTCTCACTGTACAATAACATAAAACTTGAAAACATGTGTTTATTCTAACTGGGGTTTATTTTCAGACCTCAAGAAGCAACTATGTTTGTCATGTGTGCTGAATGCGGGCAAATAGACAGACAGTGCAGGACTTATCACGAAACTTGCAGGAATTGGGTTCGGAGAACAATGCAGTAGCCCCTTATATTTAAGTGGTTAGCCCACCAGAGCCACCACCATTACCACCTGTTTTAAGCAGGCCGCTTCAAATGGAAAGTACTACCATATTATTACCCAATTATAAAGAATATATATTAAAGAAACGTACATTCCATACACAATCATAATAAAATACACTGTATAATAAAAATATAAAAGTGAATTATTACGTAGTTTTATTTTATTTGTTCTCCTTAATAAATAAATCATTATTCTTTATACATATTCTTTTGTTTTATTTTATAAATAAATAATTAAAACGCCATGGTTTTTAAAAGCAAAATCTTATTTCGTGCACTTATGGCCAGTAATCTGACTAAAGGTTTAGTGAAACTACGAGTTCTTCATGTGTTTTATTTTTTGCAATTTAATTTATTATTAAATTCACGAATGTAAACACCAAAAATCATTGATGTACATTGAATTCAATAACTATGCAAACGCCCATACAAAAGTTGGCCATGTCCTTTTATTTATTTTACATGTTGGAGATTCGCTACCAGTGGGTCGCGACATTGTCAAATCACACAATATTATTCAAAGAATAACAGCAACTACAGCACAATAACAGTGAGAACTCAGGAAGTTTAGCGGGGAGTAACGCTTGTAGCTGCCGCCAACGCCGCGATCTTTCCAAAAGTGTTTCCCGCGCACAGTGACGTCTGTCAATCTCATTCGCTGTCAAATGTCAAAGTATGATAAATCTTCCGGACCGATTATTCCATCGGTATTGCAATTACTTCGCGCCAACCATCCTCAAGTTGCACATCTAAATCGATTGATATGCGTTGACGCTTCGACACACACACACACACATATATATATATATATTTCACTTAAAAGTACTCATAGATATTTGTACTCATAGGTCATTACTGGAAATAAATATAATAGGCGTTCAAAAGTAATTTAACTTTAATTATCTAGTATCACCTTGTCAGCGTAACACTTCACGTTAACACCGGTCGGGTGATAAGTATCACTCAATTGTGCTAAATGTTCCACAGAAGACGTATCAGGACCGATCCCGATGGAACACAGTGAGGCATCTCTCACCGGTTCCACACACCCCGGTGACAGGGTAGATCAAGGACGGTTCCCGTCTGTACAATCTTCAACTGTATATGAGGTGACTGTTTGCTGATGCAACAAATGGTCACGTACTAGCTACTCTCACGCTGTTTCACCCTCTGCTCAGCTCCATGTGATCGTATCGTGATGTTTTATAGCCTATAGCACTCAGAAACATTGTAGCTATCTATCAGTGAAGAATTTTGCCAATCAGACCAGCGGTTCCAAAGATTACCCCCTACATATAAACTTACAAATTTTACCTCTTTATAATATTATGGTATAGAAGTATAGATAACTTGATAAAATTTTAGCAACGACTGAGTAAGGAATCGCAAACTTTAAACTTTAAACCAACTTTTCTGCAACCATCCACCACTCTACCATCAACGTTATCAAGCAATTGTACTTAACCGTACATCGCCCATCATACAACCGTACAGCGTCCCCGCGCCGTTTTTCTTTTGTGCCGCGGCGCGCTTATTTTTATTTGTTTGTTTGTTACCTTTCACGGAACCACAGGGTCCTGTTCCTTTGGAAGGTGTACGAGGAGCCGAAGCCAACTCACAGAGGCCCGTTAAACAGTTTTAAATTAAATGTGATAAGACATCAGCCGGCAATTATCCCCGTATACCCAAGGACAATCCCCGGTTGATTCAGGACTATAATAATGAGCAAAAGGGTAAAAGATTATATGGTTATAGGTGTGGGTGGCTATGGACTGGTAGATGATAACTATAAAAATACTATGGCCCCTGCCCCTGACCAGCTCAATTAATGGCTTTAATGCACTGGACTTTCTGAACTGGTTCAGCGCCTACCTAAAGGGTCAAAGAACCTCCCTGGCTCTCCTTGTCACTTGCAAGCGTGTTGAGCTTGCTTGCTGATATATAATAATAGTAAAGATTTGTCTAAAATAATCACCTTTATGTGTGTTGTGTTATTAAGTTGGCTGTTATAATTATAATTACTTGCAATAGTTAAGTTTAAAAAAAAAACATAGAATTTCAATAACATTTATTTTTCTTCATAACACAGTATCTCAAATTTAGAGTAAATTTTTTCTACACCGTTTGAAGGTATATGTATTTCATTCTTATACACCTGCAAAAAATATTATATCATTAGTTCACATCATCTCACACCTTAGGCTTTTTTAGCAAAGGTTTACTTTTTAGCGAAGAATTCCCAAAAAATATTCATCAATGAAATTAATTAAATAATTATGATTAATTAATGAAAATAAAGTTCGTTTTATTCACTCAAAAGTGGGAGAGCTATGCTTTGGCACGAACCGGTCGGCTCGGAGTGATACCACGGCCTCTAACTACAGCGGTGTGCTTCGCCGTGTGAGTGAGGTTGGAAGCCCAGCCCTTCCCCTCTTCTAATCCATAATCTGGAAAAGGTCGGCAACGCACTCGTAACTCCTGTATTGCGGGTTTCCATGGGCGGCGCTGTTTGCATACCATCAGGTAATCCGTCTGCTTGTTTGCCGACGTATTCCATAAAAATAATATGAAGAATATTGGCGGCTATTAAGCTGTTATGCTAATAAAGAGCTGCTGGTTACATTCTGGGCATTGGGGTCGCGCGCTATTCTCCGGGAACTGTAACCGCCCTACGGACGCCGAGCAAGAGCAGCTCGCCTGCGTCTTCTTCGCACAATTACCTCGCCTACGAGCAAAAGGGCTTTCCAATTTTCCTCTCTACATTTCTAAAAATATCTTTCATGAGAACCGTCTTATAAAAATAACAAACAAAAAAACGCAATATTAGCCCAGGCGTTGTCGTATGTATCATATATGTATATGGGGTTTTTAATACATAATATATTATTATATAGCTTTGCTATCGGTCAACCTAATAAAGGCGTGATATAAAGATTTCTTAGATTAATTACCGCTCCAGGCGTTAGGGCTCCAACCACTTCTGCCCTGCCGATATACAGAGGATCATTATTTTCATCATAGCCACCTGGTATCGCATTACCAGGAATATATCCGGCTTGAAATACTTCCCACTTAGTTTTAACATCTGGTTCATGGCACAACACCTAAAAATTAATTAATTACATTATTATATGTTGTTCGTATAGTCATTAACATAGTATTCTTACACAATGATATTAAAAGAAAAATGATATAGATAGGTTCCTTTAACAACATTCGATTTACAAAAACGGCACACTTATGCACAAATGTATAAATCGTATGATACACTTTAAAGTGGGATGGCACGATTCAATAATCGCGAGTGAAAAAGAGACAACTATAAAAAAGTGGCTAGTTAGCCCCATTTTAATGTATCACTTGCTGAGCGCTTGTAACCTACTTACCTTTTTACTTGTAATATCATTGTTCTTACCCTGAGTACCAGAATATAAAAGTAAAGAATTGGTCAAAAAAACTTAAGAGACTTCGAGGCAGCATAATCTTCTAGTAGCTTTGCCCTTTTAACTTCAACAGTGGTTACACACAAGATCAGTACTATTTTTAGTAAGGGCGTGAATTAATGAGAAAAACATATAAAATTAGTGGCATTTTTTTATCGCTTATTGGTTATAACAATAGGTATGTCAATCATTATCATCAGCTGAAACATCTCAAAAATAGAAAGTCAAAGTCAAGTCAAAATCATTAATCCATAAATAGCTACTTCGAAGTGTAAATTCGAATGTAGAACGCGCAAGAAACTCCACACAAAAATAAGCCTCAGAATTATATTAATTCTTTGAGGAGTTGCTTGAGAGACGCCATGGCGTCCTCACCTTCCGCTTGACGCAGGTGTTTACTGTTTCGTTCCTGTTTCGGACCTAGCGGGAGGAAAGAGCTAAGTGTCGTCATTGTGAGGATCACCCAGAGGACACGGTGGAGCATACGGTGGCGGTGTGCCCTGCTTGGGCTGAGCACCGCCGTATACTAAGGGAAGTGATCAGCGGCGGCGACTTCTCGAGCCCGGCTTTAGTCGAGGCAATGGTGCGGAGCAAGAGGAACTGGGAAGCCGTGTCCTCTTTCTGTAAAGCAGTTATGCTCGCAAAGACGGAACCAGAATGCGTGAGGGAGATATCCTCCTCCTCACGCCCCAGGCGCCGCAGTAGGCGACACTCTGGGCGTCGGGGATCGAGAGACGATTACTGGCCACCGTAATCCTGGTTTTGCGGACGGCGAGGTAGCTCGCCGCCCGACTAGAACCAGACCCAAGCTAACGGCTCGTAAAGTTCAGCGCGCGACCAATACACCATTACAGACGGGGCCCTACAGGGCTGATGTTTCTAAAGTGGCAGAAGGAACGGGAAAGAGGGGGGGGAGGTTAGTCAGTAAGAGTCTGAAAATCTCTCTCGCCTTACCCTGGGCGGGAAAAGTCATCCGTATATCATAATTTGGTCTTCTATTTGAAACTGTTAAAAAATTACAAACCTCAAACTCTTTAACTGTGTAATGATTTTCTTTCCAAGCTATATGAGCAACTTGTTTTTCTAGTTTTCCAGGAACCACAGCCCAGGAGGAACCAGACTTGATTTTAGATCTGATAATCCGTTGAGGAGAACCATCTGCTCCTTTGTACCCAGCTACTATTGCACAATGGTCGTATTTCGAAGCTTGCGAACTATTAGTTGGAAACCATTTTATTTGTTCTGAAATTTAAGGAAAAAACATTTAATTCAATTAGTTAATAAATGCACCTTTGATATTACAATTATAAGGTAGATCTGGTGTTGATATAGCAGTTTTGATTGTTTTTTTTTATCGGTATATGTCGGCAAACGAGGCGACGTATTATCTGATGGTAAGCAATCGGCGCCGCCCATGGACACCCGCAACCCAAAGGAGTGACGAGTGCGTTGCCGGCCTTTTAGGGGTAAATGTTTCGGATATTAAGGGATTGGAAAGGGATGGGAGAGGGGGAGGGATGAGGCCTCCGGTAACCTCACTGACACGGCAAAAAAATATTGTACAGCTTAGAATCACAGCGTGACCAGTTCATATGGGTGTCGAATTGAATGAGTTTCTGTTTAATTATTATTATAGATGAAACCCACAGAGCGACGGAGTTAATAGAATCAGTATGAGAAATGTATGTGGCTGGTAAATTTATTCTATGTCAAGTGAAAAAAACTGTAAAATTTTTTCATTGGATTTTAACTTTATTATATAAGTTGAAAATGTGTGCGGGTCAAGGTCGGTACCTGGTTCTTCCGTGGTGGTCGTGGGGATGGTTGTTGTTGTTGTTGTTGTGGTTGTTGTTGTTGTTGTTGTTGTTGACTCGGTTTTGAACTGAGGTCCGAAATATTTAGAATACAGATCCGCGTACGGGTTAGGTACCGGGTCTAATACGACATTTTTCATTTTATCACTATCGAATCTGCCATGACGATGTCCGCAATAGCATATGTGGTCTTTGCCGCAAAATGCTGGCGCCCCAAATTTCCAGCACTTACGAATACAAGCCCTCGCTTCATCTAGATTGGGGCAAAAGTGTGCAATATGATGCCTCAACGCTGGTTTTCCTGTTAGTGAGCTTGCGTTCATAACTAATGTTAGAGTATCATTAAGTTCCAGAACTGAAAAATTTAAAATCATTAGGATGCTTTTATTTTCTCTGTCATTGTATTAATGTATGATATCATCATGATCATAAGCCTATAAGTGCCCATTGCTGAACAAAGGCCTCACTCGGAGAAGGTTTGAGCATTAATCACCACGCTTGCTCAATGCGGGTTGGCGACTTCAAAATTGTGATTAGAAATTAGAAGTCCAGTTTTCCTCACGAGTTTTTCCTTCACCGTATGTCAGTGATGTCTAAATAATCATAGGAAGTACGTACAACTCGGAAAAAGTCACATTGGTACTTGCCAGGTTTCGAAACCACACCCTCATGCTTAAGAAGCGGGCGCCGTAACCACGACCTTATGATGAATGATATAAAAGAAAATATGTTGGATTGGTTGTTCGATTTTTCTACATTATCATTCAGTTAATGTACAGCCGGTAGAGTTATTTGGTAAGAAAATAAACATTGACTTGGTACAGAGACAGCTGTTGTTACACTAAATGGTTTTTAACAAAAACATATCATTTGGGAAATTTGATTGGCTTTTTTATATGTGAGGGGGAAACCTTCAAATGGCTTCTCCCAACCATTGCGAGGCTAGAGGAAGTGTCGGACTCTTACTGACTAAAACTCTACTAAAGTCTCTGTACTGAATCCATTTTTATTTTCATACGTGCATACTACATGACTAAGCTTACGGTAAATACGAAACATAAATACAGGGTGTAAAAAGACACTTAACGAAGCCGTTAACTACGCATACTGCAGTTCTAATTAAGTAGCGTTACGCTAAAATTATCACTGGGAAACGACTTAGATTTTTAGGTATCAAAAAAAAATAAAAATTTTATTGAGCGCAATGTAAAGCAAACGGGTTTCGTGTCATTGTGTGCGTAGGTTCACAGCTTAGCATGAAAACGCTGTGATAAGTACGTAGGTCGACGTTTTACTTCGCAACAACAAAACAATTCTGTAAAATAAAAATCCTACTGAGATGCACAATGTTTTTTGTGCGGGTCTGCATTTATTTATTACGTACATTACTGTTCGTAACTTCAAATGCATAATTTATTTAGAAAAATCGAAAATTCAGGTAATGTTTGTTTAAAAGTTTTGCAATAATACATTACATAATAATACAGTATTAAATTAGAATTCGACTGCGCAAAAAAAGAAAAATTAAAAACACATTTTGACCTTCAATATCTCGAGAACCCGTGGAGTCCCAGTTATGGTCTTAAAGAAAAAAATGATCCAAATAATGGGTAGAATACGTAGCTTTCGGCATCGTTAAGTGTCTTTTTACACCCTGTATGTATATCCATTTCCTTCCACAAGATCACAGGATCTCGGACCTTTGGAAGGCGTACGAGGGGCCGTAGCCAACTCGCAGAGGCTCGTTGAACAACTTTAATTTAAGTGAAAAGTGCACCCAAGTGATAATCCCCGGTTGATGCAGGACTATTGCGAAATGTGGTAATAATTTGGGTATGGGTTGTTTTTACGTTATTATTGACTAAAAATGCATTATAATAGAATATAAAATATAGAAAACTTTTAAAGAAAGAAATGAGATCAAGCAATTTAATCATTGGTCTTACAAGTAAAGTTTCCAAAGTCATTGTTTATTTCTTCTTCTGTTTCCATCGTTTCATCGTTTGTCATAATCATTTTGGTAGCTGAAATGTGGAAGTTATATTAAATTGAGTAAATTTTATTATTAAATTTTGCTATTTTATTTAAACTGCCAAAGATACGAGAGCCTTTCCTTTAGGTTGGCCAGGGCTAACAACTTTTTTCAGTGAAAAGATTGACCCAATTACACATTTTGTCCCAGGCATGAGGTCTCAAAAATGTTTATACCTACACAGTTAACACCTACTATATTTAATTATCTATAAAATAAATATAATTTTAAAACACTTATACATATTATAAATCATAATAATATATTAAATATAAAAAAAACATTATTTAAAAAGAAGAATTCAAAGATTTTGTATTTTTATTTATTTCGTTGCTTCTTTTGTTTCTTGTAATTCTTCTGTTGTGTTCGATGTATTATTTTCTTCACTTGTGCTGCTAACTGAAACTGGGAAGTTATTATTTATATTACACTTTTTACAGTTAAGTAAAATAACCGTGTAGGAATTTGTTAAGGATTTGACGTTTGGAGGATTTGGATATTAATGCAAGTGTTATTTCACGCCGGTTCTGTCAATTCTGATCCAATTGTGTTGAAGAATAAACCTCCATGATACAAACCTGCTTCAGAACTTCTTTACTGAAGATATTTGTTTTCAATTTCATTATAAGAAATTCGCGGCAACTTAAGTTGTAAATAGCTCTAACGGCATGCTTTTGTAAGACAAATATATGTAGACTTGATATTCATGTCAAAATCACATGCTATAAAAGTACCCGAAGTACACCAGTCTTGCAGTGTCCACATCTGTTAGCTGTTGGATCATCCTGCCAGCAAACGCTGCAGTGGTTAATCGTCTTGCCAGAAATATGACATGAGGCCTCCATTGTGGATTTTTCAACAATTACGAGTTCAATACAATCATCATCATCATCATCATCAGCCCTTTTCAGTCCACTGCTGGACATAGGCCTCTCCTATTGCACGCCACTGGGATCGATCTTCGGCCACTCGCATCCAGCTCCTGCCAGCCATCTTGCGCAAATCATCATTCCACCTTGCCTGAGGACGTCCTACATTACGTTTGCCGAGACGCGGTCTCCACTCAAGAACTCGTCTACTCCAACGGTCATCGGTTCTTCGGCTAATATGGCCAGCCCACTGCCATTTCAGCTTGCTAATCCGGTGGGCTATGTCGATTACCTTGGTTCTCTGCCGGATCGCCTCGTTTCTGATTCGATCTCGCAGCGAAACGCCGAGCATAGCCCTCTCCATAGCTCGCTGAGTGACTTTTAGCTTGTGAACCAGCCGCACCGTCAGTGTCCACGTTTCGGCTCCGTATGTCATGACAGGTAGGACGCACTGATTGAAGACTTTCGTCTTTAGGCACTGTGGGATCGACGACGTGAAGACTTGACGCAGCTTTCCATATGCTGCCCAACCTAGCTGAATTCCTCTATTCACCTCGTTCTCGAAGTTGTTTCTACCCATCTGCAATGTCTGCCCGAGGTATACATATTTTTGAACGACTTCGAGAACAGCGCCGTGTACTGCAATCGGTTCCGGTAGTACATGTTCATTGAACATGACCTTGGTTTTATCCAAGTTCATCCGTAGGCCGATGCGTATAGAAGAGTCAGCCAGGTCATTCAGCATCCGTTGCAGGTCCTGCAGCGTTTCTGCTACGATGACGATGTCGTCTGCAAATCGCAAGTGAGAGATGTACTCGCCATTTATGTTGATGCCGCGTCCTTTCCAGTTCAGCGTCTTGAACATATCCTCCATTGCATTTGTGAACAATTTCGGGGAGATAACATCCCCTTGTCTCACACCTCGATGCAACGGTATCGGCCTTGTTTGCTGATCCTGTACTTGGACGGACATGGTGGCGGCCTCGTAGAGACATCTCATCACTTGGATGTATCGCCAATCTACTTGGCATCGCTGCAGGGACTCCAGAACAGCCCAGATTTCGACCGAGTCAAAGGCTTTCTCATAGTCCACAAATGCTAGGCACAGGGGCTGATTATACTCCTCAGTCTTCTGTATAATCTGCCGCACTGTGTGGATGTGGTCTATGGTGCCGTATCCGCTCCGAAACCCAGCCTGCTCCGGTGGTTGGAATTCGTCAAGTCTTCGCGCAAGGCGGTTCGTGATCACTCTCGAGAACAGCTTATAGACGTGGCTTAAAAGGGAAATGGGTCGATAATTCTTCAGTAGGGTTTTGTCACCCTTTTTGAAGAATAAGACGACCACACTCCGACTCCACGCCTCTGGAGTTCTCCCTTCAAACAGGACAGCGTTAAATAGCTTTTGCAGCTCCCTGAGTACCGGTTTGCTGCCTGCTTTTAGAAGCTCTGTCGTAACGCCATCCTCTCCAGGGGCTTTTCCATTTTTAAGCTGTCCAAGAGCGACCTCGATTTCGTCAATGCTGACTTCTGGCAGGTCTTCGGTGTAATGGCGTATTAAGGTGGCTCTAGAGTCCTCCTTTCCGGGGTCAGGTCGAGATGCATGCGAAGCGTATAACCGGCCGTAGAAGTTTTCTACTTCCGAAAGAACTGCCGGCTTCGAGACAACGACTTCTCCACTTGCTGTGGTCAACTTCGTCAGGTGGCTTCTTCCAAGAGATTGTACGAACACTTTTGGCCCCCGGTTTTGCTCGATCGCTCTCTCGATTGCAAGGGTATTCGAGCACCGGAGATCGTGTCGCACGTGTTTGCTAATCTCTCGGTTTAGAGCCCGCTTCTCTGACGAAGTGACGGGTGGGTTTTCACGTCGTCTCTTCATAAGCCCTAAAGTCTCTTCCGAAAGCTTCGACTTCCTGCCCTTACGCTGCATTTCACAAAATCTCGTACCTTCTTCCCTGAGAACTCGAACCACGTTTTCAAGGTTCCGGTTAACGTCGGTTGTGGTTTCCAGGGCAGCAAATCGGTTCTCCAGGTTTAACTGAAACGCTTCAGATCCCATTTTGATTTGAAACAGGGTTGGTCGGAGCCTGGCCTTCATCAAGCGGACTCGTTCGGCTCTGAAGTCGATATTCAGAGAGCCTCGGACGAGTCGGTGATCGCTACCGGTATTAAACCTATTAATCACGGAGACGTCTCTGAATATGTGCCTTTTGTCCGCCATGATGAAGTCGATCTCGTTCTTTGTCATAGTGTCGGGGCTTTGCCACGTCCACTTCCTTTGGGGCTGCTTCTTAAAGAATGAATTCATTAAGAACATCCCCTCCCGTTCGAGGAAATTGACGAGCATTTGCCCCCTATGATTCCTGTTTCCATACCCATGGGATCCTACTACCGATTCACTGCAATTTTGTACTCCCACTTTGGCGTTAAAGTCCCCCATAACAATGTTGAAGTGAGTCCTAGTGGTGGAGTGGAGGGCCCTCGATATATCATCGAACATCTCCTCCACCTCATCATCGGAGTGTGCCGAGGTCGGTGCGTACACTTGGACCATTCAATACAATAGTTACAATATATTATGTTTTATTACTTTAGACAAGAATGCTTGCCAAAAGCACGGTTGATGTTGCAACCACGTAACAACGGTGGTTTGGTGTCTTAATTGAGGTAAATTTTAGGAAATTCACTAAAAATATAAGTACATTCAGTCAACAAAGTATAGTTATTTATATTAAAAACAGTGCTGTTTTTAGTTTTATAATATCTAGTGTGTATTGCGAATTTCATAATGGACAAAAACATCGAACAAAGAGTTCGTCTTAAATTTTGCATCGCCAATGAAATTTCGTGTTCGGAGGCACTCAAAATATTACAGAAGGCTTACGGTGAATCGACTTTATCAAAAACACGTGCTTATGAGTGGTACAAAGCGTTCAACAGCGGTCGAGATGTGATGGAAGATTTGCCTCGTTCTGGTAGGCCATCAACGTCTGCAACTGAAGTTAACATCGCAAAAGTGAAGGAAATAGTGACTGAAAATCCTCATTCAAGTTTGAGAGAGGTGGCCGCAGAACTTTCTGTATCTCACGAGTCGATCCGTACCATTTTAACAAATAATTTGGGTATGAAACGTGTTGCCGCTCGGCTAGTCCCAAAAGACCTGAATTTTCTTCAAAAACTAAATCGCATGAAAGTCGCTGAGGACATGCTAGAACGAGTCAATACCGAACCAACATTGATGAAACGCATTGTTACTGGTGACGAGACGTGGGTTTACGAGTTTGACATGCAAACTAGTCAACAAGCTTCGGAATGACGCCTTCCAACTGAACCAAAACCGAAAAAACCACGTCAAAGTCGATCAAAAGTCAAAGTCATGTTGACTGTTTTCTTTGACTATCGCGGTGCTGTGCACTCAGAATTCTTGCCCGAAGGTCAAACGGTAAATAAAGAATATTATTTGAGCGTTATGCGGCGTTTAAGAGAACAAATTCGACGAAAAAGGCCAGAAATGTGGAAAGAAAACTCTTGGATTTTGCATCACGATAATGCGCCTTCGCACAAGACCATCATTGTAAACGATTTTTTGTCCAAACACTCAACAAACACCATCGAGCAGCCACCATATTCACCAGATATGGCTCCAGCCGACTTCTTTCTTTTTCCCACACTCAAATTAACCCGTCGTGGCACCCGTTTTCAATCGTTAGAAGACATAAAGGAGAATTCGCGGCGAGCACTGAACTCAATTCCGGAAACAGCGTTTAAAAAAAGTTTCGATGATTGGATTATTCGTTGGCGTAAGTGTATCGTTTCTGAAGGAGCATACTTTGAAGGTGATAAAATAAATTTAGATGAATAACAAACATTTTGTGTATTATTGACTTTTTCCCGGTACTTTCTTGACAGAGTAGTATAACTCAATGCCTATTTATTATACTATACCCAGTCGCTATGGACAACTCGGTATTATCCGAGCATGGAATGGATGCAGATCGCTTGCAATCGATTTGAAAGTCATGGGAGAGTATTTTAATTGAAAATTTGTTCTAATGTAGGTGGCTAGTTTTTTTTGAAATAGGTCGGCTTACGAGCAGATGAGTAAACGGTAAGCAATCGGCGCCCCCCTTGGACACCTGCAACACCAAAGGACTTAGGGATAAGGGATATTAAAGGATTGGGAAGTGATGTAGAGTGGGGACGGATTAACCCTCCGGTAACTTCACTCACACGGCACACAAAATATAACGCTGTAGTTATTTCACGCCTGTTTTTTGTGAGAAAGCTTGACTCTCCCACACTTTAACATATTTGAAGGAATTATTATGAAAGCCTTACTGCCAAGCCCGAACTTTGTCTATTTTCTAGCTACCCTCTCCCGAGGTGGTTGCACACGTGTCCAACCACCTCGGTGTCAATAAACCGCCAAAGCACCGAAACGGTTGCCCGATTTATTCCCAATTTTCCTTTCTACTTTTTTTTAATTTTCTTTTAGACGCAAACATTAATTGGCCTAGCCATGAAATTTACGCGTAATACCATGGTAAAAATCTAGATAATGTATTGTTGTGAATGAGTTACTTTAAATAATACTAAAATTTAATTTGTTATAATATTTTTTTAAAGAGAGAAAATAGAGAAAATTGTTATCTGAATCAGTGGTTCCTCTTACGCGAACTGTTCTCATCCTTTTCGTTCGGTGCTCCATCTGCTACATTTGTTGCATTATTCTTTGCACTCGTGATGTTAACTGAAAGGAAAATAAATTTTATTTAAACAGGTAAATTATAAAGTAAGATACAATTATTTGGTTTGACCTAGATATATTGAACTGCACGGTCGATGCAGTAGCCAGGCCACCAGCTGTCGTGAAACGTCACGCAGATTGATATTGGCAAATAAAAACTCTTTGTGCGATCCACAAATTTGTTCTGTATTCGAGTGTGATGTGTATGTGAAATTATATTTTTGTATAACGCACCCACGACATGTGATAAAATTATAATGAGGTTTTAGAATATGGTCTTGCGTAAGGTAGAATAAATATGGACCTCAGTTGCCTGACAACATATTATAAAAACAGTTTAAAATTAATTGTTGAAGATAAAAAAGCTATATCTCTAGGTCGGACAGAACTTATCATGCTAATATTATAAGCGTATGTAGTAATTATGGGTGGATATTAAATACTCTTGAAAACCAATGAATGAAATTTGACAAAAACAACTAATATAGATCAGAGTTAAGTAAGTTTTTAAATCAGTGATTGGGTATTGCAGTCAATATTTTTTGTACTGTTTCCTTTTGTTTTCACATTGAAATCATTTATTGAACTCTTTTTGCCAACTGATTTTTTTAATAAGCAAATAGATAACTACTACTTAATTATAATTACGTAGAACATTTTTTTTAACTCTATATTTTATGATGTGATAAAAATGATTTTTTTGTGTACAATTTATTTTAATTTATTTTTATTTCGATATTATCTTATTACTGAGTTCTGGCACGAGTATATTATTTATTGTTCGTATTATGAACAAAATATGTATTACAATACTAATATTACAACTGTTATTGAAATGAATCAATTTCAATGGTTTCCTTTTTTACAGAACAAGTTTGAAAATCTGTATTTCATCCTTTGCTTTAAAAAAGAAAACCTACAGAAAGATGTAAGAATTAAAGATATTAATACAGTGCTTAATATATTGTGTTTAATTTTACGAAACACTTTTTTATGTATTAGTAAAAAGTTTCAAGCGTAATTTTTACGGTAAAAACATACCCAGATCCGGAATAACTATTTATAGATCAGTAACATTTGTCGTTTGTGAACCGAACTCACGACAGCTGGTTAGCAGCTACTGCGAAAATCCCGAAGTCAATCGATTCAAACCATCAAGGTACTTTAAAAACTTGCCAGTATCTGTTCTATATATGATGTTAAAAGGATCGAAGCATATGCAATGCCCCAACCAACAACCGTGGTTAAGGCCACATAATTCAAGACATCGACTCATCACCTTTGCTGTTGCACAATATTTGAAACGGTAAAATGACTTCGTTTGGGAGGCACTTGCTGAAAATTACTATTATTTAACTCTTCCAAGTTCGAAAAATACTTAGTTTTTTGTTTTGATTTTGTATTAATTATTGGACTTTCTTCCCGATATACTATACATAAACAACAGTCTAGTATTGTAAATGAAATTAGACTAAAAATGCTTACCATCATATACTATTATACTTAGTCGGGTCATAAGTTCTGTCAAAACCTTATATTTTTAATTTTCGATTACTGGCCAGAAATTCTTCGACTTATTTTAAAAATAGAACTTTCGCGCTTGTAGAAAATAAAAAAGAAATTATTTTTTATTCATTTTTAAATATGGAGTGGTCGAATAAAGAAGACAGAATCGCGGTTATCGCGTTGCACCGCTGTGGTTACGCGCCAAAAGACATTTTCAATATTCTTCAAAATTTGAAAATAACGTTACGGTTTGTTTATCGTACTATCAAACGATACACCGAAGAGTCAAGCTTCGAAGATCGTAAGAGAAGCGGCCGACCTCGCACAGTTCGGACACATAAGGTCATCAAAGCAGTGAAGGCGCGAATCGAACGAAATCCCGTACGTAAACAAAAAATCCTAGCTCTGCAGATGGGGCTAAGCAGAACCACTGTTAAAAGAGTACTAAATGAAGACCTGGGACTACGAGCTTATCGTAAAAAGACAGGACATTTTTTGAACGAGCGTTAAAAAAAAATTAGGCTAGACAGATCCCGCGCTTTGCTACGACGGTACGCGGGAAAAAAATACCGCGAAATTCTTTTTTCGGATGAAAAAATTTTTACTATTGAAGAAAGTTTTAACAAACAAAATGATAAGGTGTATGCCCACAGCAGTGAAGAAGCAAGCGCGCGTATTGCGAGGGTCCAGCGTGGGCATTACCCTTCCTCATTCATGGTTTGGCTTGGAGTCTCATATTCAGGCGTAACTGAGGTGTTTTTCTGTGAAAAAGGTGTGAGAACTAGTGCCGAAGTTTATCAAAATACTGTCCTAACAAACATAGTGGAACCTCTTTCTCAGACAATGTTCAGGAACAGGCATTGGATATTCCAACAGGACTCTGCACCGGCTCATAAGGCACGAAGTACGCAAGACTGGTTGATCGCTCGTGGAATTGACTTCATCTGGCATGAAGACTGGCCCTCTTCTAGTCCAGATTTAAACCCACTGGACTACAAGATATGGCAATATTTGGAGGAAAAAGTCTGTGCTAAACCTCACCCGAATTTGGAGTCTCTCCGAGCATCTCTGGTTAAAGCAGCGGCAGACATAGATATGAATGTGGTGCGTGCAGCGATCGATGACTGGCCGCGTAGATTAAGGGCATGTGTTCAAAATGGGGGAGGGCATTTCGAATAATGTAAATAAAATTATATTGTACATTTAATGACCTTTCATTTCATATATAATTTTTAAATAATTGTCAAAAGGCGTATAAGTTATTACATCAAAAGTTTGTGACAGAACTTATGACCCGACTAAGTAGTTCTAAAATTCTTTAGCGCTGTTAGTCCTCATCATAAATCTTAGTCTATAGGTGTCCACTGACGAGCAAAAGACACATTGGTACTCGCATGGTTTCGAACCTTTTTTAGTGGATAAATCATCAAATGACTCCTTCCTACCAACCTGAGTGTCAGACTCTTATTGCTTACTAGCTACTCTCGTGCGGTTTCACCCGCCGCCCGGCTCCATTTAATCGTAGCGTGATGTTTTATTAGCCTATAGCATTCAGGAACATTGTAGCTATCTCTCAGTGAAAGAATTTTGCCAATCCGACCAGCGGTTCCAAAGATTACCCCCTACATACAAACTTATAAACATACAAACTTACAAATTTTACCTCTTTATAATATTAGTATAGAAAAACCACCCGTTCCTTTTCCTGTATTGAGTCGAATCCGGGGTGCATTTTTCGTTCTTAGGACACCCCATTTTTGTAGAGGGTGGGAGAGAGAGTGTCTGACTAATAATGACTAAAACTACCCCTTTCCTTTAGTAATCGTGCACCTTAAACTCCGGCTGAACATCAAACATACTTGGCCCTATCTGGGTGGTCTAATGGCTCTTTGAAACGAGCCTAGAAAATTGAAAATCTATGCTATCACAGAACGATGAATTAAAAAGCTATTGTTAATATAATAAAATACTTACCTGCAGTAAATATTACGAAAATAAATATTAATTGTACTAATACGCTTTTGACAACCACTTTGTTGGAAGACATTTCGAGTACAAAAGACACATTTGATTGATAATTCGCATGAAATGAAATCCTTAATCAATTTTGGCATAATCAACGAATTAAACTGAATAACACATTACACATTCTTATCAGATAATACCTTGAAATTAATACTGTTTCAATTTGCATCAAAATGTTTTAGTGAGATCAGTCACGCTGCATTAATACCACGGCCTCACAGAAAACTGGCGTGAACCAACACTTACGTTGTGTTTCGCCGTGTGAATGAGGTTACTGAAGGTCCAATTTTCCTAATATTTTTTATCCTTAAATCCCTAATAACCTACAAAAAGCTGACAACGCACTTCTTATAGTTACTCCTTTGATACTACGAGTGTCCAAGGGCGGCGCTGATTGCTTGCCATCAGGAAATACCGTTTGCCGACATATGACATAAAAAAAATATATTGCTATGAAACAAAATCCTTATTGATTTTAAACGAGCACATCGTTATAAAAATCTAAAATAAAGTAATTAAAAACTAAAATATATTAGTGGGAAAAACTACTCATACTGTTATCTTCTTTTTTAAGGGTCAGCAAACGAACAGACGGATTACCTGATGGTAAGCAATCAGTGCCCCTCATGGACACACGCAACACCAAAGGAGTTACGAATGCGTTGCCGGCCTTTTAGGGATAAGAGTTTCGTATATTTAAGGATTGGGAAGGGATGAGGGAGAAGTAGGCATTGGGTCTCCGGTAACCTCACTCACACGGCGAAACACAACGCTGTGGTTGTTACACGCCGGTTTTCTGTATGGCCGTGGTACCACTTCAATCATGGTATCATGCCGAAGCTTGGCTATCCCATACTTTTAAAAATATTGTACATAATATGAAATCCTATCAAAAGCCGAAGAGCAATTACAAACATTTTCACCTTGCCGCCATTGTTATTAAGTACTGATATTTCAACATTATTTTGCTTCGTTGCCATAGTGATTCAAACGTAGTACTAAATATTACGATTTATAATAAATTATCACCCGTCGTTATAAAATACTCGACCTTACAGCATAATATATCGACGTAAGTTGCTCTTATAAGAGATTTAAAAGAAAAAATAATAACAATTATTTTGAAATTAGTATGCCAATTCTCTTTAATTGAAACAAACGCAATTAGAGTAAAACGCTTATCAGCAAAAAAAATCTTTATTGATCGTACTCCCACCGTATGTGAAATTCGAACTTTACATAATACTTTACCATACATTTTAAAGGTATCCTTTTAACTTGATCATAATCATCATCATCATCATCAGCCTATAAGTACTTACTGCTGAGCAAAGGCGGCTTTTCACGCGATGAACCTACTCTAGGTTTGAGCATTAATAACCTCGCTTGCTCAATGCGGATTGGCGATTTCAAACTTATAATTAGAGATTACAAGTCCAGGTTTCCTCACGATGTTTACCTTCACGGTATATCAGTGTTCTGTCTAAATAATAATACAAATTACATATAACTCGGGATAAGTCCATACAAATTCATCCTAAGGATACCTGGAACAGTCGTTACACTGGGGGAAAGTTAAACTTTATACATAGTTACTACTAACAAATTAAATTTTGCTTTTAAAAAAAGGTGCACACTCTAGGATTTTCTCTGATGTTGTGGATAACAGACACACAAATAAAGAAACATACAAATTCATATACACACGCAAAAATATACCCGAAACAATATTAAGTGAATCACAAAAAATGTTGTTCCGTTCGAGAATCAAACTCACAATGCACAGCTAACAGATAAGCCACTGCGCCAACCGTGGAGTTTAAAACAAAGTAGTTATTAAAAGGTGTAACAAGATAACATGTTTTTTTAAGTCATATTCAAAGCATTTATTCTAATAAGGGCTGATTTTTCAATGGTCAGATAAAAAATATCTGAATAATAAAATTGTTGTTGTCACTGTCTTATACAAACATTCTGACGAGATAGCATCATGATTATTCTACAGATAACTTTTATCTAACCATTGAAAAATCAGCCCTAAGACAATCAATGACAATATTAAACGTCAAATAAAATAAGTTAATAGAATGAATATAATAAGTTACTCTTTTTAAACCATTCCATAATCAAACTATTGGTAACGCTATGAAGTCCGGTTTACTATGTGAGAACAGTCTAACACAAAAATTTGCCATAAATCAGAGAAAAAGAAATCCAAGGACAATCAATATATTTAAATAATTTAGAGCTGACCAGCAATTACATAGATAATTGGGTGTTTTCAATACAAATAAATATTTAAATATAATTGTACTTGTTTGATGGATATATTAGATGAAATATTTAGTTTTAAATTTTTATTGATTACATTTTAAGAAATAAGTTTGCTGTTATGTGGTGTCATCAGATTTTTGTTTTATATATGCCAAATTCTTGGGTTTTGTCATTTTAATAAATATATTGAATTTGGCTAGCTGTCTAATACAGTACTGTATCTTATTTACATGTATAATTGTAAAGTTACAGTCCACAAAAAACCTCTTTATTGTTGACTAAACTTGTTAAGCAATGTTAACATACTTTTTTAGATCTAAAAGTTATATAGGAAAGAATATACGATCAAAGTCGTTAAAAAATCTAAATTCAAAATTCAACTGATTATTCATTAGATTCACTTCTCAAATTAAGAACAAAAATATTCTAATGTTTTTGTTTTGTTAAAAATATGACATAGAGGATATGACTCTAACACACCATTATTACAAAAAATAAAACAAACAAGTCATCCAGAACGCAGAACGCTTAATTCGGTGCGTTGTAAAATAATCTCAAAAATCCAAGTTGAGCACACTCCCATTTTGCGCAGCTTCACTTCGATTGGCCACGAATCTCCCCTCGTAGCTCGTAGCAACGTGAGGCTGTCGTACGGGGTACCCGCTACGGAGCGGACGTCTACGCCGTAGCAACAGAGAGGGGACCTTGACACGATTGTCACACCCCGAATTTCGTTTATCATCTTGATTATTACAATTTTATTCATATATTGTGTGCTATTATCGTGTATTACTGTGCAGCTTTCAGCACATTTTATCAACATTGAATGATAACTTAAACTTTCAAGTGTTTGTTTAGTGTGTGTTCATTGACTATCTGAGGTGTTTGCACGTGGATTTGAACGTAAGGTAAGCACTGAATTCATATTGAAAATATGGTTATAACAATCATTTTGTATTGACTACGTCAGCGATGTTTCGGGGGTTAAGTATTTGATTTAATATTCTTGGCTAAGAAGCTTCTTATCTCGTGTTCTGGCTTTAAACAACAAACATATTTTATTAAGACTTATTTTTAATGCCTCGATGCTGTTTTGCAAAAGCGTTTCACATAAATTATTAAATCATAACACAGTTTTTTTACTGGTGCTTCAAATTAGAATAATCTATTTACGTAACATATCTGTATAAATTTTATATTATTATCAAATTCAAAATTCTATTTTCATTTGTTGTTCAAATACTATCCAAGTAATTATAATATATTCTACCCTTAAATTACTAAAAGGGGCATAAAAAGCCTATGTCTTACAATTTAAATTTATTACTGAAATTTGACTATATATAATATACGCTTGCTATACTTTCATATAATAAAACCAATATGGTACAATTTTAGGTTTCAATAAGGTACTGAAAGTATGAAAAAAGGATCTGAACGAAACTGTCTTGAGCTAATCAAATTACAATACTTGCAATTGACATTGTTATGTTATACGTTTTCAGTGTTGTAGAATTCTGATATGTTTTGATTTTAATGAGAAAAACAAACTCCGCATAAGTCTAGTGGTGCTTTCAGTGGTTGTTGCGTGAAAGGACCGTGTAAAATATTTGTGATTGAACGACATCTAATGGAATAGAAATGAAAATATTAAATATGTACTAAATATTATTATTATATCGATATAAAAGTTTGTAATTCTGTCTCTGTTATCCGCGAGTTGTCAGCTAATAACAAAATTATTTAAAGAGTACTTTAAGGCCTTTACTTACTACTAACTGACTCCTTCATGAATTACCATCCTTAGTGTTTTGTACAATCTTTACAGTAATTTGGCAAAAAAATCAAAAATATATAGATTTACTTAGCACAGAGACTGTACCTACTGTGACATTAAACTATGGTTTTTTTTTATAATATCTTTTGTAACCATTTCGTCTCATTATCTAACCAATGGTTTCTGTCTTTGTGATAAATCGATTCCTATTTTTGTACTTGCATGCAAAATTTTTATCTACAAACATGTAATGGTAGGTTTTAGTTTGATTCAATAAGCTTAGCTGTTAGCCGCGCGGCGTTTGCTGCATCATGTATCGCTCAATGCTATACATACATGAATATGATCCCTTACTGTGGCTTGGAACTAGTCAAACTCGACGAACAGGTACGCAATAATCCACCAAGAGTTAAAAAAAAATCTAAATCATTTTGAAGAAAACTACATGGACAGGACACTACAGGAGTTACATAAAAACATAATTCACTATGAACGATGATAATAATTCACTATGAAATAATGAAATTAATATTTTAGAGCTATTCTCTACAAAAGATAAACCTTGTTGTGGTAGCCCAGAGGTTATGGTACTCGCATTCTTTTTTGAGTTATACTTTCTAGGATTATCCAGACATCACTATGACATACGGCGAAGGAAAAATATTGTGTTAACCTTTGGGAAAAAATCATCAAATCTTTACCTGCTTTGATGTAGACATCGGGAGTGTCAGACTCTTACTGACTAAAACCCATCCGTTCCTTCTTCTTCTTGCAACTGCAAGGAAACCTGGACCAATCATTTCTGATTCTAATATTGATTAGTAGTCAAAACTTCTCTACATGAGAAGATGCTTATGCTCAAGAAGGGTATTGATGATATACTGCAAAAAGAAAACATCGAATCTTTATATAATCCATTTCTTGGGAAGCTTGGTGTCGAATTTGCATTCATTAGTTTTGAGTCATCGAATTAAAATGGAAATTTCTCATTGGATAGTAGGGGTGTATATTACTTACGTAAGTGTATAAAATAATATCATAAAGTAATATCTCGTTTTCTTGCACCTACCATTAACTTCTCTCTACATCAAAACATTACTAAAGGCGTTTTAGACTTATGCGCTAAGCAAAACGTTTTATGATTTATTTTTATATGATTTATTATTATAGTTTAGAAACATTCATTTTTTTTTTGAATACTTTCTTACTGACTTGTAAGTGGAATTTAACGAATGTAATATCAAATGCTAATGCCCCTGCGCCAATATACACTGAAGGCACTCGAAAAAGTCACATTTTTCTGTTGCAGCATTTTACACTCAATAAAGCTACTACGATATACCGTTTGAAGCAAAGAATTAGAAGCTACTTGAAAATAATTCACGATGGAACGCATTTTTCCTAGTATTCGTTTTCATTGAATTAAAATTCTGATCCACATCAAACTGCACTTTTTAATCAGGAGTGCTTCAGAAACTTCTATACAAATTTTACCGACACTAAAATACCAATAACAGTGATAAAAATGGGTCTAAAAAATGGGTCTAAATCAAAAAATGAATTTTTTTTTTGGATACAACGACTAACTCTTGTGATTTAAACGAGAAAAGCTCTACTAGTTTCAAGTCACAGTGGGACTTACACTAAACTGACTGACTTACAATAAATTTAATGTAACTCACGTTATTTACTACACAAAGTTCTTTAATAGAGAGTGTTAAAGAAACGCCTTGAATTAATAATTTTGCTTGTCCACGCGATGTGGCGACTGTCGCGCTGCTACTGAGTAGCTACTGAGTAGCTACTGAGTAGCAGCGCGACAGTCGCAACGTCGCGGACTGCTGCTCATGAATATGGGCCTCTAGCATGGCTTGAAACTAGTCGAGTATCTCGTCAAATTATCACGTAAGGCGAAAACATAATAATTAATTTAGAATGTCTCACGAAAGTTACAATAAACGCCCTGAATGTTTCAAGGCAGATACTTCAATATAGGAATCCTACAGACAATCAAACTGTAGGCTTCCTAACAGGCTATTTGAAGTTCAGTATGTATGTATGCGGAATGCGGATCACTCCTGCTTTACTTTGTCGTGGATATAACAGATTTCTAACAAAGACTCTGAAGAGTATTTTCTAGGTCCTTCAGTTTGAAGAACTATACCGATTTATGTCTAATATTAACCAAACCTTTTATTTCACGAAAAAGGGGAGAGTGGAGATATTCGAAGTAAAAATATGAAGTTTTTATATTTAATTATACGGCTTGTCCAATGATAACAGTGTTCCGGTATTTTCAAGGTTGTGTCTACTGTACACATCCTGGCTTACAGGAGTTGCGGAAGTTTAGGTAGATTGCGGTAGGCTTGTTTCATTTAAAAAAACGACCTGTACATTGACCGACAATTTCAGACTTGATTAAAAACTTAAATTATGTGTCTTGGGTATCGGATTTGAGTCAACTTAAATAAGGTATATCTGGCTGTGTAAATAATTCAAATTGTGCAAGTATTTGAATAGAAATAGTAGTATAGGTTCGTTTTGAACCGGATAATTTTGAAACTAGCAGACGTACTTATTTTACGAATTAACGCGTATTATTGATACAACAGTTCTGACATAGGGCAGCTGGGTTCATGTAGCAATTATTTTTATACGAAGATATTGAAATTAGGGCCGATTTCACCAACGGCGGCTTTATCCGAGAATAACTATACCAGTATAAAATTATTCCTCAGATTTACTCTAGAATATCTTGCTTTACATTTCACCATGTTACACATCAGTTTTAATACTCCAAGACTAACTATTCTTAGGAATACGGTTTTGCTTATCTGTGGTGAACAGTTTTAGAATGAATGAACGAATGAGTTTAAAATGCAGTCAAAATGTAGTAAGTAGGAGTCGCCCAAGAACAATATAAGTGACTTCGAGGTTTCTAACTTTAGCAAGGTTATTATGTCAGTTTTTTAATAAACATAACCTCATTTTCTTTTGGTTATTCATTTTGCGGGATTTTCTGTGTGACTTGTTTGTGTTGAGGTGAATAGTTTATATTGTCTGGTGAATTATCTGAGGTGAATTATTTGCGTTCCCTTCTGTTGCTTTCTTGAAAACCTAATTTTGTAAAATTTGTGAAGATGTCGGATCGCAAAAGAGGACCAAATTGGCATTTGGCTGAGAAAATTTTATTAGTTGATTTGGTCACCGAACATTTTAGTATAGTAGAAAACAAAAGAACAGACGGCATAACAATGCGGCAAAAGAATGCTCACTTCTTTCTTTTATCCACCTTGGACGTCTCATATTATATTCATCATCACTATCGCTTTCACTATCGGATATCATGCTTCTCAAACGCTGCATTATATCATTAACAAACAAAATTAGCGAAAATCGAGAAACAGAAATAATGCAAGACAAAAGCGTACACTACATCTAACCTACTCAACTAATCAGCTGACTGAGACATCCGACGCCATTTTTATTTTATCCGAAGAATAACGCGCTATTCCCCCAAAATCGGCAGTATAAGGCTTACTCTCGTTTAGCTTGTTTATACTAAGGATAAATGTTTGGTGAAATGAAAATGTGTTTATCTGGGAGTAAATATCGACTTTATTCTTCGAATAAAAGTTATTCCACTTTGGTGAAATCGGCCCTTAGACCTTTAAATACGCTGAAGTTTATTCACTACAGCATTTGATAAGTTTGAGTATACGTTACAAACTACACCAAAACAAAATATCCACATAAATGATATGCCTAAATAAATCAATTGGCGTATCCTTTGTATGTTCGGAAAACCGAGCACAGTAAAAAGTCCCGCATTGAGACACGAATCAATGTACCCATGTCATTGGCTGTCGCTTCTGACGGGGGCTACCATATTAATAAAGGCCCATAGGGTCGCCCACTACCAGTTTTCTAGTTGATCCACAAGCTTATATTCATGCTTGATGTTGATTTTTTTTTGTTTCATAGTGAATGTTAACACTTTTACTTCCCACAAATTTGCCATAACATTACCCATTAGGCATGAGGCATAAGGAAATTTTGTTTTCAGTCAACTAACTAACTAGATATATATATTTCTAACTAACCTCTGTCGCGCAGTTTCACTCGCTGCTCGGCTCCTGCAAATCATAGCGTGATATTTTATGGCCTTTCTCGATAAATTTACTAACAAACATAAAAGAATTATTCAATTCGAACCAGTAGTTCTGGAGATTAACGCATTAAAAAAACAACTTTTCAGCCCTTTAATATTAGTATAGATATGAGTGTACTAAGTTTTATTTATTATTTGTTCAAAAAATATGAAACGGACGTCGATCGACACTAACTAATTATTAAAACGTAAGAATAAAAAGACCATAGGCTGAATGAGTTATATGAGATGATGAATTATAGTCTATTTTTCCTCGTGGTACTATAATTCATCATCATCATCATCAGCCTGTTGTTGTCCACTGCTGGACATAGGCTTCCCCAATTGCACGCCACTGAGCTCGATGTTCAGCTCTTCTCATCCAACCACTGCCAGCCACCCTGCGGATGTCGTCAGTCCCACTCTAGAACACGTTTACCCCAGCGGTCATTGGTTCTTCGACAGATGTGACCTGCCCACTCCCACTTCAGTTTGCTAATCTTAGACTATTAGAAAGTATAAATTTGAAATCACCTGCCTTCACCATGCTTGCTGATTATTGGTGCTTTTGCTAAGCAGCGAGCTATTTACAGGCAGATCATGATGATGGACGACTCCAATTAAAAATAAACCATTTCCAAATAATGAGTTAGCATAAACGTACTCTAATACCGAGACCCCTTAACAATAAGACTCACCAGATGCCTACAAAACGGCACTCAAAGAGAACAATAGCACTTAATTAATTTTCTTTTAGGATAACATAAAAGAGGATGGAAAAGAATAGGATAGCGGTCTGAACACAGACATTTGGAGAAAAGCGGATTTAAACCGTTGCAAAATTATCGAAACGGCGGAAACGAACGAGAGTGAACCTTATATCGATTGTGGTAAGATTGGTATATGTGAGTCTGGGGCGAGACCACTATTACACGCGAAACGAATGTAAGGAATGTCTGAAGGATATGTTGGGAGTAATTATGGGAGGGCACGAAGTAGGTAGACGCATATTTTCCTCGTTGATGTTCCCTAATAGGACAGCCTTTAAATAGTTTTGAGACCACTGAGTTACTTAAGTGACAATAACGCGACGTGTTTCGCCACTTTGTAAAACACAAAGTACCAAAACTTTAGGTCGACCTACAGATAATTTTGTAGAATAGATATATATTTTAACTGTGAAGATTGATTATTAAGATTGCTAAGTTCTTCTAGCTTTTTCTTTGTGAGGGGGAAAATCATCTAATGCCTTCCCCCGCTTCCCAGATTTGGGCGGAAGGTAGTGTCAGACTCTTACTGAGTAAAAACTATTGGCTCTTTGAGATGCGCGCGGAACGCTACGCGCCGTATGCTCGGGTCTGGTTCTGGTCCAAACCCGCACTTACAGTGGCAAGTTCGTCAAGCTGCGGTTAGCACAAAACAGAGGAATAAGTCTCATAATTTATTCTTAGAAAAGACATAATAGTAACTTTGACTTAGAAATTTCATAGTTCTGTGTACCAGGAAATAAGACAACATACATAATTATATTCCAGCCATGCTTACAAAACCTTAAAAATGGCAATGTATTTTATAGAATACTGCAAAACATCTACAGTTAAATATAAAAAAAAATCGAGCAATATTTGTGTACAATTGAAAAAGTTTTCCTATATTGAAAACTTGGTAGCTGTGGGATACGTTATAAGCTTTCTCTTCCGATGCAAGCATGTTGTAACTTGAGCGAAGATCCACGTACTCGAACTGAATCGCTCTAACGGTAAGTTATAGAACAAGTTATAACTTTTATCGGTTACATAGTAGCAAAACATAATTCCTCGTTATAATAAAATATTATGAATTGTCGAGTGGTGTAAAAAGGTGCTGTCAATCCTAGCACTTGTTTATTTGTCAAAAGAGTAAGTGACTATGATTAACGACTTACCTACCCGCACAACTGTTGGAATATGAGACCCTAGTATGTCTTAAAATTTGTCGATGCCTTCTTCAAACAGTTACGTGAAAAAGCTTCATAATAATCCAAAAAGGATTTTTAGGTATCCGTGCCTTCCGTAGGAGTAAGTTTACGGGAGGCCTAATCCTTTTTCCAATTCCCCAATCCCTCCTAAATCCCTAAATCTCCATATCCCTATCCATAAAAGGCGAGCCATACACTCATAACAAATCTGGTAAAAATTCAACTTATTATTATTGACATTAGTCTGCTAAGAAAGTAAAAAATCGAGAATTCATGGCATTAAATTAAAAAAAAAATGCTGCTCTAAGGTATATCGATTTGATAGAACGTTGTAAGTTCCTTCAAATAATGCTTTCGTGATTACTGGCCTGCCAGATATTGTCTC
Source organism: Spodoptera exigua (assembly GCA_902829305.4). NCBI lineage: Eukaryota > Metazoa > Arthropoda > Insecta > Lepidoptera > Noctuidae > Spodoptera > Spodoptera exigua. The sequence continues at coordinate 11,812,606 of LR824612.2, forward strand.
CCTAGGGAGGTGTTTAAAAGTATACCAGGGGTTCTCAGGCTGATTTCTTAAGCGGAACTCTCAAGACACCATCGGTTGTAAACATGAAAGGAAATTCAAAAACAAATCGTCTTTGAACTTCTTTCAATTGTATTTTTTTTTTTGATTTATCCAGAAGATAGGGTCTTATCCCAAATATAAAATTGGGAAAAATACTTATGCCATTTTTCACTAATTAATTATTTTCCATAAGCAAATTGTTTCAACAAATTTTTATTATGTTTACATAAAATTACCTTTAGGCATTTTTATTTTTTAAGATAATGTTTATATTTATCTTAACTAGTTATTAATGCACACATCAGCCTATAAATGCCCACTGCTAAGGAAAAGCCTCTTCTCACACGGAGAAGGTTGACAATTAATCACTACGCTTACTCAAGGTGGATTGGCGATTTTAAACTTATGATTAGAAATTATAAGTCCAGGTTTCCACAAGATGTTTTCCATCACATATTTGCCGCTAATTGCTTAGCTCAATTAAGTAACCAGTGCCCATTTTCATAAAAAATAATGTCATTTTGTTTGTCATAGAAATGTATGCAAAACCAACTAGGATGTAGGTACAAACAACTATAATATAGCATGTACGTACAGAAAACAAATCAAAGTTTAAAATCTCTGCAGCTATTTTGAGGCAGGATGTAACAAACGTTGGAAGTTAGCGTGCGACGGCGACACCATTTCGTTTCAAGTGTCGCTGACTCTGTGCCGCGTTTAGACCATGTAACAGTAACTTGATGACCCACTTGCACATGTATTTTTGGACTGATATATTTTTGAGTGATAATAGTGTTGTTTTTTTTTATATAAAATGGTATTTTTATTTTTTTATGTGATAAGACGCCAAACACAAGCAGTGTCAGAAAAGTTAGGAGTTCGTTGTCGGCCATTTTGGATTAGGGTTTTTGAGATTTAGCGATTGGAGAAGGGGAAGAATTGGGCCATCGGTAACTCACTCACACGGCGAAACACAAGGCTGTGGTTGTTTCACGCCAGTTTTATGCAAGACCGTTACATCTCTTATAATTCCGGTCAAGCCGAACCATTCGTGTCGAAGAACGACTCTTCCACTCTTGAATGGCTCTCCTACGTTTTTCTACTACTTAACTGTATTTTTTTAATAATAAGGTTTATTCATTTTAAAATAATGTACTTTTCTCAATTAACGATTGGGAATAAGAGTCTCTTCATCTTTTAATTTATCAATTTAGAAATTCATGTTAGTGTTCGTGTAAATATTGTTCTACACAAACCACCCCAATGTAATGTAATTCCTACATTCCAATAAATGTTCAGGAAAGTGGGTAAACGTTTCAAACGAGGCTAGCAATCAGGAATTTATGTACCAAATGCTCAAGTTTGGATTGCAAACTGCGCACTCTGTACATTTTTACTCGTGACTCTCAAAATGCGAGTGTGAAGAAAATTTTAACATTTTAATTTCGCTCAATGTGTCAATAAATAAGAACTGGAATATAATTCAAACAAAGTTTTAAAATTTATTCGAATTTTGGATTCCTTATACGAGTATCTATTGAAAATGAAACAATGTGTGTCTACTGTTCGAAGGATCACTCTACAGTTTTGTACAGGGTGTAAGTATAGAACGAATTTTTGGACAACTAATTTAGCCTAGAACATAGAAGTATAATCGTTTCATTGAGGCCTGGATGAGACTTTGCCATTCATCATCATCATCATCATCAGCCTATAAGTGCCCACTGCTGAGCAAAGGCCTCTTCTCACACGGAGAAGGTTAGAGCATTAATCACCACGCTTGCTCAATGCGGGTTGGTGATTTCAAACTTATAATTAGAAATTATAAGTCCAGGTTTCCTCACGATGTTTACCTTCACCGTATGTCAGTGGTGTCTAAATAATCATAGAAAGTACATATAACTCGGAAAAAGTCATATTGGTACTTGCCAGGTTTCGAACCCGCACCCTCATGCATGAGAAGCGGGCGCCTTAACCTCCGGGCCACCACGACGTCATTTGCCATTGGTTAACCGTTATTTTTTATTTTTCTCACAGAAAACCGGCGTTAAACACAACAGCATTGTGTTTCGCCGTGTAAGTGAGGTTACCGGAGGCCCGATCTCATCCCCTCTCCCCAATCCTTAAATATCCATAACCCTTACCCTCTAAAAGACCGGCAACGCGCTCGTAACTCCTTTGGTACTGCGGCTGTCCATGGGCGATGCTGATTACTTACCATCAGGTAATCCGTCTGCTAGATTACCGAACTTACCTATAAAAAAAGAATAACACACTCTTTTAATTCTTATATCATCTTGAAACGTGGAAATTTTATGAATGTAATTATGAAGCAACCAACCTGGTCTGATGATGGAATTGAAGGTGACTGATGGATGTCAATATGTCGAGGTTTGACTCAACAAACTCGCCAATTTTTCTTGGTGACGGGTGATAAAAATTTGAATGAATTTTATCTAAATATTTTACTTTATCAAATAAAGAGTTAATTAGGCATGCACACTTATACTGATGGTACAAAAAATGATAAATATATATTTATTACTTATATTTATAATAAAATATATCTTTTATTTAATCAGGCTTTACGTTTTATATTTTTTTTAGATTTTAAAAATCTTATTTGTACCACGAAACTTATGGCTAACGATGTATATTTAGTATATTTAGGCCCAGACCTCTTTACATAAGGCTCATATTAGAACAGAGAAAACTGGTTGTTACGTTAATTATATAACTGACATGTACTCTTTTACTCCTTCGGGAAATAAACATGCATGATATTATGTGTTGTTTTAGTTAAATAACTCACAGTGTACTTTTATATAGCCAAACTTTGTAAAGTAGTTAAACGTTGCAAATTGCGAAGTAAAACTATAAACAACATTTTTGTCGGGATTTTAAAGTCGTTTCTTTTAAAGTTTAGTGCTATAGTGTGCAGAAGCGGTGTCATTGTAGAGCTTAAGAGGTGTATCGGGACTAAATGGTCTCAAGGATTTACTTTTGGGCTATTTTTGTTTATTGCTTCTGTGTTTGAGAGATTTTTGAATAAAATTCATTTATGTGATTGGCTTCGAGTCTTATGTCAACTTCTAGATCTCGGTAATTACAAACACCTTTTAAAAATTAAGTATTCTTCAAGTGTTGTGACTAAATAATATCAATTTCGAATGTCGCATACAGACCCGGAACAATTCTATAAATCACATAAAAAATTATTACGTATGGCAGTCAAAACAATGTCAAATTTCTAAATTTCGACAGTTTTTCTGTAAACCCAAAATCATGAAGTTTATTGTTTCAAAAACAACTTCTAACAAATGGTACCAGTACACTGACACTTTTACATCGATATAGAACAAAATCGATTGTATGGATAGCAACGTCGAGCAAAAAAAAAAAAACTTGACAAATTGGTTACTGTAGCTTCCTATAAATCGTTCAAACGTCAACGGTTGCGCGATGGCCGACCACTTTGGCACAAAAACCGATCTCCCGCGGACTTTGACTAAAGAAAGTTATATCATGGCATGTGGGTTGAAGGATAAGATAGTGATGAAGGATGAAGATAAAATTTCCGACAAACATTTATTTTTTTATAACAAACAATAGCATTATTTAAAGAAACATTGCTTCATTTATCGCTGATATTTTTAACATTGAAATCGTGCTTAGTCCGTATATTACGTAAGTTTAGGCTTCACAGTTTTATGTGCAAGCAATGAATCCAGAATGCCTATTTTGCGTTGGATAATTAGTAGTTTATGATAAACCTTAATTTTTTTTTAATTTAGATCAATATCAGCTGGTCACATTAGCCTTTGTGGCATTCAAAATTCAAACATTCTTATAATCAAATATTCTTAAAGAAAGAAAAGTAATAAATAATAATATAAATCCACCATTATTTCCTCAACCCAAGTTCAACATATCAGAACAAAGCGTTAAACTACAAGTAGTACGTATTCATTGACGCACCCTTAATCTGCGCGTTCGTTTGTACGGTATTATTCTACTCTGTAACATAACCCTCGAATTTGGGAGGATCAGAGGTTTCGGGAGCTCCTATTGTTTTTGGAGACCAAAGACCGACTAATTGTCTAGTATGTACATCTATTGAGTGAATAGCGGTTGTAAAGCAATGGATAATGTAATAAAGTGGATTAGATTTGGGTACGACGAACAAATAGTTTGAACAATTACAATAATTTATAGTCAGAATACGGATGAAAACTAGTTTAAAGAATTTAAGGAAGAAGTTTAAGTAAAAGACAAAGGAAACTGGAGTTCAGGATAGGAATTTCTTTGTTGGGAATTAACTAGGAATACAGATAGTCTTGAAGCTAATGTTCGAGCGGACTGTTCTGACTATGTTTTCTTTCTGTAGTTTGAAAATAAACTAAAAAAGAGTTACTATAATATAACCATGTTAACAAAAGATAAAACCTAGATCAAGAAACTAATTATAATGTTTGAAGCTGTCATATAATTTGATTTTTTTCTCATTGTTATGGATGAAAATAATAATAAAAATAATAATAACTCTATGGCTCGATGTCAATATGACATGTCAAATTTTTTCTCTGCAAAATTTATAAAATTATAAAATTATAATAAATACAAATATATATAATACCAATAATAAACCAAATAAAAAAATCCCCTTGGCAAAAACAACAACACAAACAGACAAAATGAAGAAAATTCCGTACAATAAGACAAAGAGAAAAAAGGTAATGACATAAGAACTCGGAAGAAACAATCATGTTGACGAGAGCCGCAGCACGTCGTGCACGCCCACCACCTCCGGCCTCGTCGCTCAGCTCCGCCTCGCCGCCGCCGGAATCCAGCCCCACCGTGAGTGATGTGACACCGGCCGTGGCAGCTGCGTCGAGCTCCAGCGACGAGTACTACTCTCCGCCGACGACACCACCACCTACGCGTCGCCGGGGAGGACGCCGGCCGCCGGCCCGCTTAGGACCTCGAGGCCCACCGGCTTCTGATAGGGTCCCAGCCGTCGGCGGAAGTGTGCAGCGCATGCGATGGACACAAGCAATAAATGAAAACGTCATGCGCGCATACTATGGGGCTACAGAGGGAGGAAACAACCTGACCGCGTACCGTGTTCGGATGCTCTCTCTGTTTCAGGTGCTTGAGCCAGCCGTCAACGTATCAGCTCAACGACTGTCGGATCAGGTGCGGGTCATCCAGCGTAACCGTATGCTGGACGATACTGTGCTTGATCGCCTTCAAACGGAAATGGGTAGCCGTGCCAGTGCCTCCTCGTCGCGGACTGTGGTGCCAGCGACTTTGCCACTGACCAGCCACGGTATTGTTAGTACCGTCGCTGATGAGGAAAGTACTGATACGGTTGCACACGTAAGTACCCAGTGCATTGATTAATTGAGGAGTGCTTTGGAATGTGCGATTCGGGAATATCGCTACATATCACCCGAACTCAGACCACGCTTGCCTCGTTTGCCCATGCATAACAAGAATAAAGCGCTGGTGGCTGCGCTGGATTCGCAGTTATCTAATTATTTAGATGACTGCGAAGACCTCGGTGATACACAATCGATAATGTACTGCGCGGCCGTAGCGGCATGTCGTGTGGCTCACTTCAAATTCCCTACTAATGACGTAACCACACGGCCGAAACCAGCTGTACCGGCCTGGCAGCGCAGGATTGAGTGTCGTATTGCTGGGGCCAGAGCACTCACCGGCAAATTAATCTGCTTCAGGGAAGGCAATACCCGCCCCAGAGTGATGCGCTTTGTGAGACGGGCATTTTCGGGGACAGATATCAGCCCCCGAGACTATATGTCCCGCGTCACAGAGCGCATCGACTTTCTGAAGCAGAAGGTATATGCATGGGCAAACCGTATTCGGAGGTACAGGCGACGGGTGGAACGATATACCCAGAATCGCACATTCCGGAGTAATGAAAGGTGGGTGTATAGGACTTGGGAGCGACCGGACCATGGTGTGACTGATAGACGCCTCCCGGATGATGACGCCATGTGTTCATTCTGGCGCAGCATCTGGTCGGTGCCTGTCAGTCACACTGAGGGTGACTGGATTCGGGATGTCGAACGCGCGTGCGATCCAATACCACAAATGGGGACAATTAACATCAGTCCCCAAGATGTTGCTCGTGCAGTCCGTCCGTTGCCTAACTGGAAATCTCCAGGGCCGGATGGACTGCACAATTTCTGGATCAAGTGGTTGACAAGGGCACACGCTCGTTTAGCATCTCAATTCCAGTCTGCTGTAGAGTCAGGATCGCTCCCCAAGTTTCTAACGACAGGAGTAACCCACCTGCTCCATAAATCAGGTAGTACTGCGGAACCCAAAAATTATGGACCGATCACGTGTCTGCCGACGGTCTATAAAGTTCTTACATCCATACTGAGAAGTAAAATTAATAGTCATATTGACAAAAATAAAATCATGTCAACTGCTCAAAATGGATGTAAGAACGGATCCCGCGGTACTAAGGAGCTACTCCTCATTGATATGGCCATCAGCCAACAGGTTCGACGTTCCCGAAAGGATCTGTCGACATGTTGGATAGATTATAAGAAGGCCTATGACTCTATTCCTCATACATGGCTCATGAGGGTGTTGGAATTGTATAAAATTGATACAATACTACGCACCTTCCTGATGTCCTGTATGAGGCAATGGAGTACGGTCCTTCGCTATCCGGGATGTCGACATACCCAAAGGAACAGCGAACCTGTAAGGATCGAGCGTGGTATATTCCAGGGTGATAGTTTGAGTCCGCTTTGGTTCTGCCTAGCTTTGAATCCTCTAAGCACACTCCTAGAGAATTCAGGCCTAGGCTACCGGTTGAAGAGAGGTGGTCAGGTTATATCTCACCTCCTTTACATGGATGACTTGAAGCTTTTTGCCCCCAACAAACTGCAACTGATGGAGCTACTCAAGCTAACCGAAACCTTCAGTAGTGCCATCAGGATGGAGTTTGGTGTGGACAAATGTGCGATCATGCATGTAAAACGAGGGGAGGTTGTGGAATCTGTGGGAACTCAACTCACGGATTCCATAAACCTGAGGTCCCTCTCTCCAACAGAAACCTATAAGTATTTGGGTATGTCGGAAGCTTTAGGCATCAATGTCACTGACATGAAGCAATCGCTGAAGGAGCGTTTCTTTGGTCGCCTGAAGAAGATATTTAATAGCTTTCTTTCAGGTGGAAACAAAGTGCGCGCCTTCAACGGTTGGGTCATGCCGGTATTGATGTACTCTTTCGGCGTACTCAAATGGTCTCAAACTGAACTGGACGCCCTGGATAGGCAAGTCCGAACAATGCTGACTGCATACCGAATGCATCATCCGCGGTCGTCGGTGATGAGACTGTATATCCCGCGGAAGTATGGGGGTCGAGGCTTTTTAAATGCCAAGACCCTACACAACCGCGAGGTATGTAGTCTCAGGGAATATTTCTTAGCTGCCGACGTGGATATGCATCGAGATGTAGTGGCAGTGGACAAAGGTCTCACCCCGCTCTCCCTGGCTATCGAGAACTGGCGCAAACCCGTCGTACTTGACACTAACGCTCGCAGGGAAGTATGGCAGAGCAAGGAGCTTCATGGACGCTTTTTCCGAGCCCTACATGGACCGGATGTAGACCAAGTGGCGTCCGTAGCCTGGCTGCGTTTTGGTGACCTCTTTGGGGAAACCGAAGGGTTTGTCTGTGCAATTATGGACGAAGTTATCATGACGAATAACTACCGGAGATTTATTGTGAAGGACGGCACGGTTGACATCTGTCGGGCATGTCACCGTCCGGGAGAATCAATTCGTCACATAATCTCTGGTTGTTCTCGTCTAGCTAACGGCGAGTACTTGCATAGGCACAACCTTGTAGCCAGGATCATACATCAGCAGCTTGCTCTGAAATACTCTCTTGTGGAATCGGAAGTGCCGTACTACAGGTATGAGCCCGACCCAGTCCTTGATAATGGTCATATCACCTTGTACTGGGACCGGTCTATCATCACTGACAGGACTATTGTGGCCAATAAGCCTGATATTGTGGTGGTGGACCGGAAGGAGAGGCGTGCAATGATTGTTGACATAGCCGTCCCACATGACGAGAACCTTGTGAAAGCCGAGAAAGATAAACTGATCAAGTATATCGACTTGGCTCGCGAGGTTGTCGACATGTGGGAAGTGGATTCAGCTATCATTGTACCGATAGTCGTGTCAGCCAATGGCTTAATAGCCAAGAGCCTCGACCAACATCTTAGGAGGCTCTCGTTAGGTGGCTGGATCAAGGGCTTGATTCAGAAAGTGGTACTCCTGGACACGGCTCGTATTGTCAGGAGGTTCCTTTCTCTGGAGCCCTGACCGCCGGTAGCTTGGACCCAGTTCCCGATACCGGTGGGACACTATTTTTTATATTTTTAAATGTTTTTTATTATTTATTTTTAAGAAATATTTAAAAATGTAATTTATATGTTTATGTGCTAAATAAATTAATAATAATAATTAAAATAATAAGTAATTGATGCATATGGAAAATGTAGTAAATAAAATATGTACGAGAAGTATTCTCGTACATTTATATTACTTTCCTAATACGATTACGACGAATATGCACAAAACGACGTCAAAACAACTGTAGAAAGACGTAACTTAGTAAATATTCAAAACGCCATTGTACATAATTCTTATTTCTGTGAGATCCCAAACATAATTTATAGATTGAATCACCAAATATTTAGCCTCGCCACGGCTCAAACGATTGCATTCATAAAGAAAATCAAATAGCTCATTACGTGCCAATTGGTATACTTCTGCTTATTGTTCCATTATTAATATTTTCTTTTCTCTCACTAAATTGCTTTTCTTCAGTGAAATGTTTTAGAAAAGATTCTTGATTAGCCTCGTGATTTTCTTTGTACGTCCTTTGTGAGAAAGTTTTTTCTCCAGTTCATTTGGATTTAAAAATGGTTGGAGCTCTAGCCCTTTTTGTGTTAAAAGAATTTCGTGTGGCATTCTTTGTCTGAGTTCATGTCGCGTTCAGAGGGATTTTGTTTGTGGACATTATTTTTATGGAAAATGTAATGCTGGATTTACTGCTACGATCCTTATTGTTTTAGATATTGCTCTGTTATTTTATAAAAACTTACGGCATTGAAGAACTTTCATACTAAACAGTTAGGTTAAAGTGAAATCAGAACATATTTTTGTCCTGTTCACAATCTCCAACCCAACAGAACATGTGTGTTTAATAGAAGGTACCAAAACAATTATCATTATGTGTGGTATAAAAACTTTTTCCTCTCCAATGCACATGTTCTTATGTTAAACACAAATTGCTCGCCCACCTGTCGCGACTTAATTGGATTCTTTATGCGAAAATATTGTCCCTTCAGACCCTACAGTGCCCAATTAAACCTGACCTTTCCAGCAACCCGAATTCAGCTCGTCTAAAACTGAATCTGTGGTGTTTTGGGATCAGATTAAACTGGACAATGACCCTTCCGCTTGCCTTGATTAACGTTTCCTTGCTTTTGTGTGTAACGTACCCGTTAATACGAATTAATACGATTTTCCATTCGTACCATGAAGAGAAGTGCAGTCATACGGGAATTTTATCTGAACCGTATAATTTATTTTGCTCTTTATTGGAGTGTAGGAATTTCGAAGATATTCCATAGAGCATACATGCCTTATGTCTGATAATGTATGTATCCAATTTAGATAATGTGTTTTGCTTAGCTCCTTTTGATGGCTTCCGGATCTTAAACAGACATATTTATATGTTCTGACTTAAATCTGAGATTTGATTACCTTTGTTTACACAAAAAAGAAAAATACAAAGGAGTATATTTAAATAAATGTGTATATTAAAGTATAAAAACAAGAATAAACTAAAACTATTCACAAAAAAAAATTGAAAAGCAACCACAGTAATGGAAAAAAATAAGTAATATCACAAAAGCCAAGCTCGTCTTTATTTTCCTTGAAAGACGAATTTCTTATTCAACCTATTCGAATTCCCGCCACGAATTTGCCAATGACGTTTCTTCAATACTTCGACCGAGTATTTTATTCCTCCATTTATTATTTTCGTTTGTCTTTAGCCACCATTCTTGGCTCAAGTCAGCACAGGTTCCGAAAGTAATTTCCATTGGCCTCCAAAGCGATATCCTTGTTTTTGAAAAACTCAGTGCCAACAATTCGCAGTTTTCTCTCGTTTTTTTTGTTTTCCGATATAAAATTCGGATCGTTTCGAATGTTTACTTAGAAAATGAGGGCATTTTTGGCGTGCTTTTGTTTTAACTTAGAGAGTTGAGCAAGTTTGGAAATGATATTTGAATAAAAGTGTGAATGTAACTTCATTATTATTGCTAAAGAAATTGGTAGAATAAAAACGGTGTTAGCAATATTTCGTTAAATGATTTGTAGCGTATAGCGATTAGATCAAAATGCCTGTGTTCGTTGTTTGTTTGCGGAAATTGTAACAATTGATTGAGATGGATGAGCCACCGTGTTCTGTTAGTAGGAGATTCATGTCTCTGTAATAAGCGATCTGTCTTGAGATTGCTTATTTTCTTTTTAATGGCTGGATTTGTTTTGGTAAATTTTTCGTTTTGTTTGTGGCTGTGCAAATATTTAGTAAAGGTATGATGATGATTTGTCAAATTCATAACTTCTTTTCGAATGTCGAAAATGGTATGTATTTATTTTTATGAATTGGGTTCGAAATTCATTGATTTGCATCACACTTTTTTGTATCAAATACAATTGTTTCACTTTAATTTAATTAAAATAAAAACACGAAAAGTGAACTGAATATTAAAATAATCAAACGAGAGAATTGTTATTATTCAAAGAAATTAAATTAATTTATTAGAGAAAAAAGTATATTTTCGATTGAGTAATTATTCCTAATTTTCCATGACATGTAATAAAACTTACAACTTATTTTAAAAACACTAAAACTGAGCTGAACCTTAAATCAATAAATGAGAGAATCATTATTTATATCGAAAATATTTAATCAATTTCTTAGGTAAAGCACTTATTATTTTTAAATAAACAGTAAATTCCTAATTTCCATGTCAATATATTTAAAACTTCGGATTCCATGGTATCCAATGTCTGTTTTAAAACCAAAATGGCCAAGTACTCAATCACTGAGGAAGGTTAGGTATATTAAAGATACCTGCATAAAAACCCCACATGGGATCTAATGGACAGGGATCCATGAGGCTTTATTTTTAATCAAACCCGTTCTACACCTGTCCATATTTATTAAACATTCGGAGGGAATTAAGTCCGGTAAAATTTAAAACGCATTTTTTGTGAACAATTTTAGCAAATTAATCATTTTTGTATGCATTGTTTTTGTGGTTATTGATAAAAGGGTTTGTATGGATTCTTATTGGCTTATATTTCAAAAACCTTTTGAGTATGAGTGCTGCTTTTAGTTCAATAAATGTTAGCATTTTTAGGGTTTCTAACTTGTAATTTAGAACATCCTGTTAAAGAGGTTTTATGCTATACCTATGATGTACTCAAATATGTTTAACGGTAACCTATTCCTAAATAACAATTTTGAGGATGTTAAAATTAAAATTAATTACAGGAGAAAGTAAAGATTTTACTTTAAGTCATTCTTAGCTCTGATCTCCCTTTTCTGTATTTCATCAGTTCTGAAGGACTAGTATTGATACTTTTAATCCAGCCATATTTGCTACACGGCGAAATAGAATAATAAAACTCCCTTTAATTTTAGAACACATGTAAACGAGACTGGTTTTTTCATTCTTCATTTAGTAAAAAATGAGCATCGCGCTGTACTATTCGCATAGTGGAATAATAAATAACATTTTGAATATCATAATTTATGCGAAGCTCCAAAAGTAGCGGCGCCTAGCGTGACCTACTTTTGTTCTGTGTATATTGTGAGAAAGTGTTCGCACAGTGTAGTAGATTCTTCCGTAGGTAACTTAATCACGAGATTCGAATATTTCACAAGAATAATATTTGGAACGTGAAGTTATGAATTTGAACTTTAAATTTCAGTTTAAGGTCTACAGGTGTTTACGATCTCATTAATAAGAAACGTAATAATATATAAAAGAGAAAAAGTGGGGGCGATCCATACTTCGCATAAATGGGTTGGCTCAACCGGAGTGATATCACATCCTCGCAGAATACCAGCGTGAAACCACGTTGTTGTTTTACTGAGTGAGTGAGATAACCGAAGGCCCAAATCCTTACCCTTCCCAATCCTTGAATCCCAGAAACACCATATCCTCATGATGTCGGCAAGGCAGTTGGAACTCCTCTGGTATACCATCAGGTCAACCGCGTATACGTTTGCCGGTGTATCACATTAATAAGTTCGTTGGGAGCGCCTGATAAAATAAAGAAACCAAATTGCAACCCTACTTTAATTTGAAGTAAAAAGTATAGTCACTTCTAGAAATGTACAACCGCGTACACTTGAATACAAAGGCAAAAGCGAACACAATGACTTGGTCTATTCGCGTACATACACCAGAAATTCAATTATTTTTATGTCCACAAAAGAAAAAAAGATTCTTTCGGAATTTTAAACTAACATCACTAAACCGAGATAGGGATAATCCTAATAGCTTCTGACATTTTCATATTTTCCATTCCGTTTTTCCTCTTGCGAACTAATTTACGTTCATCCTTTTGACAGCGACATCTAACGCTCATAGCGTTCCAAATGGAAAAGCAAATTTGTTTAGCCGAATGCATTACTCCTGCCATTTGGCTTCATAGTCACCGTACATTTTTTGTTGATTTTCATAAAGGTCCTTCCAAAAATTTAAACTGGTTTAGGTGTAAGGTTAAATTGGAAGGGGTATACCTATTCGGTTTTGTGACTTGATGCTTAGGGTTTCATTCGTTTATTTTCATCGGGCTATTATTTTAGTATAAATGCGACGATTGCTCATGTCTTTGGACGCGTATAACAAAATCCTTGTTCTTCCCTTTCCCTCCTTCTCCCTGTGCCATGTTGTTCCCTGTTTCTCGAAGAGTATCTATAAATTATCTGATCGGCTCCCTACATTTCCACAAAGAATTTTACTTTGGTATGGTTAGGAGTCGATTTCATTGTTCATTGTCTGAGGGCTGCTTAATCATTGAATTAATGACAATATCTTAAAGCCATTCGAATTATTTTAAGTTAATGAGACTAGGTTTCAAGGGATGTTAGATACTGATACTGTCGAAAATGAGATACAATATTTTTTTATACAGGGTGTCAGGTAAAGGATGGATAACCTTGAAATGCCTTTTAGTATATCCTTTGGCCATTCAGAAAAAACAACGAAAAGGAAAGTATCATAGGTAGTACCTAAATTATTATGTCTTGAAGTAAAAGAACTGGGGCTAGAGGTAATACAAAATGATCCTTTAACATTACGTTCATTACATTATTGCATAACCACGATGATTAAACATTGCTTTAAAAATAAATTTTGCACGATTTGTCATAAATTAATTTGCCAGTTTTTTTTTCGTATTTTTTTGTATATTTTTTGAATAGCCATAAGATATACTTAAAGGTATTGCAAGGTTATCCATTCTTTACCGGCCCCTGTGCGTGTTTACAATACAAACCAAGTGTTAGTATTATGCTTAAATATTGTTAATTTGCTTGTTATTACCTATTTTTCTTTTTTCTGGCTAAATTTTCTCACCCTAGGTGTCTTGTTTCTCTTACCTATATTTTGCCAATCGAAGGACTGCAGAAAGAGAGATTTTAAATACAGAAACAGCTTAGGTACCTGTTTCTGTATTTGTTGTCCCATTTACTATATGTGTGATGTTTAGAATAAATTATAAATAAATAAAATACAATTTTCAATCATAAGCAATCGGCAGAACGTAATTTTAAAATCGCCCTTTTATAAAATAGGTACAGGTGGGATCTGAATAATTGATTTGTTTCTGTTTTACCAAATAATCCGGTGAGTGTACAATTGAATTATAAATGGCCACCCGAGTACGTTCACTCGTTCGCCCATGTTTGCTAAATGTGTTTTGTTTATTGAGTATTTTAGGAAAAATACTTAGTCGGGTCATAAGTTCTGTCAAAACCTTATATTTTTAATTTTCGATTACTGGCCAGAAATTCTTCGACTTATTTTAAAAATAGAACTTTCGCGCTTGTAGAAAATAAAAAAGAAATTATTTTTTATTCATTTTTAAATATGGAGTGGTCGAATAAAGAAGACAGAATCGCGGTTATCGCGTTGCACCGCTGTGGTTACGCGCCAAAAGACATTTTCAATATTCTTCAAAATTTGAAAATAACGTTACGGTTTGTTTATCGTACTATCAAACGATACACCGAAGAGTCAAGCTTCGAAGATCGTAAGAGAAGCGGCCGACCTCGCACAGTTCGGACACATAAGGTCATCAAAGCAGTGAAGGCGCGAATCGAACGAAATCCCGTACGTAAACAAAAAATCCTAGCTCTGCAGATGGGGCTAAGCAGAACCACTGTTAAAAGAGTACTAAATGAAGACCTGGGACTACGAGCTTATCGTAAAAAGACAGGACATTTTTTGAACGAGCGTTTAAAAAAAATTAGGCTAGACAGATCCCGCGCTTTGCTACGACGGTACGCGGGAAAAAAATACCGCGAAATTCTTTTTTCGGATGAAAAAATTTTTACTATTGAAGAAAGTTTTAACAAACAAAATGATAAGGTGTATGCCCACAGCAGTGAAGAAGCAAGCGCGCGTATTGCGAGGGTCCAGCGTGGGCATTACCCTTCCTCATTCATGGTTTGGCTTGGAGTCTCATATTCAGGCGTAACTGAGGTGTTTTTCTGTGAAAAAGGTGTGAGAACTAGTGCCGAAGTTTATCAAAATACTGTCCTAACAAACATAGTGGAACCTCTTTCTCAGACAATGTTCAGGAACAGGCATTGGATATTCCAACAGGACTCTGCACCGGCTCATAAGGCACGAAGTACGCAAGACTGGTTGATCGCTCGTGGAATTGACTTCATCCGGCATGAAGACTGGCCCTCTTCTAGTCCAGATTTAAACCCACTGGACTACAAGATATGGCAATATTTGGAGGAAAAAGTCTGTGCTAAACCTCACCCGAATTTGGAGTCTCTCCGAGCATCTCTGGTTAAAGCAGCGGCAGACATAGATATGAATGTGGTGCGTGCAGCGATCGATGACTGGCCGCGTAGATTAAGGGCATGTGTTCAAAATGGGGGAGGGCATTTCGAATAATGTAAATAAAATTATATTGTACATTTAATGACCTTTCATTTCATATATAATTTTTAAATAATTGTCAAAAGGCGTATAAGTTATTACATCAAAAGTTTGTGACAGAACTTATGACCCGACTAAGTATATGGTCGCCTTTTTGGTAATAATGGATGAAAATGATGATTTCGAAATTGAATTGTGTTGGATGATTTATTGCTTGTTTTATGTATTATGTGTACATTTGAAGTTTTTATGGCTCTGTAGACTGTAATAAAGGTAAAAACCAACAATCGGTAGGCAGAAGTGCTTTTCCAAATACACATAGTTACATAGATGCTTATGTTTTGTTTTAAAATCATATAGGTCGCCTCAATAGTCACCACATATTATAAGTAAAACAAAATCGCTATGAGCAGTATGTTCCTATGTGTGCTTAGATATTCAAAACTATATCACAGATTTTGAGCATTATTTATCGAGGTTTGCGGTCACAGTCATGGGTAGAAACCCAGTACAGAATATATCAGATAAATACTTGATAGGACGGCAAGAGCTTACGCAATCAAGAATTCACTATGCGTAGGTATATCCGAACCCGCAATATCATTCTAATATAAAACGGATAAGACAGTACGACATATCGAAGACAATCGGATATAAACGCAAAATGTCGTCTAAATATGCAAACGATCACCAGAGAAACGCGGAGCGTAGCGCCATTTTTCAATCGTAGTACGCGAGTTGGCGTACTTAATCGTTTCAGCCGACAGATTAACTTTTTGTTTGTATGTGTTCAACTTCGTCGGGACTTGCGTTTTATTTGGATGCTAGCAATAGAAGATTTTTATTTATTTCTAAATTTTGTTGTATTATCGACAAGCCTCAAGATGATTGGAAAACATTAATTTCAATTTCAAACGTTTGAAAAAAATCTGATTATTATTATAACTATCGATATCTGCATGTCGATCTAAAACACAATACTTGATAAGTCACTGTTGCTTCCCACAAATCGAACGAAACGAGCCCAGAATCAAGTCCAATTTAAACGAAAACAACTTTTTTATTCCGAACGATTTTACTTTGACAATATCGATAGCCGAAATATCAAAGTTTTTCACCGTGAAATATATATTTTAGTAGCAACAGTGGAGCAATCAATCGCGGCAGGCGAACGTCTGCACAACGCTAAAGAAATGTCAATAGACGACAAGAAAATTTATCTTTTCCTTGCGGAAATTGAAATTTCGACCTCCGGCCGTCAAGTGGGCTGTCACCACAAATGTACTGAAAGAAGGAAGAAAGGAAGATTAAGCCTTTTATGTTTATTATAAGTGGTAACTAAATAGCTTTTTTGACGAGTAAATTGTATGGTTCTAGAAATAAAACCGCCTGTATATCGTTCTCGTTTATCCACTTAGGTAATTAGATATTTTGTTAGTCTAGTCGGCAGCTGTTATTAGATACGTGTAACATAATGTTAATGACATTTGGCATAACTACCCGCTTTGCTAAAAGTGATGAGTAAAATAGTTTCACACGAATACTTTTGCTTATAAGTATTTCAATTTGCTCAATTAACGAAGATAATTTAGAATAAACAATTCGACGATGATAAATGTACAGAATCTTTTTAGAGAATGGACAATTTTTTTGGTAAAATAGAACAAAATATAGCACGATGTGCGTGTGTGCACGATATTTTGATTTTTCATAGCGTGTAATTTGGATTGAAATCTGCAATCTGTAGTGGCAATGGTCAGCTAACATTGCTCGAAGGACGAACAGTCGATGGGTAAGTAAAGTTCTTTGGTGGCCAACGACCACAGACTGGGAGAGGTAGCGTGGGTAAACCTCCTGCTAGGTAGCCCGACGACCTCCTCAGTTGCGAGAAGCCAATGGATGTGTGTTAGCAGCGGACGTCTTACGACATTTGACGAAAATGATAACAATTATGATTTCCATACTAATCGTACTTCCAAGAGTTACACCCAAACATGATGATTGTTCAATTGATGCTACATATTGTGCTGATATAAGTACGCAAATATTTCATTCTAACCAGATAGGTAAGTCGACAGTCGACAGGTTTACAATAGACTAATAACTTTATTGAAAAACAATAAGGTTGAAAATCTAATCACGAAGAGCCCTCCACCTCTAGCATTTAAATCCAGTATAAAATTGGATTTTTCTTTTTAAATATCACCTTCAAGCGACTCTGATTCCATCACAATCTTGGTCACAGTTCAATACACCGCCGACCTCTATTGGAAAAAGTATTCATAGTTATAGTAACTCTACAATTTATTTGCTCATTCAACGGAATCCTACCGCGACATTATCATAACTAAGGGCAAGGGAAAAACTCCCATTCGATTTCGGGTCCGTTTTTCAGAAGAAAGCGAGACCCAAGTCCCTTTTAGCCATAAAAGTTATTTTACATCTATCGCGAATTTCCACAAAATTGAATTTGCACAGAAATACTTTCTATGTCTAAGTTTTTATCGAGGCTAACAACGTGCGAGTCCATTGAATTTGATGTAGTGATATGAACTCTATTACAATATATTATGTTCTTTTTTCGCGGAAAATAATTCTATTTCAAGAAGCTTTTAAGACCCATTCATTTACTCCTAACCTAGGTAAGGAATACATTACCAGGGTTGAATTCCCTCTAAACATCAAACGAAGACATGATACTCTACAAGTGAAACAGAAAATTCAATATAAAACACTAAACAAAGTTTAAAACCATATTCTCTAACATCAAATATCTATTTAGCCACGAAACATGTATCTGTTATACATGTTTCATACATTGAATATACTACTAAATGAAGTTGAACTCACTGCTTCAAATATAAAGAGCACTTAATAGACTACTGAATTAAGCTGTATTATACGTGTGAATATTTAGAATTTAACCCTTAATGAGACATGGTTCTATTAAGTAGACCTTTGTGTAGAAATTTACACTGCTGTAATATTAATTTTCGTTTACTCTCAGGTGTAAGAGTGTGTAGGTAAATTGAGTATTAACGTTAATATTTTAAGTACATTTTTGTTTAATAGTATAAATTCATAATTTTCCATTTATGTATCTCTAACTAACTCTGTTTGCTTTTAACGGCTTCGCCCACGTTACTCGGACGAGAATAATTATTAGTATGTGATACATAGGATTTTCATCCAGTCTGTTAAGTAGTTTTAAACTAAAGATAACAAACATCCAGTTATCGATGATCAGAAACTTTTGTCTTCAAAATATAAGGAGGATGTTTAAAACCGTGTCAACTGCTCTGTGACTAATTTCGGACCTGGTGAGTCCTTCGAGTCTTTTTTCGACATCACATAAAAGAATCGCCGGTGCCAGTCTAATTATCCAAATTAACATCGAAATAAAACATTACCTTAACAATTTAAGCTTACAAGCATTTGAGCCTTGAGCTGTTCCATTATGTGCGGAGACTAGTCCTAACGCCGGAACTCGGAATAATTCATATTTCCATTAGGATCTCAATGAATTACGTACTAAGTCTACACAGGAGGGGTGGTTTTATGAACTATTGAAGATGTAAAGCGACTTGAAGGCGCAGGAATGGTAGTATTTTTTAAAAAGAATTACAAGTTTTCTTTGATTTCTTGTTATGCCAAAAGTGTATCCTTATTCCTTTGCGTTCTACTTTGCGACATAACTAATTACCAACGTGATATTAACAAACATCAAAAAATTGCAGAATTTATTTTATTTTTGTACTTTATACACATTTATATTTCGTGTGACTAAATGTCAACAGGCAGCAATGGCTAGTGTAATAAAAAAAAGTTTGTGTGACTCTGGGCCACACAAAGTTTTTAAGGAGCCCGTTTCTCATGCTTAATGCATATATTTTCTAATTATAAGTTTGAAATCGCCAATCCACCTTGAATGCGTGGTGATTAATGTTCAAACCTTCTACGTGTGAGAAGATACCTTTGCTCAACAGTGGGCATGTATAGGCTAATGATGGGATGTGAAATGTCAACAGCTTTTTCTGCCAGTCATCCTTTAGGTAATGTTAAGATGTACGTGGTAGGTGTAATGCAATTCAGGAAGTTAAAGGTGTACAAATTTAATTAAATTCAAAGTTGTACAAAAAAAAAACATCCATGAAAAATCTACGTCATCCAAACAAAATCGTTTTCGGTTTTAGATAAAAATATCAACATTTTCCGCAACCTCCACCACATACCAAGCGCCAGTATTTGCTTGCCGACTCAAGTGAGGTGTTCACTGTTCACTCTGTTCAGTCCTCACATTATTTACATACGAATGTACATACAACGTAAGTATATTATTCACCCTTTTGTGAGTAGGTACATACGCGCTCATCCGAGTATCTAAACATAAGGAAAACAAAACTAAATCTACACAAACATAAGATGGGTGGGCAATCATTGCCAAGGACTGAGAAAAGGGTTTTTGAACGAAATTAGCGGCTGTTGCGTTGAAATAAGTGTTATGATATAGGTAGAAGAATTATGATTCGATAGGTATAATGAACCCTAAGGCTGCAAAGTACAGCAGCAAGCGTATTAATGCCGGCCCTGGTCTTTGGGGCTAACCGTAACAGAGAAACAGAGCTATACAAGTTGTCTAGCTCTGTCCCTTACCCACACTGAAGTAAGATTAAAACAGTCTTACTTTGAATGTCATGGTTACCCCTATTAGCAGGAGATTGAGAATGGCTTGGTTTTTAGTCAATAACAGTCTGATATACCCTCTAGCTCCACTTAAGGTAAAAGAAGTCATTTCATGTATTTATTCCCTCAACATAAATGTTGTAAAGCATAAAAATTGGGTCCACTAATATACTTTTATTGGAGTGATTTTTCCTGACGATTATCTCAATACATCTCAGTAACGCAGAACAAACTAAAAACTAGTACTCCACTACTCGTTTGCTTATATCGAGAACAAAAGTACAGACAAAAGCTAGTACGATATACCTAGTATGATTTATTACCTGACTTAAAATCTAGTTCAACAAAGGAACAAGTATTGTTAGAAAGCTCTAGAATTCTCAAAGGCCCAACCGTCGTCGGTACCCTGTTCCCGATTCATGGACCGAGATATTTTACATGTATTTGGGTATGAACTATGAAATGTATATTAATGACTGGGAATAAGAGACATAGATGTAAAGAGGTTTGTTTCTATTCTGTTTAAAATATGTAGTAAACGAAGGTTGAAATTCGCGTAGCAACAGAAATGTGTTTTACGGTATTTTGCTTGTAACACTATACATTCACCAAATGATACACTAAATAGTTCACATTAAGACTTCCAACTTAAGTCCAGTTTCGTCGGTATCTAAAATTGCACCCAAAAGTTTGAGAATTTTTTTGTATAAAGTATTTGATATTTAATAAATTATATTATATTCTTTTAAAAATGTTATAACAAAACGAACACCGTTCATATTTCGAAAAACGTGACACAAAACGCCACGTCATAAACGTAAACACAAGAAAATTTCAAATTTTACACATTATATACCCATATTTGCTTTGACGGATTACGAAGAAAAGCAACGTGGGCGTTTGAAAATAAAATATTCTTTTAAAGTTGCTGTACACAGGGCTGTGTTGGTAAAAATTCTTGTTCGCATGCATTTGGCGGGAGTACTGCTGGTATCATCCGGGCTTAGAGTAAGCGCTTTGCAGAAATACATTACGTGGGGCACGGCACATTAGGCGGGATGCAGACAAGACACCAAGAAATGAAAGTATGACTGTATCAGTTGTCACATTTATCTAAATGTTAACTTCCTACTGCCGCAAACCCAAACAGAAACCCTGTTTGGGTTTGCGGTAGTTTTGAGGCAGTAGGCAGTAGAGGCTTCTGGACGGGCGGCCAGTTCGCCGTCTACAGACTCGTTTGGCTGGATATGATTTTCCGATTTGGTTACTAGAATCGTTTAAATAAGCGCAATGGTGTACTGCGACCGGGATAGGAGAAGAAACAGGCGGTTGACATTCATTAAGAGTCTGGTAGGTACCTCACGCCCCATCCAGGGCGTAAGAAGTCATATGATAATCGCTCCGCTCAAAAAAGTTTTGCAAAGATATGATTGGTAGTATAAATGATAGTACAAGTAATAATAAAGAATAGTGTTTCTTCCTTACTCGGCAATTAAATAAAAGACACGGTATGTATTTATTTTTTAAATGTTGCCTTCACCAGGATTTTGTCCTGTGTCGTGAATCATCGTCGGCGTCTTATCTAAAACAGGCTTAGCAAAACAATTTGAGAATGACTCAAAAATAAACAACAGTATGCATTACCATGTATACACTATCACCTATTTGTAAACAACACGTACAATTTTCAGAAGAAAACACATTAGGCCCGATATAACGGTACATTAAGCATGGTGCAGATGCACGGGAACGCGGTAACAGAGCCATTTTCAAGTGATAAGGGTACGAACACACAGTATGGTTTATGTGAGTTTGGATAAAAGAGGTTGGGATGTTTGAAATGAATTATGAATAGTGTTTTCTTTGTCTATATTGTAATAATATTTCGGATAAAGATTGTCAATTGTTTTTGATGTGAATAGTATTATTTTGTGTTCTGATTTCAAAATACCCATTGCATTGCATTAATAGACTCGTTTAAATCACAAAATCCCAAGAGAACGCTGGCGTTTGCACTAATTATTGTTCTTCTAATGTGTCTTGAATTACCACGATTGAAAGATTAAAATGAGATTTGCGCATATTTTTGATTGATATGATGAACTTAAATCCTAGCTACACCTAAAAAGTCACATAAATCTTTCTTACAATAATTTGACAAATATCAAATATTACGTAAAGGAGCCATTGAAAAGAAACAAATCCCTACCAATTCCCTAAAGATTAACTTTCCTACTTAAAACCCAACTTTTTCTCAAAAAGGTCGACTAAAACGTTCAGACGTTACCAAGAGACGTGACAGACAGACTCAAATTGAGAATCACTTATAAAAATGAAAGCTAGAAGTATAAGATAAAGGATTTGTGGCTTCGTCAGGAGCGCGATGAAGCATTTATACATATTTAAAAGGGCCTACAAGTTCAGACGTTGATTTTCGATCAAACAAAGGCCTTTGATACGATCAGATACAAGATAGTTACATTAGTAATGAATTCTGTATTAGTTCATGAAATTTTGGCTTCATTTCCAAACTATTGAACATCGGATTGATAACATTGGTTGAATTATTTAGGGCTGTCTTTTGACAGTGATTTTGAATGCCTGTTGAGTTCCGTTTTAGAAGAAAATGTAGGAGTTTCTTTAAATATCCATATGTATGTATGTTGGCGGCTTTCAAATTTAAGTTTCGGTTCGTAATTTTTGTTTGCAGTGACTTTTGTTAGGTACTACTGCAAATCAATGAGATTAAGTAAAAAAAAAATGTTGTTGCAAAAACTTAATGGTTGTCAAAACTAAGTACTTATAGAAACATTATTTTGCTGAATAAAATTGTTCTACTCAAACCTTCTTGAAAAGAATTATCCACTATTCATTTGCCTGGCACAAACAAGTTGTAATTAAGAAGTTCTTTTGTTTGAACCTCTTGAGGAAGTTTGGTAAGCGTTTCGCTACTTCTTTTTATGAGCGAATATCTTGTAGGTTCAGTAGTTTCTTTAATATTTTAAATGTGAAAGTGATTCCTCTTTGTTATTATGCTTGTATATCAAACTGTTATGTTTGAAGATTTTCATTAATTTTGTTGCATTTTTAGATGGAAATATGAAAACAAATATAAAAAAATTACCCTACCATTTTTTTATTCACTACTAAGCCTTATCCTCCTGAAAATGTTGGCCCCAAGATAAGGGTGGCCACTTCTCATGAACGAGGGTGCGGTTACAAATCCTGGCATGTTACGATGTAACTTTTCCCAAGCACTTTGTAAGCTTAACAAACTATCAAACGGTGACAGAAATAGTGAGAAAACCTATATTATATAAGTTAAAAATGGCCAATTCACCATAATGAAACACAGTGATTAATGCTCGAACCTTCTTCGTGCGAGATCAGGTCTTTGGCCAATATTGATTAACATTAACGAGTTTTGTAGAAAGAACGAATGCAACTACTATTCAGCCTGGAATGCATAAAATCTTTAATAATAATAATGAGACTAAAAAATATAATGATATAGATATTGAGTAGTATATAGATACTACGCTTTAACCCTAAAGTTAAAATAAAAAAATCCATAGTAATTTCTTTTTCGTTTAGTTTTCTCTACACGTTTCACTATCCAACCTTTTTGTCAGCCATCTTTTTTCTTTTTCCATCTATCTCTTTCTATTTATTCGGGGTAATAAAATACCTCTAACATCATGACGTGCGAAGGAATTCAATATCTCAATCCTGGTAAAATAGTACGTATGGTGTTCGGGGCTGAGTAGACGAGGCACTATTGTATCAAGTGTATCATCGGGTTCTTTTAGTCATCTTAGTGAGTTATTTGACTCCAAAATTTTATCAATAACTTCTTCTCTATGTCATGTCTTTTAATTTCTTATTGTAAAACTTTTTAGTGGATTGGAGTTCAATGCATGAGGGTGCGAGAAACCTAACAAGTACCAATGCGACTTTATCGGGGTCAAGTACTGTCTAATTTGTTTAGAATTTTAGACACTACTGGCGAATGGTTTAGGAAAACATCTCGACGAAATGTGGACTTAAAATTTCTAATTGTAAATTTCCAACCCGCATTCAGCAAGCGTGTTGATAATTGCTGAAACCTTCTCCACATGAGAAAAGGAATTTGCTCTCAGCAGTTGTCACATACTGGCTGATGATAAATGCAAACTTTGATAAATTCAGCCAATTTGGCGTAGAGAAATAACCAATAAATCGACTTACACATACGAAAATATTATTATGTATTAGTTGTGTTTTTTTGAAAGGTTGACAAGAAAAGTTTTATATTGTCAAAAAAGTAAAGCTACGTTCAGATGTACTTTAATTCAGTTCAAAATCAACTTTTTTTACAATTTATAGATATTAGTATTCTTTCTCTGCGACTAGAGCCCCTCGTGTGCACACTATCTTAGAGGTGTTCTTGTAGATTTGCGTGTTAGATGTTCCAAATTTTATTATTGGGCTTGTTCGAATACTTTGTCCCGAGTATAGGTACGTTATATTAAGAACAGGGTAGTAAATTCCAGGTAAGACTCAATCATATCTACGCTATTCATTCATATTGGCTTTGGGTGTTTTTAAGCTAATTTTGCATTTTTAGGAAAATTAGTCCTTTCTTGAGTTAAAAATTGTGTGTATTCACAAGGATATATGTATATATTTGTAAAAGTCAGTGACAATAGGGAAAATATTATTTTTCTATGATAGCGAAAACTGTTACATAGCTTTTTATTTTTTTACGTTCTTCTCCACGCGAATACTTATTTAGGAACAAGCTTTACTTATAATAATTACAATTTCACGTTTCAAAGGACCATTTTAGGATTAATTAATATAAATATTCCCATTTTGATTTTTATCTTAATGATCGTATAATGAGTTATATTTACCTTCCATAGGAATCAAACATTTTACGCTTATCACCAATCAGCCAACTAGCTATGATCTGTTATTTTACCTAGTTGAAAGCCTATGTTTTACTGGAACAGTGTATATTTCCAAAAATGAAACAAAATTCAAATCTGTCAAGTCATATAAAAATAAAAATATTCAATCTAATCAAACAAACAATGAAATCCATCCTCTTTATCATTTGAGTCTAGATAATTTAAATGTTAATACGTTCATCATCATTCATTCAACATTAGCATATCATTTCAGTTTCTGTATTCAAAGTAACAGTTAAAATTTTATTATTCAAAAGTATCAAACCATCACCATTATTATTGAAGACTAGAAAATTCTAAACAGTCTTCGTACCATAAAACTCTTTTTAAATACTACGATATACTCATAAAACCTCTACAACTTGAAAACATGATCTTTCACAAAGAACCTTTTAAGACAGAAGTTCAGTTATTATTTGTTGTCTTCTCTCATATCTCATTTATGAATGAGTGAAAGAGACATACATAGGTGAAACTGTTTCTCTTGAGATCGATTCTGAATTCACGGTGGATTATTCATTTTCTTTATAAGTATGTGTGTATGTGTGTTGATATCAATTTTATCATGGCGCGGATAATTGTGTAGGTATCGCATTACTTGCCATTTCCTGAAGGGATATGCAGAAATGTGCAAATAGTACTTATGTGGTCCCCAGTAACTGTTGATGAAGAGCTCTGAAAAGCTCGAACAAAGTAATACGGGGGTTTCCAACTACTCAAATTCAATACTTTTATCCAAATGTCAAAAATGATAGTTTTCTATTGCGTGATAGTAAGCAATCAACGCCGCCCATTGACAAGAGCAACAACGAAGGAGTTACAGTAAGTGCGTTGCCGACTTTTTGGAGATGAGGGTTTTGGGGATTTAGAGATTGGGGAGCGATTGATGAAATACTCAACTAAAGATGGCGTAAGATTTTTATGATTCTTACATACCACCCTTCAGCCGTTTAAGGAACTCGTGTTAATTTGTAATGTACATACAAATATACATCTTATATATATTTAAATAGGTCACGATTAAGCCTGTACTAACTCATGTATCCCTTAGGGAATCTAGTGTGAGAACCTATTAAATATTCATTTGAAATTCGCCCGATAAATGGGTTATAAATTCTTAAGATAATTAATGAGGATACAACCAGTATATATGGTGTTTGGTTGAACTAGAATTGAAAATGTAGCGTGTTTTGTTCCTTATGTAAGTAAAATAAATCAAGTTAGTTTCATTTTACAAAATGACAAAAAAAGTAATTAAAAATCAATGACTTGGGGTTTTTTCAACCATCATTATATTATGTATGTATAAGTTTTGGACAAAATTATTGTGGATTTATAGTTTACTTATACAAATTAATTTATTAACTCAAATTTATTTAGTACTAGCGGCTCCGCTCGCGTGTATGCTGATTTTACACATTTTCTTTTATTTTCTCTACTCACAAACCTTTTCTGGACTTCCACGTATAATTTAAGACCAGAAATAGCCAATAAAGGCATTGTTGAGTTATAACATTATAACGAAAAGTTGCATTTATTTTATATATAAAGATATAGTCTAGTCATAGAGTGTCTATTCAGACAAGGGACCAACACCTACTAATTTTATGAAATAAAAATAATAATCATATTTTGGTTATAATTGCTAAACGTTTTTTGTAGGCGCTTGTAAGTTTATAAACATTGTTTGTTACTAATAAATAAAATATCAATAAAAAAATCAATTTTAATGTGCTTAATTCATATTTAAAATGTTTTTTATAAATGCTATATTTTAGGTCAAAGCCATTAAAAATCGTAGTCTTTCAATAAATCTTGACTGAATTCCTTTATATCATGGTGTAAAAGTAATCTACTATTTCACTTTTAAAAAAATAAAGTGTCTGTGCCAACCCACTGTCATTACAAATATTTATTTATTATTTCTGAATGTGCTTATTTAATTTCTTAGGTGCGAGTTCATACTGATAGATTTCTACGAATATATTCTAGGATGCCTAGTTTTTTGTACTAATTCTAGTCTGCCTACATTTTCTTTGTCAACATTTCTTACAGAACGTGGGTAGTTTACTTAGGGCGATGTTTGGTGTTTCTTTCGTGTCGGTGCTCTGTAGGAGAAAATTCTTAGTACGTTTCTCGTCTCGTCTAAATCAATTTTATGGAGACACATTTTTGCTGATGTTATGTAGGAATGATAAATTATATTTATTTTTTCTACGTTGTCTGATTGTCAGAAACGTCACTACTGACCTTGACTTATTGAATTAAATCTTTAGGGATTACATAATGAAACATTGCTTGACCAAAAACTATTTTATCTTAGAAGTAGCTTTTGCCCGCGAATAGTGACTTCCTGCAGATTTTTGGTTTAAAAACTTTTTGTGTTCTTTCGCGTGTTCCAAACTATGTCTATACCAAATTTTGCCTAAATAGGTTTAGCGGTTTAGGCGTCAAGAAAAGACAGAGAGACAGACAGAGTTACTTTGCTTTTGTGGTATTGTGCAGCAAATAAGTTGTCTTATGACCTGGTGGTAGGCAATCAGCGCCACATAATTATCGATACTCGGAACACCGGAGGAATTTCTACTGCGTTGCCGGTCTTTTGGAGGTAAGAGATTGGTGGATTGAGGGAATTGATTTCAGGCGCGGACGCTCACTCACACGGCGATACAAAACATAAGAGTCGTTTCACGACTCCAGTCGAGCTAGCACAGCTCCCTACGTTCTGCAGAATTGCACTGCATGTGTTTTTCATTTTCAAATATCTTCTACTTTTTTTTTATGTGATATGTCGGCAAACGAGCAGGAGGATTACCTGATGGTAAGCAATCAGCGCCGCCTATGGACACCCGCAACGGAGAAGTTACGAGTGCGTTGCCGACCTTTTAGGGTTTAGGGATTTAGAGATTTAGGGATTGAGGAGGGATTGGGGGAGGGTAAGGATTGGGCCTCCGGTAACCTCATTCACACGGCGAAACACAACGCTGTGGTTGTTTCATGCCGGTTTTCTGTGAGGCCGAGGTATCACTCCGGTCAAGCCGACCCATTCGTGCCGAAGCATGGCTCTCCCACACTTATATAATAAGTTATACATCTAAAAACCTTGTTTGTTTGCTTGAACCCGCCTATCTCCGGGACTACTGCTTAAAACCAATACAAAAAATTGGTCAAGCTCAGTTTACATATACATAAAGACAAGTTAAGTGTAGGAGTGTCATGTTTCAGCATGAATGGGCTGGCTCGATCTGAGTAAGAACACGGTCTTACAGAAAACCGGAGTGCAGCAACACTTGCCCGTGTTAATGAGATAATCGGAGGCCTAATTCTCATCCCTTAATCTTAATCCTGAAATCCTTGATAACCCACAAGAAGTTCGTATTGCTTAACATCGGGTGATCCGTCTGGTCGTTTGCCAACCATTGTTATAAAAAACAGAAATTGTAACAATTAAACTTCTCAACATAAAATGATGACTAACAAATATTCGTACACTAATTACGAAACTTGATGCCACATTAACAAACTTGCGTTCTAGTTTAATTTAATATTAGCTAACTAAATAATTTTGCTTCTAAATAGTATGTCTGAAGTTCTAGTTTATCTAATTTAGGGTTGCAACCGAAAGTTGGCTGAAACTAAACGAAGCTGGCTTTCTCCCAAATACAAAGCCTGCTAACTAGGGTGACTCGTGTTGACGATACATACATGAGAATTAGTTCTGAGCTATGAAGAGATTAATCTGTTGTTTGTTTATGGAAACAATGTGAGTGAGCCATGCTTCGTCACAAATGAGCGGGCTCAACTGGAATTACAAGACATGCATTGTATTTCACCATTTGACCTATCTTACTGGAGGCTTGATCCTCTTTCCATCCGCGTATTCCCAAATCTTTAATCATGAGTCTCAAAACCCAACCTTCAAACGTAATTCCCAACGTCATTACTATGTAGCGGCACTATCACGTCGCTACATTACTTAGATACGATAGAGATAAGACATACATGTTAATTGTTGCACGTTTGTTAGGATAGCTAAATCTGAAAATCTCACGCATCTTCTTAGTATATAAGCACCAGCAATTAAAGTAATAAACAGACCTTAACCATCTACAGTCTCATTATTTACCTTGCCACGAAGTCTGGCAAATTGGTGACCCGACGAAGAACAATCAACATGACTCATTCACCCTGCAAATCAAGCAGCAGCCAACAAGAAGCCTTGGAGATATCAGCCGGAACCGCCATTTTATCCCGTATTCCGGAATTTTGGAGGGACCAACCCAGATTATGGTTTAAGCAACTAGAAGCCATAGTAGCACCACAGAAGCAAGGAGACGATTACAAGTACTATACGGTCATTGCAAAACTGCCAAAAGAAGAAATAATACAGGTTAGTGACCTCATTACTTGCCCACCGCCAATAGAAAAGTACAAGGCTATCAAAGAACGCCTAATCAGTTGCTATGAGGAATCAGACCAACGTCAGCTCCAAAAATTATTGTCTGAAATGGATCTCGGCGACCAGAAACCATCACATCTTCTGCGCAAGATGCGGACCCTGAGTAACGGAAATATCAGCGACGAAACCATCAAACTTCTATGGTTGAGGCTTCTGCCACCATCAGTGACTTCGGTTCTAGCAGTCACAGAAGACATAGATGTGAACAAGATGAGCCAGATCGCGGACAAGATATTAATAAATTCAACACGTACAGAGGTGTCAGCTGTAAACGGAAACAAATCTGGCGACGATACAATGTCATGCATACTAGCACAGTTAGCAGAAATGCAATTGGAACTAAATGCAATTCAGCAAGGTCAAAAAAAAACTATCGACGCAGCACTCAAAGTTATTCCAATCGTCGGCATTTCCTACCACAGTCGAGTTCAAGAGAAAGAAGGCACTTTTGTTTTTACCATGGAAGATTTAAAAAATATGCACAAAAGTGTGTTCAACCTTGTGATTGGAAACAGGATCTCAACTCAAGGAAACAGGGAAACTAATTGAAGCACGGACAACGGCGGAACTCTGTGCTATTCACCCGTCCAACCGCCTCACTATTACCGACCGAAAAAGTGGTATGAGATTTTTGATTGACACGGGAGCAAATATTTCAGTTATTAGCAAGCCACAGAGACATTCACTAATACAAGATGAACAATGTATACTTTATGCCGCCAATGGTACAAAAATTAAGACATATGGTAAAAAAACACTCTCTTTAAACTTCGGGCTACGAAGAAACTTTGTATGGAACTTTGTCATCGCCGATGTAACACAACCGATTATTGGAGCAGATTTTTTAGAGCATTATAAGCTATTAGTCGATATAGCTGGTCGAAAACTCATAGATAGGGTAACTGAGCTGACAACGCCCGCAACCCTGATCACATCGACGCAGCAAACAATCCGCACTATTAACATTGAGACGAATCCACGCATTACTCAACTATTAAATGAATACGAGGATATTACGAAACCAGCCTCCCTCCACACTACTCCAAAACACAAGATTAAGCATCATATTATCACTAAAGGACCACCGGTATCAGCACGTGCAAGACCATTACCTCCTGATAAATATCATATAGCAAAGAAAGAATTTCAGACTATGATGGAGCTTGGCATTTGTCGCCCTTCGGACAGCCCATGGGCTAGTCCTTTGCACATGGTTAAGAAAAAGAACGGTGAATGGAGACCATGTGGAGATTATAGAATGCTCAATAGCGTGACTGTACCGGACAAATATCCACTTCCACGACCAACGGAGGAAAAGTACAAAGCAATTATGGAATTTCCTAAACCTACGACAATCAAGGAGCTAAGAAGATTTTTAGGAATGATCAACTTTTACAGAAACAATCTCCCTCATGCCGCTGAATATCAAACTATCTTAAACAACTACCTGCACGACTCTAAAAAGAATGATAATTCTCCAATTTCTTGGACAACAGAGGCCGAAAAAGCTTTTGATAAATGCAAGGAAAATATAATGAACGCAGTATTAACAGTTCACCCCTCTCGCACCGCCCCTTTGGCACTTATGACGGACGCCAGTTCGACCTGTGTTGGCGCAGTTCTGCAGCAGAAGTCAGGACGTAATTGGGAACCATTAGGATTCTTTTCAAAGAAATTAAGTGATACTCAACAAAAATACTCGACATTCGACAGAGAGTTGCTCGGAATATATATGGCAGTCAAACATTTTCAAAGGTTAGTCGAAGGAAGAGAATTTACTATCTTTACAGATCATCGACCTTTGACTTACGCATTTTCCCAAAAACCGTCATCTAATGATACGCCACGGCGAATACGACAACTGGATTTTATTTCACAATATTGTACCAACATTCAACATATAGAAGGACGTGACAATATTGTAGCAGACGCATTGTCACGGATAGAACAAATTGATGTGCCATCACCGATTAATTATGCTGATTTAGCAAGATGTCAGCATGATGACCAAGAATTATTACGACTTCGTAATAACAAGAATTTAAAATTTTCAAATATCAAGGTTCCGGGTTCTACTGAAGTCATCGCCTGTGACATATCTACAGGAAAAAATCGCCCCTATTTACCAGAAAAATTTCGGAGACAAATTTTTAATGTCATGCATGGACTGAGTCATCCTGGGAAGAGAGCTACTAGGAAAATGATAACTCAAAGATATTTATGGACAAGTATGAATAAAGATATAAATGAATGGTGTAAATCGTGCCTAGCTTGTCAAAAATCAAAAGTGCAACGCCACACTATATCACCTGTCGGGAACTTTATGCCATCTCAACGTTTTGAACATCTACACATCGATATTGTTGGACCGTTACCTGTTTCTCAAGGAAAGCGATATTTAATTACAATGATAGATCGTTGTACTTCTTGGCCGGAAGTATTTCCGTTAAAGATATCACAGCCGAAACAGTAGCGCGCATACTGTATGAGGGATGGATAGCAAGATTCGGATGCCCATTACGCATTACTACGGATCAAGGTCGACAATTTGAATCAAGAATATTTGAATCACTTTCACAATTTTTAGGAGTACACAAAATTAGAACAACGCCTTATCACCCACAATCAAATGGAATGATAGAGAGATTTCATAGAACTTTAAAAGCGGCGCTAATATCAAGAGAATCTAATGCTAATTGGATGAACGAAATTGCTTCAGTTCTACTTGGATTACGAAGTTGTGTACGCGAGGACACAGGATATAGTGCAGCAGAGATGATATATGGCGCACCTATAAGGCTTCCCGGAGAATTTTTTGAATCGTCACAGCCTTCGACATACGAAGAATTTGTCACAAATATACAAAAGGACATTTCTCGTATGACATCAACATCAAAACGCAAGAAAATTAAACAAACAGTTTTCATTCACCCCGAGCTCAACAAATGCTCACATGTATTCGTGCGCTGTGACAGAATAAGGAAAAGTTTAACACCACCATACGAAGGACCATTTCTAGTGACAAAGAGGATAGATAAGACGTTTATCATTAAAATTGGGGACAATGAAAAAGCAATATCTATAGACCGATTAAAACCTGCATTTGTCTTCAATAGTGGAACGAACGTGCCAAATTCAGAAAATAATCACAACGGGCGGAACACGTACATCACGAAGTCAGGACGGGCGGTTAAGCCGACAGTACGATTCGTCACTTGCTGACACAAGTAATCAGTCCATTTAAATACTCACCGTATTTTGAAAATACCATCATATACCGTCAGTATCTACGAGAGAACAATGGGCAACCAAAGCTCCAAAGATCAAATCGTATATAACTCCGACAGTTGCCTTAATCAAAATGAAGCCGACCATCTCAAAAGTCTTGTCCTGGAAGAGCTACGGTAGACGAGAAACATTGCAATTGGACAAATCCTCATCACAATTGGCATCCTTCTTCTCTACGGAATACTGAAGACCTTAGACAGAAGAGTGAAAACAATAGCAAGAAACAATCAGCACAAATGCAGTGGATAGTTCATCGACTGCCGCCGCCGTCACAACAAAGGCAGCAGTTTTTATTTCCTTCGAATTAGCAACAATGACATTACATTACGCATAGGATGTAATTTATCAGCAAGGTTAAGTTATTATATAATTAGGTACATACTAATTTTTTTCAATTTATATGTTAATTATTTTTAAAAGGGGGGAGTATATGTAGCGGCACTATCACGTCGCTACATTACTTAGATACGATAGAGATAAGACATACATGTTAATTGTTGCACGTTTGTTAGGATAGCTAAATCTGAAAATCTCACGCATCTTCTTAGTATATAAGCACCAGCAATTAAAGTAATAAACAGACCTTAACCATCTACAGTCTCATTATTTACCTTGCCACGAAGTCTGGCAAAACTACTTCCAACTCTCGATCTCAAAAGGCTTTCAATGCAACTGTTACTCAAATATGTGGGTATGGGCATCGCTGATTGCTTATCATCAGGTGGTCGGGCTGCCCCATGGTTAACTATAAATAAAATATCTAATTTTAATTAGATACATTGTATACATGTAATTTTATACATTTTTTATACAATTGCGTACTATAAATATTGATCATATCATAATGGAATCAAAGACCTCTACATAATGCTGATATTAATAAAATAATATCTCTTTTTGAATCGAATCTTCGATATTATAGTTGTTCATTGGCCTTTGATTAATATAAAAGACGTAGGCCTTCTTGAATGGACTAGATAACAACTAGCCTTTGAACCGTCAATTGATAAAGTAATATATCAATATCAGGATTAGTTTGATTAGATGGGGTTGCGGGTCAAGCGCTATAAGATACCACGTGGTTGGCCTGGAGTAGGAAAAGGAACAGGGGGTTTTTAGCCAGTAAGAATCTGACACTCCCTCTTGCTTTACCCGGGACGAAAAAAGAAATTTAATGATTTTCCCTACAAAAAATAGTTATAAGTAAGATTAAACTAAATCTCTGTTGGATTTTACTTTCGTGAGTTCTGTACAATAATTTTGTTGGGAATTGAAGTGCAACAAGCAAATTTATCGGAAGTAGCCCTCACATGCACAGACTGACCCAAATTCTCCTTTTGCTAAGGATTTTTGAATGGTCCAAGTCATGAGATTGCTACTGATATATTCTGCAAGACAAAATATTATGATTTAATTTGTTTTTAAAAGAGTAGATTCTAAGTCATCCTTTACTTTTTGAAGGGGAATATCATCAAATGACTTTATCTAGCCCTGGGTGGGGCCAAATCAAGTGTTAGACTCTTACTGACTTAAGACTACCCTGTTTGTTCTCTGGCTGTTTGAGATGCGTCCGTATTGATACAAGCTAGACGTTATGGTTAGTTATTTTATTTCAAAACTCCATTATACAAAAACATTTTAGCACTTTTATCCACTGAATAATCCGACCAACCCTTATTAGAAGCCATACTCACGAAACAAGTCGTAGTTAAAAAAGAGAACAAAATTTCATTTCGCTTTTTCTTCATAGCTTATATCAAGCTTAACGCTTCCATTGTTTGGTAGGATACAAATCCCTGTGGGGTCTAGTCTCCCAAGCTGCATCGTTCGCTATTCGAGATGTCTGTCTGAATGTAAGAGCAAATCTATTGGAACAGAGCGAGTTTCTCTACATAACTAGAGGATGATAAAATAGGTCATAAAACTAGACCGTGTTATATATGAAACTGTAATTTTAATATTGTGAGGTAGAAATATTAAAGAGCATCATCAACAGCTTGTACTCATCTATTTTCATGTAGAGAAGAAATGAGTATTAATCGCTACGCTTGCTCAAGGTGAGTTGACGATTTAAGTCCAGGTTTAATCGCCATGTTTCCATCCGCCATAGAAGACAAAATGTGTGCCACATTAGCGGACGATTTGCCTACAGAATGTATTTTTGTCAGCAGATAACAAATTAAGCAATCTCAGAAATTTGGAACTCAGAAAACTTACTTCAAAAACGGCTAAGTCTCGGACTGGCACCCTCAAGCGTGAATTGCCACCACAATAATGACAATGGCCATTGTAACAAGAATCAGCTTTGATTTGTAACTGGTTTTTTTTTTCTCAATAACATTTTTTTGTAAGATTCAAGATGGCTGCTCTAGTAGGCACAATGTATGCTTCTGGCGTATGTCGAGTAAACTTTACTCAAAGCATAAAGAGTGATCTTCTTAGTTTTCCCAAATAACGTCTGCAGATGTATAATTATAGATCAACTACTAGCTTCGAATTATAGGTTGATATATGGGCAATGGGAATATTTTTTCATCACAATTTGAACATATTCAGCAATATTGTTCATACATTCATTCCAACTATTGCTCCAAGGTCACGTGTTCACGCTATTCCCAGACAAATAGACGAACTCACTATGTAGTTCTTAAACCAAGATTAAGTCACTATCAACTTCAGTAACTTTACTTATTTGTAATTTAGAAAACATTTCCAATATAACTTTTTAGTGAAACTTTCTCAGTACAAAGTAAGATGAAAGAAAGTTAGTTTTGGATGAAATCCC
This sequence comes from Spodoptera exigua, assembly GCA_902829305.4. Lineage (NCBI taxonomy): Eukaryota > Metazoa > Arthropoda > Insecta > Lepidoptera > Noctuidae > Spodoptera > Spodoptera exigua. The sequence continues at coordinate 11,848,069 of LR824612.2, forward strand.
GTTGGCTAATTGTGTTGGTTTCAAAAATAGCTGAAAAGTAAACAAATTAAACTTATTTTTATTGCTCTGTTGTACTTTTTGGTTAGGTTTGAGTAGTGAGAGTTTGGCTTTCAAAATCCTTAGCCTTTGTCCAAAGGCTGTTTTTTTTTAGTTTTTTGAAGCTACCCTTTCAACTAGAAGAGTATGATAAGGAAAAGCAACCATGCATTGCATCCAGGGTGCAGGTGCAACAGCCGGGTTTGCGAGGTAAGCGCAATGAGGCACCGCGACCTCGGCCCGGAGCAGGAGTAAGAGTCTGATACTCCCTCTCGCCCGGCCCTGGGCGGGAGAAGTCATTTGATGATTTTCCCCTCACAAAAAAGGGTGCAGGGAGCAGAAGAAAGGATGGGATGATTTTTAGTCGATAAGCGGCTAACATTCCCTCTCATCCGCACCCAAAGTAAAGATAGAAGACATATGATCCCGAATCCAGAAAAAATAATTTACGAGAAAAAACACTTGTAACTAAAAAAAATAGGTACAAAAAGGAAAAGCATTCGTACTTTAAATGTTCCAAAGATCATATTGCAACAGCAAAAAATCTCCAACAACATAATTGCAACTTAATCCTAAATTATTTCTACAATAAAATAAATTAAAAGGTAATATGGATTGAAAGGACGATGGTAAGTTATGTAAGGATAGGTACCCCATATTTTTATATTAGCCCTTGAATATTGGACGGGCGGAATTAGGGCCACTGAGAAAATTTGAACCGTCACCGTCACTCGTAAAGTGGGGTTATAACAAGGGATAGAGGGTAGAATTGGAAACTGAAATGTATATTGGAAATACTAGACTTCTGAATGAAATGTTTGAAAGATATTTGATATGTAGGAATTTAGAAAAATATAATTTAGTCATTTATGATGGCGTTTTTTGGACTAGTTGATTGAATTGCTGTAACTTGCCTGTCAAGTAGATCACGTACAGGATATTAAGCTTGACGTCTGAAGTGAGAAACGTGCTGGATTTTTTTTGGTCATAAATATAGTTCAGAATTAACTTTGTATTTGAATTATAAATTTGGCTTCTGGGGTCAGTATGCACGTGTGACCAAAATATAATGTATAGCTTAAAATCTGGTTAGGGTATCATATTATAAAATTAATACTGAAAAAATAATTACTATGTGTTAGTGTTTCCATAATAGTACGGAGATGTAGTTTAAACTTTCATACATTTGAGGCATAATGAATCAATGTTTAACAGCTTACTCATGTCACATTTTTGAGAGCAGAAAGCCCTGATACATTTTCTCCCGTCCTGGATGTGTAAGGCTCTTTCTTAGTAAAAACCACCCCTACTCCTTCTTATCCTCTAGGCAGAGGCAGGGATACATTACTGGGCTTGCTACTGAAACTCCGACTTGACATCGGTTCTAATGAGCACCATCTATGGTAGTGTGATAAATAAAGTTTTGAAAACAGTCAACAAAGATTTAACATAACTTATAGGTTTTTTTAAAGACAGCAAAAACATTTTACTGCAAATATGTTACTTAAAACCTTAACCCTCGTTTACTTATCCATTTTTATTACAATAACCTGAAACGATAATTTCCCAGTGCGATATTTTCATACCATTTCCAAACAACTAATTTCTCATAATTTATTTCACATCTGATATGAATGTTTGTACAAATATCAACCTTAACGCTTTAATATAAGGTTTGAATAATGCGCGAGGGGTCATAACGTTTGCTAACATAAGAACCACCGATAGAGAAGATTTACTGGGGTTGAATGTGGACCCTTTAAACAAGGGGTTGTAAAAAACAACCGTGTGGCAATTGTGAGTGTTAGTCCGCATAAATCGCCGCTATAAAACACTATATATAGTGCTGCCCTCTGTTAGGAAAAACTGAAACTATAGGGTGATTTATACGGACGGAGAAATTGTGTCTATGTTAATAAAAATTTATGGTTTCGCTTAGAAATCAAGTGTTTTGGTGCAAATTAATGAGTTTTATGTATTAAGCCGCTAGCCTGCTGTTTGCTAGATATAATCGGATAATTACCAACTACTTTTTAAAGTTAAATATTTATTTGCAATTATCAATATCCATAGTCGGGAAAGATTTTATGCTTCTGTCTCCAAAAGTCGACTGGTAGAGAATGCTCAATGCATTAAGTCCGCCTTATGTACATACTAAATTGTGCATGAAGTATAAATAAATAAATTTTAGAGGAATTACATAAGATAATAATTTTAGTAAGAATGTCTGATTCTTGTTTAATATTTTATAGCGCTAATCAGTCGAAGCAAAAAATAGCTAGAATAAACAAGAGATAAAATTGTTAAAAAATTTCATTCTTTATAAAAAAGTATTGCCATAATATAGAAACAATTTAGTTTCAACTAAAGAAAATAACTCAATTGTAGACTCCATCATATTCGGTACTTAATATTAAAATATGCAAATTCAAAAATGTATAACGTTGGTATCGAATTCCGCCCCTAAAATTGTGTTCTCATCAATAATTGTGTTAACGTTTTAAGTGTGGGAGATCCATGCTTCGGCACGAATGGTTCGGCTCGACCGGAATGATACCACGGCACGGTCACAGGTGAGTAAAGTTTCCGGATACCCTTCCCCTCCCCTTATCCCTAAATCTCCAAATCCTAATTCCCAAAAGATCAAGATCAGATTTTTTTCTTGCGTAAATCATCCCTTAACAAGTAAAAATGATCTAACGTGTTTATAGGTATCACTGATCACTATCATATAACAACTTTGAACTATTCAATAAATAACCAACAGAATTACTATTTATAGTCAACTGAATTTTTAGAATGAATATAAACCTCCATTTTAAATTTAGAACATCTACAGAAAAGAAATTTGGACAGAAATTTCTTTCGTCTTAATGAAATCTGAATTCGCACGAATCGGTCGAATTCCAATCGAATGGTTGAACGGGAAGAAAATTGCCTTCATCGATTCGGAAACGACTTTTTTGATCATTACACTTGAAGCTGGCCTCTCAATATTATATCTCATTGTGCAAATAACAATTTCAATTATAATTGTTTAAACAGTATAAATTCAAAATGTAAAGTAGCTATAAGTTTAGTTTTGATGAATAATCATCAAAACTATAACACCAATGAAGGATTTTTGGTATTTTTGCTTTATTTTTGGAAAACTATCACATTTTGAATATCAAATATTATTACTACTATTTGTGTCGTAGTGGACCGGAGGACCGAAGACACCTGCTTCTCATGCATGAGGGTGCGGGTTTGAAACTTTAAAGTATTAATGCGACTTTTTTCGAGTTATATGTAATTTCTATGATTATTTACCCACTTCTGACATACGGTGAAGGAGAACATTGTGAGGAAACTTGGACTTATAATTTCTAATTATAAATTTGAAATCGCCAATTCGCCTTGAGCGATCGTGGTGATCAATGCTCAAACCTTCTTCTTGTGAGAAGAGGCCTTTGCCCAGCAGTGGGCACTTATAGGTTGATGTTGTTGTTGTTATATTAACGTTTATTTCTTAATACCAATTGTGTGTTCTCTTCAATTCACGGGACTACAGGCCCATTCCAGGGCTTTAGGAAGGCGTACTAGAGGCCAAAGCCAACTCGCAGGCACGCGTTGAATGACTTTAATATTAGTAGTGAAATGGGACATTAGCCGACAGTTACACCTTAATGTACTATGAAAGTGCATCCAAGGACAATCCCCGGTTAATGCAGGTATATTGTGCAATTGGGTAGAATGTGTGGCTATGGAATGAAAACTGTAGAATATATATATAGAAATACTGTGGCCCCTGCTCCTGACACAATAGGCAACATTTATGTATTTAAATTCTATATATATTATTTTCCTGCTTATGGTAATAAAATACTTTAAAATAGTTAATATTTTTCTTTTGTTTACACTTTAGTACCTATCTACATATGGTTTGTCCATGTATGATGTATATAATATACTGAAGACATAATTCGTAAGGTCAATAGAAAAGAAGCTTGCTTAACTAACAAAAAAAAGAAACTCGAATTTTAAAAATTGTGCTTCAAGATTAAGGTCCAATTTTGAAATACCCTCTTTTGTGAGTGAGCCCTTTTTTTATTTAACATGGAACACCAAACTTTTTAATAAAATTTTGTTTATACATTTCAGAGTAAGTAGGTATGAAAAGTATGTACAGTACACGAACGAAGGAGTTTTAAAACAATCAATACGTTTTATGAATAATTCAACATGTTCTAAAAGGGATCAGTTTGCAAAGTAACTTTGCTAAGAAAAATACAAGTAAAATATAAACTGTATTTATAAAGGTATACACAACATGATATGAAGTAAATAAGGGTCGCTATAACCAGGTTTTTTTAAAGGCAGTCGGTCGGTAGTACCTAATCGTTTCAAAAATTAACAAGGTATTTTAAAACCAATTTATTTCATCTGTGCTTATTTTAACCCAACTTAATGGGAGAAATGCAAAAAAATAATAAATAAAGCAAGAATTAATACTAATAACTACCGTTATACTAAAGTTTTTGAAAACAACGTTATTTTGCCTATAGTTCCTAAAAAAACGAACACAGGCGATCCCCTATTTATAACATTAAAATGAATTACAAATGGCGTGTATTGCTTAGCACACAAGAATAGCTGAACCGATTTGGCTAACTATATTGGTTGTTGTAATTGTTATTAACTGAGAAAGGTAGGTACTTATGTTTTACTTTGCTAATAGGAGCGGGATAAATCGGGAAGTGTCGAATAAAAAATGTCGTGGTGGCCCAGAGGTTAAGGAGCCCACTTCTCATGAATGAGGGCGCGGGTTCGAAACCTGGCAAGTACCAATGTGACCTTTTCCGAGTTATACGTACTTTCTATGAAAATTTAGATGCCACTGACATACGGTGAAGGTAAACATCGTGAGGAAACCTGGACTTATAATTTATAATTATAAATTTGAAATCGCCAACCCGCATTGAGCAAGCATGGTAATTAATGCTCTAAACGTTCTCCGTGTGAGAAGAGGCCTTTGCTCAGCAGTGGGCACTTATGGGTTGATGATGATGAAATCGGGAAGTAACAACCCTGTCGATGGCATGGCAGGTTGCTAACAAAACAAATGACGGACACCAAAGTAGTTGAAACGCAACTATAAAAAAAACATTCCTATATCCGTATACTCATAATGTTTGGTTCCGCAAACACAGAAATATAATGAAAGAGAAAATTAATATAAATATAAAATCTTATTTATAAATAAAACAAACTGGCTTCCCTCTAATTAATTTAAGGTTAATGAATTGAAAGGTGGTCTTAAAGAAATTAATATTTGATTACGGTTTCATTTTTAATTACAAAACAAACGAATTAGTTTCAATCCTTTGTTAAATTATTTATTAAAAGAGATTTTATTTTAGGATGTGAAATTGCTTGAGAAAATGTAATATTTACAATAAGAACAATATTACTTATTGAAACATTAAGCTTATCTACTTAGATATCATACTTTAAGTGTCTATTGATGATGATGATGATGATGATGATGATGATGATGATGACGATAAATCATTTAAATAAATAAACTTACTCGTTACTTCGTACGTTTGTGCTTTTTAAATTGAAACTTAATTAGTCATACTACCACTTCTGGATGGTCGTGGCTCATCATTGTAGAAATACAATTTGTTTGTAATTTTAATGTTTGAAATTCAAACTTTCGATAATAATGCAAAATTAGATAGGATGTTCAATATGTTAGAAAAAAATTCTACTTCCGATTTTTCGGCCTAAAACTTGTGCACACTACACCTTATCTACGCAACAATAATTCAAAAATCAAATAGAAATCCCCTACGCTTGAATGCAAGCATTTACCAGAATACATTCGTTACGCAGAAAACAACAACACTTTTCCTAAAATAAATTTAAATTTCGATGCGAATGCGGCAACCAATCACAACAGCGCATCACCTTGAATTCTTTAAAGCGTTTGCTTACTATTACGGGAATGCTTATAGAGGGTGTCTTGCACGCCATCTAGGCACCTCGGAATCATAACATTCCAGTCACGTGTTATACAAAGCGTCAACTTCAGACTATGAGCGGTCCCCTCAATGCGAACTGCTTAATGAAGTTACACAGGGATCGACGGGACGCCTCCGAAATATCTAACCCGCCTGCATGGATTTGCTCTGACAAATTGTTTTGGTTCCAAAATTTTGATGTTGTATTTCGTTTACGTAGATAGTTTGATGAAATTTAATATTAGAATAGATATTGATTGTTGTATTTTATGCTATGATTGCTATGACAGCGATGATAGTAAGCAATCAGTGCCACCAGTATCCGCAACACAAGAGGAGGCAAGAGTGCATTGCCAATCTTTTGGAGATTCAGGAGAGTGCAAATACAGGGGGAAGATTTTCTGTAATGCCAAGATATCACTCCAGACGAGCCAACCCGTTCTTGTCGGCGCTTGGCTCTACACTTAATATTTCACAGAAAATTTTTAAGATAAAAAAACACATTTCACAAAAAATCTAAATTCAAATTTCACTTGAGACATTTATACGAATCCCTGTTATAGAAAAAAAATCCATTACATTTCTGTCACGGGGATTCTCTTAGCTTACGTATGTAAATTATTTAAAAAGAAATGTATTCTGAGCTGATCCAGCGTCCATAATTTGAATTTGACGCAAAAAAAGTTGTGAGAATCGTTAAAGCTTGTTCGGATTTCTTCTTAAAATCTAAATCGTGAAATTGTAAATGTAAGACAAAAAATAATCATTGTCATTTGCGTCGCAAATTTGCCATGTTTTTGTGATTTCATGAATTGTTATTTACGATTAATTTATATGTACAGTCAGAGGTCAAAAATGCAATTGCACTCTACCAATTTTAAAATGACCAAAATATCTTTGTAGAATAGAGTCAGTGGTTGAGGACTTCTTTAATTTATAGCATAGAATCTAAATTATTGAATAAACTGGCTGTGAAACATTGAACTTTTATTACAAAGACATTTGAGGCATTTTAAAATTGGTAGAGTGTAATTTTTTGCATTTTTGACACCTGACTGTACCTAATATATAATTTATTTTCCAAAATAATCACAAAGTACTTTTATGAAAATATAGGTTTATAAACTAGTATTTCTAAAAACAATATATGTGAGAACGTGCGTTGTTCTCACATATATTTACTCTTTAAATATAACGTATATGATAAAAAAAAACAAAAAAAAGTAAACCCACCTATAACCACGAGAAGAAAACTTGAGCAGATATTCTTGCAGCGTTGTTTTATTTTCCGCAACAAAACGTAATTTTCAAAGATTTTTGTAGCGGAACACCTCTACACATTTCCTTGTTTTTGCCTAAAGGAACGTAAAAGGAAATCTTCGCTAGCTAAATAAAGCTCAACTCTTTTTGTTGTTCCAGTTTCTTGTAGCTAAAGTAGCTCTAATTTCGAAACGGCTTCCATTTTGTTTATTGCTCTGTTTTGCTGCAAACAATTAAGTCTTTGTTGTAAGTAATAAAAACAATCGTAGCACTTGGGAGGAGAGTTCTAATTTCATTCGAATTTACAATGTAAGAAATGTTACACTAGGATAACAGCCTTGTCTTCTTTGAGGATAACATTGAAGCGCGTTTCAGTAACTGTGTGCGTGTGTGTGCATTACAACATTTGGTCAAGAAATTGCAATTACAAATACAAATTGCTTGGAATACAACAATAAGGAACGATCACATAGATACATAATCACGAACATAAATCATAAAGGACCACCATTTTATTATGTACGATAAATCGAAAATTGATTTACACCACATTTAGAATTACTACCAGAACACTATCATTAAGGCGTAATATGGAACATTGAAAGAAAATAAGGAGTTGGATACAGCACTTAGTATGGTAATAGTATAAGTGATATGTGCACAGTTATTTACTACGCAGATAAAACATAAGAATGAATACAGCACATACAAGTAACCCATTGTTTTGTTACTGATGTGGTTAAAAGTAATAAAATTTTGTACATCAATAGCTTTTTTTACGTATGGAAGTTAATTTTAATTTTCTAAATAAATTGTTGCCCCACACTGTGATTTTCTTTTGTGACATAGACGTGAAAAAAACATACAATTTCATATGTTTGTATACACATTACAACCAGAGCCGGATCAACAATATGAAGATCACACAAAGAGTTGTTCTATGCGGGAAACGAATACGTAACACAATGCACGGCAGCTGGTTATTCCCGTCAAAATGTATGTGTTCATACATACACATATGTATACGTAGACATTATAAACACATTTATTTCTTCCTAAAGTTTATCGCAAACAGCTCACTTTCTATAGAGCAATCAAACTGATACAAACTTCTAAATATAATAAAGAAGAGTTTTAGCGGTGGAAAACTTAGATGAAAGAATAAAAGGAACAAAATGTAATCAGGATCGACTTTCAAGGATTGATACTTAATAATTTTACGAACATTCACAAGAAGTTTTTTTTCTAACCAATAATTTTAGGAGTATCGGAATTTATTATGATAAGGACACAATACCATTGTGATATGGGCTTAATAATATATTTTATGTTGGCTATACAAAGTATTAGGTGTGGAAGAACCAAGCTTCGACTTGAATGGGTCGGCTCAACAGGAGTGATACCACGGCCTCACAGAAAACCGGCGTGAAACAAACAGCGTTGTGTTTCGCCGTGTGAATGAGGTTGCAGGTGGCCCAATCCCTCTCCCTACACTATCCCTTCCCAATCCTTAAATATCCGAAACTCTTATTCCCAAAAGGCCGGCAACGCACTCGTAACCCCTTTGGTGTTGCGGGTGTCCATGGGCGATGCCGATGGTTTACCATCAGGTAATCCAACTGGTTCGTTTGCCGACTTATGCCATAAAAAACCCTAAAGAGCTGATGGTTTGGTGGAATGCGGGATGAAATTTGTACTTCAGGTTCACTATGTCAAAAAATTTAGGTCCACGAGGGCTGATATCCATCCGGGATTTCTTATGCAAAATTGATGCACTGCGGCTTGGCTTGGAGTAGGAAAAAGAACTGGGTGATTTATTAGTCAGTTACAGTTTGGAGTCTGACGGTCTCAAACCCCACAGAAGGTGGGAGAAGAAATGGAATTCGCGAAAAAAAAAGTTTACAAGAGAATATTTTATATTTACCCAGATGTTCAGCTACGGGATAAGCGCATAATGGTACCGTGGCCTCGGCCTGGAGCAGGAGAAGGAAATGGGGTGGTTCTTATTCAGTAAGAGTCTGACAGTCCCACTCGCTTCACTCTGTGCGAAAATTAGATGATTTTCCTACTCCAAAAAAACCTACTCGTGTTAGAAGAGGCAGTTGGCACGTATTGGCTGGTGATGATGAGGAATATGCCTTCTATTCCACTGTTTCATACATATACAAATTTTAAGTTCAGTACATTCTTTTCATATTTTAAAACGATATCCTGAGATTTAAATAAACGCGGCGGTTCGCATCTTACCTTTCATGCGTAAAATCCCAGATTTATCCGAGCAAAACTAAGCTTCTATTTTTGGTAACAAAAATTATTTTTAGGCATCGAAGCAAAAATATCTCAACTTTGTGGAATGTATATATTATTTTTTGCAAATAGTTCTTACGTAAAGTCACGTGTGAATACGACAAGTGCGCGTTTTTGCGAAAATAACTATGAAATTGAAGTATCAAATAGGAATTTTCGTGTATTCTGGGAATAACAATCCGATTTTCTTCAGTCCAGTGATCTTGAAATAAAAAAAAAAACAATTGTATTTTATTTGCTTTTAAATTGTCATTGCTTTGGTTTTAAAATAAAGGTCAAGTGTATGTGTAAGTGTAATACATATTAATATTTAATGTAAATGACGTCCTCATTAGCCCACTACCACAAACGCGATTTTCGACTAAGAGTTGAAAAGTTCAAGCAAAACTAAGATTGGGGATTTGTGGATTTTAAAAAAAGTCCATACTGGCACTGTGTCCTGGAAATGACAATAAGACTCCTTTTATTATATGCAACTCATAACAAAACTGTTTACTCAAACATTTTAAATTGGTTTTGTGTTTTGATCCATATTTTTTCTGGTATTAAGAAGACGTGATGTGTTTATCAATTTTAAAAAGAAACACAGTTTATTGACCCTAAAACAAAACACGTGAGGCTTTCCTAACAAAATTCGTATTACACCTTAGTACCATGAAATATGCATCGTTGTAAAGGTAGCACGCGTTATTAAACCACCAGTAGCCCCCAGGCTTAGACCCCTGGTGTAAATAATAACGTTGAAATTTATTGGCTAATTTCCCTACCACCAAAAATCGTAATTACGTTTCCATAAAGTGTGATAAAAACTGAGATTTATTACCACTTTAATTAGGTTTAGAGTTATTTGATTTGATGGGCGTTGGTTGAGTGGTATTTGGCGTGCCTGCCAAGTTCAGTTTCGAGTTTCCATAGACACGTGGAATTTTTAGATTTGTAATTCTCACACACGCTAAACATCGCATCTCTAAAATAATTTAAGTACTAAGGACTTAGGGTGAAGGAAAATATAGTCTTTTGATGGGTGAAAATCATTCTATATATTGTCCCGTTCTGGGTGGCTAACTGACTTACAACACATCGTTCCTTCTCGGAGCTAGATCGAGGTGCATATTTGCGCTCACTGCCGCGACCCTGGCTTGAGAATATGTTATTCTTAATGTTACCTTGTATTACATTGGTCTTTGCTTAGTGGCAGTTCCCGCAGTGGCCACTTTATTAGACTGATTATGACTGTACACCCGAGCCAAAACTACAACTAACAGACTTGGCTAGAATTGGCTGCTCTCGCACAGGCTGAAGCGAGAGGGAGTGTCAGACTCTTACTGACCAAAACACATCGCGTTACTTCTCTTGTTCGAGGCCAAGGCCATGGTATTGCGCTTGACCCGCAACCACAGCTAATCAAACTTATCCTGATATTGATATATTACACTATTATTCGACTGCTCAAAGCCGAGATGTTATCTAGTACATTCAACAAAGTCTACGTCTTATATATCAAAGGTCAATGAACAACTATAATATTGAAGATTCCATTCAAAAAGAGATATTATTTTATTAATATCAGCATTATGTAGAGGTTCTTGATTCCTTTCTATCTCTTAATATTATCAATAGTTATAGAAATTTATACAATTATAGTTGATACAAAAATTTAGATACACACAATACCTTATTGCGATTACGGACTATGTATTAAAAAAATACTACTTGGTACTTTGGTTTGCTGTGTAATAAACACAAACAAAAAAAAAAAAACAATACAATGTAGCATCATTGCAATGCAGATTCACAAACTTATATACAAAGAAAACAACGTCTTTCGAATACTTTCGACCTTATTACAACAAGACAAAGCGTAATTTGGGTTAGTCCGACAAGATTAACTCTACAGCCAGAAAAATATACGCTACGTCACAATTACACTGAAAATGGAGTTTTTAAGCCGCAAAATAAAGTTTGCGAGCGTCCGATGAAATCCGGGAATTTGGCTTTTTTTTTTTGTATTTCCTTCAAAGCTAGCAATATCGGGGGTGAATTTAAATTTTTCACTCGATGAACAAATCTTTATTGACACGACTAAGCTGATACCCAAGGCAACGTCGGGTTTGAAACTATTACTATATCTCTGTTGTGAATATTAGGTTTTAAAAAAGGAATACTATCTTTGTTTTTGCTTTAAATCGTTTCATTGCATATAGTTTGCTTTTTAAATTACTGTTTTCTGTTCAGTTAACTAAAACGTGTTGTTTTCTTTATAGCATTTGACATATGAAATCTGTTTATCGATTTTATTTAGATTTATTCACGAAGCATTTATTAAGCACATAAAAGTTTTTTTTGTGATGAAACCGGTCTTCCAAATTCAAATTTTCTGTACTGAGTTCATAGTAAATCTGGAAAAATGTTGATTTGAAACCTTGTAATAGTTGCATTAAGGTTAAATTTATGCGATCATTATAATGTTAACTAATAAATTGCAGGCATTCAAATAATTGTAAAACAAAATGCTTAAGAAATTTTCCTTTAAAGTTATTAAACTCAACAAGACCTTCAGTTTGCTTTTTGTAATTTATTAATTCTACTAATTAATTTGTTTCAGGTAAGGCCGTGAAATCCTTCAAGTTTCCAGTAAAGCCAAGAAACTGAAGTAGAAAGCTTTAGACAAACTTCTGTTAGTCTGACTTTACACTCCAAACATAACGGTAACGAATTCTTAAATAATAATACTATAATATAACCCGCCCCGGTTTTGCACGGGTTTATTGCTGATAAGTACAAAATTATGTTATTATAGATACATATTATAAATCTTCCTCTTTAAACACTCTATCTAATCCGTCATCAATATCTTACAAAAGTCAAAAAAAGTCATAATCATTTATTTCAATTAGACCACAAAATCATTTATTGCTTGACGTTCAAAAGTGCCTAACGTCAAGCAAAAAAAAATGAAGAAAGAATTTCAAGAGCTTTAAAATTAAGCATGTCAGTCTGTTCGTCTGTCCTCTAGTAAAGCTATTTGTTCGTTCCAAATGTGGATTCCTATAGAAGAACGAGCAAGAAACTCCGTTTTTACTCTTTTTCAATCAGTTTCACAATACATTTCTTTGTTACATCATTTAATCGGTTCAAAGACTCGGAAAAAGAAGTTAACCTCAAGGACAACATATATAGACAGCCTGGAGATGACCAGTCCCAATAGGCGGCGCCCGTTCACGAACATGACACGTACACCAGCACCGCCCAACTCAACCATATTATAGGGAATTGAGCGATCCAGTGACCGTGCCACCGCCAATGAGACCTCTGAGTGAGCATGACAGCTCCCAGCTGATACAAGTACCTATATTGTACAAGTCTAACTTAATTATAATAGGTTACCGGGCACTTACATTTACAAAAACTTAGAAGTTCCGTTTCAAATATCCGTAGCTTAGTTTTAAAGATTAAAGCATACATAGAGATATAGGGACAGAGAAAGCGACTTTGTTTTATATTGTGTACTTAGTGTAGAAATGATTTGAAAATCTTAAATATGGTGCCCGGGTGGTTTACAACTAGCTTACTGAGTCATTCAATTAACGATTTAGCCTGTGTAATCTGTTTATTTTCGTTGGCTAATCGATTTCTGAGCAGGTCGCAGTTTTAACCTAACCTAGGTTACTATTCTAGTAACAACACAGTTTTAATAACATGTCGTTCATCCGTGAACTTGAGACCTGTATTAAAAATGCCAATTCATTAAAATGGCTAGCCATTAATTCATTGGCCGTTATTCTTATTGATTGTGTCATATATTAAGTAATAATCATAAATCTAATCCTATGATAAGGAACAGGATATTTATCCTCCAGTTCCAATTTTGAGTAGGGAAAATCATCAAATTATTCCTGCCGTCTTAGGTGAGGACCTTGTTCCTTCTCCTGTTCTGGGCCTAGGTCGCGGTAACTTATCTTAAAAACTAGCTAAACTCCAATATTATTCAAACCTACACCTAAAATCGAAATCAGAATCCTATTCTAGACTAGACGAATAACCAATCATATTCATAGCTTTACGGAATTGCATGCTTCCATACGCAGACCAGCGTACTTACTGATATTAAACTACTTTAGCGTATTACTTTACGTTATTTGAAAATGGCCGCCACTGAAAAGCAAATATTTCAATATTTTATTCCTTTTCAAATATTTTCGCTTGTCACGTCAACAGAGAGACGAGTTTAGGTATGCGCTTCAAAATGTCTGTATGCACGTGTGTTTTTATTTTCAAAACTAAAAATTCAACTGAACCCGATTTGCTCCTGTATTTGAAAAGTTTTCGTCTTGTCTTTCATGTTTTGTGAAGTTGGTTTTATTATTTTGTGCATTTGTTTCGTGGTTGAAAATGTATATTTCTGATAGATTCTCGGATAAGTTACTGATAGGTTTAGGTTTAAAAGTTAAATTATTTAATACGTGTTTACATGTCCTTTGATAACTTTTTTTTGAAATGAAATAAGAAGCTACTTGTTTTTCTATAAAAAAAATACTGTGACAATATGAAAAAAAATGGCTTATTATGTTTTATTAACAATATAACATTTTTTTTATATTATTAAAAAAACAAACACTCATGTTGGTTAATTTTACTTCACAAAAAAGTTAATGAGCCAGTAGAAACACTGTATTACTACTAACTTACTTAAAATGCATACATATATTTAAAGCATAGAATCTCGTTATACACACGTATTCACAACGGGCAGTTAGCCAAAATATGTAAAGGTAAGGTTAGTAATTACTTAGTAAGTCGTTAACAGAATAATAGAAATAAAATTTACATAAATTGAGATATAGCTATGTAGTTCAAATAACCTTGATTAGTTTTTATTTGTCGATAATACCTACACAAGAATATTCCATGAACGCCAATATACCAAAGATATTTAGGCTTAATGTTATTTTGTTAACTGCGTTTTACATTCGATTATGTACCTTATCTGGCTATTAATTGGGCACACCAAATTTTACGCCATAGAAGAACGTCTAGAAATTCTGTTTTAGTACCAACTTTAACTGTGAATATCGACGGTAAAATGCTTTTCGAAACATAGGAATGAAATCCATTCATTAGTGTTGACGTTAATTCAACTTTAAGCAATTGTGTTTTCATCAAAATCTTAATTTTTAGTAAAAACAAAAAGAATATTTAAATTGTGAACATCTATTTCGTTTACTTTATCAAAGTAGAAAACTAGTTTCTAAAGCAACTTAGTTTAAGCAAGTAAAATTTCACAAGCTTATTCTTGTCTAGGCACCCAGATTGTAATCTCTCTAAACACTTCCTCACAAAGATTAATAATTCCAAAGGATCACAGTCGACCGTAAAATATGGAAACGCACATCATTCATACATGATGCCTAAGAGCTTTTACGTTTAACGTATCAATATTTAATATGAGCAATATACTTAAGTGCTCCGAACTCTGTACAGTATATACCGCTGAAAACTTCATTCTTATATTCACACGGTTAAACCTTTCCAAGTGGCGCTTCTACATACAGGGGCAAATCCAACAAAACCTCCATTGTATGTAGATCCTAGCTCTTAGGAAAGATTTACTTTAGCTAGGTTCAGGTTATAATGGATTCTAGTCCAATATGCGACTGTACAATTGTGCAGAAGTTTGTGATATCTTTTAAAGATGGTACAGATCGAGGTGGGATGCGAAAGGGATTTAGAAAACTGTGAGTACAATGTTGAGATTAGAGCAAAAAGCGTAGCCAAAATACATGTACAATGAAGATTTATTTTTGTAATTGAAAACACTTGATAAAAGGAACGAGACGCTTACGATGAGACGACGTTTGATTGAAGAGGAGAATAGCAAAGAGTATCAACGGTAACGTCGAATATTTTGTGATCAAAGCATCCAGAAACAAGTTAAGACTTTATGAATAATGACTTAACAATTATGTTTTTTAAGCCGTAGCTTCTCTTTTGTTTTCTTCGTTTTCGTGGGGGCGTTTACAAAATTATATAACGCACCATACACGCCCAGACCTGAAACCGCACAAAGATGTGTTTCGAATGGGACACGATGCCCAGCAGCTCTGAAAACAAAGTTATTAATTACCATGGTCACTTTTTCCAAGTTATACACCAATATGAGTTGGCAAGTTATGAAGAAAAAATATAGTGAGGATACCTAAACTTATTCGATCAAATTTTTCGATGTGAAGTAGTGTGCTGAAACGTTTTCTGTGTGAGAAGAGGCTCAGCTGTGGACTCTTATCGATGATTTACTGCTAGTTGTGTATTTTAATTTTTATTATAAAATGACTCTCGATTTATACCCTTCCATATAATGTACCATCTACTTTACGAAACCAAACTTAAGATACGGGTACGAGAGAACAGTGTTCATACATATCTTTCACAAATTCCTAAACTTTTATCCTTACGTAACTTTCTGTTTCTAAGAAGTACGTGAGAATTATTTCTTATTTCAACTGCTCTAAATCTCAGGGGTCCGATGAGAATTTTCTCTGTTCAAAATGTAAGACGAAAGTGTATCGTACTCTGTTTTAGATTTGTTGTCGTTACGTGATAAAGTCCTTGATTTGTTATGCTATTTATCACCTTTTCAGACACGAATGATTTGTCTTAACAAAACAGTACTACTTACTTACTTACTACTTACAGTACTTATTATAGTACAAATCTGCGAGGAATTAAAAAAATACTCTTCTCACTTTAATAAAAAGCGGGTATTGTTCACATAATTTATTCAAAAAGGAAGGCAGATCATTGCTTACTTAATGTGCTGGGCACATATTTTTTTGAATCAATTCTTCCACAATCTCCAAAAACTGCTGTAAACACCGAAACCTTGAAGTCTGACACGTCCCAGGGACATGAATGACTGTCTTGGTTCCCGTAACAAAATAAATCAGAAGATATTATTTTAGGAGAAGTAAAAACGAAAAAGTTTTGCCCTTCCATCTTTAAATTTAATGTAGGATACAGAATGACGTATGTGCCTGAAAGGTACAAAAGAGACCGTATGACCGTGATAATTGTCAATTGAAAATAGACTCTATTGAAAACAAGAAATAAAAATAATTATGATATTGACGTACCTACATACGTTCAAGTCACATGCATTATGAGCAAGTAAAAATATGGTCTCAGCCAAAGTGTGACATCCTCTAAACAAATTTAAAGTTCACCGTTTTCAAGACGTCTACACGCCCTTTAGTTTCCTGAGAGCAAGAGTATATTTCGTAGTTATCTTTTGCTATTGCTAAGGGAAATTGGTATTTGCTTTAAGCGTTTGTCGTCAACCTTCGCTTAGTTTGTGCCTTCGATTAGCAGTACTGTATTCAGGTTAGGTAGAACCGCTTCACTGGTAAGAGCTAGAACTGCTTAGTTTCCTTGAATTGCAGTCGGTATAGTAAATTATTATATTTTACTTTTTATGGGATAAAGCGCAAACGAGCATTGTCAGTCCTTCTCGCTCTACCTAGGTCGGTAGAAAATATAGAATGATTTTTCCCATCTAAAAAAAAACAGAAAAGGCTGTAGTAATATTTTTAAAGCATATAAGTGAAATTATAATTAACGTCAAACAGGAAAAAAAAGATTCAACAACAACACAAAATCTCTAAGACTGTTATCTAATTTACAGGATTTCAAACTTTAACTCCACTCACGTAATCATAATTCTCTCAAACACACAAATGAACATATCACCTTCTATTAACGAGATCAGTCAGCTTTCTCTATTTAGGAGAACTTGGCTCCAATATTCGATTATACAGGCTTTAGCCAGGTCCTACCAATTATTCGCTCAAGTGCTTTACCGAAGGCCTTGCAGACTTCGACGTCTAGATCTGACCTCTTCCTAAATACTCAGTGACTAAGCAATACAGTACAGAATTCAGATCTTAGAATTGTAGGTTAAAACTGTATAATGAGTTGGCAGAAAAAGTCACTTAAGTAAATACTTTCTTTTCATGAAAGCTGTATTCAAGGAATTTATTTTATTCCTTTTGTGTTAGAAATAACTGAGTTGGTGGTAAACGGTGTTTGAAAGCAATGGTCTGAAATTGGTTTTAGTTTTTAGATAGTATAAGTATAATAACATTAGCAAATTAAGAGCCTATTTCATAATTTATGGATAGCCAATGTGTTCTAGACTTTGAATATATAACGTTGTATGAAGTTTGCGCCAAATAAGTTTATTATGTAATTTATAATTTCTCGTCATTCTGTTTCATTCAAACTGTTAAATAATATGTTAATAAGAGTTATATAGGCTGGTTATATAGGAATTTATGAATGAGAGTTCCGTAGTGACTCGTAGAGCTTTTCTCAGTTAAATGACGTCAGCAAGTCGTTGTTTCCAATTTTAAAACGCTTCACGATAGTTATTGATAAATATATTTCGTAAATGCGTTTAGTGCGACACAGAGTGGTTCTGTGAGTGAATTAAACTCGCGAAATTGCTAAGTCACCGCGTCAACTTTGTATGTAGTCATGACAACATCTGCAACTCGTCAAGCATCCGTCAACAGTAAAAGCAACAAAGTAAGTCAACGAATATTAAAAATAAGGTTCATTTTCCTAAAACAACTTTTAACGAGTTTGAAAGTAAACAAATTCAACTGGTATAATTTACGTAAATGCAACTTCAAGGAAAAAATGTTCTCGTTGTTCATTTCGTAAAGACTTCAGGCTACGTGTTTCAGTGTTGAAGCTACTTTTACTAATAAATATGAAAGTATTTCGTAGAATTCGGCTAACCATGATATAAGGTTTATATTAAAAGCAAAAACACTTTCTTTCATTGAACTTCAATACGTCTTTTTCTAAGAAAGGGATAGTTTCGCAGAAATGAGCTAACATTTTGGTGTAAAGCAGTTTGAAGATAAAAGTTGTATTTTTTCGCTCTTTTTGTGATGAGAATCGCTTGCAGCGTTATATGCCTTTCAGACTAAGTTACGATTCCAAGCGCAAAAATGTACTGCGATTTGCCCTGATCAGGAGAAAGAATGGGATGGTTTTTAGTTAGTAAGAGTCTGACACTTCCTCTCGTGCCAACCAGGGCGGGACGAGTTATTGAATAAGGGAACTCTCAAAAATAAAAACACGCTCAAATGCCTTCCCAAAACCTATTAATAAGTGCAAGTCCAAAATATTTTTTTTATATTTAAACATGCTATAATTTCTGAATAAGTAACCAATGTTTTTTATGATAATATTTGTTGATGTTCTGGACCAGTTTAATTATGAAAAAATAATACACAACCGCAACAAAAATTTGTGGATCAAAGTCAATAATTACATGGCACGGCTCGCTCAGCAATTAAAAATAAAAATAATACACTTTACATTCATACCTGCCTTTTGCGGAAAAACCACACGAAGTGCCATTATGTTATGTAAGCAAAAGGTTTTGGCTTAATTGGTTTTATTAAGAACCATTTTCCCTTGTACTTCTCTGTCGTGGAAAACTTCAAAGAAAACCATGATGGTTCGTTTATTTTTGGTTTTTATCTTGGAATGCTCACTTCTCTCGACATTTGTACGCAGAACATTTTGAGACTGCTTTGCTTTCGTGTTTATACGCATTTTTAACTTTCTATTACGTCATTCTATTCTTCGTTATTAAATTGGTTTTTTTTCATTGTTTTTATTTCGTGATGGGCAGGCATTTGGCCGGTATCAAGACTGGTGATAAGTGAGATGTGACCTACGATGGTGCACACTTACCCATAAGCAACCCTTCGGGGAAGGCAAAATCCGACAAAGAATTCCACTCCTTAGCTGTTCTGCCTAAAAACTATTATTGTATGAATATATAGTTTTTAGTATAGAAGGAAAATGAGCAGGCGGAATACCCGATGTAAAGAAATCTGCGTCGCTCCACGATTCCCGTAACATCAAAGGATGCTTTTAACAAATTTCTTAAAAGTTTTATGGTTTTGATGTTATTCCTTATAAATAAGAACATTGTCAGTAACGAAAAAGATAAATATTATTTTGCTATACATATTCAAATGAGTTAATACGCATAAGAGAATAATTCTACTTAATAATGTATTCACAAAAATGTAAAAACCGAAATAACGAACCCCGAAACATGGTATTGCAAAAGAAAATTGCGTCAAAACAATGAATAATAATTGAAAGGGGACCAGAAATAGTAATATTCGAGGCATGATCTCACAAATTTAATTGAAATTCAAAAATACATGGGTTTGCGTAAAAGGCCCTTTGCCTTCATTTAAAGCATTCGTCGCGACAATTCCCCTTGATGGTTTCTTTAATAGGTGCTCTGATGAAATTGATATCTTATGATTGTGTATAGGACTGTCGTTCATAGAGTTTTATGGTTGGTGTCCTTATAGGAGAAAGTTGGGTCCAGATTTTTCTGTCTAGGTCTTTCTCTAATGTGTTATGTAGTTGGTGTCTTATGCATCTAAAGCTAAGCCAAAGAAAGGGGTTGCAGAAGGAATCTATCTTCCACGCCTTATGCTCATCAACCTTCAAACTCTTCATCTGGTTATTCACATCCAATGTATGACGAAAATACAAGCTACTGCTCTTACAGCATCAACACAAAGAATCAATCACCATACATCAACTTTACATTCAGTTCCAGTTGATTCATAACCGCGTTCCAACAAAAAACATAAAATTCCGAATTCCATCAAAAAATTTTCGTCCTTTTTGAACCTCGTGTCAATATTCAGTAGGAGCAACGAAAAGGCTTTTTTGTTCATGAATTCACCGCGCGTATCGGTATGCGTATAATATAGGTATGGATTACACGTCACAAGTGAATACCAGAGCGAGTTGATCTCTTGTTGTGTGAAAATTTTCATGTGGTAGGGTTTATTTTATATTGGATTTATATTCTGATGTACCTACTAGTGGTAACTTTCCTGAGGGAATCAAGATAAATATGTATGTAGCTGGGTAGACGGGCCGTCACCTGAGGATTCCATAATTGTGTTTCGGTGGCAAAATAAACATATTTATTTTTTTATTGAACGTGTTTGTTTGTAGTGATATCGTTTTAAAACAACATTTTCGTGGCTTTATTACTGATTTGGGAATTGAGGGACGGTAGACAAAGTTCATTGACCAGAGGCTGGTTCAAGGTTCGGCGTCTGGATGAGTAGTGTATGCTACCAGTTTTGGTAAAATAGTGCCTCGCGTCTGCTCATAATGCAGAAGGCATAATTGATCTGCAATTTAAAAATATACTTATAATTTTAATGGCATATATGTATTATGTATATCATAATAAAAATACATTATTATTTTAATTTATTTAATTAAAGTGTGCGTAATAAGTTCAGAAATGTATTTCAAATATTAGCTTATTCATTTTATTTTCTGTCTAAAAAATATAATATAGTAAAGAGCTTATCTGGGATAAGCTTGAGGGGACGAACTATACTTAAGTAAAAGAGAAAATGTCGTCTGTGATAAAAACATATTGAAAAACTCGTGAGGGATCGGAAAGGACTGTTGGGATTCATATAACCGAGTTCTTGTATGTATTATTTTATTTACTTTGCTATTTTATTAAGTCTGGATCAACATACTACAATAAATAGGCAAAAAATATCAAGCATTTTTATTTCAAAATTCATGTTTACTTTTAGTATGATTTTTAACGCAAAAAAATCAGTTCATAATTACGGTTCTTAAGGTAAGCGCGATCAAACAAACATAATTTTCCGCTTTATAATATTATAACTATGCTTGTTACCGAAATTCTGCGAAAGTGAGTGTCAGACTTTAACTGAATAAAAATCGTTCTTTCTTCTGCTCCGGACCATTACATTATTGCCGTTGCAAACCCGGCAGAAAATTCCTTAGCCTTATAACATTCATTTAGACATCTATACTTTTACTATATTTACTATAATATTATAAAGAGGTAAAATTTGTAAGTTTGTACGTAGAGGGTAATCTTTGGAACCGCTGGTCGGATTGCCAAAATTATTTCACTGATAGGTAGCTACAATGTTCCTGAGTGCTATAGGCTATAAAACATTACGCTAAGCTCAAATGGAGTTGAGCATGGGTGAAATCGCGTAAGAATAGCTAGTATTTTATACAAAGCGTGTACTGAACCAGATTACCTTTATCTAGTATCTACATTGGCGAGACTTTTACCTAACTAGTGAGACAGAAAGTCATACTAACTAGCCTAAACATGACAAGTGAAAGCTTTTAAAAACTATTTTTCGAAATTTAAGCACCTCAAAATCCTTTTGTATTAAATAATTTAAGCCTATAAAACTTTTTGTAATGTTAAGAGGAGTTAAAATAGTTTATAAAGTAAACACACGCATAACTAACAGTACCTATTTTTTTTATTTTGTGTATTGATATCAAAAATGTTTTTATAATGCTTTGTTAGTTTTCGATTCCATTATCGTAATGATTTTTTGTACAAATGTAAAATTATATTTGGAATAGTTAATTCGTTTTACATTTTAGTCTTTTTAATTTCCATATTCGTCATTATGATCGTGGAGTAAAAAGTCTAGTAAGCGTACTGATTGGCCAGTTAGAAGCTCAACTGTCTGATTACGAAGCCTATGTTGGCTATCTCACGTACTATTTGGTGAGATAACTCGGAACTCATATTAATGAGCAGCATTGTGCGACACACAACGCGGCGAATGTCGGCTTGCCTGTCTTCTCGACTTGACGGGCTCAGCGCACCGTCTTCTACTAGCGGTTGAAAGAAAACCACTCCGTTCTTAAACCTGATCCGGACTGAGGCCGCGGACCCTACGCTCACGCTACCGTAGCGCTTGCATCCCGGCGACGTTGCGCTAGAGTCAAGGATCGACGCATCTTAAAATCTTCAAAACTGGCTGAATAGTTGTTAACGTTTTAATACATATTGAGGTCCATAAAGTAGCATTAGAATTGTTCCCTGTAAGAACCCCTAAGGTACACCAAGCCGTATCATAGGAAAAATAAACAGATCATTTCAAAATACATTATCATGTACGAAATTAATTTCCATCGCGAACATAAATGTAGGGGCATTGTAATCAGCGTTGTTAAGCTCGTGCTTACGTAAGCTTATAATTTTAATGTGACACATATGAAATATAGGGCTTTTATCTCTACTGATATAATTTGTCGCTGAAACTGTACACGTGTTTTGTGCTACGGAATTATTGTTGCTATTAACTCGATTTTATTAGCTATTACATATAAGACTTGAATATTATTCTCTGGAAGTGTATTATAATTTGTCTTCTGTGATTGAACAAGAAATGAATTATATCTTCTCTACGGTTTCTAGAGAAACAGGGAAATTGATTTAATATTATTCATAAGTGATTTTTCACGTAAACATCTCATTGGTCTTGTACATTCATAGATTACTTCTAAACCACAATCTAAGTCCAAATCACATAATAACACGAGAAAGAATTTGATTTCATTTGATGACCTTAATATAAAGTAAATTTTTAGATAGAAAGAAAACTGGTAAATCATAAACAATCATACTTAGAACAAGTCACAAAATCGATTTTAATCAAATCTGAAATTGGTCTAAAAAGCAAGAAATAAATAACAGAATCAAATACAAACAAAGCAGAAGATACCCCTATAATATTATCACAAACAAAATCCAAGACTCAGCGCTATCAATAGGGCAACTTTCATCAAAACCAACCATACCATCCATATCTATAATAAGTACAGTCAAGTTCCCAATAACTACACTCTCAGTCTCCGAACGGATGGTGAATAAGCAGAAATTCTGTTCAATTTCCCGGACTGTCATATTTATTGGCCCTCCGACCCGTTCGGCAGGAAACGCTGAGTGTATGTCCGATCGTAAACCAGTGCAGAATTAACGAACCCCGGTGTCCGTTGAAATATTGCACGTGACTATACTTTCTTTTTTTAAATTTTAGATTAAATTTAAAAGATTTATTCTTTTTATTTTCTGGGGCTATGTTTGGGAAGGCAGGCCTTATGAAATAACTATATGGTTTTGTAATGCTCAAATGCATAAATAAAATATAGGACTATACATGACTTAAAGTTACGTGTAGATCTACCAATATATTCAAACGAAGATCACGAAAAGGTCAAGTCAAAGGAAGCTTATGTATTGTTCAGTTTGAAAGGTAGATAATGACATAATAAATACTATAGCATGAAGTCCTAATATACCTACTTTTTTCATCAACCCTGACTAATAAAGACTTCTACTCACACAAAGGAGGTTTTAGCATTACTCATTGCCCTTTCTCGGGGCATATTCGCGATATGACACTTGCAATTAGGAATTTATGTCTACCGCGTGTCTAAAATGTTTTATAAATATATATTTATTTCGATAAAGTCACACCGATACATGCTAGGCTTGATGTTCCATCCACACTTTCTTGCTTAACCTCCTGGCCATTACGACGTAGTGGTAGTTAAGTGTAATAAATAGATTTCGCTGATTGACTAACCACCCTTACCACATAAAAGAAAAAAGAAAAATATCTGTTACATCGCCTAAATTTACAAGCATATCATAAAACGCACCTAAAAACCACCGAGGAAAATTCAAAGTCCAAAAATTGTCCCCTAACAAACGGTTAATAAAACCTAAACATTAATAAACAAGATCTTTGTTCTCTTCAGAAAACAAAAGGACTCGATTAAAAGTCACAAACTAAACGGAGTTATTAAGATAAGACAGGCTGTGCTTTAAAAATAGCTCCCGGAAGATAGCAGAGAGCACAAACTGGGCCTTTGTAGGGTAAGAAAACTTGGCCTGTGGTCCAATTCGGAGACTTATTTCAGAAATTACACTATGGAGTATTCTTTTAGTCGATTTGCTAAAACATAGATATAGAAAGTACTTAATTTTAACTTTGCTATGAGTTTGAATTTAACCTTTTTCTTTTTTCAAATAATTTTATGAGCTCAAACTCCTATGCGAATTATCGATCCTTTAATCTTGTTATAACTTAAAAGTAATTGGCTCTCTTATTATTGCGTTTCATAAAATACGTTTTACATTTTTTTATACTCTAATCAATATTGAAATACTTGGCTTTATTTTATAACCTAGCTGAAAATGAATTTCTTCGTTCTATTTGTAAGTAAAAACCTTCTAGTAACTCATCAATAACACTTTATATCAATTTGTCTACTCCAAGCACTTCGAATCTAATTCTACTGAAAACTTCTCCACTTAGGTATCTATAAACGATAATGAATCATATATTGTTAGCACAAAGTTCAAAGTGTGATGAATAATTTGTTCTTACAAGGTGGTTCAAATATGTTATTGACCTGAAATATTAAACATACAATTAATTTCAAATATTAACGAAAATCTCTGTCGTATGAGATTAAACAGTGTACTCATAGAAAGGCCACAAAAATCAATTTTCTAATGAAAACATAAATATAAAGAATTTTTTTCAGAGACGGACATTAAAATTATGTCATCACGTAAGAAAAAAAAGAAAACAATTTAATTATAAATTGTTTAGAGGTTTATTAAAACCTCTTTCTCTTATAGTTTCACCTTTATCAGATGGCGCCACTGTGCTTTTAAATCCTATGCCCCTTGTTACTTTACTAATCACGTAACATTTCTGCTCTTTTACCATAAAGTTCAAACAAGTACGGCAAATAATTCATTATATCCTGTCTTCTATCATATCTTAAACCTCAAAAGGATAATAAATTCCATTCCATTTTGCAAAAGTTGTCGCTTGTGTATTACGTCACAAAGCACCGAGATGTTGCCTGGAGCTATTGGCAATTATAGCAGCCTATCGCTCCTCAAAGAGATGAGAAGATGGTGAATTGTGAAGCTTTTCACACGTGGAAGGCATTAGTGTAGTAAATTATGGCGATGGTAGACCGTTTCAGGTGGATGAACAGCATAATGATACAGTTACGTAAAATAATAATGATGCTGTGTCAACTATGTATTTCAAGAGCGAAGTCAACGCTTAATGAGCAAAATGTCTTCTATTTAGGTAATTTATTAAAATCATTAATAAATTACCTAAATAGAAAAAGATTTGAATAAGAAAAATGTTAGTAGACAAAGCATATTACAATGTTGCAAATTTTATCAGTTGCTTCTTTAATGGACAGCTGTCAAGCTGTAGCAAAGTATCCTTCTTTTTCTGGTCTTTTGCAACTTAATACCCCATTCCTTACAGACCATCTTAACAATGCATCTGGTTATGAATCCATGCCTATCTAGATCGTTAAAGGTTACCGAAGTGGCTGGGCAACTGTCTCCTGTGTACCGTGTTGCGAGTTCCATTCTCGCACGGAGTAGTATTACACTGTCTACGAAAGCAAATGATTGGATCGATTTTACTCATTGTGTTGTAAAATCTAAAAAAGCAAAACCAGCGTCAACGTAAATTCAGAATCAAGTACTTTCTGTTGTGATATAGTAAAAATAATATTACAATTCTTGTATGTCTAGGTGAATTGTGTATGTAAAATTATAATTTGTCAAAGCACCACCCACACCAAAAAAAAAAAAATTATTAATGTGGCCAATCAACGCGATGCCTATTTAAAGTTTTATCAATAAAATCAATTGCCTTAATCACTAAAGTGATTTAAAACCTACACAATGAGAAAAAGTTTACCACAATAGAACCCAAATCATTTTAGTGTACCAAAATTCTGTTTACAAGCTCCAAATAATTAAAAAGTAAGTTCTATCGCGATTCAGATAAAGTAAATACGATCTAAAACGATTTCAGAGTACAATGGCATTTGAGTTCTTTCGTAAGGCGTAACAAGAACAAACTATCGCTAAAAAAGAATGTCAGACATAGGACGCAGACGGGCACCTTTAATATTTTACAATGCATTGCATACGCAACTTTATTTGCTTGAGATTACAGTGCATTTTCTTTATTCGACCTCTATTTTTATTTTTATTAAATAAATTCAAGATTATTTTATGAAGTCAGTATTTTCTTTAGATTTTCATTTTATTATCGTGAATTATTCGTATGTTTGGAGGTGTAGAAAAATAAATAAAAAAAGCCAATAATCCTTTCAGTTGAAAATGTTTTCGATGAAATAAATTTATTGACTTATAGATTACGACCTTTTGCCTGCGACTTTTTTCGCGTGGAATTTTTGCAGATTTTTGGTTTAATAACGATCTTATGTCCTTTTTCGAGTTCCAAACCACGTCTGTACCAAATTTACACAAATAGGTTCCGTAGTTTAGGCGTCAAGAAAAGACAGACAGAGAGAGTTACTTTCGCATTTACTACTCTGTCAAGAAAGTACCGGGAAAAAGTCAATAATACACAAAATGTTTGTTATTCATCTAAATTTATTTTATCACCTTCAAAGTATGCTCCTGAAGAAACGATACACTTACGCCAACGAATAATCCAATCATCGAAACTTTTTTTAAACGCTGTTTCCGGAATTGAGTTCAGTGCTCGCCGCGAATTCTCCTTTATGTCTTCTAATGATTGAAAACGGGTGCCACGAAGGGGTAATTTGAGTGTGGGAAAAAGAAAGAAGTCGGCTGGAGCCATATCTGGTGAATATGGTGGCTGCTTGATGGTGTTTGTTGAGTGTTTGGACAAAAAATCGTTTACAATGATGGCCTTGTGCGAAGGCGAATTATCGTGATGCAAAATCCAAGAATTTTCTTTCCACATTTCTGGCCTTTTTCGTCGAATTTGTTCTCTTAAACGCAGCATAACGCTCAAATAATATTCTTTATTTACCGTTTGACCTTCGGGCAAGAATTCTGAGTGCACAACACCGCGACAGTCAAAGAAAACAGTCAACATGACTTTGACTTTTGATCGACTTTGACGTGGTTTTTTCGGTTTTGGTTCAGTTGGAAGGCGCCATTCCGAAGCTTGTTGACTAGTTTGCATGTCAAACTCGTACACCCACGTCTCGTCACCAGTAACAATGCGTTTCATGAATGTTGGGTCGGTATTGACTCGTTCTAGCATGTCCTCAGCGACTTTCATGCGATTTAGTTTTTGAAGAAAATTCAGGTCTTTTGGGACTAGCCGAGCGGCAACACGTTTCATACCCAAATTATTTGTTAAAATGGTACGGATCGACTCGTGAGATACAGAAAGTTCGGCGGCCATATCTCTCAAACTTGAATGAGGATTTTCAGTCACTATTTCCTTCACTTTTGCGATGTTAACTTCAGTTGCAGACGTTGATGGCCTGCCAGAACGAGGCAAATCTTCCATCACATCTCGACCGCTTTTGAACGCTTTGTACCACTCATAAGCACGTGTTTTTGATAAAGTCGATGCACCGTAAGCCTTCTGTAACATTTTGAGTGCCTCCGAACACGAAATTTCATTGGCGATGCAAAATTTAAGACAAACTCTTTGTTCGATGTTTTTGTCCATTATGAAATTCGCAATACACACTAGAATATTATAAAACTAAAAACAGCACTGTTTTTAATATAAATAACAGATGCAACTCAAATTCCGCGCCAAAATGGAAAACAGTTATGCCAATCTAACAACAACAAAAAAAATTAAAATTCGAATTTGGAACCATAAAAAAAACATTCATTCCCGATACTTTGTTGACTGAAAGTATAATATTAGTTTGGATGAAGAAAGTTGCAACGTTTTTAACACGCTTATATTTATTTTAAAACTTGATTTTTACATTTTTAAATATTTTCATAAAACAAAAAAAAAAACACTTAAAAATATAAAAAGCAGTATCCCACCGGTTACGGGAGGGTTCCAAGCAACCGGTGGTCAGGGTTCCAGAGAAAGGAATCTCCGGACAATGCGCGCCGTGTCTAGAAGTACAGCTTTCTGGATCAGATTCTTGACCCAACCATCTAACGTAAGCCTGCTTAGCTGTTTATCAAGGCTTTTAGCCATGAGACCATTGGCAGACACGACTATCGGCACAATGATTGCTGAGTCTACATCCCACATGTCGACAATCTCATGAGCTAAATCAAGATATTTACTTGCTTTATCTTTTTCAGCTTTCACAAGATTCTCGTCATGTGGGATTGTTATATCAATTATCATTGTAACACGCTTATATTATTATTAAAGACTTGATTTCCCGTAGAGCTTTCCACCATCCGTACTACCAGACAATTGACAAAACGTCAACGCTTGATGGTGGATATTTCGTTCGCTAAGGAGTGGAATGATATGCTCCGGCAAATGATTTCACACCTTAGCGGGTTTGTGTTTGTCGAAGAATATGTCTAGGTGTATTCAAGGCCCAAGTGATCAGGTTACTTATGGTTAACCGTACTCCATCGTATCACTAGACGAGATAGAGGTTATACGCCGGCCCATTACTAATAAAAAATCTTATGGAGTTCCTTGCTCGTTCTTCTCCATTCGAAACTACAATTTGGAACGAGCACCTAGCTTCACTGACGAACAGACTGACAGACTACTATTCTATTTTGACGTTTCAAAAGTACCTATTTATGGTTTAGTTGGAATAAATGATTTTGATTTGATTTGATTTGATTATTTAAACCTTATAATGAATTGGCTTATAAAATACCTCACGCACAGTCAATTAAGGAACTGATGTTAATTTCCGACATATTACTGTGAAAACAACTTTGAATTGTAACCATTATATTGCTATAGATACGGATAGTCAAAAGCCTTTTTAATTACATTTCTGTTGATAATTGACCAGGGGTAAAATTCACCCATAGCTATTTTCTTTCTTTTTATGTGATATCGATACCTCCTAAGTATAATGAGTCAACTGACATTATAGTTAGTTTATAGGAGAGTGATTTGAAGGCAAATCGTTTATATTTTAATCAAATCAAATTAATTCGAAATAAAGTAAATGTTTTTTTAATAAAAATTGGAAGCTCTTCCTTTGGTATAAAATGATTTTGCTGATTTTTGTTTTTAAATGACATTTTATGTACATGACTGGGTATACGCCGGCGGGACTCAATAGTGAAATGGTTTAACTACCAGTTATATTCATGTACGTTGTCCATCAAAATCCATCGTTTACACCAAAATCACATGAAATATGATTGTCATTTTATTAATATAATTTTACTTTTGTTTGTTTTCGGCATTTTCTGTCTCACTTAATAATAAAATGTTGAAATTATATCACTTGACTCATTATACTAGGAAAGTACTTAGCAATGTTAACATTTGAAACCTCAACGTATACTGGACCAATGTAATTTACCGAGGCTTTTTATTAGTTTTTTTTTGTAGTACCTTACGATATGTGGGATTAATAAAAGCTAGGAAGAAGAACAAGAATCATAAACCAAAAACAACTCATTTGGAAGAATCACAATGTATTTTTCGCCATAATTAAGTAGGAATATCTTTTTAACATAATAGCTTTACTAAAAGCTACGACGTAAACAAATCACTATTTAAAAAATATCAATGTTCCATCATTAAAGTTTCATAAAAAACAACAAACAATCAATCAAAATAAAAACTAAAACAGGTATTCTTTAGTAGGTCAATAAAAATAATAAGAACTAAAAATGGTAACTTACGTTAAACAATAATAAAAATTATAAAATGAATAACGTAACAGTCTAGGCATTTCTAATGCTCAAAAAATAGTTATAAGGTTTAACAAAATAGAAATCAGTCAGAATCGTTGTCGTTAGATCCATTAGAATTAGTTGAAATCAATTAATTTATTAAAAAACAAATGAAATTTAAATTTTTCGCTATAATTAAGTACGAATTTATTTTTAACATAGTAGCCTTACTAAACGCTACAAGTAAAAATAAATCAACATTTTACAAATTATCAATGTTCCACAATCAAAGTTTCATACAAAAACAATAAACAATCAATCAAAATAAAAAACTAAAACAGTTACTTCTCTAGTACGTCAATAAAAATTATAAGAACTAAAAATGGTAACTTACGTTAAAGAATATTGATAAAATTAATAGAAATTAATAACACAACAGTCTAGGCATTCCTAATGCTCAAAAAATATAAGGTTTAACAAATTAGAGATCAGTCAGAATCGCTATCGTTAGCTGCATTAGAGTTCGTTGAAATCAAATTATTAAAAAATAAATGATACTCCTTAGGAATTACTAGTGCCTTACAAAGATCCATCAAGTCTTTGTGCTTATTTTGGTCAATAGGAATGGGTGTCTGATAAGCTAAAGGAATATTATCTATATCAATATTTAACTCTCTTCGATTTCGTGTAGCTTTAGGTTTCTTTACACAATCTATCCACTTGTAAGCATCATCTTGGTAACTCGTTTTATAAAACAGCCTAAATGGATATTCCGCTTTAACTAGTACTTCCGTTACTTTATTCCAAGGCATTTTTGATCCATCGTTGGTAGTTGTCCAGTTGTTTATAAGTTTTAGCTTTGATTTAAAGTCTTTAATTAAATCCTGAGACACTTCAGTAACTTTGTATGGCTTTTCATCGGATTTGGCAAATCTAAAAGCTGTATACCATTGATCAGGCGTATAAAGCATCTTATCTTTCGTCTGTCTTTCAATTAAAGCGTGCATACTGTCGCCTTCATTTTGAGTGTGGCCCACTACTAGAAAACGATGACCAATATCTATAAAAAACTTCGAACTAGCTAACATATACATTAAGAATACAATTCTGTTTCTATTTTGGCCTCCACAGTTGTCTGACCAGAACCGGTAATCTTTGATACCATTACCCACCGTATCCTCTATAAACTTGAAAACACAGCTGGAAATCTCATTAGCGCCTCTCTTTGCTGTCTGTTGATGCCATGAAAAACAATAACCCTGACGAGATCCCAGATTGAATATTGTGAAATTATATAAAGAAAGTTTCCGTTTATAATAAAAAGTACTAACGTTCCCGTGAGGTACATTAAGGCACTTTTGAAGATCAAATGCTGCTGTAAGGATTTCATTATTTTGTAACGCTGAATCTTTATCTTGTGTTTTCATTTTCCTAGCTTTCTCTTTTTCTTTTAAATGCTCTTCATGCTTCTCTTTATCTGTCTGTGTAACTTCCTTTTTATTTTCGTAAATGTGGCATTGTTCACAAACATCTTTTTTGGGTTTATGAAAACCAATATTGATATTTTTATTAATGATATCTCGGTATTGTCTCACCGTAGTCGCTTTTGAATAGTATTTATTAGAATCAAACCATTCGTTATATAACTTGAACATTTTTGGGAAGGATAAAGAGGCCTCAAGATATTTTTTACTTGATTTTTGGCGAGTGTAGTGTGATTCTACAGGGGAAAATGCTTCAACGTGATCTATAACACTACGAACGATATCTTCATTGATAATCTTTGGATGATTAATATGTCTACCACGCTGATCTGTTTCAATAAATCCATTTCCTTTATCGGACTTTTCTAAAGCTGTATAAACAAAATTAAAACTGATAGAAAGGGTTCTCAAGAACATGGTTTTGCAAACTGGTATTTTTGTAGTTTCAATATTATCTCCTTGACTGCTTGGAAGGTAATAAGAAATAGTATGAAGACGTTTTGAATTTTCTTTATCCACAGTAATTCTTTTTTTTTCAGCTCTTATAGCATACCTTGCCAAAAAATCCCATTGTCTTGAGTTGTCTCCAATACTCCAAAACCTATCAAAAATTCTTTGCCGAATATCTTCTGTTAATTTCTCACTGCATTTTTTCCGACAAGTTATGGGGCAAGAAGTTTTCATATTTCTCTTACCATGCACTCTTCCGTTTCTACTGACATATTCCAAACCTCTATTAACATTATATTTCCGCTCTTGATCTTTCCATTTTTTCTGAAAACGTTCTCTTAGCCTTCCTTTATCTTTTTTAGCTATGGAAATCCGCTTACGACGACCTTTGTCATTAATGCACGGTGAGTATGTGATATCATTAATGTCAGATGCAGGGGTGGCGACTGCAGGACTGTCAAATAACTCAAAATTAACAGGTGATGGGGCAAAAGAATTATACGGCGACGGTACTGGAGTGATATCACAATAATTTTCAATAATAAAGTTACTCTGGATTGGCGAATTGCCCGGTGTGTTTTCTATTACTGATGGCGATCGATCTCCGTTTTGAGTTCTATTATGATCTCCATTTGATAACCAAGGCGACGAGCAAGGAATATCATCCGGGAATAATATGGAAGCGTTAGAAGGAATATTTTGCAATACATCCTTGCTGTCATTCAAATCAACATCATCAAGTATTGATAGCTCCTCTTCCGTAAAATTTGCATCAGGTGGCAATGGAGACCCTAAAACAAACAAAAAATTAAATTAAAAACATAAGAAATCATTTTTTTGTATTAAACATTACAATAATAATTAATACATTAGATATTTATTTAACTAATAAAAACAAATATAATAACACAATTAACACAAAACTATAAAAAATGAACTAATACATTATTATAGCAAGATGAGTCAAGTGTCTTCTTTTTATAGGTTGTTCGCCGTATACTGGTGTAACTGTAGTTGTATCAGTATACGGCGTACTAAGCGACGTGAACAAGAATTATTAAACAAAAATAACAAATTCATACTTTGCACATAAATAAAGATAACTTACCCTCTTCATCCCTTGTTGGAATCATATCATCGATTCCTGTGTTATTGTTTATTGTATCAATGGTATTATTCACACTTTCATTGAGTAAATTTAAAATTTTTCGCGCCCTGTTCGATTGCATTCTGTTACTAATATTAATTTAACATGTACAACTATATTATCAGACACATACATCCACGATATTTATAAACGAATAATAGTAAGTTTACGAAACAGAATTATTACCTAAAATTGCGTGCGCACTCGCAGCCGTTCATCGTATACTGAGCCGCAATAAACTTGTATCGATGCGTCCCCCCTCAGGCCCCGCGTACACTGGTACGATGTTATTTAGATCAGTTTACAATGTACGATTTTAACTGATGTTGAAATTGATTTAGTATACGTAAAATTATATCGGTAATTATTGTTCTTTTTTAAAAAAAATTAACACAAACGTTAAGATCACGATTTATCATGTACGTTTATATAAAAATATAAAAATACCTAAATTTGTTAGTTGACTCAGTATACTTAGGAGGTATCGATATGAACGCGGACTAACGTGTAGATTACATCATGGTAAGCTGTCGGTGCCACCCAGGGACACCCGCTTTTCTAGAAAAGTAACAATTGCGTTGCCGGTCTTTTGGAGATTGGGGTTTCGGAGATTTAGGGATTGGGGGGAGGGGAAAAACCAGCCAACCTAATCGTGGCTAAACATGGCTCTTCCACACTTAAAGCTTCTTTCGCTTTTGTTATTAATTTAAAGTAAAGTCATCAGTCTAAGTTAAATTGATGATAGATTTTCTGCCGTGAACCTAACAAGTTTCTAATTTGTTACCTGTGTGGTCTGCGGGGTATATTGTGGCGGTGACGTAGTTACAATAATGACTTGCTAAACTTAAAGTTTTGTGTTTATACCGTATTGGATTTATTTAACTTTAAAATAGGCATTTTTCGTGATTTATATCTTTCTCCGCAGTTTAAAGAGTATTTTTATATGCCTATAATAACACATATTGGGAATAGTATCGCTTTCCAAAAGTGTAAATAATTTTACAAATTCATTTAGTAGTTTCAAAACAAACCATCAGTTCCTTTCTTCATGTAGAATTAGTATAAAAATAATTAAAAACGCTATTAATAACTGAGCTCACATTAGGATTTTATTCTGAATGCGGTAAGAAATATTATAATATTCAAAATAGTCTCCCTATCTCTCTTTCTCTCTCTCTCTCTCTCTTTCTCTCCCTCACACATTTACACACACACAGAAACAAACACTCATTTACACACTCAAACACACATAAACGCAACAAATGCAAACAAACAAAAAACTAAAAATATCGAGGCACACTATATTCACAAACACGCCTTACATATATACACATAAACAACCTTCCAAACACTAAAGCAACAAACATAATTTATTTAATACCAAAGCAACTCAAAACGTACCTCCCACTTGTAAACTGCATCAAGTTTTCAACATATTCCTAGCATAACCTAATTAATTAGTTCTTAACAAGTTGCAACTTGTCTTAACTAGTGCAAAGTCTAATCCGTGAGATGAGGGTGCCAGTGAGACCTAGACTGTCTCTCAGGGACCAATCAAACGTTCTAAACTCGGTTTGTTAATGCAATGCAACTGTGAAATCCTGCATCCACTTAGATATTCTGATTACCTAGTGGCTTGTATAATGGCTCCTGTCCATATTTGATGGATTTTAGTATGTATATGGGATTTGTTTTGGTATATATTCTGGTGGATGGAACGGTTTGTTGTTGTGTTTTGTTGATCAAACTGTGTTAAGTGTCTCCATTGATTTCTGTGAGGCAGCATGTGAGGTAGCATTTCATTAGAGATTGGGATTCAGCCATCTTGTTTTTGATAATGCAGTTTTATCATTATACTAGCTTCTTCCAGCGGTAAAAAGTAGCCTTTGTTTAATTTTTAACGTATTTCTGTGCCGAATTTCATTCTAATTCGTTAAGTAGTTTTTTGAAAAAAGAGTGACAGATCCATTTGTCCATGCCTAGAAACTTTCGCCTTAATAACAATATTAATATGATTGATTTTTTTATGCATATAATATTTCGCTATCATCATGACTTGCTTTGATGTCATTTAAACGATCTTACACTACATACAAGTTACCAATAACAAACACGTTGTCGTCAAAGAAATCAATAAAATCAAACACTACTTAGGGATATAGTACATAAATTCTATTTTATTTCGTCTTAATCTTTTTAGTTTTATAAATCTTGAAAAAACAAATGAGTACCTACGTCCTGTCATCTTTTGCGTCTTCCGTCATATCTCTCTTTTCATTCATTCTCCTTCAGTCTTCATTGTTTATAAACAGTCGTTCATACATTCCTTCCTGTTCATTCATACGTTCCCTTTCACTCAATATTCACTGCACATTACATTACCTATGTCAGCTTGGCACTCATATTTTTTTTTTATTTACTCAGAATACAGATTGTTCTGTATTCTGAGTTTATTTAATAGGTCGGCAAACGAGCATACGGATTACCTGATGGTAAGCAATCAGCGCCGCCCATGGACACTCGCAACGGAGGAGTTACGAGTGCGTTGCCGACCTTTTAGGGATTAGGGATTTGGAGATTTAGGGATTTAGGAGGGATTGGGGGAGGGTAAGGATTGGGCCTCCGGTAACCTCACTCACACGGCGAAACACAACGCTGTGGTCATTTCACGCCGGTTTTTTGTGAGGCCGTGGTATCACTCCGGTCGAGCCGACCCATTCGTGCCGAAGCATGGCTCTCCCACACTTAAATCATAATCTTCCACGTAGTCGAAGAGGCGTCTAAACAAACAATTGTGCTTAAAGAACCCCAATTAGCCTTTGACCTACCACTACCCATGCGTCGATATTAAGAATATAACTATTATGTTTGTCTACGCTACATACTATGTCTTAAGAACTCCAAGTTTTATAACTAACACACACAGAAGCGATCACATTAATTAATTAATCAAGGAACAATGTCTGTTGGGAACGGCAGAGTTTTTTTTCCTAAACAAGTTTTCTATTTTTGTTTTAAGATTTTTTGTATGGTATTGTGGTTTGTATTACTATCTTGATTTAAATATAGTGCTTATTTCTATTTAACAGGCCATGGGCTAGCCAGGAACATTATATACTTTTCGCGCGGGTAGAGGAATCCTACTTCGCAAATCTGCAGAGACTGTATCATGCTTCATTCAGAGAAGGGTAGATGTAGAATAGGTCTACCTCTGGCACACGTTGAAACGTAGCCCAAATTTAAAAACTAAAAGTACACTGTAGGTTTTTTTTTTGATATTTCGGTTACTAACAATCTCATGAAGAGACACGTCCGTCTCATTTATAAATTACTAGCCTTTACCCGCGACTTCGTTCACGTAAAATAGTTACTTTCTGCAGATTTTTGGTATAAAACTATCCTATTTCCTTTCTCGAGTTCCAAACTATAGTAGTATAGTACCAAATTTCACAGAAATCAGTTCAGGTGTTTAGGCGTGAAGAAAAGACAGACAGACAGACAGAGTTACTTTCGCATTTATAATAGTTTGGATTAACCAATGCATTACATATATGAATGTATCATAACGCACCTATTGGCCAGCGGAGAGCATTTCAACTAAATGAACTATCATTTTATTCTGTGTACATTTATTCAAGCTCCCGTTCACATCAATAGTTTTTACTAAATGCAACACTACCAACAATTTGGCATCTAGCTTTTGACTAGTAAGCAAACACATTCAAAACCGAACCGTATTACAGAAACATAGGAGTCGAATTTGTTGTTTAATTACAGTAGGTGGTGTTTACGACTAATATTAGCTATCTCCCTCACACTATGTGGACAGAACAAATACAAACATAGAGTATTGAGCTAATCAAACATCGTAAGGGTTTATAGAGGCATGTTAGTCACTGATTCACGTTAATAGCAACAGTTATACCAACACATGACTTTGAACTTAGTTTCGTTAGAGGTAAAGTTGATTTTTTCTTTTCATGTTGCTAGTATGACGCGCAAATTTCCCGGTCGAAAATATTTGTAACGTGTATTTATTTAATATTTTACATGTAGTAAGTAGCTATATTCTGTTTATTGAGTTTAATATAAGCAAACAATTTACTTTAACCCTTTATATTTGTTTTAAGTTAGAGATTGCTAAATAAGGGTGCGTTTGAACCGAACCGCACAGGACCGAATTCTCCGCCTTTCGAAATAACAGTAACCTGTTTGGATAATTTGTGTAACGAGTTGATTATATTATTAACTAGCAGACCCAGCCACGCGTTGCTGTGGCTAAGGTAAATAATATTGTGACTATAAATTCAGATTTAAGCTATCATATCTTTCAAGTTGGATCAAAATGTACAAGGGATGCATATCGAATTTAAAATCGGTTTAGTAGTTTAGGAGTTCATCGCGGACAAACACGTGACACAAAATTTTTATGTAAGATTCAAATGCAATTTATAATTTAAGATTTTTTTTCGTTTTTTTTAATCGTAGCTACTCGTAATTGATGATGTATAATAGATAAATACATATAAGATGTCGTCACACCTTTTATTCTTGAAGGGACAAAAAGGATATCAGAGATCTACACAGCATATATAGATATTTAATTAAACATAGAGAGAGAGAGATGGTATAATTACGGGAAGACTGCCAAGTCTCTTTCTATCACTTTCCAGGAAACATACCAGATTAAAACCGAATTCAACTTCAAAATGGGCATAAAATTGATTTCCTTAACTTAAATCGCCCAGAGCATTATATCGTATTTTATTGTAGATATAAATATATTTTCTTAATTAAATAAAGTATGTTGGGATCTATAATATTATTATTTTTTCCATAAGTTACATTTAAATAATAAAAGCACACTTTTTGGTGCAAAATAACAGTATGTTTTTTATTACAAAACACTAATACAAACCACTATGTTTAAAATATTGTATCAAACAACCAACCCTAACAAAAAACAAAATTTACCCTACCAAAATTGTGTTGATAAGCGCATAGCTCTCAACAACGCTTATACTTTCCAGAAAAGTAGAGCTAAAAATCGAAAAATACCAACCTGTAAAACATCCCGGTCATAATAAAAACAATAACATAAAAACAAGAATAATAACCTGGAATTTACGTATGAAGCAGAGACGGCCCGATAGTAACAAATAAATACAATCAAGATAAAAAATATCGGTGTAAACTTTAAAAAAAATATATACTTAGTCGGGTCATAAGTTCTGTCACAAACTTTTGATGTAATAACTTATACGCCTTTTGACAATTATTTAAAAATTATATATGAAATGAAAGGTCATTAAATGTACAATATAATTTTATTTACATTATTCGAAATGCCCTCCCCCATTTTGAACACATGCCCTTAATCTACGCGGCCAGTCATCGATCGCTGCACGCACCACATTCATATCTATGTCTGCCGCTGCTTTAACCAGAGATGCTCGGAGAGACTCCAAATTCGGGTGAGGTTTAGCACAGACTTTTTCCTCCAAATATTGCCATATCTTGTAGTCCAGTGGGTTTAAATCTGGACTAGAAGAGGGCCAGTCTTCATGCCGGATGAAGTCAATTCCACGAGCGATCAACCAGTCTTGCGTACTTCGTGCCTTATGAGCCGGTGCAGAGTCCTGTTGGAATATCCAATGCCTGTTCCTGAACATTGTCTGAGAAAGAGGTTCCACTATGTTTGTTAGGACAGTATTTTGATAAACTTCGGCACTAGTTCTCACACCTTTTTCACAGAAAAACACCTCAGTTACGCCTGAATATGAGACTC
The DNA here is from genome assembly GCA_902829305.4 of Spodoptera exigua. Taxonomy (NCBI): domain Eukaryota; kingdom Metazoa; phylum Arthropoda; class Insecta; order Lepidoptera; family Noctuidae; genus Spodoptera; species Spodoptera exigua. The sequence goes on from LR824612.2 coordinate 11,887,109, forward strand.
CAAGCCAAACCATGAATGAGGAAGGGTAATGCCCACGCTGGACCCTCGCAATACGCGCGCTTGCTTCTTCACTGCTGTGGGCATACACCTTATCATTTTGTTTGTTAAAACTTTCTTCAATAGTAAAAATTTTTTCATCCGAAAAAAGAATTTCGCGGTATTTTTTTCCCGCGTACCGTCGTAGCAAAGCGCGGGATCTGTCTAGCCTAATTTTTTTTAAACGCTCGTTCAAAAAATGTCCTGTCTTTTTACGATAAGCTCGTAGTCCCAGGTCTTCATTTAGTACTCTTTTAACAGTGGTTCTGCTTAGCCCCATCTGCAGAGCTAGGATTTTTTGTTTACGTACGGGATTTCGTTCGATTCGCGCCTTCATTGCTTTGATGACCTTATGTGTCCGAACTGTGCGAGGTCGGCCGCTTCTCTTACGATCTTCGAAGCTTGACTCTTCGGTGTATCGTTTGATAGTACGATAAACAAACCGTAACGTTATTTTCAAATTTTGAAGAATATTGAAAATGTCTTTTGGCGCGTAACCACAGCGGTGCAACGCGATAACCGCGATTCTGTCTTCTTTATTCGACCACTCCATATTTAAAAATGAATAAAAAATAATTTCTTTTTTATTTTCTACAAGCGCGAAAGTTCTATTTTTAAAATAAGTCGAAGAATTTCTGGCCAGTAATCGAAAATTAAAAATATAAGGTTTTGACAGAACTTATGACCCGACTAAGTATTGTACTAACACACATCTTGTTTATATAGATACAAAATATTTGAGGTTTACAGTAATAAGCTTTGTGTACATATTTAATCCTATGTAATATATATAACCAATTTGCGGTTAAGCTAAGTGTAAACGGCATGTCCCGTTAATCTGAGGACAACAAACCATTTAATTAGTACTAAGTAATTAGGATTATAATGCAATATTAACATTGTGTTGGACAATAGACAACTATGTTGTTATTTTGTTGGGTTAGTCAAAATAGTATCAATAGGATAATTAAAAAAATGTTATCTATACAGTTACGTAGTATGCAGTAACAATTGTTAGTCACACGAGACATGGCTTTATTTTTTTTATGTAATAGGTCGGCAAACGAGCAGAAGGATTACCTGATGGTAAACAATCATCGCCGCCCATAGACACCCGCAGCGGAGGAGTTACGAGTGCGTCGCCGACCTTTTAGGGATTAGGGATTTGGAGATTTAGAGATTGACAAGGGATTGGGGGAGGGTAAGGATTGGAACTCCGGTAACCTCACTCACACGGCGAAACACAATGCTGTGGTTGTTTCACGCCGGTTTTCTGTGAGGCCGTGGTATCACTCCGGTCGAACCGACCCATTCGTACCGAAGCATGATTCTCCCACACTTAATTATTGAAAACAATATACTTTATTTTATTTATTTATTTAATTTGGCTCTTCAACAATGAGTACACTGTCACATTTGTGATTGTACAATTAAGCTTAAGTCTAAGTGCCTCATCACTTATAGAAGAGCACCACATGCACTATAATTTACGCATAAACCGCGATAATATTTAACCTAAAACATCTTTGGAATGATCTTCGAAACCGATACGACCCTCAAACCTTAAAAAAATGAGCGCACTCCTTTTCCAAAGGTAGGCAACGCGCAAGTGACTCCTCTGTTACTGTAGGTGTCCATCCGTGTCCGCGACATCAGACAAACTGGTAGACAAATAGATTTACTCCAATAAGGTTATCCCCTGAAGGCTGGCCTAGCCTTATAACTTCTTTGGATCTTGTGGTTCGATAAGCATCACCGATTGCTTACCGCCAAAGTACTCTATCTTCTTTATTGCTGCCCAATACATTTCAAAAAGATGATAGAGCTTTTATCCTTGAAAACACAAACAACCACAATGAGTATTAACTGAATAAATACAAAAATAATGATAAAAATGTTTGTCAACGAAATAGGATTGAAAATTAAAAGCCAGTCTAATTTAAAAAGACCCAAGCAGCTATCGTGACCCTTGCAAAACATTCAATATCCTCTCAATAAAAAAATTCCAGAAAAGAATCCAATAAATTTCTTCATTAATTTTCTTTTAATATTCTCAGAAGAAATTCAAGGAGTAATGTTACAGAATTTTCAGTAACCCTAAAATTGGTTTTATGAGCCTTTGTAATAAGAAAGTATCATATTTATTTAAAGTTGGATGAAAAAGTATGCCAATAGGTTTTAAATATAAAAAAAATATTATTCATTCTCCTCTGGAGAGAGCGTCTATTTAATTTGTATGTGAATTTATCCTATTTTACGAAACAAGTATCCATACTAATAGTATAAAGCTTTTTTATTATAACTTTCGTGAGACATTCTAAATCCCATATTCATGAGCAGCCAGTAGCAGCGATACAGTCGCCGCGTCGCGTGTCGCGGAATGCTGCTCATGAATATGGGCCTCTAGCATGGCTTGAAACTAGTCGAGTATCTCGTCAAATTATTACGTGAGTAAGCCGAAAACATAATAATAAAAGCATAAAGCTTTATTTGTTTGTTTGTTTTAACACGTTAATCACCTAAACTACTGGTGCAAATTGAATAGTTGTTTTTTATGTTTGGTTGTCAACTTATCGAGGAAGGCTATAGGCTAATAACATGTAACTCTACGATCTGTATAACACAGTATAGTCCCAAATAACACAGTATTGTTTAAGAAACGATCAATTCTCTGTAAATAATCGATAAATTTTATTTTTTTAAAGCAATTAATAGGCATAACCTTACTACCTTTCATTAGTACACTGATAACACAAGCGATATCCAATCAAAAGGGTCTTAACGTGGCTTCAATTCCTGTGCGGAGTCAATTAACACCGTTCGTGTTTCCGATTTTCGAAGTCTAGAGTGACTATGACTGCACACAGTTAGCGCAGTGGTTGGGCAACTGTATACTGTGCATCGTGCGTTTATTCCCGTGTTTCCACACTTTGCGTAATCCACAAATTAATGTTCAGGGTCTGGGTGTGATGTTTACATATAAAAAGTTGTATGTTTGTAAACGCAACCAGGACACAGAAGAAAATTTTAGAGAGGGGCAAGTTTTTATCAAAAAATGAAAAGAATATACAATACTACGGTGGATAGCCTCTTAAAACATGAGACGTGAACTGTAAAAAGTTTAATCCGCATTTCTGGGTCCTTCTGCCTATTATAATATAAATGTGAATGTTTGTGAGAATCTATGGATGTATGTTTCTTATTCTTTCACACAAAAACGCCTTAACCGATTTGGTTGAAATTTGGTAGATAAGTGATATCCTGGATTATCACATAAGCTTTTTATCAACATGCCACGCGGGTGAAGCAGCTGGCGGTAGCTAGTTGTAAATAATCTACACATGGTGCTGTAAATAATTGTTAAGAACTTGAAATTGACTTGATACGCTCCCACGGATCTAGAAATACAATCTACATAATGTACATATATACCTATGTATTTACATATATACCTTTAGGTCATAAAAGTAATCAAAATAATAAGGCGATGTTTCGTAATGTTTTAATTACGTAAACACAAAATTTAATGGGTATCCAGTTGTCTCTAATAACAATATCGTTTAAGGTACTCGCGGAAGTTGGAAGGAAATCCCGTATCGTATTGTCTGACGCTAAAATGTTAATTAGAATATTAATGTCAGGGGCGGTTTCCTTCATGAATATAAGTGATGTTTGTTTAAACTTGGCCCTGTGATCTGTTTTCGGGTGTATGGTTCTGCTGTGATTTATTTGTTTTGGTATAGGATTTCTTTTTTTGAAGGGAAAAACATGAAATGACTTTTCTTTCTTGCCTGCGTGGGACGAGAGAGTCTTTTACTGATCTGATCACCTCGTTCTTTTGTGGGTCGAGGTGCATTATTGCGCTTTCACTGGTATTCCCTGGACATTATATACTATTTACACTATCTGTGTGTTGGTTTATAAAATACTTTTATAAATTATAATTGATTAACGTTCTAAACGCTGTTTTTTCAAATCCTGAGATACAATATTACTTTTATAACCATGCGAAGTCACGGTCGGAAGCTAGTGCAACAATAAAGAACGATGAGAAGGTTTTATAATTATTTATTAATTAAAATAAAGGTTTTTTTTTAATTATAATTATTATAGGTTTTATCATTATTTCTTACAAACATTCGGTGTGTTACAAAGTTTTAATTATCTACAAGTTTGATTTGTTTTCCGAAAGTATAACTAAATAACTATTATTTTTTAATAAATGATATTGTAACCATAGTAATAATTTAGATCCGACAGAAAAACTATGTGTATAGTTTTGTCGGTAATTTGGTTACATCGTAAAACTTAAAATGTACCTTTTTAATGAACAAATAAATAAACAGTGCCAAAATTGGTGATGTTGTATAAAAACAACGCATCAATACACATCATACAGAAAGAAAAATATCAAAGGTAAAGATACTAAATAACGGTAGTAATATAACGAGATCAAAACTAAATTTCTCTGACACAAAATTACCCAAACTATTTGTAAATTATTTCCTCTAAACCAACACATAAATAGATCACCATTTTGACAAATAAACTTGCATTGACCGTTACGCGCAGTAATTTATTATCATCCGAAATCCCGTATCTACTTGTATATGGATAGTATCAATATATTACCAGACTGACAACCAACATTGATAGCTGGAGAAATTTATGTCTTGATAAGAAAACGTCTAATGGATTGCTTCGCTAAAGCCCCTTAACAAAGTAATGAAGAATTTTTGAAGCAAGAATTTCCCGAAGCCAATTTTAAGGCACCGAGTTATGGGCTCGGCTTGCAAACAATTATGATAGGTTGGTGAATAATTGTATTGAAAAGGTCTGTAGAAGGTTAACAAGCAACAATGGTGTATGTTTCCTTTAAATTTTCTTTGAGATACTTCAATGTATTGTTGGAGTCTTCCGTCATGTCTATTTTTTTTAAACTTTCGCCCCCTTATTACAAAACGAGGTTTATCTTTAGACCAGGTTTAAACCGTTGAGTCGGGTTTTGAATTTTGAATCTTATTGTCATCTATCTTCAATTCGAAATACGAAAACTGGCTCAATGGTTTAGTCCTAGACTGAATTAAGACCTTGTTTTGTAATAAGGCCGTCGATGTTTTGGAACGTCGATCAAATTATTTTAAAATGTAAATTCGTATTATTCGAGAAATCTCAATCTCCTTGGTCTGTACGACCAACAACCAAGGAGATTGAGATTTGATGCATTATCGAATTAGGTACCATAGTATCTTTGAATTTTGTTTAAAAAAACATAATTCCAATGTTACTACACCAAGAAGGTTGTATACAACACTGCCTACTCGTTCCAAGAAAGCCACATTGTAACATTATGTAAATAACACTAGAGCTCCACCTACTAGGAATGCTCTGTGAATTATTAAACATTCTTAATGTCTCCCTCCCTCTGTATGTGTAGGTTTGTAGGCGTTTGCTTCATTACCATTCTTAATTGGCAGCCGATACGTCTGTTTCTGAACGTGATTCCTGGAATCATTTATTTAAACATCTTTGTTAATTCTACAGAACAAAGAGGTCTTGAGTGTCGTCGTGGCACGGATGTTAAGACCTTCTCATCCACGAGGCTACGGAACCAAGTTTTGCACAAGATTATCACCAATAACATTCAGTGTAGCAGAATGTGGTGGGGAATGTTACGACGTTCGAAACCCATACTCAAATGTGATCAAAGTTTAGTGTATACCTTTATCGTGTTAAAAAAGGCCTTAGCTTAGCAGTGGGCAAGCTCGATACTGGTGATGAATAAGTCTTGAAGGTTTTCACTAGGTCATCTAGTAAGATTAAAGAAAAGTAGAGAAAACTTCAGGTTTTTTTTTGTTTCTGAAATTTTGATAGTCTGTCTTCACTTTTAAAATGTGTAGGCTTAAGTTCTTTTTCTGCTCGTGACTAATAACTTGCTAATAAGTAAAAACGTTATTGTATTCATGTAAAGATTTCTCTGATTTCTTATTATCACTCTTGTCTGAGATCCTGTTTCACAATGCCTGAATAACCGCCATAATACCATACTTTGAATATAGAATGTTATTCAAAAGAACTATGTGCTTCATTAGTTTATCGGGAACTTAACAAAGGAAGGTGGTGAAACAGTCACTTACTTTACATATTCTATATATGGGACACACTCTATGTGACATTTATCTGATATGTTCTGTCACGTGTGTAAGGAAGAGGCTTTGTGTGCGTTTTCTCAGGTACTAAGACACTATACAGGGTTCGTGTAGACGTAATCTGGATTGGAGACCAAATGGTCTCTACTAGACGTCTAGGTAAACGTAGTGTAGCCCTCCAGCTACAATATCTGTAGGATGGCTGTCAGTAGTTGGATGAGAAGAGCTGAAAATTGAGTTAAAAGTGGCGTGTCAGTGGAGAGGCCTATGTTCTGCTGATGATGATGGTAATGATGAAAGGACTGTGGAGGAATTTAGATTATTCAGGATACCAATGTGTTCACACTTCAGACCACCAGGATCTTAAATAGTTGCATAAGTTATAGAACAACAACTATTGGGTGACATCGGTAAGACGGTGAAGATAACATCATACCATCATGGTCTCAAAAAAGTTTGGTAGCAGCGCGACAGTCGCCGCGTCGCGTGTCCCGAAATGCCGCTCATGGATATGGGCCTCTAGCATGGCTTGAAACTAGTCGAGTAGCTCGTCAAATTATTACGTGAGTAAACCGAAAATATAATAATTAAGTTGATACTAAATTTAACTTGTCTAGTCTTTGTTTTGATGAAATTAATAAGGAGATGAAAAAAATATATTCAGTAGTGAAATATATCCTAGTAACAATTGGACAAAAATAAAGAAAAGAGAAAAAAAAACAAACTACATCGTTACGGTACCTTCAGACTCTGCTATCAAAATCATGTTTTTTTTTTATTTTTTATTTTTATGTAATAGGTCGGCAAACGAGCAGACGGATTACCTGATGGTAAGAAATCAGCGCCGCCCATGGACACCCGCAACGGAGGAGTTACGAGTGCGTTGCCGACCTTTTAGGGATTAGGGATTTGGAGATTAAGGGATTGAGGAGGGATTGGGGGAGGGTAAGGATTGGGCCTCCGGTAATCTCACTCACACGGCGAAACACAACGCTGTAGTTGTTTCACGCCGGTTTTCTGTAAGGCCGTGGTATCACTCAGGTCGAGCCGACCCATTCGTACCGAAGCATGGCTCTCCCAAACTTGTTCTGTAATACAAACTCCCACACTTGTTATGTTATGTTATACAAATCATGGATCTTATGCTCTATGGAATATGTACTTTATACTCTGAAACACGTTAATCAAGTTACAGGCTCTGAAGAGCTAATCAACAGTGACTAATACGTATAAAATCAACGATATTCGTACGCAACGGAGCGAGTGACGTCACTATATAGGTAATAATGTTAGGGACGCATCCGCCGGTCCCATTAAAGTGACGCACAAACGTTTTATCGATAAATTTTCATTTTTTATCGAATATTTTTGATTTGCTTTATATAGTCATTTTTGGTTTAAATAGTGTGTGTTAGGGGAAAAATAGTGGTGAAGTATTTTTCCTTTTAAAGGGTGGGTAGGATAGTTTATAGACAATGACAGTTGGTAAGACAATATCTTTGTCCTGCGTTTCAAACTACGATGACAGTAATAGGTATATGTAAAATATTACTAAAAGTAGGTAGATTAATAATTATATGAATGAAACAAAATTTACCCTTCACACAAACACATTTAATTATTTCATTGAATTCTGTAAATTTATGTGTGTCTTTCTGTCCTTTGTTAAAAACCATCCATCGTTGATTGTTTGTGAAAGTATCCGACTTTTAGCGTAATGTATATTTTTACGTCATATCAGCCTTTCATGATAACGTTGTTATGACTACCTGCACGTAAATGTAAAAGCTTTATTATTTTTTACGAGTTTTTATTTAAAAAATCCTTATAAATTTCTGCCTATTATTTATGTCCATTTCAACATGTTAAGGTCACTTATGAGGTGTGTGAAAATGTCCTTAAAAGTATTTAAACTGTGGAAAACTCTACTACTCGGGACTCTTGAGCTAGCGACGCTGCGCAGCCAACTGGTATTCTTAAACAATTCAGGTGTGTTAAATTTCTTAAATATTGTCAATTAATTTATTATGCCTTACGTGAGTTAGTTCATATGTGATATTGTCAATTGATAAAGGTTAATTAGTAAAGAGATTTGATATTTTTACGGAATTCTAATTCGAATTCTCACATCACTGTTACCCAGTAAAATTGAACTAATAACATCACTTATGTTACAATCTTACGACTATTAAGACAACATGGCACCCTAAGATCTTTTAAATTACTTCCATGTCATTGTCTCTCTTTTTATGGTATAACTAGCTACATTTGATTGTAGCGTGATGTTTTATAGCCTATAGCACTCAGGAACATTGTAACTATCAATAAGTGAAGCATTTTGGAAATCAGACCAGCGGTTCCAAAGATTACCCCCTACATACAAACTTACAAACATACAACCTTACAAATTTTACCTCTTTATAATATTAGTATAGATGGAGCAGACATATGGATCACCTGACGGTGCTTACCACCAAGTTGATCCGGCTGCGTCTAACCGGCGCCGTGTATACATAAGCAGCCGAAACACCAAAGGAGTAACAAGTTCATTGCTGGCCTTTGGTGGGTGGTTGGAATTTGAAGATTTTGGATTTGCGGGAGGGAGAGTAGGATTTAGGCTATGGTTATCGCACTCACACACCGAAATATAACGCAAGTGTTGTCCTACGCCGGTATTCTGTGAGGCCGTGGTATCACTACGATCAAGCTGGCCCATTCGTGTGGTGGTATGGCTCTCCCACACTTTAATTCCATTAATACTTTTTATACCATTTATTGAATATTTTGCTTCATGAACTGACTACTGAATTCGAAAGCGTTTTAATTAAATTGCCTGTTTCGGTAAATACACTAGTAATGAAATTTAACTGAAGTTCTACTTTATAGGTAATATTCAAATACAAAAACTACTTGCCACGAATTCAATGTAAAATTAAAATTTAATTTTATTTTAAATTTGTAATTTCATTTGTGTTTTTGAAATTTATAATTTAAATAATAGTCATCATATTTTTGTTTTGGTTACTACATCATAATTACAGTAAAACTACATATAACGATTTTAAATGAACGTGTCATTTAAAATCGTTATACAGTTTTAATGGATATCTATGTATTTTTTTGACTTTCTAATTGAGTATTAAAAGAACGAAAAATTGAAACAGAGCAACATTTTAGGGAATAATGAGGCTGATATACGCTAAAATGGATTTAAGGTCACTTTTGGATTTTAAAGCCGCCGTCAGAATCCTCGTGGTGTGTCAAAAGAAATAAAGTCTTTAATATCCTGATTATTAATTCGTTAGCCTCATGAATAATTCACATAAAATGATAACACATTTAGTTAAAAGTTCACAACAATTATGTTTACAAAACTATTTCAAATTCGCAAAAGTTGGAGATAGGTAACTAGCATAAGTTGAAAATTGATATGAATCGTTTTGGCTTTTTATACAAAAAAAATAGATCGGAAAACAGGTCACAAATTCTTTTTAATAACTCGCTTTATTAAAATAACTTTTTGAGGAAACTTCACCTTTTCTCAATGCGGCGTCACAGTTTATTCAAACGAAAACTAAACATGATATAGTTATACATTCCTTGAGCATTTTGGCACTAACATATTTAACAATGGCACCGTAGACACTAACAAATTTAGTACCGCTTGCATGCGGCACAGCACAGCGTGCGAGCGAAATTGTACCTCACGATAAGATGGATAGAAACTATCGATAACAATTTGAATACGCCACATCCCTACGTTTCTGCACAGGTGAGTGGTAGTAAACATGCCCCGATAAGTAATATTACCTTCCTGCCATCCGATTATATGGCACTCGATGAAATAGATGCCAGATTTTCTCAGATCTCACCGGACGATACCCATCTTTATACCCTTTTGTTAGAGTTGTTTTTTCAACACACAAATTTAGGGTTGGCTCGCCATCAAATATTAATATTTGAAAGAAGACGTACTTTTAATATCGGCTCGTCCGATACTTACTGTTCAGTAGAAAATGGTTTTCATAGTTGTAAGGCAATATGTCTTTATTTTTGAAACAGCAAAATTAAACTTAAAATTTATTACTTTTGGGTACAATTTTGCATAAAGCAAGGAAAATAACAAGAACTTTATTTGAGTCACTTATGAGTGTAGTAAACGTAGAATTAGGTTAAATCGTTGGAACTCTCTTGTTCAAGAGAAGTTTCGAGAAACAAGTGTATGACGTCACACTCGTTACCGCATATGAATACCTTGGGAAACACAGAACGTGTGCACGGAGATTCAAATAGATTTAAACTAGACTGTTATACGCAGAAACTTTAATTTTAAACAAATTGCGTTGCATTTTAGACTTCACAATTGAAAACAAAATTCGTAAAGAAAATTAATAAATAGTAATTCTTGGGTAGTATAATAATAATTCATATGCAATGACATATATTTAAAAAGACAAATGATGAAGGTTTTTCCATCAATTATTACATCACCTAAACGTCCCTGGTTTGTGACTTCCATATAGGTTGGATGGAAGCAACCTGCATCCAACAGCTTCCAGCGACCCGTTTGTTTGAGGGTAATAATCATTAAATGAATTCTCTCTGAGCCGAATGAGAGCATCAGGCTCTTACTGACTAAAAACTACCCAGTAAGTTCTTCCCCCGTCCGTAACTTCTACTCCCCCATGCTGCGGTATATTATTACGTGTGACCCGCAACTCCGGCTGTTTCTGTGACCCTTAATCAATTCGTTTGTTCATCTCGTCCGTGGACGTGCTTTCAAAGTATAGCAAGAGCTGAAATTTAAAAAATAAGCTCTACTTGTTGTTTTTTTTCATAAAAATCAGCATCAGCAACATTATTTAGATTTATACTTGAAAACAAAAACTCGACACCCCTTCAATAACGTAGAGCAGTCTTCGTTCAAATATTTTTGAATGTCATCCTCACCGAAGTATGGTAATGCGATTTATTCAAGTACCAAATCTTTCGCAGTAATATGGCTTTAGTTTAAAGTTTTTGCTGAGATCAATCACTATGAAGTACTCACTTTACTCGGGATTTACTCCTTTAAGCATACTTATGTACCTATACTATACAATTTATTCAAGTATATATAGGTATAAAATCATAGATGTCATTTGAAAGTAAATATTTTATCAGTTCGATTTATAATTCTCAGAAATAAAGATAAGATTAAAAACGAAATCATTTTTGGAACACATTATACGACTAAATTTCTGTGTGTAATAAAAAGATACCTGTTTTATGCAGCCTAATAAATACATCACCGAGGGAAGAGGTGTAACCACAAAAAAAATGTACATTATTATCGCTAGACAGCACAAAAGTAAAAACCGTAATTGATCAACAAATAAACTCACATACTTTAATTAGTTCAAATAAAATCCACAAACCTTTGCTTTTGTTTGCAAACAGAAATTCAGCTGCTGTTAAAATCGAAGCAAATTTTAACAAAGCTTTTAGCGGTCCGCCAAATCCTGCAGACGAATGCAGCCAGACTATTGGCAAACATTTAGTTCAATCAGACTCAAATACATTTGCCAAATTGGAGAAGGCACTTCAACCCAATACGCTATTGAAAGTTTAGACAAGTTCGATATCTAGAGATAATAATATTGGTCATATTTTCGTTTTTTATTGACCTTCATCGAAGTGGAAGCCATTCTAGGAAATGAGGTTCGAACAGTTATATGATTGTGAACTAATGTTTGAACAGAATCCATTAGTATACCAAACATTAATACGACTATAGTCTAATGACATTTTCAATCTTCAATTAAGAGGTGGTAGTTCGCAATCTAGCCACTATAAACGTGGGTCTGCTAATGGCGAGAGTAGTTTGCCATCTTACCAGATCCAGAACCGAGATCACGAAAGAATCTAAGGAGTTATCAGACGGGCCCCCCTAGGACCAATACCCGAATGAACTGGCGAGTGCAAGCACATTGATGTACTGCAGCCTGGATCGGAGCTGGAAAACGTATGAAGGTATTTCAGTTAGTGAGTGTATGGCTCTCCAAGAGACTCCAAAAGCGACAAATGGACGACGTTCCGCACTCAAAAAACAAGTGGCGCTAGTGTTGCATTTGGCGTTAGCTCTAACTCATTCCAAAAGTGAATGATATATCGATTCAGTGACTAAACCACATGTTAATAACGTATCATCACAAAAATATGTCATTCCCAACAAAATCCCTTCACGTAAATAAATACGTAGAAATGTAATTTCGTTGAGCATCCAGCTCGGAGTCCGGTAACATTGCATTAGTCCAGTGCTGTTCCGAGAAGACAAATGGTGTTTGTTGAACAAATTGACTTAGAGTTTGATACTTTACCTAACTCTTATGTGGATTCACTTTGCTACGAGTAATGTTCGCAGTTTGAGCTATGTTCCAACTTCCATTCAGCGTGTTGACGTTAGACTTTGTCCGAGATTAGATTTTTGGGGAGAATTGTTTAAATGCTAGATTGTTACTGATCTCCTAAAAATAGTACTCAGTTCTATCCAACTGATTTCCTAATGTATTTTAATTATAACAAAGAACGCGGTTTGAAAGTAGCCCATTCTTTTCTCGAAATGAATATCAAAGATGTAAGAGATTTTTTTTATTAGCAGTTGGTGTACCTGGCACTAGCAATTGACGTCGCCCACCAACGCCCCCAACAGCAAACGAGTTATGAATTAGTTGCCAGCGTTTTGGTGATGACGGTTTCGGTTATTTAGGAATTGGGGAAGGATTTGGATTTAGGTATGTTTTATAAAAGAAACTCATGACATTATAAAGTATAAAATGTGTGTTGTGTATATGCATACTTTTAATGTCAGAAGATCATCTGGATGTATTCGATTGTTTATTTTGAATGTAATGAATTATTATTACTTATCAAAATTAATTCGCATAAACGAAATGTTTTACGTTGCTTCGACTCCGAAAAAATATAGCTAAGGTAAGCTTAAATATTAACTTCTACATTCTGTTTTTATGATTCGATTTAGCTGAAAAGCACTTTTGAATTTACAATCAAGACTTAATTAACAGTTTCGCTACCTAACGTTGTAGTGAAATAATTATTTTAGTCATCAACTTAAGTCAATTAAGCTGAGCCGGTATTAAATTGATAACATTATGCCTTGTCATTTCAAATTAATTAGGTCCTTCGTTATAGCGTAAAGCCTGGAATTGCCTAGTTTTTGATATTAGGCTCATAGGCTCATCTTTCTGAACAATGTGACATTAACATCATTGGAGTATGGTGGATTCAAGTTGCAACGTACGATATATCACTATCATATGCAGTAGCTTGTTTTCTTCCAACATTCGGACATCATTAGAAAAAAACTACAAATGGTCGGAATATACATTTTTTTAAAATTTGCCGTGGTATTTGGGATTCTACCAGTTGAGTTTTGTGCTTTGAAGACATAGGTACATTAACCTGATACGTAATCTCAAAAATACGCAACGCACTTATGACTTCTCTGGTGTTGCGTGGGTTCACAGACGGCGCCAATTACTTATAGCCAATTATATTTAGGTTTAACAGCTATCTAATAAGGAAAAAATATTCTATTAGTCTCTTTGAACAAAATTATACAACTTTAGGTCAACATTAGAACAGCAACATTTTTTATCAACCATCTAAGTATTGACGGGGCAATTTTCTTGTCCCTTTATTCACCTTATTGAACTTGAGTTATGAAATGAACAGCCCTTGTTAAAGCGATAAAAAATTAAAACTGAAGAAGGCTACAAAATTTTTTTTCTTTTTTTATTTTCTTTTTATTAACAATGAGAAAGTAGGGTGTGGTTTTATTAATTGAAAACAAGTCAAAAGTCAAAAATAATTTATTTCAATTAAACCCTTACAGGAACTTTTGAACCTCAAACAAAATTTTAAAGATATAGTGTCAGTCTGTTGGTCAGTCTTTAGTGAAGTTATTTGAACAACTGTCATACCCATTTTATTCTTTAAAATAAATATTATAAAAATATTTGTGTAGATAAAAACGACTTGAAATAATACTTGCATTTGTGTTTCGTCGGGTGTATGATGTTACCGTAGGTACAATCGTTTGCTGCCTTAGGCGATAAAAAGTCAGCCGAAGTTGTGGGGTAAGGGCAATAAGTAACGGAATGATTTTAGTCAGTAAGAATCGACACTCCCTCTTACCTCACCCTTTTTTTTTTTTTTTTTTTTTTTTTTTTGTCAGGGGAAAATCATCCAATGACTTCTCCCGCCCAGAGTAAGGCGAGAGAGAGTGTCAGACTCTTACTGACTAAAAACCCCCCCGTTCCTTCTCCTGCTCTGGGCCGAGGTCGCGGTGCCTCATTGCGCTTACCCCGCAGCCCCGGCTAAACATCAGCCCTTTAGGGCCCCGACTGTGGTGGTCTATTGGCTCTTTGAGGCGCGCGCGGAACGCTACGCGCCGTACGCTCGGGTCCGGTTCTGGTCGGGCGGCGAGCTACCCTTACTCGCCGTCCGCAGACCCGCGCTTACGGTGGCCGGAGATCATCTCTCGATCCCCGACGTCCGGAATGTCGCCTTCTGCGGCGGCTGGGGCGCGAGGAGGATAGTTCCCTCACGCGCTCCGCCTCCTCCTTTGCGAGCATAACTGCTTCGCAGAAGGAGGAGATAGCTTCCCAGTTCCTCTCACGCTGCACCATGGCCTCGATTAAGGCCGGGCGCGAGAGGTCGCCGCCGCCGATCACTTCCCTGAGAACACGGCGGTGCTCAGCCCAAGCAGGGCACTCCGCCACTGTATGCTCCACCGTGTCCTCCAGGTGATCCTCACAATGACGACACTCGGGCGTTTCCTCCCGCTGGATCCGAAACAGGAACCTACCAAAGCTGCCGTGCCCGGTAAGCACCTGCGTCAGGCGGAAGGTGAGGACGCCGTGGCGTCTCTCAAGCCACTCCTCAAAGAGGGGTCTTATCGCTGCTATAGTAGCGTGCCCGGCCCTCGGTTGCGACAGTCGCTGCTTCCACTCAGCCATGAGATCTCGCCGGAGCTCATTCCGCCACGCACTAATTTGGCGCGGCAGAGGATCCTCGCCCCGGCGACGCGCGTCTGCGCGCAAACTGTAGACGCGCGCGAGCGCCTTCGCTTCCAGATCCCATGGCGGTGATCCGACAAGGAGGTTCGCCGCCTCCCCGGAGATCGTGCGATATCCGCGGATTATTCGGATAGCCATGACCCTCTGGGACGCGACCAGCGTACGAGCCGGCCGCCGCTTCAAATCCGGCGCCCACACAGGGGCACCGTAGAGGGCCATGGATCGCACAATCCCCATGTACAACCTCCGACAGGAGGCGTTTGGCCCCCCGAGGTTGGGAAGGAGCCGCTTGAGCGCGGCCCCAGACCGTTCCAACTTAGGAGCCAAACGACGAAAATGCTCCGTGAAGTTCCATCGGCTGTCGAGGACGAGACCCAGGTACTTCATCGCCGACTCGACGCCGATGGTAACTCCTCCTGCCATTATTTGGGACCCATCTGGAGGTGGCGCGTTCCGACGGCCATAAAAACACATGGCCTCGGATTTGTGAAGCGCCACCTCGAGTCCCAACTGCCGGATCCTTGCAACGACTGTCGCGACCGCTTGCGACATCAGGTCGGCCGCCGCCTGATGTGACCTCCCATTCGCCAGCAACAGCGTGTCGTCAGCATAACAAACAATGTTGACGCCGCTCGGGAGGTCGGTGCGTAGCATCCAATCGTACCCGATGTTCCACAGGAGAGGTCCCAGGACCGATCCCTGTGGAACACCGCGCGACACCTCTCGCCGATTCCACACGCCCCGGTGACCGGGGTAGATGACACATCTGTCCGTCAAGTAAGCCTCGACTACACGACGGAGATAGGCAGGCACCCGGTGGTACCGGAGTGCCTCCAGAATGCAGCTCCAGGGCAACGAATTGAAGGCGTTGGCGATGTCCAGAGACACCGCCACGACGACTCGCCCCCTGGCCAACGCAGTCCCCGTCGTGAGGTCCCTCACGCGCATGATGGCGTCTACCGTGGAGCGCCTTCTGCGGAAGCCGAACTGGCCGTCCGCTAAATCCGGCCCCCTTCTAGACAGGTGCCCGACGAGGCGGTCTGATATAATCCTCTCGAACAGTTTTGCCACCTCGTCGAGCAGCACAATGAGCCGGTACGCGGACGGAGAGTCCGCAGGACGCCCCGGCTTCTTCACGAGGACCAGTTTACCCGTCTTCCACGACAGCGGAAACTGGCCCCTCTCCAAGCATGCGCTGAAAAGACCAATTAGTCGAGGCCTGAGAGCCTCCGAGGCCAGGACCCAAACCTTGGCATGCAGCCCGTCAGGTCCTGGGGCGGTGTTCTTGCCGCTCAGCCGGCGCACCGCCACCCTCAAATCTACCTCGGTCACTTCCGGAGCGGATTCACCGTCGTCGTCGTTGTAGCCCGCATTGGGCACCGCAGGGGGCGGAGACATAGTGGGAGGCGTGTAACCTATCTGTGGTCGGGGGAATAGCGCCCCAACCACTTCGTCCACGACCTCCGGCCGGAGACTCTGAGTCAGTGGGGGCGCCCAGGTGCGGAGCTTATCACGCACCATGCGGTAGGGGCGTCCCCACGGGTCTCTGTTCAGAGTCTCCAACATCTCCTCGCGGGCCCGATCTTTTGCCCGCCGGATCTCCACCCTTAGGGTGGCCTTCGCCGCCCTGTACTCCTCGTACAGCTCCGCCTCTCTGGTTTCAGCGTCCAGAGGGCGGATACGGAGCCTGCGGTGCCTGGTGTATCGGCGTCGCGCTGCGGTGCACTCACCACGCAGAGCAGCCAGCTCCTGCGACCACCAATACACCTGGCGCTTGCGTTGGCACGCCCGGATCCGGGGCATCGCCACGTCGCACATCCGAGACATGGCGTCCTGGAGCCATCTCGCCTCCTCGTTAACGTCGGCAGGCCTGACCGGTGGTATCACCCAGGCCTGCACGACTGCGGCTTCCAGGAAAAGCTCCCGGTCCAGTTGCCTAAGCGCCCAACGCGGGCCACACGGGGCCTGTCTGACTGCCGGGTCTGCGGACTCGGCGGAAACGTCGAACCGTATATACCGGTGGTCCGAAAACGTCTCCACCTCCTCCATGACGCGCCAGTCGACAACGCGCGATGACAGAGCGGGGCTAGCAAACGAAATGTCCACCACTGACTCGCCCCGCATCCGTACGCACGTGGGGACAGAACCCCGGTTCAGCACGACTAGGCCTGTCTCCAGAGCCCAGTCTTCGACCATCCTTCCCCGGACATCGGTAAGCCGAGAACCCCAAGCCAAATTCTTGGCATTGAAGTCCCCGAGGACGAGCACGGGGAGGGGACGGAACCCGACGACGACGGTGACTAATTCCCTGAGGGAGTTGTGGAACTCGACGAGAGTTCGGTTCGGAGAGAAGTACACGCCCACCACGGCGATCTCTCCGAACCGAGCCGCGACGCAACCCCTGCCTCGCTGAGGCCCTTCGGGGGTTGGGGTACCGGCGGCGGCCGACGAGATGATGGTCACCGAGCCGTCCAGGTCTGACAACCAGTGTTCCCTGGGTGGAACGAAGTACGGCTCGGAGACCACAGCAACATTGATCGACCACTGCGCCATGCTCTGGAGCAGGAGATCCTGAGCAGCGACGCAGTGGTTGATGTTCGCCTGGAGGAGGCGTAATGGAGCCATTACTGACAGTCCATCACGACCTCCTCTCTGGCAGCAGCGACAGCAGCACTCGCGGAGGCTGCGGTGGAAACAGCGGGGGCAGAGGAGGTGGCAGAGGGCCTAACTTTTCCCCTGGGCTTGGCGGGGGGGGAGCAGGTTTTACCCCAACCCGGTGATCGGCCGGCTTGCCAGCCGCAGCACATACCACGCAGTGCAGCGGGGCGGTACAAGTGCCGGCCCTGTGACCGGGCTGACCGCAGCGGAAGCAGCGGTCGCTACGGTCTACCTCCGAGGTGCATTTGGCACCTACATGGTGACCAATAAGGCAGCGATAGCACCTCAGAGGCCGGGGCTCAAGCAGCCTCACCTGCGCCGAGACCCAGCCCACCAGGAGTCTCTTGCCCTCCGACAATATTTTCGCCGCTGAGACGGGGCAGCTCACCACGACGGTCCGAAGCCCCGAATTGTCCGGACGGATAGTGCCTGCCCTGACTTGGGCGGCAGGGCACCCCCCTGTCCTGGCGATAGCAGCCGCCACCTCTTCCTCTGTGACGGAATCGTCCAGGCCCATAATTCGTAATTCCAGGCACTTGGTGGGCCTGGACACGCGAGCCTCATCCGCTGCAAGGCACGCCCTGAGCTTCTCGGCTAGGGCGTCAGCGGAGGACCCGCTGGCTGCGCCAGGGACCTCTAATAGACGGGCTCCAGTGGCAGTGACCCTCACTGCGAACCCGTCGGGTGCCCCAAACTCCGCAGGAGATACCGCCCCCTTCAATTTCTTAAGGACGTCGCCGTACGTCACTCCCTGCTTTGCTGCTTCCGGCTGCAGTGTAATCACTACAGCCGAAGATTTAGGGGCAATAAGCTTAGCCGCGACGCGCTTCTCCCTGCGCCGCTGCTGCCGTCGCTGTCGCTGCTCCTTTTTCCGGCGCTTCCTCGCCTCTTTGGCGACCCTCCTCACCGCCCCTGCCACTTGCCACTCGCTATCGGCACGAAACTCCGCTGGCGGAGTTGGCGTCGATCCGGCTGGAACACCGGCCGCTGCTCCCCTTCGTCTGCGGCTTGTTGGTGCCGGAGCCAACGCCGGGGGAGACAAAGGCGCCCTCGTCGGGGGCAAAGCTGTCGGCGCTTTCGCCGAGGCGGGCGCTTTCGACCCTTTCTTCACCGGTGCGCCAACCTGCGCGCCACGGCTGGTTGGTGGTTTCGGCCTTGCCGCTGCGGCCGCATACGAACCAGCCGCGAGTGGGGGTCGGAGAAGCTTACCCTCCAAAACGTCAAAACGCTGCTGGAAGGCAGCCATCTCTTGCCTCATTCGGCCGAGAAGATCGGCCTCCGCTGGCTGCGCAAGTTGGGATCCGCCTCCGCGCGCAGCGGCGAGCTCGGCCCTTGTCGCCCGGAGCTCAGCCTCCAGGGCAGAATTGGCAGCCGCCAAACGGGACAGCTCCCGCCGCATTGCGGCCAGCTCCTTTTGCATAGCGGCCATCTGCCGCCCTGCTACGCCCTGCTGGGATACCGCCGACATAATGGCGGCTTCGGCGCGTTGAAGCACTCCGTTTCGGCCCGCCTGGGTTTTTTGTCCAGCCAGCATGCGGAGTGCTTCCTTTACTTCTTTGCGAAGGCTCTCAGCGCCACCTTCGCTCGCAGATCCCTCGCCGCAAGACACCTCCATCTCAGAGGAGTCCGAGGGGGCGGCCTTTCCCAGAGCGCTACCCTCTGCCGCCAGCCGCTCAGCCGGCTCGGTGCGGCTCCCTGCCGCTCTTATGGAGCCCTTCCCTTTGCCCCTACCCCGCGCAGCCGTGGGGATTTTGGGGGCCGGGGCCTCCGGCTCGTTGGAGGACGCCTCTCGGCCATCCTCCAGCCTGGGACGTTTAAATACGCCACGGTCTTTTTTCTGGCGTAGCGCCATGCTGACGCCAGAGAATGACGAGTCGGACTCCGAATCCGACTCCTTCCTCTCCGAGGCCCGTGCCCGGGACTTGCTGGACGGGACCAGCGCTTCCCTACAAGCCCGAGAGCCACTTTGGCTCTCACCATCCCCTGCAAGCGAGCTGAGTTCGCTTGCCTTCTCCTGCACGTCTGGTGGTTTATTTTTATTTTTTTTAATTTTTGTGTCTTCCATATTGGTCCCACGAGTGTGGGGGAAATAAAAAGTCCACCCAGGGAGAGCCCCCTGTCCCTGGGTAAGTGTATATTTGTGTCCCAACTAGGGGGTCCACCGGTCCCCTAGCTGGGGGTGCGCTCACGACTGATCCCACTCCTCAGCCATGCATACCCTCGCCGCGCACCAGAACTTAGTATTGGAGGAATTTTTTATAGAGGTTATCTTCCTCGCGGTCCGGGCGGTTAAGCCAAGACCCTCGTCCCGGTCCGAGTCATAAAACATGACCATGATCTCTTCCCGGATTACGATATCGACGGGTGCAGTCGGGCGCAGCTAGTGCCCCGATGCTACTCGTTGGCAGGGTGCTCTTACCTCACCCTGGGTGGGAGAAGTAATTTACTGACATTCCCCTCATAAAAAAAATCAATAAAAAAGTAACTTGTATGTACTTAAAACAATGATAATATTAATTTAACTTAGTTTTGTCCTAACATATAACTAAGAACGAACATCACGTTTCGTGCAAACTTAATTATAACTAGTTAAGATAAGATAAGATAAATTTATTGCCTAACTGTGTACATTAAATACATAAGTATATTAAAAATAGTATATTAAAAATACTATATTTGACTCAACAGTCTATCCAAGCCGGACATGCACTATCAATTGGAATAAAAAAATTACATGACATTTCTGAATTCTTCTTTTTAGCAAAATATTCATTTAAGTTTTTAACATTTATTTCCACTTAATTGCATAATTGCTCTTGGCAGTTGGTTGTATTCACGAATAGTATTTTTTATACAAGGCTAATCAATATTATATATGTAATTTTAAATTAACAAAAAGTTACCCAAAGCTGAAATATAAATTTAAACAACAAATAATTATCTGTGGTGGCTTGTTTAAACCGTGAACATTTTCGGCTAAAGTGCTCCCCAGTGACTTATGTAGATAAATTGCGATCAAGGGGAAAATATACAGCTTGTATAGATCACGCGATAATAGAAATTTAAAGTGAGAATTTTGCTGTAAACTGACCTAAAACTGCTGAATTCCAGTAAGGATGTGAATTGTTAGTAGTATTTCATATCTCATCAAGTGTGGGAGAGCCATGCTTCGGCACGAATGGGTCGGCTCGACCGGAGTGATACCAAGGCCTCACAGCAAACCGGCGTGAAATAACCACAGCGTTGTGTTTCGCCGTGTGAGTGAGGTTACCGGAGGCCCAATCCTTCCCCTTCCCCAATCCCTCCTCAATCCCTAAATCTCCAAATCCCTAATACCTAAAAGATTGGCAATGCACTCGTAACTACTCCGTTGCGAGTGTCCTTGGGCGACGCTGATTGCTTACCATCAGGTAATCCGTCTGCTCGTTTGCCGATCGCTTACATAATTTATTTTTTTTTAAGATTCTGTAATAAAACTTTAAAATGTTTATTTAGAATATTTAAAACTGTAAAATGTTTAACATATTTTTTAAATAAGTAAGTGGAAACTAAAACATAATTCTTGCAATCCTACTATGTATAATAAGAGACACATCGTTTGCTTAGGTTTAAGGTTTCTTAGTAAGAGCTCGGTAATTAGGTACTGAGTAGAATGCTTCTACTCCTACATTCTAGGTGGAAGCATCAAATCGCTACAATTGCATATTAAAACCTTGATCGGTTTCATTTGTTCAAGAAGTTATTGCCCACTACAAACGCACACAAAATAGTAGGAATAACAAATGGTATTTTTTTAATATAATTAAAATAAAAACTAAATATAAGATTCCTTATCTTTCAAAAAAATATTCAAATTTTATTTCATAATATATAATATGTTTGATCACCTGTGTTTTGTCACAAATAAGTTACAAAAAAAAAATGCAGCTAAAAAGATACACGAAATAGTTGAACAAGATTTAAAGTGAAATTTACTACGCAATACAAATTAAATCGAGATGTCACCAAAAGCAAGTTAAGAGCCATATCCCGTAACAATAATTTCGCGGGATATCACATTAAGCTCTCGGGTTTATTTATGCGCGTATTACTCCAGCCGTGTGACTGCGGCACAAGTGTAGGGTGTAGCGAAGTTTATATGATTATTATTTTACTTAATTGCTCACTCTTTGATAAGCTACGAAATTAATGGACGAGTTACAATAATTTTTGTGGCTTTTTTATATTTTATGGAAATGTTTTATGTTTTTGTTTTTTTTTTTTTGCGAGGGTATAATCACCAAATGACTTCTCCTGCCCAAGGTCGGGCGGGAGGGAGTGTCAGCCTTTTACTGACTAAAAACCCCCCCGTTCCGTCTTCTGATCTGGGTTGTGGTCGCGGTGCCTCAAATGGGTGGATCGTATATTTTTACTGTGATTGAAGATGGGGTTATAATTTTGTTGTATTTAAATTTAAGACAGATAATGTCTGTTTCCATAGTACATTTCTAGAGTAGTAATTTCTAGAAATTACTACACACAACAAAACAAAAATAATCCATGACCACTCCAAAATCAAGACGTTTTCTTTAATGAACAAATTGTAATGATGATTCTATAAAATATATGATCTTTGACCTTGATCAATATCAATACGTGACCTTTGAAAAACGGCGCGACTGTTCGACCTTTCCCGCCTCAACTTTGCACCACAACCGCAACAAGCCCTTTCGGTAATTGGACACATTCAGATATGCAAAAAACGGCGCCTGTGTTCGGAATGGGCTCTTTTGAAAAATTTATACCCTCCCGTTTGACGCGGCCCATGCCTCCTGGCGCCCATTTTTTTATTTAACCCAAATTAATGGCAGCCTTCGTACATCGATATTTCTTTTGAAGTTTCTACAGTTGAATGAGGAAAACGTGTCAAACTCTCGTTTGAGGTCCCGCGCCATTTTTCATCGCTACTAGAATGTAAAGTAACAGGAAAAACATGGTGGAATCACTTTTCTTCAAGAGCTTGTGCTGTTTTTTTGTAGGTCATTATGACCTTTGGAGAGAGCTGCAAAGAAAAGTAATTCACAGAAGCATTAGAGTGTTTAACATAATGCTAGAACTAGCTACTCATAGTAACTTCGTAGTAAAAGAAAAATCAATTTGAATTACAATTATTTATATTATTTAGCATGTAAGAATCAAGCTTAAATTACATTAACATTTTATCATTTAAAAAAATTTGATGAAACACGGTGATACTTTTAATCTGAAAGAGAAACGAGTGTAGCAAGTGGAAAAATAACATTTACTGTTCCAGTAACAAAACTAGGACAGGACAAATATTTTCATTTCACACGTAACAAAAAAGGAAATTCCGTTTGTTTCATTTCGAGATCCAATTTGTTTAGGGCTTGTGGTTCTGTTACGGTCGCATTGAAAACTTATTTTTAAAGTACACTTCCTCCTTGCTATGTATATATTTTTTTAACTATCTGACCTAATAAATAGTCATTGAAATGTCAAACCAGGAAACTAAATCGGAACAAAAATGTATGCAAAATATATGCACAAACAAATCGCTGTGCACTAAATCCCTCCGCTTTTCCGTGGAACAGAGGATTGGAACTAATCATGCGTCCACCTATACGGGTCAGGGGTCGCTCATACTTAATCGGGGTAATCCATTTGGCAGACAAGTTTTATACACGCCCATCCTAAGTTGATCCGCCTAACCTCGCTGTTATCAAGAACTTCAACGTGATGCGGGCAAAGCGATTTGTTGTGAGAGCTCTATATATTCTGGTCATGTTTTATCTGGCCGTAAATTTCTACGGGTATCTAGCTAGACGTCAACCTTCCGACGGCTTGTGCAAAATTTTAGTGGGGAAAAAACGATTTCTTGTTGTAGTTTAGGTGACGAAAAAAATATGCTTTTATTTTTGTTGGAGGTAGGTAATGCCTTCGTATCAATGTTTAATGGGTTGTCTGCAGTATTTGGGCTGGGTGAAGGATGATATATCGTCTTTGTGATAGAGAACAAGACTTACAAAGCCGCTATTAAGAATTATCTATTTTACTTCTGAGATATTTGTAATGGAATTTATGAGCTGCGTTTATTGCCAGTAGTTGTTCTTTTAGGTAGATTTTAGAGACTATATTGTCAGGCTACATGTTTAAGCGTCATTACATGTAACTTTTTCCTTAATCTATTAATAGGGTTGGCCAATATGAATTGAAAAGCTCGGAAACCTTTCGCTTGATGAAAAAATACTATTATTGCTGTAAGTAAAACTATATTTCTATGTAAATTGTAAGCTTCAAACATTCGTAAGATTCAGAAAATAAGCCAACGAACATAAATCTTAGAATATTCTACACAAACGTACCAAAATGAATGTATCACACATTTATCAACAGCGATTACTTTACGAAGTTTCCCTCGATGTATCAGCGTCGAGTCGGAGTTTGGGATATACTTGATTAAAGTGAGCCTATATCTTAATTAGTTTTTAATTATTTGATTAAGTTAAAACTTTCCGATGTTACCTAATTGCCCTGTATCAGAGGAGTTTGTTCTTGAGGATGTGAATAATATTGATTTAAGTCTATCGAATTAGCTGTCTGTCTTTAGGGAATGCTTTTTCGAAGATAATTTTCCAAGTAAACTTAAATGAAAAACTTTGTATGTATATATAAATGTATGTATTTTTGATACCTAATTACATTTAAATTGAATGGAGATTATTTGGACAACTCATCACAATATTTGCCGAAATTTTAAGAGGTATTAATATTTTCATTGTCTTTTAAATAATTTTTTCTAATTAAGATTTATTTCTGCGGCACAACAATTCAAGTTGTTTTTTTAATATTTTTTTCTAATTAAGATTTTTCTGTGGCACTACATTTCACGTACCTAACACCCATAACTAGAAACACCCATAACTAGAAAGTTTCATGCATTTGAACTCGCGAAATGTTACGATGCCCTGCCACCGCGACTTCCCTGCACTCTTACCATCGAACTGAATGACCAAAACACGATCGGTTTAAGTTAAGAATTACATCATTAATTAAGACAAAAATAGCTCCGTATTTTATCTTTATATGTAACAAGTTGTACATATGTACGTATGGTGTCATAAAAGGTTTCAACAATGTAACGTCCTCGATTTATTTCCGACCCAATGAACACTAACATTGCTTCTCGGAACGTTCCAGAAGAATTATCGCTTGGATAAATCCGT
Organism: Spodoptera exigua; assembly: GCA_902829305.4. Lineage (NCBI taxonomy): Eukaryota > Metazoa > Arthropoda > Insecta > Lepidoptera > Noctuidae > Spodoptera > Spodoptera exigua. Next base: position 11,912,255 of record LR824612.2, read on the forward strand.
GACTCTCATGTTGGTATACTTTTTGATAGTAACAAGATATTATTATTTATTTTATAAGCAGACCTCATTGGTTGTATGGGTCAAAAGGGCAGATAGAGTAACGCACTTATGGAAACCTGCTCATTATAGCACCTTTTTTGTATCCAAAATACCGAAGACCACATAACAGCTTATGGAGAAATTTAGAAAAAAAACAGCCTACGAGTATGTCGAACAGTTGTTGTAAATTATTTCCCAACATTGATCAGAAATAACTACCAGAGTGCTATTTTAAAATACTCTAGGTAGTTTTCAGTCTACCTCGGGATGGTACAGAAATATGACACAATACTCTGTTAAAATGAACATAAAATATATAAGGTACAAAGTTCCTAGCGTAACGTTTACCACTTGTTTTCATATACATATTATATGTACGTGATTTGAACCAATTAGGACTCGTTAAAGGAGACGTGGAGTTTGTGCAAGCGATGATGCGGTCCGCTGCTGAATCGTAAGATGAAACCCGATACGTTACGAAACGTAAAGCAACCTTAAAAGTTTACAAATAAAAACAAAATATGTATGATACAATACTATCTTGTATTTCGCATGACTATAATTTACTTGCACCGACTAAGCAGTACATATAGAATCATAAAGATTAAAGGAGGAAGTAAAGAGGTTCTCTTTATTAAATGAAAAAAAAATCTTTCAGTTGCTCATTACGGTCAAGAAAATTAATTGTATCGTGTGTAAATGAACTTCGAAACTAGTAATTTGAAGTATTTCCTCGTTAAAGAAGCGTTTCTAATAACACTATTATCCGCGCAAACAAAACCAATCCATATAACCACATAGGTATTTCATCTGAAATCCTGTACAAATAATATTTTAACCATGATTTTTCAGAATTTATTTATTCTTCTATGTAATAACGTATTACATTATATTTACTATTTATAATTGAGTTTTATCCATGATAAAATTATATGAAGTTGTATTCTTCAAGTGACTTAAACAGAATATAAAAAAAAGACAAGACTAATTCACAAAAAAGTCTCCTACACAGAAATTCACTTTTACACTCAAAAAATATTTACATAATATCTTATTTCAAGCGAAAATGTGCTTTTAAACCGCAAAAAAGGTACTCATAACGCATTTTATGCCTCGAAAGGGTGTGAAAATTAGTGTGTTTCACCGCTCTAGACATAGTTTAAAGTGGTGCTTATCTCTGAACATGCGACAGATACACATGAGATGGTGGTTTTACGGAATAGTAATGGGAACATTACCGGTGGCGGTTTTTCTGACCAGGTGTTAAAAAGATATAAAAGGTATTTTCCTGTTCTATTGAAAATATCCTTTTTGGTGGGGGTCAATCATCAAATGATTTCTCCTGTCCTCAGTGGGCAAAAGGAACACATGACTTAAAATCACTCCGTTCCTTCTCCTGCTGAGGGACGGGTAGACGATACATTATACGCTTGAGTGTAAGCAAACCCAGTTGATCCAAAGATAATGTTAAATCTTTATTTTCGTTTTATGGTTTGCAGAAAAACAAGCGCTGAATTACTAAAAAGAAGTCAGTACCAGTCATAACCTTGTAAGTTGTATGATAAAAATAATGTTCTTCAGTTACAAATATTATGTGGATTTTTCAAGTAGTACATTATAAACATTTTTGTTCGTGAGAACAATTTAGTTATTCCTGTGAGTAATGTCCACCTAGGCCCATTCTTTACCAAAGTAACTACCCAGCGAACCCACATTACATCAAACAAACCACCAGCTTAAGAGGCTCAAAACTTTAGCCACTACTAAATATCAGTGGCTAACGAACGCACCTGCGAACCGCGGCCGCCATAAACATAATACAGGCCCGTATGTTTTCGGGCGTAAGTGTTAAACTTTGAATATAGCACCGCGTTGGACCGTATTACAACACCCAAGTGTATGTGGCCTAGTTTTTCACACACATTAACAAGGAGCATGCAGTTTATAATTTTATATAACTAGGTAAGAACTAACGTTCACACGTTGTTAAAATTTTTGTGTGAAAAAGGTTTTTTTAGAAATATCTACACTCTGTATATCTACTGTAAACTGCGTTGCGGTTTTTTCTCTGTGTGAGAATAAGCTTTTGGCAAGTTTTTTCCGGCTGAATATTTTGCGTAATTGGGTCACGCGAACAAATGCACCGCATTGTTAGATATTCAGAAAATCTGGTGCTTTGTTCTAGCGTGGAATAAATTCTTGGGAACTAATTTAGTTTCTATTTTGCTGTGGCTACACAAGAGTTTAGACTTTATAAACTATATTTATAAAATATATTTTTAGTGTATTTACAGTAAAATTTAATATAATATAGCTACTTATATATTGTAACCTTTGAATAAATTAATTACATTGTATTCGGAATCCATTATATCAATCATAATGTATGTAAACTTCAGGTTAAAACGCATCGTGTTTCACGAAATTTCAGCCATCAAATTTAGTTTGAATTTTGCGATTCATCTTGATACACATTTTTTTTTATCGAAATAGTAATAAATATCTATTATTGGTGAATGAGAATCATTCTACATTTATCAAAACAGTCTTTTTCATTTAAAAGGGGTTATTTTGTTACGGGCGTAGCCTGAAGCAGAAACTCGTATACAATGCTACCAAGAGGCTGATGCCCTGCTGATAACTGGTTCTTTGTGATAACGAGTGTTATTATTAGATATGTTCTGTCTTTTCGTCACGCCTAAACTACTGAACCTATTTGAGTGAAATTTGGTACAGACATAGTTTGGAACTCGAGAAAGGACATAGGATAGTTTTTAAACCCAAAATCTACAGGAATTCACTATTCCACGCGAACAAAGTCGCGGGCAAAAGCTAGTTTCTAATAATTGTTTTGAAAACTCTTGGCAGTTGCATCATTACGTAGCTGAATACGCATTATTACTAAAGTTCAGTGTCAATTTTCGTATATATCTCCAAATAACTGATGACTTCAAACAGGTTTTTCATCAGCAGGAGTTGATCGAGGAATGACAGGCAATGTTTGACGAAAGCCCCCTGACAGCAATATCAGAGCACCACGACAAACCCGTTCAGTACCGCGTAAATTTTGCATGGTTCGATTAAAATGCTTCTATTGATTTTTTATTCGCCATTGTATGTGTGCATCCCATAAAATAATTGACGTTAGTTGCAAAACTTTTGCCATAGCAGAATTTCTCGAAATATTACAATTTGCACTTTAAATCACCTGTACATTCAATAGCAATGCTAATGAAGAGTGTGCGGTCCTACGACCCTCTAATAATCATTGTAACAGCAATCGTCTTAATTTGCATTACGTGTTCGCTGGTTTTACCTCAACAATATTTTGGATCATAAAAACACAAAACAATAACTCAACAATATTTTGGAACAATAACGAACATTACATCTAATTAACTAGTGGTATGTTAAATGCTATTCCAAAGTTAATAATACCGCCAGATTCTTCATATATAACACATCCTTATGTGAAATGCCATATACAACACATCCTAATTATCTTCACGACTGTCATAGGTACTATTTGCTATGAAAAACGAACAAAACCTGTGACGTGTGAAATGTGACGACATTTTTCGAAATAAACGAACAATGGAACGAATGATATGTACGAAGGACAGAGTATGTTGTGGGCATTTCATAGGCTTAACGGCCATACATGTCTGAGTTGTATGATCCAAGTCCTGATGCCCTTAATTTGGGGTTGAAATAAAAACCGAAGAGGAACTTTAGAAGTATAAATAAGGTCGTTCAGTTTCAAACACTCACGCACTAAGATTTAGCACTCACAGCGTGCGGTGAGGTGCGCTAAATTTGAGTGATTCCATTCCCGACTTAAATAAATCAACGATATAAACCTTAAAAAGTAATTGACTCCTAATTCTACTCCTCCTAATTCTACTCCTCCTAATTACTACCCTGTCTTTATTTATGTTTTACTACTTGACAATAGATGGCTGTCTGTTTATAAAATGATATAAAAGTTACATAAATAATATTTTGGCAATTAAAGGATCTTTAGGAATGCATGTCGATCAAATTACTATACAAACGATCATTAAAATATACTAATACTGAACTATGCGTACCTATAAAAATTTTGTTTCTATGATACAAAGTGTCGACATCTAGTGTCGCGTAGATTGATAATTGGAAACGCTGACAATAAGAGACTTTGCTAGAAATATTTTAATAAATGACGAATAAAATAACTTATACATGAAAAGTGATGCCATCCATAGCACCGTAACGTTTATCATAGTATTTTTTACAAGATAAAACACAAGACTTCATTTTGTTTTCTTCTGTCATGAGTTAAATGAATATTTTATAGGAGTTGTGCACAGGACGAACGACCACATTACACTGACGTAAGCCACGCCCACATTGATGACGTGAGGGCCGACTTGTGTCACAGGGCCGAGTTGCTTAGGCCGTCTCCTCTTTGTTCTTACTCCGTGGTTATGACATTTGAATTGGATTTATTTGTTATGCATAATGGAATGTTGAAAATAGTAATGTCAGTTCAAGAACCTACATATGCGTATAAATATGTTTTAATTACATATTATTATGAGCATTATTGAAGCGATTTAATGTGATTGATTGCAACATTAATTGTCACAAAGTATCAAAATGGTTTACTTTTTTAATATGCCAAAACCCAAGGAAAGTTTGTCTACATAAAGTTTGCTACGGGCTTGCTACGATGACGTAGGCCTACTACGTCTGCTACGTCGTGGCGTAGTCGTTTGGTCTTAAATTATTACTTGCAATTTTAATCATGATTGTGTTAATTAAAGTTAATCTCTAACGATAAATCAAATTTATCATCATTTAAATTAAACTCAACTCATTCCATTTTAAATCTCTGGTAATGTCTCAAGACATTTTATTTCGCCCCTTGCACAAAATGCTCTTAAGTAAACTAAAACAACGAAATGATGCCATCAGTCACGAAAACTCTTTCCGTTTTTAGTCCCCCGTTTAGGCGACATTAACTTAGAGCTGTTCGGCCCTTAGGACCTTCCCTAATTAATAAAAGTGACGCTGAAAGTTGTCACATAAATTGGGTCACTGATGCTACCGTAAGAAACTGTTTTTTTTAACATTTTAAATGACACGCATAATTTTTAAATGAGACCGGTGTATTACAATGTTTTAATTGAGTGTAAGAAAAACCTTCTTTGATGGTTATATGTTGGAACAAAAATATGAAGATGTCATATCTACCTGATGTAGAAAAATACAGCTGCAGATTTTGCAAAACCATCTCTGCTTCCAAATTTATGAAAAAATCAAAGTATGAGCTGAACTTTGAACTTTACTGATATTGCTGATCTTTTAAGAACTAACTATCAAACGCCTTTTCAGGATCAGTAAAACAGCAAAACATATGTTCAAAAATTTTTCTTTCTAAACGTTATTCTCATCACACAATATTGCTATTAGACAAACCGTATAAGCCTAAACAAACAAAACGACCTTTTCCCAAAGAAAATCATAATAATTAATTATCTTAATATGACTTCACTGGCATACCTTCTTCCGCTAGCCAACAGAGGGGCACTTTTGTAATTTGTGCCCTAAAGGGTCTCACAATTTATGTTTTAACGTGTCTCTTGCAGCTGAGTTTCAACCCTAATTCTAAGTCCTTATGTGCCAACCCTAGCTGTTTAACACCTATAGCATTAAAGCGGAATGTCAAATGGAAAACTTTCTATAGCGTGAGTTGCTTTCAATTTCTTTTCACGAGTTGAGTGTTTTTTTTTTCTTTGAATGTTTTTTTTTTAAATCCCCTTAGACGATGTTTCAATGGTTGAGTAAATATCAAGGTCATTTCAAAAGATTTTCAATCCTAGAATAACCAAGAAATTGTCTGAATTTCCAGAACATTCACTCATGCGGACAGATCTTGGCAAGCTTTGTTTAGCAGTGCCATTTCTGAACTCTAACCTGGGACAGTGTACAGTCGAAAATAAATTCCTATCTTCATTTTCAAGTCTCTAATCAAACTCAAAATAGAATTCCGGGAACTGAAATCATACAATTGTGCTAGATTCAGTCTATCGAGCTGAACAATAGTTCGCGTTTGTGATTGAATTGTGGCATTGTGTTGACGTCTAATTGGAAATGCTTGTTGTTATTGTTTCGGCAGAATGTTCCTGTTTTGTACATGAATGCTTTTTCTGAAGGATTTTTCGGTGCATCAATAAAGTTGCTGCGAAGTGTGTTAAGTAATGGTGAATATTTTGATAACACTGTTCTCGGTTCTACGATCTTTTCATGATTCTGAGTAAACGTATTGTAGATTCTGATTGATGTTGACATGCAATTATTTATTTATTTATATATTCTTTATTGCACACATACACCAAGTAGCAATAAATTGGATACTATGACCGAATGTAGTGATTACAATGGGCGGGTAATTATTTCTTTTAATTTCAGAAAAAAAAATCTCAAATTTACAAAAATTTTGTCTTTTTTTGTTATTCTTGCCAAAGACAGACAAAAAGCCAGAAAACGAAATCCAGTATTTTAAATTATTAATTAATGAGGAATATAAATTTAATAACAAATAAGGTTTCTTAGAATTTCGTAGCATTTGGTTTCAAAATTATTCTAATTTACTCAAAGTAATATTTGAACTCTGACCTTAGGACTTTTGGAGAACAACAGAATCAGGGTCAAATGAACCTATTCTTGTTTCTTCGAATAACATTATAAATCCGAAGTGAAGTGGCTTAGAAATTATTACATTGTTTGTGCTACCTGATTTCGATACTTGTGTTATTAATGCCCGTAATTTTCCGATTCTACTTTCACTTTGATAATAATTTTGAAAGTCAAATATCTGTTTGTAATAGCTGTTAATGATCAAATAATTTGTATCCATGGTGTTTATTTTGTATTCTGTTCATTTTGTCGCCAGTCGATCTCATACTTAAGACAAAAATGCTCACTACAACAATTCGACAAAGACCGTGTTGTAGTTCACTCTAACGTGAACCTTTACTGTGTACCCATCTCCAATAGGTACGCCGCCAAGTGTGGAGATTTACTTCGACTCTCTTATGTCCAAGATACCCACGGTCTAGAAGTAGACTGCCACACGTAATTTACCACCCTTACTTACTTTACCAATATTAAGGAACAATATAAAAAAAATAATGATTATATTTATGGAGCGTCTTTAAAATAAAACGAGTCTAGTACTGAATGTTTAATTCCAAAAAATCTTGTAATTTTTGGACCTTAAATTAAATTACCTGGTAATTGTGTACCTACTTGGTTAGGTGGTCTTAAGTAGATTAATTTTCGCACATGAACATAAATTGAAATTCTCAATTAGTCCTATTATTAATGGGAGAAATCGCAGGGGAATCTTGTTAATCACAGTTGCCTGGTGATTGTTCATCGGTTCTTCCACCCCATCCCTTTGCAATTATCCCCAAAACGTGCCTTCCCCGAGCTGTAACAGTCGTAATAATAATTTACACCTTATTCAAACTTACCCCTTTTTAGACTAAGAGGCTCCTACAGTCATTTCAAAAGTTTAGACGAAGTATCGCTTTATTTCTTTCTGTTAATGTTACACTAACTTGTCTAAAATAAAAAACCCGTGTATAAAATGTGTGTAGCTTGGCCGGTAACATGTACATACATATGTATATAATATCAACTCTATAATATTGATTCTCTATACTTGATTCGCCATATGAGTTAGATTATAAATCTAAATCTCAAAATCCCAAATCCCCAAATGGTCGGCAATGCACTCGTACCTCCTCTGTTGTCGTGGGTGTCCATTGGTGGCGCTGGTTGCTGTCCATCAAGTGGTATGTCTGCTTGTTTGCCGACCTCAAAATCAAAATTGGGCAAATTATTTTTTAATTTATATTTAATCCGACCTCTTCAGATGATTCGGTGATTTTTTCCCCAAAAAACTTTCTTAATGAAACTTCCTAATCAACCTCAAGGACCTGTACAATTAGTAACTCAATTTCATATTCAGGCCGTGCATCGTTCGACTATCATCATCATTAGGAACTTTATATCGCATAGCTCTCAAATTATATATTATGTACGATACAACGTTAGCCCCTTTATGACATATTTAGTAAGCTCGTCACGTTTCGGTTCACGTCGCAAAATAATGTAAGGTCACTCAATGATTGGGGTGTATCACACGAGTTTAGTAAAGCTGCGATTATTTTTGTGAGTTATGCGTTTTGATTATGATAGGGTGTTATATTAAGCAAGATTATCAACAGTTGGTATCATTTTTAAAGTAAATTTTGTTTTATATTTTTTATTCAAATCAATTAAGTGCGGGAGAGCCATGTCTCGGAACGAATGGCTGGCTCGACCGGAGTGATAACACGACCTCACAGGAAACCGGCGTGAAACAACATCAATTGTAAATTCAAGTACAAACAGGTCCAATCCTCTCCCCTAAAATCTCCTATCCGTAAATACAACCAACAAGAGGCAATGAACTTGTAGTAGCTCCTTTGGTGTGACGAGTGTCTATAGGCGGCGCCGATCGCTTACCATCAGGTAAGCCGACTGCTTATTTACCGACTTATGAAATAAAAAAAAACTGTCGTCAGAAAAATTGGTGATAATATTTTTCAGTTAGCATAATATTATTCTTATCAGTTCAAGGACGGGTAAATAACTATACTGTATCAATTTTATACGCTGCTAAGTGACACAACACCAACAGACATAAAACCTTTATACACAAACTAAACTAGCATATATCTCCCATCGGCCCTTATAACCATACTAAGTAATGGCCTAACCTACTTAAACCACAGTGACCCTTTTAACCAAAACTTTTTGTTACTCACGCGATTCTGTAAATAAACTTTATTTAGTTGTATCCCGAGAGATGTCACAATCAATATAAACTGTCGTAGCGACATCACAAAATCGTGTGTGACGCATTTTGTTTTTGTCAGGGGAAAATCATCAAATGCCTTCTCCCGCCCAGGGTAAAGCGAGAGAGAGTATCAGACTCTTACTGACTTAAAACCCCCCAGTTCCTTCTCAAGCTTTAGGCCGAGGCTGCGGTGCCTCATTGCACTTAACCCGCAAACCCGGCTGAATATCAGCCCTGTAGGGCCCTGTCTGTGGTGGTCTATTGGCTCTTTGAGGCGCGCGCGAAACGCTACGCGACGTAGTGAGACCTTAAGCATCTATTCGGTCAGTCGGGGTTGCGGGGTAAGCGCAATGAGGCACCGCGACCTCGGCCCAGAGCAGGAGAAGGAACAGGGGGGTTTGTAGTCAGTAAGAGTCTGACACTCCCTCCCGCCCGGCCCTGGGCTTGAGAAGTCATTTGATGATTTTCCCCTCACAAAAAAAGCATCAATTCGGTATTACGAGTAGGTCAGCAAGTTTGAAGAAGTTGTAAAACCGTTTTATGTATCATAAATACTAGTAGTTTAAGTGCCCCCAAGACTATAGGGGTAATCGAAAACCTTGTACTAAAGTAAACAGTGTTCAGAATACTTGTAAATAACTTATAGGGTTTGAATACAATGATTTTGTTGTTCTCGTTTTAATTGTTAAAGTTTTCAAGTCTTAGTTGTTGACTGGCGTGGGACGATTCGACACTCACAGGCTTCGAAGTTAGTTTTTGGCTTTTATTAGGATTCGATCTTAATATTAATTCTGGGTAGCAATTGTTTTCTACTCTTTGCTATCACTAAGCCATTGAATATTTATTTTGAAAATTCGTATCACAAATTTTTGTTACGGGTCTCATAGGTACCAATGTATTGGGATTGGGCAAAAATTTGAAAATTTCCACAGTAAAACAATACTTTAATAATCACAAGTGTGGGAGAGCCAAGGTTCGGCACGAATGGGTCGGCTCGACCGGAGTGATACCACAGCCTCACAGAATACCGGCGTGAAACAACCCAGTGTTGTGTAAGTGAGGTTACCGGAGGCCCAATCCCGTCCCTTCCCCTATCCCTCCCCGATCCTTATATCCGCAACCCCTATCCCCAAAAGGCCGGCAACGCACTCGTAACTGCTTTGGTGTTGCGGGTGTTTATGGGCGACGCCGATTGCTTACCATCAGGTAATCCGCCTGCTCGTTTGCCGACTTATACCATAAAAAAAGGAATCAACTAAAATAGAACGAGAAGATAACAGTGCCACCTATGGCAGCAAAACTTAAATTTTACTTGAACGCTTACAAAGACACTTACTTATTTACTAATGGTGACTTTGTACAACGCATTCACGACACAGGAAAAATATCCTAATTGTGTTGATACGTAAAAAAGAAAGAAAGGATCTAAGATATATATACATCAATTCAATAACATGAGACTTTTGTATTTTCTTCCTCACAAATGTATTATGCTATTCTCATACAAATAGCCATCTACGTGTTTATTTAAGACTGTACTTTTGTTGCAGATTTGCATAGAAGCGGGCAATATCCGGAGCTAAGGGAAATGCGCTGACTTGCAAGTATGGCGATTGGTGTTCTCCTCTTGGCGCTGCAACTCGCTGTTGTCAGCGCCGGGAAATGTACCACGTGAGTATATGAAGAATATTTTTATTTTATTATCTATCTTTGATAAGATTTTCTAGTAAAATCATTGAATTTTATTTATATTAAGTAACTAAAAATGACTGGCTGTTTTATTGAGTGTTTTCTAAGTAGGTAAGTACTCAAAAAATATCCGGCAATTTTGATTGCCATTATTGATTGTTTTTTTATAAAGTATGTAATGTAACGTTTTATTTAACGATAACTTATTTTATTTGAGGAATAGAATTGTGAAGTATCGCACACATACCTGAGAGGTTAAAGTGACACTGAACCAGATAAACTTGTCATAAAATAAAATAAACGTCACGGGTTCGATTCCCGCACGGAACAACTCTTTGTGTGATCCACAGATTGTTGTTCCGGGTCTGGGTGTGATGTGCATGTGAAATTGTATGCTTGTTAACGCACCCACGACACAGGAGAAAATCCCAATGTGGGGCAACGTTTTTTTTTAAAAAAAGCACGTTATCGTACTTTTTGATACATGAATAATAAAATAAATAAAAAACAGCAATTAACGTAAGAATTTCTATCAATGGCGTTCAGATCCAATAAAAGAATCTGAAAGTTATTTGTCATTAGAACCTAATCATTATTCAAGTTACAAAACAATTTTCACCTCTTCACTAGCATCCTTAACAAAGCGTTGTAAAAATAAAAACAGTTAACTTCAAAAGCTTAAAGACTAAAGAGCAAAAAAATTAAAAATGAAATCACTGAGCAAAGTCCTCTTTACACTGTGACTGTAATAAAGTAGAAAAGGAACTCACTGTAACCCGCGCTAAAAGAAAACCGCACTTTACCACCTGAAACTTAAATAACGACCCTTAGTTAAAACTCGACCTTTCAAATACAACTCACTTTCGTTACGACATTCAAATTAAAAAAATAAACATAGAAAAAAGATTACTTGACCTTACGTGGAAGGAGGACTTTTTGAATTAAAACCTCCTACTCTAGGTGGGGTAGTGGGGTAGGAAAAGTGGGGAAACTGGGAAAGTGAAAACGTGTCAAGCGTCACATGAGAAGTAAATACTGCACCTGTTAAGTCAAGTGTTTAGGTAGTAGGACACAGGTATAATGGGGTAGTTTTTGTGTGTTTTTTAATGACTCTCGCAAGGTTGTGGTTTAGATTTTTGTATGTCAATTTTATGTTATGAATGTGGACGAAATGTTAATGGTACTGCTGTCGTTTCTTTACAAAATTTTGTTTTTGTAATTAGCTATTATTATTTGTAATTTGACGATATTGTAATAACATATAACGGCAAAAACTTCTAAGTACAGATTTTGATTATTGATTTGTTGACCTTGAAATAAAAGTCACTTGGTTTTGTAATTTAAAATCTGCTTTTATTTCACAAATCTTGTGGTAGGGGATATGGAGCTTAGTATTTGAAAATTAATAAATTCAATGAGAAAAATAATACAAGCTTTCCTTGTCATGAGATAGGACGGGCTTAAAGAATCTTTTTACTCTAGGGAGCCAGCCAGCCTGATCCTTCATGAGATATATCAATGCCCAATAAGCTTATGTAACATATAAAAAAATTACGTTTCATATTCAAATTTACCTCGCACATTGGCTATCGAAATATCATGAAACGGGCCCCAAGAATAATGTCACCATCATCAGCCTACAAGTGCCCACTGCTGAGCAAAGGCTTATTTTTCTCATACAGAGAAGGTTAGAGCATTGATCACCACGTTTGCTCAATGCGGGTTGGCGATTTCAAACTTATAATTAGAAATTATAAGTCCAGGTTTCCTCACGACGTTTACCTTCACCATATGTCAGTGGTGTCTAAATAATCATAGAAACTTGCCAGGTTTCGAACCCACACCCTCATGCATGAGAAGCGGGTTCCTTAACCTCCGGGCCACCATGACAAGAATAATGTATTATTGTTTAATATGCATTTATATTTACTGCACTTCACATCCCATTATTCATTACGCTGGCAACAAGCGGGCTCTGGGAAGTATCAAAATGAACATTATCTCTATATAATGTCTTTTCAATACTTAACGAGACAAAGTTTTAAGATAATCATTTTTCAAAACGTCACGGATATACCTATAACAACTTGCTACAAAGAGATCCCCTTGGGGTAATTTTATTTTGTAAAGTCATTGAGTTAATGACTTTTTAACTTGCTCGCTTTGAGAACAGGTACTTGTAATGATCGTAAGAATGCATGAGCAGTCATGAGAAAACAATAAAATTGTTCAGATTTTTTTGATGACGATGACGCGGTAGGAGTTTGAACCCTTTTCCAGTCGCAGGACGCCTTTGCTCAGTTGCTCATTTAAGAAATTAATGTACTCCTTATTTAAAAGCTGGTGTCGCATTTTTGATTTCTTTGGTGTTGAGGGACACCCTCTCTGGTCATGTTGATGCAGGCAACCCCTGAGAGATATGTTAGGGATTGTGAGTAGTTGGAGGAATTGGAGCTACGATAACTTCACTCACCCTGCGAAACATAACGGTAATGTTGTTTCACGCCGGATTTTTTCTGTGAGGCCAATTACGCTGATTAAGGTGGCCAAGCGTGGTCCATCCACACAGAAGATATTTTTGCTTATGTTTCAGTAAATAAAATCGAAAATGCCACAACTCATTATCCTATTTAATTTCAGTATTGTTGGTTTTTGTGTAAATAAAGCGAATGTTAGCATTATCTGGTCAACAATGTAACGCGTTAAATTAATTTAACCAGCGTTAGCTTGTAACTGGTGTTTAATTAATCACAGCATTTTAATGAGACCCGACATTTTATGATTTGTGTTGTTTTCTGATGGGTTGCAATATATATTGGTCTGTGATGATTTTAATAATTGTACTAAATATGAGTTTATTCGAGTCTATATTTCACCGTAAATTGAGCTCATATAATCACGTCTATAATCTGACACCGATTTTTGCAAGCTTTTTACTGTATTTATTTTGAAACAAAATAAAGAAGCAAATATCTCCAATAATTTGAAACACCTTTTAAACTGGAAGAGATGTAGGGGGTTTTAGTCTGTAAGAGTCAGAGAGAAGGCGATAGAGAGACACTGTCTTTCCACTTAACCTGGGCGGGAGAAGTCATTTGATGCATTTCCCCTTACAAAAAAAGAAGTTCATCTTTGTATAAGACTGCTAGTCAACTTCACGCGACATTCATTCAACACAAGTTCAATTCACCAGACATTATTGTGTTCATACGAATAAATTGACATTCGGCGAACCGTGAAGATAATTATTTCTCAAGATGGAGGCTTCATTGTACATGACGAATTGTCAGGATAAACCTATGGATGCGAATGAGTTTATTTTACATTGTCGTGTGTATTTTACGATAGATTACATTAGGCCAGGTTAAGAGCCTGTAGCTTCATATATTCATATTATGTACCTTTAAACTTATGTAGTACATAGTTCAAGCAAATTGCATTATAAATTCAACGATTTTTTCTTATAACGCACTATATAAACAAAAAATTTAAAATAGGTATTAAGAATTGTTACTTCAGTATCGGTAGACCTAAATAAAAACTAAATTCTTTTTATTTGGGGGTTAATGGCTATTGAAATACGTCACACAGTGATGGATAATTAAGAGGAGTATAAAAAACCAACACATATAAATATTTTTATTTTTTAAAGTATGTGATGCTAAATATGTATTTATTTATTGTAGACTAGCTACTCTTGTGCGGTTTCACCCGCTGGTCCATTTGATCGTAGCGTGCGTTTTAAAGCCTATACTATATGCACTCAGGAACATTGTAGCTATCTACCAGTGAAAGAATTTTGGCAATCCGACCAGCGGTTCCAAAGATTACCCTCTACATACAAACTTACAAATTTTACCTCTTCATAATATCAGTATAGATATTGTTTTTTTTTATAATTCTATTATGGTAACATTATAATATGATATGTATTAAGAAAATTGTAGTATCGTACCCTAAAGAAAGTGTTTAATATATCCAAAATACTTTGTTAAAATCAGGTATCGAAGTTGAAATCTCTTTTACTCATTAGCTACGACATCTTGATGAGGATGATACATACGTATGTAAATGAGGCACGACGCTGTCTCATGGAACGTCCTTAATTAAGTCATTTTCTTGAGCTAATTAAGCCTTCGTAATACCGACTAGATAGATTATTATCTGATAATGATTATGAAAGAAGCTCTTACATAATATTTGCCTTATCAGTTTAATCACGTAATTGCCTAGTACAAGTTCGCAGATAATATATATAAGAAATAATTCAATCAGATACTGACAATGTTTTTGTATTTTAAACTAGCTTCGCACGTGTCCAACTATCTCGGTGACAACGAAACGGTTACTTTTCCTAATTTTCCCCTCTGCTTTTATAATATTTTCTCTGATAAGAATACCTAGATCTTTTCTTAACAATAACAGACACAACAAAAATAGAATTGGCAAATTAGGTCCAGGATTTTCTGAGTTATGCGTTTGCCAACAAATTTTGCTATACATTTTTATAAAATTATATAGATTATCATAAATTGAATTTGATTTTTTTTGTGAAGAAAGTATTGAAATCTTTTAGAAGCATAGTTTTAAACTACTTTACGAAAAAATCTACACTGATTCTCAACAACGAACAACATCAACATAAAGACCATCCAAAAAAAATTATACTGCGTACAAAAAATCAAACATCAAAACTCACTCCGTGAAAATGTTTAACAATGAAAAAGGGCTCACGTCCCCTAAAATGCCATCATGTCGCTTTACCGTGCGTCCCTTAACATCAAAGCTTACTACCGCAGAACCGTAGTGAAAAACTTCCCTCCGACTGCCTTAGAGTCGTCGTTAACAATAAAAAAACTTATAAGGCAACTTTTGGAAATCGCGTCCCGTTCTCCCTTTCCGCAAAGTTGCAAAGTTGTCCCAATTACATAGATGACTTTCGAAAATAAATCGAGTTTTCTAAACCCGTGCCCGAAGTGACGTCAAGTAGTAAATTTTATTAGCGTGAGAGAAAATGATTAATTGATTTTCTGTGTCGAGGCGCCCCGTGTAACGGGTGACAAACAGAATTTATGCTGCGTAGTGCGAAAGTGTTGTTGTTCGTATTTCTGCTGTTTGTGCGTAGTGATGGATTATTTTATTTAGATTTATTCTGGCCTAGACTTTCCCGTAATAGATGGTGGAGAGTAATAAGCTATACTCTGCATTCAGGAGGTAGTCACTATCCTTAGCATTGAGGCGAGGACTCTCCTATATTCTTACTGACCCAGCCCAGAAAGAAAGTAGTAGTATACTTGCGCATTGATAATTTCTGAAGTTAATTTACAATGTTTTTGTAAATATGGCCGTTAAGACGAAATTTAAATTCTATTTCTTTTTTCATGTTTTGGAAAATATTTCATCCGTCTGATATCACTTTGGTAGAATTTACCTTTATCCGGTTGTTGAGTGAAATACCAACTTCAATCCTATCACAATCGTTTTAATGATTAAATTAATATCAACAAATCTTACATCAGGTATAAACGTTTATTTCCAATTTAAAATACCCATGACGTGAACTCACACCTTTTAAGCACCAACTAGTTAAAGCACAAAAACACCCAATTTTACCAAATAAGCTAAGGTCTACTATACAAAAGAATGTGAGAAAGCAACTCCGATGTTGAAGTAGTTTCATTCACGCACAAGTGACACCAATGACCTTGATCTGGCCAGGTCAAGTGGACGTGGCATCCACCTACGCCTCGCCTCGCCTCTTGTTATGAAGCCTCTAATAATGAAAGGTGAAGTGTAGGACATTCCAATGTCGTGTAAATGAATGTCCTTTTTGCAAAGGACTTGACTTAACTGTATGTATGTGTTTTTCCTAAGAAAAATTGGAGATGTTAAAGAAAAAAAATATTTAAGGACTGTTTCTTTATTTTATTGTATTGTGTTGATGAAAGGAGTCGGCATACTTTTTTGTTCATAGCTTCGTCATTACTGAATACCTACTGACAGGCAAAAATAAGTCTTATAATAAAAACAAAACAGTTGATTTATTTTCATAAGTGAACATAAATATGTTTTAGAAATACTTAGTAAAGGGTATTTATTCCTTAAAATAATTACTAGCTGTATTGGTAAATGTTGAACAAAACATTATTATAAATTCCAACTCCTAGTGGATTGGGCCCTCGGTAACCTAACTCACACGACGAAACACAATACCGTGCTTGTTTCACGCCGGTTTTCTCTGAGGGCGTGGTATCACTCCAAACGAGGTGGCCCATTCGTGTTGAAGCTTGGGTCTCCAACATTTTCCCACACAAAAGAAAATCGTTAGTATAACTTAGCGCTCCATCGCATTTACTGTAATAAGTTGAGGTACTAAATTGATTAACCAAACACACACTCTTTATTACAAAAATAAGCTTTATGAAATTTAGATCTTAAATCTATAGATAAGTATTATAATTCACAGTAAACGCAATTAGTTATCATAAAAATCTTGATTATTAAATCCAACGTAAAGTGGCGAGTTCAAAGAAATACTGAAACAATTAAATTTCTCTGCATGAAAAAAGAACAACTCCCAACATTTCTCTTTTCTGATTTACTTAGTTAAACGTCAGATATGTCTTGCTTTAATGAGAGGATAAAATTTAATGTAAAGAGAAATATCATCATTATGTTCTAAAGGATCATTAACAAAATGTCATATAATTTTTGGATGGATTTTTTTCAGCAAACGACACACACTGCCCTTTAAAACTTGCAACACTATAATTACAAGTGTGTTGCCAGTCTAGGGAGTATACATATATCGCACGCTTAATCATAAAGAGAAATAACTCAAAAATAAGTTATTTAAAGATTCAATCATAAAACGTAATAACATATCGCTAAGAATATTTACGCTCCAACCGCCGCTCGATTTGAATGAATATGAACGAAATAAAGGACTGTCGCTCTCTTTCTGACTAACGCGCCCGAACAGATTGGTACCAGTAAACGGCTATATTCAGTCATGTGCCAACAGTGATGCAAGTAAGGTGATCGCAAAATTATTTAAAGGGCGAAACATTACGGCATAAATCTTTATATTATTAACAGGTAAGTCTTATTTCTTGTTTTAATTTATTCATAAAGTGAATAACTAAGTCTTATTTCACTTTATTACAAAAAGTATGTCACTACTTTGTGATATCATTTTGACTTATTGCAGTTTAGTTTAAATTTTATTAACGCGTCGTCCAAATTTATACGAGTTATTTCGTTTTCATTTTAAAAGAATAAATATAATGTTGGCACAAAATGACTTATTTCGTTTTAGTTTTAAATTATCGTTCAAATTTAATAATGAAACATGCTTGTTGCTGTTTATGATTAATTGTCGTCAAAAGTTATTTGGGACATTTAAAATTATTTCCCTTTCCATTTGAATAGAATATTTTAATTGTTACTTATTCTATGCATCGTCTGAATAGCCATTTAATGAATTAACATCCAATTAGGCCAGTCTTATTATTATTGTATCCTACCCTAATCCTTATATAAGATAATTTGAAGGGTACAGGGACAAAACAAGGAATGTCACAAAAAGAAAGTTTTTGTGTAGGTAATTAATGCTACATAAAAATATGCGCGAAAATCTAAGTTTTGCTGCTAATACTTAATTTATATTTGATTTTTTTTTTTGTGACATTCCTTTTTTGTCAGATACTAACCTAAAGCAAAGAATATATACTATTACTTCCGTTCTAAAGCCATTTTTGCCGTAGTGAGGGAATTAATTTAATTATTAATCTGTTTTAAAACGGGTATTAATCGCGTCATACCTTGCTATTTTATTTTTCCGACGTTTCAGCTGAGTTGCATCAGCCGTGGTCACGGGGCGACTTATATAAATTATATTTAGTTTTACATTATTATTGACGTTTAAAACTGTGACTTGATCCGTTATTATCCGAGTCGCAGACGCGCCTTTTTTAATTACTGTTAATTTAATATTAAAAACATTATAAATTGTAATTTTTTTGTAGCATGGCGTCTTGGAGAGCAAGTCGTATACTTAAATTGGTATCACCTGATGCAACATCTCATACTCAAGACAATCTGGTGGTTAAAATCGACAATACTATTGTAGAAGATCAACACAGTACAGCTAAAGAAAACGCAGAAAATGTTTCCCCAAATAAAAATATTGATGTAAGTAGCTGTGATGAGATCTTATCAGATTGTGATAGAGATGATCAATTTGCCAACAAAATTGATGCTCGATTTATTAGTTCCCGTAAAACAGATAATAGTAGTCTTACTACACACACATCAATAATAAGAACATTGCAAACAAACCTCGTACCAGATTATGACAGTGATGATTCATCCATAAATGATAATAATAACTTAGAAAACATTGAAACTTGTACTGAAATTGATCAAAGCATTCAAAAAGCACTGCCGAAATCTTCTTCTTCAAGCTCGTCTACATCAAGCTCGTCTTCATCGAACTCTACCTCCTCTGGTAGTTCATCTTCGGATTCAGACAGTTCTACGTCTTCTAAACGAACTAATCAACATTCTGAACAATACGCCAATGGTGTAAGACCACAGAGCGCTTCAACTTCCACTCTACCTGCCAATATTTCACCAAATTATACTGATGAAAGTGATAATATAGACTTAAGTGATGACGACCCTACATTTAATTATGAACTGTCTACCAAACGCAAAAAGAAAAACTATTTTTTTGATGCCACCAAAACAGACTCATCTGACAGTGACGACGATAGTGTTTCAGATTCTGATAGAAAGAAGCTTAGTAAAAGAGGGCGCAAGCGATCTCTAAATCCTGCAAAGTGGAAACAAAATAAAGTTAAAAAGCTACGGAACACTGGTGAATCGTATATATCCATATCGAAATCTCAGAAAGTTATTCCCAGCCGCTGTCTTAAAGTGCCTTGCACAGATAAATGTAGATTAAAATGCACAACTAATATATCAATGGATGAAAGGTATAATATATTCAAAGAATTTTGGGATTTAGGAGACCTGACAAGACAAAGAGTTTTTATAAGCAGTTGTATGGTAGACATAACTCCAAAATATAGGTACACAAATGCTACAAATCCCAGACGCCCAAATAAAGCCTATAATTTTACTGTTAATAATAAAAAAATAAGGGTATGTAAGACATTTTTTAAATCTACTTTGGATGTTACGGACAGAATGATATTCACCATACAGCATAAAGTAAGTGACGGTGGCTTTATGCTTGAAGATTTGAGAGGGAAACACCATAGCCACAAAACTCTCCCTCCTGAATTGATTGACGACATACGGAAGCATATTCAATCCATTCCGAAAATAGAGTCACACTATGTGAGAGCTACTTCTACCAGAGAATACATTGACGGTGGTAAAACTATAAAGGATTTGTATTCAGATTTTGTTAAACAACAAGAAGAAAATAACAAAGAGACAGGAAATTACATAGCATACTATAAAATATTCACTCTAGAATTTAATTTAAGTTTTTTCCAGCCAAAAAAAGACCAGTGTGATTTATGTGAATCATTTAAAAACAGTACTGATGAAAAAAAGAGAGAGCTGGAAGATAAATATAATAAACACATAGAAGAAAAGTCATTGAGTAGAATAGAAAAACAAGAAGATCGTAAAAAAGTTACCAAAGATAATATAGTCGCAATTAATGATTTAGAAGCAGTGCTCCAATGTCCAAGAGGTGATACCTCGGCATTTTATTATAAATCCAAACTTAACAGTTACAATTTAACATTAACGGAATTGACACAAACGGAGTCAAAAACGGCATATGATAAAGTACATTGTTATTTTTGGACAGAATCAGAAGCTAAACGTGGGGCAATAGAAATAGGAACTTGTGTATGGCAGTATCTTGAAGGGATATGTGAATCAAATATAGAAGAGAAAAACGTTACATTTTATTCTGATAACTGTTGCGGACAGAATAAAAATAAATATATCGCAACATTGTATTTATTTGCTGTGAACACGTTGAATATAAGAAGTATAAAACACAAGTTTTTAATCACAGGGCACACTCAAAATGAAGCGGATAGCGTGCACAGCTTAATAGAAAAAGAGATAAAGAAAAATCTTAAATCAGGGCCCATTTACAGCCCTGATCAGTACATAGCTTTAATTAAAAATGCTAAAAAAAGTAAACCAGCTATAAATGTACACGAATTAACCTTTGATTCCTTCGTTGATACTAAAATATTGCAGGAAGAATGGGGTTACAATTATAATACAAATATGGACGGACAAACAGTTAATTGGAATAATATAAAAGTATTGATGATGAAAAAAGAGAAACCATTCAGTATTTTTTACAAAACTTCCTACAAAGATGATTGTTTCCAAGAAATAGATGTAAGAAATAAAAGGAAGAAGATGAAGCTCATAACAGAAATTACACTAAAAAAGGCTTACACGGAAAGGCAAGATATAAGTCTTAATAAAAAGAAGGATTTAAGAGATCTCGTCAATAAAGGACTTATTCCTCCTTTTTACGCAAATTTTTATAATTCGATCATTAACTAGAGTTACTTCATTGATCTCATAATAATTCATTAAAATTTTAGTGATTTTGTTTGTCTATAATATTTTTAGAAACATCGTTTTTTTTTTGTTTTTATAATTAAGAAGAGTTTTAGTTTTGTTATTAAGTATAACTAATATTAGTCAAGTATAACATTATGATTGTTTAACATTGTGATTCCACGTTTATTGATTATTTTTTAAACATATTTTTTTTCACTTTTTGCCCCAGCCTGGGTTTGTGATTAGGTACCTCCCTGCCTTAATTCAGTTAGCCAAGTCATTAATGTCTTGTGTGTTATATTACTTTCGTACTTTAAAATAAAAGAATATTTCTAATTATGCGTTTCATTACTATAATATTTATTGATATTTTTCCGTCATGTTGTAAGACAAAGAAATATTTCGAATTCTTGTAAGAAAATTATTACATTTATTAATAAAAAATTGAAATAAAGCTTACTTAAGTTGAATAGCTAAACAAAATTTTATTAATAAAGAGATATATTATGTTTTATGACTAATAACATTTAAAATATGCACGTAGATTTTAATCATAAAGTGAAATAACTAGGAACTTTTTTTTTAATGCATCATCTACTAGTCAATAGTAAATAAAATATACTTTTATATAGCACTAAACAAAAACCAATAAACCCAGCTTTCCTTTAAATCAGTTTATTTCCTTATAACACGTCTAAATTAATTTTAATACGTAAACAAAGTTCAACCCAGAATAGTTCTAAACTTTAAACTGGCATATCCAAAAAATATCAATTTTGATATATTTCTTTTTTTGATTAAGCGTGCGATATGTAGTAGTACATAATTAATTTAAATGACTTTTTATCGATGTTTTCCAAGCAGATATAAGCATGACATTCTGAGGTTATAAGACCTCGCAGTAAACTACCGAGCATAAATACAAATAAATTCTTCTGTAACAATATGCCAATTAACAACAAATAATTTGGCCTATCGCTACTTGATTTTGAACTTTATGAATAGACGAAATAGAGATAATAATAGAATGAATCCGTAATCAATTTCACAGTCTGTGTTAGTGGCTTCATTCGGCCATGTCAGTTGCCATAGAGAATTGCTTAATTCTGAGACCGGAGGGGGTCTCGGCCCCCTTAGTTCGCTCACCTATCGGAACGCGTGCCCCTTCCTGTTATTGACGTCATGTCAGCCATTGATTGTTACTGGAAATTACATTTATATTGAGTTGAATGCCATCAAAATGTTGATGGACCGATAATTTTCTGTTCTCATATTGAAATATACAATGTATTGTTAATGAGAGGATTATAAAAACAAAGTCAAATTAGGAGTTTTTTCTCTGGGATTTAGAACACAGATTGTAGTAAGTAGCCTTCACTTCAATCGCTGTATTATTTTGGTTTCAAATTAATGAAATTTTGTGAATCAAATTTTGTTTGTAATAAACTAAGGAAGTGACATTTTCGATATTAAGTATAATTATCATGTAAGTTTTGTTTGATATGAATGAATAAGAATCCACATACTGTTTCACAATTAGCTCTAGTACATACATGCAAGTGTGGGAGAGCCAAGCGTCGGCACGAATGGGTCGGCTCAACCGGAGTGATACTACGGCCTCTCAGAGATCCGGTGTGTATTTCGGCGTGTGAGTGAGGTTACCGGAGACTCAATCCTTCCCCAATCCCTCCCCAGTCCCTAAATCTCCAAATCACTTATCGCTTAAAAGGTCGGCAACGCACTCGTGACTCCTTCGTTGCGGGTGTCCATGGGCGATGCTGATTGCTTAGCATCAGGTACCCGACCTATTACATAAAAAAAATCATTGTAAAATGAATCTAAAAATAAAACTACTAAGAACTTACAGCGTCACACAAAACACTACTATCCATTCCTACGGGGAATTTATGACGTAACCCGAACACTCTAATCCTTAGCATCATTAAGTCGTCTTGTTTCGCTCGTCGATCGAAACACCTCGAGGGCAAGTGGATGCAAATCGTATGGTAATGTAGGGATTGACCAATGTTGATAGGTGTTTTGCACCTAAATTGCTAAGCAATCTAGGTTAGGTGGCCGTTATTTTAAATCAGAATGTATTAAGAGATTGCACTTTTAACTAATAGAGCTATAAATAGTAGCTTCAGTTTACTTAGGTAATTTCAACTTCTTTGGCATACATAAAATCTGTCGCTGCATTTCATACATTAATTTTAATAAATTACTTGCATAATACTGCAATCAAAGTCTCTTTATCGGTTATAATGAACAGAACGTAAATGTAATAAAGTTTATAGTATATGTTTCAATCATCATTATCACCAGTTTATAATTGCTCGCTGCTGAGCCGAAGCCTCTTTTCACGCAGAAAAGATATGAACTACGCTTGCTCTTTTTGGATTGGCATTTTCAAACTTATAACTTCCAATTATAAGTTCAATAGAGTCTAAAAGATCTTAAAGAGTACATATCATTAAGAGAAAAAAAGCACTTAGGGTCTTGCTAGGTTTCGAAGTCACACTCAAGCATAAGTGTATTATCCTTCGGGACACCATGACGTTTAGCGTGGCCACCATTCAGCCGGGGTTATGGGACTGCGCAATAATGTATTGCGGTCTCGACCTGGATCAGGAGAAGGAATGGAATGTTTTAATCAGTAAGAGTTTAGCACTAAAGGATGATTGAAGTCATTTGTAATTTTCCTCACATAAAAATAAAAATAAAAAGAAAAACGTTTGAACAACATTAGAAGGTATTCAGATGTCTCTAGTCGATCACGTGTCACTACGGTCCCAAAATAAATGCAGTATTTTTTCTTAAAATCACTAAGTGCTTACTAGAAATGTCGCTCTCAGACCTCTATCAAGAATAAATTATTCAGGCATTTTAAAAACGCCTGTGTAAACACATTGGACTGACTTTTTTTTTCTAACCTTTTCAAATCGTAAATTGCTAGCAATTTAAAATTCAGGCAAAGATTTCACTGAGATTACTTTTCAAGACGAATGTTTTCTTTGGAAAAGTTTTTTTTGTATAAAGCGTGTACATTGGATGTCTGAAGTAAGTAAGGTTTTATGTTTTTGTAACTAAGTAGAATTGAATAAATTGTAGAACACTTATTAGCTAATTGTGTCCGTGATTGATATTTTCTTTTTATTTACTAGAAATGCGAGAAAATTGAATTTACATCCATATTTAATAAATTCGCACGTAGATCTGTAAATAGTGTAGTTGAATTGCCTTATGTATAAGTATGCCTAAGTATGATACTTTGTTTCTGTCCATTTAATTTGGATTAAAATTGTGTGCAGTTAGCTTCGGCATCCTAACTGACCGGGACTCTTATTTTTGATAAGGGAAAGTCATCCTTTGTCTTCTTTCGCCTAGGGTATGGCGAGAGGGTGTATCAGACTCATACCAACTAAAACCGCTCGGTTCCTTCACCTGCCACAGACCTGTGCTACGTTAAATGACCGGTATCCTGTGGTCCCGTGACGTGTGTCGTAAATACAGGCATAAGACCAAAATAGAACACGAAGAAAAATCCTCTTTGAAGCCATCTAGCCTATAGAACAGATAAAATCAGTAATCCATTTTTTCCTCACCAAGAAGACAAACTAACCTAGTATCAATTCATCACCAGTTTAACAGTAAAACAATACATCTAAAGACATGTCAATGGGTTCTCGATGTAAAGCCTTCAGGTCACTGGGCTTGGGAACGAGAAGGGATGAAGGCGCCAGCCCATGAATAATTCATGAGAGCGTAATGAGCCGCAGGCAGTATTCAGTCACATAGCACTGAAAACTGAAATCTATGGACGAAGAAAAGCTTAGAGAAGCGACCTTAATGATTTTCAAAAAGAAAGTTTCGACATTAGCTGTTTAGAAGCGTTTGAAAAGTTTTATGGGGGATTTTGAAACTGTTATGATGGATTTGTAGGTCGATTGATTGTAAGCTGCAGTTGAAAAAACATTTAGGATTTTATCCGTACGGCGGATTGGCTATTTCTGACTAATATTTATTAATATTTTTTTATGTCATGGTCTCCTTACGATGTGATTGTAGTGTCTTAATAAGCTAAATAGGACCGTGCGACTCAGAAAATTTTACATTGATACTTGAACAAAGGACATATTTGTAGACCATTCGAATCAAAAGTTTTTTAAGACGAAATCTAAGTATTCTTTTTTTGTAAAAATACACGATTATTATTTGCCCCTTTTATTACAGACTCACTAATATTATAATTGATACCAAAATTAGGAAGGTTACTTACCTCTTCCGAGAATCACAGATACATTTTGCGCAATAAAAAAACTTTGGTCGTTAACCCTTGAACCCTCATTTGTAAAGAATTATGAACAAGATTACTATTTGTTCCGTTATTGAGTTAGATGTTGAACGAAGATTTAGAGTTTGTAATTTTGAAACGGAACGTTCATTAGAAAAATAAACTTCAATATCTAGTCCAAAAAATTCAATTTAGATCAACACCGTCCTAAAAGAAAAAGGGGCCCAAAATGACATCATTGAACATCCTAATACCTCCATTCGGTTTCCTATCGAACATTTATTAATGTATTCTGGAAGAAATCGCTGTACCTATATTGGTGGAGTATCGTTCAATCAGTGGATATACAGGGTGAGTAACACCAGCTGCCGTCACGTTTCCATATCCTTTGTATAAAGTATATAATATAATACATATTGCTAATAAACGCACCGAATATTGTATAGCCGGATAATAATCGGATGACAGATGTTCTTTCTTAATAATATTAGTGTTCTAGATAAAGATTTTTGTTACGAAAAATATAAATAAATTAAGTGTGGGAAAGACAAGTCTTCGGCACGAATGGGTCGGTTCGACCGGTGTGATATCACGGCCTCACAGAAAACCGGCGTAAAACAATCACAGCGTTGTGTTTCGCCGTGTGAGTGAGGTTACCGGAGGCCCAATCCTTCCCCTTCCCCGATCCCTCCCAATCCCTAAATCTCCAAATCCCTAATCCCTAAAAGGTCGGCAACGCACTCGTAACTCCTCCGTTGCGCGTGTGCGGGCGGCGGCGCTGATTGCTTACCAGGTAATCCGTCTGATCGTTTGCCGACCTACTACATAAAAAAAAATAAGCAAAAAGTTTTTTTATATTATAGCATTGAAATAGGTACAATGTGTCCAAAACAAAGTCGTGGTGGTTTGAAACATGGTATGTACCATTATGACTAGTTTTGAGTACTATTGTAACTTTGTAAGATTATGAATTTAAGCACCGCTGACATAATATATGACAAAGGAAACACCAAGAGAAACTTGGACTTAAAATGTCTAATTATACGTTTGAAATCGCTGTGCAAGCATGGTGATCAATGCGTAAACCTTCACCGTGTAAGAAGAGGCCTTTGTTTAGCTGTAAGTACCACGGTTGGGCTGGCGATGCTCTATCTTAAATCTTCTGCGATGTCTTAAATAAAAAATAGACTTAAATCTTCATAATTATCTTGTGTAGGTATTAGCCACAACACCTCCTCAGCTAGACAAAGGCTATCTCCCTATAATTTCCAGCTAAGCAGAAAAAACGTGCTTCATATTAATATCTTATTCAGTATCTTAAATAAATTAATAAATAGTTATAATGAAATGTGGGAGAGCCATGCTTCGGCACGAATGGGTCGGCTCGACCGGAGTGATACTACGGCCTCACAGAAGACCGGCGTGAAACAACCACAGCGTTGTGTTTCGCCGTGTGATTGGGGTTACCGGATGCCCAATCCTTCCCCGCCCCCAATCCCTCTTACATAAAAAAAAATACATAGATTTATTCTATTAAACAGTTTTCCTCTAAAAATTAACATAAGCTGCCATTTATCTATATCGCCTTGGAAAAATGCAAACTCAAAAGTTAAATTAAAAGTGCAGCTGTTTTATTAAATTACATTTTAAAGGCACTGAACTTCTCTAGCTTAAATTAATTTAAAAACTCAATGTTCTGAACAAAAAAGAAGAAAACATGAGCTTGGCATCATCCCATAGATAAGCTGATGCCAAAAATGTATGATACTACAAAAATAAGTGTGGACAGGCACATAAAATATTCTCAGAGTGATAACTACATTGCTTTGTTAGTTTAGTACCTTATCTTAACAAAGGTATAACATATTTTTGCTTGGCAACAGACAAAAGAAGATTCGTATCTTCTTGTTTCTAAAAAAAATACTTCCTAACAAATAAACGTCCAGATATCGCGACTCCAATTAAAATTGGGGACTGTCCATTGAGGAAAGAATGCACCAAATTAAAAATGCTTTTGTTATAGGGCATGGTTTTCATGGATTGGATGCCCCTTACTGGTCAAAAAAGCTTAGTAGGTACTTTGTAAAATTGAAATGATTAAAAATATTAAAGCACGTTTTGTGAGTAATGAATAAGTGATAGCAAATAGCTATACTTTAACTAAATAGACAGCTGCACAAAAACAGCAAAAACCTGATTGCAAAACATTTCCACGTTCTAAAATTTTGTCTACCGACGGCTGTCACCAGAGTGTGGTTGGAGCCTGGCCTATACAGACAATAGTGCGACCAAAACTGCGACCTCCCACGGTACTTACACACAAGCGGTTCACCCCATCGCGAACAATGTGTACCTACATTGTTTTAGGTTCGCATCGCCGCATCTATGTCACTATTTAGGTAGACTGAATGCCACTAGTTATATCCCTCTTAAATTGGCAATGAAACAATGAATTTATTTTTGCAAATAGGCCATAAAACGGCACTTTTATACGACAAAATTAATTATATAATTCATTTGATTTTTCTATTTCATTTAATCATTTATGCACACAAATTACACATATTCAGAACAATACATACAAAACAAAAGAGGTATAACGGTACGGCAAATCCTTAAAGGAATTTCTTTCTGAAAAAAAAAATGGGTTTAAAATCAGAGAATGATCAAAAAAAATCGATATTCCATTTCCAAACATCATTTTAGTATTTTTCCAACGGAAGCCCAACAACAATTTTCGTCAGCCCCTAAATTGTATACAATCACTTGACCAATGGCGCCATATCCACCAAAAGACCCTTAACTTCGAATAAATGTCAACCAAATTCAACCCTCGAATAAAAAGATAAATCATATATGTACCCTTAATATTTGAAAGGTTTCGCGACCCAAATACAACTTGCATAGTATATTTAAACAAACCACAAACGGTTGAAAGCCAACCCTCTTCATAAACACCCAGAAACCTTTAAATATTCTTGACAGAATGATTTTTCCTTAGGTTTGGATATCACGTATGAGCCATTACCATTCCTATTTATTTGCAACGGTTCGATTCGACCCGCATCAAGTATCGGCTGCCAACAATGAAGTCACGATCGCACACCACTTTTCCGCCGGACTTGTACCTACTTATACTGAAGGGTTTGTTTTGTTTTTCGGGAAATAAAAATGTTGCCGCAAGCTTGCTACTACTTGTACAACGACGCTTGCTTTAAAGATAATTAAATTGTATAAATAATTGGAAGTAATTGTTATGTATATGATTAATATAATAACATAAAAAATATTTTCGTAAAACTGGCTGATAATCTCATATTTATTTTTAAACTTGATTCTTACATTTTCAATTCAAATATTACAAAGGAAATTATAAATAAAGTAAACAGTTACCATTTTTTTATACTAATTGTTTTTTTATGTATGTTATGTAAAGATTTCTAAATAAAAAGATTAGCTTGCGCGTGAAAAACTTGTCTTAAAATTCAACTCAAAATGTAGCCTATTCTACAGTGATAAGCCAATTCTAAAACATACTTCAAAAAATTTCACAAAATAAACATGTCCATTCTAAAATCCAACTCAAATAAAATCAGACCAGTCCAGTAAAACTCCACAGAAAACCTATCTCTTTGTTTTGTGGCCGTCAAAGAGATTTCACAGGTTTGCTAACGTAAAGTCCAACAAATCTTTGTACTAAAATCTGACCCCAAAAACTTTGGGTACAAAGAAATTGAAAAGAATAAAAATTCACAAGTGAGTATCTGTGAATATAAAGATGGTCATTAAAAAGCTATAAGTTTAGGAACGTCTAGCTTATACGAAGCTGAGAAATTGAGAGAAGCAATCTTTTGTAGAGCGATTCGTATCGATTGAGCGGAATGAGCGTTGGCAAGTGTCCATTTGCGAGCCTTTTGTTATTCGAATTCGTTCCAAAAGTATGTACATGCCGCCACATACAGTGTTTTTGTGGCCGTAGCCAGACCGACGGGATTGAGTTTTTTTGTAAACAGATATAAAGATTCTGCTTCATTCGTAGTTCTTTTACACATTGGTGTCATAACACCACGTTGGTATTTTTTTTTAAAGAAGCCAAATCTTTTGGACTGACATCAGATGGCCTATCGTTTATACCTCAAATAAAATTTTCCCACTAATTTATAAGTCTAATTAAAGAAGAACTTACAAAATTTCTGAGAAAATTTGATTGAAATCCAAAAATAAATTGTTGGCACGTGTTTTTACAGCAACTACGTTAACGACCACGAGATCAATAGGGAACTCAGGTAATATAATTTTCTAATAAACTTTTTTGATAATGACGCTACTCGGCTCTCTTTTGCCCCCACTAATTACGACGTAGCCGGTCACCTTTCAGGAAGTAATTAATTTCGTTCGCACCAAAACGTGACTAGAATGCCGAAGAAGAATTTGTGGATAATGTTGACATTCTAGACGAGGTACCGTTAATTATGCCATTCTACGGTGCTTCAGAACTGTGCCACAATGATTAGAGAAAGATTTGGGATGAAATAATTGTATCTCTCATTTCATGAATTTGCAATTTTTTACTCGAAACAAAAAGTCAACATCTGTATAGATTTTACTGATCATTCGTAAAAATCTGATGACTGTGACAATTCATAATGTGCATTAATTTTATTTCAATTTTTATCGAGAATTGGTTTACGTTTAAATGATTCATTAAGTTGGATTTTAATCAACAACAGCTAAACATTACATCGACGCAGAAATCAAGAGAATACTAATTACAAGATGGAAGAAAAGTCGTTGCTTTTAGATACTAACATGAGGATAGGTCGTCGTAAAGCTTTTGTTCTAAGTCACACGTCTGCTCATACAAATAAAACAAGCAACTTGCACCGTAACCACGGTACACTAGTTTAGAAATAAGTTCTATCCGTACCGCAGTTCGTTCTAACTTAGTTCGCCTGGACTTTGGATGTCATTTCACATGGACTGTTTTACACATGTTTAAATTGAATGCAACATATATACAGGTGTATGTTTTAAAGTTATTTGTGAATTTGGACTTTAAGTTGAGTAAGCGACGCTCTGGTCGTTCAACTTGGACAGTGCGGTGGACGAATGTTAGGAAGAGCACTTTACACGACTTTTTTTTTCCTCATTGATTGCATTGTTTCAAGTGTCATGATTTTTGTACGAATGTTAATATCATTTATGATGTTAACATCATTATGTAATTGACACATATAATCATGAGGAGGACAACTTGTTCTCAGCATTATGCCTTCAAAGAATACCTCATGTGGCGTCATTGCCTAGTGAAGCACGTAAATGTCGACATTGCTTTTACAATATCTTTCCTTTTATGTTATTCATAGCATTTAATACTTTGTAAGCTTCTTTCAGTTTACTTGTTTGGAAAAATACATAAAATATTGTCTCTTACGATACACAGCCATCACGTGTGCACGACATATCGACTAACCCTTATCAAATGTAGACATTATGGAGCCATTCGTCTAGCAAATAAAAAAATGACACGAAAGACAAAACATTCCCTCTTGCTATCATATTTATTTGTACTTCCTTTCCTCTATTATGACATAACACCGGATGACACGGAGTATATACTAACACGATGCGGCAAATATAAATACTGTACATGTGTTAAGAAAATTAGAGCCTCATAAAGAGAAAAAAAATAAGCGAATCAATGAAAAACCAATTACTTTAGAAGCAGCTGCAAATAATTGCAATGATGCACGGAAATGAGAAAATTTAGAACGTGGAACAGAGCAAGCTTAAACCAACAATTCGATGCAAACAATAATGAACATCTCAGTGCATAGTTTAAAACTAACTAAACAGTATCAGGGAACTCAAACAGACGTAGGCGTTCTTGCGCTCAAACAGGATGTAGCACGAACGGTTTCGTCAAACAATATTCAGTATTCTGTGCACACGTAGGAAAATACAATAATTCGAACGTGTCCAACCGATTTGTCGCAATGCAGACTTTGGTTTGGAGAGTTTTCAATATTTCCCTACGCTTAGAATTGAATTTTGTTGACCTATGTTGTTCAATGTTTGACTTTTACGTCGATGGGAACTTACTGTACCTAGTTGGCTGCCTACAGTTACGAGAGAAATTTTATTTCGTTTTTGTTGATGAGAATTTGGCCAGTTGTCAAAATCAGATTGCGGTTGATTCAGTGCGAGAGATTTATTTTGGAATGGAAATACATACCGTAAAATATTGTTTTGCGACACACTCGTAAAAATGGACCGTGACATGCATGACGATTTCCGAAAAAATAAAAACTCATCGATTTTGTGTTACAAAATAAAAAAATACTGTTTCAAGTGCAAATCAATTTCTTTTTTATTGCGTGTATGCATTTAGGTATTTATGTATGTTCAATGACCTTCAACTTAATGATTTAACTAATACAATTAAGAAGACCATGAGATGAATTTGAAAAATAGCTCAAATCTTTCTTTCTTTACAGGGGCTTCTCAGTCGTGGCACCAGAAGTAGCAGTACCAGGAAAAACAACAGCTATCCTGGTGACTCTTCATGGAAGAGCTGGAGACGAGACCTTAGATCCTCTCAATGTCACTGTCAGGCTTGAAACTCAAGAAGCTAACAATGATGTGAAGCTGTTGACTGCGGCCAGTCAGATGATTATGGGTAAGTAGATGAGATTAATTTGAAATATGGAGTTACATTTAGGAAAATATGTGAAGTTTTGAAGCGAAGTAAGGTAACGGCGATTCTAAAAGTTTAGAGGATGCAAAATACTTAACAACCAACATTCAATGATGAAGAACTGCTTGGTGTTGTATTCGTAATATGAATATGTGATACATTTTTCCTTTATTGCTTCTTGTTAATCACAAGTATAGAAAGCATTTCTTTCGTTTTCCTTTCGATCTAGTATGATAAAAAGAATTCTTGCATGAATAATTTAATGCAACGACAAAGATGCTGAAGAGCTTTGAAAGAAAAATGCATTTACGAGACATAACTATATAAAATGATTAATTATAACTTCATTATACAACTGTTTATAATATCCTATTTAATTTAATATTTAAACAAACTATGCCGTTAATTTTCGTCTTAATTTATTGAAATTACAAACTGCAGTATTCAGCGTCAATATCGGAAAGATGAATTTTTTTTTGTAATACAGAGAAATTAATAGAGTGCGTTTACATTCTACAACCTAAGAATAAATTATATCTTATCAGAACCTACATATTATGTGGTGTATTATCGAAAATAAAGTTGGCAAGGTACCTTTTACGAACTAAAATTAATTTCAAACTAGTTTAAGTAGCACTTACAGTTATAGCTTCATTTGGAATTCAATAAA
The DNA here is from genome assembly GCA_902829305.4 of Spodoptera exigua. Taxonomy (NCBI): domain Eukaryota; kingdom Metazoa; phylum Arthropoda; class Insecta; order Lepidoptera; family Noctuidae; genus Spodoptera; species Spodoptera exigua. The sequence continues at coordinate 11,945,109 of LR824612.2, forward strand.
AAAGTTTAACAATCGTTGGCTACATAGTGGAAATAAAATTAAAAAACGTCACTTCAATTATTATTTCTACTAAAGAAACATGAAAATTTTCTAATTAAAGATTACAACACAATATAAAACATACATAAATCAATGTACTTACTTCTATTTTACAAGTCGGATATTGGGTTATAAAAAATCATAAATAAGAAAAACAACACCCACGAAAGAGCTTAATTTAATCCATGATCCAAAAATACTCCACAATTTCCGCCAAACAGCCAAAAATAGACATGCACCCACAGATACTTATTATTTACATTTTTGTTGTTCGATGGAAATGAATATTGTCGTAAAATGTGATAATAAAATTGGAAACGCTTTCTAATATGATTTCGATGCTTCGATCCTGTACAATCGTCCCAGATTCGATCAAGTTATTACTACCGTAGTAAAAATCTCGTTATGTTCGGCAGACGGCGCTATTGAAAAGTCGACTTATTGCCAAATAGATATAAACTGTGTTGAAAGTGCACGTACCCGGAAATATTCTCCTTACAAGTGCCTCAAGTTATTGATATTTCGCCAAATTGTAAGGTAGTTTGGGACTGAAGAAATATTTGCCCGTGAATACTTTGCAGGACAATATTTTGTTTACTGACAATTTTATCGGAAAATACTTACTTTGGCATCATTTAATAAACGTTTTGTTTCTTTCTGTATATTTTAACATCTGTCTCCAGTACGAGGCTCATAAAATTATAATTTGATCAGAGTAAGTTCCTTAGGTACTCATAAAGGGTCTAAAATTAGCTTTTATACACAATACTAAACTTTAAACACCCTTCAAATATTTGCATTGCTGTCTGTCTAAACATCCCTTAATTACAAACTCCCGGTAAGATCGTAACAATTTGCTCGCTTCCGAACTGACTCATTTGAAGACCTCTATAAAATTTATCTCTCCCATAACATCGAACCCACTGCACGTAGTAAACTCGAGTAATAACATCATCAACCAAACTTTGAGTTGAGAGGAAATTTTTCACATTGACAATGGCATAACGACTTGGATATTTTTTTTGTATTGTCTATAAATACTTAATTGTGGTTATCGGTCTAAGTGCAACAGGGTGTGACGATGACATAGTTATGGTATTGTAAAATGTTATTATAGAAAGGAATTCAGCATTAATCACCACGCTCAAGGCAGATTTGCCATTTCAAATTTCAAATTACAAGACCAGTTTGCTTCATGAAAATTTTCTTCACCATATTGTGTTTAGATAATTTTTGCCCTCGAATTTGTTCGCGTGGTGTAGTGACTAGCAGATTTTCGGATTCAAAACTATCCTACGTCCTTTCTCGAGTTCCAAACTACGTCTGTACCAAATTTCACACAAATAAGTTCAGTAGTTTAAGCGTGAAGAAAAGACAGACAGACAGAGTTACTTTTGCATTTATAATATTAGTTCGTATTTTCTCACAACCATACAAATATTAATATTCATCTAAATAACTTAGAAACTTGACCATTTTGATGGTAAAATGTTAAAGGTTTACATACAAAGATTAAGAAGAAAGATTTAAAAAGTTTACAAAAATTTTTCAAATAAAACCATGTATTTTTATTTTAAAGTTAACACAAAATACAAGTATTTCTGAAAAATGTTTCCGTGTTAAGCGCATGCAGTGGGTAGAAGATGCAAAATAAATATTATCAATTTACAATGTCTGAGGGAATCATAAAGACATTTTGAGTACTCGACGCAAAACTTCAGCCATTTTACTATCATGGAATGGTAGTACTCTAACTAAACTTTGCCTTATACTTGGCGTATTCCAGATTCCTATTGTCAAGTTTTAAAATTCATTATGGTGTTAACTTTTATTTTAAAGTACTCGTTGTGTATATGCCAGGGTATCGGTTTGTTTTTTTTTTGTGTTTAAGAAGTTAATAGAATTGTTAAAAAGAAAGGTTGTGATCGCTTTTTACAAAATAAGAATGAATTATTACTCATCTGAGTTGTATAATAGATTAATTAGGATAAATTACTTAATTGTAAACTTTGATTGGAAAACTAAAGATTATGAATAACGAAAGAGCTGATGATTTATTTCAGATCAATTTGAATATAGAACTTAATTTGTATGGACTATCCCACATAAGTTTATCGCTAACTCATATAAAGGTGTTGAAACAGACGTAAAGGCTAGGTCGTTGCTCCCTTATTTATTTATTCTGGTAATGACGTGGAAATAGAGGGAAAACAAAAGAGTGCGACAGCTGTTCACACTCACACATGTTATATGAAAGAATTGTTCGTTGCTGATAGGACTATTAACAACCCTCTTGAGTTATGTATTCTTTTTATTCGCAATTGCTTTAGAGACGGTATAAAAAGTGTTTTTTGAATTAATGACATACTAGCTTGTATCAACTGTTTTGTCTACATTATCAGAATAAAATAAAGGTCAGAAATTACTCTAAATAATAATGTATCTCTCAGATAAATATTCAATTTGTTGAGTTTATGAGTACTAAACATGTCCATTATCCAGCCTTAACATCATCATCGTTTCGGAAAGGTTAGCAAATGACATAATAAATATTATTATGCAAGATAAAAGAAAACTTCTTTTAGAAAACGATTTTAAAAGAAAGTGGCGCCACTTTAACTTAAACACAAATATTCTCGAACACGTACCATTATGTTTGAACACAGACACTGTTTTGTTAATTATCGTATCTGTTATGCAAGAATTAATTTCTGAAGAAAGAAATATAAAATACATTCATTGGAAAGTTAAACAGCATAAAATTGAACTGGCATTCAGCTATAAAGGTAATGCAAGAAATAGTAGGGAAGCCACCTCCACGCATATACATATACATATATGACATATTTACGCAACGCATTTTGATGCTGCTTATTTAGTAGAGTGATTAAAGAGGAAGGTTTATATAGACCTTCTAACAGTAAGTCAGGTCCCGCCCTGGGTAGGGCGAGAGGATGTGTCAGACCCTTAATGACTAAAATCCAACTCGCACCATCCGAGCTGAGACGCGGTGCATCATTGAGCTACTCAATGATGCACCGCGTCCTAGTGCACCTAATGTCTCTTTGCCTAAAGGAACTTTAAAAGTACCCTGAAAGGCAAATTTAAAAGAAATCTTCTAACAGCAATCGATCTAAAACGAAAGTGGCGCCATCTGCACATAGACACAGATAATTTGGAGTAGATTTCTCTATATCCAAATAGCATAAAGACATACTTTTATCAATTTTCATCTGCGACAGGATTGGCGAAGAAAGAAATATAATAAAAAAGCATTCATTGGAAAGTTGAGCAGCATGAAATTAAACTTGAACTGGCACTCGGCTCGATAAGTAATGCAAGTAATAGTAGAGAAACAATCTCGAGCACATTCATCTATGTCTAGATAACGTCGGAAGTGCCGTCAGGCGTGTCGCTGCAGTATGCCAGCTTTTATTGTCGTTGCTTCAACGTAAAATAAAGTTTCGTTCAGCTAGCTATAGTTTGAGGTTGAACTGGTTTAACGACTCTCAGTGTGCTTTTGTGATGGTGAATTTTAAAGTTATTTTGAATTTAATTTCGGGGGTTTTAGGAACTTTATTGGTGCGCTTGTTCGTGGCAAGAGCCAGATCTGTTTTGAATACATTAAACACATATTTTAAGTTTATATTTGGTATTTCTAGGGTGATATTTTATGTTCTTATAAGTAACGAGCGTTCTAAACTAAGAATTCACAATCGAAAGATAAATATGTTTTTTTTTTATATTCAACTTTAATATTCGGCTATCCTTTTGTCTAATATGCCAGCTGAATATAGCTAAAAATGTAAATTGTAAGATTAGTATGAAATGCAGTGTGATTATAGAATAGTTTTTAGTCAGAAGGAGTCTGAAACTCCCTCTCACTGTCGCCACTGGAGAAATATAAGAAACGGATACATTAAAAGTATGAAAAATGAGTCTCTTACTTGATCGGTCCATCTTATGGGTAAATAACTACATAATCGCCGATCCTAGTTGTTCCCGACGACAATTAGTATTCCCAAACGCCATTTTAATCCAACCAATTTATGATTATAAAATATAACTTAAGTCAAACACGACACTTTTATGATTATATAATATAACTGAAGTCAAACACAACACTTTGTCACATCTTCTTGACTTGTCTTTTACAATGAACACTGCAGGTACTCAGTTCAGCAAACTACTTACTGTTCATAAATTCAACTCGACCATTATAACACATACATTAAACTAGTTCAAACTTCATAAGAATTACATTTCAGACTTTACGGCCCTCGTGATGGGACATTAACTAAAATCCTAAGTGAGTTCTCTTGTCAAATAAAATAGCTTTGAATTAGTAGAAACTGGTAAATTTATCAACTAAATGGAATCTAAGGTTTCAAAGATTTAGAAATATTAATTAGATAATAACTAACCGCACTCAGAGTCATTTAATGATTACTTAACCAAGTCCTTAGTTATTGTTTTCGTAACAAAATCGTTACAAAGCAATATAGTTTTCAGTAATCATTTTAATTACTTGAAGTAATGATAATTTTGTGGTGTAAAATATTTATTCTATACACTTTGAAAAGATGTATTAGTAAGGTCAGAGTTCACTATAATTTTTATCGTGATAATTTCTAGAAGCATGTTTTAAAACCTTTAAATATTATTTCATATTTTCGCGACACCATTTCACTGGCATGACGAGCAAGTTGTTTATTGAATTAACGTCAAAAAATGCGTCAAAATTTTCTTCGGTGTTTTCAAGATAAAATAACGCTTCTTTTTCAGAAAAAATATTATTTTTATCTTTAGGTCCAGAAGGCAAATTTAAGTGGCATTATAGAAACAGTTTCCATTTCAAAAATGCGAAATGCTACTCTGAGGACCACAATAAAAAAATGGTGGTATAAGAAAAATCATCTGTTAGTGTAACGCCTTCGCGTATTAGAATTTTCTCCTGGGCTTTGTTATAAATACAAATATTCAAAGACCCATTGATGCCAGATCCAAAAAAAAGGTCTGTTGATGAAACAGCGTTATGTTTCGCCGTATGAGTGAGATTACTGGAGGCCGCAACCTTTCTCCTCACCTAATCCACCCAACGCCAAAACAGACGGCAAGGTACTTGTAACTCCTCCATTATTGCGGGTGTCTATAGGCAATGCTGTTTGCTCACCATCAGGTAATCAGTCTGTTCTTTTGTCGTGCTATCACATAAAAAATATAATTGTCTTACTATTGCTGAAAGCATGTACTCATGATTAATAGGAATCCTTAAATAAAAAACAGAAGAATAATTTAGAGACTTCTTTTATCATATTTAAGAAGTTTGGCACGAAAGAACTATGCTATTTGTTTCGTAGCCATTCCTTTTTTTAACAAAAATTACAAAACATTAATTGCTTTATCTAATTTTATTATTGTAATTTGTTCCTGGGGTGTGATTCTGTAAGACTTCATTCTAAACTTCGAATCTGAATCCGCTGTAAGTAGTAGTACACTAGCGCTACACTTGCGAGTTGAACTAAATTGACAGCAACATATTGATAGATAAAGTATGAGATGACGTTAAAAGTGGCATTCTAAAATTTAATTACCCCATCACTTCGACGCTCACTTCGCACTCGAACAAGATTCAAAATCAAACAAATTTTATAGAATCGACGTGCTGGAGTCTCCTTTTAAGCATATAAATATGCCTGCCCTTTAAGCGGTAAGGAGAATTATGTTATGCTACGCAACACTGATAGGCTTCTAGGTCTTAAAAAGAAATTTAGATTAGATTAATGAATAAGATAAGACACGTTTCCCCATTACTAAGTAATGGGTTTTCATCCCCTTCCTTTACTAAGATAGGCTTAATTTATTGAAGCAAAGGGTTGTTGGTTGTATTTCTAAGGTTTTTTGTTTCAAACTTCGTGTTCTAATTAAAGATAATAAATATTTTGGTCGTATGAACAACAGTATCTTATGGTAAAGTTATTGTAATTAATTAAAAGTTTTAAAATGGTTTCACCATTTTACGCAAGCGAGACTTACCGTTATGGTCATCACAAATATGCTAGACATAAGGGTCTGTTTGCCAAAACTTAAATAAAACATAAGTAAGTTATAGCCTCTTTTTTAAGTTCTTAAAATATAATAACTATCTCATTTAACTTGCAGTTTTTGCAGTTCTACGAATACGTAATACGAATTACGAATGTTTCAATAAAACAAACCTTAAACAATAATTATATTATAAAGATATAATATAATTATTATTGTTCACTGTTGTGTTATTTAAATACTACTGACACATATATTCAAGGAAATCATGTTGAGGAAATCTGAACTTATGTTTTAAAATTATAAGTGTGAAATCACCATATCACTTTGGCAAGCGAGCTAATTAATGCTCGAACCTCCATCGTGGCTTTGGTCAGCCGTGTAAACTACGTGTTTTAGGCTGATAATGAAATATTCAATTGTCATCAAATTATATAACAGATGGTTTTAAATTTGAAAGGCACACATGCCACACTTTATTTGCCAAAAACAAGACAGGTGTGTGCTAACATATTTGACCAATTACGCTAAAACTTCCACGTAAAAGGGATGAACCTTTTACCGTAAACGGACGCAAATACGCGTAACATTTTCCTGAGAATTTCCTAATGTGTAAACCTAATAAACGGTGCCTGTTCTGACAGTCAAACAAAATGTTAATTTGATATTTATGTGAAAAAAATGGTGTGAAAAAATAAGCCTGAAATGTTGATTCGCTTATTATGTTATGTCATTGTATTTTTTTTATCTCTGTATCCAAGTATTTTTAGACCACTCCGAGGTGTGCATCCGTTGTCGACCAGTTAATGAGCTGCTCTCATAAAAAGGGAAGCCACACAAACGTTTTGTCTAAAAGCTGAAAGCAGTTTTGTCCTGCAGGATTCTCACCAATTCTTTTTTTAAATTTTAAAATTTGGGAGCTACATTATTTTGAAAGGCATGTCAAAGCAGTTTAATTTCATTTTCATTAAAATACTTCTTGGTTTTGAGATCATATTTTATAATTATTCTTAGAACGAAACTTTACTTTTTAATGTAACTATTAGCAAAAAATATTAAAGTTTCATAGTCAAGTAATAAAATATTAACCAAACCCAAAAAAATATGGTAAACATTGAACAAAACCAAACCATTATTACATTTCCTACATCCAGATGGCTAATAACGTATTAAAACTTTTATTTATTACTGCAATTAACAACTAACGTTGGATAGTCCAACGATCCTGATTGCGAACAAACCGCTTATCCAATAAAATGGGCGTATTGTTGGAAAGTGTCGCCATAATGTCACTAGTTTACGAGTTACATCTGGAACATGTATGGACGCTTGTTGCAATTGGGACGATGCGATGCTTCCATCGAATGGAACGTTCTGGTAATATTGTCGCGCGAGCACTCGCGTCTGGGATGACTTGCATTATTCAGCGTTTATGAGTAATAATTTAATTTTCGATATTGTTATTCATATTTGATTTTATTGTGTTGGTAATAGGCAATATTGTGATAACCGATTAATAGAAAAGACAGGACATGAGTGAGATTTATAATATAGGATTTTCTTAAAAGGAATTATTCATGGTCAAATAATGACAAAAACATTTATTCTAACCTAACCATTTACATATAAAGCACAATTTATAAGAGTTTATAGATTCTCTCTAAATGTATTTTTCATACAGAAGTACGTTAGTCCTGTTAGAACAATATAAAGTACTAATTTTATACAAATTCTCTCACACAACGCATCATAACAGAGAGCTAATATTACAAAACAAAAGAACTCGCCACTTCGCAGACTTTCACACGACGAAATAAGAATTTAACGAGATGAAAATGAAGTAAATAAATAAGAATTTTGTAGTGCAATCTAGTTGTTGCTTGTTTGTCCTCACTCCAAGCCTCCTTCCTTCTTCATTACGTCTGTCCTTCGCCAGTAAAAAAGTTCTGAGCTGCCTTTTTATGCTCTCCATTTTCCAGAATAGCTTTTCCTTAGCATAGCTAAGAAATAACGAGTGGCTTTCTCGTCAACTAATCCATAGATTTATTTCTTTACTACAATTGTAATTGGAATAACTAGTCAATTTAAAAAAGTAATTCGATTTCAAAAATTAAAGACATAGACCGAGACCGAGGTATATTTTTAGATAATGTTAGTGGTCATGTATTTCCTTTATAAATTAAATAAACTTATTTTTTTAAAAAACTTTAATGAACATATAATGAGCTAATATATTACTAACCATTATGCTGTACTTAAAGCCATATGACATGAAGTTTATCACCACGCTTGGTTGAGATGGACTCGTGATTTCAGACTTATATTTGGAAATTATAAGTCTTGCTTTCCTTCGCTGTACGTCAGCTGTGGGTAAAACATAGACAGTACATATAACTCGGAAAAGGTCACATTGGTACTTGCTGAGTTTCGAACTTAGTGCATAGACTACGACTTCATATTTTTTTAGTTTAATTTTAAACTTTACTCACTACTATTTATACTTAAGTACATCTGCTAACATTCTCAGAATATAACATTGAGCCAAAGAAATATAACCAATATGGCATTAGGTACTCGACTCACACTTTACTAAAACCTAGTCTAGACAAAAGGTATTCTTACCACAGACATTTTATACAAAAATGTCAGGATATAAAACTTCATTTTTTTACTTGAAAAAGACAAAGCAATTGTAAAAAGCCGCGTCGGTTAGAATATAAATAATATAGCTCTTATCCTGATGAGAATGTAAATGGAGCCATTAGATCCTGGTGATATGTCATAAAAAGGACTGTAGAAGCCTTTGTGGTTTTTAAGGCCATGGCTCCGTGCTATGGATGTAATTTAGAAGATAATCTAGTTAAAAAAAAGTAATCTTTGTTTCTTTTAGTGTCTATTTTTTTTTTGTTTTTTTTTTGTAAGTTTGTAATACGATATAACTGATGAGTATGTTTTAGGTTTTCGTTTCATTATAATTTACAAGCTCAATTAAATTTATTTTAGATTTAAAAATGGAACTATCGAATCTCTTGGGTCGCATTCGCATCAATTGTTTTGTTTTTGTTAGTTGTAGAAGGTTGTGTGTGGGTAAGGATATTTTTTGAAAGGAATAGCATGAAATGAATTTTCTCGTCCAAGATGAGACGAGAGGGAGTGTCAGACTCTTACTGACTAGGTATAAATCCCCCAGTTCCTTTTCCTGATGTAGACCGAGGCTGCGATTCCTTAACGCACTTACTCCGTAACCCCGGCTGAATATCGCCACTGGAGGTTAGGTGATATAGTGTCAGACAATGTACATCTATTGTAATCGCATATTCCTTTCACATTTGGTGCTTTAAAAGATATTTTTATATTTAAGAATAATGTGTCAGTACAATAAGCTTAGTAATTATGTTTTAATAATAATAATTAAATTAAAATTGTTCGATTACACGGAAATTGATTTTCCACTTTCCTGTAACGTAACTCTAAAAGCGAATCTTACACCTCATTCAAAACTCCAATCAAACACTGACAAAAACGATTAACCAAATCCCGTTAGTTAGTTCGAAATCGATATCCAACCAAATGAGGAAGCTTCTATCATTACGATAAAGCTACCACGTTGGGAGACTTCGTAAATCAGTGTGTTAATAGCTCAAAGCGATTGCCAATCCCTACCAAAGATATCGGATCGTGGCCTAATGAATCATGATTGCTGTGTCGATAGTGCTGTGCATAAAAGCAATGTCGATAACCACATACATACATCGACAAGCGTTCTGTTCGCCTGTATTTTAGTTGATTAGGTATAGTTTGATGGTAGCGCTGTTTTGTTTGAAGGGATTTATTAGAGGGGGTGGCATTGATTATAAAGAGAAAGAAATGTGTGACAGTGTATGTGTAGTTGCATGGAATATAGTTGTAGTATAAATAATTGAAGAAAATAATATGTTTAAAAACGTAATACATAATTAGTATTGTGGTACCACCAGCATTGAAGACGGTGGACGGGGGACAAAACCCCTCCTTAATCTTATTTCCAAAAACCGCTTATCCCCAAAAGGCCGACAACGCATACGCATCTCCTCTGATATTTTGGGTGTCTATAGGCAGTACCAATCGCTTACCATCATGCTATCTTGTCTCACCAGTAACGACTAACAAACTTTAAACTTACAACACAAAAGACTCTAAAATATATTTAACAATGTTTCTAGCACAGAACTTTCTTCAAGAGAAATTCAATCCCTAAGCGATTACCATTCATATTCAACTCGAGCCAGGTGTAAATTCGTCAAAGCAATTGCTAATTTTAACTCAAAGAAATCCGATTTCCCGTGCAGCAACTAACGAAGCGCGCTTACAGTGTCAGCTGCGCCATCTCATCAGATCATACGGAAAAATTAGATTGCGCATAGCAAAAGGAGAATGTTCTTGTTAGGTTATCTACTCGTTAAAACGGTCGTATTATACGTTCTAGTAAATATGGAAGCGAGAGGGAATTTGTTTGGACAGGCAATGTTTGCGGTGATGTGTGCTCAGTTTTACCGGGAAATCGGTTTTGCTTGAAGATTGTTTGGTTTTAGGCTGTAGATTGATGTTATGTGTCTCGTTCTGTGCGCGAATTTTCATGCAAGAAGCTTTTGGTTTGAGTTTTTTAGTACTGTTTAGTTTCATGGATTGGTTGTGTGGTTTTTATTTTTTAATTTCCTAATGATTTCTACTCTTAAAATAAGAAAAACGTTTCAGCAAGTTTCGTTAATATAAATGGCCAGTTTACATGTTCAAACAACTCTTTCATCAATTAAAGCACAACACGATTCAAGTTTCCTATTTAAAATGAAAAGCTCCCAAGCTAAGAAAAGAAGCAATGACGGTGAAACGGAAAAAAGAAAGTTATTAATTCATTTTTTCCTTTCATATACAAAAAAAGGAAGTTTTTATTCGTCCAATCCAATCGTTTCCTGTGTTCAGAACTCCTGCCTTTGAGCACCAACCTTGCTTGTTTGTGCGTCCGGACAAAGCCAATCTCTCAGATTTCTATGCAAAAGACTTCCTCTCAACAAAATATTATGTTCTATATTGTTACTTTGTGTTCATGGAAATTTTATATCGCTCGACGCCAAATAAAGAATGCTAAGTAGCCAATACAAAAATTCGCGTTTTCTTTTAAAAAAAGTTATTATTCCGACACCCTCGTGATTTCTTTCAAGAGCAACGTGCTAAACTTTTTGACCTACATTTATTTTAAACGAGCGAATAAAGTTGAAATATGAATTATTTTTAACGCTCAAAACTTTTTGTGACGGTCGCATTTTATTTTTAAATTAAGAATCAAAAGAGAAAGATGTGGTTCGTTTATTTCTTTATACTTATAATAAGTTATTATGCTGTAACTTATTTTTAGTTTGATTAAAATTTTATGTTTTAATATATTAAACATTATTTTTTTATAGTAAACTACGTCAGAGACAATTTTCTTTTATTATGTAGGACGGCAAATATGCTTTCCCACATTAAAAACTTAATAAATTTTTCACATTTTACTAAAAAGTACAAAAAAAACAAGACACATCAAACCTTTATTTAAAGACCAAACATTGACAATTTAAAACGCCACCATTTTCAGCTACTAACTAAAAAAATAAGCTAAATTGACTCCGGCACTGCACCTAGTAAATAAAATATACAGAAAGGTTCCAATTTTCCGGCCCATGGACAGATTTGCGTTCCTAGAAGAAACTTGGCAACCGTTGTAGATTGAACGGTATTTTTCACTTTGAAAAATGGCGTACCTCCAATGTCAATATTTAAAGTAAGACGGGCACTCGTTCTTCTAATTCTAAGAGCAATCTTAGCTTTGTTAATTGAAATGTAATTGAATTTTATTGATTGTACTGATGTATACATACATCTCTTAAGTGAGGGAGAACTATGGTACGGCCAAATGGACTAGCTCGACCGGAGTGATATCACGGTCTTACAGACACCAGCGTGAAATAACCTTACCTAAACCTAATTTTCCATCTGTTCAGTTTTGTTACTGTGTCAGATTATATTTATAATATAATATAAATAAAGCCCTTTTTAAATATGGTTCAATATTATTAAATTTAATATACAACTGCATGGTCGATGCATTGGCCAGGTAACTGGCTGCTGTGCAATTGTCGCGGGTTTGATTTCCGCGTGGAAGAATATTTTGTGTGATCCATAACTTAATGTTTCGGGTCTGGTTGGCTTCTGTTTGTAAATTTGTATATTTGTAAACGCTCCCACGACAGAGGAGAAAACCCGAAGGAGAGGCAACGTTTTTCTTAAGAAAAAAATATATATGAAGAACACTTCAGCTGTAAAATGGTAAAATAAGCTGGTGTACGTCTCATGTTCGTGAACGGACGCCGCCTATTGGGACTGGTCAACTCGAGACTGTCTAAAGTTGCTGTCCCTGAGGTTCATTTCTTTTTCGGATCCCTTGGTTAAACACTAATGTTACACTGTTCTCACATAATGGAACTATCAAAGAATTTGATTTGATTTGATTTGATTGATTGAAATGATATTAAGGACATATTTTCTCAAACAAGTCAATTTATAATGCTATTTAATAACCCTTCAGCAGCTTCGTTAACAAAAAATACCAAACAATTAATCCAGTTTTTTTAAAGAGAAGCTTTTCACAGAATGCGATTGAAATGTGGTAACCACCACTAAAAATGTTGTGGAATTTTTACGCGTAGATATGTTTTTTTAGTTCTAAATTGGAACGAATTCGAAACATGTACCTACATTTTTTTTTGTAGGAACTTTTTAGCGTAACTGAACTCAATATTTTTGGCTGGCTCGTTATCGCTTTACGTTTTATCTGCACCGATATTCCTTTTATGAAGTACAAAAATATCCGGAGCTAGCTTTTTTTGACTTTCAGTTAGGTAAATAAAAGTGTTTTAAATTTTTAATAAAAAAATTCAAGTAAATAACTACTATTCTATTTTCAAGCAGATTTTTGTAAATTTTTGATTTTTATTTTCTTATTTTCTTATTTATATTTGATGATTATTTTCTTTATTTATTGTCAGAGTAACCATTCGCGAATTGATTCAATTGAGAAATGTATGTTCTGAGCAATATCAGTTTCGTTTACTACAGTAGAAATCTTAAAACTTGATATTCGGTACAAAACCAATGTCCTAAATAAATTGTAAGGCTCAAAATGATAAATAATCATCAGCCTAAAAGTGTCCATTGCTGAAAAAAGGCCTTTTTGCACACGGCAATTCTCTTTATTGAGCATTAATCACCATGCTTGCTCACGATGGACTAGCGATTTTAAATATAATTAGAAATCATAAGTTCAGGTTTTGTCATTAATTTTTCCTTCACCGCATATCAGTGATATCTAAATATAACAGAGAAAAAAAAAAGAGAAAAGAAACTGACCTCTGAGTTTGTTTCGGCATTTTTTCTCAGAGTAGTCAGATAGGAAATGCCGGCTTCATCTAGTTTTTCACATATAATTTGACGTGTAAAAGTGCCGTTTTATAGCCTATTTGCAAAAATAAATTCATTGTTTCATTGTTTGTAACTTGGAGAAAGTCGAATCCATACTCTAGTGCACGCCTGAACCTACAGACCACAATATTTTATAATGTTATTATGTACTTTATAATGTGGGTTAATATTTTCTTTAAAATCAGTCAAACTCAACAATAAACGCAACAGTGAAAACATTACCAGTAAACTACAAAAAAGGTAGCAAAACAACACTGAAACGTCACTGCTACTGGTTACGATACGAGTGAATTCATCGCATATATATTTTCGTTCGTATAGATACATACGTACCTACAGCATTGCGGATCTACCAACACCACTCCGCAGTTTTATCTGTTAAACAAACCAAGTTCCTGAATCAAGTTCCGTACATCAAGTACTGATAAATCGTTCGCTTAATCCGTACCAGCTCGATCATACGAAATCACGTCCTATTCTAAACGCAGTAACATCGAGTTTGGATTGTATGTTTTCAGTATTTTAGGGATATAAATGTTCGTTGGTTTGGTTATTTTTGTTTTAAAATTGCTCCTGCTTTTGGTAGGGTTATCAATATTCATTAATATGATATTGATTTTAGTGTGTTGTTTAATATGCTGATAATAAATCAGTTTCAGATCTACACTTTGAAAGCATAATATTGCATTTTCATCAGTTAGGATTCAGTCACTTATACATCAATCATGTTTACATTTTCTGATGCAGTTATAATCAATTTCAAAATGTACTGTAACAAACAAACGCATACAGCATAAAAATGTATCTAAAGCAACTGATGACAAATTAAAATAAATTCTATTTAATAAAAAATAAAATTTAAAATTAAACAACCCTGAATTTCGGAACAGCATGACAGATTTTTTTTTTTATTTGTTTCATATTCTCCCTCTGCCTTGTCACTGATTGCCCTCCGAGACAAAATGCAGAATGGCACAGTCACTTAATCCCCAACTAAATTAGACGTAATGATGTCTCTTCGCTTTGAAAATCCCCAAATTCCTCAAATCACACTTGATCCCAATTTCGTCCCCCTATGGTGCAATTATTTAACTCTAGCGAAAAGTTTTAATTGAATTTACCTAACCAATGGATACTTTCTAATTACTTTGTAACAGATTTGCTGCAAGCTAAAGCCAAAGCCTTCGACACGCTGCTATAATTACTTTGTGAATTATCCGAACTAAGTTTTAAAGATATGACCATAATTATTTTATATTATTTCCGTATAAAATATACTGCTAACATATTTGTAAGTTTATTATACATATACAGCATAAATAATATATTGGTAAGTGTGATTGCTTATGGGAATTATTTTTTTTATAATCCTTTGTAGACCTTACCCATCTAACATGTGCATGTTGTGACACCTTAAAATGCTGTACATTTAATTTTATTATAGTCTATTTAATGTTTAGATGTAAGAAATAATGTAACAGCTACTGGTTGACCATAATTCAATAAATAAACAAATCTATGTTTAAGTAATAAAATTATATTTATTTATAAAAGTATTAACGTTTTCTTCAAACTTATCAACTATCTTCGCGTACCTCTGCATACCTCTTTGGTTAATACGTATTTTAGTATGAGCATGTAAATGGTGCGAAGCAAAACAACTTTTGTACAGTTCATCTTCAACCCCCAAATCCCCAAAATACCACCACTGACTCTTTACTTGTAACATTTCTGGTATTTTTATTATAACTTTCGTGAGACATTATAAATTTTTTATTATGTTTTCGGCTTACTCACGTTATAATTTGACGAGATACTCGACTAGTTTCAAGCCATGCTAGAGGGCCATATGACATGAACATAATATGGGCCTCTAGCATGGCAAATAATTTCTGGTATTGTTGGTATGTAATGGCTCGATGGGTTTCCATCTATGAATACTCTACTTATCCCTTCATAGAGAACAAAATACATGACATTATTTATTACATTATTGTTATATTATATTGATGTCCGTGATGTTTCTCCTCAGGGTTCAGTTGAAAACCAGCGCCAGGCACTAGTTGTCTGGCTTTCATGCTGAACTGGACCCATTTGGCACAACTCTTGTTTGTTTTCTTTCTTTTTTAAGTAGCAACTATTTTTTTATTTTTTTGTTTTGTAATCTTGTTACGTTTAAATTCAACCGTTTTGTAACGTGTTTTTTTTTTTTTTGTGTTAATTGCTACAATATGTATAGTATGTGTGTGCCAATAAACGTATCTTTCTTTCTTTCTTTCTTTCTTTCTCAAAATTTAAAAAGAATTTCGTCGCTGTATCCTTAAATACGTAATCAATTTAAAAGAAAATTGATACACGTTCAGATTAAGTAAAATTCAACTTCCTGAAAGGTTTTCGCTCTGAAAATAATGTTCATGAAATAAAATACTTACCGTTAATCTTCAAAATATTACATTAAATTTGTAAATATTTTCGGAAGTTCAGAAGGTTTTTTTTTTCAGGAGATGTAATTTGAACTGGTCGAAAAGATAAGCTTTTGGTAATGATATTATTCATTTAGATAATGGAAGAAAATAATGATTTAGAGTTTTTCTTTGACCTTTTCATTTACCGCCGCTTCATTCCTCGTAATATAGCACGTTAATATAGTATATAAGCATATACTGCTTTTATTAGAAACAAATTTGTTTAAGTTTTTTAAGAAGAGAAAAAATATAATTATCTTACTATTATGAAGGAGAAGGAAGAAGAAGGCTGTCAGACTCTTACTGAATAAAAATATTTGACTTTCATTCAAATTTGAATAAAAACACTTGGTTTGCATTTAATATTTGAAATTGGATTTTTTTCTGTTCTTTTTATTAATCATAGAAAATCAAAATTAGGTATTCAACTCTAACTATATAATTATTTATAGTACCCGACTTCCTACTATTTAGGCAAAACAGTATGCAAAATACATTTTATATATTATAATCATTAACACCCTTTCTGTATGGTATCTACAAGTTATCTAATTAACAGTATATTTGCAAAGTGGCTTTCAAACTAGGTGTTTAGTGTGTATATTAGGAGATATTCTGTTTGATACGTAAATACGTGATGACGGTCGGATAGTTCAGTAATTGGGATCAAAGGTTGGATAGCATCGTTCCATGGAAAATGTACCGATGTTCTGTCGCCTGGTATTTAGTGCAATCTTTGTTAGTACGAGAATAGTGGGAATTGAGAGATAGTTTCACTAAGAGGATTGATCGGCAGACTGACATTTATATCTTAAAATTTTTGTTCGACCTTCAAATGTGCCTAATGTCTTGTTGAAATAAATGATTTAAGTTTGGCTTTAGTTTGGCGGTAAAAAAGACGGCTAGTTTAAAGTGAAGTCAAAACTGTTAAGAGTATTATATATTAAAGGTAGGTATACAATTATTTTCACGCTTTATCATTGTTTAGTAAAGTACTGTTTATTTATTACCCAGTATTTCTTCATTATCTTAGTAATATAACTACTATCTTGCCCTTGCTTGCAGTTTATGGAACAAAAAGAAAGTAATCCTCGTGAGATAATAAGGCAAATAATACGAATGTAGTGTCATTTCTGTTTGATAGTTCCGTGTATTCCGTTAAAATACTATACTTTAAATAAGGATCTTGCAACCATATAGACATTAGTATTTATCTCCTTAGAAAAACACAACATTCTGGAGTAAGTCGATGAACAACCAACCGCCATCCATAAATTCGTTCCATCCTAACCCAAACTAAACACGATGACTCAATCAACCATAACTTACAAACACTACATAAACTATGAACTAAAACGTTAATAACAAATCGAACGGGCCAACCAACACAAAATGATCCTATTCATAGTGCGTTACTCTTGATGAAGCCGTTAAAGCCTCTAATTTGCTAAATTGTATGCAGCTTGAAAATTAAGCCAAAAGCGCGGCTTAAATTGGGACAGCAAACAGCTTAGAGCAAGAGCACCGAGTTTAACGATTTCGGTTCATGTATTACGACGTACATTTTCGTTGTTTATATTTTGCATATGTATAATTTTGTTAGGTTTCCAGTTTAAGTGGTTAATTTAGGTATGTTCGTTTTGTTAAAACTGTAATTGAATGTGCCTTTTAGTTTCATGTTATAAATGGATTTTCATTTCATATATTAAACATTTCATAATTTTTTTTAAGTGAATCTGTGTGTTTTTTATTTATTGAGCAATTTAAGAGATCCGTGTTTCAACACAATAATTAGAAAAGGCTAGCTAATCCTAGTAGAGGTGCAATAATAGGGACCACTAACAATTTTAATTAATGGGATCACCTTATAGTAATACATTGCATGACACTTTTTTGTGTCTTGGGTGTGTTTGTACATACTATTTCATATACACATCACGGAACCCATAGACCAATCAATAATTTGTTGATCACACAAAGAGCTGTTGTTTTTGTTTAATTCCTTTTTAACATCAAATTCACCCCAGCGACCGCCGGCGTTCGCTCTCCTATTGTTGTTTCTATTGTGTTCCATGCGGGAATCGGAGAAAAACACGCGACTCGTTGCCCGGTTGCCTGGCCAAAGCGTCAACCGGGCAGTCAAAACTGTAAAGAATGTGAAACTAATAAACAACAATGATAAAGATGCTTTGACTTTGAACACTATTTGTGATTTGAAAACAAAATGTTTATCTAACCTATGTAATTTTATTTCATAATATCCAGTTGGAGTTTTTAGAAACATAAAAAAAGAACTGCAATAGCTTCAACCAACTTTGTATGACTGGTTTCGAAATTGCATAGGTAACTCAATTTTTTCTAATTCAATATTGTGATATGTGTATCAATAGGTATGTTTCAATTTTTGCTGTCTGAATTGGAGATAGGAAACACGATGTTTTTGTTTTTAGTTTGACCGTAAACTAAATTGAAACTGTTAGAGTTACAGTGTTGAAATGCAATTACAGTTTTTCCAATGTTTTGTTGTTCATTACAAAGAGTGCATTTTAGTTTTATGTGGTGGGTATACGGCAAATTAGCAGACTGATTTAGCTGATGAAACATAAGAATAATTAAATATAATTAAAAACTTACATGGACAATTTTTATGTCATAGGTTTTTGTCAGATTTCTTGGTACATAGTATGTCAACGTGGGACATAGACATTTTTTTTTTAATGTAATAAGTAGGCAAACGAGCAGACGGATTACCTGATGGTAAGCAATCAACGCCGCCCATGGACACCCGCAACGGAGGAGTTACGAGTGCGTTGCCGACCTTTTAGGGATTAGGGATTTGGAGAGTTAGGGATTGGGGAAGGGTCCGGGAAGGGGAAGGATTGGGCCTCCGGTAACCTCACTCTCACGGCGAAATACAACGCTGTGGTTGTTTCACGCCGGTCTTCTGTGAGGCCGTGGTATCACTCCGGTCGAGCCGACCCATTCGTGCCGAAGCATGGCTCTCCCACACTTATCTACTATACTATGATGGTACATAACAATAATTAAATATAACATTACGTGCTCAATTTTTATGTGGTGTTGTTGCCAGTTTACCAATCCAGGTAAGCAATCAGCGTGAGATACATTCATCATGTGGGTTATTAAGGATAAAGGATAGGGGGTTTTGAAGGTTAAAAAAGAGGAGGTAGGGGGGATTATTTCATGCTAGTTTTCTGTGAGGCCGTGTATCACTCTGGTCGAACCGATGCTTGGCTCTTAAACAATTATTCTTGGTCTTGCTTGGTTCTTAAATCCTGTAGATTATTGGTATTTGGGTATTGTAATTTTCCGTGGGTATACTAATATAACAGGTCTTTACCTATGAAATTGCCGTTTTGCATGAAAAAATTTAAACGAATTTTTTTATTTGAATTGCGATGAAAATGTAACACTAATCAATAAACAAATGACTACTTTTGGAAAAAGAATCCCATGTTTTTAAAACAAAAATTAATTAGCCTTAGCCTAACAAAAACTATTTTGATTTGAAATGGCCAGTACTGCAGAGCGGCAATTTCATAGGTAAAGACTTACTAATAACATTTAAGTATACTAATTAAAGTATACTAATATAATAACATTTGTATATTGATATTAGTACGGTTACGGAATCGGTGTTGTATAAGTTACATAAAGACTTTCAGCACAATCTAAATCAAATCTTCTGACTTACGTATAATATATAATTCAAAGATTTGCTCGCATTTAATGTATTTTAATTTTAATACTTAAATTGATAGCAAAATTTTAAATGTATTCACTAAATAACAATCAAGAGGTTTACATTACAATCCATCAAATTCGTAAAATTTAAAAACATTTTTCAATTCGTAATCTTTTTAAAAAAAAATGTCCAATAAAAATATGGGAATATTTTATTCCATTCGGATCTCTAAGGGGCTTTACATCATTCAAGCTTACTTAGAGGCAAGGTGGAAGTACCGAAGTGATTTAATTATCCCGGCACACCGGATTAGCTGTGCTTCTTTTGTTCCGACACTTAAGGAGGATGACGTGACAGGGCCAGAATAATTTAATGGAGATTTTGAAACGACTGGATTTGTTAGACGCTTGTTCACTGTTCGAGAACGCCGTTGTCATTGTTTATACAAGTTTTTAAAGGAATTAAGTGTGAAAATGTTGTTCAATTTGTACATTTTTTTTTATTTTTGTTAATCTTTGTGGATAAATCTTGCGTTCGGTACAACAAAGGTCAAGGTTTCGGGCTTTTTGAAATTGTTTTATCATTTTCAAAGAAAAAAATATGGATTTTACATAATTTAATTCATAAAATAAAGTGCGCGTTCGCGGACTTGTTCTTCTACTGTGACTTAAATTACCACAATTGAATGGTTAAGATAACATTTTGGATTACTTTCGGTAGTTCAGCTATTTTGAAAATACGAAATGTAAATATATGTCCTAAAATATTCAGTCAAATAAAACGAATGTTAACAACAAAGAAAATAAATACAACTGTAAAGTATCCGATCGACTTTCCAGCCGGGATTGTAGGTGTAAGCGGAATAATGTACTGTGGTTCTGCTCGGAGAAGGAGAAGAGTTGGGGTAGTTTTCAGTCAGTAAGAGTCTGGCACTCTTTCTCGGCCTACCTAGAGCAGAGCAGGAAGTATGATCGTTCGAGATCTTCCTCAAAATAAAGCTATCCTTTCACTAACAAACAAACAAACAAGTCATATATACAGGGTGCAGTTTTATCCAAATTTGAAATGCACTAATGACCCTTTAGATGTTATAGTGTTTGCTACTAATGTACTTAGCAAATGAGTACCGGAATTTCAGGATCCAAATTACCATGTTAAGGACACAACGTTAAGTGAATTGCGTTTGTCTGCAAGCAACTATTACTACTCAATGTTTAGTGACCTCTTACTACATACATATACTTTTGTATGTGTATCTTATACTTTGTGTATTATTTTACATGACATGTGTTTTGTAGGTTGGGTATGCTGTGAAATGATAAATTAATGTGTTTTATTTTGTTGGAAGATGGGAGTTATATGCATCTTAGGAGTTGCTTTGACAAACTTTTAGGATAGTGTCGTGTTTCGTGATTAAAAAAAATATATTTGTTTTTAAGAAAGATCCTACTTGCATTATGAATGTGATAAATTTGTGATAACGCATGGATGTATGTTTATTAGTTTTTGACGCAAAAATGGCTGGAGCTATGTGGTTGAAATTTTGTACGTCAATGGGTTATACCCTGGATAATATAGCACATAGGCTGCTTTCATCAACATCCCACGCAAGTGCAGCCGCAGGTGGAAGCTAGTCCAAACTAATACTATAAATGCGAAAGTAACTCTGTCTGTCTGTCTTTTCTTCACGCCTAAACTGCTGAACCGATTTCTGTAAAATTTGGTTCAGACATAGTTTGAAACTCGAGAAAGGATATAGGATAGTTTTGATATCAAAAATTTGCAGGAAGTCACAAGTCAAAGCTAGTGCATTATAACGTATCTGCTGCGGTTGTGTTTCTATTTATTCATGCATAAAAAGAAACTTTACACAAGGTTGACTCAACGCTATGGGAATTCTGTACCAGTCAAACCTTTGGGTGATGCAGAGATAAAGTAAAGGTGTGTATGTACTATTTGACTTTCGAAGAAGTGTAAGCAGGAGCTGTACCCTTAAATCATAGTATTTAATTTTTTAGTAAGATATTTATTTTGTTGTTCAATATTTTAGATTTCGGAAAGTGTAAATTCTCCATTTCTCGGTACAAGCATTTTGTGCACGTTTTTGAGTGGTGGTTAGCTGTGTATATTGATACAAACGAATTGATGGATCGACTTCATCGAAAATGAATCCATTAGGTTATTAAAAAATGTATTTTATATATAGTTCTTTGAAAATTTCCTATCAAAGTTTGCCATAAATATTTTCTATAAATTTTAGTATATTTATTGTGTGGCAATGTATTAACGATGTAATAAAATATAAATTTTACAAGCAAGAGTAGAAATTCCCGTTAAATAAATAATAAAAAAAAACTCACTTTAACCGAATGATATTTTTTCGTAAATACTCTCAGATTTTTCAATAACACTTAAACAACACTCATACATACTAGCACGTACACATTACACACATTAACACGCTCAAACACAATCATTATTATTTTCTTTGTAAACCTTTTATTTTTATTATAACTTTCGTGAGACATTCTAAATTGTTTATTATGTTTTCGGCTTACTCACGTAATAATTTGACGAGATACTCGACTAGTTTCAATGCCGAGTCGCGTGTCGCGGAATGCTGCTCATGAATATGGGCCTCTAGCATGGCTTGAAACTAGTCGAGTATCTCGTCAAATTATTACGTGAGTAAGCCGAAAACATAATAAATAACCACCTTTTATGTTTATATCAGTCTCATAATTATGCCCCAATTACAATTCCCAATAGATAAAAAAACCGAATGTTATTATTTAAGCTGCCTGTAAGAGGAGACATATAATAACGGTGACGTAGCAGTAAAGAAATCATTTTTTTACTCCAAACTTCCTAATTTAACTTTTACCCAAACAAGAACTGAAATAATGCTTCTATTAAAATCTTAAGCCCTGGTTTCGAGTAAAGTTATAATAAGCCAAAGGCTACGTAAATAATTAAATATATCGCCTAAAGGTAAAGCTGGATTACTTTTATAAAAGCCTAATTAAAAAGTTTTCCTGAAATTATTATTTAACTACATTTTGTGTTTTCATACTATATTTATGTTATATTGTTGAAAAGATTGGTTTGTTTTGTTATTCTTAATTTATAGGCCTACCAACAATACCCAAGTTAGTTCACTAACATTTTATCATACTAAAAAGTAACATCTACATGAGTAAGTGAATTCTTCCTCAAAAAATTACGAGAGAAAGTCGTTGAATAAAAGAAATGACTGCCAATTAGTACCTATGAGTTTTGTTAAAAAAAAAACAGCGTGTAAAATACTGTTAAAACTATCGAGGCCATTAATATAAATAATAAACAAGTGTCCTTTCTTCTTTCAAATAAATATTTGATCTAATGACAAAATAGTACAAGATGGGTCAAAACAAATAATAGAGAAGCCACGCTTCTGCCTAGAATTGTAGTTAAATCTATCAAAATTGTAGCATGACCTTATTTCTTTCTACAGAAACACAATTTGTAATTCAGCCTGTCAATTTTGTTTTATAATAGCTCTTATATATATAAGGTAAAGGTCTACACCATTCTCAGAAGATATTATGTTTTTTCTGCTCAGTAATGGCCACACTTTTTCGCGAAGATAAATCCAAGGAAATGTTTTTTCCTGTTTGTGTACGTGATCCGAATTTACCGAATGTACACATGGACATCGAAAATAATGTTATAATAAATTATATGAACATAGAAATTTATAAATGCTGTGACATCAATTTATTCCTGCTGATAGCGCGAAGAGTTCTTAACAATACAGACTTTTTTTCACCCTAAAATCATTAAAACCTCTCGCCCAGGGTAAAGCGAGATAGAGTGTCAGACTCTTACTGACTGAAAACTACCCCATTCTTTTTCCTACTCCAGGCTGGGGCCGCGATACCATATTGCGCTTGGCCCGCAACCCTGACAGAGACTTCTATGGATATTATTGTTTTATCATGATTTTTGGCCAACATTATAAACCTTACCATTAGGGAGGAGGGGCCTAAAATGTGGGAGAGCCTAAAGTGTGCTTCGGCATAAATGGGTCGGCTCAACTGGAGTGATACCACGGCCTCACAGAAAACCGGCGTGTAACAACCACAGCGTTGTGTTTCGAGGTGTGAGTGAGATCACCAAACGCCCAATCCTTCCCCTCCCCCAATCCCTCAGCAATCCCTAAATCTCCAAATCCCTAATCCCTAAAAGGTTGGCAACGCACAGGTAACTCCTCCGTTGCAAGTGACGGCGGCGCTGATTGCTTACCATCAGGTAAACCGTCCGCTCGTTTGCCGACCTGTTATATAAAAAAAATAACCTTACACCGCTACCTATCCAAAATATCTTTATACTTACTATAGTTATGAATTTCTGGATAGAAAATATTGTTTCAAAAATACTATTCTCACTCTACAAATATTAGAACCAGACCAAAATTTTCACCAATTAGGAGGATATCTAATTAAACATTGACCCATAAATTTTCAGTTTATGCATCGACCTGGAAATTAGACGTGACGTAACCCCATTAACGCATGTAATATTATTATAATTATGCCACCGACTGCATTCATTTGTGCTATCTATATTAATATTAATTATCTTGATAATTATCCTCAGGTGAAACTCTAATAAATTACGGTACATACTTAAGTATGGGAGAGTCATGCTTCGGCACAAATCGGGTCCGAAGTGACATCACGGCCTAACAGAAAACTGAAGTGAAACATCGCTAATATTGTGTTAGAGTAAGATTTCCATAATATATATATTATATTCCTGATATTCGGAAGTTTATGAGCAGCACTGATACCATCAGGTTACCTGCCTGCTTGTCCAACCATGCTATTAAAAAAAGAAAACGTCAAATCTTCTCCCACGTCTATTTATGTAATAGAAATACGCAGAAAGAAGTCAAGCTCTCCACCTAATACGCTTGCACTACTGTAAATACAAAACGCAACGATTGTAATCCGATGCCTGTATTAGGATCAATACAGGCATCGGATTACAATCGGTTTAAAATTTACAGATTGTTCAAAGTATAATATCTCGTCCTTATCAAATGGTCTTTAAACAGTCCTACAAGACCTGCAGAAAGAGAGTCAATAAATTCTCTGTTATTATCATATTGTAAAAAAAACCGATAAAAACCTTACACTGGAAGAAATCGTGAAAGCACAACAATAAATAACTTAAACCTTGTCTAGAAGTCATGAATCTTCGTATTGTATCGCCCCAGTGATTTCATGTAAGACGGCTAAATACGGTTTACCTCCAGAGCCTTTGGGATTCACCCCCTTTATACCTTTACAAATTGGTTGGTTAATACCGTTGTCAGTGTGTGGTTTTAATTCGTGGGGGGATTTAGTTTCTTAATTAGAACAGGTTGCTCTGTATATGGGTTTATATGGTAATCTGTTCTCCAAGTGATTAATTGCAAATGTTTAAGGTGAGTTGGGAGGAGAACTCTCTCTACAACTAACTTTGTTGTTTTTATTAGTAAAAACTCTTTTGTAATACGGTAAAGGTTATTTCACTAGTATTAAAAGTATAACATCCAAACTTACATATAATATTGTAATGCGAAAGTAGCTTTGTTTGTCTGTCTGTCTTTTCTTGACGCCTAAACTACTGAATTGACTTCTGTGAAATTTGGTACAGACATAGTTTGGAACTCGAGAAAGGACATAGGATAGTTTTTCGTATTCGGAGGCAAAAGCAAGTTATCTCTAAATGAATGTAATCCTAGTTAACAGGCGTTTTATGAAAGAAAAAATAATGGCGTGTTTGTAAAAAAATCTTACAGTTATATTTTTCTACTTACATATTAAATTTAGTTGACATTTGTAAGAACCTTTTTACTTTAATATTTTAAAAAGGTTTCAACTACAACAATATGTAAATAAAGTCCGGAATAATTATGTCGTAAGTTTCTAGGAGCATAGTTCAAATAAATATTTCGAAACAAAGGAACAAAGGTTCAAGGTCAAATAGAGGACGGTAGTCATAATAATTCTCCCTTCTTCCGACCCTTAACTTAACCTTTGATATGGATATGCGATGTTAGATAACCGTGATTTTGATCTTTGAGATATACAACGTAACACAAGAGATCTGAAGATGGAGGAGGAACTATAGATATAGAGGGATATATTTTGTGATGCTTATTGATTTACTTAAATACATACTAAAATACTTTTGCACACAATATTCAGTACAATGGCAAACTTACACACGGTTTCTGAAAGGCTTGTCAACGCTAAAATTACCTAATCTCCTGTTAAATCTCTTGTTAAGTCATCTGATTGGTTGTTGATAATTCAGTCAACCAATCAGATGACTTGACAAGAGATTAAATTGATTTTAACATTGATCGGCCTTTCGGAAACCGGGTGTTAATGTTGAAAGCATTTTGGTCCACTTTAACGTAGGATTATTACGCAATTACAAAAGTATTGTTGATACCCAATAACAACTTAAATATTATTTATATAGATATATGTAATATCATAATGATTAAATATGAATTATAAATATTATTGCTAAATATACTATTACACAAATAAAGCTTCTGTGACTTGCATTTAAATAATCTCAAATCTTTATTTATATTGATTTAATAAAGTGATTTTTAATGTGAGAAAATTTACCCACAGTTCTATTTAAACGATTTTATGAATGTTTATTACAGTTTTCAATAAATTAAGGAACTAAGGCTTTTTACCGTTTTACAATCAAATCAGAGAAGTACCAAAATTTTGTTAGGTAAACATTTTTATTTCGTTTCTTTGGCATTAATTTTGAATTGAGCGAAATAAGAAGGGAGAGAGTTATACATACATATATTGGATAGGATAAAAAATGAAATATCATGAAAAATCCACCAACAACCAAATCTATATTTTACCTGCCATGGAACCTCAAACATCCCCGGCCTTATTACAAAACATGGTTTCACTTTAGTCTAGGACGAATTCGAATTGAAGGTAGATGACAATAAGATTCAAAATTCAAAACCCGACTCAATGGTTTAAACCTGGACTAAAGATAAACCTTGTTTTGTAAAAAGGGGGCCTGAGTTCAATTTAAGCGTTAAGTATCAACCTATTAAAAAAATAGCCTACTTTGGTTTTTTATCATTCACCAAAACATTTACTTAAAATTACCTCTAGGAGCAAAAAATAAGAGACTACATGTCTTCTCTTCACTTTTCTTTGCGAGGGAAAAATAAGGTTGAGATCATTAAAATATATCTTAACAAAATAATAAAGAGGAAAGTAGCGGAGAAATTCCGATTCCTTCTATGTAAAAATATAATGAAGCTGTTTGTATTCTTAGCGTGGGAAGTGGAATAAAATTAATGATCGTAGACATAGTTACGTGTATATATAGTAAAGAGTCACATACTTATGAATGTGTGTGTATTTAGTAGAAATAGCAAAAACACATTCTAAACAGACCATATTGGAAAGGCTTTAGTGACAATGTTGATGATGAAACTTGAAAATTTATAGGAATTAATAATTACAAATTGGGATTACAATTTGTAAGTACTCTACTGTGGGCTACTCTAAACTAAAAACTATAAACTATTACTCGTAACTCCTCGTTGCGGATGTACATGGGTGACGCCGATTGCTTAACATCAGATAATCCGTCTGTTCGTTTGACTTAAAAGATTTTTTAAATTGTTGGTATTATTTTATTAACATTGATGTTTAAGGATGAGATGTTTTCCCGAGCGCATGATTTGTCAGTTTTCCACTTTCATAAAAAATATCAGAATTTTTAAGGGAAGATATTCAAAGTTTTTTTTTGTGTTTTGACTAAGAGCCTTTAAGTTATATCTCAGCGGGTGGTGATCCGTTCAAGCAACAGGATGTAGCCAGCTACTACATCCAGTGTTAGTGGTTAAAATATTATACTGGTATTAAAATTTGTGTATCTATAGAGCAAAAAAATTGTTCATTTAAATAGGGAAGGTAAGTTCCAACTTTTCAAAATGTTTATTTATTTTAAAAAAATTGCGGCCTCAACTTCTTTCAAGTTTTTTCCGTCAACCGTAAGAATTATAGTTGTGAATGTAAGAAACAACTAATAAATACAAGTTTTTGTTTAACTTACAATGTATGTACGTGACGTGGAACCTTGCAACTAAATTCAACCGATTAATCGGATATTTTGCACGTTCGATACATTTAGTTTGCATGACCATAAATGCTTAGCTGTTTAAGTTTATTCTCAATCCATTAACAAGGTACAGTGTTTAGTCCCCAGAACTTGTTTTTAGACCCGAGAAAGGGTTGTTTTTTAAAAAAAGTTCTTTAATTTAAAGTATATTTGTGTTTGCCTTTGTCGTTGAACTTTCTCTAGATGTACAAAGTAACAAAAAATATTATGAAGCAATACTTCTCCTGAACTTAACAATTGAAACTCTGACTGTAAGCTAGTTATAAATAATTGGATATCTTGTTAGGAAGTTTATAGTTCACAACTTTAAGAATAGTTACAGTACAAATTGATTATAACAGCTGTAACTGCCGAGTTAATAGTTAATAACTAGGTTATCGAAATGAAAGTAATTTTTAACGTGCCCTGTTATAAATAACTTATTTATTCATGATATGAAATCAGTCATTGTTGTATTTTCATTCAGTGAAACGTATAGGTAGTCTTCAATCAAAAATTCATTTTTATTTTAAGAATTTTTATATGGAGTAAAAATTAATAAATATATAGTAATTATTTACAATAAATAGTATTTACACATCAAAGAATCTTGTTAGACAACAAGAAAATTACTAAAAAGTATACATACAGAATACTTTGTGAAAGGATTACACCTTATAAATAGTTCTATACGATTGAAAAAATATATTGTGACGGAAAAGTGGTTCAAACTCTTTGACATCATGACGTCAATGGATGGTTGTCAAACGTTGCCTAGAGATTGTAAATTTCGTCGTGAATTGTCAATACGAGTTGGTGTAATTGGTAAGGCGTGTGGATTACACCACAGAGACCCCGAGTTCGAGTCCCGCCGTAAACATGAAGTTTTTTAGTTGATGGAAGTTTTGTCGAACTTTCTGGAATTATTTGTGTGAAAGAGATGAAAAATTAAAGAGTGAGAAGGAGAATAAATAAAAATGAATAGCGAAATTATTGGAAGGTTCTGGAGGCATGACGATCAAAAAGAATAACGAAATTGAATGTTCCAGAACCTGACCGGGGGTATATAAGCAGAACTGCGGCTCACCGCTGGCAGTTGAGTTCTAAGTCTAAAGAGATTCGGAAGAAAAGAAAGAAGTGAGAAAGAAGAAAAGTGAGTGAAATAGTGAAGTGCAGTGAAATAGTGCAGTGCAGTCAGTTAAGTGAGTTAAGTCAGCGTGAACGGCAAAGTTGTGTCAGTCGGCCGGACTCTGCTGGAGAGGAACGCCGATAACTTAACTCCGTGGACGCTGTAACTTAAGTGCAATAGAAAGTCTGAAAACCGGTATTAGTGTTTCATTTCATCCAATCCCGTAACCCAAGCCCGCATAGTCAGGCACGTAACAATATTATGGTTATCAAAACAAAAAAATATATACGTATTTTAAACGCATTGAGCTGGAATTGGAACATTCCACTGCCGAGTCGTAGCATCGTAGCACGCGTAGTCACCTACGGCGTAGCATTGTAAAATAGCATTTTCTGAATCGGTTTATTTTGTAGAACGGGTCAATATTTCCTGCTGTTTTGTTCTTCATTTGTATGTTTGCGTTGGAATGGAAAGAATGATTGTATTTTATTTAAATATTTTATTCGGTTTATTCATTTTCTTTAAAATTCATGTTATTTTTATTATAATATTTTATTATTTATTTATTTTGGCGATATATATCGTGAAGTCGGCAATGATAGTCGAACGAATATCCTTTTGTTGTTATTATAATCTCAGGAAAATTAATTCATTTAAATACGTGACGAAAATGTATATATTGCAGTTTTAATTTAAATATGATCTACAGCGAAATTATAAAATGATTTTACCGTTATTTACGAAATGTGGTAATTCCAAGAATATCTCGTAAAGGAAGGTTTAACAATATCTCTTACAGATTCAGATTGCAACCCTAATCAAAATTTTAATAAAACCACTATGTTTCTGAATAGCTTTCAACTTTGCAGTAACAGCTTCCGAGTCAATGGGAGAAAAGTTGGAACGCCAATGGCCACAATTTCTTCACGACACACGAACGAAGTTGCACGGTCTCATTCTCACTAAGTTCTTTTCGAAAAGCTATTATTGGAAACATGGTGTGTCCCGAATTGAATACTTGAGTTTCTTAGCACTCGGAGTTTTGTTAAGCGTTGATAAGGTTGCGGTGCAATTATAGAGAAGGAATTTCTTTGTGGTAATGAGAATGAGATTGGTTTAGCTATAAGGTAATGATAGTAGTAGTAGGTATGATTTTTAAAGAGTTGCTTCCAATTCTTGTCAAGGTTTGATCGCTTATAAGATAAACAAAAAGTTGCAAATTAATATATCTTTTAGATTGCTCGATAGAAATGTACAGTACATGTTTATCAGTTTTGCTGCCTGGTTTCTGCCTTGGTTTTTCACGCCATAGGACATAGGAAAGTGTATTTGACTTTAAAAATACAAATTTTAAAATACTCTAAATAGGAATATGATATTCAGTTATCCCTTTTTTATGGAATTAATCATCAAATGGCTTCTCGTTCTGAATGAGGCGAGTAGGAGTGTCATTATTCAACTCCTCTAAATATGCTTTCGAATAGAAAATTTCAAGCATGATGATACTCTGTCTATCCTATAAAGCAAAGAAGCAACCCTTAGTTTTGTAATTAATTCCCGTCACGTAAACTCCTGAAAGCGACGTACCTGACACGTAGGTCATAAAAGTGTTGGTGATGCGAATATCTTACCAACATGCGTACAGTGAACAACACAATCTAACTGGACTTAATATTTAAATATAATAAAGAAATACAAGAGTTATTGGACAAAATTCATTTTGTACAGAGTTACAAATGTGATAATTTATTAAACAAAATAAATGAAAGAGTATAGTGATCGTTGAAGTCAAAATCAGATTTATATAAAAACAACTGTAATAATAATACATAAAAATATTGAAATCGCCAACCCGCATTGAGCAAGCGTGGTGATTAATGCTCAAAACCTTCTCCGCATGAGAAGAGGATTTTGCTCAGCAGTGAGGACTTATAGATAAGATAAGATAAGATTAATTTATTGCATAACTGTGTACATAATGATATTAAAATACAATGTTTTGACTCAATAGTCTATCCAAGTCGGACATGCAATATTATATTGGAATGAAAAAAAATACATGACATTTCTGAATTCTACTTTTTAGTAAAATAATCATTCAAGATATAAAAAACATTTTCAATCAAAAACTTCTTTAAATTTATTTTAAACATATTTCCACTTAATTGCTTAATTGCTGATGATGATGATGAACTGTAATAATTTCTGTAAAATTCTGGACATTTATCGGACTGACAATAATTGTAGTCAACCTAATACATTTATTTAGTGTGAGAGAGCCATGGTTCGGCAACAATGGGCCGGCACCAATGGGCCGGCTCGACTGTAGTGATACCACGGCCTCACAAATAACCTGCATTTTGTTTCACCATAATTATGATTGATGTTATAGGGCGTTCCATCCTTCTCACCTCCATTCTCAATCCTCAAATCCCTAATAACCCACAAGAGGCCGGTAACGCACTTAGTAGTAGTAACTCCTTTGATATTACGAGTATCCATGGATGCTGATTGCTTACCACCAGGTAAACTATCCGCTCGTTTGCCGACCCGACATAAAAAAAACAAAAGTCATTGAAAATACTACCTAGGAAAATCTGTTACCAAGTACGTATGTCACATTATACATATTAAACAAGTTCTAGTTATTGCGCTAGTCATATCAAACAAATGAGATTCGCAGAATTTTCAACGAGTTCTAGGTACAGAAAGAAAATGAAAACGAAACTTTTATAACTATTCGTACCTAGAACGTGTTACCACTTTCATTAGTGTTTAATATCGTTTGATTCGCAGAAGTTATTTTTGTATATAGGCATAATATTATTTAGATTTAATTGATGTTCTTATATTTTATATTTTGGCTAAAATCATTATTACTTCTCTCGCCCAGGATAAGGCAAGTGGTAGTGTCATATTCTTACTGACTTTAAAATAACCCTGTTTCTTCTTTATATTATTGAGCTTTGCAACTTCGGCTGATCACTTGGGTTTTGAAACAAGAGCTTGTAGATAACATGTTATAATTATGTTTGTTCATAAGAAAACAATTTTAAATAATTTACATGCCGCTATGACTGCGTAACATGTTGGTCAAACTTAATTGTGTAATAACCTTGTATGTACCGTGTTTATATTTGTATTATTACTATTTGTATGTCTTTACAAAGTCACAAAGAGTTACCTATTTTGTCAAAAAAGAAATCACGGTGAGCAACTACCAAAAGCCCGTTGCCCGTCACGTACACTCAAATCACGTCTTAATATCTATCAATGAAGGCATTCTCTTCTAGATTTTCGCTTCCATCTTTGCACATAAGAAATTTGCTTATACCAAACATACCTGTCTAGCCCTATGCAGAATTAGACTATGATACGACTCCATATTTCCAAGCGTCGACCAACATTTACCAGTACCAGTATTTCCCTTACATAGTGATATATAACTGCGTCCTAACGATGATTGGTATTCGCGCTGGAAACTAGTCCGAACACCGTACCAGTAATTAAAATATCAACTGACTGATGAATGTGTTCAATTTGAATGGTTGGTAGATTTTTATTGATGTCATTGAGAATTTTAATGATAAAAAATTGTAAGTATTGTTTTTTTATATTTTTTGAGTCAATGTAATTTGTGTGCTTGTCATTAGAAGCATTTAAATTTTGATGCTGTAGATCAATATCTATTCTACTTTCTAGTTTGCTCAAAATCGCTCTAAGTAGATGATATATTTGGTCTTAATACCTTTTTTGTGTGACGTGATCAATAATTGCACGTCACGCATAAAATAAATTACAAATAAAATTATTCCTTTTTATGTCGTCGAAAAGAAAATGATTATATAGAATACTAACGTTTAACTTACTGAAAGTTGGCAAAACTGAAGAGTACTAAAAAGCTACCATCGCTGACATCAAAACAGAAACTTAAAAACACAAGCATAAAAGACGAACCACAAGAAAAAAATACCCAACCAGACGTCAAAACCAGAAAAAAACAAAATCATAACTAAAAACCAATTGAAAGTGAAGTAGAAAAATTCTTTAGAAAACTGTTTCAAAAGGGGACCGGGAGTATTTTTCTCCTTGGACTTACCCGATATAATAACTTCTACCTTTTAATAGTGCCGGTTCATTTAAGTGTTCGGCAAGCGAAAGAACTGAGAATTTCTTCGAGAACCTTCCATTTGGAGATGCTCCAAAAGCTTTTATAAATCGAACCGGCTTTATATGAAGTGCAAGTGCTATTTATTATTGTGTATTTGAGACAGATATTGCCTGGTTTCTGAGGAGATTTTAGAAGGAGTGCAATCTTTGCTCCATGCTATGAAACGAGGTGTTTCTCTGCAGACGTTGTTTTCATTGTTTTGAGTTTTATTTTAATAGGAAACGTTAACTCACATTCAGCTTTATCATATTCATATTTTATGTATCTTTGTTGTTTAAAAAAGTCTTCATTATTTTCTATTAAAATTTCTTGTACGCAATTATGTATACTGCAACTTATAACTTCTATAAGATAATATTTACTAATGTAGTTCTACATATATCTAGATATATATACTTATCTGTAATAATGTATAGTATCGTCTTACCCTTTCCCCCAACTATAATTCAAAGACAAACAGCGAAGCATACAACTGCACAAGACTGTTACTAATAGCACTGTCAGAATACAACATAACAAAAAGTTGATCACTCGTGTCAAACACATTACTGCACAACGAGGCAGAAAGTTTTATAAATGTGTGACGTCACTCACACGACTGTCTGACACAGTGATGTTATCGTAAATATGTTTTTTTTTGTTTTTAGTTTTGTTTAGACATCATCTATTTTGTGTTTTCTAAGCCAAAAGCCTATTCTCTGCTAGCTATGGTAAAGGTACGCAGCTTTAGAAATCGGTTGTTTTAATCCTGTTTCGTTCAGAAGAATTCTATCGTTATAAAAGGTTATTTGAGAGATGGGAAAAGTCATTTGAAGGTTTCCATACAAGCATAAAATCGTCAAAATTTGATTTAAGAAAATTCCATATCGTACGGTGTATAAACTTAACAGTTCCAACTGAACAAATGACTTACCTAGTGGAAATACTTTTTGTTAATGTTTTCATTTTAAATTTTTTAATGTATTTTCATACTGGTGCCTCGTATTGTCGGATGGGTTGTTTGTCTTCTGAATTGCGAAGCGAAATGTTCTGATGCAGTTGTTTCGAGATTAACGGCGTGCATAAATCTTAAATGATGTAGTTTGGACTTGAATTTATTATATGATACATATTATATAATTTGTGAACGTAAACAATGTGTGTGGACTGCAGGATTTGAATTCAATTTGACGTAAATTAACTAACATTTTTTCAAACAAATAGATACTCTATGTTTTTGTAGCTAAATAGCAAGCCATGTTGTGTTATCTCTTTAGAAATATTTACTTTGAAATTCAAAATCACAAAAACTACTATACCGATTTAAGTGAAACTTGGTATCGGATCGAACGGAATATTAAATAGGTACTTAATAATTTTTTGCACTTTATTCAAATATTTAATGTTTGGCTACCAAAACTTAGGTTCAATAATTATACCTTAAGAGATTCGTAGGTTTTAATTACGACTATTCATTTTATAAAACATAGGCCAACGAGCATACGGATTACCTGATGGAAAGTTATCAGCGTCGCCGATGGACTCTTGCAATTCCAAGGGAGTTACTACAAGTGCGTTGCTTATTGTGGGTTATAAGGGATTGAAAGATAGAGGATATGAGGGACTATTGGGCTTTCAGTACCCTCACTCTCACGACGAAACAACCTAAGTTACAGTACATATATTAACTTTAGATTTTCTTTCGCAGGTTATGGCATCATTCCGCTGAAGATTCCATCGTCGCCAGCCACTCATTGCACGCTGCACACCACGGTCGGATGTGTTGGGAACGACGAATGTACTGCGAAGAGTCACAGTGTGATCCGCTTGCTTGGTCCGGTGAGAGATGTGATCGTGCGGCCCGCTCGACACCATTATCGACCTGGAGAAACTAGTAAGTAAACATTTTATTACCATACACAACTACATATATTAAACAGGCCACGTTTTTAATAGTATTTTTAACCGACTTCCAAAAGGCAGGTTTCTCAATTCGGCCGTATATAACATGCTTTTTTCGTCGTTTGTTTTGATTAGCTGCCAGTATTCCACATTTGTTGTCGTGGAGGCCTGGAGGTTAAGGAGCCCGCTTCTCATGCATGAGGGTGTGGGTTCGAAACCTGGCAAGTACCAATGTGACTTTTTCCGAGTTATATGTACTTTCTATGATTATTTAGACACCACTGACATACGGTGAAGGTAAACATCGTGAGGAAACCTGGACTTATAATTTCTAATTGTAAGTTTGAAATCGCCAACCCGCATTGAGCAAGCGTGGTGATTAATGCTCAAACCTTCTCCGTGTGAGAAGAGGCCTTTGCTCAGCAGTGGGCACTTATAGGCTGATGATGATTCCACATTTAAATAAATAAAATGAAATAGACGTATGTGTGTATCTGGACTAAATACTACTACAACGACAACCGTGGTTGCGAGTGCAAGCGCAATAATGAAGCACGACCACGACCAGAAGAAAGAACGGAGTAGTGTTCAGCCATTCCCTCTTGCCACACCCAGAGCGGGAGCAGAAACTTGATGACTTTATCCCCTCAAAAAATGTCTAGACTTAATAGAGGCTAAATAAATTTAAGTGAGTGCTAGCAGCTATCATTACATTTTCTTTCTGACTAGTTCTTATCGTTTTCATCATCAGTCATTATTTTCTTCTAATCTGTGTTGAGAACTTAATTCTAAGGGCGGCTTGCGCAACATGTGGTCTAAACAGAATTTAGTTAAATGCGTTTATCTTGCTAAACATGTTTAGACTAAATACAATTAAAAAGGTCTTGCTCACGTCCGTTTGGATAGTAATTTAACTAATCGTAGTTAGGGAGTCGGTAAAGCAGTTACTTGCGTTCCTTTTTACGTTTTCGTGCGTTGTACACTTGAATTAGAGCAAAATGGATGCATTTCTTAAAAAAAAAATTCGTGAAATGGACCGACGAGCTTTCAACTGTCACATCAAGTCAACCGAGCTGTCAAGTCACTCAAAGTTTTGTTGTGATTTGTGAAGCGTCTCGTGCTATTGTTGATATATTCTATAATCTCCTCATCGTCGTCAGAATACAATTCCCACAAAACAATCTTACAAACTTCCTACAGAACTCTTTAAAACCTTAAAATAATATTAAAATTTCTTTAACCTTTAAATGATGACGCGCGATTGCTACTAAACGTATTTAGCGACGCTAAATAGCCATCTTTGGGTATTTAACTTTGACAGTTCGTTAAACGTGATTAGTGCCTAAATTTTTGTTGTGCAAGACGCTAAATATAATTAGCAGACTAAATGCGTTTACGTCGCTCTTAAACTGTATTTAACGACGATGCGCAAGCCGCCCTAAATTTAAAAAACTACATATTACGAATGAACAAAAATGTTAAATGGAATTAGTTGAAAGACAAACATATAACAAACCTTATTTAAGTAGAACAATTTTTAAATTTTTACCTCATGTTCCAAAATAGAATACTCCAGTACCTCCACATTCATACTTAAGTCTTTCACAAATTAATTTTGTAACAACTCGTAACTCCGTGGGTACTTTAGAATCCGATCCTAAAATTTTCCTTTCCAAATATACGTTTGTAATACTTCGGCCATTTTTCCTCCATAAAACAGACAGTGCCAACAAATGAGTTTTGTTTTATTTTAAAGTTTACTGCTCATAAAATTACGAAACTCGGACGGTCGTGCGGATTTTAATGGAATTAACACTTAGCTTGTACCAATAAACGCTTCGAAATTTAAAATTCAATTTTTTATATAATATTGCAACTTACGTTTTTTTTAAAAAATAATGTTGTGTCAACTGTTTGCTTACTTTTTAAGAGTTACCACAGATTCAACTATGCTTATACAGTACAGTCCCTTCAACAGGAAAATTATTCATAAATGATAATATGTAACATTAGTACTGTGTATTCTAATTTTAATATTTTTATTTACGTCGCAAAGTTTACTTGATGCCGATTTTGCACATAGGTACAATGTTTCACATAATACTACTAATTATAATAAAATTTGCACAATTTGCGTACACAATTATTTAAAACTTATTGCTTAAAATGGAATAATAAACTTATTTTTAAAAAGCTAAAATATCAACAAACTAAAAATCACCTTTCATGTCAAGGAGCTGCCATTTAAGCATAGAAATGCCTGTCGTTGATATAACAAATTAAAAAAAATACACCAAAAGCCTGTTTGAAATTTTCTTAGTAGTAGTCATTTAACAGAAATATTTGAATTTAGAACGTATTTTTTAGGAATTCTTTGTGCCAAACTCTCACGCATAAAATGGTTAAGAAAATGTATAAATAAGACTTATTAAAAACGCTCACACAAAAACCATTTCCACGGTAGCGTCTGTTTCATAGCGACCTCAATTAGCAACAGCTTATGTACAAAAATATAGAAAATACTTCAACAGTACTATAATAATTCCATCAACGGGAAATTTTATGAATAATTTTCCTTTTAAATTGCCTTGACAACCGACGAGCTCAAATAACTTTGGTAGGTAGCGATTATATTTTATGTTACTTTTTAAAATTTCGTTTCATGAAAATATTTGACTTTACGAAGGAAATATCATCAAAAGGTCTGTGGTATTTTTATTTTAAACAAATAAAAAAAATGTCGACGTGCCTTTATCAAGTGCGTGACTTTATACTATGACAATTGGGTAGATTCCAGGGTCAAAAATAAATTAATTCGACGTTTGAATACAATAAAATATTGAAAAATATCTATACTTACATTCATCGATCGATCGATGCACTAAATTTTAGATATTTTTTAGCTAATTTTTAAGAAATAAGTAATCTATTCGACGTAAAAATACTATGATGTCATAACTCAGTATTTCATACGAATTTCATAGAAAAGTATCGTTTTTGACAATTGAATAAAAGTATTGAATTTGACTAGTTGGAAACTACCGTATGCAGGTGAAGTTGCAAGCGCAATAACGTACCGCGGTCTTGGCATAAAGCAGAAGAAAGAACGGGATGTTTTTTAGTCAGTAAGAGTCTGACAGTCCCTCTCTAATCTCAGGCTGGAGGCCTGGGCTAGAGAAATCATTTAATGGTTTTTTCTAGCTACCTACCCGCTCTTTTCTAGCTACCTACACATTTGGCTATACTATCCAGTATTTTTCTAATGAAATTCATGAGAGGTAATAAAGCATTTTTTATTATATTAGGAATTGCCAGAATAAATAAAATCACATCATCAGCCTATAAATACTCTTCTCACGTGTTTTGATCATTGTTCACATTGCTTGATAGATAGATAGATAACACATTTTTTCAGCACAAACAATAACAGATAAAAATTAATTGACAAATAAGAGGGTACACAACACAAATTAAAGGCAGATTGGCGATTTCAAATTTAGAATCATAGGTTTGGGTTTCGTAACTATTATTTCCTTTGCCGTTTAGCTGCGGTGTTTAAACAATAAAGCACAAAAATATTTCTCAAAAACACAATGACAAAAATTGCATTTAGTAATTGTCAGGTTTTGAACTTTATCCATTTGTAATATGAGAAGCGAAAATGTAAATTTCCTGGCTACGATAACGGTGGATTAATAAATCCGTTAGACGAAAATGGTCCTTCAGCACCTATCACTGTCAGAATAAGTCTAACTTTACAAAAACTACATGCTCGTACAAACTACACGTTACTAACGAACTTTACAGCGTCAATATGTAAAATTTCACGGCAGAAACATGAACCGAACTATCGAATACGCTGCACTGTTCGTTCGTGCATACGAAAATATCGATGCTAAATCTCCTAGCCCGAAGTTAGTGGAAACTTTCATTTTATTGTACGATTTTCGAACTAGTCTCGTGAAATAACATATGTATGTTGGAATATCGATAATAGCCATGTTCTTAACTTCGATTGTACATATGTATTTTAGAATTTTATTTTATTTTTACAGTATCTAACTCTAAGTAGACGAGCACTTTTCGTTTTAAGCGCAACTGTAAAGCAAAGCATCATCATCAGTACTGATTTCTCATTCGAACAAAATACTAAGGGCCGCTATTTTATAGTTTCTGAATAGCCACTATCTACTGGATGAACATAGAAAGTGATTTGAGCTAACTATCTGCCACATGTAGTGTAATATTAAAGGCCCTTTGTTTTACATATTTTTGAATATCGATGGCAGAAATCCTAGTTAATATGATCTTCTAACCTGTAAGTAACGAACATAATCTTTCCTAAAAGACCAGTAACGTGACTTCTATGGTGTTGCAGATGTCAATGGTCACTGATCACTTAATATTAGATCATCCGTCTGCTCGTTTCCATGAAATACAGTTCTGTTTATGACCATAGTTCCACCTATATTACAGACACTTTATCGAAAAGTGGCCGCTGACCATTGCTTGCCTATTCGGGACATAAGGATGAGACTCATTTACTTCACGTGCACAGAGATATTTAATGATTACTTACTTATAACTGTAACTTAATAATGATTTTGTTTCGATAAAAAACTGCTAAGGATTTCAAGAAGTCACCATTAAAATTAAATAACTCAGAGAAAGGCAGTCAGAACTTAGAGCAAAGCAATTGTGAAAAAAAATCGTAAGCAGGACTAGATTGGACATTAAACAACAATATTCTACTGTAGATAATAAGTGTAAAACCACGAGGACCTATTGTTCTTACCACAGTTTCAACTGCCATAATGCCATAATAGAGAATGGCCTAATTTGATGCCATCACATGCAGATGTGTGGTTAGACAACGCTAACCGCATGGCTATCCTCAACTACTCAATTATAATTACGTGTTGCACTAAGTTTGTGGGCAATCAAAGTTAGTCACGTTATTACAATCAATTTTTCAGAATAGGTAAGGAAAAAAGTTTTTTTGGTCTCGTATCCGAAGAATGCAAATTGACTTTTGACTTTTGTCTGTTAACTTGTGTCCAAGTTGTATCACATAACCGTGATGGCAGTAAACATTTGGACAGCAATTTAAATAATTTAGTTGCAGTTATAACGGATTATAGTAAACAAAATACAATTAATATTAAAAAATATATATAAATACAATTAATATAAGGCGTGATTTTGCAATGGAAAGCTTTGTGTTCCATTCGAATTTGGGCATTTTTTACAACTGCCGTCTTACCTAATACATTAGTTTGTCAATTGTCATTTTCTTAATTGAATGATACTTTTGTTTGCATATTATCATTGCTCTTCTATCACAAGTTTAATTATTTAACTAAATCCAATCATCATTTCGTACTTGCATGCTAGTATGTTACTCGTACAGAACGTAAAATTTCTTCTGTCAATTAATAAAATTTATTACTGTCAATACTTTCACAATACAAGGTTAAAACAAATAGATTAATATCGTGCATTTTATTCTAATCTACCTGAAACTGCATTGTGTACAAGAATCATAACTTGGCTCCCAAAAACCACTAACACAACTAGCAAAATTTATGACCGCCATTCGCACAGCATTCACCGCACTTCGCACTTTCGCTGTTAAAACACACAAAACCAGTTCTAACTAGTTTCCTACACAACTGTGACGTCAGAGCCAACACAACACTGTTTTCTGTCTGTTCATTCAGCCTTGCAAAACATTGATGCTGAATTTCGTATGTCAACGTTGGCCCAACTTTGTAACAAACTTTGGCCCACACAAGTTTCGAGTTGGCCGTGTTACTTCAAATAATTAATATGAAAACTGTTACGTACGTTGCCCCGTTTAATTGTTAATCTGAATGTCTGATACGTACACGAGTAAAGCTTGGGTCATCCACTGTTTAAAATATAATGCTTACTTTCGTAAATAAAAAATAAGGTTGAAAATTAATTAAGTATTTCGAATTTAACCTAAATAAAAACACAGCAAATTTATTTCGAAATGTTTTTGCGTTTCGCACTTCTGTTTGTGGCATATTTTTCATTGTTAATCGTTTGAATTATCTGAGAATTATAAAGTTAATTGGATTTTTAATGTTTTTATTTTATGATTAAAAACAAGCATGTACAAAACCAGAGTGGCGTAAAAGTTATGGTTAATTAAAGGAATTGTAGGCGTGAATGTGTCAAGTAACCATCTAAGTTTTATATAAATCTTTTTCTTGTACAATTAACTACATATTATAGCAGCAAAGACCTCTTACTACGAGTTGTTACGAGCATAAATCAACACGCTTGCTCCACGCGGATTGGCGATTTCAAACTTATAATTAGAAATGAAGATTAGGTTTCTTGGCGATGTTTTTCTTTGTTTCTAAACAGACTAAGGAGAGATATAAGTTAGAAAAAGTCACATGGTACTTGCAAGGTTTCAAACCTGAGGGTTTCCTTGGTGATTTCTTTGGGAAGGGAACCATTCCCGGGTCATCTTGTTTTTCTTACTGAATGCCAAGGGTGTCTAAATAACTTTACATATTACATATAACTCTGAAAAATACAAAAAAGGAAACTGTATAAAACAACCACAGTTTAGCCGGTATAAAACAGAAGACAAATGACGTGACTAAGCACCATCAGCCGCAGAACACATTCAGTGTCTTAGAACAAATTTTATCTCGTCACTAAAGCTGTTATCTAAGTCATTACTGGCCTAAATGCTTAGAATTAATGGAGTGAAGACAGATTGTAAAACTAGATATGGTCTAAGACCAGAGATAGTGGGCTATAGTGTTTTATGAACGACGTTTCGAAGACAAATTAATGTAATTTTGAACCAGTCCCAGAAATATTATGGTTTTTATGGAGCAAAATTTCGATAAACATTGGAAATTTCCATAATTTTGATTCAAACTGACGATTTAAGAGAATTTGTTTACCTATCCTAGATTTTTTTTTATTAATATAATTTTCGATTTAGATT
The DNA here is from genome assembly GCA_902829305.4 of Spodoptera exigua. Taxonomy (NCBI): domain Eukaryota; kingdom Metazoa; phylum Arthropoda; class Insecta; order Lepidoptera; family Noctuidae; genus Spodoptera; species Spodoptera exigua. Next base: position 11,987,226 of record LR824612.2, read on the forward strand.
CGGTCTAAATTTGTATCAAAAAGTCGAAATGTCAGCATCTTGACTTCATTATTCATTCATCATCATCATCATTGGGGAGGCCTATGTCCAGCAGTGGACGACAACAGGCTGATGATGATGATAATGATATCTATATATATAAAATAAAGTCGTGTTATTTACTCCACTTATAACTCAAGAACGGCTGATCCGATTTAGCTGAAAATTGGCAGGGAGGTAGTTTAGAGCCAGGAAAAGGACATAAGATAGGATAGAGTAGGGTAGGTAGGGTAGGTGGAGTAGGGTAGGGTAGGTAGAGTAGGGTAGATAGAGTAGGGTAGGGTAGATAGAGTAGGGTAGATAGAGTAGGGTAGGGTAGATAGAGTAGGGTAGGTAGAGTAGGGTAGGTAGAGAAGGGTAGGAGTTCAAAATACGGGAGCGACGCCGCGGGTAAGGGCTAGTTTTTTATATTTAGTGATGGTGCGACCTTCGATGTAGCACGCTTAGACTTAAGCAACTTTTTCGCTTGGGCCTTGAAGACACCTCGCTTATAGTTTCCGAGGAACACAGATTCTGGCAAATAATTTTACTCCTTATTAGTTTTGATAATAAAACTATAGGCGAACCGCTTCGTGCAGCTGGGTGGGATATCCACCATGAAGCGATGATATTTTTTGCCAATGGTGTGGTGGAAAGGTCTAAGGGAAATCAAGTCGCGTAGATCCCCAGAACATTCTCCGATATGTATCACGTGTTTTTACATTATTTAGAAGCATTATCAAAAAAATATTTAGGTAAATAAAATGATTTCGTTTGTATTACCATAAATTTAATACTTTTGACGTCAACGAACTACGACCTCGACAGAAATTATAAGAAAATAAAGGCATTTTATAAAAAAAATATTTCAACTAAATCTCTGTTAACCGAGATTGAACCCATTCTTATTCAAGTCAAGGTTCAAAATACTAAAACGTATCATAACTATTGCTTTCGCTCCGAGCAAAAGCGAGAAACATACATATTTATGACTTCAAGATATCAAAACTTCGAGAATATGATGAGAATTGATAATTCTGCACTGGCTCTTCAAATCTTTGCCAGCACGAATAACAAGGGAAATTATACCTACGATCATGTATATAATATAAAATTATCTAGCTTATGCCTTGAATTATTAAAGACGTTAATTTACAGTACAGACACTTAAAGAATCTGACGTTTCCCCCACACAGGGCGGGAGAAGTCATTTGGTTATGTCCCTCAACCGTATAAAAGCAAGGTCGCATTCTCTGTCCCTGTGTGCCCGTAGGTATGCTTAAATTTTTATAACTATGTCTTGGATTTTTATGCAGTCTTTTGACTAGATAGATTGATTTAAGAGTAAGGTTTATATGTTTAATAATACATTCATTAAACAGTGGAGAAATTTAATATCAGCATTATATGTGCGAATGCATTATATGATTATTTAGACACCACTGACATTCGGTGAAAGTAAATAATCGTGAGGAAACCTGGACTTATAATTTCTAATTATAAGTTTGAAATCGCTGACCCGCATTGAGCAAGCGTGGTGATTAATGCCCTAACCTTCGCCATGTGAGAAGAGGCCTATGCTCAGCAGTGGGCACTTATGGGCTGATGATGATGATGATGATTATATGAGCGAAGCTGGTGCGAGTCACTAGTATGTAAAAAATACAACCATCGATCTTTCTTTAAACAAATAAAACGATTTCATTCGTTCATATCGAAGTAGCTTAAAAGCACTTTAATATAAAATAACGAAACAACGCAAAAATTACTCAACAAAATAATATCCGAAAGTAAAAAAGAGAACTGTTTTATCGATAATTACCAACAAAACGAGAAAATAGCAGTTAACAGCACTCGTGATATCGACGTAACTGTCTGTCGCTTCATTACATTACACAGATGGCAACGAACAATATACTTTATTAATGACTTATCGTAAAAGTTTACGTGCAAAATCAAAATGGCTACCGCGTGGCGATTCGAATATCTTCTGTCTTTATTGCTGGATTTTATTTATTTTTTCCAAATGTTTCCTGCAGCTGACCTACCTACTAATGACAATTGAAATCGATCATCAGCTTCTGTATAGATTTTACGCATCAAAATCTTAAACGAAAGTAATGTAATTTAATCCAAAATTATTTTCATATACGAAGACTTCAAAATAGTCATGTCTTCTCGCTTGCTGAAATTAATGAATTAGTATCATTATAACGATATTCAAGACTTCAATTTAACAATCCATAATTTTCTATACCTATTTCGCATTTTCAAATAATCATCAAAAATGTGGGTAGAATTATAATTACTCTAAAAAGTATTTCTGTCGCCACGGTACACCTTAAAGAGAGCAGGATAGCATGATTCGGAAACTGCAGCTTACAACGCCGCCGCCGTCCTAGTACTTGGGAATAAGTCATTAATTTTTGCTCAACTTTGTGTTACTTTTACGACCTTATTTTACGTACCTGTGACCCTAAAACTCGAAGTAGATGTTTATGAAGCAAACCAAAATTAATGTTACGGGATATTGTTAAAGTAACTAACGGTTTTTCTATTGCAACATTAATTAAAAGTTTTGCCGCGAAATTCTTAATGAATTCCTTCTGTGTTTTATTGTAGCAGTTTGGGGTTGTGCAAGTTGAGAAGTTTAATTTGTAGCTTGTTACAAATTATCTGCAGATTGTTTTGATTATTTATTTGTTTTTGAGATTAGTTCATTTATTTGCATGGGTAGGAAAACTTTACCTATGGCGCAAATATACTTCATCTAGTATTTTTAAAATAGGTAAACATTGAAAATAAATTAACTCATTTTAATTATCTATTTAAATACATCATTTGCGTGTGGTGGTGGTGTGTGTAGAAGTCAATGTTTTTAGTGAATAAATTAAACAACTGCAGTTCCATAAATTGTTTCACCTTTGGGCAGCTTCATACATTCATACTAGTAGCATTTACCGCTGGACTATTTTATATTTTATATCAGTGTCGATAGTGTTGTGGTGGCTTGGAGGTAAGGCGCTCGAATCTCATGTATGAGGATGCGGGTTCGCAATTTGGCAAGCACCAATGTGACTTTTCCTAAGTCATATTTATTTTTGTGATTATTTTAGAGACCGCTGACATACGGTGAAGGAAAACATCGTGAGAAAACCTGGACTTATAATTTCTGATTACAAGTTTCAAATCGCCAATCTAAATCCTTGAGCAAGCTTAGTGATTAATGTACAAACCTTCGCCGTTAAAGGCCTTTGCTTAGCAGTGGGCACTTAGGCTGATGATGTGATGCGATTATCGTACTAACAAAATTTTCATTCCTCCTTTCGTATTTCAATTAATTAATTAATAACTCTTTCCAAGTTCCTCGAGATTTGGAAAATTACCATACCGTACCGTACTGTCCCGTACCATAGGGCCCATCCCTATGGTATGGTATGGCAAATCATTGAGTCTTTGGTAACTCCACTCACACCACCGTGGTTCTCGCCGGTATCGGGTCTGTCAGCAAAGCTTGTGCTTTTCGCTTTGCTACAATATGTTTTAATTTTATATAATTATATTTTATTGCACACATACATTAAGTAAGTAGCAATACAAATATTGGACACTACGAAAGAATGTTGTGATTACAATGGGAGGTCTAATTAACAAAAACTTACAAGGCGTACACATTCCACACTAATATTTAATGTTTTTGTTACAGTAACATTCTGGATTCTGGCTTTGGATCACGATTTGCGACTTGTTCGTGGAGAGCTCGCGTACGTTGCGCTGAGCGATCCAGCTGGAACGAAAGTTGCTATATGGGAGCAACTATCTATGGATGAAGGTAAGATTCCTTACAAATTTTTATGAAAACAATGTTTTTTAACTACAATTTTTAAACAGATTTGATGTTTATTGCCATTTATTTGACCTGTTAAGAGCTTACTACATTAATAACGGATATAATCACTTTACAAGTGTTCCAAAATATCCTAACATTTACTGATGCAAATAGGTTATTCATATGCGTTGGTTTCTCGTAATCTATAAAGAAAGAGCCAGACAGAAGTCACTTAAGTATGTGAAAGGGATAGACAGTTATCAAAAAAGAGATGAAAAATCTATCACTGATTTAAGAACTCATTTAGTTGATATACATGAGCATGAAATAATGAGCGATCTAAATTGATCCACTTTAAAAAAATAATGTATCTTCTTACTACATTAACAAACAAAAATAAATAAAACTAAAGTATAGAGAAAGAAAAAATCACAAAATCCGTAAGACCATCGTTTTAAAAAGTAACAAAATAATCATATGAAACAGTCTTTTTGTTAAATCTCCAAGGAGGTTACGTAAATAATACGGCCAGAGATGATCTCTTACCGTCCGCTAAAAGCCTTCTCTTGTAGCGACCTAAGGATTGAGTTTATCTACCGGTTGACAGATCTTATTTCCTTAGACAAAATACTTCAATGTTTAATGTTTAGTAAAAGGGATAGTTTGTAGAGCATTTTAATGATTCATGTTGTGGTTTCTTCGTTAGGGTTGGTTAGACTGATATGAATGGAAAAAACAAAATAGGATATGAGAAAACCTCCTCGGTTTTTAAATGATATGAACTTTTTTTGGCTGTCATAATTAGGGCTGATTTTTCAATGGTTAAATAATAGTTATCTGGGGAATAATAATGATATTGTCGCGTCAGAATGTTTGTATAAGACAGTGACAGCAACAATAATTTTATTCCTCAGATAATATTTATCCGACTATTGAAAATTCAGCCCTTAGTCGATTATTTTACAAGTTTTAGTCATGTCTGTTTTGCTCTATACAAATAAAGTAAATCTGCAAAAAGTTGTAATCTTATTGAAATATATTTATTAAATGCATCTAGATTTATATGAAGTTTATGGACACGCGTTCAAAAAACATTTTTGTGGTTGCAATCTTAAAGAGCGCGTGAATAACAAAACGAGGGGAATTAATTTTGAAAATATATTTTTACAAATAGGTTAGTTATAAATTATCTTTACTTAACCTGATCCAACAGACAAACTGTGTATACAGTTTTGTTGGACATTTTATACTTTTTATAATGTAAAATGTACCTCCTAATATAAATAAATAAATAAATAACCTAACTTATCGTGTAAAATCTTATAAAATTTACCAAATTATAATCAGCCCAAGTTATATCATAAGTAGAGATCAGCAAACTCCAAGTATTCTTGTCAATTGTGAAACTTAATTAAAGTCAGACGTTCATTAGCTACGGAACCCGCAAATGAGCTAGCTAAGTTCTTGTAATTATTTCACGTAAAATAGTTTGAGCGCCAAAGTAATATAATTAAAATAAGTATGAAATTGGGATACAATTTAATTATTTTTGTGTAATGAGATTTTAATTTTGACTATGTCACTTTCAAAAATTAATCTTTAATAATGTTATCAACATTCTTAAGGTTTTTCTGGGACAAGACAGTAGATGAGCAGACGGATCAGTCTATGGTAAGAAATCTACCTGAAACACAAGAGGGATCGCATGTGAGTTGATAGTCTTTGGGGGAAGGGGAGGGAGGCGGAGGTTAAGGAAGGATTTGAAGATAGGTTGATTTGGGAAATGTAGATGGCAAGGGTGACTAAGGCCGGCAACTTTCTTGCAAGTATTCTGTAGCCGTGGGTATCTATGAGTAACCCAGATTGCTTACCATCGGATAATCAGTCTGCTCAAAAAAGATTAGAAAGAGTAAAAAGATTAGAATTAAAATCCACACTTGAGGCATTTACATAAAAAAGTCCGTAAACAAAACACACTACGCTTGCACGGTATGTTACACACACAAAAAAAAACAATACCTACAGCTTTTTCAATTCATTGCAATTCACAAACTTTTCCATATTTTCCGCGCATCAGAATTTCGTATTATAATGGAGTATAGTATAAACCGAAAACAACGTCTAAATAAACAAGAGCCAGAGCGTAAAAGCGAAATTAATTCTACACAGTCATTTGCATCTCCATCAATAAAATTTTCACATGCAAAGCAATACGAATTGCACAGCAAAATTTTATGAACCAGTTTAAGTTGGACTCCGAAATGAGAGTTATTTTTCTCTTTATTGCAATGAAACTGAAGCCAAGGTCTATAGACCTGTTATACGCTGGTGTTTTCATAGAACAATACGTTTGTAATTGTGAAGTAAGTTTTGTTATTGTTTCTGCTTTTCGACTAGTTGGAAGTAGTGAGAAGCACTGTGACTGGCAACCAGTTCTGCTTCTGGTATCTGTTTTGTTATTTCTCATTATGCTATGAAAACAAATTTGAAATTCGAAGCTAAAGTTGATATCAACAGAATATTAATTTGAATCTTGATATATATTTAAAAAGAAAGAAGGAAAGAAAATTACGTTTATGCGACATCAGACATGAAGGCGAGGATCAAAAAATACCACATAAACATTTTATAAAGATAGATTAATAAAAAAAGAACAAAAATAACCAAAAAACAGTAAAATAATAACAGAAAACACAAATTGATTTATAATCTAACTAGGTTTTGCCCGTGACTCCGTACGTGTTGAATAGTAGCTTCCTGCAGGTTTTTGGTATAAAAATTATCCTATGTAATTTCTCAACTTCCAACCTATGTCACAGAAATCGGTTCAGTAGTTTAGGCGTGAAGAAAAGATAGATAGACAGACAGGCAGACATAGTAACTTTCGCATTTATAATATTACTTTGGATTATGTTAAAACGATAGCTATTTTGTGTGGTGTCAACATCAAAAAGAAAAATTTAAGTAAATAAAGTTATATTATATCAGCTAGACCGTTTAGTCATCATAAATTCAACATGGCCGTTGAAGTTAACAAGCGTGACGAAACCGACTCTCACTAGTGAAAGCCTTTCCATGTCATCTCCCATGCCAACCCCTGTCAAATTTTGATAGATTAGATTTCCCTCATAAACATGATTGACTTACAACTGACATATATTATTAACACGAACATATTTTGCTGTTATTTGAATTCAAAAGTTTGTGCTAATGGAAATATGATATGATATTCCCTGGAAATGGTATTAGAATCATAGAACCATGTTTGTTTCCTTTTTTTTATAATGAAATGCTAAAAATAAGACTAGAGCCGAGCTTACTTTGATTGTGAATGTTTATATCAATTCTTGGCTTTATTTTATACTACTAAAAGCCTTTGTGGTAATCAAGGGCATCACCTATCTGCATGCCAAATTTTAACCAAATCGGTCCAGCTGTTTTTGCGTGAAAGAATAAAAAACATAGGTACATCCATCATCATCATCATCAGCCTATAAGTGCCCACTGCTGAGTAAAGGCCTCTTCTCATACAGAGAAGGTTAGAGCATTAATCACCACGCTTGCTCAATGCGGGTTGGCGATATCAAACTTATAATTAGAAATTATAAAGTCCAGGTTTCCTCACGATGTTTACCTTCATCGTACGTATATACTTAATCAGTGGTATCTAAATAATCATAGAAAGTACATTTAACTTGGAAAAAGTCACGTTGGTACTTGCCAGGTTTCGAACCCACACCCTCATGCATTAGAAGCGGGCTCCTTAACCTCCTCGGACACCCCGACATACATCCATACATTCTCACAAAATTTTACATTTATAATATTAGTAGGATTATGTTGATATGGCTTCGTGTGAACTCAAAACTGTAGTAAATCGTTAAAAAGTATTCGATCCATGGAGAATTCGAATTAATCGAAGATTAATTATAATTTATTTCGTATTGTTGCCCATTAAATTTATCAATCATTAATGAACGATAGTCGAAATCAAATTTAACTTCTAATTAATGGTTATTTTCATCTGTTTTAGCAAATGATTCTATAACTTCCAAATCTCGTTTATCAATATTAATAGGTTTGTCGACGCTTTTACGTTTTCCAACGAAAACTTGCGTAATCCCTTCATTAGCTTCCATTTATTTTATATCATAATTTCATTTTCGAGTAGATCCTGTAATCAGTATACAATTTGTCTTTCGAAAATTGATCGTTCTCCGCCATTTTCAATGTTAGGGTAATATTTTTTCCAAAGATTTAAAATGTCAGTGTTTTCAATGGCTGCGATTTATCATAAGGCTACGGGGCTCGTCGATAAGACATGGAAATTCTTTTACCAAGAAAAGGGATCAGGTTTAGCTTTACCTGAATCGCATTCACTTCCCCATCCCTGCCCTAATGCGATAACACAAAAGCTTCTGTCGGCGTTATGGAGGTATTTTGGGAATGTGACATACCACTTTTAAAAGACGTGACATGGAATTCCATTTTAGGTATTTATGAGAAGCAGAAATGCAAGGATTAAGGTGTCAAAGAATAATTTAAACTATAGAAGTTACGTTGGAAAAGGAAAACTTATGATGGTCAGATTATAAGGCATAAAGGTTATGTAAGGCTAAAATAGTTCCAGCCGGGGTTTCAGATGCAAGCGCAATAATAATGTTCTGCGGCATCTGTCCAGACCAAGAGAAGGATCGGGGTAGTTTTTATTTAATAAAATTCGGCGGTGGTGAAGGACTCGATTTGCCCTCTATAATAAAAGAAGGAAAATTTTTGAATTTCTACAAACAAAGAACAAGTTTCGATGCTGTAACAACAGTTTTTCGGGGTTTTTAATACTGAAAAATATTTTTCAAGTACCGAATATTCCAACAAAGCACTCAGACATGAAGTTGTTACAAAATAGCTGACGTTACTTGTTTGGTGTTTCATGCATATAATTTATTCACTAGAGCCGCACCACGCACCGCTGCGTGGGTTTTGATTCTCTTCCCATCGGATGTTGGATTAAAATAAAGCTTTTGTTTGTTGTTGGTAATATAGACTTGTATTAAAGGAATATATACATATGCACTGAATGTTAAATACGTTTGATGTCAAGAAAGAATGAATTTGAGTAGTTTTCCCAATAAAATGATCTAGTACTACTACTAAACTGATAGCCAGGTTATCTGGAACAAGTATTAGCAAAACATTATAACTTCACACTGAATTAGAGCCCATGAGTCCCGCTGCACGTTTATCCACAAGCCGTCAGCTTCATTAGCAGAAATTACTTTTCTTATTAACTTCGAATTTTTTTTGCTGTTCTTGAGAAAATATAATATTTCCCATTGGGTTATGATCAAAAAGCAACATAATTTTGACCCCAAAAACCCAATATAGGGAGATGTCAAGAGAAGTTACTGCATAACCTTGTCAAGAGGACATGAGTCGGGTCTCACTCGAAATATAGTTTGATTAATTACATTCGCCGACCCTCTTAAAAGTCACAAGTTGTAACTAATGATAAAAACTTTGCTAGTGGACACGCTGCGCTTTGGAGGACTCTAATGTTTTTGTATGCCGTCTGCGTCCTTCGGTTCAGTTTTATTTTTTGCTTTAACTTCTAGAAAGTTCCTTGATTATTCTTTAAAGGGCTTTTCGTTAAAGATTTTTTCTTCTTTTTTGGATTTGGCAATGAGACTGGCCCACATTTGACGAAAAACCTGATTATTGTTGTTATTGATTTGGATATTAATCATATTTGAACACACTGTGTTTTAATAGTGATTTGACTATGAAACTCACTTTGAGACTATGGCTTCGAAAAGTAAATTACGATCATACTTTGATCTGATGCCATTTGAATACCTTTAACATGTAATAAATACCAATATGTTCAACCGTATTACGTTCTAAGTACGACTACATCACGTAAGCTACAACTGTTTGTTCATTTTTTTAACAGTATCTGCTGTTGTTTTTTTTTTTATTTGTCAAAGGGATTATTTTACTTTCATCGCGTTGAGCGATCGGCGATCGAATGTCAGTCATGTTTGACTGATACTCGGTATTGGCTCCTTGCGTCACCTTTGGGTTCAGTACATAGGAAACTATATTCTACGTGCTCCAAATATTTATCAGGGATAAAAGGATCGGTTACGTTTTGTTCTCATACAAAATTAATCACTTCATTTACTGCATGCGAATTTAGAAGGATATATCTGACTCGTCGATCTTTTTCTTTTGTCGGGATGATTAAGCTCAATTTTTCATATATCACTAATAACTGATTCTTTTACCATGACCAAAAAAGAGAAAATTAAACACTCTCTTATTAATAGGTAGCGTCTTTTTTATGTGATAGGCTAGCAAACGAACAGACGGATTACCCGATGGTAAGCAATAATTGCCGGTCTTTTGGGTATTAGGTTTTCGGAAATTTTGAGATTGGGGAGAGATGGGGGGGGGGGGGGAATAGGAAAGATACTCCGGTAACCTTAGTCATACACTCATACGGCAAAACTACGGTTGTCTCAAGGTTTGAACGATATTGATCTATGTTTACTTTTTTGTCCCCAGGGGTTCGCAAACTAAGTGCGATTCTAGCAACTGGTGCTCGATCTGGTACCTGGCGTATTGAAGCTCGCTGTGGAGGAGGCTCAGCCCGAGTGGACATCACTGTTGGAAATGGAGTGGGCAACGCAGCCCCCGCAGCTCCAGCAGCTGAGCAGCATTATGTGGAACTGAGATTCGCTGACAGTATGAGAAGACGATATAAGCCTGGACTTCCATTTGTTGGAAGGGTGAGTTCAGATTTTTATATGTCTTTATACTGATGACTGGTGTTAATTTATTGCAAGCGTAGTGGTAGTCAATATGACATCAGTGCGCACGCGTATCGTAATCTTCATTACCGGTCTGAATTCGTCCAATGCTGGACATAGGCCCAATTGCACGCCACTAAGCTTGATGTTCAGCTCTTCTCATTAAATCACTGCCAGCCACCCTGTGGATATCTTCAGTCCACCTAGCTGGAGGGCGACCGACCTACGTTTTCCTAGACCACCATTCTAGAATACATCTATACAAACGGTCATCGGTTCTTTGAAAAATGTGACCTGCCATTTCAGTTTCCTAATCCTTTGGGCTATATTATGAAAACAAATTCTAATTTTGTGAATATCTTTATTACCACCTTTATTACGTGTTGGACGAAATAAGTGTAATTTTGTATGACATATACGCACACATGTGATACGACCACCAATAGATCACTACAAACCCCTAAATAAAAAGAAAAGCAATAGTTTCTCCTAACAATATGACCACAATATTGTCTCCAGCTTCTAGGCTAGCGATAATTCTTAATATTTTTCATTGCGCCATTTCGTTCAAGTTGTATAACCAGAAATGGGTGAATTGCTCGTTAGCTCATTCCGTTGGAACTTTTGATAGCTTCCTTTATCTAAGGCTCTAGACAATAGGGAGGTTGATGTTAGTATAGACCTGTCTTTCATCTACTTATGTTTGGAATTGTGTGTGAATTGAATGAGTTTTGGCTGTTATGTGCACTGTTGCTAATGGATGAGGAATTTTGTAGCATTTCATAATTATACGTATTATAGGCTAAAACATAGGTAGATAATTAATAGTAGCATGATTTAATTTACGATATGAATAGTTAAAACAATATGTTATTCAGTTTTGATTATGCTCCACTTATGACTAATGATGTCTGAAAGGGTATAGGTGAGAGAGTGAGATATTCTAATTAAAATTAATTAGAAGTGTATAAAAATGGCACTTAGGGTTTGGTCTTACATGGGATTTTTTTTCTGATTTTATTCTGAGTATCTTTCTAAAACTCTTTCTGTAGTAGTTAACTTTCTTAGATTATGTAAAATGTAAAAATTGGACTTATATTTTTGTGTTACAAAATTTAAATTAGCAATCCACCTTGAATGACGATAGTGGCACTAAAAGACTAGTGATGAAAGCTGGACTTCTCAACGGATTTTTAAATAAAATTTAAAAGATATTCTACAAACATTTAGAACCATAAACATCCTCCATCACTATAAATATCAAAACCTCCTTTACACTAAACTACCTACATAGAACCATAATATTGAACTCACTTTGTCCACAAAGGAGTTCGCCAGCCATGATGTTGTAATTTCCACCCTATACGATACACTACAACCATTTACTCTTTATAACTTCGTCATTTGATGTCTTCCGGGATCCAACGGCTAGGATACAGCCACGATACCTTTCATAAATCAAATTTAACTGTAGAATATTCTGGAATGAACAGCTGGTAGAATGGCATTTTGAAGTGAATTAGATCTTATGGTAATAAAGTGGGTCAATAGTGTGAGTGCTACAATTTTATTTACTTCTTACTTAGACTTTGTCCGAGATAAAAAAAAACCTACAATTCTTGCAGCCTTAGTTGTTCCTTATTATATCAACTGTTTACCTATGAAATTCCAGAAAAAATCAGTTCAGCTATACCAAAGATAAGTCGGAAAAAACATCGAGACAGATGGACAAAAACTATTTTAACTATTTTTGTGTATGTTCCGTATTTATTAATACATGTATATGCATGTAGTAAGCTGACATACACATTGTTATTATTATAATTTAACGAATACCACATACTAATCGAATTATAAGACATTGACCCACATTAAAACCAAACTTGAAAGAAAATGACGTACTTCTTTTGCAGTGGCTGTAGCTATACTTATGACTCATCTGATATTATTGGTGTCCTTGGACATTGTTGATCTGTACCACCACAAGCCCCATACACAAGAAAAAAATTATAATTAAAGGTCCCAAGTAAAACATGTATGCTGTCATTTGTTAAAACTAAAAACAACAAAAATTACAAGACATGTTTTCTTTTATCTTTGTACATTAAATATTTTATTTATTTACCGAAAATTAAATAATAATTCGCATCCATATTTATCCCTTGGCGTTGTCGGCAGGAAAACAATATAATAAATTACAGAGAGCCTAACGAACAGCTTTCATATCGACGCTCGCTTTTCTTTCTTTCCGCTGTTGTGGGCCTTAGTGACAGCGGATTATTAAACCGTTAAAGATTTGATATTTTGAATTCAAATTGTTGGAAACTATGCAATAAATTATATCAGTTATATAAATTTAGCATACCATTAAAAATATAGATATTATTTAGATTTATTTTATTTAGATCAAGTGGAAGATATTTCTATGATTAATATAACAAATAATAGAACACGTGAAGGAAATGTGTGGTTTAAAGTCAATAAGAGTTTAACACTCCCTCTCACCCCATCTTGGGGGAGAGAAGACACCTACCCACTTAAAAAAATCATTAGTAACGATTTTGTCCAAAAACAATTGCTAGTGAGTGGGTTAAGTAACCATAAAGGACTTTAAGTACAATAAAATTATGTATGTTTAACAATTCGTAGTAAATTTCAAATACAGTTGACTGTTTTGTTTTTTTGGACATAGAAAATTCTTCTTCTGTGAAATGTTCAGTCCAAAAAGAAAAAAAAGTTCACTTTGAAAATGAAAAATATTTTTCGCCCCCTTTGAAGCCCAGTTCACTCTGGTACAGAGGCGAAATTCCTGGTATTCGTTTTAAATAATATTATTTTCCGTTAATTTTCATGGCGGTTGACATTTGCTTTGCGAAGACAGAAAAATAAATTCTAGTATAAAAAGTACTTTATTTTTATTGGAATGGAACAATTCTTCTTAAGCTGAAGATATTCAGATGAAGTTTAAAAAGGATGGATTGGGATTTAGAGTGATGAAAACATTACCCTTCTTTTTAAAGAACGCATACTGAGTTCCAAAACAATTTCTATTGGGCTCGTAATTCATTGTCCAATCACTGCTCTAAATTTGCTTTCCTATTTATCTTCATCCATATTCTTCCTTCTCCATTGCTACATATCAATAAATAGATGAAATTACTTTTAGGCTTTGAAAAGCAAAAACATTTTCAAAATGAAACCATTATCGGTACCTTGTCACTTGCACATATTACATATAGGACACAATCATCAATATATCAACATCCTTAAGGCTGGATTACCATGAACTAAAGCTTACCTGTTATATTAAAAGCCATTCAAATAAAAACGCATTCCAGTTACAAAAAAAAACACTAATAAAGACACAACAAAAAGAATTTTTACAACTCACTTTCTTAATTACAAAACATTAATAAAACACAAAAACAGTCTCAACCGAAGAGGTTCGCGCTTATATAATTTGCTTAACAAATATTAATCATGTTTAATTATCTCAGTATTTCATATCTGTACCCCTGTCGGCACAGGTTTTGGAGTAAAGCCAGGATGGCTTGGTAAACTTAATGGCTTTATTAAGACTTAAGTTGACGACACAATATCGTTCTCATTGTGGGGTCGGGTGTGCATTTGGACTCGTTTTGAGATGAACCTGTAGAGGTGAGGTATTATGTTTTAAATTAAATAAATATATGTTAATATAGGTGTATAGTGTTAATATCAAAGCCTATGCTACTGATCTGGATATGGTTTAGGTCTGTTCAGGTCGCGGTGATTCAGTTAAGGCTAGCTTCTCATTGATAAGATCCATATATATGTTAACGGAAATGTATGTAATCCGTCATTGTATACAATTCCTAGGAAATTTATATAATTCCTAAATTTGCTCGGAAATGTGTGAAATAAATTTTATAACACACATTTCCTAGTAAATCTATACATTTCCTAAATAGCTAACGGAAATGTATTACTTTAAAGATGTCCATTCTTATGCGTTTATACGGCGTATTACTGTTTAATTGACAGACTGATTAGGTACCAAATGATAGAGCTTTATAAGAAAATATAAGTAGTTTTTGTGCTAGATGGGCCTTAAAATTTAGTAAATAGTTTTGTTTTTGTAGCTTAGTTAGTAAGCCGGAAGAATATATTTTATTTTACGATGTGATTGTTACCTAATTGTTTCAACCGGAGTCTTAATAATAAATCTGTTTCTAAGTTTAACAACGTGTTTTATTAATTTTATTCATAGAAAGCATTGTTTTATACATTTCCTAATACGATATTGGAATTTTATACAATGTCTAGAAAATTTATACATTTCCCAGGATATGTGTGTATTAAATAATGTTTGGAACAATATTTTACACATTTCCTATATAGGTTCGGAATTGTATACATTTCCTAGTAATTGTATATAATTCCTAGGTTTCATACATTTCCGGTAACATATATATACATACACATTCATTCACAAACCATCATGGAAACATTTCATAAAGCGATTAACCACGATTGTTTAGAAAAATCTAATTCTTATATAATATTATATAAAATTAAATAATCAAAATATTAATTATATAAATAATATAGCAATTATATAAAAAATCATATATAATAAA